>JAOPSE010000005.1:0-10000000 GCA_029449295.1 Zea luxurians | reverse complement strand
CCCCGAGCCTCGAAGGGAGTGTTAGCACTCGCTTGGAGGCTTTCGTCGCACTTTTTTGCAAGGGGACCAGCCTTTCTCGGTTGCATTTTGTTCCGGTGGGTGCGCGCGAGCGCACCCGCCGGGTGTAGCCCCCGAGGCCTCGGAGGAGTGGTTTCACTCCTTCGAGGTCTTAATGCCTTGCGTAATGCTTCGGCTGGTCTGGTGGTTCCCTCATGCGAACTGGCCGTAGCCCGAGTGCACTGTCGGGGCCCAAGTTCTCGGGCTGGTATGTTGACGCTGTCAACGGTTTGGCCGGAGCCGGGTTTGCGAGAGCAGCCCCCGAGCCTCCGCACAGGGCAAGAGGGCGATCAGGGACAGACTCGGCTTTTTTACATACGCCCCTACGTCGCCTTTCCGCAAGGAGGAGGGGGGGAGAATGCCATGTTACCCTCGATGGGCACCGAACATGGTGTCTCCGGTGAGCTGCAAGCGGGTAATCCGAGTGGACGTCTGTGCCCCGTTCGTTGGGGGTCGGCTAGGGGCCCGGAGGCACGCCCAAAAGTACCTGCGGGTGATCTGCCGGACCCGGTCCCCTGGCGACGGGGTCCGAGGGCTCGATGCCTCCCTCCGATGGGATTCCGTTACAGGATCGTTCCCGCTGGTCTCGGAAATGTCCTAGGGTACCTCGGGAGCGCAGCCCGAGCCTCGGTTATGTATCGAACGTACCCCTGGTCATCCCTCGCTCGGTGTCTGAGGCGACTGTGAACCCTTCGGGGGGCCAGCCTTCGAACCCCTGATCAGTAATGGGCGCGGAGCCCGAGTAGCCTGAGGCGGCCGTGGAACCTTTCGGGAGGCCGACCTTCGAACCTCTGACCAGTAGTGGGTGTCGGGCCCACGCGACCTGAGGCGGCTGTTGAACCCTTCGGGGGGCCAGCCTTCGAACCCCTGATCAGTAAGGAGGCTCGGAGCCTCGTTCCTTCGCGGGGAAGGATCCCTTTAGGGGTATCCCCTTTCCCGGTCCCTGTTGCAAGAGATAGAGAAAGAGGAAAAAGGAAAAAGGATACGAAATTGAACGACGCGGCGTACCTTTTTTGGCGCGGTTGTTTTGGCGAAGGCGAAGCGTCGCCAGCTGCTCCTGCCAGAAGCGTCGCCTGTCCAGCCGCGGAGTTAATGCGACAGGGCGAGTAGTTGGCGAGGCTGCCGTTGCGCGTGCGCGAGCCGTTCGAGGAACGGGTCACGGGCGCGTCGTCTTCACGCCGTGAGAGGGGGTTCTCTCGCTGCCTCCGGATGGGACGTGAGCTTGGCTGACGGCGTGACCGCTGCTCCCGCGTGCCTGCCACCGTCATTACTGCCGGCCCACTTTTGACCGCATTTGACCGCTCCGTCAGGCTAGCGCCGCTGGGTCGCGCGCTGGGTCGCCTCGGGTCGCGGTATTGGTTCCGCAATCGAGGAGGTGCGGTGGTGGCGCAAGTGGTGCAGTTGCTTGCATGCAGAATCCGGCGCGCCGGTCGCGCGACGCGTGGGCTAGGGCCTCCGTGCTGGCATGTCAGGAGTCGGAGAGGCGCGTCCACTTGGCGTGGTTGCATGCCGCCTGCATGGCTGCCCGCCCCTTTCGCCCGTTGGTCTGGGCAAAAGTGGAGGGTCACTTGTAACCGCTGGGTGGTTGCGTGCGCCGTGCGCGGCGGTTTGGCTTCTTCTGCTCGGAGCCGGTCTGCATGACATGCGGGACCCAGCCCCCGCGCCACAGGGGAGGGCTTTGGAGGCGTGTTGGAGAAGACTCGGCCCGTGACGGTTGGGGGCGCAAGCAGGGAGAGTCGCCTTTAAAAGGAGGGTGACCCCTTCCGTAAGGCGACCATGTCTTCTTCCTCCCTGATGCACCGTGTCTTTCCACCTTCCAAGCCCCCGGATGGGGGAAACCGCCGTCTCTTCGCCTCATCGTCGGAAGAACGCAACTCCGTGGGAGTTGGTACCTTTCAGCCATCGTTCGGCTTCAAGGATTTTCATCAGGCAGCCCGGTTGCTCCCCTCCGCTGGGGGTCACCCGAGACGGTGACCACCAGCTCCTGGGTGGGGAGGAGCAAACCGGGCTGCGATCTTGGTCCCACCCTCAGCTTCAAGGATGTTCATCATCCTCGCTGGGGTGGGTGCCGGACTGAGCCGGCGCTCTACCTTCCGCACGGGTTCGTGGGTCATCCTCTCCGCAACATCCGAGGGAGAGGGCGCTCACTGGCCCTGCGGGCGGCCCGGACTTCGACAACGCGGGGTGGATCGACGGCGGGCGTCGTCACCTCCAGCGTGTCGGGCCCGCTGGCTTGGCTCCCGGTGGCCCCTTCTGTTGGGGGGGCGGCTGCCGCGCCGTGTACACGGGAGGACCACCTTAGACGCTGCGCGCTGCTAGGGCGGCGTTCGTGTTCTGGGGTGGTCCTGCCTTTGCACCGGGGCGGCGCCTTTACGCGGAGGCCGGTGCCCCACTCATCTGGGAGGACTTGAGTGGGGATCTGCCGGTAGGCTGATGGCTCCTGCCGTCGGTGCCGAGGCGGAGGCGGCTCGAGAAGTCCCCGTCGCCGACGGGATTACCGCCACCATCCGCGCTTCGGGCCTCCGGCTCTTTGTACTTGTCCTCGCCCCTCGAGCGTCGGCGTGGGCGAGGGCAAGACTGCAGCGGCGCCTACCCTGAGGCCTGCGCTGCTGCAGTTCGGCCATCCGGAGCGGGGGCCGTCGTCGTCGTGGCCAGAGCGGGCGGCGGCGAGCCGCCCGTCAGTCTTCTGCAGCCCCGCAGGCCCGCCCCTATCGAGTGGGGTTGCTCGTACCTGCGGGGGGGGGGGGGGGAACCAGAGTTCCGTTTGTAATGGCACTTCGAATGCCAGGGTTTTTTTTGTTCATTGCGGCTGTCGAGGCCTGAACATGTATGTAACGTCGGCACGGAGCCGTATTTTTTCCTCATTTTTCGAGCGCTAAGACTCGTCTGCTGATTATCTGAACCGCTTCACCGAGCATGAGTCGCCCCGTGTCAAGGTGACGAGTGAGGTATCCGTATCCCGGAGGCGTAGGAGTCCCTCGGCTCGGTCGGCCCTGCTGTCCGAGGCTCCTCTAGCTTAGTTAAAGAGACCCCTCGGTCGCTCTTCGTCGAGCCGAGGCCAGGGGTAGCGATATCAGCATGAACAGAGGCGGAGTTGGCTTGGAAATGAAACCTGGTTGGCCGGAGCCTAGCCGGGTTGTCCGTTGGCAGGATCGACGCCGGAGTTGATCAGCCGAGGCTTCGGACCGGGCCGGCGCCCTTGGAAGGTGGTTGGCCGAGGCCCCGGAGGTGGCCGGCCGGGCCGCCTGCTCGGGCCGGATTCCCGGAGAAGTCCCGGGCAACGGTAGCCCGGGCGTGGTGATGACGTCGTCCTTCGGAGCGGAGAGCCTCGGACCCCGTCGCCGTCCGAGGCTGGGTCGGGCCTTGCTGGAGGTGCCGTCGATGCCGAGGGTGCTGCTGCCCTCTTCCGGCGTCAAGACCCGAGCCTGCAGGATCAGATTGTCTTGTAGCATGTGCCTTGTGCGGCCGTCGAGGCCAGAACACACTCCCTTGCTGCGTTTTAAAGCTGCGTCTCTTTTCCTCTTGTTTCGAGTATCTGGACTTTTTGTCGGTAACAGGGATGTTAGTGCGAGCGAGAGTTGCTTCTCGCGGAAGGTGATGAGTGAGGTATCCGTATCTCGGAGGCGTGGGAGTCCCTCGGCTCGGTCAGCCTTGCCGCTTACGCGTACTTTCACCCGTCCGTGAGGCCCTGTCACCGACTCGGTCGAGAAGGCTCGAAGGATCGCTTCGGCAGAAGGGCTTCCGAACGTAAAGACTTGTTCAATCCGCGGAGCCACTTTATCCGAACGCGAGTTACTTATCGCAGAAGGTGATGAGTGAGGTATCCGTATCCCGGAGGCGTAGGAGTCCCTCGGCTCGGTCAGCCTTGACTGCTTACGTGTACTCCGTCGTTTCCAGGACCCACTTTTCGAAGTAGTCAAAAAGCACGAAAGATATTCTGGTAAAAGAGATCTTTTTTCGAGGAAAATTTTGACACAGAGGGGGTTTCCCCCCTTTTAGCCCCCGAGGGAGGGTCGGGCTTTTACCGAGGCGAGGCCGACCCTTCCTTGTTGACTAAACTTTGCGTAGATGCGAGGTATATGAACAACTTGGAAACATCTTAAGGGTAGAAGCGACGTAGCTGTTGGATGTTCCAAGCGTTGCCGTAGACCTCGCCTTGACTGTTGGCCAGATTGTACGTTTCGGGCTTCAGAACTTTGGCGATGACGAATGGCCCCTCCCAGGGGGGCGTGAGCTTGTGCCTCCCTCGGGCGTCTTGCCGCAGCCGAAGCACCAGGTCGCCC
Organism: Zea luxurians; assembly: GCA_029449295.1. Taxonomy (NCBI): domain Eukaryota; kingdom Viridiplantae; phylum Streptophyta; class Magnoliopsida; order Poales; family Poaceae; genus Zea; species Zea luxurians. The sequence continues at coordinate 9,995,660 of JAOPSE010000005.1, read as the reverse complement.
ACCTAGAGGTCTCGGGGTCGGACCCCTCGGGCGTGGTAGCGTCGCAGGGACTGCTGATACCACGCCGAGTGTAGTAAGGCCCTGTCCCGAGCCTCTTCCAGTTGGTCCAGCGAGTCTTCTCGGCTAGCTTGGTTGCTTTGATCGTCGTAGGCCCTCGTCCTTGGGGAGCCGTATTCCAGGTCAGTGGGCAAGACGGCCTCGGCCTCGTAGACCAGGAAGAATGGCGTGAAACCCGTGGCTCGGCTCGGCGTCGTCCTCAGGCTCCAGACCACCGAGGGGAGTTCCTTCATCCATCGCTTGCCGAACTTGTTGAGGTCGTTGTAAATCCGAGGCTTGAGCCCTTGTAGAATCATGCCGTTGGCACGCTCTACTTGCCCATTCGACATGGGATGAGCTACGACAGCCCAGTCCACCCGGATGTTGTGATCCTCGCAAAAATCCAAGAATTTTTTGCCGGTGAACTGGGTGCCGTTGTCGGTGATGATGGAGTTTGGGACCCCGAAGCGATGGATGATGTTGGTGAAGAACGCCACCGCCTGCTCGGACCTGATGCTGTTCAGGGGTCGGACCTCGATCCACTTGGAGAATTTGTCGACAGCGACCAGCAGGTGCGTGTAGCCCCCGGACGCTTTCTGCAGAGGGCCGACGAGGTCCAGACCCCACACAGCGAAGGGCCAGGTGATGGGTATCGTCTGTAGAGCCTGAGCGGGCAGGTGGGTCTGCTTCGCATAGAATTGACACCCTTCGCAGGTGCGGACAATTCTAGTGGCGTCAGCCACCGCCGTCGGCCAGTAGAAGCCTTGCCGGAAAGCGTTCCCGACAAGGGCTCGAGGCGCTGCGTGATGGCCGCAAGCCCCCGAGTGTATCTCTTGCAGGAGTTCCTGACCTTCGGCGATGGAGATGCACCGCTGGAGGATGCCCGAGGGGCTGCGGTGGTAGAGCTCCTTTTCATCGCCCAGCAAGACGAACGACTTGGCGCGTCGCGCTACCCGCCGTGCCTCGGCCTGGTCGAGGGGTAGCTCTCCTTGGCGGAGATATTGCAGGTACGGGGCCTGCCAATCTCGATCAGGCGTGACCCCGCTCCGCTCCTCCTCGATGCGCAGCGCCTCGCCCTCGGGAGCCGAGGGTTCCTCGGGCTGGGCCGAGGTTACCTCGGACGGGGCCGAGGGCGCCTCGGGCTCGGGCGTGTCGCTGATCTTGACGGAGGGTTGGTGCAGATCCCGGGAGAAGACGTCCGGGGGAACCGTCGTTCGCCCCGAGGCTATCTTTGCCAGCTCGTCCGCAGTCTCGTTGTAGCGCCGGGCGATGTGGTTAAGCTCGAGCCCGTAGAACTTGTCTTCCAGGCGTCGAACCTCATCACAGTAGGCCTCCATCTTCGGGTCGCGGCAGTGGGAGTTCTTCATGACCTGGTCGATGACGAGCTGCGAGTCGCCACGAGCGTCGAGGCGTCGGACCCCTAGCTCGATGGCGATTCGCAATCCGTTGATCAGAGCTTCGTACTCTGCCACATTGTTGGACGCCGGGAAATGGAGGCGCAGCACGTAGCGCAGGTGTTTCCCGAGGGGCGAGACGAAGAGCAGGCCCGCGCCGGCTCCCGTCTTCATTAGCGACCCGTCGAAAAACATGGTCCAGAGCTCCGGTTGGATCGGAGCCGTCGGCAACTGGGTGTCGACCCATTCGGCTACGAAGTCCGCCAGTACCTGGGACTTGATGGCCTTCCGAGGGGCGAACGAGATTGTCTCGCCCATGATTTCCACCGCCCACTTTGCGATCCGTCCCGAGGCCTCTCGGCACTGGATGATCTCCCCCAGGGGGAAGGATGACACCACAGTCACCGGATGAGACTCGAAGTAATGTCGCAACTTTCGCCTCGTCAGGATCACTGCATACAGCAGCTTCTGAACTTGTGGGTAGCGGATCTTGGTTTCGGACAGCACCTCGCTGACGAAGTAGACTGGCCTCTGAATGGGCAATGCATGCCCCTCTTCTTGCCTTTCGACCACGATCGCGGCGCTAACCACCTGAGTGGTAGCGGCGACGTAGACCAAGAGGGCTTCTCCATCAGCTGGGGGCACCAAGACAGGCGCCTGGGTGAGGAGCGCCTTCAGGTTCCCGAGAGCTTCCTCGGCCTCGGGGGTCCAAGTGAAGCACTCGACCTTCCTTAAGAGACGGTACAGGGGCAGGCCTCTTTCGCCGAGGCGCGAGATGAAACGGCTCAAGGCCGCGAGACATCCCATGACCCTCTGTACGCCTTTTAAGTCCTTAATGGGCCCCATGCTGGTGATGGCTGCGATCTTCTCCGGGTTGGCTTCGATGCCCCGCTCAGAGACGATGAATCCCAGGAGCATGCCTCGGGGCACCCCGAAGACACACTTCTCGGGATTGAGCTTGACGCCCTTCGCCTTGAGACACCGGAATGTCACTTTAAGGTCGGAGGGAAGGTCGGAGGCTTTCCTTGTCTTGACTACGATGTCATCGACGTAGGCCTCGACCGTGCGACCGATGTGTTCGCCGAACACATGGTTCATGCATCGCTGGTATGTCGCACCCGCGTTCCTCAAACCGAACGGCATGGTGACATAACAGTACATGCCGAAGGGCGTGATGAAAGAAGTCGCGAGCTGGTCGGACTCTTTCATCTTGATTTGATGATACCCTGAGTAGGCATCGAGGAAAGACAGGGTTTCGCACCTAGCAGTGGAATCCACGATTTGATCGATGCGAGGTAGAGGGTAGAGAACCTTCGGACATGCTTTGTTGAGACCAGTGTAGTCTACACACATCCGCCATTTCCCCCCTTTCTTCCTCACAAGCACAGGGTTGGCAAGCCATTCGGGATGGAATACCTATTTGATGAACCCTGCTGCCATCAGCTTGTGGATCTCCTCGCCTATCACCCTGCGCCTTTCCTCGTCGAATTGGCGCAGAGGCTGCCTGACCGGTCGGGCTCCGGCCCGAATATCCAGCGAGTGCTCGGCGACATCCCTCGGTATGCCGGGCATGTCCGAGGGACTCCACGCAAAGACGTCGGCGTTTGCGCGGAGAAAGTCGACGAGCACTGCTTCCTATTTGGGGTCGAGCCCGGAACCGATCCGGATCTGGTTGGAGGTGTCGCCACTGGGGTCGAGAGGGACGGCCTTAACCGTCTCCGCTGGCTGGAAGTTGCTGGCGTGTCGCTTCACGTCCGGCACCTCTCGGGAGAGGTTTTCCAGGTCGGCGATGAGGGCCTCGGACTCGGCGAGGGCCTCGGCGTACTCCACGCACTCCACATCGCATTCGAACGCGTGTTTGTACGTGGGGCCGACGGTGATGACCCCGTTGGGGCCCGGCATCTTGAGCTTCAGGTAGGTGTAGTTGGGGATGGCCATGAACTTCGCGTAGCATGGCCTTCCCAATACTGCGTGGTAGGTTCCTCGGAACCCGACCACCTCGAACGTCAAAGTCTCCCTTCGGAAGTTGGAGGGTGTTCCGAAGCAGACAGGAAGGTCGAGCTGTCCGAGGGGCTGGACGCGCTTCCCAGGAATGATCCCGTGGAAGGGCGCAGCGCCTGCTTGGACGGAGGACAGATCGACGCGCAGGAGCCTGAGGGTCTCGGCGTAGATGATATTGAGGCAGCTGCCCCCATCCATCAGGACCTTGGTGAGCCTGACGTCGCCGATGATGGGATCGACGACGAGCGGGTACTTCCCCGGGCTTGGCACGTGGTCGGGGTGGTCATCTTGGTCGAAGGTGATGGGCTTGTCGGACCAGTCTAGGTAGACTGGCGCCGCCACCTTCACCGAGCAGACCTCCCGACGCTCTCGCTTGCGATGCCGAGCCGAGGCATTCGCCGCATGCCCTCCGCAGATCATGAAGCAGTCGCGGACCTCGGGGAACTCTCCTGCTCGGTGATCTTCCTTTTTGTCGTCGTTGCGGGCCCTGCCACCCTCCGCGGGTGGCCCGGCCTTGTGGAAGTGGCGCCGAAGCATGACGCAGTCCTCGAGGGTGTGCTTGACGGGCCCCTGATGGTAAGGGCACGTCTCCTTAAGCATCTTGTCGAAGAGGTTGGCACCTCCGGGGGGCTTCCGAGGGTTCTTGTACTCGGCGGCGGCGACAAGGTCTGCGTCGGCAGCGTCGCGTTTCGCTTGCGACTTCCTCCTGCCTTTCTTCTTGGCGCCGCGTGGAGTAGACGCCTCGGGAGCATCTTCCGACGGGCGGCCCTGGGGCTGCTTGTCCTTTCGGAAGATGGCCTCGACCGCCTCCTGGCCAGAGGCGAACTTGGTGGCGATGTCCATCAGCTCGCTCGCCCTGGTGGGGGTCTTGCGACCCAACTTGCTCACCAGGTCACGGCAGGTGGTGCCGGCAAGGAACGCGCCGATGACATCGGAGTCGGTGATGTTGGGCAGCTCGGTGCGCTGCTTCGAGAATCGCCGGATGTAGTCCCGAAGAGACTCTCCCGGCTGTTGCCGGCAGCTTCGGAGGTCCCAGGAATTCCCGGGGCGCACGTACGTGCCCTGGAAGTTGCCGGCGAAAGCTTGGACCAAATCCTCCCAGTTGGAAATCTGCCCCGGAGGCAGGTGCTCCAACCAAGCGCGAGCAGTGTCGGAGAGGAACAGGGGGAGGTTGCGGATGATGAGGTTGTCGTCGTCCGTTCCACCCAGTTGACAGGCCAGGCGGTAGTCCGCGAGCCACAATTCCGGTCTCGTTTCCCCCGAGTACTTTGTGATAGTAGTCGGGGGTCGGAATCGGGTCGGAAACGGCGCCCGCCGAATGGCCCGGCTGAAGACCTGCGGACCGGGTGGTTCGGGCGAGGGACTCCGATCCTCTCCGCTGTCGTAGCGTCCCCCATGCCTGGGGTGATAGCCTCGGCGCACCCTTTCGTCGAGGCGGGCCCGACGGTCGCGATGAGGGTGCTCGTCGCCGAGGTGGCCCGGGGCCGCAGGCGCGGTGTTGCGTGTGCGCCCGGTGCAGACCGAGGCTTCCCGCATGAGTCGGGAAGTCGCGGCACGAGGTTCCGAGGGGTACCCCTGCCTTCGGGAGGCAGAGCTCTCGGCCCGCCGGGCCGCAGCGCCTTCCAGTAGATGCTTGAGCTCTCCCTGGATTCGCCGACCCTCGGTGGTTGATGACTCCGGCATCGCGCGGAGGAGCATCGCTGCGGCTGCCAGGTCCTGACCGGTCCCGCTGGATGCGGGTGGCGGCCTGTCCCTGGCATCGTTAGCGATACGGTGCTGGAGACCCTGGGGCAGGTGACGTATTTCTCCGGCCGGGGGCTGGCCCGCCCATACCTGCCCGACGTCCCGGCGGATCGACTCGAGCGCTCCTGCCCCCTCGTCGAGCCCGGCCTGCGCCTCGCGGACTTGCTCGAGCTGTGGGTCGTGACCCCCCGCCGAAACGGGGACCACAGCTAGCTCCCGCGGGATGTCGGCGCGAGGCACTGGCCTAGGGAGATCACCATCCTCCGGCATGCCGAGACGGCTGCCTCCGGAGGGATCCCCCAGCTCGACGTGGAAACATTCGCGGCTCGGGCCGCAGTCCTTGTCGTCAAGGCTGCGGCTGCCGTCGGAACAGTCGGAGAGGCAATAGTTGCACGCGGTCATGAAGTCCCGCATGGCACTGGGGTTGCCAGATCCAGAGAAATCCCAGCAGATGCTGGGGTCGTCATCTTCCTCGGACCCAGAGGGCCCGTAGGTCGAGACACCCGTCAATCGGTCCCAAGGCGACCGCACACGAAACCCAAGAGAGGTTGCACTCGCCTCAACGTGAGCGGCCGCCAGAGCGAGGTCGCTAGGCGGGTTGAGGTCGAGTCGAAATGACGAAGGATGGGAATCAGTCGGTACCTTTTGGTCGACGAGGAGCGACGAAGTCACATCGGGGACTGATCGCGCCGTTGTCCTGGGTACGAGGGCGACGTCCTGCAGGCCCTCCGTGAGCGTGCTGGCGTCGTCCACTTGCTCGGGGTTGGCGTGTTGCGGGGGGACGGCGCTCGCCTTCGCCTCAAACGCGAGGGTGACGCCCGACGCGTCCTCCGTTGGGGCGCTGGGGATGTCGATTCGCTCGACAGCCGACGGAGTGCAGCCTCCCGCTCGGCCCTGGTTGCCCCGCCTCCTCCTCCGATGGCGAGGGAGAGGATGGGGCGAGCTCGAATGTTGTTCTTCCCCCACGCGGGGAAGACGTCGTCGATTCCGCCGCCGGCGGGCGGGCTGTCGGCCACCATTGTCGCCGTCGCGCGGCGGCGGAAGGAGTATCATGTCGTAGCTGCCGTCGAAAGACATGAACTCGAGGCTCCCGAAACGGAGCACCGTCCCGGGTTGGAGAGGTCGTTGGAGACTGCCCATCTGGAGCTTGACGGGAAACTGCTCGTCAACACGCAGCAGGCCCCTACCTGGCGCGCCAACTGTCGGCGTTTCGAGACCGGGGGGTCCCTAAGCCGACGAGTGAGTGTGCCGCGTGCCCCAGCCCAGATGGGTCGAGCGCGTGGGCGAGCGCGAAGGGGGGAGAGCGAGGTGGCCGGAGCCGAGTCGTGAGGGAGGTGGAGATCCCACGACCTTCGTGTTCGTCCCGCGCCCAGGTCGGGTGCGCTTGCAGTAGGGGGTTACAAGCGTCCGCGCGGGTGAGGGAAGCGAGCGGCCCCAAGAGAGCGCCCGCCCCTGCCCTCGTTCCCGCGGGGCCAACCCTCTCTAAGAAGGCCATAGTCCTTCCTTTTATAGGCGTAAGGAGAGGATCCAGGTGTACAACGGGGGTGCAGCAGAGTGCTACGTGTCTAGCGGGGGAGAGCTAGCGCCCTAGGTACATGCCAATGTGGCAGCCGGAGAGAACTTGGCACCCAGCTGGTGTGGTGTCGTGGCTGTCGGAGGAGTAACAGAGCCTGGTGGAGGGACAGCTGTCGGAACAGTTGGGCTCTTGCTGACGTCCCCCTGCTTCCGTAAGGGAGCCGAGAGCCGCCGTCGTCATGGGTCTAGCGGGGCGCCATCATTGCCTATCTGGCGGAGCTAGCCAGATGGGACGTCGGTCTTGTTCTCTGCGGCCCAAGTCGGCTCGGGGTAGGGTGATGATGGCGCTTCCTGTTGACGTGACGGACTTGTGCCCTAGGTCGGGCGACGTGGAGGCTTCTCCGAGGCCGAGGTCGAGTCTGTCTTCCATGGCCGAGGCCGAGCTCGAGCTCCTGGGTCGGGCGAGGCGGAGGTCGTTCGGCAGAGGCCAGGGCGGAGTCCGAGCCCTGGGTCGGGCGGAGCGGAGTTCGCCGTCTTCCGGGGCCTTAGCCCGAGTCCGAGCCCTGGGTCGGGCGGAGCGGAGTTCGCCGTCTTCCGGGGCCTTAGCCCGAGTCCGAGCCCTGGGTCGGGCGGAGCTTCCTATGGCGCCTTTGGCAAGGCCTGACTGCCCGTCAGTCTCACTCTTTGCGTTAAATGCCCCTGTGACTTGGTCGGTCGACGCGACGATTTAGTCAGGGTTGCTTCTTAACGAAGGCAAGGCCTCGGGCGAGCCGGAGATGCGCCTGCCGTAAAAAAGGGGGCCTCGGGCGAGACGGAAACACCTCAGGGTCGGCTGCCCTTGCCCGAGGCTAGGCTCGGGCGAGGCGTGATCGAGTCACTCGTATAGACTGATCCCTGACTTAATCGCACCCATCAGGCCTCTGCAGCTTTATGCTGATGGGGGTTACCAGCTGAGAATTAGGCGTCTTGAGGGTACCCCTAATTATGGTCCCCGACAATAATAGCAAGCAAACAACACTATCACCAACTACTTATACATTCACTATTTGATAAAAATTAGGAAGTAAATAAGTAGATAACAAGTTTGTTGTTCGTTTATAAAATAAAATGATAATATGCATTAAATTTGGATGGGTTTAAAAAACCCACGGGTTCACTAGTTTGGGTACCATAGGAACAAATCTGTATCCATGAACCCATTTGGTATACATTTATGTCCATTAATAAATCTATAAGTATGAAAATTGATCTAAATCCATACCCTAATAAGATAAAAACTCATCGGTTTTCGGATAGCCATTTGATCTCTCTACTCCAACCGGGCCCTGTGTTCGTGGGAACAGAAGTGCAGCGGGCCGGTGGGGCCCTGCCGTCAGCGCCGCGAGGAACGCAGTGGGCTCCCGCGGTCCCGCCATTTCCCCCGCGCCGATTCACACGATGCGGCTTTCCCTCCCGCGCCCGCCCGATCATCCAATTTCCCCTCGAGCATTTTACCGCCATTTTCTTGGCGCCAAACTCGCCTATCCTTTCCCGCCGCGCTTCTTCTCCTCCTATAAACTCCCTCACGATTCCTCTCTCCTCCACAGACCACGCCACGTTCGCAATTACAGAGATCTAGAGAGAGAGAGAGAGAGAGAGGGCAGATCTACGCTAGAGCGACAGAGCCACAACCAACCGAGAGGGACAGTCCAGTATGGTGGTGGCGCTCGGGCCCGGCCGGTTCTACGGCAGCGGCCTGCCGAGGCCGCGCTTCTTCCCGGGCGACCGCGTGGACCCGCCGGCGTCCGTCACCGACCCGCTGCTCGAGTGGGCGCGCGAAGCGCACTGGTCCATGGGCGGCATCAGCGTGAAGCGCCTCCGCCTGCAGGGCCGCATCGAGGGCTCCGTCGACAAGCTCCGCCGCCGCGCGCACCGCGACGCCAGGGTCAAGGCCAAGGCCAAGGCCCGCGTCGCTGGCCACATGCCGGCTTCGCTCGCCGCGCTTGGGTCCGACGACGACGCCTCCAGCGGCGACTCCGAGGACGAGCAGGAGGTGGCGGCGCGGGAGCGGGCCCTGAAGCGTGAGCTTGTCGACGACGACGAGGACTCCGACGGGTCCGGCGAGTCGGAGGAGGAAGAGGAGGACGAGCCCCTCGCGGCCATCGTCACCGCCGCCAAGAAGAGGCGCGCGAGGAAGCTCAGCGACGAGTTCGACCGCATCGCCGCGGAGCAGCAGCAGCAGCAGCTGGTGGTGGAGAGCAAGCAGAAGCCGGGTGCCGCGACGCCGGCGACGACGTCAACAAAGAGGAAGGCTACCGTGCCGAGGGCTTCGCCAAAGAGGAAGGCTTCTGTACCCGCTGCTGGGGCGCCGTCGAGGGCGTCGCCAAAGAGGAAGGCTGCTGCAACAGCCGCGGCGCCCTTGTCGGCGGCTGGGTCAAGGAGGACCTCGCCGAGGAACAAGCACTGAGTGGTGGTCGCCGTATGTGCTGCTCTAGTTCCTGATCTGTTTCTTGGCGATCGTGGAGTCCTGAAAATGTATTGTGTGGTTGGGTGGCTACTGCTGGATTGAAACGATGATGAAATGGAATCGAATTGATGGTTATATCTGAAATGGGAGTCGAATTGATGGATGTCTTTGTGTAATCCTTTGAATTTTATGAACAGATTGCATTTTGGGACTGTCATATTTCTCAAGTTTAAACCATCTATGCTATGTTATGTTTGGATACCAGTCCCCTTAAATTCATGTATATTGAAGTGAATAAAGTATCTAAACAAGCCCCTAAGAGCATCTCCAAAAGCTCACTAGAAGTCTTCACTAAATCTAGTTTTTTGAAAAAAAACATAAAAACATGTTTCCAAATCTAGTTTTTTGAAAAAAAAACATAAAAACATGTTTCCAACAGTTCCCCTAAAGCGCTTCCAACTTTTTCATAGCTTTTAAAACTCTCTCATTTGTAGCTATAAATGAGCGTTTTTTTGGCTCTCTTGCTTTAAGACAACTCCAATAGGATGTTAAAATTTTCTATCTCTTGCTTTAAGAGCAACTCCAATAGGATGTTAAAATTTTCCCCCAAAAACTGATTATTAAGAGTAGGCTAAAAAGTTTTAAGAGTGAATCATGATGAATACTCCAACAGTTACTCTAAATATGACATGTGGCTCAATTTGTACAGTTGTCGGGAGACTGTGGATAATCTGATATGTTAATGAATAAATTAGGGAGGGATGGGACACAACAAAATATGAGCGAGAGGAGGCTGTGGATGCGGGATACCAATTTTTTTGGGGAAGAATAAGGGAACTGTTGGAGTAAGAAAAACCACTATTCTTGGCTAATATATGTTTTGTAGTTAGTTTATACGTTCTTTTCGGAGTTGCTCTAAGGGATCTGTTGGAGAAAGAATTAAAATCTACCCCCACTAATTATGTAGATGTCCCTTAAAACTGATTTTGAGGAGTTGTTTTCTCGGGAGCTTTTGGAGATGCTCTAAGGGCTTCGGTTAGTAAGGAACTGAAGGAGATTAAATTCTTTTATATTCAAAATTAAATATAAGAAAATCCCCTCTAATCTTCCTCACTCCACCTTACCTGAAACTCATGCTTGGCCAGCTTGGGAACATATATTCAGACGCTCTCATGTCTGAGGTGCTAGTTTGCTACAGTGACACAACTATGGCTTCAAGCACATACATACCATACAATACTGGGGGCATGATGAAATGTGGTGGTTTCTATCTCTGAAACAACCTTGAAATGAAAGTTGTTCCTGCTCTTTGTTATATGTGGTGCTGTCTTTGTATACTGAAACTTGGATCAACCATAATGTAGTTCATGTTCTAATACCCAAGAGGCCAAGATGCTACCACCCTTTTTGGGCTCCATTTCATACTGTAATTAGTTCAAGATACAAGTCAAAGGAAGTAAACTGTAATCCCTGATCCCTTTGCTTGTTGGTATTAGTATACATTAAACTTGTGATAACAAGGAAAGAATGGTGATACATTTAGGCCAGCACTTAATTCTTGCTGCCCTGCTGGACTGTACGTATTTGTATCAAGGACCATTTCAAGCCTAACCCTATTAGTACACAAAAATAAGTTACCCAAAAAAAAGGAGATTGGGTGCTCAAGTGTTGGGGTCGGAGACAATTCTCTCGATCTCTTCCAGCAGCCGCTCCTTCTCTTCGGCCAAGTCCTCGTTCTTCTGTTGAAGCTCCTCGATCTGCTTGGTCTGCTCTGAATCTTTCCTGCAACCAACCGTGTGTATAAGCAGGTTTTAACAAACAGGTTTACAAAGGGAGGTTTGTGATTGCTCCACAAGGATATTCCTTAGAAACTCGTGTCCTTGCTTGCAGCAGTGTACCCACCTGTTCATGAAGGACAGATTAAGCTTTAGCGACCGGACCTCCTTCTCTAGGGTTTCGCAGCGCTTAAGAACGCCCTGCATGTCGGACGGTATTACTGGTGTAGAGCTTCTTTCCTTCGCTTCTGCCATTCTGAACCATAAGAACGTAATGGAACATTACATACTGTATGGTAATTATCAATTAATGTGGACCATTTTTTTAAGAAGGGGGAAGCATCACATACTTGCGTGAGCGCTCAACCCTGCGCTTTTTCATAGGATCTCCATTATCAGCTGCAGAATTAACTAATTAGATTGTTCAGATGAGATGGATCCCATTCGAGTTAGGGCTGTTTTCTGCAAATGAGAGAAAAAAATGATCCATAGTAAAATAATTCAACAGACCAACCTTTCGATGCTCCAGAAGTATTAGTTGAGCTCATCTTTCTCTCATCTTTCAAATTATCCTGTTGTACCCTCTCTCTGTATTCTGCGCATTTCAAACAAATAAACACAATGTTATTCTCCCATGGCAATGACAACAATGACATCATTATAAGAGAACCAAGCATTCTCACATCCATGTCGTGACTACAAGTATTTGTGTCGAGCCATGAAAAGCTTTGCTAAACTCAAGCATATATGTACTGATAGAAGTATACCTTTGCCTTTCGATCTGCCGATGGTTGTTCCATTTGCAGCGTTTTTTCTGGAGCTCTCACAAATAGACATCGCTTGCCCTGCAGGTGGTAGCTCATCGCACATTTCGAACCCAGCTGAATAAGTGGTCATAGCAGTAGAAGATCCACTGTGCGAAGGCTCCCGAGAAGCTGCACCGAACCAAACTTGGTTTGTAGAAGGAACGAAGCTACCATTGTTTGGTTCCATGGGCCTCTCGACCTTGGGAAGCATCAGGGAATCCTGAGCCTGGGCAGTTGTCACGATGGGAAAGAAATCCGTTCCTCCAAGAATGTTCTGTTGAAACTGCTGAGTATCATAGAATCCAAAAGGATTGCCTACTGAGGTGTCTTTGTTAGCATGGCTACCAAGCTTCTTGCGCTCGAGCGTGTCCTTGAGCATGCTCACCACTGAGGTAACAGTACCTTGTGCTGCCATATGTGGATTATCCAGAGGGGATGTTGATGAACTTGAAGGAGATGCAAAATTTGGTGTCTGAACAGGTGTGTTGCTCATCGGTATGCTGTTTGTCGTGGTTGTAAAATCTTGTTTTAACTGGTCAATTGCTTCAATGTTTCCTATAGTTATTGGTGTCATATTAGTTTGCATTGCAGCATACCTCCTCCTGTAAATATGACCAAGAAAATTGAGGCAAGAGCCATATGTTTGAACCGGAAATGTAATAGTGCACATGGAAACAGAGGGTCCTGCCTTAACTCTGACGAACGACTTCTAGTCATTGGTTGAGTGCTGTGGAACCAGGCCTAGAAATGGATAAAATGAGAAAAAGTTCCTTCCTTTTACTCACATACAAATCTGTGAATATGATAGCAACTGGATTGTAAAGATGACTAACTTTTGCTAGAAGTAAGTCACTGGCTTGCATTCCCTTCTCTGCTGCATTTCTGTTATGGCAAAAAAAGCAAGATCAATAAAACTTATGATACATAGATCATAAAGTAGAATGTTGTTTTATTTAGGAAACTGTGGAAGGTGATGTTGGCGTATGAATACAGTACTTGAGTGATTGGTGCTTGTGATTATTTGGATATTCGACTGAAGGAATTGCTAGATTCTGTGGAACCAAGTTGTCAGTGAGAAAATTTTGTTGAGAAATGTCATGCTGTTGATTTGGAAGGCCTACAGCTTCTGATGACAACCTGCATAGTTTCAGACAACACCTTGTGAGTTAGGAGTTGCAGTTAACCAAATCATATGAGTTAATAATAATAGGAGTAGATCTTTCATGCTTTTCCAACCTTTAATAGGGTAATATGCATACCTTTATATGTTTTCTTAAAGTCAGAGCTTTTCTCTTCAGAAAAAATGGGTAATACAATCTGAGGCATATGAGTTCAGATAACCTTTTTAGATTAGTTTCAATTAAATTACTGATCTTTGTTTTGAGGTGTTATCTCCACCTAAGTGCACAATTTCTTTCATTGGTGTGTATTGATAGATCAAGCAAATTTAATTCTGCATCATTTACCGGTATCTTACCTAGATGGCTGTCGAGGGCGATTGTTCGCTGAACCAAATCCTGGGATCTGCAAATAAGCAGCCATATATTTAGGCGATAGACTCCGAGTAAGAGATTAGTGAACATAGTATGATAGTAAGTGGCACTTTAGTTGGCTTTGGTAAGCCTTGGCTTGCTAAGTCATACATTGTAACCCTCCATTCCTCTTAATGAAAAACATGATTAGGCATGGCCACGAAAAAGTAAGTGGCACTTTCTGAAATGGCTTACTTAGTTGGCCTCGGTAAGCCTTGGTAAAAGGGAAGACATGACTTAGTATTCATGTTCATATAGCTTACAGAACATCCGCTATGTACTTCCTATTTCACCTTCATGCTCAGAGAGAAAATAAGCAACAAGAAAATTTCAGAATCCTTGCCTCTCCATTCATAAGCCAGTTGTTGAACAGCTCCTCGCTGTCTTCTCTGAGACCTTGCGACATGGCCTTGAACCCCAGCATCTCCATGCTTGGTGGCGCTGCTGCCACTCCCATTGAGTTCTCCATCACTGCCTTGAGGAAGATCTCCTCGCTGGTGTTCCTGAACAAATCAGACAGGCCCCTCCCCTCCATCTCCATGAACCCGCTCCCAGCTCAATCTCCCCTCTCCTGGCGCACCAATTGACCAGATTAATGATAACAGGAGTCACGAAAAGCTTTCTTTAGTAGTACTGCAGCAGTAGGTCACCAAGGGCAACCACTTGAAATTCAAGCAGCAGAAGCAATGGAACGAATGCGATGTTATAAAATAGAATCCCACCTAAAACACCGATTAATCTATTAAAACGGTGCTTGGCAGAAGAATTCAAGCACAGAAGACATGTACTAGTTGAGTGTGGCACTAGCACAAGCTGGGACTAAACAAAGCGATGGCAGGTATCTTCCCCTTCATTGGAGGCAAAGATTCCACAGTCCCATTTTGTTTTGTCTCATCGATGGAAAAACCGGCCAATGAAGAATTTGGCCACTTCCGCGCCAATAAACGCGCATATATGTATGAACAGAAAAGCAGTACATTGCTTGAATTGAACTACACATCTCAGAATTCCTAGTTCAAAGGATTAGTTTGTAGCAACTTGGTCCTAGGTGTTGACACTGACAGCATCTACTATGCGGATGGGTATTAAGATAACATAATGCAGCAACTGGAGGAAGTGGATGGCCAGTCTAAGTAAGAGCCCATAGGTTTACTCGGCATGACAGCGACCTGTTTGAGCCATATATAATACTTACTCAAGGCTCAAAAGCGCCGGTTTGGAGCCTCCCTGACATGAACTTGTCACCAGACCGTCTCTTCTGTTACTGGTAAGGTAAAACTGTCTCCTCTCATCAGTTTAATTGTTGATATAGTCTGATGGCAAAAAAAAACTTCAATTTGGAAGTTTCTGCTGATTCTGATAGTGGCTTCTGTCTGAATTTCTTCTGTAACTGAAACACAGAGCTGCAGATCTCCAAATTGATGAACGAATTGTCGAATTCACATATGGTTTTGACTGACACTGACATTTGTCTTCCCTATCCAACTTCCATTTACAGAGACAAAGACCTCAAGAGGTTAGATTTGGCCAAGACAACAAACCAAGATCTCCGTCCACTGCCCGTCCAGATACATCCCTGCTTGCTCGTGTGATCGTGTCTACCAACAAACACCACGGGTTAGGTGGTCTGTCAGCATCAGCTAGGATCACACAGCAAGTATTCTACGCCAAAACCGTACTATAATACCTCGCAATCTTGAAGAGGCGGAGCAGCACAGCCGTAGGCCCATAGCTGTTGTCCATTGCGGGAAGCCGCACCCGGCGGCACAGGCGCAAGGACGGATTCTGCCGCCGGCACGCACGCAGACGCGCCATCGCCTCCCCCGGAGATGGCGACGGCAACGGCGATCGCACCCGTCGTCTGACCTCAGAGGCTGCATTTTCTTAATCCCCTCATGGCGTGTCGCCGGAGTGCCGAACTGCAACTTGGTTTCAGATCTTTGACAGTGTCCCTGACCGGCTGACCATGAGGTGTCGATCCGAGAAGTTCAGGGTGATCGTGAGGTCAGTCGTCACTGCGCCTGCCTGCTTACATTATTATGGACAAATAAAAAGGATACTACAGACAAACGCGGTTCATGATTGGGTCTTCGTATCATATGAATATTCGAGGAAGGATCCGGAGATGCCTTTAGACTTTGTACTCCTTAAAATCTCTACTATACAAGACCAACTCCAGCAAAACTATATAATACTTCGTTCGGTTAAGCCCATCCAAGCTAGGATGAAACTGGATTAGAGCCCAATCCAGATTATATTCCAAGCCCATGAAAAAATCCACATTCTAATTTTTTTGTGTTCGGTTAAGTCCACCGGATTTTAAGCCCATGGATTTGGAATTTTTTTGCTAGGGATGATCCTGGATTAAAGCCAAGACTCCAGTGGTCTGGAACAAATCCCGTGAGCCTCAAGGGAGCGGCAGCGACGCAACAAGCAGACGAGTCATCCTCCCCGCCGCCGGTGACCTCTACCACGCTGGCAAGCTTCTCTCCGGTAGTGATAGGAACGAGGTGCCCGATCTTCCGTCAGGTGAAGATAACTATCGATTTGGTGGAGATGTCACATAGACGATCCGACTTTCAATCAACACGACTAGAACACCGCAATCGCAACACTACTCCTCTGGTTATCAACCGTGCGCTGCGCGATTGACCTCGCCACAAAGGCTAATCCTTGCCTGCGAATCGAAGACACAAGCAAAAACAAGAAAGAACACAATCTAGAATATTGCAGATGGATGATTAAGCTAACAAGTTGGGGTCTCACAAACCGATCTACGACGGCTGTTCTCGACAGATCTAACTTAAGCAAAACCCGAGCCCTAATGTGGTGGCGGCTACTGATTATATAAAGGTTAGGAGCGGACTCCCTCCCTTGACGCGCCCTAATAGGCCCAACAAAGATACACGGCCCAAAGGCCCATTTATGGTGTCGCAGCACCGAGACAGATTACGGACATCGGTTTGGTCCTCCACCTTGATCTAAACGTCCTTGCTGGCCTTTCACTCCTCCAAGTCCTTCACCATGTCCTTGCTGGTCCTTTCCTTCATTCCTAAGTACAATTAATTCATTAGGTAGCACACTATTCTCAAATGCACAAGAATAAGTACATAGGAACGAGCTCACCTGCAAATTCAATTGTCTTGCGTGTGCGCGAGTAATCGGACCTTGAATGTTGTTTGTATCCATGGTAGTGATGTCCTCATCATCCTCCCCCTCTTGAAGTGGAGTCGTCCTCGACTCAAGGTCATCTTCTTCCCCCAAATACGGTTTCAAATCTACAATGTTAAATGTAGGACTAACCTGGAACTCGGGAGACAACTCAAGTTTATATGCATTATCATTTATTTTCTCCAAAATCTTATATGGACCAGCAGCACGTGGCATCAATTTAGACTTTCTTAACTCTGGAAATCTATCTTTTCTCAAGTGCAACCACACTAAATCACCCGCTTCAAGCGTAACTTGTTTTCTACCTTGACTACCAGCAATTCTATATTTTTCAGTCATATTTTCAATGTTTGCTTTAGTTGAAGCATGAAGTTTCAAAATAAAGTCAGCACGCTCCTTAGCATCACTATGTACTTGCTCGGTAGTAGGTAGAGGCAAAAGATCAATAGGAGCACGAGGCTTAAAACCATACACTACCTGAAAAGGACTTACCTTGGTGGTGGAGTGTTCCGCCCGATTATATGCAAACTCCACATGAGGCAAACACTCTTCCCACATTTTCAAGTTTTCTTCAATATTGCTCGCAGCATTGCAGACAACATTCTATTCACAACTTCCGTTTGTCCATCAGTTTGGGGATGATAAGTAGTAGAAAACAACAATTTTGTCCCCAATTTGTTCCATAGAGTATGCCAAAAATGACTCAAGAATTTTACATCACGATCTGAAACAACAGTAGAAGGCATACCATGCAAACGAACAATCTCTTTGAAAAAGAGGTTAGCAATATGAATGGCATCATCTGTTTTGTGACAAGGTATAAAATGTGCCATCTTAGAGAAATGATCAACCACAACAAAAACACCATCGCTCCCCCTCTTCGTCCTAGGCAATCCCAAAACAAAATCCATAGAAATATCCACCCACGAAATTGAAGGAATAGGAAGAGGCAAATACAAACCATGTGGGTTCAATCGTGACTTAGCTTTTTGACACGTCGTGCATCTTGCTACAAAGCGCTCAACATCACGCCGCATTCGAGGCCAAAAGAAGTGTGTGGACAGCACAACCTCCGTCTTCTTGGCACCGAAGTGACCCATCAAACCACCACCATGCGCTTCCTGCAACAACAAAAGACGAACTGAACCAACTGGAATGCATAGGCGGTTAGCTCTAAACAAGTATCCATCATTTAGCACAGATTTATTCTATGTATGGCCCTCTTTAAAATTTAATGCAACCTCTTTAAAATCATCATCAAAAGCATATTGTCCCTTAATTGTTCCAAGTCCAAAAATACGACAATCAAGTTGAGACAATATAGCATAGCGTCTAGACAAAGCATCGACAATCACATTATCATTCCCCTTTTCATGTTTAATGATGTAAGGAAAAGTTTCAAGAAATTCTACCCACTTAGCATGTCTACGTTTCAGATTTGTTTGACTACGAAGATGCTTAAGTGACTCATGATCAGAATGAATAACAAATTCCTTAGACCACAAATAATGTTTCCATGTTTGCAAAGATCGTATAAGAGCATATAATTCTTTATCATAAGTGGAATAATTAAGAATAGGGCCATTCAATTTCTCACTAAAATATGCAACGGGTTTACCTCCTTGCATCAAAACAACACCAATGCCAACTCCACTTGCATCACATTCGAGTTCAAAAGTCTTACCAAAGTCAGGAAGTTGGAGTAGTGGCGCGTGAGTAAGCTTCTCTTTTAAAAGAGTAAAAGAATCCTCTTGTGACTGCCCTCAATTAAATAAAACACCCTTCTTGGTCAACTCATGTAATGGGGCAGTGATGGTGCTGAAATCCTTCACGAAACAACGATAAAATCCTGCAAGTCCAAGAAAACTCCGCACTTGTGTCACCGTCGATGGCGTTGGCCAACTCTAAATAGCATGCACCTTGGCCTCATCAACCTCAATACCCTGTGGAGTGACAACATAGCCAAGAAACAATATGCGTTCGGTGCAAAAGGTGCATTTCTCAAGGTTAGCAAATAAGCGCGCGGCATGCAAAGCATAAAAACAGCACGTAGATGGTCAAGATGTTCAGATAAACAAGTGCTGTAGATCAAGATATCATCAAAATAAACCACCACAAATTTTCCAATAAATGGACGCAAAGCCTTGTTCATCAAACGCATAAAAGTACTAGGGGCATTAGTTAATCCAAAAGGCATCACTAACCACTCATATAAGCCGAACTTGGTTTTAAAAGCAGTTTTCCATTCATCGCCTAATTTCATTCTAATTTGGTGGTACCCACTGCGCAAATCAATCTTAGAAAATATTTGAGAACCACTTAACTCATCAAGCATATCATCTAATCGAGGAATAGGATGACGGTACCAGATAGTGATGTTGTTAATGGCTCTATAATCTACACACATGCGCCAACTGCCATCTTTCTTTGGAACCAAAATGACAGGAACAGAACAAGGACTAAGGCTCTCATGTACATACCCGCAGTCCAAAAGGTCTTGGACTTGGCGCTGAATCTCCTTAGTCTCCTCAGGATTTGCTCGATATGCAGCACGGTTGGGCAAGCTCGCTCCAGGAATCAAATCAATCTGGTGCTCAATCCCACGAATGGGAGGAAGTCCTGGAGGTAGCTCAGAAGGAAAACATCTCGAAACTACTGCAAAAGGTTAGTCACAGATGCAGGCAAAGTGCTAGCAATATCATCAATAGAAAAGAAAGCATCTTTGCAAATCAAGGCATAGCAACAAGCATCAGTAGCATGAGTTTCAAGAAGATCAGATTTAGTAGCAAGCATGACAAGAGCTTTCAATTTAATTTGTTGCTGAATTTCTGTCTCATTAGTTGGTTCCTTATGGGTACTTGCAGCTCTATCTTTATCAGCTTGTACAATTTCAGCAAGAGTCAAAGGTAGCAAAGTAATGTTTTTATCTTTATGCATAAAAGTGTATGTATTACTCCTACCATGGTGACGTGCATCAGTATCATATCCCTAAGGTCTACCCAACAAAAGAGAACAAGCTTCCATAGGTACTACATCACAATCTGCATAATCAAAATACATACCAATGGAGAAATGCACTCGTACCATGTGTGTTACCTTAACCTTGCCTGAATCATTGATCCACTGAATGTGGTATGGATGTGGCCGTGGACGTGTGGTCAGGCCAAGCTTCTTGACCAAATCTGAACTCACCAAATTATTGCAGCTTCCACCATCAATAATAACACATGCACACCGATTCTCAATGGCGAAGAAAGTCTGGAACAAATTATAGCGTTGCTGCTTCTCTGATGATTTAGGCTGAGCACTAAGAACACACTGCACCATGATGCTTTGAAGGTTCACCATAGCATGAGCACCAAGCATAGCATCATCATTAGCAGCAACATCACTGAAGTCATCATCGTCATCCTCACCGTCGGAAGCACTAATGTAACCATCATCCGTAGCAATGTATGTTCGCTGACTCGGGCAATCCTTCTTCATGTGACCAATCCCATGATAGCGGTGGCAAACAATACCCGAAGAATGACCACTGAAAGGTGCTACAGGTGCTGGTGAATTCTGTTTCTTAGCGGGTACCTGCAAGGGCAGTTTACCAACATGTGCAGCAGGTGTCGAGGGAGGTCGCGTGGACGCTGGAGTGGTCGAAGGTGTATGACTCGAGGCAGGTGTGTGCGTCCGTGATGTAGAGGAGGCACCAAAAGTTGTAACACCCCTGGTGTTACTATTACTAAAACCTAAGCATAACATCATAAGCATTGGCATTTCATGTGATTGTCACACCTAGAATGCATTCACTAGGCAAAAATTTCAAACAAGTTGTATTGGTATGACAATTTTGTGGATAAAACCCTAGAATAGGGTACTTAACCCTAAATGGGGATCAGAAGGGTAAAACAAAGTCCAAATAGAGAAAACTCTAAAGCTCAATTGAAATAGTCATAAAATGTTACTGAGAATGGACGTAAGTTACATCCAAACCCCTGAAATGTAAAAACCCTAAAAAGGACCCTGGAAAGCCCTAAACCTAAACCCTAGGGGGCTAAGTGCAAAATTAGTGCACTCTTGGACTAAAGTGCAAAAACCATGATAATAAGGTGTCTTAAGTCATATGGTTCACAATTATGAAGATTTGCAACCCAAACCTTGAGATTTGGACTTAATTGCAAAAGAGCCACACTTGAACTCTTTTGGTTAAGTCTGAACTTCAGTGTAATGGGTTCATCTTTGGGGCCTTGTGACTTCCAAACAAAAAGGATTTTGCCCTAGGTCACCACATCAATTTTGTAGATCTATCATAGGAGAATAACTTTGATACAAACATCCTCTTCGGTTGTTACACCAAAAATTGGAGAAAAACAAGCCCAAAGTTGCTCTGTCAGACTGGTGTTGAGTTAACTGAAAATTGAAATTGCAACCAGAAATGGTCACAGTAGCATGAGACCAATTTGAGCGCGCCATATCTTTGAATTCGATTGGTTTTGACCAAAATATTCTATAGTAAGTTTGTAGACTGATGTTTAGTGAACAAATTCTATTAAGAAAGGTTGCTCAGTCCTTAACAAGAATCAAGAGAACCAGTAGATTAAAGGGAGCCGGTTCAGAAGAACGCTGAACATCAAACACTAAAAAATCTGACTCTTGGAATATTCTGTAGAACGTTTTACAAATTAGTTAAGATCTCGGGGGCGTTTTCGCAAGTAAGTCGTGCGGACGCGCGCGTGGGCACGTTCCCGCCTGTGGATGGGCCGACCTGGGCCCGATTCAGTCCAGTACTGTTCAATGTTCATATCCTTTTCTTTTTCCTTTTCTGCCAGAACTAAAACAATTCTAGAAAAGTTTAGAAAAATGGTAAAAATGCCAAACTAATTTTGCTAGGTTTCTAATTTTCTGTAGAATTTAATAAAAATAGTTCCATGATTTTTAGTTTAAATAAGAAATTATAGGGTATTTAAAACAACTCAAAACCATGCTTCTGGATTTTTAGAAAATAAATAATAAATCCAAAATTCACTAAATTTTTAGGATAAACTTTAAATAATATTTAGAAACCTTGGGTAGAGTTTGGTATGTTTTGGACCATGTTTGATACTTAGAACCCAAAACCCTACCCCCTGCCCTGTGAACTTCACTGTTGATTCCGAAAACCCTAAGTTCTCGAAGATCCGTGAAGGAAAATTGTATCCAAGACTTTAGATAATAAACTTTTATTATCTTTGCATTCTCATGAGCATTACATGGGCATTCATTATTATGTATGGTTGTATTTAGAAAACGAAGAAGAAGTAGAAGTCGAAGAAGAGAAGACTTCACCACCACCACCTGAGGAACATCAGGCAGGCAACTGCTTTTATTTTGATATCTGTGGGACCGAGCCTGATTCACCAGTAAAACAAGGCAAGCCCCGGTGCATTTGCCACCTCCTTGTTACTTTTAAACTCTTTCTCACTTACTTGATGCATTAGGTGATAAGAGTTGTGTGCTAAACTATTGCTGCATCTCCTTCCTTGGATTACTTCCTAATCCCTGTTTTACAAAAGGTTTTCTTATGCTTAGCTTTACTTTAGAAAAACAAAATGTTTTGTTTTCTCAAAGATGATGTTGCAAAGTGGGTGGGTTGTTTTCGAAAATAAAACATGATGGTGGATCCATCATGGCCATGATGGGTTCAACATCGGAAAAGATGTACCTCTGCCAGGTACCAAACTTTGGGGTTTGAAATGATTAAGCTAAGATCGGGTGGGTGACTTGCACGAGAAGAGAGCCTCGGTGTAGTGTCTCCGTCTGAGTCGATTAAGGACCATGCCGATATAGGCTTGATGATCGAGAACCCTTTAACTGGTCACATGCCTCGTCATGGGTAAGCTTTGCCTCAGGCAGACTAATACTAGAGAGATGGTGAGAGTAGCGTGTACCCTTCGTGGCAAGAGGCTGGATGGTGGTGTATCTGTGCTCTCGGTTGGCGTGAACCTGATCTGGTCTTAAGAACCCCGGTGGCGAGTTGACATATGCAAGGGTTAAGTGCTACATATGTTGTGTGATTGGAGATCCTCAGCTGAGTATAATCGATTTGGATCGCCGTACCTTCGCGGTTATGAAGACTTGGTCACTGACCTATACCTAGAAATCCAGTAAAGATGAAGGGTTGTTAAGAAATTGGCTAGTGCAGGTCAAGTGATTGAACTAGGATAGAGAGAACCCTAGTTGCAGGTAATTTTACTTAACCTGACAAATAAAATTGGATTTTTAAGGATCCACTCTTAGTAAGCATTTCTGCAAACAGAGTCATTGATTATTGAGAAGCCTCACCTTGACTCCCTCTAGCCAGCATACCCTTGAGAGTCTTTTGTTTAGTCGGGTAAGACTTGCTGAGTAATTCCATACTCAGGGCTTCATCCCATGTTGTTTTTAGGTGAGGAAGCAACCAACTTTTGTTGCTTCTGTTCAAAGGTGGTACCAAAGGAAGAGCACCAGGAGTAAAGCTGCGGGAGGAAAGGATCCTCCATAAAACTTTTGTTTGATATTTATCGGGAGGGGTTTTTGCCTCCCATGGTTTGTAATAATAATACTCAGCACTTGTATATTTTGTTCTGGTCTGTAACTATATAACTCTGTCTTACTTTTTAATAAAGGTAAGTTAATATAACTGCTTCCGCATTTTCGTATCTCCGATGCTTGTAATGTCTGTGTGACGGGTGAAACGCTCTTGGGAAAGGTAAGGAAAGCAGATACCGAACTTGTCAAGTGATTCAGGGGCACCTGCACGGTTGTCTGAGGTCTGTTGGACAAGGACAACTGTAGGTGGGCCTAATGACTTAGGGGGTTCCGTCACAGCTGGTATCGGAGCCAAGCCCATCTCTGCAGATGTTATGAGGCATTTTCAAAAAGAATTTTCTAAGACTTACCTAGAAAATTTCCTTCTTCCTTATCTAGCTTCTTTCTGAAGAACTTATTTAAAAGACCAGATATAGAGTGCAATGTATAGAAGGTGTGAATTGACTAAGGTTGATTCTGTAATTACACATGCATCATGCTAAAATTATGCTAATAAGATTTCCCCCCTTAAGAAATGCCGCTGCGCACAAGAAAGACTGCGCGCAAGTCTACTGGGTCGATTGGCGTACCCCGTCATCAACTTGCCCCACGACATGAAGACAGCAACAATGGTAGCAACGATCCAATTGGGGATCTAGAAGCCCAAGTGGATCAGCTTCAAATAGAACTCCGACGCAGGAACGACATATGGGTTGCGGATGGAGAAAGAATAAATGAATTAAGATCAGACATCCGCCACCTGCAAGATCAGCTCGCGGAACGAGATCTAGCGCTCGACTAGGTGGTTAACTCTCGTTCGCTTGCCTGGGCTAAGGAGGCAAAAGCTCGAGCCCGCGTGGAGGAGCTTAGCTCAGCTGTAGATAACTTGCAGGTTTATTGTAATACATTACATGAAGAAGTTCATGTATTGTATTCCCAACTGCATCCCAATGTACCTGCGGATCCTGTCGGGATAGAAGCCGGACCTTCTAGAGTAGCGGGAGAAGCACTCGGTGGTGAACTGGACCTTTTTAGACCCCCTCCCTCTATGAAGTAGGTGGATGAATGGTCTCCTATGCCCGACAGCGAGGCTACCAGAAGTGACAAGAAGCAAGAGTAGTATAGTGTAGAAATAGTAGTAATGTATAATAGGTAATGTAACCCTGTTGTAAAATTCGAGTCTGTAACATTACCCTTTTCAGTAATGTATAATGGATGGTTTTCTTTGGCATATTATATTCTTCTCAATGTTTGTTGCCTCAGATGCCTTCCAAGACTCGTTCACAGGATGGAGCAGGGACCTCCAGTGGGAGGGAAGCAACCCCGAACCCACCTCCAATACCTCCCACGTTAGCCGAGGCCATCGCTGCCTTGGTTAACCTTACGACCGACAATACCCGCTTCCTGCGGGAAATGGCGAGTCAACAATTACAACAACAAGGTGGGCGGGCATATCCGCAAGGCCCCCATGAAACATCCTATCTGGATTTCTCCGAGATGCGCCCTCCATTGTTTGTCAAAGCAGAGGACCCTCTAGAAGCAGATGAATGGATCCGCGTTATTAAACAGAAGTTTGGGCTTCTCCGATGTTCAGAGATTCAAAAGCCCCTATTCGCAGCACAACAATTGTGTGGCCCTGCTAGTACTTGGTGGGGAAATTTTGTAGCTGTTCAACTAGCTGGTCATCAAATAACTTGGGATGAGTTCAAGTTGGCTTTCCGCGAGCACTATATACCTGAAGGAGTGCTCCACATGAAGCAGGAGGAGTTTATGAAGCTAAAACAAGGCAGGGATACTGTCACCCAGTATCTCAATAAGTTCAACCACTTATCCCAATATGCGATCGATCAAGTCAACACAGATCTAAAGAAGAGGAATTGTTTCATGAGAGGTCTTAATGATAGAATGCAAAGGAAGATGGCCACCTGCATCGATCTTACTTACGGAAGGGCTGTCAGCACAGCGCTGGCAGTTGAGGCTAAATATGCAGGATCCGGAAAATCCAAGGGTTATGGAGGCGATAGGCCCAATCAGGGCCCCGAGAAAAGACAAAGGTTGGTAATCCGACCTTTCAATTCGAATCGCTCTTCCCCACGTCCACCCTCCTACCCTTTCAAGCAACCGGTCTTTATTCGCCCCGCCATTGCCCCTACTTCAACAAATCAGCCAAGTGCCCCTGGCACTCGTTTCCCTGTCCTCCCTAGTTCTTCAACTGGCTATTTCAACTATGGAAAGTCCGGACACTTTATCAAGGACTGCCCATATCAGAAGTAGAATCGATCAAGTAATCAACATAGTTCTGGGAGTTCCGCTCAAGGAAAGGGAAATGCGGCAAACAATACCGCGGGCAAAAATACAAGGAAAACAGGACGAATTTATTATACTCAAGTGGCCACAACACCGGACGGCGAACCGGTTATGATGGGTACGTTTCTCGTGGCCAATCACCCCGCAATTATTCTTTTTGATTCTGGTGCTTCGCATACGTTCATAAGCAAGAAATTTGTGGAGCAACATTGCATTCCATACCATGAATCAAGGGAAGGGTTTAAAATTCATTCGCCTAGGGGACAAATATTTACTAAAGAAGTGGCTTTCCAAGTGCCCGTAACATTGACTGGACGGGACTTTCCTACTAATATGATTGTTCTGAAATGCCAAGACATAGATGTAATTTTGGGCATGAATTGGTTAGCCCAGCATAAAGCAATCCTCAACACTGATCGGAGAACCATCAGGTTGAGTCATAACCAAGAAGAAGTTCTTTTGTCTATCCCCGTAGCCATTCCAGCTAAACCATTTGGCAGAGTATATGAAGCCATCATACCGGAGATCAAAGATATTCTAGTAGTATGTGAGTTCCCAGACGTCTTTCCAGAAGATTTACCCGGATGACCTCCAGAAAGAGATGTAGAATTTGTGATTGAGTTGAAGCCCGGTACGGCTCCTATTTCTAGAAGGTCGTACCGAATGCCTCCAAATGAACTGGTAGAGCTCAAGACCCAATTACAAGATCTCCTGGAGAAGGGATTCATCCGGCCAAGCTCGTCACCATGGGATTGTCTAGCCATCTTTGTTAAGAAGAAGGACCAAACATTACGGATGTGCGTGGATTATAGACCCCTGAATGAGGTTACTATAAAAAATAAGTACCCTCTTCCACAGATTGATATTCTATTTGATCAACTAACTGGTGCGAGGGTCTTCTCTAAAATTGACCTCAGATCGGGCTGTCATCAGATCCGTATCCGACCCAAAGATATACCGAAGACCGCATTCACTACGTGGTATGGTTTATTTGAATATTTGGTTATGTCTTTCGGACTAACAAATGCTCCTGCCCACTTCACCTATCTTATGAACTCGGTATTTATGCCCGAGCTAGATAAGTTTGTGGTGGTATTCATTGATGATATCTTGATATATTCTAAGAATGAAGAGGAGCATGCTCGGCATTTACGGATCGTGTTGACGCGCTTAAGAGAACACCAATTATATGCTAAGTTCAGTAAGTGCGCGTTCTGGCTGGAAGAGATCCAATTTCTGGGACATGTATTATCTGCCAAGGAGATTGCGGTGGATCCCAGCAAAGTCAAGGATATTTTGGAGTGGAAACCCCCAACCACTGTACATCAAGTCCGAAGTTTCCTTGGGCTAACTGGCTATTACCACCGATTCATACCAGATTTTTCCAAGCTTGTGAAACCAATCACAAGTTTATTGAAGAATGATACTAAATTTAATTGGTCTTCAAAGTGTAATGAAGCCTTTGAACAGTTGAAGATATTATTAACGACTGCTCCGGTATTAGCTCAACCGGATATTGAAAAGCCCTTTGATGTGTATTGTGACGCATCAGGCAGTGGTCTCAGCTGTGTATTAATGCAAGAAGGCCGAGTAATAGCTTATGCTTCAAGGAAGTTGCGCCGTCATGAGGAACATTATCCAACTCATGATCTGGAGTTAGCTGCAGTGGTTCATGCCCTAAAAATCTGGCGTCATTATTTGCTGGGAAATATTTGTCACATCTATACAGATCATAAAAGTTTGAAGTACATATTCACCCAGTCAGAATTGAACATGAGACAGAGGCGATGGCTCAAGCTTATTAAGGACTATGAATTGGAAATTCATTATCACCCAGGCAAGGCCAATGTAGTGGCATGCACTCAGCCGCAAGGCTTCCTGTCACTGTCTTACCATGAAGATCTCTAGCATTACACTATGCCAGGAGATGGAGAAGTTAAACCTGGAAATGATCCAACATGGAGCCTTAAATCAACTAAAGCTTGAGTCAGTCCTTTTACAACGGATAATGGATGCTCAAAAGGATAATGAGGGTATGAAGCACATCCGTGAGAAAATAGAGGCCGGAAAAGCCAATTGCTTTAGAAAAGATGATCAAGGTATTGTATGGTTTAATAACCGCATAGTTGTGCCTAAAAATGAAGAAATCCGCCAACAAATTTTGGATGAAGCACATCTTAGTCGCTATTCTATTCATCCCGGAAGTACTAAGCTGTATCATGATCTAAAACAACATTATTGGTGGACAAAGATGAAGATTGAAATCGCACGCTATGTGGCAAGATGTGACACTTGAAGACATGTCAAAGCCATACATATGAAGACTGCCGGTCCATTACAATCCCTACCAATACCAACATGGAAATGGGAAGATATTAGTATGGACTTTATTGTGGGATTGCCCAGAACAGCAAAGGGGTATGACTCTATTTGGGTTATAATTGACCGGCTTACGAAAATTGCTCATTTTCTGCCAGTCAAAACATATTACCTGGTCCTCACATATGCAGAACCGTACATTGCTCGCATTCTCAGTTTGCACGGTGTTCCAAAGACCATAGTGTCGGATCGTGGACCTCAATTCGTATCCAAATTTTGGGAAGAACTTCACAAATCCTTGGGTACCAAGTTGTTCCATAGTTTGGCCTATCATCCTCAAATAAGTGGTCAAACTGAGAGAGTAAATCAAATACTTGAGGACATGCTACGAGCATGTGTTCTAGAATTCCCCCAGAAATGGGATGATTGTTTACCATTAGCGGAGTTCTCATATAATAATAGCTATCAAGAAAGCATCAAGATGGCACCCTTTGAAGCTTTGTATGGCCGACGGTGTCGCACTCCGTTAAACTGGTCTGAACCAGGTGAAAGGAATTTCTTCAGGCCAGATATGGTAAAAGAAATAGAAGAAAAAGTTCAACGAATAATTCATAACTTGAAGAAAGCCCAAGCTCGACAGAAAAGTTATGTAGACAAGCGACGAATGCCCTTGTATTTTTTGGTGGGAGATTATGTCTATCTGAAAGTGTAACGCCCCGAATTTTGGAGTTGAATTTTTTTTTTCTTCACTCGCCAAATTCGGGCGTTACCCTTTTCTTTTTCCTTTTCTTCTCGCTAAGCCTTGATCATTTCCAAAGTATAGCGGGACTCGGCTTGAGATCTCATGTAAAGCAAAACCTTAAAATACTTTATTTTGGTTTGCTGCACCATGCGGAACCATGCATTTATTTTGATTGATTGAAAGTGTGAAAGCCTTCATCTAGAAAATAGGTTTTAGAAAAAAGGGAAAACCTTTTCTTTTCTCCTCCCCCTTCCTCCCCTTTTTGGCCCAGCCACCCCCCTCGTGCACGGCCCAGCTGGCCAGCCAGCCTAGCCGGCCTTTCTCTCCCCCCTCTATCCTTTCCCCCAGTGGGCCCCGCGGTGGCCCAGCTGGCCTTGCGGCCCAGCCGCCCCAGCTAGCCCCCCCGCTCCCCACGCCGTGCCCGGCGCGCGGACGGTTGGGAAACCGCCGCCGCCCCCCTCGCGGGCCCCACCCATCAGCCCCCTCCCCAAACCCATCCCTCTCTCCTCCCCTGCTCGCCCCCGCTCCCCTGCCCGACCCGCCCGCTCCCCTGCTCGGCTCGCCGCCGAATCGCCCGCGCGGTAAACCCCTCCCCCTCCTCTCTCCTCTCCCCTCCCTCCCCCTTCCCCGGCGCGGCCCCGTCTCCGGCCTTGGCGCGGCGGCCCCGGCGCGGCCCCATCCCCGGCCTTGGCGCGGCGGCCCCGGCGTGGCCCGTCCCCGGCCTTGGCGCGGCGGCCCTGGTGTGGCCCCGCTCCTGCTCGGCGCGCTCCCCTGCCCCGCCCGACGCGCCTTCCCCTCGAGCGCGCCCGTGTGGCTTGCCCAGCCATGGCGTGGCGCGGCTCCGGCTCGCCGGTGCGCGGCCGTGGCGCCCCCTCCCCCGGCGTCCCCGTGTAGCCCCCCTGCCCGTCCTCGGCGCGCAGCTTTGCGCCCGCGCGGTCCGGTCCCGGTGGCTCGTCGCCCGCAGCGGCTCTGACCTCGCCTTGACGGCTCGGCGCCCTCCCCGCGTGCCCGCTTGCCCCCGGCGTGCGCCCCTGCCCGGCCATGGCGCGGCCCCATCGTCGGCCATGGCGGCTCGGCCTCGTCCGCATGGTGCGACCTCGCCCCGGCGCCCCCCCTTGCCTCGGCCATGGCGCGGCCCCGGTAGCCCACCCACCTTGGCGTGCCCCGCCCCTGCCCGGCACGGCCGCGACATGCCGGCCCTGGCGTGGCCTTGAGCTCGGCCCGGCGTGCCTATGGCGCGTGGCCTTGAGCTCGGCCAGCGCGCGGCCCCACGCGGTCGGCCTCGGCATGGCCCCGTTGTCGCCCGCGGCGCGCAACGCGGCGCGAGCGTGCTCGCATGGTGCACGGTGCTTTGGCATGGCTCGCCGTGCCTTTGGCGCATTTGTCTACCCCCTAGACGTGCCCGTCTACCCCCCATGTATTCCATACATAGTGACCGCGTTATTTGGTTAATAAATGGAAACTCAATTTAGAAATCGGTTACGTTAGTTAATTCATGTAGTTAATCATCTACCTTATTTAATGTTGATCAATTGAAAATGGTTATGATTCTATTAGTGCATGTGACTAATCCTCATTATTGGAACTAAGTGGAACCAGAGCACATAACGATTAGTTATGCGTCTACCCGTACTATGCCTCGAGTATAGCTTTAACCCCTGCGAGACCTTCTTTCTTCTTTTTCTAGCCATGGCAAATGCAATATCGTATGTTATACTCTATGCATATTTAATCTATTTGTTCTCTTGTATGGTGTACTGTTTGTTTCCTAATTCGAATGGATGGATGTATGTATGTTTGCGCTCGCATAGAGAACGATCTGGTTGAGGAACCCGAAGAACTCACAGGAGAAGCCCCTGAGCAGCAGTCGGTTGGTGGAGGCAAGTGTCCCTTGACCTATCTCTGTCCTATACATTCTTTAATTCACCTCCCGCATTTCACAGTTATACCTAAGGATTGACTAGCTTTTGTTATCCATGTCCTTGTTTACCTATCTGGGTTGGATTATTATTGCTTAGTCTTATGCTATTGCTCAACTCTAATCAATGAACATGATGAGAATTATCAATGATACGCTGTTTTCCCCTCTTTTATTATGATGTTATACTTGTGACCTTCAAGGGGGCTCGAGCGGTTTCTCGAGTGCCTCTCCGTAAGGACCTGTTCGTTGGATGACCGCCCGGGAAAACAGTGCAACCATGAGGGTGGAGTGGGACACCCTTAGCTGAGTAATTAGAGGAACCGAGGTGTAGTTCGCTTCACTGTCATGCCGTCAATGGGGCTCGGTGTATGTGGCTCGCTCTGCCAAGGTTGATTTTTCCCTTGGGGAGGAGTGCGGTATATTTAGGAAACCTAACGGGCGGCTACAACCCCGGGGAATCTTTGTAAAGGCTACGTAGTGAGACCCCGCCTACTCTCCTTGGGAGTGTTCAAGGGTCCGTACAACCCGAGGCAAAAAGGGAATCACGGCTCATGGGTAAAGTGTACAACCTCTACAGAGTGTTAGAAAACTGATATATCAGCCATGCTCACGGTTATGAGCGGCCAAGGGAGCTCCAGTGATTAGTGGTACTTGATCAGAGATGTTCGGATTGCAGGTGGCAATGAGATTGATGGTTCTTGGTATTGGCTCTGGTAATGGTAAGTGGTACTCTTTCCGTTTGGAAAGGAGTACGTTTGGGTTAATAACGTGGGTTAATTCTAAAACTTGGCTTTCTCTACTAGTAATAATAATCTGACCAACTAAAAGCAACTGCTTGACTTACCCCCCACATAAAGCTAGTCCACTACAGCCAAATAGGACACTTGCTGAGTATGTTGATGTGTACTCACCCTTGCTCTACACACCAACCCCCCCTTCCTCAGGTTGTCCGCATTGCAACCACTGCTCAGGAGAAGATGAAGCCGTGGAAGGAGACTTCCATGAGTTCAAAGACTATGACGAGTTCTAGGCACGGGTTAGCGGCAACCCCCAGTCGATTGCCTGTGAAGGCCGCGTTTATCTACGTTTCTTTTCCGCACTTTGATTTATTGTAATGACTATGTGGATGTCTCAGACATATGATGTAATCGACTATTTTTTCCCTTTTTAATACTATTTGAGCACTGTGTGATGATGTCCATGTTATGTAACTGCTGTGTACGTGAATTGTTGATCCTGGCACGTATATGGTTCACATTCGATTTGCCTTCTAAGAACCAGGTGTGACATAAGTGGTATCAAAGCCATGCTGACTGTAGGACCGCTAACCTAGAGTAGAATGGTTGTTCTAAGGATTATAGACCTCTGTCCCTGCCTTGACTTTGGTATCCCTTCAAAAGTTGGTCACATCGACCAAATCTATGTTCTACTATATATTATACCTTGCTGAAAATTGTGTTTAATTTTAATCCTTCATTTATTTATGGTTCATTACTTGCTGGTCATATTAGTTCTGTTCTCACTCTTATGCTTGCAGTGTCTTTTGTAGATGGCTCGTCTTAGGCACACCACACGGAAGTATGTCATCCCCTTCTTACCCTCTCGCCTCGCGGAGCGTCCGCTTCGCCGTCCCATGGCCGGTCAGTCCAGTCACTTGGAGAGGCTGCACCACTGCCTGCCTTGACTTTCGCACTACTGTTCAGTGCTCGGTGGGGTAGCTGATGGTCTCAACCTGAAATATTACCCCCGCCATCCATCTGGCAGCACAGGAGGCGTGATTGTTTCACCAGTCGGTGAGGACAATCCTAGGTTGAGCAGCATAGTCAACCTAGCCGCCGTGCTAAACACGGAGCTGGACCATGCATTAGACGAGCTGAGTAGGGCTCGTGCTGAGATCGCCCTACTGCGGGCTGAGCACGCGGAACGTCGTCACCTGGATGATGGTTCCCCCGCTCCCGTCGGGACTCAGCACCCGTACCGCTCACCTCGGCGTGGACACCAGCCTTATGGCAATCCCGACTGCAAGACCAAGATAGATTTAGAACCATATATTGTCAGTGTTGAGTCTTGTAATAGATGCTTAATATAGAAGTTTTAGTCTTAGTCTCAGTCTTAGCGTTAGTCTCGCTCTTAGTTAGTCTTAGTTAGACAGGGTAGTTTGCTATATCCTGTGCATTTATGTTCGTCATGATGAACTATGTTTGATTTGGATCTTTGTAATGACTGTCACCAGAGTGTGGGTATCCCCTGCATTTTGGTTTACCTGTTATATGTCAATGAAGTTAGCTATTTAGTTGGGAAGCCTTTTATTCCACTTTCCTCTTTATCTGGGAAGCTGTGTTGGTCTGTGTTGGAGATCAGTGAAGATGCTCATCTGTTCAGTGTTGTGGAGAATTCTATACTCTTTTCTTATGATGCAAGATTTGCAAGGTCCATTC
Source organism: Zea luxurians (assembly GCA_029449295.1). Taxonomy (NCBI): domain Eukaryota; kingdom Viridiplantae; phylum Streptophyta; class Magnoliopsida; order Poales; family Poaceae; genus Zea; species Zea luxurians. Next base: position 9,962,977 of record JAOPSE010000005.1, on the reverse strand, counting down.
TGATGTGTGGTTGCATTCTGCAGATGTCAGAAAACAGGCGCAGAGGAGGAAGGCATGCTCAGCAGGAGCAAGCAGCTCAGCAGGACGAGGTACCCCAGCAACAGCAACTGCCGCCCTCACCCCCGATGTCGATCGAGTAGATGTTCCTGATCCAGACTCAGGCAGTTCAAGCCATCGGTCAGACTCTGGCCGCCATTCAGCAGCAGCAGCAACAGCCACCACCTCAGCCCCAGATGCCTTAGATGCCCAGGGACAAGCGTGCTGAATTCATGAGAGGTCATCCCCCGATGTTTGCTCACTCTTCTGACCCCATGGATGCTGAAGACTGGCTGCGCACTGTGGAGCGAGAGTTGCATACCGCTTAGTGCGATGATAGGGAGAAAGTCCTGTATGGTCCCTGTCTATTGAGAGGAGCAGCCCAATATTGGTGGTTATCTTATCTCGCCACCCATGCCAACCCCGACACCATCACCTGGGAAGAGTTCAGAGGAAGCTTTCGTCAGTACCATGTTCCTGCAGGCCTGATGACAGTGAAGAAGGAGGAGTTCTTAGCCCTCAAGCAAGGGTCATCGTCCGTCAGTGAGTACCGGGATAGTTTCTGCAGTTGTCTCGCTATGCACCTGAAGATGTCAACACCGACGCTAAGCGACAATACCGTTTCCTGAGAGGCTTGGTTGACCCTCTGCAGTATCAACTGATGAATCATACCTTCCCGACGTTCTAGCACCTAATTGATAGAGCAATCATGATAGAGAGGAAGCATAAAGAGATGGAGGATCGCAAGTGCAAGATCAGTGGACCCCAGCCTGGAAGCAACAATCGCCCTCGTTTCTCAAGCAATCAACCTCAGCAGTTCAGGCAGAACCAGCGTCCACCCCAGCATCAGCAGTTTCAAAGGCAGTATCCTCAACATCAACATCAGAATCGCCAGAACAATCAGTCATGAGGAGGTCAGTTCTAGAGGCAGAATCAGCAGGCACCTCGTATTCCTGCCCCAGCAAACCAGCAGAGCAGTCAGGCAGCACCAGCTCAGGTTGGAAACAGAGCATGTTTCTACTGTGGAGAGCAAGGCGATTGGGTGATGCAATGTCCAAAGAAGGCAGCCCAGCAGCAGTCAGGCCCCAATGCCCCAGCAAAGCAGAATGTGTCTCAGCCTGGAGCAGGCAACTGCTCTCAGCCACGCTACAATCATGGAAGACTGAACCACTTGGAGGCTAAAGCAGTTCAGGAAACCCCTGGCATGATAGTAGGTATGTTTCCAGTCGACTCCCATATTGTAGAAGTGTTATTTGATATTGGAGCAACACATTCTTTCATTACTGCATCATGGGTAGAAGCACATAATCTTCCAATAACTACCATGTCAACCCCCATTCAAATTGACTCAGCCGGTGGTAGAATTCGAGCCGATAGCATTTGCTTGAATGTAAGTGTGGAGATAAGGGGGATAGCGTTTCCCGCTAACCTCATAGTAATGGGTACTCAGGGAATATATGTCATCCTAGGGATGAATTGGCTAGATAAGTATCAGGCAGTTATCAGTTATGATAAGAGGACAATCAAGTTGGTGTCCCCACTAGGAGAGGAAGTGGTGACCGAGTTAGTCCCGCCTGAGCCGAAGAAAGGAGGTTGTTATCAGATGGCTATCGATAGCAGTGAAGCAAACCCAATTGAGAGTATCAAGGTGGGGTCCGAGTTTCCAGATGTGTTTCCAAAAGACTTACTAGGTATGCCACCAGAGCGTGAAGTCGAGTTTGCTATAGAGCTTCTTCCTGGAACTGCCCCCATCTTTAAAAGAGCTTACAGGATATCCGGACCAGAGTTGGTTGAGCTTAAGAAGCAGATTGATAAGCTATCAGATAAAGGTTACATCTGGCCAAGCACCTCGCCTTGGGCCGCCCTGTCCTATTCGTGGAGAAGAAAGATGGCACCAAAAGGATGTGTATCGATTATCGAGCTCTGAATGAGGTCACAATCAAGAACAAGTACCCCTTGCCTAGAATAGAAGATCTGTTCGACCAGTTGAGAGGAGCCAGTGTGTTCTCCAAGATAGATATGAGGTCAGGTTATCATCAACTCAGGATCCGACCTTCAGACATTCTGAAGACGGCATTCATTACCAAGTATGGGTTGTATGAGTTCACGGTGATGTCTTTTGGTCTAACAAATGCACCAGCCTTCTTCATGAACTTGATGAACAGTGTATTCATGGACTATCTTGATAAGTTTGTGGTGGTATTTGTTGATGATATTCTGATTTATTCTCAAAGTGAAGAAGAACATGCAAGTCACTTGAGGATGGTTTTGCAGAGATTGCTAGAGCACCAGCTGTATGCCAAGTTGAGCAAGTGTGAGTTCTGGATCAGTGAAGTTCCATTCTTGGGTCACATAATCAACAAAGAAGGATTGGCTATGGATCCAAAGAAAGTGGCAGACATTCTAGACTGAAAAGTGCCAACAGACGCTCAAGGAATCAAGAGCTTCATTGGAATGGCCGGATATTATCGGCGATTCATTGAAGGGTTTTCTAAGATTGCGAAACCAATGACAACTTTGCTAGGCAACAAGGTTGAGTTCAAGTGGACCCAAAAATGTCAAGAGGCCTTTGAAGCGCTAAAAGAGAAGTTGACTACTGCGCCTGTCTTAGTCTTGCCTGATGTGCACAAGCCCTTCTCGGTGTATTGCAATGCTTGCTACATAGGTTTGGGATGTGTGTTGATGCAAGAGGGAAGAGTTGTGGCTTACTCGTCCCGATAGCTGAAGGTTCATGAGAAGAATTACCCAATCCATGACCTAGAGTTGGCAGTAGTGGTTCACACATTGAAGACATGGAGACACTATCTGTATGGATAGAAATGTGATGTTTACACAGACCACAAGAGTCTAAAGTACATATTCACTCAGTCAGAGCTGAATATGAGGCAAAGAAGATGGTTAGAGTTGATCAAGGACTATGAGTTGGAGATTCACTACCATCCAGGCAAAGCTAACGTAGTGGCAGATGCTCTGAGCAGGAAGAGTCAAGTCAATCTGATGGTCGCTCGTCCGATGCCTTATGAGTTGGCCAAAGAGTTTGACAGGTTGAGTCTCGGATTTCTGAATAATTCGCAAGGAATCACAATTGAGTTGGAACCTACCCTGGAGCGGGAAATCAAAGAAGCACAGAAGAATGATGAGAAGATCAGTGAGATCCGACGACTGATTCTAGATGGCAGAGGTAAGGATTTGTAGGAAGATGCAAAAGGTGCGATATGGTTCAAAGACCGCTTGTGTGTTCCCAATGTCCAATCTATTCGGGAGTTGATCCTAAAGGAAGCTCATGAGACAGCTTATTCGATTCACCCTGGAAGTGAGAAGATGTATCAGGATCTGAAGAAGAAATTCTAGTGGTACGGAATGAAGAGGGAAATCGCAGAGTATGTGGCTATGTGTGATAGTTGTCGGCGGATCAAGGCAGAGCACCAGAGACCAGCTGGATTGTTGCAACCATTGCAAATTCCTCAGTGGAAATGGGATGAAATCGGTATGGACTTCATAGTCGTATTGCCTCGCACTCGAGGCGGCTACAATTCTATTTGGGCAGTAGTGGATCGCTTAACCAAGTCAGCCCACTTCATACCTATCAAGACCAACTACAGCAGTGCAGTATTGGCGGAATTGTACATGTCTCGGATCGTTTGTCTTCATGGTGTGCCAAAGAAGATAGTGTTAGATAGAGGAACGCAGTTCACCTCTCATTTCTGGCAGCAGTTGCATGAAGCTTTGGGTACACACCTGAATTTCAGTTCCGCCTATCACCCGCAGACAGACGGTCAGACCGAAAGGACCAATCAAATCCTTGAAGAGATGTTGAGAGCCTATGTGTTGCAAGATCAGTCCGGATGGGACAAGAGATTGCCTTATGCAGAGTTCTCCTATAACAATAGTTATCAGGCCAGCTTGAAGATGTCACCATTTCAGGCGCTCTATGGAAGGAGTTGTAGAACTCTGTTGCAATGGGATCAGCCTAGAGAAAAGCAAGTGTTTGGGCTAGACATTCTGCTTGCAGCCAAAGAGAACATCAAGATGGTCTGAGAGAATTTGAAGATAGCGCAATCAAGGCAACGAAGCTATGCAGACACAAGAAGAAGAGAGCTGAGTTTTGAAGTTGGAGACTTTGTCTATCTGAAAGTGTCACCGATCAGAAGAGTCAGAAGATTCGGAGTCTAAGGCAAGCTAGCACCCCGCTACATCGGTCCGTATCAGATTCTCGCAAAGCGTGGAGAAGTGGCCTATCAGCTCAGTTTGCCAGAAGGTTTGTCCGCAGTGCATGATGTCTTTCATGTATCTCAGTTGAAGAAGTGTTTACGTGTGCCAGAAGAGCAGTTGCCGGTTGAAAGTCTTGAAGTCCAGGAGGACTTGACCTACATTGAGAAACCAGCGCAGATCCTTGAGACGGCAGATAGAGTCACCCGAAGGAAGACTATCAGAATGTGCAAATTCAGATGGAATCACCACTCTGAGGAAGAAGCAACCTGGGAGCGTGAAGATGATCTGATTGCCAAGTACCCTGAGCTCTTTGCTAGCCAACCCTGAATCTCGAGGGCGAGATTCTTTTAAGGGGACAGGTTTGTAACACCACGAATTTTGGAGTTGAATTTTTTTATTTTCTTCACTCGCCAAATTCGGGCGTTACCCTTTTCTTTTTCCTTTTCTTCTCGCTAAGCCTTGATCATTTCGAAAGTATAGCGGGACTCGGCTTGAGATCTCGTGTAAAGCAAAACCCTAAAATACTTTATTTTGGTTTGCTGCACCATGCCGAACCATGCATTTATTTTGATTGATTGAAAGTGTGAAAGCCTTCATCTAGAAAATAGGTTTTAGAAAAAAGGGAAAACCTTTTCTTTTCTCCTCCCCCTTCCTCCTCTTTTTGGCCCATCCGCCCCCTCGCGCGCGGCCCAGCTGGCCAGCCGACCCAGCCGGCCTTTCTCTCCCCCCGTGGGCCCCGCGGCGGCCCAGCTGGCCTTGCAGCCCAGCCGCCCCAGCCGCCCCCCGCTCCCCACGCCACGCCCGGCGCGCGGACGGTTGGGAAACCGCCGCCGCCCCCCTCGCGGGCCCCCTTCCCCAAACCCATCCCTCTCTCCTCCCCTGCTCGCCCCCGCTCCCCTGCCCGACCCGCTCGCTCCCCTGCTTGGCTCGCCGCCGAATCGCCCGCCACCGGCCTCCCTCCCCCACGCGGTAAGCCCCTCCCCCCTCCTCTCTCCTCTCCCCTCCCTCCCCCTTCCTCGGTGCGGCCCTGTCTCCAGCCTTGGCGCGGCGGCCCTGGCACGGCCCCGTCCCCGGCCTTGGCGCAGCGGCCCCGACGCGGCCCGTCCCAGCCTTGGCGCGGTAGCCCGGCGTGGCCCGTCCCCGGCCTTGGTGCGGCGGCCCCGGCGCGGCCCCGCTCCTGCTTGGTGCGCTCCCCCGCCCCGCCCGACGCGCCTTCCCCTCGAGCGCGCCCGTGCGGCTTGCCCAGCCATGGCGCGGCACGGCTCTGGCTCACTGGCGCGCGGCCGTGGCGCCCCCTCCCCCGGCGTCCCCGCGCAGCCCCCCTGCCCGTCCTCGGCACGCGGCTTCACGCCCGCGCAGTCCAGTCTCGGTGGCTCATCGCCCGCGGCGGCTCCGACCTCGCCATGACGGCTCGGCCTCGCCCCGCCCCTGCTCGGCGCCCTCCCCGCGTGCCCGCTTGCCCCCGGCGTGCGCCCCTGCCCGGCCGTGGCGCGGCCTCGTCCCCGGCCATGGCGGCTCAGCCCCGTCCGCCCGGTGCGGTCTCGCCCCGGTGCCCCGCCTTGCCCCGGCCATGGTGCGGCCGTGGCCCAGCCATGGCGCGGCCCCGGCAGCTCGCCCACCTTGGCAAGCCCTGCCCCTGCCCGGCGCGGCCGTGACATGCCGGCCCCGGCGTGGCCTTGAGCTCGGCCCAGCGTGCCTATGGCGCACGGCCTTGAGCTCGGCCAGCGCGCGGCCCCACGCGGTCGGCCTCGGCATGGCCCCGTTGTCGCCCACGGTGCGCAACGAGGCGCGTGCGTGGTCGCATGGTGCATGGTGCTTTGGCATGGCTCGCCGTGCCTTTGGCGCGTTTGTCTACCCCTAGACGTGCCCGTCTACCCCCGTGTATTCCATACATAGTGACCACGTTATTTGATTAATAAATGGAAACTCAATTTGGAAATCAGTTATGTTAGTTAATTCATGTAGTTAATCATCTACCTTATTTAATGTTGATCAATTGAAAATGGTTATGATTCTATTAGTGCATGTGACTAATCCTTATTATTGGAACTAAGTGGAACCAGAGCACATAACGATTAACTATGCGTCTACCCGTACTACGCCTCGAGTATAGCTATAACCCCTGCGAGACCTTCTTTCTTCTTTTTCTAGCCATGGCAAATGCAATATCGTATGTTATACTCTATGCATATTTAATCTATTTGTTCTCTTGTATGGTGTACTGTTTGTTTCCTAATTCGAATGGATGGATGTATGTATGTTTGCGCTCGCATAGAGAACGATCTGGTTGAGGAACCTGAAGAACTCACAGGAGAAGCCCCTGAGCAACAGTCGGTTGGTGGAGGCAAGTGTCCCTTGACCTATCTCTGTCCTATACATTCTTTAATTCACCTCCCGCATTTCACAGTTATACCTAAGGATTGACTAGCTTTTGTTATCCATGTCCTTGTTTACCTATCTGGGTTGGATTATTATTGCTTAGTCTTATGCTATTGCTCAACTCTAATCAATGAACATGATGAGAATTATCAATGATACGCTGTTTTCCCCTCTTTTATTATGATGTTATACGTGTGACCTTCAAGGGGGCTCGAGCGGTTTCTCGAGTGCCTCTCCGTAAGGACCTGTTCATTGGATGACCGCCCGGGAAAACAGTGCAACCATGAGGGTGGAGTGAGACGCCCTTAGCTAAGTAATTAGAGGAACCGAGGTGTAATTCGCTTCGCTGTCGTGCCGTCAATGGGGCTCGGTGTATGCGGCTCGCTCTGCCAAGGTTGATTTGTCACTTGGGGAGGAGTGCGGTACATTTAGGAAACCTAACGGGCGACTACAACCCCGGGGAATCTTTGTAAAGGCTACGTAGTGAGACCCCGCCTACTCACCTTGGGAGTGTTCAAGGGTCTATACAACCCGAGGCAAAAAGGGAATCACGGCTCATGGGTAAAGTGTACAACCTCTGCAGAGTGTTAGAAAACTGATATATCAGCCATGCTCACGGTTATGAGCGGCCAAGGGAGCTCCAGTGATTAGTGGTACTTAATCAGAGATGTTCGGATTGCAGGTGGCAATGAGATTGATGGTTCTTGGTATTGGCTCTGGTAATGGTAAGTGGTACTCTTTCCGTTTGGAAAGGAGTACGTTTGGGTTAATAACGTGGGTTAATTCTAAAACTTGGCTTTCTCTACTAGTAATAATAATCTGACCAACTAAAAGCAACTGCTTGACTTACCCCCCACATAAAGCTAGTCCACTACAGCCAAACATGACACTTGCTGATTATGTTGATGTGTACTCACCCTTGCCCTACACACCAACCCCCCCTTCCTCAGGTTGTCCGCATTGCAACCACTGCTCAGGAGAAGATGAAGCCGTGGAAGGAGACTTCCAGGAGTTCAAAGACTACGACGAGTTCTAGGCGTGGGTTAGCGGCAACCCCCAGTCGACTGCCTGTGAAGGCCGCGTTTATCTACGTTTCTTTTCCGCACTTTGATTTATTGTATAGACTATGTGGATGTCTCAGACATATGATGTAATCGACTATTTTTCCCTTTTTAATACTATTTGAGCACTGTGTGATGATGTCCATGTTATGTAACTGCTGTGTACGTGAATTGCTGATCCTGGCACGTACATGGTTCGCATTTGGTTTGCCTTCTAAAAACCGGGTGTGACAGAAAGTCTCCCCAATGAAGGCTGTAACACATTTCGGGGTAAAAGGGAAGCTTGCACCTCGATACATTGGTCCTTTCCCTGTGCTTGAGCAATGTGGACCAGTGGCGTACTGTCACACCCGGTTTTAGAAGGCAAATCGAATGCGAACCATGTACGTGCTAGGATCAGCAATTCACGTACACAACAGTTACATAACTGGACATCATCGCACAATGCTCAAATAATAACACAAAAGGGGAATAATAGTCGATTACATCATATGTCTGAGACATCCACATAGTCTTTACAATAATCAAAGTGCGGAAAAGAAACGTAGATACACGCGGCCTTCACAGGCAGCCGACTGGGGGTTGCCGCTAACCCACGCCTAAAACTCGTTGTAATCTTGGAATTTCTGGAAGTCTCCTTCCACGGCTTTGTCACACCCGTTTTTAGAAGGTAAACCGAATGCGGACCATGTACGTGCCAGGATCAGAAATTCACATACACAGCAATTACATAAATGACTCATCATAGCACAATGCTTCGAATTACAATAAAGAGTGAGTAATAATATTACAGACTAGAGCCATTTACATAATATAAATCAAAGTACACAGAATCAAAATGTAGCCAACGTAAACAACCCACCATAGGCAGCTGACTGGGGGAGGTCGCTAGCCTAATCCTCGAACTCATCGACGTCCTGGAACTCCTGGAGATCCACCTCGACGCCTTCTTCTTTACCTGAGCATAGATTGCACCAAAGGCAACCTGGTGTTTTGTGAAAGCAAGGGTGAGTACACATCAACGTACTCAGCAAATGTCCCATTTGGCTAAAGTGGACTAGCTTTATGTGGGGTTAAGGTCAAGCAGTTGCTTTTAGTTGGTCAGGTTATTATTTACTAGTAGAAAGCCAGGTTTTAGCATTAACCCAAGTTATTAACCTGATGTACCCTTTCTAAAAGGAAAGAATACCACTTAATAGCACCATAATCATAACCAAAACCATCATCCTCGTCACCACCTGTAAACCAACCATCTCTGATCAATGTGTCTCTAATCAATGGAGCTCCCTTGGCCGCTCATAACCGCGAGCACGACTGATATATCAGTTTCATAACACTCTGCAGAGGTTGCGCACTTTACCCACAAGCCGTGATTCCCTCTCTAGCCTAGGCTTGCAAGACCCTTATTCACTCCCGAGGTGAATGGCCAGGGATTCACTACGAAGCCTTTACAAAGATTCCCAGGGCTGTAGCCGCCCATTAGGTTTCCTAAATGTACCACACTCCTCCCCAAGGGACAATTCAACCTTGGCAGAGCGAGCCGCATACACCGAGCCCCATTGACGGCACGACGGCTAAGCAAACTACACCCCGGTTCCTCTAATTATTCAGCTAAGGGCGTCCCACTCCACCCTCATGGTTGCACTATTTTCCCGGGCGGTCATCCAACGAACAGGTCCTTACGGAGAGGCACTCGAGAAACTGCTCGAGCCCCCTAAAGTATCACCAGTCCAACATCATAATCATAGAGACAACATCGTATCATAAGTGTTCACATCATGTTCATTGATTAAAGTAAAGCAATAGCATGAATCTAACCATAGTAACCCAAAAAGGTAATCAAGGACAAGGTAAATAGAAAGCTAGTCAATCCTTAGGTTGTTTATAGTATGCGGGACAGTGAATTATAAATTAAATGGGACATAATGGGTCAGAGGACACTTGCCTCCACCAACCGACTACTGCTCAGGGGCTTCTCCTACGAGTTCTTCGGGCTCTCCGACCGGATCATTCTCTATGCGAGCGCAAACATACATACATCCACATATTTAATACAAAAGAACAGTACACCATACAATAGAATGTAGTAAGTAAATAGACGTTCCACGCGGGCTCGCAATTACCGTTAAGAGAGAAAGAGGGAAAGACAGTCGAGAAACGATCACGTTACATTATTATGAATTAAACCACTCGCTCAATTGAAAAGCATTAATGTAGACACTACATTTAGCATAAAGTAAAGTCATGTTTCATGTCTAATCATTATAAGCAGATGAAGATAAATTAAAAGGATTGTTGCGTGGCGAGACGCGCGACATAGCACTCTAAATCGAATTAAGAAATCAACGACTCATCGCGCGACCGAGCGCACAACGAGACACTTTGCATTAATTATAAAGAGACGTTAAGCTTCGCGCGACGAAACGTACAACGACATACGTCAACAGGGCCGAGTTTAAAGTGGAACGTCGCGCGTCTGGACGCGCGACATCGCACCTCAAACAACCTGAAATTAAAATAGATCGTCGCGCGACGAAGTGCGCGACACAGCACTTTAATGAATATAAACTAAAAGAATCGTCGCGCGACGAAGCGCGCGACGTAGCACATTAATAAACACAAATTTAAATTGAGTCGTCGCGCGACGAAGCGCGTGACGCAACACATTAATAGAATCTGAAATTAGACAAACTCATCGCGCGACGAAGCGCGCGACGCAGCACACTAACTAACAGAGTTTGAAACTAACTAAAAATCAAGAATAATCACCGCGCGCGTGGGGTTGCGCACGCAGGAATGCGTTAGGGGTAAACGGGGGAGCGCGAGGCCATGCCAAGGCCACGCGAGCCACACCGAGGGCCGGGACACCGCGCGTAGGGGGCCGAGGCCACACGTAGGGGCTGGGGATGCCGCGCTGGGGGCCGCGCCGTGCCGCATGAGCAGGGGAGGGTGGGGGCGCCGCCGCGCGAGCAGGGAGAGGGGCGGGGCCACCGTCGCGGGCAGGGGAGGGGGCGGGGCCGCGCCGCCGCGCGAGCAGGGGAGGGCGGGGGCGCGCCGCACGTGCAGGGGCGGGGGCGGGGGCTGCACGCGCCGCGCGAGCAGGGGGCGGGGCCACGCCACTGGCGAGCAGGGAGGGCAGGGGCGCACGCACGGGGAGAAGGGGAGGGAGAGGGAGAGAGAGAGAGGAGAAGGGAGGGGAGGGGAGCTCACCTCAGGATCCAACTCTGGCGATCACCGTCTCCAAAACCTAGGGCACCACAGGGAGAGAGAGGTGGAAGAGGGAGAGGGAGGTTGCTGTGCGGGAAATCCAAATGAGAGAGGGAGGAGAGGAGGGGGCACATGGGGGGGGTGTGGGGCGCCAGGGGCACGCAGGGCCAGGCCGGGCTAGGTTGGGTTGGGTCGAGCCACTTCGTGGATCGAAACCTACGACACGTGTAAGGAAAATGGACCCCAGGCCATTTGGCTAATTGAGTTTTGGTGTTTGATGAACAACACAATCCGTGAACTAATAAGTTTTCTAGTGTTTATGATTGTAGTTCACAGGATGCAAGATTTACTTGGACTAAGGAATTGAGGAAAGCAGCACCTCAAAAGAAGACATTAAGAAGATCTAAGAAAAGTCCAAGTGTGCTGCTGTGGACTGTCTGTGCGAAGGCGCACCGGACTGTCCGGTGCCCACACGCCGGACTATCCGGTGCACCAGGGAACAGTAGCCCAATAGCTAGTTCCAGGTGGCACTCAGAGAGAAGACCACCGGACTGTCCGGTGGCACACCGGACTGTCCGGTGTGAAAAGCCTGCGCGCGCCAACGGTCGACTGCTCTGTCAGAGCAACGGATAGGCGCACCGGACAGGCTACAGTGCGCTGTCCGGTGGTGCACCGGACTGTCCGGTGCACCCAACGATAGAAAGCTGCTGCTTTCTGTCCAACGGCTAGTTTGGGGTTTGGAGGCTATAAATACCACCCCAACCGGCCATTCTCAAGTGTGTGAGAGCCCAAGCAACATACCAAGGCACATAGTACACATTTCCAAGAGCTCAAACACCCAAGTGCTTAATAGAATCACTCGGTGATTAGCGTAGGTGCTTTGCGAAGTGCTTAGGTTAGTTAGACCGCTTTAGCGCTTGCTCTAGGTGAACCCTAGTTAGTTGAGTGAGTTTTGTAAAACCACACAACCCCTCGGCTCTTGCGTGAGCCGTTGTAATTGTACCGAGTGGGGTGAGAGTCTTGCGAGACTGTGACAACCGCGTTTGTGTCACGGCCACCACCGTGTACCGGAGGGAACGAGGCCCGCGACGTTTCGGCCGGAAGCTCGATAGTGGAGACGGCGGGGAGCGTCCGAGAGGAGCCGGAAGCGGAGCACCACTTGCGCGTGGAGAAGGCCCGCGGCTCTCTACGGAGTTACTCGACCGTGGTGCTTGGCCCTCGCATGGGCTTCCCTTTGCGTAGGGGCACCAACGAGGATTAGTCGGGACCTTGCGTGGTTCCGGATACCTCGGTAAAAATACCGGCGTCATACACGAGAGTTTGCATCTCTACATTGCTCTTTAAGATTCCGCATTTATATTAAGCATTTAAGTTTCAATCTTGTATTCATACTTATCTAGTGTAGATTGAAACTTAGCCTTTGCGGTAGAGATAGCAACACTTAGACAAAACCTAGTCTGCACATTCTAGTTTGATTACTTGCATAGGTTTTGCTCTAGGGATTTATTTGTGGCCTAGTTTAGTAAAAGTTTTAGAAGTCCTAATTCACCCCCCTCTTAGGCGTCACCCGTTTCCTACAATTGGTATCAAAGCCAGGTTTGGCTCATTTGAAACGCTTTAGCTTCACCGCTAAAAGAGCCGACGCTTTTAGAGGAAGGGATGGATACCCATAGGCCACCACACTTCAACGACACTAACTTTCCCTATTATAGTGCTAGAATGGCTTGTTACCTAGAGGCCGTTGATCTAGGTGTTTGGAGAGTCACTCGTGACGGGATGAAACCCCTCAAGAATCCCGAGAAACCCACCACGAGTGAGGAAAAGGAAATTCATTTAAATGCTAGAGCAAAAAATTGCTTGTATGAATCTCTTAGCATGGATATTTTTAATCAAGTATTCACTTTGAAAACTGCTAATGAGATTTGGCTAAAATTGCATGAGCTCCATGACGGCACATCCAATGTCCGTGAGCAAAAACATTGCCTAGTTTTAAATGAGTATAATTCTTTTGCTATGAAAGATGATGAGCTTGTTAGAGACATGTATTCACGTTTGAATCTAATTATCAATGAGCTCAACTCTATTGGCATTAATAAGCTAGGTGATGCAGACATTGTGAGGAAGATTATCTCTCTGCTACCACAACAAAGATATGGGAGCATCATCACCATCCTTCATAACATGGAGGACTTGAGCAACATGACCCCGACCATTGTGATTTGGAAAATCGCGGCTTTTGAGATGTCGCGAAAAATGAGTCGAGGAGAGGAGCCAACTTCCTCAAGACCATATGCTTTTGCATGTGATGAAAGGAAGGTCAAAAAGAAGGCTTCCACTCCAAGTTCCTCAAGCGAAGAAGAGGAAGAAGAAGAAAGTGATGATGATGAAGATAATAAACCATGCACATCATCCTCCGAGGACGAAGAAACAATCCGACGCGTCGGAAAGGTAATGAGGATGATCCGCACGATTAATCTAATGGGTGTGCCCCTGCAGGTCGAGGATCTTCTCTTTAACATTGACAGGAAAAAGCAAAGGAAGAGAGGATGCTTCGCATGTGAGGAAAAGGGCCATTTCAGGGACAACTGTCCAAATATGGCCAAACCCAAAAAGGAGAGGAGCAAAGGCAAGACGCTAACAAGTGTTAGAACTTGGGATGATTCTTCAAGTGAAGATGAACCTCCAAGAACGCTCAGCCACTGATTCTCATCACGCTCATCATGGTCATCACACAAATGCCTTATGGCAAGAGGTAACAAAAGCATTCCATCCTCTAGTGATGATAGCAGTAGTGATGATGAAGGTGAGGGAAAGCCCTCTGTAGATGAGCTTGCGGAAGCCATTAATTTTTTCCAGGATGTTTGCACTAAGCAAAAAGCTCAACTTAAAACTTTGAAAAATAAGTTGATTAGCTCTCAAAATGATTACAAAGGTTTGCTAGAAAAATTTGAAACTTATGCAAACTTAAACTGTGAGCTATCAACTAAAATTGAGCTATTAGAATTTAGTGCTCCATCCACTGCTACCGATGATAGCCTCATTAAAAAGAATGAAAAACTTAAGGCTAAGTTAGCTAGCTCCCAAGAAGCTATTGAAAATTTGCTAGAGAAAATGGAAATTCTTAGTGTCACACCCGGGTTTCGGGGCACCAAGACCCGGGCGCGAACATAAACACCAGGTATGCTAGGACCAAGTCTCACACATATGATGTATAGTGGCACAGGATCGAATGTCACATCTTTATATATAACAGGAGTTCTGTACAAAATAAATAAATAATTACATTATAAGGAGACAATGGTCCAGCAACCCAAAGTTGACTGGGAGACGACGGCCTAGACCTCTCGCGAACACATCGCAGCATCCTCCATGCGCCTCATCCTGTGGTACCTATTCTTGGCCTGTGGGGGGGGGGGGGTGTGAGACAGCAAGAGTGAGCTCACATACGTTCATCGCTCAACAAGTTGTGGGGAATAATGTGCATGAACTCGCCAAAGGTGGGAGTTCACGTGAAGTGTAAGGCTTACCAAAGAGGATGGTTGAAGCTAAGCATTGCTTTTAAAGTTGGTCAAAATTTTATTAGCAATTACTAAGTATAAGTAAATACCAACCCAATTAAATAGTAGAACAAAAGTAACAACATCACCTGCGATGCAATGCATATGACAAATTGAATTTAGTTCCATAAATTAATCATGTGAGGGTCCGAGCTGCTCATGACCGTGAGCACGGCTAGTATACCAGTTTTACACTCTGCAGAGGTTGCGCATCTTTACCCACAAGTCGTGTTACCCACCTGCCAAGAGACGGCCAATCCCATACACCTCTATCGAGGAGGCGAGGCAGGGTAACACTACGAGGCCTTTACAAAGTTCCACTAGCTTCAGAAAACCCGCTACAGTTTATAGGAAGCTCCAATGCAGGAATCCCTTGCAGGACCGCCATCGCAGCAAAATCCTCCCGAGGGCCTCCCTACACTGACCACTCCCCTACTGCCCTTGCCCCTTTCGGGTAAGGTAGTCTTCCACTAGCTTTCCAAATTAATCGGCCAAGGGCGTCCCATTAAACCCTTGTGGTAGCACTGTTTTCCCGGGTGGTCGCTCCATGTTCCAATTAACATAATGATCTTATCATGAACAGTAATAATAAACAGATAGTAAAAGTGTGATCATGTATAATGTATCTTCATACTCAAAACCATATAAAGCACTAGCAAGTACTACCCAAAAAGTTCAGTGGTAAACAAGGTATAAAGATAGACAAACTAGGGTAACCTATTGGGTCCCATCAAAATTAACCTATGCAGATCATTATGATAAATTAGAACATGAGTGGGTAAAAAGAAGTGATCAAGGGCACAACTTGCCTGGCACTTGAGATTCCAGTTACCAGGGTGATTCTTCAAATCCTCGTGACCTCACTGCTAGTCGTAGCAATACAAACAAACATGGTATGGATAAAATTAACATCACACCAAACATAAGTATAAACTGAATAATAATAATCTACGCATCGCTACGAGATCGTGGAATCGAGAACTACTAAGATCGAAGTTACGATTAAGGAGTTATGATTTTATAAAAGATCTGTGTGATTAAAATATTAAACTATAATTTGGTTAATATAAATTATACGAGAGGTTATTATATAAATAATTATCTCAACTTTAATCTAAGTTATGAATTGACCATAGATCATCTTCTAGTAGATTATAATGATAAGCAGATTAACAAGAGTAACCAACATAGGTTAAATAGAAATCTAATTATAAAATAATGAGACATGGTATAATAAATGTTTTTACTGCATAGTAAATGTTTATACGAAACTAACACAACTGGAACGAGTCAAATCGGAATTAAAACGAAGAGGTTACGAATTTCCTACGGTTTTATGTATTTGATATAAGATTAATTAGAATATAAACTTTAATGTGACTTTCATGTCAAAAACAGAGGTACTATGTGATAAACAATAATATTATAGAATTATAGAAATTGGAATGAACTGATTTGGACATTATATGAATTTTCTATGAATTAAACAATTCTTTGTATTTGTTTTTATACTCTAATCCATTTTCTATATTAATTTCTGAATTTACTAAGGATCCTGGACTGGGTGCAATATTACCGAGAAGTTCGAGGACTAAAACAGAAACATTCCTAAGACTCAGGCTACTCCTGCAGGACTGCAGGTTTATTTCAATTCAGCACAGGGACTCTTTAGCAAATGCGACGTAGCGAAGGGGTATCGGCAACTGTGGGCCATCCGATCATCTATGGACGGCTAGGATTAGGTTTCTTCTATAAACAAACCGGTACGCACCAGTCCTAATCTCGGCCATGCGATGGAGATCCAACGATTGAGATTTTATTAAGCTTGACGTGATCCAGTTCGCCTAAATACGATCCAACGGCTCCCGCCACTTCTATTCTTATCCGTTTATTACGTGATCAACAATCACGGGCCCGTCTTCTACCCTTATACAGACCCGAGTGGTGCGTTTCCCAGGGACGGCGGCGCCCATCTTCTTCCTTTCACCCTCTTACGTCTACCCCAGGCCGAACAACCGTGGCAGAGCGCCATAATCACGGCAGCGAGCTTGGCAAAGCTCGCCCACCGAGCCCGAGACTACATTCCGGTCGTCACTACTCGAAGCCTACATGACAACTAACAGTAGGTAGGAGAACTCACCCTTGGTGAACTTGTAAACCGAGCAGATCCCAGCCCCGAGTCGGTCCGCCGCGCCTACGGTTGCGCCACGCACCACCAGGGACTTGGCGCCGGCGAGTTCTTGCAGACAAGCGCCCCCTATGAAGCCGATCGTACCCCCGTCCAACTCAATGCCCGCCAAGATCCCCACACCCCGCTAGACGTCGAGAGTCCCTCGGTCCCGGATGATGAGGGACCCAAGTTAATGGCGGCGTCGGTTGTGATCTCCCGAGTGCCCGAAGAGTAATACCGCATCCAATTTATAGAGATTTGTGAAGAGGGCCTGAGGAAAACCGAGCACTGGTGAGCTTGTGCGGACTCGCCTAATTTCTCCAGTTATCTCGCGGGTGGTTTCAAGGTGAGGGAAGGTCCACCAGTCCGTCGGTGTGGAATCCGTCCGGATAGCGCGCACGGAGTTGACACCAGGGAAGGAGTTTGGTCGTGGGGAGAGAAAATGGAAAGGAGAGGGAAGCAGCCAGCACGGTATTTAATCACTGGAGTCGCGGATTTCACAGAGTCTGGCGGCGAGGGACTCGGTCGATCCAAGAGCCAAGGCGGTGGCGGAATGACCGGCGAGATCCCAGGGGCGATTGACGAGTCGGCCGACTCGCTACTCCGTGCGTTTCGGTGAGGCCGTTGTGGGGTAGCAGCAGAGCTGGTACGGGTGGATCCTCCGCCATCGCTGGCTCGTTGCGCCAGTCAACGCGACAAAAGCGGCACGGAGGAGAAGATCTACAGGAGCGCCCACTAGGACCCACCTGTAGGTCTCAGCGAAAACTGGGAAGGTAACTCGAGGCGGCAACTGACCCGCGGGCCCGAGCCAACCGTAACGTGCACGCCCAACGGTGTTTATGCGCTTGATGCATCGGTCTCGCCCGCCAGTGAGCGGAAGCCCGTGGGTAGTCGATGACGCAGCGGGCCCACCGGTCAGAAGGGCGCGCAGGAGCTGGGCTGCGCGGTTGAAGGTTACTTGGGCCGATGCACGAGAAAAACAGCCCAAGCCATGGAAAAAATGTTTTCTTTTTCTTTTGTCCATTCCTATTTCTTTTTCTTTTCTTCTTTCAACTTCAAATTCAAAATTTAAATTCCAACTTATATTTGGGTGCAGATCTTGAGTCTAGCTATATGCACAATCAAAGAAATACTCGGCATGAATACAAAGTGTATGTATTTTATATATTTACCCAGATTATTTTATTCCTTGGTTTAGGCAAAGGCTCAATGTACAAATTTTATTTTATTTTAGGAAAGACATTATTTTTTTAGTATATGATCAAATTTCAAGCTAGCTAAAATTAATACTCATTATCTTACTTATTTAGGGGCAAATAATGTATTCTCTTTTACTAAGAATCACATAATCTTGAATATATTTAAGGGTATTCTTTAAATCTCTTGCGGAGAATAACTTGTTCTACTAGATTGAAGGTATTTCTATTTTATGTTTACTCTACTTCGTAGTATTATTCCTCATAAAATACATAAAAGACATAAAAGGAATACTCAAACTCTTAGCTTAGTTTTAGGGTTTACAAATCCTACCCCCTTAACAGAAATCTCGTCCTCGAGATTAGTAAGAAAAGGGGATGCAAAAAGAATTGTTTGCAGTCTATGTGCTAGTTTCTAATTGGTTTTAATATCAAAAGGATTAGGAAAGCCTAGGTATCAAGCCATCTACTATGCAGGATAAAAGGTGTCTTTAAAGCGTAGATAGATTTGGGTAAGAAAGAGTAGGGTAAGGAAAGACTTCATCCAAGATTGTGGATCTTGATTCCGCTGGCGATTCAACTTGATCTTTGAAGTCTTGAGTTGATGCTTATCCTTCTTTGACGTGGTTGGTCTCCTTTGGCCTTTCTTGGAGTTGCCATCCGAGTTAAGGACATATGTTTAAGATATATGTGAGTAGGATGGATTATGTGTAGGTAGGTTAGAATCTCTTGCTAGGTTAAAATTGAGGGGTTATGCAACTACCAGATGGTTAAGGTAGTTGCATATGGCCAAGTCGGTCTGTCGTTCTTAATTTAGTGCAGGGTGAACTAAGTTAAGACATGTATTATAGGAGTAGAGTCTAATCTATTTCATCAGTATTATCTAACATGTTTGATAAGTCACTTTAGATTAGATCAGATCTAGGTTAGATTGGTGTGACTAGCTTGAACTAGATAAGATCTAATTAATTTGGATTGGATCATGATTGTTACTCTGAGGTGAGATAAGCAAAGTGGTTAGGATAAGATAAGATAAGATAGATTCTTTGAAGATAAGAATGGATCTGTGAAGCTAGATTTATTTTAATTAGGATAAGTTAGGATCTTTTGAGATAAGATGGATCTATGAGTATAGAGTATGAATCTTTCAAGATGAGATAGATATTGTTAGGCAAGCTGCCTTAATGGGGCATAATCTAGTTTGTCTGTTTATTATTTTTATAAGCATTTTTTTTCCTATATGCATATGCAGATGGACATTACTCCACAATTCATCACACTCAATCAAAGATCCAAATCATACAAATATCATAAGAACAAACATTCAAGTTCATAGATATCTATAAAAATAGTTTTATTTTTTTTTGTTCCTAAGAATAGGTCTCCTACTCCTAAAAGTTACTTTAGATACAGGGCTTCAAAGTGTGAAATCCACATTTGTCTTTAGAAAGAAAAAGATAAGAGTAATCAGAGTAAAGCGGAATTAGATGAGAAAAGATTAAGAAAAGTTTTGGAAGAATCAAAGTAGTAAGTATTGGTTGTCCAGTTCTATCTAAGTTTCGTCTTACAGTCAACATTCCTCTGATACCACTTCTGTCACACCCGGGTTTCGGGGCACCAAGACCCGGGCGCGAACATAAACACCAGGTATGCTGGGACCAAGTCTTACACATATGATGTATAGTGGCACTGGATCGAATGTCACATCTTTATATATAACAGGAGTTTTGTACAAAATAAATAAATAATTACATTATAAGGAGACAATGGTCCAGCAACCCAAAGTTGACTGGGAGACGACGACCTAGACCTCTCGCGAACACATCGCAGCATCCTCCATGCGCCTCATCCTGTGGTACCTGTTCTTGACCTGTGGGGGGGGGGTGTGAGACAGCAAGAGTGAGCTCACATACGTTCATCGCTCAACAAGTTGTGGGGAATAATGTGCATGAACTCGCCAAAGGTGGGAGTTCACGTGAAGTGTAAGGCTTACCAAAGAGGATGGTTGAAGCTGAGCATTGTTTTTAAAGTTGGTCAAAATTTTATTAGCAATTACTAAGTATAAGTAAATACCAACCCAATTAAATAGTAGAACAAAAGTAACAACATCACCTGCGATGCAATGCATATGACAAATTGAATTTAGTTCCATAAATTAATCATGTGAGGGTCTGAGCTGCTCATGACCGTGAGCACGGCTAGTATACCAGTTTTACACTCCGCAGAGGTTGCGCATCTTTACCCACAAGTCGTGTTACCCACCTACCAAGAGACGGCCAATCCCATACACCTCTACCGAGGAGGCGAGACAGGGTAACACTACGAGGCCTTTACAAAGTTCCACTAGCTTCAGAAAACTCGCTACAGTTTATAGGAAGCTCCAATGCAGGAATCCCTTGCAGGACCGCCATCGCAGCAAAATCCTCCCGAGGGCCTCCCTACACTGACCACTCCCCTACTGCCCTTGCCCCTTTCGGGTAAGGTAGTCTTCCACTAGCTTTCCTAATTAATCGGTCAAGGGCATCCCATTAAACCCTTGTGGTAGCACTGTTTTCCCGGGTGGTCGCTCCATGTTCCAATTAACATAATGATCTTATCATGAACAGTAATAATAAACAGATAGTAAAAGTGTGATCATGTATAATGTATCTTCATACCCAAAACCACATAAAGCACTAGCAAGTACTACCCAAAAAGTTCAGTGGTAAACAAGGTATAAAGATAGACAAACTAGGGTAACCTATTGGGTCCCATCAAAATTAACCTATGCAGATCATTATGATTAATTAGAACATGAGTGGGTAAAAAAAGTGATCAAGGGCACAACTTGCCTGGCACTTGAGATTCCAGTTACCAAGGTGATTCTTCAAATCCTCGTGACCTCACTACTAGTCGTAGCAATACAAACAAACATGGTATGGATAAAATTAACATCACACCAAACATAAGTATAAACTGAATAATAATAATCTACGCATCGCTACGAGATCGTGGAATCGAGAACTACTAAGATCGGAGTTACGATTAAGGAGTTATGATTTTATAAAAGATCTGTGTGATTAAAATATTAAACTATAATTTGGTTAATATAAATTATACGAGAGGTTATTATATAAATAATTATTTCAACTTTAATCTAAGTTATGAATTGACCATAGATCATCTTCTAGTAGATTATAATGATAAGCAGATTAACAAGAGTAACCAACATAGGTTAAATAGAAATCTAATTATAAAATAATGAGACATGGTATAATAAATGTTTTTACTGCATAGTAAATGTTTATACGAAACTAACACAACTGGAACGAGTCAAATCGGAATTAAAACGAAGAGGTTACGAATTTCCTACGGTTTTATGTATTTGATATAAGATTAATTAGAATATAAACTTTAATGTGACTTTCATGTCAAAAACAGAGGTACTATGTGATAAACAATAATATTATAGAATTATAGAAATTGGAATGAACTGATTTGGACATTATATGAATTTTCTATGAATTAAACAATTCTTTGTATTTGTTTTTATACTCTAATCCATTTTCTATATTAATTTCTGAATTTACTAAGGATCCTGGACTGGGTGCAATATTACCGAGAAGTTCGAGGACTAAAACAGAAACATTCCTAAGACTCAGGCTACTCCTGCAGGACTGCAGGTTTATTTCAATTCAGCACAGGGACTCTTTAGCAAATGCGACGTAGCGAAGGGGTATCGGCAACTGTGGGCCATCCGATCATCTATGGACGGCTAGGATTAGGTTTCTTCTATAAACAAACCGGTACGCACCAGTCCTAATCTCGGCCATGCGATGGAGATCCAACGATTGAGATTTTATTAAGCTTGACGTGATCCAGTTCGCCTAAATACGATCCAACGGCTCCCGCCACTTCTATTCTTATCCGTTTATTACGTGATCAACAATCACGGGCCCGTCTTCTACCCTTATACAGACCCGAGTGGTGCGTTTCCCAGGGACGGCGGCGCCCATCTTCTTCCTTTCACCCTCTTCCGTCTACCCCAGGTCGAACAACCGTGGCAGAGCGCCATAATCACGGCAGCGAGCTTGGCAAAGCTCGCCCACCGAGCCCGAGACTACATTCCGGTCGTCACTACTCGAAGCCTACATGACAACTAACAGTAGGTAGGAGAACTCACCCTTGGTGAACTTGTAAACCGAGCAGATCCCAACCCCGAGTCGGTCCGCCGCGCCTACGGTTGCGCCACGCACCACCAGGGACTTGGCGCCGGCGAGTTCTTGCAGACAAGCGCCCCCTGTGAAGCCGATCGTACCCCCGTCCAACTCAATGCCCGCCAAGATCCCCACACCCCGCTAGACGTCAAGAGTCCCTCGGTCCCGGATGATGAGGGACCCAAGTTAATGGCGGCGTCGGTTGTGATCTCCCGAGTGCCCGAAGAGTAATACCGCATCCAATTTATAGAGATTTGTGAAGAGGGCCTGAGGAAAACCGAGCACTGGTGAGCTTGTGCGGACTCGCCCAATTTCTCCAGTTATCTCGCGGGTGGTTTCAAGGTGAGGGAAGGTCCACCAGTCCGTCGGTGTGGAATCCGTCCGGATAGCGCGCACGGAGTTGACACCAGGGAAGGAGTTTGGTCGTGGGGAGAGAAAATGGAAAGGAGAGGGAAGCAACCAGCACGATATTTAATCACTGGAGTCGCGGATTTCACAGAGTCTGGCGGTGAGGGACTCGGTCGATCCAACAGCCAAGGCGGTGGCGGAATGACCGGCGAGATCCCAGGGGCGATTGACGAGTCGGCCGACTCGCTACTCCGTGCGTTTCGGTGAGGCCGTTGTGGGGTAGCAGCAGAGCTGGTACGGGTGGATCCTCCGCCATCGCCGGCTCGTTGCGCTAGTCAACGCGACAAAAGCGGCACGAAGGAGAAGATCTACAGGAGCGCCCACTAGGACCCACCTGTAGGTCTCAGCGAAAACTGGGAAGGTAACTCGAGGCGGCAACTGACCCGCGGGCCCGAGCCAACCGTAACGTGCACGCCCAACGGTGTTTATGCGCTTGATGCATCGGTCTCGCCCGCCAGTGAGCGGAAGCCCGTGGGTAGTCGATGACGCAGCGGGCCCACCGGTCAGAAGGGCGCGCAAGAGCTGGGCTGCGCGGTTGAAGGTTACTTGGGCCGATGCACGAGAAAAACAGCCCAAGCCATGGAAAAATTGTTTTCTTTTTCTTTTGTCCATTCCTATTTCTTTTTCTTTTCTTCTTTCAACTTCAAATTCAAAATTTAAATTCCAACTTATATTTGGGTGCAGATCTTGAGTCTAGCTATATGCACAATCAAAGAAATACTCGGCATGAATACAAAGTGTATGTATTTTATATATTTACCCAGATTATTTTATTCCTTGGTTTAGGCAAAGGCTCAATGTACACATTTTATTTTATTTTAGGAAAGACATTATTTTTTTAGTATATGATCAAATTTCAAGCTAGCTAAAATTAATACTCATTATCTTACTTATTTAGGGGCAAATAATGTATTCTCTTTTACTAAGAATCACATAATCTTGAATATATTTAAGGGTATTCTTTAAATCTCTTGCGGAGAATAACTTGTTCTACTAGATTGAAGGTATTTCTATTTTATGTTTACTCTACTTCGTAGTATTATTCCTCATAAAATACATAAAAGACATAAAAGGAATACTCAAACTCTTAGCTTAGTTTTAGGGTTTACACTTAGCATACACAATAATGAGCTAACTACTAAGCTAGAGAACATTGGTAGCACCCCAGCAGCATCTTTAGTTGAAATACCTGAAATAATTAAGAAAGATGCTTCTACTTCCTACTTTGATTTAATTGATGATTCTAACCCCTGCAACCAAGTCGTTGTTGCGAATATTGTTGTAGAGACATGTTCGGATGAGGTTGCAAAGGAAAATGAACAATTAAAGCAAGAAGTGGCTCGCCTTGGCAAGGCTTTGTATGACAAGAAAGGCAAAGCCAAACAAATCCAACCTCCACAGGATAACACCACTGCAGGAGTGAACAAGCCTATGGAGGGAGAAACTATGATTTGTAGGCTATGCCACAAGTCTTTCCAATGCAAGGCGATGATCGGGGATAAACAAAGGCAAAAGCTCAAGCAAAAGCCAACAAGCAAAATCTCCAACAGCTACATCAAAAAGGTGAACAAAAAGGATGCTACACCATATTTGATCAAGAAGAAAAAGAACGGAAAGGTGATAGCAATCAAGGCCAACAAGCAAGCCAACAAAGGAAAGGAGGCCAAACGTATCTGGGTGCCAAAGGAAATAATTTCAACCATGAAAAGCACCAAAAAGGTTTGGATCCCAAAAGGGAAGTGAGTGGACCGAAGGTCACGGGAAATTTGGAGACTTGGCAAAGTTGGGATGTATATCATGGGATACATCATATTGGATCAAGTTTATTGCCAAGTAGGTTAGTGAAAACTTTGGACCCAAATTTCCCACCCATGACTAAGGTAACTAGATTTATTGTATCTCTTGTTTTTAGATATGCGTATCTATTTACTTTGTATCTAGTTTACCTTTCTCGCCTAGTATTAAACCTGTTATTTACTCTTGTTTAAAATCATGCATACTAGGTAAATCATATGGTAGGATTGCTTGTTTTCAATTCATATACTTAAGCAAACCTACATGGTTTAAAGTGTTTAGTTAAAGCACGACACATAGCTTCTATATCACTCCATAGTAAATGATGCATCAATTGAAAATTTTGATTTCCACAAGTTGTATCATTTAACTTATATGTACCAAAGTTTGGATTTTGGATAATTTGCCCCTCTTGATATCAAATCAAAGTGCATGTCTCCTACAAGCATTCAAAACTTGTATGCACACTTTTAGGGGGAGGTTACTCTATAATCTAACACTTTGAGACTAACACCTTTTCAAGTCTATTTCATGTGATAGTCTCATTGTAAGGAAAATAAGGTCCCTGGAGAAAGACAACCATCTTCCACTGCAAAATCTCCAAGAACTCTCATGTCTCTCAAGCTTGCCATTGACTTTCAATTGGTATCTTTTGAGACTATATCAAGTATCATTTACATGTCTTCTCCAATATTTGATTAGACTATATCTCATATCATATGCTTCCATGTTGCTAAAAATGCATAAGTAGTTAAGTCATATTCTGTTACCTATGCATAAGGGAAGTCAGTCTTTTCAAATCATGTCTTGCACCTTTAATTTTCACATGCTTTTTCCTAAGTAGAGAATCTCTGTCAGGGGGAGTATTTCTTCATCTCTAAAAAGGGGAGAAATTTCTTTCTAAAGGAGATCACTCGTTTAGGGGGAGTAATCCTTTCAACTGATATCATTCATGTGGTTTAATTTAGTATCCTTCAAATGGTATCATCTTGTATGAGGGCAAGCTTGTATTTACTTCCTACGTGCTTTTAATGTCTTCCTTTTCGGTGGTTGATGCCAAAGGGGGAGAAGTTTAGGGACCAACCAAAGCAATGAAAATTATATCAAACACCAAACACCACCAATTTAAAATTTTATATCTACAAATGGTTTTTCAAGTGGTTTTGGTTATTTGGTCCTAAAATAGGAAGTAAGTGAATTATGGAGTTAGGGAGAGGCTTAAGTCCATAATTTCACATTAAGGGGACAAACATGCATCCTAGCAAGTAGATTGCATATTTTCATTCAAATACTTGTATTATTTGCTTGCTTTGGTTGTGTTGTCATCAATCACCAAAAAGGGGGAGATTGTAAGGAAAATGGACCCCGGGCCATTTGGCTAATTGAGTTTTGGTGTTTGATGAACAACACAATCCGTGAACTAATAAGTTTTCTAGTGTTTATTGTAGTTCACAGGATGCAAGATTTACTTGGACTAAGGAATTGAGGAAAACAACACCTCAAAAGAAGACATTAAGAAGATCCAAGAAAAGTCCATGTGTGCTGCTGCGGACTGTCTGTGCGAAGGCGCACCAGACTATCTGGTGGCACACCGGACTATCCGGTGCCCACACGCGGGACTGTCCGGTGCACCAGGGAACAGTAGCCCAACGGCTAGTTCCAGGTGGCACTCGGAGAGAAGACCACCGGACTGTCCGGTGGCACACCGGACTGTCCGGTGTGAAAAGCCTGCACGTGCCAACGGTCGACTGCTCTGTCAGAGCAACGGATAGGCGCACCGGACAGACTACAGTGCGTTGTCCGGTGGTGCACCGGACTGTCCGGTGCACCCGACGACAGAAAGCTGCTGCTTTCTATCCAACGGCTAGTTTGGGGTTTGGAGGCTATAAATACCACCCCAACCGGCCATTCTCAAGTGTGAGAGCCCAAGCAACATACCAAGGCACATAGTGCACATTTCCAAGAGCTCAAACACCCAAGTGCTTAATAGAATCACTCGGTGATTAGCGTAGGTGCTTTGCGAAGTGCTTAGGTTAGTTAGACCGCTTTAGCGCTTGCTCTAGGTGAACCCTAGTTAGTTGAGTGAGTTTTGTAAAACCACACAACCCCTCGGCTCTTGCGCGAGCCGTTGTAATTGTACCGAGTGGGGCGAGAGTCTTGCGAGACCGTGACAACCGCGTTTGTGTCACGGCCACCACTGTGTACCGGAGGGAACGAGGCCCGCGGTGTTTTGGCTGGAAGCTCGATAGTGGAGACGGCGGGGAGCGTCCGAGAGGAGCCGAAAGCGGAGCACCACTTGCGCGTGGAGAAGGCCCGCGGCTCTCTACGGAGTTACTCGACCGTGGTGCTTGGCCCTCGCGTGGGCTTCCCTTTGCGTAGGGGCACCAACGAGGATTAGTCGGGACCTTGCGTGGTTCCAGATACCTCGGTAAAAATACCAGCGTCATCCACGAGAGTTTGCATCTCTACCTTGCTCTTTAAGATTCCGCATTTATATTAAGCATTTAAGTTTCAATCTTGTATTCAT
This sequence comes from Zea luxurians, assembly GCA_029449295.1. Taxonomy (NCBI): domain Eukaryota; kingdom Viridiplantae; phylum Streptophyta; class Magnoliopsida; order Poales; family Poaceae; genus Zea; species Zea luxurians. The sequence continues at coordinate 9,936,234 of JAOPSE010000005.1, read as the reverse complement.
ACTTATCTAGTGTAGATTGAAACTTAGCCTTTGCGGTAGAGATAGCAACACTTAGACAAAACCTAGTCTGCACATTCTAGTTTGATTACTTGCATAGGTTTTGCTCTAGGGATTTATTTGTGGCCTAGTTTAGTAAAAGTTTTAGAAGTCCTAATTCACCCCCCTCTTAGGCGTCACCCATTTCCTACAACACGCATGACCCTCAAACGGGCTCCAATCACGAATCGAAATCCGAGACGGAACGAGACGAACACGCGACACCAAACAAAGAAATGCGCTTCGGCATGATGCAACACCCATGACACTTAGGTTTTGATTTATACATGACACGAACACCTGTCACTATACTGGTTTAAAATTAGGAAGATAGAGTGAAACAGGAAGAGAGAAGAGAGTAACGCCCGAATTTGGTGAGAGAAAAGAAGAAAAAATTCTACCCCCAAATTCAGGGCGTTACAAACCTATCCCCCTTAAAAGAATCTCGCCCTCGAGATTCAGGGTTGGCTAGCAAAGAGCTCAGGGTAAACATTTCAGTTTATATGTCCATGATCTTACTGTCTTTTGAGACCCTTTCCTATTCTATTGATAGTCGCTATCTTTTTGGCAATTTGTACTTTCTTGGTCTTGGTATGCTCGTACCATTGGAATCTTGCATACTCTTATTTTTATATATGCTTACCTTTATGTCCCAATATCTGTTTGAAATATTTCAGTTAACATGCCCTTGACCACCCTTGTTTCCTAATGATCCATGAGTGATCATTTTATTTTGCACACCTGTAGTAATCTCGTTGTTTCCTTGTAACTCCACTCGGTAATGAATCTTTACTTCAACCCTTCTGTTGGAACCTTACCGATCTTACCCTTGATTGTTTTCTCCACTTTGTCGTTTCGCGAGTCTTGTCTTAACTATATCCTTTGTTATGCTTTTTAATTATTATCATATGCACCCTTGACACCTCTATATCCTACATTGATGTTTGTCTCATACCTTCCCTTTAAAATCGCCCCTCTTCCGTCTCATACCTTCTTTCTCTTGGTCATATCCTCTTCTTTGGCTCGTGAGTCTGTAACCTCATCCTTTGTTGTGCTTTTGTTTCTTATTGCCTTTACCCTTCTCATCTCTCAATCTTACCTTGGTGATTACACTATGTTCGTTATCTAAAACCTCCAATCTCCCACCTTAGTTCAAGCGTGTTCTCTTACTTATCTCACCCGTGGTTATATCCTATACTTTACCACTTACAAGACTTATCCTAAATCTATTTTTGGTTGTACCTAGATTCCTGGTTTTTATGCACATTTACCTCTTCCTTTATATCCTTGCCTATTATCACCTTTGACCCTTGACCTCTCTCCATATTTACCATGATGTTTACCTATTTTTTAGCTTCACTTATTCCATTTCAATCCGAGAGTGTTGTTTTCCCTATCCCGCTCTATTTCGTTTCCTTTCCCTTTGTCGCTTTGCAAGTCTTGTCTTACCTTAACTTCATCCTTTGTTGAGCTTTTGTTTGATATCGTCCTTACCCTTGTAATCTGTAGATCTTGCCTTGATACTTATCTTAGGTTTGCTTGTTGAAATCCCCACTTTTCTATCTCAATTCGAGAGCTATGTTTTACTTATCTCACTCTTGGCTATATCCTCTTCTTTACCGCGTGTAGGCCTAGACTTAACTCCATTCTTTATTGTATTTGTACCACTTCCTCTTCTATGCCCTCATCTTTTCTCTTACACCCTTGTCCGTTATCGCCTTTGGCCCTTGCGATATTTATGTCTTCTACCTAAATGCTTACCTTAAACTTATCCTTTAAATCCTCCCCTTTTTTCAACCCAGTTTGAGAGTTGCGAGTTACCTACCTCTCCCTTGATTTCTTTTCACTTCTTGTCGCCTTACAAATTTTGTTTCAATTCCATCCTTTGCTATGTGTTTTATTTGCTATCACCACCTCCTTGTCATCCATCGATCTTGCCTTGATACTCATCTTTATTCTGGCTCTTTAAAATCTCCTCTCTTCCACCTCAATTGGAGAGTGGTTGTTTACCTATCTGGCCATTGGACGTACCTCCTTATTTTTCATCTGTAGGTCTTGTCTTAACTCCATCCTTTGTGGTACTTATATCCTTGGTTATTATGCGCATTTACCTCCTCTCCTACATCCTTGTCCGTTATCACCTTTAAACCCTCGTGATATCTATGCCCTTGCCCTCATGCTTACTTTGAACCTACCCTTTAAAGCCTGCTCTTTTTCATCGCTGTTTGAGGATAATGCCTCACCTACTTCATCATTGATTGCTTCCCCTTCTTTGATGCCTCACAAGTTTTGTCTAAAATACATCCTTGGTTGTGTTTGTCTGTTATCACCTTAACCCTTGTCATCCCTTGATCTTTACCATGATGCTTATCTTGCACTTGCATTTTAAAGCCTCCTCTCCCATTTCATTTCAAGAGTGATGTCTTGCCTATCCCACTCTTGTTCATTCCCTTTTTCCTCTGTCGCGTTGCAAGTCTTGTCCTAACTCTATCTTTTGGTGTGTTTTTGCCTTTCACCTCCCTTACCTTTGTAATCTCTAGATCTTTCCATGATGTTATCTTATGCCTACCTTTTGAAATATCATCTTTTCCATCTTGATTTGAGAATGGTGTTTTACCTATCCTAACCTTGGTTGCATTCTCTCCCTTGTCGGTTACAATCATTGCTTTAGCTCCATCCTTTATTATGCTCATACCCCTACGCTCCATTCTTATTATTCCCCTTGCCTTTTGTTGGCCTTAGAGTAGTTTCCCTTTTTAGAGGAAAGACCACCATTTAATTAAAAGGAACGTATAGCAACGAGATGTTTGTTGATGTGTGCTCATGATGTTTGTCCTTCTGCTATGGCTGATTTGCTTCTTTGGAATGAGTGTTGATGTGTTGTGGCCCTTGGACCGCAATGGAATCTGTTTACTAGGTGAGTGCCATAGAGTTAAGTAGTTGGGTTCTCCCCCTGCTCTCTCTAATCTGTCTATACTTACCTTTTCTCGTTATTCTTTCCTCTTACACCTGTCCTTTTGGCAACCTCCGACTCCTCCAAATCAGTCAAGATCAGAGTCGGCAACATCTTCATCAAGTGTGTATCAATGCTCTTGTTAAGGGGGTTAGCCGCTAACCCTGATGAAGACAATGCGATCAACATCAACCAACAAGATCAGAGTGGCGCAGCGAAAGCGTGTGTGGGTCCTAATCCACAGGTCCAGGAGATCCTCAAGAATTGCATCAATTGGTCTCAAGCATCTGATGGTCAAAGCAACCAATTCACAAGTCAAGCCGGCAGAGGCAAAGTTGAGTTAGAAAAAGCTATGAAAGACTAATGAACCAATCTCATTTTCTTGCTAGCCACTTCTTGAATCTCGAGGACGAGATTCTGTTAAGGGGGTTAGATTTGTAACACCCTGAATTTGGGGGTATAAAATTTCTTTTCTAATATCCACCAAATTCAGGTGTTACTCTCTCAGTTCTTCGCTTTCCTTTCTATTTTCTCTAAAAATGAAGATGTATTTGGTTTTATATGTCAATAAGCCTAGTAAAATGAAACCCTAAAAAAAGAGAAGTCTTTGATTGCTGCATAGCATGTCGAGACATTTTTTATGTTGAATTGTTGTGTTTGTGCACCCATTCAAACTCATTAAATATATTTGATTCAAAAACTATATTTAAATTCAAATAGGAATAAAAGAAAAGAAGGAAAAAGGGAAGAAAATAGGAAAAAAACTTTGCTTCCTCAATCTTCTTAGCCGGCCCAGCCTCACCCCCGGCCCACTCCCGCGCGAAGGCCCAACCGGCTCCTTCCCCCCTTCCCTTTCCACGGCCCACCAGACCAGAGCACCTTCCCCTTCGCGGCCCAGCGTGCCACCCCTTCCCTGCGGCCCATCCACAGCCGCGCCCTTCCCCGCGGCCCATCCGCACTCGCGCCCTCCCTCGCGTGCCCTAGCGCTCGCAGCGGCCTCGCCCACGCCGCCAGCAGCCCTGCCAGGAGCATCGCCGCCTGTGTGTGGGCCCTGCCCCCTCCGCCCCAGCTCCTATTCATCTTCCCCAACCGCTCGTCTACATCTGCAGGCGCCCATGTCGCAAGGAAACGCGCCTAAGACCTAGAGCCACCACTAGCCCTGCTCCTTCCCCAGGCCGACGCTGCTCACCGCCTCCCCCTGCTTCCCGCCCCTCCCATGGAGAAGCTCGCCGCCTCGGTCCCCGACGGTCGCGCGCTGCGGCCCTGTCTGAGGCGCGGTCATAGCCGAGCTCCCGCCCCTGCCCCCGACAACACAGCGTGCCCAGCGCGGCTCGCCCTGCGCGCGGTGGCCCGACGTCCCATGTCGGCCAGCCGGTGCACGCGGCAGCCTGCGCATGCCCAACGCGGCGGCCAGACCCTGGCGAGCGGTTGAAGAAACCCCGGCGCCTAGCACCTTCCCCATCGGAGCGCGCATAAGGACTCGCCCGCTGTGGCGGACGTCTGGCCGTCCACCTCCACGTTCGATGGGTTCTGTTGAGGGTGAGGGTGACGATTCACTGGATTCGTCGTCGACATTGGGGGTTCGAGTCCAGATTTGTTGTGCGGAGGCACGTTGTATGGCGACCTCCAGATCTATGTTGCCGATGTGGTGCTCCATCTCGACAATAGGAAAGTATCTTTCCCCTATTTTTCCTTGACTTTGTGGTGAAAATATGGGGTGTCATGTGATTGGTAAATGAATGTGTCAAAAGAAATTAAATTGGCTAGGATATACGCATAGTGTAATTTAGGTGGCTCTTCATTTGTGTGATGTAAGAACTAGAGTAAAATGCAAGAATGCTAAGTGTTTGTGTTCTAGCTGGAAGAATAGATGTAACCTTTATGTGGGGTTAAGTAATTTCTAAGTATACGTGTAGGGTGATTAATGTCAACTCGTATGTTCTGAAATAACACTCGTTTATAATAAAATACGATATCTGATAGCGATTCTCGCGTGTTGCCGCGTGCTGAATCGCGTGCCTTTCGTGCGTCGCGCTGTTTTACGTGTAGTTCGTGTGATGTTGCGTGTGCTTTTTCACACGCTTCGTCTGGGCGCTAAGTCGCATTTGTCGCGCGTCGTCACGCATCATTCGCGTGTGTCGCGCATGCTGTTTTCGTGTGTCGCACATAATGCCTTGTGTCGTTCACGTGCATCGCACGCCATCCGCGCATATTAATTAATCGTTTTATTATAATCGTTCACTTATAATCACTCTGGCCAGTTAATTAATTATTAGTTTAATCATCCACCATTAAACAGTAATTTAGTCAAAACTAAATTGTAGTTGTTAATTTACATTTGATAAATGTCAATCAATATAATTATGCTGAACTAATGTTCTAACAATACTTGTTTAGTGTAATTGCATTATCTGTTAGCGAGTATCGCGCGTTGTCGCATACATTATTTCGTGTATCAGTCGTGCACCGTGTGCGCATCATCGTGCTGTTCGTGCCGCAGCGGTGTCGCGCGTGCTGTTCCACACGTGGTGGCATGCTGATTCGCGTGTAATTTGCGTTGGTCGTGCGCGCTGTTTCGTGTGTTGTCAGCGTGCTGTGTCGCGCGTGTCCGCACGTCGTTTTCACGTATCGTAAGTTCGCCTCGCGTAGAATCTCTCGTGTTAATTAAATTACTTATTTGACTGACATTCGTTAGCATAGCGGATTAATCGAACTAAATTATAGATATTACTTATAGTTTACAATGTCGAATTAGATATCATGGTTAACACTCGTTTAGTGTGGACGCGATAACCTCTCGACCATAGCCTCGACCGTCGCGTTTCTTTGTCCTCGTGTGACCGTAGTAACACACTCTATTTTATTTTGCGTGTTTTATTATGTTTTTATTTGAATGGTGTAATATTCTTATACATATACATATGTCTATTTGTTTGTGCCTGTTGGTATTCGCTGTGTGACGCGAAAAGACTGCGATCCATTTCCGAGCTTCGAGGAATCGACGGTCAAGTTTCGGCGACCAAGTGATCTAGCTCTTCGAGTTCCACGAAGTTGAAGACCCTGAGCATATGTTTGGTGAAGGCAAGTGTCCTCTGACCCATTATGTCCCATTTAATTTATAATTCACTGTCCCGCATACTATGAACAACCTAAGGATTGACTAGCTTTCTATTTACCTTGTCCTTAATTACCTTTTTGGGTTACTATAGTTAGATTCATGCTATTGCTTTACTTTAATCAATGAACATGATGTGAACACTTATGATACGATGTTGTCTCTATGATTATGATGTTGGACTGGTGATACTTTAGGGGGCTCGAGCGGTTTCTCGAGTGCCTCTTCGTAAGGACCTGTTTGTTGGATGACTGCCCGGGAAAACAGTGCAACCATGAGGGTGGAGTGGGATGCCCTTAGCTGAATAATTAGAGGAACCGGGGTGTAGTTCACTTAGCCGTCGTGCCGTCAATGGGGCTCGGTGTATGCGGCTCGCTCTGCCAAGGTTGATTTGTCCCTTGGGGAGGAGTGCGGTACATTTAGGAAACCTAACGGGCGGCTACAGCCCTGGGGAATCTTTGTAAAGGCTTCGTAGTGAATCCCTGGCCATTCACCTCGGGAGTGAATAAGGGTCTTGCAAGCCTGGTCTAGAGAGGGAATCACGACTTGTGGGTAAAGTACGCAACCTCTGTAGAGTGTTATGAAACTGATATATCAGCCGTGCTCGCGGTTATGAGTGGCCAAGGGAGCTCCATTGATTAGAGACACATTGATCAGAGATGGTTGGTTTACAGGTGGTGACGAGGATGATGGTTTTGGTTATGATTATGGTACTAGTAAGTGGTATTCTTTCCTTTTGGAAAGGGTACATCGGGTTAATAACTTGGGTTAATGCTAAAACCTGGCTTTCTACTAGTAAATAATAACCTGACCAACTAAAAGCAACTGCTTGACCTTAATCCCACATAAAGCTAGTCCACTTCAGCCAAATGAGACATTTGCTGAGTACGTTGATGTGTACTCACCCTTGCTTTCACAAAACACCAGGTTGCCTTTGGTGCAATCTATGCTCAGGTAAAGAAGAAGGTGTCGAGGTGGATCTCCAGGAGTTCCAGGACGTCGATGAGTTCGAGGATTAGGCTAGCGACCTCCCCCAGTCAGCTGCCTGTGGTGGGTTGTTTACGTTGGCTACGTTTCGATTCTGTGTACTTTGATTTATATTATGTAAATGGCTCTAGTCTGTAATATTATTACTCACTCTTTATTGTAATTCGAAGCATTGTGCTATGATGAGTCATTTATGTAATCGTTGTGTACATGAATTTCTGATCCTGGCACGTACATGGTCCGCATTCGGTTTACCTTCTAAAACCGGGTGTGACAGGCTTCATCCTCTCCTGAGCAGTGGTTGCAATGCGGACAACCTGGGGGGGTTTGGTGTGTAGAGCAAGGGTGAGTACACATCAACATACTCATCAAGTGTCATGTTTGGCTGTTGTGGACTAGCTTTATGTGGGGGTAAGTAAAGCAGTTGCTTTTAGTTGGTCAGATTATTATTACTAGTAGAGAAAGCCAAGTTTTAGAATTAACCCATGTTATTAACCCAAACGTACTCTTTCCAAACGAAAAGAATACCACTTACCATTACCATAATCAATACCAAGAACCATCAATCTCATTGCCACCTGTAATCCAAACATCTCTGATCAAGTATCTCTAATCACTGGAGCTCCCTTGGCCGCTCATAACCGCGAGTATGGCTGATATATCAATTTTCATAACACTCTGCAGAGGTTGCGCACTTTACCCACAAGCCATGATTTCCCTTTCTGCCCGGAGGTCATGACTCTCCGTTGATCACTACTAAGGTGACCCAGCACGGTATCACTACATAGCCTTTACAAAGATTCTCCAGGGTTGTAGCTGCCCGTTAGGTTTCCTAAGTGTACCGCACTCCTCCCCATGGGACAAATCAACCTTGGCAGAGCAAGCCGCATACATCGAGCCCCATTGACGGCACGACGGCTAAATGAACTACACCCCGGTTCCTCTCATCATGTTCATTGATTAGTGTTAAGCACTAGCAATAAGCTAAACAATAATAATCCGACCCAAATAGGTAAACAAGGACATGGATAACAAAAACTAGTCAATCCTTAGGTATAATTGTGTAAATGCGGAAAGTGAATTATAGAATTGTATAGGACATAGATAGGTCAAGGGACACTTGCCTCCACCAACCAGCTGCTGCTCAGGGGCTTCTCCTGCGAGTTCCTCGGGCTCTTCAACCAGATCGTTCTCTATACGAGCACAAACATACATATATCTACACATTTAATACAAAAGAATAGTACACCATACAATAGAATACAATAAATAAACAGACGTTCCACGTGGGGCTCGCAATTACGATTAAGAGAGAAAGAGGAAATGACAGTTGGGTCTACGGTCGAGAAGCGATTATGTTACATAATCATAAATTAAACCACTTGCTTAACAGAAGGGCATTAATTTGGACACTGCGTTTAGCATAAAGTAAAGTCATGTTCCACATTTAATCATTATAAATAAATAAAGATGAATGAAAGGGAGTGGTCGCACGGCGAGACGCGCGACACAACATTTAAATTGAATTAGGAACTGAACGACTCACCGCGCGACAGAGCGCGCAACAAGATTCTTGCATTAATTATATATAAACGTTAAGCGTTGCGCGACGAAACGCACGACGGCTTACGTCAACAGAACTATATTTAAAAACGAATCGTCGCGCAGCGAAGCGTGCGACACAACACATTAATAAATATAAATTAAAAAATCGTCGCACGACGAAGCGCGCGACACAGCACATCGACTAAACTAAAATTAGAATGAATTAAGACGGCGGCTGAACGTCGTGTGACTACGGTCGCACGCGCGAAAGCACGCTGCGCGTGCCGAGGGCACGCAAGCACGGGCACGCGAGGGTGCGACGGGGCGCGACCGAGGGCACGAGGCCGGGACACGGGGCGCGGGGCAGGGGGGAGGAGGGCGCGCGAGCAGGGGGAGGGGAGGGCGCGCGACAGGGGCCACGCAGGGAGGAAGAAAGGGTGGGGGAGGGAGAGAGAGAGAGGGAAAGGGAGGGAAAAAACTCACCTCCGGGGATCCAAACTCCGGCGATCACGTCTCCAAACCCTAGGGCCCCATGGGGAGAGAGAGAGAGGTGGAAGAGGGAGAGGGAGGTTACTGCGTGGGAGAAAATCAAATGAGACAAAGGGATTAGGGGGAGAGGAGCGCACGCATTGGGAGGGCAGGGGGCGCCAGGGGCGCGCGGGCCGGACTGGGACACATCGTGGACCGAGACCCACGACACGCACGACCACTAAACGGAATCCGATCGCGAACCAAGAATTTGAAACGGGGCGAGACGAACACGCGACATCAGACAAAGAAATGTGCTTCGGCATGATGCAACACCCATGACACTTAGGTTTTGTTTATACATGACACGGACACCCGCCACTATACTGGTTTGAAATTGGGAAAAAGGAGTGAAACAGGAAGAGAAAAGAGTGTAACGCCTGAATTTGGTGAGTAAAAAGAAGAAAAAATTCTACCCCCAAATTCAGGGCGTTACACGTACCGACTCCAACTACCCGAAACCTTGTCTGCTGTACATAATGTGTTCCACGTGTCTCAACTGAAGAAATGTCTTCGGGTTCCTGATCGAACTATTGGAGTAATGGATGCTGCCTTAGAACCAGACTTGACATAGTCAGAACACCCTATTCAAGTCTTGGATCAAAAGGACAGAATTACCCGAAGAAGAACTCTCAAGTTTTACAAGATACAGTGGAACCAGCATTCAGAAGATGAGGCTACATGGGAAACTCGAGATTTTTAGAAAAGGATTTCCCAGACTTTTTAGCCTCATGTAATTTGTAAAGTGTATACAATTGTTGTAATAAAGGAGTGAGCCCCATACCACCCCTGCCTTGTACCAGAAATAAGGAAATAAAAATGTGAAGCATTTCCTTTTCATTACTTACCACAGGATTTTAATCTCGGGATGAGATTCTTTTATGGGGGGAAAGATGTAACACCCCTGGTGTTACTATCACTAAAACCTGAGCATAACATCATAAGCATTGGCATTTCATGTGATTGTCACACCTAGAATGCATTCACTAGGCAAAAATTTCAAACAAGTTGTATTGGTATGACAATTTTGTGGATAAAACCCTAGAATATGGTACTTAACCCTAAATGGGGATCAGAAGGGTAAAACAAAGTCCAAATAGAGAAAACTCCAAAGCTCAATTGAAATAGTCATAAAATGTTATTGAGAATGGACCTAAGTTACATCCAAACCCCTGAAATGTCAAAAACCCTAAAAAGGACCCTGGAAAGCCCTAAACCTAAACCCTAGGGGGCTAAGTGCAAAATTAGTGCACTCTTGGACTAAAGTGCAAAAACCATGATAATAAGGTGTCTTAAGTCATATGGTTCACAATTATGAAGATTTGCAACCCAAACCTTGAGATTTGGACTTAATTGCAAAAGAGCCACACTTGAACTCTTTTGGTTAAGTCTGAACTTCAGTGTAATGGGTTCATCTTTGGGGCCTTGTAACTTCCAAACAAAAAGGATTTTGCCCTAGGTCACCACATCAATTTTGTGGATCTATCATAGGAGAATAACTTTGATACAGACATCCTCTTCGGTTGTTACACCAAAAATTGGAGAAAAACAAGCCCAAAGTTGCTCTGTCAGACTGGTGTCGAGTTAACTGAAAATTGAAACTGCAACCAGAAATGGTCATAGTAGCATGAGACCAATTTGAGCACGCCATATCTTTGAATTCGATTGGTTTTGACAAAAATATTCTATAGTAAGTTTGTAGACTGATGTTTAGTGAACAAATTCTATTAAGAAAGGTTGCTCAGTCCTTAACAAGAATCAAGAGAACTAGTAGATTAAAGGGGGCCGGTTCAGAAGAACACTGAAGATCAAACACTGAAAAATCTGAAGAACACCGAAAAGATCTACGGCACTATGGATCCAGATGAGCTCGAGTGATCCAGTAGGGGGGAATTGATCCGGGATGGATAATTTCGAATGTGGCGTGATTCCGCGAACCCAGTCGAGCGTGGCCGGAGTTAGTCACCGGCGACCGCCGTGACTCAGATAATTCCGCCGTGGTGTCACCCGTACCTTGCTCCTCTCTCATTGTGTCTCTTCCCTACGTGGTAACCATGCGCAAACAAAGTTATCCGTGGCCATAGATAGCTAGCCAGACCGCCGTGGCTATAAAGGGCACCATGAACCACGGCGGGGTATGCACACCTCCACCCAGTGAGTTGATTGAAATCCAAAATTCGCGCTGCCTATGCCCCCTCCTCCCAAATTGAATGTGCACGGTGAAACTATAGTTCCTTACGGTCGTATAGCCCCAATCTCCACCCCAAATTTCACCAAGAGCCACCGCAACACCATTTCCCCTTTTATCTGTCACCGACGAGCCCAGGTCCTCCGTGCTCCATGGCCATACCACTCTGGTAAGGCTCTGTACATCTCGAGTGTTGTTTTAGTAGCTCTTTATTCTCGTGAAGCTTGTCGTGGCAACTGTTGGACCAATTCAAGCATGATTGAACGGGAATGCGGGTTCGATGTCACGGTTTCTGCCGTGCACATGGGTAGGCCATTCTCAATGTGTTCAAGCCAAAATCAACGAGTGTTCCAAGGTCACCTTGAGTCGGTTATGCCTCCCCTGTAGCTAGACTAGACAGCCACCGCCGGTCATGGCCAGAATGGGCCGCGTCGGTGATGAACGGCGAGCGCACCGTGGTCAGGGACCTATTTGGAGAAGAAACGAAGTTCCGGGGACCTTTGTGTAAGATGTCAGTGACTCTTAGAATATTCTGTAGAATGTTTTACAAATTAGTTAAGACCTCGGGGGCGTTTTCGCAAGTCAGTCATGCGGACACGCGCGTGGGCACGTTCCCGCCTGTGGATGGGCCGACCTGGGCCCGATTCAGTCCAGTACTGTTCATATCCTTTTCTTTTTCCTTTTCTGCCAGAACTAAAACAGTTCTAGAAAAGTGTAGAAAAATGGTAAAAATGCCAAACTAATTTTTCTAGGTTTCTAATTTTCTGTAAAATTTAATAAAAATAGTTCCATGATTTTTAGTTTAAATAAGAAATTATAGGGTATTTAAAACAGCTCAAAACCATGCTTCTGGATTTTTAGAAAATAAATAATAAATCCAAAATTCACTAAATTTTTAGGATAAACTTTAAATAATATTTAGAAACCTTGGGTAGAGTTTGGTATGTTTTGGACCATGTTTGATACTTAGAACCCAAAACCCTACCCCATGCCCTATGAACTTCACTATTGATTCCGGAAACCCTAAGTTCTCGGAGATCCATGAAGGAAAATTGTATTCAAGACTTTAGATAATAAACTTTTATTATCTTTGCATTCTCATGAGCATTACATGGGCATTCATTATTATGTATGGTTGTATTTAGAAAACGAAGAAGAAGTAGAAGTCGAAGAAGAGAAGACTTCACCACCACCACCTAAGGAACATCAGGTAGGCAAATGCTTTTATTTTGATATCTGTGGGACCAAGCCTGATTCACCAGTAAAACAAGGCAAGCCCCGGTGCATTTGCCACCTCCTTGTTACTTTTAAACTCTTTCTCACTTACTTGATGCATTAGGTGTTAAGAGTTGTGTGCTAAACTATTGCTGCATCTCCTTCCTTGGATTACTTCCTAATCCCTGTTTTACAAAAGGTTTTCTTATGCTTAGCTTTGCTTTAGAAAAACAAAATGTTTTGTTTTCTCATAGATGATGTTGCAAAGTGGGTGGGTTGTTTTCGAAAATAAAACTTGATGGTGGATCCATCATGGCCATGATGGGTTCAACATCAGAAAAGATGTACCTCTGCCAGGTACCAAACTTTGGGGTTTGAAATGATTAAGCTGAGACCAGGCGGGTGACTTGCACGAGAAGAGAGTCTCGGTGTAGTGTCTCCGTCTGAGTCGATTAAGGACCGTGCCGATGCAGGCTTGATGATCGAGGACCCTTTAACTGGTCACATGCCTCGTCATGGGTAAGCTTTGCCTCGGGCAGACTAATACCAGAATAAGATACCACGCAATGAGAGTGGAGAGATGGCGAGAGTAGCGTGTACCCTCCGTGACAAGAGGCTGGACGGTGGTGTATCTATGCTCTCGGTTGGCGTGAACCTGATCTGGTCTTAAGAACCCCGGTGGCGAGTTGACATATGCAAGGGTTAAGTGCTACATATGTCGTGTGATTGGAGATCCTTAGCTGAGTATAATTGATTCGGATCGCCGTACCTTCGCGGTTATGAAGACTTGGTCACTGACCTATACGTAGAAATCCAGTAAAGATGAAGGGTTGTTAAGAAATTGGCTAGTGCAGGTCAAGTGATTGAACTAGGATAGAGAGAACCCTAGTTGCAGGTAATTTTACTTAACCTGACAAATAAAACTGGATTTTTAAGGATCCACTCTTAGTAAGCATTTCTGCAAACAGAGTCATTGATTATTGAGAAGCCTTACCTTGTCTCCCTCTAGCCAGCATACCCTTGAGAGTCTTTTCTTTAGTCGGGTAAGACTTGCTGAGTAATTCCATACTCAGGGCTTCGTCCCATGTTGTTTTTAGGTGAGAAAGCAACCAACTTTTGTTGCTTCTGTTCAAAGGTGGTACCAAAGGAAGAGCACCAGGAGTAAAGCTGCAGGAGGAAAGGATCCTCCATAAAACTTTTGTTTGATACTTATCGGGAGGGGTTTTTGCCTCCCATGGTTTGTAATAATAATACTCAGCACTCGTATATTTTGTTCTGGTCTATAACTATATAACTCTGTCTTACTTTTTAATAAAGGTAAGTTAATATAACTGCTTCCGTATTTTCGTATCTCCGATGCTTGTAATGTCTGCGTGACGGGTGAAACGCTCTTGGGAAAGGTAAGGAAAGCAGATACCGAGCTTGCCAAGTGATTCAGGGGCACCTGCAGGGTTGTCTGAGGTCCGTTGGACAAGGACAACTGTAGGTGGGCCTAATGACTTGGGGGGTTCCGTCACTAAAGTAGTCCTAGGTCGATGTTGGCGTCCCTGCAATTCCTTCTCTGCAAGCATAGCAAACTGGAACAACTTGTTGACAGTGTTAAATTCTTTGCAATCCATAATGTCCTGAATGTCACGCCGCAAACCTGAATAAAACACAGCAAAGAGCGTCCTCCTGTCCCTCTACTATCCCACAACGTTGCAATCCCTTCTGAAGCTCAGCATAATAATCTTGAACAGATTTATCCCCTTGCTCTAATCGCATCAATTTCTTACGCAATTCTCTATGATAAGATGGAGGAACAAATCTATCGCGCATAGCTACCTTAAGATCTTCCCAAGTCGTAGGTGCTCTACCATGACCAACTAGACCAGTCCACCAGACAATAGCAAAATCTTTAAATTCACTAGTGGCTTGTCTAACTTGATGTCATTCAGGTACAAGGTGGGCAGCAAATTTTTGTTCTATCGTCATCTCCCAATCAAGATATCCCTCATCATCATAATGACCCAAAAAAGATGGTATAGAAAATTTATTCTTAGCATAAGGGTCGTGAGGAGCACGATTGTTATTACCTTGCTGGCGGTGTGGCATACCTTCTGTGTTTTGATGAAGACGGTGACGTAGGTGCAAATCTCGGGTGGCCGCTTCATCATAATTACCTTCTTCATCAAACACCGCATCATCGGGAAGACGCGAACGAGGAGGTGGTGGTGGCGGTGCTTGTTATTGCGTCTCCAACACAGCAAGTCTATCGACGATCTGGACAATCGTCGATCCAGCCTCTCGTAAGTCTTGCCAAGGTTCATGTTAATGAAGGCATCGTCATGCACTGACTTGTGGACCATCTCCTCCATTTGCTCCTTCAGGAGCTTGTTGTTTGCCTCAAGATCTTGGCGGCTAACACATTCATCGAAGTCTGTAGGGATCCTTGCTTCTTCGTCGTCGCCTGCCATCGAAACACAAAAACAGGAAACAAACGGTGACAGTTATCCCTAATAATTTTACTACACGCTCCTCTCAGGTGGAACACAGGAACACGCTCTAATGTATCTTACCAAGCTCTTACAAGTGTCTGACGAAATACAAGCAAAGGATGGTACAATCGGAGGCTAGTTCGTGATACTTACCAAGAGGTAGTGAAACCGCGATTGCAAGGTCAAATCTGTATTGATCAGAAGATATAGTATGTGGAGCTGTAGGACAGGCACAATATGTATGTGAATGTGGAACAAAATCGAGTGCAGATGAGCGAAGTTCAATAAATATCCAAAGCACAAGTCACAATTGCTGGCTAAGAAATGTATCCGAGGTGTAGCGCAACAAGTTGGAACAAAAAACAATGGAACTAGCAGAATGACAGTACCGTAAATATTGTACTAGCGAAGCCAAAAAGGCAATAGTAGGAATCACAGGTGATTTTGCTTTTCTTTTTTGTATGATTTTTTTGATATTTTCTCAGCACAATAAGCAACAAAATATGAGCTACACCAAGTTTCACCTAAAACAGAGATCAGATGTAGTCTACAGAAAATGAGCAAGTTCTCTGAAAAGCGTGCAAGAGCTTTGACAATTTTTTTCTTTATTTTCCTGAATTTTTTTGACAATTTTATCGAAACCAAACAGGCCGTGGCTGGACTCAGAATGGTGTCAACAAGCTCCTGTAAAAATTTCAGATTTTTTGGACACCCGAGCGAAAAGTTATGCCCGGTTTAAGGAAGATACCTCAAGTTATGTTTTTGGAGGCATGACTAGAAAGCAACGGTTAGGACAAAAATTCCCTAACTGCAATTACAGCGATTAATGGGGTGGATCGACTTGTGATCTGGGTAATAGTGGATGGGATAGCGACGTATCTGCAATCTAACTAGGGCTGGCGCGGCGGCCGCTAGCGAGGGCAAGTCGATTAATGGATGGATCGACTTGTGATCTTGGTAATGGTGGATGGGATAGCGGCTAGCGAGGGCAGTTGATCTACGATGAAGATACACCCTAAACCAGCAACACGACTCGACCATGGACACGAACTGAACAAAGCCAAACTGAAAACGTAATTGTAAAGGCTAAACAAGGGTTCTAGGACAGCGGAATTTTTTTTGTATGACAATTTTCTGGAGTTTTAGGATGAAAAACCTAAACTAAACTAAGGTAATCCTGATGGTAATACCTGAGCTTTGATACCACTTGATAGGAACGGGGTGCTCGATCTTCCATCAGGTAAAGATAGCTACATTTGATAGAGATGTCACATAGATGATCCAGCTTCCAATCAACACTGGGGTGTTCGATGACTGGCTTGTTCGATGACTGGCATACGAGTATGGAGGGCGTCATGGATGATCTGCGGTTGGAAGTTGGGAAGATATCCAAGCATTAGGAGCGCGCCGTGGTGGAATGTCAACCTCCATGGCAGGTCTTCTCTCTCCTCTGTCTACGGCCAATGAACGACCGTTGGTCGGATCTTCGACCAACTTGCCCCATGGGCATCGCTTTGAGACAAGTAACCGGGAGGGTGACTTTGGGTCGGTTACGACCCTTGTTCATCCCTCGGTCAAGGGTACACATAATTTACCAACTCCTACTCCTATCGTTCATGTTGTGGATCCTCGTTCCTCTGGTTTATTGGGAAACCGTTGTGAGCCAGCTGCTGTTGTGGGATGTGGGGGTGCGATTCGTGGCCGTTTACCACAGTTGAATTTCCCTGCTTGACGGCGAATTTCCTAAACTTTGGATTCGTCGTGCCCATGATTATTTTGACATGTATGCAGTGGAATCACACTTGTGGATCAAGGTAGCGTCCATGCATTTTTCGGGTGTGGCCGCGCGCTGGTTTTCATCTTTGGGAGATCACTGCCATGAATTACCGTGGTCTGAGTTTTGTGGCGCCTTGATGGAACGCTTTGGCAAGGATGAACATGAAATGTTCATTCGCAAGTTGTTCCGGATCCGCCAGACTCCTTCCGTTTATGAATATGTTGATCAGTTCTCAACGTTGGTGGATAATCTGGTGGCTTACGACCGTCGGATGGACCCCCTTTACTTTGTGCAGCGTTTTGTTGATGGTTTACGTGATGATCTCCGCGCTGCTGTTATTGTACAACGTCCATCTTCTCTGGATTCTGCTTGTGCGCTCGCCTTGTTGCAGGAGGTGGCCGGTTCGTTCAAGCGTGTGGAGATCCGGCGCCCTAATGTCGCTGTGATGCCTCCACGTTTTGGCAAGGGTCCTCAGCCATTACCCTTGCCACCGCATGCCGCCCAGATCACACGTGCTGGGGACGAGGACAAACGTGTTGAGGCTGCTCGGCCGCGTGGTGGGGATGACAAAATGGCAGCTCTCCGGGCATATTGTCGCGGCCGTGGGCTGTGTCAGCGATGTGCTGAGAAATGGTCTCGTGATCATAAGTGTCCACCTTCAGTTCAATTGCATGTGTTATAGGAAGTTTGGGATCTCTACCAATCTGATGAGGAACATCAACCACCTGAACATGATCAGCCAACTCCGGAAGACAATCAATTGTATCTGGCAGTTTCTGCAACAGCTGTTCGTGGTTCAGATTTTGGGCATACTATGAAGCTGAAGGGAATTATTCAGGGTCTGGAGGTGCTGATCTTAGTAGACTTGGGTAGTTCTCATTCTTTTGTCTCATCGAATTTTGCAGCACAAATGACGGGTATTACTGATATGCACAAACCAGTAATTGTCCAGGTGGCTGATGGGGGTCAATTGGCTTGCTCCCAGAAACTGTTGGCTGCTCAATGGTCAGTGCAGCAATGTAACTTTGCGACTGATTTAAGAGTTTTGAATATTTCAGCCTATGATCTTATTCTTGGTGTGGATTGGTTGGGTGCTCATAGTCCGATGAAGGTACATTGGGGGCAAAATTTGATGGTTATTCCGTATAAAGGGTCTCAGGTGCTACTACATGGATTAGCATCGTCTCTTCCCACCGGATCAGTTGTGGAAGTGGCTGCAGTGAACAGTCAGTCCCCCAAATTCACTGAGTTGGGTTTACCCGAAATTTTCGTCCAACTATTGTCTAAATTTGTAAAAGTGAAATAGGGTTTACCTTTTTCCTATAAATAATTTTGGTGGTTGAATTCCCAACACAAATATTGGACTAACTAGTTTGCTCTAGATTATATGTTCTACATGTGCATAAAGTTCAACACAAAACCAATAAAAAATTGAAGATAGGGTTCAAAAACAAAGGAGCAAAAAAATCGAGTGTGTCCTAGTCTGACGCACCGGACTGTCCGGTGTGCCACCAGACAGTGTCCGGTGCACCAGGACCGTACAGAGTTCAAACAGCCACTCTCGGGTTTCAACTAGCGCGCTCCGCTATAATTCACCGGACTGTCCGGTGCACCAGTGGGGCAACAGATACTTCGTGCAACGGTCGCCTGCAAAAGCTGAAGATTCAGACGAACAATGTGCAACAGTGCGCGGTAGAGCAGAGCCGCCCGTCAGAGGCGCACCGGACAGTGAACAATGCATATCCGGTGCCACTAAAGGACAAAGCCTCCAACGGTCAGAAGCTCCCGAACCCTAACGGTTGGGTGACGTGGCTGGCGCACCGGACAGTCCGGTGCGCCCATCGACAGCAGTCATCTCCAACGGCTATGTGGTGGTTGAGGGCTATAAATACCCCCCAACCACCACCACTCCAAGCATCCAAGTTTCCAGCACTTCACATTCAATACAAGAGCTAGTGCATTCACTCCTAAACACAATTCAAAAGAATTAAAGCCTCTCCAAGTCTCAAATTCACTCCAAACACCTAGTGACTAGAGAGTGTTTTGTTCGTGTTCTTTGAGCTCTTGTTTCTTGGATCGCTTTCTTCTTTCTCATTCTTGTTCTCAAGTGACTTGTAATCAAAGCAAGAGACACCAAGTGTGTGGTGGTCCTTGCGGGATCTAAGTGACCCGTTTGATTAAGGAGAAAGCTCACTCAGTCTAGGTGACCGTTTGAGAGAGGGAAAGGGTTGAAAGAGACCCGGTCTTTGTGACCACCTCAACGAGGACTAGGTTCTTTAGAACCGAACCTCGGTAAAACAAATCACCATGTTCATCCGCTTTATTTCTTGGTTGATTTGTTTTTCCTCTCTTTGGGAATCGAATTCATTTATAACGCTAACCCCGGCTTGTAGTGTGTGCTTAAGTTTGTAAATTTCAGATTCCGTCTATTCACCCCCTCTCTAGGCGACCTTCAATTGGTATCAGAGCCCGGTACTTCATTTAGAGTCTAACCACTCGAAGCCAAGAGGGAGATGGAAACCGGCGAGAAGGCCACAAGCCACGGGAAGGCTCCATCAAGGGAGTCCGGTGCACCAGCGAGGCAACGGCTACTTCGTGCAACGCTCGTCTGCAAAAGCTAAAGATTCAGATGAACAGTGCGCAACAGTGCGCGGCAGAGCAGAGCCGCCCATTAGAGGTGCACCAGACAGTGAATAGTGCCTGTTCGGTGCCACTAGAGGACAAAGCCTCCAGCAGTCAAAAGCTCCCGAACCCTAACAGTTGGGTGACGTGGCTGGCGCATCGGACAGTGTCCGGTGGCGCACTAGACTGTCTGGTGTGCCCATTGACAACAGCCATGCCCAACGGCTATGTGGTGGTTGAGGACTATAAATACCCCCAACCACCACCACTCCAAGCATCCAAGTTTCCGGCACTTTACATTCAATACAAGAGCTAGTGCATTCACTCCTAGACACAATTCAAAAGAATCAAAGCCTCTCCAAGTCTCAAATTCACTCCAAACACCTAGTAACTAGAGAGAGTGTTTTGTTCGTGTTCTTTGACCTTTTGTTTCTTGGATCGCTTTCTTCTTCCTCATTCTTGTTCTCAAGTGACTTGTAATCAAAGCAAGAGACACCAAGTGTGTGGTGGTCCTTGCGGGGTCTAAGTGACCCATTTGATTAAGGAGAAAGCTCACTCGGTCTAGGTGACCGTTTGAGAGAGGGAAAGGGTTTAAAGAGACCCGGTCTTTGTGACCACCTCAACGGGGACTAGGTTCTTTAGAACCGAACCTCGGTAAAACAAATCACCGTGTTCATCCGCTTTATTTCTTGGTTGATTTGTTTTCCCTCTCTTTGGGACTCGAATTCATTTATAACGCTAACCCCGACTTGTAGTGTGTGCTTAAGTTTGTAAATTTCAGATTCCGCCTATTCACCCCCCTCTAGGCGTCTTTCAATTGGTATCAGAGCCCGATACTTCATTTAGAGTCTAACCACTCGAAGTGATGTCGGGAGAACACACTAAACCCTAAAGGGAGAACACATTTTGGGACTAACAAATATTCATTTTGAGAAAGACAGGGTTTGTAGCGCATGCCAAGCAGGAAAGCAAGTTGGCGCACATCATCCACACAAGAACATTATGACGACTGACAGGCCACTCGAGCTACTCCACATGGATTTATTCGGCCGGATCGTTTACATAAGCATCGGCGGGAGTAAGTACTATCTAGTAATTGTGGATGACTATTCTCGCTTCACTTGGGTATTCTTTTTGCAGAAAAAATCTCAAACCCAAGATACACTCAAAGGATTCTTGAGACGGGCTCAAAACGAGTTCGGATTGAGAATCAAAAAGATAAGAAGCGACAACGGGATGAAGTTCAAGAACTCTCAAATTGAAGTTTTCTTGAGAAAGAGGGCATCAAGCATGAGTTCTCTTCTCCCTACACACCTCAACAAATGGTGTAGTGGAGAGGAAGAATAGATCTCTACTGGACATGGCAAGGACCATGCTTGATGAGTAAAAGACTCCGGACCGGTTTTGTGCTGAGGCGATTAACACCGCCTACTACTCCATCAACCGGCTCTACCTTCACCAAATCCTCAAGAAGACATCATATGAACTCCTCACCGGTAAAAAGCCCAATATTTCATATTTTAGAGTCTTTGGTAGCAAATGTTTTGTTCTTATTAAAAGAGGTAGAAAATCTAAATTTGCTCCTAAGGCTGTAGAAGGCTTTTTACTAGGATATGACTCAAACACAAGGGCATATAGAGTATTCAACTAATTCACTAGATTAGTTGAAGTTTCTTGTGACATTGTGTTTGATGAGACTAA
This sequence comes from Zea luxurians, assembly GCA_029449295.1. Classification (NCBI taxonomy): domain Eukaryota; kingdom Viridiplantae; phylum Streptophyta; class Magnoliopsida; order Poales; family Poaceae; genus Zea; species Zea luxurians. The sequence continues at coordinate 9,915,090 of JAOPSE010000005.1, read as the reverse complement.
TGGCTCCCAAGTGGATCAAGTTGATCTTGATGAACTAGATGATGAAGATGCTCCATGCGTCGCGCTAAGGAACATGTCCATTAGGGATGTGTGTCCTAAGGAATCCTTAGAGCCTCCACAAGCACTAGATCAATCGTCATCTTTCATGCAAGTATCTCCACCAACTCAAGATGAGGATCAGGCTTAAGATGATGAAGATCAAGAGGATGAGCCACCTCAAGAGGAGGACAATGATCAAGGGGGAGATCAAGCCAACAAGGACAAGGAAGATGAGCAAGAGATTCAGGGTCAAAGACCGCCACACCCAAGAGTCCACCAAGCGATTCAAAGAGATCACCCCATCAACTCTATCCTCGGTGATATTCATAAGGGGGTAACTACTCGATCTCGAGTTGCTCATTTTTGTGAACATTACTCTTTTGTGTCCTCTATTGAGCCATACAGGGTAGAGGATGCACTAAGATATTCGGATTGGGTGCTGGCAATGCAAGAGGAACTCAACAACTTCACGAGGAATGAGGTATGACATTTAGTTCCACGTCCTAACCAAAATGTTGTAGGTACCAAGTGGGTATTCCGTAACAAGCAAGATGAGCATGGTTGGTGATAAGAAACAAAGCCCGACTTGTAGCCAAAGGTTATTCACAAGTCGAAAGTTTGGACTTTGGTGAAACTTATGCACCCGTAGCTAGGCTTGAGTCAATTCGTATATTACTTGCGTATATTACTTACCATGGCTTTAAGCTTTATCAAATGGACGTGAAAAGTGCCTTCCTCAATGGACCTATCAAGGAAGAGGTCTATGTCGAGCAACCTCTCGGCTTTGAAGATAGTGAGTACCCTAACTATGTGTATAAACTCTCAAAGACGCTTTATGGGCTCAAGCAAGCCCCAAGAGCATGGTATGAATGTCTAAGAAATTTTCTTATCACTAATGGCTTCAAAGTCGGCAAAGCCGATCCTACACTCTTTACTAAAACTATTGCAAAAGATCTGTTTGTATGCCAAATTTATGTTGATGATATCATATTTGGGTCTACTAACAAATCTACTTGTGAAGAGTTTAGTAGGATCATGATTCAGAAATTCGAGATGTCTATGATGGGGGAGTTGAAGTATTTCCTAGGATTTCAAGTCAAGCAACTCCAAGATGGCACCTTCATCAGCCAATCAAAGTACATTCAAGACATACTTACCAAGTTTGGAATGAAGGATGCCAAGCCCATCAAGACACCCATAGGAACAAATGAGCATCTCGACCTTGACACAGGAGGTAAATCCGTAGATCAAAAGGTATACCGGTCGATGATAGGATCTTTACTCTATTTATGTGCATCTCGACCGGATATTATGCTTTTCGTATGCATGTGTGCAAGGTTCCAAGTCGATCCTAAGGAAGTTCACCTTATGGCCATAAAAAGAATCATGAGATATTTAGTTTACACTCCTAAGTTTGGACTTTGGTACCCCAAGGGATCCACTTTTGATTTGATAGGATATTTCGATGCGGATTGGGCAGGGTGTAAAATTGATAGGAAGAGCACATCAGAGACTTGTCAGTTTCTGGGAAGATCCCAGGTGTCTTGGGCTTCAAAGAAACAAAACTCAGTAGCTCTTTCTACCGCCGAAGCCGAGTACATTGACGCAGGACATTGTTGTGCGCAATTACTTTAGATGAGGCAAACCCTCAGGGACTATGGCTACAAATTGAGCAAAGTCCCTCTCCTATGTGATAATGAGAGTGCAATCCGCATGATGGATAATCCCGTTGAACACAGTCGCACTAAGCCATAGACATTCGGTATCACTTTTTGAGGGATCACCAACAAAGGGGAGATATCGAGATAGCTTATGTTAGCACTAAAGAACAATTAGTCGATATCTTTACCAAGCCTTTAGATGAGAAAACCTTTAGCAAACTTAGGAATGAGCTAAATATACTTGATTCTCGGAATTTTGATTGAAACATTGCACACATAACTCATTTATATACCTTTGATCATATCTCTTTCATGACTATGACTAATGTGTTTTCAAGTGTATTTCTATGTTAAGTCGTAGATTGAAAGGGAAATGGAGTCTTTGGCGAAGACAAGGCTTCCACTCCACTCTAACGGTATCATTTATCCTTCGCTGTCACTCCACACAACTCTCAATTGGTATAATCCTTCACTCATATATTATTTACCAATGGAGGAGAAAGTTTAAAGGGCTCTCAAAAGTCTATGTTTTTGGCAATTAATGCCAAAGGGGAGAAAATATTAAGCCTAAAGCAAAAGCGTGGTCCAAAATATTAAATAAAAGAAAGCAATCCATGCATATCTAGTGAAATTATTAAGTTGGTTTAAATTCAAGTAACCTATGCACTTACCTTATGCAAACTAGTTCAATTCTGCACTTATATATTTGCTTTGGTTTGTGTTGGCATCAATCGCCAAAAAGGGGGAGATTGAATCGGAAATATGGTTAACCTTTTCCTATAAATAATTTTGGTGGTTGAATGCCCAACACAAATATTGGACTAACTAGTTTGCTCTAGATTATATGTTCTACAGGTGCATAACGGTTCAACACAAAACCAATAAAAGGTTGAAGATAGGGTTCAAAAACAAAGGAGCAAAGAAACCGAGTGTGCCCTGGTCTGGCGCACCGGACTGTCCGGTGTGCCACCGGACAGTGTCTGGTGCACCAGGACCGTACAGAGTCCAAACAGCCACTCTCGGGTTTCAACCAGCACGCTCCGCTATAATTCACCGGACTGTCCGGTGCACCAGCGGGGCAACAGCTACTTCACATAACGGTCGCCTGCAAAAGTTGAAGATTTAGATGAACAGTGCGCAATAGTGCGCGGCAGAGCAGAGCCGCCCGTCAGAGGCGCACCGGACAGTGAACAGTGACTGTCCGGTGCAGCACCAGACTGTCCGGTGCCACTAAAGGACAAAGCCTCCAACGGTCAGAAGCTCCCGAACCCCAACAGTTGGGTGACGTGGCTGGCGCACGAGACTGTCCGGTGCGCCCATCGACAGCAGCCATCCCCAACGGCTATGTGGTGGTTGAGGGCTATAAATACCCCAACCACCACCACTCTAAGCATCCAAGTTTCTAGCACTTCACATTCAATACAAGAGCTAGTGCATTGACTCCTAGACACAATTCAAAAGAATCAAAGCCTCTCCAAGTCTCAAATTCACTCCAAACACCTAGTGACTAGAGAGATTGTTTTGTTCGTGTTCTTTGAGCTCTTGTTTCTTGGATCGCTTTCTTTTTCCTCATTCTTGTTCTCAAGTGACTTGTAATCAAAGCAAGAGACACCAAGTGTGTGGTGGTCCTTGCGGGGTCTAAGTGACCCGTTTGATTAAGGAGAAAGCTCACTCGGTCTAGGTGACCGTTTTAGAGAGGGAAAGGGTTGAAAGGAGAACCGGTCTTGGTGACCACCTCAACGGGGAATAGGTTCTTTAGAACCGAACCTCGGTAAAACATATCACCGTGTTCATCCACTTTATTTCTTGGTTGATTTTTTCCCTCTCTTTGGGACTCGAATTCATTTATAACGTTAACCCTGACTTGTAGTGTGTACTTAAGTTTGTAAATTTTAGATTCCGCCTATTCACCCCCCTCTAGGCGTCTTTCAATTTGAGTCTATGTTTATGGAACCTACTGGGTTACCACCCTCCTGTGATTGTGATCACACTATTCCGTTGGTTGCTAGTGCGGTGCCTTTTCAGATTCATCCTTATCGCTATCCACCGACCATTAAAGATGAAGTGGAAAGACAGATTGGAGTCATGTTGAAATCAGGCATTATTCAGCACAACAGTAGTCCATTTTCTTCCTCGACCCTCTTAGTTATGAATAAGGACAATTCTTGGAGGTTTTGTGTTGACTTTCGACACTTGAATGCTATTACTATAAAATCCACATTTCCAGTTCCAGTGATTGAAGAATTATTGGATGAATTGGGTCACACATCTTGGTTTACAAGTTTGGATTTAACAGCTGGGTATCATCAGATTTTGCTTCAACCTTCTGATACTCACAAAACTGCTTTCCAAACGCACTCTGGTCATTACGAGTTCAGGGTTATGGCATTTGGATTGACCGGAGCCCCAACCACCTTTCAGAAGGCCATGAATGTTACCTTGGCGCCGCTGTTGCGTCGGTGTGTTTTGGTATTTTTTGACGACATACTTGTCTACAATACTAGTTTTGAAGAGCATCTTAGACATGTGAGATCAATACTGGAATTGTTGAGGCGTGATTAGTGGCAAATTAAACTATCTAAGTGTTCATTTGCTCAAACTCAACTCACTTATCTTGGTCACGTTATTTAAGCTGCTGGTGTGGCCACCGACCCTAACAAAATCAAAGTTGTGGCAGCTTGGTCGACCCCGACGTCTGTAAAGGAATTGCAAAGTTTCCTTGGCCTCGCAGGTTACTACTGTCGATTTGTCAAACACTTTGGAATCTTGGCTAAACCCCTGACATCATTGCTTAAGAATGGCGTCTTGTTTATATGGACTTTAGTTCATGAAGATGCTTTTCAAACCTTGGAACAATCTCTTATATCTGCTACTGTTTTGGCCTTGCCGGATTTTTCTCAGCCCTTTTGTTTAGAAACTGATGCAAGCAAAATGGGTACTGGCGCAGTGTTGATGCAGTCAAGTCATCCAATTGCATATTTGAGCAAAGCATTGGGACCTAAATCTCAAGGATTATCGACGTATGAGAAGGAATACTTAGCTATCTTAGTAGCGGTTGATCAGTGGAGACATTACCTCTAGCTGAAGGAATTTCATATCTACACAGACAATCGCAGCTTAGCTTAATTGGATGAACAACATTTGCATACCATTTGACAAAATAAAATGTTTTCTCATCTGTTGGGGTTGCAGTATAGAATCATTTTCAAGAAGGGGGTCGATAATAGTGCAACAGACACACTTTCTCGTCATCCTGCTTTTGGGTCTTCATGCTTGGCTTTATCTTCCTGCACACCCAAATGGGTGACAGAGGTATCCGACACATATACCACGGACTCGGCAGCATCTAACATTATCTCCAAATTGGCGGTCGATCCTTCGGCTGTGCCTCATTTCTCTTGGCAAGATGGTCTGCTACGACACAAAAACCAGATTTGGGTGGGACCTTCAGTGGACCTACAAACTCGTTTGATAGCTGCTTTTCATTCTTCTGCGATTGGAGGTCATTCAGGTATTCCGGTGACATATGCAAGGGTGAAGCAATTGTTTGCTTGGAAAGGGCTGAAACAAGCTGTAACTGACAGTTGGTCGTCCCGTGGTCGGGAAAACTAGGAAGTTCGAGGGCGTGGTTCATGGCGTCGCCGCGGCAACCGGTTTCACACGTATGGTGGGTCGTTCGGCTCTGATGCCAGGGTGATTGTAGCTCACAGTAGTGGTATGCAGACTGAGCCGGCTTGTAAACAGGTTGCAGACGTTGCATCCGGCGTTGCTGACAAGGGGAAGAAACGACGGGATGAACTTTGTTGTGAAATTTGCGAAGACAATCATGTCCCCGAGGAGTGCCCGGTGTTTAACGGACCGAAGCCGCAGGCAGCTCTATGTGGTTTTGCAGGTGGTGAGTCTGGTTTCTTCCAGATTCCTACTTGGGGTGCAAAGGGTGTTATTCCAAGGTCGGATGGTGTAACTGCATTCATAACCGTGAAGGAAGGTAATGTTACTGCTGAACTTGTTAAGTCTGAACTCTCTGGACTTATACCAGTGAAGTGGAATTGGTCAGTTCAGAAGCATGCAGACGGGTTTCTAGTACCGTTTCCATGCAGGGTTGAGCTTCAACGCATGATAGCTTCATACACTGGGTGGAGAAGGTATCTTAGTTATTCAGGAGGTTAACCAAAAAATAGAACCAATTTCTTATCTGCAGAAAGCTTGGGTGAATGTTTATGGGGTTCCTTTTGAGATCCGCTCCTTTCTTCCTTTGTGGGCAGTAGGATCTATTTTGGGTGCAACACAGAAAGTGGATATGCGATACACTCGGAAAATGGGGTTGGTCCGTATTTTGGTGGCAGTGACGGATGTGAATCATATTCCGGAGTCTGCAGAAATAGTAGTTGGTGAAGGGCTTTACGAGATCTTCTTCAAAGTTGATAAGGTTCTCAAAGATGGGAGATGGATTGACAAGGATAACATGGATTATCGGGATGGAGATGATAAGGAACAAGGAGAGAATGAAGATTATTCTGAAAAGCATGGAAATGATTCTTTTCCATTGGAGGAGGTAGCAGAAGACACGGTCATGCGGGATAATTCCTTACAGAGTGATCATAATAAGCCAAACGATGGAGCTTTAGTCATGGGGATGGTGGTTCTGCAAGGGAATCAGAACAATTATGGCTCAACGATAGGAACAGGTGTTGAGTCTGAAGATTCGACTTTCAATGAGCCGACAACTTTGATGCCAACTTCCTCCTCTTGTTCTGCTCAGCATGCTCTGCTAGTACCTAAGTCTGCCGAAGCACTCGTTCTGGAACCAAAAATTGGCCTTACCGATCTCTCACCTGGTGATCTTGATCAGACACCAGAAAATGTTGGCGTGGATGCGAATCTTAGCAGCCTTTACGATCTGGTTCCAAGCTGTTCGATACTTGCTGGTAGGACGGATGGTGCTGACGGGCTGAATTTGGCTGATGACAGTTTGCAGACCCAGGCTGCATCAAAGCCACTTAGTGGTGGTGGTGCTGGTTTGGCTTTAATTGATGCCAGTAATAATTCCCAGGTGGACAGCGAGTTGATCGACGAACCAATTATGTCTACTGGTAATTTACTTAATCACCAGAAGGGTTTTGCAAATTTTCCTTCATTGCTTTGTCACGTGTCTGATCATACTGATAATCCATTATTTCAAACAGATACACAGGAGAGAGCCATTCACCTGGGAGATGTTAATTCCTTTGCTGAGGTACCTCGCTCTGTCCTCCAGGTATTATGTAAAAATTTAATATCAAGGCCAATATGACAAATAATGAAATGAGACAAGCACTTTCTTTAAGGGCTCAATCAGATAATCATGTAATAATGGCATTGCAGGAAGCAATTATGTCTAATTCTCTTGCTAAGAGGGTAAAGACCGAAAAGCTTAGTCAAAGGGATTCCAGAATAAGCGTCAAGAGGACTAATACGGATGAAGATATATTGACAAAAGCACAGCGCTTGGCAGCAAAACGTAATCTAGAAACCAGTGAGTTATCCTTCATTCCTTTTGATCCGAAATTCATTGCTTCAAATTGTGAAAAGATTGGGATTACTCTTGGTAGTACTGAAAATAAGGTGCTACAGTCCGTAGTTTCTATTAAAAATATTGAGATTGATAGGCTCACGGTAGCCGCAAAATCTACATTACCCTTTAGTGTGAATAATTTTCACGATGAGGAGGAGGCCGTGTTAGATGATGAATTATCCCATATTACTGATAGATGGGACGATGATTCTGAGTTGTGTGGCTTAGATCGATGTTGTGAGCTTACTGTGGCGCCGCGTAGAAAGAAGGCGAATAGGTCTATTTTAAAGGGGAAGGTTAATCGCCCATCCAAAAAGCCAGTTACACCCTCCAAAATTAGTTTGAAATGAAGGGAATTTTTTTGGAATTGTAGAGGACTAGGGGATTTGGCCAAACATAATTACCTATCCCAACTTGCTAGAGAACATAGACTCGACTTTATTGCTCTCATGGAAACGGGTCGTAGATCTTTCTCGGAATCCACTTTGAGACATTTCTGTGGTGGTGTTGATTTTCTTTGGCACCTAATGCCACCTAGAGGGAGGTCAGGAGGGATGATGTTAGGCGTGAATCCGGGTGTCTATGACATTGGAGCTATAGACGAGGGAGATTTTTATTGTAAGTTCTGACTTCGAAATAAAGAAGATGGCTTCATTTGGGCCCTTTTTGCTGTTTATGGGCCAGCTCAAGATGACTTAAAGAGCGATTTCTTAGCTGAATTTGCAGGTGTGTGCAGTGCTGAACCACACCCTTTTATCATAGGGGGGATTTTAATATTATGCGAAGAGCGGAAGACAAAAGTAATGCAAATTTTAATTATCGATGGCCTAATTTGTTTAATGCTATCATAGAAAATTTAGAATTGCGGGAAATAGAAATGGTGGGACGTCAATTTACTTGGGCGAATGATTTGGCTCCACCTACTTTTGAAAAGCTAGATAGGGTGTTAATGAGCTCTGAATGGGAACTTAAATTTCCTAACGTCACAGTCCATGCGCTTGATAGATCTCGGTCTGACCATACACCATTACTACTTAATGGCAAAACCTCCACGAACCTAGGAAATTACTACGAGTTCAAATTTGAGCTAGGCTGGTTAATTAGAGAGGGTTTTCATGATATGGTTAGCTCTATTTGGCAACAAGAAAATAGAGGAGAAACTGCCATTCAAGTATGGCAGAACAAGATTAGAGCTTTACGACAATATCTAAGGGGATGGGCAAAGAATTTAGCAGGGTTAATAAAAAAGGAAAAGAAGCAACTTGCTGAGTTGATTGATGAACTTGATAAAAAGGCGGAAATTACTTGCTTATCGCCTAACGAGTTGAGCACTAAAGATTTTGCTAATGATAGGCTAGCCACTATTATGAGAGAGGAAGAAGTTCGACTCTTCCAGAGGGCTAAGGTCAATCATCTCCTCGAGGGGGATGATAATACAAAATATTTTCATCTAGTGGCTAATGGCAAGCATCGAAGACAACGAATTTATTCTTTGGAGGATGATGCTGGTTCTTGTATATCAGACGAGGAAGAGCTTAAACAACATATTACGAGTTATTACAAAAACCTCTTTAGTAAACTAGACACAACATTGATCGAACTTGAGGAATCTAATACTCATGATATTCCCCAAGTTTCGGACTCTGAGAATGAAATACTAACTGCTAATTTTACTATAGAAGAGGTTAAAAAGGCAGTATTTAATATGGAACATAATAAAGCTCCTGGACCAGATGGTTTTCCAGCTGAGTTTTATCAAGTGTTTTGGGAAATTATTAAGTTTGATCTGTTTGCGTTGTTTGTGGACTTTCATAAAAATTCCCTACCGGTTCACAGCTTAAATTTTGGAATAATCACTTTAATTCCAAAGAAAGACAATGCAAATAAAATACAGGATTACAGACCTATTTGCTTACTTAATGTGTCATTCAAAATCATTACTAAAGTTCTCACAAATAGAATAGGTCTAGTAGCAGACAGAATTGTCAGCCCCTCACAGACAGCTTTTATGCCTGGTCGTAACATCCTAGAAGGAGTTATTATCCTCCACGAATCCATTCATGAGTTACAAAGGAAAAAGTTAGATGGAGTTATCATTAAATTAGACTTCGAGAAGGCTTATGATAAAGTGAAATGGAGTTTTCTCCAGCAAGCAATGCGTATGAAGGGTTTCTCTCCATCTTGGTGTGCTTGGATCCAAAAAATTGTTTCCGAAGGTCATGTTGGTGTTAAAGTGAATGATGTAGTTGGTCCTTTCTTTTGCACTTTTAAGGGCCTTCGTCAAGGGGATCCCTTGTCGCCAATTTTATTCAATATTGTTGCTGACATGCTAGCAATTCTGTTCGCAAGAGCGAAAGAGGAAAATCAATTCCAAGGAATTGTTCCGCATCTGATTCCAGGGGGTTTGTCTATCCTTCAGTATGCTGATGATACGATGGTTTTCTTAGACCACAATCTTGAACATGCTCGGAACATCAAGCTACTTTTGACTGTTTTTGAACAAATGTCTGGGCTTAAAATAAACTTCCATAAAAGTGAGTTATTTTGTTACGGATTGGCTAAGGAATATAAATTGCAATATTCACATCTATTTAGTTGTGGAATTGGAACATTGCCTTTCAAATATCTTGGAATTCCAATGATTCATCGAAGGCTAAGAAATAGTGACTGGCAGGGTGTTATTGATCGGTTTGAAAAGAGGCTTAGTACATGGAAGGCCAAATTTTTATCTTCAGGTGGACGGTTGGTCTTGCTTAATTATGTGTTAAGCAGTCTACCTATCTTCATGATGTCTTTCTTTGAGTTACCGGTGGGCGTCTTGAAGAAACTAGATACCATTCGGTCCAGATTTTTTTGGCAGGGGGGGAGCAGTAAAATGAAGTATAGGCTAGCTAGGTGGCATGTTGTTTGTCAACCCAAAGTGCTAGGAGGTTTAGGTGTCTCTAACCTGGCTGTTAAAAATATTTGCTTACTCAGCAAATGGTTATACAAACTACTTAATGAGGATGGGATGTGGCAACAATTACTCAAAAATAAATATCTAGGAGATAAATCCCTTACTCAAATATCCAGAAGACCGGGTAATTCCCACTTCTGGTCAGGTCTAATGGCTATTAAGGATCAATTTCTTAGATGGGGCCACTTCCAAGTGAGGGATGGGCAAGCTACCAGATTTTGGAAGGATAAATGGTTAACCAGCCGATCTCTTAGTGAGCGATTCCCTAACCTTTTTAATGTAGTGCGTAATAAGTCGGCCTTGGTTGCACAAGTTTGTCTAGATACAAACCTTAATTTATCTTTTCGTAGAACAATTACGGGAATTAAATTAGTGGAGTGGCAAAACTTGCTATATTTGCTAAGTTCGGTTAGTTTGAACCCATCTAGCGACAAATTTGTTTGGGACGGGCATAAAAATGGAATTTTCTCAGTCCAATCCATGTACCATTTGTTGATGTATAATCCTAGCAACAATCGGAATAAGATGATTTGGAAGCTTAAGATCCCCTTGAAAATAAAAGTCTTTATGTGGAATTTAGGTCGAGGAGCAATCCTCACAAAAGATAATTTAGCCAGAAGACGATGGAAAGGTAGCTTGACTTGTTGCTTTTGCAACCGAAATGAGAGTATACAACACCTTTTTTTTGATTGCTATATTGCCAAAAATATTTGGAGAATAATTTACTTTGCTCTAAAAATAGAAATGGCCGTTAACATTAATCATATTATCGGGTCTTGGGCAAGTAATAGTGATCTGAGATACAAAAAATTACTTCTTACTGGAACATCAGCTTTATTGTGGTCTATTTGGCTTACTCGAAATGAGGTGACTTTTAATCACAAACCAATCCCATCAATTGTGCAGGTCATTTTCAGAGGTACTTATTGGTTAAGGTTCTGGAGACTTCTACAGAAGAAGGAAACACATCAACAAATTCTCGATGTGTGTCAAGCCTTGGAAGTGGTGGCGATGGAAGTCTTTGCGAATCATGGATGGCGATCAAATGCAAGACTTGAGTGTGGCTAGTGTTATACATAGTCACGATATTTAGTTCTATCAAGTTAGCTTTATTATTTAAGCACATGTTCATTGAGTTAATAATTGACGTGTAATGGCTGTACGCATTTGATGCAAAAGCCGGAACTCTTTGTTTCCATAATAAAAAAAAACTGATTATGTTAGCAGCTGTGTTATCTGTCAAAAGGCCAAAGCTGATCGTTCTCGGTTGCCAGGCTTGCTGCAACCATTTGCAGTGCCAACTGGGTTATGGCAGATCATTTCTATGGATTTTATTGAGGCCTTACCACACTCTCAATCCTTCACGTGTATTTTAGTGGTGGTGGACACCTTTACCAAGTATGCTAATTTCTTAACGTTAAAGCATCCGTTTACAGCTCTTTCAGTAGCCCGACTGTTTCATGACCAAATATATAAGCATCATGGGCTACTGCAGTCGATTGTGTTTGATCGAGAATTGTTTCGTCTGGCTGATGTGCAACTCAGAATGAGTTCAACTTACCATCCCCAATCCGATGGCCAATCTGAGCGTGTCAATCAGTGTCTCGAGACATTTCTATGCTGTTTTGTTCATGCGTGCCCAAATCAGTGGAGTTCTTGGTTGCCTGTTGCTCAGTTATGGTACAACTCCTCTCCCCATTTGGCCACAGGGCGATCTCTGTTCGAAATTTTATACGGTTGTCATCCTCGGCAGTTCGGTATTGCTCCTGGTATTCACATCAGTTCAACAGATCTCGCTACTTGGCTCAATCAACATCAATTGATGTCTGATCTCGTGAAACAGCATCTGGAGCGTGCCAAATTACGCATGAAGAGACAAGCCGATAAGGGTCGTTCAGAAAGTACTTTTGCGGTGTGTGATTGGGTGTTCCTCAAACTACAACCATACGTACAGTCTTCAGTGGCGGTACGTGCTCATCAGAAGTTAGCTTTCAATTTTTTTGGACCTTTTCGTGTGTTGCAGCGTATTGGAAGTGTGGCCTATAAGTTGCAGCTGCCATATCTACGTCCCGTATCCATCCGGTCTTCCATGTTTCGCAGTTGAAGCGTGCTGTGGGTGCTGGACTGGCTGTGTCTCCAATGTTGCCTACTGAAGACTACAGTTTCAGTTTTCCGGAGAAGATAATACAACATCGTTTTGTCATGCGTGGTGATCATCCATGTTCTCAGGTACTGGTACAGTGGGCTTACATGCCGGCAGGCCCGGGCGGGGGGCATGTGCCACCTGTGCACAAGAACAGGGCCCCCTCCCTCTAAGGGCCCTTAAAATAATAGTTAGGGATAGTTTAATCAATACAAATTTTGGTAATGATTAAAAGGTCTAGCTAAGTCAGCTCGATAAGAATAAAATATAGTGTTTGTCGTAACAACCGAGTACCGATCTGTTATTCAACTCATTTTAGCTATATGGCGAAGTGCAGCTAGCATATGCTGGCATAACATCCAAACGTTAAGATCATTCGTTATCGTTATTAAGCCATTTCCCACATTAATAATTCAATCACAGTTAATAATTGAGATTAATCTATATCCTCTATTCTTAACAAAGAAAAGAAAAAAAGAAAAAATCGGTACAGGGCCTTGAATTATGCTGGCCCGGCCCTGCATGCCGGTTGAATTGGCTACATGGGAGGATGTGCTGGAGTTGCAGAATCAGTTTCCACATGCCACTGTTTGGGGGCAATCGGCGTTTCCAACAAGGAGAAATGTCAGCAGTGAACATGTTGACGGTTTGGCTACAGGGCCAACGAGGACTTCAAATCAAGTGAAGAAGCACAACAAAAAGAACTTTGGGCCGTTGTGGGTTAATGGGCTGGATTCTGGCGAACGAGTGTGAGGGTTTTTATAGGCTGAGTGGTCGCCTGGTGCGGGGCATGTAAGAAGAAAAACACAAACTCAACTTCTCCAAGCTCTAGCCTATTTTTCCCTCTGCTGTTCTCTACCAGTTCTCTGTTGTTCTTCCATCGTTACCATCTAGTGTTAACATCTGTATCGAACTACGCAAAACATGGGGCGCCGGTGCTTGCTCCCTTTTGCGGCGTCGTCTCTCTCATCCCCGCACAATTGTCGCTTTTCGAAATTGGTTCGTCTCTATTGCTTCCGGCCGTCGTATGCCAGTCTTTTGGATTCAGATCGAGGTCGTTTCTCCTTGAGTCTCCATATCGGTTCGTCGAGGTTGAACGAAGTCAGGTTTGCAGCGACGCTGGAGCGGAGAGGGAAGCGGCGGCGGCGCTCGACGTCTCCAGTAAGTGCCTGCTCGTCGTTGGCCATTGGCCGTTCAAGCCCTCGGTACGCCGTCCCCCATCGTCTACTCACACAATGACTACCCGATCCATAGTGTTTTCCTCGGTAAGCCCTTGATAATTGTTTAGCTCCTCGCATTGGCTATAATCTGAACTACTTCCATCCTCGGATACAAACTGACCATACGTCGTTGGCCAATTTCAGTTTCAGAGATGGAAAAAGAGCCACTCGACATGATTGAGAGCTTAGTTGGAGTCATTCAGACACATGTCAACATCATTCGCAGTCTAGTGACTGATGGGGTTGTCGAGAGTAGTGAACCGTAATCTGTGCACACACTTAAGACCACTTTGTTTCAAACTGGAGAAATTTGCGACAAGCTGGAGAAATGTGCTTTGTCCATCCAAAAGTGTGCTCAATCTAAGAGAGAACAACTTCGTCAAGCTGAAGCCCTGCAATTTGCTGAAGATGAATAAGTTGAAACAGATGTGGTGTCCCTGCCAAGCCCGAAACACATTACACAAGCAGATATATTGGAAATTTATTTTGGAATCGAGTTTGTTAGGTTAACGAAAACCCTTTGTTCGTTGTTATAGGGTTTACTCTCTCCCATGCAAAATTATGTGTCATGTGTTATTGTAAAACTTGGGGCTATATGTTCTTCAGACTCTGTGTTATAATATATCATAACAATGCTATTCTACGATTTTGTGTTCTATTCTTGTTTTTGAATTCGTCTATATGTTCACCTGCCAGCCGAAAAATGGAGAATTACAACTACGACCAACCTTCTCATGATCTTGAAGCATACATGCCCTGCACGTACACTGAAGGCATTGATTTAACAGAATTCGACGACGAAGGAAACATGAACTTCACTTTCAATAAGGGCTGGAATATGGAAGATAGCCAGGACACTACTCCAACTCAATCGAAACCAAACAAGCCGAAGAAAGTGACTACTAGGAGGCTTGGAAACTACACTCAAGCCGAGGATGAGGTACTTGTTTTTTGCCTACCTCAACATCTCAAAGGATCCTACAGTTGGTACAAACCAGTCCGAAAAGACGTATTGGTGTCGCATCAGCGAATACTACAATGAACACAAGAAGACTGGAAATTCTAGGACACAACACTCCTTGGAGCACAGGTGGAGCGACATTCAAAGGGATACTCCAAAGTTCTGTGCTGTGTACGACAAAGTTCTCAGGCTCAAGAAAAGTGGGAAAAACGAAGACGACCAGGTATAGTTGAAAGAGAAATGTGCCCTTGGGCCATTTCTAAGTGTTTTTGGTGATTAACTGTTCAACACACCACTATGAACTAACCATCTTGGTATGAGCACAAGCACATGTGTTATGAAAACAAATTGAAGCAGTCAAGTCCAAAAGTTTGTGGAAAAGAACATGTTGGGCTTAGGGCATATTGCAAATCCTAGAAGAAAAGGAATAAAAAGGTATGGTTCCTACACTTAGTCAATTGTTTTAGTTGCTAACTATGTTTGTCTAAGTGCTAGGGATCATCTCAAGTCATGTGAAAAGAAACCAAAGAAGTTTGGTACAGAAAATGAGAAGATGTGTTGGTTTGGACAACATCGGATAGTTTGGTGACCGTACGACCAAAGTGTCTACTCTCGAGCTCGGCCAGATCCCGCTGGTTATATATCACCGGACAGTCCGATGCCAACCTATAAGGAAAATGGACCCGGGCCATTTGGCTAAGGCCCCGTTTGTTTTGTTGAAATTGAATTCCATTTTAATAATTATAATTTAGACAAAACTAATTAAGTTCATATATTTATATATGTAATATATTCGTATATTATCAATAATATGAGAGAGATAGTTATATACTACATTTATGTTATAGCGAAGCAAGTAGAAGAGTGTGCTATAAGTTGTACATCAGAAAAATAGCATGTAAATCTATAGAATCAATTTCTATCTCTCACCCCATGAATTTGAGATAGGCTTATATGATAACTTTGGAAAGTGGTGGAATATCACATTCTAAAAAAATAGCCTATTACATTAGTAAGATTCCAATTCCTCAAAATCAAAGGAAACAAACGGGACCTAAGTGATTTTGGTGTTCTAACGATCAACATAACCTATGGACTAATGTGTTTGCTAGTGTTTGTGTTTATACTTCACATGATGCGAAAAGGATTGGACTGAAGCACTGAGGATGCAACACCTCAAAAGAAGTCCTAAAAGATGCGTAGGAGTCCAAGACTGAAGAACAAAAGAAGCCCAAAAGAAACAGTAAAGAAATCTATGAAGTGGGCAGTCAGCCAGTGCTCTGGTGGCGCATCGGATAGTGAACAGTACCTGTCTGGTGAGGCACCGGGCAGTCTGCGCAGAGAGCCCGCAACTAGGGGCTCTCAGGGCTGTAGCACCAGACTGTCTGGTGTGCACCGGACAGTCTGGGCAATGGTTGGATCCAATGGTCGACTGCTACAGACCTTAATGATCGACTGACATGGCCAGGGCACCAGACATGTCTGGTGCGCCCGACGATAAAGCAGTCAGCTTTCTGTTCAACAACTAGAATTGTGGGGTAGGTTATAAATACCCCACCAACTGGACATTTGAAGGTGTGGGAGCTCAAGTAATATACCAAGACATACTGTAGACATTTCAAAGTGCTCATATACCCAAGTGCTTAATAGAGTCACTCAGTGATTAGCGTAGGTGCTTTGTGAAGTGCTTAGGTTAGTTAGAGCGCTTATGAGCTTGCTCTAGGTGAATCCTAGTTAGTTGAGTGAGTTTAGAAAAACCACACAACCCCTCAGCTCTTGTGCGAGTCATTGTAATTGTACCGAGTGGGGTGAGAGTCTTACGAGACCGTGACAACCGAGTTTGTGTCACGGCCGCCACCGTGTACCGGAGGGAATGAGGCTCGCGGCGTTTCGGCCGGAAGCTCGATAGTGGAGATGACGGGGAGCATCCGAGAGGAGCCGGAAGCAAAGCACCACTTGTGTGTGGAGAAGGCTCGTGACTCTCTACGGAGTTACTCGATCGAGGTGCTTGGCCTCGCGTGGGCTACCCTTTGCATAGGGGCACCAACAAGGATTAGTCGAAACCTTGCGTGGTTCCGGATACCTTGGTAAAAATACCGACGTCATCCACGAGACTTTGCATATCTACTTGCTCTTTACCTTCTGCATTTATATTAAGTATTTAAGTTTCTAAAAGGGAAATGGGCTTAAACATTTCCTATAATCGATTTTGGTGTTTGACGTCCATCACAAATCATGTGGACTAACTAGTTTGCCTAGTTATCATTTATCCCAGGTGCATAAAATTCAACATAAACCAACAAAGAAAATGAGTTGGGGAACTCTACAAAGTTTGGAGCAAAAACAAATATAGGTACAGCCAGTGGCGCACCGGACACTGTCCAGTGCCCAGGCCAAGGCACCTCGTGAACTGGCCGCTCTCGAGTTTTCTCAGAGTCACTCCACTATAATTCACCGAACTGTCCGGTGTGCACTGGACTGTCCGATGAGCCAATGGAGCAACGGTCAACTGTGCCCAACGGTCGACTGCGCAGACGACAGTACAGTGAACAGAGCAGAAGTCAGAACTGCAAAGTCAGAACGCACCAGACTGTCCGGTGCCACAAGAGGACAAAGGACTTCAACGGCCAACCACTCCAAACCGGTCGGCTGACGTGGCACGCACTGGACAGTGAATAGTGTCATGTCCAGTGCACCACCGGACTGTCCGGTGTGCCCATCGACAGCAATGGCTGGAATAGTGGTTGGAGCTATAAATACCCCCAACCACCACCATTCAATCCATCCAAGTTTTCAGACCTTCACATTCAATACTAGAGCAAAGACATACACTCCAAGACACAATCAAAGGATGAAATCCTCTCCAAGTTCCAAAATCAACTCAAGTGCTTAGTGACTTGAGAGATGATCATTTGTGTTTCTTTTGTTGCTCTTGTTGCTTGGATTGTGTCGGTGTTTCGAAACCCGGGGGTCCTTGGACCGATGAGTAAATCGTCGCCGCGTGCCCCAGCCCAGATGGGTCGGCGCGAGGTGGAACGCGAAGGGGGGAAGAGAGCTGCCGGAGGGAGACAGGCGTGGGAGGTGGAACCCGCGGCCTTCGTGTTAGCCCCGCGCCCAGGTCGGGTGCGCTTGCAGTAGGGGGTTACAAGCATCCACGCGGGAGGGAGCGAGCGGCCTTGCGCGAGCGCCGTCCCGTCCTTCCCCGCGCGGCCCACCCTCTGTAAGAGGGCCCTGGTCCTCCCTTTTATAGGCGTAAGGAGAGGATCCAGGTGTACAATAGGGAGTGTAGCAATGTGCTAATGTGTCTAGCGGTGGAGAGCTAGCGCCTAAGTACATGCCATCGTGACAGCCGGAGAGGTCTTGGCACCCAGTTCGCGTGGTGTCGTGGCCGTCGGAGGAGCGCTGGAGCCTGGCGGAAGGACAGCTGTCGGGGCTGTCGAGTCCTTGCTGACGTCCTATTGCTTCTGTAAGGGGGCTGAGAGCCGCCGTCATCACAGGGCATGCGGGGCGCCATCATTACTCGTATGGTGGAGCGAGCCAGATGGGACGCCGGTCTTGTTCCCTGCAGCTTGAGTCAGCTCAGGGTAGGGTAATGATGGTGCTTCCTGTTGACGTGGTCAGTCCGTACCCTAGGTTGGGCGAGGTGGAGGCTCCTCCGAGGTTGAGGTCGAGTCTGTCTTCCGAGGTCGAGGTCGAGTCCGAGCCCCCGGGTCAGACGAGGCGGAGACCGTCGGCTTAGGCCAGGGTTGAGTCTGAGCCCTGGGGTCGGGCGAAGCGGAGTTCGTCGTCTTCCGGGGCCGAGCCCGAGTCCGAGCCCTGGGGTCGGGCGAGGCGGAGTTCGTCGTCTTCCTGGGGCCGAGCCCGAGTCCGAGCCCTGGGGTCGAGCGGAGCAGAGTTCGCCGTCTTCCGGGGCTGAGCCCGAGTCCGAGCCCTAGGGTCGGGCGGAGCGGAGTTCGCCGTCTTCCGGGGCTGAGCCCAAGTTCGAGCCCTAGGGGTCGGGCGGAGCGGAGTTCGCCGTCTTCCGGGGCTGAGCCCAAGTCCGAGCCCTGGGGTCGGGCGGAGCGGAGTTCGCCATCTTCCGGGGCTGAGCCCAAGTCCGAGCCCTGGGGTCGGGCAAAGCGGAGTTTCCTATGACGCCTGAGACCGGACTTGGCTGCTGTCAGCCTCACTTTGTCGAGTGGCTCAGGAGTCGGAGCGGCGCAGGCGGCGCTGTCCTCTTGTCAGACCGGTCAGTGGAGCGGCGAAGTGACTGCGGTCACTTCGGCTCTGTCGACTGGAGGGCGTGCGTCAGGATAAAGGTGTCAGGCCACCTTTGCATTAAATGCCCCTGCGATTTGGTCGGTCGGTGTGGCGATTTGGCCAAGGTTGCTTCTTGGTGAAGACTGGGCCTTGGGCGAGCCGAAGGTGTGTCCGTTGCTGGAGGGGGGCCTCGGGCGAGACGTAGGTCCTCTGGGGTTGGCTGCCCTTGCCCGAGGCTAGGGCTCGGGCGAGGCGTGATCGCAGTCCCTCGAATGGACCGATCCTTGACTTAATCGCACCCATCAGGCCTTTGCAGCTTTGTGCTGATGGGGGTTACCAGCTGAGATTTAGGAGCCTTGAGGGTACCCCTAATTATGGTCCCCGACAGTAGCCCCCGAGCCTCGAAGGGAGTGTTAATACTCGCTTGGAGGCTTTTGCCGCACTTTTTTGCAAGGGGACCAGCCTTTTCTTGGTTGCATTTTGTTTCGGTGGGTGTAGCCCCCGAGGCCTCGGAGGAGTAGTTTTACTCCTTCGAGGTCTTAGTACGTTTCGCAATACTTCGGCTGGTCTAGTTGTTCCCTCATGCGAGCTGGCCGTAGCCCGGGTGCACGGTCGGGTCTCAAGTTCTCGTGCTGGTATGTTGACGCTGTCAACGGGTCGGCCGGAGCCGGGTTTGCGAGAGCAGCCCCCGAGCCTCTGCACAGGGCGAGAGGACGGTCAAGGACTAGACTCGACTTTTTTACATACGCCCCTGCGTCGCCTTTCCGCAAGGAGGAGGGGGGAAAGCGCCATGTTGCCCTCGGAGGGCGCCAAACATGGTGTTTCCGGTGAGCTGCTGGCGGGTAATCCGAGCAGACGCCCATGCCCCATTTGCTAGGGGTCGGCTAGAGGGCCGGAGGCGCGCTCCAAAAGTACCTGCGGGTGATCTGCCGGACCTGGTCCCCTTTGACGGGGTCCGAGGGCTCGATGCCTCCCTCTGATGGGATTCCATTACAAGATCGTTCCCGCTAGTCTCGGAAATGTCCTAGGGTACCTCGGGAGCGTAGCCCGAGCCTTGGTTATGTATCGAACGTACCCAGGGTCATCCCTCGCTCTGTGTCTGAGGCGACTGTGAACCCTTCGAGGGCCAGCCTACGAAACCCTGATCAGTAGTGGGCGCGGAGCCCGAGTGGCCTGAGGCGGCCGTTGAACCCTTCCGAGGGGCCGGACCATCGAACCTCTGACTAGTAGTGGGCGCAGAACCCAATCGCTCTGAGGCGGCCGTTGAACCCCTCCGAGGGGCCAGCCTTTGAACCTCTGATCAGTAGGGAGGCTTGGGTCCTGTTTCCTTCATGGAGAATGATCCTTTTCGGGGTATCCCCCTTTCCTGGTCCCTGTTGTAAGAGAGAGAAAGAGGAAAAAGGAAAAGGATACGAAATTGAATGATGTGGCGTACCTTTTTCAACACGGTCATTATGGCGAGGGCGAAGCATCGCTTGCTTCTCCCGTCCGAGGCGCCGCCTGTCCCGCCGCAGAGTTAATGCGACAGGGTGAGTGGTTCGCGAGGCGGTCGTTGCGCGTGTGCGAGCCGTTCGAGGAACGGTCGTTTCACTTTTGAGTCTTTGAATCCCGCGGCGGGTTCGGGCGACGCGTTGAACTGGGTCTTGCCTTGGTCTTTATATACCCGGGGGAGGGCCTGGTGACGGTTCTTTGCTCTGCTTCTTGCCTTCTTCTTAGGTTTTCGGAACCTGAGAGATTTAGCCAGAGATAAGGAAACCGCTCGCCCAGTTCTTTCCTGCCACCACCCCTTCTACTCGGTGATGGCCGACCGGGTGACCATTGTTCTGCCGCACGACCCATGGCCTTTCTCCACAGTCACAGCGGGTGACTTGGAGGACCTCGTTGCTGAGGGTTTACTTTGTCCCTCTCTCTGATGAGAGGCAGCCGGAGTGGATTCCCCCCCGAACGGAGCCGCCCCGTCCCCGCCGCCGGGGTACTGTCGTGAGCTTCGTCTCCTTCCATGAGCGAGGATTCGGCGTGCCGGCAAGCCACTTCATGTGGGCGATCCTGCATTACTACGGGGTGGAGTTGCACAACCTCAACCCCAACTCCATCTCGCAAGCCGCCATCTTCGTAGCGGTGTGCGAAGGATACTTGGGGATCGACCCCCACTGGGACTTGTGTACTCATTTCTTCTTCCGCGAAGCTTTTTGCTTCGCCTGACGAGAGAGAGAAGGGTCCATGCGGCAGTGCGGGCCGGCGGTTGTATCCTCCAGTTGAGGCAGTCGTGGGCGTCGCAGTATATTCCCGCTGTCCTTGCATCCTCGAATAAAGGGTGGCAGCGCCGGTGGTTCTATCTCCGGAATGACGACGGGAGGCTCCTGTCGTTTTCTCAGCGAGTGGTCACCGTCGCCGTCGATGCTTGGCGCTACGGGACCCCGCACGACAGACAGAAAAATCTCGAGCCCCTTCTCAAGGCCCTGGAGGTGTTGCGGAAAGGAGGGCTCACCGCTGCGGGGGTGATTGCCGCCATTCATTGCACCGGAGGGTGCTTCCTTTGGCAGGAGCGGCGGTTGCCGCTTTGGGAGATGACGCCAGAGGCTGACTTGGAGGGCTCGCGGATGTCCTCGGATCCCCTTCCCATCGATGTTCTCTACGGGCGGGTGGCCGCCACGTTGGGAAAACCAGACGCCAGCGCCTTCTCCCAGCCCTTGATGCGCCCCGACTGCGGGTGTGTGTCCCTGGTGAGTGTCCGCTCCTTCTTTCTTTTTTATGCCGGATAGCCCTTGGTCCTTATGGTCGAGACTTTTCATCGGTCTCCAGGAGGTAGGGTGTCACAAGCCTTCCCGGCCACGAGTCCCGGAGGACGCGGTGGACCGGGCAGCGCGGCGGGTTGCCGCGGAGGAGAGGAAGAAGAAAATGGACGCGAAGAAGGCTTGGGCCCGCGAGCGGACGCGGGCCCGTGACGCCTTGGAAAAGCTCCGTCGCCGGCAGGAGAGGGATGGACTCCCGAGGGAACCGTCGCCGGAAACGCCTGACGACGACGACGATGATGAAGACGATGACGAGGATGACGACACGGCTACCCGCCTTGGCGTCAGCCCGGGTTTGAGGCTAGGTCAGGAGTCGTCAAGCCAGCCCCCGAGTGGGCTGGCGCCGTCAGTTCCCGGGGTCGGGACGCTAAGGTCCCGGCCCGAAGAGCGGGGGCAGACCGAGGGGGTACTCGACCCCTCGGCTGGGGAAGTTGAGGTGATCCCGGGGAGTCAGGCCGAGGCGCCTGTTCCCCGAGAGCCATCGCCCATGCCGGCAGCGCAGGAGAGCGACCCTCAGATCGCCATGGCAGCGCCTGGGCAGTCCGTCTCTCGGGCGTCCAAGGCGCCCAAGGCGAGGATGGTACCGAAGCTGACGGCGAGGCGGACCTCGGCGGTGTCTTCGGGGGTCGAGATCCGGGAGACCTCCCCTCAGGCACGGTTGATCATGGCCCAGAGCGGGTAAGCACCTTAGAACATCTTCGTCCTGGCCCCTCCTCTGTATGTCCCGACCGTGACTTTCCTTTCCTCCTCAGCAAGCGAAGCCATGGCCTGACCGATCTGGCTCCCAGGAAAGTCCTCAAGACAGCGTCAGGCTTCCGCAGCCAGTGCCGCGCCGGGCCTCGCCGTTCAGCTGACCTTCTCGCAAGGCACCCCCAGCGGGGGGTTCAGGCGACACCAGTCGCCAGTGGAGCGAGTTCCCGAGGCTGGCTCTTCTGTCGAGGTGGCCGTCGCTGCTGGGGGAGGCAGCTGGCGCGGACGTGACCTCGGGCCCGCTAGACATGTCGTCCCAGTAGGAGGAGCGACCTGTCGCCGCCGATGCTGAGATGGCCGAGGCGTCGGCGCTTGGTGCCTCGGCGGAGGGGGGCGTGGAACCGCGACTCGTCCCGCCGAGCGGCGGCCTTGTCCCTGCGCGGCGGAGCTTCGAGGGGCGGCGCCAGTTGCTCCGATTCCGGACCTGTGGGGCTTCGGATCCCTTCTTCGTTCTTGACGATGAGCGGGAGGAGCAGTCTTGGGACGAGCTCCACTGAGTGTGCGGAAGCAACTGGTGGGGTCGCTCCGGTCATCTTTGGAGGTTTTTTGCAGGGATGTCCCCAAGATCCTCCAGGTTATGATTTCGGGAATACCTTTTTTGTGATCAAGGCGTCCTTCGTGACGCCCCGCTTCCTTCCCTCAGGATCTGACGGATCTGAGCGCCGCTAAGTCGTCGTTTATCCGCCACGAGGTCGATGTTTGGGGCTCGCTGCGATCCCTGAGGACCTCACTCGCCGGGGCTACCGCGCGCCTCTCCCAGCAGGGCGCCGAGGTGGCGAACCTTCGGTTGCTCTGCGCCGATCTGAGAGCAGAGGCGGCAGCGGCACGCGTAGAGGTACAGCGACGGCAGTCGGAGTTCGACCAGGTCGTCGATGAGCGAGATCAATCTCGGGGCCAGGCCGCCGAGGCCGAAAGCCGGGCCGGAGCCCTTGCAGCGGACCTAGCCGTAGCCCAAGCTACAGCCTCGGAGCAGCGCGCCCGAGCGGAGGTATGTCCTGGCTGTTTTCGGTTTTCGTTTCAGCTTGTTGTCTCCACTTGTGTTTGAGGCCTTAGTGCTCTGGCTGTTCGCAGAGCTCGAGTCTGCCCTTGATGAGTCCACCAGGGCGCTTGCCCAGGCGGCCGAGCAGAGGGAGGCCGATCATGCGGCCATGTCAGAGGCCATCTCGGACTTCTGCCAGGTCTTTGGCTTTGGTGACGTCCCCTCAGGAAGCTCCCCTCAGAGTCTCCTGCAGGCCTTGGGTGACCACTGTGCGCGGCAGACTCCGCGAGGCGCTACACCACGACGTCAGGCGGGCCTTCGCCGTGCTTGCTTCCCACTACGTCGTGGATCTAGAGCGGGTCAGCGAGGGGTATTGCCTCCCTGATGAAGATGAAGCCGCCCTGGCTTGAAGTCCAAAGGCTCGACGCAGCCGCCGTGGGCCCGAGCGCTAGTGCTGGCGACCACTTTCGAGGCAGAGATCCTTCCGCCTGCGCCGTCGTCCGAAGCCGGGGTGGACTTTGCTGAAGGCGGGGACGAAGCCGAAGGCGCGGCTCCTCCCCCGGGCGACGCCTAACTCTGCCGGAGCAGTTTCCTTTGAATGCACGTGTGTCTTTTGCGGACCGCTGAGGCCCGAACACTTTTATTATCGTAGTATAAAGTCGTGGCCCCTTTTCTTTCATTTTGCGTGTCCGGCCCCGTTCATCAGTAGCAGGGTGGCTTGCCCAAGTAGGTGTCATTTTTCGTGGTAGGTGACGAGCGAGGTGTCCGCAACCTAGAGGCGTAGGAGTCCCTCGGCTCAGCCAGCCTTGCCACTTACATGCACCCGTGTTCGCTTCTTGGGGTCCTGCTACCGACATAGCCAGGGGAACACAGGAAGCCTTTTTGTTTGAAAATTTTGACGCAGAGGGGGTTCCCCCCTTCTAGCCCCCGAGGGAGGGTCTGGCTTTGCCGAGGCAAGGCTGACCCTTCCTTGACGACCAGGCTTTGTGTGTGAACGAGGTATACGAACAACTTGAAAGCATCTTAAGGGTAGAAGCGACGTAGCTGTTGGATGTTCCAAGCGTTGCTGTAGACCTCGCCTTGACTGTTGGCCAGCTTGTATGTTCTGGGCTTCAGAATTTTGGCGATGACGAACGGCCCCTCCCAGGGAGGCGTGAGCTTATGCCGCCCTCGGGCGCCTTGTCGCAGCCGAAGCACCAGGTCGCCCACCTGGAGGTCTTGGGACCGAACCCCTCGGGCGTGGTAGCGTCGCAGGGACTGCTGGTACCGCGCCGAGTGTAGTAAGGCCATGTCCCGAGCCTCCTCCAGCTAGTCCTAGTGAGTCTTCTCGATTAGCTCGATTGCTTTGGTCGGCGTAGGCCTTCGTCCTTGGGGAACCGTATTCTAAGTCTGTGGGCAAGATGGCCTCGGCTCCATAGACTAGAAAGAACGGTGTGAAGCCCGTGGCTCGGCTCGGCGTTGTCCTCAGACTCCAGACCACCGAGGGGAGTTCCTTCATCCACCGCTTGCCGAACTTGTTGAGGTCGTTGTAGATCCGTGGCTTGAGTCCTTGCAGAATCATGCCGTTGGCACGTTCTACCTGCCCATTCGTCATGGGGTGAGCCACGGCGGCCCAGTCCACCCGGATGTGGTGATCCTCGCAGAAGTCCAAGAACTTCTACCGGTGAACAGGGTGCCGTTGTTGGTGATGATGGAGTTCGGGACCCCAAAGCGATGGATGATATTGGTGAAGAATGCCACCGCCTGTTCGGATCTGATGCTGTTTAGGGGTCGAACCTCGATCCACTTGGAGAATTTGTCGATGGCGACCAGCAGGTGCGTGTAGCCCCTGGGTGCCTTCTGCAAAGGGCCGACGAGGTCCAGACCCCACACAGCAAATGGCCAGGTGACGGGTATGGTCTGCAGAGCCTGAGCGGGCAGGTGGGTCTGCTTTGCGTAGAACTGACACCCTCCGCAGGTGCGGACAATTCTAGTGGCGTCGGCCACCGCCGTCGGCCAGTAGAAACCTTGTCGGAAGGCGTTTCCAACAAGGGTTCGAGGTGCTGCGTGATGGCCTGCAAGCCCCCCGAGTGTATCTCTTGTAAGAGCTCCTGAACTTCGGCGATGGAAATGCATCGCTGGAGGATGCCCGAGGGGCTACGGTGGTAGAGCTCCTTCCCATCTCCCAGCAAAACGAAAGACTTGGCGCGCCGCACCCACCGCCGAGCCTCGGCTTGGTCGAGGGGCAGCTCTCCTCGGCTGGAGATATTGCAGGTACGGGGTCTGCCAGTTTTGATTAGGCGTGACCTCGCTCTGCTCCCCCTCGATGCGTAGTGCCTCACCCTCGGGGGCCGAGGGTACCTCGGGCCGAGCCGAGGGTAGCCTCGGACCTGATGCCGAGGGTACCTCGGACGTGAGCCGAGGGTGCCTCGGGCTGGGCCGAGGCCTTCTCGGGCTTGGGCGTGTCGTCGGTCTTGACGGAGGGTTGATGCAGGTCTCGGGAGAATACGTCTGGGGGAACCGTTGTTCGCCTCGAGGCTATTTTAGCCAGCTCGTCCGCAGTCTCGTTGTAGCGTCGGGCGATGTGGTTGAGCTCGAGCCCGTAGAACTTGTCTTCCAAGGCGCCGAACCTCATCGCAGTAGGCTTCCATCTTCGGGTCGCGACAGTGGGAGTTCTTCATGACTTGGTCGATGACGAGCTGCGAGTCACCACGAGCGTCGAGGCGTCGGACCCCTAGCTTGATGGCGATTCGCGACCCGTTTACCAGAGCCTCGTACTCAGCCACGTTGTTGGACGCCGGGAAGTGGAGGCATAGCACGTAGCGTAGGTGCTTCCCTGAGGGGCGAGACAAAGAGCAGGCCCGCGCCGGCCCCCGTCTTCATCAGCGACCCAGTCGAAAAACATGGTCCAGAGCTCCTGGTTGGATCGGAGCTGTCGGGAGCTGGGTGTCGACCCATTCAGCCACGAAGGCCGCCAAGACCTGGGACTTGATGGCCTTCCGAGGGGCGAACGAGATCGTCTCGCCCATGATCTCCACCGCCCACTTTGCAATTCTACCCGAGGCCTCTCGGGACTAGATGATCTCCCCCTAGGGGAAGGATGACACCACAGTCACCGGATGGGACTCGAAGTAGTGTCGCAACTTCCGCCGCGTCAGGATCACCGCGTACAGCAGCTTCTGAATTTGTGGGTAGCGGATCTTGGTCTCGGACAGTACCTCACTGATGAAGTAGACTGGCCTCTGGACGGGCAATGCATGCCTCTCTTGTCGTCTCTTAACCACAATCGCGGCGCTAACCACCTGAGTGGTCGCGGCGACATAGATCAAGAGGGCTTCTCCGGCAGCGGGGGGCACCAAGATGGGCGCGTTTGTGAGGAGCGCCTTCAGGTTCCCGAGGGCTTCCTCGGCCTCAGGAGTCCAAGCGAAGCACTCGACCTTCCTTAAGAGGCGGTACAGAGGCTGGCCTCTTTCGCCGAGGCGCGAGATGAAATGGCTCAGAGCCGCGAGGCATCCCATGACCCTCTGTACGCCTTTCATGTCCTTGATGGGCCCCATGCTGGTGATGGCTGCGATCTTCTCCGGGTTGGCCTCGATGCCCTGCTCGGAGACGATGAACCCCAAGAGCATGCCTCGGGGGACCCCGAAGACACACTTTTCGGGATTGAGCTTCACGCCTTTCGCCTTGAGACATCAGAATGTCACTTCAAGGTTGGAAAGGAGGTCAGAGGCTTTCCTCGTCTTGACTACGATGTCATCGACATAGGCCTCGACCGTTCGGCCGATGTGTTCACCGAACACATGGTTCATGCATCGCTGGTACGTTGCACCCGCATTCCTCAAACCAAACGGCATGGTAACATAGCAGTACATGCCAAAGGGTGTGATGAAAGAAGTCGCGAGCTGGTCGGACTCTTTCATCCTGATCTGGTGATACCCTGAGTAGGCATCGAGGAAAGACTAGGGTTTCGCACCCAAGCAGTGGAATCCATGATTTGATCGATGCGAGGCAGAGGGTAGGGAACTTTCGGACATGCTTTGTTTAGACCAGTGTAGTCTACACACATCCGCCATTTCCCCCCTTTCTTTCTCACAAGCACAGGGTTGGCAAGCCATTCGGGATGGAATACCTCTTTGATGAACCCTGCCGCCATTAGCTTGTGGATCTCCTCGCCTATGGCTCTGCGCTTTTCTTCGTCGAATCGGCGCAGAGGCTGCTTCACGGGTCGGGCTCCAGCTCGGATATCCAGCGAGTGCTCGGCGACTTCCCTCGGTATGCCGGGCATGTTCGAGGGACTCCACGCGAAAACGTCGGCGTTTGCGCGGAGAAAGTCGACGAGCACTGCTTCCTATTTGGGGTCGAGCTCGGAGCCGATCCGTATCTACTTGGAGGCGTCGTTGCAGGGGTCGAGAGGGACGGACTTGACCGTCTCCACTGGCTCGAAGTTGCCGGCGTGGCGCTTCACGTCTGGCGCCTTCCCTAGAGAGGCTCTCCAGGTCGGCAATGAGGGCCTCGGACTCGGCGAGGGCCTCGGCGTACTCCACGCACTCCACGTCGCATTCGTATGCGTGTCGGTACGTGGGCCCGACGGTGATGACCCTGTTGGGGCCCGGCATCTTGAGCTTGAGGTAGGTGTAGTTGGGGACGACCATGAACTTGGCGTAGCATGGACCTCCCCAACACTGCGTGGTAGGTTCCTCGAAACCCGACCACTTCGAACTGTGGGGGTCTCCCTTCGAAAGTTGGAGGGCGTCCCGAAGCAGACGGGTAGATCGAGTTGTCCGAGGGGTTGGACGCGCTTCCCGGGGATGATCCCGTGGAAAGGCGCAGCGCCCGTCCGGAACCGAGGACAGATCGATCCACAGGAGCCCGAGGGTCTCGGCTGTAGATGATGTTGAGGCTGCTGCCTCCGTCCATGAGGACCTTGGTGAGCCTGACGTTGCCGATGATGGGGTCGACAACGAGCGGGTATTTCCCTCGGGCTCGGCACGTGGTCAGGGATGGTCGGCCTGGTTGAAGGTGATGGGCTTGTCAGACCAGTCTAGGTAGACTGGCGTCGCCACCTTTACCGAGCAGACCTCCCGACGCTCTTGCTTGCGGTGCCGAGCCGAGGCGTTCGCCACTTGCCCGCCGTAGATCATGAAGCAGTCGCGGACCTCAGGGAACTCTCCTGCCTTGTGATCTTCCTTCTTAGCGTCGTCGAGGGCCTTGCCACCCTTCGCGGGTGGCCCGGCCTTATGGAAGTGTCGTCGAAGCATGGCACACTCCTCAAGGGTGTGCTTGACAGGGCCCCTGATGATAAGGGCACGGCTCCTTGAGCATCTTGTCGAAGAGGTTGGCACCTGCGGGAGGTTTCCGAGGGTTCTTGTACTCAGCGGCGGCGACAAGATCCACGTCGGTGGCATCACGTTTCGCTTGCGACTTCTTCTTGCCCTTCTTCTTGGTGCCGCGCTGAGTTGACACCTCAGGAACATCTTTCGGTGGGCGGCCCTGGGCTGCTTGTCCTTCCGGAAGATGGCCTCAACCACCTCCTGGCCAGAGGCGAACTTGGTGGCGATGTCCATTAGCTCGCTCGCCCTAGTGGGGTTCTTGCGGCCCAGCTTGCTCACCAGGTCGCGACAGGTGGTGCCGGCGAGGAACGCGTCGATGACATCCGAATCGGTGACGTGGGCAACTCGGTGCACTGCTTCGAGAATCGCCGGATGTAGTCCCGGAGAGACTCTCCCAGGCTGCTGGCGGCAGCTTCGGAGATCCTAGGAGTTTCTAGGGCGCACGTACGTGACTTGGAAATTGCCGGTGAAGGCTTGGACCAGGTCGTCCCAGTTGGAGATCTGCCCCAGAGGCAGGTTCTCTAGCCAGGCTCGAGCGGTGTCGGAGAGAAACAGGGGGAGGTTGCGGATGATGAGATTGTCATCGTCTGTTCCACCCAGTTGGCAGGCCAGCCGATAGTCCGCGAGCCACAGTTCCGGTCTCGTCTCCCCCGAGTACTTTGTGATAGTAGTCGGGGTTCAGAACCGGGTCGGGAACGGCGCTCGTCGTATGGCGCGGCTGAAAGCCCGCAGATCGGGTGGTTCGGGCGAAGGACTCCGATCCTCCCCGCTGTCGTAGCGTCCCCCACGCCTGGGGTGGTAGCCTCGGCGTACCCTCTCGTCGAGGTGGGCCCAACGGCTGTGGTGATGGTGCTCGTTGCCGAGGCGACCCGGGGCCACAGGCGCTGTGTTGCGCGTGCGCCCGGTGTGGACCGAGGCTTCCCGCATGAATCGGGAAGTCGCGGCGCGATGTTCCGAGGGTACCCCTGCCTTCGGGAGGCGGAGCTTTCGGCCCGTCGGACCGCGGCGTCCTCCAGGAGATTCTTGAGCTCTCCCTGGATACGCCGCCCCTCGGTGGTTGATGGCTCCGGCATCGCGCGGAGAAGTATTGCCGCTGCAGCCAGGTTTTGGCTGACTCCACTGGAGTCCGGTGGCGGCCTTACCCTAACGTCGTCGGCGATGCGGTGCTGGATGCCCTGGGGGAGATGACGTGCTTCTCCGGCCGGAGGTTGGCCCGCCCATTCCTGTCCGATGTCCTAGCGGATCGGCACAAGCGTTCCTGCTCCCTCGTCGAGCCTGGCCTGCCTCTCATGGAGTTGCGTGAGCTGCGGGTCAGGAACCCCCGCCGGGACGGGGACCACAGCTAGCTCCCGAAGGATGTCAACGCGAGGCACGGGCCTAGGGGGATCACCGTTCTCTGGCATACCAAGATGGTTGCCTTCGCCGGGACCCCCTAGATCGACGTGGAAACATTCGCGACTTGGGCCGCAGTCCTTGTCGTCGAGGCTGCGGCTACCGTCGGAACAGTCGGAAAGGCAGTAGTCGCATGCGATCATGAAGTCCCGCATGGCACTGGGGTTACCAAGTCCAGAGAAATCCCAATAGAGGTCGGGCTCGCCATCTTCCTCGGACCCCGAGGGCCCGTAGGACGAGACGACTGTCAGCCGGTCCCAGGGTGACCGCACACGATACCCCAGGGGGTTTGGACTCGCCTCTGTGGGAGTGTCCACCGAAGCGGAGTTGCTCGGCAGGTCGAGGCTGAATCCAAAAGACGCGAGATGGGAATCGGTCGGTACCTTTTGGTCGACGGGTGGTGACGAAGTCACGTCAGGGACTGACTGCACCGTCGTCTTAGGTACGAGGGTGACGCCCAGCAAGTCCTTCGCGAGCGTGCTGGCGTCGTCCGTTTGCTTGAGGTTGGCGTGTTGCGGGGAGATGGCGCTCGTCTTTGTCTCAGACGCGAGGTCGATGCCCAGCGCGCACTCCGTTGGGGCGCCAGCGCTTTCGACTCGCTCGACAGCCAACGAGGTGCCGCCTCCTGCTTGTCCTTGGTTGCCCCACCTCCTCCTCCATCAGCGGGGGAGGGGACAGGACAAGCCCGAATGTCGTCCTTCCACCACGTGGGGAAGGCGTCGTCGATTTCCTCGCCGGCGGGCGGGTTGTCGACCACCATTGTTGCTGTCGCGCGGCGGGGGAAGGAGTATCATGTCGTAGCTGCCATCGAGGGACATGAACTCAAGACTCTCGAAACGGAGCACCGTCCCGGGTTGGAGAGGTTGCTGGAGACTGCCCATCTGGAGCTTGACGGGAAGCTGTTCGTCAACACGCAGCAGGCCCCTACCTGGCGCGCCAACTGTTGGTGTTTCGAAACCCGGGGGTCCCTGGACCGACGAGTAAATCGTCGCCGCGTGCCCCAGCCCAGATGGGTCGACGCGAGGCGGAACGCGAAGGGGGGAAGAGAGCAGCCGGAGGGAGACAGGCGTGGGAGGTGGAACCCGCGGCCTTCGTGTTAGCCCCGCGCCTAGGTCGGGTGCGCTTGCAGTAGGGGGTTACAAGCGTCCACGCGGGAGGGAGCGAGCGGCCTTGCGCGAGCGCCGTCCCGTCCTTCCCCGCGCGACCCACCCTCTGTAAGAGGGCCCTGGTCCTCCCTTTTATAGGCATAAGGAGAGGATCCAGGTGTACAATGGGGAGTGTAGCAATGTGCTAACGTGTCTAGCGATGGAGAGCTAGCGCCTAAGTACATGCCATCGTGGCAGCCGGAGAGGTCTTGGCACCCAGTTCGCGTGGTGTCGTGGCCGTCGGAGGAGCGCTGGAGCCTGGCGGAAGGACAGCTGTCGGGGCTGTCGAGTCCTTGCTGATGTCCTCTTGCTTCTGTAAGGGGGCTGAGAGCCGCCGTCGTCACAGGGCATGCGGGGCGCCATCATTACTCGTATGGTGGAGCGAGCCAGATGGGACGCCGGTCTTGTTCCCTGCAGCTTGAGTCAGCTTGGGGTAGGGTAATGATGGCGCTTCCTGTTGACGTGGTCGGTCCGTGCCCTAGGTTGGGCGAGGTGGAGGCTCCTCCGAGGTCGAGGTCGAGTCTGTCTTCCGAGGTCGAGGTCGAGTCCGAGCCCCCGGGTCGGACGAGGCGGAGACCGTCGGCTTAGGCCAGGGTTGAGTCTGAGCCCTGGGGTCGGGCGAAGCTGAGTTCATCGTCTTCCGGGGCCGAGCCCGAGTCCGAGCCCTAGGGTCGGGCGAGGTGGAGTTCGTCGTCTTCCGGGGCCGAGCCCGAGTCCGAGCCCTGGGGTCGGGCGGAGCGGAGTTCGCCGTCTTCTGGGGCTGAGCCCGAGTCCGAGCCCTAGGGTCGGGCGGAGCGGAGTTCACCGTCTTCCGAGGCTGAGCCCAAGTCCGAGCCCTGGGGTCGGGCAGAGCGGAGTTCGCCGTCTTCCGGGGCTGAGCCCAAGTCCGAGCCCTGGGGTCGGGCGGAGCGAAGTTCGCCATCTTCCAGGGCTAAGCCCTAGTCCGAGCCCTAGGGGTCGGGCGAAGCGGAGTTTCCTATGACGCCTAAGACCGGACTTGGCTGCTGTCAGCCTCACTTTGTCGAGTGGCTCAGCAGTCGGAGCGGCGCAGGCGGCGCTGTCCTCTTGTCAGACCGGTCAGTGGAGCGGCAAAGTGACTGCGGTCACTTCGGCTCTGTCGACTGGAGGGCGTGCGTCATGGATAAAGGTGTCAGGCCACCTTTGCATTAAATGCCCCTGCGATTTGGTCGGTCAGTGTGGCGATTTGGCCAAGGTTGCTTCTTGGTGAAGACTGGGCCTCGGGCGAGCCAAAGGTGTGTCCGTTGCTGGAGGGGGGCCTCGGGCGAGACGTAGGTCCTCCGGGGTCGGCTGCCCTTGCCCGAGGCTGGGCTCGGGCGAGGCGTGATCGCGTCCCTCGAATGGACCGATCCTTGACTTAATCGCACCCATCAGGCCTTTGCAGCTTTGTGCTGATGGGGGTTACCAGCTGAGATTTAGGAGCCTTGAGGGTACCCCTAATTATGGTCCCCGACAGATTGGTTTCTTCTTCTCACTCTAAGCTTCTTAAGTGCTTTATAAAGCTAGAAAGAGACACCTAATTGTGTGGTGATCTTTGCGGGGTCTTAGTGACCCAAGTGATTAAGGAGAAGCACTCATCCGGTCTGAGTGACCGATTGAGAGAGGGAAAGGGTTGGAATAGATCTAGCCTTTGTGGCCTCCTCAATGGGGACTAGGTTCTTTGGAACCAAACCTCGGTAAACAAATTGTCGTGTTCATTTGTGTTGATCTCACTCAATTTGTTTATCCCCTCTCCTCTCTCTCTAAAGTTCCCTTGCTTATATTGTTTTGAGTTTGCTCCCAAGGTTATTCGCATTGATTGAGCTACTCATAGTAAGAGGAACAATCTTCCACACTCCAAATTTATTTCTAACCCTAACCCCAAGTGTAGTGCGTGTTCAAAGATTCATAATTTTCAGGTTTCGCCTATTCACCCCCTCTAGGCGACTTTCAATTGGTATCGGAGCCCGGTGCTTTGTTAAAGTCTAACAACTCAAAGTAATTTTGGGAGAACATGCCAAGAGGGAGATGGTCACTGGCGAAAAGCCTGGAGCCTCGGGAAGGAAGAACGATGAACAGACTCCGTCAAAGGAGGCTGGCGACAAGCATAAGAAGAATCCACCGGCTCTATCAAGTCACATAGGAAGGGTGACAAGAAGAAAAAGAAAATGAAGAAGGTGGTCTACTACGAGATTGTCGATACCCTAGAACAGGGGTACCCCTTACTGCCGTATAAAGGCACAATACCCATGCGGCTATCCTTGGTCGCGTGGTAAAAGACATGTATGTGGGACCAGACCACGACTCGCTCAAGCCTCGAGCAACTACTCTGGGCCAGCAACAATACCTGACCCCATCACATGGGTAGGTCCGGTGCCGCCACGTGTCCAGAGAATCTAGCACTGAGGCACCTCCAGTGAGTAGGTCTGGACCCCCATGGAAGGTACCGAACCCCTGTATATACAGTCCGGGCCTCCGAGTATGGTCCAGGACCTCCACGTGTGCAAACCGGACCCCAAGGATGGGATCCGGACCCCTCTATGTGGGGTCCGGGTCGCTCACAATAGGGTCCCGGGATTCCAGGACATAGCATACCCAAGCCTTAGACAAGGCCCAAGTGGGGGTCTGGTGCCGACACGTGTCCGGACCTTATCGTATACACTTCTGCTCACCGCCCAGGCGGAGACCCGATACTGCCACGTGGCCTACTGCACGTGACGTAAGCCAATGGACGGAGCCTGGCGTAAGCCTCTAGGCTACACCGCCCCTCCATTTATTGCGGATAAGATGAGCGCCTGTCCATTCCAGTGGCAGGCGGCGCACCTGGTCCATGTTGCGTGGGCTGCGCTATTACTCATCATTACTCGCACGTTACCAAGAAAACGGTTGCCGTCTATCAATACTGCGTGGACTGCGGCCATCATGACGCCCGGTGATTACTCAGGTGTTATTAGTATTAATTATCCACATAATGTATTCTTTCCATTATGTCCCTGGGCCCACATGTCGGGGCTCAGCATCCTTGTATGTGCCTCCCTTAAACTATAAAAGGGAAGGCACACAACGTTACAGGGCGAGCTCTCAGACTCTCAAGCTCACACACTTACACACACACTCAATACAACATACTCAAAGTGGAGGTAGGGTATTACACTCCGGCGGCATGAACCACTCTAATACTTCGTGTCCTCGTGTGTTCATCCCAAATCTACACAACAGGCAAAACGCTTAGGCCCCCTCCTCATCTTAGGATTAGGGCGGGTGCATTCCACCACCCGGCCGGAGGATTTTCTCTCCGACATTTGGCGTGCCAGGTAGGGGGCTTTGGCTTTAGGTTTTTCCCTGTTTCCTTACTCGACACGATGGTCTAGATCGTCGAGTACCGTGGCTTGACCCCTGAGGACTTCCTGATGGAGGAAGAGGCTGTGTCGTCCATGCCACGGGGCTCCAACTGCCCTGCGCCTGGTGCTGCTGCTGTGCGCTCTGCGCGGCAGCACATTCCCGCACAGACATCCAGGGCTCCGTCAAGGGCTGCTCCTGGGGCGCTGTCTGCAGCCAAGGAGTTGCTATGCCACCCTCCTAGCTCAACGGCCTCACTAGGGGCCATGAAGCAGTGGCGTGACGATGTCGACTGTCTGCTCGGCATGGCGCATTCTGGCTCAGCCAGGCCCAGGCCTCGGTCATTCCGGCGTCAACATGAGGCGTCGGCATAGGTGCGCTCACCTTCAGTGAAGGTCGACCGACTAAGGACCTGCCGGCGGAGCTCAACCGCCAGCGTGCGGGCGAGGATGCCCCAATTTCTCTGGAGAGACCTGATGACCTGCGGACAGAACTCAACCGTAGGCGTGCGGGCGAGGACGCACGAGTCTCTCTGGAGAGGGCGTGTGAGCGCCGGCTAAACTTCAAGGGTCGCAACCTCGACCAGGACTTCGCTCCGCTTGCGCCACAAACTCCAATGGGTGCTCGAACCCATACAGGTGTCCCATTGGTCGGCGTAGGATGTGCCGTGCTAGCGGACCACCTCCGTGCGGCGACTTGGCCGCCCAAGTTTTAGCCACACCTGCCAGAGAAGTACGACGCTACGTCAAACCCGTTGAAATTTTTGCAGGTTTACGTCACCACCATTACGACAACTGGTGGAAACACTGCTGTGATGGCGAGCTACTTCCATGTAGCCTTGACCGGGCCGGCCCGGACCTGGCTCATGAATCTGACCCCGGGATCCGTCTATTCCTGGGAAGAGCTCTGTGCACGGTTCACAGCGAACTTTGCCAGTGCTTATCAGCAGCATGGCGTGGAGGCTAATCTCCATGTCGTAAGACAAGAACCCAGGGAGACTCTCCGAGCTTTCATCACCCGCTTCACCAAGGTACGCGGGACCATACCTCGCATCTCCGATGCCTCTATCATCACTGCTTTCCGATAGGGGGTGCGTGATGAGAAGATGTTGGAGAAGCTGGCGAAACATGACGTGGAAACCGTCACCACGCTCTTTGCTCTAGCTGACAAATGTGCCAGGGCTGCCGAAGGCCGTGCATGACACTCGGCGCCATAGACCGGAGTCACCCAGACGGGTGGCTCGGGTGCCGTCACCCAGAACGGCAACAACAACAAGAAGAAGAACCGCGACCACGAGAGGCGGCAGTCTGCTGCTCCGGTCGTCGCAGCTGCGACTGGGGCCGGAACGAGCGTGGCAAGCGCCCATGGCCACAGGGAGGCAACAGTGGGTCATGCCCTATGCACCCCAACAGTCGCCACAGCGCCTCGGAATGCCACGGGATCATCAAGCTCGCGAAGCGCGTCAGCGAGAGGCACGAGCAGGCTTCCAAAGATGGCTCGCCACCTCGTCGCTGACCTGGCAAGGAGAAGGTCGACAAAGGTGACACAGCTGCAGGAGAACGGGACCTCGGGTATCAGTCACCTGAGGGGGTCCTCAAGGACGTCTTCACCGCCGCAAGAAGCTGTACGTGATGTACGGCGGGAGCTGGGAGCTCACCTCCCGTAGGAACGTCAAGTCCCTGCGCCGAGAGGTCCTTTCGGTGGTCCCAGGGGTCCCGAAGGCTGCTCCACATCAGCGGTGGAGGAGCACCACAATCTCCTTTGGGGCATCCGACTGCCCCGACAACATGGCAGGGGCCGGTATACTACCGCTCATCACCGCCCCTGTCATCGCCAACATGCGGCTGCACCTTGTTCTGATTGATGATGGGGCTGTGAAAGGTAAATGTGCCCATGGGCCATTTCTAAAGTGTTTTGGTGATTAAGTGCCCAACACATATTCTCCAAGTGTTAATTTGTGCCAAAGATTGAAGAAGTGCAAATCATGTGACAAGGTACGTTTCTAGACTTAGTACATTGATTTGGGTACTAATGTATTGTGTCTAAGTGCTAGAAACAGGAGAAAATAGATTGGAAAAGAGTTGGCTGTGTACAACCAAATGCTTCTCGGTCTGGGTGCACCGGGCTGTCCGGTGGTGCACCGGACAGTGTCCGGTGCGCGAGGCTGAACTCCGGTGAATAGGCCTCCCTCGGGAAAATTTGGCGGCATACGACTATAATTCATCGGACTGTCCGGTGGTGCACCGGACTGTCCGGTGAGCCAACGGCCGCCAGCGCAACGGTCGGCCGCGCAATCTGCAGGCGACGCGTGGCCCGCGCCAACGGTTGGCAAGGGGCACTTGACTGTCTGGTGTGCATCGGACAGTGTCTGGTGCGCCAACCAGCCCAGAGTTGCAACGGTCGGATGCGCTAGAATAGGAAGGAGATCGCGCACCGGACATGAACAGTGGCTGTCCGGTGGTGCACCGGACTGTCCGGTGCGCCACCCGATAGAAGGCAAGATTAGCCTTCCAAGATTGTCTCCAACGGCTCCTAGCTGCCTTGGGGCTATAAAAGGGACCCCTAGGCGCATGGAGGAGTCATCCAAGCATTCACTAAACAATCTAATACTCCCACACTCCGTCTCCGCGTACTTGATCGATCATGTTAGTGATTTGAGCTTCGTTCTAGTTGTGAACTCTCTGTGTTTCATCTTAAGCTCAGGTCTTGGCTTGTGTGAGTGCGTGTGCTGCGGATTTGTGTGTGTTGCTCCCCAACCTTACTCCATGCTTTCTTTGTGATCAATCTTGTAAGGGCGAGAGGCTCCAACTTGTGGAGATTCCTCGCAAACGGGAAAAGATATAAGGAAGAATACCGTGGTATTCAAGTTGATCATTGGATCACTTGAAAGGGGTTGAGCGCAACCCTCGTCCATTGGGACGCCACAACGTGGAGGTAGGCAAGTGTTATACTTGGCCGAACCACAGGATAAACCACTGTGTCTCTTGTGTTGTCTTTGTTTGTGATTATTGTGATTCGCAAGAGCTCGCTCTATAGCCACTTGGTTCTATTGCACTAACATCTTTATAACCAAGTTTTGTGGCTAGTAGTTGTTGAATTTTACAGGATCACCTATTCACCCCCCTCTAGGTGCTCTCAATTGGTATCGGAGCCGTTCTCTTCACGTAAGGGACTAATCGCCCGAAGAGATGGATCCTAAGGGAAAGGGGATGGTGGTTAACAACAAGGAAAAAGAGTCCTTCCTCAACGAGCCAAGGGACGACAAGCCCATCGACTCTGGCTCAAGTCATAAGAAGAAGGACGAGAAGAAGAAGAGGCACATCAAGAAGATCGTCTACTACGACAACGACGAATCTTCTTCTTCACCAAGAGACGACGACGACGAGAAAAAGAAACCGGTTAATTCAAATTATTCATTTGATTATTCTCGTATTCCTTTTAATTCCAATGCTCATTTTCTTTCAATTCCTCTTGGTAAACCTCCACACTTTGATGGAGAGGACTACACTTTTTAGAGTCACAAAATGCGTAGTCACCTATTTTCTCTCCATCCTAGTATATGGGAGATAGTTGAAAATGGAATGCAATTTGATAGTATGGATAACCCTGTGTTCATTAACGAGCAAATTCATAAAAATGCACAAGCTACCACTGTTTTGCTAGCATCTTTGTGCAGGGATGAGTACAACAAGGTGAGCGACTTGGACAACGCCAAGCAAATCTGGGACACCCTCAAAATATCACATGAGGGAAACGACGCCACCATGATCACCAAAATGGAGTTGGTGGAAGGTGAGCTGGGAAGGTTCGCTATGATCAGGGGAGAGGAGCCAACACATACGTCAAGACCCTGGTCAACAAGATTAGGAGCACGAGATGGACGGACCACGACATCGTTCGACTTATGCTCAGGTCTTTTACCGTTATTGACCCTCATCTTGTGAACCTCATCCGTGAAAATCCCAGGTACACAAAGATGACGCCCGAGGAGATACTCGAAAAGTTTGTGAGCGGGCGCATGATGGTGAAAGAAGCTCGATATGTAGACGACACACTTAATGGTCCATTACCCGTCTACGAGCCTCAACCCGTTGCTCTCAAAGCAACAAGTAGCAGGGAGGCACTACCAAGCAAGGTGGCACAAGTTGAGGCGGCTAGGCTAAACGAAGATGAGATGGCTCTCATCATCAAGTGCTTCAAGACCGCATTAAAAGGACGCAAGGAGTACCCCAACAAGAATAAAGCAAGGGGAAAGCGCTCCTGCTTCAAATGTGGTAAGACAGGTCATTTTATTGCTCAATGTCCCGATAATGAAAATGACCAGAGGGAAGAAAGACATGGGAAGAAGGAGAAGAAGAAAAGCTATAGGAAGGCTAAAGACGAGGCGCATCTTGGCAAGGAATGGGACTCGGACTGCTCGTCATCCGACTCCGGTGATGAAGGACTGGCATCCTCGGCCTTCAACAAATCTTCTCTCTTCCCCAACGAATGTCACACTTGCCTCATGGCAAAGGAGAAAAAGGTAAGCGTTCGAGAAACCCCTAAGTATACTACTTCAAGTGATGATAATTCTAGTGATGATGAAGTAGATTATTCTAGCTTATTCAAAGGTTTAGATAGAGCAAAGGTAGAAAAGATCAATGAATTGATTGATGCTTTAAATGAAAAGGATAGACTACTAGAGAGGCAAGAGGACATTTTGTATGAGGAACATGACAAATTTGTTAGTGTTCAAAAGTCACTTGCCTTAGAGATTAAAAGGAATGAATTACTATCTTCTGAGTTATCCACTTGCAATGAATCTATCTCTAGTTTAAAGACTTTGAATGATGATTTAGTGCTAAGCTAGAGGTAGCTAATAAATCAAGTTCATGTATAGAATATGTTGTAATTTGCAATAGATGCAAGGATTTTGATATCAATGCTTGTGATGAACATCTTGCTTCTATTGCTAAATTAAATGATGAGGTGGCAAGTCTTAATGCTCAACTTAAGACTTGCAAGGTTGATTTTGATAAGCTAAAATTTGCTAGGGATGCCTAAACTATTGGTAGACACCCCTCAATTAAGGATGGACTTGGCTTTCGAAAGGAAGCCAAGAACTTAACAAGCCAAAGGGCTCCCATTTCCAACAAAGAGAAAGAGAAGGCCCCTATGGCTAGTAGCGTTCAAAAGAATCATGCTTTCATGTATAATAGGAAAATTGCTAGTCATAATAGGAGATATGATTATGATGCTTATGATTCACATGCTATGTTCGCTTCAAGTTCCAATTTTAATGGTAGGCCTAGGAGAAATTTTGTGTCTCAAGCTCCTAGGAAAATGTGTAATAAACCTACTACTGTCTTTCATGCTTGCAACACTACGTTTATACTTTCATGTAAAAATGAAAAAGTGGTTGCTAAAAAATTGGGACTCAAATGCAAAGGAGACAAGGCTTGCATTTGGGTACCAAAAGCTATTGTAACTAACCTTGTAGGACCCAACAAGAGTTGGGTACCTAAAACCCAAGCGTAAATTGTCTTGCAGGTTTATGCATCCGGGGGCTCAAGCTGGATTATCGACAGCGGATGCACAAACCACATGACGGGGGAGAAGAAGATGTTCACCTCCTACGTCAAGAACAAGGATTCCTAGGATACGATTATCTTTGGAGATGGGAACCAAGGCAAGGTTAAAGGCTTGGGCAAGATTGCCATCACAAATGAGCACTCTATTTCTAATGTATTTTTAGTAGAGTCGCTAGGTTATAATCTCCTGTCTATAAGTCAATTGTGCCACATGGGCTACAATTGTTTGTTTACAAATGTTGATGTATCTGTCTTTATAAGGAGTGATGGTTCATTAGAGTTTAAGGGTGTACTAGATGGCAAACTCTACCTAGTTGATTTTTCGAAAGAGGAGGACGATCTAGATGCATGCTTAATCGCTAAGACTAGTATGGGCTGGCTGTGGCATCGCCGTCTAGCACATGTTGGAATGAAGAACCTTCACAAACTTATAAAGGGAGAGCATGTATTAGGACCAACCAATGTATGTTTCGAAAAAGATAGACCTTGTGCAGCTTGTCAGGCAGGGAAACAGGTGGGAAGCACTCATCACAACAAGAATGTGATGGCAACATCAAGACCACTGGAGCTACATATGGACCTCTTCGGACCCGTTGCCTACCTTAGCATTGGAGGAAGTAAGTATGGTCTTGTTATTGTTGATGATTTTTCCCGCTTCACTTGGGTGTTCTTTTTGCAGGATAAAACAGAAACCCAAGGGACCCTTAAGTGCTTTCTAAGGCGGGCTCAAAATGAATTTGAGCTCAAGGTGAAAAAGATAAGAAGCGACAACGGGTCCGAGTTCAAGAATCTGCAAGTGGAGGAGTACCTTGAGGAGGAAGGCATCAAGCACGAGTTCTCCGCTCCCTACACACCATAGCAAAATGGTGTGGTAGAGAGGAAGAACAAGACGCTTATCGACATGGCGAGGATGATGCTTGGAGAGTTCAAGACGCCTGAGCGGTTTTGGTTAGAAGCTGTGAACACAGCTTGCCACGCCATAAACCGGCTCTACCTTCATCGCCTCCTCAAGAAGACCTCGTATGAACTTCTTACCGGTAACAAACCCAACGTCTCATACTTTTGTGTATTTGGGAGCAAATGTTACATTCTAGTGAAGAAAGGCAGAAATTCTAAATTTGCTCCCAAAGCTGTAGAAGGGTTTTTACTAGGGTATGACTCAAATACAAGGGCGTTTAGAGTCTTCAACAAATCATCGGGTTTGGTTGAAGTCTCTAGCGACGTTGTATTTGATGAGACTAATGGCTCTCCAAGAGAGCAAGTTGATCTTGATGATGTAGATGAAGATGATGTTCCAACGGCCGCAATACGTACCATGGTGATTGGAGATGTGCGACCACAGGAACAACAAGAGCAAGATCAACCTTCTTCCTCAACAATGGTGCATCCCCCAACTCAAGATGATGAACAGGTTCCTCAAGAAGAGGCGTGTGATCAAGGGGGAGCACAAGAAGAACCAGCTATGGAGGAAGAAGCACCACAGACCCCTCCAACTCAAGTCCGAGCGACGATCCAACGGAATCACCCCGTTGACCAGATTCTGGGTGACATAAGCAAGGGAGTAACTACTCGCTCAAGATTAGCTAATTTTTGTGAGCATTACTCGTTTGTCTCTTCTATTGAGCCTTTCAGGGTAGAAGAGGCCTTGCAAGATCTGGACTGGGTGTTGGCCATGCAGGAGGAGCTCAACAACTTCAAGCGAAATGAAGTTTGGTGCCTGGTGCCACATCCAAAGCAAAACGTTGTGGGAACCAAGTGGGTGTTCTGCAACAAGCAAGACGAGCATGGGGTGGTGACAAGAAACAAGGCTCAACTTGTGGCAAAAGGTTATGCCCAAGTCGCAGGTTTGGATTTCGAGGAGACTTTTGCTCTTGTGGCTAGACTAGAGTCTATTCGCATTCTGTTAGCCTATGCCGCTCACCATTCTTTCAGGTTGTTTCAAATGGATGTGAAGAGCGCTTTCCTCAACGGGACAATCAAGGAGGAGGTGTACGTGGAACAACCCCTGGCTTTGAGGATGACAGGTATCCCGACCACGTTTTTAAGCTCTCTAAGGCACTCTATGGACTTAAGCAAGCCCCAAGATCATGGTATGAATGCCTTAGAGATTTCTTAATTGCTAATGCTTTCAAGGTTGGGAAAGCCGATCCCACTCTTTTCACTAAGACTTGTGACGGTGACCTTTTTGTGTGTCAAATTTATGTCGATGACATAATATTTGGTTCTACTAATCAAAAGTCTTGTGAGGAGTTTAGCAGGGTGATGACTCAAAAATTTGAGATGTCGATGATGGGCGAGTTGAACTACTTCCTTGGGTTCCAAGTGAAGCAACTCAAGGACGGCACCTTCATCTCCCAAACGAAGTACACTCAAGATCTTCTCAAGAGGTTTGGGATGAAGTATGCCAAGCCTGCGAAGACACCGATGGGAACCGACGGGCATATCG
Organism: Zea luxurians; assembly: GCA_029449295.1. NCBI lineage: Eukaryota > Viridiplantae > Streptophyta > Magnoliopsida > Poales > Poaceae > Zea > Zea luxurians. The sequence continues at coordinate 9,872,598 of JAOPSE010000005.1, read as the reverse complement.
ACCTCAACAAAGGAGGTAAGTCCGTTGATCAAAAGGCATACCAGTCTATGATAGGTTCCTTGCTTTATTTATGTGCTAGTAGACTGGACATTATGCTTAGTGTATGCATGTGTGCTAGATTTCAATTCGATCCAAGGGAATGTCACCTTGTGGCCGTTAAGCGAATTCTTAGATATTTAGTTGCTACGCCTTGCTTCGGGATCTGGTATCCAAAGGGGTCTACCTTTGACATGATTGGATACTCAGACTCCGATTATGCTGGATGCAAGGTTGATAGGAAGAGTACATTAGGGATGCGCCAATTCTTAGGAAGGTCCCTGGTGTCTTGGAGTTCTAAGAAACAAACCTCCGTTGCCCTATCCACCGCTGAGGCCGAGTATGTTGCCGCAGGACAGTGTTGCGCGCAACTACTTTGGATGAGGCAAACCCTCCAGGACTTTGGCTACAATCTGAGCAAAGTCCCACTCCTATGTGATAATGAGAGTGTAATCCGCATGGCGGATAATCCTGTTGAACACAGCCGCACGAAGCACATAGACATCTGGCATCACTTTTTGAGAGACCACCAGCAAAAGGGAGATATCGAAGTGTTCTATATTAGCACCGAGGACCAGCTAGCTGATATCTTTACCAAGCCTTTAGATGAGAAAACCTTTTGCAGGCCGCGTAGTGAGCTAAATGTCTTAGATTCGCGTAACTTGGATTGATTTATAGCATACATGTGTTTTATGCCTTTGATCAAGTTACTTTATGCATCTATGAGATTTTTTGTTTATTTATGGTGCTCAAGTTGTGCAAGGGATCCCCGGACCTCACAAGTCCATGTGTGAATGATGCACATATTTAGGGGGAGAAGTGCTACAACTTGACCCTTTGCGACTAATATTCGTGCTTGAGTTTACTTGATGTAGTCAAAAAGGTGAATTGAAAGGGAAAGGTGAACTTGGACCATGCAAAGACTTCCACTGCACTCCGGTATTAGTGTACTCACCTCCAAGTTCATTCTTAAGCTTCTATTGCCTTTTTGCTCTTAATTGACATTTTTAGTGAGGCAAAGGGGTTAAAGGACCAATAATGATCCTGTTTTGGTGCTTAATGCCAAAGGGGGAGAAATTAAGGCCAAAGCAAATGGATCAGCTACCATGTGAGAAATTTGAAAATAGTAGAGTTAGAATTTTTGATTTGTCCAAAATACTCTTATTGCAAAATTTGGTCTCTTGTGGGGAGAATATATGATTATGGGAAAAAGGGGGAGTTTTTGGCACTCGTGCAATTTTTCAATTGGAATATCTCTCTTTGTGCCTAAACATGTGTGTTTGACTTAGAGATAGGAAAATGATTTTGATTCACAAAAACAAACCAAGTGGTGGCAAAGTATGATCCAAATATGCCAAATTAGAGTAAAAAACAATTTGGTTCTCTTTTGCATTGATATTACACTTCTTTTTGTTGCTTTTGATGTGTTGGAATAAATCACCAAAAAGGTGGAGATTGAAAGGGAAATGTGCCCATGGGCCATTTCTAAAGTGTTTTGGTGATTAAGTGCCCAACACATATTCTCCAAGTGTTAATTTGTGCCAAAGATTGAAGAAGTGCAAATCATGTGACAAGGTACGTTTCTAGACTTAGTACATTGATTTGGGTACTAATGTATTGTGTCTAAGTGCTAGAAACAGGAGAAAATAGATTGGAAAAGAGTTGGCTGTGTACAACCAACTACTGCTCGGTCTGGGTGCACCGGACTGTCCGGTGGTGTACCAGGCAGTGTCCAGTGCGCCAGGCTGAACTCCGGTGAACAGGTCGCTCTCGGGAAAATTTGGTGGTGTACGACTATAATTCATCGGACTGTCCGGTGAGCCAACGGCCACCAGCGCAACGGTCGGCCGTGCAATTCGCGGGCGACGCGTGGCCCACGCCAACGGTCGGCAGGGGGCACCGGACAGTGTCCGGTGCGCCAACCAGCCCAAAGTTGCAACGGTCGGCTGCGCCAGAATAGGAAGGAGATCACGCACCGAACATGAATAGTGGCTGTCCAGTGGTGCACCGGACTGTCCGGTGCGCCACCCGACAGAAGGCAAGATTAGCCTTCCAAGATTGTCTCCAACGGCTCCTAGCTGCCTTGGGGCTATAAAAGGGACCCCTAGGCGCATGGAGGAGTCACCCAAGCATTCACTAAGCAATCTAATACTCCCACACTCCGTCTCCGCGTACTTGATCGATCGTGTTAGTGATTTGAGCTTCGTTCTAGTTGTGAACTCTCTGTGTTTCATCTTGAGCTCAAGTCTTGGCTTGTGTGAGTGCGTGTGCTGCTGATTTGTGTGTGTTGCTCCCCAACCTTACTCCGTGCTTTCTTTGTGATCAATCTTGTAAGGGCGAGAGGCTCCAACTTGTGGAGATTTCTCACAAACGGGAAAAGATATAAGGAAGAATACCGTGGTATTCAAGTTGATCATTGGATCACTTGAAAGGGGTTCAGTGCAACCCTCGTCCATTGGGACGCCACAACGTGGAGGTAGGAAAGTGTTCTACTTGGCCGAACCACATGATAAACCACTGTGTCTCTTGTGTTGTCTTTCTTCGTGATTATTGTGATTCGCATGAGCTCGCTCTTGTAACACCCGGTTTTAGCGGACAAAGCCGGGTGCATCTCATACATGCGCCAAAGAAGACAACATATATAATCACAGAGTGTATAGAGATAAATGTCACAATAATCAGAGTACTTATTACATAGCGGAAGTCTTACAAAGTAAAAGATAAATATAGCAGGATCTAAAATCCATCCTTGGCGCCAGAAAGTCAACTGGGAGACGCCACCTAGATCGAATCGAACTCCTCGATGCGTGGCTCCTCTTGAACCACCTGTTCTTCTCCTGTGGGGGGGGGGTGTGAGACAGCAAGAGTGAGCTCACACATGTTCATCGCTCAACAAGTTGTGGGGAATAATGTGGCATGAACTCACCAAAGGTGGGAGCTCATGAAGTGTAAGGCTTATCAAAGAAAATGGTTAAAGCTGAGCATTGCTTTTAATGTTGGTCAAACTTTTATTAGCAATTACTAGATGTAAGTAAATACCAAACCATAATAAATAATAGAACAAAATTAAATACAAATCCCATGCAAATGCAAATGACAAATTGAATTTAAGTTCCATAGATTAATCATGTGAGGGTCCGAGCCGCTCATGACCGTGAGCACGGCTAGTATACTAGTTTTACACTCTGCAGAGGTTGCGCATCTTTACCCACAAGCCGTGTTACCCATCTGCCAAGGGGTCATGAATCCCATACACCTCTACCAAGGAAGCGAGGCAGGGTAACACTACGAGGCCTTTACAAAGTTCCACTAGCTTCAGAAATCCCGCTACAGTTTATAGGAAGCTCCAGTGCAGGGTTCTTGCCTGACCGCCATCGCAGCAAAATCAACCAAGGACCTCCCTACACTGACCACTCCCCTACTGCCCTTGCCCCTTTCGGGTAAGGAAGACCTCCACTAGCTTTCCTAGTTAATGAGCCAAGGGCATCCCATTAAACCCTTGTGGTAGCACTGTTTTCCCGGGTGGTCACTCCATGTTCCAATTAATATAATGATCTTATCATGAACATAAATAACATAACAGAATAATTGGAACATGGATGTAGTGAAATATTAATCCCAAAACCATATAGAGCAATAGCATAACTACCCAAGTGAATCAGGGGTAAACAAGGTAAAAGGATAAACAGACTAGGGTGACCTATTGGGTCCCATCAAAATTAAACCTATGCATTGAATAGTGATAACAAAGAACATTATTGGGTAACAAAAGTGGATCAAGGGCACAACTTGCCTGGCACTTAAGATTCCAATTACCAGGATGATTCTTCAAATCCTCGTGACCGCAATGCTAGTCGTAGCAATACAAACATACATGGTATAGACAAAATTAACATCACACCAAACATAAGTACAAACTGAATAATAATGATCTACGCGAAGCTACGAGACCGCGGGATCGAGAACTACTAAGATCGGAGTTACGGTTAAGAAGTTATGATCTATAAAAGCTCTACGTGATTTAAATATTTAAACTTATATTATAAATTGGTTGGTATAGATCATATGAGAAATTATTCTATAAATAATTATCTCAACTTTAATCTAAGTCCTTATTTGATTAAAGATTATCTAGTTAAATCATAACCATAAAGTTAGAATGTTATATTAACACTAAATAAGTTAATCCAATAGACATAGATTGATCCAATTAGTTACTTGATTATAAAAGTATGGGATATCATATAATCAATAATGCTACTGCATAGTAAATGTCTATACGAGGCTACGCAACTTGAACGGATTGAAACAGAGCTAAAATAAATTAGTTATGATTTTCTAAAGTCTGTATGTGCTTGATACAAAATGAATTAGGTGATCCAATTTAATATGGGTTTCATGTTAAAATAGTGGTACTAAATGATAAACAATATTAAAACAAAATCATAGGAACATGAATGGGTCAATTTGGACAAAATATGAATTTTCTAGGGAATTAAATAAGATTCTAGAATTGTTTTTATATAAGAAATTCATTTTATAAATCATTTTCTCTGATTTTCCATTTCCCTGGACTGTGCCTCAATTATTAGAGAAGACAGGGGCCTCGGCATAAATGATTTCCAAGACTTAGAACTAAACTGCGGTGGACTGCGGGTTTGAATTTCTAAATCTGCAGGGGTTCTTTTGAAAGAAAGCCAAGCCGAAGGGGTATCATCGAAATCATGTCGTCCGATCCAGTTTCAACGCCCAGGATTTTAAAAAGGCAGCGATCAATCTGCACCGTCCATCACCGATCAGATGGCCACCACGCGCCTAGCTGAAGTAGTTCACCCAGTTTTGATATGAACCATCCGCAGGTCGATCTACGACCCCAAACCTATCACTAAGCTCCTATCGTCCCGACCTAATCCAGGCCCTCAGTTCAAATCCGACGGCGCAGACGCTGTCTTCTTCCCCCGATGGCCACAGGCAGCGGCGCGCTAGCGCCCGTGGCGGTGCTCCGCCGGCGCATCCTGAATCGACGCCCCAAGCACGGACCGAAATCCTTATTGCGCAGAAATAAAATTCAGGGCATAGAAAAATAGAGGAGAGCATCACCCACCAGCGATGATGACGATGTGGAGACTGGCAACGGCGAGGAGCGGCTTTGCGGTAGAGCACCAGAGCCGCCCAGCTGAATTAAGGTAGTACGGCGCTCCCGGGAACCGTGGTCTGGACTCAGATGGATTGGTGTTAACCACAATCTGCCAGCGAGGCCCCAATGAACTCCCACGATCCCAGCCTGTCCCCAGAATAGCAGGGCAAGCGAGAAGAAAGGACAACGACACTTTCCTTCGGTGGCACCGCAGCGAGGCGAAAGAAGCTACGGCACAAGGTAGATGGCGAGAGGGGGAAAAAGGGTATGGTCGCAAGGGAAGCCGTATGGATCCAGATAAGCGGAGCAAGGATTTGTAGGCTCCAGTGCCGTGGAATCAGGAACGGCCTGAGTCAGCTGCGATACGCACAACCCGGAAGGGGTATTCCTAACCAAGAGTGCATGGTAGAAGGAGCTTCTGCGCGACGGGGTAAGGCCTGAGTGCGATTCAGGCGGAGTTCGGTTCTGGGGTTTGCGCTGAGTTGGGGGAAGAATCGGTCTGCGGATTTCCGTAGGCACCATGCCGGATTGACCCAAATTCGATGAAGATGCCGATCCTTACACCCTAGGCCCACCAGTAAGTGACTAAGGCGGACACAACATGCAACCGGGACGCCATCCAGAGGAGCCCGCCAGTCAGCCAATGAGAGAAGGGGCGCGCTGAGGCCGCGGCGGCAGGTAGGAGGTAGCGCTGGCTTCGCGGACGGTTGAGGAGGATGAAGACAGAGTGGCTGCTGCCGAGGCCCGGTCGTCGGTCAGATAGCACGACGGATAAAAAGAAAAGGGAGGCGGGAGTGGGCCGCGCGAGAGACAATCTGGCCCTACCAAGCGAGTTAGAGGGGATGGGGCCGAATTCAGTTCTATGACCTAGGATAGGTGTTTCTCTTCCCTTTTTTCATCATTTCTATTTTCTTCTATTTCCTTTCTTATTTCCGATTAAATTCGAATTTAGTTTGAAATTCATACTCACAATTTGAAATGCTCGAGCAATTAAATCTCCAGCATGAGACGCCATAATATTTTATTAATATATTTAGTCCTCAATTAATTCTATTTTAAGAAATGCTTCCACATAATCCATTCATGCACACAAAATAATGGTTTAAGAAAATGTCTTCTATGGTGTAGTATTTTTTTATTTAGAGATGTTTTATCTTAAATATGTATAATTCAACAAATGCTTAAATAGGAATCATTTTAGTTGATGTTTATTTTAGGAAATGTAGCTTTCACAAAGGAAAACCTTATTAGAAGGTATTCCAAATTCAAAGTCTTTGAAGAATTTTAACGAATTCCACCAATACAATTTTGAGGTGTTACAAATCCTACCCCCCTTAACAGAAATCTCGTCCTCGAGATTTGTAATAAAAGGGTATATAACTATGTCATCTCAGAACATATGCACACACAAATAATCTCAACATGATGCATTCTTTATTAGCAACACATGGGTCAATTAGACCTTATTATTCCTCCTAAAATAGTATCATACTATTTACTAACTAAAGTAGCATTTAGATCTTACAAATAGTAGTAATTTATATATATGTTTATGTAGCTTGGTGGAGTTGGTGATGGTGGTGGAGGTAGTGGTTGTTGTTGTCGTTGTCTCTCCAACCGCGATTGCCTTATTTCTTGACATATCTCCAGACGGATCTGACGTATTTCCTCGCGTTCTTGTCTTATCTGATTTTGCATTTCGGTCACCATGTCTGTCAATTGTTGTATTATCAGCCTTTGGGCAGCAACCACTTGATCGATTTCAATAGGTGGAGGATTTGGAGGATCCATTTCTGTTTGTTGTTGCTTGATAATCTTCCCTTCCTGGTATTGACCATGAGAGTTAGAAGCATATATGAATATAGTTTTGCAAGGAAAAGTATTTGGTAAGCAGAATTAATAGGCCAATAGTTGGTTATGATTTGAAGATTCTTTGGCAGGGCTTAATCTTTATTTTATACCAAGCTTGAGATGACTAGTCGTATAAGGTGAATATCCAAGGATAGGATAGAATCTATCATGATGAGCAAGATACGGGTGAGATAGACTACATGATGTAGATCAAGGGTTTGTCTGATGTTAGGTGGAGATAGATAGATTATACCGTTCATCATGACTCTATGGGTTGGGTTAACTCTTTTGCTCATGGTTGAGTTGATCTTATATGCTAAATTATCACTTGGCTAGAAGGGTCTAATCCATGTTACAAGTATTAACTAACATGTTTGAGTGGGTCACGTTGGGTTAGTTCAGATTAGATGGAAACTAGATTAGTTTAGTATAACTAGATTTGACTAAATAAGACCTAATTAATTTTTTTTGATCAGTTTAGGTTGAATGGGGTCTAGGAATAACTGTTGGGACCATGCTTCGTCGCCGAAGGTCCTATAGGAGGAAACAGCTTCGGCTGAAGTCGTCTGTACGTAATGCCGAAGGGTATTTAATGTTTAACATCATCGTGTTGCCTTGTTCTTGATTCATAGCATTTGAGAACAAGTCCCCAACATTGGCGCCCACCTCCGGTCAACACACTTCCACTTTTTTGAGCTGATGGCTTCGTTCAACGATCAAGCTGGAGCTGCTTCGGCCCCGAAGCTGGTGCTCCCGATAATAGGTGGTTCATGCTCAGAGCCAGCCAACAAAAAGCAGAAGAAAGAAGCACAGAGAAGGGTACAACATGTTGGGGTGCAAGGACCCTTCATCAAGTCAAGATGGTCTCACATTCCAATTACCTTCTCCTAAGAGGATCTTCAACTCAAGGATTACCCACACAATGATGCTATGGTTATCTCTTGTGTGATCAAAGGATTTCTGGTCCATAATGTCTTGGTTGACACAGGCAGCGCAGCTGATATCATATTTGCTAAAGCTTTCAGACAAATGCAAGAGCCCGAAGACAAGATCCATGATGCTACACACCCTCTTTGTGGCTTCGGAGGACGGCAAATTGTAGCACTTGGGAAGATCACCATGCCAGTAACCTTCGGATTTGTTAACAACACAAGGACTGAGCAAATTGTGTTTGATATTGTTGACATGGAGTATCCTTACAATGCTATCATTGGTCGCGGTACTCTCAATGCCTTCGAAGCAATTCTTCACCCAGCTTACCTCTGCATGAAGATACCTTCGGACCAAGGGCCTATTGCTATTCATGGAAGTCAGGAAGCCGCCAGAAGGGCCGAAGGAAATTGGACAGATTCAAGAGCAATCCATAACATAGATGGAGCTGAGGCCTGTGAGCAATACAAGTTCAGAAGGGAAAAAGCTGCTTCAGCTGACCAGCCGAAGCCCATGCTCTTATGTGAGGATATAGCAGATCAGAAGGTGCTATTGGGATCTCAATTGTCTGAAGAGCAGGAAAAAACCTTGATAAGGTTTCTGTTCAACAATAAAGATGTTTTTGCCTGGTCAAGCTAATGATCTTTGTGGAGTTAACAGGGATGTTATTGAGCATTCGCTCAATGTCGATCCATCCTTCAGACCCAGAAAGCAGAGGCTTTCGGAAGATGTCTGATGACAAGGCCGAAGGTGCTCGAAATGAAGTGAAAAGACTCCTCAGTGCTGGAGTTATTAGAGAGGTGAAATACCCAGAATGGTTGGCTAACACTGTTATGGTGAAGAAGGCCAATGGTAAATGGAGAATGTGTATTGATTTTACTGACCTCAATAAGGCTTGTCCGAAGGACGAGTTTCCATTGCCAAGGATAGATTCCTTAGTCGATGCAGCAGCTTCATCAGAGCTTATGAGTTTGCTAGATTGCTATTCAGGCTATCATCAAATCTAGATGAAGAAGGAGGATGAACCGAAAACCAGTTTCATAACCCCTAGCGGGACATATTGCTACCTTCGGATGCCTGAGGGGCTTAAAAATGCTGGAGGAAGCTTCAGTAGAATGACAGCGAAGGTTCTCCATTCTCAGATAGGCAGGAATGTACTAACTTATGTTGATGACATTATTGTAAAAAGCACGAAGCAAGATAACCACATTGCTGATTTACAGGAGACCTTCGCTAATTTTAGACAGGCTGGTTTAAAGCTGAATCCAGAAAAATGTGTCTTCGGAGTAAAAAAGGGGAAATTTCTTGGTTGCCTAGTTTCAACAAAGGGAATTGAGGCTAATCCAAGTAAAATCGAAGCTATACTTCGAATGGAACCACCAAGAACAAAAAAGGGGGCTCAAAGATTGACAGGAAGGCTGGCATCTCTCAACAGATTCATATCCAGATCGGGAGAGAGAAACTTACCATTCTTCAAAGTGCTGAAGTCAGCCGAAGTCTTTCAATGGGGACCAATTCAGCAGAAAGCCTTCGAAGAGCTGAAGCAATATTTGATAGATCTAACAACATTAACTCCACCAACGCCAGGGGCTCCTTTGTTATTATATGTGGAAGCTTCGCACTCAGCGGTAAGTGCGGCACTTGTCCAGGAGAAGCTTGAAGGCCAAGTTAAGAAGCAGGCCCTGATATATTTTGTATCCGAGGTTCTTAGTTTATCAAAGAAAAATTATACAGAATTGGAGAAGGTACTGTATGCTGTTTTGATGGCCTCTAGGAAGCTTCGGCATTATTTTCAAGCTTACAACATAATTGTTCCTTCTTCACAACCTCTGAAGGATATTATGAGAAACCGAGAAGCTACTGTAAGGATTGGAAAATGGGCTGCAGAGCTCAATGAATTTTGTATTGATTATGTTCATAGGTCCTCGATTCAGTCCCAGGCGTTAGCAGACTTCATTGCTGACTGGACGCCAGGGGCTCAGGAGGAAGAAACAAATAAAGATGCTGAAGCATGGACAGTGTTTTGCGATGGGTCTTGGGGAACCTTCGGAGCAGGAGCGGCTGCTGTGTTGGTTTCACCTTCCAAAGTTAAAACTTGTTATGCGGCACGACTTGATTTTAGTTGCACAAATAATATCGCTGAGTATGAAGCTCTGCTCTTGGGTCTTCGGAAGTTGAAGGCAATGGGAATCAGAAGGACCATTCTTAAAACTGACTCTCAAGTTATTTCTGGTCATATTGACAAGAGCTATAAAGCAAGAGACCCGAAGCTTGAAAAGTATCTAGATACAGTCCGAAGGATTGAGGCTTCCTTCGAAGGTTTCTCTGTCAAAAATATTCCTCGTGGAGAAAATGAATACGCTGATCTATTGGCCAAGTCAGCAGCCCAGGGGCTGCCCATACCTTCGGAAGTATTTTTCGAAACAATAAAAGCACCTTCGGTCGAGCTTCTTGAAAGAGCAATCCTTAATATATCCCCTGTTTATAGTGAGGATTGGAGAACTGAGATTGTTTCTTTCCTTCAGGGTAATTTTCTTTCAGACGACGAAGCTTATAACAGGAGAATAGAGGCAAGAGCTCGACCATATGTCATAATAGAAGGGGAGTTATACAAGCGTGGGGTCTGTTCCCCATTGCTCAAGTGTTTATCCAGATCCGAAGGTATAGAATTAATGAAGGAAATACATGCAGGCCTGTGTGGATCTCACATTGGGTCTAGGCCCTTGCTTGGGAAAGTTTTTCGCCAAGGATTTTATTGGCCAAAGGCAGCTTCGGATGCAGCGGATATAGTCCAAAAGTGCGAAGGTTGTCAGAAATGTGCAAGAGATCAAAAACAACCTTCGTCTTTAACTCAATTAATACAACCCACTTGGCCATTGCAGAGGTGGGGCCTTGATTTGCTAGGCCCATTACCACCAGCACAGGGAAATTTAAGATATGTGGTAGTGGCAGTGGAGTATTTTTCCAAATGGATCGAGGCAAAGCCCTTAGCCACAATAACTTCATTTACTATTCAAAAGTTTTTTCTGGCAGAACATTGTTTGTCGCTTCGGAGTGCCGAAGGCCATTACTGTGGACAATGGGACACAGTTTGATTCTGAAGCCTTCAGAGAATTTTGTGATCGAATTGGCACGAAGATCCATTTTGCATCAGTTCGACACCCAGAGTCAAATGGACTTGTCGAAAGAGCTAATGGGATCATAATGACAGGAATAATGAAGTCAATCTTCAACCAGCCTAGGGGAAAATGGCCTGACGAGCTAATCAAAGTGGTATGGAGCCATAATACAACCATGTCAAGGTCAACAGGTTTTACACCCTTTAAATTATTGTTCGGTGACGAAGCAATAACCCCAGAAGAGGCTAAAGCAGGATCAATAAGGACAGTAGCTTCGGCAGAAGGCAAAGACGAAGCTGATTGTTCTGTAGAAAAAGATGCTATTGAAGGGATCAGACTTCAAGCTGTGGAAAACATCAATAAATATCAAGCTGAAACAATAAAATGGCGTGACAGAAAAGTCAAGTTGAAGAACATTGAACCAGGACACTTGGTACTTCGAAGAGTAGCCAATCCTGAGACAGCAGGCAAATTACAGCTAAAGTGGGAAGGCCCCTTTTTGGTAGTATCTTCGTCAAGACCCGATTCCTACAGATTGAAGGATATGGACGGCAACGACATTCCCAGATCATGGAATGCGGATGAGCTTCGACGATATTATATTTAGCTTGATGTAATTTTTTATTCTTTTTCGTGGCACCCTTTTCCTTTCCAAAGGGGGAGAAAGGTTTTTAATGGGGCCACAACATGTAATTTTCCTTATTTCAATTTTATGAGAGTGATATCCCCCAAAAAATGTAAATGTAAACACAAAAGGAAAAGAAAAGGAAACAGGGAGAAGCTCAAAAGTCGTTCCTAAGGGAATGCGGAGCTTACAGCGAAAAATAAACGCTGATTCCGCCGAAAGTAAAAGGCGAAGAAGCTCCTAAGGGAGGCTTACAGCGAAAAGTCAACGCTGATTTCGCTGAAAGTAAAAGAAGAAGAAAGCTCCTAAGGGAGGCTTACAGCGAAAAGTCAACGCTGAAGGACTATGATTATGTATTTTGATATTCATTTGCACAATGCATCTCATCATGTCATTTGCATTCATAAACATGCATTTAGACATACATAGAATCATCATTATACCACATAAAAACACAGATGCTTCGGCGATGAGGAAAAGCTCGAAGGAAAATTTTTATGCTTCGTTGTGTACGAAAAGAAGGGAAGGTGTTTTTTCGCTTTCGGCTCAAAAGAGAAGTTTCGTCCACAGCAAAGCAGATTGTACACAGACAGCAGAAACAAAATATATAACAAGGTATGTACAAATTTACATAAGTTGTTCTATAACTATATTACAAAAGTTTGTCCAGATTTTTTGCAGGACAGTACATTGTAAACAATTGTCAGGCTTCAGGCTAGGCTTCGTCAAACTTCAACTTTGTCAAACTTCAGCTTCGTCATTCTGCGTACATCAAACAGCAAAATAAGAAAGGTGCAAATTCGAGGAGAAGGTAAACATAACAAAAATAAGTTTCTTACCGGCTTAAGATGACTTCGAGCTTCGTCACCCGCCATCTTTCGCCCGCCACTTACCCAGATCTGGGTCATGAATCTATTCCCGATGCTTCGGGCTAGGCTTGGGATATTTATCAGATCTGATGCTGACAAGCTGAAGTTTGGTCTGTTCACAATATTTCCATGCGTGCAGCCAACCTTCAGAAAAGCGGTGGCTGTGCCCCGAGAAGCTACCAGGGCGCAGAAGTCGGCGTGCCCACCAATAACTTCATCAAGGGCATCAACCTCGCCTTCAATATATTCTAATGTGCTGGGCAGATTATCAGCTGAAGGTGTAAATTTTGCAGAGCTAGCTCCAACAGAATGGAACACATCTTTCAGCCGTTGCACGCATTGGCTGCCGAAGCTAAGGCATTTCTCTTGAAGTTCTTTAAAGGATTTCTGCAAAATCAAATTTTTATCCATCTCAGTTTTCAGCCTTGCTTCGAGATATTTCTTTTCTTGCTCAAATTTTTCTGACTGTTGGAGCAGTTCATTCTTCAAGTTGTCATTCTCAGTTTGGACTTCAGCCAAAGAACCCTCCATGGTCTGAATAACAAAATCTTTCTTTTCTAATGCACCTTCGTGCTCTTTGACCATCATTTCAAGATCTTGGATGGTGAAATCCTTCTTCTTCAAATCAGCTTCGTAGTTTTGAACCTTTTCAGCCAAACTTTGAATGACGGCTTTGTTCTTCTCTTCTTCGAGATCTTGTTGCATTTTTAGAACTTTACTTAGTATGCTCTATCGAAACGATCTTTGTTAGAAAACAACCTAAAAATAATAATAATAAAATAACAAAAATATTTGTTACCTTGAAGTTAGCATAAAGCAAACTTCCAGCGATATGGTGCCGTTGGTAGCGGCAGAGGTCCACTTCCAGCTTCGGCAAGCCAATGTTTTTGCAGAGAGTTCTAACAATTTTAGCTTCGCTGCGGTTTCGAAGGCACCTCAGTTTTCCTTCATTAACCCCACCAAATAGTGTAGCCCCTGGCTTATATCCGCAGGCTATGGCACATCTTCTAAGCTCCGCTTTTTCAGCGTCTGTCAGCTCTTGCCCAAGTAGATCTTGAAATTCAAAATCTTCACCCTCCAAAATGTCTTCAGCTTGTTTTTTACCCTTTTCAGTACCTGTGCTCGCCGCGGCCACAGCAGATTCTTCCTCAGTCATTTTGAAGAGTATGTTATCAATAACTTCAAGTGTCTTGTCCAGGTTCAGATCTTCTGTGACTTCAGTTTCAACTCTGGCAGCTTTGGCTGCGCCAGTTTCAGCTTCGGAGGTCTCCGCTCCGGTGGTGGTTTCGGCTGTGGCGCCCTTAGCTTCGGCAGTCTGGCCAATAACAATTCTTGATGCCGGTGTCGGCAGCGGTGTCCCGTGAATTACATCTGCTATTTGAATAATTCTTCGTTTTTTCGGCAGTGCAGGACCTTCTTCTGCCGAAGCTGCTTTGTCCTTCTGAAAAAACTTCGTCAGTTCCAACGCCAGCGGACTTAGCTTCACAGGCAAGGGTTCAGTCATTACCTTCATAATCTCTTCTACTTCAACAGCAGAAGGCGTTGCAGGAGTATCTTCTTCTCGAACCAACGATCTTGGTTCTGGAGACGCAGTTTTCCTCTTTCCTCCAGTGGCCACCTTCGGCTCAGGATTCAATTCTTTAGGGATAAGTTTTTCAGAATCTCCCCTTTTCTTTTTGGTCACCTTGGCGACCTCTTCGTCAGCAGCGCCGGAAATTCTTCTTCGCTTTGGGCCTCCAGCATCTCCGCCCAGGCGATCATAATCAGCATATTCAAAACCTATGGCATCGAGCACCCTGTTCAGCCTTCACTTCGGCCGAGTGCCGAAGGCTGCTGTCATCAGCTGGTCCTCTTTTTTGGAGTAATTTCCAAGGATTTCATTACTCATTACTTCAATTGTATCAAGCCATTCTTGACTAGGGAGTTTTAAAGTATTTCTTAAACTTATAATAATAGGGTAGTCGGACAAGCTCCCCTTCTTTCTTTTCTCCTTTAAGCTTCGGCATGGTCCACTCCTTCATGGTCGGAAATACTCTGAAGGCCAGAAATTCCTGCACTAGATCTCTAGTGCCAATGTGTTCTGCAATAATTTTGTTTTGGCCAGTGCGGCCCAAGTTGGACCTTCGGTTGTCATTTTGCAGCGGGGTCTTGTTTCTCTGAAGATCAGTTCAAGAGGGCTCTGTACTAGCTTCTCCCTGTCTTCATCAACTTTGACATAAAACCATTCTGACTTCCAGCCTGCCGGCCATTTGCTCCGGTAGCTGATCACAAGAAATTTTGTGGTCTTCCGATAGGCAAAATTGTAACAACCAAAATTTTCGTGCAACCCATCCTTTCTGGCCTTAGTCTGCTAATGCAGCTCGTGTACTCGACAGAAGCTATCGGCAAATGGCTCCACCGCCTGGCTTCGGAGAGCCCAGATATAAACGCTAAGCCTGACAATGGCGTTGGGGGTCAACTAGTGAAAATAGATCCCAAACCTTTGCAGCACATCAGAAATCATCCTATTCAAGGGAAATCTTAGCCCAACCTTCAAAAAACTCTTGAAAATAACTATTTCATCCTTTTCTGCTTCGGGGTAGTCTCCTCTCCCCCGAACCGAAGTAGCTTCTTCTCATCTTCTCTAAAATAGCCCGCCTTCACCATCTTGGAGAAATCCGCCTTGGAAATAGTCGACTTCCCGAAGTCTAAATGACTAGGCTTGCTCGGGTACCGCGATATGGTAATCATCGTCAGAACCAGCTTCCTCAATATCTCCTCAGTTCTGCTTCGGTAGGAGTTTGTTCTGTTTCGGCAGCAGCTTGTCCTGTTTCGGCAGTAGGCATTCTTTCCAAAGTCACCAATACGGATTGTTGCATTGCTTCGGAGATAGGGACAGTTTCTGCACCTTCGACTTCACCTCCCTCACGCTCAACTCTAGCAGTAGAGCGCAACCTGGCCATTTCAATTTTAAATTTCTTGAAAGATTTCTCGGGAATTAAATAACCTCTTCTTCTGACGAAGCTTCTCTTTTGACGAAGCAGGCACCAAATTGGAGCTTCGTCTGAATCCGAGAGTCAAGCTTCGGCTATGGTTAAAAATTTTGGCAGCACAACAGTGTAATAGCAGTGAATGCTGTGGTAACTTTACACCTACCAGTCTGTTTATATAGTGTTGCAGGAAGGAAGGTGAACCGTCGGGAATTTTTACACCAGGCAAACGGTTACTCGCACCCGTTGAACGGTGGACCGCAAAAACCAGAATAGTGAACTCGCATGGTGAAACTGCTACGCACTCGAAAGTTGTATCGTTTCTCGACAACGAGCTAAGGGAAGGTGTTTTTTCGGACCTTCGGCTTCCTGAAGCCTGAGAGACTTTTTTCACGGATCAAGCTCGTTACGAAAAACGATCTAGCACCGCGAAGGGGCTACTGTTGGGACCATGCTTCGTCGCTGAAGGTCATGTAGGAGGAAACAGCTTCGGCTGAAGTCGTCTGTACGTAATGCCGAAGGGTATTTAATGTTTAACATCATCGTGTTGCCTTGTTCTTGATTCATAGCATTTGAGAACAAGTCCCCAACAATGACCAAATTAATCTTGATAAGATCTACTTAGTTTATTTTAGAATAGATTATGTCAGTCACACCATTATGAGATAAGCATAGTGGTGGGAATAAGTATGCTTATTAGAACAAGATGAATCTCTAAGATCATGGTAGAATCTTTTGAGATTAGTTAGATCTACTAGGATAAGATGAGAATCCTTTCGAGATAAGATGGATCTATTAAGATAAGACAGAGTCTTTTAGGATAAGATGGATCATTTAAGATAAAAGAGTCTTTAAGATAAGAGGGATCTCTATGAAATAGATACGTTTTAATGGAGGATAATCTAAGTTGTTTAGTTATCTTATGAATTCTATTTATGCCTATACGTATATGCAGATGTAATTGTGGACATTACTCCACAACCCATCACACTCAATCAAAGATCCAAATCAGACAAGTATCATAAGAACAAACACTCAAACGTGTAGATACCAATGAAATATTTTTTTTGTTTTATCCCTAAGAGTAGGCCTCCTATTCCTAAAGGTCACTTTAGGCACAGGATTTCAAAGTGTGAAATCCACATTTGTCTTTTAGAAAGAACATGTAAGAATAATCAGAATAAAGCGGAAATAGATGAGAAAAGATTAAGATAAGTTTAGAAAGAATCATAGTAGCAAAGGTAAGGTTAATCAGAGTAGAACAGTAGAAGGTGAAATAGGATCAAGATTAGTACAGAAAGAATCAGGGTAAGGTAAGTAGGTAAGGGTTTGTCCATTTCTATCTAGGTTTCGTCCTACAGTCAACATTCCTCTGATACCACTTCTGTAACACCCGGTTTTAGCGGACAAAGCCGGGTGCATCTCATACATGCGCCAAAGAAGACAACATATATAATCACAGAGTGTATAGAGATAAATGTCATAATAATCAGAGTACTTATTACATAGCGGAAGTCTTACAAAGTAAAAGATAAATATAGCAGGATCTAAAATCCATCCTTGGCGCCAGAAAGTCAACTGGGAGACGCCACCTAGATCGAATCGAACTCCTCGATGCGTGGCTCCTCTTGAACCACCTGTTCTTCTCCTGTGGGGGGGTGTGAGACAGCAAGAGTGAGCTCACACATGTTCATCACTCAACAAGTTGTGGGGAATAATGTGGCATGAACTCACCAAAGGTGGGAGCTCATGAAGTGTAAGGCTTATCAAAGAAAATGGTTAAAGCTGAGCATTGCTTTTAATGTTGGTCAAACTTTTATTAGCAATTACTAGATGTAAGTAAATATCAAACCATAATAAATAATAGAACAAAATTAATAACAAATCCCATGCAAATGCAAATGACAAATTGAATTTAAGTTCCATAGATTAATCATGTGAGGGTCTGAGCCGCTCATGACCGTGAGCACGGCTAGTATACTAGTTTTACACTCTGCAGAGGTTGCGCATCTTTACCCACAAGCCGTGTTACCCATCTGCCAAGGGGTCATGAATCCCATACACCTCTACCAAGGAAGCGAGGTAGGGTAACACTACGAGGCCTTTACAAAGTTCCACTAGCTTCAGAAATCCCGCTACAGTTTATAGGAAGCTCCAGTGCAGGGTTCTTGTCTGACCGCCATCGCAGCAAAATCAACCAAGGACCTCCCTACACTGACCACTTCCCCTACTGCCCTTGCCCCTTTCGGGTAAGGAAGACCTCCACTAGCTTTCCTAGTTAATCAGCCAAGGGCATCCCATTAAACCCTTGTGGTAGCACTGTTTTCCCGGGTGGTCGCTCCATGTTCCAATTAATATAATGATCTTATCATGAACATAAATAACATAACAGAATAATTGGAACATGGATGTAGTGAAATATTAATCCCAAAACCATATAGAGCAATAGCATACCTACCCAAGTGAATCAGGGGTAAACAAGGTAAAAGGATAAACAGACTAGGGTGACCTATTGGGTCCCATCAAAATTAAACCTATGCATTGAATAGTGATAACAAAGAACATTATTGGGTAACAAAAGTGGATCAAGGGCACAACTTGCCTGGGACTTAAGATTCCAATTACCAGGATGATTCTTCAAATCCTCGTGACCACAATGCTAGTCGTAGCAATACAAACATACATGGTATAGACAAAATTAACATCACACCAAACATAAGTACAAACTGAATAATAGTGATCTACGCGAAGCTACGAGACCGTGGGATCGAGAACTACTAAGATCGGAGTTACGGTTAAGAAGTTATGATCTATAAAAGCTCTACGTGATTTAAATATTTAAACTTATATTATAAATTGGTTGGTATAGATCATATGAGAAATTATTCTATAAATAATTATCTCAACTTTAATCTAAGTCCTTATTTGATTAAAGATTATCTAGTTAAATCATAACCATAAAGTTAGAATACTATATTAACACTAAATAAGTTAATCCAATAGACATAGATTGATCCAATTAGTTACTTGATTATAAAAGTATGGGATATCATATAAACAATAATGCTACTGCGTAGTAAATATCTATACGAGGCTACGCAACTTGAACGGATTGAAATAGAGCTAAAATAAATTAGTTATGATTTTCTAAAGTCTGTATGTGCTTGATACAAAATGAATTAGGTGTTCCAATTTAATATGGGTTTCATGTTAAAATAGTGGTACTAAATGATAAACAATATTAAAACAAAATCATAGGAACATGAATGGGTCAATTTGGACAAAATATGAATTTTCTAGGGATTAAATAAGATTCTAGAATTGTTTTTATATAAGAAATTCATTTTATAAATCATTTTCTCTGATTTTCCATTTCCCTGGACTGCGCCTCAATTATTAGAGAAGACAGGGACCTCGGCATAAATGATTTCCAAGACTCAGAACTAAACTGCGGTGGACTGCGGGTTTGAATTTCTAAATCTGCAGGGGTTCTTTTGAAAGAAAGCCAGGCCGAAGGGGTATCATCGAAATCATGTCGTCCGATCCAGTTTCAACGCCCAGGATTTTAAAAAGGCAGCGATCAATCTGCACCGTCCATCACCGATCAGATGGCCACCACGCGCCTAGCTGAAGTAGTTCACCCAGTTTTGATCTGAACCGTCCGCAGGTCGATCTACGGCCCCAAACCTATCACTAAGCTCCTATCGTCCCGACCTAATCCAGGCCCTCAGTTCAAATCCGACGGCGCAGACGCTGTCTTCTTCCCCCGACGGCCACAGGCAGCGGCGCACTAGCGCCCGTGGCGGTGCTCCACCGGTGCATCCTGAATCGACGCCCCGAGCACGGACCGAAATCCTAATTGCGCAGAAATAAAATTCAGGGCATAGCAAAACAGAGGAGAGCATCACCCACCAGCGATGATGACGACGTGGAGACTGGCAACGACGAGGAGCGGCTTTGCGGTAGAGCACCAGAGCCGCCCAGTGGAATTAAGGTAGTACAGCGCTCCCAGGAACCGTGGTCTGGACTCAGATGGATTGGTGTTAACCACAATCTGCCAGCGAGGCCCCAATGAACTCCCACGATCCCAGCCTGTCCCCAGAATAGCAGGGCAAGCGAGAAGAAAGGACGACGACACTTTCCTTCGGTGGCACCGCAGCGAGGCGAAAGAAGCTACGACACAAGGTAGATGGCGAGAGGGGGAAAAAGGGTATGGTCGCAAGGGAAGCCGTATGGATCCAGATAAGCGGAGCAAGGATTTGTAGGCTCCAGTGCCGTGGAATCAGGAACGGCCTGAGTCAGCTGCGATACGCACAACCCGGAAGGGGTATTCCTAACCAAGAGTGCATGGTAGAAGGAGCTTCTGCGCGACGGGGTAAGGCCTGAGCGCGATTCAGGCGGAGTTCGGTTCTGGGGTTTGCGCTGAGTTGGGGGAAGAATCGGTCTGCGGATTTCCGTAGGCACCGCGCCGGATTGACCCAAATCCGATGAAGATGCCGGTCCTTACACCCTAGGCCCACCAGTAAGTGACTAAGGCGGACACAACATGCAACCGGGACGCCATCCAGAGGAGCCCGCCAGTCAGCCAATGAGAGAAGGGGCGCGCTGAGGCCGCGGCGGCAGGTAGGAGGTAGCGCTGGCTTCGCGGACGGTTGAGGTGGATGAAGACAGAGTGGCTGCTGCCGAGGCCCGGTCGTCGGTCAGATAGCACGACGGATAAAAAGAAAAGGGAGGCGGGAGTGGGACGCGCGAGAGACAATCTGGCCCACCAGGCGAGTTAGAGGGGATGGGGCCGAATTCAGTTCTGTGACCTAGGACAGGTGTTTCTCTTCCTTTTTTCATCATTTCTATTTTCTTCTATTTCCTTTCTTATTTCCGATTAAATTCGAATTTAGTTTGAAATTCATACTCACAATTTGAAATGCTCGAGCAATTAAATCTCCAGCATGAGACGCCATAATATTTTATTAATATATTTAGTCCTCAATTAATTCTATTTTAAGAAATGCTTCCACATAATCCATTCATGCACACAAAATAGTGGTTTAAGAAAATGTCTTCTATGGTGTAGTATTTTTTTTATTTAGAGATGTTTTATCTTAAATATGTATAATTCAACAAATGCTTAAATAGGAATCATTTTAGTTGATGTCTATTTTAGGAAATGTAGCTTTCACAAAGGAAAACCTTATTAGAAGGTATTCCAAATTCAAAGTCTTTGAAGAATTTTAACGAATTCCACCAATACAATTTTGAGGTGTTACAGCTCTATAGCCACTTGGTTCTATTGCACTAACATCTTTATAACCAAGTTTTGTGGCTAGTAGTTGTTGAATTTTACAGGATCACCTATTCACCCCCCTCTAGGTGCTCTCAATTGGTATCGGAGCCGTTCTCTTCACGTAAGGGACTAATCGCCCGAAGAGATGGATCCTAAGGGAAAGGGGATGGTGGTCAACGACAAGGAAAAAGAGTCCTTCCTCAACGAGCCAAGGGACGACAAGCCCACCGACTCTGGCTCAAGTCATGAGAAGAAGGACTGGAAGAAGAAGAGGTGCATCAAGAAGATCGTCTACTACGACAACGACGAATCTTCTTCTTCACCTTGGGAGCATCGCACTCCTGGTTACATTCGGGACCGTGGAAAACTTTCACACACAGAACGTCCAGTTCGACGTCATGGAGGTTAACCTCCCCTTCAATGCCATCATTGGCAGGCCGGCCCTGTACCGGTTCATGGCCATTGCCCATTATGGGTATTTGGTCTTCAAGATGCCGTCCCTAGCTGGGGTCCTCACCGTGCGGGGCGACCGAGCCGCTGCACTTGCGGCTGTCGAGAAGCTGCACGCCCTGGCGGTAGAGACTGCTCGCCTGGACGACGGAGGGAGGGACCCCTCGACTTTCGGTACCAAGGCACCTACCAAGGTGCCAAAGGTGCAGCCATCCGGAGCAGTAGACGGTCCCGTCAAGACCATCCAGGTCGGTGCGGATTCTTCCCAGACCACCCGCATCACGGGCAATCTAGAGGAGAAATAGGAACTCGCGCTCATCGCCTTCCTCTGGGAAAATGTCGACGTTTTTGCATGGGAACCATCGCAAATGCCTGGGATCCCCAGGGAGGTGATTGAGCACCATTTGAAGATCCACCCTGACGCCAAACCGGTGAGTCAGAAGCCTCAGAGATAGTCCGTTGAACGGCAGGACTTTATCCGTGAGGAGGTCCGAAAGTTGCTAAACGCTGGCTTCATCGAAGAGGTTCATCATCCCGTATGGCTGGCCAACCCAGTCATCGTTCTAAAGGCAAACAGGAAGCTTCGGATGTGCATCGACTACACCAGCCTTAATAAGGCTTGTCCCAAGGACCCGTATCCACTTCCATGCATAGATCAAATCGTGGATTCTACCTCCAGGTGCGACCTCTTGTCCTTCTTAGATGCTTACTCTGGGTTCCATCAGATCCAGATGTCTAGGGAAGATAGGAAGCATACTGCTTTTGTAACAGTGGATGGGCTTTACTATTATGTTGTAATGCCCTACGGTCTGAAGAATGCCTTGCCAATATTTGTACGGGCAATGAGTAAGACCTTCGGGGACCTGATTAGGGACAGGATAGAGATATACGTCGATGACATCGTGGTCAAGATTAAGAGAGGGTCGACTCTAGTGGAAGACTTGACCCTGGTCTTTGACAAGCTGCGGGCAACGCGCACAAAGCTAAACCCGGACAAGTGCGTCTTTGGTGTCTCCACAGGGAAGTTGCTGGGATTCCTGGTTTCGCACTGGGGTATTGAAGCAAACCCGATGAAGATCAGGGCAATTGAGGCAATGAGACCTCTAGCCTAGATCAAGGACGTCCAGAAGCTTATGGGGTCCCTGGCCGCCCTTAGCCGCTTCATCTCAAGGCTGGCTAAGAGGGCGCTACCCTTCTTCAAGCTCTTACAGAAGTCCGGACCTTTCTCTTGGACCGAGGAGGCAAAACATGACTTCCAAGAGTTGAAGCAGCACCTTGTGTCCCTACCGATACTGGTAGCTTCGGAGCCAGGTGAGCCGCTGTACTTGTACATTGCAGCGGCTGCAGAGGTGGTGAGCATGGTGCTGGTCGTCGAAAGGACAGTGCAACATCCCCAGGGGAGTCAGGATGTTCCCCTAGGAGAAGGTGGTGGTACGACCACCACGGACCTTGAGGGTCCAGGGCCACCCGTAGGGGTCCGGACCATACAGAAGCCGGTCTACTACGTCAGCGAGGTCCTCCATGAGGCGAAAGCCAGGTACCTTGAGACACACAAGCTCCTCTATGCTGTGCTTGTTGCGTCCAGGAAGCTACGCCACTATTTCTAGGCACATAGGGTCGTGGTGGTGACCTCCTTCCCATTAAGGGCCATCCTCCACAACTCTAACGCCACAGGCAACATCGCCAAGTGGGCTATGGAGCTCGCTAAGTTCCAGTTGGACTTCCAGCCTCGCCACACTATCAAGAGCCAGGTTCTAGCTGACTTCATCGTGGAGTGGACCCCTCCCCCGAGCGCTCTTGGGGGTCCGGATCCCAATTCGGACCCCACACTTGCGGAGCCTAGGGTCTCGGTCTTCACCGAGCCCCACTGGACGCTCTTCTTTGATGGGTCCGCCCACCAACAAGGTGGTGGTGCTAGGGTGGTCCTCGTCCACCCAAGCAGAGATCAAGTGAAGTACATGGTGCATCTTGAGTTCAAGGCCACCAACAACATGGCGGAGTATGAAGCACTGATCTTCGGTTTGTCTGTGGCCCTATCCCTGGGGCCCACCTCAGGGGAGGATGCGAGCCTGCAGGTGGGGCCAAAGCTTGTACCCTGCCTCAATATGGCCTGAGCTGTGACTAGGGCACCATCTTAGCATGCCTGCTGACGCGCCGCACTAATTCAGCGCATCTGTCAACGCACCCGCTATCAAACCCGCTGTCAATCCGCCTTCGGTCATGTCAACTGCCATATCTGTCCCTGCAGCTGACTGACCTATGGCCCCCATGTCTGGCGGTTTCATCGGGCCATGTGCGGGGCGCCTGGTTGCCGCTGCCTTGGTTAAAAATATCCTTCCGCAGCGGCCCCGAGGCGGCACACGATCGTGTGCGACGGTTTGCTCTTTTCGCACTCGAAGACCGGCACTCCAGCTGCATGACTTGTGGACCCGGGCCCCCGTGTCCGAGACAGGGCTGCCTGGGTGCCAGGTGCGCGTCGGATGGGATTCCTTGCAGCGTTTCAGGGCGCGAGTGGGAGAGTTTTCCTAGAAAAGGGATTCACTCTGCATGTAGCAGTTACCCTTTCGCATTCTCTCCCAACCGCTTGCGCCCCTTTGCCTTCGTGCTTCTTCGTTCCACGCCCGCGCCGTCGGCTGTGCCCTTTTGCCTTCGCGCTCCTCAGTTCCACGCCCGCGCCGCCGTGCATGCCATGGCTTCACTCGGTCACCCCGACCGCTTCCAGTTTGAGGTGGCGCTCAACCTGGTGCGTGGCTTGCTCGGGTGGAATGCGCCAGGGCTTGCCGGAAGGATTCATGCTGTTGCGGCTCCCCTTGGCGACCTTGCCGTCGGGGAGTTCGTGCTATTCGTCTCCTACATCTCCTGCGGGTTGGTGCTGTCGATCTCACCTTTCTTCCTACTGTTGGAGGAGTTCGGGCTCCAGCTTCAGCACCTTACGCCCCACTCCATCCTCCAAGCGACCATCTTCGTCCACCTCTGCGAGATGTTCGTAGGGGTGGCCCCCCTGTACTTCCCTCTTCCGCCACTTCTTCGTGCTGGTCAAGTCTGGGAAGGCTAGGGACCATCTTGGTGCCTACTACTTTCAGACGAGACCGGATTCGGCCATAGCCTACATCTCCACCTTCGGCGGCGCGAGGTGGGAAAACTGGCACGACGACTGGGTGATCGCCAGCGCCGAGGCCAACGACCGCCTCGTTCTGCCGAGCAACGGGCCAGCCCTCAGCTGCAAGCACTGGAGGACCAAGCCATCGCTATCGCCAGAGCTCCTGCCCATACTGGACAAGATCAAGACTTTGGCAACCGGTGGTCTGACCTCCATGCATGTGATCGATGACTTCCTGAAGCGCTAGGTCATGCCGCTGCAGAGGAGGCCGCGCCTGTGCTGCTGGTTTACTAGTCCGAATGATATCGGCAGGATCCAGCGCGGGCCGGGTACCGATCTATCCTGGGAGGAGCTGGAACTCCTGGTAAAGGGGATTACTGGTGAGTCCTTTGTCCCTAAATCCTTGATACTCCCACAGGACACCCCGACGCTTTGTGATGATCCAGGGCTGCGAACGGCGGTCCTGGCCACGCTGCCGACCGTTGACGACAGCGACATGGCGGTTCGTCAGACCGGCGTTCGGGACCCCCTCCGTGGGATCCAGATTCCTGGTGTACCGGCTGGGGGTCCCTAGCCCGTCGATCCGGCCCCTTGTGCCGGTCCTGCTGTGGCCCCCAGCCCCTTGGACAAGGGCAAAGGGGCTGCAAGTAGCGCCTCCACCCCAGGTAGCTCCGGGGGTTCGGAGGAAGAGAGGCGACGCAGGATGTGTCGCGCTAATGGGTCGCTCATTTTAGAGCCCTCCCAGAAGCGTCAGAGGACCGCAGGCGGGACCGAGGGAGCCAACTCTCAGGCCCCCGGCGTGCAGAGGCGCGTCAGCCCTCCGGTCCCGCCGCCACCACCACCATCCAGGGGGTGATCACCCTCGAAGCACCAGCAGCAGTAGCAACAACCGCAACAACCACCACCAGTGCAGCAACAGCAGCAAGAGCGGCGGTCGTCCTGCTTCTAGGGTCGCTGGAATGTCCAGGGCCCCAAGTAAGTGTAGCCCCTTTTTTCCACAAGTCTAGTTATCATGCCGATGGGTCTTAACCCATCCTTTGTTTGCCAGGGCTTCCTCCCCTTCTGCTCCCAAGGTTGTGCCCCCTCCGCTAGATACCCAGCCCACCGATGGGTCTGGCTCTCAGCAGCAGGAATCTGCTGAGAGTGGTGTCAGCGGAGCGCACCCAGCTGCCGTCGGGACAGTGCCACCGGCCTCCCACGTCCCAACTGGGGGTCCGGCTGCGGTGGAGCTAGTGTCAGGTGACGCCACGGTGGCAGAGGAGGTCCCAGCTGGGGGACCTGCGCCCGCTCCCGACACTGGGGGTGACCTAGGAGGCGCGTCTAGCTCTGTCCCTCCGCCTGCTTCGAAGGAGATGGAGGTGATTTTTAGGCGGCGACTCCGGTCAGGTGCTGAGCCGGACGCGACACCAGTCCCCCTTCCTCGGGTGCTGTCTCGCGCCCACCAAGTCCTCAATGAAACCGAGGCAGCCATCCTGCGGGAATGGGAGGCGCTTGAATCTGAGCACCAGCGCCACAGCGACTGGCGCACCCAGCTAGAGGAGCGCACCAAGGCGGTGTCCCGCCAGTTCACCTCTGAGCGGTCCAAACTCACATGGGACTGTAATGAGTACAAAAGGGACCTCTAGAAGGTGTTCGCCAGGGAGCTGGAGGCGTCCCAGTAGGAGGAGGGAGGAGGCCGTGAGCCAGAGGGAGGCCCTGGCGACGGAGTACCAGAGCAAGTTGAGTGCTCTGGACAAGACCCTGGAGGCCTAGCGGGTCCAACAAGTGGAGGACATAGAAAGGATGAAAAAATGGTAGCAAGAGCTAGAGGACAAGGCTAGCGACATTGCCCTCGCCGAGGAGAACCTCAAGGAGAAGGATACGTCCTTGGACAGGCGGGAGACGGACCTCGCCAGGCGGGAGAAGGATCTCGCCTTCAGGGAGGAAATGCTTGAAAGGCGGGGCATGCTGCTAGCCGAGCATGAGCTCGAGGCAGAGGAGAAGGAGCGGAAGCTGGAGGAGCGGATCCGCCGGTTCGAAGCAGCGCAGGCGGCACCGGGTCCCCAGGCGACGGAGGCCACCCAGAAGGCCCTGGAAGATCTCTAGGCAGAACACCACGCTGGGGTCCAGCGGATAGCTGAGTAGGTCGGCAAGGCAAGCACGACGCTGGAGCCATTGGGGATGAGTCCCATCCCAGTGTCGGAGCTACCAGCGTCGATCTCCGATGCCCTCCCAGTACTGAACTCCACCGTCGATCGCCTTCGTCGCCTAGACCAGATCCTCGGCGCCCGCCTGGAAGCAGAGGGCAGCAAGCTCTGTTGAGCGGTGGTGGATTACGTGCTGACGTGTTTCTAGAGCCACGACCCGGACATGTCCTTGGCGCCGGTGCTCGATGGTCCGGTGGCCGCCACAGAAGACGCCGCCCGGGAGAGCATCCAAGAGGCCGTGGAGACGGTGGCCGCGCGTTTCTAGCGTGACACTGCCGATGCCGAGTAGCTCGTACCTGCAAAGATAAGGCTAGGGTTCCACTTGAAGGCGGATGTAACAATCTTTGGACACATAACATACTCTTGAGAACTGTTAATTTAATAGCATCAGAACTTATTTGTATGTTATTTAGTCTTGCTATGTGTGGCGTCATCAACTTCTACCTGGTACCTAGCCCCCCTAGGAGGTAGGCTCGACGTGTCGAGGCTGGATACCAACATACCAAAGAAAGAATTGGTGACCCGGCCCCTAGGAGGTAGTCTCGACTGGGACCTGGACCTGTACACAGCTTTGGCTAGGAAGTTTTAGTAGCACACCCATAGGACGCACCAACTGGTATCTTTTATCATTTGATTCATGCAACAGGACCTGCAGGATTTAGCCTGGGAAGCCAAGCCGTATGTCCGGATCCCCTGGATCACAACTCCAAATACTAGGACACCCATCACAGAGTGGTGGAGCGTGCAGGCTTAGGGTATGGAACCATGCTAAGCGGTTACACAGCTCTGGACCACCCTAGGAGACAAGTGTCCATTCTCTAGAACCGTACCCCAGGTTGCCAGACCCACAGGACTATAGTTCCAAATACTAGGATATCCGTCACAGAGTGGCGGAGCGTGCAGGCTTAGCATACGGAACCAAGCTACGCGGCTACACAGCTCCAGACCACCCCAGGGAATGAGCACCCATTCTCTAGAACTGGCCCCCAGGCTGCCGGACCCCCCTGCCTTTGTAGAGGGGTCCTAAACTGCAAGCCTGGCTACTCAATTTGGATGTCATCATACCAGCATGGGTGGGAACTGTATGGTTGGGTTAGATAAAAAATAATGCTCATAAACTGAAGTAGAATGAACCATCACAAAAGCTCCTTTGGGGGGTAAATTATTTCCTTATAACTTGATATACATGGGTGCAGACCAATAGGCCAGGCTTACGAGGGCGGACCTCACCGGATTGACGTACACATATGCACAACCCAGTTACAAAGGAAGAAAACTCAACCCCCCAGTTTCGCTTCTATGGATAGAACTTACGGAGATGCTCTATGTTCCAGGGATTGGGAAGAGACACTCCTTCAGTTGTGGCAAGGCGGACATTACCAGGTCGGCAAGTTTCCATCACCTTGAAGGGTCCTTCCAAACTGGGGGAGAGTTTGTGGATCCCTTCTCGGTTCAGTACTCGCCTTAGGACTAGGTCCCAGACCTTGAGCTCCCTACTATGCACGAACCGTTGGTGGTAGCGCCTGAGCGCTTGGTTGTATAGTGCATTTCGGATCGCCGCTCGCCATCTGCGCTCGTCGATGAAGTCCACTTCCTCACGCCGCAGCTGTTCCTGCATAGACTCATCAAAAGTCTAGACCCATGGGGAGCCCATAATGATTTCTGGGGAAGACAGGCTTTGGTCCCGTAGACCAGGAAGAACGGGGTCTCCCCGGTAGCTCGGCTGGGTGTGGTCCGGTTCCCCCATAGCACGGACGGAAGCTCGTTGACCCAATTTGCGCCATGCTTTTTCAAGCAGTCATAGGTGCGTGTCTTGAGTCCCCTGAGGATTTCTGTGTTTGCTCTCTCCGCCTGGCTGTTGCTCCTGGGATGAGCCACAGACGCAAAGTAGAGCTGGGCGCCAATGCCCTCGCAATACTCTTGGAAGAGCCGACTTGTAAACTGGGTCTCGTTGTACGTAATGATACGGCTTGGGACCCCAAATCTACAGACAATCGACCTGAGGAAAGCAACAGCAGCAGCCTGGGTGATATTGACCACAGGGGTGGCCTCTGGCCACTTTGTGAACTTGTCGATGGCGACGAAGAGGAAATGGTACCCGTCGATGGCCCTAGGGAATGGTCCCAGGATATCCACCCCCCATACGGTGAATGGCCAGGAGGGTGGAATCATCTGCAGAGCCTGAGCTGGTGTGTGTATCTACTTTGCATGGAACTGACATGCCTTGCAGGACTTTACCATCTCAGCTGCATCCTGGAAAGCGGTTGGCCAGTAGAAGCCGTGCCGAAAGGCCTTACCGACCAGCGTGCGGGATGATGAATGACTTCCGCACTCTCCTCTATGGATCTTCGTGAGCAACTCATGGACCTCCTCCTGGGTGATGCACCGCATTAGAATGCCGTTGGTGCCACGGTGGTAGAGATCCCCTTCCACCACCGCGTATCGTTTAGCCAACCGCATTATGCGCTCTGCGGACACATGATCTTCAGGAAGGATATTTTCCTTCACGTAGTCCCGGATCTCAGAGGTCCATGTATCAGGACCACTCTGAGACACTGGTTGTGGCACTAAGGGGTTGGTAGGACCCCCTGTAGCACACACAATTCTTGGTGGGTTGTGCAGATGTAATGCCACCGGGACCGCTAGCTTCGAGGTGCTAGTCTCACCCCCTTCACCTGGCTCGGCAGGCTGGGCGGTAGGTCTCAGCAGCCGTCTTTTGAAGACACCCTCGGGCACGGGTGCCCAAGTTGATGCCTGAAAGGTAAATAGGCTTACACCTTTTTCCTAAATAGATTTTGGTGGTTGAATTGCCCAACACAAATATTTAGACTAACTAGTTTGCTCTAGTCTATAAGTTTTACAGGTGCCAAAGGTTCACAACAAGCCAATAAAAAGACCAAAGATGGGTTCAAATAAAGAGAGCTAAAGATAACCCAAAGGCACCCTGGTCTGGCGCACCGGACTGTCCAGTGTGCCACCGGACAGTGTCTGGTGCACCACCGGACAGTGTCCGGTGCACCAGGGAACTCCAAGCTCAACTCTTCGCCTTCGGGAATTCATAGAGGCACTCCACTATAATTCACCGGACTGTCCAGTGCCCTAGGGAGAAGCAACTCTGAACTCGCCAGCTTCGGGAATCCGCTCCGCTATAATTCACCGGACTGTCCGGTGTGCCAGCGGAGCAACGACTACTTCGCGCGCAACGGTCGACTACAACACATTAAATGCGCGTCTGCGCGCGCAGAGGACAGAGCACGCGCGGGTGGCGCACCGGACAGTCTACAGGACTTGTCCGGTGCACCACCAGACAGCCAGGCAGGCCCACAAGTCAGAGCTCCAACGGTCGAACCCCAACGGCTGGCTGATGTGGCTAGCGCACCGGACTGTCCGGTGCGCCATGCGACAGCAGACTTCCAACGGCCACATTTTGGTGGTTGGGGCTATAAATACCCCAACCACCCCACATTCAATTGCATCCAAGTTTCTACACTTCTACACCTTACAAGAGCTATAGCATTCAATACAAGACACACCAAAGAGATCAAATCCTCTCCCAACTCCACACAAAGCTTTAGTGATTAGAGAGAGAGATTTGTTGTGTTCATTTGAGCTCTTGCACTTGGATTGCTTCTTTTCTTTCTCATTTTTCTTGTGATCAATCTCAATTGTAATCGAGGCAAGAGACACCAATTGTGTGGTGGTCCTTGCGGGGACTTTGTGTCCCGTGTGATTGAGAAGAGAAGCTCACTCGGTCCGAGGGACCGTTTGAGAGAGGGAAAGGGTTGAAAGAGACCCGGTCTTTGTGACCACCTCAACGGGGAGAAGGTTTGAAAGAACCGAACCTCGGTAAAACAAATCCTTGTGTCTCATTCCTTATTTGCTTGCGATTTGTTTTTCACCCTCTCTCTCAGACTCGATTATATTTCTAACGCTAACCCAGCTTGTAGTTGTGATTAACTTTGTAAATTTCAGTTTCGCCCTATTCACCCCCCTCTAGGCGACTTTCAATTGGTATCAGAGCCCGGTGCTTCATTAGAGCCTAACCGCTCGAAGTGATGTCGGGAGATCACGCCAAGAAGGAGATGGGGACCAGCGAGAAGCCCATTACAAGCCACGGGAAGGCTTCATCGGGAGAGTCCCGCAACAAAGGAAAGGGGAAGGAGAAGGAATCCCCTTCACACAAGTCACATCGGAGTGGCGATAAGAAAAAGAAGATGAGGAAGGTGGTCTACTACGAGACCGACTCTTCATCACCATCGACCTCCAACTCCGACGCGCCGTCCGTAACTTCTAAGCGCCAAGAGTGCAAGAAGTATAGTAAGATCCCCCTACGCTACCCTCACATTCCTAGACATACTCCATTACTTTCCGTTCCATTAGGCAAGCCGCCAACCTTTGATGGTGAAGATTATGCTAGGTGGAGTGATTTG
The DNA here is from genome assembly GCA_029449295.1 of Zea luxurians. Taxonomy (NCBI): domain Eukaryota; kingdom Viridiplantae; phylum Streptophyta; class Magnoliopsida; order Poales; family Poaceae; genus Zea; species Zea luxurians. Next base: position 9,841,615 of record JAOPSE010000005.1, on the reverse strand, counting down.
ATGAAATATCACCTAACCTCACTCCACAAAAGTATATGGGATGTTGTTGAGTTTGGAGTACAGGTACCTTCCGTAGGGGATAAGGATTACGATGAGGACGAGGTGGCCCAAATCGAGCACTTCAACTCTCAAGCCACCACTATACTCCTCCAATCTCTAAGCCGTGAGGAGTATAACAAGGTGCAAGGATTAAAGAACGCCAAAGAGGTTTGGGACGTGCTCAAAACCGCGCACAAAGGAGATGAGGTGACCAAGATCACCAAACGGGAAACGATCAAGGGGGAGCTCGGTTGCTTCATGCTTCACCAAGGGGAGGATCCGCAAGCTATGTGCAACCGCTTGAAGACCTTGGTGAACCAAGTGCGCAACCTCGAGAGCACAAATTGGGATGACCATGAGATGGTCAAGGTTATTCTTAGATCCCTCGTTTTTCTTAACCCTATGCAAGTTCAATTAATTCGAGGTGATCCTAGATACAAGCTAATGTCTCCCGAGGAGGTTATAGGAAAATTTGTGAGCTTTGAGCTAATGATTAAAGGCTCAAAGAAGATCATCGAGCAAGGCACCTCCTCCACGCCCGAGGCACAACCCGTCGCATTCAAGGCAACGGAGGAGAAGAAGGAAGAGTCTACATCAAGTAGGCTCCCCATCGACGCCTCAAAGCTCGACAATGAGGAGATGGCTTTAATCATCAAAAGCTTTCGACAAATCCTCAAGCAAAGGAGGGGGAAGGACTACAAACCCCGCTCCAAGAAGGTTTGCTACAAGTGTGGTAAGTCCGGTCACTTTATTGCAAAATGTCCTATTTCTAGTGACAGTGACAGGGGCGACGACAAGAAGGGGAGAAGAAAGGAAAAGAAGAGGTACCATAAGAAGAAGGGCGGCGATGCCCATGTGTGCCGCGAGTGGGACTCCGACGAGAGCTCCACCGACTCCTCCTCCGACGAGGACGCCGCCAACATCGCCGTCAACAAGGGACTTCTCTTCCCCAACGTCGACCACAAGTGCCTAATGGCAAAGGACGGCAAAAGGAAGAAGGTTAAATCTAAATCCTCCACTAAATATGCATCCTCTAGTGATGAAGATAATTCTAGTAATGAGGAGGATAATTTGTTGACCCTTTTTTCCAACCTTAACATGGAACAAAAAGAAAAGTTAAATGAATTGATTAGCGCTATTCATGATAAGGATGAACTCTTGGATAGCCAAGAGGACTTCCTAATTAAGGAAAATAAGAAACATGTTAAGGTTAAGAATGCTTATGCTCTAGAAAGGGAAAAATGTGAAAAATTATCTAGTGAGCTAAGCACTTGCCATGATGTTATTGCCAACCTTAGAAATGAAAATGCTAAATTAGTTGCTAAGGTTGATTCAAATATTTGTGATGATTCATATGCCAATCTTAGAAATGATCATGCTATTTCTATTACTAAGATTGAGAAATTGAATGCCTCTCTTGCTAGCCTTAGATTTGAAAATGAAAAATTGATTGCTAAGGCTAAAGAGTTAGATGTTTGCAATGCTTCCATTTCCGATCTTAGAAGTGAAAATGATATTTTACATGCTAAGATTGTTGAACTAAAAACTTGCAAACCCTCTACATCTACCATTGAGCATGTTTCCATTTGCACTAGATGTAGAGATGTTGACATTGATGCTATTCATGATCATATGACTTTAATTAAACAACAAAATGATCATATAGCAAAATTAGATGCTAAAATCACCGAGCATGAACTTGAAAATGAAAAATTTAAATTTGCTCGTAGTATGCTTTATAGTGGGAGACGCCCTGGCATCAAGGATGGCATTGACTTCCAAAAGGGAGACAATGTCAAACTTAATGCCCCTCCTAAAAAATTATCTAACTTTGTTAAGGGCAAGGCTCCCATGCCTCAGGATAACTAGGGTTACATTTTGTACCCTGCCTGTTATCCCAAGCATAAGATTAGGAGAATTCACTCTAGGAAGTCTCACTCTGGCCCTAATCATGCTTTTATGTATAAGGGTGAGACATCTAGCTCTAGGCAATCAACCCATGCTAAATTGCCTAAGAGGAAAGCTCCTATTGCATCAAATGATCACAATGTTTCATTTAAAACTTTTGATGCATCTTATGTTTTGACTAACAAATCTGGCAAAATAGTTGCCAAGTATGTTGGGGGCAAACACAAGGGATCAAAGACTTGTGTTTGGGTACCCAAAGTTCTTGTGTCTAATGTCAAAGGACCCAAAACTGTTTGGGTACCTAAAATCAAGAACTAAACTTGTTTTGTAGGTTTATGCATCCGGAGGCACAAGTTGGATCATCGATAGCAAGTGCACAAACCACATGACAGGGGAGAAGAAGATGTTCTCCTCCTACGAGAAAAACCAAGATCCCCGACGGGCTATCACATTCGGGGATGGAAATCAAGGTTTGGTCAAAGGATTGGGTAAAATTGCTATATCTCCTGACCATTCCATTTCCAATGTTTTTCTTGTTGATTCATTAGATTACAATTTGCTTTCCGTATCTCAATTATGCAAAATGGGCTACAACTGTCTATTTACTGATGTAGGTGTCACTGTCTTTAGAAGAAGTGATGATTCAATAGCATTTAAGGGAGTGTTAGAGGGTCAGCTATACTTAGTTGATTTCAATAGAGCTGAACTCGACACTTGCTTAATTGCTAAGACTAACATGGGCTGGCTCTGGCATCGCCGACTAGCACATGTTGGGATGAAGAATCTTCACAAGCTTCTAAAGGGAGAACACATTTTAGGACTAACCAATGTTCATTTTGAGAAAGACAGGATTTGTAGTGCATGCCAAGTTGGGAAGCAAATTGGCGCTCATCATCCACATAAGAACATCTTGACGACTGACAGGCCACTTGAGCTCCTCCACATGGACCTATTCGGCCCGATCGCTTACATAAGCCTCGGCGGGAGTAAGTACTGTCTTGTTATTGTGGATGACTATTCTCGCTTCACTTGGGTGTTCTTTTTGCAGGAAAAATCTCAAACCCAAGAGACCTTAAAGGGATTCTTAAGACGGGCTCAAAATGAGTTCGACTTAAGGATCAAGAAAATTAGAAGCGACAATGGGACGGAGTTCAAGAATTCACAAATTGAAGGCTTTCTTGAGGAGGAGGGCATCAAGCATGAGTTCTCTTCTCCCTACACGCCACAACAAAATGGTGTAGTAGAGAGGAAGAATAGAACTCTATTGGACATGGCAAGAACCATGCTTGATGAGTACAAGACTTCGGATCGGTTTTGGGCCGAGGCGGTCAACACCGCATGCTACGCCATCAACCGGTTGTATCTACACCGAATCCTCAAGAAGACATCATACGAACTCCTCACCGGTAAAAAGCCCAATGTTTCATATTTTAGAGTCTTTGGTAGCAAATGTTTTATACTTGTTAAAAGAGGTAGAAAGTCCAAACTTGCTCCTAAGGCTGTAGAAGGCTTTTTACTAGGATATGATTCAAACACAAGGGCATATAGAGTCTTTAACAAGTCCACTGGACTAGTTGAAGTTTCTTGTGACATTGTGTTTGATGAGACTAATGACTCTCAAGTAGAGCAAGTTGATCTTGATGAATTAGATGATGAAGAGGCTCCATGCGTCGCGCTAAGGAACATGTCCATTGGGGATGTGTGTCCTAAGGAATCCGAAGAGCCCATTCAAGCACAAGATCAACCATCCTCCTCCATGCAAGCATCTCGACCAACTCAATATGTGGATGAAGCTCAAGATGATGAAGAAGAAGATCAAGAAGACGAGCCACCTCAAGAAGACGGCAATGATCAAGGGGGAGATGCAAATGATCAAGACAAGGAGGATGAGCAAGTTGCAAGGCCGCCACACCCAAGAGTCCACCAAGCAATCCAACGAGATCACCCCGTCAACACCATCCTCAGTGACATTCATAAGGGGGTAACCACTAGATCTCGTGTTGCACATTTTTGTGAGCATTACTCTTTTGTTTCCTCTATTGAGCCACACAAGGTAGAGGAAGCACTTCAAGATTCTGATTGGGTGATGGCGATGCAAGAGGAGCTCAACAACTTCACAAGGAACGAGGTATGGCATTTGGTTCCACGTCCTAATCAAAATGTTGTAGGAACCAAGTGGGTCTTCCACAACAAGCAAGACGAGCATGGTGTGGTGACAAGGAACAAAGCCCGACTTGTGGCCAAGGGATATTCACAAGTCGAAGGTTTGGATTTCGGTGAAACCTATGCACCCGTAGCTAGGCTTGAGTCCATTCGTATATTATTAGCCTATGCTACTTACCATGGCTTCAAGCTCTATCAAATGGACGTGAAGAGTGCCTTCCTCAATGGACCAATCAAGGAAGAGGTCTATGTTGAGCAACCTCCCGGCTTTGAAGACAGTGAGTATCCTAACCATGTCTATAGGCTCTCTAAGGCGCTTTATGGGCTCAAGTAAGCCCCAAGAGCATGGTATGAATGCCTAAGAGATTTCCTTATTGCTAATGGCTTCAAAGTCGGAAAGGCCGATCCTACTTTATTTACTAAAACTCTTGCAAATGATTTCTTTGTATGCCAAATTTATGTTGATGATATTATATTTGGGTCTACTAACGAATCTACATGTGAGGAATTTAGTAGGATCACGACACAGAAATTCGAGATGTCTATGATGGGGGAGTTGAAGTATTTTCTAGGATTCCAAGTCAAGCAACTCCAAGAAGGCACCTTCATTAGCCAAACAAAGTACATTCAAGACATTCTAAACAAGTTTGGGATGAAGGACGCCAAGCCCATCAAGACACCCATGGGAACAAATGGACATCTCGACCTCGACATGGGAGGTAAATCCGTAGATCAAAAGGTACACCGGTCGATGATAGGATCCTTACTCTATTTATGTGCTTCACGACCGGATATTATGCTTTCCGTATGCATGTGTGCAAGATTCCAAGCCGATCCTAAGGAAGCTCACCTTAGGGCCGTAAAACGAATCTTGAGATATTTAGTTTATACTCCTAAGTTTGGCCTTTGGTACCCCAGGGGATCCACATTTGATTTAATTGGTTATTCCGATGCCGATTGGGCAGGGTGCAAAATTAATAGAAAGAGCACATCGGGGACTTGCCAGTTCTTGGGAAGATCTCTGGTGTCTTGGGCTTCAATGAAGCAAAATTCTGTGGCTCTTCCAACCGCCGAAGCCGAGTATATTGCCGCAGGCCATTGTTGCGCGCAATTGCTTTGGATGAGGCAAACCCTTAGGGACTATGGTTACAAATTAACCAAAGTTCCTCTTCTATGTGATGATGAGAGTGCAATCCGCATGGCGGATAATCCCGTTGAGCATAGCTGCACTAAACACATAGCCATTCGGTATCATTTTCTAAGGGATCACCAACAAAAGGGGGATATCGAGATTGCATATGTTAGCACCAAAGAACAATTAGCCGATATCTTTACCAAGCCATTGGATGAACAAACTTTTACCAAACTTAGGCATGAGCTAAATATTCTTGATTCTAGGAATTTTTATTGATGTTTTGCACACATAGCTCATGAATATACCTTTGATCATATATCTTTCTTTGCTATGACTAATGTGTTTTTCAAGTGTATTTCATGCTAAGTCATAGATTGAAAGGGGAAATGGAGTCTTCGGCGAAGACAAGGCTTCCACTCCACTCCATCGATTATTCATCCTTCACCGTCGCTCCGCATCACTCTCCACTTTGGTATAATCTTCACTCCTATCGTTTTGACCAAAGGGGGAGAAAGTAGCTAAAAGGGCTCTAATGACTCCGTTTTTGGCGATTCATGCCAAAGGGGGAGAAAGTATTAGCCCAAAGCAAAAGGACCGCACCACCACACCAATTCAAAAATTTTCAATTTGTATTTAAAGAAGTTTTTTAAAATGAGATTTTCAAATTGGTATCTTATTTGTGATATAATTTCTAATTGGTATACCCTCTTCAAAAATAATATCTAAAACCCTCTTGAACACTAAGAGGAGGATTTGATTAAGGGGGAGTTTTGTTTAGTCAAAGGAAGAGCATTTGAAACAAGGGGAGAAAATTTAAAATCTTGAAAATGCTTTTCAAAATCTTATTCATTTACCTTTGACTATTTGCAAAATGACATTGAAAAGATTTTACAAAAAGAATTTGCAAAAACAAAACATGTGGTGCAAGCGTGGTCCAAAATTTTAATATGAAGAGAACAATCCATGCATATCTTATGAGAATATTTATTGGTTCAATTCTAAGTAACCTTGGCACTTAAAATTATGCAAATTAGTTCATTTCTGCACTTCTATATTTGCTTTGGTTTGTGTTGGCATCAATCACCAAAAAGGGGGAGATTGAAAGGGAAATAGGCTTACACCTTTTTCCTAAATAGATTTTGGTGGTTGAATTGCCCAACACAAATATTTGGACTAACTAGTTTGCTCTAGTCTATAAGTTTTACAGGTGCCAAAGGTTCACAACAAGCCAATAAAAAGACCAAAGATGGGTTCAAATAAAGAGAGCTAAAGATAACCCAAAGGCACCCTGGTCTGGCGCACCAGACTGTCCGGTGCACCAGGGAACTCCAAGCTCAACTCTTCGCCTTCGGGAATTCTCAGAGGCACTCTACTATAATTCACCGGACTATCCGGTGTACCACCGGACAGTGTCCGGTGCCCCAGGGAGAAGCAACTCTGAACTCGCCAGCTTCGGGAATCCGCTCCGCTATAATTCACTGGACTGTCCGGTGTAACACCGAACTGTCCGGTGTGCCAGCGGAGCAACGGCTACTTCGCACGCAAAGGTCGACTGCAACGCATTTAATGCACGTCTGCGCGCGCAGAGGAAAAAGCACGCGCGGGTGGCGCACCGGACAGTCTACAGGACTTGTCCGGTGCACCACCGGACAGCCAGGTAGGCCCACAAGTCAGAGCTCCAACGGTCGAACCCCAACGGCTGGCTGACGTGGCTGGCGCACCGGACAGTGTCCGGTGGCGCACCGGACTGTCCGGTGCGCCATGCAACAGCAGACTTCCAACAGCCACATTTTGGTGGTTGGGGCTATAAATACCCCAACCACCCCACATTCTATTGCATCCAAGTTTCTACACTTCTACACCTTACAAGAGCTATAGCATTCAATACAAGACACACCAAAGAGATCAAATCCTCTCCCAACTCCACACAAAGCTTTAGTGATTAGAGAGAGAGATTTGTTGTGTTCATTTGAGCTCTTGCACTTGGTTTGCTTCTTTTCTTTCTCATTTTTCTTGTGATCAATCTCAATTGTAATCGAGGCAAGAGACACCAATTGTGTGGTGGTCCTTGCGGGGACTTTGTGTCCCGTGTGATTGAGAAGAGAAGCTCACTCGGTTTGAGGGACCGTTTGAGAGAGGGAAAGGGTTGAAAGAGACCCGGTCTTTGTGACCACCTCAACGGGGAGTAGGTTTGAAAGAACCAAACCTCGGTAAAACAAATCCTTGTGTCTCATTCCTTATTTGCTTGTGATTTGTTTTTCACCCTCTCTCTCGGACTCGATTATATTTCTAATGCTAACCTGGCTTGTAGTTGTGATTAACTTTGTAAATTTCAGTTTCGCTCTATTCACCCCCCTCTAGGCGACTTTCAATGCCCTCATGGAGAGTTCATCTACCGCTGAGTTGTTAGCCCGAGGAACATGTTGCAGTTCTAGGGCCGTGAAGTCCTTTTCCAGCTTCCTTACATGGAGGAGGTGAGCTACGAGCCTGGGCTCGTTGCAGCTACATTCCCCACGGACCTGCTTGATGATCAGCTAGGACTCCCCCTTCACAAAAAGCTGGCGAATCCCTAGGGATAGGGCCACAGACAAACCGAAGATCAGTGCTTCGTACTCCGCCATGTTGTTGGTGGCCTTGAACTCAAGGTGCACCAAGTACTTCACTTGATCTCCGCTTGGGTTGACGAGGACCACCCCAGCACTGCCACCTTGCTAGCGGGCGGACCCATTGAAGAAGAGGGTCTAGTGGGGCTTGGTGAAGACCGGGACCCTGGGCTCCGCAGGTGTGGGGTCCAAATCGGGATCTGGACCCCCAGGAGCGCTTGGGGGAGGGGTCCACTCCACGATTAAGTTAGCCAGAATCTGGCTCTTGACAGCGTGGCGAGGCTGGAAGTCCAGCTGGAACTCAGCGAGCTCCGCAGCCCACTTGGCGATGTTGCCTGTGGTGTTAGAGTTCTGGAGGATGGCCCTTAACGTGAAGGAGGTCACCACCACGACCCTGTGTGCTTGGAAATAGTGGCGCAGCTTCCTGGATGCAACAAGCACAGCATAGAGGAGCTTGTGCGTCTTAAGGTACCTGGCTTTCGCCTCATGGAGGACCTCGCTGACGTAGTAGACCGACTTCTGTATGGTCCGGACCCCTACGGGTGGCCCCAGGCCCTCAAGGTCCGTGGTGGTCGGACCACCACCTTCTCCTAGGGAAACTTCCTGACTCCTCTGGGGATGTTGCACCGTCCTTTCGACAACCAGCACCATGCTCACCGCCTCTGCAGCCTCTGCAATGTACAAGTACAACGGCTCACCTGGCTCCGGAGCTACCAGTATCGGTAGGGACACAAGGTGCTGCTTCAACTGTTGGAAGGCACGTTCTACCTCCTCGGTCCAAGAGAAAGGTCTGGACTTCCGTAAGAGCTTGAAGAAGGGTAGCGCCCTCTCAGCCAGCCTTGAGATGAAGCGCTAAGGGTGGCCAGGGACCCCGTAAGATTCTGGACACCCTTGATCCGGGCCGGAGGCCTCATTGCCTCAATTGCCCTGATCTTCTCTGGGTTTGCTTCAATACCCCGGTGCAAAACCAGGAATCCAAGCAACTTCCCTGCGGAGACACCAAAGATGCACTTGTCCGGGTTCAGCTTCGTGCGTGTTGCCTGCAGCTTGTCAAAGACCAGGGTCAAGTCTTCCACTAGAGTTGACCCTCTCTTAGTCTTGACCATGATGTCATCGATGTATATCTCTATCCTGTCCCTAATCAGGTCCCCGAAGGTCTTACTCATTGCCCATACAAATGTTGGCAATGCGTTCTTTAGACCGTAGGGCATTACAACATAACAGTAAAGCCCATCCACTGTTACAAAAGCGGTATGCTTCCTATCTTCCCTAGACATTTGGATCTGATAGAACCCAGAGTAAGCATCTAAGAAGGACAAGAGGTCGCACCCGGAGGTAGAATCCACGATTTGATCTATGCGTGGAAGTGGATACGGGTCCTTGGGACAAGCCTTATTAAGGCTGGTGTAGTCGATGCACATCCAAAGCTTCCCGTTTGCCTTTGGAACGATGACTGGGTTGGCCAGCCATACGGGGTGATGAACCTCTTTGATGAAGCTGGCGTTTAGCAGCTTCCAGACCTCCTCACGGATGAAGTCCTACCGTTCAACGGACTATCTTCGAGGCTTCTGACTCACCGGTTTGGCATCAGGGTGGATCTTCAGATGGTGCTCAATCACCTCCCTGGGGATCCTAGGCATCTACGACGGTTCCCATGCGAAAATGTCGACATTTACCCGGAGGAAGGCGATGAGCGCGAGTTCCTATTTCTCCTCCAGATTGCTCGCGATGCGGGTGGTCTAGGAAGAATCCATGCCGACCTGGATGGTCTTGACAGGACTGCCGTCTGCTCCGGATGGCTGCACCTTTGGCACCTTGGTAGGCGCCTTGGTACTGGAAGTCGAGGGGTCCCTCCCTCCATCGTCCGGGCGAGCAGTCTCTGCCGCCAGGGCGTGCAGCTTCTCGACAGCCACAAGTGCAGCGGCGTGATCGCCCTGCACGGTGAGGACCCTAGCTGGGGACGTCATCTTGAGGACCAAATACCCGTAATAGGCAATGGCCATGAATCGGTACAGGGCTGGCCTGCCAATGATGGCATTGAAGGGGAGGTTAACCTCCGCGACGTCGAACTGGACGTTCTCTGTGCGAAAGTTTTCCTCGGTCCCGAATGTAACCGGGAGTGCGATGCTCCCAAGGGGATACACCGGTTGTGGGCCCACTCTGGAGAATGGACGAGAGGGTCCTAGTCAGGACCCTAGGATCTGCAGCTACTTGAATGCAGCATGGCTGATGACGTTGAGCCCAGCCAAACCGTCAATCAGAACATGGTGCAGCCGCATGTTGGCGATGACAGGGGCGGTGATGAGCGGTAGTATACCGGCCCCTGCCATGTTGTCGGGGCAGTCGGATGCCCCGAAGGAGATTGTGGTGCTCCTCCACCGCTGATGTGGAGCAGCCTTCGGAACCCTTGGGACCGCCGAAAGGACCTCTCGGCGCAAGGACTTGACGTTCCTATGGGAGGTGAGCTCCTAGCTCCCGCCGTACATCATGTACAGCTTCTTGCGGCGGTCGTTGTCGTCACCGAAGTCGGAATCTCCAGTGAAGACGTCCTTGAGGACCCCCTCAGTGACTAATACCCGAGGTCCCATTCTCCTGTGGCCGCGTGTCCTTCGTCGACCTTCTCCTTGCTAGGTCGACGACGAGGTGGCGAGCCATCTTTAGAAGCCTGCTCGCGTCGCTCGCTGACGCGCTTCGCGAGCTTGATGATCTCGTGGCATTCCGAGGCACTGTGGCGACTGTTTGGGTGCACAGGTAGGGTTGAAAACGGACGAAAAAATCCTGTCCCGACCCGTACCATTTTCTACATTTGACTCGACCGTTTTCGTATTTACGGAAAAATATGGAAACGGGACGGAAACGAGAGAGGGCTTATTCCGTCCGTTTTTGCGGGATCCCGTTTTTTTCTGGATTGAACCCGTACTTATTCCGTATTTGACAAATATGGGACGAGCCTAATATGTATTAGTATATAAACTAAATCCTCGTGTATTTAGGTGACAAATTATAGCACAATTGACCATTGTAACCACCGGCTCTTTTCAAATGACAAGTGATCTAAAGTCTTAAACAACATCAGATGTAGCTAAATGTACACATTTAGCAACCAAACAACAATAGAATGTTGGCTCTCTATATTTATTTGTTTTATGTTATTGTTCTGACAATCAATCACTAGTCAAACATCAATAACATTTCTATTTGTATTAAATTATGAGTTTCCGTTAGTATTTCTATTTCTGTTTATTTTTGCAGTTCCATTTATCCTGCTCCCGTTTCCGTTCCCGACTATTTCGGACCCGATCCCGTTTCCGATGATAAAATGCGGATATGGAAACGACCCACTGTTGCCTCCCTGTGGCCATGGGCGCTTGCCGCGCTCGTTTCGGCCCCTAGTCGCATTTGCGATGACCGGAGCAGCAGACTACGGCCTCTCGTGGCCACGATTCTTCTTCTTCTTGTTGCCATTCTGGGTGACGGCACCCGAGCCACCCGTCTGGGTGACTCCGGTCTGTGGCACCGAGTGCCATGCGCGGCCTTTGGCAGCCCTGGCACATTTGTCAGCCAGAGCAAAGAGCGTGGTGACGGTTCCCAGGTCATGTGTCACCAGCTTCTGCAACATCTTCTCATCACGCACCCCTATCGAAAAGCAGTGATGATAGAGGCATCGGAGACGCGAGGTATGGTCCCACGTACCTTGGTGAAGCGGGCGATGAAAGCCTGGAGAGTCTCCCCGAGTTCTTGTCTTACGGCATGGAGATGAGCCTCCATGCCATGCTGCTGATAAGCACTGGCAAAGTTCGTTGTGAACCGTGCACAGAGCTCTTCCCAGGAATAGACGGATCCCAGGGTCAGATTCATGAGCTAGGTCCGGGCCAGCCCGGTCAAGGCTACATGGAAGTAGCTCGCCATCACAGCAGTGTTTCCACCAGCTGCCGTAATGGCGGTGACGTAAACCTGCAAAAATTCCGATGGGTTTGACGAACCATCGTACTTCTCTGGTAGGTGCGGCCGAAACTTGGGCGGCCAAGTCACCGCGCGGAGGTGGTCCGCTAGAGCGGCACAGCCTACACCGACCAATGGGACACCCGTATGGGTTCGGGCACCCCTTGGAGTTTGTAGCGCAAGCGGAGCGAAGTCCTGGTCGAGGTTGCGACCCTCGAAGTTCAGCCGGTGCTCATGCGCCCTCTCCAGAGAGACTGATGCGTCCTCGCTCGCACGCCTGCGGTTCAGTTCTGTCCGCAGGTCATCAGGTCTCTCCAGAGAAATTGGGGCATCCTCGCCCGCACGCCGGTGGTTGAGCTCCGCCCGCAGGTCCTCAGTTGGTGCGGCCTTCACTGAAGGTGAGCACACTGATGCCGACGCCTCATGTTGACACCGGAATGACTGAGGCCTAGGCCTAGCTAAGCCAGAATGCGCCATGCTGAGCAGACAGTCGGCATCGTCACGCCACTGCTTCATGGCCCCTGGCGAGGTCGTGGAGCTAGGAGGGTGGCGTAGCAACTCCCTGGCTGCAGACAGCGCCCCAAGAGCAGCCCTTGACGGAGCCTTGGATGTCTGTGCGGGAGTGTGCTGCCGCGCAGACCGCACAGCAACAGCACCAGGCGCAGGGCGGTTGGAGCCACGTGGCATGGACGACGCAACCTTTTCCTCCATCAGGAAGTCCTCAGGAGTCAAGCCGTGGTGCTCGACGATCTGGACCATCGTGTCGAGCAAGGAAACAGGGAAAAACCTAAAGCCAAAGCCCCCTACCTAGTGTGCCAAATGTCAGAGAGAAAATCCTCTAGCCAGGTGGCGGAATGCACCCGCCCTAATCCTAAGATGAGGAGGGGGCCTAAGCGTTTTGCCTGTTGCGTGGATTTGGGATGAACACACGAGGACACGAAGGATTAGACTGGTTCAGGCCGCCGTTGCGTAATACCCTACCTCCACAGTGAGTATGTTGTATTGAGTGTGTGTGTAAGTGTGTGAGCTTGAGAGTCTGAGAGCTTGCCCTGTAATGTTGTGTGCCTTCCCTTTTATAGTTTAAGGGAGGCACATACAAGGATGCTGAGCCCCGACATGTGGGCCCAGGGACATAATGGAAAGAATACATTATGTGGATAATTAATACTAATAACTCCTGAGTAATCACCGGGCGTCATGATGGCCGCAGTCCACGCAGTATTGATAGGCGGTGACCGTTTTCTTGGTAATGTGCGAGTAATGATGAGTAATAGTGTAGCCCACGCAACGTGGACTAGGCGCGCCGCTTGCCACTGGAATGGATCGGCGCTCGTCTTATCCGCAATAAATGTAGGGGCGGTGTAGCCCAGAGGCTTATGCTAGGCTCCGTCCGTTGGCTTACGTCACATGCAGTAGGCCACGTGGCAGCATCGGGTCTCTGCCTGGGCGGGGAGCAGAAGTGTATACGATAAGGTCCGGACACGTGTCGGCACTGGACCCCCGCCTGGGCCTTATCTAAGGCTTGGGTATGCTCTATCCTAGAATCCCGGGACCCTGCTGTGAGCGGCCCGGACCCCACACAGAGGGGTCTGGATCCCATTCTAGGGGTCTGGTTTGCACACATGGAGGTCCTAGACCGTACTCGGAGGCCGGACTGTATATACAGGGGTCCGGTACCTTTCCATGGGGGTCCAGACCTACTCACTAGAGGTGCCTCAGTGTCAGATTCTCTGGACATGTGGCGGCACCGGACCTGCCCATGTGGTGGGGTCAAGTATTGTTGCTGGCCCAGAGTAGTCGCCCGAGGCTTGAGCGAGTCGTGGTCTGGTCCCACATACAGGTCTTTTACCACGCGACCAAGGATAGCCGCGTGGGTACTATGCCTTTATACGGCAGTAAGGGGTACCCCTGTTCTAGGGTATCGACATTTGGGCGGTGCTGGGGTGGTCCTCGTCGACCCAAGCGGAGATCAAGTGAAGTACATGGTGCACATTGAGTTCAAGGCCACCAACAACATGGCGAAGTACGAAGCACTGATCTTCAGTTTGTCTGCGGCCCTATCCCTAGGGATCCGCCGGCTTCTCGTGACAGGGGACTCCCAGCTGATCATCAAGCAGGTCTGCGGGGAATGTAGCTGCAACGAGCCTAGGCTCGCAGCTTACCTCCTCCATGTAAGGAAGCTGGAAAAGGACTTCATGGCCCTGGAACTGCAACATGTTCCTCGAGCTAACAACTCAGCGATAGATGAACTCTCCATGACGGCATCAACTTGGGCACCCATGCCCGACGGCGTCTTCGAAAGACGGCTGCTGAGACCTACTGCCTAGCCTGCTGAGCCTGGTGAAGGGGGTGATACTAGCACCTCGAAGCTAGCGATCCCAGTGGCGTTACATCTGCAGAACCCACCAAGGATTGTGTGTGCTACAGGGGGTCCTGCCAACCCCTTAGTGCCACAACCAGTGTCTCAGAGTGGTCCCGATGCATGGATCTCCGAGATCCGGGACTACCTGAAGGAAAATATCCTTCCTGAAGATCATGTGTCCGCAGTGCGCATAGTGTAGTTGGCTAAACGATACGCGGTGGTGGAAGGGGATCTCTACCGCCGTGGCGCCAACGACATTCTCATGCGGTGCATCACCCAGGAGGAGGGTCATGAGTTGCTCACGGAGATCCATGGAGGAGAGTGCGGAAGTCATTCGTCATCCCGCACGCTGGTCGGTAAGGCCTTCCGGCATGGCTTCTACTGGCCAACCACTCTCCAGGATGCAGCCGAGATGGTAAAGTCCTGCAAGGCATGTTAGTTCCATGCAAAGCAGATACACACACTAGCTCAGGCTCTACAGATGATTCCACCCTCCTAGCCATTCGCCGTATGGGGGGTGGATATCCTGGGACCATTCCCCAGGGCCGTCGGCGGGTACCGTTTCCTCTTTGTCACCATCGACAAGTTCACAAAGTGGCCAGAGGCCACCCCTGTGGTCAATATCACCCAGGGTGCTACTGTTGCTTTCCTCAGGTCGATTGTCTATAGATTTGGGGTCCCAAGCCGTATCATTATGGACATTGGGACCCAGTTTACAAGTCGGCTCTTCCAGGAGTATTGCGAGGCATTGGCACACAGCTCTGCTTTGCGTATGTGGCTCATCCTAGGAGCAACGGCTAGGCGGAGAGGGCAAACGCAGAAATCCTCAGGGGACTCAAGACACACACCTATGACTGCTTGAAAAAGAATGGCGCAAATTGGGTCAACGAGCATCCGTCCGTGCTATGGGGGAACTGGACCACACCCAGCCGAGCTACTGGGGAGACCCCGTTCTTCCTGGTCTACAGGACCGAAGCCTGTTGTAACACCCGGATTTTAGGGGTCCAAAACCCGGGTGCTAACATAAACACCAGGTATGCTGGGACCAAGTCTCACACATATGATGTATAGTGGCACAGGATCGAATGTCACATCTTTATATATAACAGGAGTTCTATACAAAATAAGTAATTACATTATAAGGAGACAACGGTCCAGCAACCCAAAGTTGACTGGGAGACGACGACCTAGACCTCTCACGAACTCATCGCAGCATCCTCCAAGCGCCTCATCCTGTGGTACCTGTTCTTGACCTGTGGTGTGTGTGAGACAGCAAGAGTGAGCTCACATACGTTCATCGCTCAACAAGTTGTGGGGAATAATGTGTATGAACTCACCAAAGGTGGGAGCTCATAAAGTGTAAGGCTTACCAAAGAAGATGGTTAGAGCTGAGCATTGCTTTTAAAGTTGGTCAAAATTTTATTAGCAGTTACTAAGTAAAAGTAAATACCAACCCAGTTAAATAGTAGAACAAAAGTAACAACTTCACCTGCGATGCAATGCATATGACAAATTGAGTTTAAGTTCCATAATTTAATCATGTGAGGGTCCGAGCCGCTCATGACCGTGAGCACGGCTAGTATACCAGTTTTACACTCTGCAGAGGTTGCGCATCTTTACCCCCAAGTCGTGTATCCCATGTCGCCAGGGTTTGCAAGGCCCTTAGACACTACCGAGGTGAATGGCTAGGGATCCACTACGAGGCCTTTACAAAGTTCCACTAGCTTCCGAAAACCCGCTACAGTTTATAGGAAGTTCCAATGCAGGAATCCCTTGCAGGACCGCCATCGCAGCAAAATCCTCCCGAGGGCCTCCCTACACTGACCACTCCCCTACTGCCCTTGCCCCTTTCGGGTAAGGTAGTCTTCCACTAGCTTTCCTAATTAATCAGCCAAGGGGTCCCATTCCTCCCTTGTGGTAGCACTGTTTTCCCGGGTGGTTCTCCATGTTCCAATTAACATAATGATCTTAACATGAACCATAAATAACAACTGATAACAAAAGTGTAATCATGAATAGTGTATCTCCATACCCAAAACCACATATAGCACTAGCAAGTACTACCCAGAAAGTTCAGTGGTGAACAAGGTATAAAGATAGACAAACTAGGGTAACCTACTGGGTCCCATCAAAATTAACCTATGCAGATCATTATGATTAATTAGAACATGGCTGGGTAAAAAGAAGTGATCAAGGGCACAACTTGCCTGGGCCTTGAGATTCCAGGTACCAGGATGATCTTCAGATTCTCGTGACCTCACTGCTAGTCGTAGCAATACAAACAAACAGTGTATAGGCAAAATTAACATTACACCAAACATGTATGCCAAAATACATATTAATGATCTACATATTAAAATAAGATCACATGAAAAAGAATTATTAATTTTTGAGTTATAGAATTCAAGTTATGAATTTCCTAAGATTTAAGGTGATTATAATAGGATTAGATGATAAATTAATTTCCTAACAGAGTTCATGTCAAAACAGTGATTCTAAATGATAGAGAATATTATTACAAAATTTTAGGAATTGGAATGACTCAATTTGGAGCTAAAATGAATTAAATATGAATTATACAAGTTTTAAGATTTATTTTTATACTAAAAATCAATTTTTAATATTAATAATCTTATTTCTCTGTTATCTGGACTGCGCGTCAAATAAAAAAGAAACTCAGGGGCCACAGCGCAAGAAACCCGAGACTCAGTCAACAGTGCCCGTGGGACGGCGGGTTGATTCACTGAAACCCGAGGGGCTCTTACGCAAAACGTGCAAGCCGAAGGGGCACGATTTAATGTGGGCCGTCCGATCTCAAGTGGGTGGCTCAGATTAGATCATTCCCCACTCGAACCGGTACGACACCAGGTCCATACGATCTAAGATCAACGGCCCTGGTTTTATGAACCCAGATAGAAGCGCACGCGATTGATCCAAAACGAACGCTTCAGATCATCTCATCGATTCAGTACACTGCGATTAAATCACAACCGCACATCTCGTATCAACGGCCCAGGCACGAAGGGGGCCCCCGGCCTAATCACAGCCATCCGTCACCAATCCAATGGCCAGCCAGCTTCTTCTTTCCCAGACCCGAGCCGTGACGGGGCGAACTGCCCGCGGCGGCGCCCATCGCCGACGTACAGCCACACGAGGCATTGATGCCGTATTCCCAGCACGGATAGGTCCTAAGTGTAGAGGACGCCATGCCGATTGACAGGGAGGGATTCATACCAGTGAATAGAAGAGCAGAGGAGGCTAGCCACGGAAGTGTGCGGCCCGGCAGCAATGTTCAACGACGGTGAGCGATTACCCGAGACCCGTGCACCAATCAGGCACGATGAGCACTTGATTATGTGCGATGTGGGTTGGCAAAGGTCTCAGGCTCCTAAATCGGGTACCCCGCGGCGACGAGGCGAGTAACGCCGGTGGCGGCGGCGGATCCCCTCCCTCTGTTCTCACTTCTTCGTTTGCCTCTCTGTTCGAGCTGGTAATTGCGGCGACCAGCACTTATATAGCCCAGAGCTCCGAGATCATGGGGTAACACCAGGCCGAACATCGCGGAGTTTGTTGGGGCCGAATCACGGAGTTCGCGCGCGGGCGCTGGGATCCAGTTTCTGTTGGCGAAAAATCGTGGGGGAAGAACATCCTGCCACCCGGTCCCACAAGACAGCGAAGGCAGAGGCGCGCTCGTGTTTTTGGTCGCTGACGCAAGGGGCCCACCCGCCAGCGGTTCAAGACGAGAGCAGCCTGGCCAGGGCACCGTGAACGCGCGCGAGAGCAAGCGGGCCGCGCGGACACAAAGATAAATGGGCCGAAAACAGGGTTACCGGCCCAGTTAGGTATAGTGTTCTTTTTTTCTTTTTCTTTCTATTTTTCTTTTTTTTCTATTTTCCTTTCCATTTGAATTTCAAATCAACACAAGTTTAAAGTTCAAACCCTTAATTTGGATACACATATAGAACTTCAGCATAATGTGCAAAAACATATTTTATATATTTCTTTATTTATTTTAGTTCTTTTAGACAAGCTTTTAATCATATAGTAGAAAATAATCCATACTTTATTAATTCTAGGGAAATAAAATTTATATTGTGGACTATATATATTAAGAAATAGTTTAATCATAATTCTTCTGTATAACCTAATCCAAGACAATTTAGATTATCTAAGTATTTTTAATTATATATTTTTAACATATTCATTTCGGGAGTGGAAACTTCTAAATTATGATTATCTTTAAGGAAAGGTGTTTTGATTTAAAATTTTTGAGGAATTTTCCTTGTCTTCACAAAATTGAACTTTAGGGTGTTACAAATCCTACCCCCCTTAACAAAAATCTCGTCCTCGAGATTAGTAAGGAAAAAGGGTGCATGTTCATATCGTCTCAACACATATGTACAAACAAAATCTCAGCATGATGCATATCTCATTAGCAAAACACAGGGTCAAATGGACCTTATTATTATTACTAAAATAGTAAAATACTACTACTGGCTAAACTAATATTTAGGTCTTACAAATAGTAAAAATATATATATATATATGTATCTATATCTATGTTTATCTCTATTCTTGTTGCTCGTTGACTTCTTCCCCGACTACTTCATCTTCAACTGGCTCTTCTTCTTGGATTTCAAGTTCACCGGGTTCAGCTTCTACTTCTGCATGATGGGCATATCCCCGGTTGATAGATAGGGGCTGACTCTTTCCTGCCGAGGCTTGGCCTTGCTTCATTGGAGCTGGTGTAGTGTAGGCAGCTTTGTTGGGACAGTAGTTGGCGTAGTGTCCCGGTTGTCCACACTTGAAGCATGTCCTGATGGCGGTTGTGTTGGGAGCAACAGTTCCTACTGGAGTGCTTGCCTTTGGAGGAGCAGTTGGAGCTTGTTGAGTTTGTTGTCCGGAACTGCCACTAGCTGGTGTATTGGGAGTGGTAGTATAGCGAGGACGGGAACTACTTCCAGCCTGCCCTTGGTTGACAGCCTTTCTTTTCTCTCCAAATATACTCCTCTTGTTTTCTACCGCAATAGCTTTGTCAAGTAGCCTTTGGAAGGATGGGAATGTGTGTGATACCAGCTGATATTGCAGGGGTCCAATCAAACCGTCCAGAAAAAGCTCCTGCTTTTGCTCATCATCCTCAACATCTCTGGGAGCATATCGTGATAACTGGATGAATTTGTCCCTATATTCACTCACGGACATACTTCCTTGCTTGAGGGATAGAAACTCCTTTCTCTTAATCTTCATGAGTCCAGCAGGAATATGGTAATTCCTGAATTGTGTGGAGAATTCTTCCCAGGTAATTGTATCGGCAGCAGCATGAGCTGCACAGTACGCATCCCACCAATCCGCAGCGGGACCAGCAAGACGACCAGATGCATAGAGTACTTTCTCTCTATCCGAGCACTGAGCTATGTTGAGCATCTTCTCTATGGACTTTAACCAGTCATCTGCTTGCAGCGGATCTGCGGAGTTGGAGAAGGTTGGTGGTTTGTGGCTCATGAATTCCCGGTGCTTGTCCCGGGGTGGAACTGGTGGTGGAGGTGGAGGCAATGGCACTTGTTGTTGTTGCTGCTGTTGTTGAAGTTGTTGCTGCAGCTGCTGTTGTTGTACCCTTCTCTCCTGGCGCATCTCTTCCCGCTCTTGGCGCATTTCCCGACGTGCATCCTATCTTTCCTGGTGCATTTCTTGGCGTTCTTGCTGCATTTGGGTGCGCATATCTGCCATAGTGTCAGCCATTTGCTGCATCATCCTCATTTGAGCTGCAACTAGTGGATCAACTCCCCCTGGTGGGGGATTAGGAGGATTCATCTCTGCTGACTGTGGTTGGGGTTGTCGATATATCCACCGAGTGTGTCGATTAGGAGGTAAATCAATTCCACCACCCCGCCTGGTATTGACCATCTAAGTTAGAAGCATATGGTAAGATAGCTTTGCAAGGGAATCATTTAGTAGACAGAATGAATAAGCTAATAGTTGGTTATGTACTGAAACTTCTTTGGCAGGGCTGGGCCAGATATTCTATGTCAAGACTAGGGTAATTAGTTGTACGAGGTGAATGTCCAAAGGTAAGATAGAATATGTTAAGATGAGATAGATACGGAATACTATATATACATATATTTTCTAAGGGGATAATCTAGATTGTCTAGTTATCTTACAAATGCTATCCTTTATGCCTAGATGTATATGCAGATGTAGTTATGGACATTACTCCACAACCCATCACACTCAATCAAAGATCCAAATCAGACAGATATCATAAGAACAAACATTCAAATACATAAACACTTATAAAAAAATAGTTTTGTTTTTTTGTTCCTAGGATTAGGTCTCCTATTCCTAAAGTCACTTTAGGTACGGATTTCAAAGTGTGAAATCCACATTTGTCTTTAGAAGGAAAAAGGTAAGAATAATCAGAGTAAAGCGGAAATAGATGAGAAAAGATTAAGAAAAGTTTAGAAAAGAATCAGAGTAGCAAAGGTAAGTAGGTAAGGGTTGTCCAGTTCTATCTAGGTTTCGTCCTACAGTCAAAATTCCTCTGATACCACTTCTGTAACACCCGGATTTTAGGGGTCCAAAACCCGGGTGCTAACATAAACACCAGGTATGCTGGGACCAAGTCTCACACATATGATGTATAGTGGCACAGGATCGAATGTCACATCTTTATATATAACAGGAGTTCTATACAAAATAAGTAATTACATTATAAGGAGACAACGGTCCAGCAACCCAAAGTTGACTGGGAGACGACGACCTAGACCTCTCACGAACTCATCGCAGCATCCTCCAAGCGCCTCATCCTGTGGTACCTGTTCTTGACCTGTGGTGTGTGAGAGACAGCAAGAGTGAGCTCACATACGTTCATCGCTCAACAAGTTGTGGGGAATAATGTGTATGAACTCACCAAAGGTGGGAGCTCATAAAGTGTAAGGCTTACCAAAGAAGATGGTTAGAGCTGAGCATTGCTTTTAAAGTTGGTCAAAATTTTATTAGCAGTTACTAAGTAAAAGTAAATACCAACCCAGTTAAATAGTAGAACAAAAGTAACAACTTCACCTGCGATGCAATGCATATGACAAATTGAGTTTAAGTTCCATAATTTAATCATGTGAGGGTCCGAGCCGCTCATGACCGTGAGCACGGCTAGTATACCAGTTTTACACTCTGCAGAGGTTGCGCATCTTTACCCCCAAGTCGTGTATCCCATGTCGCCAGGGTTTGCAAGGCCCTTAGACACTACCGAGGTGAATGGCTAGGGATCCACTACGAGGCCTTTACAAAGTTCCACTAGCTTCCGAAAACCCGCTACAGTTTATAGGAAGTTCCAATGCAGGAATCCCTTGCAGGACCGCCATCGCAGCAAAATCCTCCCGAGGGCCTCCCTACACTGACCACTCCCCTACTGCCCTTGCCCCTTTCGGGTAAGGTAGTCTTCCACTAGCTTTCCTAATTAATCAGCCAAGGGGTCCCATTCCTCCCTTGTGGTAGCACTGTTTTCCCGGGTGGTTCTCCATGTTCCAATTAACATAATGATCTTAACATGAACCATAAATAACAACTGATAACAAAAGTGTAATCATGAATAGTGTATCTCCATACCCAAAACCACATATAGCACTAGCAAGTACTACCCAGAAAGTTCAGTGGTGAACAAGGTATAAAGATAGACAAACTAGGGTAACCTACTGGGTCCCATCAAAATTAACCTATGCAGATCATTATGATTAATTAGAACATGGCTGGGTAAAAAGAAGTGATCAAGGGCACAACTTGCCTGGGCCTTGAGATTCCAGGTACCAGGATGATCTTCAGATTCTCGTGACCTCACTGCTAGTCGTAGCAATACAAACAAACAGTGTATAGGCAAAATTAACATTACACCAAACATGTATGCCAAAATACATATTAATGATCTACATATTAAAATAAGATCACAGGAAAAAGAATTATTAATTTTTGAGTTATAGAATTCAAGTTATGAATTTCCTAAGATTTAAGGTGATTATAATAGGATTAGATGATAAATTAATTTCCTAACAGAGTTCATGTCAAAACAGTGATTCTAAATGATAGAGAATATTATTACAAAATTTTAGGAATTGGAATGACTCAATTTGGAGCTAAAATGAATTAAATATGAATTATACAAGTTTTAAGATTTATTTTTATACTAAAAATCAATTTTTAATATTAATAATCTTATTTCTCTGTTATCTGGACTGCGCGTCAAATAAAAAAGAAACTCAGGGGCCACAGCGCAAGAAACCCGAGACTCAGTCAACAGTGCCCGTGGGACGGCGGGTTGATTCACTGAAACCCGAGGGGCTCTTACGCAAAACGTGTAAGCCGAAGGGGCACGATTTAATGTGGGCCGTCCGATCTCAAGTGGGTGGCTCAGATTAGATCATTCCCCACTCGAACCGGTACGACACCAGGTCCATACGATCTAAGATCAACGGCCCTGGTTTTATGAACCCAGATAGAAGCGCACGCGATTGATCCAAAACGAACGCTTCAGATCATCTCATCGATTCAGTACACTGCGATTAAATCACAACCGCACATCTCGTATCTACGGCCCAGGCACGAAGGGGGCCCCCGGCCTAATCACAGCCATCCGTCACCAATCCAATGGCCAGCCAGCTTCTTCTTTCCCAGACCCGAGCCGTGACGGGGCGAACTGCCCGCGGCGGCGCCCATCGCCGACGTACAGCCACACGAGGCATTGATGCCGTATTCCCTGCACGGATAGGTCCTAAGTGTAGAGGATGCCATGCCGATTGACAGGGAGGGATTCATACCAGTGAATAGAAGAGCAGAGGAGGCTAGCCACGGAAGTGTGCGGCCCGGCAGCAATGTTCAACGACGGTGAGCGATTACCCGAGACCCGCGCACCAATCAGGCACGATGAGCACTTGATTATGTGCGATGTGGGTTGGCGAAGGTCTCAGGCTCCTAAATCGGGTACCCCGCGACGACGAGGCGAGTAACGCCGGTGGCGGCGGCGGATCCCCTCCCTCTGTTCTCACTTCTTCGTTTGCCTCTCTGTTCGAGCTGGTAATTGCGGCGACCAGCACTTATATAGCCCAGAGCTCCGAGATCATGGGGTAACACCAGGCCGAACATCGCGGAGTTTGTTGGGGCCAAATCACGGAGTTCGCGCGCGGGCGCTGGGATCCAGTTTCTGTTGGCGAAAAATCGTGGGGGAAGAACATCCTGCCACCCGGTCCCACAAGACAGCGAAGGCAGAGGCGCGCTCGTGTTTTTGGTCGCTGACGCAAGGGGCCCACCCGCCAGTGGTTCAAGACGAGAGCAGCCTGGCCAGGGCACCGTGAACGCGCGCGAGAGCAAGCGGGCCGCGCGGACACAAAGATAAATGGGCCGAAAACAGGGTTACCGGCCCAGTTAGGTATAGTGTTCTTTTTTTCTTTTTCTTTCTATTTTTCTTTTTTTTCTATTTTCCTTTCCATTTGAATTTCAAATCAACACAAGTTTAAAGTTCAAACCCTTAATTTGGATACACATATAGAACTTCAGCATAATGTGCAAAAACATATTTTATATATTTCTTTATTTATTTTAGTTCTTTTAGACAAGCTTTTAATCATATAGTAGAAAATAATCCATACTTTATTAATTCTAGGGAAATAAAATTTATATTGTGGACTATATATATTAAGAAATAGTTTAATCATAATTCTTCTGTATAACCTAATCCAAGACAATTTAGATTATCTAAGTATTTTTAATTATATATTTTTAACATATTCATTTCGGGAGTGGAAACTTCTAAATTATGATTATCTTTAAGGAAAGGTGTTTTGATTTAAAATTTTTGAGGAATTTTCCTTGTCTTCACAAAATTGAACTTTAGGGTGTTACACCTGTCTTCCCCCGGAAATCATTATGGGCTCCCCACGGGTCTAGACTTTCGATGAGTCTATGCAGGAATAGCTATGGCGTGAGGACGTGGACTTCATCGACGAGCGCAGATGGCGAGCGGTGATCCGAAATGCACGGTACAACCAAGCGCTCAGGTGCGACCACCAACGGTTCGTGCATAGTAGGGAGCTCAGGGTCGGGGACCTAGTCCTAAGGCGAGTACTGAACCGAGAAGGGCTCCACAAACTCTCCCCCAGTTGGGAAGGACCCTTCAAGGTGACGGAAACATGCTGACCCGGTTGTGTCCGCCTTGCCACAACTGAAGGAGTGTCTCTTCCCAATCCCTGGAACATAGAGCATCTCTGTAAGTTCTATCCATAGAAGCGAAACTGCGGGCTTGAGTTTTTTTCCTTTGTAACTGGGTTGTGCATATGTGTACATCAATCCGGTGAGGTCCGCCCTCGTAAGCCCGGCCTATTGGTCTGCACCCATGTATATCAAGTTATAAGGAAATAATTTACCCCCTAGAGGAGCTTTTGTGATGGTTCATTCTACTTCAGTTTACGAGCATTATTTTTATCTAACCCACCCATACAGTTCCCACCCTTGCTGGTATGATGACATCCGAATTGAGTAGCCAGGCTTGCAGTTTAGGACCCCGCTACAAAGGCAGGGGGGTCTGGCAGCCTGGGGGCCAGTTCTAGAGAATGGGTGCTCGTTCCCTGGGGTGGTCCGGAGCTGTGTAGCCGCATAGCTTGGTTCCGTATCCTAAGTCTGCACGCTCTGCCACTCTGCGACGAATATCCTAGTATTTGGAACTATAGTCCTGTGGGTCCGGCAACCTAGGGTACGGTTCTAGAGAATGGACACTCGTCTCCTAGGGTGGTCCAGAGCTATGTAGCCGCTTAGCATGGTTCCATACCCTAAGCCTGCACGCTCCACCACTCTGCGATGGGTGTCCTAGTATTTGGAGCTATGATCCAGGGGATCCGGACATACGACTTGGCTTACCAGGCTAAATCCTACAGGTCCTGTTGCATGAATCAAAGGATAAAAGATACCAGTTGGTGCGTCCTATGGGTGTGCTACTAAAACTTCCTACCAAAGCTGTGTACAGGTCCAGGTCCCAGTCGAGACTACCTCCTGGGGGCCGGGTCACCAATTCTTTCTTTGGTATGCTGGTATCTAGCCTCGAGAGTATGTTATTAAATTAACGGTTATGATGCTATTAAATTAACGGTTCTCAAGAGTATGTTATGTGTCCAAAGATTGTTACATCTGCCTTCTAGCGGAACCCTAGCCTTATCTCTGCAGGTACGAGCTACTCGGCATCGGCAGGGTCACGCTGGAAACACACGGCCACCATCTCCACGGCGTCTTGGATGCTCTCTCGGGCGGCGTCTTCTATGGCGGCCACCGGACCATGGAGCTCCGGCGCTAAGGACATGGCCGGGTCGTGGCTCCGGAAGCACGTTAGCACGTAATCCACCACCGCTCGGTAGAGTCTGCTGCCCTCTGCTTCCAGGCGGGCTCCAAGGATCTGGTCTAGGCGACGAAGGCAATCGGCGGTGGAGTCTAGCACCGGGAGGGCATCGAAGATCGAAACTGGCAGCTCCGACACTGGGATGGGACTCATCCCTAGTGGCGCCAGCGCCGTGCTCGCCTCACCGGCCCACTCAGCTATCTGCTGGACCCCAGCGCAGTGTTCTGTCTGGAGATCTTCCAGGGCCTTCTTGGTGGCCTTCGTCGCCTGGGGACCCGGCGCCGCCTGCGTCGCTTCGAACCAGCGGATCCGCTCCTGCAGCCTCCACTCCTTCTCCTCCGCCTTGAGCTCGTGCTCGGCCAGCAGCATGCCCCGCCTTTCAAGCATTTCCTCCCTAAAGGCGAGATCCTTCTCCCACCTGGCAAGGTCCATCTCCCGCCTATCCAGGGACGTATCCTTCTCGTTGAGGTTCTCCTCGGCGAGGGCAATGTCGCTGGCCTTGTCCTCTAGCTCTTGCTGCCATTTTTTCATCCTTTCTATGGCCTCCACTTGCTGGACCTGCTGGGCCTTTAGGGTCTTGTCCAGAGCACTCAACTTGCTCTGGTACTCCATCGCCAGGGCCTCCCTCTGGCTCACGGCCTCCTCCCTCCTAGCCACCTTCTTCTCCCGCCGGGACGCCTCCAGCTCCCTTGCGAACACCTTCTGGAGGTCCCTTTTGTACTCCTTGCGGTCCCACGCGAGTTTGGACCGCTCAGAGGCGAACTGGCGGGACGCCGCCTTGGTGCACTCCTCAAGCTGGGTGCGCCAGTCGCTGAGGCGCTGGTGCTCAGATTCAAGCACCTCCCATTCCCGCAGGATGGCTGCCTCGGTTTCATTGAGGACTTGGTGGGTGCGAGACAGCACCCGAGGAAGGGGGGACTGGCGTCGCGTCCGGCTCAGCACCTGACTGGAGCCGCCGCCCAAAAATCACCTCCATCTCCTTCGGAGCAGGCGGAGGGACGGAGCTGGACGCACCTCCTAGGTCACCCCCGGTGTCGGGTGCGGGCGCAGGCCCCCCCAGCTGGGACATCCGCCGCCGCCGCGGCGCCGCCTGACGCTGGCGCGCCACAGCCGGACCCCCAGTTGGGACGTGGGAGGCAGGTGGCACTGTCCCGACGGCAGCTGGGTTCGCTCCGCCGACACCACTCTCAGCAGATTCCTGATGCTGAGAGCCAGACCCGCCGGCGGGCCTGGTATCTGGCGGAGGGGGCGCGACCTTGGGGAGCAGAGATCGATGCTGATAGCTCCGACACTAGGATGGGACTCATCCCCAGTGGCGCCAGCGCCATGCTCGCCTCACCGGCCCACTCAGCTATCCGCTGGACCCCAGCGGTGTTCTGCCAGGAGATCTTCGAGGGCCTTCTTGGTGGCCTCCGTCGCCTGGGGACCCTGCGTCACCTGCGCCGCTTTGAACCAGTGGATCCGCTCCTCCAGCTTCCGCTCCTTCTCCTTCGCCTCGAGCTCATGCTCGGCCAGTAGCATGCCCTGCCTTTCAAGCATTTCCTCCCTGAAGGCGAGATCCTTCTCCCGCCTGGCGAGGTCCGTCTCCCGCCTATCCAGGGACATATCCTTCTCCTTGAGGTTCTCCTCGGCGAGGGCAATGTCGCTGGCCTTGTCCTCTAGCTCTTGCTGCCATTTTTTCATCCTTTCTATGGCCTCCACTTGCTGGACTCGTTGGGCCTCCAGGGTCTTGTCTAGGGCACTCAACTTGCTCTGGTACTCCGTCGCTAGGTCCTCCCTCTGGCTCACGGCCTCCTCCCTCCTAGCCACCTTCTTCTCCCACCGGGATGCCTCCAGCTCCCTGGCGAACACCTTCTGGATGTCCCTTTTGTCCTCCTTGCGGTCCCACGCGAGTTCGGATCGCTCAGAGGCGAACTGGCGGGACGCCGCCTTGGTGCGCTCCTCCAGCTAGGTGCGCCAGTCGCTGAGGCGCTGGTGCTCAGATTCAAGCGCCTCCCATTCCCGCAGGATGGCTACCTCAGTTTCATTGAGGACTTGGTGGGCGCGAGACAGCACCTGAGGATGGGGGACTGGTGCCACATCCAACTCAACACCTGACCGGAGCCGCCGCCCAAAAATCACCTCCATCTCCTCCGGAGCAGGCGGAGGGACGGAGCTGGACGCGCCTCCTAGGTCACACCGGTGTCGGGAGTGGGCGCAGGTCCCCCAGCTAGGACCTCCTCCGCTGCTGTGGCGCTGCCTGACGCTGGCGCTGCCTGACGCTGGCGTCACCGCAGCCGGACCCCCAGTTGGGACGTGGGAGCCTGGTGGCACTGTCCCGCGCGGCAGCTGGGTGCGCTCCGCCGACACCACTCTCAGTAGATTCCTACTGCTGAGAGCCAGACCCACCGGTGGGCCTGGTATCTGGCGGAGGGGGCGCGACCTTAGGAGCAGAAGGGGAGGAAGCCCTGGCAAACAAAGGATGGGTTAAGACCTGTCGGCATGATAACTAGACTCGTGGAAAAAAGGGGCTACACTTACTTAGGGCCCTGGACTTTCCAGCAACATTGGAAGCGAGACGACTGTCGCTCTTGCTGTCGTTGCTGCGCTAGCGGCGATTGTTGCAGTTGTTGTTGCTGCTGCTGGTGCTCTCGGGGGTGATCACCCCCGGATGGTGGTGGTGGCGGCGGGACCGGAGGGCTAACGCGCCTCTACACGCTGGGCCCCTGAGAGTTGGCTCCTCGGTCCCGCCTGCGGTCCTCTGACGCTTCTGGGAGGGCTCTGAAATGAGCGACCCATCAACACGACGTAGCCTACGTTGCCTCTCCTGCTCCGAACCCCCGGAGCTACCTGGGGCGGAGGCGCTGCTTGCAGCCCCTTTGCCCTTGTCCAAGGAGCAAGGGGCCACAGCAGGACCGGCACAAGGGGCCAGATCGGTAGGCTGGGGACCCCCAGCCGATACACCAGGGATCTGGATCCCGTGGAGGGGGTCCCGACCGCCAGTCTGACGAACCGCCACGCCGCTGTCGTCGAGGGTCGCGTGGCCAGGACCGCCGTTCACAGCCCTGGATCATCACAAAGCACCGGGGTGTCCTGGGGGAGTATCAAGGATTCAGGGACAAAGGACTCACCAGTAATCCCCTTCACCAGGAGTTCTAGCTCCTCCTAGGATAGATCGGTAACCGACCCGCGCTGGATCTTGCCGATATCATTCGGACCAGTAAACCAGCAGCACAGGCGCGACCTCCTCTGCAGCGGCATGACCCGGCGCTTTAGGAAGTCGCCGACCACATGCATGGAGGTCAGACCAACAATTGCCAAAGTCTTGATCCTGTCCAGTACGGGCAGGAGCTCTGGCGATAGCGATGGCTTGGTCCTCCAGTGCTTGCGGTCGAGGGCTGGCCCGTTGCTCGGCAAGACGAGGTGGTCGTTGGCCTCGGCGCTGGTGATCACCCAATCGCCGCGCCAGTTTTCCCACCTCGCGCCGCCGAAGGTGGAGATGTAGGCTACGACCGAATCCGGCCTTGTCTGAAAGTAGTAGGCACCAAGATGGTCCCTAGCCTTCCCAGACTTGACCAGCACGAAGAAGTGGCGGAAGAGGGAAGTATAGGGGGCCACCCCTATGAACATCTCGCAGAGGTGGATGAAGATGGCTGCTTGGAGGATGGAGTGGGGCGTAAGGTGCTGAAGCTGGAGCCCGAACTCCTCCAACAACAGCAGGAAGAAAGGCGAGATCGGTAGCGCCAACCCGCAGGAGATGTAGGAGACGAATAGCACGAACTCCCCGACAGCAAGGTCGCTGAGGGGAGCTGCGCCGGCGTGAATTCTTCTGGCGAGCCCTGGCGCACTCCACCCGAGCAGGCCGCACACTAGGTTGAGCGCCGCCTTAGACTAGAAGCGGTCGGGGTGACCGAGCGAAGCCATGGCGTGCACGGCGGCGCGGGCGTGGAACTGAGGAGCGCGAAGGCAACAGGGCACAGCTGGCGGCGCGGGCATGGAACAAAGAAGCACGAAGGCAAAGGGGCGCAAGCGATTGGGAGAGAATTGTTGGGGACTTGTTCTCAAATGCTATGAGTTAAGAACAAGGCAACACAAAAAATGCTAAGTGATAAAGTCCTTCGTCCTTCGAAACATTATTTCCCTTGAGATATAATGATTCTCGGACGAAGGTTATGAAGGACATACCTTCATCAACACAACATATAATAACGAAGAAAGAATCATATAAAATATGAAGAATAACGTAAACAATTATGTATAATCATCAACTTATTTTTTATATTATTATTATGGAAAAATAGAAATGATATCCAATAACAAATGTACCTTCGGCTTGAAGGAAGATGTAAGTACAAGCGTGACGCAAAAGTAAAATGCCAAGTCAGCGTGAACAGTACTGTTGGAGACTTGTTCTCAAATGCTTTGGATTAAGAACAAGGCAACATAAAAAGTGTTAAATGATAAAGTCCTTCGTCCTCTGAAACATTATTTCCCTTCGGGATATAATGTATTTCGGATGAAGGTCACAAACAACATACCTTCGTAAGCACAATAAACGATGATGAAGAACTTATATGTAACATAAGAAGTAATATAAACATTTAAATATTATCGCAACGTCATTTCTATTTTATTATCATAGAATAATAGAAATGATTTCAGATTACAAGTGTACCTTCGGATTGCAGGAGGGCAAAAGTATAAGGATGACGCAAAAGCAAATGCCAAGTCAGCGTGAACAGTACGGGAGTACTGTTCATCTATTTATAGGCGTGGGACGCAGCCCATGTAAAATTACATTCATGCCCATTACATTTGCTAATGACTTATGGGAATCTATTAAGGCCTAAGTAGTCTTTTCATCTTTAAGTCGGTTCCCCTCTCTGCTATCGCGACGAAGCTTTCCTGCGCATAGCTTCGGCTGTGCACCATCCTTCGTACAGCTTGGTAATCAGCCCGTCCTTCATCTCAATCCCCCTTCGTCTGGCTTAGGCTTCGTCCTGAACGTACTCCACGTTCATAATCTGAGTCCGAAGATACCTGTTCATATGATTCACTTGGAAAACATTGTCAAATCATGTTTTTGAGGACCTTCGGAAGACGAAGGCCCCCAACAGTAGCCCCTCGCAATATTAATTTGTTAGTGATAAATTCAGATTGCGATATGGACGAAGGCCTTAAGCCGAAGGTCCGAAAAAACACCTTCCCTTTTCTAGAATAGCAAAAGTCATTGACACGCGGGACCACACAGTTTCCGTCATATCGAGTGTATAAATAGGAGCCCGCCACAATTTATTTGGCACGCTCTCTTTGCCATCTGCTCCTGCTCACTCAATTTTTAGCTCTTGCGCACTAAGATTTGCTGAGCTTTTAGTTTTGAAGCTTCGGCTTTGAAAACAGTTTTTTAGTGTTTCCGAAGATGTCTGAAGATAAGAAGGCTGCTGCTGAGATGAAGCTGAGTCTCGACGAGGAGAAGAACTTGGGGTTTCTTATAGCGATGTCGAAGACCAATACGGAAAAAATCACCAAGGAGATTCTGGAAGGTTTGTCTGAAGATACTGGTGACAGCGACAGTTATGATGTGGATAGTGGTGGTGAAGACTCCGAAGATCGCCCCTGGCGACCAAGCCATTCAGTTTTTGGCAAGTCAGGTATCAAAGAAAATCATCTTGTCAACATGAGGGGAAGATACTTCCGGGATTTATCCATTGTGAGGGTCGATGAAGGAGAGAAAACTTGCCCGACCCCTGAGGAAAATGAAGTCGTAGTGTTCCGAAGCTTTTTGAAAGCTGGACTACGATTTCCCCTGAGCAGCTTTGTCGTAGAAGTGCTGAAAATGTTTGAAATCTATCTTCATCAACTTACCCCCGAAGCAATTATAAGGCTGAATATCTTCGTGTGGGCTGTGAGAAGCCAAGGTCTGGAACCTGATGCGAAAAGTTTCTGTAACATACACGAATTATCATACGAAACAAAACCTTGGGGTAAAGAACAGTATCATAATAATTTTGGCTGCTACAGTTTCGTTTCTCGGTCTGGGTCAAGCTGTCCCGTGCCAACCTTTCGGAAGAGATGGCCCGGCGACTGGATGACAGAATGGTTTTATGTGAAGAATGACCTGGCAGTACGGGAAGATATTAAAGGTATAATTATGCGCCCTATTTGGCAAAGCTTCGGCCTGCGGAGGCCGAAGGTTGAAATGAATGAAGCTGCCGAAGAATGCCAGAGAGCCTTCGGTGTTATTTGTTCTTTTATTGGAACGAGAGATTTGGTACAAGAACATATTGCCTTCAGAGTATGGCCGCTCGCGGAGAAATGGGAAATGCCGCAAGAAACCATAAAGGAGGCCGACGAAGGTGGACTTATCAGGCTGAAGTATACTTTCAAGTTCGGAGATAAATTCGTTGAGCCAGATGATGACTGGTTAAAGAGTATTGAAAATTTAAGTGATGAACTGCTTGGGGCTTATTCGAAGGCCGAAGATACTGCACTGTCAGCAGCCTTCGGAGGCCGAAAAAAGAAAAGGCTGAACCGGGTGTTCGATGCAATCGGGTTCGTCTACCCTGACTATCGTTATCCCATTCGAGGGCAGAAAAGAAAAAACACAACCTCTGCGAAAGAAGAAGCTGCAACTGCTCCTAGCGAGCCAGAACCGAAAAGAAAAAAGATAAAGGTGCTCACCCACCGGGCACGTTTTATTGAACCGGCCACAGTGCCTGAGTTTATTGGTGAAGTCTCTTCGGCCACTGAGACTACAGAACCAGCTCCAGTGCCGAAGATCGAAGAAAAAACTGAAGCACCTTCAGCAGAGAAGGCAGAAAAACCGAGAATTGAAGGAACAAAAATATTGGAAATCTTAAGTCCTTCAGCAAGTGTTGAGACAATAAAAAATCAAAAGGGCCCATCGGTGACCCCGAAAAGAAAAAGAATGGTGAACGTGCTAGATGTTTTGGAGACAATTAAGTCTTCAAGCACAACTCCGAAGAAGACTGTTGAAACTTCCAAAACGGAAACTGAAATCTTTGCTGCTGAAGCTCCAAGGCAACAATTTGAAACTGAAGCTGGACCTTCAGAGCCCACGAAGGTAAAACCCTTGGAAACCGAGGAAGAAAAAATGACGGAGCCAATTTTAATTGAAGAGATCAGTACTGCTGCCCCCGAAGCATCCCCCAAAGTCCTTGATTATATTGTTCGACATGCTTCGGGGAAGAAGTTAACAGAAAAAGAAATTTTTGAAGCTAATCACTATGCAAAAGAATTGAAATATCCAAATGGGGCCTTAGTATTCAATGGGACAAATGAAGAAGATTTCCTATACTGCCTCCCAGATGACAAGGAATTATCCGTCTGCCGGGAAATGGCCCGAAGCATGGGGTTTCCGAAGCTGGAGGCTGGCCTCTGCGCGATGACAAAGGATGATCTTGCAGATAGCCTTGCATACAATAGCTTGAAGGTACGAGAACTGCGCGTTTGGAGACTTTATGATTTGAAATCTATTCTTTTATTCTTATACCAACTCTTTTACATATAGGGTTTAATACTAAGCAACGTGCTGAGAGCGCAAAAGAATGCCGAAGACGAGAGCTATGAAATTGCCTTCAACAACCTTCGAACAGAAGTTATCAAACTGAGAAACGAGGCCTTAGAAAAGGACAAAATTCTAGTTACATTGGTGGATAAAATAAAGGAGGACGAAGCTGCCTCTAAAGCACAAGCTGCAGCTCAAAAACACGAGATTGCCGATCTTCGGAAGCAATTAGCCCGAGCTAAAGAAGAACGCATACTTGAAGAAACGAGGCGGGAATGTAGCGACCAATGGGCCAATCATTTGGAAGGAACCGTTGAAGAGCTTCGGTCTTCTAAGAAAAGGTGCTACGAAAAATCCATGGAATGTGTAAAGAAGATAAAAACCAGCTTCGCCAGTGTTGGCGCATTTTCGAGTGAAGAAGACTTTGTGAGAGGTAACCCAGAAGGACCGATCGAATGGATCAGCCACGAAGCTGAAGCCTTCGAAGAAATTCTAAACAGTCGTGGAGACATTTGCGCCTTCTCGGGTGCCAGGGGGATTGCTACTATGCTGGAGAAAAAAGGCTGCGATCATGTTAAGGTTCTTGCACAATCCGAAGCCAGCTTATCCCCTGAAGATATTAAAGACCCCTCGGCCGAAGCTAGCCAGGCTGGTGGAAAATTTTTCACCGACGTCTGGGACAATGGTGGCCGAGAAATGGCCTGAGAAATTATTCAGAAAAGTGAAAAAGGCATCCATGATGCTAGAAAAGTAGCAGAGGCTGCAGAGAAAAGCACAAAACCCGAAGGGCAAATAGGTATTAACTAGTGGTTTTTATTGTGTTGTAATTTTTTAATTTCAAACTTTGTTCGCGATTTGTAATAGCAATGTAGTCGTATCCTGTTCTCCCTCAGATTCTGCTAAAGCGTCTCCGGGCCCTCACCCGAAGGAAGACGATGAAATCAAAAAGATAGCCGAAGCTATCATGGATCAAGTTGTCAATCAACTTCTGAACGAAGCTGCTGAAGTAGTACTTAGGGAAGACTAGGTGTTATTGTAAAAATATTTGAAATATAATATGTGTGGTATCTTGTAACCCTAAATGTGATATATTTGCTTTTAATGATTCGATTCTTTACGATGCATGAAACTTTACATACGTACCGTTTTTGAGCCTTCGGCGAAAAAACACCTTCCCTTCTTTTCATGCTTCGTGAAGATAGAAAAACTTTTATGCATCACAGCAATGTCCATAGTGCTCTGATGAAGAATATCCAAGCTTCGTGAAAACATTCTCCGAAGCTATATTCCGAAGATCAATATTGTATCCCCTTGTGACTTAGCATGATTTTCACTTTCTCAAAGCATTCTTCCGAAGGTCGATACTGTGTCCCCTTCTTTTGCCATATGCAACATGATGTATGATGCTTATGCTATGCAAAATGATGTGATGATGTTATGTTATGTAGATGACACTTGTTCCGAAGATACACACACATACCCGTAAAACACACAATCTTTTTGTACCAGCGCTGACTTTTCGCTGTAAGCCTCCCTTAGGAGCTTCTTCGCCTTTTACTTCAGCGGAATCAGCATTGACTTTTCGCTGTAAGCTCCGCATTCCCTTAGGAACGACTTTGGAGCTTCTTCGCCTTTTACTTTCGGCGGAATCAGCGTTGACTTTTCGCTGTAAGCTCTGCATTCCCTTAGGAACGACTTTGGAGCAAAAAACTTACACTGCGCTCCTTTTGGAACGACTTCTTGTTGCTTCGAAGAATTCATACCATGTCTTCTTTGTTAAAATAAATTTAATAATCCGAAGGTCCTCCTTGCTATTGCAAACTTTTAAGCTCCGACAACTTAAGCCTGTGTAGAAGATATGTTTTCCTTGTGGCAAACAACAAAACTATTACTTGAAATTTAAAAAGTGTCCTTTATTACACAGAAAATAAAACTGAATGGAAAAGACTGCTGTCGAGGTAGGATATTTGTCAATAGATGTGCTTCGACTCTGGCACAGTGCTATTGACTGTGCGAGCTTCGGATTGTTCTCCGAAGTCCCTTTGATGTGGAGCATATTGGCTCCCTTCTGGCTGGTGACCTTGTTGCAGCGGTGGTGGAGGCGGAGGCTGTTGCCAGGAAGCTTGAGGTTGACTCGCCGAAGCAACAGAAACTGCAGGGTGGTTGCCTACGTATTCTGGGATGTAAGGCGAATGGTACGAAGCAGTATGCATGACCTGCTTCGGCTGAGCTTGTTGTGCTGCAGCTTCGGCTATCTCCTTTTGCTTCTGGATGGTAACATGGCACATCCTGGTGGTATGGCCCTTGTTTTCACCACAGAACAAGCAAAATATTCTCCTTGGTTGATCTCCAAATCTTCCGCCGAAGCCCCTGGCGCCTCTGCCTCTTGGAGCTAGTGGCCGGAAGAAGCTTTGTTGTTGCCCCGAAGCCTGTGAGGAGCACTGTGGCCTTTGCTACTGACTCCCCTTATCATCATTTTGAGTAGAGTTGTGAATTGACCTGACGTGCCTCGGATAGAATCTTCCTCCGAAGCCCCTGGTCATTTCGGAAAACCTGAAAGCCTCCTCCCTTCTTTGGCGAAAATCATTGTCGGCACGAATATACTCGTCCATCTTCTGGAGCAGCTTCTCCAAAGTTTGAGGAGGCTTCCTAGCAAAGTACTGAGATGAAGGTCCAGGCCGAAGTCCCTTGATCATGGCCTCAATGACAATTTCGTTGGGCACCGTTGGCGCCTGCGCCCTCAAACGCAAGAACCTCCTGACATACGCCTGAAGGTATTCTTCGGGATCCTGGGTGCACTGGAACAGGGCCTGAGTAGTGACCGGCTTCGTGTGAAACCCTTGGAAGCTGGTTAACAACATGTCCTTCAGTTTTTGCCATGAAGTGATCGTTCCTGGTCGAAGGGAGGAATACCAGGTTTGAGCAACACTCCTGACAGCCATAACAAAAGACTTTGCCATGACTGCAGCATCGCCACCATACGAAGATACTGTTGCTTCGTAGCTCATCAAAAACTGCTTCGGGTCTGAATGGCCGTCGAATATGGGAAGCTGGGGCGGCTTGTAGGACGGAGGCCAAGGTGTAGCCTGCAGCTCAGCGGACAGAGGAGAAGCATCATCAAAAACAAAATTTCCATGATGGAAGTTGTCATACCAGTCATCTTCGTTGAGGAAACCCTCCTGATGAAGGTTTTGGTTCTGAGGCCTTCGGTTCTGCTCATCGTGAGTAAGATGGCGAACTTCTTCAGAAGCTTCGTCTATCTGCCTTTGCAGTTCAGCTAGCCTGGCCATCTTTTCCTTCTTCCTCTGCACCTGTTGATGAAGCATCTCCATGTTTCTGATCTCCTGGTCTAGCTCATCCTCTTGCGGTGTCGGGCTGACAGCCTTCCTCTTCTGGCTTCGGGCCTCCCGAAGAGAGAGAGTCTCCTGATTGGGGTCCAGTGGTTGCAGAGGTGCAGCCCCAGTTGCTGAAGCTTTCTTCGGCGCCATAGCGAAGGTTTATGATCGCCGAAGGTGTTAAAAAACTCAAAGGGTGGTAGTGAGTTCACCGGAGGTGGGCGCCAATGTTGGAGACTTGTTCTCAAATGCTTCGGATTAAGAACAAGGCAACATAAAAAGTGTTAAATGATAAAGTCCTTCGTCCTCTGAAACATTATTTCCCTTCGGGATATAATGTATTTCGGACGAAGGTCACAAACAACATACCTTCGTAAGCACAATAAACGATGATGAAGAACTTATATGTAACATAAGAAGTAATATAAACATTTAAGTATTATCGCAACGTCATTTCTATTTTATTATCATAGAATAATAGAAATGATTTCAGATTACAAGTGTACCTTCGGATTGCAGGAGGGCAAAAGTATAAGGATGACGCAAAAGCAAATGCCAAGTCAGCGTGAACAGTACGGGAGTACTGTTCATCTATTTATAGGCGTGGGACGCAGCCCATGTAAAATTACATTCATGCCCATTACATTTGCTAATGACTTATGGGAATCTATTAAGGCCTAAGTAGTCTTTTCATCTTTAAGTCGGTTCCCCTCTCTGCTATCGCGACGAAGCTTTCCTGCGCATAGCTTCGGCTGTGCACCATCCTTCGTACAGCTTGGTAATCAGCCCGTCCTTCATCTCAATCCCCCTTCGTCTGGCTTAGGCTTCGTCCTGAACGTACTCCACGTTCATAATCTGAGTCCGAAGATACCTGTTCATATGATTCACTTGGAAAACATTGTCAAATCATGTTTTTGAGGACCTTCGGAAGACGAAGGCCCCCAACAAGTACGGGGGCACTGTTCACCTATTTATAGGCACGGGACACAGCCCATGTAAAATTACATCCATGCCCTTTACATTTGGTAGTGATTCTATAGTAATCCACCGAGGCCTAAATAGCATTTTCATCTTTAAGTCGGTTTCCTTTTCTGCTATCATGCCGAAGCTTTCCTGCTCACAGCTTCGGCGCTGTATCAACCTTCGTATTCTTCTCCCACTGTGGTGCTGATTCGAGTCCAAAGATACCTGTTCACACATTATACTCCAGAAACACTGTTAAATCATATTTTTGAGGACCTTCGGAAGCCGAAGGCCCCCAACAAGAATGCAAAAGGGTAACTGCTACACGCGGAGTGAATCCCTTTTCTAGGAAAACTCTCCCACTCGTACCCTGAAACGCTACAAGGAATCCCGTCCGACACGCACCTGGCACCCAGGCAGGCGGCAGCCCCGTCTCGGACACGGGGGCCCGGGTCCACAAGTCATGTAGCTGGTGTGCCGGTCTTCGAGTGCGAAAAGAGCGAACCGCCGCGCGGGGAGCGAACCGCCACACACGATCACGTGCCGCCTCGGGGCCACTGCGGAAGGATATTTTTAACCAAGGCGGCGGCAACGAGGCGCCCCGCACATGGCCCAACGAAACCGCCAGACGTGGGGGTCGTAGGTCAGTCAGCTGCGGGGACATATATGGTAGTTGACGTGATCGAAGGCGGATTGATAGCGGGTGCGTCGACAGATGCGCTGAATTAGTGCGTTGCGTCAGCAGGCGTGCTAAGATGGGCCCCAGTCACCGCTCAGGCCATATTGAGGCATGGTACAAGCTTTGGCCCCACCTGCAGGCTCGCATCCTCCCCTGAGGTGGGCCCGGGGGCCACTGTCGATACCCTAGAACAGGGGTACCCCTTACTACCGTATAAAGGCACAGTACCCACGCAACTATCCTTGGTTGCGTGGTAAAAGACCTATATGTGGGACCAGACCATGACACGCTCAAGCCTCAGGCGACTAATCTGGGCCAGCAACAATACCTGACCCCACCACATGGGCAGGTCCGGTGCCACTACGTGTCTAGAGAATCTGACACTGAGGCACCTCCAGTGAGTAGGTCCGGACCCCCTGTATATACAGTCCGGGCCTCCGAGTATGGTCCAGGACCTCCACGTGTGCAAACTGGACCCCTAGGATGGGATCCGGACCCCTCTATGTGGGGTCCGGGCTGCTCACAGCAGGGTCCCGGGATTCCAGGACAGAGCATACCCAAGCCTTAGACAAGGCCCAGGCGGGGCTCCGGTGCCGACACGTGCCCGGACCTTATTGTATACACTTCTGCTCCCTGCCCAAGTGGAGACCCGATGCTGCCATGTGGCCTACTGCACGTGACGTAAGCCAACGGACGGAGCCTGGTGTATGCCTCTGGGCTACACCGCCCCTTCATTTATTGTGGATAAGATGAGCGCCTATCCGTTCCAGTGGCAGGCGGCACGCCTGGTCCACGTTGCATGGGCTGCGCTATTACTCATCATTACTCGCACGTTACCAAGAAAACGGTCGCCGCCTATCAATACTGCGTGGACTACGGCCATCATGATGCCTGGTGATTACTCAAGTGTTATTAGTATTAATTATCCACATAATGTATTCTTTCCATTATGTCCCTGGGCCCACATGTCGGGGCTCAGCTTCCTTGTATGTGCCTCCCTTAAACTATAAAAGGGAAGGCACACAATGTTACAGGGCGAGCTCTTAGACTCTCAAGCTCACACACTTACACACACACTCAATACAACATACTCGCAGTGGAGGTAGGGTATTATGCTCCGGCGGCCTGAACCACTCTAATCCTTCGTGTCCTCGTGTGTTCATCCCAAATCCACACAACAGGCAAAACGCTTAGGCCCCCTCCTCATCTTAGGATTAGGGCGGGTGCATTCCACCACCCGCCCGGAGGATTTTCTCTCTGACAGAGACCGACTCTTCATCACCTTCCACATCTGGCCGAGTCTACATCTTCAAAGCGCCAAGAGCGTAAGAAGTTTAGTAAGATGCCTCTTCGTTACCCTCGCATTCCTAAATGCGCCCCTCTACTTTCCATACCCCTAGGTAAACCACCATATTTTGATGGTGAGGATTATTGTATGTGGAGTGATAAAATGAGGCACCATCTAACCTCACTCCACGAAAGCATATAGGATATTGTTGAGTTTGGAGCGTAGGCACCACAGGTGGGTGATGAGGACTACGACTCCGATGTGGCCGCCCAAATAAGGCACTTTAATTCCCAAGAAACCACTATACTCCTCGCTTCCTTGTGTCGAGTGGAGTATAACAAGGTGCAAGGGTTGAAAAGTGCCAAAGAAATTGGGGACATCCTCAAGACAGCGCATGAAGGGGACGAGGTGACCAAGATCACCAAGCGCGACGATCGAGGGAGAGCTCGATCGATTCGTCCTCAACAAAGGAGAGGAGCCACAAGCGATGTACAACTGGCTCAAGACAATGGTCAACCAAGTGCGCAACCTTGGGAGCACCAAGTGGGATGACCATGAAATGGTCAAGGTTATTCTTAGATCTCTTGTTTTTAGTAATCCCACTCAAGTTCAATTAATTCATGGAAATCCGAGATATAAACAGATGTCTCTCGAGGAGGTAATTGGCAAGTTTGTGAGCTTTGAACTTATGATCAAAGACTCCAAACACATTGTCAACTTGGAGCAAGGTGCCACCTCCACACCCGAGGTGCAACCCGTTGCATTCAAAGCAATGGAAGAAAAGAAGGAAGAGTCTACACTAAGTAGACTTCCAATCGACGCCTCCAAGCTCGACAATGAGGAGATGGCTCTTATCATCAAGAGCTTCTGGCAAATCCTCAAGCAAAGGAAGGGGAAGGACTATAAACCCCGCTCCAAGAGGGTTTGCTACAAGAAGCTTCTGGCAAATCATCAAGAGCGTGGTAAGTCCGATCACTTTATTGTAAAATGTCCATATACAAGTGACAGTGACAGGGACGATGACAAGAAAGGGAAGAAGAAGATGGAAAAGAAAAGATACTACAAGAAGAAAGGTGGCGAGGTGCACATGGGGCGGGAATGAGACTCCGACGAGAGTTCCACCGACTCCTCCGATGAGTACGTTGCCAACATCACCATCAACAAGGGACTTCTCTTCCCCAACGTCGGCCACAAATGCCTCATGGCTAAGGAGAGCAAAAAGAAGGTACATTCTAGAGATACCCCCAAATATACTACATCCGATGATGGGGGTAGCTCTAGTGATGATAATGATGATTTAACTTCCATTTTTGCAAACCTTACCAAGGATCAAAATAAAAAGATAAATGAATTAATAGAAACCATTAACGAGAAGGATGATCTCTTGGAATGCCAAGAAGACTTGCTCGTTAAGTAAAATAAGAAGTTTGTTAAACTAAAAAATGCTTATGCTCTTGAAGTAGAAAAATGTGAAAATTTGTATAAAGAGCTTAATGTTTGCAATGACTCAATTTCCTGTCTTAGAACCGAAAATGCTAGTTTAAATGCTAAGATAGAAGAATTGAGTGCTTGCAATGTTTCTACATCTACTGTTGAGCATGTCACCATTTGCACTAGATGTAGAGATGTTAATATTGACGCTATGAATGATCATCTTGCTATGATTAAAGAACAAAATGATCATATAGCTAAATTAAATGTTAAAATTGCCGAGCATGAGTTAGAAAATGAAAAATTTAAATTTGCTCAAAGCATGCTTTACAATGGGAGATGCCCTGGCATTAAGGATGGCATTAGCTTCCAACAAGGGAGCCAAAGCAACATCAAACTTAATGCTCCCAAGAACAGACTATCTAATTTTGTTAAGGGTAAGGCTTCCATGGTTTAGGATAGAGAGTGTTAAATTTTATATCCTAAGAACTATCCTGAGTATAAAGTTAGAAAAATTCATGCTAGAAAAACTCATACTTATATGTATAGTAATGAGGCATCTAGTTCTAGGCATTCAACTCATATCAAAATGCCTAAAAAGAAGATTGTTAATGCAACAAATGAATATAGCATTTCATTTAAGACTTTTGATGCATCTTTTGTGCTAACTAACAAATCAGGCAAAGTAGTTGCCAAATATGTTGGGGGGCAAACACAAAAAGTCCCAAGACTTGTGTTTGGGTACCCAAGGTGCTTGTTTCTAATGTGAAATGACCCAAGACCGTTTGGGTACCTAAGAACAAGGCCTAAATTTGTTTTGTAGGTTTATGCATCCGACGGGTCAAGTTGGATAATCGATAGCGGGTGCACAAACCACACGACAGGGAAAAAAGGATGTTCTCCTCATACGAGAAAAATGATGATCCCAAAAGAGCAATTACATTCGGGGATGGAAATCAAGGTTTGGTCAAAGGACTGGGTAAAATTGCTATATCTCCTGACCATTCCATTTCCAATGTTTTTCTTGTAGATTCTTTAGATTATAACTTGCTTTCTGTTTCTGAATTATGCAAAATGGGTTACAACTGTCTCTTTACTGATGTTGGTGTTACTGTCTTTAGAAGAAGTGACGATTCAATAGCTTTTAAGGGAGTGTTAGATGGTCAGCTATACTTAGTAGATTTCAATGATAACAATGCTGAACTAGACACTTGCTTAATTGCT
The DNA here is from genome assembly GCA_029449295.1 of Zea luxurians. Lineage (NCBI taxonomy): Eukaryota > Viridiplantae > Streptophyta > Magnoliopsida > Poales > Poaceae > Zea > Zea luxurians. The sequence goes on along the minus strand of JAOPSE010000005.1, from coordinate 9,799,665 downwards.
AAGACTAATATGGGCTGGCTCTGGCATCGCCGACTTGCTCATGTTGGGATGAAGAATCTTCACAAGCTTCTAAAGGGAGAGCACATTTTAGGACTAACAAATGTTCATTTTGAGAAAGACAGGATTTGTAGCGCATGTCATGCAGGGAAGCAGGTTGGAGCTCATCATCCACATAAGTACATCATGACGACCGATAGGCCGCTTGAGCTACTCCACATGGATCTATTCGGCTCGATCGCTTATATAAGCATCGGTGGGAGTAAGTATTGTCTTGTTATTGTGGATGATTATTCTCGCTTCACTTGGGTATTCTTTTTGCAGGAAAAATCTGAAACCCAAGAGACCTTAAAGAGATTCTTGAGACGGGCTCAAAATGAGTTTAGATTGAGAATCAAGAAGATTAGAAGCGACAATGGAACAGAGTTCAAGAACTCTCAAATTGAAGGATTTCTTGAGGAGGAGGGCATCAAGCATGAGTTCTCTTCTCCCTACACACCTCAGCAAAACGGTGTTGTGGAGAGAAAGAATAGAACTCTATTGGATATGGCAAGGACCATGCTTGATGAGTACAAGACACCAGATCAGTTTTGGGCAAAGGCGATTAACACCGTGTGCTACTCCATCAACCGACTCTATCTACACCGATTCCTCAAGAAAACATCGTATGAACTCCTCACTGGTAAAAGCCCAATGTTTCCTATTTTAGAGTTTTTGGGAGTAAATGCTTTATTCTTATTAAGAGAGGTAGAAATTCCAAATTTGCTCCTAAAGTAGTAGAATGCTTTTTACTTGGTTATGACTCAAACACAACGACATATAGGGTCTTCAACAAGTCCACTGGATTAGTTGAAGTTTCTTGTGACATTGTGTTTGATGACACTAATGGCTCCCAAGTAAATCAAGTTGATCTTGATGAATTAGCTGATGAAGAGGCTCTGTGCGTCGCGCTAAGGAACATGTCCATTGGGGATGTGTGTCCAAAAGAATCCGAAGAGCTTCCACAAGCACTAGATCAACCATCATCTTCCATACAAGTATCTCCACCAACCCAAGATGAGGACATAGCTCAATAAGAAGAGGATGAATACCAAGATGATGAGCCACCTCAAGAGGAGAACATTTATCAAGGGGGAGATGAAGATGATCAAGACAAGGAAGATGATCGAGAGATTCAGGATCAAAGACCACCGCACCCAAGAGTCCACCAAGCAATTCAAAGAGATCACCCCATCAACTCCATTCTTGGTGACATCCATAAGGGGGTACCACTCGATCTCGAGTTTCTTATTTTTGTGAACATTACTCTTTTGTGTCTTCTATTGAGCCATACAGGATAGAGGATGCACTAAGAGATCCAGACTGGGTGGTGGCAATGCAAGAGGAGCTCAACAACTTCACGAGGAATGAGGTATGTCATTTGGTTCCATGTCCTAACCAAAATGTTGTCGGTACTAAGTGGGTATTCCACAACAAACAAGATGAGCATGGTGTGGTGACTAGGAACAAAGCCCGACTTGTTGCCAAGGGATATTCACAAGTCGAAAGTTTGGATTTCGATGAAACCTATGCACCCGTAGCTAGGCTTGAGTCAATTCGTATATTACTTGCCTATGCTACTTACCATGCCTTTAAGTTATATCAAATGGACATGAAGAGTGCCTTCCTCAATGGCCCTATCATGGAAGAAGTATATGTTGAGCAACCTCCCAGCTTTGAAGATAATGAATACCCTACACATGTGTATATGCTCTCAAAGGCGCTTTATGGGCTCAAGCAAGCCCCAAGAGCATTGTATGAATGCCTGAGAGACTTTCTTATCACTAATGGCTTCAAAGTTGATAAAGCTGACCCTACTCTCTTCACTAAAACTATTTCTAAAGACTTGTTTATATGACAAATTTATGTTGTTGATATTATATTTGGGTCTACTAACAAGTCCTCTTGTGAAGAATTTAGTAGGATTATGATACATAAATTCGAGATGTCTATGATGGGGGAGGTGAAGTATTTCATTGGATTCCAAATCAAGCAACTCCAAGAAGGAACCTTCATATGTCAAACTAAGTACATTCAAGACATACTCAAGAAGTTTGGAATGAAGAATGCCAAACCCATCAAGACTCCCATGGGAACAAATGGCCATCTCGACCTCGACACGGGAGGTAAATCTATAGATCAAAAGGTATACCACTCGATGATAGGATCTTTACTCTATTTATGTGCTTCACGACTGGATATTATGCTTTCAGTATGCATGTGTGCAAGGTTCCAGGCAAATCCTAAGGAAGTTCACCTTAGGGTCGTGAAAAGAATCATGAGATATTTAGTTTACACTCCTAAGTTTGGGCTATGGTACCCCAAGGGATCTACTTTGATCTAATTGGGCATTCCGATGTCGATTATGTCGGATGTAAGATTGATAGAAAGAGTACATCAGGGACTTGTCAGTTTCTGGGGAGATCCCTGGTGTCTTGGGATTCAAAGAAACACAACTCAGTAGCTCTATCCACCGCCGAATCCGAGTATATTGTTGTAGGCCATTGTTGTGCACAATTACTCCTGATGAGGCAAACCCTTAGGGACTATGGCTACAAATTGAGCAAAGTCCTTCTCCTATGTGATAATGAGAGTGCAATCCGCATGGCGGACAATCCCGTTGAACACAGCTGCACTAAGCACATAGACATCCGATATCACTTTTTGAGAGATCACCAACAAAAGGGGATATCGAAATTGCTTATGTTAGCACCCACAACCAATTAGCCGATATCTTTACCAAGCCCCTAGATGAAAAGACTTTTAGCAAACTTAGGAATGAGCTCAATATTCTTGATTCTCAGAACTTTGATTAAAACCTTGCTCACATTGCTCATTTATATACCTTTGATCATGTCTCTTTCATTTGGTACAATTGCATATTTCTTATTCTTGTGCCAAAGCTAAGACTAATGTGCTTCCATGAGTATCTCTATGATTAGTCTTAGATTAAAAGGGAAATGGAGTATTTGGCAAAGGCAAGGCTTCCACTACGACTCTGTCGGTATCATTTATCCTTTGCCCTGCTCATGTACTTTCACTCATATCCTTTTTGTACAAAGGGGGAGAAAGTAAAAGGCCGCTCAAGTTTCTTCGTTTTTGGCGCTTAATGCCAAAGGGGGAGAAAGTAATAGGCCCAAAGCAAAAGGACCGCACCACCACCCCATTTTTCAAAAACTATTTCACAAAGGGGGAGAAATTTATTCAAATTACAAAAACCCTCTTGACAGCTAAGGGGAGAATTTCTTCAGGGGGAGCTTTTATTTAGCCAAATGAAAAGCATTTCAAACAGGGGGAGAATTTTTAAAATCTTGAAAATTCTTTTTGAAATCATATTCTTATACCATTGGCTATTTACAAAAGTATGTGAAAAGACTTTGCCGAAAGATTTACAAAAACAACCTAAGTGGTTCAAATGTGGTCCAAAATATTAAACTAGAAGAAAGCAATCATATATACTTAGAAATACTTTCAATTGGTTTAATTCAAAGTAACTTATGCACATCTATCAAAATTGCAAACTAGTTACATTCCTACACTTTATATTTGCTTAGGTTTGTGTTGGCATCAATCACCAAAAAGGGGGATATTGAAAGGGAAATGGGCTTAAACATTTCCTATAATCGATTTTGGTGTTTGACGTCCATCACAAACCACGTGGACTAACTAGTTTGCCTAGTTTTCATTTATCTCAGGTGTATAAAATTCAACATAAACCAACAAAGAAAATGAGTTGGGGAGCTCTACAAAGTTTGGAGCAAAAACAAATATAGGTGCAGCCAGTGGTGTACCGGACACTATCCGGTGTGCACCAGACACTGTCCGATCCCTAGGCCAAGGCACCTTGCAAACTGCCGCTCTCGGGTTTTCTCAGAGTCACTCCACTATAATTCACCAGACTGTCCGGTGAGCTATTGGAGCAACGGTCAACTGCGCCCAACTGCATGACAACAATACAGTGAACAGAGCAAAAGTCAGAAGTCAGAACTGCAAAGTCAGAACGCACTGGACTGTCCGGTGTGCCAGCGGACTATCCGGTGCCGCAAGAGGACAAAGGACTTCAACGGTCAACCACTCCAAACCCCAACGGTCGGCTGATGTGGCACGCACCGGACAGTGAATAGTGTCATGTCGGGTGCACCACCGGACTGTCTGGTGTGCCCATCGACAACGACGACTGGAATAGTGGTTGGGGCTATAAATACCCCCAACCACCATCATTCAATCCATCCAAGTTTTCAGACCTTCACATTCAATACTAGAGCAAAGACATACACTCCAAGACACAATCAAAGGATGAAATCCTCTCCAAGTTCCAAAATCAACTCAAGTGCTTAGTGACTTGAGAGAGGATCATTTGTGTTTCTTTTGTTGCTTGGATTGGTTTCTTATTCTCACTCTAAACTTCTTAAGTGCTTTGTAAAGCTAGCAAGAGACACCTAATTGTGTGGTGATCCTTGCGAGGTCTTAGTGACCCTAGTGATTTAGGAGAAGCACTCATCTGGTCTGAGTGACCGATTGAGAGAGGGAAAGGGTTGGAATAGACCCGGCCTTTGTGGCCTCCTCAACAGGGACTAGGTTCTTCGGAACCGAACCTCGGTAAACAAATCGCCGTGTTCATTTGTGTTGATCTCACTCGATTTGTTTATCCCCTCTCCTCTCTCTCTCTAAAATTCCCTTGCTTATATTGTTTTGAGTTTGCTCCCAAGGTTATCCGCATTGATTGAGAAACTCATAGCAAGAGGAACAATCTTCCGCACTCCGAATTTATTTCTAACCCTAATCCCAAGTGTAGTGCGTGTTCAAAGATTCATAATTTTCAGGTTTCGCCTATTCACCCCCCTCTAGGCAACTTTCAAATATAATTATGCCGAATTAAATACACTAATCCATAGCCGCTCAGCGTAATCTCAATGTTTCTCGGCCGTAGCGTTGAGCATCATAGTTTCTTTTATCGCATAGTCGTAAATGCGAGCTCTACGCCACGTGTTTGTTGAAAGTCGCCTAGAGGGGGGGTTGAATAGGCAAAACCTGAAATTTATAAACTTAAACACACACTAAGGCCGGGGTTAGCGTTAGAATTAAATCCGAGGCGAAAGATTGTTTCTCTTGCCACGAGTTGCTCAAATGATGCGGATGACGTTTGGTAGCTAACACAAATCAATATTGGCAAGGAAACTTTAGAAAGAGGAAAGAGGGCAAACAAATCAAATGCAAATCACACAAGTGGACACGATGATTTGTTTTACCAAGGTTCGGTTCCAAAGAACCTAGTCCCCGTTGAGGAGGCCACAAAGGCTGGGTCTATTTCAACCCTTTCCCTCTCTCTCAAACGGTCATGTTGGGACGAAGGCGAACACGCCACCCTTCGCTCGACGACTTCGTCCTCGCCTTACACAAGCGAAGGCGGGATCCACAACCCGCCGGACAGGCCAAGGGCGCCTGAGCGGATGGGGGCCTATTCGACCCCTTCGCTCTCGTGTGACAAGATGAAGGCCCCGCCGAAGGCTACGAGACTTCCCACTCCTCGGAACGGAGAGAGGCCCATGTGTGGTTCGGCCCATAGAGTTGGGCCCCTTGTGGACATGCGTGATTATGGCTGTGTCTATAATAAAGTTTATCGTAATGACAGTTTGTAACCCCCTCGTGGGAATATTCTGGGGATAAACCAGGTACTTGAGGGTCTAAATGTCTTTGGCAAGGACAAGCGGCCCCTCGAGTACCTATAAATACCCCCGTACTGTGCCCAGGCACGGGGAGACCAACATGGCTTTTGACATCCCGTGTTAAGCTCTGCAAACTCTCTCCCTAATTTCCCGTTAGATCAACCTGTCTTGGAGGGCAGGTTCCAACATTTGGCACCCACCGTTCGTGCGACGAAGAACGACCCGCGATGGCCCCCAAGAGAGCAACGTCCAAGGCCGCCACATCCATCGATGACGCGGCGAAGGTAGCACTCCTAGCGGAGAAGAAAGGCAAAGCCCTCGCGGACACCACCCCCAAGAGGCCTTTAAAGATGACGCTGTCAACAACAAGAGACAACACCAAGATCACCCACCCCCGACAGCACTGTGCGCACCTGCAATTCCGAGGGCGCACCCCAAGCACCACCACTAGGCTTCGCCCCACTAGAGGGCGAAGACACCATAGAGGATGGAGAAGTCATCAGCATCTCAGCCAAAGACTAGCTAAAGCTACGAGCTTTACGCATAAAAAACAATCACCTGCAAAAGCAGAAGGAAATCCTCGAAGCCAAGCACCAACGAATCACCATGCAAGCCAAAGTTGTAACACCCACTTTGTAATTTGCTAGAAATAATACCAATAGGGAAACAATTTCTCTTCATGTGAGTTTGATCTTTATGCATCATCTTATGTGAACATCATGCCCAAAAACAATTAATAAAAATATATACTACCAAATTATGCATCATGCTCGATTTTATTCTGTGTGCATTTTGTGACAACATACAATAATGTGAAAAAAGAAATATAGTAATACCCAAATGGGAATTTAAGATTTGAAAGAAATTCTAGAATTTAGAAGGGAAAAGAAAATAAGTATTGTGTGGATAAAATAAGTAATCAAAAATATATTATTCCAAGACTAGATTTTGAATTTGTATAATTTAACTCAAAGCTGAAATTTATATTCAAATTCAAATCTGGATTCAAATAATTATGAATAAAAAAAGATAAAGAAGAAAACAAAATAGGAAAAAGAAAAGAAAAAGGAATTAAAAAAAGACAACAGCCTGATGGGCCGGCCTCTCCATTTCGGCCCACCAGGAACCCTTCCCTCTGCGCGGCCCAGGCGTGAACGTCGTTTGCGCCGTGAGCCACTGGCGTGTGGGCCCATGAAGGCAGCCTCCCTGCTCACTTGCGCTCACTCTCCGTCACCCGCTGACTGGTGGGTCCATGCCGTCAGCCCCGTTCTCTTCTTCCCATGGATCTCAGCGCGGTGGTTGACCAACGAATCCCGCGAAGCTCGGCTCACAGGGGATGCGGGGTGGAGGTTTGACCCGGTATAAAACGGCGCCCTGCGCGGCTAACAGGGCTCCCGCAACCTGGGACCCACGCGTTCGTAGCCAGTGCACCGCCGCCGACCGTTCCACCGCCACTACGGACGATCAACGCCGGTCGCGACCGCGTGCCTGCAAGGAATAGCGCTGGTGATCCGACGACGTGCCGCGGGTGCGTTGGTTGCAGTTGTCGTGGGTGTGGTGTCGGGGGTGACGACGAATTGCTCGCCATACCTCTCGGTCCACCGCGGAATCGCCGAGCGTCGTGAGCAAGAGTCTGCGCGCACCGAGTCTGGGTATGGCATACTCTATCGAGGTCACTTATGCTTGAATTTCGTGTTAGCGGGCTCGATGGGGGAAAGTGGGTGTCGGGGCACCGAATCACTGCGCGCCGGCATGGAACCATGGCAGCAGTGGGCGGCGCCGCCGTCGAGCGTGGCCGGGGGGGAAGATGCCCTCAGGGCCGTCCATCTCGGATGTGTGGCTGCGATTAAAACGAGGGATACCCCTTCGCGCTGGTTTGATCCTGGCCGTTGGCTTCGAATCGTGCGAAGCGTATTAAATCGCGCATATGTTAGATTTGAGCCATAGGATCGTGATCTGGCGATCGACATCGCGTACCGGTTCAAAGGTTTTAGAGATCTAATCCGGGCCGTGTAGCTGAGATCGGGCAGTCAGGATTAAAAGGTACCCCTTCGCGGGTCACTTTTGCTAAAGAGACCCTCTATTTTTATATAATCAACCCGCCATCCACAGGGCCTGTTCTCTGTGTCTCTGAATTCTTACCCCGTGCCCCCTGGGTTTATCTGGATTTGAGGCCCAGTCCATAGCTCTGTAAATTGAGTTATTTAATTTTAGAAATTACTTTTTAACACAAAAATAAGTGCTAGGACTTAAATAAATCATAGAAAATTCATATGAACTCCAAATTAACCCATTCCACTTTCTAAATTGTTGTAATTTAATTCTCTATCACTTAGTGTCTCTGTTTTATCATGACAACAGTAAGAAAATTAATCCCACACTTAATCCTATTTTAAACACATAAAACCTTTGGAAATTCATAACTTAAAATCTATAACTCCAAAAATTATGATTCCTGTTCCTAGGATTTTATTTTAATGTGTAGAATATTTCTGTGTATTTTATTTATATGTTTGGTGTAATGTTAATTTCTTTATATGCACTGTGCTTGTTTGTATTATGGCGAGTAGAAGAGCCCGTTGCTGAGGATCCTGGTGAGCAGCAGGTTGAAGTAGCTGAGCAGGAGCTCATTGAATGCAAGTTGTGCCCTTGACCACTTTTTACCCAATAATGTTCTTTAATACCATTTATCCATGCATAGGTTAATTTTGATGGGACCCAATAGCTCACTCTAGATTGTTATCTCATTACCTTGTTTACCCCTGAATCACTTGGGTAGTTTGCTATTGCTTTAAATGGTTTTGGGATAATCATTTATTACCTCTATGTTCCAATTCTTTTTGTTATTCTATTTATGTTCATGTTGAGATCATTAATGTTAATTGGAACATAGAGCTTAACTTGAGTAACACGTGCCACCACAAGGGTTTAATGGGACGCCCTTGGCTGACTAATTAGGAAAGCTAGTGGAAGACTACCTTACCCGAAAGGGGCAAGGGCAGTAGGGGAGTGGTCAGTGTAGGGAGGTCCTTGGTTGATTTTGCTGCGATGGCGGTCAGCCAAGAACCCTGCATTGGAACTTCCTATAAACTGTAGCGGGTTTTTGGAAGCTAGTGGAACTTTGTAAAGGCCTCGTAGTGTTGCCCTGCCGCGCTTCCTAGGTAGAGGCGTATGGGAAGTCGCGATCCCTTGGCAGATGGGTAACATGACTTGTGGGTAAAGGGTACAACCTCTGCAGAGTGTAAAACTGGTATACTAGCCGTGCTCGCGGTCATGAGCAACTCAGGTCTCTCTGATGTTTAAATTATGGAACTTAAATTCAATTTTGTCATTTGCATTGCATGGGTTTATTATTAATTTGTTCTATTACTTTACTTATGGTTTGGTATTTACTTACACTTAGTAACTGCTAATAAAATTTTGACCAACTACTTAAAAGCAATGCTCAGCTTTAACCCCTATCATTGATTAGCCTTACACCTCACATGAACTCACACCTTTGTGAGTTTATGTCCACTGGTTCCCCCACAACTTGTTGAGCTATGATCATGTGTGAGCTCACCCTTGCTGTCTCACACCCCCCCCCCACAGGAGAAGAACAGGTGGTTCAGGAGGAGCCACAAGGCGAGGAGTATGATCTGATCTAGGTGGCGTTTCTCAGTTGACATTGGCGCCAACGATCCTTAGTTCGTTTTATATTTATTATTTTATTTTGTAATAAGTCTTCCGCTATGTAATAAATACTCTGATTATTGTGACATTTATCTCTATACACTCTGTTATTATATATGTTGTCTTCTTGGCGCATGTATGAGATGCACCTGGCTTTGTTCCTTAAAGCCGGGTGTGACAGAAGTGGTATCGGAGCAATGTTGACTGTAGGACGAAACCTAGATAGAAATGGACAAAACCCTTTCCTACTTACCTTACTCTGACTTATTCTATACTTATCTCATCTGGATCTTATCTCACCTTTTGCTACCCTATTCTGGTTAATCTTATCTTTTCTACTCTAAGACAAGATGGATTTCACACCTTGGAATCCTACCACTATGATCTTTTTAAGAGATAGGGAACCCAAGACAAAATTTAAAACTATTTTCTTTAAAATGTTGTTTGATTGTGCTGATGCTAAATGCCTGATTTGCTTCTTTGATTGATTGAATTATTATAGATGGACATCTTAGTATGTACCACCATAAGGTAATAAATTAGCTATGGTAGGTAAAATATTAATTCGCTTAGCTAATAAATTCCCCAAAGTAACATGATTTGTAATTACCTGCCTTGTCTACTATTTTCTTACCATATGTATCTAACTCAGATGGTCAATACCAGGCGGGGTGGTGGAATTGATTTGTCTCCTAATCGACACACTCGGTGGATATATAGACAACCCCAGCCACAACCTGCAGAGATGAATCCTCCTAATCCTCCACCAGGCGGAGTTGACCCACTGGTTGCTGCTCAGATGGCGGTGATGCAGCAAATGGCGGACACTATGGCTGATATGCGTGCCCAGATGCAGCAAGAACGCCAGGAGATGCGTCAGGAAAGAGAAGATTTATGCCAGGAGTTGCACCAAGAGCGAGAGGAGATACGCCAGGAAAGGAGGGCGCAACAACAGCAGCTGCAGCAGCAAATGCAACAACAACAGCAACAAGTACCACTGCCTCCACCTCCACCACCACCAGTTCCACCCCGTGATAAGCATAGGGAGTTCATGAGTCATAAGCCACCTACATTCGCTAGCTCACCTGATCCACTGGACGCGGATGATTGGCTGAAGTCCGTTGAGAAGATGCTGAATATTGCACAATGCACTGACCGGGAGAAGGTTTTATATGCTTCTGGACGTCTGACAGGTCCTGCTGCTGACTGGTGGGATTCATATACTGCTGCCCATGATGCTGCTGATACTATTACTTGGGCAGAGTTCAGTACACAGTTCCGGAACTACCATATTCCAGCTGGTATGATAAAGATCAAGAAGGAGTTTTTGTCATTGAAGCAAGGCAACATGTCGGTCAGCGAGTACAGAGACAAATTCATTCAGCTATCGAGATATGCTCCGGAGGAAGTTGCTGAGGATGAAAGAAAGCAGGAGCACTTTATTGAAGGACTTAATGGACCCCTACAGTATGCACTGGTTGCACACACTTTTCCATCATTTCAGAGACTGCTGGATAAGGCTCTTGCTATTGAACACAAGCGTGTTTAGCTGGGAGATTTGAAGAGAAAGGCTATATCTCAAGGACAAGGAAGCAGCAGTGTTCGTCCTCGCTACAGTTCACCCCAGGGTACACCCGTTCGCACTGGCGGAGGCCAGCGCCCAGTTCAGCAATCACCACTGAGGACTCCACCTCCTCGACAGGCTACCCCTGCTGGCACCCCGACGAAGTTTTCAGGACAGAGTCCAGGCACTACTTGTTTCAAGTGTGGGGGAAGACTGGTCATTATGCAAATGTCTGCCCACAGAGGATTGCTACTACTCCAGTTCAGAACAGGCAGCAAACTCCAGGATCTGGCAAGGGATATTCTATTGCCAAGGTTAATCAAGTCAGCGTTGATGCTACTCCGGATGGTGGGGACCTCGTACTTGGTATGTTTTATGTTAATGCAATTCCTGCAACCATATTATTTGATTCTGGTGCTACACATTCATTCATGTCTGCTAGATATGCCAACACAAATGAAATACCACTGCTAAATATGAGAAAACCCATGATAGTAATTACACCTAAAGGGCCTGTTGAGGCGAATCAAATGACACGTAGATTGACATTGACCATTATGGGTAGAGAATTTGGAGCTACTGCTATAATATTAGAGTCAAGCAGTATAGATCTGATCCTTGGTATGTCATGGCTAAGAAAGGCAAAGGCCGTTATAGCATGTGGTAGAGGTACCGTAGAACTCAGTACCACTAAGGGAGAAAGGTTTCAAGTTAATATTGCAGTAACCTCCTCACCCATGCGTGCAATGTTCTTTATACCGGAGGAGTTTGTTGGTGACAACATCCGGGTGGTTAGAGATTTTCCGGATGTCTTTCCAGAGGAGTTACCAGGGATGCCACCTGATAGAGAAGTTGAGTTTGTTATTGATCTCTTACCTGGAACCGCCCCTATTTCTAAACGGCCATATAGGATGTCCGTAGAGGAGTGGAAGGAACTTAAGAAGCAGTTAACTGAGTTACAAGAGGCTGGGTACATTCGTCCGAGTTCCTCACCTTGGGGAGCACCGGTCTTGTTTGTACAGAAGAAGGATGGATCACAAAGAATGTGTGTGGATTATAGATCTCTCAACGATGTTACTGTGAAGAACAAGTATCCGTTGCCCCGTATCGAGGATTTATTTGATCAGATGAGAGGTGCTAGAGTATTCTCGAAGATTGATCTCCGATCCGGTTACCATCAGATGAGGATCAGACCATCGGATATCCCTAAGACCGCATTCTCGACTCGATATGGATTATATGAGTTCACCGTGATGTCGTTTGGATTAACCAACGCACCAGCTTATTTTATGAATTTGATGAACAAGGTGTTTATGGAGTATCTGGACAGATTCGTCGTGGTATTCATCGACGATATTCTTATCTATTCCAAGAGTGATAGTGATCACGAGGAACATCTGAGGTTGGTGCTACAGAAGCTACGAGATAACCAGCTATATGCCAAGTTCAGCAAGTGCGAGTTTTGGATTGGCGAGGTGCCATTTCTTGGTCATATTATTTCTAATGGAGGAATATCAGTAGATCCTGCTAAGGTTAAGGAGATAATGGAGTGGAGAGTACCCACTACAGTTACTGAGATTCGGAGTTTCTTGGGACTTGCTGGATATTATCGGAGATTTATTGAAGGATTTTCTAAGATTGCTAAGCCTATGACTTCACTTTTGGAGAAAGGAAGAGAATTTAAGTGGGACGAGAAGTGCCAAGACAGCTTTGATCAATTGAAGAAAAGATTGATGTCGCCACCAGTATTGGTTATGCCAGACCTACAGAAAGGATTTGATATCTATTGCGATGCATGTGGCCAAGGCTTAGGATGTGTGCTCATGCAGGATGGGTATGTGATTGCTTATGCTTCACATCAGTTGCGGAAACATGAGTTAAACTACCCCACACACGACTTGGAATTGGCAGCCGTTGTGCATGCGCTTAAGATTTGGAGACATTATATCATGGGGACCAAGTGCCAAGTATATACGGATCATAAGAGTCTGAAGTATATATTCACTCAGAAGGATCTCAACCTTAGGCAACGCCGTTGGTTGGAGCTTATTAAGGATTATGATTTGGAGATTCACTATCACCCGGGCAAGGCGAATTTGGTTGCAGATGCCTTGAGCCGAAAGGAGCATGTTCATTCAGCTATTGTTGCCCAGCTACCCGATGAGATTGTTGAGGATTTCAGGAGACTTAACCTGGGGATAGTTGCTCATACCGAAGGAGTTACTATTGATGTGGAACCCACTTTGGATCAAGAAATCCGCAAAGGACAAATGGGTGATGCTAAAATAAAAGAGATTAAGGATCTGATTACTGAAGGTCGAGTTCCGGAATTTACGGAAGATGAGCAAGGCACTGTATGGTTCAAGGACAGGATGTGTGTTCCTGATATTAAAAGCCTTCGAGAGACTATTTTAAAGGAGGCCCATGATTCGGACTATTCTATTCATCCTGGTAGTACCAAGATGTATCAGGATTTGAAGCGGAAATATTGGTGGTATGGATTGAAAAGAGATGTAGCTGCACATGTGGCTATGTGCGATGTATGTCAAAGAGTTAAGGCTGAACACCAGAGGCCAGCTGGACTGTTACACCCACTGAAGATACCCGAGTGGAAGTGGGAAGAGATTGGTATGGATTTCATTACTGGATTGCCTCGCACCCAGAAAGGATATGATGCTATATGGGTGATTGTGGATAGATTGACTAAAGTGGCTCACTTTATTCCTGTGAAGACTACATATAAAGGTTCTCAGCTAGCAGAATTATATATGGCTCGGATTGTGTGTTTACATGGAGTACCAAAGAAGATCGTGTCTGATCGAGGTTCACAGTTTACCTCAAGATTTTGGAGAAGCTTTCATGAGAATATGAGTACGAAGTTGAATTTTAGCACGGCTTATCACCCTCAGACTGATGGACAGACTGAAAGGACTAATCAAGTATTGGAAGATATGTTGAGAGCTTGTGCACTTCAGCATGGAGGAAGTTGGGATAAAAGTCTACCGTATGCTGAGTTCTCATATAATAATAGTTATCAGGCCAGTCTGAAGATGTCACCTTTTGAAGCTTTATATGGGAGGAAGTGCAGGACTCCTTTGTATTGGGATCAGACTGGAGAAAGACAATTCTTTGGGCCTGAATTGATTCAAGAAGCAGAAGAACAAGTTCGTATAATTCGAGAGAATTTGAGGGTGGCTCAAACCAGGCAAAAGAGCTATGCTGATAATAGAAGGAGGCCATTGGAATTTGAAGAAGGAGATTATGTGTATCTCAAGGTGTCACCACTTCGTGGAATGAGGAGATTTAAAGTCAAGGGCAAATTGTCCCCTCGATATATTGGACCATTCTTGATCTTTAGGAGAGTTGGGGAGATGGCATACCAACTTGAGTTACCGGATAGTCTATCGGATGTGCATAATGTGTTCCACGTATCTCAACTGAAGAAATGTCTCCGTGTCCCTGAGGAACAGTTACCCATGGAAGAGCTCAGTGTTCAGGGTGATTTGACTTACACGGAATACCCGATCAAGATTTTGGATACTTTGACTCGAGTTACAAGAAATAAGGTGGTAAAGATGTGCAAAGTCCAATGGAGTCACCACGGTGAAGATGAAGCAACTTGGGAAAGAGAAGAAGAGCTTCGTATAGATTTTCCTCACCTTTTTCCTCGTTCTTCCTAAATCTCGAGGACGAGATTATTTTTAAGGGGGGTAGGATTTGTAACACCCACTTTGTAATTTGCTAGAAATAATACCAATAGGGAAACAATTTCTCTTCATGTGAGTTTGATCTTTATGTATCATCTTATGTGAACATCATGCCCAAAAACAATTAATAAAAATATATACTACCAAATTATGCATCATGCTCGATTTTATTCTGTATGCATTTTGTGACAACATACAATAATGTGAAAAAAAGAAATATAGTAATACCCAAATGGGAATTTAAGATTTGAAAGAAATTCTAGAATTTAGAAGGGAAAAGAAAATAAGTATTGTGTGGATAAAATAAGTAATTAAAAATATATTATTCCAAGACTAGATTTTGAATTTGTATAATTTAACTCAAAGCTGAAATTTATATTCAAATTCAAATCTGGATTCAAATAATTATGAATAAAAAAAAGAGAAAGAAGAAAACAAAATAGGAAAAAAGAAAAGAAAAAGGAATTAAAAAAAAGACAACAGCCTGATGGGCCGGCCTCTCCATTTCGGCCCACCAGGAACCCTTCCCTCTGCGCGGCCCAGGCGTGAACGTCGTTTGCGCCGTGAGCCACTGGCGTGTGGGCCCACGAAGGCAGCCTCCCTGCTCACTTGCGCTCACTCTCCGTCACCCGCTGACTGGTGGGTCCACGCCGTCAGCCCCGTTCTCTTCTTCCCATGGATCTCGGCGCGGTGGTTGACCAATGAATCCCGCGAAGCTCGGCTCACGGGGGATGCGGGGTGGAGGTTTGACCCGGTATAAAACGGCGCCCTGCGCGGCTAACAGGACTCCCGCAACCTAGGACCCGCGCGTTCGTAGCCAGTGCGCCACCGCCGACCGTTCCACCGCCACTACAAACGATCAACGCCGGTCGCGACCGCGTGCCTGCAAGGAATAGCGCTGGTGATCCGACGACGTGCCGCAGGTGCGTTGGTTACAGTTGTCGTGGGTGTGGTGTCGGGGGTGACGATGAATTGCTCGCCGTGCCTCTCGGTCCGCCGCGGAATCGCCGAGCGTCGTGAGCAAGAGTCTGCGCGCACCGAGTCTGGGTATGGCATACTCTATCGAGGTCACTTATGCTTGAATTTCGTGTTAGCGGGCTCGATGGGGGAAAGTGGGTGTCGGGGCGCCGAATCACTGCGCGCCGGCATGGAACCATGGCAACAGTGGGCGGCGCCGCCGTCGCGCGTGGCCGGGGGGGGGGGGAAGATGCCCTCGGGCCGTCCATCTCGGATGTGTGGCTGCGATTAAAACGAGGGATACCCCTTCGCGCTGGTTTGATCCTAGTCGTTGGCTTCGAATCGTGCGAAGCGTATTAAATCGCGCATATGTTAGATTTGAGCCGTAGGATCGTGATCTGGCGATCGACATCGCGTACCGGTTCAAAGGTTTTAGAGATCTAATCCGGGCCTTGTAGCTGAGATCGGGCGGTCAGGATTAAAAGGTACCCCTTCGCGGGTCACTTTTGCTAAAGAGACCCTCTGTTTTTATATAATCAACCCGCCATCCACAGGGCATGTTCTCTGTGTCTCTGAATTCTTACCCCGTGCCCCCTGGGTTTATCTGGATTTGAGGCCCAGTCCATAGCTCTGTAAATTGAGTTATTTAATTTTAGAAATTACTTTTTAACACAAAAATAAGTGCTAGGACTTAAATAAATCATAGAAAATTCATATGAACTCCAAATTAACCCATTCCACTTTCTAAATTGTTGTAATTTAATTCTCTATCACTTAGTGTCTCTGTTTTATCATGACAACAGTAAGAAAATTAATCCCACACTTAATCCTATTTTAAACACATAAAACCTTTGGAAATTCATAACTTAAAATCTATAACTCCAAAAATTATGATTCCTGTTCCTAGGATTTTATTTTAATGTGTAGAATATTTCTGTGTATTTTATTTATATGTTTGGTGTAATGTTAATTTCTCTATATGCACTGTGCTTGTTTGTATTGTGGCGAGTAGAAGAGCCCGTTGCTGAGGATCCTGGTGAGCAGCAGGTTGAAGTAGCTGAGCAGGAGCTCATTGAAGGCAAGTTGTGCCCTTCACCACTTTTTACCCAATAATGTTCTTTAATACCATTTATCCATGCATAGGTTAATTTTGATGGGACCCAATAGGTCACCCTAGATTGTTTATCTCATTACCTTGTTTACCCCTGAATCACTTGGGTAGTTTGCTATTGCTTTAAATGGTTTTGGGATAATCATTTATTACCTCTATGTTCCAATTCTTTTTGTTATTCTATTTATGTTCATGTTGAGATCATTAATGTTAATTGGAACATAGAGCTTAACTTGAGTAACACGTGCCACCACAAGGGTTTAATGGGACGCCCTTGGCTGACTAATTAGGAAAGCTAGTGGAAGACTACCTTACCCGAAAGGGGCAAGGGCAGTAGGGGAGTGGTCAGTGTAGGGAGGTCCTTGGTTGATTTTGCTGCGATGGCGGTCAGCCAAGAACCCTGCATTGGAACTTCCTATAAACCGTAGCGGGTTTTCGG
Organism: Zea luxurians; assembly: GCA_029449295.1. Lineage (NCBI taxonomy): Eukaryota > Viridiplantae > Streptophyta > Magnoliopsida > Poales > Poaceae > Zea > Zea luxurians. The sequence goes on along the minus strand of JAOPSE010000005.1, from coordinate 9,782,513 downwards.
AAGCTAGTGGAACTTTGTAAAGGCCTCGTAGTGTTGCCCTGCCGCGCTTCCTAGGTAGAGGTGCATGGGAAGTCACGATCCCTTGGCAGATGGGTAACATGACTTGTGGGTAAAGGGTACAACCTCTGCAGAGTGTAAAACTGGTATACTAGTCGTGCTCGTGGTCATGAGCAACTCAGGACTCTCTGATGTTTAAATTATTGAACTTAAATTCAATTTTGTCATTTGCATTGCATGGGTTTATTATTAATTTGTTCTATTACTTTACTTATGGTTTGGTATTTACTTACACTTAGTAACTGCTAATAAAATTTTGACCAACTACTTAAAAGCAATGCTCAGCTTTAACCCCTATCATTGATTAGCCTTACACCTCACATGAACTCACACCTTTGTGAGTTTATGTCCACTGGTTCCCCACAACTTGTTGAGCTATGATCATGTGTGAGCTCACCCTTGCTGTCTCACCCCCCCCCCCACAGGAGAAGAACAGGTGGTTCAGGAGGAGCCACAAGGAGAGGAGTATGATCTGATCTAGGTGGCGTTTCTCAGTTGACATTGGCGCCAACGATCCTTAGTTTGTTTTATATTTATTATTTTATTTTGTAATAAGTCTTCCGCTATGTAATAAATACTCTGATTATTGTGACATTTATCTCTATACACTCTGTTATTATATATGTTGTCTTCTTGGCGCATGTATGAGATGCACCTGGCTTTGTTCCTTAAAGCCGGGTGTGACAAAAGTGGGCCAGATGATACAAGATGAGGAACAGAGAGCTCAAGAGCTAGAGTAAGAGATCGCGCTCATTCAAGGCGAAGGCTTATACAACCTGCAGCACGGACCCCTCGCACCACCAGTGCCTCTCTAGCAACACATTCAAGCCGGAGACCCATTCCAGTCACAGCACGACCCTTTCATTCCACTAGCTGCCGCTTTCCAGGTTATCAACTCTCTCGACGAGCGAAGTCCTCTGGCTCCGTAGCTCCAAGCGTCACATTGGCCTACCAACTTAAGGGCCAGCACATACCCCAAATACAATGGCAGCACTGACCCGACTCAGTACATCGTGAGCTACGAGGTAGCCATCGCATCGTCCGGAGGGGACGATGCCACTATGGCCAAGTCCTTCATCATCACCCTCGAATGCCCTGCCTTGACTTGGTACACCAGGCTACCGCCACTGTCCATCGAGTCCTAGAAAGGCCTTCATGACAAATTCCTGCTCAACTTCCAAGGGTACCGACCCGACACAGACACCTTGGCCGAGCTATCCCTCTGCAAGCAGCAAGAAAAGGAAACCCTTCGTGAATACTACAGGAAATTCCTGATGCTCAAATCACAACTGCCATCAGTTGTCGACCACATAGCGATCTACTACGCCATCAGTGGTCTTCGAGCAGGCCTCCTATACAGTCATTGCATCAGGGACCCACCCAAGAACCTACTGGAGCTATACCAACTATTCGAGAAGTATGCCAGGTCTGAGGAGCTCCATCAACACAAGGTTGAATCTCAGAGGAAGCCCAAGGACCCTCCGCAGTCCAGCAGAACCTGGACCAGACCGGTGCACCCAGACTCTGGTAGGGACAATCGCAATCATCAGCAGGTGCACACCATAGCCAATCAGCACCCAACCGGAGACCCCACCCGTCGTAAGGAATACCCCCCAAGGCCACGACAACGGCACAAGAGGAAGAGGCCAGCGACGGACACAACAGCCGCAAAGGTTCTATTGCCTATTTCACAGCGAAGACTGCGCGCATCCAACAAGGGACTGTCCAGAGACTGAGGCAACCAAGGACAGAATGTCCAGAGCTCAACCAGCTGACAACCAGCAGGTCGTCGTGCACACTTACCATCACCAACAACCCTACCACAATGAGCAAATCTAGCATCCACCCAACCATGCTTACCAGCACCATCAAGAGGTGCAGGTTCTACCACCACCACCTCCACATCACCCAAATCCCCCGCACCACAACCACCCACCGTAAGCACCCAAACAAGAAGACTTCGCTGAGCAACCATATCGCGGAGTCATCCACATGATCACTGGGGGATCCAGCATGGACTTCGACACAAAACGGCACAAAAGAGACCACTATCAGAGTGTGAACCATGTCGCTCTCACTAGTACAGTGGTGCAAACAAAGTGGTCCCTTGTACCGCTCACTTTTGATGCCAGGGACGTTGACTTGCACAGCGCTGCACATGCAGATGCCATGGTGATAAACTGCAGGGTAGCATGCTGGGACCTACACAAAGTGCCTGTCGATAATGGCAGTCGGGCTGATATCATTTTTCTGCATGCCTTCGATCGTATGGGAATAAGCCACAGCCTCCTTAAGCCTGCAGATAATCCCCTCAACGGATTTGGTGGCAAGGGCACTTTCCCCGTTGGCAAGATAGAGCTCCCCCTGTCATTTGACGTAGCACCCAGCGCACAGAGTCAGCAGGTCACATTCGACATCGTTGATATGGTCTACCCATACAATGCCATAATGGGGCGTGGCTCGATCAACAAATTTGAGGCAGCCATTCATGGGCTCTACCTCTGTATGAAAATCCTAGGCCCATAGGGCGTGATCACTGCCTATGGCGATTAGCAGACAGCGTGCAACATCGAAAGAGACTTCGTTCCAGGGCAACGAAACGTACACTGCCTCACAGTAGAGCGCGAAGGCTTCGAGAGCGCTCGCCCAGTCGCAGACGGAAAAGTCAAGGCATAGCTCCAAAGCAACGACGGGACGAAGACAGTACCCCTTGACCCAGCAACACCGAAGCAAACAGTAATAATCAGCGAAGACCTGACATCACGAGACGAGGAAAAACTCCTTTCCTATCTCTCCCATAACAAGGACGTCTTCGCTTGGTTCGCCCTTGATCTGGTCGAGGTTAGCCATTTCGTCATCAAGCACAGCCTGGGCATCGACCCTTCGGTGCACCCAAAAAAGCAGCGGCTGCAAAAAATGTCCGACGAGAAAATGGAGGCAGCAAAGGCCGAAGTGCATCGCTTGTTGGAAGCCAGATTCATCAAGCCAATCGCTTATCCAACATGGCTCGCCAACGTGGTCATGGTGCAGAAAAAGAGTGGCAAATGGTGTATGTGCATCGACTTCACAAGCCTCAATATGGCTTGCCCCAAGGACAATTTCCCTCTGCCACGAATTGACAAAATCATCGATAGTGCAGCAGGCTGCGATGTCATGTCCCTCCTAGATTGCTTCTCGGGCTACCACCTGATTTACATGAAAGAGGAGGACAAGGCAAGTACAAGCTTCATCACACCCTTCGGCACGTACTGTTTCGTACGGATGCCTGAGGGGCTCAAGAACGCCGGCTCAACTTTTTCTCGCCTCACCAAGATGGTCCTTGAAAACCAAGTAGGCTGCAACATCTTTACTTATGTAGACGGCATTTTCGTCGCAAGCAAAAGCAAAGAGGACCACTTGGCTGACCTCGTAGAGACGTTCGCCAACATGCGCGACGCATGACTCCGGCTCAACCCTGAGAAGTGTGTCTTCGGGGTAAGCCAGGGGAAGATACTTGGTTACCTAGTATCGCACCGAGGGATCGAGGCCAACCCAACAAAGATCCAAGCAATCATCAACATTGCACCCCCGCAGTCCACCAAAGACGTCCAACGACTGACAGGAAGACCGGCGGCCCTGAACAGATTCATCTCTAAATCCGCCGAGCAAAGCCTACCTTTCCTCAAAACGTTGTGTGGCATGAAAGACTTCATTTGGGGCCCCGGGCAGGCAGTGGCCTTCGAGTCGCTCAAACAGCACCTGTCTGACTTAGCAACTCTAACAAGTTCTTACCCTTCGCTTCCGCTGCTTCTCTACATTGCGGCTTCACACTGCGCAGTCAGCGCAGCATTAGTCCAAGAGCAGGACAGAGATGGCAAAAACCAGCAATGCCCAGTGTACTACGTCTCTAAAGTCCTCAAGACTTCCAAGTGCAACATGACCGAACTCGAGAAAATTTCATACGCAGTGGTCATGGCTTCACGCAAGCTACGACACTATTTCGAGGCGTTCAAAGTACGAGTCACTTCGGACAGGGGTCTGAGAGAATTGTTCAGGAACTCAGAGGCGTCTGCCAGAATTGCAAAATGGGCAGCTGAATTGTCCGGGTACCACATCATCTTTGAGCCCAGAACGACAATCAAGTCGCAAGTCTTGGTGGACTTCATCGTCGACTGGACAGGACCCATGGGGCCACAGCAAGAACACTTAGAAAAAGTTTGGACCATCCACTGCGATAACGCATGGTGCCATGCGGGGGCAGGCGTCTCAATGATTATCACATCACTTGCCAGTGTCAAGTACAGATATGCCACACGCCTCAGCTTTGCTCTAGAGTCCGACAGATGCACTAACAACATAGCAGAATACGAAGCCGTCATCCTGGGTCTTCGCAAACTACGAGCCCTCGGCGTCACCACATGCATCATCAGAATAGACTTCAAGGTCGTCGCTGGCCAGATCGAAAAGGAGTACTTAGCAAAGGAGCCTGTGCTGATGCAATAACTCACCGCCGTCCGTGGCCTTGAAAAACAATTCAAAGGTTTCACCTACGGGCAAATGGGCAGACCAATTACCCAAAGTCATATGGGCGCTGAATACGACAGAATACCGAACAACCGAGTTCACACCCTTTCGCCTGATGTATGGATCTAAAGCAATGACGCCGCAAGAGTTAAAGAACGGGTCCCCCCCGAACAAACTAGTCAGCCGTCCCCGACGTCGACGAACCAACCTCCAAAGATCTCATTGACAGAGACAGTGTCCTCGCCTTGCAGGCCCTAAACAAGTATAGGTCCAGACCAAGGCATGGCGTGACAACAATGTCGTCCCAAGAGAATTCAACGTAGGGGATCTAGTACTCGTGAGGACCACCAGGACAGAGTCCCGGGGCAAGCTAGAGCCGAAGTGGGAAGGGACGTACATAGTCAAGACGAAGGAATCCCAAGTGCTTACAGGCTAACAACTTCATCCGGCGAAGACTTAGAGCACTCATGGAACGTCGATAACCTCCAAAACTTTTTTATTTAAGATCCAAGGCCCAAGCTCCTTTGTAATTCCGTAAACAATGTCATTCAGGCCCACACTATTTTCCTCCCAGGGGGGTGAGGTTTTTAACGAGGCAGAGCCATGTAATATACCACCAAAAATCCCCCGCAAAAAGTCCAGCAAGCATCATGGTCATGAGTGTCGAAAAAGACCGCATCAACGGTCTTCGACATTCGACGTATAAATAGTCACCACAAGAGGCACCCTAGACTACCCTCGTGTGTGACAAATCCGAGAAAAAGCCGCCTAAAGGTGCAGCCGGATATGCATAATAAGTGCGCGACATCAACCTAAAGGTGTGAAGTCTTTTCTATAAGACACATTCGAGCAAAAGCCGCCTAAGGGTGCAGCCGGATATGCACAATAAGTGTGTGACATTACCCTAAAGGTGCAAAGTCTTTTCTATAAGACACATCCAAGCAAAAGTCGCCTAAGGGTGCAGCCGGATATGCACAATAAGTGTGCGACATCACCCTAAAGGTGCAAAGTCTTTTCTATAAGACACATCCGAGCAAAAGCAGCCTAAGGGTGCAGCCTGATATGCACAATAAGTGTGCGACATCACCCTAAAGGTGCGAAGTCTTTTCTTTAAGACACATTCGAGCAAAATCCGCCTAAGGGTGCAGCCGGATATGCACAATAAGTGTGCAACATCACCCTAAAGGTGCGAAGTCTTTTCTATAAGATGCATCCGAGCAAAAGCCGCCTAAGGGTGCAGCCCGATATGCACAACAAGTGTGCGACATCACCCTAAAGGTGCGAAGTCTTCACAATAAGACAAATCCGAGAAAAAGCCGCCTAAGGGTGCAGCCGGACATGCATAAATGTGCGACATCACCCTAATGGTGCAAACTCTATTACGATCACCTTGAAGGTGCGAAGTCTCTACTATCGGACACGGTCGAACAAAAACCACCTAAGGGCACAGCCAGGTACACGTTATCAACGTCCAACATCGCCATAGAAAGCGAGGTCCCCATTCCACTTATGGACCATGCCAGCATAATTACAAGTCGGGACAACCTCACAACAAGCGCAGCACGCGGTATCATCATAGTTTACATACACACAACAAGGGGCCCGCTGGCCACATTACATAAATAATACAAATCACTTATTGCCCTCCCTCTATTGCGAGTCGGGGGAGGGCAGCATTTTCACTCACTATCGCAACACGAGAGCGAGGGCAGCAGACATGCTACATCGACTCAGCCTTCAGAATAAGGCCTAACTCTCGAAAGTTAAACAACATCATCTTCAACTCCTCGTCCTCAAAAAGATTCTGCAGATCCCCCTCCCTAATACACGTCCCGTACGTCGAAGATAGCAAATCTCGTTGGTCGTCCCGATCTAGTCGAAGACAGGATCGTTCCATCCCCATCTGTCGACGCCTCCCACTTCGCGACATCTCACTAAACACTATGCTTCGACACCACCTTTCACCGGTGGTGCTTTTCGGCTATCACCCCAGCCGGGGGAGCAGACCCTTCGCGCACTTCAGGATGCGGCAAAGACTCCGCCGCGGCCACATCCAATGCAGCAAAATAATCTAAATCTTCATCAGAAGACTCCTCAATCCACGAAAACGGACTCCCAAAATCACACCCATCTGATGACCAAGACTCAGTTTTAGAACCAGACGAATTTCCATTAACAGGCACTGCATTTGCAACTGCCACAAAATTAATATCAACATCAGTAGGGTTGCTTGTGCAGGCCCGGACGTCGGAACCTGCGCAACAACCGACCTTTAGTATCACAAAAAAACCGTAAACCCAACGCCCCTAACACGACCCCGCCACCTGCGAAGGAGCAGCCGCTGCTGCAGGGTCTTCGCTAGTCGGTGCAGCCGCCGTTGCAGGGTCTCCGCCATGGTCGGCTTGTGGCTCCGGTTGTTCTTCAGCCCTCGTCCTTGCATCTTCTGCCTAGGTCACTGAGCTCTCTAGGCCACCGAAGTCCTCGACTTCTTCCTCGTTCAGCATCTACAGAAACAACAAAAATGTTACTAAAAAACCTGCTCCAGCGCTCGGTCGACCCTCTCCCGGACAGTGTCGCAGCCGTGAGGGCCCCACATCCTATCATAAAGCACCCCAGCGGACCGCTTTAGCACCTCGTCTCCGACCTGGAAGATTTCGCGGTTGAAGTCCTCGGTTACCCGATCAAAGACTTCGAAATGCCTACATCCCTCACGGAACAAGGCATTCGCAGCCCCCTCGCAGGTAACGAGCGAGGCGAAGGACATGAGACTGGTCACGATGGGTGGGAGCAACTCCAACTCCTCCTACAGCCACCCGAGGAAGCGGAGGCCCACCTCTTTGCCAAATTTGTCAAAGGGCGCGGTTCGCGCACCAAGTTGACGGTACGCCTCCACGAGCAATGCGTGCGCTCGATCGACCTCAGCGCGGGTGGAGGCCTCCTTCCTGTCCACGTAGCCGTGCAGACTTATCTGCCCTGACTCTTTGTCATTAGCGCACTTGAGGGCAAGATTGGCCTCGGCGCGGGCAGCTTGGGCCTCAGCGCGGGCCTTTTCCGCGTCCTCCTTTTCTGCCGCAAGCCAACGGTTGAGGTCCTCCTTCTCAGCCTCCACCGCCATCAGCTTTTCAAGCAGATTGCGGCTCCTGTTTTTTGCCGCCGACTTGTCTCGAATTGCCTCCGTATGTTGCGTTCGGAGGCGCTCAATCCTCCCCTCAAGTCGCCACCTTTCGGCAGCAAGCTCCGAGGTCAGCGCCCCCAATGCAATGCGCTCGGCGAAGGCAGCCGCCTAGCACAAAGACTGTCAAAAGCAGAGTTATGGAAGAAAAACAAGTTCCCAAAGCACCGGCCACTCACATGTTTTAGCTGTTGCGCAACTAAGGCGGCCACGTCCTTCGCAGCGGCGTCAGAGGCAATTTTGCCATTGGCGCAGAACTTGGACCACGAGTCCTGCGAGGACCCCTTCGCCATGGTTGCCACGGCCACCGGACCAGCCGTCACCGCCGCCAGGACAACAGCCAGTTGCCCAGACTCCGCTCCTACACCATGCTCATGTCAGAAACGCAGACTTCGCGTAAAAAAACAAAAACTCACCAGCAGGACCTCGTCCCGTGTGGGCGTCAAACATTGCGACCCCGCCCACAAGGTAATCATCCACGAAAATATCCATGGAGACTTCGGCGCTCCCCAGCGCTGCCTTAGCAGCACGTGGTGGTGAGGGAGGCCTTCGCTCATGTGTGGGCGCGGCAGGCAGAGGCATGCTGGCGCCGGGGGCGGCAGTCTTTGCGCTCACCCTCGCCATCTTCACCTCGTGCCTCGGGTCCCCCAACCTGGCGAACGCCTGGCATTTCTGTGGCGCGTCTTGGCGATCCTTCTCCATCACTGCCGATACAACAGCAGCAACATTCCGTCCGTAAGGGAAAATTTTCATCTCACGCGCTAATCGGGATGTAAACATGTCCTCGCTGGCCGCCCGGGGAATCAGAACATTCCTAGGCCAACGACACCCCGGTAACCTTCAGCATTCGCGAGAAAGATTCTCGGAGCTCGGGCAAAGACATCGTCTCCCCGGGAACCACACAGGTCTCCAGCAAATCCGCAGCAAAATGATCAAAAGCCCTCGACCCCTCAGCTGCTGTACCTAATTTCCTCTTCTTGGCGGCAGCGCCCGATGCTGTTCCCTGTGAAGGGCCCTCGTTGGCCGTTGTCATCGCCTTTTCCCCCGGCGGACAGCAACATCAGCATAGTCGTCCCCTAGGTAGCCAACATACGGCAGACGGTTCAACTCAAAAACATGATTCAACCTAACATTTGAACCGCGGATATCCCAACTCCTCAGAGTTTCTGTCTTCTGCACATATTTTCCCACAATCTTCGCGGCCTCGGCCTCCACTTCACGCACAAAAGCAGCCGCGTTGCGACCGTGTAAATCCACCATGAAGGCTGGACTTCGCACCAGCTGGTTGTTCAGGGTTGGCATCTGACGGGGTGTCACTTCGCCCAATACCCAGCCGTGCGCCAAGGGCCACAGTCCATAGGCAATAAATTCCTCAACCAAGTCACGCCCGCTACTCAGGCGGGTAGCATGTCGAAGGGCCCCTTCGTATTCGTCATGCTCTGCCACCTCAAATCGAGGAAACGCCACATAGCAGTGTGAGCATAGAATGGCCGGAGGCAGGCTTGGCAGGCCTTCGACGTCACCGGGAGCCACTTAGAACCAAAAATCCCACCAGTTACCCCATTTGTTCCTAGCGCAGGGGACTATCTTGACAACCTCAGCCGAAGTCTTCCAGTCCTCGGAGTGAAGGTGCACGATCCGAATTGTGCTATCTCATTTCCTATTTTCCTCTTCTGCCAATGCAGGCAATAATTTTTAGCGAAGACCTCCACAGACAGCCACCCGCCGTAGGAAGTAACTGCCTAGACATACTTCGCCAGTGCCACCATGGCGTTCGACATTAACTGATGGATCTGCACTTCAAACCTTTGCAACACCTCTGCCACGAATCGATGTGTCGGGAGGTGAAGACCGATAACAAAAAAAGCCTCAAAAACTACCAACTCGCCTTCAGGCTTGGAGACCTCCTCTACACCCGGGGCCCGCCTGACACTGTTACCAAAGTAACCAAGCCACACGGACCGAGGAAATCCTTGAGGTACCAAACTCCACGGTATGGCCAAGCTACAACTCCATCACCGCCAAATCACTCAAGGTCTCCTCAGACGATGGCGCGGCCGGCGATGCACTCGCAGCAGACGAAGAAGACATGGCAACGTACCATCGGCGGCGGCGTGCGGTCTGCTTGATACGGGCTAGAGTTCTGAAGCAGAGTGAGCAAGGAGGACAGGCGAGCAGTTGAAAAAAAGCTAGGGTTTCTACCGCGCAAATGCAAGTAGGAAACAGACTCAGCCGAGGTTGGCTTTTTATAGGCGCGACACAGCGCCTCGGGAAACCTGCAGTCCAACAGTAACACATCCATCAACGGTCACATTTCAAAAACCCCCGCGGGACCACTTCGAGCGAGGGAAGCGTCTTCACCATCTCACGGTGGTCTTCGGCACCAGCTGACTTAGTCGAACTGGTCCCTTGGAGGGCAAATGTTGGGACGAAGGCGAACGCACCACCCTTCACTCGTGTACTTCATCCTCGCCTTACGCAAGCGAAGGCGGGATCCACAACCCACCGGACAGACCAAGGGCACCTGAGCAGGTGGGGGCCTGTTTGACACCCTTCGCTCTCGTGTGACAAGACGAAGGCCCCACCGAAGGCTATAGGACTTCCCACTCCCTCAGAACGGAGAGAGGCCCATGTGCAGTTCGATCCATAGAGTTGGGCCTCGCGTGGACATGTGTGATTAGGGTCGTGTCTGTAATAAAGTTTACCGTATTGACTGTCTGTAACCCCCTTGTGGCAATATTCTGGGGATAAACTAGGTACTCGAGGGTCTAAATGTCTTTGCCAAGGACAAGCGGGCCCTCAAGTACCTATAAATACCCCCGTACTGTGCCCAGGCATGGGGAGACCAATGTGGCTTTTGACATCCCGTGTTAAGCTCTGCAAACTCTCTCCCTAATTTCCCGTTGGATCAACCTGTCTTGGAGGGCAGGTTCCAACAGGTCACTTAGACCGAGTGAGCCTTCTCCTTAATCACACGGGATACTAAGATCCCGCAAGGATCACCACACACTTAGGTGTCTCTTGCTTAGCTTTACAAGCACTTAGAAAAAAAAAGAATGAGGAAGGAAGAAAGGCAATCCAAGCGACAAGAGCAACACAAGAACACAAATGATCCTCTTGCAAGCCCTTAAGCACTAGAGTTGATTTTGGGAACTTGGAGTGGATTGATTCCTTTGATTGTGTCTTGGAGTGTTGGACTTTGCTCTTGCAATGAATGAAAACTTTAGAATGCTTAGATGGCTTTGAATGAGGTGGGTGGGGGTACTTATAGCCCCCAACCACTTCCTAGCCGTTGGCAAAGTCTGCTGGCGGTGGGCGCACCGAATAGCCCGGTGGTGCACAGGACAATCACTGTTCACTGTCTAGTGTGTGCCACGTCAGCACGTCTGTTAGGGTTTGGAGCTGTTGACCGTTGGAGCTGTTTGTCTTTTTGCTGCACCGGATAGTCCAGTGACCTCTGACTTTTGCGCTATGACTTCTGTCACGGCACTGTTCATCACTGTTCACTGCGTAGTCGACCATTAGCGCGCAGGGAGCCGTTGCTCTGCTGGCTCACTGGACAGTCCGCTGGCACATCGGACAATCTGATGAATTATAGTGGAGCACGCCCAGAAGAAACCCGAGAGTGGCTGGTTCGCTGGGTGCCTGGCCTAGTGCATCGGACAGTGTCCGGTGCACCACTTGGCAGCACTCTCTCAGTCTTGCTCCAATTTTTGATTGTGTCCCTAATTGAATTTCTTTCTTGGTTTGTGTTGAACCTTATGCACCTGAGATAAATGATATCTAGACAAACTAGTTAGTCCACGTGGTTTGTGTTGGACGTCAACCACCAAAATCGATTATAGGAAATGATTAGGTCCATTTCCCTTTCAATCTCCCCCTTTTTGGTGATTGATGCCAACACTGACCAAAGCAAATATGATGTATAGAAATATAACTAGTTTGCAATTTAGATAGATGTGCATATGTTACTTAGAATTAAACCAATGAAAGACTATATATATATATGAATGGATTGCTTTTCTCTTATTTAACATTTTGGACCACATTTGCACCACTTGTTTGTTTTTGCAAATCTTTTGGAAAAATATTTTCAAATTCATTTGCAAATAGTCAAAGGTATAAGAATATGATTGCAAGAAGAATTTTTAAGATTTTAAATTCCTCCCCCTGTTTCAAATGCTTTTCCTTTGACTAAATAAGAGCTCCCCCTGAATGAATTCTCCCTTTAGCTTTCAAGAGGGTTTTTGCACCAATTGAAAATTGACTCAAAGATACTAATTGAAAATTTGATACCAATTGAAAATTCATTTTGAGGTTAACTCAAATACCATTTGAAATAAACATTAGTGAAAATTTTGAAATGGTGGTGCGGTCCTTTTGCTTTGGGCTTAATACTTTCTCCCCCTTTGGCATTAATCGCCAAAAACAGAGAACTTGAGAGCCCTTTTGCATTTTGTCCCCTTTAGGGCCTAATCTTTTCTCCCAAATGGTAAAATAAATATGATTGAAGAGCTATACCAATTGAGAGTTACATGAGTATTGGCAAAGGGTAAATGATACCGTCAGAGTTGGAGTGGAAGCCTTGTCTTTGCCGAATACTTTATTTCCCTTTCAATCTAAGACTAATCATAGAGATATACTTGAAAACACATTAGTCTAAGCCGTGGCACAAGAAGAATAAGATACATGCATTTGTACTAAATGAAAGAGACTTGATCAAAGGTATAAACATGAGTTATGTGTGCAATGTTTTAACCAAAGTTTCGAGAATCGAGTATATTTAGCTCATTCCTAAGTTCGCTAAAAGTTTTCTCATCTAGTGGCTTGGTAAAGATATCGGCTAATTGGTTGTGAGTGCTTACATAAGCTATTTCGATATCCCCCTTGTGATAGCCCCCCTCCCAAGTTATCAGGCCCACATGCACCAATCCTTGCCTTATTGGCCTCATATGGTTGTGCACGTGTACCGGGTAACTTAACAAGGCTATCGAGTTCGCCAATTGGAACTCATCATCCCAAGGATCTCCCACATAACAGGTATATTACAGTAATCACATTTGATACACATACATTGGAGATAGAGTGGAAGACTTTTACAAAGTACACTTTACATTCCAGAACTCAAGTTTTACATGGTAGAAAGAGATGTATTTATTACAAGTCCTGATAGTACTCGAAGTGCATAACTTAACTACAATAATTGGAAGGGTGAAGCCTTTCCATAAGAGATATATAAAAACATTTTAAGCTTCAAGTCCTCCACATGAAGTAACTAACCCAAAGATAAGGGAATAAAACTTCTACAAAAACAACAAGGGATAAAACCCTGAGTACGCAATTACTCAGCAAGACTTACCCGACTAAAGAAAAGACTCTCAAGGATATGCTGGCTTAAAGGGATTCAAGGTAAAGCTAGTTTCAAAGACTCTTTTTGCAGAAAAGCTTACTAGAAGTGGGTCCTTAAGCCAAAATTTTACATCACAAGTTAAGTACTTTTCCTGAATCTAGATTTGCCTAATCTAGAGCATTCACTTGTCCTACACTAGCTTCCTTTTAAAATCAAAATTTTGTTTCGCTTGTTATCTACGATGAAGGTCGAAGATCCAGTCTTCATATCCGAGAAGTTCGGCGATCCGAATCGATTAATACCCAGCTGGGGATCTCCAACCACACGACATATGCTTCCCTTAACTCTTTTGCACATGTCTACCATTCCCACGGATCCTCCATCACATGAACAGGTCCGCGCCACCCGAGAGCACACCACCCCTTTTAGGCGGTCCTTTGCCAGGAGGGTACGTGACACTCTCGCCATCTCTCCACTCCTAGTGCGCGATTGTCTTTTCACGTATAGAATAGCTGGGTTCAGGCTTACCCATGACGAGGTATGTGGCCAGATAAAAGGTCCTAGATCAGCAGGCCAACAATCGGTACGGTCCTTAATCGACACAGACGGGCGACTTTTCCTACTCAGCGTCTGGTCTCATTTTAAACTATTTCAAAACTTTGGCGCCTGACAGAGGGGCCATGCCTGGATAATGAATTTATCAACGTCTTGGTGCCTTCATTATCCCAAGCCCATTTTTTATAAAAACATGAGTCATAGATCAAAAACATTTTTCTTAATCTATCAGCGTGACTAAGCATCACTAGCTTTTATTAAACAGGTAACAAGGTATGGTAATCAAGCTTTCAAGGATGGTAATGCATCAAGAGTTTAACAATCAACTCCTATCACCTAATGCAGCATATAAGTGATAAAATTTTGTAAACACAAGGAAGGTGGCAAATGCACCGGGGCTTGCCTTATTGCAGGAGAAGATCTCAGAATTATTCTACTCTGGTAAGTAGTTAGATGAAACTCCACCACTGGATCAACAGGCACTAAAGTGAACTCCTTCTTCAAACATCACTTCTTCTAGGTGTTCTACAAGTCAATGCATGTAGATGAATGATTGCTATGGTATGGAAATGCATTTCATAAAGAAGGTAACAAACAACACATCATGAGTACACTTTTCTACAAAGTGCACGAAACTAGCCAAAACACTAGAGGATTTTCAAGGGCACTTCAATACATCTTCACTTACAAATCTCTAGGGAACTAATCCATGTTAGACTTAATCCAAAACTCAAACCTTCTTAAGCAACTTCATTGCCTAATTACCCAAGGGTAAAATCCTCATCCTTTTTTTGGCAACAACCTGTTTACTGAGCAAATCACTTCTAAACAAATTCAAACTTGAACCAAGTGCTCAACTGGTCAATACAAGGTTGCCCAAAATTTTCATAATTTTTGGAACACAACTTTTATTTCTAAAAATCAAATAGTTCTTCTAAGAGCATCTGTTATTCCCTAAAATTTGATGTATGTTGTAAAAACCCTAAATCAATTTGTAATAGGAAGTATATGATTTTACACACCTTGATCGGGGAACCACGAGGAGACCGGTCAATGGAGAACTGCGATGCGACGACGTACACTGGCAGCGAGCCCTCCGTTCCAATAACCATGGAAACATTTGGCTGCGGTGAGGAGGAGAATTGGTCGGCATGGTCACCATTATTGTCAATACCGCGGTGACGCCGTGACGATGGCCTGGCGCAGTCGAGCAGTGAGTCGATGGCGCGGCATAACAAGTGGAGCACACAGCGATGCGAGGTTAGACGAGGGATCGATGGCCGACGACCAACGACAAGTGTGCAGCGACACACACCATGGACCAGGAGGAGCCGGAGATGACGTGCGTGAACCCCAAGGGGATTCGTGGTGTGGACTACACGCTAGGGCAAGGTCCGAGAACGCCGACGAAATCCTGGGCATCGAGCATGGTGGTTCAGGGATGAGTGCCGGGGAGCTCACGCGTGTGGCTGACGGGGAGCTGAGACTAGCACGTGTGATGAAGCTCGGCGCCAAGCTGCTGCTGTGGAGGGTTTGACACCAGCGTGGATAGAGAATTTTGTCAAGCACTCGGCGAACACATGCTTAGAGCTTGAAGGCAGCAAGGTTCTCTGACCACGCACCTGAACGCAGGGATAAAGGAACAGGCAGTGGTTATGTCCGGAATCACGCTGAGGAGGGGTCTTGAGGTATCAACAGCTGCATGAGTATGGTTACGTGGCTTCACACACAGACTCCACGCCAGAGCACAAACACAGCTAGTCATCACTTGGTCGGATTCCCTCTGCTAGGGATAAGCAGATAACGTTTCATCGTGGATAGACACCAATTGACCCAATGCATGGATATTTACTGCAGAGACTTGGCCTTCTCAAGTTTTTTTTGCTGCCCAGTCCAACTCCATCTCAAACTGATGCGCAAGTGGAACACAACAAGGATATAAAGATCTTTCCTTACTATCCATGCCAATGTCTATCCACTTACTCAAAGTGTCCAAAACAGCAAGGGCACACGGTGGTTCAGACCTATCTTATTTCTCTGCAACCACAATTTTAAAACCCCAACTAAAACCCTCCTGTTCACCCCCACTTATCTCACAACTCCCAGCAGTGACAGAGGGATCAATCTACATAAAAATTGTTCACGAAAGCAGCCATTAAGACTCTACTAGAAGATCCAGAATTCATAACCCCTGGGATCAACACAAAAGGGCTCCCAAAAACTGACCGAAACCTCAACCTGCTGCTCCTGTTAACTAAAATAGAAACTGCAATCAACACCTGACAGAGGAAATTGAAACACATTTTACTCCACTTTTTATGCAGCCTCTGGTCAAACTTGCCTAAGGGAACTATCTTACCATACTATAGCCTTCAACTCTTCAACAGCAGCCTAGAGCCAAAAGTGCCTGTATCTCAAGTTATGATACTCCGGAGTTGGTCACAATTTACTAAAATTCGTTTTTAGCTTTTGAATTACATTCAGTTCACAACACCGGTTGGCAGTCAATGTTCGAGGGCATTTAACTCAGGTTTCTATACAGTACCAGACCCAAACCTTCTCAAGAGAGTTGTTCACCTTTCTATGGTTTACCAATTCACTATAGACACCATGGTCCAACACTTCATGGATTAGCCACAAAAGAGCTCTGAAATTCAGCAAATTGCACTGAAATTCAGTTTTCATTGGACTGAATGAAATCCAGTTTGTGTGACTGACAGTCCCACTTTGGGCAGTATTTACACCACTTTTTGTGTAGGGTCACGCCAAACACACTTAAAGGAAGTTATTCACTAACATATGGTCTTCAAACTTTATACAATAACTTCAGTCCATAACCCTATAGATCAAGCACCACAAAGCTTCAAAGTTTAATCAGACACACATATTTCTAACTTAGGCTACTGCACAATAGTCAATACTCTTTTATCTGACAGCACAACTTTGTGCAGTGTTTTCTCTCATTTCTAAGCAGTTTCAAGGGGTATGTCCCTCACTAGGGATTACTCCCCCAACATTGGTCTCCAAGTTTGCTACAGAAACTACAGCCTAAAAACAAAGGGATTGAACACCAAGGAGCTCCAAACTTAACACTTTTATCTGAAATTCAGGTCTCAATCAGCCATAGACCAAGTCTGAAATAAAACCTGTCAGTTCTACTTTGAACCACTTTTTCTCCTAGTTCCATGCGGATTAAGGGCTGGTACACTTAATACAAGTTTTTCTCCTACAATTACTCAACAAGTTTGTTATAGCACCTTGTTACCAAAAGTCTATAGACTAAAAGATACAGGGGTCCAAAAACAACTAAATGAAACTGTTTCAGCCAAATCCAAATTGAAACCAATCTGAACTTTTACAAAATACTCCAAATTTCTCTACACAACATGTAAATCTATAAATATGAAAGTCGTTCAACTTTCCAAAATATACAACTTTAATATATGGACCTCTAGCAAATTCTTTCTAGATTCAAAACTCCCCTTTTGGGCTAGTTCAAGGTTTCAATTGGGATTGCGTTTCTCCAACAATCTCACAACTTTGGGTTCATCACTTAAGAGTAGAGTTACTCCTTAACCTAAGATCTAGCTTTGGTGTATAGAGCTCATGTCCAAAATGACACTGGTTTAGAAGTGGTGCACTTAAACTTGATTGCAAACATGGTTTTTAATCTTCTCTGGCTCCCAACAACACAACACACCACATTTGAGTTGAACTTTTGACCTAGTAAAATGCATTCTAGGGATATCAAGCAAGATGATGCGGATGCATATGATGTCATGCCAAAGTTTTAGTTCTCATAACACCAGGGGTGTTACACCCCTTTTGTTGGTGATCTCTCAGAAAGTGATACCGGATGTCTATGTGCTTAGTGTGACTGTGCTCAATGGGATTATCCGCCATGCGGATTGCACTCTCATTATCACATAGAAGAGGGACTTTGCTCAACTTGTAGCCATAGTCCCTAAGGGTTTGCCTCATCCAAAGTAATTGTGCACAACAATAACCTGCAGCAATATACTCGGCTTCGGTGATGGAAAGAGCTACTGAGTTTTGTTTCTTTGAAGCCCAAGACACTAGGGATCTCCCTAGAAACTGACAAGTCCCTGATGTGCTCATTCTATCTATTTTACACCCTGCACAATCAGCATCAGAATACCCAATTAAATCAAAGGTAGATCCCTTGGGGTACCAAAGCCCAAACTTAGGAGTGTAAACTAAATATCTCATGATTCTTTTCACGGCCCTAAGGTGAACTTCCTTAGGATTTGCCTAGAACCTTGCACACATACATACAGAAAGCATAATGTTTGGTCGAGATGCACATAAGTAGAGTAAAGATTCTATCATTGACCAGTATACCTTTTGATCTACGGATTTACCTCCCGTGTCGAGGTCGAGATGCCCATTGGTTCCCATGGGTGTCTTGATGGGTTTGCCATTCTTCATTCCAAACTTCTTAAGTATGTCTTAAATGTACTTAGTTTGGCTGATAAGGTACCCTCTTGGAGTTGCTTGATTTGAAATCCAAGGAAATACTTCAACTCCCCCATCATAGATATCTCGAATTTCTGTATCATTATCCTACTAAACTCTTCACAAGAGGACTTGTTAGTAGACCCAAATATAATATCATCAACATAAATTTGGCATATAAACAAGTCTTTTGCAATTGTTTTAGTGAAGAGAGTAGGATCGACTTTACCGACTTTGAAGCCATTAGTGATAAGAAAATCTCGCAGGCATTCATACCATGCTCTTGGGGCTTGCTTGAGCCCATAAAGCGCCTTTAAGAGTTTATATACATGGTTAGGGTACTCACTATCTTCAAAGCCGGGCAGTTGCTCAACATAGACCTCTTCCTTGATAGGGCCATTGAGGAAGGCACTTTTCACGTCCATTTGATAAAGCTTAAAGCCATGGTAATGGTAAGTAGCATAGGCAAGTAATATTCAAATTGACTCAAGTCTAGCTACGGGTGCATAGGTTTCATCAAAATCCAAACTTTCGACTTGTGAATAACCTGTTAGAAATATGCCCTAGAGATAATCATAGAGATGAGCATATTTCTTTGTATCCATGATATATATATTGCTTAATTGAATATCCATGGAAGGCACCTTGTATTGATTAGCAATTATGTGAATTGTTTGTGAGATTCTTTACTTATATGGTTATTCTAAATGATGTCCCTAGTCAGAGTCGATGACTAGCACATGTACTAGTTGATGACTACATTTCACAAGTCATGAACATGGAGATGTTAAACTAATACTGTGGGCGCATGTATGACATGAGGCTGGACCAACCCAACGTGAGATATTGTAATATAGTTCTCTTTTTGCAACATGAATATTGTATCCTTAGACCTGAGATTGTCGCATGTTCTCAAGATGTGAATTAACTTACTTAGGGACTATCAAACGCTATTCCGTAACTGGGTAGTTATAAAGGTAGTTTTGGGTTTGTCAGGAAGCATGCTGTGAGGCATGGTCAGTCAAGATGGAATTTGTCCCTCTCTTTGTGAGAGAGATATCTCTAGGCCCCTCGAGTGATTGGATCAAGAAATGCATGGCCGTGCTAGGGTTAAGAGTTAACCATTGAAAGGATTCCAATTCACAGTATCGAGAAAGAGAGGTCAGCTTAGAGCCAGACCAAATATCGTGAGACAAAGGGAACAACATGTATGTAATGTTGCAATGGTTCATCTGATATGATCTTTATGTGCGCATAGGAGTTGACATGTCTTGCTAGAGGCCGCTGTCAATTATTGGGCCAAGTAAGAGTACTCGGGCTATGTCTATTTGTACGTGAACCTATATGGTCACACACTTAAGGGGAAGGAAGCCTAACTCGGATTAGATCCGAAATTAGACTGGGCTTTAGGGTTACTGATGGGCCTCGGTGTCAGAAGCCCACCATAACGCCTATATAATGAGGGGCGGGGGCGCGGTTAGGCTAACCCTAATTGGCCACCAGCAAACGAGTGGCCGCTCGCCTCTCGCCCTCGCCAAGCCGCTGTCACGAACCTAGCAGTTCGGTACGCGGCGCTTCCTCCCTGTACGTGTGGATACCTCAGAGGTGCTGCATCTGGAGCTCTAGGACGAACCGTGCGAGGACGTGAAGGACGCCGACGACTGCACGGCACTGCTCGATGCGTTCGTTTACATCGAGGCGTCTTCCGCTGCTCTGCTCGTCTAGTGGTAATTCCATGACCTATAACCGCAGTAGTTCTTGGTTTTATGGGGTTGAAAATTTTGTTTTGCGCTAGCGTAGCCTCCCCGTAATCCTTCATAACCTTTGTCCACAAGTCAGGCTTTGTTCCTTGTCACCACACCATGCTCATCTTGCTTGTTGCGGAATACCCACTTGGTACCTACAACATTTTGGTTAGGACGTGGAACTAAATGCCATACCTCATTCCTCGTGAAGTTGTTGAGCTCCCCTTGCATTGCCACCACCCAGTCCGGATCTCTTAGTGCATCCTCTATCCTGTATGGCTCAATAGAGGACACAAAAGAGTAATGTTCACAAAAATGTGCAACTCAAGATCTAGTGGTTACCCTCTTATGAATGTCACCAAGAATGGAGTTGACGGGGTGATCTCTTTGAATTGCTTGGTGGACTCTAAGGTGAGGCGATCTTTGATCCCTAATCTCTTGTTCATCTTCCTTGTTTTCATGGTCATCTCCCCCTTGATCAATGTCCTCCTCTTGAGGTGGCTCATTGTCTTTATCTTCATCCTCTTCTTCTTGAGCCTCAACCTCATCTTGAGTTGGTGGAGATGCTTGTATAGAAGATGATGGTTGATCTTGTGCTTGTGTGGGCTCCTCAGATTCTTTTGGACACACGTCACTAATAGACATGTTCCTTAGCGCGATGCATGGAGCTTCTTCATCATCTAATTCATCAAGATCAACTTGCTCTACTTGAGAGCCATTAATCTCATCAAACACAATGTCACAAGAAACTTCAACTGATCCAGTGGACTTGTTGAAGACTCTATATGCCCTTGTGTTTGAGTCATAACCTAGTAAAAAGCCTTCTACTACTTTAGGAGCAAATTTAGAACTTCTACCTCTTCTAATAAGAATAAAGCATTTGCTCCCAAAAACTCTAAAATATGACACGTTGGGCTTTTTACCAGTAAGGAGTTCATAAGATGTCTTCTTGAGGATTCAGTGAAGATATAACCGGTTGATGGAGTAGCAGGCGGTGTTAATCGCCTCGGCCCAAAACCGGTCCAGTGTCTTGTACTCATCAAGCATGGTCCTTGCCATGTCTAGTAGAGTTCTATTCTTCCTCTCCACTACACCATTTTGTTGAGGTGTGTAGAGAGAAGAGAACTCATGTTTGATGCCCTCCTCCTCAAGAAATCCTTCACTACGAGATATGGGTTATATGAGTTTTTGGTCATGTCGTTTGGACTGACTAAGGCACTAGCCTACCTTATGAACCTGATGAATAAAGTATTCATGGAATATCTGGATAAGTTTGTGGTCGTATACATTGACGACATACTGGTATATTCTCCGTAATGAAGAAACACATGAAGATCATCTAAGACTAGTCCTATAGAAGCTTCGTGACAACCAATTATATGCAAAGCTCTCAAAGTGTGATTTTTGGCTGAAGGATGTTGCTTTGCTAGGACATATTGTTACTGATGGTGGAATTAAAGTAGATCCAGGAAAGATAAGCGAAATACTAAATTAGAAGCAACCGAAGGATGCGTCCAAGATCAGAAGTTTTCTCGGATTGACAGGATACAACAGAATATTTATTGAAGGTTTTTCTAAGTTAGTGAAACCTCTTACCTCACTACTAGAGAAAGGTAAATAGTTTAAGTGGGATGAAGCATGCCAGAAATGTCTTGAGGAACTCAAGAAAAGGTTAACCAATGCATGAATATTGGTAATGCCAAACATTCACAAAAGATTTGATGTGTATTGCGATGCATCACACCTAGGACTTGGATGTGTGCTAATGCAAGAAGGAAAAGTAATAGCTTATGCCTCAAGGCAGTTCAGAAAGCATGAGAAGAATCATCCTACGCATGACTTGGAACTAGCTATTGTAGTGCATGCTTTAAAGATTTGGAGACACTATATGATCGAAAACAAGTGCAAAATCTTCACGGATCACAAAAGCTTGAAATACATATTCACTCAGAAAGAGCTCAACCTAAGACAGAGAAGATGGCTTGAGTTAATCAAGGACTATGATTTGGAAATACAATACCATCCAGGAAAAGCAAATGTTGTGGCAGATGCTTTAAGTCAGAAAGGTCAAGTAAACAATATTACTACCTATTTGATGCCACAAGAACTGTGCTGGGAAATGGAACAACTCAACCTTGGTATGCTCAATAATATGGAAGCAACAGTTATGGAGGTTGAATCTACTTTGGAACAAGAGATTCATAAAGGATATAAATCTGATGAGAAAATTAAGGAAATTAAAACTTTGATTGGTTTGGGTAAAGCCCCAGAATTCACAGAAGATGAACAAGGCACCGTTTGGTTTTAAAAGATAATATGTGTACTAGAAACCGAACACCTACGCCAACTTATTTTAAGAGAAGCTCATGATTCAGCTTATTCTATTCACCCTGGAAGCAGAAAGATGTACCAGGATCTAAAGGAAAAAGTATTGGTGGTACGGTTTGAAAAGAGATGTGGCTACTCATGTTGCACTATGTGATGTATGTCAACGAGTTAAAGCCGAACACCAAAGACCAACAGGATTGCTACAACCTCTCAAAGTACCAAAATGGAAATGGGAAGAAATCGGTATGGATTTCATAGTTGGACTACCCCATACTCGGGATGGCTATGATTCAATATGGGTCATATTAGACAGGTTGACTAAAGTGGCACATTTTATACCTGTGAAGACAACTTACTCGGGAGCCCAGTTAGCAGAGTTATACGTGTCGAGGATTGTGTGTCTACATGGAGTACCGAAGAAGATCGTATCGGACCGAGGAACTCAATTTACCTCGCGCTTTTGGAAAAGACTACATGAGTCCATGGATACGAAGCTAAACTTTAGTTCAGCTTACCATCTGCAACCGGATGGGCAAACGGAAAGAACAAACCAAGTGTTGGAAGATATGTTAAGAGCTTGCGCCCTAAAGCATGGTAGAAGCTGGGATAGGAGTTTGCCTTATGCAAAATTCTCGTATCACATTAGTTATCAAGCAAGTCTAAAAATGGCACCGTTTGAAGCACTTTATGGACGAAAATGTAGAACACCGCTTTATTGGAATCAGACTAGAGAAAGTCAAGTATTTGGTCCAGAAATTCTCCAAGAAGCAGAAAAACAAGTACAGATTATTAGAGAGAATTTGAAAATAGCACAGTCGAGACAGAAAAGCTATGCCGACAATAGAAGGAGTGAGTTGATCTTTGAAGTGGGAGACTTCTTATACCATAAGGTTTCACCAATGAGAGGAATGAAAAGATTTAAGGTTAAGGGAAAATTATCTCCTCGCTACATTGGTCCATTCAAAATTTTGGAAAGAAAAGGAGAAGTAGCGTATCAGTTGGAGCTACCAGACAGTTTATCAGACGTGCACGACGTGTTTCACGTGTCACAACTCAAGAAATGCTTAAGAGTACCGGAGGAACAGTTACCTATGGAAGAAATGAATGTTAATGAGGACTTGACTTATTCGGAGTACCCTATCTAAATTCTGGAAACATCTCGTAGGATTACTCGGAGTAAAGTTATTAACATGTGCAAAGTTCAGTGGAGTCATCATTCGAAAGATGAGGCCACTTTGGAAAGAGAAGATGAACTCAGAGCAGAATTCCCCCAGTTATTCTCAGAAGTTCCTTAATCTCGAGGGTGCCTGCGCCCAGCCATGCCTGAGGGTGCCTATAAGTACCCCGGGTGCGCAACGGTCTGCCCTTCACTCCGCTTCACGCTCCGAGCCCGAACTCCAACTACGGCGAGCTCTCCTCTTCCCGCCATCACCGCCCGAGCCTCAGCCACCACGGCCAGCTCCCCCAGCCACTTCCAAGCCGCGCCCGTCACTCGGTTAGCTTGGCCAGTAGCCCATGAAGCTTTCCAAGTCCTCGGACCCGGTAGAACTTCAACGGAGACCCAGGATCGCCCTCGCCCGACTTCGGTCGCTCGTGGCCGCGCGTAGACCGAGCAATCCGGTGAGCCATTCTCAAATTCCTCGCGCGCATACCTTCCTTGATCTCTGGTAAAGCTCCCTGACCCATTCAATCGGATTATGGCGCAATGAGCAGGCCGGATTCCTCGTCGCCGACGAGCTCCCCCGCCTGCGCACATAGACCGACCTACTCCGACCACCACAGCCGACGATCCGTACCTCGATGTGATCGCCAGAGGCCCCCGAACCTCATCCGACCCCTCACCGGAGCAACCTCGCCGCTGGTAAGCCCCTCTGCCCTTTTCTTCCGCCGCGGTCACTGTTCCATTAGGGGAAGGATCGCGGGTTCGATTTCGCAAAACCCTAGGGGGTTTTCTGCAGAGTCATAGACTGAGATGAATAGTGAACCGAGGACCTTTCTGTAATACACTGAAAACCTTTCGCCAGGGACCCAGTGCAAAACCCCTTTTCCTTTATCCATTTATGTTTATTCCTTTTAAATTCAGCAGAGAACTTAGGAAATTTGTATCTCAAGAAATATTCAACCAAATTTAGTCAAACCAATTTTACTAGATTCGAAATATTATGAACTATCACAAAAATACTGAACTTTGTGCTTTCTATTTTAAATTTTTGAGTTTGGAATTAATTAAAGAAACTGACCAAACCTTTTTAAAAGGAAGAAAATTAGTTATGCTTCTGTGCTAAACTTAAGAAAATTTGTAGAAGTTCAAACCCCACTTAGGCACTATTTAAAAATGTTGAGCACCCCAGTATTGAAGATTTAAGCAGGGTTATCTATTAAAAGACATAATTGCCTAAAACTTAAGAAAATGAGAAAGGTATTAGAATATAATGAACAGTGGATGCAAATATTTTTCCTAGCCCACTTAAGTAATGAAGAACCTAGGAAAAATAAAAGGAACCCTAGCCCAGAGTCAATTCAAGGTAAAATGTTTTATTAGGCACTAATAAAACTAGAAAGACTATTATTAGAATTATGGGAACAATTCCAAAATTGGTAAGAAAAATTCAGTGGACTTGTAACCACTAGGACACCACTACAAAAATGATAAATACATCAGTCCATCATTTTAAGTAGGTTGAACAAATAGAACTTGATATTGAGTCATATTCTAATTAAATCATAAGAAAGCCAAAAAAATGTGCAACAATGGGCAAGTATATTTTTACTAGATTATGAATGGAATAGACCACCAGAGAAAAATGCAAAATCTATTCAAAACTACAAAGTAATACCCATTGCCAATACTTCATGAAAAAGGTCATTTAATTCAAGAAACTCCTACCACCCTTTCCCTTAAGCAAAAAGTTACCAAAATTTAGAATGAATGCTCTTGCACAAAGAAAAAGATAGGAATAATTAGAAATCTGTTGTTTGATATTTTTCAAATATAGTGGTAGTAGAAAGCACCCCTTTGGCTAGAAACTTTAGAAAATCATAATAAAATAACTAATAAGTATTAGTTGCTGAAAATTTGTACAAAGTCATGTTATAACATCTAAATGCCAGCAAAAATAAGTCTTAGAAAATAACCCCCTGTTAAAAGAAGGTTGTAGTTCAAAACACCCCCTCTGCCCTAATATTTGATAATTTTAAAAAGAGAGAACCCCTCACTTTTTAAGCCCCAAATTTTGAGACAGAAAATTATACACCAGTAAGAAGCCACTGTACTTTTTGTAGAATTTTTGGAAATTTATTAAGCTATCTTGTAGTTCAAACCCACCTTAAAAGCATAAAATAAATAGAGATAAAGTAGAGAGAATAATAAATCTCACTCCAATGAATGCAGCTAGGAATCTTAATAAACTCTCACTAAGACATTAAAAAGAAATCAGTGGAACCCCAAAATAAACTTATCAATTAGCTTAACCAAGCTTGACCCTAATTTGCTAAGTGTACCACAAAAATCTTCAGTAGTAAGAATAAGCTCCACCATATTAAATTGTTCATCCCCCATCAAATTTTAATTGCTAAATTGCATATCATGCCATGCATATATCTTACTCATTGCATTCATTAGATTGCAATCTCGCTGACGGATAGTACGTGCTCATCCCTGAGCAAGGAGCTGTCCACGAGGAAGACCAGGAGCAAGCTCCCGAACCTGCCACCGAGGATCTCCCCGCAGCCCCAGCATTTGAAGGCAAGTCCCGGTTTTATGCATAACCGTTTATATATGCTACTTTACTACACTTAATGTTTGTAGGTTTGTAATGTGCACTTAAGTGTAGGAGTTGCTTGAAACCTCTAGTTGCATGAACTCAGGATTCCTTTTTGAGATGGATACTAATATGCTAGGTCGAATAGCTGCTATGCATGAACTCAGGAATTGATTGTATTCATCTTGATAACGGGATCTATGATGGTCTATGGACTTGGATCCAGGGTGGATGCCTTGTCCATGAGACGGGAAAAGGAATTACGGATTAATGTGTGGATACCTGAGTCAAGCGTTTGAACGTACTAAACACATGTCGGAAAATATGGTAACCGGTAAACCTAGTACCTGAGTGAAGCCGAGCGTGGACTTTTCTCCTCACTCGTCCTGAGACTGGGTCTCCCATGCTAGCTATGGTGGGTACAAGTGTGGCCACTGCACGGCGGCAGCCGGGTCAGTGGAGCATTGTATGCCAAGGCGATGAGCCCTGGCCGCGAACGGGGAATCGATGGGGATGGTTGGCGTGTGTGGGGACGGAGTGCCCCTACATGTCGTGTGTTTAGGTTTACCTTGCAAGGTTAAAACTCGATTCGAATTGTCTGCTTCTCGCAGCTAATGAGACTGCTTGACCCCTTGTACTACATTGAGTAAGAAGTGGAATGAGGTTTACATGAGATAACACGTTGATTGTCTTAAATGATTGTTACCATGTATGCTTAGAAAGAGCAAACTTAGCTAAATTAATGATACTAGAATTGGAAAAGCTAAAATTTGCTTTTAGACTTAGCTAGTTCTTTTGGCAAACCAAACCCCCCTCATCCAAATAGCTGTTGATGGTGTGACTTGGCCTACCACCCTGCCACCGGGTTGGACGGTCGAGTGGGATGCTGCTCCGGTAGGAGAGGAGCAGGAGTACTGGGCTAGGCCTTGCCCTATTTCTACTTTTGACGATATCGATTATCCGTTGCAGTTTATTTGTGAACTCATATCCGCTACTTGAAAAACTCCGATTTATGTAATAACTCAGTACTTTAATTTGAGGTTTTCCTGTTTTATTGTATTTCTCTTGTGACTCACCTTCGAGTGAGTTTGTGGTAATTGATCCTAGATAAGTGGCTCTATTAGACTAGATCTGAGGGACTGACGGGTTATTCCGATTTAAGTGTGTTGCGGCCCCTGAGGCGTGACTTAGGCACTTAAGCTGGAATAATTCGGGCGGTTCCGCCACAGCTGGTATCAGAGCAAATACCACCACAGAGAAGGACAATAAACCATGAATACCAATTTTCAAAAATCTAAAACTTGCTTAGAAACTAGTGTGAATCGTCAGGATTAGACCGCTAGACCTAGGACGAAAGGCCTTAGGAATAGTGGGAGAAATAGGTGGCAAAGTAAGTAGGCCCTGTGGGCCTGTCCTTAGCTTTTTAAAGGATGCCCTAAGAGCACCCTTTTATTCGGAGAGGAGATGTTATTTCCAACATGCATGCATTATAAAAAAACTAAAGGGATTAGAAATTAAAGAAGTAAAAAATTTGAGCTAACCCGCTCCCTTTTAAACCACCTAGGTTCTTTTTATTTTCCTCTTCCACCATAATCTTTACATTTGATACCCTTCCACAGATGACCTCACCTACCCCCGCTAGTGGAGGAGACACTCATTTCAGCTCTAACTTCCTTTCTCACGATGGGTTTCCTTTCATCTTGTGGGAAGTGCTTAACTCCGCCGGTTACCCTACGCCCCCTTTGTACACGGTGCAGCTGTACGAGGAGCATCGGGTACCATGTTGCCGAGTCTGGCTGACTCTAGAGGCTCATCCCCCTCAACTGGGTTGGCGTTCCCTTGATTCCGAGACGATTGGATTCAGGACGGACGACACCACTGAAGCGGCAGCTATGAAGACCCTGACAACCTTCTGTGGCTACCATCCCCTGGAAATGGTGATGCACCCCTTGGGACTCTTCCCTGCTGAGAAGAAGGATGACCCCATGTGGTGCAACCGTGTGAGCCATGTAAAGGACGTATGGGCGATGTATCCTGACTTGGTTGGGAGGGTCACTGTTCAGTGCATGAGTGCGCTGTACTGCTTTCAGGCCCTACAGAGCGATGCTATGGCACATCTTGCTAACCTCGCTCAAACCACCAAGCTCACCCTCGACAGCCGAGAAGACTTTGTGGTCGATTTGTCCTCCGAGCTGGTAGAGAAGGACCTACAGGTGGAAAGGTTGAGCCAGCGCATCACCACCTTGGAGCAGCAGGAGGAGATCTGAGACAACACCATTGATGTCTTGGAAAACTAGCTCCATGATGTGCAGCAGGAACTTGAAGAAGCTAATGGCCACCTGGAGATGCACCACCTAGAGATGGAGGCCAATGAGATCGGAAGCGAGGGAGAAGAGGCTCCCGAGGAGTTAGGACCAGCCCCTGGTACCAATGTGACTGCCTCCGAGATGCCCCCTTCACCCGCATCTAGTGTCGCTTCCACTACTTAGGGTTGATCAGTCGTTTTGACGCTTTAGGTGGATAGAAACCTACACGAGCTTAGTCATGGCAGATTTTGGACTAGGCTTACGTATACTTTCCCCTAATTGATGTAACCCTTGTGAACTTTTGAGATCTGTGGGATGTATGTAACCATGTTATCCTCGTTCGAACTTAATGTTATGATTATGACAATTTCCTTCCATATGTGATAATAGCATGTTGTTTGAAATTGTGAATTGGGATAACAATGGCGACAATCTCTGTTTTCATATGGCAGCTAGGTAGCGTCGTGGGCAGAACGAGCAAGTTCCCCCGCCACCTCCTCCAGCTCCCACGGTGAAGGAGCTGATGGCTCAGCAGAACGAAATTCTGCGACAGCTTTTGTAGCGCCAGCCCCACCCTCAGCAGTATGGTGGAGGCCAGCCACAGCGACCTCCCGCAGCGGCAACCTACCAGGAGTTCCTGAGTACGCAGCCACCCTTGTTCACCAAGGCAGAGGATCCGTTGGACGCTGACGTGTGGTTACGCGCCGTGGAGTCCAAGTTTCCCCTCCTCACGGGAGACTGCCCTGATGACACCAAGGCTCGCTTCGCCGCGCAGCAGCTTCGTGGCCCTGCTCGGACTTGGTGGGACCATTTCCGCACCATGCTACCTACTGATCATGAAGTTTCTTGGGAGGAATTCAAGACTACTGTGGCAGAACCGCCCGAATTATTCCAGCTTAAGTGCCTAAGTCACGCCTCAGGGGCCATAACACACTTAAATCAGAATAACCCGTCAGTCCCTCAGATCTCGTCTGATAAAGCCACTTAACCAGGATCAAATACCACATACTCACTCGAAGGTGAGTCACAGAAGAAATACAATAAAACAGGAAAATCTTAAATTTAAGTACTAAATTATTACATAAATCAGAGTTTTTCAAGTAGCTTGTAAATGTTCATAAAATAAAATGCAGCGGATAATCGATGTCGTCGGTAGTGAGGAAATGGGCAAGGCCTAGCCCACTACTCCTCTTGCTCCTCTCCTGTCGGAGCAGCATCCCACTCGACCGTCCAACCCGGTGGCAGGGTGGTAGGACAAGTCACACCATCAACCATATCCTGAAGTTTACCTGCAAAATTTATGCCACAAGCAAGGCTGAGTATGCTAATACTCAGCTAGACTTACCCGGTGTGAGGAATCTACTCCTCTACCTCTAGACCATGCAGCTATTTGGCTGGGAGTTTGGTTTGCCAAAAGCACTAGCTGAGTCTAAAGTCAATTTTTAGCTTTTCAGTTTCTAGTGTCATTATCTTAGCTAAGTTTGCTCCTTCTAAGCATACATGGTAACAAGCATTTAGTACACACAACAAGTTATCTCATGTAACCTCATTTCATTTCTTACTCGATGTAGTACAAGGGGTCAAGCAGTCTCATTAGCTGCGAGAAGCAGACGATTCGAATCGAGTTTTAAACGTTGCAAGATAAACCTAAACAAACGACATGTCACGGCACTCCGTCCAACATGTCAACCGTCCCCATCGATTCCCCGTTCGCGTCCAGGGCTCACCGCCTTGGCATACAATGCTCCACTGACCCCGACTGCCGCTGTGCAGTGACCTCACTTGTACCCACCATAGCTAGCATGGGAGACCCAGTCTCAGGTCATGTGAGGGATAAAGTCCGCGCTGAGCTTCACTCAGGTACTAGGTTTACCAGTTACCATATTTCCCGACATGTGTTTAGTACATTCAAAAGCTTGACTCAGGTATCCACACATTAATCTTTAATTCCTTTTCCCGTCTCATGGGCAAGGCACCCTCCCTGGATCCAAGTCCATAGACCAACATATATCCCGTTATCAAGATGAATACAATCAATTCCTGACCTCGCGCGAGTGCTAGAAAAATCACTCGACTTCTACCGAGATCCTGATTAGCAAAGCAGCTACTCGACTTAGCATACTAGTATCCATCTCAAAAAGGAATCCTAAGTTCATGCAACTAGAGGTTTCAAGCAACTCCTACACTTAAGTGCACATTACAAGCCTACAAACATTTAAGTGTAGTAAAGTAGCATATATAAACGGTTATGCATAAAACCGGGGCTTGCCTTCAATTGCTGGAGCTGCGGGGAGATTCTCGATGGCAGTCTCGGGAGCTTGCTCCTGGTCTTCCTCGTGGACAGCTCCTTGCTCGGGGATGAGCACGTACTCTCCGTCAGCGAGATTGCAATCTAATGAATGCAATGAGTAAGATACATGCATGGTATGATATGCAATTTAGCAATTAAACTTTGATGGTGAATGATCATTTTAATAAGGTAGGGCTTAATCTTGCTACTCGAAGATTTTGGTGGTACAGTTAGCAATTTAGGGTCAAGCTTAGTTAAACTACGTGGTAAGTCTATTTTGGTGTTCTACTGAATTCTTTTAATGTCTTAGTGAGAATTTATCAAGATTTCTTTTTGAACTTATTGGAGCGAGGTTTATCCTTCCTCTATTTCCTCCTACTTCTCTTATGCTTTTAAGGTGGGTTTGAACTACAAGTTGTATTAATAGAATTCCAAAAATTCTGTAAATATTACAGTGGCTTCTTACTGGTGTATAATTCTTTGTCTTAAAATTTGGGGCTTAAAAAATGAGTGGTTTGCTCTGTATAAAATTATCAATTATTAGGGCAGAGAGGGTGTTTTGAACTACAAGTCCTTTTTAAGAGAGGGTTATTCTTTCAAACATATTTTTGCTGGCATTTAGGGGTTATAACATGACTTTGTATAAATTCATAGCCATTAATACTTAATAGTTATTTTGCTATGATTTTCTAAAGTTTCTAGCCAAAGGGATGCTTTCTACTACCACTATATTCGAAAAATATCAAACAATAGATTTCTAATTTTTCCTATCTTCTTCTTTGTGCAAGAGCAACCATTCTAAAATTTGGCAACTTTTTGCTTAAGGGAAGGGTGGTAGGGATTATTTGGATTAAATGGCCTTTTTCAAAACTTATTGGTAATGGGTATTATTTTGTAGCTTTCAATTGGGTTTTGCATTTTTTCTGGTGGCCTATTTTATTATTGATCTAGTAAAATTTTTATTTGCCCACTACTGCACACTTTTTGGCTTACTTATGATTTAATTGAAATATGACTTAATATCAAGTTTTATTTGTTTACCCTACTTTAAATGATGGACTGAGGTGTTTATCATTTTTGTAGTGAGGTTCTAAGGGTTACAAGTCCACTGGATTTTTATTAACAATTTTGAAATTGTTTTCATAATTCTAATAATTGTTTTTCTAGTTGACTAGTGCCTAAATAAGCATTTCTTCTAGAAATTGCTCTGGACTAGGGGTCCCTTTATTTTTCCTGGGTTCTCTGTTATTCAAGTAGACTAGGAAAAATAATTGCATTCTCTGTTCAGTATTTTCTAATGCCTTTATGATTTTCCTAAGTTTTGGGTAAAATGGCTTTTAATAGATAATCTTACTTAAATTTCCAATACTGGGGTGCTCACTATTTTTAAACAGTGTCTAAATGGGGTTTGAACATCTACAAATTTTCTTAAGTTCAGAACAGAAGCATAACTAATTTTCTTTAATTTAATAAGGTTTGGTCCTTTTCCTTCATTAATTCGAAATCCTAAAATTTAAAACAGGAAGTATGGGGTTCATTATTTTTAATTGATAGTCCATAATATTTTGAATTTAGCAAAATTGGTTTGGTTAAATATGGTTGAATATAACTCGAGATATAAATTTTCTAAGTTCTCTGCTGAATTTAAAAAGGTTAATTAGAAATGGATAAAGAAAATACAGTTTTGCGCTAGGGTCCCTGGAGAAAGTCCTTAAGTGAATTACAGACAGGTCCCCGAGGCACTATTCACATGAGTCTAAGGCTCTGCAGAAAACCCCCTAGGGTTTCTGGAAATCGAACCCGCGGTCCTTCCCTAATGGAACAGTGGCCGCGGAGGAAGAAAGGGGCGGAAGGGCTTACCAGCGGAGAGGCTGCTCCGGTGAGGTGGTCGAGGATGTAGGGGAGGTCTTGAGGATCACGGTGATGTGCGGGTCGCCGTCGAGGATGGTCGGAGTCGGCCAGTCCACGTGCGCAGGCAGAGGAGCTCGTCGGCGGCGAGGAGTCCGGCCTGCTCACGGCGCGATAGTCCAATCAAATGGGTCAGAGAGCTTCACTGGATGCTAGGGAAGATGTGGGTGCAAGGAATCGGAGAATGACTCACAAGATTGCTCGGTCTACGCGCGCAGGCGGGCGACCGAAGTCTGGCGAGGACGATCTTAGGTTTCCGGTGAGGTTCTGCCGGGTCCGAGGTCTTGGAAAGCTTCACGGGCCACTAGCGAAGCTAACCGAAGGGCTGGCGCGGCTTGGAAGCGATTGGAGGGAGCTAGCCACGGTGGCCAAAGCTTGGGCAGTGGCGGGCGGAAGAAAGGCTCGCTGGAGCTAAGGAGGGGCGTCTGGCCAGCGAGGGTGAGCACGGGGTGAGGTGAGGCGTGCCCGGGAGGCTTTAAAGGCACGGGCGGGCATGGCCAAGGGCGAGGGCGCACAACAGACTTGACCGAAAGCTAGGGCGAGCGCGCGCGTGGGTTGGGCGAACGCCGGCATGCCGATCAGGGTCGAACACATGTGCGCGTTCATTCTACCCGAGTTCTGGCGCGTGTGGTCATTCATCCGAGCCTGCTCTCGCCTTGGTCAGTGCATAAAACCTCTTCTCCTCCCTATAAGCTACCGATCTTGTGTGGGGGTCATAGGATTTTGCCTACTGGTTTCAAAGATTTAGAGCTCTGAAGTCTGGTCTGTCTCCCAGCCCAAGCCCAAGGCAAATCCTTGGATTTGTCGTGTCTAGGGCCCGCGTCCCAATGCCATCTTCTGGCATGTGACAGAGGGGTTAGTTAGACACGATCTGTCAATGGGAGCATTAGGATTAGAGCTAAGGATCAAGGTGAACACGCTCGGTTTTGGTTCAAGGGCTGAAAATTCAGAAATCTGAAATTCAGAAATCCCCATTGAACCTCCACTTGAATGGCTTGTTTGGAGTTTTTAATAAACTATTTTGGCCAAGCTTTCATAATCTTTATTGTAGCTTATTTAGTGTATTTCAATGTTTATAATTGGCCTAAGCCATGATTTTATGTTTTTCATGGTCTTTCATCCCTTTTCTTCATTTCTACTTAAATAGCTTAACTAGGGTTGGTATTAGGGTTTCAACATTTTCCCTCTTTTGAAAAGCTCATTTGTTTTGAACATGATTCCTTGGATATAAACTTAGTGGATCTTTTATTCTTAAGTTGATTTGGGGCTTCATGCTCAATTTGGCTCACATGAGATGATGGTTCTTGGGTTAGCACTAAGAAAAGCCCTAGGTGACACTGGGGTGTCACAGCCTTCCCCCCTTAAAGGAATCTCGTCCTGAGATTCGGGTCGGAGTCCTTCCGGGGTGAAGCGAAGGGTGAGACTTACATGAAGTAGGTGCTTTATTTATTAGGGCATCTACTCTTTGAATGTTATTCTCTTTGCAACTTCAGAAGGAAGTCCTTTTTAACTTTAGTTTTACAATTACTCATTCTGATTTAAGATCATTTTTCTGAAATTTATATTCGAAAGGCAGGAGGAGGGGGTTGGGCATGATTATGTACCAATTTCCTTAGGTAGGCAATCGAGGAAGTTGGAACGCAGGAATTCCTCGGTCTCCCAAGTAGCCTCTTCCTCTGAGTGATTACTCAACTAGACCTTATACATTTTGATCGATTTAGCCCGAGTTGATCTTTCTTTGCAATCCAGAACCTTAGAAGGGTACTCTTGGTATGATAGATCTGGCTCTATCTCCAATTCTAGTTCTGCTATGATCTCAGTTGGCAATCGAACACACTTCTTCAGCTGTGATACATGGAATACATTGTGGATGGCAGACATTTTTGGAGGTAACTTCAATTGGTATGCCATGGGTCCACATGCTTCTATGATCTCATAAGGTCCAATGTACCGAGGGGCTAACTTGCCTTTGATCCCGAATCTCTGCACTCCCTTGGTGGGTGATACCTTCAAATATACGAAATCTCCCACCTCAAACTAGAGAGGTTTCCTCCTCTTATCATGGTAACTCTTCTGCCTGGCCTGAGCAGCTTCTAGATTCTTCCTGATTAGTTTAACCTTCCTTTCGGCTTCAGTCACTAAGTTAGGTCTGAAAACTTCCCTTTCTCTAGGCTGAGACCAATTGAGGGGTGTTCTACACCTTCTCCCATAGAGAGCTTCAAAGGGTGCCATCTTTAGGCTGGATTGATAACTGTTGTTATAAGCAAACTCTGCCAAGGAGAGGTGCTTATCCCAGTTCTTGCCACAATCGATTGCACATGCCCTCAGCATATCTTCCAGAATTTGATTTACCCTCTCGGTCTGACCATCAGTCTGTGGGTGGTAAGTTGAACTTCTGATTAGCTTGGTTCCCAAAGACTCTTGCAGTTGTTCCCAAAATCTGGCAACAAAAGGGGATCCTCGATCAGAAACAATGGTCTGGGGCAATCCGTGCAGACACATGATTCGGTCAATGTACAACTCTGCATACTTTTGAGCCTTATCAGTGGTGTGCACTGGGAGAAAATGTGCCACTTTCGTCAATCGGTCCACAATAACCCTAATCAAATCATGATGACGAGAGGTGCTGGGCAGACCCACAATGAAATCCATGCTGATGTTATCCCATTTCCATGAAGGTATAGACAGGGGTTGCAGAGCTCCAGCTGATTTCAAGTGGCTTTCCTTTACCCTCTGACAAGTGTCATATTCCGATACATATTGGGCTATCTCCCTTGTTGGGGACTTGTTCTCAAATGCTATGAATCAAGAACAAGGCAACACAAAGTATTAAATGTTAAAGTCCTTCGTCCTTCGAAGCATTATTTCCCTTAGGATATAACGATCTTCAGACAAAGGTCATGAAGGACGTACCTTCAAGATCATGATTATAAGATAATGAAAGATGAAACATATGAAACATGAAAGATTACATGAACAAACACATAATATCATTCATATGTTATCGTTGCACAAACTTGAATATTTAAATATGATATTTAATTACGTATGTACCTTCGGCTTGACAGAAGGCAGAAATTCAAGTGTTGCACGTGAGCGATTACCGGATAGCGTGAACAGTACGGGGCACTGTTCATCTATTTATAGGCATAGGATACAGCCTATGAGGAATTACAATTATGTCCTTTACATTTACTATTGACTTATAGAAAAATATATGAGGATTGAACAGCCTTTTCCCTTTTAAGTCGGTTCCCCTTTCTGCGATTTAGCCGAAGCTCCCTTTCGTACAGCTTCGGAGCGACAGCAACCTTCGTCACGATTAAGCTTCTCCTCGTGTGTGCTTTTAACATGAATCCGAAGATACATGTCCATAAATCATACTTGGAAGACATTGTTAAATTATGTTTTTGAGGACCTTCGGAGGACGAAGGCCCCCAACATCCCTCTTCATTCTGGTCCACCAATACAAGGGCTTCAGATCATGGTACATTTTGGTACTCCCTGGATGCATAGAGAATTTGGAGAGATGAGCCTCATCCAAGATTTTCTTCTTGAGATCCTTGTTTTTAGGAACTACCAATCCGTTTTCAAACCACAATATACCCTTTCCATCTTGGTGGAAACATTTATACTTCTCGGTCTTCTGATGGAGATTCTCCTTAATAATTTGCACTCCCTTGTCACTGAGCTGGGCCATGATGATCTGGTCTTGCAAAGCTGGCTCAATGGAAATGTGAGACAAAGCACTAGAAGGAATTACTTCAATCTTCATCTTGCTCAACTCATCACACAAGGTGTCAATGCAAGAATCCATCATAACACAGTTGCATTGCAACTTCCGACGCAAGGCATCTGCTACCACATTGGCTTTTCCTGGGTGATAATGTACCTCCAGGTCATAGTCCTTGATCAGCTCTAGCCATCTTCTCTGCCTCATGTTGAGATCAGCCTGAGTAAAGATATACTTAAGGCTCTTATGATCAATGAAGATGTTGCAGTGGGTTCCCATCAAATAGTGCCTCCACATTTTTAATGCATGAACCACGACTGCTAACTCCAAGTCATGAGTGGGATAATTCTGCTCATGAGGCCTGAGTGCTCTTGAGGCGTAAGAATTGACTCGGTTGTCTTGCATCAAGACACAACCTAGTCCAGTGCCAGAGGCATCACAATACACATCAAATGGCTTGCTATTGTCGGGTTGCGCTAACACCGGTGCAGTGGTCAGATGTTGCCTCAATGTATGGAAGGCATCTTCGCACTTCTGACCCCAAACAAACTTGGCTTCTTTCTTCAGCAATTCAGTTATGGGCTTCGCAATTCGAGAGAAATCCGGAATGAATCTTCGGTAATAACCAGCTAATCCCAGAAAACTCTGAATGTGACGGACAGTCGTTGGCGGCTTCCAGTTCATCACCTCTTGCACCTTATCAGGATCAACAGCTATACCTGCCTGAGAGATAGTGTGACCCAAGAATTTGATCTCCTTTAGCCAAAAATCACACTTTGACAATTTGGCATAAAGATGGTGCCCTCGTAGACGTTGAAGCACTACATGCAAATGCCCGTCATGTTCTTCTTCGTTCTTCGAGTACACCAAGATATCATCGATGAAAACCACTACGAACTTGTCCAATTCAGGCATGAAAACAGAATTCATCAGATACATGAAATATGCTGGTGCATTCGTCAGCCCAAATGACATCACCAAGAATTCATATAGCCCATATCTGGTTGAGAAAGTAGTCTTCGGAATATCGCTTGCTCGTATCTTGATCTGATGGTAGCCGGAGCGAAGGTCTATCTTGGAAAACACTTTGGCTCCGACCAACTGATCAAAAAGAACATCAATACAAGGCAAAGGATACTTGTTCTTGATAGTCACCGCATTAAGTGGGCGGTAATCTATACACAGCCTTAAGCTTTCATCCTTCTTCTTTACAAACAAGGCTGGACATCCCCAAGGTGAAGTACTTGGGCGAATAAAACCTTTGTCCAGCAATTCTTGCAATTGCTTCTTCAATTCTGCCAACTCAGCGGGTGGCATCCGGTAAGGCCTCTTGGAAATAGGTGCCGTTCCCGGTTGCAATTCGATAGCGAATTCAATATCCCGGTCTGGTGGCATTCCTGGAAATTCATCAAGAAAGACATCTGCATACTCACAGACCACTGGAATCTTCTTCAGAGATAACTCCGTCATCGCAAAAGCACATGACTGAGTAGAGTCTTGACGGGGCAAAAACAAGGTGAAACTCCCATAGATCGGGGAATTGACTTCCACGATGCGGCTGGCTACATCAAGCACTACTTGGTGTAGGGGCATCCAATTAGTGCCCAGGATAATATCCACATTTTCCAAACCCAAAACAAGAAGGGTGGTTTTGATAATGTGGCTTCCCAGTTGAATAGGCACACTTCAGATTAATTGGTTGGTTACAGTTTTACCCCCAGGTGTGGCTATCATAAATGACCCTTTTGCATGACAGAAAGGCATTTGACATTTAGCACTGAACTTCTGGCTAATGAAACTATGAGATGCACCAGAATCAAACAGGAGTAAAGCAGGTTGATTAAAAACTAAAAAGATACCAGTCATGATGGGGGCTCCCTTAGGTAACTCCTCCAGAGTAGTGAAGTTCAGCTTCCCTTGCCTGACTTGTACCTTATGTTTTCTTCCCTTGTCTTGATTTGGTGCTGGCATCTGCCTCTGTTGATTTTTTTGGGCAATTATTGGCATAGTGGCCCACATTGCCACAAGTGAAGCACTTGTTCCCATTACCCTGGCAGAACTGCTGCTGCTGCGGAGGCTGATTGTTCCTAGGAGCAGGAGCTGGAAAACGAGTGGGTGTCGGCTGCTGCTGCTGAGGTGGCCTGATCACCCATCTGCCTGCCTGCTTCTGAAATCCCCTGCTCTGATTGTGAGAAACAATCCTGAACCTCTGGGTCTAAGCGGATGGTGCTGTCGCTGGTGCCTTTCTCTTCTTCTCTGCCCGGTGAGCTACAATACAGTCCTCTTGGGAGATGGCCAGGTTGACCAACTCATTGAAGCTATCAGCACAGACAGTGGTGAGACGTTCCCGCAGCTTAGTGTTGAGACCCCTGCGGAAGCAGTCTCTCTTCTTCTTGTCAGAATCAACATGATAACCTGCATACTGGCACAGGTCGTTGAAGGCCTGAGCGTACTGCAATACCGTGCGGGTTCCTTGATTGAGTGCCAGAAATTCATTCAGCTTGCGATCAAGAATTCCGGCTGGGATGTGGTGCCCTCTGAAAGCAGTCTTGAATTCCTCCCAAGACACTTCATGATCAGCGGGGAGCATAGCACAGAAGTGGTCCCGCTAAGTCCGAGCAGGGCCACGAAGCTGCTGCGCGGTGAAGCGAGCCTTGGTCTCATCGGGACAGTCTCCCATGAGGAGGGGAAACTTGGACTCAACGACGTGGAGCCACACGTCTGCATCCAACGGATCCTCTTCCTTGGTGAACAAGGGCGGCTGCGTACTCAGGAACTCCTGGTAGGTTGCCGCTGCTGGAGGTCGCTGTTGCTGGCCTCCACCATGCTGCTGGGGGTGGGGCTGGCGCTGCAAGAGCTGTCGCAGAATCTCATTCTGCTGGGCCATAAGCTCCTACACTGTGGGAGCTAGAGGAGGTGGCGGGGGAACTTGCTCGTTATGCCCGCGACGCTGCCTAGCTGCCATCTTAAAACAGAGATTGTCGCCAATGTTATCCCAATTCACAAGTTCGAACAACATGATATTATCTCATTTGGAAAGAAAATTGCCATAATCATAACATTAAGTTCGAATGAAGATAACATGGTTACAAAATCCCACAGATCTCAAAAGTTCTCAAGGGTTTCATTAATTAGGGGAAGGTACCCGTAAGCCTAGTCCAAAATCTGCCATAACTAAGCTTGCGTAGGTTTCTATCCTCTAAGAAGTCAAAATGACTGATCAACCCTGAGCGGTGGAAGCGACACTGGATGCGAGTGAAGGGGGCATCGCGGAGGTAGTCCCATTAGCACCAGGGGCTGGTCCTAACTCCTCGGGAGCCTCTTCTCCCTCGCTTCTGGCCTCATTGGCCTCCATCTCCAAGTGGTGCATGTCCAGGTGGTCATTAGCTTCTTCGAGTTCCCGCTACACATCGTGGAGCTGGTTCTCCAAGACATCAATAGTGTTGTCTCGGATCTCTACCTGCTGCTCCAAGGTGGTGATGCGCTGGCTCAGCCTTTCCACCTGTAGGTCCTTCTTCACCAACTCGGAGGAGAAGTTGACCACAAAGTCTTCTCAGCTGTCGAGGGCGAGCTTGGTGGTTTGAGCGATGTTAGCAAGATGTGCCATAGCGTCACTCTGCAGGGCCTGAAGGCGGTACAGCACACTCATGCACTGAACAGTGACCCTCCCAACCAAGTCAGGATACATTGCCCACACATCTTTCACATGGCTCACACGGTTACACCACATGGGGTCATCCTTTTTCTCAGCAGGGAAGAGTCCCAAGGGGTGCATCACCATCTCTAGGGGATGGTAGCCATAGAAAGTTGTCAGAGTCTTCATTGCTGCCGCTTCAGTGGTGTCATCCGTCCTGAATCCAATCGTCTCGGAGTCAAGAGAACGCCAACCCGGCTGAAGGGGATGAGCCTCCAAGGTCAGCCAGACTTGGCAATGAGGTACCTGATGCTCCTCGTACAGCTGCACCGTGTACAAAGGGGGCGTAGGGTAACTGGCGGAGTTAAGCACTTCCCACAAGATGGAAGGAAAGCCATCGTGAGAAAGGAAGTCAGAGCTGAAACAAGTGTCTCCTCCACTGGCAGGGGTGGGTGAAGTCATCTGCGGAAGGTTATCAGAGGTAAAGATTATGGTGGAAGGAAGAAAATAAAAGAGCCTAGATAGTTTTAAAAGGAAGCGGGTTAGCTCAAATTTTACTTCTTTAGTGTTTAATCCCTTTCAGTTTTTGATAATGCATGCATGCTGAAAATAACGTCTCCTCTCCGAAATAGAAGGGTGCTCCTAGGGCATCCTTCAAAAATCTAAGTACTGGCCCATAGGGCCTACTTACTTAGCCACCTATTTCTCCCACTATCCCTAAGGCCTTTCGTCCTAGGTCTAGCGGTCTAGTCCTGACGATTCTTATCAGTTTCTAAGCAAGTTTTAGATTTTGAAAATTGGTATTCATGGT
Source organism: Zea luxurians (assembly GCA_029449295.1). NCBI lineage: Eukaryota > Viridiplantae > Streptophyta > Magnoliopsida > Poales > Poaceae > Zea > Zea luxurians. The sequence goes on along the minus strand of JAOPSE010000005.1, from coordinate 9,741,884 downwards.
TTATTGTCCTTCTCTGTGGTGGTATTTGCTCCGATACCAGCTATGGCAGAACCGCCCGAATTATTCCAGCTTAAGTGCCTAAGTCACGCCTCAGGGGCCGTAACACACTTAAATCAGAATAACCCATCAGTCCCTCAGATCTCGTCTGATAAAGCCACTTAACCAGGATCAAATACCACATACTCACTCGAAGGTGAGTCACAGAAGAAATACAATAAAATAGGAAAATCTTAAATTTAAGTACTGAATTATTACATAAATCAGAGTTTTTCAAGTAGCTGGTAAATGTTCATAAAATAAAATGCAGCGGATAATCGATGTCGTCGGTAGCGAGGAAATGGGCAAGGCCTAGCCCACTACTCCTCTTGCTCCTTTGCTGCCGAAGCAGCATCCCACTCGACCGTCCAACCCGGTGGCAGGGTGGTAGGCCAAGTCACACCATCAACCATGTCCTGAAGCGTACCTGCAAAACTTATGCCACAAGCAAGGCTGAGTATGCTAATACTCAACTAGACTTACCCGGTGTGAGGAATCTACTCCTCTACCTCTAGACCATACGGTTGTTTGGCTGGGGTTTGGTTTGCCAAAAGCACTAGCTGAGTCTAAAGTCAATTTTTAGCTTTTCAGTTTCTAGTGTCATTATCTTAGCTAAATTTGCTCCTTCTAAGCATACATGGTAGCAAGCATTTAGTACACACAACAAGTTATCTCATGTAACCTCATTTCACTTCTTACTCGATGTAGTACAAGGGGTCAAGCAGTCTCATTAGCTGCAAGAAGCAGACGATTCGAATCGAGTTTTAAACCTTGCAAGGTAAACGTAAACACACGACATGTCAGGGCACTCCATCCCACACATGTCAACCGTCCCCATCAATTCCCCATTCGCGTCCAAGGCTCACCGCCTTGGCATACAATGCTCCACTGACCCTGGCTGCCGCCGTGCAGTGACCGCACTTGTACCCACCATAGCTAGCATGGGAGACCTAGTCTCAAGTCGCGTGAGGGATAAAGTCCGCGCCCAGCTTCACTCAGGTACTAGGTTTACCGGTTACCATATTTCTCGATATGTGTTTAGTACGTTCAAAAGCTTGACTCAGGTATCCACACATTAATCCTTAATTCATTTTCCCGTCTCATGGACAAGGCACCCTCCCTGGATCCAAGTCCATAGACCAACATATATCCCTTTATCAAGATGAATACAATCAATTCCTGACCTCGCGCGAGTGCTAGAAAAATCACTCGACTTCTATCGAGATCCTGATTAGCAAAGAAGCTACTCGACTTAGCATACTAGTATCCATCTCAAAAAGGAATCCTAAGTTCATGCAACTAGAAGTTTCAAGGAACTCCTACACTTAAGTGCACATTACAAGCCTACAAACATTTAAGTGTAGTAAAGTAGCATATATAAACGGTTATGCATAAAACCGGGGCTTGCCTTCAATTGCTGGGGCTGCGGGGAGATCCTCGATGGCAGTCTCGGGAGCTTGCTCCTAGTCTTCCTCGTGGACAGCTCCTTGCTCGGGGATGAGCACGTACTCTCCATCAGCGAGATTGCAATCTAATGAATGCAATGAGTAAGATACATGCATGGTATGATATGCAATTTGGCAATTAAACTTTGATAGTGAATGATCATTTGAATAAGGTAGGGCTTAATCTTGCTACTCGAAGATTTTGGTGGTACACTTAGCAATTTAGGGTCAAGCTTAGTTAAACTAAGTGGTAAGTTTATTTTGGTGTTCTACTAAATTCTTTTAATGTCTTAGTGAGAATTTATCAAGATTTCTATTTGAACTTATTGGAGCGAGGTTTATCCTTCCTCTCTTTCCTCCAACTTCTCTTATGCTTTTAAGGTGGGTTTGAACTACAAGTTATATTAATAAATTTCCAAAAATTCTGTAAACATTACAGTGGCTTCTTACTGGTGTATAATTCTCTGTCTTAAAATTTGGGGCTTAAAAAGTGAGTGGTTTTCTCTGTATAAAATTATCAATTATTAGGGCAAAGAGGGTGTTTTGAACTACAACTCCTTTTTAACAGAGGGTTATTCTTTAAGACATATTTTTGCTGGCATTTAGGAGTTATAATATGACTTTGTATAAATTTCTAGCCATTAATACTTATTAGTTATTTTGCTATGATTTTCTAAAGTTTCTAGCGAAAGGGGTGCTTTCTACTACCACTATATTTGAAAAATATCAAACAACAGATTTTTAATTTTTCCTATATTGTTCTTTGTGCAAGAGCAATCATTCTAAAATTTGGCAACTTTTTGCTTAAGGGAAGGGTGGTAGGGATTATTTGGATTAAATGGCATTTTTCAAGAATTATTGGTAATGGGCATTATTTTCTAGCTTTCAATTGGGTTTTGCATTTTTCTCTGGTGGCCTATTTCATTTTTGATCTAGTAAAATTTTTATTTGCCCACTGTTGCACACTTTTTGGCTTACTTATGATTTAATTGAAATATGGCTTAATATCAAGTTTTATTTGTTTACCCTACTTAAAATGATGGACTGAGGTGTTTATCATTTTTGTAGTGGAGTTCTAGGGGTTACAAGTCCACTGGATTTTTATTAACTATTTTGAATTTGTTTTCATAATTCTAATAATTATTTTTCTAGTTGACTAGTGCTTAAATAAGCATTTCTTCTAGAAATTGCTCTGGACTAGGGGTCCCTTTATTTTTCCTGGGTTCTCTGTTATTCAAGTAGACTAGGAAAAACAATTGCATTCTCTGTTCAGTATTTTCTAATGCCTTTCTGATTTTCCTAAGTTTCGGGCACAAATGGCTTTTAATAGATAATCTTACTTAAATTTCAAATACTGGGGTGCTCACTATTTTTAAACAGTGTATAAATAGAGTTTGAACATCTACAAATTTTCTTAAGTTCAGAACAGAAGCATAACTAATTTTCTTTAATTTAATAAGGTTTGGTCATTTTCCTTAATTAATTCTAAATCCTAAAATTTAAAACAGGAAGCATGGGGTTCATTATTTTTAATTGATAGTCCATAATATTTTGAATTCGCCAAAATTGGTTTGATTAAATTTGGTTGAATATAACTCGAGATATAAATTTTCTAAGTTCTGTGCTGAATTTAAAAAGGTTAATTAGAAATGGATAAAGGAAATACAGTTTTGCGCTGGGGTCCCTGGCAAAAGCCCTTAAGTGAATTACAGACAGGTCCCCAGGGCACTATTCACATGAGTCTAAGGCTCTACAGAAAACCCCCTAGGGTTTTTGGAAATCGAACCCACGGTCCTTCCCTAATGGAACAGTGGCCGCGGAGGAAGAAAGGGGCGGAGGGGCTTACTGGCGACGAGGCTGCTCCGGTGAGGTGGTCGAGGATGTAGGGGAGGTCTTGAGGATCACGGCGATGTGCGGGTCGCTGTCGGGGATGGTCGGAGTCGGCCGGTCCACGTGCGCAGGCGGAGGAGCTCGTCGGCAGCGAGGAGTCCGGCCTGCTCACGGCATGATAGTCCAATCAAACGGGTCAGAGAGCTTCACTGGATGCTAGGGAAGACATGGGTGCAAGGAATCGGAGAATGACTCACCGGATTGCTCGGTCTACGCGCACAGGCGGGCGATCGAAGTCCGGCGAGGATGATCTTAGGTTTCCGGTGAGGTTATGCCGGGTCCGAGGGCTTGGAAAGCTTCACAGGCCACTGGTGAAGCTAACCGAAGGGCTAGCGCGGCTTGGAAGCGACTGGAGGGAGCTGGCCACGGTGGCCGAAGCTTGGGCAGTGGCGGCGGGCGGAAGAAAGGCTCGCCGGAGCTAAGGAGGGGCGTCTGGCCAGCGAGGGTGAGCACGGGGTGAGGTGAGGCGTGCTCGGGGAGGCTTTAAAGGCACGGACGGGCACGACCGAGGGCGAGGGCGCGCGGCAGACTTGACCGAACGCTGGGGCGAGCGCGCGCGCGGGTTGGGCGAACGCCGGCGTGCCGACCAAGGTCGAACACGTGTGCGGGTTCATTCTGCCCGAGTTCTGGCGTGTGTGGTCATTCATCTGAGCCTGCTCTCGCCTTTGTCAGTGCACAAAACCTCTTCTCCTCCCTATAAGCTACCGATCTTGTGTGGGGGTCATAGGATTTTGCCTAATGGTTTCAAAGATTTGGAGCTCTAAAGTCTGGTCTGTCTCCCAGCCCGAGCTCGAGGCAAATCCTTGGATTTGTCATGTCTAGGGCCCGCGTCCCAATGCCATCTTCTGGCATGTGACAGAGGGGTTAGTTAGACACGATTTGTCAATGGGAGCATTAGGATTAGAGCTAAGGATCAAGGTGAACACGCTCGGTTTTGGTTCAAGGGCTGAAAATTCAGAAATCTGAATTTCAGAAATCCCCATTGAACCTCCACTTGAATGGCTTGTTTGGAGTTTTTAAAAAACTATTTTGGCCAAGCTTTCATAATATTTATTGTAGCTTATTTAGTGTATTTCAATGTTTATAATTGGCCTAAGCCATGATTTTATGTTTTTCATGGTCTTTCATCCCTTTCTTCATTTCTACTTAAATAGCTTAATTAGGGTTGGTATTAGGGTTTCAACATTTTTCCCTCTTTTGAAAAGCTCATTTGTTTTGAACATGATTCCTTGGATATAAACTTAGTGGATCTTTTATTCTTAAGTTGATTTGGGGCTTCATGCTCAATTTGGCTCACATGAGATGATGGTTCCTGGGTTAGCATTAAGAAAAGCCCTAGGTGACACTGGGGTGTCACAGCTGCTTTCAGAGGGCACCACATCCCAGCTGGAATTCTTGATCGCAAGCTGAATAATTTCTGGCACTCAATCAAGGAAACCACACGGTATTGCAGTATGCTCAGGCCTTCAATGACCTGTGCTAGTACGCAGGTTATCATGTTGATTCAGATGAGAAGAAGAGAGACCGCTTCCGCAGGGGTCTCAATACCAAGTTGCGTGAGCGTCTCAACACTGTCCGGGCCAATAGCTTCAATGAGTTGGTCAACCTGGCCATCTCCCAGGAGGGTTATATTGTAGCTCACCGGGCAGAGAAGAAGAGAAAGGCACCCATGGCAGCACCCTCCGCTCAGACCCAGAGGTTCAGGATTGTTTCCCACAATTAGAGCAGAGGATTTCAGCAGCAGGCAGGCAGATGGGTGATCAAGCCACCTCAGCAGCAGCAGCCAACACCCACTCGTTTTCCTGCCCTCGCTCCAAGGAACAATCAGCCTCCGCAGCAGCAACAGTTCCACCAGGGAAACGGGAACAAGTGCTTTACTTGTGGCAATGTGGGCCACTATGCCAAAAATTGCCCAAGAAATCAGCAAAGGCAGATGCCAGCACCAAATCAAGACAAGGGAAGAAAGCAGAGGTGCAAGTCAGACAAGGGAAGCTCAACTTCACTACTCTGGAGGAGTTACCTGAGGGAGCCCCCATCATGACTGGTATCTTTTTAGTTTTTAATCAACCTGCATTAATTCTGTTTGATTCTGGTGCATCTCATAGTTTCATTATCAGAAGTTCAGTGCTAAATTTCAACTGCCTTTCTATCATACTAAAGGGTCACTCATGATAGCCACACCTAGGGGTAAAATTGCAACCAACCAATTAAACCGAAATGTGCCTATCTCGATGGGAAGTAAAATCTTCAAAACCACACTCCTGATTTTGGGATTAGAGGGTATGTACATCATTCTCGGGGCCGACTGGATGACTCAACACCAAGTAGTGTTAGATGTAGCTGCCAGAGCTCTGGAGATCCGTTCTCCAACATCCGAAGACCTTGTGTTATATTGTCGGTGTTTCGAAACCCAGGGGTCCCTGGACCGACGAGTAAATCGTCGCCGCGTGCCCCAGCCCAGATGGGTCGGCGCGAGGCAGAACGCGAAGGGGGGAAGAGAGCAGCTGGAGGGAGACAGGCGTGGGAGGTGGAACCCGCGGCCTTCGTGTTAGCCCCGCGCCCAGGTCGGGTGCGCTTGCAGTAGGGGGTTACAAGCGTCCACGCGGGAGGGAGCGAGCGGCCTTGCGCGAGTGCCGTCCCGTCCTTCCCCGCGCGGCCAACCCTCTGTAAGAGGGCCCTGGTCCTCCCTTTTATAGGCGTAAGGAGAGGATCCAAGTGTACAATGGGGGTGTAGCAGTGTGCTAACGTGTCTAGCGGTGGAGAGCTAGCGCCCTAAGTACATGCCATCGTGGCAGCCGGAGAGGTCTTGGCACCCAGTTCGCGTGGTGTCGTGGCCGTCGGAGGAGCGCTGGAGCCTGGCGGAAGGACAGCTATCGGGGCTGTCGAGTCCTTGCTGACGTCCTCTTGCTTCCGTAAGGGGGCTGAGAGCCGCCGTCGTCACAGGGCATGCGGGGCGCCATCATTACTCGTATGGTGGAGCGAGCTAGATGGGACGCCGGTCTTGTTCCCTGCAGCCTGAGTCAGCTCGGGGTAGGGTTATGATGGCGCTTCCTGTTGACGTGGTCGGTCCATGCCCTAGGTTGGGCGAGGTGGAGGCTCCTCCGAGGTCGAGGTCGAGTCTGTCTTTCAAGGTCGAGGTCGAGTCCGAGCCCCCGGGTCGGATGAGGCGGAGACCGTCGGCTTAGGCCAGGGTTGAGTTTGAGCCCTGGGGTCAGGCGAAGCGGAGTTTGTCGTCCTTCGGGGCTGAGCCTTGGTCCGAGCCCTGGGGTCGGGCGAGGCGGAGTTCGTCGTCTTCCGGGGCCGAGCCCGAGTTTGAGCCCTAGGGTCGGGCGGAGCGGAGTTCGCCGTTTTCCGGGGCTGAGCCTGAGTCCGAGCCCTGGGGTCGGGCGGAGCGGAGTTCGCCGTCTTCTGGGGCTGAGCCCAAGTCCGAGCCCTGGGGTCGGGCAGAGCGGAGTTCGCCGTCTTCCGGGGCTGAGCCCAAGTCCGAGCCCTGGGGTCGGGCGGAGCGGAGTTCGCCGTCTTCCGGGGCCGAGCCCGAGTCCGAGCCCTGGGGTCGGGCGAAGCGGAGTTCGCCGTCTTCTGGGGCTGAGCCTGAGTCCGAGCCCTGGGGTCGGGCGGAGCGGAGTTCGCCGTCTTCCGGGGCTGAGCCCAAGTCCAAGCCCTGGGGTCGGGCGAAGCGGAGTTTCCTATGACGCCTGAGACCGGACTTGGCTGCTGTCAGCCTCACTCTGTCGAGTGGCTCAGCAGTCGAAGCGGCGCAGGCGGCGCTGTCCACTTGTCAGGCCGGTCAGTGGAGCGGCGAAGTGACTGCGGTCACTTCGGCTCTGTCGACTGGAGGGCGTGCATCAGGATAAAGGTGTTAGGCCACCTTTGCATTAAATGCCCCTGCGATTTGGTCGGTCGGTGTGGCGATTTGGCCAAGGTTGCTTCTTGGTGAAGACTGGGCCTCGGGCGAGCCGAAGGTGTCCGTTGCTGGAGGGGGGCCTCGGGCGAGACGTAGGTCCTCCAGGGTCGGCTGCCCTTGCCCGAAGCTGGGCTCGGGCGAGGCATGATCGCGTCCCTCGAATGGACCAATCCTTGACTTAATCGCACCCATCAGGCCTTTGCAGCTTTGTGCTGATGGGGGTTACCATTTGAGATTTAGGAGCCTTGAGGATACCCCTAATTATGGTCCCCGACAGTAGCCCTCGAGCCTCGAAGGGAGTGTTAATACTCTCTTGGAGGCTTTTGCCACACTTTTTTGCAAGGGGACCAGCCTTTTCTTGGTTGCATTTTGTTTCGGTGGGTGCGCGCGAGCGCACCCGCCGGGTGTAGCCCCCGAGGCCTCGGAGGAGTAGTTTTACTCCTTCGAGGTCTTAGTGCGTTTCGCAATACTTCGGCTGGTCTAGTTGTTCCCTCATGCGAGCTGGCCGTAGCCTGGGTGCACGATCGGGTCCCAAGTTCTCGGGCTGGTATGTTGACGCTGTCAACGGGTCGGCCGGAGTCGGGTTTGCGAGAGCAGCCCCCGAGCCTCTACATAGGGCGAGAGGACGGTCAAGGATAGACTCGACTTTTTTACATACGCCCCTGCGTCGCCTTTCCACAAGGAGGAGGGGGGAAGCGCCATGTTGCCCTCGGAGGGCGCCGAACATGGTGTTTCCGGCGAGCTGCTGGCGGGTAATCCAAGCGGACGCCCGTGCCCCATTTGCTAGGGGTCGGCTAGAGGCCCGGAGGCACGCTCCAAAAGTACCTGCGGGTGATCTGCCGGACCCGGTCCCCTTTGACGGGGTCCGAGGGCTTGAGGCCTCCCTCTGATGGGATTCCGTTACAAGATCGTTCCCGCTGGTCTCGGAAATGTCCTAGGGTACCTCGGGAGCGTAGCCCGAGCCTTGGTTATGTATCGAACGTACCCAGGGTCATCCCTCGCTCTGTGTCTGAGGCGACTGTGAACCCTTCGAGGGCCAGCCTACGAACCCCTGATCAGTAGTGGGCGCGGAGCCCGAGTGGCCTGAGGCGGCCGTTGAACCCTTCCGAGGGGCCGGCCATCGAACCTCTGACTAGTAGTGGGCGCAGAACCCAATCGCTCTGAGGCGGCCGTTGAACCCCTCCGAGGGGCCAGCCTTTGAACCTCTGATCAGTAGGGAGGCTCGGGGCCTGTTTCCTTCACGGAGAAGGATCCTTTTCGGGGTATCCCCCTTTCCCGGTCCCTATTGTAAGAGAGAGAAAGAGGAAAAGGAAAAGGATTCGAAATCGAATGACGTGGCATACCTTTTTTGACGCAGTCATTACGGCGAAGGCGAAGCGTCGCTTGCTTCTCCTGCCTGAGGCGCCGCCTGTCCCGCCGCGGAGTTAATGCGACGGGGCGAGCGGTTCGCAAGGCAACCGTTGCGCGTGCGCGAGCCATTCGAGGAACGGATCACGGGCGCGCCGTCTTCACGCCGTGAGAGAGGGTTCCCTCGCTGCCCCTGGATGGGACGTAAGCTTGGCTGACGACGCGACCGCTGCTCCTGCCCGCCTGCCACCGTCATTACTGCCGGCCCATTTTTAACCGTATTTGACCGTCGCGCCTGGCTGGCACTGCTGGGTCACACGCAGGGTTGCCTCGAGTCGCGGTATTGGCTCCACAGTCGAGGAGGCGTGGTAGTGGCGCGAGTGGCGGTGCAGTTGCTCACACGTAGCAACTGGCGCGCCGGTTGCATGACGTGTGGGCCTAGGCCTCCATGTTGGGCACGTTGGAGTCGAAGGGGCGCGCCCACTTGGCGCAGTTGCATGCCGACTGCATGGCTATCCACCCTTTCACCCGCTGGTCTGGGCGAAAGTGGAGGAATGCTTGTAACCGCCGGGCGGTTGCATGCACCGTGTGCGGCGGTTTGGCTCCTTCTGCCCTGGACCGGCTTGCATGACGCGTGGGACTCAGCCCCCGCACCGTAGGGGGAGGACCTTGGAGTGTGTTGGAGAAGACTCAGCCCACGACGGCTGGGGGCGCAAGTGGGGAGAGTTGCCTTTAAAAGGAGGGCGACCCCCTTGGAGGGCAACCATGTCTTCGCGCTCCCCTCATGCATCGTGTCTTTCCATCTTTCGAGCCCTCGGATGGGGGGACGCCCGCAATCCTTCCGTCTTATCGTCGGAGGAACGCAACTTCGTGGAAGTTGGTACCTTTCAGCCATCGTTCGGCTTCAAGGATTTTCATCATGCAGCCCGGATGCATCCCCTCGCCGGTGGTCACCCAAGATGGTGACCTCCAGCTTGATGGCGGGGGGAAGCGAACCGGGCTGCGGCCTCTGCCCCTCCCTCAGCTTCAAGGATGTTCATCATCAGTGCTGGGGAGGGGAGTGTGCCGAGTTGGGGTCGGTCTCTGCGCGGGCGGCGGCCCGCTCCTTCCCTTAGTGATCGGGGGAAGGGCGTTCGCCGTTCGTGGCGTCGGCAGCTGCCTCGTGCCTGGCTCTCTGAGCCGGGTGGCTTCGGAGCCACTCCCGGCGCCGCCTTCCGCCATGGCAGCCGGAAGAGATTTCTCCGCCGATGAGCTAGCCGGTGCCACCCACGGACTAACCTCCAACTCTATGGCCTTCTGCCCGTCCTTGCCTCTCGAGTTGGGGGCATGGGCGAGGGCCTCATGGCAGCAGCATCCGCCCTGAGGTCATCGCTGCTGCTGTTCGGCCCTCCGGAGCAGAAGTCGTCGTCGTCGCCGCTGCTGGGGCGGGCGACGACGAGCCGTTCGTCGGTCTTCTGTTGCTCCGCAGGCCCCCCAATCGTGTGGGGTTGTTCGTACCTGTGGAGGTGGAACCGGAGTTCTGTTTGTAATGGCACTTTGAGTGCCGGTGTCTTGTTCATTGTGGCTGTCGAGGCCTGAACATGTATGTATCTTTGGCATGGAGCCGTGTTTTTCCTTCATTTCGAGCACTAAGACTCGCCTGTTGGTTATCCAAACCGCTTCACCAAGCGTGAGCCGCCTCGTGCGAAGGTGACGAGTGAGGTATCCGTATCCCAGAGGCGTAGGAGTCCCTTGGCTCGGTCGGCCTTGCTGTCCGAGGCTTCTCTTGCTTAGTTAAAGGAACCCCTCGGCCGCCCTTCGATGAGCCGAAGCCGGAGGTAGCGGTGTCAGCACGGGCAGAGGCAGAGTTGGCTCGAAAAGAAGACTTGGTCGGCCGGAGCCTGGTCGGGTCGTCCACTGGCAGAACCGACGCCGAAGTTGAGCTGTCGAGGCCTCAAGCCGGGCTGATGTCTTCGGGGGACAGCTGGCCGAGGCCTCGGGGTGGCCGGCCGAGCTGTCTGCTCGAGCCGGATTCTTGGAGAAGACCCTGGCAGCGATGGCCCAGGTGTGGTGCCGATGTCATCCTTCAGAGTGGAGATCCTCCGACCGCGTCGCCGTCCGAGGCTAGGTCAGACCCCGCCGAAGGTGTAGTTGACGCTGAGGGTACTGCCGCCCCCTTCAACTGTCGACGTCCGAGCCTGCAGGATCGGGTTGTCTTGTAGCGTGTGTATGTTTTCTGCGGCCGCCGAGGCCCAAACACACTATCGTCGTGTTGTAAAGCTGCGTTTCTTTTCCTCCTGTTTCGAGTATCCAGACTTATTAGTTGGTAACAGAATTGTTTGTGCGAGAGTTTCTTTTCACGGAAGGTGATGAGTGAGGTATCCGTATCCCGGAGGCGTAGGAATCCCTCGGCTCGGTCGGCCTTGCCGCTTACACACACTCTTACTCATCCATAGGGTTCTGTCACCGACGCAGTCGAGAAGACCCAAAAAATCGTTCCGGCAGAGGAGCTTTTGAGCGTGAAGACTTGTTCGGTCCGCGGATCACTTATCCGAGCGCGAGTTACTTATCGCAGAAGGTGATGAGTGAGGTATCCGTATCCCGGAGGCATAGGAGTCCCTCGGCTCAGTCAGCCTTGGCTGCTTACGTGTACTCCATCATTTTCAGGATCCACTTTCGAAGTAGTCGAAAAGCACAAAAGGCATTCTGGCAGGAAAGATTTTTTCTTTTTTCAAGGAAAATTTCGACGCAGAGGGGGTTGCCCCTTCTAGCCCCCGAGGGAGGGTCGGGCTTTGCCGAGGCAAGGCTGACCCTTCCTTGACGACCAGACTTTGTGTGTGAACGAGGTATACGAACAACTTGAAAGCATCTTAAGGGTAGAAGCAACGTAGCTGTTGGATGTTCCAAGCGTTGCTGTAGACCTCGCCTTGGCTGTTGGCCAGCTTGTATGTTCCGGGCTTCAAAATTTTGGCGATGACGAACGACCCCTCCTAGGGAGGCGTGAGCTTATGCCGCCCTCGGGCGTCTTGTCACAGCCGAAGCACCAGGTCACCCACCTGGAGGTCTCGGGACCGAACCCCTCGGGCGTGGTAGCGTCGCAGGGACTGCTGGTACCGCGCCGAGTGTAGTAAGGCCATGTCCCGAGCCTCCTCCAGCTGGTCCAGTGAGTCTTCTCGATTAGCTCGATTTCTTTGGTTGGCGTAGGCCCTCGTCCTCGGGGAACCGTATTCTAAGTCTGTGGGCAAGATGGCCTCGGCCCCATAGACTAGAAAGAACGGTGTGAAGCCCGTGGCTCGGCTCGGCGTTGTCCTCAGACTCCAGACCACCGAGGGGAGTTCCTTCATCCACCGCTTGCCGAACTTGTTGAGGTCGTTGTAGATCCGCGGCTTGAGTCCTTGCAGAATCATGTCGTTGGCACGTTCTACCTGCCCATTCGTCATGGGGTGAGCCACGGCGGCCTAGTCCACCCGGATGTGGTGATCCTCACAGAAGTCCAAGAACTTTCTGCCGGTGAACTGGGTGCCGTTGTCGGTGATGATGGAGTTCGGGACCCCAAAGCGATGGATGATGTTGGTGAAGAACGCCACCGCCTGTTCGGACCTGATGCTGTTTAGGGGTCGGACCTTGAACCACTTGGAGAATTTGTCGATGGCGACCAGCAGGTGCGTGTAGCCCCTGGGTGCCTTCTGCAAGGGGCCGACAAGGTCCAGACCCCACACAGCAAACGGCCAGGCGATGGGTATGGTCTGCAGAGCCTGAGCGGGCAGGTGGGTCTGCCTTGCGTAGAACTGACACCCTTCGCAAGTGCGGACAATTCTAGTGGCGTCGGCCACCGCCGTTGACCAGTAGAAACTTGTCGGAAGGCGTTTCCAACAAGGGTTCGAGGTGCTACGTGATGGCCGCAAGCCCCCGAGTGTATCTCTTGTAAGAGCTCCTGACCTTCGGCGATGGAAATGCATCGCTGGAGGATGCCCGAGGGGCTGTGGTGGTAGAGCTCCTTCCCATCTCCCAGCAAAACGAAAGACTTGGCGCGCCGCGCCAACCGCCGAGCCTCGGCTTGGTCGAGGGGCAGCTCTCCTTGGTGGAGATATTGCAGGTACGGGGTCTGCCAGTTTTGATTAGGCGTGACCTCGCTCTGCTCCCCCTCGACGCGCAGTGCCTCACCTTCGGGGGCCGAGGGTACCTCGGACCGTGCCGAGGGTACCTCGGACTGAGCCGAGGGTACCTCGGACTGGGCCGAGGCCTTCTCGGGCTCGGGCATGTCGTCGGTCTTGACGAAGGGTTGATGCAGGTCTCGGGAGAATACGTTCGGGGGAACCGTTGTTCGCCCCGAGGCTATTTTAGCCAGCTCGTCCACAGTCTCGTTGTAGCGTCGGGCGATGTGGTTGAGCTCGAGCCCGTAGAACTTGTCTTCCAGGTGCCGAACCTCATCGCAGTAGGCTTCCATCTTCGGGTCGCGGCGGTGGGAGTTCTTCATGACTTGGTCGATGACGAGCTGCGAGTCACCACGAGCGTCGAGGCGTCGGACCCCTAGCTTGATGGCGATTCGCAACCCGTTTACCAGAGCCTCGTACTCAGCCACATTGTTGGACGCCGGGAAGTGGAGGCGTAGCACGTAGCGTAGGTGCTTCCCGAGGGGCGAGACGAAGAGCAGGCCCACGCCGGCCCCCGTCTTCATCAGCGACCCGTCGAAAAACATGGTCCAGAGCCCCGGTTGGATCGGAGCTGTCGGGAGCTAGGTGTCGACCCATTCAGCCACGAAGTCCGCCAAGACCTGGGACTTGATGGCCTTCCAAGGGGCGAACGAGATCGTCTCGCCCATGATCTCCACCGCCCACTTTGCAATTCTACCCGAGGCCTCTCGAGACTGGATGATCTCCCCTAGGGGGAAGGATGACACCACAGTCACCGGATGGGACTCGAAGTAGTGTCGCAACTTCCGTCGCGTCAGGATCACCGCGTACAGCAGCTTCTGAATTTGTGGGTAGCGGATCTTGGTCTCGGACAGTACCTCACTGATGAAGTAGACTGGCCTCTGGACGGGTAATGCATGCCCCTCTTCTCGTCTCTCGACCACAATCGCGGCGCTAACCACCTGAGTGGTCGCGGCGACGTAGATCAAGAGGGCTTCTCCGGCAGCGGGGGGCACCAAGATGGGCGTGTTCGTGAGGAGCGCCTTCAGGTTCCCGAGGGCTTCCTCGGCCTCAGGGGTCCAAGCAAAGCATTCGGCCTTCCTTAAGAGGCGGTACAGAGGCAGGCCTCTTTCGCCGAGGCGCAAGATGAAACGGCTTAGAGCCGCGAGGCACCCCATGACCCTCTGTACGCCTTTCAAGTCCTTGATAGGCCCCATGCTGGTGATGGCAGCGATCTTCTCCGGGTTGGCCTAGATGCCCCGCTCGGAGACGATGAACCCCAAGAGCATGCCTCGGGGGACCCCGAAGACACACTTTTCGGGATTGAGCTTCACACCTTTCGCCTTGAGACATCGGAATGTCACTTCAAGGTCGGAAAGGAGGTCAGAGGCTTTCCTCATCTTGACTACGATGTCATCGACGTAGGCCTCGACCGTTCGGCCAATGTGTTCGCCGAACACATGGTTCATGCATCGCTGGTACGTTGCACCCGCATTCCTCAAACCAAACGGCATGGTAACATAGCAGTACATGCCGAAGGGTGTGATGAAAGAAGTCGCGAGCTGGTCGGACTCTTTCATCCTGACCTAGTGATACCCTGAGTAGGCATCGAGGAAAGACAGGGTTTCGCACCTAGCAGTGGAATCCACGATTTGATTGATGCGAGGTAAAGGGTAGGGAACTTTCGGACATGCTTTGTTTAGACCAGTGTAGTCTACACACATCCGCCATTTCCCCCCTTTCTTTCTCACAAGCACAGGGTTGGCAAGCCATTCGGGATGGAATACCTCTTTGATGAACCCTGCCACCATTAGCTTGTGGATCTCCTCGCCTATGGCTCTGCGCTTTTCTTCGTCGAATCGGCGCAGAGGCTGCTTCACAGGTCGGGCTCCAGCTCGGATATCCAGCGAGTGCTCGGCGACTTCCCTCGGTATGCCGGGCATGTCCGAGGGACTCCACGCGAAAACGTCGGCGTTTGCGCGGAGAGAGTCGACAAGCACTGCTTCCTATTTGGGGTCGAGCTCGGAGCTGATCCGTATCTGCTTGGAGGCGTCGTTGCAGGGGTCGAGAGGGACGGACTTGACCGTCTCCGCTGGCTCGAAGTTGCCGGCGTGGCGCTTCACGTCTGGCGCCTCCCTAGAGAGGCTCTCCAGGTCGGCGATGAGGGCCTCGGACTCGGCGAGGGCCTTGGTGTACTCCACGCACTCCACGTCGCATTCGTACGCGTGTCGGTACGTGGGCCCGACGGTGATGACCCCGTTGGGGCCCGGCATCTTGAGCTTGAGGTAGGTGTAGTTGGGGACGGCCATGAACTTGGCGTAGCATGGCCTCCCCAGCATTGTGTGGTAGGTTCCTCAAAACCCGACCACTTCGAACGTGAGGGTCTCCCTTCGAAAGTTGGAGGGCGTCCCGAAGCAGACGGGTAGATCGAGTTGTCCGAGGGGTCGGACGCGCTTCCCGGGGATGATCCCGTGGAAAGGCACAGCGCCCGTCTAGACCGAGGACAGATCGATCCGCAGGAGCCCGAGGGTCTCGGTGTAGATGATGTTGAGGCTGCTGCCTCCGTCCATGAGGACCTTGGTGAGCCTGACGTTGTCGATGATGGGGTCGACAACGAGCGGGTATTTCCCCGGGCTCGGCACATGGTCGGGATGGTCGGCCTGGTCGAAGGTGATGGGCTTGTCGGACCAGTCTAGGTAGACTGGCGCCGCCACCTTTACCGAGCAGACCTCCCGACGCTCTTGCTTGCGGTGCCGAGTCGAGGCGTTCGCCACTTGCCCATCGTAGATCATGAAGCAGTCGCGGACCTCAGGGAACTCTCCTGCCTTGTGATCTTCCTTCTTAGCGTCGTCGAGGGCCTTGCCACCCTCTGTGGGTGGCCCGGCCTTGTGGAAGTGTTGTCGAAGCATGGCACACACCTCAAGGGTGTGCTTGACGGGCCCCTGGTGATAAGGGCACGGCTCCTTGAGCATCTTGTCGAAGAGGTTGGCACCTCCAGGAGGTTTCCGAGGGTTCTTGTACTCAGCGGCGGTGACAAGATCCGCGTCGGCGGCGTCGCGTTTCGCTTGCGACTTCTTCTTGCCCTTCTTCTTGGTGCCACGCTGAGTTGACGCCTCGGGAACATCTTCCAGCGGGCGGCCCTGGGGCTGCTTGTCCTTCCGGAAGATGGCCTCAACCGCCTCCTGGCCAGAGGCGAACTTGGTGGCGATGTCCATCAGCTCGCTCGTCCTGGTGGGGGTCTTGTGAAACAGCTTGCTCACCAGGTCGCGGCAGGTGGTGCCGGCGAGGAACGCGCCGATGACATCCGAATCGGTGACGTTGGGCAACTCGGTGCGCTGCTTCGAGAATCGCCGGATGTAGTCCCGGAGAGACTCTCCCGGCTGCTGGCGGCAGCTTTGGAGAACCCAGGAGTTTCCAGGGCGCACGTATGTGCCTTGGAAATTGCCGGCGAAGGCTTGGACCAGGTCGTCCCAGTTGGAGATCTGCCCCGGAGGCAGGTGCTCCAGCCAGGCTCGAGCGGTGTCGGAGAGAAACAGGGGGAGGTTGTGGATGATGAGATTGTCATCGTCCGTTCCACCCAGTTGGCAGGCCAGCCGATAGTCCGTGAGCCACAGTTTCGGTCTCGTCTCCCCCGAGTACTTTGTGATAGTAGTCGGGGTTCGGAACCGGGTCGGGAACGGCGCCCGTCGTATGGCGTGGCTGAAAGCCCGCGGACCGGGTGGTTCGGGTGAAGGACTCTGATCCTCCCCGCTGTCGTAGCGTCCCCCACGCCTGGGGTGGTAGCCTCGGCGTACCCTCTCGTCGAGGTGGGCCCGACGGCTATGGTGATGGTGCTCGTTGCCGAGGCGACCCGGGGCCGCAGGCGCTGTGTTGCGCGTGCGCCCGGTGTGGACCGAGGCTTCCCGCATGAATCGGGAAGTCGCGGCGCGATGTTCCGAGGGGTACCCTTGCCTTCTAGAGGCGGAGCTTTCGGCCCGTCGGACCGCGGCGTCCTCCAGGAGATTCTTGAGCTCTCCCTGGATATGCCGCCCCTCAGTGGTTGATTGCTCCGGCATCGCGCGGAGAAGTATTGCCGCTGCAGCCAGGTTTTGGCCGACTCCACTGGAGTCCGGTGGCGGCCTTACCCTGATGTCGTCGGCGATGCGGTGCTGGATGCCCTGGGGGAGATGACGTGCTTCTCCGGCCGGAGGTTGGCCCGCCCATTCCTGTCCGATGTCCTGGCGGATCGGCACAAGCGTTCCGGCTCCCTTGTCGAGTCTGGCCTGCCTCTCGTGGAGTTGCGCGAGCTGCGAGTCAGGAACCCCCGCCGGGACGGGGACCACAGCTAGCTCCCGAAGGATGTCAACGCGAGGCACAGGCCTAGGGGGATCACCGTTCTCTGGCATTCCAAGATGGTTGCCTTCGCCGGGACCCCCTAGATCGACGTGGAAACATTCGCGACTTGGGCCGCAGTCCTCGTCGTCGAGGCTGCGGCTACCGTCGGAACAGTCGGAAAGGCAGTAGTCGCATGCGATCATGAAGTCCCGCATGGCACTGGGGTTACCAAGTCTAGAGAAATCCCAACAGAGGTCAGGCTCGCCATCTTCCTCGGACCCCGAGGGCCCGTAGGACGAGACGGCCGTCAGCCGGTCCCAGGGTGACCGCACACGATACCCCAGAGGGTTTGGACTCGCCTCTATGAGAATGTCCACCGAAGCGGAGTTGCTTGGCGGGTCGAGGCCGAATCCAAAAGACGCGAGATGGGAATCGGTCGGTACCTTTCGGTCGACGGGCGGTGACGAAGTCACGTCAGGGACTGACTGCACCGTCGTCTCAGGTACTAGGGTGACGCCCAGCAAGTCCTTCACGAGCGTGCTGGCGTCGTCCGTTTGCTTGAGGTTGGCGTGTTGCGGGGAGATGGCGCTCGTCTTCGTCTCAGACGCGAGGTCGATGCCCGGCGCGCACTCCGTTGGGGTGCCGGCGCCGTCGACTCGCTCGACAGCCAACTAGGTGCCGCCTCCTGCTTGGCCTTGGTTGCCCCGCCTCCTCCTCCGTCGGCGGGGGAGGGGACGGGACAAGCCCGAATGTCGTCCTTCCACCACGTGGGGAAGGCGTCGTCGATTTCCCCGCCGGCGGGCGGGTTGTCGACCGCCATTGTCGCTGTCGCGCGGCGGGGGAAGCAGTATCATGTCGTAGCTGCCGTCGAGGGACATGAACTCAAGACTCCCAAAACGGAGCACCGTCCCGGGTTGGAGAGGTTGCTGGAGACTGCCCATCTGGAGCTTGACGGGAAGCTATTCGTCAACACGTAGCAGGCCCCTACCTGGCGCGCCAACTGTCGGTGTTTCTAAACCCGGGGGGTCCCTGGACCGACGAGTAAATCGTCGCCGCGTGCCCCAGCCCAGATGGGTCGGCGCGAGGCAGAACGCGAAGGGGGGAAGAGAGCAGCCGGAGGGAGACAGGCGTGGGAGGTGGAACCCGCGGCCTTAGTGTTAGCCCCGCGCCTAGGTCGGGTGCGCTTGCAGTAGGGGGTTACAAGCGTCCACGTGGGAGGGAGCGAGCGGCCTTGCGCGAGCGGCGTCCCGTCCTTCCCCGCGCGGCCAACCCTCTGTAAGAGGGCCCTGGTCCTCCCTTTTATAGGCGTAAGGAGAGGATCCAGGTGTACAATGGGGGTGTGGCAGTGTGCTAACGTGTCTAGCGGTGGAGAGCTAGCGCCCTAAGTACATGCCATTGTGGCAGCCGGAGAGGTCTTGGCACCCAGTTCGCATGGTGTCGTGGCCGTCGGAGGAACGCTGGAGCCTAGCGGAAGGACAGCTGTCGGGGTTGTCGAGTCCATGCTGACGTCCTCTTGCTTCCATAAGGGGGCTGAGAGCCGCCGTCGTCACAGGGCATGCGGGGTGCCATCATTACTCGTATGGTGGAGCGAGCCAGATGGGACGCCAGTCTTGTTCCCTGCAGCCTGAGTCAGCTCGGGGTAGGGTAATGATGGCACTTCCTGTTGATGTGGTCGGTCCGTGCCCTAGGTTGGGTGAGGTGGAGGCTCCTCCGAGGTCAAGGTCGAGTCTGTCTTCCGAGGTCGAGGTCGAGTCCGAGCCCCAGGGTCGGACGAGGCGGAGACCGTCGGCTTAGGCCAGGGTTGAGTCCGAGCCCTGGGGTCGGGCGAAGCGGAGTTCGTCGTCCTTCAGGAATGAGCCTGGGTCCGAGCCCTGGGGTCGGGCGAGGTGGAGTTCGTCGTCTTCCGGGGCCGAGCCCGAGTCTGAGCCCTGGGGTCGGGCGGAGTGGAGTTCGCCGTTTTCCGGGGCTGAGCCCGAGTCCGAGCCCTAGGGTCGGGCGGAGCGGAGTTCGCCGTCTTCCGGGGCTGAGCCCAAGTCCGAGCCCTGGGGTCGGGTGGAGCGGAGTTCGCCGTCTTCCGGGGCTGAGCCCAAGTTCAAGCCCTGGGGTCGGGCGGAGCGGAGTTCGCCGTCTTCCGGGGCCAAGCCCGAGTCCGAGCCCTGGGGTCAGGTGGAGCGGAGTTCACTGTCTTCCGGGGCTGAGCCCGAGTCCGAGCCCTGGGGTCGGGCGGAGCGGAGTTCGCCGTCTTCCGGGGATGAGCCCAAGTCCGAGCCCTAGGGTCGGGCGAAGTAGAGTTTCCTATGACGCCTGAGACCGGACTTGGCTGCTGTCAGCCTCACTCTGTCGAGTGGCTCAGCAGTCGGAGCAGCGCAGGCGGCGCTGTCCTCTTGTCAGGCCGGTCAGTGGAGCGGCGAAGTGACTGCGGTCACTTTGGCTCTATCGACTGGAGGGCGTGCGTCAGGATAAAGGTGTCAGGCCACCTTTGCATTAAATGCCCCTGCGATTTGGTCGGTCGGTGTGGCGATTTGGCCATGGTTGCTTCTTGGTGAAGACTGGGCCTCGGGCGAGCCGAAGGTGTCCGTTGCTGGAGGGGGGCCTCGAGCGAGACGTAGGTCCTCCGGGGTCGGCTGCCCTTGCCCGAGGCTGGGCTCGGGCGAGGCGTGATCGCGTCCCTCGAATGGACCGATCCTTGACTTAATCGCACCCATCAGGCCTTTGCAGCTTTGTACTGATGGGGGTTACCAGCTGAGATTTAGGAGCCTTGAGGGTACCCCTAATTATGGTCCCCGACATATATCTACCCAGCCAAGATTCTACTTGGTCATGTGCTTTTGCTATGATGGAGTCACCTTTGAAGAAGATTGTAGTGGTCTGTGAGTATGCAGATGTTTTTCCTGATGAATTATCAGGAATTCCCCCAGATCGGGACATCGAATTCGCCATCGAGTTGCAACCGGGAACGTCACCTATTTCCAAGAGGCCTTACCGGATGCCACCTGCTGAGTTGGCAGAGTAGAAGAAACAATTGCAAGAATTGTTGGACAGAGGTTTTATTCGCCCAAGTACTTCGCCTTGGGGATGTCCAGCCTTGTTTGTGAAGAAGAAAGATGAAAGCTTGAGGCTATGCATAGATTACCGCCCACTTAATGCGGTGACTATAAAAAACAAGCATCCTTTGCCTCGCATTGATGTTCTTTTTGATCAGTTGGTCGGAGCCAAAGTGTTTTCCAAGATAGACCTTTGCTCCGGCTATCATCAGATCAAGATACGAGCGAGTGATATTCCAAAGACCGCCTTCTCAACCAGATATGGGTTGTATGAATTTTTGGTGATGTCATTTGGGCTGACTAATGCACCAGCATACTTCATGTATCTGATGAATTCTGTTTTCATGCCTGAGCTAGACAAGTTCATAGTGGTTTTCATCGATGATATCTTGGTGTACTCGAAGAACGAAGAAGAGCATGCCGGTCATTTGCATGTAGTGCTTCAACGTCTGCGAGAGCACCGTCTTTATGCTAAATTGTCAAAATGTGATTTTTGGCTAAAGGAAATCAAATTCTTGGGTCACACTATCTCTCAGGCAGGTATAGCTGTTGATCTTGATAAGGTGCAAGAGGTGATGAACTGGAAGCCGCCAACGACTGTTCGTCAGATTCGAAGTTTTGTGGGATTGGCGGGTTATTACCGAAGATCCATTCCGGATTTCTCTCGAATTGTGAAGCCCATAACGGAATTGTTGAAGAAAGAAGCCAAGTTTGTTTGTGGTTAGAATTGCGAAGATGCCTTCCATGCATTGAGGCAACATCTGACCACAGCACCGGTGTTAGCGCAACCCAAAAGCAGCAAGCCATTTGATGTGTACTGTGATGCCTCTGGCACTGGACTGGGTTGTGTCTTGATGTAAGACAATCGAGTCATTGCTTACGCATCAAGAGCACTCAGGTCTCATGAGCAAAATTATCCCACTCATGACTTGGAGTTAGCAGTCGTGGTTCATGCATTGAAAATGTGGAGACACTATTTGATGGGAACCCACTACAACATCTTCACTGATCATAAGAGCCTTAAGTACATCTTTACTCAGGCTGATCTCAACATGAGGCAAAGAAGATGGCTAGAGCTGATCAAGGACTATTACCTGGAGGTACATTATCACCCAGGGAAGGCCAATGTGGTGGCAGATGCCTTGAGCCGGAAATTGCAATGCAACTGCATTATGATGGATTCTCGCATCAACACCCTGTGTGATGACTTGAGCAAAATGAAGATAGAAGTGATTCCTTCTGGTGCTTTGTCTCACATCTCCGTTGAGCCAACCTTGCAAGACCAGATCATCATGGCCCAACTCAGTGACAAGGGAGTGCAAATTATTAAGGAGAACCTCCATCAGAAGATAGAAAAGTATAAATGTTTCCGCCAAGATGGAAAGGGTATATTGTGGTTCGAAAGCAGATTGGTGGTTCCTAAAAATAAAGATCTCAAGAAGAAAATCTTGGATGAGGCCCATCTCTCCAAATTCTCCATGCATCCAGGAAGAACCAAAATGTACCATGATCTGAAGCCCTTGTATTGGTGGACCAGAATGAAGAGGGAGATAGCCCAATATGTATCAGAATGTGACACATGTCAGAGGATAAAGGCAAGCCACTTGAAATCAACTGGAGCTTTGCAACCCCTATCTATACCTTCGTGGAAATGGGATGACATCAGCATGGATTTTATTGTGGGTCTACCGAACACCTCTCATCATCATGATTCAATTTGGGTTATTGTGGACCGATTGACGAAAGTGGCACATTTTCTTCTAGTGCACACCACTGATAAGGCTCAGAAGTATGCAGAGTTGTACATTGACCGCATCGTGTGTTTGCACGGATTACCTCGGACCATTGTCTCTGACCGAGGAGCCCAATTTGTTGCCAGATTTTGGGAACAACTGCAAGAGTCTTTGGGAACCAAGCTAATCAGAAGCTCAGCTTACCACCACAGACTGATGGCCAGACCGAAAGGGTAAATCATATCCTAGAAGATATGCTGAGGGCTTGTGCGATCGATTGTGGCAAGAACTGGGATAAGCACCTCTCCTTAGCAGAGTTTGCTTATAACAACAGTTATCAATGCAGTCTAAAGATGGCACCCTTCGAAGCTCTATATGGAAGAAGGTGTCGAACACCCCTCAATTGGTCTTAGCCTGGAGAAAGAGAAGTTTTTGGACTTGACTTAGTGACTGAAGCTGAAAGAAAGGTCCAACTAATCAGGAAGAATTTAGAAGCTGCTCAGGCCAGGCAGAAGAGTTACCATGATAAGAGAAGGAAACCTCTCCAGTTCGAGGTGGGAGGTTTCGTATATTTGAAGGTATCACCCACCAAGGGAGTGTAGAGGTTTGGAATCAAAGGCAAGTTAGCCCCTCGCTACATTGGACCTTATGAGATCAGAGAAGCATGTGGACCCGTGGCATACAAATTGAAGTTACCTCCAAAAATGTCTGCCATCCACAATGTATTCCATGTATCCCAACTGAAGAAGTGTGTTCGATTGCCGACTAAGATCATAGCAGAACCAGAATTAGAGATAGAGCCAGATCTATTGTATGAAGAGTACCCTTCCAAGGTTCTGGATTGCAAAGAAAGATCAACTCGGGCTAAATCGATCAAGATGTATAAGATCCAATGGAGTAATCACTCAGAAGAAGAGGCTACTTGGGAGACTGAGGAATTTCTGCGTTCCAACTTCCTCGATTGTCTACCTAAGGGAATTGGTACGTAATCATGCCCAACCCCTCCCCCTGCCCTTTGAATCTAAATATAAGAAAAATGATCTTAATATAGAAAGAGTTAATTGTAAAACCAAAATTAAAAGGACTTCCTTCTGAAGTTGCAAAGAGAATGACATTCGAAGAGCAGTTTACCAAGAAGAACCTTAATGAACAAATCACCCACATCAAGAAGGCCTTAACCCTCACTTCACCTCTGCAGGACTCCGACCCGAATCTCGGGATGAGATTCCTTTAAGGGGGGAAGGCTGTGACACCCCAGTGTCACCTAGGGTTTCTTCTTAGAGCTAACTCAGAACCATTATCACATGTGAACCAAATAGAGGAATGAACATCAAAGATTAATAACAAAGGTTTAAAGTGAGTCTTTTTCATCTTAAAAATTCTCCTTAATCATGCCATGAACCTCAAGGTAAGAAGAACTCTCAAACCCTAATTAATCCTAAGTGGATCATTTAAGCACATAAAGGGAATTTGGGAAAAGACTTGGGAAAAATACAAAATTTTGGTAAGGACCAAATAACAACGTTTTAGTGCACTAAACAACCAACAGAAAATAGTAAGAAAGTTTCGCCATTTGAATTTTCCAAAATCCCCAAATCAGCCCATGAAACCATGCCCTATGGGAAAATTCAGAAATTCAGAAAACTGAATTTCAAACCCTTCCCAAAGTTCAGAAGTGTTCCCTGTCTTCCAAGGCTCGAATCCATAAAGTACAAATATAAAAGTGGCGCCAAAATACCCTAGGAACACTCTGGAGAAGTTTGAGATCAAACCCAAATCGTTTGACACGACTTGACACAGGTTTTGTCTTGGTTTGGGCAGTGCTGACAGAGAAATCTTCAGGCCACCATATCTTCCCACCTAGGCCATATCTTCACTCGGGACTCACACACGACAGGAAGACCTTGGCATGGTGAAGAGACGCTACACAGGATCCTTGGCAAGATATGCACGTTTTGGTCGGCCAACGGGCATTTGAACTCGGGTAGAATCACACTTCCACGTGTTCGATCACGTGCTCAAGGCTCGGCCGCGCACTGGCTGCCCTCTGCGCGCGCGCCGTGCACGGTCGGCTTCGGTCCCACGTGCCCAGCCATGCCCGAGGGCGCCTATAAGTACCCCGGGTGCACAACGGTCTGCCGTTCACTCCGCTTCACGCCCGAGCCCGAACTCCAACTCCGGCGAGCTCTCCTCCGCCCGCCATCACCGCCCGAGCCTCGGCCACCGCGGCCAGCTCCCCCCAGCCACTTCCAAGACGCGCCCGTCACTCGGTTAGCTTCGTTAGTAGC
Organism: Zea luxurians; assembly: GCA_029449295.1. Taxonomy (NCBI): domain Eukaryota; kingdom Viridiplantae; phylum Streptophyta; class Magnoliopsida; order Poales; family Poaceae; genus Zea; species Zea luxurians. The sequence continues at coordinate 9,717,771 of JAOPSE010000005.1, read as the reverse complement.
CCGTGAAGCTTTCCAAGTCCTCGGACCCGGCAGAACTTCACCGGAGACCCAGGATCGCCCTCGCCGGACTTCGGTCGCCTGCGGCCGCGCGTAGACCGAGCAATCCGGTGAGCTATTCTCAAATTCCTCACGTGCATACCTTCCTTGTTCTTTGGTAAATCTCCCTGACCGGTTCAATCGGATTATGGCGCTGTGAGCAGGCCGGATTCCTCGCCGCCGACGTGCTCCCCCGCCTGCGCACGCGGACTGACCTACTCCGACCACCACAGCCAACGATCCGTACCTCGACGTGATCGCCAGAGGCCCCTGGACCTCACCCGACCCCTCACCGGAGCAACCTCGCCGCCGGTAAGCCCCTCCGCCTTTTTCTTCTGCCACGATCACTGTTCCATTAGGGGAAGGATCGCGGGTTCGATTTCGCAAAACCCTAGGGGGTTTTCTGCAGAGTCATAGACTCAGATGAATAGTGAACCAAGGACCTGTCTGTAATACACTGAAAACCTTTCACCAGGGACCCCAGTGCAAAAACCCCTTTTCCTTTATCCATTTCTGTTTATTCCTTTTAAATTCAGCAGAGAACTTAGGAAATTTGTATCTCGAGAAATATTCAACTAAATTTAGTCAAACCAGTTTTACTAGATTCAAAATATTATGAACTATCACATAAAAATACTGAACCCTGTGCTTTCTATTTTAAATTTTAGAGTTTGGAATTAATTAAAGAAACTGACCTAACCTTTTTAAAAGGAAGAAAATTAGTTATGCTTCTGTGCTAAATTTAAGAAAATTTGTAGAAGTTCAAACCCCACTTAGACACTGTTTAAAAATGTTGAGCACCCCAGTATTGAAGATTTAAGCAGGGTTATCTATTAAAAGCCATAATTGCCCAAAACTTAAGAAAATGAGAAAGGTATTAGAAAATAATGAACAGTGGATGCAAATATTTTTCCTAGCCCACTTAAGTAATGAAGAACCTAGGAAAAATAAAAGGAACCCTAGCCCAGAGCCAATTCAAGGTAAAATGTTTTATTAGGCACTAATAAAACTAGAAAGACAATTATTAGAATTATGAGAACAATTCCAAAATTGGTAAGAAAAATTCAGTGGATTTGTAATCACTAGGACACCACTACAAAAATAAGTATTAGTGGCTGAAAATTTATACAAAGTCATGTTATAACATCTAAATGCCAGCAAAAATAAGTCTTAGAAAATAACCCCCTGTTAAAAGAAGGTTGTAGTTCAAAACACCCCCTCTGGCCTAATATTTGATAACTTTAAACAGAGAGAACCCCTCACTTTTTAAGCCCCAAATTTTGAGACAGAGAATTATACACCAGTAAGAAGCCACTGTAGTTTTTGCAGAATTTTTGGAAATTTATTAAGCTATCTTGTAGTTCAAACCCACCTAAAAAGCATAAAATAAATAGAGATAAAGTAGAGAGAATAATAAATCTCACTCCAATGAATGCAGCTAGGAATCTTAATAAACTCCAACTAAGACATTAAAAAGAAATTAGTGGAACCCCAAAATGAACTTACCAATTAGCTTAACCAAGCTTGACCCTAATTTGCTAAGTGTACCACAAAAATCTTCAGTAGTAAGAATAAGCTCCACCATATTAAATTGATCATCCCCCATCAAATTTTAATTGCTAAATTGCATATCATGCCATGCATATATCTTACTCATTGCATTCATTAGATTACAATCTCGCTGACGGAGAGTACGTGCTCATCCCTGAGCAAGGAGCTGTCCACGAGGAAGACCAGGAGCAAGCTCCCGAACCTACCACCGAGGATCTCCCTGCAGCCCCAACATTTGAAGGCAAGCCCCGGTTTTATGCATAACCATTTATATATGCTACTTTACTACACTTAATGTTTGTAGGTTTTTAATGTGCACTTAAGTGTAGGAGTTGCTTGAAACCTTTAGTTGCATGAACTCAGGATTCCTTTTTGAGATGGATACTAGTATGCTAGGTCGAATAGCTGCTATGCTAATTAGGATCTCAGTAGAAGTCGAGTGATTTTTCTAGAACTCGCGCAAGGTCAGGAATTGATTGTATTCATCTTGATAACGGGATCTATGATGGTCTATGGACTTGGATCTAGGGTGGATGCCTTGTCCATGAGACGGGAAAAGGAATTAAGGATTAATGTGTGGATACCTAAGTCAAGCGTTTGAACGTACTAAACACATGTCGGGAAATATGATAACTGGTAAACCTAGTACCTGAGTGAAGCTGGGCGCGGACTTTTCTCCTCACTCGTCTTGAGACTGGGTCTCCCATGCTAGCTATGGTGGTTACAAGTGCGGCCACTGCACGGCGGCAGCCGAGGTCAGTGGAGCATTGTATGCCAAGGCGGTGAGCCCTGGCCGTGAACGGGGAATCGATGGGGATGGTAGACGTGTGTGGGGACAGTGTGCCCCTACATGTCATGTGTTTAGGTTTACCTTGCAAGGTTAAAACTCGATTTGAATCGTCTGCTTCTCGCAGCTAATGAGACTGCTTGACCCCTTGTACTACATTGAGTAAGAAGTGGAATGAGGTTTACATGAGATAACACGTTGATTGTCTTAAATGATTGTTACCATGTATACTTAGAAAGAGCAAACTTTGTGATTGAATTAGAGTAAGATCCAGTGATGGATTGGGTATGGTCACTATAACAAAGTTGAAGTTGGATTATAGGACAATAACTTTGATACAAGCAGATTAGTGGGTTATCACATAAAAATTGAAGAAAACTGCTCCTCAACTTGGGCTGTCAGAACAACTGAAGATGATGGCCATGGTACAGTGCGCAAAAGATCTTCAGGTTCAGCCCCCTCGCCGCCGGTGATCCCGCGCCATGATCGTCGCTGCCGTTGCGATTCGTGTTTAGTAAAGTGTAGATAACTACGGTGGGTGAAAAATCTGGCGCTGGGGATGAGCTTGGGGGCACTGTTGCACTCGGTCACTCATCCACTTACGCCGGCGACGTGGCCAAGCAGTCGTCGTCGTGGTAAACGTCATTGTCGTGATAGCGCCACGATCATGACCCTTTAACCACGTCACTGCTAGCCGCAATAGCTCGCCAGTGACCGTCGTAGCCCCTCAGCCCGTGAGTGCCACGGTAACCCGCACCAGCGACTCATCCCCTCTTCTCGGCCGCCAGCACGATCTCTTCAAATTGGACGCCACCGCCCTTGGACACTATAAATTGAGTGTATCGCTAGCTCCGTTAGGTAATTACAAAGCCAAAGCACCCGCTCGTGCCTCAGATCGTCCACCATCGAGCTCTAATTTGGGATTTCCCCAAATCTGTTTTCCGTAGCCCCGTGAACACCTCGCCGTGGCCGGCTCTCTGTAGGTCAGTTCAAGCTCTTTGGCTCTGAAAGGGAAATAGGCTCACACCTTTTCCTAAAATGATTTTGGTGGTTGAATTGCCCAACACAAATAATTGGACTAACTAGTTTGCTCTAGATCATAAGTTCTACAGGTGCCAAAGGTTCACAATAAACCAATACAAAGTTCAAAAAAGGATTCAAAAAGAAAGGAGCAAAGCAACCGAAGGCTGTCCTGGTCTGGCGCACCGGACTGTCCGGTGCACCAGTGTGGATTCTCTCCAACTCGCTAGCTTCGGGAATTTGGGGAGCCACTCCGCTATAATTCAACGGACTGTCCGGTGTAGCACCGGACTGTTCGGTGTGCCAGCGGAGTAACGGCTAAACAGCGCCAATGGTCGTCTGCAAAGGAATAGTGAAACGCTACAGTGCACGCCAGCGCGCGCAGAAGTCAGAGCAGGCGCAGAAGGCGCACCGGACAGTGCATAGTGACTATCCGGTGCACCACCGGACTGTCCGATGGCCCCACATGTCAGAGCTCCAACAGTCGGAACCCAACGACTTGGTGACGTGGCTGGCGCACCGGACAGTGTCCGATGGCGCACCGGACTGTCCGGTGCGCCATACGACAGAAGCCCTCACCAACGGCCATTTTGGTGGTTGGGGCTATAAATACCCCCCAACCACCACACTTCAATGCATCCAAGTTTTCAGCCATCAAACCTCATACAAGAACTCTATACTTTATTCCAAGGCACAAACAAAGAGATCAACTCCTCTCCCAAGTCTGGAATCACTCCAAACAAATTAGTGACTAGAGAGAGAGAGACGTTTGTGTTCTTTTGAGCTCTTGCGCTTGGATCGCTCTTCTTCCTTCTTTCTTGTTCTCAACTCAATTGTAATCAAAGCAAGAGACACCAAGTTGTGGTGGTCCTTGTAGTGGACTAAGTGTCCCATTTGATTGAAGAGAAAGGCTCACTCGGTCTAAGTGACCGTTTGAGAGAGGGAAAGGGTTGAAAGAGACCCGGTCTTTGTGCCCACCTCAATGGGGAGTAGGTTTGCAAGAACCGAACCTCGGTAAAACAAATCACCGTGTCATCCGTTCTTATTTGCTTCTGATTTGTTTTCGCCCTCTCTTTCGGACTCGATTTTAATTCTAACGCTAACCCCGGCTTGTAGTGTGCTTAAACTTTATAAATTTCAGATTCCGCCTATTCACCCCCCCTCTAGGCGACTTTCAATTGGTATCAGAGCCCGGTACTTCATTAGAGCCTAACCGCTTGAAGTGATGTCGGTAGCATCCACCATGAGGGAGATCAGGACCGGCGACAAGTCCGCAAGCTCGGGGAGAACACATTCAAGGGAGTCCGCCCAGAAGCACAAGGAGGAATCCTCTTCCTTCATCAAGTCCCAACGGAAGGGTGGCAAGAAGAAGAAGATGAAGAAGGTGGTCTACTATGAGACTGACTCTTCGTCACCCTCCACCTCCGGCTCGGAATTGGCCACTTCTAAGCGCCATGAGTGCAAGAAGTATAGTAAGAAGCCCCTTCGCTACCCTCGTATTTCAAAACGCACTCCATTACTTTTCGTCCCATTAGGCAAACCACCTATGTTTGAAGGTGAAGATTATTCTATGTGGAGTGATAAAATGAGGCATCACCTAACCTCACTCCACAAAAGCATATGGGATATTGTTGAGTATGGAGTGCAAGTACCAAAGAAAGGGGACAAGGATTATGATTCAGAGGAGGTTGAACAAATCCAACACTTCAGCTCCCAAGCCACTACTATACTCCTTGCCTCTCTAAGTTGAGAGGAGTATAATAAGATGCAAGGGTTGAAGAGTGCCAAAGAGATTTGGGACGTGCTCAAGACCGCACACGAAGGAGATGAGGTGACCAAGATCACCAAGAGGGAAACGATCGAGGGGGAGCTCGGTCGATTCATGCTCAACCAAGGAGAAGACCCGCAAGCCATGTACAACTGGCTAAAGACCTTGGTAAACCAAGTGCGCAACCTCGAGAGCACAAAATGGGATGACCATGAAATGGTCAAGTTATTCTTGGATCACTTGTTTTTCTTAACCCTACTCAAGTTCAATTAATTCATGGTGATCCTAGATATAAACTAATGTCTCCCAAGGAAGCGATAGGAAAATTTGTGAGCTTTGAATTGATGATCAAAGGCTCCAAGAAAATCATCGAGCAAGGCGCCTCCTCCACACCCAATGTACAACCCGTTGCATTCAAGGCGACAGATGAGAAGAAAGAAGAGTCTACATCAAGTTGACTTCCCATTGACGCCTCCAAGCTTGACAACGAGGAAATGGCACTCATCATCAAGAGCTTTCGCCAAATCCTCAAGCAAAGAAAGGGGAAAGATTACAAGCCCCGTTCCAAGAAGGTTTGCTACAAGTGTGGTAAGCCCGGTCACTTCATAGCAAAATGTCCTATTTCTAGTGACAGTGACAGGAGCGACGACAAGAGGGGGAAGAAGAAGGAGAAGAAGAGGTACTACAAGAAGAAGGGTGGCGATGCCCATGTTTGCTGGGAGTGGGACTCCGACGAGAGCTCCACCGACTCCTCCGACGACGACGATGCCGCCAACATCACCATCAACAAGGGCCTCCTCTTCCCCAACGTTGGCCACAAGTGCCTCGTGGCAAAGGACGGCAAGAAGAAGAAGGTAAAATCAAGATCCTCCACTAAATATGCAACTTCTAGTGATGAGGATAATTCTAGTGATGATGAGGATAACTTGCTTACTCTTTTTGCCAATCTTAACATGCAACAAAAAGAGAAATTGAATGAATTGATCAGTGCTATTCATGAGAAGGATGAACTCTTGGATAGCCAAGAGGACTTCCTTATTAAGGAAAACAAAAAGCATGTTAAGGTTAAAAATGCTTATGCTCTAGAGGTAGAAAAATGTGAAAAATTAACTAGTGAGCTAAGCACTTGCCTTGTGAAAGGGAAATGTGCCCTTGGGCCATTTCTAAGTATTTTGGTGATTTAGTGTCCAACACAAGTGCTTAAATGTGAATTTATGCTCATGGATGGACAAAGTGCAAATCAAGAGTAAAGGTATGTTTCTAAGCCTTAGTACATTGTTTTGAAGACTAATGTATTGTGTCTAAGTGCTTGAAACAGGAGAAATCGAGTCAGAGAAAAGTTGGCTGTGTACAGCCAAAAGGCTGTTCGGTCTGGTGCACCGGACTGTCCGGTGGTGCACCGGACAGTGTCCGGTGCGCCAGCCTGACTCGGCGTGAAGTGGCCGCTCTCGGGAATTCGCCGACGGCGTACGACTAAAATTCACCGGACTGTCCGGTGTGCACCGGACTGTCCGGTGAGCCAATGGTCGGCTGGGCCAACGGTCGGCCGCGGAATCTGCGCGCAACACGTGGCCGGGCCAACAGTCGGAAGGGGGCACCGGACTGTCCGGTGTGCACCGGACTTGTCTGGTGTGCCAACGGCTCCCAGATCTGCAACGGTCGGCAGCGCCATTTTAGGAAGGAAATCGGGCACCGGACAGTGTCCGGTGTGCACCGGACTGTCCGGTGCACCCGACGACAGAAGGCAAGATTGGCCTTCCAGATTTGCTCTCAACGGCTCCTAGCTGCCTTGGGGCTATAAAAGGGACCCCTAGGCGCATGAAGGAGACATCCAAGCAACCTTAGAGCATTCTTGATCATCCACACTCAGTCTTTGCGCATTCGTTTGTCATTCTCAGTGATTCGAGCTCCGTTCTAGTGAGAACTTTGAGATAGTCCTTTGAGCTCGATTCTTGGCCGTGTGTGTGCGCATTTTGCTGTGGATTTGTGTGTGTTGCTTTCCTTCCTTACTCTGAATTTCTTGTGAATCTCAAGTGTAAGGGAGAGAGGCTCCAAGTTGTGGAGATTCCTCGCAAACGGGATATTGAAAGGCAAAACAAAACACCGTGGTATTCAAGTTGGTCTTTGGACCGCTTGAGAGGGGTTGATTGCAACCCTCGTCCGTTGGGACGCCACAACGTGGAGTAGGCAAGCGTTGGTCTTGGCCGAACCACGGGATAAACCACTGTGTCATCTCTGTGTTTGATCTCTTGTGGTAGTGTGTTTTGTTGAGACTCCTCTCTAGCCACTTGGCGATTATTGTGCTAACACTTAACAAGTTTTTGTGGCTATAAGTTTAAGTTTCACAGGATCACCTATTCACCCCCCCCCCCCCCCGCCTCTAAGTGCTCTCAATTGGTATCGGAGCCGTTCTCTTCAAGAAAGGGACTAACCGCCCGAAGAGATGGATCCTAAGGGGAAGGGAATCGTGATCAACAACAAGGAGAAGGAGTCTTTCGTCAACGAGCCAAAGGACGACAAGACTACCGACTCGGGCTCGGGGCACAGACGCAAAGAAGGGAAGAAGAAGAAGACAAGACGCATCAAGGAGATCGTCTACTACGACAGCGACGAATCTTCCTCTTCCCAAAAGGACGACGACAACGACTACAAAAAGACGGTCAATTCGAACTTTTCATTTGATTATTCTCGTATTCAACATAGTTCGAATTCGCATTTGCTTTCCATTCATCTTGGCAAACCTCCACACTTCGATGGGGAGGACTACGGATTTTGGAGTCACAAAATGCGTAGTCACTTATTCTCTCTCCATCCAAGCATTTGGGAGATTGTAGAGAATGGAATGAAGTTTGATAGCTCGGATAACTCTATGCTCATAAATGAACAAATCCATAGAAATGCACAAGCTACTACTGTTCTCTTAGCGTCCTTGTGCAGGGAAGAGTACAACAAGGTGAGCGGCTTGGACAATGCCAAGCAAATATGGGACACCCTCAAGATCTCTCACGAGGGGAATGACATCACCATGCTCACCAAAATGGAGTTGGTGGAGGGCGAGCTTGGACGATTCGCCATGATAAGGGGAGAGGAGCCAACCCAAACGTACAACCGGCTCAAGACCCTCATCAACAAAATAAGGAACTACGGAAGCACGCGATGGACGGACCACGACGTCGTCCGCCTAATGTTGAGGTCCTTTACCATTCTTGATCCTCATCTCGTGAACAATATTCGTGAGAATCCCAGGTACACGATGATGACGCCCGAGGAGGTACTCGGAAAATTCGTAAGCGGGCGGATGATGATCAAGGAGGCAAGATACGTCGACGACGCGTTGAACGGTCCAATCCACGAGCCTCAACCCATCGCTCTCAAGGCAACAAGGAGCAAGGAGCCGCTACCCAGCAAGGTGGCGCAAGTTGAGGCGGCCGGGCTCAATGATGAAGAGATGGCTCTCATCATCAAGAGATTCAAGACGGCGCTAAATGGTCGCAAGGGGCAACCAAGGAAGACCAAGACAAAGGGGAAGCGCTCATGCTTCAAATGTGGTAAGGTTGGTCATTTTATTGCTAACTGTCCCGAAAATGATAGTGACCAGGAGCAAGGGAAAAATGGGAATAGAGAGAACAAGAAGGTTTACAAGAAGACCAAAGGCGAAGCACACCTTGGAAAGGAGTGGGATTCGGATTGCTCTTCGTCCGACTCCGACGACGAAGGACTCGCCGCCACTGCCTTCAACAAATCGGTCCTCTTCCCAAACGAGCATCACACTTGCCTCATGGCAAGGGAGAAGAAGGTAATCAATCATAATGCAAATACTTATGATTCTTCTAGTGATGATGAGTCTAGTGAGGATGAAATAGATTACTCCAGTTTATTCAAGGGATTGGATAGAACTAAGATAGCTAAGATTAATGAATTGATTGATGCCTTGAATGAAAAGGATAGAATCCTAGAGAAACAAGAAGATCTTTTATATGAAGAGCATGATAAACTTGTTAGTGCACAAAATTCACTTGCTCTAGAAGTTAAAAGAAATGGAATGCTTTCTTGTGAACTTTCTACTTGTAACGAAACCATTTCTTCTTTAAAAGGTAAAATTAATGATTTAAATGCTAAGCTAGAAATAGCAAGTAAATCTAACTCTTGTGTTGAACATGTTGAAATTTGCACTAAGTGTAAGGATGTTGATATTAATGCTTGTTGTGAACACTTAGTTTCAATTTCAAAACTAAATGATGAAGTGGCTAGTCTTAGTGCCCAACTTAAGACGAGCAAGAATGAATTTGATAAGCTGAAATTTGCTAGGGATGCCTACACAATCGGTAGACACCCCTCAATTAAGGATGGACTTGGCTACAAGAGGGAAGCCAAGGACTTGACAAGCCATAAGGCTCCTATCTCCGCCAAGGAGAAAGGGAAGGCTCCTATGGTTAGTAGTACTAAAAAGAACCATGCTTTTATGTATCATGATAGGAGACAAACTAGAAATGCTTATAGGAGTTATAATGCTTATAATGATTTTGACTCTCATGCCATGGTTGCTTCTAGTTCTTCCCATATGCATGGTAGAAATATGTCTAGGAGAAATGCTATTCATCATGTGCCTAGAAAGAATATTATTCATGCTCCTAGGAAAGTAGTGAATGAACCTTCTACAATTTATTGTGCCTTAAATGCTTCCTTTGCTATTTGTAGAAAGGATAGGAGAATAGTTGCTAGGAAGTTAGGGGCAAAATGCAAGGGAGACAAAACTTGCATTTGGGTCCCTAAGGATATTTGCACTAACCTTGTAGGACCCAACATGAGTTGGGTACCTAAAACCCAAGCCTAAATTTGCCTTGCAGGTTTATGCATCCGGGGGTTCAAGCTGGATTATCGACAGCGGATGCACAAACCATATGACGGGGGAGAAGAAGATGTTCACCTCCTACGTCAAAAATAAGGATTCCCAAGATTCAATTATATTCGGTGATGGGAATCAAGGCAAGGTAAAAGGGTTAGGTAAAATTGCAATTTCTAATGAGCACTCAATCTCCAATGTGTTTTTAGTTGAGTCTCTTGGTTACAATTTGCTATCTGTTAGTCAACTATGCAATATGGGATATAATTGTCTTTTTACAAATGTAGATGTGTCTGTCATTAGAAGAAGTGATGGTTCACTAGCCTTTAAGGGTGTATTAGACGGCAAGCTTTACTTAGTCGATTTTGCAAAAGAAGAGGCCGGTCTAGATGCATGCTTAATGGCTAAGACTTGCATGGGCTGGCTGTGGCATCGCCGCTTAGCACATGTGGGGATGAAGAACCTCCACAAGCTTCTAAAGGGAGAACACGTGATAGGTCTAACCAATGTTCATTTCGAAAAAGATAGACCTTGTGCAGCTTGTCAAGCAGGGAAACAGGTGGGAGGCTCTCATCACACCAAAAATGTGATGACAACATCAAGACCCCTGGAGCTGCTACATATGGATCTCTTCGGACCCGTCGCCTATCTGAGCATAGGAGGAAGTAAGTATGGTCTAGTTATTGTTGATGACTTTTCCCGCTTCACTTGGGTGTTCTTTTTGCAGGATAAGTCTGAAACCCAAGGGACCCTCAAGCGCTTTCTAAGGAGAGCTCAAAATGAGTTTGAGCTCAAGGTGAAGAAGATAAGGAGCGACAACGGGTCCGAATTCAAGAACCTTCAAGTGGAGGAGTTTCTTGAGGAGGAAGGAATCAAGCACGAGTTCTCCGCTCCCTACACACCTCAGCAAAATGGTGTGGTAGAGAGGAAGAACAGGACGCTAATCGATATGGCGAGGACGATGCTTGGAGAGTTCAAGACCCCCGAGTGCTTTTGGTCGGAAGCTGTGAACACGGCTTGCCACGCCATCAACAGGGTCTACCTTCATCGCCTCCTCAAGAAGACTTCGTATGAGCTACTAACCGGTAACAAACCCAATGTATCGTACTTTCGTGTATTTGGGAGCAAATGCTACATTTTAGTGAAGAAGGGTAGAAATTCTAAGTTTGCTCCCAAAGCTGTAGAAGGGTTTTTATTAGGTTATGATTCAAATACAAAGGCGTATAGAGTCTTCAACAAATCATCGGGTTTGGTTGAAGTCTCTAGCGATGTTGTATTTGATGAGACTAATGGCTCTCCAAGAGAGCAAGTTGTTGATTGTGATGATGTAGATGAAGAAGATGTTCCGACGGCCGCTATGCGAACCATGGCGATTGGAGAAGTGCGGCCACAGGAACAAGATGAACGAGATCAACCTTCTTCCTCAACAACGGTGCATCCCCCAACTCAAGACGATGAAAAGGTTCATCAAAAGGAGGCGTGTGATCAAGGGGGAGCACAAGATGATCACGTGATGGAGGAAGAAGCGCAACCGGCACCTCCAACCCAAGTTCGAGCGGTGATTCAAAGGGATCATCCCGTCGACCAAATTTTGGGTGACATTAGCAAGGGAGTAACTACTCGATCTCGATTAGTTAATTTTTGTGAGCATTACTCCTTTGTCTCTTCTATTGAGCCTTTCAGGGTAGAGGAGGCCTTGCTAGATCCGGATTGGGTATTGGCCATGCAGGAGGAACTCAACAACTTCAAGCGCAATGAAGTTTGGACACTGGTGCCTCGTCCCAAGCAAAATGTTGTGGGAACCAAGTGGGTGTTCCGCAACAAACAGGACGAGCACGGGGTGGTGACGAGGAACAAGGCTCGACTTGTGGCAAAAGGTTATGCCCAAGTCGCAGGTTTGGACTTTGAGGAGACTTTTGCTCCTGTGGCTAGGCTAGAATCAATTCGTATCTTGCTAGCATATGCCGCTCACCATTCTTTCAGGTTGTACCAAATGGATGTGAAGAGCGCTTTCCTCAACAGGCCGATCAAAGAGGAGGTGTACGTGGAGCAGCCCCCTGGCTTCGAGGATGAACGGTACCCCGACCATGTGTGTAAGCTCTCTAAGGCGCTCTATGGACTTAAGCAAGCCCCAAGAGCATGGTATGAATGCCTTAGAGACTTTTTAATTGCTAATGCTTTCAAGGTTGGGAAAGCCGATCCAACTCTTTTTACTAAGACTTGCGATGGTGATCTTTTTGTGTGTCAAATTTATGTCGACGACATAATATTTGGTTCCACTAACCAAAAGTCTTGTGAAGAGTTTAGCAGGGTAATGACGCAGAAATTCGAGATGTCGATGATGGGTGAGTTGACCTACTTCCTTGGGTTCCAAGTGAAGCAACTCAAGGAAGGCACCTTCATCTCCCAAACAAAGTACACACAAGATTTGCTAAAGAGGTTTGGGATGAAGGACGCCAAGCCTGCAAAGACACCAATGGGAACCGACGGACACACCGACCTCAACAAAGGAGGTAAGTCCGTTGATCAAAAAGCATACCGGTCCATGATAGGTTCCTTGCTTTATTTATGTGCTAGTAGACCGGATATTATGCTTAGCGTATGCATGTGTGCTAGATTTCAATCCGATCCGAAGGAGTGTCACTTAGTGGCTGTGAAGCGAATTCTTCGATATTTAGTCGCTACACCTTGCTTCGGGATCTGGTATCCAAAGGGGTCTAACTTTGACTTGATTGGGTACTCAGATTCCGACTATGCTGGATGTAAGGTCAATAGGAAGAGTACATCGGGGACGTGCCAATTCTTAGGAAGGTCCCTGGTGTCATGGAACTCTAAGAAACAAACCTCCATTGCCCTATCCACCGCTAAGGCCGAGTACGTTGCCGCAGGACAGTGTTGTGCGCAACTACTTTGGATGAGGCAAACCCTCCGGGACTTTGGCTACAATCTGAGCAAAGTCCCACTCCTATGTGACAATGAGAGTGCTATCCGCATGGCGGAAAATCCTGTTGAGCACAGCCGCACAAAGCACATTGACATCCGGCATCACTTTTTGAGAGACCACCAGCAAAAGGGTGATATCGAAGTGTTTCATGTTAGCACCGAGAACCAGCTAGCCAATATCTTTACCAAGCCTCTAGATGAGAAGACCTTTTGCAGGTTGCGTAGTGAGCTAAATGTCTTAGATTCGCGGAACTTGGATTGAATTATAGCATACATGTATTTATGCTTTTGATCATGTTCCTTTTTGCATTTTGTTGTTAAGTATGGTGCTCAAGTTGTACAAACACTCCCTGGACCTCACAAGTCCGTTGCAAAGTGATGCACAGTTTTAGGGGGAGATGTGTTACAACTTGACCCTTTGAGACTAACCATATGCTTGAGTTTGCTTGTTTTAGTCTCAAAGGAGAACTGAAAGGGAAAAGGTGGACTTGGACCATGAAAGACTTCCACTGCACTCCGATGAGAGGGTAACTTATTCCAAGTTCATCTCATGAACTCTTATTGCCATTTGCTCCTAATTGAAGATTTTGGTGAGGCAATGGGGTTATAGAGCCAAGATTAATCCCGTTTTGGTGTTTGATGCCAAAGGGGGAGAAAATAAAGGCCAAAGCGATAAATGGATCAGCTACCACTTGAGAGATTTTGAAAATAGTAGAATAGAGCGGTTTGTCAAAACTCTTTTGTTGTCTCTCTTATCAAAAGTTGGCTTCTTGTGGGGAGAAGTATTGATTATGGGAAAAAGGGGGAGTTTTTGAAATCTTTGATCAATCTCTTTTGGAATGACTCTCTTTATGTTTCAACATGTGTGTTTGACTTAGAGATAGAGATTTGAGTTTGATTTGCAAAAACAAACCAAGTGGTGGCAAAGGATGATCCATATATGCCAAAATTGAATCAAAATAAATTTGAGTTTTATTTGAAGTGATATTGCACTTGTTCTAGTTGCTTTATGTTGTGTTGGCATAAATCACCAAAAAGGGGGAGATTGAAAGGGAAATGTGCCCTTGGGCCATTTCTAAGTATTTTGGTGATTTAGTGTCCAACACAAGTGCTTAAATGTGAATTTATGCTCATGGATGGACAAAGTGCAAATCAAGAGTAAAGGTATGTTTCTAAGCCTTAGTACATTGTTTTGAAGACTAATGTATTGTGTCTAAGTGCTTGAAACAGGAGAAATCGAGTCAGAGAAAAGTTGGCTGTGTACAGCCAAAAGGTTGTTCGGTCTGGAGCACCGGACTGTCCGGTGGTGCACCGGACAGTGTCCGGTGCGCCAGACTGACTCGGCGTGAAGTGGCCGCTCTCGGGAATTCGCCGACGGCGTACGGCTAAAATTCACCGGACTGTCTGGTGTGCACCGGACTGTCCGGTGACCCAGCGGTCGGCCGGGCCAACGGTCGGCCGCGGAATCTGCGCGCAACACGTGGCCGGGCCAACGGTCGGAAGGGGGCACCGGACTGTCCAGTGTGCACCGGACTTGTCCGGTGCGCCAACGGCTCCCAGATCTGCAACGGTCGGCAGCACCATTTTTGGAAGGAAATCGGGCACCGGACAGTGTCCGGTGTGCACCGGACTGTCCGGTGCACCCGACGACAGAAGGCAAGATTGGCCTTCCAGATTTGCTCTCAACGGCTCCTAGCTGCCTTGGGGCTATAAAAGGGACCCCTAGGCGCATGAAGGAGACATCCAAGCAACCTTAGAGCATTCTTGATCATCCACACTCAGTCTTTGCGCATTCGTTTGTCATTCTCAGTGATTCGAGCTCCGTTCTAGTGAGAACTTTGAGATAGTCCTTTGAGCTCGATTCTTGGCCGTGTGTGTGCGCATTTTGCTGTGGATTTGTGTGTGTTGCTTTCCTTCCTTACTCTGAATTTCTTGTGAATCTCAAGTGTAAGGGCGAGAGGCTCCAAGTTGTGGAGATTCCTCGCAAACGGGATATTGAAAGGCAAAACAAAACACCGTGGTATTCAAGTTGGTCTTTGGACCACTTGAGAGGGGTTGATTGCAACCCTCGTCCGTTGGGACGCCACAACGTGGAGTAGGCAAGCGTTGGTCTTGGCCGAACCACGGGATAAACCACTGTGTCATCTCTGTGTTTGATCTCTTGTGGTAGTGTGTTTTGTTGAGACTCCTCTCTAGCCACTTGGCGATTATTGTGCTAACACTTAACAAGTTTTTGTGGCTATAAGTTTAAGTTTCACAGGATCACCTATTCACCCCCCCCCCCTCTAGGTGCTCTCACCATGACACTATTTCTAGCCTTAGAAATGAAAATGCCAAATTAATTGCTAAGGTTGAGAAATCAAATGTTTGTGATGATTCAGTTGTTAATCTTAGAAATGATAATGCTAGTTTAATTGCTAAGATTGACATGTTGAATGAATCTCTTGCTAGCCTTAAGATTGAGAATGAAAAATTAATTGCTAAGGCTAAAGATTCAAATGTTTGCAATGAGGCTATTACCAATCTTAGAGATGAGAATGCTATTTTACATGTTAGGATTGTTGAATTAAAAGATTGCAAAACCTCTACATCTATTGTTGATCATGTTACTATTTGTACTAGATGTAGAGATATTAATGTTGATGCTATTCATGATCACCTTGCTATGATTAAACAACAAAATGATCATATAGCTAAACTAGATGCTAAAATTGCCGAGCATGAACTAGAAAATGAGAAATTTAAATTTGCTTGATGCATTAGGTGATAGGAGTTGTGTGCTAAACAATTTATGCATTTCCTTCCTTGGAAGATTGATTACCTTTCCTTGATCACCTGTTTTATAAAAAGGCTTTTCTTATGCTTAGTCTTGCTCTAGAAAAAAACAAAATGTTTTGGTTTGACAAAAGATGATGCTTCAAGTGGGATGGGATGTTTTCAAAAATAAAATTGGATGGTTGATCCATTATGGCCGTGATGGGTTCAACATCGGAAAAGATGTACCTCTGTCAGGTACCAAACTTTGGGTTGAAATGATAAAGCTGAGACCGGGCGGGTGACTTGCACGAGAAGAGAGTCTCGGTGTAGTGTCTCCGTCTAAGTCGATTAAGGACCTTGTCGATGTAGGCTTGATGATCGAGGACCCTTTAACTAGTCACATGCCTCATCATGGGTAAGCTTTGCCTCGGACAGACTAATACCAGAATAAGACAACATGCAATGGTGTGGAGAGATGGCGAGAGTAGCGTCTACCCTCCGTGGCAAGAGGTTGGACGGTAGTGTATCTGTGCTCTCGGTTGGCGTGAACCTGATCTGGTTTTAAGAAACCCGGTGGCATGTTGACATATGCAAGGGTTAAGTGCGACATATGTCGTGTGATTGGAGATCCTCAGCTGAGTATTAATCGATTCGGATCGCCGTTACTTCTCGGACATGAAGATTTGGTCACTGACCTACACGTAGCATTCCAGTGAACAAGAAGGGTTAATAAGAAGATGGCTAGTATAGGCCAAGTGCTTGAACTAGGGTAGAAAGAACTCTAGATTCAGGTAATGACTTACCTTGGTAATAAAATTGGATTTTTAAGGATCCACTATTAGTAAGCATTTTTGCAAACGGAGTCTTGATTCTTGATTACAGCCTTACCTTGACTCCCTCAAAGCCAGCATATCCTTGAGAGTCTTTTATTTTGACGGGTAAAACTTGCGAAAGTACACTTCATACTCAGGGTTCTCGAACCCATGTTGTTGTAGGTGAGGAAGCAGCAATTTTTTGTTGCTTTTGCTCTAAGGTGGTGCCAAAGGAAGAATCTCAAGAGTGAAGCCTCGGAGGATGTTGTCCTCCTTTTAAAGAACACTTTACTGTTATGCGGGAGGGGTTTTTGCCTCCCGAGTTTGTAATAATAATAATTACGCACTCATATACCTCTGGTCTGTAATATTAACACTCTTTCTAGATTTTAAATGAATGTAAATTAAGTTACTATAATTACTTCCGCTTATTCATTCCTCCAATGTGTTGTAATATCTGCGTGACGGGTGAAACGCTCTTGGGAAAGGCAAAGGATACAGATACCGAACTTGTCAAGTGATTAGAAGCATCTACAGAGTTGCCCGAGGTCCGCTGGACAACGACAACTGTAGGTGGGCCTAAAAACTTGGGAGGTTCCATCACAGAGATAAATATTGAAGATCAGTTGATTGTGCAGATGACATGATTTAAGAGACATGTGGCCACTTTTCTGAGTTTGCCACTGCAAACAACCTGGACTATGATGTGATCTCAAATGGGGTTGATATCTATACTGAGGATCAGTTTGAGGACTATGCTCAGTATTATGAACCTGCCAGGCTGGGTATCCCTTGGAGATTTGGACAGATTCTAGGAGTGAGGCATCATCCTACTGTTATCAATAAGATTGCCAGGGTCACTATTCTTCCCAAGAGTGGGGATAAAAGCAAGATGAGAGATAAATTCTGGAACATTATTGATCATGTGATGAAGGGGGAGGTTATGCATGTGGCTCTGTTCATGATGAGGCAGCTTAATGACCTTAAGATGGGCAAGAATCAGAATTTAGCTTACGCTCCTTATATTATGGCTCTGATTAAGGCCAAAACCAGGTTTGTGGGCGGTGTGAGACAGCTCACACTCCATTTAGGTTGTTCAAGAATGAGATTGGTTTTCTCAGCAGGCCTCTCACCCCCTTTCCTGATGACGAGGGAGTCCCTGCAGATGACTATGCTGCTCAGTCTGAGGATGATCCACCTCAGCAGATGCCACCACCTCATCAACATGGACAGTTCTGGCAGCCCACCCCCGGGTATTTTGATCCTTACTTTCAACATATGTAGCACGGGCTCTAGACTCATGGTAGATTTTAGGGCATGATGACTCATATGGATGGCCACTTTGATTCTCTGCAGTCTCACTTTGATGGGCAGTATTCTGCCCTGAACACTCGATTTAATGTTGTTGATACTCAGCTTGATGGGATGCATTCTCAGTTTGCTGACCTCCGCTCTCACATTCAAGATACTATGCATGATGAGTAGAATGAACAATATGCAACAGAGCTTTCAGGACAATATAGGTGCTCTGTCTAGTCAATTTGAGACTCTGTCCACCCGTGATAGCATTCATTCGCTTGATGAGAGGCAACAGTAGCTTTAGAATGATTCCAGCCAATTCACTTCCATATTTGGCAGCTTCAGCTCTCATTATTATAGCATGTATCCGCGTCCTCCACCAAGTGCACTATGAAGCCTCTCCTTTCTAGCAATTGATGCCAAAGGGGGAGAGAGATGATGTTGGAGATGACAATCAGGGGGTGGACATTTAGACATTTGCATATGCATGTTTATTATGTCTATGTTTTATTTGCTGAGTTGATGAACAATGTTATTTGTCTGCATTCGAACTATGTTTGTTAACTTCTTAAGGTTCTATTAGTTTGAAATATCTTGTGAACTTGTGATGGTTAATCAAGGTGTGGTTACTCTTGCTGCGTCTATGTCTCATATTATTATACTTGTATACCTCGATAACCATGATTGTAGGAAGATCTCTGCCAAAACTCCGATATGTTTTGTGTGTGAATTCTTCAATTGGATATATCATGCACACATGTAGGGGAGTTATTCCTACACTTTGAGTATTCTGTCCTGACTTATCAATATTTTAGATGAGCTTTAAATCAAGATAAGTCACTCAAAACTCATCTCAAATCCTTCTTATACTTAGTATGTAAGGAAGGTTTGAAAAAAAAAACTAAATCTACTTTTTATGAAATATGCATTGTTGTCATCAATTACCAAAAAGGGGGAGATTGTGAATCATCTAGGCCCCCTAGTGGTGTTTTGGTAATTAATGACAACTACTTGTGGACTAACAATTCTTGGAGAAATAAGAATGCAGGATTGGACCACAGGGAACAGGGAAGTCTTGGAGACTTATAACCATTCGTTGTGTATCAAGTGAAGGTAAAGATACAACATATGTTTTGTTTTTGCCGGTCACCAGGAGTTTAGAGAAGAAATTGATCGGATTAGTAGGCTAGATAGTCGTACTATTAAGAAGGGTCAATGACTTTGATCAGTGTAAAACTTAGTACCTCATAGAGCATATAGCGTTGCATTTGCATGAGGACTAGCAGCGCTTCGTTTTCGAGAGTAAAAGTTTTTTTGTTAAGCGCAATCTAAAAATTACTGAGTTCTGGGGTTGGCAGACCGTCCAGGCCAGGAGGCCGGACCGTCCGCGACCCTGCCAGAGGGGTCTACTAGCGCACCTATCGCTATGTTTCTGCGCGGACCATCCGACCAGGGTTGGTGGACCGTCCGTGTGTGCCAAAATGGATTTGGGCAGGGACTGTGTATTTTTGAGCTCTTGTACTATGGACTGTCTAGGGCTTTTGCCCAGACAGTACTTGGTCCTAGGGGCGGACAGTCCGGCCATGGTTGGTGGACAATTCGCCCATGTTGTTCAATAAGGTCAGTGCTCTGGTGTTTCAGGTTGACAGGTCCCGAACCGTCCGGGCCTGACTTTTTCTAACAGGACTGACAGGTTTCAAATGGGAATTATAGTTGTTACTTGTATGGCAGATCGTTTAGCCATAAGGCGCGGACCGTCCGCGTGTGCGCAAACAGTGTGCTAGATGCATATGATGTCTAGTATTGAGTTGGGGCTATAAATAGAAGTGGAGCTCGTGTGTGAGACCTCTCTTGGTCATTCCTAGCATACATTGAACTCATTTGTGACCCTCTAACTAAAACTCTCACACTCCTTGCTTGAGATTGCATTCTAGTGAGTGATTGAGAGCTTCTAGTGCATTTGCATTTATTGTGATCCTTGAGGCACTAGTGATACATCGGGCAAGCTTCATTGTCTTGTTACTCTTCGAGATTGCCGCCTCCTAGATGGCTCGGGTGTTGTCTCCATCAAGCTCTCCGTGAAGATTGTGGAGGAGCCACGGTGTTGATTGTGAGGGGTTCGCACCCACCTCTCTGGAGCGGCCGAATTTTTTATATTTTAGCCCTTCCTCGGAAAAAATTCACGTTTGGACCTTAGAAAATTTTAATGTTATTTTTGGACCCTTTGCTCGGCGCCATAGCCAATGGCGCTGAGGTAACACAGCTCGGCGCCATAGGCTATGGCGCCGAGGTGCGTGCTACGCTGGCCCAACCTGAACGACGTGGCGCCAACGTGGTACCGAGCTCGGCGCCAAGATCTTGGCGCCGAGCTCTGTTATGTACACAAAACTTGTCTAACTCAGTTGGTAGAGCACAAGGCTTTTAAACTTGTGGTTGTGGGTTCAAGCCCCACGATAGGCATGTTTTCATACTTTGTTTTTTGTCTTTGTCACTGATTTTTTTTGTTGTCCAGATTTTTCGTTTATGTCGCTGATTTGTCCGTCTAGATTTATTTCTTATCCAGATTTTTTGTTTTTGTGACTGATTTGTTTATCCGTCCATATTTTTTCGTTTATTAAGCTTAAGAAAACGTACTTGCATTGGTTAGCGGCCACCGGTTTAGCTATGGTGCATCGTGGTTTTTTCGTTTATGCCGCTGATTTGTCCGTCCAAATTTATTTCTCATCTTGATTTGTTTTTGCTTTTGCGACTGATTTGTTTATTACATTTTGTTTAATAGTACTGAATAATCTGTCTGGCCCTTGGTGCATTGTAAACCCCACATGCTTAAGCTTGATTCCGTCCTCTCGCTAATTACAAGTGATTTTAAACATTAAATAATATACTAAAAACTGAAGTACACCATTTAAAATGTTAAAAATATTTATATCATAAACAAATGATTGTGTTAATCTTACATTAGTAGTGATGTACAATGATACATTTTAATTAATATTAAAAAGTATAATTTCGAATATATTAGATTATTGGAGTTTTAGAGTCCAAAATATAAATATACTTAATAAACAAAAAGATTATAATTAGAGTCCAAAATATAAATATACAAGGTATAAATAAACAGTGACTTGATGATTTTATAAAGTACTCCGTACTTCCATAGGGTGGGTTACTTATGTGCATGGTACTTGAGTCACGCAGTTTGAATAAACAAAAACAAAAACAAAAACAAAAAATATCTAGATGAATAAATAAATCGGTCACAAAAACAAAAAAAACTAGATGAAAAATAAATCTGGACGGACAAATCAGCGACATAAACGAAAAATATGGACAACAAAAAAACAAATTAGTGATAAAAAATACGTCCACCATGGAGCTTGAACCCACAACCTTAAGGTTAAAAGTTTTGCACTCTACCAACTGAGCTAGACATACTTTGTTGTTACATATTCGAGCTCGGCGCCATAGACTTGGCGCCGAGCTCGGTACCACGTTGGCGCCACGTCATTCAGGTTGGGCCAGTGTAGCACGCACCTCGGCGCCATAGCCTATGGCGCCGAGCTGTGTTACCTCGGCGCCATTGGCTATGGCGCCGAGCAAAGGGTCCAAAAATGACATTAAAATTTTCTAAGGTCCAAACGTGAATTTTTTTCTGAGGAAGGGCTAAAATATAAAAAATTCGGCTGGAGCGGCAAAGGCGACGCTAGTGGAATCGAGGTATTGAGTGATTTCTTTTCCACTTGGCTCGAAGATCAAGGTATGTCTTGATAGAGGAGCAAGTGTGAGCTTGAATTCCACCTCAACGTAGATTAGGGGTGATCAGCAAATCACCGATACCACAGGATAAATTTCGGTGTCATTCTCTCACTCTTTACTTATGTAACACCCCGGGATCCACAAACACCCCGGAATGCTACTAAACTACACATCTAACATTCTATATAACATTTCAACAGCATCTCCTTTGAAAAATTGCATAAACGAGGAAGCAATAGAGTATAAATAGATATCATGATAAGAAAACATACTAGACATTAATAATCTGCTAGCAATGGGAAGATAACCATAACGACATGAACTGAATTAACCAGTGTGCATGACTAGTTAAAAATAAACATCCTTTGACAAGAAGTTTCTAATTAAATCATGGTTGTGCCTAGGCAGCATTATTATGAGATTGAAGGTAGACGTGATGCTACTTCCTTCATTCCCAACATAAATCAAGTACATGCATTGAGTAATGCAAGAGTGAGATGACATATCTCAGCAAGTAAAATAATATCAAACTGTTTAACCACATAAAAACATTGTTTTACCACCACTTGATTTCACAACCTTCTTATTATGAAGGTGCAGCACGAATACAATGTACAACACACCTAGTTACCACACCTCGCAGGTAGAAACCACAATAGTAACATAGCAATGTCACACTTCATATATACCTCACGAGTGCAAATGACTGCAAATGCAAGGATGACTTCTACCTTCATACCTCTAAGGATATGAAGCCACATCGTACCCCTTCTCGGGCAATGTACAATGCTAAATGTACCGATACGGTCGGACCATAAGATCATGACATAACTTCAAAATGCAAGATGGATGATGCAATGTGCATGACATGCCAACAACACTTCACTACATATAACATGCTTCATAATAGAAACTTCAACTTCCTCAAAGACGTGAGTCAACCACATATATCATTCTCAATTCATGTTCATCAACATTATTAACATATACCATCAATACTTTCGATCAAATAAAAACTCAACGTAGAATTACATGTTTAACACATGCAATACTTATGAATACTCAATGACAAGGAATAAGATACGAATCAAGCGATAGCAAACCACCACTGTATTTTACTTGTCTTCGCCGAGAATTCGGAATGGCACTAGGTATGATCCGGAGCCCCACCACCGGTTGTGGGAATTAAACTTAGTACAAACATTCACATAGCATTTGCTAATAATCAACATCGCTCCTACGCACAACCCCAACACTGATGTGAACAACCACTACTCACTACCACCCGCCAACAGTAGCAGCGCTGCATGTTAATTTTGTATCTTTAAAATTATTACAGCATTGCTATCAAACAAAATATCTGGAAGCATCTACACAAAATATTCTACAACTTCATTATTCAATGGATAATTAAATGTTGCCATCTATAAGTTCTAAAACATCCAACAAGATAACCGACTGAATCTGTTTCAGACATCAGCATAGTTAACTTTAAAGTTTGATATCTCCCAAACTACTCATCCAAAAAATATGAACTTTTGCTGGCAGTAATTACTTTTATCCCTCTACAAAAGTCTCTATAGCTGGAAGAGCCAATTCGGCCAATTAATAGATAAAATCCACCAGTGAACAGACCTACTCGGTTTGCTAGGAAAACAGATACAACCACCGTAAAATAAACATAACTGGAGTTTCAAAATTCATATGAATACACGCTTTATCAATCTGGAAATCTTATGAAATTATCTACAACTTCTCTCCCTAACTCAAAGTTTAATTCTGTTGATAGAGTTGCCTAAATCTTAGGAGAACCGATTCTGCACAGAATTATGAGACTGACAAACTGTTATAATCAAACTTCAATTACTCTCTGATCTGATGTCTGATTGAGGTGTTCTTTGTGGCCATAGAAAGATCTACAAATTATCTACGACTCATGGATAGACTTTTTTTAGGCCACTAAGACCACGGAAAACTGGCATGAATAGAAACTGTCGAATCTGCCACCCTGCAGGGTCTAATTTCGAGATCAAAATCTAATCCTCCATCTAATCCAACCAAGAAAGGCTAATTGCAGGGCCTAAAACTCATCCAAAACAAGGGAAAGCATTCATCAAGTGGAGAAAAGAGAGAGAGAGGAAATGAAATCCAACCAATTCTTGGAGAGGAACGACGACGATGGGCGACGGTATGCCCTCATCTCCCCTCTCTTCTCTCCCTTGTTCTTCCTCTCTTCCCTTGAGGCAAGGCACAAAAGGGTGATGGCTGCTAGGGGTGGGAGGACGTGGCTTCTATGGTTAGGGAGGTATAAATAGAAGAAAACTTCCACAATCCTAATATCCAATGGCTCAGATCAACCGGCACTCGAAAAGACTCATCCGGACTCCAAACAAGGCAAACTAGTAATTGATCAGAATCATCTCAATGAGATCTATGCATATACGGCCTCCAATCATTCATAGGACACACCATATTTGATTATAAACATGGTTTAATTTTTAGGGCATTACATTCTACCCCCCCCCCTTAAAAGAATTTGTCCCCGAATTCTGCCATTTCTACAAATCAAGACATTCACCAACGGTAAAACTCAGTCAAACTCCCTAAATAGATTCATATAATATACTAGTAGCATCGATGCCATCTTGAAAAAAGTTTTTCCTAAAACAACCTCTAACTCAAACTAATTTATCAAAGAAAACAATACACCTTAACAACAATCATAAAACAATATAAAATGAAACCCAAGGCATTGTCATAGGTGCAATCAACACTAGGATTTCCCATCATAAAATTTGGATGCATCTCCCCAGTATTTAAACAACACTTCACCAAATACGTTAGAACACTAAGCACAACAATCATCGAATTCAACAACCTCGTTTATTAATGTCATTAAGGCCAAACATCCATATATCGTCAATGTATGAAACACCTGACATACCACTCTGAAGCACTATAAAACATGTTGTTATTACATTAGAATACAACTACTAGAGACCTCCAAACTATTCTGTTGACATAAAGCAAATGGTGCTCATGTCATATAACGTCCTTTTCTCCTCTCAAAAGAGATAAAATTTGCAAGACTCATAAAGCAATGAAGGGATAACAACAAGAAAAACTAATGTACTTCTTGACACAGACTCATGCAAAAGCTTCAAAAATATTACTTTCAACACTAAAATAATAACATGATACTATGCTCAACAGGAGTAATTGGACTTCAATAAGACAATCCACATAACCAAACTATCTTGATTAACCTCACATACAACAAAACCTCCTATTATTGCACCTGAACAATTTGTACCTCGTGATATCACAGGATGCATTCAAAGTAGTAGACATACATGATCTATCAAACCACTAATCATATGAAAAAAATCTCAATCTGATGCAACAACCACATCATTATAGAGATAGATGACTAACAAACATAAGCAACTCCCAGTTAAGCATTGACTTCGTTTAAGATAAGCGGTCCAAATAATGATTCAACAAGCATGCATAGAGAAACTGATCATAAAAAATAAAAATACCATATATCGTCTGCGAATAAAAAAATATAAAACGGGTTGTCAATATCATCCACATGACTAGCCTCCAACAACTAAAAATTATGCATAGCCTTTATGGCTATTGAAACAAACCATAGAAGGAAAATATGCATACCTCTTCAACTATAATATAGACATAAAATACATTTGAAACCACCCTATTTATTGTTAAAAATAAGGTTGCACACAATAAGAAAACCTATCAGGTAAACATGGTTGGACTTATCTATCCACGTCATCTTACAAATTCACTTGAGTTCTACCAGTGTCAAGATTTCATAGACAGTACAACATTGACTTTGCTCTATAGAGACAAACCAATTGTATACTAAGATCAAGTTAGCAAGTAGCCACACTAGCCAAAAAGGGGTGAGGCACAAAGCATTGAATCCATGGAAATATTACATTGATAAGTTAGGTTGTAACCCAGCAGTCAATCAAACACAACAACACCCACTATACACATGCTCAATAAACAATCGATAAAACAAGTACTAGAACCCAAAAATCCTTTTGAAAAAAACATCCACAGTCAAGCATATAGAAATATATGATAGTAATATCTTAGAGAATTCAAAACATTGCATCCCAAAAAAACATCATGACGATATGTATATAAAACAAGTACATTAGTAGCTTCACTTGCATAATAACTTCAATAACAACCACATCAAGAAACCAATATTAAATAGTAGTAACATAGCATATCAAGCATTAAGTCGTTAACCACATACCCCATCAAACCATAAAGGAATTTGGAGAAAGGAAATTCTAGTCATCTATACTTTAAAATACTAATATGAAAGATATACGAACCCATACCTTTTCTATATGTGCAAGTGTGCCAAATTTATCTTCAAATTGCCTTTAATCTAAAGCCTATTCTTTGATACCAACTGTAACACCCCGGGATCCACAAACACCATGGAATGCTACTAAACTACACATCTAACATTCATATATAAAATTTTGACAGCATCTCCTTTAAAAAATGCATAAACGAGGAAGCAACAGAATATAAACAGATATCATGATAAGAAAACATACTAGACATTAATAATCTGCTAGCAATGGGAAGATAACCATAACGATATGAACTGAATTAACCAGTGTGCATGACTAGTTAAAACAAACATCCTTTGACAAGAAGTTTCTAATTAAATCATGGCTACGCCTAGGCAGCGTTATTATGAGATTGAAGGTGGACGTGCTGCTACTTTCCTCATTCCTAACATGAATTAAGTACCTGCATTGAGTAATGCAAGAGTGAGATGACACATCTCAGCAAGTAAAATAATATCAAACTGTTTAACCACATAAAAACATTGTTTTACCACCACTTGATTTCACAACCTTCTTATTATGAAGTAGGGGTTGGCCACTTATGGAGCAGTTAACTTTTGTATGGGGTGAATCCGTGTTGGTGTGTTGCATTGTAAGATTGTTTGAAGTAGGGGTTGGCCACTTATGGAGCTTCGATTATGTGCTCGAACATTGATTTTTTCATTCGAAAACTGCAAAATCAAAAATTTGAAATTAATATCATATTGCAATAAAAACAAATAGTCGATACAAGGGAAGTACCGTTGCTTGAAAATATCGTCATTGTAAACAGGGTTGTCGGCGAAGTAGTCCTGCACAAGTCTAGCATAACCCGAATCCCTATCCCGTTTGATAATAAATCTGCCTGGAACAGATCCTCCATGCACGTGTGCCTTTTCTTCGTCCTCGGGAACAGAATATGCATTGAGCATGTGGACCATTTGTTCATCGTCGAACCTGCGTTTCAAACATCGGTGCCACGGATTATATGAAGAAGACATATTCTGAGCAAGATAGGTTCAGTTGCTATACCTACAAGGTGATTGTGTAAATGTCGTACTCCCTTGTACCAGTCCACGTGCAATAATTTGAAAAATAGTATTTCACAAAGTGTTTTAACTTTTTGTGATGCACAAAAGAAGAACAATAGATGGCAAGCTTGAACTGGAATGGTAATGAGTACTTTTACCTATGCTCTAGAAACCGGTAGCGTTTAAGTACCGAATCAAATAATCTTGTTGTCCACCCTTGCTTGAAGATTGGAGGCACAAATCTCACATACATGCCCAACCCTACATGTAACATCCCGTCCACTCCCGGACCGACGGTACTTACTCATGTCAGCCCTATAGGACTATAGATCATGATACAGACAAACATGAGTCTTTTGTGCGCACTTTATCCTCACTCGTGAGCACCCGAGAAAACTTATCGGTCGGTCACCCATCCCAAGATTTCTTTACGCCATGTATGCTTAACCTGGAGATTTTTTTGAGACAGGCTTCCGAAAAAGAAGATGCACCTTATTGGTACAAGTACTCTATTAATTATATTAAGCCTTCGACCAAGATATCACCATCCACTAGGGACATAATATCACAATCCACCCCCCTTAGAAGACCGATGTCCTCGTCAGTCAACCCCAAGTCAGAAAACTCCTCTCTTGGCAACGTCTGTATGTCTAGTGCCATCATATGACATGCCATATGATCACTCCGGGCCCATGTACGCCATGCGTCATATACCCGAACCCCTAGCACATACACACTCGTGAAACCGTAAGGGTCAGCTTTGATACCATTTATAAAACCCCGTCCACTCTCAGACGGTGCGGTACTTACTCCTGGCAGCCTCTAGGACCATAGACTATCTCACAGACCAACATGAGTCCTTTGTGCGTACTTTGTCCTCACTCGTGCGCACCCGAGAAAACTTCCGGTCGGTCACCCATTCCAAGATTTATCTAGGTCATGCACGCTTAACACGTAGGTTTTTTCGAGACACGCTTCCAAAAAAAAGATGCACCTTATTGGCATAAGTACTCTATAAATTTTATTAAACCTTGGACTAGGATACCATCTGTTGGATCTTTTATGGGCTTGGCCCATTTATTGAATAAACTCTATGGTGTGTAATGGTGGAGAATACCAATAGTACCACATTGGAAGTCCAAGGGTCTTTTGCCTTGACTTATATGGTGGGATTTATTCCACTTAACTTGAGAAGTCAAGAAAAGGACAAGGGCGTGCCACACGCGCGCGCGCGCGCCGCCGCCGCCGCCGCCGGCCGGGCCGGGCGTGGCGAGGCAGGCAGGCGAGCGAGCGGGCGTGGTGTGGTGTGGTTGTGTTAATTTTTAGCACTCACTAACCGCGTACGTCAGCCGAGTGACCCTGTCTCTTCGTCAGCCGAGTGACTCTGTCTCTTCGTCAGCCAGCCGAGTGACTCTGTCTCTTCGTCAGCCAGCCGAGTGACCCTTGACTCGGCGAGTGCTGGCCGACTCATGGCATAACTCGGCGAGAGCTGGCCGACTCTTGGCGTGACTCGGCGACCTTTCTCCTTCAACTTCCCTCTGCGAGAGGTTAAATAGAGGAGCACCCCTGTCACTCGAGAAGCGAGAGGGCAGGTGCCTCCGAAGCCGGCGCCGTTCGAGACCTTGCACGGGGGATCGGCAATTAGGTTTTTGGGGAGCGTCTACGCGACTTCCCAAAACGTCTGTGACATGACTAAGGAAGTTGGACAAGGATCTGGATCAGAGCGCATGGGAGGGTATGATCAGTTTATTTGCTTATTGTCTTGCGTTCTACAGATTATATATGTTTTACATATTCATCTGTGCTGTTTCATGTTTAGCAAAGAGTTTATCTCATCCGTTCTGTTATCTTATAATATGCTATATCTGTTTGTTTTAATTTTGCAATCATGCTGTTTATATTTCTATCTGTTTAGTTTCAATTGTTCAATCAGTTTGCATGTTTATCGTATTTATATGATTTATATAATTCATATGCTTTATGTTCTCATGATCCATATTGTTATGGATATATTTGAGAAAGTGATTTCTATGATTAATTATATTTTATATGTCATCATCATAATGTTAATTTATGGAATTAAAATGATATGGAAAATGCCTATATTTCTAACAATCCAAAAACCTAATGTTAGGCATTTTTCTGTCAGAGGTTTTGCTGCTGTGCTAAAGCCTGATCCTTTTGATGGTAAAAACTTCTTGATATGGAAAGCTAAGATGGAATTGTGGCTGACTGCAATGTCTTGTTTTCATGCCGCTGAGGGCAAGCCTGCCAACTTACCTCCTGAGGATGAGGCTAAGTTTAAGGCTGAAGACAACCTCTTTCGAGGAGCAGTAATTAGCGCACTGGATACAAAATTCCAGAAAAGCTATATCATCCTTCCCACGGGGAAAGAGCTGTGGGATGCTCTTGTTGGAAAGTTTGGAGTTACTGACGCTGGTAGCGAGCTGTACCTCATGGAGCAGCTGTATGACTACAAGATGGTTGAGAACCGATCTGTAGTGGAACAGGCTCATGAGTTTCAGGCACTAGCTAAGGAACTCGAACTTTTTCCTTGTCCTTTGCCTGACAAGTTTGTGGCTGGCGGTATAATCGCCAAGTTGCCACCTTCTTGGAAGGACTTTGCTACCTCTCTCAAACATAAGAGACAAGAGTTCAATGTGGAGGAGCTCATTGGTACTCTTGATGTTGAGGAAAGAGCTAGATCAAAGGACAATGGAAAAGGTGTGGAAACCTCTACTGCTAATGTGGTGCAGAAGAGAAACTTCCGCAAGTTTAACAAGAAGAAAAACCAAAACAAACCAGAGAACGCAAATAAACCTGTTCATACAGCACAGTTTAAAAAGAAGAACAACAATAACAAGGGAAAGGGAGGGTGCTTTGTCTGTGGCAGTGATCAACATTGGGCTAGAGAGTGCCCTGATCGCAAGTTCACTCAGGACAAGAAATCAGCTAATGTTGTAACCACTGAAACTGGAGATGGAACATCTGGGTATGGTAATTCTTTACCATTTGTTCTCTCAGTTTGTAATTCACCTGAGTGGTGGATGGACAGTGGTGCAAATATTCATGTGTGTGCTGATGCCTCTATGTTCTCCTCCTACCAGGTCGGGAGGTCTGGCGCCTTGTTAATGGGAAATGGGTCGCGTGCTCATGTTCTTGGTGTTGGTACGGTCATTCTGAAGTTTACTTCGGGAAAGACGGTGCCATTGAAGAGCGTGCAGCATGTGCCCTCTATCAAGAAGAATCTCGTTAGTGCTTCTATCCTATGTCGAGATGGCTACAAAGTTGTTCTTGAGTCAAATAAATGTGTTGTGTCGAAACATGGTACTTTTGTTGGTAAAGGATATGACTGCGGAGGGTTGTTCCGCTTATCACTGCATGATGTGTGTAATAAACTGGTGAATTCTGTTCATTTTTCTGATGAGTCAGATTTATGGCATTCACGTTTTTGTCATGCAAGCTTTGGCTGTCTTATGCGGTTAGCAAATATAAATTTAATTCCTAAATTTAATTTGGTCAAAAAGTCTAAGTGCCATGTGTGTGTTGAATCAAAACAACCCCGCAAGCCTCACAAGGCTGCTGAGGCGAGGAGTTTGGCACCTCTAGAACTTATTCATTCTGATCTGTGCGAGATGAATGGAATTTTGACCAAAGGTGGTAAAAGATACTTTCTCACTTTTATAGATGACTCCACTAGATTTTGTTATGTGTATCTCTTAAAAACAAAAGATGAAGCGTTCAATTATTTTAAGGCCTATAAAGCTGAAGTTGAGAACCAACTTGAGAGGAAAATAAAACGTTTAAGGTCCGACCGAGGTGGAGAATATTTCTCTAATGTGTTCGATGAGTTCTGCATGGAACATGGTATTATTCATGAGAGGACACCGCCATTCTCACCACAATCCAATGGGATTGCTGAAAGGAAAAACCGCACTCTAACAGATTTGGTGAATGCCATGTTGAGTACAGCGGGATTATCCAAGGCATGGTGGGGTGAGGCGATTTTGACAGCATGTCATGTCCTGAATAGAGTTCCAACAAAGAACAAAGAGATCACTCCATTTGAGGAATGGGAAAAGAGAAGAGTAAATCTCTCATATTTGCGCACTTGGGGTTGCTTGGCTAAAGTGAATGTGCCAATCAACAAAAAGCGTAAACTTGGGCCTAAAACTGTTGACTGTATATTCCTTAGGTACTCTTTTCACAGCACTGGGTATAGGTTCTTAATTATAAAATCTGATGTGCCAGATATGTATGTTGATACTATCATGGAATCAAGAGACGCAACATTTTTTGAGAATGAGTTTCCCATGAAGAATACACCTAGTGATACAAGTCATGAGACTATAATTCCCCATGAGCACGAACTGTCGATTCCTATAGATCATGCTGAGGATTCTCACGTGCACATCCCTGAGGAGGATGACACTATAGTCACTCGAAAGAGTAAGAGACAGAGGGTTGCAAAATCCTTTGGTAATGACTTTATAGTGTACCTTGTGGAAGACACACCAACTACCATTAGTGAGGCATATTCCTCTCCTGATGCTGACTTATGGAAGGAAGCAGTAAGGAGTGAGATGGAATCTATTATGTCTAATGGAACTTGGGAGGTCGTAGACCGTCCTTATGGTTGTCAACCTATAGGTTGCAAATGGATCTTCAAGAAAAAGCTTAGGCCTGATGGTACAATCGAGAGGTACAAGGCAAGGCTTGTGGCCAAAGGATATACCCAAAAGGAGGGTGAAGATTTCTTTGATACCTACTCACCAGTGGCTCGATTGACTACAATTCGCACATTAATAGCCGTGGCAGCCTCTTATGGTCTTATCATTCATCAGATGGATGTTAAGACAGCTTTCCTTAATGGAGAGTTGGATGAGGAGATCTATATGGATCAGCCAGAAGGGTTTATTGCAGATGGTCAAGAGAACAAGGTGTGCAGGTTGATAAAATCATTGTATGGCCTAAAACAAGCACCTAAGCAATGGCATGAAAAGTTTGATAATACTCTTACAGCAGCTGGCTTTGTTGTAAATGAATCTGACACGTGTGTATACTATCGGTATGGTGGGGGTGAGTCTGTTATGCTGTGCCTTTATGTTGATGACATTTTGATCTTTGGATCAAATCTCAATGTGATTGAGGAAGTTAAAAATCTTCTATCGAGCAGTTTCGAGATGAAAGATTTGGGAGAAGCTGATGTCATTCTAAACATCAAGCTTGTTAGAGAAGCTGATGGTGGGGTAACTTTGTTACAATCCCATTATGTGGAAAAGGTATTGAGTCGTTTTGGTTTTAGTGACTGTGATCCTGCTCCAACACCTTATGACCCCAGTGTGCTATTAAGAAAGAATCGGAGAATAGCAAGGGATCAATTGACATACTCCCAGATCATTGGCTCGCTCATGTACCTTGCAAGTGCAACAAGGCCAGACATCTCTTATGCTGTGAGTAAGCTAAGTCGGTTTGTGTCGAAACCAGGAGATGATCACTGGCGTGCTCTTGAGAGAGTGTTGCGGTATTTGAAAGGTACTATGACATACGGTATTCATTATACCGGAAACCCAAAAGTGTTGGAAGGCTATTGTGATGCCAACTGGATTTCTGATGCTGATGAGCTTTATGCCACAAGCGGATATGTGTTTCTGTTTGGAGGTGGCGCTGTTTCCTGGAAGTCTTGCAAGCAGACTATCTTAACAAAGTCTACAATGGAAGCAGAACTCGCAGCATTAGACACTGCTGGGGCTGAGGCCGAGTGGCTTCGTGATTTCCTATTGGACTTACCGGTAGTTGAAAAACCGATACCGGCTATTTCCATGAACTGTGACAACCAACCGGTGATTACAAAGGTTAACAGTTCTAGGAATAACATGAAGTCTACAAGGCATGTTAAGAGGAGATTGAAATCTGTCAGAAAGTTGAAAAACTCCGGAGTTATAACTGTGGATTATGTCCACACCTCGAATAATCTGGCAGATCAATTCACTAAGGGTCTATCACGCAATGTGATAGAAAGTGCATCGAGGGAAATGGGTATGAGACCCATGTGAGATCTACTCTAGTGGTAACCTGCTCTATGTGATCGGAGATCCCGTGAAGTAGAGTGGAGAAACAAGCTAGGAGTAGGTTGTGAGGAAAGATCCCTTTCTTAACTCATTTCTGATGCACATCTTTCCTATCTGTAAGGCAGGATGGTATTCACCTTAATGTATTCCAAGAGTCTTATAAAGGTGAGATGTTGTCCTACAGAACATCTTTTGAGGAATACACCTATATGAGTCAGACTGCTAGTCACAGTCTATGGGACTTGGGTAATCCCTAAATACTCATGAAAGGCACTGAAGTGTGACTTATATGCTTCCAAACAGCGGGAATACCCTTTTGCAGCCAAGTATCAGCAAAGGATTTGAGTGAATCTTATTTCGCACAAAACTGTCAATTCAAGGCATAGTCCATTGTTCAGTTGTGAATGAGTGAAACTCTTATTCTAGATGGATGTTCAACTTAACAGTCTCCATCGAAAACTGGTATATCAAAGGATTGTGATTCTGATACTTCATCATTACAAACCCTAGAGTTTGGTGGGGATTGTTGGATCTTTTATGGGCTTGGCCCATTTATTGAATAAACTCTATGGTGTGTAATGGTGGAGAATACCAATAGTACCACATTGGAAGTCCAAGGGTCTTTTGCCTTGACTTATATGGTGGGATTTATTCCACTTAACTTGAGAAGTCAAGAAAAGGACAAGGGCGTGCCACACGCGCGCGCGCGCCGCCGCCGCCGCCGCCGGCCGGGCCGGGCGTGGCGAGGCGAGGCGAGGCGAGGCGAGGCAGGCAGGCAGGCAGGCAGGCGAGCGAGCGGGCGTGGTGTGGTTGTGTTAATTTTTAGCACTCACTAACCGCGTACGTCAGCCGAGTGACCCTGTCTCTTCGTCAGCCGAGTGACTCTGTCTCTTCGTCAGCCAGCCGAGTGACTCTGTCTCTTCGTCAGCCAGCCGAGTGACCCTTGACTCGGCGAGTGCTGGCCGACTCATGGCATAACTCGGCGAGAGCTGGCCGACTCTTGGCGTGACTCGGCGACCTTTCTCCTTCAACTTCCCTCTGCGAGAGGTTAAATAGAGGAGCACCCCTGTCACTCGAGAAGCGAGAGGGCAGGTGCCTCCGAAGCCGGTGCCGTTCGAGACCTTGCACGGGGGATCGGCAATTAGGTTTTTGGGGAGCGTCTACGCGACTGCCCAAAACGTCTGCGACATGACTAAGGAAGTTGGACAAGGATCTGGATCAGAGCGCATGGGAGGGTATGATCAGTTTATTTGCTTATTGTCTTGCGTTCTACAGATTATATATGTTTTACATATTCATCTGTGCTGTTTCATGTTTAGCAAAGAGTTTATCTCATCCGTTCTGTTATCTTATAATATGCTATATCTGTTTGTTTTAATTTTGCAATCATGTTGTTTATATTTCTATCTGTTTAGTTTCAATTGTTCAATCAGTTTGCATGTTTATCGTATTTATATGATTTATATAATTCATATGCTTTATGTTCTCATGATCCATATTGTTATGGATATATTTGAGAAAGTGATTTCTATGATTAATTATATTTTATATGTCATCATCATAATATTAATTTATGGAATTAAAATGATATGGAAAATGCCTATATTTCTAACACCATCATCCACTAGGACCAGGATATCACACTACGTTCAGACGTGGAAGATGAATTTTATTCAATTTAAGCTTGATTAACAGTTACACAACCTAGGCCTATGTGCGGCATGGAGAAGATATGGCAATGTACCCGCATGGCGCACGACGACGTGACTGCAGCAACCTCGAATGAAACGGTGACGACGACGATGGTGCGACAGAGAGCAAGCCGGAGGATGGGAGAACACACATAGTACATGAACGATGATGTACCGAGTTGCGAGTCTGTTGCCTTGTGCGGGGATGAAGAACGCTTGGAGTACGCGTAGATCCGAAGGCCGCGAGACCGAACTCGATGCGGACTGAGGCGCGCGTCGAGCGCTGACACTCCCTATTGTCAGTGCTCCATGGTGGGTTGACCGAGGTGGAAGATGCAGTCGCGTGAGAAAACAAGGACCATGTTGCCTTCTAATAGGTACCAATGGGTTCCCGTTTCCGGTCGTTGGCAGGAACGAAAACGCCCGCGAATCTATCGGTCGCCTACGGAGTGCTTCACGGAGTCCGCTGGAAGCGAGCCTGGCAAACAGCTCCACGAAGGCAACACGAGCACTGTAGGCTACGGAGCCGGAACACGCCGTTGCTCGAGTTGGTCTAAACTAACAGTTTCTATGGTAACAATTGTCTCTTCTCATTCACACTTTATACAAAAATAAAGTAAAATTATATATAAGTAGAGGTTTAAACTTTAGTTGTTGGCTTCGTATTTATATCTACCTAGCCAAAAAAACACATATATTTTTAGTGTTTTATTAAAACAAAGTCTATTTATATAATATATAGAAACGTAACAATATACGAGCATACATCTAAAGGACACTCCTTTATCACCTCTCTCTCTCTCTATATATATATATATATTATACTTTAGATAATAAATTAAGTAAAACTAAAATCTATATAAAATATTTGAAGGTATGATATGTATGTATAAAAATCTGAAAGCAAACACTAAAACAAAGACAATAAACTTTTTTGCTACCTGATGATATTCTTGAGAGCTTGCATGGGCATATTGGTTTGTTGAGTCTGCATTACATACACCCTCGGCACTAGTGAGGGGGCTGAGATAAGTTTAAGGGCGTGTTTAGTTATGTTTTAGAACATGCTTCTGGTTTAGATAGGTATAAGACTGTATCCAACAATTTATTAATATGATCATCTAAAATATTGTTTTGCACTATTTACAGAGTAGAATTTAAATATAAGGATAGAGATGAGTAAGTTGCTGGAGATAGTCTAAAGCCAATTCCAACGTCCTCCACCCATTCCCCCCACGTCGGATGATACAGGGGGTGAGAAAGACATAAAATGCCCCAACCACACCCCATATAGAGAGACATCTAATCACACATCCTTTAATTACTTCATTTATTTGTAATATTAACACTTTTAAATATTGTAACCTGATAACAATGTGTATTATAGTCGTATAAATAGTCTATGATTTTTTAAACTTCAAAAACCAATAAATGTTAAATAACTGAATTATAGTATATAGGAGGGGCTGACTAGGATGAATGGTTGAAGTTGTCCTGTATGCGGGAAGTATCTTTTTGGTGATGAAGTAAAATATAATAAAAAGTATAGATAGAGAGAGAAATTTGAGGAAAATGGTTGGAGATGGCCTAAAGCTGGACCAAAAGTCTCTCACCCACCCTGCTTTTTCAACAATAGCAGCAAATTAAGTCTCAGAAAATTACCCAACTACCATCAATTCAAAAGGTACCGAACTACAACATAGAATAGTTTTTTTCACAGCAGGAATCAAAAGCACCATAAGCCACGACGACATGAACACTAAGGGCTAGTTTGAGTACTCTAGCATTGATCACAATCTACATGTGTTGAGCTAGATTGGAGTGTAACTTAAACTAAGTTACACCCCAATCCACCTCAACACATGTGTATTAAGGTTAATACTAGAGTACCCAAACAAAGCATAATGGGATTTTGGTTGGAGGAATAAGGTAGTCCATCATCTTCTCACGTCTTACTTTTTTTGTTTGGTTTCTGAAATGAAATGAGTTGATCCATCACCACCTCATTCCTCATAGTTAGTTAGTTAGTACTAATGTGAGGAATAGGGTCATCCCACCAAATTTGTAAAATGGACTCATGATGCACCACTTAGAGCAACTTCAATAGTTATGTGAATTTTAGTTCTCCAAATCACAAATTTAAGAAGTTAAATAACTTTGGGAGTAAAAAATATGAGTTCTTCAATAGTTCTCTAAATATAGGTTGTAGTTTTGTTTTTTATCTATCCACATAAAAACATATCACAAATGTCAACAATCACCTTCATTACCTACAACAACACATGGCATACGAGATATTCGTAGAAGCGATTATCATGATTTTTTAAAGAAATATAAGATTGCCTACAACAAGAAACATTATATATGGACAGAGAATGTTTTTAAGTGAAAACATACAATTCGGACTGATGCTCAAATTGACTCAAAAGGGTATTGTCTCCATACCACCTTATCAACAATTTCATTTTTTCTATGATTTTTATTATATATAACATAGTTGGCAAAACATCATTATATAGAATTAACACCAGCTACTTCGTTCTACGAGCTATGGCCTAAATAGGGGAATAATCAGTGAATGGAATTTGTTATGGTGAGTGGAGGAGTATGTTTGTTTCATGTTCAAACATACATTCCTGTTACATAACAAAAAAATGGCGTTTTGTTCTCTTATGCCTTGTGCATATGATAAAATGGTAATTTAGAGGAACTTTGTGAATGATGTATTAAGTTATGAGGATAATTTGTGCTGATATGTCATCCCTACAAACATACAATGGAGACTTATTAATATCCTTAAAAAAGATTAAATTAGTATACGGTTATCGATATATTTGTCTATCATTCAAAATTCTATATTGATGCTTTAGAAATAATTTATGTGATATTATAATGTTTGTTTGATATTAGTTTATTCTATTTGAGTCGACCTATTTATAATAATATTACATATTTATTTTGTCAATATAAAATTAGTGTTACGGCGATATTTTATACCACACAATTTTTTATGATGTTTGTTGTTCCGTATCTATGTTTTATACAAATTTTTAGCTCCCGCAGCAATGCATGGGTACATATCTAGTTATAAGTATTAAATAGTCTAATTATAAAACTAACTACGTAACAAAGACTAAACGATAAAACAAATATATTAAATCTAATTAATCTATGATTAGCAAATATTTACTATAACATCGTATTAACAAATAATAAACTAATTATTCTTAATAGGTTCACTTACCATAGACCTCATCTATGTAATTAGTTTTATAACTAGACTATATTTAATATTTGTAACTAGCATTCAAACATCCAATGTGACATGACAAAAATTCAGTCCTCTTGCATCCAAACACCCCTAAGGCTAACTCCAAATGTCCTCCCTTCCAAAATCTCCTTTTCGTAATTTCTGTTTTCCTCTTCAACCATTCTCCCATTCAGCTTCTTATTTACTCTTAACTGAGTTATTTAACTTTTATACATCAGTTTCTAAAGTTTTTAAAAAAATTATATAAATTCATATCATATTTGTAGTATCATAAACTTAAAAGAGTTATCTTTATAGTTAAAAACACTTGTTAACGAAAGAGGGAGATTACTTTCTCTCCCACTGTTGCGAGTGAAGCAGAGGCACCGTTGGAGCATCTTAGGGTTTTACTTAATAGTCTTTTTGGCTCGAAATTTAATATTCCATAACTTATAAGACACTCTTTGGTTTACTCCTATGTAGTAAATTTATAGCACATAAATGTCTCCCAAATATTGCTAATATATATTACTTATAGAATTATAATAGTTTAAATGATCTTTGCACAAATTACTATTATTAGAATAGAATTATCAAAGGAGGCGTCTGAAATTATCTGGATAGAGGGTGGGTTATCGAGTGACTCTAGAATAATAATGGCACACACATGCCATGGATAGCATGATTCAGCATTCAAAGATCGTAATCTAGCCCTGCAGTGTGTTCATCGATCATCTAAACAAAGAGGTCCAGATTCCTTCATATATGATAAAGCATTCATCGGGAAAAGATTATATATACAACAATTGCCCGGCGATAGCATGTATACCTTCGCGGGAGAACAGAAGCCCGCGAAGAGACTAGCTAGACGGCTGAAACCACGCACCTAAACGTGAGATTATATATACAACAATTGCCCGGCGATAGCATGTATACCTTCACGGGAGAACATAAGCCCGCGAAGAGACTAGCTAGACGGCTGAAACCACGCACCTAAACGTGGTTTCTCTCGAACCAGTTGAAAAAAAAAGCCCTATGCCCCTATCAAAGAGGGCTTTAATTTATTATATAGTTCTAAACACATTTCGAATCCAGCATCTCTCTCATTGTACAGTCCCAGCATCTGTCATACTTCGGTTAACTTCAAGCGTGGAACTACATTCATTGCATGCAACTCCTGAAACAGAAAATCAAACACAATGAAATCTAAGTTCACATATGGTAACTTGCTTTACGAACAGTCAATCATGACGTAACTAAAATACCCTACATGTACTGCCAGGATTATTAGCTAAGACGAAATTCCTCATAGTATTGACTTTACTTTTCCCCTACCAAGAAATGAGATCTATCATCTACAGAGAAGGCTAAAACAACCTACATTTTCATTTTGGGAACTAGACAGAGTAGTCCGTATAAGAGAAATTAGCAATTTCAACAAAAATTCAGTCACAAATGATCAGAGGCATAGCACGTATACTACTGTTCCTAAATTTTGTGGCAGCAATTAAAGGAGTCTTAGAAAAAACAATTACATAAATCAGGTTCTATGATTGAAGCAACAGTACATTTCACTCTTTTGCAGTTACCTGGAATAGAAGCTTGCAAGCGTATGGCAGCCTCATCTTGGCCATGTTTTCCCCATTCTTGCACATTGAACAGTATGAAGTCTTCAGTTTGTGATTGTAGTAGCCTAACAAGCCACATTTTCTGCAAACCTGAAAAAATATTCACATAAGTCACCAAACTACCTTCTGGTACCACATTTTCTGCAAACCTGAGAAATATTCACGTAAGTCACAGACTACTTCTGGTACCCACCTGGACTTGATAAGGATCACTTGATAACAGTAGACGTTCAAATATTAGCATGCTCGCGCCATATGCAATTAGACAATCACGTTCCATCTCACCAAGACGCAAGCCTGTAAACAATATCATAGAATGAGAATAAGATAACTAACAAGTACTAGTAAACATAGTCGTATGGCTACTACAGCACATGAAGATATTGCCAACCTCCATCACGGCTGCGCCCCTCAGTTGGTTGCCTCGTCAGTAACACCCGCGGTCCACTAGCTCGAGCATGCATCTTATCAAGAACCTAGGCAAACCATGTTTTAAGAAAATTAGAATGGCACACCAAAAAGAAACTATCCATTTTTAGACATCCAAAGTCTGGCACTGGTGTAGCAAAGATAGCCAGCCATCATGCTGCTTGGCCGGGCATTGTTGGAGCGGACTAGTGTTCCATTCGCATAGCAAACACATCGATATGTGCTACCACTTCATTAGGGAGTGCTTGGAGATGATACAAGGATAGTGTTGATTTTAGCAAATTAGTTGGTGGACAAGAACATTAGCGTGAGGCGTGTCGAATCTATCCTTGATAGTTGATAACAATGTTTTCCAGATCGTGGATTAGATCTTTTGCTAGAGTTTGGACTGAGATCTTGCTATATGTGGATTCAGATTACTTAACATGTCATCACCTATCACACTGAAGTTGCTCATTGAACACTTAATACTCATTCAACACTATTTCTTCTTAATGAACAATGTGGCCAGCATGTTAAAAAAAACTCTTTGGAGGTTTGACTGGTAAATTTTTGCTGCATTGATGAATATAGTCAATTCGAGGGAAAAACATTATTCTTCCATACTTTGGCCCTCTACAAACAGTTGGTAGAGAAAAGCTTGTTCATGATACACAACTGACCACAAATTTATATGTAACGTATGCATTTATAAACCTTGCGATGTGATGTCCCCATGTTATAGAGCAAGGTTTTAAAGTCGACAAGTGGACTCTAGTCGCCTGAGCACCGATAAGGTGACTAATCGCGATAAGTCGTTGGTTTCCTCGATTAATCGAGCCTAATCGACTCCTAGTCGTCTAATAATAGTCCACCTATAACAGAACCATATATATTAATATATATAGCTATAGCAGCATCATAGGTTCAAAATTCAAATGCAAGTCATAAGATTAGATGCAGGACAGCAGGACACTACATTGCAAATACCATTTTAGCATAAAGGCAGAGAAGCATTAAGATAGTGCTATTGCAGATCTATTGAGAATATAACTATAGCAGCATGTTTTCACTAAAAGTCAAAAGAATGGTCGCGGCTGCAGAAGGCCGCCGCACACTGGAGGCTGCAGCAAAGGTGCCACACACTAGAGGCTCGAGCAGAGGGCCTCTGCAGCAACCACACGATGGAGGGGGGGCAGCCACCCGATGGAGCAACGGAGGCACAACAGGGTGGAGGGAGAGGAGGGTGACAGCGCTGGAGTAGGGGGCAATGGAGCAAGGGCGGTGGCACTAAGCAGGGCGCACGCCGCGTACAGGTGGCGGCGGCTACAGTGCTGCATATCCAGGACTCCAAGTAGGGCAAAACAGTGTATTTAGACCTTTAGAGATGGTGGGCCAGCCCATAGAAAAGAGACCGAATACTGGTCCAAAACGAACAAAATTAGTCAGTATAACACTAGTCCGACGACTAATCGCGATTAGTCGGCGACTAGGAGACTAATCGCTTCCTAGTCACCCTAGTCGAGTCGAAGACCCTGGTCGAGCTTGCTCCAGCGATAAGGCCGACTAATCACGATTAGTCGAACGACTTTAAAACCTTGTTATAGAGAGAGCCCAACAGAAAAATAAGGACCCAGAAGCAATAGAAAACGAAGCCTAACAAAGCTAAAAAGAACAAAAGAATGGAACCATCATTACCATGTGCTTTAGTTTCTGATAGTAGATTGGTCCCATGAAGATGTATGCCTCAAGAGGCTGACCAAGAATGCCTGAGGAGAAACATTAAGAGTAGAAAATTATGGCAGGAACATGAGTCGAGAACACATGTCAATAACCAAGAATATCATATTCGTGCTTCCCTAATTTACAAGATATGTACAACCAGAAATTTACATGACTAGAATAGTGTAATACACTTGAAGCCATTAGAACTACAGAAGATTGTCCCCTTCTCCCAATGTAGCTTTTGCATACTATGTATTTTTACAAGGACCAAATTTAATCATATATTCTTACATTAGCTTATTGCAAATTGGTGCATCAATGACACATCCATTACACAAGTCCGCTAGAGAACTATTGAGTTAAATAGTTTCTAATTTTGTCGAA
The DNA here is from genome assembly GCA_029449295.1 of Zea luxurians. Taxonomy (NCBI): domain Eukaryota; kingdom Viridiplantae; phylum Streptophyta; class Magnoliopsida; order Poales; family Poaceae; genus Zea; species Zea luxurians. Next base: position 9,675,629 of record JAOPSE010000005.1, on the reverse strand, counting down.
TCTAATCAATAGATTAACATGATAACTAAAGTTCAAGTATAAAGTAATTTGATATTAAGTATTACCTGAGTACAAGAAATCTTTTCCATTATAGCTGAAACCATGCTTGATTAGAGTAGAGCTGGTATGCAAGAAAAGGGTGTTAAAATTCATATTAATAAACAAACCTACAGTGCTAAGATGACCAAACACCAAAGTATACCTTATGTCTGCAACCTTGTCAGCATTACCACTTGGCTCACCAAATGCACTGCCATAGTGAAACCGTCCACAAGAAACACCAGCCTTTCCACCAAGAAGTTCAATCATTTTACCTATTGTCATACGACTAGCGAGAAAAATAAGAGTAAGCCAGCCTTGAAATAAGCACAAACACAGAAAAATATAATAATACCAGCAAAACCAATTAGCTACATAATCAAGCCTTGTAGCATTGATTATTCTGTGTTTCCCTGACCAATGGATTTTTTATCCCTCTCTATAGCGGCATATTGTGGGCAGCCTCATTTATCATACTATTACCAGACCTGATATTGTTTTTCAAGTCCACATGTTGGGTCTATTTGTCAGTGCTCCTACTTCAGTCCAGTTTGGGCATTGCTTCATGTGCTACGATCATATCAGTGCTTGTTCTATGCTCATGCCAGTCTGCTTCACCTTCATGCTTACTCAACAGATCGTTTTGTTACAAATCATTGCATTTTTTTCTGGGCTCCTGACCTCTTGTATGGAAGTCCAACAAACATGAACTTCAACCATTACCAGTTCATTGATTGTATTGCTTTGCTTTGTTAATTGTTAGCTGATTTTGGCATTTCCTAACTCTTAATGTGACAATTCTAGAGCCATACATATATTGTTAATGATCTCATGAAGTATGATGAGATATTGTGATGTATTTAGGATCAATGCTACAGAGAGACGGGGATATTGACAAAGATGTGAGCCATAGAATCAAGACGGGGTGGATGAAGTAGCGTCAAGCATATGGCGTTCTATATGACAAGAGGATACCACAGAAGCTAAAAGGCAAGTTTTATACGACGGGGATTAGACCTGCTATGTTGTATGGTGTAGAATGTTGACATACAAATAGACAACATGTTCAGCAGATAAGTGTTACGAAAATGCATAGTTATGTTGGATTTGTGGCCATACAAGAAGGTATCGAGTCCACAATGATGATATATACATGATAGGCTAGGGCTAGCACCAATTAAGAAAAGCCTGTCCAACATCCGTTGAGATCGTTTGGATATGCCCAACAGAGACCTCCAGAGACGCCAATGTGCAGTAGGATCCTACGGTACAATAGCCATGCGAAGAGAGGAAGACCGAAGTTGATATAGAAAGAAGCGGTAAAATGAGACTTCAAAGGATGAGATATATCCAAAGATTTAGCCTTGTATGTGAGTGCATGGAAAACAGGCTGGTCACCTGTCAGGCTGGTCACCTGGCTACCACAGTAAGAAAAATTATATCCATAGTCTGTTTGATGGTGACAGGCTGGTCACCTGTCAGGTGCAAATGGAAGAAGTGCTAGATACTTATTATCTTAATCTGTTGGGCTCGGATTCCTAGAGGCAGTTCACTCTTAATATGCCATGTTGCCATAGGCGGCAACCCTTGATCTATCTGCCCTGGACCTTCCTTTCACTGAAAAAGAGGTTAGCGACAATATTTTGAGCCTCCCTTCAGATAAAGCACCTGGGCCTGATGGTTTCACAAGTAGATTCTATAAGACCTGTTGGCATATTATTAAATCGGACCTGTTGGCTGCCCTATTGACACTTCATCATGGAAATACACAGCAATTGGGACAACTAAATTCAGCTTATCTCACTCTTATCCCTAAAAAGGTGGATGCTACAACAGCTGCTGATTATAGGCCAATTAGCCTCATCCACAGTTTTGCCAAAGTGATTACCAAGATCCTTGCAAATCGCCTGGCTCCCCATTTACATCGCCTGGTTGCAGCCAACCAAAGTGCGTTTGAGGGGTAGGTCGATCAATGATAATTATATGTTGGTGGAGCAATCTATTATGTCTCTGCACAGGAAGAGGCTCTCTAGTGTGTTCCCTAAATTGGATATTTCTAAAGCCTTTTTGATTCAGTTTCTTGGGCTTTCATTCTTGAGGTCTTATTTCACCTTGGCTTCGGTTGGATACGGTGTTAAATGGCGTAACTTGGTTTCAAATATACTGGCTACTTCTTCCACTCAAGTGTTGTTGAATGGCTCCCCTGGAAATGTCATTATGCACAGGAGGGGTCTTCGTCAAGGAGACCCTCTTTCTCCTATGCTCTTTGTTTTGGTGATGGATGTCCTTAGTAGTCTTTTTAATCTGGCTGAAAGCAGGGGTTTGCTGCAAGATTTAGGTGAGGCAGGCATCAAAAGAACAGGCTTTCCTTATATGCCGATGATGTGGTGCTGTTTGTCAGGCTAGTGGAAGATCTGAATTGTGTTGAAGTCAGTCTAGATTGTTTTGGTGCAGCTTCTGGTCTCATTGCTAATATGCAAAAAAAGTTGTGCTATTCCTATAAGGTGTGAGGTGTCTTCCATTCAGCAAGGCTGCAGCATTCTGGACTGTTCTTCAGCTGCTTTTCCCTGCACTTATTTGGGGCTTCCAATTTCAGATAAATAGCTAAGATGTGATTTCATGCTTTGGGCGGATGAGATTGCAGAGAGACTACCAAATTGGAAAACACACCTTCTTCACCTTGCTGGGGACAGCTCTTGTGCGGTTTGTTCTTTCAACAATTCCTATCTACCTTCTCATTGCAATGAATACTCCCAAGTGGGTGATAAAGGCAATTGATAAAATTAGAAGGGGATTTATTTGGAAAGGAAGGAAGGAAGCTAATCGAGGTAGTTGTCTGGTTTCTTGGGAAACGGTTACAAAGCCTATCTCCCTCGGGGGTCTTGGGATCCCTAACCTGCAGTTTAAGAGCTGGGCTCTACAAGCAAAGTGGTTGTGGATTGAAAAAACTGACCCAAATAGACCATGGCAGGGTCTAACTATCCCCGTGCAGCAGCAGGTCAAAGATCTTTTTGCAAAATCTGTGATATCTATTATTGGGAATGGGGCTAACACGCTGTTCTGGACTGATAATTGGATGCATGGGGCTGCAGTTAGGGACATTGCTCCAGAGGTGGCTGCCAAAGGAACCGGATCAGCATAGATGGAGACATAATGCTCAGGAATATTTTCTTCAAAATCTTGTTATCAAAGCTTGTTTGCTAGTTCAGCTCCCTTTGAACCATGGAAAAGGCTTTGGAAAACCTAGGCTCCTTCTGAATGCAAATTCTTTCTTTGGTTGGCTATGAAGAATAGATGCTGGACTGCTGACAGATTAGAGAAGAGAGGCCTTCCGCACCCGGTGGTTTGCCCCCTATGCGATCAAGAGCAGGAAACAATCCAGCACCTTCTCACCTCTTGTATCTTCGGCCGTCAGTTCTGACACAGTTTATTACTCCCTTTTGGGCTGGATCATCTCACACCGACTGATGATACTCCTTCACAGAACGGCCGACAGTTTGTTGGGTTATGGCTGGTGCTAAGGGCCTAGGTTCCTTAGACCTAGCTAGGGCTTTGAATGTGGCCGGTTCCTTGGCCATCTAGCTCCTTGATTGGTACTTCTGTTTTTTCTTAGCAGGTCATCATATGCTTTGTACCCCCCTCCCTGGGTTTATTCTCTTTCCCTCTTATTTATAAAGATGTGCAGTTCTCCAGCGCATTAGAGAAAAAAAGATGCTCCAACCTTGAGTTTGAAGGGACTGTTAAGTCTATTAAGGTCGATATACTATATAGACCCATATGGCCCATGAGGTTCTTTATATAATGTCATATCCACTACTTGGAACATCTTTTAATACCCCCATAGTTTCGTGCCAGGTAGAATGAACTAGTGAACCAAAATTATATATTAATTTAGAGCTAAGCTAAATACCTCAGATGGTACACGGTTACAAATAAAACTATAACATTCATATTAATGATCATGTGAGAAGAAACATCGTCAGATAGAACGAGATATGCGAGGACTGAGGAATATAACAAAAATAAAAAAAATAACAAACAAAATAAAACCTTGGGAAACCATGTGGATTCATGATTAAATCAGGACAGATTCCTCTCTCAGAGAAGGGGAAGTCTTCTTGCTGAACAATCGTACCACAGACACCTTTCTGCCCATGTCTGCTACTGAATTTGTCACCAACCTGAAATACAAACATGAAAGAGAAATTTTATATCCATCCGTGCCAAAAAAAAAACAAGGTCATGGAGCATGCAAACCATACCTCTGGCCTTCTAGTGTGACGAATAATACACTTAATGGACAACTTATCATTTGTATCTGAGCACAGCATTACACGATCTACCACAGTAGTCTCACCATCAACACCTTTGTACAAGGCAGGTGAGTCCTTGTAGTCACTAGATGGGAAAATACAGGAAAGGGAATCATATATAGCATTCATCAAGACCAAAACTTAATAACCCTAAAATTGAAGAGTATACAGTAGACACATAAACAAAGAAAAGTAAACAAGGGGAAAGGATCCTTACCTTTCTCTCAATGCCCTACCAATACCTTTTGAAGTGTTTTTGGGAGTTCGCTTGTTTACATATATATCATGATTGCGAATAATTTGACCAGGTCCGGCAATTCCATCTTCATCCAACGCCTTTCAATAAGTAATCATATTGTTAGTGTCAACTAGAACATGCTTAGGTGAGAAAAAATGAAACAGCTATAAGAAAATAGTCAAAAAATATGGGCAGTGATGACTCCATATCCTTACTCTCATATTCTGTTTAATCAAAACACCATTATCTCTTTGGGGTTCAACAATCATATCGGATACACCATCTCCATAGTTATCCTTTAAAACTGTGTACCTGTAAGTGGAAAATAACATATAAATATATATGAGACCAGCAGAACTAGAGACATGATAGCAAGCACTTCAATCAATCAAAACAAACTAAATGGTACTGTTTGGAAGTAAAATTTTACTTTTTCAATGCTATGCAACGGCCAAATCCTCGATCAAGGGATGACTTGTTCATCACAATTGCATCTTCAATATCATAACCACTATATCCCATGACAGCAACAGTGGCGTTCTGCCCAGCGCCAAGTTTATCATACCCCACCTGAAAACCAATTGCAGTAAAATATCCACCATACTGAATCAAAGAACGACTGTGGGTGAGACTTCAGAGACAAACCAACTCAATAGTTTTCGTCGTTAGCAGTGGCCGTTGTGCATACACTAGTAAGTACAGTAGTGAATCTGCTCTGAACAACTGCAGTGCATTGCAAAAGAAAATAAAACATTACTTTTGCCACAAAAGGTAAATAACATGAGAAACAAGATAGAACCAGATATCACAGCATCAGAAGATCAAACAAGTCATTACAACAACAACAAAGCCTTTTAATCTCAAACAAGTTCTTACATTTTTTTTTGAACAAACGCAGGAGAGCTGCGTGTCATTTCATTAAGGAGAAAAAATAGGTAGGAGAGACAAGACTTGCCAACCCCTATTACAAGGCCAATAAGGCCAAACATCCATAACTAGATAGTCCACGCCACACACACTATAAGAGCGACCAGACTCCCATTGGAACGACCACACTAAGCCCCACCGGGAGCCGACGCAAGAGGAGGTCCTGCAGGGCTGAAGCACCAGCCAAGCACCACATGTTACCCTCCTCTACCACTGCTAAGAACTTGTTGTGTTGTTGTCGGATCTGCTGCCTTGTGAAATTAAACAAGTTCTTACATACAATATAAAAATTAATTTTAAGTTTCTGAATATTCTGAATACATGCAATAGTTACAGCAAAAGCAACCAATGTAGCAATTAAATCAAGTTTAAAAAAAAGAATGCAGCAATTAACTGGTACAAAAATTATTTGGTTCCTTACCTGATTATATGCAATATTTCCCATCGCTTGCTTACCCATTGCACACTGAAATAAGAGAAATGTCAATAGAAAAATAAACCAAGAAACAATGAGATATATAATGATAATCTACATCCTTGCCTGGTAAGTATTACGTGGAGATTGGTTATGGTGTGGATATGGAATAAGTCCAGATACAACCCCTAAGATACTCAATGGCTCTATTTCAATGTGTGTGATGCTGCTTCTTTCAACATCATCTTGATCCATGTGCTCATACAATGCAATCTGTTTGAAAATATTAGTATACACCACCATAATTTGGATAACAAACCATAAAAAAAAGCAAAAGAATCATGATGTACCAGTGCATTGTTTTCTTCATTAACATCAAGATATTCAATCAACCCATCACGCAGGAAATCATCAAAACCACAAGTTCCATGCTGATGGCAAACCAACTTATGAGAAAGAGAATAAAGGATAACAAGTCAAGAAATTATGGAGCTCAAAATGCTGACCCTCAGTTTTTCCATGTGAGTCTCATCGATCCTTGATATCCCCATATCAGCAATTATAAGTGGGCGACAAACACGGCCACCATCAGAGGCAATGTGAACGCAATGCTATAAAAGCAGGTACAAGGTTAGTATCTTGCAACATATTAGTTGATGAAAAACATGCAAAGCATTGCAGATACAACAACAAAGTCTTTGTCTCAAGCAACTTGGTGTAGGCTAGAGTTGAAATCCATAAAAAACGTAAGGGTGTGTTTGGTTAGGGAGTCAACTGGAATAGAGCGGCTCCATTTCAATTTCTGAGAATGGAGTCGTTCCATTCTGTGTTTAGCAAGCAGAATGAAGTCGTCCCATTTTTTGTTTGGTTGAAGTGTACAATAGAGCGGAGCCGCTCCGTTCTTTTTTTGGTTGGAGAGTCATATAAGTGCGGAGGGGAGGAGAACGCTCGTGTCCGGTCGTTTTGGTGGAGCGAGGGTATCCCAACTATTTATGGTATATTCCCATATGAAGACTCTAGGAGCAACTCCGCTCCTGTTTCACTGGAAACCAAACATCCAGAAAATGAGAAAATAGGAATGGAGCCACTCTATTCTCCTCCGCTCCTCAACCAAATGCACCCTAAGTTAGGGTTCAGTCATATGAATAGTTGTTTTCCGATGCACTCCTATATAAGATTAAATCTTTGGGTATATTTCATCTTTTACCAAGTCTCCTTTTACTATCTCTTTCCATGTCAACTTTGGCCTTCCCCGGTCTCTCTTCTCATTGCTATGATGTCTTAGGATGGCACTACGCATTGGTGCCTCTGGAGGTCCCCGTTGAACATGTCCAAACCATTTCAACTAAAGTTGGACAAGCTTTTCTTTATTTCCCTAGCCTATCACGTATATCGTCGTTCCGAACTTGATCCCTTCTTGTATGCCCACAAATCCAATGCAACATACACATTTCCACAATACTTATCTATTGAACATGTCGCCTTTACATGCAACAAGTAAAATAAATCACATGTTTGACGTGGAAAAGACACATTCAAGAAGTGTCTCCCTAGACCTTCCTTGATACAGAGATTAGTTTGGGTTAAGTTGTTATGACCTCAATAGTGATCTATATAGATATCGCCCTAGACCTCCCTCCTTGGGCCATCAAGGTAAACGCTATAGAAAAAATTGTCAAACTTTTCTTTGAAGGGAAAGAAAGTAGACAAATGTTGGACATTGTTTGGATGGGCATTGCATGATCTTAAATCCTTATCCTTTACCTTGATATTTCATGATCTTAAATACTTGGTATTTCATGATCTTAAATCCTTTGGATGGGCATTGCGGATGTAATGGCTTGGCTTGCCAAAACACAACCTAACAAACAGTTGGCTACTTTTCATATCCAAGTTCATGCCTCAGTTAGGGCCTTTTTGTCAATTGACATGGTTACAAATGGGGGTAATGGGAATACCACCTTATTTTTGACTGGTAATTGGCTCAAAGGAATATCAATTGCTAGTTTAGCCCCTAATCTTTTTGCTTTAATCCTAAAGAGGAGAGAATCAGCTTACTGAGAGAGAGCCCCTAATGGGTCCCCAAAACACAACTCTGCCTTGAAAATCTCAAAAAAAGTAATTTCATATTAGTATATTCTTGTTATATTTTATAAAAATTTGTAGCCAGAGTTATGTTTTGGGGACAAATGGAGAACAACTGAAAATTAATTTCCAGGTTCCATTTTAGGGTAATATCAGCTAATAGACACACAGCTTTTTTTTCCTTCTTTGCATGATGATCAGATTCGTTATAACCTAACAGTTACAAACAGAAAGGCCATACCTGTTTCTCATTAATAAAAATGCTTACAAACTCTCTAATTACATTAGATCGACGTAAATTCCTCAAATCAATAACAAGCCTCTGAAAGCATGAGACAAAACTTTATAATGGAAAGAAAGTCAAAATAAATAAACACGTATGTATGATCTGTAATGAATAAGACCTGAGGATCTTTGTGTTTCCCCAGTATTAATCCATTGAACATGACCAGAAATGAACCCGGCGTATGAATTTCTTCAGATGAGAGAGACAATAAATCCTCCACGCCTAGACTATAACACTACAGTAAAGAATGAACACAAATAAGAATAATAGTTAATAGATAAAGAATTATAGATAAACTAATGTACCTGATTATAGTAGAAGTAGAGAAATCGAGTGAAAAGAGAGGAAGAAAATTTGAATCAGCGTACCAAGTTATAGGTATTAAAGTAAAAAGACAAGTAACTTATGTAACTAGCGATCAGTTTGTAGTTGATTTACTGCTCTGTAAGGTCCAGCTAGTTACAGGAACTTTATATCCAGGTACAATTTTGTTGTGGTGATGTCTAAAAGGATGCTTTTGTGTAGTTATTACTATATTCTATACTGATTGTACTTATATGCATTTTAAGCACTTCCAAAATAAATTCAAGGGCACACCCAAAAAGATTGAGAAAGCTTGTAGCTGAAAACATTTAAAAAATACAATGCAGTTCAAAATCTAGTGCAATACCTAGAAGAGCCTGAAGATGAAAATATTAGTTGATAGACTTCTGTACTTAACGTATTGCAGGATCTACTGCTGTATGCAAACTAGTTCAAGATGGTAAACAACAAAGCACACTTGATAGCAATTTGGATATTAAAGATTTCGATGCTAGAGTTGTTAGAGTATGAAACTGCTGTAGGAAGTTAGCTATCTAACCGTGGTCTTGAGGGCCTATCGGATCATTAATGGACATATAGGCATAAAGCATCAACACCAAAAAGTACAATTAAATGAACCAAAACATAACAAACCAGATATATCAGTGGGCCTTCCTCTTGGTCTGTTGTGACATGAGAAAGCAAAGCTAAATTTTTTGTCAATCCACAAGCTTCTCCTTCAGGAGTATCACATGGGCAGAGCATACCCCACTGTTACAGATAAAATTAGTACATTATTAGTTTATTACACAGTATAGGAAGAACATATGGGTTTTAACATTCTTGGTTTACACCATATTTTTTCCTCCATATGATGTAGCAACATTGTAAAATTTCTCTTCACCTGACTAGGCTGCAAAGCACGTGGACCACTTGTTTTACGAGTCTTCTCAAATTGGGGTGTTATCCGCGTCATATAGCCTAAAGATGCCATGTAGGATAGCCTCGAAAGAACCTTTCATCAGAAGAATAAGAGGTTATATTAAAAAACAACTGGGGGGATAAATAAAAATCAAAGGTATGGAGAACTTGGTACCTGAGATACACCTTTCCTATGCATCCTAAAACGTTTAATATCCCAATTTCCTGTGGAAATAGCCCTTTCCAAACCAAAGGTAATGGAATCTTGCATTATCAACTGCAAAAAAGGGAACATATTTCTGAGCATCCAAAGTGGTTTAACAAATATAGTTAATGAGACAGCATCATGAGATATGTTTCGAAAGAGGGGGGATTTGATGATAAATATAATATTTGAGAGGGATTCGAAGAAAGAAGAAAAGAAAAAGGAGTGGCTGCACCTAGGCTAGCCATCTCTAACTATGAAAAGGAGGGGATGGCACACGCGGCAAGATCGCTACCAGCGTAGTGGTGGTGAACGGCAGCAGCATGAAAGACGGGACAGGGGTTGGCTTAATTCTTACTCTATCCAAAAAAAAGGTATGGATCCCCGTATCTTTATCGAGGATCCTGCATAATATTTAGATAGGAATAGGATCCCATGATTTGGCAACACCTAGTATCTAAAGTAACTCTACCAAAATTAATGTGCAAATAACCACACTTTAGAAGAGTGGGTCATTGTCAGTTGCTACTATCCACACATGCTACCGACCTATCGTGCACACTGCAATGAACAATCAGCTGTTTTAACATGAAATAATCAAGAAATTGTTTTAAAAGCTCTGATATCTACTTGTCAAACATGGTGTCGGTTTGGAAGAGTAACCAGTAATAAAACAGATTAAGCTCTGGTTTTGAAGTCAACAAATAGATCTTCCAAGAAGTATATGTTACCCAAACAAGCATATACTAATACGAATATATTAAAACCCCAGCAAGGTCCTTAGATCTTTCATACAAATTGACAACCAAAGATAACAAGGTTATGCCATTAAAATGATAAAACTGGATATATAACAGCTAGAAATGTGCCCTGTCACTTTGGGTTATTACAGCAATATTAGGTATTCAGAACTTTCTGGTGAACCTTTTAGGTGATTACAACATTACAAGAGTAACAGGAGACAAAATAAGAACAAATGAATATCCATAAGGGCTTGTTCGTTTTTGTGTTAATCCATGTGTATTGGATGGGATTGAGTCGGATTAAATCCATAGCAAGTCAAAATACATCTCAATCCCGCCCAATACACTCCAATCCACATGGAATACCAATAACCGAACAAGACCTAAATGTGCACTTGCATGCTATTACCTGGCTAAAATCCAAAGGACTAGAGTGAGTCTTGTCACTATTTTTATTCATGCGCTCAACAGCTTGGGAATTCATTGTTTTGAATAGGTCCTTCAAAAGAAACACCATAAGGAACAAATAATGTAACATATAATAAAACTATGAGAAAAATAAACACCTCAAAAAGAAGGGATATTAGTTGGCCAGACAACTCAAATCTCTTGTTTCCAACATAATCCTGGAAAAAGTTCAAGAAAATATCTCAACTAGATGATAAACATGTGGTAAAAAAACTTCACCCTTCTTTTCTAAGTAATATGCAAGGACAAATGTTGTAGTAAATCAGCATCCCATCACTCCACTCACATCCAACATATATTTCATTTCATTGTCAACAAACATAAGGCACATTTTGCTTCTTTGCAAGAAAGAATAGACCATAAAGAAAAAAAGAGTAGACCCAGTGTTGGAGGCTCCCACATGAGTGGGGTCTAGAGAAGAGATAAACCGAGGCAAGCCTTCACCCAATGCAGAGAGGCTGCTTTGAACCTGTGACTGTGAGACAGATCTATACCAGGACTGTAGACCATAAAGAACAGGACAACTTTTTTTGAAAGCTGATAGGAGGAACGAAGAGCCCCTACCTGATATACTTCCACAGATTCTGGTGTGTGTCCAGTGGTGGAGGGCATGGGGCCCCAAAGGTTAGGCATTGTAGCCTTTAGTCATAGAGGTGTCAGCAAAACGGAGCCACAACGACATAGGCTTCTTTTGATATCCATGTACCCAAGAAAGTAAAGGATCTCTTCTCGGTGGCTATGCAATCTGAAATAGGAAATGGTGCCACTACCTTATTCTGGTCTGATTGATGGTTGCAGGGACACAGAATATTGGACCTTGCCCCTCGATTATACAAGATCGTTCCAAAAAGAAGAGTGAATAAGAGGACAGTGGTGGAAGCTCTCACTAATCAGAGTTGGATCTCGGACATACAAGGAGGCCTTACTTTTGGAATTATCTCTGAATTTCTTTGTTTGTGGGATTTGGTTGCTTCGGTTAAGTTAAGGACTAAGTAGAAGACACATTTCTTCCGTTTAGCTGCTAATGGGATGTACTCAGCAAAGGCAGTATATGATGCTCTCTTCATCGGAGCGACTTGGTTTGAGCCTTTTCATAGAATATGGAAATCTTGGGCACCCCCGAAGAGGCAAAGACTAAGTTCTTTATGTGGCTGGTTGCCCAAGAAAGGGTTTGGACAGCTGACAGGATACGAAAAAGGGGAATGGAACATCCTGATAGATGCCCTTTATGTGATCAGAAGCAAGAAACTCTAGATCGTATGCTCATTGGGTGTGTTTTTGCACAGGAATTTTGGTTTAAATTGTTGTCTCAAGTGGACATCCAAAGTAAGGACCCACAGATTGGTGGAGAAGCTTTCATGAATTGGTGGAGAATGATATGTACACATGTGCATGGAGAGGCACAAGTTCTGAATTCTTTTGTGATCCTTGGGGCATGGACTTTGTGGAAGCACCGTAATGGATGTGTCTTTGACAAGAATAGGCGTAACATTGATGTTGCTCTCAAAACAGCCGACCAGGAGAGAGAGATGTGGGAAATGGCCGGAGCAAGGAAGTTATCCATGCTGACCAGTCCTATTCCTGATTTACATGCTCTTATCTAGTTGTTCTGGATGCTGCTGGTAGTAGTTGTTTTTGGTTAGTCGACATGGATGTTTACATGTATGGATGTTGGTGACCACCGTAAGGAGGCCCTTTGTTGTACTGGTCCTCTAGGACCTTTTGTTTCTTCTTCTTAATATAATGACACACAGTTCTCTTGCGTTTTCGAGAAAAAAAAGATTATATTTGAAACATGAGCCTCCAATATGAAACTAAGATGGTGTTTGGGATCGCTCCAGGTTCCAGCTCCAATGTGAAGTTGTAGTTTATAATATCAATTTAAATAGTTTTAAAAATATTTTTAATCTAAATAATAAACAAATTGACTTATATAAATGACTTCTAAGGGCCTGTTTGGTTTACTGCCTAACTTGTCACACTTTGCCTAACTTTTCTGCCTAAGATTAGTTCTTCAATTCAAACGCCTAACCTTAGACAAAGTGTGGCACAGTTAGCCACGAACCAAACAGGCCCTAAATGCTCACAGCTCCAGCTCCACGATTTTCTGGAGCACCTAATGACCTGCTCCATCAACTCTACCAATTTTCCCGGAACTGGAGTTATCCCAAACAAGGCCTAAACAGGTTTTTCTGTATGGGTAGGAAGCACATCCATAGCTCCACTATCTCTCTGCAGGCTGCAAGCAAGTGCTCAACATTTGGTGCTTGGGACCTGAACACCATGTCACCGTGTTTCCACAGTTCCCACACAGTTCCCAGCAAAAGAGTGGTGGAGAGGGTTTCCATGGGTACTCCTAGCGGAGCTGTGGAGGTCCACAGTTCTTGCACCGCGGCGATCATGTCCGGGTTCACTCTGATTCTCATCCAAAAGGCTCGAGCGAATGGACACAGAAAGATAATGTTGTTTGTGTCCTCACCGGCGAACCCACAAATGTCACAGGTGTTCATGTCAAGGACATTCTTCTTTCTCAGGTTTATATTGCAGTGACTGTGATTCTAAATCAGAAGCCAAGTAAAGAATTTTTCACTCCGGACAGAGGCCTTGTAGATGAGATAGTTGGCTAGTCGCATCGTCTTCATCTTCAAAGAAGCATGAGGGCACGTCTGGGTTGTCACTCTGGTTCACACCTAACAGCATGGACTCCAGTTCGATTGTCACCTGTCGGCTCAAGTGTGGTTTCAATTGTGTTGCAAGTCTGGAAGACATAACTTCAATTGAAACTCCTCTCAGGAGGTGGCTGTGTAGGGATGGCAGTTGCGAGGACAACAGCTCGTCACTAATCCACTGATCTTTCCAGAATGAGGTGTCTTGCCCATTGCACACCTGAACATATGAGATCTGACGGTAGGCCAGGAAGAGATCCCGTAAGGCATCCCAATCCAAATGGTTTCTAGTGAGCACTCTATGCAGGTCAACAATTGTGGTCGGGTGGACTCTGTGATATCCTGGTCCAAGACTTAATATGATTTGATAGAATACTCATATCAACAAGGTACATCTTCTATTCCGGTCAAAAAACAAGGTGCATCTTCTTTTTCGGAAGCCTGTCTTGAAAAACCCACTAGGTTAAGTGTGCTTGGCTTAGAGCGATTTTGGGATGGGTGACCGACCGAAAATTTTTCTAGGGTGCGAATGCGTGAGGAAAATGTGCACACAAAAGTCTCTTGTTGGTCTATGAGGATGATTATGATCCTAGAGAGCTGTCGGGAGCAAGTACCGCTACCGCCAATCCGATAGTGGACGGGGTGTTACAAATAGTATCAGAGTCGACCCTCACAGTTTCACGAGCGTGTGTGGGCTAGGGGTTCGACATATAGCGCATGGCGCATGTGGGCCTAGAGTGGTCACGTGGCATGACATATGACGACACTAGACACAGACGTGACCAAGAGGGGGGTTCGTAGCTTGGGGTTGACCGACAAGAACGTCGGTCTTCTAAGGGAGTGGATTGTGATATCTTGGACCGAGTGGATTGTGTAATATCCTGGCATAAAGCTTAATAGAATTAATAGAATACTCATATCAAAAAGGTGCATCTTATTTTTCGAAAGCCTGCCTTAAAAAAAACCCGTGCTTGGCTTAAAGCAATTTTGGGATCGGTAACCGACCGGGAAGTTTTCTCAGGTGCGCATGAGTGAGGACAAAGTGCATACAAAAGACTCGTGTTGGTCCGTGGGGATGGTTTATGCTCCTAGAGGGCTGTTAGGAGTAAGTACCGTTGGTCCGAGAGTGGATGGATTTACAGCAATGTCAACTTGCTCTTTTGTCCATGCCACCCATGATGATTCTATAGGGTGGTCAACTGATGCAGCAGTTTCATCTAGACATGTGTTTGTGTGTCTAAGCATCTAATGTAGAGCCTACCATCTTCCTTCGGAGTACATACTTTCTCTCACGTCACTAAGCACTTGGCGCCAGAGTACAAGACAAATTTAGAACTCCATACTAAGTCATTGATTGTTATGAATGTAATTTTCCTATTCTTTGGGTCACTAGGTCAACCCAAAACACAAACAAACTAGTCAGTGACCCAGAACCACCCATCGCATACCACTTGCATTATAAACTATCCTAATTCTACCATATGGACACAAAAGATTTTGCATGAATTTTTTCAGAAAGAGTTGGTAAAGGAAAAAAATAGCTTTAATCGACAGAAAAATATTTTGAGTCCATCATTGAAGTGATATATGGGTTATCTTTGAACTTGCCTTATCATCAAAGGTGTCAGAATTTACGATTGCGTCCATCATGCGCCTTAACATTAAGGCAGTGTATATACACTTTGGTCGTAGGTTCCCATTTTTAACCTAACATAGAGATTTGCAAGTGTATGAGCTATGACATTAATTTCAATTTTGGCTGCAATAAGTAAAAAACATTTATCTCACCGGCACATGGGCAATAAATACATCACGGAGGATTGAGTATGACCGACCTTCCTGAAAATGAGAAATCAAGAAAAACAAATATAGATGATTTCACGACAATAAAATGTGCATTTTGGATGCATACTTCTAGACAAGTATACAGGCAACAGTAACTTTATTGATTAATAAGAAGCTGAGCTCTCAGCATCAGCACATCATCCTTAGCAATCAATTTCAGAATGGAAGAGCCAAGAAAAGAGGTATGGTTGACAATTACCTTCTGATTTGTGGCACCAGGATACGTCACCTGAACAAAATGCATACAGTAAACCAGTTTGTTAATTCAAAACGAAATGAATGGCTAAACAGCATAACCGATCAATGAAATTAAGTCAATGATTTTTATTTTGGTGTTTCACCTTCTCGTCCATGTACTGCAGGGCTCGCTGGCGTGTATATATTCTCTCTGAAGCACATTCCTAAGCAATAATGGAACATTTAATTAGCCAGAGATATAAAAGATATAAACTAGAGAAAAATGAAAAAAAAGTAAACGAAGAAAAAATATTAAACACTTAGCACAGGTTTAAAAGATCGAATTCACAATTATTGAGGTAATACCCATTTTATCATGGTTATTTAAAATAGACTTACCTGAATAGATGGAAATAAGAGATCTCCGTATCTTGGGTCCCTGCCAACCATTTGTACAGTCTCCTGATCACTTTCCATTCCCATCGCTTTCATCACCACTATAATAGGAATCTGCAAAATTCAAAGCTCAGAAATAGAGTGATAGCTCACAAACTTAGGCACTCGATATTATATTAGGATCCAAAGATCTCACACACATTTATAACCAGGGCATCAAGTGTTAATCAAAAGATAGATAAGGCAACTAAGGTCAACTTGCCATATGAAATGAGATGGCCAATCATTTAAATTTGAGGAGGTCAGCTCAAGCATTACAGGCATTTATAAAATGTAAAAATAAACCGAAATTCATGACTAACAACTGGGCATGTGGCCATTGAACAGTGACACACTGATGTCATTGTCCAACTCAGGCAGAGCATGTAATATCATTGTGATCTATGACCCCTTAAATTTCTCTCAGATTTAGGAGGGTCAAATATATTTAAAGTAGGAATGGAATAGGTTGAACCGTTGAAGCATGACATTATGATTAGCATTAGGAGAGCGGACTTTTAGAAATTTAAGGCTCTCAGCTTTAAGGCTCTCAGCTAGTTGCTAAGATAGGGTTTCTAGCATAATCATGGAGGTCCTCGGCTAGTTGCTAAGATAGGATTTATAGCTTAATCATGGAGGACAGTTTAGTTCCTATTCTGCCAATGCAAAGCAATTAAGAAAACAAAGAAAAATTCATTGGTCATACGTCATAGGTCAACAGGTTCCCCTATCAAACAGCCATCCCATAACTATTACTTCCATTTCGAGAGAATCAAATGAACCCAATTGTTTTAAAATAATGGAACCAAAAGGCCTGCACAAACTGATGCTTTGTGCATTTGAGAATTGAGATTTAGTGATTTACGTGCAGCTCTGCACTTAGCTAGCCTTTCTTTTAGAGTCGAGTGAGCTTGTGCATATAGGAACATGTTAGTATGGCTTTTGTTTCATTTTGTGGTGTTCCCATTTGATCTTGTTCCTAATATACTGCATGTTTGAGAAAAAATGGAAAAATATATAAAGCTTCAAATGAACAATGTCACCAAGCAACCCAGTATTTGAAAATGAATTAACACAATGAAGAATTCCAAAATGAATTGATACATAAAGTGGAAAAACTCATTAACAGGATAATGAAGTACATAAACCATACTGGCTTGTTGAACTGATTCAGCTGTAAATAAATCTTCCCCTTATCCATAAAAATCACCGTCTTGCTTTTTATTGCATGCGTGCTACTGGTAACAGATGCGATCACCCTAATTTGATGTGTGACAGTTAAGGAAAACAATAAATGTCTAATGTTACAGTTGCCAAAAAAAAGTATATTCTGAAGTAATCAAATAACTTAACCAAACCTTCCTTTGCTATCAGTGTCAACAATAATACGATTCTTTGCTAGCTGTTCTTGAATTAGAATGACCTGAAAATAAACATGTCACAAGATCATTAATACACACAAGGAACAACTACAAGAGCATTGAGCATTTAATGGCCATAACTATGGTTTCCAATCAGTTGTAACCCACAAAACGTGAACCACATCAATCCAGCAAGAAAAGAAGAAAATTACAGCACTGTTTTGTGTTACCTTCTCTGTTCCTTTGACAACAAAGTAGCCGCCAGGATCAAGAGGGCACTCACCTGGCATAACATATTAATGAGACCATTAAAACAGAAAGTAAGACAAAAGGGTACAGAGTTTTAGTAATGAAAATATGTTTTAGAGAAAAGAATTTAATATACCATATTTTGCTAGTTCAGCTTCATCCTTTTCATACAGAATACAGGCATGGCTTCTTAGCATAATAGGCATGTAGCCAATGATAAAGTTATTCTGAAGAAAAAAGGAAAACAGAAGGCCGACTTAGTTACCAGATCAAGAAAACAAAAGAGTTTTCAATCAGATGGATAGGTACCTTTCTTCTCACTTCATGCTGCTTTCCGACAGTGTATTCGATATGAACTTTTATGGGAGCAGAGTAACTGAAAAAATAAAGAAAATTTGAGCAAGCACGACAACTGATAGGACAAACAGAATTTGAACACGCAGAAGCATGCACTGGGAATATAAACCACCACTGTACCACCAAAATAGTCAAGCTATTGTTGTGCAACAGATCTACAAATGCCACCATTGATCAGCATGTCAAGCTTTCAGGTTGCAAACCAAGAGCAATCCTCCCTTGGTGCTTCATGAAACATCTCCCACCACTTTGCACTATCATGCATAATGAAAAATTAATTTCCTACCTCTCTACCCATTTAACAATTCCATCAAGTCAGATTGATAGAGTTTCCCATATCAGTCTATCTTCAACAACCATCCTGGCACTCCACATGCCCCCTGGCATGACTAAGATTTGTCCGTTTGTGGCAGCCAAGTAGTAGTGCTTGTACCATCCTGGAACTTGGGTGTAGAAGCGACCACTCCAAGAGCAAGAAGTTGATAGTTGATACATAGGTCTAAAACATCTTGAACTTTGACTACAAAACCTGAGAGGCAAGAGCATATCACAGGAGGTAGATGAATCAAGCGGTTGAATGAGTAACATGCCTTGACCCACGTATTGACTGGCAACTTTTGTCCCTTTTTTCCATGGAACAAAATAATTATTCCTATTTCCATACCATCCACGCTTGGTCCAAAGTTCGCTTGCATCCATGCTCGGACCACAGTCCCTAGCTGTGCATATTCATGCCGGCCATCATGCTCTTCCTGCAGCAATCACCGTCTCTCCTGTGTCCTCATCCAGCACGACCAGATTCAGTACACATGCTGCCTGCCTGACGTGAGCATCTGGCAGGTTGTGGACAGGATCAGAGACGCCCTCAGCTTCAGATTAGTGTGTGCACCTACTGAGAATAACCACAATATGTGTTGCCCGTCCTGATTGTTGTTTTCACCTATCCTGATAATAGTAAGAGTTTGCAAAAATGCAAAGGAAATGGTGGAGTAGCCATCACTTGTGCCCATGTAATACTTCAAGATCAGCGTAGAGCGTAGTCAAGAGTTAACCAGAGACCAAGACTGGGCTAATCACACACGCATTGGGAAACCATGAAAGGGCACATTGCACGCTAAAGTAATATAGCCACGAGATCTAGGCTAGGCGCAGGCGTCGCAAGTTGAAGCAGCAGCCTTGCAGGCACTCAATTCCACAACTTGAGCCAGTATCAGACACGCTGCTTTCTCGTTTGAGCCAGCAGCCCAGCAGGTGCAAACTTTTGCTGGTGGTAGACAAAATTGGTTACAAAAATCAACAGTGGCAGTCCTCTGATTTGGGATGGTGACACTGGGAAACAAAGGGCCTGCTAGGTACAACTTAATAGTTTATAATGTGCTTATGACTAGAGAATGCTTGGTCACGCTTCTCACCACTTGCCCCATTAGTACTAAAACACATAAGGTAGGTCAAACGGTCAAACCTGCTTTTTCTAACCACATTTTTCCTCCATTTGTGCAACTTTCCAGGGAAGAGTTTATTAGAGAAGCTGCATCTCTGTTCAATATGCCTTAAGGTTAATATACAACTACAAAACAGCGCATACTGTTCAATATGCCCTTAAGGCTAGTATACTATGACAAGAGGTGCATGCATACACACATGGAAAGAAACACATAAAGGAAATGTAAATAAGTATATTTACATCTAACATCATCAACATCTACAATAAGAAATATGATGTGGACAGCCTGAATTATGCTAGGAAACAAAACAATACCAGAGCCATAATAATGCCACATAAATCTTATTGCTTATTCCATCTAGCTCAAATGATGTGTAACATAATGTCTCTTGTTTTCTTAGTTGCAAGTACAAACTACAAACTGATGCAAATGAGGAAATGGATTTACGTTAAAAAATATATGAGGAAATGAAAGGCTTACGTGCGGTCAGTAAGGCGGCAAAAATGTGGTGTGATATTTTCAACGTTATACTCTACATGTACCGAGGGCATGCCAACATGCACACCAAGGTACCTGCAATGTGACAACAAAATAGATATTTAACAATAGTTAGAATACATATTACACAAATTGACAAGCATACCTAAGGTAAATGGATGGATCGTTGCGCGCTTCAATTCGGTTGTTTGCCTCAACGATCTTCTTGATTCCTTTGTTGACAAAGTAGTTAAATGAGTCGATGTGCTCCTTCACAAGCCCTCTAACCTGTTGTTTACATCCATCAAAGAAAAAAAAAACTAAATCAAAGCAAGAGCTTAAAATTGAAAATCCATTGGCGCATAAAAACAAGTGCATGAGTTGATAGGAGTGACCAATGAACAAAATGAGTCGTAAATTAGAAATAGATACAAGATAACCCAAGCAAGTATAGAACAAGCAAGGAGCTAATCTGCGGCAAACAGTTTATAAATCATGCACTAAGGTGAGATGTGCACGCGACTGTAACAAACCACATGGTAATAATCGGGTTAACACACGAAAACTACTGGATAGGCCCGTGAATGCAGGGAGCATTAAAAGTGAGTGTGACAAAATTGTTGGATAATAAATCAACAGGCAGTAGCTTCTGCTGAATGAAAACGTCATGCTGACCTTGAGGAAGGCCGGGAGGAGCGCGAACTTGTCGACAGGCTTCCTCACCGGCGCTGCTAACGAACGGTATGTCGGTAATGGCACTGTGTCGGCCACCGTGCCGCTGCACGAAGCAAAAAAAAAAAGGAAGAAGAGGTGAGGGTTTGGAGATGTCGGGGCGGTTCGTGGTGGAGGAGGCGAGCTACCTTTGGCTGTCGTCTTTGGTGGGCACGGTCATGGCAGAGGGGCTTGAAAGCAGAGTGCGGAAGAGAAGCCAGGCGACGCGGAAATTTAACGGCAAGAGAGGCGCCGCTTTCACAGGTGCGCTGCCCTCCTGCTGTTGTCGTCTTTGGGGTCCGAGGCCGACGATAGCAAAGAAAAGAGGCGACGCCGGCGGGCAAGAGGAGAGTGGAATTCAGCAGATGCGCCGGAAGGGCGGAGGGGCGTGTTGCAACCCCAGAACCTGCGCCGTCACAGGCGCTCAAGGCCGGCTAGCCTGTGGCCGTGGACGAGAGGGAAGAATAGAGGAGGAGGGCCGAGAAGGCGAGAACCGAGAGAGAAGGGAAGAGCACTTTGTTGCGTGGTGCCGTGGTGCGCGAACCGGCAAAGGAACTGGCGGCGGCTGACGATCGAGGAACGAAGGCATATAGGGTTTAAAGGGTTTAAACGGCCCAATTTAATGGGCCGGGCTCCTTGACGAGCCAAACACGGCCCTCACGCTTTCCTCCGGACTTAGGTCGCGACTTGATGGGTGACCGTCCAGTGGCACCCACGGAGAGTCCGGTATATATATTAAGAACTACGTTACCACAGATTACTAGATTCGCTCATTTCCCTCCCGTCAGCAGTAGAGACGTAAGAAGCTGTAGAGGACCCGTCTCCCTTCCCATAAGTACGACAGAGTAAACACACGAGACACTGGATATAGTGTTGGGCCTCTAGCCTCTTATGATCTCTGTAATATGAAGGGGTGTACAGGTTCCTTATATATAGATGTGAGACTCCTTAGGAGCAAAGCCGGTATTTGCCCACATAACCTGACTAGGGTTACTTAACACTACCCCTTGGGCGAATACCGTGACCAACACATGCCTCGTTAAAACTCCGAAAAACCCAGTGGGAAAAATATGGAGAAAGAGTGCATGGTGATACAAATTGCATTTGCACTTTGTTGCCTCGTTAAAAACCTCATGTGAGAAACTTCAAGAAAACTCACCAAGGGAAAAAGAGTACAACAACTGTCATCGGGACATATTTCGATCCTTTGGGATCTAGATTCTATCGAATCTTCTATAAGGGCTAACTTTAGAAATGTGCTCCCCTGATCCATGCAAAACCGTATCAATAAGACAAAACACCTTCTTCTGGAAGTATATGCACATAAAGATTTAGCAAACAGATTGCATATCCTTACAAGGATTATTTCAGGAACTTTACCTCTACTCACTTCTAGGATATACGAGGTAAGTGCACGTATCAACATAAATAAGCCACTTTGACTGATGGTGTTCGATCGACTGGATCTATATATTTGATAGAAACTTCTATAAAGCTTCATGTATTGATCATCAAGTTGATGCCTCCAAGGCATACTGATATGACATTCAGTATCTCGCAATTGTGATCAATATTAAGCATTCACTCCCCCTGACGATGACATCTGTCAAAGTCTTTATCCCTCGAAACTCAAACACATCCTTCAAGATATGCGTCTCATTGTTCATCTAAAATAATGAGGGTGGATGAGGCTAAGGAGCTACACCTTTCATTCTATCATACACCACAATGTATACATAGTTGTGCAAAGCAAATAATTTGTCCTTCCATAGGACTTAGGAGATATTATAGTTGTAATAGTACATATTCTAGATATGACTCATCGCTCCAGGCGTTCATTCATTACAACTTCTATGATGGTGTAACAAAAGTCCATCAAAGATCATAATCTACCAGGGATTTTTTATCGATCAGATACATTGTTATAGTCTGTCATTCTATCACAATGGGGATATTTTGCCAGTAACACCTAAACCTTATAGGTTTCTGCCATCAGGGCTTTAGAGGATACCGTGATTCCACATCAAGTGGAAAATACCATGAGTAAAACTTGTGGAATGCACATGTGTTTATTCGGTGAACTTCAAGTCCTTTGGTACCTCATCTTATTCCTTTTCGGGTCTGTATGGGTCTTTATCCCTTTGTAGGGATTATCAAACTTTGGTGTTTAACACAGACTTTATTTCTTCTGGAAAGGTTCCATCTAAGAACTATAATCTCAACTAGGAGATATTCTCCCTACATAGGAGAGTGGTCATTCATCAGGAATGCATTATTCGGTATGAGATTTATATGTTGCATATTTATAATTCAAGATTATGAGTCCTCTTAGGATCTCATGATGGATCTTCAGAATCCTATTAACTGCATATTTTAATTCATGTCATTTGCCAGATATATTACATAACGGAACAGTGTTTATTCAACACATATGTGGGATGGGTCTCTCACTAGACCACTTGAACCAACACATTCACCACACATTATTTCAATAGTGCCCATAAATGTCCGAACTTCAAGCTCGTGACTTTCATTTTGCGATTCTTGGTTCAGCCTCGATTGCATTTATCAATGACCCGATAAGAGAGCTTCAAGCACTCATGCCTAGGGCTTTGTTTTGGATCCCTTTGCAATCTATAGAGGCAAGATAGATGTCGACACATTTGTCTCCCACATTTAATAATGATCTTCATCATTTCCCAAAACGAGAGATTCATTGTTCCGTATTCCCAGCACAATGATATTGCGCGCATTGCTAGGAATTTCATCATCAAGATGAACCTCTTCATGAGGCAAATCACCATCAGGGTGAATTAATCGGAGGAGAGTTATCACAGACCACATGAATCTGCAATCAGAACATATGCTTTGACTAAGGCCGATGGATCATATTCGCAGGCGTCCCCGAGAATAGATCAAATGCCAATAAGTCAAATGTGGATATGATATTAATCCCGGGTATATCCACATCTACATCAGGTAGAAGCATTCAAACCTATATGGTTACCCCTCAACGATTTCTGGCAAACTCCATATACATAGGAGTACACACCGAACGACAGGTTCAGTTTGGCTTTTGTGCGTTTAATAGAATATTGAGGCATTACACTATATGGGCATTCCTCCCCCTAATGCCGAGATGTTCTAAAAGCATACATATAAAATCCCCAACCACAATCATCTAGTTGTGGGCAATGTATGCTATTGTGGTGATTTATTTGGGAAATCTTACGCACATTACAGATATGGGTTTTATGCAGTGAGCTGTGGACTTAGATTAATGTAGCGGCATGAATACTACATATTTGTCTTTCAACATGAAGGGGTAGTCTCAACATCCAGCGAGACACGCAACAACAAGTTGCTTCGTGGTTACAATTCTGCAAACTTATTGTTATTATTACCAAATGTGCAGTCAATCATTAAGATTTAGACTGATATGCGCAACACTATTTTATCCATAAGGGTCCTTCAGGGGCTCATGCATACCATTCATCGTTTGGAGCAAGTAGTTGACTTCAGATCAATAAGTAAAATGACCATCAGGGTTTAGCGCTCACAAGGACATTTACTGGTTGCATTGTGCTTTCAGGCACATAGGAGAATATGTGCGTAGATAATGGTGGTAAAGTGCACAGCATCAGGCCAATGCTGCCAAGCATTGACTTTTATATGCAGAGATGTATAGTCCAGCTCGTTTTATTATTGTCCATGGTTTACCCAATTACTCGTACCGGTCTAAAATTGGGTATAAATTTATGCAACATTTTTTAGGTATTATAATTTTGAGAGAGAACTTATAACAATGGTCAAATATTTGTTGTGTAAGCTGCCAACAGGGCAAACTTTTCTCCTCATATTATATACCAAATTGTTCTACATAGCATTATGTCGATCTCTTCATTGTTCAGCAAAAAGAGAAGCTTTGGTATAGAACATACAACGCCAAGAATTTATTTTATCTGGGAAAAACCACCTGATTGCTAAGACTAAGCAAATGGTGATAACTGCTTGGCAAGAGGGAAAGAAATACCAATATCCGTCTGGGACTAGTCTTCAACAACAGATAATACTACTCTCATACGAATGATTCATCAAGACTAGGGAGAATGCATCTGGTCTCCATAAGATCTTTATGTTTTATCACAAATTATCACCACTTATAATCTCGTGGTCAAGACTTACGGCTCTTCTGGTGCTAAGGACCAAGGGCATATTGATGCCCAATTTAGTTTCAAGCTCTGTGGTGATGTGGGTGTTGGGGTCATGCTTCGTTGCGCCGAAGGTCTTGCACGAAGAAGCAGCTTCGGCTGAAGCTGTCCCCAGGAGATGGCCGAAGGTTCCTTTTCATGGAGCTTCGGCGTTACAAACCGACATAGAGATAGAATGACCTTTTTATCCATAAAGGTCTGAGTCAATGTTGTAAACTTTTGTAAGGGGCATAATTGTAATTTGTCACAGGCTGCGTCCTGTGTCTATAAATAGATGAACAGTACCCCCGTACTGTTCACGCGAACCTGTCATTTGCCTTCGCATCACACTTATACTTTTGCCTTCCTCAAGACTGAAGGTACATTTGTAATTTGAAATTATTTATATTCGTTCATGTTAATAAAAATGGAAATGATTCTATGATAACATTTAAATGTTTATTTTATATCTCATGATTTATATGAATACTTCGTCCCTCGTTATTATGCTTACGAAGGTACGTCCTTCGTAGCCTTCGCCCGAAATTCTTTATATCCCGAAAGGATATAAAATGATGGAGGACGAAGGACTTTAACACTTAACATTTTCTGTGTTGCCTTGTTCTTAACTCTTAGCATTTGAGAACAAGCCCCCAACATTGGCGCCCACCTCCGGTGAACTCACTTCCACTTTTCTGAGCTGATGGCTTCGTTCAACAATCAAGCTGGAGCTGCTTCGGCTTCGAAGCTGGTGCTCCCGATAACAGGCGGTTCTTGCTCAGAGCCGGCTAACAAGAAGCAGAAGAAGGAGGCTCAGAGAAGGGTGCAGCATGTTGGAGTGCAGGGACCCTTCATCAAGTCAAAATGGTCCCACATTCCAATTACTTTCTCTCAGGAAGACCTTCAGCTTAAGGATTATCCTCACAATGATGCCATGGTTATCTCTTGCGTGATCAAAGGATTTCTGGTCCATAATGTCCTAGTTGATACAGGCAGTGCAGCTGACATTATATTTGCTAAAGCCTTTAGACAAATGCAAGAGCCTGAAGACAAAATTCATGATGCTACGCACCCTCTTTGTGGCTTCGGAGGGCGGCAGATTGTAGCACTTGGGAAGATTACCATGCCGGTAACCTTCGGATTTGTCAACAACACAAGGACTGAGCAAATTGTGTTTGATATTGTTGACATGGAATATCCTTACAATGCTATCATTGGCCGAGGTACCCTTAATGCCTTCGAAGAAATTCTTCACCCAGCTTATCTCTGCATGAAGATACCTTCGGACCAAGGGCCTATTGCTATTCATGGAAGCCAGGAAGCTGCTAGAAGGGCCGAAGGAAGCTGGACTGACTCCAAGGCAATCCATAACATAGATGGAGCTGAAGCTTGTGAACAGTACAAATTCAGGAGGGAGAAGGCAGCTTCAGCGGATCAGCCGAAGCCCATGTTATTGTGTGAAGACATAGCAGAGCAGAAGGTGCTGTTGGGCTCGCAACTATCTGAAGACCAGGAGAAAACCTTGATAAGGTTTTTATTCAACAACAAAGATGTTTTTGCATGGTCAGCTAATGATCTATGTGGAGTAAATCGGGATGTTATTGAACATTCGCTCAATGTCGACCCATCCTTCAGACCCCGAAAGCAGAGGCTTCGGAAAATGTCTGATGACAAGGCCGAAGGAGCTCGCAATGAAGTAAAAAGACTCCTCAGTGCAGGAGTTATCAGAGAAGTGAAGTATCCAGAGTGGCTGGCTAACACTGTTATGGTGAAGAAGGCCAATGGCAAGTGGAGAATGTGTATCGATTTCACAGATCTTAACAAGGCTTGTCCGAAGGACGAATTCCCGCTGCCAAGGATAGACTCTTTAGTCGATGCAGCAGCTTCTTCAGAGCTCATGAGTCTCCTAGACTGCTACTCAGGCTATCATCAAATTTGGATGAAGAAGGAAGATGAGCCGAAAACTAGCTTCATAACCCCAAGTGGCACATATTGCTATCTTCGGATGCCTGAGGGGCTCAAGAATGCTGGAGGGAGTTTCAGCAGAATGACTGCGAAGGTTCTCCAGTCTCAGATAGGCAGAAATGTTAAATAACTGAATTATAGTATATAGGAGGGGCTGACTAGGATGAATGGTTGAAGTTGTCCTGTATGCGGGAAGTATCTTTTTGGTGATGAAGTAAAATATAATAAAAAGTATAGATAGAGAGAGAAATTTGAGGAAAATGGTTGGAGATGGCCTAAAGCTGGACCAAAAGTCTCTCACCCACCCTGCTTTTTCAACAATAGCAGCAAATTAAGTCTCAGAAAATTACCCAACTACCATCAATTCAAAAGGTACCGAACTACAACATAGAATAGTTTTTTTCACAGCAGGAATCAAAAGCACCATAAGCCACGACGACATGAACACTAAGGGCTAGTTTGAGTACTCTAGCATTGATCACAATCTACATGTGTTGAGCTAGATTGGAGTGTAACTTAAACTAAGTTACACCCCAATCCACCTCAACACATGTGTATTAAGGTTAATACTAGAGTACCCAAACAAAGCATAATGGGATTTTGGTTGGAGGAATAAGGTAGTCCATCATCTTCTCACGTCTTACTTTTTTTGTTTGGTTTCTGAAATGAAATGAGTTGATCCATCACCACCTCATTCCTCATAGTTAGTTAGTTAGTACTAATGTGAGGAATAGGGTCATCCCACCAAATTTGTAAAATGGACTCATGATGCACCACTTAGAGCAACTTCAATAGTTATGTGAATTTTAGTTCTCCAAATCACAAATTTAAGAAGTTAAATAACTTTGGGAGTAAAAAATATGAGTTCTTCAATAGTTCTCTAAATATAGGTTGTAGTTTTGTTTTTTATCTATCCACATAAAAACATATCACAAATGTCAACAATCACCTTCATTACCTACAACAACACATGGCATACGAGATATTCGTAGAAGCGATTATCATGATTTTTTAAAGAAATATAAGATTGCCTACAACAAGAAACATTATATATGGACAGAGAATGTTTTTAAGTGAAAACATACAATTCGGACTGATGCTCAAATTGACTCAAAAGGGTATTGTCTCCATACCACCTTATCAACAATTTCATTTTTTCTATGATTTTTATTATATATAACATAGTTGGCAAAACATCATTATATAGAATTAACACCAGCTACTTCGTTCTACGAGCTATGGCCTAAGTAGGGGAATAATCAGTGAATGGAATTTGTTATGGTGAGTGGAGGAGTATGTTTGTTTCATGTTCAAACATACATTCCTGTTACATAACAAAAAAAATGGCGTTTTGTTCTCTTATGCCTTGTGCATATGATAAAATGGTAATTTAGAGGAACTTTGTGAATGATGTATTAAGTTATGAGGATAATTTGTGCTGATATGTCATCCCTACAAACATACAATGGAGACTTATTAATATCCTTAAAAAAGATTAAATTAGTATACGGTTATCGATATATTTGTCTATCATTCAAAATTCTATATTGATGCTTTAGAAATAATTTATGTGATATTATAATGTTTGTTTGATATTAGTTTATTCTATTTGAGTCGACCTATTTATAATAATATTACATATTTATTTTGTCAATATAAAATTAGTGTTACGGCGATATTTTATACCACACAATTTTTTATGATGTTTGTTGTTCCGTATCTATGTTTTATACAAATTTTTAGCTCCCGCAGCAATGCATGGGTACATATCTAGTTATAAGTATTAAATAGTCTAATTATAAAACTAACTACGTAACAAAGACTAAACGATAAAACAAATATATTAAATCTAATTAATCTATGATTAGCAAATATTTACTATAACATCGTATTAACAAATAATAAACTAATTATTCTTAATAGGTTCACTTACCATAGACCTCATCTATGTAATTAGTTTTATAACTAGACTATATTTAATATTTGTAACTAGCATTCAAACATCCAATGTGACATGACAAAAATTCAGTCCTCTTGCATCCAAACACCCCTAAGGCTAACTCCAAATGTCCTCCCTTCCAAAATCTCCTTTTGGTAATTTCTGTTTTCCTCTTCAACCATTCTCCCATTCAGCTTCTTATTTACTCTTAACTGAGTTATTTAACTTTTATACATCAGTTTCTAAAGTTTTTAAAAAAATTATATAAATTCATATCATATTTGTAGTATCATAAACTTAAAAGAGTTATCTTTATAGTTAAAAACACTTGTTAACGAAAGAGGGAGATTACTTTCTCTCCCACTGTTGCGAGTGAAGCAGAGGCACCGTTGGAGCATCTTAGGGTTTTACTTAATAGTCTTTTTGGCTCGAAATTTAATATTCCATAACTTATAAGACACTCTTTGGTTTACTCCTATGTAGTAAATTTATAGCACATAAATGTCTCCCAAATATTGCTAATATATATTACTTATAGAATTATAATAGTTTAAATGATCTTTGCACAAATTACTATTATTAGAATAGAATTATCAAAGGAGGCGTCTGAAATTATCTGGATAGAGGGTGGGTTATCGAGTGACTCTAGAATAATAATGGCACACACATGCCATGGATAGCATGATTCAGCATTCAAAGATCGTAATCTAGCCCTGCAGTGTGTTCATCGATCATCTAAACAAAGAGGTCCAGATTCCTTCATATATGATAAAGCATTCATCGGGAAAAGATTATATATACAACAATTGCCCGGCGATAGCATGTATACCTTCGCGGGAGAACAGAAGCCCGCGAAGAGACTAGCTAGACGGCTGAAACCACGCACCTAAACGTGAGATTATATATACAACAATTGCCCGGCGATAGCATGTATACCTTCACGGGAGAACATAAGCCCGCGAAGAGACTAGCTAGACGGCTGAAACCACGCACCTAAACGTGGTTTCTCTCGAACCAGTTGAAAAAAAAAGCCCTATGCCCCTATCAAAGAGGGCTTTAATTTATTATATAGTTCTAAACACATTTCGAATCCAGCATCTCTCTCATTGTACAGTCCCAGCATCTGTCATACTTCGGTTAACTTCAAGCGTGGAACTACATTCATTGCATGCAACTCCTGAAACAGAAAATCAAACACAATGAAATCTAAGTTCACATATGGTAACTTGCTTTACGAACAGTCAATCATGACGTAACTAAAATACCCTACATGTACTGCCAGGATTATTAGCTAAGACGAAATTCCTCATAGTATTGACTTTACTTTTCCCCTACCAAGAAATGAGATCTATCATCTACAGAGAAGGCTAAAACAACCTACATTTTCATTTTGGGAACTAGACAGAGTAGTCCGTATAAGAGAAATTAGCAATTTCAACAAAAATTCAGTCACAAATGATCAGAGGCATAGCACGTATACTACTGTTCCTAAATTTTGTGGCAGCAATTAAAGGAGTCTTAGAAAAAACAATTACATAAATCAGGTTCTATGATTGAAGCAACAGTACATTTCACTCTTTTGCAGTTACCTGGAATAGAAGCTTGCAAGCGTATGGCAGCCTCATCTTGGCCATGTTTTCCCCATTCTTGCACATTGAACAGTATGAAGTCTTCAGTTTGTGATTGTAGTAGCCTAACAAGCCACATTTTCTGCAAACCTGAAAAAATATTCACATAAGTCACCAAACTACCTTCTGGTACCACATTTTCTGCAAACCTGAGAAATATTCACGTAAGTCACAGACTACTTCTGGTACCCACCTGGACTTGATAAGGATCACTTGATAACAGTAGACGTTCAAATATTAGCATGCTCGCGCCATATGCAATTAGACAATCACGTTCCATCTCACCAAGACGCAAGCCTGTAAACAATATCATAGAATGAGAATAAGATAACTAACAAGTACTAGTAAACATAGTCGTATGGCTACTACAGCACATGAAGATATTGCCAACCTCCATCACGGCTGCGCCCCTCAGTTGGTTGCCTCGTCAGTAACACCCGCGGTCCACTAGCTCGAGCATGCATCTTATCAAGAACCTAGGCAAACCATGTTTTAAGAAAATTAGAATGGCACACCAAAAAGAAACTATCCATTTTTAGACATCCAAAGTCTGGCACTGGTGTAGCAAAGATAGCCAGCCATCATGCTGCTTGGCCGGGCATTGTTGGAGCGGACTAGTGTTCCATTCGCATAGCAAACACATCGATATGTGCTACCACTTCATTAGGGAGTGCTTGGAGATGATACAAGGATAGTGTTGATTTTAGCAAATTAGTTGGTGGACAAGAACATTAGCGTGAGGCGTGTCGAATCTATCCTTGATAGTTGATAACAATGTTTTCCAGATCGTGGATTAGATCTTTTGCTAGAGTTTGGACTGAGATCTTGCTATATGTGGATTCAGATTACTTAACATGTCATCACCTATCACACTGAAGTTGCTCATTGAACACTTAATACTCATTCAACACTATTTCTTCTTAATGAACAATGTGGCCAGCATGTTAAAAAAAACTCTTTGGAGGTTTGACTGGTAAATTTTTGCTGCATTGATGAATATAGTCAATTCGAGGGAAAAACATTATTCTTCCATACTTTGGCCCTCTACAAACAGTTGGTAGAGAAAAGCTTGTTCATGATACACAACTGACCACAAATTTATATGTAACGTATGCATTTATAAACCTTGCGATGTGATGTCCCCATGTTATAGAGCAAGGTTTTAAAGTCGACAAGTGGACTCTAGTCGCCTGAGCACCGATAAGGTGACTAATCGCGATAAGTCGTTGGTTTCCTCGATTAATCGAGCCTAATCGACTCCTAGTCGTCTAATAATAGTCCACCTATAACAGAACCATATATATTAATATATATAGCTATAGCAGCATCATAGGTTCAAAATTCAAATGCAAGTCATAAGATTAGATGCAGGACAGCAGGACACTACATTGCAAATACCATTTTAGCATAAAGGCAGAGAAGCATTAAGATAGTGCTATTGCAGATCTATTGAGAATATAACTATAGCAGCATGTTTTCACTAAAAGTCAAAAGAATGGTCGCGGCTGCAGAAGGCCGCCGCACACTGGAGGCTGCAGCAAAGGTGCCGCACACTAGAGGCTCGAGCAGAGGGCCTCTGCAGCAACCACACGATGGAGGGGGGGCAGCCACCCGATGGAGCAACGGAGGCACAACAGGGTGGAGGGAGAGGAGGGTGACAGCGCTGGAGTAGGGGGCAATGGAGCAAGGGCGGTGGCACTAAGCAGGGCGCACGCCGCGTACAGGTGGCGGCGGCTACAGTGCTGCATATCCAGGACTCCAAGTAGGGCAAAACAGTGTATTTAGACCTTTAGAGATGGTGGGCCAGCCCATAGAAAAGAGACCGAATACTGGTCCAAAACGAACAAAATTAGTCAGTATAACACTAGTCCGACGACTAATCGCGATTAGTCGGCGACTAGGAGACTAATCGCTTCCTAGTCACCCTAGTCGAGTCGAAGACCCTGGTCGAGCTTGCTCCAGCGATAAGGCCGACTAATCACGATTAGTCGAACGACTTTAAAACCTTGTTATAGAGAGAGCCCAACAGAAAAATAAGGACCCAGAAGCAATAGAAAACGAAGCCTAACAAAGCTAAAAAGAACAAAAGAATGGAACCATCATTACCATGTGCTTTAGTTTCTGATAGTAGATTGGTCCCATGAAGATGTATGCCTCAAGAGGCTGACCAAGAATGCCTGAGGAGAAACATTAAGAGTAGAAAATTATGGCAGGAACATGAGTCGAGAACACATGTCAATAACCAAGAATATCATATTCGTGCTTCCCTAATTTACAAGATATGTACAACCAGAAATTTACATGACTAGAATAGTGTAATACACTTGAAGCCATTAGAACTACAGAAGATTGTCCCCTTCTCCCAATGTAGCTTTTGCATACTATGTATTTTTACAAGGACCAAATTTAATCATATATTCTTACATTAGCTTATTGCAAATTGGTGCATCAATGACACATCCATTACACAAGTCCGCTAGAGAACTATTGAGTTAAATAGTTTCTAATTTTGTCGAATCTAATCAATAGATTAACATGATAACTAAAGTTCAAGTATAAAGTAATTTGATATTAAGTATTACCTGAGTACAAGAAATCTTTTCCATTATAGCTGAAACCATGCTTGATTAGAGTAGAGCTGGTATGCAAGAAAAGGGTGTTAAAATTCATATTAATAAACAAACCTACAGTGCTAAGATGACCAAACACCAAAGTATACCTTATGTCTGCAACCTTGTCAGCATTACCACTTGGCTCACCAAATGCACTGCCATAGTGAAACCGTCCACAAGAAACACCAGCCTTTCCACCAAGAAGTTCAATCATTTTACCTATTGTCATACGACTAGCGAGAAAAATAAGAGTAAGCCAGCCTTGAAATAAGCACAAACACAGAAAAATATAATAATACCAGCAAAACCAATTAGCTACATAATCAAGCCTTGTAGCATTGATTATTCTGTGTTTCCCTGACCAATGGATTTTTTATCCCTCTCTATAGCGGCATATTGTGGGCAGCCTCATTTATCATACTATTACCAGACCTGATATTGTTTTTCAAGTCCACATGTTGGGTCTATTTGTCAGTGCTCCTACTTCAGTCCAGTTTGGGCATTGCTTCATGTGCTACGATCATATCAGTGCTTGTTCTATGCTCATGCCAGTCTGCTTCACCTTCATGCTTACTCAACAGATCGTTTTGTTACAAATCATTGCATTTTTTTCTGGGCTCCTGACCTCTTGTATGGAAGTCCAACAAACATGAACTTCAACCATTACCAGTTCATTGATTGTATTGCTTTGCTTTGTTAATTGTTAGCTGATTTTGGCATTTCCTAACTCTTAATGTGACAATTCTAGAGCCATACATATATTGTTAATGATCTCATGAAGTATGATGAGATATTGTGATGTATTTAGGATCAATGCTACAGAGAGACGGGGATATTGACAAAGATGTGAGCCATAGAATCAAGACGGGGTGGATGAAGTAGCGTCAAGCATATGGCGTTCTATATGACAAGAGGATACCACAGAAGCTAAAAGGCAAGTTTTATACGACGGGGATTAGACCTGCTATGTTGTATGGTGTAGAATGTTGACATACAAATAGACAACATGTTCAGCAGATAAGTGTTACGAAAATGCATAGTTATGTTGGATTTGTGGCCATACAAGAAGGTATCGAGTCCACAATGATGATATATACATGATAGGCTAGGGCTAGCACCAATTAAGAAAAGCCTGTCCAACATCCGTTGAGATCGTTTGGATATGCCCAACAGAGACCTCCAGAGACGCCAATGTGCAGTAGGATCCTACGGTACAATAGCCATGCGAAGAGAGGAAGACCGAAGTTGATATAGAAAGAAGCGGTAAAATGAGACTTCAAAGGATGAGATATATCCAAAGATTTAGCCTTGTATGTGAGTGCATGGAAAACAGGCTGGTCACCTGTCAGGCTGGTCACCTGGCTACCACAGTAAGAAAAATTATATCCATAGTCTGTTTGATGGTGACAGGCTGGTCACCTGTCAGGTGCAAATGGAAGAAGTGCTAGATACTTATTATCTTAATCTGTTGGGCTCGGATTCCTAGAGGCAGTTCACTCTTAATATGCCATGTTGCCATAGGCGGCAACCCTTGATCTATCTGCCCTGGACCTTCCTTTCACTGAAAAAGAGGTTAGCGACAATATTTTGAGCCTCCCTTCAGATAAAGCACCTGGGCCTGATGGTTTCACAAGTAGATTCTATAAGACCTGTTGGCATATTATTAAATCGGACCTGTTGGCTGCCCTATTGACACTTCATCATGGAAATACACAGCAATTGGGACAACTAAATTCAGCTTATCTCACTCTTATCCCTAAAAAGGTGGATGCTACAACAGCTGCTGATTATAGGCCAATTAGCCTCATCCACAGTTTTGCCAAAGTGATTACCAAGATCCTTGCAAATCGCCTGGCTCCCCATTTACATCGCCTGGTTGCAGCCAACCAAAGTGCGTTTGAGGGGTAGGTCGATCAATGATAATTATATGTTGGTGGAGCAATCTATTATGTCTCTGCACAGGAAGAGGCTCTCTAGTGTGTTCCCTAAATTGGATATTTCTAAAGCCTTTTTGATTCAGTTTCTTGGGCTTTCATTCTTGAGGTCTTATTTCACCTTGGCTTCGGTTGGATACGGTGTTAAATGGCGTAACTTGGTTTCAAATATACTGGCTACTTCTTCCACTCAAGTGTTGTTGAATGGCTCCCCTGGAAATGTCATTATGCACAGGAGGGGTCTTCGTCAAGGAGACCCTCTTTCTCCTATGCTCTTTGTTTTGGTGATGGATGTCCTTAGTAGTCTTTTTAATCTGGCTGAAAGCAGGGGTTTGCTGCAAGATTTAGGTGAGGCAGGCATCAAAAGAACAGGCTTTCCTTATATGCCGATGATGTGGTGCTGTTTGTCAGGCTAGTGGAAGATCTGAATTGTGTTGAAGTCAGTCTAGATTGTTTTGGTGCAGCTTCTGGTCTCATTGCTAATATGCAAAAAAAGTTGTGCTATTCCTATAAGGTGTGAGGTGTCTTCCATTCAGCAAGGCTGCAGCATTCTGGACTGTTCTTCAGCTGCTTTTCCCTGCACTTATTTGGGGCTTCCAATTTCAGATAAATAGCTAAGATGTGATTTCATGCTTTGGGCGGATGAGATTGCAGAGAGACTACCAAATTGGAAAACACACCTTCTTCACCTTGCTGGGGACAGCTCTTGTGCGGTTTGTTCTTTCAACAATTCCTATCTACCTTCTCATTGCAATGAATACTCCCAAGTGGGTGATAAAGGCAATTGATAAAATTAGAAGGGGATTTATTTGGAAAGGAAGGAAGGAAGCTAATCGAGGTAGTTGTCTGGTTTCTTGGGAAACGGTTACAAAGCCTATCTCCCTCGGGGGTCTTGGGATCCCTAACCTGCAGTTTAAGAGCTGGGCTCTACAAGCAAAGTGGTTGTGGATTGAAAAAACTGACCCAAATAGACCATGGCAGGGTCTAACTATCCCCGTGCAGCAGCAGGTCAAAGATCTTTTTGCAAAATCTGTGATATCTATTATTGGGAATGGGGCTAACACGCTGTTCTGGACTGATAATTGGATGCATGGGGCTGCAGTTAGGGACATTGCTCCAGAGGTGGCTGCCAAAGGAACCGGATCAGCATAGATGGAGACATAATGCTCAGGAATATTTTCTTCAAAATCTTGTTATCAAAGCTTGTTTGCTAGTTCAGCTCCCTTTGAACCATGGAAAAGGCTTTGGAAAACCTAGGCTCCTTCTGAATGCAAATTCTTTCTTTGGTTGGCTATGAAGAATAGATGCTGGACTGCTGACAGATTAGAGAAGAGAGGCCTTCCGCACCCGGTGGTTTGCCCCCTATGCGATCAAGAGCAGGAAACAATCCAGCACCTTCTCACCTCTTGTATCTTCGGCCGTCAGTTCTGACACAGTTTATTACTCCCTTTTGGGCTGGATCATCTCACACCGACTGATGATACTCCTTCACAGAACGGCCGACAGTTTGTTGGGTTATGGCTGGTGCTAAGGGCCTAGGTTCCTTAGACCTAGCTAGGGCTTTGAATGTGGCCGGTTCCTTGGCCATCTAGCTCCTTGATTGGTACTTCTGTTTTTTCTTAGCAGGTCATCATATGCTTTGTACCCCCCTCCCTGGGTTTATTCTCTTTCCCTCTTATTTATAAAGATGTGCAGTTCTCCAGCGCATTAGAGAAAAAAAGATGCTCCAACCTTGAGTTTGAAGGGACTGTTAAGTCTATTAAGGTCGATATACTATATAGACCCATATGGCCCATGAGGTTCTTTATATAATGTCATATCCACTACTTGGAACATCTTTTAATACCCCCATAGTTTCGTGCCAGGTAGAATGAACTAGTGAACCAAAATTATATATTAATTTAGAGCTAAGCTAAATACCTCAGATGGTACACGGTTACAAATAAAACTATAACATTCATATTAATGATCATGTGAGAAGAAACATCGTCAGATAGAACGAGATATGCGAGGACTGAGGAATATAACAAAAATAAAAAAAATAACAAACAAAATAAAACCTTGGGAAACCATGTGGATTCATGATTAAATCAGGACAGATTCCTCTCTCAGAGAAGGGGAAGTCTTCTTGCTGAACAATCGTACCACAGACACCTTTCTGCCCATGTCTGCTACTGAATTTGTCACCAACCTGAAATACAAACATGAAAGAGAAATTTTATATCCATCCGTGCCAAAAAAAAACAAGGTCATGGAGCATGCAAACCATACCTCTGGCCTTCTAGTGTGACGAATAATACACTTAATGGACAACTTATCATTTGTATCTGAGCACAGCATTACACGATCTACCACAGTAGTCTCACCATCAACACCTTTGTACAAGGCAGGTGAGTCCTTGTAGTCACTAGATGGGAAAATACAGGAAAGGGAATCATATATAGCATTCATCAAGACCAAAACTTAATAACCCTAAAATTGAAGAGTATACAGTAGACACATAAACAAAGAAAAGTAAACAAGGGGAAAGGATCCTTACCTTTCTCTCAATGCCCTACCAATACCTTTTGAAGTGTTTTTGGGAGTTCGCTTGTTTACATATATATCATGATTGCGAATAATTTGACCAGGTCCGGCAATTCCATCTTCATCCAACGCCTTTCAATAAGTAATCATATTGTTAGTGTCAACTAGAACATGCTTAGGTGAGAAAAAATGAAACAGCTATAAGAAAATAGTCAAAAAATATGGGCAGTGATGACTCCATATCCTTACTCTCATATTCTGTTTAATCAAAACACCATTATCTCTTTGGGGTTCAACAATCATATCGGATACACCATCTCCATAGTTATCCTTTAAAACTGTGTACCTGTAAGTGGAAAATAACATATAAATATATATGAGACCAGCAGAACTAGAGACATGATAGCAAGCACTTCAATCAATCAAAACAATCTAAATGGTACTGTTTGGAAGTAAAATTTTACTTTTTCAATGCTATGCAACGGCCAAATCCTCGATCAAGGGATGACTTGTTCATCACAATTGCATCTTCAATATCATAACCACTATATCCCATGACAGCAACAGTGGCGTTCTGCCCAGCGCCAAGTTTATCATACCCCACCTGAAAACCAATTGCAGTAAAATATCCACCATACTGAATCAAAGAACGACTGTGGGTGAGACTTCAGAGACAAACCAACTCAATAGTTTTCGTCGTTAGCAGTGGCCGTTGTGCATACACTAGTAAGTACAGTAGTGAATCTGCTCTGAACAACTGCAGTGCATTGCAAAAGAAAATAAAACATTACTTTTGCCACAAAAGGTAAATAACATGAGAAACAAGATAGAACCAGATATCACAGCATCAGAAGATCAAACAAGTCATTACAACAACAACAAAGCCTTTTAATCTCAAACAAGTTCTTACATTTTTTTTTGAACAAACGCAGGAGAGCTGCGTGTCATTTCATTAAGGAGAAAAAATAGGTAGGAGAGACAAGACTTGCCAACCCCTATTACAAGGCCAATAAGGCCAAACATCCATAACTAGATAGTCCACGCCACACACACTATAAGAGCGACCAGACTCCCATTGGAACGACCACACTAAGCCCCACCGGGAGCCGACGCAAGAGGAGGTCCTGCAGGGCTGAAGCACCAGCCAAGCACCACATGTTACCCTCCTCTACCACTGCTAAGAACTTGTTGTGTTGTTGTCGGATCTGCTGCCTTGTGAAATTAAACAAGTTCTTACATACAATATAAAAATTAATTTTAAGTTTCTGAATATTCTGAATACATGCAATAGTTACAGCAAAAGCAACCAATGTAGCAATTAAATCAAGTTTAAAAAAAAAGAATGCAGCAATTAACTGGTACAAAAATTATTTGGTTCCTTACCTGATTATATGCAATATTTCCCATCGCTTGCTTACCCATTGCACACTGAAATAAGAGAAATGTCAATAGAAAAATAAACCAAGAAACAATGAGATATATAATGATAATCTACATCCTTGCCTGGTAAGTATTACGTGGAGATTGGTTATGGTGTGGATATGGAATAAGTCCAGATACAACCCCTAAGATACTCAATGGCTCTATTTCAATGTGTGTGATGCTGCTTCTTTCAACATCATCTTGATCCATGTGCTCATACAATGCAATCTGTTTGAAAATATTAGTATACACCACCATAATTTGGATAACAAACCATAAAAAAAAGCAAAAGAATCATGATGTACCAGTGCATTGTTTTCTTCATTAACATCAAGATATTCAATCAACCCATCACGCAGGAAATCATCAAAACCACAAGTTCCATGCTGATGGCAAACCAACTTATGAGAAAGAGAATAAAGGATAACAAGTCAAGAAATTATGGAGCTCAAAATGCTGACCCTCAGTTTTTCCATGTGAGTCTCATCGATCCTTGATATCCCCATATCAGCAATTATAAGTGGGCGACAAACACGGCCACCATCAGAGGCAATGTGAACGCAATGCTATAAAAGCAGGTACAAGGTTAGTATCTTGCAACATATTAGTTGATGAAAAACATGCAAAGCATTGCAGATACAACAACAAAGTCTTTGTCTCAAGCAACTTGGTGTAGGCTAGAGTTGAAATCCATAAAAAACGTAAGGGTGTGTTTGGTTAGGGAGTCAACTGGAATAGAGCGGCTCCATTTCAATTTCTGAGAATGGAGTCGTTCCATTCTGTGTTTAGCAAGCAGAATGAAGCCGTCCCATTTTTTGTTTGGTTGAAGTGTACAATAGAGCGGAGCCGCTCCGTTCTTTTTTTGGTTGGAGAGCCATATAAGTGCGGAGGGGAGGAGAACGCTCGTGTCCGGTCGTTTTGGTGGAGCGAGGGTATCCCAACTATTTATGGTATATTCCCATATGAAGACTCTAGGAGCAACTCCGCTCCTCTTTCACTGGAAACCAAACATCCAGAAAATGAGAAAATAGGAATGGAGCCACTCTATTCTCCTCCGCTCCTCAACCAAATGCACCCTAAGTTAGGGTTCAGTCATATGAATAGTTGTTTTCCGATGCACTCCTATATAAGATTAAATCTTTGGGTATATTTCATCTTTTACCAAGTCTCCTTTTACTATCTCTTTCCATGTCAACTTTGGCCTTCCCCGGTCTCTCTTCTCATTGCTATGATGTCTTAGGATGGCACTACGCATTGGTGCCTCTGGAGGTCCCCGTTGAACATGTCCAAACCATTTCAACTAAAGTTGGACAAGCTTTTCTTTATTTCCCTAGCCTATCACGTATATCGTCGTTCCGAACTTGATCCCTTCTTGTATGCCCACAAATCCAATGCAACATACACATTTCCACAATACTTATCTATTGAACATGTCGCCTTTACATGCAACAAGTAAAATAAATCACATGTTTGACGTGGAAAAGACACATTCAAGAAGTGTCTCCCTAGACCTTCCTTGATACAGAGATTAGTTTGGGTTAAGTTGTTATGACCTCAATAGTGATCTATATAGATATCGCCCTAGACCTCCCTCCTTGGGCCATCAAGGTAAACGCTATAGAAAAAATTGTCAAACTTTTCTTTGAAGGGAAAGAAAGTAGACAAATGTTGGACATTGTTTGGATGGGCATTGCATGATCTTAAATCCTTATCCTTTACCTTGATATTTCATGATCTTAAATACTTGGTATTTCATGATCTTAAATCCTTTGGATGGGCATTGCGGATGTAATGGCTTGGCTTGCCAAAACACAACCTAACAAACAGTTGGCTACTTTTCATATCCAAGTTCATGCCTCAGTTAGGGCCTTTTTGTCAATTGACATGGTTACAAATGGGGGTAATGGGAATACCACCTTATTTTTGACTGGTAATTGGCTCAAAGGAATATCAATTGCTAGTTTAGCCCCTAATCTTTTTGCTTTAATCCTAAAGAGGAGAGAATCAGCTTACTGAGAGAGAGCCCCTAATGGGTCCCCAAAACACAACTCTGCCTTGAAAATCTCAAAAAAAGTAATTTCATATTAGTATATTCTTGTTATATTTTATAAAAATTTGTAGCCAGAGTTATGTTTTGGGGACAAATGGAGAACAACTGAAAATTAATTTCCAGGTTCCATTTTAGGGTAATATCAGCTAATAGACACACAGCTTTTTTTTCCTTCTTTGCATGATGATCAGATTCGTTATAACCTAACAGTTACAAACAGAAAGGCCATACCTGTTTCTCATTAATAAAAATGCTTACAAACTCTCCAATTACATTAGATCGACGTAAATTCCTCAAATCAATAACAAGCCTCTGAAAGCATGAGACAAAACTTTATAATGGAAAGAAAGTCAAAATAAATAAACACGTATGTATGATCTGTAATGAATAAGACCTGAGGATCTTTGTGTTTCCCCAGTATTAATCCATTGAACATGACCAGAAATGAACCCGGCGTATGAATTTCTTCAGATGAGAGAGACAATAAATCCTCCACGCCTAGACTATAACACTACAGTAAAGAATGAACACAAATAAGAATAATAGTTAATAGATAAAGAATTATAGATAAACTAATGTACCTGATTATAGTAGAAGTAGAGAAATCGAGTGAAAAGAGAGGAAGAAAATTTGAATCAGCGTACCAAGTTATAGGTATTAAAGTAAAAAGACAAGTAACTTATGTAACTAGCGATCAGTTTGTAGTTGATTTACTGCTCTGTAAGGTCCAGCTAGTTACAGGAACTTTATATCCAGGTACAATTTTGTTGTGGTGATGTCTAAAAGGATGCTTTTGTGTAGTTATTACTATATTCTATACTGATTGTACTTATATGCATTTTAAGCACTTCCAAAATAAATTCAAGGGCACACCCAAAAAGATTGAGAAAGCTTGTAGCTGAAAACATTTAAAAAATACAATGCAGTTCAAAATCTAGTGCAATACCTAGAAGAGCCTGAAGATGAAAATATTAGTTGATAGACTTCTGTACTTAACGTATTGCAGGATCTACTGCTGTATGCAAACTAGTTCAAGATGGTAAACAACAAAGCACACTTGATAGCAATTTGGATATTAAAGATTTCGATGCTAGAGTTGTTAGAGTATGAAACTGCTGTAGGAAGTTAGCTATCTAACCGTGGTCTTGAGGGCCTATCGGATCATTAATGGACATATAGGCATAAAGCATCAACACCAAAAAGTACAATTAAATGAACCAAAACATAACAAACCAGATATATCAGTGGGCCTTCCTCTTGGTCTGTTGTGACATGAGAAAGCAAAGCTAAATTTTTTGTCAATCCACAAGCTTCTCCTTCAGGAGTATCACATGGGCAGAGCATACCCCACTGTTACAGATAAAATTAGTACATTATTAGTTTATTACACAGTATAGGAAGAACATATGGGTTTTAACATTCTTGGTTTACACCATATTTTTTCCTCCATATGATGTAGCAACATTGTAAAATTTCTCTTCACCTGACTAGGCTGCAAAGCACGTGGACCACTTGTTTTACGAGTCTTCTCAAATTGGGGTGTTATCCGCGTCATATAGCCTAAAGATGCCATGTAGGATAGCCTCGAAAGAACCTTTCATCAGAAGAATAAGAGGTTATATTAAAAAACAACTGGGGGGATAAATAAAAATCAAAGGTATGGAGAACTTGGTACCTGAGATACACCTTTCCTATGCATCCTAAAACGTTTAATATCCCAATTTCCTGTGGAAATAGCCCTTTCCAAACCAAAGGTAATGGAATCTTGCATTATCAACTGCAAAAAAGGGAACATATTTCTGAGCATCCAAAGTGGTTTAACAAATATAGTTAATGAGACAGCATCATGAGATATGTTTCGAAAGAGGGGGGATTTGATGATAAATATAATATTTGAGAGGGATTCGAAGAAAGAA
This sequence comes from Zea luxurians, assembly GCA_029449295.1. NCBI lineage: Eukaryota > Viridiplantae > Streptophyta > Magnoliopsida > Poales > Poaceae > Zea > Zea luxurians. Next base: position 9,632,781 of record JAOPSE010000005.1, on the reverse strand, counting down.
GAAAAGAAAAAGGAGTGGCTGCACCTAGGCTAGCCATCTCTAACTATGAAAAGGAGGGGATGGCACACGCGGCAAGATCGCTACCAGCGTAGTGGTGGTGAACGGCAGCAGCATGAAAGACGGGACAGGGGTTGGCTTAATTCTTACTCTATCCAAAAAAAAGGTATGGATCCCCGTATCTTTATCGAGGATCCTGCATAATATTTAGATAGGAATAGGATCCCATGATTTGGCAACACCTAGTATCTAAAGTAACTCTACCAAAATTAATGTGCAAATAACCACACTTTAGAAGAGTGGGTCATTGTCAGTTGCTACTATCCACACATGCTACCGACCTATCGTGCAAACTGCAATGAACAATCAGCTGTTTTAACATGAAATAATCAAGAAATTGTTTTAAAAGCTCTGATATCTACTTGTCAAACATGGTGTCGGTTTGGAAGAGTAACCAGTAATAAAACAGATTAAGCTCTGGTTTTGAAGTCAACAAATAGATCTTCCAAGAAGTATATGTTACCCAAACAAGCATATACTAATACGAATATATTAAAACCCCAGCAAGGTCCTTAGATCTTTCATACAAATTGACAACCAAAGATAACAAGGTTATGCCATTAAAATGATAAAACTGGATATATAACAGCTAGAAATGTGCCCTGTCACTTTGGGTTATTACAGCAATATTAGGTATTCAGAACTTTCTGGTGAACCTTTTAGGTGATTACAACATTACAAGAGTAACAGGAGACAAAATAAGAACAAATGAATATCCATAAGGGCTTGTTCGTTTTTGTGTTAATCCATGTGTATTGGATGGGATTGAGTCGGATTAAATCCATAGCAAGTCAAAATACATCTCAATCCCGCCCAATACACTCCAATCCACATGGAATACCAATAACCGAACAAGACCTAAATGTGCACTTGCATGCTATTACCTGGCTAAAATCCAAAGGACTAGAGTGAGTCTTGTCACTATTTTTATTCATGCGCTCAACAGCTTGGGAATTCATTGTTTTGAATAGGTCCTTCAAAAGAAACACCATAAGGAACAAATAATGTAACATATAATAAAACTATGAGAAAAATAAACACCTCAAAAAGAAGGGATATTAGTTGGCCAGACAACTCAAATCTCTTGTTTCCAACATAATCCTGGAAAAAGTTCAAGAAAATATCTCAACTAGATGATAAACATGTGGTAAAAAAACTTCACCCTTCTTTTCTAAGTAATATGCAAGGACAAATGTTGTAGTAAATCAGCATCCCATCACTCCACTCACATCCAACATATATTTCATTTCATTGTCAACAAACATAAGGCACATTTTGCTTCTTTGCAAGAAAGAATAGACCATAAAGAAAAAAAGAGTAGACCCAGTGTTGGAGGCTCCCACATGAGTGGGGTCTAGAGAAGAGATAAACCGAGGCAAGCCTTCACCCAATGCAGAGAGGCTGTTTTGAACCTGTGACTCAGTGAGACAGATCTATACCAGGACTGTAGACCATAAAGAACAGGACAACTTTTTTTGAAAGCTGATAGGAGGAACGAAGAGCCCCTACCTGATATACTTCCACAGATTCTGGTGTGTGTCCAGTGGTGGAGGGCATGGGGCCCCAAAGGTTAGGCATTGTAGCCTTTAGTCATAGAGGTGTCAGCAAAACGGAGCCACAACGACATAGGCTTCTTTTGATATCCATGTACCCAAGAAAGTAAAGGATCTCTTCTCGGTGGCTATGCAATCTGAAATAGGAAATGGTGCCACTACCTTATTCTGGTCTGATTGATGGTTGCAGGGACACAGAATATTGGACCTTGCCCCTCGATTATACAAGATCGTTCCAAAAAGAAGAGTGAATAAGAGGACAGTGGTGGAAGCTCTCACTAATCAGAGTTGGATCTCGGACATACAAGGAGGCCTTACTTTTGGAATTATCTCTGAATTTCTTTGTTTGTGGGATTTGGTTGCTTCGGTTAAGTTAAGGACTAAGTAGAAGACACATTTCTTCCGTTTAGCTGCTAATGGGATGTACTCAGCAAAGGCAGTATATGATGCTCTCTTCATCGGAGCGACTTGGTTTGAGCCTTTTCATAGAATATGGAAATCTTGGGCACCCCCGAAGAGGCAAAGACTAAGTTCTTTATGTGGCTGGTTGCCCAAGAAAGGGTTTGGACAGCTGACAGGATACGAAAAAGGGGAATGGAACATCCTGATAGATGCCCTTTATGTGATCAGAAGCAAGAAACTCTAGATCGTATGCTCATTGGGTGTGTTTTTGCACAGGAATTTTGGTTTAAATTGTTGTCTCAAGTGGACATCCAAAGTAAGGACCCACAGATTGGTGGAGAAGCTTTCATGAATTGGTGGAGAATGATATGTACACATGTGCATGGAGAGGCACAAGTTCTGAATTCTTTTGTGATCCTTGGGGCATGGACTTTGTGGAAGCACCGTAATGGATGTGTCTTTGACAAGAATAGGCGTAACATTGATGTTGCTCTCAAAACAGCCGACCAGGAGAGAGAGATGTGGGAAATGGCCGGAGCAAGGAAGTTATCCATGCTGACCAGTCCTATTCCTGATTTACATGCTCTTATCTAGTTGTTCTGGATGCTGCTGGTAGTAGTTGTTTTTGGTTAGTCGACATGGATGTTTACATGTATGGATGTTGGTGACCACCGTAAGGAGGCCCTTTGTTGTACTGGTCCTCTAGGACCTTTTGTTTCTTCTTCTTAATATAATGACACACAGTTCTCTTGCGTTTTCGAGAAAAAAAAGATTATATTTGAAACATGAGCCTCCAATATGAAACTAAGATGGTGTTTGGGATCGCTCCAGGTTCCAGCTCCAATGTGAAGTTGTAGTTTATAATATCAATTTAAATAGTTTTAAAAATATTTTTAATCTAAATAATAAACAAATTGACTTATATAAATGACTTCTAAGGGCCTGTTTGGTTTACTGCCTAACTTGTCACACTTTGCCTAACTTTTCTGCCTAAGATTAGTTCTTCAATTCAAACGCCTAACCTTAGACAAAGTGTGGCACAGTTAGCCACGAACCAAACAGGCCCTAAATGCTCACAGCTCCAGCTCCACGATTTTCTGGAGCACCTAATGACCTGCTCCATCAACTCTACCAATTTTCCCGGAACTGGAGTTATCCCAAACAAGGCCTAAACAGGTTTTTCTGTATGGGTAGGAAGCACATCCATAGCTCCACTATCTCTCTGCAGGCTGCAAGCAAGTGCTCAACATTTGGTGCTTGGGACCTGAACACCATGTCACCGTGTTTCCACAGTTCCCACACAGTTCCCAGCAAAAGAGTGGTGGAGAGGGTTTCCATGGGTACTCCTAGCGGAGCTGTGGAGGTCCACAGTTCTTGCACCGCGGCGATCATGTCCGGGTTCACTCTGATTCTCATCCAAAAGGCTCGAGCGAATGGACACAGAAAGATAATGTTGTTTGTGTCCTCACCGGCGAACCCACAAATGTCACAGGTGTTCATGTCAAGGACATTCTTCTTTCTCAGGTTTATATTGCAGTGACTGTGATTCTAAATCAGAAGCCAAGTAAAGAATTTTTCACTCCGGACAGAGGCCTTGTAGATGAGATAGTTGGCTAGTCGCATCGTCTTCATCTTCAAAGAAGCATGAGGGCACGTCTGGGTTGTCACTCTGGTTCACACCTAACAGCATGGACTCCAGTTCGATTGTCACCTGTCGGCTCAAGTGTGGTTTCAATTGTGTTGCAAGTCTGGAAGACATAACTTCAATTGAAACTCCTCTCAGGAGGTGGCTGTGTAGGGATGGCAGTTGCGAGGACAACAGCTCGTCACTAATCCACTGATCTTTCCAGAATGAGGTGTCTTGCCCATTGCACACCTGAACATATGAGATCTGACGGTAGGCCAGGAAGAGATCCCGTAAGGCATCCCAATCCAAATGGTTTCTAGTGAGCACTCTATGCAGGTCAACAATTGTGGTCGGGTGGACTCTGTGATATCCTGGTCCAAGACTTAATATGATTTGATAGAATACTCATATCAACAAGGTACATCTTCTATTCCGGTCAAAAAACAAGGTGCATCTTCTTTTTCGGAAGCCTGTCTTGAAAAACCCACTAGGTTAAGTGTGCTTGGCTTAGAGCGATTTTGGGATGGGTGACCGACCGAAAATTTTTCTAGGGTGCGAATGCGTGAGGAAAATGTGCACACAAAAGTCTCTTGTTGGTCTATGAGGATGATTATGATCCTAGAGAGCTGTCGGGAGCAAGTACCGCTACCGCCAATCCGATAGTGGACGGGGTGTTACAAATAGTATCAGAGTCGACCCTCACAGTTTCACGAGCGTGTGTGGGCTAGGGGTTCGACATATAGCGCATGGCGCATGTGGGCCTAGAGTGGTCACGTGGCATGACATATGACGACACTAGACACAGACGTGACCAAGAGGGGGGTTCGTAGCTTGGGGTTGACCGACAAGAACGTCGGTCTTCTAAGGGAGTGGATTGTGATATCTTGGACCGAGTGGATTGTGTAATATCCTGGCATAAAGCTTAATAGAATTAATAGAATACTCATATCAACAAGGTGCATCTTATTTTTCGAAAGCCTGCCTTAAAAAAAAACCCGTGCTTGGCTTAAAGCAATTTTGGGATCGGTAACCGACCGGGAAGTTTTCTCAGGTGCGCATGAGTGAGGACAAAGTGCATACAAAAGACTCGTGTTGGTCCGTGGGGATGGTTTATGCTCCTAGAGGGCTGTTAGGAGTAAGTACCGTTGGTCCGAGAGTGGATGGATTTACAGCAATGTCAACTTGCTCTTTTGTCCATGCCACCCATGATGATTCTATAGGGTGGTCAACTGATGCAGCAGTTTCATCTAGACATGTGTTTGTGTGTCTAAGCATCTAATGTAGAGCCTACCATCTTCCTTCGGAGTACATACTTTCTCTCACGTCACTAAGCACTTGGCGCCAGAGTACAAGACAAATTTAGAACTCCATACTAAGTCATTGATTGTTATGAATGTAATTTTCCTATTCTTTGGGTCACTAGGTCAACCCAAAACACAAACAAACTAGTCAGTGACCCAGAACCACCCATCGCATACCACTTGCATTATAAACTATCCTAATTCTACCATATGGACACAAAAGATTTTGCATGAATTTTTTCAGAAAGAGTTGGTAAAGGAAAAAAATAGCTTTAATCGACAGAAAAATATTTTGAGTCCATCATTGAAGTGATATATGGGTTATCTTTGAACTTGCCTTATCATCAAAGGTGTCAGAATTTACGATTGCGTCCATCATGCGCCTTAACATTAAGGCAGTGTATATACACTTTGGTCGTAGGTTCCCATTTTTAACCTAACATAGAGATTTGCAAGTGTATGAGCTATGACATTAATTTCAATTTTGGCTGCAATAAGTAAAAAACATTTATCTCACCGGCACATGGGCAATAAATACATCACGGAGGATTGAGTATGACCGACCTTCCTGAAAATGAGAAATCAAGAAAAACAAATATAGATGATTTCACGACAATAAAATGTGCATTTTGGATGCATACTTCTAGACAAGTATACAGGCAACAGTAACTTTATTGATTAATAAGAAGCTGAGCTCTCAGCATCAGCACATCATCCTTAGCAATCAATTTCAGAATGGAAGAGCCAAGAAAAGAGGTATGGTTGACAATTACCTTCTGATTTGTGGCACCAGGATACGTCACCTGAACAAAATGCATACAGTAAACCAGTTTGTTAATTCAAAACGAAATGAATGGCTAAACAGCATAACCGATCAATGAAATTAAGTCAATGATTTTTATTTTGGTGTTTCACCTTCTCGTCCATGTACTGCAGGGCTCGCTGGCGTGTATATATTCTCTCTGAAGCACATTCCTAAGCAATAATGGAACATTTAATTAGCCAGAGATATAAAAGATATAAACTAGAGAAAAATGAAAAAAAAGTAAACGAAGAAAAAATATTAAACACTTAGCACAGGTTTAAAAGATCGAATTCACAATTATTGAGGTAATACCCATTTTATCATGGTTATTTAAAATAGACTTACCTGAATAGATGGAAATAAGAGATCTCCGTATCTTGGGTCCCTGCCAACCATTTGTACAGTCTCCTGATCACTTTCCATTCCCATCGCTTTCATCACCACTATAATAGGAATCTGCAAAATTCAAAGCTCAGAAATAGAGTGATAGCTCACAAACTTAGGCACTCGATATTATATTAGGATCCAAAGATCTCACACACATTTATAACCAGGGCATCAAGTGTTAATCAAAAGATAGATAAGGCAACTAAGGTCAACTTGCCATATGAAATGAGATGGCCAATCATTTAAATTTGAGGAGGTCAGCTCAAGCATTACAGGCATTTATAAAATGTAAAAATAAACCGAAATTCATGACTAACAACTGGGCATGTGGCCATTGAACAGTGACACACTGATGTCATTGTCCAACTCAGGCAGAGCATGTAATATCATTGTGATCTATGACCCCTTAAATTTCTCTCAGATTTAGGAGGGTCAAATATATTTAAAGTAGGAATGGAATAGGTTGAACCGTTGAAGCATGACATTATGATTAGCATTAGGAGAGCGGACTTTTAGAAATTTAAGGCTCTCAGCTTTAAGGCTCTCAGCTAGTTGCTAAGATAGGGTTTCTAGCATAATCATGGAGGTCCTCGGCTAGTTGCTAAGATAGGATTTATAGCTTAATCATGGAGGACAGTTTAGTTCCTATTCTGCCAATGCAAAGCAATTAAGAAAACAAAGAAAAATTCATTGGTCATACGTCATAGGTCAACAGGTTCCCCTATCAAACAGCCATCCCATAACTATTACTTCCATTTCGAGAGAATCAAATGAACCCAATTGTTTTAAAATAATGGAACCAAAAGGCCTGCACAAACTGATGCTTTGTGCATTTGAGAATTGAGATTTAGTGATTTACGTGCAGCTCTGCACTTAGCTAGCCTTTCTTTTAGAGTCGAGTGAGCTTGTGCATATAGGAACATGTTAGTATGGCTTTTGTTTCATTTTGTGGTGTTCCCATTTGATCTTGTTCCTAATATACTGCATGTTTGAGAAAAAATGGAAAAATATATAAAGCTTCAAATGAACAATGTCACCAAGCAACCCAGTATTTGAAAATGAATTAACACAATGAAGAATTCCAAAATGAATTGATACATAAAGTGGAAAAACTCATTAACAGGATAATGAAGTACATAAACCATACTGGCTTGTTGAACTGATTCAGCTGTAAATAAATCTTCCCCTTATCCATAAAAATCACCGTCTTGCTTTTTATTGCATGCGTGCTACTGGTAACAGATGCGATCACCCTAATTTGATGTGTGACAGTTAAGGAAAACAATAAATGTCTAATGTTACAGTTGCCAAAAAAAAGTATATTCTGAAGTAATCAAATAACTTAACCAAACCTTCCTTTGCTATCAGTGTCAACAATAATACGATTCTTTGCTAGCTGTTCTTGAATTAGAATGACCTGAAAATAAACATGTCACAAGATCATTAATACACACAAGGAACAACTACAAGAGCATTGAGCATTTAATGGCCATAACTATGGTTTCCAATCAGTTGTAACCCACAAAACGTGAACCACATCAATCCAGCAAGAAAAGAAGAAAATTACAGCACTGTTTTGTGTTACCTTCTCTGTTCCTTTGACAACAAAGTAGCCGCCAGGATCAAGAGGGCACTCACCTGGCATAACATATTAATGAGACCATTAAAACAGAAAGTAAGACAAAAGGGTACAGAGTTTTAGTAATGAAAATATGTTTTAGAGAAAAGAATTTAATATACCATATTTTGCTAGTTCAGCTTCATCCTTTTCATACAGAATACAGGCATGGCTTCTTAGCATAATAGGCATGTAGCCAATGATAAAGTTATTCTGAAGAAAAAAGGAAAACAGAAGGCCGACTTAGTTACCAGATCAAGAAAACAAAAGAGTTTTCAATCAGATGGATAGGTACCTTTCTTCTCACTTCATGCTGCTTTCCGACAGTGTATTCGATATGAACTTTTATGGGAGCAGAGTAACTGAAACAATAAAGAAAATTTGAGCAAGCACGACAACTGATAGGACAAACAGAATTTGAACACGCAGAAGCATGCACTGGGAATATAAACCACCACTGTACCACCAAAATAGTCAAGCTATTGTTGTGCAACAGATCTACAAATGCCACCATTGATCAGCATGTCAAGCTTTCAGGTTGCAAACCAAGAGCAATCCTCCCTTGGTGCTTCATGAAACATCTCCCACCACTTTGCACTATCATGCATAATGAAAAATTAATTTCCTACCTCTCTACCCATTTAACAATTCCATCAAGTCAGATTGATAGAGTTTCCCATATCAGTCTATCTTCAACAACCATCCTGGCACTCCACATGCCCCCTGGCATGACTAAGATTTGTCCGTTTGTGGCAGCCAAGTAGTAGTGCTTGTACCATCCTGGAACTTGGGTGTAGAAGCGACCACTCCAAGAGCAAGAAGTTGATAGTTGATACATAGGTCTAAAACATCTTGAACTTTGACTACAAAACCTGAGAGGCAAGAGCATATCACAGGAGGTAGATGAATCAAGCGGTTGAATGAGTAACATGCCTTGACCCACATATTGACTGGCAACTTTTGTCCCTTTTTTCCATGGAACAAAATAATTATTCCTATTTCCATACCATCCACGCTTGGTCCAAAGTTCGCTTGCATCCATGCTCGGACCACAGTCCCTAGCTGTGCATATTCATGCCGGCCATCATGCTCTTCCTGCAGCAATCACCGTCTCTCCTGTGTCCTCATCCAGCACGACCAGATTCAGTACACATGCTGCCTGCCTGACGTGAGCATCTGGCAGGTTGTGGACAGGATCAGAGACGCCCTCAGCTTCAGATTAGTGTGTGCACCTACTGAGAATAACCACAATATGTGTTGCCCGTCCTGATTGTTGTTTTCACCTATCCTGATAATAGTAAGAGTTTGCAAAAATGCAAAGGAAATGGTGGAGTAGCCATCACTTGTGCCCATGTAATACTTCAAGATCAGCGTAGAGCGTAGTCAAGAGTTAACCAGAGACCAAGACTGGGCTAATCACACACGCATTGGGAAACCATGAAAGGGCACATTGCACGCTAAAGTAATATAGCCACGAGATCTAGGCTAGGCGCAGGCGTCGCAAGTTGAAGCAGCAGCCTTGCAGGCACTCAATTCCACAACTTGAGCCAGTATCAGACACGCTGCTTTCTCGTTTGAGCCAGCAGCCCAGCAGGTGCAAACTTTTGCTGGTGGTAGACAAAATTGGTTACAAAAATCAACAGTGGCAGTCCTCTGATTTGGGATGGTGACACTGGGAAACAAAGGGCCTGCTAGGTACAACTTAATAGTTTATAATGTGCTTATGACTAGAGAATGCTTGGTCACGCTTCTCACCACTTGCCCCATTAGTACTAAAACACATAAGGTAGGTCAAACGGTCAAACCTGCTTTTTCTAACCACATTTTTCCTCCATTTGTGCAACTTTCCAGGGAAGAGTTTATTAGAGAAGCTGCATCTCTGTTCAATATGCCTTAAGGTTAATATACAACTACAAAACAGCGCATACTGTTCAATATGCCCTTAAGGCTAGTATACTATGACAAGAGGTGCATGCATACACACATGGAAAGAAACACATAAAGGAAATGTAAATAAGTATATTTACATCTAACATCATCAACATCTACAATAAGAAATATGATGTGGACAGCCTGAATTATGCTAGGAAACAAAACAATACCAGAGCCATAATAATGCCACATAAATCTTATTGCTTATTCCATCTAGCTCAAATGATGTGTAACATAATGTCTCTTGTTTTCTTAGTTGCAAGTACAAACTACAAACTGATGCAAATGAGGAAATGGATTTACGTTAAAAAATATATGAGGAAATGAAAGGCTTACGTGCGGTCAGTAAGGCGGCAAAAATGTGGTGTGATATTTTCAACGTTATACTCTACATGTACCGAGGGCATGCCAACATGCACACCAAGGTACCTGCAATGTGACAACAAAATAGATATTTAACAATAGTTAGAATACATATTACACAAATTGACAAGCATACCTAAGGTAAATGGATGGATCGTTGCGCGCTTCAATTCGGTTGTTTGCCTCAACGATCTTCTTGATTCCTTTGTTGACAAAGTAGTTAAATGAGTCGATGTGCTCCTTCACAAGCCCTCTAACCTGTTGTTTACATCCATCAAAGAAAAAAAAACTAAATCAAAGCAAGAGCTTAAAATTGAAAATCCATTGGCGCATAAAAACAAGTGCATGAGTTGATAGGAGTGACCAATGAACAAAATGAGTCGTAAATTAGAAATAGATACAAGATAACCCAAGCAAGTATAGAACAAGCAAGGAGCTAATCTGCGGCAAACAGTTTATAAATCATGCACTAAGGTGAGATGTGCACGCGACTGTAACAAACCACATGGTAATAATCGGGTTAACACACGAAAACTACTGGATAGGCCCGTGAATGCAGGGAGCATTAAAAGTGAGTGTGACAAAATTGTTGGATAATAAATCAACAGGCAGTAGCTTCTGCTGAATGAAAACGTCATGCTGACCTTGAGGAAGGCCGGGAGGAGCGCGAACTTGTCGACAGGCTTCCTCACCGGCGCTGCTAACGAACGGTATGTCGGTAATGGCACTGTGTCGGCCACCGTGCCGCTGCACGAAGCAAAAAAAAAAAAGGAAGAAGAGGTGAGGGTTTGGAGATGTCGGGGCGGTTCGTGGTGGAGGAGGCGAGCTACCTTTGGCTGTCGTCTTTGGTGGGCACGGTCATGGCAGAGGGGCTTGAAAGCAGAGTGCGGAAGAGAAGCCAGGCGACGCGGAAATTTAACGGCAAGAGAGGCGCCGCTTTCACAGGTGCGCTGCCCTCCTGCTGTTGTCGTCTTTGGGGTCCGAGGCCGACGATAGCAAAGAAAAGAGGCGACGCCGGCGGGCAAGAGGAGAGTGGAATTCAGCAGATGCGCCGGAAGGGCGGAGGGGCGTGTTGCAACCCCAGAACCTGCGCCGTCACAGGCGCTCAAGGCCGGCTAGCCTGTGGCCGTGGACGAGAGGGAAGAATAGAGGAGGAGGGCCGAGAAGGCGAGAACCGAGAGAGAAGGGAAGAGCACTTTGTTGCGTGGTGCCGTGGTGCGCGAACCGGCAAAGGAACTGGCGGCGGCTGACGATCGAGGAACGAAGGCATATAGGGTTTAAAGGGTTTAAACGGCCCAATTTAATGGGCCGGGCTCCTTGACGAGCCAAACACGGCCCTCACGCTTTCCTCCGGACTTAGGTCGCGACTTGATGGGTGACCGTCCAGTGGCACCCACGGAGAGTCCGGTATATATATTAAGAACTACGTTACCACAGATTACTAGATTCGCTCATTTCCCTCCCGTCAGCAGTAGAGACGTAAGAAGCTGTAGAGGACCCGTCTCCCTTCCCATAAGTACGACAGAGTAAACACACGAGACACTGGATATAGTGTTGGGCCTCTAGCCTCTTATGATCTCTGTAATATGAAGGGGTGTACAGGTTCCTTATATATAGATGTGAGACTCCTTAGGAGCAAAGCCGGTATTTGCCCACATAACCTGACTAGGGTTACTTAACACTACCCCTTGGGCGAATACCGTGACCAACACATGCCTCGTTAAAACTCCGAAAAACCCAGTGGGAAAAATATGGAGAAAGAGTGCATGGTGATACAAATTGCATTTGCACTTTGTTGCCTCGTTAAAAACCTCATGTGAGAAACTTCAAGAAAACTCACCAAGGGAAAAAGAGTACAACAACTGTCATCGGGACATATTTCGATCCTTTGGGATCTAGATTCTATCGAATCTTCTATAAGGGCTAACTTTAGAAATGTGCTCCCCTGATCCATGCAAAACCGTATCAATAAGACAAAACACCTTCTTCTGGAAGTATATGCACATAAAGATTTAGCAAACGGATTGCATATCCTTACAAGGATTATTTCAGGAACTTTACCTCTACTCACTTCTAGGATATACGAGGTAAGTGCACGTATCAACATAAATAAGCCACTTTGACTGATGGTGTTCGATCGACTGGATCTATATATTTGATAGAAACTTCTATAAAGCTTCATGTATTGATCATCAAGTTGATGCCTCCAAGGCATACTGATATGACATTCAGTATCTCGCAATTGTGATCAATATTAAGCATTCACTCCCCCTGACGATGACATCTGTCAAAGTCTTTATCCCTCGAAACTCAAACACATCCTTCAAGATATGCGTCTCATTGTTCATCTAAAATAATGAGGGTGGATGAGGCTAAGGAGCTACACCTTTCATTCTATCATACACCACAATGTATACATAGTTGTGCAAAGCAAATAATTTGTCCTTCCATAGGACTTAGGAGATATTATAGTTGTAATAGTACATATTCTAGATATGACTCATCGCTCCAGGCGTTCATTCATTACAACTTCTATGATGGTGTAACAAAAGTCCATCAAAGATCATAATCTACCAGGGATTTTTTATCGATCAGATACATTGTTATAGTCTGTCATTCTATCACAATGGGGATATTTTGCCAGTAACACCTAAACCTTATAGGTTTCTGCCATCAGGGCTTTAGAGGATACCGTAATTCCACATCAAGTGGAAAATACCATGAGTAAAACTTGTGGAATGCACATGTGTTTATTCGGTGAACTTCAAGTCCTTTGGTACCTCATCTTATTCCTTTTCGGGTCTGTATGGGTCTTTATCCCTTTGTAGGGATTATCAAACTTTGGTGTTTAACACAGACTTTATTTCTTCTGGAAAGGTTCCATCTAAGAACTATAATCTCAACTAGGAGATATTCTCCCTACATAGGAGAGTGGTCATTCATCAGGAATGCATTATTCGGTATGAGATTTATATGTTGCATATTTATAATTCAAGATTATGAGTCCTCTTAGGATCTCATGATGGATCTTCAGAATCCTATTAACTGCATATTTTAATTCATGTCATTTGCCAGATATATTACATAACGGAACAGTGTTTATTCAACACATATGTGGGATGGGTCTCTCACTAGACCACTTGAACCAACACATTCACCACACATTATTTCAATAGTACCCATAAATGTCCGAACTTCAAGCTCGTGACTTTCATTTTGCGATTCTTGGTTCAGCCTCGATTGCATTTATCAATGACCCGATAAGAGAGCTTCAAGCACTCATGCCTAGGGCTTTGTTTTGGATCCCTTTGCAATCTATAGAGGCAAGATAGATGTCGACACATTTGTCTCCCACATTTAATAATGATCTTCATCATTTCCCAAAACGAGAGATTCATTGTTCCGTATTCCCAGCACAATGATATTGCGCGCATTGCTAGGAATTTCATCATCAAGATGAACCTCTTCATGAGGCAAATCACCATCAGGGTGAATTAATCGGAGGAGAGTTATCACAGACCACATGAATCTGCAATCAGAACATATGCTTTGACTAAGGCCGATGGATCATATTCGCAGGCGTCCCCGAGAATAGATCAAATGCCAATAAGTCAAATGTGGATATGATATTAATCCCGGGTATATCCACATCTACATCAGGTAGAAGCATTCAAACCTATATGGTTACCCCTCAACGATTTCTGGCAAACTCCATATACATAGGAGTACACACCGAACGACAGGTTCAGTTTGGCTTTTGTGCGTTTAATAGAATATTGAGGCATTACACTATATGGGCATTCCTCCCCCTAATGCCGAGATGTTCTAAAAGCATACATATAAAATCCCCAACCACAATCATCTAGTTGTGGGCAATGTATGCTATTGTGGTGATTTATTTGGGAAATCTTACGCACATTACAGATATGGGTTTTATGCAGTGAGCTGTGGACTTAGATTAATGTAGCGGCATGAATACTACATATTTGTCTTTCAACATGAAGGGGTAGTCTCAACATCCAGCGAGACACGCAACAACAAGTTGCTTCGTGGTTACAATTCTGCAAACTTATTGTTATTATTACCAAATGTGCAGTCAATCATTAAGATTTAGACTGATATGCGCAACACTATTTTATCCATAAGGGTCCTTCAGGGGCTCATGCATACCATTCATCGTTTGGAGCAAGTAGTTGACTTCAGATCAATAAGTAAAATGACCATCAGGGTTTAGCGCTCACAAGGACATTTACTGGTTGCATTGTGCTTTCAGGCACATAGGAGAATATGTGCGTAGATAATGGTGGTAAAGTGCACAGCATCAGGCCAATGCTGCCAAGCATTGACTTTTATATGCAGAGATGTATAGTCCAGCTCGTTTTATTATTGTCCATGGTTTACCCAATTACTCGTACCGGTCTAAAATTGGGTATAAATTTATGCAACATTTTTTAGGTATTATAATTTTGAGAGAGAACTTATAACAATGGTCAAATATTTGTTGTGTAAGCTGCCAACAGGGCAAACTTTTCTCCTCATATTATGTACCAAATTGTTCTACATAGCATTATGTCGATCTCTTCATTGTTCAGCAAAAAGAGAAGCTTTGGTATAGAACATACAACGCCAAGAATTTATTTTATCTGGGAAAAACCACCTGATTGCTAAGACTAAGCAAATGGTGATAACTGCTTGGCAAGAGGGAAAGAAATACCAATATCCGTCTGGGACTAGTCTTCAACAACAGATAATACTACTCTCATACGAATGATTCATCAAGACTAGGGAGAATGCATCTGGTCTCCATAAGATCTTTATGTTTTATCACAAATTATCACCACTTATAATCTCGTGGTCAAGACTTACGGCTCTTCTGGTGCTAAGGACCAAGGGCATATTGATGCCCAATTTAGTTTCAAGCTCTGTGGTGATGTGGGTGTTGGGGTCATGCTTCGTTGCGCCGAAGGTCTTGCACGAAGAAGCAGCTTCGGCTGAAGCTGTCCCCAGGAGATGGCCGAAGGTTCCTTTTCATGGAGCTTCGGCGTTACAAACCGACATAGAGATAGAATGACCTTTTTATCCATAAAGGTCTGAGTCAATGTTGTAAACTTTTGTAAGGGGCATAATTGTAATTTGTCACAGGCTGCGTCCTGTGTCTATAAATAGATGAACAGTACCCCCGTACTGTTCACGCGAACCTGTCATTTGCCTTCGCATCACACTTATACTTTTGCCTTCCTCAAGACTGAAGGTACATTTGTAATTTGAAATTATTTATATTCGTTCATGTTAATAAAAATGGAAATGATTCTATGATAACATTTAAATGTTTATTTTATATCTCATGATTTATATGAATACTTCGTCCCTCGTTATTATGCTTACGAAGGTACGTCCTTCGTAACCTTCGCCCGAAATTCTTTATATCCCGAAAGGATATAAAATGATGGAGGACGAAGGACTTTAACACTTAACATTTTCTGTGTTGCCTTGTTCTTAACTCTTAGCATTTGAGAACAAGCCCCCAACATTGGCGCCCACCTCCGGTGAACTCACTTCCACTTTTCTGAGCTGATGGCTTCGTTCAACAATCAAGCTGGAGCTGCTTCGGCTTCGAAGCTGGTGCTCCCGATAACAGGCGGTTCTTGCTCAGAGCCGGCTAACAAGAAGCAGAAGAAGGAGGCTCAGAGAAGGGTGCAGCATGTTGGAGTGCAGGGACCCTTCATCAAGTCAAAATGGTCCCACATTCCAATTACTTTCTCTCAGGAAGACCTTCAGCTTAAGGATTATCCTCACAATGATGCCATGGTTATCTCTTGCGTGATCAAAGGATTTCTGGTCCATAATGTCCTAGTTGATACAGGCAGTGCAGCTGACATTATATTTGCTAAAGCCTTCAGACAAATGCAAGAGCCTGAAGACAAAATTCATGATGCTACGCACCCTCTTTGTGGCTTCGGAGGGCGGCAGATTGTAGCACTTGGGAAGATTACCATGCCGGTAACCTTCGGGTTTGTCAACAACACAAGGACTGAGCAAATTGTGTTTGATATTGTTGACATGGAATATCCTTACAATGCTATCATTGGCCGAGGTACCCTTAATGCCTTCGAAGCAATTCTTCACCCAGCTTATCTCTGCATGAAGATACCTTCGGACCAAGGGCCTATTGCTATTCATGGAAGCCAGGAAGCTGCTAGAAGGGCCGAAGGAAGCTGGACTGACTCCAAGGCAATCCATAACATAGATGGAGCTGAAGCTTGTGAACAGTACAAATTCAGGAGGGAGAAGGCAGCTTCAGCGGATCAGCCGAAGCCCATGTTATTGTGTGAAGACATAGCAGAGCAGAAGGTGCTGTTGGGCTCGCAACTATCTGAAGACTAGGAGAAAACCTTGATAAGGTTTTTATTCAACAACAAAGATGTTTTTGCATGGTCAGCTAATGATCTCTGTGGAGTAAATCGGGATGTTATTGAACATTCGCTCAATGTCGACCCATCCTTCAGACCCCGAAAGCAGAGGCTTCGGAAAATGTCTAATGACAAGGCCGAAGGAGCTCGCAATGAAGTAAAAAGACTCCTCAGTGCAGGAGTTATCAGAGAAGTGAAGTATCCAGAGTGGCTGGCTAACACTGTTATGGTGAAGAAGGCCAATGGCAAGTGGAGAATGTGTATCGATTTCACAGATCTTAACAAGGCTTGTCCGAAGGACGAATTCCCGCTGCCAAGGATAGACTCTTTAGTCGATGCAGCAGCTTCTTCAGAGCTCATGAGTCTCCTAGACTGCTACTCAGGCTATCATCAAATTTGGATGAAGAAGGAAGATGAGCCGAAAACTAGCTTCATAACCCCAAGTGGCACATATTGCTATCTTCGGATGCCTGAGGGGCTCAAGAATGCTGGAGGGAGTTTCAGCAGAATGACTGCGAAGGTTCTCCAGTCTCAGATAGGCAGAAATGTGTTGACCTATGTTGATGACATTATTGTAAAAAGCACGAAGCAGGAAAATCATATTGCTGATCTGCAGGAGACCTTCGCCAGCTTCAGACAAGCTGGTCTGAAGCTGAATCCAGAAAAATGTGTCTTCGGAGTGAAGAAGGGTAAATTTCTTGGATGCTTGGTTTCAACAAAGGGAATCGAAGCTAATCCAAATAAAATCGAAGCTATACTTCGAATGGAGCCACCAACCACAAGAAAGGGGGCCCAAAGATTGACAGGAAGGCTGGCATCTCTCAACAGATTTATATCCAGATCAGCAGAAAGAAACTTACCATTCTTCGAGGTGCTGAAGTCAGCTGAAGTCTTTCAATGGGGCCCAAGTCAACAAAAAGCCTTCGAAGAGCTGAAGCAATACTTAATAGATCTAACAACATTAACTCCACCAACGCCAGGGGCTCCTCTGTTGTTATATGTGGCAGCTTCGCACTCAGCAGTAAGTGTGGCACTTGTCCAGGAGAAGTTTGATGGACAAGTCAAGAAGCAGGTCCCAGTATATTTTGTATCTGAGGTCCTTAGTGTCTCAAAGAAAAATTATACAGAGCTGGAGAAGGTATTGTATGCCGTTTTAATGGCATCCAGGAAGCTTCGGCATTATTTTCAGGCGTACAACATTGTTGTTCCTTCTTCGCAGCCATTGAAGGATATCATGAGAAATAGAGAAGCTACTGGACGGATTGGAAAATGGGCTGCGGAGCTCAATGAATTTTACATTGATTATGTGCATAGATCCTCAATCCAGTCTCAAGCATTGGCAGATTTCATTGCCGACTGGACGCCAGGGGCTCAGGATGAAGAAGCAAATAAAGATGTCGAAGTATGGACAGTGTTTTGTGATGGCTCTTGGGGAACCTTCGGAGCAGGTGCAGCTGCTGTGTTGGTCTCACCATCCAAGGTTAAAACTTGCTATGCAGCAAGACTTGACTTTAGCTGCACAAATAATATTACTGAGTACGAAGCCCTGCTCCTGGGTCTTCGGAAATTAAAGGCAATGGGAATCAGAAGGGCGATTCTTAAGACTGATTCCCAGGTTGTTTCGGGTCATATTGACAAAAGTTGCAAGGCTAAAGATCCGAAGCTTGAAAAATACCTAGACACGGTCCGAAGGATCGAGGCCTCCTTCGAAGGATTTTCTGTCAAGAATATCCCTCGGGGACAAAATGAGCATGCTGATTTACTAGCCAAGTCTGCAGCACAGGGGCTGCCGTTACCTTCGGATGTCTTTTTCGAAACAATAAAGGCACCTTCAGTGGAGCTACTTGAAAGAGCAGTCCTCAGCATTTCTCCTGCTTACAGCGAAGATTGGAGAACTGAAATAATCTCTTACCTTCAGGGTAACTTCCTATCAGATGACGAAGCTTATAATAAAAGGATAGAGGCAAGAGCTCGTCCGTATGTCATGATAGAAGGGGAGTTATACAAGCATGGAGTTTGTGCCCCGCTGCTCAAGTGCTTGTCTAGAACCGAAGGTATAGAGTTAATGAAAGAGATACATGCAGGCCTGTGTGGATCCCACATCGAATCCAGGCCGTTACTTGGAAAAGTGTTCCGCCAAGGATTTTATTGGCCGAAGGCAGCTTCGGATGCAGCGGAGTTAGTTCAAAAGTGCGAAGGTTGTCAAAAATGTGCAAGAGATCAAAAGCAACCTTCGTCTTTGACACAGCTGATACAACCCATCTGGCCATTGCAAAGGTGGGGCCTTGACTTGTTGGGCCCATTACCACCGGCCCAAGGGAACCTAAAATATGTTATAGTAGCTGTGGAGTATTTTTCCAAGTGGATTGAGGCGAAGCCGTTAGCCACAATAACTTCGGCCACTGTCCAAAAGTTTTTCTGGCAGAATATTGTCTGTCGTTTCGGGGTACCGAAGGCCATCACTGTAGATAATGGAACGCAGTTTGACTCCGAAGCTTTCAGAAATTTCTGTGATCAAATTGGAACGAAGATCCATTTTGCATCAGTCAGGCATCCGGAGTCGAATGGGCTCGTTGAGAGGGCCAACGGCATTATAATGACAGGAATAATGAAGTTAATCTTCAATCAACCTAGGGGAAAGTGGCCAGAACAGTTGACCAAAGTGGTGTGGAGCCACAATACAACAACATCAAGGTCTACAGGCTTTACCCCATTCAAGTTATTATTCGGTGACGAAGCTATAACTCCGGAAGAAGCTAAAGCTGGATCAATAAGAGTGGTAGCTTCGGCAGAATCAGATACCGAAGATGCTTGTCTTGTGGAAAAAGATGCCTTAGAAGGGATCAGGCTTCAAGCCGTGGAGAATATCAATAAATACCAGGCTGAAACAGTCAAATGGCGAGATAGAAAGGTCCGGCTGAAAAATATTGAGCCAGGACATTTGGTGCTTCGGAGAGTGGCTAACCCAGATACAGTGGGCAAGTTACAATTGAAATGGGAAGGGCCTTTCTTAGTAGCATCCTCGTCAAGGCCTGGTTCGTACAGATTAAAGGACATGGATGGCAACGAAATTCCAAGATCTTGGAATGCAGATGAGCTTCGGAGATATTATGTATAACTCGATGTAAGTTTTTATGTTTTTCTTTTTCTTTTTCATGGCACCCTTTTCCTTTCCAAAGGGGGAGAAAGGTTTTTAATGGGGCCATCATATGTAATTTCCTTTTTTAGTTTTATAAGAGCAAAATCCCCCAAAGAATGTAAATGTAAAAAGCTGAGAACGCACCATCGAGTGCCGAAACTAAAAAAGAGAAGAAGCTCCAAAGACGTCCCTAAGGGGATGCAGAGCTCACAGCGAAAAGTCAACGCTGATTCCGCCGAAAGTAAAAGGCGAAGAAGCTCCAAAGACGTTCCTTAGGGAATGCAGAGCTTATACCGTCTAAGTAAAAGTCGAAGAAGCTCCAAAGACGTTCCTAAGGGAATGCAGAGCTTATACCGTCTAAGTAAAAGACGAAGATGCTCCAAAGTCGTTCCTAAGGGAATGCAGAGCTGATGTGTGGTTGTCTCTAAGGAAATAATGGCTGAGTGTGGCTTCGGACATATGCTTTGGACATTCATTCGCACATTACATTACATCATAACATTTGCATTCATAAGCATTCATTCATAGCATTTGTGTTCCTAAGTGGTTGCTTCGGTAAAAAGAAGAAGTGGTTTCTTATGCTTTGTTGTGTACAAAAAAGAAAAGCCTCGGCAAAAAGAAGTGGTCTTTTATGCTTCGTTGCTCGGCAAAAAGAAGAATTGGTCTCTTATGCTTCGTTGTGTACGAAAAGAAGGGAAGGTGTTTTTTCGCTTTCGGCTCAAAATACTGATTTCGTCCACATCAAAGCGCCTCAGTAGAAGGATAAGAATATGTTACAAGGTATGTACAAAGTTCCTTAAGAACAGTTTAATTGTATTTACAAAAGTTGTTACAAAAGTATCCTGAGTTTTTTCCATGGTACACTTCTACTGATCTTCACTAAGCTTCAGCTTCGGCGACGGCTTCGGCGACATATTTTAAGTATCATCTTCACCTTCGTCATCCTACATGAATCAAGGTATCGCGAGTAAAAATCAAGTGTGAAGGAGAAGGTAAGTACAAAGTATGATTTCGTACTGGATCAAGATGGCTTCGAGCTTCGTCTCCAGCCTTCTCTCGCCCGCCTTTTGTCCATATCATTTTTATAAATCTATTTGAGATGCTTCGGGCGAGGTCAGGAATATCGTCCAGGATTGATGGAGACAAGGTGAAGTTGGGCCTGTTGACGATTTTTCCATGCTCGCAGCCGGCCTTCAGGAACGCTGCAGCGATACCCCGAGAAGCTACCCAGGCACAGAAGTCACCATGCCCGGCTATAACTTCGTCAAGTTCTTCGATTTCAGCTTCAATATGATCGAAGGCTTGTGGTAAATTTTCCGCTGAAGGGGTAAACTTCCCGCTGCTGGCTCCAACAGAGTAAAATATCTTTTTTAATCGTTCAATACAATTATTGCTAAATTTCAAGCATTTGTCTTGAAGGCTTGTTAATGATTTTTTCAAGTCTGAGTTGGCCTGGACTTCGGCTTCAAGTTTCGAATTAAGCTCTAGCTTCTCCTGTTCAAATTGTTTTGGTTGGCCGATAAGCTTTGAATTCAACTCTGATATTTTAGATTCAGTCTCTGCCAGCAAGCCTTCGGTTGATTGGAGCTCGAAGTCTTTCTTTTCAATGATAGCTGATTGTTCTTTTATCTTGCTCTCTAAATTTTCGATTATAGCTTCGTGTTTTTTGTCCTCCAAGTCTTGCTGCATTCTCAGAGCTTTGCTCAGAAGCATGCTCTGCAAATAAACAACCTTTGTTAGGAATATTTCCATTATTAAAAACAATAGAAACCAGAGAAAAGTTGTTTACCTTGAAATTGGAGTAAAATAAGCTGCCGACGATATGTTGTCGTCGGTAGCGGCTGATATCTGTTTCTAGCTTCGGAAAACCGATACTTTTTGACAAAGTACCGATGACCTTAGCTCCAGTTTGGTCTCGAATGCAGCCCAATTTTTCGTCATCAATGCCTCCAAATAGAAGAGCTCCTGGCTTGTAGCCGCAAGATTTGGCATAGTCCTTAAGTTCTTCCATTTCGGCCTTCGACAGTTTTTGCCCAATTAAATTTTGAAATGTGTAGGCTTCGTCGTCCGAAGTGTCTTCGGCTATTTCTTTCCCTTTCTCAGGCACTGTGGCCATGGTTTTTTCAACAGTAGTGGCAGCTTCTTCTGCAGCCATGTCTTCCAAAATTTTGTCGATGTCCTCAATAGTAGTTTCTAAGTTCACATCTTCGGCTGTAGCGGCTTCGGTAGCCGCGACCTCCGAAGGTGCGACTTCAACGTTTGTTGTGTCTTCAGCAGCTGCAGTTTTCTGAATTGACGCTCTCGGCGGCGTCTTATCGATAACTTCGGTCACTGCAATAATTCTTTGCCGCTTTGGCTTGGTTATCTTCGTTTGTTCCGGCTCTTCCACCTTTCGAAAAAGCTTCGTCAGTTGAGGCCCTAGTGGACTTAGCTTCGTGGGCACGGGTTCAGTCATTACCTTTAAAATTTCCTCCACGTCGCTGGTAGAAGGTGGTGTGGGGGTCCCCTCTTCTTCAGATAATTTTCGCTTCGGAGTTGATATTTTTCTTTTCTTGGGAATTTTCTTCTCTTTTGCTGGTCTTTCTTCATCCTTGTTCAGAGTTTCGACCACTCTTTTTCTTTTTTGGCCCTCAGCACCCTTGCTCAACTGCTCATAGTCAGGGTACTCGAAGCCCAGGGCATCAAGCACTCGGTTCAGCCTTCGCTTCGGACGGGTGCCGAAGGCTGCTGTCATTAGTTGATCTTCTTTTTTGGAATAATTCCCCAGAATTTCATTACACATCACCTCGACTGTGTCCAGCCACTCTTGGCAGGGTTTCTTAAAGTATTGCTTGAATTTGAAGTGATATGGAAGCCGGACAAGTTCCCCCTCCTTCTTCTCCCCCTTCAACTTTGGCATTTCCCATTCTTTCAGAGTAGGGAAGACTCTGAATGCCAAGAATTCTTGAACCAGATCCCTGGTACTGATATGTTCTGCAATAATTCCGAATTCATCCATTGCCTGTTGTGTTTGACCCTCTGGTGTCATGTTGCAGCGGGGTCGGGTTTCTCCGAAGATCAGCTCGAGTGGACTTTGCACAAGCTTCTCTTTGTCGTCATCAACCTTGACATAGAACCATTCTGATTTCCAGCCTGCTGGCCATTTGCTTCGGTAGCTGATCACAGGAAACTTTGCGGTTTTCCGGTAGGCAAAATTGTAGCAACCGAAGTTATCATGTAGCCCATCTTTTCTGGCCTTTGTTTGATAATGTAACTCATGAACTCGACAGAAACTGTCGGCAAATGGCTCCACTGCTTGACTTCGGAGGGCCCAAATATAAACGCTAAGCCTAACGATAGCGTTAGGAGTTATCTGGTGAAGGTAGATACCAAATCTCTTCAGTATCTCTGCAATAATCTCATGAAGAGGGAATCTCAGCCCAGCCTTTAAAAAGCTCTTGAAGATGACAATCTCGTCCTTCTCTGGCTTCGGGGTGGTTTCTTCTCCCCCGAAGCGAAGTAGCTTCTTCTGATTTTCATTGAAATAACCTGCTTTCACCATATTGGAAAGATCGGCCTTTGAAACAGTTGATTTCCCGAAGTCCAAGTGACTGGGCTTGCTGGGCATGGCAATGCGATAGTCATCTTCGGGATCAGTCCCTTCAATGTTCTCTTCTTCACCTTCGGCAGCCGTCGGGTTTGCTTCAGCAGCGGGCATTTCTTCCGTAGTCACCAGTCCGGAACGCTGCATCGCTTCGGAGATGGGCACAGTATTCGAACCTTCGGCTTCGTCTCCTTCACGTGCAACTCTGGCAGTAGATCGCACTCTCGCCATTTGATTCTGAGTTTGGGGAAGTTAGATACTTTTTCTTTTTTCTTTTCTCCCGAAGCCTTTCTTTCTGACGAAGCAGACGTCGAGATGGACCTTCGTTCGATTCTGAGAGTCAAGCTTCGGCTATAGTTAAAAATTTTGGCAGCAAAACAGTGCAAATAGCAATGAATGCTGTGGTAACTTCACACCTACCCGTCTGTTTATATAGTGCTGCAGGTAAGAAGGCGAAGCGGCAGGATTTTTACACCAGGCGGGCAGTCACTTGTACTCGCTGTGCAGTGGACCGCAAAGATCAAACAGTAACTCTGCAAGGTGGGCCTGGCACGCGCTCGAAAACCGGATCGTTTCTCAGCAACGAGCTCAGGGAAGGTGTTTTTTGGACCTTCGGCTTCCCGAAGCTGAAGAGGCTTTTTTCACGGGTCAAGCTCGTTACGAAAAACGATCTAGCACCGCGAAAGGGGCTACTGTTGGTGTCATGCTTCGTTGCGCCGAAGGTCTTGCACGAAGAAGCAGCTTCGGCTGAAGCTGTCCCCAGGAGATGGCCGAAGGTTCCTTTTCATGGAGCTTCGGCGTTACAAACCGACATAGAGATAGAATGACCTTTTTATCCATAAAGGTCTGAGTCAATGTTGTAAACTTTTGTAAGGGGCATAATTGTAATTTGTCACAGGCTGCGTCCTGTGTCTATAAATAGATGAACAGTACCCCCGTACTGTTCACGCGAACCTGTCATTTTCCTTCGCATCACACTTATACTTTTGCCTTCCTCAAGACTGAATGTACATTTGTAATTTGAAATTATTTATATTCGTTCATGTTAATAAAAATGGAAATGATTCTATGATAACATTTAAATGTTTATTTTATATCTCATGATTTATATGAATACTTCGTCCCTCGTTATTATGCTTACGAAGGTACGTCCTTCGTAACCTTCGCCCGAAATTCTTTATATCCCGAAAGGATATAAAACGATGGAGGACGAAGGACTTTAACACTTAACATTTTCTGTGTTGCCTTGTTCTTAACTCTTAGCATTTGAGAACAAGCCCCCAACAGTGGGATTTCGTAGCTATTTTTCTACTCTTCTTACTTTTGGTATATCAGATATAGATTATGGTAATCATGACAAGGGGTGAAATCCAATGTAGTTCTGCTACGAAACCCCAGTTATATGTCCATTCAGGACTGTCCGTTACCATTTGACTTATAATGTATACAATACTCGTCAAGGGACTATCTCGAGTCAATTCAGCGACTATGAGTATTTACAATTCTGAGAGATGTATGCAACACAAGCATAAAGGTCCTAGACAGGACGAGCAAAGTGGTTCGACGGGAACACACAATTGTTTTTACACCAACATAGTGAAAATTTTCTCAGAATAACCTCTCGGTATACTCGCGACTTCGTGTTGCTAGCGTCTACATGTCCTTTTATCTTATAGTTTGCTTCATGTCATTCAGCAATAAAGAGAGCAATGTGCTAACATCTGGTTGAGCAATGTATGACTGAGATTTCTAGTCATAAATTATTTGGTAAGGTATTTTTGCTTACTAATAGAGTCCCAATTTGTGATGTCTTCTATGCCAAAAAGGCTTTCATGCATTATATTATATATCTTCGGGTTACTTCGGGTAAAACTTTATGCATGAGGAGAGAGCAAAGAATTAACTTATCTGTGTTTTATTGTATTTTAATTTAATTTCCTAGATTATTCAAGCACTATAGAGCTTGATATAGTTGTTATGTCCACTTGGCAATATAAATAAATATATGATGCCACACAAAACAATCAAATAAAATATAGAGTTAAACAACATTGTTTACGAAGGTTGTGCTATGCTGTGACTTCAGGGGCTCGAATAATCCACCACATTCCACGCGAGTACAAGCTCCAGCGTATCTGGCGTCAACGTGTGTGTGGCCATCAATGCTACGACAACGAATAAGCCTCCGTAACAAGCGCAACAGGCGCAATTGTCGCTTGATAGTCGGGTTACAGGATAAGTCCACGCAACGTGCGCAACTGGCGCAATTGTGGCTCGCTGATCATGGCGGCTGAATCGTTCCTGCAGGGCATGCAAAAAATACGCGACTCGGTGATGGCGGTCCGACTCAACAGGAGCGATCCGATTAATGGAGAGCGCGACATATCAATCACATGACACAGCCAAGTTCGAACGGCATAAATATTGCGTCGTGTTGCCAGGGCGCAGTCAATATTCAACTAATATCATAACTCAGCCGATTACCAACGCAGCCTGATCGGCGTGTCTGAGTATCCATTATACAATTTAATCGCTCGACGTGAGTCCGAAAGATCAAAGCGACACAAATATTTAGAGCGATTTTATTATGCATAGTATAACCTTCACATGTATTTCAAATAATTTTCTTCTATTTACTACAGGAAATAAAGCAGAAAAATAATACTGAAATTAATACACTAACATAAACACATCGAGTGCAAAAGGTATTTACTCATTTTAAAGCATGTATTTTTTCTACTAATTATTTACTGCAGGAAATAATTAATTAATGTATAAACTGTAACTTTAAACGTGCTTTATTCTTATTGCTATTTGCAACAGGAAATAAATAGTATAAATAACATAGAGCATGCAAAAAATACTAAAGTTGATTAATTCAACATGAATTTATGGGAAAAAATTATCCCATTAGTTACAACTATATATATTTTTTGTTAATGGACGAGATGATGCATGCAGGTCATGCATGGATATGAGCCATCACCTCCATATGCCATCAGCCAAATATATCTCAATTTGCATGCGAGGCACATGACTCAAAATTGTTTTGACCAAGTACAGGAGCCCATATACGGTGATCCGATTATTTGGCCGTAGGAATAGCAGGGGAAATAATGTAGAAAATAATGGGAATTAATGCATGAGCAAAAATTGTAACATTTGTACCAAGCGCAAACTATAGTATAAAGGTGTCTTACATATTGGAAAAAGATGGCAGGTTTGGTAATATATTGCATGCATAAGTGCACCACCATGCACCAATACGTGTAGAGATTGGGCTCGTGGGCCCACCATTGCAACCTGTCACTACTACGAGAGGGCTCACCTGCCTGTTGATTCACCACTCGCCAGAGGAGGACTCGCCAACTGCTTAGCCATTTTGACCGAGTTGCATGCAACCATGACTTGCGCTTAATCCTGGCGTCTGAAACTAACTACCCTTTTCTGTTGCATGCCACTACAGGGGCACTTGCATGCAGACTCGGTCGCCGTAGGGCAGCTGCGTCGTCGGCTCAGGCGCCGCGGAGCTGTGGCTGCTGTACGCGCGGGCGGGATCCGTTCGTAGGGACGACCAACACCGCCACTTGTTTTCTTGCCAGGGCTTAGGCGCATTGCACCATGACAGCGATGGAAAGATCATCGCACATAATTCATAGCCCGTGCACAGCAGCAGTCAAGAATCCCTAAACATATTGTTTGATTGCGTAGAGGGAGAATCGAAGCCTGTCGCGTAGGATAGTTCGGCTAGGCCAGAGACCTGCCGGCTTGACGGAGAGTTGATGCAGATCTGATATCGCAGCAACGTCGAGGTAGAGCGTGCTGATAACGTGTTGAGAACTACGTTACCACGGATCACCAGATCCGCTCCCTTCCCTCCCATCAGCAGTAGAGGCGCAAGAAGCTGTAGAGTACCCATCTCCCTTCCACAGTACACGCTGGGTGGATATCGAGCCAGCTCGGCTCGACCGAGCTCAAGGTGGCTCGGCTCGACTCGGTAAACAACCGAGTCAGAGAATCAGTTCGGCTCGGCTCGTTTACGAGCTCGAGTTGGCTCGTTTAGCTCGTGAGCCACAACAAAAAATATACAACAATATAATCAATTGCTAGTTAATTTCATACTAATTTAACACTAAAAAGACTAACAATACTCATATATCACATCATTTAAACCCTAAGCTAGCATAGTTCATCACTTGTTAATTCATCCAATACAAGTATATGCTTTGTTTTACAGATAAATGCTAGCTCATTCGAGCTAACGAGCTCGTGTCGAGCTGGCACGTTAACGAACCGAGCTGAGATGTTAGCTCAGCTCGTGATAAAATTGAAACGAGTCGAGCTGGCTACGAGTCGAGCGAGCTCACGAGCCACGAGTATTTTGTCCAACCCTAGGTACATGGTTCACTGAACAGACTACTCTCGTGAATTTCAATCTACGTCGACTATAATTCATCGAACTGTCCGCATGGAGCGACGAATAGTCCAGTGTACCAGCTAGCCAACGGCTAGTGGCCACGTCGACAGGGTCCAACGGCCACATAGTGCGCCGAACGGTCCGATAGCACCCACCATATAGTCCGGTGCCCCTAGAACAGGATACCAGTAAATCAGGGATTTCATAGCCGTTGCACTGTTCACTGTCTGGTATGCACCAGACCGTCTGGTGCACTCACAGACAGAAGGCAACCAGGGTCTTCCAAATGGAACTCCAAAGGTTCCTAGGTCCCTTAGGGCTATAAAAGGGACCCCTAGGCGCATGAAGCAGTACACTAAGCATCCTTTAAACATCCTACAACACCGAGACACTGCGACCACGCCATTGCTTTGCTAGACAAATATTTGAGCACGTGTTTGAGTTGTAACTCCGTTGTGTTGTCTTCTTTGCTCCTCTTGACTTGTGTGTGTTGCTTTGATTTTGTCTCTTGTGTGTGTCTCTACTCTCCCTTACTCTTATGTTTTATTTGACATCAATTGTGTAAGACGGGAGAGACTCCAAATTGTGGAGATTCCTCACAATGCGAAAAACTCGAGATAAGAAAGAGAATCGTGGTACTCAAGTTGATCATTGGATCACTTGAGAGGGGTTGAGTGCAACCCTCATCCATTGGGACGCCACAACGTGGAGTAGGCAAGCATTTTACGCTTGACCGAACCACGGGATAAAAATCGTCGTGTCACTTTTTTACTTTACCTTACTGCGATCTATTCTTTCTAGCAATTCACTTCACTTACAATATTGCTCTAAGTTTAATACTCACGTTATGAGAGCAATTCAGTGAAGAAGTCGTCTCTTTTCACACTCTTCATTTGAACTTGGTTTTCGATCTCACTAATCCATTTTAGACCAGGTTTATTTTGTAGAGTTGTTTTTTATAGGATCACCTATTAACCCCTTCCCCCCTCTAGGTGTTCTCAATTGGTATCGAAGTCGTTCTCTTCATTAAGGGACTAACTGCCCGAAGAGATGGATCCTAAGGGCAAGGGGATCGTGATCAACGACAAGGAGAAGGAAACCCTCAACATCGAAGAGCCTAAAGGTGACAAGATTACCGACTCAGGCTCTAAAAACAAGATGAAGGATTGGAAGAAGAAAAGGTGCATCAAGAAAATAATCTACTATGACAGCGACGCCTCTTCTTCTTCACCAAGGGACGACGACGACGAAGATTCGTCTACGAA
The DNA here is from genome assembly GCA_029449295.1 of Zea luxurians. NCBI lineage: Eukaryota > Viridiplantae > Streptophyta > Magnoliopsida > Poales > Poaceae > Zea > Zea luxurians. Next base: position 9,603,922 of record JAOPSE010000005.1, on the reverse strand, counting down.
AAAGAAAATGGTTAATCAAAACTATTCCTTTGATTATTCTCGCATTAAATATAATTCAAATGCTCATTTATTGTCTATTCCACTTGGCAAACCCCCTCACTTTGATGGGGAAGACTATTCATTTTAGAGTCATAAAATGTGTATCCATTTATTCTCTGTTCATCCTAGCATTTGGGAAATAATGGAAAATGAATGCATTTGGATAGTACTGACAATCTTGCATTTATTAATGAACCAATTCATAAGAATGCTCAGGCTACTACTCTTTTGTTAGCATCTCTATGCAGGGATGAGTACAACAAAGTTAGTGGTTTGGACAATGTCAAACAAATATGGGACACCCTCAAGATTTCTTGTGAGGAAAATGATGTCACCATGATCACCAAGATGGAATTGGTGGAAGTAGAGCTGGGGAGGTTCGCCATGAAAAGGGGGAGAAGCCAACTGAAACATACAACAGACTCAAGACCCTAGTGAACAAGATTCGAAGCTACGGGAGTACAAGATGGATGGATCATGATGTCATTCGGCTCATGCTAAAGTCATTTACTGTTATTGATCTTTATCTTGTAAACCTTATTCGTAAAAATCCTAGGTACACCAAGATGATGCCCAAGGAAATTCTTGGAAAATTTGTAAACGGGCACACGATGGTGAAAGAAGCAAGGTATGTTGATGACATTGCCAACAGACCTATTCCTCTCTATGAGTCACAGCTCGTTACACTCAAGGCAATGACTAGCAAGGAGACGCTACCAAACAAGGTAGCACAAGTGGAGGCTGCCGGACTCAATGAGCAGGAAATGACACTTGTAATTAAGCGCTTTAAGACCGTATTGAAGGGACGCAAGGAGTACCCCAACAAAAACAAATCAAAGGGAAAGTGTTCATGCTTCAATTGTGGTAAGTCTGGTCATTTTATTGCACAATGCCCCTATAATGAAAATGACTAGGAACTAGAAAAGAAAGGGAAGAAGGAAAAGAAGAACTACAGGAAGGCGAAGGGTGAGGCGCACATTGGAAAGGAGTGGGACTCGGACCGCTCTTCATCTGACTCCGACGATGAGGGACTTGCTTCCTCCGCCTTCGACAAGTCATCCCTCTTCCCCAACGAGCGACATACATGCCTCATGGCTAATGAGAAGAAGGTACGTATACGAGATACTCCTAAGTACACTTCTTCTAGCGATAAGGATTCCGATGATGAGTTAGATTACAACGATCACTTTAAAGGCTTAGGTAGATCCAAAGCTGACAAAATTAATAAATTAATTGATGCCCTTAATGATAAAGATAGATTGTAAGAAAAGCAAGAAGATATTCTTTATGAAGAACATGGTAAATGTATTAATACTAAAAAATCTCTTGCTTTGGAAATTAAGAAAATTGAAATATTTTCTTCTAAATTGTCTTCTTACCATGATTCTATTGCTAGCCTTAAAAGTTTAAATGTTGATTTAAATGCTACAATAGAAAAATTAAATGTTGCTAGTTCATCATTAGAGCATGTTTCTATTTGCAATAGATGCAAAGATATTGACATTGATAATCATGCCTCTACTATTTCTAAGTTGAATGATGAAATTGCTAATCTTCATGCTCAACTTAAAATTTACAAAAATGAATGTGAAAAGATAAAATTTGCGAGGGATGTCTACACCATTGGTAGACATCCCTCCATTAAGGACGGACTTGGTTTCCAAAAGGGAACCAAGGACTTAAATAGCCAAAGGTCCTCCAACCTCATTAAAGAGAAAGTGAAGGCGCCCTTGGCTAATAGTTCGCATTCTTTTCATGACAAGAAGAAACACACTTATTTATATGCTCATGTTAAGAATGCTTCTAATGTTTCACATGTTTCTCATCATGATGTTTGTTATGATCGTGTTGTTTTACTTGTATGTCATGATGCTGCATTTGATTCTCATGTCGTGATTGCATTATCTAGCTCTTCATATGTTCATGGTAGGAGTAGATCTAGGTGCCATGTTCAACATGTTGTTTCTCATACATTTAGGAATGCATCTAATGGCCCAACTATGCTTTATCGTACCTATGATGCTTCATGTGTGCTACATTATAAAAATGATAAAGTTGTTGCTAAAATGTGGGGACTAAATGCAAAGGAGGCAAAACTTGCATTTGGATTCCAAAAACTTATATGACTAACCTTGTAGAATCCAACAAGAGTTGGATACCTAAATCCAAAGCTTAAATTATCTTGCAGGTTTATGTATCCGGGGGCACAAGTTGGATTATTGATAGCGGATGCACAAACTACATGACGGGGGAGAAGAAGATGTTCACTTCCTACGTCAAGGACAAATATTCTCAAGACACGATTATCTTTGGAGATGGGAACCATGGCAAGGTCAAAGGTTTGGATAAAATAGCCATCACCACCGAGCATTCAATCTCTAATGTATTCTTAGTGGAATCGCTTGGTTATAATTTGCTTTCTGTAAGTCAATTATGCCATATGGGTTATAATTGCTTAGTTACAAATATTGATGTATCTATCTTTAGAAGAAGTGATGGTTCATTAGCTTTTAAAGGTGTATTAGACAACAAGCTTTATTTAGTTGATTTTACCAAAGAGAATTCTGATCTAAATGCATGTTTAATTGCTAAAACTAACTTAGGTAGATACATCCTTGCCATCTAACACATGTTGGAATGAAGAACCTTCATAAGCTTCTAAAGGAAGAACATGTTTAAGAACTAACAGATGTCTGTTTTGAGAAAGACAGACCTTGTGTAGCATGCCAAGCAGGTAAATAGGTAGGAACGAGTCATCCAAGCAAGAATGTGATGACAACATCAAGACTGTTGGAGCTACTCCATACGGATCTCTTCGGGCCCATTGCTTATCTTAGCATCGGCGGAAGTATGGTCTTGTAATTGTGGATGACTATTCTCGCTTCACTTGGGTTTTCTTTTTGCAGGATAAATTAGAAACCCAAAGTACAATGAAGTGCTTCCTAAGGAGAGCCCAAAATGAGTTTGAGCTCAAGGTGAAGAAAATCAGGAGCGACAATGGATCAGAATTCAAGAATCTTCAAGTGGAGGAGTATCTTGAGGAAGAAGGCATCAAGCATGAGTTCTCCGCTCCCTACACACCACAACAAAATGGTGTAGTGGAAAGGAAGAATAGTACGCTTATTGACATGGCAAGGATGATGCTGGAAGAACATAAGACAAAAGAGCGGTTTTGGTCGGAAGCCGTGAATATGGCTTGCCATGCCATAAACTGCCTCTACCTTCATCGCCTCCTCGAGAAGACAACATATGAGCTCCTAACCGGTAACAAACCAAATGTTTCATACTTTCGTGTATTTGGGAGCAAATGTTATATCTTGGTTAAGAGAGGTAGACATTCAAAGTTTGCTCCCAAAGCTGTAGAAGAGTTTTTACTAGGTTATGATTCAAATACAAAGGCATATAGGGTCTTCAACAAATCTTTGGGTTTAGTTGAAGTCACTAGTGATGTTGTATTTGATGAGGCTAATGGCTCTCCGAGAGAGCAAGTTGATCTTGATGATGTAGATGAAGATGAAATTCCAATGACCGCAATAAGAACTATGGCGATAGGTGATGTGCGACCACAAGAACAACAGGAACAAGATCAACCCTCTTTCTCAACAATGGTGCAACCCCCAACTCAAGATGAGGAACATGTACCTCAAGAAGAAGGCATGGATCAAGGGGGAGCACATGAAGAAAAGGACAAGGAGGAAAAGTACCACAGACACTTCCAACTCATGTCCGAGCCACCATTGAAAGGAATCATCCGGTGGATCAAATCCTTGGTGACATCAGCAAGGGAGTAACTACTCATTCCCGATTGGCCAATTTTTGTGAGTATTACTCCTTTGTTTCTTCTATTGAGCCTTTTAGGGTAGAAGAAGCCTTGCAGGATCCGGACTGGGTGTTGGCCGCGCAGGAAGAGCTCAAAAACTTCAAGAGAAATGAAGTGTGGAGCCTGATGCCACGCCCGAAGCAAAACATTGTGGGGACCAAGTGGGTGTTCCGCAATAAGCAAGACGAGTACGGGGTGGTGACAAGAAACAAGGCTCGACTTGTGGCAAAAGGATATGCCCAAGTCACAGGTTTGGATTTTGAGGAGACTTTTGCTCGTGTAGCTAGGCTTGAGTTGATCCGCATTTTATTGGCCTATGCTGCTCACCATTCTTTTAAGTTGTTTCAAATGGACGTGAAGAGTGCTTTCCTCAACGGGCCAATCAAGTAGGAAGTGTATGTGGAGCAACCTCCTGGCTTCGAGGATGATAGGTATCCCGACCATGTCTATAAGCTCTTTAAGATGCTCTATGGGCTTAAGCAAGCTCCAAGAGCATGATATGAATGCCTTAGAGATTTTTTATTTCTAATTCAAGGTCAGGAAAGCTGATCCTACTTTTTTACTAAGACTTGTGTAAGGAAAATGGACCCCGGGCCATTTGGCTTAATGAGTTTTGGTGTTTGATGATTAACACAAGCTGTGAACTAATGTGTTTGTAGTTCACAGGATGCTAAAGTAACTTGACCAAGACATTGAAGAAAGCAATACCTCAAAAGAAGACATTATGAAGATCAAGCGAAGTCCAAGAGAATAAAGGAGTGTTGCCTGCAGACTGTCCGGTGCCACACGCCGGACTATCCGGTGCACCAGGAACAGTAGCCCTAATGGCTAGTTCCAGGTGGCACTATGGAGAGAAGACCACCGGACTGTCCGGTGTGGAGTTCGGACTGTCCGCTGTGAAAAGCCTGCAGCGCCAATGGTCACCTGCCATGGTAGGACAACGGCTAGGCACACCGGAATAGTGCGCTGTCAGGTGCACCACCGGACTGTCCGGTGTACCGCAGCGAGCAGCAGCTTTTCTCCAATGGCTAGAATTGTGTTGGGGGATATAAATACACCCCAACCGGCCATTCCCAAGTGTGAGAGCCCAAGCAACATACTAAGGCATATAGTACACATTTCCAAGAGCTCAAACACCCAAGTGCTTAATAGAATCACTCGGTGATTAGTGTAGGTGCTTTGTGAAGTGCTTAGGTTAGTTAGACCACTTTAGCACTTGCTCTAGGTGAACCCTAGTTAGTTCAGTGAGTTTTGTAAAACCACACAACCCCTCGGCTCTTGCACAAGCCATTGAAATTGTACCGAGTGGGGCGAGAGTATTGCGAGACCGTGACAACCGCGTTTGTGTCACGGCCGCCACCGTGTACCGGAGGGAATGAAGCCCGTGACGTTTCGGCCGGAAGCTCGATAGTGGAGACGGCGGGGAGCGTCCGAGAGGAGCCGGAAGCGGAGCACCACTTGCGCGTGGAGAAGGCCCGCGACTCTCTACGGAGTTACTCGACCGAGGTGCTTGGCCCTTGTGTGGGCTTCCCTTTGCATAGGGGCGCCAACAAGGATTTGTCAGGACCTTGCGTGGTTCCGGATACCTTGGTAAAAATACCGGCGTCATCCACGAGAGTTTGCATCTCTACCTCGCTCTTTAACTTCCGCATTTATATTAAGCATTTAAGTTTCAATCTTGTCTTTCATACTTGTATAGTGTAGATTGAAACTTAGCCATTGCGGTAGAGATATCAACACTTAGAGAAAACATAGTTTGCACATTTTAGTTTGATTATTTGCATAGGTTTTGCTCTAAGGATTTATTTGTGGCCTAGTTTAGTAAATGTTTTAGAAGTCCTAATTCACCCCATCCCCCTCTTAGGCGTCACTCGTTTCCTACAAGTGGTATCAGAGCCTGGTTTGACTCATTTAAAACGTTTTAGCTTCACCGCTAAAAGAGCCGATGCTTTTTAGAGGAAGGGATGGATACCCATAGGCCACCACACTTCGACGACACTAACTTCCCATATTATAGTGCTAGAATGACTTGTTACCTAGAGGCCGTTGATTTAGGTGTTTGGAGAGTCTCTCGTGACAGGATGAAACCTCCCAAGAATCCCGAGAAACCCACCACGAGTGAGGAAAAAGAAATTCATTTGAATGCTAGAGCCAAAAATTGCTTGTATGAATCTCTTAGCATGGATATTGTCAATCAAGTTTTTACTTTAAAAACTGCTAATGAGATTTGGCTAAAATTGCATGAGCTCCATGACAGCACATCCAATGTCCGTGAGCAAAAACATTGCGTAGTCTTAAATGAGTATAATTCTTTTGCTATGAAGGATAATGAGCTTGTTAGAGACATGTATTCTCGTTTGAATCTAATCGTCAATGAGCTCAATTCTATTGGCATAAATAAGCTAGGTGATGCGGACATTGTGAGAAAGATTATCTCCCTGCTACCGCAATAAAGATATGGGTGCATCATCACTATTCTTCACAACATGGAGGACTTGGATACAATGACCCCGACCATCGTGATTGGAAAAATCGCGGCCTTCGAGATGTCGCGAAAAATGTGTCGGGGAGAGGAGCCAACTTCCTTAAGGCCATATGTTTTTGCATGTGATGAAAAGAAGGGTAAAAAGAAGGCTCTCACTCCAAGTTCCTCGAGTGAAGAAGAGGGAGAAGAAGAAAGTGATGAAGAAGAAGATAATCAACCATCAACATCATCCTCCGAGGACGAAGAAACAATCCGACGCGTCGGAAAGGTAATGGGGATGATCCGCAATATTAATCTAATGGGTGTGCCCCTGCAAGTAGAGGATCTTCTCTTTAACATTGACAGGAAAAGGCAAAGAAAGAGAGGATGCTTCGCATGTGGGGAGAAGGGCCACTTTAGGCACAATTGTCCAACTTTGGCCGAACCCAAAAAGGGGAGGAGCAAAGGCAAGGCGCTAACAAGTGTCAAAACTTGGGACGATTCTTCAAGCGAAGATGAACCTCCAAGGACGCGTAGCCACCGATCCTCATCACACAAGTGCCTTATTGTAGGATCTAGGACACCGGCTAGAGGGGGGGTGAATAGACAGTTTTGACTAAAATAAAAAACACTAGGGAAATTTAATCAATATAACAAGAGGAATAAATTCTCTAGTGATAACAAGTAAACAATCTATGAGAATCAACTAGGGTGATTGAATACTTGATGAACAATATGCAAAATACTAATCACTTGCACGACAATAAGTAATGCAAGAAACTAAAGACACCAAATTTTATCCCGTGGTATCGGTGATTTGCCGATCACCCCTAATCCATGTTGAGGTGGACTTCAAGCTCTCACTTGCTCCTCTATCAAGACACGGCTTGATCTTTGAGCCAAGTGGACAAGAAATCACTCAATACCTTGATTCCACTAATGTCACCTTTGCCGCTCCGGCGAGGTAGGCGTGAACCCCTCACAATCAACACCGCGGCTTCTCCACAATCTTCTTGGAGAACTCGACGGAGACAATCACCCGAGCCGTCTAGGAGGCGGCAACCTCCAAGAGTAACAAGCTGATGACGCTTGCTCGGTGTACCACCTAGTGCCTCAAGAATCACGGATGGATGCAAATGCACTAGGAACACTCAATCTCTCACTAGAATGCAATCTCAAGCAAAGAGTGTGAGAGAGTGAGTTGGAGGATCACAATTAAGCTCAATGTATGCAAGGAATGGCCAATAAAGCCCTCACACACGAGCTACCCTTCTATTTATAGTCCCCCACTCAAAACCAACCGCTATGAGCAAAAGACACAAGTTCTGCGCACATGCGGACGGTCCGCGCCCTAGGGCCGGACGGTCCGCCGTACACATAACGACTATTTTTCCCGTTTGAAATCTGTCAGAGTTGTCAGAAAAGTAAGGTCCGGACAGTCCGCCCACCTTGGCCGGACCGTCCGCGACCTGGCAACTTGGAGCACCCAGAGCTCTGACCAAGTGCAGTTAACACAAGCGGACCGTCCACCAACAAGGCCGGACGGTCCAGGATCTGGAGACAGTACTGTCCGGGCTTATCCTCCGGACAGTCCGTAGTACAAATCCCAAAAACCACACAGTCCCTGCCCAAACCAAATTTGGCACCTGCGGACGGTCCGCCCATCAAGGCTGGACGGTCCGCACTATAATTCAGGGACTGTGCCGAGGGCAGCCTCCTCTGGTCAGGACTGTGGATGGTCTGGCCCGAAGGCCCGGACGGTCCGCAGTGCAAATGAACAGGACCTGTCGGAAATGGACAGACTTCGGACCCCACTGGAGGATCGCGGACGGTCCGCCCTCAAGGCCCGGACGGTCCGCGCATCCCAACACTTTGCACTTTTCAAACAAGCTTTTGAAAGGATTTTTAACTCATGAAATTTGAAGCGATGTTAGTCCTCATGCAAATGCAACCACTAGATGCTCTATGAGGCACTAAGTTTTACACAGATCAAAGTCATTGACCCCTCTTAATAGTACGACTATCTAACCTACTAATCCGGTAAAGTATCTTCTCTAAACTCCTGAAGACCGGCAAAAACAAAACCTATGTTATACCTTTGCCTTCACTTGATCCACAACCAATGCTTATGAATCTCCAAGATTTCTTGTTCTATGTGGTCCAACCCTGCATTCTTATTTCTCCAAGAACCGTTAGTCCACAAGCAGTTGTCATTAATTACCAAAACATCACTAAGGGGCCTAGATGATTCATAATCTCCCCCTTTTTGGTAATTGATGACAACACTACATAATATATTCAAGAGAAGTTTTGTTTTTCCAAATCTCCCTCATACCTTAGGTATAAGAAGGATTTTGGAGATGAGTTTCGTAGGACTTATCTTGATTTGAAGTTCTGTCCGAGAGATAGATAAATCCCAATTAAAACTCAGAATGTAAGAAAAGCTCCCCCTATGTGTGTGCAGGATATTTCAAGCTAAAGATACAACACACATAATAGATCGGAGTTTTGATGGAGACCTTCCTACAGTCATGGTTATCGAGGCATACAAGAGATAATATGTAAAGTAAGCGCAACAATTATAATCACTCCTCAATTAACCATTCATAGAGTAATTTGAACTAAACATAGTTCAACCCACAGAATATTACAAATAGTTGTCCACAGGCATAAGACAGAGTTCAAAGTTCAAATAGTAGCCAATACCAAGTGCATAAGACATAAAATAATGCATGCAACATAAAATGGTAAAAATGGTAAACATGCACATGCACGGTCTCAATGTCCACATAAACAAACTCCCCTGAATATGACAACTTCTCTTCTCTTTCTTCACTTCTCTCCCCCTTTGGCATCAATTGCCACAAAGGAGAGGCTTCACTGATCACTTGGTGGAGGATGCATGTTATAGTAGTGAGTGCTGAAGGTGTCAAAAAGAGAGGAAAACTGTCCAAAGTCTTGTTGGAGTTGCTGCTGCCTCTGACTGATCTCTTGCATGCTGTCAATGGTAGAGAGGTTGTCAAATTGACTAGACAGAGCTCCCATGTTGTCCTGAAAACTCTGCTGCATGTTGTTGAGTCTGTTCATGATAGGATCAGTGACATTAGTTTGAATGTGACTGCGAAATTCAGAATACTCAGTGTTTAGCGCATCCCAGTTACTATCAAAACTAGATTGCATGTCATCCAGGCGTTGGTCCATATGTGTCATCATTCCCTGGAAGCGGGTATCCATGTGGGTCTGAAGCCCTTGCTGCATGTTTTGAAAATATGGGTCAAAGTAGCCTGGACTGGGCTGCCAATACTGCTGAGGATGAGGAGGAGGTGGAGGAGGAGGCATCTGCTCTGCCTCAGCTTCAGGAGCTTCTCCTGCATCATAACCAGGATCTTCCTCATCATCTGGGAAGGGAGTGAGTGGCCTGGTGAGGAACCCAATTTCATTCTTGAAGGGTCTAAAGGGTGTATGAACTATCTCACAGGGCCCCTCAAATCTTGTCTTTGCTTGGATGAGAGCCATAATGTAAGGCGCATAGGCTAAATTCTGGTTTTTGTCCATTTTTAGATCATTTAACTGTCTCATCATGAAAAGCACAATATTCATTACCTCACCATTCATGACATGGTGGATAATGTTCCAGAATTTGTCTCGAATTTTGCTCTTGTCCCCACTCTTAGGAAGAATTGTGACTCTTGCAATCTTGTTGATCACAGCAGGATGATGCCTCAGTCCTGCTGTCTCTTCAAACCTCCTAGGTATGCCCAGCCTCGCTGGCTCATAAAATTGCACAAAATCTTCAAAATTATCTTCAGTGTATAGATCAATTCCAGCTAAAATGGTATCATAATTCAGACTGTTGGCAGCTGCAAATTCAGCAAATGTTGCAGAATACCTCTTGAACCCAGTCATCCAAGTGATGGATTCCTCTTCTATATCAATCTCAGCTGTGGCCAGGAATTGCTTGACTGCCATCTCACTGAAATCAGTCCTCTGACCCATAAAATGGTACAGACCACATGTCTCAAACTTTGGAGTCAGGTCCTCTATAACTGATTGTCCCAGCATGAAAGTCCAATCAATCACCTGATGTTTGTGAAAGTTGGTATCCATCAATGTGCCCCAAAAAACATCAAATTGGAGCTGAGTGTGGAAGAATTGAACATTTGTGTCTGATGGCAGAGTATATTGATTGATAGTTCTCCTGGAGCAGTATTCTGCCATAGAGAACCTCCTCTTTAGAAATGTCCATCCTGTGATGTCAATTGGGTAGTCAGGATGTGTATGAGGAATGTCTTCTGTGTCCATAGATTCACTGCCCCCAGCTGAAGATTGGGCCTCTGAATCAGTGGTTGGAGTGTAGTCAGCATCGTCTGCACGAGGGCACTTTGATTTGAAGCGATCGACAAGCTTCTTGCGAAGACCACCCAGATCACTGTAATAAATGTGAGAAACATCCATAGATGAATAGTTGGTAACACCACAATCATAGAGAAAGGAAGTGCAATTCTCTGTCAGGGTCCAGACTGTCCGTGCTAGAGGGCCGGACTATCCGCGCCACAGGTCCAGACGGTCCGCGCCCACCAGGCGGACGGTCCGCGACCGTCCAGGGGCGACTCCCTAGAACCCTAGTCGCCTCAATCATTCAAACGACGATTCCGCAGAAAATATCCATCCAAACTCATTCAATTTTTTGCATAACATTCACAATGAGTAGCACTAATAATCCCACCAATCAGATTTGGAAAACTATTGCTCAATTCTAGATCAGAGAGAAAATTCGAATAATCCCAAATTTGAAGAAATTTGATGAAATCCATGAGATTATGAAATACCGGGATAAAGACATGTTTGTTGAACTTTCCACAAGCTTTCGGACTGTCCGTGCGCAACTTCTCTTCTCCGTCCGTGCACAATCAACGAAAGTGACCTTTTTGGCGAGTGGAGAGCGTGAGAGGAGAGACAATGAGTAGAAATGACAAGTTGACTGTCTCTGCCCGTCTTATCTGCCTGTCGCGGATGGTCCGCGCAGGGGCGACGGACGGTCCGCGCCCTGATAACTTCAGACGGTCTGCGCTTCTGACCGGACTGTCCAGTTCCTAATACTGCGGACGGTCTGTGGTCCATGGGCGGACGGTCCGCGGCCTGATACTCAGTTTTTCAAATTCTGTCCACTTTCTGATTTTGAATTTCAAATCTGAATTGATGCTCATATATGGACATTTTGACCGATCCAAGGGTTAGTATGCATGCATATACACATTATGTATTTGAGGAATGCGAATTTTCATATCAAACTACTTAGATCAATCTAAAATGAAAAATTCATCAAAAATACCCAATAAATAGCGTAGAGAGCATATTTAGAGCCGAAATGCAATACTACACATGTGCGATCAACTTCAAGCCACATTTGAGAGATCGATCACATTCATTTCACTTCTTAGAGTACAAAATCTCGTTTCATCCAATGGCTTTGTAAAAATATCGGCTAATTGATCATCCGTACCAATGGAATATATAGAGATATCTCCCTTTCCAACATGATCCCTTAAGAAGTGATGCCGTATATGAATATGCTTAGTTCTTAAGTGTTGGACCGGATTTGTAGCCAATTTTACCGCACTCTCATTATCACACATGAGAGGCACATTCTTGAAAATAATCCCATAATCCAATAGAGTTTGTTTCATCCATAATAGTTGAGCACAACAATTTCCGGCCGATATATATTCCGCCTCGGCGGTAGAGAGAGAGCAACAGAATTTTGCTTTTTAGAAGACCATGAAATAAGAGATCTACCAAGAAATTAACAACAACTGGAGGTGCTTTTTCTATCAACTTTGCACCCCGCATAGTCCGAATCCGAATATCCAATTAATTCAAATTGAGCACCTTTGGGATACCATAGACTAATATTGGGAGTATACTTCAAATATCTTAGAATTCTTTTTGCGGCCTTCAAGTGAATCTCTCCAGGTGAAGCTTGAAATCGAGCACACATGCAAACACTAAACATAACATCGGGCCTAGATGCGGTAATATAAAGTAAACTACCAATTATTGAGCGATAAAGTTTTTGATCAACCATAGTACCTCCTTCTCTAAGTATAGATGACCATTTGTTGCCATAGGAGTCTTGATAGGCTTTGCATTTTCTAAGCCAAACTTCTTGAGCATGTCCTTCAAATATTTTGATTGACTTATAAAAATTCCATCTTTCAATTGTTTGATTTGAAGACCAAGAAAGAAGCTCAATTCTCCTATCATAGACATTTCAAATTCTTTTGACATCATTTTTCCAAATTCCTCACAAAAACAATTCATTAGTAGATCCAAAAATAATATCATCAACATAAATTTGACAAACAAATAAGTCTTTGCCAATTCTTTTAGTGAATAGGGTAGTGTCAACCTTCCCAATTTTAAAGTCTTTGGAAAGCAAGAAATCCCTAAGCCTTTCATACCAAGCGCGTGGAGCTTGCTTAAGCCCATAGAGAGCTTTAGAAAGCTTGAACACATGGTTAGGTCTTTTGGGATCCTCAAAACCGGGAGGTTGTTCAACCTACACTAGTTCACTAATCTTACCATTTAGAAAGGCACTCTTTACATCCATTTGGTAGAGCTTGATATTATGTGCACAAGCATAAGCAAGAAGAATCCGGATTGCTTCTAATCTTTCCACGGGAGCAAATGTCTCCCCAAAATCCAATCCCTCAATTTGAGTATATCCTTGTGCAACTAATCTTGCCTTGTTTCTTACTACTACACCATCTTCATTGTGCTTGTTGCGAAACACCCATTTTGTACCAATAACATTGTGGTTCTTTGGTCTCTCAACAAGCTCCCAAACTTCATTTCGAGTGAAGTTATTTAATTCTTCATGCATTGCATTCACCCAATCAACATCAAGTAGAGCTTCATCTACATGGTTAGGTTCCATACAAGATATAAAAGAGAAATGTTCACAAAATGAAGCTATGCGAGAGCGAGTTTGAACACCCTTACTAATATCACCCACAATTTGATCAACCGGGTGATCCTTCACAATAGAATGATGAATTCTTGATAACGTTTGATAATTGCTAGTTGAAGCATTAGGATGAACCAAATGACTTGAAGTACCTTGATCTCAAGTATCCATGGCTTTGGTGATCTTCTTCATTTAGAGTTGAAGAGGAAGGAATGACAACCACACTGTTTTCATCACCATCTTCCTTTGGCTTTATTTCACCAATGGCCATTGTTTTCATAGCATTTTTCAATTGAGTTCCACTAACATCATCAAGATTATCACTTTCATCTTGAGACCCATTTGTTTTTCATCAAACTCAACATCATATGCTTCTTCAATAATACCATGAGTTTTGTTGAAAATTCTATAAGCCTTACTAATTGATGAATATCCAAGAAGAAAACCCTCATCACATTTCTTCTCAAATTTAGAAAGCCGGCTTCCCTTTCTCAAAATATAGCATTTGCAACCGAATACCCTAAAATATGAGATATTTGGCTTTCTACCAATGAGCAATTCATAGGGAGTTTTCTTCAAAAGCTTGTGACAATATAGTCTATTTGATGAATGACAAGCGGTGTTTATTGCCTCAGCCCAATAAGAATTCGATACATTATATTCCGCTAACATAGACCTAGCCATATCAATGAGAGTCCTATTCTTTCTTTCAACAATACCATTTTGTTCCGGGGTATATTTGGAAGAGAATTCATGTTTAATACCCTTGTCATCACAATATTCATAAATTCTTGCATTTTTGAATTCCGACCCATTATCACTTCTAACTTTCTTGATATCAAAATCAAATTGATTTTGAGCCAATATAGCAAATGACTTGAATGTTTCAAACACATTAGATTTATCTTAAAGAAAATAAACCCAAGTGAATCTAGAATAATCATCCACAATCACAAGACAATAGGAATTACCACCAATACTCACAAAACGATGTGGGCCCAAATAAATCCATGTGAAGTAATTCCAAAGGTCGATGAGTGGACATTTGACTTTTATTTGGATGAGTATTTGCCACTTGCTTCCCGGCTTGACAAGAGCTACACAATTTGTTCTTCTCAAACTTCACATCTTTCAAGCCACGAACTAAGTCATGCTTGGTTAACCGATTGAGTTGCTTCATTCCAACATGACCAAGTCTTCTATGCCATAACCAACCTAGTGAAGCCTTTGAGAATAAGCAAGTTGTGAGCTTTGCCTCACTAGATGATAAATCAACAAGATAAAGATTTTCATGTCTAAAACCTTTAAACTTAAGATTGCTACCATCAACACTAGAGATAATAACATCATCAACCGTGAAATTGCAACTAAATCCTAAATCACATAATTGAGCTATGGATAGTAAATTAAAATTCAAAGACTCAACCAAGAGCACATTTGATATGGAATGATCATTTGAAATAGCAATTTTACCCAATCCTTTAACCTTTCCTTTGCGATTATCTCCAAATGTGATACTATCATAATTTGAGCAATCTTCCTCACTCATTTGGGTGAACATTTTCATATCTCCGGTCATGTGTTGAGTGCATCCACTATCTAACACCCAATGATTCCCTCCCGCCTTGTTGTTCACCTACAAAAGGAAATCAATCTCTTTTAGGTACCCAAACTTGCTTGGGTCCTTGGATGTTAGTGACCAAGGTCTTTGGCACCCAAATAGCTTTCTTTTTGTTGCCAACAATTGAAGTACCAACAAATCTAGCATGAACACCTTTTGCATTATGAGAAAGAACATAACAATGCTCAAAACAAGTGGAGGATACATTCTTGAGCTTGGGACAATTTTTCTTAACATGTCCCTTCTTGTGACACTTGTGACACACTTTGTTACATTCTTTCACAAACAATGTCTTTTGCTTTATAAAAGCATTCTTTCCTTTCTTGGGAACATATCCAAGACCCTCACGGTTAAGTGAGCACCGTTGACTTCCCAATATGAAGTCCAATTTAGCCTTTCCACCATATGCCTTTTCTAGGTCATGAGTTAGAGCATTTACTATATCTACTAACACTTCATTCTCAATAATGATTTTTGATTCATCAAGAGCAATATTATCATTCATGAGAGAAATTTTGCATTTATCACAAATAGAGTTAGTAGGTAGTGGTTCACTTGTAGGACTATCAAGTAAGTCACAAGTGACTCCAACATCCTCGGTGACCACCATAACTTCATGCACAATAGATGATTTTTGAGCATCCGCAAGCTTCTCACAATTTTCTTTTAGATCATTGTGAGAGGTCTTGAGCTCCTCAAAAGACACTTGGAGGTTTTTATACAATTCCTTCAAGGTCTTAAATTTTTCTTTTTCTTTGTGCATGTAGTCATCGGCCTCACCTAACATTCTAACAAGATCATCATATGAATAGCCATCATCATCAACATCATCAACATCATCATCATCATTTATATCATTTAAATCGGTGATGATTTTTACCTTAGCATCTCCCTTTGCCATGAGACAATGGGGGGATGAGAAGAGTAAGGGAGCTTCCTTGATGGCAATTCCGGCATTAAGCTTGGATGGGGTGTCATCATCATCATCATCATCCGAGCTATCATCCGAGTCCCATTCAACTAGGTAGGCTTTGCCATCTTTCTTTTTGTTGTAGAATTTCTTTTTCTTCTTATCACTTTCATCTTTGCCCTTCTTCTTCTTGTTAGGGCAATTCATGGCAATGTGACCGGGTTCCCCACACTCAAAACATTTTCTATCATTGAAAGCATTCCTTCTTGATGTTTGACCTCTTCTAGGTTGACCTCTCTTCATCTTCATGAATTTGTTAAATTTCCTTACAAATAGAGCCATATCACCATCACTCTCACTTTCATTTTCTTCATCATTACTATCTTTGTTTTCAATTTCCTTAGAGGCTTTAGCTTTGAGAGCAATTGATTCATTCTTCACTTTCTTTGCCAAACTTATAGCATCGGCTTGAGATTTCTTGAATATATCTTGAGTAAGAATTTCCCCCAATACTTCGGTTGGAGAAGTTGTAGATAGATCACTTCTTACTAACATTGTCACAATGGTCTCATATTTCTCCGGAAGTGATCTAAGGAACTTATGAGTGAAATCCACATCCGGTACATTAAAACCAAGTCCCTTGAGTTCATTCACTATCTCATTTAACCGGTTGAACATATCGGATACACTCTCATCTTCTTTCATAATAAATTGCTCAAACTTCCCTTTGCACACATATAGCTTGGCACTCTTCACAATTGTAGTTCCTTCATGAATTTCCATTAGCTTAATCCAAATCTCATGAGCGGTTGTGAGATCCTTGATGCGATTGAACTCATTTATATCAAGAGCATCATAGAATACATTCACGACTTGATCATTTGTAAAGATATTCTCATTGTCACTAACGGATGGTTCATCTTCTTTCAACACAACAAATCCATCCCTGATAATTGGCCAAATTTTTCCATCCATTGCTCTAAGATGCATTGACATTCTTATTTTCCAATAGTCGTAGTTATTTCCATCAAAATGCGGTGGCTTCCCAATGTGCACATTGTTGTTACTAGCCATTTTGTCCTACTCCAGGATGATTAGATCCACAAACAATGGAGTCCTTGGCTCTGATACCACTTGTAGGATCTAGGACACCAACTAGAGGGGGGGGGGTGAATAGACAGTTTTGACTAAAATAAAAAACACTAGGGAAATTTAATCAATATAACAAGAGGAATAAATTCTCTAGTGATAACAAGTAAACAATCTATGAGAATCAACTAGGGTGATTGAATACTTGAAGAACAATATGCAAAATACTAATCACTTGCACGACAATAAGTAATGCAAGAAAGTAAAGACACCGAATTTTATCCTGTGGTATCGGTGATTTGCAGATCACCCCTAATCCACGTTGAGGTGGACTTCAAGCTCTCACTTGCTCCTCTATCAAGACACGACTTGATCTTTGAGCCAAGTGGACAAGAAATCACTCAATACCTCGATTCCACTATTGTCACCTTTGCTTCTCTGGCGAGGTAGGCGCGATGTGACACCCCAGGTGTCAGTTTCGTGTTATGACGAGAGATGTATCCTAATCTCGGATGCTCAGTGAAAATCTCTATTTCTCGCTCGCATATGTCTCTGACTATTCCAGATTATTCATTCATATTTCACCGAATTCGGAATTATTCAATCTCACAGAAGGCCGAATTTGGAGCCTGTTAAAACTTTTATTTCTCGGAATAAATGCAAACTCGTTAATCCATCTCGATATATATAAATCTCGTCTAAAGCTCATTTAATCAAACGCTCGACAGTTGCTAGTCGAGCTGTGTCTGAAACTGATTCCTCGACCTTCGATCTGTGTCCGACTACTTTATCCGAGTCCGTACTCTCAAACCTAATACTCAGTATGTCGTCCTCTAATCAAATTTACCCGACTCGGCCAAATATCTTGTGTCTGAACCGAATTGAAAAACCCCGTATCGACAACGATTTTAAATTATCACGATTCACCTTCTCCGAATACGAATCCGAAACCAATCGGTCTCAATTCATTTTGTTCCTATTTGGGTGCGAGGAATTATTTTTCCGAGCGACGCTAAACAAATCAAATTCTTAGTACGGATAATCCGTCGTTCTGTCCGACCGAGTACCAGCTCGCTCTGTTTTGCATAGACGACTTCCGCTGCGAGCATTTTTATTCGGAGAAATATTTTAGCGCGGCCCGATTTAGCGTTTTGGGCCAGCCCATTCCAGCCCAATAGGCCCATTTGAAACCCTAACCCTAGCACATGTCTATAAATATGGACCCTTCCCCTTGCACTTGGTCATTTTGCACTCCCACCCCTCAAAAATTTCCAGCCGCCACATCCTTCTTCCTCCTCTCCCCCACACGCACATCTCTCTTCTTCCCTGTGCATGGCGCAGAAAAATCTCCCAGCCGAGCTCCAAGCTCCCACGGCGCTCGAGCTCCACTCCTCCCTGTTCGTCTTCAACCCCAAGTCAGCGCCCTCTCGCTGGCTGTCCTCTCCAGCGCGTCCCCTGCAGGCGAGCAGCGATTTCCATCTCCTTGCAACCTCCAAGGTCGATCCCCCTCTGTTGCTGGCCGAGCTCCAGCTCCAGCTCCAGCTCCGGCCAGCAGCCATGGCGCGGCGCCCTCCCGGCTCCTCCTGCGAGCGGCTGCAGGAGGGAGCTCCCCCTCTCTCCCATGGCCGAGCAGCAGCTCTGCTCACCCCCTCCCATGGCAGCCGAGCGCCCTCCCTATTCCTCAGTTCCCTGGACGCGAGCCCCTGCTTCTTCTTCCCCACGGCAGCGACAACCACCAGCGATTCCCTCTGCTCCTCGCCCCTACCATGGCTGCCGACCTCTCTGCCCTTCTTCCTCCATAGGCGCGAGCCCCTCCTCCCTCTGTCTGGCACCCTTGCTGCAGGACGCGCAGAGCTCCCATGGACGCCCAGAAATTCTAGCAGCGAGCCCCCCTTCCTCGCTGTACGTCGTGATGCCCGCCGGCTGTTCGACAAAATGCGCAGCAAGCCACGCGCTGCAGCAGCCCTCCCGTTCAATCTCCACTCCCCTCGTCGTGTGTCGTCGCTCTCGTGCTCGCTGCGCAGCCCCCTCCGCGACGCCGTCGAAACCCGTGGTGAGAAACACCCCGCTGCCCTTGCTATTATCATATTTTTGTGCTCGGAAAAATATTGAACTGTTGCGTGTGTCTAATCGCAGCTAGTGGTCGACGCCGCGCTTCGCGCCTTGGCCGTTCGACGAAATGCCGAGCCATGTGGACAGCCCATGCGTCTAGTCACGACTCGTTTAGGTTGATTGAATTATAGTTTATAATACGTATGCTTTGATTGATGTCAGGTAGTGCATATATATATATGTGGATGTGTGTACTGTGTTTCGGCTATACACGTTGGTAGGATCGCATTTGCGAATAGAGAACAAAAGAGGTTGTTGATGTATGCGATATGTAGTTGTCTAATTATGTTTTGGTCGATGTGGTGCATGTTTAAAAATTGTATTGGTATGGATTGAATTTTGTGACGAAAGAAAAAGAACTAGAAAAGAACTCGGATGTTTTTAGATTTCGATAGGAATATATGCGATGTGTTGTTGATGTGAAGACTAAGTTTAAATAAATAAATGCGGATCATGTTTTAGGGAATACATCTATAGATGTTTATGTGAGAAGTGTATTGGTTTTATGCATGTGATCGGTGATGGTGATAGTCGATGCAAATAAGGGTATGATTAGTCCTGTTGGAGTCACTATGCTGTTGATGTCTTGTGCGTAATATGGGGACACGTATGCTTGTGTGTGTGCCGTGGTGTATTATAGTGATGGTGGTGTAAGATAATTAATTGAGGTGTGCAGGTATATGCCGTAATATGGTTATACTCGCAACGAAGAAAGATGTATGTCTTGTGTAACACAACGTTTAGATTACTGTTGTATAATCATGTGAAGGATGCTCATGATGGTCGTGTGATTTAGGAGTGATGTAATGGCAAGCTAGAAGGAAGTTGAGTTTTCAAACGGCTAGTGGATAGTGTCTGTCGGTGTTGTCATGATTTTTGTTGTATGGCAATGTGATGTTTGCTTTGTCAAAAATTGCATTCCATTCCCATTGGATAAATAAATGTCTTATTGATCGATTAGTGGTCTTATATAAGCGTTATCGTAGCCTAATGATTATTGGAAGCGAGTAGCGTTCATAAGTCAGTCCTTGTTAAAAATTAAAGAACAATCTGATAAGATGTGCACATAAGTGCTTTAGGTCCTTCAGTCGCAAATGTAAGTCTCATGGAGTTTTATGCCAGGTGTTAATGCCTCTATGTTAGGCCTCCTAAAACATGGTGTTTTAAGTGACTTGTGTGTTGTCCAGCTTAAGTTGAGAAATGGTTAAGAAACACTGATTAATCGGCTCCAACCCATGTTTTTGAGTTACGATGTCTAAAATGGTTCGCTAAGTCTTCTATTGTGATTAGCCAACTCATGTTAAATAGGAGTCGATTTCGTTAAGTGTTTGTTATATATGGGTTGTCTCGAATGGCGATAATAAGAGGCAAGCCGACGTGTAGGATGTATAGCGGCCTAGGTTGTTGCTTGGTTAACCAACTTGCTAGATGGCTTTGGTTAAGCTCATAGTCACGATGATTTGCCTGTTGTAGTCTAGATGCGCATGGTTATGGTCGTGGGTAAAAATTAGTAGTGCTCATGTAGTGTCTAAGCTAAAATGCGAACTAGTGGGTGAAAAGTGTTTTGATATACATATATGCCGGATTTGATGATTGTGATGAATGCCTTGATTAATGGTGTATGGTAGTTCCAGCGCGCGAAATAACTTGTATAAAAATTAGTAAGTCTACTTGTTGGTCCTAATTTAATTAATTTAACTCAAAAAATGGTAAAGTGCTAGAATGATTCAAGTCTCTAGAATGCGGCAATTCTTGAATTATATAGAAGCTGGAATTTATTGATAGCTGTTTTGGGCTGCACGCATTATTTTTGTTGTGCTGTTTGTTTGATAAACCAAATCATGTTTCCTGTAGAAAAGTCATATAGAATAGTTGTACATAACATGATTATCTTACTTGTGTTAAAATTTGACAGCCATAGGTCTAACAGTTTAGAAGTTATGAATTTTACAAATTCAGTAACTGAATCTGTCCAAATTCTGTACAGATTTTAGAAACTGCATTGTTGGCTCAATTTAATGTTGCAATCTGTTCATGGTCGTTATATGAAAGTTGTAGATGCTTTCCTGATCTTGCTTGTGTTAAAATTTCATAACCACAGGCCTGATAGTTTAAGAGTTATGAATTTTACAAACTGCTTGCTGTGTTCTGTCCACTGTCAGAACAGATTTCGAAAACTGTGTTGTTTGATTTAGTTAAACATTGAATCACTTGGTGATTATAAAAGTTATGTAGTGCTTTTGCTGAGCTTTCCGAAAAGTCTTAGATCACTCTTTTTGGTGGTCTGAAGTTTAAGTTACATGTGTTTGAAGTGTGAAGACTGAATCTGCCCAGTTTTGGACAGCAAAGTCTTCTAGTATCTTTTATCCTTAGTTAAATATTGAATCACCTTGAGATGTTTATAAATGATATGTAGAAAATTTCATTATCTTTCCAGAAAGTCTAGGATCAATTTGTTTGGATGTCTGAATCTTCAGTTATGAATTTTTAAAGTCACAAGTCTGAATTTGTCCAAATCTGGACAGCGCTGTTGTGTTAACACCTTTTGACCTTGCTAAGTGTTTAATCATGCTGTGATGACAATACCAAAGTTGTAAAGCACTTTTCAAGCTGTCGGGGACCATAATTAGGGGTACCCTCAAGACCCCTAAATCTCAGCTGGTAACCCCCATCAGCACAAAGCTTCAAAGGCCTGATGGGTGTGATTAAATCAAGGATCGGTCCATTCAAGGGACACGATCGTGCCTCGCCCGAGCCTAGCCTCGGGTAAGGGAAGCCGACCCCGGAGAACCTACGTCTCGCCCGAGGACCCCCTCCAGCAACGGGCACACTGTCAGCTCGCCCGAGGCTCAGTCTTCATCGAGAAGCAACCTTGGCCATATCGCCACGCCGACCGACCAAATCGCAGGGGTATTTAATGCAAAGGTGGCCTGACACCTTTATCCTGACGCACGCCCACCAGTCGATAGCGCCGAAGTAACCGCAGTCACTTCGCCGCTCTACTGACCGGACTGACAAGAGGACAGCGCCGCCTGCGCCGCTCCGACTGCTGAGCCACCCGACAGAGTGAGGCTGACAGCAGCCAAGGCCGGCCTCGGGCGTCTTAGGAAACTCCGCCTCGCCCGACCCAGGGCTCGGACTCGGGCTCAGCCCCGGAAGACGGTGAACTCCACTCCGCCCGACCCAGGGCTCGGACTCGGGCTCAGCCCCGGAAGACGGCGAACTCCGCTCCGCCCGACCCAGGGCTCGGACTCGGGCTCAGCCCCGGAAGACGGCGAACTCCGCTCCGCCCGACCCCGGGCTCGGACTCGGGCTCAGCCCCAGAAGACGGCGAACTCCGCTCCGCCTGACCCAGGGCTCGGACTCGGGCTCAGCCCTGGAAGACGGCGAACTCCGCTCCGCCCGACCCAGGGCTCGGACTCGGGCTCAGCCCCGGAAGACGGCGAACTCCGCCTCGTCCGACCCTAGGGCTCGGACATGGGCTCAGCCCCGGAAGACGACGAACTCCGCCTCGCCCGACCCGGGGGCTCGACCTCGACCTCGACCTCGGAGGAGCCTCCACCTCGCCCAGCCTAGGGCATGGACCGACCACGTCAACAGGAAGCGCCATCATTACCCTACCCCGAGCTGACTCGGGCTACGGGGAACCAGACCGGCGTCCCATCTGGCTCGCTCCACCATGCGAGTAATGATGGCGCCCCGCATGCCCTGTGACGACGGCGGCTCTCAGCCCCCTTACGGAAGCAAGAGGACGTCAGCAAGGACTCGACAGCCCCAACAGCTGTCCTCCCGCCAGGCTCTAGCACTCCTCCGACAGCCACGACACCACGCGAACTGGGTGCCAAGACCTCTCCGGTTGCCACGATGGCATGTACTTAGGGCGCTAGCTCTCCATCGCTAGACACGTTAGCACATTGCTACACTCCCCATTGTACACCTGGATCCTCTCCTTACGCCTATAAAAGGGAGGACCAGGGCCCTCTTACAGAGGGTTGGTTGGCCCGCGCGGAGAAGGACGGGACGGCGCTCGCGCAAGGCCGCCCGCTCCCACTCCCGCGTGGACGCTTGTATCCCCCTACTGCAAGCGCACCCGACTCAGGCGCGGGGCTAACACGAAGGCCGCGGGATTCACTCTCTCACGCCTGCCTCCCTCCGGCTGCATCCTTTCCCCCCTTCGCGTTCCGCCTCGCGTCGACCCATCTGGGCTGGGGCACGCGGCGACGATTCACTCGTCGATCCAGGGACCCCCCGGGTTTCGAAACACCGACAGTTGGCGCGCCAGGTAGGGGCCTGCTGCGTGTTGACGAACAGCTTCCCGTCAAGCTCCAGATGGGCAGTCTCCAGCAACCTTTCCGGCCCGGGATGGTGCTCCGTTTCGGGAATCTTGAGTTCATGTCCCTCGACGACAGCTACGACATGATACTCCTTCTCCCGCCGCGCGACAGCGACAATGGCGGTCGATAACCCGCTCGCCGGCGGGGAAATCGACGACGCCTTCCCCACATGGTGGAAGGACGACACTCGGGCTTGTCCCGTCCCCTCCCCCGTCGACGGAGGAGGAGGTGGGGCAACCAAGGCCAAGCGGGAAGCGGCACCTCGTTGGCTGTCAAGCGAGTCGACGGTGCCGGCGCCCCAACGGAGGGCGCGTCGGGCATCGATCTCGCGTCTGAGACGAAGACGAGCGCCGCCTCTCCGCAACACGCCAATCTCAAGCAAACGCACGATGCCAGCACGCTCGCGAAGGACTTGCTGGGCGTCACCCTCGTACCTGAGACAACGGTGCAGTCAGTCCCAGACGCGACCTCGTCACCGCCCGTCGACCAAAAGGTACCGACCGATTCCCATCTCGCGTCTTTTGGATTCGGCCCCGACCCACCAAGCGACCCCGCTTCGGTGATCACTTTCATAGAGACGAGTCCAAACCCTCTAGGGTATCGTGTGCGGTCACCCTGGGACCGACTGACCTATGAGCCCTCAGGGTCCGAGGAAGATGGCGAGCCCGACCTCTGTTGGGATTTCTCCGGAATTGGTAACCCCAGTGCCGTGCGGGACTTCATGACCGCATGTGACAACTGCCTTTCCGACTGTTCCGACGGTAGCCGCGGCCTCGACAACGAGGACCGCGGCCCAAGTCGTGAATGTTTCCACGTCGATCTAGGGGGTCCCGACGAAGGCAACCATCTTGGTATGCCGGAAAATGGTGATCCCCCTAGGCCCATGCCTCGCGTTGACATCCTTCGGGAGCTAGCTGTGGTCCCCGTCCCGGCGGGGGGTCCTGACCCACAGCTCGAGCAAATCCGCGAGAGGCAGGCCAGGCTCGACGAGGGAGCAGGAACGCTTGTGCCGATCCGCCGGAACATCGGGCAGGAATGGGCGGTCCAACCCCCGGCCGGAGAAGCGCGTCATCTCCCCCAGGACATCTAGCACCGCATCACCGACGACGTTAGGGTGAGGCCACCACCGGATACTAGCGGAGTCGGCCAGAACCTGGCTGCAGCGGCAATACTCCTCCGCGCGATGCCGGAGCCATCAACCACCGAGGGGCGACGTATCCAGGGAGAGCTCAAGAATCTCCTGGAGGACGCCGCGGTCCGACGGGCCGAAAGCTCTACCTCCCGAAGGCAGGGGTTCCCCTCGGAACATCGCGCCGCGACTTCCCGATTCATGCGGGAAGCCTCGGTCCACTCCGGGCGCACGCGCAACACAGCGCCTGCAGTCCCGGGTCGCCTCGGCAACGAGCGTCATCATCACAGCCGTCGGGCCCACCTCGACGACAGGGCGCGCCGAGGCTACCACCCCAGACGTGGGGGACGCTACGACAGCGGGGAGGATCGAAGTCCTTCGCCCGAACCACCCGGTCCGCAGGCTTTCAGCCGCGCCATACGACGGGCACCGTTCCCGACCCGGTTCCGAACCCCGACTACTATCACAAAGTACTCGGGGGAGACGAGACCGGAACTGTGGCTCGCGGACTATTGGCTGGCCTGCCAACTGGGTGGAACGGACGATGATAACCTCATCATCCGCAACCTCCCCCTGTTCCTCTCCGACACCGCTCGAGCCTGGTTGGAGCACCTGCCCCCGGGGCAGATCTCCAACTGGGACGACCTGGTCCAAGCCTTCGCCGGCAATTTCCAGGGCATGTAATGCGCCCTAGAAACTCCTGGGATCTCTGAAGCTGCCGCCAGCAGCCGGGAGAGTCTCTCCGGGACTACATCCGGCGATTCTCGAAGCAGCGCACAGAGCTGCCCAACGTCACCGATTCAGATGTCATCGGCGCGTTCCTCACCGGCACCACCTGCCGCGACCTGGTGAGCAAGCTGGGTCGCAAGACCCCCACCAGGGCGAGCGAGCTGATGGACATCGCCACCAAGTTCGCCTCTGGCCAGGAGGCGGTTGAGGCCATTTTCCGGAAGGAGAAGCAGCCCCAGGGCCGCCCACCGGAAGATGCTCCCGAGGCGTCAACTCTGTGCGGTGCCAAGAAGAAGGGCAAGAAGAAGTCGCAAGCGAAACGCGACGCCGCCGATGCGGACCTTGTCGCCGCCGCCGAGTACAAAAACCCTCGGAAACCTCCCGGAGGTGCCAACCTCTTCGACAAGATGCTCAAGGAGCCGTGCCCCTATCATCAGGGGCCCGTCAAGTACACCCTTGAGGAGTGTGCCATGCTTCGACGACACTTCCACAAGGCCGGGCCACTCACGGAGGGTGGCAAGGCCATCGACGGCGCAAAGGAGGAAGATCACAAGGCAGGAGGGTTCCCCGAGGTCCGCGACTGCTTCATGATCTACGGCGGGCAAGTAGCGAACGCCTCGGCTCGGCACCGCAAGCAAGAGCGTCGACAGGTCTGCTCGGTAAAGGTGGCGGCGCCAGTCTACCTAGACTGGTCCGATAAGCCCATCACCTTCGACCGGGCCGACCATCCAGACTACGTGCCAAGCCCGGGGAGATACCCACTCGTTGTCGACCCCATCATCGGCAACGTCAGGCTCACCAAGGTCCTCATGGACGGAGGCAGCAGCCTCAACATCGTCTACGCCGAGACCCTCGGGCTCCTACGGATCGATCTGTCCTCGGTCCGGACGGGCGTTGCGCCTTTCCATGGGATCGTCCCCGGGAAGCGCGTTCAACCCCTCGGACAACTCGACCTACCCGTCTGCTTCGGGACGCCCTCCAACTTTTGAAAGGAGACCCTCACGTTCGAAGTGGTCGGGTTTCGAGGAACCTACCACGCAGTGCTGGGGAGGCCATGCTACGCCAAGTTCATGGTCGTCCCCAACTACACCTACCTCAAGCTCAAGATGCCAGGCCCCAACGGGGTCATCACCGTCGGGCCCACGTACCAACACGCGTACGAATGCGATGTGGAGTGGGTGGAGTACGCCGAGGCCCTCGCCGAATCCGAGGCCCTCATCGCTGACCTGGAGAGCCTCTCTAGGGAGGCGCCCGACGTGAAGCGCCACGCCGGCAACTTCGAACCAGCGGAGATGGTCAAGTCCGTCCCTCTCGACCCCTGCAACGATGCCTCCAAGCAGATCCGGATCGGTTCCGAGCTCGACCCCAAATAGGAAGCAGTGCTCGTCGACTTTCTCCGCACGAACGCCGACGTTTTCGCGTGGAGTCCCTCGGACATGCCCGACATACCGAGGGAAGTCGCCGAGCACTCTCTGGATATTCGAGCTGGGGCCCGACCCGTGAAGCAACCTCTGTGCCGATTCGACGAAGAAAAGCGCAGAGCCATAGGCGAGGAGATCCACAAGCTACTGGTGGCAGGGTTCATCAAAGAGGTATTCCATCCCGAATGGCTTGCCAACCCTGTGCTTGTGACAAAGAAAGGGGGAAATGGCGGATGTGTGTAGACTACACTGGTCTAAACAAAGCATGTCCAAAGGTTCCCTACCCTCTGCCTCGCATCGATCAGATCGTGGATTCCACTGCTGGGTGCAAAACCCTATCTTTCCTCGATGCCTACTCAGGGTATCATCAGATCAGGATGAAAGAGTCCGACCAGCTCGCGACTTCATTCATCACACCCTTCGACATGTACTGCTATGTTACAATGCCGTTTGGTTTGAGGAATGCGGGGGCAACGTACCAGCGATGCATGAACCATGTGTTTGGCGAACACATCGGCCGAACGGTCAAGGCCTACGTCGATGACATCGTAGTCAAGATGAGGAAAGCCTCTGACCTCCTTTCCAACCTTGAAGCGACATTCCGATGTCTCAAGGCGAAAGGCGTGAAGCTTAATCCCGAAAAGTGTGTCTTCGGGGTCCCCCGAGGCATGCTCTTGGGGTTCATCGTCTCCGAGCGGGGCATCGAAGCCAACTCGGAGAAGATTGCAGCCATCACTCGCATGGGGCCAATCAAGGACTTGAAAGGCGTACAGAGGGTCATGGGATGTCTCGCGGCTC
Source organism: Zea luxurians (assembly GCA_029449295.1). NCBI lineage: Eukaryota > Viridiplantae > Streptophyta > Magnoliopsida > Poales > Poaceae > Zea > Zea luxurians. The sequence goes on along the minus strand of JAOPSE010000005.1, from coordinate 9,576,489 downwards.
TGAGCCGCTTCATCTCCCGCCTCGGCGAAAGAGGTCTGCCTCTGTACCGCCTCTTAAGGAAAGCTGAGTGCTTCGCTTGGACCCCCGAGGCCGAGGAAGCCCTCGGGAACCTGAAGGCGCTCCTCACGAATGCGCCCATCTTGGTGCCCCCCGCTGCCGGAGAAGCCCTCTTGATCTACGTCGCCGCAACCACCCAGGTGGTTAGCGCCGCGATCGTGGTTGAGAGACGAGAAGAAGGGCATGCATTGCCCATCCAGAGGCCAGTCTACTTCATCAGTGAGGTACTGTCCGAGACCAAGATCCGCTACCCACAAATCCAGAAGCTGCTGTACGCGGTGATCCTGACACGACGGAAGTTGCGACACTACTTCGAGTCTCATCCGGTGACTGTGGTGTCATCCTTCCCCCTCGGAGAGATCATCCAGTCCCTAGAGGCCTCGGGTAGGTTTGCGAAGGGGGCGGTGGAGATCATGGGCGAGACGATCTCGTTCGCCCCTCGGAAGGCCATCAAGTCCCAGGTCTTGGCGGACTTCGTGGCTGAATGGGCCAACACCCAGCTCCTGACGGCTCCGATCCAACCGGAGCTCTGGACCATGTTTTTCGACGGGTCGCTGATGAAGACGGGGGCCGGTGCAGGCCTCCTCTTCGTCTCACCCCTCGGGAAGCACCTACGCTACGTGCTACGCCTCCACTTCCCGGCGTCCAACAACGTGGCTGAGTACGAGGCTCTGGTAAACGGGTTGCGAATCGCCATCGAGCTAGGGGTCCGACGCCTCGACGCTCGCGGTGACTCGCAGCTCGTCATCGACCAAGTCATGAAGAACTCCCACTGCCGCGACCCGAAGATGGAAGCCTACTGCGATGAGGTTCGGCGCTTGGAAGACAAGTTCTACGGGCTCGAGCTCAACCACATCGCCCGACGCTACAACGAGACTGCGGACGAGCTGGCTAAAATAGCCTCGGGACGAACAACAGTTCCCCCGGACGTATTCTCCCGAGACCTGCATCGACCCTCCATCAGGACCGAGGACACGCCCGAGCCTGAGGCACCTTCGGCTCCGCCCGAGGCACCTTCGGCTGAGTCCGAGGTATCCTCGGCTCAGTGCGAGGTACCCTCGGCCCAGTTCGAGGTACCCTCGGCACGGTCCGAGGTACCCTCGGCTCAGCCCGAGGTACCCTCGGCCCCCGAGGGTGAGGCACTGCGCGTCGAGGGGGAACCGAGCGAGGTCACGCCTAATCAAAGCTGGCAGACCCCGTACCTGCAATATCTCCACCGAGGGGAGCTGCCCCTCGACCAAGCCGAAGCTCGGCGGTTGGCGCGGTGCGCCAGGTCTTTCGTCTTGCTGGGAGATGGGAAGGAGCTCTACCACCGCAGCCCCTTAGGCATCCTCCAGCGATGCATTTCCATCGCCGAAGGCCAGGAGCTCTTGCAAGAGATACACTCGGGGGCTTGCGGCCATCACGCAACACCTCGAACCCTCGTTGGAAACGCCTTCCGACAAGGATTCTACTGGCCGACAGCGGTGGCCGACGCTACTAGAATTGTCCGCACCTGCGAAGGGTGTCAGTTCTACGCGAGGCAGACCCACCTGCCCGCTCAGGCTCTGCAGACCATACCCATCACCTGGCCGTTTGCCGTGTGGGGTCTGGACCTCGTTGGCCCCTTGTAGAAGGCACCCAGGGGCTACACGCACCTGTTGGTCGCCATCGACAAATTCTCCAAGTGGATCGAGGTCCGACCCCTAAACAGCATCAGGTCCGAACAGGCGATGACGTTCCTCACCAACGTCCCCGTTCACACACAAAGTCTGGTCGATAAGGAAGGGTCAGCCTTGCCTCAGCAAAGCCCGACCCTCCCTCGGGGGCTAAAAGGGGGGAACCCCCTCTGCGTCAAAATTTTCAACCAAAAAGGCTTCCGCGCTCCCCCGGCTATGTCGGTAGCGGGACCCCAAGAAGCGAACATGGGTGCATGTAAGTGGCAAGGCCGACCGAGCCGAGAGACTCCTACACCCTTGGGTTATGGATACCTCACTCGTCACCTACCATGAAAAATGACCCCTACTTGGGCAAGCCACCCTGCTACTGGCGAACGGGGCCAGACACGCAAAAATGGAAGAGAAAGAGCCACGACTTTATACTACGATAATAAAAGTGTTCAGGCCTCAGCGGCCGCAAAAGACACAAGCGCATTCAAAAGGAACTGCTCCGGCAGAGTTAGGCGTCGCCTGGGGAAGGAGCCGCGCCTTCGGCCTCATCCACACCTTCGGCAAAGCTCACCCCAGCTTCGGGCGACGACGTAGGTGGGAGGATCTCTGCCTCGAAGGTGGTCGCCAGCACTGCGCTCGGGCCCGCGGCGGCTGCGTCGAGCCTCTGGACTTCAGCTAGGGCGGCTTTGTCTTCATCAGGGAGGCAATACCCCTCGCTGACCCGCTCCAGATCAACGACGTAGTGGGAAGCAAGCACAGCGAAGGCCCGCCTGACGCCGTGGTGTAGCACCTCGCGGAGTCTGCCGCGCACATGGTCACCCAAGGCCTGCAGGCGACTCTGAGGGGAGCTCCCTGAGGGGACGTCGCCGAAGCCAAAGACCCGGCAGAAGTCCGAGATGGCCTCGGACATGGCCGCGTGGTCGGCCTCCCTCTGCTCGGCTGCTTGGGCAAGGGCAGACTCAAGCTCTGCGAACAGCCAGAGCACAAGGCCTCAAACACGAGTGGAGAAAACAAGCTGAAGCGAAAGCCAAAAACAGCCAGGACATACCTCCAGCTCGGGCACGCTGCTCCGAGGCTGCGGCTTGGGCTACGGCCAGGTCCGCTGCAAGGGTTCTGGCGCGGCTTTCGGCCTCGGCAGCCCGGCCCCGAGATTGATCTCGCTCATCGACGACCTGATCGAACTCCGACTGTCGACGCTGTACCTCTACACGCGCCGCTACTGCCTCTGTTCCTAGATCGGCGCAGAGCAACCGAAGGTCCGCTACCTCGGCGCCCCGCTGGGAGAGGCGCGTGGTAGCCCCGGCGAGCGAGGTCCTCAGGGATCGCAGCGAGCCCCAGACGTCGACCTCGCGACGGATAAACGACGACTTGGCGGCGCTCAGATCCGTCAGATCCTAAGGGAAGGAAGCGGGGCGTTACAAAGGACGCCTGGATCACAAAAAAGGTATGCTTGAAATCATTACCTGGAGGATCTTGGGGACGTCCCTGCAGAAGACCTCCAAGGATGACCGGAGCGACCCCACCGTCACTTCGGCACACTTGCGGAGCTCGTCCCAAGACTGCTCCTCCCGCTCATCGTCGAGGACGAAGAAGGGATTCGAGGCCTCACGGGTCCGGAACCGGAGCAACGGACGCCGCCCCTCGAAGCCCCGCTGCACAGGGACAAGGCCGCCGCTCAGTGGGACGAGCCACGGTTCCACGCCCCCTCCTCCGAGGCACCAAGCGCCGATGCCTCGACCATCTCAGCATCGGCGGTGATAGGTCGCTCCCCAACCGGGACGACAGCGGCTTCGGCAGCAGCTGGCGCCAGCGCTGGCGGCACGTCTGGCGAACCCGAGGTCACGTCCGCGCCAGCCGCCTCCCCCAGCACGGCGGCCACCTCGACAGAAGAGCCAACCTCGGGAACTCGCTCCACGGCGACTGGTGCCGCCTGAGCCTCCCACTGTAGGGCGCCTTGCGAGAAGGACAGCTGGACGGCGGGCCCGGGAGCGGCGCCGGCTACGGAAGCCGACACCGTCTTAAGGGCTTTCCAGGGAGCCAGATCAGTCAGGCCATGGCTTCGCTTGCTGAGGAGGAGAGGAAAGTCACGGTCGGGATGTGCAAACGAGGAGTCAAGACGAAGACGTTCTGAGGTACTTACCCACTGCGGGCCATGATCAACCGCGCCTGAGGAGAGGTCTCCCGGATCTCGACCCCCGAAGATACCGCCGAGGTCTGCCTCGCCGCCATCTTCGGTACCGTCCTCGCCTTGGGCACCTCGGACGCCTGGGGGACGGACTGCCCAGGCACTGCCACGACGATCTGAGGGTCGCTCCCCTGCGCTGCAGACATGGGCAATGGCCCTCGGGGAACAGGCGCCTCGGCCTGACTCCCCGGCGGCACCTCAACTCCCCCAGCCGAGGGGTCGAGTACCCCCTCGGTCTGCCCCCGCTCTTTGGGCCGGGACCTTGGCGTCCCGACCTCGGGAACTGACGGCGCTGGCCCGCTTGGAGGCTGGCTTGACGACTCCTGGCCTAGCCTCAAACCCGGGCTGAAGCCAAGGCGGGCAGCCATATTGTCATCCTCGTCATCGTCTTCATCGTCGTCGTCATCAGGCGTCTCCGGCGATGGCTCCCTCGGGAGTCCATCCCTCTCCTGCCAGCGACGGAGCTTTTCCAAGGCGTGCCAAGCCCGCGTCCGCTCGCGGGCCCGAGCCTTCTTCGCATCCATTTTCTTCTTCTTCTCCTCCGCGGCGACCCGCCACGCTGCCCGGTCCACCGCGTCCTCCGGGACTCGTGGCCGGGAAGGCTTGTGCCACCCTACCTCCTGGAGGCCGATGAAAAGTCTCGACCGTAAGGACCAAGGAGAAGGGCAATCCGGCGCAAAAAAGAAAGAAGGAGCGGACACTCACCAGAGACACGCACCCGCAGTCGGGGCGCATCAAGGGCTGGGAGAAGGCGCTGGCGTCCGGCTTTCCCAACGCGGCAGCCACCCGCCCGAAGAGAACGTCGATGGGAAGGGGGTCCGAGGACATCCGCGAGCCCTCCACATCAGCCTCTGGCGTCATCTCCCAGAGCGGCAATCGCCGCTCCGCCAAAGGAAGCACCCTCCGGCGATGAATGGCGGCTATCACCCCGCGGCGATAAGCCCTCCTTTCCGCAACACCTCCAGGGCCTTGAGAAGGGGCTCGAGATTTTTCTGCCTGTCGTGCAGGGTCCCGTAGCGCCAGGCATCGGCGGCGACGGTAACCACTCGCTGAGAAAACGACGGAAGCCTCCCGTCGTCATTCCGGAGACAGAACCACCGGCGCTGCCACCCTTTATTCGAAGATGCAAGGACAGCGGGAATATACTGCGGCGCCCGCGACTGCCTCAGCTGGAGGATACAGCCGCCGGCCCGCACTGCTGCACGGACCCTCCTCTCTCCCATCGGCGAAGCGAAAAGCTCCGCGGAGAAGAGATGGGTCCACAAGTCCCAGTGGGGATCGATCCCCAAGTTTCCTTCGCACACTGCTACAAAGATGGCGGCTTGCGAGATGGAGTTGGGGCTGAGGTTGTGCAACTCCACCCCGTAGTGATGCAGGATAGCCCGCATGAAGCGGCTTGCCGGCACGCCGAATCCCCGCTCATGGAAGGAGACGAAGCTTACAACGTACCCCGGCGGCGGGGACGGGGCAACTCCGTTCGAGGGAGGAATCCACTCCGGCTGCCTCTCATCAGAGAGAGGGCAAAGCAAACCTTCGGCAACGAGGTCCTCCAAGTCACCCGCCATGACTGTTGAGGAAGGCCATGGGTCGCGTGGCGAAATGATGGTCACCCGGTCAGCCATCACCGAGCAGAAGGGGCGGCAGCGGAAAGGGCTGGGCGAGCGGTTTCCTTTTCTCTGGCTAAAATCTCTTTGGTTGCGAAAACCTAAGAAGAAGGCAAGAGGCAGAGCAAAGAACCGTCACCAGGCCCTCCCCCAGGTATATAAGGACCAAAACGAGACCCGTTCAACGCGCCGCCCGAACCCGCCGCGGGTTTCCAAGACTCAAAGGCGAAACGACCGTTCCTCGAACGGCCGCGCAACAACCGCCTCGCGAACCGCTCGCCCTGTCGCATTAACTCCGCGGTGGGACATGCGGCGCCTCAGGCGGGAGAAGCAAACGACGCTTCGCCCTCACCATAATGACCGCGTTGAAAGAGGTACGCCACGTCATTCGACTTCGTATCCTTTTCCTTTTCCTCTTTCTCTCTCTTACAACAGGGACCGAGAAAGGGGGATACCCCGAAAAAGACCCTTCTCCGTGAAGGAAACAGGCTCCGAGCCTCCCTACTGATCAGAGGTTCGAAGGCTGGCCCCTCGGGGGGGTTCAACAACCGCCTCAGATCGATTGGGTTCTGCGCCCACTACTGGTCAGAGGTTCGATGGCTGGCCCCTCGAAGGGTTCAACGGCCGCCTCAGGCCACTTGGGCTCCGCGCCCATTACTGATCAGGGGTTCGTAGGCTGGCCCTTGAAGGGTTCACAGTCGCCTCAGACACAGAGCGAGGGATGACCCTGGGTACATTCGATACATAACCAAGGCTCGGGCTACGCTCCCGAGGTACCCTAGGACATTTCCGAGACCAGCGAGAGCGATCTTGTAATGGAATCCCATCAGAGGGAGGCATCGAGCCCTCAGACCCCGTCAAAGGGGACCGGGTCCGGCAGATCACCCGCAGGTACTTTTGGAGCGCGCCTCCGGGCCTCTAGCCGACCCCTAGCAAATGGGGCACGGGCGTCCGCTCGGATTACCCCCCAGCAGCTCACCAGAAACACCATGTTCGGCGCCCTCCGAGGGCAACATGGCGCTTCCCCCCCTCCTTGCAGAAAGGCGACGCAGGGGCGTATGTAAAAAAGGCGAGTCTGTCCTTGACCGTCCTCTCGCCCTGTGCAGAGGCTCGGGGGCTGCTCTCGCAAACCCAGCTCCGGCCAAACCGTTGATAGCGTCAACATACCAGCCCGAGAACTTGGGACCCGACCGTGCACTCGGGCTACGGCCAGCTCGCATGAGGGAACAACTAGACCAGCCGAAGTGTTGCGAAACGCACTAAGACCTCGAAGGAGTAAAACTACTCCTCCGAGGCCTCGGGGGCTACACCTGGCGGGTGCGCTCGCGCGCACCCACCGGAACAGAATGCAACCGAAAAAGGCTGGTCCCCTTGCAAAAAAGTGCGGCAAAAGCCTCCAAGCGAGTATTAGTACTCCCTTGGAGGCTCGGGGGCTACTGTCGGGGACCATAATTAGGGGTACCCTCAAGACCCCTAAATCTCAGCTGGTAACCCCCATCAGCACTGAGAGCACCTAGAGGGGGGGGGGTGAATAGGTGATCCTGTAAAACTTGAAACTTAAGCCACAAAAACTTGGTTAAGTGTTAGCACAATAATCGCCAAGTGGCTAGAGAGGAGTCAAAACACAATAACCATAAGAGATCAATCACGGAGATGGCACGGTGGTTATCCCGTGGTTCGGCCAAGACCAACGCTTGCCTACTCCACGTTGTGGTGTCCCAACGGACGAGGGTTGCAATCAACCCCTCTCAAGCGGTCCAAAGACCCACTTGAATACCACGGTGTTTTGCTTGCTTTTCTTAATCCCGTTTGCGAGGAATCTCCACAACTTGGAGCCTCTCGCCCTTACACTTAAAGTTCACAAAGAAGCACGGAGCAAGGGAGGGATTAGCAACGCACACAAGACACAAAAATCAGAGTGTCAATACGCACACAAGTGGCAACAAGAGCTCGCAACGCAACCCAATGAGTTCACAACTCCACTAGAGCTCTATATGCTATCACAAAGAAACAAATGCGCGGAATTGAGGTCTTGGTGCTTAGGAATGTTGTAAGAATGCTTGGTGTTCTCCTCCATGCGCCTAGGGGTCCCTTTTATAGCCCCAAGGCAGCTAGGAGCCGTTGAGAACATTCCTGGAAGGCAGATCTTGCCTTCTGTCGACTGGCGCACCGGACAGTCCGGTGCACCACCGGACACTGTCCGGTGCAGATCTCCTTCCTTATTTGGCGAAGCCGACCGTTGGAGTCTGAGAGCCGTTGGCGCACCGGACACTGTCCGGTGCACACCGGACAGTCCGGTGCACCAATGTGACCGTTGGCTCGGCCACGCGTCACGCGCGGAATCCTCGGCCGACCGTTGCCCCGGCTGACCGTTGGCTCACCGGACAGTCCGGTGCACCACCGGACAGACCGGTGAATTTTAGCCGTACGCCGTTGATGGTTTCCCAAGAGCGACAAGTTCGGCTGTGAACGGCTCACCGGACAGTCCGGTGCATCACCGGACAGACCGGTGAATTATAGCCGTACACCGCCGTCGAAGTCCCGAGAGCAGCCTGTTCGCCAGAGCCAGCCTGGCGCACCGGACACTGTCCGGTGCACCCAGACCGCGTAGACTTTGGCTGAACAAAGCCATCTCATTTCCAATTCAACTTTTCCTATTTCTAGCACTTAGACACAATACATTAGTCCATAAAAACAATGTACTAAGTCTAGAAACATACCTTTTGACAGGATTTTCACTTTGTCCACCACTTTGCATAGATTAGCATAAAAGCACTTGTGTTGGCACTCAATCACCAAAATACTTAGAAATGGCCCAAGGGCACATTTCCCTTTCAATCTCCCCCTTTTTGGTGATTTATGCCAACACAACATAAGACAACTAGAACAAGTGCAATATCAATTCAAATGAAAACCAAAAGTTGTTTTGAATCAATTTTGGCATATATGGATCACTCTTTGCCACCACTTGGTTTGTTTATGCAAATCAAACTCAAATTCCTATCTCTAAGTCAAATCCACTTGTAGAGACATAAAGAGAGGTATTCCAAAGGAAATTGATCAAGGATTTCAAAAAACTCCCCCTTTTTCCCATAATCAACACTTCTCCCCACAAGAGGCCAACTTTTGACAAAAGAGACAATAAAAGAGTTTTGACAAACCAAAAGCTCTAATCTACTATTTTCAAAAATTTCTCAAGTGGTAGCTGATCCATCTATTGCTTTGGCCTTTATTTTCTCCCCCTTTGGCATCAAGCACCAAAACGGGATCAATCTTGGCCCTTTAACCCCATTGCCTCACCAAAATCTTCAAATAAGAATACAAAGGCAATGATATGAACTTGGAATAAGTTACCCTCTCATCGGAGTGCAGTGGAAGTCTTTCATGGTCCAAGTCCATCTTTTCCCTTTCAAACCTCCTTTGAGACTAAAACAAGCAAACTCAAGCACACGGTTAGTCTCAAAGGGTCAAGTTGTAGCACAACTCCCTCTAAATATGTGCATCACTTGCACAAGGACTTGTGAGGTCCGGGAATTGATTGTACAACTTGAGCACCATAGTAAGCAACACAATGCATAAGGAACATGATCAAAGGCATAATCACATGTATGCTATAAATCAATCCAAATTCCGCGAATCTAGGATATTTAGCTCACTATGCAGCCTGCAAAAGGTCTTTTCATCTAAAGGCTTAGTGAAGATATCGGCTAGCTGGTTCTCGGTGCTAACATGAAACACTTCGATATCTCCCTTTTGCTGGTGGTCTCTCAAAAAGTGATGCCGGATGTCAATGTGCTTTGTGCGGCTGTGCTCAACAGGATTTTCCGCTATTCGGATAGCACTCTCATTGTCACATAGGAGTGGGACTTTGCTCAGATTGTAGCCAAAGTCCCGGAGGGTTTGCCTCATCCAAAGTAGTTGCGCGCAACACTGTCCTGCGGCAACGTACTCGGCCTCAGCGGTGGATAGGGTAACGGAAGTTTGTTTCTTAGAATTCCACGACACTAGGGACCTTCCTAAGAATTGGCACGTCCCCGATGTACTCTTCCTATCGACCTTACATCCAGCATAGTCGGAATCTGAATATCCAATCAAGTCAAAGTTAGACCCCTTTGGATACCAGATCCCGAAGCAAGGCGTAGCGACTAAATATCGTAGAATTCGCTTCACAACCACCAAGTGACATTCCCTTGGATCGGATTGAAATCTAGCACACATGCATACGCTAAGCATAATATCCGGTCTACTAGCACACAAATAAAGTAAAGATCCTATCATAGACCGGTATGCTTTTTGATCAACGGACTTACCTCCTTTGTTGAGGTCCGTGTGTCCGTCGGTTCCCATCGGAGTCTTTGCGGGCTTGGCGTCCTTCATCCCAAACCGCTTTAGCAAGTCTTGCGTGTACTTTGTTTGGGAGATGAAAGTGCCGTCCATGAGTTGCTTCACTTGGAACCCAAGGAAGTAGTTCAACTCGCCCATCATCGACATCTCGAATTTTTGCGTCATCACCCTGCTAAACTCTTCACAAGACTTTTGGTTAGTAGAACCAAATATTATGTCATCGACATAAATTTGGCACACAAAAAGATCACCATCGCAAGTCTTAGTGAAAAGAGTTGGATCGACTTTCCCAACCTTGAAAGCATTAGCAATTAAAAAGTCTCTAAGGCATTCATACCATGCTCTTGGGGCTTGCTTAAGTCCATAGAGCGCCTTAGAGAGCTTACACACGTGGTCGGGGTATCGTTCATCCTTGAAGCCAGGGGGTTGCTCCACGTACACCTCCTCCTTGATTGGCCCGTTGAGGAAAGCGCTCTTCACATCCATTTGGTACAACCTGAAAGAATGGTGAGCGACATATGCTAGCAAAATACGAATTGATTCTAGCCTAGCCATAGGAGCAAACGTCTCCTCAAAGTCCAAACCTGCGACTTGGGCATAACCTTTTGCCACAAGTCGAGCCTTGTTCCTTGTCACCACCCCGTGCTCGTCCTATTTGTTGCGGAACACCCATTTGGTTCCCACAACATTTTGCTTGGGACGAGGCACCAGTGTCCAAACTTCATTGCGCTTGAAGTTGTTGAGTTCCTCCTGCATGGCCAACACCCAGTCCGGATCTAGCAAGGCCTCTTCTACCCTGAAAGGCTCAATAGAAGAGACAAAGGAGTAATGCTCACAAAAATTAACTAATCTTGAACGAGTAGTTACTCCCTTGCTAATATCACCCAATATTTGGTCGACGGGATGATCCCTTTGAATCGTCGCTCGAACTTGGGTTGGAGGTGCCGGTTGTGCTTCTTCCTCTTCAACTTAGACATCCTGTGCTCCCCCTTGATCACACGCCTCCATTTGAGGTACCTGTTCGTCATCTTGGGTTGGAGGATGCACCATTGTTGAGGAAGAAGGTTGATCTTGCTCCTTTTGTTCCAGTGGCCTCACATCTCCAATCGCCATGGTGCGCATTGCGGCCGTTGGAACGTCTTCTTCATCTACATCATCAAGATCAACAACTTGCTCTCTTGGAGAGCCATTAGTCTCATCAAATACAACATCGCTAGAGACTTCAACTAAACCCGATGATTTGTTGAAGACCCTATACGCCTTTGTATTTGAATCATACCCTAATAAAAACCCTTCTACAACTTTGGGAGCAAATTTAGAAGTTCTACCTTTCTTCACAAGAATATAACACTTGCTCCCAAATACACGAAAATAAGACACATTGGGTTTGTTACCAGTTAGCAGCTCATATGAAGTCTTCTTGAGGAGGCGGTGAAGATAGACCCTGTTGATGGCGTGGCAAGCCGTGTTCACGGCTTCTGACCAAAAGCGCTCGGGGGTCTTGAACTCTCCAAGCATTGTCCTCGCCATATCGATGAGCGTCCTGTTCTTCCTTTCTACCACACCATTTTGCTGTGGTGTGTAGGGAGCGGAGAACTCGTGCTTGATCCCTTCCTCCTCAAGGAACTCCTCCACTTGAAGATTCTTGAATTCGGACCCGTTGTCGCTCCTTATCTTTTTCACTTTGAGCTCAAACTCATTTTGAGCTCTCCTTAGGAAGCGCTTGAGGGTCCCTTGGGTTTAAGATTTATCATGCAAAAAGAATACCCAAGTGAAGCGGGAAAAATCATCAACTATAACAAGACCATACTTACTTCCTCCTATACTTAGATAGGCGACGGGTCCGAAGAGGTCCATATGAAGCATCTCCAAGGGTCTTGATGTGGTCATCACATTTTTGGTGTGATGAGAGCCTCCCACCTGTTTCCCTGCTTGACAAGCTGCACAAGGTCTATCTTTTTCGAAATGTACATTAGTTAGACCTATCACGTGTTCTCCCTTTAGAAGCTTGTGGATGTTCTTCATCCCCACATGTGCTAAGCGGTGATGCCACAACCAGCCCATGCAAGTCTTAGCCATTAAGCATGCATCTAGACCGGCCTCTTCTTTTGCAAAATCAACCAAATAAAGTTTGCCGTCTAGTACACCTTTAAAAGCTAGTGAACCATCACACCTTCTAAAGACAGACACATCTACATTTGTGAATAGACAATTATATCCCATATTGCATAATTGACTAACGGATAACAAGTTATATCCAAGAGACTCAACTAAAAACACATTGGATATAGAGTGCTTGGACGAAATAGCAATTTTACCTAACCCTTTTACCTTTCCTTGGTTCCCATCACCGAATATTATTGAATCTTGGGGATCCTTGTTCTTGACGTAGGAAGAGAACATCCTCTTCTCTCCCGTCATGTGGTTTGTGCATCCGCTGTCGATAATCCAGCTTGAGCCCCCGGATGCATAAACCTGCAAGGCAAATTTAGGCTTGGGTCTTAGGTACCCAACTCTTGTTGGGTCCTACAAGGTTAGTTACAATAGTCTTAGGGACCCAAATGCAAGTTTTGTCACCCTTGCATCTTGCCCCTAACTTCCTAGCAATCACTTTCTTATTCTTTCTATAAATGGCAAAAGAAGCATTGCAAGCATGATATATTGTAGATGGTTCATTAACTTTCCTAGGAACATTAACAATATTTCTCCTGGGCATATTATGAACAACATTTCTCCTACCAACATTTCTATCATGCACATAGGAAGAACTAGAAGCAAACATGGCATGAGAATCAAAAGCATCATAAGCATTATAATTCCTATAAGCATTTCTAGATTGTCTCCTATCATGGTACATAAAAGCATGGTTCTTTTGCACACTACTAGCCATAGGGGCTTTCCCTTTCTCCTTGGCGGAGATGGGAGCCTTATGGCTTGTCAAGTTCTTGGCTTCCCTCTTGAAGCCAAGACCATCCTTAATAGAGGGGTGTCTACCACTAGTGTAGGCATCCCTTGCAAATTTTAGTTTATCAAAATCATTTTTGCTAGTTTTAAGTTGAGCATTAAGACTAGCCAATTCATCATTCAATTTGGAAATTGAAACTAAGTGATCACTACAAGCATCAACATCGAAATCTTTACATCTCTTACAGATAGTAACATGCTCTACACAAGAGTTAGATTTACTAGCTACTTCTAGTTTGGCATTTAAATCATCATTAACACTTTTTAAAGTAGCAATGGTTTCATGACAAGTAGATAGTTCATAAGAAAGCATTTCATTTCTTTTAACTTCTAAAGCATGAGATTTTTGTGCTTCTACAAATTTATCATGTTCTTCATATAACAAATCCTCTTGCTTTTCTAGTAACCTATTTTTGTCATTCAAGGCATCAATTAACTCATTAATTTTGCCAATTTTAGTTCTATCTAATCCTTTAAATAAACTAGAATAGTCTATTTCATCGTCGTCACTAGAATCATTATCACTAGAGGAATCATAAGTAGTACTGTCTCGAGTACATACCTTCTTCTCCTTTGTCATGAGGCATGTGTGACGCTCGTTGGGGAAGAGGGAAGACTTGTTGAAGGCGGTGGCGGCGAGTCCTTCATTTTTGGAGTCAGAGGAGGAGCAATCCGAATCCCACTCCTTCCCGATATGTGCTTCGCCCTTGGCCTTCTTGTAGTTCTTTTTCTTCTCCCTCTTGTTTCCTTTTTCCTGGTCACTTTCATTATCGGGACAGTTAGCAATAAAATGACCAAGCTTACCACATTTGAAGCATGAGCGCTTCCCCTTTGTCTTGGTCTTGCTTGGCTGTCCCTTGCGACCCTTAAGCGCTGTCTTGAAGCGCTTGATGATGAGGGCCATCTCTTCATCATTGAGCCCTGCCGCCTCAACTTGCGCCACCTTGCTAGGTAACGCCTCCTTGCTCCTTGTTGCCTTGAGAGCAATGGGTTGAGGCTCATGGATTGGACCGTTCAACGCGTCGTCCACGTACCTCGCCTCCTTGATCATCATTCGCCCGCTTACGAATTTTCCAAGAACTTCTTCGGGCGACATTTTGGTGTACCTGGGATTCTCACGAATATTATTCACCAAATGTGGATCAAGAACGGTAAATGACCTTAGCATTAGGCGGACGACGTCGTGGTCCGTCCATCGCGTGCTTCCGTAGCTCCTTATTTTGTTGATAAGGGTCTTGAGCCGGTTGTATGTTTGGGTTGGCTCCTCGCCCCTTATCATCGCGAATCTTCCAAGCTCTCCCTCTATCAACTCCATCTTGGTGAGCAAGGTGACGTCATTCCCCTCATGAGAGATCTTGAGGGTGTCCCAGATTTGCTTGGCATTGTCCAAGCCGCTCACTTTATGATATTCGTCCCTGCACAGAGAGGCTAACAACACAATAGTAGCTTGTGCATTTCTATGAATCTGTTCATTGATAAACGTAGGACTATCTGAGCTATCAAATTTCATTCCACTTTCCACAATCTCCCAAATGCTCGGATGGAGAGAGAACAAGTGACTACGCATTTTGTGGCTCCAAAATCCGTAGTCCTCTCCATCAAAGTGAGGAGGTTTGCCAAGTGAATGGAGAGCAAATGAGTATTGGTACTTTGCAGAATACGAGAGTAGTCAAAAGAAAAGTTTGAATTAACCAGTTTCCTTCTCTCGTAGTCGTTGTCGTCGTTGTCCTTTTGGGAAGAAGATGACTCGTCGCTGTCGTCGTAGTAGACAATCTCCTTGATGCGCCTTGTCTTCTTCTTCTTCTTATCTTTCCGTCTATGGCCCGAGCCTGAGTCGGTAGGCTTGTCATCCTTCGGCTCGTTGACGAAGGATTCCTTCTCTTTATCGTTGATCACGATACCCTTCCCCTTAGGATCCATCTCTTCGGGCGGTTAGTCCCTTTGTGAAGAGAACGACTCTGATACCAATTGAGAGCACCTAGAGGGGGGTGAATAGGTGATCCTGTAAAACTTGAAACTTAAGCCACAAAAACTTGGTTAAGTGTTAGCACAATATTCGCCAAGTGGCTAGAGAGGAGTCAAAACACAATAACCACAAGAGATCAATCACGGAGATGGCACGGTGGTTATCCCGTGGTTCGGCCAAGACCAACGCTTGCCTACTCCACGTTGTGGCGTCCCAACGGACGAGGGTTGCAATCAACCCCTCTCAAGCGGTCCAAAGACCCACTTGAATACCACGGTGTTTTGCTTGCTTTTCTTAATCCCGTTTGCGAGGAATCTCCACAACTTGGAGCCTCTCGCCCTTACACTTAAAGTTCACAAAGAAGCACGGAGCAAGGGAGGGATTAGCAACGCACACAAGACACAAAAATCAGAGTGTCAATATGCACACAAGTTGCAACAAGAGCTCGCAACACAACCCAATGAGTTCACAACTCCACTAGAGCTCTATATGCTATCACAAAGAAACAAATGCGCGGAATTGAGGTCTTGGTGCTTAGGAATGTTGTAAGAATGCTTGGTGTTCTCCTCCATGCGCCTAGGGGTCCCTTTTATAGCCCCAAGGTAGCTAGGAGCCGTTGAGAACATTCCTGGAAGGCAGATCTTGCCTTCTGTCGACTGGCGCACCGGACAGTCCGGTGCACCACCGGACACTGTCCGGTGCAGATCTCCTTCCTTATTTGGCGAAGCCGACCGTTGGAGTCTGAGAGCCGTTGGCGCACCGGACACTGTCCGGTGCACACCGGACAGTCCGGTGCACCAATGTGACCGTTGGCTCGGCCACTCGTCACGCACGGAATCCTCGGCCGACCGTTGCCCCGGCTGACCGTTGGCTCACCGGACAGTCCGGTGCACCACCGGACAGACCGGTGAATTTTAGTCGTACGCCGTTGATGGTTTCCCGAGAGCGACAAGTTCGCCTGTGAACGGCTCACCAGACAGTCCGGTGCATCACCGGACAGACCGGTGAATTATATCCGTACACCGCCGTCGAAGTCCCGAGAGCAGCCTGTTCGCCAGAGCTAGCCTGGCGCACCGGACACTGTCCGGTGCACCACCGGACAGTCCGGTGCACCCAGACTGCGCAGACTTTGGCTGAACAAAGCCATCTCATTTCCAATTCAACTTTTCCTGTTTCTAGCACTTAGACACAATACATTAGTCCATAAAAACAATGTACTAAGTCTAGAAACATACCTTTTGACAGGATTTTCACTTTGTCCACCACTTTGCATAGATTAGCATAAAAGCACTTGTGTTGGCACTCAATCACCAAAATACTTAGAAATGGCCCAAGGGCACATTTCCCTTTCAAGCACAAAGCTGCAAAGGCCTGATGGGTGCGATTAAATCAAGGATCGGTCCATTCAAGGGACACGATCGTGCCTCGCCCGAGCCTAGCCTCGGGCAAGGGAAGCCGACCCCGGAGAACCCACGTCTCGCCCGAGGACCCCCCTCCAGCAACAGGCACACTGTCAGCTCGCCCGAGGCCCAGTCTTCACCGAGAAGCAACCTTGGCCATATCGCCACGCCGACCGACCAAATCGCAGGGGCATTTAATGCAAAGGTGGCCTGACACCTTTATCCTGACGCACGCCCACCAGTCGACAGCGCCGAAGTAACTACAATCACTTTGCCGCTCTACTGACCGGACTGACAAGAGGACAGCGCCGCCTGCGCCGCTCCGACTGCTGAGCCACCCGACAGAGTGATGCTGACAGCAGCCAAGGCCGGCCTCGGGCGTCTTAGGAAACTCCACCTTGCCCGACCCAGGGCTCGGACTCGGGCTCAGCCCCGGAAGACGGCGAACTCCACTCCGCCCGACCCAGGGCTCGGACTCGGGCTCAGCCCCGGAAGACGGCGAACTCCACTCCGCGCGACCCAGGGCTCGGACTCAGGCTCAGCCCCGGAAGACGGCGAACTCCGCTCCGCCCGACCCAGGGCTCGGACTCGGGCTCAGCCCCAGAAGACGGCGAACTCCGCTCCGCCCGACCCAGGGCTCGGACTCAGGCTCAGCCCCGGAAGACGGCGAACTCCGCCTCGTCCGACCCCAGGGCTCGGACATGGGCTCAGCCCCGGAAGACGACGAACTCCGCCTCGCCCGACCCGGGGGCTCGACCTCGACCTCGGAGGAGCCTCCACCTCGCCCAGCCTAGGGCATGGACCGACCACGTCAACAGGAAGCGCCATCATTACCCTACCCCGAGCTGACTCGAGCTACGGGGAACCAGACCGGCTTCCCATCTGGCTCGCTCCACCATGCGAGTAATGATGGCGCCCCGCATGCCCTGTGACGACGGCGGCTCTCAGCCCCCTTACGGAAGCAAGAGGACGTCAGCAAGGACTCGACAGCCCCAACAGCTGTCCTCCCGCCAGGCTCCAGCACTTCTCCGACAGCCACGACACCACGCGAACTAGGTGCCAAGACCTCTCCGGCTGCCACGATGGCATGTACTTAGGGCGCTAGCTCTCCACCGCTAGACACGTTAGCACCCAACAGCTGTCCTCCCGCCAGGCTCCAGCACTCCTCCGACAGCCACGACACCACGCGAACTAGGTGCCAAGACCTCTCCGGCTGCCACGATGGCATGTACTTAGGGCGCTAGCTCTCCACCGCTAGACACGTTAGCACATTGCTACACTCCCCATTGTACACCTGGATCCTCTCCTTATGCCTATAAAAGGGAGGACCAGGGCCCTCTTATAGAGGGTTGGTTGGCCCGCGCGGAGAAGGACGGGACGGCGCTCGCGCAAGGCCGCCCGCTCCCACTCCCGCGTGGACGCTTGTATCCCCCTACTGCAAGCGCACCCGACTCAGGCGCGGGGCTAACACGAAGGCCGCAGGATTCACTCTCTCACGCCTGCCTCCCTCCGGCTGCATCCTTTCCCCCCTTCGCGTTCCGCCTTGCGTCGACCCATCTGGGCTGGGGCACGCGGCGACAATTCACTCGTCGGTCCAGGGACCTCCCGGGTTTCGAAACACCGACACAAGCTTTCTAGAAAGTCCTAGTTTACTATTTTTGGTTAAATATCTTGTGAGTTATGACTGAAACAAGTGACTGCTGTATTGCTGTCTAAAAATTATGCTAGTGCGCTTTTGATTGTTTAGTTCACCCTTCTCGCTAAAAATGTTTGGTTTGCTCTTAAGTAATGTAGACTTGCCATGGTTAAGCTAGAGATGACATGTGTGTCTTGTTTTATATGTTCCTTTCTCTAGTGATTGCGATATAGGAGTTCCATAGATATTGACACTTATATCCTCTATTGAATTTGTGTTGTCGGTGATGCTTGTGCGCAATAAATAGAAGAACTAATGAAAAGTCGTAGCAAATTAAATAAATGCTCGTACTTATGGGGTCGTATGTGTGTTGCGTAAATATGCAAAATGTTTGTCGTATTTTAGTGGTGCTAATGTTGTGCGCTCGATGATATGTAGTTAGCTAACGCTAGTGTGTGTGGTTGCTTATGATGTCTCGCTACTTAGTGTTAAATTCGCCAGCATGTACTTCAAGTATCTTGTGCTATTTTTGTGCTACTTTCATTATATTCATACATGTGCATCTTGCACCTCATATAGGACCGAGAGATGATGATCGTGCAACTGATGTGGTGCCAACCACAAGATGCAGTTGATGGACGACCTAAAGAATGGACTTAACCAGTGGATGCTCACCAAGCGAGTACCTCCCCCAGCAAACACTACCTAAGTGTTAAATTAAAGGCAAGCCCCGGTTTTATGCATAACCGTTATATATGTTATTTTACTACACTTAATGTTTGTAGGCTTGTACTGTGCACTTAAGTGTAGGAGTTGTTTGAAACCCTAGTTGCATGAACTTAGGATTCCTTTTGAGATGGATACTAGTATGCTAGGTCGAGTAGCTGCTTTAATAATTAGGGATCTCGGTAGAAGTCGAGTGATTTTTTTAGCACTCGCGCGAGGTCAGGAATTGGTTGTATCCATTTTTATACCAGAATGATGATGGTCTGTGGACAACGGTCCATGGGGATGCGTTGTCTATGAGACGGAAAATGGAATAAGGATTAAGGTGTGGTACCGTGTGTCAAGCGTTTGAACGTACTAAACATATGCCGAGAAATATGGTAAATCGGTAAGCCTAGTACCTGAGTGAACCTGGCAGTGGACATATCCCCTCACGCAACCTGAGACGTGGTCTCCCATTCCGGTTATGGTGGGTACAAGTGCGGTCACTGCACGACAACAGTCGGGGTCAGTGAGGCATTGTACGCCAAGGCGGTGAGTCCTGATCTACTGACGGGGAATCGATGGGGACGGTTGATGTGTGTGGGGACGGAGTGCCTCGCCATGTCGTGTGTTTAGGTTTACCTTGCAAGGATAAAAACTCGATTCGAATCGTCTGCTTCTCACAGCTAATGAGACTGCTTGATCTATGCTGCTACATTGAGTAATAAGTGGAAATGAGTTGACTGGCAAAAAGGTTGATTGCTTAAAAATGTTTGATATCATGTATGAGTAGCTGGGTACTCATCTAGTTTAAAAAGGATCATACTAAAACTTGAAAAGATAAAACTTGATTTTAGACTCAGCTAGTGCTTTTGGCAAACCAAACCCCTCAGCCAAACAACTGCATGTCTAGAGGTAGAGGAGTAGACTCCTCACACCGGGTAAGTCTAGCTGAGTATTAGTATACTCAGCCTTGCTTGTGGCATAATTTTTGCAGGTACTCCTTAGGATGATTGGTTGATGGTGTGACTTGGCCTCCATCGCCGCCACCGGGATAGATGGTCGAGTGGGTTATTGCTTCCGCAGGAGAGGACCAAGAGGAGTAGCATGGCCAGGCTTCGCCATGTTACTCGGTTTTCTCCGTTAGTTATTTCCACTGCATTAAAATTTATGGTTATTATTTCTGAAACTCCGATAATGTAATTACTAATGGTACTTCTTAAATTTGTGGTATTATGCTTTATTGTATTTCTCTGTGCCTCACCTTCGAGTGAGCTAGTGGTATTCGATCCTGGATAAGTGGCCTCGTCGGACTAGATTCGAGGGACTGACGGTTTATTCCTATTTAAGTGTGGTCCAGCCTTTAAGGCGAGATTTAGGCACTTAAGCTGGAATAATTCAGGCGGTTCCGCCACACGCGAACCCCTCACAATCAACACCGCGGCTTCTCCACAATCTTCTTAGAGAACTCGACGGAGACAATCACCCGAGCCGTCTAGGAGGCGGCAACCTCCAAGAGTAACAAGCCGATGACGCTTGCTCAGTGTACCACCAAGTGCCTCAAGAATCACAGATGGATGCAAATGCACTAGGAACACTCAATCTCTCACTAGAATGCAATCTCAAGTAAAGAGTGTGAGAGAGTGAGTTGGAGGATCACAATTGAGCTCAATGTATGCAAGGAATGGCCAATAAAGCCCTCACACACGAGCTACCCTTCTATTTATAGTCCCCCACTCAAAACCAACCGTTATGAGCAAAAGACACAAGTTCTGCGCACACGCGGACGGTCTGCGCCCTAGGGCCGGACAGTCCGACGTACACATAATGGCTATTTTTCCCGTTTGAAATCTGTCAAAGTTGTCAGAAAAGTAAGGTTCGGACAGTCCGCCCACCTTGGCCGGACCGTCCGCGACCTGGCAACTTGGAGCACCCAGAGCTCTGACCAAGTGCAGTTAACACAAGCGGACCGTCCGCCAACAAGGTCGGACGGTCTAGGATCTGGAGACAGTACTGTCCGGGCTTATCCTCCGGACAGTCTGTAGTACAAATCCCAAAAACCACATAGTCCCTGCCCAAACCAAATTTGGCACCTACGGACGGTCCGCCCATCAAGGCCGGACGGTCCGCACTATAATTTAGGAACTGTGCCGAGGGCAGCCTCCTCTGGTCAGGACTGTGGACGGTCCAGCCCCAAGGCCCGGACGGTCCACAGTGCAAATGAACAGGATCTATCCGAAATGGACAGACTTCGGACCCCACTGGAGGATCGTGGACGGTCCACCCTCAAGGCCCGGACCGTCCGCACATCCCAACACTTTGCACTTTTCAAACAAGCTTTTGAAAGGATTTTTAACTCATGAAATTTGAAGCGATGTTAGTCCTCATGCAAATGCAACCACTAGATTCTCTATGAGGCACTAAGTTTTACACAGATCAAAGTCATTGACCCCTCTTATTAGTACGGCTATCTAACCTACTAATCCGGTCAAGTATCTTCTCTAAACTCCTGAAGACCGGCAAAAACAAAACCTATGTTATACCTTTGCCTTCACTTGATCCACAACCAATGCTTATGAATCTCCAAGATTTCCTGTTCTATGTGGTCTAACCCTGCATTCTTATTTCTCCAAGAACCGTTAGTCCACAAGCAGTTGTCATTAATTACCAAAACATCACTAAGGGGCCTAGATGATTCACACTTATGGCAAGAGGTAAAATAAGCATTTCATCCTCTAGTGATGAAAGTAGTAGTGATGATGAAGGTGAGGGAAAGCCCTCCGTAGATGAGCTTGCGGAAGCCATTAAATTTTTTCAGGATGTTTGCACTAAGCAAAACACTCAACTTAAAACTTTTAAAAATAAGTTGATTAGCTCTCAAAATGATTATAAAGGTTTGCTAGAAAAATTTGAAGCATTTGCAAATTTGAATTGTGAGCTATCAACTAAAATTGAGCAACTAGAGTCTAGTGCTACATCCACTGCTACCAATGATGGCCTTATTAAAAAGAATGAAAAACATAAGGCTAAGTTAGCTAGCTCTCAAGAAGCTACTGAAAATTTGCTAGGGAAAATGGAAATTCTTAGCATACACAATAATGAGCTAACTACTAAGCTAGAAAACATTGGTAGCACCCCATGGACATCTTTAGTTGAAATTCCTGAAATTATTAAGAAAGATGCCTCTACTTCCTGCTTTGATTTAATTGATAATTCTAACCCCTGCAACCAAGTTCTTGTTAAGAATATTGTTGTGGAAACATGTTCGGATAAGGTTGCAAAGGAAAATGAGCAATTAAAGCAAGAAGTGGCTCGCCTTGGCAAGACTTTGTATGACAAGAAAGACAAAGCCAAACAAATCCGACCTCCACAGGATAACACCACTGTGGGAGTGAACAAGCCTATGGGGGGAGAAACCGTGATTTGTAGGCTATGCCACATGGAAGGCCATAAGTCTTTCCAATGCAAGGCAATGACCGGGGATAAGCAAAAGCAAAAGCTCAAGCAAAAGCCAACAAGCAAAATCTCCAACACCTACATCAAAAAGGTGGTTAAAAAGGCTGCTACACCATATTTGATCAAGAAGAAAAAGAATGGAAAGATGATAGCAATCAAGGCCAACAAGCAAGCCAACAAAGGAAAAGGGGCCAAACGCATCTGGATGCTAAAGAAAATAATTTCAACCATGAAAAGCACCAATAAGGTTTGGATCCCGAAAGGGAAGTGAGTCGTCCGAAGGACTACGGGGAATTTGGAGACTTGGCAAAGTTGGGATGTATATCATGGGATACATCACATTAGATCAAGTTTATTGCCAAGTGGGTTAGTGAATATTTTGGATCCAAATTCCCCACCCATGACTAAGGTAACTAGATTTATTGCATTCCTTACTTTTAGATATGTGTATCTATTTTTCTTGTATCTAGTTTTACCTTTTATGCCTAGTATTACATTTGGTATTTACATGTGTTTAAATACATGCATACTAGGAAAATTACATGGTAGGATTGCTCGTTTTCAATTCATATTAGATGCAGTAAGATACAATAAATTACCAATCATAGAACGATAGAGAGTTTGATCAACCGAGTTACCTCCCTCATCTAGGTCGAGATGTCCATTAGTAGGCATGGGTGTCTTGATTGGTTTGCACTTCTCCATTTTGAATCTTTTCAACAAGTCTTTGGTGTACTTCTCTTGTGAGAGGAAGTTTCCATCTTTCATTTGCTTGACTTGGAAGCCGAAGAAGGTTAGCGCACCAATCATTGACATCTCAAACTCCTTCGACATCAACTCACCAAATTCCTTGCAATGACAATCATTTGTCGAGCCAAAGATTATATCATCAACATAAACTTGACAAATGAAAATATCACTGTTATGTTTCTTTGTGAATAGAGTGGTGTCGACGGTCCCAATCTTGAAGCCCTTCTCAATGAGGAAGTCGCGAAGACGCTCATATCAAGCCCTTGGAGCTTACTTTAGACCATATAGCGCCTTGGACAACCTGTAAGCATGATTAGGATATCTACGGTCTTCAAACCCGGGTGGTTGCTCAACATATACTAGTTCATTTATGAAGCCATTTAAAAATGCACTTTTTACATCCATTTGATAAAGTTTTATGTCATAGCAGGATGCATATGCAAGTAGGATACGGATGGCTTGAAGTCGAGCAACCGGTGCAAAGGTCTCTCCAAAATCTAAACCTTCAAATTGAGATAACCCCTTTGCAATAAGCCTTGCCTTATTCCGCACAATTACACCTTGATCATCTTGTTTGTTTTGGAACACCCATTTTGTTCCAATGACTCTTGCATCTTGTGGAGGCTTCTCCAGGGTCCAAACTTGATTCTGGGTGAAGTTGTTTAATTCTTCATGCATGGCATTCACCCAGTCCAGATCCTGTAGCGCCTCATATATACATGTAGGCTCAACACAAGAAACAAAAGAGTGATGTTCAATAAATGAAGAATATCTTTGAGAACGAGTGATAACCCCTTTTGAAGGACTCCCATTGATAAGATCTTATGGATGTGCTTGTAGTAGTGATGAGTTCCTCTTGTCAACCATTTGGGAAGAAGATCTTGGAGCATCAACATCTTCGGCTTGTACTCTTGCTTGTTCATGCGAGACAAATGTATCTTCATTTGCATGCCTCTCATCTTTTTCATCATCATGTGGTACATTGATGAAGAAGGTCTGTCGATATTTTGCACTTCTTCATCTTCTTTTGGTTTGATGGCTCCAATTGGCATATTCTTCATGGCTTCCCTAAGTGGTTCATCACCTACATCATCATGATTTTCAAGTGCTCCTTGGGAGCCATTAGTATCATCAAATCCACATCATATGTTTCTTCCACCACACTAGTGGCATGATTGAATACTCGATATGCTTTGGATTTTGATGAATAACCAAGTAAGAAACCAATGTCACAACGTCTTTGAAACTTTCCCTTGGTGATGGCGTTTCTTGTAGATATAGCATTTGCATCCAAACACCCGGAAGGAGACATCTCACTTTTTCCCATTTAGCAACTCATAGGGAGTCTTCTCAAGTAGCTGGTGAGGAAATAGTCCATTTGATACATAACATGCAGTGTTCACAACTTCAATGTAACACCCTGAATTTGGGGTATAAAATTTCTTTGCCCATACTCACAAATTCAGGTGTTACTCCTCTCTTCACATCTTCCCCAACCTCCTCTTTCTCTTTTCTATAGAAGAAGAGTGGTTATTTTTAAGTGTAAATGTAATTATAATCTAGTAGGTTAAACCCTAAGGGAACAATGGTTGTTGCATCATGTTAGAAAGTATTTGTTTTTTTGTTTGATGAATGGTTTGCTTGATCTTTCATCTAATCATTTGTTTGCGCATAATGTCAAACTGAAATAAATAGAAAAGAGAAAGAAAAAGAAAATAAAAAGAGAAATGAATTTCAGCCCAGCCCCCTTCCTTGGCCTAGCCGGCCCACCGCGCCAGCCCCCCCTTCCCCCTCTCCTCCCCCCCGCTCGGCCCACCGCGCCTGCGCTCCCTCGCGGGCTCGCGCGTGCCGCTGCCCACCCTAGCCTCACCGCGGCGGCCCAGCGCACCGCACCCCCCCTCCCGCGCGCGCACGCGACGGCCGCGCGGCCTAGCTCCGAGCCGCGGCCCAAGCCAGCCCCAGCCCAAGTCCCCGCGCCGCGCCTGGCCCAGCAGCGCGCGTACGCACCCCTGCACGCACGACCGCGCGTGGAGGGCGCCCGCCGCCGCCGCCACTGCTCAGCCAGGGGCCCGCGCGTCAGGAGCGCCCCTGTTCATCTTCTTGGAACCGCCAGACGCGCGATTTCTTCCGCACGTCGCGCAGTTTTCTTCGCTAGACGCGCAGTTTTCTTCGCCCGAGTGCCTAATTTCTCGCCCACCACCGCTTCTCCTCGCCTCGCCCCCGCTCTCTGCGTCCCCGTCACCGGAGTCCCGCGTCCCGTCGCCGGAGAGCCACGCCGCCGAGGTGAGCTCGCCTCCTTCCTCTCTCCCCCACTCTTCTCTCGACGTGCTGCTCGCCCGTCGCGGCCGAGGCTCGGCTGAGCCGATTCAGCCGCCCTCGCTTCTTCTTCTCTCGACGTACTGCTAGCTCACCATGGCCGAAGCTCGGCTGAGCCGACCCGGACGCCCCGTTCTTCTCCGTCCCGTCGTTCCGTCGGTCGAGCACCCCAGCCCAGCTGTCGTCTCGCCGGTTAGCCCCTGTGCAATGCTCGGCCCGCGCGTCCAGCAGCCCCGCGCGCTCTCGTTCGGTGAGCAGAGGCCGCCGTCGCCTAGCGTCGATGTAGCAGCAGCGTCCCCTCGCCGGCGAGCCTGGTCCCTGCGCGTCGCAGCCGCGTTGCTGCGCGCTCGCCGCTGCCCAGCTCGCCCCGGCCATTCGTCTACCTTCACCGTGCCTCGCTACTGTTACCTAGCGCGTCGCGTACTCGTCAAGTCTCACGCGCGCAGTTTCGCACGTGATCACGGGTATCGCGCGCGCCGTCGTCGTTGTTTGTAGAGTCCTCGCGCTGTTTCGCGCGTGTCGCGCGCGCAGTCCGCGCGCGTTAGTTAATTACTTCGCTATAATCGTCTGTACGCTTTAGTCAATTAATCCTCGTATTAATCATCGATTAATTGATAATTCATTTTATCTAAAATATCCCACCCAGGAAATTTATGTTAACTAAGCTGAACTTAGAAAATATAGTTTTCGCGTTTAAGCGTAATATAGGTTGTTTGTCGTCACGTCATTATTTAGCCGCGGTTTGTTAATTATTTAATGTGTCGTGCGTCGCACAACTAGTGTGCGCGCTCACGTTTGCTTGCGCGCAGTGCGTCGACGGGACTCCATCTACGTTCACCTACCCCTCGTCTACCCCTAGACGACTCTCGTCTCCCCCCGTCTAGCCCCGTCTACCCCTCGTCTAACCTCCGTGTGCGTTCGTGTCGTTCGCCATTGCCCGTGCATCGCACATTAAATCGTCGCGTGCTGTTCGCACGTTAATAATTCATCTCACCTAGAATAGCTCACGCTAATTAAATATATATTTAAGCAACGGTTATTCGAACGACAAACTAATCGGGATTAAGTAGTAATTTTACTCGGCATGTGATTATTGTCCGTTAATATGATTACGTCGAATTAAATATTATAATTCACATTCGCTTAGTGTAAACGTGATATCCCTCGACCGTAGCGTCAGTCGTTTCAGTTCCGTTCTCGCGTAGTCGTAGATGCGAATTCTATGTCGAGTGCTTATTTATTTGATCTATATTATTGAATGGTGTATTGTTTTCTTCCGTTTCAAGAATGTTAGTTGTATGTTTGCACTCGCGTAGATATCGGGCCATTTGTGGAGTCTGAGGGAATTGCAGGAGAAGACCCTGAGCAGCAGCAGCTTGGTGAAGGCAAGTGTCCTCTGACCCATTATGTCCCATTTACTTTATAATACACTGTCCCGCATACTATGAACAACCTAAGGATTTACTCGCTTTCTATTTACCTTGTCCTTGATTTACCTTTTGGGTTACTATGGTTAGCTACATGCTAGCGCTTTACTTTAATTGTAATACCCAACTTTTGGAATATAAAAGAAGGATAGACCTTTATGTGCATTGCCTTCTACTCATGGGAATTTTTAAGAAAGCATATTTAAAAGTAAATAATTCTTTAATAAAACATAAATAATCCATGCATCATGATGGAGTTTATTTGGTTGTGCATTTAAATAAATGGTAATGTCCAAATTGGGATTTATCCTAATTTACACTTTAGCAAATGGAAATGATATATAAAGGGAAGAGAAAAATACTACACAATACAAAATGAAATCTATACTGGTACGATTAAATTCTACCTTTAACTTGAGTACAAAATTCACAATCATATTTGAAATTCAAATTGAGAATTGAAAATAAGATAAAAAAAGAAAATCAGAAAAAGAAAAACGGTGGCTGGGCTCGATCCTCTACTCTCGGCCCATCTTCAATCCCACCGTGCGGCCTGCGCAGTTCACCCCGCGCGGCCCAGGAAGCCATACCACTCCCGCAGCCTCTTACGTGTGGGCCGCCCCCGTCAGCCGCTCCCTTGCGCGTCGGCGTCACTGTGTGGTGGGCACTGTGCCGTCAGGATCTCCTTCTTCCGCGCATCAGCCCGCGCATCGCGCGCACAGAACGTGAGTCCGTCGCCGCGGACTCCGTGGGCACGAGCTCAACCACCTCCGCGGATCTCGCTGCTCGCACCCGCTCGGACTCCCCACAGCCCCCTGGGACCCAGGCCATAGCCGCACGCCCTCTTCGATGGGTGTGCTTCGTCGCCAGGTCAATCTGCGCCATGACCGTCCTCGCCGATGCTGGTGGCTCGACCCGTGAGCGGAACCAGTGGGGGGCGCCAGACCCTTGCCTCTTTCCCCTACCGCGAATTCCTGGGTGGCGCATTGAGAATTGCTCGTCGGAGATGTTAGTCCACCGCGGGATAGCACACCATCGTGGACGGGAGACTGGGTGCTATGACTCACGGTAAGCCTGTGTCCTATATATTATCTAGCTACTTAGTTCGCATTTCGCTTGTTGGATTGAAGAAGGGAGGACGAGGGTGCGGGGCAGTGAGTTCGCCGGCGAAGAACCACCGTGCGATGCTCAGGCGCCGCCGCTTGCCGTCTGAGTGAGAGAGGGTGAGGGATAACGCCGTTGCCGTCGATTACCGGATCAGTGGCCTAAATTTACTCTAGCGTATTCCCTTCGCCGATGAGTCCAGAGCCGTAGATCTAGATCCAACGGCTGTGGGCCTATATTGGTTCCAAGCCGTCCCGATGTGATCTGGGCCCTCCATCTCTAATCAGGTGGTCCAGATCGCGTACCCCTTCGTCGTCTAATCTAGTCCCTAGATCCAGGATCGGACGGCTCTGAATCAACGATACCCCTTCGCCCTGGCTTTCTTTCTAAAGTGCCCCTGCCTTTCTGGGTAATCAACCCGCCGTCCCCGCGGGAGTAGCCTGTGTCTAGGTTATTTTGCAAGTTAAACCCCGACCTTCTCGGTATTAGTGCGCCCAGTCTAGAAATTAAAGAAAATAAGAAAAGGGGATTTAGAAATTGATTTTGAGTATAGAAATAATTGTAAAACTTGTATAATCCATAGAAAATTCATATTAAGTCCAAATTAGCCCATTCCAGTTCCTATAATTTTGTAATATTATTATTTATCATTTAGTGCCACTGTTTTGACATAAAAGCCACATTAAAATTGTTATCTTAATTAACCTTGTAGAAAGCACAAATAATCTTTGGAAATCCATAACTTAAAATCTATAACTCCAAAATTAATAATTCCTGTTCCTGTGATCTTATTTCAATATGTAAATTATTAATATGTATTGTGCATATATGTTTGGTGTAATGTTAATTTTGCCTATACCATGTATGTCTGTATTGCTACGTTTAGCAGTGAGGACACGTGTCATCTGAAGTTCATCCTGGTACCTGGAATCTCAAGTCCGAGGCAAGTTGTGCCCTTGATCACTTCTTTTTACCCTACCATGTTCTGATTAATCATAATGATCTGCATAGGTTAATTTTGATGGGACCCAATAGGTTACCCTAGTTTGTCTATCTTTATACCTTGTTTACCACTGAACTTTTTGGGTAGTACTTGCTAGTGCTTTATGTGGTTTTGGGTATGAAGGTACATTATTCATGATCACACTTTTATTATATGTTTATTATTACTGTTCATGATAAGATCATTATGTTAATTGGAACATGGAGCGACCACCCGGGAAAACAGTGCTACCACAAGGGAGGAATGGGACCCCTTGGCTGATTAATTAGGAAAGCTAGTGGAAGACTACCTTACCCAAAAGGGGCAAGGGCAGTAGGGGAGTGGTCAGTGTAGGGAGGCCCTCGGGAGGATTTTGCTGCGATGGCGGTCCTGCAAGGGATTCCTGCATTGGAGCTTCCTATAAACTGTAGCGGGTTTTCTGAAGCTAGTGGAACTTTGTAAAGGCCTCGTAGTGTTACCCTGCCTCGCCTCCTCGGTAGAGGTGTATGGGAAGTCGCGATCCCTTGGCAGACGGGTAACATGACTTGTGGGTAAAGATGCGCAACCTCTGCAGAGTGTAAAACTGGTATACTAGCCGTGCTCACGGTCATGAGCAGCTCGGACCCTCACATGATTAAATTATGGAACTAAATTCAATTTGTCATATGCATTGCAACGCAGGTGATGTTGTTACTTTTGTTCTACTACTTAATTGGGTTTGGTATTTACTTATACTTAGTAATTGCTAATAAAATTTTGACCAACTTTAAAAGCAATGCTCAGCTTCAACCATCCTCTTTGGTAAGCCTTACACTTCACGTGAGCTCCCACCTTTGGCGAGTTCATGCACATTATTCCCCACAACTTGTTGAGCGATGAACGTATGTGAGCTCACTCTTGCTGTCTCACACCCCCCCACAGGTCAAGAACAGGTACCGCAAGATGAGGTGCATGGAGGATGCTGTGATGAGTTCGTGAGAGGTCTAGGCCGTCGTCTCCCAGTCAACTTTGGGTTGCTGGACCGTTGTCTCCTTATAATGTAATTATTTATTTTGTACAGAATTCCTGTTATGTAGTAAAGATATGACATTCAATCCTGTGCCATGATTCATCATATGTGTGAGACTTGGTCCCAGCACACCTGGTGATTATGTTCGCGCCCGGGTTTTGGACCCCTAAAATCCGGGTGTGACAGAAGTGGTATCAGAGGAATGTTGACTGTAGGACGAAACCTAGATAGAACTGGACAACCATTGTCTACTTACCTTTGCTACTCTGATTCTTTTCTAAACTTTTCTTAATCTTTTCTCATCTATTTCTGCTTTACTCTGATTACTCTTACCTTTTCCTTCTAAAGACAAATGCGGATTTCACACTTTGAAATCCGGTGCCTAAAGTGACCTCTAGGAATAGGAGACCTACTCGTAGGAAAAAAAATTATTTTATAGATATCTATGAACTTGAATGATTGTTCTTATGATATTTATCTGATTTGGATCTTTGATTGAGTGTGATGAAATTGTGGAGTAATGTCCACAATTACATCTGCATATACGTATAGGCATAAATAGAATTCATAAGATAACTAAACAACTCAGATTGTCCTCCATTAAAATGTATCTATCTCATAGAGATCCCTCTAATCTTAAAAGACTCTCCCATATCTTAATAGATTCATCGTATCTTATAAGATTCTCTCTTATCTTACTAGATCCACCTCATCTTAAAAGATTCTTCTTACCTTAATAAATTCATCTTATCTTGAAGAGATTCTATCTTATCATAACATATCTAACTAATCCCAAAAGATTCTAACATATCTTAATAATACATATTCTACCCTGTTAGACCTATCTAACCTAAAACTAGTCTAATCTAGTCAGACCTGATCCAATCTAGATCCTATCTAATCTAATACGATCTAATCTAATGTGGTCTACTTAATCAGACTAGTGATACAAGTAAGAAGAGATTAGACCCTACAAGCCAGGTGTTAACTTAACTTAGTATAGTAAACCAACTCAGTCACATACATGAGATCTGACCCAACCAATAGAGTCATGATGAATTGCATAATCCGTCTATCTCCACCTAACCTCAAACAAACTTTTGACCTACATCATGTAGTCTATCTCACCCATATCTATCGTAACCATACTTCGGTAACTCGGATGATATACATTGACCCTGACTCAATGAGACCAAGACCAGAAAAAGAACAAGATCAAACTCGTCAAGGGAGGAGAGAAGTCAAACTCGATCTTCAAATGCATTACCACCCAACAAGGAGTCCTTTCTCACCATAAACTGTCTCACCCCAGGCTATTCTTGCCCTGACCTACCCATCTTTTATCCTACATAATATATGATTGTACCTACGTATACCCATGCTCTCCTAATCACCCACCAATGATTACAAAAGAAAATACCCTTCGTTCTTGATCTAATTAAAAATTAAAGCTAAAATCACAAACCAATTCTTTTGTATCCCTTCTTCTAACAAATCTCGAGGACGAGATTTCTGTTAAGGGGGGTAGGATTTGTAATACCCAACTTTTGGAATATAAAAGAAGGATAGACCTTTATGTGCATTGCCTTCTACTCATGGGAATTTTTAAGAAAGCATATTTAAAAGTAAATAATTCTTTAATAAAACATAAATAATCCATGCATCATGATGGAGTTTATTTGGTTGTGCATTTAAATAAATGGTAATGTCCAAATTGGGATTTATCCTAATTTACACTTTAGCAAATGGAAATGATATATAAAGGGAAGAGAAAAATACTACACAATACAAAATGAAATCTATATTGGTACGATTAAATTCTACCTTTAACTTGAGTACAAAATTCACAATCATATTTGAAATTCAAATTGAGAATTGAAAATAAGATAAAAAAAGAAAATCAGAAAAAGAAAAACGGTGGCTGGGCTCGATCCTCTACTCTCGGCCCATCTTCAATCCCACCGTGCGGCCTGCGCAGTTCACCCCGCGCGGCCCAGGAAGCCATACCACTCCCGCAGCCTCTTACGTGTGGGCCGCCCCCGTCAGCCGCTCCCTTGCGCGTCGGCGTCACTGTGTGGTGGGCACTGCGCCGTCAGGATCTCCTTCTTCCGCGCATCAGCCCGCGCATCGCGCGCACAGAACGTGAGTCCGTCGCCGCGGACTCCGTGGGCACGAGCTCAACCACCTCCGCGGATCTCGCTGCTCGCACCCGCTCGGACTCCGGGCACCGCTTGGGTATAAAACCAACCCCACAGCCCCCTGGGACCCAGGCCATAGCCGCACGCCCTCTTCGATGGGTGTGCTTCGTCGCCAGGTCAATCTGCGCCATGACCGTCCTCGCCGATGCTGGTGGCTCGACCCATGAGCGGAACCAGTGGGGGGCGCCAGACCCTTGCCTCTTTCCCCTACCGCGAATTCCTGGGTGGCGCATTGAGAATTGCTCGTCGGAGATGTTAGTCCACCGCGGGATAGCACACCATCGTGGACGGGAGACTGGGTGCTATGACTCACGGTAAGCCTGTGTCCTATAGGTTATCTGGCTACTTAGTTCGCATTTCGCTTGTTGGATTGAAGAAGGGAGGACGGGGGTGCGGGGCAGTGAGTTCGCCGGCGAAGAACCACCGTGCGATGCTCAGGCGCCGCCGCTTGCCGTCTGAGTGAGAGAGGGTGAGGGATAACGCCGTTGCCGTCGATTACCGGATCAGTGGCCTAAATTTACTCTAGCGTATTCCCTTCGCCGATGAGTCCAGAGCCGTAGATCTAGATCCAACGGCTGTGGGCCTATATTGGTTCCAAGCCGTCCCGATGTGATCTGGGCCCTCCATCTCTAATCAGGTGGTCCAGATCGCGTACCCCTTCGTCGTCTAATCTAGTCCCTAGATCCAGGATCGGACGGCTCTGAATCAACGATACCCCTTCGCCCTGGCTTTCTTTCTAAAGTGCCCCTGCCTTTCTGGGTAATCAACCCGCCGTCCCCGCGGGAGTAGCCTGTGTCTAGGTTATTTTGCAAGTTAAACCCCGACCTTCTCGGTATTAGTGCGCCCAGTCTAGAAATTAAAGAAAATAAGAAAAGGGGATTTAGAAATTGATTTTGAGTATAGAAATAATTGTAAAACTTGTATAATCCATAGAAAATTCATATTAAGTCCAAATTAGCCCATTCCAGTTCCTATAATTTTGTAATATTATTATTTATCATTTAGTGCCACTGTTTTGACATAAAAGCCACATTAAAATTGTTATCTTAATTAACCTTGTAGAAAGCACAAATAATCTTTAGAAATCCATAACTTAAAATCTATAACTCCAAAATTAATAATTCCTGTTCCTGTGATCTTATTTCAATATGTAAATTATTAATATGTATTGTGCATATATGTTTGGTGTAATGTTAATTTTGCCTATACCATGTATGTCTGTATTGCTACGTTTAGCAGTGAGGACACGTGTCATCTGAAGATCATCCTGGTACCTGGAATCTCAAGTCCCAGGAAAGTTGTGCCCTTGATCACTTCTTTTTACCCAGCCATGTTCTGATTAATCATAATGATCTGCATAGGTTAATTTTGATGGGACCCAATAGGTTACCCTAGTTTGTCTATCTTTATACCTTGTTTACCACTGAACTTTTTGGGTAGTACTTGCTAGTGCTTTATGTGGTTTTGGGTATGAAGGTACATTATTCATGATCACACTTTTATTATATGTTTATTATTACTGTTCATGATAAGATCATTATGTTAATTGGAACATGGAGCGACCACCCGGGAAAACAGTGCTACCACAAGGGAGGAATGGGACCCCTTGGCTGATTAATTAGGAAAGCTAGTGGAAGACTACCTTACCCGAAAGGGGCAAGGGCAGTAGGGGAGTGGTCAGTGTAGGGAGGCCCTCGGGAGGATTTTGCTGCGATGGCGGTCCTGCAAGGGATTCCTGCATTGGAGCTTCCTATAAACTGTAGCGGGTTTTCTGAAGCTAGTGGAACTTTGTAAAGGCCTCGTAGTGTTACCCTGCCTCGCCTCCTCGGTAGAGGTGTATGGGAAGTCGCGATCCCTTGGCAGACGGGTAACATGACTTGTGGGTAAAGATGCGCAACCTCTGCAGAGTGTAAAACTGGTATACTAGCCGTGCTCACGGTCATGAGCAGCTCGGACCCTCACATGATTAAATTATGGAACTAAATTCAATTTGTCATATGCATTGCAACGCAGGTGATGTTGTTACTTTTGTTCTACTACTTAATTGGGTTTGGTATTTACTTATACTTAGTAATTGCTAATAAAATTTTGACCAACTTTAAAAGCAATGCTCAGCTTCAACCATCCTCTTTGGTAAGCCTTACACTTCACGTGAGCTCCCACCTTTGGCGAGTTCATGCACATTATTCCCCACAACTTGTTGAGCGATGAACGTATGTGAGCTCACTCTTGCTGTCTCACACCCCCCCACAGGTCAAGAACAGGTACCACAAGATGAGGTGCATGGAGGATGCTGTGATGAGTTCGTGAGAGGTCTAGGCCGTCGTCTCCCAGTCAACTTTGGGTTGCTGGACCGTTGTCTCCTTATAATGTAATTATTTATTTTGTACAGAATTCCTGTTATGTAGTAAAGATATGACATTCGATCCTGTGCCATGATTCATCATATGTGTGAGACTTGGTCCCAGCACACCTGGTGATTATGTTCGCGCCCGGGTTTTGGACCCCTAAAATCCGGGTGTGACATTAATCAATGAACATGATGAGATACAATGATGATACTATG
Organism: Zea luxurians; assembly: GCA_029449295.1. Taxonomy (NCBI): domain Eukaryota; kingdom Viridiplantae; phylum Streptophyta; class Magnoliopsida; order Poales; family Poaceae; genus Zea; species Zea luxurians. The sequence continues at coordinate 9,542,168 of JAOPSE010000005.1, read as the reverse complement.
ATTTTATTCTGGATATTATGATATACTTGTGGCATTTAAGGGGACTCGGGCTGTTTCCCGAGTACCTTTCTGTAAGGACCTGTTCGTTGAGAGACCACCCGGGATAACAGTGCAACCATGAGGGTGAAATGGGACGCCCTTAGCTAATTAATTAGAGGAACTGGAGGTGTAGTTGCTTCGCCGTCGTGCCGTCAATGGGGTCCAGGCACAGTGCTTGCTCTACCGAGGCTGAGTGCCGAGGTTCTTTCGTTTTGCTTTTGTTAGTCACTCTCCTGCGGGGAGGAGTACTGTGTTTATCAAACTGGAGAAACCTAACAGGCGGCTATGATCTCTAGGGAATCTTTGTAAAAGCTACGTAGTGATACCCTGCCGGACCACCTAGGAAGTGATCAATGGGGATTAGCTCTCCCCAGGCAAAACGGGAATCACGGCTCATGGGTAAAGTGTGCGACCTCTGCAGAGAGTAGTGAAACTGATATATCAGCCGTGCTCACGGTTAAGAGCAGCCTTGGGATCCTCTTTGATTAGAGATACAGATGGTTCGAGATACAATGGTTCTATTAATGTTTTTAGTTCGGTGATGATCATGATGTTTCCTCGATGAGGAAATGACTCATGGGATGGTTATATGATAAAACTTGGCTTCCACTAATAATAAATGCCTGACCAACTAAAAGCAATCTGCTTTGACCTTAACCCCACATAAAGCTAGTCCACTTCAGCCAAACGGGGCATTTGCTGAGTACGTTGATGTGTACTCATCCTTGCTTTACCACAAAACACCAGGTTGTCCACATTGCAACCACTGCTTAGGAGAAGACGAAGTCGTGGAAGGAGACTTCCAGGAGTTCTAAGACTACGACGAGTTTTAGGTGTGGGTTGGCGGCAACCCCCAGTCAGCTGCCTGTGAAGGCCTTATCTTTACTGCGTTTCGCTTAGCACTTTGATCTATCCGTTAAGTTGATGACTATGTGGATGTCTCTGACTCTGTGATGTAAAAAGTTAATACTCTTTTATGTTATTATTCGAGCACTGTGCGATGATGTTCATTTATGTAATCGCTGTGTACGTGAGTTATGATCCTGGCACGTACATAGTTCGCATTTGGTTTACCTTCCAAAACCGGGTGTGACATAAGTGGTATCAAAGCCGTGCTGGCTGTAGGACCGCTGACCTAGAGTAGTACTGGTCGTACTAAGGACTATTAACCTTCATTCTCACCTTGACCTCTGGTGTCACTTCAAAGGTCGGTCACCTCGACCAACCCTATGTTTTACTACATATATATATAATATATCATACCTTGCTAAAATTTTATTTTGTTCTGTTTATGGTTTACTCACTTGTCATATTAGTTCTGTTCTTACTCTTATGCTTACGGTGTCTTTTGTAGATGGCTCGTCTTAGACACACTGCTCATAAGTCAGTGATCCCTTTCCTGCCGTCTCACCTTGCGGAGCGTCCTCTGTGCCGCACCGTGTCCGGTTAGTCGAGTCACCTGGAGAGGCTGCACCACCGCCTGCGTGAGGAGCAGGAGCGCCAGCGTCAGCACAGGGAGCAGCAGGGCTCTTCCTCTCCACCAGAGCAGGAGGTGGAGTCCGTGAGGCGCCGTTCCCCTGTTCCCCAGCTGGAGGCGCCCCCTGCACCACCGCAGGATGCCCCGACTATTGGAGGAGGCCCTGGAGGAGACCCCGACGACGACGATGACGACAGTGGCTCAGACCACAGCACTGAGTCATCTGAGCCGCAGGAGGCGGAGGGATGGGTCGCCCGACCCATCACCCGTGACGCCGCTCGCGGTTGTCACTTTCACGACGCACTCGACACCTTGTTGCGCCGGGCTTTCGACCGGCACACCTGGTCGATCGAGTATCGTTGTGTAGTCTACCAGCACAGTCGCGGGAGGTACCTGGACCGCTGGGAGGCTACCTGCCTAGTTCGCCGTCCGGAGGATGACCTCCGGGGTGCAGAGGCCGTTTCGGAGCATTACTCCATCTCCGAGAGGGACACTGCGGAGGCGGCTATGCAGGATGCAGCACGGCGTGCACTCTCCCAGTACTGTTCCTTATTCGGTGGGGTGGCCGACGGTCTTAACCTTAGGTACTACCCCCGCCGTCCTACTGGCAGCACAGAGAGTGTGGTTGCCTCGCCTATTGGTGAGGATAACCCTAGGTTGAGCAGCACAGTCAACCTAGTCGCGGTGCTTAACACTGAGCTGGATCACTCTCTGGACGAGCTGAGCAGGGCTCGAATGGAGATTGCTGAGTTGCGTGCTGAGCTGGCTGAGCGCCGCCACCAGGAGGGTGGTTCTCCCGCTCCTGTTGGGACTCAGCACCCTTACCGCTCGCCTCCACGTGGTCACCACACTTATGGTTCCCCTGCCTGTAGGACCAGGATAGATCTGGATCCTTAGATCGTTAGCGTCGGAGTTTGTAAAAAGTTCTTAAGTCAGATGTCTCAGTCTTAGATAATCAGTTTAGTTTGCTTATCAGTTGCGTCCATTCAGTTTAGTTTGCTTATCAGTTGCTTACATGCTTGTTATGATGAACTTGTGCTGGATTTGAATCTTTGTAATGACTGTTGCCAACATGTGGGTTTCCCCTGCAGTCTGGCTTAGCTAGTGATGTTAATGAAGTCAGTTATTTAGTTGGGAAACCATTTACTTCTACTTTCCTTTTTATCTGAGAAGCTGTATTGGATCATAATGAGGACCAGTGAAGTTCTTTGTTCACTCAATGTCATGAAGAATTATGTACACTCTTTTCTTATGCTGAAGGATTGTAAGATCAATGCTGATGTGTGAATGTCTTCCACAGATGTCTGACAACAGGCGCCGATGTAACAGGCGTGTTCAGCAAGAGCAGCGTGCCCAGCAGGAGGAACATCGGAGGCAGCCTCCCCCGCCGCCCCCGATGACAGTGGAGCAGATGTTCTTGATGCAAACTCAGGCAATGCAGGCTATTGGGCAGACTCTGGCAGCCATGCAGCAGGCCCAACAACAACCTCAACCCCAATTACGAGTGCAGATACCCCAGATGCCACGGGACAAACGTGGTGAGTTCATGAGAGGGCACCCCTACCTTCGCGCACTCTGCCGATCCCATGGATGCAGAAGACTGGCTGCGTGCAGTGGAGAGGGAACTGCGCACCGCCCAATGTGACGACAGGGAGAAGGTCCTGTATGGTCCCCGCCAGCTAAGGGGAGCAGCCCAGTCCTGGTGGGAGTCTTACCTCGCCACCCATGCTGACCCCGAAGCCATCACTTGGGAGGAATTCAGCGAGAGTTTCCGCAGGTACCATGTTCCAGAGGGACTGATGATCGTGAAGAGGGAGGAGTTTCTGGCTCTGAAGCAGGGACCCCTGTCGGTTAGTGAATACAGGGACAGGTTTCTGCAGCTATCCCGTTATGCACCTGAAGACGTCAACACTGATGCTAAAAGGAAGTACAGGTTCATGAGGGGTTTGGTGGATCCCCTGCATTACCAGTTGATGAACCACACCTTCCCCACCTTCCAGCACCTAATCGATAGGGCAATCATGACCGAGAGGAAGCACAAGGAAATGGAAGATCGGAAGCGTAAGATGAGTGGGCCACAGTCCGGGAGCAACAGCCGCCCCCGCTTCTCAGGCAGTTCATCTCAGCAAGGCAAGCATGGTCACCCACAGGGATATCAGCATTAGAGTCGGCGCCCGTATCAGCAGCAGTTTCAGAGGAAGTACCCGCAGCAGCAGTATCGTCAGAACAGCCAGCAGGGAGGTAACCAGTATCAGAGGCAGAACAACCAGGCACCTCGCCTTCCTGCCCCAGCAGCGAATCAGAACAACCAAGAAGCCCCAGCGCAAGGAGGACGCAGAGGATGCTTCAACTGTGGAGAACAAGGCCACTGGGCGATGCATTGCCCAAAGAAGATGGCGCAGCAGCAGGCAAACCCCAATGCTCCGGCAAGGCAAGGTGTACCTCAACAGGCAGCAGGTAATCGTGGCCAAGCGTACAACCGTGGAAAGGTGAACCACTTGGAGGCCGAAGCGATCCAGGATGCACCAGATGTGGCAGTAGGTATGTTCTCAGTCGAATCTCATCCTGCAAAAGTGCTATTTGATACTGGTGCAACTCATTCATTTGTCACTGCAACATGGGTAGAAATGCATAACATCTCAGTAGAGGCAATGATGCCGCCCATGAGGATTAATTCGGTCGGTGGTAAAGTGCAAGCAGATAGAATATGCTCAAATATAAGGGTGGAAATAAGGGGGATAGGGTTCCCCAACGATCTAATAGTAATAGACACCCCTGGGGTAGATGTCATCCTAGGGATGAATTGGTTAATGAAGTATGAAGCGAATGTTAGCTGTGACAAGAGGACCATAACATTGAAGTCCCCACTTGGAGAGAAAGTAGTGGCTGAGCTAAGGATGCCTAAAACAGCGAAGGGAGATTGTCACCAGATTTCGGTTGATAGTAAGGAGGCCAACCCGCTTGAGGCTATCAGGGTTGTGTCGGACTTTCCAGATGTGTTTCCCGAGGAGCTAATGGGCATGCCACCCGAGAGAAAAGTCGAATTTGCCATAGAGCTTATCCCTGGTACCGCCCCCATTTCTAAAAGAGCCTATCGAGTGTCTGGACCAGAATTGGTGGAACTCAAGAAGCAGATAGATGAGTTGTTAGAGAAGGGTTACATCAGACCAAGTACTTCGCCTTGGGCCACTCCAGTATTGTTTGTAGAGAAGAAAGATGGTACCAAACGGATGTGCATAGATTACAGAGCCCTGAATGAAGTCACTATTATGAACAAGTACCCCCTGCCAAGAATAGAAGATCTGTTTGACCAACTCAGAGGTGCCAGAGTATTCTCGAAGATAGATCTGAGATCAGGTTACCATCAACTCAGAATCTGACCCTCGGACATACCGAAGACAGCATTCATCACCAAGTATGGGTTATATGAGTATACAGTTATGTCCTTTGGTTTGACAAATGCGCCAGCCTTCTTTATGTATCTGATGAACAGTGTGTTCATGGACTACCTAGACAAGTTTGTGGTAGTGTTCATCGACGATATTCTCATATATTCCAAAAGTGAGGAAGAACATGTGGAGCATTTGAAGATGGTATTGCAAAGGCTACGAGAGCATCAGTTGTATGCCAAGCTGAGCAAATGCGAGTTCTGGATTCATGAAGTCTTGTTTCTAGGTCACATCATAAACCAAGATGGGTTAGCTGTGGATCCAAAGAAAGTAGCAGATATCCTGAACTGGAAAGCACCGAAGGATGTTCGTGGAATCAAGAGCTTCATTGGAATGGCCGGATACTATAGGTGTTTCATCGAAGGCTTTTCAAAGATTGCTAGGCCAATGACAGCGTTGCTAGCGAAGAAAGTTGAGTTTAAGTGGACCCAGAAGTGCCAAGAGGCATTTGAAGAACTGAAGAATAGATTGACTACAGCACCTGTGTTAGTTCTGCCGGATGTTCACAAGCCATTCTCGGTATACTGCGATGCTTCCTACACCGGACTGGGATGTGTGCTGATGCAAGAAGGAAGAGTTGTAGCGTACTCATCTCAACAGCTGAAGATCCATGAGAAAAATTATCCCACACATGACCTAGAGTTGGCAGCAGTGGTTCATGCTTTAAAGACATGGAGACATTACCTGTATGGACAGAAGTGCGACATCTACACAGATCATAAAAGTCTGAAGTACATATTCACCCAGTCAGAGTTAAACATGAGGCAGCGAAGATGGTTGGAATTGATCAAGGACTATGAGTTGGAGATACATTACCATCCAGGCAAGGCCAATGTTGTTGCAGATGCTCTGAGCAGGAAGAGTCAAGTCAATATGATGGCCACGTACCCAATGCCATATGAGTTAGCCAAGGAGTTCGACAGACTAAGTCTCGGTTATCTGAACAATACACAAGGAGTAACAGTGGAATTAGAGCCCACCCTAGAGCGGGAGATCAAAGAAGGGCAGAAGGATGATGAAAACATCAACAAGATCCGGCAGCTGATCTTAGAAGGAAGAGGCAAAGACTTTCGAGAGGATGAAGAGAGAGTAATATGGTTCAAGGACCGACTGTGTGTTCCCGACATCAAACCTATTCGGGAGCTGATCCTAAAGGAAGCTCATGAGACAGCCTACTCCATATACCCTGGAAGTGAAAAGATGTATCAGGATCTAAAAAGGAGGTTTTGGTGGTATGGCATGAAAAGAGAGATCGTAGAATATGTCGCCATCTGTGATAGCTGTCAAAGAACCAAAGCAGAGCATCAGAAGCCTGCCGGACTGTTGCAACCACTGCAAATTCCTCAGTGGAAGTGGGATGAAATCGCGATGGATTTTATAGTTGGCCTACCTCGTACCCGGGCCGGCTATGATTCCATCTGGGTGGTTGTGGACCGCTTAACAAAGGTAGCCCATTTCATACCTGTGAAGACAACATACACGGGAGCAACATTAGCTGAGTTATACATGTCCTGGATAGTCTGCCTGCATGGTGTGCCGAAGAAGATAGTGTCAGATCGAGGAACACAGTTCACCTCTCATTTTTGGCAGCAGCTACAAGAAGCCTTGGGCACGCATCTGAACTTCAGCTCGGCTAATCACCCGCAGACAGACGGTCAAACTGAAAGAACTAATCAGATCCTAGAAGATATGTTGAGAGCCTGTGCGTTGCAAGACAAGTCAGGATGGGACAAAAGGTTACCTTATGCAGAATTCTCCTACAACAATAGTTTCCAGGCCAGCTTGAAGATGTCACCGTTTCAGGCGCTCTATGGACGAAGTTGTAGGACTCCGCTGCATTGGGACCAGCCTGGAGAGAGACAGGTGTTTGCCCCCGACATTTTGCTTGAAGCCGAAGAGAATATCAAAATGGTTCGGGAGAATCTGAAGATAGCACAATCAAGGCAGTGAAGCTATGCTGACAGGAGGAGAAGAGAACTGAGTTTTGAAGTGGGAGATTACGTCTATCTGAAGGTGTCGCCTATCAGAGGAGTCAGAAGGTTCGGAGTCAAGGGCAAGTTAGCACCCCAGTACGTTGGACCTTATCAGATTCAAGCAAAGCGTGGAGAAGTAGCCTACCAGCTCAACCTACCAGAAAGTTTATCGGCAGTGCACAATGTGTTCCACGTGTCGCAATTGAAGAAGTGTCTGCGAGTACTAGAAGAATAGTTGCCAGTGGAGGACTTGGAAGTCCAAGAGGATCTGACCTACATAGAGAAGCCAACACAGATTCTAGAGTTTGCAGACAGAGTCACCCGGAGGAACACCATCAGAATGTGCAAAGTCAGATGGGGTCACCACTCTGAGGAAGAAGCAACCTGGGAACGAGAAGATGATCTGAAAGCCAAATACCCCGAACTCTTTGCTGACCAACCTTGAATCTCGGGGCGAGATTCTTTTAAGGGGGATAGGTTTGTAACACCCTGAATTTGGGGTATAAAATTTCTTTGCCCATACTCACAAATTCAGGTGTTACTCCTCTCTTCACATCTTCCCCAACCTCCTCTTTCTCTTTTCTATAGAAGAAGAGTGGTTATTTTTAAGTGTAAATGTAATTATAATCTTGTAGGTTAAACCCTAAGGGAACAATGGTTGTTGCATCATGTTAGAAAGTATTTGTTTTTTTTGTTTGATGAATGGTTTGCTTGATCTTTCATCTAATCATTTGTTTACGCATAATGTCAAACTGAAATAAATAGAAAAGAGAAAGAAAAAGAAAAGAAAAAGAGAAATGAATTTCAGCCCAGCCCCCTTCCCTGGCCCAGCCGGCCCACCGCGCCAGCCCCCCGTTCCCCCTCTCCTCCCCCCGCTTGGCCCACCGCGCCTGCGCTCCCTAGCGGGCCTGCGCGCGCCGCGGCCCACCCCAGCCTCACGCGGCGGCCCAACGCACCGCACCCCCCCTCCCGCGCGCGCACGCGACGGCCGCGCGACCCAGCTCTGAGCCGCGGCCCAAGCTAGCCCCAGCCCAAGTCCCTGCGCCGCGCCTGGCCCAGCAGCGCGCGTACGTGCCCCTGCACGCACGACCGCGCGTGGAGGGCGCCCGCCGCCGCCGCCACTGCTCAGCCAGGGGCCCGCGCGTCAGGAGCGCCCCTGTTCATCTTCTTGGAACCGCCAGACGCGCGATTTCTTCCGCACGTCGCGCAGTTTTCTTCGCCCGACGTGCAGTTTTCTTCGCCCGAGTGCCTAGTTTCTCGCCCACCACCGCTTCTCCTTGCCTCGCCCCCGCTCTCTGCGTCCCTGTCGCCGGAGTCCCACGTCCCGTCGCCGGAGAGCCGCGCCGCCGAGGTGAGCTCGCCTCCTTCCTCTCTCCCCCACTCTTCTCTCGACGTGCTGCTCGCCCGTCGCGGCCGAGGCTCGGCTGAGCCGATTCAGCCGCCCTCGCCTCTTCTTCTCTCGACGTACTGCTAGCTCGCCATGGCCGAAGCTCAGCTGAGCCGACCCGGACGCCCCATTCTTCTCCGTCTCGTCGTTCCGTCGGTCGAGCACCCCAGCCCAGCCGTCGTCTCGCCGGTTAGCCCCTGCGCAACGCTCGGCCCGCGCGTCCAGCAGCCCCGCGTGCTCTCGTTCGGTGAGCAGAGGCCGCCGTCGCCTAGCGTCGATGTAGCAGCAGCGTCCCCTCGCCGGCGAGCCTGGTCCCTGCGCGTCGCAGCCGCGTTGCTGCGCGCTCGCCGCTGCCCAGCTCGCCCCGGCCGTTCGTCTACCTTCACCGTGCCTCGCTACTGTTACCTAGCGCGTCGCGTACTCGTCAAGTCTCACGCGCGCAGTTTCGCATGTGATCACGGGTATCGCGCGCGCCGTCGTCGTTGTTTGCAGAGTCCTCGCGCTGTTTCGCACGTGTCGCGCGCGCAGTCCGCGCGCGTTAGTTAATTACTTCGCTATAATCGTCTGTACGCTTTAGTCAATTAATCCTCGTATTAATCATCGATTAATTGATAATTCATTTTATCTAAAATATCCCACCCAGGAAATTTATGTTAACTAAGCTAAACTTAGAAAATATAGTTTTCGCGTTTAAGCGTAATATAGGTTGTTTGTCGTCACGTCATTATTTAGCCACGGTTTGTTAATTATTTAATGTGTCGTGCGTCGCACAACTAGTGCGCGCGCTCGCGTTTGCTTGCGCACAGTGCGTCGACGGGACTCCGTCTACGTTCGCCTACCCCTCGTCTACCCCTAGACGACTCTCGTCTACCCCACCCCCCGTCTACCCCCGTCTACCCCTCGTCTAACCTCCGTGTGCGTTCGTGTCGTTCACCATCGCCCGCGCATCGCACATTAAATCGTCGCGTGCTGTTCGCACGTTAATAATTCATCTCCTAGAATAGCTCACGCTAATTAAATATATATTTAAGCAACGGTTATTCGAACGACAAACTAATCGGGACTAAGTAGTAATTTTACTTGGCATGTGATTATTGTCCGTTAATATGATTACGTCGAATTAAATATTATAATTCACATTCGCTTAGTGTAAACGTGATATCCCTCGACCGTAGCGTCAGTCGTTTCAGTTCCGTACTCGCGTAGTCGTAGATGCGAATTCTATGTCGAGTGCTTATTTATTTGATCTATATTATTGAATGGTGTATTGTTTTCTTCCGTTTCAAGAATGTTAGTTGTATGTTTGCACTCGCGTAGATATCGGGCCGTTTGTGGAGTCTGAGGGAATTGCAGGAGAAGACCCTGAGCAGCAGCAGCTTGGTGAAGGCAAGTGTCCTCTGACCCATTATGTCCCATTTACTTTATAATACACTATCCCGCATACTATGAACAACCTAAGGATTTACTCGCTTTCTATTTACCTTGTCCTTGATTTACCTTTTGGGTTACTATGGTTAGCTACATGCTAGCGCTTTACTTTAATCAATGAACATGATGAGATACAATGATGATACTATGATTTTATTCTGGATATTATGATATACTTGTGGCATTTAAGGGGACTCGGGCTGTTTCCCGAGTACCTCTCCATAAGGACCTGTTCGTTGAGAGACCACCCGGGATAACAGTGCAACCATGAGGGTGAAATGGGACGCCCTTAGCTAATTAATTAGAGGAACTGGAGGTGTAGTTGCTTCGCCGTCGTGCCGTCAATGGGGTCCAGGCACAGTGCTTGCTCTGCCGAGGCTGAGTGCCGAGGTTCTTTCGTTTTGCTTTTGTTAATCACTCTCCTGCGGGGAGGAGTACTGTGTTTATCAAACTGGAGAAACCTAACGGGCGGCTATGATCTCTAGGGAATCTTTGTAAAAGCTATGTAGTGATACCCTGCCGGACCACCTAGGAAGTGATCAATGGGGATTAGCTCTCCCCGGGCAAAACGGGAATCACGACTCATGGGTAAAGTGTGCGACCTCTGCAGAGAGTAGTGAAACTGATATATCAGCCGTGCTCACGGTTAAGAGCAGCCTTGGGATCCTCTTTGATTAGAGATACATATGGTTCGAGATACAATGGTTCTATTAATGTTTTTAGTTCGGTGATGATCATGATGTTTCCTCGATGAGGAAATGACTCATGGGATGGTTATATGATAAAACTTGGCTTCCACTAATAATAAATGTCTGACCAACTAAAAGCAATCTGCTTTGACCTTAACCCCACATAAAGCTAGTCCACTTCAGCCAAACGGGGCATTTGCTGAGTACGTTGATGTGTACTCATCCTTGCTTTACCACAAAACACCAGGTTGTCCACATTGCAACCACTGCTCAGGAGAAGACGAAGTCGTGGAAGGAGACTTCCAGGAGTTCCAAGACTACGACGAGTTTTAGGTGTGGGTTGGCGGCAACCCCCAGTCAGCTGCCTGTGAAGGCCTTATCTTTACTGCGTTTCGCTTAGCACTTTGATCTATCCGTTAAGTTGATGACTATGTGGATGTCTCTGACTCTGTGATGTAAAAAGTTAATACTCTTTTATGTTATTATTCGAGCACTGTGCGATGATGTTCATTTATGTAATCGCTGTGTACGTGAGTTCTGATCCTGGCACGTACATAGTTCGCATTCGGTTTACCTTCCAAAACCGGGTGTGACATTCAACCCAAAACCTCTCTGGTGTGTTATACTCATCAATCATTGTCCTTACAAGAGTGATCAAAGTTATGTTCTTTCTTTTAACAACTCCATTTTGTTGAGGTGTATATGTTGCAGAAACTTCATGCTTGATCCCAATTTCATCACAGTACTCATGAATATTGGTGTTCTCGAATTCCTTTCCATTGTCACTTCTTATTTTCTTGATTTTGCAATCAAATTCATTTTGAGCTTTCTTGGCAAATTTCTTGAATATTGATGCAACCTCAGACTTGTCATGAAGAAAGAATACCTAAGTATATCTTGAAAAATCATCAACAATTACCAGACAATAGAGGTTGCCACCAGCACTAGCATAAGTTGTTGGTCCAAGTAGATCCATGTGAAGTAACTCTAGTGGCCTTGTTGACATAAAAGCTTTTGTAGGATGAGTCGTAGCAACTTGCTTTCCAGTCTGGCATGCACTACAAAGCTTGTCCTTTTCAAATACAACATCCTTCAATCCTCTAACCATGTCTTTCTTTAGAATCTACTTGAGTGTGCTCATTCAAACATGTGCAAGCCTTCTATGCCATAGCCATCCAAGAGATGCTTTGGTAAAGAGGCAAGTCCTTAGGTTTGCATCTTCAGAAGAGAAATCCACTAAGTATAGGTTGTTGTATCTAAATCCTTTGAATATCATTGACTCATCATCCATTTTAGACACAACAACCTCTGTAGGAGTGAATAAGCATTGAAGGCCAAGATCACAAAGTTGACCCACTGATAGCAAGTTGAAGCTTAATGGTGCAACCAAGAGAACATTTGAAATTGAAAGATCATTTGAAATTGCCACCTTGCCAAGCCCTTGAACTTTTCCTTTTGAATTATCCCCAAAAGTGATTTTACCTTGTTCATCAACATCTTCATCTAGTGAGGTGAACATCCATGGGTTGCCAGTCATATGTTGAGTGCAACCACTATCAATTACCCAATGGCTCCCACCGGTCTTGTAGTTCACCTACATGAACAAATAAATCAAGCTTCAATCTTGGGGGCCCTATTTTGCATAGGACCAGTAACTTTCTCAATCAAGGACTTTGCAACCCAAATTTGTCTAGGTCTACTCTTGCTTGGTGGACCTAGGAATGTTACTTTGACTATTCCATTTGTAGCTTTTCTTAGTACATAATGAGCATTGGAAGCAAATTGTCTAGAGTGCTTTGGCAAGTGAGTTGGTGGTGTGGCTTTGTAGTTGTGGGCATGTCCTTCTTTTCCACACTCATAGCACTTGATTAGCTTAAGAGTTTGTTTTGCCTTATATTGACTTGTTGCTTTCTTTTGCACAAAAGAATTGTATCCAATACCACTCTTATATTTTCATAACAGTGTTCATGAGTAACTCATTTTGAAGGTATTGGCCTTTGTTGAACATTTGTACACTTGTGGCAAGATTTTCTTTCTCAATCTTAAGTTTCTTGACTTCATCTCTAAGCCTCTACCAACTCATTGCTAACATCATTTCTATGGCAACTTTTCTTCTAGTGGTTGCATCTGTCAAGTACTTCTTCAATTTCTAGTTCTCTAGTGTCATGACTTTAACTTTTTCAATCAATTCATCATGAAGACTAGACTGATCAACTTGGCTCAAATCATCACATGAGGTTGCTACATCAATCTTAACAACAGGGTTAATAGCCTCATGTGTGTTACAGGATAAAAGCTCATTTGCAATAAGAAGATTATCATAATCAATTTTAATTTTTGTACAATCTTCCTTATTTTGACAAGCCTATCTTTTAGCTCCCTATTTGCTTCACTTAATTTTTCACATTTCTCTTTAGCATCTTTAAGGGAGGTCTTGAGCTCATTTTTGGTGAATGACATAGTTTTATTTTCTTCCTTCATTTCTTCACTAGCTTTAACAACTATGTCATACTTAGCAGTTAAGAACTCATTTTCATCCTTTAGCTTGTCACATTTAACTTTTGACTTTCTAATAATTTGAGTATATTCTTTTAGTAAGTCAACTAATTCATCATAGGTAGGAGAAGCATACTCATCATCACTATCACAATCATCAATAATATCATTTTAGATTGTACCTTCTGTTCACCTTTCGCCATGAGGCATATGTGTGAAGTAGATGAAGGTGATGGTGGTGGTGAAGAGAAATCCCTAGCGATGGCGGCAACCTTTTCATCATTTTCTTCTTCACTTGAAGAAGACCCGCTTGAGGATTCAATGTTAGTGAGCCAGTCACCAACAATATATGCTTTTCCATTCTTCTTTTTATGAAATCTTTTGTGCTTGCCTTCTTTCCTCTTGAAGAATTTCTTTTCCTTATTCTCATCATCACTTTCATCATCTTTCTTGCTCTTGAACTTGTTTTTCTTCGGCATGTTGCATTGATGAGCAAGATGACCAAGTTCTCCACAATTATAGCAATCCATTTCAGAGATGGGCTTTCTTTTGCTAGAGAAAAACTTCTTCTTTCTTGAATCAAACTTGATAACTTCTTGATTTAGTTTCTTCAACATTTTGTGGTCTTTCTCACCATCAATGCAATGTTTGTATCAAGATCATCATCACTTGAGGATTCTTCCTCAACTTGCATTTTGGCCTTGACCTTCTTTTCTTGGCTAGCTTTGAGAGCCAAATCTTTTCTCTTGGAAGAAGACCCATCCTTGTCATTTATGTGCATATACATTTCATGAGCATTGATCTTTCCCAATATTTGAGTTGGTGTAGTGATGGAAAGATCCATTTGATGTAGCATAGTGACAATGTGTCCATACTTCTCAATTGGCAAGATACTAAGAATTTTCCTCACAACATCTGGTTGTGAAATTTGGGTGAGCCCCAAACCATTGACTTCCTCTACAAGAATGTTAAGTAATGAGTACATATCATTAGCATTCTCATTTGCACGCATTTCAAAAGAATTTAATTTTTTTTCATTGCGATGTGATATCTTTCCTCACGCTCACTTTTAGTCCCTTCATGTAGAGCACAAATATCTAACCACAAATCATGAGCATTTTTGTGATTTCTTACACTATTGAAAACATCCTTGCAAAGGCCCCTAAAGAAAGTGTTTTTGGCCTTAGTGTTGGGGACTTGTTCTCAAGTGCTATGAATTAGGAACAAGGCAACATAGATTGTCAGATGTTAAAGCCATTCGTCCGCTGAAGCATTATTTCCCCAAAGATTTAATGAACTTCGGACGAAGGTTATGAATAATATATCACGAAGGTTGTACCTTCGTGAACAAAGATAAAACAATGCGAAATGAAATATAAGATATAAAACGTTACAGAATACCAAGAATAAATAACGTTATTTGATTATTTTGTAATGTTTACTTGAATATCAAAACATAATATTTAGGCACATTTGTACCTTCGCCTTGGCAGAAAACAATAATTCCAGAGTAATACGTTAGCAATTACAAGATTGCGTGAACAGTAAAGGAGTACTGTTCACCTATTTATAGGCACAGGACGCAGCCTGTAAGAAATTACAATCATGCCCCTTACAGAAGATCACAATTATAACTCAGACTCTTATGGACTAAAAAGTAATTCCATCTTTAAGTCGGTTCGATCCTTCGTCTTTGGATACGCTATAGTGTCGAAGCTTTATGAGCGGTAGCTTCGGTATCACGTATAAACAGATTTGCCGAGGGTGTTTTATTCCTGCAGGACCTTCGGCGACGAAGCATGATCCCAACAGTAGCCCCTTCGCGGCGCTAGATCGTTTTTCGTAACGAGCTTGACCCGTGAAAAAGTCTCTTAAGCTTTGGTAGCCGAAGGTCCGAAAAACACCTTCCCTGAGCTCGTTGCGGAGAAACGATACAACTTCCGAGCGCGGAGTAGTCCCATCATGCATATTTACCTTCTCGGGTTTTGTGGCCCACTGTTCAGTGGATGCGGGCGACTGTTCGTCCGGTGTAGAAGACTTGACGATTCACCTTTTTACCTGCAGCACTATATAAACAGACAAGTAGGTGTAAAGTTACCACAGCATTCATTGCAATTGCACTGTTTTGCTGCCAAAAATTTCACCATAGCCGAAGCTTGACCCTTGCACTCAAACGAAGCACCACTCCAGATTCTGCTTCGTCACAAGAAGAGCTTCGGAAAAAAGGTCATTAATTTCAAAAAACTTTAGGAATTCATAATCAAATGGCAAGATTGCGCTCCACTGCCAGGATTGAGCGTGAAGGAGACGAGGCCGAAGCCACTGAAACTGTTCCGATTTCCGAAGCGATGAGGCGTTCTGGGCTGGTTTCATCAGAGGACACACCTGCTGCCGAAGCAACACAAGCTGATGTTGAAGAAATTGGTTCCGAAGATGAGTACAGCTTCGGGATGCCAAGTAAACCTAGTCATCTAGACTTTGGAAGGTCCACCATCTCTGAAGCTGATCTTCCTAAGATGGTGAAGCTGGGTTATTTTAGTGAGGCCAAGAAGGAATTAATTCGTTTTGGTGGAGAAGAAACTATCCCAAAGCCAGGAAAGAATGAGGTAGTAGTCTTCAAAAGTTTTCTGAAAGCTGGTTTAAGGTTCCCCCTTAACAAGATGATTGCTATTATACTGAAGAAGTTTGGGATTTACCTTCATCAGCTGACCCCTAATGCTATCGTTAGGTTGAGCGTTTATATTTGGGCCCTTCGTAGCCAGGGAGTGGAGCCGTTTGGTGAGGGTTTCTGCCGAGTTCATGAATTACACTACCAGACTAAAGCCAGAGGAGACGGTCTGCACGAGAATTTTGGCTGCTACAACTTTGCTTATCGCAAGACTACGAAGTTTCCAGTGATAAGCTATCGAAGCAAATGGCCAGCCGGATGGAAGTCTGAATGGTTTTATGTTAAAGTTGACGAAGATGAGGACAAATTGGTCCAGAGTCTGCTAGAACTGACCTTTGGAGAGACGAGGCCCCAATGCAACATGATAATGGGGAGCCCGAGTCAGATTGCTTTGGCTGAATTTCGAGTGATTTCAGATCATATTGGCACTAGAGACTTAGTGCAGGAATTCTTGGCTTTTAAAGTGTTCCCAACACTGAGAGAGTGGGAGATGCCGAAGCTAGAGGGAGAAAAGAAGAAGGGAGAACTTGTTTGATTGCCTTATCACTTAAAATTTAAGAAACATTTTAAAGCACCATGCCAAGAATGGTTGGACACAATTGAGGTTATGTGCAACGAGATTCTCGGCTGCTATTCTAAGAAAGAAGATCAGTTAATGACTGCGACCTTCGGCACTCGTCCGAAACAAAGATTGAATCGGGTGCTGGATGCCTTGAATTTTGATTATCCTGACTATGAGCAACTAGGAGGAGATGCTGAAGGCCAGAAAAGAAAAAGGATTGCCAGCGTCCTTGATAAAGAAGGCACCAAATCGGCTAAAAAGGACAAAGAAAATTCTGAGAAAAGAAAATTGAGCCCTGAGCCGAAGATAGCTGCTCCAAAGAGAAGAAAAGCTGCATCCCCAAAACCGAAGACGCCAGTCCGAGAAGAGGAAGCTCCTGCAACACCTTCTGCTACCGAAGTGGAAGAGATTCTAAAGGTAATGACTGAACCTTTGCCTATCAAGCTAAGTCCGCTGGCACCAGAACTGATGAAGTTTTTTCAAAAGGAAAAAGAACCTTCGACAACAGAAAGTCATGCCAAGCCGAAGAAGAAAAGAAGAATTATGCAAGTGGCCGATGTCATTCATCAGACACCACCACCAACATCGGCGTCAAAAATAATTGAAAGCGCTGTTACTGCCGAAACCACAGCCACCAGAGCCGAAACTACCGGAGCCAAAGCCACCGGAGCAACCGCCGAAGCTGAAGCCACCGGAGCCGAAACTGAGATCACCGAAGATCCTAATCTAGAAACCACACTTGGTGATATTGATAACATACTTCTGAAAATGGCTGAAGAAGAAGCTGCTGCGGTCACGGTGGACACGACGATTGAGAAAGGAAAAGGGCAGATTGAAGACAATTTGGAAGAAGAAAACTTTAATTTTCAAGATATACTTGGATAAGAGTTATCAGAAACTGAAAAATAAGAACTAAAGAAATATGCTATACCCTGTGGATACAAACCAGGGGCTCTGCTGTTTGGCGGAGTCAATGAGGGGAAACTAAGATGCCTTCAGAATTGAACCGAGGCTAAAGTTGTTAGGACTTTCTCAAAAAATGTTGGGCTGCCGAAGATTGAAGCGGACTTGTGCAGGTACCAGCAACAGCATATCGCCAGTAGCCTGCTCTATGCTAATTTCAAGGTAAAAACTTCTCAATTTTTTTTTGAATTAAGATGTTTTCTGACAAAGATTGTTTTGCCAGAGTATATTACTAAGTAAAGTGTTGAGGATGCAACAAGATCTTGAAGACGAGAAAAACGAAGCTACCATCAGAGATCTAGAAAATAAAGTCGAAAGTTATGAAGCTGCTTTGAAGAAAAAGGACTTCGACATTCAAGAACTTGAACATAAAGCTAAAGATCACGAGGCTGCCTTGGAGAAGAAGGACTTCGTTATTCACTCTATGGAAGGCTCGCTAGCTGAAGCTCAAGCTGAAATTGACAAATTAAACAACGAATTACTCATAAAGTTAGAAAAATCTGAGCAAGAAAAGAAGAATCTTGAAACAAGTCTCAAGATCGAAATTGAGAAGAATTCAAATTTGCAAAAATTGCTGAAAGAGCTTCAGGAAAAATGTTTAGATTTCGGCAACCGATGTGTGCAGCGGCTGAAGGATGTGTTTTACTCAATTGGAGCCAGCTCTGATAAGTTTACACCTTCAGCTGAAAACCTGCCAAGCACCTTCGAATACATTGAGGGCGTAGTTGATGCACTTGATGAAGTTATCGCTGGGCATGCCGATTTCTGCGCCCTGTTAGCTTCTCGAGGCACGACTGCTGCTTTCCTGAAGGCTGGCTGCAAGCACGGGAAAATTGTCAATAGGCCAAACTTCAGTTTGTCACCAGCAGATTTAATTGACATCCCCAGCCTAGCTCGAAGCATAGGAAACAGGTTTATGACCCAGATTTGGATAAACGGCGGGCAAAAAATGGCTGGTGACGAAGCTCGGAGCCACCTTAAGCCAGTGAGAAACCTATACTTGTTACTTTTACCTTCTCCTTCAACTCTGCGCTTTTCTCATTCCGTTTTAATATGTACAGGATGATGAAGCTAAAGAATGAGGAGCTGAAGCTTTAACAGATATCCCGAAAGACTCTGCTGCACAAGATTTTAGAGAAAATTTTGTAATATGATTGTAAAGAAACTTATGTAAATTTGTGCGTACCTTGTAATATATCTTTCCCCTTTGTCCATGTACAATCTGCTTTGTTGTGGACGAAATTTTCTTTTTGAGCCGAAGGCGAAAAACACCTTCCCTTCTTTTCGTACACAACGAAGCATGAAAATTTCTTCTTTCTGTTTTTCTCCGAAGCTTTATCCTCATAGCCGAAGCATATGTCTTTTCTGTATGGTATGATGATAATGATCCTACGTATGTCTAAATGAATGTTTATGAATGCAAATGTCATGATGTGATGTATCGTGCAAATGAATGTCCGAATATATATTCGAAGCCATAATCATAGCCTTCATTCTCTTAGGAATGACTCAAATCTTTTTGCCGCTTATTTTTCAGCTTCACCGTTTATTTTTCGGTGTATCAGCGTTGACTTTTCGCTATAAGCCTCCCTTAGGAGCTTCTTCGCCTTTTACTTCAGCGGAATCAGCGTTTATTTTTCGCTGTAAGCCTCCCTTAGGAGCTTCTTCGCCTTTTACTTCAGCGGAATCAGCGTTTATTTTTCGCTGTAAGCCTCCCTTAGGAGCTTCTTCGCCTTTTACTTCAGCGGAATCAGCGTTTATTTTTCGCTGTAAGCTCTGCATTCCCTTAGGAACGACTTTTGAGCTTCTCCCTGTTTTCTTTTCTTTTTTGTTTGCACTCGATGGTGCATTCTTAGCTTTTACATTTACATCTTTGGGGGATATTGCTCTTATAGAGATGAAATAAGGAAAAAGAGAAATTACATGCTATGGCCCCATTAAAAACCTTTCTCCCCCTTTGGAAAGGAAAAGGGTGCCATAAGAAAAAACTAAAAAATAAAAAATAAAAAGATTACATCAGGTTACACATAATACCGCCGAAGCTCATCCGCATTCCAAGATCTAGGAATGTCGTTGCCGTCCATATCCTTTAATCTGTAGGATCTGGGTCTTGACGAAGATACTACCAGAAAGGGGCCTTCCCACTTCAGCTGTAGTTTGCCCACTTTGTCTGGGTTGGCCACTCTTCGAAGCACCAAATGTCCTGGCTTAATGTTCTTCAACCGAACCTTTCTATCACGCCATTTTATTGTTTCGGCTTGGTATTTATTGATGTTTTCCACAGCCTGAAGCCTGATCCCTTCTATAGCATCTTTGTCCACAGAGCAATCAGCTTCGTCTTTTGCCGAAGCCACTGTTCTTATTGATGCTTGAAAGGGAAATGTGCCCTTGGGCCATTTCTAAGTGTTTTGGTGATTTAGTGTCCAACACAAGTGCCTAAGTGTAAAGAGGTGGACAAAGTACAAATCAAGGATAAAGGTATGTTTCTCAGACTTAGTACATTGTTTTATGGACTAATGTATTGTGTCTAAGTGCTGGAAACAGGAAAAATCCAATTGGAAATGTCTTGGCTCGAGCAGCCAAGAATCTGCTGAGTCTGGGAGCACCGGACTATCCGGTGGTGCACCGGACAGTGTCCGGTGCGCCAGGCTGGTTCGAGCGAACTGACCGCTCTCGGGAATTCACCGGCGACGTACGGCTATAATTCACCGGACTGTCCGGTGTGCACCGGACTGTCCGGTGTGCACCGGACTGTCCGGTGAGCCAACGGTCGGCCGGGCCAACGGTCGGCCGCGCGATCTGCGCGGGACACGTGGCCGAGCCAACGGCTAGAAGGGGCACCGGACTGTCCGGTGTGCACCGGACATGTCCGGTGCGCCAACGGCTCTCAGGCTGCCAATGGCCGGCTTCGCTATTTAAGGAAGGAAATCGGGCACCGGACAGTGTCCGGTGTGCACCGGACTGTCCGGTGCGCCAGTCGACAGAAGGCAAGATCAGCCTTCCAAGATTGCTCCCAACGGCTCCTAGCTGCCTTGGGGCTATAAAAGGGACCCCTTGGCGCATGGAGGAGTACACCAAGCATTCCTACAACATTTCTAAGCAACAAGACATAGTTTTCACGCATTCGTTTCATTGTGATAGCATCTAGAGCTCTTGTGGAGTTGTGAACTCATTGAGTCATGTTGCGAGCTCTTGTTGCGATTTGTGTGCATGTTGACATTCTGATTCTTGTGTCTTGTGTGCGTTGCTAATCCCTCCCTTGCTCCGTGTTCCTTGTGAATTTCAAGTGTAAGGGCGAGAGGCTCCAAGTTGTGGAGATTCCTCGCAAACGAGATTGAGAAAAAGCAAACAAAACACCGTGGTATTCAAGTAGGTCTTTGGACCGCTTGAGAGGGGTTGATTGCAACCCTCGTCCGTTGGGACGCCACAACGTGGAGTAGGCAAGCGTTGGTCTTGGCCGAACCACGGGATAACCACTGTGCCATCTCTGTGATTGATCCTTGTTGGTTATTGTGTTTTGTTGAGGATTCCTCTTTAGCCACTTGGCAATTATTGTGCTAACAATTAACCAAGTTTTTGTGGCTATAAGTTTTTGAAGTTTTACAGGATCACCTATTCACCCCCCCTCTAGGTGCTCTCAATTGGTATCAGAGTCGTTCTCTTCAAAAAAAGGGACTAACCGCCCGAAGAGATGGATCCTAAGGGCAAGGGGATGGTGATCAACGACAAGGAGAAGGAGTCCTTCGTCAACGAGCCCAATGATGACAGGCCCACCGACTCAGGCTCGGGCCACAAAAGAAAAGACGGGAGGAAGAAGAAGACAAGGCGCATCAAGGAAATTGTCTACTACGACAGCGACGAATCTTCCTCCTCCCAAAAGGACAACGACGACTACGACAGACGAAAGACGGTTAACTCAAACTTTTCTTTCGATTATTCGCGTATTCCGCATAGCTCAAATGCTCAATTGCTCCCCATTCCACTTGGCAAGCCCCCTCACTTTGATGGAGAGGACTACGGATTTTGGAGCCACAAAATGTGTACTCACTTGTTTTCTCTCCATCCAAGCATTTGGGAGATTGTGGAAAGTGGAATGAAATTTGATAGCTCGGATAGCCCTGTATTTATTAATGAACAGATTCATAAAAATGCACAAGCTACTACTGTGTTGCTAGCCTCTTTGTGCAGGGACGAGTATCACAAGGTGAGCGGCTTGGACAATGCCAAGCAGATCTGGGACACCCTCAAGATCTCTCATGAGGGGAACGACGTCACCTTGCTCACCAAAATGGAGTTGGTGGAGGGCGAGCTTGGAAGGTTCGCGATGATAAGGGGCGAGGAGCCAACTCAAACATACAACCGGCTCAAGACCCTTATCAACAAAATAAGGAGCTACGGAAGCACGCGATGGACGGACCACGACGTCGTTCGACTGATGCTAAGGTCCTTTACCGTTCTTGATCCTCATTTGGTGAATAATATTCGTGAGAATCCCAGGTACACCAAAATGTCGCCCGAAGAAGTCCTCGGAAAATTCGTTAGCGGGCGAATGATGATCAAGGAGGCGAGGTACGTGGACGACGCCTTGAATGGTCCGATCAACGAGCCGCAACCCCTTGCTCTCAAGGCAACAAGAAGCAAGGAGGCGCTACCTAGCAAGGTGGCACAGATTGAGGCGGCCGGACTTAATGATGAAGAGATGGCCCTCATCATCAAAAGATTCAAGACGGTGCTTAAGGGTCGCAAGGGACAGCCAAGCAAGACCAAAGCCAAGGGGAAGCGCTCATGCTTCAAATGCGGTAAGCTTGGTCATTTTATTGCTAACTGTCCTGACAATGATAGTGATCAGGAACAAGGGAACAAGAGGGAGAAGAAGAAGAAGTACAAGAAGGCAAAAGGCGAGGTGCATCTAGGCAAGGAGTGGGATTCGGATTGCTCCTCTTCCGACTCTGACAATGAGGGACTCGCCGCCACCGCCTTCAACAAATCGGCCCTCTTTCCAAGCGAGCGTCACACATGCCTTATGGCAAGAGAGAAGAAGGTATGTACTCAAAACTCTACTTATGCTTCTTCAAGTGAGGACGAATCTAGTGATGAGGATGAAATAGATTATTCATGTTTGTTTAAGGGCCTAGATAGAACCAAGGTAGACAAAATTAATGAATTAATTGATGCCTTGAATGATAAGAATATGCTTTTAGAAAAGCAAGAGGATTTGTTGTATGAAGAACATGATAAATTTGTAGAAGCACAAAAGTCTCTTGCTCTAGAAATTAAAAGGAATAAAATGCTCTCTAGTGAATTATCTTCTTGTCATGAAACTATTGCTACGTTAAAAAGTTTTAATGATGATTTAAATGCTAAACTAGAAGTAGCTAGTAAATCTAATTCTTGTGTAGAAATTGTTGAAACTTGTAATAGGTGTAAAGATTTTGACATTGATGCTTGTAGTGATCATTTAGTTTCAATTTCCAAATTAAATGAGGAATTAGCTAGTCTTAATGCCCAACTTAAGACTAGCAAGAATGAATTTGACAAGCTAAAATTTGCAAGGGATGCCTACACGATTGGTAGACACCCCTCAATTAAGGATGGACTTGGTTACAAGAGGGAAGCCAAGAACTTGACAAGCCATAAGGCTCCCATCTCCGCCAAGGAGAAAGGGAAGGCCCCTATGGCTAGTAGTGTGCAAAAGAACCATGTCTTTATGTACCATGATAGGAGACAATCTAGAAATGCTTATAGGAGTTGTAATGCATATAATGCCTTTGATTCTCATGCCATGTTTGCTTCTAGTTCTTCTTATGTGCATGATAGAAATGTTGGTAGGAGAAATGTTATTCATAATATGCCTAGGAGAAATGTTGTTAATGTTCCTAGGAAAGTAAATGAACCTTCTACAATATATCATGCTTTAAATGCTTCTTTTGCTATTTGTAGAAAGGATAGGAAGATAGTTGCTAGAAAATTAGGGGCAAGATGCAAGGGAGACAAAACTTGCATTTGGGTCCCTAAGGATATTTGTGCTAACCTTGTAGGACCCAACATGAGTTGGGTACCTAAGACCCAAGCCTAAATTTGCCTTGCAGGTTTATGCATCCGGGGGTTCAAGCTGGATTATCGACAGCGGATGCACAAACCATATGACGGGGGAGAAGAAGATGTTCACCTCCTACGTCAAGAATAAGGATTCCCAAGATTCAATAATATTCGGTGATGGGAATCAAGGCAAGGTAAAAGGGTTAGGTAAAATTGCAATCTCAAATGAGCACTCTATCTCTAATGTGTTTTTAGTAGAGTCTCTTGGATATAATTTGCTATCTGTTAGTCAACTATGCAATATGGGATATAACTGTCTATTTACAAATGTAGATGTGTCTGTCTTTAGAAGATGTGATGGTTCACTAGCTTTTAAGGGTGTACTAGACGACAAACTTTACTTAGTTGATTTTGCAAAAGAAGAGGCCGGTCTAGAAGCATGCTTAATGGCTAAGACTTGCATGGGTTGGTTGTGGCATCGCCGCTTAGCACATGTGGGGATGAAGAACCTCCACAAGCTTCTAAAGGGAGAACACGTGATAGGTCTAACCAATGTTCATTTTGAAAAAGATAGACCTTGTGCAGCTTGTCAAGCAGGTAAACAAGTGGGAGGAGCACATCACAGCAAGAATGTGATGACCACGTCAAGACCTCTGGAGCTGCTGCATATGGACCTCTTCGGACCCGTCACCTATCTGAGCATAGGAGGAAGTAAGTATGGTTTAGTTATTGTTGATGACTTTTCCCGCTTCACTTGGGTGTTCTTTTTGCAGGATAAGTCTGAAACCCAAGGGACCCTCAAGTGCTTCCTAAGGAGAGCTCAAAATGAGTTTGAGCTCAAGGTGAAGAAGATAAGGAGCGACAACGGGTCTGAATTCAAGAATCTTCAAGTGGAGGAGTTCCTTGAGGAAGAGGGGATCAAGCACGAGTTCTCCGCTCCCTACACACCTCAGCAAAATGGTGTGGTAGAGAGAAAGAACAGGACGCTCATAGATATGGCGAGGACTATGCATGGAGAGTTCAAGACCCCCGAGTGCTTTTGGTCGGAAGCCATGAACACGGCTTGCCACGCCATCAATAGGGTCTACCTTCACCGCCTCCTCAAGAAGACTTCATATGAGCTGCTGACTGGTAACAAACCCAATGTATCGTACTTTCGTGTATTTGGGAGTAAATGCTACATTCTAGTGAAGAAGGGTAGGAATTCCAAATTTGCTCCCAAAGCCGTAGAAGGGTTTTTATTAGGTTATGATTCAAATACAAAGGCGTATAGGGTCTTCAACAAATCATCGGGTTTGGTTGAAGTCTCTAGCGACGTTGTATTTGATGAGACTAATGGCTCTCCAAGAGAGCAAGTTGTTGATCTTGATGATGTAGATGAAGAAGACGTTCCAACGGCCGCGATACGCACCATTGCGATTGGAGATGTATGGCCTCAGGAACATTTGGAGCAAGATCAACCGTCTTCCTCAACTATGGTGCATCCCCCAACCCAGGATGACGAACAGGTACCTCAAGTGGAGGCGCATGATCAAGGGGGAGCACGGGATGTTCAAATTGAAGAGGAAGAAGCACCTCAGGCACCTCCAACCCAAGTTCGAGCGACGATCCAAAGGGATCATCCCATCGACCAAATTTTGGGTGATATTAGCAAGGGAGTAACTACTCGTTCAAGATTAGTTAATTTTTGTGAGCATTACTCTTTTGTCTCTTCTATTGAGCCTTTCAGGGTAGAAGAGGCCTTGCTAGATCCGGACTGGGTGTTGGCCTTGCAGGAGGAACTCAACAATTTCAAGCGCAATGAAGTTTGGACACTGGTGCCTCGCCCCAAGCAAAATGTTGTGGGAACCAAGTGGGTGTTCCGCAACAAACAGGACGAGCACGGGGTGGTGACAAGGAACAAGGCTCGGCTTATGGCAAAAGATTATGCCCATGTCGCAGGTTTGGACTTTGAGGAGACTTTTGCTCCCGTGGCTAGGCTAGAATCAATTCGTATCTTGCTAGCATATGCTGCTCACCATTCCTTCAGGTTGTACCAAATGGATTTGAAGAGCGCTTTCCTCAACGGGCCGATCAAGGAGGAGGTGTACGTGGAGCAACCCCCTGGCTTTGAGGATGAATGGTACCCCGACCACGTGTGTAAGCTCTCTAAGGCGCTCTATGGACTTAAGCAAGCCCCAAGAGCATGGTATGAATGCCTTAGAGACTTTTTAATTGCTAATTCTTTCAAGGTTGGGAAAGCCGATCCAACTCTTTTTACTAAGACTTGCGATGGTGATCTTTTTGTATGCCAAATTTATGTCGATGACATAATATTTGGTTCTACTAATCAAAAGTCTTGTGAAGAGTTTAGCA
This sequence comes from Zea luxurians, assembly GCA_029449295.1. NCBI lineage: Eukaryota > Viridiplantae > Streptophyta > Magnoliopsida > Poales > Poaceae > Zea > Zea luxurians. Next base: position 9,516,643 of record JAOPSE010000005.1, on the reverse strand, counting down.
GGGTGATGACGCAGAAATTCGAGATGTCGATGATGGGCGAGTTGAACTACTTCCTTGGGTTCCAAGTGAAGCAACTCAAGGACGACACTTTCATCTCCCAAACGAAGTACACGCAAGATTTGCTAAAGAGGTTTGGGATGAAGGACGCCAAGCCCACGAAGACGCCGATGGGAACCGACGGACACACCGACCTCAACAAAGGAGGTAAGTCCGTTGATCAAAAAGCATACCGGTCCATGATAGGTTCTTTGCTTTATTTATGTGCTAGTAGACCGGATATTATGCTTAGCGTATGCATGTGTGCTAGATTTCAATCCGATCCTAAGGAGTGTCACTTAGTGGCTGTGAAGCGAATTCTTAGATATTTAGTCGCTACGCCTTGCTTCAGGATCTGGTATCCAAAGGGGTCTAACTTTGACTTGATTGGGTACTCAGATTCCGACTATGCTGGATGTAAGGTCGATAGGAAGAGTACATCGGGGACGTGCCAATTTTTAGGAAGGTCGCTGGTGTCATGGAACACTAAGAAACAAACCTCCGTTGCCCTATCCACCGCTGAGGCCGAGTACGTTGCCGCAGGACAGTGTTGTGCGCAACTACTTTGGATGAGGCAAACCCTCAGGGACTTTGGCTACAATCTGAGCAAAGTCCCACTCCTATGTGACAATGAGAGTGCTATCCGAATAGCGGAAAATCCTGTTGAGCACAGCCGCACAAAGCACATTGACATCCGGCATCACTTTTTGAGAGACCACCAGCAAAAGGGAGATATCGAAGTGTTTCATGTTAGCACCGAGAACCAGCTAGCCGATATCTTTACCAAGCCTCTAGATGAGAAGACCTTTTGCAGGCTGCGTAGTGAGCTCAATATCTTAGATTCACGGAACTTGGATTGAATTATAGCATACATGTGTTTATGCCTTTGATCATGTTCATTCTGCATTTTGTTGCTTATTGTAGTGCTCAAGTTGTACAAACACTCCCTGGACCTCACAAGTCCTTTTTGCAAGTGATGCACATATTTAGGGGGAGTTGTGCTACAACTTGACCCTTTGAGACTAACCATGTACTTGAGTTTGGTTGTTTTAGTCTCCAAGGAGAATTGAAAGGGAAAAGGTGGACTTGGACCATGCAAGACTTCCACTGCACTCCGATGAGAAAGAGTAACTTTTCCAAGTTCATCTTTATACTCCTATTGCCTTTGTGTTCTTATTTGAAAATTTTGGTGAGGCAATGGGGTTAAAGGGCCAAGATTGATCCTGTTTTGGTGCTTGATGCCAAAGGGGGAGAAAATAAAGACCAAAGCGATAAATGGATCAGCTACCACTTGAGAAATTTTGAAAATAGTAGATTAGAGCTTTTGGTTTGACAAAACTCTTTTATTGTCTTTTATGTCAATAGTTGGCCTCTTGTGGGGAGAAGTGTTGATTATGGGAAAAAGGGGGAGTTTTTGAAATCCTTGATCAAATTTCTTTGGAAAACCTCTCTTTATGTCTCTACAAGTGGTTTTGACTTAGAGATAGGAATTTGAGTTTTGATTTGCAAAAACAAACCAAGTGGTGGCATAGAGTGATCCATATATGTCAAATTGAATCAAAACAATTTTGAGTTCTAATTTGAATTGTTTTTGTACTTGTTCTACTTGCTTTATGTTGTGTTGGCATAAATCACCAAAAAGGGGGAGATTGAAAGGGAAATGTGCCCTTGGGCCATTTCTAAGTGTTTTGGTGATTTAGTGTCCAACACAAGTGCCTAAGTGTAAAGAGGTGGACAAAGTACAAATCAAGGATAAAGGTATGTTTCTCAGACTTAGTACATTGTTTTATGGACTAATGTATTGTGTCTAAGTGCTGGAAACAGGAAAAATCCAATTGGAAATGTCTTGGCTCGAGCAGCCAAGAATCTGCTGAGTCTGGGAGCACCGGACTGTCCGGTGGTGCACCGGACAGTGTCCGGTGCGCCAGGCTGGTTCGAGCGAACTGGCCGCTCTCGGGAATTCACCGGCGACGTACGGCTATAATTCACCGGACTGTCTGGTGTGCACCGGACTGTCCGGTGAGCCAACGGTCGGCCGGGCCAACGGTCGGCCGCGCGATCTGCGCGGGACACGTGGCTGAGCCAACGGCTAGAAGGGGGCACCGGACTGTCCGGTGTGCACCGGACATGTCCAGTGCGCCAACGGCTCTCAGGCTGCCAACGGTCGGCTTCGCTATTTAAGGAAGGAAATCGGGCACTGGACAGTGTCCGGTGTGCACCGGACTATCCGATGCGCCAGTCGACAGAAGACAAGATCAGCCTTCCAAGATTGCTCCCAACGGCTCCTAGCTGCCTTGGGGCTATAAAAGGGACCTCTTGGCGCATGGAGGAGTACACCAAGCATTCCTACAACATTTCTAAGCAACAAGACATAGTTTTCGCGCATTCGTTTCATTGTGATAGCATATAGAGCTCTTGTGGAGTTGTGAACTCATTGAGTCGTGTTGCGAGCTCTTGTTGCGATTTGTGTGCGTGTTGACATTCTGATTCTTGTGTCTTGTGTGCGTTGCTAATCCCTCCCTTGCTCCGTGTTCTTTGTGAATTTCAAGTGTAAGGGCGAGAGGCTCCAAGTTGTGGAGATTCCTCGCAAACGGGATTGAGAAAAAGCAAACAAAACACCGTGGTATTCAAGTAGGTCTTTGGACCGCTTGAGAGGGGTTGATTGCAACCCTCGTCCGTTGGGACGCCACAACGTGGAGTAGGCAAGCGTTGGTCTTGGCCGAACCACGGGATAACCACCGTGCCATCTCTGTGATTGATCCTTGTTGGTTATTGTGTTTTGTTGAGGATTCCTCTTTAGCCACTTGGCAATTATTGTGCTAACAATTAACCAAGTTTTTGTGGCTATAAGTTTTTGAAGTTTTACAGGATCACCTATTCACCCCCCCTCTAGGTGCTCTCAATCCTGCCTTAGCTTCTTCTGGGGTTATTGCTTCATCACCAAACAACAATTTGAATGGTGTAAAACCTGTTGACCTTGATATTGTTGTGTTGATTAATTCATCTGGCCACTTTCCCCTTGGCTGATTGAATATTAACTTCATTATTCCTGTCATTATGATGCCATTAGCCCTTTCAACTAGTCCATTTGATTCCGGATGTCGAACTGATGCAAAATGAATCTTTGTGCCAATTTGTTCACAAAATTCTTTGAAAGCTTTGGAATCAAACTGCGTTCCATTGTCCACAGTGATGGCCTTCGACACTCCGAAGCGACAGACAATGTTTTCCCAAAAAAACTTTTGAATAGTAACCAAAGTTATTGTGGCTAAAGGCTTTGCCTCAATCCATTTAGAAAAATATTCCACTGCCACTACAACATATCTTAAGTTCCCTTGTGCTGGTGGTAGCGGACCTAACAAATCAAGGCCCCATCTTTGCAATGGCCAAGTGGGTTGTATTAACTGGGTTAGAGACGAAGGTTGTTTTTGATCTCTTGCACATTTCTGACAGCCTTCGCACTTTTGGACTAACTCCGCTGCATCCGAAGCTGCCTTTGGCCAATAAAATCCTTGACGGAAAACTTTTCCCAGCAAAGGCCTAAATCCAATGTGGGATCCACACAGGCCTGCATGTATTTCCTTCATCAATTCTATACCTTCGGCTCTGGATAAACATTTGAGTAACGGAGAACAGACCCCATGCTTGTACAGCTCCCCTTCTATTATTACATATGGACGAGCTCTTGCCTCTATTCTCTTGTTATAAGCTTCGTCATCTGAAAGGAAGTTACCCTGAAGGTAAGAGATGATCTCAGTTCTGCAGTCTTCACTATAAACAGGAGATATATTGAGGACTGCTCTTTCAAGGAGTTCAACTGAGGGTGCTTTTATTGTTTCAAAAAATACTTCCGAAGGTAAGGGCAGCCCCTGTGCTGCTGACTTGGCTAGCAAATCAGCATGTTCATTTTCTCCTTGAGGAATATTTTTGACAGAAAACCCTTCAAAGGAAGCTTCAATCCTTCGGATCGTATCTAAATACTTCTCAAGCTTCGGGTCTCTTGCCTTACAACTCTTGTCAATATGACCAGAGATAACCTAGGAATCAGTTTTAAGAACCGCCCTTCTGATTCCCATTGCCTTTAACTTCCGAAGACCCAAAAGTAAAGCTTCGTACTCAGCAATGTTATTTGTGCAGCTAAAATCAAGTCTTGCTGCGTAACAAGTTTTAACTTTGGAGGGTGCGACCAACACAGCGGCTGCTCCTGCCCCGAAGGTTCCCCAAGAACCATCGCAGAATACTGTCCATGCTTCGGCATCTTTACTCGCTTCTTCTTCCTGAGCCCCTGGCGTCTAGTCAGCAATGAAGTCAGCTAACGCCTGGGACTGAATCGAAGATCTGTGCACATAATCAATGCAGAATTCATTGAGTTCCGCAGCCCACTTTCCAACCCTTCCAGTAGCTTCTCTATTTCTCATAATGTCCTTCAATGGTTGTGAAGAAGGGACAATTATATTGTATGCTTGAAAATAATGCCGAAGCTTTCTGGAAGCCATCAAAACAACATACAACACCTTCTCCAATTCGGTATAATTTTTCTTTGATAAACTAAGAACTTCAGATACAAAGTATATTGGAGCTTGCTTTTTGACTTGCCCTTCAAGCTTCTCTTGGACAAGTGCCGCACTTACCGCTGAGTGCGAGGCTGCCACATATAACAACAGAGGAGCCCCTGACGTTGGTGGAGTTAACGTCGTTAAGTCTATCAAATATTGCTTCAGCTCTTCGAAGGCTCTCTGCTAAACTGGTCCCCATTGAAAAACTTCGGCTGATTTCAGCACTTCGAAGAATGGTAAATTTCTCTCTACTGATCTAGATATGAATCTGTTGAGAGATGCCAATCTTCCTGTCAATCGTTGAGCCCCCTTCTTTGTGCTTGGTGGTTCCATTCAAAGAATAGCTTCGATTTTATTTGGATTAGCCTCAATCCCTTTTGTCAAAACTAGGCAACCAAGGAATTTCCCCTTCTTTACTTTGAAAACACACTTTTCTGGATTCAGTTTTAGACCGGCCTGTCTAAAATTAGCGAAAGTCTTCTGCAGATCAACAATGTGATTTTCTTGCTTCGTTCTTTTTACAATGATATCATCGACATAAGTTAGCACATTTCTGCCTATCTGAGAATGAAGAACCTTTGCTGTCATTCTACTGAAGCTTCCTCCAGCATTTTTGAGCCCCTCAGGCATCTGAAGGTAACAATATGTTCCGCTAGGGGTTATGAAGCTGGTTTTTGGCTCATCCTCCTTCTTCATCCAAATCTGATGATAGCCTGAATAATAGTCCAAGAGACTCATAAGTTCTGATGAAGCTGCTGCATCAACTAGGGAGTCTATCCTTGGCAATGGGAACTCATCCTTCGGACAAGCCTTGTTGAGATCAGTGAAATCAATACACATCCTCCATTTGCCGTTGGCCTTTTTTACCATAACAGTGTTAGCCAGCCATTCTGGATACTTCACTTCTTTGATGACTCCGGCACTGAGGAGTCTTTTTACTTCATTTCGAGCACCTTCGGCCTTGTCATCAGACATCTTCCGAAGCCTCTGCTTTCTGGGCCTAAAGGATGGATCAACATTGAGGGAGTGTTCAATAACATCCCTGTTGACGCCACAAAGATCGTTAGCTGACCATGCAAAGACATCTTTGTTGTTGAACAAGAATCTTATCAGGGTTTTCTCTTGTTCCTCAGACAATTGAGATCCCAGCAGCACCTTCTGCTCTGCGATATCTTTGCATAAAAGCATGGATTTCGGCGGATCGGCCGAAGCAGCCTTCTCCCTTCTGTGCTTGTGCTGCTCACAAGCTTCGGCTTCATCTATATTGTGGATTGCCTTTGAATCAGTCCAATTCCCCTCGACCTTTCTGGCAGCTTCCTGACTCCCATGAATAGCAATAGGTCCCTGATCTGAAGGTATCTTCATGCAAAGATATGTTGGATGAAGAATTGCTTCGAAAGCATTGAGTGTTCCGCGACCAATGATAGCATTGTAAGGATACTCCATGTCAACATTGTCAAACACAACTTGCTCAGTCCTTGTGTTGTTGACGAATCCGAAGGTCACTGGCATGGTAATCTTACCAAGCGCTACAATCTGCCTTCCTCCGAAGCCACAAAGAGGGTGCGTAGCATCATGAATCTTGTCTTCGGGCTCTTGCATTTGTCTGAAGGCCTTAGCAAATATGATATCCGCTGCACTGCCTATATCAACCAAAACATTGTGGACCAGAAATCCTTTGATCACACAAGAGATAACCATAGCATCATTATGTGGGTAATCCTTGAGCTGAAGATCCTCTTGAGAGAAGGTAATTGGGATGTGAGACCATCTTGATTTGATGAAGGGTCCTTGTACCCCTACATGTTGTACTCTTCTTTGCGCCTCCTTCTTCTGCTTCTTGTTAGCCGGCTCTGAGCATGAACCGCCTGTTATCGGGAGAATCAGCTTCGGAGCCGAAGTAGTTCTAGCTTGGTTCTTGAAAGAAGCCATCAGCTCAAAAAGTGGAAGTGAGTTCACTAGAGGTGGGCGCCAATGTTGGGGACTTGTTCTCAAGTGCTATGAATTAGGAACAAGGCAACATAGATTGTCAGATGTTAAAGCCCTTCGTCCGCTGAAGCATTATTTCCCCAAAGATTTAATGAACTTCGGACGAAGGTTATGTATATATCACGAAGGTTGTACCTTCGTGAACAAAGATAAAACAATGCGAAATGAAATATAAGATATAAAACGTTACAGAATACCAAGAATAAATAACGTTATTTGATTATTTTGTAATGTTTACTTGAATATCAAAACATAATATTTAGGCACATTTGTACCTTCGCCTTGGCAGAAAATAATAATTCCAGAGTAATACGTTAGCAATTACAAGATTGCGTGAACAGTAAAGGAGTACTGTTCACCTATTTATAGGCATAGGACGCAGCCTGTAAGAAATTACAATCATGCCCCTTACAGAAGATCACAATTATAACTCAGACTCTTATGGACTAAAAAGTAATTCCATCTTTAAGTCGGTTTGATCCTTCGTCTTTGGATACGCTATAGTGTCGAAGCTTTATGAGCGGTAGCTTCGGTATCACGTATAAACAGATTTGCCGAGGGTGTTTTCTTCCTGCAGGACCTTCAGCGACGAAGCATGATCCCAACACTTAGCATTCCATTTTTCATAATTATACTGATCACCTACAAAATTTGTGGGGTCTCTAGGTTCGAGGAACCCTTGGGTGGCGGCTTTATAGACACCAATATCTATAGCCTCTAGATAAGCTTCCATACAAATTTTCCAATAAGGAAAATCGTTACCATCAAAAATAGGAGGAGGTCCATCCCCATCAGATATTGCTACTCTAGTGGTTAAGCTAAACTAGGAGCAACTAGGCTCCGATATCAATTGAAAGGATCACGATGCCCAAGAGGGGGGGTGAATTGGGCTTTTCTAAACTTCGAACAAAAGTTAAACCCTAAGCATGAGCCCAACTTCACCCAACTACTAGCAATAGACAAATACTAGTAAAACAATGTAACACCCTGAATTTGGGGGTATAAAATTTCTTTTCTAATATCCACCAAATTCAGGTGTTACCCTCTCTTTTCCTTGCTTTTATTTTATTTTTTCTAAATAATAGTGAGTTATTTTATTATACATATAAGTTTTTAGTGTAGTAAAATAAAATCCTAGAGAAGTTTTGATTGCTGCATTCATGCCGTCGCATAGTGTTTATGACAGCAAAATGTTTTTGTAACAGGGTAAAATATCTCGAGGATGTTCCCAAGAGTTTTGAAATCTTCGGAACGTTTCTTTGAGTAGTAAATATAAATTTTAGTTTTTCTAGTATTATTTAATACCCAAAATTTAGTATTTGCAAAAAACTGTAAATTATGGAAACTCGATAATATATATATTCCTCTCGTCGAGTCCGTTCTAGATCTTAGGTCCTTTTCGTAGAATCGTTAGAACATCTTTCTTCGCTTCGCAAACATCGTGCTGCTCACATCTATCCCGCTGTCTATCTAGGCGACTACCCTCGTTCGTCGTTTGCCTTGTCTCGCCGCGCAACGCCCCACGTATCGCGCACAAAACTACCTCCTCGAGCCCACTACTCTCTATATAAATATATGCCCCTGCCCCCACTCCCAAAGTCGCCAGTCCACCACAACTTCTCCCCCGTCGTGCAACCATCCTCTTCATGCGTGCTCGCGCGGTGTCACGGCAACCTACCACTTCGACGTCGCTGATGGTGCCTTTCTCCGGCCATCTCCTCCATCGCATGTGAGCCCTCCTCCTCTCCCCCCACGTCATTTCTTCCCTCCTCTCCCCTCGGCGAGCATCGCTGCTGGCCCAGCCCCGCTGCTGTGCGCGCGTCCCTTTGTCGTGTAACCACCTCACCTAGCTACGCCCCTGTGATCCGCACTGCCCTGACCTCTAGAACGAGTGATCGGCTCTGCTTGCGAGCGACGACCAACAGCCATGAGCTCTGGTGCCCAGCCAGCCCTGACCGAGCTCTTATTCTACAAGCGCCATGGCAACCAGCTCCTCACGCGCGAGCTCCTGGAGACTCACCACTGCGCATGCGTACGCCCCATGCGCATCGCCTGCGAGCCCCACGGACACCGCCCTTCGCGTGCTGCGCAAGCAGCAGCCACTGTGCCGGCGAGCCGTCCACACCCGCTGCTGTGTCGTGGTGCAGCTGCGTTGCGTCCAACATCCCGGTGAGCGGCCAGCGGCGCTGCGGCTAGCAGCCCTTGCGCCCACCCATGGCGAGCGGCCAAATCCCATCCCCTAGCCGAGCTCCCCATGCCCGCTGCGCGATGAACTCCCCTGTGCGGTTACATTTTGGAGAGAGAGAGAGAGGAAGAAAACTCCCATGCATGGCGTGCGAGAGGCCTCCATCCCTCCACGATTTGGTGCATGGCTGCATGCAACCAGCAAATGAAAATCAGTCCCCCCACATGGCTACGTGTGAGGACTTTCTGGGATCACTTTTCGTGTGGTCGGTCTCAAACTAATACAAATTAGCCACGTCGCCAAACAACCGCAGCCTCAATCCTTTTGCGCAAAAGCCCCCGTACACTTTCAGAATTAATATACTATTTTGTGAGACTTGTGAAAATTATTTGCTGGTCCTCAAAATATACAACTAATATGAATAGGCCACTGATTTATTAAATATCCATATCTTTTGCGTCAAAAGTTCACTTTAATCTATTCCAGTTGCGTTGGTTTCGTAGTAATGTGGTCTATGTGCTAATAACATTATTTATTCATGACACATGATTTGTTTATTAAAGTGATTAATTATTTGCCCGATCGATTATTAAAATAGCAATAAACAAATCTATACTTTTAACGTACATTTTATTAATATACGTTAATATGATTAATGTGAACTCAAACGTTTTTGAATTAGTACTTATTCACTATAAACACAACATCTATTTAATATTTCTTGCATGTTGCGCGTATCTCGCGTGTCGATCACGTGGGTCGCGCGACGTCTACACGTTATAATAAATTATTATAAACACACATGTTAATAATGTTAATTCATCAGGTCACATATTTTAGATAACTAACTTAAGGTTCGCTCGACTAATATTTATTAGATTAATATTCCAATTAGATTAAATATGTAGTGTTCAACTTGCGCTTTTATAATAAACATTAACATGGCTAATATTAACTTAACTACTTTTTATTTATTTAATATTTGTTTAGTATAAACGTGTCACCTATTTAGTCTTTCTCGCATGTCGCACGAGTTGTTCCGCATGTGGTGTCATGCTGGTTCACGCGTCGTTCGCGCTGGTCGCACGCACTGTTTTCGTGCATCGTAAATTCGACTCGCTTAGAATCTCTCGTTTTAATTAAATTACTTATTTAACTGACATTTGTTAGTATAGCAGATTAATCGAACTAAATGTTAGATATTATTTATATTTGATAATGTCGAATTAAATGTTTTAGTTAATATTTATTTAGCGTAAACGTGATATCTTTCCGACTATTGCTTCGAGTTCGATATTTCTTTTTCCTCGCGTGACCGTAGTAACGCGCTCTATTTTGTTTTGCATGTTTTATTATGTTTTTATTTGAATGATGTAATGTTCTTATGCATATATATATATATATATATATATATATATATATATATATATATATATATTTGCTTGTTTTGTGCCTGTTTGTATTCGCTATGCATCGCGAATAGATTGCGATCTGTTTCCGAGCTTCGGTGAATCGATAGTCAAGCTTCAACGACCAAGTGATCTAGCTTCTCGAGTTCTACGAGGTTGAAGACCCTGAGCATCTGTTTAGTGAAGGCAAGTGTCCTCTGACCCATTATATCCTATCTAATTATAATTCATTGTCCCGCATTACTTAATTGAAACATAAGGATTGACTAGCTTTCTATTTACCTTGTCCTTGATTACCTTTTGGGTTATTATGGTTAGCTTCATGCTATTGCTTTAACTTAATCAATGAACATGATGTGAATATTTATGATACGATGATGTTATCCCGATGATGATATTGTGATACTCTAGGGGGCTTAGGCCTTTTTCGTGAATACCTCTCTGTAAGGACCTGTTCGTGGAATGACCACCCGGGATAACAGTGCAACCATGAGGGTGGAATGGGACGCCCTTAGCTGATTAATTAGATGAACCTGGGGTGTAGTTGGCTTTACCGGAGGGCCGTTAATGGGGGTCAAGGTGTAGTGCTCGCTCTGCCAAGGTTGTGGTGCACAGGTTCATTCGATTTGTTTTTTTAGTCACCCACCTTGGGAAGGTGTACTGCGTTTGTATGACTGGCGAAACCTAACGAGCAGCTATGCACCAGGGGAGTCTTTGTAAAGGCTACGTAGTGGTACCCTACCAGGCCACCTAGGTAGTGGTCAATGGGGATTAGCTCTCCCCAGGCAGAAAGGGAATCACAGCTCATGGGTAAAGTGTGCGACCTCTGCAGAGGATTAGAAACTGATAAATCAGTCGTGCTCATGGTTATGAGCGGCCTTGGGATCCTCTTTGATTAGAGATATAGATGGTTTGATATACAATGGTTCTATTTATTATTTTGGTTCGATGATGATAATGATGTTCCTCGATGAGGAAAGGATTCACGGGTTGGTTATATTATAAAACTTGGCTTCCACTAATAATAAATACCTGACCAACTAAAAGCAACTGCTTTGACCTTAACCCCATATAAAGCTAGTCCACTTCAGCCAAATGGGACATTTATTGAGTACGTTGATGTGTACTCACCCTTGCTTTCACAAAACACCAGGTTGCCTTGGGTGCAATCTATGCTCAGGTGAAGAAGAAGGCGTCGAGGCAGATCTCCAGGAGTTCCAGGACTTCGATGAGTTCGTGGATTAGGCTAGCGACCTCCCCCAGTCAGCTGCCTGTGGTGGGTTTGTTTACGTTGGCTACGTTTCTATTCTGTGTACTTTGATTATATTATGTAAATGACTCTAGTCTTACATATTATTACTTACTCTTTATTGTTATTCGAAGCTATGATGAGTCATTTATGTAATCACCGTCTACGTGAATATCTGATCCTGGCACGTACATGGTTCGCATTCGGTTTACCTTCCAAAACCGGGTGTGACACAAGTGGTATCAAAGCCTTGCTGACTGTAGGACCGCTATCCTAGAGTAGCATTGGCCATTTCAAGGACTTTTTGACTATTACTTCACCTCATCCTTGATTCTGCTTCAAAATATTAGTCACTTCGACTAATTCTATGTTGTGTCCCTATATGCCCCCTTGCCAAAAGTATTTTATTCTAGTATGGTCTATACTTCTCTCAATCTATTAGATCTGATCTCACTCTTGTGCTTGCGACATCTTTGTATATGCCCCTGACCATAACCTTCTTGTCTTTTGCGATTCTTGTCTCTTCCATTATTAAATTGATACCATTTGACCATCTTTATTCCCTTAGTATTGACATGCTCGTACTCCTAGATTCTTCAATACTCTTGTTTCAAATACTTGCCTCTAAATTTCTACTGCCTACTTAAACATTTCATTTTATATGTCCATGATCTTCCTGTCTTTTGAGTCCCTTTCCTCTTGTGTTGTTAAGTCGCTACCTTTCGGCCATTTCTTGTCTCTTGGTATTGGTACGCTCATCTCCTTGAAACCTTACATGCTCTCATCTTTTTATATGATTACCTTTATATCCTAACATCGGTTTGAGACATTTCAGTTAACGTGCCCTTGACCACCCTTGTTTCTTAATGATCCATGGGCAGTCATTTTATTTTGCACACCCGTAGTAATCTCGTTGTTTCCTTGTAACTTCCTTCGGTAGTGAATTTTTTTACTTCAACTCTTCTGTCGGAACCTCACTTATCTATTCCTTGATTGTTTTCTCCACTTCTTCACTTTGCGAGTCTTGCCTTAACTCTGTCCATGGATTATGCTTTTCATCATTATCACCCTTATCCTTATCACCTTTATATCTCACCTTGATGTTTATCTTATACCAGCCTTTAAAATATCCGCTTTTACATCTCAATCTGAGCATTGTACGGTACCTACTTTTCCCTTGGTCGTATCCTCTTCTTTATCAGTTGCGAGTTTTTAACTCCATCCTTTGCCTACTTTTGTTTGTTATTACCTTTACCTTTCCCCATCCCTCGACCATACCTTGGTGATTACGTTATGTCTGTTATCTAAAATCTCCAATCTCCTATCCCAATTTGAGAGCGGTGTTATACTTATCTTATCCTTGACAATATCCTCTTCTTCACTGCGTGTAAGCTTTGACATACCTCCATTCTTTGTCGTACTCATACCACTGGCTCTTCAGTTGCCTTCATCTTTTCTCTCATACCCTTGTCTGTCATCACCTATGACCCTTGCGATATCTATGTATTCTACCTAAATTCTTACCTTGAACTTATCCTTTAAAAGCCTCCCCTTTCTTTCGACCAAGTTTGAGAGCTGTGAGTTACCTATCTCTCCCTTAATTTCTTTTCGTTCCTTGACGCCTTACAAGTGTTGTCTTAATTTCATCATTTGTTGTATTTTTATTTGCTATCACTATCACCTTGTCATCCATCGATCTTGCCTTGATACTCATCTTTATTCATACTCAAAAAAAATCTCCCCTCTTCCACCTCAACTTGAGAGTGGCAGTTTACCTATCTGGCCCTTGGACGTACCCTCTTCTCTTTTTCACTTGCATGTCATGTCTTAACTCCCCCTTCTGTGGTATTTATATCCTTGGTTCTTATACCCATTTACCTCCTCTCCTACATCCTTGTCCGTTATCACCTTTAGACCCTCGTGATATCTATTCCCTTGCCTTCCCGCTTACATTGAACCTACCCTTTGAAGCCTCCTCTTTTCCATCCCAGTTCGGGGATAATGCCTCATCTATTTCATCATTGACTGCTCCCCCTTCTTTGACACCTTGCAAGTCTTGTCGAAAATACATCCTTATCGCGTGTTTGTTCGTTATCACCTTAACCCTTGTCATCCCTCGATCTTTACCTTGATGCTCATCATGTACCCATATTTTAAAGCTTCCCCTCCCATTTCAGTTCAAGAGTGTTGTCTTATCCATCCTGCTCTTGGTCGTTCCATTTTCCTCTACCGCGTTGCAAGTCTTAACTTTTGTTGGATATCACCCTTACCTTTGTAATCCCTACATCTTGATGTGATGCTTATTAGATCTGCTTTTTGGAATCTCCCCCTTGTCTATCTCAACTGAAGATTAGTGTTCTGCCCATTATACCCTTGGTCATATCCTTTTCCTGGTCGCCTATAATGCTTGCTTTAGCTCTACCCTTTATGGTGCTCGTGCCCTATCCTGCACGTTTTTTTCTACTCCTTGCCCTTCAACAACCTTATAGAGTAGTTTCCCATTGATAAGGAAAGACCACCATCTAACTAACATGAACATGTAGCAACGAGATGTTTGTTGTTGTATGCTTGTGTTGTTTGTCTTTGTGTTATGGCTGATTTGCTTCTTTGTGATGAGTGTTGACGTATTGTGGCCCCTGGTCCGCAATAACAGCAGTTCACTAAGTGAGTGTTATATAGTTAGGTAGCTAGGTGCTCTCCCTTTTCTCTCTTTAATCCATCTATGCTTGCCTTTTCTATCTATACCCTTCTCTCTTGCACCTGTCCGGTTGGCATTCTCCAACTTCTCTTAATCAATCAAGATCAGAGTCGACAGCAGCGTCATCAAGTGCATATCAATGCTCCTGTTAAGGGGGTTAGTCGCTAACCCCAACGAAGACAATACGATCAACATCAACCAACAAGATAAGAGTGGTGCAGCAGAAGCATGTGTGGGTCCTAACTCACATGTCCAAGAGATCCTCAAGAATTGCATCAATTGGTCTTGAGCGTCTAAAAGTCAAAGCAACCAGTCCACAAGTTAATCTTGTAGAGAAGTCAACTCAAGAAAGTTGTGAACAGCCAATGAACCAACCTTGTTTTCTTGCTAGCTTCTTCTTGAATCTCGGGGGCGAGATTCCTGTTAAGGGGGTTAGATTTGTAACACCCTGAATTTGGGGGTATAAAATTTCTTTTCTAATATCCACCAAATTCAGGTGTTACCCTCTCTTTTCCTTGCTTTTCTTTTCTTTTTTCTAAATAATGGTGAGTTATTTTTATTATATATATAAGTTTTATTGTAGTAAAATAAAATCCTAGAGAAGTTTTGATTGCCGCATTCATGTCGTTGTATAGTGTTTATGACAGCAAAATGTTATCGTAACAGGGTAAAATATCTCGAGTATGTTCCCAAGAGTTTTGAAATCTTCGGAACGTTTCTTTGAGTAGTAAATATAAATTTTAGTTTTTCTAATATTATTTAATACCCAAAATTTAGTATTTGCAAAAAACTATAAATTATGGAAACTCGATAATATATATATTCCTCTCGTCGAGTCTGTTCTAGATCTCAGATCCTTTTCACAGAATCATTAGAACATCTTTCTTTGCTTCGCAAACGTCGTGCTGCTCGCATCTATCCCGCTGTCTATCCAGGCGACTGCCCTCGTTCGTCTTTTGCCTCGTCTCGTCGCACAACGCCCCACGTATCGCGCACACAACTGCCTCCTCGAGCCCTATACTCTCTATATAAATATATGGCCCCGCCCCCACTCCCAAAGTCACCAGTCCACCACAACTTCTCCCCCGTCGTGCAGCCATCCTCTTCATGCGTGCTCGCGCGGTGTCACGGCAACCTGCCACTTCGACGTCGCTGATGGTGCCTTTCTCCGGCCATCTCCTCCATCGCAGATGAGCCCTCCTCCTCTCCCCCATGTCATTTCTTCCCTCCTCTCCCCTCGGCGAGCATCGCTGCTGTCCCAGCCCCACTACTATGCACGCATCCCTTTGCCGTGTAACCGCCTCACCTGGCTGCACCCCTGTGATCCGCACTGCCCTGACCTCTAGAACGAGTGACCGGCTCTGCTTGCGAGCGATGACCAGCAGCCATGAGCTCTGGTGCCCAGCCAGCCCTGACCGAGCTCCTCATCTACAAGCGCCATGGCAGCCAGCTCCTCACGCGCGAGCTCCTGGAGACTCACCCCTGCGCATGCGTACGCCTCGTGCGCATCACCTGCAAGCCCCGCGGACACCGCCCTTCATCGCGTGCTATGCAAGCAGCAACCACTGTGCCGGCGAGCCGTCCACGCCCGCTGCTGTGTCGTGGTGCAGATGCATTGCGTCCAACATCCCGGTGAGCGGCAAGCGGCGCCGCGGCTAGGAGCCCTTGCGACCACCCATGGTGAGCGGCCAAATCCCATCCCCTAGCCGAGATCCCCATGCCCGCTGCGCGATGAAAACCCCTATGTGGTTACAATTTGGAGAGAGGGAGAGGAAGAAAACTCACATGCATGGCGTGCGAGAGGCCTCCAGCCCTCCACGATCTGGTGCATGGCCGCATGCAACCAGCAAATGGAAACCGGTCCCCCACATGGCTACGTGCGAGGACTTTCTGCGATCACTTTTCGTGTGGCCGGTCTCAAGCTAATACAAATTAGCCACGTCGCCAAACAACCGCAGCCCCAATCCTTTTGCGCAAAAGCCCTCGTACACTTTCAGAATTAATATACTATTTTCTGAGACTTGTGAAAATTATTTGCTGGTCCTCAAAATATACAACTAATTATGAATAGGCCACTGATTTATTAAATATCCATATATTTTGCGTCAAAAGTTCACTTTAATCTATTCCAGTTGTGGTGGTTTCATAGTAATGTCGTCTATGTGCTAATAACATTATTTATTCATGACACATATTTGTTTATTAAAGTGATTAATTATTTGCCCGATCGATTATTAAAATAGCGATAAACAAATCTATAGTTTTAACGTACATTTTATAAATATACGTTAATATGATTAATGTGAACTCAAACGTTTTTTAATTAGTACTTATTCAGTATAAACACAACATCTATTTAATATTTCTTGCATGTCGCGCGTATCTCGCGTGTCGATCACGTGGGTCGCGCGGCGTCTACACGTTATAATAAATTGTTTTCGCTTATAAACACACATGTTAATAACGTTAATTCGTCAGGTCACATATTTTGGATAACTAACTTAAGGTTCGCTCGACTAATATTTATTAGATTAATATTCCAATTAGATTAAATGTGTAGTGTTCAACTTGCGCTTTTATAATGAACATTAACATGGCTAATATTAACTTAACTACTTTTTATTTATTTAATATTTGTTTAGTATAAACGCGTCACCTATTTAGTCTTTCTCGCCTGTCGCACGAGTTGTTCCGCACGTGGTGTCGTACTGGTTCGCGCGTCGTTCGCGCTGGTCGTGTGGTGGAACCGCCCAAATTATTCCAACTTAAATGTCCAAGTCCCACCTTAGAGGCTAGACCACACTTAAATAGGAATAAAACGTCAGTCCCTCAGATCTGGTCCGACAAGGCCACTGACAGGATCAAGTACCATGTACTCACTCGAAGGTGAGACACAGAGCAAAGACAATAAAGCATAAAACCATACATTAAAGGAGTACTTAAAATTATTACAACATCATCGGAGTTTTTCAAAAGTAGTGATCATTGTTCGGAATGCAGCGGAATATAACTAACGGTAAATAAACGGAGGGATGGGGAAGCCTGGCCTATCACTCCTCATGCTCCTCCTCTGTGGTGGTACAAGCTCCGATACCAGCTGTGGCGGAACCGCCCGAATTATTCCAACTTAACTGTCCAAGTCCCACCTTAGAGGCTAGACCACACTTAAATAGGAATAAAACGTCGGTCCCTCGGATCTGGTCCGACAAGGCCACTAACAGGATCAAGTACCACGTACTCACTCGAAGGTGAGGCACAGAGCAAATACAATAAAGCATAAAACCATACATCAAAGGAGTACTTAAAATTATTACAACATCATCGGAGTTTTTCAAAAGTAGTGATCATTGTTCGGAATGCAGCGGAATATAACTAACGGTAAATAAACGGATGGATGGGGAAGCCTAGCCCATCACTCCTCATGCGCCTCCTCTGCTGAGGTAGGGTCCCACTCGACTGTCCAACCCGGTGGCAAGATGGACGGCCAAGTCACTCTAGCAACCATATCCTCCAGAGAACCTGTAAAAATTTATGCCACAAGCAAGGCTGAGTATACTAATACTCAGCTAGACTTACCCGGTGTGAGGAGTCTACTCCTCTACCTCTAGACATGCAGCTGTTTGGCTGAGGGGTTTGGTTTGCCAAAAGCACTAGTTGAGTCTAAAATCAAGTTTTAGCTTTTCAAGTTTTAGTGTGACTCTCTTAAGACTAAATGTGTACCTAGCTAATCATACATGGTATCAAGCATTTAGCAATCAACATCTTTTGCAAAACAACACATTTCCACTTGTTACTCAATGTAGCAGCATGTTTCAAGCAGTCTCATTAGCTGCGAGAAGCAGACGATTCGAATCGAGTTTTTTATCCTTGCAAGGTAAACCTAAACACACGATGTGGCGAGGCACTCCATCCCCACACACATCAACCGTCCCCATCGATTCCCCGTCAACAGAACAGGGCTCACCGCCTTGGCGTACAATGCCTCACTGACCCCGACTGCCGTCGTGCAGTGACCGCACTTGTACCCACCATAACCGCAATGGGAGACCATGTTTCAGGTCGCGTGAGGAGCAAAGTCTGCTGCCAGGATCACTCAGGTACTAGGCTTACTGATTTACCATATTTCTCGGCATGTTCTTAGTACGTTCAAACGCTTGACACACGGTACCACACCTTAATCCTTATTCCAATTTCCATCTCGTAGACAACGCATCCCCATGGACCGTTGTCCACAGACCATCATCATTATGATATACAAATGGATACAACCAATTCCTGACCTCGCGCGAGTGCTAGAAAAATCACTCGACTTCTACCGAGATCCCTAATTAGTAAAGCAGCTACTCGACCTAGCATACTAGTATCCATCTCAAAAAGGAATCCTGAGTTCATGCAACTAGGGTTTTAGTCAACTCCTACACTTAAGTGCACGGTACAAGCCTACAAACATTAAGTGTAGTAAAATAGCATATATAATGGTTATGCATAAAACCGGGGCTTGCCTTCCAAAGCTGGGGCAGGCAGATCCTCAATGGCAGGCTCTGGTGCTGGTTCCTGGGCTACCTCCTGAGCAACTCCTTGCTCCGGAATGAGGATGTACTCTCCGTCAGCGAGATTACAGTCTATCGAATGCAATGAATAAGATATATGCATATTAATGATATGGAAGTTTGTAAACACTAAGTATAGTGAAACATTATTAAAATGGTGGTACACTGGGGTTTCCTTTGTAAGCCTTAAGGGTTTTATCCACTCATTTTAGGGTCTTGAATGAACTTAAAACCTTCAATCATCTTCTTTATGTTCTATGGGACTCTCAAAGGGATTTATTTGTACATTATCAATTTCTCCTAAAATTCTCATTTTACTTTCTATTATGCTTCTTATTGAGTGCTTTTGAACTACCATGGCAATAAAGAATTTTCCAAAAATGCTACAAAAATTACAGTGGGTAGACCATGACCTCTGGGGTTTATTCTAAAAATTTGAGGTTGAAATTAATTCATATACTCCTTGTGCAAAAATAACAAAAGTAAGGGTAAAAGGGCACTTTACACTATAGCTCTAAATTAGGTGAGGTTTCTGGACTAAGTTTTATTTTTGCCAAGATTCCTAGGTGATAATAGGTCTCTGTGTTAAAAATCACAGAAAAAGACCCACTGGTTATTTAGTTGTGACTTTCTAAAGTTTAATGCCAAAAATGTACTTATAACTAACTTGTTATTTGAAAAATATCAAACAACAGAACTTATATTTTTTCTAGATTCCTATAGCCTATTATTAGTTATCCCAAGGATTGGGGTGGGTTCTTCTTAGGGTTATTATTCTAGGATTTTTCTAAGTTTTCATTGATTTCATAAAATAGAATGTGGTGCATTTCTTTTGTACTATCAGAGGGCTTGACAAAATTTTCTAGTGAACTATGTCACCAAAGTAAGCTAGCAAAAATATGGTTGGCCTCTGGTTCTCATTTTAAACTCTCTTTTCCATTTTCTTTAAGTTTGAATCAAAGCAAGTTTTAATGGTAAACTCCTCCCTAATCTGGTGTACTAAGGGGTTTATTATTTTTAAACAAGATAGTTAGTGGTTAAGTACCTCTCTAATTTTTCTTGACCTCAGTCTAACAGTGTAGCTATTTTTCCCTTCTTTATTTAGCTTTTGGCCAGTTTACTATTTAAATCAAAACTTTAAAATTTCCTGTAGTACTTAGGGTGTTTGGTATTTTTCCTAAGTAGTTCATATTATTTAGAACTTAACAAAACTGGTTTGACCGAATTTGGTTGGATAAAACTGGAGTTATGAATTTTGCAAGCTCTGCATGTACTTAAAAGAATAAGGTTTAAAAGGTTTTATGAAAAACCAGTTTACACCGAGACCCCTGGGCTTTTCTTTAACTAAGTCTTTAAATCATACCCCTGTGGGACTATTCATCTGAGTCACTGACTATTCCAAAAACCCCCTGGCTTCTTCTTCTTTTCAACCGAGCTCCCTCCCCCCTTGAAACAGTAACCACGGGGAAATAAACAGGGTGGCGTGGCTTACCGGCGGCAAGGAAGGTCCGGTGAAGGGCGGGGTTAGATCCGGGAGGTCCTAGCGATCACGTCGAGGTGCGACTCATCGACAGTGATGGTCAGAATCGGTCAGGCCACGTGCGCAGGCGGTCAGGCTCATCAGCGGCGTACGCTCCGGCCTGCTCACGGCGGTATTGCTCAATCCAGTGGCACAGGAAGCTTCACGGGGTGCTAAGGACGCTACCAGTGCAAGGAATTAACGAAAGGCTTACCGTGGAGCTCGGTCTACGTGCGCCGGCGGTCGGTTGAAATTTGGCGACGTTGATCCGGTGCCTCTCATGAGGTAAAGTTCAATCCCCGGCTCTGGGAGCTTCACCGAGGTCCGTAGAGGCTATCCTGAGGGTCGGACAGGGCGGGGAGTGGCTGGGTTGGCCGGTCTACGGTGGTCGTGGCTTGCGCGGCCGTTGGCACCTCGCTCACGGGGCAAACTCCGGCGAACTTGAGCTCGGGTTGGTTCAGCGACGCGTGCGGGTGTACGGTCGACGCCGGGATGGCTTTTATAGGCGCGGGCGTGGACGCGGGGTTGGTGCGGCATGGGGCTGTGCGCGTGGGTGGAGCGCCGAGGGCGTGCTCTGGCGCGCCAGAACGCGTCGAACACGTGGGCGTTTGTTTCTGCCTTTGTTCAAGCGCCTGCAGGGGGCACAAACGTGCGAATCTCGCCAAGGGTCTTGTGGAGACCTCTTCCTGGCACCTAGGGCTAGCTAGTTTGTGTAAGTTCCAATGGGAGATATGCCCTAGCTTGTGAGATATGCGGGCGCCAAGTCAAGTCAGTCGGCACTGTTCACCAGTGACAAAACCGATGTCAAACCATGACAAACGACCTTGGTTTGAATTCAAATTTTTCAGGGAAGTGCCTTGGATGATTTGGGTACTTTTTGCTATTTGGTCCAAGTGGTTTTGGTGCCAGCACAAAGGTGAACACCTTTGATCTTTGGGCTAGGGTGGTTTTGGGACCTAGAAAATTTTTGAAAGGCTCAAGTGTGTTCCCCTCTTGGAGAATTGTTTTGGGGTTTTTGTTGGGCCTTTTTGCAATATTTCTCTTACTAAATTTTGTAGCTTTACTAATACACTTCATCTTTAGTAAAGGTTCCTTTTTATGTTTTGATCATTTGTGTACTCTTTCCCCTTTAATCGCATGGATAGGGTTTAAGGGCTTAAAAAGGATTTAGGGTTTTAGAATCTTGTTTGTGGGTGAACATTGTATGAAGGATAGGGTTTTCTTCCTTGTCATGGTTAATGCTTATCTTAACCATGTCTCTAAAACATTGGGTTCCTTCACTTCCTAGTTTAGCATATAGTTTAAGTAGGACACAATTGTGCTTCTTTGGGCAGGGCTTTGGGTAACACCTGGGGTGTTACAGGTCGCACGAACTGTTTTCGTGCATTGTAAATCCGCCTTGCTTAGAATCTCTCGTTTTAATTAAATTACTTATTTAACTGACATTTGTTAGTATAGAAGATTAATTGAACTAAATGTTAGATATTATTTATATTTAATAATGTCAAATTAAATGTTTTAGTTAATATTTATTTAGCGTAAACGTGATATCTTCCCGACTGATGCTTCGAGTTCGATATTTCTTTTTCCTCGCATGACCGTAGTAACGCGCTCTATTTTGTTTTGCATGTTTTATTATGTTTTTATTTGAATGATGTAATGTTCTTATGCATATATATGTTTGCTTGTTTTGTGCCTGTTTGTATTCGCTATTTGTCGCGAATAGATTGTGATCTGTTTCCAAGCTTCGGTGAATCGATAGTCAAGCTTCGACGACCAAGTGATCAAGCTCCTCGAGTTCTACGAGGTTGAAGACCTTGAGCATCTGTTTAGTGAAGGCAAGTGTCCTCTGACCCATTATGTCCTATCTAATTATAATTCATTGTCCCGCATTACTTAATTGAAACATAAGGATTGACTAGCTTTCTATTTACCTTGTCCTTGATCACCTTTTGGGTTATTATGGTTAGCTTCATGCTATTGCTTTAACTTAATCAATGAACATGATGTGAATATTTATGATACGATGATGTTATCCCGATGATGATATTGTGATACTCTAGGGGGCTCAGGCCTTTTTCCTAAGTACCTCTCCGTAAGGACCTGTTCGTGAAGTGACCACCCGGGATAACAGTGGAACCATGAGGGTGGAATGGGATGCCCTTAGCTGATTAATTAGATGAACCTGGGGGTGTAGTTGGATTTGCCGGAGGGCTGTCAATGGGTGTCGGGGCGTAGTGCTCGCTCTGCCAAGGTTGTGGTGTAGAGGTTCATTTGATTTGGTTTTGTTAGTCACCCACCTTGGGGAGGTGTACTGCGTTTGTACGACTGGCGAAACCTAACGAGCAGCTATGCACCAGGGGAGTCTTTGTAAAGGCTACGTAGTGGTACCCTGCCAGGCCACCTAGGTAATGGTCAATGGGGATTAGCTCTCCCCGGGCAGAAAGGGAATCACGGCTCATGGGTAAAGTGTGCAACCTCTGCAGAGGATTAGAAACTGATATATCAGCCGTGCTCACGGTTATGAGTGGCCTTGGGATCCTCTTTGATTAGAGATACAGATGGTTTGATATACAATGGTTCTATTTATTATTTTGGTTCGATGATGATAATGGTGTTCCTCGATGAGGAAAGGATTCATGGGTTGGTTATATTATAAAACTTGGCTTCCACTAATAATAAATACCTGACCAACTAAAAGCAACTGCTTTTACCTTACCCCACATAAAGCTAGTCCACTTCAGCTAAACGGGACATTTGCTGAGTACGTTGATGTGTACTCACCCTTGCTTTCACAAAATACCAGGTTGCCTTGGGTGCAATCTATGCTCAGGTGAAGAAGAAGGCATTGAGGCAGATCTCCAGAAGTTCCAGGACTTCAACGAGTTCGTGAATTAGGCTAGCGACCTCCCCCAGTCAGCTACCTGTGGTGGGTTTGTTTACGTTGGCTACGTTTCTATTCTGTGTACTTTGATTATATTATGTAAATGACTCTAGTATTTCATATTATTACTTACTCTTTATTGTTATTCGAAACATTGTGCTATGATGTGTCATTTATGTAATCACCGTGTACGTGAATTTCTGATCCTGGCACATACATGGTTCGCATTCGGTTTACCTTCCAAACCGGGTATGACAAACAACAACCCTAATTCATTAATATAAATACTTGCTAAGTAATTGCACAAAGAGAAATGCTCAAAGTAAATGCAGAATTGTAAAGCAAGGGTAAGAAGACTTCTCCAATTTTTTGCTGAGGTATCGAAGAGTCGGCACTCTTCCCTAGTCCTTGTTGAAGCACCCGCGCAAGGGTATCATTCCCCCTTGGTCCTCGCAAGAACCAAGTGCTTTCTATGAGAGGATCCTTTGCCACTCCGATGCGGTGGATCTCTCACGACCATGTACAAACTTGAGCTGGGTCACCAACAAATCCTCCGGGGTTCGTTAAGGTGATGCCGATCACCAAGAGTAACAAGCCATAGACTTTCACTTGACCAAGAGAAGCCTAATGCATGTGGTGTGTGCTCTAGGTGGCTCTCACGTGCACTAATGAGGTCCTAACATGGGATTATGATTTTCTAATCATCTCACTAGGCTTTGTGGGGCTTGCAATGCTCTAACAAAGAAAGCACTTGAATGTGGCAGCAAGACACTAAATGTGGCTGTTGGAGGGGGTATAAATAGCCCCAACGACCAAACTAACCGTTGCTGGAGCTTTCTGCGTATGGGTGCACCGAACAGTCTGGTGCACCAACGGTGCGCTCCAACGGCTAGTTTTGATAGCTAGTCGTTGGTCTGACAGCGCATCGGACAGTGAGCAGTGATTGTCCGGTGCACACCAGACGGTCCGGTGTGAGCGCTAAAATTCATCTTTGCGAACTCATCGCTCTCGGGTTTCTCGGGGGCAAAGGGGCTGCCCCCGGGGCTGGCTGGCCCCACTATCAGAGGGCGCACCGGACAGTCTAGTGCACACCGGATAGTCCGGTGCCCCTAAGACAGCAAACCCATTTTCTTTTCCATTGTTTTTTTCAAAACCGATTTCGTTCTAACTTGTGAGTGTGTTATAGAGTGACACCTAGCACTAGATGTGAGTGTGAATATGCACCAACACTACACTAGAATTCTCTTGGTCAAACTACTCATCCACAACCCCTCTTTATAGTACGGCTAAAATAAAAATAGAAGACCTAATCTATACCAAGTGTCCACAACTCCTTCGACACTCGGAATATGAAAACCTTCATCTTTTGATTTGCCTCTTTCAGCCATCGCTTCAAGTTCTAATCTGAGGGATTGTTTTCACCATTGCAACATAACCTCCTATAATGCGACCTAACTTACTATTTGCTCTACAAAACACACGTCAGTAACATATAATCTTATGTTGTCATTAATCACTAAAACCAACCAGGGCCTAGATGCTTTCAAAGAGCGCCTGCCGTGCCGTCCACCCGGAGCTCCAGACACCGAGCCAAGTCTCCCCGAGCGCCATCCCGAGGTGAGGAACCTTTCCCTGTGCTCTGGTTGCCCCGATTTTGCCTTTCCTTAATGAATCTGCACTCGCTGGAGCTCTGCCTCGCCAGTCCGACATGCTTGCACAGAGTCTAGTCGATTTATCCTTGGCCCGTGCCCGTGCTTTGGCCCGAGGTGTTCCTCGCCCCTCACCGGACCTTGCACTAGCCTCGGCGCACCCGATTTCCCCTCCTTGAGGCCGGAATTACTCGTTGGAGTAGCCCCGACCAACCTAGAGCACCTCCTCCGCCATTCACTCGTCCACAGTCACGTTCTCATAGCCGGAACCCTGCCATCGAGTTCGCTGGGCCCCCCTCACCGGTCCTGGCCAACTCTGGCGACCTTAGACCCCCCCGAAGGCCGCGCCTGCCACGTCTCCGGTGACTTCACCGCCGCGGATGAAGCAACGCCAACCGCCACTGTTAACCCCCCCTAGCGTTTGATCCCAACTGCCCACTCCTGATCCAACAGCCCGAATCCCTGGATACCAGTTTGAGAGCGCGCCCCTGCCTCTGGGACTTACTCGTCGGCTGCCTGCTCCCCTGGAGTTGGGCCCGACCGGTCAGCCCGCCCTCACCCTGGGCTGCCGATTGCTCTAGCCCACCTGTCAGCGCTCGCTCGCGCCCGTGCACGCGTGCTCACCGTTGGATCTGATCTCGGCGTTGATCTGTGATCGGATGGCCAGGAACGCCCTGTACCCCTTCGCCTAGTAAATTTGTTAAAGAACCCCTCGGTTTCTTAGAAAACAACCCGCAGTCCAGTTTTTCTAGCGCCTGGGTCCCTAGATTCTTGCGGAGAGACCCCTGGACTTTATTTTAATCACAGAAATAGGTTTAATTTAGTGTTTTTGAATTCTAAAACTTGTAAATTTCATATCTTTTGCATATGAACTCCAAATTAGGTGGTTCAAATTGCAAAATGCTCATAATGTTATTCTCTATCTGTTTAAATTATATTCATTCACTGTTTTCATGTCTCAATTTTGTGGCTAGTTTCTAGGTTAATTTAAAGTGATAGAATATTAATTAAAGGAAAAAAGGTAGAACCCTAGTGAATATTCATGTGCCTACATTTGTAGATCCTAATCTCACTTAATGTAATCCCATCCCTGGAATAAGTTTATTTAAGTAAGTAATTTACTGAGGTAGGCTTAGTTAGAGAAAAATAGACCACTAGGTATATTAATCTACCCCATAACCTAGATTTCACATATGTGCCTGCACCTTCTATTCAACCTATGTTTGATCTGTTGCATATGTTTGGTGTACTATTATTTTGTTAGTCCCCAAGTGTGTTGAATGAATGATTGCTTTGCGTAGACAACGAGCAGTCCGAGGTTCTCGAGTGTGTTGCAGGAGACTTCCCTGAGTAGCAACCTGGTGAAGGCAAGTGTCCTCTGACCCATTATGTCCTATTCACTGTCCCGCATACCATGATCAACCTAAGGATTGACTAGTGTTTTATTTTCCTGTCCTTGTTTACCCTTTGGGAATTGGTTACTATGATTAGTATTATGCTATTGCTTTACTTTAATCAATGGCCATGATGAGAACATTTATGATATGTTGATGATATCATGATTATGATGATGAACATGTGGTACTTTAGGGGACTTGGGTTGTTTCCCGAGTACCTCTCTGTAAGGACCTGTTCGTTGGATGACCACCCGGGAAAACAGTACAACCATGAGGGTGGAATGGAAAACCCTTAGCTGATTAATTAGATGAACTTAAGGTGTAGTTTGCTTCATCGTAGTGCTGTCCATGGGGGCTGGGGCATAGTGCTTGCTCTGCTAAGGGGGTGCTGAGGTTCATTCATTTTGGTTTTGTTAGTCACCCACCTTAGGGAGGAGTACTGTGTTTATACGAGTGGCGAAACCTAATGAGTGACTACACACTAGGGAAATCTTTGTAAAGGCTACGTAGTGATACCCTGTCAGATCACCTAGGTAGTGGTCAATGGGGAGTAGCGCTCCTCGGGCAGAAAGGGAATCATGGCTCATGGGTAAAGTGTGCAACCTCTGCAGAGTGTTAGAAACTGGTATATCAGTCGTGCTCACGGTTATGAGCAGCCTTGGAAGCTCCTTTGATTAGAGTAAATTTGGATACCTTTATGATGATGCTTAATGGTGATGATTATAATTATGGATCTTGGTATTTCCTCTTGGAGGGAGTACTATTTGGGTTAATAACTTGGGATTATTGATAAAACATGGCTCTCTACTAGTAATAAATACTTGACCAACTAAAAGCAACTGCTTTAAGCTTAACCCCACATACAGCTAGTCCACTTTAGCCAAACGGGACATTTGGTGAGTACGTGGATGTGTACTCACCCTTGCTTAAAAACACCAAACCCCAGGTTGTCCCTATTGCAACTAGTGCTCAGGAGAAGATGAAGGCAACATGGAGGACTTTTAGGAGTTTCAGAACTTCGATGAGTTCTAGACTAGATTAGTGGCAAACCCCTAGTCAGCTGCCTAAGAAGGCCTTATAGTACTACATTTCGTATTTGCACTTTGATCTATGTTAAGTTAATGACTCTATGGATATCTTGAACATCGTGATGTAATAAAGTACTTATTTTCGCTATTATTTTGAGCAATGTGTGATGATGTCCAATTATGTAATCACTGTGTATGTGAATTTATGATCCTAGCATGTACATAGTTCGCATTCGGTTTACCTTCCAAAACCAGGTGTGACACATTCTCAGTATATTGCGATGCATCATACACTGGGCTGGGATGTGTGCTAATGCAGGAAGGGAGAGTAGTGGGATACTCGTCCCGATAGCTGAAGATTCATGAGATGAATTCTTCCACACACGACCTAGAATTGGCAGCAGTGGTTCATGCATTAAAGACCTAGGGGCACTATTTATATGGGCAGAAGTGTGATGTTTACACGGACCACAAGAGTTAAATATATATTCACCTAGTCAGAGCTAAACATGAGGCAACGAAGATGGCTGGAGTTGACTAAGGACTATGAGCTGGAGATACATTATCACTCAGGCAAAGCTAATGTGGTTGTAGATGCTTTGAGCAGGAAAAGCCAAGTCAACATGATGGTCGCTCGCCCGGTGCCGTATGAACTAGCAAAGGAATTTGATAGGCTGAGTCTTGAATTTCTAAATAGCACGCAGGGAGTGACAGTTGAGCTAGAACCCACTCTAGAACGAGACATCAAAGATGGGCAGAAAAATGATGAGAAGATCAATGAGATTCAGCAGCTGATCCTAGAAGGAAAAGGCAAAGTCTTTCGAGAAGATGCGGAAGGCGCAATATGGTTCAAAGATAGGCTATGTGTTCCCGACATCAAGTCAATTCGGGAGCTGATCCTCAAGGAAGCCCATGAAATAGCCTATTCCATACACCCTGGAAGCGAGAAGATATACCAAGACCTAAAGAAAAGATTCTGATGGTACGATATGAAAAGAGAGATTACGAAGTATGTTGCCATATGTGACAGTTGCTAGAGAATTAAGGCGCAGCATCAAAGGCCTGCATGTTTGTTGCAGCCGTTGCAGATTCCTCAAATGGAAGTGGGATGACATCAAGATGGACTTTATAGTTGGTTTGCCTCGCACTTGAGCCAGTTATGACTCCATCTCTGGGTAGTAGTGGACCCCTTAACAAAGGTGGCTCATTTTATACCGGTGAAAATGAGCTACAGTAGTGCAGTATTGGCAGAGTTATACATGTCTAGGATTGTATGCTTGCATGGAGTACCAAAGAAGATAGTGTCAGACCAGGGAACATAGTTCACCTCTCACTTTTGGCAGCAGCTACATGAAGCCTTGAGCACACATCTAAATTTCAGTCCAGCTTATCACCCGTAGACAGATGCTCAGACTGAAAAAACCAACCAAATCCTAGAGGATATGTTGAGGGTCTGTGCTTTGCAGGACAAGTCAGGTTAGGATATGAGGCTACCTTATGCAGAGTTCTCCTACAACAATAGTCATCAGGCCAGTTTGAAGATGTCACCGTTCTAAGCACTTTATGGGAGGAATTGTCGAACTTCGTTGCACTAGGACCAGCCCGGTGAAAGGTAGGTGTTCGGTCCAAATATTTTGCTTGAAGCCAAGGAGAATATCAGAATGGTTTGAGAGAATCTAAAGACAGCACAGTCCAGGCAGTGAAGTTATGCCGACACTAGAAGAAGAGAGTTGAGTTTCGAAGTGGGAGATTATGTTTACCTAAAGGTGTCACCGATCAAAGGAGTCAGAAGATTTAGAGTCAAAGGCAAACTAGCACACCGATACATCGGATCGTACTAGATTCAGGCAAGACGTGGAGAAGTGGACTACTAGCTCAGCCTACCAGAAAGTATGTCCGTAGTGCATGATGTATTTTACGTGTCTCAACTGAAGAAATGTTTGTGAGTGCTAGAAGAGTAGTTGCCAACCGAGGACCTCGAAGTCCAAGAAGACTTGACATATATCGAGAAGCCAACTTAGATTCTAGAGACAGCAGACAGAGTCACTCGAAGGTGCATAATCAGAATGTGAAAAGTCAAGTGGGGTCACCATTCAGAGGAAGAAGCAACCTGGGAAAGAGAGGATGATCTGAAAGCCAAGTATCCTGAGCTCTTTGCTAGCCAACCCTGAATCTCGAGGGCGAGATTCTTTTTAAGGGGTTAGGTTTGTAACACCCTGAATTTGGGGGTATAAAATTTCTTCTCTAATATCTACCAAATTCAGGTGTTACCTCTTTTCTCCTACCTATAGATTTCTTTTCTCTTCCTTTTAGTAGAGTGTTGATTATCTATTTGGAGATCTATTAATACTTTAGTAGATTAAACCCTAAGGGGGACATGAATTGTTGCATCATGCTGAGCCTAGAATTTGATCTTTGTTTGATGCATATGTTTGAAATATTCATATTTGTATTTGTGGTTTGGTTGGATTTGAATTCAAAACGGGGAAAACTAAAATAAAAGGAAATACACATTTAGAATAAAAAAAGCAAAAGAAGCTTGCCACCCCTTCCCCTCGGCCATTTAGCCCATCAGGCCTGCCTAGCCCCGCACCTGTTCCCCCTCGCTCTCCCTGCCTAGCGGACCTAGCATGTCAGCGCCACCGCTCCCCCTGTGTGTGCCCATTCTCTCACCCTGCGTGTGGGTCCCGCTTGCCAGTCGCGCTGCGCCAACTGTTCGCGTTCGCGTCCGTGGTTGCCGACCGGTGGGCCCCGTCCATCAGTGGCTCGCTCTGCGCCCCGGCCCTACCTGTCATCCCCTCCTCCCCTACAACTAGCCTAATTCATTTTCCCTGCACGGCGCGCTCCCACGTCGCCCCCTGTCCCACCTGTCAGCCTCCTTTCCCTCCACGTCGCCCACTCGCCATGCTCAACACCTAGGAGCATAACCCCCCTTCCCTCCTTCCCCCGCGTGTGACCACCCCTACCAACCACCTCGTGCTGCCACCTTAGCCTTGGCCAATGCTGTCGTCTCCGCCGCCGACCACCTAGTGCCACCGGAGCTCCGTACCACCAAGGTCATCGATGTAATCCAAGGTGAACCATCTACCCCCTCTCTTTTCCTCCCTTCGCCACATTTGTGATGCCGAGCGGCTATGCCACCCTGGCCAGAGACCGCGTGCCTAGGGGAGGGCCCCCTCGTCGCCGAGTGTGGGCAGCTGTGCACCTGGCTCGAGGTTGAAGACAACCCTTACAGCTGGGGTCCACCTGGCAGCCTCACCCATCCCCACCCTTTTCTTCCCCTCGCGTGGTCGCTGACCAATGGGCCCCCTGGTCCCACGCATCAGTGCCGCGCGCCGCGCTGACCCCCTCCCCTCTCCCCAGCGCTCTGGGTCGCTAACCAGCGAGCCCCGTCCATCAGCGCACGTATTGGAAACAGTAGAGGTTTTATTCACAATTGAATGGTATTTAATATTTGAAAACCTGATATTTAAAATAGGAATTTAAAATTCAGATTGAGTCTTTAAATAGGAAATAAAAAGAAATAGAAAAGGAAATCTCACTTGGGCAAAAATACTCCACTGGCGGCCCACTTCCCCCTCTACACGCCCGACCTCCTGTTCTCGCCGCGTGGGCCACTAGGCCGGATTCATTCATACGCACGCGCCTGGGCACCACTGGCAGGTGGACCCTGCGGGTCGGACTTGTTCTCCTCGCGCTGGGTCGCTTACCTACGGGTCCCTCGGGTCAGGGCCGTCGTCTCCGCAAAGCGCGCAGAGCTCTCAACGGATCCCGGGAAAATCACCCTGCGGGTGGCTCGCTCCGCGTATAAGTGGTTGCATATCTGTGTGAAGGACCCTGCGCTCCTAAAACCTGGTTCCAAGGATCCCCTAGGTCACCGTTATCAGCACCGATAGAGAGATCGCGAAGGGAGAGAGAGAGAGAGAAAGGATAGTAGCCACGACGGTCTCTCGGAATGCCACAATCCTGGTTTTAGAGAAGAGGCAATTGGTGTTCGCAGAAGTGTGTGGGTCATCTGCAAGCAAGCCTCTGGGCGTGAGGATCATCGTGGTCTGGCCAATCCGTCGCTGAAGTACTCCGCGCGGTGGATCTGCGGTCCGTCGTGGCCGGCCGATTCGGGCGCCAAATAATCGGTATGTAGCCTCGGACCAAGTTCGCTACCTACTTTTCGTTGTGTAGTATCCTTCACGGTGAGGATTCATGCATCGGGGGCGAGAATCGCGCGCTTGCCGGCGATGGCATGTCGCGGATTGGGTGGCGCCGCCGCGTCTGTGCTCGGGATGGCAGAACCGCGCTGAGGCATTGATCTAGGAACGGACGGTGTTGGTTAGATCGGGCATATCGCTTCAGGAGATCTCGCCTTGACCGTCGATCGGCGATTGTGTGGGCAAGGATTCATCACGGCCTTTTTAAAATCTAGAGCGTAGATATGGTATAGGGCGGCTTACAATGGCGCTGAATCTTGACCGCAAGATCGGGATCGTATTGGCCCGATTTCTTACCGATTCATAAAACCCCCAACCTAATCGTGGTCGTTCACTCATGATCTGGTGGCCAGGATTATCGCGTACCCCTTCGGTGGACGGTTTCACATATGAACCCCTCTATTTATGGGAAATCAACCCGCAGTCCTGGCGCCAGTCGCCCTGAGTCTTAGGTTTATTTACACAGTAACCCCTGGCTTTCTATGTATTCCTGAGCGTAGTCTAGGGATTAGAAAACCCAGGAAAAATAAATAGAAAAATGGTTTTTAATGTGGAAATAATTGTTAGAACTTGTTTAATTCCTAGAAAATTCATACTTAGTCCAAATTAATCCGTTCCAGTTCCTATAATTTTGTAATAAAGTTGTTTATCACATAGTGTCTCTGATGTGACATGAAAGCCACAATAAAATTGATATCCTAATTAATCTTATATCAAATACATAAAACCTTTAGAAATTCATAACTTCCCCATTTTAACTCCGAATTGAACCGTTCCAGTTGTGTTAGCTTCATATGAATATTTATTATGCAATAACAACTTTATTATACCATGTCTCATTATTTTATAATTAGATCTTCATTTAGCTTGTGTTGGTTAGTCTTGTTAATCTGCTTATCATTATAATCTACTAAAATATGATCTATCATCAATTTATAATTTAGATTAAAGTTGAATTAATTACTACTTTAGGTTATATTTTCTCTGGAATTATAAAATAACCATAGAACCTAGTTTTAATCATTTAATCACATCATAACTTGATGACCGTAACTCCAAATTTAGTGATTCACGAACCCACGATCTCGTAGCGACGTGTAAATCATTATTATGCAGTTTATTCTTATGTTTGGTGTGATGTTAATATTGTCTATACCATGTTTGTTTGTATTGCTATGACTAGCGTGAGGTCATGAGTCACCTGAAGATCATCCTGGTACCTGGAATCTCAAGTCCCATGCAAGTTATGCTCTTGACCACTTTGTACCCAATAATGTTCTTTAATATCACTTGTTCATGCATAGGTTTAATTTTGATGGGACCCAATAGGTCACCATAGACTGGTTATCCTATTACCTTATTTACCCCTGAATCATTTGGGTAGTTTTGCTATTGCTTTATATGGTTTTGCGTTAATATTTCATTATATCCATGTTCCAATTATTCTGTTATTTTATTTATGTTCATGTCAAGATCATTATCTTTAATTGGAACATGGAGCTTAACTTGAGAAACACGTGCCACCACAAGGGTGGAATGGGACGCCCTTGGCTAAATAATTAGGAAAGCTAGTGGAAGACTACCTTACCCGAAAGGGGCAAGGGTAGTAGGGGAGTAGGTGTGTAGAGAGGTTCTCGGGTTGATTTTGCTGCGATGGTGGTCAGACGAGGGATTCCTACATTGCTCTTCCTAGAAACTGTAGCGGGTTTTCTGAAGCTAGTGGAACTTTGTAAAGGCCTCGTATTGGATCCCTAGCCATTCACCTCGGAAGTGTCTAAGGATCTGGCTAACCCTGGTGACATGGGATACACGACTTATGGGTACAGGGTACAACCTCTGCAGAGTGTAAAATTGGTATACAAGTCGTGCTCGCGGTCATGAGCAGCTCAGGACTCTCGCATGATTAATTTATGGAACTAAATTAAATTTGTCATATGCATTGCATTGATGGTGTTGTAATCACTTTTGTTCTACTACTTAATTGGGTTGGTATTTACTTATACTTAGTAATTGCTAATAAAATTTTGACCAATTTCAAAAGCAATGCTCAGCTTTAACCATCCTCTTTGATAAGCCTTACACTTCACATGAGCTCCCACATTTGGTGAGTTCATGCACATTATTCCCCACAACTTGTTGAGCTATGAACGTATGTGAGCTCACTCTTGCTGTCTCACACCCCCACAGGTCAAGATCTGGTACCACAGGATGAGGCGCATGGAGGATGTTGCGATGTGTTCGAGAGAAGGTCTAGGTCGTCGTCTCCCAGTCAACTTTGGGTTGTTGGATCGTTGTCTCATTATGATGTAATTATTTATTTTGTACAGAACTCCTATTATTTAATAAAGTTGTGACATTTGTTTTTGTACCATGATTCATCATAAGTATGAGACTTGGTCCCAGCACACCTGGTGATTATGTTCGCGCCCGGGTCCCTAAAACCTAGGTGTGACAGAAGTGGTATCAGAGGAATGTTGACTGTAGGACGAAACCTAGATAGCACTGGATAACCCATATCTACTTACCTTTGCTACTCTGATTCTTTCTAAACTTTTGTTAATGTTTTCTCATCTATTTCCGCTTTACTCTGATTATTCTTACCTTTCATTCTAAATACAAATATGGATTTCACACTTTGAAATCCTGTGCCTGAAGTGACTTTTAGGAATAGGAGACCTACTCTTAGGAACAAAAATAAAACTATTTTTTATATGTATCTATGCACTTGAATGTTTGTTCTTATGATACTTGTCTGATTTGGATCTTTGATTAAGTGTGATGGGTTGTGGAGTAATGTCCACAAATACATCTACATATACATATAGGCATAAAAATATATTCATAAGAACAGGCTGCATAAGAATATTCTACATATACAAAAAATGTCTATAAGGTAACTAGACAACTTAGATTATCCCTCATTAAAATATATCTAGCTTAATAGATCCATCTTATCTTAAAAGATTTTCTCTTATCTTAATAGATTCATCTCATCTTAAAAGATTCTATCTTATCTTATCTTGTCATATCCTAACCACTTTGCTTATCTCGTACTAAGTATAACAACCATGATCTATTCTAAAAAAAGTAGATCTTATCTAGTCTAATCTAGATACATCAATTTAATCTAGATCCAATCTAAGTTAATGAGACCTAAGGGGACTTGATCTAATCTAAATAAGATAATTACCGGATTAGTTAATACTGATGAAATAAATGAGACTCTACTCCTATAGAACATGTTTTAACTTAGTTCACTCTGCACTAAATTAAGAACGACAAACCAACTCGGACTCATGCAACTACCTTAACCATTCGATGGTTGCATAACCCCTCTGTTTTAACCTAACAGAGATTCTGATCTACCTACACCATATAATCCATCCCGTCTCAAAAGATTCTAACATATACTAATAATATATATCCTACCCTAGTAGATCTATCTAACTTAAACTAGTCCATCTATCCCAAAAGCAAGTAAAACTCTGTTCAATCTACCTACCCCATGTACCCGCAATTGTTATCCCAACTTAGATAATGGCATCTAACACCACGATTGATGGTCACTAAATCAGACCCAAGAAGAAGGTTAACTTCAATAATGAAGGATATGAGTAGAAACATATCTTCAGATGAATCAGGATCGACCACCTAGAATAAAAAGTCTCCCTTACTTTCCCTTACCCCCAAATCTTCTCTACACTCACCTAATGGCTAAAACCTGATGTACCCTTGTTTTTTATGCTACAACTGCTAATGGCATGAAAATTTTAGGTGTAAAAAAATATACCAATTGGAAGTTCCACTTAGAAAAAAGGATACTAGAATTTCATAAAGACAAAGTTAGCTTGATATGCTCAACTAAATGGTATTCTTAAATAGAATTATATAATCTAATGTGATCTAATATAATGTGGTCTACTTAAATAGATTAGAGATACTGGTGGAACAGATTGGACCCTACTAGCCAGGTGTTAAATTAGCTTAGCACATTAAACCAACTCAACCATGAGCAGAAGAGCTAACCCGATCAATAGTGTCATGATGGATTGAATGATCTGTCTGTCCCCACTTAACATCAAACTAGATTTCGACCTACATCATGTAAGTCTATCTCACCCATGTATATCTCATCTTGACAGATTCTATCTTACCTTTGGACATTCACCTTATACAACCAGTTATCCCAAGCTTGATACAAAACAACAGATTAAGCCTTGCTAAAGAATCTTCAGTTCATAACCAGTTATTGGCCTATTCGTTCAGCCTGCCAAATAATTTTTCCTTGCAAAATTATCTTACCATATGCTTTTAACTCTGATGGTCAATACCAAGAACGGAGGACTATCAGGCATCAACAAACAGAAATGAATCCTTCAAATTCTCCACCGGCTGGAACCGATCCAGTGGTTGCCGCTCAAATGCTCGTACTACAACAAATGAAAAATGTGGTTAACGAAATGCAAAATCAGATAAGGCAAGAATGTCAGGAAATGCGTCAGGACCGGTCGGAGATGCGACAAGCCATGAGACAAGCACGGTTGGAAAGACAACAACAACAACACCCACTACCTCCACCACCACTAGATCCACCATGCTACATAAATATATACATATATTACTATTTGTAGTACCTAAATGTCACTTTAGTTAGTAGTTAGTATTTTACTATTTTAGGAATAATAATAAGGTCTAACTGACCCTATGTGTTGCTAATAAATTATGCATCAAGCTGAGATTTTGTTTGTGCATATGCTCTAAGGTAACATGGTTATACAACCTTTTCTTACAAATCTCAAGGACGAGATTTCTGTTAAGGGGATAGGAATTGTAAAGCCCAAAATTTGGTAGAACAAAAAAATAATATATCATGAAATAATAAAATAAAGAGATAAAAATATATATAATAGTGTGGTGAGAATATTTTTTAAGACCTTTAATCTATTAGGATTCTTCCTCCTCGCATTCCAACAATAATATTAAATTAGTTAAGTGTCGGGGACCATAATTAGGGGTACCCCCAAGACTCCTAATCTCAGCTGGTAACCCCCATCAGCACTAAGCTGCAAAGGCCTGATGGGTGTGATTAAGCCAAGGCTCGGTCCACTCAAGGGACACGGCCTCGCCTCGCCCGAGCCCAGCCTCGGGCAAAGGCAGCCGACCCCGAAAGATTCACGTCTCGCCCGAGGACCCCCTCAAGCGACGTACACACCTTCGGCTCGCCTGAGGCCCAGTCTTCGCCAAGAAGCAACCTTGTCCAGATCGCCACACCGACCGACCAAATCGCAGGAGCATTTATTGCAAGGATGGCCTGACATCCTATCCTGTCATGCGCCCTTCAGTCGACAGAGCCGAAAGTGACCGCGGTCACTTCGTCGCTCCACTGACCGGCCTGACAAGAAGACAGCGCCGCCTGCGTCGCTCCGACTGCTGTGCCTAGGGATGAAAACGGTCGGAAACGGTCGGTAAACACTAAAATCATTACGGTTTTCATATTTTTTATCGGAAACAAAATCGAAAACGGTAACTCCGGAAACGGAAACGATATCGGTATTTCGGAAACATCGGAAACGAAAGTTCGGTGCGGAAAATACACCGGTAACGGTCGAAATCTAAAATACGATCGGTAAACATATCAAACTTCACAATAAAACAAAATTGACAAAACATGACAAATACCACAAGTTCACAATTCATGATATAACAAGTTCACAAGGATCACAAATTTATAATATAAAAAGTTTACAAAGATCACAAGTTCACAATATAACAAGTTCACAGTATAACAAGTTCATAAAGTTCACAAGTTAACATACTCAAAGTTCATAATTCACAATATCCACTCGATTTAGTTGACGTGGCATGCTTACTCATGAAATATTTTTTCCTTACATAAAGGGTTTTTTCACAGCCTCACAGGAAAACCCTAAAAGTTAGTGTGTGGAAAAGACAGACTATCGGCTCTCTATCATTATATATTACTAATACATAACATGTGCATAGAAAATGGTGGATTCGTTCGAGAGACCAAATCGTTAATCTCAACTGCCTTCCAACACCATCTAACCCCAAAAAAATCTTAAAGCATCCAAAAAATACAAAAATAAGTAATCCTTATCCAGAGATGTACAGACGATGCGAAAAAATCACATGCTGGAAAATTCTGAAAAAAAATCCGAAAAATTCCGAGACACAATTCCGGAAATTTCCGAGACATAAATCCGGTAATTTCCGACAAAAACCGGTAACCGATGGAAACGATCGGTAAAACACCACGCCGATTCTGATACCGATTCCGATAGAAAATTCCGAAAACCGATTCCGTTTTCGAAAAATACCGTTACCGATGAATCCGATCGAAAAATTTCGAAATCGGTTTCCGGAATTCCGAAAAATTCCGAAACTGTTTTCATCCCTAGCTGTGCCACTCGACAGAGTGAGGGTGACAGCAGCCAAGTCCGGCCTCGGGCGCCATAGGAAACTCCGCCTCGCCCGACCCCAGGGCTCGGACTCGGGCTCGGCCCCGGAAGACGACGAACTCCGCCTCGCCCAACCCTAGGGCTCGGACTCGGGCTCGGCCTCGGATGACGACGAACTCTGCCTCGCCCGACCCCAGGGCTCGGACTCGGGCTCGGCCCCGGAAGACGACGAACTCCACCTCACACGACCCCAGGGCTCGGACTCGGGCTCGGCCCCGGAAGACGACGAACTCCACCTCACACGACCCCAGGGCTCAGACTCGGGCTCGGCCCCGGAAGACGACGAACTCCGCCTCGCCCGACCCAGGGCTCGGACTCGGGCTCGGCCACGGAAGACGACGAACTCCGCCTCGCCCGACCCCAGGGCTTGGACTCAGGCTCGGCCCCGGAAGACGATGAACTCCGCCTCACCCGACCCAGGGCTCGGACTCAGGCTCGGCCCCGGAAGACGACGAACTCTGCCTTGCCCGACCCGGGGCTCAGACACGACCTCGACCTTGGAAGACCGACTCGACCCCGACCTCGGAGGAGCCTCTGCCTCGCCCGACCCAGGGCTCGAACCGACCACGTCACAGGGGGGCCATCATTACCCTATCCCTAGCTAGCTCAGGCTACGGGTAACGGGACCAGCGTCCCATCTGGCTCGCCCCGGAAAACAGATAATGATGGCGCCCCGCGTGCTCCATGACGACGGTGACTCTCAAACCCTTACGGAAGCAAGGAGACGTCAGCAAGGACTCGACAGCCCTGACAGCTGTCCTTCTGCAAGGCTCCAACGCTCCTCCGATGGCCACGACATCATATGAACAGGGTGCCAAAACCTCTCTGGCTGTCACGAAGGCATGTACTTAGGGCACTAGCTCCTCTCTGCTAGACACGATAGCGCACTGCTACACCCCCCATTGTACACCTGGACCCTCTCCTTACGCCTATAAAAGGAAGGTCCAGGGCTCTCTTACGAGAAGGTTGGCCACGCGGGAGGACGGGGCGATGCGTAGAGTCCATCGCTCTCCCCCCACGCGGACGCTTGTAACCCCCTACTGCAAGCGCACCCGACCTGGGCGCAGGACAAACACGGAGGCCGCGGGCTTTCCCCTCTCTTCTACCCCCCTTCGTGCTCCGTCTCGCGCCGACCCATCTGGGCTGGGACACGCGGCGACAATTCACTCGTCGGTCCAGGGACCCCCCGGGGTCGAAACGCCGACATTTGGCGCGCCAGGTAGGGGCCTGCTGTGTGTTGACGAACAGCTCCCCGTAAAGCTCCAGATGGGTAGTCTCCAGCAACCTTTCCAACCCGGGACGGTGCTCTGTTTCGGGAGTCTTGAGTTCATGTCCCTCGACGGCAGCTACGACATGATACTCCTTCCTCCACCGCACGACGGCGACAATGGCGGCCGACAACCCGCCCGCCGGCGGCGGAATCGACGACGTCTTCCCCATGAGGCGGAAGAACGGCGTCCGAGTTTGTTTCGTCACCTCCCCCGCCGGAGGAGGAGGAGGCGGGGCAACCATGGCCAAGCAGGAGGCGGCACCTCATCGGCTGTCGAGCGAGTCGACGGCGCCGGCGCCCCAATGGGGGACACGTCGGGCGTCGACCTCGCGTCTGAGACGAAGACGAGCGCCGTTTCCCCGCAACATGCCAACTCCAAGCGGACGGACGACGCTAGCACGCACGCGAAGGACTTGCTGGGCGTCACCCTCGTACCTGAGACGATGGTGCAGTCCGCCCCTGACGTGACAACTGAAAGGGAATTAGGCTTACACCTAGTCCCTAAATAATTTTGGTGGTTGAATTGCCCAACACAAATATTGGACTAACTAGTTTGCTCTAGTGTATAAGTTATACAGGTGCAAAAGGTTCACACTTAGCCAATAAAATGACCATGTGTTGGGTTCAACAAAAGGGCAAAGGAGCAACCAAAGGCTCCTCTGGTCTGGCGCACCGGACTGTCCGGTGTGCCACCGGACAGTGTCCGGTGCACCAGAGGACTTCAGCTCAAACTCGTCGCCCTCGGGAAATTTCCAGAGCGAGCGCTCTAAAATTCACCGGACTGTCCGGTGTACACCGGACAGTATCCGGTGCTCACTTGAGACGCGGCTCAGGAACTCGCCAGTCTCGGGAACTCGCTAAGGCTGCTCCGCTATAATTCACCGGACATGTCCGGTGTACACCGGACTGTCCGGTGCAACCTCGGGGCAACGGCTACTTCGCGCCAACGGTCACCTGCAGGCGCATTTAATGCGCGCCAGAAGCGCGCAGTCGTCAGGCACGCGGGAGCAGGCGCACCGGACACTCTATAGTGCATGTCCGGTGCGCCACCGGACATCAAGGCGGGCCCAGAGACAGAGCTCCAACGGTTGACCCAACGGCTATTTGGTGACGTGGCTGTCGCACCGGACATGTCCGGTGTGCACCGGACTGTCCGGTGCACCATACGACAGACAGCCTCCACCAACGGTCAAGTTTGGTGGTTGGGGCTATAAATACCCCCAACCACCCCACATTCATAGCATCCAAGTTTTTCAGCTTCCAACCACTATACAAGAGCTAGCATTCATTGCAAAGCACACCAAAAGAGATCAAATCCTCTCCCAACTCCACACAAAGCCCTAGTGACTAGAGAGAGTGATTTGTAGTGTTCATTTAAGCTCTTGCGCTTGGATCGCTTCTTTTTCTTTGGCATTCTTTCTTGTGATCAAACACTCACTTGTAATTGAGGCAAGAGACACCAATTGTGTGGTGGTCCTTGCGGGAAGTTTGATTCCCAAGTGATTTGAGAAAGAGAAGCTCACT
This sequence comes from Zea luxurians, assembly GCA_029449295.1. Taxonomy (NCBI): domain Eukaryota; kingdom Viridiplantae; phylum Streptophyta; class Magnoliopsida; order Poales; family Poaceae; genus Zea; species Zea luxurians. The sequence continues at coordinate 9,476,016 of JAOPSE010000005.1, read as the reverse complement.
CGGTCCGAGGGACCGTTTGAGAGAGGGAAGGGTTGAAAAAGACCCGGCCTTTGTGGCCTCCTCAACGGGGAGTAGGTTTGAGAGAACCGAACCTCGGTAAAACAAATCTGCGTGTCTCACTTCATTATTCGCTTGCGATTTGTTTTGCGCCCTCTCTCGCGGACTCTATTATATTTCTAACGCTAACCCGGCTTGTAGTTGTGATTATTTTTGAGATTTTCAGTTTCGCCCTATTCACCCCCCCCCCTCTAGGCGACTTTCAATTGGTATCAGAGCCCGGTGCTTCATTAGAGCCTAACCGCTCGAAGTGATGTCGGGAGATCACACCAAGAGGGAGATGGAGACCGGCGACAAGCCCACTACAAGCCAAGGGAGCACTTCATCGGAAGAGTCCCGCACCAAGAGGAGGGAGAAGAAGAAGGGCTCCTCCAAACGGAAGGAGAAAAGATCTTCCTCTTCTCACCACAAAGAGAAGAAGGAAAAATCTTCTTCTCACAAGTCGCATCGGAAAGGCGACAAGCACAAGAGGATGAGGAAGGTGGTCTACTACGAGACCGACACTTCATCAACATCCACCTCCGACTCCGATGCGCCGTCCGTAACTTCTAAGCGCCAAGAGCGCAAGAAGTTTAGTAAGATCCCCTTACACTATCCTCGTACATCTAGACATACTCCATTACTTTCCGTTCCATTAGGCAAACCGCTAACTTTTGATGGCGAAGATTATGCTAGGTGGAGTGATTTAATGAAATTTCATCTAACCTCACTCCACAAAAGTATATGGAATGTTGTTGAGTTTGGAGCACAGGTACCTTCTGTAGGGGATGAAGATTATGATACGGACGAAGTGGCCCAAATCGAGCACTTCAACTCCCAAGCCACAACCATACTCCTCGCCTCTTTAAGCAAGGAGGAATACAACAAAGTGCAAGGGTTGAAGAATGCAAAGGAGATTTGGGACCTACTCAAGACCGCGCACGAGGGTGATGAACTCACCAAGATCACCAAGCGGGAAACGATCGAGGGGGAGCTCGGTCGCTTCCGTCTTCGCCAAGGGGAGGAGCCACAAGATATGTACAATCGGCTCAAGACCTTGGTGAACCAAGTGCGCAACCTCGGGAGCAAAAAGTGGGATGACCACGAGGTGGTTAAGGTTATTTTAAGAGCTCTTATTTTCCTTAACCCCACTCAAGTTCAATTAATTCGTGGTAATCCTAGATATCCACTAATGACCCCCGAGGAAGTTATCGGGAATTTTGTGAGCTTTGAATGCATGATTAAGGGCTCAAAGAAGATCAACGAGCTTGACGAACCTTCCACATCCGAGGCGCAACCGGTGGCCTTCAAGGCAACGGAGGAGAAGAAGGAGGAGTCTACACCAAGTAGACAACCAATTGACGCCTCCAAGCTCGACAATGAGGAGATGGCCTTAATCATCAAAAGCTTTCGGCAAATCCTCAAGCAACGGAAGGGGAAGGATTACAAATCCCGTTCCAAGAAGGTTTGCTACAAGTGTGGTAAGCCCGGTCACTTTATTGCTAAATGTCCATTATCAAGTGACAGTGACAGGGACAACGACAAGAAGGGCAAGAGAAGAGAAAAGAAGAGGTATCACAAGAAGAAGGGCGGCGATGCCCACGTGTGCCGCGAGTGGAACTCCGACGAAAGCTCCACCGACACCTCCGACGACGACGAGGACGCCGCCAACATCGCCGTCACCAAGGGACTCCTCTTCCCCAACGTCGGTCACAAATGCCTCATGGCAAAGGACGGCAAAAGGAAGAAGGTTAAATCTAACTCCTCCACTAAATATGAATCTTCTAGTGATGATAATGCTAGTGGTGAGGAAGATAATTTGCGTATCCTTTTTGCCAACCTTAACATGGAACAAAAAGAAAAATTAAATGAGCTAATTAGTGCCATCCATGAAAAGGACGATCTCTTGGACTCCCAAGAGGACTTCCTAATCAAGGAAAATAAGAAACATGTTAAGGTTAAGAATGCTTATGCTCTAGAGGTAGAAAAATGTGACAAATTATCTAGTGAGCTAAGCACATGCCATGACACTATTGCCAACCTTAGAAATGAAAATGCTAAATTAATTGCTAAGGTTGATTCTCATGTTTGTATTGATTCAACTTCCTATCCTAGAAATGATAATGTTGATTTGCTTGCTAGGATTGATGAGTTGAATGTTTCTATTGCTAGCCTTAGAAATGAGAATGAGAAATTAATTGCTAAGGCTAAAGAATTAGATGTTTGCAATGTTACAATTTCTGACCTTAGAACTAAGAATGATATGTTGCATGCTAAGGTTGTAGAATTAAAATCTTGCAAACCATCTACATCTACCGTTGAGTACACTTCTATTTGCACTAGATGTAGAGATGTTGATATCAATGCTATTCATGATCACATGGCTTTAATTAAACAACAAAATGATCATATAGCATTATTAGACGCTAAAATTGCCGAGCATAACTTAGAAAATGAAAAGTTTAAATTTGCTAGAAGTATGCTCTATAATGGGAGACGCCCTAGCATCAAGGATGGCATTGGCTTCCAAAGGGGAGACAATGTCAAACTTAATGCCCCTCCTAAGAACTTGTCTAACTTTGTTAAGGGCAAGGCTCCCATGCCTCAGGATAACGAGGGTTACATTTTGTACCCTGCCAGTTATCCCGAGAGCAAAATCAAGAAAATTCATTCTAGAAAGTCTCACTCTGGCCCTAACCATGCTTTTATGTACAAGGGTGAGACATCTAGCTCTAGGCAACCAACCCGTGCAAAGTTGCCTAGAAAGAAAACTCCTAATGCATCAAATGATCATAGCATTTCATTTAAAACTTTTGATGCATCATATGTTCTAACTAACAAATCCGGCAAGGTAGTTGCCAAGATTGTTGGGGGCAAACACAAGGGTTCCAAGACTTGTGTTTGGGTACCCAAAGTTCTTGTTTCTAATGCCAAAGGACCCAAAACCGTTTGGGTACCTAAAGTCAAGAACTAAAATTGTTTTGTAGGTTTATGCATCCGGGGGCTCAAGTTGGATACTCGACAGCGGGTGCACAAACCACATGACAGGGGAGAAAAAGATGTTCTCCTCATATGAGAAAAACCAAGATCCCCAACGAGCTATCACATTCGGGGATGGAAATCAAGGTTTGGTCAAAGGATTGGGTAAAATTGCTATATCACCTGACCATACTATTTCCAATGTTTTTCTTGTAGATTCTTTAGATTACAATTTGCTTTCCGTATCCCAATTATGTCAAATGGGCTACAACTGTCTATTTACTGATATAGGTGTTACTGTCTTTAGAAGAAGTGATGATTCAATAGCATTTAAGGGAGTGTTAGAGGGTCAGCTATACTTGGTAGATTTTGATAGAGCTGAACTCGACACTTGCTTGGTTGCTAAGACTAACTTGGGTTGGCTCTGGCACCGCCGACTAGCCCATGTTGGAATGAAGAATCTTCACAAGCTTCTAAAGGGAGAACACATTTTAGGACTAACCAATGTTCATTTTGAGAAAGACAGGATTTGTAGCGCATGCCAAGCCGGGAAGCAAGTTGGCACTCATCATCCACACAAGAACATCATGACTAGTGACAGGCCACTGGAGCTCCTACACATGGATTTATTCGGCCCGATCGCTTACATAAGCATCGGCGGGAGTAAGTACTGTCTAGTTATTATGGATGATTATTCTCGCTTCACTTGGGTGTTCTTTTTGCAGGACAAATCTCATACTCAAGAGACCTTAAAGGGATTCTTGAGACGGGCTCAAAATGAGTTCGGCTTAAGGATCAAGAAAATTAGAAGCGACAATGGAACGGAGTTCAAGAACTCTCAAATTGAAGGCTTCCTTGAGGAGGAGGGCATCAAGCATGAGTTCTCTTCTCCCTACACTCCACAACAAAATGGTGTAGTGGAGAGGAAGAATCGAACTCTATTGGACATGGCAAGAACCATGCTTGATGAGTACAAGACACCGGATCGGTTTTGGGCCGAAGCGGTCAACACCGCTTGCTACGCCATCAACCGGTTATATCTTCACCGAATCCTCAAGAAGACATCCTATGAACTCCTAACCGGTAAAAAGCCAAATATTTCATATTTTAGAGTTTTTGGTAGCAAATGTTTTATACTTGTTAAAAGAGGTAGAAAATCTAAATTTGCTCCTAAAACTGTAGAAGGCTTTTTACTAGGATATGACTCAAACACAAGGGCATATAGAGTCTTTAACAAGTCCTCAGGACTTGTTGAAGTTTCTTGTGACGTTATGTTTGATGAGACTAACGGCTCTCAAGTAGAGCATGTTGATCTTGATGAGATAGGTGAAGAACAGGCTCCATGCATAGCGCTAAGGAACATGTCCATTGGGGATGTGTGTCCTAAGGAATCCGAAGAGCCTCCACATGCACAAGATCAACCATCCTCCTCCATGCAAGCATCTCCACCAACTCAAATTGAGGATGAGGCTCAAGATGTTGAACAAGAAGATGAGCCACCTCAAAATGACGGCAACGATCAAGGGGGAGATGCAAATGATGAAGACAAGGAGGATGAACAACCAAGGCCGCCACACCCAAGAGTCCACCAAGCAATACAACGAGATCACCCCGTCGACACCATCCTCGGCGACATTCATAAGGGGGTAACTACTCGATCTCGTGTTGCACATTTTTGTGAACATTACTCTTTTGTTTCCTCTATTGAGCCACACAGGGTAGAGGAAGCACTTCAAGATTCGGATTGGGTGATGGCGATGCAAGAGGAGCTCAACAATTTCACAAGGAATGAGGTATGGCATTTAGTTCCACGTCCTAATCAAAATGTTGTAGGAACCAAGTGGGTCTTCCGCAACAAGCAAGACGAGCATGGTGTGGTGACAAGGAACAAAGCTCGACTCGTGGCCAAGGGATATTCACAAGTCGAAGGTTTGGATTTTGGTGAAACCTATGCACCTGTAGCTAGGCTTGAGTCAATTCGCATATTATTGGCCTATGCTACTTACCATGGCTTCAAGCTTTATCAAATGGACGTGAAGAGTGCCTTCCTCAATGGACCAATCAAGGAGGAGGTCTATGTTGAGCAACCTCCCGGCTTTGAAGACAGTGAGTACCCTAACCATGTTTATAGGCTCTCTAAGGCGCTTTATGGGCTCAAGCAAGCCCCAAGAGCATGGTATGAATGCCTTAGAGATTTCCTTATTGCAAATGGCTTCAAAGTCGGCAAAGCCGATCCTACTTTATTCACCAAAACACTTGATAATGATTTGTTTGTATGCCAAATTTATGTTGATGATATTATATTTGGGTCTACTAACAAATCTACATGTGAAGAATTTAGTAGGATCATGACACAGAAATTCGAGATGTCTACGATGGGGGAGTTGAAGTATTTTCTAGGATTTCAAGTCAAACAACTCCAAGAGGGCACATTCATTTGCCAAACAAAGTATACTCAAGACATTCTAAGCAAGTTTGGAATGAAGGATGCCAAGCCCATCAAGACTCCCATGGGAACAAATGGGCATCTCGACCTCGACTCGGGAGGTAAGTCCGTGGATCAAAAGGTATACCGGTCGATGATTGGTTCATTGCTTTATTTATGTGCATCTCGACCGGACATTATGCTTTCCATATGCATGTGTGCAAGATTCCAAGCCGACCCTAAGGAATCACACCTTACGGCCGTAAAACGAATCTTGAGATATTTGGCTTATACCCCTAAGTTTGGGCTTTGGTACCCTCGGGGATCCACTTTTGATTTGATTGGTTATTTGGATGCCGATTGGGCGGGGTGTAAGATTAATAGGAAGAGCACATCGGGGACTTGCCAGTTCTTGGGAAGATCCTTGGTGTCATGGGCTTCAAAGAAGCAAAATTCGGTCGCTCTTTCTACCGCCGAAGCCGAGTATATTGTCGCAGGCCATTGTTGCGCGCAATTGCTTTGGATGAGGCAAACCCTGCGGGACTACGGATACAAATTAACCAAAGTTCCTCTTCTATGTGATAATGAGAGTGCAATCCGCATGGCGGAAAATCCCGTTGAGCATAGCCGCACTAAACACATAGCCATTCGGTATCATTTTCTTAGGGATCACCAACAAAAGGGGGATATCGAGATTTCATACATTAACACTAAAGATCAATTAGCCGATATCTTTACCAAGCCTCTTGATGAACAAACTTTTACCAAACTTAGGCATGAGCTCAATATTCTTGATTCTAGGAACTTCTTTTAAACTTGCACACATAGCTCATAAATATACCTTTGATCATGTCTCTTTTATATATGCTATGACTAATGTGTTTTCAAGTGTATTTCAAACCAAGTCATAGGTATATTGAAAGGGGATTGGAGTCTTCGGCGAAGACAAAGGCTTCCACTCCACTCTACTACTCATCCTTCGCCGTCTCTCCGCATCACTCTCCATCTTTGGTATAATCTTTACTCATATGTTTTATTTATGACCAAAGGGGGAGAAAGTACTTCTAAGGGCTTATATCTCACTCAAAGTATCCTTTTTTGGCGATTCATGCCAAAGGGGGAGAAAGTATGAGCCCAAAGCAAAAGGACCGCACCACCACCCTAATTTTAAAACTAATGTTTGTCAATCGGATGAAAAATTTCAAAATTGGTATCTCTTTGTGCTCTAAAGGAGGAGCAAGTAGTATTTTCAAAATTGATGTCTTAAAACCCTCTTGAACACTAAGAGGAGACTTTATTTGAGGGGGAGTTTTGTTTAGTCAAAGGAAAAGCATTTGGAACAAAGGAAGAAAATTTCAAAACTTGAAAATGCTTTGCAAAATCTTATTCATTTACCTTTGACTATCTTGCAAAAGGACTTTGAAAAGAATTTACAAAAGAGTTTGCAAAAACAAAACTTGTGGTGCAAATATGGTCCAATATGTCAAAAACAAAGAAAACAATCCATGCGCATCATGTAAGTATTTATATTGGCTCAATTCCAAGCAACCTTTGCACTTACATTATGCAAACTAGTTCAATTATGCATTTCTATATTTGCTTTGGTTTGTGTTGGCATCAATCACCAAAAAGGGGGAGATTGAAAGGGAATTAGGCTTACACCTAGTCCCTAAATAATTTTGGTGGTTGAATTGCCCAACACAAATATTGGACTAACTAGTTTGCTCTAGTGTATAAGTTATACAGGTGCAAAAGGTTCACACTTAGCCAATAAAATGACCATGTGTTGGGTTCAACAAAAGGGCAAAGGAGCAACCAAAGGCTCCTCTGGTCTGGCGCACCGGACTGTCCGGTGTGCCACCGGACAGTGTCCGGTGCACCAGAGGACTTCAGCTCAAACTCGTCGCCCTCGGGAAATTTCCAGAGCGAGCGCTCTAAAATTCACCGGACTGTCCGGTGTACACCGGACAGTGTCCGGTGCTCACTTGAGACGCGGCTCAGGAACTCGCCAGTCTCGGGAACTCGCTAAGGCTGCTCCGCTATAATTCACCGGACATGTCCGGTGTACACCGGACTGTCCGGTGCAACCTCGGGGCAACGGCTACTTCGCGCCAACGGTCACCTGCAGGCGCATTTAATGCGCGCCAGAAGCGCGCAGTCGTCAGGCACGCGGGAGCAGGCGCACCGGACACTCTACAGTGCATGTCCGGTGCGCCACCGAACATCAAGGCGGGCCCAGAGACAGAGCTCCAACGGTTGACCCAACGGCTATTTGGTGACGTGGCTGTCGCACCGGACATGTCCGGTGTGCACCGGACTGTCCGGTGCACCATACGACAGACAGCCTCCACCAACGGTCAAGTTTGGTGGTTGGGGCTATAAATACCCCCAACCACCCCACATTCATAGCATCCAAGTTTTTCAGCTTCCAACCACTATACAAGAGCTAGCATTCATTGCAAAGCACACCAAAAGAGATCAAATCCTCTCCCAACTCCACACAAAGCCCTAGTGACTAGAGAGAGTGATTTGTAGTGTTCATTTAAGCTCTTGCGCTTGGATCGCTTCTTTTTCTTTGGCATTCTTTCTTGTGATCAAACACTCACTTGTAATTGAGGCAAGAGACACCAATTGTGTGGTGGTCCTTGCGGGAAGTTTGATTCCCAAGTGATTTGAGAAAGAGAAGCTCACTCGGTCCGAGGGACCGTTTGAGAGAGGGAAGGGTTGAAAAAGACCCGGCCTTTGTGGCCTCCTCAACGGGGAGTAGGTTTGAGAGAACCGAACCTCGGTAAAACAAATCCGCGTGTCTCACTTCATTATTCGCTTGCGATTTGTTTTGCGCCCTCTCTCGCGGACTCTATTATATTTCTAACGCTAACCCGGCTTGTAGTTGTGATTATTTTTGAGATTTTCAGTTTTGCCCTATTCACCCCCCCCCCCTCTAGGCGACTTTCAACAACGTCACCACCTGTCGACCAAGAGGTACCGACCGACTCCCGTCTCATGCCTTTTGGATTCGGCCTCGACCCACCAAGCGACCCCGCTTTGGTGGAAGTCTTCATAGAGGCATGCACCAGCCCTCCAGGGTATCATATGCGATCACCCAGGGACCGGCTGACGGCCGTCTCGACCTACGGACCCTCGGGTTCCGAGGAAGATGACGAGCCCGACTTTGGTTGGGATTTCTCCGGGCTCAGTGACCCCAGCACCATGCGGGACTTTATGACCGCATGCGACTACTGCCTTTCCTATTGTTCCGACGGTAGCCACAGCTTCGGCGACGGAGACAGCGGCCCAAGTCATGAATGTTTCCACGTCGATCTAGGGGTCCCGATGAAGGCAACCATCTTGGTATACCGGAAAACGGTGATCCCCCTAGGCCTGCGCCTCACGTTGACATCCTTCGGGAGCTAGCTGTGGTCCCAGTCCCTGCGGGGGGTCAGGACGCACAGCTCGAGCAAATCCGCGAGATGCAGGCCAGGCTCGACGAGGGGGCAGGAACACTTGAGCCACTCCGCCAGAACATCGGGCAGGAATGGGTAGACCAAGCTCCAGCCGGAGAAGCGCGTCATCTACCCTAGGGCGTCCAGCTCCGCATCGCCGACAACATCAGGGCAAGGCCGCCACCGGCTTCTAGTGGGGTTGGCCAGCACTTGGCTGCAGCAGCGATACTTCTCCGCGCGATGCCGGAACCATCAACCACCGAAGGGCGGCGGATCCGGGGAGAGCTCAAGAATCTCCTGGAGGATGCCGCGGTCCGACGGGCCGAGAGCTCTGCCTCCCGAAGGCAGGGATACCCCTCGGAGCACCGCGCCGCGACTTCCCGATTCGTGCGGGAAGCCTCGGTCCACACCGGGCGCACGCGCAACACAGCGCCTGCAGCCCCGGGACGCCTCGGCAACAAGCACCACCACCGCAACCATCGAGCCCGCCTCGACGAGAGGGTGCGCCGAGGCTACCACCCCAGGCGTGGGGGACGCTACGATAGCAGGGAGGATCGGAGCCCCTCGCCCGAACCGCCCGGCCCGCAGGCTTTCAGCCGAGCCATACGACGGGCGCCGTTCCTGACCCGGTTCCGAACCCCGACTACCATCACAAAGTACTCGGGGGAGACAAGACCAGAACTGTGGCTCGCGGACTACCGGCTGGCCTGCCAACTGGGTGGAACGTACGATGACAACCTCGTCATCCGCAACCTCCCCCTGTTCATCTCCGACTCCGCTCGGGTCTGGCTGGAGCATCTGCCTCCGGGGCAGATCTCCAACTGGGACAACCTGGTCCAAGCCTTCGCTGGTAATTTCCAAGGCACGTATGTGCGCCCTGGGAACTCCTGGGATCTCCGAAGCTGCCGCCAGCAGCCGGGAGAGTCTCTCCGGGACTACATCCGGTGATTCTCAAAGCAGCGCACCGAGCTGCCCAACGTCACCGACTCGGATGTCATCGGCGCGTTCCTCGCCGGCACCACCTGCCGCGACCTGGTGAGTAAGCTAGGTTGCAAGACCCCCACCAGGGCGAGCGAGCTGATGGACATCGCCACCAAGTTCGCCTCTGGCCAGGAGGCGGTTGAGGCCATCTTCCGGAAGGACAAGCAGCCCCAGGGCCGCCAGCCGGAAGATGTTCCCGAGGCGTCCGCTCAGCGCAGCACCAAGAAGAAAGGCAAGAAGAAGTCGCAAGCGAAACGCGACGCGGCCGATGCGGACCTTGTCGCCGCCGCTGAGTACAAGAACCCTCGGAAACCTCCCGGAGGCGCCAATCTATTCGACAAGATGCTCAAGGAGCCGTGCCCCTATCATCAGGGACCCGTCAAGCACACCCTTGAGGAATGCGCCATGCTTCGGCGTCACTTTCACAGGGCCGAGCCACCTGCGGAGGGTGGCAGGGCCCCCCACGACGACAAGATGGAGGATCACCAGGCAGAGGAGTTCCCCGAGGTCCACGACTGCTTCATGATCTACGGAGGGCCAGTGGCGAACGCCTCGGCTCGGCACCGCAAGCAAGAGCGTCGGGAGGTCTGCTCGGTAAAGGTGGCGGCGCCGGTCTACCTAGACTGGTCTAACAAGCCCATCACCTTAGACCGGGGCGATCACCCCGACCGCGTGCCGAGCCCGGGGAAATACCCGCTCGTTGTCGACCCCGTCATCGGCAATGTCAGGCTCACCAAGGTCCTCATGGACGGAGGCAGCAGCCTCAACATCATCTACGCCGAGACCCTCGAGCTCCTGCAGATCGATCTGTCCTTGGTCCGGGCTGGTGCGGCGCCTTTTCACGGGATCATCCCCGGGAAACGCGTCCAACCCCTCGGACGACTCGATCTGCCCGTCTGCTTCGGGACTCCCTCCAACTTCAGAAGGGAAACCCTCACGTTCGAGGTGGTCGGGTTTCGAGGAACCTACCACGCGGTACTAGGGAGGCCATGCTACGCCAAGTTCATGGCCGTCCCCAACTACACCTACCTTAAGCTCAAGATGTCGGGCCCCAACAGGGTCATCACCGTCGGCCCCACGTACCGACACACGTACGAATGCGACGTAGAGTGCGTAGAGTACGCCGAGGCCCTCGCCGAATCCGAAGCCCTCATCGCCGACCTAGAGAGCCTCTCCAAGGAGGCGCCAGACGTGAAGCGCCATGGCGGCAACTTTGAGCCAGCGGAGACGGTTAAGTCCGTCCCACTCGACCCCAGCAACGATGCCTCCAAGCAGATCTGGATCGGCTCCGAGCTCGACCCCAAATAGAAAGCAGTGCTCGTCGACTTTCTCCGCGGAAACGCCGAAGTTTTCTCATGGAGTCCCTCGGACATGCCTGGCATACCGAGGGATGTCGCCGAGCACTCGCTAGATATCCGAGCTGGAGCCCGACCCATGAAGCAACCTCTGCGCCGATTCGACGAAGAAAAGCGCAGAGCCATAGGCGAGGAGATCCACAAGCTGATGGCCGCAGGGTTCATCAAAGAGGTATTCCATCTCGAATGGCTTGCCAACCCCGTGCTTGTGAGAAAGAAAGGAGGGAAATGGCGGATGTGTGTAGACTACACTGGTCTAAACAAAGCATGCCCAAAAGTTCCCTATCCTCTGCCTCGCATCGATCAAATCATGGATTCCACTGCGGGATGCGAAACCCTGTCTTTCCTCGATGCCTACTCAGGGTATCACCAAATCAGGATGAAAGAGTCCGACCAGCTCGCGACTTCTTTCATCACACCTTTTGGCATGTACTGCTATGTTACTATGTCATTTGGTTTGAGGAATGCGGGTGCGACGTACCAAAGGTGCATGAACCACGTGTTCGGCGAACACATTGGTCGAACGGTCGAGGCTTATGTCGATGACATCATAGTCAAGACGAGGAAAGCCTCCGACCTCCTTTCTGACCTTGAAACAACATTCCGGTGTCTCAAGGCAAAGGGCGTAAAACTCAATCCCGAGAAGTGTGTCTTTGGAGTCCCCCGAGGCATGCTCTTGGGGTTCATCATCTCCGAGCGGGGCATCGAGGCCAACCCGGAGAAAATCGCGGCCATCACCAACATGGGGGCCATCAAGGACTTGAAAGGCGTACAGAGGGTCATGGGATGCCTTGCGGCTCTGAGCTGTTTCATCTCGCGCCTCGGCGAAAGAGGCCTACCTCTGTACCGCCTCTTAAGAAAGACCGAGTGCTTCACTTGGACCTCCGAGGCCGAGGAAGCCCTCGGGAACCTAAAGGCACTCCTTACGAACGCGCCCATCTTGGTGCCCCCCGCCGCCGAAGAAGCCCTCTTGATCTACGTCGCCGCTACCACTCAGGTGGTCAGCGCCGCGATCGTGGTTGAGAGACAAGAAGAAGGGCATGCATTGCCCGTCCAGAGGCCGGTTTACTTCATCAGCGAGGTACTATCCGAGACCAAGATCCGCTACCCGCAAATTTAGAAGCTGCTGTACGCGGTGATCCTGACGCGGCGGAAGTTGCGACACTACTTCGAGTCTCATCTAGTGACTGTGGTGTCATCCTTCCCCCTAGGGGAGATCATCCAGTGCCGAGAGGCCTTGGGTAGGATTGCAAAGTGGGCGGTGGAAATCATGGGCGAGACGATCTCGTTCGCCCCTCGGAAGGCCATCAAGTCCCAAGTCTTGGCGGACTTTGTGGCTGAATGGGTCGACACCCAGCTCCCGGCGGCTCCGATCCAGCCAGAACTCTGGACCATGTTTTTCGATGGGTCACTGATGAAAACAGGGGCAGGTGCGGGCCTGCTCTTCATCTCGCCCCTCGGGAAACACCTACGCTACGTGCTGCGCCTCCATTTCCTGGCGTCCAACAACGTGGCTGAGTACGAAGCTCTGATCAACGGGTTGCGCATCGCCATTGAGCTAGGGGTCCGACGCCTCGACGCTCGCGGCAACTCGCAGCTCGTCATTGACCAAGTTATGAAGAACTCCCACTGCCGCGACCCGAAGATGGAAGCCTACTGCGATGAGGTTCGGCGCCTGGAGGACAAGTTCTACGGGCTCGAGCTCAACCACATCGCCCGATGACACAATGAGACTACGGACGAGCTGGCTAAGATAGCCTCGGGGCGGACAACGGTCCCCCCAGACGTCTTCTCCCGAGACCTACATCAATCCTCAGTCAAGACTGACGACACGCCCGAGCCCGAGAAGGCCCCGGCCCAGCCCGAGGCATCCTCGGCCCAGCCCGAGGCGCCCTTGGCTCGGCCCGAGGCACCCTTGACCCCCGAGGGTGAGGCACTGAGCGTCGAGGAAGAGCGGAGTGGGGTCCAGCCTAATCGAAACTGGCAGACCCCGTACCTGCAATATCTCCACCAAGGAGAGCTGCCCCTCGACCGAGCCGAGGCTCAGCGACTGGCGCGGCGCGTCAAGTCGTTCGTCTTACTGGGTGACGGAAAGGAGCTCTACCACCGCAGCCCATCTGGCATCCTCCAGCGGTGCATATCCATCGCCGAAGGCTAGGAGCTCTTACGAGAAATACACTCGGGGGCTTGTGGTCATCACGCAGCGCCCCGAGCCCTTGTTGGAAACGCCTTCCGACAAGGTTTCTACTGGCCGACCGCGGTGGCCGACGCTACTAGAATTGTCCGCGCCTGCCAAGGATGTTAGTTCTACGCGAAGCAGACCCACCTGCCCGCTCAGGCTCTGCAGACAATACCCATCACCTGATCGTTTGCTGTGTGGGGACTGGACCTCGTCGGTCCCTTACAGAAGGCACCCGGGGGCTACACGCACCTGCTGGTCGCCATCGATAAATTCTCCAAGTGGATCGAGGTCCGACCCCTAAACAGCATCAGGTCCGAATAGGCGGTGGCATTCTTCACCAACATCATCAATCGCTTTGGGGTCCCGAACTCCATCATCACCGACAACGGCACCCAGTTCACCGGCCGAAAGTTCCTGGACTTCTGTGAGGATCACCATATCCGGGTGGACTAGGCTGTCGTGGCTCACCCCATGACGAATGGGCAAGTGGAACGTGCCAACGGCATGATTCTGCAAGGACTCAAACCGAGGATCTACAGCGACCTCCACAAGTTCGGAAGGCGGTGGATAAAGGAACTCCCCTCGGTGGTCTGGAGTCTGAGGACAACGCCGAGCCGAGCCACGGGCTTCACACCGTTCTTTCTAGTCTATGGGGCCGAGGCCGTCTTGCCCATAGACTTAGAATACGGTTCCCCGAGGACGAAGGCGTACGACGACCAAAGAAACCAGACCGACCGAGAAGACTCACTGGACCAGCTCGAAGAGGCTCGGGACATGGCCTTACTACACTCGGCGTGGTACCAGCAGTCCCTGCGACGCTACCACGCCCGAGGGGTTCGGTCCCGAGACCTCCAAGCAGGCGACCTGGTGCTTCGGCTGCGACAAGACGCCCGAGGGCGGCACAAGATCACGCCTCCCTAGGAAGGGCCGTTCGTCATCGCCAAGGTTCTGAAGCCCGGGACATACAAGCTGGCCAACAGCCAAGGCGAGGTCTATAGCAACGCTTGGAACATCCAACAGCTACGTCGCTTCTACCCTTAAGATGCTTTCAAGTCATTCGTACACCTCATTCACGTTCAAAGTCTAACCATCAAGGAAGGGTCGGCCTTGCCTCAGCAAAGCCCGACCCTCCCTCGGGGGCTAGAAGGGGGGAACCCCCTCTGCGTCAAAATTTTCCTCGGAAAAAGTCTTTCTGCCAGAGCGCCTTTCGTGCTTTTTGACTACTTCGAAAGTGGGGTCCTGAAAACGACGGAGTACACATAAGCAGCCAAGGCCGACCGAGCCGAGGGACTCCTACGCCTCCAGGATACGGATACCTCACTCATCACCTTCTGCGATAAGTAACTCACGCTCAGATAAGCGATTCCGCTGACCGAACAAGTCCCAATGCACGGAGACCCTTCTGCCGAAACGATTTTTCGGGCCTTCTCGACTACATTGTTAGCAGAATCCTACGGACGAGTAAGAGTACACGTAAGCGGCAAGGCCGATCGAGCCGAGGGACTCCTACGCCTCCGGGATACGGATACCTCACTCATCACCTTCCGTGAAAAGTAACTCTCGCTCGAACAAACAATTCTGTTGCCGACAAATAAGTCTTGATACTCGAGACAAAAGGAAAAAGAAACGCAGCTTTACAACATAACGACAGCATGTTTGGGCCTCGGCGGCCGCAGAAAACATACGCACACTACAAGGTAAACCGATCCTGTAGGTTCGGATCTCGATGGAGGGGGAGCAGCAGCACCCTCGGCATCAACACCACCTTCGGCGAAGTCCGACCGAGCCTCGAATGGCGACACAGTCGAAGGATCTCCGCTCCAAAGGACGACGTCAGCACCACGCCCGGGCCATCGCCGCCAGGGTCTCCTCCAGGAGTCCGGCTCGAGCAGACGGCTCGGCTGGTCGCCCCGAAGCCTCAGCCGGCTGCCCCCCAAGGACATCAGCCCGACCCATGGCCTCGGTAACTCGACTCCGACGCCAGTCCCGCCAGTCCCGCCAGTGGACGGCCCGGTCAGGCTCCGGCCGACGAAGTCTTCTTTTTGAGCCAACTCTACCTCTGTCCACGCTGATACCACTGCCTCCTGCTCCGGCTCATCGAAGAGCGGCCGAGGGTTTCCTTTAACTAAGCAAGAGAAGCCTCGGGCGGCAAGGCCGACTGAGCCGAGGGACTCCTACGCCTTCGGGATACGGATACCTCACTCATCGCCTTCGCACGAGGCAACTCACACTTGGTGAAGCGGTTCAGTTAGCCGACAGGCGAGTCCCAGTGCTCGAAATGAGGGAAAAACACGGCTTCACGCCAAAAGATACATACATGTTCAGGCCCCGACAGCCACAATGAACATACGCTAGCACTAAAAGGTGCCATTACAAACGGAACTCAGGTTCCACCCCCGCAGCGGCAACGACCTCCATCCCGGGTGGCAAGACAGCTGCAGCAACGGCTTCCGGGCAGACGCTGCGGCAGAAAGGCTCTCGCCCACAAAGGACGAGAACCAGCCATTCAAGCCAGGGGCATGGAGGTCCAGGAGTGTAGGCGGAGTTGGCAATCTCGTCGGCAGAGAAACTTTCTCCGGCTGCTACCACCTCAACACCGCAACAGCGGGCGCCGGTTGCCCTAAAGCGCACCGGCAGGTCCTCGCTCCCGCCCTCATCGAGGCCACCCCAGAGCATGAGCACCGCCCTTGCGGCACACGACGTGCTGGGCAACCCTCTAGCGCGACTGTCGGCGCAAGGGAGACCTGGACATGGCCGGCCCGTACGCGGCGCGACCATCGCCCAGACAGAGGATGGAATGCTGCACCCTGGCTAGGCAGCAGCAGTTCGCCTTCCCCGGCATGGCTAAAGGAAGCCCCCGCGGGGCTGGAGGATGCCTTTCCCCCCCAAATGCCAGAGGAAGAAAAGGGTTACCGACCCACGCGGGGGGAACCCCCCACTCGGTGCGCTCCTCCGCCTCAGCCCGGATGACGAAAATCCTTGAAGCTGAGGGCGGGGCGGAGGCCGCAGCCCGACTCGCTTCTCTCCACCAAATTGCCCATTGGTGGGGGAAGGCGGCTGGGCTGCCTGACGAAAATCCTTGAAGCCGAATGATGGCTGAAAGGTACCGACTTCCGCGAAGTTGCGTTCCCCCAACGACGACCAGGCGGGAGAACCGCGGGCGCCCCCCCCCCCATTTGGGGGCTCGAAAGGTGGAAAGACACAATGCATGAGGAGAGCGCGAAGACATGGTTGCCCTTCAAGGGGGTCGCCCTCCTTTTAAAGGCAACTCTCCCCACTTGCGTCCTCAGCCGTCACGGGCTGAGTCTTCTCCAACACGCTCCAAGGCCGTCCCCCTACAACACGGGGGCTGGGCCCCACGCATCATGCAAGCTGACGCAGGGCAGACAGGGCCAAACCGCCGCCCATGGTGCGCGCGACTGCCCAGCGGTTACGAGCATTCCTCCACTCTCGCCCAGGCCAGCGGGTGAAAGGGCGGGCCGCCATGCAGGCGGCGTGCAACCGCACCCAGGGGGACGCACCCTTTCGACTTCGACACATCCAGCATGGAGGCCTAGGCCCACACGTCATGTAACCGGCGCGCCGGTTACTACGTACAAGAAACTGCACCGCCACTCACGCCAGTACCGCGCCTTCTCGACTGCGGAACCAGTACCGCGACTCGAGGCGACCCTGCGCATGACCCGACAGTGCCAACCGAGCGCATCGGTCACGGGCCGGTCAGCCGCGGGAGAAGGCGAGACGGTCGATATGGCCAGAAATGGGCTGGCAGTAATGGCGGTGGCAGGCGGGCGGAAGCGGCAGTCGAGTCGTCAGCAAGCTCACGTCCCCTCCTGGGATAGCGAAAGGACCTTCTCCCACGGCAGAAGACGACACGTCCGCGTTCCGTTCCTCGAACGGCTCACGCACACGCAACGGCCGCCCCGTGAACCACTCGTCCCGTCGCATTAACTCTGTGGCAGGACAGGCGGCACCTTTGGCAGGCGAAGCAGGCGACGCTTCACCTCCGCCATAATGACCGCGTCAAAAAAGGTGCGCCATGTCATTCGATTTCGTATCCTTTTCACTTCCTCTTTCTCTCTCTTGCCTCAGGGGTCAGAAAAGGGGATACTCCGAAAGGGATCCTTCTCCGCGAAGGAAGCGGGCCCCGAGCCCCCCTACTGATTAGAGGTTCAAAGGCTGGCCCCTCCGAAGGGTTCAACAGCCGCCTCAGAGCGCTCGGGCTCCGCGCCCACTACTGGTCAGAGGTTCAAAGGCCGGCCCCTCGAAAGGGTTCAACGGCCGCCTCAGGCCACTCGGGCTCCGCGCCCACTACTGATCAGGGGTTCGAAGGCTGGCCCCCGAAGGGTTCGACAGCCACCTCAGACGCAGAGCGAGGGATGACCCTGGGTACGTTCGATACATAACCGAGGCTCGGGCTACGCTCCCGAGGTACCCTAGGACATTTCCGAGACCAACAGGAACGATTTTGTAACGGAATCCCACCAGAGGGAGGCATCGAGCCCTCGGACCCCGTCAAAAGGGGACCGGGTCCAGCAGGTAGGGGTGGATATCGAGCTGGCTCGGCTCGACTCGACTCGACTCGAGCTGGCTCGTTAAGATAACGAGCTGGATCGGCTCGACTCGTTATGTTAACGAGCTAAAGATCCAACTCGGCTCGACTCGTTTGCCAACTCGAGCTGGCTCGTTTAGCTCGCGAGCCAGCTCGATAATACCATGTCTAGTGTCTACGAACGGATATAAAAACATGTAGCAAAAGAAAAGAAGGAGATATATTTAGAAAAAGAATAAAGTTTGCAACTTAAGGTTCCACACTCAACAAAGAACAAGATTAACTATAGTAGAGTAGAAGATTAACTATTTTGGATCGGAGATTATTGTGATTTGACTAATTACTCCAACTCGTTTGGCTCGCGAGTCAGCTCGCGAGCTAGCTCGAGTTGGCTCGTTATCATAGCGAGTTGAAATACAAGCTCAACTCGTTATAAATTATAAACGAGTCGAGTCGAGTCGAGCCACTATCGAATCGAGTCGAGCGAGTTAACGAGCTACGAGTTTTTCGTCCAGCCCTACCAGCAGGTCACCCGCAGGTACTTTTGGAGCGCACCTCCGGGCCACTAGCCGGCCCCTAACAAATGGGGCACGGGCGTCCACTCGGATTACCCATTAGCAACTCACTAGAGACACCATGTTCGGCGTCCTACGAGGGCAACATGGCGCTCCCCCCCTCCTCCTTGCGGAAAGGCGACGCAGGGGCGTATGTAAAAAGTCGAGTCTGTCCCTGACCGTCCTCTCGCTTTGTGCGGAGGCTCGGGGGCTGCTCTCGCAAACCCGGCTCCGGCCAAACCATTGACAGCGTCAACATACCAGCCCGAGAACTTGGGACCCGACTGTTCATCCGGGCTACGGCCAGTTCGCATGAGGGAGCAGCTAGACCGGCCGAAACATTACGAAACGTACTAAGACCTCAAAGGAGTCAAACTACTCCTCCGAGGCCTCGGGGGCTACACCCGGCGGGTGCGCTCGCGCGCACCCACCGGAACAAAAGACAACCAAGGAAGGCCGGTCCCCTTGCAAAAAAGTGCGACAAAAGCCTCCAAGCGAGTATCAACACTCCCTTCGAGGCTCGGGGGCTACTGTCGGGGACCATAATTAGGGGTACCCCCAAGACTCCTAATCTCAGCTGGTAACCCCCATCAGCACTAAGCTGCAAAGGCCTGATGGGTGCGATTAAGCCAAGGCTCGGTCCACTCAAGGTCCCCGAAAGATTCACGTCTCGCCCGAGGACCCCCTCAAGCGACGTACACACCTTCGGCTCGCCCGAGGCCCAGTCTTCGCCAAGAAGCAACCTTGGCCAGATCGCCACACCGACCGACCAAATGGCAGGAGCATTTAATGCAAGGATGGCCTGACATCCTATCCTGTCATGCACCCTTCAGTCGACAGAGCCGAAAGTGACCGTGGTCACTTCGCCGCTCCACTGACCGGCCTGACAAGAAGACAGCGCCGCCTGCGTCGCTCCGACTGCTGTGCCACTCGACAGAGTGAGGCTGACAGCAGCCAAGTCTGGCCTCGGGCGCCATAGGAAACTCCGCCTTGCCCGACCCCAGGGCTCGGACTCGGGCTCGGCCCCGGAAGACGACGAACTCCGCCTCGCCCGACCCCAGGGCTCGGACTCGGGCTCGGCCCTAGAAGACGATGAACTCCGCCTCGCCCGACCACAGGGCTCGGACTCGGGCTCGGCCCGGGAAGACGACGAACTCCGCCTTGCCCGACCCCAGGGCTCGGACTCGGGCTCGACCCCGGAAGACGATGAACTCCGCCTCGCCCGACCCAGGGCTCGGACTCGGGCTCAGCCCCGAAAGACGACGAACTCCGCCTCGCCCGACCCTAGGGCTCAGACTCGGGCTCGGCCCCGGAAGACGACGAACTCCGCCTCGCCCGACCCAGGGCTCGGACTCAGGCTCAGCCCTAGAAGACGATGAACTCCGCCTCGCCCGACCCAGGGCTCGGACACGACCTCGACCTCGGAAGACCGACTCGACCCCGATCTCGGAGGAGCCTCCGCCTCGCCCGACCTAGGGCTCGGACCGACCACGTCACAGGGGGGCCATCATTACCCTATCCCTAGCTAGCTCAGCTACAGGTAACGGGACCGGCGTCCCATCTGGCTCACCCTGGAAAACAGATAATGATGGCGCCCCGCGTGCTCCATGATGACGGCGACTCTCAAACCCTTACGGAAGCAAGGAGACGTCAGCAAGGACTCGACAGCCCCGACAGTTGTCCTTCCGCAAGGCTCCAACGCTCCTCCGATGGCCACGACATCATATGAACAGGGTGCCAAAACCTCTCTGGCTGCCACGAAGGCATGTACTTAGGGCACTAGCTCCTCTCTGCTAGACACGATAGCGCACTGCTACACCCCCCATTGTACACCTGGACCCTCTCCTTACGCCTATAAAAGGAAGGTCCAGGGCTCTCTTACGAGAAGGTTGGCCGCGCGGGAGGACGGGGCGACGCGTAGAGTCCCTCGCTCTCCCCCCACGCGGACGCTTGTAACCCCCTACTGCAAGCGCACCCGACCTGGGCGCAGGACAAACACGGAGGCCGCGGGCTTTCCCCTCTCTTCTATCCCCCTTCGTGCTCCGTCTCGCGCTGACCCATCTGAGCTAGGACACGCGGCGACAATTCACTCGTCAGTCCAGGGACCCCCCGGGGTCGAAACGCCGACATTAAGTAACTAATAAATTGATAAATACATGGGTTGATCTCTAGATGATGAATTTGTGGTGATGTATTTTATGGAAAACACAAAGTTGACCTTCAATTCTAAATAAAAACATAAAATAGTAAATGAGGAAGGAAATGTTTATGAAACCATTTATTCCTCTCATAAATAAAGGACAAGGAAAATAATAAATAATAATATTGGAAACAGTAGACATTTTATTCACAATTGAATGGTAATTAATATTTGAAAACCTAAAATTTAAAATAGGAATTTAAAATTTAGATTGAGTCTTTAAATAGGAAATAAAAAGAAATAGAAAAGGAAATCTCACTTGGGCAAAAATACTCCATCGGCGGCCCACTTCCCCCTCTATGCACCCGACCTCCTGTTCTCGCCGCGTGGGCCACTAGGCTAGATTTGTTCATACGCACGCGCCTGGGCACCATTGGCAGGTGGACCCCACGGGTCGGACTTGTTCTCCTCGCGCTGGGTCGCTTACCTGCGAGTCCCTCGGGTCAGGGTCATCGTCTCCGCAAAGTGCGCAGAGCTCTCAACGGATCCCAAGAAAATCGCCCTGGCTCACTCCACGTATAAGTGGTTGTGTATCCGTGCCAAGGACTCTGCGCTCCTAAACCCTAGTCCCAAGAATCCCCTAGGTCACCGTTATCATCACCGGTAGAGAGAACGCGAGGGGAGAGAGAGAGAAAGGATAGTAGCTGTGACGGTCTCTCGGAATGCCACCATCCTAGTTTCAGAGAAGAGGCAATTGGTGTTCGCGGGAGCGTGTGGGTCATCTGCAAGCAAGCATCTGGGCGTGAGGATCATCGTGGTCTGGTCAATCCGTCGCCGGAGTACTCCGCGCGGCGAATCTGTGGTCGGTCGTGGCCGGCCGATTCGGGCGCCAAATAATCGGTATGTAGCCTCGGACCAAGTTCGCTACCTACTTTTCGTTGCGTAGTAGCCTTCAGGGTGAGGAATCGTGCGCCAGGGGCGAGAATCGCGCGCTCGCCGGCGATGGCGCGTCGCGGATTGGGTGGCGCCGCCACGCTGAGGCGTTGATCTAGGAACGGACGGTGTAGGTTAGATCAGGCGTACTGCTTCAGGAGATCTCGCCTTGACCGTCGATCGGCGATCGTGTGGGCGAGGATTCATCGCGGCGTTTTTAAAATCCAGAGCGTAGATACGGTATCGGGCGGCTTACAATGGCGCTGAATCTTGACCGCAAGATCGAGATCGGATGGGACCGATTTCTTACCGATTCATAAAACCCCCAATCTAATCGTGGTCGTTCACTCATGATCTGGCGGCCAGGATTATCGCGTACCCCTTTGGTGGACGGTTTAACATATGAACCCCTCTATTTATGGGAAATCAACCCGCAGTCCTGACGCCAGTCGCCTTGAGTCTTAGGTTTATTTACACAGTAACCCCTGGCTTTCCATGTATTCCTGAGTGCAGTCCAGGGATTAGAAAACCTAGGAAAAATAAATAGAAAATTGGTTTTTAATGTGGAAATAATTGTTAGAACTTGTTTAATTCCTAGAAAATTCATACTTAGTCCAAATTAATCCGTTCCAGTTCCTATAATTTTGTAATAATGTTGTTTATCACATAGTGTCTCTGTTGTGACATGAAAGCCACAATAAAATTGATCTCCTAATTAATCTTATATCAAATACATAAAACCTTTGGAAATTCATAACTTCCCCATTTTAACTACGAATTGAACCATTCCAGTTGCATTAGCTTCATATGAATATTTACTATGCAATAACAACATTTATTATACCATGTCTCATTCTTTTATAATTAGATCTTTATTTAGCTTATGTCGGTTAGTCTTGTTAATCTGCTTATCATTATAATCTACTAAAATATTATCTATGGTCAATTTATAATTTAGATTAAAGTTGAATTAATTTCTACTTTAGGTTATATTTTCTCTGGAATTATAAAATAAACATAGAATCTAGTTTTAATCATTTAATCACATCATAACTTGATGACCGTAACTTCGAATTTAGTGGTTCACGAACCCATGATCTCGTAGCGACGCGTAGATCATTATTATGTAGTTTATTCTTATGTTTGGTGTGATGTTAATTTTGTCTATACCATGTTTTTTTGTATTGCTACGACTAGCGTGAGGTCACGAGTCACCTGAAGATCGTTCTGGTACCTGGAATCTCAGGTCCCGGGCAAGTTGTGCCCTTGACAACTTTTTACCCAATAATGTTCTTTAATATCACTTGTTCATGCATAGGTTTAGTTTTGATGGGACCTAATAGGTCACCCTAGACTGGTTATCCTATTACCTTCTTTACCACTGAATCATTTGGATAGTTTTGCTATTGCTTTATATGGTTTTGGGTTAATATTTCATTATATAAATGTTCCAATTATTCTGTTATTTTATTTATGTTCATGTCAAGATCATTATCTTTAATTGGAACATGGAGCTTAACTTGAGAAACATGTGCCACCACAAGGTTGGAATGGGACGCCCTTGGCTGACTAATTAGGAAAGCTAGTGGAGGACTACCTTACCCGAAAGGGGCAAGGGCAGTAGGGGAGTAGGCGTGTATGGAGGTTCTCGGGTTGATTTTGCTGCGATGGCGGTCAGACGAGGGATTCCTACATTGCTCTTCCTAGAAACTATAGTGGGTTTTCAGAAGCTAGTGGAACTTTGTAAAGGCCTCGTAGTGGATCTCTAGCCATTCACCTCGGAAGTGTCTAAGGGTCTAGCTAACTCTACTGGCGTGGGATACACGACTTGTGGGTACAGAGTACAACCTCCGCAGAGTGTAAAACTGGTATACTAGTCGTTCTCGTGGTCATGAGCAGCTCAGGACTCTCGCATGATTAATTTATGGAACTAAATTCAATTTGTCATATGCATTGCATTGAGGGTGTTGTTATCACTTTTGTTCTACTACTTAATTGGGTTGATATTTACTTATACTTAGTAATTGATAATAAAATTTTGACCAATTTTAAAAGCAATGTTCAGTTTTAACCATCCTCTTTAATAAGCCTTACACTTCACATGAGCTCTCACCTTTGGTGAGTTCATGCACATTATTCCCCACAACTTGTTGAGCGATGAACGTATGTGAGCTCACTCTTGCTGTCTCACACCCCCACAGGTCAAGATCATGTACCACAGGATGAGGCGTTTGGAGGATGATGCGATATGTTCGAGAGAAGGTCTAGGTCATCGTCTTCCACTTAACTTTAGGTTGGTGGATCGTTGTCTCATTACGATGTAATTATTTATTTTGTACAGAACTCTTATTATTTAATAAAGTTGTGACATTCGTTTCTGTACCATGATTCATCATATGTGTGAGACTTGGTCCTAGCACATCTGATGATTATGTTCGCGTCCGGGTGCCTAAAACCCAAGTGTGACAACGAAGAGCCGTAGGCGCGAGGTGGCTGACCCAGGGCCCCACACGTCGGCGCAGTAAGGCGGAGCAGATGCGCTCGTTTACGTAAGAGACTGACAGACCGGGCCCACGCGTAAGCACAAGATGTGGCACAGCAGCTGAACAGCAGGTCCCAGAGCGCCGACACGCCAAGTGGGCTGCGCAGCAGAGAGAAGTTGGGCCGGGGTGTAGACTTTGGGCCGAGTTCGGTTAACACTTCCTCTTTTTTTCTTTTCTTTTATTCTTTCTTTCTCCTTGTTTTGTTTCCAAAGCTCCTAAACTTGATTTAAATTTATTTCAAATTTTATTTTCACAATTCAAATGTCCCAATCCAAAATTACAGCATGGAATGCGCACTTAATTTACTCATTAATTGTTGTAATCAAACTAATATTGTGGTATGCTTAAAGAGAGAAGGAAGGAGGAAAATAATAATAATAATGACAATAATCATATAGACTTTTAAAATTTCCCATATTTATATCTACTCCAAAAATTTGGGTATTACAATCAATATCAGGAAAAGAAATAACTCTAGGTCATGCGACTCGGCAGATATCTGATCAGGCAACGTAGAAAGCAGAACATGGAGTGCAACAACAATAGAGTCCACCCAATAGCGAACATTGGGCAACCATTCATTTCCCCCTAACGACCTTCTCCATTAGGCTCACAGAGGAGCACAATATGAATCAAACGCTAGTCTATTCACTGAATATACTGGTTTTCCCAAATCCAAATTATGAAAGAATTCTTCAGATGCAATTAAAGACACCTAATACAGCAACATTAGCACAATTGAACATTGCCAGGCATCCTAACTCTATAAATAGCTCTTTAAATTTAGTGGCTCTCTATCCTTCTGTCTTCGCTCTCTATTTTTTGATAGGCTGCTTCATTCTCTATTCAGTCGGTAGGTTTACCAAGTTAGATTAGGCTACACTTTTTCTATAAGATCTATTTTAGAGAGTATCTATATCAGTAAATTTGGATACTCTTTTTAGCTAATCTCTTGGCTTTGACAATTTTCACTTGTCAGTAAAAAAATAAAAATAACAGCAAAAGTTGGCCTGGACATCCTTGCACAAACCGTAATATCTGTGTTATTTCACCATTTGCAGCATCATATTGAAAAAGGCCGTAACGTGCTTGTACAATACAGCATTCTTTTTGAGTTACAACATACAATAGCACATGTAGACCACTGGCGTCCCGGAGGACCTTCAAAATCAGACCAAAATTTAAGGGGCCTGCCGACACCGACACCGACCTAACCAAAGCCTCAATCCACATGATCATCTACTACGACAGCCTGATTGTTCGAGAACAATGGTTCCCTTTTCTTGGGGAAACCAGGGGGCTCCATACCTGGCCCCCTGTACTTGATCTCAGGAGTACCCCTAAGACCAGGCTCAGCCGAAGCAGGTCGGTATTGGATTCCAGATGTCCCTGCATATCTAGTAGGGGACACGTACCTTCTTGGAGCACTCCTCAACGCCCCGCCCCGCAGATCCACAGCCCTAGTAGCATCAGAATAGCCTCGGTCGGTAGTTCTTGTAGTGGCATCCACATAGCTTCTATCACTGGCTCTTGATGTTCCATCAACATAGCCCCGGTCACCGCTTCTTGCTGTGCTGTCTGCAAAGGCTCGATCACTAGTTGGATGATTCAAAAGGCTCCCCGTTGGTGCTGTTACAGAGGTGTTAAATGTCTCCTCTGGTGTCCATCCCAGAGAATCCTTCTTTTTCACGTATACTTGCCAAATGCCGATCAAGAACAGGAGGAAAAGCAGCGCTGGTCCACTCCATACAACAGCATTGCTCTCTGGCTTGTACACCGGGAAGTTAGACCTATAGATAGCAATGTGGCCATCCCCAAGACCCAAGATCACCAGCTTCTCCCGGTCTGCCGCGATAACAGGCTTCCCAGCTGGCTCGGTTGGCAGCACGCCACCAGAACCCGCAAACACAGATTTGATGTCCTTGATGCTTGTGGCAAACAGCGGCCGAGGCGCACCGACTCTCCCATAATACTGAGACGATGTGTTGAAGACAAGAATTTTATCATGGCTGGCCACCAAAAGGTAACCCTTGATCGTCTGTATTGCAACGGGGTTGTCCATCTCAGATTTCTTGACGGAACGGACCCGGCATTTGAGGCTGGAAACATCACCAAGCAGCAGGACGTGCACGAGATCACCAGCTTCGGTGAAGCCGTAGGCCTTGAATCGCTCCGAGGGGTCAAAAGAGTATGCCTTGACGCTGGTGCCATTGAGCATTTCAGCAAGGCCCTCACAGGGCGTCTCGCGGACCGACATGGAGCGGAGGTCAAGGGACGCGGCTCCGGCCTCGGTGAGGAAGAGGAGGCGCTGCTTGACAAAGGCGAGAGGCGTGGACGAGGCGATAGCGGTGCCGTAGAGCGTGCCGTTCTCGGTGAAGACGCGGATGCGGCCGCCGGCGTCGCAGGAGAGCACGTAGCGCGCCCGGCCGGCGTGGTGGGCCTCGAGGTGCACGACAGGGGCGGCGTCGAGGCCGCGGACGAGGAGGCGGGAGGAGGCGGCGGCGAGGGTGAGCCAGTCGTCGCCGTGCGGGGACGACTCGATGAGGCGGTGCGCGGCGATGGAGCCGTCGGCGTGGCCGGTGAAGAGCAGGCAGTCGGTGCGGCGCGGCGAAAGGTAGGCGAGGAGCGCGGTGACGCGGCACTCGCCGCCGGAGGCGGCGGCCTCGAGCTCGAGCAGCGCGTCGCCCGCGGCGGAGAAGACGAAGACGCGGCCGCGGGAGTCCCCGACGGCGAAGTACTTGGTGAGCCCTTCGGCGTCCTCGTACGGCAGCGCGGCCGCCGCCGCAACGTAGGCGCCCTCCCCAAGACGCGCGGCCGCCGTGAAGTGGAAGCGCTCGGACCAGACGGGGCGACGCTTGGTGACCGCCACACCCTGCGGGGAGCGCCGGTCCCCGACGGCCGCCGCCGGGGCGACAGGCTGCGAGGGATCCGGGTCCGCGGATCTGGCAAGCGCGGACTCGAGCGCGTGGACGGACCTCGCAAGCGACTCCGCCACCTCCTCTAGCTTCGCTAGCTGCGCCGCGTGCCGCTCCAGCAGCGCGGCCTCGGCCGCCGGTCCCGGCGCCTCCTCCGACGCGGCAGCGAGCGGGAGGAGGAGGAGGAGGGCAGCGACGCGGTGGGGCATGGCTGTCAGCGGCGGTGAGCGGGAGGCCGTGTAGGGTTTGTTTGAGTAGCTGGAGCCTGGAGGCTGGATTGAGGGGATCTGGGTGACTGCGTGGGCTGGGGAAAGTGGCAGGGAATGCGGTGTGCGGAAGAGGCCCACCTGTCAGCGAGAGAGGCTTGCGCACAACCGGCGCCGCGTGCTGGAACAGTGGAACTAGAAGAAGGACCGTTGACTGTCAGCTGCTGTGGACCCAGATATCAGTGAAGGCGTGGGGCAAAAAGTATTTGCCTGAACCACAGTGCCATGTACAACACTACCCAACCCAATGTTTCTTGTAACAATATCCAAAAATTTTATCATATGTTACTCTAAACAGGTGCGGATCTAGGATAAAAATAAGAGTAAGGACACATTTCTAAAAACGAGCACCAAAATATCAGAGTAAGGTATGACTGAAAAGGAGCCCAGCCCAGATTAGCTCGGCTCGTCACTGCTCGTTGATGTAACGAGCTAAAAGTACCAGCTCGACTCTCGAGCGGGCTCGTGAGCCTGCTGCACCCAGCTTCCAATGGCTCTGTAGATCAGCGCTCATGCAGCAGCTAGCGCTCAAGCCACGCCTAGCAACTCTTAGGCAGAGGCGCAAAGCGGTGCACTACTGACCAGGGAAGATAGCCGCCGGAGAAAGAGGGCAGGAGGCCGACAAGTAGACAAGTAGGTGATTATAGAGGGCCTGGAGGCGGCTGAGGCTTGACCGCTTGAGTGAAGCAGATGCGAGTGACGACAGCTAGGCAGGGGTCGATGCTGCTCGCTGCACCTATCGTGTAGTCAGGGCAGCAGCCGATGGAGGTCGGCCCTCCTCCTCGTCGGGCTCTCAGGACTTGGGGTCGTCTGATCGAGGTCCCTAGGAGATGGAGTCGCCATGGTGTCGTCTCAGAGTCACGGAATTCGCGGACAGCCCTCAACACAGGCAACCTACAATCGTAGAGTCACGATCACCTGTCGATTGATGGATGCAATCAAATTAGGATTAGGATCACCTGTTGGGCCAAGACAAGCCGTCGTAGGCCTTGTATTGATGTTGGGTTGATGCGCACTGTGTTGTGCTCACTGTACAAGGGCCAGCTCGTGAGCTGGCTTGGCTCAGCTCGCGAGCCGGCTCGAGCCAAGCCAAACTGTCAGGTACCTAGGAAAGGGGTACCTAAGGGGAGGCCCATAAACCTCTCTCCGATCCATTTAGCGACCAAGTCCCCACCGAGCAAGTCTGCGAGAAGGGGCGAACGACCAAGCCCCCACCAAGCAAGTCTGTGAGGCAGGGCGAGCGACCAAGTCCTTGCCGAGCAAGTCTGCGAGGCGGGGCAAACGACCAAGTCCCCACCGAGCAAAATCTAGGAGGCAAGGCGAACGACCAAGTCCCCGTTAAGCAAGTCTGCGAGACAGCGTGAACAACCAAGCCCCCACCGAGCAAGTCTGCGAGGTGGGGTGAACGACCAAGCCCCTGCTAAACAAATCTATGAGGCAGGGTGAATGACCAAGTCCCCATCGAGTAAGTCTGCGAGGCGGGGCAAACGACCAAATCCCCGCCGAGCAAAGATTGTGAGGCTGCGAATGACCAAGTCCGTGCCGAGCAAGTTTGCGAGGCAGGACGAATGACCAAGTCCCCTCTAAGCAAGTATGTGAGGTGGGGCGAACAACCAAGCCCACGCCGAGCGAGTCTACGAGGCAGAGCGAATGACCAAACAGACCCGCAAGGAGGGAGCCCAGGCCGACGTTGATGGTCCACGACGGTCGTAACATGACACATCGCCACCAACCATATCCATGCCATGCGTACAGTACCAAGGGGGTCACGGCAACAAAGCCTTCACCCACATACCAGAAAGGACATGATGACACACCTAGTGCATGCTCACACATGCTAGAGGGTGACACAAGGTTGTTGACGGAAGATGAAACCGTACTAAACACAAACCTCAAACTTACCGAGAGCATGTTCTGTGGGACCCATCATGTACGACAGTACGAGCATAGAGCGAGCTACAGGGACTCGCACGCCGGACGAACGAGACATAACGCCGTGCCAAGAGTACGGCAACACATGACCCATCAGAAGAGCCATGTCGTGTGCGGGCATGCCCCAAGACTGACCCAAGAGGGGCCCACCACGCACTACAACATAGGGCATTAGCTAAAGAACTTTCTCTCTCATCTCTCTCATGTAAGGATCGTCCCTTGAAGTATAAAAGGGAGTCTCCCCTCGTACAGACAAGAACGCCAGTTGTGACACGTCTCAAAGCAATACTACGATCAGCACTACACTGGACTAGGGCGAGAGCTTGAACTAGTATAAATCTCGTGTCTCAGTTCCTTATTCGCATCTTGATGATCCACCATTCAGAGTGAGTCCACGCTTGCATCCTCACCGAACACAAATCTATTGTCCACCAGTTTCCAAAACCACGTCACTCATCGAGCTCGAGCTGAGCTCGAGCTAGCTCGCCAAGCCTGAGCTTTTTTCAGCCCTATAGTGAGGACTGAGTAGAGGACTTCATGGTGAAATTTTGGACTAAGTAGAGGACTTCATGGTGAAATTTTGGACTCTACCACTTGAAACAAAGAAATGAGCGGGGTCTGGGCCCTCGCTGCCACCAATGTAGGTCCGCCTCTGGCTATAAAAGATATAGTTGTTCCAATATATAGTATCATGTATTGTTTTATAGTCCCCACAAAATAATTAAATGCTAGGTATGTATGAGATTATGAATTGTGGGTTACATAGATGGTTGAGATTTCAATGCTTATGATCTCGTGTCCAAATGGTATCTATCTCAAGGTACTATTTATTCTCTTTCCTCTTTACTCGCATTTCACATCAACTTTCTATCCTACATGTCATGTATTAAGTGAGTATGACACCATGTACCAGAAATAAACTTAGTGTTGAATTAATCTAGTCTCTAAACTTATCACAACACAACAACTAGTAGCTATAGATAAGGTTAGGTCCAGCGCACTGTTATTGCCTACTGATGTTGTCACATCCAGGTTTAAGGTTAAATCTAGATGCATCTCATATATGTATCAGGATGAAGTTGCACACACATGATGACTCAGTGTATAGAAACCAATGTCACAATCTTTATTAAACAACAAAAATGTCTTTACAAAAAACTTAATAAAATACACAGAGCTAAGATAACTTCTCCACAGGCACAATTGACTGGGAGACGACTGTATAGATCTCATCAAACTCATCACATTAGTCTTCCTCCGGTGGTACCTGCTCTTGACCTGGGTAGTGATTATAGCAAGGATGAGCTCCATACGGTCATCGCTCAGCAAGTGTGGGGAAAAGTATATTGTAAGGCTTACTAAGGAGGTGGTTGAGGCTAAGTATTCGCTTTTAATTAAGTTGGTAAAAATTTTATTAGCAATTACTAAGTATAAGTAAATGCCAACCCAATTAAATAACAGATCAATAATAAAATCCCCATAATGCAATGCATACCAAGTTAAATTTAATTCTATAATTTAATCATGTGAGTGCTGGAGCCGCTCATGACCGTGAGCATGACTAATATATTAGTTTTACACTCTACAGAGGTTGCACACTTTATCCACAAGTCATGTATCCCGTCTAGCCAGGGTTTGAAAAAACCTGTGGGATCAAGTCTCACACATATGATGATTCAGGGTACAAAAACGAATGTCACATCTTTAATATATAATGGAGTTATGTACAAAATAATTAAATAATTACATCATACGAAGACAACAATCCAGCAACCATAGTTGATTGGGATACGACGGCCTAGACCTCTCACGAACTCATCGCGACATCCTTCATGCTCCTTATCTTATGGTACATGTCCTTGACCTGCAGGGGTGTGATTACAGCAAGGGTGAGCTCACATACGTTCATCGCTCAACAATTTGTGGGGAATAATGTGCATGAGCTCACTGGTGGGGGCCCATGTGAAGTGTAAGGCTTACCAAAGGAGATGGTTAAAGCTGAGCATTACTTTTAAAGTTGGTCAAAATTTTATTAGTAGTTACTATGTATAAGTAGATACCAACCCAAACAAATAAGAGATCACAATTAATAATAACACCCACAATGCAATTCATATGACAAATTAAGTTTAGTTCCATAAATTACTTATGTGAGGGTCTGAGCTACTCATGACCATGAGCACGGCTGATATTCCAGTTTTACACTCTGCAGAGGTTGCACACCTTTACCCACAAGACGTTTTTCTCGATTAGCCAGGGTTAGCTAGACCCTTGACACTTCTAAGGTGAATGGCTAGGGATCCACTGCGAGGCATTTCCAAAGTTCTACTAGTTTGAGAAAACCCGCTACGAATTCAGGAAGAAGGAAGCATAGGAATCCCTCGTCCGAAATGCCATCGCAGCAGTTCGACCCGAGAGCCTCCCTATACTCTCAGCGACGCCTCCCCGCTTGCCCCTTTCGGGTAAGGTTATCTCTCCCTAGCTTTCCTAATTACTTGGCTAAGGGTGTCCCATTCGACCCTTGTGGTAGCATTGTTTTCACGGGTGGTGGCTCCATGTTCCAATTAACATAATGATCTTATCATGTGATATCCTAGCCCCTGGGATGGTGATATCCTGGCCCAAGGCTTAATAGAATTAATAGAGTATCCATACCAATATGGTGCATCTTCTTTTTCGGAAGCCTATATCGAAAGAATCTCCAAGTTAAGCGTGCTTGGCTTGGAGCAATTTGGGATGGGTGACCGACTGGGAAGTCTTCTCGGATGCACATGAGTGAGGACAAAGTGCGCACAAAAGACTCGTGTTGGTCTGTGGGGACAATATATGATCCTAGAGAGCTGCTAGGAGTAAGTACCATCGATCCAGGGATTGGACGGGGTGTTACAAGTGGTATGAGAGCCGACCCCCGCGGTTTCACGGGCATGTGTGGGTTAGGGGTTCAGGTATATGGCGCATGGTGCATGTGGGCCTAGAGTGGTCACATGGCATGGCATATGACGACACTAGACACACATACATGGCTAAGAGGAGAGGTTCCTGGATTGGGGTTGACCGATGAGGACGTCGATCTTCTAAGGGGGTGGATTGTGATATCCTAGCCCCTGGGATGGTGATATCCTGGCCTAAGGCTTAATAGAATTAATAGAGTATCCATACCAATAAGGTGCATCTTCTTTTTCGGAAGCCTATCTCGAAAGAACCTCCAAGTTAAGCGTGTTTGGCTTGGAGCAATTTGTGATGGGTGACCGACCGGGAAGTTTTCTCGGGTGCGCATGAGTGAGGACAAAGTGTGCACAAAAGACTCGTGTTGGTCTGTGGGGACAATATATGATCCTAGAGAGCTGCCATGAGTATGTACCGCTGGTCCAGAGATTGGACGGGGTGTTACATATCATGAACAACAATTAAAATAACAACAAAATTGGAACATGATCATAATATAACATTAATTTCCCAAAAGCAGGTAGAGCAATAACAAAACTACCCAATAGTTCTTTTGTTTGCAAGGTATGGGGTAAATAAAACTAGGGAAACCTATTGGGTCCCATCAAATTAACCTGAGCATGTCACAGTGACTACCAGATATCATTATTAGGTACAGAAGAGTGATCAAGGTCATAACTTGCCTTAGACTTGAGATCCTAGGTATCAAGTTGATCTTCAGATTCTCGTGACCTCACCACTATTTGTAGCAATACATACAAATAGACAAGAAGTACATAAAAATAACAATACACCAAACATGAGAACAAACAATGTAAGAATATTAAACACGCTGCTACAAGATCGTAGGTTCGAGTGAAAGTCGCCTAGAGGGGGGTGAATAAGCGTAGTCTGAAATTTACAACTTTAAACACACACTACAAGCCGGGGTTAGCGTTAGAACTTAAATCAAGTCTGGGAGAGAGGGGAAAACAAATCAAATGGAAATTAAGTGAATGAATACGGTGATTTGTTTTACCGAGGTTCGGTTTCAAATAACCTAATCCCCGTTGAGGTGGTTACAAAGACCAGGTCTCTTTCAACCCTTTCACTCTCTCAAAAGGTCACTTAGACCGAGTGAGCTTCCTCCTTAATCAACCGGGTCACTTAGACCCCGCAAGGACCACCACACACTTAGGTGTCTCTTGCTTTGATTACAAGTCACCTAGGAACAAGAATGAGGAAGGAAGAAAGCGATCCAAGCAACAAGAGCGCAAATTAACACGAACACACACTCTCTCAAGTCACTAGGTGGTTGGAATGAATTTGGGACTTGGAGAGGCTTTGATCTTTTGAATTCTGTCTAGGATTGAATGTACTAGCTCTTGTATTGAATGACAACTTCAGAAAACTTTGATGCTTGGAGTTGTGGTTGTTAGGGGGTATTTATAGCCCTCAACCACCAAGAAGCCGTTGGAGAAGACTGTTGGCGATGGACGCACCGGACAGTACGGTGCGCCACCGGACAGGTCCTGTTCACTGTCTGGTGCGCTGCCACGTCACCCAACCGTTAGGGTTTGGGAGCAGTCGACCGTTGGCGTCGTTGTCTTCTTGTGGCACCGGATAGTCCGGTGCCACACCGGACAGGTCTTGTTCACTGTCCGGTGCGCCTCTGACTCTATGCTCTGACTCTGCGCGCACTGTTCTTCATTGTTCATCTGTATTAGCGGCTTTTGCAGTCGACCGTTGCGCGATTTAGCCATTGCTCCGCTGGCACACCGGACAGTCCGGTGGCACACCAGACAGTCCGGTGAATTATAGCGGAGTGCGCCTGCTGAAACCCGAGAGTGGCTGGTTTAGTCCTGTACGGACCTGGTGCACCGGACAGTCCGGTGCGCCAGACCACAACACACTTGGTTTCTTTTGCTCCTTTGAATTTGATCCCTAACTTGAATATTCATTGGTTTGTGTTGAACCTTAATGCACCTGTAGAACATGTATTCTAGAGCAAACTAGTTAGTCCATATATTTGTGTTGGGCATTCAACCATCAAAATTAATTGTGGGAAAAGGTTAACCCTATTTCCCTTTCAATCTCCCCCTTTTTGGTGATTGATGCCAACACAAACCAAAGCAAATATATAAAGTGCAGAAATGAACTAGTTTGCATAAGGTGAGTGCATAGGTTACTTGGAATTAAACTAGGGGTGGATAACGAGCCAGCTTGGCTCGGCTCGTCCGAGTTCGAGCTAGCTCGTTAAGCTAACGAGCCAGCTCGGCTCGGCTCGGCTCGTTAATGTAACGAGCCACATAGTCAGCTCGGCTCAGCTCGTTTAGCTCGCGAGCTAGAGCAGAAAAAAAATAAAATGTACACATAATTATTTTTTAGTTAATTTCAAACTAATTTAACAATAGAAAATAGTAATTATACTCATAGTTTCACAAACCACGTCAATATAACACCAAATTTGCAGAATTCATCACTCGTTAATTCACAATCCACATACATGTTCATCTGTTTAACCCATAATTATATTTGCATAGACCAAATTAACAGACAGACATAGTTCATTAATCATTAGTTTAATTCATAGGCCATAGACACCTCACATATATATAACATGTTCATCAATTATTCTGTAAATGATATGCTTATAGTTTTGTTTTGCTGGAATATGGTAGCTCGTTTAGCTCACGAGCTGGCTCGTTAACGAACCGACCTAGGATGTCAGCTCAGCTCGTGAAAAAAATTCAAATGAGCTGAGCCGAGCTGACCATGAACCGAGCGAGCCACGAGCATTTCGTCCAGCCCTAAATTAAACCAATTTATGATTTCACTAGATATGAATGGATTGCTTTCTTTTATTGAATATATTGGACCACATTTGCACCACTTGTTTTGTTTTTGCAAATTCTTTTGGAAAATCTTTTCAAAGTCTTTTGCAAATAGTCAAAGGTATATGAATAAGATTGCAAGAAGCATTTTCAAGATTTGAAATTTCTCCCCCTATTTCAAATGCTTTTCCTTTGACTAAATAAAACTCCCCCTGAATGAAATTCTCCTCTTAGTCTTCAAGAGGGTTTTAGTAGATACAATTTTGAAAATCTTCCTTTAAATATGCCAATTGAAAAGATTGTCATTATAAGATACCAATTGAAGTTTACACAATACCAATTGAGATTGTGCTTTCTCAAGATAGGGATATCAATTGATATATTGTCATGGCATAGATACTAATGAAAAATATCAGTTAAAGCTTCATTTTTGAAAAATTTTGAAATTGGTGGTGCGGTCCTTTTGCTTTGGGCTTAATATTTTCTCCCCCTTTGGCATTAATCGCTAAAAACAGAGACTTTGAGAGCCCTATGTTACTTTCTCCCCCAATGGTACAAGTAAATAAGAGTGAAGGGTTATACCAATTTGAAGTGAGCGGAGTAGCGACGAAGGATAAATGATACCGTTAGAGTGGAGTGGAAGCCTTGCCTTCATCACATACTCCATTTCCCTTTCAATCTACGACTTAATATAGAAATATACTTGGAAACACATTAGTCGTAGCCTTGGTACATAAGTAATAAGGAATATGCATTTATACCAAATGAAAGAGATATGATCAAAGGTATATGAGCTATATGTGCAACGTTTCATTCAAAATTCCGAGAATCAAGAATATTTAGCTTATTCCTAAGTTTGCTAAAGGTTTTCTCATCTAATGGCTTAGTAAAGATATCGTCTAATTGATCTTTGGTGTTGACATAAGCTATTTCGATATCCCCCTTTGTTGGTGATCCCTCAGAAAGTGATACCGAATGTCTATGTGCTTAGTGCGGCTGTGTTCAACGGGATTATCCGCCATGCGAATTGCACTCTCATTATCACATAGGAGAGAGACTTTGCTCAATTTGTAGCCATAGTACCTTAGAGTTTGCCTCATCCAAAGTAATTGCGCACAACAATGGCCTGTGGCAATATACTCGGCTTCGGCGGTGGAAAGAGCTACTGAGTTTTGTTTCTTTGAAGCCCATGACACCAGGGATCTTCCCAGAAACTGACAAGTCCCTGATGTGCTCTTCCTATCAATTTTATACCCTGCCCAATCAACATCAGAATATCCTATTAAATCAAAAGTGGATCCCTTGGGGTACCAAAGCCCAAACTTAGGAGTGTAAACTAAATACCTCATGATTCTCTTCACGGTCCTAAGGTGAACTTCCTTAGGATCGGCTTGGAATCTTGCACACATGCATATAGAAAGCATAATATCTGGTCGAGATGCACATAAATAGAGTAAAGATCTTATCATCGACCGGTATACCTTTTGATCTACGGATTTACCTCCCGTGTCGAGGTCGAGATGCCCATTGGTTCCCATGGGTGTCTTGATGGGTTTGCCATCCTTCATCCCAAAATTCTTAAGTATGTCTTGAATGTACTTTGTTTGGCTGATGAAGGTGCCATCTTGGAGTTGCTTGATTTGAAATCCTAGGAAATACTTCAACTTCCCCATCATAGACATCTCGAATTTTTGAATCATGATTCTACTAAACTCTTCACAAGTTGATTCGTTAGTAGACCCAAATATAATATCATCAACATAAATTTGGTATACAAACAAATCTTTTACAACAGTTTTAGTAAAGAGTGTAGGATCAGCTTTTCCGACTTTGAAGCCATTAGTGATAAGAAAATCTCGCAGGCATTCATACCATGCTCTTGGGGCCTGCTTGAGCCCATAAAGCGCCTTTGAGAGTTTATACACATGGTTAGGGTACTCACTATCTTCAAAGCCGGGAGGTTGCTCAACATAGACCTCTTCCTTGATAGGTCCATTGAGGAAGGCACTTTTCACGTCCATTTAATAAAGCTTAAAGCCATGGTAAGTAGCATAGGCAAGTAATATACGAATTGACTCAAGCCTAGCTACGGGTGCATAAGTTTCATCAAAATCCAAACCTTCGACTTGTGAATAACCTTTGGCCACAAGTCAGGCTTTGTTTCTTGTCACCACACCATACTCATCTTGCTTGTTACGGAATACCCACTTGGTACCTACAACATTTTGATTAGGACATGGAACTAAATGTCATACCTCATTCCTCGTGAAGTTGTTGAGTTCCTCTTGCATTGCCAGCACCCAATCCATATCTCTTAGTGCATCCTCTATCCTGTAAGGCTCAATAGAAGTCACAAAAGAGTAATGTTCACAAAAATGTGCAACTCGAGATCTAGTGGTTACCCCCTTATGAATATCACCAAGGATGGAGTTGACGGGATGATCTCGTTGAATTGCTTGGTGGACTATTGGGTGTGGCAGTCTTTGGCCCTGTATTTCTTGATCATCTTCCTTGTCTTTATCATTATCATCTCCCCCTTGATCATTGTCCTTCTCTTGAGGTGGCTCATCCTCTTGATCTTCATTTTCATCATCTTGAGCCTGATCCTCATCTTGAGTTGGTGGAGATGCTTGCATGGAAGATGACGGTTGATCTTGTGCTTGTGGAGGTTCTTCGGATTCCTTAGGACACACATCTCTAATGGACATGTTCCTTAGCGCGATGCACAGAGCCTCTTCATCATCTAGTTCATCAAGATCAACTTGCTTCACTTGGGAGCCATTAGTCTCATCAAACACAATGTCACAAGAAACCTCAACTAATCCAGTGGATTTGTTGAAGACTCTATATGCCCTTGTGTTTGAGTCATATCCTAGTAAAAAGCCTTCTACTGCCTTGGGAGCAAATTTAGATTTTCTACCTCTTTTGACAAGAATAAAACATTTGCTACAAAAGACTCTAAAATATGAAACATTGGGCTTTTTACCGGTGAGGATTTCATATGATGTCTTCTTGAGGATTCAGTGAAGATATAACCAGTTGATGGAGTAGCAGGCGGTGTTAATCGCCTCAGCCCAAAACCAATCCGGTGTCTTGTACTCATCAAGCATGGTCCTTGCCATGTCCAGTAGAGTTCTATTCTTCCTCTCCACTACACCATTTTGTTGAGGTGTGTAGGGAGAAGAGAACTCATGCTTGATGCCCTCATCCTCAAGAAAGCCTTCGATTTGTGAGTTCTTGAACTTCGTCCCATTATCGCTTCTTATCTTTTGGATCCTTAATCCGAACTCGTTTTGAGCTCGTCTTAAGAATCCCTTTAAGGTCTCTTGGGTTTGTGATTTTTCCTGCAAAAAGAATACCCAAGTGAAGCGAGAATAATCATCCACAATTACTAGACAGTACTTATTCCCGCCGATGCTTATGTAAGCGATCAGGCCGAATAAATCCATGTGGAGTAGCTTGAGCGGCCTATCACTCGTCTTGATGTTCTTGTGTGGATGGTGGGCACCAACTTGCTTTCCTACTTTTTTCATGCGCTACAAACCTTGTCTTTCTCAAAATGAACATTTGTTAGTCCCAAAATGTGTTCTCCCTTTAGAAGCTTATGAAGATTCTTCATTCCAACATGGGCTAGTCAGCGATGCCAGAGCCATCCCATGTTAGTCTTAGCAATTAAGCAAGTGTCTAGTTCAGCTTGATTGAAATCAACTAAGTATAGCTGACCCTCTAGCACTCCCTTAAAAGCTATTGAATCATCACTTCTTCTAAAGACATCTGTAAATAGACAATTGTAGCCCATTTTGCATAATTGTGAGACAGAAAGCAAGTTGTAATCTAAAGAATCTACAAGAAAACATTGGAAATAGAATGGTCAGGGGATATAGCAATTTTACCCAAACCTTTGACCAATCCTTGATTTCCATCCCCGAATGTGATAGCTCGTTGGGGATCTTCATTTTTCTCAAAGGAGGAGAACATCCTTTTCTCCCCTGTCATGTGGTTTGTGCACCCGCTATCGATTATCCAACTTGAACCACCGGATGCATAAGCCTGGCCTTGTTCTTAGGTACCCAAACAGTCTTGGGTCCTTTGACGTTAGAAACAAGCACCTTGGGTACCCAAACACAAGTCTTTGATCCCTTGTGTTTGCCCCCAACATATTTGGCAACTACTTTGCCTGATTTATTAGTAAGCATATATGATGCATCAAAAGTCTTAAATGAAATGTTAGGCTCATTTGATGCAGCAGGAATTTTCTTTTAGGCAATTTAACATGAGTTGATTGCCTAGAGCTAGAAGCCTCATTCTTATACATAAATGCATGATGAGAAACAATGTGAGGTTTTCTAGCATGAATTTTCCTAATTTTATGTTCGGGATAATTAGCAGGATATAAAATGTAGCCTTCATTATCCTGAACCATAGGAGCC
Source organism: Zea luxurians (assembly GCA_029449295.1). NCBI lineage: Eukaryota > Viridiplantae > Streptophyta > Magnoliopsida > Poales > Poaceae > Zea > Zea luxurians. The sequence continues at coordinate 9,436,591 of JAOPSE010000005.1, read as the reverse complement.
TTGCCCTTAACAAAATTAGACAATCTTTTAGGGGCATTAAGCTTGACATTGCTTCCCTATTGGAAACCAATGACATCCTTAATACCAAGGCGTCTCCCATTATAGAGCATGCTTCTAGCAAATTTGAACTTCTCATTTTCAAGTTCATGCTCATTAATTTTAGCAGTTAATTTTGCTATGTGATCATTTTGTTGTTTAATCATGGCAAGGTGATCATCCATAGCTTCTATATTAATATCTCTACATCTAGTACAAATAGAAACATGATCAACAGTAGATATAGAGGATTTGCAAACATTTAATTCTTCTATCTTAGCATGTAATATGTCATTCTCATTTCTAAGACAGAAAATAGAATCATTGCAAACATTTAAATCTTTAACCTTAGAAGCTAGGCTAGCATTTTCATCTCTAAGGCTAGAAATTGTATCATTCAATTCATCAATCTTAGCATTTAGACTAGCATTTTCATTTCTAAGACCGATAGTTGAATCATGGCAAATGCTAAGCTCCTTAGTAAAGTTTTCACATCTTTCTACTTCCTGAGCATAAGCATTCTTCACTTTAACATGTTTCTTGTTTTCTTTAATAAGGAAGTCCTCTTGGCTTTCCAAGAGATCATCCCTTTCATTAATGGTCTCAATTAGTTCATTTATTTTTTTCTTTTGTTCCATGTTAAGGTTGGCAAAAAGAGACAATAAATCATCTTCACTATCACTAGAACTACCCTCATCACTAGATGTAGTATACTTGGGGGGTGGTTCTAGATTGTACCTTCTTCTTTTTGCTGTCCTTGGCCATGAAATATTTGTGGCCAACGTTGGGGAAGAGGAGTCCCTTGTTGATGGCTGTCGGGGACCATAATTAGGGATACCCTCAAGACCCCTAAATCTCAGCTGGTAACCCCCATCAGCACAAAGCTGCAAAGGCCTGATGGGTGCGATTAAGTCAAGGATCGGTCCATTCAAGGGACATGATCGTGCCTCACCTGAGCCTAGCCTCGGGCAAGGGAAGCCGACCCCGGAGAACCTACGTCTCGCCCGAGGACCCCCCTCCAGCAACGGGCACACTATCGGCTCGCCCGAGGCCCAGTCTTCACTGAGAAGCAACCTTGGCCACATCGCCACGCCGACCGACCAAATCACAGGGGCATTTAATGCAAAGGTGGCCTGACACCTTTATCCTGACGCACGCCCTCCAGTCGACAGAGCCGAAGTGACCGCAGTCACTTCGCCGCTCTACTGACCGGTCTGACAAGAGGACAGCGCCGCCTGCGCCGCTCCGACTGCTGAGCCACCCGACAGAGTGAAGCTGACAGCAGCCAAGGCCGGCCTCGGGCGTCATAGGAAACTCTGCCTCGCCCGACCCCAGGACTCGGACTTGGGCTCAGCCCCGGAAGACGGTGAACTCCGCTCCGCCCGACCTAGGGCTCGGACTCAGGCTCAGCCCCGGAAGACGGCGAACTCTGCTCCGCCCGACCCAGGGCTCGGACTCGGGCTCAGCCCCGGAAGACGGCGAACTCCGCTCCGCCCGACCCAGGGCTCGGACTCGGGCTCAGCCCCGGAAGACGGCGAACTCCGCTCCGCCTGACCCAGGGCTCGGACTCGGGCTCAGCCCCGGAAGACGACGAACTCCGCCTCGCCCGACCCCAGGGCTCGGACATGGGCTCAGCCCCAGAAGACGACGAACTCCGCTCCGCCTGACCTAGGGCTCGGACTTGGGCTCAGCCCCAGGAGACGACGGACTCCGCTTCGCCCGACCCCAGGGCTCGAACTCAGCCCTGGCCTCAGCCAACGGTCTCCGCCTCGCCCGACCCAGGGGCTCGGACTCGACCATAGCCACGGAAGACAGACTCGACCTCGACCTCGAAGGAGCCTCCACATCGCCCAACCTAGGGCGCGGACCGACCACGTCGACAGGAGGCGCCATCATTACCCTACCCCAAGCTGACTCAGGCTACGGGGAACAAGACCGGCTTCCCATCTGGCTTGCTCCGCCAGATAGGCAATGATGGCGCCCCGCACGCTCTGTGACGTCGGCGACTCTCGGCCCCCCTTACGGAAGCAAGAGGACGTCAGCAAGGACTCGACAGCCCCGTTAGCTGTCCTCTCGCCAGGCTCCAGCACTCCTCCGACGGCCACGACACCACACGAACCGGGTGCCAAAACCTCTCCGGCTGCCACGACGACATGTACTTAGGGCGCTAGCTCTCCTCCGCTAGACACGTAGCACTCTGCTACACCCCCCATTGTACACCTGGATCCTCTCCTTACGCCTATAAAAGGAAGGACCAGGGCCCTCTTACAGAAGGTTGGCCCGCGCGGGGAAGGACGGGACGGCGCTCACGCAAGGCCGCTCGCTCCCACTCCCGCGTGGACGCTTGTATCCCCCTACTGCAAGCGCATCCGACTCAGGCGTGGGGCTAACACGAAGGCCGCGGGATCCACTCTCTCACGCCTGCCTCCCTCCGGCTGCTTCCTTTCCCCCCCCTTCGCGTTCCGCCTTGCGTCGACCCATCTGGGCTGGGGCACGCGGCGACAATTCACTCGTCGGTCCAGGGACCCCCGGGTTTCGAAACACCGACAGTTGGCGCGCCAGGTAGGGGCCTGCTGCGTGTTGACGAACAGCTTCCCGTCAAGCTCCAGATGGGCAGTCTCCAGCAACCTTTCCAGCCCGGGATGGTGCTCCGTTTCGGGAATCTTGAGTTCATGTCCCTCGATGGCAGCTACGACATGATACTCCTTCCCCCGCCGTGCGACAGCGACAATGGTGGTCGACAACCCGCTCACCGGCGGGGAAATCGACGACGCCTTCCCCACGAGGTGGAAGGACGACATTCGGGCTTGTCCCGTCCCCTCCCCCGCCGACGGAGGAGGAGGCGGGGCAACCAAGGCCAAGTGGGAAGCGGCACCTCGTTGACTGTCGAGCGAGTCGACGGCGCCGGTGCCCCGACGGAGGGCGCGTCGGGCATCGATCTCGCGTCTGAGACGAAGGCGAGCGCCGCCTCCCCGCAACACGCCAATCTCAAGCAAACGCACGACGCCAGCACGCTCGCGAGGGACTTGCTGGGCATCACCCTTGTACCTGAGACAACGGTGCAGTCAGTCCCAGACGCGACCTCGTCACCGACCAACGACCGAAAGGTACCGACCGATTACCATCTTGTGTCTTTTGGATTCGGCCTCGACCCACCAAGCGACTCCGCTTCGGTGAGCACTCTCTTAGAGGCGAGTCCAAACCCTCTAAGGGATCGTGTGCGGTCACCCTGGGACCGACTGACGGCCGACTCGACCTACGAGCCCTCGGGGTCCGAGGAAGATGGCGAGCCCGACCTCTGTTGGGATTTCTCCGGACTTGGTAACCCCAGTGCCGTGCAGGACTTCATGACCGCATGTGACTACTGCCTTTCCGACTGTTCCGACGGCAGCTGCGGCCTCGACAATGAGAACCGCGGCCCAAGTCGTGAATGTTTCCACGTCGATCTAGGGGGTCCCGGCGAAGGCAACCATCTTGGTATGCCGGAAAACGGTGATCCCCCTAGGCCCGTGCCTCGCGCTGACATCCTTCGGGAGCTAGCTATGGTCCCCGTCCCGGCGGGGGGTCCTGACCCACAGCTCGAGCAAATCCGCGAGAGGCAGGCCAGGCTCGACGAGGGAGCAGGAACGCTTGTGTCGATCCGCCGGGACGTCAGGCAGGAATGGGCGGTCCAACCCCCGGCCGGAGAAGCGCGTCGTCTCCCCCAGGACATCCAGCACCGCATCGCCGACGACGTCAGGGTGAGGCCACCGCCGGATTCCAGCGGAGTCGGCCAGAACCTGGCTGCAGCGGCAATACTCCTCCGCGCGATGCCGGAGCCATCAACCACCGAGGGGCGACGTATCCAGGGAGATCTCAAGAATCTCCTGGAGAACGCCGTGGTCCGACGGGCCGAAAGCTCTGCCTCCCGAAGGCAGGGGTTCCCCTCGGAACATCGCGCCGCGACTTCCCGATTCATGCGGGAAGCCTCGGTCCACTTCGGGCCCACGCGCAACACAGCGCCTGTGGCCCCGGGTCACCTCGGCGACGAGCATCATCATCACAGCCGTCGGGCCCACCTCGACGACAGGGCGCGCCAAGGCTACCACCCCAGGCGTGGGGGACGCTACGACAGCGGGGAGGATCGGAGTCCTTCGCCCGAACCACCCGGTCCGCAGGCTTTCAGCCGCGCCATACGACGGGCACTGTTCCCGACCCGGTTCCGAACCCCGATTATTATCACAAAGTACTCGGGGAAGACGAGACCGGAACTGTGGCTCGCGGACTATCGACTGGCCTGCCAACTGGGTGGAACGGACGACGACAACCTCATCATCCGCAACCTCCCCCTGTTCCTCTCCGACACCGCTCGAGCCTGGCTGGAGCACCTGCCCCGGGGGCAGATCTCCAACTGGGACGACCTGGTCCAAGCCTTCGCTGTTAATTTCCAGGGCACGTACGTGCGCCCTGGAAACTCCTGGGATCTCCGAAGCTGCCGCCAGCAGCCGGGAGAGTCTCTCCGGGACTACATCCGACGATTCTCGAAGCAGCGCACAGAGCTGCCCAACGTCACCGATTCAGATGTCATCGGCGCGTTCCTCGCCGGCACCACCTGCCGCGACCTGGTGAGCAAGCTGGGTCGCAAGACCCCCACCAGGGCGAGCGAGCTGATGGACATCGCCACCAAGTTCGCCTCTGGCCAGGAGGCGGTTGAGGCCATTTTCCGGAAGGACAAGCAGCCCTAGGGCCGCCCACCGGAAGATGCTCCCGAGGCGTCAACTCAGCGCGACGCCAAGAAGAAGGGCAAGAAGAAGTCACAAGCGAAACGCGACGCCGCCGACGCGGACCTTGTCGCCGCCGCCGAGCACAAGAACCCTCGGAAGCCTCCCGAAGGTGCCAACCTCTTCGACAAGATGCTCAAGGAGTCGTGCCCCTATCATCAGGGCCCCGTCAAGCACACCCTTGAGGAGTGTGCCATGCTTCGACGACACTTCCACAAGGCCGGGCCACCCGCGGAGGGTGGCAAGGCCCTCGACGATGCAAAGGAGGAAGATCACAAGACAGGAGGGTTCCCCGAGGTCCGCGACTGCTTCATGATCTACGGTGGGCAAGTGGCGAACGCCTCGGCTCGGCACCGCAAGCAAGAGCGTCGGGAGGTCTGCTCGGTAAAGGTGGCGGCGCCAATCTACCTAGGCTAGTCCGACGAGCCCATCACCTTCGACCGGGCCGACCATCCAGACTACGTGCCGAGCCCGGGGAGATACCCACTCGTTGTCGACCCCATCATCGGCAACGTCAGGCTCACCAAGGTCCTCATGGACGGAGGCAGCAGCCTCAACATCATCTACGCCAAGACCCTCGGGCTCCTGCGGATCGATCTGTCCTCGGTCCGGACGGGCGCTGCGCCTTTCCACGGGATCGTCCCCGGGAAGCGCGTTCAACCCCTCAGACAACTCGACCTACCCGTCTACTTCGGGATGCCCTCCAACTTTCGAAAGGAGACCCTCATGTTCGAAGTGGTCGGGTTTCGAGGAACCTACCACGTAGTGCTAGGGAGGCCATGCTACGCCAAGTTCATGGCCGTCCCCAACTACACCTACCTCAAGCTCAAGATGCCGGGCCCCAACGGGGTCATCACCGTCGGGCCCACGTACCGACACGCATACGAATGCGATGTGGAGTGCGTGGAGTACGTCGAGGCCCTCGCCGAATCCGAGGCCCTCATCGCTGACCTGGAGAGCCTCTCTAGGGAGGCGCCCGACGTGAAGCGCCACGCCGGCAACTTCGAACCAGCGGAGACGGTCAAGCCCATCCCTCTCGACCCCTGCAACGACGCCTCCAAGCAGATCTGGATCGGCTCCGAGCTCGACCCCAAATAGGAAGCAGTGCTCGTCGACTTTCTCCACGCAAACGCCGACGTTTTCACGTGGAGTCCCTCGGACATGCCCGACATACCGAGGGAAGTCGCCGAGCACTCTCTGGATATCCGAGCTAGGGCCCGACCCGTGAAGCAACCTCTGCGCCGATTCGACGAAGAAAAGCGCAGAGCCATAGGCGAGGAGATCCACAAGCTACTGACGGCAGGGTTCATCAAAGAGGTATTCCATCCCGAATGGCTTGCCAACCCTGTGCTTGTGAGAAAGAAAGGGGGAAATGGCGGATGTGTGTAGACTACACTGGTCTATACAAAGCATGTCCGAAGGTTCCCTACCCTCTGCCTCGCATCGATCAGATCATGGATTCCACTGCTGGGTGTGAAACCCTGTCTTTCCTCGATGCCTACTCTGGGTATCACCAGATCAGGATGAAGGAGTCCGACCAGCTCGCGACTTCATTCATCACACCCTTCGGCATGTACTGCTATGTTACAATGTCGTTTGGTTTGAGGAATGCGGGGGCAACGTACCAGCGATGCATGAACCATGTGTTTGGCGAACACATCGGCCGAACGGACGAGGCCTACGTCGATGACATCGTAGTCAAGACGAGGAAGGCCTCCGACCTCCTTTCCGACCTTGAAGTGACATTCCGATGTCTCAAGGCGAAAGGCGTGAAGCTTAATCCCGAAAAGTGTGTCTTCGGGGTCCCCCGAGGCATGCTCTTGGGGTTCATCGTCTCCGAGCGGGGCATCGAAGCCAACCCGGAGAAGATCGCAGCCATCACCAGCATGGGGCCAATCAAGGACTTGAAAGGCGTACAAAGGGTCATGGGATGTCTCGCGGCTCTGAGCCGCTTCATCTCCCGCCTCGGCGAAAGAGGTCTGCCTCTGTACCGCCTCTTAAGGAAAGCTGAGTGCTTCGCTTGGACCCCCGAGGCCGAGGAAGCCCTTGGGAACCTGAAGGTGCTCCTCACGAACGCGCCCATCTTGGTGCCCCCCGCTGCCGGAGAAGCCCTCTTGATCTACGTCGCCGCAACCACCCAGGTGGTTAGCGCCGCGATCGTGGTTGAGAGACGAGAAGAAGGGCATGCGTTGCCCGTCCAGAGGCCAGTCTACTTCATCAGTGAGGTACTGTCCGAGACCAAGATCTGCTACCCGCAAATCCAGAAGCTGCTGTACGCGGTGATCCTGACATGGCGGAAGTTGCGACACTACTTCGAGTCTCATCCGGTGACTGTGGTGTCATCCTTCCCCCTGGGAGAGATCATCCAGTCCCGAGAGGTCTCGGGTAGAATTGCGAAGTGGGCGGTGGAGATAATGGGCGAGACAATCTCGTTCGCCCCTCGGAAGGCCATCAAGTCCCAGGTCTTGGTGGACTTCATGGCTGAATGGGCCGACACCCAGCTCCCGACGGCTCCGATCCAACCGGAGCTCTGGACCATGTTTTTCGATGGGTCGCTGATGAAGACAGGGGTCGGCGCAGGCCTCCTCTTCGTCTCGCCCCTCGGGAAGCACCTACGCTACGTGCTACGCCTCCACTTCCCGGCGTCCAACAACGTGGCTGAGTACGAGGCTCTGGTAAACGGGTTGCGAATCACCATCGAGCTAGGGGTCCGACGCCTCGACACTCACGGTGACTCGCAGCTCGTCATCGACCAAGTCATGAAGAACTCCCACTGCCGCGACCCGAAGATGGAAGCCTACTGCGATGAGGTTCGGCGCCTGGAAGACAAGTTCTACGGGCTCGAGCTCAACCACATCGCCCGACGCTACAACGAGACTGCGGACGAGCTGGCTAAAATATGCTCGGGACGAACAACAGTTCCCCCGGTCGTATTCTCCCGAAACCTGCATCAACCCTCCGTCAAGACCGAGGACACGCCCGAGCCCGAGGCACCTTCGGCTCCGCCCGAGGCACCTTCGGCTGAGTCCAAGGTATCCTCGGCTCAGTCCGAGATACCCTCGGCCTAGTCCGAGGTACCCTCAGCATGGTCCGAGGTACCTTCGGCTCAGCCCGAGGTACCCTCGGCCCCCGAGGGTGAGGCACTGCGCGTCGAGGGGGAACCGAGCGAGGTCACGCCTAATCAAAGCTGGCAGACCCCGTACCTGCAATATCTCCACCGAGGGGAGCTGCCCCTCGACCAAGCCGAAGCTCGGCAGTTGGCGCGGCGCGCCAAGTCTTTCGTCTTGCTGGGAGATGGGAAGGAGCTCTACCACCACAGCCCCTCAGGCATCCTCCAGCGATGCATTTCCATCGCCAAAGGCCAGCAGCTCTTGCAAGAGATACACTCAGGGGCTTGCGGCCATCACGCAGCACCTCGAACCCTCGTTGGAAACGCCTTCCGACAAGGATTCTACTGGCCGACGGCGGTGGCCGACGCTACTAGAATTGTCCGCACCTACGAAGGGTGTCAGTTCTACGCGAGGCAGACCCACCTGCCCGCTCAGGCTCTACAGACCATACCCATCACCTGGCCGTTTGCTGTGTGGGGTCTGGACCTCGTTAGCCCCTTGCAGAAGGCACCCGGGGGCTACACGCACCTGTTGGTCGCCATCGACAAATTCTCCAAGTGGATCGAGGTCCGACCCCTAAACAGCATCAGGTCCGAACAGGCGGTGGCGTTCTTCACCAACATCATCCATCGCTTTGGGGTCCCGAACTCCATCATCACCGACAACGGTACCCAGTTCACCGGCAGAAAGTTCCTAGACTTCTGCGAGGATCACCACATCCGGGTGGACTGGGCTGCCGTAGCTCACCCCATGACGAATGAGCAAGTGGAGCGAGCTAACAGCATGATCCTGCAAGGACTCAAGCCTCGGATCTACAACGACCTCAACAAGTTCGGCAAGCGGTGGATGAAGGAACTCCCCTCGGTGGTCTGGAGTCTGAGGACAACACTGAGCTGAGCCACGAGCTTCACACCGCTCTTCCTAGTCTATGGGGCCGAGGCCATCTTGCCCACAGACTTGGAATATGGTTCCCCGAGGACGAGGGCCTACACCGACCAAAGCAACCGAGCCAACCGAGAAGACTCACTGGACCAGCTGGAGGAGGCTCGGGACATGGCCTTACTACACTCGGCGCGGTACCAGCAGTCCCTGCGACGCTACCACGCCCGAGGGGTTAGGTCCCGAGACCTCCAGGTGGGCGACCTGGTGCTTCGGCTGCGACAAGACGCCCGAGGGCGGCACAAACTCACGCCTCCCTGGGAAGGGCCGTTCGTCATCGCCAAGGTCCTGAAGCCCGAAACGTACAAGCTAGCCAACAGCTAAGGCAAGGTCTACAGCAACGCTTGGAACATCCAACAGCTACGTCGCTTCTACCCTTAAGATGCTTTCAAGTTGCTCGTATACCTCGTTCACACACCAAGTCTGGTCGTCAAGGAAGGGTCAGCCTTGCCTCGGCAAAGCCTGACCCTCCCTCGGGGGCTAGAAGGGGGCAACCCCCTCTGCGTCAAAATTTTCCTCGAAAAAAGAAAAAAATCTTTTCTGCCAGAATGCCCTTCGTGCTTTTCGACTACATCAAAAGTGGATCCTGAAAACGACGGAGTACACGTAAGCAGCCAAGGCTGACCGAGCCGAGGGACTCCTACGCCTCCGGGATACGGATACCTCACTCATCACCTTCTGTGATAAGTAACTCGTGCTCGGATAAGTGACTCCGCGGACCAAACAAGTCTTCATGCTCGAGAGCTCCTCTGCCGAAATGATTTTTCGGGCCTTCTCGACTGTGTCGGTAACAGAACCCTACGGACGAGTAAGAGCGCGCGTAAGCGGCAAGGCCGACCGAACCGAGGGATTCCTACGCCTCCGGGATACGGATACCTCACTCATCACCTTCCGTGAAAAGCAACTCTCACCCGCACAAACAATTCTGTTACCGACAAATGAGTCCGGATACTCGGAACAAGAGGAAAAGAAACGCAGCTTTACAACACGACGACGGTGTGTTTAGGCCTCGGCGGCCGCAGAAAGCATACACACACTACAAGACAACCTGATCCTGCAGGCTCGGACGTCGACAGCCGAAGGGGGCAGCAGCACCCTCGGCATCAACTACACCTTCGGTGGGGTCTGACCTGGCCTCGGACGGCGACGCGGTCGGAGGACCCCTACTCTGAAGGACGACATCAGCACCACGCCCGGGCCATCGCCGCCAGGGTTCTTCGAGAATCCAGCCCGAGCAGGCGGCTCGGCCGGCCACCCCGAGGCCTCGGCCGGCTGTCCCCCAAAGACATCAGGTCGGCTGGTGGCCTCGGCAACTCAACTCCGGCGTCGGCTCCGCCAGTGGACGACTCGGCCAGGCTCTGGCCAACTACACCTCCTTTTCGAAGCCAACTCTGCCTCCGCCCGTGCTGACACCGCTGCCTCCGGCTTCGGCTCATCGAAGGGCGGCCGAGAGGTTCCTTTAACTAAGCAAGAGGGGCCTCAGACAGCAAGGCCGACCGAGCCGAGGGACTCCTACTCCTCCGGGATACGGATACCTCACTCGTCACCTTTGCACGAGGCAACTCACGCTCGGTGAAGCGGTTCAGATAATCGACAAGGCGAGTCTCAGTGCTCGAAATGAAGAAAAAACACGGCTCCGCGCCGAAGATACATACATGTTCAGGCCTCGACAGCCACAATGAACAAAACACCGGCACTCAAAGTGCCATTACAAACGGAACTCCGGTTCCACCTCCGCAGGTACGAACAACCCCACACAATTGGGGGGGGCCTGCGGAGCAACAGAAGACCAACGAACGGCTCGTCGTCGCCCGCCCCAACAGCGGCGACGACGACGACTTCTGCTCCGGAGGGCCGAACAGCGGCAGCGATGACCTCAGGGCGGATGCTGCTGCCATGAGGCCCTCGCTCATGCCCCCAACTCGAGAGGCAAGGACGGGCAGAAGGCCGTAGAGTTGGAGGTCAGTCCGTGGGCGGCACCGACTAGCTCGCCGGCGGAGGAACCTCTTCCGGCTGCCGTGGCGGAAGGCGGCGCCGGAAGTGGCTCCGAAGCCACCCGGCTCAGAGAGCCAGGCACGCGGCAGCTGCCAACGCCACGAACGGCGAATGCCCTTCCTCCCGATCACTGAGGGAAGGAGCGGGCCGCCGCCCGCGCAGGGACCGACCCCAACTCGGCACACTCCCCTCCCCAGCACTGATGATGAAGATCCTTGAAGCTGAGGGAGGGGAAGAGGCCGCAGCCCGATTCGCTTCTCCCCGCCGTCAAGGTGGAGGTCACCGTCTTGGGTGACCACCGGCGAGGGGGTGCAGCCGGGCTGCACGATGAAAATCCTTGAAGCCGAACGATGGCTGAAAGGTACCAACTTCCACGAAGTTGTGTTCCTCCGACGACAAGACGGAAGGATTCCGGGCGTCCCCCGCCCGGGGGCTCAGAAGGTGGAAAGGCACGATGCATGGGGGGAGCGCGAAGACATGGTTGCCCTCCAAGGGGGTCGCCCCCCTTTTAAAGGCGACTCTCCCCACTTGCGCCCTCAACCGTGGCGGGTTGAGTCTTCTCCGACACGCTCCAAGATTCTCCCCCACCCCACGGCGCGGGGGCTGGGTCCCACACGTCATGCAAGCCGGTCCAGGGGAGAAGAAGCCAAACCGCCACGCGCGCGCGGTGCATGCAACCACCCGGCGGTTACAAGCACTCCTCCACTTTCGCCTAGGCCAGCGGGTGAAAGGGTAGACAACCATGTAGGCGGCATGCAACCATGCCAAGTGGGCGCGCCCCTTCGACTCCAACGAGCCCAACATGGAGGTCCAGGCCCACGCGTCATGCAACCGGCGCACCGGTTGCTACGTGTGAGCAACTGCACCGCCACTCACGCCACTACCGCGCCTCCTCGACTGTGGAGTCAATACCGCGACTCGAGGCAACCCTGCAGTGTCAGCCAAGCGTGACGGTCAAATGCGGTCAAAATTGGGCCGGCAGCAATGGCGGTGACGGGCGGGCAGAAGCAGCGGTCACGTCGTCAGCCAAGCTCACGTCCCATCCAGGGGCAGCGGGGGAGCCCTCTCCCACGGCGTGAAGACGGTGCGCCCGTGATCCGTTCCTCGAACGGCGCGCGCACGCGTGAAAGTAGCCTAGAGGGGGGGGGGGTGAATAGGCTACACCTGAAAATTTTCACTAAAAACTTCGAGATAGGTTAAATTAAAGTTGCACTGGTGCAAACCGGTCCAGTCGATTTTAATTACAACTGAACAAGTTTGAACCTGCTCAACTTAAATTAGGTAATCAGTTAAACAAATACGAAGTAGTGAAGAATATAGCTAAAGACTTGCCCTACACAAAATGTACTCGAATGAATAATATGAACCAACCAATGAATTTAAAGCGCTTGACAAGAACACACAAGAACACGCGATATAACCCGAGGTTCAGCAACCACCACAAAGGTGTCCTACTCCTCGTTGAGGAACCCACAAAGGGCCGGGTCTTTTCCAACCCTAATCCTCCTCAAGCCGACCACAAAGGTCAAGGCAATCTCTTCTCAAATCAGCTCAAAGAGCAGGTGATACAAACTTCTTGGGGTCGTCCACAAATTTGGAGACTTCCAAGCAACCTCTAACCGTCAAGGAACACGAGGTTCCAAGAGTAACAAATCCGCACAAGGTTAAGTTTGCAACGAGCTCAAGAACAAAGAGAAAAGGAGAATCGAGATGAAATTGACAGCGAGTTTGATCGAGTTCACCTCACTCCAAGGTTCCTTCAAATGATTGAAGGAGATGTGATTGCGGGTGTGAAAGGTGAAATGAATGCGCTTGTTTGAAGGTTGGTCAGCCAAGAATTCATGGGAGAGGCAGAAGTAAATGAGAGAGAGAGAGTGTGTGAGGGGGTATATAAAGGATCCCCCAAAAGCTGGCAGCTGTTGGGAGAAAAAGAGTAAAAACCGGTTGAAGCGGTTTTCAGACCGGTTGAACCGGTTTCTACCAGGGGGATCCCAGTCCACTGAGCTACTCAGCCGGGGACTCAACCGGTTTCAAAACCGGCTGAGTAAGGAAAAAATTCAGCTCAACCGGTTTTAAAAAAATATCTGCAGCAACTTTTCTGACAGCTCTGACTGTCAAACAAGTCAGAGCAGAGGAGGCAGGTGAACAGTACCAAAACCGGTTGAACCGGTTTCAGGACCGGTTGAACCGGTTTTGGGGGCTGAAACCAAATTTTGAGTATTTTGAAGAGAACAAAAGTGGAGTCTTTGTGGGAAGTAAAATTTGTTTTTCACAAGGGCATTCATGATCTGGAAAAATATTCTCCAAGATGTTTTCAAAAGATTTTGAACTTGGCTCGTTGCACAACTTACTTAACCGTCGCGGATCCCTCTTAATTGTACGACGATTCCTATGACTCAAGAATTATAAATTTAGCACCGCCATTATTTCTAAGCACTTGGAGCACGCCATTTGATGTGGAATTTTAAATCCGCTGTGCTTTATACTTTTATGCTCGTAAGATCTGTGCTTCTCCTGTCTGTAGAATTTCTGTGTACATACTAGGAGCAAACTTGTTAGAATCTCAGTTTCTTTTGTCATTAATCACCAAAACCCTCAATTAGGGTTGATTGCACTTACAATCTCCCCCTTTTTGGTGATTGATGCCAAAACAAACTGGAATAGAAATAAGAATTAAAAGTTACAAGTACTTGCGACATAAAATCTTTTGTGTATGTGTAGCTCCCCCTAAATATGTGCATGAGTTTTGCGAAATTAACATTGACTTGACATGTCAATTTGCAACATATTTAGAGAGAACAATCAACGCCATACACAAAACAATGAGGTATGAAACATAATTAGATAGAGAGAGTAAAAATTACACATTCAGGCTCATTAATGCATAACATATGATATGAAAAAATCTACTGCTATTACAATAATGAGAACTCATCTCATCACATCATAAAAGTGTTTATGGCTTAGAGCCATGCATGCACCATAAATAGTTATTACAGACCGATTGTTCATTACAAAAATAAAGGGTACTGCATAAAGGGTACTGCCATAATAAACCTTCTCCCCCTTTTTGGCAACAAGAACCAAAAAGAGAGAGAGACGCCAGTCCAATGATCACCAGTTGGGAGGAGGATGATGAGGAGCAAAGAGGTGGTGCGCCAGGTCAGAGGCAAAGTGTTCCTCCCCAGACTGAGGAGCACTGCCAGAAGGATCCTGGGGCGGAGGGTAAGAGGACGATTGGCCCGGATCCCCGTGATACGGAGGCGGGACAAACTGCTCACGATCATCAAAATAAGTTTCTTCTTCTTCGTCGACGTCGTCTGCTGTCGAAAAAGGCACCCCGTATGCCTGTTGGTACCACTCGTTGATCTCCGGAGGAGGAGGATGAAGAGGTACATCAGGAGAGCGGGGAGCGAAGGGAGTACCCAAAGAGGAAGCTTGACGACGTAGGTTGTCGTAAGTCTCCCGCTGACGTCGAGCCACCTCATGGACATCCGCAGCAATGTTCCGGCACATGGAGAAGAATGCCGCAAACCCGTGGGCCAAGCGGGCATCCATCCCACGGCCACGACCTCGACCACGACCACGTGGTGTGGGAGATCCGCGGCCAGGAGAAGGGCGCGAGGCACCGGCAGCAGCAGGACCAGCAGACGGACCCGCAGATGTATGAGCACGAGAACTGGAGGGGGCTTTCCTGAGGCCCCCTGCTGGATTGTTGGGATCAATCCAGAAAGGGGTATATGACTGATGTCTTGTACCTTTGTCAAATCTAAACTGGGTCACAACCTCAATCATCTTCATGATAAACGGAGCATGAAGACACCCCTTCAATGGAAAGCAGGCTGCATGAATGATTTCCTGCCAAATCATATCAAAGACATTTATACTTTCTGAGCTGCTGGGTTTCATGAAAGAGAGCAAGACCTTGCTCTCCCCAAGAATGTTCATCTGATTACCCCCTTTTGGAATGAGGGTCATCCTGTAGAGGGAGTTGATGTAACGATAATACTTATGAATGTTTGTCGACTCCCAATACTTCCCAGACTTAGAAAGATGAAGATCTTTGGCTTCATCTCTAGTAGGCTGCCGGAAATCATGTATCTTGATCTTGTCGCCAGAGATATCATTGTCAGAAAAACCAAGAATGTGAGCAAATCGACGATAGCTCACCTTATACCAACTACCTTCAATGTAGAAGTTCAGATAAGGGTAGTTGTATGGGCTCTCCTCGTCAGCTGGCTTGATCCACAAAGTTGAGTAGAATTAGGCAATCACTTCATCATTCCAATAATATTGGAATGTCATGATACTCTTCATCTTTTTCCTTTCACAGGCCCTCAATGCCTGTGTCATCTCTGGGTCCCCAATGGCCTCACAACCTTCCCAGTTGATATAACGTTGATGCAGGATAGGTTGATGCTTCTTGGGGAGGATCATGGAATTATAAAAATCCACGTGATGAAGCGTCCAAAAGCGGTTTCCATCAATCCTAGCATCGCGAATGCGCAATGCAGGATTCTAGAAACGGAGATCCTGAAGGAGAGCAGAACCTCCACTGGCAGTGAAATCAGTCACTGGCTCATTGCCAGCACGCCGAGCCTCTGCCCGGTGGAGGACCAACCCACGAATCACAGGGGCGTGGGCCGGGGGAAGATCAACTTCATCATCCTTCCCGCCTTCATCATCACTCGTAGCCTCCCATGCCTGCGGATTCGCCGCGGGTCGGGACCGACCAGAAGGATTCCGGGTTGTCCGACCGCGAGCACTTTGAGACCCGGAGGCCTCAGCACCTTGCATGACACTTCCGCTTCCTTGCCCACGCTTGGAACGAGAGCGTGGGGGAGTATCTCCATGGATTTCCTGGTCATCCGAGGAGTCGGATTCAACCACAGACGGGTTCCTCCGACGCACCATTCTAAAAGGAAGAACCTATGATGAGCAAGGATCAAACTTGTTTGAGTAGAGACGCATAAGACATTGAGCATGCACTTCAACCGTTCATATGAGCGGTTCAACTACAATGAACAATATCAAATCGCTAAACTCAAACAGTATTTGTGACAAATGAAGATAATCTAAGTGTTGCAAGCACTTAAACTAAAATGTACCCAACGAATGATACATTAGATAATCAAGAACGCGTAGGATCGAGTAAAAGGAGATGAAGTAGGGCAATACCTCGATCCGGAGATTTTGTTAAGAAATCCCAACGAGATTTAGGAAGATGATGGAGAACGCCGGGATGAATGGAACTCCAACAACTCTTCCAAAGACGAGAGGGCACAAGTGAGTTTGGGGAGTGGAGTGTGAAGGAGAGAGAGGAAGAAGAGTGGGCGGCGACGGCTGGAAAATGAGATTGTGAAGAAGAGAAGAGGAGAGAGGGATAGAAATAAAAGGGGGGGGAGTCGGCCGTCAGAATACAGAAAAACCGGTTCAACTGGTTCAAAAACCGGTTCAACCGGTTTCTGGTCAAACTGCGCAGTAAACGCGCGCAGAAAAAGGTGTTGACTGCGCGAAAATTCTGGCAGTCTGACAGCACAGACTGCAAAAACTGACAGCGCAGACTGCGCAGCTGTCAGCGCAGACTGCGCGCAGACTGACGGCGCGAAGGCCAAAACCGGTTCAACCGGTTTTTATACCGGTTCAACCGGTTTCCACCAGGGGGAAACCGGTTGAGTGGCCTACTCAGCCGGTTTACTCAACCAGTTTCCAGATATTGCCCGGAAGGGCTATAATAGCACTTAGCAAATATGACATGAGATATTTTAATGATAAAAATGTTATTTCTCATTTCATATTGCTCAAGCAATCAATTTTCATCCATCAAATTTGATCAAAATTTTAGTTATTAAGTCACGTTTCGAGAATCCAAGATATTTAGCTCACTCCTAAGAAAAACAAAACGTAGTCTCATCAAGGGGTTTTGTGAAGATATCGGCTAGTTGATTTTCGGTGCTCACATGAAACAATTTGATATCTCCTTTGGCTTCGTGGTCTCTCAAGAAATGGTGTCTAATGTCAATATGTTTAGTTCTAGAGTGTTGCACCGGATTGTTTGCAAGTTTTATGGCACTCTCATTGTCACACAAAAGTGGAATTTTGTTAAACTCACAACCAAAATCTCTAAGGGTTTGCTTCATCCATAACAACTGTGCACAACATGCCCCAGCTGCTATGTACTCAGCTTCTGCAGTGGAAAGTGCAACACAATTTTATTTCTTGGAACTCCATGACACTAAGGACCGCCCAAGGAATTGGCAAGTCCCAGTAGTGCTTTTTCGATCTACTTTGCAACCGGCATAATCTGAGTCAGAGTAGCCAAGCAAATCGAAAAGCGAGCCTTTGGGATACCATAATCCTAGGTTTTGGGTGTGGACTAAGTATCTTAGAATTCTCTTAACGGCTACAAGATGGTAATCTTTAGGGTTTGCTTGAAAATGTGCACACATGCAAACACTCAACATTATATCAGGTCTAGATGCACATAAGTAAAGCAGTGATCCTATCATTGATCTATATAATTTTTGATCTACAGGTTTACCTTCCTCATTTAGGTCGAGATATCCATTTGATGACATTGGAGTCTTGGCGTGTTTTTCTTTTTCCGTACCAAACTTCTTGAGCATATCTTGTGTATATTTGGTTTGGCATAGAAAAGTACCTTCCTTGAGTTGTTTGACTTGAAATCCCAGGAAGTATTTAAGCTCGACCATCATAGACATCTCAAACCTGTTCGTCATTACTTTGCTAAACTCTTCACAAAATTTTTCATTAGTACTACCAAATATAATGTCATCAACATATATTTGGCACACAAATAATTCATTGTCAACTTTTCGAGTAAATAAAGTAGAGTCAGCTTTTCCTATTGTAAACCCATTCTTAATTAAAAAATCTTTAAGACAGTCATACCAGGCTCTAGGGGCTTGTTTAAGCCCGTAGAGTGCCTTGTGAAGTAGATATACATGATTTGGCTTCCTTGGGTCTTCAAAGCCCGGCGGTTGCTCCACATAGACCCTCTCTTGTAGTGGACCATTTAGAAACGCGCTCTTGACGTCCATTTGATATAACTTGAAATCATGGTTAGTAGCATAGGCAATTAATATTCTTATTGACTCTAACCTTGCTACCGGCGCATATGTTTCACCAAAATCAAGTCCTTCCACTTGAGTATAGCCTTGAGCAACCAACCGTGCTTTATTCCTTGTAACCACGCCATGTTCATCTTGTTTGTTCCTAAAGACCCATTTTGTCCCAATCACATTTTGCTTGGGTCTTGGAACCAAGGACCAGACTTCATTCCGGGTGAAGTTGTTCAACTCCTCTTGCATGGTGATTATCCAATCCGGATCACCCAATGCTTCTTCAACCTTAAGTGGCTCAAGAGAGGAAACAAACGAGTAAAATTCACAAAAATTTGCTAAACGAGATCGAGTTGTTACCCCTCTCCTGATGCTACCCAGGATGTTGTCCACCGGATGATCTCTTTGAATAGTGTGATGAACTCGAGGATGAGGCACTGATGGTTGTCTTTGAATTTGTTCCTCCTCATCATCTACTTGATCAGGAGCCACTTCACCATCAATACTTTCATGCTCATCTTCTACCACCGTTGACACCCTTTGGGGTTGATGATTTTCTTCAAGATTTGGATGACTTGAGGTTGATGGGTTTGCTTGGGTGGAGGATTTGTCACCCACCACCTTTGCACCCACATCAATAACCTCATTGGTCATCCATAAGGTTCCTTCCTCATCATCCTTTTCTTGAGGTCTCACCTCACCTATTGCAAGTTTCTTTATGGCCTCACAAGGTAGTTCTTCATTTTCTGCAGTGTCATTAGAAACATGCCCTTGCGAGCCATTAGACTCATCAAATGTCACGTCTATCGCTATTTCAACAAGACCGGTGGTATTGTTGAAAACACGATATCCATGCGCATTTGATGCATAACCAAGCAAGAAGCCCTCGTCCACTCTAGGAGCAAACTTTGAGCTCTTGACTTTCTTGTTAAGAATAAAACATTTACAACCAAATACTCTAAAATAATCAACTTTAGGTTTGTTACCAGTGAGAAGCTCATAAGCAGTCTTTTTATAGATCTTATGAAGATAGAGACGGTTGATTGCATGACAGGCGGTGTTGACCGCCTCTGCCCAAAAGTTGTCAGGTGTCTTGTACTCATCCAACATGGTTCTTGCAGCTTCAATTAGAGTTCGGTTCTTTCTTTCCACAACACCATTTTGTTGTGGAGTGTAAGGCACCGAGAACTCATGTTTGATTCCCTCTTCTCCTAAGAATTCTTCGACACCTGTGTTCTTGAATTCCGTCCCATTATCACTTCTCACTTTCTTGATTTTGAGCTCAAACTCATTTTGAGCCCTTCTCATGAATTTCTTCAAGGTTTCTTGAGTTTCACCTTTATCACTTAAAAAGAAAACCCAGGTGAAACGAGAATAATCATCAACAATGACTAAACCATACTTACTACCACCAATGCTGATGTAAGCCACAGGTCCGAAGAGGTCCATGTGAAGAAGCTCCAGTGGCCTTTTTGTTGTAACCACATTCTTTGATTGATGTGGGACTCCATGTTGCTTTCCTGCTTGGCATGCGCCACAAACCCTATCTTTCTCAAACACAACATTTGTTAGTCCAATGATGTGACCATCCTTTTGAAGTTTGGCCAAGTTCCTCATGCCAACATGAGCTAGCCAGCGATGCCAAAGCCAACCCCTGTCAGATTTTGCCACTAAACAAGTCTCGGGCGTCACTCTACTTGTTGTGAAATCAACAAGATAGAGTTTGCCCTTCAAGCGACCTGTAAAGGCAACAGAGGAATCCTCCCTTCTAAGGATCTTCACATCCACATCAAAAAATAAGCAATTATAACCCATTCCACAAAGTTGTGAAACGGACATCAAATTGTAGCTTAAAGAATCTACCAATAAAACATTTGAAAGTGATTGTTGGTCAGAGATAGGAATTTTACCAATACCAATCACCTTACTCTTGCCACTATCTCCAAACACAATTTCTTGTGCTTCTTGAGTTAGTTGCAAGGAATGGAACATGTCTTCCTCCCCGGTCATGTGATTTGTGCATCCACTGTCAAGCACCCAACTTGACCCACCAGAGGAGTAGACCTGCAAAACAAGTTTAGGCTATGCTTTTAGGTACCCAAATTGAATTGGGTCCTGCAGTGTTAGTTATAGCCTTGGGTACCCACACACTTCTTTTCATGACTTTTCTTTTAGTGTAGGCACCCACATATTTCACAACCAATTTCCCTAAGTCCCAAGTCAACATATAATCACAAAGATAAGAGTGGGAAATGGGAGCATTGAATTTTTGTCCACTTGTTGATGCCGCTTCCTTCATCTTACTCTTTGTGGAACTCAAGTTTACCTTTACTTGAGTTGACTTGTCATTTGAGGAGTGAATCCTCCCCAAGGCATCATATAGGGTGGTTCCCTCTATGAACTTGGGGGATCTCCACCCCTTATGCACTGTGCTAGGGTTTTCCTTGGTTGTGTTGAACCCAAGCCCCCTTCTTCCATTGTTGGGCTTTAGGCACTTGTACTTGGGTTCAACTTTCTTTAACCCATCATTGCTAGAGCATCTATTTAATATTTCTTTGACCTTCACCTGTGGGCTCTTTTTCCTTGCATGGTTAGTTAGACAACAAGAAGCATGATATTTGGCACAATGTTTGCAGAAGGTATTATTTGAGGAGCTAGACTTAGATTCAATCAATAAAGATGAAGCATTAATGTTCTTGCAATTTTCAAGTTGCACTTGAAGTTCTTGATTTAGGACATTCAAGCTTAATATGCTTGATTCAAGTGCATCCTTTTCATTTGCAAGACTAGCTATAGAGGTTTTCATATTGATTACTTCCTTTTCTTTATCCTCTATAGTTATCTTGACTAAAGATACTTCCTTAGTCAAGGCATCTAGCATTTCATCTTTATTGAGTAGCAATCCTTGAAGCTCTAGGTTTCTTTCCTTTTCAAGGATAAGCAAGTCTTCTTGAGCATCAAGAGTTGCTTTTCTTTTATCTAGCTTCTCCATCAATTTGATGATAACATTATATCCATTCAAGCCAAATTCCTTAATCATTTTATTTTTCATAGCAATTTGTTCATCATCATCATCATTTTGAAAGTTATCACTAAATAAAGTTACCTTATCTCCTTTTGCCATGAGGCAAGTTGGAGTGTAGGAGTCGTCTTGTAGGTTGGTGAAGAGTTGCGAGCTTGAAGTAGATTGGATGGCAACATTTGCCACCACTTCCTCTTCTTCGGAGCTAGAACTCTCTTCATCGGAGTTCCATTCTTCACCAATATGGGCTTGACCATATTTCTTCTTCTTGAAATGTCCCTTGGTCTTGCCTTCCTTTTTAAACTTGTCCTTCTTGTATTCCTTCTTGACTTCTTGTTCCTTCTTGTTAGGACAATCCGCTATGAAATGACCGGTTTGGCCACACTCATAGCATGCCCTCTTCTTTCCTTTCCTTTGGAACTTGTCATTCTTCCTTACAAATTTCTTAAATGTTTTGATGAACATAGCTGTGTCTTCATCACTTGAGCTATCTTCATCACTTGAGGTCTCGACCACTTTCTTCGCTTTGTGGTCTTTGTTCTTCTTGGGGTTGTCTTGTTCATTTGTGATCAAGGCATGAGAGTCTCTTGTCTTGATGGGGGCTTCTTCGGACTCGTGTTGTTGAATTTTTGCAAACAATTGATGAGGCGTCATCTCCTCATAGTCATCACGATCCCTTATCATCCTTGCAAGACTCTTATCCTTTTCTTTATAAGCTCTCATGAATAATCTTGTGACCTTGGAGTCACTCCAATCTTCACTCCCAAGTACTCTTATTTTGTTGACCAACACCATCAACTGATCAAAGAGTGATTGAAGCGACTCACCCTTGATCCAATCATATCTAGCAAGCTCACTCTCCAAAGCTTCAACTCTATGTCTCTTAGCTTTGGGATCTCCTTCATGTGACATTTTAAGAATGTTCCAAATGTCACGGGCATCTTCTCTTCCTTGAACTTTCCGGTATTCTTCCGGACAAAGACTCCCTTTAATTATGCTCACTGCTTGAGCATTGCGATGAATCTCTTGCATCATTTCTGGAGTCATCTCTTCTCCTTGGGCAGGCTTATGCATACCTACATTAACAATCTCCCAAAGACTAGGATGTACACCGATTAAATGCGACTTCATCTTATCGGCCCACTCGTCATAGTTCAACTCATTAAGAGTTGGTAACTTTCCAAGTGGGGTGGAAGAGAAGTTGGGAATAAAATTTCTAGAGTAATCGAATTGAACTTTACTAAACTCGTTACCTTTGCTTTTGGTAGATGATTCTTCGGTGTTGAGACTTACCTTGCTCAACACCTTCGACACCAAAAGATCTACTAGGTCGTCATTGTAATCAAATTTTCCTTTACCTTTGTCTTCTTCGGCCTTTCTTCTTGATTCTTCTTCTTCGGCCTTTTTCTTAGCATCTTCCTCTTTCATCTTGAGGAACATCCTCTCGACGATCTTCATGGCGAGGTCGAGGACCTTGGGGTCCACTTCCTCACCGGAGGATGTGACGGGAATATCCTCGAGGATAGGATCCACATGGTCCCGTTGAGTAGACATAATCGCTTCCTCACGCGGTTAAGCGTAAAATGAGGTATGAGGTTCTGATACCAATTGAAAGTAGCCTAGAGGGGGGTGAATAGGCTACACCTGAAAATTTTCACTAAAAACTTCGAGATAGGTTAAATTAAAGTTGCACTGGTGCAAACCGGTTCAGTCGATTTTAATTACAACCGAACAAGTTTGAACCTGCTCAACTTAAATTAGGTAATCTGTTAAACAAATACGAAGTAGTGAAGAATATAGCTAAAGACTTGCCCTACACAAAATGTACTCGAATGAATAATATGAACCAACCAATGAATTTAAAGCGCTTGACAAGAACACACAAGAACACGTGATATAACCCGAGGTTCGGCAACCACCACAAAGGTGTCCTACTCCTCGTTGAGGAACCCACAAAGGGCCGGGTCTTTTCCAACCCTAATCCTCCACAAGCCGACCACAAAGGTCAAGGCAATCTCTTCTCAAATCAGCTCAAAGAGCGGGTGATACAAACTTCTTGGGGTCGTCCACAAATTTGGAGACTTCCAAGCAACCTCTAACCGTCAAGGAACACGAGGTTCCAAGAGTAACAAATCCGCACAAGGTTAAGTTTGCAACGAGCTCAAGAACAAAGAGAAAAGGAGAATCGAGATGAAATTGACAGCGAGTTCGATCGAGTTCACCTCACACAAAGGTTCCTTCAAATGATTGAAGGAGATGTGATTGCGGGTGTGAAAGGTGAAATGAATGCGCTTGTTTGAAGGTTGGTCAGCCAAGAATTCGTGGGAGAGGCAGAAGTAAATGAGAGAGAGAGAGTGTGAGGGGGTATATAAAGGATCCCCTAAAAGCTGGCAGCCGTTGGGAGAAAAAGAGTAAAAACCGGTTGAACTGGTTTTCAGACCGGTTGAACCGGTTTCTACCAGGGGGATCCCGGTCCACTGAGCTACTCAGCCAGGGACTCAACCGGTTTCAAAACCGGCTGAGTAAGGAAAAAATTCGGCTCAACCGGTTTTAAAAAAATATCTGCAGCAACTTTTCTGACAGCTCTGACTGTCAGACAAGTTAGAGCAGAGGAGGCAGGTGAACAGTACCAAAACCGGTTGAACCGGTTTCAGGACCGGTTGAACCGGTTTTGGGGGATGAAACCAAATTTTGAGTATTTTGAAGAGAACAAAAGTGGAGTCTTTGTGGGAAGTAAAATTTGTTTTTCACAAGGGCATTCATGATCTGGAAAAATGTTCTCCAAGATATTTTCAAAAGATTTTGAACTTGGCTCGTTGCACAACTTACTTAACCATCGCGGATCCCTCTTAATTGTACGGCGATTCCTATGACTCAAGAATTATAAATTTAGCACCGCCATTGTTTCTAAGCACTTGGAGCACGCCATTTGATGTGGAATTTTAAATCCGCTGTGCTTTATACTTTTATGCTCGTAAGATCTGTGCTTCTCCTGTCTGTAGAATTTCTGTGTACATACTAGGAGCAAACTTGTTAGAATCTCAGTTTCTTTTGTCATTAATCACCAAAACCCTCAATTAGGGTTGATTGCACTTACAACGCGCAACGACCGCCCCGCGAACCGCTCGCCCCATCGCATTAACTCCACAGTAGGACAGGCAGCGTCTCTGGCAGGGGAAGCAAGCGACACTTCGCCTTCGCTATAATGACCGCGTCAGAAAAGGTACGCCGCGTCGTTTGATTTTGTGTCCTTTTCCTTTTCCTCTTTCTCTCTCTTACAACAGGGACCGGGAAAGGGGGATACCCCGAAAAGGACCCTTCTCCGTGAAGGAAACAGGCTCCGAGCCTCCCTACTGATCAGAGGTTCGAAGGCCGGCCCCTCGGAGGGGTTCAACGGCCGCCTCAGATCGATTGGGTTCTGCGCCCACTACTGGTCAGAGGTTCGATGGCCGGCCCCTCGAAGGGTTCAACGGCCGCCTCAGGCCACTCGGGCTCCGCGCCCACTACTGATCAGGGGTTCATAGGCTGGCCCTCGAAGGGTTCACAGTCGCCTCAGACACAGAGCGAGGGATGACCCTGGGTACGTTCGATACATAACCAAGGTTCAGGCTACGCTCCCGAGGTACCCTAGGACATTTCCGAGACCAGCGGGAACGATCTTGTAACGGAATCCCATCAGAGGGAGGCATCGAGCCCTCGGACCCCGTCGACAGGGGACCGGGTCTGGCAGATCACCCGTAGGTACTTTTGGGCGCGCCTCTGGGCCTCTAGCCGACCCCTAACAAATGGGGCACGGACGTCCGCTCGGATTACCCGCCAGCAGCTCACCGGAAACACCATGTTCGGCGCCACCTGAGGGCAACATGGCGCTTCCCCCCCCCCTCCTCCTTGCGGAAAGGTGACGCAGGGGCGTATGTAAAAAAGTTAAGTCTGTCCCTGATCGTCCTCTCGCCCTGTGCAGAGGCTCGGGGGCTGCTCTCGCAAACCCGGCTCCGGCCAAATCGTTGACAGCGTCAACATACCAGCCCGAGAGCTTGGGACCCGACCGTGCACTCGGGCTACGGCCAGCTCGCATGAGGGAACAACTAGACCAGCCGAAGTGTTGCGAAACGCACTAAGACCTCGAAGGAGTAAAACTACTCCTCCGAGGCCTCGGGGGCTACACCCGGCGGGTGCGCTCGCGCGCACCCACCAGAACAGAATGCAACCGAAAAAGGCTGGTCCCCTTGCAAAAAAGTGCGGCAAAAGCCTCCAAGCGAGTATTAGTATTCCCTTGGAGGCTCGGGGGCTACTGTCGGGGACCATAATTAGGGGTACCCTCAAGACCCCTAAATCTCAGCTGGTAACCCCCATCAGCACAAAGCTGCAAAGGCCTGATGGGTGCGATTAAGTCAAGGATCGGTCCATTCAAGGGACATGATCGTGCCTCGCCCGAGCCTAGCCTCGGGCAAGGGAAGCCGACCCCGGAGAACCTATGTCTCGCCCGAGGACCCCCCTCCAGCAACGGGCACACTATCGGCTCGCCCGAGGCCCAGTCTTCACCGAGAAGCGACCTTGGCCACATCGCCACGCCGACCGACCAAATCGCAGGGGAATTTAATGCAAAGGTGGCCTGACACCTTTATCCTGACGCACGCCCTCCAGTCGACAGAGCCGAAGTGACCGCAGTCACTTCGCCGCTCTACTGACCGGTCTGACAAGAGGACTGCGCCGCCTGCGCCGCTTCGACTGCTGAGCCACCCGACAGAGTGAAGCTGACAGCAGCCAAGGCCGGCCTCGGGCGTCATAGGAAACTCCGCCTCGCCCGACCCCAGGGCTCGGACTCAGGCTCAGCCCCGAAAGACGGCGAACTCCGCTCCGCCCGACCCAGGGCTCGGACTCGGGCTCAGCCCCGGAAGACGGCGAACTCCGCTCCGCCCGACCCAGGGCTCGGACTCGGGCTCAGCCCCAGAAGACGGCGAACTCCGCTCCGCCTGACCCAGGGCTCGGACTTGGGCTCAGCCCCAGAAGACGGCGAACTCCGCTCCGCCCGACCCAGGGCTCAGACATGGGCTCAACCCCGGAAGACGACGAACTCCGCCTCGCCCGACCCCAGGGCTCGGACATGGGCTTAGCCCCAGAAGACGACGAACTCCGCTCCGCCTGACCCAGGGCTCGGACTTGGGCTCAGCCCCAGGAGACGACGGACTCCGCTTCGCCCAACCCCAGGGCTCGGACTCAGCCCTGGCCTCAGCCGACGGTCTCCGCCTCGCCCGACCCAGGGGCTCGGACTCGACCACGGCCACGGAAGACAGACTCGACCTCGACCTCGGAGGAGCCTCCACATCGCCCAACCTAGGGCGCGGACCGACCATGTCGACAGGAGGCGCCATCATTACCCTACCCCGAGCTGACTCAGGCTACGGGGAACAAGACTGGCTTCCCATCTGGCTCGCTCCGCCAGATAGGCAATGATGGCGCCCCGCATGCTCTGTGACGTCGGCGGCTCTCGGCCCCCCTTACGGAAGCAAGAGGACGTCAGCAAGGACTCGACAGCCCCGACAGCTGTCCTCTCGCCAGGCTCCAGCACTCCTCCGACGGCCACGACACCACACGAACCGGGTGCCAAAACCTCTCCGGCTGCCACGACGGCATGTACTTAGGTCGCTAGCTCTCCTCCGCTAGACACGTAGCACTCTGCTACACCCCCCATTGTACACCTGGATCCTTTCCTTACGCCTATAAAAGGAAGGACCAGGGCCCTCTTATAGAAGGTTGGCCCGCGCGGGGAAGGACGGGACGGCGCTCGCGCAAGGCCGCTCGCTCCCACTCCCGCGTGGACGCTTGTATCCCCCTACTGCAAGCGCACCCGACTCAGGCGCGGGGCTAACACGAAGGCCGCGGGATCCACTCTCTCACGCCTGCCTCCGTCCGGCTGCTTCCTTTCCCCCCTTCGCGTTCCGCCTTGCGTCGACCCATCTGGGATGGGGCACGCGACGACAATTCACTCGTCGGTCCAGGGACCCCCCCGGGTTTCGAAACACCGACAATGGCAATGTTGGCGGCATCCTCGTCGGAGGAGGAGTCGATGGAGCTCTCGTCGAAGTCCCATTCCTGATATACGTGGGCATCACCGCCCTTCTTCTTGTAATATCTCTTATTCTCCTTCTTCTTCCCCTTCTTGTCATCGCCCCTGTCACTATCACTTGAATTTGGACATTTAGCAATAAAATGACCGGGCTTACCACACTTGTAGCACACCCTTTTGGAGCGGGGCTTGTAGTCCTTTCCCCTCCTTTGCTTGAGGATTTAGTGGAAGCTCTTGATGATGAGCGCCATCTCCTCGTTGTCGAGCTTGGAGGCGTCGATTGGAAGCCTACTTGATGTAGACTCCCTCTTCTCTTCTCCGTCGCCTTGAATGCGACGGGTTGCACCTCGGGTGTGGAGGTGGCGCCTTGCTCCAAGTTGACAATATGTTTGGAGTCTTTGATCATAAGTTCAAAGCTCACAAACTTGCCAATTACCTCCTCAGGAGACATTAGCCTGTATCTAGGATCCCCACTTATTAATTGAACTTGAGTGGGATTACGAAATACAAGGGATTGTAGAATAACCTTGACCATTTCATGGTCATCCCATTTTGTGCTCTCGAGGTTGCGCACTTGGTTCACCAAGGTCTTGAGCCGGTTGTACATTGCTTGTGGCTCCTCTCCTTTGTTGAGGACGAATCGACCGAGTTCTCCCTCGATCGTTTCACGCTTGGTGATCTTGGTCACCTCGTCCCCTTCGTGCGCCGCCTTGAGAACGTCCCAAATCTCTTTGGCACTCTTTAACCCTTGCACCTTATTATACTCCTCTCGACTCAAGGAGGCGAGAAGTATAGTTGTGGCTTGAGAGTTAAAGTGCCTAATTTGGGCGACCTCGTCTGAGTCGTAGCCTTCGTCCCCCACCATAGGTACCTGCGCTCCAAACTCAACAATGTCCCAAATGCTTGCGTGGAGTGAGGTTAGGTGATGCCTCATTTTATCACTCCACATACAATAATCCTCACCATCAAAATATGGTGGTTTGCCTAAGGGAACGGAAAGTAGAGGAGCACGCTTAGAAATACGGGGATAACAAAGGGGCATCTTACTATACTTCTTGCGCTCATGACGCTTAGAAGCGATGGATGCCTCAGAGCTTGATGTGGAGGGCGACGATGAGTCGGTCTCGTAGTAGACCACCTTCTTCATCTTCTTTTTCTTGTCGCCACTCCAATACAACTTGATGGAGGGAGGGGATCCCTCCTTGGCTTTGTTGTCGGACTCCCTTGATGTAGCCTTCCCAAGGCTTGAGGGCTTGTCGCCAGTTTCGATCTCTCTCTTGGCGTGATCTCCCGACATCACTTCGAGTTGTTAGACTCTAATGAAGCACCGGACTCTGATACCAATTGAAAGTCGCCTAAAGGGGGGGGGGTGAATAGGCGTAATCTAAAATTTACAACTTTAAACACACACTACAAGCCGGGGTTAGTGTTAGAACTTAAATCAAGTCCGAGAGAGAGGGGAAAACAAATCAAATGGAAATCAAGCGAATGAATACGGTGATTTGTTTTACCGAGGTTCGGTTCCAAAGAACCTAATCCCCATTGAGGTGGTCACAAAGACCGGGTCTCTTTCAACCCTTTCCCTCTCTCAAACGGTCACTTAGACCGAGTGAGCTTCCTCCTTAATCAACCGGGTCACTTAGACCCCGCAAGGACCACCACACACTTAGGTGTCTCTTGCTTTGATTACAAGTCACTTGGGAACAAGAATGAGGAAGGAAGAAAGCGATCCAAGCAACAAGAGCGCAAATGAACACGAACACACACTCTCTCAAGTCACTAGGTGGTTGGAATGAATTTGGGACTTAGAGAGGCTTTGATCTTTTGAATTGTGTCTAGGATTGAATGCACTAGCTCTTATATTGAATGAGAACTTTAGAAAACTTGGATGCTTGGAGTTGTGGTGGTTGTGGGGTATTTATAGCCCTCAACCACCAAGAAGCCATTGGGGAAGGCTGCTGGCGATGGGCGCACTGGACAGTCCGGTGCGCCACCGGACAGGTCTTGTTCACTGTCCGGTGCGCCGCCACGTCACCCAACCATTAGGGTTTGGGAGCAGTCGACAGTTGGCGCCGTTGTCTTCTTGTGGCACCGGACAGTTCGGTGCCACACCGGACAGGTCCTGTTCACTGTCCGGTGCGCCTCTGACTCTCTGCTCTGACTCTGCGCGCACTGTTCTTCATTGTTCATCTGTGTTAGCGGCTTTTGCAGTCGACCGTTGCGCGATTTAGCCGTTGCTCCGCTGGCACACCGGATAGTCCGGTGGCACATCGAACAGTCCGGTGAATTATAGCGGAGTGCGCCTGCTGAAACCCGAGAGTGGCTGGTTTAGTCCTGTACAGACCTGGTGCACCGGACACTGTCCGGTGGCACACCGGGCAGTACGGTGCGCTAGACCATAGCACACTTGGTTTCTTTTGCTCCTTTGAATTTGATCCCTAACTTGAATATTTATTGGTTTGTGTTGAACCTTAATGCACCTGTAGAACATGTGTTCTAGAGAAAACTAGTTAGTCCATATATTTGTGTTGAGCATTCAACCACCAAAATTAATTGCGGGAAAAGGTTAACCCTATTTCCCTTTCATCGAGAATCAGTAAAATCGGAGTTACGATTAGAAAGATATGATTTTCCCAAGATTTAGGTGATTAAACACTAAAAGGTATATTATAAATCATGTGGTAAATATATTACCAAGAAATAACTTAATTGATCTTTATTCTAAGTTATTACTTGACTTGAGTTTATATTTTAGTTAAATTATAATTATGGACGGGTTAACCTTAATTAGAGAAGGTATAAAAATAAACATAGGTTAAATGTAAAAGTACATGATGTGGTATAAATAATGTTTTTACTGTGTAGACAATTTTACTATGAATCGAACGTAACTAGAATGGATCAATCAGAGTTAAAATGATCAAGATATGAATTATCTAAGTTTTTATCCATTTTTATATACCCTTTTATGCATAAAATAAACTTTAGGGGTGGTTTTGTAAAAACTAGGGACCTTATTATAAGAGTCTTTTTGTAGCCGAGGACAGCGGGTTTATTTGTTAAGAACTCTGGGGTTTATTTGTAATCCTGCTCGGCTGAAGGGTATGGATCCATATCACCCGCCCGATCAAACTTCGATGGTCACGATTAGGTCTAATTGTTTTAAGTGAATCGGTATCTATAATGTAATTGTGGTCGTTGGGTCGAGGATCTATGGCTACGGGCTCGACTTAATCTGAGTCGTTCGATCAACGATCCACACACCGAATTCAAGTGGCAAAGAGGTACGCTAACTATTTAATCTCTACCGCACGTTAGCTGATCAACGGCTTCACGCAACTCCGCCCTTATGTCTAATCTCAACCGTTAATGATCAATCCGACGGTACCCCCTCTTCTTCCTCTCGAGCTGAGTCGCGGTGGCGCGCTGGTCGTGCGGTGATGCCGCGCCGGCGAGCACCCGATTCCCCCGATCCCAGGCCCTGGAATCCAATGCGAACGGCTCAAAACATGGCGAGGAGACAGGTGAAGCGACGGGAGACAGCCATACTGGAGCTGAATGTGCCAATGAGGCTGCCCACACGAGCAGGATGATTCCTGGTGGAGCAGTTCTTCCAGCGAACAACAGCGGCACCCCGCCACCCCGGTCAGTCATCCGACCCTAGGACCAATGCACGCGCGTCTAGAGCGCCATGACAATCTCCCCTAACCAACTATCGTGCCCCGAGCATCGTTGTAGGCAGGCGCCCCTGGCGGCGGATTTCTGTCCCTACACCAATGTCTGTTCTGCTCGGCACCAGATGCTCGGCAACGGCCTCCATACGCGGCTAGGATTCAACCCAGGGCGACCACGGCGACCCGTCACC
Organism: Zea luxurians; assembly: GCA_029449295.1. Lineage (NCBI taxonomy): Eukaryota > Viridiplantae > Streptophyta > Magnoliopsida > Poales > Poaceae > Zea > Zea luxurians. The sequence continues at coordinate 9,405,715 of JAOPSE010000005.1, read as the reverse complement.
AAGACCCCTGGCGAGCACACAACCAACATTTTTCTCGTCCCCTCTCCGGTGAAGCTCAGTGCGAGCTCCCCATTGGCAGCTCACTCTCCCTTTCTCCCGGTCCGGCGAGGAAGCACGCGGCGCTCTTGCCGCTAGCGGTGGTTAAGAAAATGAGATGAGAGGGGAGGATAGCCGGTGAGTAATTATCCCCCCAGACACCGGAAGAGAGGGGAGGGTTGTTTCAACGGCCATCGGGGTCTACGACGGTGACCACAGACTGAGTTCGGCGTCGAAGAGAAATCCGACACGGTGGGTCCACATGACAGACATGGTGAGGCGCTGCTGAGTGGCCGACTTGACGGCCCACATGCCAGGTACCAAGGTCTAGACCGAGCGCGTGGGCGACGCATCCAAGACCTGCCTAGTGGGACCCGCACGTAAGTGTCACCAGGAAAAAGAAAAGGGAAATAGCGTGGGCCAAGCGGGATGTGTATTTGGCCCAACAGGCCAGGGCAGAGGGGCTAAGCTGGGCCGAGCGGCAAAGGAAACAGCCCAGGGAAAGCTTTCTCTTTTTCCTTTATTTTATTTTCCTTTTCAATCCCTTTTGGATTTCTATTTCTAAGTTTTCAAACTCATGCTCAAATAAAAGTTTGAGTTAGATGCACAATCAAAACTCAGCATGTGATGCAGTATTCATGTTATTCTATTTATTTATTTATTTATTATCCTGCATAAGCAAATGCTTTTGAATATGTAGCTCCCACATAATTATTTTGAGAAAAGTAGTTTCTATTGTATAATCTCAATTAAAAGATGATCTAACATTTATCCTTATATAATACTTATAAACTTAAAGGATATTTTATATAAGAATCCTTTTATTGAATCTTTATTATAAAACATTTATTTTAGGAGATGTGACTTCAAAGGCTATGGGAATTCTTATAAAAAATATTCTAATTCAAAATCTTTGGAAGATTTTACAATATTCTCAAAATTAGATTTGGGGTGCTACAAACTCTACCCCCTTAAAAATAATCTTGTCCTCGAGATTACTAAGAAGAGGAACATATTTAGCTGGGTTTGCTTCTAATTGGTTCCAACACCAATTTCCTTGATTCAAGTTCTTTAATGGGCATCTCCTATGTATAGTCACCTATTTGGAAAGATGAGAGAGGGTTATGGCATGAAAGACTAGGCAGAAGAAAGGATCCATCCAGGACTGTGGATTTTGATTCCTTTGGAGATCTGGCTTGACTTCCTGTTGGGTTGGTGCTTATCTTTCCTTGACGATGTTGGTCTTCTTTGGCCTTCATTCTTGGAGCTGCCATCCAAGTTACAGGCATGTAATTAAGATAGTTGGGGTACATGGGTGGGTCAAAAGCATAGATGGATTATGTATACTATTAGGAGTGCATGGCCAAGTTGGTCTAAGGCACCAATTTAAGTTTAAGTGAACGAGGTGGGAAAAGAGGTTATAGGTGTAGAGTTTAATCTAGTAAATAATCTAGGTCAATTTACTCTACCCCTTCAGATAGGTGTAAGAAATTTGGGCCAATTAGACTAGGTTTGATTAGGCTAGATCAAACTAGATTATGTTGGACTAGGTCAGGTTAATCATTTTGGGTCACATTAGATTAGATAGGATCTAGATCAGTTTGGCATAACTGGATAAGATCTAATTAATTTGGATTAAATCATTTTCGTTACTCTAGGATGAGATAAGCAAAGTGGTTAGGATAGGATGGAAGGATAAGATAGAATCTTTTTAAGGTAAGATGGGTTTATAAGATAGATTTATTTGTTGTTTTTTATATGAGGGATAATCTATTTTTCTAAATATATTTAATGCCTATACATATATGCAGATGTAATTGTGGACATTACTCCACAACTCATCACACTCAATCAAAGAACCAAATCACACAGTTATCATAAGAACAAGCATCCAAGTGCATAGATAAAAAATAGTTTTTTCTAAGATTAGGTCTCCTATTCCTAAAGGTCACTTTAGGTACAAGATTTCAAAGTGTGAAATCCATTTTTGTCTTTAGAAGAGAAAAAGGTAAGAGTAATCAGAGCAAAGCAGAATTAGATGGGAAAAGATTAAGGTAAGTTTAGAAAGAATCAGAGTAGCAAAGGTGAGTATGTAAGGGTTGTCCAGTTCTATCTAGGTTACGTCCTACAGTCAACATTCATCTGATACCACTTCTATCGCACCCGGATTTAGGGGGGCCAAACCCGGGCGCAACTCACATGTGTGCGGGGATCAAGTCTCACACATATGATGACTCAGGGTACATAAACGAATGTCATATCTTTAAAATTTAATGGAGTTCTATACAAAATAATTACATCATATGAAGACAACGATCTAGCAACCATAGTTGACTAGGAGACGACGGCCTAGACCTCTCACGAACTCATCGCGGCATCCTTCATGCTCCTTATATTCTGGTACCTGTCCTTGACCTGCGGGGGTGTGAGTATAGCAAGGGTGAGCTCACATACGTTCATTGCTCAACAAGTTGTGGGGAATAATGTGCATGAGCTCACTTGTGGGGGCTCATGTGAAATGTAAGGCTTACCAAAGGAGATGGTTAAAGCTGAGCATTACTTTTAAAGTTGGTCAAATTTTATTAGCAGTTACTAAGTATAAGTAGATACCAACCTAAACAAATAAGAGATCACAATTAATAATAACACTCACAATGCAATTCATATGACAAATTAAGTTTAGTTTCATAAATTACTCATGTGAGGATCCAAGCTGCTCATGACCATGAGCACGGCTGATATACCAATTTTACAGTCTGTAGAGGTTGCACATCTTTACCCACAAGATGTGTTTCTTGATTAGCCAGGGTTAGCTAGACTCTTAGACACTTCCAAGGTGAATGGCTAGGGATCCATTGCGAGGCCTTTACAAAGTTCCACTAGTTCGAGAAAACCTGCTACGGATTCAGGAAGAAGGAAGCAGAGCAATCCCTCGTCCAAAATTCCATCACAGCAGTTCGACCCAAGAACCTCCCTATACACTGCAGCGACGCCTCCCCACTTGCCCCTTTCGGGTAAGGTAATCTCTCCCTGGCTTTTCTAATTACTTGGCTAAGGGCGTCCCATTCCACCCTTGTGGTAGCACTGTTTTCCTAGATGGTCACTCCATGTTCCAATTATTATAATGATCTTATCATGAACAATAATTAAAATAACAACAAAATTGAAACATGATCATAATATAACATTAATTTCCCAAAACCAGGTAGAGCAATAGCAAATCTACCCAATAGTTCTTTTGTTTCCAAGGTATGGGGTAAACAAAACTAGGGAAACCTATTGGGTCCCATCAAATTAACCTGAGCATGTCACAGTGATTACCAGAGATCATTATTAGGTAGAGAAGAGTGATCAAGGGCACAACTTGCCTTAGGCTTGAGATCCCAAGTACCAAATTGATCTTCAGATTCTCGTGACCTCACCGCTATTCGTAGCAATGCATACAAATAGACAAGAAGTACATAAACATAACAATACACCAAATATGAGAACAAACATCATAAGAATTTCTACGCGCTGCTACAAGACCGTAGGTTCGAGAATCACTAAATCGGAGTTACGATTAGAAAGATATGATTTTCCCAAGATTTAGGTGATTAAACATTAAAAGGTATATTATAAATCATGTGTTAAAGATATTACTAAGAAATAACTTAATTGATACTTATTCTAGGTTATTACTTGACTTGAGTTTATATTTTAGTTAAATTATAATTATGGATGGATTAACCTTAATTAGAGGAGGTATTAAAATAAGCATAGTTTAAATGTAAAAGTACATGATGTGGTATGAATAATGTTTTTACTGCGTAGACAATTTTACTATGAATCTAACGCAACTGTAATGGATCAAATATGAGTTAAAATGATCAAGATATGAATTATCTAAGTTTCTATCCATTTTTATATACCCTTTTATGCATAAAATAAACTTTAGGGGTGGTTTTGTAAAAACTAGGGACCTTATTGTAAGAGTCTCTTTTAGCCGAGGACGACAGGTGTAACACCCCGTCTGTAACACCCTGAATTTTGGGTATAAAATTTCTTTTTTCTAAATATCTACCAAATTCAAGTGTTACTCTTGTCTCTCTCTAGTCTCTCTCTCTTTCTTTTGGTTAGAATTCGGTTAATTAGGATAGGAGTTAATTATTTATTTTGACAAAACAATGTAAGTCATGAATTGATGCATCATGCTGAGTCCAAGATATTATTTGAGTTGATGCACATGTTTGATTTGGTTTGAATTTGAATCTTGGTTTGAATTTGAATTGAAAACCCTAGAGAAAATAAAATAGAAAAGCAATGGAAAATTCCAGGAAAATAGAAAATCCTAATTCAGCCCAGCTAGCCCAAGCCGGCCCACCTTCACGCGCGTGCCCCCGCGCCGTCTGACTGGTGGAGCCCACCTATCAGCGATAGTTCTCACGCCCGCACGCCCTCTCCCTCCCTCTCTCTGCTGCCTAGGTCCCGCTTGTCGGCGCGTTCCTTTGCACATTGTGTGCCTGAGCCACTGTCTGGCGGGCCCCGCTTGTCAGCCCTCTCCCCCTCCTCTAACTTCCAATCCACACACCCGCCATGGCCGCACCCATGTCCACGCGAATCCCGGCCACCACCCACTCGCCCAACCCCTACTCAAGCCCCCTCACGTCCGCTCTGCCATTCCCCCACTCGCAGACACCCCAGTTCGCCTTCGCTCGTGCGCCGCTCCTTCTTAGAGCTCTCGGAAGACCGTCGCCGCTCGCCATGTGTAATACCCACTTTGTAAAAAAGTATAAAAGGAGAAATTATATTCCATTATATACATGTGTGCCATCTCTATTTATCATTTCATGTGAACACCTCATTTAGAAACAAAGGATTAATAAAAGTCATTAAATTGTGCATCATGCTAAGGCTTTATTTTGTGTGCATTTTGTAATGATATAAAAATAGAGTAAAAAGAAATATGTTAATATCCAAATGGGGATTTAAATCCTAAAGGAAATTCTAGAATTGAGAAAAAGAGAAGAAAACATTATACAAATAGGAGAAAATAAAAATATAAATGAATTAAAATTTAGTTCATATTATTATATAGACATTTAACCTAGGTTTGAACTTCACACATACATATTCAAATTTGAAGTTTAAATTTGAAAGAGAAGAGAGGAGGGAAGAAAAGAAAAGATAAAAGAAAGAATACTAATTGGGCCTTAGTCTGCACATTTGGCCCATTTCCCCTTTCCCTCGCCCAATCGGCTAACATGTGGGCCGCCCGGTCGGTCTCCTTTTCCTCTCCACGCATGCCTATTGACTTGCATGTGGGGCCCTGTTGTCGGGGTTATCCCCTCCATGGCGCGCGCGCTCCGGGAAGACGAAGACCGCACACCAGCCACCTCTGAAGCACCAGTTCGCACGCATCATCACGCTAACAAGTGGGGCCCACTGCTCAGTCTCATGGACGCGTGCTCGTGCCTTTGCGCTCACAGACACGTGGGCCCTTTGGTCAGTGACGCGGTGTTCGTGCGCACGACTCCGACTTCGCCGCCATGGACATCGACCTGGTTGCGAGCGTTCTTTGACCGGGTTGTTAAGATTTCCGCGGGTCTCGATAACCACCAATGCACAACCCCTCCCTCGGCACCAGCTAATTATAAAATTGGGTATTGGTCCGCCAAGGGCACCGCATCGCCGCAGAGTGATGGTTGCGTGACCTCCACCGAGGATTGGCATCTACGCACGCATTAGGTGCTTCGCTGTGCCACGACGGAGGTGGTAGAGGAGGATTCGGGGGCCGCCATTGATCGGAGAGGGTGGAATTGCTCACCGGAGTGAGAAGTCTACCGCGGGATACCCCACCTCGTGGATAGAGACTCTTCGGCCGCCATTTTTGGTAAGCTCACCTCCGACCGCTCCGCTTTCATCTACACTCCGCCTAGCGTCAATCCGAGTTAGGAGTAGGGCCTTGGGTTACCGGAATTTACTCGTGGGGGTACACTGGTCGTGGGCTACGGCTGCGCTATCCTGGCGCGGTCACGAGGTTAGGGATGAGATATCCGCCGTCCATTTTGTGATGTGCGGCTACGATTAGAGTAGACGTATCCCTTCGCGTAGGTGAGTGAGCACCGTGGATCTTCAATCCTTCGGCGCAGATTACGTCTTGCTTCATTGAAACACGACCGTCGATCTCCGATCTTGCGGGCAGCGTTCGGTACCGGTTAAATTGAGTGACGATTTAATCCTGGCCGCCCAGCGTAGATCGGACGGCCCATCGTGGCCGATACCGCTTCGGTGTCCTCTTTTACATAAGAACCCTCGGGGTTCTAAAAAATAGAACCCACCGTCCAATCTAATACACCAACGTGTCTTAGGAAACTTTATGTAGAAGCCCCTGCGTTTTCTAGTATTTGAGGCCCAGTCCAGAGAACAGAAAAACCAGGGAAATTAAATTAGAAATAGATTTTAGTATTAAATTAATTGCAGAAACTTGTTTAGTTTGTAGAAAATTCATATGAACTCCAAATTGATCCATTCTAGTTCCTATAATTTTGTAATATTATTGTCTATCAAATAGTGCCACTGTTTTGACATGAAAGACACATTAAAATTTATCTCTTACTTAATCTTGTATTAAATACATAAAACCTTGGGAAATTCATAACTTAAAATATATAATTCCAAATTTAATGATTCCTGTTCCCAGAATCTTATTTTAATGTGTAGATTATTATTATGTATTTTGTTTACATGTTTGGTGTGACGTTAATTTCCTCTATATACTATGTATGTTTGTATTGGTGCGAGTAGACGAGCAAGCCAAAGAGGATCCAGGGCTTCAGCTGGTAGAGACTGCTGAGCAGGAGCTCGTTGAAGGCAAGTTGTGCCCTTGATCACTTCCTTTTTACCCAGTCATGTTCTTATTAATCATAATGATCTGCATAGGATAATTTTGATGGGATCCAATAGGTTACCCTAGTTTTGGCTATCTTTATACCTTGTTTTACCACTGAATATTTTTGGATAGTATATGCTATTGCTTTATGTGGTTTTGGGTATGGAGATATACATCACTCATTGTTACACTTTTGTTATCAGTTATTATTTACTGTTCATGATAATATCATTATGTTAATGGGAACATGGAGAACCACCCAGGAAAACAGTGCTACCACAAGGGTGGTATGGGACGCCCTTGGCTGATTAACTAGGAAATCTAGTGGATGACTACCTTACCCGAAAGGGGCAAGGGCAGTAGGGGAGTGGTCAGTGTAGGGAGGTCCTTGGGTTGATTTTGCTACGATGGCGGTTAGGCGAGGGATTCCTGCACTGGAGCTTCCTAGAAACTGTAGCGGGTTTTCTGAAGCTAGTGGAACTTTGTAAAGGCTTCGTAGTGGTACCCTACCTCGCTTCCTTGGTAGAGGTGTATGGGGTCCGATCAACCCCGTGGCAAATGGGTAACACGACTTGTGGGTAAAGATGCGCAACCTCTGCAGAGTGTAAAACTGGTATACTAGCCGTGCTCACGGTCATGAGCGGCTCAAACACTCACATGATTAACTTATGTAATTAAATTCAATTTGTCATTTGCATCGCATTGGGATTATTTTATTATTACTGTTACTTATTATTTATAAGATTCAGTATTTACTTACACTTAGTAATTGCTATTAAAATATTGACCAACTTATAAAAGCAATGCTCAGCTGCAACCTTTATTTTATTGATCAGCCTTACACTTCACATGAACTCCCACCTTTGGTGAGTTCATGCACATTATTCCCCACAACTTGTTGAGCGATGAACATGTGTGAGCTCACCCTTGCTGTTTCACACCCCCCACAGGAGAAGAACAGGTGGTCGAAGAGGAGCCGCCTAACACTGAGGCTTTCAACTTGATCTAGGTGGCGTCTCCCAGTCAGCTTTGTGGTGCCAGGGAATAATATTTAGTTCGCTTTACTTTATCATTTATTTTTGTAAGACTTCCGCTATGTAATAAGTACATTCATGATATTTATGACATTTATTTCTATGCACTCTGCTATTATATGTGTTGTCTTCTCTGGCGCATATATGAGATGCACCCAGCTTTGTTCCTTAAATCCGGGTGTGACAGAAGTGGTATCAGAGGAATGTTGACTATAGGACGAAACCTAGATAGAAATGGACAAAACCCTTACCTACTTACCTTACTCTGATTCATTCTATACCTACCTTATCTTGATCCTGTCTCACCTTTTGCTGTCATACTCTGATTACTCTTATCATTTCCACTCTAAGACAAGATGGGTTTCACACCTTGGAATCCTACATTTATGACATTCTTAAGAGATAGGGAACCTAAGACGAAATTAAAACTATTTTCTCTATTTAAAAATGTTGGTTGATTGTTCTAATGATAAATGTCTGATTTGCTTCTTTGATTGATTGAAATATTATAGATGGACATCTTAGCATGTACCACCATAAGGTAATGAAATAGCTTTAGTAGGTAAAACACCAATCTGCTTATCTAATAAATCCCCCAAAGTAACATGATTCATAATCACCTGCCTTGTCTACTATTCTTTCTTACCATATGTTTCTAACTCAGATGGTCAATGCCAGGAAGGGTGGTGGAATTGATCTACCTCCCAATCGACACACTCGGAGGATATTTAGACAACCCCAACCACAACCAGCTGAGATGGATCCCACAGCCTCCACCAGCCGGAGCTGATCCCGCAGTTACTGCCCAGATGCAGTTAATGCAATAGATGGTAGGCACCATGGCGGATATGCACGCGCAGATGCGGCAGGAACGCCAGGAGATGTGCCAAGAGCGAGAGGACATACGCCAGGAGATGCGTCAAGAGCGAGAGGAGATACGCCAGGAGAGAAGGGCACAACAGCAACAACAACAACATCAAGCACCACTGATAGTAGACGTGGCCCGATCTTCCGTGAGATACGATAACTTGATTGAGTGGAGATCTCGACGTTGATGATCCAAGGCTCCGAGCGAACGGTTCCTTGCAATCACTACACCACGACTCTATTGGTTATCACCCGTGACACACGAATGACCTCGCCACGAAGGCTTATCCCTGCAAGCACAATCAAGAACACAAGCAAGGACAGGAAAGAAACACAACCAAAATTGTATTGATTATGGGATGCAGTCTCACAAACCGATGACGGCGATACTGTTCGATGACAGAATTGATCTAAGCAAAACCCAAAACCTAATGTGGCAGCGGCTGCTGAATAAATAGAGTATTAGGGCATGCATGACCCCTGGACTCGCCCCTAATGGACTTCGACGCGATACACGGCCCAACGGCCCAACAAACGGTGTCGCAGCACCAAAACAGAATAAGAATGCTGAATTGTTTTGACGATTCCCGTTGACTCCGGATGAATTTTAAGGTGAAACCAGTTGGGTTGGTTAGATAATCTCCTTATCTTTCCAACCATATCAAGTCCGTCGCAATCGGAGTCCGGATGCATCCTGGGCATCCATTTTAGTGCAGACTGGTCCTGGAACCCGAGATGGAGTCGTAGCCGAGTCGGACTTGATCTCCTTCCAGTTGTGGCCGCCCTTTCTTCTCCTCCTCAACACCTTGGCCTTTCCCAAGTCCTTGCTGGTCCTCTCCAAGGTACCTAATCATCAAAACATCCATGGCCCCAAGCGTAAGCTCTGAAACACAATTGACTAGGGTAGAACGTACCTGGAGATTTAGCTGTCGTGCACGAGATCGTGTTATCGGTCCATTCATTGTATGTATAGAAGTGATGTCCTCATCATCCTCCTCCTCTTGAATTGGAGTCATCCTCGACTCGATCTCATCTTCGTCACCCATATATGGCTTCAAATCTGAAATGTTAAAGGTGGAACTAACCCGAAAATCTGGAGGCAACTCAGGTGGTAATCCAGGGGGTATCTCAGAGGGAAACACATCCATATACTCTTGCAAAAGGTTAGCAATAGCCGGTGGCAAAGCAATAGACGTATCATCAATGGAATAGAAAACATTTTTGCACACTAAGGCATAGCAAAGTCCAACAAAGGCATGTAACTCATCAAGATCAGATTTAGTGGCTAGCAAAGTAGGAGTTTTTAACTTAATAGGTTGCTGATTTTCAGAGTTCAAAACACCTTTTTGCTTAGCATTAATCTTTTTCTCATGTTCAAAGTGGACTATTTCAGTGGGAGTCATAGGAAGCAACACAATTTTCTTTCCCTTATGCATGAAAGTATATTTATTAGATCTACCATGGTGAATAGCATCAGTATCAAACTCCCAAGGACGTCCCAGTAAAAGAGAGCAAGCATCCATACTCACCATATCGAAATCAGCAAAGTCATGGTAAGAGCCAATAGAAAAATGCACCCTTGCTGTTTTTGTTACCTTGAACTTACCGTTGTTGTTAAACCATTGAATGTGATAAGGGTGGGGACGCTATCGTGTGGTCAAGCCAAGCTTCTTGACCAACTCAACGTTCACCAAGTTGTTGCAGCTACCACCGTCAATGATGGTATGTACACGGCAGTCCTTGACGATGAGGAACATGTTGAAGAGGATGTGGCGCTGTCTGTTGTCGTCGTCACTAGCCGTGGCACTCAAAGCTCGTTGCATAATCAAGGCCTTATAGGTCTCGGTCGCTGTTGTACCAAGAACCTCTTCATCACCATCATAAGTCTCTGCAATATTAGCTCCAACAGTATCTTCATCTTCAACATCAGAAGCACTAACATACCCACCATCACTAGTAGCAATGTATGCCCGTTTGCTCAATCTCGCTGAATATGGCCAAGTCCCTGGCAGCGGTGGCACTTGATGTCGGAGGAGCGGCCTGTGGAAGAGGTGGTCGTAGCAAGTTTTGCTGCAACACCCGAAGGCACAGCGGAAGATGTGGACGTCCGTACGCCCGAAGATGTTGACACCTTGGCTGGCACCGGTGGCTGGCGTGGAGCGAAAGTGCTGCTCCTCCACTGTTGACGACCCTGTAATTCTTTTTCTGCCAACATAGAAAGATGAAACACGCATTGTATAGAATGATATTCTTTATAATCAACAATATCCTGAATCTCCCACCTCAATCCCCCATAAAACCTAACCATTTGATCCTCCGGATCCTCAACTACCCCACATCGTAGCATACCTTTCTGAAGCTCTTGGTAGTATTCCTGTACCGACATGTCTCCCTGATCTAAGCGTTGCAATTTTTTTTGAAGATCACGTCTATAAGAAGGGGGAACAAAGCGAGCTCGCATCTCCTCTTTTAATGCATTCCATGTTTGTGGTGCAGCACGTGTGTTAACAAGTTCATTCCACCAAATGATAGCAAAATCTCTAATTTCACTAGTGGCTTGTCTAACCCTATGCTGCTCAGGAACAATATGGGAATTAAATTTTTGTTCTACCGTCATCTCCCAGTCTAAGTAAGCTTCAGCATCATAAGAACCCATGAACGGTGGAATAGAGAACTTAATCTTAGCAAATGGATCATGGTCTGGTTGAGGATTATGATGATGACGTCTACCATTACCTCCCATACCTTGTCGATTACGTGCGAGGCGTTGTGGCAGCGGTGCATAAACATCGTCGTCGTAGTCCATAGGAGAGTGAGATGGGGCTGGAGTTGGTGGTGGGGGACGAGCCTCCAATATGTTCATGCGTGTAACAAGTTCATGAACTCATCGATCAAGCTGCTCATAGGATGTCACCGCAGAGTTTTGGTATTTTTTAAAAGCTTCAGTCATCGTGCGCATCATCTCCTTCAATTCCAGCTGAGAGACACACTCATCGTCGTTAAGCTTAGGCCCCTTGTCCTTGTCCATTTGATTCTTTGGTCCTATCATTATTAGCATAAAACAGAGACAAAAAGGCAACAAACAATATGAACCCTACAACTATCTCTCAGGGTGGTGGTGGTGGAATACAAATTATGAAGCGTCTTACCCCGCTCTTATAATGTTCTTACCAGCACTGCAGGTGGCAAATGATGACCGGTGTGACTGTCCAACGAGCGTGGGTGTGATTGCAAAGGAGTACCTGTTCTGCTCGAGAGAAAGCTGGGGCTCTGAGAAGGCTGACTAAATATATATATGTGGCACACAAGTCAGTAACAGATAGCAACGCTGAATAAGTGTTCCAAGTACTCATCCTAGTTGCTGGCCTAGAAAATGTAATAGAACAGTTGGACCAAAGCACAAGAAAGGAGGTACAAGTATCTAGTAGAAATGGCAGTTATGTAAATAGAGCAGATTTTTCAGCACTAGTAGAAATCAAAGACGCGTTTGCAAAGGAGTACCAGCAAAAGAGCTTGAAATATTCTGAATTTTTTATCACTGATCCAAAACACAAAGGATGGAAGCACACAAAGTTTCACTTGAAACAGAGTTGTATTGTCACCTAGAGAAATTCACAAAGGATCTGTGAAATTCCTGAAACACTTAAACAATTTTTTTAATTATCTTCCCGATTTTTTTGAATTTTTTGACCGAACCAAATAGGCCAAAGGTTTACCCCAGAATGGAGTCAGGAATCTGCAGTAAAAAATTGAGCTCAAACAGAGCACCGAGCGAAAAGTTAAGCCCGTTTTATGGAAGGTACCTCAAGTTATGGTTTTCAAAGGCACAAATCGGCAGGAACCGTAGCGGCGGCTATGGAGCACAGGGTTGGTTTTAGAGATAGGATTTGTTTTGTGGATATGATTAGTTTAGATACAGGATCTGTTTTGTGGATATAATCGGTTTTAGAGATAGGATCTGTTTTGTGGATAGGGTCGGTTTGAGAGATAGGATCTGTTTTTTGGATATGATCAGTTTTAGAGATAGGATCTGTTTTGTAGATAGGGTCGGTTTTGTAGGATGGAAGTAGATGGACAGAATCAAACTAAACCAAAAAAAATCTAATCCAACAAACAAACTCAACTAGAACACAAACTCAGAACTGCGGACTCTAAAACTGAATTGTGCAAAGGCTAAGGCGATGGTTTTAGGTCGGAATAAACTGATCGTAATTTTTTTGGCTTTTTGTGGACCATGGGATGAAACAAAACTAATTTAAAGGTAGGACTATACCTCACGAGCAACCTGGAAATCTGATACCAATTGATAGTAGACGCGGCCCGATCTTCCGTGAGATACGATAACTTGATTGAGTGGAGATCTCGACGTTGATGATCCAAGGCTCCGAGCGAACGGTTCCTCGCAATCACTACACCACAGCTCCATTGGTTATCACCCGTGACACACAAATGACCTTGCCACAAAGGCTTATCCCTGCAAGCACAATCAAGAACACAAGCAAGAACAGGAAAGAAACACAACCAAAATTGTATTGATTACGGGATGGGGTCTTACAAACCAATGACAGCGATACTGTTCGATGACAGAATTGATCTAAGCAAAACCCAAAACCTAATGTGGCGGTGGCTGCTGAATAAATAGGCGTGCGTGACCCCTGGACTCGCCCCTAATGGGCTTCGACGCGATACACGGCCCAATGGCCCAACAGACGGTGTCGCAGCACCAAAACAGAATCTGAACGCTGAATTGTTTCGACGATTCCCGTTGACTTCGGATGAATTTTAAGGTGGAACCAGTTGGGTTGGTTAGATAATAACCTTATATTTCCAATCATATCAAGTCCGTCGCAATCGGATTCCGGATGCATCCTGGGCGTCCATTTTAGTGCAGACTGATCTGGAACCCGAGATGGAGTCGCATCCGAGTCGGACTTGATCTCCTTCCTGTTGTGGCTGCCCTTGCTGCTCCTCCTCAACACCTTGGCCTTTCCCAAGTCCTTGCTGGTCCTCTCCAAGGTACCTAATCATCAAAACATCCATGGCCCCAAGCGTAAGCTCTGAAACACAATTGACTAGGGTAGAACATACCTGGAGATTTAGCTGTCGTGCACGTGATCGTGTTATCGGTCCATTCATTGTATGTATAGAAGTGATGTCCTCATCAACCACTGCCTCCACCACCACCTCCACTTCCACCCCGGGACAAGCACCAGGAATTTATGAGTCACAAGCCATCGTCCTTCGCCAGCTCGCCAGATCCACTAGATGCTGATGTTTGGCTGAAATCAATTGAGAAGATGCTCAACATCGCCCAATGCTCTGACCGGGAGAAGGTTCTTTATGCTTCTGGTCGTCTGACAGGTCCTGCTGCTGACTGGTGGGATTCATATGTTGCTGCTCATGATGCTGCTGACACTATTACTTGGGTAGAATTCACAACTCAGTTCAGAAACTACCACATTCCTGCTGGATTGATGAAGATCAAGAAGAAGGAATTTCTGTCATTGAAGCAAGGCAACATGTCTGTCAGCGAGTACCATGACAAATTCATCCAGTTGTCAAGATATGCTCCTGATGAGGTGGCAGATGATGAAATGAAGCAAGAGCACTTCACAGAAGACTCAATGGCCCCCTACAGTATGCACTAGTTGCTCACACATTTCCATCAATTCAGAGACTACTAGGTAAGGCTCTTGCTATTGAACACAAGCGTGTTCAATTGGGAGATTTGAAGAGAAAGGCCGTTACCTAGGGGTAGGGTAGCAACAGTGTTCGTCCTCGCTACGTTCCGCCACAGGGTACACCAACTCGTCCAGGAGGAGGACCACGCCCAGCTCAGTACACTCCACAGGGGTCTCCATGAACACCTCCCACTCGTCAGGCTGCCCCCACTAGCACCCCGACGAGGCCTACAGGAAAGAAGACAGGCCCTACATGCTTCAAGTGCAGTCAGGTTGGGCATTATGCTAATGCTTGTCCGGCGGGGAATTCTAGTGCATCAGCTCAGAACAAGCAACAGACTCCTGGCAAGGGATTCAGCATTGCCAAGGTGAATCAAGTCAGTGCTGAGGCCACTGCTGATGGTGCATACATCGCTGTTAGTATGTTTTACATTAATGCAATTCCAGCAGCATTATTATTTGATTCTGGAGCTACGCATTCGTTTATGTCTACTCGATTTGCAACCACCAATGAATTACCACTGCAAAGCATGAAAACATCTATGGTAGTAATTACACCTAAAGGGCCTGTTGAAGCAAACTATATGACACAAAGATTAACACTGACAATTATGGGAAGGGAATTCTGGTCTACACCCATAGTACTATAAGAAAGCAGTATAGATCTGATACTCGGGATGTCCTGGTTAAGGAAAGCTAAGGTAGTTATACACTGTGATAGGGGAATCGTAGAACTTACCAGTTCCAAACGGGAAAGATTTGAAGTCGATATTACTGTAACTGCCTCTACCAGACCAGCCATATTTCTAGTAGATGGAAAATTTGTAGGTAGTAACATCCGAGTTGTTAGAGACTTTCCAAACGTTTTTCCTAAAGAGTTACCCAGAATGCCACCAGATAGGGAAGTCGAATTCATTATTGATCTCTTACCTAGTACTGCTCCCATTTCAAAAAGGCCATATAGGATGTTAGTGGAAGAGTTAAAAGAACTTAAGAAACAATTAACGGAGTTGCAGGAAGCATGGTACATTCGTTCAAGTTCCTCACCTTAGGGAGCACCGATACTGTTTGTACAGAACAAGGATGGTTCACAACGGATGTGTGTGGACTATAGATCACTTAATGATGTCATTATGAAGAACAAGTATCCGTTACCTCGCATTGAGGATTTATTTGATCAGATGAGAGGTGCAAGGGTGTTCTCAAAGATTGATCTTCGATCGGGTTATCATCAAATGAAGATTAGGCCATCTGATATTACCAAGACGGCTTTCTCAACCCGATATGGTTTATATGAATTCACAGTTATGTCATTTGGACTCACTAATGCACCAGCCTATTTTATGAATATGATGAATAAGGTGTTTATGGAGTATCTGGATAGATTCGTCGTGGTATTCATCGACGATATTCTTATTTATTCCAAGAGTGATAGCGATAATGAGGAACATCTGAGATTGGTACTACAGAAGCTACGGGATAACCAACTCTATGCCGAGTACAGTAAATGTGAGTTCTGGATTGATGAGGTGCCATTCCATGGACATATCATTTCTAATGGTGGGATATCAGTGGATCCTGCTAAAGTCAAGGGGATAGTGGCATGGAGCATACCCAGTACAGTTACTGAAGTCCGAAGTTTCTTGGGACTTGCAGGATATTATCAACGATTTATTAAAGGATTTTCTAAGATTGCTAAGCCCATGACCTCACTCTGGAGAAGGGAAGAGAGTTCAAGTGGGACTCGAAATGTCAAGATAGTTTTAATCAACTGAAGTTGAGATTGATGTCACCCCAGTGTTGGTTATGCCAGATCTATAGAAGGGAATTGACATTTATTGTGATGCATGTGGCCAAGACTTGGGATGTGTGCTTATGCAAGAAGGACATGTGATTGCCTACGCGTCTCGTTAGTTGCGGAAACATGAGTTGAACTACCCCACTCATGACTTAGAACTGGCAGCCATAGTGCATGCGCTTAAGATATGGAGACACTATATTATGGGAACCAAGTGCCAAGTGTACACCGATCACAAGAGTTTGAAGTACATATTCACTTAGAAGGATCTCAACCTTAGGCAACGCCGATGGTTGGAACTCATTAAGGACTATGACTTAGAGATTCATTATCACCCGGGTAAGGCAAATCTGGTTGCGGATGCCTTGTGTCGAAAGGAGCACGTTCATTCCGCTATTGTTGCCTAGCTACCTGATGAGATTGTTGAGGATTTCAGGAGACTCAACCTGGGAATTGTTGCGCACACTGAAGGAGTCACCATCGAATTGGAACCTACCTTGGAGCAAGAAATTCGTAAGGGTCAGGTTGGTGATGCTAAAATTCAAGAGATTAAGGATTTGATTACTAAAGGTAGAGGTCCAGAATTCACAGAGGATGAGCAAGGTACTGTATGGTTCAAGGATCGGATATGTGTTCTAGAGATTGATAGCCTTCGTGAGACTATATTGAAAGAAGCCCATGATTCTAATTACTCCATCCACCCTGGTAGCACTAAGATGTATCAGGATTTGAAGCAGAAGTACTGGTGGTATGGGCTGAAAAGAGATGTTGCTACACATGTGGCTAAGTGTGATGTGTGTCAACGAGTCAAGGCCGAACATCAAAGACCAGCTGGACTACTGCACCCGCTTAAGATACCCGAGTGGAAATGGGAAGAAATTGGCATGGATTTCATTGTTGGACTACCCCGCACTCCTGCAGGGTATGATTCCGTTTGAGTGATTGTGGACAGACTGACGAAAGTGGCTCACTTCATACCTGTGAGGACTAATTACATGGGAGCCAAGCTAGCAGAATTGTATATGACTTGGATAGTATGTCTACATGGGGTGCCTAAGAAGACCGTATCAGACCGAGGATCACAGTTTACTTCTCGATTTTGGAAGAAGTTGCATGAGAGCTTGGATACACAGTTAAATTTTAGTTCGGTCTACCATCCTCAAACTGATGGGCAGACCGAGAGAACTAACCAAGTGCTGGAGGATAAGTTAAGAGCTTGTGCTCTTAAACATGGTGGTAGTTGGGATAAGAGCTTACCATATGCAGAGTTCTCTTATAATAATAGCTACCAGGCCAGTTTGAAGATGTCACCGTTTGAGGCTCTATATGGCAGAAAATGCAGGACTCCACTGTATTGGGATCAGACTGGAGAAAGACAGTTCTTTGGGCCTAAACTTATTCAAGAGGCAGAAGAACAAGCCCGTATAATTTGGGAGAATTTGAGGGTAGCTTAAACCAGGCAAAAGAGCTACGCTAATAATAGAATAAGGCTGCTAGAGTTTAAGGAGGGTGATCACTTGTATCTGAAGGTGTCACCGATTCGGGGTATGAGGAGATTTAAAGTTAAAGGAAAGTTGTCCCCTCGTTTTATTGGACCTTTCTTGATCTTAAAACGAGTGGGAGAAGTTGCATATCAACAAGAACTACCCGATCATCTTGCGGATGTACACGATGTCTTCCTCGTGTCACAATTGAAGAAGTGCCTCAGGGTACCTGAAGAGCAGCTACTGATGGAGGATCTTAGTGTTCAAGATGATCTGACGTATACGGAATATCCTATCAAGATTCTTGACACTTTGACTGGGGTTACAAGAAATAAAGTTATTAAGATGTGCAAAGTGCAATGGAGCCATCATAGAGAAGATGAAGCTACTTTGGAGAGAGAAGAAGAGCTTCGCATAGATTTCCCCCATCTTTTCCCTAGTCCTTCCTAAATCTCGAGGATGAGATTCTTGTTAAGGGGGTAGGATTTGTAATACCCACTTTGTAAGAAAATCTAAAAGGAGAAATGATATCCTGGTGCGGTCACGAGGTTAGGGATGAGATATCCGCTGTCCATTTTGTGATGTGCGGCTACGATTAGAGTAGACGTATCCCTTCGCGTAGGTGAGTGAGAACCGTGGATCTTCAATCGTTCGGCGCAGATTACGTCTTGCTTCATTCAAAAGGACCGTCGATCTCCGATCTTGCGGGCAGCGTTCGGTACCGGTTCAATTGAGTGACGATTTAATCCTGGCTGCCCAGCGTAGATCATACGACCCATCGTGGTCGATACCGCTTCGGTGTCCTCTTTTACATAAGAACCCTCGGGGTTCTGAAAAATATAACCCGCCGTCCAATCTGATACACCAATGTGTCTTAGGAAACTTTATGTAGAAGCCCCTGCGTTTTCTAGTATTTGAGGCCCAGTCCAGAGAACACAAAAACCAGGGAAATTAAATTAGAAATATATTTTTAGTATTAAATTAATTGCAGAAACTTGTTTAATTTGTAGAAAATTCATATGAACTCCAAATTGATCCATTCCAGTTCCTATAATTTTGTAATATTATTGTATATCAAGTAGTGCCACTGTTTTGACATAAAAGACACAGTAAAATTTATCTCTTACTTAATCTTGTATTAAATACATAAAACCTTGGAAAATTCATAACTTAAAATCTATAACTCCAAATTTAATGATTCCTGTTCCTAGAATCTTATTTTAATGTGTAGATTATTATTATGTATTTTGTTTATATGTTTGGTGTGATGTTAATTTCCTCTATATACTATGTATGTTTGTATTGATGCGAGTAGACGAGCAAGCCACAGAGGATCCAGAGCTTCAGCTAGTAGAGACTGCTGAGCAAGAGCTTGTTGAAGGCAAGTTGTGCCCTTGATCACTTCCTTTTTACCCAGTCATGTTCTTATTAATCATAATGATCTGCATAGGATAATTTTGATGGGATCCAATAGGTTACCCTAGTTTTGGCTATCTTTATACCTTGTTTTACCACTGAATATTTTTGGGTAGTATATGCTATTGCTTTATGTGGTTTTGGGTATGGAGATATACATAAGTCATTGTTACACTTTTGTTATCAATTATTATTTACTGTTCATGATAAGATCATTATGTTAATGGGAACATGGAGAACCACCCGGGAAAACAGTGCTACCACAAGGGTGGTATGGGACGCCCTTGGCTGATTAACTAGGAAAGCTAGTGGATGACTACCTTACCCGAAAGGGGCAAGGGCAGTAGGGGAGTGGTCAGTGTAGGGAGGTCCATGGGTTGATTTTGCTGCGATGGCAGTCAGGCGAGGGATTCCTGCACTGGAGCTTCCTAGAAACTGTAGCGGGTTTTCTGAAGCTAGTGGAACTTTGTAAAGGCCTCGTAGTGGTACCCTACCTCGCTTCCTTGGTAGAGGTGTATGGGGTCCGATCAACCCCGTGGCAAATGGGTAACACGACTTGTGGGTAAAGATGCACAACCTCTGCAGAGTGTAAAACTGGTATACTAGCCGTGCTCACGGTCATGAGCGGCTCAAACACTCACATGATTAATTTATGGAATTAAATTCAATTTGTCATTTGCATCGCATTGAGATTATTTTATTATTACTGTTACTTATTATTTATAAGGTTCGGTATTTACTTACACTTAGTAATTGCTATTAAAATATTGACCAACTTATAAAAGCAATGCTCAGCTGCAACCTTTATTTTATTGACCAACCTTACACTTCACATGAACTCCCACCTTTTGTGAGTTCATGCACATTATTCCCCACAACTTGTTGAGTGATGAACATGTGTGAGCTCACCCTTGCTGTCTCACACCCCCCTACAAGAGAAGAATAGGTGCTCGAAGAGGAGCCGCCTAACACTGAGGCTTTTGACTTGATCTAGGTGGCGTCTCCCAGTCAGCTTTGTGGCGCAAGAGAATAATATTTAGTTCGCTTTATTTTTTCATTTATTTTTGTAAGACTTCTGCTACGTAATAAGTACATTCATGATATTTATGACATTTATCTCTATGTAGTCTGTTATTATATGTGTTGTCTTCTCTAGCGCATATATGAGATCACTCGGCTTTGTTCCTTAAATCTGGGTGTGACACCATGCCTGCGCGCCAGTTCCGCTGTCACCGTTGGGGCTTCACCGTGCCTTTCGCCTCGATGAGTTCCGCCTCGGTGCCCACAACTTGAGATGCGCCTCAATTTACTCTCTCCCTCTCTGGTTCCCTCTGCCCGTGCTCACCGGAGCTTCCCACGTGCAGCCGAAGAGCCGCCACCGTCGACCCAAGCCCTTGTCGTGTCCCTGCCGCCATTCTGTCACACCCAGTTCTGGGGGCAAAACCGAATGCATAGCATATGTGGGCCAAGATCCATTTTCCACACATATGTTGATGTCACAAGTGTAATATATCAAAAGACAATGCAATAAAGGTGTAAAGAGAGTAGAGTAACTTTATTACATCATCTGGATCATAGTATCTTAAACAAGTTTCATAATCAATGTACGACGGAATTAAACATGGACACTCTTCCATAGGAAGGTGACTGGCGCATTGTTAGACTCAAAACTCATCAACATCATCGGCAAAGTCTTCGTCATCACCCTTTGATCAAAATATTAGCAAGGGTGAGCTCACTTATGGTCGGGGCTCAGCAAGTGGGGGAAATAATGCAAGTTAACAAGTTAGGCTATAGATAAGCGGTAAGCATTTTAGTTGGTCAATATTTTATTAGCAACACATGTCTTACTAATAAGTGTGTATCTCAAATATCCCAATTAATCAAAGGCATAAGATTATATAAAAAAACACTTAAGTGAAATCACTTAAGCAAACCACTAGTAGGTCATCAGATTACGATTTATTTTCTATCTTTAAGTTCAATTATCATGTGAGGGTCCAGGTTGCTCTTAACCATGAGCGCAGTTGACATATTAGTTTTACACTCTGTAGAGGTGGCATAACTTTACCCACAAGCCATGTATCCCATCTAGCCCGGGTTGATCGGACCCATAAACACTGCCTAGGTGAATGGCTAGGGATCCGCTAAGGTTTCCACATCAGTATTGATGGCCCTCTAGGTGAGGTAACTTAGCCAAGACTACCACCCCATGTTAGCATGAGCTGCCACCAAACCACTGCCGCCCCTCTTGCCCATCTTTTAGGTAGGGTTGCTATGCAATAAGTCTATAGATAATTACCAAAGCTAGAGCCATTATAGCACTCGTGGTTGCACTGTTATCCTGGGTGGTCACTCCATGTTCCATTTAACACAAAATGTTCTTGTTTAACCATCAGGTCAATATCATAATAAAACTTCATTTCTAGAACATAGTATCATTAAAAAGTGACATCATATTTATCAAGTTGAGCAATAGCAAAAATTGCTAAGCATAGCATTTATCCCAGGGCAATTCAAGGAATAGGGTTGGTAATTCCAGAAAATCCTTATTTAGGCAAATCCCATCAAATTATGCATTCTAGCCATAAAGTAAACATTATTATATGCATTATTTTGGTACAAATAGAAATGCAGAGGGAGAATCCACTTGCCTTGCACGAAAGTTTCATGTGGGTCGTCCTCGAATGTGTTTGGTTCGTCTACCTCACAGTCAACTTCTAGCATCGATTTGCGTATCGTACATACAAAAGAATACGTACGCCAAATAAATAAACATACACCATTACATGGGTAATCATTCACCATTACATACACATTCATACATCACACAACTATACTTATAAATATGTCTACAACATAAATGTTTACTAATCTACTATATCTTCCACTGCGAGTTATGATTGGTGAAAATATGCATAGGTGACTATGACGCTAGTTTATCTAGTATAATATAGATAAAATGTCTTACCAAATTTTACGGAAAATAATTATTAATTATTTTCTTTATTACTTAATAATAGTCTTTTGGGTTTTATCCTTTCCTTTCTAAATAGAAATTATACGTATAGCTAAAAATGTTTATTTCTAAATCACCTAACATTAATATTCTAAGAATTAATGTAGATTACTAATTGGACTTTAGTAATATAATCATAGTTATTTTGACATAAATGGATATTTTACTAATTCTAAGTAATTAAGTGTTATACGTATGAATACATTTATCAAGACTAGTAATAATCTAGGTTTTAACATGGCTAAGAAAATGGGACCTAGTATTTATTTTAATTCCTTATATCATTAAAAATTATACTTAAACAATCACTAACATAATATTATTTTATATGCCAAATGAGAAGTTAATCAAAAAGGATTCTAGTACCTAATCACAAAATGACAATCTATGTATTTTTCAAATTATAAAAATAATGTCCATATTCAAAATACTATTGATGGGGTTGATTCCAAATTACATGTATACTTCGGGGAGTAGCACATAAGATTTTAGGACTTCTTTTTGATACATTTGTACTACAGAAAATACAGGAATAATTTCTAGAAAACTGGGGGGGCCAAAACGCAAAATGGTCGTATTCTACCTTGGGCTAGAGCTTGTGAGCAGGGAAGAGCTCGACGGGGGGGGGGGGGGGGGGGGGGGGGATCGGGCGAGCAGGGCACGGGTGCGACCAAGGGCGCGAGTGGTCCGGCTAGGGATGCGAACGACGGGCACAACCGGGATGGGCAAAGCTCCAGCGAGGTGGCACGGCTCCGGCGAGCGCGGGCGAAGGAGAGAGAGAGAGACAGCTCAGGTAGGGTGAGGGAGAGAGCTCGGGCGGCCTACTTATAGAGCGAGAGAGGGGAGAGGAGAGGGCGCCGAGGAGATGAATGAGGCGCTGATGGCCATTAACGCCATCAATGGCAGCCTCCTTAATGGAGAGGAAATGGGGGGGGAGAGAGAGAGGGAGGGAGGGGAGCGGGCGCGGGTCGACGGAGCGGCGGCTTGGCCGGGCTGCGCAGCCCGGGTGGCTAGGGCACGACGCGGGCGTGGCTAAAAGTCGCCTAGAGGGGGGGGGGGGTGAATAGGGCGAAACTGAAATTTACAAAGTCAATCACAACTACAAGCCGGGTTAGAGTTAGAAATGGAAATGAGTCCGAGAGAGAGGGCGCAAAACAAATCGCTAGCGAATAAAGAGTGAGACACGTGGATTTGTTTTACCGAGGTTCGGTTCTCTCAAACCTACTCCCCGTTGAGGAGGCCACAAAGGCCGGGTCTCTTTTAACCCTTTCCCTCTCTCAAACGGTCCCTCGGACCGAGTGAGCTTCTTTTCTCAAATCAACCGGGAACAAAACTTCCCCGCAAGGACCACCACACAATTGGTGTCTCTTGCCTCGGTTACAATTGAGTTTTGATCACAAGAACAAATGAGAAAGAAAGAAGCAATCCAAGCGCAAGAGCTCAAAAGAACACAACAAATCTCTCTCACTAATCACTAAAGCCTTGTGTGGAATTGGAGAGGATTTGATCACTTGGGTGTGCCTAGAATTGAATGCTAGAGCTCTTGTAAGGTGTAGAAGTGTGAAAACTTGGAGGACTTGAATGAGGGGTGGTTGGGGGTATTTATAGCCCCAACCACCAAACTAGCCGTTGGTGAAGGCTGCTGTCGCATGGCGCACCGGACACTGTCTGGTGCGCCAGCTACGTCACCCGGCCGTTAGGGTTCGACCGTTGGAGCTCTGACGAGTGGGCCCGCCTGGCTGTCCGGTGGTGCACCAGACAAGCCCTGTAGGCTGTTCGGTGTGCCACCCGCGCGTGCCCTGCTCCTCTACGCGCGCTGGCGCGCATTTAATGCTGTAGCAGGTGACCATTGGCGCGGACTAGCCGTTGCTCCGCCGTTACACCGGACAGTCCGGTGTACACCGGACATGTCCGGTGAATTATAGCTAAGCAGAATCCCGAAGCTGGCGAGTTCAGAGTCGCTCTCCTCTGGAGCACCGGACACTGTCCGGTGGTACACCGGACAGTCCGGTGAATTATAGTGAAGCGCCTCTGAGAATTTCCAAAGGTGAAGAGTTCAGCTTGGAGT
This sequence comes from Zea luxurians, assembly GCA_029449295.1. Taxonomy (NCBI): domain Eukaryota; kingdom Viridiplantae; phylum Streptophyta; class Magnoliopsida; order Poales; family Poaceae; genus Zea; species Zea luxurians. The sequence goes on along the minus strand of JAOPSE010000005.1, from coordinate 9,381,441 downwards.
TCCCTGTTGCACCGGACACTGTCCGGTGGTGCACCGGACACTGTCCGGTGGCACACGGGACAGTCCGGTGCGCCAGACCAGGGTGCCTTCGGTTATCCCTTGCTCTTTTTGTTGAACCCTTCTCTTGGTCTTTTTATTGGCTTATTGTGAACCTTTGGCACCTGTAGAACTTATAAACTAGAGCAAACTAGTTAGTCCAATTATTTGTGTTGGGCAATTCAACCACCAAAATTAATTAGGAATCTAGGTGTAAGCCTAATTCCCTTTCAATCTCCCCCTTTTTGGTGATTGATGCCAACACAAAACAAAGCAAGTATAGAAGTGCATAATTGAACTAGTTTGCAAAATTGTAAGTGCAAAGGTTGCTTAGAATTGAGCCAATAAATATTACTTACTAGATATGCATGGATTGTTTCTTTATTTTTTAACATTTTGGACCACGCTTGCACCACATGTTTTGTTTTTGCAAATTCTTTTTGTAAATCCTTTTCAAAGTTCTTTTGCAAATAGTCAAAGGTAAATGAGTAAGATTTTGAGAAGCATTTCCAGGATTTGAAATTTTCTCCCCTTGTTTCAAATGCTTTTCCTTTGACTAAACAAAACTCCCCCTTAATGAAATTCTCCTCTTAGTGTTCAAGAGGGTTTTAAGATACTAATTTTGAAGGTGCTACTTTCTCCCCCTTTAGAACACAAAGAGATACCAATTTGGAATTTACCAATTGAAAACCATTAGTTTTAAAATTTGGGTGGTGGTGCGGTCCTTTTGCTTTGGGCTCATACTCTCTCCCCCTTTGGCATGAATCGCCAAAAACGGAATCATTAGAGCCCTTTTACTACTTTCTCCCCCTTGGCAAATAAAACATATGAGTGAAGATTATACCAAAGTGGAGAGTGATGCGGAGCGACGGCGAAGGATGAGTAATAGAGTGGAGTGGAAGCCTTTGTCTTCGCCGAAGACTCCAATTCCCTTTCAATATACCTATGACTTGGTTTGAAATACACTTTGAAAACACATTAGTCATAGCATATAAAAGATATATGATCAAAGGTATATTTATGAGCTATGTGTGGAAGACATCAAAAGAAATTCCTAGAATCAAGAATATTTAGCTCATGCCTAAGTCGGGTAAATGATTGTTCATCTAGTGGCTTGGTAAAGATATCGGCTAATTGATCTTTAGTATTAATGTATGAAATCTCGATATCCCCCTGTTGTTGGTGATCTCTAAGAAAATGATACCGAATGGCTATGTGTTTAGTGCGGCTGTGCTCAACGGGATTATCCACCATGCAGATTGCACTCTCATTATCACATAGAAGAGGAACTTTGGTTAATTTGTAACCATAGTCCCGCAGGGTTTGCCTCATCCAAAGCAATTGTGCGCAACAATGGCCTGCGGCAATGTACTCGGCTTCGGTGGTAGAAAGAGCTACCGAATTTTGCTTCTTTGAAGCCCAAGACACCAAGGATCTCCCCAAGAACTGGCAAGTCCCTGATGTGCTCTTTCTATTAATTTTACACCCCGCCCAATCAGCATCCGAATAACCAATTAAATCAAATGTGGATCCCCGAGGGTACCAAAGCCCAAACTTAGGAGTATAAGCCAAATATCTCAAGATTCGTTTTATGGCCGTAAGGTGAGATTCCTTAGGGTCGGCTTGGAATCTTGCACACATGCATACGGAAAGCATAATGTCCGGTCGAGATGCACATAAATAGAGTAATGAACCTATCATCGACCGGTATACCTTTTGATCGACGGATTTACCTTCCGTGTCGAGGTCGAGATGCCCATTGGTTCCCATGGGTGTCTTGATGGGCTTGGCATCCTTCATCCCAAACTTGTTTAGAATGTCTTGAGTATACTTCGTTTGGCTAATGAAGGTGCCTTCTTGGAGTTGCTTCACTTGAAATCCTAAGAAATACTTCAACTCCCCCATCATTGACATCTCGAATTTTTGTGTCATGATCCTACTAAATTCCTCACATGTAGATTCGTTAGTAGACCCAAATATAATATCATCAACATAAATTTGGCATACGAACAAATCATTTGCATGAGTCTTAGTAAATAAAGTAGGATCGGCCTTGCTGATTTTGAAGCCATTAGCAATAAGGAAATCTCTTAGGCATTCATACCATGCTCTTGTGGCTTGCTTGAGCCCATAAAGCGCCTTAGAGAGCCTATAGACATGGTTAGGGTACTCACTGTCTTCAAAGCCGGGAGGTTGCTCAACATAGACCTCTTCCTTGATTGGTCCATTGAGGAAGGCACTCTTCATGTCCATTTGGTAAAGCTTGAAGCCATGGTAAGTAGCATAGGCTAATAATATGCGAATTGACTCAAGCCTAGCTATGGGTGCATAGGTTTCACCAAAATCCAAACCTTCGACTTGTGAATACCCCTTGGCCACGAGTCGAGCTTTGTTCCTTGTCACCACACCATGCTCATCTTGCTTGTTGCGGAAGACCCATTTGGTTCCTACAATATTTTGATTAGGATGTGGAACTAAATGCCATACCTCATTCCTAGTGAAGTTGTTGAGCTCCTCTTGCATCGCCATCACCCAATCCGAATCTTGGAGTGCTTCCTCTACCCTGTGTGGCTCAATAGAGGAAACAAAAGAGTAATGCTCACAAAAATGTGCAACACGAGATCTAGTGGTTACCCCCTTGTGAATGTCGCCGAGGATGGTGTCGACGGGGTGATCTCGTTGGATTGCTTGGTGGACTCTTGGGTGTGGCGGCCTTGGTTCTTCATCCTCCTTGTATTGATCATGGGCATCTCCCCCTTGATCATAGTCGTCATCTTGAGGTGGCTCATCATTTTGATTTTCTCCTTCATCAACTTGAGCCTCATCCTCATTTTGAGTTGGTGGAGATGCTTGCGTGTAGGAGGATGGTTGATCTTGTGCATTTGGAGGCTCTTCGAATTCCTTAGGACACACATCCCCAATGGACATATTCCTTAGCGCGATGCACGGAGCCTCTTCTTCACCTATCTCATCAGGATCAACTTGCTCTACTTGAGAGCCGTTAGTTTCATCAAACACAACGTCACAAGAAACTTCAACTAGTCCTGAGGACTTGTTAAAGACTCTATATACCCTTGTGTTTGAATCATATCCTAGTAAAAAGCCTTCTACAGTCTTAGGAGCAAATTTAGATTTTCTACCTCTTTTAACAAGAATAAAGCATTTGCTACCAAAGACTCTAAAATATGAAATGTTGGTCTTTTTACCAATTAGGAGTTCATAGGATGTCTTCTTGAGGATTCGGTGTAGATATAACCGGTTGATGGCGTAGCAGGCGGTGTTAAACGCCTCGGCCCAAAATCGATCCGGCGTCTTGTACTCATCAAGCATGGTTCTTGCCATGTCCAATAGAGTTCGATTCTTCCTCTCCACTACACCATTTTGATGTGGGGTGTAGGGAGAAGAGAACTAATGCTTGATGCCCTCCTCCTTAAGGAAGCCTTCAATTTGTGAATTCTTGAACTCCATCCCGTTGTCGCTTCTAATTTTCTTGATCCTTAAGCCGAACTCATTTTGAGCCCGTCTCAAGAATCCCTTTAAGGTTTCTTGGGTTTGAGATTTTTCCTGCAAAAAGAACACCCAAGTGAAGCGAGAATAATCATCCACAATAACTAGACAGTACTTACTCCTGCCGATGCTTATGTAAGCGATCGGGCCGAATAGGTCCATGTGTAGGAGCTCCAGTGGCCTGTCAGTCGTCATTATGTTCTTGTGTGGATGATGAACACCAACTTGCTTCCCAGCTTGGCATGCGCTACAAATCCTGTCTTTCTCAAAATGAACATTTGTTAATCCTAAAATGTGCTCTCCCTTTAGAAGCTTATGAAGATTCTTTCCAACATGGGCTAGTCGGCGGTGCCATAGCCAACCCATGTTAGTCTTAGCAATTAAGCAAGTGTCGAGTTCAGCTCTATCAAAATCTACTAAGTATAGCTGACCCTCTAACACTCCCTTAAATGCTATTGAATCATCACTTCTTCTAAAGACAGTGACACCTACATCAGTAAATAGACAGTTGTAGCCCATTTGACATAATTGAGATACGGAAAGCAAATTGTAATATAATGAATCAACAAGAAAAACATTGGAAATGGAATGGTCAGGAGATATAGCTATTTTACCCAAACCTTTGACCAAACCTTGGTTTCCATCCCCGAATGTGATAGCTCGTTGGGGATCTTGGTTTTTCTCGTAGGAGAACATTTTCTTCTCCCCTGTCATGTGGTTTGTGCACCCGCTGTCAATTATCCAACTTGAGCCCCCGGATGCATAAACCTACAAAATAAATTTAGTTCTTGACTTTAGGTACCCAAACGGTTTTGGGTCCTTTGGCATTAGAAACAAGAACTTTGGGTACCCAAACACAAGTCTTGGAGCCCTTGTGTTTGCCCTCAACAAACTTGGCAACTACCTTGCCGAATTTGTTAGTTAAAACATAAGATGCATCAAAAGTTTTAAATGAAATGCTATGGTCATTTGATGCACTAGGAGTTTTCTTCTTAGGCAACTTAGCACGGGTTGGTTGCCTAGAGCTAGATGTCTCACCCTTATACATAAAAGCATGATTAGGGCCAGAGTGAGACTTCCTAGAGTGAATTCTCCTAATCTTGCTCTCGGGATAACCGGCAGGGTACAAAATGTAACCCTCGTTATCCTGAGGCATGGGAGCCTTACCCTTAACAAAGTTAGATAATCTTTTAGGAGGAGCATTAATTTTGACATTGTCCCCCTTTTGGAAGCCAATGCCATCCTTAATGCAGGGTGTCTCCCACTATAAAGCATACTACGAGCAAATTTAAAATTTTCATTCTCAAGTTCGTGCTCGGCAATTTTAGCATCTAGTTTAGCTATATGATCATTTTGTTGTTTAATTAAAGCAATATGATCATGAATAGCATCAATATCAATATCTCTACATCTAGTGCAAATGGAAACATGCTCAATGGTAGATGTAGAGGGTTTGCAAGATTTTAATTCTACAACCTTAGCATGTAATATATCATTTTCACTTCTAAGGTTAGAAATAGTAACATTGCAAACATCAAAATCTTTAGCCTTAGCGAGCAATTTTTCATTTTCAATTCTAAGGCTAGCAAGAGAATTATTCAATTCTTCAATCTTAGCAAGCAAATCAACATTATCATCTCTAAGATTGGGAATTGAAACATTACAAACATGAGAATCAACCTTAGCATTTAAACTAGCATTTTCATTTCTAAGGTTGGTAATAGTATCATGGCATGTGCTTAGCTCACTAGATAATTTTTCACATTTTTCTACCTCTAGAGCATAAGCATTCTTAACCTTAACATGCTTTTTATTTTCCTTGATTAGGAAGTCCTCTTGGGAGTCCAAGAGATCATCCTTTTCATGGATGGCGCTAATCAATTAATTTAACTTTTCCTTTTGTTGCATGTTTAGGTTGGCAAAAAGGATGCGCAAGTTATCCTCCTCATTACTAGCATTTTCCTCATCACTAGAGGTTTCATATTTAGTGGAGGATCTTGATTTTACCTTCTTCCTTTTGCCGTCCTTGGCCATGAGGCATTTGTGGCCGACGTTGGGGTAGAGAAGACCCTTGGTGACGGCGATGTTTGCGACGTCCTCGTCGGAGGAGGAGTCGGAGGAGCTCTCCTCGGAATCCCACTCGCGGCATACATGGGCATCGCCGCCCTTCTTCTTGTAGTGCCTCTTCTTCTCCTTTCTTCTCCCCTTCTTATCGTCGCCCCTGTCACTATCACTAGATAATGGACATTTAGCAATGAAATGACCGGGCTTACCACATTTGTAGCATACTTTCTTGGAGCGGGGCTTGTAATCTTTCCCCCTCCTTTGCTTGAGGATTTGGCGGAAACTCTTGATGATGAGCGCCATTTCCTCGTTGTCGAGCTTGGAGGCGTCGATGGGTTGTCTACTTGATGTAGACTCCTCCTTCTTCTCCTCCGTTGCCTTGAATGCAACCGGTTGCGGTTCGGGCACGGAGGGGCCATCTAGCTCGTTGATCTTCTTTGAGCCTTTGATCATCAACTCAAAGCTCACAAAATGACCTATAACTTCCTCGGGGGTCATTTGAGTATATCTAGGATTGCCACGAATTAATTGAACTTGAGTAGGGTTAAGGAAAACAAGTGATCTAAGAATAACCTTAACCACTTCATGGTCATCCCATTTTTTGCTCCCGAGGTTGCGCACTTGGTTCACCAAGGTTTTGAGCCGGTTGTACATGTCTTGTGGCTCCTCCCCTTGGCGAAGACGGAAGCGACCGAGCTCCCCCTCGATCGTCTCCCTCTTGGTGATCTTGGTCACCTTATCTCCTTCGTGAGCGGTTTTTAGCACGTCCCAAATCTCCTTGGCGCTCTTCAAACCTTGCACCTTGTTATACTCCTCTCGACTTAGAGAGGTAAGGAGTATAGTGGTGGCTTGGGAGTTGAAGTGCTCGATTTGGGCCACTTCGTCCTCATCATAACCTTCATCCCCTACGGATGGTACCTGTACACCAAACTCAACAACATCCCATATACTTTTGTGGAGTGAGGTTAGGTGATATCTCATCATATCACTCCACCTAGCATAATCTTCACCATCAAACATTGGTGGTTTGCCTAATGGGATGGAAAGTAAAGGTGTATGTTTAGGAATGCGAGGATAGCGTAGGGGAATCTTACTAAACTTCTTGCGCTCATGGCGCTTAGAAGTGACGGACGGCGCGTCGGAGCCGGAGGTCGATGGTGATGAAGAGTCGGTCTCGTAGTAGACCACTTTCCTCATCCTCTTGTGCTTGTCACCTCTCCGATGCGACTTGTGGGAAGAGGATTTCTTTTCCTTCCCCTTTCCTTTGTTGGAGGAGTCTTTCTTCTCCTTCCTCTTGTTGCGGGACTCTTTTGATGAAGTCTCCCCGTGGCTTGTAGTGGGCTTGTCGCCGGTCTCCATCTCCTTCTTGGCGTGATCTCCCGACATCACTTCGAGCGGTTAGGCTCTAATGAAGCATCGGGCTCCGATACCAATTGAAAGTCGCCTAGAGGGGGGGGGGGTGAATAGGGCAAAACTGAAATTTACAAAGTTAATCACAACTACAAGCCGGGTTAGCGTTAGAAATGGAAATGAGTCTGAGAGAGAGGGCGCAAAACAAATCGCTAGCGAATAAAGAGTGAGACACGTGGATTTGTTTTACCGAGGTTCGGTTCTCTCAAACCTACTCCCCATTGAGGAGGCCACAAAGGTCGGGTCTCTTTTAACCCTTTCCCTCTCTCAAACGGTCCCTCGGACCGAGTGAGCTTCTCTTCTCAAATCAACCAGGAACAAAACTTCCCCGCAAGGACCACCACACAATTGGTGTCTCTTGCCTCGGTTACAATTGAGTTTTGATCACAAGAACAAATGAGAAAGAAAGAAGCAATCCAAGCGCAAGAGCTCAAAAGAACACAACAAATCTCTCTCACTAATCACTAAAGCCTTGTGTGGAATTGGAGAGGATTTGATCACTTGGGTGTGTCTAGAATTGAATGCTAGAGCTCTTGTAAGGTGTAGAAGTGTGAAAACTTGGATGACTTGAATGAGGGGTGGTTGGGGGTATTTATAGCCCCAACCACCAAACTAGCCATTGGTGAAGGCTGCTGTCACATGGCGCACCGGACAGTCCGGTATGCCACCGGACACTGTCCGGTGCGCCAGCTATGTCACCCGGCCGTTAGGGTTCGACCATTGGAGCTCTGACGAGTGGGCCCGCCTGGCTGTCCGGTGGTGCACCGAATAAGCCCTGTAGGCTGTCCGGTGTGCCACCCGCGCGTGCCCTGCTCCTCTGCACGTGCTGGCGCGCATTTAATGCTGTAGCAGGTGACTGTTGGCGCGAACTAGCCGTTGCTCCACCGTTACACCAGACAGTTCGGTGTACACCGGACATGTCCGGTGAATTATAGCTGAGCAGAATCCTGAAGCTGGCGAGTTCAGAGTCGCTCTCCTCTGGAGCACCGGACAGTCCAGTGAATTATAGTGAAGCGCCTCTGAGAATTCCCGAAGATGAAGAGTTTAGCTTGGAGTTCCCTGGTGCACCGAACACTGTCCGGTGGCACACCGGACAGTCCGGTGCGCCAGACCAGGGTGCCTTCGGTTATCCCTTGCTCTTTTTGTTGAACCCTTCTCTTGGTCTTTTTATTGGCTTATTGTGAACCTTTGGCACCTGTAGAACTTATAAACTAGAACAAACTAGTTAGTCCAATTATTTGTGTTGGGCAATTCAACCACCAAAATTAATTAGGAATCTAGGTGTAAGCCTAATTCCCTTTCAGTGGCGCAGGGCGCGGCGGCGTCTAGGGAGGAAGACGAAGGGGCCCCACACGTCAGTGAGAGAGGGAGGAGGGAGGAGATGGCGCGACTGTTGGGCCCTGGTCGGCCGGTTAGGGTTTCTGTTTTTTTTTCTTTTTTTCTCTTCTTTTCTATTCTATTTAAAAATATAAATAAATATCTTTTAAAATAATTCTAAAAATCATGATAATTATACCAAAATTATTTATAACTAAAATATTTATTTTTGGACCAATATTTTTATATTAATTAATTGGATTTTCAATATAAAAGAAATTCTATGTAACAACCATAAATCAAATATGAGCAAACAAAATTATTCTAAATGTAAATAAAAATCAAATACTTGAAAGAAAAATTCATTACCATATTTACCACTAATAATCTAAATGCATTATTTTTAGTTGATGGTTTTGTGGTGTTACACGTTCAAGGGTCCCGGAGTCTTCTCTCAAGGTAAGCAACCCAGTCCCGCTCCTTTTTTCCCCTTGATTGCCCTCGGTCATGCACGATTGCTCGCCGGAGTAGTGTTGCGCCATCACCGAGCCGCCTCGCTGTGAAGCACCCCCTCCAGCGCCATTGTGCCGGTGCTATGCCCCTAGCCAAGTTCGCTGCACTCCCTTGAATTCCCCGAGCCCTTCCCGGCGTCCCAGCGGGCCCCAGCGCGCTCACGCCTCCATTTCCGGTGGGCCTCCGCCATGAACATGAGCGGCAGCACCACTAGCAACCGATGGACCTGGCCGATTAGATCCTAGGCGTCCCTATGAGATCGGGTGGCTCGGATCTAATCAAACCTAATCTAATACCAACCGTCCGATTCGCACCTGACCTATCGGATTCGCACCCTCACCCTCGCTCTGCCCCTGGGCCCCGCCGGTCTACGCCTACGCCCCCTGGTGCTGGGCCCGACTGGTCAGCCCGCATCCCTCCTCAGTCGCTGACACCATCGGCCTGCCTGTCAGCGCTCGCTCGTCCGCGGATCTAATCTCAGCCATTCATCTGTGATCGAGCGGTCAAGATTGTCCGATACCCCTTCGATTTTTGGTTTTGTAAAAAGGACCCTTAGTTCTCGGGTAATAGGACCCACCGTCCCTAGGCTTTGCGCGCAGGCCCCTGGACTCTTATAAACAGACCCCTATCCTTTTAAATAATCACAGATTTGGACTTAATTTTGTATTTCAAACTTCAAAACTTGTTTATTTCATATCTTTTTCATATGAACTTCAAATTTAGTGATTCAAATTGCAAAATGTTCATAGGAATATTCTCTGTTCAAATAAATTATGTTCGTCCACAGTCTCTGCACTTTAATTTTATACCTAGACTATAGGTTAGTTTAAGTAATACTTTATTTGTTTAATAAAATAAATAAAAAGGAAACCCTAATGGTACTTAGATGTTTAATTTTGTGAGATTAATAATATGCCATGTGTGAATTGATCCCTGGTATAATTTTTTGTGTGTCACTAAAATTAGTAGATCTAAGTTATGTAATTCATAATGCTCAGGGAATCATTAATCTCTAAAATATACTGATCCCTAGCACTTAGGTTTACCTTTTGAGTTTATAATGTCCTATCAAACTTGTGTCCACTTGGTTGCTTATGTTTGGTGTATTGTTCATTTGTTGTTATCCAAACGTATTGAATGTATGATCGCTTTATTTAGACAACGAGCAGCCCGTTGTTCCTGAGTGTGTTGCCGAAGATCTTCCTGAGCAATAACCTGGTGAAGGCAAGTGTCCTCTAACCCATTATGTCCCATTTACTTTTAATTCACCGTCCCGCATTACATTATTAAAACCTAAGGATTGACTAGTATGTATTTACCTCATCCTTGTTTACCTTTTTAGGTTATCATGGTTGGTTCATGCTATTACTTTACTTTAATCAATGAACATGATGTGAATATTTATGATATGATGATGTTATCCCGATGATGATCTTGTGATAATTTAGGGAACTCAGGCCATTTTCCTGAGTACCTCTCCGTAAGGACCTGTTCGTTGAGTGACCACCCGGGATAACAGTGCAACCATGAGGGTGGAATGGGATGCCCTTAGTTGATTAATTAGATGAACCTGGGGGTGTAGTTGGCTTTTCCTGAGGACCGTCAATGGGGCCGGGGCGTAGTGCTCGCTATGCCAAGGGGGGTGCAGAGGTTCATTCGATTTAGTTTTGTTAGTCACCCACCTTGGGGAGGTGTACTGCGTTTGCACGACTGGCGAAACCTAACAAGCAACTATGCACCAGGGGAGTCTTTGTAAAGGCTACGTAGTGTATCCCTGGCCATTCACCTCGGTAGTGAAGATCAGGTCTGTACAACCCAGGCCAGAAAGGGATCATGACTCATGGGTAAAGTGTGCAACCTCTGCGGAGTGTTAGAAACTAGTATATCGGCCAAGCTCATGGTGAAGAACGGCCTTGGGATCCTCTTTGATTAGAAGAATTTTGGTTACTTTGATGATGATGGTTAATAATGATGGTTATAATTTTGATCTCTGGTATTTCCTCATTGAAGGAGTACATTTGGGTAATAACTGGGTTATTACTAAAACTTGGCTCTACTAATAGTAATAAATACTTGACCAACTAAAAGCAACTGCTTAACTCTAACTCCACATATAGCTAGTCCACTTTAGCAAAACGGGACATTTGCTGAGTACGTTGATGTGTACTCACCCTTGCTTTACAAACTACCCCCACCCCAGATTGTCCCCATTGTATTCAGTGCTCAGGAGGAGATGCTAGCAACCTGGAGGATTTTGAGGAGTTTCAGGACTACGACGAGTTCTAATTTTTCTTAGTGGCAAACCCCCAGTCAGCTGCCTATGTAGGCCATATCTGCTACGTTACGTATTTCCGCACTTTTGATGATATTAATGACTATACTATGTATTAGACTCTGTGGATGTCTTGGACATCTTATTGTAATAAAAGTACCTTTTCGCTATTTACTTTGAGCAATGTGTGATGATGTCCAATTATGTAATCACTGTGTACGTGAGTTTCTGATCCTGGCACGTACATGGTTCGCATTCGGTTTGCCTTCTAAAACCGGGTGTGACATAAGTGGTATTAAAGCCTTGCTGACTGTAGGACCGCTAACCTAGACTAGAATGGTTGCCCTAAGGACTATAGACCTCTACCCTTACCTTGATCTTTTAGTGTCATTCAAAAGTTGGTCATCTTGACCAATTCTATGTTATTACTCATCTTACAAAATTTTGTCTCACTTTTCTTTCTATTTACTTGCTGGTCACATAGTTCTACTCTCACTCTTGTGCTTACGATGTCTTTTGTAGATGGCAGAGCGCTCTTTGCGCCGCACGGTGACAGGTCAGTCTAGGCACCTGGAGAGACTGCATCGTCACCTGCACGAGGAGTAGGAGCGTCGACGCTAGGAGCAGGAGCAGTAGGACTCTTCCCCCTCGCCTTAGCTGGAGGTGGAGTCTGTGAGACAGCCTTCCCTTGCACCTCAGTTAGAGATGCCCCCTGCACCACCATAGGGCATCCCGGCTGCTGGAGGACACCCTGATGGAGACGACGACGACGTCGGTGACAGTTCGAGCCACAGCACGGAGCTCTCGGAGGAGCAGGAGCCAGAGGGATGGATCGCTAGACCCATCACTTGCGACGCCGCTTGCGGGTGTCACTTCCACGACACTCTCGACACCTTGCTGTGTCGGGCCTTCGACTGACACACTTGGTCCATCGAGTACCGTTGTGTAGTCTACCAGCATCGTCGTGGGTTATACCCGGACCAGTGGGAGACTACTTGCTTGGTGCCCCGTCCGGACGATGATCTCCGGGGTGTAGAGGCCTTCACAGAGCACTATTCTATCACTGTCGAGGCAGCCATGCAAGATGTTGCACGTCATGCACTTTTGCAGTGTTGCTCATTGTTCAGCGGGATAGCTGACGGCCTCGACCTGAAGTACTACCCTCACTGTTCGACCGACAGTGCTGGAGGTGTGATTGTCTCGCCTGTTGGTGAGGGCAATCCTAGGCTAAAAAACATGGTCAACCTGGTCACCGTGCTCAACACCGAGCTGGACCATGCCCTTGACAAGTTGGGCAAGGTTCAGGCAGAGGTTGCGGAATTGCTTGCTGAGCACGCAATGCGCCACTATCTGGATGGTGGTTCTCCCACCCCTGTTGGAATTTAGCACCCTTACCTTTCGCTGCCCCATGGTCGCTTCGATTATGGTACCCCTGACTGCAGGACCCAGACAGATTTAGATCCATAGATTGACAAAGTCGGAGTCTGTAATAATGTTTAATTTAGTGTCTTAGTCTCATTTAGTCTTAGTTAGAGTTAGGTTGCTTGTCATATGTCTTGATGCTTGTCGTGATGAACTTGTAATGAAGTTGGATCTTTGTAATGATTGCCACCAAGGTGTGGGCGTCCCCTGCAACTTGGTGTAGTTATTAATAAAGTCAGTTATTTAGTTGGGCAACCTATTTATTTCCACTTTCCTCTTTATCTGAAGAGCTGTGTTGGGAGTCAGTGAAGATGATCAATTGTTCAGTGCTATAAAGATTTCCATATATCTTTTCTTATGCTGAAAGATTGCAGAGTCAAATCTGATATGTGTGTGCTTTCTACAGATGTCTGAGAACAGGCACCGAGGTGCAAGACATGCTTAACAGGAGCAGCAGGCACCCAAGGAGGAGGTAGCTCAGCAGTAGTTGCCACCGCCACCCCCAATGACCATTGAGCAGATGTTTCTGATGCAGACCCAAGCCTTCCAAGCAATTGGTCAGACTTTAGCAGCAATGCCACAGCAGCCACCCCACCTCAACCTCAGGTGCAAGTTCAGATGCCGCAAGTGCCCAGAGACAAGCGGACAGAGTTCATGAGGGGCCATCCCCCTGTCTTTGCCCATTCTGGCTAATCCCATGGATGCCGAAGATTGGTTGCGTACCGTGGAACGTGAGTTGCACACTACTCAGTGCAACGATCGTGAGAAGGTGCTATATGGTCCCCGACAGCTAAGAGAAGCAACACAGTCTTGGTGGGAGTCTTACCTCGCCACCCATGCCGACCCTGAAGCCATCATCTGAGAGGAGTTTAAAGACAACTTCCGTCGTTACCATGTGCTCGTGGGACTGATGATAGTCAGGAAGGAGGAGTTTCTAGCCTTGAAGCAAGGTTCGCTGTCTGTTAGTGAGTATAGGGACAAGTTTCTGTAGCTGTTACGTTATGCGCTAGAAGATGTCAATACAGATGTTAAGAGGCAATACCGTTTCCTGAGATGTTTGGTTGATCCTCTTCACTACCAGCTGATGAACCACACTTTCCCTACCTTCCAACATTTGATCGACAGAGCCATTATGACTGAAAGGAAGCGTCGGGAGATGAAAGACAGAAAACGCAAGATTGGTGGATCTCAGGCCAGGAGTAGCAGCCGTCCCCGCTATTCAAGCAACCCACCTCAACAATTCAAGCAAGGTCACCAGCACCAGCATCAGCGCCAGAACCAGCAGCAGCAGTACCAGAGGCAGTTTCCTCAGCAGCAACAGTAGTACTGTTAGAACAACCAACAAGGAGGAAATCAGTATCAACGTTAGAGCAACTAGGCACCTCGCCTTCCTGCCCCAGCAACCAACTAGAACAACCAAGTAGGTCCAGCGCAAGGAGGAGGTCATGCGTGTTTCCACTGTGGGGAACAAGGCCATTAGGCGAATCATTGCCCAAAGAAAGCAGCTCAGCAGCAGCTAGCTCCCAATGCCCCTGCCAGGCAGAATGCATTGCAACAAGAAGGCAACAACCGTGGGCAGCCTCGTGCCCAGTATGGAAAGGTGAACCAATTGGAGGCCGACACAGTCCAGGAGACCCCCGGAGTGGCACTAGGTACATTCTCAATCGAGTACCATTCTACAAATGTGTTATTTGATACTAGAGCAACACATTCTTTTGTGACTGCATCATGGGTAGAATCACACAATATACTAGTAGCACCCATGTATACACCTATGAGGGTTAGTTCAATTGGTAGGAGAACCCAAACAGATAGATTTTGCCCTAGTGCAAGAGTTCAAATAGGGGGGATAGAGTTCCCCGCTGATCTAATAGTTATGGGTAACTAGGATGCGACTATAGATATCATCCTAGGGATGAATTGGCTAACCAAATATCAAGCAAGTCTTAGCTATGACAATAGAATGGTGAAGTTAGTATCCTTATCAGGAGAGGAAGTGTTAGTGGAGTTGGTCTTGTCTAGACCAAGGAAAGGAAGCTTTCACCAAGTCACTGCCCATATTGAGGAAATCAAACCATCAGAAGCTATCAACGTAGTGTTAGAATTCCCAAATGTGTTTCCCGAGGAGTTACCAGGCATGCCACCTGAAAGGAAAGTTGAATTTTCCATAGAGCTTATACCTAGCACCGCCCTTATTTCTAAGAGAGCCTATCGAGTGTCTAGACCAAAATTGGTGGAACTCAAGAAGCAGATTGATGAGTTGTTAGAGAAAGGCTACATCAGACCAAGTACCTCGCCTTGGGCAACCCCAGTGCTACTTGTGGAGAAGAAAGATGGTACAAAGAGGATGTGCATTGATTACAGGTCTTTGAATGAAGTCACTGTCAGGAACAAGTACCCCATTCTTAGAATTGAAGACCTATTCGATCAGTTGAGAGGAGTCGGTGTGTTCTCAAAGATAGATCTGTGGTCAGGTTACCATCAGCTCAAAATCTGGCCTTCAGATATACCAAAGACAACATTTATCACCAAGTATGGACTATATGAGTTCACTGTCATGTCATTCGGTCTGACGAATGCGCCAACCTATTTCATGTACTTGATGAACAGTGTGTTCATGGACTACCTCGACAAGTTCATAGTGGTGTTCATTGATGATATCCTTGTATATTCCTAGAATGAGCAAGAGCATGAAGAGCACTTGAGGAAAGTACTACAGAGGCTACGAGATTGCCAGTTGTAGGCCAAGCTTAGCAAGTGCGAGTTTTGGATCAGCGAAGTCCTGTTCTTGGGACACATTATAAACCGAGAGGGATTGGTTGTGGATCCAAAGAAGGTAGCAGCTATTCTAGACTGGAAAGCACCAAAAGACGTCCGAGGAATCAAGAGTTTCGATGGAATGGCTGGTTACTATCGATGTTTCATTGAAGGTTTCTCCAAGATTGCCAGGCCAATGACAACCTTGTTGGCAAAGAAAGTTGAGTTCAAGTGGACCCCAGCGTGCCAAGAGTCCTTTGAGACATTGAAGAGGAAGTTGACAACAACACCAGTATTGATTCTGCTAGATGTCCACAAGTCATTCTCAATATATTGTGATGCTTCGTACACCGGACTGGGATGTGTGTTAATGCAGGAAGGGAAAGTAGTGGCATACTCGTCCCGCTAGCTTAAGATTCATGAGAAGAATTACCCTACTCATGATATGGAGTTAGCAGCAGTGGTTCATGCACTAAAGACCTAGAGGCACTATTTGTATGGGTAGAAATGTGATATCTACACGGACCACAAGAGTCTCAAGTACATATTCACCTAGTCAGAGCTAAACATGAGGTATCGAAGATGTCTAGAGTTGACCAAGACTATGATATGGAGATACATTATCACCCAGGTAAAGCAAATGTGGTTGCAGATGCTCTGAGCAGAAAGAGTCAAGTCAATATGTTGGCCGCTCACCCGATGCCGTATGAGCTAGCAAAGGAATTCGACAGGTTGAGTCTCAGATTTCTAAACAACACTCACGAGTGACAGTCGAGCTAGAACCCACCCTACAACAAGATATCAGGAAGGGCCAGAAAGATGATGAGAAGATCAATGAGATCCGGCAGCTGATCATGGAAGGGAAATGCCCAGATTTCCATTAAGATACAGAAGGAGTGGTATGGTTCAAGGATAGACTGTGTGTTCCCGACATCAAATCGATCCGAGAATTGATTCTCAAGGAAGCTCATGTGACAGCATATTCTATACACCCTAGTAGCGAGAAGATGTACCAAGACCTAAAGAAAAGATTCTAGTGGTACGATATGAAAAGGGATATAGCAGAGTATGTGGCTGCATGCGACAGTTGTCAGAGGATCAAGGCAGAACACCAGAGGCCCACAGGTTTGTTGCAGCCATTGTAGATTTCTCAGTGGAAATGGGATGAGATTGGGATGGACTTTATAGTTGGTCTGCCCTGCACTCGTGCTGGTTATGACTCCATCTGGGTAGTAGTGGACCGTTTGACAAAGGCGGCCCATTTCATATTAGTCAAGACCACCTATGATAGTGTAGTGCTGGCAGAGCTATATATGTCTCGGATTGTGTGCTTGCATGGTGTCCCAAAGAAGATAGTATCAGATAGAGGAACCCAATTCACTTCTCATTTTTTGCAGTAGCTACATGACGCATTGGGCACACACTTGAAGTTCAGTTCAGCTTACCACCCGCAGATAGATTGTCAGACAGAGAGAACCAACTAGATTCTTGAAGACATGTTGAGGGCTTGTGCTTTGCAAGACAAGTTAGGTTGGGACAAGAGGCTACCGTATGCAGAATTCTCCTACAACAACAACTATCAGGCTAGTCTGAAGATGTCACCATTCCAAGAACTCTATGGGAGGAATTGCAGAACTCCATTGCATTGAGACCAACCCGGTGAAAGGTAGGTGTTCGGTCTAGATATTCTGCTTGAAGCTGAAGAGAACATCCGAATGGTTCGAGAAAATCTGAAGACAGCACAGTCCAGAGAGCGAAGCTATGCTGACACCTGAAGAAGAGAACTGAGTTTTGAAGTGGCAGATTATGTCTACTTGAAGGTGTCACCAATCAGAGGAATCAAAAGGTTTGGAGTCAAAGGCAAGCTAGCCTCTCGATACATCGGACCGTACCAGATTCAAGCAAGACGTGGATAAGTGGCATATAAACTCAGCTTACCAGAAAGTATGTCAGCTGTGCATGATGTGTTCCATGTGTCCCAGCCGAAGAAATGCTTGAGAGTACCAGAAGAGCAATTTCCAATAAAGGACCTTGAAGTTCAAGAAGATCTGACATATATTGAGAAGCCAACACAGATTCTGGAGACAGCAGATCGGGTCACTCAGGAAAGCACCATCAGGATGTGTAAAGTCAAATGGGGCCATCACTCAAAAGAAGAAGCAACCTGGGAAAGAGAAGATGATTTGAAAGCCAAGTACCCCGAACTCTTTGCTAGCCAACCCTGAATCTCGAGGGCGAGATTCTTTTTAAGGGGGATAGGTCTGTAACACCTAGAATTTGGGGGTATAAAATTTCTTTCTAAATATCTACCAAATTTAGGTGTTACTCTTGTCTCTCTCTAGTCTCTCTCTCTTTCTTTTGGTTAGAATTTGGTTAATTAGGAGAGGAGTTAATTATTTATTTTGTCAAAACAATGTAAGTCATGAATTGATGCATCATGCTGAGTCCAAGATATTATTTGAATTGATGCACATGTTTGATTTGGTTTGAATTTGAATCTTGTTTTGAATTTGAATTGAAAACCCTAGAGAAAATAAAATAGAAAAGCAATTAGAAATTCCAGAAAAATAGAAAATCCTAATTCAGCCCAGCTAGCCCAAGCTGGCCCAGCTTCGCGCGCGCGCCCGCGCGCGTCTGACCGGTGGAGCCCACCTGTCAGCGGTAGTTCTCTCGCCCACACGTCCTCTCCCTCCCTCTCTTTGCCGCCTAGGTCCCACTTGTCGGCACGTTCCTTTGCGCATTTGTGTGCCTGAGCCACTGTTTGGCGGACCCCGCTTGTCAGCCCTCTCCCCCTCCTCTAACTTCCGGTCCGTGCACCTGCCATGGCCGCGCCCACGTCCGCGCGAATCCTGGCCACCACCCACGCGCCCAACCCCTACTCAAGCCCCCTCTCGTTCGCTCTGCTATTCCCCCACTCGCAGACACCCTAGCTCGCCTTCGCTCGTGCGTCGTTCTTTCTCAGAGCTCTCAGAAGACCGCCGCCGCTCGCCATGCCCACGCGCCCGTTCCGCCATCACCATTGGGGCTTCGCCGTGCCTTTCACCTCGGTGAGTTCTGCCTGGATGCCCGCAACTTGAGACGCGCCTCGATTTACTCTCTCCCTTTCTGGTTCCCTCTGCCCATGCTCATCGAAGCTTCCCACGCACAGCCGAAGAGACGCCGTCGTCGACCCAAGCCCTTGTCGTGTCCCTGCCACCGTTCAAGGGTCCCGGAGTCTTCTCTCAAGGTAAGCAACCCAACCCCGCCCCTATTTTTCCCTTGATTGCCCTCGGTCATGTGCGATTGCTCGCCGGAGTAGTGTTGCGCCACCGCTGAGCCGACTCGCTGTGAACCGCACCCCTCCAGCACCATTATGCCGGTGCTATGCCCCTAGCCGAGTTTGTTGCACTCCCCTGAATTCCCCGAGCCCTTCCCAGCGTCCCAGCAGGTCCCAGCGCGCTCGCGCTCTTGTCTCTGGTGGGCCTCCACCATGGACACAAGCGGCGCCACCGCTGGCAGTCGAGGGACCTGGCCAATTAGATCCCATGCGTCCGTCTGGGATCGGACGACCCGGATCTAATCAAACCTAATACTAATACCAACCATCTGATTCGCACCCGACCTCTCGGATTCGCACCCTCACCAGCACTCTGCCCCTGGGCCCCGCCGGTCAGCGCCTGCGCCCCTGGTGCTAGGCCCAACTAGTCAGCCCGCCTCCCTCCTCAATCGCTGACAACATCGGCCCGCCTGTCAGCGCTTGCTCGTCCGCGCGCGCTCGTTTGTGGATCTAATCTCAGCCGTTCATCTGTGATCGAGCGGTCAAGATTGTCCGATACCCCTTCGGTTTTCGATTTTGTAAAAAGGACCCTTAGTTCTCGGGTAATAAGACCCGCCATCCCTAGGCTTTGCTCGCAGGCCCTTGGACTCTTATAAACAGACCTCTACCCTTTTAAATAATCACAGATTTGGAATTAATTTTGTATTTCAAACTTCAAAACTTGTTTATTTCATATCTTTTTCATATGAACTCCAAATTTAGTGATTCAAATTGCAAAATGTTCATAGAAATATTCTCTGTTCAAATAAATTATGTTCATCCACAGTCTGTGCACTTTAATTTTATACCTACACTATAGGTTAGTTTAGGTAATAATTTATTTGTTTAATAAAATAAATAAAAAGGAAACCCTAATGGTACTTAGATGTTTAATTTTGTGAGATTAATAATATGCCATGTGTGAATTGATCCCTAGTATAATTTTTTGTGTGTCACTAAAATTAGTAGATCTAAGTTATGTAATCCATAATGCCCAGGGAATCATTAATCTCTAAAATATACTGATCCCTAGCACTTAGGTTTACCTTTTGAGTTTATAATGTCCTATCAAACTTGTGTCCACTTGGTTGCTTATGTTTGGTGTATTGTTCATTTGTTGTTATCCAAATGTATTGAATGTATGATCACTTTATTTAGACAACGAGCAGCCCGTGGTTCCTGAGTGTGTTGCCGAAGATCTTCCTGAGCAACAACCTGGTGAAGGCAAGTGTTGTAACACCCTGATTTTGGGGGTATAAAATTTCTTTCTAATTATCACCCAAAATCATGTGTTACTCTTCCTTTTCTCACTCTAGGATTTCTCTCTCTAGATTCTTTCTCCCTTTTTCCTTTTTATTAGAAATAGCTTAAACTAGTGGAGGTTAATTATTTATTTTTGCCAAAACCTTATGGGTCATGACATGTTGCATCATGCTGTGCTTAAAATATTCTTTGAGGTGTTGCACAAGTTTGAATTTATTTAAATTTGAAACCTATTTTGAATTTAGATTTAAAACCCTATAGAAAAAGAAATAGAAAAGGAATTAGAAAATCTAGAGAAAAAGAAAAAGAGAAAGCAGCCCAGTGGGCCCACTAAGCCCAGCTAGGACGCGCGCCCGCGCGCCCGCGCGCCCGCACGCCCGTGCTGTCCGGCAGTTCTCCCTCACGCGTGCCCTCCCTCTCTCGCTCGTTGCCCAGTGAGGCCGATCTGTCGGCACCAGTTTCCTTCGCCTGCTCGCTCCCTCTCTCTCTCTCTCTGTCTCGCGGGCCCGGATTGCCAGTCGCCGAGTCGTTGCCCCACGCACCCCTTTCTTCTCTCTCTCCGCCGTGGGCGTGCCCTATCAGTTCCGCCCCCTATACGCTCGCTGTGGACTGGCGCGTGCGCACTCACGCACGTCGCCAGATTTCTCGGCCACGATGCCCGCCCACACGCCCAGCTCCCTTCTTAGAGCCCCGCCAGTGCCCCGTGCACACCCCTTGCCTCATTTTGCTAAGCTTCACCCTCTCTCGCGCTCTGCTCACGCCGACAGCCGCCGCCGGAGACCGGCGCCCGCGTTCCCGGCCATCTAGCTCGCTGGAGACCGCCCCAAGCCTAACCAAGCTCCGCCCCGAGGTGAGACACCTGCTACCGTGCCCAATTTCCCCTATTGCGTCCTGTGTTCGGCCAACTTTGCCTTCGCCGGTGCTCAGCCGTGGCGGTCCGCCGTGCTCGCGCGGTGGCCGGCCGATTTAGCCCGGTCTAGTTCACCGGAGTAGGTCCCTGTGTCGTCCCTGCCTCTGCTGAAGTCATCACAGGCCTTAGCGCGCCTTAGGACCCCTCCCCGTGGCAGGAATGGCCCACCGGAATTTCTCTGGCCTGCCTGAGACCTTCTCACCGCTGTTCCCCCCTCTCTGCCCGTGGATTCATGGCCCTTTCCCCGCCATTGAGTTCGCCGTGGTGCCCTCTTCCTATCTGCCCAATCCCGACGACCCCGGACCCCCCTAGCGCCTGCTTCAACTCCAGCGACCTCACCGCCACAGAGAGGAGCAGCGCCGCCCGCAGCCGTCCCTTCCCCGGTCTGATCTCCTCTGTCCGATTCAGATCGAACGGCCCGGACTGCGGGTACCGCTTCGCGCATGCGCGCCTGACGCCGTGGCCCGCCTGTCAGCGCCGCCCGCAGCTGTCCCTTCCCCAGTCTGATCCCCACCGTTCGATTCAGATCGAACGGTCCGAACCGCGGGTACCGCTTTACGCACGCGCGCCCTGCGCCCTTGGCCCGCCTGTCAGCACCCAAGTCCTCTAGCGTTGGGCCCGCTCGATTAGTGCGCCCTCCCCCTCTGCCGCTGACGCCCTTGGCCCCGCTTGTCAGCCGCACCTGCACGCCCGCGCTCGCGTGATCTAATCTCAGTCATTGGTTTCTGATCCAACGGTTGAGGGAGCCCGATACCCCTTCGCGTGGCTGTTTTGCTTAAGAAAGCCCCTGGTTTTAGGAAATAAACCCGCCGTCCTCTGTTTTAGCGCATAGATCCCTGGTTTGTTTTAATTAGACCCCTGGACTTTTATTTAATCATAGATTTAGCCCTAATTTCATATTTCAAACTTCAAAACTTGTTTATTTCATATCTTTTCATATGAACTCTAAATTTAGTGGTTCAAATTGCAAAATGTTCACCAAATTATTCTCTATTCAAATAAAATATGACCAACTGTAATCTGTACACTTTAACTTTTACACTTAGAATATAGAATTAAAGTTAGCAGGAGAGTAGTCACGAAAGAAAGATTCTGCCTATTATTTAATTATTTAATGAAGTAAATAAAAGGAGAACCCTAGTAATAAAGTATATTCAATCTTGTGAGATTAGTGTTATGCATTACTTGGATTTATTTTTTGGCTTAACCTCTAGGCCTTAATGACATAAATAGAATTAGGAATGTAATTATGGATAATACTTAAAAGATAATCAAATTTCTTAATGAGAGTACTTTATCTTATAATTCTAGCTTTCATTTGTTTTAATCACTACTGAACCTTTTTGAGCTATGTTCCAAACATTTAGAGAGTAATCAATTCCCCAATTAGGATTAGTCCATTTTTATAACTTGACCTCATTCCTCTGTACTTAATATTGTACCTTCTTGAGTTGTGTGCCAATATTTGTACATGTGTGATGTGATGTTCATTTTTACCTTCCAAATGTATTGAATGTATGCTCGCTTTACTTAGACAACGAGCAGCTCGTGGTTCCTGAGTGTGTTGCCGAAGATCCCTCTGAGCAACAACCTGGTGAAGGCAAGTGTCCTCTGACCCATTATGTCCTACATACTTTATGATTCACTGTCCCGCATTACTTTATGAAACCTAAGGATTGACTAGTCTGTATTCACTTATCCTTGTTTACCTTTTTGGGGTTATCATGGTTAGCATGTTGCTACTGCCTTAACTTAATCAAAGAACATGATGTGAACATTTATGATGCGATACTGTTATCCTGATTATGTGGATGATCTTGTGATACCTTAGGGGGCTCAGGCCTTTTTCCCGAGTACCTCTCCATAAGGAACTATTCATGGAGTGACCACCCAGGATAATAGTACAACCATGAGGGTGGACTGGGACTGTGGCAGAACCGCCCGAATTATTCCAGCTTAAGTGCCCAAGTCACGCCTCAGGGGCCGTAACACACTTAAATCGGAATAACCCGTCAGTCCCTCAGATGTAGTCTGATAAAGCTATTTAACCAGGATCAAATACCACATACTCACTCGATGGTGAGTCACAGAAGAAATACAATAAAACAGGAAAACCTCAAGTTAAGGTACTGAATTATTACATAAATCAGAGTTTTTCAAGTAGCAGACATAAGTTCACAAAATAAGATGCAGCGGATAATCGATATCGTCGGTAGCGAGGAATTGGGCAAGGCCTAGTCCACTACTCTTGCTCCTCTCCTGCCGGAGCAGCATCCCGCTCGACCGTCCAACCCGATGGCAGGGTGGTAGGCCAAGTCACACCATCAACCATATCCTGAAGCGTACCTGCAAATATTATGCCACAAGCAAGGCTGAGTATACTAATACTCATCTAGACTTACCCAGTGTGAGGAAACTACTCCTCTACCTCTAGACCATGCAGCTGTTTGGCTAAGGGGTTTGGTTTGCCAAAAGCACTAGCTAAGTCTAAAATCAAATTTTAGCTTTTCAATTTCTAGCATCATTATCTTAACTAAGTTTGCTCCTTCTAAGCATACATGGTAACAAGCATTTAGTACAAACAACAAGTTATCTCATGTAAACCTTATTTCACTTCTTACTAAATGTAGTACAAGGGGTCAAGCAGTCTCATTAGCTGCGAGAAGCAGACGATTTGAATCGATTTTTAACCTTGCAAGGTAAACCTAAACACATGACATGTAGGGGCACTCTGTCCCCACACACGTCAACTGTCCCCATCGATTCCCCGTTCGCGGCCAGGGCTCACCGCCTTGGCATACAATGCTCCACTGACCCCGGCTGCCGCCGTGCAGTGACCGCATTTGTACCCAACATAGCTAGCATGGGAGACCCAGTCTCACGACAAGTGAGGGGAAAAGTCCACGCCCGGCTACACTCAGGTACTAGGTTTACCGGTTACCATATTTCCCGACATGTGTTTAGTACGTTGAAACGCTTGACTCAGGTATCCACACATTAATCCTTAATTCCTTTTCCCGTCTCATGGACAAGGCATCCTCCCTGGATCCAAGTCCATAGTGATATGACCACGCCATTAAGCAACATGTTACAACCCCCAAGTCATACTACATCAACTCAAGTACAACCAACATCATCACCAACCCAAGTCTTTGATGGACCAATTACACGTAGCCGAGCTAAGAAGCTACAGCAAGAGGTGCACGCGCTACTTTATGAATTTCAATTAAATACTAATGAGAACTTTATGCTACCTAAGTCGTGTATGTTGATATTACTTAGGTTCACCAAAGAGGAAGGACAAAACATATCAAAGGCAAATCAGCAAGAAGAGTTATGTCCGAGTGAGTCCAGCGCTATAGAACCGTCCAGAAGGAACAGTCATATCTTTTGATTCCCAAAAGCTATGAAGACCCATAAGTACTTTTTGGAAAGCTCTTGAAGTCTAGTTTCCAATGCTTCTAAAGCCGACTTAACCACATCTACCAGAAAGGCAGCCGACCTACTTTAGTGCCGACTGGTCAGAAAATCCGAGTCAGTCCAGCGCAACAGAACCGTCCAGA
Source organism: Zea luxurians (assembly GCA_029449295.1). Taxonomy (NCBI): domain Eukaryota; kingdom Viridiplantae; phylum Streptophyta; class Magnoliopsida; order Poales; family Poaceae; genus Zea; species Zea luxurians. The sequence goes on along the minus strand of JAOPSE010000005.1, from coordinate 9,357,112 downwards.
AGAAACAGTCATATCTTTTGATCCCCAAAAGCTATGAAGGCCCATAAGTACTTTTTGGAAAGCTCTTGAAGTCTAGTTTCCAATGCTTCTACAGCCGACTTAACCACATCTACCAGAAAGGCAGCCGACCTACTTTAGTGCTGACTGGTCAGAAGGTCAACAGTCTGCTTGATGACCAAGTTTTCGTATTAAACTGCATCATTCTACGAAGTTTCATTAAGCATGCTATATATGGTGAGAAAGCTTATCAAGTTAGCTTTCCAATGCAACCAGTCCCACGTCATTTGAAGATTCCTAGAAGAAGTTATTGTCAAAATACTGAAGGCTGCGCAGAAGTCAAACAGCCACACGGAAATCAGCTCTGCAGATCTCCCGAAGAGGCTCCTTCACATTAGCACGTGAAAATACTTTTGTTTTGTGTTTATACCTCGCTAATGCTGGTTGTTACTAGTATAAATACCCCCCTATGTCTATGATGTAAGGCAGCTTATGATAATCTAAAACAGAACCCCTTTGTTCAGCTGTGTGCTAACAAATATTGAGAGTGATCTCTACCCCTTTGCTCTTGTGAATTCCTTCGCGGGATTGCAGAAGCGGCGGCTTCATCCGCTCCCAATTGGTGCTCCTACTCCCTTCGAGGTCTCCTCGATTGATTGTAGGCTGTGTTGGTTGGTTCTTTGAGAGTGTGGTTGGGCGAATCCTCGATTCAGGCTGCCGGTTAAAGACGGTGGTTGGCTTCGAGTTTTATTTGTCAGGTTGCACTAGTTATCGCTGCTTGCAGCAAGTTATCTTGGCTTCTTTGAAGCTAGTTATCTGAAGATTGATCCTACGTCGTGAAGATCGGGCATCGTGACGCATCATCTGGTATCAAAGCCTCAGTTGCCACGGTAGGATTCTTTACCCTTAGCTACATATATTTTGTGTTCGTCCTATCCACCCAAAAGCCATAAAATATTTTTGCCATAGCCTTTTCTTTCAATCTGTTGTTCCAGTGAGTTTTGTTAAGTTTCAGTCCTTAGAACCTTTGTTTAGTTGCTGGTCACTCTATCCTTTGTGTTTTCCTTTGAGCCTCTTATATATATCTGAAAATATCCACAAAAAGAGTATTCTGAAAAAAAAAACCTCATCATTTCCTTCGCGTTAACTTGATCCTATTTAAGTTATAGCTGCTGGTTGAGTTGTTTGTTAAGTATTATAAAGTGTGCAATATCATATCAGATCTCTGTGTTTAGTTCTATAAAAAAAGTATCAAAAAAAAAGAGAAGAAAGAAAAGTACCAAAGAAAAGTAGAACAATCAGTTTGTTTATGTGCATAAGTGCTGAAAATTTTATCAAGTTATTCAACCAGTTTGCTATTGTCATTTGGTGCAAAATTTTGGTTGGATCTGATTGCAACACTTGCATTCCAATCATACTCCTTGTCTGCATCAAATCTGAAATTTCTTGCGCGTGTGTTTGATCTATTTACATCACTCGAATCTTGTGGTCAGCACTAGGCAGGGAACTTCTAGTCGGATGGTTATTTAACTTAACAACAACTAGAATTCAGATTGTATCCCTTGTTTATTAATCCCCACCAAGCTCCACATATAAGCCATCGTAATCGGTACTCTGGTCTTGTATTCGCTTAACCACCACTTTCTTGTTACCACCACACATTTTCTTGCAACCCGCAGGGAACTCATAAGAGCTTTGGTTGGTAAGAGTGGTGAGGTTGTGAGATTCTATATAGCTTCATATTCCACCTATATTTGTTGCCTTGTTGTCACTAACTTCGCAGGAAGATGGATCCCAACGTTGAGATTGAAGAATGTGTCACCCTGATACAATTCAATGAGCTCAAACAAAGCATAGAAGCCAAGCAAGATCTGTTGGCACAAGATCTTCAGACACTTATGGCTGAAATCAGAGGTCGTCATCGACTCCCCGACGGTGTAAGAAACCATGATGAAGATGGGGAAGAAGATGAAGGAAATTATTCTAGAAGAGCAAGTGAACATGGGAGGAGAAATCAAGGTGCTGCATATGGTAGAGGAAGAGGCCGGAATCGAAGAAATAATGACAATGAAGAATCTGAATTTGGGGATGATCAGTCTCAACATCGCTATGGTCGTCGTCATCATAGAGGCGTCAACCAAGAAGAGAGATTTGGGAAACTTAAGTTTACCATGCCAAAATTTGATGGTAGATCTGATCCTGAAGATTATTTCACATGGGAATTGAAAGTGGAGAAAATCTTCCGCCTACATAATTATTCAGAGGAGAAGAAACTTGCAATGGCATCTCTTGAGTTTGAAGGATATGCTCTGATTTGGTGGGAGCAACTTCTTCGTGATCGTGAAGAAGATGGAGAGGACCCTATTATTACTTGGCAAGAGATGAAGCGAGAAATGAGAATTCGTTTTGTGCCGAAGCATTATCGGCGTGATCTTTTTGATAAATTGCAGAATTTGAGGCAAGGAAGTTTCTCTGTTGAGGAGTATTATAAGGAGATGGAGAAGGCCATGATTAGAGCCAATGTGTATGAAGACGAAGAGCAAACCATTGCACGTTTCATGGCTGGGTTACACCGCAACATTCAGCGTATTGTTGAGTTTCAGCCGTACCAAAGTCTTATTGATTTGGTACATCAAGCCACCAAAGCTGAACGCCAGCTGCAACAAGATGCTAAGAGCAGCAAGCCCTTGTCATATGGTGCACGAACCATGACTGGAGGAAGCAAATCGATCTCAAGGTTTACTGCTGCATCCTCAGCAACAAAAGGTTCAACTGGAGGCTTGCGATCCAATATTCAAGGCAATTCTAGTGGAAAGAACGGTGCTGCTCCAAACACGAGTTATAAACCAGCAGCCTCCACTTCAACGTCAGTGGGTTCAACAGCCAAGAGTAGTGGTATTCAGTGCTTCAAGTGTGGAGGTCGTGGTCATGTCATAAAGGAGTGTCCAAATAATCGTGTGATCCTTGTGACTGATGATGGAGAATATACATCAGCTAGTGAAGAGGAAGCTGAAGCAGGAAATGAAGATGACATTGATAAATCTGAAGAACATACGGGATGTGAATTTGAGCATGGTACTACTCTTGTGGTGACACAAATCTTGAGTGTTCAAATGAAAGAAGCTGAAATTGGACAACGACATAATCTTTTTCAAACGCGAGCCAAAGTACAAGACAAAGTAGTAAAGGTGATCATTGATGGAGGGAGCTGCCATAATCTTGCAAGTCGTGAGATGGTTGACAAGCTTGGTTTGAAGTTGCAGCGACACCCTCATCCATATCATGTCCAATGGCTGAATGAATCGGGAGATATCAAGATTGGTTATAAAGTGAAAGTTCCGTTCAAGATTGGAGAGTATGTTGACATAGTGGAGTGTGATGTTGCACCCATGTCTGTGTGTCACATGCTGCTAGGAAGACCTTGGCAATATGACCGATATTCTCAACATTGTGGAAGAACAAATCAATACACGCTAGATCTGAAAGGGAGAAAGTTTGTACTCAAGCCTATGACCCCTCAACAAATCATGGCTGAACACTTACAAAAGAAAACAGAAATTAGTACAGCAAGTAGAGGAGGAGAAGAGCAAAAGAAATTGAGTGCCATCCACAATTCGGTGAGTGAGTGCTACAAGCCAAATTCCAAAGATAAAAAGAAGGAAGAGGGAGAACACCTAGTTATGCTAGCCACAAAATCCGAGCTGAGAGAAGTGAGGAACAACCCATATCAAGTGCTCTTTGTACTTGTGAACAAAGATGTTTTGATTTCTCCTAACGACATAACATCTCTTCCTAGTGTTGTGGCTGATCTTTTGCAGGACTATGAAGACGTATTTCCACAAGAAACACCGGCTGGACTACCTCCAATTCGAGGGATTGAGCATCAAATCGATCTTATTCCAGGGGCTACACTTCCTAACCGTCCACCATATCGAACCAATCCCGAAGAAACTAAGGAAATACAAAGGCAAGTACAAGAACTTCTTGATAAAGGTTTTGTTCGTGAAAGCTTAAGCCCTTGTGCTGTTCCTGTGATTTTAGTACCTAAGAAAGATGGATCTTGGAGGATGTGTGTTGATTGTAGAGCTATAAATAATATTACCGTTCGCTATCGCCATCCTATTCCACGACTAGATGATATGCTTGATGAATTAAGTGGTTCCACAATTTTTACTAAAATTGATTTGAGAAGTGGATACCATCAAATAAGAATGAAAACTGGAGATGAATGGAAGACTGCATTTAAAACAAAATTTGGGTTGTATGAATGGTTAGTAATGCCCTTTGGGTTGACTAATGCTCCTAGTACTTTTATGAGATTAATGAACCATGTCTTAAGAACTTTCATTGGAAAATTTGTTGTTGTCTACTTCGATGATATTCTAATTTACAGCAAGTCTTTTGATGAACATGTGAAACACATTCGACAAGTTTTAGATGAGCTAAGAAAGGAGAAATTATTTGCTAATCTTGAGAAGTGCAGTTTTTGCACAGACCATGTTGTGTTTCTTGGTTTTGTTGTTTCAGCAAAAGGAATAGAGGTGGATGAATCCAAGGTGAAAGCCATCAAGGATTGGCCAGCTCCAACGAATGTAAGTCAAGTAAGAAGTTTTCATGGTCTTGCTGGTTTTTATAGAAGATTTGTGCGAGATTTCAGTACCATCGCTTCTCCTTTAAATGAATTGACAAAGAAAGGTGTTGAATTTAAATGGGGAAACTCACAAGAAGATGCTTTTCAAGAATTGAAGAAACGTTTGACTGAAGCACCTGTACTTATTCTTCCTGATTTCACTAAAACTTTTGAAGTAGAATGTGATGCTAGTGGGATTGGGATAGGAGGAGTTTTAATGCAACAAGGAAAACCTATAGCATATTTTAGTGAAAAATTGGGAGGTGCTCAATTAAATTATTCTGTGTATGACAAAGAATTGTATGCTTTGGTCCGAGCGCTTGAAACATGGCAGCACTACTTATGGCCAAAAGAGTTTGTTATTCATTCTGATCATGAAGCTTTGAAGTATTTGAAAGGGCAAGCCAAACTGAACCGTCGCCATGCCAAATGGGTTGAGTTTATCGAAACATTTCCATACATTGTGAAATATAAGAAAGGTAAGGACAATGTGGTCGCTGATGCCTTGTCTCGAAGGAATGTGTTGTTGAATCAACTAGAGGTAAAAGTTTTGGGTCTTGAAAATTTGAAAGAAATGTATAATGATGATCCTGAATTTTCAGAACCATACAATCATTGTAAAGATGGAAAAGGTTGGGAAAAATATCATATACATGATGGATTTTTGTTTAGAGCTAACAAACTTTGTGTACCAAATTCTTCGGTTAGATTGCTTTTATTGCAGGAGTCACATGGAGGCGGTCTAACAGGTCATTTTGGACAAAGGAAGACTTATGAAATGCTCAGTGATCATTTCTATTGGCCCAAGATGAGGAGAGACGTCATCAGATTTGTGGAGCGTTGTGTCACCTGTCACAAAGCTAAGTCAAAATTGAACCCTCATGGTTTATATACTCCTTTACCCGCTCCTAAAATTCCTTGGGAAGACATAAGCATGGATTTTGTTTTAGGACTGCCGATGACTCGAAAAAAGAGAGATTCTATTTTTGTTGTGGTTGATAGATTTTCAAAAATGGCTCATTTTATTCCATGCAACAAGAGCGACGATGCTTCACATGTTGCTAATTTGTTTTTCAGAGAAATCGTGAGACTACATGGAGTGCCCAAGACCATCGTATCTGACCGTGATGTGAAGTTTGTGAGCTATTTTTGGAAAACATTGTGGGCAAAGCTTGGAACTAAACTTTTGTTCTCCACCACATGCCACCCCCAAACTGATGGCCAAACTGAAGTGGTGAATCGTACATTGTCAATGCTGCTGCGAACAATGGTAAAGAAGAACTTGAAGGATTGGGAGGAATGTTTGCCACACGTGGAGTTTGCTTATAATAGGGCAGTACATTCTACAACTAATTTATGCCCCTTCGAAATTGTATATGGGTTTAAACCTATTGCTCCCATAGATTTGTTGCCCCTTCCATTGCAGGAAAGAACCAATATGGAAGCTTCCAAGCGTGCTGCATATATAAAAAAGATACATGAGAAGACCAAGGAAGCAATTGAGCTCAAAGCAGTGCGCAAGGCTGCAAGTATGAACAAGCATAGGAAGAAAGTGTTATTTGAGCCGGGGGACTTGGTTTGGATTCACTTGCGCAAGGAGCGTTTTCCTGATCAGCGCAAATCCAAATTGATGCCACGAGGGGATGGTCCATTTCGTGTTCTTGCCAAGATCAATGATAATGCATACAAGATAGATCTTCCACCAAGCTATGGCGTGAGCAACACGTTCAATGTTGCTGACCTCTTACCATATACAAGCGAAGACATTTCAGAGTCGAGGACGACTCCTTTTCAAGGGGAGGAGGATGATATGACCACGCCATTAAGCAACATGTTACAACCCCCAAGTCATACTACATCAACTCAAGTACAACCAACATCATCACCAACCCAAGTCTTTGATGGACCAATTACACGTAGCCGAGCTAAGAAGCTACAGCAAGAGGTGCACGCGCTACTTTATGAATTTCAATTAAATACTAATGAGAACTTTATGCTACCTAAGTCGTGTATGTTGATATTACTTAGGTTCACCAAAGAGGAAGGACAAAACATATCAAAGGCAAATCAGCAAGAAGAGTTATGTCCGAGTGAGTCCAGCGCTATAGAACCGTCCAGAAGGAACAGTCATATCTTTTGATTCCCAAAAGCTATGAAGACCCATAAGTACTTTTTGGAAAGCTCTTGAAGTCTAGTTTCCAATGCTTCTAAAGCCGACTTAACCACATCTACCAGAAAGGCAGCCGACCTACTTTAGTGCCGACTGGTCAGAAAATCCGAGTCAGTCCAGCGCAACAGAACCGTCCAGAAGAAACAGTCATATCTTTTGATCCCCAAAAGCTATGAAGGCCCATAAGTACTTTTTGGAAAGCTCTTGAAGTCTAGTTTCCAATGCTTCTACAGCCGACTTAACCATATCTACCAGAAAGGCAGCCGACCTACTTTAGTGCTGACTGGTCAGAAGGTCAACAGTCTGCTTGATGACCAAGTTTTCGTATTAAACTGCATCATTCTACGAAGTTTCATTAAGCATGCTATATATGTGAGAAAGCTTATCAAGTTAGCTTTCCAATGCAACCAGTCCCACGTCATTTGAAGATTCCTAGAAGAAGTTATTGTCAAAATACTGAAGGCTGCGCAGAAGTCAAACAGCCACACGGAAATCAGCTCTGCAGATCTCCCGAAGAGGCTCCTTCACATTAGCACGTGAAAATACTTTTGTTTTGTGTTTATACCTCGCTAAGGCTGGTTGTTACTAGTATAAATACCCCCCTATGTCTATGATGTAAGGCAGCTTATGATAATCTAAAACAGAACCCCTTTGTTCAGCTGTGTGCTAACAAATATTGAGAGTGATCTCTACCCCTTTGCTCTTGTGAATTCCTTCGCGGGATTGCAGAAGCGGCGGCTTCATCCGCTCCCAATTGGTGCTCCTACTCCCTTCGAGGTCTCCTCGATTGATTGTAGGCTGTGTTGGTTGGTTCTTTGAGAGTGTGGTTGGGCGAATCCTCGATTCAGGCTGCCGGTTAAAGACGGTGGTTGGCTTCGAGTTTTATTTGTCAGGTTGCACTAGTTATCGCTGCTTGCAGCAAGTTATCTTGGCTTCTTTGAAGCTAGTTATCTGAAGATTGATCCTACGTCGTGAAGATCGGGCATCGTGACGCATCACATAGACCATCATAGATCCCGTTATTAAGATGAATACAATCAATTCCTGACCTCGCGCGAGTGCTAGAAAATCACTCGACTTCTACCGAGATCCTAATTAGCATAGCAGCTACTCGACCTAGTATACTAGTATCCATCTCAAAAAGGAATCCTAAGTTTATGCAACTAGGGTTTCAGGCAACTCCTACACTTAAGTGCACAGTACAAGCCTACAAACATTAAGTGCAGTAAAATAGCATATATAACGGTTATGCATAAAACCAGGGCTTGCCTTCAATAGCTGGGGCTGCAGGGAGATCCTCGATGGCAGTCTCGAGAGCTTGCTCCTGGTCTTCCTCGTGGATAGCTCCTTGATCGGGGATGAGCACGTACTCTCCGTCAACGAGATTGCAATCTAATGAATGCAATGAGTAAGATACATGCATGGTATGATATGTAATTTAGCAATTAAACTTTGATGGTGAATGATTAAATTAATGAGGTAGAGCTTAATCTTGCTACTGAAGATTCTTGTGGTATACTTAGCAAATTAGGGTCAAGCTTGGTTAAGCTAATTGGTAAGTTTATTTTGGTGTTCTACTGATTTCCCTTTAATGTCTTAGTGAGAGTTTATTAAGGTTTCTAGCTGAATCATTAGAGTGAGATTTATTATTCCCTCTCTTCCTTCTTATTTCTTTTATGCTTTTAAGGTGGATTTGAACTACTAGATAGCTTAATAAATTTTCAAAAAATCTGCAAAAATTATAGTGGATTCTTACTGGTGTATAAGTTTCTGTCTCAAAATTTGGGGTTTAAAAAGTGAGTGGTTCTCTCTGTATAAAATTATCAAATATTAGAGCAGAGGGGGTGTTTTGAACTACAACCTTCTTTTTACAGTGAGTTATTCTATAAGACTTATTTTTGTTGGCATTCAGATGCTATAACATGATTTTGTACAAATTTTTAGCCACTATTACTCATTAGTTATTTTACTATGATTTTCTAAGTTTTCTAGCCAAAGGGGTGCTTTCTACTACCATTATATTTGAAAAATATCAAACAATAGATTTCCAATTTTTCCTATCTTCTTCTTTGTGCAAGAGCAATTATTTTGAAGTTTGGTAACTTTTTGCTTAAGGGAAAGGTGGTAGGAATTATTTGGATTAAATGGCATTTTTCATGAAGTATTGGCAATGGGTATTATTTTGCAGCTTTCAATTGGGTTTTACATTTTTCTCTGGTGGCCTACTTCATTACCTATCTGGTAAAAATTATTTTCCCATTATTGCACTCTTTTTGGTTTGCTCATGATGTAATTGAAATATTGCTCAATATCAAGTTCTATTTGTTTACCCTACTTAAAATGAGGGACTGGGGTGTTTATTATTTTTTGGTGGGGTTCTAGGGGTTACAAGTCCACTTGATTTTTCTTAACAATTTTGAAATTGTTTTCATATTTCTAATAATTGTTTTTTTAGTTTGATTAATGCTTAATAAAACATTTCACCTAGAATCTGCTCTGGACTAGGGGACCCCTTTATTTTTCCTAGGTTCTCTATTACCTTAGTAGACTAGGAAAAATAATTACATTCACTGTTCATTATTTTTTAATACCTTTCTAATTTTTTTAAGTTTTGGGCAAACATGGCTTTTAATAGATAACCCTACTTAAATCTTCAATACTAGGGTGTTCAATATTTTTAAATAGTGTCTAAATGGAGTTTCAACTTCTACAAATTTTCTTAAGTTCAGCACAGAAGCATAACTAATTTTCTTCCTTTTTAAAAGGTTTGGTTTGTTTCTTTAATTAATTTCAAACTCTAAAATTTAAAACAAAAAGCATAGGATTCAGTATTTTTATGTGATAGTTCATAATATTTTGAATCTAGCAAAATTGGTTTGGCTAAATTTGGTTGAATATAACTCAAGATATAAATTTTCTAAGTTCTCTGCTGAATTTAAAAAGATTAATTAGAAATGGTTAAAGGAAAAACAGTTTTGCGCTGGGGTCCCTGGCGAAAGGTTTTGAATGAATTACAGACAGGTCCCCGGTGCACTATTCACATGAGTCTAAGGCTCTGCAGAAAACCCCCTAGGGTTTTGCAAAATCGAACCCGTAGTCCTTCCCTAATGGAACAGTGGCCGCGGAGGAAGAAAGGGGCGGAGGGGCTTACCGGCGGTGAGACTGCTCTAGTGAGATGGTCGATGATGTAGGAGAGGCCATGAGGGTCACGGCGATGTGCGGGTCGCCGTCAGGAATGGTCGGAGTCGGCCGGTCCACATGCGCAGGTGGAGATGCTCGTCGGCGGCGAGGAATCCGGCCTGCTCACGGCGCGATTGTCCAAGTGAATCGGTCAGAGAGCTTCGCCAAAGGTCAAGAAGGGCAGTGGTGCAAGGAATTAGAGAATGGCTCACCGGATTGCTCTGCCCACGCGCGGTGGCGGGCGGCCGAAGTCCGGCGAGGGTGAATCCGCCTCTCCGGTGAGGCAATGCCTCGGCTCAAGCTTGGAGAAGCTTCACGGCTTCACGGGGAAGTGGTCCAGGGGCTGGGGCGAGGCTGGGGGTCAACAGAAGGGGCTGTCCACAACGGCCGTGCTCGGGCAGAGATGGCGGGCAGTGGTGCTTGCTTTCCACGACGAATTCCGGTGATCTCTAGCTCGGGCGGGGCTCTGGGTGCGTGAGTGCAAATGGCCAAGGCCTCTGTAGGCATTTATAGGAGAGGGTGAGGTGCAGGCGCGTGGGGCGAGGCGACCATGCGCGGGGCGCGCGCTGCCGCGGCCAGTCCGCGCTCGGCCGGCCTGACACGGCATCGAGCACATGGCTCTTTGCTTCTACCCGAGTTCAAACACTCATAGGTTTGAGATCTTCGCGTATTTGGGCATGATCACTGCACAAGATTTGCTCTCCCGATAGAGCTTTGTCGTTTATGTGTGGAAGTCGAGCGGTTTGGGGCTATGTATAGAGAGTTGTCGCGTCGCTAAGGTGGCAGTGTCACAAGGTCGAGTCCCGAGGTAAATCCATGTCAAGATCGTGTCAAACGGTGGAGAGAGGTTTCCAAACTTGTTCATGGTGTGTTCCAGGAAATTTGGCGCCACTTTGCTATTTGGACTTGTTTGATTCAAGTTTTGAAAAACAGAGAACACGGTTGATCTTTGGAAAGGGGCTGAAATTCAGATTTCTGAATTTCTGAATTTTTCCCAAGTGCATTAGTTTAGGGGCTGATTTAGGGATTTTGAAAAATTCAAATGGCAAAACTTTCTTACTATATTTTGTTGGTTATTTAGTGTATTAAAACTTTGTTATTTGGTTTTTACCAAATTTTGTATTTTTCTCCCAATTCTTTTCCCAAATGCCTTTTATGTGCTTAAATGGTCCACTTAAGATTAATTAGGGTTTGAGAGTTCTTCTTACCTTAAGGTTCATGACATGATTAAGGAGCGTTTCTTAGGATGAAAAAGACTCACTTTAACCCTTTGTTATTAATTTTTGATGTTCCTGCCTTTGTTTGGTTCACATGTGATAATGGTTTAGGTTAGCTTAAGGAAGAGACCCTAGGTGACACTGGGGTGTCACAGCCTTCCCCCCTTAAAGGAATCTCGTCCCGAGATTCGGGTCGGAGTCCTCCCGGGGTGAAGCGAAGGGTGAGACTTACTTGAAGTGGATGCTTTATTTTTTATGGCAACTGCTCTTCGAATGTCATTCTCTTTGCAACTTCAGAAGGAAGTCCTTTTATTTCTTGTCTTATAATTAACTCTCTTTATTTTAAGATCATTTTTCTGAAATTTAGATTTGAAGGGCAGGAGGAGGGGTTGGGCATGATTACGTACCAATTTCCGTAGGTAGGCAATCGGGGAAGTTGGAACGCAGAAATTCCTCAGTCTCCCAAGTAGCCTCTTCCTCTGAGTGATTACTCCATTGGATCTTATACATCTTGATTGATTTAGCCCGAGTTGATCTTTCTTTGCAATCCAGAACCTTGGAAGGGTACTCTTGGTACGATAGATCTGGCTCTATCTCCAATTTTGGTTCTGCTATGATCTCGGTCGGCAATCGAACACACTTCTTCAGTTGGGATACATGGAATACATTGTGGATGGCAGACATTTTTGGAGGTAACTTCAATTTGTATGCCATAGGTCCACATGCTTCTATGATCTCATAAGGTCCAATGTAACGAGGGGCTAACTTGCCTTTGATCCCGAATCTCTGCACTCCCCTGGTGGGTGATACCTTCAAATATACGAAATCTCCCACCTCGAACTGGAGAGGTTTCCTCCTCTTATCGTGGTAACTCTTCTGCCTGGCCTGAGCAGCTTCTAAATTCTTCCTGATTAGTTTGACCTTCCTTTTGGCATCCGTCACTAAGTCAGGTCCAAAAACTTCTCTTTCTCCAGGCTGAGACCAATTGAGGGTTGTTCTACACCTTCTTCCATAGAGAGCTTCGAAGAGTGCCATCCTTAGGCTGGATTGATAACTGTTGTTATAAGCAAACTCTGCCAAGGAGAGGTGCTTATCCTAGTTCTTGCCACAATCGATCGCACAAGCTCTCAGCATATCTTCAAGAATTTGATTTACTCTCTCGGTCTGACCATCAGTCTGCGGGTGGTAAGCTAAACTTCTGATTAGCTTGGTTCCCAAAGACTCTTGCAGTTTTTCCCAAAATCTAGCAACAAATGGGGCTCCTCGGTCAGATACAATGGTCCGGGGCAAACCGTGCAAACACACGATTCGGTCAATGTACAACTCTGCATACTTTTGAGCCTTATCAGTGGTGTGCACTGGGAGAAAATGTGCCACTTTCGTTAGTCGGTCCACAATAACCCAAATCGAATCATGATGACAAGAGGTGTTGGGTAGACCCACAATGAAATCCATGCTAATGTCATCCCATTTCCATGAAGGTATAGATAGGGGTTGCAAAGCTCCAGCTGATTTCAAGTGGCTTGCCTTTATCCTCTGACAGGTGTCACATTCTGATACATATTGGGCTATCTCCCTCTTCATTCTGGTCCACCAATACAGGGGCTTTAGATTGTGGTACATTTTGGTGCTCCCTAGATGCATGGAGAATTTGGAGAGATGGGCCTCATCCAAGATTTTCTTCTTAAGGTCCTTATTCTTAGGAACCACTAATCTGCTTTCAAACCACAATATACCCTTTCCATCTTGGTGGAAACATTTATAATTTTCTGTCTTCTAACGGAGGTTCTCCTTAATAATTTGCACTCCCTTGTCACTGAGCTGGGCCATGATGATCTGGTCTTGCAAAGCTGGCTCAACGGAAATGTGAGACAAAGCACTAGAAGGAATCACTTCAATCTTCATTTTGCTCAACTCATCACACAAGGTGTTAATGCGAGAATCCATCATAGCACAGTTGCATTGTAATTTCCAACTCAAGGCATCTGCAACCACATTGGCTTTCCCTGAGTGATAATGTACCTCCAGGTCATAATCCTTGATCAGCTCTAGCCATCTTCTCTGCCTCATGTTGAGATCAGCCTGAGTAAAGATATACTTAAGGCTCTTATGATCAGTGAAGATGTTGCAGTGGGTTCCCATCAAATAGTGTCTCCACATTTTCAATGCATGGACCACGGCTGCCAACTCTAGGTCATGAGTGGGATAATTCTGCTCATGAGGCCTAAGTGCTCTTGATGCATAAGCAATGACTCGGTTGTCTTGCATCAAGACACAACCTAGTCCAGTGCCAGAGGCATCACAATACACATCAAATGGCTTGCTGTTGTCGGGTTGCACTAACACTAGTGCTGTGGTCAGATGTTGCCTCAATGCATGGAAGGCATCTTCGCACTTCTGACCCCAAATAAACTTGGCTTCTTTCTTCAACAATTCAGTTATGGGCTTCGCAATTCGAGAGAAATCCGGAATAAATCTTCAGTAATAACCAGCTAATCCCAGAAAACTCCGAATCTGACGGACAGTCGTTGGCGGCTTGCAGTTCATCACCTCTTGCACCTTATCAGGACCAACAGCTATGCCTTCCTGAGAGATAGTGTGACCCAAGAATTTGATCTCCTTTTCCCAAAAATCACATTTTGACAGTTTGGCATAAAGACGGTGCTCTCGCAGACGTTGAAGCACTACATGCAAATGCCTGGCATGCTCTTCTTCGTTCTTCGAGTACACCAGGATATCATCAATGAAAACCACTACGAATTTGTCCAGTTCAGGCATGAAAACAGAATTCATCAGATACATGAAATATGCTGGTGCATTGGTCAGCCTAAATGACATCACCAAGAATTCATACAGCCCATATATGGTTGAGAAAGCGGTCTTCGGAATATCACTTGCCCGTATCTTGATCTGATGATAGCCGGAGCGAAGGTCTATCTTGGAAAACACTTTGGCAAGAACATCAATACGAGGCAAAGGATACTTGTTCTTGATAGTTACCGCATTAAGGGGACGGTAATCTATGCACAGCCTCAAGCTTTCATCCTTCTTCTTTACAAACAAGGCTGGACATCCCCAAGGCAAAGTACTTAGGCGAATAACACCTTTGTCCAGCAATTCTTGCAATTGTTTCTTCAATTCTACCAACTCAGCAGGTGGCATCCGGTAAGGCCTCTTGGAAATAGGTGTCGTTCCCGGTTGCAACTCGATGGCGAATTCGATGTCTCTGGTGGCATTCCTGGCAATTCATCAGGAAAAACATCTGCATACTCACAGACCACTGGAATCTTCTTCACAGATGACTCCATCATAGCAAAGGCACATGATTGAGTAGAATATTGGCTGGGTAGATATAACACTAGGTCTTCGGAGGTAGGGGAACGAATCTCCAGAGCTCTGGCAGCTACATCCAATACTATTCGAAGATGAGTCATCCAGTCGGCTCCCAGAATGATGTCCATACCCTCTAATCCCAAAATTAGGAGTGTGGTTTTGAAGATTTTACTTCCCATTGAAATAGGCACACTTCAGATTAATTGGTTGGTTGCAATTTTACCCCCAGGTGTGGCTATCATGAATGACCCTTTTGTATGATAGAAAGGCAATTGACATTTAGCACTGAACTTCTGGCTAATGAAACTATGAGATGCACCAGAATCAAACAGAATTAAATCAGGTTGATTAAAAACTGAAAAGATATCAGTCACGATGGGAGCTCCCTCAGGTAACTCCTCTAGAGTAGTGAAGTTGAGTTTCCCTTGCCTGACTTGCACCTTCTACTTTCTTCCCTTGTCTTGATTTGGTGCTGGCATCTGCCTCTGCTGATTTCTTGGGCAATTCTTGGCATAGTGGCCCACATTGCCACAAGTGAAGCACTTGTTCCCATTGCCCTGGCAGAACTGCTGCTGCTGTGGAGGCTGATTGTTCCTTGGAGCGGGAGCTGGAAAACAAGTGGGTGCCGGCTGCTTCTGCTGAGGTGGCCTGATCACCCATCTGCCTGCCTGCTGCTAGAATCCCCTGCTCTGGTTGTGAGAAACAATACTGGACCTCTGGTCCTGAGTGGATGGTGCTACCATTGGTGCCTTTCTCTTCTTCTCTGCCCGGTGAGCTACAATACAGTCCTCCTGGGAGATGGCTAGGTTGACCAACTCATTGAAGCTGTCACCCGGACAGTGTTGAGACGTTCCCACAGCTTGGTATTGAGACCTCTACGGAAGCGGTCTCTCTTCTTCTCGTTGGAATCAGCATGATAACCTGCATACTGGCACAGGTCGTTGAAGGCCTGAGCGTACTGCAATACTGTGCGGGTTCCCTGATTGAGTGCCAGAAACTCATTCAACTTGCGATCAAGAATTCCAGCTGGGATGTGGTGCCCTCTGAAAGCAGTCTTGAATTCTTCCCAAGACACTTCATGACTAGTAGGTAGCATAGCACGGAAGTGGTCCCACCAAGTCCGAGCAGGGCCACGAAGCTGCCGCGCGGCGAAGCGAGTCTTGGTATCATCAGGGTAGTCTCCCGTGAGGAGGGGAAACTTGGATTCCATGACGCGTAGCCACACATCGTCATCCAACGGATCCTCTGCCTTGGTGAACAAGGGCGGCTGCGTACTCAGGAACTCCTGGTAGGTTGCCGCTGCCGGAGGTCGCTGCGGCTAGCCTCCACCATACTGCTAAGGGTGGGGCTGGCGCTGCAAGAGCTGTCGCAGAATCTCGTTCTACTAGGCCATTAGCTCTTGCACTGTGGGAGCCAGAGGAAGTGGCGGGGGAACTTGCTCGTTTTGCTCATGACGCTGCCTAGCTGCCATCTGAAAATAGAGATTGCCGCCATTGTTATCTCAATTCACAAGTTCAAACAACATGCTATTATCTCATATGGAAAGAAATTTCCATAATCATAACATTAAGTTCGAATGAAGATAACATGGTTACAAACATCCCACAGATCTCAAAAGTTCACAAGGATTACAACATTTAGGGGAAAGTACCCGTAAGCCTAGTCCAAAATCTGCCATCACTAAGCTTGCGTAGGTTTCTATCTGCCTAAAGCGTTAAAGCGACTGATCAACCCTGAGCGGTGGAAGCGACACTGGATGTGGGTGAAGGGGGCATCGCAGAGGTAGTCCCATTGACACTAGGGGCTGGTCCTAACTCCTCAGGAGCCTCTTCTCCCTCGCTTTCGGCCTCATTGGCCTCCATCTCTAAGTGGTGCATGTCTAGGTGGTCATTAGCTTCTTCGAGTTCCCGCTGCACATCATGGAGCTGGTTCTCCAAGATATCAATAGTGTTATCCTAGATCTCCACCTGCTGCTCCAAGGTGGTGATGCGCTGGCTCAGCCTTTCCACCTGTAGGTCCTTCTCCACCAACTCGGAGGACAAGTCGACCACAAAGTCTTCTCGGCTGCCGAGGGTGAGCTTGGTGGTTTGAGCGAGGTTAGCAAGATGTGCCATAGCGTCGCTCTGTAGGGCCTGAAGGCGGTACAACACACTCATGCACTGAACAGTGACCCTCCCAACCAAGTCGGGATACATTGCCCACACATCCTTCACATGGCTCACACAGTTGCACCACATGGGGTCATCCTTCTTCTTAGCAGGGAAGAGTCCCAAGGGGTGCATCACCATCTCCAGGGGATGGTAGCCACAAAAAGTTGTCAGAGTCTTCATGGCTGCTGCTTTAGTGGTGTCGTCCGTCCTGAATCCAATCGTCTCGGAGTCAAGAGAACGCCAACCCAGCTGAAGGGGATGAGCCTCCAAAGTCAGCCAGACTCAACAACATGGTACCCGATGCTCCTCGTACAGCTACACCGTGTACAAAGGGGGCGTAGGGTAACCGGCGGAGTTAAGCACTTCCCACAAGATGGAAGGAAAGCCATCGTGAGAAAGGAAGTCAGAGCTGAAACGAGTGTCTCCTCCACTGGCGGGGGTGGGTGAAATCATCTATGGAAGGGGATCAGATGTAAAGATTATGGTGGACGAAAGAAAATAAAAGAGCCTGGATGGTTTTAAAAGGAAGCGGGTTAGCTCAAATTTTACTTCTTTAGTTTCTATTCCCTTTTAATTTTATAATGCATGCATGCTGAAAGTAAAGTCTCCTCTCTGAAATAAAGGGTGCTCCTAGGGCATCCTTTAAAAAGCTAATGACTGGCCCACAGGGCCTACTTACTTAGCCACATATTTCCCCTCTATTCCTAAGGCCTTTCGTCCTAGGTCTAGCGGTCTAGTCCTAGCGAGTCATACTAGTTTCTAAGCAAGTTTTAGATTTTCGAAAATTGTATTCATGGTTTATTGTGCTTCTCTGTGGTGGTATTTTCTCTAATACCAGCTGTGGCAGAACCGCCCGAATTATTCCAGCTTAAGTGCCCAAGTCACACCTCAGTGGCCGTAACACACTTAAATCGGAATAACCCGTCAGTCCCTCAGATCTAGTCTGATAAAGCCACTTAACCAGGACCAAATACCACATACTCACTCGATGGTGAGTCACAAAAGAAATACAATAAAACAGGAAAACCTCAAGTTAAGGTACTGAATTATTACATAAATCGGAGTTTTTCAAGTAGCGGACATAAGTTCACAAAATAAGATGCAGCGGATAATCGATATCGTCGGTAGCGAGGAATTGGGCAAGGCCTAGCCCACTACTCTTGCTCCTCTCCTGCCGGAGCAGCATCCCACTCTACGGTGGCAGGGTGGTAGGCCAAGTCACACCATCAACCATATCCTGAAGCGTACCTGCAAAAATTATGCCACAAGCAAGGCCGAGTATACTAATACTCAGCTAGACTTACCCGGTGTGAGGAAACTACTCCTCTACCTCTAGACCATGCAGCTGTTTGGCTGAGGGGTTTGGTTTGCAAAAAAGCACTAGCTGAGTCTAAAATCAAATTTTAGCTTTTCAATTTCTAGCATCATTATCTTAACTAAGTTTTCTCCTTCTAAGCATACATGGTAACAAGCATTTAGTACAAACAACAAGTTATCTCATGTAAACCTCATTTCACTTCTTACTCAATGTAGTACAAGGGGTCAAGCAGTCTCATTAGCTGCGAGAAGCAGACGATTCGAATTGAGTTTTAACCTTGCAAGGTAAACCTAAACACATGACATGTAGGGGCACTCCGTCCCCACACACGTCAATCGTCCCCATCGATTCCCTGTTCGCGGCCAGGGCTCACCGCATTGGCATACAATGCTCCACTGACCTCGGCTACAGCCGTGCAGTGACTGCACTTGTACCCACCATAGCTAGCATGGGAGACCTAGTCTCATGACAAGTGAGGGGAAAAGTCCGCGCCCGGCTTCACTCAGGTACTAGGTTTACCGGTTACCATATTTCCCGACATATGTTTAGTACGTTCAAACACT
The DNA here is from genome assembly GCA_029449295.1 of Zea luxurians. Lineage (NCBI taxonomy): Eukaryota > Viridiplantae > Streptophyta > Magnoliopsida > Poales > Poaceae > Zea > Zea luxurians. Next base: position 9,338,554 of record JAOPSE010000005.1, on the reverse strand, counting down.
TAACTCAGGTATCCACACATTAATCCTTAATTCCTTTTCCCGTCTCATGGACAAGGCATCCTCCCTGGATCCAAGTCCATAGACCATCATAGATCCAGTTATTAAGATGAATACAATCATTTCCTGACCTCGCGCGAGTGCTAGAAAATCACTCGACTTCTACCGAGATCCTAATTAGCATAGCAGCTACTCGACCTAGTATACTAGTATCAATCTCAAAAAGGAATCCTAAGTTCATGCAACTAGGGTTTCAGGCAACTCCTACACTTAAGTGCACAGTACAAGCCTACAAACATTAAGTGCAGTAAAATAGCATATATAACGGTTATGCATAAAATTAGGGCTTGCCTTCAATAGCTGGGGCTGCGGGGAGATCCTCGATGGCAGTCTCGGGAGCTTGCTCCTGGTCTTCCTCGTGGACAGCTCCTTGCTCGGGGATGAGCACATACTCTCCATCAGCGAGATTGCAATCTAATGAATGCAATGAGTAAGATATATACATGGTATGATATGCAGTTTAGCAATTAAACTTTGATAAAGAATGATTAAATTAATGAGGTAGAGCTTAATCTTGCTACTGAAGATTCTTGTGGTATACTTAGCAAATTAGGGTCAAGCTTGGTTAAGCTAATTGGTAAGTTTATTTTGGTGTTCTACTGATTTCCCTTTAATTTCTTAGTGAGAGTTTATTAAGGTTTCTAGCTGAATCATTAGAGTGAGATTTATTATTCCCTCTCTTCCTTCTTATTTCTTTTATGCTTTTAAGGTGGATTTGAACTACAAGATAGCTTAATATATTTCCAAAAAATCTGCAAAAATTACAGTGGCTTCTTACTGGTGTATAAATTTCTGTCTCAAAATTTGGGGTTTAAAAAGTGAGTGGTTCTCTCTGTATAAAATTATCAAATATTAGGGAAGAGGGGGTGTTTTGAACTACAACCTTCTTTTTACAGCGAGTTATTCTCTAAGACTTATTTTTGTTGGCATTCAGATGCTATAACATGATTTTGTACAAATGTTTAGCCACTATTACTCATTAGTTATTTTACTATGATTTTCTAAGGTTTCTAGCCAAAGGGGTGCTTTCTACTACCACTATATTTGAAAAATATCAAACAACAGATTTCCAATTTTTTCTATCTTCTTCTTTGTGCAAGAGTAATCATTCTGAAGTTTGGTAACTTTTTACTTAAGGGAAAGGTGGTAGGAATTATTTGGATTAAATGGCCTTTTTCATGAAGTATTGGCAATGGGTATTATTTTGCAGCTTTCAATTGGGTTTTGCATTTTTCTCTGGTGGCCTACTTCATTACCTATCTGGTAAAAATTTATTTGCCCATTATTGCACTCTTTTTGGTTTGCTCATGATTTATTTGAAATATGGCTCAATATCAAGTTCTATTTGTTTACCCTACTTAAAATGAGGGACTGGGGTGTTTATTATTTTTGTGGTGGGGTTCTAGGGGTTACAAGTCCACTGGATATTTCTTAAAAATTTTGGAATTGTTTTCATTATTCTAATAATTGTTTTTCTAGTTTGATTAATGCTTAATAAAACATTTCACCTAGAATCTGCTCTGGACTAGGGGTCCCTTTATTTTTCCTAGGTTCCTTATTACCTTAGTAGACTAGAAAAAATAATTACATTCACTGTTCATTATTTTCTAATACCTTTCTGATTTTCTTAAGTTTTGGGCAAAATGGCTTTTAATAGATAACCCTACTTAAATCTTCAATACTGGGGTGTTCAATATTTTTAAAAAAGTCTAAATGGGGTTTGAACTTCTACAAATTTTCTTAAGTTCGGCACAGAAGCATAAGTAATTTTCTTCCTTTTTAAAAGGTTTGGTCAGTTTCTTTAATTAATTTCAAACTCTAAAATTTAAAACAGAAAGCATAGGGTTCAGTATTTTTATTGATAGTTCATAATATTTTGAATCTAGCAAAATTGGTTTGGCAAAATTTGGTTGAATATAACTCAAGATATAAATTTTCTAAGTTCTCTGCTGAATTTAAAAATATTAATTAGAAATGGTTAAAGGAAAAACAGTTTTGCGCTAGGGTCCCTGGCGAAAGGTTTTGAATGAATTACAGACAAGTCCCCGGTGCACTATTCACATGAGTCTAAGGCTCTACAGAAAACCCCCTAGGGTTTTGCAAAATCGAACCTGCAGTCCTTCCCTAATAGAACAGTGGCCGCGGAGGAAGAAAGGGGCGGAGGGGCTTACCGGCGGCGAGACTGCTCCGGTGAGGTGGTCGAGGATGTAGGGGAGGTCCTGAGGGTCACGGCGATAAGCGGGTCGCCATCGGGAATGGTCGGAGTCGGCCAGTCCACGTGCGCAGGCGGAGATGCTCGTCGGCGGCGAGGAATCCGGCCTACTCATGACGCGATTGTCCAAGTGAACCGGTCAGAGAGCTTCGCCAGAGGTCAAGAAGGACAGTGGTGCAAGGAATTAGAGAATGGCTCACTAGATTGCTCTGCCCACGCGCGACGGCGGGCTGCCGAAGTCCGGCGAGGGTGAATCCGCCTCTCTGGTGAGGCAATGCCTCGGCTCAAGCTTGGAGAAGCTTCACGACTTCACGGGGAAGTGGTCCAGGGGCTAGGGTTAGGCTGGGGGTCAACAGAAGGGGCTGGCCACAACGGTCGTGCTCGGGCAGAGATGGTGGGCGGTGGTGCTCGCTTTCCACGGCGAACTCCGGTGATCTCTGGCTCTGGCGGGGCTCTGGGTGCGCGAGTGCAAACGGCCAAGGCCTCTGGAGGCATTTATAGGTGAGGGCGAGGTGCAGGCATGTGGGGCGGGGCGCACGCTGCCGCGGCCAGTCCACGCTCGGCCGGCATGACACGGCGTCGAGCATGTGGCTCTTTGCTTCTGCCCGAGTTCAAACGCTCATAGGTGTGAGATCTTCGCGTATTTGGGCATGATCACTACACAAGATTTGCTCTCCTGACAGAGCTTTGTCGTTTATGTGTGGAAGTCGAGCGGTTTGGGGCTGTGTATAGAGAGTTGGCGCGTCGCTAAGGTGGCAGTGTCACAAGGTCGAGTCCCGAGGTAAATCCATGTCAAGATCGTGTCAAACGACGGAGAGAGATTTCCAAACTTGGTCATGGTGTGTTCTAGGAAATTTGGTGCCACTTTGCTATTTGGACTTGTTTTGATTCTAGTTTTGAAAAACAGAGAACACGGTTGATCTTTGGAAAGGGGCTGAAATTCATATTTCTGAATTTCTGAATTTTCCCAAGTGCATTAGTTTAGGGGCTGATTTAGGGATTTTGAAAAATTCAAATGGCAAAACTTTCTTACTACATTTTGTTGGTTATTTAGTGTACTAAAACTTTGTTATTTGTTTTTACCAAATTTTGTATTTTCTCCAAAGTCTTTTCCCAAATGCCTTTTATGTGCTTAAATGGTCCATTTAAGATTAATTAGGGTTTGAGAGTTCTTCTTACCTTGAGGTTCATGACATGATTAAGGAGAGTTTCTTAGGATGAAAAAGACTCACTTTAACCCTTTGTTATTAATTTTTGATGTTCCTGCCTTTGTTTGGTTCACATGTGATAATGGTTTAGGTTAGCTTAAGGAAGAGACCCTAGGTGGCACTGGGGTGTCACAGGGACGCCCTTAGCATATTAATTAGATGAACCTGGGGTGTAGTTGGCTTTGCTAGAGGGCCATCAATGGGGGCCGGGGCGTAGTGCTCGCTCTACCAAGGTTGGGGTGCAGAGGTTCTTTCGATTTGGTTTTGTTAGTCACCCGCCTTGGAGAGGTGTACTGCGTTTGTACGACTGGCGAAACCTAACAAGAAACTATGCACCAGGGGAGTCTTTGTAAAGGCTACGTAGTGTATCCCTGGCCATTCACCTTGGTAGTGAAGATCGGGTCTGTACAACCCAGGCTAGAAAGGGATCACGACTTGTGGGTAAAGTGTACAACCTCTGCAGAGTGTTAAAAACTGGTATATCAGCTGAGCTCACGGTTAAGAGCAGCCTTGGGATCCTCTTTGATTAGAAGAAATTTGGATACTTTTATGTTGATGATTACACATGATGTTATAAAATCTGATCTCTGGTATTTCCTCTTTTGAGGAGGTACTTCTGGGTAATAACTAGGTTATTTACTAAAACTTGGCTCTACTAAGAATAATAAATACTTGACCAACTAAAAGCAAATGCTTGACCTCAACTCCATATACAGCTAGTCCACTTTAGCCAAACGGGACATTTGCTGAGTACGTTGATGTGTACTCACCATTGCTTTACAAACCACCCCACCCCAGGTTGTCCCCACTGTATCCAATGCTCAGGAGGTGATGCTGGCAACATGGATGACTTCAAGGAGTTCTAGGAATATGACGAGTTCTAGTTCTTTCTTAGTGGCAAACCCCCAGTCAGCTACCTGTGTAGGCTTAGCATCTACGCTTCGTATTTCTGCACTTTGATAATTATGTTGAACAATGGTTATGTAATAGACTCTATGGATGTCTTGGACATCTTGATGTAATCAAGTACCTTTCCGCTACTTAATTCAAGCATTGTGTGATGATGTCCAATTATGTAATCGCTGTGTACGTGAATTTCTGATCCTGGCACGTACATGGTTCGCATTCAGTTTGCCTTCCAAAACCGAGTGTGACATAAGTGGTATCAAAGCCTTGCTGACTGTAGGACTGCTAACCTAGACTAGAATGGTCGATCTAAAGACTATAGACCCTTACTCTTACCTTGACCTTAGAGTCTTTTCAAAAGTTGGTCATCTTGACCAACTCTATGTTATTTACTCATCTCAAAAGGTTTTGTCTCACTTTTCTACCTGTTTACTTTTTTGGTCTCATAGTTCTACTCTTACTCTTGTGCTTACGATGTCTTTTGTAGATGGCCTGTATCAGGTGCACTGCACGTAAGTCTGTGATCCCCTTTTTGCCTTCCCGCCTAGCGGAGCGTCCCCTGCGTCGCATGGTGCTAGGTCAGTCCAGTCACCTGGAGAGACTGCATCATTGCCTGCATGAGGAGCAGGAGCACCGACGCCAGGAGCAGGAGCAACAGGACTCTTCCCCCTCGCCTCAACGGGAGGTGAAGTCTAAGAGGCCGCCTTCCCCTGCACCTCAGCCAGAGATGCCCCCTGCACCACCTCAGGGCATCCCGGCTGCTGGAGGAGACCCTGATGGAGACGGAGACAATGACGACGCCGGTGGTAGTTCGAGCCATGACACGGAGCTTTTGGAGGAGCCGGAGCCGGAGGGATGGATCGCTAGACCCATCACTCGTGACGCCGCTCGTGGGTGTCACTTCCACGACGCTCTCGATACCCTGCTGCATCGGGCCTTCGACCGACACACATGGTCTATCGAGTACCGTTGCGTAGTCTACCAGCATCGTCACGGGTTATACCCGGACCAGTGGGAGGCTACTTGCTTGGTGCGCCGTCCGGACGATGATCTTCGGGGTGCATAGGCCTTCTCGGAGCACTATTCTATTACTAAGATGGATACTGCCGAGGCAGCCATGCAAGATGCAGCACGACGGGCACTTTCTCAGTATTGCTCATTGTTCAGCGGGGTAGCTGATGGCCTTGAACTGAAGTACTACCCACGCCGTTCGACCGGCAGTGATGGAGGTGTGATTGCCTTGCCAGTTGGTGAGGGCAATCCCAGGCTAAACAACATGGTCAACTTGGCTGTCGTGCTCAACATAGAGTTGGACCACGCCCTTGTCGAGTTGGGCAAGGTTCGAGCGGAGGTTGCGGAATTGCGTGATGAGTGCGCAGCACGCCACTATTTGGATGGTGGTTCTCCCACCCCTGTCGGGATTCAGCACCCTTACCGTTCACCGCCCCGTGGTCGCTTCGACTATGGTACCCCAGACTGCAGGACCCAGATAGATTTGGATCCCTAGATCGACAGAGTCGGAGTCTATAATAATGCTTAGTTCAGTGTCTTAGTCCATTCAGTCTTAGTTAGAGTTAGTTTTGCTTATTTTATGTTGGATGCTTGTTATGATGAACATGTACTAAAGTTGGATCTTTGTAATGATTGTCACCAAGGTGTGGGTATCCCCTGCAACTTGGTGTAGTTATTAATAAAGTCAGTTATTCAGTTGGGTAATCCCTTTATTTCCACTTTCCTCTTTATCTGAGAAGTTGTCAGTGAAGATGATCAATTGTTCAGTGCTATGAAGATTTTCTATATATCCTTTCTTATGCTGAAAGACTGTAGAGAGGTGTAGAGGTGCGAGGCGTGCTCAGCCTGAATAGCAGGTACCCTAAGAGGAAGCAACCCCACAACAACATTTGCCACCGCCACCCCTGATGACTATCGAGTAGATGTTCTTGATGCAGACCCAAGCAGTCCAGGAAATTGGTCAGACCCTAGCAGCCATGCAGCAGGTGCAGCAGCAGCCACCACCACCTTAGCCTCCAGTGCAAGTCTAGATGCCTCAAGTGCCTAGAGACAAGCGGACAGAGTTCATGAGGGGCCATCCCCCAGTCTTTGCCCACTCTGCTGATCCCATGGACGCTGAAGATTGGCTGCGTACCGTGGAGCGTGAGTTGCACACTGCCCAGTGTAACGATCGTGAGAAGGTGTTGTATGGTCCCCGACAGCTGAGGGGAGCAACATAGTCTTGGTGGGAGTCCTACCTCGCCACCCATGCCAACCCTGAAGCCATCACTTGGGAGGAGTTCAGGGATAACTTCCGTCGCTACCATGTGCCCGAGGGACTGATGATAGTGAGGAAGGAGGAGTTTCTCGCCCTGAAGCAAGGTCCCTGTCTGTCAGTGAGTACAGGGACAAGTTTCTGCAGCTGTCGTGTTATGCCCCAGAGGATGTCAACACGGATGCCAAGAGGAAGTACCGCTTCTTGAGAGTATTGGTCGATCCCCTCCATTATTAGCTGATGAACCACACCTTCCCTACCTTCCAGCATCTGATAGACAGAGCAATCATGACAGAAAGGAAGCGTCGGGAGATGGAGGATAGGAAATGCAAGATTGGTGGACCTTAGGTTGGGAGTAGCAGCCGTCCTCGCTACTCAGGCAACCCACCTCAGCAATTCAAGCAAGGTCACCAGCACCAGCACCAGCATCAGTGTCAGAACCAGCCGCAGCAGTACCAGAGGCAGTTTCCTCAGCAGCAGCAGTACCATCAGAACAACTAGCAAGGAGGAAATAAGTACCAGCGTCAGAGCAACCAGGCAGCCCGTCTTCCTGCCCCAGCAACCAACCAGAGCAATCAAACAGCGCCAGCTCAAGGAGGAAGTCGTGCATGTTTCCACTATGGTGAACAAGGCCATTGGGCGAATCATTGCCCAAAGAAAGCAGCTCAGCAGCAGCCAGCTCCCAATGCCCTAGTCAGGCAGAATGCAATGCAGCAAGGAGGCAACAACCTGGGCAACCTTGTGCCCAGTATGGAAAGGTGAACCACTTGGAAGCCGACACAGTCCAGGAGACTCTAGGAGTGGCACTAGGTACGTTTTCAGTCGAGTACCATTCCGCAAATATCTTATTTGATACTGGAGCAACGCATTCTTTTGTGACTGCATCATGGGTAGAATCACATAATATACCAGTAGCACCCATGTATCCACCTATGAGAGTTAGTTCAGTGGGTGGAAGAACCCAAATGGATAGATTTTGCCCTAGTGCAAAGGTTCAAATAAGGGGGATAGAGTTCCCCGCCGATTTGATAGTTATGGGTAACCAAGATACAACTATAGATGTCATCCTAGGGATGAATTGGCTAACCAAGTATCAAGCCAGCCTTAGTTGTGATAAGAGAACAGTGAAGTTAGTGTCCCTATCAGGAGAAGAAGTGTTAGTGGAATTGATCTTGTCAGGACCGAGGAAAGGGAGTTGTCACCAAGTCACCGCTCATATTGAGGAGATTAAACCATCAGAGGCTATCAGTGTAGTATCAGATTTCCCAGATGTGTTTCTCGAGGAGTTACTAGGTATGCCACCTGAAAGGAAGGTTGAATTTGCCATAGAGCTTATTCCAGGCACCGCCCCTATTTCCAAGAGAGCCTATCGAGTGTCTGGACTAGAGTTGGTGGAACTCAAGAAGCAAATTGATGAGTTGTCGGAGAAAGGTTATATCAGACCGAGTACCTCACCTTGGGCAGCCATAGTATAGTTTGTGGAGAAGAAGGATGGCACGAAGAGGATGTGCATCGATTATCGAGCTTTGAATGAAGTTACTATCAAGAATAAGTACCCCCTGCCCAGAATTGAAGTTTTATTCGATCAGTTGAGAGGAGCCATTGTGTTCTCGAAGATAGATCTGAGGTCAGGCTACAATCAGCTCAGAATCCGACCCTCAAATATACCGAAGACAGCATTCATCACCAAGTATGGACTGTATGAGTTCACGATTATGTCATTCGGTTTGATGAATGCGCCAGCCTACTTCATGTACCTGATGAACAGTGTGTTCTTAGACTACCTCGACAAGTTCGTAGTGGTGTTCATTGATGATATTCTTGTATATTCCCAGAATGAGCAAGAGCATGAGGAGCATTTGAGGAAAGTACTTCAGAGGCTACGAGATTGTTAGCTGTATGACAAGCTTAGCAAGTGCGAGTTCTGGATCAGTGAAGTCCTGTTCTTGGGTCACATTATAAATCAAGAGGGATTGGTTGTAGATCTGAAGAAGGTAACAACTATCTTGGACTGGAAAGCACCAAAAGATGTCCGAGGAATCAAGAGTTTCATCGGAATGGCCGATTATTATCGGCGTTTCATTGAAGGTTTCTCCAAGATCGCCAGGCCAATGACAGCCTTGTTGGCAAAGAAGGTTGAGTTCAAGTGGACCACAGCATGCCAGAAGTCTTTTGAGACATTGAAGGAGAAGTTGACAACGGCACCAGTACTGATTCTGCCAGATGCTCACAAGCCGTTCTCAGTGTATTGTGATGCTTCGTACACCGGACTGGGATGTGTGTTGATGCAGGAAGGGAGAGTAGTGGCATACTCGTCCCGACAGATGAAGATTCATGAGAAGAACTATCCTACTCATGATCTGGAGTTAGCAGTCGTGGTTCATGCATTGAAGACCTAGAGGCATTATCTTTATGGGCAGAAGTGTGATATCTACACGGATCACAAGAGCCTCAAGTATATATTCACTCAGTCAGAGTTAAACATGAGATAGCGAAGATGGCTAGAGTTGATCAAAGGCTATGAGCTGGAGATTCATTATCACCCAGGCAAAGCAAATGTGGTTGCTGATGCTCTTAGTAGAAAAAGTCAAGTTAATATGTTGGCCGCTCACCCGATGCCGTATGAGCTAGCGAAGGAGTTTGATAGATTGAGTCTCAGATTTCTGAACAACACTCAAGGAGTGACAATCGAGTTGGAACCCACTCTAGAGCAAGACATTAGGAAAGGTCAGAAGGATGATGAGAAAATCAACGAGATCCGGCAGCTGATCATAGATGGAAAAGGCAAGGATTTCCGTGAAGATGCAGAAGGAGTGGTATGGTTCAACGACAGATTGTGTGTTCCCGACATCAAATCGATCCAGGAACTGATTCTCAAAGAAGCCCATGAGACAGCATACTCTATACACCCCGGTAGTGAGAAGATGTACCAAGACCTGAAGAAAAGATTCTGGTGGTACGGTATGAAAAGGGAGATAGCAGAGTATGTGGCTGTGTGTGACAGTTGTCAGAGGATTAAAGCAGAACATCAGAGACCTGTAGGTTTGTTGCAACCGTTGCAGATTCCTCAGTGGAAATGGGATGAGATCGGAATGGATTTCATAGTCGGTTTGCCCCGCACTCATACTGGTTATGACTCCATCTAGGTAGTAGTGGACAATTTGACAAAGGCGGCCCATTTCATACCAGTCAAGACCACCTACAACAGTGCGGTGTTGGCCGAACTATACATGTCTCGGATTGTGTGCTTGCATGGCGTTCTGAAGAAGATAGTATCAGATAGAGGCACCAAGTTCACCTCTCATTTTTGGTAGCATTTACATGAAGCTTTGGGCACGCATTTGAAGTTCAGCTCAGCTTATCACCCGCAGACAGATGGTCAAACAGAGAGAACTAATCAGATTGTGGAGGATATGTTGAGGGCTTATGCCTTACAAGACAAGATAGGTTAGGACAAGAGATTACCATATGCAGAATTCTCTTACAACAACAGCTACCAAGCCAGTCTGAGGATGTCACCATTTGAAGCGCTCTATGGGAGGAATTGCAGAACTCCATTGCATTGGGACCAACCTGGTGAAAGACAGGTGTTCGGAATGGTCCGAGAGAATTTTGCTTGAAGCCGAAGAGAACATCAGAATGGTCCGAGAGAATTTAAAGGCAGCACAGTCCAGACAGCAAAGCTATGCTGACACCAGAAGAAGGGAACTCAGTTTTGAAGTGGGAGATTATGTCTACTTAAAGGTGTCACCCATCAGAGGAACCAAAAGGTTTGGAGTCAAAGGCAAGCTAGCACCTCGTTATATTGGACCGTATCAGATTCAAGCAAGACATGGAGAAGTGGCTTATCAACCCAGCTTACCAGAGAATCTGTCCGCTGTGCACGATGTGTTCCATGTGTCTCAGTTGAAGAAATGCTTGAGAGTGACAGAAGAGCAGTTGCCAGTAGAGGATCTTGAAGTTCAAGAATATCTGACGTATATTGAGGAGCCAACTCAAATTCTGGAGACAGCAGATCGGGTCACTTGGAGAAGTACCATCAGGATGTGCAAAGTCAAATGGGGTCACCACTCAAAAGAAGAAGCAACCTGGGAAAGAGAGGATGAATTGAAAGCCAAGTACCCTGAGCTCTTTTCTAGCCAGCCCTGAATCTCGAGGGCGAGATTCTTTTAAGGGGGATAGGTCTGTAACACCCTGATTTTGGGGGTATAAAATTTCTTTCTAATTATCACCCAAAATCATGTGTTACTCTTCCTTTTCTCACTCTAGGCTTTCTCTCTCTAGATTCTTTCTCCCTTTTTCCTTTTTATTAGAAATAGCTTAAACTAGTGGAGGTTAATTATTTATTTTTGCCAAAACCTTATGGGCCATGACATGTTGCATCATGCCGAGCTTAAAATATTCGTTGAGGTGTTGCACAAGTTTGAATTTATTTGAACTTGAAACCTAGTTTGAATTTGAATTTGAAAACCCTATAGAAAAAGAAATAGAAAAGGAATTAGAAAATCCAAAGAAAAAGAAAAAGAAAAAGAGAAAGCAGTCCAGTGGGCCCACTAAGCCCAGCCAGGCCGCGTGCCCGCGCCGTCTGATAGGCGGACTCCGCCTGTCAGCGGCAGTTCTCCCTCGCGCGCGCCCTCCCTCTCTCGCTCGCTGCCCAGTGGGGCCGATCTGTTGGCGCCAGTTTCCTTCGCCCGCGCGCTCCCTCTCTCTCTGTCTCGCGCGCCCAGATCACCAGTCGCCGAGCCATTGCCCCGCTCACCCCTTTCTTCTCTCTCTACGCCGTGGGCCTGCCCTGTCAGTTCCGCCCCCTCTGCGCTCGCCGTGGACCGGCGCGTGCGCACTCGCGCACGTCGCCGGATTTCTTGGCCATGACGCCCACCCACACGCCCAGATCCCTTCTTAGAGCCCCGCCAGTGCCCCACGCACACCCCTCGCCTCATTTCGCTCAGCTTCACCCTCTCTCGTGCTCTGCTCACGCCGCCAGCCGCCGCCGGAGACCCGCGCCCACGTTCCCGGCCATCCAGCTCGCCGGAGACCGCCCCAAGCCTCACCAAGCTCCGCCTCGAGGTGAGACACCCAACCCCGTGCCCAATTTCCCCTATTGCGCCCTATGCTCGGCCAATTTTGCCTTCGCCAGTGCTCGTCCGCGGCGGTCCGCTGTGCTCGCGCGGTGGCCGGCTGATTTAGCCCGGTCTAGTTCACCGGAGTAGGTCCCTGTGTCTCCCCTGCCTCTGCTGAAGTCAGCCTAGGCCTTAGTGTGCCTTAGGACCCGTCCCCATGGCCGGAATGGCTCACCAAAGTTTCTCTGTCCCGCCCGAGACCTTCTCACCGTCGTTCCCCCCTCTCTGCCCGTGGATTCATGGCCCTTTCCCCGCCATTGAGTTCGACGTGGCGTCCTCTTCCTCTCTGCCCAATCCCGGTGACCCCGGACCCCCCTAGCTCACGCCTGCCTCAACTCCGGTGACCTCACCGCCGCGGAGAGGAGCAGCGCCGCCCACAGCCGTCCCTTCCCCGGTCTAATCTCCTCCGTCTGATTCAGATCGAACGGCCCGGACCGTGGGTACCGCTTCGTGCATGTGCACCTGACACCCTAGCCCACCTGTTAGCGCCACCCTCAGCCGTCCCTTCCTCGGTCTGATCCCCTCCGTCCGATTCAGATCGAACGGCCTAGACCGTGGGTACCGCTTCGCGCACGTGCGCCCTTGGCCCGCCTGTCAGCGCCCAAGTCCTCTGGCACTGGGCCCGCTCGATCAGTGCGCCCTCCCCCTCTGCCACTGACGCCCCTGGCCCCGCTTGTCAGCCGCCCCCGCGCGATCTAATCTCAGTCGTCGGTTTCTGATCCAACGGTTGAGGGAGCCCGATACCCCTTCGCGTGGCTGTTTTGCTTAAGAAACCCCCTGGTTTTAGGAAATCAACCTGTTGTCCTCTGTTTTAGCGCATAGGTCCCTGGTTTGTTTAATTAGACCCCTAGACTTTTATTTAATCACAGATTTAGCCCTAATTTCATATATCAAATTTCAAATTTTGTTTATTTCATATCTTTTTCATATGAACTCCAAATTTAGTGGTTCAAATTGCAAAATGTTCACCAAATTATTCTCTGTTCAAATAAAATATGACCAACCGTAATCTATACACTTTAATTTTTACACTTAGAATATAGAATTAAAGTATATGTTGATTTATTTATTTAATGAAATAAATAAAAGGAGAACCCTAGGAATAAAGTATATTCAATCTTGTGAGATTAGTGTTATGCATTACTTGGATTTATTTTTGGCTTAACCTCTAGGCCTTAATGACATAAATAGAATTAGGAATGTAATTATGGATAATACTTAAAAGATAATCAAATTTCTAAATGAGAGTAGTTTATCTTATAATTCTAGCTTTCATTTGTTTTAATCACTACTTAACCTTTTTGAGCTATGTTCCAAACATTTAGAGAGTAATCAATTCCCCAATTAGGATTAGTCCATTTTTATAACTTGACCTCATTCCTCTGTACTTAATATTGTACCTTCTTGAGTTGTGTGCCAATATTTGTACATGTGTGATGTGATGTTCATTTTTACCTTCCAAATGTATTGAATGTATGCTCGCTTTACTTAGACAACGAGCAGCTCGTGGTTCCTGAGTGTGTTGCCGAAGATCCCTCTGAGCAACAACCTGGTGAAGGCAAGTGTCCTCTGACCCATTATGTCCTGCATACTTTATGATTCACTATCCCGCATTACTTTATGAAACCTAAGGATTGACTAGTCTATATTCACTTTTCCTTATTTACCATTTTGGGGTTATCATGGTTAGCATGTTGCTACTGCCTTAACTTAATCAATGAACATGATGTGAACATTTATGATGCGATACTGTTATCCTGATTATGTGGATGATCTTGTGATACCTTAGGGGTCTCAGGCCTTTTTCCTGAGTACCTCTCCGTAAGGACCTATTCGTGGAGTGACCACCCAGGATAACAGTACAACCATGAGGGTGGAATGGGACGCCCTTAGCTGATTAATTAGATGAACCTGGGGGTGTAGTTGGCTTTGCTGGAGGGCTGTCAATGGAGGCCGGGGCGTAGTGCTCGCTCTGCCAAGGTTGGGGTGCAGAGGTTCTTTCGATTTGGTTTTGTTAGTCACCCACCTTGGGGAGGTGTACTGCGTTTGTACGACCGGCGAAACCTAACAAGCAACTATGCACCAGGGGAGTCTTTGTAAAGGCTACATAGTGTATCCCTGGCCATTCACCTTGGTAGTGAAGATCGGGTCTATACAACCCAGGCTGGAAAGGGGTCACGACTTGTGGGTAAAGTGTACAACCTCTGCAGAGTGTTAAAAACTGGTATATCAGTCGAGCTCACGATTAAGAGCAGCCTTGGGATCCTCTTTGATTAGAAGAACTTTAGATACTTTTATGCTGATGATTACACATGATGTTTTAAAATCTGATCTATGGTATTTCCTCTTTTGAGGAGGTACTTCTGGGTAATAACTGGGTTATTTACTAAAACTTGGTTCTACCAATAATAATAAATATTTGACCAACTAAAAGCAACTGCTTGACCTCAACTCCATATACAGCTAGTCCACTTTAGCCAAACGGGACATTTGCTGAGTGTGTTGATGTGTACTCACCCTTGCTTTACAAACCACCCCACCCCAGGTTGTCCCCACTGTACCCAATGCTCAGGAGGTGATGCTGGCAACATGGATGACTTCAAGGAGTTCCAGGAATATGACGAGTTCTAGTTCTTTCTTAGTGGCAAACCCCCAGTCAGCTGCCTGTGTAGGCTTAACATCTACGTTTCGTATTTCTGCACTTTGATAATTATGTTGAACAATGGTTATGTAATAGACTCTGTGGATGTCTTGGACATCTTGATGTAATCAAGTACCTTTCCGCTATTTAATTCAAGCATTGTGTGATGATGTCCAATTATGTAATCGTTGTGTACGTGAATTTCTGATCATGGCACGTACATGGTTCGCATTAGATTTGCCTTCCAAAACCAGGTGTGACAAGTGTCCTCTGACCCATTATGTCTCATTTACTATTAATTCACCGTCCCGCATTACATTATTAAAACCTAAGGATTAACTAGTATGTATTTACCTCATCCTTGTTTACCTTTTTGGGTTATCATGGTTAGTTCATGCTATTACTTTACTTTAATCAATGAACATGATGTGAATATTTATGATACGATGATGTTATCCCGATGATGATCTTGTGATAATTTAGGGGACTCAGGCCATTTTCCTGAGTGCCTCTTCGTAAGGACATGTTCGTTGAGTGACCACCCGGGATAACAGTGAAACCATGAGGGTGGAATAGGATGCCCTTAGCTGATTAATTAGATGAACCTGGGGGTGTAGTTAGCTTTGCCTGAGGGCCGTCAATGGGGGTCGGGGCGTAGTGCTTGCTCTACCAAGGGGCGGTGTAGAGGTTCATTTGATTTGGTTGTGTTAGTCACCCACCTTGGGGAGGTGTACTGCGTTTGTACGACTGGCGAAACCTAATAAGCAGCTATGCACCAGGGGAGTCTTTGTAAAGGCTATGTAGTGTATCCCTGGCCATTCACCTTGGTAGTGAAGATCGAGTCTGTACAACCCAAGCTGGAAAGGGATCACGACTCATGGGTAAAGTGTGCAACCTCTGCAGAGTGTTAGAAGCTGGTATATCAGCCGAGCTCATGGTTAAGAGCGGCCTTTGGATCCTCTTTGATTAGAAGAATTTTGGTTACTTTGATGATGATGGTTAATAATGACGGTTATAATTTTGATCTCTGGTATTTCCTCTTGGAAGGAGTACATTTCGGTAATAACTGGGTTATTACTAAAACTTGGCTCTACTTATAGTAATAAATATTGGACCAACTAAAAGCAACTACTTAACCCTAACTCCACATACAACTAGTCCACTTTAGCCAAACAGGACATTTGTTGAGTACGTTTATGTGTACTCACCCTTGCTTTACAAACCACCCCATCCTAGGTTGTCCCCACTGTATTCAATGCACAGGAGGAGATGTTGGCAACATGGAGGATTTTGAGTTTCAGAACTACAACGAGTTCTAGTTTTTCTTAGTGGCAAACCCCTAGTCAGCTACCTGTGTAGGCCTTATCTACTACATTATGTATTTCCGCACTTTGATGATATTAATGACTATACTATGTATTAGACTCTGTGGATGTCTTGGACATCTTATTGTAATAAAAGTACCTTTTCACTATTTATTTTTAGCAATGTGTGATGATGTCCAATTATGTAATAACCGTGTACGTGAGTTTCTGATCCTGGCACATACTGGTTCACATTCAATTTGCCTTCTAAAACCGGGTGTGACACTGTCCAATCCCTTGACCGGCGGTACTTATTCCTGGCACCTCTCTTAGATCATATATTGTCCCCACAGACCAACACGGGTCTTTTGTGCACACTTTGTCCTCACTCATGCGCACTCGAGAAAATTTACCGGTCGGTCACCCATCCCAAATTGCTCTAAGCCAAGTACGCTTAACTTGGATTTTGTTTCGAGATAGGCTTCCGAAAAAGAAAATGCACCTTATTGGTATGGATACTCTATTAATTCTATTAAGCCTTGAGCCAGGATATCACCATCCTAGGGGCCAGGATATCATAATCCACCCCCTTAGAAGACCGACGTCATCATCTGTCAACCCCAATCAAGGAACCTCCCCTCTTAGCCATGTTTGTGTGTCTAGTGTCGTCATATGCCATGCCATGTGACCACTCTGGGCCCACATGCACCATGCGCTATGTACCCGAACCCCTATCCCACATACGCCCGTGAAACCTCGAGGGTCGGCTCTGATACCACTTGTAACACCCCGTCCAATCCCTAGACCGGCGGTACTTACTCGTGGCAGCTCTTTAGGATCATATATTGTTCCCATAGACCAACACGGGTCTTTTGTGCACACTTTGTCCTCACTCATGCGCACTTGAGAAAACTTCCTGGTCGGTCACCCATCCCAA
Source organism: Zea luxurians (assembly GCA_029449295.1). NCBI lineage: Eukaryota > Viridiplantae > Streptophyta > Magnoliopsida > Poales > Poaceae > Zea > Zea luxurians. The sequence continues at coordinate 9,321,903 of JAOPSE010000005.1, read as the reverse complement.
ATTGCTCCAATCCAAGCACACTTACTTGGAGGTTCTTTCGAGATAGGCTTCCGAAAAGAAGATGCACCTTATTGGTATGGATACTGTATTAATTCTATTAAGCCTTGGGTTAGGATATCACCATCCTAGGGGCTAGGATATCACAACAGGTTTATTTGTTAAAAACTCTAGGGTTTATTTGTAATCCTGCTCGACTGAAGGGGTATGGATCCATATCACCTGCCCAATCTAACTTCGATGGTCATGATTAGGTCCAGTTGTTTTAAGTGAATCGGTAACCATAATGTAATCCTGGTCATTCGGTCGAGGATCTATGACTACGGGCTCGACTTAATCTGAGTCGTTCGATCAACGATCCACGCACTGGATTCAAGTGGCAAAGGGGTACGTTGACTATTTAATCTCTATAGCATGTTAGCTGATCAACAGTTTCACGCAACTCCGCCCTTATGTCTAATCTCAACTGTCGATGATCAATCCGACGACCCCCCTCTTCTCCTTCCTCCCGAGCCGAGGCGCGGCGGCGCGCTGGTCGTGCGGTGATGCCGCGCCAGCGAGCACCCAATTTCTCTAATCCTAGGCCCTAGAATCCAATGCGAACAGCTCAAAACATGGCAGGGAGAAAGGTGAATTGACGGGAGACAACCATACTAGAGCTGAAGGTGCCAATGAGGCTACCCACACGAGCGGGATGATTCCTGGTGGAGCAGTTCTTCCAGCGAACAACAATGGCACCCCGGTTGGTCATCCGACCCTAGGACCAATGCACGAGCGTCTAGAGAGCCACGACGATCTCCCCTAACCAACTATCATGCCCCGAGCATCGTTGTAGGCAGGCGCCCTGGTGGTAGATTTCTGTCCCTACACCAATGTCTATTCTGCTCGGCACCAGATGCTCGTCAATGGCCTCCATGCGCGGCTAGGATTCAACCCAGGGCGACCACGGCGACCCGTCACCAAGACCCCTGGCAAGCACACAACCCGACATTTTTCTCGCCCCTCTCCAGTGAAGCTCAGTGCGAGCTCCCCATTAGCGGCTCGCTCTCCCTTTCTCCCGGTCCAGCGAGGAAGCACGTGACGCTCTCGCCGCTAGCGGTGGTTAAGAAAATGAGATGAGAGGGGAGGATAGTCGGCGAGTATTTATCCCCCTAGACACCGGACGAGAGGGGAGGGTTGTTTCAATGGCCACTGGGATCTACGGCGGCAGCCATGGACTGAGCTTAGCGTGGAAGACAAATCCGATAGGGTGGGTCCACATGCGAAACATGGTGAGGCGTGACTGAGTGGCCGATTTGACGGCCCACATGCCAGGTACTAGGGTCTAGACCGATGTAACACCCCGTCCAATCCCTGGACCGACGGTACTCACTCCTGGCAGCTTGCTAGGATCACATATTGTCCCCATAGACCAATACGGATCTTTTGTGCGCACTTTGTCCTCACTCATGCGCACCCGAGAAAACTTCCTGGTCGGTCACCCATCCTAATTTGCTCCAAGCCAAGCATGCTTAACCTGGAGGTTCTTTCGAGATAGGCTTCTGAAAACAAGATTCACCTTGTTGGTATGGATACTCTATTAATTCTATTAAGCCTTGGGCCAGGATAACACAATCCACCCCCTTAGAAGACTGACGTCCTCGTCAGTCAACCCCAATCTAGGAACCTCCCCTCTTAGCCACGTTTGTGTGTCTAGTGTCATCATATGCCATGCCATGTGACCACTCTGGGCCCACATGCGCCATGCGCCACATATTGGAATCCCTAACCCACACATACCCATGAAACCGCGAGGGTCATCTTTGATACCACTTGTAACACCCTGTCCAATCCCTGGACCGGTAGTACTTACTCCTGGCAGCTTGCTAGGATCATATATTGTCCCCACAGACCAACACGGGTCTTTTGTGCGCACTTTGTCCTCACTCGTGCGCACCCGAGAAAACTTCCCGATCGATCACCCATTCTAAATTGCTCCAAACCAAGCACGCTTAACCTGGAGGTTCTTTTGAGATAGGCTTCCAAAAAGAAGATTCACCTTGTTGGTATGGATACTCTATTAATTCTATTAAGCCTTGGGCCAGGATATCACCGAGCACGTGGACGACGCATCCGAGACCAGCCCAGAGGGACCCACACGTAAGTGTCACCAGGAAAAGAAAAAGGGAAATAGCGTGGGCCAAGCGAGATGTGTATTTGGCCCAACAGGCTAGGGCAGAGGGGCTAGGCTAGGCCGAGCGACATAGGAATCGGTCCAGTTAAAGTTTTCTCTTTTTCCTTTATTTTTATTTTCCTTTTCAATCCCTTTTGGATTTCTATGTTTTTAGGTTTTCAAACTAATAATCAAATAAAAGTAGATGCACAATCAAAACTCATCATGTGATGAAGTATTCATGTTATTATATTTATTTATTATCCTACATAAGCAAATACTTTTGAATATGTAGCTCCCACATAATTATTTTGAGAAAAGTAGTTTCTGTTGTATAATCTCAATTAAAAGATGCCCTAACATTTATCCTTATATAATACTTATAAACTTAAAGGATATTTTATATAAGAATTCTTTTATTGAATATTTATTATAAAACATTTATTTTAGGATATGTGACTTCAAAGGCTATGGGAATTCTTATAAAAAATATTATAATTCAAAATCTTTGGAAGATTTTACTATATTCTCAAAATGAGATTTGGGGTGCTAAAAAACCCTTAAACACTTCCAAGGTGAATGGCTAGGGATCCTCTACGAGGCCTTTACAAAGTTCCACTAGCATGAGAAAACCTGCTACGGTTTGAGGCAGAGAGTGTATAGGAATCTCTCGTCCAAAAAGCTATCACAGATAGATCGACCCGAGAACCTCCCTATACTTGTGCAACTCCTCCATGCTTGCCCCTTCTGGGTAAGATTCTCACACACTAGCTTCCCTAATTAATTAGCCAAGGACGTCCCATACACCCTCATGGTTGCACTATTTTTCTCGGGTGGTTCTCCATGTTCCAATTAAACAAAATGATCTTATCAGGCATAATAATAAAGTCAACAATAATAACAATGCATGACCATAATTCATATATATCATTATTCCAAAAACCACGTAGAGCAATAGCAGTTCTACCTAATAAATAACCAGGTATATCAAGGTATAGGAAAAACAAATTTAGGTAACCTATTAGGTCCCATCAAATTTAACCTAATAGTGCATGCATTGGTGAGAAGATAAAAGTTAATATTATTAGGTCAAACAATGTGATTAAGGATACAACTTGCTTTTTACTACGATAACCTGTTGATCGGATCTCTTCAAAAGTCTTGATTCGTAGATCCAGGTACACTTGCCTGTCTAATCGCAATAGTACAAACAAACATGCAAATAATAATTAAAAATAATATTTCACCAAATAAAGAAACAAACTACTTATTAATATTCTATGCGTCAAGACAAATTCTTAGGTTCGAGAACCACTAAAATTAAAGTTAAAACAAATAAGATATGAATTTTCTAAGTTTTTAGGTCATTTGGTTATTATTTTTACACTTAAAAACAATTACCAGAGATTATCCATGATTTTTCCTTATTCAGTTCATTTATTTAACCAAGAAAGGATGGTGGGTTATATTCTCAAAGACATCTCCGCAAGACGATGTCGTCAGTCGGACGAACCTGAAGATGGATAAATTAAACGAGTACCAAGACAAAGGATGATCGTCAAGTGATCAACGTCTAACAAACACTAACCTAGTGTTTATTCTAGGCAAGCCCAGGTGCATTTGCCACCTCCTTACTGTTTTAAAATCTTTATCACCTTATTTGATGCATTAGGTGATAGGAGTTGTGTGCTAAACAATTGATGCATTTCCTTCCTTGGAAAATTGATTAACCTTCCTTGACACCCTTTTATAAAAATGATTTTTGATGCTTAGCCTTGCTCTAGAAAAACAAAAAAATGTTTTGTTTTAAAACAAAAGTGATGCTTCAGTGGATGGGAATTTTTACAAAAGAAAATACTTATGATGATGAATCTGTCAAAGGCCTTGATGAGTTCAACAGCGGAAAAGATGTACCTCTGCCAGGTACCAAACTTTGGGTTTTAAGTAATAAAGCTGAGACCGGGCGGGTGGCTTGCACGAGAAGGAAGTCTCGGTGTAGTGCCTCCGTCTGAGTCGATTAAGGACCGTGCCGATGTAGCTTGCTGATCAAGGACCTTTTAACTGGTCACATGCCTCATCATGGGTAAGCTTTGCCTTGGGCAGACTAATACTAGAAAGGCCAACACGCAATGGGAGTGGAGAGATGGCGAGAATAGCGTGTACCCTCCGTGGCAAGAGGTTGGACGGCGGTGTATCTGTGCTCTCGGTTGGCATGAACCCGGTCTGGTCTTAAGAACCCCGGTGGCGAGTTGACATATGCAAGGGTTAAGTGTTATATATGTCGTGTGGTTGGAGATCCCCAGCTGGGTATTAGTCGATTCGGATCGCCATTACTTCTCGGATATGAAGACTTGGTCACTGTCCTACACGTAGCAATCCAGTGAACTGAAGGGATGATAAAAAGACGGCTAGTATAGGCTAAGTGCTTGAACTAGGATAGAAAAAACTCTAGATACAGGTAACTTTACTTAACCTGACAAGTAAAAATGGATTTTTAAGGATCCACTCATAGTAAGCTTTTCTACAAACAGAGTCTTTGATTCTTGTTAAACCATACCTTGATTCCCAAAAAAACCAGCATACCCTTGAGAGTCTTTTCTTTAGTTGGGTAAGTCTTGATGAGTACTTGCGCACTTAGGGTTTTATTCCCATTGTTGCTGCAGGTTACGAGCCACTTGATTGTGATTGGTGTTAAGCGTCGGTGGGCACGGCCTTCTTATAAGTCTAAGTAACTCTTCTATACTTCTTATTGAGGATGGTCACTTAAGCTAGCATATATTTCAAACTTACAAATAATTTTATAACATTTCAAAGTTTATTTCTTTGAATCACTTTGTAACCACTCCGATAAATATAATGTAAATTTGTTGTAACTTGTAAAATTTGGTAATAAGATTTCTGCTACAAAATGTTGGTGTGTGATTTGTGTTTACTTAATTTTGTGATCCTGGTTGTAAGTGGTTTATCCGAGGTCCTTGGGGCACTCGAACAGATCCTGTTAAGTTATCTGGTGCACATGCATAGCCGTCTGAGGTCTTTGAGACAAGGACAGGTGCATGTGGGCCCAATAACTTGGGAGGTTCTACCACAGCAAGCTCCAACACTACTTTGACGACCACAAAGTCATAGTAGTCACTGGATTTCCGATAGGGGATATTCTCCACAACAAAGAAATTATTGGAAGGATAGCCAAATGGGCAACTGGGAGCTCACGACATAGATTTCCAGCCCCGCACGGCAATAAAGACTCAGGCGCTAGTCGACATCATATCAAAATGGACTAAGCACCAGGTCCCGGATAGCTCGAAAGTTACTGAGGTGTGCAGAATGTACTTTGATGGCTCAATAAAGCTGCAAGGAGCAGGTGCATGGATTCTCTTTATAGCTCCTGGAGGTTAACAACTCAAGTATGCAGTCCAGCTGCTATTTCCGACATCAAATAATGTGGCAGAGTATGAAGCACTGGTCCACGGGCTGAGCATTGAAATATCACTCGGTATCAAGAAGTTGATGGTATTTGGTGACTCGTTGGTGGTCATAAGCCAGATAAACAAGGATTGGGACTACTCGACCGATTCAATGGGCAAGTACTGCGCAGCTGTGCAAAAACTGGAAGACAAGTTCGAGGGATTGAAGTTCCATCATGTGGAAAGAGATCACAATGCAGCAGCAGACGCATTGTCGAAGCTGGGATCCAGTAGGGCCCAGGCTCCGCCTGGGATCTTAGTCCAAGAAATATCACAGCCAAGCATCCTCATGAATCAGGTGGAGGAATGCAATGCCTTGAGTCAGCTAGAGGCAGATCCCAACGACTAGAGAGAGCCTATCATCAGGTACATAAAAATGAGGAAGAGCTGGATGACAAGGCTGCGGCAGAACGCATCACAAGGCAGTTAGGCCACTACACCATCATAGGGGCTTACTGTACAGGAGAGGTGCAAGAGGAGTCTTCATGAAATGCATTCACTCGGTCACTGGGAGACAATTGTTAGATGAAATCCATGTCGTGCAGTATGGGGTACATGCTGCACCAAGGACTCTGGTCGGGAAGGCTTTCAGATCCGGTTTCTACTGGCCAACTGCGAAGAGTGATGCTACCGAGTTAGTCCAGAAGTGTGAAGCGTGCCAATTCCTATCAAAGCAACAGCACTTGCCCACGCAGCAGCTGAAGACTATTCCTGTAACATGGTCATTTGCATGCTGGGGGCTGGACATGATCGAACCTTTCAAGAAGGCTCAGGGAGGCTATACTCATATACTGGTTGCCATTGACAAATTCACAAAATGGATAGAGTACAAGCCGATTGCCTCTTTCACCTCAATAAAAGCAGTGGAGTTTATCCAGGATATAATATTCAGGTTCGGGATACCGAATAGCATCATTACTGACCTAGGATCCAACTTCACCAGATCTGAGTTCTTCGATTTCTGCGAGCAAAGGAGCATCCAGATCAAGTACGCATCAGTGGCACACCCAAGAGCCAATGGCCAGGTGGAAAGAGCCAACGGAATGATACTGGAAGCACTCAGAAAAAAGGTATTCGATAAGAGTGAAAAGCTTGCAGGAAAATGGATTAGAGAACTGCCATACGTGGTCTAGAGCCTGCGAACTCAACCCAGTTGAGCTCTGCATGGAAATACCCCATTCTTCATAGTTTACGGGTCGGAAGCAGTGCTGCCTGCCGATCTGATCTTCGGGGCGCCTAGGTTGACTTTCGAAAACATAGCTGAGACAGAAGCAACCAGGTTGGAAGACATTGATGTGCTGGAGGAAGAACGATTGAACACAGTAATTCAATTGGCCAGGTACCAGCAGACCTTGATGCACTACCACGACAAAGCTGTGCGGCACCGATCCTTTACAGTGGGAGACTTGGTCCTTCGTCGAATTCTAACGGGGGAGGGACGACACAAGCTGTCACCACCATGGGAAGGACTGTTCATTGTATCAGAGGTCACACGGCCAAGATCATATCAACTTACTCAGATGGACAACACAGAAGTGGGGAACTCATGGAACATAGAACACCTCAGAAAGTTCTACCCTTAGCGATGCCTCAAAAACCCTTGGAGGAAATTTGTACTCTGTAACCAGAAGATGTCATCATCAATAAAGCTTTCATTTTCCAAAGGCATTTAGACTCTTGATTGACAACTGACTTCGTTTGGGCTTGATTTGAAACTAGCATGACTTGACTCAGGGTGATCACTATGCCCTACTAACGGAGCAATCGACTTAAGTCGGAAACGCCTTAAGTCGGTGCAACATGCTCACGCTTACTTGACTTAGGGTGATCACTATGCCCTACTAACGGAGCAATCGACTTAAGTCGGAAATGCCTTAAGTCGGTGCGACATGCTCACGCTTACTTAACTTAGGGTGATCACTATGCCCTACTAACGGAGCAATCGGCTTAAGTCGGAAACGCCTTAAGTCAGTGCGACATGCTCACACTTACTTAACTTAGGGTGACCACTATGCCCTACTATCAGACCAATCGGCTTAGGATTGGAAACGCCTTAAGTCGATGCGGCATGTTCACACTCACACGATTTAGGGTGACCACTGTACCCTAGTAGAAGAATAACCAGCTCAAATTGAGAGTACATCGAAAAAAGAAATATCTCACTTACATGTTTTCCAGCACCCTGCCCACGGAATAATCAAGTTCTAACATAACTGTTGTGCACATGCAGAATTCATATTACATCTTTTCGTATGGTGAATATTGTATGTTATTGAGTGGTGTTTGTTCTTCTTGTTTGTTTGTGTGATATTCAGTGGTTGATCTAGTAGTTAAAAATCAAGATCTATTCCTATCTGTGGAAGAACCGCAAGTTTTCAATAAGCAAGGCAAGTGGACTTCTCTCTCTGCATACTCTATTTGATCCCAACCAATACATTTAATAAAGTTTATTCTTAGATATATATGCATAATTTGATGGGTTACCTATTTAGATACCCCTAACCTTTCCAACCTTACTCCTTGTTTAACCTGGGATTATGATCTAATCAAGTAGCTATGCTATTGCTACAACTTTAAATTTATGCAGTCACTCCTGTTTATGATATTAATGTTCCAAATGGTAAGTTTACTTTATTGTTGTTAACCCGATGGTTAATCAAGATTATTGCATATTAATTGGAACATGGAGTGACCACCCAGGAAAATAGTGCTACCATGAGAACTATCATGGCTCTGGTCTTGGCTAAATCAATAGGGAAGTCTTATGTTGGGTGCTGGTCGTGGTCGACCGGAACGGGGGCATCTGGCAAGCGCTTATAGTTCCGGCTCAGGCAGATTGGATACGGGCATAGTTCCCAAAGCTTTACCTTGTAGTCTGGACTATAAGTTGGTTACGGTAGGTGTACCTTATGCAGTTGACCATTTCCAGCATTTGCGTAATGAGGACTCTAGGGAGAAGCCTCGTAGTGAGACCCTGACCATTCACCTCAGAAGTGAATACGGGTCTAGCTAACTCAGGCTAGAAGGGAATCGTGACTCATGGGTAAAGATGCGCCAGCTCTGCAGAGTGTAGAACTGATATATCAGCTGTGCTTACGGTTATGAGGAGCCTAGACTCCTCACATGATAATTGAACTTGAAGATGGAAATAAATCGAGATCCGATGATCTGCCAATGGTTTCCTTAAGTGGTTTCACTTAAGTGTTTTTGATATACTCTTATACCTTTGTTTAATGGGAATACTTGGGATTCACACTTATTAGTAAGACAGGTGTTGTTAATAAAATGTTGACCAACTAAAATGCTTACTACTCAACCTTAGCCTCACCTTGTTAAACTTGCATTAGTTTTTCCCCCACTTGCTGAGCCCCGACCATAAGTGAGCTCACCCTTGCTTAATTTTGATCAGAAGTTTGCAGATAAAGATATGATGCTGAACTCCATGGATGCTAGTCTAGTGATACCCCCGGTCATCTTCCTGTGGATGGATGTCCTTGTTTCACTGTACTTTAATGAATAAAGGTTAATACATTATGTCTATTCGAAGTGTAATATGTTAATATAATCGTTATTTACGCTTTTATGCATTGTTTTTTGATATATTACACTTGTGATGTCAACATATGTGTGGAAATAGATCCTGGCACACATATGCTATGCACCCGGCTCTGCCCTTCAGAAACGGGTGTGACACACACCATGCTCGTCTTGTTTGTTGTGGAATACCCACTTGGTACCTACAACATTTTGGTTAAGACGTGGAACTAAATGTCATACCTCATTCCTCGTGAAGTTGTTGAGCTCCTCTTGCATTGCCACCACCCAGTATGGATCTCTTAGTGCATCCTCTATCCTATATGGCTCAATAGATGACACAATGAGTAATATTCACATAAATGAGCAACTCGAGATCGAGTGGTTACCCCCTTGTGGATGTCACCAAGAATGGAGTTGACGGGGTGATCTCTTTTAATTGCTTGGTAGAGGGTGCGGTGGTCTTTGATCTTTAATCTCTTGATCATCTTCCTTGTCTTGTTCATCTTCATCTCCCTTTTGATTAATGTCCTCCTCTTGAGGTGGCTCATTGTCTTGATCTTCATCCTCTTCTTCTTGAGCCGTTTCCTCATCATGAGTTGGTGGAGATGCTTGTATGGAAGATGATGGTTGATCTTGTGCTTATGAAGGCTCTTCGGATTCTTTTGGACACACATCCCCAATGGACATGTTCCTTAGCGCGACGCATGGAGCCTCTTCATCATCTAATCCATCAAGATCAACTTGCTCTACTTGAGAGCCGTTAGTCTCATCCAACACAATGTCACAAGAAACCTCAACTAATCCAGTGGACTTGTTGAAGACTCTATAAGCCCTTGTGTTTGAGTCATAACCAAGTAAAAAGCCTTCTACTGCTTTAAGAGCAAATTTAGAATTTCTAACTCTCTTAATAAGAATAAAACATTTGCTCCCAAAAACTCTAAAAGAAGAAATATTGGGCTTTTTACCAGTGAGGAGTTCATATGATGTTTTCTTGAGGATTCAGTGAAGGTAGAGTTGGTTGATGGAGTAGCAGGCAGTGTTAATCGCCTCCGCTCAAAACCGATCCGGTGTCTTGTACTCATCAAGCATGGTCCTTGCCATATCCAATAGAGTTCTATTATTTCTCTCCACAACACTGTTTTGTTGAGGTGTGTAGGGATAAGAGAACTCATGCTTGATGCCATCCTCCTCAAGAAATCTTCAATTTGAGAGTTCTTGAACTACGTTCCATTGTCGCTTCTAATCTTCTTGATTCTCAATCCAAACTCATTTGGAGCCCATCTCAAGAATCTCTTTAAGGTCTCTTGGGTTTGAGATTTTTCCTACAAAAAATACCCAAGTGAAGAGAGAATAATCATCTACAATAACAAGACAATACTTACTCCCGTTGATGCTTATGTAAGCGATCAGGGCGAATAGATCCATGTGGAGTAGCTCAAGCGGCCTCTCGGTCGTCATGATGTTCTTATGTGCATGATGAACTCCAACCTGCTTCCTTGCTTGACATGCGCTACAAATCTTGTCTTTCTCAAAATGAACATTTGTTAGTCCTAAAATGTGCTACCCTTTAGAAGCTTGTGAAGATTCTTCATTCCAACATGAGCAAGTCAGCGATGCCAGAGCCAGCCCATATTAGTCTTAGCAATTAAGCAAGTGTCTAGTTTAGCATTGTTATTATTTAAATCAACTAAATATAGCTGACCATCTAACACTCCCTTAAAAGCTATTGAATCATCACTTCCTCTAAAGACGGTAACACCAACATCAGTAAAAAGACAGTTGTAGCCCATTTTGCATAACTGAGAAACAGAAAGCAAGTTGTAATCTAAATAATCTACAAGAAAAACATTAGAAATGGAATGGTCAATAGATATAGCAATTTTACCCAAACCTTTGACCAAACCTTGATTTCCATCCCCGAATGTAATCGCTCTTTGGGGATCATCATTTTTCTCATATGAGGAGAACATCTTTTCTCCCCTGTCATGTGGTTTGTGCACCTGCTATCGATTATCCAACTTGTCCCGCCGGATGCATAAACCTAGAAAACAATTTTAGGCCTTGTTCTTAGGTACCCAAACGGTCTTGGGTCCTTTTACATTAGAAACAAGCATCTTGGGTACCCAAACACAAGTCTTAGGACTCTTGTGTTTGCCCCCCAACATATTTGGCAAGTACTTTGCTTGATTTGTTAGTAAGCACAAAAGATGCATCAAAAGTTTTGAATGAAATGTTATGTTCATTGGATGCATCAACAGTCTTTTTCTTAGGCATTTTGATATGAGTTGTATGCCTAGAACTAGAAGCCTCATTACTATACATATAAGCATGATGAGAAACATAATGAGATTTTCTAGCATGAATTCTTCTAATTTTGTGCTTAGGATAGTTCTCATGATATAAAATGTAGCCTTCCCTATCCTGAACCATGGGAGCCTTCCCCTTAACAAAGTTTGAAAGCCTGATCTTAGGGGCATTAAGCTTGATATTGCTTTGGCTCCCTTATTGGAAGTCAATGCCATCCTTAATGCCAGGGTGTCTCCCACTATAGAGCATGCCATGAGCAAATTTAAATTTTTCATTCTCTAACTCATGCGCGGCAATTTTAGCATTTTCGTCCACAACTTTGGAGACTCCCAAGCAACGTCAATCCGTCTAGGAACTCTAGGGTTCCAAGAACAACAATATCACACAAGAGGTGTTTGCAACAAGCTCAAGAGATGAGAATGAGAAGGGAGAGGAAAACCAAATCCGAGGGCACAAGCACAAACCTCACACCAAAGGGGCTCCTTCAATCGATTTGATTTGAGAGCTAGATCGGGTGTGAGAGAGAGAGAGAGAGAGTGCTTTTGTCTCAAGTTAGGTGAGAAATAAGTATGGGGGCAACCAGGGTTAATGAGGAGAGAGGTACGAGGGAGTATTTATAGAGTCTCCTCAAAAAGAGTCGTTGGACTCGATTTTTTTATGCAAGGGTGGCACCTAGGGGCAGGCTAACAGTTAGTTACCAGTCAGACTGGCAGACTGCTGGTCAGACTGGTCAACAGTTCATGACACCGGATGAATCACCCCTAGGGCGGTTCAACCGCTTGGTGGTAGCCTAACAAATAGTTTGCTAGTCAGACTAGGCAGCTGACCCAGAGACCAGTCGAACTGCCCCCAGGGCCAATTCAACTGGTATTGACTAGAAAGTTTAGAAGAGAAAACCCAGGTTGAACTTCAACTGGTTTTGAACAGAGAGTTCACAGTTGAAGTTAAGTTCAACTCGGCTCAAAAAGCTCAACTCAGCTGAAGAAGTTCAACTTAGCTGAGAAGCTCAACTCAGCTAAAAAAGCTCAACTCAACTGAAGAAGTTCAAATCAGCTGAAGAATTTCAACTCGGCTGAAAAAGCTCAAATCAGCTGAATAAGTTCAACTCAGCTGAAAAAACACAACTCCGCTGAAGAAGTTCAACTCGGCTGAAAAAGCACAACTCAGCTAAAGAAGTTCAACTGAGCTGAAAAAGCTCAACTGCTTTTCAACAGGAACACTCTCTGTTTCTCAATCCTAACAACAGTCATATACATAGAGTGTCCAAAGAATTTTGGTTTTCAAAATAGATTTTAAATTTAGAGGCCTGAGCAATAGCAAACACCATTACCTTTGTGAAAACTACTAAGGGAGAAATAGATCTTGTGACTCAAGATATATATAAAATTTTACACTATCATTGCATGGAATCCTTTCAAGGCACCATTGATGTGTTTGCTTTGTCCTTGAAACTTCCCTTTCCAATTCTTAACTAATGTTGTAACTCCTTTAATCTCTGTAGACACTGAGTATACACTAGGAGCAAACTTGGTAGTAACCTTATTTGTTTTATCATTAAATCAACAAAACCCTCAGTTATGGTTGATTGCACTTACAATTTTCCAATCCCTTTTCTTTTTGAAAACAAAATGCTAAATGTTATACCACTCCAAACTCATCCATACTAGTGGACACGGACTATTCGAATAGATTTTGAACTCTACGCAGAGGTGTATACTTTACCCACTAGTCCGGCTCTATGATCTCATTGCCATAAGATCGACACCAAAACTCTTTCCTCCCTTAATGATTATTCCAAAAGGAACAAGAACACCTCCTCGCCCAAACCAGGATGAAATTATTCCCCCTCTTTATCCTCTCGGTGCTCCCCAGCCACCGATTACCCTAGGGTGCAGAACGTGCAAGTTCAGATCAAGTGACTGCACATACAATCTCGAGTGGTTGTACTTGATAAGAGTATTGGTAGTGAAGGATGACAAACCAGTCCTTATACGAGATGGGACAATCCTTCATGCTCACACCTAACTCGACTAAGCCATCACCTTAAGGCCCTCCCAAACCAGGGAGTCCCTAATCATCCCGCTCAAAGGTGATAAGGGTGATAACCCTTCATTATACACATTTTGAAAAACATTATCTTTTAAAAACACAATCCATAACCCACTTTTCTTTTGTAGCAAAAAGGTGTTCTTAATATAGGCTTGACCTCATCTCACAAATGCATAGAAACCAATCCCATGATCCCAACTTATGTAGTGGTAGAAACAATAAATATTTTATGCATCAAGGGTAGAATGAACTTGCCTTCGTCGAAGCTCTCGTGACACGAAGGTCGGGCTCCTTCCCTTCTTCCAGAGCTAAGTTTTCCTAGTCGACGGTCACTATTTCTTCTAGCAAAAACAAGCAACAAACAATACATCAATCATTGCCTTGCTAAGAAAAGTGTGTCATATTATTGTGATCATTATTTTATGTGGCCTATAAAGTGCTTGAACTAATATTTGTGAATTTTATACTAAAATACATATATAGATACATGGGAAAATAGAGAAAATAAAAATAGAAAAATAAAAGGGATTCCTGGTATTATGGGCCGAGCAGGGCGATTCTAGCCTAGCCACGCGCAGGTGGCGAGCACGAGCGCGCGGCCCAATCGGCCCACGAAAGGGGGACGATGCGGGGACAGTGTTGAGGGCCGGTCCCACACACTAGGGAGACAGGGGACAACATTTAAGGATTGTGGACGGGGAGGGGCGACCTAGTTGGGGTGGGGGGGGGGGAAATTGGCCACCGGTTAGGGTTCACGGTGGCTCTCTGCCGGTGACTCAGTTCCCAAGGTTTGGAGTGGTGGACAAGCACGAGTGGAGGCGGGCGATCACGGTGGTGGGTCCAATTTGGCTGGTGGCAGGCTGGAGCAAGCTAGCCACGGTGGGGTGGCGGGTTACCGCGACAGTGAGGTCGCCGGCAAGGTGGTGGTGAGTGATCGGGGGTCTGGAGGGGTGCCTCGTGACCGTGAGGGAGCAGTGAAGCTTGTGGGCTCACTTTATTTTTCACTGGGTGACTGGAGGGGGAGAGGGGGAGCTCACCGGAGAGGAGGGAGGCAGCGGCACCGACCCTGATTGAGCCCGAGGGAGATAGGAGGAGCGGTGAGTGGTGCGGATTGGAGAGGGGCTCTGGGCACTCTGTTTATAAGCAGTTGGGGAGAGGCTCAGCGGCTACCTGACCACCGGCGGGCAGCGCACAACGGTGATGCACAATGGTGGTGAACAGTGGCGCGAGGTGACACCGCGATGGCGATGGTGTGTGGGATGAGCACAACAACGGGCGGAGGACTGGCAGTGCCTAACTTCCCTGTTGTGATCATCGGCGGGGAGGGGACAATGGCTGGTGGCTTTGCCGCTCACCACTATGAGCTCGTGATTGGGGAGGAGGAGGAGAAGCTGATAGGCAGGCCAGGTTGGCAGCAATAGAGGGGTAAGGGGTTGGTAGGCGGGGCCAGGATGGCAGAGAGAGAGAGAGAGAGTGGGGCGCGGGCAGCAATTGGGGCTCGGCGCGTGGATGGGCTGTAGATGGGCCGAGTGAGCGAGCGAGAGGAGGAGGGCGCGGGCGTGCCTGGGCTGGAAACGACCTGGGCCGGGGGGGAGAGAAGTTTTTATTTTTCGTTTTTTCCTTTCTATAATCTCTTTTCTCAAGGAAGTGATGACCTTGCGCGTGGATGGGCTGCAGATGGGCGGAGTGTATCTACATGTGATTTTCTAGGTGCAAAATAAATTATTTTTATTTGCTACTAGGTGAAGGTAATTATGTGAGGTGCTTCTAACAATCATCAACCATGCATATGAGCAAGTTTCAAAAAAAAATGACATGATGCTAGGGTTTAAGGGGTTAGGCAACTAGGGTTCCTATACTAACCTTGGTAGTAAAAATCAGGGTGCTACATCCATAGTAGGAATGTGCATTTGGCATAGTTCCTACCCGAATTTCATCGAGGTGTCGCGGACGATCCGCTAGGAGGGTCTAGACAGTTGGCCGGGAGGGTTCGAACGGTCCGTAGGCATGTGGTATTTTCAAAAACCTCTTGTCCCGGATATGCCATTTTGAGGGTTGATCTTCCTTGAAGAAATTCTAAGTACCTAAATTCATAACTTATCAAACTAGTTAGCTTGATTGGTTGTGTTGGTCATCAATTACCAAAACAAGTGTGGAAATGCTTTTTGGGTCTATTTTTCTTTCAATCTCCCCCTTTTTGGTGATTGATGGCAACACAACCAAAGCAAATATGAAGTAAGGAATTGTAACTAGTTTGCAGTTTAGACAAGTGTTCATAAGTTACTGAAATGAAAGCAGTTCTAAGACAGTATCTGGGTATAGTTAAAATTTTGGACCACATTTGTACCACATAGTTCGTTTTTGCAAATATTTTGATAAAATCTTTTAAAATTCATTTGCATATGGTTAAAGGTATAAGTACAAAATTTTCAAAAGTTTTTCTAAGTTCGAAAGATTCTTCCCCTTTTTCAAATGCTTTTCCTTTGGCCAAATAAAAGCTCCCTCTGAATAAATTCTCCTCCTTTGGCATAAATAGCTTTTCTCCTCTTAGCTATCAAGAGGGTTTTCGCAAATGCAATAGTACCAATTTGGAAGACTAAAAAGTTTTAAAAATGGGGTGGTGGTGCGGTTCGTTTGATTTGGCCCTAGTAATTTCTCCACCTTCGGCATTAAGCACCAAAAATGAAGAAATCTAGAGGCCTTTAACAAGAAATATATGAATGTAAGTACATGAGTTGGGCAAAGAGTGTTTGATATCAAACAAATATGCAGTGGAAGTGCTCCCTTTGCCTACAACTCCTATTTCCCTTTCAATATAAGACTAAGTACATAAATAGACTTGGAGGCACATTAGTCTTAGCTTTGGCACAAGAAGAATAGGAAATATGCATTTGTACCAAATGAAAGAGATAAACAAGATCAAAGGCATAATGAATAAGCATAGTGTGCAATATTTCAATCTAGGTTCTGAAAATCTAAGACATTCAGTTCAGTCCTAAGCTCATAAAACCTCTTTTCATCTAGGGGCTTGGTGAAGATATCGGATAATTGTTTGTGGGTGCTAACATGGTCAATAACGATATCTCCCCTTTGCGAGTGGTCTCTCAGAAAGTGGTACTGGACGTCTATGTGCTTAGTGTGGTTGTGTTCAATGAGATTATCCACCATGCGGATAGCACTCTCATTATCACATAGGAGAGGGACTTTGCTCAATTTATAGCCATAGTCCGTAAGGGTTTGCCTCATCTAGAGTAGTTGTGCACAATAATGCCCTGTAACAATGTATTTGGCCTTGACGGTGGATAGAGCTACTGAGTTTTGTTTCTTTGAAGCCCAAGACACTATGACTCTCTTTCGAAACTAACAAGTCCCTGATGTGCTCTTTCTGTCTACTTTGCATCCGACATAAACAATATCCTAATACCCAATTAGATCATAGGTAGATCCCTTAGGGTACCATAGCCCAAAGTTAGTAGGATGAACTAAGTATCTTAAGATTCTCTTCATGGCCCTTAGGTGGCATTCCTTAGGGTTGGCTTGGAATCTTGCAGACATGCATACAGAAAGCATAATATTCGATCTAGAGGCACATAAGTAAAGTTGTGAATCAAGCCAATTGGCTGATGATCCTTAACAGTAGCAGCATCCAATTTCTTGGGCATTAAAGTGATGAAAGCTGAGTTTAATAATCTGAACTTGAATACATGTCCTCTATAAATGGTAGCCATGGCAAGGAGCACATCCCCTTTAATGGTTGTTTGCCCTTTACAGAGGCTCGCAGACAAGCTATAGAGGCTTGCTAAGAATCTGCAATCTTGGAGTCATAGGAAGACAAGCAATATCAAGCGACAACTTCTACTTGCGAGGGAGATTATCCATAACTTAAATCTGCCCAAGATTCAAGATTGTTGTCTTCTCTTGAAATTTGGCTTCGGAGACAGCTTAAACGTCATATCTTGGGCTTGTCTTCCTTTGACAGAACCAGGGAAAGGCTACGATCTGGTCTGAGATGTCTCAAAGAGGGCAATGTCAATACTGCTTATTTCCAACACCATGCCACATATAGGAAGAGAAAAACTTTATTGACAGTTTGAAGAAAGAGGACATGGTATTCACTGATTAGAAGGATATGTGGTCTAGGATTTTTACACCAAGTTGTTGGGATCTGTGGGATAGCGTAACTTCACTCTTGATCTTCATTCCTTTCATAGGTCAGTTGTTGATCTTACCGAGTTAGACCTGATTATTAATTAGGAAGAAGTTTGGAACACCATCAGGTCCATGCCTTGAGATAAAGCTCTCGGGCCAGATGGCTTTACAGGTAGATTCTACAAGATGGCTTCAGAAATTATCAAAGTAGATTTATGGTTGCTGTGAATAGACTGTTTTAGGGTGATGATAGTAGACTTTTTCTCCTCAATTCTGCATATATTACCCTTCTGCCCAAGAAAGTTACCATGGAGGAGATAAAAGATTTTAGTCCCATAAGTCTGATCCATAGCTTCGCTCAGATCATCACTAAGCTAATGGCTAATCGGTTATCAAGGAAATTATTGCAGCTTGTGTCACCTAATCAAAGTGTGTTCATGAAACATGAATACATTTTGGATAACTTTGTTCTTGTGCAATACATGGCCCGAGCTTTGCATAGACAAAAGGAACCGAGAGTGCTCCTAAAGCTTGACATCACTAAGGCTTTTGATTCAGTTTCATGGCCTTTTCTGTTGGAGGTCTTATAACATCTTGGTTTTGGCACTTGGTGGTGTAATTTGTTGGCAAAGTTGTTGTGCTCTTCTACTACTAGAGTTTTGGTTAACGGTGAACCGAGAGTTGATTTATCCCCTATGCTCTTTGTGTGATTATGGATGTTCTAAATTCTCTAATCTTGAAGGCAAAGAGCTATGGTTTGTTACAGCCGTGTTTCATCAAGGAATTGGAAAGAGATTTCCTTATACACCGATGATGTGGTTCTTTTTATGCATCCGGTGAGGAGTAACTTAGAGACAGCTAAACAAGTTTTGAAGTTTTTTGGTGAAGCCTCAAGACTTGTAACTAATTTAGCAAAGAGCTCGATTACTCTAATTTGCTGCGATGATCAAGAGGTTTTGGCGTGCCAAGAGACGTTATCTTGTAATTTGGTGCAATTTCCTTGCAAGTACTTGGGCCTACTTTTGTCTATTAGAAAGCTCTCCAAGAGGGACCTCCTCCCTCTAGTTGAGAAGGTTTCAGATCGGTTGCCTGGTGGGAAAGCTACTCTTAAACACCCGATCGATAGGGCTACTCTTGTCAAATATGTCCTCTCGTCTATTCCAGTTTATCACTTCATTGCACTTCAATGCCCCAAATGGGTCATCAAAGCCATTGACACAATTAGCAGGGTTTCCTCTGGAAAGTCCACAAAGATGTCAAAGGGGGGCACTATTTAGTGGGTTGGCAGAAGGTGTGTTTACCTTTGAATTTGGGTGGTTTAGGTATTCCAAATCTTGAAGTTATGTGCCACTCTCTCAATATGAGATGTTGTTGTTAAAGAAAATACAACATGAGTGGTCGTGGGCTTTCTTGGATGTCCAAGTTCATTCCAATGCTGCTACCCTTTTTGCTGGATCGGTTCAGTTAGTGGTGGGCAGCGGAACCGACACCAAATTTTGGATCGATCGCTGGTTACACGACAAAACAATTGCAGATTGGGCTCCTTCATTGTTTGCTGATGTTAACAAGAAGGTTGTGAGGTCAAGAACTGTCCAGGAAGCAATTAAAGATAGCAGTTTGGTTCTTGACATTAGGGGGGAATTCCTCCTCTATTACTTTCTCGGAATTCTTCCAGATCTGGGATCTTATTTGAGAGGTACGATTATTACCAGATGTTCCAGATCAGCACATATGGACGCCTTCCTCCTCATGCTCTTACTCGTCCAAGTCGGCAAATGATCGTTGTTGTTTCTTCTATCTTAACATATATAATGCGCAGTTCTCCTTTGCATTTTAGAAAAAAAATAATCCCCAATAGCATTTATAGAAACACCCAATAAAACCATCAGGCCAAGGATATTGCCTTAATTGCCACCAAACCTCTTCCTTCGAGAAAGGCTCGTCAAGAGGAGAAAGGTCCTGCTGTTGATGATGGAAAGCAGGAATGTCAAAAGTAAAATCTCTCTTCAACATACCCCAGGTTGCTAAAAAATCGAACACCAACACACGTTTCCCTTGTTGGTAATAAACTAGATGATCATCCCCTTTAGGGCTTGTTCGGTTACATCAATCCATAGGGGGATTGGAGAGGTTTAAATCTCCTCCTAGCCATTTTTGACTAAGAGAGGATTTAATCCCCTCCGATCCCCCTCTGTATTAGTGTAACCGAACATGCCCTTAGCATAACAATAAAATGGTGCGGATTCTAGCAATGGTGCGCTCTAGGGAGGCCAATCCAAAATAGTGTAGTCTCAATTTCTTTCTCAACCATTCTTCTCCTTGTGATAGATTAGGTGCCTCCAAGTTTAGTTACAGCGCATCAACAAAGCCGGACAGTTTTGGCCGAAAAATGTCAAAGTGAAAACGACCTTTACCCCCAGTTACATACCCTAAAACCAAGAATTAGCGGGCAGTGGTCCGAAATCCTAGAGGTTGCACTTTTCAGCATAGCTTTAGGAAAAATGTCTTCCCACTCCGAACAACAGAATACACGTGTTGGCACCTTTTTGGGGCGCCAAACACTCAACAAGAACCGGCGGCGGTGCTCTCTGGCCAGGCGCGGACAGTCCGCGGCACAGAGCTGGACGGTCTGCGACCTGGCGCGAGGCGGCGGTGCTCTCTGGTCAGGCGCGGACGGTCCGCGGCCAGGGGCCGGACGGTCCGCGACCTGGCGCAAGGGCTGGCGTTCCCTGCCTGACGACCGGACGGTTCGCGCCCTAGGGCCGGACGGTCCGCGCGTGCGCAGGGGGCGGCGAAGGATCGCCGGCGGCGCTTGGATCTCGCTCCCGGGAGGGACCCCGTCGGGGAGGAGAGATCCTAGAGGTTGTTTAGGCTCAGCAGGCCGACCTAGACTCCTCTAATCGACGTAGAGTCGAAGAGAAGCGGAGAATTTGGGGATTGGAATACTAAACTAGGGCTAAACTAGAACTAGACTAGAACTACTCCTAATGCATAAGGTAAAAACGAGTAATAGACTTGATTTGATCGATTGTTGGGGGGTTCAATCGGCCGTAGCCCTTCATCTATATAAAGGGGGAGGTCTGGATCCGTTTCCAACTGTTTCCTGAGTTAATCCCGCGGTTTTAGGTAACAAATCGGGCAAGAAACTAGGAACCCTAACTGACTCTGCGCGCGCGCGGACCGTCCGCGCCGCCACCACGGACCGTCCGCGAGGCTCTTTTTAGCCTTCAACATATGCCCCCTGCCTTTTGGTGAAGGTTGACGAACCAAAAGCATATGAACTAAACCTGATGTAATCATCGGCTTTTCAAAATAGAGATCGTTCAATAAAGCACCAATGTATAAAGGCCGTTTTGGATTGTATCTTTCTCGGCCATGACCATTTGATTAATGGATCAAAATGAATAGAATGGAGGTGCCCCCCAGTATGGATAGACAAAGGGACTATACATGTACCATGGATTCATCATCGTACCATTCCATGTTTGAACAGGATAATATACCGACGATGAGTAAACGGGTGGAAAGTACCCTGGTCTCATGGGATGAATAGGCGATGCTTGTTGTGTCGCCTTTTGGGCCATTTTGTTTACCCGTTTCGTTTTAGCAGGTGACCGAGGTTTCTTCGTTGACCGATCACGTAGAACGGTCTTCTCGCTAGTATTCTTGGAGAGCAACTGATCAACAGTAGAGTCAGCTTTGATCAGCTGACCATTTGTGCTTTGCCGTTGTGTCTCCTTCCCTTTTAAGGTTTTGTGTGGAGGCTGACGCCTTTGGGCATAGGCGGACTGCCCGGCAGAGTTAGCCGAACCGTCTATCTGAACACCGGACCGTCCGCACGTAGGTGCCATACCGTTTGTGGTGTTTAGGCTAGGCTGTCGTGCTTGGCTCATTAATTGTGCCTGCCCCCCCCCCCCCCCCCCCCCCCGTGCCTCCGGACTTTTTAGCCTTATCGTCCAGAGCTTTTGAGCAATCTCCTTTTGTGATATATTCGACGTGCGAGGACTGCCAATGATGATGTCTTTGCTTTTGCCTTTATCGGCCATTTCAGGCCGAACTAAGATCTTTTTGCATGCGATATCTATTGTATTAACAGGAAATGGCTGTGTGTCCATTTGCATCTCCTGAAAAGCCAACCGGCCTTCATTTATGGTCGATTGTACCTATCGACGAAAAACATTACAGTCATTGGTGGCATGAGAAAAAGAATTATGCCACTTACAATAAGCACGTCTCTTTAATTCATCTATAGGAGGGATAGTATGAGTTAATTTAATGTTGCCATTTTTAAGTAGCTCATCAAATATCTTATCACATTTGGCAACATTAAAGGTAAATTTAATCTCTTCTTGCCGATTCTTTTGAACCGGCTGTAAGGAAGAACATGCTGAAGATTTGGCCTTTGTCGGCCAAATAAACTCAACGGTATATACATCTGCGGATTCATCATCTGAATTATCACGCTCTATCAGATGTATAGTACGGGCGACCGATTTTGATGTCTCTTTAAATCGGCTTTCACAGGCTAAAGCCCGCTGATGTAGCTGGGCTATCGAAAAGAACTGGGTCCCATCTAATTTGTCTCTTAAGTAGGATAGCAACCCATTAAAAGCTAACCCTGCTAGCTCTTTGTCTGCAACATGGATCCGAAAGCATCGGTTTCTAGTGTCCCGGAACCTCCGGATATAGTCATTAACCGATTCTTCGCGTCCTTGGCGGACTGAAGCTAAGTCAGCTAGCCCTAATTCATATTCCCCGGCAAAGAAATATTCATGAAATTTACTTTCTAACTCATTCTAGGAATTAATGGAATTAGGAGGCAGGGCGGCGTACCATGCAAAAGCGGTACCAGTAAGGGATAAAGAAAATAACCAAACACGAAATGCTTCTCCATCGGCCAATTCGCCTAGGTGTGCTAGGAACTGGCCTATGTGTTCGTGTGTGCTTCTCCCATTCTCACCAGAAAACTTAGAAAATTCTGGTATCCTTGCCCCTTGTGGATATGGGACAGTGTCAAACCGGTGATTATACGGCTTTTGGTATGATTGCCCTACTCTGGCTACACTAACTCCGAACTTATCTCGAAATAGTTCAGTCATCTCTTCCCTAATTTTTTCCATTGCACCCGGTGGCAGACCACCGGATCCTGGGCTGTGGGGCTCATTTGGTCGGGTATTAGTATACCGACCTTCTTGCCGTGACCGATCGATAGTGTTGATCGGTTTGTGGTTGTATGGCACGTTATGGTTTAAATATGTAGAGGGCAAAACATACTGCTGCTGTGGTGTGTAATAATTTGGTGCATGGTGTGCAACAACAGGTTCTGCGTATGCGTATCCAGCTTGTCCGGTGGTAAATCCGAACTGACCGGTTGCGTTTGCCATTATCGGGACGCCATGTGGTAGTCCTGGTGCGGGCCCGGACTGTCTGGCAGGGAAAGCCGGATAGTCCGCGTAAGGGTCGGACGGTCCGGGCAGAAACTCGGACGGTCCGACCGCGTCCAGGATCACCGATCTGCCAAGCAGGGACGGCGGTGGTCCTAGGGCGGCCCCAGACTGTCCGGCAGAGCAAGCCGGACGGTCTGCATATGGGCCGGACGGTCCAGGCAGAAGCTCGGACGGTCCGACCGTGTTCAGGGGCGCCGATCTGCCAAGCAGGGATGGCAGTGGTGGTACTTGCCCTGTATATGAGTTCATCGGCATAACATATAATGGCTGGGGCTGCAAATCCCCATTTGTTGCCGATGTATTAGACATAGATATCCTGTTACTAGTCTCATATGATGGAAAACTAGGAGCAACAGACTTCTCCAGCGTACGCGTTAATTTTCTAATTGACTCTTCTAACCCTACAATCTGTTGTTTCATTTGATCCTGCTGCTGGTCTACATAATATTTAATAGATTGGATATCGTCGGGTTTACTTATGTTGGGGACTTGAAGCGAAGACAGAAGAGATGCAACGTCAGTCTCTCCATGTTTGATAACCTTCTGGTGGCGATCCACCGTGTATTGCGACAAGAATTTCTCCTTCGCTTGGCGCATGTAGTCCTCGTATTGCTGTTGCTCATCGGTTGTTAGATTTTCGACGGCCGTCTTCAGGATATTATCTGGGGAGATATCGGTGTGATCTTTAGAACCGGCCATTTGAGGGCCTGATTTTTAGTAGATCTAAACACCTGTCCCCAGTGGAGTCGCCAAAAAGTATGTTGGCACCTTTTTGGGGCGCCAAACACTCAACAAGAACCGGCGGCGATGCTCTCTGGCCAGGCGCGGATGGTCCGCGGCACAGAGCCGGACGGTCCGCGACCTGGCGCGAGGCGGCGGTGCTCTCTGGTCAGGCGCGGACGATCCGCGGCCAGGGGCCGGACGGTCCGCGACCTGGCGCAGGGGCTGGCGTTCCCTGCCTGACGACCGGATGGTCCGCGCCTTAGGGTCGGACGGTCCACGCGTGCGCAGGGGGCGACGAAGGATCGCCGACGGCGCCTGGATCTCGCTCCCGGAAGGGACCCCGTCGGGGAGGAGAGATCCTAAGGGTTGTCTAGGCTCGGCAGGCCGACCTAGACTCCTCTAATCGACGTAGAGTCGAAGAGAAACGAAGAATTTGGGGATTGGAATACTAAACTAGGGCTAAACTAGAATTAGACTAGAACTACTCCTAATGCATAAGGTAAAAACGAGTAATAGACTGTCGTGTGATTGGAGATCCTCAGCTGAGTATAATCGATTCGGATCGCCATACCTTCGCGGTTATGAAGACTTGGTCACTGACTTACACGTAGCAATCCAATGAAGATGAAGGGTTGATAAGAAATTGGCTAGTGCAGGTCAAGTGCTTGAACTAGGGTAGACAGAACTCTAGATGCAAGTAATTTTACTTAACCTGACATTAAAAATGGAATTTTAAGGATCCACTCATAGTAAGCTTTTCTGCAAAACAAAGTCCTTGATTCTTGATAAGCCTTTCCTTGAATCCGATTTGATTAATTGTTGGGGGTTCAATCGGCCGTAGCCCTTCATCTATATAAAGGGGGGGTCTAGATCCGTTTCCAACTGTTTCCCGAGTTAATCCCGCGATTTTAGGTAACAAATCCCGCGAGAAACTAGGAACCCTAACTGACTCTGCGCGCGCGCGGACCGTCCGCGTCGCCACCACGGACCGTCCGGCCTCAGGGCCGGACCGTCCGCGAGGCTCTTTTTAGCCTTCAACAACACGGTCCAGTCGCACCAGAGTTGGGTCGTCCCTCTCATTGGAACAAGTAGACTTACGCCCCACTAACGGTTATTCCTTGATCTCGCAATCATCAATAAGGTGCCAAAACCTCCCCATCATAGGTCTGTTGAGGTTAGCAATGGTGTTGTTCTCGACCTGTTATATTAGATTGAAGTATCCAACCAAAAGCCACATACCAGGACACAAGGCCCTCACATCCCTGAGCTCTTGATTCTTGAATGAACAGTAGCTTGTATTCGTCATCTTGCGGTCCACAATAAACTCCCGTAAACCGCCAATTTCTACCCTCTTCTTCCATAAAATGAAAAGATGCCAATAACGAGTTTACCCGAGAGGAAATGGTAGCAAAAAATTTATCGAACTCTAAACCAAAGACAGAAGTAAAGAGGAATTGGTTCATGGTTTCCACTTTACTTTACTGAAGGCAGACAATATCAGCACTTAAAAGACAAAATAACATCCCTAACTGAATTACGCCAAGCTAGACCAGCAAGGATTCAATGGACACAAATAAAGACGACTAACCGAAAAACACCGCTCAGTTAGCACCCAGCAAAAACTGCTGAGCCAAAAATGGCTGCCAAAGCCACCAAGTGAACATCAGACAAAGCCACCTAGAACAGTTTGCTGTAGCTATCTTGAACTGCCTGATCAATACTCATTCTCACCGGCCAAATCCCAAACTCCGAATGACCCTATTCTACGCATCAGAGACGATTCGACCATGGTGGACCTTCACAGGGGCATATCATAGCGAACTCAGGGCTCATCACCATTTTTCAACAGCAAGTGCCCATCTTCTGTAGAAATGCAGATCTCCGTCACAACCTAAACGTAACCAAAGCATGTCAACTTAAAAGTTACTCATGCATGTCATAACTTCAAACATTAGAAATTGAAATACTACGAAACATGTTGCTAACAAAAAGCCACAACTACTCGTCCTTTTAAAGAAGCACTCCTGTCAAAGAGCACAAAATTATGATAGGATTGTGGCTGTTATGTTTCAAGTAATTTTCTGCTGCATCTTCAATAGTGATCAGATGGTATGACTAGATGAATCTGCATGGTAATATATTATGATTGTAACAAAATTACAGCTTTTATTAGTGCACCAAGTTAGCTGTTGAGCAATATAATATACAATGGACCATCATTAAAAACAAGTGATTCCATTACACACCTGATGGTACTCTCTGTCAGTAATCTCTCTTTTTATATGTTTCGCAGCAGCAGCAACAACTTCCTGCTTAGTCAATGTTCCATTGGGTTCTTTGTGACGGAAGAGCAAAATAAATATGTTTCTGTAGCAAAAGATAAATGAATAAATACACATAGAGCTCTGTAAATATCAAACTGGTATTCCATGCAATTTCAAATTCACTTTAGTGCATGTTACCGTAGAGCTCGCTTATCCTCATGCTTTGCAACAAAAACACTATGAACAGGAACAGCAACTAGATGTATTTTTCGATTCAGCTCATCATGAGGCAGCGATGCACAATTTTTTGCAGCATTGCACAGAGCTTGCAGTTTGGATCCATCCTTTCTATTGGAAGCATATTTTGCAGCCAACTGGCGCAAGTCTCTAACAACTGCCTGCATGCTGCAGTTAACAGACATATATCATTTTATATCCCATTTAACTGTTACTTGGCAGTTATCCAATATATAATGGCACATAAAGAGCTGTAACACGATATAAGATTAAATAAGATGCAGTACCAAAGGGGAGGGGGGGGGGGATCTATAGGAACTAAATAGAACTGACTGCATAAATATAATGGGTGATAAGAATACAAGATACCGGATCAACAAATATTTATGGTGAATCAGAAAAGGTAAAGAGCCAGGGTGACTGACTTTGTAGGAACTGACCTGCGAACTTTATTGGCAGTGAAAACAGTGCCCAAAACAGATCGCGCAAGGTCATCACTTCCTTGAGAAGGGCCATCCCTGCCCTTGCTCATATTTGAATGAGGCCCTTTAGAAGCAACATTAGGTCTGGTTGAATTCATGGTCTTCTTTGCCAAAGTAGTGCCCATTTCTAGGGACTCACGGAGAGTGGCCTCCCGAGCAGACCAAGCACACTCTTGTTCATTGACTATATGCGGATAGCGTTTTATGAAAGACAAATCTGCCGATATAAATTTATGGTCCTTCAGAATTTGACGTCTTTTACACAATGGAGACAGTATCCAGTCTCTCATAGCACGATTGCCAATCAGATTGATAAATGGTTCCAGAATATTTGATGGGACGGGGTCCCTTTTTGTAAACTCAAGAAGAATTCTATCCATGGGACTAGAATATACACCATCAAACAACAAAGAACTTTTGCAGACCCACAATCCACGCACCAAATATGCACACTCTGGAAGCATTTTCAAAATTTCAACCTCTGAACAGGTTGGAGCAAGGTCCTTCAGAGCATCAAATCGATTTACTCCTGAAACCTATTTTAATAAAGAGGTGAATATTAAAGAAAAAGGTACAAAACAAGTTCAACTATTGATTGGTGTTTCTTTTTCCTACATGATTAGAGCTACAAGCATTCGTTAAAATGGGAACATCTCAATCTAACCTCAGTAAACCATTTTTTGAGGCGTTCTTCCAGTGGTAGCAAAAGCATCTCCCTGTTATAAAAGCAGGTAAACAAATATGTAACATGGATCTCAAAATGCATTATAAAGTTCAAGTAGTGACAACAATCCAAGAAAGAAGTGGAAGAAAAGGCAATCACTAAAAAAGAAGGAATTTTAAACATAGCTGTTCAAGAAATGCAAATACAAACATTTCAAGCAAGACAGTTTTCTTGCAAAATATTGGCTGTAGCATATTAAGCTCGGTTTTTTCTAGAACAACGCAAGAGATCTGTGAGTCATTTTATTAAGAAGAAAGATAAGGGGCTACCAAAATGTGAGCCCCCGGTACAACGGTTGGTTATGACCTAAGCGCCTATATGATGTGTTTGTTGGGCACTGACACGCGCAGGCGCACTGTCAGGTGGACCCAAACACTCAAAGACAATAGGAGAGAACTCAGGCACACGACAAGATAGACAGTAGGGAATTGTAGTTTCTCGTTATGCGTGTCCCATCCCGCTACAGGATGGGGTATTTATAGGCCCGTCCGGGGGTAGGTGGTCCAAAGTACGGTCCTACCCCTGTCTACCTACTATATCCAGGGAATATTCCATGTAACGTTGTAATTACAATGTCGTTCATACATCAGACGACGCACACCAAACAACACACCCGCACGCCACACTGAGAGGTGGGCCCCTAGAGATGTCTTCTGGTGGACCGATGATGCACGGGATCGGTCCATAGCCTTCGCGCTCTGGAGCTCTCGCATCGTGGCTCCCTTCTCTATGCTTGGCCAAATGAGGGCATTCCTTCAGTCGGCGTACTGGCAGAGGCCCTTGCTGCTGCCGACCTATTGCGGTCGCCCACTGGATCGAAGGCCCCTTCGCCCGTGGACCCCTCGTCGACGGTCGCCCCCAGAATCGAAGACTCCTTCGCAGTGACCCTGAGTATGGTTAGTACAATACAAAAAGTATGGCCTTCCCTCTGTGATCAAGACTGTATTTGGTCTCCACCCAACAGTGCTCAAGGCCATCAAACCAACAAAACAAAAAAAACCCACAGGCTAGACAACCATCACCCAAACCACTACCAACTAATTTCCAAGGTTGAACTAGCGTGCTAGGAGCTCTTGAAGGGCACTAGCACCTGCCCTACACCAAATAGTGTAAGTGAGTTGGAAGCGTATATTGGTTGATATGTGAGAGACGGTACAGGTACATGTATATATAGGGGAGGAAGGTGAGAGGTAAAAGGAAGCCTTCTACACCAAAGGAAAGATCCTAGACTAGAATCAGATCCTCAATCAGAGGGATTGAGATCCTCCCCTAATTCTCTCTATCTATATCTGTGTCAAGAATTCCATACAGGCCGCCCGGCAGATATACCAGGCGATAGGCCCTGCTGCACTTTCTAACCCCCCCCCCCCCCCCCGGCAGTGTTAGCGTCCGTGGAGCGAACGTTAAGACTGGTCCGAAATTCAGTGAAGATGTCAGCAAACTGGCAAGTCGTCGGGACACGTAGCACACGAACAACACCGAGGGCAACCTTTTCTCGAACGAAGTGAAGATCAATTTCCACATGTTGGTACATTGATGTTGAACAGGATCTGAGGACATATAAACATCGCTGATGTTGTCACAGTATACCAATGAAGTCTTAGGTAGGGGAACATGTAGCTCTGCCAACAACTGACGCAACCAGGAGACTTCAGCAATTGCATTGGCACTGACACGGTACTTAGCTTCGGCACTGGAGCGCGAGACGTGTTGTGGCGCTTGGAGGACCAAGAGACGAGATTAGCACCAAGAAAGACAGCATAACCAGAAGCATACCTCCGAGTGTCTGGACAGCTAGCCCAATCAGCATCAGAGTAAACCACAAGTTCCATCTGCGAAGAGGGGCTTAAATGAAGACCCAACTGAAGATTGCCTCTGACGTAGCGCAGGATACGCTTAAGGGCTGCCAAATGGGGTTCCCGAGGATCGTGCATATGGAGACAGACTTGTTGAACGGCATATGCAATATCTGGACAAGTGAAAGTGAGGTACTGTAATGCTCCTGCAAGACTGCGAAACTCCGTGGGATCTCAGACAGGGTCACCATCAGCTGAGAGTTTGGGGTTGATATCAACAGGGGTTGTACAGGGCTTGCAGCCACTCATACCAACTCGCTCAAGTATCTCAATCATATACTGGCGTTGAGAAAGAAAAATGCCAGAAGCAGAATGTTGAACATGCATACCAAGAAAATGATGAAGAGGACCAAGATCTTTCAGTGAAAACTCCTGTTGGAGAGTAGTAATAGTGCGTCGTAGAAGAGACATGGATGAGGCAGTCAATACAATGTCATCCACGTAAAGAAGGTAAATCATAGTTGCACCCTTGTGATAGACGAAAAATGAAGTATCAGACTTGGCCTCAACAAATCCAAGTTGAATCAGGTGGGAGGCGAATCTGCTGTACCAGGCACGAGGAGCCTGTTTGAGCCCATAAAGTGACCGGTTGAGACGGCACACATAATCAGGATGAGTGGAATCTTCAAAACCGGTGGGCTGAACACAGTAAACAGTCTCTAACAAGGTCCCCTGAAGGAAAGCATTGTTGACATCAAGTTGGTGAATCGGCCAGCTATGCGAGAGAGCCAGGGAAAGAACAGTCCGGATTGTAGCTGGCTTGACCACTGGACTGAAAGTTTCTGAAAAATCAATACCAGGGCGCTGAGTGAAGCCCCGAAGAACCCATCTTGCCTTGTAGCGCTCAAGAGAACCATCAGCTTTGAACTTATGTTTGAAGACCCACTTGCCAGTCACAACATTGCAATGCGGCGAGTGAGGCAGAAGATCCCAAGGGTGGTTACCAATAAGGGCAGAATATTCTTGTTCCATGGCGGAGCGCTAACTGGGATCAGTAAGGGCTGCTCGATATGTCCTCGGAATGGGGGACAATGTAGAGGCTTCAAATAGAGCTGGAAACTGAAGACCACTCTTGCCACGGGTCGTCATTCTGTGGTGGTTGACCACCGGATTGATAGGAACTGCACCAACAGGAATGGGGGTGCAGGGGCAGTCGTCAGAGGAGGCGCTGGAGCAGTAACAGTAGGCGGGCGAAGGGAGTACACCCGCCTGCAGAAACGACCAGCAGGGGCCGTTGTTCCATGGACGACGGGGGCTGCAGAAGGTCGAGCAGGTGGCCCAGGTAGTAGTGTTGTTGGTGACGATGCGCCTGGGAGACCAGCCATGCGGACAGGAGACTGCAGCACCGGGGCTGGTGGCGGTACCGGGCCTGACGACTGGCCAATAAGGCCAGCCAGCGCTGCAGGTGGCTGAAGCACCGGTGCGTGGGTTGACTGGGACCCGGCCTCTGGTGGAGTAGGTGGCTCAACCGGTGAGGAAGCCACCGGTGGGGGTGGCAGCGCCATACAAGTACCTGAGAAAGAAGACACAGGCGACAGCCCGAAAGGAGCTGTAACCGGGTTAGAGTGATCATCGAGGAAGGCGAAGGCCGCAGGTGTGGGTGGATTGGAATCCTCGGAAAAGGGAAACGAGGTTTCATCAAAAACCACATGACGGGAGATGATGGTACGATTGGACTGGCGATCAAGACATTGTTAGCCTTTGTGGTGGGGAGAATAGCCAAGAAAGACACAGGGCTGAGCGAGGAGATAGTTTATGTGGAGTGGTGGCGGAAAGGTTGGGGTAGCATTGACAACCAAAAACACGAAGGTGCTCATAGGATGGGTTGTGGCCGAAGAGAGCAAAGTGTGGTGTAGAAACGGCAAGTGTTTTGGTGGGAAATATGTTGAGAAGATATGTTTCGGTGCCAAGAGTCGTGGCCCAAAAATTGGGGGGAAGACTAGACTGAATGAGGAGGGTGCAAATGATATTGTTAATGGAACGGATAACATGTTCAACCTCGCCATTTTGAGCTGAAGTGTAGGGGCAAGACATGCGCAGATGGACTCCATGGGAGAAGTTGCGGGCTTGGAGGTTGTCGAATTCGCAACCATTGTCGCACTGGATGCCCTGGATGGTGACACCGAACTGCGTACGAACGTAGGCAAAGAAATTGGTTAGGGCGGAGAGGGTGTCAGATATGAGGCGTAAAGGAAATGTCCATAAATAGTGGGAGTAGTCATCCAAAATAACAAGATAGTATTTGTGGCCAGACACACTGGTGATGGGAGATGTCCAAAGGTCGCAGTGAATTAACTGAAAGTTACAGGTAGCGCGGAAGGAAGAGGTAGGAAATGGTAGACGGACATGTTGACCGAGTTGACAAGCATGACATGGATGAGTACTAGTATTTTTATTACAAGGAATTGCGGATGACTGCGCTAGATGAGATAAAACGGCGTGACCGGGATGTCCAAGTCGTTGATGCCATAAGGTAGACGCAAGGAGAGTAGAAGACGGGAGCCGCACGGGGTACAACGGACCAGAGTTGTTACATCTGAAGATCTCGCGCCGAGTGGGTAGATCCTTCACAAAACAGCCAAAAGGATCAAATTCAACAGAACGATTATTATCGGTGGTAAATTGACGGACATAAATCAAATCCTTAATGAGGGATGGGGAAACCAAAACATTGTGAAGGGAAAGATTATAGGGAAGATGGGTGGTGCCAGTGGAGGTGACAGGAATGAGATGACCATTACCAACGATAATATGGGCAGGAAGATGCTGGGAAGAAGAGGGGTGAGATATTATACCAGCATCAGATGTCATGTGACTGGAGGCACCAGTATCAAAATGCCATTCTTGTTGAGGTGGCTGCTGAAGAGTGACTATTTGGAAGTTGGCGGCGAGGGTGTGTTGATCCTAGACAGAGGGTGTGTTGATCCTAGACAGGTGCGGGCGAAGAAGGGACGGTGTAGGCAAGGGGCGGCCCATATGCCGCAGCAGGAACTGCCCACTGGCTAGGAGCCCCGGCGACGAGGGCATGTGGTGGTGGGGGCGATGCAGCAGGCGGACGAGGAGCCGAAGGTGGACGTTGGCCAGGCCACATGTAGATGGCCCCCATCCAAGGGTTGTAGTAGTTGTAGTTGGAGGATGGTGCAGGGCCAATGATGACGCTGTTGTTGTTGCTGGAGGTTCTACCACCGCGCTTGCCTCGCTTGCCACGTTGTCCGGAGTAGGAGCCATGATCAGAACCGCCCCCGGAATGCTGGGAGGGGGCGATGAGGTGGCTAATGTGGAGAGCGGTCGGCGAGGGCAGTAGAGGTAGGTGGCTTGGGGCCACCGACCTCGCCTGGTGGTGCAGCAACAGCAGCGAGGGCTGCTGCTGGAGCAGTGTTGGTCATGGTGAGTTCCTTGAGGGTAAGATCATCACGGACCTGCAAAAAAGTGGGGAGAGGAGAGGTGCGACGAAGGTGAAGACCGAGTGCTTGAAAGCGTTCGTTGAGGTCGCAGATGATAAGAAGCGGAAATAGATATTATCAAGGAACGATTGCTGACGCTTCGGCTCCCTGCCCTGGTGGGGCATCTTCCTCCTCGGTACCCCACCCCGCCCCTTCGGTTCCCCTCCCCGCTCCCCTTCCCACCAGTCCCTCGCCGGTCATCACCCCGGTACCGGCGACCACCCCCTTGACTTCCACCTCCTCGGCGTCTGTGCCCTGGACGTCCCGGCGACTGAGCTCCCAAGATGGGCGGTCCAAGGCCCAGCGCTAGTGCGGCGACTCTTCAGCTGGAGGCTCCCTTCCACCTTCACGTTCCTTTAAAGATGCAGTCCTCTGCAGCTCTGTTTGCGCTGCCAGCCTCTCTCCATCGGCAAGCCATGTCTCCCCTTCCCCCTCTGCGTTAGCTGCTACTGGTATCCCCGCCAAGGAGTCGGCTGGTGCGGCCCCTCCGGTTGATGAAGGCTGGCAGGTGGTTGGTCGTAGACAGAGGACCCGCGGTGTGCATCTCCCTCGTCGAGGGTCCCGAGTGGATCTCCGAGGCCGGTGCTACAACTGCCTCTCTACCTCCCACCTCGTAGCTACCTGCCGGCGGCCTACAAGGTGCCTTCGGTGTTTCAGTTTCGGACATCGAGCGACAGACTGCTCGTCCCTGCCGGTTGATACACAGAAGCAGTCAGTGTGGCAGCGTCTAGGCTACGTCAAGAAGCGTCCTCCGGCGAGACAGGAAACCTCCCAGAGAGCTCCGGCGAGGTTGAGGATACCTGTGCGGCCTCCGGTGTGGCAAAGGCTGTCTGGCATGGACAAGGCTTCTCCACTGGAGGGCGCGCGCAAGGCCTCGATTTGGAGACGCCTTGCCACGTCGCATGACCATGCTGCGATGGAGACTACCCTGGATTCAGTGAAGCAGCGGCCCTTACAGCCCAAGCGTAAAAGAAGGCGCTCTAAGCGCAGGAAAGGGGCTGCGGCGCAGGGTTCAGGGCACAGCCAGTCTACCCCTGCTGACATTGTTCCTAACATGTCGGCCATACCCTCTTGCGTTCTGGAATTATCAACGGACATGGCAAGGGAAGAAGTAGCACTCCGTCGAGCCTTATTTGTTACTGTTATTGGAACCAGACCTATTGTTCTTGGCTCAAATGAGCTGGAGGAAGTGGCCTGTCGCTATTGTCTCAATATTGATGACATGTCTATTCATCAAACCATGCCGGAAGACTTCCTGCTATTCTTGCCGGATGAAGAAGTGGCGACAAGAGTGCTTAACGAAGGAAGGCCGTTCAGAGGCCCTATGTTCTTGCTCGTGTTCAAGCAGTGGACAAGATTTACACACGCTTCAGCTACGTCACTGCCTCACTTGTTGGATATTGAGATCCGTGGGATCCCAGCGCACGCGTGGGGTCTAACCACAGCCAAGAAGCTTCTCCACGACGCCTGTCACATTTTGGAGTTGCATCCCGCCTCTGCGAGCAAGTCTGATCTCTCCTCACTCAAGCTTCGGGCATGGTGTTTGGATCCGATGATGCTTCGCAGGGATATGGACCTCCACATCGTTGAGCGGGGGCCATTAAATCAGGAGGCGAGATGCCTGACCTACAAGATTAGCATTGCTGTTCTTCCGGCTTCCCTTTAGTTTCTCTCGGAGAGCAGTCTATCTCCTTCGGATGAGCTCCATGGTGAGGAGAACGAGGATGTCCGGGGTCTGTCCAACCCCCGGATCCGACAACTGGGTCCTTCTATGCAGCGTCAGTCTGTCCACCTTCGCCTCGGTTCCCATCAGAGTGCGGGCAGAAAACAGACTGCAGATGTGCATGGCGATATGGGTGAGGCGCCAGTTTTAGCTCTGGAAGATGGTGCTGCTTTCTGTGTTGGTGATGGGCCGCTGTCCTCCCCTAGACCTTCTTCACCTCAGCGCACGAGTATGGCTGAGCCGCTGGAGAAGGCTGGGTTGAGCTCGCCCCGTTTTGCCACTCAAGCTCCAAGCATGACAACCTCGAAGAACATTTTGGAAGATTTATCTCCCCGTTGCAATGATCATGATCCAGTTGTTCCCGGTGTTGTTTTCTGTGCTGGTGATGGGCCGCTGACCTCCCCTAGACCTTCTTCGCCTCGGCGCAGGAGTATGGCTGGGCCGCGGGAGAAGGTTGGGTTGAGCTCGCCCCTTTCTGCCACTCAAGCTACAAGCAAGATGACCTCGAAGAACGTTTTGGAAGGTTTATCCCCCTGCTGCCATGTCCAGGAACCAGTTGATCCCCCTCCCATGTTGGTTTACTACCGTAAAAGATTGGGTCAAAGGCTTCCGTACACTCAGTTAGTGATGTCGCGGAAGTTGCGGCAGCTCTGCCTGCTCCATCTGCACCACTGCTGCAAGTCGCTACTGGGGACTCGACATTGTCAGTTTCTGCTCAATCTGCGGGGTTGGCTGGTTTGTCAGTTCAGGATGATGGGCCAGATGCAAATGAGTCACAATTTCTGATGCCTCAAAAGATAAGAGAATATTTTTTTTCAAAAAGATTACTCGGCAAGCTTCAGCCCTGGTTTCGGCTCCAAGCCCCTGTCCTTGTCAAACTGGACAGAGTTTTTTGTTCAGTAGACTGGGAAATGATCTATCCCAATGTTCTGCTTCAGAGTTCTGCTTCTATTGACTCAGATCACTGTCCCTTGATCTTGGGCCTTCATGATAATATCTCTGGAAAAAGAAGATTTCATTTTGAAGCCTTCTGGACTAAATTGGAGGGGTTCAACAATGTTGTTCAGACCGCCTGGGATTCGGTTACTGGAGAGATGTGTCCTTTCCAATCCTTTTTTCTGAAGTTAAAGAAGACAGCTAAAAGTCTTATTGTCTGGAGTTATAATCAGGTGGGACACATCAGGTTCCAATTAGCCTTGGCTAAGGAAATCCTTGATAGGTTGGAGATTGCTTAGGATGACAGGATCCTTTCCATGAATGAACTATGGTTAAAGAATAAGTTAAAGAAGCATACCCTGCTGCTTTCGTCCTTGAGAAGGACCATGGCCAAGCTGCGATCCAGAATATCGTGGCTCAAGGATGGAGATGCGAACTCCAAGCTATTACATTTACAAGCCAGACACTGTAAAAGGAAGAACATTGTAACCTCTCTGAGGGATGGGGATGTCACCTTAACTGGGCATGAAGAGAAGGCTGCAGCAGTAGATCTTTTTTTCTTCAACCTGATTGGTACAAATGTTGGCAGAGATAGAATCATTGATTTAGATGCTCTTGATATTCCCAGTCATGATCTCTCTGAGTTGGATGCTCCTTTCTCTGAAAAAGAGGTTTGGGACACCATTGTAAGTCTCCCCCCTGATAAGGCACCTGGACCTGATGGTTTTACTGGACGATTCAACAGAGTCTGTTGGCACATAATCAAACATGATTTCATGAAAGTGGTGTCAGCAGTTTGGGGCAGAAAATTCAATAACTTTGACAAACTCAATTCAGCTTACATCACTCTGATCCCTAAAAAGGAGGATGCTGCCCAGGTTAAGGATTTTAGGCCTATTAGTTTAGTTCATAGTGTTGCTAAGCTGATCACTAAAATCCTTGCCAATCGTTTGGCTGCTAGGCTTCATGAGATGGTCTCTCCCAATCAAAGTGCTTTCATAAAGGGCCGATTTATTCAGGATAACTTCATGTTGGTACAGCAGACCTCGCGACTACATCATCAGAAAAAGGCCAGTCTTCTCTTCAAGTTGGATATCACTAAGGTTTTCGATTCGGTCTCCTGGCCTTTTCTTATTGATGTCATGAAACACCTCGGTTTTGGTCAAATTTAGAGGGATATTATTTGTGGGCTGCTCTCCTCTTCTTCCACTCAAGTGCTTCTTAACGGTTTCCCCGGAAAGTGCATTATCCATCGGAGGGGTCTTAGGCAAGGAGACCCACTGTCTCCCATGCTTTTTATTCTTGCCATGGACATTCTAGGTTTGTTATTTGCTAGAGCAGAAGATGCAGGTCTTTTACAACCTTTGTCACCATCTCAGAGATTGCACCGGGTCTCTATGTATGCTGACGATGTGGCATTATTCCTGCACCCGGTGGCGGATGATATCCTTGCAGCTTTGGAGATTTTACATTTGTTTGGTGCCTCCTCGGGCCTTCAGAATAATGAAAGCAAGTCCAATATCTATCCTATCCAATGCTCTGTGGAGGATATTACGGTTACTCAAAATCTGCTGCCTTGTGCGCTGTCAGTGTTTCCCTGTCAGTATCTTGGTCTTCCTCTCTCCCTAGTCAAGCTTACTAAAGACCAAGTACAACCTTTTGTGGATAGAATTGCAAGGCAGCTCCCTAACTGGAAGGCGGATCTATTGACAAGAGCGGGTAGAAGGATCTAGGTTAAGCATGTTTTGACTGGTATGATGGTCTATTTAGCAATGGCTATCGATTTCCCTTCCGGGGCCTGGGATGCCATTGACAAAATCAGAAAAGGCTTTCTATGGAGAGGTCGCAAAGAGGCCAAGGATGGTCATTGTCTTGTGTCCTAGGGGAGAGTTTGTCGCCCGCTCAGGCTCGGTGGCCTGGGCATCTCCAGTCTGCCCGAGATGTGTTGGGCTATTCGGATGAGATGGTTGTGGTTGCACAAAACTGATCCAACTCGTCCTTGGGCGCAACTCCCTTTTCATGTGTCGTATAAGGTCCGGGCCTTCTTCTCCACTGTTCTAGTTTCAGAAGTTGGCAATGGTGCCAACACCCTTTTTTGGACTGACAAATGGATCTCAGGGCAGAGAATTCGTGATATTGCTCCAAAGATTTTCCAGTGTATTCCCAAGAGGATCACAAAAAGAAGAACTGTGCAAGAGGCTCTACTAAATAGAAGATGGATCTCAGATATTAAGGGGGCCCTCTCAGTGGGAGTTTTGGTGGATTACCTTCAGATTTGGAACCTTATGTCTGGGATAGTGCTGCAGCCTACTATTGAAGACAAACATGTTTTTAGTATTGCCCCAGACGGTATCTATTCAGCAAAAGTGGTTTACGAGGGATTCTTCATGGGATCTACCTTTTTCAGCCACTATTCCAGGGTGTGGAGGACTTGGGCCCCGCCTAAATGCAGATTTTTTTCTTTGGCTTGTGGCGCACAACAGGTGCTGGACCGCTGACAGATAGCTAGAAGAGGGCTGGACCACCCTCCGATATGCCCTCTGTGTGATCAAGAGAAGGAAACCTTAGACCATCTCCTGGTTTCCTGTGTTTTCTCAAGGATTTTCTGGTTTCAGCTTCTGAGGACTTTCGACCTTCATAGGCTCATCCCTCAGTTTGCTTCGACCTCCTTCATGAGCTGGTGGGAGGAAGCTTCTTCGGTCAGTGGTTTGGTTAGAAAGGGGCTGAATTCTCTAGTTGTGTTGGGTGCTTACATTATTTGGAACCATCGCAACAGATGTGTCTTTGATAACTGGATTCCTAATGTGACTTTAGCCATTAGGATGGCTATGGAGGAAAGATGGATGTGGGAAATGGCTGGCGTTAAAGGGCTTTCCTATCTGTATGCCCCCCTTCTTGAGGTTTAGCCTCGGAGGACGTTTTTCTTCAGTAGTTTGTTGTTGTTCTCAGATGGACTATTTTGGTTTTTTAGTTTTTCGACCTCCGTAAGGAAGTCGGTCATTTTGTATCTGGTCTACTTAGACCTTATTTTTTTCTTCTTAATATAATGAGGCGCAGTTCTCCTGCGTTTTTCGAAAAAAAAGGTCGCGGATGATGTTTAGGACAAGAATCTTGTCGGAGACCGGCTCGCCAAGGTCGTGAAGATCCTCAGCAAGCTTTTTGTAGCGGCGGCAGTACTCAGCAGCAGAAAGATCGCCATGAGTGAAGGAGCGGAAGGCTTGGTCAGCATAGAGGGTGCATGTCGTGCGGTTCCCGAGGAACTGGGACTCGATGGCGAGCCACAAGACGCGAGCAGTGGCGTCGCGCTCAGAGATCGTGTCGGCGAGGTTGTCGGTGATGGTACTGTTGATCCAAGTCAAAACAACGACGTTCATGTGAACCCAGTCGGGCTGTAAGTAGAGGGACTCTAACTCTCATCAAGAGGATGACACTATGAGTTGGGGCAATTTTCTGTTTATTTCCTCAAACACTACACAATGCCATACCCTTAGAGGGGTTGGGGACACATATTTATAGCCCTAGGGGCTGCACTACCACACCTTCTCACACACACTACACAACAGGATTGTCCTCTAGATGCTAAAGAGACTACAGAGGACAGTCAAAAGCGACTGTTGTCCTCTAGATGCTAAAGCGACTACAGAGGACAGTCAAAAGTGACTGCTGTCCTCTAGATGCTAAAGAGACTACAGAGGACAGTCAAGCTGTCCTCTAGATGCTAAAGGACTACAGAGGACAGTCAAAAGCAGGCTGTCCTCTAGATGCTCAAGACTTATTCCATCATTCTCCCCCTAAGTCTTGGGCGTCGTCTTGTGAGAAAGTTGGGCCATCCCGGACCTGGAGCAAAGCTCAACAAACTTGATCTTCCCAAGGGGCTTGGTGAGCAGGTCTGCAAGCTGATCCTTGGTGTTGATGTAGCGCGCCTTGGTGCTCCCTTCTGCCAAGCAGTCTCGGATGAAGTGGTATCTCAGCCGGATGTGCTTGCTCCGTTCATGGAACACGGGGTTCTTGGCCAATGCCAGAGCGGACTGGCTGTCCACTCTGAGTTCCACCGCTCCAGTGTCTCTCCCGAGGAGATCACCGAGCAGTCGAGCCAGCCAGAGCGCCTGAGTCGAAGCAGTGGACGCCGCTATGTACTCGGCCTCGCAGCTGGACATGGCCACCACCTGCTGCTTGACCGACTGCCAGCTGATGGGGCACTTGCCGAGGAAGAAGAGGATCCCGCTTGTGCTCTTGCTGGTGTCGATGTCGCCGGCGTGGTCGCTATCGCTGTACCCGACAAGGTGTGCCTCCCCAGGGCACCTCGGGTAATAGAGACTGTGGTCGAGAGTCCCCGCAACATAGCGGATGATCCTCTTCACAGCCTGCTCATGCTCCGTCGTTGGTCGCTGCAAGAACCGACTAACGTAGCCGACGGAGTATGCCAAGTCAGGCCGTGTGTGGACGAGGTAGCGAAGGCTCCCCACAAGACGCCGGTACTGAGTAGCATACACCTCCTCCGTCGTGCTGTCGCGACTCAGCTTCAGCCTCTCCTCCATCGGAGTGAGAGCTGGGTTGCAGTCGGTGAGCCCAGCCAGCTCAACAATGCGCCTGGCATAGGCGGTCTGGCGAAGTGTGATCCCGGAGTCTCCCTGGTGCACCTCAATCCCCAGGTAGAAGGAGAGATGCCCCAGGTCACTCATTTGGAAGGTGGCCTTCATCTCTTCCTTGAACGCTGCCACCTCTGCATCCTTGGCGCCGGTGATCACCAAGTCGTCGACATAGACACCCACCAGCAGGGCATTTTCTCCATTGCCCTGCCGATAGATGGCCGCCTCGTGCGGGCTTGGCATGAAGCCTATCCTCTTGAGCGTGGAATCCAGCTTGGCATTCCACGCCCTTGGTGCCTGTCGCAAGCCGTAGAGAGCCTTGCGCAGGCGCAACACCTTGCCCTCCTTGCCAGGGATCGCGAAACCTGGCGGCTGGTGTACATAGACCTCCTCCTTTAAGTCGCCGTTAAGAAACGCCGACTTGACATCCATGTGATGAACATGCCAGCCCTTCAGGGCTGCCAGCGCGAGGAGTCGCACGGATTCCATCCGTGCTACAGGGGCGAAGGCATCGTCGAAGTCGATCCCCTCCTGCTGCAAGAAACCACGTGCCACCAAGCGAGCCTTACGCTTGACGATGGCGCCGGCTTCATCCCTCTTCAGTTTGAACACCCACTTAAGGGTGATCGCGCGATGACCATGAGGGAGATCAGCGAGCTCCCAAGTGTGGTTCGTCTCAACCGCGTCCATCTCCGACTGCATCGCGGCACACCAAGCCGCATGTTTCTCGGCCTCCGCGAAAGACCGAGGCTCACCATCGTCTCATGCAAGATGCAACTCTCCTGCCAGAATGCGAGACGCAGGGCCCGGCACCGACGGGTCGATGAGAAGGCCCTCCACCCTTCGATACCTCAACGGCTCGCCGTCGTAGCACGCGTCGACGCGCTCCTCGTCGCGGGAGAGCGGGGTCACGAGCTCCACTGGGTCGTGCTCGACACGAGCTGGTGTCGAAGAGGACGTTCCCGGAGAGGGTACCGTCGGTGCTGGAGTACGTGGTGGCGAAGAGCTCGCTGTAGCCGGAGTCGTGGCTGGAGTGCGTGGTGATGAAGAGCTCGTTGTAGCTGGAGCTGGAGAGCGTGGCGCTGGAGTAGGTGGAGACTTTGGGGCTGGGGTAGACCTGCTCGGAGAAGAGTTGCCTACTCCCCCAGCTCCCTCAAAGTGGACGTACTCGATGGTGAAGTCGTCGTACGTCGGAGTCGTGCCGTCGTCCACCGCCTTGTCCCACGCCCATCCTCGCCCTTCGTCGAACACGACGTCGCGCGCCGTGCGCACACGCTGTGTTCCTGGGTCAAGGATGCGGTAGGCCTTCGAGCCCTCCGCGTAGCCAATGAACACCCCCGGGGTGCTCCTGTCGTCGAGCTTGCCGATGTGGCCAAGCTCCTTGGTGAACGCGAGGCAGCCGAAGACCCGTAGGTGAGAGACCGCCGGCTTGCGTCCATGCCAAGCCTCGTACGGTGTCATCCCGTTGAGTGCCTTGGTGGGCGAGCGGTTGAGGATGTAGACCGCTGTCACCACCGCCTCTCCCCAGAAGACAGCTGGCATTCCTCTCTGCTTGAGGAGAGCCCGAGCCATCCCCACAACCGTCTGGTTGCGCCGCTCGACGACGCCGTTCTGCTGCGGGCTGTACGGCGCGGAGTAGTGGCGCTGAACGCCCTCATCCGCGCAGTACGACGCGAACTCAGCCGCCGTGAATTCGCCGCCGTTGTCGGTGCGTAGCACGCGCAGCTTGCGGCCGGACTCCGCCTCCGCAGCGACCTGCACACGCCTGATGGCGTTTGCAGCCTCTCCCTTGCTGCCAAGGATCATCACCCACATGTAGCGGGAGAGATCGTCGACGAGCAGCAAGAAGTAGCGTCGTCCTCCTGGTGTGGCTGGTGTCACCGGGCCACACAAGTCCCCAAGCACGAGCTCGAGCCTCTCCTTGGCTCGGAAGCTCGACTGCTGGGGAAAGGGGAGCCGTCTCTGCTTTGTCAACACGCAGACATCGCAGAATTGCTCCACATGGTCAAGGCACGGCAGGCCTTGTACCATCTCCTTGGCACTGAGCCGCTTCAGGGCCTCGAAATTAAGGTGCCTGAAGCGCTCGTGCCACTGCCATGCCCCGTCGTCTCGACGAGCAGCAAGGCAGCAAGGTTGTGCCACCTTCACATTGAGGATGTAAAGCCGATTTGCACTCCTGCGTACCTTGGCAAGAAGGCGACGAGAGGGATCCCAGATCCTCATGACTCCGTGCTCGACCTCCACGCGCGAACCGTTCTCATCCAGCTGTCCCAAGCTGATGATAGAGTTCCTCAGCGCGGGGATGTAGTAGACTCCGGTGAGCAGCCTGTGCTCACCAGACGCGGCGGTGAAGACGACTGA
Source organism: Zea luxurians (assembly GCA_029449295.1). Taxonomy (NCBI): domain Eukaryota; kingdom Viridiplantae; phylum Streptophyta; class Magnoliopsida; order Poales; family Poaceae; genus Zea; species Zea luxurians. Next base: position 9,279,460 of record JAOPSE010000005.1, on the reverse strand, counting down.
GCCGGCGCCCTTGATCTCTACGCCGGAGGCGTCCCCAAACTTGACGGAGCCTCGAACGCTAGAGTCAAGCTCGGTGAAGAACTCCCGTCGGCCGGTCATGTGATGAGTGGCGCCGGTGTCAAGGCACCATCCTTCGATCATGTCCTTGCTGGAGCCGTCGCCGAGGAAAGCTCGTGCTTTCGACTCATCAAGGTGGAGGAGTGCCGCTGCGGCCGGTGCCGCTGGAGATGGCTCGATGCTTGCATGTGCCAGGAGCAGGGCCTCCTCCTCCGCCTCCGCCTGTGCGACGTTGGCCTGGCCACGTCGTGGCTGCCGACAATCCCTGGCCCAGTGGCCAAGCTTGCCGCAGTTGTGGCAGCCGTCGTCTCGTGCCGGCTTCTTGTTGCCGACAGCGCCGCCTTGGGCACCTCCACGTGCACCACCCTCAGCATTTCCTCGCGCCCCGGCCTGGGCGCCTCCACGCGCCTTGCGCGGCTTGCCGCGTTTGCGGCCTCGTGTCGAGGAGGACTCCCTCTGCTTCTTGTCACCCTGGCAGGCCTCCCACTGCTCCCGAGTGAGATGTAGCTTCCCGCCGATAGTGATAGGCCCAGAGAGAGCATGTGGTTCGTCGCCGTCGACCACCTTGAGGCGACCAATCGCCTCTTCGATCGTCATCGTGGAGAGGTCTAGCAGAGACTCGATCGAGCGAGTAATCTGCCTGTACTTCTCGGGGATGCAACGGAAGAGCTTCTCAACAGCTCTCTCATCGTAGGTGTCGTCGCCGAACTGCACCATCTTCTGCAACAGAGTGTTGAGGCAGAGAGCAAAGTCATCAACATCCTCACCTGGCTTGAAGGCCAGGTTCTCCCACTCCTTGCGAAGTGCCTGCAGTGTGGCCTTGCGGGCACCATCGCTGCCGATGCGGGTCGCAGCGATGGCGTCCCAGGCCTCCTTGGCAGTCCGCTTCTGGGAAAGCGAAAACTGCATCTCGGGCGGGACTGCAGCAATGAGGGCATCCAGCGCCCGCCGATCCTCGTGGTAGTCGACGTCGTCGTAACGAACTGCTTCCCACATGTGGCGAACCTGGAGCCGTACCCTCATCACCGCGGCCCACTCGACGTAGTTGGTCTTGGTGAGGGTAGGCCACCCACCGCCGGGACCGATGTCCCTGACAATGGCTTGGGCCATGCGGCGACCATGGTACCGATCCGGGGAGGGAGAACCGCGCCGCCTGTAGAGGCCGCGATCTCCGTCGACTCGGTCGCCGCCGCCGGGAGCACCGTCGGCGCGTCTACGCCCGTCTGGGTTGCCGCCGCGTGCGCCCCCGCCTGGAGCGCCGTCAGCGTGTCAGCGCCTATCCGGGTTGCCGCCACGCGCGCCCCCATGGGGATGGGCGGCTGCCCACTGTGCCGCCTGCTCTCGCGCTGCTTCCCTCGCCAGCCTGAGCTCTTCGTCGGTGTTGTCGTCGACAGAAGCAGAGCTGCCAGCTCTACTGCCGCGCAGAACCTCGAGCTCTGTTGCCGCCGCACGTGCAGCATCCGCCGCCTCCGCTGCTTCTACTTCCGCTCTCGCCGCTGCCAGTTCCGCCGCCGCCAACCGTGCTGCCCTCGCCGCTGTCGCTGCAGCCGCTGCTGCTGCTCGCTCGCGTTCTTGTGCCGCGGCGACCTCGGCTTCCTGCTGGCGCCGCGCACTCGAAGTGGCCGAGCGTAGGGACATGGTGGGCTAGTGAGGGGTCGCTGCGTGTGGAAGAGGCTGTCTCAGACGAAAGGCTGCTCGTCTGAGCAGGGGAGGAAGGAACAGTTGGAGCTCTTGCTGCCGACTGAGTGTGGGGAGAGGCGCGGGAAGGAGATGAGCACGAGATGTTTAGGCTGCAGGATAGTTTGGCTCCGATACCAATTGTAAGTAGAGGGACTCTAACTCTCATCAAGAGGATGACACTATGAGTTGGGGCAATTTTCTGTTTATTTCCTCAAACACTACACAATGTCATACCCTTAGAGGGGTTAGGGACACATATTTATAGCCCTAGGGGCTGCACTACCACACCTTCTCACACACACTACACAACAGGATTGTCCTCTAGATGCTAAAGAGACTACAGAGGACAGTCAAAAGCAACTGTTGTCCTCTAGATGCTAAAGCGACTACAGAGGACAGTCAAAAGTGACTGTTGTCCTCTAGATGCTAAAGAGACTACAGAGGACAGTCAAGCTGTCCTCTAGATGCTAAAGGACTACAGAGGACAGTCAAAAGTAGGTTGTCCTCTAGATGCTCAAGACTTATTCCATCACGGGCAAGTGGTGGACGACATCGAAAAGCACATGGCACTCCAAAGCCGCCTCACGGGCAGCCAGGGCCGCTCGCTCAGAGTTAGCAGAGGCTTCGCTGTCAGGGTCGACGATGACTGGAGAGGTTGGCTGGAGGTCGGCCATGGGGAAGAAGCAGCGCCGTAGGAAGAGGAGGCGCGCTGGGGTGGAGGGCAGGAATCAAGGCCTAGGCGTCTGATACCATGTAAGTCAGTTGGAAGCGTATATTGATTGATATGTGAGAGACAGTACAGATACATGTATATATAGGGGAGGAAGGTGAGAGGTAAAAGGAAGCCTAGAATAACAGCAGAGGGAAAGATCCTAGACTAGAATCAGATCCTCAATCAGAGGGATTTAGATCCTCCCCTAATTCTCTCTATCTATATCTATGTCAAGACTTCCATACAGGCCAGCCGGCAGATATGCCAGGTGACAAGCCCTGCTGCACTTTCTAACAAATAGCACCTTCATAAGCAGCTTCCTGAATAACAGCAGGAACAGAAGGCCTTCTCCCCTCAAAGACCCAAGTGTTTCGGTGCTTCCAAATTTCCCATGTAACCAAAATAATTATAGAATTGAGACCTTTTCGATGCTCTTTAGGAGCTGCCCTAACAGCTCTTCTCCAGCATAGGAATTTGTCATTGGGCTGAGGTGAGAGTCGACCACTACATACTAATGAATAAATGAGTCCATACTTCTCTAGCAAAAACACATGTGATTAGGCAATGGTGAATGGTTTCTTCAGCCTGATCACAAAGAGGACAAGCTGCAGGATGAGCCAGCCCACTTTTAGCAATATTATCCGCTGTCCATCACCAATTCTCGACAACCAACCAGATGAAGAATTTGCATTTTAAAGGGGCCCAAGTCTTCCATATAAATTTCCAGGGTCTAAATTTCACAGCCCCAATAAAGAAGGCCCCATATGCCGATTTGCTAGCGTATGTTCCCTGGCTATTTAGACGCCAAATATGCTGATCTTGAATGTGGTCTCAAAATAAGGTGGGTTTCATAGCAAGCCTTGTGACATCAGTAACAAAAATTTCCCACTGCAGTGGTAAAATAGCAGTATAGCACTACATAATTCATCAGTCCATGAAAGAGTTTCATAAGTATCAAAAAACTAAGACATTAACACAAATATTATTCAACTAATATGTCCGATGCCAGAATTCAAATAACAGTAAATCTAGTGTTACTGATGTCAAGTAGTTAACCTATAGCCCAAAGAACTGATTAATCGCATGAGCACAAACAGTAGCGTAGGCAATTTTTTAACGTCCACTATTATCGAATAGTTGTGAAATCATATTATGATGGCGTGTCATGACCCATCAGTCGAGTTGAGATCATTTCAGCAATCAGTAAAGGAGACACATTTTCATGAGCAGATGGCAATGGGGGCAGATCGGTCTGTTCTCCAGTCTAGATCTATCAACTCTTCATTCCACCTCCAAGTTGTTTCCATGTCGTCTCATCAAGGTTCTCTTACTTGAAGCAAGCCCCCCATGCCCGGTACACTGGATTGCTGCATAGCTGCACTCACTTGGCTTTGTTGCGGCCAAGTTTGATCCTTCACTGTTTGTGTTCCGTCATAGTGCTACACGTTGCTCTATGTGAATGATATTGTGCTCACTGCATCTTCTGTTGCTCTCCTGCAGCATATCATCACTGCAATGCAGAATGAGTTCCTTTGAGTTCGATAATGCGAGCTCTCGCACATTCTTCCTCACCCACGACATTCATCTTCGCATGTCTTCCATCCCTACACCTCCTTGCAGAACGATCACACTAAGTGTATCATCCGTGACATCAATCAATACTATTCTAGCTGCAATTCTACATGGTATCAGCAGACCAGACCCATTTCCTGGCCGGTTCCCTGCTCGGCACGCAGCCCTAGGCGCCACCTTGCTTCCCTCTGGTGTGCTGCCCTCAACGCTACCCCCTGGTCCTCTTCCGCTACCCTGGAGGTCTACCACCCAGGCACCGCCGCCCCTCTACCCTCGAACTCGGCGCCGGTACTTTCCCTCGCTGGCGCGAACAGTTCCTACTCACCCTCGGCAAGTACTCTTAGTAGGACCACGTCCTCCGGGGCCTTCCTGTCCCGGACTCGCCCTGCGCCGTCCGCTCCTGGCTCTACAGCACTCTCTCTGACGACCTCCAAGACATTGTTAGACGCCGCGGGGACTACGGCATCACCGCTCACGACACCTGGCTCGCCATCGAGAGCCAATCCCTCGGAATCGAGAGGCCCGCGCTCTCATCCTCGACGCCAAACTCCGCACCATCGTCCAACGTGACCTTTCCATCGCGGACTTCTGCAAGCGCCTCAAGACGACGACTGATGATCTTGCAGACTTAGTCACTTAGGCGAACCTGTCTCCGATCGCTCACTCGTCCTCAACCTGATTTGTGGACTCAACGAGCACTTCACCTCGATGGGTTGTAATCTCCAACGCGGGCCTCCCTTCCCCACCTTCCTCGAACACTGCGATGAACTCGCCCTCGAGGAGCTCACCATGGGGCGTCGTCAGCCCTCCACCTCGCTCCGGCGGCTCTACCCTGCACTCCTCCGGGGGCACCGGCTCTGGGGGCGGCAAAGGCGGTGGCCCTGGGGCTTCCTCGTCCAACAAGGGCGGACGTGGAGGCCGCAGTCAAGGCGACAAGCTCGGCAATTGGGATGAGCGCAAGGGTGGCGGCTCCAAGCCTGCTGTAGGCAACTCAAACAGTCTGTGGCCCACGTACTACGATCACTGGCTCATCGTACCATGGTCTCATCCACCAACGCCACGGCACCACCAGGCGCTTCTTGCACAGCAGCAACAGGCACTGCTAGCCCAGCACCAGCAGCCACAAGGTCCCCTCCCTTTAGCCTACTATGGTGGTCATCTTCAAGGGGCACCCCTACCCTCACTTGGTGTTTTTGCACCACCAGGCTTCTACACTCCGTCGCCCACTCCGCCGTCTGGATTTTCTACTTCCTGGGATCAACAGTCGCTCACCTTGACGTTCAGCACCATAACTCTCCAGCAGCCTCAGTCTACCAACTGGTACTTCAACTTAGGTGCTACCTCTCACGTGACCTCTGATCCTCATTCACTTACTCATCCAGCTACTTCGCGATATCATGTTCCTTCTTCCATTATTGTTGGTGATGGCTCCTTACTCCCTGTTACTACAGCAAGGAACACTTCCCTCACCAATTCTCTATCTCTTAATAACGTTCTAGTCTCACCTAGGCTTATTAAGAATCTTATTTATGTTCGTCGGTTCACTATTGACAACAATTGTGTTGTTGAATTTGACCCTTCTAGTTGTTCTGTGAAGGATCTAACGTCCCGGCGAGAGATTCTCAGGTGCAATAGCTTCGGGCCACTATACCCCATGCAGCTTCCCAGTGCTCATGCCCTCAGCATTGATTCCACCTCCTCGCTCTGGCACCATCGTCTAGGTCATGCAGGGCCTGATGTCATGTCAAAAGTCGCCCATCTCATTCCTTTCAGCAATAAAGAACCTAGTACTTTGTGTCATGCTTGTCAGCTTGGGCGTTACACTCGTCTTCCATTTCAGTCATCATCATCTCGTGTGTCTAGTCCCTTTGAACTTGTACTCTGTGATTTGTGGACTTCCCCGGTCGTTAGTGTTTCAGGTTTCAAATACTATCTTGTTATAATTGATTTTTCACATTATTCGTGGACGCCCCACGCCTTAAATCTGACACCTTCGACACTCTTAGTTTCATTGCCTTTGTGCATACACAGTACGGCGTCACCATAAAGGCACTCCAATGCGACAATGGTCGCGAGTTCGATAATGCGAGCTCTCGCACCTTCTTCCTCACCCACGGCATTTATCTTCGCATGTCTTGTCCCTACACCTCCTCGCAAAACAGCTGCGCTGAGCGTATCATCCGCGACATCAATCAATACTATTCTACCTACATTTCTACACTTTGGATGCAAGTTCAGCATCATGTCGATGGATTATTCCATCTAGCAGTGTCAAATATATGTTGGATATTCTAGAGCGTGCTGATATGGCTGCTAGTAAACCTTGTTCCACTCATGTGGCCTGTTGTGCCAAGTTGCATGATGTGGATGGTGCTCTAGTCAATGATGCTCAAAACTTTCGCAGTCTAGCAAGTGCTCTTCAGTATCTCACATTCACCTGTCCAGTGCAGAGGCTAAGTACCATGGTGTGGTCAAGGCCTCAGGTTGCACCATTCTCCGTTGTGAGCTCCACTCTCCAATACGTCATGCCATCTTGGTGTACTGTGACAACATCAATGTCGTCTACATGTCTACCTACTCGATTCAACACCAACACACCAAATTGTGAGATCTCCATCAACGACAGCGGAATTCCAGAAATCAGTAGAGATAGAAGGGAACAGGGGATAGGCGGCAACGTGAAGAACACGTTGATCAAAGAGTAGCTAGAGGAATATAATTCTGTTACATTTTTCATAACCCCGTCTCTCATGCACTCACGCCTTTATGCAGCCAGGCAACACGCTGGCATCTTATCCCCCATAGGCCACGCACACGTTACATGGAGTTCACCCACTCCGGGCCCAACAGCCTCTGGTTCAACTTACACTCACGTGTACCTCTCCTTGGCCCAGCTGGCTCCTCTTTTTCCTTTGAACGGCCCACATTGTCTAGTTTGGCTCCCGCGCCTTCAGGTTCAGCAGCTTGTGGCGCCCTGCTAGTAGCATCCCCCAGGCGACGAGAACCTGCTTGCCCCCAAGCAGGTGCATTGGGAAATGTTTGCTTCAATGTCTCGAGATCTTCCCAAGTTACCAACAACGATGACAATCCTGACCACTTGATAAGCCCTTGAGCCACACCATTGCCATTCATCCGATGTTGTAACACTTGTGCAAGGATTTGTAGACCTTGCAAAGCAACTGGTAATTCAACAACCGCGACAGTAGAAGGAATAGCTTTTGTAAGCAAAGGGACTCTGATTCTCATCCAGAGGATGACACTATGAGTTGGGGCAATTTTCTGTTTATTTCCTCAAACACTACACAATGCCATACCCGTCTAAGGGTCGGGATACATATTTATAGCCCAAGGGGCTGCAGCATATGCTTCCTAGAGTTGCGAATATGCTGTCCTACAAACTGCACTAACCACTAGGTGCTGTTGTACTCTAGTCAAAAAAGAAAACTGCAGCAAGCTGCTGCCACTAGGTGCTGTTGTACTCTAGTCAAAAGAGAAAACTGCAGCAAGCTGCTGTCCTCCAAAAAGCTGAAACTGAAAAGAAAAAAAGAGATGCCTGCAGGCTGTCCTTGCAGTCAAAAGACTGCTGTTGTGCTGCCTGCTGCAGTCCTTGCAGTCAAAAAGACTGCTGTGTTGCTGCTGTGCAAAGCTGCTGTGTTGCTGCTGTGCAAAGCTGCTGTGTTGCTGCTGTCCTGCAGCAGAGATGCTGCTGTGCTGCTGCTGTCCTGCAGCAGAGATGCTGTGCGGACTGCGGACTGTCCTCCACACATGACTTATTCCATCATTCTCCCCCTAAGTCTTGTGTGTCGCCTTGTGGGAAAGTTGAGCCATTCCAGACCTAGAACAAAGCTCAACAAACTTGATTTTCCCAAGGGGCTTGGTGAGCAGGTCTGCAAGCTGATCCTTGGTGTTGATGTAGCGCGCCTTGATGCTCCCTTCTGCCAAGCAGTCACGGATGAAATGGTACCTCACCCGGATGTGCTTGCTCCGTTCATGGAACACAGGATTCTTGGCCAATGCCAGAGCGGACTGGCTGTCCACCCTGAGTTCCACCGCTCCAGTGTCTCTCCCGAGGAGATCACCGAGCAGTCGAGCCAGCCAGAGCGCCTGAGTCGAAGCAGTGGACGCCGCTATGTACTCGGCCTCGCAGCTGGACATGGCCACCACCTGCTGCTTGACCGACTGCCAGCTAATGAGGCACTTGCCGAGGAAGAAGAGGATCCCGCTTGTGCTCTTGCTAGTGTCGATGTCGCCGGCGTGGTCGCTGTCGCTGTACCCGACAAGGTGTGCCGCCCCAGGGCACCTCGGGTAGTAGAGACCGTGGTCGAGAGTCCCCGCAACATAGCGAATGATCCTCTTCACAGCCTGCTCATGCTCCGTCGTCGGTCGCTGCAAGAACCGACTAACGTAGCCGACAGAGTATGCCAAGTCAGGCCGTGTGTGGACGAGGTAGCGAAGGCTCCCCACAAGACGCCGGTACTGAGTAGCATCCACCTCCTCCGTCGTGCTGTCGCGACTCAGCTTCAGCCTCTCCTCCATCGGAGTGAGAGCTGGGTTGCAGTCGGTGAGCCCAGCCAGCTCAACAATGCGCTTAGCGTAGGCGGTCTGGCGAAGTGTGATCCCGGAGTCTCCCTGGTGCACCTCAATCCCCAGGTAGAAGGAGAGATGCCCCAGGTCACTCATTTGGAAGGTGGCCTTCATCTCTTCCTTGAATGCTGCCACCTCTGCATCCTTGGCGCCGGTGATCACCAGGTCGTCGACGTAGACACCCACCAGCAGGGCATTTTCTCCATTGCCCCGCCGATAGATGGCCGCCTCGTGCGGGCTTGGCATGAAGCCCATCCTCTTGAGCGTGGAATCCAGCTTGGCATTCCACGCCCTTGGTGCCTGTCGCAAGCCGTAGAGAGCCTTACGCAGGCGCAACACCTTGCCTTCCTTACCAGGGATCGCAAAACCTGGCGGCTGGTGTACGTAGACCTCCTCCTTTAAGTCGCCGTTAAGAAACGCCGACTTGACATCCATGTGATGAACATGCCAGCCCTCCAGGGCTGCCAGCGCGAGGAGGAGTCGCACGGATTCCATCCGTGCTACAGGGGCGAAGGCATCGTCGAAGTCGATCCCCTCCTGCTGCAAGAAGCCGCGTGCCACCAAGCGAGCCTTATGCTTGACGATGGCGCCGGCTTCATCCCTCTTCAGTTTGAACACCCACTTAAGGGTGATCGCGCGATGACCATGAGGGAGATCAGCGAGCTCCCAAGTGCGGTTCGTCTCAACCGCGTCCATCTCCGACTGCATCGCGGCACGCCAAGCCGCATGTTTCTCGGCCTCCGCGAAAGACCGAGGTTCACCATCGTCGCATGCAAGATGCAACTCTCCTGCTAGAATGCGAGACGCACGACCCGGCACCGACGGGTCGATGAGAAGGCCCTCCACCCTTCGATACCGCAACGGCTCGCCGTCGTAGCACGCATCGACGCGCTCCTCGTCGCGGGAGAGCGGGGTCACGAGCTCCACTGGGTCGTGCTCGACACAAGCTGGTGTCGGAGAGGACGTTCCCGGAGAGGGTACCGTCGGTGCTGGAGTACGTGGTGGCGAAGAGCTCGGTGTAGCCGGAGTCGTGGCTGGAGTGCGTGGTGGTGAAGAGCTCGTTGTAGCCGGAGCTGGAGAGCGTGGCGCTGGAGTCGGTGGAGACTTGGGGGCTGGGGTGGACCTGCTCGGAGAAGAGTTGCCTACTCCCCCAGCTCCCTCAAAGTGGACGTACTCGACGGTGAAGTCGTCGTACGTCGGAGTCGTGCCGTCGTCCACCGCCTTGTCCCACGCCCATCCTCGCCCTTCGTCGAACACGACATCGCGCGCCGTGCGCACACGCTGTGTTCCTGGATCAAGGATGCGGTAGGCCTTCGAGCCCTCCGCGTAGCCAATGAACACCCCCGGGGTGCTCCTGTCGTCGAGCTTGCCGATGTGGCCAAGCTCCTTGGTGAACGCGAGGCAGCCGAAGACCCGTAGGTGAGAGACCGCCGGCTTGCGCCCATGCCAAGCCTCGTACGGTGTCATCCCGTTGAGAGCCTTGGTGGGCGAGCGGTTGAGGATGTAAACCGCTGTCACCACCGCCTCTCCCCAGAAGACAGCTGGCATTCCTCTCTGCTTGAGGAGAGCCCGAGCCATCCCCACAACCATCTGGTTGCGCCGCTCGACGACGCCGTTCTGCTGCGGGCTGTACGGCGCGGAGTAGTGGCGCTGAACGCCCTCATCCGCGCAGTATGACGCGAACTCAGCCGCCGTGAATTCGCCGCCGTTGTCGGTGCGCAGCACGCGCAGCTTGCGGCCGCACTCCGCCTCTGCAGCGACCTGCACACGCCTGATGGCGTTTGCAGCCTCTCCCTTGCTGCCAAGGATCATCACCCACATGTAGCGGGAGAGATCGTCGACGAGCAGCAAGAAGTAGCGTCGTCCTCCTGGTGTGGCTGGTGTCACCGGGCCACACAAGTCCCCATGCACGAGCTCGAGCCTCTCCTTGGCTCGGAAACTCGACTGCTGGGGAAAGGGGAGCCGTCTCTGCTTTGTCAACACGCAGACATCGCAGAATTGCTCCACATGGTCAAGGCACGGCAGGCCTCGTACCATCTCCTTGGCACTGAGCCGCTTCAGGGCCTCGAAGTTAAGGTGCCCGAAGCGCTCGTGCCACTGCCATGCCCCGTCGTCTCAACGAGCAGCAAGGCAACAAGGTTGTGCCACCTTCACATTGAGGATGTAAAGCCGATTTGCACTCCTGCGTACCTTGGCAAGAAGGCGACGAGAAGGATCCCAGATCCTCATGACTCCGTGCTCGACCTCCACGCGCGAACCATTCTCATCCAGCTGTCCCAAGCTGATGATAGAGTTCCTCAGTGCGGGGATGTAGTAGACTCCGGTGAGCAGCCTGTGCTCACCAGACGCGGCGGTGAAGACGACTGAGCCGGCGCCCTTGATCTCTACGCCGGAGGCATCCCCAAACTTGACGGAGCCTCGAACGCTAGAGTCAAGCTCGGTGAAGAACTCCCGTCGGCCGGTCATGTGATGAGTGGCGCCGGTGTCGAGGCACCATCCTTCGATCATGTCCTTGCTGGAGCCGTCGCCGAGGAAAGCGCGTGCTTTTGACTCATCAAGGTGGAGGAGTGCCGCTGGAGATGGCTCGATGTTTGCATGTGCCAGGAGCAGGGCCTCCTCCTCCGCCTCCGCCTGTGCGACGTTGGCCTGGCCACGTCGTGGCTGCCGACAGTCCCTGGCCCAGTGGCCAAGCTTGCCGCAGTTGTGACAACCGTCGTCTCGTGCCGGCTTCTTGTTGCCGACGGCGCCACCTTGGGCACCTCCACGGGCACCACCCTCAGCATGTCCTCGCGCCCCGGCCTGGGCGCCTCCACGCGCCTTGCGCGGTTTGCCGCGTCTGCGGCCTCGTGTCGAGGAGGACTCCCCCTTCTTCTTGTCACCCTGGCAGGCCTCCCACTGCTCCCGAGTGAGATGTAGCTTCCCGCCGATAGTGATAGGCCCAGAGGGAGCCTGTGGTTCGTCGCCATCGACCACCTTGAGACGACCTATCGCCTCTTCGATTGTCATCGTGGAGAGGTCTAGCAGAGACTCGATCGAGCGAGCAACCTGCTTGTACTTCTCGGGGATGCAACGGAAGAGCTTCTCAACAGCTCTCTCCTCATCGTAGGTGTCGTCGCCGAACTGCACCATCTTCTGCAACAGAGTGTTGAGGCGGAGAGCAAAGTCATCAACATCCTCACCTGGCTTGAAGGCCAGGTTCTCCCACTCCTTGCGAAGTGTCTGCAGTGTGGTCTTGCGGGCACGGTCGCTGCCGATGCGGGTCGCAGCGATGGCGTCCCAGGCCTCCTTGGCAGTCCGCTTCTGGGAAAGCGAAAACTGCATCTCGGACGGGACTGCAGCAATGAGGGCATCCAGCGCCCGCCGATCCTCGTGGTAGTCGACGTCGCCGTACCGAACTGCTTCCCACATTTGGCGAACCTGGAGCCGTACCCTCATCACTGCGGCCCACTCGACGTAGTTGGTCTTGGTGAGGGTAGGCCACCCACCGCCGGGACCGATGTCCCTGACAATGGCCTGGGCCATGCGGCGACCATGGTACCGATCCGGGGAGGGAGAGTCGCGCCGCCTGTAGAGGCCGCGATCTCCGTCGACCCGGTCGCCGCCGCCGGGAGCACCGCCGGCGCGTCTACGCCCGTCTGGGCTGCCGCCGCGTGCGCCCTCGCCCAGAGCGCCGTCAGCGCGTCGGCGCCTATCTGGGCTGCCGCCACGCGAGCCCCCATGGGGATGCGCGGCTGCCCACTGTGCCGCCTGCTCTCGCGCTGCTTCCCTCGCCAGCCTGAGCTCTTCGTCGGTGTTGTCGTCGACAGAAGCAGAGCTGCCAGCTCTACTGCCGCGCAGAACCTCGAGCTCTGCTGCCGCCGCACGTGCAGCATCCGCCGCCTCCGCTGCTTCTACTTCCGCTCTCGCCGCTGCCAGTTCCGCCGCCGCCAACCGTGCTGCCCTCGCCGCTGTCGCTGCAGCCGCTGCTGCTGCTCGCTCGCGTTCTTGTGCCGCGGCGACCTCGGCATCCTGCTGGCGCCGCGCACTCGAAGTGGCCGAGCGTAGGGACATGGTGGGCTAGTGAGGGGTCGCTGCGTGTGGAAGAGGCTGTCTCAGACGAAAGGCTTCTCGTCTGAGCAGGGGAGGAAGGAACAGTTGGAGCTCTTGCTGCCGACTGAGTGTGGGGAGAGGCGCGGGAAGGAGATGAGCACGAGATGTTTAGGCTGCAGGATAGTTTGGCTTTGATACCAATTGTAAGCAAAGGGACTCTGATTCTCATCCAGAGGATGACACTATGAGTTGGGGCAATTTTCTGTTTATTTCCTCAAACACTACACAATGCCATACCCGTCTAAGGGTCGGGATACATATTTATAGCCCAAGGGGCTGCAGCATATGCTTCCTAGAGTTGCGAATATGCTGTCCTACAAACTGCACTAACCACTAGGTGCTGTTGTACTCTAGTCAAAAAAGAAAACTGCAGCAAGCTGCTGCCACTAGGTGCTGTTGTACTCTAGTCAAAAGAGAAAACTGCAGCAAGCTGCTGTCCTCCAAAAAGCTGAAACTGAAAAGAAAAAAAGAGATGCCTGCAGGCTGTCCTTGCAGTCAAAAGACTGCTGTTGTGCTGCCTGCTGCAGTCCTTGCAGTCAAAAGGACTGCTGTGTTGCTGCTGTGCAAAGCTGCTGTGTTGCTGCTGTGCAAAGCTGCTGTGTTGCTGCTGTCCTGCAGCAGAGATGCTGCTGTGCTGCTGCTGTCCTGCAGCAGAGATGCTGTGCGGACTGCGGACTGTCCTCCACACATGACTTATTCCATCAGCTTTCTTCAATTGAGAAACATGAAAAACGGTATGTATATTAGAGGAAGAAGGCAACTCCAACTTGTAAGCAACAGACCCGACTTTGGACACCACTGGAAATGGTCCAAAGAACTTAAATGCCAACTTCTGATTTGCTCTTGGAGCTAACGAAGACTGCACATACGGCTGTAACTTGAGATACACTGTATCCCCCACCTCAAACACCCTCTCTAAACGGTTCTTATCGGCCTGTACCTTCATACGGTGTTGGGCGCAAGCCAAATGCTGTTGAACCAATTCAGTCATTACTGCCTTCTCCTGGATCCAATCGGCCAAAGCAGGAACTGGACAAACTACCTGAGCATCAATTCCAAAGTGTTTTGGCTAATACCCATATAGCACTTCAAAAGGAGAATAGCCCACAGAAGAGTGCAAGGAACAATTGTACCAGTACTCAGCCAAGTATATCCACTGACACCACTTATGAGGACAAGCACTCACAAAGCAACGCAAAAATGTTTCCATGCATTGATTGACTCTTTCAGTTTGACCATCCGACTGGGGATGGTATGCGCTGCTCATTTGTTGGGACACCCCAGCAAGAGAAAACAGATGCTTCCATAGCTGACTAGTGAAAATACGGTCTCTGTCAGAAACGATGGCTACAGGCAACCCATGCAATCTGTAAATTTGTTGCATAAAGACTTGTGCTACTGAAGCTGCTGAAAAAGGATGTTTCAAGGGCACAAAGTGGCTATACTTAGAGAACTTATCCACAACAACCATCACACAGTTTTTCCCAGCAGATAGAGGTAACCCTTCCACAAAATCCATACAAATTGTTTGCCAAGCTCCAGCTGGTATAGGTAGTGGCTGCAATAACCCGGGATATTTGCTTCGATCAGGTTTTGCTTGTTGGCAAATGGAACAAGTGGTCACAAAATCTTTCACTGTTTTCTTGAGACCAGGCCAGGCGAACAACTGCTTCACCCTGTGATAAGTCACCGGAAAACCTGAATGGCCACCAATAGGTGAACTATGCATTGCTGCTAAAACTTGTGTATGCAACCCAGTGTTATTACCAAGCCAAATCTTGCCCTTGTAGCGAAGTAATCCCTCTCGAAACTCAAAATTGGGAGCAGCATCAGGATCAAGAGTTAGTTTAGCAATCAAAACTTTAGCTCCTTCATCCTTCCAATATCCCTCACTGACATCATGACACCATGTCGGCTGCAGGACAGACATAGAATGGCACAATACTTCTTCATGGGGTCGCCTAGAAAGGGCATCAGCCACCCGATTCTGAGCCCCCGGTTTGTACACCACTCTGTATTGTAATCCCAGTAGCTTGGTAAAAACTTTCTGCTGCCAGGGTGTGTGTATAGCCTTTGGTCATTCAAGTGTGTCAAACTCTTTTGGTCAGTGAAAATAACAAACTCATCATGGAGTAGATATGGTCTCCAGTGATCCACAGCAATAAGGATGGCCAAATACTCCTTTTCATAGGTTGATAGACCTTGCGTTTTAGGTCCTAAGGCTTTGCTAATGAAGGCCAAAGGGTGACCTTGCTGTAACAAGACAGCTCCCACACCATTTCTACAGGCATCCGTTTCAATACAGAAAGTGTGATTAAAATTGGGTAGTGCCAGAACAGGAGCAGCACACAAAGCTGCCTTGACTGCCAGAAAAGAAGATTCCTGTTCTTGGGACCAAACAAATAGACTCCCTTTCTTCAATAAGGCAGTAAGAGGTTGAGTAATCACAGCAAAATGTCGCACAAACTTCCGGTAGTAGCCCGCAAGCCCCAAAAAACTTCTTAATTCTTTCACATTAACAGGACTAGGCCAAGACTGGTTAGCTTCCACTTTTGCACTATCAGTGGCCACTCCTTCCTCACTAATAATATGGCCCAAATAGGAAATTGATCTCTGGGCAAAATGGCACTTGGACAATTTAACATGCCACTGATCCTTTTGAAGTAATAGGAAAACAGCTTCCAAATGAGAAATGTGTTCCGGAAGAGTACGACTATAGACCAATATGTCATCAAAAAAAACTAAAACACATTTCCTTAAAAGGGATGAAAGGGTGGTATTCATAGCCCCTTGGAAGGTACCTGGAGCTCCAGAAAGCCCAAAAGGCATCACTACAAATTCAAAGTGCCCACTGTGCGTTTGAAATGCCGTCTTAAATTCCTCACCTTGCCTCAACCTCACCTGATGGTAACCCGATATCAAGTCCAAGGTTGAAAACCAACTGGCCCCGGCCAACTCATCGATCAGTTGATCGAACACCGGTATAGGGAATTTGCTCTTCACAGTTAAGGCATTGAGGTAGCGGTAGTCCACACAAAATCGATACGTTCCATCCTTTTTTCGGACTAACAGCACCGGTGAGCTAAATGAAGATGAACTAGGTCTGATGAGTCCTTGCTGCATCATATCACTCACTTGTTTCTCAATTTCGTCTTTCAAAGATGGAGGATAGCGATAGGGTCTAATGTTGACCGGCTGAGCTCCTGCTACCAACAGAATCGAATGATCACATGATCTAACAGGTGGTAAAGCCACTGGGGCAGAAAAAACCACAGCAAACTTGTGTAACAAGGCTGATATTTCAGGCAACAAGGCAGGAGCTGCAGAAGTTATCACTGGATGAGACACCTGAGATATGTGAATCAAGACTTCCTCAAACTGTGTATGGTCTGAACCCAGCAAGACAACAGGAGAGTTGTGATAAGTAATTTTTTTCTCGAATATGCAGGAGAGCTGCATATCATTATATTTAAGAAGAAGAAAAAAGTCGGGCCGAAGCCCTTACAAACCATAACACTGAGGTTTAAACTCCTCAAAAAACAGATAAAAACAACAAACCCTTGAACAGAAATTAGCCGTGAGGAAGGTTAGCTGCTAGGAAAATAAGCCCCTTAGCCCCTGCCATCTCCCACAACCTTCGCTCTTCTCCAACCTGCTCCAGAACAGCAGCAACACTCGGACTGCCGCCCTCGAAGACACACTGATTGCGGTGCTTCCATAAGATCCATGCACCAAGCAAAACAAGGGAGTTAATCCCCATCTTCATTTGTCTAGCTGCCATTTCACTTATTGTCCTCCACCAGTCCAGGAAACTGTCATTTTCTGGTTGAGGGACAGAGTATGCAGTCCAAATTGTCTCAACAAAAGGAACCAGCACTCCCTTGAGAAAACACAAGAGACCAAAAGATGGTCTATTGTTTCACTTTCTTGTTCACAAAGAGGGCAACTATCAGGGTGATCCAATCCTCTTTTTGCAAGACGATCAGCTGTCCAACACCTTTTTTGAGCAACTAACCACATAAAAAACCGACATTTAGGAGGCGCCCAGGTTTTCCATATCCTCTCGTACGGTTCAAAAGGAATCGAGCCAATGAATAACCCCTCGTAGGCAGATTTCGCTGAATATTTTCCATTGGCGGCCAGCCTAAAAATGTGCTTATCTTCAACATTCGGCCTTAATTCAGCAGTTAACAATAAGTTCCAAAGGTGAAGATAATCAACAATTGCCCCCACAGATAGGGCCCCTCGAATATCCGACATCCATGCTCTTCCAGTAATAGCTTCTTGCACTGTCCTTGTATTGATTTTTCTTTTCGGAACAACTTGAAGAAGTCTTGGCGCAATATCTGCCACCCTCTGTCCTTGAATCCATCGATCCTTCCAAAAAAGAGTATTAGCACCATTCCCAACTTCCGTTTGCATCACCATACTGAAGAAGGCCTGGACCTTGTCCGGAACTCGGATAGTCAAGGATGACCAAGGTCAGTTAGGCTCCGTTTTTTGCAGCCATAACCAACGCATCCACAACGCCCAACTCAGCTCCTTAATGCTTGAAATACCAAGACCACCCAAATCAAGAGGCCGACAAACTTTGCTCCAAGAAACAAGGCAATGCCCCCCATTTATCTCTTTGTGACCTCTCCAAAGAAAGCCTCTTCGGATTTTATCGATTGCTTTTGTGATATAAGTTGGGAGATCAATTGCCATTGCTAAGTAGATGAGCATCCCAGTAAGCACAAACCGCACTTGAACTGTTCTCCCAGCCCTTGTCATCAAGTCTGCCTTCCATCCAGGAAGCTGATTTGCAAATTTGTCGATAATTGGCTGCGTCTAATCCTTGGTTATCTTTCGCAGCGTTAATGGAAGTCCAAGATATTTACAGGGGAAGGACGAAATTCCACACGGCAGCAAACCTTGCACAACTGCAATGTCACTCTCGTCGCAACGAATGGGATATACATTAGATTTCTGGACATTATTATGTAGCCCAGAAGCCTCGCCGAATAGGTGAAGAATATCCACTATGGTTGCTATATCTTCGGCAGCTAGTCGCAAGAAGAGGACTACATCATCAGCATACATAGAGACTCGGTGATGCACAGATCTTGTAGCAAGGGGTTGAAGAAGTCCTGCCCCTTCAGCTGCAGTGACCATTCGCCCAAGCACATCCATGACTAGAATGAAGAGCATCGGTGAGAGGGGGTCACCCTGTCGTAGTCCTTGACAATGAACAATATGTTTGCCCGGAAACCCATTTACCATCACTTGAGTGGAAGAGGTTGCAAGCAGCCCACATAGAATATCCCTCCAAATCTGTCCAAATCCCATCCTTTGTAATACCTCTATGAGAAAAGGCCAGGAGACAGAATCAAAGGCTTTTGTGATGTCCAATTTCAGAAGCAAATGGGCCTGTCTTCGTCGATGGAGGAACCTTGCAGTTTGCTGAACTAACATGTAGTTATCCTGAATAAAACGGCCTTTTATAAAAGCACTTTGAATGGGTGAAATCATCTCATTTAACCTTCCAGCTAGGCGATTAGCTAGCAGCTTGGTGATCAATTTTGTGAAGCTATGTACCAGGCTAATTGGTCTGAAGTCTTTTACTTGATCAGCCCCCTCCTTTGGGATCAATGTGATGTACGCTGTGTTCAACCTATTGAACTGCGCAAATCTCCTGCTCCAAACTGCTGAAACTGCTGCCATTATATCCACTTTAATTATAGACCAGCAGGCCTTATAAAATCCTCCTGTGAAACCATCAGGACCCGGAGCCTTATCTGAAGGCAGCAATTTAACTGTTTCCCACACTTCTTCCTCCAAGAAAGGCAAGTCCAGAGCAGCCAAATCAAAGGTCGGAACTCCCACAGCTTCAAGATTGACAGAGCAATCTCTGTCAATGCTGACACCCAGCAGATTGGAAAAGAATTGATCCATTAGAATGGCCTTCTCATTATGTCCAGTGAAAACCTGGTTGTCAGCAACCAATCTTGCCACAAAATTTTTTCTTTTCCGGTGACGGGCATGCATATGAAACAATTTCGTATTAGCATCACCTTCTTTGAGCCAAGAAACTCTAGATCTTAGACGGGCGATGGTGCGCTTTAATGAGGCAAGTCCAAGGGAGTGCTTCTTCAATTTATTTTTGAGTCAAATTTCACTTAGCGATAAGGACCGAGCATCTTGTGCAATCTCCAACCTATGCAGCACCTCACGAGCAAGGGCAAGTTGGGAGTTCACGTGTCCCACTCTACTATCGCTCCAGCTTTGCAATCTTTTTGCTGTCGCCTTAAGTTTCATGTCTAGAGCTTGGAAAGGACACTCCAAGGCAGGGACTGAGTTCCATGCATCCTGAACAGCCTCCTGGAATCCATCTAGCTTTGGCCAGAAAGATTCAAAATGGAATCTTCGCTTTCCTGACCTGTTATCCCGAAGACCAAGCAGTAAAGAGCAGTGGTCAGACACTTCAGAAGCTGAACTCTGCAGCAAAACATTAGGGAACAAGTCCTCCCAATCAGTAGAACACATGACTCTATCTAGCTTCACCAAGGTAGGTATGTTTTGCTGGTTGGACCATGTGTATTTGCGTCCATGAAGGGGGATCTCCTTAAGAGATAAATCATCAATGGTCCTTCTAAAGCGACCCATCATTGCACGATTAAGATTAGAATTATTTTTGTCTTCAGCTTTGTAGATGAGATTGAAGTCCCCTGCAATTATCCATGGACCAAGACAAGCTGCTCTGACATTTCTTAGTTCCTGCAGAAACTGAACTTTTTCTTCACTACTCTGCGGTCCATATACACAAGTTAGCCACCAGGCTTGCCCCTCTTGTGTGCAGAACTGGACTGAGATACTGTGATCATCAATTCTGTTAAGGCCTGTGCTCCCCAGATGATGTTTCCAGGCAACTAAAATCCCACCACTAGCTCCAAGAGAAGGTAGAACCAGAAAATTTGAAAAATCTGATCCAAGCATGGACAACAAGGTTCGTCGCGGGACTTCAGTTAATTTTGTTTCTTGAACACACACAATGTCCGCTCGTGAAGAGGACACCAACTCCCTAACCGAATTCTGGTGAGTAGAGGATTTTAAACCCCTTACATTCCAAATCAAGATTTTTTCTGGATCCATTAATACAGGAAGAACAACCAAAGCTGAACAGCAAAAGGATTACATTTAAATGTCCTCACTCTGCTAATCTGCGCAGAAATCTACTGGAGCAGACCATCCAAACAGGGCTGCCAAAGCTTCCACGTGAGTTTGGGAGAGAGGATGCACGAACAGCTTAGCATAATCCTCCATAGCTTGCTGGTTAATATCCTCCAATTCTCCAACTACTTTTAAAGCTTTCATTACTCGTTTTGTAGATCTTCTGCCCAGTTCTTGAATGTTGAATTCTACCCCAACTCCAGCAACCCGGCGGCTACGACGCGGAGCTGAATTATGCAAGGCCAGATTTCTTCCCCTGTTCTTGATTGAAAGGTTGTCATTGCTAGGAGTCGGCAGCAAGTTGGAGATGTGACGAGTAATTTTTTTGAAAAAGTCAACACGCATAGAATTTCAGATGTATCCCCAGTTCCTCCACACTGATCCTGATTTTGCTGTAGAGATTTTGTATGAATATTGTGTCCAGTTGCAGACTCCTGAGACTCTTCCATGAGCCTTTGTCTGTTTCCTTTTTTCTTTCTGTAATAGACTTTCAGAGGACGATCAGTTTGGGGTAAAGGAATTAAAGGTGGGCAGAATTGGGCCAGCTCCAGCGACCCATTGTGAATTTGGGGCGATGCTGTTCCAGTAGTGTCCACAGTCCCCCAAACCAGTCTAGCCTGGGGCGAACCTGCTCCACTCAGCTCCAGCAACCCCGCACACATGGCATTGTGTTGGGGTGGAACGTGAATAGCCAGGTCCAGCGGCCCAGTACCAGAGCGCATCTCGAGCCCATCAAAACCATTACTATGCTGCCCACTTAATCCATCAGCAAAATCAGCAACGATGTCAACTTGACTGTGCATCTTCTTCAACATGTCACCTCCAGTAATGTCCCCAGAACCCGATACAAGTCTAGACTGGGGCAATCCTGGCCCATTCAGCTCAAACAGCCCCGCACTCATGCTGTCATGCAGGGGTGAAGCATGAACAGCCAGGTCCAGCGGCCCAGTCTCAGGGTACAATTCAAGCCCATCACATCCCGAAGCGCCTGTCATGAATGGATCTGCGTTCGCAAGCGTCGCAGCGCCCCATCCACAACCCTCTGTCTGTTGTGGACCCAGACGAAGATGAATTGATCGCCGCTGACCAGCGCCTTTACGAGGATGCCGAGACGGGGAATCCGGTCGATGGCGTTCATTGTCTCCATCTGGATGCGTGCCATCAGCCGGTGGGGGGGAGAGTCCTCAGCCCCCGACGAAGCATCAACCGGAATGGCCGCCATACTAATATTGTATGACAAGCACCGCTTCTCACTTGTCACCATCCCAGGCTCAGCGATGTAGAGCTTCATGTTTCGGTGGAGTTTTTTTGGGTCAAAACACCAAGCCCTCAGCTTGAAGGAGGAGAGGTCTGACTTCAAAGCTGTGGCAGGATGGATATCTGAAACCAAACAAGAATCATGCAGGAGGTGCTCCGCCGTAGATCTTCCCCATGCATGAGCCGGGATCCCCCAAATCTGAACGTCGGCCAGAAATGGTAGAGCCCCCGTCGTTGCATGCGTAAACCGCGACCACCGCTTGAACTGCAAGTTGAAACGAGGCCCTCTGAAAACTTTGCCTTCATTGAAAACCCTTGTGGCGGTGTCTTCGTTAGGGAGGAATAGCAGAAAGTCTTCGGGCATGGCTTGATGAATTGCCAAAGAATCAGCATCTATGCCGAAGCAACGCGCCACTTCCTCCACAACCTCAGCGCCAGGAACCTTTGGTCGGGTGCCAACCACCATGACGTACAGAGCTCGTCGGAGTGCCACTTCCTCTTGGGCCATACCAATAGAGAGTTCTAGAACGCAAGTAGGCTCCACAGATGATTCATCACTTAGATAGCCATTTATGGCGCCAATGAATCCGCATAGGACTACGGTTCTCCAGCTAATCCATACCCAAAATTATATCATAAGTCTGTAATTGCAAAACCTTCAACTCTTGTTTAAACAGATACCCCTGAATACTCCATTCTGCGTGAGGTAACAAGGAAGAACACTGCATGACACCTCCATTGGCCACTTTAACCTGCACTCGAGTATCTACCACAACAGTAGTCTGAAGCTTGTCCAACAATAGTTGATTGATGAAGGAGTGGGTACTGCCTGAATCAATAAGGATAGAGACTTCAAAATTTTGCATCCTCCCCAGAAACTGTAGAGTTCCTTTGGCAGCACAACCCACAACAGCTTCAGATAACCAGACAGAGAACAATTGTTCCTCCTGAACCGATCCAACTTCGTCAGGGATTGGTACCTCCTCAAAGGAAAATAGCTCCCAAACCTCCTGCATCGCATGGAGCTGAACTGAAGCTGCACAAGTATGTCCCCGATGCCACTTTTCAGCACACTTATCACATAACCCCTTAGCACGCCGATAAGCTCTTAATGCTTTCATGCGATCTTCAACTGATTTAGATGGTTGGACAGGACGTTGATTCTCTTTGCCCAAACTGGGTCAATCCACAGCTAACGGTGAAGGTAATGGATGAGGCCCCTTCGGTTCTGTCTTGTACCAAGGAGGTGTACTGAACTTGCGGTAATCCTGGTGACGAACAGAATCTGTTACCTCTTCCTGCAACAGGGCCAGCGTACACGCTGTGTCCAAATCACCAGGTCGTTGCATCATCACCACAGCACGGACCTCATCACACAATCCATCCACAAATCGCGTTGTGAAATACAACGGATCATGCACAGATTCATAAGCAGCTAACTGATCCATCAATGTACAAAACCGATCAATATAATCAGCTACAGACCCCGTTTGCCGGATGCGAAACAGGTGACGCAAAAGCATCTGATGCTGATTTTTACCAAACCTGTCCAACAGCAGTTTACAGAAAAATGACCAAGGAACTTCTACATAACGATGTTGTACTGCTTGAAACCAACAAGCCACAGGGGGAGTCATATGCATGGACGCCACTCGGTAAAGATAGAAGGGAACAGGGGATAGGCGGCAACGTGAAGAACACGTTGATCAGAGAGTAACTAGAGGAATATAATTCTGTTACATTTTTCATAACCCCATCTCTTATGCACTCACGCCTTTATGCAGCAAGGCAACACGCCGGCATCTCATCCCCCATAGGCCACGCACACGTTACATGGAGTTCACCCACTCCGGGCCCAACAGCCTCTGGTTCAACTTACGCTCACGTGTACCTCTCCTTGGCTCAGCTGGCTCCTCTTTCTCCTTTGAACGGCCCACATTGTCCAGTTTGGCTCCCGCGCCTTCAGGTTCAGCAGCTTGTGGCGCCCTGCTGGTAACACAAATATATTGAATGTTCTTCATTTTGTTTAGAAGCATGTCGCCCTTGGTGCATTTAAGGTTCTGCGTGTTTCAATGTCCACACGGTATGCTAACATCTTCACCAAAGGGCTTCCATCAAACGTCTTCTAGGAATACATCGTGGATTCGACGCTATGACTGTGTGTTGGGGGGAGGGGGGTAGACAGCTTCATAGGCCCATGTATGTTTAAGGTGCATGGGCATTGAGCCTGTTAGGGTACTTCAGTAGATTGGTCCTCATCTTGTTAGGCAATGATATCCGACAGTGGCGATGATTCTATAAAGCAACCATAGGACTTATCCTTTCCTATATATGTACATTTACCCATGTTCTATAATCAATCTACAGTCCTCCCTACCATACCTTTCCTTACGATGACGAATCAATTGGTTGATAAATCAACTAATGAAAAATAGTACAGAAAATGGTAGCCTTTTCAACAAATCATAGATGAAAAGGAAAGAAACACTCCAGAAGATAAATATTATCATCACCAAAGCCAAAGGAGAATAGAAAAATGATGCACACTGCACCTTATTGCTTGGAATTTGTTGATACGCTTTCTGCTAGTAGAGGCCCCAGGACACAAGGACGTCAAATAACAAGAGCTGAACAAAAAGACAGGATCAGTTTTTAACGAGGTAGGTAGAAACAATGTTCGAAAAACTTCAAATCACCGCTGACATTGACGATAACACAGCAAAAAAGGAGAAATAAGATGCTGACAAAATCAAGTTGAATACTCATGCAGTCATATAAAATTGTAGATATTGCAATTATGGTAGTAAGTTGTTGCATTATTATCTTTTTCATTGCAAAGCATATTGTTTGGGTGGACACAGTAAAGGGAGGCTTGAAGGGTTGGAATACTTATAATTATCTGGAGCACATGAAACTTAACAATCCATGTGACCGAACCATGAGGTAGGACAGTGTCTGACTATAATTAATATTGCTACTTTTTGTTAATCCGGATATTTTATACTTTCAACTCTTGTTGCTTATCAAAACCTAGCATACTCCAAGCCTATTTTAGATAAAAAGATCATTACACACACTGTTTTATAGTATGTTACTTTAATATTATTAATGTTGACAGATGTGTATTCAATGCTCCTCATCCATAACTGCGGAAACCGAAAACTATAAATCTCAACATTGCATGCTTATCTTTTGCCTTTAATGGAGCACTCCAGTGAAGTGTTTTCAAGTCGTCCGATCACGATTAGTCGGACTAATCGGTGGACTGGCAACGACTAGGGTCACCGAGGCGACTAGTCCGACTAGAATTTTGGTCATCCGACTAGTCACGACTAGTCGTCCGATTAGGGAGAGGACGACTAGTTTAGGTCTGTAGTTCTAGATGGGCCTTTTCAGTTGGGTTTAACTGGGCCATTGCTTTGTGCCTTTGTGGGCTTTCTAGGTTTGACACTAAACAACACAGAGCCAAAGAGTCACCATCTTGTAATCTTGATGCTTGTTGTTGCTATATTATGTGTTGTAAAATGTAAATTATATATACTATATCCTATTACTATATACTATATATATGTGTCCAGAAACATGTGGATGACTAAATGGACGACCAGCTCGACTAGGGTCGATTAGTCGACCTGGTCAACGACTAATCGCGACTAATCGACCGGTCGGTCCCTATACGACTAGGTTCGACTAGACGACTTGAAAACATTGCTCCAATGAGCAATTCCTGTGTTAAGGCTCGTTTGGCAGAGCTTCCACGCTGAATATAGGAGTCCTACCAAACATTTTTTACAATGAAGTGATTATATGCCGATTTTGTGAAGTGGTTCGGTGAAATGAACTAGGGGCTTGAGACCTAAAAAAGTAGCTTCTCCTGATTCAATCCATGCATAGAATCACTGTGTGCATAGAGTTTATCCTAGAGAATCACTTCTCGCAAAGAATCTGGAGCAGGGAGGCTCTACCAAACATGATCTTAACACCAAAGGATTCAAGAAGCTATTTCACGACAATCATTTGTTTTTCCTATATTCATGCATTTACAATCTTGTGCTCCTAAGTGGATATAGGAAGGGAAATCAGCATCTACCCAGCTTAGGCGCAAGGCATCACCTTTCTGCCTACTAATAACATCTTTATGCCCACTTAGTGGTAATTAGGCATCAGATGTCATGCCACTTGGCTTTTACAACCTTAAATTTGAAGCAGCAATAGCAATGATGCTTTGTTAGATATAAACTGGCAAACGGGAACCAACGAAAACTTAGAGCAATAGCAGTTGCTTGCAATTTAGTAGACTAATCTTATTGGATACATCCAAAGATTTTGCCTTAAATAGTAGTGAACCTCAGGGTTATAAACACCAAGAAAAAGGGGCTTAACTCTTTGATCATCCTGGGTGCTTGGTGCCTGTGGCTTCAGAGAAACAGAGTAGTGTTTCATGGAGAGTCTCCATCCATGCCTAGAATTTTTAGATGTTTCTCAGATGATTGTGTTAGCTGGGCAATAGCAGGAGCTAAGGAGCTTGAGAGCCTAGGCTTAGTTGTAGCTCTGGCCGAGGTCGGGTCAAGTTACGGTTCCAGTTTGTAATTTCCTTCGGGTTTTTGTGTAGGGGCCTTGAGAGACTTGCTCAGCAAGATCTCCTTTTTGTAAGGTTTTTATTCCTCTCTAATATATAAGATGTGCAGTTCTCCTGCGCGTTCGATAAAAAAATAGTAGTGAACAGAAAACAGCTATCCACATGCCTAAACCTTGGTTTGTGGATTTTGTTGGGTTTTAACTCTAGCCTACCCCCAACTTGTTTGGGACTAAAAGGTGTTGTTGTTTTTATTGTTGCAAACAACAAAAGTCAATAGATAATCCATCACTCCATGCTACAAGTCAAGATCACATCAGTTTCTAGTTTATGCCAATTTTGATCTAATATTTCTTTCAAGATGCAGTAATCATCCCTAGACTAAGTCATGTTATGTACTTATGCGCTTGATAATTCTATTATCAATGTTATATTTATGAGTATTTAAATTGTATATGATAGCATTCAAAAGTACTTCATCTTACTAATAATTTTAGTGAGGCTTCCTATGTTTATATATGATACTTTTCATGGTAAAAAGACGCATTTTGGCCATGACAATGTAAGAAAACTCTTAGGAGTGGAGTACTATGTGCTCTAGTGTGCACATACATCCATTTATAAAAGGGAAAGGTCGGCAAAGACGACTGCTACAACTACAGAACCACTTTTTTAGAAGACAAATGATAATGATAAAAAAACGCTGAAGACTCACGAGCTCATTGTGAAATCAATAGGCACACCCTCATTTGCTATCATCTTATCATGGTACTTAGTTGCAGTATTGCTTCCTGCTGGTTGGTAGATGAGAGAAATCCATGGCTGCAACAACGGAAGCATGTCAAGAACCACTTTAAAGTTTAAGTGGAATAAAGGTACATAATAAGCACCCGAAAATACTATAAAACTTTTGCCAAGTTATAAAGCAATAATCACTAAAAGCAAACTTGACTGACATAATTAATGTCACAAATTTACAAGACAAAACAATCAGCAGATATGATAAAATAGAACATAACAGTACCAAAAACTGATCCTGAAAACTAGCTAAATTATGTTGGTCTCCAGCATCGCTGCACATGTGAGAGCACCTCACACTCACACACACTTCGGCTGGGCTGAAGGTACAAGATGGGGGAGAGACACAAGCACAAACACACTGAACAAATGTAGGAACTGAACTGGCTTCTGTTTGCAATTGAGAGTATATACAACTATATGCTCTACCAACTACAACTGTTGCATACATAGCAACCATACATGGCTGAGATCAGCCACTCTGCTACAGTGGCTAGGAACGACTAGAGAGTTGGCCTAGTGTCAACTTCTAATTTGCAGACAAAAAAAACAAGATCAGGAAGCAGCTTATCTCACACACTAGCACAACAAATTTCTAAGAAATATAGGAAATGAAAACTATAACATTATTTCAAACCTCAGAATCTTCTGCTCGGTCCTTGGAATCTTCAGGGCGCTCATTTCCCTGTAAGCACAAGGCATGATGTCATGAGTAGACCCATAGCACAAGAAACTACATTCAACCTACTAATAGTGATACTCCTTTTATAAGTAACACAAAATAATCACAACAGAAAGTATAGCAGCCACTCAAGCAAAATAATGGACAGATCAACATTAAAAACATAATGCTGTCATTACTCATTAGCAAGGGAAATTGGTATTATTTTAAAAAATATTAGTGAAACCAGGGAATAACGACCATATTCTGCTGCTGTATTAGTTTATTCTCCGTTGCAGATAAAAAAACAAGTTATGAGTAACCCTTATGCCATGCAAACATAAGATCCGGCTCATAATTACAGGCAATTAGACTCCAGATGTTTTTAAATAAATAATCAACCCAGGTATTAGACAATGCTGAATAAGGGCTACAATGCAGAAGAAAACATCTAACCAGTGGATTTCGTAACTTAAGTCAGTAAACCTCAAGAGCAACAACTAGTACTAAATATGACGGAGTGTTGCAACACCTTATGAGATGAATCCATCGAGGTACTAGCTCCCCCATTCATTTCCCGGGGTTGTGAAGCCTGCCTAGTATGTGCTCGGCCAGAAATAATATGTGACATTGATGGTCGCATTTGCACCACTGCATCAATATGATTCAAATGGACCTGTAAAATAAGGCAAGAAATTGAACCCGAAGAACATGATACAAAATAAACATCTAATGCTAGTAATTAACCAATGTTTCCTAGTAGGCTACTAGGCTACCGGCCAGCAAGTTCTCTCTAATGGCAAACTAATAATCAAAATGGATTCAACTTTTGGGTTACAATTGCTAGACATAAATGACAAGCTAGTTAGGCCACAAACCCAGTATCGCTAGAACTGTGGGGGTACCTTGAGGGAAAGGGAGTGTTTAGGGGAATAGAGTCAACCAGAAGTAACAAACAAGTACTGGCCATATCCCAACAACAAAATATTTTAGCATGTGTATGGCATAATTATATTTCAACATGGGTATGGGGCTATGGGCATAATATAAAATGTGTAAGAACTTAAAAGCAATCATAAGTTACATAACCCAGGGGCTTATTACTTTTTTTCATATTGGATAGGAAGGCAGCACCTTAATACGCAGGCAAGAAGCTAGATTGTCCCTGAAATATACTAATAGAATAAGCAGTATCAAACATTTAGGACATTTATAATTTACGTCACTATTTCTGCCACATATATCCTAAATGTGCAATGCCACAATTCCCTAGGCTACAGTAGCCAGCAAAAACAAAAGAACACATAAGCTGTCATTACTTACCAAGTTGCCTTTAAGAACTCCAACCGCGTAATTAGTAACATCAACTGCCTTGGATGACGATAGTGTCTTTTTAACAACACAAAATAAGGACAAAAAACAATATCAATGAGACATGAACAACATTAGCAAGAAAATTATTTGCATGGGAACAGAACTATTATTACCCAATTAAGATACCATCACAAGTGTTAAAGAAGAACCTTATTTTAACTTAACTAGTAAAACTACAGTTTATAATGATTTTTTCTCGAACGCGCAAGAAAATTGCATGACATTTCATTTAGGGAAGAGAAGATAGTACAACACAAGGGTATGAAACCCCCAAAAAAGGACCACACCACACACACAACCTGGCTAGGGTTGGGAACCACTCAAGGTCGTATCCCTACACATCTTTTGAAGCCCTATTGCATTTGCGAGAAAATTGAGTCCTTTTGCATCGGTCCAACAAGAGCCTTGTTTGTTCCTTCCCACCATTCATCAAAGGAAGAAGTGTCATGTTGGGGAGAAAGGTTCTGGAGGCCGACTGTTCTGAGAATGTTGAACCAAGCTTGCCGGTAGAAAATGTTAGAGAATCTGCTACATATGGAAGGGCCTGAGCCTGGCAACCCTGTGCCGGCCGGCAACTACTATTATAGATAGAGGAAATTAGGGGAGAGGAGTCTGGATCTGATTGATCCTGTATATTATTAGCTTCCATAGACATAGGGGTTTCCTTTTACCTCTCTTCCTCCTCTCCAATACACAGTCTGCCCTCATTCAATATACAATAGTTTTTCCTCCATCCTGCTCACTCACATGGTATCACAGACCTAGGTCTACCGACCGATCCTTTCCCCTTTTTTTCGCTTCCGCCTCAGCGCGCGCCCACCACTCGGCGCTGCCATGTCCGGCCTCCCTGCGTCGCCCCTTGACGTTGTCTCCGGCTCCGAGGTGCTTCAGCACCCCAACATCGCCGACACTTCCTCAGGCGCCGATCTTCGCGCCGCCAAGGAAGAGGACGAGCGACGAGCTCTGTCCGCCCGTCAGGCTGCCCTTGCGCGCGCGGCTAATGCCGACCGCGAGGCCGCGCTTGCCCAGCAGGAACGCGACGCGGCTGAAGCCCGCGTTCGCGCTACCCAAGAGCGCGCCACCAGGGAGCGCGCTGCTGCTGCTCCTCCCCAGCCGGAGGAGGACACTCGTTCGTCTGGCACTCACGTCGACGACATCCCATCTGCAACTCTGCATGCTGCTCTTCTCCACCACGAGGCAGCCGCGCTGCTAAACCTCCACGCCCAGGTTGTTGCAGTAACCAACATCCAGGCTCTTGTCCCTCTACTCCTTGACACCAACTCCACTTTTTACGGCCGCTGGTCCGAATCTTTCCTTCTCAGTTCTCACCCTCACCAAATTTTCTCTGGAATGTCACGTCCTCTCCGATTCTGTTTTTCCCGAGTCACCTGATTGGATTCGCATGAATGCCGTCGTCCGCAATTGGCTTCTTGGCACCCTTTCTGATGCCCTCGCTGACATCATCTCTCAGCGCGGCGCCTCTGCCCGCACCCTCTGCTATCTATAGAGTCCCAGTTCCTAGGAAACCACACCACACGTGCTCTCTATGCCGACCAAGAATTCCGCTCCTTCTCCCAAGGCGATCTCCCGGTCGCCGAATACTGTCGCCGCTACAAAAAACTCGCCGAAGATCTGCGTGATCTCGGCGAACCTGTTTCTAATCCGACTTTAGTCCTCAACATTGTCAGAGGCCTTAACGAGCGCTTCCAGGCTCTTGGTCTCCATCTGCGCTGCACCAATCCCCTTCCCAGTTTTCTGCAGGTCCGCGACGACCTAGCTCTTGAGGAACTCACGATGGCAAAAGCTGCTCCGGCCGCTGCCCTCGCTGCCCTGTCCAACACCGGCAACTCCACTGGTTCCCAGTCGTCCCAGCCGCGCCAACCTTCACCCAATCACCAACAGCAGACTGGTGGGCGTGGCAGTGGCGGCGGTTCTTTTCAGAACCGGGGCAAGCGCGGTGGACAGCCCTCCGGTGGCAACCGCGGTGGTTCCAGCCACATTTCCACTCCCCCAGGTGGCCACAACTACTACAATCCCTAGACGGGATCCATCTACATGTGGCTAGGGTCACGACCGCCAACACCTCGTCCACCGACTTCAGTGCCTCCTGCTCCACCTCAACCGCCTCAGGCCTTTCTTGCTAGACCTCCAGGCCAGTGGGCAGGCTCCTGGGGGCCCCCCCTCAGGCATATGGGCCCCTGACTACACTGGCGCTGCTGCACCCCCTCCTGGTTGGGATCTCCAACAACTTGCCACCAATTTCCAAACCACCACGCTTCAACATCCCCAGCAGCAAGAGTGATTCTTCGACACAGGTGCCTCCAGTCACATGACTTCCGACGCTGGTATACTTTCCCACCTCTCCTCTTCTAATCATCTACTCTAACATTGTTGTTGGCAATGGCAACCTTCTTCCTGTCACTTCCACTAGCACTACTCAACTTCGTTACAATTTTCGTCTTAACAATGTCCTTGTTTCACCGTCTCTCATTAAAGATTTAATTTCTGTTCGCCAATTCACCACTGACAATAACTGTTCTGTGGAATTTGACCCTCTTGGCTGCTCTGTGAAGGATCTTCCCACTCGGCGCGTGATCCTTCGGTGTGATAGCTCCGGCCCACTCAAGAGCACAGCATCTTCCCTGCATGCTACCACCTCCTCGTTATGGCATCAATGACTTGGACATCCAGGATCTGCAGTCCTCACTCAGCTAGCTCAGTCTTCTGCCATTCCTTGTACCCCGAATAAAAATACCCCCTTATGTCATGCTTGCCAGCTAGGACGTCACGTTCGTCTACCTTTCCATTCTTCTTCATCACATGCCACTCGAAATTTTCAATTAATACATTGTGATCTTTGGACTCCACCAATCACCAGTGTGTCTGGTCATAAATACTATCTGGCCATTCTTGATGACTGTTCCCACTATTTGTGGACATTTCCCTTGCGCCTTAAGTCTGACACCTTTTCCACCCTTACAAACTTTTTCGCTTATGTTCGCACTCAATTTGGTGTCACCGTCCAGGGTGTTCAATGTGACAATGGTCGTGAATTCGATAATCTCAACGCTCGCAATTTTTTCTCCACCCATGGAGTTCTTTTACGCATGTCTTGTCCTTACACTTCCCCGCAAAATGGCAAGGCCGAACGCATCATTCGCTCCATCAATAATGTCGTCGCACGCTTCTCTTCCAAGCCAGCATCCCTCCCACTTTCTGGGTTGTTGCTCTTGGTACTGCCACATATCTCCTAAATATTCTTCCCACCAAGACACTTACTTCCGGCACACCCCACTTCGCCTTACTTGGCAAACACCCCTCGTACGAACATCTTCGTGTTTTCAGCTGCAAGTGCTACCCTAATCTCACCCCCACTGCCCCCACAAACTATCTCTTCGTTCCAGCCTATGCGTCTTCCTTGGGTATTCCCCCCATCACAAAGGATACCTCTGTCTTGATCGTCTCTCTCACCGCATCATCATCTCTCGCCATGTGGTCTTCGAGGAGACCTCTTTTCCCTTTTTTGAGGATCCCTCTCCACCCACAAGCGCAGACTTTGATTTTTTGGATGACATACCTAACACGGTTTCAGTTCCATTCGAGCTGTCACCTTTCTTCCCTACAGGTACCACCAGCAACCTTGCTCCTATGACGCACTCGGTTCTGTCCACCAGCAGACCGACCAGTGGCCCCTGTCCACCAGGTGTTCCGCTTATTGGGCCTGCTGCTTCAGCTGGCCCTCCTACTGGACCTTCCTGGCGCCAATCGACGTCCGGCGCACCTCCCGGTTTCTCTCCCAACAGCTCCACATCGACCTCTGCTGCTGGGAAGAGCACCACTGACGGTTCTCCACCACGCTCGTCTACTATCGGACGCACCTCACCACCAGCCGCTGGACAGCAACCCTCTGTCAACCCAGGGCCTGATGGTCGCTTCCTCGGCCAGGTCTACACTCAACGGCAGATCAACACCGCAACACCAACTTCACCGACACCCAGTACCTGCATCCCAGATTCTGCGACCTCGCCTCCATCATCGGTACCCGCTGGTGCGGTACCCGTACCACCGATCACCAATCAGCATGGCATGACCACTCGTGGCAAGCGCGGTTTGCGGTTCCTGGCTCTATTTGAAGCTTTTGTGCTCTCACCAGTGCCTCGGAGTTATCGTGCTGCTCTTGCCGATCCCAATTGGCGGACAGCCATGGAAGCAGAATACTCTGCCCTACTTGCTAACAAGACATGGGATCTTGTCCCTCGCCCTTCGCACTCCAACATTGTCACTGGCAAATGGGTTTTCAAACACAAGTTCACTGCCGATGGTTCTTTTGAGCGTTACAAAGCACGTTGGGTTCTTCGTGGCTTCACCCAGCGTCCAGGCATTGACTTCTTTGAGACTTTCAGTCCCGTTGTTAAACCTGCTACTGTCCGGACAGTACTATCACTAGCTCTATCTCATGGTTGGCCCATTCACCAACTGGATGTCAACAATGCATTCCTTCAGGGCACGCTGTCAGAAACAGTCTATTGTGCACAACCTTCAGGGTTCGAGGATTCAGTTCACCCAGATTATGTTTGTCGACTCAACCGCTCACTGTATGGTCTGAAGCAAGCCCCGCGTGTCTGGTATAGTCGCTTTGCCTCTCATCTATTTCAGCTTGGTTTTACAGAAACCAAATCAGATACTTTGTTGTTCGTATATCGCAAAGGTGAAGACATAATTTATCTCCTGCTATATGTTGATGATATTGTCCTCACTGCATCCTCCATGGCACTTCTTCGGCGCACCATCAGTGCTCTTCAGCAGGAATTCTCTTTGAAGGACCTTGGACAATTACATCACTTCCTCGGCATGCATGTTCAGCACACCAGCTCCGGGCTCTACCTGTCTCAACGGCAATACATGGTCGATATTCTTGATCATGCTGGGATGCGCGACTGCAAACCGTGTACTACCCCGGTTGACATAAACCCCAAGCTTTCAGCCGATGGTGATCCAGTTTCAGACGCTACAGATTTTCGCAGTCTTGCAGGAGCTCTTCAGTATCTGACATTCACCCGCCCTGATATTTCTTATGTCGTCCAACAGATTTGTCTTCATATGCATGATCCAAGAGAACCTCATCTTGCTGCCCTCAAGCGTATACTGCGCTACATTCGTGGGACATTGGATTTGGGCCTCCTTGTGTGACCTTCTTCTCATATTGAACTAGTGGTCTACTCAGATGCAGATTGGGCTGGCTATCCGGATACTCGCAGATCTACATCTGGCTATGCTGTTTTTCTTGGGGACAATCTTGTCTCCTGGTCCTCCAAGCGGCAAAACACTGTTTCCCGCTCGAGTGCAGAAGCTGAATACCGCGTTGTCGCCAATGCAGTCGCTGAGGCTGCCTGGATTTGTCAGCTCCTGAAAGAGTTGCACTCCCCCCTGCCCAAGACCACTCTCATATATTGCGACAACATCAGCGCAGTCTACATGTCTTCTAATCCGATCCAGCACCAGCGTACCAAGCACATTGAGATTGACCTTCACTTTGTACGCGAACGTGTTGCTCTTGGTGATGTACGTGTTCTCCATGTTCCAACGTCATCACAGTTTGCCGACATCTTCACCAAAGGACTTCCGTCATCGGTATTCTGTGAATTCAGGCACAGTCTCAACGTCCGTTCTACAAACGCTGCCACTGTAGGGGGTGTTAGAGAATCTGCTACATATGGAAGGGCCTGAGCCGGGCAACCCTGTGCCGGCCGGCCACTACTATTATAGATAGAGGGAATTAGGGAGAGGAGTCTAGATCTGATTGATCCTGTATATTATTAGCTTCCATAGACATAGGGGTTTCCTTTTACCTCTCTTCCTCCTCTCACAGTCTGCCCTCATTCAATATACAATAGTTCTTCCTCAATCCTGCTCACTCACAGAAAACACAAGAAACTAGCATATGATTCAAAGTCTCCTTATCTCCCATGGCCTAAAAGAATGGGACTCATCAAAGATAACATCCTGAGGGATTCTCATTCGACAACCAATAGGAACCCAACAGTGAACCCCTTCCAATGACCAACAAGATCCCAACAACGTACCCTTGTACTCACTACTATAACACAGAAAAATACACTAAATTAACTTGTTAACAAGGCGCAAGGGCATAACTATTGGAACACAAAACCTAACCCTAAACTGGGTTGGGTGATATATTTATACCAAAGTTGTTGGGCCAAGCCCATTACACACAGCCCCATTACAATATAACCACAATAGCTCTAACACCCCCCGGCAGTCGAATCTCTAGCCACGACAGATAATAAGACTGGACCGAAACTCATCAAACACCAACGTAGGGAGGCCCTTGGTGAAAATGTCGGCTAATTGTGAAGTGCTCGGGTTATGAAGAACACGCACATCCCCGACGGCGACACGCTCGTGGACGAAGTGGAGGTCGAGCTCGACATGCATCGTGCGCTGATGCTAGACGGAGTTGGTAGAGAGGTACATGGCGCTGACGTTATCACAGTAGACGAGGGTGCTCCTCGTCCGCGGACTGTGAAGCTCCTAGAGCTGCTGACAAAACCACGTCGCCTCGGCGACGCCGTTAGCCATAACGCGATACTCGGCCTCGACGCTGGAGTGGAAGACGACTGGCTGCCGCTTCGAAGACAAGGAGACAAGACTATCGCCAAGGAACACGGCGAAGCCAGAGGTGGACCGGCGTGTGTCTGGACAACCCATCCAGTCGGCGTCGGTGTAGACCACTGTTATTAAAGCATCGCTTAAACGGTAAAACGTGATTAGGGTGTAAAACGTCCGCACGTTTTAAGAAAAAGGTGTTGAACGTCCGTTTTTGGACGTTTAAGCGTCCTCTGAGCGTCTGAAACACGTTTTAAGACGCTTTATGGACGTTCTAGATGTTAATGGGCCTTCCTGGGCCTTTAGCCGTCCTCAAACCCTAAATTCTAAGCCGCCAGCCGCCTAGCCGTCCTTAGCCCCGCCAGCCGCCCAGCCGTCCTTAGCCGCTACGACGTCATCCTCAGCCGCTGCCCACTACCGTCGTCCAGAGCCGCCAAGTATGCCGCTGGGCGCCGGCCCCCCTCCTCCCTCCTCCCTCTTCCCTCCGCCCACAGTCCAAAGTCCAAAGTCAAGGAACCGTGCTTGGACATCTGCACAAACGCAAGGCGGCACAGAGAGCTCGGAAGAAATAGCAGACTCCAGTGTGCCGCCGCCGCTCAAAATTCCAGTGTGCCGCCAGCCGCCAGCCTCCAGTACCCACTCCCCACTGCGCTGCTCTGCGCAAGCCGCCAGTGCCCAGTGCTGAGCAACAGAGCAAGACGCCAGTGCCCTCACCTGTCACTGTGCTGCTCTGGCAGCTCTGCTCTGCCTCACTTCTGTTGAGCAAGACCAACAGCTGAGCAGCCACTCCGCAAGACCAGTAGCCAGCCTCAAATTGAATTTGTTGATTTTGCTCACAGTGAATCAATCTCTATTTGCTTACAGTGAATTTCAATGGCAACAAATAGCGAGGCATTGTCTGCCGGTCAAAGTAATGACTCCTATGACCCACTCAAAGATCAATCACGAAGGCCAAAATCAAATGATCCAGGATGGAAATATGCATACTATGTTGAGGATGGAAATATGCATCAATGATTTCAAGTCGTCCGACTAATCGCGATTAATCGGGCTGGTCGGTATTTAGTGCACGATTTGGTGGACGACTTGACTAGACAACCTAGTCGTCCTGGTCGTCCGACTAATCGTCGATTAGGGCGACTAGTCGTCCGACTTGTGTGACCTGGTCGTCCTGGCTAGGGTTCAGTTATTGGACCTTTTTTAGCCCATCAGGTTCAGGTAAGTCACAAATCACAATGAAGCAATATGTTACTTTGTTTATCCTAGTTGTTTGTTCTAATTTATATAATGTATACAGGTATATTTATATATATACCTATATAAGTATAGCTACTAGTCTAGGACGACCAGGGACCGACTAGGACCGACTAGGGGTCGACTAGTCGCCCTAGTCGTCGCCTAATCGCGACTAGTCGCCTGGTCGGTCCCAGGGTTCGACCAGGCGACTAGGCGACTTGAAATCATTGATATGCATATCCCATTATATGGAGCAGCACTATATTTGAACCCTAGAAAATTCTACAACATCAAAGTAGGTGATGATGAAGGCTATGTTGGAGAGCTAAGGGGTTGCTTTAATGACGTGCTTGTCAAAATGGTGGTAGATGAGGATCTTAGAGAGAAGATTGATGCCCAAGCTGTTCTTTATGAGAACCAAACAGAGGCATTTGCAAATCCAATGGCTATAAAAAATGCACAAACAAGGAATCCATGTAAGTATTCTAAATTTGATAGCCTTCCCTCCATTTCAGCATGTAACATATAATCTTCTTGGTCTTGCCATTTTAGTTGATTGGTGTCTTGCATATGGTGGTCGTACTATTGAATTATATAAGTTTGCAAGACGGATTGTTAGTCTTTGTGCTTCATCATCCGGTTGTGACCGGAATTGGAGTACATTTGAATTTGTAAGTAAGCTAGTCAAATTATTCAATTTCTATTCGTCACTATTTTTTTATCCTCAGTTCTTCACTGGTTACTTTTATTTGCACTTGTAGATGCATACCAAAAAGAGGAATAGGTTAGAGCACAAAAGGTTGAATGACTTGGTATATGTTTTATACAACAGAAAGATAGCTGATAGGTTTCAAAAAATACATGAGGAAGAAAAAAAACTTTGATCCTTTGACTTTAGAAGACTTTGATTGGGACAATGAATGGGTTGATCCATTAGCTAATTCTTCTCATGTTAGCAATGCTCTTGGAGATGATTTCAATTTACCATGGGACCAAGTTGATGAAGCTATTGGTGCATCTACACATCTCAGAGGTCGTAATTTTCCTAGGAGAGCTGCTGGTGGGTGTGTGAGAAGGGAAGAAGACCTTGAGGAAGAGGAGATTAATTTAGCAAATGAAGATGACGAGGATGAGGAATATATTCTTGATGATCTTGATGTGGAAGATGAAATTGAAGGAAGCAATAGTGGAAAAGATGGTGATGATCAAGGCGTGGATGCTCATGGTCATAATATTGATGAGTTCAATGATGGTTACTAATCATGCATAAAAGTTGTAACTTGTGTTGTTGAACTTGATCTGTTTCTTTTTATGCTAATGCTATTTGGTTTGTGAACTCAACTTATGTATGAACTTATTCTATATTTGAAATTCTATGTCAAGTCTGAAAAGATGTTTCAACGTTCGTTCAAACGTTTAAACGTTGAAAAGTTGGTTCATAACGTTTTAACGTTTTACCGCTTTAATAACCATGGTGTAGACAGCGCGGTCGATGGTCGCAGAGCGTCGAAGAAGCAGGCCAAAGTCGGTGGTGCCCCGAAGGTACCGTAGGATCCACTTCATAGCGGTGAGATGTGGCTCCCGAGCGGCATGCATATGGAGGCACACCTGCTGGACGACATAGGCGATGTCAGGGCGAGTGAAGACTAGGTACTACAGGGCCCCGGTGAGACTCCGATAGCTGGTCGGATCAGCCATCGGAGGGCCGTCGTCGGAGGAGACCTTGCCCTGAGTGTCCACTGGAGTCGTGCAGGGCTTACAACCAGCTATGCCAGTGCGATCAAGGATGTCAAGAGTGTACTGACGCTGGTGTTGGAACATGCCTTCGGGTCGACGCTCAACGGTGATCCCCAGGAAGTGGTGCAGCTCACCCAGGTCCTTCATCGTGAACTCCTACTAGAGAGAGGAGATAGTGTGTCGTAGAAGGTCAGGGGAGGAGGCCGTGAGGACGATGCCGTCGACGTAGAGGAGGTACGCGGTATCTAGGCAGCGGTGGAAGACGACCAGGGAGGTCTCCGCCTTGGCCTCAACAAAGCCCTGTGACAGCAAGAAGGTGGCAAAGCGACAGTACCAAACTTTGGGCGCCTGCTTAAGGCCATACAGGGATCGGTTGAGCTTGCAGACCATGTCGGAGTGAGCAGGGTCCACAAAGCCGACCGACTGAGTTCAATACACTGTCTCCATCAGAGTGTCGTGAAGGAAGGCATTCTTAACATTGAGCTGATGCACTGGCCAGGCCCATGAGAGAGCCAGAGTCAGGACCGTCCGGATGGTACCAGGCTTCACCACAGGGATGATGGTCTCATCATAGTCCACCCCAGGACGCTGGGTGAAGCCCCGTAGGACCTAGCGAGCCTTGTACCGATCCAAGGAGTCATCCGCCTTCCACTTGTACTTGAAGATCCATTTCCTGATGACCACATTGACGCCAAAGGGGCGTGGCACCAGGTCCCAGGTGTGGTTTGCCTGCAAGGCCTCATACTCCATAGGCGCACCGCTAGTTGGGGTCGGCGAGCGCACTACGGACAAAGGACGGCTCGAGGAGAGAGAGCCAGAGAGGAGGACGTCGAGAGGACCATGCGGTCAACGGGCCGGAGGACACCAACGACCTGTCGCGTAACCATTGGGTGGACGTGCCTGATGTCCCGGTGGAGGGCAACGGGGTGATACACTGGTGGTGCTCACAAAAGGAGAGGAAGGGGGGCCTGAGGCAGCGACGTTGGCTGGAGGAGGGGCCGTGGCGGCGCTCATGGCTGCCGTAGGGAGTGACGCCCCATCGCTCGCGCCAGGGACAAGGAGAGGCGTCAAAGGTAGGGGATCGATGGACCCGGAGAAGAGAGAGGCCGCGAGGGCCATGGCCGGCGTCGCGGCAGGGGACAGAGAGCCCAGCAGCAGGGGCATGGCCGAGGTCGCGCCCATGGTCGTGATGACTAGGGCGGCGGGGAAGGCAGTGGCGCCCGAGGAGGAGAGTCGTCCAGCCAGCCAGGGAGAGGAGGCCATTGACGACCAAGGGGGGAAGCTCCGATACCATATTGGAACACAAAACCTAACCCTAAACTGGGTTGGGTGATTTATTTATACCAAAGTTGTTGGGCCTAAGCCCATTACACACAGCCCCATTACAATATAACCACAATAGCTCTAACAATAACATAGACAACCAAAGAGTTGAAGACTAGAATAATTGGGTAGCATGTCCTAGTGGCAACATGCCCTGATACATGATACCTAACGTGTATTTGATCCATTAGGAGATGGGGATGGATCATCTCTCCCTAAGGGGATCTTAGAGCAACTCCAACAAATCCCAAAAATCTTGCTCCCAAAACATAGAAATTGGGATCTCCTCAAAGTGTTAAATCCAATAAAAAAAGGTAGTACTCCAATAGATCTTAATATTTTTTCAAAACCATTTTAAACAGATCAATGTGGACCTTTTGTGGAGTTTATTTACACTCTGCGCCGCCACAAAAGTGATCATGCCGGCGAGGACCCTGCCCACACATTCACTCCTGGCCAAAAAAGAAATGGAATACTGACCTATGACCGACGACATACATCCGCTCATGCCTAGAGTAGCAGTGTAGCACGTGACGTGCTACCAGTAGCAGTGTAGCACATCACCAGCTAGCAGTACGATGGTAGTTGTGGTCATACGATTTGTTTAGGCGTTAAACGGCACGCATCCAATGTGAATCGGGAGCTCCACATGCAGCGAAAATTTGCGTCGGGGAACGTATTGTTTTCGCGTGCGAGAATCTAAGGAGACGAGATAGGAACCTATTGGAGGTACTTTTTTTCTTTTTATCCTTAAAATAAGGATTGGCACTAGAGTTTAAGAATCTATTGAAGATGCTCTTAACAGGCAAAAATTCATCCCCGACGGATAGACAGGCATGAGGCACCAAGGTCGTGGACAAGCGGGCTTGCGCGGGGAGTGCGTAGGCAAGTGAGAGGCACATGCAAGCCAGCCTAAAGCACGCAGGCCACGTGTCAAGGAGGACTCCCCCTTCTTGTCACCCTGTCAGGCCTCCCACTACTCCCGAGTGAGATATAGCTTCCTGCCGATGGTGATAGGCCTAAAGAGAGCTTATGGTTCGTCACTGTCGACGACCTTGAGACGACCTATCGCCTCTTCGATCGTCGTGGAGAGGTCTAGCAAAGACTCGATCGAGCGAGCGATCTGCTTGTACTTCTCAAGGATGCAATGGAAAAGCTTCTCGACAACTCTCTCCTCATCATAGGTGTCATCGCCGAACTGCACCATCTTTTGAAACAGAGTGTTGAGGCGGAGAGCAAACTCATCGACATCCTCACCTGGCT
Organism: Zea luxurians; assembly: GCA_029449295.1. Taxonomy (NCBI): domain Eukaryota; kingdom Viridiplantae; phylum Streptophyta; class Magnoliopsida; order Poales; family Poaceae; genus Zea; species Zea luxurians. The sequence goes on along the minus strand of JAOPSE010000005.1, from coordinate 9,238,705 downwards.
TGAAGGTCGGGTTCTCCCACTCCTTGCGAAGTGCCTGCAGTGTGGTCTTGCGGGCACAGTCGCTGTCGATGTGGGTCGCAGCGATGGCGTCCCAGGCCTCCTTGGCAGTCTGCTTCTGAGAAAGTGAAAACTGCATCTCGTGTGGGACTGCAGCGATGAGGGCATCCAGCGCTCGTCGCTCCTCGTAGTAGTCGACGTCGTCGTACTGAACTGCTACCCACATGTGGCGAACCTGGAGCCGTACCCTCATCATCGCGGCCCAATCGACGTAGTTGGTCTTGGTGAGAGTAGGCCACCCACCGCTAGGACCGATGTCCCTAACAACAGCCTGGACCCTGCGGTGACCATGGTACCGATCCGGTGAGGAAGAGTCACGCCGCCTGTAGAGGCCACGATCTCCGTCGACCCAGCCGCCGCCATCGGGAGCACAATCAGTGCGTCCGCGCCCGTCTAGGCTAACGTCGCTTGTGTTCTCACCCGGAGCACCGTTGGTGCGTATGCGCCTATCTAGGCTGCCGCCGCGTGCGCCCCATTGGGGTGTGCGGCTGCCCATTGTGCCACCTGCTCTTGCGTTGCCTCCCTTGCTAGCCTGAGCTCGTCATTGGTGCTGCCGGCGCTACTGCCGCACAGACCCTCGAGCTCTACCACCGCCGCACGTGCAGCATCCGCCACCTTCGCTGCTTCTACTTCCGCTCTCGTTGTTGCCATTTCCACCGCCGCCAGCCGTGTTGCTCTCGCCGCTGTCGCTGCAGCCGCCACTGCTGCTCCCTCGCATTCTTGTGCCGCAGCGACCTCAGCCTCCTGCTGGCGCCGCGCACTCGAAGTGGCCGAGTGTAGGGACATGGTGTGCTAGTGAAGGGTCGCTGCGTGTGGAAGAGGTCGTCTCAGACGAAAATCTACTCATCCGAATAGAAGGGGAAGAAACAGTTGGAGCTCTTGTTGTCCACTGAGTATGGGGAGAGGCGCGGGAAGGAATGAGCAAGAGATGTTTAGGCTGCAGGATAGTTTGGCTTTGATATCAATTGTAAGCAACGGGACTCTTACTCTCATCTAGAGGATGTCACTACGAGTTGGGTCAATTTTTCGTTTATTTTCTCAAACACTACACAATGTCATATCATTCTAAGGGTTGGGATACATACTTATAGCCCCGAGGGTGGGGGCTGTCGGGCATATGGAATATGTTGTCCTACTACTAACTCGACTACACACAGGTGTTGTTGTACTCTAGTCAAAAGAAAGACTGCAACAACCTGTTGTCCTCCAAAAGCTGAAAAGGAGATGTTGTCCCTGCAACACGTTGTCCTTGCAGTTAAAAGACTGAGATGTTGCTCTGCTGTCCCACGCTGTCCTTGCAGTCAAAAAACTAAGACTGAGATGTTGTTGCTGCTGCTGTCCCTGCAGTCAAAAAACCAGCAAGGATTGTTGTTGTTCTTCCCATAGACCACTAGACTTATTCCAACATTCTCAAGGTGCATCCCAGCTCTTTGACACTAAAAATCCCAAGACCTCCCAATTAAATTGGTCTACAGACTCTGCCCCAAGCCACTAGACAATGACCACCTCGGGCATCTTTCCCTCCTCATCATAGGAAACCTTTTCGGATTTTATCAATAGCCTTAAGTGCTCCCGAAGGTAATTCCACTAACATAGCTAGATATATGAGCACTCCTGTCATTACAAAATGCACATGTACTCTCCTTCCCGCCCGGGTCAATAGATCAGCTTTCCATCTAGGAAGTTGATCAGCAACTTTATTGATGATGGGTTGAACTTGAGTTCTGGAAAGCTTGCATAGGGATAGAGGGATGCACATAGGGGTGGATATCGAGCCAGTTCGGCTCGTTATGGCTCGTTATTGTAACGAGCCAGCTCGGCTCGGATCGTTATACTAACGAGCTAAACAGTTGGCTCGGCTCGGCTCGTTAGGAAGCTCGAGCCAGCTCGTTAGGCTCGCGAGCCACACAACTAAATACAAAGATCTATGTACATAGATATATATATAACCGAAAATCATATTTTAAGTGTTTAACACTACAAACCCAAAACCTTTATAGTATTTGTCGGTACCCTGAACCAGGGGTACCCCCTACTACAGTATGAAGAAGTGGTGCCCGTACGGCGTTCCCTAGCCACACGGTGAGCAGCACCCGACCCCACCACATGGGTGACTCAAGGGGCACCACGTGGCGAGAAAAGATGATACATCCCAGGATGTATTAGTTGGACCGGACCCCCAAGAGGAAGCACCGAACCCCTGTACGCACAACCCGGACCCCCGAGTACGGCCCGGGACTCCCAAGTAAAGCATGCCGAGCCCCTTGGATGGGGTCCAGATCCCTCCGAGTAAGGTCCGGGCCACAACGAGGTCCCGGGACAGGGGAGACCCTGGCATAAACAAGGGTCCGGTACTGACACTTGTCCAGGCCTTATCATGCGCGCTTGCGCTCCCCGCTCAGGCGGAGACCCGATGTTGCCACGTGGCTCGTTGCCCGTGACATAAGCCAACGGGCGGAGCCTGACGTAAGGCCTCTAGGCCGCGCGGTCTCTGCATTTATTGCGGAAAGGACGCGCCGCCTGTCCACCTTGCTGACAGGTGATGTGCCCCCTCAGCATTTAATGTGTCCTGTCCACTCCGCTGGCAGGCGGCGCCAGGGCCATCCTACAGTCGGCGCGCCTGTCCAGTCCATTGTCAAACAGTGCGCCCGTGCCGCGCGGCGCACTGTGTCCATCATCCCTTATACGAGAAGCTTCCCCTGCACGCCGATGCTATGCAGATCTAGGATGTCAGGGTTCAAGAAGATTGCTCCAGCAGCAAACATTAGTTGCTCCGGGTATTCCATCTGTTATGTCCCTGGGCCCACATGTTGGGGTTCAGTGTCTTTGTACGTGCCCTCTTGAGCTATAAAAGGGAGGGCACGCGACACAGATAGACAGACTGAAAAAAAACGCTCAAGCTTCCACAGCAATCCAACACGCAGTGGAGTAGGGTATTACGCTCCGGCGGCCCGAACCACTCTAAATCCTCGCGTGTTCATGTGCTCGGTGATCGCTTAGCAAGATAGGCAAAACGCTTAAGCCCCTTCCTCATCTTAGGATTTAGGGCGGGTGCACTCCACCACCCGGCCGGAGAATTCCCTCTCCGACAGTATTATTATCATATCAACGTCCTAGCGCTTCTAACTTTTAATATTAAAATAAATAACCAAATATATATTAACTTACAGATTTATAAACCCTTATTATAATAAGATAGCAACAAGCATCATTATAAAGCAATTCATCATCCATTCCACAAACATGTAACATTTCACTGCACAACACTAACATCATATGCTACTAGAAACAAAGTTCACAAAACCATAACCAATAATCATATATTAATAATGCCAGCAAATATTTAAGCACATGGCACATCCACATATGTCCATATCACAGATCATAACTAAGAGAAAACACGACTATTTGTGAGATGAGATGACTAGACAAAATTGTGTTGTGGCTTAGCTCGTTTGGCTCGCGAGCTAGCTCACGAGCTAACCCGAGCTGGCTCATTAGAGAACCGAGCTAGAATGCTAGCTTTGCTAGCTACAAAGCTGAGTTAAGCCGAGCTACTAACGAGCCAAGTCGAGCGAGTTATCGAGCCACGAGTATTTCGTCTAGCCCTAGATGCACAGATATTTGTTTTTAGCCTTGAAGCCTTCTCCAAATAACTTCAGGATGTTGAGCATAGCCTGGATGTCACTGTCTCTTGGATGTAGGAACACAACCACATCATCAGCATATAATGATAGTCTATGCTGCAGGGATCTGGTGGCTAGGGGCAGCAACAATCCTGCATCATCAGCCTTAGAAACTAGGTGCCCAAGAACATCCATTGCTAAGATAAAAAGCATAGGTGAAAGGGGGTCTCCCTACCTTAAACCCCTTCTGTGCTGGATGCATTTTCCTGGGACTCCATTTAGGAGGATTTTTGTGGAGGAGGTGGCCAACAAGCTGCTGAGAATATCTCTCCAGATCTGTCCAAAGCCCAAATTCTGCAGCACATCCAAAAGGAAGGGCCAGGACACGGAGTCGAAGGCCTTAGTTATGTCTAGTTTCAGAAGCACCCTTGCCTTTTTTTGTTGATACAGAAGCCTAGCAGTTTGCTGCACGAGCATGAAGTTGTCTTGAATAAAACGGCCCTTGATCAAAGCACTCTGCCGAGCTGAAACCATGTCCTGCAGATTTGGAGCCAGCCTGTTTGCAAGCAGCTTTGTAACTATTTTGGCAATGCTATGAACCAAACTGATAGGCCGAAAGTCTTTCACTTCCACTGCTCCTTCCTTTTTAGGTATAACGGTTACATATGTAGTGTTTACCCTATCAAAGTGGGCAAAATTCCTACTACAAACTGCTGAAAGGACAGCCAGTACATCTTCCTTAATAATTGGCCAACATATTTTGTAAAATCTGCCCGTGAACCCATCAGGGCCAGTAGCTTTGTCAGATGGTAGCTGTTCAATGGTTTCCCAGATCTCCTTCTCAGAAAAACGTGAATCCAATTCTTCCAGATTAAAGGAGGACATCCCCAACCGATCAAGATCCACTGTCATATTCCTGTCCCCAGCCAAGCTCAATAATCTTGTATAGAAGTCATCTACAATCATGGATTTTTCTCCATGCTGTGTATGTGATGGATCCATCAGTTAACTTGGCAACGAAGTTCTTTCTTTTCCTATGCCTAGCATGCATATGGAATAATTTGGTATTCGCATCTCCAGCTTTTAACCAGTTGATCCTTGATCTTGTCCGAGCAATTGTGCGTTGGAGGGAAGCAAGAGCAAGGGAGTGCTTTTTAAGCCCATTCTTGAGCCAGTCCTCCAATGGAGACATGGTTCTACGATCTTGGGCAGCTTCTAGCTGGTGCAGAATATCGCGCTAGACTAAGCTGGGAGTTGACATGGCCAATTTTCTTATCACACCATCTTTGGAGTGCTCTTGCAGCAGCTTTCAGTTTCAGCTCAAAAGTCAAAAAGGGACAACTTCTTGCTGCTACAGATGCCCAGGCTTCCTGAACAGTATCTTGAAATCTCTCCATTTTTGGCCAGAAGGACTCAAAGTGAAATCTTCTCTTGCCTTGACAATTGCTTTTAATACCAAGGATAGGAGGGCAATGACCTGAACCTTCTGTTGCAGCGCTTTGAAGAAGATTATTGGGGAACATTCCTTCCTAGTCAGTGGAGCAAAGAACCCTGTCCAATCTGACCAAAGTGGGTGTAGCTTGATGGTTGGACCAGGTATACTTACGGCCAATGAGAGGAAGATCAATAAGACTTGTATCGTTGATAAAATTCCTAAAGCGACCCATCATTGCTTTGTTGAAATTGTCATTGTTTTTATCCTCTGCTTTATATATCAGATTGAAATCTCCCACAATAACCCATGGGCCCTGACAATCAATCCTAATCTCTCTCAGCTCTTGAAGAAATAAGATCTTATCATTGTTATTTTGAGGCCCATAAACACAAGACAGCCACCAGTCCTGGCCGCTGGAATTCTGAAATTGCACAGAGATGCTATGGGGGGAATCCACTCTATGCTGCCCTGTTTCTTGCACCAATCGAAGGTAGAGCCAGGAAATGATCAAAATCTGCACCCAAAATGGATAGGACATCTTTTCTAGAGACTCCTTGCAACTTGGTTTCTTGAAGGCAAACGACATCAGCTCTATAGGAATTAACAAAGAAACGAACAAAATTTTGTCTCGGGGCAGAATTTAGACCCCGACATTGCATATAAAAATTTGTTTTGGATCCATTGGGATTACAAAGAGGGGCAACAAGAACCGGGGTAGGTGGCTAGCAAGCAGCTATATCAGGACTGCTTGTCCCAACCATCTTGTCCCCCGGCATACTCCACCCGAAAAGAGCTGCTAGAGCTTCTATATGAGCCAGGGAAAGTGTTTCAGAAAACACCTTTTCATAATCCTTTATGGCTTGTTGACTGATGCCTTCCCCATCTTTGATCAATTCCAAGGCCTTCATGACTTTTTTTTGTGAATCTTAAGCGCAAGTCGTGGATATCAAATTCAGCACCCATCCCTGCAATATGACGGCTGCGCCGGGGAGTGGCAGCAGGTGTTTTGGTGCTATTATTCTTCAGGATCAGATCAGCCGGGGTTGGGAGATGCAAAAATCTGCTTGGTAAGCTGGTTGAGGAACTGCTGCTGTACAGGTGATAGGGCAATTCCAGAAGCCTGCGGAGCTGGTCTTCCAACATCAACGCAGTTTGCCGGTTTAACCAGGATTTGTCCTGCGCTCATTACAGTCCTCTCCGCTGCATCCCCTACCTCTTCCACTAATGTCTCACTAACCTGATGGGTCGATCCTCCTCTCTTTCTTTGTCTTCCACCAACCTTGCCTTCTGTACTTGTCTTCTTGAGTATACCATCAGCTGTGGGGCAGCCTGGGATGAACTAAAATGAGGCGGCTTTATGATGTGTTTGGTTTGTGGAGTCAATCAATGCTTCATGAGGTGATGCATCATAAGGTCATTCCATCAATTTTGGTGGAATCAACCCACTCCTCATATATATACTAATTATTAGCTTATGAGGAATGGGGTGGTGATGGACCAACTCATTCTATTCAACAAACCAAATAAAAATGTGAGGAGTGAGAAGAAGATGGATAACTTCATTCCTCAAACCAAACACACCCTTAGTGAATCAAAGTCTGGAAGGCCTTTTTCAATTAAGCCATCAGACCGTGCAGTCTTAGAGGCATATCCGTTTCAATCAACATCAGAGAAGGTGAGATATCCGATAGATCGTTCAACAACGATTCATCCTTGTTCATGTTGTCATAAAGTTGACCTGGGTGCCTAGTGTTGCAATCAAGAGTTGCTGAAGGAAGAGCATCCGGACTTAGAGATAGATGAACAAGGGAATAGTGCTTTGGAGCCTCTTCATTCTGAATGCTTGAGCCTATTTCATTAATGAATTCCCCTATCTTTGGTTCGGCATCCCATTCATTCTGGCAGACATCCAGGCCCCGAGGGATCTCCCTAGAAGCAGACGAGATGTCCGGAAAATCCACTGTTGCTGGGGAATATCAGCTGGGGATCCGTTGATTGCCTTGGGAACCCACACCTGCTTCGCAGTCGCCGCGTGAATAACTTGTTGTGGGCCCAGCCTCTCTTGTAATGGCGTTCAAAACGAGCTGGGGATCTTAGGAACCCACACACACATCTTTACCATCAATGCATCTGTCCTAGGGGCGGCGGGGACTGGGAGACGAGGCAGGCGGATGCGCGTGCCCAGCCGCGCGTGAACAGGGAGCCAAGGCGGACGCGTGCTCAGTGGCGCGTGGACTGGAAGTCGAGGCGGGCGCATGCCGAGCCGCGCATGGACGGGGAGACGAGGCGACCGCATGCCCAGCCACTCGTGGACCGAGAGACGAGGTGGTCGCGTGCCTAGCCGCACATGGACTTGGAGCCGAGGCAGGGTGACGCAACCCAGATAGGTGGTTGGATGGGGCTTGTGTCAAGGATTTTGCCCCGACTGTAGTTGCTAGTGTTGGGGAAAGGGCTAGTTCATCTAGAACGGTGGCTCGTGCTCTGGAGAATTGGAAGGAGGTCAGCGATATAGAGACCCCTCTTCCCTTGATTGGGCTACATCAATACCTAGAGTTATGGGACACTTTAAGAGGAGTGGTGCTTACTCAAGAGGCTGATAGACATGTGTGGATTCATACTTCCTCTGGGCAGTTCTCTTCCAAATCTTGCTACAAGGCTTTTTTTCATGGGTTCGATTACCTTTGAACCATGGAAGAGGTTACAGAAGTATTGGGCTCCACCCAAATGCAAATTTTTTCTATGGTTGGCAATAAGGAATAGGTGTTGGGTAGCTAATAGACTGCAGAAGAGAGGGTTGGATCATCCTGAGGTCTATCTTTTATGTGATCAGGAGCCGGAGAATATCCAACATCTCCTTTGCAAGTGCATTTTTGCTAGGCATTTTTGGCATTTCATTCTATCGCCGTTGGGGTTTCATAATCTTTCTCCTACTTCTAATGAGATATCCTTTGCTGAGTGGTGGAGGGAGGTGTGTAAGCAAGTGCACAAATCCAAAAGAAGAGGCTTTAACAATGTCATCATAATGGGGACTTGGTGTTTATGGCTTCATCGTAATAAGGCGGTTTCCAATGGTGTCAGACCTTCCATAAGCAGAATTAAAAGAGTTTTCTTGGATGAGTTACAATGTTGGGGTCTAGCCGGTGCCAAGCATCTTGAGGGCTTAGGCCTAGGTATTGCCATTCTTAGGTCTAGGGAGTAGTGCAGGTGTGTGTGTGTGTGTGTGGAGCCTGCTGGCACTTGTGTTGTTTGTCTCCTTTCGTTTACTGTTGTTTTTCATGCGCAGAAGGAAGCTGGGGCACTGTGCACAGCAGGAGGTTGGTGGGTCTGTTGTTCTGCCTTTTGAGCATTGTACTTTGGTCTATTTTGGACTCTTTTCTTCTCTTAATTTAATGATGCGCAGCGCGTTCAAGAAAAAAATTGCACCGAGCACAAAGCAAAGGGTACATACGAAATGGTAAAAACAGCAAGTTCTCATAAGGTCATAAAGACCAAAACCAAGGTGCACAAGTGAACTAGTGAAATGATAATCAATCAAGACACAACCAAGGAGAAATCTAAGGTTCATCAAGTAGAAAACATCAATCATGATAGCGCCCAAGCATTGAACATAAAAATAGGATAATGTCATTGACACTAATCAAATTCAACCAGTAAGCAAACATGATTCTTCAACTCTGCCTGAGGGTGCCACAGATATTTAAATTCCACCTTGAAGGTCATAAGTACATTTAAAGCCCATCATGTGATTTTTCAAGATCAAAAAAGAGTCACCTGTTTTGTCAGCCTCAAAGGTGCCTCTTGGTCATAATTTTCACTCTGTGTATTGATACTCAAATCAACTTCAACTTCTGAACTCAATGGCTTCACACGAACCTGATATATTCATAATCCTTTATCAATTTATTAACTATTAAGATATATATATGTTCAATAATAGAGGTTTGCAGCAGCAAAAAAACACATGCAGTTAATGGGGTATGCACCTCTTCACATATCTCATTTAACTCATATGGGCGCCAACATGGCCTCAGGGGGTACTGCATAATGTACAGCTGTAGTATAGATAACAAAAAAAAACAATTTTCAGTCAAATGTTGATAGGATTTAGGAAAACAATATATACTATAGGACTTAAGTTCAATTCAAACATGAAGAAGCAAACACATGCTACGCTAAATGTTTGGGGCAGAAAAACAAACCAACCTGCCATGGTCAGTTATTAACTTTTAAAACTGGCCCTACTTGTTCAGCTAACTTTCTATATGCAGCAGTTTAGTGAGAGTACATTCTTACTTTACCAAAATCTAGAAGAAACAGCAGGAATAGATTAATTAACACTTAAAAGCCCTCTTGTAACATGTTTGTGCAATGCCATTGATTCTGAATAAATACTAAATGGGTATGCAAAGATAATTCAATAGCTGAATAAAATGTAATAATCTACAAACAGCATGGTCGACCAAAAACAAGAACAAGAAAGAAAACATTGAACTTAATTACAAGAATGTACAATGCCTAGCATAGAACGACAAAAAAGCAAAACAAAATATACCTTCCTGCAAAATCACATAATTGTGCTTCTATAGCTTATAAACAGCAGAACTACTTTACGTTCACCCAATACATCAACAACATCAACATAGCCTTTTGGTCCCAAGCAAGTTGGGATAGGCTAGAGTTGAAACCCAACAAGATGTCACCAAAAGGGGAAAGAGAGAGAAAGGGGAGGGAAAAGCTTTTGAGAGCACTAAAAGGAAAAAATGCCTAATCACGGTTCGGGCACGTGGATAGCTTCTTTCCAAACACTTCTATCCAAACACAACTCCATTGGGATATTCCATTCCTTCAAGTCCCTTTGATTGCCTCCTCCCATGTCAAGTTTGGTCGACCTCTACCTCTCTTCACATTATTGTCCCGTCTTATGATGCCTCTATGCACTGGTGTCTCTGGGGGTCTCCATTGGACATGCCCAAACCATCTCAACCAGTGTTGAATAAGCTTTTCTTCAATTGGCGCTACTCCTAGACGATCACGTATGTCATCGTTTCTCACTCGGTCCAATCTTGTGCGCCCACATATTCAACGCAACATACGCATCTCTGCCACACTTAGTTGTTGAATATGTCGTCTCTTAGTAGGCCAACATTCAGCCCTATATAACATAGCAAGCCTAATCGCTGTCCTGTAGAACTTGCCTTTCAACTTCTATGGCACTCTCTTGTCGTATAGAACTCCCGATGCTTGACGTCATTTCATCCAACCCGCTTTGATTCTATGGCTAACAACTTTATCAATAACACCATCTCTCTGTAGCATCAATCCCAAACAACGGAAGGTGTCCTTCTTTGGTACTACCTGGCCTCCCAAACTTACATATCCATTCTCACTAATTGTAGTACCGAAGTCACATCTCATATACTCTATTTTGGTCCTGCTAATTCTGAACCCTTTTGACTCTAGAGACTGACGCCATAACTCTAGCTTTCTATTTACTCCTTCCTGGCTTTCATCTACTAGAACTACATCGTCAGCGAAAAGCATACACCAAGGGATATCTCCTTGTATATCCCTTGTGACCTCATCTATCACTAAGGCAAATAGATAAGGGCTCAAAGTTGAACCTTGATGTAGTCCTATGTTAATCGGGAAAACATTTGTATCACCGTCAGTTGTTCGACACTAATCACAACCTTGTCATATGTCCTTGATGAGCGTAACATACTTTGTTGGGACTTTATGCTTATCCAATGCCCACCACATGAGATTCCTATGTATTTTATCATAGGCTTTTTTCAAGTCGATAAAAACCATGTGCAAGTCCTTCTGCTCCTTATATCGCTCCATAACCTGCATTATTAAGAAAATTGCTTCCATGGTTGACCTTCCATGCATAAATCCAAATTGGTTCATGGTGATATGTGTCATTCCTCTCAGGCGAAGCTCAATAACTCTCTCACATAGCTTCATAGTGTGGCTCATGAGCTTAATCCCTAGATAGTTGGTACAACTTTGAATATCTCCCTTGTTCTTAAAGATTGGTACTAGCGTACTCCTCCTCCACTCATCGGGCATCCTGTTTGATCAAAAAATATGGTTGAACAACTTGGTTAGCCAAACGATAGCAATATCCCTAAGGCATTTCCACACCTCTATTAGGATACCATCTGGGCCCATCGCCTTGCCCCCTTTCATCCTCTTTAAAGCTTCTTTGACCTCTGATTCTTGGATTCTGCGTACAAAGCATCTATTTAAATCATCAAAGGAGTCATCCAATTGGATGTCCATAGTCTCATTCTCATCATTGAAAAGATTGTCAAAATACCTCTGCCACCTCTGTTTGATGTCTTGTCCTTTCAGTTTCACCAAGAGTTGATCCATCTCATCCTTAATGCATTTAACTTGGTTGAGGTCCCTCGTCTTCCTTTCTCGAATCCTAGTTATCTTATAGACATCTTTCTCCCCTTCCTTTGTACTTAGTCTTCGGTAAAGATCATCATAGGCTCGACCTTTTGCCTCACTCACAGCTCGCTTTGCAGTCTTCTTTGCCACCTTATACCTCTCTATGTTGATCGCGCTTCTGTCATGGAACAAGCTCCTGTAACATTCTTCCTTCTCCTTTATTGCCTTTTGAACGTCCTCGGTCCACCACCAAGTATCCTTAGATTCACCGCTGCTCCCTTTGGTCACTCCAAACACCTCTGACGCCACCTTCCTAATACAAGTTGCCATCTTCACCTACATGTTGTTTGCATCTTCTTCTTCGGACCAAGCGCCCTCCACAAAAACTCTTTCCCTAAAAACTTTGGATGTCTCTCCTTTGAGTTTCCACCACTTCTTCCTCGCAATTTTGGCTTGTTTAACCCTATGGGTACTGATCTGAAAACGTAAGTCAGCCACCACAAGATTATGTTGAGGCACAACACTCTCTCCAGGTATCACCTTACAATCCAAACAAGCTTGTTTATCTTCTCTCCTTGTGAGCACGAAGTCGATCTGGCTCGAACGATGACCACTGCTAAAAGTCACCAAATGAGAATCTCTCTTTTTGAAGAAAGTGTTGGCTATCACTAAGTTGTAGGCTAAAGCAAAGACCAAAATATCCTCTCCTTGATTGCTACTACCATACCCGAAACCTCCATGAGCCAGCTCATAACCTATATTTGTTGAACCTACATGACCATTGAGATCTCCTCCTATGAAAAGCTTCTCATTGGTGGGTACGGCTCTGACCATGCCATCTAAGTCTTCCCAGAATTTCCTCTTCTCGCTCTCACTGAGACCAACTTGAAGGGCATATGCACTTATAACGTTCACCCAATAGCATCAACTAAAATCTAGAAAGAACTAGAAGAGAACAAAATTATCCCTGCGCGTCACATTTCATAATCATGAATTGTAAAGGTCCAAACAGCTAATTAAACAAAATCTGATTAAACCCAACATCTAAAGAAACTCCTAAAGTAGAAACACACTCTAGTTCAGTCAAACAAAGATACGGCAATACTAAATGCACGGATGCGCTGTATCACTTCAGACATATCCAGCATCATGTTTGACGGTCACATTAAGGACTTGTTTGGTTTCTAGGGACTAATTTATAGTACCCTATTTTAGTCCATTTAGTCCGTAAATTGCCAAACACAGAGACTAAAAGAGATTCTTTAGTCTCTATGTTTGGCAATTTAGGGACTACAAATTAATCTCTAGAAACCAAACAGGCCCATATTTCCAACAATCCGCCACCATAGTACTTAAAAACTAAATTAAGGTCATGTTTGGTTGCTTTAGTCCAGGGACAAAGTTTAGTTAGAGGACTAAAGTTTAGTTCCTACCCTATTTGGTTCTAGGAACTAAAAGTTTTCAGAACGCATTAAATGAATCATAAGAAGACCAAAATACCCCTTGCATTCTCCCGTCATTAGTGTATCTGAAATAAACGAGAGGCAAAAGGTGAAATTAATATGGTTTAGTCCCTTTTAGTCACCCCTTGAGGGACTAGATACTAAAGCAGTTTAGTGCCTATTTTAGTCCCACCGTTTGGTAATTCAAGGACTAAATGAGACTAAAATGGAGAGACTAATCTTTAGTCCCTCAAACCAAACGGGGCCTTGCCCAAAACCGAATAGACCAATCCAATTCAATCCACTTAGTCTGACACGCTCCAATCTGAAGGGTACTCAATGAACATGTCAGCCGTCCTGATCGGCCACTAGTGACAAGGGAACAGCAGGAAACGAGCGACCGAGCCACGACTTCGGCAGCAACTCGACCCAGACGCCAACGTCCACCACGGCCCAACACGAAATACGCCGGGCTTCAGTGGGCAGTGTAGGCCCAGACCCGGTTGTAATAGCAGTAGTATTATAATCGGCACGAACGGAGACAGATAAAAACAACTTAGGCCTTGTTCGTTTCCATCGGATTGCACCCGGAATCGTTGTAGCCAATCAAAGTTTATATAAATTAGAGAAACAATCCGGTCAGAAATCGTTCCGACCCACCAATCCGGCACAAACGAACAAGGCCTTAGTTGTTCGGAGTATCGGACACTTTGGCGGCGGTCTGCGAACGCTGGACCGGACCGATAATCCATCTACCCGAGTTCCCGTCCGTGAGTTAATCAATTTGTCTTGAGAAATTTCAGAAACCAATCTAATGCTTAGCCAAATTCAATAACATGCACAACCGAGATTAAGCAAAGCAAAGATAGGAGACAAGGCGCATCAATAGAACATGCGGCGCTCTCCTCTGAATGTTGCAGTCGCACAGATGAGGGGGTCCGCGGGTACATTACCTGGGTGTCGTCTTCGAAGGGCTTGGGGTTGAAGTACACATCGATCTCGCGCAACACGAAGTCCTCCTCCACCGCCTCCACCGCCCCCTCCCCATGTCCAGGAGCGTCCACCGCCCCGTCGACCTCCATCGTGTCCTCCGGTGGCGGCGCGGGGTTGGCATCGGGCTCCGGCACCGGAACCGCCTCTGGCTCTGGCTCTGGCTCCGGCTCCGGCTTGGGTACGGCCACTGGTACGGGTCTGGGAGGCTCAGCCTTCGGCCTGGGCTTCCCCTTGGCCTTGGGACGGAAGCGGGTGGAAGGCGCGCCGCCCGCGGCGGCGGATGTAGCGGCCGTGGCGTCGAGGGAAGCTAGGTCGGCCATGTCGACGTCTGCGTCAAGCGACGGGGGCTTGTCGTTGTCGCCGGTGGCCATCGCCGCCGCGGGATGCTAGTTTCGTAGGTATGGGGAGGCGGCGATGCCTACGGTTTCGTGAGCAGGGGTGTGCGATGGGTACCCAAAACCTCAACTGACGGATATGGGAAATATGTTAATGGAAAATATCCTCGACCTATTGGGTACATGGTTAACAGCATGTCGCATAACCGTGGATAAAATATACTCGTAACCGTATAAGTATTATTATTTAATAAATTTTATCTTAGTTAAAATAAAATCTTTATTTGGTTATTGTTTTTTTAACTATCAGGTTATGTAATACTAGGTACGTGCCCGTATGGTGCGACGGCATATAAATTATTCGATAAATATTAGTGCACAATGATTACATGAAAACGAACAACATATATATCATCAACTCCATATCTCACAAATTAACACTAATGATATGAAATTTGTGCGCAGTTCAAATAGTGATAAAATACATTAATATGCAAAAATATTATATGTTATTCTATACTTTTATTAGCTAAAGTGGACGTTTACATTAATATTCAAATAGTGACAAAAGTGGAAGTTTACATATCTTAAAAGATATATAAGATTGTATATGTGCTTTGTCATTGATAAAAAATAAACAATGATAAATATGTAGCAAATATTAATCAACACATTGATTCCATAGAAGGATAGTATATTATATAAGTCTCGTAAGCGTCCCAGGTAATGGTTTTGTCGAAATCAGGAAACAAAACGATAAAAGGGGGGACAACAACGACAACTTGGCACATACTTGAACATCATACCTGTCGGCGTTTCGACCCCGGGGGGTCCCTGGACCGACGAGTAAAATTGTCGCTGCGTGCCCCAGCCCAGATGGGTTGGCGCGAGACGGAACACAAGGGGGGAAAACCGCGGCTCGTGTTATCCTGCGTCAAGGTGGGATGCGCTTGCAGTAGGGGTTACAAGCGTTCGCGAGGGAGAGAGAGAGAGCGAGCTTGTTCGTCAGCCCGTCCTCCCGCGCGACCACCCTCTCGCATGAGGGCCCTGGACCTTCCTTTTATAGATGCAAGGGTCCAGGTGTACAATGGGGGTGTAGCTATACGCTAACGTGTCCGGCAGAGAGGAGCCAGAGCCCTATGTACATGCCAACGTGGCTGTCGGAGAGGTGCTAGAGCCCTGTGTGCGCGATGTCGTGGCCGTCGGAGGAGCGCTTGAGCCCTGTAGAAGCACAGCTGTTGGGGCTGCCAGGACCTTGCTGACGTCTTCTTGCTTCCGTAGGGGGCTTGAGAACCGCCGTCGTCATGGACGCATGCGGGGTGCCATCATTACTTGTTTACCGGGGCGAGCCAGATGGGACGCTGGTCTTGTTCCCCATAGCCTGAGCTAGTTAGGGGTAGGGCAATGATGTATCCCCTATGGTGTGGTCGGTCCGAGCCCAAGGTCGGGCGAGGCGGAGACTCCTCCTGAGGCCGAGGCCGGGGTCGGGTGAGGACGTGATTCCTTCCGAGGTCGAGGTTGAGGCCGAGCCCTAGGGTCGGGCGATGCGGAGACCATCTTCCGAGGCCAAGGTTGAGGCCGAGCCCTGGGGTCGGGCGAGGCGGAGACCACCTTCTGAGGCCGAGATGGGGGCCGAGCCCTAGGGTCGGGTGAGGCGGAGACCTCCTCCTGAGGCCAAGGCCCAAGGTCGGGCGAGGTGGAGCTTCCTGTTGCGCCTGAGGCTGAACTTAGCCGTTGTCAGCCTCACCCTGGCGGGTGGCACAGTAGTCGGAGAGGGGCGAGCGACGCTGTTTTCCTGTCAGGTCGATCAGTGGAAGGGCGAAGTGACTGCGGTCACTTCGACCTTGCCGACTGAGGCGCGTGTGTCAGGATAAGTGTCAGGCGATCCTCGCATTGAATGCGCCTGCGACACGGTCGGTTGGTGAGGCGATTTGGCCAAGGTTGCTTCACAACGAAGCTTGCCCGAGCTGGGCTTTTGGCGAGTCGAAGGTGTGCCCGTTGCTTGAGGAGGCCCTCGGGCGAGGCGTGAATTCGTCTAGGACTACTGTTCCTGCCCGAGGCTGGGCTCGGGCGAGGCGATATCGCGTCCCTTGAGTAGACGGAGCCTTGACCTGAATTGCGCCCATCAGTCTCTGCAGCTTGAACTGATGGTGGTTACCAGCCGTGTTTAGGAGTGTTGGGGGTACCCTTAATTATGGTACCCAACAGTAGCCCCCGAGCCTCAAAGGGAGTGTTGGTACTCGCTTGGAGGCTTTGTCGCACTTTATTGCAAGGGGACTGGCCTTTCTCGGTTATATTTTGTTCCGGTGGGTGCGCGCGAGTGCACCTGCCGGGTGTAGCCCCCAAGGCCTCGGAGGAGTGGTTTGACTCCTCCGAGGTCTTAATGCCTTTCGTGATGCCTCGGCCGGTCTGGTTGCTCCCTCATGCGATCTGATCGTAGCCGGGTTTGTTGACGCTGTCAACGGTTTGGCCGTAGCCAGGTTTGTGAGAGCAGCCCCCGAGCCTCTGCACGGAGCGAGAGGACGTTCAAGGACTGACTCGACTTTTATCATACGCCCCTTCGTCGCCTTTCCGCAAGGAGGAAGGGGGGAAAGCGCCATGTTGCCCTCGGAGGGCGCCGAACATGGTGTCTCCAGTGAGTTGCTAACGGGTGATCCGAGTGGACGCCCGTGCCCCATTCGATAAGGGGCGGCTAGTGGCCCAGAGGCGCGCTCCAAAAGTACCTGCAGGTGATTTGCCGGACCCGGTCCCATTCGATAGGGTCCGAGGGCTCGATGCCTCCCTCTGGTGGGATTCCTTTACAAAATCGCTCCTGCTGGTCTCGGAAATGTCCTAGGGTACCTCGGGAGCGTAGCCCGAGCCTCAGCCATGTAACGGACGTACCCAGAGTCATCCCTCGCTATGCATGTTCTGAGGCGGCTGTCGAACCCTTCTGAGGGGCCAGCCTTCGAACCCCTGATCAGTAGTGGGCGTGGAGCCTGAGTGCTCTGAGGCGGCTGTCGAACCCTTCCAAGGGGCCAGCCTTCGAACCTCTGATCAGTAATGAGCCTGAAGCCCGAGTGCTCTGGGGCGGCTATCGAACCCTTCCGAGGGGCCAGCCTTCGAACTCCTGATCAGTAGGAGGGCTCGAGGCCCGCTTCCTTCGCGGAGAAGGATCCCTTTCGAAATATCCCCTTTCCCGGTCCCTGTGGCAAGAGAGAGAAAGGGGAAGAGGAAAAGGATATGAATTTAAACGGTGTGGCGCACCTTTTTTGACGCGGTCATCATGGCGGAGGTGAAACAACGCCTGCTTCGCCTACCAAGGGCGTCGCTTGCCCTGCTGAGGAGTTAATGCGACGGGACGGGCGATTCACGGGACGGCCGTTGTGCGTGCGCGAGTTGTTCGAGGAATGGGCGTTTCGCCTTCGAGTTTGAATTTCGCGGCGGGTTCGGGCGAAGTGTTGAACGGGTCTTGCCCAGGCCTTTATATACCCAGAAGAGGGGTCGGCGGTGGTTCTTTACTCTACTGCTTGCCTTCTGCTTTAGTTTTCGCAACCTGAGAGAATAGCCAGAGAAAAGGAAACCGCACACCTTTTTTGCTCCGCCTCCACCCCTTCGTTCGGCGATGGCCGACAAGGTGACCGTCATTCCGCCGCGCGATCCGTAGCCTTTCTCCACTGTCACGGTGGGCGATCTGGAGGCCCTCGTCGCCGATGGTTTTCTCCGTCCCCTCTCCGGTGACCCGCAGCCGGAGTGGATGGCCCCCGCGAGTGAGGCCGACCCGGCTCCGCCGCTGGGGTATGTGGTCAGTTTTGTCTCCTTCCACGAGCGGGGGTTCGGAGTGCCAGCGAGCCGTTTCATGCGGGCGCTCCTGCACTACTACGGGGTGGAGCTGCACAACTTCAACCCCAACTCCATTGCGCAAGCGACCATCTTTGCGGCGGTTTGTGAGGGTTTTTTGGGGATTGACCCCCACTGGGATCTATGGATCCATCTCTTCTTCGCGGAGCTTTTTGCTTTGACGATGGGGGAAAGGAAGGTCCGCATGGCGGTGCGGGCCGGTGGCTGCACCCTCCAGTTGAGGCAGGGGCACGCGCAGCAGTACATCCCCGCCATCCTTGTGTCTTCGAACAAGGGGTGGCAGCGCCGGTGGTTTTACCTCCGGAACGACGATGGAAGGCTCCCGTCGTTTTCTCAACGAGTGGTGACCGCCGCTGGCAGCAACTGGCGTTGGGGGGCCACGCGCGAGAAACAAGAGAATCTCCAGCCTCTTCTGGAGGCCTTGCAGAGGTTACGAGATGGGGGGCTCACCGCTGTGGGGGTGGTCGCCGCCATCCATCACCGGAGGGTGCTCCCTTTGGCAGAGCGGCGGTTGCCGCTCTCGGAGATGAAGCCGGGGGTTGATTTGGAGGGCTCGCAGATGTCCTCGGCTCCCCTTTCCACCGACAACCTCCGCAGGCGGATAGCGGGCACGGTAGGGAGGCTGGATGCCAGCGCCCTTACCAAGCCCGTGATGCGTCCCGAGTGTGGGTACGTGTCCCTGGTGAGTGTCTGCTCCTTCTCCTATTTTGCGATGAGTTGCCTTTGATTCTCACTGTCAGGATTTCCGTTCGTCTCCAGGGGTTGGGGTTTCACAAGCCCTCCCTGCCACGGGTCCCGGAGGACGCGGTGGACCAAGCCACGCGTAGGGTCGCCGCGGAGAAGAAAAAGGAGAAGAAGGACGCGGAAAAGGCCCGGGCCCGCGAGCGGATGCATGCTCGGGACGCCTTGGAGAAGCGCCATCGAAGGCAGGAGAGGGACGGGCTCCTGAGGGAGCCGTCACCAGAGTCGCCTAACGACGATGGCGATGACGATGAGGACGACGACATGGCGGCCCGCCTTGGCCTTAGCCCGGATCTGAGGCTGGGCCAAGGGTCGTCGAGCCAGCCTCCAAGTGGGCTGGCGCCGCCGGTATCTGGGGCCGGGACATCAAGGTCCCGGTCCGAGGAGCGGGGGCAGGCCGAGGGGGTACTTGACCCCTTGGCCGAGGTAGTTGAGGTGACTCCAGGGGGTCAGGCCGACCCGCCTGTCCCCCAAGAGCAGTCGCCCGTGCCGGCTGTATAGGAGGTTGATCCTCGGGCCGTCGTGACGGCGCCTGGGCAGGCCATCCCTTTGGCGCCCTAGGCCCCCGAGGCGGGAACGGCGCCGAAGTCAGCAGCAGGGTGAACCTTGGCAGCGCCTGCGGGGACCGAGGCCCGAGGGGCCTCCCCGCAGGCACAATTGGCCTTGGTTCGGAGCAGGTAAGTATCTGAGGATACCTCTGTTTTGGCTCCTTCTCCGTGTGCCCTGATCCTGCTTTACCTTTCCCCTTCAGCAAACGGAGGCAAGGTTCGGCCGGTCTGGCCCCCGAAAAGCCCTTAAGACGGTGCCGGCTTCTGCAGCCAGTGCCGCAGCGCGCCACGCCGGTTGGCTGGCCTCCGCACAAGACGCCCTCAAGTGGGGGGGCCGAGGCGGCACGAGTTGCCCTGGAGCAAGCCTCCTAGGCTGACCCTTCCATCGGGGCGGCCATCGCGCCAGGGGAGGCTGCTGGCGTGGCCGCTGCCTCGAGCCCACCTGTCGTGTTGCTGGCGCCGGTACCAGCTTCCGCCGAGGACGTCACTGTTTTGCCCGTGGAGCCACCCATCGCCACTGATGCTGGGATGGCTGAGGTGCCGCTGCTCGAGGTTGTCTCCGACCTTCCCATTCTCGACCATAAGGAGAGGGCGACCGCCGTTGCCGAGGTCGGCGATCGGAAGCCCGCCTCCTTAGCCGAGAGGAGGCCCAGTACGACGTTAGCGATGGTGCCCGATGCGTCGACTACAGGGGGTCCCGACGCCTTGGAAGAGGGGCGCGCAGAACCGCGGCCCGTCTCGGGTAGCAGCGACCTTATCCCCATGCGGCGCAACCCTAATGAGTGGTGTGGGCAGGCGCTCCGATTCTGGACCCGCGGCGCCTCGAAACCCCTCTTCGTCCTTGACGATGAGCGGGAGGAGCAGTCTCGGGATGAGCTCCATGAGTATGCCGAGGCAGCGATGGGGTCGCTTCGGTCGACCATGGAGATCCTTTCCAGGGACGTTCCCAGGGTCCTCCAGGTAAGGATTTCAAGCGTACCTTTCGTGTGACCAGGGCATTCTTTGTAACACCCTGCTTCCCTTCCTCAGGAACTGACGGAACTGAGCACCGCCAAGTCGCTGTTCATCCGCCACGAGACCAACGTCTAGGGTTCGCTGCGGTTCCTGAGGGCCGCGCTTGCCGAGGCTACTGAACGCCTCGCCCAACGGAGCACAGAGGCGGCGGACCTTCGGTTGCTCTGTGATGAGCTGGAGGTGGAGGCAGCGGCGGCGCGGGCGGATGCGGCGTCGGCACGGACAAAGGCGCAGCAACGGCAGCTGGAGCTTGGCCATGTTATTGGTGAGCGGGACCAATCTCGGAGCCAAACTGCCGAGGCTGTAGGCCGGGCTGAGGCCCTTGGAGGTCAGCTAGCCGAGGTGTCTGCTCGAGCCGGAGCCCTTGCGGAGGACCTGGCCGTGGTCGTCGGGTCTGCTCAGTCCGCCCAAGCCGCAGCCTCGGAGCAGCGTGCCCGGGCTAAAGGTATGTTTCGGCCGCTTTGTGACTTCGATTCGGCTTCATTCTTCAACTCGTGTTTGAAGAATTCTGTTTGACTGTCTGCAGAGTTCGATACAGCCCTCAACGAGTCCGTCAAGGCACTCGCCCAGGCGGCTGAGCAGAAGGAGGCCAACCGCGTGGCCATGTCCAAAGCTATCTCGGCCTTCTGCCAGGTCTTTGGCCTTGATGACGTCCCCTCGGGCAGCTCCCCCAGAGTCGCTTGCGGGCCTTGGGCGGCCATGTGCGCAGCAGACTCCGCGAGGCGCTGCATCACGGCGTTAGCCGGGCCTTCGCCGTGCTCGCTTCCCACTACGACGTAGATCTAGAGTGGGTCAGCGAGGGGTACTGTCTACCCGACAAAGACGAGGCTGCCTTAGCCGAGGTTCAGAGGCTGGACGCGGCCGTCGCAGGCCCAAGCTCGGTGCTGGCGTCCTCCTTCGAGGTGGAGATCCTTCTGCTTGCGTCGTCGTCCGGGGCCGGGCCAGATTTCGCCGAGGGTGGAGATAGCACCGAGGGTGGAGACGAAGCCGAGGGTGCCGCTCCTCCCCCGGGCGATGCCTGATTTAGCCGGAGCAGTCTGTTTGGAGCATGCATGTGTCTTTCGCGGCCGCCGAGGCCTAAACCCTTTGTTGTCGTGCTATAAAGCTGCGTTTCTTTTCCTCTTGTTTCGAGTATCCGGACTTGTTCGTCAGTAGCAGAATCGCTTATCCGAGTAAGAGTTACTTTTCGCGAAAGGTGACGAGTGAGGTATCCGTATTCCGGAGGCGTAGGAGTCCCTCGGCTCGGTCGGCCTTGCCGCTTACGTGCGCTCTTACTCGTTTTGCAGGATTCTGATATCGATATAGTCGGAAAGCACGAAAGTCGTTTTGGTGGAAAAACTTTTTCCGAGGAAAATTTTGACGCAGAGGGGGTTCCCCCCTTCTAGCCCCCGAGGGAGGGTCGGGCTTTACCGAGGCAAGGCTGACCCTTCCTTGACGGTTAGACTTTATTTTTGTATGTATAGAAAACGAGGTATATGAACGACTTGAAAACATCTTAAGGGTAAAAGCGACGTAGCTGTCGGATGTTCCAAGCGTTGTTGTAGATCTCGCCTTGATTGTTGGCCAGCTTGTATGTTCCGGGCTTCAAAACCTTGGCGATGATGAACGGTCCTTCCTAGGGGGGAGTAAGCTTGTGGCGCCCTCGGGCGTCCTGCCGCAGCCGAAGTACCAGGTCTCCCACTTGGAAGTCTCGGGGCCGAACCCCTCGGGCGTGGTAGCGTCGTAGAGACTACTGATACCGCACCGAGTGTAGTAAGGCCATGTCCCGAGCCTGTTCCAGCTGGTCCAGCGAGTCTTCTCGGCTGGTCTGGTTGCTTTGGTCGTTGTACGCCTTCATCCTCGGGGAACTGTATTCTAAGTCTGTGGGCAAGATAGCCTCGGCCCATAGACTAGAAAGAACGGCGAGAAGCCCGTGGCTCGGCTTGGCGTCGTCCTCAGACTCCAGACCACCGAGGGTAGTTCCTTCATCCACCGCTTGCTGAACTCGTTGAGGTCGTTATAGATCCTCGGTTTAAGTCCCTGCAGAAGTATACCGTTGGCACACTCTACCTGCCCATTCGTCATGGGGTGAGCTACGGCAGCCCAGTCCACTCGGATGTGGTGGTCCTCGCAGAAGTCCAGGAACTTCTTCCCAGTGAATAGGGTGCCATTGTCGGTGATGATGGAGTTCGGGACCCCATAGCTATGGATGATGTTGGTGAAGAACGTGACCGCCTGCTCGGACCTGATGCTGGTTAGGGGTCGGACCTCGATCCACTTGGAGAATTTGTCGATGGCGACCAGCAGGTGCGAGAAGCCCCCGGGTGCCTTCTGCAAGGGACCGACGAGGTCCAGACCCCATATAGCAAACGACCAAGTGATGGGTATTGTCTGCAGGGCCTGAGCGGGCAGGTGCGTCTGTCTCGCATAGATTTGACACCCCTGGCAGGAGCATACAATCCTAGTGGCGTCGACCACCGCGGTCGGCCAGTAGAAGCCTTATCGAAAGGCGTTCCCAACGAGGGCTCGAGGTGCTGCGTGGTGACCGCAAGCCCCCGAGTGTATCTCTTGCAATAGCTCCTGTCCTTCGGTGATGGATATGCATTGTTGGAGAATGCCTGAGGGGCTGCGGTGGTAGAGCTCCTTTTCTTCAACCAGTAAGACGAACGACTTGGTGCGCCGCGCCAGTCGCCGAGCTTCGGCTTTGTCGAGGGGTAGCTCTCCTCGGTGGAGATATTGCAGGTACGGGGTCTGTCAGTTTCGATTTGGCGCAACCCCATTCCGCTCTCCCTCGACACGCAGGGCCTCACCTTCGGCGGCCGAGGATACCTTGGGGTGGGCCGAGGCCTCCTCGGGGTGGGCCGAGGCATCCTCGGGCTTGGGCGTGTCGTCGGTCTTGACAGAGGGTTGATGTATGTCTCTGGAGAAGACATCCAGGGGAACCGTTGTCCGCCCCGAGGCTATTTTAGCCAGCTCATCCGCAGTCTCGTTGTACCGTTGAGCGACGTGGTTGAGCTCGAGCCCGTAGAACTTGTCTTCTAGGCGCCGAACCTCGTCGCAGTAGGCCTCCATCTTCCGATCGCGGCAGTGAGAGTTCTTCATGACTTGGTCAATGACAAGCTGCGAGTCGCCACGAGTGTCGAGGCGCCGAACCCCTAGCTCGATGGCGATGCGCAACCCGTTAACCAGAGCCTCATAATCGGCCATGTTGTTTGACGCCCTGGAGGCGCAACACGTAGCGGAGGTGCTTCCCGAGGGGTGAGATGAAGAGCAGGCCCGCACCTGCTCCTGTTTTCATCAGTGACCCATCGAAGTACATGGTCCAGAGTTCCAGTTGGATCGGAGCTGTTGGTAGCTGGGTGTCGACCCATTCAGCCACGAAGTCCGCCAAGACTTGGGACTTGATGGCCTTCCGAGGAGCGAACGAGATTGTCTCGCCCATGATCTCCACCGCCCACTTTGCTATCCTACCCGAGGCCTCTCAGCACTGGATGATCTCCCCCAGGAGGAAGGATGACACCACAGTCACCGGATGAGACTCGAAGTAGTGTCGCAACTTTCGCCGCGTCAGAATTACTGCGTACAGTAGCTTCTGAATTTGCGGGTAGTGAATCTTGGTCTCGGATAGCACTTCACTGATAAAGTAGACCGGCCTCTAGACGAGCAATGCATGCCCTTCTTCTCGTCTCTCGACCACGATCGCGGCGCTGACCACCTGAGTGGTTGCGGCTACGTAGATCAAGAGGGCTTCTCCCGCAGTGGGGGGCACCAAGATGGGCGTGTCTAAAAGGAGCGCCTTTAAGTTTCCGAGGGCTTCCTCGGCCTCGGGGGTCCAAGTGAAGCGCTCGGTCTTCCTTAAGAGGCGGTACAAGGGTAGGCCTTTTTCGCCAAGGCGCGAGATGAAGCGGCTCAGAGCCGCAAGGCATCCCATGACCCTCTATACTCCTTTCAAGTCTTTGATAGGCCCCATGTTGGTGATGGCCGCAATTTTCTCTGGGTTAGCCTCGATGCCCCGCTCAGAGACGATGAACCCCAGGAGCATGCCTCGGGGGACTCCGAAGACACACTTCTCAGGATTGAGTTTCACGCCCTTCGCCTTCAGACACTTGAATGTCGTTTCAAGGTCAGAGAGGAGGTCGGAGGCTTTCCTCGTCTTGACTATGATGTCATCGACGTAAGCCTCGACCGTTCGGCCGATGTGCTCTCCGAACACGTGGTTCATGCACCTCTGGTATGTCACACCTGCATTCCTTAAACCAAATGGCATAGTAATATAGCAGTACATGCCAAAAGGTGTGATGAAAGAAGTCGCGAGCTGGTCGGACTCTTTCATCTTGATTTGGTGATAACTTGAGTAGGCATCGAGGAATGACAGGGTTTTGCACCCAGCAGTGGAATCCACGATTTGATCGATGCGAGGCAGAGGGTACGGAACCTTCGGACATGCTTTGTTTAGACCAGTGTAGTCTACGCACATCCTCCATTTCCCACCTTTCTTTTTCACAAGCACAGGGTTGGCTAGCCATTCGGGATGGAATACCTCTTTGATGAACCCTGCAGCCATCAGCTTGTGGATCTCCTCGCCTATGGCTCTACGCTTTTCTTCATCGAATCGGTGCAGAGGCTGCTTCACAGGTCGGGCTCCAGCTCGGATATCCAGCGAGTGCTCGGCGACATCTCTCCGTATGCCAGGCATGTCCGAGGGACTCCACGCAAAAACCTCGGCGTTCGCGCAGAGAAAGTTGACGAGCACTGCTTCCTATTTGGGGTCGAGCTTGGAGTCGATCCGGACTTGCTTGTAGGCATCGTTGCTAGGGTCGAGGGGGACGGACTTAACCGCCTCTGCTGGCTCAAAGTTGCTGGCGTGGCGCTTCGCATCAGGCACCTCCTTGGAGAGGCACTCCAGGTCGGCGATGAGGGCCTCGGATTCAACGAGGGCCTCAGCGTACTCCACGCACTCCACGTCGCATTCGTACGCGTGTCAGTACGTGGATCCGATGGTGATGACCCCGTTGGGGCCCGGCATCTTGAGCTTGAGGTAGGTGTAGTTGGGGACGACCATGAACTTGGCGTAGCATGGTCTCCCTATCACCGCATGGTAGGTTCCTCGGAACCCGACCACCTCGAACGTGAGGGTTTCCTTTCGGAAGTTGGAGGGAGTCCCGAAGCAGACGGGCAGATCGAGTTGTCCAAGGGGCTAGACGCGCTTCCCAGGGATGATCCCGTGAAAAGGCGCCGCACCGGCCCGGATCGTGGACAGATCGATTTCCAAGAGCCCGAGGGTCTCGGCGTAGATGATGTTGAGGCTGCTGCCTCCGTCCATGAGGACCTTGGTGAGCCTAACGTTGCCGATGATGGGGTCGACAACGAGCGGGTACTTTCCTGGGCTCGGCACGCAGTCGGGGTGGTTGCCTTGGTCAAAGGTGATGGGCTTGTCGGACCAGTCTAGGTAGACTAGCGCCGCCACCTTTACCGAGCAGACCTCCCGGCGCTCCTGCTTGTGGTGCTGAGCCGAGGCATTCGCCACTTGCCCACCGTAGATCATGAAACAGCCGTGGACCTCGGGGAACTCCTCTGCCTTGTCGCCCTCCTTCTTGTCGTTGTCATGGCCTTTGCCACCTTCCGCTAGGGGCCCGGCCTTATGGAAGTAGCGCCGAAGCATGACGCACTCCTCAAGGGTGTGCTTGACGAGACCCTGGTGATAGGGGCACGACTCATTGAGCATCTTGTCGAACAGGTTGGCCTCTCCGAGAGGCTTTCGAGGGTTCCTGTGCTCGACAGCAGCGATAAGATCTGCGTCGGCGGCATCGTGCTTTGCTTGCGACTTCTTCTTGGCCTTCTTCTTCGCGCCACGCTGGGAGGACGCCTCAGGGACATCTTCCTGCTGGCGTCCCTGAGGCTGCTTGTCCTTCCGGAAGATGGCTTCGACCGCCTCCTGACCAGAGGCGAACTTGGTGGCGATGTCCATTAACTCGCTCGCCTTGGTGGGAGTCTTGCAACCCAGCTTGCTCACCAGGTCGCGGCAAGTGGTGCCGGCGAGGAACGCCCCGATGACATCCGAGTCGGTGATGTTGGGCAGCTTGGTGCGCTGCTTCGTAAACCGCCTGTCGGCGTTTCGAGACCGGGGGGTCCCTGAGCCGACGAGTGAAGTGTCGCCGCGTGCCCCAGCCCAGATGGGTCGACGCGAGGCCGAGCGCGAAGGGGGGAAGTGAGGTGGCCGGAGATGGGCGTGAGAGAGGTGGAAATCCCGCGGCCTTCGTGTTCGTCCCGCGCCCAGGTCGGGTGCGCTTGCAGTAGGGGGTTACAAGCGTCCACACGGGGGAGGGAGCGAGCGACCTCACGCGAGCGCCTGTCTCGTCCTCGTCCCCGCGCGGCCAACCCTCTCTAAGAGGGCCCTGGTCCTTCCTTTTATAGGCGTAAGGAGAGGATCCAGGTGTACAATGGGGGGTGTAGCAGAGTGCTACGTGTATAGCGAAGGAGAGCTAGCGCCCTAAGTACACGCCATCGTGGCGCCCGGAGAGATTTTGGCGCCCGGTTTGTGTGATGTCGTGGCCGTCGGAGGAGCGCTGGAGCCTGGCGGAGGGACAACTGTCGGGGCCGTCGAGTCCTTGCTGACGTCCTCTTGCTTCCGTAAGGGGGCCGAGAGCCGCCATCGTCAGGGAGCGTGCGGGGCGCCATCATCGCCTATCTGGCGGAGCGAGCCAGATGGGATGCCGGTCTTGTTCCCCGTAGCCTGAGTCAGCTTGGAGTAGGGTAATGATGGCGCCTCCTGTTGACGTGGCCGGTCCGTGCCCTAGGTTGGGCAATGTGGAGGCTCCTCCGAGGTCGAGGTCGAGTCCGTCTTCCGTGGCCGAGGCCGAGTCTGAGCCCCTAGGTCGGGCGAGGCGGAGGCCGTTGGCTAAGGCCAGGGCGGAATTTGAGTCCTGGGGTCGGGCGAAGCGGAGTTCGTCGTCTTCTGGGGCTGAGCCCAAGTCCGAGCCCTGGGTCGGGCGGAGCGGAGTTCGCCGTCTTCCGGGGCTTAGCCCGAGTCCGAGCCCTGGGTCGGGCGGAGCGGAGTTCGCCGTCTTCCGGGGCTTAGCCCGAGTTCGAGCCCTGGGTCGGGCGAAGCGGGGTTCGCCGTCTTCCGGGGCTTAGCCCGAGTCCGAGCCCTGGGTCGGGCGGAGCAGAGTTCGCCGTCTTCCGGGGCTTAGCTCGAGTTCGAGCCCTGGGTTGGGCGGAGCGGAGCTTCCTATGGTGCGTGCGGCCGGGCCTGACTGCCTGTCAGCCTTACTCTGTCAAGTGGCACCGCAGTCGGAGCGGCGCAGGCGGCGCTGTCTTTCTGTCAGACCGGTCAGTGGAGCGGCGAAGTGACGGCGGTCACTTCGGCTCTGTCAGCTGAGGGGCGCGCGTCAGGATAAAGGTGCCAGGCCACCTTTGCATTAAATGCTCCTGCGATTTGGTCGGTCGGTGCGGCGATTTGGTCAGGGTTGCTTCTTGGCGAAGACAGGGCCTCGGGTGAGCCGGAAATATGTTCGCCGCTGGAGGGGGGCCTCGAGCAAGGCGGAGATCCTCCGGGGTCGGCTGCCCTTGTCCGAGGCTAGGCTCGGGCGAGGCGTGATCGAGTCCCTCGAATGGACTGATCCCTGACTTAATCGCACCCATCAGGCCTTTGCAGCTTTATGCTGATGGGGGTTACCAGTTGAGAATTAGGAGCCTTGAGGGTACCCCTAATTATGGTCCCCGACAGTAGCCCTCGAGCTTCGAAGGGAGTGTTAGCACTCGCTTGGAGGCTTTCGTCGCACTTTTTTGCAAGGGGACCAGCCTTTCTCGGTTGCGTTTTGTTCCGGTGGGTGCGCGCGAGCGCACCCGCCGGGTGTAGCCCCCGAGGCCTCGGAGGAGTGGTTTGACTCCTCCGAGGTCTTAACGCCTCGCGCAATGCTTCGGCTGGTCTGGTCGTTCCCTCATGCGAGCTGGCCGTAGCCCGGGTGTACGGTCGGGTCCCAAGTTCTCGGGCTGGTATGTTGACGCTGTCAACGGTTTGGCCGGAGTCGGGTTTGCGAGAGCAGCCCCCAAGCCTCTACACAGGGCGAGAGGGCGATCAGGGACAGACTTGACTTTTTTACATACGCCCCTGCGTCGCCTTTCCGCAAGGAGGAGGGGGGGAGAGCGCCATGTTGCCCTCGGTGGGCGCCGAACATGGTGTCTCCGGTGAGCTGCAGGCGGGTGATCCGAGCGGACATCCGTGCCCCATTCATTAGGGGTCGGCTAGAGGCCTAGAGGCGCGCCCAAAAGTACTTGCGGGTGATCTGCCGGACCCAGTCCCCTGGCGACGGGGTCCGAGGACTCGATGCCTCCCTCTGATGGGATTCCGTTACAAGATCATTCCCTCTGGTCTCGGAAATGTCCTAGGGTACCTCGGGAGCGCAGCCCGAGCCTTTTGGTTATGTATCGAACGTACCCATGGTCATCCCTCGCTCTGTGTATGAGGCGGCTGTGAACCCTTCGGGGGCCAGCCTTCGAACCCCTGATTAGTAGTGGGCGTGGAGCCCGAGTAGCCTGAGGCGACCGTTGAACCCTTCCGAGGGGCCGGCCTTCGAACCTCTGACCAGTAGTGGGTGTGGAGCCCACGTGCTCTGAGGCGGCTGTTGAACCCTTCCGAGGGGCCAGCCTTCGAACCTCTGATCAGTAGGGAGGCTCGGAGCCTGGTTCCTTCACGGGGAAGGGTCCTTTTCGGGGTATCCCCCTTTCTCGGTCCCTGTTGCAAGAGAGAGAAAGAGGAAAAAAGGAAAAGGATACGAAATCGAACGACGCGGCGTACCTTTTTTGACGCGGTCATTATGGCGAAGGCGAAGCGTCGCTCGCTTCTCCTGCCAGAGGCGCCGCCTGTCCCGCCGCGGAGTTAATGCGATGGGGCGAGTGGTTCGCGGGGCGGCCGTTTCGCGTGCGTGAGCCATTCGAGGAACGGAACACGGGCGCGTTGTCTTCACGCCGTGAGAGAGGGTTCTCTCGCTGCCCCCGGATGGGACGTAAGCTTGGCTGACGACGTGACCGCTGCTCCTGCCCGCCTGCCACCACCATTACTGCCGGCCCATTTTTGGCCACATTGACCGTCGTGCTAGGCTGGCGCCGCTGGGTCGTGCGCTGGGTCGCCTCGAGTCGCGGTATTGGTTCCGCAGTCGAGGAGGCGCGGTGGTGGCGCAAGTGGCGGTGCAGTTGCATGCACGAAGCATTCGGCGCGCCGGTTGCATGACGCGTGGGCCTGGGCCTCCATGCTGGGCGTGTTGGAAGTCGGAGAAGCGCGCCCACTTGGCGCGGTTGCATGCCGCCCGCATGGCTGCCCGCCCTTTCGCCCGCTGGTCGGGGCAAAAGTTGAGAGCCGTTTGTAACCGCTGGGCGGTTGCACGCACCGCGCATGGCGGTTTGGCTTCTTCTGCTCTGGGCCGGCTTGCATGACGTGTGGGACCCAGCCCCCGCGCCGTAGGGGGAGGACCTTGGAGCGTGTTGGAGAAGACTCAGCCCACGACGGCTGGGGACGCAAGTAGGGAGAGTCGCCTTTAAAAGGAGGGTGACCCTCTTGGAAGGCGACCGTGTCTTCGCGCTCCCTTATGCATCGTGTCTTTCCACCTTCCAAGCCCCGGATGGGGGATATCCACCGTCTTTCCGCTTCGTCGTTAGGGGAACGCAACTCCGCGGGAGTTGGTACCTTTCAGCCGTCGTTCGGCTTCAAGGATTTTCATCATGCAGCCCGGCTGCACCCCTCCGCCGGCGGTCACCCAAGACGGTGACCTCCAGCCCCTGGATGGGGAGAGGCAAGCCGGGCTGCGATCTTGGTCCCACCCTCAGCTTCAAGGATGTTCATCATCCCCGCTGGGGTGGAGGCCGGGCTGAGCCGGAGCTCTACCTCCCGCGCGGGTTCGTGGGTCGGCCTCTCCTTCGGCGTTCGAGGGAGAGGGCGCTCACTGGCCCTACGGGCGGGTCGGACTTCGACAACGCGGGGCTGGTCGACGGCGGGCGTCGTCAGCCTCAGCGCGTCGGGCTCGTCGGCTTAGCTCCCGGTGCCCCCTCCTGCCGGAAGGCGGCTGCCGCGCCGTGTGCACGGGAGGACCGCCCAAGATATCGCGCGCTGCCAGGGCGGCATTCGTGTTCTGGGGCGGTCCCACCTTTGCACCGGTACGGCGCCTCCACGCGGAGGTCGGTGCCTCACTCGCCCGGGAGGATCTGAGTGGGGATCTGCCGGAGGGCTGACGGCCCCTGTCGTCGGTGCCGAGGCGGAGGCGGCTCGAGAAGTCCCCGTTGCCGACGGGATCACCGCCACCATCCGCGCTTCGGGCCTCTAGCTCTTTGTACTTGTCCTCGCCTCTCGAGCGTCGGCATGGGCGAGGGCAAGATTGCAGCAGCATCCGCCCTGAGGCCCTCGCTGCTGCAGTTCGGCCACCCGGAGCGGGGGTCGTTGTCGTTGCTGGCGGAGCGGACGATGGCGAGCCGCCCGTCGGTCTTCTGCTGCTCCGCAGGCCCCTCCCCCATCGAGTGGGGTCGTTCGTACCTGCGGAGGTGGAACTGGAGTTCCGTTTGTAATGGCACTTCGAATGCCAGTGTTTTGTTCATAGCGGCTGTCGAGGCTCGAACATGTATGTGAGTTCGGCACGGAGCCGTGTTTTTTTCCTCATTTTCGAGCACTAAGACCCGCCTGTTGGTTGTCTGAACTGCTTCACCAAGCGTGAGTCGCCCCGTGTAAAGGTGACGAGTGAGGTATCCGTATCCCGGAGGCGTAGGAGTCCCTCGGCTCGGTCAGCCTTGTTGTCTGAGGCTTCCCTTTCTTAGTTAGAGGAACCCCTCGGCCGCTCTTCGATGAGCCGAGGCCAGGGGTAACGGTGTCGGCGCGAACAGAGGCAGAGTTGGCTCGAAAAGAAGACCAGGTCGACCGGAGCCTGGCCGGGTCGTCCGTTAGCGGGACCGACGCCGGAATTGATCTGCCGAGGCCTCGGGCCGGGCTGATGTCCTTGGGGGACAGCTAGCCGAGGCCCTGGGGTGACCGGCCGAGCCGCCTGCTCGGGCCGGATTCTTGGAGAAGACCCTGGCGGCGATGGCCCAGGCTTGGTGATGACGTTGTCCTTCAGAGCGGAGACTCTTGGACCGCGTCGCCGTCCGAGGCTAGGTCGGACCTTGCCGAAGGTGTTGTCGACGCCGAGGGTGCTGCTGCTCCCTTTAGCCATCAAGATCCGAGCCTGCAGGATCGGATTATCTTGTAGCGTGTGTTTTCTGCGGCCGCCGAGGCCGAAACACACCCTCACCGTATTGTAAAGCCGCGTCTCCTTTCCTCTTGTTTCGAGTATCTGGACTTTTTTGTCTGTAACAGAACTATTTGTGTGAGCGAGAGCTGCTTCTCACGGAAGGTGATGAGTGAGGTATCCGTATCCTGGAGGCGTAGGAGTCCCTCAGCTCGGTCGGCCTTGCCGCTTACGCGCACTCTTACCCGTCCATGGGGTTCTGTCACCGACGCAGTCGAGAAGGCTCGAAGAATCGCTTCGGCAGAAGAGCTTCCGAACGTGAAGACTTGTTCGGTCCGCGGAATCACTTATCCAAACGTGAGTTACTTATGGCAGAAGGTGATGAGTGAGGTATCCGTATCCCGGAGGCGTAGGAGTCCCTCGGCTCGGTCAGCCTTGGCTGCTTACGTGTACTCTGTCGTTTTCAGAATCCACTTTTGAAGTAGTCGAAAAGCACAAAAGACATTCTGGCAGAAAAGATCTTTTTTCGAGGAAAATTTCGACGCAGAGGGGGTTCCCCCTTTTAGCCCCCGAGGGAGGGTTGGGCTTTGCTGAGGTAAGGCTGACCCTTCCTTGATGACTAAACTTTGCGTGAGAGCGAGGTATATGAACAACTTGAACACATCTTAAGGGTAGAAGCGACGTAGCTGTTGGATGTTCCAAGCGTTGCTGTAGACCTCGCCTTGACTGTTGGCCAGCTTGTACGTTCCGGGTTTTAGAACTTTGGCAATGACGAACGACCCCTCCCAGGGGGGCGTGAGCTTGTGTCGACCTCGGGCGTCTTGTCGCAGCCGAAGCACCAGGTCGCCCACCTGGAGGTCTCGGGACCGGACCCCTCGGGCGTGGTAGCGTCGCATGGACTGCTGGTACCGCGCCGAGTGTAGTAAGGCCTTGTCCCGAGCCTCTTCCAGCTGGTCCAGCGAGTCTTCTCGACTAGCTTGGTTGCTTTGGTCGGCATTGGCCCTCGTCCTCGGGGAACCGTATTCCAGGTCTGTGGGCAAGATGGCCTCGGCCCCATAGACTAGAAAGAACGGCGTGAAGCCCGTGGCTCAGCTCGGTGTCGTCCTCAGGCTCCAGACCACCGAGGGGAGTTCCTTCATCCATCGCTTGCCGAACTTGTTGAGGTCGTTGTAAATCCGAGGCTTGAGTCCTTGTAGAATCATGCCGTTGGCACGCTCTACTTGCCCATTCGTCATGGGATGAGCCACGGCGGCCCAGTCCACCCGGATGTGGTGATCCTCGCAGAAGTCCAGGAACTTTCTGCCTGTGAACTGGGTGCCGTTGTCGGTGATGATGGAGTTCGGGACCCCGAAACGATGGATGATGTTGGTGAAGAACGCCACCGCCTGCTCGGACCTAATGCTGTTCAAGGGTCGGACCTCGATCCACTTGGAAAATTTGTCGATGGCGACCAACAGGTGCGTGTAGCCCCCGGGTGCCTTCTGCAAGGGGCCGACGAGGTCCAGACCCCACACAGCAAAAGGCCATGTGATGGGTATCATCTACAGAGCCTGAGCGGGCAGGTGGGTCTGCCTCGCATAGAACTGACACCCTTCGCAGGCGCGGACAATTCTAGTGGCGTCGTCCACCGCCGTTGGCCAGTAGAAACCTTGTCGAAAAGCATTTCCGACAAGGGCTCGAGGTGCTGCGTGGTGGCCGCAAGCCCCCGAGTGTATTTCTTGGAGGAGTTCCTGACCTTCGGTGGTGGAGATGCATCGCTGGAGGATGCCTGAAGGGCTGCGGTGGTAGAGCTCCTTCCCTTCTCCCAGCAAGACGAATGACTTGGCGCGCCACGCCAACCGCCGAGCTTCGGCTCGGTCGAGGGGTAGCTCTCCTCGGTGGAGATATTGCAGGTACGGGGTCTGCCAGTTTTGATCAGGCGTGACCCCGCTTTGCTCCCCCTTGACGTGCAGCGTCTCGCCCTCGGGGGCCGAGGGTACCTCGGGCCGAGCCGAGGGTGCCTCGGACTGTGCCGAGGGTACCTCGGGCTGGGCCGAGGATGCCTCAGGCTCGGGCGCGTCGTCGATCTTGATGGAGGGTTGATGCAGATCTCGGGAGAAGACGTCCGGGGGAACTGTTGTTCGCCCCGAGGCTATTTTAGCCAGCTCGTCCGTAGTCTCGTTGTAGCGCCGAGCGATGTGGTTGAGCTCGAGCCCATAGAACTTGTCTTCCAGGCGCCGAACCTCATCGCAGTAGGCCTCCATCTTCGGGTCGCGGCAGTGGGAGTTCTTCATGACTTGGTCGATGACGAGCTGCGAGTCACCGCGAGCGTCGAGGCGTCGGACCCCTAGCTCGACGGCAATCCGCAACCCGTTGACCAGAGCCTCGTACTCAGCTACATTGTTGGACGCCGGGAAGTGGAGGCGTAGCACGTAGCGTAGGTGCTTCCCGAGGGGCGAGATGAAGAGTAGGCCTGCGCCGGCTCCTGTCTTCATTAGCGACCCATCGAAGAACATGGTCCAGAGCTCCGGTTGGATCGGAGCTGTTGGTAGCTGGGTGTCGACCCATTCAGCCACGAAGTCCGCCAAGACCTGGGATTTGATGGCCTTCCGAGGGGCGAACGAGATTGTTTCGCCCATGATTTCCACCGCCCACTTTGCAATCCTACCCGAGGCTTATCGGCAATGGATGATCTCCCCCAGGGGGAAGGATGACACCACAGTTACCGGATGAGACTCGAAGTAGTGTCGCAACTTCCGCCGTGTCAGGATCACCGCGTACAGCAGCTTCTGAACTTGTGGGTAGCGGATTTTGGTTTCAGACAGTACCTCGCTGACGAAGTAGACTGGCCTCTGAACGGGCAATGCATGCCCCTCTTCTTGGCTCTCGACCACAATCGCGGCGCTAACCACCTGAGTGGTCGCGGCGACGTAGACCAAGAGGGCTTCCCCGGCAGCTGGGGGCACCAAGATAGGCGCCTTCGTGAGGAGCGCCTTCAGGTTCCCGAGGGCTTCCTCGGCCTCGGGGGTCCAAGTGAAGCACTCGGCCTTCCTTAAGAGGCGGTATAGAGGTAAACCTCTTTCGCCGAGGCGTGAGATGAAGCGGCTCAGAGCCGCGAGACATCCCATGACCCTTTGTACGCCTTTCAAGTCCTTGATGGGCCCCATGCTGGTGATGGCTGCGATCTTCTTCGGGTTGGCTTCTATGCCCCGCTCGGAGACGATGAACCCCAAGAGCATGCCTCGGGGCACCCCGAAGACACACTTTTCGGGATTGAGCTTGACGCCTTTCGCCTTGAGACATCGGAATGTCACTTCAAGGTCGGAAAGGAGGTCAGAGGCTTTCCTCGTCTTGACTACGATGTCATCGACGTAGGCCTCGACCGTGCGGCCAATGTGTTCGCCGAACACATGTTTCATGCACCACTGGTACATCACGCCTGCATTCCTCAAGCCGAACGGCATGGTGACATAGCAGTACATGCCGAAGGGTGTGATGAATGAAGTCGCGAGCTGGTCGGACTCTTTCATCCTGATTTGGTGATACCCTGAGTAGGCATCGAGGAAAGACAGGGTTTCGCACCCAGCAGTGAAATCCACGATTTGATCGATGCGAGGCAGAGGGTAGGGAACCTTCAGACATGCTTTGTTCAAACCAGTGTAGTCTACACACATCCGCCATTTCCCCCCTTTCTTTCTCACAAGCACAGGGTTGGCAAGCCATTCGGGATGGAATACCTCTTTGATGAACCCTGCCGCCATTAGCTTGTGGATCTCCTCGCCTATGGCTCTGCGCTTCTCCTCGTCGAATCGGCGCAGAGGCTGCTTGACGGGTCGGGCTCCGGCTCGGATGTCCAGCGAGTGCTTGGCGACATCCCTCGGTATGCCGGGCATGTCCGAGGGACTTCACGCGAAGACGTCGGCGTTCGCGCGGAGAAAGTCGACGAGCACTGCTTCCTATTTGGGATCGAGCCCGGAGCCGATCCGGACTTGCTTGGAGGCGTCACTGCTGGGGTCGAGGGGGACAGACTTAACCGTCTCCGCTGGCTCGAAGTTGCCGGCATGACGCTTCACGTCTGGCACCTCCTTAGAGAGGCTCTCCAGGTCGGCGATGAGGGCCTCGGACTCGGCGAGGGCCTCGGCGTACTCCACGCACTCCACGTCGCATTCGAACGCGTGTTTGTACGTGGGGCCGACGGTGATGACCCCGTTGGGACCCGACATCTTGAGCTTGAGGTAGGTGTAGTTGGGGACGGCCATGAACTTCGCGTAGCAGGGCCTCCCCAATACCGCGTGGTAGGTTCCTCGGAACCCGACCACCGCGAACGTAAGGGTCTCCCTTCGGAAGTTGGAGGGTGTTCCGAAGCAGACGGGAAGATCGAGTTGTCCGAGGGGCTGGACGCGCTTCCTGGGGATGATCCCATGGAAAGGCGCAGCGCCCGCTCGGACCGAGGACAGATCGATACGCAGAAGCCCGAGGGTCTCGGCGTAGATGATGTTGAGGCTGCTGCCTCCGTCCATGAGGACCTTGGTGAGCCTGACGTCGCCGATGACGGGGTCGACGACGAGCGGGTATTTCCCCGGGCTCGGCACATGGTCGGGGTGGTCGGCTTGGTCGAAGGTGATGGGCTTGTCGGACCAGTCTAGGTAGACTGGCGCCGTCACCTTCACCGAACAGACCTCCCGGCGCTCTTGCTTGCGATGCCGAGCCGAGGCGTTCGCCGCTTGCCCGCCGTAGATCATGAAGCAGTTGCGGACCTTAGGGAACTCTCCTGCCTGGTGATCTTCCTTCTTGTCGTCGTCGCGGGCCCTGCCACCCTCCGTGGGTGGCCCGGCCCTGTGGAAGTGGCGCCGAAGCATGACGCACTCCTCAAGGGTGTGCTTGACGGGCCCCTGGTGATAGGGGCACGGCTCCTTGAGCATCTTGTCGAAGAGATTGGGACCTCCGGGGGGTTTCCGAGGGTTCTTGTACTCGGCGGCGGCGACAAGGTCCGTGTCGGTGGCGTCGCGTTTCGCTTGCGACTTCTTCTTGCCCTTCTTCTTGGCGCCGCGCTGAGTTGACGCCTCGGGGGCATCTTCCGATGGGCGGCCCTGGGGCTGCTTGTCCTTCCGAAAGATAGCCTCGACCGCCTCCTGGCCGGAGGCAAACTTGGTGGCGATGTCCATCAGCTCGCTCGCCCTGGTGGGGGTCTTGCAACCCAGCTTGCTAACCAGGTCGCGGCAGGTGGTGCCGGCGAGGAACGCGCCGATTACATCCGAGTCAGTGATGTTGGGCAGCTCGGTGCGCTGCTTCGAGAATCACCGGATGTAGTCCCGGAGAGACTCTCCCGGCTGCTGTCGGCAGCTTCGGAGGTCCCAGGAATTCCCGGGGCGCACGTACGTGCCCTGGAAATTGCCGGCGAAAGCTTGGACTAGGTCGTCCCAGTTGGAGATCTGCCCCGGAGGCAAGTGCTCCAACCAGGCGCGAGCAATGTCGGAGAGGAACAGGGGGAGGTTGCGGATGATGAGGTTGTCATCGTTCGTTCCACCCAGTTGGCAGGCCAGACGGTAGTCCGCGAGCCACAGTTCCGGTCTCGTCTCCTCCGAGTACTTTGTGATAGTAGCCGGGGGTCGGAACCGGGTCGGGAACGGCGCCCGTCGTATGGCCCGGCTGAAGGCCTGCGGACCGGGTGGTTTGGGCGAGGGACTCCGATCCTCCCCGCTGTCATAGCGTCCCCCACGCCTGGGGTGGTAGCCTCGGCGCACCCTCTCGTCGAGGTGGGCCCGACGATCGCGGTGATGGTGCTTGTTGCCGAGGCGACCCGGGGCCGCAGGCGCTGTGTTGCGCGTGCGCCTGGTGTAGACCGAGGCTTCCCGTATGAATCGGGAAGTCGCGGCATGATGTTCCGAGGGGTACCCCTGCCTTCGGGAGGCGGAGCTCTCGGCCCGCGGGACCGCGGCGCCTTCCAGGAGATCCTTGAGCTCTCCTTGGATTCGCCGCCCCTCGGTGGTTGATGGCTCCGACATCGCGCGGAGGAGCATTGCTGCTACAGCCAGGTTCTGGCCGACCCCACTGGATGTGGGTGGCGGCCTGACCCTGACATCGTCGGCGATGCGGTGCTGGAAGCCCTGGGGTAGATGACGCATTTCTCCGGCCGGAGGTTGGCCCGCCCATGCCTACCCGACGTCCCGGTGGATTGGCTCAAGCGCTCCTGTTCCCTCGTCGAGCCTGGCCTGCACCCCGCGGATTTGCTCGAGTTGTGGGTCGTGACCCCCCGCCGGAACGGGGACCACAGCTAGCTCCCGCGGGATGTCAACGCGAGGCACCGGCCTAGGGAGATCACCGTCCTCCAGCATGCCGAGATGGTTGCCTTTGGAGGGACCCCCTAGATCGACGTGGAAACATTCGCGGCTCGGGCCGCAGTCCTCGTCGCCGAGGCTACGACTACCGTCGGAACAGTCGGAAAGGCAGTAGTCGCATGCGGTCATGAGGTCCCGCATGGCGCTGGGGTTGCCAAGTCCGGAGAAATCCCAATAGAAGCTGGGCTCGTCGTCTTCCTCGGACCCAGAGGGCCCGTAGGTCGAGACGTCCGTCAGCCGGTCCCAAGGTGACCGCATACGAAACCCCAGAGGGTTCGGATTCGCCTCTACGAGAGCGTACGCCAAAGCGGAGCCGCTAGGCGGGTCGAGGCTAAATCCGAAAGGCGTGGGATGGGAATCGGTCGGTACCTCTTGGTCGACGGGCGGTGATGAGGTCACGTCGGGGACTGACTGCACCGTCGTCTCAGGTACGATGGTGACACCCAGCAAGCCTTTCGCGAGCGTGCTGGCGTCGTCCATTTGCTCAGGATTGACGTGTTGCGGGGAGACAGCGCTCGTCTTCGTCTCAAGCGCGAGGTCGATGCCCGGCGCCCCCCCGTTGGAGCACTGGCGTTGTCGACTCGCTCGACGGCCGACGAGGCGCCGCCTCTTGCTTGGCCTTGGTTGCCCCGCCTCCTCCTCCGTCGACGGGGAAGAGGACGGGGCAAGCTCGAAGGTTGTTCTTCCACCACGCGGCGAAGACGTCGTCGATCCCGCCGCCGGCGGGCGGACTGTCCGCCGCCATTGTCGCTGTCGCCCGGCGGTGGAAAGAGTATCATGTCGTAGCTGCCGTCGAGGGACATGAACTCAAGGCTCCCGAAATGGAGCACCGTCCCGGGCCGGAGAGGTTGCTGGAGACTACCCATCTGGAGCTTGACGGGAAGCTGTTCGTCAACATGCAGCAGTCCCCTACCTGGCGCGCCAACTGTCGGCGTTTCGAGACTGAGGGGTCCCTGAGCCGACGAGTGAAGTGTCGCCGCGTGCCCCAGCCCAGATAGGTCGACGCGAGGCCGAGCGCGAAGGGGGGAAGTGAGGTGGCCGGAGATGGGCGTGAGAGAGGTGGAAATCCCGCGGCCTTTGTGTTCGTCCCGCGCCCAGGTCGGGTGCGCTTGCAGTAGGGGGTTACAAGCGTCCACACGGGGGAGGGAGCGAGCGACCTCACGTGAGCGCCTGTCTCGTCCTCGTCCCCGCGCGGCCAACCCTCTCTAAGAGGGCCCTGGTCCTTCCTTTTATAGGCGTAAGGAGAGGATCCAGGTGTACAATGGGGGGTGTAGCAGAGTGCTACGTGTCTAGCGGAGGAGAGCTAGCGCCCTAAGTACACGCCATCGTGGCGGCCGGAGAGATTTTGGCGCCCGGTTTGTGTGATGTCGTGGCCGTCGGAGGAGCGCTGGAGCCTGGCGGAGGGACAGCTGTCGGGGCCGTCGAGTCCTTGCTGACGTCCTCTTGCTTCCGTAAGGGGGCCGAGAGCCGCCATCGTTAGGGAGCGTGCGGGGCGCCATCATCGCCTATCTGGCGGAGCGAGCCAGATGGGACGCCGGTCTTGTTCCCCGTAGCCTGAGTCAGCTTGGAGTAGGGTAATGATGGCGCCTCCTGTTGACGTGGCCGGTCCGCGCCCTAGGTTGGGCGATGTGGAGGCTCCTCCGAGGTCGAGGTCGAGTCCGTCTTCCGTGGCCGAGGCCGAGTCCGAGCCCCTAGGTCGGGCGAGGCGGAGGCCGTTGGCTGAGGCCAGGGCGGAATTTGAGTCCTGGGGTCGGGCGAAGCGGAGTTCGTCGTCTTCTGGGGCTGAGCCCAAGTCCGAGCCCTGGGTCGGGCGGAGCGGAGTTCGTCGTCTTCTGGGGCTTAGCCCGAGTCCGTGCCCTGGGTCGGGCGGAGCGGAGTTCGCCGTCTTCCGGGGCTTAGCCCGAGTCCGAGCCCTGGGTCGGGCGGAGCGGAGTTCGCCGTCTTCCGGGGATTAGCCCGAGTCCGAGCCCTGGGTCGGGCGGAGCGGGGTTCGCCGTCTTCCGGGGCTTAGCCCGAGTCCGAGCCCTGGGTTGGGCGGAGCGGAGTTCGCCGTCTTCCGAGGCTTAGCCCGAGTCCGAGCCCTGGGTTGGGCGGAGCGGAGCTTCCTATGGTGCGTGCGGCCGGGCCTGACTGCCTGTCAGCCTTACTCTATCAAGTGGCACCGCAGTCGGAGCGGCGTAGGCGGCGCTGTCTTTCTGTCAGACCGGTCAGTGGAGCGGCGAAGTGACGGCGGTCACTTCGGCTCTGTCAGCTGAGGGGCGCGCGTCAGGATAAAGGTGTCAGGCCACCTTTGCATTAAATGCTCCTGCGATTTGGTCGGTCGGTGCGGCGATTTGGTCAGGGTTGCTTCTTGGCGAAGACAGGGCCTCGGGCGAGCCGGAAATATGTTCGCCGCTGGAGGGGGGCCTCGGGCGAGGCGGAGATCCTCCGGGGTCAGCTGCCCTTGTCCGAGGCTAGGCTCGGGCGAGGCGTGATCGAGTCCCTCGAATGGACTGATCCCTGACTTAATCGCACCCATCAGGCCTTTGCAGCTTTATGCTGATGGGGGTTTCCAGCTGAGAATTAGGAGCCTTGAGGGTACCCCTAATTATGGTCCCCGACACCGCCGGATGTACTCCCGCAGGGATTCCCCTGGCTACTGGCGGCAGCTTCGGAGATCACAAGAGTTCCCAAGGCGCACGTATGTGCCCTGGAAGTTTCCAGCGAAGGCTTTGACCAGGTCGTCCCAGTTGGAGATCTGCGCAGGGGGCAGATGCTCCTGCCAGGCACGTGCGGCGTCGGAGAGGAACAGGGGGAGGTTGCGGATGATGAGGTTGTCATCGTCCGTCCCACCCAGCTGGCAGGCCAGCCGGTAGTCCGCAAGACACAGTTCCGGCCTTGTTTCCCCCGAGTACTTGGTGATGGTAGTCGAGGCTCAGAACCGGGTCGGGAACGGTGCCCGTCGTATGGCCCGGCTGAAGGCTTGCGGACCTGGTGGTTCGGGCGAGGGGCTCCGATCCTCCCCACTATCGTAGCGTCCCCCGCGCCTGGGGTGGTAGCCTCGGCGCACCTTCTCATCGAGGCGGGCTCGATGGTCGCGGTGGTGGTGCTCGTTGCCGAGGCGACCCGGGGCTGCAGGCGTTGCGTCCCGCGTGCGCCCGGTGTGGACCGAGGCTTCCCTCATGAATCGGGAAGTTGCTGCGCGATGCTCCGGGGGGCACCCTTGCCTTCGGGAGGCAGAGCTCTCGGCCCATCGGACCGCGGCGTCCTCTAGGAGATTCTTAAGTTCTTCCTGGATACGCCGCCCCTCGGTGGTGGATGGCTCCGGCATCGCTCGGAGTAGTATTGCCGCTGCAGCCAGATTTTGGCCGACCCCACTGGAGGTCAGGGGCAGCCTTGCCCTAGCATCGTCAGCGATACAGTGCTGGACGTCCTGGGCCTAATGACGCGCTTCTTCGGCGAGCGCTCGGCCTGCCCACTCCTGCTCGATGTTTTGCTAGAGCTGCACAAGTTGTCCTGCTTCCTCGTCGAGCTTGGCCTGCATCTCACGGATTTGCTCAAGCTGTGTGTCCTGACCCCCCACAGGGACTGGGACCACAGCTAGCTCCCGCAGGATGTCAACGCGAGGCGTAGGCCTAGGGGGATCATCATCCTCCGGCATACCAAGGTGGTTTCCTTCGTCGTGACCCCCTAGATCGACGTGGAAACATTCGCGACTTGGGCCACAGCCCTCGTTGTCAAGGCTGTGGCCATCATCGGAGCAATCGGAGAGGCAGTAGTCACATGCGATCATGAAGTCTCGCATGGCACTGGGATTACCGAGCCCGGAGAAATTCCAACCAGAGTCGGGCTCGTCCTCTTCCTCGGAACCCGGGGGCCCGTAGGTCGAGACGACCGTCAGTCGGTCCCAGGTTGACCACATATGGTACCCCGGAAGGTTAGGATATGCCTTTATGAAAGCGTTCACCGAAGCGGGGTCACTCGGTGGATCGAAGCTGAATTTAAAAGGCACAGGGTGGAAAACGGACGGTACCTCTCGATCGATGGATGGTGATGAAGTCGCGTCGGGGACGGACTGCACCGTTATCTCAGGTACGAGGCTAACGCCCAGCCAGCCCTCCCCGAGAGTGCTGGCGTCATTTATCCGCTTGGGGTTGGCACGTTCCGAGGAAACGACACTCGCCGTCGTCTCAGGCGCGAGGTCAACGCCTGACATGTCCCCTGCTGGGGTGCCGGCGTCGTCGACTCGCTCGACAGCCGACGAGGTGCTGCCTCCTGCTTGGCCACGGTTGCCCCGCCTCCTCCTCCTGCGGCGAGGAAGGTGGCGGGACAGACTCGGATGCTGCTCTTCTGCCACGGGGGGAAGACGTCGTCGAGTCCGCCACCGCCGGGCGGGCTGACGGCCGTCGTTGTCGCTGCCACGCTGCGGGGGAAGGAGTACCATGTCGTAGCTGCCGTCGAGGGACATGAACTCGAGACTCCCAAAACAGAGCAGCATCCCGGGCTAAAGAGGTTGCTAGAGACTACCCATCTGGAGCTCAACGGGAAGTTGTTCATCAACACGCAGCAGGCCCCTACCTAGCGTGCCAACTGTCGACGTTTCGACCCGGGGGGTCCCTGGACCGACGAGTAAAATTGTCGCTGCGTGCCCCAGCCCAGATGGGTTAGCGCGAGATGGAACACAAGGGGGGAAAACCGCGGCTCGTGTTATCCTGCGCCAAGGTGGGATGCGCTTGCAGTAGGGGTTACAAGCGTTCGCGAGGGAGAGAGAGAGAGCGAGCCTGTTCGTCAGCCCGTCCTCCCGCGCGACCACCCTCTCGCATGAGGGCCCTGGACCTTCCTTTTATAGATGCAAGGAGAGGGTCCAGGTGTACAATGGGGGTGTAGCTATACGCTAACGTGTCCGGCAGAGAGGAGCCAGAGCCCTATGTACATGCCAACGTGGCTGTCGGAGAGGTGCTAGAGCCCTGTGTGCGCGGTGTCGTGGCCGTCGGAGGAGCGCTTGAGCCCTGTAGAAGCACAGCTGTCGGGGCTGCCGGGACCTTGCTGACGTCTCCTTGCTTCCGTAGGGGGCTTGAGAACCGCCGTCGTCATGGACGCACGCGGGGTGCCATCATTACTTGTTTACTGGGGCGAGCCAGATGGGACGCCGGTCTTGTTCCCCGTAGCCTGAGCTAGTTAGGGGTAGGGCAATGATGTATCCCCTATGGCGTGGTCGGTCCGAGCCCAAGGTCGGGCGAGGCGGAGACTCCTCCTGAGGCCGAGGCCGGGGTCGGGTGAGGACGCGATTCCTTCCGAGGTCGAGGTTGAGGCCGAGCCTGGGGTCGGGCGATGCGGAGACCATCTTCCGAGGCCGAGGTTGAGGCCGAGCCCTGGGGTTGGGCGAGGCGGAGACCACCTTCTGAGGTCGAGACGGGGGCCGAGCCCTGGGGTTGGGCGAGGCGGAGACCTCCTCCTGAGGCCGAGGCCCAAGGTCGGGCGAGGCGGAGCTTCCTGTTGCGCCTAAGGCTGAACTTAGCCGTTGTCAGCCTCACCCTGGCGGGTGGCACAGTACTCGGAGAGGGGCGAGTGGCGTTGTTTTCCTGTCAGGTCGGTCAATGGAAGGGCGAAGTGACTGCGGTCACTTCGACCTTGCCGACTGAGGCGCGTGTGTCAGGATAAGGTGTCAGGCGATCCTCGCATTGAATGCGCATGCGACACGGTCGGTTGGTGAGGCGATTTGGCCAAGGTTGCTTCACAACGAAGCCTGCCCGAGCTGGGCTTTGGGCGAGTCGAGGGTGCGCCCGTTGCTTGAGGAGGCCCTCGGGCAAGGCGTGAATTCGTCTGGGACTACTGTTCCTGCCCGAGGCTGGGCTCGGGCGAGGCGAGATCGTGTCCCTTGAGTAGACGGAGCCTTGACCTGAATTGCGCCCATCAGTCTCTGTAGCTTGCACTGATGGTGGTTACCAGCCGTGTTTAGGAGTGTTGGGGGTACCCCTAATTATGGTACCCGACAATACCCTAATTATTTATGCCCATTAGCAATTACCATGTACTTAACATTGCTGGACTTTTATGAATTTATGAGGTCCTGATAGATAATTTCAAAAGCAACGTCTCATCTCTCACCTGGAAAGAGAAAAAGGTTGGATATACTCTAACACGATCAGAAAAAACTAAGATGTACTCTAATGATAATGGACTCAAGAAACGGCTGCTAACCTTAGCTCTTGTCAGAACAATCTTGCCGGAAACAAAAATCAGCAGCACGATTTTTGGCTGCTTCATTTGATAGACCAAGTCATGGAAGAGCTTTGCTTTATACTGGGAAGTGAATGGTCGAGCAAAATGTGAGGACAGTAGAAGGAAAAATCAACAAGGTGACTCAAAGAATTATGTTAAAAAGGGATGAGGAATGTAACTTACCCTTAAATCAATTCACAATTAAAATAAAGAGAGGTCAGGAATTTGTGTAGCAGCCTAATAGATGAATTGAAAAAATAGTGATACCCTTAAATCAATTCACAAAAGTGTGAAGATAGACATAGTTGACTCACAATTAAAATAAAGGGAGATCACGAATTTGTGTAGCAGACTGATAGATGAATTAGGGAAAACAGTGACACCCTTAAATCAATTCACAAAAGTGTGAAGATAGACAACTGTGTCAAAACACATTTTTTTCCTAATTCAACA
Source organism: Zea luxurians (assembly GCA_029449295.1). Lineage (NCBI taxonomy): Eukaryota > Viridiplantae > Streptophyta > Magnoliopsida > Poales > Poaceae > Zea > Zea luxurians. Next base: position 9,194,118 of record JAOPSE010000005.1, on the reverse strand, counting down.
ATTAATTGCGACTAAGAATGACATTAGATGGGAGTACTTTACCACGAACACAGAAGTTCAGGATAGAGACACCGAACTGAAACAACATAGTGTATAGAAGTATGGACTAATAAGTCAAAGGATAGGGCTAAGGGGATTGGATCACCTTGAACAGGTTAATCTTCATGATCTGACAAGAACTGCAACACGTTGAACAAATTAAACTGGTATATAGGACATAGTTTGAACCATCAAAAAATTTGGATAAGTCTACAGTTTCATATAAATGTCGTGATGTGACAGTTTCATATAAAGGGAAACCATGAATTTTGAGGTCAGTTAGACATATTTTTAGACAAAACTCTGGACAACATACTGCATATCATATTAATGTTTGTGAAGAGATGTGTGGTGTTCAGATTTGAGTGAGTGATGTTTTAAAAAATAAAAAATCTGACAAGTGCTAAAATAGCTCATGTGGAACACTCAATATACAAAATGCCGCACAGGACACATTGCCCACAAATACTGATTCAACTACAACTAAAACTCTATTTATTTACGGAAAGGGTGCATGAATGATAAAGCTATAGTCAATTGGAGAAAAGGAAACATATATAAAACTTAGAAACACAAACCTGAAATTGTTAGATGAACAACCACATGAGTAGTTCTCTATTTTGTGAACCAAGTCTGTTTGTGTTTCAGAGATGTGTGGTGTTCAGATTTGAGCGCTCAGAGATGTGTCTTCCATCTTATACTCAAGCATCACAAGATCTAGGCAGGGCTCGCGCGTAGAATGGGAAATACTCGAGCATCGCAAGATCCGGGCATGGCTGGCGCGTAGAATGGGATGAATGAGATGGCGGGGTGGTCTTGCACTTGCAATGGGATGCGGGCCGATGGTGGTCCTATGCGCTGGATGGCGACGAGGGGATTGGGTTGCGATTCATTCCATGACGGCGAGGTGTGGATTGCGTTTGGGGCGTGGAGGATATGGGCGGGGCATCCATGGTGCATGGGAAGAACGATTGGGTGGGGTGGTTGAAAGTCGCCTAGAGGGAGGTGAATAGGCAAATCTGAAATTTATAAACTTTAAGCACCACTACAAGCCGGGGTTAGCGTTAGAAATAAAAGTGAGTCCGAAAGAGAGGGCGAAAAACAAATCACAAGCAAATGAAGAGTGTGACACGATAATTTGTTTTACCGAGGTTCGGTTCTTGCAAACTTACTCCCCGTTGAGGTGGTCACAAAGACTGGGTCTCTTTCAACCCTTTCCCTCTCTCAAACGGTCACTTAGACCGAGTGAGCTTTCTCCTTAATCAAATGGGCCACTTAGACCCCTACAAGGATCACCACAACTTGGTGTCTCTTGTTTTGATTACAAGTGTCTTGAGAATAAGAATGGGAATAGAAGAAAGCACGATTGCAAAAGCCAAGCAACAAGAGCGACAAATAACACACAGATCACTCTCTCTCAAGTCGCTAATCACTAATGATCACTTGTCTCAATTGTGGAACTTAGAGAGATTGGAGGCTTTGATTGTGTCTTGGAATGGATTGCTAGCTCTTGTATTGAATGTTGAAGGTTGGTGTCTTAACCTTTATTCATCAAAGTACAGCGAACATGGACATCCATCCACAGGAAGATGACCGGGGGTATCACTAGACTAGCATCCATGGAGTTCAGCATCATATCTTCATCTGCAAACTTCTGATCAAAATTAAGCAAGGGTGAGCTCACTTATGGTCGGGGCTCAGCAAGTGGGGGAAAAACTAATGCAAGTCTAACAAGGTGAGGCTGAGGTTGAGCAGTAAGCATTTTAGTTGGTCAACATTTTATTAACAACATCTATCTTACTAATAAGTGTGAATCCCAAGTATTCCCATTAAACAAAGGCATAAGAATATATCAACAACACTTAAGTGAAACCACTTAAGCAAACCATTGACAGATCATCGGATCTCGATTTATTTCCATCTTCAAGTTCAATTATCATGTGAGGAGTCCAGGCTGCTCTTAACCGTGAGCACGGCTGATATATCAGTTTTACACTCTGCAGATGTGGCGCATCTTTACCCATGAGTCGTGATTCCATTCTTGCCCAGGTTAGCTAGACCCGTATTCACTTCCGAGGTGAATGGCCAGGGTCTCACTACGAGGCTTCTCCCTAGAGTCCTCATTACGCAAATGCTGGAAATGATCAAACTGCATAAGGCACACCTAACGTAACCAACTTATAGTCCAGACTACAGGGTAAAGTTTTGGGAACTATGCCCGTATCCAATCTGCCTGAGCCGGAACTATAAGAGCTTGCCAGATGCCCCCGTTCCTGTCGACCACGACCAACACCCAACATAAGACTTCCCTAGTTATTTAGCCAAGACCAGAGCCATGATAGTCCTCATGGTAGCACTGTTTTCCCGGGTGGTCACTCCATGTTCCAATTAATATGCAATAATCTTGTTTAACCATCGGGTTAACAACAAAAATGTAAACTTACCATTTGGAACTTTAGTATCATAAGCGGGAGTGACTGCATAAAGTTAAGTTGTAGCAATAGCATAGCTACTAATGTAAAGTATAATTCCTAGGTTTGATCAAGGAATAAGGTTGGAAAGGTTATCTAAATAGGTAACCCGTCAAATTATGCATATATATCCAAAAGAATAAACTTTATTAAATGTATTGCTTGGGATCAAACAGAGTATGCAGAGGGAGAAGTCCACTTGCCTTGCTTATTGAAAACTTGAGATTCTTCCACGGATCTAAATAGATCTTGATTCTTAACTACTAGATCAACCACTGTATATCACACAAACAAACAAGAAGAACAAACACCACTCAATAACATACAACATTCACCATACGCAAAGCTAAAAGAAAACATAACAAAAAGAGCGTTCGCTTTTCAAAAACATTACATGCAAGAGCTATAATAAAAAGGTATTCTTTTCAAAAGTGTGTGATCTATACTTTATAAAATAAGGCATGAGCTTAAAAATATCTTAATTAAAATATACAAATATTTGGTTCACCAATTTAGTCTTCTATAAAACGTCATATGCGATATGTCTAAGATTAAGGGTTTATAAGACGATAAAACACGTTATAACGATATTAAACGTTTCTAACCTTTTAGAAAAGATATAGGTTATATATCTAACGTTAATGAGTTATAAAAACACATTATTAAACATTACTTTTATAACAAGCTCATAAACAACTTTTTATGTGAAAAGATCATAATTATATTATTAATCACCTATTTAAGACGAGTTAGGCTATGGGCCTTAAATGGATTTTCATGCAAAAGATAATGAACGCATAACCATCATTTAATTTCATTAAAAGCACATAGCATGTATTATTATATTTGAAGTCAATATGTATAAAGTAATATTTTAAGTTATAAAAGAACTTAAACTCTTATTACTTTATTTTATCCTTTAGGAAAAACTAAATAATTTATATAACATGGACTAAATGTGATAAAATAATTAATCAAGCTCATATAACTAGTTATGAACAAGTTAACTATCGATTTGGTTAATAAATTATGATAAGGATAATGAATCTATTAATTATCTTTAATTCTGTTGTAGGAATAAATGATCTAATTCATTAGAAAGGAAATTATGTATAAACTAAAGCAATGACCCTTGTTATCTTTTAATTCAAAAATTGTAAATAATATATTAATTGGACATATGTTTATTTTCTATTTTTAGTAAGAAACATATGTCTACATATTCTTTTAAGTTTCTATTTAATACGGCTATATTTAAACATCTATAACGAACCTTGTTAAATATGATATCTATTTAAACTAGAAACAGGTTACCAACATAACTATCAATTTCTTTATTAGAAAAGCATGGGTGCCTAATTAGGTTATTCTAACATTATTATAAAATTCTATCCTTTCGGTTTCCTTCCTTCCTTTCCTACATAGAAATTATACGTATACTAAAAATTGTTTATTTAATTCCTTTAACATTAATATTCTAAGAAGTAATTGTAAATTACTAAATGAGACTTTTAATAACATAATCATGGTTATTATGACATAAATAAGTGTCTTACTAATTATAAGTACTTAAGTGCCACACTTATGAATTCATTTATTATGAATAGTAAACTATATCCTTATTTGACCGAAAATACGTGGCCTAGTATTTCTTCTATTTTTTCATGCAAATAAGTTTATACTTAACATACTACTAACAATTATCGTTTCACCCACAAAAGTAAAATCAAATCGCTAAACGTATTCTAGTATGAAAATCACGGAAGTGGTGAATAGTGACCGTGTTCATTTTTAGAATTATAAAATCATACATATATTTAAAATATTGTCGCGGGGTTCGATTTTGGTTACACGTGTATATCGAGAACTCTAAATCATACACGCGAATCGTCAAGTCACATAATATTACAACGATAATTCACAAATTCATAAATTAATTCAACACATGATGTAGACGATAAATTAACGGGTTGGAGTTGTCTTCAACCTTGGGTGAACGGATGACGGTGAACGGCTCGAGCGCGTATCTAAGCGAAGAGTTGGACGGGATTCGGGCACGTCTCCGGCAAGCAGGAGAACGGGGCGTGGTCGTCGGTGGACGGCGAGGTACGACGGCGAGCGACGTGGACGAGTAAGAAATGTGAGAAAGAGAGAGGGAGCTCGGGGAGAAGAAAACTCGTGTAGGGAGGAGCAAGGGCTCGTCAGATTTTATAGAGAGAGGGCAGGAGAGGAAGGGTCGGCGTCTTCAAGCACCATGAATGGCGTCCATCAATGGGGAGAGGGAGTAATGGGAGAGGGAAAGAAAACAGACGCGGTAAACTCCATAACGGACGGCGCGGGCACGATTTGCGGCTTGGGCGTCGATCGGTCTTCGGGTGTCGCGGTCGGCATCCTGGCGCAGTCGGGGTCGCGGCACCGGGCTGGGGCGGCTCGGGCTGGCTCGACGCGCACGACATAGTGCGCAGGGCGCGTCTGCGGGCAGGCGCTCGGCCGACGTTGGGCGCGCAGGGTCTGGGCGCTGGTTCCTGGTCGAGGCAGGGGCGCTGGCGCGCGGCTTCCAAGCACGGCTGGAGCGGGCGCGTCGGGGCTCGGCTGCTCCTGGGCGCGGGCTGCGCGGATTCGGCTCCTGCAGTCCTGGCGGCCGGTTTTGGTTGGGAGCAGGGAGAGGAGGTAGAAGGTGGCGGCAGGCAGGGAGAAGCCAGAGGGCGCGGCTTAGGGTTAGGGGCGGCTGGGAAATGTTGGGCCCTGGTGGGCCGAATTCGTTAGGGTTTAGGTTTTTTTTTGTAAATTCGAGTTATATTTTTAAGTAACTCTAAATTTCATAATAATCACAATAAAACTATAAATAAAATGTTTATTTTGGACTAATAGTTATTATATTATTTATGTGAATTTTCATTTAAGAGGAAATGCTATTTAATATCTAAAATCAATTATGAGAAATCAAAAATCATGCACATAAATAACAAACATTTAAATTTTTTTTATTTCATTAATAACCAAATGTATTATTTTTATTTAATGATTTTTGTAGTGTCACAAATCTACCCCTCTTAAAAAGAATCTTGTCCTCGAGATTAGGGAAGGCTAGCACGAAAGCAAAGGAGATACATGGTTATTGGTAGGTTCTCAGTTCACATTTTAACTCTTCTAACAACAAGGAACTTCCTTACTTCCTTGCTCCGAAATGTATACTAATCAAGCGACCTTCATCATCATACTTATAGAATGGTGGGTCTTCTGAATTATTGCTTAGGTCATGCTTTGCAGCTTTCTTCTTTATTCGGTATAGACGCTTCTTGGGGCACTCGCGAATAAGATGTCCTTCGTTTTTGCAGTAGTAGCAAGCACCTCTTGCTTTAAGTTCTTTGCGAGTCAACTTTGCTTGACCAATAGGTGGTGAGGGTTGATTGGGTGTCTGTATCTCATGTAGCTGAGCCTGACTTGATTCTTCTGTTTGGGTATCCATGTGTTTCGTGGCTTTTGCTTGTGGTGGACTAATCATGTATCCAAACATTTTCCTATTCCTTTTGTTGTTCTTCATTCCATTCATCGAATATCTCGGTGACTCATTTTTCTCGTTCATAGTTGTTAAGGTAGGAATATTGTCGTTGGCATCATTTACTTCATTTCCATTGGGGTTCATCATCTAGTCAGAGGGTAAAAGAGTTAGTGAGACAGACTGCATAAGAGGCTTGTATGACATTAAGATAAAGAGCTAACACAACGTTTTAATTTCCAATATAAGATTAGTTAAGGAACAAGGGTGGTTTCAGATTTCTACTAGCTTCATCATACCACAAGAGCGTACAAGTGTCATAATCCTTAACATAGATCCTTTTGAACCTTATAGATTTCAGAGCTTGATATCCAAATCATCTTTCTGATCCAACAATATTTCTTTGAGCACAAATTGAGAGAAAGACTTGAGCGGGACTTTAGGGCAACTAGAATAGAGCATCACATTGTTTGCATATAGTAGATGACACCATACTTTATTATCTTTATAAAGAGGCAAAACACAATAGGTGCGAGAGATTCTCCAAATTTATTCATATATTACTTAGCACTATTACAAATCTTGAAAGGGGCAACATCTTGACTTTTTTTGCGAGACATACTCCTTCTTCTAGCTAAACGATATATTATTCTTCCTTGATAGAGGTATCAATCTGAGCTGGAGGTCGATTGTCTTCAACTACTATTCTTTCTCCAAACGGGGTTTCCAAACACATGGTTCTCTCAGTATGTTGGATTACTGCTTTAGTTCTTTGTAACCAATTCTTTCCAAGAATCACATCCTTTCCCATTGATTCCATCACTAGGAGATCAGCTGGAAAATCTATACCATTGATTTTAACACTTACTTTTGGACATATGTAGTTTACTAACATTTTTCCTTCAGGTGTACTGATGGTCTTCCTTGATCTCAAGGGACACTTAAAGATACCGTACTTTGTTGCAAACTGGGCACTGATAAGAGAATGTGTTGTACGAGGATCATACAACACGGTGGCGATGGTTGTGTGAATGACTAGTGTTCCAAAAATTACTGCATCATCATATGGAATGGTTCCTGTCACTGCATAACTTATCTTTCCTGTGGTCTCTTTCTGTTGTTTATTCTTTGTTGATGCATGGGTTTGAGGGTGTTGTCTTTTCTTTTGGACCTTATTGATCTCCACATCTTTCTTAGGACAACCCTTAACAAGATGGCCGGTATTACCACAACCAAAGCAAGCACGACTTGATGAGTTACATGGTGGAGTTGTCTTTACGGTGTTGGTAGAAGTTTCTGTGCATTTTTGTTCATATTCCATGTCTGAAGATTGAGATAGCTTCATCTCGGAGGTGATCTGTAGTGAACTTTTCTCAGGACAGTTACGGAAGTAATGACCTTCACGTCCACATTGATAGCAAGCTTTTCTTGAAGTTATTTCTTTACTTTTTCCATGTTTCCCTTTTTGGAATACTTGACAATTCATCGTCTGACAGTGCATCTGCTATTAGTTGTTCTTGGGGAGACCATTGTCTTTTAATACCAAAAAACAAAATCTGGTTCTTCTATTTTGTAGTTTCACTTTCGTTTGCATTGATTTGGCGACAAGGAACTCCATAGTACTCACAACAGCAACATGTTCCATGGTCACTTGTCTGTTGGTTTGGTTGTGCATCCTTTTGGGTCTTGAATGTCTGTTCATCAGCTGTTTTATTTATAGTGTTGTTTTGACTTGTCAACACACCACATTCTTTGCACTTGGTGACATCACTTGTAGTTGACATTCCAAGGTCTGACATCTGTATGGGTATGGAAGAATGGGAGGGACGAAAAGGTTGAGCAAAGACAGATTATAGAGAGCAGAGAAAACCCATCTATCTAAGGTTTTACCTAGCTAACTGATGCCATTGTGGACAAAAGTCACACAATACACCAACAATCATTTAAAAAAACAAATCAAACATGAACACAAAGGACAATGAACTCAAGCATACCAGCACAACACAATCCAATTCTACTCATTCAACCAAAACAAAAGGTGAGACAAGGTTTGGAATAAGAAAGATATTATAAAAATCAAGGAGTTGGGTAAGAATTATCAAGGAGTTAGACAAGACATATTTGTTGGTGGCCAAGAGTGAAATAAGATAACCATGAATTATTAAAGTGAGGATTAATGATACAACCAAGGATATAAAAGTGAGTTAGGGAGAAAGCATTATCAAAGGGAAAAGTAGAGAGGCAAAGGTTTAATATATATCAAGGTAGATATTGCGCAAGGGGGGCAATACAATGGCACGAAAGCAAAAGTATAAGAATTCAATAGGGAGAAATCATTATCAAGGAGAAAAGCAGAGAGGCAAAAGTTTAATATATATCAAGGTAGATATTGCGCAAGGGTGGCAATAATGGCAAGAAAACAAAAGTATAAGGAGTCAAGGGTTATATAGCAATATTAAGGATTAGAAAACCACTTATAATATAATATCGCCATTACCGATCTAGTCGAAAAATCTTAATACTAAAGAACAATCCTATCACCTTAGCCAAGAAGTCAAATAATAGATCCAGGAGATCCATAACAAAACTTCTTGCAGAGTGGGGATAAGACAGAGAATGGGGCATCTTCCATAGCTTCTAAAGGGTTCCTTCCGGTAGACTTCACTTCAAGTTCCACAATCCTAACTTGATCATCTTGTAGTGCTTCCGAGTAGAGTCTTCTGATAGGCCAAAATCAGACTAGAAGAGTTGAAAATAAAAGAGACGAGTTTTAATATAAAGTAAATTTTAATGGAGGGAAAAATATATCTAGCTTTGAAAGACTGAATGGGCTTTCCATTTCTAACTAATTTAGCGACCTACGGTCACATTGCTTTGATACCACTTCTGTCACACCCGTTTCTAAAGGGCAGAGCCGGGTGCATAGCATATGTGTGCCAGGATCTATTTCCACACATATGTTGACGTCACAAGTGTAATATATCAAAAGAACAATGCATAAAAGCGTAAATAACGATTATATTAACATATTACACTTCAAACAGACATAATGTCTTAACCTTTATTCATCAAAGTACATCGAACATGGACATCCATCCACAGGAAGATGACCGGGGGTATCACTAGACTAGCATCCATGGAGTTCAGCATCATATCTTCATCTGCAAACTTCTGATCAAAATTAAGCAAGGGTGAGCTCACTTATGGTCGGGGCTCAGCAAGTGGGGGAAAAACTAATGCAAGTCTAACAAGGTGAGGCTGAGGTTGAGCAGTAAGCATTTTAGTTGGTCAACATTTTATTAACAACATCTGTCTTACTAATAAGTGTGAATCCCAAGTATTCCCATTAAACAAAGGCATAAGAATATATCAACAACACTTAAGTGAAACCACTTAAGCAAACCATTGGCAGATCATGGGATCTCGATTTATTTCCATCTTCAAGTTCAATTATCATGTGAGGAGTCCAGGCTGCTCTTAACCGTGAGCACGGCTGATATATCAGTTTTACACTCTGCAGAGGTGGCGCATCTTTACCCATGAGTCGCGATTCCCTTCTTGCCCGGGTTAGCTAGACCCGTATTCACTTCCGAGGTGAATGGCCAGGGTCTCACTACGAGGCTTCTCCCTAGAGTCCTCATTACGCAAATGCTGGAAATGATCAAACTGCATAAGGCACACCAAACGTAACCAACTTATAGTCCAGACTACAGGGTAAAGCTTTGGGAACTATGCCCGTATCCAATCTGCCTGAGCCGGAACTATAAGAGCTTGCCAGATGCCCCCGTTCCTGTCGACCACGACCAACACCCAACATAAGACTTCCCTAGTTATTTAGCCAAGACCAGAGCCATGATAGTCCTCATGGTAGCACTATTTTCCTGGGTGGTCACTCCATGTTCCATTTAATATGCAATAATCTTGTTTAACCATCGGGTTAACAACAAAAATGTAAACTTACCATTTGGAACTTTAGTATCATAAGCGGGAGTGACTGCATAAAGTTAAGTTGTAGCAATAGCATAGCTACTAATGTAAAGTATAATTCCCAGGTTTGATCAAGGAATAAGGTTGGAAAGGTTATCTAAATAGGTAACCCGTCAAATTATGCATATATATCCAAAAGAATAAACTTTATTAAATGTATTGCTTGGGATCAAACAGAGTATGCAGAGGGAGAAGTCCACTTGCCTTGCTTATTGAAAACTTGAGATTCTTCCATGGATCTGAATAGATCTTGATTCTTAACTACTAGATCAACCACTGTATATCACACAAACAAACAAGAAGAACAAACACCACTCAATAACATACAACATTCACCATACGCAAAGCTAAAAGAAAACATAACAAAAAGAGCGTTCGCTTTTCAAAAACATTACATGCAAGAGCTATAATAAAAAGGTATTCTTTTCAAAAGTGTGTGATCTATACTTTATAAAATAAGGCATGAGCTTAAAAATATCTTAATTAAAATATACAAATATTTGGTTCACCAATTTAGTCTTCTATAAAACGTCATATGCGATATGTCTAAGATTAAGGGTTTATAAGACGATAAAACACGTTATAACGATATTAAACGTTTCTAACCTTTTAGAAAAGATATAGGTTATATATCTAACGTTAATGAGTTATAAAAACACATTATTAAACATTACTTTTATAACAAGCTCATAAACAACTTTTTATGTGAAAAGATCATAATTATATTATTAATCACCTATTTAAGACGAGTTAGGCTATGGGCCTTAAATGGATTTTCATGCAAAAGATAATGAACGCATAACCATCATTTAATTTCATTAATAGCACATAGCATGTATTATTATATTTGAAGTCAATATGTATAAAGTAATATTTTAAGTTATAAAAGAACTTAAACTCTTAGTACTTTATTTTATCCTTTAGGAAAAACTAAATGATTTATATAACATGGACTAAATGTGATAAAATAATTAATCAAGCTCATATAACTAGTTATGAACAAGTTAACTATCGATTTGGTTAATAAATTATGATAAGGATAATGAATCTATTAATTATCTTTAATTCTGTTGTAGGAATAAATGATCTAATTCATTAGAAAGGAAATTATGTATAAACTAAAGCAATGACTCTTGTTATCTTTTAATTCAAAAATTGTAAATAATATATTAATTGGACATATGTTTATTTTCTATTTTTAGTAAGAAACATATGTCTACATATTCTTTTAAGTTTCTATTTAATACGGCTATATTTAAACATCTATAACGAACCTTGTTAAATATGATATCTATTTAAACTAGAAACAGGTTACCAACATAACTATCAATTTCTTTATTAGAAAAGCATGGGTGCCTAATTAGGTTATTCTAACATTATTATAAAATTCTATCCTTTCAGTTTTCTTCCTTTCTTTCCTACATAGAAATTATACGTATACTAAAAATTGTTTATTTAATTCCTTTAACATTAATATTCTAAGAAGTAATTGTAAATTACTAAATGAGACTTTTAATAACATAATCATGGTTATTATGACATAAATAAGTGTCTTACTAATTATAAGTACTTAAGTGCCACACTTATGAATTCATTTATTATGAATAGTAAACTATATCCTTATTTGACCGAAAATATGTGGCCTAGTATTTCTTCTTTTTTTTTATGCAAATAAGTTTATACTTAACATACTACTAACAATTATCGTTTCACCCACAAAAGTAAAATCAAATCTCTAAACGTATTCTAGTATGAAAATCACGGAAGTGGTGAATAGTGACCGTGTTCATTTTTCGAATTATAAAATCATACGTATATTTAAAATATTGTCGCGGGGTTCGATTTTGGTTACACGTGTATATTGAGAACTCTAAATCATACACACGAATCGTTAAGTCACATAATATTACAACGATAATTCACAAATTCATAAATTAATTCAACACATGATGTAGACGATAAATTAACGAGTTGGAGTTGTCTTCAACCTTGGGTGAACGGATGACGGTGAACGGCTCGAGCGCGTGTCTAAGCGAAGAGTTGGACGGGATTCGGGCACGTCTCCGGCGAGCAGGAGAACGGGGCGTGGTCGTCGGTGGACGGCGAGGTACGACGGCGAGCGGCGTGGACGAGTAAGAAATGTGAGAAAGAGAGAGGGAGCTCGGGGAGGAGAAAACTCGTGTAGGGAGGAGCAAGGGCTCGTCGGATTTTATAGAGAGAGGGCAGGAGAGGAAGGGTTGGCGTCTTCAAGCACCATGAATGGCGTCCATCAATGGGGAGAGGGAGTAATGGGAGAGGGAAAGAAAACAGACGCGGTAAACTCCATAACGGACGACGCGGGCACGATTTGCGGCTTGGGCGTCGATCGGTCTTCGGGTGTCGCGGTCGGCATCCTGGCGCAGTCGGGGTCACGGCACCGGGCTGGGGCGGCTCGGGCTGGCTCGGCGCGCACGGCGCAGTGCGCAGGGCGCGTCTGCGGGCAGGCGCTCGGCCGACGTTGGGCGCGCAGGGTCTGGGCGCTGGTTCCTGGTCGGGGCAGGGGCGCTGGCGCGTGGCTTCCAAGCACGGCTGGAGCGGGCGCGTCGGGGCTCGGCTGCTCCTGGGCGCGGGCTGCGCAGATTCGGCTCCTGCAGTCCTGGCGGCCGGTTTCGGTTGGGTGCAGGGAGAGGAGGTAGAAGGTGACGACTGGCAGGGAGAAGCCAGAGGGCGCGGCTTAGGGTTAGGGGCGGCTGGAAAATGTTGGGCCCTGGTGGGCCGAATTCGTTAGGGTTTAGGTTTTTTTTTGTAAATTCGAGTTATATTTTTAAGTAACTCTAAATTTCATAATAATCACAATAAAACTATAAATAAAATATTTATTTTGGACTAATAGTTATTATATTATTTATGTGAATTTTCATTTAAGAAGAAATGCTATTTAATATCTAAAATCAATTATGAGAAATCAAAAATCATGCACATAAATAACAAACATTTAAAAGAAAATTTTTATTTCATTAATAACCAAATGTATTATTTTTATTTAATGATTTTTGTAGTTTCACAGTTGGAATGCTTGGGTTGGGTGAATGGAGGTGGTTGGGGTTGTATTTATAGCCACCAACCACTTTCTAGCCGTTGCTCCAATTCTGCCAACCGCGGACGGTCCGCGCCCTTGGTCTGGACGGTCCGCCCCTGCACATCAACGGCTGAAAACACAACGGTCAGCAGTAACAGCTATATCAATGGCTATTTTGCATTTAATGCGTCGTCAGATGTCAGATAAAGGCAGTCGCGGACGGTCCGGTCGTGCACCCCGGATGGTCCGGGAGGACACTATAATTCATTTTACCGAACCCGTCACCTTCGGATTTTTCGGTTCCTCACCTACCGGACGGTCCATGCCTGAGGCCAGACGGTCCACGCGTGGTCTCGGACGGTGCTTGCTTTTCCTCCGGACGGTCCGTAGTATAGACTTGGATTTTTGCATTGGTTCTATCCGAAGGTCATCCTAGTGTCGCGGACGGTCCACCGCAAGGGCCCGTACGGGCGCTTAGTCTGTTTTTCCAAAAAGCTTCTCCTGTCCGGAATAATCTACGATATTTCGGACAATCGACATAGAATATTTGTAGATGAACTTATGCACCTATGAAATGATTAACTAGGCAAACTGGTTAGTCCACAAGGTTTGTGATTGTCGTCAAACACCAAAATATATTATAGAAAATGTTGAGACTATTTCCCTTTCAATCTCCCCCTTTTTGGTGATTGATGCCAACACAAACCAAAGAAAATACAAAGGTAGAAATGTAACTAGTTTGCATTTTGACAGATGTGCATAAGTTATTTTGAAATGAAAGCATTTCTAAGCAGATAAGTTTGATACGATAATTTTAACATTTTGGACCACATTTGCACCACTTGTTTTGTTTTTGCAAGTTGTTTTGGAAATTCTTTTCAAAGTCTTTTTGCAAATAGTCAAAGGTATATAAATAAGATTTTGAGAAGCATTTTTAAGATTTGAAATTTTCTCCCCCTGTTTCAAATGCTTTTCCTTTGACTAAACAAAACTCCTCCTTAATGAAATTCTCCTCTTAGTGTTCAAGAGGGTTTTACTAATTGAAGGAAGATCAAAATATTTTAGATACCATTTTTTTGAAAAACTCCTCCTTAAGATATAGATACCAATTGAGATAGAATTTCTTAGAGGAATACTAATTTGAAAGATACCAATTGAAGACATTTAACAATTTAGACTTGTTTCGAAAAAATTTGAAATTGGCGTGGTGATGCGGTCCTTTTGCTTTGGGCTAATACTACCCCTTTGGCATTAATCGCCAAAAATGGAGTCTTTAGAGCCCTTTTACTTTCTCCCCTAGTGGTACAAATGAATATGAGTGAAGATTATACCAAAGTGGAGAGCAGTGCGAAGGGACGGCGAAGATGAAATGATACGATGGAGTGGAGTGGAAGCCTTGTCTTCGCCGAGGACTCCATTTCCCTTTCAATCTATGACTTAGCATGAAATATACTTTGAAAAACACATTAGTCATAGCACATGAAAGAGATATGATCAAAGGTATAAATGAGCTATGTGTGCAAGGAATCAATCAAAGTTCCTAGAATCAAGAATGTTTAGCTCATGCCTAAGTTTGGTAAAGGTTTTCTCATCTAGTGGTTTGGTAAAGATATCGGCTAATTGTTCTTTGGTGCTAACATAAGCAATCTCGATATCCCCTCTTTGTTGGTGATCCCTCAAAAAGTGATACCGAATGGCTATGTGCTTAGTGCGGTTGTGCTCAACGAGATTAGCCGCCATGCGGATTGCACTCTCATTATCACATAGGAGAGGGACTTTGGTTAATTTGTAACCATAATCCCTAAGGGTTTGCCTCATCCAAAGCAATTGCGCGCAACAATGGCCTACGGCAATGTACTCGGTTTCGGCGGTAGAAAGAGCTACTGAATTTTGTTTCTTTGAAGCCTAAGACACCAGGGATCTTCCCAAGAACTGACAAGTCCCTGATGTGCTCTTTCTATCAATTTTACACCCTGCCCAATCAGCATCTGAATAACCTATTAAATCAAAAGTGGATCCCTTGGGGTACCAAAGACCAAACTTAGGTGTAAGAACTAAATATCTCAAGATTCTTTTCACGGCCCTAAGGTGAACTTCCCTAGGATCGGCTTGGAATCTTGCACACATGCATACGGAAATCATAATATCTGGTCGAGATGCACATAAATAGAGTAAAGATCCTATCATCGATCGGTATACCTTTTGATCTACAGATATAGCTCCCGTGTCGAGGTCGAGATGCCCATTGGTTCCCATGGGTGTCTTGATGGGCTTGGCATCCTTCATCCCAAACTTGGTAAGAATGTCTTGAATATACTTGGTTTGGCTGATGAAGGTGCCCTCTTGGAGTCGCTTCACTTGAAATCCTAAGAAGTACTTCAACTCCCCCAACATCGACATCTCAAATTTTTGAATCATAATCCTACTAATCTCTTCACATGTAGATTTGTTAGTAGACCCAAATATAATATCATCAACATAAATTTGTCATACAAACAAATCATTTGCAATTGTTTTAGTAAAAAGAGTAGGATCGGCTTTGCCGACTTTGAAGCCATTAGCGATAAGAAAATCTCTTAGGCATTCATACCATGCTCTTGGGGCTTGCTTGAGCCCATAAAGCGCCTTAGAGAGTTTGTAAACATGATTAGGGTACTCACTATCTTCAAAGCCGGGATGTTGCTCAACATAGACCTCTTCCTTGATTGGTCCATTGAGGAAGACACTTTTCACGTCCATTTGGTAAAGCTTAAAGCCATGGTAAGTAGCATAGACAAGTAATATACGAATTGACTCAAGCCTAGCTATGGGTGCATAGGTTTCACCGAAATCCAAACCTTCGACTTGTGAATAACCCTTGGCCACAAGTCGGGCTTTGTTCCTTATCACCGCACCATGCTCATCTTGCTTGTTGCGGAAGACCGACTTGGTTCCTACAACATTTTGGTTAGGACGTGGAACAAGATGCCATACCTTATTTCTCGTGAAGTTGTTGAGTTCCTCTTGCATTGCCAACACCCAATCCGAATCCCTTAATGCATCTTCCACCCTGTATGGCTCAATAGAAGACACAAAGGAATAATGTTCACAAAAATGAGAGACACGAGATCGAGTGGTTACCCCCTTATGAATGTCACCGAGAATGGAGTTCACGGGGTGATCTCTTTGTATCGCTTGGTGGACTCTTGGGTGTGGCGGTCTTGGACCCTCATCATCTTCCTTGTCTTGATCATTGGCATCTCCCCCTTGATCATTGTCCTCCTATTGAGGTGGCTCTTCTTGATCTTCATTTTCATCATCTTGAGTTGGTGGAGATGCTTGTATGGAAGATGAAGGTTGATCTTGTGCTTGTGGAGGCTCTTCGGATTCCTTAGGACACACCTCCCCAATGGACATGTTCCTTAGCGTGACACATGGAGCCTCTTCATCATCTAACTCATCAAGATCAACTTGCTCTACTTGAGAGCCGTTAGTCTCATCAAACACAATATCACAAGAAACTTCAACTAGTCCAGTGGACTTGTTAAAGACTCTATATGCCCTTGTGTTTGAATCATATCCTAGTAAAAAGCCTTCTACAGCCTTAGGAGCACATTTAGATTTTCTACCTCTTTTAACAAGAATAAAACATTTGCTACCAAAGACTCTAAAATATGAAACATTGGGCTTTTTATCGGTGAGGAGTTCATATGATGTCTTCTTGAGGATTCAGTGAAGGTAGAGACGGTTGATGGCGTAGCAAGCGGTGTTGATTGCTTCCGCCCAAAACCGGTCTGAAGTCTTGTACTCATCAAGCATGGTCCTTGCCATGTCAAGTAGAGTTCTATTCTTCCTCTCCACTACACCATTTTGTTGTGGTGTGTAGGGAGAAGAGAACTCATGCTTGATGCCCTCCTCCTCAAGAAAGCCTTCTATTTGTGAGTTCTTGAACTTTGTCCCATTGTCGCTTCTAATCTTTTTGATTCTCAATCTGAACTCATTTTGAGCCCATCTCAAGAATCCCTTTAAGGTCTCTTGGGTTTGAGATTTATCCTGTAAAAAGAACACCCAAGTGAAGCGAGAATAATCATCCACAATAACTAGATAGTACTTACTCCCGTCGATGCTTATGTAAGCAATTGGGCCAAATAGATCCATGTGAAGTAGCTCAAGCGGCCTGTCAGTTGTCATGATGTTCTTGTGTGGATGATGAACACCAACTTGCTTTCCTGCTTGGCATGCGCTACAAACCCTGTCTTTCTCAAAATGAACATTTGTTAGTCCTAAAATGTGTTCTCCCTTTAGAAGCTTGTGAAGATTCTTCATCCCAACATGGGCTAGTCGGCGATGCCAGAGCCAACCCATATTAGTCTTAGCAATTAAGCAAGTGTCGAGTTCGGCTCTATTGAAATCAACTAAGTATAGCTAACCCTCTAACACTCCCTTAAATGCTATTGAATCATCACTTCTTCTAAAGATAGTAACACCTACATCAGTAAATAGACAGTTGTAGCCCATATTGCATAATTGAGAAACAGAAAGCAAATTGTAATCTAAAGAATCTACAAGAAAAACATTGGAAATAGAGTGGTCAGGTGATATAGCAATTTTACCAAGTCCTTTGACCAAACCTTGATTTCCATCCCCGAATGTGATAGCTCTTTGGGGATCATGGTTTTTCTCATAGGAGGAGAACATCCTTTTCTCCCCAGTCATGTGGTTTCTGCACCCGCTATCAATTATCTAACTTGAGCCCCCGGATGCATAAACCTACAAAACAAGTTTAGGCCTTGTTCTTAGGTACCCAAACGGTCTTGGGTCCTTTCACATTAGAAACAAGCACCTTGGGTACCCAAACACAAGTCTTGGAGCCCTTGTGTTTGCCCCCAACATATTTGGCAACTACTTTGCCTGATTTGTTAGTTAAAATATATGATGCATCAAAAGTTTTAAATGAAACATTAGGTTCATTTGATGCAATAGGAGATTTTTTAGGCAATTTAACATGAGTGGATTGCCTAGAACTAGATGCCTCACTCTTATACATAAAAGCATGATGAGAGCCAGAGTGAGACTTCCTAGAATGAATTCTCCTAATTTTGTGCTCGGGATAACCAGCAGGATATAAAATGTAACCCTCGTTATCCTGAGCCATGAGAGCTTTGCCCTTAACAAAGTTAAACAATTTCTTAGGGACATTAAGCTTGACATTGTCTCCCTGTTGGAAGCCAATGCCATCCTTAATGCCAGGGCGTCTCCCACTATAGAGCATGCTTCTAGCAAATTTAAAATTTTCATTTTCTATCTCATGCTCATTAATTTTAGCACTAAGTTGAGCTATGTGATCATTTTGTTGTTTGATTAAAGCTAGGTGATCATGAATAGCATCAACATTAATGTCTCTACATCTAGTACAAATAGTAACATGCTCAATGGTAGATGTAGAGGGTTTGCAAACATTTAATTCATCAATCTTAGCATGTAACATGACATTTTCATTTCTAAGATTAGAAACAATATCATTGCAAACATTTAAATTTTTAGCCTTAGTAATCAATTTATCATTTTCTATCTTAAGGCTAGCAATTGATTCATTTAGCAATAAAATGACCGGGCTTACCACACTTGTAGCAAACTTTCTTGGAGCGGGGCTTGTAGTCTTTCCCCCTCCTTTGCTTGAGGATTTGGCAGAAACTTTTGATGATGAGCGCCATCTCCTCATTATCGAGCTTGGAGGCGTCGATGGGGAGCCTACTTGATGTAGACTCTTCTTTCTTCTCCTCCGTTGCTTTGAAGGCAACGGGTTGCACCTCGGGTGTGGAGGTGGTGCCTCGCTCGATGATTTGTTTGGAGCCTTTGATTATCAATTCAAAGCTCAAAAACTTTCCTATTACTTCCTCGGGAGACATTAGTTTATATCTAGGATCACCACGAATTAATTGAACTTGTGTAGGGTTAAGAAAAACAAGTGATCTTAGAATAACCTTGACCATTTCATGGTCATCCCATTTGGTGCTCCCTAAGGTTGCGCACTTGGTTCACCAAGGTCTTGAGCCGGTTGTACATGGCTTGTGGCTCCTCCCCTTGGTTGAGCATGAATCGATCGAGCTCCGCCTCGATCGTCTTTCGCTTGGTGATCCTTGTCACCTCATCTCCTTCGTGTGCGGTCTTGAGCACGTCCCAAATATCTTTGGCGGTTTCTAACCCATGCACTTTGTTATACTCCTCTCGACTTAAAGAGGCGAGGAGTATAGTTGTTGCTTGGGAGTTAAAGTGCCGTATTTGGTCGGCCTCATCCGAGTCATAGTCCTTATCCCCCACCTGTGGTACCTGCGCTCCATACTCAACAACATCCCATATGCTTTTGTGGAGTGAGGTTAGGTGACCTTTCATTCTAGCACTCCACATAGAATAAACTTCACCCTAAAAACCGGTGGTTTCCCTAATGGAACAGAAAGTAAAGGAGTGTGTTTAGGAATGCGATGATAGCGTAGGGGGATCTTACTAAACTTCTTGCGCTCATGGCGCTTAGAAGTGATGGATGGTGTCGGTGTTTTGGGTCCGACCGCACACCCGGGGTTGCCCCTCAAGGTGCTTTCAGGAGTAGGACAGTGTTGTCAACTGTAGCCCAATGGTTCGTGCTAGTTGCACGAGAGACGACAGACAATGATTTATAGGTTCGGGCCGCTTTGAAATGCGTAATACCCTACGTCCTGGCGGGAGTGTTGTATATGGTGAGTTACAAGGTGATTCTCTAATGTGTATGAAGCTGGGGTGGACGGCTAAGTGGTGGGTTCGATTCCTTTTGAAGGGGTGCCCCCTAGGCCTTATATACTCGACCGTGGGGTAATACATGCAGATATGATAATCACGTACACCTAAGAAATAGCAAACCAATTGAGTCTATCTTCCTACAATTCCGCCGACTCATCTTCGCTTGGATCGTTGTACGGTCCTCCAGCGCGGGAAGATCGGGTCTCTGTTTTGATTACTCGCTCAAGATCATTGGGCCGTCTGAGCTTGTTCCGACCCAGCCTTATGTCGATCTGCTTCACTGGTCGTTCCTCCCCAGGCCCACGAAGGGATGACCTTACGACTTATTGGACCCTTGAGCCTTTCGTGAGGTCTCTTATCCTTCTCAGTGGACTCGGGGGATATCTGTCCCCCACAAGCCCCCGATCTTTGGGCTGATTTTGAAATAATCAGCCCAGAGATCCTAAGTCCAGCTTGCGGTCTTTGTTTGTAACAGGAAGTACTCTCTGGGTAATCTGGTAAAAACGATTTCTTACTGTCTCCTTCTGCTTTCATCACTTGAAAATTGGTGTTCTGTCTTAGACTTTTTGCTTTGGAGGTTAGCACTTCGTCCTGCAGGTCCTTTTGCTCCTGTTGCTAAGGGAGTGCCAGTGCCTGAATTTACTGAAGCTGAACCCAATGGGTGTAGCCCGTCTGACGCTGACCCCAATGGGTGTACTGCCCGTCTTGCTGATGATAATGGTGAAGAAGAAGATGAAATTCCCCTGATTCGGAAAAACAGCTGCCGTTACACTGCCAGTGGGGAAAGTAGCGGTGTTCCCTCCCCAGCCTTGTCTGCCCTCGTTGGACTGCAAGAATTATCTTTGGCTAACTTTGATCAGGCTCTTGAGGACATGATTCCGGAAGATCTGCTATCAGAACCGGCAGATGGTGGCGCCATGGATGTTTGTGTTGATGTGCCCGACACCAGGTTGGGGTCCTCCTGGGCAGCGTCCCGCGCCTCATTGACCTTGGAGCGCGGTCTTGAGGGTCAGGAGGCTGGTTTGGATTCCCCTGCTCCCATGGAAGTGACCGAGGGACCCTCAGCCTTAGAAGTGGCTGCTGCAGAGAACTCGGCCCACAATGACGGTGCTAGCCTTTACCCAGCCCCCGAGGGTGCTGCCAGAGATGATCCGGCTCAAATGGATAGTGCCAGCTACTACCCAGCCCCCGAGGGTGCTGCCGGAGATGATCCGGCTCGGATGGGTAGTGCAAGCCATGATCCAGCCCCCGAGGGTGTCCGAGCGGGTTCTCCCTCTTGCACCTCCATGGATGTTCACGTAGGGTCCTCTCCTCCACATTCTGATTGCGTGGTAACAGCCCAAACCTTTGGTCAGGAGGTCGCTTTAGAGGCCAGCGCACCTGATGACAAGGCTTTGGGTTCTGTCGATGTCACTGAATTGGTTCCTGCTGGATCGTTGCAAGTTGCTCCAAGTGGTGATCCTTTGCCGAGCCATCAGTTGATCTCTCACGACTTGGGGGTCACTTCATTCTTCTCCAATTTCTAGGTATTTTGGTTTCTTCTGATCTGACTTTTACCCAAGCAGGTAATTATTCTCATGTTCGTCTGCTTTTTAATGCCAGGTGTTGGTCGATGAGATGTCTAGTCGGCTGAGGTTGCAGGGTGCTTCTGTTCTGGAAGGAGCTTTGTCTCTGGCGCGTTGGAATCCGATGTTGCTTCAGCGGCGTGTTTCTAACTTAGAGGCGGCGAATGCTGGTCAGTGCTCTTGTGCTTCCTTCTGGCTACCTTATCAAACCGCTTCTTATTTTAACACTTTTGTTTGACTGCTTCTCGCTAGATATGGCTCGGCAGTATTCTGCCCTTGAGGAAAAACGATCTCAAGACCAAGCTGAACTGGTCCAGCGGTGTTCTGATCTTGAGGAAAAGTATTCCCAAAGTCAGACAGAACTGGCCCAGGTTTTTGCTTCTCTGAATGATGCCAACACACTGAACTCTACTCTCCGCGCTCAGCTTGACTCTGAGAAGGTGATATGTGAATCCAGGTTTTGTTTTGCTGTGCTTTTATTGCCTGCCTGACGTTTGAAAAAGCTGATTCTTGCTTGCAGGAAGAAAAACGTGCCCTTGCTACTTCTCGTGACAATCTTGACAGGCTATATTGTGATTCTAGCAACTCGCTGACCATCTTGGAGAGGAGTCATCGCTTCACCAGGGAGGAGTTAGACAATCTTCGTTATAAGCTGCAGGAATCCTCGGATGACGTGATTTGCCTCAGGGAGTTGATATCGGCCAAAGATGTTGTCATCAAGAATCTGCGTGTTTCTAAGAAATCTATCGCCCAAGAGCTAGAGACCGCTCAATTGGCTGTCAAGGTTGCTGAAGAGACTTCTGCTACTTTGAGGGCCCAGCGCGATAAAGCTATGGGTAAAGCTATTCGCGCGGGGCAGATTCTGATGAGGAGACCTGGTGTGATTGTCCTAGACGACATAGTGGCGGATGTGAACGCTGCTCCCGATTCCTCGAGTCGCCCTTCTTCGTCAGTTGCTCCTGAGAGAAATGTCGAAAAATAGAAAAACATTGCATGCTTCGAGCGCATGGTTAATGTGCTCGGATGTTTTGTTAGAGGACACCTTTTAGTACTGAATGCTACTATTGTTCTCCTATTGTTTTAGAATTCAACAGTATCTACATTTGTAGAGGTAAAATGTAGCGTAATGGTTTTGAGACTTCTTTATGGGACATAGAGGCCGCCCCTGAATGAGCAACCGTGTACGCGCTGAGTGCGTTGCGCCACTTTAAGTTAGTATTAGCTCAAACCAATCGTTCCGTTAGTGTGGTTTAGTGGCCACCCTGAGTTAAGCAAGCGCGAGCATGTTGCACCGCCTTAAGTCGTTGCCGACTTAAGCCGATTGCTCCGTTAGCAGGGCATAGTGGTTACCCTGAGTTAAGTAAGCGTGAGCATGTTGTACCGCCTTAAGTCGTTGCCGACTTAAGCCGATTGCTCCGTTAGCAGGGCATAGTGGTCACCCTGAGTTAAGTAAGCGTGAGCATGTTGCACCGCCTTAAGTCGTTGCTGCCTTAAGCCGATTGCTCCGTTAGCAGGGCATAGTGGTCACCCTGAGTTAAGTAAGCGTGAGCATGTTGCACCGCCTTAAGTCGTTCCCGACTTAAGCCGATTGCTCCGTTAGCAGGGCATAGTGGTCACCCTGAGTTAAGTAAGCGTGAGCATGTTGCACCGCCTTAAGTCGTTGCTGACTTAAGCCGATTGCTCTGTTAGCAGGGCATAGTGGTCACCCCGAGTTAAGTAAGAATGCAGATCAACAATGAATAATTTGAGTGCTCTTGAAGTCTTCTTATTGATGACATATTTCCCAGTTCACAGAATACATTGTCGTCCCAATAGCTTTTGGAATACAGCTAGGGGTAAAACTTCCTGAGGTGCTCTATGTTCCATGAGTTCCCGATTTCCGTGCCATCCATC
This sequence comes from Zea luxurians, assembly GCA_029449295.1. NCBI lineage: Eukaryota > Viridiplantae > Streptophyta > Magnoliopsida > Poales > Poaceae > Zea > Zea luxurians. The sequence goes on along the minus strand of JAOPSE010000005.1, from coordinate 9,170,853 downwards.
TGAGTGAGACGATATGATCCCGACCGAGTGACTTCTGCTACTATGAATGGTCCTTCCCATAGAGGTGACAACTTGTGCCGTCCCTCCCCCGTTAGAATTCGGCGGAGGACGAGATCTCCTACTATGAAGGATCGATGTCTCATGGTCTTATCGTGATAGCGCCTCAGGGTTTGCTGGTACCGTGCTGATTGAATTACCGTGTTCAACCGTTCTTCTTCGAGTACATCAATGTCCTCCAGCCTAGTAGCCTCGGCCTCTGCTATGTTTTCGAAGATCAACCTTGGCGCCCCAAACTTGAGATCAGCAGGTAACACAGCCTCTGAACCATAGACCATGAAGAAAGGGGTATTTCCATGTAGGGCTCGACTAGGTTGAGTTCTCAAGCTCCAAACGACGTAGGGCAACTCCCTTATCCATTTTCCTGCAAACTTTTTTATCGAAGACCTTTTTCCTGAGGGCCTCCAATATCATCCCGTTAGCTCTTTCAACCTGCCCGTTGGCTCTTGGGTGCGCCACCGAAGCGTATTTGATCTGAATGCTTTTCTGCTCGCAGAAATCAAAGAACTCTGAACTTGTGAAGTTGGATCCCAAGTCAGTTATGATACTATTCGGTATTCCAAATCTGAATATTATGTCTTGTATGAACTCCACCGCCTTGGCTGAAGTTAAGGAAGCAATGGGTTTGAACTCTATCCATTTAGTGAATTTGTCGATAGCCACCAGCACATGAGTGTAACCTCCCTGAGCTTTCTTGAAAGGTCCAATCATGTCCAGTCCCCAACATGCGAACGACCAAGTTATGGGTATCGTTTGTAGTTGTTGTGCTGGTAGATGCTGTTGTTTTGACAAGTACTGGCAGGCTTCGCACCTCTGGACTAACTCGGCTGCGTCATTCTTTGCTGTTGGCCAATAGAAACCTGACCGGAAGACCTTCCCAACCAGGGTTCTGGACGCTGCATGCACTCCACACTGCCCAGCATGGACCTCGTCCAGAAGTTGCTTTCTAGTAGTTGAAAGAATGCATTTCATGAGGACTCCTGATGCACCCCTTCTGTACAGTGTTTCCCTAATGAGTGTATAGTGAGCCGATTGTCTTGCGATGCGCTCGGCTGCATTCTTGTCGTCTGGCTCCTCCTCATTTTTTATATACCTGATGATCGGCCTCCTCCAGTCGTCAGAATCTGACTCCGGTTGGCTCAAAGTATTGCATTCTTCTGCCTGACCCGGTGAGATGCTTGGGTGTGATATCTCTTGGACAAAGACTCCAGGCGGGACCTGAGTTCGACTGGACCCTAGCTTGGACAACATGTCAGCTGCCGTGTTTCGATCTCTCTCCACATGGTGAAATTCCAGGCCTTCAAATTTATCTTCTAATTTTCGGACGGCGGTGTAGTATTTTCCCATGGAATCGTTCGAGCAATCCCATTCTTTGTTTATCTGACTTATGACTACCATAGAATCTCCGTATACCATCAATCTTTTGATGCCCAATGATATAGCAATGTCCAGTCCGTGAATCAGAGCTTCATATTCTGCTGCATTGTTAGAGGCTGGAAATAGCAACCGTAGGGCATATCTGAGGTGTTCGCCCCCGGGTGCGGTAAAGAGGATCCCTGCGCTTGCTCCCTGCAGCTTTAGTGAGCCATCAAAATACATTCGCCATACTTCCGCAGTTTCTGGGTTATCTGGTGCTTGTTGTTCGGTCCACTCTGACACAAAGTCAACCAGCGCTTGAGTTTTGATGGCAGTGCGAGGTCGGAATTCAATGTCGTGAGAACCTTGCTCGCAGGCCCATTTGGCTATTCTTCCGACGACTTCTTTGTTGTGAAGAATGTCCCCTATTGGAAAACCGGTAATTACTACGACTTTGTGGTCGTCGAAGTAGTGACGGAGCTTGCGTGCAGTTAGAAGTACTGCATATAATAGTTTTTGAACTTGAGGGTATTTTTTCTTTGAGGGACCCAGAACTTCGCTGATGAAATAAACAGGATGTTGCACTGGATAAGCATGTCCTTCTTCTGCTCGCTCGACTACTAACGCGGTGCTTACCACGTGAGTCGTGCAAGAGATATATAGCAGTAAATCTTCAGCTGGTTGAGTCGGTGTGGCTCGGCGCGACGGTTTCAGCACCGGTGGTGTTGTCAAGAATTTTTTCAGTGCCTCTAAAGCCTCCTGTGCCTCTGAAGTCCACTGAAATTTGTCCACCTTCTTGAGCAACTTATAAAATGGCAAGCCTTTTTCTCCCAGCCTCGATATGAATCTGCTCAAAGCCGCCATGCATCCCGTGAGTCTTTGCACTTTCTTTTGCGACCGTGGTGCCTCCATCCTCATAATAGCCTCGATCTTTTCTGGGTTGGCCTCGATTCCTCGGTGGCTGACAATGAACCCAAGTAAATTTCCTGCTGGTACCCCGAAGACACATTTTTCGGGATTAAGCTTCCATCGATATCGCCGTAGACTGTTGAAAACCAGTTGTAGATCTTCGATGAAATTTTCCGAATTTTCTGTTTTGATCACCACGTTGTCCACATACGCTTCCACACGCTTGCCCCAGTGATCGGCTAAGCATGTTTGAATAGCTCTCTGATAAGTCGCTCCAGCGTTCTTGAGGCCGAACGACATGGAGGTATAGCAGAAAGCACCGAATCGAGTGATGAATGCCGTCTTTTCCTCGTCCTCTTTCGCTAGGCTAATCTGGTGATATCCAGAGTAGCAATCCAGGAAAGACAGCATAGAACATCCAGTGGTGGAATCTACCACCTGATCTATCCTAGGGAGCCCAAAGGGGTCCTTTGGACAGTGTTTGTTGAGATCTGTATAGTCGACGCACATGCGCCAATCCACCTTATTCTTTTTGAGTACAAGAACAGGGTTAGCCAGCCACTCGGGATGTAATACTTCTCTAATAAACCCAGCCGCGACCAAGCGAGCCAGCTCAGCGCGAATGACTTCTCTCTTGTCGGGCGTGAAACGACGTAATTTTTGCCGGATCAGCCTCGCTTGGGGGTAGACCTTCAGTTTGTGCTCAGCCAGTTCTCTCAGGACTCCCGGCATATCCGCAGGTTGCCATGCGAATACTTCTCGGTTATCTTGCAGGAACCGGACGAGCGCATTTTCCTATTTGTCATCCAGGCTAGAGCTGATGATGGCAGTCTTGCGTTCATTAGCGAACCCGAGGTTGATCCTTTTAGTTTCTTCAGTCGGCCGCATAGAGGTCGCAGCTTGAGCCTCGTTCGCAGGTACCGCGAGGTCTTCCTCAGGCTTAGAGTTTGCCTGCATAGAAGAAGTCGCCGGCGGTTTGGTGGTGAGGGCCGCTTGGATGGCCATCCGGAAACATTCTGCGGCGCCTTGGAAGTCAGCGCGCACAGTTATGATCCCCTGCGGCCCTGGCATCTTCAGTATCATGTAGGTGTAATGGGGAATGGCCATGAATTTCGCCAGTCTAGGCCTCCCGATGATGGCGTTGTACCCGCAGTCGAAGTTCACCACTTCGAACCTCAGGAACTCGGTTCTATAGTTCTCCGGAGTTCCGAAGGTGACCGGCATGTAGATGTGGCCCAGCGGGTATTCTCCTTCGGTCGGCACGATGCCGAAGAAAGGAGTATCGGACTCGTGGAGCTCTTTGAGGTGAACTCCCAAGCCTTGTAGCGTCCGGGGGAAGGTGACGTTGATGCTGCTCCCCCCGTCCACTAGTACCTTCTTCACCCGGCTCTCTCGGATCACCGGATCGACGAGGAGCGGGTATTTGCCCGAGTGGTCGAAGTTGAGCCACTGATCTGCCCGAGTGAAAGTGATCGGGTGCTCCGACCATCGGTACGGAGCGGGAGGACCGGTGGTCGCTACCAATATTTGGCGATCATTGAGCTTTTGTTGTCTCTTGTTCTCCTATGATCCATGTCCGCCGAAGATGACATTGACTTCTCTATCGACGCACGGGAAGGCTCCGTCTCCTCCCCCCTCCTGTTGTAGGGGTTGTCGTGGTTCTGGTCCTCCCCGCAGTGGAGGAGGAGGTAGAGGCTGGAAAGGTCGGCCGTGCCCAACGGAGTGCTTGAAGTCCCTTCAGTTCTGAAGGGTGTGGCGCATGTCCTTGTGGTACGGGCACTGGGCGTCGAGGATGTCGTCCAGCGTGCGTTTGCCTCCACGAGGTCCTCCTCGGGCGCGAGAGGCGGGTGGTCCGGTGGCGTGAACTTCTTCGCGAGGCCTCTTCTCCCAACGCTTGTCGGGCTGCTGGTTCGTGTCGCGTCGTGGTGCTGCCAGTGCTGGCTTCGCTCCTCCGATGAGGTCCCGAGCTCGTTCGTCAGTGGTGATGTAGAGGTCGGCTTCCCTGAATAGCTGCTTAGAGGTAGTTGGCGCTTTCTGTAATATGTCACGGACGAAGGCCGCGTCATCGGAGCCTCTGTAGAAGTCCTCGATTACCGCTGCCTCCGCAACCTCGGGGATACGATTTCTCATGGTCTGGAACCTTTTGAGGTATGACCTGAGAGTTTCGTCCCCCCGACGCTTGATGGATTTTAAGTCCCATGGTTGCGCCGGCTTGTCGGAGAGGGACTGGAAGTTGGCGATGAAGCGTCGACTGAAATCACTCCAGTCATCGATGCAGTGTTGTGGTAGGTGACGCAGCCATTGCAGTGCGTCTTGCCCGAGGACGATGGGCAAGTACGCGGTCATCACATCCTCGGTTGCTCCGGCGGCCCGAGTAGCGGTAGTGTAGACGGCCAGCCAGCCTCCCGGATCCTGCTTAGGCTCATATTTGTCAATGTTGGATACCTTGAAGTTAGGAGGCCACTGAATGGCTCTGAGGCGCGGAGTGAGTGCCAACACTCCGCATGTGTCTTCTTGTCATCGAGGATAATGTCTGCCCCAGGGAGGGGAGTGGTTGTCATGGTGCTTCGACCGTCCCCAGGTGGTGCCGCCAGTCGAGGCCGTTGCCGACTCGGTCCTGGTGGCCTGACTTCGGGTTGGGATGCCGTGATCCCTGTCGTATTCTTCCCGGCGACGGATCTCGCTCTCATGTCGTCGTTCACATGAAGCGTTGATGGAGCTCCGTGCGTCCCGCCGACTGTTGATGGTATGTCGTAGATCATTCGGCGGATGTGCGAGAGGTAGAAGATGGTTGGCTGCTTGAGTGAACAGTCGCCGGTAGCCCTCGGCATCGGGAGTCCGAGGGAGACTGTCGGCTATTCGAGCCAGTACTCCACCGACTTCACTCGGCGTGTTCAAGGCTCGGGCAAAGTCGGGGTTCTAGTTGCGCCCGAAGAGAGGGTTTTCCCGACGTTGCTTAGTTTCCTGTTCGGCCTGTTCTTGAGCTCGCCGGCGATCGTGTCGTCGGGAATTCCTCCTTTCCTGGAAGACACGCTCTTCCGGGGTTTCTCCCATCTCTGAAGCCTCGTCTCGTGACACAGGCTGCACCGGGTCCCGCTCTCCGACCTCGTGATGTCTCCGGATATTTCGGCGTCGGTTCCTTTGTCGGCAGGATTCCCGTTGAGGAGGTTCCTCTCCGGTACAGTCGGCTCGTCGTCGGAGATGGGGGGCGACTCCGCTCTCCCGATGAAGAGGACGTCAGGGTAGAATGGCGTAGCTGCCGTGACGATCTTCTTTCTGTTCTCCTTTGAGGGCGGAGGCGCAGAAAGAACAACTTGCTTTCTCCCGATTTTATTTGTTTCTTTCTTTCTTGTGACTTGTGTCCATTCTTCTGTCGGAGAGGTAGACAATGGGGTTCTCCGGGTTGGCGGGCCTCGAGCCTCTATCCTGCCGGAGGCGATCCTTTTTCGGAGCATTGGAGGTTGCGCCTTTTCCTGCTTTTCCCCGATTTCCACGGAGATTTTTGAGGAAGATCTTCTCTCCGTTGGGTCTGCAATGCGATGCAGAGTTCCCTCCTCATCTGCTACAGCTGAGATGGTTCCGAAGCAGAACTTGGACCCAGGGCGGAAGACGATCTTGTGTAGGAAAGTGACGACCATTGAACTAGCTTGGATTGACGACACACCCCCTACCTGGCGTGCCAACTGTCGGTGTTTTGGGTCCGACCGTACACCCAGGGTTGCCCCTCAAGGTGCTTTCAGGAGTAGGACGGTGTTGTCAACTGTAGCCCAATGGTTCGTGCTAGTTGCACGAGAGACGGCAGACAATGATTTACAGGTTCAGGCCGCTTTGAAATGTGTAATACCCTACGTCCTGGCGGGAGTGTTGTATATGGTGAGTTACAAGGTGATTCTCTAATGTGTATGAAGCTGGGGTGGATGGCTAAGTGGTGGGTTCGATTCCTTCTGAAGGGGTGCCCCCTAGGCCTTATATACTCGACCGTGGGGCAATACATGCAGATATGATAATCACGTGCACCTAAGAAATAGCAAACCAATTGAGTCTATCTTCCTACAATTCTGCCGACTCATCTTCGCTTGGTTCGTTGTACGGTCCTCCAGCGCGGGAAGATCGGGTCTCTGTTGTGATTACTCGCTCGAGATCATTGGGCCGTCTGAGCTTGTTCTGACCCAGCCTTATGTCGGTCTGCTTCACTGGTCATTCCTCCCCAGGCCCACGAAGGGATGACCTTACGACTTATTGGACCCTTGGGCCTTTCGTGAGGTCCCTTATCCTTCCAGTGGACCCGGGGGATATCTGTCCCCCACAGATGGCGTGTCGGAGCCGGATGTAGAAGGTGATGAAGAATCGGTCTTGTAGTAGATCACCTTCTTCATTTTCTTTTTCTTCTCGCCGCTCCGATGCGACTTGTTGTGTGAAGGGGATCCCTTCATCTTGTTGCCGGACTCTCCCGATGGAGCCTTCCCGTGGCTTGTGGCGGGCTTCTCGCCGGTCAACATCTCCTTCTTGGCGTGATCTCCCGACATCACTTCGAGCGGTTAGGCTCTAATGAAGTACCGGGCTCTGATACCAATTGAAAGTCGCCTAGAGGGGGGGGGGGTGAATAGGCAAATCTGAAATTTATAAACTTTAAGCACCACTACAAGCCGGGGTTAGCGTTAGAAATAAAAGTGAGTCCAAAAGAGAGGGCGAAAAACAAATCACAAGCAAATGAAGAGTGTGACACGATGATTTGTTTTACCGAGGTTCGGTTCTTACAAACCTACTACCCGTTGAGGTGGTCACAAAGGCCGGGTCTCTTTCAACCCTTTCCCTCTCTCAAACGGTCACTTAGACCGAGTGAGCTTTCTCCTTAATCAAACGGGTCACTTAGACCCCTACAAGGACCACCACAACTTGGTGTCTCTTGTTTTGATTACAAGTGTCTTGAGAATAAGAACAGGAATAGAAGAAAGCACGATTGCAAAAGCCAAGCAACAAGAGCGACAAATAACACACAGATCACTCTCTCTCAAGTCACTAATCACTAATGATCACTTGTCTCAATTGTGGAACTTGGAGAGATTGGAGGCTTTGATTGTGTCTTGGAATGGATTGCTAGCTCTTGTATTGAATGTTGAAGGTTGTAATGCTTGGGTTGAGTGAATGGAGGTGGTTGGGGATGTATTTATAGCCACCAACCACTTCCTAGCCGTTGCTCCAATTCTGCCAACCGCGGACGGTCTGCGCCCCTGGTCCGGACGGTCCGCCCCTACACATCAACGACTGAAAACACAACGGTCAGCAGTAATGGCTATATCAACGACTATTTTGCATTTAATGCGTCGTCAGATGTCAGATAAAGGCAGTCGCGGATGGTCCGGTCGTGCACCCCGGACGGTCCGCGAGGACACTATAATTCATTTTACCGAAACCGTCACCTTCGGGTTTTTCGGTTCCTCACCTACCGGACGGTTCGCGCCTAAGGCCGGACGGTCCTCACGTGGTCTCGGACAGTGCTTGCTTTTCCTCCAGACGGTCCATAGTATAGACTTGTTTTTTTGCATTGGTTCTGTCCAAAGGTCATCCTGGTGTCGCGGACGGTCCGCCGCAAGGGCCCGGATGGTCCGCGCTTAGTATGTTTTTCCAAAAAGCTTCTCCTGTCCAGAATAATCTACGGTATTCCAGACAGTCGACTTAGAATATTTGTAGATGAACTTATGCACTTGTGAAATGATTAACTAGGCAAACTGGTTAGTCCACAAGGTTTGTGATGGTCGTCAAACACAAAAATATATTATAGGAAATGTTGAGACTATTTTCCTTTCAGTGGTCCTGCGCGTCGTCGGTGATGGGATTCCTGCGTGCTAGATTGCTGCGAGGCGTGGATAGCAGCGAGGGGATGTGTTTCCTTCTGTGGCAGTGACATGATTTTTTCTTCCATGGTTGAGGCATTGATCGGTGAGGGGATTGCGGCGAGGACCATGCAGATGCAGGGATAGAGGGGAGAGGGCACGCACGAGGAAGAAGGGAGACACTAACATGTGGGTCATATGCGCCGTGATGAGGCAGAATCGTGCACCACAGTCTACGTTAGGTTCTTATTGAGTAGTAGAGATAATCTACAGTATTCAGGACAGTCGACTTATAATATTTGTAGATGAACCTATGCACCTGTGAAATGATTAACTAGGCAAACTGGTTAGTTCACAAGGTTTGTGATGGTCGTCAAACACCAAAATATATTATAGGAAATGTTGAGACTATTTCCCTTTCAGTGGTCCTGCGCGTCGTCGGTAATGGGATTCCTGCGTGCTGGATTGCTACGAGGCATGGATAGCAGCGAGGGGGATGTGTTTCCTTCTGTGGCAGTGATGAGTGTTTTTATTCCATGGCTGAGGCATTGATCGGTGAGGGGATTGTGGCGAGGACCATGCGGATGTAGGGATAGAGGGGAGAGGGCACGCACGGGGAAGAAGGGAGACACTAACATGTGGGTCGTATGCGCCGTGATGAGGCAGAACCGTGCACCACGGTCTATGTTAGGTTCTTATAGAGTAGTAGAGATATGGTTTATTATATTTCAAGTTAAACTTATTTTTCTATATTTATTTGATATTTTGAGTGATGGGATTATTAGTATTTGAGACCTTAGCGGCTACGAGTAAAATTTTATACCCGCGAACGCATATGGTTAACCCGAAGAGTATGAATTTTTGTGATAGTTACGGATATAAAATGCTAATATACGACTAGTATATACCCGTTGCCATCTTTAGTTATTAAAATGTTCTCCTTTGTGAGGGCTTTAGCTTTTGGTAAAACAGTTTTGGCTCGGCCATGGACGAGACGTCGTCAGGAATTGAAGAGGCGATAGAGAACCAGCTGGGAACGGAGTGCCCATGGCTGCCTCCACCCCCACCGCGTTGGGAGTTGGGACACAGATCGACGGATCCTGATGTTAGGAATGTCAGCTCAAATGGCCCATACGACCCAGGTTGCTAAAGGAACACTACAAGGAGAGGCAATCACCAGAAAGGCAGGGATAATCAGAATACGCAGTTCATCTTCCTTCTCAAGTTTACTCCCTCCCATATATCCTCTACTTCCCTCTCTAGGATCTTCTAGACCCTTGTAGAGTGGCTTCGACATTCTTCTCCCATCCCTAACCTCATGTTGTTCTTCCTTCCAGGATTCTAATTCTCTGTAATCGCTACTGTTAAGTTGAATCAATACACTTCGTTGGTGTGGTTGTTGACAATTGGTATCAAAGGTCACCGATCTCGGAGTCCATGGAGCCCAACCTGTAGTCTGTAATGGAGGAACAGTCAAAGATCCTTCGTGACATCAGTGACCGCCTCACTGCCCAGGAAGCGCGGTGGCACGTCGGGAGTTGATAGTGGTGCAACGTTCGGTGTCGATCCATGACCTGACGGTAGTTGTGGCCACTGCGCTTTCCGCGGCATTGAGGACAGAGCTCGACGCTTAGGTCGACGTGACCTACGAGCGGCTGGACGCACTGGAAGCGGTCCCGGCAGCACGCGTCGGTGCCCGAGAGCCCGCCATAATAGCCTTCGAAAAGTTGTTCGATGACTTCGACGTTGTTGAGCAGTTCGATACGGAGGTGGTCGTCGATGGTTGGGGTGAGCTGTTCGAACAACCTGCTCACCCTCTAGAGGAGCACGTCTTCGATTCCTCCACTACTCTTCCCTTTGCGTCCATGATCGATGTTGCCTTCTCCAACACTGATGACGTCGAGTGTGGCATGATCCGCAGTTATGCGGAGGATGATTTTGCGTTGTTGCTCGCGGAGTTGGCAGCATGCGAGAAGCGTCTCACTGCTTGCATCAGAGGTATGCTTGCTAAGTGTTCGGCAAAATGCTTGAATGTCTCGTCGACGACCAAGCTGGTGATGGCCGTCCCGGAGATGCCGGAGAATAACGCTGCGTCGAAGACCGTCGTGGACAAGCCAGTGACTAGCGCCAACACCAAGGCGCTAGCGGACTACGTCCACGGTAAGGGCTCAAGCTCGGGATCTACTTGATGCCTGGTTCTAGACCTGTGCCAAGGCCCAGCCCACGTCCCTCGTCATGAGGAGTAGGACGCCTGCATTCAACAACCTTATTTATGGGCATGCAAAAGGAATGCCGAAAGCAGCACAGGAGGTTCCTACCATTATGACATGCCGTGAGGTCCCAACTGACTCTACATCACATGAGCTCCTAGTTGATAGCTTTCAGAAGAAGAACAAGCCTGCTGATGCAAAGACGACATTGGACAGCATGATGCGACAGGGTCATCTGCCAGGCCTAGCTCTATTCAAGTCTGTTATGGAGGACGCGATGAAGGTGTTCGACGAAATGCTGATTAAGAGAGAGGTGTCACCATCAACGGTGATGTACACTGCTCTGATCAATAGCTACTACATAGGTGGAAATATTGAAAGGGAAATAGGCTCACACCTTTTCCTAAATGATTTTGGTGGTTGAATTGCCCAACACAAATAATTGTACTAACTAGTTTTGTGACGGAACCTCCCAAGTAATTAGGCCCACCTACAGTTGTCCTTGTCTAACAGACATCAGACACCCTGTAGATGTTCCTAAGTCACTTGACAAGTTTGGTATCTTTCCTTACCTTACCAGGAACGTTTCACCCGTCTTGCAGACATTACAGAACATCGGAGGTAAAGAAATGCGGAAGCAATTACATAAACTTACATTTATTTAGAAAGTAAGATCAAGTTACTTATTACAGACCAGAGCTATAAACGAGTGCTGAGTAGAACACATTTCAAGGGAGGCAAAAACTCCTCCCGATAGCTTTAAACAAAAAGTCCTATATGGAGGACCACGTCCTCCCGCATCTTCACTCTGGTTTTTCTTCATTTGATACCACCTTGGAGCAAAAGCAACAAAAATTTGTCGCTTCCTCACCTAAAAACAACAAAGGGATAAACCCTGAGTATGGAATTACTCAGCAAGTCTTACCCGACTAAGAAAAAGACTCTCAAGGGTATGCTGGATAAATAGGAATCAAGGAGAGGCTTTAGCAAGAATCAACTTAGATACTTTTGCAGAAATAGCTTACTAAAGTGAGTCCTTACTTTCAACATTTTAACGCCAGATTAAATATTAATAGACTCTGTTTGCCTCTAGTCTAATTTCATCATCTCATCATTACAACATCATTTTTATTCATGAAGTTCACATCCTGACTTAGGTTGTAGGTCAGTGATCAAGTCTCCACTCTCCGGGGATATAACGGCAATCCGAATCGATTTACTCAGCTGAGGATCTCTAACCACACGACATATGTAGCACTTAATCCTTGCATATGTCAACTCGACCCCAGGGTTCTTAAGACCAGATCAGGTTCACGCAAACCGAGAGCACAGATACACCACCGTCCAGCCTCTTGCCACGGAGGGTACACGCTACTCCCGCCACCGCTCCACGCCCATTTCGTGTTATCTTATTCTGGCCTTAGTCTGCCCGAGGCAAAGCTTACCCTGTCCCATTTTCAGGGTATGCGGCTAGCTAAGATAGTCCTTGCGCTAGCAGGCCTACATACGCATCCAATCCTTAATCAACCTGGGTAGAACATCACCTGTTCCTAACCCAAGTCTCGATTTAAGTACTTCCATCCTTAGGATTGTTTCTGTTCCTTAGGATGAAAAGAGCATCACAGGGAGCTTTGCAGTAAGATCCCACCACGCTCTCAATGAAAGTATTCTTGCAGGTAGAAGCCATCTTTCCTCAGGATAACCCCTGAGCTAGGCAGTATTGCAAAAGACAACCTCTATCCACAAGATCTAAGCAGGGCTAAGCATTTTTGTAAATAAAATTTTGATACTTCACCAGAAGTATCTATAAAGGTATGGATATCAAGGAAGGCAATGCATCAAAGGGTTTCAAGCAACTCCTATAAACCTAATGCACATTTCACTAGACTTAAGTGTGCGAAAAGTATTTAAAAACACAAGGAAGGGGTTGCATGCACCGGGGCTTGCCTTTGTTAGTAGGTGAGTCAGGCTCGGACTCGCAGAGGTCGAAGTAGAGCCAAGTCTCTGCCTGAGATTCCAAAGGTGGTGATGTCTTTTCTTCAGTCACTTCACCCTCTTCTCTGTTTTCTAAATATAACCATATAGGTATATAAATAAGAATGAATGCCATGTAATGCAAACTATCACAAAGAGAGGTGGAGAACAGAAACACTACAACTAAAGCACATGACAAGAATACACCTATTTCTTATCGCTCGATTAAAGTGACCAATTTGAAATCACTTAGGTAAACCAGGGAATTAATCCAACTTATATCTCATCCAAAAGCTTAAAACTTCTTAAGCAACTTTATCTCTTCCCTAGATGAACTTATCTTGTTTCCAAAGCACTAACTCACACTGAACTGCTATTTCAGCTAACTGAATAAAATTCAGTCACAGGCACTCTGACAGTCCAGTTTTGGACAGCTGTTATTTCCATCTTTATGTGGATTCAAGCCTAACTTGCTTAAAGAGATTTGTTCCTTATAACATGGTCTTTCACCTTGCTAAAACACTCCTACACTAATTCTTCTTGGATTAATTACCACAAGGACCCAAATTAAATAAAAAAAACACACAAATTCAGACTTAAATATTATTCTAAGTCTGAATTCTAACACCTGACAGTCCACCTTTTGGCTACTTTTACTCCCAAATTTATGTGAAATCAGGTCCATCTCACCTTAGAAAACTTGTTCACTTTACTATGGTCTACAACTTTGCTATGGAACCCTTAATCCAAAACCCCACGAATCAGTCACAAATGAATTCCAAACTAGGCATCCTGCTGTAATTCAGTTTTCAGAACTAAATAAAAATTCAGTTATGTGTCCAGCCTGACAGACCAACTTTAGCCAACCCTTTTTCTCCAATTTTTACAAAGCAACAGACCAAGCTCACATAACCAAAGTTATTCCTTAGATATAGCTCTACTACTTTGGTATAGTACCCCTGGGTTGAAAACATACAAAACAATTTTTATGAAGCACCCAAAATGGAGCTCAACACACTAGAACCTAGTTTCAGCCTTCTGCACTAAGTCTGGGATCCAAAAACCTGAAAGCATATCTTTGAGCAAATTTTACAACTAGTTCCCAGCAACAAACAGTGGTAGAGTTCAAGTAGTAAATAGTGTGAGCTTCACTGACCTGCGAGGAGTAGGGAACGGGCACCACACGGCCGAGACAACCTCCTAAGGAATCCTGGCCATGGTGAGGGTGAGCACTCGGCTGGGTATGGTCACCACTTCGAGGGGCAGCTTCGGTTCAGGATTTGGCAAGGGAACACACGAGATGGGGAAAAGCCGAAGGCTTGATCAAGGCATGGAGGAATGGTCAGGCATGATGATCCTGCTAGGTGAATAACAGGAGCACAACAGGGCTCTATTTGTACTCCTTTCTGTGGTAAGACTGGAACCTAGAATGGGAAAACAAGGGGTAATATGTTCCACTTATCCACTGCATGTCTTCCACGCAAGGCATGACACAGGGAGATAGTAGTTGTGTCCAACCGCACATGGACAACAGCAATATAGCAGCAGACAGCCTAGCCAGCATTTGGATAAGTTTTCCACCTCCTCATCACTTCTTTGTGTGTGCATGGGTGCCAAGTACCCCCCCTTCAGTAACATATCTCCTTAGATGCCAAACTCCGGAAGTCCCTCGAGCAGATAGTGGATACAGATATTTTCTCGGATATTTCTGGAGCAGCACTGAACTGGTACTACTTGACTGCATGTTGGACAGGGGGGCAGACAGACAACAGCGGTCTCATGGGATGGAATTCACTTCCCCTCGCCCTCAATCTCATCTTTGATATTGTGCATGGGAGCCAGATAGTTGCCCCCACAAATTGCCAGCACAATACTTATCCCCAACGTACCTAGAAGGAATTGGAGTCTATAGTGGAGGGTGATATTTCTAGCAGATATTTTTACTCCACTCAGAACTGCTACTGCTCGACAGCCCCACCAGATTTTCCTTTTTTTTTCACTGCTCCACAACAGTCCAAACTTGGATATTTTTAGTGGGGAGAACAGCCCCTAGCACCTAGGCTAAGCACTTCACCCTTATCTTCATTTAAACCTACACGTGTAACTACAGGGAGAGGAGATTCTTCTTCAGTTTCTCCTAATTCAGCCACTGGTTCACTGATACAGCTCATTTCTCCATTGCTCCCTCTCAGTTCAGTCCCTTTAATCTCACAATTCCACATGTCAACAGGTCAACCTTGGTTAACAAAACTTGATCCTTAAGCATAGCTCTACCAACTTGGTATAGCAACCCAAGACTGAAATCACAGAACACAAGTGATGGTGCACCAGAGTTTAGTAAAAACACTGAAACACTCCAATTTCAGCTAACTGACATAGCTCCATGCCAACCCTGACATAGAGGGTTGCAGTACCATTATCTCCAAATTTTACACAACAGCAAGGCTGTAATACCCAAATTTTTAAACCATGGTAATGGAGATAATTCTCTTATTTGCCTTATTTAACTAAGCATGTGAACAACCCCATTGAAAGGAATTAAATGATTAATGTAAACTAAACAACGTGTGCATCATATTGGAGTTTTGTTTGTTGTACATATAATAATAATAATATCAATACTAATAATCAAAATGTACTAATAAGAAAATTGAATTGAAACCCAAAAGGAAATTAGGGTTTGAAAATGAGAAAAAGGAGAGAAGAGAAAGAAAAAGAGAACGGTTATGAAAATATAAATAATATATATAATTATATTTCTAAAAATTGGTGTTTTTCATTTCACAATATGATTTGTGAATAAATTTGCACAAGGTTGATGTTAAATTTGAATTCCATTGACTTTAGGAATAAAGAAAAGAAAGAAAGATAAGAATAAAAGTGAAAAGCAAATCTGGTCGAATGGGCCCCTCCCCTCAATTCGACCCAACAGCTAGAAACTATCCAGCCGGCCCAACTCCCCTTTCCACTTCTCTCCTCCTGGCCAGCCACTGTGCCCCGCCGTTCTCACCGTGCCGTGGGCCCCACAAGCCAGCGGCCTCAGCCTGAGTTCGTGCGCGGCTGACAGATGAGACCCGCTTGACAGCCTCATCTCGCTCGCGCTCTGCTCGGTGGACCCAGCGGGTCAGGAGCATCTTCCCAACGAAACTCGCTGGTCTCCAGCCGTGTATCTCGCGTGAGAGACTTGACCACCGCCAGGATTGCCGGAGCCACGGCTACCCCCGCGCTGCTCCAGCTAGCGCACCAGCCAGGCGAGATTCCCGTGCGCCGCCTTCTTCCTCTCTGTCTCTGGCTACTCTGCCCCACGGTCGGCGCGGATCGAGCTCAACGGAGCTTGCGCCAACAACCACCGCGGACTCCGCTCTTGCTGGTCGGATTCCGCTATTTCTTAGGCTCTAGCAAATAAATACCGTGCCCGCTTTCCCCCTCGACTCAATTCACCAGGAACCACCCATAGCCGCACAGGTCACCAAGAGAGGCAAGTTTGGGGGAGATCGCAGGAGGATAGCCGCCATGGAATCCTGTCTGCAATGCTATCTGGGCCCCTGCAGCTATGGCGCCACCATGGGGCGTACCGCGGGGCATGGCAGATGCTCGTCGGGTCTCCCCTGGAGGTTTGCACGGGCGCCGGTGGGCGGAATCACGCTTGGTTGCTCGCCGGTAAGTCGCTCGGCGCAGACGTCCGCATCGCCGTGTGGCCCGCATCATGCAATCACCGATTGAAGGTAGGGAGGCCACCGTTGAATTCACCTAAGTCATCTCTGCGTGTGGGCGTGTCGTGGGCAGGGTGGGATTCCTTGGAGGTTACGATGGGTGGGTCGCCGGCGTAGCTCTGCCTGGGCTTGCGGCGGCGCTTCCTTGGGTTGGCAAGGGGGAGAAGGAGAACGCGAGCACCGTTGGATCTGTGGGGATCGTGCGGATGGGAATAGATCCGGGGTTAACCCAGTGTGGGCCATTGATCCGCTGAGCAACGGTGGAGATTAGAGTGGCGCATACCCTTTCGCGGGATTAGATCTGTGCCATAGGATTGGTGATGGAGGGCCACGATTAGATGTAGCGTATCTGTTCGGTGTGGTCAAAACTGGACCGTTGGATGAGATCTGAACGGTCTACGCAAACCGAGTTTATAACAGCGCGTGCGTTTTTGTAAAAGAGACCCTGAAATAGCAGGTAATCAACCCGCGCTCCGATCACAGTTGTAGAATATTTAATTTAGGTCCTAAAATTTACACCAAGAACCCTGTCCTTTCTACAAATAGAATCCGCAGTCCAGAAAATTCCGGGAAATGATAAAATAAATTGTGAAATGATTTTTAGTATAGAAATAAATCCAATAACCTTAGAAAATTCATAACTTAATCGGTTTAACTCCGATTTAATCCGTTCAAGTTGCGTTAGATTTGTAATAATATTACCTACGCAGAAACAACATTATTTGTACTATATCACATACTTTTATAATTAGATATTTATTTAAACCTATGGATAACTTCATAATCTAAATTGATATAGTATTTTATTTCAGTCCATAATTATAATTTGATTACTTTTAATTAAGTTATAATTGGTATTAAAGTTAAACTAGTTATTTATTTATCTTTCTCACATGATCTATATTAACTAAAATCAACATAAAACCTAGTTTTAATGTTTAATCACGTAAATCTTCCGAGAACTATATCTTTTAACCGTAACTCCGATTTTAGTGATTCTCGAACCTACGATCTCGTAGCATTGCGTAGAATATTCCTACACAGTTTGATTCCATATGTTTGGTGTAATGTTAATTTTGCCTATACACTATTTGTTTGTATTGCTACGACTAGTGCGAGGTCACGAGTCACCTGAAGATCATCCTGGTACCTGGATTCTCAAGGCCCAGGCAAGTTGTGCCCTTGATCACTTCTTTTCACCTACCCATGTTCTAATTAATCATAATGATCTGCATAGGTTAATTTTGATGGGACCCAATAGGTTACCCTAGTTTGTCTATCTTTATACCTTGTTTACCACTGAACTTTCTGGGTAGTACTTGCTAGTGCTATATGTGGTTTTGGGTATGAAGATTACACTATTCATGATTATACTTTTGTTATCAGTTGTTATTTATTGTTCATGTTAAGATCATTATGTTAATTGGAACATGGAGAACCACCCGGGAAAACAGTGCTACCACGAGGGTGGAATGGGACGCCCTTGGCTGATTAATTAGGAAAGCTAGTGGAAGACTACCTTACCCGAAAGGGGCAAGGGCAGTAGGGGAGAGGTCAGTGTAGGGAGGCCCTCGGGAGGATTTTGCTGCGATGGCGGTCCTGCAAGGGATTCCTGCACTGGATCTTCCTATAAACTGTAGCGGGTTTTCGGAAGCTAGTGGAACTTTGTAAAGGCCTCGTAGTGGATCCCTAGCCATTCACCTCGGAAGTGTCTAAGGGCCTTGCAAACCCTGGCGACATGGGATACACGACTTGTGGGTAAAGATGCGCAACCTCTGCAGAGTGTAAAACTGGTATACTAGCCGTGCTCACGGTCATGAGCAGGGTAAAGATGCGCAACCTCTGCAGAGTGTAAAACTGGTATACTAGCCGTGCTCACGGTCAAGAGCAGCTCGGACACTCACATGATTAATTTATGGAACTAAATTCAATTTGTCATATGCATTGCATCGCAGGTGATGTTGTTACTTTTGTTCTACTACTTAATTGGGTTGGTATTTACTTATACTTAGTAATTGCTAATAAAATTTTGACCAACTTTAAAAGCAATGCTCAGCTCTAACCATCTTCTTTGGTAAGCCTTACACTTCACGTGAGCTCCCACCTTTGGCAAGTTCATGCACATTATTCCCCACAACTTGTTGAGCGATGAACGTATGTGAGCTCACTCTTGCTGTCTCACACACACCACAGGTCAAGAACAGGTACCATCGGATGAGGCGTATGGAGGATGCTGCGATGTGTTCGTGAGAGGTCTAGGTCGTCGTCTCCCAGTCAACTTTGGGTTGCTGGACCGTTGTCTCCTTATAATGTAATTATTTATTTTGTATAGAACTCCTGTTATGTATAAAGATGTGACATTCGATCCTGTGCCACTATACATCATATGTGTGAGACTTGGTCCCAGCATACCTGGTGTTTTTGTTAGCGCCCGGGTTTTGGACCCCTAAAATCCGGGTGTTACAGAAGTGGTATCAGAGGAATGTTGACTGTAGGACGAAACCTAGATAGAACTGGACAACCAATATCTACTTACCTCTGCTACTCTGATTCTTTCTAAACTTATCTTAATCTTTTCTCATCTATTTCCGCTATACTCTAATTATTCTTACCTTTTCCTTCTAAAGACAAATGTGGATTTCACACTTTGAAATCCTGTGCCTAAAGTGACCTTTAGGAATAGGAGACCTGCTCTCAGGAACAAAAACAAAACTATTTTTATGGTTATCTGTGCACTTGAATGTTTGTTCTTATGATACTTGTCTGATTTGGATCTTTGTTTGAGTGTGATGGGTTGTGGAGTAATGTCCACAATTACATCTGCATATACGTATAGGCATAAATAGAATTCATAAGATAACTAAACAACTTAGATTATCCTCCACTAAAAGGTATCTATCTCGTAGAAGTTCTTCTTATCTTAAAAGACACTCTCTTATCTTAATAGATCCATCTTATCTTACAAGATACTCTCTTGCCTTAGTAAATTCATCTTATCTTGAAAAGATTTTGTTATCCTAATAGATCTAATTTACCTCAAAAGATTATACCTTATCCTTATGAATTCATCCTACCCTAATTAGCATATTTATCCTAGTCTAAAATATCAACCATGATCTAATTCAAAGTAATTAGATATTGTCTAGACTAATCCGGTGATACCAATCTAGATCCCATCTAATCTAATATGATCCAATCTAAAGTGAGTTATTTAATAAATTAGTTAGTACTAGTGAAAGGGATTAGACCTCACTCCTATAAAAATAATTTATGCTAAATTGATGCCCTAGATTAACTTGACCATATACATATGCAACTACCTTACCCATCCGATAGTTGCATAATCCCTCTGTGTTAACACTAATAGAGCTTCTGACCTACCTACACCATATACCCCATCCTATCTCAAAAGATTCTAACATATCCTAACAAGATATATCTTACCCTGATAAATCTATCTAACTTAAACTAGTCTAATCTAGATCATATCTAATTTAATATGGTCTAATCTAGTGTAAGTTACTTAATGCTGGTACAAAAGATAAGGCCATACTCCTAAATCACCTAAGCCTAATTTGGAGACTTATATCAACTTGGCTATACACAACAACTCGACCCATATAACAAGTTACATAACTTGCCCAATCAATAGAGTCTTAATGGAGTGCATAATCTATCAACCACCACCTGACATCAAACCAGATTTTGACCTATATCATGTAGTCTATCTTACCACATATATCTTAACCATATGTCCTTAACCCGGATGACAACTCCAAGAAGAAAGGCCAAAGGAGACCAACCACGTCAAAGAAGGATAAGCATCAACTCAAGACTTCAAAGACCAAGTTGAATCGCCAACGGAGTCAAGATCCACAATCTTGGATGGAGTCTTTTCTTACCCCCATTGCTTTTACCCAAACCTATATATGCTTTAAAAATATCCTTTATCCTACATAATAAAATGACTATACATATAGATACCCATGCTCTCCTAATCACTCACTAATGAAAAAAAGAGGCTTTTGAAATAATTAGAAACTGAAAGCTAAAAATACGAACCACTCTTCCTATATCCTTTTTCTTAAATCTCGAGGACGAGATTATTTTTAAGGGGGGTAGGATTTGTAATACCCAAATTTTTAAACCATGGTAATGGAGATAATTCTCTTATTTGCCTTATTTAACTAAGCATGTGAACAACCCCATTGAAAGGAATTAAATGATTAATGTAAACTAAACAACGTGTGCATCATATTGGAGTTTTGTTTGTTGTACATATAATAATAATAATATCAATACTAATAATCAAAATGTACTAATAAGAAAATTGAATTGAAACCCAAAAGGAAATTAGGGTTTGAAAATGAGAAAAAGGAGAGAAGAGAAAGAAAAAGAGAACGGTTATGAAAATATAAATAATATATATAATTATATTTCTAAAAATTGGTGTTTTTCATTTCACAATATGATTTGTGAATAAATTTGCACAAGGTTGATGTTAAATTTGAATTCCATTGACTTTAGGAATAAAGAAAAGAAAGAAAGATAAGAATAAAAGTGAAAAGCAAATCTGGTCGAATGGGCCCCTCCCCTCAATTCGACCCAACAGCTAGAAACTATCCAGCCGGCCCAACTCCCCTTTCCACTTCTCTCCTCCTGGCCAGCCACTGTGCCCCGCCGTTCTCACCGTGCCGTGGGCCCCACAAGCCAGCGGCCTCAGCCTGAGTTCGTGCGCGGCTGACAGATGAGACCCGCTTGACAGCCTCATCTCGCTCGCGCTCTGCTCGGTGGACCCAGCGGGTCAGGAGCATCTTCCCAACGAAACTCGCTGGTCTCCAGCCGTGTATCTCGCGTGAGAGACTTGACCACCGCCAGGATCGCCGGAGCCACGGCTACCCCCGCACTGCTCCAGCTAGCGCACCAGCCAGGCGAGATTCCCGTGCGCCGCCTTCTTCCTCTCTGTCTCTGGCTACTCTGCCCCACGGTCGGCGCGGATCGAGCTCAACGGAGCTTGCGCCAACAACCACCGCGGACTCCGCTCTTGCTGGTCGGATTCCGCTATTTCTTAGGCTCTAGCAAATAAATACCGTGCCCGCTTTCCCCCTCGACTCAATTCACCAGGAACCACCCATAGCCGCACAGGTCACCAAGAGAGGCAAGTTTGGGGGAGATCGCAGGAGGATAGCCGCCATGGAATCCTGTCTGCAATGCTATCTGGGCCCCTGCAGCTATGGCGCCACCATGGGGCGTACCGCGGGGCATGGCAGATGCTCGTCGGGTCTCCCCTGGAGGTTTGCACGGGCGCCGGTGGGCGGAATCACGCTTGGTTGCTCGCCGGTAAGTCGCTCGGCGCAGACGTCCGCATCGCCGTGTGGCCCGCATCATGCAATCACCGATTGAAGGTAGGGAGGCCACCGTTGAATTCACCTAAGTCATCTCTGCGTGTGGGCGTGTCGTGGGCAGGGTGGGATTCCTTGGAGGTTACGATGGGTGGGTCGCCGGCGTAGCTCTGCCTGGGCTTGCGGCGGCGCTTCCTTGGGTTGGCAAGGGGGAGAAGGAGAACGCGAGCACCGTTGGATCTGTGGGGATCGTGCGGATGGGAATAGATCCGGGGTTAACCCAGTGTGGGCCATTGATCCGCTGAGCAACGGTGGAGATTAGAGTGGCGCATACCCTTTCGCGGGATTAGATCTGTGCCATAGGATTGGTGATGGAGGGCCACGATTAGATGTAGCGTATCTGTTCGGTGTGGTCAAAACTGGACCGTTGGATGAGATCTGAACGGTCTACGCAAACCGAGTTTATAACAGCGCGTGCGTTTTTGTAAAAGAGACCCTGAAATAGCAGGTAATCAACCCGCGCTCCGATCACAGTTGTAGAATATTTAATTTAGGTCCTAAAATTTACACCAAGAACCCTGTCCTTTCTACAAATAGAATCCGCAGTCCAGAAAATTCCGGGAAATGATAAAATAAATTGTGAAATGATTTTTAGTATAGAAATAAATCCAATAACCTTAGAAAATTCATAACTTAATCGGTTTAACTCCGATTTAATCCGTTCAAGTTGCGTTAGATTTGTAATAATATTACCTACGCAGAAACAACATTATTTGTACTATATCACATACTTTTATAATTAGATATTTATTTAAACCTATGGATAACTTCATAATCTAAATTGATATAGTATTTTATTTCAGTCCATAATTATAATTTGATTACTTTTAATTAAGTTATAATTGGTATTAAAGTTAAACTAGTTATTTATTTATCTTTCTCACATGATCTATATTAACTAAAATCAACATAAAACCTAGTTTTAATGTTTAATCACGTAAATCTTCCGAGAACTATATCTTTTAACCGTAACTCCGATTTTAGTGATTCTCGAACCTACGATCTCGTAGCATTGCGTAGAATATTCCTACACAGTTTGATTCCATATGTTTGGTGTAATGTTAATTTTGCCTATACACTATTTGTTTGTATTGCTACGACTAGTGCGAGGTCACGAGTCACCTGAAGATCATCCTGGTACCTGGATTCTCAAGGCCCAGGCAAGTTGTGCCCTTGATCACTTCTTTTCACCTACCCATGTTCTAATTAATCATAATGATCTGCATAGGTTAATTTTGATGGGACCCAATAGGTTACCCTAGTTTGTCTATCTTTATACCTTGTTTACCACTGAACTTTCTGGGTAGTACTTGCTAGTGCTATATGTGGTTTTGGGTATGAAGATTACACTATTCATGATTATACTTTTGTTATCAGTTGTTATTTATTGTTCATGTTAAGATCATTATGTTAATTGGAACATGGAGAACCACCCGGGAAAACAGTGCTACCACGAGGGTGGAATGGGACGCCCTTGGCTGATTAATTAGGAAAGCTAGTGGAAGACTACCTTACCCGAAAGGGGCAAGGGCAGTAGGGGAGAGGTCAGTGTAGGGAGGCCCTCGGGAGGATTTTGCTGCGATGGCGGTCCTGCAAGGGATTCCTGCACTGGATCTTCCTATAAACTGTAGCGGGTTTTCGGAAGCTAGTGGAACTTTGTAAAGGCCTCATAGTGGATCCCTAGCCATTCACCTCGGAAGTGTCTAAGGGCCTTGCAAACCCTGGCGACATGGGATACACGACTTGTGGGTAAAGATGCGCAACCTCTGCAGAGTGTAAAACTGGTATACTAGCCGTGCTCACGGTCATGAGCAGGGTAAAGATGCGCAACCTCTGCAGAGTGTAAAACTGGTATACTAGCCGTGCTCACGGTCAAGAGCAGCTCGGACACTCACATGATTAATTTATGGAACTAAATTCAATTTGTCATATGCATTGCATCGCAGGTGATGTTGTTACTTTTGTTCTACTACTTAATTGGGTTGGTATTTACTTATACTTAGTAATTGCTAATAAAATTTTGACCAACTTTAAAAGCAATGCTCAGCTCTAACCATCTTCTTTGGTAAGCCTTACACTTCACGTGAGCTCCCACCTTTGGCAAGTTCATGCACATTATTCCCCACAACTTGTTGAGCGATGAACGTATGTGAGCTCACTCTTGCTGTCTCACACACACCACAGGTCAAGAACAGGTACCATCGGATGAGGCGTATGGAGGATGCTGCGATGTGTTCGTGAGAGGTCTAGGTCGTCGTCTCCCAGTCAACTTTGGGTTGCTGGACCGTTGTCTCCTTATAATGTAATTATTTATTTTGTATAGAACTCCTGTTATGTATAAAGATGTGACATTCGATCCTGTGCCACTATACATCATATGTGTGAGACTTGGTCCCAGCATACCTGGTGTTTTTGTTAGCGCCCGGGTTTTGGACCCCTAAAATCCGGGTGTTACAAAGGCTAACTCCTTGTATGAAACTTGTTCCCCTATACTTGGTCTTTGACTTTGCTATAGAATTTCTAGTCCAAATCCTCATGCACTGGTCACAAAATAACTCCAAACTGAGACTCACGCACTGATTGAACTGCAGACAATACAACCAAATTCAGACCACCCTCAGCCGAACAGGGAAGGTTCGGACCCATTTTTCTCCTATTTTTATGTAGCACCAAGTCCAAACCTCTTTATAAAACATATTCTCTATAATATGGGCTCCAACTTTGCCACATAGTTCATAGTCCAAAACCACTCGGATTGATCACAAATGAGCTCCAAATAGGGCACCATTTACTGAATTTCAGATTTAGTTAACTGAACCAGATTCAGTCACCAGTAATCCAACAGTCCATTTTCAGTCAACTTTTTCTCCACTTTTTGTGTAGGATCATATCCATCACCCTTAAATACATTTGTACACCAACTTATGGTCTTCAATTCCTCTATAGAAACTATAGTTCAAAACCTTATGGATTATGCACAAGGAAGCTCCGAAGTATGTCGCAATCGCTGAAATTCAGACTTAGGCACTATTCTAAATCTGAAAATTCAGAATTCAGCCCACACCACTTTGAACCACCTTTAATCCTAGTAGCATATGGTTTTAGGGGCAAGTTGCTTATTAGACTTTATACTCCAATAGTTCCGCTACAGGTTTGATATAGTAACCATTAACCAAAACCTCTTGGATTCCAAACTACAGTAGCCCAAAGTTTGCTCCAATTGCTGAAATTCAGAATCTGAATTTCACTAAGTCTGAAATCTACACTTTCAGACAGCTCTACTTTAGACCAGCTTTTCTCTAGGTTCCAAATAGCTTTAGGGCTAAGTGTCTTAATCAAACTTATACTCCTCATTTAGCTCTAAAATTGTGTTATAATGATCATAACTTATAACCCTATGGATAGAGCAATAGAGAGCTCCAAAGTTACACCAAAACACTGAAATTCAGGCTTTGCATTTACACTAAGTCTGAAATCTGATAGCCCTAATTTGGACCACTTTTTCAGCCAGTTGCATATAGTTTTAGGGCTGGTACACTTAATAAGGATTGTTCTCCAATAGTCACTTTATAAGTTTGTTATAGTAACTCCTTACCAAAAGTCCATAGATCAAAAGTTATAAGGGTCCAAAAACAGCTATACGAAACTGTTTTCAACCCAATTCAAACTGAACCCAAGCTGAACTTTTGCAAATTGCTTCAAATTTCTCCACACAACATGGAAATCTCCAAATAACGAAATTGTGCAACTTAGGAAATCCTACCACCTTGGTATTTTGACCTCTTGCAAAATGTGGCTAAATCTCCAAATCCACTTTTGGGCTCCAGTTTAGAGTTTCAAATGTGGCTACTGTTTCTTCCAGTGATTCCTCCCTCTGATCCCTCCACCTAGAGCAAAGTTACTCTCTAGCTCAAGATCCAATCTTTGATACACATAGCTCATATCCAAAATGTCCTGGTTTAGAATTTCCTTTACTTAATCATCTATTCCAAGCAGAGCTCAAGTTAAGGTTTGGAGTTATTCCAGCTTCTTAAGTGCTTCTTCCACTTGACCATCGTTCCAAAACAAGGCTACTCTAGGCTCTAAGACTTACCTTTAACATTTAAGACTCCAAGTCAACTTGTTACTTGCTTAAGAGGCGACCTACTCTTGTCTAGCTTAAGCCAAGTCCTTAACCCAACACAGAACATCACACTTTTTGAAAAAGTTTAACCTAGTGAATGCATTCTAAGTGTAACAAGCACATTAATGCAGATGCTTATGATGACATGTCAGTGTTTTAGTTTACGTAACACCAGGGGTGTTACAGCCTTCCCCCCTAAAAGAAATCTCGTCCCGAGATTTAAAAGTCCAGGCTCAGTAATAGAGAAGGAAACGCGTCACTGACTTATTTCCTAATTTCACTTACGAAGCAGGGGAGGTGTTCTGTTTCGCTTAATCACGAGTTAACCACGATGTCGATCGACATTCGCACTCGTTTCCGATGCTACAAACTTCCAATGATGACTTGACGATAAATCTCTTTCTGTGTGTTTTACCCAAGATGTTGCATCTAATTTGTTTTGGATACGCCTAGCCATTCGTCCATTTCTCGTTTAACAGATGCACATGGGAAATCACGGTGGTACCATTTCATCACGAAACACAACCAGAAACTATGGCACCAGCGTGTGGCAAGTTAATTATCCACGCACGTGCATCCACAGGGAATATCCAAAGGAATAGCCATTTTAACTCTTGGAATTTTGACAAACTACTATAGATATTAAAAGCTGCCTCTGAAACCGGCAGTCGTTTCTTACACCATAGTCATAGAAAAGCTCATATGTTACATGACCCAGGTGAAACAGGAAAACTCTTTCCAACAAAGTCTAACCTGTTTTTATTACCAAGCTGGTCTATCTTACACCTACCTTTCTTACATTGATCTATTTCGCTAAACTCCCAGTTACCTACTACATCTTCTCTAGCTACACCACCTGTCAGATGCTTGTTGCCATCCTTCCAAGGAACCCTCAGTCCGCTGATGCAGGAGTAGGATAAAAGGCAATATTGAGCCTATGCACTGTTTGCAGCAGATGGTTGACAAGCCGTTGTGCTACTTGAAATTCCATTGGATGAGCATGATTCAATTCCTGGATCGCCTGATCCTGATGGCTTATGAAGCTTAGGGTTTCCTTAAGGTCTTCGCTAACAGCAATAGCATACAAGCGAATTTCTTCTTGTTGCTGACTCAAAACTTTTGATTTAGAATGAGCATTAGTTAGCTGATGCTCAAGCTCCTTAATGCGATTCTGATCAGCTTGGTGTTGCGTCTGAAGTTCTGTCACCTGATGCTCTAATCCAATAATTCGCTCAGCTTGAATCTTTGTTTCCTCCAGTTGTTCTTGTGCCTGGGTACAAGCCCTATTCTTGGCCATTTCCATCATCTTAAATGCTGCATAACTTCCAGTGTACAACTGCTGCCACTTTTGACGACTGTGCCCTCGAGTAAGTTGCAACTCTAGCACGGCCATCAAAACTCGAGCAGATGCCGATTCAACAGAATCCTGCCCAATAGGAATGCTTTCCATTAATCGGGCCTGGTGATGATACACAAATGGGTCACTTAAGGAAACTGCAGGGAACAACCTCATAGATGTGGCTTGTATTTCTTCCCACTTCTGGTAACATATTGTTGTCAACACCTCTAAGGCAGTTACCTGAGCACCTTCCCAAGGAGTCATTCCTTCAGCATGGAACATCCAATATGGCCAAGATGGTTTTCTAGCACGTTCTGGAATACGCACTACTACCTCATACCATGGTTGTCCTCTAAGAACCGTGCGTGACCACTGGTACTTGGGTGCTTCGGTATATCCGACTTCTTGAAGTAGTCGCCACAGGACCACTGGAACACCAAAATCTCGTAGAAACTCTCCAACTCCCGTAGGGGCTTCTTGTTGATTCATCTATAGAGAAGGGCAATGGATACACTCTATTCACTAAAGATGTATGAACAAGGTAGATGATTCATACACTAAAATAGCTACGCAGGGGGTTTAACTTAAAGTTGTATGACATGATGCATGTGTAATTACAGAATCAACCTTGGTTGATTCACACCTTCTATACATTGCACTCTTCCTATCTGGTCTTTAAAATAAACTCTTCAGAATTTCTTAGATAAGAAGGGAAAAGATTTTGTAGATAAGACTTTAGAAAATCTTTTGAAGATGCCTAATAATATTTGCAGAGAAGGGCTACGCTCCGATACCAGCTGTGACGGAACCTCCCAAGTAATTAGGCCCACCTACAGTTGTCCTTGTCTAACAGACATCAGACACCCTGTAGATGTTCCTAAGTCACTTGACAAGTTTGGTATCTTTCCTTACCTTACCAGGAACGTTTCACCCGTCTTGCAGACATTACAGAACATCGGAGGTAAAGAAATGCGGAAGCAATTACATAAACTTACATTTATTTAGAAAGTAAGATCAAGTTACTTATTACAGACCAGAGCTATAAACGAGTGCTGAGTAGAACACATTTCAAGGGAGGCAAAAACTCCTCCCGATAGCTTTAAACAAAAAGTCCTATATGGAGGACCACGTCCTCCCGCATCTTCACTCTGGTTTTTCTTCATTTGATACCACCTTGGAGCAAAAGCAACAAAAATTTGTCGCTTCCTCACCTAAAAACAACAAAGGGATAAACCCTGAGTATGGAATTACTCAGCAAGTCTTACCCGACTAAGAAAAAGACTCTCAAGGGTATGCTGGATAAATAGGAATCAAGGAGAGGCTTTAGCAAGAATCAACTTAGATACTTTTGCAGAAATAGCTTACTAAAGTGAGTCCTTACTTTCAACATTTTAACGCCAGATTAAATATTAATAGACTCTGTTTGCCTCTAGTCTAATTTCATCATCTCATCATTACAACATCATTTTTATTCATGAAGTTCACATCCTGACTTAGGTTGTAGGTCAGTGATCAAGTCTCCACTCTCCGGGGATATAACGGCGATCCGAATCGATTTACTCAGCTGAGGATCTCTAACCACACGACATATGTAGCACTTAATCCTTGCATATGTCAACTCGACCCCAGGGTTCTTAAGACCAGATCAGGTTCACGCAAACCGAGAGCACAGATACACCACCGTCCAGCCTCTTGCCACGGAGGGTACACGCTACTCCCGCCACCGCTCCACGCCCATTTCGTGTTATCTTATTCTGGCCTTAGTCTGCCCGAGGCAAAGCTTACCCTGTCCCATTTCCAGGGTATGCGGCTAGCTAAGATAGTCCTTGCGCTAGCAGGCCTACATACGCATCCAATCCTTAATCAACCTGGGTAGAACATCACCTGTTCCTAACCCAAGTCTCGATTTAAGTACTTCCATCCTTAGGATTGTTTTTGTTCCTTAGGATGAAAAGAGCATCACAGGGAGCTTTGCAGTAAGATCCCACCACGCTCTCAATGAAAGTATTCTTGCAGGTAGAAGCCATCTTTCCTCAGGATAACCCCTGAGCTAGGCAGTATTGCAAAAGACAACCTCTATCCACAAGATCTAAGCAGGGCTAAGCATTTTTGTAAATAAAATTTTGATACTTCACCAGAAGTATCTATAAAGGTATGGATATCAAGGAAGGCAATGCATCAAAGGGTTTCAAGCAACTCCTATAAACCTAATGCACATTTCACTAGACTTAAGTGTGCGAAAAGTATTTAAAAACACAAGGAAGGGGTTGCATGCACCGGGGCTTGCCTTTGTTAGTAGGTGAGTCAGGCTCGGACTCGCAGAGGTCGAAGTAGAGCCAAGTCTCTGCCTGAGATTCCAAAGGTGGTGATGTCTTTTCTTCAGTCACTTCACCCTCTTCTCTGTTTTCTAAATATAACCATATAGGTATATAAATAAGAATGAATGCCATGTAATGCAAACTATCACAAAGAGAGGTGGAGAACAGAAACACTACAACTAAAGCACATGACAAGAATACACCTATTTCTTATCGCTCGATTAAAGTGACCAATTTGAAATCACTTAGGTAAACCAGGGAATTAATCCAACTTATATCTCATCCAAAAGCTTAAAACTTCTTAAGCAACTTTATCTCTTCCCTAGATAAACTTATCTTGTTTCCAAAGCACTAACTCACACTGAACTGCTATTTCAGCTAACTGAATAAAATTCAGTCACAGGCACTCTGACAGTCCAGTTTTGGACAGCTGTTATTTCCATCTTTATGTGGATTCAAGCCTAACTTGCTTAAAGAGATTTGTTCCTTATAACATGGTCTTTCACCTTGCTAAAACACTCCTACACTAATTCTTCTTGGATTAATTACCACAAGGACCCAAATTAAATAAAAAAACACACAAATTCAGACTTAAATATTATTCTAAGTCTGAATTCTAACACCTGACAGTCCACCTTTTGGCTACTTTTACTCCCAAATTTATGTGAAATCAGGTCCATCTCACCTTAGAAAACTTGTTCACTTTACTATGGTCTACAACTTTGCTATGGAACCCTTAATCCAAAACCCCACGAATCAGTCACAAATGAATTCCAAACTAGGCATCCTGCTGTAATTCAGTTTTCAGAACTGAATAAAAATTCAGTTATGTGTCCAGCCTGACAGACCAACTTTAGCCAACCCTTTTTCTCCAATTTTTACAAAGCAACAGACCAAGCTCACATAACCAAAGTTATTCCTTAGATATAGCTCTACTACTTTGGTATAGTACCCCTGGGTTGAAAACATACAAAACAATTTTTATGAAGCACCCAAAATGGAGCTCAACACACTAGAACCTAGTTTCAGCCTTCTGCACTAAGTCTGGGATCCAAAAACCTGAAAGCATATCTTTGAGCAAATTTTACACCTAGTTCCCAGCAACAAACAGTGGTAGAGTTCAAGTAGTAAATAGTGTGAGCTTCACTGACCTGCGAGGAGTAGGGAACGGGCACCACACGGCCGAGACAACCTCCTAAGGAATCCTGGCCATGGTGAGGGTGAGCACTCGGCTGGGTGTGGTCACCACTTCGAGGGGCAGCTTCGGTTCAGGATTTGGCAAGGGAACACACGAGATGGGGAAAAGCCGAAGGCTTGATCAAGGCATGGAGGAATGGTCAGGCATGATGATCCTGCTAGGTGAATAACAGGAGCACAACAGGGCTCTATTTGTACTCCTTTCTGTGGTAAGACTGGAACCTAGAATGGGAAAACAAGGGGTAATATGTTCCACTTATCCACTGCATGTCTTCCACGCAAGGCATGACACAGGGAGATAGTAGTTGTGTCCAACCGCACATGGACAACAGCAATATAGCAGCAGACAGCCTAGCCAGCATTTGGATAAGTTTTCCACCTCCTCATCACTTCTTTGTGTGTGCATGGGTGCCAAGTACCCCCCCTTCAGTAACATATCTCCTTAGATGCCAAACTCCGGAAGTCCCTCGAGCAGATAGTGGATACAGATATTTTCTCGGATATTTCTGGAGCAGCACTGAACTGGTACTACTTGACTGCATGTTGGACAGGGGGGCAGACAGACAACAGCGGTCTCATGGGATGGAATTCACTTCCCCTCGCCCTCAATCTCATCTTTGATATTGTGCATGGGAGCCAGATAGTTGCCCCCACAAATTGCCAGCACAATACTTATCCCCAACGTACCTAGAAGGAATTGGAGTCTATAGTGGAGGGTGATATTTCTAGCAGATATTTTTACTCCACTCAGAACTGCTACTGCTCGATAGCCCCACTAGATTTTCCTTTTTTTCACTGCTCCACAACAGTCCAAACTTGGATATTTTTAGTGGGGAGAACAGCCCCTAGCACCTAGGCTAAGCACTTCACCCTTATCTTCATTTAAACCTACACGTGTAACTACAGGGAGAGGAGATTCTTCTTCAGTTTCTCCTAATTCAGCCACTGGTTCACTGATACAGCTCATTTCTCCATTGCTCCCTCTCAGTTCAGTCCCTTTAATCTCACAATTCCACATGTCAACAGGTCAACCTTGGTTAACAAAACTTGATCCTTAAGCATAGCTCTACCAACTTGGTATAGCAACCCAAGACTGAAATCACAGAACACAAGTGATGGTGCACCAGAGTTTAGTAAAAACACTGAAACACTCCAATTTCAGCTAACTGACATAGCTCCATGCCAACCCTGACATAGAGGGTTGCAGTACCATTATCTCCAAATTTTACACAACAGCAAGGCTAACTCCTTGTATGAAACTTGTTCCCCTATACTTGGTCTTTGACTTTGCTATAGAATTTCTAGTCCAAATCCTCATGCACTGGTCACAAAATAACTCCAAACTGAGACTCACGCACTGATTGAACTGCAGACAATACAACCAAATTCAGACCACCCTCAGCCGAACAGGGAAGGTTCGGACCCATTTTTCTCCTATTTTTATGTAGCACCAAGTCCAAACCTCTTTATAAAACATATTCTCTATAATATGGGCTCCAACTTTGCCACATAGTTCATAGTCCAAAACCACTCGGATTGATCACAAATGAGCTCCAAATAGGGCACCATTTACTGAATTTCAGATTTAGTTAACTGAACCAGATTCAGTCACCAGTAATCCAACAGTCCATTTTCAGTCAACTTTTTCTCCACTTTTTGTGTAGGATCATATCCATCACCCTTAAATACATTTGTACACCAACTTATGGTCTTCAATTCCTCTATAGAAACTATAGTTCAAAACCTTATGGATTATGCACAAGGAAGCTCCGAAGTATGTCGCAATCGCTGAAATTCAGACTTAGGCACTATTCTAAATCTGAAAATTCAGAATTCAGCCCACACCACTTTGAACCACCTTTAATCCTAGTAGCATATGGTTTTAGGGGCAAGTTGCTTATTAGACTTTATACTCCAATAGTTCCTCTACAGGTTTGATATAGTAACCATTAACCAAAACCTCTTGGATTCCAAACTACAGTAGCCCAAAGTTTGCTCCAATTGCTGAAATTCAGAATCTGAATTTCACTAAGTCTGAAATCTACACTTTCAGACAGCTCTACTTTAGACCAGCTTTTCTCTAGGTTCCAAATAGCTTTAGGGCTAAGTGTCTTAATCAAACTTATACTCCTCATTTAGCTCTAAAATTGTGTTATAATGATCATAACTTATAACCCTATGGATAGAGCAATAGAGAGCTCCAAAGTTACACCAAAACACTAAAATTCAGGCTTTGCATTTACACTAAGTCTGAAATCTGATAGCCCTAATTTGGACCACTTTTTCAGCCAGTTGCATATAGTTTTAGGGCTGGTACACTTAATAAGGATTGTTCTCCAATAGTCACTTTATAAGTTTGTTATAGTAACTCCTTACCAAAAGTCCATAGATCAAAAGTTATAAGGGTCCAAAAACAGCTATACGAAACTGTTTTCAACCCAATTCAAACTGAACCCAAGCTGAACTTTTGCAAATTGCTTCAAATTTCTCCACACAACATGGAAATCTCCAAATAACGAAATTGTGCAACTTAGGAAATCCTACCACCTTGGTATTTTGACCTCTTGCAAAATGTGGCTGAATCTCCAAATCCACTTTTGGGCTCCAGTTTAGAGTTTCAAATGTGGCTACTGTTTCTTCCAGTGATTCCTCCCTCTGATCCCTCCACCTAGAGCAAAGTTACTCTCTAGCTCAAGATCCAATCTTTGATACACATAGCTCATATCCAAAATGTCCCGGTTTAGAATTTCCTTTACTTAATCATCTATTCCAAGCAGAGCTCAAGTTAAGGTTTGGAGTTATTCCAGCTTCTTAAGTGCTTCTTCCACTTGACCATCGTTCCAAAACAAGGCTACTCTAGGCTCTAAGACTTACCTTTAACATTTAAGACTCCAAGTCAACTTGTTACTTGCTTAAGAGGCGACCTACTCTTGTCTAGCTTAAGCCAAGTCCTTAACCCAACACAGAACATCACACTTTTTGAAAAAGTTTAACCTAGTGAATGCATTCTAAGTGTAACAAGCACATTAATGCAGATGCTTATGATGACATGTCAGTGTTTTAGTTTACGTAACACCAGGGGTGTTACAAGTTTATTCTAAATTATAAGTTCTACAGGTGCCAAAGATTCAACACAAACCAATAAAAAGTCCAAGAAAAGGTTCAAATAAAAATAGCAAAAGACAACCGAAGGCTGCCTTGGTCTGGCGCACCGGACTGTCCGGTGCACCAGGGTGGATTCTCTCCAACTTGCTGGCTTCGGGAGTTCTGGGAGCCACTCCGCTATAATTCACCGGACTGTCCGATGTAGCACCGGACTGTCCGGTGTGCCAACGGAGTAACGACTATACAGCGCCAACGGTCGTCTACAAAGGAACAGTGAAACGCTACAGTGCGCGCCTGCACGGGCAGAAGTCAGAGCAGGCGTCAGAAGGCGCACCAGACAGTGAACAGTGACTGTCTGGTACACCACCAGACTATCCGGTGGCCCAATTGTCAGAAGCTCCAACGATCTAACCCTAACGGTTGGGTGACGTGGCTGGCGCATCGGACAGTGTCCGGTGGTGCATCGGACTGTCCGGTGCGCCATACGACAGTAGAGTTCCCCAACGGCTGTTTTGGTGGTTGAGGGCTATAAATACCCCCAACCACCTCTCTTCAAGACATCCAAGCATTCACTACTCCTCATTCAATACAAGAACAATACACAACACTCCAAGACATAAATCAAAGCCTCCGATCAAATCAAAGTCCCCAATTCAACTCTAGTTCTTAGGACTTGTGAGAAGATCGGCTTGTGTTCTTTTGTTGTTCTTGTTGCTTGGTTGGCTTTCTTCTTCCCCATTTCTTGTTCCTAAGATCATTGTAATCAAAGCAAGAGACACCAATTGTGTGGTGGTCCTTGTGGGGACTTAGTGTCCCGTTTGATTGAGAAGAGAAGCTCACTCGGTCTAAGTGACCGTTTGAGAGAGGGAAAGGGTTGAAAGAGACCCGGTCTTTGTGACCACCTCAACGGGGAGTAGGTTTGCAAGAACCGAACCTCGGTAAAACAAATCACCGTGTCATCTGCTTTTATTCGCTTGTGATTTGTTTTTGCCCTCTCTTTCGGACTCGATTATATTTCTAATGCTAACCCCGGCTTGTAGTTGTGCTTAAAGTTTATAAATTTCAGATTTGCCTATTCACCCCCCTCTAGGTGACTTTCAATTGGTATCAGAGCCCGGTACTTCATTAGAGCCTAACCTCTCGAAGTGATGTCGGGAGCATCCGCCATGAGGGAGATCGGGACCGGCGACAAGTCCGCAAGCTCGGGGAGAACACATTCAAGGGAGTCCGCCCACAAGCATAAGGAGGAATCCTCTTCCTCCATCAAGTCCCAACGGAAGGGTGACAAGAAGAAGAAGATGAAGAAGGTGGTCTACTACGAGACCGACTCTTCGTCACCCTCCACCTCCGGCTCAGAATCAGCATCTGCCACTTCTAAGCGCAAGAAGTATAGTAAGATGCCCCTTCGCTATCCTCATATTTCAAAACGCACTCCATTACTTTCCGTCCCATTAGGCAAACCACCTATGTTTGGAGGTGAAGATTATTCTATGTGGAGTGATAAAATGAGGCATCACCTAACCTCACTCCACAAAAGCATATGTGAAATTGTTGAGTATGGAGCACAGGTACCAAAAAAGGGACAAGGATTATGATTCGGAGGAGGTCGAACAAATCCAACACTTCAACTCCCAAGCCACTACTATACTCCTCGCTTCTCTAAGTCGAGAGGAGTATAATAAGGTGCAAGGGTTGAAGAGTGCAAATGAGATTTGGGACGTGCTCAAGACTGCGCATGAAGGAGATGAGGTGACCAAGATCACTAAGAGGGAAACGATCGAGGGGGAGCTCGGTCGCTTCATGCTTCACCAAGGAGAGGAGCCACAAGCCATGTACAACCGGCTCAAAACCTTGGTGAACCAAGTGCGCAACCTCGGGAGCACCAAATGGGATGACCATGAAATGGTCAAGGTTATTCTAAGATCACTTGTATTTCTTAATCCTACTCAAGTTCAATTAATTCGTGGTGATCCTAGATACAAACTAATGTCTCCCGAGGAAGTGATAGGAAAATTTGTGAGCTTTGAATTAATGATCAAAGGCTCCAAGAAGATCATCGAGCAAGGCGCCTCCTCCGTACCCGAGGCACAACCCATTGCATTCAAGGCAATGGAGGAGAAGAAAGAAGACTCTACACCAAGTAGGGTCCCCATCGACACCTCCAAGCTCGACAACGAGGAAATGACGCTCATCATCAAGAGTTTCCGCCAAATCCTCAAGCAAAGGAGGGGGAAAGACTACAAGCCCCGCTCCAAGAAAGTATGCTACAAGTGTGGTAAGCCCGGTCATTTTATTGCTAAATGTCCTTTATCTAGTGATAGTGACAGGGATAACGACAAGAGGGGGAAGTAGAAGGAAAAGAAGAGGTATTACAAGAAGAAGGGTGGCGATGCCCATGTTTGCCGGGAGTGGGACTCCGACGAGAGCTCTACCGACTCCTCCTCCAACGAGGACGCCGCCAACATCGCCATCAACAAAGGCCTCCTCTTCCCCAACGTCGGCCACAAGTGCCTCATGACAAAAGACGGCAAGAAGAAGAAGGTAAAATCTAGATCCTCCACTAAGTATGCAACTTCTAGTGATGAGGATAATTCTAGTGATGATGAGGATAACTTGCTCACTCTTTTTGCCAACCTAAACATGCAACAAAAAGAAAAATTGAATGAATTGATTAGTGCTATTCATGAGAAGGATGAACTCTTGGATAGCCAAGAGGACTTCCTTATTAAAGAAAATAAGAAGCATGTTAAAGTTAAAAATGCTTATGCTCAGGAGATAGAAAAATGTGAAAAATTAACTAGTGAGCTAAGCACTTGCCATGATATCATTTCCAACCTTAGAAATGAGAACGCTAAATTAATTGCTAAGGTTGAGAAGATAGATGTTTGTGATGATTCAATTGTCAATCTTAGAAATGGCAATGCTAGCTTAATTGCTAAGGTTGATAAATTGAATGCCTCTCTTGCTAGCCTTAAGAATGAGAATGATAAATTAAATGCTAAGGCTAAGGAATTAGATGTTTGCAATGTTTCTATTTCCAATCTTAGAGATGAGAATGCTATTTTACATGCTAAGATTGTTGGATTAAATAATTGCAAATCCTCTACATCTACGGTTGATCATGTTTCTATTTGCACTAGATGTAAAGATGTTAATGTAGATGCTATTCATGACCACCTTGCTTTAATTAAACAACAAAATGATCACATAGCTACATTAACTGCTAAAATCAATGAGCATGACTTGGAAAATGAAAAATTTAAATTTGCTAGAAGCATGCTCTATAGTGGGAGACGCCCTGGCATTAAGGATGACATTGGCTTCCAACAGGGAGACAATGTCAAGCTTAATGCCCCTCCTAAAAGATTTTCTAATTTTGTTAAGGGCAAGGCTCCCATGCCTCAGGATAACGAGGGATATATTTTGTATCCTACCAGTTATCCTGAGGATAAAATTAGGAGAATTCATGCTAAGAAAACTCATTCTGTTTCTCACCATGCTTTTATTTGTAAGAATGAGGCTTCTAGCTCTAGGCGTTCTACACATGTTAAAATGCCTAAGAAGAAAACTCCTATTGCATCAAATGATCATAACATTTCATTTAAGACTTTTGATGCTTCCTATGTGCTCACTAACAAATCAGGCAAAGTAGTTGCAAATATGTTGGGCGCAAACACAAGGGGTCAAAGACTTATGTTTGGGTACCCAAGGTGCTTGTTTCTAATGTCAAAGGACCCAAGACCGTTTGGGTACCTAAGAACAAGGCCTAAATTTGTTTTGTAGGTTTATGCATCTGGGGGCTCAAGTTGGATCATCGACAGCGGGTGCACAAACCACATGACTGGGGAGAAAAGGATGTTCTCCTCCTATGAGAAAAACCAAGATCCTCAATGAGCTATCACATTTGGGGATGGAAATCAAGGTTTGGTCAAAGGATTGGGTAAAATTGCTATATCACCTGACCATTCTATTTCCAATGTTTTTCTTGTAGATTCATTAGATTACAATTTGCTTTCTGTTTCTCAATTATGCAATATGGGCTACAATTGTCTTTTTACGGATGTAGGTGTTACTGTCTTTAGAAGAAGTGATGATTCAGTAGCTTTTAAGGGAGTGTTAGAGGGTCAGCTATACTTAGTTGATTTCAATAGAGCTGAACTCGACACTTGCTTAATTGCTAAGACTAACATGGGTTGGCTCTGGCATCGCCGACTAGCCCACGTTGGAATGAAGAATCTTCACAAGCTTCTAAAGGGAGAGCACATTTTGGGACTAACCAATGTTCATTTTGAGAAAGACAAGATTTGTAGTGCATGCCAAGCAGGGAAGCAAATTGGTGTTCATCATCCACACAAGAACATCATGTCAACTGACAGGCCACTGGAGCTCCTCCACATGGATTTATTCGGCCCGATAGCTTACATAAGCATCGACAGGAGTATGTACTGTCTAGTTATTGTGGATGATTATTCTCGCTTCACTTGGGTATTCTTTTTGCAGGAAAAATCTCAAACCCAAGAGACTTTGAAAGGATTCTTGAGACGGGATCAAAATGAGTTCGGCTTGAGGATCAAAAAGATTAGAAGCGACAACGGGATGGAGTTCAAGAACTCTCAAATTGAAGGCTTTATTGAGGACGAGGGCATCAAGCATGAGTTCTCTTCTCCCTACACACCACAACAAAATGGTGTAGTGGAGAGGAAGAATAGAACTCTACTTGACATGGCGAGGACCATGCTTGATGAGTACAAGACTTTGGACCGGTTTTGGGCGGAAGCAATCAACACTGCTTGCTACGCCATCAACCGTCTCTACCTACATCGAATCCTCAAAAAGACATCTTATGAACTCCTCACCGGTAAAAAGCCCAATGTTTCATATTTTAGAGTCTTTGGTAGCAAATGCTTTATTCTTGTTAAATGAGGTAGAAAATCTAAATTTGCTCCTAAGGCTGTAGAAGGCTTTTTACTTGGTTATGACTCAAACACAAGGGCATATAGAGTCTTTAACAAGTCCATTGGACTAGTTGAAGTTTCTTGTGATATTGTGTTTGATGAGACTAATGGCTCTCAAGTAGAGCAAGTTGATCTTGATGAGCTAGATGATGAAGAGGCTCCATGCGTCATGTTAAGGAACATGTCCATTAGGGATGTGTGTCCTAAGGAATCCGAGGAGCCTCCACATGCACAAAATCAACCATCTTCCTCAATGCAAGCATCTCCACCAAGTCAAGATGAGGATCAAGCTCAAGATGATGATGATGAAGATCAAGAGGAGCCACCTCAAGAGGAGGGCAATGATCAAGGGGGAGATGCCAATGATCAAGACAAGGAAGATGATGATGGTCCAAGACCGCCACACCCAAGAGTCCACCAAGCAATCACACAAGATCACCCCGTGAACACCATCCTCAGCGATATTCATAAGGGGGTAACTACTCGATCTCGTGTTGCACATTTTTGTGAACATTACTCCTTTGTGTCTTCTATTGAGCCATACAGGGTGGAAGACGCATTAAGGGATTCGGATTGGGTGTTAGCAATGCAAGAGAAGCTCAACAACTTCACGAGGAATGAGGTATGGCATTTAGTTCCACGTCCTAACCAAAATGTTGTAGGAACCAAGTGGGTCTTCCGCAACAAACAAGATGAGCATGGTGTGGTGACAAGGAACAAAGCCCGACTTGTGGCCAAGGGATATTCACAAGTTGAAGGTTTGGATTTCAGTGAAACCTATGCACCCGTAGCTAGGCTTGAGTCAATTCGTATATTACTTGTCTATGCTACTTACCATGGCTTTAAGCTCTATCAAATGGATGTGAAAAGTGCCTTCCTTAATGGACCAATCAAGGAGGAGGTCTATGTTGAGCAACCTCCCGGCTTTGAAGATAGTGAGTACCCTAACCATGTATACAAACTCTGTAAGGTGCTTTATGGGCTCAAGGAAGCCCCAAGAGCATGGTATGAATGCCTAAGAGATTTTCTTATCGCTAATGGCTTCAAAGTCGGAAAAGTCGATCCTACTCTCTTTACTAAAACTATTGCAAATGATTTGTTTGTATGCCAAATTTATGTTGATGATATCATATTTGGGTCTACTAACAAATCTACATGTGAAGAGTTTAGTAGGATTATGGTTCAAAAATTCGAGATGTCTATGATGGGGGAGTTGAAGTATTTTCTAGGATTTCAAGTCAAGCAACTCGAAGAGGGCACCTTCATTAGCCAAACAAAGTACATTCAAGACATTCTTACCAAATTTGGGATGAAGGATGCCAAGCCCATCAAGACACCCATGGGAACCAATGGGCATCTCGACCTCAACACGAGAGGTAAATCCATAGATCAAAAGGTATACCGGTCGATGATAGGATATTTACTCTATTTATGTGCATCTCGACCGGATATTATGCTTTCCGTATGCATATGTGCAAGATTCCAAGCCGATCCTAAGGAAGTTCACCTTAGGGCTGTGAAACGAACCTTGAGATATTTAGTTAATACTCCTAAGTTCGGTCTTTGGTACCCCAAGGGATCCACTTTTGATTTAATAGGATATTCAGATGCTGATTGGGCAAGGTATAAAATTGATAGAAAGAGCACATCAAGGACTTGTCAGTTCTTGGGAAGATCCCTGGTGTCTTGGACTTCAAAGAAGCAAAATTCCGTAGCTCTCTCTACCGCCGAAGCCGAGTACATTGCCGTAGGCCATTGTTGCGCGCAATTGCTCTGGATGAGGCAAACCCTTAGGGACTATGGTTACAAATTAACCAAAGTTCCTCTCCTATGTGATAATGAGAGTGCAATCCGCATGGCGGATAATCCCGTTGAGCACAGCCGCACTAAGCACATAGCCATTCGGTATCACTTTTTGAGGGATCACCAACAAAGGGGGGTTATCGATATTGCATATGTTAGCACCAAAGAACAATTAGCCGATATCTTTACCAAGCCACTAGATGAGAAAACTTTTACCAAACTTAGGCATGAGCTAAATATTCTTGATTCTAGGAATTTTGATTGATAATTTGCACACATAGCTCATTTATACCTTTGATCATATCTCTTTTATGTCTATGACTAATGTGTTTTCAAGTATATTTCATGCCAAGTCATAGATTGAAAGGGAAATGGAGTTCTTCGGCGAAGACAAGGCTTCCACTCCACTCCATCAATTTGTTCATCCTTCGCCGTCGCTCCACACCACTCTCATTTTGGTATAATCTTCACTCCTATTTTATTTACCAAAGAGGGAGAAAGTTTGAACAAGGGCTTATATTTCACTCATAAGTATCCATTTTTGGCGATTCATGCCAAAGGGGGAGAAAGTATTAGCCCAAAGCAAAAGGACCGCACCACTACCAATTTCAAAAATTTGTAGTCTTTCAATTTGTATTAAAGAAGTTTTTTCAATTGATATCTTATTTTTGATAGGATTTTCAAATTGGTATAACCCCTTTCAAAATTAATATCTAAAACCCTCTTGAACACTAAGAGGAGAATTTCATTGAGCGGGAGTTTTGTTTAGTCAAAGGAAAAGCATTTGAAACAGGGGGAGAAAATTTCAAATCTTGAAAATGCTTCTCGAAATCTTATTCATATACCTTTGACTATTTGCAAAAAGAATTTCAAAAGAATTTCCAAAACATTTGCAAAACAAAACAAGTGGTGCAAGCGTGGTCCAAAATTTTAAATAAGAAGAAAACCATCCATGCATATCTAGTAGAAATAATTATTGGTTTCATTCCAAGCAACCTTTGCACTTACCTTATGCAAACTAGTTCAATTCTGCACTTATATATTTGCTTTGGTTTGTGTTGGCATCAATCACCAAAAATGGGGAGACTGAAAGGGAAATAGGCTCACACCTTTTCCTAAATGATTTTTGTGGTTGAATTGCCCAACACAAATAATTGGACTAACTAGTTTGTTCTAGATTATAAGTTCTACAGGTGCCAAAGGTTCAACACAAACCAATAAAAAGTCCAAGAAAGGGTTCAAATAAAAAGAGCAAAAGACAACCAAAGGCTGCCCTGGTCTGGCGCACCGGACTGTCCGGTGTGCCACCAGATAGTGTCCGGTGCACCAGGGTGGATTCTCTCCAACTCGCTAGCTTCGGGAATTCTGGGAGCCACTCCGCTATAATTCACCGGACTGTCCGGTGTAGCAC
Organism: Zea luxurians; assembly: GCA_029449295.1. Taxonomy (NCBI): domain Eukaryota; kingdom Viridiplantae; phylum Streptophyta; class Magnoliopsida; order Poales; family Poaceae; genus Zea; species Zea luxurians. Next base: position 9,129,147 of record JAOPSE010000005.1, on the reverse strand, counting down.
CGGACTGTCCAGTGTGCCAGCGGAGTAACGGCTATACAGCGCCAACGGTCGTCTGCAAAGGAACAGTGAAACGCCACAGTGCGTGCCTGCGTGTGCAGAAGTCATAGCAGGCATCAGAAGGCGCACCAGACAGTGAATAGTGACTGTCCGGTGCACCACCGGACTGTCCGATGGCCCAGTTGTCAGAAGCTCCAACGGTCGAACCCTAACGGTTGGGTGACGTGGCTGGCGCACCGGATAGTGTCCGGTGGCGCACCGTACTGTCCGGTGCGCCATACGACAGCAAAGTTCCCCAACGGCTGTTTTGGTGGTTGAGGGCTATAAATACCCCCAACCACCTCTCTTCAAGACATCCAAGCATTCACTACTCCTCATTCAATACAAGAGCAATACACAACACTCCAAGACACAAATCAAAGCCTCCGATCAAATCAAAGTCCCCAATTCAACTCTAGTTCTTAGGACTTGTGAGAAGATCGGCTTGTGTTCTTTTGTTGTTCTTGTTGCTTGGTTGGCTTTCTTCTTCCCCATTTCTTGTTCCCAAGATCATTGTAATCAAAGCAAGAGACACCAATTGTGTGGTGGTCCTTGTGGGGACTTAGTGTCCCGTTTGATTGAGAAGAGAAGCTCACTCGGTCTAGGTGACCGTTTGAGAGAGGGAAAGGGTTGAAAGAGACCCGGTCTTTGTGATCACCTCAACGGGGAGTAGGTTTGCAAAGAACCAAACCTCGGTAAAACAAATCACCGTGTCATCCGCTTTTATTCGCTTGTGATTTGTTTTCGCCCTCTCTTTTGGACTCGATTATATTTCTAACGCTAACCCCAGCTTGTAGTTGTGCTTAAAGTTTATAAATTTCAGATTTGCCTATTCACCCCCCCTCTAGGCGACTTTCAAATATGGAAGGCGCATATGAGATCATGGTAGAGATGGAGAAGAAGAGAATTTTCCTAGATGATGTGACACACAATATGCTGATGAGGGGGTTTTGCTGGCTTGGGCAGCTTGATGAAGCTCGCAGGCTCATTGACGAGATGAAAAGGATGGGTATTCATCCAGACTTTGTCATCCATAACATGTTGATCAGTGGCTATAGCATGAAGGGTGGCTGGAGCAATGTGATAGTGGACAGCGCTGTCACACACTTCTATGGTGCTTTAGAAGTTGTGTACAAGCGTAATGGGGTGCCTGCATTGCTTGCTGAGGTCAAGAAAGCAACCCCGAGTAGGGGTGTGCTCATGGAAGACTTTAATACTGTTGAAATTGTTCAACCTTATGAAAAGAATGGAGCTGCATGTTTGAGCATTTTGACGGATAAAAGATACTTTCAGGGAAGCTTTGAAAATCTTGAGAAGATTTGCGAAGAGTTGGGAATAACAGCTCTTATTGAGGTTCATGATGGAAGAGAGATGGAGCGTGTGCTGAACATAAATGGAGTTAAGCTTACTGGTATAAATAACCGAAGCCTTGAGACATTTGTTCTTTATACTTCGAACACCAAGATGTTGCTCAAGAGGCATGGGAATAACATCCGAGAAAAAGGGAATTTTGGTTGTTGATGAATCAGGTCTGTTTACTCTGGAAGATGTTGCTTATGTTCAGAATGCTGGCCAAGTCTGCAATACTACTTCGTGTCTACTGTTGCACAAGGAAATTGCAAAGAAATTCTTGGATAGATTGGTTGGATGGGCAAATAATATGAAAGTATCAGATCCAGTGGAGAACGGCTGCACGCTAGGTTCAGTTGTCAGTGAAGAACAATGCGAGAAGATAAAGAAGTTGATCTCGGTTGTAAGAAGTGAAGGTGCCACAATTCTGTATGGAGATGGCCGACCACATCATCTCATAAGAGGGCTCTTTCTTGCACATACAATTATAACAGCTGTTAGTACGTCCATGCAAATTGGGCAAGAGGAAGTTTTTGGACTAGTCATCCATGTTAAGGAGTACAAGACAGAGAGTGAAGTTGTGGAACTTGCAAATGGTACTTACTTTGGCTTAGCTGATGATGTGATCTTCCATGACCAAGAGAGGTGTGATGGGATTGGTGTCTTGGACTTGCAATGGGATCCTGGTGGAAACAATGCGATGTATCAGCTTGATGGCAAGCCGATTTTAAGGGAGGAATGTTAGGAATGTTAGCCCAAATGGCCCATACGGCCCAGGTTGCTAAAGGTACACTACAAGGAGAGGCAATCACCAGAAAGGCAGGGGATAATCAGAATACACAGTTCATCTTCCTTCTCAAGTTTACTCCCTCCCATATATCCTCTACTTCCCTCTCTAGGATCTTCTAGACCCTTGAAGAGTGGCTTTGACATTCTACTCCCATCCCTAACCTCATGTTGTTCTTCCTTCCGGGATTCTAATTCTCTATAATCTCTACTGTTAAGTTGAAAAAATACACTCTGTTGGTGTGGTTGTTGATATCTGGTCCACCATCGAACAGAGTGCAATCGTAGAGACGATAAAGGTTGCAACTTGCATCCAGACACGCGCAGCTAGCGCCGTTGCCGTCGCCGATTGCCATCTCCGGACGTTCTTCTCCATTTCTTCTCTCTTTAAGCTCCAAATCCTCTCATTTCTTCTCCCTTTTGGCTCCAAGTGCTTAGCTTTTTTGATTTGCAATTGGGGTTATCACTGCCTTACAATTTTGATTGGTTTTGTGCCCTAGCTAGCTTCCATGTGGGGGGTGCATACCGGCCCACATTTTGTAGAATCAGTAGTGAAACACAGTGAAACTGCTTAGTGATTGATCGTTACTGAATTGGACCCTCAGTGTTGAAATTTTGTCTTTACTGTAAGTCAAATTTGAGGTGCTAATTGAAGTCATAACTATTGCCGTAGTTTGGGGGGTTAAAGCAGCAATACTTGGACCAGGCAGTTCCAATGTGTAGCTAGTAATACTTACGTTTTTTGTTGTCGATGGGGACCTTCCTGCAACTATAAGGTGTGCTTTTAGTAGCGAAACATGCATGGAATGTCACACCCGGATTTAATAAATAAAGCCGGTGCATCTCATATATGCACCAAAGAAGACAACACATATAATAACAGAGTGTATAGAGATAAATGTCACAATATCATAAAAGTATTTATTACATAGCGGAAGTCTTATAAAATAAAAGATAAATATAAAACGAACTAAAGTCCACCCTTGGCGCCATAAAGTCAACTAGGACGCGCCACCTAGATCAAGTCGAACTCCTCGTTGTGCGGCTCCTCCTGGGCCACCTGCTCTTCTCCTGTGGGGGGTGTTATATATCGCAAGTGTGAGTTCATAAAAGATCATAACTCAACAAGTCATGGGGAATAATGTGCATGAACTCACCATATATCGCAAGTGTGAGTTCATAAAAGATCATAACTCAACAAGTCATGGGGAATAATGTGCATGAACTCACCAAAGGTGGGAGTTCATGTGATGTGTAAGGCTGATCAACAATAGAGGTTAAAGCTGAGCATTGCTTCTAATAAGTTGGACAATTTTATTAGCAGTTACTAAATGTAAGTGAATACCAAACCATAATAAGAATAATAGAACAAAATTAATAAATAATCCCATGCAATGCAAATGACAAATTAAATTTAGTTCCATAAATTAATCATGCGAGAGTCCTGAGCTGCTCATGACCGCGAGCATGGCTAGTATACCAGCTTTACACTCTGTAGAGGTTGTACCCTGTACCCACAGGTCATGTTACCCATCTGCTAAGGGGTCATGAATCCCATACACCTCTACCAAGGAAGCGAGGTAGGGTAACACTACGAGGCCTTTACCTAGTTCCACTAGCTTCAGAAAACCCGCTACAGTTTCTAGGAAGAGCAATGCAGGAATCCCCCGTCTGACCGCCATCGCAGCAAAATCAACCCGAGAACCTCCCTACACGCCTACTCCCCTACTGCCCTTGCCCCTATCGGGTAAGGTAGTCCTCCACTAGCTTTCCTAGTTAGTCAACCAAAGGCGTCCCATCCCACCCTTGTGGTGGCACATGTTTCTCAAGTTAAGCTCCATGTTCCAATTAACAATAATAATCTTGACATGAACATAAATAAAATAACAGAATAATTGGAACGTGGATATAATGTAATATTAAACCCAAAACCATAGAGCAATAGCAAAACTACCCAAATGATTCAGGGGTGAACAAGGTAAAAGGATAACCAGTCTAGGGTGACCTATTGGGTCCCATCAAAATTAAACCTATGCATGAATAAGTGATAATAAAGAACATTATTGGGCAAAAAGTGGTCAAGGGCACAACTTGCCTTCAATGAGCTCCTGCTCAGTGAAAGGAAAATGTGCCCTTGGGCCATTTTCTAAAGGATTTTGGTGATAAAGTGTCCAACACAATTGTCCTAAGTATTTATAAGTGCCAAATGATGGATGAAGTGCAAATCAATACAAAGGTATGATTCTAGACTTAGTACATTGGTTTTAGTGTACTAACATATTTATCTAAGTGCTAGAATTAGAGAAAATACAAAAGGAAAAAGACTTGGATGGAGCAGCCAAGACTCAGCGCAGTCTGGGTGCACCGGACTGTCCGGTGGTGCACCGGACAGTGTCCGGTGGTGCACCGAACAGTGTCCGGTACGCCGGGCTGGCTTCTGGTCAACTGGCCGCTCTCGGTAATTCGTCAGTGGCGTACGGCTAAAAATCCCCGGACTGTCCAGTGGTGCACCGAACTGTCCAGTGAGCCAACGATCGGCCGCGCCAACGGTTGGCCGCGCAATCCGCGCGTGACGCGTGGCTGAGCCAACGGTCAGATGGGGGCACCGGACTGTCCAGTGCACATCAGACAGTGTCCGGTGTGCCAACGGCTCCAAATCTTCAACGGTCGGCTGCGCCAAATTAGGAAAGCAATCTGCACCGGACAGTGAACAGTGCCTGTCCGGTGGCACACCGGACTGTCCGGTGCGCCACCCGACAGAAGGCAAGAATTGCCTTCCTGGATTGCTCTCATCGGCTCCTAGCTGCCTTGGGGCTATAAAAGGGACCCCTAGGCGCATGGAGGAGTACACCAAGCATACCCTGAACATTCTAAGACTCCCGCACTCCAGCTTTGCACACTCGATCGACATTCTTAGTGATTTGAGCTCCATTCTAGTAGTGAACTTGTTGTGTTTCATTTGAGCTCAAGTCTTGGCTTGTGTGTGTGCGCATTGTTGGGATTTGTGTGTGTTGCTTTTCCCTCCCTTACATCCGTGCTTCTTTGAGATCATCATTTGTAAGGGCGAGAGGCTCCAAGTTGTGGAGATTCCTCGCAAACGCGATATAGTGAAAGACAGGAAAACACCGTGATATTCAAGTGGATCTTTGGATCACTTGAAAGGGGTTGAGTGCAACCCTCGTCCATTGGGACGCCACAACGTGGAGTAAGCAAGTGTTGTACTTGGCCGAACCACGGGATAAACCATCGTGTCTCTTATGCTTGTTCTCACTGTGACTATTGTGTTTCACAAGAGCTCGGTCCTTAGCCACTTGATTTCACTGTGCTAACACTTAATCAAGTTTTGTGGCTTTAAGTTTTAAGTTTTTACAGGATCACCTATTCACCCCCCTCTAGGTGCTCTCAATTGGTATCGGAGCCGTTCTCTTCACGAAAGGGACTAATCGCCCGAAGGGATGGATCCTAAGGGAAAGGGGATGGTGATCAACGACAAGGAGAAGGAGTCCTTCATCAATGAGCCAAAAGACGACAAGCCCACTGACTCGAGCTCAAGTCACAAGAAGAAGGATGGGAAGAAGAAGAGGCGCGTAAAGAAGATAGTCTACTACGACAGCGACGAGTCCTCTTCTTCCCAAAGAGACGACGACGACGAGAAAAATAAAACGGTCAACTCAAACTTTTCTTTTGATTATTCTCGTATTCCGCAAAATTCCAATGCTCATTTGCTTTCCATTCCTCTTGGTAAACCTCCACACTTTGATGGAGAGGACTACGGATTTTGGAGTCATAAAATGCGTAGCCATTTGTTCTCTCTTCATCCAAGTATATGGGAGATAGTAGAAAATGGAATGCAATTTGATAGTTCGGATAACTCTATGTTTATCAATGAACAAATCCATAAAAATTCACAAGCTACTACTGTTCTTTTAGCATCCTTGTGCATGGGAGAATACAATAAGGTGAGCGGCTTGGATAACGCCAAGCAGATCTGGGACACCCTCAAGATCTCGCATGAGGGGAACGACGCCACCATGCTCACCAAGATGGAGTTGGTGGAAGGCGAACTATGAAGGTTCGCGATGATCAGGGGAGAGGAGCCAACTCAAACGTACAATAGGCTCAAGACCCTGGTCAACAAGATAAGGAGCTATGGGAGCACGAGATGGACGGACCACGACGTCGTCCGACTTATGCTAAGGTCCTTCACTGTTTTTGATCCTCATCTTGTAAACTCTATTCGTGAGAATCCTAGGTACATCAAGATGACGCCCGAGGAAATACTCAGAAAGTTCATAAGCGGGCGAATGATGATCAAGGAGACAAGATATGTTGATGAGGCGTTGAATGGCCCAATGCCGATCCACGAGCCTCAAACCATTGCTCTCAAAGCAACAAGTAGCAGGGAGACGCTACCTAGCAAGGTGGCGCAAGTTGAGGCGGCCGGGCTAAATGAGAATGAAATGGCCCTCATCATCAAGCGCTTCAAGACGGCGCTCAAAGGTCGCAAGGAGCATCCCAACAAGAGCAAGACGAAGGGAAAGCGCACCTGCTTCTAGTGTGGTAAGATTGGTCACTTTATTGCTAACTATCCTGACAATGATAGTGACCAGGAACAAGGAAAGAATGGGAAGAGAGAGAACAAGAAGGTTTACAAGAAGGCTAAGGGCGAGGCACACCTTGGAAAAGAATGGGACTCAGATTGTTCGTCGTCCGACTCCAACAATGAAGGACTCGCCACCACATCCTTCAACAAATCGTCTCTCTTCCCCAATGAGCGTCACACCTGCCTCATGGCAAAGAAGAAGAAGGTAAGTACTCAAAGTACTATTACATATGCTTCTTCAAGTGATGATGAGTCTAGTGATGATGAATTAGACTACGCAAGCTTATTCAAAGGTTTAGATAGAACTAAAATTGATAAGATCAATGAATTAATTGATGCTTTGAATGAGAAGAATAGATTGTTAGAAAAGCAAGAGGATCTTTTATATGAAGATCATGATAAATTTGTTAGTGCGCAAAATTCTCTTGCTTTAGAAGTTAAAAGAAATGAAATACTTTCATGTGAATTATCTACATGCCATGAATCTATTTCTAGCTTAAAGAGTATTAATGATGACTTGAATACTAAGTTAGAATTAGCCAATAAATCAAGCTCTTGTGTAGAACATGTTACGATTTGTAATAGGTGTAAGGATTTCAATGTTGATGCTTGTAGTGAACACTTAATTTCCATTTCCAAATTAAATGATGAAGTGGCTAGTCTTAATGCCCAACTTAAGACTAGCAAGAATGACCTTGATAAACTAAAATTTGCAAGGGATGCCTACACTATTGGTAGACACCCCTCAATTAAGGATGGGCTTGGCTTTAAGAGGGAAGCCAAGAACTTAACAAGTCAAGGGGCTCCCATTTTCAGCAAGGAAAAGGGGAAGGCTCCTATGACTAGTAACAATCAAAAGAATCATGCATTTATTTATGATAGAAAATTTTCTAGAAATGCTTATCATAATAGGAGTTGTAATGCTTATGATTCAAATGCCATGATTGCTTCGAGTTCTTCTTTTGTGCATGATAGAGATATGCCTAAGAAAAATATTATTCATCGTAGGAGAAACTTTGTGTCTCATGCTCCTAGGAAAGTGTGTAATGGATCTACCACTATCTTTCATGCTTGCAATGCTAAATTTGTTCTCTCATGCATTAATGAAAAGGTGATTGCTAAAAAGGTGGGGGCCAAATGCAAGGGAGACAAGACTTGCATTTGGGTTCCTAAGGCTATTGTAACTAACCTTGTAGGACCCAAAAAGAGTTGGGTACCTAAAACCCAAGCCTAATTGCCTTGCAGGTTTATGTATCCGGGGGCTCAAGCTGGATTATCGACAGCGGATGCACAAACCACATGACGGGGGAGAAGAAGATGTTCACCTCCTACGTCAAGAACAAAGATTCCCAAGATTCAATCATATTCGGTGACGAGAATCAAGGCAAGGTTAAAGGACTAGGAAAGATAGCTATTTCATCTGAGCATTCCATATCTAATGTGTTTTTGGTTGAATCGCTCGGGTATAACTTGTTGTCCGTTAGTCAATTATGTAATATGGGGTATAATTGCTTATTTACAAATGTAGATGTGTTTGTCTTTAGAAGGAGTGATGGTTCACTAGCTTTTAAGGGTGTACTAGGCGGCAAACTCTATTTAGTTGATTTTGCAAAGGAGGAGGCTGGTCTAGATGCATGCTTAATTGCTAAGACTAGCATGGGCTGGCTGTGGCATTGCCATCTAGCACATGTGGGGATGAAGAACCTTCACAAACTTCTAAAGGGAGAACATGTGTTAGGTTTAACAAATGTAATTTTTGAAAAAGGTAGACCTTGTGCAGCTTGTCAAGCAGGTAAACAAGTGGGAAGTACTCATCATAGCAAAAATGTGATGAACACATCAAGACCCCTGGAGATGCTGCATATGGACCTCTTCGGACCCATCGCCTACCTCAGCATCGGGGGAAGTAAGTATGGTCTTGTTATTGTTGATGACTTTTCCTGCTTCACTTGGGTATTCTTTTTGCAGGATAAATCTGAAACCCAAGGGACCCTCAAGCGCTTCCTAAAGAGAGCTCAAAATGAATTTGAGCTCAAGGTGAAGAAGATAAGGAGCGACAACGGGTTCGAGTTCAAGAATCTTCGAGTGGAAGAGTACCTTGAGGAGGAAGGAATCAAGCACAAGTTCTCCGCTCCCTACACACCACAGCAAAATGGTGTGGTAGAAAGGAAGAACAGGACGCTTTTAGACATGGCAAGGATGATGCTCGGTGAATTCAAGACGCCCGAACGGTTTTGGACGGAAGCTGTGAACACGGCTTGCCACGCCATAAACCAGGTCTATCTTCATCGCCTCCTCAAGAAGACGTCGTACGAACTCCTAACCGGTAACAAACCCAACGTGTCATACTTTCGTGTATTTGGGAGTATATGTTATATTCTAGTGAAGAAAGGTAGAAATTCTAAATTTGCTCCCAAAGCTGTAGAAGGGTTTTTGTTAGGTTATGACTCAAATACAAAGGCGTATAGAGTCTTCAACAAATCATCGGGTTTGGTTGAAGTCTCTAGCGATGTTGTATTTGATGAGACTAATGGCTCTCCAAGAGAGCAAGTTGATCTTGATGATGTAGATGAAGAAGATGTTCCAACGGCCACCATACGCACCATGGCGATTGGAGATGTGCGACCACAGGAACACCAAGAGCAAGATCAACCTTCTTCCTCAACAATGGTGCACCCCCAACTCAAGACGATGAATAGGTTCATCAAGAAGAGGCGTGTGATAAAGGGGGAGCACAAGATGATCATGTTATGGAGGAAGGAGCACCACAGGCTCCTCCAACTCAAGTCCGAGCGACGATTCAAAGGAATCATCCCATCGACCAAATATTGGGTGATATAAGCAAGGGAGTAACTACTCGCTCTAGATTAGTTAATTTTTGTGAGCATTACTCTTTTGTCTCTTCTATTGAGCCGTTCAGGGTAGAAGAGGCCCTGCTAGATCCGGACTGGGTGTTGGCCATGCAGGAAGAGCTCAACAACTTCAAGCGAAATGAAGTTTGGACACTAGTGCCTCGTCCCAAGCAAAACATTGTGGGAACCAAGGGGGTGTTCCGCAACAAACAAGACGAGCACGGGGTGGTGACAAGGAACAAGGCACGACTTGTGGCCAAAGGTTATGCACAAGTCGCATGTTTGGACTTTGAGGAGACTTTTGCTCCTGTGGCTAGGCTAGAGTCCATTCGCATTTTGTTAGCCTATGCCGGTCACCATTCTTTCAGGTTATTCCAAATGGATGTGAAGAGCGCTTTCCTCAACGGGCCAATCAAGGAGGAGGTGTACGTAGAGCAACCCCCTGGCTTTGAGAATGAAAGGTACCCCGACCACGTGTGTAAGCTCTCTAAGGCGCTCTATGGACTTAAGCAAGCCCCAAGAGCATGGTATGAATGCCTTAGAGACTTTCTAATTGCTAATGCTTTCGAGGTTGGGAAAGCCGATCCAACTCTTTTCACTAAGACATGTGATGGTGACTTATTTGTGTGCCAAATTTATGTCGATGACATAATATTTGGTTCTACTAACCAAAAGTCTTGTGAAGAGTTTAGCAGGGTGATGACTCAAAAATTTGAGATGTCAATGATGGGCGAGTTGAACTACTTCCTTGGGTTCCAAGTGAAGCAACTCAAGGACGGTACCTTCATCTCCCAAACGAAGTACACGCAAGACTTGATCAAGCGGTTTGGGATGAAGGACGCCAAGCCCGCAAAGACTCCAATGGGAACCGACGGACATGTCGACCTCAACAAAGGAGGTAAGTCCGTTGATCAAAAGGCATACCGGTCTATGATAGGTTCTTTGCTTTATTTATGTGCTAGTAGACCGGATATTATGCTAAGCGTATGCATGTGTGCTAGATTTCAATCTGATCCAAGGGAATGTCACCTTGTGGCCGTTAAGCGAATACTTATATATTTAGTTGCTACGCCTTGCTTCGGGATCTGGTATCCAAAGGGGTCTACCTTTGACTTGATTGGATATTCAGACTCCGATTATGCTGGATGCAAGGTTGATAGGAAGAGTACATCAGGGACGTGCCAATTCTTTGGAAGGTCCCTGGTGTCTTGGAGTTCTAAGAAACAAACCTCCGTTGCCCTATCCACCGCTGAGGCCGAGTATGTTGCCGCAGGACAGTGTTGCGCGCAACTACTTTGGATGAGGCAAACCCTCAGAGACTTTGGCTACAATCTGAGAAAAGTCCCACTCCTATGTGACAATGAGAGTGCAATCCGCATGGCGGATAATCCTGTTGAACACAGCCGCACAAAGCACATAGACATCCGGCATCACTTTTTGAGAGACCACCAGCAAAAGGGAGATATCGAAGTGTTTTATGTTAGCACCGAGAACCAGCTAGCCGATATCTTTACCAAACCTCTAGATGAGTCAACCTTTTGCAAGTTGCGTAGTGAGCTAAATGTCTTAGATTCGCGTAACTTGGATTGATCTATAGCATACATGTGTTTATGCCTTTGATCATGTTCTTTATGCATATTGTTGCTTATTTATGGTGCTCAAGTTGTACACATGATCCCCGGACCTCACAAGTCCATTTGCAAGTGATGCACTTATTTAGGGGGAGGCATGCTACAACTTGACACTTTGAGACTAACCGTGTGCTTGAGTTTACTTGTTTTAGTCTCAAAAGTGGATTGCAAGGGAAAGGTGGACTTGGACCATGAAAGACTTCCACTACACTCCGATGAGAGGGTAACTTACTCCAAGTTCATCTCCATGCTCGTATTGCTTTTTGCTCTTAATTGACCATTTTGGTGAGGCAATGAGGTTAAAGAGCCAAAAATGATCTCGTTTTGGTGCTTGATGCCAAAGGGGGAGAAATTAAGGCCAAAGCAAGCAAAATGGATCAGCTACCACTTGAGAATTTTGAAAATAGTAGAGTTAGAACTTTTGTTTTGTCAAAATTCTCTTAGTGTCTCTCATTGTCAAAAGTTGGTCTCTTGTGGGGAGAATGTTTTATTATGAGAAAAGGGGGAGTTTTTGAATCATTGATCAATTTCTCTTGGAATACCTCTCTTTATGTCTCAACAAGTGTGTTTGACTTAGAGATAGGAAATTGAGTTTGATTTGCAAAAACAAACCAAGTGGTGGCAAAGAATGATCCAAATATGCCAAATTTGAATAAAACACAATTCTTGTTCTAAATTGAATCGATGTTGCACTTCTTTTAGTTGCTTTTTGTTGTGTTGGCATAAATCACCAAAAAGGGGGAGATTGAAAGGGAAATGTGCCCTTGGGCCATTTTCTAAAGGATTTTGGTGATAAAGTGTCCAACACAATTGTCCTAAGTATTTATAAGTGCCAAATGGTGGATGAAGTGCAAACCAATACAAAGGAATGATTCTAGACTTAGTACATTGGTTTTTGTGTACTAACATATTTGTCTAAGTGCTAGAATCAGAGAAAATACAAAAGGAAAAAGACTTGGATGGAGCAGCCAAGACTCAGCGCAGTCTGGGTGCACCGGACTGTCCAGTGGTGCACCGGACAGTGTCCGGTGCGCCAGGTTGGCTTCTGGTCAACTGGCCGCTCTCAGGAATTCGTCGGCGGCATACGGCTAAAAATCACCGGACGGTCCGGTGGTGCACCGGACACCACCGGACCGTCCGGTGAGCCAACGATCGGCTGCGCCAACGGTCGGCCGCGCAATCCGCGCGTGACGCGTGGCTGAGCCAACGGTCAGATGGGGGCACCGGACTGTCCGGTGCACACCGGACAGTGTCCGGTGTGCCAATGGCTCCAAATCTTCAATGGTTGGCTGCGCCAAATTAGGAAAGCAATCTGCACCGGACAGTGAACAGTGCCTGTCCGGTGCGCCACCCGACAGAAGGCAAGAATTGCCTTCCTGGATTGCTCTCATCGGCTCCTAGCTGCCTTGGGGCTATAAAAGGGACCCCTAGGCGCATGGAGGAGTACACCAAGCATACCCTGAACATTCTAAGACTCCCGCACTCCATCTTCGCACACTCGATCGACATTCTTAGTGATTTGAGCTCCGTTCTAGTAGTGAACTTGTTGTGTTTCATTTGAGCTTAGGTCTTGGCTTATGTGTGTGCACATTGCTAGGATTTGTGTGTGTTGCTTTTCCCTCCCTTACATCCGTGCTTCTTTGAGATCATCATTTGTAAGGGCGAGAGGCTCCAAGTTGTGGAGATTCCTCGCAAACGGGATATAGTGAAAGACAGGAAAACACCGTGGTATTCAAGTGGATCTTTGGATCACTTGAAAGGGGTTGAGTGCAACCCTCGTCCATTGGGACGCCACAACGTGGAGTAGGCAAGTGTTGTACTTGGCCGAACCACGGGATAAACCATCGTGTCTCTTGTGCTTGTTCTCACTGTGACTATTGTGTTTCACAAGAGCTCGGTCCTTAGCCACTTGATTTCACTGTGCTAACACTTAATCAAGTTTTGTGTCTTTAAGTTTTAAGTTTTTACAGGATCACCTATTCACCCCCCTCTAGGTGCTCTCGCTCAGCAACTTCCATCTGCTGAACACCGGGATCCTCAGCCACAGGCTCTTCTACTCGCCACAATACAAACAAGCATAGTATAAAGAGGAAATTAACATCACACTAAACGTGTATACAAAGAACATATTAATAATCTACATATTAAAATAAGATCATAGGAACAAGAATCATTAATTTTGGAGTTATAGATTTTAAGTTATGAATTTCCAAAGGTTTTATGTGCTTGGTATAAGATTAATTAAGAAATCAATTTTATTATTGTTTTTATGTCAAAACAGAGACACTAGGTGATAAACAATAATATTACAAAATTATAGAAACTGGAATGGATTAATTTGGACTAAGTATGAATTTTCTATGAGTTAAACAAGTTCTAGCATTTATTTTTACATTAAAAATCATTTTTAATTACTTTTCCCTGGTTTTCTAGTTTCCTGGACTGGGCGCATAATAACCAGAGAACACCAGGGCCTCTGTGCAAGATCTCGTAGTCATAGTGAACAGTTGTAATGGACGGTGGGTTGGTTTCTAATAAGCGCAGGGACCTAGCTGTAAGTTGTCTTGGCCGAAAGGGTACCGGCCCCCGTGGGCTGTCCGATCTCGGCCGAAGGGTTCAGATTAGATGAACTTGTCTCGAATCGTTACGTGCTTAGATTCATCGGATTCTAATCCGACGGTCTACAATTCCCCAAACTCCGAATCCATCCGGTCGCCCGATTACAATCCTACGGTCGAGATGGGTATTGCGAAGGGGTACGCACGTCATCTAATCACAGCCCCATATCACGCGATCGACGGTCGAGGTGATCGCGTGCTCAACCGGTACGTTTGATCTGATCCTAACCGTTCATAATAGATCAACGGTCAAGACCCCGCCTCCTACCTATTCACAGTCCAACCTGAGTCCGCAGCGCCATGGCCGGAACTACCGAATCCCCTATCCTCGCGTCTAAACTCCGATTCGAAAGTAGCAAGGGACAGCGGTAATGGTGGGGTATCACTACAGAAGATACTCACCGATGATTGAAGTCGTGGAGAGCCTGTCCACGGAGTGCCGCGGAACTTGGTGTCCGAGCACGAATTCCGGTCGCCGTTGTGACAATCTCCTCACGATTGGCAACAGCGCTTCACCAGCAACTCCTCGTGGCTCGCGAGCGCTAGCACGGATCTTCGTTCGTCGGTGGTGGACGAGATTGGCGCTTCGTGGTGTACACTGCTCCCTCTGCACCGGCACTAGAACTTGGTTTTGGCTCGGGTGAGGTGAACATGGGAGGCAGGGGAGGTGCGGTTGGAGTATATATGCAGGGGGTAGTCGCCCAGGTCGCGCAACAACCACCCCGACGGATTAGGCGGCAGAGGTGGGCACTAGGCATCGTGTGCGTCGCGCTTTTCTCGCGGCGACGATGACCAGGGGGTGAGGAGAAGTGCACAAGTGCGGCTGCCCGGTGTGGTCCAATGGTCGGTGCATGGCTGACAAGGCAGGCCCGCCTGTCGGTGCCGGCGCATGCGCGGTCGTGGGGGCGTGAAGATGGGACGCACAGAGGAAAGAAGAGTGGGCTGGATCTTACGGTTTAGGCCCAAGCTCAGTTTTCCCATTTTCTTTCTTTTATCTTTTCTATTTTCTTTTCCCTTTTTGTTTTTAGAATTCAAATTAGAATTTAAATTGTGTTATGAGATTCATCAATGATCGAAGTGTACCAAATTCAAATTTTGGAGTAAAGAAATATATTCTTATTTATATATTTTATTTTACCTCATTTGTTTAGTATTTTCTTCTCTTTTCTCTCAAATTCTAAAATTCCACTTTTAAGTCTAAATTCTATTTTGACAACTTATGTCTTTCTATAAATTTTTATTACTGTCATATGCACACATAATAAACTCTGGCATGATGCATGGTGTATTTTAGGTGCCCTTTGTTTTTATTACTCACTCTTGCTTATAATTATTTTCTTGTTATAAGGAATAGATGACACACAAGTAAAGAGATCAATAATATTCTTGTTGTATACAGTTTTGGGTATTACAAATCCTACCCCCCTTAACAAGAATCTCGTCCTCGAGATTTAAGGACTAGGGAAAAGATGGGGAAACTCTATTCGAAGCTCTTCTTCTCTCTCCCAAGTAGCTTCATCTTCTCCATGGTGACTCCATTGCACTTTGCACATCTTTATCACTTTATTTCTTGTAACTCAAGTCAAAGTATCAAGAATCTTAATAGGATATTCTGCATAAGTCAAATCACCCTGAACACTGAGCTCTTCCATTGGTAACTGTTCCTCAGGGACACGGAGACACTTCTTAAGTTGAGACACGTGGAATACATCATGCACCTCAGATAGATGATTAGGTAGCTCGAGTTGATAGGCCATCTCCCCAACACGCCTAAATATTCTGAAAGGTCCAATAAAGCGAGGGGATAATTTGCCTTTGTCTTTAAATCTTCTCATTCCACGAAGTGGTGACACCTTGAGGTACACATGATCACATTCCTCAAATTCCAGTGGTCTTCTTCTATTTTCAGCGTAGATCTTTTGCCTAGTCTGAGCTACCCTCAAATTCTCCCGGATAATATGGACTTGTTCTTCTACCTCTTGGATAAGTTCAGGCCTAAAGAATTGCCTTTCACCAGTCTGATCCCAATATAGAGGAGTCCTGCACTTCCTGCCATATAAAGCCTCGAATGGTGACATCTTCAGACTGGCCTAGTAACTATTGTTATAAGAGAACTCAGCATATGGTAGACCCAACTGCCTCCATGCTAAAGGGCATAAGCTCTCAACATATCTTCCAGTACTTGATTTGTCCTTTCAGTCTGGCCATCAATTTGAGGATGATAGGCCGAACTGAAATTCAACTTCGTATCCATATTCTCATGAAAGCTTTTCCAAAACCTGGAGGTAAACTAGGAGCCTCGATCAGACACGATCTTCTTTTGTACTCCATGTAAACACACAATCCGAGCCATATACAATTCTGCCAACTGAGATCCTTTATAAGTAGTCTTGACCGGAATGAAGTGAGCCATTTTGGTCAGTCTATTCACAATCACCCATATGGAATCATATCCTTTTGGGGTGCGAGGCAACCCAGTAATGAAATCCATGCCAATTTCTTCCCACTTCCATTTGGGTACCTTCAATGGATGCAGTAGTCCAGCTGGCCTTTGGTGTTTGGCCTTAACTCTTTGACACACATCGCACATAGCCACATGTGCAACCACATCTCTCTTCAGCCCATACCACCAGTACTTTTGCTTCAAATCTTGGTACATCTTAGTGCTACCAGGATGAATAGAATAATCAGAGTCATGGGCTTCCTTCAATATAGTCTCACAAAGGCTATCAATATCAGGAACACATATCTGGTTCTTGAACCATATTGTGCCTTGCTCATCCTCCGTGAATTCTAGACCTCTACCTTCAGTAATCAGATCTTTGATCTCTTGTATTTTAGCTTCACCAACCTGACCTTTACGGATTTCCTATTCCAAGGTAGGTTCCACATTAATAGTGACTCCTTCAGTGTGTGCAACAATTCCTAGGTTAAGTCTCCTGAAATCCTCAACAATCTCATCGGGTAGTTGGGCAACAATAGCTGAATGGATATGTTCCTTCCGACTCAAGGCATCCGCAACTAGATTCGCCTTGCCCGGGTGATAATGTATCTCCAAATCATAATCCTTAATGAGCTCCAACCATCGGCGTTGCCTAAGGTTGAGATCCTTCTAAGTGAATATGTACTTCAAACTCTTGTGATCAGTGTACACTTGGCACTTGGTTCCCATAATATAATGTCTCCATATCTTAAGCGCATACACTACGACTGCCAGTTTTAAGTCATGAGTGGGATAGTTCAACTCATGTTTCCGCAACTGACAAGACGCATAGGCAATCACGTGTCCTTCTTGCATAAGAACACATCCCAAGCCTTGGCCGCATGCATCACAATAAATATCAAATCCCTTCTATAGATCTGGCATAACCAACACTGGGGGTGACATCAATCTCAACTTCAGTTGATTAAAACTATCCTGACACTTCTAGTCCCACTTAAACTCTCTCCCCTTCTCTAGAAGTGAGGTCATAGGCTTAGCAATCTTAGAGAACCCTTTAATAAATCACCGATAATAGCCTGCAAGTCCCAAGAAACTCCGGATCTCAGTAATTGTACTGGGTATGCTCCACCCACTATCTCCTTGACTTTAGCGAGATCCACTGAGATTCCACCATTAGAGATGATGTGTCCAAGGAATGGTACTTCGTCAATCTAGAACTCGCTTTATTGTACTTGGCGTAGAGTTGATTATCTCGTAGCTTTTGTAGCACCAATCTCAGATGTTCCTCATGATCACTATCACTCTTGGAATAAATAAGAATATCGCCGATGAATACCACGACGAATCTGTCAAGATACTCCATGAACACCTTATTCATCAGATTCATAAAATAGGCTGGTGCATTAGTTAGTCCAAATGACATAACGGTGAATTCATATAAACCATATCGAGTTGAGAAAGCTGTCTTGGGAATATCAGATGCCCTAATCTTCATTTGATGGTAACCCGATCAGAGATCAATCTTCGAGAATACTCTTGCACCTCTCATCTGATCAAATAAATCTTCAATGCGGGGTAACAGATACTTGTTCTTCACAGTAACATCATTAAGGGATCTATAATCCACACACATCCTTTGCTATCCATCCTTCTTCTGTAAAACAGAATCGGCGCTCCCCAGGGTGAGGAACTCGGATGAATGTACCCAGCCTCCTGTAACTCCGTTAACTGCTTCTTAAGTTCTTTTAACTCTTCTACAGACATCCTGTATGGCCGTTTAGAAATAGGAGCAGTCCCAGGTAAGAAATCAATGACAAACTCAACTTCCCTATCTGGTGGCATCCTGGGTAACTCCTTTGGGAAGACATCGGGGAAATCCCTAACCACACAGATGTTGTCACCAACAAACTTCCCATCTACTAGAAATATAGCAGGCCTGGTAGAGGCAGTTACTAAAATTTCAACTTCAAATCTTTCTCCTTTAGAGCTGGTGAGTTCCATAGTCCTCTTACGACAATGTATAACGGCCTTCGCCTTTCTTAACCATGACATACCAAGGATCAGATCGATACTGCTTTCCTCTAATACTATAGGGTAGCCCAAAATTCTTTTCCCATAATTGTCAAAGTTAATCTGTGTGTCATATAGTTTGCCTCAACAGGCCCTTTAGGTGTAATTACTACCATTGGTGTTTTCATATTTTGTAGTGGTAACTCATTTGTGTTGACATATCGAGCAGACATAAAGGAATGCGTAGCACCAGAATCAAATAATATTGCTGCAGGAATTGTGTTAATGTAAAACATACCAATAGCGATGTCAACTCCTTCAGTAGTAGTATCAGCACTGATTTGATTAACCCTAGCAATAGAGAATCCCTTGCCAGATCCTGGAGTCTGCTGCTTGTTCTGCACGGGTGTAGTAGCAATCCTCTATGGACAAACATTGGCATAATGCCCACTATTACCACACTTGTAGCATGTGGTACCAGCACTCTGTCCTGAGAATTTCGCTAGGGTGCCAGTGGGTGCAGCATGACGAGTCAGTGGAGTCCCCTGTGGTGTGTACTGAGCTGGGCGCTGGCCTCCGCCAGTGCGAACTGGTGTACCCTAGGGTGGAACTAGTGGCAGAGCCAGTCCGAAACCGGAGCCTAGGCACCGTTATTACTGTCAGGTTATTTTTATACCGACTTAAATAGACAGTTAAACTGAATCAAACGATAATGTCATTTGATTTGAAGCAAATGGCTGCTCGAAAATATTTGCTCACGCACCAACTTGAAGATAGTGAGTCTCCAAGTCCTTGTGCGCTCCTCCTCCTAGTCATTGCGCATCACTGTATTATGGGAGAGCACCACGTCCGGGCCAAAGCGTGACTGCCCCAAGCTCACAGGCTAGATAATTAATAAATGGCTGTGACGATGGCGAATGGCTTAACACTCCATATTAAGCAGCAACACCAAGCTCCTTGTAAGGACTCGTGTGCTCTGCGTTTACTATGGCCAACGGCGGAGCCCAGGCATGTGCCCAGGCTAGCCGGGCCTTGGCTTCGCCACTGGGTGGAACATAGCGAGGACGAACGCTACTGCTCCCCTGACCCTGGGATATCGCCTTCCTCTTCATGTCCCCCAGCTGAACACGCTTGTGTTCAATGGCTAGGGCCTTGTCGAGTAGCCTCTAAAATGATGGAAACGTGTGAGCCACCAGAGCATACTACAGAGGTCCATTGAGTCCTTCAATGAAGTGTTCTTGCTTTCTCTCATCTTCAGCCACTTTATCAGGTGCATATCTTGAGAGCTGAATGAATCTGTCGCGGTACTCGCTGACTGACATGCTCCCCTGCTTCAGCGATAGAAATTCTTTCTTCTTGATCTTTATCAGTCCAGCAGGTATGTGGTAGTTCCTGAATTGAGTAGCAAACTCCGTCCATGTGATAGTATCAGCAGCATCGTGGGCAGTGGTATAGGAATCCCACCAATCAGTAGCAGGACCAGTAAGATGACCAGAAGCATATAGAACCTTCTCCCGGTCGGAGCACTGTGCAATAATCAACATCTTCTCCATAGACTTCAGCCAATCATCAGCGTGCAGAGGATCTGGAGAGCTGGCGAACGTCGGTGGCTTGTGGCTCATGAACTCCCGGTGCTTGTCCCGGGGTGGAACTGGTGGTGGTGGTGGTGGTGGCAGTGGTGCTTGCTGCTGTAGCACCCTTCGCTCCTAGCGCATCTCCTCCCTCTCTTGATGCATCTCTTGGTGTTCCTACCGCATCTGCATGTGCATATCCGCCATAGTATCAGCCATCTGTTGCATTATCCGCATCTGGGCTGCAACTGCTGGATCAGCCCCAGCTGGTGGAGGATTTGGAGGATCCATCTCTGCTTGTTGTTGTTGTTGTCTAAGTGCCCTTCGATTGTGTCGATTGGGGGGTAGATCAATTCCACCACCCTTCCTTGTATTGACCATCTGAGTTAGAAACATATGGTAAGAAAGAATTGTAGACAAGGCAAGTAATTACGAATCATGTCACTTTGGGGAATTTATTAGCTAAGTAGATTAGTGTGTTACCTACTAAAGCTAATACATTACCTTATGGTGGAACATGCTAAGATGGCCAACTATAATGTTTCAATCAATCAAAGAAGCAAATCAGGCATTTATCATCAGAACAATCAACCACCATTTTTAAATAGAGAAAATAGTTGTACTTTTGTCTTAGGTCTCCTATCTCTTAAAAAGTTCATAAATGTAGGATTCCAAGGTGTGAAATCCATCTTGTCTTAGAGTGGAAACGATAAGAGTAATCAGAGTAGAACAACAAAAAGGTGAGCCAGGATCCAGATAAATATAGAAAGAATCAGAGTAAGGTAAGTAGTAAGGGTTTTGTCCATTTCTATCTAAGTTTTGTCCTACATTCAGCATTTCCTCTGATACCACTTATGTCACACCCGGATTTAAGGGATAAAGCCAGGTGCATCTCATTGCGCCAAAGAAGACAACACATATAATAACATAGTGTATAGAGTTAAATGTCATAATATCATAAAAGTATTTATTACATAGCGAAAGTCTTACAAAATAAAAGATGAATATAAAACGAACAAAAGTCCATCCTTGGTGCCATAAAGTCAATTGGGAGATGCCACCTAGATCAAGTCAAACTTCTCGTTGTGCGGCTCCTCCTGGGCCACCTGTTCTTCTCCTGTAGGGGGGGGGGGGTTTATATATCGCAAGTGTGAGCTCACAAAAGATCATAGCTCAATAAGTCATGGGGAATAATGTGCATGAACTCACCAAAGGTGGGAGTTAATGTGATGTGTAAGGCTGATCAACAATAGGGGTTAAAGCTGAGCATTGCTTCTAATAAGTTGGTCAGATTTTATTAGCAATTACTAAATATAAGTGAATACCAAACCATAATAAGAATAATAGAACAAAATTAATAAATAATCCCATGCAATGCAAATGACAAATTGAATTTAGTTCCATAAATTAATCATGCGAGAGTCTTGAGCTGCTCATGACAGCGAGCACGGTTAGTATACCAGTTTTACACTCTGCAGATGTTGTACCCTGTACCCACAAGTCATGTTACCCATCTGTCAAGGGGTCATGAATCCCATACACCTCTACCAAGGAAGCGAGGCAGGGTAACACTACGAGGCCTTTACCTAGTTCCACTAGCTTCAGAAAACCCGCTACAGTTTCTAGGAAGATCAATGCAGGAATCCACCGTCTGACCGCCATCACGGCAAAATCAACCTAGGAACCTCCCTACACGCCTACTTCCCTACTGCCCTTGCCCCTATCGGGTAAGGTAGTCCTCCACTAGCTTTCTAGTTAGTCAGCCAAGGGCGTCCAATCCCAACCTTATGGTGGCACGTGTTTCTCAAGTTAAGCTCCATGTTCCAATTAACAATAATAATCTTGACATGAACATAAATAAAATAACAGAATAATTGTAACATGGATATAATGTAATATTAAACACAAAACCATAGAGCAATAGCAAAACTACCCAAATGATTCAGGGGTGAACAAGGTAAAAGGATAACCAGTCTAGGGTGACCTATTGGGTCCCATCAAAATTAAACATATTTATGAATAAGTGATAATAAAGAACATTATTGGGTAAAAAGTGGTTAAGGGCACAAATTGCCTTCAATGAGCTCCTGCTCAGCAACTTCTATCTGCTGAACACCGGGATCCTCAGCCACAGGCTCTTCTACTCGCCATAATACAAACAAGCATAGTATAAAGAGGAAATTAACATCACACCAAACATGTATACAAAGTACATATTAATAATCTACATATTAAAATAAGATCATAGGAATAGGAATCATTAATTTTGGAGTTATAGATTTTAAGTTATGAATTTCCAAAGGTTTTATGTGCTTGGTATAAGATTAATTAAGAAATCAATTTTATTAGTGTTTTTATGTCAAAACAGAGACACTAGGTGATAAACAATAATATTACAAAAATTATAGAAACTGGAATGAATTAATTTGGACTAAGTATGAATTTTCTATGAATTAAACAAGTTCTAGCATTTATTTTTACATTAAAAATCATTTTCTAATTACTTTTCCCTGGTTTTCTAGTTTCCTAGACTGGGTGCATAATAACCAGAGAACACCAGGGCCTCTGTGCAAGATCTCCTAGTCACAATGAACAGCTGTTATGGACGGCGGGTTGGTTTCCAATAAGCGTAGGGACCTGGATGTAAGTTGTCTTGACCGAAAGGGTACCGGCCCCCGTGGACCATTCGATCTCGGCCAAAGGGTTCAGATTGGATGGACTTGACTCGAATCATTACGCGCTTAGATTCATCGGATTCTAATCCGACGGTCTACAATTCCCCAAACTCCGAATCCATCTGATCGCTCGATTACGATCCTACGGTCGAGATGGGTATCGCGAAGGGGTACACACATCATCTAATCATAGCCCCATATCACGCGATCGACGGTCGAGGTGATCGCGTGCTCAACCGGTACGTTTGATCTGATCCTAACCGTTCACCATGGATCAACGGTCAAGACCCTGCCTCCTACCTATTCACCGTCCAACCCAAGTCGGCGTCGCCATGGACATCATGGCGGCGCCATGGCCGGAACTACCGAATCCCCTATCCTCGAGTCTAAACTCCAATTTGAAAGTATCAATAGACAACAGTAATGGTGGGGTATCACTACGGAAGATACTCCCCGATGATTGAAGTCGTGGAGAGCCTGTTCACGGAGTGCCGCAGAACTTGGTGTCCGAGCACGAATTTCGGTCGCCGCTGTGACAATCTCCTCATGATTGGCAACGATGCTTCACCAACAACTCCCCGCGGCTCCCGAGCGCTAGCACGGATCTCTGTTCGTCGATGGTGGACGAGATTGACGCTTCATGGTGTACACTGCTCCCTCCGCACCGACGCTAGAACTTGGTTGTGGCTCGGGTGAGGTGAACAGGGGATGCATGGGAGGTGCGGCTGGAGTATATATGCAGGGGGTAGTCGCCCGGATCGCGCAACAACCACCTCGACGGATTAGGCGGCAGAGGTGGGCACCAGGCGTCGTGCGCGTCGCGCTTTTCTCGTGGGGACGATGACCAGGGGGTGAGGAGAAGAGCACGAGAGCGGCTGCCCGGTGGGGTCCAATGGTCGGTGCACGGCTGACAAGGCGGGCCCGCCTGTCGGCGCGGGCGCACGCGCGGTCATGGGGGCGCGAAGATGAGCCGCACAGAGGAAAGAAGAGTGGGCCGGATCTCAGGGTTTAGGCCCAAGCGCAGTTTTCCCATTTTCTTTCTTTTATCTTTTCTGTTTTCTTTTACCTTTTTGTTTTTAGAATTCAAATTTGAATTTAAATTTGGTTATGAGATTCATCAATGATCAATGTGTACCAAATTCAAATTTTGGAGTAAAGAAATATATTCTTATTTATATATTTTATTTTACCTCATTTGTTTAGTATTTTCTTCTCTTTTCTCTCAAATTCTAAAATTCTACTTTTAAGTCTATATTCTATTTTGACAACTTATGTCTTTCTATAAATTTTTATTAATGACATATGCACACAAATAAACTCTGGCATGATGCATGGTGTATTTTAGGTGCCCTTTGTTTTTATTACTCACTCTTGCTTATAATTATTCTCTTGTTATAAGGAATAGATGACACACAAGTAAAGAGATCAATAATATTCTCATTGTATACATTTTTGGGTATTACATGGAAGGAAAATTTTCTATAAGGCCTTGTTCGTTTACTCCAATCCAGCTCTGGATTAGCAAGGATTGGAATTAAATCCATGCCACAAAATAATCCAAGCATACTCAAAAAAATTTATTCGGTTAAACCCATCATGGATTATGTCGGAGAGGAAATCTTCGGCCAGGTGGCGGAATGCACCTGCCCTAAATCCTAAGATGAGGAGGGGCCTAAGCGTTTTGCTTGTCTACTAAGCAACGAACGAACATAAGAACACAAAAGGATTTAGAGTGGTTCGGGCCGCCGGAGCGTAATACCCTACTCCACTGTGTGATGTATTGAGCTTGAGAGCTTGTATGAACTTGTGAGTGTGAGAGTCCAAGTGAGCTTGAGCCCTTTTTCTGTAACGCCGTGTGCCCTCCCTTTTATAGCTCAAGGGGGGCACGCACAAGGATGCTGAGCCCCGACATGCGGGCCCAGGGACATAACGGATGTAATACTTGGTACAACTAATGCTGGTCTCCAGTGCAATCTCCTTGTGCCCTGATATCTGTGGTCTGCGTAGCATTGGCGTGCAGCGGAAGCTTCCCTAGCAACGTACAAGTGATGATGAGCACAGCGCATGCCGCAGCATGGGTGTACTGCCTGCCACCGGAGTGGACGGGCACGCCACCTGCAGGATGGCCTGGTCGCTGCCCGTCAGCAGAGTAGACATGGCTCATTTAATGCTGAGGCGGCACATCGCTTGTCAGTGGAGTAGACAGGGCGTATTTAATGCTGAGGCGACACATCACCTGCCAATTTGACAGGCGGCGCGCCTCATCCGCAATAATTGCGCGTGGCCTAGAGGCCTTACGACAGGCTCCGCCCATTGGCTTACATCACAGGCAGCTGGCCACGTGGCAGCATCGGGTCTCCGCCTGAGAGGCGTACGCGACATGGTCCGGACACATGTCGGCTCCGGACCCCCGCCTGGCCTTGATTAAGGTCCGGGTACTCCTTCTCCTACAATCTCGGGACCTTGTTGTGAGTGACCTGGACCCCACACAGGGAGGCCCGGGACCCGTCTCGAGGGTCCAGTCTCTACTCGCGAAGGTCCTAGACCCTGCCCAGTGGTCGGGCTGTGTATCCAGGGGTCCGGCACTTTCCCGTGGGGGCCCGGACCCACTGTTATCACCATGGAGTATATCGCCTCCTCCGGCCACGTGGCGGCCTCGGTGCTGCCCACGTGGTGGGGTCAGGCGCTGTTTGCCACGTGGCTAGAGGTAGCCGCATTGACTCCACGCCTTCACACTGTAGTAAGGGGTACCCCTGATTCAGGGTACCGACAATGGCCCCCGGGCCCGCCTTAGGGGAGGAAACGAGCCTACAGGTGGGGCCAAAGCTTGATTGGTGATTGGCATGCTACTTCTGCGCGCTTGCTAACACAATTACTGCCAGTCCGCCTTCGGTCACGCCAACTGTCACGCCTGTCCCCATGGCTGACTAACCCGTGGTCTCCGAGTTGATGGTTTTGCTGGGCCATGCGCGGGGTGCCTCGATACTATTGCATTGGTTTTGAAAATTCACCTTTTTTGTCCTTTGCGTCGGCCCTGAGGGGGCGTAGTGCTAGCGCAAGCGGCAGTTTGTCTTCTCTGCACTCAGGAACCTACGCCTAGGGAGGATGACTCGTGGGCCCGGGCCCCCATGTCAGAGATTGGGCTGTTGGTTTCGGCGGAGGCGAAGAGACGTACTACCGCGGGCGGCGGCTTGCTCCTCCGCGATGATTCACCTCCTCCACACTCGGAGGCCGACACCCAAGTAGTATGACTCGTGGGCCCGGGCCCCCGTGTTAGAGGCTAGCCCGCTGCTTTCGGCGGGGATGAAGAGGCGCGACGGTTCGCTCCTTGCGTGGCGGTTTGCCTTTGCACACGGAGACCGATGCCCCATGAGGATGACTCGTGGGCCTGAGCCCCCGTGTCAGAGGCTGGGTCACCTTGGCACGCGTCGGGCGAGGTCTTCTGCGGCGCTTCGGGGCGTCAGTGGGGGAATCTTTATTTAAAAAGGGGATTCCCCCGAGTGCGGTAGCCATTCTCATCACTCACAGTGCCCTTTTGCCCTCGAGTTCTCCGCGCTCTTCTGCCGTCGTAGCCGCCATGGCCTTGCTAGATCCTCCCGAGCGCCTCCAGCCTGAGGTGGCACTCAACTTGGTGCGCAACCTGCTCGGATGGGGTGTGCCGGCGTTCATCGGAAGGATCCGTGTTGGCGCCTCTCCTCACGGTGACCTCGCCGCCGGAGAGTTCGTGCTCTTCGTCTCCAACCTCCCCAGCGGGTTGGCGCTGCCGATCTCGTCTTTCTTCGTGCTGCTGCTGGAGGAGCTCGGCCTCCAACCTCAGCACTTCACGCCCTGCTTCATCCTTCAGGCGGCCATCATCGCCTACCTCTGCAAGATGTCCATGGGGGTGACGTTTCTTCCTCCAGCATTCAGTTTCAAGGATGTTCATCAGCCTTGCGGAGGTGGAAAGCAAGTTGAGCTGCGGCTCCATCTTTCGCATGAGCTTCACCAGTGCCTCATGGTATACTGCCATGAACTGGTCTAGCTCCAACTCCATGGGGTGGGAAGCGAGCCGAGCTGCGGCTCCATCTCTTTGGCTTTGATGGCTTCGGTGCCGCCTCCAACAGTGACCGCTGGCCCGGCTGCTGAAGACGCCACCCAGGAGGTCGTACAAGATGTCATGAAGATGGCAGCCGCGCGCTTCCAGCGCGACCCTACTGATGTCGAGTAGGTCATACCTGTAGACATAAGGCTAGGGTCCCGCTTGAAGACATATGTAATAACTTTGTTTTTGTAAGATATTTTTGGGAACTATCAATTAAATAGCTCTTATCTGTATGATGCTTGTTCTTGGTGTGTGTGGCGTTGTCGACTCCTCCCTGGTACTTGGCCCCCTAGGATGTAGGCTCGACGTGTCGAGGCTGGATACCAGCATACCTAAAAGAGTTGGCAATGGCCCCCAGGAGGCAGCCTCGACTGGGACCTGGACCTGAACACAGCTTCGGCTAGGGAGCGTTAGTAGCACACCCATAGGACCCATCGCCTGATACTAGCCATCCTTTGATACAGGCATGGGACCTGCAGGATTTAGTCTGGGAAGTCAAGTTGTGTGCCCGGACCCCCTGGACCGCGGTTCTAGATACTAGGACACCCGTCGCAGAGTGGTGGAGTGTGCAGGCTTATGGTACGGGACCAGGCTAAGCGACTACACAGCTCCGGACCACCCCAGGAGACGAGCGTCCTTTCTCTAGAACTGGACCCTAGGTTACCGAACCCACAGGACTATAGCTCCAAATACTAGGGTATCCGTCATAGAGTGGTAGAGTGTGCAGGGCTAGGGTACGGAACCGGGCTAAGCGGCTACACAGCTCCGAACCACTCCATGGAACGAGCTCCCGTTCTCCAGAGCCAGCCCCCAGGCTGTCGCACCCTCCTGCTTTCGTAGAGGGGGTCCTAAACTGCAAGCCTGGCTACTCAATTCGGATGTCATCATACCAGCAAGGGTGGGAGACCGTATGGGTGGGTTAGATAAAAAATGATAATGTCTAGAATCTGTAGCAGAATAAAACCATCACAGGGGCACATCTGAAGGGGTAAAAAAATTTCCTTATAACTTGACATGCATGAGTACAGACCAACAAGCCGGGCTTATGAGTGCGGACCTCACCGGTCTGGCGTACATGTATGCACAATCTAGTTACAAGAAGAAATCATAACCCCTCGGACTTGCTTCTGTGGGTAGGACTTACAGGAATGCTCTATGTTCCAGGGATACTGAAGAGGCACCCCTTCAGTTGTGGCGAGGCGGGCATTCCCAGGTCGGCATGCTTCTGTCACCTTGAAGGGTCCTTCCCAACTGGGGGAGAGTTTGTGGGGCCCTTCTCGGTTCAGTACTCGCCATAGGACTAGGTCCCGGACCCTAGGGTCCCTTACCATGCACGATCCGCTGGCGGTGGCGCCCGAGCGCTTAGTTGTATCATGCATTTCAGGTCGCCGCTTGCCATCTGCGTTCATTGGTGAAGTTCACGTCCTTACGCCGCGACTATTTCTGCATTGACTCGTTAGAATACTGGACCCGTGAGGAGCCCATAAACGTTTCCGGGGGAAGGCAGGCTTTAGCCCCGTAGACCAGGAAGGGCAGGGTCTCCCCAGTGGCCCGACTAATTGTCATCGCCGGAGTCGGAGTCTCTGGTGAAAACATCCTTCAGGACCCCTCGGGTGATTGATACCCTAGGTCCGGTTCTCCCACAGCTACCTCGCCGCTGTCGACCCTTTCCTTGCCAGGCCGGCGGCGAGGAGGGGAGCCGTCTTTGGAGATCTGCTCGTGCCGTTCACTGACGCGCTTCGCGAGTTCGATGATCTCGCGACACTCCGTGGCGCTATGGCGACTGTTGGGGTGTACAGGACATGAGCCGCTGTTACCCCTCTGTGGCCATGGGCGCTTGTTGCGCTCGTTTCGGCCCCCAGTCACAGCTGCGACAACCAGAGTAGCAGACGGAGGCCTCTCGGAGCCGCGGTTCTTCTTCTTCTTCTTCTTGCCGTGCTGAGCGATGACACCCGAGCCACCCGTCTGGGCAACCCCGATCTGTGGTGCCGAGTGCCATGCACGGCCCTTGGCAGCCCTGGCGCACTTGTCGGCCAGAGCAAAGAGCGTGGTGACAGTTTCTATCGGTACCCTAAATCAGGGGTACCCCTTACTATAGTGTGAAGACACGGTGCCCGTGCGGCGATCTCTAGCCGCATGGGGAACAGCACCCGACTCCACCACGTGGACGGCTCAAGGGGCACCACGTGACCAGAAAAGATGATATATCCCAAGATGCAATCAGTTGGACCGGACCTCCACGAGGAAGCGCTGGCCCCTGTACGCACAACCCGGACCCCCGAATATGGTCCGGGACTCCCAAGTAAGTGTGCCGGGTCCCTTGGATGGGGTCCGGATCCCTCCAAGTAAGGTCCGGGCCACCCATAACAAGGTCCCGGGATAGGGGATATCCCGGCCTAAGCAAGGGTCTGGTACTATCACGTGTCCTAGCTTTATCTTGTGCACTTGCGCTCCCCGCTCAGGCGGAGACCCGATGCTGCCATGTGGCTTGTTGCCCATGACGTAAGCCAGCGGGCGGAGCCTGACGCAAGGCCTGTGGGCCACGCGGTCTCTGCATTTGTTGCGGAAAGGACGCGTCGCCTGTCCACCCTGCTGACAGGCGATGTGCCCCCTCTGCATTTAATGCGACCTATCCACTCCACTGGCACACGGCGCCAGGGCCATCCTGCAGATGGCGTGCCTGTCCAGTCCATTGTCAAACAGTGCGCCCGTGCTACGGGGTGCACTGTGTCCATCATCGCTTATACAAGAAGCTTCCCCTGCACACCGATACTACGTAGATCTCGGATGACAGGACGCAAGAAGATTGCTCCAGCAGCGAACATTAGTAGCTCCAAGTTCTACATCCATTATGTTCCTGGGCCCACATGTCGAGGCTCAGTACCCTTGTACGTGCCCCCTTAGATATAAAAGAGGAGGCATGCAATGACACACGAATAGACTGAACTGAGACTCAGACTCTCAGCTCTCAAGCTTCCACAGCAATCCAACACACAGTGGAGTAGGGTATTACGCTCCGGTGGCCCGAACCACTCTAAATCCTCGCGTGTTCATGTGCTCGGTGATCGCTTAGCAAGACAGGCAAAACGCTTAAGCCCCTTCCTCATCTTAGGATTTAGGGCGGGTGCACTCCGCCACCCGGCCGGAGAATTCCCTCTCCGACATTTGGCGCGCCAGGTAGGGGGCTAGGCATTAGGTTTTTGCTTGTTTTCTCGCTCAGCATGATGGTGCAAATCGTTGAGCACCGTGCCGAGACTTCAACGGATTTCCTGGTGGAGGAAGAAGCTGTTTCTTCTACGCCACAGGTTCCCAACCGCCCTGTGCCGGGCACTGCAGCTGTGCACGCTGCACGGCAGCATACGACTGCGCAGACATCCCGGACTCCATCGAGAACGGCTCCGGGAGCATTGTCAGCAGCCAGGGAGTTGCTGCGTCACCCTCCAAGCTCCACGGCCTCACCCGGGGCCATGAAGCAGTGGTGGGACGACGTCGACTGGCTGCTTGGCATGGCACATTCTACCTCGACCAGGTCGAGGCCATGGTCATCCCGGCTCCAACATGAGGCATCGGCATCTGTGCGCTTACCCTCAGTGAGGGGCGCACAGACCAACGACCTTTGGGCAGAGCTCAACCGCAGGCGTGCGGGAGAGGATGCCCGGGTCTCTTTAGAGAGGGCGCGCGAGCGCCGTCAAAACATCAAGGGTCGCAACCTCGATCAAGACTTCGCTGCAGTAGCACCGCAGGCCCCAATGGGCACCCGGTCCCAAGCGGGTGTCCCCTTGGCCGGTGTGGGCTGCGCTGCTCTCACGGATCATCTCCGCGTGGCGTCATGGCCACCCAAGTTCCGGTCACACCTGCCAGAAAAATACGACGGAACGTCAAACCCGTCAGAGGTCCTGCAGGTGTACGTCACCGCAATCACAGCAGCAGGTGGAAACACCGCTGTGATGGCGACATATTTTCATGTCGCCTTGTCTAGACCTGCCTAGACTTGGCTCATGAACCTCACCCCTGGGTCAATCTACTCCTGGGAAGAGCTCTATGCGCGGTTCGTTGCGAACTTCGCCAGCGCTTACCAACAACACGGTATGGAGGCCCACCTCCACGCAGTAAGGTAGGAGCCCGGGGAGACTCTCCGGACGTTCATCTCCCGCTTCACCAAGGTGCGAGGTACCATACCTCGCATTTCCGATGCTTCCATCATCACGGCCTTCCGCCAGGGAGTACGTGATGAGAAAATGTCGGAAAAGTTGGCCACGCACGACGTGGAAACTGTCCCCACACTCTTTCCTCTGGCCGACAAATGCGCTAGAGCCGCCGAGGGCCGTGCATGGCACTCGGCCCCACAAACCGGGGCTGCCCAGTCGGGTGGCTCGGGTGCCGTCCCCCGGGACGGTAAGAAGAAAAAGAAGGGTCGCGGCCACGAGAAGCCATGGTCAACCGCTCTAGTCGTTACAGTCATGACTAGGGGCCGGGGCGACCGCAACAAGCACCCACGGCCACAGAGGGGTAACAGCGTGTGGGGGATAGATATCCCCCGGGTCCACTAAAAGAGTAAAGGACCTCACGAAAGGCCCAAGGGCCCAGTAAATCGTAAGGTCATTCTTTCGTGGGCCTGGGGAGAAACAGCCAGCGGAGCAGAACGACATGGGGCCGGATTGGCACACGCCCGGACGGCCCACAGCATCGAGTGAATAACCGCGATAGAGATCCGACTTTCCCGCGCTGGAGCCTCCATGCAACGAAGCCACGCGAGGATAAGTCGGCGAGGGTTACGTAGGGATAATCTCAAGAGGTTCACTATCTTTTAGCTACTCGTTGCTATCTTATCCACGTGTACTGCCCCACGGTCGAGTATATAAGGCCTAGGGGGCACCCCTTCAGAACGATCGACCCTTTACTTAGCCACCCACATCAACTCTCTGTATTCTCAATCCAGAGAGCTCTCTTGTAGCCACATCCATCAAGCATACTCATCAAGACGTAGGGTGTTACGCATCTCTAAGCGGCCCGAACCTGTAAAACTTGTCCACTGTCCCTCGTGCGATCAGCGCGAACCATTTTGCTACAGTTGTCGACACCGTCCTACTCCTAAAGCACCTTGAGGGGTAACCCCGGGTGTGCGGTCGGACCCAAAACACCGACAGCTGGCGCGCCAGGTAGGGGGTGTGTCGATAATCCAAGCTAGCTCAATGGCCATCTCCTTCTACAGCAAGATCACCCTGCGTCCCGGATCCGTGCTCTGCTTCGGAACAATTTCATTTGTAGCGGATGAAGAAGGAATTCTGCACCGTATCGCGGATCCGCCAGAAAAAAGGTCTCCCCCAACAAACTTCGAAAATACCGGAGAAGCACAACCTCCAGCTCTCCGGATGAGCATCGTCTCCGGAAAGCCGGGGGCCGAGGGCTCGCTGACCCGGAGAACTCCGCTGCCTACTTCTCCGACAAAAGAGTGGACACAGATCGCAAGAAAAAAGGTAACCGGGGGGAAGCAAGTTGCTCTTTCCATCCCTCATGCCTCAAAGGGGGACGGGAAGAAGATCACCACCACAGCAGCGCCGTTCTACCCCGACGTCCTCTTCATCGGGAGAGTGGAGTCGCCCATTATCTCCGACGACGAGCCGACTGTACCCGGGGAGGAACCGCCTCAACGAGAGTCCCGTCGACGGAGGAACCGGCGCAGGAACGTTCGACGACATCACGCTGCCGGAGAGCGGAATCCGGAACAGCCTGTCTCGCGAGACGAGGTCTCGGAGGTAGGAGAAACTCCGGAAGAACGCGTCTTCAGAGAACGAAGGAACTCCCGACGACGTGATCGCCGACGAGCTCAGGAACAGGCTGAACAGGATGCAAGGCAGCGTCGAGAGAATCCATTCTTTGGGCGCAACCTGAATCCCGACTTCGCCCGAGCTATAAACACGCCGAGCGAAGTCGGAGGAGTACTAGCTCGGATAGCCGAGGGACTTCCACGGACTCCTGACGCCGATGGCTACCGACGACTGCTCACCCAGGCGGCCAACCACCTTCTACCGCTTGCTCACCCGCCGAACGACCTACGACACGCCATCAACAGTCGCCGAGACGCGCGAAGTTCCATCAATGCTTCACGCGAGCGGCGGCATGAGAACGAGATTCGTCGTCGGGAGGAATATGACCGGGATCACGGCATCCCGACCCAGAGCCAAGCTACCAGAACTGAGTCAGCAACGGCCTCAACTAGCGGAATCACCCGGGGGCGGTCGAGGAACCACAATCACAACTCCCCTCCCCGGGACAGACATCGTCCCCGACGACAGGAGGACACATGCGGAGTGTCCGCTCTTACTCCGCGCCTTAGGGCCATCCAATGGCCTCCCAACTTCAAGGTATCCAACGTTGACAAATATGAACCTAAGCAGGATCCATGGGGTTGGCTAGCCGTCTACACCACCGCTGCTCGAGCTGCCGGGGCGTCCGAGGACGTGATGACCGCGTACTTACCCATTGTCCTTGGGCAAGCCGCGCTGCAATGGCTGCGACATCTACCCCGACACTGCATCGACGTCTGGGGCGACTTCAGTCGACGCTTCACCGCCAACTTTCAGTCCCTCTCCGACAAGCCGGCGCAACCGTGGGACCTCAAATCCATCAAGCGCCGGGGGGACGAGACTCTCCGGTCGTACCTCAAGAGGTTTCAAACCATGAGAAATCGTATCCCCGAGGTCACGGAGGCGGCCATGATCGAAGACTTCTACAGAGGATCCAATGACTCGGCTTTCGTCCGAGCCATACTACAGAAGGCACCGACTACCTCCGAGGAACTGTTCCGGGAAGCCGACCTCTACATCACCGCCGACGAGCGAGCCCAGGACCTCATTGGAGGAGCAAAGCCCGCACCAGCAGCACCGCGACGCGACACAAACCAACAACCCGACAAGCGATGGGAGAAGAGGCCTCGCGAAGAAGTGCACGCTGCCGGACCACCTGCCTCTCGCGCTCGAGGAGGACCTCGTGGAGGCGAACGCACGCTGGACGACATCCTCGACGCCCAGTGCTCGTATCACAAGGACATGCGCCACACTCTTCGTAACTGCCGAGACTTCAAGCACTCCATCGGACACGGCCGGCCCTTCCAACCTCTACCTCCTCCTCCGCCGAGGGGAGGACCAGATGAACCACGACAACCCCATCGGCAGGAGGAGGGAGGAGGAGGAGGAGCTTTTCCACGCGTTGACAGGGAGGTCAACGTCATCTTCGGAGGACACGGATCGCAGGAGAGCAGAAGACAGCAAAAGCTCAACGATCGCCAAATACTGGTGGCGACCACGGGCCCTCCCGCCCCATACCGGTGGTCGGAGCACCCGATCACCTTCACTCGGGCAGATCAATGGCTCAACTTCGACCATCCGGGCAAATACCCGCTTCTCGTCGATCCGGTGATCCGAGAAAGCCGGGTGAAGAAGGTGTTGGTGGACGGGGGGAGCAGCATCAACGTCACCTTCCCCCGGACACTCCAAGGCTTGGGAGTTCACCTCAAAGAGCTCCACGAGTCGGACACTCCTTTCTTCGGCATCGTGCCGACGGAAGGGGAATACCCGCTGGGCCACATCTACATGCCAGTCACCTTCGGAACTCCGGAGAACTACAGAACCGAGTTCCTGAGGTTTGAAGTGGCGAACTTCGACTGCGGGTACAACGCCATCATCGGGAGGCCTGGATTGGCCAAGTTCATGGCCATTCCGCATTACACATACATGATACTGAAGATGTCAGGACCACAAGGGATCATAACTGTGCGCGCCGACTTCCAAGGCGCCGCAGAGTGTTTCCGAGTGGCTATTCAAGCAGCCCTCACCGCCAAGCCATCGACAGCTCCCTCCACAATGGCGAACTCTAAGCCTGAGGAGGACCTCACAGTACCGGCAAGCGAAGCTCAGACCGCGACCTCTATGCGGCCGACTGAAGAAACCAAGAGAATCAACCTGGGGTTCGCTGATGAGCGCAAGACGGCTATCATCAGCTCCAGCTTGGATGACAAATAGGAAAGCGCGCTCGTCCGGTTTCTGCAAGACAACCGAGATGTGTTCGCATGGCAACCTGCGGATATGCTGGGAGTCCCAAGAGAATTGGCCGAGCACAAATTGAAGGTTTACCCCCAGGCAAGGCCGATTCGGCAAAAATTACGTCGTTTCACGCCTGACAAGAGAGAGGCCATCCGCGCCGAGTTAGCTCGCTTGGTCGCAGCCGGATTCATTAGAGAAGTATTACATCCCGAGTGGTTAGCCAACCCTGTTCTTGTACTCAAAAAGAATAAAGTGGATTGGCGCATGTGTGTTGATTATACTGATCTCAACAAACACTGTCCGAAGGATCCTTTCAGGCTCCCGAGGATAGATCAGGTGGTGGACTCCACCGCTGGATGTTCTATGCTGTCTTTCCTGGATTGCTATTCTGGATACCATCAGATTAGTCTGGCAAAGGAAGATGAAGAAAAAACGGCATTCATTACTCCGTATGGTCCTTTCTGTTATACCTCCATGCCGTTTGGCCTCAAAAACGCTGGAGCAACTTACCAGAGAGCCATTCAAACATGCTTAGCTGATCACTGGGGCAAGCGTGTGGAAGCCTATGTGGATGATGTGGTAATCAAAACACAGGACTCAGAAGACTTCATCGAAGACTTGCAACTGGTTTTCAACAGTCTGAGGCGGTATAGATGGAAGCTTAATCCCGAGAAATGTGTTTTCGGAGTACCAGCCGGAAAGTTGCTCGGGTTTATTGTCAGCCACCGGGGAATTGAAGCTAATCCAGATAAGATTGAAGCTATCATGAAGATGGAAGCACCTCGATCGCAGAAGAAGGTTCAGCGACTTACTGGATGCATGGCAGCTTTAAGCAGATTTATATCCAGGCTGGGAGAAAAAGGTCTGCCATTTTACAAGTTACTCAAGAAGGTGGATAAATTCCAGTGGACTTCAGAAGCGCAAGAAGCTCTAGACGCTCTGAAAAAATTCTTGACAACACCACCAGTACTGAAACCACCTCGGCGAGCTACGTCAACTCAACCAGCTGAAGATTTGCTACTGTATATCTCTTGCACGACTCACGTGGTAAGCACCGCGTTAGTAGTCGAGCGAGTAGAGGAAGGGCATGCCTATCCAATACAACATCCTGTCTACTTCATTAGTGAAGTCCTTGGCCCCTCGAAGAAAAAGTACCCTCAAGTTCAGAAGCTATTGTATGCAGTACTCCTAACTGCCCGCAAGCTGCGTCACTACTTTGACGACCACAAAGTCATAGTGGTTACAAGTTTTCCAATAGGGGATATTCTTCACAACAAGGAAGCCATTGGTCGAATAGCCAAGTGGGCTTGTGAGCTGGGATCTCATGACATCGAGTTCCGACCTCGCACCGCCATCAAAACTCAAGCAATGGTTGATTTCGTATCGGAGTGGACTGAGCAACAAGTGCCAGACAACCCGGAGACTGCAGAAGTATGGCGAATGTATTTTGATGGCTCACTAAAGCTGCAGGGAGCAGGAGCAGGGATTCTCTTCACTGCGCCTGGAGGTGAACACCTCAAGTACGCCCTCCAGTTGCTATTCCCAGCCTCCAACAATGCAGCCGAGTATGAAGCTTTGATCCATGGATTGAACATTGCCATATCGTTGGGTGTCAAAAGATTAATGGTATACGGAGACTCTCTGGTAGTCATTAGTCAGATAAACAAGGAGTGGGATTGCTCAAGCGATTCAATGGGAAAATACTGCACTGCCGTCCGAAAGCTGGAAGATAAATTCGAGGGTCTGGAATTTCATCATGTAGAAAGAGATCGGAACACAGCAGCCGATGTACTATCCAAACTGGGGTCCGGACGAACTCAGGTCCCACCCGGGGTTTTCGTGCAAGAAATTCTGCAGCCAAGTATCTCAATGGATCAAACAGAAGAGTGCAACATCATAGATCAACCCGAGTCAGACCCTGATGACTGGAGAAGGCCGATCATTAAGTATATAAAGAATGAAGAGGAACCAGACGATAAAAATTTGGCAGAGCGCATTGCAAGACAGTCGGCTCACTATACACTTATTGGGGAGACATTATACAGAAGGGGTGCATCAGGCGTCTTCATGAAGTGCATTCTCCCATCCACTGGAAAGCAACTTCTGGAGGAAGTCCATGCTGGGCAATGTGGAATACATGCAGCCTCCAGAACACTAGTCGGGAAGGTCTTCAGGTCAGGATTCTATTGGCCAACAGCAAAGAACGATGCAGCCGAGTTAGTTCAGAGGTGCGAAGCCTGCCAATACTTGTCAAAGCAACAACACCTGCCAGCACAGCAACTGCAGACCATACCAGTAACTTGGCCTTTCGCATGCTGGGGACTGGATATGATTGGACCTTTCAAGAAAGCTCAAGGGGGATACACTCATGTATTGGTAGCAATCGACAAATTCACTAAATGGATAGAGTTCAAGCCCATTGCCTCCCTAACCTCTGCTAAGGCCGTGGAATTCATACAAGACATAATATTCAGATTCGGGATACCAAACAGCATCATAACTGATTTAGGATCCAACTTCACAAGTTCAGAATTCTTTGACTTCTGCGAGCAAAAGAGCATTCAGATCAAGTATGCATCTGTAGCCCATCCAAGAGCCAACGGGCAAGTTGAGCGAGCTAACGGGATGATATTGGATGCACTTAGGAAAAAGGTCTTCGATAAGAATGAAAAATTCGCAGGAAAGTGGATAAGGGAATTACCCTATGTTGTTTGGAGCCTAAGAACCCAACCTAGTCGAGCTTTGCATGGAAACACTCCTTTCTTCATGGTCTATGGGTCGGAGGCAGTGCTACCTGCTGATCTCAAGTTTGGGGCGCCAAGGCTGATCTTTGAAAGCATAGCAGAAGCTGAGACCACCAGGCTGGAGGACATAGATATACTCGAGGAAGAACGGTTAAACGCAGTAATCCAATCAGCAAGGTACCAGCAGACTCTAAGGCGCTATCACGACAAGGCTGTGCGACAACGATTCTTCTCAGTAGGAGATCTCGTCCTCCGCCGAATTCTAACGGGGGAGGGACGACACAAGTTATCACCCTTATGGGAAGGACCCTTCGTGGTAGCAGAAGTCACCCGGCCCGGATCGTATCGCCTCACTCAGATGGATGGCACGGAAGTTGGGAACTCCTGGAACATAGAACACCTCAGAAAGTTTTATCCCTAGCTGTACCTCAAAACTGCTGGGACGATGAAGATGTACTCTGTAAAGTGGAAATATGTCATCAATAAAAAAGAGGTCTCAAGGATACTCAATTCATTCACGATTGACTTGCATTCTTACTTAACTCGGGGTGACCACTATGCCCTGCTAACGGAGCAATCGACTTAAGTCGGCAACGACTTAAGGCGGTGCAACATGCTCACGCTTACTTAACTCGGGGTGACCACTATGCCCTGCTAACGGAGCAATCGACTTAAGTCGGCAACGACTTAAGGCGGTGCAACATGCTCACGCTTACTTAACTCGGGGTGACCACTATGCCCTGCTAGCGGAGCAATCGACTTAAGTCGGCAACGACTTAAGGCGGTGCAACATGCTCACGCTTACTTAACTCGGGGTGACCACTATGCCCTGCTGACGGAGCAATCGACTTAAGTCGGCAACGACTTAAGGCGGTGCAACATGCTCACGCGTACTTAACTTAGGGTAACCACTATGCCCTACAAACGCAGCAATCGGCTTAAGTTGGCAGCAACTTAAGACCGGTACAACATGCTCGCGCCTATATAATTCGGGGGATGACTTCCATATCCCGCAAACAAAATTCATAATCAGCATGCGTCATTACTACCGAACAAATTAACTAACAAATTCTGATACAATGAGAGAGTAATTATGTCATTCGAATGGTAAACTGGTGTCCTCTAACAAATATTCAATCATGCAAACCGCGCGCTTGGAGCACGCAAAATGTTTTTCTATTTTGCAACGTCTTTCTCAGGAGCGACCGACGAAGAAGGGCGACTCGAAGAATCAGGGGCGGCGTTCACGTCAGCTCTTATGTCTTCAGGAATAACTACGCCGGGTCTCCTCATCAAGATTCATCCCGCCCGAATAGCGTTGTCCAGGGCTCTGTCGCGTTGGGCCTTGAGAGTAGCAGAAGTTTCTTCAGCAGTTTTAGCAGCCAGTCGAGCGCTCTCTAACTCCTGGGCAATAGAGTTTTTGGAAGCTCGGAGCCCTTTAATAGTAGCATCTTTCGCTGATATCAACTGCTTAAGCCGGGTTACCTCCTCCATGGACTCCTGCAGCTTACGACGTTGGAGGTCTAATTCTTCCATGGTGAAGCGATGACTTCTTTCCAAGATGGTCAGCGAATTGTTAGAATCCCGATACAACCTGTCAAGATTGTCACGAGAAGCAGCAAGGATGCGTTTTTCTTCCTGCAAACACAAGTCAGTTCCTTCAAAAAACCAAGCAAGTAATAGGAGCACAGCAAGGCAAAGCACAGTTTCGTGTATCACCTTCTCAGAGTCGAGCTGAGCATGAAGAGAAGAACTCAGTGCATTGGCATCATCTAAGGCAGCGGAGACCTGACTCAACTCAATCTGACTTTGAGAGTACTTTTCCTCAAAATCAGTGCATCGCTGGGCCAATTCAGCTTGATCCCGAGAATGTCTTTCCTCAAGAATCGCAATCTGCCGAGTCATTCCTAGCAAGAGATAATCAAACAAAACGAGGTCAGAAGGTAAAACAGTCCACAACAAAGGCGAAGAAAAGAAAAGGGGCACTAACCAGTGTTAGTCGCCTCCAGCTCGGATACACGACGATGAAGTGACACTGGATTCCAACACGTAAGAGACGAAGCCACTTCTGGGACGGAAGCACCCTGCGATCTCAGCTGGCTGGCCATCCCATCCACCAAAACCTGATGAGAAGAACAGATGAGCATAATGACAAAAGCTCATGCAACGTAAAGATAAAGCTAAAAACAGCACAGTACCTGGAGGTTGGAAAAGAACGAAGGGATCCCCAAATCAGGAGAAATCAGTCGATAATCAGGCGCAAGGCCACCACCCGAAGCAGCTTGCAACGGACCAGTAGGAATCAGCTCAGCGCCTTCAACAGAGCCAAATGCCCGATCAATGGGGACGCTGCCCTCTAAAGCGACCCCCTGGTCCAAAGTTTGGGCTACCACCATGTAGCCAGAGTGTGGAGATGATCCCGCGTGAACGTCCATGGAAGTGCATGAAGGAGACCCTGCTTGGGCACCCTCGGGGGCTGGGTTATAGTTAGCACTGCCCACTTGAGCCGGATCATCCCCGGCAGCACCCTCGGGGGCTGGGCAGTGACTTACACTCTTCATCTGAGCTAAGTCATCCCCGGCGACATCCTCGGGGGCTGGGCATGTGTCAGCACCATTCTTGAGGTCCAGACTCCCCGCAATAACCACCTCTAAGGTTGACGGGCCCTCAGCCACTTCCATGGAACCAGGACAATCCAAGTTAGCATCCCGACCCTCGAGATCGCGCTCTAAGGTCGACGAGGCATGGGATGACCTCAACCCAGCATCAGGCATGGCAGCGCAAACCTCCATCGCATCATCATCCACTGGTTCTGATAACAAGTCCTCTGGGACCATATCCTCAAGAGTCTGATCAAAGTTGGCCAGGGACAGCTCTTGCAGACCAATGAGGGCAGACAAAGTAGGAGAGGGAACTCCACTACTTTCACCACTGGCAAGGAATTGCCGACTGTTCTTCCGAGTTAGAGGGACCTCATTCTCTTCCTCCCTGTCGTCTTCATCAGCAACACAGGTAACACCCCCATTGGGATCAGCGACAGATGGAGCACACCCATTGGGATCAACAACAGACATACCACACCCATTGGGGTCAGCATCAGTAAATTCAGGCACGAGAACCTCCTCAGCAGCAGGAACTGATGGACCAGCGCCCCGATCCAAACTAGATACTTGCCGGAGACGTCTCTTTTTCTTTTTCTGCTCATCAGCAGAAAGATCAGTTTGATTGGCTCGGCAAGGATGTCTCGGGCGAACATGGATAGGTCTCTGAACATCCAAGGATGTACCAGCTTCGGGGAGAGGCGCCACCGCCAATGTCGCAGCAGGAGCAGCATCAGAAGAATCTTCAGCCAGCATATCAAGCATGGCACTTATTTCTGCATTATTAGGATCCAAAGGCACTTCAAAATGAACTTGTCGTTCGTCATCAGGAATCTCCCCAAGCGAGGCAACTAAAGCACTGACCTCTTCATCAGAGGGTCGCGTTCTAAGGCCCAAATTGCCGTCAGTCGCAGGTGGATTTGACACGAAAAGAGTGAAAGCTTTAGCAGGAGGCAAATTCCAGGCCGAGTACGCCACCGGAGCACCAACATTGGACACCTTGCCCCTGAGAATCATTTCCAGTCGGCTCACCAAGTCTGCAGAAGGGATTCTCTTGTTGGTAACCCGAGTTGAGTCGGCTAGCCCTCGATACAAATAAGCTGGATGGACCCTGTCTTTCAGCGGCTGAATGTTCTTGAAAACAAAGTCAGCAACCACAGCTTCAGCAGTTAGACCTCTCTCTTTCAGCAGTCCAACTTCAGCTAGCAACACACCGGCCTCAGCTACCTCCTCATCTGTGGGAGACTCGGTCTAGCTTGGGGTGCGAACGTCTGGCTGTCTTCCCGACCGGGGGGGAGAGAATTTCCATAATTATCAACTATAAACCACTCTAGACGCCATCCCTTAATGCTGTCTTTAAGGGGAATCTCAAGATATTCAGTCTTCCGTCCCCGGCGCATCTCCAAACTGGCACCTCCGACCAACTGATGTTGTCCCCCGGCCATCCCAGGGCGACAATGATATAGATATTTCCATAAACCAAAATGTGGTAGCACGCCAAGAAAGGCTTCGCATAAGTGAACGAAGATGGAGATTTGCAGAATTGAGTTAGGGTTTAGATGGGTCAGGTTAATGTGGTAGAAATCAAGGAGACCACGGAAAAAGGGAGAGATGGGAAGGCCAAGGCCGCGGAGAAGAAAAGGAGCGTAAACTACAGACTCGTGGGTATCCTCCGTCGGGACAGTAGTCCCGTGGCAAATCCGCCAAGAACAGAGTTCCCGCGGAGGAAGAACCCCGATGGACACGAGGTGGAGGAGTTCAGCTTCGGAGATGATAGACATGTGGTTACCTGCAAAAGGCAACTAGCTGTTGGGATCGATTGGAGGAATCACCACAGCGGACGAGCTCGCGATTTTCCTCTTGGGAGCCATCTCGATTCTACCAGTGAGCAGATTGGAGGCGAGCGCAGAGAGGATTCGGAAGCGGGAATGCAAGAACTAGGGCGCGGAAAGCAAAGGCGGCTAAAAGCGCAGCTCTTATGGGATATTCTCGAGCCAGATACCGTTTCAAAAAGTGCCCAGTCATCACCCGGCAGTTATTTCCAAAACCTCAGCATGCCACGTGGTCATTCGGCAGTTATTTCCAAAAAGACGATGGGCCACCTCATCACTCGGCTATTATCCTCAAAATAGCTCATGCGGCCTGCTCTCACTCGGCGTTGCCTCTAAAACGCTGATCTTGTGTTCAATCGCTCGGCATTACTTCTAAAATGCCGATGTCGACCTGCTCTCACTCGGTGTTGCCTCTAAAACGCTGATCTTGTGTTCAATCGCTCGGCATTACTTCTAAAATGCCGATGTCGACCTGCTCTCACTCGGCGCTGACTCTAAAACGCTGATCTCATACTCAGCCGCTCGGTATTACCTCTAAAGTGCCGACATCACCATCCAATCACTCGGCGTTGCCTCTAAAACGCTGATCTTGTGTTTAATCGCTCGGCATTACTTCCAAAGTGCCGACGGCGACCTTCAATCACTCGGCGTTGCCTCTAAAACGCTGATCTCGCGTTCAATCGCTCGGCATTACTTCTAAAATGCTGATGTCGACCTTCAATCACTCGGCATTGCCGCTAAGACGCGGGTATAGCGTTCGGTCGCTCGGCATTGCCTCTAAAACGTCGATGCAGACTACAAGATTACTCAGCAACTACTTCTGGGAGCGTCAGTATGATGTCCAAATTGTTCATCTACTATCTCAAAAGAATTAGTCTTATAATCAAGCAAGGCAAGTCAACAAGAAGAAGCCAACGACATTCTTTCATTAAGGGAAGACAATAAGCTTACAAATCAACTCTTTGCGAGTTGATGCTTCCCTACTATTACTATACTACATTACACTACTACTACACTACACTACACTACTCTACATTACTACTACATTATTCTAACTATACTAAACTATACTAATATCTAAGAAGACCAGTGGCGT
Organism: Zea luxurians; assembly: GCA_029449295.1. NCBI lineage: Eukaryota > Viridiplantae > Streptophyta > Magnoliopsida > Poales > Poaceae > Zea > Zea luxurians. The sequence continues at coordinate 9,086,177 of JAOPSE010000005.1, read as the reverse complement.
CTAGCCACTGGCCCTGCCCCTGCTGCCGCCCTTGGTGCTGCCCTTGCCGCTGCCGCCTTTGGTGCTGCCCCTGCTGCCGTCGCCGTCGCCGCTGCTCCTGCCGCTGCCGCTGCCGTCGCCGTCGCCACCGTCGTCGCCGTCGTCGTCGTCGTCGTCGTCCTCGTCCTCGCCGCCGCCGTCCGAGTCCTCCTCATCCGAGGAGTACTCCGACTCATCCGAGCCCTCGAGCCCGGAGCGCTCGACGGCCCGGATGTACGTCCAGACTTCCGCGGCTATCCCCTGGGAGTCGTCCGAGTCATCGGACGACGCCGGGGGAGAGACGGGAGCCGGAGATCCCTCGGACTCGGAGGAGAACTCCTCCTCCGAGTATTCCGAGTCACCGAAATCCTCCGATGGAGGAGTCAGTTCGCGCTTGCGCTTGTTGCTTTTGCCCATGGTGGAAGCAAGCGAGAAAGAAGAGAAGGAAGCAGTAAAAGAACAGTGAAGAGATGTGAAGAAACTAGAGGGGCAACAACGTTATTTATAGAAGGGAAAGGCAACCGCTCACCTCCAACCGCGGTCACTGAACAGTCGCAAAGCATTCAATAAGCACTTCCACCCGTCTGGAGACACGTCAGGCAGCTGACGCCGTTTCATGCAACACTACACCCATTGGGACTCCAGTCAACAGTGCAAAGGATATGATTACACTCGTCGTCCCATCACATTACAACTCAGAAGCAGCCGGATAAAACACTCAGCGTACCAAGTCGTCCCTTGCCCACACCCATTGGGGGGGGACGCCCAGGAATTATCAGTATATTTTTCAAAATGGTCACATCTGTGCAGAGCGTGCAGTGAATGCCTCAAGACAAAAATGAGATATCAACAAGAGTTAGAGGGAAGCCAAATATAGCCAGCAGAGTGCAAAATATGGTCGACAGACACGACTTGAAGACTAGACAGAGAACGTCCATCAAATGTCCAATCAGTCACAGAGCAAATAAATTACACTACCTAGCAAGATACGGAAGGATTGCAAACTCGGCTGCAAAAGACAAAATACATGCTGACCTCTGAAGCATAATATTGATGACATAGCGTGGATGACATCATGCCAACTTTTTTACAAGCAGAAAGGATAATCTTCAGCAAAAGGACATAAAAAGAAGACCTTCGAGTGAATTATCCTCAAAAATCCACTTGAAGGTCGGGGGCTACACCCATTGGGTGCACCTCCGGTGCACCCCATGGATTATCATTCCAAGCCAAGATAGTGCCGATTTCTAAAGCATGGGACCAGATTAAAAAAGCCAACCCTCAACCAAAATGAGCGAACACAAATGGAAATGATCTCTACTGAAGACCTTCGAGTAGATTATTTTCTAAAATCTACTCGAAGCTCGGGGGCTACACCCATTGGGTGCACCTCCGGTGCACCCAACGAAGTTCAGAATCCTACGAATTGGAATGCCGACCTCTAAGGCACAGGCACGAAGCCAGGTTTTGGTCAACGAGTGATCAGATCAGGAGAAGACAACAGGAAGCCACCTTTCCTCAAATTACCTGCAAGCTGGACCTGAGATCTTCGGGTTGATTATCTCTAAATTAACCCAAAGATCGGGGGCTTGTGGGGGATAGATATCCCCCGGGTCCACTAAAAGAGTAAAGGACCTCACGAAAGGCCCAAGGGCCCAGTAAATCGTAAGGTCATTCTTTCGTGGGCCTGGGGAGAAACAGCCAGCGGAGCAGAACGACATGGGGCCGGATTGGCACACGCCCGGACGGCCCACAGCATCGAGTGAATAACCGCGATAGAGATCCGACTTTCCCGCGCTGGAGCCTCCATGCAACGAAGCCACGCGAGGATAAGTCGGCGAGGGTTACGTAGGGATAATCTCAAGAGGTTCACTATCTTTTAGCTACTCGTTGCTATCTTATCCACGTGTACTGCCCCACGGTCGAGTATATAAGGCCTAGGGGGCACCCCTTCAGAACGATCGACCCTTTACTTAGCCACCCACATCAACTCTCTGTATTCTCAATCCAGAGAGCTCTCTTGTAGCCACATCCATCAAGCATACTCATCAGGACGTAGGGTGTTACGCATCTCTAAGCGGCCCGAACCTGTAAAACTTGTCCACTGTCCCTCGTGCGATCAGCGCGAACCATTTTGCTACAGTTGTCGACACCGTCCTACTCCTAAAGCACCTTGAGGGGTAACCCCGGGTGTGCGGTCGGACCCAAAACACCGACACAGCGGCTCATGCCCTATGCACCCCAACGGTCGCCACAACGCCACAGAGTGTCGCGAGATCATTGACCTCGCGAAACGCGTCAACGAGTGGCACGAGCAGTCTTCCAAGGACGGCTCCCCACCTCGTCGCCGACCTGGCATGGAAAGGGTCGAAGACGGCGAGGTGGTCGTGGCTGAACGGGACGTCGGGTATCAGTCACCCGAAGGGGACTTGAAGGATGTCTTCGCCGGAGACTCCTACTCCGGTGGCGACAACTAGATGGACCCCCGGAGGGACCCCGTACTCCCGGGTCTACGGGGCCGAAGCCTACCTTCCCCCGGAAACCCTTCTGGACTCCCCACGGGTCTAGACTTCTGATAAGTCCATGCAGAAATGGCTACAACACGAGGACGAGGACTCCATCATCAAACGTAGATAAGAACCCAGGGTCGGGACCTAGTCCTACGGCAAGTACCAAACCTAGAAGGGCTCCACAATGCTCCCCCAGCTAGGAAGGACCCTTCAAGGTGACGGGAATACGTCGACCTGGGGGTGACTATCTTGCTATGACTGAAGGAGTACCTCTTCCTGACCACTTGAGCATCTCTGTAAGTTCTACCCATAGGAGCAAATATGAGGGGTCAAATTTTTCTCCCTTTTGTAACTAGGAAACGCATATGTGTACGCCAACCCGGTGAGGTCCGCCCTCATAAGCCCGGCCTATTGGTCTGCACCCATGCACGACAGGTTATAAAGAAAAGATTTACCCCCTCAGATGTGCCTCTATGATAGTTTTATCCTACTGCTCCATGGTCTTACGTGGCAGTTTTCTAGAAGTTATTTTATCTAACCCACCCGAGCAGTCCCCATCCCATCAGACATGATGACATCCGAATTGGACAACTAGGCTTGCAGGTTAGGACCTCTCAGCGAAAGCAGGAGGGCCTGACAGTCTGGGGACCGGCTCTAAAGAGCGGGAGCCCGTTCCATGGGGTGGTCCGGAGCCTGTGTGGCCGCTTAGCCTGGTCCCGTACCTGAAAGCCTGCACACCCCACCACTCCATGATGGATACCCTAGTATTTGGAGCTATAAGTCCTGTGGGTCCGACAACCTGGGGTCCGGAACTAGAGAATTGACACTTGTCTCCTGGGGTGGTCCAGAGCCATGTAGCCGCTCAGCCTGGTTCCGTACCGTGGGCCTGCACGCTCCACCACTCTGCGACGGGTGTCTTAGTACCTAGAACCACCATCTAGGGGGTCCGGACACACAACTTGGCTTCCCAGACTAGACCCTGTAGGTCCCGAGCATGTATCAAAGGATGGCTAGCGTCAGATGGCAGGTCCTGTGGGTGTACTACTAATGCTCCCTAGCCGAAGCTAGGTGCAGGCCCAGGTCCCAGTCGAGGCTACCTTTTGGGGGCCATTGCCAACTCTTTCTTAGGCATGCCGGTCTACAACCTCGACAAATCGAGCCTACATCCCAGGGGGGCCAGGTACCAAGGAGAAATCGATTACACCACACACAACAGGGACAAGTGGTACACAGATAAGTGCTAATACTGCTTGATAAATAGTACTCAAAAGTACCTTACAAAAAGCAAAAGTATTACATCCGCCTTCAAGCGGAGTCCTAGCTCCATCTCTACTCTGCAGGAATGGACTACTCTGCACCGGCAGGGTCGCGTTGGAAGCTAGCTCCGGGCAGCCTCACCAGCGGCAGGGACCACCTCTGCATAGAGCGGCTCGCCAGCGGAGGCGACCACCTCGACACCGAGCGGCTCGCCAGCGAAGGTGACCACCTCTGCATAGAGCGGCTCGCCAGAGGAGGGGACCACCTCTGCACCGGCGGCTTGCCAGCGACGACGGCCACCTTAGCGCGTACCCATGGCGAAGAGGCCCTCGCCCCCGCCCTCCTATGGGGGTGAGGACAAGACCATCCAAGCCATGGAGCTGGGAGCACGACGGAAGGCGGTGCTTGCGGTCTGGCCGGGACCACGTAGCCGAAGTTCGCCTCCTTCACAAGGCTGGTGATCATCCTTTTTCTCCGAATGCTGGAGGAAGAGGCGGGTCACCAACCCATGTGGGAGGCGAAGCCGCGGCTCAGCTCGCTCTCCACCATCGCGAGGGCGATGAACATCCTTGAAGCCAAGCACTAGTGGAGGAGCGTCGCTCCCACAAGGCCACGCACCTCTAGTAGAGGAAAGACAAGACCGACAGCACCAACCCGCGGGGGAGGACAAAAGGCACGAACTCTCTAGCGGCAAGTTCGTGGAGGAGGATGGTGCTGGCGCAAATCCTTTCGCCGAACGACGGCGCATCCCATCCAAGTAGGTGGCACACCATGTCGAGCACCCACTTAGTCTGGGCATGCTCGAGATGAACTTACAAGGCCATGGTAAACTATGGCGACACAAAGCAGAAACCCTAAAGGCAAAGGGGCGCAGAGAGCTCGAAGGCGAAAGGGCACCGCGAGTGGGAGAGAAGCAAGGCATGGCTGCTACTCGAGGGATGAACCCCTTTTTAAAGGCAGATTTCCCCGCTCACGCTCCGAAGCGTCACGGGCAAAGTCTCCCCCAATGTGCACCAGGGTTCCCATCTTATGACACGGGGGCCAGGCCTCACATGTCATACAGCTGGCCCGAAGCGCGAAGAAGGCGAATCGTCGCACAAGGAGCATGCCACCGCCCCGCGGTAGTGCGCTCCTTCATCTTCGCTACGACCAACGGTCAAGAAGGCGAACCACCGCACAAGGAACATGCTACCGCCCCGCGGTAGTGCGCCCCCTCGTCTTCGCTGCAACCAGCGGTCCAACCTCTAGCATGGGGGCCCAGGCCCACATGTCATGCACTTGGCGCGCCGGTTTTTGTGTGCGGAGAAGGCGAACCGACGTGTGAAGAGCACGCCACCGCCTACGGTAGTGCGCCTCTTCACCCCCGCTGAAACCGATAGCCCAGTCTCTGGCACGGGGGCCTAGGCCCACAAGTCATCCTCCTTGGGCACCACTACCTGCGTACAGAGGAGTCGCACCGCCGCTCGCACCAGTACCGCGCCTCCCCGGGGTCGCCGCAGAAGACGGAGAAGTTAAATTTTCAAAACCAATGCAGCGACTTGAGGCACCCCGCGCATGGCCCAACAAAGCCATTAAGTGCGGAGGTCACGGGTCAGTCAACCACAGGGACAGGCATGGCAGTCGGCGTGACTATGGGCAGACCGATAGAAATTGCATCAACGGGCGTGCAGGAGTAGCGAGCCAATCGCCAATCAAACTTTGGACCCACCTGCAGGCTCGTACCCTCCCCTGAGGTGGGCCCGGGGGCCACTGTCGGTACCCTGAATCAGGGGTACCCCTTACTACAGTGTGAAGACACGGTGCCCGTGCAGCGATCTCTAGCCGCGCGGTGAACAGCACCTGACTCCACCACATGGACGGCTCAAGGGGCACCACGTGACCAAAAAAAGATGATATATCCCAAGACGCAATTAGTTGGACCGGACCTCCACGAGGAAGCGCCGGACCGCTGTACGCACAACTCGGACCCCCGAATACGGTCCTGGACTCCCAAGTAAGCGTGCCGGGTCCCTTGGATGGGGTCCGGATCCCTCCAAGTATGGTCCGGGCCACCCATAACAAGGTCTCGAGACAGGGGATATCCCGGCCTAAGCAAGGGTCCGGTACTGGCACGTGTCCTGGCTTTATCTTGTGCACTTGCGCTCCCCGCTCAGGCGGAGACCCAATGCTGCCACGTGGCTTGTTGCCCATGACGTAAGCCAGCGGGCAAAGCCTGACGCAAGGCCTCTGGGCCGCGTGGTCTTTGCATTTATTGTGGAAAGGACGCGCCACCTGTCCACCCTGCTGACAGGCGATGTGCCCCCTCAGCATTTAATGCAACCTATCCACTCCACTGGCAGGCGGCGCCAGGGCCATCCTGCAGACGGTGTGCCTGTCCAGTCCATTGTCAAACAGTGCACCCATGCTGCGGGGTGCACTGTGTCCATCATCGCTTATACAAGAAGCTTCCCCTGCACGTCAATACTACGCAGATCTCGGATGACAGGACGCAAGAAGATTGCTCTAGCAGCGAACATTAGTAGCTCCAAGTTCTACATCCGTTATGTTCCTGGGCCCACATGTCGGGGCTCAGTACCCTTGTACGTGCCCCCCTTAGCTATAAAAGGGGAGCCATGCAACGACACACGGACAGACTGAACTGAGACTCGAACTCTCAGCTCTCAAGCTTCCACAGCAATCCAACACACAATGGAGTAGGGTATTACGCTCCGGCAGCCCGAACCACTCTAATTCCTCGCGTGTTAATGTGCTCGGTGATCGCTTAGCAAGATAGGAAAAATGCTTAAGCCCCTTCCTCATCTTTGGATTTAGGGCGGGTGCACTCCGCCACCGGGCCGGAGAATTCCCTCTCTGACAATTTCCACGTAATGCGTGGCCAACTTCTCCAGCATATTTTCATCATGCACCCCCTAGCGAAAAGCGATGATGATGGAAGCGTCGGAGATACGGGGTATAGTTCCTCGTACCCTGGTGAAGCGGGAGATGAAGGTCCGGAGAGTTTCCTAGGCTCCTACCTCACTACATGGAGGTGAGCCTCCACACCATGCCGCTGATAAGCACTGGCGAAGTTCGCTGTGAACCGCGCACAGAGCTCTTCCCAGGAGTAGATTGATCCTGGGGTAAGGTTCATGAGCCAAGTCCGGGCAGGCTCAGACAAGGCAACATGAAAATATGTTGCCATTACGGTGGTGTCTCCACCAGCTGCCGTAATGGCAGTGACGTACACCTGCAAGAATTCCGAAGGATTGGACGTACCGTCGTACTTTTCCGGCAGGTGCGGCCGGAACTTGGAAGGCCAGGTCGCAGCGCGGAGATGATCTGCGAGTGCGGCGCTACCCACACCGGCCAAAGGGACACCCGCCTGGAAACGGGCGCCTATTGGGGTTTGCGGTGCTACCGCAGCAAAGTTTTGATGGAGGTTGCGACCCTCGATGTTTAGCTGGCGCTCACGCGCCCTCTCTAGAGAGACTCGAGCGTCTTTGTGACCCTCAAAGTTTTGTCGACGCCCCCGCACCCTCTCCAGAGAGATCCAAGCATGCTCTCCCGCACGCCTGTGATTGAGCTCTGTCTGGAGGTCATCGGTCTGTGCACCCCCACCGAGGGTGAGTGCATAGACGCTATCGCCTCATGTTGGCGCCGAGATGACCGCGGCCTAGACATGGTCGAGCCGGAGTGCGCCATGCCGAGCATTCGGTCGACGTCGTCACACCACTGCTTCATGGCCCCGGGTGAGGCCGTGGAGCTTGGAGGGTGGCGCAGCAACTCCCTGGCTACAGACAATGCACTCGGAGCTGCCCTTGACGGAGTTCGGGATGTCTGTGCAGTTGTATGCTGCTACGCAGCGTGCACAGCAGCAGTGCCCGGCACTGGGCGGTTGGGAACCCGTGGCATGGAAGAAGCAGCTTCCTCCTCCACTAGGAAATCCTCCAAAGTCTCGGCACGGTCCTCAACGATTTGCAACATCATGCTGAGCAAGAAAACAAGCAAAAAACCTAAAGCCTAGGCCCCCTACCTGGCGCGCCAAATGTCGGAGAGGAAATCTCCGGCCGGGTCGTGAGAGCACCTAGAGGGGGGTGAATAGGTGATCCTGTAAAAATCAAATACTAATAGCCACAAAACTTAGTTATAAGTGTTAGTACAGCTAAGTAGCTTGAAGCGAGCTCTTGCGAACACAAATAATCACAGAGAGGAGCAACACAAGAGACACGCGATTTTATCCCGTGGTTCGGCCAAGTAACACTTGGCTACTTCCACGTTGTGGTGTCCCAATGGACGAGGGTTGCACTCAACCCCTTTCAAGTGATCCAATGATCAACTTGAATACCACGACTTTCTTACTTATAGTCTTCTTTCTGTTTGCGAGGAATCTCCACAAGTTAGAGCCTCTCGCCCTTACAATATTGATCACAAAGAACGCACAAGAGTAAGGTTTGGAAGAGCAACACACACAAGACTCAAATATGCAGCACAACCACGCACACAAGTCACGACTTGAGCTCGAAACACAACACACGGAGTTCATGACTCAAATAGAGCTCAAATCACTAACACAAAGAATCGAATGCGTGAAGTTTGAGTCTTGGAGTCTTAGGATGTAGTGAATGCTTGGATGACTCCTCCATGCGCCTAAGGGTCCCTTTTATAGTCCCAAGGTAGCTAGGAGCCGTTGGAGGCCAACGTGGAAGGCCAAACTTGCCTTCTATCGGGTGGTGCACTGGACAGTTTGGTGCACCACCGGACAGTCACTGTAGCTGTCCGGTGCGCAATCTCCTTCCTTTTCTGGCCCATCCGACCGTTGGTCCTCGAGATCAGTTGGCGCACCGGACACTGTCCAGTGCACACCGGACAGTCTGGTGTGCCCAACCGACCGTTGCTGCGGGCCACGCGTCGCCCGCGGATTGTGCGGCTGACCGTTGCGCTGGCGATCGTTGGCTCACCGGACAGTCCGGTACACCATCGGACAGTCCGGTGAATTATAGCCATACGCCGCCGTCAAATCCCGAGAGCGGCGAGTTCACCGCGAACCAGCCTGGCGCACCGGACACTGTCTGGTGCACCACTGGACAGTCCGGTGCACCTGACTAGAGCTGCTGTTTGGCTGCACACAACCAAGTCTTTTCCAATTCGTTTCTTTTCTTCTCTGCTCCGTTTCTAACACTTAGACAAAATACATTAGTATACAAAAACCAATTACTAAGTCTAGAAACATACCTTGTTATATGATTTGCACTTCTTGCTTGTTTAGCACATAGCAACTCACTCACTATGTGTTGGACACTTAATCACCAAAACATTATAGAAATGGCCCAAGGGCACATTTCCCTTTCAATCTCCCCCTTTTTGGTGATTTATGCCAACACAACAAAAAGCAACAAAAGAAGTGCAACATCAATGCAATTGAAGACTAAAATTGTTTTTGCACAAGATTTGACATATTTGGATCATTCTTTGCCACCACTTGGTTTGTTTTTGTAAATCAAATCCTTTTTCCTATATCTAAGTCAAACACACTTGTTTGGGCAAATCAAGAGATATTCCAATGGAAAAATTGATTAAGTACCAAAAACTCCCCCTTTTCCCATAATCAAAAGTTCTCCCCCATAAGAGACCAAAATTTGCAATTTGAGTAATTTGACAAAATCAAATTCTAACTCTATTGTTTTCAAAATTCACAAGTGGTAGCTGATCCATTTGCTTTGGCCTTAATTTCTCCCCATTTGGCATTAAGCACCAAAACGGGATCATTCTTGGCCCCTTAACCCCATTGCCTCACCAAAAATGTCAATTAAGAGCAAAAAGGCAATGAGAGCATAAGTATGAACTTGGAGGTGAGTACACTAATACCGAAGTGCAGTGGAAGTCTTTGCATTGTCCAAGTTCACCTTTCCCTTTCAATACACTTTTTGAGACTACATCAAGTATACTCGAACACAAAGGTTAGTCTCAAAGGGTCAAGTTGTAGCACATCTCCCCCTAAATATGTGCACCATTTGCATATGGACTTGTGAGGTCCGAGGAGGTCATGTACAACTTGAGCACCACAAATATATAACACAAGTAGTAAATGCATAAAGTAACATGATCAAAGGCATAGAGCACATGTATGCTATAGATCTATCCAAGTTACGTGAATCTAAGACATTTAGCTCACTACGCAACCTACAAAAAGTTATCTCATCCAACGGCTTGGTAAAGATATCAGCTAGCTGGTTCTCGGTGATAATATGGTACACCTCGATATCTCCCTTTTGCTGGTGGTCTCTCAGGAAGTGATGCCGGATGTCTATGTGCTTAGTGCAGCTGTGTTCAACAGGATTATCCGCCATGCGGATTGCACTCTCATTGTCACATAGGAGTGGGACTTTGCTCAGATTGTAGCCAAAGTCCCGTAGGGTTTGCCTCATCCAAAGTAGTTGCGTGCAACACTATCCTGCGGCTACATACTCGGCCTCAGCGGTGGATAGGGCAACGGATGTTTGTTTCTTTGAACTCCAGGACACCAGGGACCTTCCTAGAAATTGGCACGTCCCCAATGTGCTCTTCCTATCTACCTTGCACCCGGCATAATCGGAGTCTGAGTATCCAATCAAGTCAAAGGTAGACCCCTTTGGATACCAGATCCCGAAGCAAGGCGTAGAAACTAAATATCTAAGAATTCGCTTAACGGCCACAAGGTGACATTCCTTGGGGTCGGATTGATATCTAGCACACATGCATACACTTAGCATAATGTCCGGTCTACTAGCACATAAATAAAGCAATGATCCTATCATAGACTGGTATGCCTTTTGATGAATGGACTTACCTCCTTTATTGAGGTTGACATGCCCGTCGGTTCCCATCGGTGTCTTCGCGGGCTTGGCGACCTTCATCCCAAACCTCTTGAGAAGATCTTGTGTGTACTTCATTTGGGAGATGAAGGTGCCATCTTTGAGTTGCTTCACTTGGAACCCAAGGAAGTAGTTCAACTCACCCATCATCGACATCTCAAACTTTTGAGTCATCACCCTGCTAAACTCCTCGAAATCCAAACCTGCGACATGGGCATAACCTTTTGCCACAAGTCGAGCCTTGTTTCTTGTCACCACCCCGTGCTCGTCTTGCTTATTGTGGAACACCCACTTGGTTCCCACAACATTTTGCTTGGGACGTGGCACCAGGCTCCAAACTTCATTTCTCTTGAAGTTTTTGAGCTCTTCCTGCATGGCCAACACCCAATTCGGATCCTGCAAGGCCTCTTCTACCCCTGAAAGGCTCAATAGAAGAGACAAACGAGTAATGCTCACAAAAGTTAGCTAATCTTGAGCGAGTAGTTACTCCCTTGCTTATGTCACCCAGAATCTAGTCAACGAGGTGATGTCGTTGGATCGTTGCTTGGATTTGAGTTGGAGGGGCACTTGGTGCTTCTTCCTCCATCACTTGTTCTTCTTGTGCTCCCCCTTGATCCTGTCCCTCTTCTTGAGGTACCTGTTCACCGTCTTGAGTTTGGGGATTCACCATTGTGGAGGAAGATGGCTCATCTTGCTCTTATTGTTCCTGTGGTCGCACATCACCTATCGCCATCGTGCGCATTGTGGCCGTCGGAACATCATCTTCATATATGTCATCAAGATCAACTTGCTCTCTTGGAGAGCCATTAGTCTCATCAAAGACAACGTCGCTAGAGACTTCAACCAAACCCGATGATTTGTTGAAGACTATACGCCTTTGTATTTGAGTCATACCCTAGTAAAAACCCTTCTACTGCCTTGGGAGCAAATTTAGAATGTCTACCTTTCTTCACTAGAATGTAACATTTGCTCCCAAATACACGAAAGTAAGAAACGTTGGGTTTGTTACCGGTAAGGAGTTCATACGAGGTCTTCTTGAGAAGGCGATGTAGGTAGAGCCGGTTTATGGCGTGGCAAGCTATGTTTGCAGCTTCTGACCAAAACCGCTCGGGCGTCTTGAATTCTCCAAGCATCGTTTTCGCCATGTCGATAAGCGTCCTGTTCTTCCTCTCTACCACACTGTTTTGCTGTGGTGTGTAGGGAGCAGAGAACTCGTGCTTGATGCCTTCTTCCTCAAGATACTCCTCCACTTGTAGATTCTTGAACTCGGACCCGTTGTCGCTTCTTATCTTTTTCACCTTGAGCTCAAATTCGTTTTGAGCCCTCCTTAGAAAGCGCTTTAGGGTCCCTTGGGTTTCTGATTTATCCTGCAAAAAGAACACCCAAGTGAAGCGGGAAAAATCATCAACAATTACAAGACCATACTTACTTCCCCCGATGCTAAGGTAGGCAACGGGTCCAAAGAGGTCCATGTGAAGAAGCTCCAGTGGTCTTGATGTTGTCATCACATTCTTGTTGTGATGAGTGCTTCCCACCTTTTTCCTTGCCTGACAAGCTGCACAAGGTCTATCTTTCTCGAAACAAACATTGGTTAGTCCTAACACATGTTCTCCTTTAGAAGTTTATGAAGGTTCTTCATCCCAACATGTGCTAGACGGTGATGCCATAGCCAGCCCATACTAGTCTTAGCTATTAAGCATGCATCTAGATCGGCCTCCTCTTTCAAAAAATCAACTAAGTAGAGTTTGCTGTCTAATACACCCTTAAAAGCTAATGAACCATCACTCCTTCTAAAGACAGATACATCAACATTTGTAAAAAGACAATTGTAACCCATGTGACACAATTGACTTACAGACAGAAGGTTGTAACCAAGTGACTCTACTAGGAATACATTTGATATGGAGTGCTCGTTGGTGATGGCTATCTTTCCCAAACCCTTGACCTTGCCTTGATTCCCATCTCTAAAGATAATTGTATCCTGGAAATCCTTGTTCTTGACGTAGGAGGTGAATATCTTCTCCCCCGTCATGTGGTTTGTGCATCCGTTGTCGAAAATCCAGCTTGAGCCCCCGGATGCATAAACCTGCAAGGAATTTAAGCTTGGGTTTTAGGTACCCAACTCTTGTTGGGTCCTACAAGGTTAGTCACAATAGTTTTTGGAACCCATATGCAGGTTTTGTCTCCCTTGCATTTGGATCCCAATTCCCTAGCCACTACTTTTGCATTCTTACATGAAAGAACAAAAGAAGTGTTGCAAGCATGGAAAATAGTAGTAGATTCACTACACACTTTCCTAGGCACATGATGCACAACATGATTTCTCCTAGGCCTACTTCTACCGTGAACAAAAGTAGAACTAAAGGCAAACATAGCATGTGAATCAAAAGCATCATGATCATAACTCCTATTATAATTGGAATGTCTAGCAATTTTCCTATTATAAATGAAAGCATGATTCCTTTGAGTACTACTAGCCATAGGGGCCTTCCCTTTCTCCTTGGTGAGAATGGGAGCCTTTTGGCTTGTTAAGTTCCTGGTTTCCCTTCGAAAACCAAGTCCATCCTTAATTGAGGGGTGTCTACCAACAATGTAGGCATCCCTAGCAAACTTTAATTTATCAAAATCATTTTTGCAAGTCTTAAGTTGAGCATTAAGACTTGCCACTTCATCATTCAATTTAGTAATAGCAATAAGATGTTCATCACAAGCATTAACATCAAAGTCCTTGCATCTATTGCAAATAACTACATGTTCTACACAAGATCTAGTTGCATTTGCCTCCTCTAGCTTAGCATTTAATTCATCATTGAAATTCTTTAAACTAGAGACAGATTCATGGCATGCGGACAACTCAGAGGATAGCATTTCATTTCTTTTAATTTCTAGAGCAAAAGATTTTTGAACACTAACAAATTTATCATGTTCTTCATACAAAATATCCTCTTGCTTTTCTAAAAGTCTTCCTTTTCATTTAGAGCATCAATTAATTCATTAATTTTCTCTACTTTGGCTCTATCTAAACCTTTAAATAAACTAGAGTAATCTACTTCATCATCAGAAGAATAATCATCGCTAGAAGTAGTGTACTTAGAGGTATCTCGAACATGTACCTTCTTTTCCTTGGCCATAAGACATGTATGGCGTTCGTTGGGGAAGAGAGAAGACTTGTTGAAGGCCGAGGCAGCGAGTCCTTCATCGTCGGAGTCGGAAGAGGAGCAGCCTGAGTCCCATTCCTTTCCAAGGTGCGCCTCGCCCTTTGCCTTCTTGTAGCTCTTCTTTTTCTCCTTCTTCCCGCTCTTTTCTTGTCCCTGGTCACTATCATTATCGGGACAATTTGCAATGAAGTGACCAGTCTTACCGCATTTGAAGCAGGAGCGCTTTCCCTTTGTTTTGTTCTTGTTGGAGTACTCCTTGCGTCCTTTAAGTGCGGTCTTGAAGCGCTTGATGATAAGCGCCATCTCATCCTCGTTGAGGCTGGCAGCCTCCACTTGACCTACCTTGCTTGGTAGTGCCTCCTTGCTGCTAGTTGCCTTGAGCATAACGGGCTGCGGCTCGTAGACAGGCAGAGGGTCGTTTAAGGCGTCATCTACATACCTTGCCTCCTTAACCATCATGCGCCCGCTTACAAATTTTCCGAGTATCTCCTCGGGCGTCATCTTTGTGTACCTGGGATTTTCACGGATAAGATTCACAAGATGGGGGTCAATAACTGTGAAGGACCTGAGCATGAGTTGGACGACGTCGTGGTCTGTCCATCTTGTGCTTCCATAACTTCTAATTTTGTTGACCAGGGTTTTGAGCCTGTTGTAGGTTTGTGTTGGCTCCTCTCCCCTGATCATCGCAAATCTTCCCAGCTCACCTTCCACCAACTCCATTTTGGTGATCATGGTGGTGTCGTTTCCCTCATGAGATATCTTGAGGGTGTCCCAGATTTGCTTGGCATTGTCCAAGCCACTCACCTTATTGTACTCATCCCTGCAAAGAGATGCTAACAACACAGTAGTAGCATGGGCATTTTTATGGATTTGCTCATTAATAATCACAGGATTATCAGTGCTGTCAAAGTGCATTCCATTTTCTACAATTTCCCATATGCTAGGATGGAGAGAGAATAAATGTCTACGCATTTTATGACTCAAAAACGAATAGTCCTCTCCATCAAAGTGTGGAGGTTTTCCAAGGGGAATTGAAAGTAGATGCGCATTTGAATTGTACGGCATGCGGGAATAATCAAAAGAATAGTTTTGATTAACCGTCTTTTTCTTTGACGAAGAATCGTCATCGTCGTCGTCTCTTGGTGAAGAAGAAGATGCATCTCTATCGTAATAGATGATCTTCTTGATGTGCCTCTTCTTCTTCCCATCCTTCTTATTGTGACTCGAGCCAGAGTCAGTGGGCTTGTCATCTCTTGGCTCATTGAAGATGGACTCCTTCTCCTTGTCGTTGACCACCATTCCCTTTCCCTTAGGATTCATCTCTTCGGGCGATTAGTCCCTTACGTGAAGAGTACGGCTCCGATACCAATTGAGAGCACCTAGAGGGGGTGAATAGGCGATCCTGTAAAAATCAAATACTAATAGCCACAAAACTTAGTTATAAGTGTTAGTATGGCTAAGTAGCTTGAAGCAAGCTCTTGCGAACACAAATAATCATAGAGAGGAGCAACACAAGAGACACGCGATTTTATCCCGTGGTTCGGCCAAGTAACACTTGCCTACTTCCACGTTGTGGTGTCCTAATGGACGAGGGTTGCACTCAACCCCTTTCAAGTGATCCAATGATCAACTTGAATACCACGACTTTCTTACTTATAGTCTTCTTCCCGTTTGCGAGGAATCTCCACAAGTTGGAGCATCTCGCCCTTACAATATTGATCACAAAGAACGCACAAGAGTAAGGTTGGGAAGAGCAACACACACAAGACTCAAATACGCAGCACAACCACGCACACAAGTCATGACTTGAGCTCGAAACACAACACATGGAGTTCACGACTCCAATGGAGCTCAAATCACTAACACAAAGAATCGAATGCATGAAGTTGGAGTCTTGGAGTCTTAGGATGCTTAGTGAATGCTTGGATGACTCCTCCATGTGCCTAGGGGTCCCTTTTATAGCACCAAGGTAGCTAGGAGCCGTTGGAGGCCAACTTGGAAGGCCAAACTTGCCTTCTGTCGGGTGGTGCACCAGACAGTCCGGTACCACTGAACAGTCACTGTAGCTGTCCGGTGTGCGATCTCCTTCCTTTTCTGGCCCATCCGACTGTTGGTCCTCGGGGTCAGTTGGCGCACCGGACACTGTCCGGTGTGCCCAACCGACCGTTGCTGTGGGCCACGCGTCGCCCACGGATTGCGCGACCGACTGTTGCACTGGCAACCGTTGGCTCACCGGATAGTCCGGTGCACCATCGGACAGTCCGGTGAATTATAGACGTACGCCGCCGTCAAATCCCGAGTGCGGTGAGTTCACCGCGAACCAGCCTGGCGCACCGGACACTGTCTGGTGCACCACCGGACAGTCCGGTGCACCTGACCAGAGTTGTTGTTTGGCTGCACACAGCCAAGTCTTTTCCAATTTGTTTCTTTTCTTCTCTGCTCTGTTTCTAACACTTAGACAAAATACATTAGTATACAAAAACCAATTACTAAGTCTAGAAACATACCTTGTTATATGATTTGCACTTCTTGCTTGTTTAGCACATAGCAACTCACTCACTATGTGTAGGACACTTAATCACCAAAAGATAATAGAAATGGCCCAAGGGCACATTTCCCTTTCAGGTGGCGGAATGCACCCACCCTAAATCCTAAGATGAGGAGGGGCCTAAGCGTTTTGCCTGTCTACTAAGCGACGAACGAACACAAGAACACACAAGGATTTAGAGTGGTTCGGGCCGCCGGAGCGTAATACCCTACTCCACTGTGTGATGTATTGAGCTTGAGAGCTTGTATGAACTTGTGAGTGTGAGAGTCCAAGTGAGCTTGAGCCTTTTTTCTGTAATGTCGTGTGCCCTCCCTTTTATAGCTCAAGGGGGGGCACGTACAAGGATCCTGAGCCCCGACATGCGGGCCTAGGGACATAACAGATGTAATACTTGGTACAACTAATGCTGGTCGCCAGTGCAATCTCCTTGTTCCCTGATATCTGCGGTCTGCGTAGCATTGGCATGCTGCGGAAGCTTCCCTGGCAACGTACGAGTGATGATGAGCACAGCGTATGCCGCGGCATGGGCGTACTGCCTGCCACCGGAGTGGACGGGCACACCGCCTGTAGGATGGCCTGGTTGCCGCCCATCAGCAGAGTGGACAGGGCTCACTTAATGCTGAGGCGGCACATCGCTTGTTAATGGAGTAGACAGGGCGTATTTAATGCTAAGGCGGCACATCACCTGCCAGTTTGATAGGTGGCGCACCTCATCCGCAATAAATGCGCGTGGCCCAGAGGCCTTATGACAGGCTCCACCCGTTGGCTTACGTCACAGGCAGCTAGCCACGTGGCAGCATCGGGTCTCCGCCTGAGAGGCGTACGTGACATGGTACGAACACGTGTCGGCCTTGGACCCCCGCCTGGCCTTGATTAAGGTCCGGGTACTCCTCCTAGAATCTCGGGACCTTGTTGTGAGTGACCTGGACCCCACACAGGGAGGCTCGGGACCCGTCTCGGGGGTCCAGTCTATACTCACGAAGGTCCTGGACCCTGCCCGGAGGTCAGGGCTTTGTATCCAGGAGTCCGACACTTTCCCGTGGGGGTCCAGACCCACTGTTGTCACCATGGAGTATGTCGGAGAGGGAATTCTCCGGCCAGGTGGCGGAGTGCACCCACCCTAAATCCTAAGATGAGGAGGGGGCTTAAGCGTTTTGCCTGTCTTGCTAGATGAACATTGAACTCAGGAGCACACGAGGATTTAGAATGGTTCAGGCCGCCGGAGCGTAATACCCTACTCCACTGTGTGTTGTATTGCTGTGGAAGCTTGAGAGCCGAGAGTCTAAGTCTCAGTTTAGTCTGTGTGTGAGTATGTGTTGTTGCATGCCCTCCCTTTTATAGCTCAAGGGGGCATGTATAAAGACACTGAACCCCGACATGTGGGCCCAGGGACATAACGGATGGAACTCCCGGAGCAACTAATGTCCGTCATCTTGTGCAATCTCCCTGTGCCCTGATATCCGCTACTTGTGTAGCATTAGCGTGTGGCAGAAGCTTCCCTAGTAATGTACAAGTCATGATGACCATGGCGCACGCGGTGGTATGGGCGTACTGCCCACTGTCTGATTGGACAGGCACGCCACCTATAGGGTGGCCTGGTCGTCGCCTGCTAGCGGAGTGGACGGGGCTCATTAAATGCCGAGGCGGCACATCGCCTGTCAGCAGGGCAGACAGGTGGCGCGTCTTTTCCGCAATAAATGTGGAGATCGCGTGGCCTAGAGGCCTTACGTTAGGCTCCGCCCGCTGGCTTATGTCACGGGCAATAGGCCACGTGGCAGCATCGGGTCTCCGCCTGAGCGGGGAGCGGAAGCGCTTTGGACAAAGCCATGACAAGTGCCTGCGCCGGACCCCTGTACGTCCCTGACCTAGGCCAGGGTATTCCCCGTCCCGGGACCTTGCCGTGGGTGGCCCGGACCTCACTTAGAGGGGTCCGGGTCCCATCCGGGGGAATGTGGGGGCCCTGGGTTGTTCCCGGAGGTCCGGGCTACGTATGCTAGGGTCTGGCACTTTCCCATGGGTCCAGATCCACTAATGATATCGTGGTATATGCTACCTTCTCTGGTCACATGGCTGCCCCGGAGTCGTCCATGTGGTGGGGTCGGGTGCTGTTTATCACGCGTCTAGAGATAGACGTGCGGGTACCATGCCTTCAAACCATAGTAAGGGGTACCCCTGTTCCAGGGTACCGACAGTGGCCCCTGGGCCCACCTCAGGGGAGGTTACAAGCATGCAGGTGAGGCCAAAGCCTGATTGGTGATTGGCGTGCCATTTTTGGGCACTTGCTGACGTAGCCACTGCCAACCCGCCTTCGGTCATGCTGCCTGCCACGTCTGTCCCCGCAGCTGACGGGTACGTGGCCCCCACACCTGGCGGTTTTGTTAGGCCTCGTGCACGGGGCATCTTGTTGTCGCCGTCTAAGTTAAAAATATTCCTTAGCGGCCCCAAGGCGGCGTGCGGTCGTGCGTGACGGTTTGCTCCTGGGATGACGGTTCGCCTTCTCCACACTCGGCGGCCGGTACCCCAGGTGCGTGACATGTGGACCCAGGCCCCCATGTCGGGGACAGGGTCACTGCGAGTGCTAGGCGCGCGTCGGATGGGATTTCCTGGGGCATGAGCGAGAGAGCCCTCTTTGAAAAGGGGATTCATCCCGCGGTCAGCAGCTATGCTTTCGCACTTTCTCCAACTGCTGCACCCTTTCACCTCTGAGTTCTCTGTGCCTCTGCTGCACTTGCATTCTTTAGCTTTTCGCCACCGTAGTCACCATGGCCTCACTGGTTCATCCCGAGCGTTACCAGACCGAGAGGGCACTTGGCACAGTGCGACGCCTGCTCGGATGGAGTGCGCCGACGCACGCCTGGAGGATCCGGGCCGGTGCTACTCCCCTCAGCAATCTCGCCGTCGGGGAGTTTGTGCTCTTTGTCTCCTACCTTTCGTGCGGGTTGGTGTTGCCGATCTCGCCCTTCTTCATGTTACTGCTAGAGGATCTCGGTCTCCAACTCTAGCACCTCACACCCCACTCCATCCTCCAGGCGGCCATCTTCGCTCACCTATGCGAGATGTTCATGGGGGTGGCACCGTGTACCTCTCTCTTCCGCCATTTTTTCGTGCTGGTGAAGTCTAGGAAGGCCAAGGACCATCTCAGTGCGTACTACTTCTAGATGAGGGTGGATTCGGTCGGCGCCTACATCTCCTCCCTCAGCAGCGCGAGGTGGGAAAACTGGTGTGCCGAATGTGTGATCGCCAGTACCGAGGCCAACGACCGCCTCATACTACCGAGCGACGGGCCGAGGCTCGACAAGAAGCAATGGAGGGCCAAGCCGCTGTTGTCGTCGGAGTTCGAGCCTGTACTGGACAGGATCAAGTCCTTGGCGACTGGCGGTCTGAAGTCGATGCATGTGGTCGGCGACTTCTTGAAGCACCGGATCACACCGCTGCAGGCGAGGGCACGCCTGAGCTGCTGGTTCACTGGCTCGAATGACCTTGGCCGGATCCATCGCGGGCCAGGCACCGACCTGTCTTGGGAGGGACTGGAGCTCCTGGTGAAGGGGATTACTGGTGAGTCCTTCGTCCCTGAGACCCTAATCCCTCCCGAGGGCATTCCTCCGCTCTGCGAGGACAAAGGGTTGAGGGCAGCGATCTTGGATTGGCTGCCGACCCTCAACGAGAGTGGCGTGGCGGTTCGCCAGACCGGCGGCCGGGACCCCCACCGCGGGATTTAGATCCCCAGTGTACCGGTCGGGGGTTCCTGACCTGCCGATGTCAGCTCCAGAGCTCTCCCCGCAGCCCTTAGCCCCTCGGACAAGGGCAAGGGGGCTGCGAGCAGTTCCTCCGCCCCGGGTGGTTCCGGGAGGTCAGAGGGAGAGAGGCGGCACTGACTGCGCCGCGCCGACGGGTCCTTCGTCCTGGATCCGCCCCTTGATTCGGACCTCCCACAGAAGCACGAGAGGATAGCTGGCGGGGCCGAGGAGGTCGGCTCCCAGGCCCAGGGCTCACAGAGGCGTGTCAGTCCTCCACCAGCACCACCATCAGACCCTCTGCCGCCGCCGCCATCACCACCACCTGGTTCGCCGCCGCCCCAGGGGCAGCAGCACCGACAGCAGCAACAGCAACAGGGGCAGCGGACGTCTCGCTTCCAGGGTCGCTGGAAGGTTCAGGGCCCCAAGTAAGTGTGACGCTTTTTATTTTTTTCACTGGTCTAGTTACCATGTTGACGGGCATTAACCCATCCTTTGCTTATTAGGGCCTCTTCTCCCTCTGCTTCCAAAGTCGCTCCCACTAGTGGATCTGGCTCCTAGCAGCAGGCGTCTGCTGGCCTTCATGCCGGCGACCTGCCTCTGCCTGCCACCGTCGAGGCGGCGCCATCGAGTCCCCAGGTTCCGACTGCTACTGTCGAGGTCACGCCGTCGGGCCCCCAGGTTTCGGCTGCCACTGCCGAGGCAGCGCCGTCGGGCCCACAGGCTCCAGTCGGGGGTCCAGAAGCAGCAGCGTCGCCGACAGCTACTGCAGACCCACCGGCGACGGCGATGTCGTCGAATATACCGTTGGTAACGGTGGAAGATGCGGGGGGCGCGCCCAGCTCCATCCCACCGCCCATTCCAGAGGAGCTGGAGGTTATTCTTGGGCGGCGACTCCAGACCGGCGCCGAGCTAGAAGCGGCGCCGACTCCCCTCCCTCGGGTGTTGTCCGCGCTCATCAGGCTCTCCGGGAGACCGAGGCGGCGATCCTGCGGGAGTGGGAGGCGCTCGAGACTGAGCACCAGCGCCTTGGTGATTGGCGCACCCAGCTAGAGGAGCGTACCAAGGCCGCGTCCTGTCAATTTGCCTTGGAGCGGTCCGAGCTTGAGCAGGAGCGCGAGGATTTCAAGGAGGACCTGGAGAAGGTGTTTGACCGGGAGCAGGAGGTGACCCAAAAGGAGATGAGGCTGGTCAAGAAGGAAGAGCACTTGAACTAGAGGGAGGCAGTCATCACGGAATTCCATGAGAAGCTGAAAGCCTATAATGTGATGCTGGAGAAGCTGCGGGATGAGCAGACCACGACTGAGGCGGCTCTACAAAAGCTGCGGCGGGAACTCGATGACAGGGCTAGCAACATCTCTCTCGCCGAGGAGAACCTCAAGGCGAAGGATGCCTCCCTGGAGGAGCGGGCAAAGGATCTCGTCTGGCAGGAGAAGGACCTTACCTGGAGGGAGGAGATGCGGGAAAGGCAGGAAAAGTTGCTGGCCGAACACGAGCTCGAGGCGAAGGAGAAGGATAAGAAACTGGAGGAGAAGGAGCGGACTCTGGAGGAGTAGGTCCGCCGTTTCCAGGCGACGCAGGCAGCTCAGGTAGCCCAGACGGCGCAGGCGGCTCCGGGCTCCCAGGCGGTGGAGGCGATGAAGAAGACGGTTGAAGATCTCCGGGCAGAGCATCACACCGGGGTCCAGCGTATTGCCGCATGGGCCGACGAGGCGAGTTCGACTCTGGTGCCGCTGGGGGTGAGCCCCATCCCAGTGTCGAAGCAGTCGGTGTCCATCTCCAACGCGCTCCCGGTGCTGATTCCGGTGCCGACCGCCTCCGACGCCTGGATCAGATCCTTGGCGCCCGCCTAGAAGCTGAGGGCAACAGACTCTGTCGGGCGGTAATAGAGTACATCCTGACGTGCTTCCGGAGCCACGACCCGGCCATCTCCTTGGGGCCGGTGATCGCGGGTCCGGTGGCCGATACCGAAGACGACGCCCGGGGGAGCGTACAAGACGTTGTAGATGCAGTGGCCAAGCGTTTCCAGCGGGATCCCGCTGATGATGAGTAGTCGGATCTGCGGAGAGAAAGCAAGGGTTCCGCTAGGAAGCGGCTTATTATATTTTGATTTTGTAAGATACTTTTAAGTACTACTTGTCAAGCAACATTGCAACTTATCTGCATGCTACTTTCCCTTTGTTGTGTGCGTCGTTGTCAACTCCTTCCCTGGTACTTGGCCCCCTGGGATGTGGGCTCGACTTGTCGAGGCTGGATGCTAGTATATTTAAGAAAGAATTGGTGATCTGGTCCCCATGAGGTAATCTCGACGGGGACCCGGACCTGCACACAACCTTAGCTAGGGAGTTTCAATAGTGCACTCATAGGGCCCATTATCTGGTATCCTTTATCCTTCGATTTACGCAACAGGACCTGTAGGATTTAGACTGGGAAGCCGACCCGTGTGTCCGGACCCCCTAGGTCACGGCTTTCAATTACTAGGGTACTCATCGCAGGGTGGTGGAGTGCGTAGGCTTACGGTACAGGACCAGGCTACCAGGCTAAGCAGCCACGCTGCTCCAGACCTCCCCATGAGACGAGTGTCCTTTCTTTAGAGCCAGACCTCGGTTTTCCGGACCCACAGGACTATAGTTCTGGATACTAGGACACCCGTCACAGAGCGATGAAGCGTGCGTGCTTAGGGTACTGGACCAAGCTAAGCGGTCGCACGGCTCCAAACCTCTCTAGGGACAATTATCCGTTCTCTTGGACTAGCCCCCATGCTACACGGCCTGGGTACTCTATCCGGATGTTAATATACCAGCAATGGAGGGAAACCGTATGGGTGGGTTAGATAGAAATAATGGTTGCAAACTTAAGCAGAATAAAACCACCATAAAGCAAATCTGGGGTGGGTGAATATTCTCTTCATAACTTGATGTTCATGAGCGTAAACCAACAGACCGGGTTTATGAGGGCGGACCTCACCGGGCTGGCGTACATATATGTGCTACCTAGTTACAAAGGAAGAAAACTGAATTCCCCAGCTTTGCTTTTATGGGAAGAACTTACGGAGGTGCTCTATGTTCCAGGGATTGGGCAGAGGCTCTCCTTCAGTTGTGGCAAGGCGGACACACCCAGGTCGGCATACTTCCGTTACCTTGAAGGGTCCTTCCCAGCTGGGGGAGAGTTTATGGAGCCCTTCTCGATTCAGTACTCGCCTTAGGACTAGGTCCCCGACCCTGAGCTCCCTACTATGCACGAACCGTTGGTGATAACGCCTGAGCGCTTGGTTGTACCGCGCATTTCGGATGGCCGCTTGCCATCTACGCTCGTCGATGAGGTACATGTCTTCACGCCGCAGCTGTTCCTGCATAGACACATCGAAAGCCTGGACCCATGGGGAGCCCATGATGATTTCCGGGGGAAGACAGGCTTCGGCCCCGTAGACCAAGAAGAACGGGGTCTCCCCGGTGGCTCGGCTGGGTGTTGTCCGGTTCCCCCATAGCACGGATGGGAGTTCACTGACCCAATTCGCACCATGCTTCAAGTAATCGTAGGTGCGCGCCTTGAGTCCCCTGAGGATCTCTGCATTTGCCCTTTCCACTTAGCCATTACTCCTGGGGTGGGCCACGGACGCAAAGCAGAGCTGGGTGTCGATGCCCTCGCAATACTCCTAGAAGATCCGACTTGTAAACTGGGTTCCGTTGTCCGTAATGATACAGTTTGGGACCCCAAATCTACAGACGATAGCGACAGCGGCACCCTGGGTGATGTTGACCACAGGGGTGGCCTCTGGCCACTTGGTGAATTTGTCGATGGCGACGAAGAGGTACCGGTACCCGCCAATGGCCCTGGGAAATGGTCCCAGGATATCCACCCCCCATACGGCGAATGGCCAGGAGGGTGGGATCATCTGTAGAGTCTGAGCTAGTGTGTGTATCTGCTTTGCGTGGAATTGACACGCCTTGCAGGACTTTACCATCTCAGCTGCATCCTGGAGAGCGGTTGGCCAGTAGAAGCCATGCCGGAAGGCCTTACCGACCAGTGCGCGGGATGATGAATGACTTCCGCACTCTCCTCAATGGATCTCCGTGAGCAACTCACGGCCCTCCTCCTAGGTAATGCACCGCATGGTCCGCATGTGAATGCCGTTGGTGCCACGGCGGTAGAGATCCCCTTCCACCACCGCGTAGCATTTAGCCAACTGCACTATGCGTTCTGCGGACACATGGTCTTCAGGAAGGATATTCTCCTTCAGGTAGTCCCGGATCTCGGAGATCCATGCATCTGGACCACTCTGAGATATTGGCTGCGGCGCTAAGGGGTTGGTAGGCCCCCCTGTAGCACACACAGTCTTCGGTGGGTTCTGGGACGCCACCAGGACCGCTAGCTTCGAGGTGCTAGTCTCGCCCCCTTCGCCCAATTCGGCAGGCTGGGCGGTGGGTCTCAGCAGCCGTCTTTCGAAGACACCCTTAGCCATGGGTACCCAAGTTGATGCCTTCACGGAGAGGTCATCTGCCGCTGAGTTGTCGGCTCGAGGAGCATGTTGCAGTTCTAGGGTTGTGAAGTCTTTCTCCAGCTTCCTCACGTGAAGAAGGTAGGCTACGAGCCTGGGCTCATTGCAGCTACACTCCCCGTGGACTTGCTTGATGATCAGCTAGGGATAGGGCTACCGATAAGCCGAAGATCAGCGCCTCGTACTCTGCCATGTTGTTGGTGGCCTTGAACTCAAGGTTCACCATGTACTTCACTTGATCTCCGCTTGGATCGATGAGGATCACCTCGGCCCCGCCAACTTGTTGGCGGGCAGATCCATCGAAGTAGAGCGTCCAGTGGGGCTTGGTGAATTCAGACCCCTGGGCTCCGCAGGTGTGGGGTCCGAATCAGGATCCGGACCCCAGGGACGCTTGGGGGAGGCGTCCACTCTACGATGAAGTCAGCCAGGACCTAACTCTTGATGGCATGGCAAGGTCGGAAGTCCAACTGGAACTCAGCGAGCTCCACGACCCATTTGGCGATGTTGCTTGTGGCGTTAGAGTTATGGAGGATGGCCCTTAATGGGAAGGAGGTAACCACCACAACCCTGTGCGCTTGAAAATAATGGTGCAGCTTCCTAGACGCGATAAGCACAGCATAGAGGAGTTTGTGCGTCTCAAGGTACCTGGTTTTCGCCTCATGAAGGACCTCGCTGACATAGTAGACCGGCCTTTGAATGGTTCGGACCCCTGCAACCGGTTCCGAGTCGTCAGGTTCCTGGCTTTCTGGTACTGGTCTTTCGACGACCAGCACCATGCTCACTGCTTCCACGGCCACCGCGATGTATAAATACAACGGCTCCTCTAGTTCCGGAGCTACCAATATTGGTAGGGACACTAGGTGCTACTTCAACTCCTGGAAGGCTTGTTCCGCCTCCTTGGTCCAAGAGAAGGGCCCAGACTTCCGTAGCAGCTTGAAGAAGGGCAGCGCTCTCTCAGCCAGCCTCGAAATGAAGCGACTGAGGGCGGCTAATGACCCCGTAAGCTTCTGGACGTCCTTGACTCGGGCTGGGGACCTCATTGTCTCGATCGCTTTGATCTTCTCTGGGTTCGCTTCAATGCCCCGGTACGAAACCAGGAATCCCAGCAACTTCCCAGCGGAGACACCAAAAATGCATTTGTCTGGGTTCAGCTTCGTGCGGGTTGCTCGCAGCTTGTCGAAGACCAGGGTTAAGTCTTCCACTAGGGTTGACCCTTTCTTAGTCTTGACCATGATGTCATCGACGTAGACTTCAACTCTGTCCCTAATCAGGTCCCCGAAAGTCTTACTCATCGCCCGCACAAATGTAGGCAAGGCGTTTTTCAGACCGTACGACATAACAACATAGCAGTAAAGCCCGTCCACTATTACAAAAGCGGTATGCTTCCTATCTTCCCTAGACATCTGGATTTGATGGAAACCAGAGTAAGCGTCTAAGAATGACAATAGGTCGCACCCGAAGGTAGAATCCACGATTTGGTCTATAAGTGGCAGTGGATACGGGTCCTTGGGACAGGCCTTATTCAGGCTGGTGTAGTCGATGCACATCCGAAGCTTCCCATTTGCCTTAGGGATGACTGGGTTGGCCAGCCATATTGGGTGATGAACCTCTTCGATGAAGCCAGTGTCTAGCAGCTTTTGGACCTCTTTTCGGATGAAGTCCTGTCGCTCAACAGACTGTCTGCGAGGCTTCTGACTCACCGGCCTGGCGTCGGGGTTGATCTTCAAATGGTGCTCGATCACCTCCCTAGGGATCCCAGGCATCTACGATGGCTCCCATGCGAACATGTCGGTATTTGCCTGGAGGAAGGCGACAAGCGCGAGTTCCTATTTCTCGTCCAGATCACCCGCAATGCATGTGGTCTGGGTGGAATCCGCAGCGAGCCGGATGGCTTTGACGGGAACACCATCCGCTTAGGATGGTTGTACTTTTGGCGCCTTGGGGAGCGCCTTGGTACCGTAGGTTGAGGGGTTCCTCCCTCCGTCGTCCGGGCGAGCAGTCTCTGTCGCCAGGGCGTGTAGCTTCTCTACGGCCACAAGTGCGGCGGTACGGTCACCCCGCACGGTGAGGACCCCAGTCGGGGATGGTATCTTGAGGACCAAATACCCGTAATGGGCAATGGCTATGAACCGGTACAGGGCCGGCCTGCCAATGATGGCGTTAAAGGGGAGGTTGACCTCCGCGACGTCGAACACGACGTTCTCCGTGCGGAAGTTCTCCTCAGCCCCGAATGTAACCGGGAGTGCGATGCTCCCAAGGGGATACACCGGCTATGGGCCCACTCCGGAGAATGGGCGTGAGGGTCCCAGACGGGACCCCGGGATTTGCAGCTGCTTGAACGCAGCATGGCTGATGACGTTGAGGCTTGCCCCGCCGTCAATCAACACATGGTGCAGCCGCATGTTGGCGATGACAGGGGCGGTGATGAGTGGCAGTATGCCGGCCCCTGCCATATTGTCGGGACAGTCGGATGCCCCGAAGGAGATGGTGGTGCTTTTCCATCGTTGATGTGGGGCAGCCTTCGGGACCCCTGGAGTTGCCGATAGGACCTCACGGCACAGAGACTTGATGTTCCTGCGGGAGGTGAGTTCCTAGCTCCCGCCGTACATGACGTACAGCTTCTTGCTGCGGTCGCTGTCACCCCTGGAGTCAGAATCCCCAGTGAAGACGTCCTTGAGGCCCCCCTCGGGTGATTGATACCCGAGTTCTCGCTCTCCCGCGGCCACTTCGTCGTCGTTGACCCTCTCCTTACCAGGCCGACGTCGGGGCGGGGAGCCGTCCTTGGACGACTGCTCGTGTCGCTCGCTGACGCGTTTCGCGAGCTTGATGATCTTGCGGCATTCCGAGGCGCTGTGGCGAGCGTTGGAATGCACTGGACACGAGCCGCTGCTGCCTCCTTGTGGCCGGGGGCGCTTATTGCGCTCGCCCCGGCCCCCAGTCGTGGCTGCGACAATCGGGGCGGCATACTGTGACTTCTCATGGCCGTGGTTCTTCTTCTTCTTCTTCTTGCCGTCCTGGGAGACGGCTCCGGTGCCTCCCATCTGGTCGACTCCGGTTTGTGGCGCCGAGTGCCATGCACGGCCCTCGGCTGCTTTGGCGCACTTGTCTGCCAGAGTGAAGAGAGTGGAGACAGTCTCTGTCACACCCGGCTTTAAGGAACAAAGCCAGGTGCATCTCATATATGCGCCAAGAAGACAACATATATAATAACAGAGTGTATAGAGATAAATGTCACGATACATCAGAGTATTTATTACATAGCAGAAGTCTTATTACAAAATAAAAGAATAAATATAGAGCGAACTAAGGATCGTCGGCGCCAATGTCAACTGAGAAACGCCACCTAGATCAGATCATACTCCTCGCCTTGTGGCTCCTCCTGAACCAGCTGCTCTTCTCCTGTGGGGGGTTGTGAGACAGCAAGGGTGAGCTCACATACATTCATAGCTCAACAAGTCGTGGGGAATAATGTGGCATGAACTCACCAAAGGTGGGAGTTCACGAAGTGTAAGGCTGATCAATGAAATAGAGGCTGAAGCTAAGCATCGCTTTTATAAGTTGGTCAAAATTTTATTAGCAATTACTAAGTGTAAGTAAATACCAAACCTTAATAATAATAAAGAAAAGTAATAATAAAATAATCCCAAATGCGATGCAAATGTCAAATTAAATTTAAGTTCCATAAATTAATCATGTGAGGGTCGGAGCCGCTCATGACCGTGAGCACGGCTAGTATACTAGTTTTACACTCTGTAGAGGTTGCACATCTTTACCCACAAGTCATGTTACCCATCTGCCAAGAGACAGCCAATCCCATACACCTCTACCGAGGAGGCGAGGCAGGGTAACACTACGAGGCCTTTACAAAGTTCCACTAGCTTCAGAAATCCCGCTACAGTTTATAGGAAGCTCCAGTGCAGGAATCCCTCGCCTGACCGCCATCGCAGCAAAATCAACCCAAGGACCTCCCTACACTGACCACTCCCCTACTGCCCTTGCCCCTTTCGGGTAAGGAAGACCTCCACTAGCTTTCCTAGTTAATCAGCCAAGGGCGTCCCATTAAACCCTTGTGGTAGCACTGTTTTCTCGGGTGGTCACTCCATGTTCCCATTAATTTAATGATCTTAACATGAACAGTAATAATATAAAGATAATAAAAGAGTAATCATGAATATTGTATCTCCATACCCAATCCACATAAAGCAATAGCAGGTACTACCCAAAAAATATTTCAGTGGTGAACAAGGTATAAAGATAACCAAAACTGGGGTGACCTAAAGGATCCCATCAAAATTAACCTATGCAGATCATTAAAATTAATAAGAACATGACTGGGAAAAAGTAAGTGATCAAGGGCACAACTTGCCTTCAATGAGCTCCTGCTCAGCTACCTCTACTTGTTGAGCCTCAGAATCCACAATGGCTTGCTCGTCTACTCGCATCAACACAATACATACATAGTATAGCATAAATTAACATCACATCAAACATGTAAATAAAATATACAGTAAAAATCTAGACATTAAAATAAGATCACAGAAACTGGAATCATTAAATTTGGAGTTATAGATTTCGAGTTATGAATTTCCTAAGATTTAATGTGCTTGAAATAGAATTAAATGATAAATTAATTTTCTTACTGTGTTCATGTCAAAACAGAGATACTAAATGATAGAGAATCTTATTACAAAATTTTAGAAATTGGAATGGTTCAATTTGGAGCTAAAATGAATTTTCTATGGAATAAACAAGTTTTAGGAATGCTTTTTATATTAAAAATCAATTTCTGTATTTATTTACCTATTTTATATGTCCTCTGGACTGGGCCTCGAATTCCAGAAAGCGCAGGGGTTATTACAGAAGAATTCCTAAGACTCAGAACCTAGCTAAGTGGACGGCAGGTTCATTTACAAAAAGAACAGAGGCTCTTTTGCAAAACGTACCCGCGAAGGGGGTACGCTTGGATCTCGGCCGTCCAATCTGCTTTCTACACACAGGATTAGATCACCACTCACCCGAACCGGTACGCAACGTGGTCACTCGGATCTAGATCTGACGGCCCTGGTTTAATGAAACCAAATCTAATCTGAGCCGCAGGATCGCGGATCTACGGCGCCAGATCAATCGCGCGAACGGGTACTCGATTGTCTAATCCTGGCCGCCCGTGAAGATCTGACGGACCAGGGGCCATCACCAACCTCCGTTTCCCAGGGCGGCGGCGCGCGCACACTGCGCGGCGGCGGTCTCGCCGGGCAGTGCCCATCGGCCATTCCGGCGCCTAAGACTAAATCTGAATCATGCCACACGAAGTTCAAGGTGATACAAATAGCAGGGGAGAGCTATTACCGTCCTAGACCGCGAGTTGAAGTCGATCCACGGCGCAGAGCGGCTCCAGCGGCGACGACCAAGTTCGGCGAGCAATTGCGCCACGCCCAGTGGCCGTCTCCACCCGCGAACGACACGGCACCCCTCCAATAGACTTGGAGACGCTCCAAGGCCGATCACCGGGGACTCGACGTCGACGACTACCCGATTTGGTCACGGCGGCTACTCCTATCGGGCTCAGTTCGTGGCGGAAGGGAGGTCGAACGCAAGCGCGGCAGAGGTGTACGCCCTTATAACCGAGGTGAGGCGGTTAGTGGCGTTGGCCCCGACGGAGATCTTGGCCCACGCCGTTGCAGCGCACGGCGGCGACGCGATTCTGTTACGCGCGAGCTTGCAGAGAAGGAGAAGAGAGCGCTGACGGAAGGGGGCCCACAATCAGCCGCTGCGGCGAGCTCAGGCGCGATCACGAGTGCGGACAGACGGGTGGGACCGCCAAGTCAGCGCCCGAACGCCAGCCGACTCGGCCACGCGCGCGAGCGCGCGGAATCCGTCTGGCAGGTGGGACCTGGTGGTAAGTGACCCAGCGCGCAGAGAATGAGTTGGGCCGCGCGAGTAAGTGGGCCAGAAGCGGGGTTTGCAGCCCACGATCCATTTTTCCTTTTACCTTTTTTTTCTTTCCTTTTTTTTCTTTATTTCCAAATTTCAATTTACATCCAGATTTAAATTCAAATCATGTGCCAAATTATCCTCACATTATATTGTGAAATTAGGAGTACCAATTTTAGGAATATAATTATATATTAGTTATATCACCTTCCTCTCTTTCTTATAAATAAAACCCTACTTTCAAATTTAGGGTTTAATTCCACTTCTAATATTTATTATCTCATTATCATTAACATTATTATTTTATTTAATGCACAAACATATAAACTCCAACATGATGCAATTTTTTTTATCATTTGTTTGAATTAATCTCTAAATTTTGTGTATGCTCTTTTTAAGATGCAAATGAGGCACTGAAAGGGAATTAGGCTTACACCTAGTCCCTAATTAATTTTGGTGGTTGAATTGCCCAACACAAATAAATGGACTAACTAGTTTGCTCTAGTGTATAAGTTATACAGGTGCCAAAGGTTCACACTTAGCCAATAAAAAGACCAAGTATTGGGTTCGACAAAAGAGCAAAGGGACAACAGAAGGCACCTCTGGTCTGGCGCACCGGACTGTCCGGTGTGCCACCGGACATGTCCGGTGCATCAGAGGACTCCAACTCAAACTTGTCGCCTTCGGGAAATTCCAGAGGCAACTCCGCTATAATTCACCGGACTGTCTGGTGTACACCGGACAGTATCCGGTGCTCCAAGGAAGAGCGGCCTCCGGAACTCGCCAGTCTCGGGAATTCAGAACGGCAGCTCCACTACAATTCATCGGACATGTCCGGTGTACACCGGACTGTCCGGTGTAACTGCGGGGCAACGGCTACTTCCGGCGCCAACGGCTACCTGCAGCGCATTTATTGCGCGCCAGCGCGCGCAGAGGTCAGGCACGCCCATGCTGGCGCACCGGACATTCTACAGTACATGTCCGGTGCGCCACCGGACATCCAGGCGGGCCCAGAAGTCAGAGCTCCAACGGTCGGAACCCAACGGCTTTGGTGACGTGGCTGGCGCACCGGACATGTCCGGTGTGCACCGGACTGTCCGGTGCACCATACGACAGTCAGCCCCTCCAAACGACTAGTTTGGTGGTTGGGGCTATAAATACCCCCAACCACCCCACATTCAAGTCATCCAAGTTTTCCCACTTCAACTACTTACAAGAGCTCTAGCATTCAATTCTAGACACACCAAAGTGATCAAATCCTCTCCAAACTCCACACAACGCCATAGTGATTAGTGAGAGAGATTTGCTTGTGTTCTTTTGAGCTCTTGCGCTTGGATTGCTTTCTTCTCTCTTTGATTCTTCATTGCGATCATACTCACTTGTAATTGAGGCAAGAGACACCAATCTTGTGGTGGTCCTTGTGGGAACTTTGTGTTCCAAGTAATTGAGAAGAAAAGCTCACTCGGTCCGAGGGACCGTTTCAGAGAGGGTAAGGGTTGAAAGAGACCCGGCCTTTGTGGCCTCCTCAACGGGGAGTAGGTTTGCGAGAACCGAACCTCGGTAAAACAAATCCGCGTGTCACACTCTTCATTCGCTTGCGATTTGTTTTGCACCCTCTCTCGCGGACTTATATTTATTTCTAACGCTAACCCGTCTCGTAGTTGTGTTTATATTTGTAAATTTCAGTTTCGCCCTATTCACCCCCCTCTAGGCGACTTTCAATTGGTATCAGAGCCCGGTGCTTCATTAGAGCCTAACCGCTCGAAGTGATGTCGGGAGATCACACCAAGAGGGAGATGGAGACCGGCGACAAGCCCACTACGAGCCACGGGAGCACTTCATCGGAAGAGTCCCGCACCAAGAGGAAGGAGAAGAAGAAGGACTCCTCCAAACGGAAGGAGAAAAGATCTTCCTCTTCTCACCACAAAGAGAAGAAGGAAAAATCCTCTTCCCATAAGCCACATCGGAGTGAGGACAAGAAAAAGAGGATGAGGAAGGTGGTCTACTACGAGACCGATACTTCATCAACATCTACCTCCGACTCCGACGCGCCGTCCGTAACTTCTAAGCGCCAAGAGCGCAAGAAGTTTAGTAAGATCCCCTTACACTACCCTCGTACATCTAGACATACTCCATTACTTTCCGTTCCATTAGGCAAACCGCCAACCTTTGATGGCGAAGATTATGCTAGGTGGAGTGATTTAATGAAATTTCATCTAACCTCACTCCACAAAAGTATATGGAATGTTGTTGAGTTTGGAGCACAGGTACCATCCGTAGGGGATGAAGACTATGATTCGGACGAAGTGGCCCAAATCGAGCACTTCAACTCCCAAGCCACAACCATACTCCTCGCCTCTCTAAGTAGAGAGGAATATAACAAGGTGCAAGGATTGAAGAATGCAAAGGAGATTTGGGACCTACTCAAGACCGCGCACGAGGGTGATGAACTCACCAAGATCACCAAGCGGGAAACGATCGAGGGGGAGCTCGGTCGTTTTCGTCTTCGCCAAGGGGAGGAGCCACAAGATATGTACAACCGGCTCAAAACCTTGGTGAACCAAGTGCGCAACCTCGGGAGCAAGAAATGGGATGACCACGAGGTGGTTAAGGTTATTTTGAGATCACTTATTTTCCTTAACCCTACTCAAGTTCAATTAATTCGTGGTAACCCAAGATATACACTAATGACTCCCGAGGAAGTAATCGGGAATTTTATGAGCTTTGAATGTATGATTAAAGGATCAAAGAAGATCAACGAGCTTGATGAACCCTCCACGTCCGAAGCACAACCGGTGGCATTTAAGGCGACGGAGGAGAAGAAGGAGGAGTCTACACCGAGTAGACAACCAATTGATGCCTCCAAGCTCGACAATGAGGAGATGGCTTTAATCATCAAAAGCTTTCGCCAAATCCTCAAGCAACGGAAGGGGAAGGACTACAAATCCCGTTCCAAGAAGGTTTGCTACAAGTGTGGTAAGCCCAGTCAGTTTATTGCTAAATGTCCATTATCAAGTGACAGTGACAGGGATAACGACAAGAAGGGCAAGAGGAGAGAAAAGAAGAGGTACCACAAGAAGAGGGGCGGCGATGCCCACGTGTGTCGCAAGTGGAACTCCGACGAGAGCTCCACCGACTCCTCCTCCGACGACGAGGACGCCGCCAACATCGCCGTCACCAAGGGACTCCTCTTCCCAAACGTCGGCCACAAGTGCCTCATGGCAAAGGACGGCAAAAGGAAGAAGGTTAAATCTAAATCCTCCACTAAATATGAGTCCTCTAGTGATGATAATGCTAGTGATGAGGAAAATAATTTGCGTACCCTTTTTGCCAACCTTAACATGGAACAAAAGGAAAAATTAAATGAGTTAATTAGTGCTATTCATGAAAAGGATGACCTTTTGGATTCCCAAGAGGACTTCCTAATTAAGGAAAACAAGAAACATGTTAAGGTTAAGAATGCTTATGCTCTTGAGGTAGAAAAATGTGAGAAATTATCTAGTGAGCTAAGCACATGCCATGACACTATTGCCAACCTTAGAAATGAAAATGCTAAATTAATTGCTAAGGTTGATTCTCATGTTTGTATTGATTCAACTTCCAATCCTAGAAATGATAATGTTGATTTACTTGCTAGGATTGATGACTTGAATGTCTCTATTGCTAGCCTTAGAAATGAGAATGAGAAATTGATTGCTAAGGCTAAAGAATTAGATGTTTGCAATGTTACAATTTCCAATCTTAGAGATAACAATGATATTTTGCGTGCTAAGATTGTTGAGCTTAATTCTTGCAAACCCTCTACATCTACTATTGAGCATGTGTCTATTTGTACTAGATGT
This sequence comes from Zea luxurians, assembly GCA_029449295.1. Classification (NCBI taxonomy): domain Eukaryota; kingdom Viridiplantae; phylum Streptophyta; class Magnoliopsida; order Poales; family Poaceae; genus Zea; species Zea luxurians. Next base: position 9,051,851 of record JAOPSE010000005.1, on the reverse strand, counting down.
AGAGATATTGATGTTGATGCTATTCATGATCACATGGTCTTAATTAAACAACAAAATGATCATATAGCAAAATTAGATGCTAAAATTGCCGAGCATAACTTAGAAAATGAAAAGTTTAAATTTGCTAGAAGTATGCTCTATAATGGGAGACGCCCTGGCATCAAGGATGGCATTGGCTTCCAAAGGGGAGACAATGTCAAACTTAATGCCCCTCCTAAAAATTTGTCTAACTTTGTTAAGGGCAAGGCTCTCATGCCTCAGGATAACGAGGGTTACATTTTGTACCCTGCCGGTTATCCCGAGAGCAAAATTAGGAGAACTCATTCTAGGAAGTCTCACTCTGGCCCTAACTATGCTTTTATGTATAAGGGTGAGACATCTAGCTCTAGGCAACCAACCCGTGCTAAGTTGCCTAGAAAGAAAACTCCTAGTGCATCAAATGATCATGACATTTCATTTAAGACTTTTGATGCATCTTATGTGCTTACTAACAAATCCGGCAAGGTAGTTGCCAAGTTTGTTGGGGGCAAACACAAGGGCTCTAAGACTTGTGTTTGGGTACCCAAAGTTCTTGTTTCTAATGCTAAAGGACCCAAAACCGTTTGGGTACCTAAAGTCAAGAACTAAAATTGTTTTGTAGGTTTATGCATCCGGGGGCTCAAGTTGGATACTCGACAGCGGGTGCACAAACCACATGACAGGGGAGAAGAAGATGTTCTCCTCATATGAGAAAAACCAAGATCCCCAACGAGCTATCACATTCGGGGATGGAAATCAAGGTTTGGTCAAAGGATTGGGTAAAATTGCTATATCACCTGACCATACTATTTCCAATGTTTTTCTTGTAGATTCTTTAGATTACAATTTGCTTTCCGTTTCGCAACTATGTCAAATGGGCTACAACTGTCTATTTACTGATGTAGGTGTCACTGTCTTTAGAAGAAGTGATGATTCAATAGCATTTAAGGGAGTGTTAGAGGGTCAGCTATACTTGGTAGATTTTGATAGAGCTGAACTCGACACTTGCTTAATTGCTAAGACTAACTTGGGTTGGCTCTGGCACCGCCGACTAGCCCATGTTGGAATGAAGAATCTTCATAAGCTTCTAAAGGGAGAACACATTTTAGGACTAACAAATGTTCATTTTGAGAAAGACAGGATTTGTAGCGCATGCCAAGCCGGGAAGCAAGTTGGCACTCATCATCCACACAAGAACATCATGACTAGTGACAGGCCACTGGAGCTCCTACACATGGACCTATTCGGCCCGGTCGCTTACATAAGCATCGGCGGGAGTAAGTACTGTCTAGTTATTGTGGATGATTATTCTCGCTTCACTTGGGTGTTCTTTTTGCAGGAAAAATCTCATACCCAAGAGACCTTAAAGGGGTTCTTGAGACGGGCTCAAAATGAGTTCGACTTAAGGATCAAGAAAATTAGAAGCGACAATGGGACGGAGTTCAAGAACTCACAAATAGAAGGCTTCCTTGAGGAGGAGGGCATCAAGCATGAGTTCTCTTCTCCCTACACCCCACAACAAAATGGTGTAGTGGAGAGGAAGAATCGAACTCTATTGGACATGGCAAGAACCATGCTTGATGAGTACAAGACACCGAATCGGTTTTGGGCCGAGGCGGTCAACACCGCCTGCTACGCCATCAACCGGTTATATCTACACCGAATCCTCAAGAAGACATCCTATGAACTCCTAACCGGTAAAAAGCCAAATATTTCATATTTTAGAGTTTTTGGTAGCAAATGTTTTATTCTTGTCAAAAGAGGTAGAAAATCTAAATTTGCTCCTAAAACTGTAGAAGGCTTTTTACTAGGATATGACTCAAACACAAGGGCATATAGAGTCTTTAACAAGTCCTCAGGACTTGTTGAAGTTTCTTGTGACGTTGTGTTTGATGAGACTAACGGCTCTCAAGTAGAGCAAGTTGATCTTGATGAGATAGGTGAAGAACAGGCTCCGTGCATCGCGCTAAGGAACATGTCCATTGGGGATGTGTGTCCTAAGGAATCCGAAGAGCCTCCACTTGCACAAGATCAACCATCCTCCTCCACGCAAGCATCTCCACCAACCCAAAATGAGGACGAGGCTCAAGTTGATGAAGGAGAAGATCAAAGAGATGAGCCTCCTCAAGATGACGGCAACGATCAAGGGGGAGATGCAAATGATCAAGACAAGGAGGATGAAGAACCAAGGCCGCCACACCCAAGAGTCCACCAAGCAATACAACGAGATCACCCTGTCGACACCATCCTCGGCGACATTCATAAGGGGGTAACCACTAGATCTCGTGTTGCACATTTTTGTGAGCATTACTCTTTTGTTTCCTCTATTGAGCCACACAGGGTAGAGGAAGCACTCCAAGATTCGGATTGGGTGATGGCGATGCAAGAGGAGCTCAACAATTTCACTAGAAATGAGGTATGGCATTTAGTTCCACGTCCTAATCAAAATGTTGTAGGAACCAAGTGGGTCTTCCGCAACAAGCAAGACGAGCATGGTGTGGTGACAAGGAACAAAGCTCGACTCGTGGCCAAGGGGTATTCACAAGTCGAAGGTTTGGATTTTGGTGAAACCTATGCACCCGTAGCTAGGCTTGAGTCAATTCGTATATTATTAGCCTATGCTACTTACCATGGCTTCAAGCTTTACCAAATGGACGTGAAGAGTGCCTTCCTCAATGGACCAATCAAGGAAGAGGTCTACGTTGAGAAACCTCCCGGCTTTGAAGACAGTGAGTACCCTAACCATGTATATAGGCTCTCTAAGGCGCTTTATGGGCTCAAGCAAGCCCCAAGAGCATGGTATGAATGCCTTAGAGATTTCCTTATTGCTAATGGCTTCAAAGTCGGAAAGGCCGATCCTACTTTATTCACTAAAACTCTTGACAATGATTTGTTTGTGTGCCAAATTTATGTTGATGATATCATATTTGGGTCTACTAACGAATCTACATGTGAAGAATTTAGTAGGATCATGACACAAAAATTCGAGATGTCTATGATGGGGGAGTTGAAGTATTTTCTAGGATTTCAAGTCAAGCAACTCCAAGAGGGCACCTTCATTTGCCAAACGAAGTACACTCAAGACATTCTAACCAAGTTTGGAATGAAGGATGCCAAGCCCATCAAGACACCCATGGGAACAAATGGGCATCTCGACCTCGACATGGGAGGTAAATCCGTCGATCAAAAGGTATACCGGTCGATGATTGGTTCACTACTCTATTTATGTGCATCTCGACCGGACATTATGCTTTCCGTTTGCATGTGTGCAAGATTCCAAGCTGACCCTAAGGAATCACACCTTACGGCCGTAAAACGAATCTTGAGATATTTGGCTTATACACCTAAGTTTGGGCTTTGGTACCCTCGGGGATCCACATTTGATTTGATTGGTTATTCGGATGCCGATTGGGCGGGGTGCAAAATCAATAGAAAGAGCACATCGGGGACTTGCCAGTTCTTGGGAAGATCCTTGGTGTCTTGGGCTTCAAAGAAGCAAAATTCGGTCGCTCTTTCTACTGCCGAAGCCGAGTATATTGCCGCAGGCCATTGTTGCGCGCAATTACTTTGGATGAGGCAAACCCTGCGGGACTATGGTTACAAATTAACCAAAGTTCCTCTTCTATGTGATAATGAGAGTGCAATCCGCATGGCGGATAATCCCGTTGAGCATAGCCGCACTAAACACATAGCCATTCGGTATCATTTTCTTAGGGATCACCAACAAAAGGGGGATATCGAGATTGCATATATTAATACTAAAGATCAATTAGCCGATATCTTTACCAAGCCTCTTGATGAACAAACTTTTACCAAACTTAGGCATGAGCTCAATATTCTTGATTCTAGGAATTTCTTTTGCTAGTTTGCACACATAGCACACAAGTATACCTTTGATCATGTCTCTTTTATATATGCTATGACTAATGTGTTTTCAAGTGTATTTCAAACCAAGTTATAGGTATATTGAAAGGGAATTGGAGTCTTCGGCGAAGACAAAGGCTTCCACTCCACTCTACTACTCATCCTTCGTTGTCGCTCCGCTTCTCTCTCCACCTTTGGTATAATCTTCACTCATATGTTTTATTTGCCAAAGGGGAGAAAATAGTTGTCAAAGGGCTTATATCTCACTCAAAGTATCCGTTTTTGGCGATTCATGCCAAAGGGGGAGAAAGTATGAGCCCAAAGCAAAAGGACCGCACCACCACCCTAATTTTAAAAATTAATGGTCTTCAATTGGAAAATTTCAAATTGGTATCTCTTTGTGTTCTAAAGGGGGAGCTAGTAGTATTTTCAAAATTTGATGTCTTAAAACCCTCTTGAACGCTAAGAGGAGAATTTATTGAGGGGGAGTTTTGTTTAGTCAAAGGAAAAGCATTTCAAACAAGGGGAGAAAATTTCAAAACTTGAAAATGCTTCTCAAAATCTTATTCATTTACCTTTGACTATCTTGCTAAAGGACTTTGAAAAGATTTTACAATAGAATTTGCAAAAATAAAACTTGTGGTGCAAGCGTGGTCCAAAATGTTAAAAATAAAGAAACAATCCATGCATATCTAGTAAGTAATATTTATATTGGCTCAATTCCAAGCAACCTTTGCACTTACATTATGCAAACTAGTTCAATTATGCACTTTTATATTTGCTTTGGTTTGTGTTGGCATCAATCACCAAAAAGGGGGAGATTGAAAGGGAATTAGGCTTACACCTAGTCCCTAATTAATTTTGGTGGTTGAATTGCCCAACACAAATAAATGGACTAACTAGTTTGCTCTAGTGTATAAGTTATACAGGTGCCAAAGGTTCACACTTAGCCAATAAAAAGACCAAGTATTGGGTTCGACAAAAGAGCAAAGGGACAACAGAAGGCACCTCTGGTCTGGCGCACCGGACTGTCCGGTGTGCCACCGGACATCAGAGGACTCCAACTCAAACTTGTCACCTTCGGGAAATTCCAGAGGCAACTCCGCTATAATTCACCGGACTGTCCGGTGTACACCGGACAGTGTCCGGTGCTCCAAGGAAGAGCGGCCTCCAGAACTCGCCAGTCTCGGGAATTCAGAACGGCAGCTCCGCTATAATTCACCGGACATGTCCGGTGTACACCGGACTGTCCGGTGTAAATGCGGGGCAACGGCTACTTCCGGCGCCAACGGCTACCTGCAGCGCATTTATTGCGCGCCAGCGCGCGCAGAGGTCAGGCACGCCCATGCTGGCGCACCGGACATTCTACAGTACATGTCCGGTGCGCCACCGGACATCCAGGCGGGCCCAGAAGTCAGAGCTCCAACGGTCGGAACCCAACGGCTTTGGTGACGTGGCTGGCGCACTGGACATGTCCGGTGTGCACCGGACTGTCCGGTGCACCATACGACAGTCAGCCCCTCCAAACGGCTAGTTTGGTGGTTGGGGCTATAAATACCCCCAACCACCCCACATTCAAGTCATCCAAGTTTTCCCACTTCAACTACTTACAAGAGCTCTAGCATTCAATTCTAGACACACCAAAGTGATCAAATCCTCTCCAAACTCCACACAACGCCATAGTGATTAGTGAGAGAGATTTGCTTGTGTTCTTTTGAGCTCTTGCGCTTGGATTGCTTTCTTCTCTCTTTGATTCTTCATTGCGATCATACTCACTTGTAATTGAGGCAAGAGACACCAATCTTGTGGTGGTCCTTGTGGGAACTTTGTGTTCCAAGTAATTGAGAAGAAAAGCTCACTCGGTCCGAGGGACCGTTTGAGAGAGGGTAAGGGTTGAAAGAGACCCGGCCTTTGTGGCCTCCTCAACTGGGAGTAGGTTTGCGAGAACCGAACCTCGGTAAAACAAATCCGCGTGTCACACTCTTCATTCGCTTGCGATTTGGTTTGCACCCTCTCTCGAGGACTTATATTTATTTCTAACGCTAACCCGTCTCGTAGTTGTGTTTATATTTGTAAATTTCAGTTTCGCCCTATTCACCCCCCCTTTAGGCGACTTTCAGGCACAATTGAGGATAACTCTCTATTATTCTTGGTATACAACTTGGAGTATTACAGTCTCCACGTCGTGCGTGGCTAACTTCTCCAACATCTTTTCATCACGTACTCCCTCGCGGAAGGCCGTGATGATGGATGCATCCGATATACGAGGTATGGTGCCTCTTACCTTGGTGAAGCGGGAGATGAAGGCCCGGAGAGTTTCTCCAGGCTCCTGCCTCACTGCGTGGAGGTGAGCCTCCACGCGATGTTGTTGATAAGCACTGGCGAAGTTCGCTGTGAACCGCGCGCAGAGCTCTTCCCAGGAGTAAATTGACCCTGGGGTAAGGTTCATGAGCCAAGTCCGGGCAGGCCCAGACAAGGCAACATGAAAATATGTCGCCATCACGGTGGTGTCCCCACCCGCTGCCGTAATGATGGTGACGTACACCTGCACGAATTCCGACGGGTTGGACGTACCGTCGTACTTTTATGGCAGGTGTGGCCGGAACTTGGGTGGCCAGGTCGCTGCGCGGAGATGATCTGTGAGTGCGGCGCAGCCCACACCGGCCAAGAGGGCACTCGCCTGGAGCCGGGTGCCCACTGGGGTCTACGGTGCAACCGCAGTGAAAGTCGTAGTCAAAGTTGCGGCCCTCGACGTTCTGTCGGCGCTCACGCGCCCACTCTAAAGAGATCCAGACGTCCTCCCCCACACGCCTGCGGTTGAGCTCTGCCCGGAGGTCACTGGTCTGTGCGCCCCTCACTGAGGGTGAGCGCACAGACGCCGATGCCTCATGTTGGCGCCGGGATGACCGTGGCCTCGACTTGGTCGAGGTAGAATGTGCCATGCCGAGCAGTCGGTCGACGTTGTCCCGCCACTGCTTCATGGCCCCCGGTGAGGCCATGGAGCTTGGAGGGTGACGCAACTACTCCCTGGCTGCTGACAATGCTCCCGGAGCCGTCCTCGACGGAGTCCAGGATGTCTGCGCAGTTGTATGCTGTCGCGCAGCGTGCACAGCAGCAGTGCCCGGCACTGGGCGGTTGGGAACCTGTGGCGTGGAAGAAACAACTTCTTCCTCCACCAGGAAATCCGTTGAAATCTCGGCGCGGTGCTCAACGATTTGCACCATCATGCTGAGCGAGAAAACAAGCAAAAACCTAATGTCAAGCCCCCTACCTAGCGCGCCAAATGTCGGAGAGGGAATTCTCCGGCCGGGTGGCGGAGTGCACCCGCCCTAAATCCTAAGATGAGGAGGGGGCTTAAGCGTTTTGCCTATCTTGCTAGATGTACGATGAACTCAGGAGCACGCGAGGATTTAGAGTGGTTCAGGCCGCCGGAGCGTAATACCCTACTCCATTGTGTGTTGTATTGGTGTGGAAGCTTGAGAGCTGAGAGTCTAAGTCTCAGTTCAGTCTGTGTGTGAGTGTGTGTTGTTGCGTGCCCTCCCTTTTATAGCTCAAGGGGGGCACATACAAAGACACTGAACCCCGACATGTGGGCCCAGGGACATAACGGATGGAACTCCCGGAGCATCTAATGCCCGTCATCTTGTGCAATCTCCCTGTGCCCTGATATCCGCTGCTTGTGTAGCATTGGCGTGCGGCAGAAGCTTCCCTGGTAATGTACAAGTCATGATGACCATGGCGCGCACGACGGTATGGGCGTACTGCCCACTGTCTGATTGGACAGGCACGCCGCCTGTAGAGTGGCCTGGTCGTCGCCTGCCAACGGAGTGGACAGGGCTCATTAAATGTCGAGGCGGCACATCGCCTGTCAGCAGGGCGGACAGGCGGCGCGTCTTTTCCGCAATAAATGTGGAGATCGCGTGGCCTAGAGGCCTTACGTCAGGCTCCACCCGCTGGCTTACGTCACGGGCAATAGGCCACGTGGCAGCATCGGGTCTCCGCCTGAGCGGGGAGCGGAAGCGCTCTGGACAAAGCCCTGACAAGTGCCTGCGCCGGACCCCTGTACGTCCCTGACCTAGGCCAGGGTATTCCCAGTCCCGAGACCTTGCCGTGGGTGGCCCAAACCTCACTTAGAGGGGTCCGGGTCCCATCCAGGGGAACGTGGGGGCCCTGGGTTGTACCCGGAGGTCCGGGCTACGTATGCTGGGGTCCGGCACTTTCCCATGGGGTCCGGATCCACTGACGATATCGCGGTATACGCTACCTTCTCTGGTCACGTGGCGGCCCCGGAGTCGTCCATGTGGTGGGGTCGGGCGTTGTTTATCACGCGTCTAGAGATAGACGCGCGGGTACCGCACCTTCATACCGTAGTAAGGGGTACCCCTGTTCCAGGGTACCGACAGAGTATATCGTCTCCTCCGGCCACGTGGCGGCCTCGGTGCTGCCCACGTGGTGGGGTCAGGCGCTGTTTGCTACGTGGCTGGAGGTAGCCGCATGGACTCCACGCTTTCACACTGTAGTAAGGGGTACCCCTGATTCAGGGTACCGACAGATTATAACCCAAGGGTTTGGGAAATTTTTAAACTATGGACAGCATGGATTCTATCCATAGTTCATTAGGTATAGAACAAATCCATTAAGATATTGCACAAGTGTATATTAGAATCCATGGATCAAAAAAATAACTAGCTTTAAGAGATACATAGACTAAATGGTAGATTTAATCCCACCATGGGATTTGGTGTGACATATGGATTCACCCAATTCAGAACCTGATTAAATCCATGGTGGGATTTATTCCCTTGTAACCGAACAAGGCCTAATTGAGAATTTGGAGTGGGATGTGATTGAATAGAACTCCTTCAGCATCTCCTTTTAATTTCTCTAATGGTTTAGTAGTGCGACCAAAAAGTATGCTCTAAATTAGAAGTGCTGAACTGCTAACCCAAGCAATGAGAGTTAACGCACTAGAAGCATCAGATGAAATGATCCATGACATTGTTCAGCTCAGCAGACTACCGTAATTATCTACCATCAAGCGACCAAGTATAACTGAGAATGAAGAAGGTCTTTTCTTGTAGTAAGATGAATTATTCTAACTTTCTAAGCTTCAAATTTGTTTTCCTTTCTTGAGACGAGTCCAAAATTTATTGAACTACAGTGCATTTGCTTGATTGGTATATGTAGAACGATTTAGATAATAAGGTGCCTTCCCTTGACGTATCTTAGTGCATGATGCTTGCAGTTTGTATTAAGATTCAGCTGGAGTCTTCTAACTGCTGTAGGTAGAATTAAGTAATAATTTGACTAAGCAATACAATATATAAGATGCAACAAAAAACTAACTAAATTTCACCACATAAAAAGAATTTGTCATAGAAAAAAGATGTTCCCATCTGGAAGAGGAAACTTCCTATTATTTTCTCCGGCCATTTTATTTCGCTGAACATGAACTACACAACACTGACTGGTGGTGCATCAAGGCTAGTATTGCATTGCCTTCAGTAGATGGGTGTATCATAATTCCATCACCACTATGTTTGCTCATACTTATGTTAATATTACAACATGCAGGAGGTGTACTATCGAAGTGAGCTTATGAAGGAGGAAGGATCAGCAGGAATGGGAATAGCAGCTACTCCATCAAGCATTCGTGTAACCTTCAGCATAGTAGGTCTCATGGTCGGGTCCTCCTGGACACACAACAATGCCACTGCTACAAACCTTTCCACCACCTTCAGATTGGAAATTGCTTCTTCATCACCCTCCACCAGAAAATCAACTCTGCCACACCTATAACAGTCATTTGCCCAGTAAGTAAGTATCTTTTGATTCTCTTCTGCAGCCTCCAACTCAACGTTCCGCCGACAACAGATTAGCTCCAACAGAATGACCCCAAAGCTGTAAACATCCACCTTGGCAGTAATAACGGTACTCTTGAACCACTCAGGTGCAACATACCCTCGGGTACCCCGGATACCTGTATTAGTTTGTGTCTGGTTGGTTCGGAGCAGCTTGGCTAACCCGAAATCTGAGATCTTTGCTGTGAAGTTGCCATCGAGAAGGATGTTCTGGGGCTTTATGTCACAATGGATGATCTGCGTGCTGCACTCCTCATGTAAATATAGCAGACCCCTTGCCACCTCGAGAGCAAGCTGAGCCCGAAGGTTCCACTCAAGCCTGATATCACCGAATAGGAACCTGTTGAGTGATCCATTGGTCATGAATTCGTACACCAACAGCCTTTCTTTTCCTTCATTGCAGAATCCAAGCAACCTGACCAAGTTCTTGTGGTGAGTCCGTCCAATTGTCTGGACTTCAACGGTGAACTCTTTCTCTGTTTCATGCTCAAGCTTGTCAATTTTCTTAACCGCAATGTATGTACAGAGATCATCTTGTAACTGGCCCTTGTAAACAATACCAGAGGCACCAGTGCCAAGTACCTCCGTGAATCCACTGGTTGCCTTCTCAAGCTCAGTGTAATTGAAGGCTTTCAGGGGCAATCCTAGATTGTTTGATGACTGCACAGACGGGCTTTCATTTATGGTTATAGTACAGTAAGTACCGAAGAGTATAACAGAGATCAGGACAATGTTCAGCAAGATAGAGCTTCCTAGAAACAATGAACTTCCAAGGATCCAGTGCTTCTTATCTTTCTTCCATCTGTTGGAATCAAGAAGCTCAGGTTGTTGACTGTTGTTTTTTGGTACCTTGATGTAAACTGTCCTCTGCACACTATCCCCTACAACATTATTTGTTAAAGGCAACTTCTTCTTCCAACATGTATTGTCACTATCACGAAACACAGCGACAGCACATAAACAATCCGTCAGGCAGAGCTGCTGGCACTGGTTGTTAGGTATGTTGTCATGCTGTTCATAGTCACATTGAGGCCAATCCACATTGCTCATTGTTACTAACTGAAACTGCTTCGTGGCACCTGCTTCATCCAAGTCACAACTTGGTTGCTGGAAGTCAGGCGTGCAGCCTTTACTTCCACCCTTAAATGTGTACTGTGGGACGCACACGCAGGTAGTCTGGTTGTTTATGACATCCACCTTGCTGTAACTGTTGAAACCGCATGTTCCACTGCTGACCTGTGTCTCTGCTATTGACCTTCTTGGGATATAGATATTTGGAGCTTTGAAGTCGACAACTGACCATGCCTGAGTGTACAGGTGGTTGCTGAACTTCTTTGGATACATATATTGCCGGAAAACGCCATCTGGATCAAGTGTGGCACGATGGTAGTAGTCCGCTATGGAGCTTATCTTCCCAGATGTGATTTTTACTTGTGTTCCATTATCCAAGGTGATGTATATCATGCCAGTCGCATTGAATACCAAATTTGTGGCGTTCCCAGGCATGGACCAATTATATTCATGTTGAGGATCGGATTGCACAGCAGTAGCATAGAAGAAAACACCATTATTTTGCAGGTTAAGGTGGAACCGTCCATTGGAGTAGTCTGTGGCAATGGTCCGGCTGTGGAGCTTGGTTTCAGGGGTGAGCACCTGAGTGAGCAGAATAGTGTCTGCTGGGTTATCGAAGGTCCCCCACTTGGAAGAGCCATCTGCAGCAGCCAGTACAAAGTTTCCAGTATCGAGCATGGAAGCATAGGTTGCACTCACAACTTCTGGATTCCATACCTCTTTGCCAGTAGGGTCCTGGAGCGAGAGCGCTCCACTGGACGTGAGCTCGAGGCATGAACCGGATGAAACTTGTACCAGCGCTGGATCTGGATCAGCGGTCTTGGCATACCATGCCACTGTCTTGTCGCTGATCTTGTTGAACCAGACAGCGAGCAAGTAGGAGGAGGTGTTGCCCTCGATGGACCGGAAGCCAAAGGCAAAGGCACCAGAAGGGGAGAGCCAAAAGCTGTTAGGCCCTTGGGGCGTTGAGGAGCCCAAGGTGATTCTCTGTTGAGCTTGTACATATGGTGAGGACAGTAGCAGGAGGAACGGCAAGAGGAGGAGAGACCCCATCGATTATTATTATTATATTATTATGGCTTGGCTGCCATTTCTTGCTTCTGAATTCTGATGGCAATATATATCCAATGCATCAATGGGTCTTCGTTGACTTGACCTAACTGTTGATGGGTCATCAGAACCTTCAGGGCATGTTCGGTTCTACCTCAATCCATATGGATTGAGGGGGATTGAAGGGGTTTTAATTCCTAGTAAGTCAAAATCCCTCCCAATCCATATCAGTCCTCTCCAATCCATATGGATTGAAAATAACCGAACAAGCCCTCAAGGGGTAACAATAATCATCTTTGAACCAGTCAATCAAGACACAGTTGGCTGGTCCAGATGCATTGGATTTGGTTTTGGAAGGTTGCATGCGTTATGTGGTGCTCCTTTACGGGCATGCTAGATTTTTTTCACATGATTGCGAGTTCAACATTAATGAAGACATATTTTTCTTGTGGTCACATATTGAAGGCCGGTGCACAATACCATTGCCTGGATGGTACCAGTTATTATTCTGCAGTTATTTCAGAAGAATAGCAATGACAACTACTTACTACCAGACTAGCAGTCAAGCCAGCTGAAATTAGCTGAAATTAGGGAGTGTGGTGTTTGGTTTCTAGGGACTAATATTTAATCCCTTCATTTTATCCATTTTGGTTTATAAATTGCTAAATACATTGCTAAATACGGAAACTAAAATAGAGTTTTAGTCTCTATATTTAGTAATTTAGATACTAAAATAGAATAAAATGTAGTGACTAAACATTAGTCTATAAAAACCAAACACACCTTTAATATACGAGGGTCATGGGAAGTGTCTGATTTACCCCCTAGAGTACTAGTCATCAGATTGGAACAAGGAGGTTGAAAGTGTACAAGAGAAAAAAATTGGTTACTTTTACTCAGTTTCCTTGATATCTCTATTATGTTTTTCAATTCTGAGAAAAAGATTTCTGTGGATGCATTGTTTTCTGAATTTTCTTTGTGGCATTTCCTTGAAACAATTTAAAGGGCATGTATCTGAAGCCTGATAATTTGTCGTTTGTTAAATATATGAGCAGGAATATATGGGCTGGACCCGTAATTATTTGTGGAACATTGACTTGGCCGTTTAGTTGTGAGATGGTTATGAGACATTGAATCCTAATTGATTCTTATATGGACACATGATTTTTTATTAACCATGTAGCTTTGATTTTTTTTCTCTTTTCTTTTTCCTATGCTTAAGAGTTACTGTAGTTCCTCTCTCATGCACTATTTTTTTTGTCTAACCTTGTGATCGATGCAGAGCTACTTTTACATCATCAAAAAGCAATACGTTTACTAGGCAATACGTTTACTAGCTAAAGAAATAAGTGTGCCTTTTATACAGATAGTTTGATATTAAATGAATTTTTATGATGATTAAAATAATTAATTTGTACGGTTTAATAATTTACTCAAAATTCGAAAAACTGAAGTGTTCTCCAAAATTTTCAGATACACAGGCCCAGAATTTTGAAACAATGATTTTAGGTTCTGCTTCAAATTTAATTATAAATTTTAACCTTAAAATTTTTAAGAAAAAAATCCAAGTTATTTGTCTCGAAGTTTCGAAGTTTCTTGTTTGTCTAGATAACCTCCTATTCTTTTAGTTCAGTTTATTACCCCGTTTAACTACGAAAATAGTATCTCTAATGGCATTTATACCTCTTCATCTCCCTGCGATAGTAATATTTTTAGTTGAAACTATGTGATTTATGGTAGATGTCATCATATCGCAAACAATGGTTTTGTTTCATAGATCATAATGACTGTTTGTATATATGAAGATCATTCAGAACCGACCAGCACATCACGAAAAATACTTTCTTGGATTCATTGTCCCCGAGTGTGGCATCGAGGTCAACCTGGAGAGATTACCGCTATCACCAGGATGGGCCCTATCAAAGATGTCAAGGGTGTCCACAGGCTGATGGGATGTTTGGCATCCTGAGCAGTTTCATTTCGCGCCTCGGCGAGCGGGGCATGCCACTTTACAAGCTCCTCAAGAAAACTGACTGCTTTCATTGACGGACGAGGCGCATGGGGCATTTGACCAACTCAAGGCCTCCCTAACGACTGCTTTGGTTCTTGTACCTCCGACCCTTGGCAACCCTTGCTGCTCCACATCGCCGCAATCACTCAAGTGGTCAGCACAGTAATCGTCGCGGAGCATGAAGAGCCTGGCCACACCATCAAGGTGCAAATAAAGGCCCGTCAACTTCATCAATGAGGTACTATCCGACACCAAGGTACGGCACCATAGATCTAGAAACTCCTCTACGTCATCCTCATCGCTAAGAGGAAGTTACTCCATTACTTTCAGGGCCACCACATCTCGGTGGTCACCTCCACGCCGCTCGGGGAGGTGGTTCACAACAAGGATGTTTATGGAAGGATAACCAAGTGGACGATAGAGCTCTTGGGTTTTGAGATCGACTATGTGCCACGGATGGCCATCAAGTTCCAGGTACTCGCCGACCTCGTGGCGGAGTGGACAGAAGTGCAATCCGTACTGGCCCTGACCAAATAGAAATACTGGACAATGTATTTTGATGGTTCGTTCATGGGGTCGGGAGGGGGATCTAGGGTCGTATTGATCTCCCCCTGAGGTGTCAATGCTTCAGTACGCCATTCACCTCCGCTTCAAGGCAACTAACAATGTGGCGGAGTACGAAGGCCTGATAAACGGGCTCCGCATCGTCGCCGACCTAGGTGTGCGCATGCTCTACGTCTTGGGGAACTCAAAGCTTATGGAAGACCAAGTCATGAAGGTGGCATCCTATCATAACAAGATGACGGAGGCCTACTATAACAAGATACGCAAGCTTGAGGAAAAGTTCGATGGTCTTGAGCTCCGTCACGTCCTAAGACGCGACAATCAGGCCACCGACACTATGGCCAAGCTAGCGGCCTCACATGAAGACACCCCTCTAGGTGTCTTCATCAACGACCTTCTCATACCCTCTGCCAAACTTGGGGGCTCGAGGTCTACGCAGTTTGCCGATCCCTCCGATACACAACTTCACAAGGAAGTGTTCATGCTTCAAATGTGGTAAGTCTGGTTATTTTATTGCACAATGTCCCTATAATGACAATGACTAGGAACAAGAAAAGAAAGGGAATAAGGAAAAGAAGAACTACAGGAAGGCGAAGGGCGAGGCACACATTGGCAAGAAATGGGACTCAAACTGCTCTACGTCCGACTTCGATGATGAGGGACTTGCTGCCTCCACCTTCGACAAATCTCATGGCTAAGGAGAAGAAGGTACGTACACAAGATACTCCTAAGTACACTTCTTCTAGCGACGAGGATTTCGATGATGAGTTAGATTACATCGATCTCTTTAAAGGCTTAGATAGATCCAAAGTTGACAAAATTAATGAATTAATTGATACCATTAAAGAGAAAGATAAATTGTTAGAAAAACAAGAAGATATTCTTTATGAAGAACATGATAAATGTATTAATGCTGAAAAATCTCTTACGTTAGAAATTAAGAAAAATGAAACACTTGCTTCTGAATTGTCCTCTTGTCTTGATTCTATTTCTAGCCTTAAGAGTTTAAATTTTGATTTAAATTCTAGAATAGAAAAATTAAATGTTGCTAGTTCATCATTGGAGCATGTTTCTATTTGCAATAGATGCAAATATTTTGATATTGATGCTTGCGATGATCATACCTCTACTATTTCTAAGTTGAATAATGAAATTATTAATCTTCATGCTCAACTAAAAATTTGCAAAAATGAATGTGAAAAGATAAAGTTTGCTCGGGATGCTACACCATTGGTAGACATCCCTCCATTAAGGATTGACTTGGTTTCCAAAGGGGAACCAAGGACTTAAAGAGCCAAAGGGCCTCCAACATAATTAAGGAGAAAGGGAAGGCGCCCTTGGCTAGTAGTTCGCATTCTTTTCATGACAAGAAGAACCATGCTTATTTGTATGTTCATGTTAATAATGCTTCTAATGTTTATCATGTTGCTCATCATGATGTTTATTATGATTGTGTTGTTTTACATGTGTGTCATGATGCTGCCTCTGATTCTCATGGCATAATTGCATCATCTAGCTCTTCATATGTTCATGGTAAAAGTAGATCTAGGTGCCCTATTTATCATGTTGTTTCTCATGCGTCTATGAATGCATCTAATGACCCAACTATGCTTTATCGTACATATGATGCTTCATATGTGCTACATTGTAAAAATGATAAAGTTGTTGCTAAAAATGTGGGGCCTAAATACAAGGGAGGCAAAACTTGCATTTGGATTCCAAAATCTTATGTGACTAACCTTATAGGACCCAACAAGAGTTGGGTACCTAAATCCCAAGCTTAAATTATCTTAAAGGTTTATGCATCCAGGGCACAAGTTGGATTATTAATAGCAGATGCACAAATC
This sequence comes from Zea luxurians, assembly GCA_029449295.1. NCBI lineage: Eukaryota > Viridiplantae > Streptophyta > Magnoliopsida > Poales > Poaceae > Zea > Zea luxurians. Next base: position 9,035,565 of record JAOPSE010000005.1, on the reverse strand, counting down.
ACATGACGTAAGCCAATATGTTCCCCTGAAGAGCACCTGTAATGAAGTTAGCATTGGGTGTCATAAAAAACCAAATCATTCCTACTTATCTAGATAGCCCAACACATAAGAGAAACACCTGTAATAATAAGCTTTCTAGTTTTTGAATCGACGCCCAACAACCAATTCTCGAAAACATGATGGATTGACTGAGGTGGTCACAAACCAAAACACCAGTACAAAAGTCGCCACAAATGGTTGGCATAGTGGCATTGAAAAAAATAAATGTTGAATCGTTTTATCTCTATCACAAAGCACAAATTTTTTATTGCCCTACCAATTCCGTCTTGCTAAGTTATCTTTAGTAAGTATCACTCCATTGAGTAAGGACCAAAATAAAATTTTAATCTTCAAAGGCAATTTTAATTTCCAAAGAACTTTGTGATGGAAGACATACAATTGTTGATCAGAGTCCTACACACCGATTGAACAGAAAATGTCTCGAAGAAGTTAGATTACAACTAAAATAAGGTTATGCCATAAAACCATGTTATGACCCACTAAAGCTCTACGGAAAGATACATTAAGCGGAAATAAACTAAAGACCTTGGCAATCGTGGCACTTTTCTGCCAAACAATTTGGTATAAGGATGAAGCGTCCCAATCCTCTTGGACTCAAATGTGATACAATTATTAGTCCCAGAAGGCTAGTAAATACATTTAAACATAGGATGGTTCCATATCTGCTTGAACAAGACAAACCTATAAAGGTGGCGATCAACTTTAAGAGTTGGTCCACAACTTGAGACATATCATTAGAGTGGGGCTAAAGCAGCCCTATATACGCAACAAAGCAAATCAATGGTCTAACAGCCACATGCATGGTTGGGAACAGGCGTAACTCTTACCCGATCAACGATCTCCTTCTCTGAAAAACAACAAATATGCAAGAGTGAGTACTTACGTACCTAGTAGCCCACCTTCACCCACTGAATGGGGAAATCAGATATAATGCATGGAGTATGTGGTGCTCAGGATATTTTGCAGAAAGAGCAATATTTGATGCAGGGTTATTTTGTAAAACATTTTATTTTTTTCAAAGCACATCCTCTCCCAAAGGAGTAGGAAGTTTTTCAACATAGAGCAAAATCCCTTGGACTAAACCATCCAGGTATCTCAGCAGTTTCCCACTGGTTTTCATTTTAAAAAACAGCTACTGGACTCCTCGTCCACCATAGCTCACGGCTCAACCACCGGATATTTTAAAACCACTTTTCAAAAGCTTTTTTGGAAAACAAGACAATAATTGTCAAAACCATGCCATGACTCATCCATATCTATGGACGCGGACTATTCGAATAGGTTTTTAAACTCTCCGTAGAGGTGTACACTTTACCCACTAGTCCGGCTCTGCAATCTCATGGCTAATGAGACCCGAATCCGAAACTCTTTCCTTCCTTGCACGTCCTTACCTTAGCGATTATACTGGAAGGAACAAGGCCACCACCATGCCCAAACCGGACAAAACATTCCCATTCCTTATCCTCTCGGTGCTCCCCAGCCGTCATAATCCTGGGGTTCAGACCATGCAAGATCAGATCAAGCGACTGCCCATATAGTCTCCAGTGGTTGTACTTGATAAGAGTATAGGTAAGGAGTGATGACAAACCGGTCCTTAGGCGAGAGGGACAATCCTTCATGCTCACACCTAACCCGGCTGAGCCATCACCTTGAGGCCCTCCCAAACTAGGGAGTCCCTGATCATCCCACTCAAGAGTGATAAGGGTGACAACCCTTCATCATACCCATTTTGAAAAATATTTTCTTTTGAAAACTCACACCTTTTCCCAAATCATATTGTAACAAATATATCGAGGAGTATAAAGATTAATTGCAGCAAAGTTCTAAGGCTGGGTGGCTACAATAACTTGTCTCTTAGCAGCAAAAATATATCATGTATAAAATAACAGGCTGAGGGTTGTGGTTGAAAAGCATAGATAATTTATGCATCAAAGGGATCCAGTGAGCATGCCATGCTTTAACCGGCGAAAGGGTGAGAGCTCACGAAACTAGCTTCTGGCTCCACCGTCTGGCGTAGACTTGCAGATTTGGCCTTCACAAGACAGTATGAATGCTCCGATAACTATGCAACATGAACAAGCACACATACAAACCAGCAAGTATATCATCAAATATTTAGTAGTGTTCAGAATGGCAATATATGGATGGGTAGAGTCTTGAGTAGAATCTATGTCATGTGGTGTTGTGATATTACTGGTGGTGGAGTAGAGGTGCTTACCAGGAGGGTGGATTGGAGGCGAAGCGACACTACACGTGTAGCCGGAAGAGCGGGGTAACTGAGTGGGTTGGGGTTTGCCTTGGCTGAGTGTGTTGAGTGTGTGGAGAGGGTAGCTGGGTATATTTATAGCTGGGTACCTGTGGTTTAGTACAGTAGAGTTCACTATTGGTGAGAATAGTGACGAATGAATCGCCTGACTTAGTCTGAACAGGGAAATTATAGGTAGAATATGGGACAAGAGTATTTTGGGAGTTTTTCTAGAATATGAACCATGCTTATGGGATGACATGGTTGGATAGGAAATAATTTGATAAGAATTAAGAAACAAGAATTATTAGATTCTGAGTTTGGATGGAGGAGTTTTGGATTTTATAATCATAGGAATAAAAAGAAAAGGGAAAAGGAATATTCCAAAATTTGAATATTCAGAGATATTTGGAAAATTAGAGGGTGCCAGGAATTATTTCTGGGCTATTCTTGGGCAGAGGTTTATGTTGGTGGCAACTGTTCCTACCTACTGTGTCACATGGGACAACAGTAAGGCGGGACCCAAATTGCTGGAATACTTTGGTATTCTGGTCCGAGTGGGGTGTGGTATCTTGGGCCAGATTATATAGGATTTACGGCGTATCCATACAAACACGGTTCGCCTTTCTTTTTGGAAGCCTGGTTCGGAAGAATCTCAAAGTTAAGCGTGCTTGTTGGGGGCCTTCCTCTCCCAAAGGTCCTTAAAAACGTGACTAACCATATGTTTTTAGCATGATTATGAATAGTTACAAGAAGCTTTGGCTTTGGGATGGAGGACTTCTCTTATGACAGTACGAAGGGAAATAAAGAATGAGCGACGAAGCTGGAAGCCAAAGGACTTCGGCTAGACATGTTGACGAAGCTCAAGTATGATGATGACTGAAAGAGGATAAAGACCATATAATCGTTAATAATTCATGTTAAGATTATAGATAGTTGCCAGGGACATAAATATACTTTTATCCAGGCTGCGTCCCATGCCTAGAAATAGATGAACAGTAACATCGTACTATTCACGCTAGATTGTAATCACTCTTGCATCATTCTCGCACCCTCACCTTCCGCAAAGCCGAAGGTATCAATGTAACATGAATATTATTGATGTTTATTCATGTTTATGGAATACAAAAGTAAATAGATTATTGATACATAATTGTTATTATCTATATTCCTTTGTATTCCTTTACTTTCTTATTTATATTTATATGTTGAAATGATGAAGGCGTGTCTTTCATGACCTTTGTCTAAAGATCATTATATCCAAGAGGAAATAATGCTTCGAAAGACGAAGGTCTTTAATCATTAACAAATGTGTTGCCTTGTTCTTTATTTATAGCATTTGAGAACACGTGAACAACATTTGGTGCCCACCTCCGGTGAACTCACTTCCACAACCTTCGGCAAGCATCAACCTTCGACATGCCGCCGAAGAAGCCAACAGTGCCAGGAGCTGCCCTGCAGCCACTGGACACAAATTAGGACGCACTCTCCCCGCGAGAGGCCAGGAGCCAAAAGAGAAAGGCCACCAGACTGACTCTTCAGGAGGAGCAGCTTGACCAGGAAATCAGAGATCTAGAGGCAATCCATCAGCAAGTGTAAAGGAAAAAGGAGAAGATGCTCCGGCTGGCTGATTTTCAAAAGAAGATCGATGAAGCCACTGAGGAGATGCGTCATCTTACTCAAGATGACTAGAACTGAAGGCCCCAACATAGGGAGCTTCGTCAGGAAAGCCCATTCAACGAAGACGAATGGTACGACGACTTCCATCAGGGTAATTTTACTTTTGATGATGCTTCTCCTCTGGCAGCAGAATCACAGCCTACCCCATGGCCACAATCCTACAAGCCACCGCAGTTGCCCATGTATGATGGGCACTTAGATCCAAAGCAATTCTTGATGAGCTACGAGGCAACAATATCCTCGTATGGGGGCAACACCACTGTCATGGCAAAGTGCTTCGTCATGGCAGTCAGAAGCGTGGCCCAGACATGGCACTCCTCCCTTCGGCCAGGGACAATCACATCATGGCAGAAGCTCAAGGATATGCTAGTCACTAGTTCCCAAGGCTTTCAGACGAAGCCAGTCACTGCTCAGTCTTTGTTTCAATGCATGCAAGACCATGAGGAGTACCTTCAGGCGTATGTCTGAAGGTTTTTGCGTTGAGAGCACAAGCGCCTATAGTGCCCAATGAAATTGTTATTGAGGCCATGATCAAGGGGCTTTGGCCAGGACCTATAACCCAATACTTTGCTAGGAAGCCCCCACAAACCCTAGAGAAGCTCCTTTAGAAGATGGATGAGTACATCCGGGCCGATAATGATTTCCACCAAAGAAGGGAGTAAGCATATAGGTTTTCTGAGATGACCAGGGGCTTCAGAGGAAGACTTCATCCCAAGCATGTCAGGTCAATCCACAACTCCAACACCAATGATGAAAGACCCAATAGTGCTCAAAGCGGCCATCATAGCTCACAGTCTTCGAGCATGCAACAGACTTCCTACAGGCCATCAGCTCCGAGAGGCAGAGGAGGAAGAAGCTTCAGTGGAGGAAGATTCGGTAATCAACCCAGGAAGTTGTATTGCCTCTTCTGTAGCGAGGATAAGGGCCACACAACAAGAATGTGTCAGGTCACAATCCAAAAGCAAAAGGAAATTGCTGAAGCCGAGGCGCGGCAGAACCAGCCGAAGCAAGTTCTCCATATTGCTTCGTGCTACTCTCCATACATTCTAGAATATGTAGGCAACCAACAGCCTACGGCTTCCATAGCTTTAGCAAGGTAGTGTTTGGTTGAGGAGCCAAGTAGAACGGAGCCGTTCCATCCCTGATTCTAGGAACAGAGCCGCTCTGTTCTGTGTTTGGTATTCTGAACCGGAGCAACTCTGTTTTTTGTTTGGTTGCAGAGTGAACGGAGCGGAGCATGACTGTGAGAGCGGGATGGGAACGGAGCGGCTCCGTCCGGTTGATTTTTTGGAGCGGAATGGTTCCGGATCTGAGGAGAATATTCCCTAATTAGAGCCATTCCGTTCTAATTCCTTTGTAACCAAACAGTAACAAAACTGGAACAGAACGGTTCCGTTCTACTTGGCTCTTCAACCAAACACTACCCAAGTCACTCCCAAGGTTCCTGGGCCTAGTTACCACCACCCCCACCAATGGTGCCTGCCCCAAGCCATGATCAGCAGCCAGAAGGGCACCTTCGGGCTCAACAACAACGTGATCTTTGGGAGCAGTCTGAGGCTCACACAATTAATAGCATTGTGCCTGAGTCCAGGCACATCTTCTGAGAATGAAACATCGTTTTGGTCAAAAGAAAGTCTTGATATGCCCCATTTCTACTATTTTTTTGCTTTCATATTTCTGTTGCAAAAGACAATATAGTAAGGTTTAACCTTCAACTTGATGTAATAAACCTGTTGTTACACCATCGAGTGTGACAAAACCAAGTTCCGAAGCTCCAAAGACGTTCCTAAGGGAGCGCAGAGTAAGTTCCGAAGCTCAAAAGTCGTTCCTAAGGGAATGCAGAGCCAAAATATCACCTAAGTAAAAGGTGAAGAAGCTCCAAAGTCATTCCTAAGGGGATGTAGAGCTTGAATGCCATCTAAGTAAAAGGTGAAGAAGCTCAAAAGTTGTTCCTAAGTGGATGCAGAGCTTAGCTCCAAAGTCGTCCCTAAGGGGATGCAGAGTTGAAATACCACCTAAGTAAAAGGTGAAGAGACTCCAAAGTCGTTCCTAAGGGGTGCAGAGTCTGGGTGTGTATTCGTGTGGGTTTTTTTATCTTCGGCATAAACATTATTTTGCATCATACCATCATAACATATCGCATGGCGTCGCATCATACATCATCTTGCATCAACAAAAGGCTGTGAAGAAGAAGGGAAATTGTTCCTTCAAAAATACTTGTCAAATTGCAAAAGAATGTGATATGCCATAGCATATATCTTCGGCAGCTATAATTTATTATATGAAGCTAACCTTCATCAACACTGGCATAAGAAAAATTCTCTTTGCAAAGCATGAAAAGAAGGGAAGGTGTTTTTTCGCCAAAGGCTTAAAAATGGTATGTACACAGATTTCATGCATCACAAAGAAATATATTACATTAGTATACATACAAATATTTGATGTTTGTTCCGTACATATGACGGCGACCATACACAAGCATTACATTTCCTAGCATACAAGAATTTAATCTTCCTTCAATATTTTTTCAGCGGCTTCATGTAATAGTCTGTCGACGACCTTGTCAACGACTTCGTTAGCAATCTTCATTACATCTAAAGCTTTTTTCATAACCGGGTCAGCTTCAGGGTTGTATGGCTCCGGTGGTGGTGAAAGGTTGGATGCAATAAAGAACAAAATGGTGAACACTGAAGCTAGAAACGAATGATGAAGCAAAACTTTAAATAAAAGTACCAATAATCATGGCATGTTCGACAGCTTCTTTAGCTTGCTTTGCCTCTTCTCGGGCGTCGTGAGATTCTTTATCGTTCTTTTTAATGGCCTCATCGGCCATCTCACGGCCGCCCTTTATCCAGACATCAGAATAGAATCTTCCGCCCAGCAAAGAAGCTTCGGCTGAAGGTTCCTTCGTGTCTTCAGCTGAGAAGATGGATTCTCCCTGGGCTACGGCCTTAACGTGTTCACAGCTGATTTTCTCCAAAATTGCTGTAACCCCTCGCGCACCAGCGAATGCACAGAAATCCCCGCGATCGCTGAGTATTTCTTCAAAAGCTTCGACCTCATCGCCGATCCACTAGATAACCCCTTCGGGATCACCACGGATAAATTTTTGCTCCAAAGAGTATGCTCCCACCTTTGCAAAGCTATCTTTCAGTTTCTTCGCGCATTCTATAGATGCTTCGTAGCATCTTTCTTTGGAGTCTCGAAGTTCTTCGACATTCTTCTGCACCCTGGACCTTTCCATTTCACTTATTTCTTGCTTAGCTTTGCAACTTCAAAATTTTCAGTCATATCTGAAAAATTTTTCTTCAAATCTTTGACTTCAGCTCTATGTGCTTCGTCATGGGCACTAAGTTTGGCTTCTCAAGTTTTAAGTTTGTCCACTAAGGATAATAGTATTTTGTCTTTCTCAAGAGCTTCATTCCTTAGTGTGATAATCTCTGATCGAAGATTTCCAAGAGCTAATTGGCAGCTTTCATCTTTGACATTCTTCTGGGCCTTTAAAGCCTTGCTTAGAATTAAACCCTACAAAAACAAAGGATGAGCACATAATGATAAGAAAAGCTACAAAAATAATCTGTTTTGCAACAAGTTAAAATATTATCACCTTCAGACTATTATAGGCAATGCTATCTGGGAGTTGGTCCTTTGTCATTGTAGATAAGCCGAGCTCAAGCTTCGGGTATCCAACATTGTCTGCCATCTCCTGTAGACATGAATCTCCTTATTGTCTAGCAAACAATAAAGGAAGTCATCTTCATTATCGCCACTATACACTAAGGACCCTCGAGGGTACTTCAGATCCCTGACATAATGATGTGCTTCGGCAATTGCTCCTTCTATAATTTTTTCCACGAAGCATGTCACACTATGAATTCCAATTCCTCGGTAGGCACTCTGGGGGCAGGAGATTCAGATTCTTCAGCAGCACCTTCTTTTTCCAACATTAATGGTGCTTCGGCAGCCTCCGAAGGTCTTGTTTCGGTACCTTCTTCAGTAGCCTCCGAAGATCTTGCTTCGGCGGGGACTAACGGTCCAGCTTCAACAGTAGCCTGCGCCATGATAGCTTTGCTAGATTTCTTTAGGGCTTCGCCCTCTGCATTAGGTGCTAAGGCAGGAGTCGACACCTTTACAGATTCTATAACAGCGTCTAGTACGCTAGCCATTCTCCTCCTCTTCGGAGTTACTGCAGCAATCTTTGATACCTTTGGTAGATCCGTCTCTTGCAACGGACTCAAAGCCTTCGGTTGCTCTATCGATTTCCTTAGTCCTAGCTCTTCGGCCGGTTCTGATCTGGTTTCGATGGGTGTAGAGCGACTGGGCTCACGTGCAGAAGTAGACCCCTCAATAGGCTTCGGCACTTCGACCGTTTCATCGCGCTTGGGGCGATGTGTTAAAACCTTAACTTTTTCGGCTTCAGTGTATTAGAGATTGCCAAAGCGGTAGCTTTTCTTTTTCTTTCCTTGCTTTCGTGAAGGATAACAGTAATCTGGGTATACGAACCTGATGACATCAAAAACCCTATTCAGCCTCTTTTTGCCTTGACCCCCGAAGGCCGCTGTCATAGCATCATCTTTGGCCCTTGAATAAGCACCAAGCAATTCATCACTGGTTGCTTCAATGGCATCTAGCCAGTCGTCGTTTGGCTCATCAAATTGGTTCCTGTATTTGAACGTATACTTCAAGTAAATTAAGCCACCTTGGCTAGACCCAGTAGCAGCCTCCTTTGGCATCTCTCACCCACTTCCGAGTGGCCACACTTTGTAAGCAATGTGTTCTTGAACTAAGTCCCTAGAACCTTTGTAAGTGCATACTATGTTAAAATTAGCTTGGCACGCTTGTATGTCATTCCCAAGGGCAAGGGATGGCCTCCTAATGCCGAAGTGAGACCATATAGGACGTTGGATAATCCCCTTGATGTCTTCCCTTTCAACTAGATCATTTTTCACATAGAACCACTCCTGCATCCAGGCCCCCGGCCATCTCTTGCGAAATGTTGGAACTGGGTTGCTCACCTCAGAGCGGGTTACGAAACCGTAACAATCGAAGTTGTTGTGATATTACTCTTTTTCGGTGGCCTTCATCGCATAAGACAATTCATGCATGTTGCAGAAGCATTTTGCATTTGGTTCTAACCCTTGGCTCCTCATGGCCCAAATAAAAATCCCCATTTGATGATAGCTTCGGGAGTAAGCTGATGAAGGTAAATTTCGAAAGTTTTTAGGACTTTGACCAGCATCTTATCCAGACGGAACCGAAGACCTGCTTTCATGAAGCTTCTATAAACGACCACATCGTCAGCTTCTGGTAGAGGGACAATATTCTCCCCTCCAGCCCTCACAATAGAAATGTCACAGAAGTACCTTACCCTCATTGCATCAATTTGTCCTTGCTTGATGGTTGATTTCCCGAAGACAACATGGCTTGGTCTCCAGGGCCGATCTTCGGCACCCTCATTCTCACTTTCTACATCAAAGTCTTCACTATCACTAGAACCCTCAGTATCCCAGCTAGTGTCTCATGTGCAATCTTTTCTGCATTGGTTCTTTCCATAGCTTCATAAAACTCGGACAACGCCAGGTCGACAGTCTTCTTCTCGCCAGCCAACAAATCAAAGCTTGTTGAAATGTCGAAGCTTAAAATCCGATCAAAACTCGACAAAGTAAAAAAGTTTAAAATGGTGAGCACAGTGTAAGCAACTGAAATGGCACAAGAAGCACTTTCAATACGAGCTCCTATTTATATGCCTAGCGCCCCACGATTTGGTGGGTCCGGCATGTCAGTGTCGTTCGCTATTCTAGCGAAGGGAAGGTGTTTTTTCAGACCTTTGGCTAAAGGCCTTCGTTCACATCGCAGTCTAAATTTGTTACAAAGAAACAAATTAATACTGCGAGGGGCTACTATTGGGAGCCTTCCTCTTTCGAAGGTCCTCAAAAACGTGACTAACTATATGTTTTCAGCATGATTATGAATAGTTACAATAAGTTTTGGCTTTGGGATGGAGGACTTCTCTTATGACAGAACGAAGGGAAATAAAGAATGGGCGACGAAGCTGGAAGCCAAAGGACTTCGGCTGGACATGTTGACGAAGCTCAAGTATGATGATGACTGGAAGAGGATAAAGACCATACAATCCTTAATAATTCATGTTAAGATTATAGATAGTTGCTAGGGACATAAATGTACTTTTATCTAGGCTGCGTCCTGTGCCTATAAATAGATGAACAGTAACACTGTACTGTTCATGCTGGATTGTAAGCACTCTTGCATCATTCTCGCACCCTCACCTTCCGCCAAGCCGAAGGTATCAATGTAACATTAATATTATTTATGTTTATTCATGTTTATGGAATACAAAAATAAATAGATTATTGATACATAATCGTTATTATCTGTATTCTTTTGTATTCCTTTACTTTCTTATTTATATTTATATGCTGAAATGATGAAGGCATGTCTTTCATGACCTTCATCTGAAGATCATTATATCCGAGAGGAAATAATGCTTCGAAAGACGAATGTCTTTAATCATTAACAAATGTGTTGCCTTGTTCTTGATTTATAGCATTTGAGAACAAGTGAACAACATCATCAACTTGGAGAAATCTAGGATGGATGACCAGATGGGAAGTTCTTACTGGAAGGAAAATCACGGTCACCGGAGTTCGTATGACTGAAATATTGGTCTGGCGGGTCATAGATGAGTTGGACAGCATGATGGATGAGCAGTTGAATATTTGGGTAACCGGATGATCAATGAATAGTAACAATGAACAGTAATGATGAATAGCAACGATAAATAGTATCGATGAGCAGTTGAATATTTGGGTAACCGGATGATCGATGAATATTTGTAGGCACTTTAAAAATGATTCTGAAGGTATTTCTCAGGAGGAAAATATTTGGAGAATTATCGGTGGAATATTTGGGCAATTTCTAGAAAGAATTTGAGGGGATCACTGGGGAAATATTTGTAGGATATTTTGAGGAGAATATAGACCACTATATTTTATTTGTCGAGATCAACTCACAAACAAACATTTTGAAACGAAATTTAAAATTCATTTTGAATTTAGAGCGAGTTTGAGAAAATTTCAAGATTTGAATTTTTGGGGTGCTATAGATCTACCCCATTAAAATGAATCTCGTCCTCGAGATTCGGCTTAAAAGGGTTATGGGTATAGCTTTACTTCAGCTACAAATCTTCCTTATGCAGACTCTTCGAGGAGATGAAGCTTCAACAAAATCTGGCCTTTGAGGAGCATCCGATTGCCGATTGCAAACGTTGATTCTAGCTTCTCAAAGATCATCTTCAGGCTTCTAGCTTGCGCTTGGCAGCTAGGTTATTGAAGAAGCATCGTTGCCAACACGCAAACCTTTCTCTTACAAACTCCCACATGGATTCCTTCCTTGATTGGTCTTTTGGTGCTTCATCAATGAAAGTTGGGTGACCACTTCTCATCCAGAAACTTAAATGATTGGATGGTCTGGTCCTCCACAAGCTTGCTACAGGCCTTCTTCGTTTTTCTCCATAGCAGGAACCTTACTGGAACACTACCCCACTTAAAAAGAATGAGGGTAGAACTCTTGAATCTTGGGGATTTGGACTCCTTGAAGTACCTCATAACACAGGTGTTACGGGGCCTTCTTCTGCTGTTGCTGCTTGAGCAGGCTACGGAGAGATGACAGACATAGAGTTGATTTTGGGAGAACTTTCTTCTCATCTTCTCTTCTCTATTTTTGTTTTCATTTTTCACTGCCCTTTTTTTCTCTTTGTTCTTCCCACTGGAGGATTCTATCAAAGAGTATTACCATCACACAGAGGAGGAAACCAAAGACTAAGAACCATGTACAACAGTCTTCAACCCAAGAATCACCAAGCATTGTGATCTTAGGGGCGAGGGATTGGAAAATGGAGTTGCTTGCGATTTGGCAGAGCGGATTTTTATCGGGAATGTTTTGCTTTGAGCGAGATGGGACTTGAGGGAGCAAGTGGGGGAATTTATAGGCGAGTGGTGGTGATGGAGCAAGTGTTACACGACAGTAGGTGCGACAAGGGGAGGGGGCCCTGTTGTCGGTGATGATGGCGGCGACGGGTGCGCTGCAAAGGGGGCGTGGGGCGGTGGTAGTGTGCATGGAGGTGGGGCATGCGTGTGGGGGCACAAGTGAGTGGTGGGGTCAATGACCCTGATGTTTGTGGAATCTGGTTCCAAGAATCTTTGCCTCACTACTGGAATTTCGATCTTTGCCGAGTACTGAATACTTTGCCGAGTGTTTTTTTTCGGGCACTCGGCAAAGAAGCTCTTTGCCGAGTGCCACGCGAAAAACCCTCGGTAAAAGAAAATACTCGGTGAAGAATTTCTTTGCCGAGTGTTTTATTTTTGACACTCGGCAAAGAGCTCTTTGCCGATTGTTTTTTTGACACTCGGCAAAGAGCTCTTTGCCGAGTGCTATTTTTTCCAACACTAGACAAAGACAATTTAAAAATCACATTTTAAAGTAGTAAATTAATTCAAATGAAAAAGTTTTCAACTACAAAATTGTATAACTCATCATGATGTACAATTTATATTTTGAACATTTCTTCATATGACAAAATAAAAATAATTTTGTTCATAAAATCTATCTCTCTCTCGTAGTTTATGAAACTACGAGAGAGATGTATAGAATTTGTGCATATTGTTAGAACCATCATGTGAGATGAACAAATGACCAAACAACCAAAATAAACTTTGTAGATCTTGAGAAGTTATAGAATCTTGTAGTTGGCAACTTTTTATTTGAAGTCATATTGTCAACGAAAACTACGTCTGAATTTTAAAAATTTAAAATTTGAATTTTGAAAATGACCTCGAAAGAAAAAATCACCAACATGAAAGTTGTAGGTATTGAAGAGTTATGAAACTTTGTAGTTGACAATGTTTTGGTTTGAAATCATCTTGTCATGCAAAACTATGTTTGAATTTTGAAATTTGAATTTTTCAAACTACCTCGGATGGAAAAAACCACCAAAATAAAAGTTGTAGGTCTTGAAATGTAATGAAACTTTGTAATTGACAACCTTTTGATTTGAAATCATCTTATCATTGCAAAATTTGTGTGAAGTTTTCAAATTTAAAATTCAAATTTTGTAAATGACCTCGGATGTAGTAACTATTAAAATAGAACTTGTATATCTCATAAAGTTATGCAACTTTATAGTTGGTCACATTTTCAAATGAATTCATTTAGTGCCTTAAATAATCAAGTTACTCTCGATTTGTTATAGTACATGAGGAATGAAAACGTAATATAGACATAATTGGTTAGTAGTGTAGTGGTATAAGAGGATATGCGTGAGAGAGAGGTTGCGAGTTCGAATCTCACCAAAACATGTAAATTTGATTCAAAATAATAGTGAAAAATGATAGGGCAATGGGTACGGTTGGATAGTTGTTCCTATAATTTAAAAAATGTTTTGCTGCTTTTTTGGATTTTTTTCGATTCTTAATTTGTCGAGTGCTTTTCGACACTCGGCAAAGTCTTCGCCGAGTGTCCGAAAAAAGTACTCGGCAAAGAACCCGTTGTCGTTAAAATATTGGTCGAATATTCTTTATCGAGTGTTACACACGGCAAAGGCTTTGCCGAGTGTAAAATGACCTTCAAGGGCAGTGCTTTGATTCTCACAGTCGGTCCTTTTGACTGAGCGGCTGGATAGGTTCCTTCTGTAGCTTATTCCAGGCTTCAAGGGTAAGCTTCCTAGTATCTTCTTGGGTAAGGCACTTTTCTCTTGAGATGGGTTAAGGGGGAATGGAAGAATAAGGTGAGGATTAGCTCTAATTTGTGATCTATGTTTTTAGAGAGAACCTTTCTTAAAAAGAAAGAAAACATACAAGGTCAGCAACGATAAGCACAAACAAATCAAATGTTTTGAATAGGGGAAGAATAGAGTTTTTCCAATAAACAGACTACTTAGATTTGGGGGCTAAGCATAACTACTATTGCTCGGCTCCTGAACTGAGAACTATGCTTAAATGCGACTTATGAGCACTAACGTTAAAGCATCACATATGCACTCAAAAGAGGGGCAAACATCAAGCATAAATTATTTTGAAATGCCCTAGGGGGCCACACAATTAGAGTTTTTCAAAACACGGGGCTACACGATTACCTCTCATACATGCAGGTGAGAGCACCTAGAGGGGGGGGGGGGTGAATAGGTGATCCTGTAAAAACTTAAAACTCAAGGCCACAAACTTGATTAAGTGTTAGAACAATAAAGCCAAGTGGCTAGAGAGAAGTTCTTGCTAAACACGATAACCACAAGGAAATCAACACAGAGAGGCACAGTGGTTTATCCCGTGGTTCGGCCAAGTCCAACACTTGCCTACTCCATGTTGTGGCGTCCCAACGGACGAGGGTTGCACTCAACCCCTTTCAAGCGGTCCAAAGACCCACTTGAATACCACAGTGTTTCTTCCTTTCACTATATCTCATTTGTGAGGAATCTCCAGAACTTGGAGCCTCTCGCCCTTACAATTTGATGATCACAAATAAGCACGAAAGTAAGGATTGGATGAGCAACACACAAGACACAAAATCAGAGCACAAACACACACGCAAGTCACAACTTGAGCTCACAGCACAACTCGAAGAGTTCTCTACTCAAATGGAGCTCTAGTTGCTATCACAAAGAATCAAAAGCGCGGAAATGAAGTCTTGGTGCTTAGGGATGCTCAAAGAATGCTTGGTGTACTCCTCCATGCGCCTAGGGGTCCCTTTTATAGCCCCAAGGCAGCTAGGAGCCGTTGGAAGCAATCCAGGAAGGCAAATCTTGCCTTCTGTCGGGTGGTGCACCGGACAGTCCGGTGCACCATCGGACACTGTTCAGTGCGGATTGCTTTTGCTAATTTGGCGCAGCCGACCGTTGAAGATTTGGAGCCGTTGGCGCACTGGACACTGTCCGGTGCACACCGGACAGTCCGGTGCCCCCATCCGACCATTGGTTCTGCCACGCGTCACGCGCAGATTGCGCGGCCGACCGTTGGCGCGCCCGACCGTTGGCTCACCGGACAGTCTGGTGAATTATAGTCGTACGCTGTTGACTTAGTTCCCGAGAGTAGCGACTTCGCCGCAGACGACACACCGGACAGTCCGGTGCACCACCGGACAGTCCGGTGATTTTAGCCGTATGCCGCTGTCGAGAACCGAGAGCAGGCAGTTCACCGGGACTGGTCCTGGCACACCAGACACTGTCCGGTGCACCCAGACCAAACAGCCCTTTTGCTGAACATAGCCAACTAATCTTCAAAGTGATTTTTCCTGTTTCTAGCACTTAGACACAGCACATTAGTCTTCAAAACAATGGACTAAGACTAGAAACATACCTTTAATCTTGATTTGCACTTCTTGAATCTTTGGCACAAATATAACTCAAAACATTTTTGTGTGAAGAACTAAATCACCAAAATCTTATAGAAATGGCCCAAGGGTACATTTCCCTTTCAATCTCCCCCTTTTTGGTGATTTATGCCAACACAACAAAAAGCAACTAAAGAAGTGCAACATCAAAACAAGAATTTGTTTTTGATTCAAATTTGACATATTTGGATCATTCTTTGCCACCACTTGGTTTGTTTTTGTAAATCAAACTCAATTTTCTATCTCTAAGTCGAAATCACTTATTGAGGCATAGAGAGAGGTATTCCAAGAGAAATTGATCAAAGAAACAAAAACTCCCCCTTTTTCCCATAATCAACCATTCTCCCCACAAGAGACCAACTTTTGACAATAAGAGTGTTTTGACAAAACAAAAGCTCTAACTCTACTATTTTCAAAATCCTCAAGTGGTAGCTGATCCATTTCTTGCTTTGGCCTTAATTTCTCCCCCTTTGGCATTAAACACCAAAACGGGATCATTATTGGCCCTGAAACCTCATTGCCTCACCAAAATCTTCAATTAAGAGTAAAAAGGCAATAAGAGCACGGAGATGAACTTGGAGTAAGTTACCCTCTCATCGGAGTGCAGTGGAAGTCTTCATGGTCCAAGTTCACCTTTTCCCTTTCAATCCTCCTTTGAGACTAATTAAGAAAACTCAAGCACACGGTTAGTCTCAAAGGGTCAAGTTGTGGCATTTCTCCCCCTAAGTATGTGCATCATTCACACATGGACTTGTGAGGTCCGGGGATCCCTTGCACAACTTGAGCACCATAAATAAGCAATAAAATGCATAAAGGAACATGATCAAAGGCATAAAACACATGTATGCTCTATTTCAATCCAAGTTACGTGAATCTAAGACATTTAGCTCACTACGCAACCTGCAAAAGGTCTTCTCATCTAAAGGCTTGGTGAAGATATCGGCTAGCTGGTTCTCGGTGCTAACATAAAACACTTCGATATCTCCCTTTTGCTAGTGGTCTCTCAAAAAGTGATGCCTAATGTCTATGTGTTTTGTGCGGCTGTGTTCAACAGGATTGTCAGCCATGCGGATAGCACTCTCATTGTCACATAGGAGTGGGACTTTGCTCAGATTGTAGCCAAAGTCCCTGAGGGTTTGCCTCATCCAAAGTAGTTGCACGCAACACTGTCCTACGGCAACATACTCGGCCTCAGTGGTGGATAGGGCAATGGAGGTTTGTTTCTTAGAACTCCACGACACCAGGGACCTTCCTAGGAATTGGCACGTCCCTGATGTACTCTTCCTATCGACCTTACATCCAGCATAATCGGAGTCTGAATATCCAATTAGGTCAAAGGTAGACCCCTTTGGATACCAGATCCCGAAGCAAGGCGTAGCAACTAAATATCTAAGAATTCGCTTAACGGCCACAAGGTGACACTCCCTTAGGTCGGATTGAAATCTAGCACACATGCATACGCTTAGCATAATATCCGGTCTACTAGCACATAAATAAAGTAAAGACCCTATCATAGACACGTATGCCTTTTGATCAACGGGCTTACCTCCTTTGTTGAGGTCGACATGCCCGTCGGTTCCCATTGGAGTCTTTGCGGGCTTGGCGTCCTTCATCCCAAACCGCTTGAGCAAGTCTTGCGTGTACTTCATTTGAGAGATGAAGGTGCCGTCCTTGAGTTGCTTCACTTGGAACCCAAGGAAGTAGTTCAACTCCCCCATCATCGATATCTCGAATTTCTGAGTCATCACCCTGCTAAACTCTTCACAAGACTTTTGGTTAGTAGAACCAAATATTATGTCATCGACATAAATTTGACATACAAATAGATCACCATCACAAGTCTTAGTAAAAAGAGTTGGATCGGCTTTCCCAACCTTGAAAGCATTAGCAATTAAAAAGTCTCTAAGGCATTATACCATGCTCTTGGGGCTTGCTTAAGTCCATAGAGCGCCTTAGAGAGCTTACACATGTGGTCGGGGTAGCGTTCATCCTCAAAGCTAGGGGGTTGCTCCACGTACACCTCCTCCTTGATTGGCCCGTTGAGGAAAGCGCTCTTCACGTCCATTTGGAACAACCTGAAAGAATGGTGAGCGACATAGGCTAACAAAATATGAATGGACTCTAGCCTAGCCACAGGAGCGAAAGTCTCCTCAAAGTCCAAACCTGTGACTTGGGCATAACCTTTTGCCACAAGTCGAGCCTTGTTCCTTGTCACCACCCCGTGCTCGTCCTGTTTGTTGCAGAACACCCACTTGGTTCCCACAACATTTTGCTTGGGACGCGGCACCAGTGACCAAACTTCATTTCTCTTAAAGTTGTTGAGCTCTTCCTGCATGGCCAACACCTAGTTCGGATGTAGCAAGGCCTCTTCTACCCTGAAAGGCTCAATAGAAGAGACGAAAGAGTAATGCTCACAAAAATTTGCTAATCTAGAGCGAGTGGTTACTCCCTTGCTAATGTCACCCAAAATCTGGTCGACGGGATGATTCCTTTGAATCATCGCTCGGACTTGAGTTGGAGGGGCTTGTGGTACTTCTACCTCCTCATCTTGGACATCCTGTGCTCCCCCTTGATCACACGCCTCTTCTTAAGGAACATGTTCGTCATCTTGAGTTGGGGGGTGCACCGTCGTTGAGGAAGAAGGTTGATCTTGCTCCTTGTGTTCCTGTGGTCGCACGTCTCCAATCGCCATGGTAAGAATCGCGTTCGTTGGAACATCATCCTCTTCTACATCATCAAGATCAACTTGCTCTCTTGAAGAGCCATTAGTCTCATCAAATACAACATCGCTAGAGACTTCAACCAAACCCGATGATTTGTTGAAGACTCTATACGCCTTTGTATTTGAGTCATAACCTAATAAAAACCCTTCTACAGCTTTGGGAGCAAATTTTGAATTTCTACCTTCTTCACCAAAATGTAGCATTTACTCCCAAAAACTCGAAAATACGAAACGTTGGGTTTGTTACCGGTTAGTAGCTCGTATGACGTCTTCTTGAGGAGGCGATGAAGGTAGACCCGGTTTATGGTGTGGCAAGCCGTGTTCACAGCTTCCGACCAAAACCGCTCGGGCGTCTTGAATTCTCCAAGCATTGTCCTCGTCATGTCTATAAGCGTCCTGTTCTTCCTCTCTACCACACCATTTTGCTGTGGTGTGTAGGGAGCGGAGAACTCGTGCTTGATTCCTTCCTCCTCAAGAAACTCCTCCACCTGTAGGTTCTTGAACTCGGACCCGTTGTCGCTTCTTATCTTCTTCACCTTGAGCTCAAATTCATTTTGAGCTCTCCTTAGGAAGCGCTTGAGGGTCCCTTGGGTTTCAGATTTATCCTGCAAAAAGAATACCCAAGTGAAGCGGGAAAAATCATCAACAATAACAAGAACATACTTACTTCCCCCGATGCTGAGGTTGGCGACGGGTCTGAAGAGGTCCATATGCAATAGCTCCAGAGGTCTTGATGTAGTCATCACATTCTTAATGTGATGAGCACTTCCCACTTGTTTACCTGCTTGACAAGCTGCACAAGGTCTATCTTTTTTGAAAGTTACATTTGTTAGACCTAACACATGTTCTCCCTTTAGAAGCTTGTGAAGGTTCTTCATCCCCACATGTGCTAGACGGCGATGCCACAGCCAGCCCATGCTAGTCTTAGCGATTAAGCATGCATCTAGATCGGCCTCCTCCTTCGAAAAATCAACTAAATAGAGTTTGTCGTCTAGTACACCCTTAAAAGCTAATGAACCATCACTCCTTCTAAAGATAGACACATCTATGTTTGTAAATAAGCAGTTGTATCCCATATTACATAATTGACTAACTGACAACAAGTTATATCCGAGCGATTCTACTAAAAACACATTAGAAATGGAATGCTCGGAAGAAATAGCTATTTTTCCTAGTCCTTTAACCTTACCTTGATTCCCGTCACCGAATATGATTGAGTCTTGGAAATCTTTGTTCTTGACGTAGGAGGTGAACATCTTCTTCTCCCCCATCATGTGGTTTGTGCATCCGCTGTCGATAATCCAGCTTGAGCCCCCAGATGCATAAACCTGCAAGGCAAATTAGGCTTGGGTTTTAGGTACCCAACTCTTGTTGGGTCCTACAAGGTTAGTTACAATTGCCTTAGGGACCCAAATGCAAGTCTTGTCTCCTTTGCATTTGGCTCCCACTTTTTTAGCAATCACCTTTTTATTTTTACATGAAAGAATAAATTTTGCATTGCAAGCATGAAAGACAGTGGTAGATCCATTAAACACTTTCCTAGAATTCCTCCTAGATCTACCATTAAAGTTTGAACTTGAAGCAATCATGGAATGAGAGTCAAAGGCATTATAAATCCTATCATAATGAACATTTCTAGAATATTTCCTATCATGATACAAGAAAGCATGATTTTTATGAACACTATTAGCCATAGGGGCCTTCCCTTTCTCCTTGGCGGAGATGAGAGCCTTATGACTTGTTAAGTTCTTAGCTTCCCTTCAAAAGCCAAGCCCATCCTTAATAGAGGGGTGTCTACCACTAGTGTAGGCATCCCTTGCAAATTTTAGTTTATCAAACTCATTTTTGCTAGTCTTAAGTTGAGCATTAAGACTAGCTACTTCATCATTTAATTTGGAAATGGAAATCAAATGTTCATTGCAAGCATTAACATTAAAATCCTTACACCTATTGCAAATTACTACATGCTCAATACAAGAACTAGATTTATTTGCAACTTCTAGCTTAGCATTCAAATTATCATTAATGCTCTTTAAACTAGAAATAGTCTCATGACAAGCAGAAATTTCACATGAAAGCATTTCATTTCTTTTAACTTCTAAGGCAAGAGACTTTTGCACATTTACAAATTTATCATGTTCTTCATATAAAAGATCCTCTTGCTTTTCTAAGAGTCTATCCTTTTCGTTTAGAGCATAAATCAATTCATTGATCTTTTCTACCTTTGCTCTATCTAATCCCTTAAACAAGGTAGTGTAATCAATTTCATCATCACTAGAGTCCTCATCACTAGAAGTAGAGTACTTAGGAGTTTCTCTAGTGATTACCTTCTTTTCTTTTGCCATTAGGCACGTGTGGCGCTCGTTGGGGAAGAGCGACGATTTGTTGAAGGCCGACGCGGCGAGTCCCTCGTCGTCGGAGTTGGATGACGAGCAATCCGAGTCCCACTCTTTGCCGAGGTGTGCCTCGCCCTTCGCCTTCTTGTAGGCCTTCTTATTTTCCTTCTTCCCACCTTTCTCTTGTTCCTGGCCATTAGTGTTGTCGGGACAATTAGCTATAAAATGACCATACTTACCACACTTGAAGCAGGAGCGCTTCCCCTTCGTCTTGTTCTTGTTTGGGTGCTCCTTTCTCCCTTTAAGCGCCGTCTTAAAGCGCTTGATGATGAGGGCCATTTCTTCGTCGTTAAGCCCGGCCGCCTCAACTTGCGCCACCTTGCTAGGTAGCGCCTCCCTGCTACTTGTTGCTTTGAGAGCAACGGTTTGAGGCTCGTGGATTGGGCCATTCAACGCCTCATCAACGTATCTTGCCTCCTTGATCATCATTCGCCCGCTTATGAACTTTCCAAGTATTTCCTTGGGCATCATCTTGGTATACCTAGGATTTTCATGAATAGAGTTAACCAGATGAGGATCAAGGACATTGAAGGACCTTAGCATCAGCCGGACGACGTCGTGGTCCGTCCATCTCGTGCTTCCATAGCTCCTTATCTTGTTGACCAGGGTCTTGAGCCTGTTGTATGTTTGGGTTGGCTCCTCCCCCCTGATCATTGCGAACCTTCCTAGTTCACCCTCCACCAACTCAATCTTGGTGAGCATGGTGACATCATTTCCCTCGTGCGAGATCCTGAGGGTGTCCCAAATCTGCTTGGCGTTATCCAAGCCGCTCACCTTATGGTACTCTTCCCTGCACAAGGATGCTAAAAAACAGTGGTAGCTTGTGCATTTTTGTGAATTTGTTCATTAATAAACATGGGATTACCAGAACTATCAAAATGCATTCCATTCTCCACTATCTCCCATATACTTGGATGAAGAGAGAACAAGTGACTACGCATTTTGTGACTCCAAAATCCGTAGTCCTCTCCATCAAAGTGTGGAGGTTTACCAAGAGGAATGGAAAGCAAATGAGCACTTGAATTATGCTGAATACGAGAATAATCAAAAGAAAAGTTCGAGTTAACTGTCTTCTTTTTCTCGTAGTCATCGTCGTTTGTCCTTTTGGGAAGAAGAAGACTCGTCGCTGTCGTCGTAGTAGACGATCTTCTTGATACACCTCTTCTTCTTCCCATCCTTCTTCTTATGACTTGAGCCCGAATCAGTGGGCTTGTCGTCTTTTGGCTCATTGATGAAGGACTCCTTCTCTTTGTTGTTGATCACTATCCCCTTTCCCTTAGGATCCATCCCTTCGGGCGATTAGTCCCTTTCTTGAAGAGAACGACTCTGATACCAATTGAGAGCACCTATAGGGGGGGTGAATAGGTGATCCTGTAAAAACTTAAAACTCAAGGCCAAAAACTTGATTAAGTGTTAGAACAATAAAGCCAAGTGGCTAGAGAGAAGTTCTTGCTAAACACGATAACCACAAGGAAATCAACACAGAGAGGCACAGTGGTTTATCCCGTGGTTCGGCCAAGTCCAACACTTGCCTACTCCATGTTGTGGCGTCCCAACGGACGAGGGTTGCACTCAACCCCTTTCAAGCGGTCCAAAGACCCACTTGAATACCACAGTGTTTCTTCCTTTCACTATATCTCGTTTGTGAGGAATCTCCACAACTTGGAGCCTCTCACCCTTACAATTTGATGATCACAAATAAGCACAGAATTAAGGATGGGATGAGCAACACACAAGACACAAAATCAGAGCACAAACATGCACGCAAGTCACAACTTGAGCTCACAACACAACTCGAAGAGTTCTCTACTCAAATGGAGCTCTAGTTGCTATCACAAAGAATCAAAAGCGTGGAAATGAAGTCTTGGTGCTTAGGGTTGCTCAAAGAATGCTTGGTGTACTCCTCCATGCGCCTAGGGGTCCCTTTTATAGCCCTAAGGCAGCTAGAAGCCGTTGGAAGCAATCCAGGAAGGCAGATCTTGCCTTCTATCGGGTGGCGCACCAGACAATCCGGTGCACCACCGGACACTGTCCGGTGCGGATTGCTTTCCTAATTTGGCGCAGCCGACCGTTGAAGATTTGGAGCCGTTGGCGCACCGGACACTGTCCGGTGCACACTGGACAGTCCGGTGCCCCCATCCGACCGTTGGTTCTGCCACGCGTCACGCGCGGAATGCGTGGCAGACCGGTGGCGCGCCCGACCGTTGGCTCACCGGACAGTCCGGTGCATCACCGGACAGTCCGGTGAATTGTAGCCGTACGCTGTTGACTTGGTTCCCGAGAGCAGCGACTTCGCCGCAGACGACACACCGGACAGTCTGGTGCACCACCGGACAGTCCGGTGATTTTAGCCGTACGCTGCCATCGAGACCCGAGAGTAGGCACATCATCGGGACTGGTCCTGGCACACCGGACATAGTCCGGTGCACCACCTGACAGTCCGGTGCACTCAGACCGAACAACCCTTTTGCTGAACATAGCCAACTAATCTTCAAAGTGATTTCTCCTGTTTCTAGCACTAAGACACAACACATTAGTCTTCAAAACAATGGACTAAGACTAGAAACATACCTTTAATCTTGATTTGCACTTCTTGAATCTTTGGCACAAATATAACTCAAAACATTTTTGTGTGAATAACTAAATCACCAAAATCTTATAGAAATGGCCCAAGGGCACATTTCCCTTTCAGCAGGGCTCTGGCCAAAGTGAAGAAAAAACTTCACTGCTCAATGCATGCAGAGGACTGGGCATAACTAACTTCAGACCAGGCAGCTTCTCTTCTGGTGAGGCTGTCACACAACTTCAATCTAAGATATCTCCTGGATGGATTAAGAGGGAGATGATGTTGATGACTTCTTTTGGTGGCGACTGATATGGCGATACGAGGTTGAACTCTTCTTCAAGCGAGACTAGCTCCTGTAGCTCCTCAAAGGGCGGTGGTGCTGGTGGGGTGTTTGCATCTTCTTCCTTGATCTCAAGGGAGGGTGCTGGAATCTTCTTTATGGTGAGGGGCTCAAACAACTTCGGCGGGGCATCTTGGGAGGATTCGGGGTACTCTGGCTTATCCATAGTCTAAGGGGAGACTAGCATTCCTTCTAAGACTATGGCTCCTTCTTCTCAAGCCTTCTTCTCTCCTCTGATAGAGACCGGGTGGCCTTCAAGAATCTGGGGATTTTCAGCTCTCAAGGGCTGAACTGGGTTGGATGAAGCGGGCTCTTGGATCCGTAGGGCTCTACATTTGTTGTGGGTGACCATGTAGGCTTCAATCAACTTCTGGACGTGCTCATCCTTGGCTTGCTTCAGGGCTTCAACAACAATGACTTCACGACTTTCCAAGGTAGCTACACAGGCTTAAGCTATGGTGAGATCTACATGGAGCTGACAGTTGCGCTTCTCTGCATCTTCTGCTCAGGCAATCATCTGACGATGGTGCCGAGCCAAGAAATCATATTGTGCATCCAGAGTGAGCAGGTATGCAGTGAGGTACATGACTGTGGGGTCATCCTCAAGCAGCTGTTGCCCTTCTAATGCACGCATCCTGGCCATCCAAATGGGACGGTCTCTCTGAAAGGGCGGAAAGAATCTAAGCGGGGTGTCGGCCACTTCTTCTTCATAAATTTGACACAGGGCCCTCAATGCCTTACGAGCGACTACTTGGCAAGTGTCTTTGAATCTATGCCCCGCAGCAGTGACACTCCATTCCACATGGTGCAGACTGGATCCAATGTATATAGTCACAACACACTTCTCTGTGCCATGCTCGACGAATTCATGACCATCATACTCTGGCTGGCTCCAGATTCCGAGGCGAACTATGCATGCTCTCAACAACTTGGGGAAACCATCTTCATTCTGGCAAAAGCTGGTTTGGCAGCGAACCTCCATCTGACTTCTAAGAGAAGGAAAGGGGGAAACATTTTTGAAATGGAGGGATGAGAGCAAGAATTTTTTTAAGAAAATAGTTTTGACTCAAAAACTTTTGGATCAAGCCTAAGGGTTACGTCCTGCGGCCAACCTAACAGCTCTGATACCACCTGAAGCATCCCAATCCTTTAGGACTCAAATGTGATACAATTACTAGTCCTAGGAGGCTAGTAAACACATTTAAACATCAGATGGTTCCAGATCTGCTTGAATGAGACAAACCTAGAAAGGTGGCGATCAACTTTAAGAGTTGATCCACAACTCGGGACATATTATCAGAGTGGGGCTGAAGCAACCTAATATACGCAGTGAAGCAAATCAGCGGCCCAACAGCCACAAGCATGGTTGGGAACAGACGTAACTCTTACCCGATCGACGATCTCCTTCTCTGAAAACAATAAATAAGCAAGAGTGAGTACTTACGTACCCAGTAGCCCGCCTTCACCCACGGAATGGGGAAATCAGATATAATGCATGGAGTATATGGAGCTCAGGATATTTTGCAGAAAGAGCAATATTTGATGCAGGGTTATTTTGTAAAACATTTTATATTTTTCAAAGCACATCCTCTCACAAAGGAGCAGGAAGTTTTTCAACATAAAGCAAAATCCCCTAGACTAAACCATCCAGGTATCTCAGTAGTTTCCCACTGGTTTTCATTTTCAAAAACAGCTACTGGACTTCCCGTCCACCATAGCTCACGGCTCGACCGCCGGATCTTTTAAAACCACTTTTCAAAAGCATTTTTGGAAAACAAAATACTAATTGTCAAATCCATGCCATGACTCATCCATATCCGTGGACGCGGACTTTTTGAATAGGTTTTTAAACTCAGTGCAGAGGTGTACACGTTACCCACTAGTCTGGCTCTGCAATCTCATGACCAATGAGACCCAAATCCGAAACTCTTTCCTTCCTTGCACGTCCTTACCTTAGCGATTATACCAGAAGGAATAAGGCCACCACCATGCCCAAAGACAAAACATTCCCCTTCCTTATCCTCCCGATGCTCCCCAGCCGTCATAATCCTGGGGTTCGGACCGTGCAAGTTCAGATCAAACAACTGCCCATACAGTCTCGAGTTGTTGTACTTGATAAGAGTATAGGTAAGGAGTGATGACAAACTGGTCCTTAGGCAAGAGGGACAATCCTTCATGCTCACACCTAACCCGGCTGAGCCATCACCTTGAGGCCCTCCCAAACCAGGGAGTCCCTGATCATCCCACTCAAGGTTGATAAGGGTGACAACCCTTCATCATACCCATTTTGAAACACATTTTCTTTTGAAAACTCACACCTTTTCCCAAATCATATTGTAACAAAAATATCGAGGAGTATAAAGATTAATTGCGGCAAATTTCTAAGCCTAGATGGCCATAATAACTTGTCTCTTAGCAGCAAAATCATATCATGCATAAAATAATAGGTTGAGAGTTGTGGTTGAAAAGCATAGGTAATTTATGTATCAAAAGGATCCAATGAGCTTGTCGTGCTTTAACCGGCGAAAGGGTGAGAGCTCGTGGAACTGGCTTCTGGCTCCACCATCTAGCGTAGACTTGTAGATCCAGCCTTCACGAGATGGCACGAACGCTCCTATAACTGTGCAACATGAACAAGCACACATACAAACCAGCAAGTATATCATCAAATATTTAGTATAGTGGTCAGAATGGCGACATATGGATGGGTAAAGTCTTGAGTAGAATTTGTGTCATGTGGTGTTGTGATATTACTGGTGGTGGAGTGGAGGTGCTTACCAGGAGGGTGGATTGGAGGCGAAACGACACTATGCGCGTAGCCGACAGAGCGGGGTAACTGAGTGGGTGGGGGTTTGCCTTGGTTGAGGGTGTTGAGTGTGTAGAGAGGGAGAGGGTAGCTGGGTGTATTTATAGCTGGGTACCTGTGGTTTAGTACAGTAGAGTTCACTGTTGGTGAGAATAGTAACGAATGAATCGTCTGGCTTAGTCTGAACATGGAAATTATAGGTAGAATATGGGACAAGAGTATTTTGAGAGTTTTTCTGGAATATGAACCATGCTTAAGGGATGACATGGTTGGATAGGGAATAATTTGATAAGAATTTAGAAACAAGAATTATTGGAATCTGAGTTTGGATGGAGGAGTTTTGGATTTTATAATCATAGGAATAAAAAGGAAAGGGAAAAGGAATATTCCTGGAATATTCCAAAATTTGAATATTCAGAGATATTTGGAAAATCAAAAATACAAAATGCTAGGAATTATTTCTAGGCTATTCTTGGGCAGAGGTTTATGTTGGTGGCAACTGTTCCTACCTACTGTGTCACATGGGACAACAGTAAGGCGGGACCCAAATAGCTAGAGTACTTTGGTATTCTGGTCCGGGTGGGCTATGGTATCTTGGTCCAGATTATATACGATTTATGGCGTATCCATACAAACATGGTTCGCCTTTCTTTTGGAAGCCTAGTTTGAAAGAATCTCAAAGTTAAGCGTGCTCAATTTGGAGAAATCCGGTATGGATGACCAGATGAGAAGTTATTATTGGAAGGAAAATCACAGTCATCGGAGTTCGTATGACTGAAATATTGGTCTGGCGGGTCTTAGCTGTGCTGGACAGCATGACGGATGAGCAGTTGAATATTTAGGTAATCGGATGATCGATTAATAGTAATGATGAATAGTCACGATGAATAGTCCGTATGAACGAATGATGAACGATGAATAGGGACTATGAACGAATGATGAATGTGAAAGGGAAATGTGCCTTTGGGCCATTTCTAAGTATTTTGGTGATTTAGTGTCCACACAAGTGCTTAAGTGTTAATCTATGCCAAGTGATGGACTAAGTGCAAATCAAGATCAAAGGTATGTTTCTAAACTTAGTACATTGTTTTAAGAGCTAATGTATTGTGTCTAAGTGCTGGAAATAGGAAAAATCACTTTGGAAAAGAGATGGCTTTTTTCAGCCAAAGTCTGCTCAGTCTGGGTGCACCGGACTGTCTAGTGGTACACCGGACAGTGTCCGGTGCGCCAGGCTGGCGACTGTCAACTGGCTGCTCTCGGGAGGCGATCAACAGCGTATGGCTATAAATCACCGGACTGTCCGGTGGTGCACCGGACTGTCCGGTGAGCCGTTCACAGGTGAAGTCATCACTCTCGGGAAGTGATTAACGGCGTACGACTATAAATCACCGGACTGTCCGGTGGTGCACCGGACTGTCCGGTGAGCCAACGGTCAGCCGGGCCAACGGTCGGCCGAGGATTCCGCGCGTGACGCGTGGTCGAGCCAACAGTCACAAGGGGGCACCGGATTGTCTGGTGTGCACCAGACAGTGTCCGGTGCGCCAATGGCTCTGAATCTGCAACGGCCGGCTTCGCCAAATAAGGAAAGAAATCCGCACCGGACAGTGTCCGGTGGTGCACTAGACTGTCCGGTGCGCTAGGCGACTGAAGGCAAGAATTGCCTTCCTGGAATGCTCTCAACGGCTCCTAGCTGCCTTGGGGCTATAAAAGAGACCCCTAGGCGCATGGAGGAGAATACCAAGCAACCTTTGAGCATTGTTGATCACTCACACTTCATTCTTGCGCACTTGTTCGACATTCTTAGTGATTTGAGCTCCGTTCTAGTGAGAACCTCATGATATTCTTTTGAGCTCAAGTCTAGGTCTTGTGTGTGCGTATTTGCTGTGATTTTTGTGTCTTGTGTGCGTTGCTCATCCCTCCCTTACTCCGTGCTTCTTTGTGGACATCAAAGTGTAAGGGCGAGAGGCTCCAGGTTGTGGAGATTCCTCGCGAGCGGGATATAGTAAACAAAGCAAAACACCATGGTATTCAAGTGGTTCTTTGGATCGCTTGAGAGGGGTTGATTGCAACCCTCGTCCGTTGGGACGCCACAACGTGGAGTAGGCAAGCGTTGGTCTTGGCCGAACCACGGGATAAACCACTGTGCCATCTCTGTGTTGATCTCTTTGTGGTTATTGTGTTTTGCTAAGACTCCTCTCTAGCCACTTGGCTTTATTGGTGCTAACTCCTAATCAAGTTTTTGTGGCACTAAGTTTCAAGTTTTACAGGATCACCTATTCACCCCCCTCTAGGTGCTCTCAATTGGTATCGGAGCCGTTCTCTTCACGTGAGGGACTAATCGCCCGAAGAGATGGATCCTAAGGGCAAGGGGATGGTGGTCAATGATAAGGAGAAGGAGTCCTTCGTCAATGATCCAAAGGATGACAAGCCTACTGACTTGGGGTTGGGCCACAAAAGAAAAGACGGGAGGAAGAAGAAAACAAAGCGCATCAAGGAGATTGTCTACTACGACAGCGACAAATCTTCATCTTCCCAAAAGGACGACGACGACTACGAGAAAAAGAAAACGGTCAATTCGAACTTTTCTTTCGATTACTCTCGTATTCCACAAAGTACAAATGCTCATTTGCTCTCCATTCCACTTGGTAAACCTCCTCACTTTGATGGAGAGGACTACAGATTTTGGAGCCACAAAATGCGTAGTCACTTGTTCTCTCTCCATCCAAGCATATGGGAGATAGTCGAGAGTGGAATGAAATTTGATAGTACTGATAGTCCCATGTTTATAAATGAGCAAATTCACAAAAATGCACAAGCTACTACTGTTCTTCTAGCCTCATTGTGCAGGGATGAATATCATAAAGTGAGCGGCTTGGACAACGCCAAGCAGATTTGGGACACCCTCAAGATCTCACATGAGGGAAATGACATCACCATGCTCACCAAGATGGAGTTGGTGGAGGGAGAACTTGGGAGATTTGCAATGATCAGGGGCGAGGACCCAACCCAAACGTACAACTGGCTCAAGACCCTCGTCAACAAAATAAGGAGCTATGGAAGCACGCGATGGACGGACCACGACGTCGTCCGCCTAATGCTAAGGTCTTTTATTGTCCTTGATCCACATCTTGTGAACAATATTCGTGAGAATCCTAGGTACACCAAGATGACGCCCGAGGAGGTACTTGGAAAGTTCGTAAGCGGGCGGATGATGATCAAGGAGGCTAGATACGTTGATGATGCGTTGAATGGCCCAATCCAAGAGCCTCAAACCATTGCTCTCAAAGCAACGAGGAGCAAGGAGGCGCTACCTAGCAAGGTGGCACAAGTGGAGGCGACCGGGCTTAATGATGAAGAAATGGCCCTCATCATCAAGCGTTTCAAGACGGCACTAAAGGGTCGCAAGGAGCATCCCAACAAGACCAAGACGAAGGGGAAGCGATCATGCTTCAAATGTGGTAAGATTGGTCATTTTATCGCTAATTGTCCCGATAATGTGAATGACCAGGAACAAGGGAACAAGAGAGAAAAGAAGAAGGCATAAAAGAAGGCTAAGGGCGAGGCACACCTTGGCAAGGAGTGGGACTCAGATTGTTCGTCGTCCGACTCCGACAACGAAGGACTCGCCGCAACCGCCTTCAACAAGTCATCCCTCTTCCCAAACGAGCATCACACCTGCCTCATGGCAAGGGAAAAGAAGGTAAGCACTCGTGATACTAGTACTTACGCTTCCTCAAGTGATGAAGAATCTAGCGATGATGAAATAGACTATTCATGCTTATTCAAGGGCTTAGATAGAACTAAAGTTGATAAGATTAGTGAATTGATTGATGCCTTTAATGATAAGAATAGATTATTAGAAAAGCAAGAGGACCTTTTGTATGAAGAACATGATAAGTTTGTAGAGGCTCAAAAATCCCTTGCTTTAGAAATTAAAAGGAATGAAATGCTTTCTTGTGAATTGTCTACATGCCATGACTCTATCTCTAGCTTAAAGAGCATAAATGATGATTTGAATGCTAAGTTAGAAATAGCTAATAAATCAACATCTTGTGTAGAACATGTTATAATTTGCAATAGGTGTAAAGATTTTAATGTTGATGCTTGTAGTGAACACTTAGTCTCAATTTCTAAATTGAATGATGAATTGTCTAGTCTTAATGCCCAACTTAAGACTAGCAAGAGTGAATTTAACAAACTAAAATTTGCAAGGGATGCCTATACGGTTGGTAGACACCCCTCAATTAAGGATGGTCTTGGCTTCAAGAGGGAAGTCAAGAACTTAACAAGCCATAAGGCTTCCATCTCCGCCAAGGAGAAAGGGAAGGTCCCTATGGCTAGTAGTGGTAAAAAGAACCATGCTTTCATGTACCATGATAGGAGACATTCTAGAAATGCTTATAGAAGTTATGATGCTTTTGATTCTCATGCCATGTTTGCTTCTAGTTCCTCCTATATGCATGGTAGAGATATGCCTAGGAGAAATGTCATTCATCATATGCCTAGGAGAGATGTTGCTCATGTTCCTAGGAAGATTAATGAACCTTCTACAATTTATCATGCTTGCAATGCTTCCTTTGCTATTTGTAGAAAGGATAAGAAGGTGATTGCTAGGAAGTTAGGGGCAAGATGCAAGGGAGATAAAACTTGCATTTGGGTCCCTAAGACCATTGTGACTAACCTTGTAGGACCCAACAAGAGTTGGGTACCTAAAACCCAAGCCTAAATTTGCCTTGCAGGTTATGCATCCGGGGGATCAAGCTGGATTATCGACAGCGGATGCACAAACCACATGACGGGGGAGAAGAAGATATTTTCTTCCTACGTCAAGAACAAGGATTCCCAAGATTCAATCATATTCGGTGATGGGAACCAAGGCAAGGTGAAAGGGTTAGGAAAAATTGCTATTTCATCCGAGCACTCCATTTCTAATGTATTCTTAGTTGAGTCGCTTGGATATAATTTGTTATCCGTTAGTCAATTATGCAATATGGGATATAATTGTTTATTCACAAATGTAGATGTGTCTGTCTTTAGGAGAAGTGATGGTTCACTAGCTTTTAAGGGTGTATTAGACGACAAACTCTATTTAGTTGATTTTGCAAAAGAGGAGGCCGGTCTAGATGCATGCTTAATTGCTAAGACTAGCATGGGCTGGTTGTGGCATCGCCGCTTAGCACATGTGGGGATGAAGAACCTTCACAAGCTTCTAAAGGGAGAACACGTGATAGGTCTAACTAATGTAACTTTCGAAAAAGATAGACCTTGTGCAGCTTGTCAAGCAGGTAAACAGGTGGGAAGCTCTCATCATACCAAAAATGTGATGACCACATCAAGACCTTTGGAGATGCTTCATATGGACCTCTTCGGACCCGTCGCCTATCTAAGCATAGGGGGAAGTGCTTCCTAAGGAGGGCTCAAAATGAGTTTGAGCTCAAGGTGAAGAAGATAAGGAGCGACAACGGGTCCGAGTTCAAGAATCTTCAAGTGGAGGAGTACCTTGAGGAGGAAGGGATCAAGCACGAGTTCTCCGCTCCCTACACACCACAGCAAATTGGCATGGTAGAGAGGAAGAACAGGACGCTCATAGACATGGCGAGGATGATGCTTGGAGAGTTCAAGACCCCCGAGCGGTTTTGGTCGGAAGCCGTAAACATGGCTTGCCACGCCATCAACCGAGTCTACCTTCATCGCCTCCTCAAGAAGACTTCGTATGAGCTTCTAACCGGTAACAAACCCAATGTGTCTTTAGTGTATTTGGGAGCAAATGTTACATTCTAGTGAAGAAGGGCAGGAATTCCAAATTTGCTCCCAAAGCTGTAGAAGGGTTTTTATTAGGTTATGACTCAAATACAAAGGCGTATAGAGTCTTCAACAAATCATCGGGTTTGGTTGAAGTCTCTAGCAACGTTGTATTTGATGAGACTAATGGCTCTCCAAGAGAGCAAGTTGTTGATCTTGATGATGTAGATGAAAGAGACGTTCCAACGGCCGAAATACGCACCATGGCAATTGGCGATGTGCGACCACAGGAACAATTGGAGCAAGATCAACCTTCTTCCTCAACAATGGTGCATCCCCCAACTCAAGACGATGAACAGGTTCATCAAGAAGAGGCGTGTGATCAAGGGGGAGCACAATATGATCATGTGATGGAGGAAGAAGCACAACCGACACCTCCAACCCAAGTTCGAGCAACGATTCAAAGGAATCATCCCGTCGATCAAATTTTGGGTGACATTAGCAATGGAGTAACTACTCGTTCTAGATTAGTTAATTTTTGTGAGCATTACTCCTTTGTCTCTTCTATTGAGCCTTTCAGGGTAAAAGAGGCCTTGCTAGATCCGGACTGGGTGTTGGCCATGCAGGAAGAGCTCAACAACTTCAAGCGTAATGAAGTTTGGACACTGGTGCCACGTCCCAAGGAAAATGTTGTGGGAACCAAGTGGGTGTTCTGCAACAAACAGGACGAGCACGGGGTGGTGACGAGGAACAAGGCTCGACTTGTGGCAAAAGGTTATGCCCAAGTCGCAGGTTTAGACTTTGAGGAGACTTTTGCTCCTGTGGCTAGGCTAGAGTCTATTCGTATTTTGCTAGCATATGCCGCTCACCATTCTTTCAGGTTGTTCCAAATGGATGTGAAGAGCGCTTTCCTCAACGGGCCAATCAAGGAGGAGGTGTACGTGGAGCAACCCCCTAGCTTTGAGGATGAACGGTACCCTGACCACGTATGTAAGCTCTCTAAGGCGCTCTATGGACTTAAGCAAGCCCCAAGAGCATGGTATGAATGCCTTAGAGACTTTTTAATTGCTAATGCTTTCAAGGTTGGGAAAGCCGATCCAACTTTATTCACTAAGACTTGTGATGGTGACTTATTTGTGTGCCAAATTTATGTCGATGACATAATATTTGGTTCTACTAACCAAAAGTCTTGTGAAGAGTTTAGCAGGGTGATGACTCAAAAGTTTGAGATCTCGATGATGGGCGAGTTGAACTACTTCCTTGGGTTCCAAGTGAAGCAACTCAAGGACGGCACCTTCATCTCCCAAACAAAGTACACGCAAGACTTGCTAAAGCGGTTTGGGATGAAGGACGCCAAGCCCACAAAGACTCTGATGGGAACTGACGGACACGTCGACCTCAACAAAGGAGGTAAGTCCGTTGATCAAAAGGCATACCGGTCCATGATAGGTTCTTTGCTTTATTTATGCGCTAGTAGACCGGATATTATGCTTAGTGTATGCATGTGTGCTAGATTTCAATCCGATCCAAGGGAGTGTCACTTAGTGGCTATGAAGCGAATTCTCAGATATTTAGTCGCTACGCCTTGCTTCGGGATCTGGTATCCAAAGGGGTCTACCTTTGACTTAATTGGATATTCAGACTCCGATTATGCTAGATGTAAGGTCGATAGGAAGAGTACATCAGGGACGTGCCAATTCTTAGGAAGGTCCCTGGTGTCATGGAGTTCTAAGAAACAAACCTCGGTTGCCCTATCCACCGCTAAGGCCGAGTATGTTGCCGCAAGACAGTGTTGCGCGCAACTACTTTGGATGAGGCAAACCCTCCGGGACTTTGGCTACAATCTGAGCAAAGTCCCACTCCTATGTGATAATGAGAGTGCTATCCGCATAGTGGATAATCCTGTTAAGCACAGTCGCACAAAGCCCATTGATATTCGGCATCACTTTTTGAGAGACCACCAGCAAAAGGGAGATATCGAAGTGTTTTATATTAGCACCGAGAACCAGCTAGCTGATATCTTTACCAAGCCTTTAGATGAAAAGACCTTTTGCAGGCTGCATAGTGAGCTAAATGTCTTAGATTCGTGGAACTTGGATTGATTTGTAGCATACATGTGTATTATGCTTTGATCATGTTCCCTTATGCATTTTGTTGTTTATTTATGGTGCTCAAGTTGTACAAACACTCCCCGGACCTCAAAAGTCCATGTGTGAGTGATGCACATATTTAGGGGGAGATGTGCTACAACTTGACCCTTTGAGACTAATCGTGTGCTTGAGTTTGCTTGATTTAGTCTCAAAGGTGGATTGAAAGGGAAAGGTGGACTTGGACCATGAAAGACTTCCACTGCACTCTGATGAGAGGGTAACTCACTCCAAGTTCATCTCCATCTTCTTATTGCCTTTGTACTCTTATGTGAAGATTTTGGTGAGGCAATGAGGTTTAAGGGCCAAGATTGATCCCGTTTTGGTGCTTGATGCCAAAGGGGGAGAAAATAAGGCCAAAGCAAGAAATGGATCAGCTACCACTTGAGAATTTTGAAAACAGTAGAATAGAGCTTTTGTTTTGTCAAAATCCTCTTATTGTATCTCTTTATCAAAAGTTGGTCTCTTGTGGGGAGAACGGTTGATTATGGGAAAAAGGGGGAGTTTTTGAATCTTTGATCAATTTCTCTTGGAATACCTCTCTTTATGTCTCTACAAGTGAATTTGACTTAGAGATAGGAAATTGAGTTTGATTTGCAAAAACAAACCAAGTGGTGGCAAAGTATGATCCAAATATGCCAAAGTTGAATCAAAACAATTTGTGTTCTTATTTGCATTGATATTGCACTCGTTCTAGTTGCTTTGTGTTGTGTTGGCATAAATCACCAAAAAGGGGGAGATTGAAAGGGAAATGTGCCTTTGGACCATTTCTATGTATTTTGGTGATTTAGAGTCCACACAAGTGCTTAAGTGTTAATCTATGCCAAGTGATGGACTAAGTGCAAATCAAGATCAAAGGTATGTTTCTAAACTTACTACATTGTTCTAAGAGCTAATGTATTGTGTCCAAGTGCTGGAAATAGGAAAAATCACTTTGGAAAAGAGACGACTTTCTTCAGCCAAAGTCTACTCAGTCTGGGTGCACCGGACTGTGTCCGGTGCGCCAGGCTGGCGACTGTCAACTGGCTGCTCTCGGGAGGCGATCAACGGCGTACGATTATAAATCATCGGACTGTCCGGTGGTGCACCGGACTGTCCGGTGAGCCGTTCACAGGCGAAGTCATCGCTCTCGGGAAGTGATTAACGGCGTACGGCTATAAATCACCGGACTGTCCGGTGGTGCACTGGACTGTCCGGTGAGCCAACGGTCAACCGGGCAAACGGTCGGCCGAGGATTCCGCGCGTGACGCGTGGCCGAGCCAACGGTCACAAGGGGGCACCAGACTGTCCAGTGTGCACCGGTCGGCTTCGCCAAATAAGGAAAGAAATCCGCACCGGACTGTGCCCGGTGGTGCACCGGACTATCCGGTGCGCCAGGAGACTGAAGGCAAGAATTGCCTTCCTAGAATGCTCTCAACGGCTCCTAGCTGCCTTGGGGCTATAAAAGGGACCCCTAGGCGCATGGAGGAGAATACCAAGCAACCTTTGAGCATTGTTGATCACTCACACTTCATTCTTGCACACTTGTTCGACATTCTTAGTGATTTGAGCTCCGTTCTAGTGAGAACCTCATGATATTCTTCTGAGCTCAAGTCTGGGTCTTGTGTGTGTGTATTTGCTGTGATTTTTGTGTCTTGTGTGCGTTGCTCATCCCTCCCTTACTCCGTGCTTCTTTGTGGACATCAAAGTGTAAGGGCGAGAGGCTCCAAGTTGTGGAGATTCCTCGCGAGCGGGATATAGTAAACAAAGCAAAACACCATGGTATTCAAGTGGGTCTTTGGACCGCTTGAGAGGGGTTGATTGCAACCCTCATCCGTTGGGACGCCATAACGTGGAGTAGGCAAGCGTTGGTCTTGGCCGAACCACGGGATAAACCACTGTGCCATCTCTGTGTTGATCTCTTTGTGGTTATTGTGTTTTGCTAAGACTCCTCTCTAGCCACTTGGCTTTATTGGTGCTAACTCCTAATCAAGTTTTTGTGGCACTAAGTTTCAAGTTTTACAGGATCACCTATTCACCCCTCCCTCTAGGTGCTCTCAGAATGATGAATAGGGACTATGAACGAACGATGAACGATGAATAAGGACTATGAACGAACGATGAACGATGAATAGGGACTATGAACGAACGATGAACGATGAATAGGGACTATGAACGAACGATGAATGATGAATTGGGATTATGAATGAACGGATGAACGATCGAATGATCGGACGAATGAATGATCGGAATTTCGGCAACATAACGGCTGAACAAAGATTATTTGGACGAACGAACGAACGAACGAACGATCGGACGAACGTACGAACAGACCATGAACGATCGGACAAATGGACGAACGAACGAACAAACTATGAACAGGTGGACGAACGATCGAATGAACGACCGAACGATCCTTGTGCTTGTGTTGTGCTTGTGTGGGAGTGGGAGTGGGGGCAGAAGTGAGTTGCCATGAAATGTCTTAGGGTGGCTTGAGGGTAGGCCCTTGCCCCTCTATTTATAGGTAAGGTGGAGGATTAGGGGGAGGAGGCGAGGATTAGTGGGAGGATGCGAGGATTAGTGGGAGATAAGCATGTATTAGTCATGTATAAGTGAAATTAGTTTGTAGAGCTCACTGTATGACACCGAAGGCGTATGTATACGTATGAGCATGAGGAAAATTATGAAGAAAATATTTGTAGGGACTTTAAAAATGATCCTGAAGGCATTTCTCAGGAGGAAAATATTTGGAGAATTATCGGTGGAATATTTGGGTAGTATTTCTGGAAAGAATTTGAGGGGGATCACTGGGGAAATATTTGTAGGATATTTTGAGGAGAATATAGACCACTATATTTTATTTGTTGAGATTAACTCGCAAACAAACATTTTAAAATAAAATTTAAAATTCATTTTGAATTTAGAGCGAGTTTGAGAAAATTTCAAGATTTGAATTTTCGGGGTGCTACGAAGGATGGATATTGAACCATGAGGGATTGGTTACCTAACCATTTATCTTTCCAAAACCTAATTTGTTCACCATTTTTAAGGGTAAAAATACCAAGGTTGAAGAAGACATCCTTAACTTTCATGAGTCAGGACCAAAAGTGACGAGTCACCATGCTTATGCGAAACTTTAGATAGAGTATGTTTATTTAAGTATTTTTCCTCAAAATATTTTGCCACGTGAAATCCCCATTAATCATCTTGAAAATCCACTTGCTTAGCAAACACTTATTCTGCATGTCTATATTCTAGATCCCTAAACCCCAAGCTCCTTTGGCTGGCACAAGATGTCCCATTTAGCTAGCCTATATTTCCTTTTATGATCTTCTCCTTACTAGAAAAACCTAGATTCAAAGTAAACTATTCTCTCCCAAACGCCCCTAGGGACTTCGAAAAAGGACAGTATAAACATAGCCAAGCTCGAAAGGACAGAATTTATTAACACCAGTTGACCACCTACCGACATAAGTTTTCTTTCCAGCTACTAAACTTATTCTCCAACTTATCTTCAATGATTTTCCAATCTCTATTTCTAAGCTTCCTAAAGTGTATAGGGATCCCCAGATATCTGAAAGGATATTCCCCACTTTTGCACCCAAACATATTAATGTATCGAGACTCTTCATCTCTGGTTTGGCCAAAACAGAATAATTCACTTTTGTGATAGTTAATCCTTAGGCCAGACACTTTCTCAAAAGCCAGTAAGAGATGTTTAATGTTTTCTGCTTTAGCCAAATCATGGTCCATACATATCAAAGTGTCATCCGCATATTTTAAAATAGATAGCACGCATCAACTTGGTCATCATCTTTTGCTCGGTTTAATATTGAAGAGAATAAGAAATAGGGAATTCCTTAACACAAACCTTTTTTGTCTAGAAGTTATCCCCCACCTGATCGTTAACTTTTATCCCCACATGACCACCAATCATCACCGAATTTATCCAAGAGCACCACTTACTAGAGAAACCTTTCATCCGTAATGTTTGTTGCATAAACAACCATTTCACTTTGTCGTAGGCCTTTTCAAAATTTATCTTAAGAATGATCCCACTTAAGCCTTGTTCGGTTATTTTCAATCCATATGGATTGAAGGGGATTGATACGGATTGGGAGTGATTTTGACTTACTAGGGATTGAAACCCCCTCAATCCCCCCTCAATCCATATGGATTAGGGTAGAACCGAACAAGTCCTTAGTGTTTTTCTATGCAACTCATGGATTGTTTTGTGTAACACTACTACCTCCTCCAAAATATTCCGTCCGGGAATAAATGTCGACTGAAACGGTCCAATAGAATTATTTGCCACTTTGGATATATATTTGTGAGTACTTTAGTAAATATCTTAAAACTTATATTCGGTAAACAAATAGCACGAACTATTTAATCGACTCAACATATTTTGATTTTGGCAACAAAATAATTGTCCCAAAATTTAAACTATAAAGAGGAAGATCACCCTTATGGAAATCCACAAACAAAGCCATGAAATCAGCTTTTAATATAGACTAAAAGGTTTGATAAAATTCAACTGGGAACTATCTAGCCGTGGAGGTTTGTTATGATCCATCTGAAAGATAGCCATCTGAACTTCCTCTTCGGAAAAAGATGAGCCTAAAGCATCGTTTTCCGTTTCAGACGCTTGTGAAATATCCTGTATTTGAGTTTCGTCTGGAGTAACATAATTTTCCTCGAGCAGCCCAAACAGGTCCCTATAATACGTGGTAATATGCTTTGTCAGGGCAGCTTTCCCCTTTGATTATTTGGTCTCTATCCTTTAACTGGAAAATTCTAGACTTTCTATACTTTCTACTAGCAACCAAAATGAAAGTACCTCATATTAGAGTCCCCTTGCACAAGGTTTTTCGTTTTAGCCCTTTGATACCACTTTAATTCTTAGAGAAGGCTTTAGAAAAGATACAAAGTCTACCAATGAAAACAGCTTGAACGGTCGCATTGTTGGGACAAAGGCCAAACCAGGCCCTGATCATCCCCTCGGGTATGCACACCTGAACCAAACTATCTATGAGCGCAGGGTCCAAAGCCGAAGACTGATCGTCATGTACAGTCGGCACAGAGTTCGCCTACCCATGGAGTTGCCCAGGGAAGACAAGACACTACGGGCTGATTTGGTGACAAGGGGATCACGGGAGAATTGGTGGGGGTTGAGGGGGAAATGAACTAATTTCCCCCTCAATCCCCTTATCCCCCGTGATCACTAGTCACCAAATCAGCCCTACGGGGGCTCGGCACCCAAGGATGAAGGTCCCTCTCGAGTTCTATGATAATCTGTTGCTGAATCTACCATAAAGTGCGCCTGAGTTTAAGCCTTCAGTTGAGCTGGCTCTCAGAGATGACTGGTGTTTTGATTCATAAGAATTTGACCAGTATAGTACTAAACTAGTAGATGCCGCGCGCCCTGCGCACGATGTAAAATTCGATTCTAGACTATATTTACATGGAAAAGAGAGATAATCAGATTTAAAATATGTCAATGCAGGTTATGTAATTTACACGTCTAAACAAAGCCCAAAACAGCTAATAGGATCATAGGGAAATCTATGGAAAATATGTTAGTTCAACATGTCTTCAGCTACATTATCTTCTTCAGCATAGATAGCCAAAGTTTTGGTCCAACAAAATTAAAAAATATAAGTCCAACACAGTCAGCTTTATTTGGCTCATAAGAACATAAGAACATAGGATCTAACTATGACTTCATTGTAGGTAAAAGAGGAGTGAACTTAGATTGGAAGAAGTAAATCTGGATTATCATTGGCTCAGCAAAAAGGCATGTTGCACCATAATACTACTCCATAGCTGTGTGATCCTTAACCATGTAGCTTGAGCATGTAGGCTTTGTTTGGAAATGACCAAAGGTTCTGATCAAGCATGTAGTGTGTCATGTAACTCGTTAACTAATTCTAAAATGCGAGATTTGTGTTCTACGTCACTGAAAGTCGCCTAGAGGGGGGTGAATAGGCGGAAACGGAAATTTACAACTTTAAACACAACTACAAGCTGGGGTTAGCGTTAGAAATAAATGCGAGTCCGAAAGAGAGGGCGAAAACAAATCACAAGAAAATGAAGAGAGTGACACGGTGATTTGTTTTATCGAGGTTTGGTTCTTGCAAACCTACTCCCCGTTG
Source organism: Zea luxurians (assembly GCA_029449295.1). Lineage (NCBI taxonomy): Eukaryota > Viridiplantae > Streptophyta > Magnoliopsida > Poales > Poaceae > Zea > Zea luxurians. Next base: position 8,995,327 of record JAOPSE010000005.1, on the reverse strand, counting down.
AGGTGGTCACAAAGACCGGGTGTCTTTGAACCCTTTTCCTCTCTCAAACGGTCACCTAGACCGAGTGAGCTTTCTCCTCAATCAAATGGGTCACTTAGACCCCTACAAGGATCACCACAACTTAGTGTCTCTTGCTTTGATTACAAGTGTCTTGAGAACAAGAATGGAGGAAGAAGAAAGCGATCCAAGAACAAGAGCTCAAAGAACATGAGCAAAACTCTCTCTCTAGTCACTATTTGTTTGGAGTGGATTTGGGACTTGGAGAGGCTTTGATTCTTTTGAATTGTGTCTTGTATTGATTGCACTAGCTCTTGTAATGAATGAGATGTCTGAAAACTTGGATGCCTTGAAGTAGTGGTGGTTGGGGGGTATTTATAGCCCCAACCACCAAACCAACCATTGGGGAGGTTGTCTGTCGATGGGCGCACCGGATACTGTCCGATGCGCCAGCCACGTCACCCAACTGTTAGGGTTCTGACGGTTTTGACCATTGGAGCTCTGACTTCTTGGGGCACCGGACAGTCCGGTGCCGCACCGGACAAGCACTGTTCACTGTCCGGTGCGCTTTCTAGCGCTGCTCTGACTCTGCACGAACTGTCCACGCACTGTTCACGCACACTGTTCACTTTTGCAGACGACCGTTGGCACAGTAGTCGTTGCTCCGCTTGGCGCACCGAACAGTCCGGTGAATTATAGTGGAGCGGCCTCTGAGAAACCCGAAGCTGAGGAGTTCGGAGTGTACGGTCCCTGGTGCACCGGACATAGTCCGGTGCGCCAGACTAGGGGAGCCTTCGGTTTCTTTTGCTCCTTTCTTTTTGAACCCTAACTTGATCTTTTTATTGGTTTGTGTTGAACCTTTGGCACCTGTAGAACATATAATCTAGAACAAACTAGTTAGTCCAAATATTTGTGTTGGGCAATTCAACCACCAAAATCATCTAGGAAAAGGTTTGACCCTATTTCCCTTTCAATCTCCCCCTTTTTGGTGATTGATGCCAACACAAACCAAAGCAAATATATAAGTGCAGAATTGAACTAGTTTGTATAAGGCAAGTGCAAAGGTTGCTTGGAATTAAACCAATTTATACTTTCACTAGATATGCATGGATTGCTTTCTTTCTTTTAATATTTTGGACCACATTTGCACCACTTGTTTTGTTTTTGCAAATTCTTTTGTAAAATCTTTTCAAGGACTTTTTGCAAATAGTCAAAGGTACATGAATAAGATTTCGAGAAGCATTTTCAAGATTTGAAATTTTCCCCCCTATTTCAAATGTTTTTCCTTTGACTTAAACAAAACTCCCCCTGAATGAAATTCTCTTCTTAGCTTTCAAGAGGGTTTTATTAATATGAAAAGGATTTAGATATCAATTGAAAAAACTTTGAAACCATATATCAATTATAGATACTAATTGAGACATACTTTTTAGAGGAATACCAATTTGGAAGATACAAATTTGAAAACTTAATTTCGAAAAATTTGAAATTGGTGGTGGTGCGGTCCTTTTGCTTTGGGCTAATATTCTCTCCCCCTTTGGCATTAATCGCCAAAAACGGAGTCTGTTGTGAGCCCTTTGAAATTCTCTCTCCCTTTGGTAAACAATATATGAGTGAAAGATTAGACCAATGTGGAGAGTGATGTGAAGTAATGACGAAGGATAAATGATACCGATAGAGTGGAGTGGAAGTCTTGTCTTCATCGAGTACTCCATTTCCCTTTCAATCTACAACTTAGCATAAGAATATTCTTGGAAACGCGTTAGTCATGGCAAATGAAAGAGATATGATTTAAAGGTATATAAATGAGCTATGTGTGCAATATTTCAATCAAAATTCCTAGAATCAAGAATATTTAGCTCATTCCTAAGTTTGGTAAAGGTTTTCTCATCTAATGGCTTGGTAAAGATATCGGCTAATTTTTCTTTGGTGTTAATATAGGCTATTTCGATATCCCCCTTTGTTGGTGATCTCTCAGAAAGTGATGCTGAATGTCTATGTGCTTAGTGTGGCTATGGTCAATGGGATTATCCGCTATGCGGATTGCACTCTCATTGTCACAAAGGAGAGGGACTTTGCTCAATTTGTAGCCATAGTCCCTGAGGGTTTGCCTCATACAAAGCAATTGCGTGCAACAATGGCCTGCGGCAATATACTCGGCTTCAGCGGTAGAAAAAGCTATTTAGTTTTGTTTCTTTGAAGCCCAAGACACCAGGGATCTCCCCAAAAACTGACAAGTCCTTGATGTGCTCTTCCTATCAATCTTGCACCCTCCCAATCGACATCAGAATATCCTATCAAATCAAAGGTTGATCCCCTGGGGTACCAAAGCCCAAACTTAGGAGTGTAAACTAAATATCTCATGATTCTTTTTATGGCCCTAAGGTGAGCTTCCTTAGGATCGGTTTGGAACCTTGCACACATGCATACGGAAAGCATAATATCCGCTCGAGATGCACATAAATAGAGTAAAGATCCTATCATCGACCGGTATACCTTTTGATCTATGGATTTACCTACCATGTCGAGGTCGAGATGTCCATTGGTTCCCATGGGTGTCTTGATGGGCTTGGCATCCTTCATTCCAAACTTGTTAAGAATGTCTTGAGTGTATTTTGTTTGGCTGATGAAGGTGCCCTCTTGGACTTGCTTGACTTGAAATCCTAGGAAATACTTCAACTCCCCCATCATAGACATCTCAAATTTTTGAATCATGATCCTACTAAACTCTTCACAAGTAGATTTGTTAGTAGACCCAAATATGATATCATCAACATAAATTTGGCATACAAACAAATCTTTTGCAATAGTTTTAGTAAAGAGAGTAGGATCAGCTTTTCTGACTTTGAAGCCATTAGTGATAAGGAAGTCTCGCAGGCATTCATACCATGCTCTTGGGGCTTGCTTGAGCCCATAAAGCGCCTTCGAGAGTTTATACACATGGTTAGGATACTCACTATCTTCAAAGCCGGGAGGTTGCTCAACATAGACCTCTTCCTTGATTGGTCCATTGAGGAAGGCACTTTTCACGTCCATTTGATAGAGCTTGAAGCCATGGTAAGTAGCATAGGCAAGTAATATACGAATTGACTCAAGCCTAGCTACGGGTGCATAAGTTTCACCAAAGTCCAAACCTTCGACTTGTGAATAACCCTTGGCGACAAGTTGGGATTTGTTCCTTATCACCACACCATGCTCATCTTGCTTGTTACGGAATACCCACTTGGTACCTACAACATTTTGGTTAGGATGTGGAACTAGATGCCATACCTCATTCCTCGTGAAGTTGTTGAGCTCCTCTTGCATTGCCAGCACCCAATCCGAATCTCTTCGTGCATCCTCTATCCTGTAAGGCTCAATAGAAGACACAAAAGAGTAATGTTCACAAAAATGAGCGACTCGAGATCGAGTGGTTACCCCCTTATGAATATTGCCAAGGATGGTGTTCACAGGGTGATCTCTTTGAATTCGCTTAGTGGACTCTTGGGTGTGGTGGTCTTTAACCCTGTACTTCTTGTTCATCTTCCTTGTCTTGATTTTCTTCATCTCCCCCTTGATCATTGCCTTCTTCTTGAGGTGGCTCATTTTCTTGATCTTCTTCTTCATCATCTTGCGCATGTTCCTTATCTTGAGTTGGTGGAGATGCTTGTATGGAAGATGATGGTTGATCTTGTGCTTATGGAGGCTCTTCGAATTCCTTAGGACACACATCCCCAATGGACATGTTCCTTAGTGAGACGCACAGAGCCTCTTCATCATCTAATTCATCAAGATCAACTTGCTCCACTTGGGAGCCATTAGTCTCATCAAACACAATGTCACAAGAAACTTCAACTAGTCCAGTGGACTTGTTAAAGACTCTATATGCCCTTGTGTTTGAATCATATCCTAGTAAAAAGCCTTCTACAGCCTTATGAGCAAATTTGGATTTTCTACCTCTTTTAACAAGAATAAAGCATTTGCTACCAAAGACTCTAAAATATGAAACGTTGGGCTTTTTACTGGTGAGGAGTTCATATGATGTCTTCTTGAGGATTCGGTGAAGATATAATCGGTTGATGGAGTAGCAGGTGGTGTTAATCGCCTCAGCCCAAAACCGGTCAGTTGTCTTGTATTCATAAAGCATGGTCCTTGCCATATCTAGAAGAGTTCTATTCTTCCTCTCCACTACACCATTTTGTTGAGGTGTGTAGGGAGAAGAGAACTCATGTTTGATGCCCTCCTCCTCAAGGAAGCCTTCAATTTGTGAATTTTTGAACTCTGTTCCATCGTCGCTTCTAATATTTTTGATCCTCAATCCAAACTCATTTTGAGCCCATCTCAAGAATCCCTTTAATGTCTCTTGGGTTTGTGATTTATCCTGCAAAAAGAATACCCAAGTGAAGCAAGAATAATCATCCACAATTACAAGACAATACTTACTCCCACCGATGCTTATGTAAGCTATCGGGCCGAATAGGTCCATGTGGAGTAGTTTGAGTAGCCTGTCTGTTGTCATGATGTTCTTGTGTGGATGGTGGGCGCCAACTTGCTTTCCTGCTTAGCATGCGCTACAAACCCTGTCTTTCTCAAAATGAACATTTGTTAGTCCCAAAATGTGCTCTCCCTTTTGAAGCTTGTGAAGATTCTTCATCCCAACATGGGCTAGTCGACGATGCTAGAGCCAACCCATATTAGTCTTAGCAATTAAGCAAGTATCGAGTTCAGCTCTATTTGTCGGTGTTTCGACCCTGGGGGGTCTCTAGACCGACGAGTAAATTGTCGCTGCGTGTCCCAGCCTAGATGGGTCAGCGCGAGACTGAGACATAAGGGGGGAAACCGACGAGGGGAAACCGCGACCTCGTGTTGTCCTGCACCCAGGGCGGATGCGCTTGCAGTAGGGGGTTACAAGCGTTCGCGAGGGAGAGAGAGAGAGACAGGGGGCGTGAGGCTGCCCGTTCTCCCGCGCGGCCACCTTCTCGTACGAGGGCCCTGGACCTTCCTTTTATATGCGTAAGGAGAGGGTCCAGGTGTACAACGGGGGGTGTAGTAGTGTGCTAACGTGTCTAGCAGAGAGGAGCCAGAGCCCTATGTACATGCCGACGTGGCTGTCGGAGAGGTGTTGGTGCCCTATTCATGTGGCGTCGTGGCCGTCGGAGGAGCGCTTGAGCCCTGTATAAGCACAGCTGTTGGGACTGTCAGATCCTTGCTGACATCTCCTTGCTTTCGTAAGGGGCTGAGAACCGCCGTTGTCATGGAGCACACGGGGTGCCATCATTACTTGTTTTACCGCGGCGAGCCAGATGGGACACCGATCTTGTTCCCCGTAGCCTGGGCTAGCTAGGGGTAGGGTAATGATGGCCCCCCCTTGTGGCGTGGTCAGCCCGAGCGAGGTGGTGGCTCCTCCGAGGTCGAGGTTGAGTCCGAGCCTGGGGGTCGGGCGAGGCGGAGACCGTCGTTCGGAGGTCGAGGTTGAGTCCGAGCCCGAGGGTCGGGCGAGGCGGAGAGTGTCTTCCGAAGTCGAGGTTGAGCCCGAGCCTGGGGGTCGGGCGAGGCGGAGACCGTCGTCCAGAGGTCGAGGTTGAGTCTGAGCCCTGGGGTCGGGCAAGGCGGAGACCGTCGTCCGGAGGTCGAGGTTGAGTCCGAGCCCTGGGGTCGGGCGAGGCGGAGATTCCTATGGCACCCGAGGCTGGACTTGGCTGCTGTCAGCCTCACCCTGGCGGGTGGCACAGCAGTCGGAGCAGAGCAGGCGGCGCTATTTTCCTGTCAGGTCAGTTAGTGGAGGGGTGAAGTGACTGCGGTCACTTCGGCCTTGTCGACTAGAGAGCACGCGTCAGGACAAGGTGTCAGGTGATCCTTGCATTAAATGCTCATGCGATCCGGTCGGCTGGCGAGGCGATCTGGCCAAGGTTGCTTCTCCGCGAAGCCTGCCCGAACTGGGCCTCGGGCGAGTCGAAGGTGCATCCGTTGCTTGAGGAGACCCTCGGGCGAGGCGCGAATCTGCCTTGGTCTACCGTTCCTGCCCAAGGCCGGGCTCGGGTGAGGCGAGATCGTGTCCCTTGAGTGGATGGAGCTCTGACCGGAATTGCGCCCATCAGGCCTTTGCAGCTTTGTGCTGATGGGGGTTACCAGCTGAGATTAGGAGCCTTGGGGTACCCCTAATTATGGTCCCCAACAGTAGCCCCTGAGCCTCAAAGGGAGTGTGGGTACTCGCTTGGAGGCTTTGTCACACTTTTTTGCAAGGGGACCGGCCTTTCTCGGTTGCATTTTGTTCCGATGGGTGCGCGCGAGCGCACCCGCCGAGTGTAGCCCCCGAGGCCTTGGAGGAGTGGTTTGACTCCTTCGAGGTCTTAATGCCTTTCGTGATGGCTCAGTCGGTCTGGTTGTTCCCTCATGCGAACTGGTCGATGCCCGGGTGCATAGTCAGGTTCCGAGTTCTCGGGCTGGTATGTTGACGCTGTCAACGGTTTGTTTGGAGCCAGGTTTGCGAGAGCAGCCCCCGAGCCTCTGCACAGGGTGAGAGGATGGTCAAGGGCAGACTCAGCTTTTTTCATACGCCCCTGCGTCGCCTTTCCGCAAGGAGGCGGGGGGGGGGGGGGGGAAGCGCCATGTTGCCCTCGGAGGGCGCCGAACATGGTGTCTCCCGTGAGTTGCTAATGGGTGATCCGAGTGGACGCCCGTGCCCCATTCGATAAGGATCGACTAGTGGCTCAGAGGCGCGCTCCAAAAGTACCTACAGGTGATTTGCCGGACCCGGTCCCGTTCGATAGGGTCCGAGGGCTTGATGCCTCCCTCTGATGGGATTCCGTTACAGAATCGTTCCTACTGGTCTCGGAAATGTCCTAGGGTACCTCGGGAGCGTAGCCCGAGCCTTGGTTATGTATCAAACGTACCCAGAGTCATCCCTCGCTCTGCGTGCTCTGGGGCGACTGTCGAACCCATCGGGGTTCCATCCTACGAACCCCTGATCAGTAGTGGGCGTGGAGCTCGAGTGGCCTGAGGCGGCTGTCGAACCCTTCCGAGGGGCCAGCCTTCGAACCTCTAACCAGTAGTGGGCGCGAAACCCGAGTGGCCTGAGGCGGCTGTCGAACCCTTCCGAGGGGCCAGCCTTCGAACCTCTGACCAGTAGTGGGCGCGGAGCCCGAGTGGCCTAAGGCGGCTGTCGAACCCTTCCGAGGGGCCAGCCTTCAAAGCTCTGACCAGTAGTGGGCGCGGAGCCCGAGTGCTCTGAGGCGGCTATCGAACCTTCCAAGGGGCCAGCCTTCGAACCTCTGATCAGTAGGGGGGCTCGGGGCCCGCTTCCTTCGTGGAGAAGGATCCCTTTTGGAGTATCCCCTTTCTCGGTCCCTGTAGCAAGAGAGAGAAAGGGGAAGAGGAAAAGGATACAAAATTGAACGACGTGGCGCACCTTTTTTGACGCGGTCATTATGGCGGAGGTGAAGCGTCACCCGCTTTGCCTGCCAAAGGTGTCGCCTGTCCTGCCGTAGAGTTAATGCGATGGGACGAGTGGTTCGCGGGGAAGCCATTGTGCGGGCCGTTCGAGGAACGGGCGTTTCGCCTTCGAGTTTTGGATTTCGCGGCGGGTTCGGGCGGAGTGTTGAGCGAGTCTTCCCCGGGTCTTTATATATTCGAAGGAGGATCTGGTGGTGGTTCTTTACTCTGCTACTCGCCTCTACTTAGGTTTCCGCAACTTGAGGGAATAGCCAGAGAAAGAAAACCTCGCACCTTGTCCGCCCCGCCGCCACCTCCTTCGTTTGGCGATGGCCGACCGTGTAACCATCGTTCCACCGCGTGACCCATGGCCTTTCTCCACTGTCACGGTGGACGACCTGGAGGCCCTTGTTGCCGATGGCTTGCTCCGCCCCCTCTCTGATGTCCTGCGGCTGGAGTGGATGGTCCCTCCGAGCGGGGCCGACCCGAACCCGCCGCCGGGGTATGTGCTAAGTTTTGTCTCCTTCCATGAGCGGGGGTTTGGTGTGCTAGCAAGCCGTTTTGTGCAGGCGCTCCTGCATTACTATGGGGTGGAGCTGCACAACCTTAGCCCCAACTCCATCGCGCAAGCGGCCATCTTCGCGGCGGTTTGCAAAGGATTTTTGGGGATTGACCCCCACTGGGATCTGTGGACTCATCTCTTCTCCGCGGAGCCTTTTGCCTCAGCGACGGGGGAGAAGAGGGTCCGCATGGCGGTCCGGGCCGGTGGCTGCATCCTCCAGTTGAGGCAGGCGTGTGCGCAGCAGTACATCCCCGCCATCCTTGTGTCTTCGAACAAGGGGTGGCAGCGCCGGTGGTTTTACCTCCGAAATGACGATGGGAGGCTCCCGTTGTTTTCTCAACGAGTGGTGACCGCCGCTGGCAGCAATTGGCACTATGGGGCCCCGCGCGAGAGGCAGAAGAATCTCCAGCCCCTTCTGGAGGCCTTGGAGAAGCTGCGAGAGGGAGGGCTCACCGCCGCGGGGGTGGTTTCCGCCATCCATCGCCGGAGGGTGCTCCCCTTGACGGAGCGACGGTTGCTACTTTCGGAGATGACGCCGGGTGTCGGCTTGGAGGGTTCGCAGATGTCCTTGGTCCCCCTCCCCGCCGATGACCTCCACAGGCGGGTGGTCGGTACGGTAGGGAAGCTAGACGTCGGTGCCCTCACCCAGCTCCTGATGCGTCCTGAGTGCGGGTGCATGTCCCTGGTGAGTGTCCGCTCCTCCTTCTTTCTTGTGTCAGATTGCCCCTGGTTCTCATAGTCGAGACCTTTCGTTCGTCTCCAGGAGCTGGGGTCTCACAAGCCTTCCCTGCCACCGGTCCCGGAGGACGCGGTGGACCGAGCCGCGCGGAGGGTTGTTGCGGAGAAGAAGAAGGAGAAGAAGGATGTGAAGAAGGCTCGGGCCCACGAGCGGATGCGGGCTCAGATGCCTTGGAGAAGCATCGTCGGCGCAGGAGAGGGACGGGCTCCGGAGGGAGCCGTCGCCGGAGATGCCTGACGATGACGACAACGACGATGATGACGAAGACGACGACATGGCCGCCCGCCTTTGGCCTCAGCCTAGATCCGAGGCTGGGCTAGGGGTCGTCGAGCCAGCCCCCGAGTGGGCCGGTGCATCAGGGTCCCGACCCGAAGAACAGGGGCAGGCCGAGGGGGTACTTGACCCCTTAGCCAAGGTAGCTGAGGTGACCCCAAGGAGTCAGGCCGTCTTGCTTGTTCCCCCAGAGCCGTTATTCGTGCCGGCAGTAGAGGAGGCCGATCCTCGGGTCGCCGTGTCTGCACCTAGGCGGACCATCCCTTCGGTGCCCCGGGCGCCCGAGGCAGGGATGGTGCCGAAGCCGGCAGCGGGGCAAACCTTGGTGGTGCCCGTGGGGACCGAGGCTCGAGGGGCCTCCCCGCAGGCACGATTGGTCGTGGCCCGGAGTGGGTAAGTATCTGAGGATACTTCTGTCCTGCCGCCTTCTTCGTGTGTCCTAATCCTGCTCTTCCCTTTCTTCCCAGCAAACGGAGGCACGGTTCGACCGGTCTGGCTCCCCGAAAAGCCCTTAAAACAGCGCTGGCTTCTGCAGCTAGCGCCGCACCGGGCCTCACCGGCAGGCTGGCCTCTGCACAAGGTGCCCCTGAGCTAGGGGTTCAGGCGGCACAAGTTGCCGTGGGGCGAGCTCCCGAGGCTGACCCCTCCGTCGAGGCGGCCGTCGAGTTGAGGGAGACTACTGGCGCGGCCGCGGCCTTGAGCCCACCAGTCGTGTTGCCGGTGCTGGCACCGGCTTATGCCGAGGCTGTAGCTGCTCTGGGTGTGGAGCCATCGTTGCTGCCGATGCTGAGATGGCCAAGGCGCCGCTACTCGAGGCCGACGATCAGAAACCTGCCCCCTTAGCCGAGGAGGTTCCCTATGCGCCAACTACAGGGGGTGCCGATGCCTTGGAGAAGGGGGCGCAGAACCACGGCCCGTCCTGGGGAGCGGTGACCCCGTCCTCGCGCGGTGTGATCCCAGCGAGCGGCGTCAGCCGCTCCGGTTCTGGGCCCGTGGTGCTTCGAAACCCCTCTTCATTCTTAACGATGAGCGAGAGGAGCAGTCTTGGGGCGAGCTTCGCGAGCGTGCCAAGGCAACGGTGGGGTCGCTTTGGTCGACCCTAGAGGTCCTTTCTAGGGACGTTCCCAGGATCCTTCAGGTAAGGATTTCAGGCATACCTTTCACGTGAGCAAGGCATTCTTCGTGACGCCCCGCTTCCCTTCCTCAGGATCTGACGGATCTGAGTGCCGCCAAGTCATCATTCATTCACTGCGAGGTCGACGTCTGGGGTTCGCTGCGGTTTCTGAGGACCACGCTTGCCGAGGCTACCGAGCGCCTCTCCCAACGAAGCGCCAAGGTGGCGGACCTTCGTTTGCTCCATGACGAGCTAGGGGTAGAGGCAGCGGCAGCACACGCAGAGGCGCAGCGGTGGCAGTTGGAGCTTGGCCAGGCCATCTGTGAGCGGGATCAATCTCGGGGCTGGGCCGCCGAGGCTGAAAGCCGGGCTGAGGCCCTTGGGGGCTAGCTAGTCGAGGCGTCCGCTCGGGCCGGAGCCCTTGCAGCGGACCTGGCCGTGGCCATCGGGTCTGCTCAGTCCGCCCAAGCCGCAGCCTCGGAGCAGCGTATCCGGGCGGAAGGTATGTCTTGGCTGTTTTGAGGTTTTCAATCAGCTTCACTCTTCAACTTGCGTTTGAAGACTTCTACTTTGGCTGTTTGCAGAGCTCGAGTTTGCCCTCTGCGAGTCCGCCAAGGCACTTGCCCAAGCGGTTGAGTAGAAGGAGGCTGACCGCGTGGCCATGTCCGAGGCTATCTCGGCCTTTTGCTAGATCTTTGGCCTTGACGACGTCCCCTCGGGGAGCTCCCCTCAGAGTCGCCTACAGGCCTTGGGCGACCACGCGCGCGGCAGACTCTGCGAGACGCTGCACCACAGCGTTAGGCGGGCCTTCGCCATGCTCGCTTCCCACTATGATGTGGATCTGGAGCGGGTCAGCGAGGGGTATTGCCTTCCCGACGAAGACGAAGCTGCCCTGGCCGAAGTTCAGAGGCTCGACGCAGCCACCATGGGCCCAAGCGCGGTGCTAGCGTCCACCTTCGAGGTGGAGATCCTTCCGCCTGCACCACCGTTCGAGGTCGGGGCGGATCTTGTCGAGGGTGGAGACGGCGCTGAGGTCAGAGATGAAGCCGAGGGTGCCGCTCCTCCCCCGGGCGATGCTTGATTCTGCCGGAGCAGTTTGTTTTGAACATGTGTGTGTCTTTCGTGGCCGCTGAGGCCTGAACACTTTGTCATCGTGATATAAAGCTGTGTCTTTTTCTTCCTGTTTCGCGTACCCGGACTTGTTCGTCAGTAGCAGGATCGCTTACCCAAGTAAGAGTTATTTTTCACGGTAGGTGACGAGTGAGGTACCCATATCCCGGAGGCGTAGGAGTCCCTCGGCTCGGTCGACCTTGCCGCATACATGCACTCTTATTCGTTTCTCGGGGTTCTGTTACTGACATAGCAGGGAGACACGAAAGTCATTTTGGCGGAAGACTTTTTTCTGAGGAAAATTTTGACGCAGAGGGGGTTCCCCCCTTCTAGCCCCCGAGGGAGGGTCGGGCTTTTCCGAGGCAAGGCTGACCATTCCTTGATGGTTAGACTTTGCTTATGTATGTAAACAAGGTACATGAACGACTTGAAAACATCTTAAGGATAGAAGCGACGTAGCTGTCGGATGTTCCAAGCGTTGATGTAGACCTCGCCTTGACTTTGGCTAGCTTGTACGTTCCGGGCTTCAGAATCTTGGCGATGATGAAATGCCCTTCCCAAGGAGGCATGAGCTTGTGGCGCCCTCGGGCGTCTTGTCGTAGCCGAAGCACCAAGTCGCCCACCTGGAAGTCTCGGGACTAAACCCCTCGGGCGTGGTAGCATCGCAGGGACTACTGATACCGCGCCGAGTGTAGTAAGGCCACGTCCCGAGCCTCTTCCAGCTAGTCCAGTGAGTCTTCTCGGTTTGTCTGGTTGCTTCGGGCGTCGTATGCCCTCGTCCTCGGGGAGCCATATTCTATGTCTGTGGGCAAGATAGCCTCGGCCCCATAGACTAGAAAAAATGGCGTGAAGCCTGTGGCTCGGCTTGGCGTTGTCCTCAGACTCCAGACCACCGAGGGGAGTTCCTTCATCCACCGCCTGCCGAACTTGTTGAGGTCGTTGTAGATCCTCGGCTTGAGCCCCTGTAGAATCATGCCGTTGGCACGCTCTACCTGCCCATTCGTCATGGGGTGAGCTACGGCGACCCAGTCCACCCGGATGTGGTGGTCCTCGTAGAAGTCCAGGAACTTTCTGCCAGTGAACTGGGTGCCGTTGTCGGTGATGATGGAGTTCGGGACCCCGAAGTGATGGATGATGTTGGTGAAGAACGCCACCACCTGTTCGGACCTGATGCTGTTTAGGGGCTGGACCTCGATCCACTTGGAGAATTTGTCGATGGCGACCAGCAGGTGCGTGAAGCCCCCAGGTGCCTTCTGCAAGGGACCGACGAGGTCCAGACCCCACACAGCAAACGACCAGGTGATGGGTATTGTTTGCAGAGCCTAAGCGGGCAGGTGGGTCCGCTTTGCGTAGAATTGACACCCTTGGCAGGTGCGTACAATCCTAGTGGCGTCGGCCACCACGGTTGGCCAGTAGAAACCCTGTCGGAAGGCGTTTCCCACGAGGGCCCGAGGTGCTGCGTGGTGACCGCAAGCCCCCGAGTGTATTTCTTGCAATAACTCCTGACCTTCGGCGATGGATATGCATCGTTGGAGGATGCCTGAGGGGCTACGGTGGTAGAGCTCCTTTTCGTCACCCAGCAAGACGAACGACTTGGCGCGCCGCGCCAGTTGCCGAGCTTTGGCTCTATCGAGGGGTAGCTCTCCATTGTGGAGATATTGCACATTTTGACCCCGAGGGGTCCCTGGACCAACGAGTAAATTGTTGCTGCGTGTCCCAGCCCAGATGGGTCGGCGCGAGACAGAGACACAAGGGGGGAAAAACCGGCGAGGGGAAACCGCGGCCTCATGTTGTCCTGCGCCCAGGGCGGATGCGCTTGCAGTAGGGGGTTACAAGCATTCGCGAGGGAGAGAGAGAGACAGGGGGCGTGAGGCTGCCCGTTCTCCCGTGCGGCCACCTTCCCATACGAGGGCCCTGGACCTTCCTTTTGTAGGCGTAAGGAGAGGGTCCAGGTGTACAACAGGGGGTGTAGCAGTGTGCTAACGTGTCTAGCAGAGAGGAGCCAGAGCCCTATGTACATGCCGACGTGGCTGTCGGAGAGGTGTTGGTGCCCTGTTCATGTGACGTCATGTCCATCGGAGGAGTGCTTGAGCCCTGTAGAAGCACAGCTGTCGAGGCTGTCGGATCCTTGCTGACGTCTCCTTGCTTCCGTAAGGGGCTGAGAACCGCCGTTGTCATGGAGCACGCGGGGTGCCATCATTACTTGTTTTACCGGGGCGAGCCAGATGGGACGCCGGTCTTGTTCCCCGTAGCCTGGGCTAGCTAGGGGTAGGGTAATGATGGCCCCCCCTTGTGGCGTGGTCGGCCCAAGCGAGGTGGTGGCTCCTCCGAGGTCGAGGTTGAGTCCGAGCCCGGGGGTTGGGCATGGGGGACACCATCGTTCGGAGGTCGAGGTTGAGTCCAAGCCCGGGGGTCGGGCGAGGCGGAGACCGTCTTCCGGAGTTGAGGTTGAGCCCGAGCCCGGGGGTCGGGTGAGGCGGAGACGTTGTCTAGAGGTCGAGGTTGAGTCTGAGCCCTGGGCCAACTGTCGGCGTTTCGACCTCAGGGGGTCCGTGGACCGACGAGTAATATGTCGCTGCGTGTCCCAGCCCAGATGGGTCAGCGCGAGACGGAGACACAAGGGGGGAAAACCGGCAAGGGGAAACCGCGGCCTCGTGTTGTCCTGCGCCCAGGGCGGATGCGCTTGCAGTAGGGGGTTACAAGCGTTCGCGAGGGAGAGAGAGAGATAGGGGGCGTGAGGCTACCCGTTCTCCCGCGTGGCCACCTTCTCGTACGAGGGCCCTGGACTTTCCTTTTATAGATGTATGGAGAGGGTCTAGGTGTACAACGGGGGGGGGGGGGGTGGTGTAGAAGTGTGCTAACGTGTCTAGCAGAGAGGAGCCAGAGCCCTATGTACATGCCGACATGGCTGTCGGGGAGGTGTTGGAGCCCTGTTCATGTGGCGTCGTGGCCGTCGGAGGAGCGCTTGAGCCCTGTAGAAGCACAGCTGTCAAGGCTATTGGATCCTTGCTGATGTCTCCTTGCTTCCATAAGGAGCTGAGAACCGCCGTTGTCATGGGGCATGCGGGGTGCCATCATTACTTGTTTTACCGGGGCGAGCCAGATGGGACGCCGGTCTTGTTCCCCGTAGCCTGGGCTAGCTAGGGGTAGGGCAATGATGGCCCCCGCTTGTGGCGTGGTCGGCCCGAGCGAGGTGGTGGCTCCTCCGAGGTCGAGGTTGAGTCCGAGCCCGGGGATCGGGCGAGGCGGAGACCGTTGTCCGGAGGTCGAGGTTGAGTCCGAGCCCGGGGGTCGGGCGAGGCGGAGACCGTCGTCCGGAGGTCGAGGTTGAGTCCGAGCCCGGGGGTCGGGCGAGGCGGAGACCGTCGTCCGGAGGTCATGGTTGAGTCCGAGCCCTGGGTCGGGCGAGGCGGAGACCATCGTCTGGAGGTCGAGGTTGAGTCCGAGCCCTGGGGTCGGGCGTGGCGGAGATTCCTATGGCGCCCGAGGCTGGACTTGGCTGCTGTCAGCCTCACCCTGGCAGGTGGCACAGCAGTCGGAGCAGCGTAGGCGGCGCTGTTTTCCTGTCAAGTCAGTCAGTGGAGGGGCGAAGTGACTGCGGTCACTTCGGCCTTGTCAACAAGAGAGCACGCGTCAGGACAAGGTGTCAGGCGATCCTTGCATTAAATGCTCCTGCGATCCGGTCGGCTGGCGAGGCGATCTGGCCAAGGTTGCTTCTCCGCGAAGCCTGCCCGAACTGGGCCTCGGGCGAGTCGAAGGTGCATCCGTTGCTTAAGTAAACCCTCGGGTGAGGCGCGAATCTGCCTTGGTCTACCGTTCCTGCCCGAGGCCGGGCTCGGTTGAGGCGAGATCGTGTCCCTTGAGTGGACGGAGCTCTGACCGGAATTGCGCCCATCAGGCCTTTGCAGCTTTGTGCTGATGGGGGTTACCAACTAAGATTAGGAGCCTTGGGGGTACCCCTAATTACGGTCCTCGATAGTAGCCCCCGAGCCTCAAAGGGAGTGTGGGTACTCGTTTGGAGGCTTTGTCGCACTTTTTTGCAAGGGGACCGGCCTTTCTCGGTTGCATTTTGTTCCGATGGGTGCGCGCGAGCGCACCTGCCGGGTGTAGCCCCCGAGGCCTCGGAGGAGTGGTTTGACTCATTCGAGGTCTTAATGCCTTTCATGATGGCTTGGCCGGTCTGGTTGTTCCCTCATGCGAACTGGTCGTTGCCCGGGTGCATAGTCAGGTTTCGAGTTCTCGGGCTGGTATGTTGACGCTGTCAACGGTTTGGCCGGAGCCAGGTTTGCGAGAGCAGCCCCCGAGCCTCTGCACAAGGCGAGAGGATGGTCAAGGGCAGACTCGGCTTTTTTCATACGCCCCTGCGTCGCCTTTCCGCGAGGAGGGGGGAAAGCGCCATGTTGCCCTCGGAGGGCACCGAACATGGTGTCTCCAGTGAGTTGCTAACGGGTGATCCGAGTGGACATCCGTGCCCCGTTCGATAAGGGTCGGCTACTGGCCCAGAGGCGCGCTCCAAAAGTACCTGCAGGTGATTTGCTGGACCCGGTCCCGTTAGATAGGGTCCGAGGGCTCGATGCCTCCCTCTAATGGGATTTCGTTACAGAATCGTTCCTGCTGGTCTTGGAAATGTCCTAGGGTACCTCGGGAGCATAGCCCGAGCCTTGGTTATGTATCAAACGTACCCAGAGTCATCCCTCACTCTACGTGCTCTGGGGCGACTATCGAACCTGTCGGGGGGCTAGCCTACGAACCCCTGATCAGTAGTGGGCGCGGAGCCCGAGTGGCCTGAGGCGGCTATCGAACCCTTCCGAGGTGCCAGCCTTCGAACCTCTGACCAGTAGTGGGCGCGGAGCCCGAGTGGCCTGAGGCGGCTATCGAACCCTTCCGAGGGGCTAGCCTTCGAACCTCTGACTAGTAGTGGGCGCAGAGCCCGAGTGCTCTGAGGCAGCTGTCGAACCCTTCCGAGGGGCCAGCCTTCAGACCTTTGATCAGTAGGGGGGCTCGGGGCCCGCCTCCTTCGCGGAGAAGGATTCCTTTTGGAGTATCCCCTTTCCCGGTCCCTGTAGCAAGAGAGAGAAAGGGGAAGAGGAAAAGGATACGAAATTGAATGACGTGGCGCACCTTTTTTTCACGCGGTCATTATGGAGGAGGTGAAGCGCCGCCCGCTTCGCCTGCCAAAGGTGTCGTCTGTCCTGCCGCAGAGTTAATGCGACGGGACGAGTGGTTCGCGGGGCAGCCGTTGTGCATGCGCGAGCCGTTCGAGGTACGGGACACAGGCGCGTCGTCTTCACGCCGTGGGAGAGAGCTTTCTCGCTGTTACAGGAGGGGACGTGAGCCTGCAGACGATTTGACTGCTGCTTCCGCCCGCCTGCCACCGCCAATACTGCTGGCCCACTTTTGGCCATGCTGACTGTCGCGCCTTCTCCCGCGGATGACTGACCCGTGACCGGCATGCCTGGTCGGCACTGCTGGGCTGTGCCTAGGGTTGCATCGAGTTGCGGCACCCGTTCCGTAGTCGAGAAGGCGCGGCGGTGGCGCAAGTGGCGCTGCAGTTTTTTGCACGTAGTAACCGGCGCGCCGGTTACATGACGTGTGGGCCTGGGCCCCCATGCTGGATGCGTCGAGGTCGAAAGGGTGCACCCCCTTGGCGCAGTTGCATGCCGCCTGCATGGCAGTCCGCCCTTTCACCCGCTGGTTTGGGCGAAGACGGAGGAATGCTTGTAACCGCTGGGCGGTTACACGCTCCGCGTGCGGTGGTTTGGCTTCTTCTGTCCTAGGGCAGCTTGCATATCGCGTGGTGTAACACCATAAAAGGCCATCAATCAAAATAATGAATTTAGTTATTATATTAATTAGGGTCATAATTTTTTTAAGTGTTTAATTGTTTATTTGCATTTTGATCGTTTTCTTTGCATGCGCTTGATTTCTTATCGAATGTTTAATATCAATTTATTTTAAAAAGAAATCCTAGTAATTAAATAATAATTAAGAAATATAGTAATTATTAGTCTAAAAATAAGTATTTTGTTTAGAAATATTTTTGGTGAATTTTTATGACTTTTTGAACTCTTTAAATAATCATTTCAAAAAAAAAACAAAACCTACACTACCGGCCCACTTGGGGCCCAAGACCCCAAACCCTAGCCTCTACAGCCGCGCGCGTGTCTGGCAAAAGCCAGCAGCCGCCGCCGCCTCCCTCTGTGCTCTCTCCCTCTGTCCTCTCTCCTCTCTTCTCTCTTTCCCACTCTCTCTCTTCTCTACCCGCTCTCTCCCCACGGCCACGCCAGGCAGCCACCGCGTGCGAGCAGCCCGGCCCCATCGCGCGTCGCCCTGGCCGACCGGCGCCTACAGGCCCGGCCGAGCCACGCCCTCTGCGCCCACCCGAGCAGCCCCAGCCGCGACCGAGCCCGACGCTCTGCTCCGACCGCACGCGCTACGCCTTGCCCCGCGCCTCTGCCTCCCCGCGCAAGCCGACCGAGCGTGCCACCTAGGCGCGACGACCTGACCGCGCCGCGCGATGCACGCGCTGACCGAGCCGACTGCCCCGCCGTCCGTTTCGTCTTCGTGAATTGATGGAGCTTCAATCGCGACCATGATTTTCCCTGCATTATGGAATTCAAGGCACCCATTTCGTTCCTTTAGAAACTGACGCAGTGATGGCCATTGCAGACCACGTTACTCTCTCTGGCAGACCCTTCTTCTTCCCTCCCTCTCTCTATAAAAGGCATTAGAGGCCTCTCCATACTCTCCTACCCAAGCTCACTCCATCTCTCTAGCTCGCCAGTACACTGCTCGACCTTGTCGTTCGTTGCCGTTCGTCGCTGGAGTTCACGGAGCCCGTAGTTCGCCGGAGTGTGCCGTTCGTCGCCGGAGTTCACCGGAGCCACGCACTCGCCGTTCGTAGTCGAGCCTTGCTCTCCGTCCGGTCGAAACCCGTCGATCCATCCCTGTCACATGCACGAACCCGAGGTTGATGACGACCCAAGTTTATTTTGTGTATTTTATAAAAGTACTTTTGATTCGATCCATGAGTTACATATTTTGTTTGTTGTACGAACACATGTGATTCGCGACATTATGTATATGTGTATGAGCGTTATGGAATTGTTTGGTAGTTTCAAGCGATTATTCATACACCGTGTTATTTCATGTTAATCGATGCGTTGAATTTTGGTTTAGAGAAATATGACATAGATTTAATAGTCACACATTGGTGATAGAAAAATACTAGATAAGAATTTATAGTCAAATTTGGTCATGATAGATTTTAGAAACTATTTGGAGAATTATAGGTGCATTTTAAATGGATTTGGAAAATGGTATAGATGTCATATGAATATTATAGGATTTTTAGATGATTTATCTAATTATTTTATTAGCATTTTCTTTTAGAAAGAAAAGAGAAAAGATCACCAGTAGTGTGGTAAATAGATTTTTGCTAGTTAAATAATCTTGTTCGCAAATTAAGCAAAATGAGGGCCGAATCTGAGGCCCTCATCGTCGACATGGAGAGCCTCCCCAAGGAGGTTCCAGATGCGAAGCGCCACGCCGGCAACTTCGAACCAGCAGAGGCGGTTAAGTCCGTCCCTCTCGACCCCATCAACGACGCCTCCAAGCAGATCCGGATCGGCTCCGAGCTCGACCCCAAATAGGAAGCAGTGCTCGTCGACTTTCTCCGCGCAAACAACAAGGTTTTCGCTTGGAGTCCCTCGGACATGCCTGGCATACCGAGGGAAGTCGCCGAGCACTCACTGGATATCCGAGCTGGAGCCCGATCCGTGAAGCAGCCTCTGCGCCGATTCGACGAAGAAAAGCGCAGAGCCATAGGCGAGGAGATCCACAAGCTGATGGCTGCAGGGTTCGTCAAAGAGGTATTCCATCCCGAATGGCTAGCCAACCCTGTGCTTGTGAAAAAGAAAGGTGGGAAATGGTGGATGTGTGTAGACTACACTGGTCTAAACAAAGCATGTCTGAAGGTTCCCTACCCTCTGCCTCGCATCGATCAAATCGTGGATTCCACTGCTAGGTGTGAAACCCTGTCATTCCTCGATGCCTACTCAGGGTATCACCAAATCAGGATGAAAGAGTCCGACTAGCTCGCGACTTCTTTCATCACACCTTTTGGCATGTACTACTACATTACTATGCCATTCGTTTTGAGGAATGCGGGTGCGACATACCAAAGGTGCATGAACCACGTGTTCGGGGAGCACATTGGTCGAACGGTAGAGGCTTACGTCGATGACATCGTAGTCAAGACGAGGAAAGCCTCCGACCTCCTCTCCGACCTTGAGACGACATTCAAGTGTCTCAAAGCAAAAGGCGTAAAACTCAATCCCAAGAAGTGTGTCTTCGGAGTCCCCCGAGGCATGCTCCTGGGGTTCATTGTCTCTGAGCGGGGCATCGAGGCCAACCCGGAGAAAATCGCGGCCATCACCAACATGGGGCCTATCCAGGACTTGAAAGGAGTATAGAGGGTCATGGGATGCCTTGCGGCCCTGAGCCGCTTCATCTCGCGCCTCGGCGAAAGAGGCCTGCCCCTGTATCGCCTCTTAAGGAAGACCGAGCGCTTCACTTGGACCCCCGAGGCCGAGGAAGCCCTCGGGAACTTGAAGGCGCTCCTTACAAGCGCGCCCATCCTGGTGCACCCCGCTGCCGGAGAAGCCCTCTTGATCTACATCGCCGCTACCACTCATGTGGTCAGCGCCGCGATCGTGGTCGAGAGACGAGAAGAAGGGCACGCACTGCCCGTCTAGAGGTCGGTCTACTTCATTAGTGAGGTACTGTCCGAGACCAAGATCCGCTACCCGCAAATTCAGAAGCTGCTATACGCGGTGATTCTGACACGACGAAAGTTGCGTCACTACTTCGAGTCTCATCCGGTGACTGTGTGACTGTGGTGTCATCCTTCCCCCTGGGGGAGATCATCCAGTGCCGAGAGGCCTCGGGTAGGATTGCAAAGTGGGCGGTGGAGATCATGGGCGAGACAATCTCGTTCGCCCCTCGGAAGGCCATCAAGTCCCAAGTCTTGGCGGACTTTGTGGCTGAATGGGTCGACACCTAGCTTCCAACTGCTCTGATCCAACCAGAACTCTGGACTATGTTTTTTGACGGGTCGCTGATGAAAACAGGAGCGGGCGCGGGCCTGCTCTTCATCTCACCCCTCGGGAAGCACCTCCACTACATGCTGCGCCTCCATTTCCCGGCGTCCAACAACGTGGAGCTAGGGGTCTGACGCCTCGACGCTCGCGGTGACTCGCAGCTCGTCATTTACCAAGTCATGAAGAACTCCCACTGTCGCGACCCGAAGATGGAAGCCTACCGCGACAAGGTTCGGCGCCAGGAGGACAAGTTCTACGGGCTCAAGCTCAACTACGTCGCCCGACGATACAACGAGACTGCAGACGAGCTGGCTAGGATAGCCTCGGGACGGACAATGGTTCCTCCGGATGTCTTCTCCCGAGACCTACATCAACCCTCCGTCAAGACCGACGACACGCCTGAGCCCGAGAAGGCCTCAGCTCTACCCGAGGCGCCCTCGGCCCAGCCTGAGGCACCCTCGGCTCAGCCCGAGGCACCCTCGGCCCCCGAGGGTGAGGCACTGCGTGTCAAGGAAGAGCGGAATGGGGCCACGCCTAATCGAAACTGGAAGACCCCATACCTGCAATATCTCCACCGAGGAGAGCTACCCCTCGACAGAGCCGAAGCTCAGTGACTGGCGCGGCGTGCCAAGTCGTTCGTCTTGCTGGGTGACGGAAAGGAGCTCTACCACTGCAGCCCCTCAGGCATCCTCCAACGATGCATATTCATCGCTGAAGGTCGGGAGTTATTGCAAGAAATACACTCGGTGGCTTGCGGTCACCACGCAGCACCTCGGGCCCTCATGGGAAATGCCTTCCGACAGGGTTTCTATTGGCCAACCACGGTGGTCGACGCCACTAGGATTGTACGCACCTGCCAAGGGTGTCAATTCTACGCAAAGTAGACCCACCTGCCCGCTCAGGCTCTGCAAACAATACCCATCACCTGGTCATTTGCTATGTGGGGTCTGGACCTCGTCGGTCCCTTGAAAAAGGCACCCGGGGGCTTCACGCACCTGCTGGTTGCCATTAACAAATTCTCCAAGTGGATCGAGGTCCGACCCCTAAACAGCATCAGGTCCGAACAGGCGGTGGCGTTCTTCACCAACATCATCTATCGCTTCGGGGTCCCGAACTCCATCATCACCGACAACGGCACCCAGGTCACTGGCAGAAAGTTCCTGGACTTCTGTGAGGACCACCATATCCGAGTGGACTGGGCCGCCGTAGCTAACCCCATGACGAATGGGCAGGTAGAGCATGCCAACAGCATGATTATACAGGGGCTCAAGCCGAGGATCTACAACAACCTCAACAAGTTCGGCAGGCGGTGGATGAAGGAACTCCCCTTGGTGGTCTGGAGTGTGAGGACGACGCTAAGCCAAGCCACGGGCTTCACGCTGTTTTTTCTTGTCTATGGGGCTGAGGCTATCTTGCCCACAGACTTAGAATACGGATCCCCGAGGACGAGAGCATATGACGCCCGAAGCAACCAGACAAACCGAGAAGACTCACTGGACCAGCTGGAAGAGGCTCGAGATATGGCCTTACTACACTCGGTGCGGTATCAACAGTCCCTGCGACGCTACCACGCTCGAGGGGTTCGGTCCTGAGACCTCCAGGTGGGCAACTTGGTACTTCGGCTACGACAAGACGCCCGAGGGCGCCACAAGCTCACTCCTCCTTGGGAAGGGCCATTCATCATCGCCAAGATTCTGAAGCCCGGAACATACAAGCTGGCCAACAGTCAAGGCGAGGTCTACAGCAACGCTTGGAACATCCAACAGCTACGTCGCTTCTACCCTTAAGATGTTTTCAAGTCGTTCTTGTACCTCGTTTACGTACACAAGCAAAGCCTAACCTTCAAGGAAGGGTCAGCCTTGCCTCGGCAAAGCTCGACCCTCCCTCGGGGGCTAGAAGGGGGGAACCCCCTCTGCGTCAAAATTTTCCTTGGAAAAAGTCTTTCTGCCAGAACATCTTTCGTGCTTTTCAACTACTTCGTTAGTGGAGTCCTGAAAACGATGGAGTACACGTAAGCAGGCAAGGCCGACCGAGCCGAGGGACTCCTACGCCTCCGGGATACGGATACCTCACTCATCATCTTCTGCGATAAGTAACTCACGCTCGGATAAGGGATTCCGCTGACCGAACAAGTCTTAACGTTCGAAAACTTTTTCTGCTAAAACGATTTTTCGTGCCATCTCGACTATATCGATAACAGAATCTTATGGACGAGTAAGAGTACACGTAAGTAGGCAAGGCTGACCGAGCCGAGGGACTCCTACGCCTCTGGGATACGGATACCTCACTCATCACCTTCTACGATAAGTAACTCACGCTCGGATGAACGATTCTGTTCCTGATGAACAAGTCCTGATACTCAAAATAATGAAAAAAGAAACGCAGCTTTACAACACGACGACGGTATGTTTTGGCCTCGGCGGCCGCAAAAAACATACGCACGCTACAGACGAACTGTTCCTGCAGGATCAGACGTCAGCAGGGGGAGCAGCAGCACCCTCGGCATCGACTCCACCCTCGGCGGAATCCGACCCGGCCTCGGACAGCGACACGGTCGAAGGATCTCCACCTCGAAGGAAGATGTCAGCACCGCGCCTGGGCCATCGCCGCTAGAGTCTCCTCCAGGAACCCGGCCCAAGCAGACGGCCGGACCGGCCGCTCAATAGCCTCAGCCAGCTGTCCCCTGAGGACACCAGCCTGGCTCATGGCCTCGGCAGCCCGACTCCAGGGTTGGTCCTGCTAGTGGACGACCTAGCCAAGTCCCAGCCGATACTGCTACGCCTCCTCGGCCTGGGAAGTCCCCTACTCCCGGGCCGACGAAGTTTCTTCTCCAGCCAACTCCGCCTCTGTCCATGCTGACACCGCTGCCTCCGGCTTCGACTCATCGCAGAGCAGCCGAGGGTTCCTTCACTAAGCAAGAGAAGCCTTGAGCGGCAAGGCCGACCGAGCCGAGGGACTCCTATGCCTCCAGGATACGGATACCTCACTCGTCACCTTCCGCACAGGGCGACACTCATTTGGTTAAGCGGTCCAGCTAGCCGACAAGCGAGTCCTGGTGCACGAAATGGGGAAGAAACATGGCTTTACGTGCAAATACACAAATGTTTAGGCCCCGACAGCCGCAATGAACATACACCAGCACTCAAGGTGCCATTACAAACGGGACTCCGGTTCCGTTCCCGCGGGTACGAACAACCTCCACATTAGGAGGCCTGCAGGACGACGAACTCCAAGCGGCTCACCGCCGCCCGCTCCTGCAGCAGCGGCAACGACCTCCATCCCGGGCGGCAAGATAGCTGCAGCAACGGTGTAACGCCCCGAATTTTTTTTCTTTTCTTCACTCGCTAAAATTCGGGCGTTACCCTTTCTTTTTTTTTCTTTTCCCTCGCTAGACCTTGATCTTTTCCAAAGTTAGCGGGATTCGGTTTGGAATTCCCCGTGTGAAGCAAAACCTTAAAATACTTTATGTTGTTTGATGCACCATGCCGGACCATGCATTCTTTTGGATTGTTTGAAAATGTAAATGCATACATCTAGAAAAAGAAACGGATTTCGAAATGGAGAAAAAAAACCTTTTTTCTTTTTCTCTTTTCTTTCTCTCTCTCCTCCCTTTCCTCTCTCCCGTGCTGTGGGCCGTTCTTGGCCGGCCCAGCCGCCCCCCCGCGCGCCCCCTCTTGGGCCCAGCCGCCCCTCCTTTTTCCCCCAACCCCTTTCTCTCTCTCCCTCCCTCTCTCCCATTCCCTCTAGCCGCCGCCGCCCCCTCCGAGCTCGGCCGCCGTCCGTCACCGCTCGGCCGCCCCGTCCCCATCCCCGGTGAGCCCCTCCCCTCCCTCTCCCCTCTCCCCTCCTCTCCCCCTGCCGCTCGGCCGCCCCCTAGCCGGCCCAACCGCCGCTCGGCCGCCCCTGCCCCGCGCCCCCGCCGCTCGGCTGACCCCACGCCCCTGCTCGGCCGACCCAGCCGCCCTGCTCGACCGCGCCCAGCCGCCCGGCCCGACCGCCCCCGCGTCCTGCTCAGCCGCCCCCGCGCCCCTGCTCGGCCGGCCCAGCCGCCCCTGCGCGCCCCTGCCCGACCGCCCCCGCCCAGCTCGGCTGCCCTCGGCCGGTTCAACCGCCCCTGCGCGCCCCTGCTCGCCCCCCCCCCCCCCGCCAGCTCGGCCGCTCGCCGCCGGTTCGGCCGCCCCTGCCCCTGGCCGGTTCAACCGCCCCCCCTCCCCTTTCTTTTTTTTATTTTATTTTATTTTATTTTATTTTCTTTATTATTATTATTTATCTTATTTTAGGCAGGCTAATCATCGTTCATGTTAATGAAATGGAAAACTCAATTTAGAATTCTGTTACGTTAGTTAATTCATATAATCAATTGTTTATCTCGTTCAATGTTGATCAACTAAAGATGGCTAGGTTTCCATTAGCGCATATAACTAATTCTTTTGTTAGAACCACTTGGAACTAGAGCGCATAATTTAACTAATCATTAGTGCATAAGCTTTAACCCCCCCCCCCCCCCCCCCCCGCGAGATCTTTCCCCGTTTCTTTCTAACCTTAATGAATGTGATATCGAATGTCATACTTTATGCATATTCACTTTATTTGCTCCCTTGTGTGGTGTACTGTTTGTTTCCTAATTTGAATGGATGGATGGATGTATGCTTGCAATCGCATAGAGAACGATCCGGTCGAAGAGCCCGAGGAACCCACAGGAGAAGCCCCTGAGCAGCAGTCGGTTGGTGGAGGCAAGTGTCTTTTGACCCATCCCTGCCCTATTCATTCTTTAATTCACCTCCCGCATTACACATTTATACCTAAGGATTGACTAGCTTTTGTTATCCATGTCCTTGTTTACCTATTTGGGTTGGATTATTACTGCTTAGTCTGATGCTACTGCTCAACTCTAATCAATGAACATGATGTGATTATCTATGATACGTTGTTTTCCCCTTCTTATTTATGATCATACTTGTGACCTTCAAGGGGGCTCGAGCGGTTTCTCGAGTGCCTCTCCGTAAGGACCTGTTCAATGGATGACCGCCCGGGAAAAACAGTGCAACCATGAGGGTGGAATGGGACGCCCTTAGCTGAATAATTAGAGGAACCGAGGTGTAGATCACTTAGCCGTCGTGCCGTCAATGGGGCTCGGTGTATGCGGCTCGCTCTACCAAGGTGGATTTGTCCCTTGGGAAGGAGTGCGGTACATTTAGGAAACCTAACGGGTGGCTACAGTCCCGGGGAATCTTTGTAAAGGCTACATAGTGAAACCCTGCCTATTCACCTTGGTAGTGTTTAAGGGTTTGATCGGCCCGAGGCAAGAGGGAATCACGGCTTATGGGTAAAGTGCGCAACCTCTGCAGAGTGTTATGAAACTGATATATCAGTCGTGCTCGCGGTTATGAGCGGCCGAGGGAGCTCCAGAGATTAGTGATACTTGATCAGAGACATTTTGGTAACAGGTGGCAATGAGATTGATGATTCTGGTTATGATTATGGTAATGGTAAGTGGTATTCTTTCCGTTTGGAAAGGGTACATTGGGTTAATAACTGGGTAAATGTTAAAACCTGGCTTTCTACTGGTAAATAATAATCTGACCAACTAAAAGCAACTGATTGACTTATCCCCACATAAAGCTAGTCCACTACAGCCAAACAGGACGCTTGCTGAGTATGTTGATGTGTACTCACCCTTGCTCTACACACCACCCCCCCTAGGTTGTCAGCATTGCAACCACTGCTCAGGAGAAGATGAAGCCGTGGAAGGAGACTTCTAGGAGTTCCAAGACTACGACGAGTTCTAGGCGTGGGTTAGCGGCAATCCCCAGTTGGCTGCCTGTGAAGGCCGCGTTATCTATGTTTCGTTTTTCGCACTTTGATTATTGTAATTACTATATGGATGTCTCAGACATATGATGTAATCGACTATTATTTCCCTTTTAATACTATTTGAGCACTGTGTTATGATGTCCATGTTATGTAAACTGTTGTGTACGTGAATTGCTGATCCTGGCACGTACATGGTTCGCATTCGGTTTGCCTTCTAAAACCGGGTGTGACAAACGGCTTCCGGGCGAACGCTGCGGCGGAAAAGCTCTCGCCCACAAAGGACGAGAACTAGCCATTCAAGCCAGGGAGACGGAGGTCCTGGGGTGCAGGCGGAGTTGGCGATCTCGTTGGTAGAGAAACCTTCTCCGACTGCTGCCACCATAGCACCGACAGCGGCATCCACCTGTCCGCCAACATCGCACCAGCGGGCGCCGGCTGCCCCAAAGCGCACCGGTAGGTCCTCACTCCCGCCCTCACCGAGGCCGCCCTAGAACATGAGCACCGCCCTCGCGGCACATGACATGCTGGGCAACCCTCTAGCGCGGCTATCAGCGCGAGGAAGACCTAGATGTGGCCGGCCCGTACGCGGCGCGACCATCGCCCAGACAGAGGGCGAAATGCTGTACCCTGGCTGGGCAGCAGCAGTTTGCCTTCCCCGGCATGGCTGGAGGAAGCCTCCGTGGGGCTAGAGGATGCCTTTCCCCCCAAACTCTGGGGGAAGAAAAGGGTTACCGGCCCATGTGGAGGTAACCCCCCACTCGGTGCGCTCCTCCGCCTCAGCCCGGATGACGAAAATCCTTGAAGCTGAGGGCGGGGCGGAGGTCGTAGCCCGGCTCGCTTCTCTCCACCAAATTGCCCATTGGTGGGGGAAGGCGGCCGGGCTACCTGACGAAAATCCTAGAAGCCGAGCGATGGCTGAAAGGTACCAACCTCCACGAGGTTACACTCCTTCCACAACAAGAGCAAGGCAATGCGGGTGCTCCCCATCCGGGGGCTCGGAAGACAGAAGGACGCGACGCATGAGGAAAGTGCGAAGGCATGGCTACCACCCAGGAGGTCGATCCCTTTTTAAAGGCGACTCTCCCCACTTGCATCCTCAAGCCGTCGCGGACTGAGTCTTTCACCAACATGCTCTAAGGTCCTCCCCCTACGACACGGGGGCTGGGTCCCACGCGACATGCAAGCTGCCCCAGGACAGAAGAAGACAAACCGCCGCGCGTGGAGCGTGTAACTGCCCAGCGGTTACAAGCATTCCTCCGTCTTCGCCCAAACCAGCGGGTGAAAGGGCGGACTGCCATGCAGGCGGCATGCAACTGCACCAAGGGGCGCACCCTTTCGACTTCGACGCATCCAGCATGGGGGCCCAGGCCCACACGTCATATAACCGGTGTGACGGAACCTCCCAAGTCATTAGGCCCACCTACAGTTGTCCTTGTCCAACAGACATCAGACAACCCTGTAGATGTTCCTGAATCACTTGACAAGTTTGGTATCTACTTTCTTACCTTTCCAGGAACGTTTCACCTGTCTTGCAGACATTACAGAATATCGAAGATATAGGAATGCAGAAGCGATTACATAAACTTACATTTATTTAGAAAGTAAGATCAAGTCACTTATTACAGACCAGAGTTATAAAACGAGTGCTGAGTAGTATTATTACAATACCAAGGGAGGCAGAAACTCCTCCCGATAAGTTCTTACAATAAAGTTTTTCTGGAGGACCATGTCCTCCCACAGCTTCACTCTTGCTTTTCTTCATGTGGAACCACCTTGGTACAAAAGCAACAAAAATTTGCTGCTTCTTCACCTAAAAACAACGGGGGAATAATCCCTGAGTATGGAATTACTTAGCAAGTCTTACCCGACTAAAGAGAAGACTCTCAAGGGTATACTGGTTATAAGGGAGTCAAGGTAAGGTATCTCAAGATCAAAGACTCTGTTTTGCATAAATGCTTACTAAAAGTGGATCCTTAAAGATCCAGTTTTATTGTCAAGTTAGGTAAACTTACCTATATCTAGAGTTCTTGCTAACCTAGTTCAATCACTTGTCCTGCACTAGCCAATTTCTCACCAATCCCTTCATCTTTAGTGGAATTCTACGTATAGGTCAGTGACCAAGTCTTCATAACCGCGAAGGTACGGCGATCCGAATCGATTATACTCAGCTGAGGATCTCCAATCACACGACATATGTAGCACTTAACCCTTGCATATGTCAACCCACCATCGGGGTTCTTAAGACCAGATCAGGTTCATGCAAATTGAGAGCACAGATACACCACCGTCCAGCCTCTTGCCACGGAGGGTACACGCTACTCTCGCCACCGCTCCACGCCCATTTCATGTTATCTTATTCTAGCCTTAGTCTGCCCGAGGCAAGGCTTACCCATGACGAGGCATGTGACCAGTTAAAGGGTCCTCGGTCAGCAGGCCTACATCGAGACGGTCCTTAATCGACTCAGACGGAGACACTACACCGAGACTCTCTTTCTCGTGCAAGTCACCCGTCCAGTCCCAGCTTAATCATTTAAAACCCAAAGCTTGGTACCTGGCAGAGGTACATCTTTTCCGATGTTGAACCCATCATGGCCATGATGAATCCACCTCAAATTTTATTTTCAAAAACATCCCTCCCACTTTGCCAATCATCTTTTGTAAAACAAAACCTTTTGTTTTGCTAGAGCAATACTAAGCATAGTAAAAACCTTTTGTAAAACAGGGTATCAAGGAAGGTAATCAAAGATCAAGGAAGGTAATGCAGGAATTGTTTAAGCATTCAACTCCTATCACCTAATGCATCAATCAAGTGAGAAAGATTTTAAAAACATCAAGGGAGGTGGCAAATGCACCGGGGCTTGCCTTCGTTAGTAGGTGAGTCAGACTCGGGCCCGCAGATGTCAAAGTAGAGACAAGTCCATGCCTGAGATTCCAAAGGTGGTGGTGTCTTCTCTTCGGTCACTTCGATCTCTTCTTCGTTTTCTAACATAACCATATATATGTATATAAGAATGAATGCCATGTATTGCTCATGAGAGTGCAAAAATAATAAGAATTTATTATCTAAGGTCTTGAATACAATTTTCCTTCACGGGACTCCGAGAACTTAGGGTTTCCGGAGTCAGTAAAGGAGTTCAAAGGGCAGGGGGGGTTTTAGATTCTAGTTATCAAACAAGGTCCAAATCAAACCAAATTCTACCCAAGGCTTCTAAATAATGTATAGAACTCATATATAAAGTTTGGACATTTTTGGAATTACCATTTTTCTCCTAAAAATCTAGAAGTAATGGTTTAAGCTAGTTTAAATGCCTTAAAATTCCTTATTTAATCTAAAATTCATGAAACTATTTTTATTAAATACTATGGAAAATAAGAAGTCTAGAAAAATTGGTTTGACAATTTTAGGATTTTTTTACAATTTTCTGTAAATTTTTAAAGTTCCACTAAAAAAGAAAAAGAAAAAGATTAAACCGTATTGGGCTGGTTTCGGCCCAGGCGGCCCAGTTCCGCACGGAATCACGCGTGCGTCCGCGCCCACGCCGGCGTCTTTATAGAAACGGCCTTGGGGTTTTGGCTAACCTTAACTGGGTTCTATTACTATTATACTGTGTCGCTGACAGATTGCAGAAAAGCCCTCTGGTTTCTAATCCTTTGTAGGGGGAGGTCCCCGATGGCGTCGCGCGCAGCCGAGCTCCGGCGAGCATGTAGACCGGCCAGAGGAGGCCAAGACTAGTGCTCAGCTTCGGCCTAAACCAAATTCATTACCTAGAGAACGTTTCCCCTAAGTTAATTCGAAGAATGGCACTCTACTTTGCCCTGGCCACGGCGACCGAGAATGTTGCAGATGGATGAAAGTGTTCCCGGTGAGTGGTGGTGATCCAGTTCAATTGGACGGGTCGAGGGGTTTGCGGGGTACCTACGGATGCTAGAACAAGCAGCAGAGGGATTTAAGCTAACCTGGATCGAGCTAGCCGCTGCGAGCTGTTCTTCACGGCGGCGGAGACCGAATTTGGGGAGAATTTGAAATTCGCGAGTGCTCGTGAAGGATCAAGGGTGGGAGCGGGTGCTATGGCTTCGGGATGATCTAGCGCAGTTGCCCAGGCCATCAATTTATAGGAGAATTGTGGCGGAACTGCCCGAATTATTCCAACTTAAGTGCCTAAGTCCCGCCTTAGAGGCTAGACCACACTTAAATGGGAATAACCTGTCAATCCATCGGATCTAGTCCGACGAGACCACTGACAGGATCAAGTACCACAGTCTCACTCGATGGTGAGTCACAGAGCAAATACAATAAAGCATAAAATCATACATTAAGGAGTATTAAATTATTACATCATCATCGGAGTTTTTGCAAAAGTGGTCATTACTGTTTGAAGTGCAGCGGAATGAAACTAACGATAAATAAACAGAGAGATGGGGAAGCCTGTCCCATCACTCCTCATGCTCCTCCTCTGCCGAGGTGGGGTCCCACTCGACAGTCCAACCTGGTGGTAAGGTGGACGACCAAGTCACTCCAGCAATCATGTCCTCCAAAGAACCTGTAAAAATTATGCCACAAGCAAGGCTGAGTATACTAATACTCAGCTAGACTTACCCGGTGTGAGGAGTCTACTCCTCTACCCCTAGACATGCAGCTGTTTAGCTGTTGGGTTTGGTTGCCAAAAGCACTAGCTGAGTTTCTAAATCAAGTTTTAACTTTGTCAAACTTAAGTGTGACTCTCTTAAGGCTAAATATGTACTATCTACTCATACATAGTAGCAAACATTTTTAGCAATCAACATCTTGTATCAACTCATCATATTTCCACTTGTTACTCAATGTAGCAGCATGGATCAAGCAGTCTCATTAGCTGCGAGAAGCAGACGATTCGAATCGAGTTTTTAAACCTTGCAAGGTAAACCTAAATACACGATGGGGCAAGGCACTACGTCCCCACACACATCAACCGTCCCCATCGATTCCCTGGCAGCAGATCAGGGCTCACCGCCTTGGCGTACAATGCCTCACTGACCCCGACTGCCGTCATGCAGTGACCGCACTTGTACCCACCATAACCGGAATGGGAGACCATGTCTCAGGTCGCGTGAGGGGATATGTCCGCTGGCAGGTTCAATCAGGTACTAGGCTTACCGATTTACCATATTTCTCGGCATATGTTTAGTACGTTCAAACGCTTGACACACGGTACCACACCTTAATCCTTATTCCGTTTTCATCTCGTAGACCACGCATCCCCATGGATCCGTGTCCACAGACCAACACCAATATGATATGAAAGGGGGTACAACCAATTCCTGACCTCGCACGAGTGCTAGAAAAATCACTCGACTTCTACCGAGATCCTAATTAACAAAGGAGCTACTCGTGCTAGCATACTAGTATTCATTTCAACAGGATTCCTGAGATCCTGCAACTAGGGTTTCAAACAACTCCTACACTTAAGTGCACATTCAATCCTACAATCAATAAGTGTAGTAAAATAGCATAAATAACAGGTTATGCATAAAACCGAGGCTTGCCTTCCAAAGCAGTGGCAGGCAGATCCTCTGGTGCAGGCTCTGGTGCTGGATCTGGGCTACCTCCTGAGCAACACCTTGCTCCGGCACGGGGACGTACTCTCCGTCAGCGAGGTTGCAATCTAGCGAATGCAATGAATAAGAATATGTATGCCATGATTATGCAGGATTACGCCAAGTGAAGAAAAATTAAGTTAGTAATTTAGGGTTTCCCGGTTATACGTGGCTCTTAGTGGTGTATGCTTATCACTATAGGTTTAGGTTTTGTTAAGGATAAGCATAGTGGATTGGTATTTCCTTTATATATTTCAGTGGCAATTTACAAAGGGTTTTAGGATGACACTAATTTCCATTATTCACTTTCCCTTTCTTTATTTTCTATTTATTAATTCTGGTGCAGGTTTGAACTACAACAGTGGTTTAACTTTTTCCAAAAATTCTGTAAAAATTACAGTAGGTTGACATTGGTCAATACAGCCTGCTCTAGGAATTTGAGGCTCAAAATAAAAAGGCTATGCTTCAGACAAAAATAACAAAAGTTGTGTAAATGGGCCACTTTGTACTACAACTCTTATCTAGGGGTTGTCCTAAGGGTTATTTTTGTTGGCATCTAACAGTAATAACAAGCTTCTGTGCCAAAAATCACAGAAAGTTAATTGATGGTTATTTAGTTGTGGTTTTCTAAAGTTTTATGCAAAAAGGTGCTTATAACTAACTTGTCATTTGAAAAATATCAAACAACAGATTTCATATTTTTCCTATGTTCATAATAACAACCTATTAGTTATCCCAAGGTTTGGGGAGTTTTCACCTTGAGGTTATTTTTCTAGGGTTTTTCTAAGTTTTCCTTGTTTTCTTAAAATAAAAGGTATCCTATTCATTTTATACTAAACCATGTAATAATAAATTTTTCTAGTAAACTACACTAAATAAGTATACTAACAAAAATATGGGGGCTCTCTGGTTCTTTATTTAAATCCCCTTTCCTATTTTCTTTAACCTTAAGCAAAATATAAAATAAATGGCAAACTCTACCTTAAAGGGTGGGGTTGGCTTCGGGAAGTCTTTGCAGTCACGTCGAGGTACAACTTGTCGTTGGTGATGGCCGGAATCGATCGGTCCACGTGCGCAGGCGGGCGAGCTCGTCGGCGGCGTGTGCTCCGGCCTATCCACGGCGATATAGTTTAATCCAAGGGCACGGGGAGCTTCACGGGGTGCTAAGGAGTCTAACCGTGCAAGGAATCGAAAAAAAGACTCACCGTGCAGCTCGGTCCATGCTCACCGGTGGTCGGGTGAAGTTCGGTGACCTTGATCCGGTGTCTCCGGTGAGGCAGAGCTCGATTCCTCGCTCTGGGAGCTTCACCGAGGCACGTAAAGTCTCTCTCGAGGGCCGGATGGGCTGGGAATGGCTCGGTTGGCCGGTCTACGGTGGTGGGTTGTCGGGTGGCCGCTGGCACGCCGTGCATGGGCAAACGCCGGTGGGTTTGGGCTACGGTGAGGTCGAGCGTGTGCGGAGGGGTACGGTCAAGGTTCCTGGGCGCTTTATAGGCGCGGGCGCGGGCCATGTCGCCGGCTTGGCTTAGGCGCGACGCGGGGCACGCGGGGGCGCGCGCGGGCGTGCTCTGGCTCGTGCAGAGCGCGTCGAACACGTGGAGGTGTTCTTCTGCCCATGTTCAAAAGCTTGCTGAGATCGCATACGTGCGAATCTTGGCAAAAATCCGGCGCAGACCTCTTCCTGGCACCTATGGCTATCTCTTGTATGTGAGTTCCAAGGGAAGATAAGCCCTAGGTCAGAAGATATGCGGGCGCCAAATCTGGCTTGTCTCTCTGCCCACATCGCGACAAAAATGATGCCAAGACATGTCAAACGTCAAGGGCTCGGTCTCAACTTTTTACAGGGGGTGCCTTAGGTGGTATGCCACATTTTTGGTATAGAACTTAGGTGGTTTTGGTGCCATCTTCAAGGTGAACACGGTGGATCTTTAGATTAGGTGTAGATTTTGACTTAGAGAGAATTAGAGAGCTCTAGCTCTTTCTCTACTTGAAGAATGGATTTGGGGTTTCTTAATGGGTCTTTTTGCAATGTTTCCTCTCTATATTTGTTGATTAATATGTTACTTAACTTTTGCCAAAGGTTAGGTCATGATTTGCACATTTGCTTAATCTCTCCCTCCCTTCAACCATGGTTTTAGGAGATAGGGGTTCAAGAGAGGTCCAGGGTTTACTCCCTCCTTGCCCAAGGTAGTAAGTGCACAAAAGCTTGAGTAATGCTTTTAGGTCGTTAACATCCTTGGCTAATACAGGGTCTCCAAGGTTATTATGCTCTTCTCCTTAAGTTTCTTCCACATGTGATCACAGTCATTAGTGTATAGATGTGCCATAGCCATGGTAACACTTGGGGTGTTACAGCCCTCCCCCCTTAAAGCAATATCGTCCCGAGATTTTAGGTAGAGTCCTTAGGAGGGTGCCATGAAGGTGTGCTGGTGTGTGGTTTCTGCTTTTATTTAAGTTTCTCTAGTTAACTGTTCTTCGAATGTCACCCTCTTTGCAACTTCAGAAGGAAGTCCTTTTTGAGTCATTTTTAGAGCTTACACTACCTTAAACATCTAAGTTTTTCTTACAATTAGATTCAAAGGGCAGGTGGGGGTGGGTTTTTGGGGTTACGTACCGACTCCTTTGGGTAGAAAGTCGGGGAAGTGAGAGCGTAGAAAATCCTCAGTCTCCCATGTAGCTTCTTCTACTGAATGGTGACTCCACTGAACCTTATACATTCTGATTGACCTTGCCCATGTTGACCTCTCTTTCTGATCCAATACCCTGACGGGGTACTCTTGATAGGACAGGTCTGGCTCTATCTCAATCTCTGGGTCGGGTAGCACTTCAGTGGGTAAGCGAACACATTTTCGCAGCTGAGATACATGGAACACATCATGAATAGCTGACATGTGTGGTGGCAACCTCAATTGATATGCTACTTGTCGGCGTTCCGAGACCGGGGGTCCCCGAGCCGACGAGTGAGTGTGCCGCGTGCCCCAGCCCAGATGGTTCGAGTGCGGGGGCGAGCGCGAAGGGGGGAGAGAGCGAGAGCGAGGTGGCCGGAGCCGGGTCATGAGGGAGTCGGAGGTTCCCGTGGCCTTCGTGTTCGTCCCGCGCCCAGGTCGGGTGCGCTTGCAGTAGGGGGTTACAAGCGTCCGCGCGGGTGAGGGGAGCGAGCGGCCCCGAGAGAGCGCCTGCCCCTGCCCTCGTTCCCGCGAGGCCAACCTTCTCTAAGAAGGCCCTGGTCCTTCCTTTTATAGGCGTAAGGAGAGGATCCAGGTGTACAAATGGGGGTGTAGCAAGGTGCTACGTGTCTAGCGGGGGAGAGCTAGTGCCCTAAGTACATGCCAAGGTGGCAGCCGGAGAGATCTTGGCACCCAGCTAGTGTGGCGTCGTGGCTGTCGGAGAAGCAATGGAGCCGGGCGGAGGGACAGCTGTCGGAGTGGTTGGGCCCTTGCTGACGTCCCCCTGCTTTCGTAAGGGAGCTGGGAGCCGCCGTCGTCATGGTCCAGCGGGGCGCCATCATTGCCTATCTGGCGGAGCTAGCCAGATGGGACGTCGGTCCTGTTCTCTGCGGCCTGAGTCGTCTCAGGGTAGGGTGATGATGGCGCTTCCTGTCGACGTGGTGGACTCGTGCCCTAGGTCGGGCGACGTGGGGGCTCCTCCGAAGCCGAGGTCGAGTCTGTCCTGCATGGTCGAGGCCGAGGCCGAGGCCGAGCCCGAGCCCCTGGGTCGGGCGAGGCGGAGGTCGTTCAGCAGAGGTCGGGGTGGAGTCCGAGCCCTGGGTCGGGCGAAGCGGGGTTCATCGTCTTCCGGGGCCTTAGCCCGAGTCCGAGCCCTGGGTCGGGCGGAGCGGAGTTCGCCGTCTTCCGGGGCCTTAGCCCGAGTCCGAGCCCTGGGTCGGGCGGAGCGGAGTTCGCCGTCTTCCGGGGCCTTAGCCCGAGTCCGAGCCCTGGGTCGGGCGGAGCGGAGTTCGCCGTCTTCCGGGACCTTAGCCCGAGTCCGAGCCCTGGGTCGGGCGGAGCGGAGTTCGCCGTCTTCCGGGGCCTTAGCCCAAGTCCGAGCCCTGGGTCGGGCGGAGCTTCCTCTGGCGCTTTTGGCCAAGCCTGGCCGCCCGTCAGTCTTACTCATTGCGTTAAAGGCCCCAGTGACTTGGTCGGTCGGCGCGGTGATTTAGTCAGGGTTACTTCTTAACAAAGGCAAGGCCTCGGGCGAGCCGGAGATGCGTCTGCCGTGAAAGAGGAGGCCTCGGGCGAGACGGAAACATCTCAGGGTCGGCTGCCCTTGCCCGAGGCTAGGCTCGGGCGAGGCATGATCGAGTCGCTCGTATGGACTGATCCCTGACTTAATCAAACCCATCAGGCCTCTGCAGCTTTATGCTGATGGGGGTTACCAGCTGAGAATTAGGCGTCTTGAGGGTACCCCTAATTATGGTCCCCGACAGTAGCCCCCGAGCCTCGAAGGGAGTGTTAACACTCGCTTGGAGGCTTTTGTCGCACTTTTTTGCAAGGGGACCAGCCTTTCTCGGTTGTACTTTGTTCCGGTGGGTGCGCGCGAGCGCACCCGCCGGGTGTAGCCCCCGAGGCCTCGGAGGAGTGGTTTCACTCCTTCGAGGTCTTAATGCCTTGCGTAATGCTTCGGCGGGTCTGGCGGTTCCCTCATGCGAACAGGCCGTAGCCCAGGTGCACTGTCGGGGCCCAAGTTCTCGGGCTGGTATGTTGACGCTGTCAACGGTTCGGCCGGAGCCGGGTTTGCGAGAGCAGCCCCCGAGCCTCCGCACAGAGCGAGAGGACGATCAGGGACAGACTCGGCTTTTTTACATACGCCCCTACGTCGCCTTTCCGCAAGGAGGAGGGGGGGAGAGCGCCATGTTACCCTCGATGGGCACCGAACATGGTGTCTCCGGTGAGCTGCAATCGGGTAATCCGAGTGGACGTCCGTGCCCCGTTCGTTGGGGGTCGGCTAGGGGCCCGGAGGCATGCCCAAAAGTACCTGCGGGTGATCTGCCGGACCCGGTCCCCTGGCGACGGGGTCCGAGGGCTCGTTGCCTCCCTCCGATGGGATTCCGTTACAGAGTCGTTCCCGCTGGTCTCGGAAATGTCCTAGGGTACCTCGGGAGCGCAGCCCGAGCCTTGGTTATGTATCGAACGTACCCCTGGTCATCCCTCGCTCGGTGTCTGAGGCGACTGTGAACCCTTCGGGGGGCCAGCCTTCGAACCCCTGATCATTAATGGGCGCGGAGCCCGAGTAGCCTGAGGCGGTCGTGGGACCTTTCGGGGGGCCGACCTTCGAACCCCTGACCAGTAGTGGGTGTCGGGCCCACGCGATCTGAGGCGGCTGTTGAACCCTTCGGGGGGCCAGCCTTCGAACCCCTGATCAGTAAGGAGGCTCGGAGCCTAGTTCCTTCACGGGGAAGGATCCCTTTGGGGGTATCCCCTTTCCCGGTCCCTGTTGCAAGAGATAGAGAAAGAAGGAAAAGGGAAAAAGGATTCGAAATTGAACGTCGTGGCGTACCTTTTTCGGTGTGGTTGTTTTGGCGAAGGCGAAACGTCGCCAGCTGCTCCCGCCAGTAGCGCTGCCCGTCGAGCCGCGGAGTTAATGCGCCGGGGCGAGCGGTCGGCGAGGCTGCCGTTGCGTGCGCGCGAGCCGTTCGAGGAACGGGTCACGGGCGTGTCGTCTTCACACCGTGAGAGAGGGGGTTCTCTTGCTGCCTCCGGATGGGACGTGAGCCTGGCTGATGGCGTGATCGCTGCTCTTGCGCGCCTGCCACTGTCATTACTGCCGGCCCAATGCAGCATCCGGCGCGCCGGTTGCGCGACGCGTGGGCTTGAGCCTCCGTGCTGGCCTGTCAGGAGTCGGAGAGGCGCATCCACTTGGCGCGGCTGCATGCCGCCCGCATGGCTGCCCACCCCCTTCGCCCGTTGGTCTGGGCAAAAGTGGAGGGTCACTTGTAACTGCTGGGTGGTTGCGCGCGCGCCGCGCGCGGCGGTTCGGCTTCTTCTGCTCGGAGCCGGTCTGCATGACAGGTGGGCCCCAGCCTCCGCGCCGCAGGGGAGGGCTTTGGAGGCGTGTTGGAGAAGACTCAGCCCGTGACGGTTGGGGGCGCAAGCACGGAGAGTTGCCTTTAAAAGGAGGGCGACCCCTTTCGTAAGGCGACCATGTCTTCTTCCTCCCTTATGCATCGTGTTTTTCCGCCTTTCAAGCCCCCGGATGGGGGAAACCACCGCCTCCGCGCCTCATCGTCGGGGGACACCACTCCGTGGGAGCGGGTACCTTTCAGCCATCGTTCGGCTTCAAGGATTTTCATCACACAGCCCAGCGGCTCCCCTCCGCTGGTGATCACCCAAGACGGTGGCCTCCAGCTCCCGAATGGGGAGGGGCAAACTGGGCTGTGGTCCCGGCCCCGCCCTCAGTGTTGAGGGTGTTCGTCATCCTCGCCGGGGCGGGGAGCGAGGCGAGCCGGGGCCCCACCTCCTACGCGGGTCGGCGGGCCACCTCATTTTCCAGCTTCTGGTGGTGGCAATCGCCTTTTAGCCCCACGGCGGAGACATCCTCCAGCCATGCCGGGGAAGGGGAACTGTTGCTGCCCAGCTAGGATGCAACATTCCGTCTTCTCCCTCGCATTCACGGCGAGGGCGGCTGCGAGGATCTGCCGGGGTGCTTAGGGGCGCCCCGCGTTTGCTGGTGATTCACCCAGAGCTTGTTGCTCCTCGGGCTTCCCTGGCGGGGAGGTCGTCCGTACCCGCGGGGGCGGAACCGGAGTTCCGTTTGTAATGGCACTTCGAGTGCCGGGTTTTTTGTTCATTTTCGGCTTTCGGGGCCTGAACATGTATGTAACTACGGCACGGAGCCGTGTTTTTTCCTCATTTCCGATCACTAAGACTCGTCTGCTGATTGTCTGAACCGCTTCATTAAGCATGAGTCGCCCCGTGTCAAGGTGACGAGTGAGGTATCCGTATCCCGGATGTAACACCCCTGGTGTTACTATAA
Source organism: Zea luxurians (assembly GCA_029449295.1). Classification (NCBI taxonomy): domain Eukaryota; kingdom Viridiplantae; phylum Streptophyta; class Magnoliopsida; order Poales; family Poaceae; genus Zea; species Zea luxurians. Next base: position 8,956,661 of record JAOPSE010000005.1, on the reverse strand, counting down.
CTAAAACTTGAGCATGGCATCATGAGCATGGGCATTGTATATGTTTGACACACCTAGAGTGCATTCACTAGGCAAAAATTGCAAACAAGTTGTATTGTTTTAATGTTTTACAAATAGGACCCTGGTTAAAGGACTTAACCCTAAATGGTGATTAAAGGGGTAAAACTTAACCCAAGTTAAGAAAACCAAAAGGCTTTAGGGTAAAAGTCATAAAATGACTCCAAGAATAAAGTTGAATCCCACTTATACCCTTGGAATACCAGAAACCCTAATTGGAACCCTGGGAAACCCTAAAACCAAACTCTAGGGACCTAAGTGCAAAAATTGTCCACTTTTGTGCTAAAGTGCAAAAACCAAGTCAAATAAGTGTTTTAAGTCAATTGGATCACAAATATGTGGACTTGAAGGCCAAACCCTAAGTTTTGGACTTAAATGCAAAATGGACCTCATTTGAGTTTCACTCTAAGTCTGAAAACTCAGTGAATGGGCTCAACTTTGGGGCTTTGTAACTTACAAAGTATAGGGTTTTTACCCTAGGCCACCACATCAAAGTTGAAGACCAATTATAGGAGAACAACTTTGCTTAAGGTTGTGAGCTTAGTTGTTATGTGAAATTTGGTGAAAAACCCAATCCAAAACTGGCTGTCAGACTGCTTGAAGTGAATTTCAGAGTTGCAGTGCTATGGGGTGAACTTTGAGCTCGATTTTGATTTGGATCCAGTGCTCAACTCAGCTTGATCCCTATAATCGAATTGTAGCTGGTATGTAGCACTACAACTTTGATGCAGTGACTTGGGGGTGTTGCCACAGGATTTTGGAAGAAAATTGACCCAAAACATCGTCTGTCAGGCTGTCTGATGAAGTATCCCATGGTACAGTGCGCGCGCGTGGATCAGACTGCCAGCGCGGCTGTCCTCACCGCCGACGGCACCCTCCGCCGCGATTCGTGTCGCGGTTGCCGTGATCCGAGCTTGGCTTGGCTGGATAACACTTTGGGGTCACGTAAAGATCCTCGCCGTGGATAACTCCGGCCATAAACAAGTTCGGCCACCGTACATGCATCACCGCGGCGGAGAGCGATAGGAACACCGGTGACCGCCGCCTCCTAGCCTTGCGCCGCGTGGCTTAGCGTTTCTACCGTGTCGCCGTGACCTCCTCTGAACCCTCCGTGGCTCACCGGAGTTACTGCCACGTCGTTGGCCACGTACTCACGAAGCCAGTGCTTCTTCCTCCTCTCCGGCCGTCGACACATCGCGATCAAATTAAGTGCCATCGCTTCGGGGCTCTATAAATTGACCCTGCCGTGAGCTTCACCATATCCTTACGCATCCAGCCACCGCTAATCGGCCACAATCATCCACTCGCGCGCTTGAATTTCTCGTTTTCCCCAATTCGGTTTTCCGCCGCCGTAGAGTTGAGTTCACCGTCGCCAGCCCAACTCCGGTCAGTACCCGCCCTTTGCTTCCTCGTTTAAGCATTCTCATGCCTCTGTGATGCTCCCCGACCCCTTTAATTGAACTAGACCGGCGCCCATCGCCGGGAACACGATCATGTTGCCGTTTCACTCACGGCCACCGTGGCCAGAGTCCCCTAGATGATCAATAGCCAAATTAGTTTGGGGAAAATGCTTAGAGTCGATCCAATTCCGTTTCTATTGCTCGGAGAGCTCAGCCGTTGCCCCGTTCGGCCGGTCTGCTGGCTCGCCGGAGCGCGGCCGTGCGCGAGTGCCGTCGGGGACGTGCGGTTGTGAATTGACAGAAACCCGAGGGCCTTTTCGTGAACTGTCAGCGACTTAACACAATAGTAAATGGACCTATTTCGGTTTAGCTGTTAAGCCGGGGGTCTCTGCGCAAAACCTCCATCGCGGGTGCGGGCGCGCGCGCGATTTCGCGCGGGCCTGGGCCGCTGGACTTGAAATCGGCCCAGTACTGTTCCTGTTTTCCTTTTTCTTTTTCAGCAGAACTTTGAAAAACTGTAGAAAATGGTAGGAAAATCTTAAAAATATGAGACCAATTTTCCTAGACTTGTTATTTTCCATAGTATTTAATAAAAATAGTTTTATGATTTATAGTTTGAACAGGGAATTTTAGGGCATTTAAAATAGCCTAAACCATTGATTCTGGATTTTTAGAAAATAATTATTAAGTCTAAAATTTCCCAAACTTTTTATGTGAGCTTTTCACATTAATTAGAAGCCATGGGTAAAATTTGGTTTGATTTGGACCTTGTTTGATCACTAAACCCAAAACCACCCCCCCTGCTCCATGAACTCCTTTACTGACTCCGGAAACCCTAGGTTCTCGGAGTACCGTGAAGGAAAGTTGTACTCAAGACATAAATAACAAGTTTATGCTATCTTTGCATCCCCATGAGCATTCCATGACATCCATTCTTATGCATGTATATGGTTATATTAGAGCACGAAGAAGAAGAGGAAGTTTCTGAAGAGGGGATACCACCCACCTCTGATCCTCAAGCAGACAACTGCTTTTATTTCGATATCTGCGGATCCGAGCAGGACACACCTGACAACAAAGGCAAGCCCCGGTGCATTTGCCACCTTCCTTGATGTTTCTAAAATATTTCTTACTTGCTTGCTGCATTAGGTGATAGGAGTTGATTGATTAAACAATTCCTGCATTACCTTCCTTGATCTTGATTACCCTCCTTGAAATCCTGTTTTTACAAAAAGGTTTTACTATGCTTAGTAATGCTCTAGAAAAACAAAAGGATTTGTTTTACAAAAGATGTTTGGCAAAGTGGGAGGGATGTTTTCGAAAATAAAACTTGATGGTGGATCCATCACGGCCGTGATGGATTCAACATCGGAAAAGATGTACCTCTGTCAGGTACCAAACTTTGGGTTTGAAATGAGTAAGCTGAGACCGGGCGGGTGACTTGCACGAGAAGAGAGTCTCGGTGTAGTGTCTCCGTCTGAGTCGATTAAGGACCTTGTCGATGTAGGCTTGATGATCGAGGACCCTTTAACTGGTCACATGCCTCGTCATGGGTAAGCTTTGCCTCGGGCAGACTAAGGCCGGAATAAGATAACACGAAATGGGAGTGGAGCGGTGGCGAGAGTAGCGTGTACCCTCCGTGGCAAGAGGCTGGACGGTGGTGTATCTGTGCTCTCGGTTTGCGTGAACCTGATCCGGTCTTAAGAACCCCGGTGGCGGGTTGACATATGCAAGGGTTAAGTGCTACATATGTCGTGTGATTGGAGATCCTCAGCTGAGTATAATCGATTCGGATCGCCGTACCTTCGCGGTTATGAAGACTTGGTCACTGCCCTACACATAGCATTCCACTAAAGATGATGGGTTTTTGGTTAAGAAATTGGCTAGTGCAGGACCAGTGATTGATCTAGGGTAGAAAGAACTCTAGTGCAGGTAATTTTACCTAACTTGACAAATAAAATTGGATTTTTAAGGATCCACTGTAGTAAGCATTTCTGCAAACAGAGTCTTTGATTATTGAGAAGCCTTACCTTGACTCCCATATAACCAGCATACCCTTGAGAGTCTTTTCCTTAGTCGGGTAAGACTTGCTGAGTAATTCCATACTCAGGGTTTATCCCTTTGTTGTTTTTAGGTGGGGAAGTAGCAGACTTTTGCTGCTTCTGTGCTAAGGTGGTTCCCAAAGAAGAAAACCAAGACTGAAGTGCGGGAGGACTCGGTCCTCCATCTAGGATCTTTTGTTGATAGTCTTTCGGGAGAAGTTTGTGTCTCCCTGGTTTGTATAATTATTACTTTTATGCACTCACTTTAGCCTGGTCTGTAAATAAATATCTTAAGCTTGCTTTTTGAAATAAATGTAAGTTTATGTAATTCGCTTCCGCATATCTTCATCTCCGATGATCTGTAATGTCTGCAAGACGGGTGAAACGTTCCTGGTGAGGTAAGGAAAGATACCGAGCTTGTCAAGTAACTTAGGAACATCTACAGGGTGTCTGATGTCTGTTAGACAAGGACAACTGTAGGTGGGCCTGATTACTTGGGAGGTTCCGTCACAGCTGGTATCGGAGCGTAGCCCTTCTTTGCAGATATTATAAGGCATCTTCAAAAGATTTTCAAAAGTCTTACCTAAAGATTCTTTTCTCTTCTTACCTAAGTATTCTGAAGAGTTTATCTTAAAGACCAGATAGGAAGAGTGCAACGTATAGAAGGTTGAATCAACCAAGGTTGATTCTGTACTTACTCATGCATCATGCTAAGAATTATGCTAATAAATTTTCCCCTTAGAAAGATGCCGCCACGCACGAGGCTAACGGCACGAAAATCAACGGGACCAATTGGAGTACCCCGGCATCAACTGGCTCCTCGACATGAAAGCAGTAGCAGCGGGAGTAATGACCCCATAGGAGACTTGGAAGCCGAAGTGAGTCGACTTCAAGCAACGCTGCGACACAGGACCAATGCTTGGATTGCAGACGGAGATAGAATAAATGACTTAAGAAGGGACATCCGTCACTTGCAGGATCAGCTGGCTGATCGGGACTTAGCACTTGACTGGGCAGTACAGTCTCGTATGTTGGCATGTGCTAAGGAAGCAAGGGCTCAGGCCCGAATTAAAGAACTTAGCTCAGCTGTTGACAACCTGCAGGTTTACTGCAATACATTGCATGAGGAAGTCCATGTGCTCTACTCGCAACTACACCCTAGTGAGCCTGCACCCTCTGCTGAGGCGGAAGCCAGACCCTCTCACGTTGCGGGACGCGCATTGGGTGGGGAGTTAGATCTTTTTGAACCCCCTCCTTCTTTGAGGTTGGTTGACGTCTGGACTCCCACACCTGACAATGAAGCCGCCAAAAGCAACGGAAAGCAGGACTAATGGTGTAATAATAGTAGAGTAGTGTATTGTAGGGGTGTACTATTGTATAATAGGTTAAACTTTTGTAAAATGGGTAATGTATCCTGTTGTGTAATATCGAGTCTGTATCATTACTCTTTATAGTAATGTAAAACGGAAGGTTTTCTTTGGCACATTATGTTTATTCAAATGTTTTTGCCTCAGATGCCGACCCGGACTCGCGGACAGGACGCAGCCGGAACATCCGGGGGTCGGGATGCTACCCCGAATCCACCTCCCGTTCCACCCACGCTTGCCGAGGCAATTGCTGCCTTGGTGAATGCTACAGCCGACAATACCCGCTTCCTTCGGGAAATGGCGGGTCAGCAACAGCTCCAGCAACAAGCAGGAAGAGGTTTTCCACAAGGTCCCCGTGAGACCACTTATCTGGATTTCTCCGAGACTCGTCCGCCTCTCTTCGTCAAAGCAGAAGATCCGCTCGAAGCCGACGAATGGATACGAGTCATCGAACAGAAATTTGGCCTTCTTCGATGTTCGGAAACACAGAAGCCATTGTTTGCGGCACAGCAACTCCGAGGCCCTGCCAGTACTTGGTGGGGGAACTTTGTGGCCATCCAACCGGACAACCATCAAATTACATGGAACGAGTTTAAAGCAGCATTCCGCGAGCATTACATTCCTGAGGGAGTGCTACACATGAAGCAAGAAGAGTTTATGAAATTGAAGCAAGGGGAAGATACTGTGAATCAGTATCTCAACAAGTTCAATCACCTGTCACAATACGCAATTGATCAGGTGAATACGGATTTGAAGAAAAGGAATTGTTTTATGAGAGGTCTGAACGACCGGATGCAGCGAAAAATGGCTGCATGTATTGATCTTACCTATGGGAAGGCTGTCAGCACAGCCTTATCTGTGGAGGCCAAATATGCAAATACTGGGAAAAGTAAGGGATTCAGTGGTGATAGGCCTAGTCAGGGCCCGATAAAGAGGCAACGGTTCATTCTCCGGCCCTCTAACCAGAACCGTTCAAGTGCACCATCTTTCCCTTTCAAGCAGCCCATAATTATTCGTCCCAACAAAGCTCCTACTGTCCAAAGTCAGCCGGGTGCCCCAGGCACTCGATTCCCTGCTCTGCCAAGTTCTTCAACTGGATGTTTTAACTGTGGCAAATCTGGGCATTTTATTAAAGATTGCCCCTATCCTCGGCAAAATCAGGCTAATAACCAGCAAGGATCGGGAAATTCAGCTCCAGGCAAGGGAAGTACTTCGGGCAAGAATACCAAGAAAACGGGGCGAGTATATTATACGCAAGTGGCTACCACACCGGAGGGAGAGCCGGTGATGATGGGTACGTTCCCTGTGGCCAGTCACCCTGCAATTATTCTTTTTGATTCTGGTGCTTCGCATACCTTCATTAGCAAGACATTTGTGGAGCAACATCACATTGCATGTCATGAATCAAAAGAGGGATTTAAAATTCATTCACCTGGGGGACACATTTTTACTAGAGAAGTGGCCTATGAAGTGCCAGTAACTATGGCCGGACGGAACTTTCCTGCTAACATGATTGTTCTAAGAGGCCAGGATATAGATGTAATTTTGGGTATGAATTGGTTAACTCAACACAAGGCAATTCTCAACACTGAACTCAGAACCGTCAGGTTGAGTTATAATCAAGAAGAAATTCTCTTGTCTCTCCCCAAAACCAATCCAGCCAAAGCTTCTGGTAGAATATTTGAAGCCATTGTACCGGAGATCAAGAACATTCCGGTAGTGTGTGAGTTTCCAGATGTATTTCCGGAAGATTTGCCTGGACTACCCCCTGAAAGAGATGTAGAATTCGTAATTGAGCTAAAGCCCGGTACGGCTCCCATCTCCCGAAGATCGTACCGTATGCCCCCTAATGAGTTGGCGGAATTGAAGATTCAATTACAAGATCTGCTGAATAAGGGATTTATCCGGCCAAGCTCGTCCCCATGGGGTTGTCCCGCCATCTTTGTGAAGAAGAAGGATCAAACCTTGCGCATGTGCGTGGACTATCGGCCCCTGAATGAGGTCACCATCAAGAATAAGTACCCTCTTCCAAGGATCGACATCTTATTTGATCAACTGACTGGGGCGAGGGTATTTTCCAAAATTGATCTCAGGTCGGGCTATCATCAAATCCGTATTCGGCCCGAGGATATACCGAAGACCGCGTTTACTACGCGATATGGATTGTTCGAATACCTAGTAATGTCTTTCGGGCTCACAAATGCTCCTGCCCACTTCACCTATTTGATGAACTCGGTGTTCATGCCCGAGTTAGACAAGTTCGTGGTGGTCTTCATCGACGATATTTTGATATACTCTAAAAATGAAGAGGAGCATGCTCAGCATCTACGGATTGTATTGACGCGCCTGAGGGAACATCAACTGTATGCCAAGTTCAGCAAGTGCGCGTTCTGGCTGGAGGAAATTCAATTTCTGGGGCACGTGTTATCAGCTAAAGGAATTGCGGTAGATCCTAGCAAAGTCAAGGATATTCTGGAATGGAAACCCCCAACAACTGTTCACCAAGTCCGGAGTTTTCTTGGACTAGCGGGATATTATCGCAGATTCATACCTGATTTTTCTAAGCTTGTGAAGCCAATCACAAGTTTATTGAAGAATGATACTAAGTTCAATTGGTCTTCTAAATGTAACGAAGCCTTTGAGCAACTGAAGACACTATTAACCACTGCTCCGGTTTTGGCTCAACCGGACATCACTAAACCTTTCGATGTATATTGTGATGCGTCAGGCAGTGGACTCGGCTGTGTGCTGATGCAAGAGGGCCGAGTAATTGCATATGCTTCAAGGCAATTACGCCGACATGAAGAGCATTATCCAACACATGATTTAGAGCTAGCTGCTGTGGTTCATGCCCTGAAAATATGGCGTCACTATCTGCTGGGAAATATCTGTCATATATATACAGATCATAAAAGTTTGAAGTACATATTTACCCAGTCAGAGTTAAATATGAGGCAAAGACGATGGCTTGAGCTCATTAAAGACTATGAACTGGAGATCCATTATCACCCAGGCAAAGCCAATGTGGTGGCAGATGCGTTGAGTCGTAAGACTTCCTGCCACTGTCTTATGGTAAAGACCTCCGAAAACACTTTATGTCAAGAAATGGAGAAGTTAAATCTGGGGATAATCCAACAAGGGACTCTGAATCAGCTAAAGCTTGAGTCAACCATTTCGCAAAGGGTAATTGATGCTCAAAAGGATAATCTGGGCATGAAGCACATACGAGAGAAGATAAGGGCTGGAGTAGCCAAGTGTTTCAAGGAAGACGATCAAGGTGTGTTATGGTTTAACAACCGCATAGTAGTGCCAAGGGATGAAGAACTCCGCCAGCAAATCTTAGATGAAGCGCATCTTAGTCGCTATTCTATTCATCCGGGAAGCACTAAGATGTATCATGATCTAAAACAACATTACTGGTGGACCAAGATGAAGATTGAAATTGCACGCTATGTGGCTAAGTGTGACACTTGCAGACGTGTCAAAGCCATACACATGAAAACTGCTGGTCCATTGCAATCTTTGCCAACCCCAACATGGAAATGGGAAGACATAAGCATGGACTTCATTGTGGGATTGCCCAGGACCGCAAAAGGGTATGACTCTATTTGGGTTATCATTGATCGACTCACAAAGATCGCCCACTTCCTCCCTGTCAAAGTAAAATATCCTGTCATTACCTATGCGGAGTTATACATTGCCCGTATTCTCAGTTTGCATGGTATTCCAAAGACCATAGTGTCGGATCGTGGACCTCAGTTCGTATCCAAATTTTGGGAAGAACTTCATAAATCCTTGGGTACTAAGTTACTCCACAGTTCGGCCTATCATCCTCAAACCAGTGGACAGACTGAGAGAGTAAATCAGATACTTGAGGATATGTTGCGGGCATGTGTCCTGTATTTCTCGCAGAAATGGGATGAATGTTTACCTTTGGCGGAGTTTTCATACAATAACAGTTATCAGGAAAGTATCAAGATGGCACCTTTTGAAGCTTTATATGGGCGACGGTGTCGAACTCCGCTAAATTGGTCTGAACCTGGAGAAAGATGCTTCTTTAGGCCTGATATAGTGAAAGAGGCCGAGGATAAGGTTCAGAAGATTATTTATAATATGAAGAAGGCACAAGCTCGTCAGAAGAGTTATGCAGACACACGGCGAAGGCCCTTATATTTTCTGGAAGGAGACTATGTTTACCTGAAGATCTCACCAATGAAAGGCGTATCGCGTTTTGGGGTTAAAGGAAAACTTGCACCCAGATACATTGGTCCATTCCTGGTGCTTGAACAATGTGGACCAGTGGCGTACCGACTCCAACTACCCGAAACATTGTCTGCTGTGCATAATGTGTTCCACGTGTCACAATTGAAGAAGTGTCTTCGGGTTCCCGATCGAACCGTTGAAGTGACTGATGTTGTCCTGGAACCAGATTTAATGTACTCGGAACATCCTATTCGAGTTCTGGATCAAAAGGACAGGGTTACCCGAAGAAAGACTCTCAAGTTTTATAAGATACAGTGGAACCAGCATTCGGAAGATGAGGCTACATGGGAAACCCAAGATTTCTTAGATAAGAATTTCCGAGGCTTTCTAGCCTCTTGTAAGTTGTAAAGTTTGTATAGCTGTGTAATAAAGGAATGAACCCCCACACCACCCCTGCCTTATACCAAAAATAAGGAAATAAAGATATGACACATTTCCTTTTCCATTACTCACCCTAGGACTTTAAATCTCGGGACGAGATTCTTTTATGGGGGAAAGGATGTAACACCCCTGGTGTTACTATAACTAAAACTTGAGCATGGCATCATGAGCATGGGCATTGTATATGTTTGACACACCTAGAGTGCATTCACTAGGCAAAAATTGCAAACAAGTTGTATTGTTTTAATGTTTTACAAATAGGACCCTGGTTAAAGGACTTAACCCTAAATGGTGATTAAAGGGGTAAAACTTAACCCAAGTTAAGAAAACCAAAAGGCTTTAGGGTAAAAGTCATAAAATGACTCCAAGAATAAAGTTGAATCCCACTTATACCCTTGGAATACCAGAAACCCTAATTGGAACCCTAGGAAACCCTAAAACCAAACTCTAGGGACCTAAGTGCAAAAATTGTCCACTTTTGGGCTAAAGTGCAAAAACCAAGTCAAATAAGTGTTTTAAGTCAATTGGATCACAAATATGTGGACTTGAAGGCCAAACCCTAAGTTTTGGACTTAAATGCAAAATGGACCTCATTTGAGTTTCACTCTAAGTCTGAAAACTCAGTGAATGGGCTCAACTTTGGGGCTTTGTAACTTACAAAGTATAGGGTTTTTACCCTAGGCCACCACATCAAAGTTGAAGACCAATTATAGGAGAACAACTTTGCTTAAGGTTGTGAGCTTAGTTGTTATGTGAAATTTGGTGAAAAACCCAATCCAAAACTGGCTGTCAGACTGCTTGAAGTGAATTTCAGAGTTGCAGTGCTATGGGGTGAACTTTGAGCTCGATTTTGATTTGGATCCAGTGCTCAACTCAGCTTGATCCCTATAATCGAATTGTAGCTGGTATGTAGCACTACAACTTTGATGCAGTGACTTGGGGGTGTTGCCACAGGATTTCGGAAGAAAATTGACCCAAAACATCGTCTGTCAGGCTGTCTGATGAAGTATCCCATGGTACAGTGCGCGCGCGTGGATCAGACTGCCAGCGCGGCTGTCCTCACCACCGACGGCACCCTCCGCCGCGATTCGTGCCGCGGTTGCCGTGATCCGAGCTTGGCTTGGCTGGATAACACTTTGGGGTCACGTAAAGATCCTCGCCGTGGATAACTCCGGCCATAAACAAGTTCGGCCACCGTACATGCATCACCGCGGCGGAGAGCGATAGGAACACCGGTGACCGCCGCCTCCTAGCCTTGCGCCGCGTGGCTTAGCGTTTCTACCGTGTCGCCGTGACCTCCTCTGAACCCTCCGTGGCTCACCGGAGTTACTGCCACGTCGTTGGCCACGTACTCACGAAGCCAGTGCTTCTTCCTCCTCTCCGGCCGTCGACACATCGCGATCAAATTAAGTGCCACCGCTTCGGGGCTCTATAAATTGACCCCGCCGTGAGCTTCACCATATCCTTACGCATCCAGCCACCGCTAATCGGCCACAATCATCCACTCGCGCGCTTGAATTTCTCGTTTTCCCCAATTCGGTTTTCCGCCGCCGTAGAGTTGAGTTCACCGTCGCCAGCCCAACTCCGGTCAGTACCCGCCCTTTGCTTCCTCGTTTAAGCATTCTCATGCCTCTGTGATGCTCCCCGACCCCTTTAATTGAACTAGACCGGCGCCCATCGCCGGGAACACGATCATGTTGCCGTTTCACTCACGGCCACCGTGGCCAGAGTCCCCTAGATGATCAATAGCCAAATTAGTTTGGGGAAAATGCTTAGAGTCGATCCAATTCCGTTTCTATTGCTCGGAGAGCTCAGCCGTTGCCCCGTTCGGCCGGTCTGCTGGCTCGCCGGAGCGCGGCCGTGCGCGAGTGCCGTCGGGGACGTGCGGTTGTGAATTGACAGAAACCCGAGGGCCTTTTCGTGAACTGTCAGCGACTTAACACAATAGTAAATGGACCTATTTCGGTTTAGCTGTTAAGCCGGGGGTCTCTGCGCAAAACCTCCATCGCGGGTGCGGGCGCGCGCGCGATTTCGCGCGGGCCTGGGCCGCTGGACTTGAAATCGGCCCAGTACTGTTCCTGTTTTCCTTTTTCTTTTTCAGCAGAACTTTGAAAAACTGTAGAAAATGGTAGGAAAATCTTAAAAATATGAGACCAATTTTCCTAGACTTGTTATTTTCCATAGTATTTAATAAAAATAGTTTTATGATTTATAGTTTGAACAGGGAATTTTAGGGCATTTAAAATAGCCTAAACCATTGATTCTGGATTTTTAGAAAATAATTATTAAGTCTAAAATTTCCCAAACTTTTTATGTGAGCTTTTCACATTAATTAGAAGCCATGGGTAAAATTTGGTTTGATTTGGACCTTGTTTGATCACTAAACCCAAAACCACCCCCCTGCTCCATGAACTCCTTTACTGACTCCGGAAACCCTAGGTTCTCGGAGTACCGTGAAGGAAAGTTGTACTCAAGACATAAATAACAAGTTTATGCTATCTTTGCATCCCCATGAGCATTCCATGACATCCATTCTTATGCATGTATATGGTTATATTAGAGCACGAAGAAGAAGAGGAAGTTTCTGAAGAGGGGATACCACCCACCTCTGATCCTCAAGCAGACAACTGCTTTTATTTCGATATCTGCGGATCCGAGCAGGACACACCTGACAACAAAGGCAAGCCCCGGTGCATTTGCCACCTTCCTTGATGTTTCTAAAATATTTCTTACTTGCTTGCTGCATTAGGTGATAGGAGTTGATTGATTAAACAATTCCTGCATTACCTTCCTTGATCTTGATTACCCTCCTTGAAATCCTGTTTTTACAAAAAGGTTTTACTATGCTTAGTAATGCTCTAGAAAAACAAAAGGATTTGTTTTACAAAAGATGTTTGGCAAAGTGGGAGGGATGTTTTCGAAAATAAAACTTGATGGTGGATCCATCACGGCCGTGATGGATTCAACATCGGAAAAGATGTACCTCTGTCAGGTACCAAACTTTGGGTTTGAAATGAGTAAGCTGAGACCGGGCGGGTGACTTGCACGAGAAGAGAGTCTCGGTGTAGTGTCTCCATCTGAGTCGATTAAGGACCTTGTCGATGTAGGCTTGATGATCGAGGACCCTTTAACTGGTCACATGCCTCGTCATGGGTAAGCTTTGCCTCGGGCAGACTAAGGCCGGAATAAGATAACACGAAATGGGAGTGGAGCGGTGGCGAGAGTAGCGTGTACCCTCCGTGGCAAGAGGCTGGACGGTGGTGTATCTGTGCTCTCGGTTTGCGTGAACCTGATCCGGTCTTAAGAACCCCGGTAGCGGGTTGACATATGCAAGGGTTAAGTGCTACATATGTCGTGTGATTGGAGATCCTCAGCTGAGTATAATCGATTCGGATCGCCGTACCTTCGCGGTTATGAAGACTTGGTCACTGCCCTACACGTAGCATTCCACTAAAGATGATGGGTTTTTGGTTAAGAAATTGGCTAGTGCAGGACCAGTGATTGATCTAGGGTAGAAAGAACTCTAGTGCAGGTAATTTTACCTAACTTGACAAATAAAATTGGATTTTTAAGGATCCACTGTAGTAAGCATTTCTGCAAACAGAGTCTTTGATTATTGAGAAGCCTTACCTTGACTCCCATATAACCAGCATACCCTTGAGAGTCTTTTCCTTAGTCTGGTAAGACTTGCTGAGTAATTCCATACTCAGGGTTTATCCCTTTGTTGTTTTTAGGTGGGGAAGTAGCAGACTTTTGCTGCTTCTGTGCTAAGGTGGTTCCTGTCACACCCGGTTTTTAGAAGGCAAACCGAATGCGAACCATGTACGTGCCAGGATCAGTTATTCACGTACACAGCAGTTACATAACATGGACATCATCACACAGTGCTCAAATAGTATTAAAAGGGAAAATAATAGTCGATTACATCATACGTCTGAGACGTCCATATAGTTCTTACAATAAATCAAAGTGCGGAAAAGAAACGTAGATAACGCGGCCTTCACAGGCAGCCCACTGGGGGTTGCCGCTAACCCACGCCTAGAACTCGTCGTAGTCTTGGAACTCCTGGAAGTCTCCTTCCACAGCTTCATCTTCTCCTGAGCAGTGGTTGCAATGCTGACAACCTGGGGGGGGGATTTGGTGTGTAGAGCAAGGGTGAGTACACATCAACATACTCAGCAAGCATCCTGTTTGGCTGCAGTGGACTAGCTTTAAGTGGGGATAAGTCAAGCAGTTGCTTTTAGTTGGTCAGGTTATTACTTACTAGTAGAGAGCCAGGTTTTAACATTAACCCAAGTTATTAGCCCAATGTATCCTTTCCAAACGGAAAGAATACCACTTACCAATACCATAATCATAATCAGAACCATCAATCTCATTGCCACCTGTACCAAAATATCTCTGATCAAGTATCACTAATCTCTGGAGCTCCCTTGGCCGCTCATAACCGCGAGCACGGCTGATATATCAGTTTCATAACACTCTGCAGAGGTTGCGCACTTTACCCATAAGCCGTGATTCCCTCTCTAGCCCGGGCTTGCAAGACCCTTATTCACTCCCGAGGTGAATGGCTAGGGATTCACTACGAAGCCTTTACAAAGATTCCCCGAGGCTGTAGCCGCCCGTTAGGTTTCCTAAATGTACCGCACTCCTCCCCAAGGGACAAATCAACCTTGGCAGAGCGAGCCGCATACACCGAGCCCCATTGACGGCACAACGGCTAAGCGGACTACACCCCAGTTCCTCTAATTATTCAGCTAAGGGCGTCCCATTCCACCCTCATGGTTGCACTGTTTTCCCGGGCGGTCATCCATTGAACAGGTCCTTACGGAGAGGCACTCGAGAAACCGCTCGAGTCCCCTTAAATGCCACAAGTATGATCATAAACAAGAAGGGGAAAACAGCGTATCATAGATAATCACATCATGTTCATTGATTAGAGTTGGGCAATAGCATCAAACTAAGCAGTAATAATCCGACCCAAATAGGTAAACAAGGACATGGATAACAAAAGCTAGTCAATCCTTAAGTATAAATGTGTAATGCGGGAGGTGAATTAAAGAATGAATAGGACAGAGATAGGTCAAAGGACACTTGCCTCCACCAACCGACTGCTGCTCAGGGGCTTCTCCTGCGAATTCCTCGGGCTCTTCGACCGGATCGTTCTCTATGCGAGCACAAACATACATACATCCATCCACATATTTAATACAAAAGAACAGTACACCATACAAGGGAACAAGTAAAGCGAATATGCATCAAGTATGACATTTGACATCGCATTTGTTATGGTTAGAAAGAAACAGGAAAGGGCCTCGCAGGGGGTTAAAGTTTATGCACTAATGATCAATTACAATTGATTCCTAACAAAAGAATTCTGTTATATATATACTAATGGAAACCTAATCATTTTTAGTTGATCAACATTGCGCGGGATAAACAATTAACTACGTGAATCAATAGCATAACGGAATTTTAAATTAAACTTCCTATTTCCATAGCATGAACAATGATCAGTCTACCTAAAATAAAGTAATTATGATCACAGAAAGTAAATAAAATAAAATAAAAAAAAATAAAAAAATAAAAAAAAATAAAAAAAAAAACAGAGGGGGGGGGGGCGGTTGAACCGGCCCTAGGGCGGTTGAACCGGCCCTGGGCGGGGCGGCCGAGCTGGGGCGGTCGGGCGGCTGAGCTGGGGCCGGGGCCGACCGAGATGGCGGCCGAGGCCGGCCGAGCTGGCGGCCAGGGCCAGCCGAGCTGGCGGCCAGGGGCGGCTGGGCGAGGGGGGCGCGGCTGGGGGGCTGGCCGGGGGCTGGCCGTGGCCGGCCAGGGGCGGCTGGGGCCGGCTGGGCGCGGCCGAGGGCCAGCCAGCGGCCACGGCGGGGCTGGGGGGGTGGTGGCCGGCGCGGCCAGGCCTTGGCCGGGCAGGGAGGGGGAGAGGGGAGGAGAGGGGAGGGAGGAGAGGGAGGAGGGGGGGAGGGGGAGGGGGCTCACCGGCGGGGGGGGGGGGTGGCCGATCCGGCAGGGGGCGGCGGCCGGCGCTAGGGCAGGGGCGGGTAGGGGTAGGGCGGCGGCTTAGGTGGGGAGGGAGAGAAAATGAGAGGGAGAGGGAGAGGATTGGGGGAAAAAGAGGAGGTGGGGGGCGGCTGGGCCTCTTTGGGCCCAAGAGGGGGGCCAGGGGCGGCTGGGCCGGCCGGGGTCGGCCCACGGCGCGGGAGAGAGAGAGAAAGAGGAGAGAGAAAGAGAGAGAAAGAAAAAGAAAAGATTATTTCCCTGTTTTCGAAATCCGATCTTTCTAGATGAATGCATTTGCACTTTCAAACAATCGAAAAAAATGCAAGGTTCGGCATGGTGCATCAAACAACACAGAGTATTTTTAGAGTTTTTCTTACACGGGAAATCCAAACCGAATTCCCGCTAAAACTTTGGAAAAGGTCAAGGTTTAGCGAGGGGAAAAAGAAAAAGAAAAGGTAACGCCCGAATTTTGGCGAGTAAAGAAAAGAAAAAATTCAACTGCAAAATTCGGGGCGTTACAAACCTATCCCCCTTAAAAGAATCTCGCCCTCGAGATTCAGGGCTGGCTAGCAAAGAGCTCTGGGTACTTGGCCATCAAATCATCTTCACGCTCCCAGGTTGCTTCTTCCTCAGAGTGGTGACTCCATCTGACTTTGCACATTCTGATGGTCTTCCTTCGGGTGACTCTATCTGCAATCTCAAGGATCTGAGCTGGCTTCTCAACATAGGTCAAGTCCTCCTGGACTTCCAGACCTTCCACTGGCAACTGCTCTTCTGGCACACGCAAGCACTTCTTCAACTGAGACACATGAAAGACATCATGCACAGCTGACAAATTCTCTGGCAAACTGAGCTGATAGGCTACTTCTCCACGCTTTGAGAGGACCTGGTACGGACCAATGTAGCGGGGTGCTAGCTTGCCTTTGATTCCGAACCTTCTGACTCCTCTGATCGGTGACACTTTCAGATAGACAAAGTCTCCGACTTCAAAACTCAGCTCTCTTCTTCTTGTGTCTGCATAGCTTCGCTGCCTCGATTGCGCTATCTTCAGATTCTCTCGGACCATCTTGATGTTCTCTTCGGCTTCAAGCAAAATGTCTGGCCCAAACACTTGCTTCTCTCCAGGCTGATCCCATTGCAACGGAGTTCTACAACTCCTTCCATAAAGCGCTTGAAACGGTGACATCTTCAAACTGGCCTGGTAACTGTTGTTATAGGAAAACTCTGCATAAGGCAATCGCTTGTCCCATCCGGACTGATCTTGCAGCGCACAGGCTCTCAACATATCTTCAAGAATTTGATTGGTTCTTTCAGTCTGACCATCCGTCTGCGGGTGATAAGCTGAACTGAAATTTAGATGTGTGCCCAAGGCTTCATGCAATTGCTGCCAGAAATGAGAGGTGAACTGCGTTCCTCTATCTGACACTATCTTCTTTGGCACACCATGAAGACAAACGATCCGAGACATATATAACTCTGCCAATACTGCACTGCTGTAGGTGGTCTTGACAGGTATGAAGTGGGCTGACTTGGTCAAACGGTCCACTACTACCCAAATGGAATCGTAGCCGGCTCGAGTGCGAGGCAATCCGACTATGAAATCCATACCAATTTCATCCCATTTCCACTGAGGAATCTGCAACGGTTGCAACAATCCAGCAGGTCTCTGGTGTTCTGCCTTAATTCTTCGACAACTATCGCACATAGCCACATGCTCTGCGATTTCCCTCTTCATTCCATACCACCAGAATTTCTTCTTCAGATCCTGATACATCTTCTCACTGCCAGGGTGAATCGAATAAGCTGTCTCATGAGCTTCCTTGAGAATCAACTCCCGAATGGACTGGACATTGGGAACACACAAGCGGTCTTTGAACCATATCACGCCTTCTGCATCTTCTCGAAAATCTTTGCCTCTGCCATCTAGAATCAGTCGCCGAATCTCGCTGATCTTCTCATCATTCTTCTGCGCTTCTTTGATTTCTCGCTCCAAGGTAGGTTCCAATTCAACTGTGACTCCTCGCGAATTGTTCAGAAATCCGAGACTCAACCTGTCGAACTCCTTGGCCAACTCATAAGGCATCGGACGAGCGACCATCAGATTGACTTGACTCTTTCTGCTCAAAGCATCTGCCACTACGTTTGCTTTGCCTGGATGGTAATGGATCTCCAACTCATAGTCTTTGATCAACTCTAACCATCGTCGCTGCCTCATATTCAATTCTGACTGAGTGAATATGTACTTCAGACTCTTGTGGTCTGTGTAAACATCGCATTTTTGCCCATACAAATAGTGCCTCCATGTCTTCAGTGCGTGAACCACTGCTGCCAACTCTAGATCATGGATTGGGTAATTCTTCTCATGAACCTTCAGCTGTCGGGACGAGTAAGCCACAACTCTTCCCTCTTGCATCAACACGCATCCCAAACCTGTGTAACAAGCATCACAGTACACAGAGAAGGGCTTGTGCACATCAGGCAAGACTAGGACAGGCGCTGTTGTCAACTTCTCTTTCAGCGCTTCAAAGGCTTCTTGGCATTTCTGGGTCCACTTGAACTCAACCTTGTTGCCTAGCAACGCTGTCATTGGTTTCGCAATCTTCGAAAACCCTTCAATGAATCGCCGATAATATCCGGCCATTCCAATGAAGCTCTTGATTCCTCGAGCATCCGTTGGCGCTTTCCAGTTCAGAATGTCTGCCACTTTCTTCGGATCCACAGCCAATCCTTCCTTGTTGATTATGTGACCCAAGAACAGGACTTCACTGATCCAGAACTCACACTTGCTCAACTTTGCATACAACTGGTGCTCTCGCAATCTCTGCAATACCATCCTCAAATGATCTGCATGTTCTTCTTCGCTTTGAGAATAAATCAGAATGTCATCAATGAATACCACCACAAACTTATCAAGGTAATCCATGAATACACTGTTCATCAGATTCATAAAGAACGCTGGTGCATTGGTCAAACCAAAAGACATCACTGTGAACTCATACAAACCATACTTGGTAATGAATGCCGTCTTCGGAATGTCCGAAGGTCGGATCCTGAGCTGATGATAACCTGACCTCAGATCAATCTTGGAGAACACATTGGCTCCTCTCAACTGGTCGAACAGATCTTCTATTCTGGGCAAGGGATACTTGTTCTTGATCGTGACTTCATTCAAAGCTCGATAATCGATACACATCCTCTTGGTGCCATCTTTCTTCTCCACAAACAAGACAGGGGCGGCCCAAGGCGAGGTGCTTGGCCGGATGTAACCTTTCTCTGACAGCTCATCAATCTGCTTCTTAAGCTCAACCAACTCTGGTCCAGATATTCTGTAAGCTCTCTTAAAGATAGGGGCGGTTCCAGAAAGAAGCTCTATGGCAAACTCAACTTTCCGCTCTGGCGGCATACCCGGTAAGTCCTTTGGAAACACATCTGGGAATTCAGACACAACCTTGATACTCTCAATTGGGTCTGCTTCACTGCTATCGACAGCCATCTGATAACAACTTCCTTTCTTCGGCTCAGGCGGGACTAACTCGGTCACCACTTCCTCTCCTAGTGGGGACACCAACTTGATTGTCCTTTTATCACAACTGATAACTGCCTAATACTTATCTAGCCAATTCATCCCTAGGATGACATCTATTCCCTGAGTACCCATTACTATAAGGTTAGCGGGAAACGCTATCCCCCTTATTTCCACACTTACATTCAAACATATGCTATCAGCTCGAATTCTACCACCAGCTGAGTCAATTTGAATGGGGGTTGACATGGCAGTAATTGGAAGATTATGCGCTTCTACCCATGATGCAGTAATAAAAGAATGCGTTGCTCTAGTATCAAATAACACTTCTGCAATATGGGAATCGACTGGGAACATACCTACTGTCATGCCGGGGGTCTCCTGAGCTGCTTCAGCCTCCAAGTGGTTCAATCTTCCATGATTATAGCGCTGCTGAGGGCGGTTGCCTGATCCGGGCTGGGACACATTCTGCTTTGCTGGGGCATTGGGGCCTGACTGCTGCTGGGCTGCTTTCTTCGGACATTGCATCACCCAGTGGCCTTGCTCTCCACAGTGGAAACACGCTCTGTTTCCAACCTGAGCTGGTGCTGCCTGATTGTTCTGCTGAGTTGCGGGGGCAGGAAGACGAGGTGTCTGCTGATTCTGCCTCTGAAACTGGCCTCCTCCTGACTGATTGCTCTGACGATTCTGGTACTGATGCTGAGGATACTGCCTTTGGAACTGCTGATACTGCTGACGCTGCTGATGCTGCTGAGGTGGACGCTGGTTCTGCCTGAACTGCTGAGGTTGATTGCCTGAGAAACGAGGACGGCTGCTGCTTCCAGGCTGGGGTCCACTGATCTTGCGCTTACGATCTTCCATCTCCTTACGCTTCCTTTCTGTCATGATTGCTCTGTCAATCAGGTGCTGGAATGTCGGGAAGGTGTGATTCATCAGTTGGTATTGCAGAGGGTCAACCAAGCCTCTCAAGAAACGGTACTGTCGCTTGGCGTCGGTGTTGACATCTTCAGGAGCATAGCGAGACAACTGCAGAAACCTGTCTCGATACTCACTGACAGATGATGACCCTTGCTTAAGGGCCAGGAACTCCTCCTTCTTCACTGTCATCAGACCTGCAGGCACATGGTACTGACGAAAGCTACCTCTGAACTCTTCCCAAGTGATGGCATCGGGGTTGGCATGGGTGGCGAGGTAAGACTCCCACCATGATTGGGCTGCTCCTCTCAACAGACGGGGACCATACAAGACTTTCTCCCTGTCATCACACTGAGCGGTATGCAACTCCCGCTCCACAGTGCGCAGCCAATCTTCAGCATCCATGGGGTCAGAAGAGTGAGCGAACGTTGGGGGATGACCTCTCATGAATTCAGCACGCTTGTCTCTAGGCATCTGAGGCATCTGAGGCTGGGGTGGTGCTTGCTGCTGCTGCTGCTGCTGCTGCTGCTGAATGGCGGCCAGAGTCTGACCGATGGCCTGAACTGCCTGAGTCTGCATCAGAAACATCTGCTCGATCGACATCGGGGGCGGGGGTGGCAGGTGCTGCTGCTGAGGCACCTCATCCTGCGGGGCGGCTTGCTCCTGCTGAGCACGCCTTCCTCCTCTGCGCCTGTTCTCTGACATCTGCAGAACGCAACCACACATCAGAACTGATCTGGCAAATCTTGCAGCATAAGAAAAGAGTATAGAATTCTCCAACAGCACTGAACAGATGAGCATCTTCACTGATCTCCAACACAGACCACACAGCTTCTCAGATAAAGAGGAAAGTAGAGTAAAGGGTTTCCCAACTATATAACTAACTCCATTAACATAATAGGTAAACCAAAATGCAGGGGATACCCACACTCTGGTGACAATCATTACAAAGATCCAAACCAAACATAGTTCATCATGACAAACATAAATGCACAGGATATAGCAAACTACCCTGTCTAACTAAGACTAGCTAAGACTGAGACTAACGCTAAGACTGAAGCTTCTATGTATATATATTCTGTATTAATTACAAGATCCAACTCTAACGATCTATGGTTCTAGATTTATCTTGGTCTTGCAGTCGGGATTGCCATAAGACTGGAGTCCACGCCGAGGCGAGCGGTACGGGTGCTGAGTCCCAACGGGGGTGGGGGAACCATCATCCAAGTGACGACGCTCCGCGCGCTCAGCCCGCAGCAGGGCGATCTCAGCACGAGCCCTACTCAGCTCGTCTAATGCATGGTCCAGCTCCGTGTTTAGCACGGCGGCTAGGTTGACTGTGCTGCTCAACCTAGGATTGTCCTCACCAGCAGGTGAAACAATCACGCCTCCTGTGCTGCCAGATGGACGGCGGGGGTAATACTTCAGGTCGAGACCGTCAGCTACCCCACCGAGAACCGAGCAGTAGTGCGAAAGCGCACGCCGTGCAGCATCCTGCATGGCTGCCTCAGCTGAGTCCCGCTCAGAGATAGAATAGTGCTCTGAGCAAGCCTCCGCGCCCTGGAGACTGTTCTCCGGACGGCACACCAAGCAGGTCGCCTCCCAGCGGTCCGGGTAGACCCCGCGACTATGCTGGTAGACCACACAGCGATACTCGATGGACCAAGTACGCCGGTCAAGTGCCCGACGTAGCAGGGTGTCGAGCGCGTCGTGGAAGTGACACCCGCGAGCAGCGTCGCGAGTGATGGGTCGAGCAACCCATCCTTCCGGCTCATGGCTAGAGAGGTCGAGGTCGGTGTCGTGGCTCGGGCTGTCGTCGCCGCCTCCGTCGTCTGGGTCTCCTCCAGCAGCTACTCCAGAAGCTGGGACGCCCAGTGGTGGTGCAGGGGGCGCCTCCAGGGGAAGCACAGGGGAGCAGCTCCTCACAGACTCTATCTCCTGTTGGAGCGAGAAAGAAGAGCCCTGCTGCTCCTGTCGTCGACGTTCCTGCTCCTCATGCAGGCGGTGGTGCAGTCTCTCCAAGTGGCTGGACTGTCCGGCCACGGGACGGCGAAGCGGACGCTCAGCAAGGTGGGAGGGTAAGAAGGGGATGACGGACTTTCGTGCAATGTGTCTAAGTCGAGCCATCTACAAAAGACATCGCAAGCAAAAGGGTGAGAACAGAATTAATATGACCAGCAAGTAATGAACCATAAATAAATGAAGGGTCAGAATAATAATGAATCATAAAGAAATGAAGGATCAGAATAAAACATAATTTTCAGCAAGGTATAATATATAGTAGAATATAGATTTGGTCAGTAGGACCAACTTTTGAAGGGATACCAAAGTCAAGGCAAGGACAGAGGTCTATAGTCCTTAGAACGACCATTCTACTTTAGGTTAGCGGTCCTACAGTCAGCACGGCTTTGATACCACTTATGTCACACCCGGTTTTTAGAAGGCAAACCGAATGCGAACCATGTACGTGCCAGGATCAGTTATTCACGTACACAGCAGTTACATAACATGGACATCATCACACAGTGCTCAAATAGTATTAAAAGGGAAAATAATAGTCGATTACATCATACGTCTGAGACGTCCATATAGTTCTTACAATAAATCAAAGTGCGGAAAAGAAACGTAGATAACGCGGCCTTCACAGGCAGCCGACTGGGGGTTGCCGCTAACCCACGCCTAGAACTCGTCGTAGTCTTGGAACTCCTGGAAGTCTCCTTCCACAGCTTCATCTTCTCCTGAGCAGTGGTTGCAATGCTGACAACCTGGGGGGGATTTGGTGTGTAGAGCAAGGGTGAGTACACATCAACATACTCAGCAAGCATCCTGTTTGGCTGCAGTGGACTAGCTTTATGTGGGGATAAGTCAAGCAGTTGCTTTTAGTTGGTCAGGTTATTACTTACTAGTAGAGAGCCAGGTTTTAACATTAACCCAAGTTATTAGCCCAATGTATCCTTTCCAAACGGAAAGAATACCACTTACCAATACCATAATCATAATCAGAACCATCAATCTCATTGCCACCTGTACCAAAATATCTCTGATCAAGTATCACTAATCTCTGGAGCTCCCTTGGCCGCTCATAACCGCGAGCACGGCTGATATATCAGTTTCATAACACTCTGCAGAGGTTGCGCACTTTACCCATAAGCCGTGATTCCCTCTCTAGCCCGGGCTTGCAAGACCCTTATTCACTCCCGAGGTGAATGGCTAGGGATTCACTACGAAGCCTTTACAAAGATTCCCCAAGGCTGTAGCCGCCCGTTAGGTTTCCTAAATGTACCGCACTCCTCCCCAAGGGACAAATCAACCTTGGCAGAGCGAGCCGCATACACCGAGCCCCATTGACGGCACAACGGCTAAGCGGACTACACCCCAGTTCCTCTAATTATTCAGCTAAGGGCGTCCCATTCCACCCTCATGGTTGCACTGTTTTCCCGGGCGGTCATCCATTGAACAGGTCCTTACGGAGAGGCACTCGAGAAACCGCTCGAGTCCCCTTAAATGCCACAAGTATGATCATAAACAAGAAGGGGAAAACAGCGTATCATAGATAATCACATCATGTTCATTGATTAGAGTTGGGCAATAGCATCAAACTAAGCAGTAATAATCCGACCCAAATAGGTAAACAAGGACATGGATAACAAAAGCTAGTCAATCCTTAAGTATAAATGTGTAATGCGGGAGGTGAATTAAAGAATGAATAGGACAGAGATAGGTCAAAGGACACTTGCCTCCACCAACCGACTGCTGCTCAGGGGCTTCTCCTGCGAATTCCTCGGGCTCTTCGACCGGATCGTTCTCTATGCGAGCGCAAACATACATACATCCATCCACATATTTAATACAAAAGAACAGTACACCATACAAGGGAACAAGTAAAGCGAATATGCATCAAGTATGACATTTGACATCGCATTTGTTATGGTTAGAAAGAAACAGGAAAGGGCCTCGCAGGGGGTTAAAGTTTATGCACTAATGATCAATTACAATTGATTCCTAACAAAAGAATTCTGTTATATATATACTAATGGAAACCTAATCATTTTTAGTTGATCAACATTGCGCGGGATAAACAATTAACTACGTGAATCAATAGCATAACGGAATTTTAAATTAAACTTCCTATTTCCATAGCATGAACAATGATCAGTCTACCTAAAATAAAGTAATTATGATCACAGAAAGTAAATAAAATAAAAAAAAAAATAAAAAAAAAAATAAAAAAAAATAAAAAAAAACAGAGGGGGGGGGCGGTTGAACCGGCCCTAGGGCGGTTGAACCGGCCCTGGGCGGGGCGGCCGAGCTGGGGCGGTCGGGCGGCTGAGCTGGGGCCGGGGCCGGCCTAGCTGGCGGCCGAGGCCGGCCGAGCTG
Organism: Zea luxurians; assembly: GCA_029449295.1. Taxonomy (NCBI): domain Eukaryota; kingdom Viridiplantae; phylum Streptophyta; class Magnoliopsida; order Poales; family Poaceae; genus Zea; species Zea luxurians. Next base: position 8,932,318 of record JAOPSE010000005.1, on the reverse strand, counting down.
GCGGCCGAGGCCGGCCGAGCTGGCGGCCAGGGGCGGCTGGGCGAGGGGGGCGCGGCCGGGGGGGGCTGGCCGGGGGCTGGCCGTGGCCGGCCAGGGGCGGCTGGGGCCGGCTGGGCGCGGCCGAGGGCCGGCCAGCGGCCACGGCGGGGCTGGGGGGGGTGGTGGCCGGCGCGGCCAGGCCTTGGCCGGGCAGGGAGGGGGAGAGGGGAGGAGAGGGGAGGGAGGAGAGGGAGGAGGGGGAGGGGGCTCACCGGCGGGGGGGGGGGTGGCCGATCCGGCAGGGGGCGGCGGCCGGCGCTAGGGCAGGGGCGGGTAGGGGTAGGGCGGCGGCTTAGGTGGGGAGGGAGAGAAAATGAGAGGGAGAGGGAGAGGATTGGGGGAAAAAGAGGAGGTGGGGGGGCGGCTGGGCCTCTTTGGGCCCAAGAGGGGGGCCAGGGGCGGCTGGGCCGGCCGGGGTCGGCCCACGGCGCGGGAGAGAGAGAGAAAGAGGAGAGAGAAAGAGAGAGAAAGAAAAAGAAAAGATTATTTCCCTGTTTTCGAAATCCGATCTTTCTAGATGAATGCATTTGCACTTTCAAACAATCGAAAAAAAATGCAAGGTTCGGCATGGTGCATCAAACAACACAGAGTATTTTTAGAGTTTTTCTTACACGGGAAATCCAAACCGAATTCCCGCTAAAACTTTGGAAAAGGTCAAGGTTTAGCGAGGGGAAAAAGAAAAAGAAAAGGTAACGCCCGAATTTTGGCGAGTAAAGAAAAGAAAAAATTCAACTGCAAAATTCGGGGCGTTACAGTTCCCAAAGAAGAAAACCAAGACTGAAGTGCGGGAGGACTCGGTCCTCCATCTAGGATCTTTTGTTGATAGTCTTTCGGGAGAAGTTTGTGTCTCCCTGGTTTGTATAATTATTACTTTTATGCACTCACTTTAGCCTGGTCTGTAAATAAATATCTTAAGCTTGCTTTTTGAAATAAATGTAAGTTTATGTAATTCGCTTCCGCATATCTTCATCTCCGATGATCTGTAATGTCTGCAAGATGGGTGAAACGTTCCTGGTGAGGTAAGGAAAGATACCGAGCTTGTCAAGTAACTTAGGAACATCTACAGGGTGTCTGATGTCTGTTAGACAAGGACAACTGTAGGTGGGCCTGATTACTTGGGAGGTTCCGTCACACCGGAGGCGTAGGAGTCCCTCGGCTCGGTCGGCCCTGTTGTCCGAGGCTCCTCTAGCTTAGTTAAAGAGACCCCTCGGCCGCTCTTCGAAGAGCCGAGGCTGGGGGTAGCGATATCAGCATGAGCAGAGGCAGAGTTGGCTCGGAAATGAAACCTGGTTGGCCAGAACCTAGCCGGGTTGTCCGTTGGCAGGATCGACACCGGAGTCGGTCAGCCGAGGCTTCGGACCGGGCTCGTGCCCTCGGAAGGTGGTTGGCCGAGGCCCCGGAGGTGGCTGGCCGAGCCGCCTGCTCGGGCCGGATTCCCGGAGAAGTCCCTGACAACGATCGCCCGGGCGTGGTGGTGACGCCGTCCTTTGGAGCGGAGGGCCTCGGATCGCGTCGCCGTCCAAGGCTAGTTCGGGCCTTGCCGAAGGTGCTGTCGATGCCGAGGGTGTCGCCGCCCCCTTCCAGCGCCAAGACCTGAAGCCTGCAGGATCAGCTTGTCTTGTAGCGTGTGCTTTGTGCGGCCGTCGAGGCCAGAACACACACCCTTGCTGTGTTGTAAAGCTGCGTCCCTTTTCCTCTTGTTCCAAGCATCTGGACTTTTTGTCGGTAACAGGGATGTTTGTGCGAGCGAAAGTTGCTTCTCGCGGAAGGTGAGGAGTGAGGTATCCGTATCCCGGAGGCGTGGGAGTCCCTCGGCTCGGTCGGCCTTGCCGCTTACGCGCACTTTTACTCGTCCATGAGGCCCTATCACCGACTTAGTCGAGAAAACTCGAAGAATCGCTTCGACAGAAGAGCTTCCGAACGTAGAGACTTGTTCGATCCGTGGAGTCACCTTATCCGAGCGCGAGTTACTTATCGCAGAAGGTGATGAGTGAGGTATCCGTATCCCGGAGGCGTAGGAGTCCCTCGGCTCGGTCAGCCTTGGCTGCTTACGTGTACCCTGTCGTTTCCATGACCCACTTTTCGAAGTAGTCAAAAAGCACGAAAGATATTCTGATAAAAGAGATTTTTTGTTCGAGGAAAATTTTGACGCAGAGGGGGTTTCCCCCCTTTTAGCCCCCGAGGGAGGGTCGGGCTTTGCCGAGGCGAGGCCGACCCTTCCTTGTTGACTAAACTTTGCGTGGGTGCGAGGTATATGAACAATTTGGAAACATCTCAAGGGTAGAAGCGACGTAGCTGTTGGATGTTCCAAGCGTTGCCGTAGACCTCGCCTTGACTATTGGCCAGCTTGTACGTTCCGGGCTTCAGAACTTTGGCGATGACGAACGGCCCCTCCCAGGGGGGCGTGAGCTTGTGCCTCCCTCGGGTGTCTTGCCGCAGCCGAAGTACCAGATCGCCCACCTGGAGGTCTCGGGGTCGGACCCCTCGGGCGTGGTAGCGTCGCAGGGACTGCTGATACCACGCCGAGTGTAGTAAGGCCCTGTCCCGAGCCTCATCCAGCTGGTCCAGCGAGTCTTCTCGGCTAGCTTGGTTGCTTTCTTCGTTGTAGGCCCTCGTCCTCGGGGAGCCGTATTCCAGGTCAGTGGGCAGGACGGCCTCGGCCCCGTAGACCAGGAAGAATGGCGTGAAACCTGTGGCTCGGCTTGGCGTCGTCCTCAGGCTCCAGACCACCGAGGGGAGTACCTTCATCCATCGCTTGCCGAACTTGTTGAGATCATTGTAAATCCGGGGCTTGAGCCCTTGTAGAATCATGCCGTTGGCACGTTCCACTTGCCCATTCGACATGGGATGAGCTACGGCGGCCCAGTCTACCCGGATGTTGTGATCCTCGCAAAAATCCAAGAATTTTTTGCCGGTGAACTGGGTGCCGTTGTCGGTGATGATGGAGTTCGGGACCCCGAAGCGATGGATGATGTTGGTGAAGAACGCCACCGCCTGCTCGGATCTGATGCTGTTCAGGGGTCGGACCTCGATCCACTTGGAGAATTTGTCGACGGCGACCAGCAGGTGCGTGTAGCCCCCGGGCGCCTTCTGTAGAGGGCCGACGATGTCCAGACCCCACACAGCGAAGGGCCAGGTGATGGGTATCGTCTGCAAAGCCTGAGCGGGCAGGTGGGTCTGCTTCGCATAGAATTGGCACCCTTCGCAGGCGCGGACAATTCTAGTGGCGTCAGCCACCGCCGTCGGCCAGTAGAAACCTTGGCGGAAAGCGTTCCCGACGAGGGTTCGAGGTGCTGCATCATGGCCGCAAGCCCCCGAGTGTATTTCCTGCAGGAGTTCCTGACCCTCGGCGATGGAGATGCATCGCTGGAGGATGCCCGAGGGGCTACGGTGGTAGAGCTCCTTCTCATCGCCCAGCAAGACGAACGACTTGGCGCGTCGCGCTACCCGCCGAGCCTCGGCTCGGCCGAGGGGCAGCTCTCCTTGGCGGAGATATTGCAGGTACGGGGTCTGCCAATCTTGATCTGGCATGACCCCGCTCTGCTCCTCCTCGATGTGCAGTGCTTCGCCCTCGGGGGCCGAGGGCTCCTCGGGTTGAACCGAGGATGGCTCGGGCTGGGCCGAGGTTACCTCGGACGGGGCCGAGGGCACCTCGGGTTCGGGCGTGTCGCCTATCTTGACGGAGGGTTGGTGCAGATCCCGGGAGAAGACGTCCGGGGGAACCGTCGTTCGCCCCGAGGCTATCTTCGCCAGCTCGTCCGCAGTCTCGTTGTAGCGCCGGGCGATGTGGTTAAGCTCGAGCCCGTAGAACTTGTCTTCCAGGTGTCGAACCTCGTCACAGTAGGCCTCCATCTTCGGGTCGTGGCAGTGGGAGTTCTTCATGACTTGGTCGATGACGAGCTGCGAGTCGCCGCGTGCATCGAGGCGTCGGACCCCTAGCTCGATGGCGATTCGCAATCCGTTGATCAGAGCCTCGTACTCAGCCACATTGTTGGACGCCGGGAAATGGAGGCGGAGCACGTAGCGCAGGTGTTTCCCGAGGGGCGAGACGAAGAGCAGGCCCGCGCCGGCTCCCGTCTTCATCAGCGACCCATCGAAAAACATGGTCCAGAGCTCCGGTTGGATCGGAGCCGTCGGCAACTGGGTGTCGACCCATTCGGCTACGAAGTCCGCCAGTACCTGGGACTTGATGGCCTTCCGAGGGGCGAACGAGATTGTCTCGCCCATGATTTCCACCGCCCACTTTGCGATCCGTCCCGAGGCTTCTCGGCACTGGGTGATCTCCCCCAGGGGGAAGGATGACACCACAGTCACCGGATGAGACTCGAAGTAATGTCGCAGCTTTCGCCTCGTCAGGATCACTGCATACAGCAGCTTCTGGACTTGTGGGTAGCGGATCTTGGTCTTGGACAGCACCTCGCTGACGAAGTAAACTGGCCTCTGAATGGGCAAGGCATGCCCCTCTTCCTGCCTTTCGACCATGATCGCGGCGCTGACCACCTGAGTGGTAGCGGCGACGTAGACCAAGAGGGCTTCTCCATCAGCTGGGGGTACCAAGACGGGCGCCTGGGTGAGGAGCGCCTTCAGGTTCCCGAGGGCTTCCTCGGCCTCGGGAGTCCAAGTGAAGCACTCGGCCTTCCTTAAGAGATGGTACAGGGGCAGGCCTCTTTCGCCGAGGCGCGAGATGAAACGGCTCAAGGCCGCGAGGCATCCCATGACCCTCTGTACGCCTTTTAAGTCCTTGATGGGCCCCATGTTTGTGATGGCTGCGATCTTCTCCGGGTTGGCTTCGATGCCCCGCTCGGAGACGATGAATCCCAAGAGCATGCCTCGGGGCACTCCGAAGACGCACTTCTCGGGATTGAGCTTGACGCCCTTCGCCTTGAGACACCGGAATGTCAGCTCAAGGTCGGAGAGAAGGTCGGAGGCTTTCCTCGTCTTGACTACGATGTCATCGACGTAGGCCTCGACCGTGCGACCGATATGTTCGCCGAACACATGGTTCATGCACCGCTGGTACGTCGCACCCGCGTTCCTCAGACCAAAAGGCATTGTGACATAACAGTACATGCCGAAGGGCGTGATGAAAGAAGTCGCGAGCTGGTCGGACTCTTTCATCTTGATTCGATGATACCCTGAGTAGGCATCAAGGAAAGACAGGGTTTCGCACCCTGCAGTGGAGTCCACGATTTGATCGATGCGAGGTAGAGGGTAGGGGACTTTCGGACATGCTTTGTTGAGACCAGTGTAGTCTACACACATCCGCCATTTTCCCCCTTTCTTCCTCACAAGTACAGGGTTGGCAAGCCATTCGGGATGGAATACCTCTTTGATGAACCCTGCTGCCATCAGCTTGTGGATCTCCTCGCCTATCACCCTGCGCCTTTCCTCGTCGAATCGGCGCAGAGGCTGTCTGACCGGTCGGGCTCCGGCCCAAATATCCAGCGAGTGCTCGGCGACATCCCTCGGTATGCCGGGCATGTCCGAGGGACTCCACGCAAAGACGTCGGCGTTTGCGCGGAGAAAGTCGACGAGCACTGCTTCCTATTTGGGGTCGAGCCCGGATCCGATCCAAATCTGCTTGGAGGTGTCGCCACTGGGGTCGAGAGGGATGGCCTTAACCGTCTCTGCTGGGTCGAAGTTGCCGGCATGTCGCTTTACGTCCGGCACCTCTCGGGAGAGGCTTTCCAGGTCGGCAATGAGGGCCTCGGACTCGGCGAGGGCCTCGGCGTACTCCACGCACTCCACATCGCATTCGAATGCGTGTCTGTACGTGGGGCCGACGGTGATGACCCCGTTGGGGCCCGGCATCTTGAGCTTCAGGTAGGTGTAGTTGGGGATGGCCATGAACTTCGCGTAGCATGGCCTTCCCAACACTGCGTGGTAGGTTCCTCGGAACCCGACCACCTCGAACGTCAAAGTCTCCCTTCGGAAGTTGGAGGGTGTTCCGAAGCAGACAGGAAGGTCGAGCTGTCCGAGGGGCTGGACGCGCTTCCCGGGAATGATCCCGTGGAAGGGCGCAGCGCCTGCTCGGACGGATGACAGATCGACGCGCAGGAGCATGAGGGTCTCAGCGTAGATGATGTTGAGGCAGCTGCCCCCATCCATCAGGACCTTGGTGAGCCTGACGTCGCCGATGACGGGATCGACGACGAGCGGGTACTTCCCTGGGCTCGGCACGTGGTCGGGGTGGTCATCCTGGTCGAAGGTGATGGGCTTGTCGGACCAGTCTAGGTAGACTGGCGCCGCCACCTTCACCGAGCAGACCTCCCGACGCTCCTGCTTACGATGCCGAGCCGAGGCATTTGCCGCATGCCCTCCGTAGATCATGAAGCAGTCGCGGACCTCGGGGAACTCTCCTGCTTGGTGATCTTCCTTTTTGCCGTCGTCGCGGGCCCTGTCACCCTCTGCGGGTGGCCCGACCCGGTGGAAGTGGCGCCGAAGCATGACGCACTCCTCGAGGGTGTGCTTGACGGGCCCCTGATGGTAGGGGCACGTCTCCTTTAGTGCCTTGTCGAAGAGGTTGGCGCCTCCGGGGGGCTTCCGAGGGTTCTTGTACTCGGCGGCGGCGACAAGGTCCGTGCTGGCGGCGTCACGTTTCGCTTGCGACTTCCTCCTGCCTTTCGTCTTGGCGCCGAGCGGAGTAGACGCCTCGGGAGCATCTTCCGACGGGCGGCCCTGGGGCTGCTTGTCCTTTCGGAAGATGGCCTCGACCGCCTCCTGACCAGAGGCGAACTTGGTGGCGATGTCCATCAGCTCGCTCGCCCTGGTGGGGGTCTTGCGACCCAACTTGCTCACCAGGTCACGGCAGGTGGTGCCGGCAAGGAACGCGCCGATGACATCGGAGTCGGTGATGTTGGGCAGCTCGGTGCGCTGCTTCGAGAATCGCCGGATGTAGTCCCGAAGGGACTCTCCCGGCTGTTGCCGGCAGCTTCGGAGGTCCCAGGAATTCCCAGGGCGCACATACGTGCCCTGGAAGTTGCCGGCGAAAGCCTGGACCAGGTCTTCCCAGTTGGAAATCTGCCCCGGGGGCAGGTGCTCCAACCAAGCGCGAGCGGTATCGGAGAGGAACAGGGGGAGGTTGCGGATGATGAGGTTGTCGTCGTCCGTCCCACCCAGTTGACAGGCCAGGCGGTAGTCCGCAAGCCACAATTCCGGTCTCGTTTCCCCCGAGTACTTTGTGATAGTAGTCGGGGGTCGGAATCGGGGCGGAAACAGCGCCCGCCGAATGGCTCGGCTGAAGACCTGCGGACCGGGTGGTTCGGGCGAGGGACTCCGATCCTCCCCGCTGTCGTAGCGTCCCCCACGCCTGGGGTGATAACCTCGGCGCACCCTTTCGTCGAGGCGGGCCTGACGGTCGCGATGAGGGTGCTCGTCACCGAGGTGGCCCGGGGCCGCAGGCGCGGTATTGCGCGTGCGCCCGGTGTAGACCGAGGCTTCCCGCATGAGTCGGGAAGTCGCGGCACGAGGTTCCGAGGGGTACCCCTGCCTTCGGGAGGCAGAGCTCTCGGCCCGCCGGGCCGCAGCGCCTTCCAGGAGATGCTTGAGCTCTCCCTGGATTCGCCGACCCTCGGTGGTTGATGACTCCAGCATCACGCGGAGGAGCATCGCTGCGGCGGCCAGGTCCTGACCGGTTCCGCCGGATGCGGGTGGCGGTCTGTCCCTGGCATCGTTGGCGATGCGGTGCTGGAGACCTTGGGGCAGGTGACGTATTCCTCCGGCCGGGGGCTGGCTCGCCCATACCTGCCCGATGTTCTGGCGGATTGCCTCGAGCGCTCCTGCTCCCTCATCGAGCCCGGCCTGCGCCCCGCGGACTTGCTCGAGCTGTGGGTCGTGACCCCCCGCCGGAACGGGGACCACAGCTAGCTCCCGCGGGATGTCGGCGCGAGGCGCTGGCCTAGGGGGATCACCATCCTCCGGCATGCCGAGACAGCTGCCTCCGGAGGGATCCCCTAGCTCGACATGGAAACATTCGCGGCTCGGGCCGCAGTCCTTGTCGTCAAGGCTGCGGCTGCCGTCAGAACAGTCGGAGAGGCAGTAGTTGCATGCGGTCATGAAGTCCCGCACGGCACTGGGGTTGCCAGATCCAGAGAAATCCCAGCAGATGCTGGGGTCGTCATCTTCCTCGGACCCAGAGGGTCCGTAGGTCGAGACACCCGTCAATCGGTCCTAAGGCGACCGCACACGAAACCCCAGAGAGGTTGCACTCGCCTCAACGTGAGCGCCCGCCAAAGCGAGGTCGCCAGGCGGGTTGAGGCCGAGTCGAAATGACGAAGGATGGGAATCAGCCCGTACCTTTTGGTCGACGAGGAGCGACGAAGTCACATCGGGGGCTGATCGCGCCGTTGTCCTGGGTGCGAGGGCGACGTCCTGCAGGCCCTCCGTGAACGTGCTGGCGTCGTCCACTTGCTCGGGATCGACGTGTCGCGGGGGGACGGCGCTCGCCTTCGCCTCAAACGCGTGGGTGATGCCCGACGCGTCCTCCGTTGGGGCGCTGGGGATGTCGATTTGCTCGACAGTCGACTGAGCGCAGCCTCCCGCTCGGCCTTGGTTGCCCCGCCTCCTCCTCCGATGGCGAGGGAGAGGACGGGGTGAACTCGAAAGTTGTCCTTCCCCCACGCGGGAAAGACGTCGTCGATTCCGCCGCCGGCGGGCGGGCTGTCCGCCACCATTGTCGCTGTCGCGCGGCGGTGGAAGGAGTATCATGTCGTAGCTGCCGTCGAAAGACATGAACTCGAGACTCCCGAAACGGAGCACCGTCCCGGGTTGAAGAGGTCGTTGGAGACTGCCCATCTGGAGCTTGACGGGAATCTACTCGTCAACACGCAGCAGGCCCCTACCTGGCGCGCCAACTGTCGGCGTTCCGAGACCGGGGGGTCCCCGAGCCGACGAGTGAGTGTGCCGCGTGCCCCAGCCCAGATGGGTCGAGCGCGGGGGCGAGCGCGAAGGGGGGAGAGAGCGAGAGCGAGGTGGCCGGAGCCGGGTCGTGAGGGAGTCGGAGGTTCCCGCGGCCTTCGTGTTCGTCCCGCGCCCAGGTCGGGTGCGCTTGTAGTAGGGGGTTACAAGCGTCCGCGCGGGTGAGGGGAGCGAGTGGCCCCGAGAGAGCGCCTGCCCCTGCCCTCGTTCCCGCGAGGCCAACCTTCTCTAAGAAGGCCCTGGTCCTTCCTTTTATAGGCGTAAGGAGAGGATCCAGGTGTACAAATGGGGGTGTAGCAAGGTGCTACGTGTCTAGCGGGGGAGAGCTAGTGCCCTAAGTACATGCCAAGGTGGCAGCCGGAGAGATCTTGGCACCCAGCTAGTGTGGCGTCGTGGCTGTCGGAGAAGCAATGGAGTCGGGCGGAGGGACAGCTGTCGGAGTGGTTGGGCCCTTGCTGACGTCCCCCTGCTTTCGTAAGGGAGCTGGGAGCCGCCGTCGTCATGGTCCAGCGGGGCGCCATCATTGCCTATCTGGCGGAGCTAGCCAGATGGGACGTCGGTCCTGTTCTCTGCGGCCCGAGTCGTCTCAGGGTAGGGTGATGATGGCGCTTCCTGTCGACGTGGCGGACTCGTGCCCTAGGTCGGGCGACGTGGGGGCTCCTCCGAAGCCGAGGTCGAGTCTGTCCTGCATGGCCGAGGCCGAGCCCGAGCCCGAGCCCCTGGGTCGGGCGAGGCGGAGGTCGTTCAGCAGAGGTCGGGGTGGAGTCCGAGCCCTGGGTCGGGCGAAGCGGGGTTCATCGTCTTCCGGGGCCTTAGCCCGAGTCCGAGCCCTGGGTCGGGCGGAGCGGAGTTCGCCGTCTTCCGGGGCCTTAGCCCGAGTCCGAGCCCTGGGTCGGGCGGAGCGGAGTTCGCCGTCTTCCGGGGCCTTAGCCCGAGTCCGAGCCCTGGTTCGGGCGGAGCGGAGTTCGCCGTCTTCCGGGGCCTTAGCCCGAGTCCGAGCCCTGGGTCGGGCGGAGCGGAGTTCGCCATCTTCCGGGACCTTAGCCCGAGTCCGAGCCCTGGGTCGGGCAGAGCGGAGTTTGCCGTCTTCCGGGGCCTTAGCCCGAGTCCGAGCCCTGGGTCGGGCGGAGCTTCCTCTGGCGCTTTTGGCCAAGCCTGGCCGCCCGTCAGTCTTACTCATTGCGTTAAAGGCCCCAGTGACTTGGTCGGTCGGCGCGGTGATTTAGTCAGGGTTACTTCTTAACGAAGGCAAGGCCTCGGGCGAGCCGGAGATGCGTCTGCCGTGAAAGAGGAGGCCTCGGGCGAGACGGAAACATCTCAGGGTCGGCTGCCCTTGCCCGAGGCTAGGCTCGGGCGAGGCGTGATCGAGTCGCTCGTATGGACTGATCCCTGACTTAATCAAACCCATCAGGCCTCTGCAGCTTTATGCTGATGGGGGTTACCAGCTGAGAATTAGGCGTCTTGAGGGTACCCCTAATTATGGTCCCCGACACTACTGGTCCACAAGCTTCCCTGATCTCATAGGGTCCAATGTAGCGAGGAGCTAACTTGCCCTTGATTCCAAATCTCTGGACTCCCTTGGTGGGTGACACCTTAAGATAAACATGATCTCCCACTTCAAAATGTAGAGGTCTCCGCCTCTTATCATGATAGCTCTTTTGCCTAGCCTGAGCAGCTTCTAAGTTCCTCTTAATGACTCTGACCTTTTCCTCTGCTTCAAGTACCAAATCTGGCCCAAATATTTCCCTCTCTCCTGCTTGAGACCAATTCAGTGGGGTTCTACATCTCCTCCCATATAAGGCTTCAAAAGGTGCCATCTTCAAACTGGACTGGTAGTTGTTATTATAAGAAAACTCTGCCAAAGAAAGACACTTGTCCCAATCCTTTTCATAGTGTAGCACACATGCCCTCAACATGTCTTCCAAAATTTGATTTACCCTTTCTGTCTGGCCATCTGTTTGAGGATGGTATGCTGAGCTTCGTATTACATGGGTCCCAAGTGATTCCTGCAATTGCTCCCAAAATCGTGCCACAAATGGTGCTCCTCTGTCTGATACTATAGTCCTTGGTATTCCATGCAAACGAACTATCTGGTCAATGTAGATTTCCGCATACTTTTCCGTCCTATGGGTGGTGTGTACTGGCAAGAAATGAGCTGACTTGGTCAATCTGTCCACAATGACCCAAATGGAATCATGGTGCCTGGAGGTATTGGGCAATCCCACGATAAAATCCATGCAAATGTCTTCCCATTTCCAAGATGGTATGGGAAGGGGATGCAAAGGGCTTGCTGCCTTCAAATGACTGGCTTTGATTCTCTGGCAGGTGTCGCACTCGGATATGTACTTGGCAATTTCCCTTTTCATTCTAGTCCACCAGTATAAAGATCTGAGATCATGATACATCTTGTTGCTGCCGGGGTGCATGGAGAATTTTGAAAGGTGAGCTTCATCCAATTTCTTCTTTCTAAGCTCCGGGTCCTTGGGAACAATCAATCGATCTCCAAACCATAGAATTCCCTTGCTGTCCTGATGGAAGCATTTGTATTTTTCCGCCTTCTGCTTGACCATTTCCTTGATGACCTGAACACCCTTGTCTTCAATCTGTGCCCTGACTATTTGCTCTTGTAAGGTGGGCTCCACTGAAATATAATTTAAAGCACCTGAAGGAACAACTTCTAGGTTCAGCTTGCACAACTCATCACACAGGGTGGTGACTCTTGCATCCATGCTCATACAATTGCACTAGGCCTTTCTGCTCAAAGCATCTGCCACAACATTGGCTTTACCAGGATGGTAATGCACCTCCAAATCATAGTCCTTGATTAGCTCTAACCATCTTCTCTGCCTCATATTAAGGTCTGCTTGAGTGAAAATGTATTTGAGGCTCTTATGGTTAGTGTAAATGTTACAGTGAGCTCCCATCAGGTAATGTCTCCATATCTTGAGAGCATGAACCACGGCTGCTAACTCCAGATCATGTGTATGGTAGTTCTTCTCATGAGGTCTAAGTGCTCGGGAGGCATAAGCAATTACTCTGTTATCTTGCATTAAGACACATCCCAAACCAGTACCGGAAGCATCGCAATACACTTCAAAGGGCTTGGTATTATCAGGTTGAGCTAACACTGGTGCTGTTGTCAAATGTTGCCTTAGTGCATGGAAGGCATCCTCACACTTCTGGCTCCAATCATACTTGACTCCCTTTTTCAACAATTCGGTCATTGGTTTGGCAATTCTGGAGAAATCCGGAATGAATCGTCGATAATACCCTGCCAATCCTAGAAAACTCCGAATCTGTCTCACTGTGGTAGGAGGTTTCCAATCCATCACTTCTTGTACTTTCTCAGGATCAACTGATATCCCATCCTGAGAAATTGTGTGACCCAAGAATTTAATTTCCCTCAGCCAGAATTCACACTTGGACAACTTAGCATAAAGACAATGATCGCGCAGTCGCTGAAGCACGATGCGCAGATGCTTAGCATGCTCATCTTCATTCTTGGAATAAACCAGGATATCATCAATGAAAACCACTACAAATTTGTCCAGCTCTGGCATGAATACTGAGTTCATCAGATACATGAAATAAGCCGGGGCATTGGTCAGTCCAAAAGACATCACCAAAAATTCATAAAGCCCATATCTGGTCGAGAAAGCCGTCTTCGGAATATCGCTGGCACGGATCTTGATCTGATGGTAGCCCGAGCGAAGGTCTATCTTGGAGAATACCTTGGCTCCCACCAATTGATCGAACAAAACATCAATGTGGGGCAGTGGGTACTTGTTCTTGAAGGTCACCGCGTTGAGAGGGCGGTAATCAACACACATTCTCAAACTCTCATCCTTTTTCTTTACAAACAAGGTCGGACATCCCCATGGTGAAGTACTGGGGTGATGAACCCCTTGTCCAACAACTCTTGCAGTTGCTTCTTCAATTCTGCCAATTCTGTGGGAGGCATCCTATAGGGTCTCTTGGAGATAGGAGCGGTCCCGGGTTGCAATTCAATTGCAAACTCAATGTCTCTGTCAGGTGGCATTCCCAGCAATTCATCCGGAAAAACATCTGGGTAATCACAAACCACTGGGATCCTTTCCACTAGGGATTCTATCATAACGAAGGCACAAGAACGGGTACAACCCTGGTCGGACAAATATAATGTGGTTTCACCACAGATTGGTGAGTGCACTTCAATGGCCCTAGCTGCAATATCAATCACTGCCTGATGTTTGGTCAACCAGTCAATTCCCAATATGATATCCACACTATCCAAACCCAAAATAAGAAGGTTGGTTTTAATTATCAGACTACCAAACTTTATAGGCACATTCTTGCTGATTTGATTGGTGGCAATCCTGCCTCCTGGTGTTGAAATTGTAATACCCCCATTGGTGTGGTGAAAAGGTAACTGACACTTGGCACTAAATTTGGCACTGATAAAACTATGTGATGCACCAGAATCAAAAAGAATAATAGCAGGATATTTCAAAACTGTAAAGATACCGGTCATGATGGGTGCTCCTTCTGGAATATCAGCCATGGTAGTGAAGTTCAGTCTGCCTTGCCTCACTTGCACCTTCTGCCTCTTGCCTTGGTTCTGGTTAGCATTCTGCCCCTGCCTCTGCGGGTTCCTGGGGCAATTCTTGGCATAGTGCCTAGTGTTGCCGCAAGTGAAACACCTGTTGTCATTGGCTTGACGGGGTTGCTGCTGCTGTTGATTGTTCCTCTGAGCTGGAAACTGGGTGTGGTTGGGTGCCCGCTGCTACTGTTGTGGTCGGATCACCCAACGCCCTTGCTGCTGCTGAGGACCCCTGTTCTGAGTGTCAGACACAATCCTGAAGCGCTGTGGCTAAGCTGAAGGTCCTGCCACAGGGGTCTTTCTCTTCTTCTCCGCCTGACGAGTGGTGATATAATCCTCCTGAGAAATGGCCATGTTGACCAACTCATTATAGCAGTTGGCCCTGACGGTGTTGAGACGATCACGGAGCTTAGTGCTGAGCCCCCTTCTGATCCTATCCCTCTTCTTCTCATCTGTGTCTGCGTGATAACCGGCATACTGGCACAGGTCATTGAAGGCCTGAGCATACTGTAGCACTGTCCTGTTGCCCTGGGTGAGTGCCAGAAACTCGTTGAGCTTTCGGTCCACAATGCCTGCTGGTATATGGTGCCCCCTGAAAGCTGCCTTGAATTCGCTCCATTCCACCTCTCTGTCCTCTGGTTGCATGGCAAGAAAATGGTCCCACCAAGTCCTTGCGGGTCCGCGAAGCTGCTGGGTGGCGAACCTGACTTTAGTGACCTCTAAGCAAACTCCATGGAGTAGCGGGAATTTGGATTCCACTACTCTCAGCCATACATCCGCATCAAGTGGGTCCTCTGCCCTGGTGAACAATGGTGGCTGGGTACTAAGGAACTCCTGGTAGGTAGCTGCTGCGGGATGTCACTGATGATCACCACCACCATAGTGCTGAGGTGGTGGCTGATGTTGAGCTAGCTACCTCAAGATCTCATTCTGCTGAGCCATTAGCTCCTGCAGAGTAGGAGGCAGTGGTGGCGGTGGAGGAACGCGCTCATTTTGACCACGACGCGCTCTCCCGGCCATCTAAAAAAAATCACATATATTTTCAATACACATTTTTGAGGTTCAAGGTTCAATCGCGATGGGAGAGTCAAAAGGCGAAATTGATAGCTTCTTGCATAATTATAAAAGATTTCACAAGGCATAAACTTTTCTTCTTAAATTAAGACTAACATCATCCATCAACCATGTTTCCAAAAGAGTTTATCGCGATTACATCAATAGCCCAAAAGACTCAACTCTATCTAGCCTAGTACCCCAAGGGTGCAAAAGCTAAGCTAGCTTCGAGGAGTCCTACCATCACAGACTTCTAACTCTAACCCTGCAACCTAGTGAGCGAACGAGGCAACACTCGACTCGGGGGAAGGTGGTCTCCCTGAGCCAGCAGTGTCCAAGCTGGAGGCAGGCTCCTCTCCTCCCTCAATGTTGACATCCTCGTTGGCCTCCATGCCCTGGATCTCCTGGTGATGCATATCCAGGTGCTCGTTAGCCTCCGCAAGCTGTTGTTGAGTGTTGATAAGCTGATCCTCGAGAACCTCGATGGTGTTCTCCCTTGTTCCCACTAGCTCCTCAAGTTCATGAATCTCATCTGATAACTGCTCCACTTGTAAGTCCTTTTCCACCATCTCAGTGGACAAGTCAACCACAAGCTCCTCTCTGTTATCCAAAGTAATCTTAGTTGCCTCCAACAAGCCATCAAATGAGACATAGCCTCACCACGCATCACTTGCAGACGATACAGCGCATTCATGCACCACACCGTCAAGTGAGCAGTCTGGCCTGGGTAGAGAGCCTAGATATCCTTGGCATGCTCCACTCGGTCCTTCCACATCGGGTCGTCCTCCTTTTTAGCGGGGAACAAGCCAATGGGGTGAGTGGACAGCTCCAAGGGGTGGAATCCGCAGAAAGTGGTCAACCCATGCAGAGCAATCGCCTCAATCATATCCTCAGCTCGATATCCAAAGGACTCAGAGTTCAGCGAACGCCAGCCAGGCTGCAGGGGATGAGGCTCTAGGGTCATCCTCACCATACAGTGGGGCACTCGGTGCTTCTCGAACTGCTGCACCGCGTACTGAGGAGGCGTCGTGTATCCGGCCCCTTGAAGTACCTCCCACAAAATACGGGGAAAGCCCTCTCGTGCAAGCCCGTCAGTGTGGGACAACGCATTCCCTTCGTCCGAGGATCCGTGGGAGGTCATCTGTGTATGGTTAAGCGTAAGTAAAGAAAAAGAACTATAAAAAGAAAAAGGAAACACAACTCAGCCTCTCTCTAATTATAACAAGGGTACTGGGGTACTTAGTTGGTCATCATTTTGTATTAAAGTCCTTACTCAATTATCCATTAGTTTAATTTAAGAATGCATGTATGCTCGTCCTAAACGACCTCACATAAACGTAAAGGGAATAGGGAAGAGCCCCCATCCCTTATAGTAGCCTATAGGGCTTAATCATCTAGCCACCTAACAACCCTTCTATCATCCTAAGGCTTCCGTCCTAGGTCTATCCTGATCGTCCTACGATCTATCCAACATTTTTTTATATCAAGTTTTACTTGGGAAAAGGATGGTATTTATAGTTTATTGATTCCTCTGTTGTGGTACAAGCTCCGATACCAGCTGTGGCGGAACTGCCCGAATTATTCCAACTTAAGTGCCTAAGTCCCGCCTTAGAGGCTAGACCACACTTAAATGGGAATAACCCGTCAATCCCTCGGATCTAGTCCGACAAGGCCACTGACAGGATCAAGTACCACAGTCTCACTCGATGGTGAGTCACAAAGCAAATACAATAAAGCATAAAACCATACATTAAGGAGTATTAAATTATTACATCATCATCGGAGTTTTTGCAAAAGTGGTCATTACTGTTTGAAGTGCAGTGGAATGAAACTAACGATAAATAAACAGAGAGATGGGGAAGCCTGTCCCATCACTCCTCATGCTCCTCCTCTGCCGAGGTGGGGTCCCACTCGACAGTCCAACCCGGTGGTAAGGTGGATGGCCAAGTCACTCCAGCAACCATGTCCTCCAAAGAACTTGTAAAAATTATGCCACAAGCAAGGCTGAGTATACTAATACTCAGCTAGACTTACCCGGTGTGAGGAGTCTACTCCTCTACCTCTAGACATGCAGTTGTTTAGCTGTGGGGTTTGGTTGCCAAAAGCACTAGCTGAGTTTCTAAATCAAGTTTTAACTTTGTCAAACTTAAGTGTGACTCTCTTAAGGCTAAATATTTACTAT
Organism: Zea luxurians; assembly: GCA_029449295.1. Classification (NCBI taxonomy): domain Eukaryota; kingdom Viridiplantae; phylum Streptophyta; class Magnoliopsida; order Poales; family Poaceae; genus Zea; species Zea luxurians. Next base: position 8,915,549 of record JAOPSE010000005.1, on the reverse strand, counting down.
CTACTCATACATAGTAGCAAAAAATTTTAGCAATCAACATCTTGTATCAACTCATCATATTTCCACTTGTTACTCAATGTAGCAGCATGGATCAAGCAGTCTCATTAGCTGCGAGAAGCAGATGATTCGAATCGAATTTTTAAACCTTGCAAGGTAAACCTAAACACACGACGGGGCGAGGCACTCCGTCCCCACACACATCAACCGTCCCCATCGATTCCCTGGCAGCAGATTAGGGCTCACCGCCTTGGCGTACAATGCCTCACTAACCCCGACTGTCGTCGTGCAGTGACCGCACTTGTACCCACCATAACCGGAATGGGAGACCACGTCTCAGGTCGCGTGAGGGGATATGTCCGCTGGCAGGTTCAATCAGGTACTAGGCTTACCGATTTACCATATTTCTCGGCATATGTTTAGTACGTTCAAACGCTTGACACAGACCAACACCAATTTGATATGAAAGGGGGTACAACCAATTCCTGACCTTGCGCGAGTGCTAGAAAAATCACTCGACTTCTACCGAGATCCTAATTAATAAAGCAGCTACTCGTCCTAGCATACTAGTATTCATTTCAACAGGATTCCTGAGATCCTGCAACTAGGGTTTCAAACAACTCCTACACTTAAGTGCACATTCAATCCTACAATCAATAAGTGTAGTAAAATAGCATAAATATCAGGTTATGCATAAAACTGGGGCTTGCCTTCCAAAGCAGTGGCAGGTAGATCCTCTGGTGCAGGCTCTGGTGCTGGATCCGGGGCTACCTCCTAAGCAACACCTTGCTCCGGCACGAGGACGTACTCTCCGTCGGCGAGGTTGCAATCTAGCGAATGCAATGAATAAGAATATGTATGCCATGATTATGCAGGATTACGCCAAGTGAAGAAAAATTAAGTTAGTAATTTAGGGTTTACCAGTTATACGTGGCTCTTAGTGGTGTATGCTTATCACTCTAGGTTTAGGTTTTGTTAAGGATAAGCATAGTGGACTGGTATTTCCTTTATATATTTCAGTGGACAATTTACAAATGGTTTTAGGATGACACTAATTTCCATTATTCACTTTCCCTTTCTTTATTTTCTATTTATGAATTCTGGTGCAGGTTTGAACTACAACAGTGGTTTAACTTTTGCCAAAAATTCTGTAAAAATTACAGTAGGTTGCCATTGGTCAATATAGCCTACTCTAGGAATTTGAGGCTCAAAATAAAAAGGCTATGCTTCAGATGAAAATAACAAAAGTTGTGTAAATGGGCCACTTTGTACTACAACTCTTATCTACGGGTGGGTTCTGTCCTAAGGGTTATTTTTGTTGGCATCTAACAGTAATAACAAGCTTCTGTGCCAAAAATCACAGAAAGTTAATTGATGGTTATTTAGTTGTGGTTTTCTAAAGTTTTATGCCAAAAAGGTGCTTATAACTAACTTGTCATTTGAAAAATATCAAACAACAGATTTCATACTTTTCCTATGTTCATAATAACAACCTATTAGTTATCCCAAGGTTTGGGGTGTTTTCACCTTGAGGTTATTTTTCTAGGGTTTTTCTAAGTTTTCCTTGTTTTCTTAAAATAAAAGGTATCCTATTCATTTTACACTAAACCATGGTATAATAAATTTTTCTAGTAAACTACACTGAATAAATATACTAACAAAAATATGGGGGCTCTCTGGTTCTTTATTTAAATCCCCTTTCCTATTTTCTTTAACCTTAAGCAAAATATAAAATAAATGGCAAACTCTACCTTAATGGGGTGTACAGAGAGGTTTAGCATTTTTTAATAGGCCAGTAGGTGGTCATGTACTTCTCCAATTTTTCTTAACCTCAATCTAACAGTGTAACCATTTTTCCCTCTATTATTTAGCTTTTGGCCAAAACAATATTTAATTCCAAACTTTAAATTCTTCTGTAATACTAAGGGGGTTTTGCATTTTTCCTAGGTAGTTCACATTATGTAGAGTCAGACAAAATTGGTTTGACCAAATTTGGTTGAATAAAACTGAAGTTATGCATTTTACAAGTTCTGTTTATATTTAATTTAGAAATATTAAAAAGGTTTTCTGGAAAACCAGTTTACACCGAGGACCCTGGGCTTTTCCAAAACCAATCCTTCCACTTATACCCTTGCGCCACTATTCATTTGAGTCTCTGACAATTCAAAAATCCCCCCGACTTCTATTCCTTCTTCCCCGAGGTCCCTCCCCCCTTTGAACAGTACCCGCGAAAGGAAAAAGGGTGGCGCGGCTTACCGGCGGCGAGGGAGGTCCGGCAAAGGGTGGGGTTGGCTTCGGGAAGTCTTTGCGGTCACGTCGAGGTACAGCTTGCCGTCGGTGATGGCCGGAATCGATCGGTCCACGTGCGCAGGCGGGCGAGCTCGTCGGCGGCGTGTGCTCCGGCCTATCCACGGCGATATAGTTTAATCCAAGGGCACGGGGAGCTTCACGGGGTGCTAAGGAGTCTAACCGTGCAAGGAATCGAAAAAAAGACTCACCGTGCAGCTCGGTCCACGCTCGCCGGCGGTCGGGTGAAGTTCGGTGACCTTGATCCAGTGTCTCCGGCGAGGCAGAGCTCGATTCCTCGCTCTGGGAGCTTCACCGAGGCACGTAAAGTCTCTCTCGAGGGCCGGACGGGGCTGGGAATGGCTCGGTTGGCCGGTCTACGGTGGTGGGTTGTCGGGTGGCCGCTGGCACGCCGTGCACGGGCAAACGCCGGTGGGTTTGGGCTCCGGTGAGGTCGAGCGCGTGCGGAGGGGTACAGTCAAGGTTCCTGGGTGCTTTATAGGCACGGGCGCGTGCCATGGCGCCGGCTTGGCTTAGGCGCAACGCGGGGCACGCGGGGGCGCGCGCGGGCGTGCTCTGGCACGCGCAGAGCGCGTCGAACACGTGGAGGTGTTCTTCTGCCCATGTTCAAAAGCTTGCTGAGATCGCATACGTGCGAATCTTGGCAAAAATCCGGCACAGACCTCTTCCTGGCACCTATGGCTATCTCTTGTATGTGAGTTCCAAGGGAAGATAAGCCCTAGGTCAGAAGATATGCGGGCACCAAATCTGGCTTGTCTCTCTGCCCACATCGCGACAAAAATGATGCCAAGACATGTCAAACGTCAAGGGCTCGATCTCAACTTTTTCCAAGGGCTGCCTTAGGTGGTATGCCACATTTTTGGTATAGAACTTAGGTGGTTTTGGTGACATCTTCAAGGTGAACATGGTGGATCTTTAGATTAGGTGTAGATTTTGACTTAGAGAGAATTAGAGAGCTCTAGCTCTTTCTCTACTTGAAGAATGGATTTGGGGTTTCTTAAGGGGTCTTTTTGCAATGTTTCCTCTCTATATTTGTTGATTAATATGTTACTTAACTTTTGCCAAAGGTTAGGTCATGATTTGCACATTTGCTTAATCTCTCCCTCCCTTCAACCATGGTTTTAGGAGATAGGGGTTCAAGAGAGGTCCAGGGTTTACTCCCTCCTTGCCCAAGGTAGTAAGTGCACAAAAGCTTGAGTAATGCTTTTAGGTCGTTAACATCCTTGGCTAACATAGGGTCTCCAAGGTTCTTATGCTCTTCTCCTTAAGTTTCTTCCACATGTGATCACAGTCATTAGTGTATAGATGTGCCATAGCCATGGTAACACTTGGGGTGTTACAAGACTTAGGCGGTGGCGTGTAATTTAGTCGGGCAGTGCGGGTGGCCGGAGATAAGGAAGAACATCGGCTTCGTGAATTCGTGTCCTCCATCGTGGCAACTTCACCGACGATGATGAGACAGCGATAGGGAGTCATGATGATGCGACGGGGGTGCTCGGATACGTGGCACAAGGCCGTGCGACGACGGTTTACCGGTGAGCCCATCAAATTTCCACCGCGGCATACACGGTACGGTGGCCGGACTTATTTATGGCCGGAGTTATCCACGGCGAGGATATTTGTGTGACCCTGAGAGCTATCCAAACTAGCCGAGCCCAAATCGTGGCGGCAAGTCACCGGCGGTGAGGACAGTCGCGCTGGCAATCTGATCCAGTGCAGACACTGTACCATGGCAAATGGTGTTCAGTCAGTCTGACAGACCGTTTTTGAGCTTGGTTTTCTCTTAATTTCTAATGACAACTCAAATCAAGCTCTGCAGCAAAATTGTAGAGCAATATACCATCTACAACATTGCTATATTGTGTTGCCACAAAAAGCCAATAGATCATGCTTTAAATTGGGCTTGAAGTTGATGTCGGTCCACTGTCAGTCTGATTTCAGACTTTAAGTAGTCTGATAATCCAACTTTAGGCTTAATTATCTCTGGATTTTTCTTAACAACAGAGCTCACACTCTTAAGCAAAGTTGTTCTCTTATGATTGAGCTACAAACTTGATGTGGTGACCTAGGGCAAAAACCCTGGAATTTGAAAGTTACAAAGCCCCAAAGTTGAGCCAAAACTCTGAAATTCAGACTTAGGCTATATAGGATTTAAGAGGTGATTTTTGCAAATAGACCCAAAACTTAGGGTTTTACTTGCAAATCCACATATTTGTGAACCAAAGGACTTAATATGCCTTATCACTGTAGTTTTTACACTTTAGTCCAAATGTGCACTGTTTTTGCACATAGGCCCCTAGGGTTTGGACTTAGGGTTTTCTAGGGTTCAAATGGGGTTTTTGGTATCTCAGGGGTATACATGTGATTCAAGTTCATTCTTGGGAACATTTTATGACTATTCCCCTAAAGCTTTTAGGTTTTCTCATTTTGGGTTAGGTTTTACCCCTTTAAATCCCTATTTTGGGGTTAAGTTCCCTACCAAGGGTTCTATTTGCAAAAATGCTATAACAATACAACTTGTTTGAAATTTTTACCTAGTGAATGCATTCTAGGTATGTCAAACATATGCAATGCCCATGTTTATGATGCCATGCTCAAATTTTAGTTGCAATAACACCAGGGGTGTTACAACCGGCGTGTCGGTTACTACGTGCAAAAAACTGCAGCGACACTTGCACCAATGTCGCGCCTTCTTGACTACGGAACCGGTGCCGCAACTCGAGGCAACCCTGCGCATGGCCCAGCAGTGCCAACCAGGCACGCCAGTCATGGGTCAGTCATCCGTGGGAGAAGGCACGATGGTCAACATGGCCAAAGGTAGGCCGGCAGTAATGGCGGTGGCAGGCGGGCGGAAGCAGCAGTCAAATTGTCTGCAGGCTCACGCCCCCTCCTGGAACAGCGAGAGAGCTCTCTCCCACGGTGTGAATACGACGCACCCGTGTCCCATTCCTCGAACGGCTCGCGCATGCACAACGGCTGCACCGCAAACCACTCGTCCCGTCGTATTAACTCTGCGGCAGGACAAGCGACACCTTTGGCAGGCGAAGCGGGCGACGCATCACCTCTGCCAAAATGACCGCGTCAAAAAAGGTGTGCCACGTCGTTCAATTTCGTATCCTTTTCCTCTTCCCCTTTCTCTCTCTTGCTACAGGGACCGGGAAAGGGGATACTCCGAAAGGGATCCTTCTCCGCGAAGGAAGCGGGCCCCAAGCCCCCCTACTGATCAGAGGTTCGAAGGCTGGCCCCTGAGAAGGGTTCGACAGCCGCCTCAGAGCACTTGGGCTCTGCGCCCACTACTGGTCAGAGGTTCGAAGGCTGGCCCCTCGGAAGGGTTCGACAGCCGCCTCAGGCCACTCGGGCTCCGCTCCCACTACTGATCAGGGGTTTGTAGGCTGGCCCCCGACGGGTTCGACAGTCGCCCCAAAGCATGCAGAGTGAGGGATGACTATGGGTACGTTCGATACATAACCAAAGCTCGAGCTACGCTCCCGAGGTACCCTAGGACATTTTCGAGACCAGCAGGAACGATTCTGTAATGGAATCCCATCTGAGGGAGGCATCGAGCCCTCGGACCCTATCGAACGGGACCGGGTCCGGCAAATCACCTGCAGGTACTTTTGGAGCACGCCTCTGGGCACTAGCTGACCCTTATCGAACGGGGCACGGGCGTCCACTCGGATCACCCGTTAGCAACTCACTGGAGACACCATGCTCGGCGCCCTTCGAGGGCAACATGGCGCTTTCCCCCCTCCTCCTTGCGGAAAGGCGATACAGGGGCGTATGAAAAAAGCCAAGTCTGCCCTTGACCGTCCTCTCGCCCTGTGCAGAGGCTCGGGGGCTGCTCTCGCAAACCCGGCTCCGGCCAAACCGTTGACAGCGTCAACATACCAGCCCGAGAACTCGGAACCTGACTATGCACCCGGGCAACGACCAGTTCGCATGAGGGAACAACCAGACTGGTTGAGCCATCACGAAAGGCATTAAGACCTCGAAGGAGTCAAACCACTCCTCTGAGGCCTCGGGGGCTACACCCGGCGGGTGCACTCGCGAGAACCCACCGGAACAAAATGCAACCGAGAAAGGCTGGTCCCCTTGCAAAAAAAGTGCGACAAAGCCTCCAAACGAGTACCCACACTCCCTTTGAGGCTCAGGGGCTACTGTCGGGGACCGTAATTAGGGGTACCCCCAAGGCTCCTAATCTCAGCTGGTAACCCCCATCAGCACAAAGCTGCAAAGGCCTGATGGGTGCAATCCCGGTCAAAGCTCCGTCCACTCAAGGGACACGATCTCGCCTCACCCGAGCCCAGCCTCGGGAAGGAACGGTAGACCAAGGCAGATTCACGCCTCGCCCGAGGGTCTCCTCAAAGCAACGAACGCACCTTCGACTCGCCCGAGGCCCAGTTCGGGCAGGCTTCACGGAGAAGCAACCTTGGCCATATCGCCTCGCCAGCCGACCGGATCGCAGGAGCATTTAATGCAAGGATCGCCAGACACCTTGTCCTGACGTGTGCTCTCCAGTCGACAAGGCCGAAGTGACCACATTCACTTCGCCCCTCCACTGACTGACCTGACAGGAAAACAGCGCCACCTGCGCTGCTCCGACTGCTGTGCCACCTGCCAGGGTGACGCTGACAGCAGCCAAGTCCAACCTCGGGCGCCATAGGAATCTCCGCCTCGCCGACCCTAGGGCTCGGACTCATCCTCGACCTCCGGACGACGGTATCCGCCTCGCTCGACCCCAGGGCTCGGACTCAACCTCAACCTCCGGACGACGGTCTCCGCCTCGCCTGACCCCCAGGCTCGGACTCAACCTCAACCTCCGGACAACTGTCTCCGCCTTGCCCGATCCCCGGGCTCGGACTCAACCTCGACCTCGGAGGAGCCACCACCTCGCTCGGGCCGACCACGCCACAAGGGGGGGCCATCATTACCCTACCCCTAGCTAGCCCAGGCTACGGGGAACAAGACCGGCGTCCCATCTGGCTCGCCCCGGTAAAACAAGTAATGATGGCACCCCGCGTGCCCCATGACAACGGCGGTTCTCAGCCCCTTACGGAAGCAAGGAGACATCAGCAAGGATCCGACAGCCCCGACAGCCATGCTTCTACAGGGCTCAAGTGCTCCTTCAACGGCCACGAGCCACATGAACAGGGCTCCAACACCTCTCCGACAGCCACGTCGGCATGTACATAGGGCTCTGGCTCCTCTCTGCTAGACACGTTAGCACACTGCTACACCCCCCATGCTACTTTCGGAGATGACGCCGGGGGTTGGCTTGGAGGGTTCGCAGATGTCCTCGGTCCCCCTCCCCACCGATGACCTCCACACGCGGGTGGCTGGTACGGTAGGGAAGCTAGACGCCGGCGCCCTCACCCAGCTCCCGATGCGTCCCAAGTGCGGGTGCATGTCCCTGGTGAGTGTCCGCTCCTCCTTCTTTCTTGTGTCAGATTGCCCCTGGTTCTCACAGTCGAGACCTTTCGTTCGTATCCAGGAGCTGGGGTCTCACAAGCCTTCCCTGCCACCCGGAGGACGCGGTGGACCGAGCCGCGTGGAGGGTTGCTGCAGAGAAGAAGAATGAGAAGAAGGACGTGAAGAAGGCTTGGGCTCGTGAGCGGGTGCGGGCTTGGGCCCGCGAGCGGATGCGAGCGAATGCGGAGAAGCGTCGTCGGCGGCAGGAGAGGGACGGGCTCCCGAGGGAGCCGTCGCCGGAGACGCCTGACAATGACGATGACGACGATGATGACGAAGACGACGACATGGCCACCCGCCTTGGCCTCAGCCCAGATCTGAGGCTGGGCCAAGGGTCATCGAGCCAGCCCCCGAGTGGGCCGGTGCTGCCGGTATCCGGGGCCGAGGCATTAGGGTCCCGACCCGAAGAACAGGGGCAGGCCGAGGGGATACTTGACCCCTTGGCCAAGGTAGCTAAGGTGACCCCGAGGAGTCAGGTCGTCCCGCCTGTTCCCCCAGAGCCGTTGTGTAACACCCAGTTTTAAGGGACAAAGCCGGGTGCATCTCATACATGCGCCAAAGAAGACAACATATATAATCACAGAGTGTATAGAGATAAATGTATTTATCGCAATAATCAGAGTACTTATTACATAGCGGAAGACTTACAAAATAAAAGATAAATATAGAAGGATCTGAAATATTCTTGGCGCTAGAAAGTCAACTGGGAGACACCACCTAGATCGAATCGAACTCCTCGATGTGGCTCCACTTGAACCACCTGTTCTTCTCCTGTGGGGGGTGTGAGACAGCAAGGGTGAGCTCACACATGTTCATCGCTCAACAAGTTGTGGGGAATAATGTGGCATGAACTCACCAAAGATGGGAGTTCATGTGAAGTGTAAGGCTGATCAATAAAATAAAGGTTGAAGCTGAGCATTGCTTTTATAAGTTGGTCAAAATTTTATTAGCAATTACTAAGTATAAGTAAATACCAAACCTTAGTAAATAATAGAACAAAATTAATAACAAATCCCATGCAATGCATATGACAAAATGAATTTAAGTTCCATATTTAATCATGTGAGGGCCCGAGCCGCTCATGACCGTGAGCACGGCTAGTATACTAGTTTTACACTCTGCAGAGGTTGCGCATCTTTACCCACAAGCCATGTTACCCATCTGCCAAGGGGTCATGAATCCCATACAACTCTACCAAGGAAGCGAGGCAGGGTAACACTACGAGGCCTTTACAAAGTTCGACTAGCTTCAGAAATCCCGCTATAGTTTATAGGAAGCTTCAGTGTAGGAATCCCTCGCCTGACCGCCATCGCAGCAAAATCAACCCAAGGACCTCCCTACACTGACCACTCCCCTACTGCCCTTGCCCCTTTCGGGTAAGGAAGACCTCCACTAGCTTTCCTAGTTAATCAGCCAAGGGCGTCCCATTAAACCCTTGTGGTAGCACTGTTTTCCCAGGTGGTCGCTCCATGTTCCAATTAATATAATGATCTTATCATGAACATAAATAACATAACAGAATAATTGGAACATGGATGTAATGAAATATTAATCCCAAAAACCATATGGAGCAATAGCATAACTACCCAAGTGATTCAGGGATAAACAAGGTAAAAGGATAAACAGTCTAGGATGACCTATTGGGTCCCATCAAAATTAAACCTATGCATTGATAAATGATAATAAAGAATATTATTGGGTAACAAAAGTGGATCAAGGGCACAACTTGCCTGGCACTTGAGATTCTAGTTACCAGGGTGATTCTTCAGATCTTCAAAACCTCGCGCTAGTCGTAGCAATACAAACAGACATGGTATAGACAAAATTAACATCACACCAAACATAAGTACAAACTGAATAATAATGATCTACACGTCGCTACGAGATCGCGGGATCAAGAACTACTAAAATCGGAGTTACGATTAAGGAGTTATGATCTATGAGAGATTTATGTGGTTGAACATTAAATTATATTATAAATTGATTATTATGAAAAAATATACTCTAAATAATCATTTCAACTTTAATCTAGATTACACTTGACTAGAGATCATGTTTAGTCACCTTATAATCATAAACAGATTAATCTTTGATTAAAAGGGTAAATCTATTAACACAGATTAAACAAATATCTCAATATAAAATTATACAATAATTAATATTGCCACTGTATACTAAATATTTATACGAAACTAAGGCAACTTGAACAGATCAAATCGGAGTTATAGATTTTAAGTTATGAATTCCTAAAGATTTCATGTGTTTTGTACAAGATTAAATAGGATATAAATTTTAATGTGACTTTCATGTCAAAACAATGGTACAAAATGATAAAAATTAATATTATGACATTATAGGAATTGGAATGGATTAATTTGGGCTTCACATGAATTTTCTATGGATTTAACAAGATTCTAGAATTGTTTTTATATCAGAAATCCATTTTGATTATGTTTTCTCTTATTTAATAACTGTCTGGACTTCGGCTGTGAATTAAGAGAGCACAGGGTCTACTATGCAAATAGTTTCAAGACTTAGAACAGCATCCGCATGGACGGCGGGTTGAATATTTCATTTTCCAGGGGCTCTTTTGAATGATTCCACGGTCGAAGGGGTACCGTGAGACCCTGGCCGTATGCTCCGCAGATCAACGGCACTGGCTCATCACCCTCAATATGCACGACAGAGGACGGCGGCGTAGCCGCGCCGCACGGCGGACGCCACCACCGGCAATGCCCAGGTTTTAATCTCGCGCCAAAAAGCTCGATTCGAGCGTTTCTAACCGTAATCGCGCTTAAGGAGAATGAGCTGAGGAGTATCTCACCGAGAATGATGCACAGACGAAGCTGCCCCGCACCATGGCGGATCCGCGGCGTTGCCAGAGCATCGGTGAAAATTGCCACACCCACGGCAACACCCGGTTTCTCTGATCGCCACCACCATGTCCACGACGCCACGGTGGTGCTTCCGCGTTGAACTCCGATCGGTTAATGACCATGCCTAGGGGACTTCTCCAGCAGCGGTAATCCTACCTCCATCTAGCGATGGTGGACAGCCAGGGAAGCTGAGCAATAGGTATAGGAGGGTCCAAGGATCGGCTTCGGATGAACTCACGCAACCCCCAATCCCGCCCGTGGTAACTAAGCACCATAGCCAGCAGGTTCTCCACGCGGGGTTTCCCCCAATTTTCTCTCTCCTCCTCTCGAATTCTCTCTCTCTACGCGCATAGCGGCCGTGATATCCTAGTGGCCGACCGGTGACCGACGGCCGCAGGTGAGAGCTTTTGGAAGATGAGGGCTGAGGAATGGTTAAATATACAGAGCGGAGCCTTGATCCGGAGGATGGCTAGCACACGCGGTCGCAACAGCCCGATATGTGCGCAATTTGTTGAGGGGAGGTAGGTGAAGCTTCTGCGCAGGTGGCCCCACCTGGCGATGAGTACATGATGCGGTCGGGGCTGACCCAGCGGGCCCATGCGTCAGCACGGCCACAACGGCACGCACGCGCGGGAGCACAGGCGGCCGAGCGCTCATGTGATGTACTGGGCCGGGTTCTAGGGATTTTGGCCTAGGCGCCCAACAGGTATGCTTTCTCTTTTTTTCCAGTTTTCTATTTTCAGTTTTATTTTCCTTTCCAAGTCTCCAATTCATTTCAAATTCAAGATTCCAATTTCCAAATTTTAACAATATCTCTAATATAACATATATTATTTATATTAATATTATTCTCTTTGTCACTCATTTATTTATGAGATGAATAAATGGTTTCCTAAACATTTCCTCTCATTTTATATTTTTTTTGTTTTTATTCAAAATTGGAGGTCAAGTTTATGTGTTCCATAGAATGTATCACCCTAAAATCATCATCAAGGGATCAAGCTTTCTTTATCAATTTATTAGTTACTTTAAGTAATTTAATATTATTGTTTGAATATTAGAAGGAAGAATCCTAATAGGTTTTCAAAGGTCTTCAAAATTTCTCACCACACTATTATATATATTTTTTATTCTTCATTTCATTATTTTATGATATATATATATATATATTTCTCCTACTAATTTTAGGTCTTACAAATCCTACCCCCCTTAACAGAAATCTCGTCCTCGAGATTTGTAAGAAAAGGGTATATAACTATGTCATCTCAGAACATATGCACACACAAAAATCTCAGCATGATGCATACTTTATTAGCAACACATGGGTCAATTAGACCTTATTATTCCTCCTGAAATAGTATCATACCATTTTCTAACTAAAGTAACATTTAGATCTTACAAATAGTAGTAATTTATATATATGTTTATGTAGCTTGGTAGAGCGGGTGGTGGTTGTTGTTGTCGTTGTCTTTCCAACCGTGATTGCCTTATTTCTTGACGTATCTCCAGACGGACCTGACGTATTTCCTCGCGTTCTTGTCTTATCTGATTTTGCATTTCGGTCACCATGTCTGTCAATAGTTGTATTACCAACCTTTGGGCAGCAACCACTTGATCGATTCCAACCGGTGGAGGATTTGGGGTATTCATTTTTGTTTGCTATTGTCTGGTAATCTTCACTTCCTAGTATTGACCATGAGAGTTAGAGGCATATGGCAAAATAGTTTTGCAAGGGCATTTATTCGATAAGCGGAATAAATAAGCTAGTAGCTGGTTATGATCTGAAAATTCTTTAGTATGGCTTAATCCGTTATTTTTTAACCAAGCTTGGGATAACTAGTCGTATAAGGTGAATATCCAGAGGTAGGATAGAGGTTTTTTTTAGATGAGATAGTCTACATGGTGTAGGTCAAAATTTTGTTTGATGTTAGGCGGGGATAGACAGATTATGCAATCCATCATGCTTGTCCATTAGATTAGATCTGATCTGATTAGATGGAATCAGAATTAAATTGGTGTAATCAGATTAGATTAGATATGATCTACTTAATTTATTTTGGAATAGATCATGTTGGTTACACTATTATGACATGAGCAAGGTGGTTGGGGATATGTATGCTTATTAGGACAGGATAAATTTCTAAGAATAAGATAGAATCTTTTCGAGATAAAATGAATCTATTAAGGTAAGAAAGAATCTTTTCAGATTAGATAGGTCTATTAAGATATGAGAGAATCTTTTAAGATAAGATGATTCTATTACGATAAGAAAGAATCTTTTAAGATAAGATGGATCTATTAGGATAAGATAGATTCCTTTAGGTCAAAAGGGATCCATTATAGTAAGAGTGAGTCTTTTGAGATAAGAGGGATCTATATAAAATAGATACACTTTAATGGAGGATTATCTAAATCGTTTAGTTATCTTATGAATTTCTATTTATGCCTATAGGTATATGCAGATGTAATTATGGACATAACTCCATAATTCATCACACTCAATCAAAGATCCAAATCAAACAAGTATCATAAGAACAAACACTCAAGCGTATAGATACCTATAAAAATAGTTTTTTAGGAGTATTCCTAAAAGTCACTTTAGGCACAGGATTTCAAAGTGTGAAATCCACATTTGTCTTCAGAAGGAAAAGGTAAGAATAATCAGAGTGAAGCAGAAATAGATGAGAAATGATTAAGGTAAGTTTAGAGAAGAATCAGAGTAGTAAAGGTAAGGTTAATCAGAGTAGAACAGTAGAAGATGAAACAGGATCAAGATAAGTATAGAAAGAATCAGTGTAAGATAAGTAGGTAATGGTTTTGTCCAGTTCTATCTAGGTTTCGTCCTACACTCAACATTCCTCTGATACCACTTCTGTAACACCCGGTTTTAAGGGACAAAGTCGGGTGCATCTCATACATGCGCCAAAGAAGACAACATATATAATCACAGAGTGTATAGAGATAAATGTCGCAATAATCAGAGTACTTATTACATAGCGGAAGACTTACAAAATAAAAGATAAATATAGCAGGATCTGAAATATCCTTGGCGCCAGAAAGTCAACTGGGAGACACCACCTAGATCGAATCGAACTCCTCGATGTGGCTCCACTTGAACCACCTGTTCTTCTCCTGTGGGCGTGTGAGACAGCAAGGGTGAGCTCACACATGTTCATCGCTCAACAAGTTATGGGGAATAATGTGGCATGAACTCACCAAAGATGGGAGTTCATGTGAAGTGTAAGGCTGATCAATAAAATAAAGGTTGAAGCTGAGCATTGCTTTTATAAGTTGGTCAAAATTTTATTAGCAATTACTAAGTATAAGTAAATACCAAACCTTAGTAAATAATAGAACAAAATTAATAACAAATCCCATGCAATGCATATGACAAATTAAATTTACGTTCCATATTTAATCATGTGAGGGTCCGAGCCGCTCATGACCATGAGCACGGCTAGTATACTAGTTTTACACTCTGCAGAGGTTGCGCATCTTTACCCACAAGCCGTGTTACCCATCTGCCAAGGGGTCATGAATCTCATACACCTCTACCAAGGAAGCGAGGCAGGGTAACACTACGAGGCCTTTACAAAGTTCCACTAGCTTCACAAATCCCGCTATAGTTTATAGGAAGCTCCAGTGCAGGAATCCCTCGCCTGACCGCCATCGCAGCAAAATCAACCCAAGGACCTCCCTACACTGACCACTCCCCTACTGCCCTTGCCCCTTTCGGGTAAGGAAGACCTCCACTAGCTTTCCTGGTTAATCAGCCAAGGGCGTCCCATTAAACCCTTGTGGTAGCACTGTTTTCCCGGGTGGTCGCTCCATGTTCCAATTAATATAATGATCTTATCATGAACATAAATAACATAACAGAATAATTGGAACATGGATGTAATGAAATATTAATCCCAAAACCATATAGAGCAATAGCATAACTACCCAAGTGATTCAGGGATAAACAAGGTAAAAGGATAAACAGTCTAGGATGACCTATTGGGTCCCATCAATATTAAACCTATGCATTGATAAATGATAATAAAGAATATTATTGGGTAACAAAAGTGGATCAAGGGCACAACTTGCCTGGCACTTGAGATTCCAGTTACCAGGGTGATTCTTCAGATCTTCAAAACCTCGCGCTAGTCGTAGCAACACAAACAGACATGGTATAGAAAAAATTAACATCACACCAAACATAAGTACAAACTGAATAATAATGATCTACGCGTCGCTACGAGATCGCGGGATCAAGAACTACTAAAATCGGAGTTACGATTAAGGAGTTATGATCTATGAGAGATTTATGTGTTTGAACATTAAATTATATTATAAATTGATTATTATGAGAAAATATACTCTAAATAATCATTTCAACTTTAATCTAGATTACACTTGACTAGAGATCATGTTTAGTCACCTTATAATCATAAACAGATTAATCTTTGATTAAAAGGGTACATCTATTAACACAGATTAAACAAATATCTCAATATAAAATTATACAAAAATTAATATTGCCACTGTATACTAAATTTTTATACGAAACTAAGGCAATTTGAACGAATCAAATCGGAGTTATAGATTTTAAGTTATGAATTCCTAAAGATTTCATGTGTTTTGTACAAGATTAAATAGGATACAAATTTTAATGTGACTTTCATGTCAAAACAGTGGTACAAAATGATAAAAATTAATATTATGAAATTATAGGAATTGGAATGGATTAATTTGGGCTTCACATGAATTTTCTATGGATTTAACAAGATTCTAGAATTGTTTTTATAACAGAAATCCATTTTGATTATGTTTTCTCTTATTTAATAACTGTCTGGACTTCGGCTGTGAATTAAGAGAGCACAGGGTCTACTATGCAAATAGTTTCAAGACTTAGAACAGCATCCGCATGGACGACGGGTTGAATATTTCATTTTCCAGGGGCTCTTTTGAATGATTCCACGGTCGAAGGGGTACCGCGAGACCCTGGCCGTACGCTCTGCAGATCAACGGCACTGGCTCATCACCCTCAATACGCACGACAGAGGACGGCGGCGCAGCCGCGCCGCACGGCGGACACCACCACCAGCGATGCCCAGGTTTTAATCTCGCGCCAAAAAGCTCGATTCGAGCGTTTCTAACCGTAATCGCGCTTAAGGAGAATGAGCTGAGGAGTATCTCACCGAGAATGACACACAGACGAAGCTGCCCCGCACCATGGCGGATCCGCGGCGTTGCCAAAGCGTCGGTGAGAAATTGCCACACCCACGGCAACACCCGGTTTCTCTGATCGCCACCACCATGTCCACGACGCCACGGTGGTGCTTCCGCGTTGAACTCCGATCGGTTAACGACCACGCCTAGGGGACTTCTCCAGCGGCGGTAATCCTACCTCCAGCCGGCGATGGCGATCGGCTTCGGATGAACTCACGCAGCCCCCAATCCCGTCCGCGGTAACTAAGCACCATAGCCAGCAGGTTCTCCATGCGGCATTTCCCCCAATTTTCTCTCTCCTCCTCTCGATTTCTCTCTCTCTGCGTGCATAGCGGTCGTGAGATCCTGGTGGCCGACCGGTGACCGACGGCCGTAGGTGAGAGCTTTTGGAAGATGAGGGCTGAGGATTGGTTAAATATACAGAGCGGAGCCTTGATCCGGAGGATGGCTAGTGCACGCGGTCGCAACAGCCCGATATGTGCGCAGTTTGTTGAGGGGAGGTAGGTGAAGCTTCTGCGCAGGTGGCCCCACCTGGCGGTGAGTACATGATGCGGTCGGGGCTGACCCAGCGGGCCCATGCGTCAGCACGGCCACGACGGCACGCACGCGTGGGAGCACAGGCGGCCGAGCGCTCACGTGATGTACTAGGCCGGGTTCTAGGGATTTTGGCCCAGGCGCCCAACAGGTATGCTTTCTCTTTTTTTCCAGTTTTCTATTTTCAGTTTTATTTTCCTTTCCAAGTCTCCAATTCATTTCAAATTCAAGATTTCAATTTCCAAATTTTAACAATATCTCTAATATAGCATATATTATTTATATTAATATTATTCTCTTTGTCACTCATTTATTTATGAGATGAATAAATGGTTTCCTAAACATTTCCTCTCATTTTATATTTTTTTGTTTTTATTCAAAATTGGAGGTCAAGTTTATGTGTTCCATAGAATGTATCACCATAAAATCATCATCAAGGGATCAAGCTTTCTTTATTAATTTATTAGTTACTTTAAGTAATTTAATATTATTGTTTGAATATTAGAAGGAAGAATCCTAATAGGTTTTCAAAGGTCTTCAAAATTTCTCACCACAATATTATATATATTTTTGATTCTTCATTTCATTATTTTATGATATATATATATATATATATTTCTCCTACTAATTTTAGGTCTTACACGTTGTTGCGCCCCCCCTTCTCCAAGGCATCGGCACCCCCTGCAGTCAACGCATAGGGAACCTCCTCGGCTAAGGGGGCAGGATTCCGATCGTCGGCCTCGAGTAGCGGTGCCTCGGCCATCTCAGCATCGGCAGCAATGGGTGGCTCCACACCTAGAGCAGCTACAGCCTCAGCAGAAGCCGATGCCAGCACCGACAACACGACTGGTGGGCTCAAGGCCGCGGCCACGCCAACAGTCTCCCTCGACTCGATAGCCGCCTCAACGGAGGGGTCAGCCTCGGGAGCTCGCCCCACAGCAACTTGTGTCGCCTGAACCCCCTGCTCGGGGGCACCTTGTGCAGAGGCCAACCGGCCGGCGAGGCCCGATGCGGCACCAGCTGCAGAATCCGGCGCCGTTTTAAGGGCTTTTTGGGGAGCCAGACCGGTCGAACCGTGCCTCCGTTTGCTAGGGAGAAAGGGAAGAGCAGCATCAGGACACACGAAGAAGGCGCCGGGATAGAAGTATCCTCAAATACTTACCCACTCCGGGCCACGACCAATTGTGCCTGAGGGGAGGCCCCTCGAGCTTCAGTCCCCATGGGCACCACCAAGGTTTGCCACGCTGCCGGCTTCGGCACCATCCCTGCCTCGGGCGCCCGGGGCGCCGAAGGGACGGTCTGCCTAGGCGCGGACACGGCGACCCGAGGATCGGCCTCCTCTGCTGCCGGCACGAACAACGGCTCTGGGGGAATAGGCGGGACGACCTGACTCCTCGGGGTCACCTCAGCTACCTTGGCCAAGGGGTCAAGTACCCCCTCGGCCTACCCTTGTTCTTCGGGTCGGGACCCTAATGCCTCGGCCCCGGATACCGACAGCACCGGCCCACTCAGGGGCTGGCTTGATGACCCCTAGCCCAGCCTCGGATCTGGGCTGAGGCCAAGGCGGGCGGCCATGTCGTCGTCTTCGTCATCATCGTCGTCGTCGTCATCGTCAGGCGTCTCCGGTGATGGCTCCCTCGGGAGCCTGTCCCTCTCCTGCCGCCGACGACGCTTCTCCAAGGCGTCCCGAGCCCGCATCCGCTCGTGGGCTCGAGCCTTCTTCGCGTCCTTCTTCTCCTTCTTCTTCTTTGTAGCAACCCTCCGCGCGGCTCGGTCCACCGCGTCCTCCGGGACCGGTGGCAGGGAAGGCTTGTGAGACCCCAGCTCCTGGAGACGAACAAAAGGTCTCGACTGTGAGAACCAGGGGCAATCTGACACAAGAAAGGAGGAGCGGACACTCACCAGGGACATGCACCCGCACTCAGGACGCATCGGGAGCTGGGTGAGGGCGCTGGCATCTAGCTTCCCTACCGTACCGGCCACCCGCCTATGGAGGTCATCGGCGAGGAGGGGGACCGAGGACATCTGTGAACCCTCCAAGCCGACCCCTGGCGTCATCTCTGAAAGTAGCAGCCGTCGCTCCGTCAAGGGGAGCACCCTCCAGCGATGGATGGCAGCAACCACCCCCGCGGCGGTGAGCCCTCCCTCTCACAGCTTCTCCAAGGCCTCCAGAAGGGGCTCGAGATTCTTCTGCCTCACGCGTGGGGCCCCATAGCGCCAATTGCTGCCGGCGGCGATCACCACTCGTTGAGAAAACAACGGGAGCCTCCCATCGTCATTCCGGAGGTAAAACCACCAGCGCTGCCACCCCTTGTTCGAAGACACAAGGATGGCGGGGATGTACTGCTGCGCCTGCCTCAACTGGAGGATGCAGCCACCGACCCACACCGCCATGCGGACCCTCTTCTCCCCCGTCGCCGAGGCAAAAGGCTCCGCGGAGAAGAGATGAGTCCACAGATCCTAGTGGAGGTCAATCCCCAAAAATCCTTCGCAAACCGCCGCAAAGATGGCCGCTTGCGCGATGGAGTTGGGGCTAAGGTTGTGCAGCTCCACCCCATAGTAATGCAGGAGCGCCCACATAAAACGGCTTGCTGGCACACCAAACCCTCACTCATGGAAGGAGACAAAACTTAGCACATACCCCGGCGGCGGGTTCGGGTTGGCCCCGCTCGGAGGGACCATCCACTCCGGCTGCAGGACATCAGAGAGGGGGCGGAGCAAGCTATCGGCAACAAGGGCCTCCAGGTCGTCCACCGTGACAGTGGAGAAAGGCCATGGGTCGCACGGCGGAACGATGGTTACACGGTCGGCCATCGCCAAACGAAGGAGGTGGCGGCGGGGCGGACAAGGTGCGAGGTTTTCTTTCTCTGGCTATTCCCTCAGGTTGCGGAAACCTAAGCAGAGGCGAGCAGCAGAGTAAAGAACCACCACCAGATCTTCCTCCGAATATACAAAGACCCGGGCAAGACCCGCTCAACACTCCGCCCGAACCCGCCGCGAAATCCAAAACTCGAAGGCGAAACGCCCGTTCCTCGAACGGCCTGCACAACGGCTGCCCCACGAACCACTCGTCCTGTTGCATTAACTCTGCGGTAGGACAGGCGACACCTTTGGCAGGCGAAGCGGGCGATGCTTCACCTCCGCCATAATGACCGCGTCAAAAAAGGTGCGCCACATCGTTCAATTTCGTATCCTTTTCCTCTTCCCCTTTCTCTCTCTTGCTACAGGGACCGGGAAAGGGGATACTCCGAAAGGGATCCTTCTCCGCGAAGGAAGCAGGCCCCGAGCCCCCTACTGATCAGAGGTTCAAAGGCTGGCCCCTCGGAAGGGTTCGACAGCCACCTCAGGCCACTCGGGCTCCGCGCCCACTACTAGTCAGAGGTTCGAAGGCTGGCCCCTCGGAAGGGTTCGACAGCCGCCTCAGACCACTCAGGCTCCGCGCCCACTACTGGTCAGAGGTTCGAAGGCTGGCCCCTCGGAAGGCTTCGACAGCCGCCTCAGGCCACTCGGGCTCCGCGCCCACTACTGATCAGGGGTTCGTAGGATGGCCCCCCGACGGGTTCGACAGTCGCCCCAGAGCACGCAGAGCGAGGGATGACTCTGGGTACGTTTGATACATAACCAAGGCTCGGGCTACGCTCCTGAGGTACCCTAGGACATTTCCGAGACCAGCAGGAACGATTCTATAACGGAATCCCATCTGAGGGAGGCATCGAGCCCTCGGACCCTATCGAACGGGACCGGGTCCGGCAAATCACCTGCAGGTACTTTTGGAGCGCGCCTCTGGGCCACTAGCCGACCCTTATCGAACAGGGCATGGGCGTCCACTCGGATCACCCGTTAGCAACTCACTGGAGACACCATGTTCGGCACCCTCCGAGGGCAACATGGCGCTTTCCCCCCCTCCTCCTTGCGGAAAGGCGATGCAGGGGCGTATGAAAAAACCCGAGTCTGCCCTTGACCGTCCTCTCACCCTGTGCAGAGGCTCGGGGGCTGCTCTCGCAAACCCGGCTCTGGCCAAACTGTTGACAGCGTCAACATACCAACCCGAGAACTCGGAACCTGACTATCACCCGGGCAACAACCAGTTTGCATGAGAGAACAACCAGACCGGCCGCGACATCACGAAAGGCATTAAGACCTCGAAGGAGTCAAACCACTCCTCCGAGGCCTCGGGGGCTACACCCGGCGGGTGCGCTCGCGCGCACCCACCGGAACAAAATGCAACCGAGAAAGGCCGGTCCCCTTGCAAAAAAGTGCGACAAAGCCTCCAAGCGAGTACCCACACTCCCTTTTAAGCTCGGGGCTACTGTCGGGGACCGTAATTAGGGGTACCCCCAAGGCTCCTAATCTCAGCTGGTAACCCCTATCAGCACAAAGCTGCAAAGGCCTGATCGGCGCAATTCTGGTCAGAGCTCCGTCCACTCAAGGGACATGATCTCGCCTCACCCGAGCCCGGCCTCGGGCAGGAACGGTAGACCAAGGCAGATTCGCGCCTCGCCCGAGGGTCTCCTCAAGCAACGGATGCACCTTCGACTCGCCCGAGGCCCAGTTCGGGTAGGCTTCACGGAGAAGCAACCTTGGCCAGATCGCCTCACCAGCCGACCGGATCGCAGGAGCATTTAATGCAAGGATCGCCTGACACCTTGTCCTGACGCGTGCTCTCCAGTCGACAAGGCCGAAGTGACCGCAGTCACTTCGCCCCTTCGCTGATTGACCTGACAGGAAAACAGCGCCGCCTGCGCTGCTCCGACTGCTGTGCCACCCGCTAGGGTGAGGCTGACAGCAGCCAAGTCCAGCCTCGGGCGCCATAGGAATCTCCGCCTCGCCCGACCCCAGGGCTCGGACACAACCTCGACCTCCAGATGACGGTCTCCACCTCGCCCGACCCTAGGGCTCAGACTCAACCTCGATCTCCGGACAACGGTCTCCACCTCGCCCGACCCCCGGGCTCGGGCTCAACCTCGACTCCGGAAGACGGTCTCCACCTCGCCCGACCCCTAGGCTCGGACTCAACCTCGACCTCCGAACGATGGTCTCCGCCTCGCCCGACCCCCGGGCTCGGACTCAACCTCGACCTCGGAGGAGCCACCACCTCGCTCGGGCCGACCACACCACAAGGGGGGCCATCATTACCCTACCCCTAGCTAGCCTAGGCTACGGGGAACAAGACCAGCGTCCCATTTGGCTCGCCCCGGTAAAACAAGTAATGATGGCACCCCGCATGCTCCATGACAACGGCGGTTCTCAGCCCCTTACGGAAGCAAGGAGACGTCAGCAAGGATCCGACAGCCCCAACAACTGTGCTTCTACAGGGCTCAAGCGCTCCTCCGACGGCCACGACGCCACATGAACAGGGCACCAACACCTCTCCGACAGCCACGTCGGCATGTACATAGGGCTCTGGCTCCTCTCTGCTAGACACGTTAGCACACTGCTACACCACCCGTTGTACACCTGGACCCTATCCTTACGCCTATAAAAGGAAGGTCCAGGGCCCTCGTACGAGAAGGTGGCCGCGCCGGAGAACGGACAGCCTCACGCCCCCTGTCTCTCTCTCTCTCTCTCTCCCTCACGAACGCTTGTAACCCCCTACTGCAAGTGCATCCGCCCTGGGCGCAGGACAACACGAGGCCGCGATTTCCCCTCGCCGGTCCCCCCCTTGTGTCTCCGTCTCGCGCCGACCCATCTGGGCTGGGACACACAGCGACAATTTACTTGTCGGTCTAGGGACCCCTAGGGGTCGAAACGCCGACAGTTGGCACGCCAGGTAGGGGCCTGCTGCGTGTTGACGAACAGCTTCCCGTCAAGCTCCAAATGGGGAGTCTCCAGCAACCTCTCCAACCCGGGACAAAGCTCGATTTCAGGAGTCTCGAGTTCATGTCCCTTGACAGCAGCTACGACATGATACTCCTTCCTCCGCCGCGCGACAACGACAATGGCAGCCGTCAGCCCGCCCGCCTGTGGCGGAATCGACGACGTCTTCCCCGCATGGCGGAAGAACAACATCCGAGTGTGTCCCGTCACCTTCCTCGTCGACGAGGGAGGAGGCGGGGCAATCATGGCCAAGCAGGAGGCGGCGTCTCATCGGCTATCGAGCGAGTCAACGATGTCGGTGCCCCAGCGGGGGACACGTCGGGCATTGACCTCGCGTTTGAGACGAAGACGAGCGTCGTTTCCCCGCAACACGCCAGCCCCAAGCATACAACGGGCAACGCCAGCATGCTCGCGAAGGACTTGCTGAGCGTTAGCCTTGTACCTGAGATAACGGTGCAGTCTGTCCCCGACGCGACTTCGTCACCGTCCGTCGATCAAGAGGTACCGTCCGTTTTCCATCCTGTGCCTTTTAGATTCAGCTTCGACCCACCAAGAGACCCCGCTTCGGTGGATGCTTTCATAAAGGTTTATCCAGACCTTCCGGGGTACCATATGTGGTCAACCTAGGACCAATTGACGGCCGTCTCGACCTACGGGCCCACGGGTTCTGAGGAAGACGATGAGCCCGACTCTGGTTGGGACTTCTCTAAGCTCGGTAACTCTAGTGCTATGCGGGATTTCATGACCGCATGTCACTACTATCTCTCTGATTGCTCCGATGATAGCCACAGCCTCAGCGACGAGGACTGTGGCCCAAGTCGCGAATGTTTCCACGTCGATCTAGAGGGTCTTGACGAAGGCAACCACCTTGGTATGCCGGAGGACGGCGATCCCTCTAGGCCTGCGCCTCGTGTTGACATCCTTCGGGAGCTAGCTGTGGTCCCAGTCCCTGCGGGGGTCAGGACACATAGCTCGAGCAAATCCGCGAGATGCAGGCCAGGCTTGACGAGGAAGCAGGATAACTTGTGCAGCTCCGGCAGAATATCGGGCAGGAGCGGGCAGGCCGAGCACCGGCCGGAGAAGCGCGTCATCTGGCCCAGGACGTCCAGCACCACATCACCGACGGTGCCAGGGAAAGGCTGCCCCCGGCTTCCAGTGGGGTCGGCTTGAACCTGGCTGCAGCAGCAATACTGCTCCGAGCGATGCCGGAACCATCCACCACCGAGGGGCAGCGTATCTAGGGAGAACTCAAGAATATCCTGGAGGATGTCGCGGTCCGACGGGCTGAAAGCTCTGCCTCCCGAAGGCAGGGATACCCCTTGGAGCGTCGCGCCGCGACTTCCCGATTCATGCGGGAAGCCTCGGTCCACACCGGGCGCACGCGAGACACAGCGCCTGCGGCACCGGGCTGCCTCGGCAACGAGCACCATCGCCACGACCGTCGAGCCCACCTCGATGAGAGGGTGCGCCGAGGCTACCACCCAGGCGTGGGGGACGCTATGACAGCGGGGAGGAACGGAGCCCTTCGCCCGAACCACCCGATCCGCAAGCTTTCAGCTGGGCCATACAACGGGCGCCGTTCCTAACCCGGTTCTGAGCCCCGACTACCATCACCAAGTACTCGGGGGAGATGAGGCTGGAACTATGGCTCGCGGACTACCGGCTAGCCTGCCAGCTGGGTGGAACGGACAATGACAACCTCATCATCCGCAACCTCCCCCTGTTCCTCTCCGATGCCGCCCGAGCTTGGCTGGAGCATCTGCCTCCTGCGCAGTTCTCCAACTGGGACGACCTGGTCAAAGCATTCGCCGGCAACTTCCAGGGCACATACATGCGCCCTGGGAACTCCTAGGATCTCCGAAGCTGCCGCCAGCAGCCGGGAGAATCCCTGCGGGATTACATCCGGCGATTCACGAAGCAGCGCACCGAGCTGCCCAACATCACCGACTCTGATGTCATCGGTGCATTCCTCACCGGCACCACTTGCCGCGACCTGGTGAGCAAGCTGGGTCGCAAGACTCCCACCAGGGCGAGCGAGCTAATGGACATCGCCACCAAGTTCGCCTCTGGCCAAGAGGCGGTCTAGGCCATCTTTCGGAAGGACAAGCAGCCTCAGGGGCGCCAGCCGGATGACGTCCCCGAGGCATCCGCTCAGCGCAGCGCGAGGAAGAAGGGCAAGAAGAAGTCGCAAGTGAAACGCGACGCCGCCAACGCAGACCTTGTCGCCGCCGCCGAGCACAAGAACCCTCGGAAGCCTCCCGGAGGCGACAACTTGTTTGACAAGATGCTCAAGGAGTTGTGCCCCTATCATCAGGGTCCCGTAAAGCACACCCTTGAGGATTGTGTCATGCTTCGATGCTACTTCCACAAGGCCGGGCCACCGGCGGAAGGTGGCAGAGCCCCCGACAACGACAAGAGGGAAGCTCACAAGACAGAGGAGTTCCCTGAGGTCCATGACTGCTTCATGATCTATGGTGGGCAGGTGGCGAACGCCTCGGCTCGGCACCGCAAGCAAGAGCGCCGGGAGGTCTGCTCGGTAAAGGTGGCGGCGCCAGTCTATCTAGACTGGTCCGACAAGCCCATCACCTTCGACCAAGACAACCGCGTGCCGAGCCCGGGGAAGTACCCGCTCGTTGTTGATCCTGTTATCGGCAACGTCAGGCTTACCAAGGTCCTCATGGATGGAGGTAGCAGCCTCAACATCATCTACGCCGACACCCTCGGGCTCCTGCAGATCGATCTGTCCTTGATCCGGGCTGGTGTAGCACCCTTTCACGGGATCATTCCCGGGAAGCGTGTCCAGCCCCTTGGACAACTCGATCTGCCCGTCTGCTTCGGGACTCCCTCCAACTTCCAAAAGGAAACCCTCACGTTCGAGGTGGTCGGGTTTCGAGGAACCTACCACGCAGTGCTGGGGAGACCATGCTACGCCAAGTTCATGGCCATCCCCAACTACACCTACCTCAAGCTCAAGATGCCGGGCCCCAACGGGGTCATCACCGTCGGCCCCACGTACCGACACGCGTAAGAATGCGAAGTGGAGTGCGTGGAGTACGCCGAGGCCCTCACCGAATCCGAGGCCCTCATCACCGACATGGAGAGCCTCCCCAAGGAGGTTCCAGATGCGAAGCGCCATGCCGGCAACTTCGAACCAGCAGAGGCGGTTAAGTCCTTCCCTCTCGACCCCAGCAACGACGCCTCCAAGCAGATCCAGATCGGCTCCGAGCTCAACCCCAAATAGGAAGCAGTGCTCGTCGACTTTCTCCGCGCAAACACCGAGGTTTTTATGTGGAGTCCCTCGGACATGCCTGGCATACCAAGGGAAGTCGCCGAGCACTCACTGGATATCCGAGCTGGAGCCCGACCCATGAAGCAGCCTGTGCGCCGATTCGATGAAGAAAAGCGCAGAGCCATAGGCGAAGAGATCCACAAGCTGATGGCTGCAGGGTTCATCAAAGAGGTATTCCATCCCGAATGGCTAGCCAACCCTATGCTTGTGAAAAAGAAAGGTGGGAAATGGCGGATGTGTGTAGACTACACTGGTCTAAACAAAGCATGTCCGAAGGTTCCATACCCTCTGCCTCGTATCGATCAAATCGTGGATTCCACTGCTGGGTGCGAAACCCTGTCATTCCTTGATGCCTACTCAGGGTATCACCAAATCAGGATGAAAGAGTCCGACCAGCTCGCGACTTCTTTCATCACACCTTTTGGCATGTACTGCTACATCACTATGCCATTCGGTTTGAGGAATGCGGGTGCGACATACCAAAGGTGCATGAACCACGTGTTCGGGGAGCACATTGGTCGAACGGTCAAGGCTTACGTCGATGACATCGTAGTCAAGATGAGGAAAGCCTCCGACCTCCTCTCTGACCTTGAAACGACATTCAAGTGTCTCAAAGCAAAGGGCGTAAAACTCAATCCCGAGAAGTGTGTCTTCGAAGTCCCCAGAGGCATACTCCTGGGGTTCTCCTGTGGTTCATCGTCTCCGAGCGGGGCATCGAGGCCAACCCGGAGAAAATCATGGCCATCACCAACATGGGACCTATCAAGGACTTGAAAGGAGTACAGAGGGTCATGGGATGCCTTGCGGCCCTGAGCCGCTTCATCTCGTGCCTCGGCGAAAGAGGCCTGCCCCTGTATCGCCTCTTAAGGAAGACCGAGCGCTTCACTTGAACCCCCGAGGCCGAGGAAGCCCTCGGGAACTTGAAGGCGCTCCTTACAAGCGCGCCCATCCTAGTGCCCCCTGCTGCCGGAGAAGCCCTCTTGATCTACGTCGCCGCTACCACTCAGGTGGTCAGCGCCGCGATCGTGGTCGAGAGACGAGAACAAGGGCACGCACTACCCGTCCAGAGGCCAGTCTACTTCATCAGTGAGGTACTGTGACCAAGATCCGCTACCCGCAAATTCAGAAGCTGTTGTACGCGGTGATTCTGACACGGTGAATGTTGTGACACTACTTCGAGTCTCATCCGGTGACTGTGGTGTCATCCTTCCCCCTGGGGGAGATCATCCAGTGCCGAGAGGCCTCGGGTAGGATTACAAAGTGGGCGGTGGAGATCATGAGCAAGACAATCTCGTTCGCCCCTCGAAAGGCCATCAAGTCCCAAGTCTTGGCGGAGTTTGTGGCTGAATGGGTCGACACCCAGCTTCCAACAGCTCCGATCTAACCAGAACTCTGGACTATGTTTTTCGACGGGTCGCTGATGAAAACAGGAGCGGGTGCAGGCCTGCTCTTCATCTCACCCCTCGGGAAGCACCTCCGCTACGTGCTGCACCTCCATTTCCCGGCGTCCAACAACGTGGCCGAGTATGAGGCTCTGGTTAACGGGTTGCGCATCGCCATCGAGCTAGGGGTCGGACGCCACGACGCTCGCAGCGACTCGTAGCTCGTCATCGACCAAGTCATGAAGAACTCCCACTGTCACGACCCGAAGATGGAGGCCTACTGCGACGAGGTTCGACGCCTGGAGGACAAGTTCTATGGGCTCGAGCTCAACCACGTCGCCCGACAATACAACGAGACTGCAGACGAGCTGGCTAAGATAGCCTCAGGACAGACAATGGTTCCTCCGGACGTCTTCTCCCGAGACCTACATCAACCCTCCGTCAAGACCGACGACACGCCCAAGCCCGAGAAGGCCTCAGATCTGGCCGAGGCGCCCTCGGCCCAGCCCGAGACACCCTCGGCTCAGCCCAAGGCAGCCTCGGCACCGCCCGAGGCACCCTCGACCCCTGAGGGTGAGGCACTGCGCGTCGAGGAAGACAGAAGGACATGACGCATGAGGAAAGTGCGAAGGCATGGCTACCACCCAGGAGGTCGATCCCTTTTTAAAGGCGACTCTCCCCACTTGCGTCCTCAAGCCATCGCGGACTGAGTCTTTCAACAACACGCTCTAAGGTCCTCCCCCTAAGACACAGGGGCTGGGTCCCACGCGACATGCAAGCTGCCCCAGGACAGAAGAAGCCAAACCGCCGCGTGCGGAGCATGTAACTGCCCAGCGGTTACAAGCATTCCTCCGTCTTTGCCCAAACCAGCGGGTGAAAGGGCGGACCACCATGCAGGTGGCATGCAACTGCACCAAGGGGGCGCACCCTTTCGACTTCGACGCATCCAGCATGGGGGCCCAGGCCCACACGTCATGTAACCGGCGCGCCGGTTACTATGTGCAAAAAACTGTAGCAACACTTGCGCCAGCGGTGCGCCTTCTCGACTACGGAACCGGTGCCGCAACTCGAGGCAACCCTGTGCACGGCCCATCAGTGCCAACCAGGCACGCCGGTCACAGGTCAGTCATCCGCAGGAGAAGGCGCGACGATCAACATGGCCAAAGGTGGGCCGGCAGTAATGGCAGTGGCAGGCGGGCGGAAGCAGCAGTCAAATTGTCTACAGGCTCACGCCCCCTCCTAGAACAGCGAGAGAGCTCTCTCCCACAGCATGAAGACGACGCACCCGTGTCCCGTTCCTCAAATGGCTCGCGCATGCACAACGGCTGCCCCGCGAACCACTCGTCCCTTCGCATTAACTCTGCGGCAGGACATGCGACACCTTTGGCAGGCGAAGCGGGCGACACTTCACCTCCGCCATAATGACCGCGTCAAAAAAGGTGCGCCACGTCGTTCAATTTCATATCCTTTTCCTCTTCCCCTTTCTCTCTCTTGCTACAGGGACCGGGAAAGGGGATACTCCAAAGGGGATCCTTCTCCGCGAAGGAAGCGGGCCCCGAGCCCCCTACTGATCAGAGGTTCGAAGGCTGGCACCTTGGAAGGGTTCGACAGCCGCCTCAAAGCACTCGGGCTCCGCGCCCACTACTGGTCAGAGGTTCAAAGGCTGGCCCCTAGGAAGGGTTCGACAGCCGCCTCAGGCCACTCGGGCTCTGCGCCCACTACTGATCAGGGGTTCGTAGGCTGGGCCCCCAACGGGTTCGACAGTCGCCCCAGAGCACGCAGAGTGAGGGATGACTCTGGATACGTTCGATACATAACCAAGGCTTGGGCTACGCTCCCGAGGTACCCTAGGACATTTCCGAGACCATCAGGAACGATTCTGTAATGGAATCCCATCAGAGGGAGGCATCGAGCCCTCGGACCCTATCGAACGGGACCGGGTCCGGCAAATCACCTGCATGTACTTTTGGAGCGCGCCTCTGGGCCACTAGCTGACCCTTATCGAACGGGGCACGGGCGTCCACTCGGATCACCCGTTAGCAACTCACTAGAGACACCATGTTCGACGCCCTCCGAGGGCAACATGGCGCTTTCCCCCCTCCTCCTTGCGGAAAGGCGACGTAGGGGCGTATGAAAAAAGCTGAGTCTGCCCTTGACCGTCCTCTCGCCCTGTGCAGAGGCTCAGGGGCTGCTCTCGCAAACCTGGCTCCGGCCAAACCGTTGACAGCGTCAACATACCAGCCCGAGAACTCGAAACCTGACTATGCACCCGGGCAACGACCAGTTTGCATGAGGGAACAACCAGACCGGCCGAGCCATTACGAAAGGCATTAAGACCTCGAAGGAGTCAAATCACTCCTCCGAGGCCTTAGGGGCTACAACCGGCGGGTGCGCTCGCGCGCACCCACCGGAACAAAATGCAACCGAGAAAGGCCGATCCCCTTGCAAAAAAGTGCGACAAAGCCTCCAAGCGAGTACCCACACTCCCTTTGAGGCTCGGGGGCTACTGTCAGGGACCGTAATTAGGGGTACCCCCAAGGCTCCTAATCTCAGCTGGTAACCCCCATAAGCACAAAGCTGCAAAGGCCTGATGGGCGCAATTCCGGTCAAAGCTCCGTCCACTCAAGGGACACGATCTCGCCTCACCCGAGCCCAGCCTCGGGCAGGAACGGTAGCCACGGCAGATTCGTGCCTCGCCTGAGGGTCTCCTCGAAGCAACGAACGCACCTTCGACTCGCCCGAGGCCAAGTTCGGGCAGGCTTCGCGGAGAAGCAACCTTGGCCAGATCGCCTCGACAGCCGACCGGATCGCAGAAGCATTTAATGCAAGGATCGCCTAACACCTTGCCCTGACACGTGCTCTCCAGTTGACAAGGCCGAAGTGACCGCAGTCACTTCGCCCCTCCACTAACTGACCTGATAGGAAAATAGCACCACCTGCGCTGCTCCGACTACTGTGCCATCCGCCAGGGTGAGGCTGACAGCAGCCAAGTCCAGCCTCGGGCGCCATAGGAATCTTCGCCTCGCCCGACCCTAGGACTCGGACTCAACCTCGACCTCCGGACGACGGTCTCCGCCTCGCCCGACCCCAGGGCTCGGACTCAACCTCGACCTCGGACGATGGTCTCCGCCTTGCCCGACCCCAGGGCTTGGGCTCAACCTCGACTCCGGAAGACGGTCTCCGCCTCGCCCGACCCCCGGGCTCGGACTCAACCTCGACCTCCGAACGACGGTCTCCGCCTCGCCCGACCCCCAGGCTCGGACTCAACCTCGACCTCGGAGGAGCCACCACCTCACTCGGGCCGACCACACCACAAGGGGGGGCCATCATTACCCTACCCCTAGCTAGCCTAGGCTACGGGGAACAAGACCGGCGTCCCATCTGGCTTGCCCCGGTAAAACAAGTAATGATGGCACCCCGCGTGCTCCATGACAACGGCGGTTCTCAGCCCCTTACGGAAGCAAGGAGACGTCAGCAAGGATCCGATAGCCCCGACAGCTGTGCTTCTACAGGGCTCAAGCGCTCCTCCGACGGCCACGATGCCACATGAATAGGGCACCAACACCTCTCTGACAGCCACGTCGACATGTACATAGGGCTCTAGCTCCTTCGTCCCTGGACCGATGAGTAAATTGTTGCTGCTTGTCCTAGCCCAGATGGGTCGGCTCGAGACAGAGACAGAAGGGGGGGAAATCGGCGAGGGGAAACCACAGGCAGATGCGCTTGTAGTAGGGGGTTACAAGCGTTCGTGAGGGAGAGAGAGTAGGGGGACAACACGAGGCCGCGGTTTCCCCTCGCCGGTTTTCCCCCCTTGTGTCTCTGTCTCGCGCCGACCCATCTGGGCTAGGACACGCAGCAACAATTTACTCATTGGTCCAGGGACGAATGTGCCAGAGCCCTATGTACATGCCGACATGGCTGTTAGAGAGGTGTTGGTGCCCTGTTCATGTGGCATCGTGGCCGTCGGAGGAGCGCTTGAGCCCTGTAGAAGCACAGCTGTCGGGGTTGTCGGATCCTTGCTGACGTCTCCTTGCTTCCGTAAGGGGCTAAAAACCGCCGTTGTCATGGAGCACGCGGGGTGCCATCATTACTTGTTTTACCGGTGCGAGCCAGATGGGACGCCGGTCTTGTTCCCCATAGCCTGGGCTAGCTAGGGGTAGGGTAATGATGGCCCCCCCTTATGGCGTGGTCGGCCCGAGCGAGGTGGTGGCTCCTCCGAGGTCAAGGTTGAGTCCGAGCCTGGGGGTCGGGCGAGGCGGAGACCGTTGTTCAGAGGTCAAGGTTGAGTCCGAGCCCGGGGGTCGGGCGAGGCGGAGACCGTCTTCCGGAGTCGAGGTTGACCCGAGCCCGGGGGTCGGGCGAGGCGGAGACCGTCGTCCGGAGGTCGAGGTTGAGTCCGAGCCCTAGGGTCGGGCGAGGTGGAGACCGTCATCCAGAGGTCGAGGTTGAGTCCGAGCCCTGGGGTCGGGCGAGGCGGAGATTCCTATGGCGCCCGAGGCTGGACTTGGCTGCTGTCAGCCTCACCCTGGCGGGTAGAACAGCAGTCGGAGCAGCGCAGGCGGCGCTGTTTTCCTGTCAGGTTAGTCAGTTGAGGGGCAAAGTGACTGCGGTCACTTCGGCCTTGTCGACTGGAGAGCACGCGTCTGGACAAGGTGTCACGTGATCCTTGCATTAAATGCTCCTGCGATCCGATAGGCTGGCGAGGCGATCTGGCCAAGGTTGCTTCTCCGCGAAGCCTGCCCGAACTGGGCCTCGGGCGAGTCGAAGGTGCGTCCGTTGCTTGAGGAGACCCTTAGGCGAGGCACGAATCTGCCTTGGTCTACCGTTCCTGCCCGAGGCCGGGCTCGGGTGAGGTGAGATCGTGTCCCTTTAGTGGACGGAGCTCTGACCGGAATTGCGCCCATCAGGCCTTTGCAGCTTTGTGCTGATGGGGGTTACCAGCTGAGATTAGGATCCTTGGGGGTACCCCTAATTACGATCCCCGACAATAGCCCCCGAGCCTCAAAGGGAGTGTGGGTACTCGCTTGGAGGCTTTGTCGCACTTTTTTGCAAGGGGACCAGCCTTTCTCGGTTGCATTTTGTTCCCCGATGGGTGCGCGCGAGCGCACCCGCCGGGTGTAGCCCCCGAGGCCTCGGAGGAGTGGTTTGACTCCTTCGAGGTCTTAATGCCATTCTAGGGACGTTCCCAGGATCCTTTAGGTAAGGATTTCAGGCATACCTTTCACGTGAGCAAGGCATTCTTCGTGACGCCCCGCTTCCCTTCCTCAGGATCTGACGGATCTAAGTGCCACCAAGTCATCGTTCATTCACCGCGAGGCCGACGTCTGGAGTTCGCTGCGGTTTTTGAGGACCGCGCTTGCCGAGGCTACCGAGCGCCTCTCCCAACGAAGCGCCGAGGCGGCGGACCTTCGTTTGCTCTGTGACAAGCTGGGGGCAGAGGCAGCGGCAGCATGCGCAGAGGCGCAGCAGTGGCAGTTGGAGCTTGGCCAGGCCATCTGTGAGCGGGATCAATCTTGGGGCCGGGCCGCCGAGGCTGAAAGCCGAGCTGAGGCCCTTGGGGGCCAGCTAGTCGAGGCGTCCGCTCGGGCTGGAGCCCTTGCGGCGGACCTGGCCGTGGCCATCGGGTCTGCTCAGTCCGCCCAAGCCGCAGCCTCGAAGCAGCGTATCCGGGCGGAAGGTATGTCTTGGCTGTTTTGAGGTTTTGATTCAGATTCACTCTTCAACTTGCGTTTGAAGACTTCTGCTTTGGCTGTTTGTAGAGCTCGAGTTTGCCCTCAGCGAGTCCGCCAAGGCACTTGCCCAGGCGGTTGAGCAAAAGGAGGCCGACCGCGCGGCCATGTCCGAGGCTATCTCGGCCTTTTGCCAGATCTTTGACCTTGACGACGTCCCCTCGGGGAGCTCCCCTCAGAGTCGCCTGCAGGCCTTGGGCGACCACGCACGCGGCAGACTCCACGAGGCGCTGCACCACGGCATTAGGCGGGCCTTCGCCGTGCTCGCTTCCCACTATGATGTGGATCTGGAGCAGGTCAGCGAGGGGTATTGCCTTCCCGACAAAGACGAAGCTACCCTGGCCGAAGTTCAGAGGCTCGACGCAGCCGCCGTGGGCCCGAGCGCGGTGCTGGCGTCCACCTTCGAGGTAAAGATCCTTCCGCCTGCGCCGCCGTCCAAGGTCGGGGCGGATCTTGTCGAGGGTGGAGACGGCGCTGAGGTTGGAGATGAAGCCGAGGGTGCCGCTCCTCCCCCGGGCGATGCTTGATTCTGCCGGAGCAGTTTGTTTTGAACATGTGTGTGTCTTTCGCGGCCGCCGAGGCCTAAATACTTTGTCGTCGTGATATAAAGCTGTGTCTTTTTCTTCCTGTTTTGCGTACCCGGACTTGTTCGTCAGTAGCAGGATCACTTACCCAAGTAAGAGTTATTTTTCACGGTAGGTGACGAGTGAGGTATCCGTATCCCAGAGGCGTAGGAGTCCCTCGGCTCGGTCGGCCTTGCCGCTTACATGCACTCTTATTCGTTCCTCGGGGTTCTGTTAATGACATACCCGGGAGACATGAAGGTCGTTTTGGCAGAAGACTTTTTTCCGAGGAAAATTTTGACGCAGAGGGGGTTCCCCCCTTCTAGCCCCCGAGGGAGGGTCGGGCTTTGTCGAGGCAAGGCTGACCCTTCCTTGAAGGTTAGACTTTGCTTATGTATGTAAACGAGGTACATGAACGACTTGAAAACATCTTAAGGGTAGAAGCGATGTAGCTGTCGGATGTTCCAAGTGTTGTTGTAGACCTCGCCTTGACTGTTGGCCAGCTTGTACGTTCCGGGCTTCAGAATCTTAGTGATGATGAATGGCCCTTCCCAAGGAGGCGTGAGCTTGTGGCGCCCTCAGGCATCTTGTCGTAGCCGAAGCACCAAGTCGCCCACCTGGAAGTCTCGGGACCGAACCCCTCGGGCGTGGTAGCATCGCAGGGACTGCTGATACCGCGCCGAGTGTAGTAAGGCCACGTCCCGAGCCTCTTCTAGCTGGTCCAGTGAGTCTTCTCGGTTTGTCTGGTTGCTTCGGGCGTCGTATGCCCTCGTCCTCGGGGAGCCGTATTCTAAGTCTGTGGGCAAGATAGCCTCGGCCCCATAGACTAGAAAAAACAGCGTGAAGCTCGTGGCTCGGCTTGGCGTCGTCCTCAGACTCGAGACCACCGAGGGGAGTTCCTTCATCCACCGCCTGCCGAACTTGTTGAGGTCATTGTAGATCCTCGGCTTGAGCCCCTGTAGAATCATGTCGTTGGCATGCTCTACCTGCCCATTCGTCATGGGGTGAGCTACGGTGGCCTAGTCCACCCGGATGTGGTGGTCCTCGTAGAAGTCCAGGAACTATCTACCAGTGAACTGGGTGCCGTTGTCGGTGATGATGGAGTTCGGGACCCCGAAGCGATGGATGATGTTGGTGAAGAACGCCACCGCCTGTTCGGACCTGATGCTGTTTAGGGGCCGGATCTCGATCCACTTGGAGAATTTGTCGATGTCGACCAGCAGGTGCATGAAGCCCCCGGGTGCCTTCTACAAGGGACCGATGAGGTCCAGACTCCACACAACAAACGGCCAGGTGATGGGTATTGTTTGCAGAGCCTGAGCGGGCAGGTGGGTTCGCTTTGCGTAGAATTAACACCCTTGGCAGGTGCGTACAATCCTAGTGGCGTCGGCCACCGCGGTTGGCCAGTAGAAACCCTATCGGAAGGCGTTTCCCACGAGGGCCCGAGGTGCTGCGTGGTGACCGCAAGCCCTCGAGTGTATTTCTTGCAATAACTCCTGACCTTCGGCGATGGATATGCATCGTTGGAGGATGCCTGAGGGGCTGCGGTGGTAGAGCTCCTTTTCGACACCCAGCAAGACGAACAACTTGGCACGCCACGCCAGTCGCCGGGCTTCGGCTCTGTCGAGGGGTAGCTCTCCTTGGTGGAGATATTGAAGGTATGGGGTCTGCCAGTTTCGATTAGGCGTGGCCCCATTCCGCTCTTCCTCGACGCGCAGGGCCTCACCCTCGGGGGCCGAGGGTGCCTCGAGCGGGGCCAAGACTGCCTCGGGCTGAGCTGAGGGCACCTCGGGCTGGGCCGAGGGTGCCTCGGGCAGAGCTGAGGCCTTCTCGGGCTCGGGCGTGTCGTCGGTCTTGACGGAGGGTTGACATAGGTCTCGGGAGAAGACGTCCGGAGGAACCGTTGTCTGTCCCGAGGCTATCTTAGCCAGCTCTTCTGCAGTCTCGTTGTATCATCGAGCGACGTGGTTGAGCTCGAGCCCGTAGAACTTGTCCTCCAGGCACCGAACCTCGTCGCAGTAGGCCTCCATCTTCGGGTCGCGACAGTGGGAGTTCTTCATGACTTGGTCGATGACAAGCTGCGAGTCGCAGCGAGCATCGAGGCGTCGGTCCCCTAGCTCGATGGTGATGCGCAACCCGTTAACCAGAGCCTCATACATGGCCACGTTGTTGGATGCCGGGAAATGGAGGCGTAGCACGTAGCGGAGGTGCTTCCCGAGGGGTGAGATGAAGAGCAGGCCCGTGCCCACTCCTGTTTTCATCAGCGACCCATCGAAAAACATAGTCCAGAGTTCCGGTTGGATCGGAGTTGTTGGGAGCTGGGTGTCGACCCATTCAGCAACAAAGTCCGCCAAGACTTGGGACTTGATGGCCTTCTGAGGGGCGAACGAGATTGTCTCGCCCATGATCTCCACCGCCCACTTTGCAATCCTACCCGAGGCCTCTCAGCACTGGATGATCTCCCCCAGGGGGAAGGATGACACCACAGTCACCGGATGAGACTCGAAGTAGTGTCGCAACTTTCGTCGTGTCAGAATCACCACGTATAGCAGCTTCTGAATTTGCGGGTAGCAGATCTTGGTTTCGGACAGTACCTCACTAATGAAGTAGACCGGCCTCTGGACGGGCAGTGCGTGCCCTTCTTCTCGTCTCTCGACCACGATCGCAGCGCTGACCACCTGAGTGGTAGCGGTGACGTAGATCAAGAGGGCTTCTCCGGCAGCGGGGGGCACTAGGATGGGCGTGCCTGTAAGGAGTGCCTTCAAGTTCCCGAGGGCCTCCTCGGCCTCGGGGGTCCAAGTGAAGCGCTCGGTCTAACTTAAGAGGCGATACAGGGGCAGGCCTCTTTCGCCAAGGCGCGAGATGAAGCGGCTCAGGGCCGCAAGGCATCCCATGACCCTCTGTACTCCTTTCAAGTCCTTGATAGGCCCCATGTTGGTGATGGCCGCGATTTTCTCCGGGTTGGCCTCGATGCCCCGCTCGGAGACGATGAACCCCAGGAGCATGACTCGGGGGACTCCGAAGACACACTTCTCGGGATTGAGTTTTACGCCCTTTGCTTTGAGACACTTGAATGTCATTTCAAGGTCGGAGAGGAGGTCGGAGGCTTTCCTTGTCTTGACTACGATGTCATCGACGTAAGCCTCGACCGTTCGACCAATGTGCTCCCCGAACACGTGGTTCATGCACCTTTGGTATGTCGCACCCACATTCCTCAAACTGAATGGCATAGTAATGTAGCAGTACATGCCAAAAGGTGTGATGAAAGAAGTCGCGAGCTGGTCGGACTCTTTCATCCTGATTTGGTGATACCCTGAGTAGGCATCGAGGAATGACAGGGTTTCACACCCAGCAGTGGAATCCATGATTTGATCGATGCGAGGCAGAGGGTAGGGAACCTTCGGACATGCTTTGTTTAGACCAGTGTAGTCTACACACATCCGCCATTTCCCACCTTTCTTTTTCACAAGCACAGGGTTGGCTAGCCATTCGGGATGGAATACCTCTTTGATGCACCCTGCAGCCATCAGCTTGTGGATCTCCTCGCCTATGGCTCTGCGCTTTTCTTCGTCGAATCGGCGCAGAGGCTGCTTCACGGGTCGGGCTCCAGCTCGGATATCTAGTGAGTGCTCGACGACTTCCCTCGGTATGCCAGGCATGTCCGAGGGACTCCACGCGAAAACCTCGGCGTTTGCGTGGAGAAAGTCGACGAGCACTGCTTCCTATTTTGGGTCGAGCTCGGAGCCGATCCGGATCTGCTTGGAGGCGTCATTGCTGGGGTCGAGAGGGATGGACTTAACCGCCTCTGCTGGTTCGAAGTTGCCGGGGTGGCACTTCGCATCTGGAACCTCCTTGGGGAGGCTCTCCATGTCGGCGATGAGGGCCTCGGATTCGGCGAGGGCCTCGGCGTACTCCACGCACTCCACGTCGCATTCGTACGCGTGTCGGTACGTGGGGCCGACGGTGATGACCCCGTTGGGGCCCGGCATCTTGGGCTTGAGGCAGGTGTAGTTGGGGATGGCCATGAACTTGGCGTAGCATGGTCTCCCCAGCACTGCGTGGTAGGTTCCTCGGAACCCAACCACCTCGAACGTGAGGGTTTCCTTTCGGAAGTTGGAGGGAGTCCCGAAGCAGACGGGCAGATCGAGTTGTCTAAGGGGCTGGACGCGCTTCCCAGGAATGATCCCGTGAAAGGGCGCTGCACCGGCCCGGATCGAGGACAGATCGATCTGCAGGAACCCGAGGGTGTCGGCGTAGATGATGTTGAGGCTGCTGCCTCCATCCATGAGGACCTTGGTAAGCCTGACGTTGCCGATGTCGGGATCAACAATGAGTGGGTACTTCCCCGGGCTCGGCACGCGGTCGGGGTGGTCGTCTTGGTCGAAGGTGATGGGCTTGTCGGACCAGTCTAGATAGACTGGCGCCGCCACCTTTACCGAGCAGACCTCCCAGCGCTCTTGCTTGCGGTGCCGAGCTGAGGCGTTCGCCACCTACCCACCGTAGATCATGAAGCAGTCATGGACCTCGGGGAACTCCTTTGCCTTGTGAGCTTCCCTCTTGTCGTTGTCGGGGGCTCTGCCACCTTCCGCCTGTGGCCCGGCCTTGTGGAAGTAGCGCCGAAGCATGATGCAATCCTCAAGGGTGTGCTTTATGGGACCCTGATGATAGGGGCACGACTCCTTGAGCATCTTGTTGAACAAGTTGGCGCCTCCAGGAGGCTTCCGAGGGTTCTTGTGCTCAGCGGCGGCGACAAGGTCTTCGTCGGCGGCATCGTGTTTCGCTTGAGACTTCTTCTTGCCCTTCTTCCTCGCGCCGCGCTGAGCGGATGCCTCGGGGGCGTCATCCGGCTGGCGCTCCTGAGGCTGCTTATCCTTCCGGAAGATGGCCTCGACCAACTCCTGGCTAGAGGCGAACTTGGTGGTGATGTCCATCAGCTCGCTCGCCCTGGTGGGAGTCTTGCGACCCAGCTTGCTCACCAGGTCGTGGCAAGTGGTGCCGGCGAGGAACGCACCGATGACATCTGAGTCGGTGATGTTGGGCAGCTCGGTGCGCTGCTTCGAGAATCGTCGGATGTAATCCCGCAGGGATTCTCCCGGCTGCTGGCGACAGCTTCGGAGATCCCAGGAGTTCCCAAGGCGCACGTATGTGCCCTGGAAGTTGCCGGCGAAGGCTTTGACCAGGTCGTCCCAGTTGGAGATCTGTGTAGGAGGCAGATGCTCCAGCCAGGCTCGGGCGGCGTCGGAGAGGAACAGGGGGAGGTTGCGGATGATGAGGTTGTCATCGTCCATTCCACCTAGCTGGCAGGCCAGCCAGTAGTCCGCGAGCCACAGTTCCGGTCTCGTCTCCCCCGAGTACTTGGTGATGGTAGTCGGGGCTCAGAACCGGGTCGGGAACGGCGCCCATCGTATGGCCCGGCTGAAAGCTTGCGGACCGGGTGGTTTGGGCGAAGGGCTCCGATCCTCCCCGCTGTCGTAGCGTCCCCCACGCTTGGGGTGGTAGCCTCGACGCACCTTCTCGTCGAGGTGGGCTCGACGGTCGCGGCGATGGTGCTCGTTGCCGAGGCGGCCTAGTGCCGCAGGCGCTGTGTCCCGCGTGCGCCCGGTGTGGACCGAGGCTTCCCGCATGAATCGGGAAGTCGCGGTGCGATGCTCCGGGGGGTATCCCTGCCTTAGGGAGGCAGAGCTTTCGGCCTGTCGGACCGCGACGTCCTCCAGGAGATTCTTGAGCTCCCCTGGATACGTCGCCCCTTGGTGGTGGATGGTTCCGGCATCGCTTGGAGTAGTATTGCTGCTGCAGCCAGGTTCTGGCCGACCCCACTGGAAGCCGGGGGCAGCCTTGCCCTAGCACCATTGGCGATGCGGCACTGGACGTCCTGGGCCAGATGACGCGCTTCTCCGGCTGGTGCTCGGCCTGCCCGCTCCTGCCCGATGTTCTGCCGAAGCTGCACAAGTTGTCCTACTTCCTCGTCGAGCCTGGCCTGCATCTCGCGGATTTGCTCGAGCTGTGTGTCCTGACCCCCCACAGGGACTGGGACCACAGCTAGCTCCCGAAGGATGTCAACGCGAGGCGCAGGCCTAGGGGGATCGCCGTCCTCCGGCATACCAAGGTGGTTGCCTTCGTCGAGACCCTCTAGATCGACGTGGAAACATTCGCGACTTGGGCCACAGTCCTCGTCGCCGAGGCTGTGGCTATCATCGGAGCAATCGGAGAGGCAGTAGTGACATGCGGTCATGAAATCCCGCATGGTACTGGAGTTACCGAGCCTGGAGAAGTTCCAACCAGAGTCGGGCTCGTCGTCTTCCTCAGAACCCGTGGGCCCGTAGGTCGAGACGGCCGTCAATCAGTCCCAGGTTGAGCACATATGGTACCCCGGAAGGTTTGGATATGCCTTTATGAAAGCGTCCACCGAAGCGGGGTCGCTTGGTGGGTCGAAGCTGAATCTAAAAGGCACTGGATGGGAAACGGACGATACCTCTTGATCGACGGACGGTGACGAAGTCGCGTCGGGGACGGACTGCACCGTTATCTCAGGTATGAGGCTAACGCCCAGCAAGTCCTTCGCGAGCGTGCTGGCGTCGCCCTTCATATGCTTAGGGTTGTCGTGTTGCGGGGAAACGACGCTCGTCTTTGTCTCAAACGCGAGGTCAACGCCCGACGTGTCCCCCGCTGGGGCGCCAGCGTCATCGACTCGCTCGACAGCCGACGAGACGCTGCCTCCTGCTTGGCCATGATTGCCCCGCCTCCTTCCTCATCGACGAGGAAGGTGATGGGACAGACTCGGATGTTGTTCTTCCGCCATGCGGGGAAGACGTCGTCGATTCCACCGCCGGTGGGCGGGCTGACGACCGCCATTGTCATTGTCGCACGGTGGAGGAAGGAGTATCATGTCGTAGCTGCCGTCGAGGGATATGA
Organism: Zea luxurians; assembly: GCA_029449295.1. Classification (NCBI taxonomy): domain Eukaryota; kingdom Viridiplantae; phylum Streptophyta; class Magnoliopsida; order Poales; family Poaceae; genus Zea; species Zea luxurians. The sequence goes on along the minus strand of JAOPSE010000005.1, from coordinate 8,875,460 downwards.
ACTTGAGACTCCCAAAATGGAGCTTTGTCCCGGGTTGGAGAGGTTGCTGGAGACTCCCCATCTGGAGCTTGACGGGAAGCTGTTCGTCAACACGCAGCAGGCCCCTACCTGGCGCGCCAACTGTCGGCGTTTCAACCCCGGGGGGTCCCTGGACCGACGAGTAAATTGTCGCTGCGTGTCCCAGCCTAGATGGGTCGGCACGAGATGGAGACACAAGGGGGGAAACCGATGAGGGGAAACCGCGGCCTTGTGTTGTCCTGCGCCCAAGGCGGATGCGCTTGCACTAGGGGGTTACAAGCGTTCGCGAGGGAGAGAGAGAGAGACAGGGGGCGTGAGGCTGCTCGTTCTCCCGTGCGGCCACCTTCTCGTATGAGGGCCCTGGACCTTCCTTTTATAGGCGTAAGGAGAGGGTCCAGGTGTACAACAGGGGGTGTAGCAGTGTGCTAACGTGTCTAGCAGAGAGGAGCCAGAGCCCTATGTACATGCCGACGTGGCTGTCGGAGAGGTGTTGGTGCCCTGTTCATGTGGCGTCGTGGTCGTCGGAGGAGCGCTTGAGCCCTGTAGAAGCACAGCTGTCGGGGCTGTCGGATCCTTGCTGACGTCTCCTTGCTTCCGTAAGGGGCTAAGAACCGCCGTTATCATGGAGCACGCGGGGTGCCATCATTACTTGTTTTACCAGGGCGAGCCAGATGGGACGCCGGTCTTGTTCCCCGTAGCCTGGGCTAGCTAGGGGTAGGGTAATGATGGCCCCCCTTGTGGCGTGGTTGGCCCAAGCGAGGTGGTGGCTCCTCTGAGGTTGAGGTTGAGTCCGAGCCCGGGGGTCGGGCGAGGCGGAGACAGTCGTTCGGAGGTCGAGGTTGAGTCCGAGCCCGGGGGTCGGGCGAGGCGGAGACCGTCTTCCAGAGTCGAGGTTGAGCCCGAGCCTGGGGGTCGAGCGAGGCGGAGACTGTCGTCTGAAGCTCGAGGTTGAGTCCAAGCCCTGGGGTCGGGCGAGGCGGAGACCGTCGTCCGGAGGTCGAGGTTGAGTCCGAGCCCTAGGGTCGGGCGAGGCGGAGATTCCTATGGCGCCCGAGGCTGGACTTGGCTGCTGTCAGCCTCACCCTGGCGGGTGGCACAGCAGTCGCAGCAGCGCAGGCGGCACTGTTTTCCTGTCAGGTCAGTCAGTGGAGGGGCGAAGTGACTACGGTCACTTCGGCCTTGTCGACTGGAGAGCACGCGTCAGGACAAGGTGTCAAGCGATCCTTGCATTAAATGCTCCTGCGATCCGGTCGACTGGCGAGGCGATCTGGCCAAGGTTGCTTCTCCGTGAAGCCTGCCCGAACTGGGCCTCGGGCGAGTCGAAGGTGCGACCGTTGCTTGAGAAGACCCTCGGGCGAGGCGCGAATCTGCCTTGGTCTACCGTTCCTGCCCAAGGCAAGGCTCGGGTGAGGCGAGATCGTGTCCCTTGAGTGGACGGAGCTCTAACCGGAATTGCGCCCATCAGGCCTTTGCAGCTTTGTGCTGATGGGGGTTACCAGCTGAGATTAGGAGCCTTGGGGGTACCCCTAATTACGGTCCCCGACACTATTAAAATCAACTAAGTATAGCTGACCCTCTAATACTCCATTAAATGCTACTGAATCATCACTTCTTCTAAAGACAGTAACACCAGTATCACTAAAAAGACAGTTATAGCCTATTTTGCATAATTGAGAAACAGAAAGCAAATTGTAATCTAAAGAATCTACAAGAAAATCATTGGAAATAGAATGGTCAGGTGATATTGCAATTTTACCAAGTCCTTTGACCAAACCTTGATTTCCATCCCCAAATGTGATAGGTCTTTGGGGATCTTGGTTTTTCTCATAGGAGGAGAGCATCCTTTTCTCCCCAGTCATATGGTTTGTGCACCCGCTATCAATGATCCAACTTGAGCCCCCGGATGCATAAACCTGCAAAATAGTTTTAGGCCTTGTTCTTAGGTACCCAAACAGTCTTGGGTCCTTTCACGTTAGAAACAAGCACCTTGGGTACCCAAGCACAAGTCTTTGATCCCTTGTGTTTGGCCCCAACATATTTGGCAACTACTTTGCCTGATTTGTTAGTCAGCACATAAGAAGCATCAAAAGTCTTGAATGAAATAATAGGCTCATTTGATGCAACAAGAGATTTCTTTTTAGGCAATTTAACATGGGTTGATTGCCTAGAACTAGATGCCTCATTTTTATACATATAAGCATGATGGGAAACAGAATGAGACTTTCTAGCATGAATTCTCCTAATTTTGTGCTCATGATAACCAGTAGGATATAAAATGTAGCCCTCGTTATCCTAAACCATGGGAGCTTTGCCCTTAACAAAGTTAGACAATTTCTTAGGGGCATTAAGCTTGACATTGTCTCCCTGTTGGAAGCAATGCCATCCTTAATGCCAGGGCGTCTCCCATTATAGAGCATGCTTCTAGCAAATTTAAATTTTTCATTTTCTATCTCATGCTCATTAATTTTAGCAGTAAGTTGAGCTATGTGATCATTTTGTTGTTCAATTAAAGCTAGGTGATTATGGATAGCATCAATATTAATATCTCTACATCTAGTACAAATAGAAACATGATCAACACTAGATGTAGAGGGTTTGCAGGCATTTAATTCATCTATCTTAGATTTTAGTATGGCATTTTCATCTCTAAGACAGGAAATAGAAGCATTGCAAACATTCAAATCTTTAGCCTTAGTAATTAACTTATCATTCTCAATCTTAAGGCTAGAAATTGATTCATTCAATTTGTCAATCTTAGCAATTAAACTAGCATTATCATTTTTAAGATTGGCAATTGAATCATCACATATATTTGACTTCTCAACCTTAGCAATTAAATTAGCATTCTCAACTCTAAGGTTGGAGATAGTGTTATGGCAAGTGCTAAACTCACTAGTCAATTTTTCACATTTCTCTATCTCTTGAGCATAAGCATTTTTAACTTTAACATGCTTCTTATTTTCCTTAATGAGAAATTCCTCTTGGCTATCCAAAAGTTCATCCTTCTCATGAATGGCTCCTATCAATTCATTTAATTTTTCTTTTTGTTGCATGTTAAGGTTGGCAAAAAGACTAAGCGAATCATCTTCATTATCACTAGAGCTATACTCATCAATAGATGTTGTATATTTAGTGGAAGCTCTAGATTTTACCTTCTTCTTTTTGCCGTCCTTTGCCATGAAGCATTTGTGGCCGACGTTGGGGAAGAGGAGGCCCTTGTTGATGGCGATGTTGGCGGTGTCCTCGTCGGTGGAGCTCTCATCGGAGTCCCATTCCCGACACATATGGGCATCACCACCCTTCTTCTTGTAGTATCTTTTCTTTTCCTTCCTCTTTCCCTTCTTGTCGTGTTCCCTGTCACTATCACTAGACATAGGGCATTTAGCGATAAAATGATTGGGCTAACCACATTTGTAGCACACCCTTTTGGAATGGGGCTTGTAGTCCTTCCCCTTCCTTTGTTTGAGGATTTGACGGAAGCTCTTGATGATGAGCGCCATCTCCTCATTGTCAAGCTTGGAGGCGTCGATGGGGATCCTACTTGGTGTAGAATCCTTCTTTTCTTCTTCCGTCGCCTTGAATGCGACAGGTTGCACCTCGGGTGTGGAGGTGCCGCCTTGCTCCAAGTTGATGATTTGTTTGGAGCCTTTGATCATAAATTCAAAGCTCACAAACTTTCCTATAACCTCCTCGAGAGACATTAACTTATATCTAGGATCACCACGAATAAATTGAACTTGAGTGGGATTACTAAAAACAAGTGATCTAAGAATAACCTTGACCATTTCAAGGTCATCCCACTTGGTGCTCCCGAGGTTGCGCACTTGGTTGACCAAGGTCTTGAGCCGGTTGTACATGGCTTGAGGCTCCTCTCCTTGGTTGAGGACGAATCGACCGAGCTCCCCCTCGATCGTTTCCCTCTTAGTGATCTTGGTCACCTCGTCTCCTTCGTGCGCAGTCTTTAGTACGTCCCAAATCTCCTTGGCACTTTTCAACCCTTGCACCTTATTATACTCCTCTCGACATAGAGAGGCGAGGAGTATAGTAGTTGCTTGGGAATCAAAGTGATTGATTTGGGCGACTTCGTCCGAATCGTAGCCTTCATCCCCCACGGATGGTACCTACGCTCCAAACTCAACAATGTCCCATATGCTAGCGTGGAGTGAGGTTAGGTGATGCCTCATTTTATCACTCCACATACAATAGTATTCACCATCAAAAACCGGTGGTTTGTCTAATGGGACAGAAAGTAAAGGAGTGTGTTTGGAAATGCGAGGATAGCGTAAGGGGATCTTACTAAACTTCTTATGCTCATGACGCTTAGAAGTGGCAAACGGTGCTTTGGAGCCGGTAGAAGGCGATGAAGAATCGGTCTCGTAGTAGACCACCTTCTTCATTTTCTTTTTCTTTTCACCGCTCCGATGTGACTTGACGTGTGAAGGGGATCCCTTCACCTTGTTGCCAGACTCTCCCGATAGAGCCTTCCCATGGCTTGTAGACTTGTCACCACCGGTCACGATCTCCTTCGTGGTGTGATCTCTCGACATCACTTCGAGCGGTTAGGCTCTAATGAAGTACTGGATCTGATACCAATTGAAAGTCGCCTAGAGGGGGGTGAATAGGCGGAAACTGAAATTTACAACTTTAAACACAACTACAAGCTGGGTTAGCGTTAGAAATAAATGCGAGTCTAAAAGAGAGGGCGAAAACAAATCACAAGTAAATGAAGAGAGTGACACGGTGATTTGTTTTACCGAGGTTCGGTTCTTGCAAACCTAGTCCCCGTTGAGGTGGTCACAAAGACCGGGTCTCTTTCAACCCTTTCCCTCTCTCAAACGGTCACCTAGACCGAGTGAGCTTTCTCCTCAATCAAATGGGTCACTTAGACCCCTACAAGGATCATCACAACTTGGTGTCTCTTGCTTTGATTACAAGTGTCTTGAGAACAAGAATGGAGGAAGAAGAAAGCGATCCAAGAACAAGAGCTCAAAGAACACGAGCAAAACTCTCTCTCTAGTCACTATTTATTTGGAGTGGATTTGGGACTTGAAGAGGCTTTGATTCTTTTGAATTATGTCTTGTATTGATTGCACTAGCTCTTGTATTGAATGAGATGTCTGAAAACTTGGATGCCTTGAAGTGGTGGTGGTTAGGGGGGTATTTATAGCCCCAACCACCAAACCAATCGTTGGGGAGGTTGTCTATCGATGGGTGCACCGGACAGTCCGGTGTGCCACCAGACACTGTCTGGTGCGCCAGCCATGTCACCCAACCGTTAGGGTTCTTACGGTTTAGACCATTAGAGCTCTAACTTCTTGGGGCACCGGACAGTCCGGTGCCGCACCCGACAGGCACTGTTCACTGTCCGGTGCGCCTTCTGTCGCTGCTCTGACTCTACGCGAACTGTCCGCGCGCTGTTCACGTACACTATTCACTTTTGCAGACGACCGTTGGCGCAGTAGCCGTTGCTCCGCTTGGCGCACCGGACAGTCCGGTGCTACACCGGACAGTCCGATGAATTATAGAGGAGCGACCTCTAAGAAACCCGAAGCTGAGGAGTTCGGAGTGTATGGTCCCTGGTGCACCGGACACTGTCCGGTGGTGCATCGGACACTGTCCTGTGGCACACCGGACAGTCCGGTGCGCCAGACCAGGGGAGCCTTCGGTTTCTTTTGCTCCTTTCTTTTTGAACCCTAACTTGATCTTTTTATTGGTTTCTGTTGAACTTTTGGCACCTGTAGAACTTATAATCTAGAGCAAACTAGTTAATCCAAATATTTATGTTGGACAATTCAACCACCAAAATCATCTAGGAAAAAGTTTGACCCTATTTCCCTTTCAGTCACCAGGAGTAGGACATGCACTGTGTGGAGCTGAGCAGTGATATATGATAATCACGCATATATACTTTAGCATTAGTAATATATAATAATCATACGTATATGCTTTAGGTAAGATCCAAAAAGGTTCATTGTCTCCTTCGTTAGCACTTGTCCTTATATTTCATTCACCGATACCTGACATCCATTTGTTGAATCCAGCAAGTTCTAATTTATCTTGTTCAGTCAACATAGGTGATAGTAATCTCATGTTTTTAATTCAGCTGCAGCACAGTTTCAATAATTAATGATAAAATAAACAGAAACGCTTGATTGTATACGAAATCACAAATCATAAACAATGTGGAGATGTGATAGGGATATGCTCTGTTGGGTAGCTAGAGATGTCCGCTCCCGAGTTTGAAATGCCGGTTGCAAAGCAAAGGAAAAAAGAGTTCACGAACGCAATTGACGTCGCAACAACATTATTAATGGACCACGGTAATCAGTTATCAACAGGTAAACTGCATATTTTTAATATGTATAGAACATTTTGTGTATGTTTTTTTGCACGTACATCATAGCTCTATGGAAATGGTCGATGTAAAGAGATATAATAAATCTATGATTACCTTTTTTAGTTTGTCACAGCAACATTATTAATAGACCATGGTAATCAGTTATCGATATGTGAACTGCATATTTTTAATATGCGTATGTTTTTTTCACGTACAACATAGCTCTATGGAAATGGCTGATGTAAAGAGATATAATAAATTTGAGTACTTCTTTTGTTTGTTAACCAAAACATGTCTCTATAAATAAAATATTGATGGAGGTAAACACCTTTATGTAAAAATACATACTTTGCTGGACAACATTAAAGTGGCATGGAACAATGGAAATTATAGTGAGTATGATTAGCACATGTTAAAAGAGTACATAATTATAAATGTTCTCGAGCAAATAGAGTACTATTTTTAGCTGAACTTTGGAAGAGGAAGATAGTGCCTGTAAAAGTGGTTAACTGAATAAGCGCAGCTCAGAGCATATAAAAGTTTATCAGTGCCAATATATAACAATACACATAGCCTTTAATAATTACGGCTCTAAACAAAAAAGCTGGACATCATCCGCACTGTACAACATATATTACAATTGTGTATTTTCTCAAGAGGAGCCTGGTGAAGGCAACTCAATGTTTCTTTTTGTTTTTTATTGGAACTTTGCTTTATGGTCTTCAAATAAGAGATCAGTGAATGCACTTCAAATTCTTCTGTCGCACCCTTATATTCCAATTTAAAAAATAGCAGTGAAGAACGAGAGGAAGCTAGTAGAGCTGATAGGATGGATGAAACCAACTTAAACATATGTTGTTGTCATTGATAATATTAACATGCATCAGATTTAGATTTTCTAAAGCATCAATACTGTCTTTCTTTTTTCTAAAAAATGACATTCTCTCTTATGAGCAGGTTAAAGATTATGTTTTCTTTAAGTTAGCTATGTTTGTCTGAAGATGTGGCCATCGGTCCTTTCCATGTAAAGTAGCCAACAAAATACAATATTTTTAAGATAATAAGCTAATTTGGAAAGGTATAAAAATATATATAACGGATAATAACTGAGCAAGAACAACTAATCAGTGTGAAGGTGGACATATAAACAATAATAGAATGCACTTGAAAAAAAGAGAAACCCAAATACATGTAGAACATAAAGGTAAGGATCGTGCAGTAACCTGTATGGTAGTAGTGATAGAGAGGTATCAACAGTAAGTAGTACAGTGCTTTTGATTTTTTTTTTTACTGTGATGTTGGAGTAAAAGGAAGCATTCATGTCTAGACCAAAGGGAAAAACTTTTTTCAAGGAGTAGACTAACAGGTGTAAAGTGGCTAAAGTTTTAGAATTGCGATGCACATGAAATCTTCACTAGTAGAAAAGAGCTCTAAGGTGGTGGCACACAGAAATTTATACTGGCGGTTTCAGTTACAGTACGCCAGTAAAAAACAGGTGGGCCCACCTTAACGAACCACCAGTGTAAATATTCATACACTGGCGGTTCACTTAAACGAACCATCTGTGGAAAGGGTTTATTTCCACTGGCGGCTGTATTAAGTAATCCGCCAGTGAAAATATAATATATACTGGTGGTTCTCTTAACTGAACCGTCAGTGAAAAGGGTTTATTTCCACTAGCGGCTGTATTAAGTAATCCGCTAGTGAAAATATAATATATACTGGTGGTTCTCTTAAATGAACCATCAGTGGAAAGGGTTTATTTCCACTGACGGCTGTAGTAAGTAACCCGCCAGTAAAAATATAATATATACTGGCGGTTCTCTTAACTGACCCGTCAGTGGAAAGGATGTATTTCCACTTGCTGCTGTATTAAGTAACCCGCCAGTGGAAATACATATACGCTGGCGGTTTACTTAACTGAACCGTCAGTGGAAAGTCGGTTAGGGGGTGTTTGAATACACTAGAGCTAATAGTTATTGGCTAAAATTAGTTGGAGACATCCCAACACATTAGCTAATAGTTCAACTATTAGCTATTTTTAGTAAATTAGTTAATAGTTAGTTATCTATTTGTTAGCTAGCTAATTGCACTAGCAAATTTTTAACTAACTAACTATTAGCTCTAGTGCATTCAAACACCCCCTTAATCTACGACATTACGGGAGATTGTAGATTCTAATTGAAAAATGGAAACACATAAATACACCGAGCCAACTAGTGAATTACATTAACAAAATGAGACTTCTTTACAACTTAACTATCGCTACAATTCTGAATAAATAACCTACGACACTAAGGCAGTAGCTATTGCATCTCGAAATACACTCATATCTAACTCATCAAATGTGCTATTGCTACTCTCACCTAAGTGTACATCATTAACAAGGTTAGTAGGTACAAATTGGTCAAAGTCTTGATCGTGTATAGCACTGTCTCGAATGAAGTTATGCAGTGCCATGCAAGCAATAATAATCTTTGATTGTTTCCTAAGCGAAAATGAAGGTAGATTTAGCAGGATTCTCCACTTCATTTTGACGATCCCAAACGGTCGCTCTATAACATTACGGAGGGAAGAGTGTGCAAAGTTGAACACTTCTTTGCTACCTACTGGTCGCCTCGCATTTTGCCATTCAGAAGTATAGTACCTATGACCCTTATATGGTGCAAGGTATCCCTTCCTGTTGGGATAACCAGAATCTACAAGGTAGTATTTACCTGCACCAAAACAATTTTGTACTTCAATACATGTGATACACATTAATAATGTATGGTACAAAACTAAAATATAGTTTTACCTTCAGGTGGATGCGGGAACCTATCTCGATACGTGATCAAAGTATCCTGTAATACTCTAGTATCATGCACTGATCCAGGCCAACTTGTGACGATAAATGTGAACCTCATATCGAAGTCACAAACGGCCATGACATTTTGCGATGCATAACCGTGTCGACCAATATACTTTGGTTGCTCAGAGGTCGGGACAGAAGCGGGAAAGTGGCTTCCATCTATTGCACCTATGCAATCCTTGAAGTGTGGCCAAAATCTACTCTCTCGCAGCCTACGATGAATCTCATTGAAATGTGTGTCCTTAGGCTTGATGACGTCTGAAGACATCACATAAATTGTGTTAAGGACTTCACTAAATTTGCGGCTAATTATTTCCAACGAGTGACCAAACTTGTTCCCAATCTGTCTAAAAGATTGTGGACCCCCACGTGCCCACAAGAAAATTGCAACCGCTACCTTTGTACTTACTCCACGACTTGGTTGCAAACCATAATTATGCACCAAGGTACCATGCAAACGATGAAACATAGTGCGACGCATGCGAAACATGTCATAGCAATCATCACTAATCTCCAATGTATGCTCAACCCATTGGATACCTGTTTCGACCATGCTTCTTCTGGGTACCCTACTTGACGAGCTACCCCAAATATCCAAAGTCAATGCTGCCACTAATAATTCCTCATGATCCCTATCACCATCACTATGGTCGGTATCAAGCTGAAACATCTGCACAGATACAAACAATAACCAGTTTCTACAATCATAAAGTTAACATACAACAAACTGACGGTTGTACATTTATAATAAGTCCAACATAGTTCTCACACATATACAACAGTTATTATTGCAAATACTACCTGAACTCGAATATTTGAAATACTTCTCCAACTGAAAAAAAAATACTCATAGGACTCAATGTTTGTAATTGCACTAGACGACATAAAAACGATAGATTGTTTGTAAAAACACTGGACGATGGAAAAAAGACTCGTAAGCCTGACAGTTTGAAGCATAACAGGGCTACCAACACCTAATTTGACTTCTCATTCTTCTCGTAAGCACGGCGCAGCCAAGAGTTCCTTCCTTCTTTGGTCTTGAGGGTAGCAAATACATCTCTATAACATTTATCCATTAAAAGATGAGTCGCAAAGAAATGTAAGTCGCTTCCTTCCTCTACACCATCTTTGATGAAGCCATGGCACATTACCAAGACGCACAGGGGCTGAACGAAGACGCACCGGTACCGACCGATACAACCACCGAGAGGTCAAGGAAAAGGACATAAAGCGACCGGAAAAGATGTGACAGGGGACTGAACAAGTTTCCTAACAAAACATATAAAATCTCAGATGTGAGCACGAAAGGTCAGCCCCCTAGCTCCAGAAGAGGCACTCCCTAAGTTCTGGAATGCACTTGGGTTCGTAGTTAGGGACAATCTTGACATCACAATCTGACATTGGAAAGATGTGTCAGATGATGTCAAGAATCAAATATGGAATAAGCTATTAACGAGATTTGTTCTACCTCGGGGTTCAGAAGAACTCGTGAAGGAATACACGATGAAGCAGCTTGCAATCAATTTTCAAAATTGGAGGTCTGATATGAATACAAAATTTGCAAAGAAAGGCCTAGACCACACAAAAAATAATAAAATCTTAGAAGGTTAGTGGGCAGTATTTCTAGAGCAGAGGAGCAGCCCTGAATTCATATCTCTAAGCGAGGCAAATTCAAAACTATCTAAGAACAACAAGTACCACCACCACTTAGGCACAGGTGGTTACAAGCATCAAGTTTCTAAATGGAGACAAGAAAACACCGAGAAGAAGGCCGCAGGGTTGCCGACGCTTTCCGAGCAACTTGGTGAAAGGACGGCAAATTGGATCCGTGCTAGAAAACCTAGGTAAACTGAGGCTGGTGTATCTTTTGATGATCCAAATGTTGAAGAAGTTACAAAAAACATATATGCAATAGCAGCTAAGCAGAGCCAAGGATCGTTTAAGCCACAAAGGGAGAGAGACATCCTAACGGCTGGTCTCGGTAACCCTGAGCATCCAGGCCGTGTACGAGGAATCTCGTCTAAGGAAGGATTCGGACCACAGTGGGAAGGTTTGTACAAGAAACGTGATCGATACAAAGAAGAGTTGTCAGACTATTTTAAGCATGAGGCAAAGAAAGAGTTCAAAGACTTGATGTCTCAAATGCTATCAAATCCTCCACCAGAATTGATGCAGTAGTTGGCAAGTGCGATGTATGTTCAACAGATGACCACTCCACAGCTGCAAATAATTCCAGCAGCTCAACCGCCGGCTTCCACCAATTGTACAACCATCCCAAGCTATATCGTGTCAACGGGAAATAACGTCAGTTATCCAGTTGATGACATAACAAGGCCAGTGACGTGCACACTAGTTATAAGATATGGTATTAACAATAATCGCACAAAGAAAGTAGGAACAGGCATTGCGATCCCAGGACGTAAGTTTCATGGAAGCGACATACCAGATGATTATTGCAGGGTAGAAGTGACGATGGTCGTCCAAGGATCTGAGGACGACATGCTAGACATCCCTGGGCCCGAAGGAATCGAGACACTTGGACAAGCCATCAAAAATTTCATCCTTTGGCCTCAAAGGTATGTCGAATTGGTTGATCCACCAACACCGTCGTCATCTCATCCCCAACCATCTCCGCCTCCTCAAACTTTAGTACCTTTACATCCATCATCACCTCAACAATCTTCCCATGCTGTTCCTCATCCTCTTTCTAATCCACCGTCTCCGCCACAAGCATCAACATTTAGGACACCACCCCCTTCTCCACAGCTGTTGGGGGTATGCTTCATCGCCGAAGATCCTGTAAGAAGAAACACCTTCGACAGATCCTCTCAAAAGCAGTGCCGAAGCTATCATCCATAAAGCTTCGGCATAGTGACATATCTCAAGACGAATGAGTGAACCGACTTAAAGATGAAATGACCAATCGACCCGTGATAGCTTGTATTGTGATTGTAAGCATTTGTAAAGGGCATGAATGTAATTTCTCACAGGCTGCACCCTGTGCCTACAAATAGATGAACAGTACCCCGTACTGTTCACGGAATCTTGTAATCACTTGCACGCGACACTCGGATTATTGCCTTCTGCCAAGACAAAGGTATAAATGTGATTAAATGTTATGTTTTAATATTTAGGTTTATATGATGAAATATATGAATAAGTTTATGTGTTTTGATATATTATTCTTTCATGTTTCATATTTCATATATTTTATCATCTATTATTTCATAACCCCAATCACGAAGGTATAACCTTCGTGTAACACCATAAAAGCCATCAACTAAAAATAATGAATTTAGTTATTATGTTAATTAGGGTAATGAATTTTTTTAAGTGTTTAATTATTTATTTGCATTTTGATCATTTTATTGTATGTGCTTGATTGATTATCGGATGTTTATCATCAATTCTTTTAAAGAAAAACCTAGTAATTAATATAATAATTAAATAATATAATAGTTATTAGTCAAAAAATAAGTATTTTATTTATAAATAGTTTTGATGAATTTTTTATGAATTTTTGAGCTCTTTAAAAATATATTTCGGAATTAGAAAAAAAAGAAAAAAAAACCTAACCTAGTCGGCCCACTACGGGCCCAGTCCCCAAACCCTACGCGCCTTCTCCCTGGCTGAAACAGCCGCCGCCACCGCCCTCCTCTGTTCTCTCACCTCCCTCCCCTATCTCTCTTCTCTCTCTCCTCCCTGCTCTCTCTCTCTCTCTCTCTGAACGTCGCGCGACCCCCGCACTGTGCGCGCCGCTCCGCTCCTCTCCTGCACCGCGCGCCAGGGACGCGTCCCCAACCCGTGCCTGCGCCAGACGCGACGCCGCGCGCCCAGGGCCAACTGCCCCTGTTTCGGTCGCGCCAGGTCGCGATGACCCCGCTGCCCTGCGCCGTGCTCGGCCGACCCCGCGCGAGCCCCGACGGCGCGCTGCATCGACCGGCCACGACGCGACGCGTCTTAGCCGACCAAGCCGCATGATCGCGACACCCAAGCGCCGCGCGCCGAGCCCAAGTCCGACCGACGCGCCACGACCCCAAGCAAACTCGCGCGTCCGTTCGCCCACCGCGTTAAGGATCATCACTGCGACTGTTTCTTCCTCCCTTCACTCCTCCGTTACTCCCTCCCTCCATCAATGGCGTTGAATTCAGCCCCTCCCCTACCTCCTTAATCCTATAAATAGGAGCCATCACCGGTTGAACTCAGTCACCCACTCGTTCTTCCTCTGGCTTACCCCTTTTCTCCTCCCGTGCTACTGCTCAAGTAGAGCAATGTCAACGCCCTCCGTTTGCCACTGTTGTCGCACGTCGGAACCGCATCGACACCGTTGGAGATCACCAGCGAGGTCCCCGACAGGGGCGAAGCTGCCTTAAGGCATAGGGGTCGCCGGATCCCGATGGAATTTGTCAAATCCAGTGTAAAATATTATTTAACACTGTTCATCAATGTATTTGACCCCAATAATTCATGGAGCCGACCCCGGTGGATCCATTTTCTGGCTTCGCCCCTGGTCCCCGAGCATCTCCCCTGCAACCCTCACCGCCGGTGAGAAACGACCTGAAACCCCTGCCTCACGCCCTGCTCGCCTTGGCCCTATTCAGCCGTTCGCTGTGGAGCTGAGTTCAGGGTGACATTTTGTGAGTTGATCCCTGTGTCATGTCAGTTCTTTGCCCACAACTTTCAATGTTCAGAAGTAATCAAATTAGGTTCACTATCTTCTGTGCTATTCCCTAAAATTTAAGGTTAATTTTGTTAGAGCCTTGCAATAGTGTTTCCAATGCAGACTTTTTGGCTCGTATTAAAAATAGATTTTACTATTACCTTATTTTGTACCAAATTACATGTTCTCATAGATGATTTTGGATTGTGTTTGCTTTATTTGATTTATGTGTAGTTCTCCTAGTATGAAATTCAAAAGAAATTGTGAACCATTTTTTTAATACATTAGATAATTACTTATCTTTCATGATAAGTACGAATAAATTTGATACTCAAAGATATATATATATATGCCTACCAATATTAACAATGATATAGAGATCCTCTAACAGAAATGTTGAAATAATATGCTAGTGATCATGTCTACTAGCAGCTTAATAATTCTTTAAATGAATTATAGGTTAGTTATCTTATAAGTAGCAATATAATGTTTATCGAGTGAAATGTGAAAAAATCGTAACCCATGTGCTCTCCAATAGGAATACAATAATTAACTGGTTAATTATTTAGATTCCATAAGATTTGGACTAGTGTTATATTTACATATTTTTTTATTATTTTATAAGAATTTACATAGTATGCGCTTCCATCGTCAATTTGCCATATAGATTCCTCTAGTGTATTCTCGAGACAAAATTATTAGTAGTTTACCTCGTAGCAAATGAAACGATCGTCGATATGGATAGACTTATGTTATAATTACAAATCAAATTTTATTTTTAGACGTCTTTTATATGTATGATTTGTAAAGTGTATGTTTCATTGTTTGTTGAATGGTGCGTGTTTATTTATTGGTGAATGAATTCTTTTGTATGTACGATATGCGAATCGTTATTAGAAGCTGATTGTGTGGTAGAGGATCTAAATTCATTTGAGGACGACCCGCAGGAAACTTTTGAGCAAGGCAAGTGGATTCTCCCTCTGTATATTCTTTTTGTACCCACTCATTGCATATAATAATATTATTTTTTGATATACTACATAATTTGATGGGTTTTACCTAATTAAGGATTTCCTCGATTTATCAACTGTATTCCTTGTTTAACCTGGGAGATAATTAAGCTTTGCAAAATTTATACTACCGCTCAACTTAATGATTTTGATGTCACTCATTAATTGGTATTAATGTTCCAAAAATTTAATTGGCAATTATGACATTAACCCGATGGTTAAAACAGCATTATTTCAAATTAATTGGAACATGGAATGGCCACCCACGAAAACAGTGCAACCACGAGTGCTATCATGGCTCTGGCTTTGGTAATTAGCTTTATATGCTTAGTGCCTGGCAACCTTACCTGAAATATGAGCAAAAGGGGGAGCGGTAGGTGTTGGCAGCCCACGTTAACATGGGGACGTATTCTTGGCTAAGGTACCTCACCCAAGGGGCCACCACCATCGTCTTTAGAAATCTTAGCGGGTTGCTTCGTATTAAGTGTATTTTGTGAAAGCCTCATAATGGATCCCTAGCCATTCACCTCGGCAGTGTTTAAGGGTCTGATCAACCCAGGCTAGATGGGATACATGGCTTGTGGGTAAAGTTGTACCACCTCTGCAGAGTGTAAAACTGATATATCAGCCGTGCTCCTGGTTATGAGCGACCAGGACTCCTCACATGATAATTGAACTTGAAGATGGAATTAAATTGAGATCCGATGATCTGCCAATGATTTGCTTAAGTGGTTTCACTTAAGTGTTTTTGTTATATTCATATTCCTTTGTTTAAATGGTATATTTGGGATTCACACTTATTAGTAAGATAGGTGTTGTTAATAAAATATTGAACAACTAAAATGCTTACTGCTCAACCTTAGCCTCACCTTGTTATACCAACATTAATTTTTCCCCCACTTGCTGAGCCCCGACCATAAGTGAGCTCACCCTTGCTAATATTTTAATCAGAGGGTGATGCTGGAGACTTTGACAATGAGGAATTTTAAGTCTAACGATGCGCCGGTCATCTTCCTGTGGGAGATTGCCCATGTTATTTATTTCCGCTTTACTTTGATGTGATATTTGTCCAAGATACAATGATGCAGATGATGTAATAAAGTATTATACTCTCTCTTTACGCCTTTATTGCATTGTCTTTTAATATATTACACTTATGACGTCAACATATGTGTGGAAATGGATCCTGGCACACATATGGTATGCGCTCGGTTCTACCCCCTGGAACTGGGTGTGACAGAAGTGGTATCAAAGCTATGCTAACCCTAGGTCGTTAGATTAGTTAGAAATGGAAAGCCTAGTTTCTTCAAAACTTGCTAATTTCACTCTTATAAATTATTTTATCAGTCTTACCTCTTTAAAATTTCAACTGAGTTGACTCTTCTCTTGTAGATGGTTCATACTCTCCAAACTACCAGCATTAACACCAGCTACGCCCCTCAGCCCCGGCAGATCCCGGTCTACCCAGTGGTAGTCGAGGAAGTTCCGGTGGATCTCCCTCCCATCTGAGTGGAGAATGTAGTCAATCTGGAGGACAGCTCGAAGGAACAGCTGCCGATCCCCACCCCGTTGGCAGAGTCCCTGGCCTTCGCAGCTAGGTCATCGACATCAGCACTGCCTGCACTAGCCTTCCAACCACCTGCACCTAGAGGCGACGACCCCGACGACTCCAGAGATGACGATGACGAGGATGACGACGACGAAGAAGGTGGAGACAAACATGTCCATGAGGAAGCTGACTACGCCCAGCAGGACTACTTCATGGGGTTTGGTCCTATTATCGAACATTATACATCAATATTCGAGACGGGGCACTTCCCCAACCTGCTGCAAGAAGTGCTGCACGCGTTAGGCACCTATGTCTGCCCCCTGTATGACACAAGGCGAGTGAGCGAGCCTCCCCGGGCTTGCTACTACATCACTCGCATCCACGTCAGGGTGATGGATGCAGGGGACAGAGGATTCAGGACTCTGTCTGCTCACGAGTCCCTGACACCACTATCCACCTACACTGCCTCGGTCAGTGATGCTGCCCGTCGGACTCTGTGGTCGCTCAGCCACACCTACCGGCAGTAGATGCAGAACACGAGGTTCAGGCATCTTCCTCAGTGTCTGAGTGGAGGAAGCCAAACCAGCATCGTCCCAGGTGAAGCCGGTGAGGATCGCCTCAACACCCTAGCTGGTGTAGTGGTTGGTCTCAACACCGACCTGTACAGTGCCATCCTGGATCTCTCTAGGGTGCATTTGGAGCTGGAGAATGCCTATGCCAGGATTGCAGCCCTGGAAGCCCAACTGCAAGGACTGGATCCACCCGAAGCTCAGGTCCCCGCCATGGTGTTGTCTCCTCCCCGCAAGAGGCTGCGCTATGGAGAGCCTGGATCCGTCACTAGGCTGCTTTAGCTGTTTTGAGATATGATGTAATAAGTTATGCTTTGCGTTAGAGGATGATACTCTTTTTAGTTATCCTATTAATAAATAACAACCATGTGATGGTGATTGATTGAAATGTTTGATTTGGATCTTTGTTTGAGTGTAATGGTCTTATGGAATGATGGCCATAAGAACATATAAAATTTTTAAACATAAGCTATTTCCCCCTAAAATCTTTTCTACTCTTTACTCCTCTAAGATGTTCACTTCCTAACCAATCAGATGGTGAACGCTCATCAAGGACCCAACAACAACCGGAACCAGCGTGGTCAACAAGTACCACCACCACCGAATCCCAATATGGAGCAGTTCATCGCCGCCTAGATGCAGATTCTGCAAGGACTCACTACGGCTGTTCAACAAATTTAGCAAAACCAGCAGAATCAGCAACATCAGCAGCAACAGCAGTACGCACCCTCGGCCAGAGATAAGCACCGGGATTTCATGAGTCATCACTCGCCGACATTTTCTCATGCGGTTGATCCTCTAGATGCCGATGACTGGCTCAAAGTCATTGGAAAGAAGCTGGACATCATCCAGTGCAACGACCGGGAGAAAGTCTCGTACGCCTTGGGAAGACTCGAGGGTTCAGCGTCCGACTGGTGGGATGCCTTCACAGCGGCACACCCCAAAGCGGATACAATAACTTGGCAGGAGTTTTAGGAGAACTTCCGCGCTCATCACATTCCCTCAGGAATCATGAAGTTGAAGAAGAAGGAGTTCCTTTCCCTTACTCAAGGGAATATGTCTGTCAGCGAGTATCGTGATCGCTTCACTCAGCTTTCACGCTATGCTCCGGAAGAAGTGGACACAGATGAGAAGCGCCAAGAGCGTTTCCTGGAAGGACTGATTGGACCTCTAAATTACCAACTTCAGAGTCATACATTTCCCAATTTCCAGACACTGCTGAACAAGGCAATTGGCCTTGAAAGTAAAAGAAAGGAGCTATCTGGCCACAAAAGAAAATTTCAAGGTCAGTCTAGCAGGAACACCCGTCCGAACAACGCTCAAGGTTCGCAGTTCCGCTCTGGAAATCAAGGCGGAAACAATTATCAAGTGCAACTCTCTGGACAACAAAGCCAAAGAAATAATCAGAGTCAGAACCAACAAAGGAGCAACTCTCAGACCAACCAGAGGTCTGGTGGGAGTTCACAGAACCGTCAAGGTGGCACCAGTAACATGCAGGCCAGAAGCAACAACGCACTTGTCCAACCCAATGGCTGCTTCAAGTGCGGTGAGCTAGGCCACTATGCCAACAACTGCCCAAGGCGCAACCAGCAGACACCCCAGAAAAGCAATAACCAGAGAAATGACCAGAACACCCCCGCTCGTGGATCTACTCAGAACAAGACACCGCAGAACCAGAGCAGAGGAAGGGTCAATCACATCACCGCAGAATCAGTACCTGAGGATGCCGACATAGTGTATGGTATGTTCCTTGTTAACTCCATACCTGCATCAGTTTTATTTGACTCTAGAGCATCGCATTCATTTATAACTGAGTCATTTGTGGAAAAACATAACATACCGAAGTACCCCCTAAAGAAGATATTACATATTAGTTCACCGAGAGGTGACATGAAGGCCACACACTCATACCCCCATGTTAATATCAAGATTCAAGGAATAGATTTTTCAGTCGACCCAGTGGTCCTAGGATCCAATGGTATTGATGTGATTCTTGGATGCAACTGGTTGAAAAGTTGTGATGGAGTGATACAGTATGCCAATGGAACAATTATGTTGACAAGTCCTCAAGGTGAAAGAATCCAAGTTAACATAGACAAGTCAACAGATGAAAAAGGGAAAACAGTGATCAATCACTTGGAAGAAAAGCCCTTGGAAAATATCAAAGTAGTGTGCGAATACTCAGACGTATTTCCGAATGAATTACCAGGTATGCCACCTGACCGTGATATAGAGTTTTCTATTGAATTATTACCCGAAACCGCACCTATCTCAAAAAGACCTTATAGAATGGATGTCAAGGATTTAGTAGAACTGAAGAAACAAATAGAAGAATTACTAGAAAAAGGTTTCATTCGCCCAAGTTCATCCCCTTGGGGAGCCCCAGTTCTATTTGTGAACAAGAAGGATGGTTCGAGGAGAATGTGCGTTGATTATAGAAGTTTGAACGAAGTAACCATCAAGAATAAATATCCATTACCTCGGATTGAAGATTTATTTGATCAGATGAAGGGAGCTAAGATATTCTCGAAGATAGATCTGAGATCGGGATATCATCAGTTAAAGATTCGAGCAGAAGATGTACCGAAGACAGCCTTCACAACGAGATAAGAATTATATGAGTTTTTGGTCATGTCGTTTGGACTAACTAATGCACCAGCATACTTTATGAACTTGATGAATAAAGTATTCATGGAATATCTGGATCAGTTTGTGGTCGTATTCATTGACGACATACTGATATATTCTCCGAATGAAGAAACACATGAAGATCATCTAAGGCTAGTCCTACAAAAGCTTCGTTACAACCAACTATATGTGAAGTTCTCGAAGTGTGATTTTTGGCTTAAGGAAGTTGCTTTCTTAGGGCATATCGTTACCGATGGTGGAATTAAAGTGGACCCAGGAAAGATAAGTGAGATACTAGATTGGAAGCAACCAAAGGATGCGTCCAAGATCAGAAGTTTTCTTGGATTGACAGGATACTATAGAAGATTTATTGAAGGTTTTTCCAAGTTAGTGAAACCACTTACCTCTCTACTGGAGAAAGGTAAAGAGTTCAAATGGGATGAAGCTTGTTAGAATTGTTTTGAGAAACTCAAGAAAAGGTTAACCACTGCACCAATATTGGTAATGCTAGACATCCACAAGGGATTTGATGTGTATTGCGATGCATCACACCTTGGACTTGGATGTGTGTTAATGTAAGAAGGAAAAGTGATAGCTTATGCTTCAAGACAGTTGAGGAAGCATGAGAAGAATTATCCTACGCATGATTTGGAACTAGCTGCCGTAGTGCATGCTTTGAAGATTTGGAGGCACTCTATGATTGGAAACAAGTGTAAAATCTTCACGGATCATAAAAGCTTGAAATATATATTCACTCATAAAGAACTCAACATCAGACAGAGAAGATGGCTTGAGTTGATTAAGGACTATGATTTGGAAATACAATATCACCCAGCAAAGGCAAATGTAGTAGCTGATGCTTTGAGCCGTAAGGGTCAAGTGAACAACATCACTACTCATTTGATGTCACAGGAATTGTGCTGAGAAATGGAACAACTCAACCTTGGTATGCTTTATAATGTAGAAGCAACAGTTATGGAAGCTGAATCTACTTTGGAAGAAGAGATTCGTAAAGGACAAGAGTCCGATGAGAAAATTAAGGAAATTAAAGCTTTGATTGGTTTGGGTAAAGCCCCAGATTTCACGGAAGGTGAACAAGGCACATTATGGTTTAAGAAGAGAATCTGCGTACCAGAAATCGAAAACTTACACCAACTTATTTTGAGAGAAGCTCATGATTCAGCTTACTCTATTCACCCTGGAAGTACAAAGATGTACTAGGATCTTAAGGAAAAGTATTGGTGGTATAGTTTGAAAAGAGATGTTGCTACTCATGTTGCATTATGTGACGTGTGTCAGCGAGTTAAAGCCGAACACCAAAGACCAGCAGGATTGCTACAACCTCTCAAGGTACCAGAATGGAAATGGGAAGAAATCGGTATGGATTTCATAGTTGGACTACCCCGTACTCGAGATGGCTATGATTCAATATGGGTCATAGTAGACAGGTTGACTAAAGTAGCACACTTTATACCTGTGAAGACAACTTACTCAGGAGCCCAGTTAGCAGAATTATACATGTCAAGGATTGTTTGTCTGCATGGAGTGCCGAAGAAGATTGTATTAGATCGAGGAACCCAGTTTACCTCGCGCTTTTGGAAAAGACTACATGAGTCCATGGATACCAAGCTAAATTTTAGTTCAGCTTATCATCCGCAAACGGATGGGCAAACAGAAAGAACAAACCAAGTGTTGGAGGATATGCTAAGAGCTTGCGCTCTAAAGCATGGTAGAGGCTAGGATAAGAGTTTGCCTTATGCAGAATTCTCGTATAATAATAGTTATCAGGCAAGTCTAAAAATGGCACTGTTTGAAGCACTTTACGGACGAAAGTGTAGAACACCGCTTTATTGGAATCAGACTAGAGAAAGTCAAGTATTCGGTCCAGAAATTCTCCAAGAGGTGGAAAAGCAAGTGCATATTATCAGAGAAAATTTGAAGACAGCAGTCAAGATAGAAAAGCTATGCTGATAATAGAAGAAGAGAGTTGATGTTTGAAGTAGGAGACTTCATATACCTTAATGTTTCACCGATGAGAGGAATGAAAAGGTTTAAGGTTAAGGGAAAATTATCACCTCGTTATATTGGCCCATTCAAGATTTTGGAAAGAAAATGTGAAGTAGCCTATCAATTAGAGCTACCCAATAGTTTATCGGATGTGCATGACGTATTTCACGTATCACAACTTAAGAAGTGCTTAAGAGTACCGGAAGAACAGTTACCCATGGAAGAACTGAATGTCAATGAAGATTTGACTTATTCGGAGTACCCGGTCAGAATTCTAGAAACATCTCGCAGAATTACACGAAGTAAAGTCATTGACATGTGCAAAGTTCAGTG
Source organism: Zea luxurians (assembly GCA_029449295.1). NCBI lineage: Eukaryota > Viridiplantae > Streptophyta > Magnoliopsida > Poales > Poaceae > Zea > Zea luxurians. The sequence continues at coordinate 8,853,498 of JAOPSE010000005.1, read as the reverse complement.
GAGTCATCATTCGAAAGATGAGACCACTTAGGAAAGAGAAGATGAACTCAGAGCAGAATTTCCCCAGTTATTCTCGGAAGTTCCATAATCTCGAGGACGAGATTCTTTTAAGAGGGGTAGGTTTGTAACACCATAAAAGCCATCAATTAAAAATAATAAATTTAGTTATTATGTTAATTAAGGTAATGAATTTTTTAAGTGTTTAATTATTTATTTGCATTTTGATTATTTTTTTATGCGTTTGATTGATTATCGGATGTTTATCATCAATTCTTTTAAAGAAAAACCTAGTAATTAATATAATAATTAAATAATATAATAGTTATTAGTCTAAAAACAAGTATTTTATTTATAAATAGTTTTGGTAAATTTTTTATGAATTTTTGAGCTCTTTAAAAATATATTTCAGAATTAGAAAAAAAGAAAAAAAAACCTAACCTAGCTGGCCCACTAGGGGCCCAGTCCCCAAACCCTACACGCCTTCTCCCTGGCTAAAACAGCCGCCGCCCTCGTCTGTTCTCTCACCTCCCTCCCCTATCTCTCTTCTCTCTCTCCTCCCTGCTCTCTCTCTCTCTCTGAACGTCGCGCGACCCCCGCACCGCGCGCGCCGCTCCGCTCCTCTCCTGCACCGCGCGCCAGGGACGCGTCCCCAACCCGCGCCCGCGCCAGGCGCGACACCGCGCGCCCAGGGCCAACCGCCCCTGTTCCGGCCGCGCCAGGTCGCGACGACCCCGCTGCCCTGCGCCGTGCTCGGCCGACCCCGCGCGAGCCCCGACAGCGCGCTGCATCGATCGGCCACGACCCGACGCGTATGAGCTGACCAAGCCGCCTGACCGCGACACCCAAGCGCCGCGCGCCGAGCCCAAGTCCGACCGACGCGCCGCGACCCCAAGCAGACCCGCGCGTCCGTTCGCCCACCGCGTTAAGGATCATCACTGCGACCGTTTCTTCCTCCCTTCACTCCTCCGTTACTCCCTCCCTCCATCAATGGCGTTGAATTCGGCCCCTCCCCTACCTCCTTAATCCTATAAATAGGAGCCATCACCGGTTGAACTCAGTCACCCACTCGTTCTTCCTCCGGCTTACTCCTTTCTCTCCTCCTGTGCTACTGCTCAAGTAGAGCAGTGTCAACGCCCTCCGTTTGCCACTGCTGTCGTACGTCGGAACCGCATCGACACCGTTGGAGATCACCAGCGAGGTCCCTGAGCATCTCCCCTGCAACCCTCACCGCCGGTGAGAAACGACCCGGAACCCCTGCCTCACGCCCTGCTCGCCTTGGCCCTATTCAGCCGTTCGCTGAGAAGCTGAGTTCAGGGTGACATTTTGTGAGTTGATCCCTGTGTCATGTCAGTTCTTTGCCCACAACTTTCAATGTTCAGAAGTAATCAAATTAGGTTCACTATCTTCTGTGCTATTTCCTAAAATTTAAGGTTATTTTGTTAGAGCCTTGCAATAGTGTTTCCAATGCAGACTTTTTGGCTCGTATTAAAAATAGATTTTACTATACCTTATTTTGTACCAAATTACATGTTCTCATAGATGATTTTGGATTGTGTTTGCTTTATTTGATTTATGCGTAGTTCTCCTAGTATGAAATTCAAAAGAAATTGTGAACCATTTTTTTAATACATTAGATAATTACTTATCTTTCATGATAAAGTACGAATAAATTTGATACTCAAAGATATATTTATATATATATATACACGTATGTAGATAGGTACACATATCGCCTACCAATATTAACAATGATATATAACAGAAATGTTGAAATAATATGCTAGTGATCATGTCTACTAGCAGCTTAATAATTATTTAAATGAATTATAGGTTAGTTATCTTATAAGTAGCAATATAATGTTTATCGAGTGAAATGTTAAAAGAAATCGTAACCCACGTGCTCTCCAATAGGAATACAATAATTAATTGGTTAATTATTTAGATTCCATAAGATTTGGACTAGTGTTATATTTACATATTTTTTATTATTTTATAAGAATTTACATAGTATGCGCTTCCATCGTCAATTTGCCATATAGATTCCTCTAGTGTATTCCCGAGACGATATTATTAGTAGTTTACCTCGTAGCAAATGAAACAATCGTCGATATGGATAGACTTATGTTATAATTACAAATCAAGTTTTATTTTTAGACGTCTTTTATATGTATGATTTGTAAAGTGTATGTTTCATTGTTTGTTTAATGGTGCGTGTTTATTTATTGGTGAATGATTTCTTTTGTATGTACGATATGCGAATCGTTATTAGAAGCTGATTGTGTGGTAGAGGATCCAAATTGGTTTGAGGACGACCCGCAGGAAACTTTTGAGCAAGGCAAGTGGATTCTCCCTATGCATATTCTTTTTGTACCCACTCATTGCATGTAATAATATTTACTTTTTGATATACTGCATAATTTGATGGGTTTTATCTAATTAAGGATTTCCTCGATTTACCAACTGTATTCCTTGTTTAACCTGGGAGATAATTATGCTTTGCAAAATTTATGCTACCGCTCAACTTAATGATTTTGATGTCACTCATTAATTGGTATTAATGTTCCAAAAATTTAATTGGCAATTATGACATTAACCCGATGGTTAAAACAGCATTATTTCAAATTAATTGGAACATAGAGTGACCACCCAGAATAACAGTGCAACCACGAGTGCTATCATGACTCTGGCTTTGGTAATTAGCTTTATATGCTTAGTGCCTGGCAACCTTACCTGAAATATCGGCAAAAGGGGGAGCGGTAGGTGCTGGCAGCCCACATTAACATGGGGACGTATTCTTGGCTAAGATACCTCACCCAGGGGGCCACCACCATCATCTTTAGAAACCTTAGCGGGTTGCTTCGTATTAAGTGTATTTTGTAAAAGCCTCATAATGGATCCCTAGTCATTCACCTCGACAGTGTTTAAGGGTCCGATCAACCCAGGCTAGATGGGATACATGGCTTGTAGGTAAATTTGTACCACCTCTGCAGAGTGTAAAACTGATATATCAGTCGTGCTCCCGGTTATAAGCGACCTGGACTCCTCACATGATAATTGAACTTGAAGATGGAATTAAATTGAGATCTGATGATCTGCCAATGATTTGCTTAAATGGTTTCACTTAAGTGTTTTTGTTATATTCATATTCCTTTGTTTAAATGGTATATTTGGGATTCACACTTATTAGTAAGATAGGTGTTGTTAATAAAATGTTGACTAACTAAAATGCTTACTGCTCAACCTTAGCCTCACCTTGTTATACCTGCATTAATTTTTCCCCCACTTGCTGAGCCCCGACCATAAGTGAGCTCACCCTTGCTAATATTTTGATCAGAGGGTGATGCTGGAGACTTTGATGGAGACTTTGACGATGAGGAATTTTAAGTCTAACGATGCGCCGGTCATCTTCCTGTGGGAGATTGCCCATGTTATTTATTTCCGCTTTACTTCGATGTGATATTTGTCCAAGATACAATGATGCAGATGATGTAATAAAGTATTATACTCTCTCTTTACGCCTTTATTGCATTGTCTTTTGATATATTACACTTGTGACGTCAACATATGTGTGGAAATGGATCCTGGCACACATATGGTATGCGCTCGGTTCTACCCCTGGAACCGGGTGTGACACTTCGTGAACTTTTGTTTATAACCTTCGTCCGAAGATCATTATACCCTTGAGGAAATAATGATTCAATGGACAAAGGACATTAACACTTAACATTTTATGTTGCCTTGTTCTTAATTCAAAGCATTTGAGAACAAGTTCCCAGCATTGGTGCCCGGATTCACGACAATCAAAGAAATCTAAATTTCCTCTACCAAAATTGGTGTCCACATTCGAGAAAAAGAGTAAAGCTACTACTGCTGGCACAGCTCGATTTTTGAAAGGGATTGGATGGGACCTCACGTCACGTACTGTTGATTTGGCCGAGCATGAGGAGTCTGCAGAAAAGGCTAAGGCAATGGCCGCAAAGATAAAGATCCCAACTAAGGCAGATTATAAAAATGTGCCTAAACATTATGTGCTGGCTAGACCTCTACTAACTCTTGAGAAACTGAGGAAGGTCCCTGCTGGTATTAAAAGGTTGCATGACTGGTACATTCATGCATCATCAGTTGGCATTGACGCCATTAGTGTGCATATACCAGAGCATGTTTTTATTGGTTCGGACCAAAAGGCCTTGCTTGCATTAGAGGATATGTGGTTAATGATAAACCTTCAGAAACTCGACATGCAACTTGTGACTCTGTTTGCACTGTAAGTGACGCTCATATTACCACATCTATGTGTTATTAATTTTCAATATCTGAAACATGCATGTGTGACTTGTAGAATGCAACATGACCAACAAGAGATCTTGTATGGTACCAAGCCCGATGCTAATGCTAGTAAAAGGATTGGGTATCTAAACCCAATACTCATATGTGAGGAAAGCCACACTTTTAGAATCGACAAAGACAATGAAGAGTTAAAGGGAAAGACGGATATAGAAGTTGAGCATCGCATAAATAGGATTTTGAAGCAAGATACGCCACCTACATAGCAAATGCAATGCTTAAATTTCAAGACAGGGAAGCTATAATGGCCCCGTATAACTTTAATAAGTGTGATTTTGCATAAAAATAATAATTTCAATACACATGCATCACAAATTAATTTGATTCGTACAGGGACCACTGGATATGCTTCCTCATTTATCCTAAGGTTGGAAAGGTGCTGGTGCTCGACTCCTTGAACTATGACCCTTCAACCTATGCAAAATTCCTTAGTATCTTAGAGCAGTAAGTCTTTTCTATGCATGCATGCATACTTATATCGTTGAGAATTTTAAAATAATATGGAGATTCTACTTGAGATCATAGAGCATTTAGGTTCTATAAGTTTAAAGGTGGAAAGTACGACAAGACCAAAAAATGTGTTCCACTTGACATCCATCATCACTGGCCGGTAAGTATGTGAACTTATGAATACATATCATACACAATGCTGCAACTAAATAATCAATCTCTCCTATTATGTATGTAGTGCCACAAGCAACCACAAGGATCGGTCCTATGTGGGTTCTATGCGTGCGAGTTTATGAGAATGAACGGACGATACATCACAAACCCTAGCAAGGTATTATTAGTAATAGTCATGTTTGTATTTGTCAGTTAACGATGCAAATGTGAATAGATGATGTTTATAAACTTCCTTTACAGGAATTTCAAAAAGAAAATCCGGAGAACTTGACCGAAGCTGCATTGTATGGTATAGTTGAAGATCTATGCACATTCATATTAAAAGAGGTCATTCCCGCTGAAGGGAAATATCACGACGCTTCCAATACGTTAGCTATGCCAGAGTTTAGAATATTAACAGAAGTTAGTAGACTATCTCTTAAACGAGATAGTTACTAGCTAGAGCATAGGTGAAAACTTATATGTTCGGTTTTGATGTATAGAATGTATCGAATTTAATTCAGTTTTGATGGATTGAAAATTTATAGTTGTAAACAGAAAAATATGTGTTGTAAACAATATATTGTAAATAGATTTGTGTAAATAAATATAAATTTTAGTTTTGTTTGAAAATTTGAAAAAAGGCAGGAAAACTTATACTGGCGGTCAGTGCTAATGTTATTTCCACTGGCGAGCTGCTAAAGAAAACCGCCAGTGATAATAATGTTTCCACAGGCGTTTTCTTAAGCAACCCGCCAGTGAAAATTCAGTTTTGTTTGAAAATTTAAAAAAAGGCAGGAAAACTTATACTGACGGAAAATGGTAAACAAACCGACAGTGCTAATGTTATTTACACTGGCGGGCTAATAAAGAAAACCGCCAGTGATAATAATGTTTCCACAGGCGATGTCTTAGGCAGCCCGCCTGTGAAAATCATGTTTTCATATGTGGTTTCTTAAGCAAACCGCCAGTGCTAATGTTATTTACACTAGCGGGCTGCTAAAGAAAACCGCCACTGATAATAATGTTTCCACAGGCGGTGTATTAAGCAGCCCGCCTGTGAAAATCATGTTTCCACATGCGGTTTCTTAAGAAAATCACCAGTGCTAATGTTATTTACACTGGCAGGCTGCTAAAGAAAACCGCTAGTGATAATAATGTTTCCACAGGCGGTGTCTTAAGCAGCCCGCCTGTGAAAATCATGTTTCCGCATGCGGTTTCTTAAGCAAACCGCCAGTGCTAATGTTATTTACACTGGTGGGATGCTAAAGAAAATCGCCAGTGATAATAATGTTTTCACGGGCGGTGTCTTAAGCAGCCCGCCTGTGAAAATCATGTTTCCACATGCGGTTTCTTAAGCAAACCGCCAGTGTTAATATTATTTACACTGGCGGACTGCTAAAGAAAACCACCAGTGATAATGTTATTTACACTGGCGGTTGGCAATCAACCGCCTGTGAAAAAGGCTGATTTCTACTGTCCCCTAGCACTGACGGCACTGAAAAACGCCAGTGCAAATAGATCTAAGACCGCTACTATAGAGCTTCTGTGTACTAGTGCTTCTGCAGCTAACTGTAACATGTTAAGATTCTAAATTTTTTAGGAGGGAAGGTTTTATTACTATATACACGCTTGTGCAAAGCAATGTAGAAAAATACTTTTACCTTGTATATCTTCTCAAGAGGAGCCTAGTGAAGGCAATTCAATTTTTTTTTTCTTCTGATACTTTGCCTTCTGGTCTTCAAATAAGAGATCAGTGAATGCGTTTCAAATTCTTCTATCGTACTCTTACATTCGTTCCTATTAAAAAAATAGCAGTGAATAGCAACAGGAAGCTAGTAGAGCTGCTAAGAAGGATGAAACCAGCTAAAACATATGTTGTTGGCACTGATAATATTATCATGCATCGTCCTTAGTTTTTCTAAAGTTTTCTTTCTTTCTAAAAAATGGCATTCTATCTTATGAGTATATTAAAGCTTATATATATATATGGTTAGGTAACAGAAAATGTATACATGCAAAAATATGTTACATGGAAGCAAACTTTTTTTTGGAAAAAATACATCCTTCCATGAATGGCTGGAGGACGAATCACATAAGCAATGGGGAAAAATCCCGGACCAGCATCAAACGGGAGTGGCATAAAGCAATCAGACTTGGAGTAGCATGCGTAGCATTCAACCGGTGGTACTCACCAACCGGCGGCCGAGGGACAAGCTAGCAGCATCCAGATGGGGAACGGCGATGTGGATAGATTTGCTCGTAGATGCGCATGGTCTACACCAGCCATCATCTCTTCTCATTTATGCCTCTTCACCGGGTGACCGTGCTCCGCGGCGGCGATGACCTCCACGGCGAGCACACGTCATGGCGTTGCCGCTCCGCCTCGTTCGACGCTGACGGCGCAGTCGTCTTGCGCTTCTCCTCTGGCTTGTTGTCAGCCAAAATTGCAGCTCTGGCGCCCTGCTGGTTGGGCGTCGACGCCCGTAGGCACCAGCTTCGGCGATACCTCCCACTGGCGCGGGCGAGAATGATGGCGAGGAGAGGAAGGGGAAGAAGTCGTCGACGAGCGGGCGAGAGGAGGGGACGGCAGCTACAACTACCAGCAGGGTGGTGGCGACGACGAATGGTAGCCGCGAACCCGCGGTGGCGAAACACCTAGGACAAGGCGGCGGCGCCCCTCCGGCGCGAACGCGAGGAAGACGCGTACAATTTATGTATATTTTATTTTATTTCTGTCTCCATCTCAAACTCTCTCGAAGACGTGCCGGCTAGCAGCCAACCCTTTCTTTTTTGGTCGCGGGCGACCTGGAAGTCTCCACCAGGTCTCTGCCGAAGACAGCAGTCCAATCGATAATTGTGGTAAAAGGACCTTTTCACCCCTGCGCTTTGTTTCGTTGCCTTCATGTGCTTTTCCATCCGCTGAAGCGTAATCGAATGGGCGACGTTTTTTAGCCGACGTGGACAGGCTAACCGACGTCGTTTTGAACCGGCTCTGTATATATAATAATAATAATAATAATAATAATATAATAATAATAATAATAATAATAATAATAATAATAATAACTAGTAACTGATGCGCGCCCCGCGCGCTTAGAAAACATTTATGATTTAAGTGACACTGATAGTATTTTTTTGGACAAACTATTCATATGTATTTTAGATTGTATATGTATATACAAAAGATTGAACAACTGTATAGATTCATTACTTGGTTCTAGAACAAAAATTGAAAATGGAAGTATTACCTGCACATCTTTCTATATGATATCAGTGGAATTGTAGTACATGATTGGGGCATGCATGGTAACTATTTTATCATGCGATCCAGAGAGGGTGTCCAGGTGTTCCAGGAAGCATCACGAGAGAACTCCCCAGTCTCGATCCCCTGCACACAGAGAACAATCGTACTTCAAGGTGAGCAGTAGGTTGAAGTCAGAATTGAAGGGATGCTGATGGAATCCAAGAAGCCTTGTGTCGACAGGAAGCAACCGTATAGCGCGAGCCGAGGGACGAAAAGAACGTATGGAAAGACAGGGAGCTGCCTGAAGCAGCATCCATAGTGTTTTGAACCGCATTTGTTACAGTCCGCTAGATGGCACTCAAGATGGTTGATAAAACTAACGAGGCGATGCTGATCATTGAGAGACGACATGTAATATAAATGCTCATATCAATAAACAGATACCTGGTGCTGAAGTTGGAACTGGAACTTTGGGCAAGATGATACAGTGCTCTTGGAAGCAATTACTGAGGCCATCCTCAATACATGAGTGAGAGTGTCAAGAGGCCTTTGATACGAAGGGCAAAGGAAATGGCTATAGAGTAATGCAATGCAGATGCAGGGGTGTTTTATTCCTTAGAGAATTAACAATAGCTTCAAGCAAGAGATCAAGTCATTATAAAACTAAATCAATAGAGTTCATTACCTAACAATGTCAAGAAGCCGATGGCGAAGGCCAAGAATACGCCCCATCTTTATGTTGTTCATAGAACTATGGCACAGGTAAAATATACAATAATTCTAAGTGAAATATTTGTAATATAAGTGGAAACAACAGTATTTTTTCAGACAAACTATTCATATATACTGTAGATTGTTTATGTATATATAAAAGATAGAACAACTCTATAAATGCATTAATTGGATCTGAAACAAACAAGATCATCTAAAATATAACTTGGTGAATTATGACAAGCGTTAGTTGTTCCTGTTTGAATATTTGGAATTAGATTGTTATTTTTACATAAAATTTCTTCAAAGGAATGAGGACAGGCTTACTTCACCATTTTTTTGGAAGGGGAGCTGCCCTGAGGCGATGGAGATGCCTGCGACACTACCTCACAGACCTGCAGAGAGAAAAGGTGAGGATAGAGGGGATTAGTGTGATTATAATATCAAGTTCAATCCTCAAAGAGAAAAGGTGAGGACAGAGGGGATTAGTGTGATTATAATATCAAGTTCAATCCTCACAGACCTGCAGAGAGAAAAGGTGAGGATAGAGGGGATTAGTGTGATTATAATATCAAGTTCAATCAGGTCTAGACTGTCTACCCTAGGCCACAACTTCACGTATACTTGTTTGATATGGCTTCCTGGTCAATTCCTAATTGTCTAAAGTCTAAAGTTTGAAACTGAGGGTACAAAATAATTAATTAAATTAACTTTAAACTTTGAAGGAAAACAAAGGAACACGATATAGATATGTGCATATCTGCGATTCAGCAAATGGAGACAGGCAACTAATGTCGACGACATTCATGGTTGCGCTCAGAATGTTTTTCCTCCTTGCCCGTTCATCCTCCGGACAACACAGGTTAGGGTGGAGGGGGGTAGACAAAAGTAACTTGAGAGAGTGGACACCAGCAAGATCGGCCTTATCAACAGTGCCACAATGGAGGAAAGTCACGTCCTCGAAGAGGGGGCAGCATGGGCGAGTGCTCCGGTGACATCCTTGTCAGCCTCACCAATTTAGAGACCTCGCACCACAGGGACTGCTTGGTGAGGAAGGAGATAGGAAGGGCGGCATTAGGGGTGGGGCACCTCTGGAGGTTGCCGGTGACTCTGTGCTTGAAGCCCGGGGCGGGTTGACCTACCACCCCGCTACCTCCTTCTGCAGGACGCGGCGTGGAGCTGTGTCGGCACGCGGCCGGGAGCACCGGACACCAGAGCGCTGGAGTCGGAAGCAGGAAGGACGCGGCAGCGCGGGGTGAAGATTCGTGCTCGCGGAGACGACCGAACATGGCGCGCAACACGACATGGCTACTCGGCTAGGGAGGAGGGGACAGGGAGCTCCACCGGTGCGGGGGCGGGGGGGCGGGGGGGAGGTGGTGGAGGTGCTGGCACCATGGTCCGTGGTGGGAGCTAATGGAGCTCTAGGGGGGCCTTCTCTAGTCTGGAAGCTTCGCGGGCGTCGTAGAATGGAGAAGGGTAGGATGCTTCGCCATACGTCGATGCGCGATCCAACGGCTACAATTTTAGACGATGACGTGGATAGGCTAGGGAGCGACGTTTTGGACCGGCTTTGTTATATAGAAATAATAATAAAGAATATTTTATTTTTTTCTCTCCATCTCAAACTCTCTCGAGGACGTCCCGACTGGCAGCCAGCCCTTTTTTATCCCGAGCCACCTGGAAGTCTCTGTTACAAAATATTTGTATAATATATGATCAACCCCTGACAGTTATTCCCAAGGGACACACCCCTTGGGAGACACTGTATCTACTTGTATGTAAACAAGGATCTCTGCAATAAAGATAACAGTTACTTGTCTCTGCCATTGCTCTCTCTCAATCTCGTTACCACTGAGTAGATTACAACACGTTATCAGCACCAGACTCGCGAGATCAGAAAAGAGGAAAACAGATTGTTCGCAGTTGAAGAAGGTTGAAGCACGCCGGAGGTTGCCGTGACGAAAATGACCCCGGCAAGCCGGCTCTGCGCGGACCTCGACGGTTCCGGCGCGAGCGCGGGCCGAAGCAGATGGGGGAGCGGGCGCGGTCTGGCCTCGGCAAGGGCGCGACCCTGGCCCCGGCGCGGGCGAGACGACCCGGCCATGCCGGCTGCGGACGTGGCTCGGCCGGCCCCCAGCGTGGGTGTGGACAGGCGCAGGATCTGCTCGTTTGCGGTCGGCGCGCGGCGCGGAAGCCCGGCGTGGACATAGACCGGCTAGGTGCGGGCGCGTCCCGGCCACTCCGGTCGCGGGCCCGGACGTCGCCAGGACGCCGGCCTTGGCGTGGACGGCGCTCTGCGTGGCTCGCCCCCGGAGCAAGCTCGACCGGGCCCCGGTATGGATGGCCCGGCGGCGGCCGGTCACCAGCGCGGCCGTGGTCAGCCCCAGGCGCGGCAAGGCCGACCCCGGCGTGAGCCTCTCGGCACGTGCGGATCTTCCTGGCTCCTCGACGTCGATGGCTGGCAGGGGCGGGCGCGGCCGGTCCACAGCGACCCCCCCACCGGCGCGCGTCGCGATGGTGCCTCGGCGCGCCCACGGACGACTGGCTGCCGGAGGGTTGGAGCCCTGGCGCCGGCTACAGGATCGTCGACAACCTGCGCTCCACGGGGGAAGCGGCCATGGACCAGACGTGCATCTTGCCGATGTCGTTCCTCGCGTGGCGCTAGGGGCTGGCGGCAAGGACCCTGAGACACTGTCGCCGAGGCTGCAGGAGAACCCCTTCGCCAACGCCTTCGACTCCGCCACCGAGGCGACGTTGCAGAGAGGCCATCACGGCGCACAAGGCGACGCCTTCGGACGACCACGGGCAGGACCCCGACCAGGCGCTGTAGCCGGGCACGGCCATGGCGAGCTCTGGCCAGGTTCTGGGCGTCACCGACGCAGCCGCATACCGCGACCTTGCCAGGGATGGCCGAGCCGTAGCCAACCAGTGACAGGCCCGTCGGCTGTATGGCGAGATCGCCGTCGTTGAGAATGAGGCCAACTTGTCCTCCTCCGTGCCTCGTGGTGCATCACGACGAAGCGTCCAGCATGCTAAAGTCGGACTCCCAATAACAAATATGCATGGTCGAAACATCAAAAATATGGGCTAAATAAAAGAGGTAACAAAGTGCATCTTAATTAGTAGAGGCCAATTATTTATCTTGGGAACAATAGCCTCCCAGATGGTATCAAATGGCACAACAGTAGACTTCATACGATAATATGCAGTTTTTCAGGCATAAGAACTACATGTTCGTTCAATTACTGTTTTAACTTATGTCTAAATTCGAATATTTAGACTGCTGATGATATTTGTAATTGTAATACTTGTCTGTTTATATTATGAAAAATGCAGACTTGTTAATGAATTATATTTTATTTATATTTATAACTCATAATTTTTCGACTTGCTTTTGTTTTTGCATTCTTTTATGTTTGCATGGAAAACATAGCACATAATTAAGTCGAAACTTAGTGATCTTCATGCAATATAAGGTTGCATTTTTTTGGGAAAAAACATAGGGTGATGGAGTTCTAAGCACTGGCTGCGCTAAATTCTTTATAGAATTTAGTAGCCCAGAGACCGTGCTTTTAGGCTGCATTTGACATGCCTATCACTATGAGGTCTACATCTTTCGAGATGATTACCTATACGTGCTAACCCAAAAAGATCACGGACCACACAGGCGTCGCGGGCTATGGAGCCAGGCTGGACGTTGTGGTCATGCTGGCAACTCAAAGAATTCTTTTAATTAAGTTCTACTTAATTAAATGGTGAATTCTTGCAAAATATGATACATATATTCAACTTGGGATTATTCAACACATGATGGAGATCTAAGCTTTGGCTGCAATAAGTTCTTGGAATTTATTTGCCCTGAGACCAAGCTTTAAGACAGCAAAATGTTATTTGCCCATCAGTAAGAGGTCTACATCATATGAGGATGATGATTACCTATGTGTTATCCCAAGTAGATATGTAGGAGACTTGATGTCGGTTATTCACCTTTATGGTGATTACCATTTTGTTTTTGAAAATTTGGTCAAGCACAGGGTAGTGGAGTCCTAAGCATTGGCTGCGGTATGTTCCTTGAATATATCAGCCCAGAGACCATGCTTTCAGGCAGCAAAAGTTTTGCCCACTACTGAGAGATCTACTCCATTGTTTCATTACATGGAGATTATCTACGTTGTGTTCACCAATTTTCAGAAATCTTTTGGTACACTGTATGTGCTACCTGGAATTCTCCAACATATAAAGATATGATATATTTTGCGGCAAAGTTGCAACAGCCTACGAAAATGGTTAAGCCATTTGGAGGATAATTATTTAATAGAGTTTGATGAACTCGCATAATGGGTTTAATTATCCTTAATTTTCATTGCATATGTTCATTTCATTTTTGCATGATATGGGAATTCACCTCTTCATTTTGGAGGAAATAAGATGCTTTCTTTCTCTTACGATTCTTATGAAAAGAACTTATGTGCTTTTGCGGCTTGATGTGCAAGCGCAAAATGAATAGCAAGGGAAATCATAAGACATGTGGACTTATGAGTAAATGTCTATATTATGTTGTAGACTAACACTTTGTATTCATATATTTTGCTTGAAAGCAAATATATAAGCACATTAATAAGGGAAGGGCAATGAGTATGACAAACTCTTTTGTCATTACACTATATGTGATATAGTGTTGTATGCCCAGGCATCTAATCTTGTATATGAAATCCCAATAGATGCATACTACTCATGAAAGCTAAGATATGAAGTGTACTTCAATCTTCCATCTGACATGATAACAGTGGTTAGTTGTGTAATTCATGATTTGGACTAATCATGTAACAACACTTCTTTTTCTAAGAGAAGACCACTTTGTTAGATGATTTGCTTTTGAGTACTATTTAAATGATGCATGAGATTTGGTATAATCTCATAATTGATAGGTTCAACTCATGCGATGTGAGTTGAACACACTCATGTGATTTGAGTGTAAAAACTCATATGAATTTGAGTTAAACAAACTCATCGATTGGAGTTGATCACTCATGTGATTTGAGTTGAACAAACTCATCGATTAGAGTTGAACGAACTCATCAAGACTCATTGATTTGAGTTGTGCAAACTTGTACGGGGATTCTTCCAATTGAGGAAGAAACATGCAATGTGGAGAATTGAGCCACAAACTCTATAAGTGGGGAAACAAAATATTCTCATATTCCTTTGGAAAGAGGAAAGAATATTTTGACAATCGCTTCGCGCGATATCATGATATGTTATTATCATATCCCCTTTTGGTATTGGAAGTATCAAGGATGCGTTGATACATCCTAATTGTTATCTTACCATATTATAGAGATATCCATATAATTTCTATCATGTGGAAACATAAAGTGATAGTGATGGATATTGCATGTGTTTCTCGGAAACATTTCTTATGGATTGTATTCTACATACATCCTCTCGTACAATGTGTTGCATTTGTTAAACTTTTCATGTGATGTTACTTACCATGCGGGTAAGATTGAATTGGTCATCACATTGTTGGGATGAAATGAAAAGTTATGAACAATTCTATTGGTCATGTTTTCCCATAAGATAGATACTTGATGAGTATCATTGGGAATGAGATTTTAAGTCCCTCTTATCTTAAAATCTGATCTGATTTGGTTAAGTTCTTTGAATTGTTTCAAAGGAACGAGTGTGGTCCATTACAAAGATTGTATGGACATTGAAGGCTTTATATGGTTCTTTGGTGCATCTATATGATGACCTCAAGTGTGTCCTTCGGACAACACATGACCATTAAGTAATAATGTCTCAAGCTTGAGCACATTAGCCTCCACACTACTGAATTTACCAAATGTGCTTACAATGATGATTGTTTGTCTTGGTATTCAGAATGATATCTATAAAGGATATGATGAATCTGTGATAGATTCGAAAATTTCAGATCATTAATGACCATCAGTAAAGAATTGTCATTTCCAACTAGTTATGGTTGGAGTCAGGAAGTTTTACATGCTCCTGACTTGTGATTAACTGCATGTACAAGTTCCCCTATGGTTTTTAGTATGTGGGAATCCATGAAATATTTCCCATGCGTACATTGGGTATGTTCCCAATCTCACCACCGCAGCGTACATGTATGGGCACACAGAAAACTGGGGATCTATGTGAGAATTCATTCTCCGTCGATCATTAAGTTTTAGAATCTCTTCATGAGAATCTATTCACGGCCCGTACGCTTGCTTGAATCATGAGCTTTTCCAAGCATTAGGGGGAGATTTCGAGTACCAAAATGAATGCCAGGAAATTATAATGAATGCGTAAGCATTCAAGCTCAGGATCACGTACTAAAACTGAACCTTTGGGTTCGAATGATTTGCAAGAAGTTGTAAATTGACTGCCATGTGCATTTACTATGAGGTGTCACTAAAATTAATCCTACGTGGAAGTGCCAGAAAGAGTGGTTAAATGGAACACCACTCAACTCCCTATTACAATAATGTTGTAAATAAGAGGGGGAGAAGTATGGTCACAAATCCTAGGATTAAGATGCTTGCAAGCTAATGAAGGCTAGACCTTCTGAGATAGTAAATGCAGACCATCTATTCGTTGGTAACCAACATGGTGTTGGTGGACACCTAAAGGATATTGATTATCCTGTGAATGGAAGACATTCACAACCTAGCTCAGTGCGCACTGATGAGGCTAGGTTATCGGAAGCCCTTG
This sequence comes from Zea luxurians, assembly GCA_029449295.1. Classification (NCBI taxonomy): domain Eukaryota; kingdom Viridiplantae; phylum Streptophyta; class Magnoliopsida; order Poales; family Poaceae; genus Zea; species Zea luxurians. The sequence goes on along the minus strand of JAOPSE010000005.1, from coordinate 8,837,876 downwards.
ATTCTCGTTTTGGGATTTCACGAGGAATCATAAGGGTACATAAAAATGACTTCATGTCAACTAGAGAATTGTGTTATTTAAAAGCTACAAGTGTCGACACATACATCTCAGCAATTGTATATGCACTCCAAGTGATCCAAAAGACTATGGCCATAGCAGAGCACGAGCATGCTCAAACTGGATCTTGTTGAGTGATACAATGTTGCAGAGATAGCCTTGCTCACCGGAAAGAAGTGTTAACTTATTTTCACTTCATGGTATCTTACTGTGGATACAAGTTTGTTTTCATGGACTTGGAAACAATAAGGTGGTGAGAAAGCATGGCTAGTAGCAACTGGGTTTATACACAAACTCAAGCATTATTTTAATGCTATAAATTCTCTTCTACCATGAGTAGTAAAATTCTGATACAATACAAAGGGCAGTAAATCATCTATCTTTGCAGTTGATAGATGTAGTGACAACATATGCATATGTGGTCACTGAATTATGGTATTTATGGAGTCTTGAAGGATTCCAAATACATAATAACCAATCACAAATTTGCAATGCTTGGAAAGTCTTTGTGACTTAGAGCATTCAGGTCAAATATGGTACATTCGACCTAGTGAATCCTTCCTTCCGAAGGGATACACAAAGAATGGTATGTTTAGCGTAAATATGTGCAACATATTTCTAAACATACATTACTTATCGACGGAGTTCGAGATAGAAGATATGAATTGAAAGAGATTTTCAATTCAAAGTAAACTATCTTGAGTATCTTGGATACAAAAATTGTCTATATCCAACATATATTGAAGAAATTCAATATGAGAGAATCATTGTTATTTGATTCTTTCCGATCATGAGATGTGCTATTGTATCTTGCAAGAACATCCGGCCGGATATTGCTTTGCAAAGATTTGCTAGCTAACAGCACATGAGATCGAGTTATGATCTCCAAGTATACTCATGCTCTCCTTATGTTTGTATATATTGATCTTGGATATCTATAGAAGATCCCCAGGTACAAGATCAATGACATACTTTTGGTAAGTTGGACCTACTGTTTGATATATGTCGATCAACAGAGATTAATGGTCACTTACACACAGAATGATATACTACATACTGAGGCTATGTGGTGGTCATGATTTTATATCATTGACCTTATTATCTATGGAGATAATATTACTTTGTGTTGTTTAGATGAAAAAAACAAGTTACGAACTAAGTCTCTACCTTACTCCACATTTTTAATGTGTTTGAGAGCAGGTATGAGATGACTTAGTGATTCGTAAAGATCAGGGGGAGTTTTCTCTTGATCAGAAGAACTTGTTTACACATCATGTTGTACTCTTTTCTTCGCATGAGTTTTTCCCTGATTGGGTTTCTCATTCAAAGTTTTTAACGAGACAACATCAACACAAGGTCTATGTCGTATCATCTATTTTTCCTGTAGAGGTTTTCGAGGATGATACATTATGACATAGTTATTGTTGTATTTGAACTAGGTGACGAGTTTATCTCCTTAGAGTTCAAATGAATCAACAATAGAGTATGACTACTCTCCTTATTTTTCCCACTTGGTTTTTAAGGAGACTCGGCTGATATGTTAATTTTTCAGATTTTTTTACTAGATTATCTTGGAGAAATATTAGCCTGAGTTATATGTCTCATCATTTATTTTCCCCACGGGGGTTTTTGAGATGATGACTATAGACATATTATTGTTCTTTAGGCTAGAGGTCCATTGGAGAACAATGTCGTATTGTGGTTCAATTGAACCACTGACCATTATCCATAAGGATAATTGAGCTTGTGTTGTTCAGATGGAAACGGGAAAATAGAAATATTAACATCTTGCAAACAAAGTCTTGTGATAATCTTACTGATCTATTCACAAAATCTCTACCATACTCAACGTTTTCAGAAATATGTTGAGGTGATTGGTATGAGAAGACTTAAGTGCTTGCAAGATCAGGGGGAGTAATTCTCCGTGATATTCGACCTGTTTTGTACCATCATATTACACTCTTTTCTTTGTATGAGTTTTGCCTTGTTAATGTTTTCTCATCCAAAGTTTTTAATGAGGTAATATCAACTAAACTATATGCTTCATCATTGATTTTTCCCCAAAGGGGTTTTTATGAATGATGATTACAAGCATATTTTTCTTTTGGAGTTCAATGTGAGTTTTACTCATGATCCAAAAGCATTGTGTACTCCTTATTTTTCCCACAGGGTTTTTGAGGAGATGAAACATTGAAAGACAAATTGCAGACGATCAAATGGGCTTGGATTGATCAAGGGAGAGTGTTACAAAATATTTATATAATATATGATCAACCTCTGACAGTTATTCCCAAGAGACACACCCCTTGGGAGACACTGTATCTACTTGTATATAAACAAGGATCTCTGCAATAAAGATAACAGTTACTTGTCTCTGCCATTTCTCTCTCTCAATCTCGTTACCACTGAGTAGATTACAACAGTCTCTAGGTCTCTGCCGAAGACTGCAGTCTAATCGACAGCTGTGGGAAAAGGACCTTTTCACCCCTGCGCTTTGTTTCGTTCCCTTCCCGTGCTTTTCCAACCGCTGAAGCGTAATCGAATGGGCGACGTTTTTTAGCCGACGTGGACAGGCTAACCGACGTCGTTTTGAAACCGGCTTTGTATATAAAATATTTTATTTTTTTCTGTCTCCATCTCAAACTCTCTCGAAGACGTGCCAGCCAGCCCTTTTTTTGGTCGCGGGAGACCTGCCGAAGATTCCCGTGCTTTTCCAACCGCTGAAGCGTAATCAAATGAGCGACGTTTTTTAGCCAACGTGGATAGGCTAATCGACGTCGTTTTGAACCGGCTTTGTATATAAAAGAATGAGCCAAGAGTTAAACAGCCTACAGGAAACCACAACCACAAGCGGCACATCAACAAACTAGTTAAACAGCACCATACAGTGATATAAGATAACAATGCAATTCCTTACAACAGCAGAGGCTGCGTAGCAAAAGCATATATGAAAACAACCCAGTTCTTTACTGGCTGGTGGGAGATTTCACCAAGGAGCAGAACCCAATGGATGACAAGGTGAAAGACCCAGTGTTCGCTCACAGATCAAGTAAAAAATCACAAAAAAAATCCTGACCGTATTTCGTTTTATTACAATTGATTAAGACCTTAGAAAAGGAACTCTGGCTTCATGGCGGCACCAAGTCGCAGAACCAGCTTCTCCAGCCCAAGCCTACTCAGTGGACTTGACGATGAAGTTCTGGCGGCTGATGGGGTTCATGACAACCGGTGGCCCAGCAGTGCGAGGCCAGGCCTGGAACTTGGTGTCTGTGGCTTGCCACCACTCCTTCTCAGAAACAGTCTTGGGGGTGCTACCTATGTGCCCGCAAAGGCTGATCCAGATCAAATCCAAATCTACAGGGTTGAAGCACAGATATCAAACATAAATCTATTGAGGATGACACTAACCTCCAAATGCCTTCTTGTCAGAGATAAATGTGTCACACAGGTATGCAATGGCAAAGGATCCGACCAGTGAGCCAACAATGTAGCCAGCCGTCATTTTTGCTGCACAAGGATGGACTGAAGTACAGACTATCAGGTCTGATAAATAATGGAATCATGAATAAATGACTCACATATGCAGATGCATTGTAGACAAGGCAAACCTATAGACTGTTCCTCACAAATAACACAAATAAATAGAACATATAGCCTAGCAACAGATAAATAGCCAACACAAAAGCCAGGGGAAGCTATAACATTTCATTGTTAGCAGAAAGACAAACAGTTTTTTTCCAGCAACAAACGAGTGAACCCCAAATCCGTAGCAGGTTATGTTACCAGTATATTATATCCGAGGACATATCCTGTGCAATCACTCATTTTGGTGCAAGCGTGCAATCAAACTATCCAGAGCAACCAGTCTAGATCCAACGGTTTCATATGAAGTGGTTAAATGTAAAATAGACACTAGGTTTCAGGTGGAGGGGTTAAATGTAAAATAACAGTTACCATTAGATCTAGATCGGATGCACCAGATCGCTTGATTGCATGCTTGCACCAGAATAAATGATTGCATAGGATATTTTCTCATTATATCCAGTATCCATCTTCATGAAACAAGTGTTACTATTAGTCTTACAGTACTTACAGTAACAGCGTCATATGCATGGGAACATTTCAAACCATGAATGATTAACTTTAAAGCTTCAATGAAAGTGTAAATAAGAAAGTCACTGGGCTTAAAAGTGACAGTGCTAATATGAAACTCGCCATACTTGCAGTGACCTCCATCCCACATTAACATTACATCCACAATCTTTCTTCAAAAACATGCGTCAATACGAATCTCTCTCACCAGAATTACAGTGACAGTGTCATGTGTAATGTGCACGGTGCAATTCAAACCACGACAAACATCCATATCTATATAGCTAAGACCATTAAAAAGCGAAAATTTCTCCCCACCCAAATTTCCGTCCGTTCGCCTACACGAGCAACAAAAGAAATCAGACATAAATCGACTCAAGTTGGGATGGACGGATCTCCAACCCAGTAAAATACAGAGGGCCGCCGCCGTCAGCGTAAGCACGCGAGGTGAAGTTCCGGATGCCCGCGCCGCGGCCCAATCGGTCGGATCCGCACAGATCTAGTCGCCTGATTCCCACGGCCCCAAGAGGCCAATACCCGACACATGAGTCGTCGTCCGCAGCTACCAGAGATTAGATCAGAGAAGACCCCCGATGCCTGGTGAGGGGAGTGAACAGGCGGAAACCAACGGGAGCAGGGGGCGGAGGAATTACCAACAGCGCGCGGTGCGGAGACGCGGGGCAAACGGCGAGCGGCGGCGCGGGCAAGGAGACGCAACAAATGGGGAACGAGGCGAGGAGACGTGGGGGGTTCAAATGGCTTTGTGGCGAATGGCGATGACCCGGTGGGCGGCGGCGGCCGGTCTTTGGGATCTTACACTGACTGGGATCGCCGTGGCCGTGCACCAGGCCCCCGGGCCGGGCGGGCCAACGTGGGCCCTTAGTAAGGGATTGCTTCCAGCCTTGTGGCCCAAAACGACAGGCTATTTTAAGGCCCAAATGAATTACTGGAAGAATGCTCTCCATCACCTATTTTAAGAAGCGACGGTTGCTACTTTGACTTGGAGCACGCGTGGAGGACGCGGCTGCCGGGCAGGCGTGGAGGCAGGTGACCTGGATGCGCGAGAGAATCCGAGCCGGCCATGGCGGGAGCCGCGGGTTCTCGTGAGGTCCAGGTTAAGGTCCAGCCCAAGCTGACGACGCCGGCAGCAAAGCTTTCGTGAGGTCCCAGTCCGCGTCTCCGCGGGATGCCTAAGTCGCTGACGTCAGCTAGAACGCATTTATTTATTTTTGAGACGGAGCAAGGCGCACAGTACAAAATTTACCTACACGCATCTTTGTTGTGTTTTCTTTGACAAAAGATCACGAACTTTTTTCGTGATTTGGTTTAATGAACATTGTTTGTTTCAGCTTTTCTTTGAAACAAAAAGAGGTCAAACCTCTGTGTATGATTTGGTTTATCGAACATTTTGTATCAGCCTATCTCCAGGGTTCTATCCGGTAAATATAGTGAATGATAGCCTCCGCAACCCCTCTAAGGCTGCCTTCAACAAGGTCTTGTAAAGGGTCCTGTCCGGTAAATGTAGGGGACGGTTAGGTCCCCTACGCCTCCAACAAGGACCTCTAAAGCGTCCTCTAAATTATAGAGGATGTGGTAGAGACCCTAAATGTGGAGGCCTCCCAGCGTGCGCTATCCGTGCGACGGATCCACCAGCCGCCACGAGGAAACTTCCGCCTCCTCCTACCCCGCGCTGGCGACTGCATCTCCCGGGGCCGAGCCCTCGATCCGGCGTGCTTCGCCGCCGGCATCGAGGCAGGTGGGAGAGAAGAGGGCTTGCGCTGGCGGGTCTGGCGACGTAGAGGTCACAACCCTTGCAACCAACGAGACGCGACCCACCGCAACCCAAGTTCCAAGCGAGATTCCCCCAGCTCGTCGCCAGAGAGTCGCCATCGACAAACGCCTTCGTCGTCCGCCGACTTCGTCCAAGGTTGCCGGCAAAAGGAAGCGAAGCTCGTCGCCGCCGTCATCTTCCTCTTCCATTCGCTCCACCGAACCAGATCCGCGAAGAACGAGGTTCGATCTACACAAATCCATTGCGTATACTACCGATTCATTACCGTAATTTGTCTTCTGATGTATTTATTATACCGGATTTGGGGCAAGGCATTTTAGGGTTTGCGAAGTTTTTGTCCCAGATCTGGAGCATTCCTTGTCTTGAACATGAATTTGATCCATGAAACCCTAATTGTTTTGTCCGGTCTCCTAGATCATGAGGCCTTTTATGTCAACATGGTCACTAACTTGTATTTCAAAACAGGTGGACATTTCAGAAAATTGTTTGCACACAAATACATAGAAATTGGATGTGGCCACACTGTGTTCTCCCTGATTTGTGTTCTCTTTATTGTACTGCGAGTTCGAATGTACATTCATGGTTTAGGGTTCATGATATACCATATGTAGTCATAGTGTATATCACAAGTTTTTCTAAGATGGTTAATTTGTAGGCGGTGTTAACTAATAGAACACTCTATTTGATGTAGCCATGGAATCGGAGAACGAAAAGCTCCGTAAAGCACTGGCTACTTTGCTCAGAGTTGTTCAAAAGCGTAGTTGTGACATCGTTGATGTCGTGAAATCAGCCTTCCAGCCTTTCAACTCACCTTTGGTGGATGAAATGAACCGAGCATTAGTTGAGATTGACGACCTTGCAAAGGATCTTGAAGACGTAGCAGTGCAAACTCAGTGGGAGGTAGAAAATATGCCTAACTGTGAAGTAAATGAAAATGGCCGAGAAGAGGAAGCAGTAGAGGACCTTCTGATAGACGATGCTTCAGAAGACGAGCTACTGATACACGAAGAGTCACCAATTAACTATGACGAACTTGTGGGCTACGACGATAGTCGTGACTACTCAACCGACGACACATATCCCTACTAGTGTCTAGGTTTAACTTCAGTACTAGTAACGTAGTATGTACGTTAAGCACGTCTATATGACGAAAACTAGAAAAGGTGGCAGGGTTGGTATGATCATGCTTTTGTGGGTTTTCAGTGTTCTGGTCTTTGTAAACTGAAACCGTTGCAGCTAGTACAATTATTATTCAGTTATGTTGCAGTTTGTTTGTGTTACTTCATTACCAATTGTTCTTTTGATTTATGTCATGTTTGTTCTGCTTCTGTTCCATAGAATGGGAAGTGATTGGAACCAGGTGATGTCTCAATATGGAAGCTTCCTTAGCCAGATTGATGAGGTACCTATAAGAACTCAATGTTCTGAAATTCCAGTGGATGGCCACACCGAGGGCTCAAGGACACCAGCTATACCTAAGAAGCCTACTCAAAGAACAAAGCTAGCAAACTTCACTACTGATGAGGACACTAGGGTTTGCCATGCTTGGCTTGCTATAAGTTGCGATCCCATTATTAACACAAGGCAGAAACGTTAAGGATTTTGGAGTCGAATTACTGAAGCATACAACTCAAGACGAGGAACATTGCCCGAAAGGTCCACAAAATCTTTGATGAGTAGATGGGATACTATCAAAACACAGTGTTCCACTTTTGCTGGTTACATGATGACAGTTCTCCGACAGAATCCTAGTGGACTCACTGACGCAGACAAGGTACATCTTTATATGAAACATTACATAAGTATTGTAGGTATTTCCAAATATGTTCCTGGTCTAACCAGCTTTATCTCCCAGACTTCACTTGCAGCTTCTAGGTTTCCAGCTATTGAGAAGAAGCCTTTCCACTTTTTACATTGTTGGGCCATACTTAAGGATCAACCTAAATGGATGGAAAACCACATGGGTCCACAAAATCAGCATGGCAACGCTAATCCCACCCTTTCTAACACTGTCACCAACTAGCTTCACATCCAAGAGGCCACTGGGTCGAGATTCTTCGAAGGAAAAGGCAAAGCGAACTAAATCTGTGGACACATCTTCATCAGATTCGGAGTTCATGACAAGGATGGGTGATCTATCCTTGGAGCGCCTTTTTGTGTACAAAACAGCTGTTACAACCGAGGAAAAGAAGTTGGAGTCAATGAACAAAAACGAGAGGCAAAAACTCCTCCTAGAAAAGAAGAAGTTGAACCTAGAGAAATTAAGGCTAGAAAGGCAGAAACTGAAGGAGGACAAGGAAGAGGAGGTCATGATCTTAAGCCAATGGTAATTAATCTAGACAATTCAAATTTATTAATTCAAAAATTAATTAATACACTTTTTTGCACATCATTTGTATAGCGTGAATTGGAAAGAAAACAAAGAAAATAGAAAAAGAAATGAAAAAAGGGAATCTGTTAACACTGTAGCTTTAGGGGACCGAATTTAGGGAACGCTGCTGGAGACTGAGAATATATAGAGGACAGAATCTTTTAGAGTATGCTGTAAAGGACAGAGAATATTCCTTTAATTAAGGGATGGAATTTAGAGGACGCTGATGTAGACAACCTAAGGCTGCCTCCAACAAGGTCCTGTAAAGGGTCGTGTCTGGTAATTGTAGGGGACGGTCAGGTCCCCTACGCCTCCTGAAAGTCGCCTAGAGGGGGGTGAATAGGGCGAAACTGAAATTTACAAATTGAATCACAACTACAAGCCGGGTTAGCGTTAGAAATAATAATGTGTCCGAGAGAGAGGGCGCAAAACAAATTGTGAGCGAATAAAGAGTGTGACACGCGGATTTGTTTTACCGAGGTTCGGTTCTTGCAAACCTACTCCCCATTGAGGTGGTCACAAAGACCAGGTCTCTTTCAACCCTTTCCCTCTCTCAAACGGTCCCTCAGACCAAGTGAACTTCTTCTTCTCAATCAAACGGGAACAAACTTCCCCGCAAGGACCACCACACAATTGGTGTCTCTTGCCTCGGTTACAATTGAGTTGTTCGCAAGAAAGAATGAAAGAAAGAAGCAATCCAAGCGCAAGAGCTCAAAAGAACACAACAAATCTCTCTCACTAATCACTAAAGCTTTGTGTGGAATTGGGAGAGGATTTGATCACTTGGGTGTGTCTAGAATTGAATGCTAGAGCTCTTGTAAGTAGTTGGAAGGTGAAAAACTTGGATGACTTGAATGTGGGGGTGGTTGGGGTATTTATAGCCCCAACCACCAAACTTGACCGTTGGTGGAGGCTGCTGTCGACGGGCGCACCAGACAGTCCGGTGCGCCACCGGACACTGTCCGGTGCGCCAGCCACGTCACCTGGGCGAAGGGTTCCGACCGTTGGAGCTCTGTCTTGTGGGCCCGCCAGGCTGTTCGGTGTGCCACCCGCGCGTGCTCTGCTCCTCTGCGCGCGCTGGCGCGCATTTAATACGTTGCAGTCGACCGTTGAGCGCGCAGTAGTCGTTGCTCCGCTGTTACACCGGACAGTCTGGTGTGCACCGGACACTGTCCGGTGACTCACCGGACAGTCCGGTGACTCACCGGACAGTCCGGTGAATTATAGCGGAGCGGATTCCTGAAGCTGGCGAGTTCAGAGTCGCTCTCCCTTGGAGCACCGGACAGTTCGGTGAATTATAGCGGAGCTCCTCTGAAAATTCCCAAAGGTGAAGAGTTTGACGTAGAGTTCCCTGGTGCACCGGACAGTCCGGTGCGCCCGACCAGGGTGCCTTCGGTTGTCCCTTGCTCTCTTTGTTTGAACCCATTCCTTGGTCTTTTTATTGGCTTATTGTGAACCGTTTGGCACCTGTAGAACTTATAGACTAGAGCAAACTAGTTAGTCCAATTATTTGTGTTGGGCAATTCAACCACCAAAATCAATTAGGAAATAGGTGTAAGCCTAATTCCCTTTCAATCTCCCCTTTTTTGGTGATTGATGCCAACACAAACCAAAGCAAATATAGAATTGCATAATTTGAACTAGTTTGCAAAATGTAAGTACAAAGTTTACTTATAATTGAGCCAATAAATATTACTTACTAGATATGCATGGATTGTTTCTTTATTTTTAACATTTTGGACCACGCTTGCACCACATGTTTTGTTTTTGCAAATTTTTTTTGTAAATCCTTTTCAAAGTCCTTTTGCAAATAGTCAAAGGTAAATGAATAAGATTTTGCGAAGCATTTTCAAGATTTGAAATTTTCTCCCCTTGTTTCAAATGCTTTTCCTTTGACTAACCAAAAACTCCCCCTAAATAAAATCTTCCTCTTAGTGTTCAAGAGGGTTTTAAGATATCAATTTTTGAAAATACTACTTTCTCCCCCTTTTGAACACAATGAGATACCACTTTGAAAATCATAAGTTTTAAAATTGGTGGTGGTGCGGTCCTTTTGCTTTGGGCTCATACTCTCTCCCCCTTTGGCATGAATCGCCAAAAATGGAATCATTAGAGCCCTTTACTAACTACTTTCTCCCCTTTGGCAAATAAAACATATGAGTGAAGATTATACCAAAGACGAAGAATTGCTCGGAGCGACGGCGAAGGATGAGTTATGGAGTGGAGTGGAAGCCTTTGTTTTCGCCGAAGACTCCAATTCCCTTTCAATATACCTATGACTTGGTTTGAAATACACTTGAAAACACCTTAGTCATAGCATATATAAAAGAGACATGATCAAAGGTATATTTATGAGCTATGTGTGCAAGACATCAAAAGAAATTTCTAGAATCAAGAATATTTAGCTCATGCCTAAGTTTAGTAAAAGTTTGTTCATCAAGTGGCTTGGTAAAGATATCGGCTAATTGATCTTTAGTGTTAATATATGCAATCTCGATATCCCCCTTTTGTTGGTGATCCCTAAGAAAATGATACCGAATGGCTATGTGTTTAGTGCGGCTATGCTCAACGGGATTATCCGCCATGCGGATTGCACTCTCATTATCACATAAAAGAGGAACTTTAGTTAATTTGTAACCATAGTCCCTAAGGGTTTGCCTCATCCAAAGTAGTTGCGCGCAACAATGGCCTGCTTTAACAATGGTTCTCATATTAACAATGTGTGAATTGACATTTTTCTATGATAGTATGAAACAAACAAAGGTTGAATCATAAACCGGACTCAATAGACTCATCGCTCTCATCACTAATAACGCTAATTTAAAGAAGAATCAAAGTCATAGCCCTCATGTAGATCTGCTGTTGTTCAATGGTTGACATTAAAGAGCTGCCTTTTCTATTTGCAAATGAAATCAGAAAGCTTTAATCCAATGCAGTAGTTTGTAAAATAGTGTATGACTTTATGAGAGAATTGAAAGAGCTTACACAACTTGAAGGCCATGCTATAGGGTCGTTGTCTATGTCTCCTAGAACCACGAAATTGTTGTAGGGCCGTATTAGTGGTTCATCACGCACAAGTACAAGACCGAGACGAACCTTCCAAAATTCTTTGCCCAATGGATCTCCTCCAACTTGTTGCTTTGGATCACAACCAATTATTGTACCTAATGCAACCTTCTTATTTTGATTCCTCCAACTCTTCAAGAAAATATGAGAACCAACCTAATACATAGGTCCAAGTATATGATTAAATAAATGCGCAGTACATAAACAATTATGGACAGGGATAGTTGTAGCTAGGAGCGGCAGATCCAGCCACGACGCAACAACATTAGTCAGCAACAACATATGGTTTCCCCACCAGTGCTTCCCGCACCTAAAGAATTACCTCTACTAGCAGCATATGGTTCCCCCACCAGTGCTTCCTCTACCAGCCACATCATTAGTAAAAAACCAAGAATGACCTCTACCAGTGCTTCCCTCACCTAAACAATTAGTTTGCAGCAACATATGGTTCCTCGAAGAAATTAATTGTCTGCCACTTAAGTTCTGGAATGGAACTTGACACATTTTTGGTAAGCAGCATAATTAGTAAGCATTCTGTGTGCAATTTCAGTTTGTGTGAACTGCATTCAATTTAGAGAACACATTGTATGACATTTTCAGTTTTAGTTTGTGTGCAGTTTGTGCAGTTTTCAGTGAACTACATTCAGCTTGTGTGCAGTTGGTAAGCAGCAGCATATAGTAAGCATTAGTAAGCAGCAAAATTAGTAAGCACTTTGTGTGCAGCTTCAGTTTGTGTGAACTACATTCAGTGCTTCCCCAACCTCAAGAAATTCAGATAGCACATTGTATGCCATTTGTCAGTTTCAGTTTCTATGCAGTTTTCAGTGAACTGCATTCAGTTTATGTACAGTAAGCATTAGTAAACAGCAGAATTAGTAAGCAGATTGTGTGCAGTTTCAGTTTGTGAACTGCATTCAATGCATCCCCCACCTCAAGAATTAGTATGCAGCAGCATATAAAAGCAGAAGAAATTATTTTTGAGCTATGAGTTAGGCATTGCCTTGTACATCATTTTGAAGAAAATGTGAAAATAAGCATGGTTATAAATGATGTAAGATAGGGAAATAGAAAAAAGTGACCTTCAGTCCTGTTGAAATCCTACTAGGTTGTAATGTGTCTCCTCGTAGTGGCTTGATCTACACTTAAAAACACACATTTTTGAAATAAAGTAAAATCATTAGCTAGGCAAACTAAACAAATTTTAAATAAATAAATAGTGCAGTAGTACCGTCTCGTGATTTTCGTCAAGTGTCCAAAATTCCTCACTTTGAAATTGACCATACACTCGCTGATTTAAGGAAAAACAATAATATAGTGAATCAAATATGTGTGACTACACATCTACAATACTGAAATTTAGGATTGAGATGCATACTTTTCGTTTTGATGTAGACTGATCGTCTTTAGTACTTGGCAAATAATTTTCTAGAGATCCCTGCAAATGACGAATGCAATTTCTACAGAAACCACACTAGAAAATAACTAAAATTATGCCGAATAAACTTTTTTACTACCTTGTTCTTGTATGGTTCATGATTAGACGAATTTCGAGCAGTGTCCTGGTTCATCACCTATGGTGTAGAATACATTCAGTATGAAAATTTTCAAATATAAACATTTAATAGAATAAATGGACCACATCGATCATCACCTTGGCTGCATTACTTCTATTTTTTACATTTAACGATGTAGAAACTCTACCACCTTGGAGTCCTCCTCGTGGCATTGGTGGCTTGCCCTGCACTTAAACACAAGTAATGAGTAATGGAATTCAATATTAAACAAAAATGTGGTTTGATAAGATAGTAATTATCAATGTATCAAAAGTAGGGATACAATTGATCTTTTGTGCAATAGAAACTCTTTTGTGTTTGAGTAATTTTGCATCTTTGGCATTTGATGACTTGTTCTGGGTGTACACAATGTAGACTAAATTATACTGAGTACAACATACTAACCTTTTCTTGAATTTTAGATTTTTTGCACTGGGCCTGCAGCTCCTCGTACCCATCATGTTCGATTTCATCCGCCTTTATAGTTATTGGTTAAATGGTACCTTGAAAATTTAAAACTGGGATGGAATTGTAGGTAAAGCATTCATACCATTGTGTTATTCAGTTCGTCAAGAAGATTAACTTTTTGATTCATAGTCGGCCGAAGATCTTTTGATGCCGACAAAGGTTCATCTAGACATTCCTGTAACAACACAAAAGTATTAGGATAGAAGTTGTTGAGTAAAACCTTTCTTGAAAGAGCTAGGAATAAAACAGATTTGAATTTACATGGTGACTTTTTTGCAGTTCCAAGGTATTTTGCAAATTTAGTATAGTATCATCTTGCTTCTGGACACGATCTATAAGTTTTTCCACTTGAAGTCGAAGAGATACTACATCTTCACTTGATGTTGCATCCAAAGAGGTTAAATTAAGATGTTTTAGATGCCTTGAAGTTGATCCACCAAACACTTGATCTGGATTCGGAACAAGGCCAAGACCATGGATATGGCCAGGCTTCTCTTCTCCTAAAATTTGGCTAAGCGCATCTCCTTTCCATGCAACCTTTCCATGACTAGTGTCAGCTAAACTTGGTTGTTGCACTAATAGTTCCTTCAATGCAACCTTGTAAAAGCATAAGTGTACTCATTAAGCGTTATGGAAGAAGTATATCAAATCAGTAAAATATAGCACATTTGCAAAGTTTATTGTACCACATGTGGGTTTGTGTTCTTTGTGATGTTACTCTTGTGTGTATTGATATACAATACAGCCCTATGGGGGTATTTCTTTTCTGGATCTTGTTCCCTCTGTACCAAATAAATGATCCTCAATAAATGTAAGGACAATACTGCATGTTCGAGAAATGGAATAAGCATTGCATTGGCAACTATGTTTGTAGAAATACCATATCTTCCCTGTTCCGAGCAAAACTCTTTGTTCCTGATGTATGGGTCGCCTTCCTCTTTGCGCAGTTTATCCTATTTGCCTCACTGATATCCTATCATAGCAACAAAACATGAATATAAACTAAGTAGCATAGGTCTTTCATTACAGGAATAATGGGTTTTTAAACTGTCCATGTACCTGTGATTTTGTTGTAAACCAATTATTCACAAGAGCGACCCATTGATCATCTAAGACGCCTTTTGGAACATTTTTTAGATTATTTTCCTTGCTCCTATGCGCATCAAAATGTAAGGATTTTAGATTGGACTTGTGTTGTCTCCATCTCTCACCAATAGTTCGAAGTATCCACTTTTCCATGCGGGCAGGGTATAGGAATCTCATCTACACAAAAATGAAATGGCCATATGAAAGTTCAGTTATATTTTTGCTTCAAAGTTCAGAGGATGACAAATTTTAATATACACACCTTTACTTGCTTTAGTACATCTTGCTTGTTTTTTTGTTCATTGTTCCTGTCCTTCTTTCCTATCAGTAATCTCCAATCTTTGAAGCTTAAGCTACATAAGAAGCCATTCCTAGCAACCATGCCAAGGAATTTTCCTAAGACTCCTGCCTCCTCTCCAATAGGTTGGCCGAGCTCGTTACAGTTAACTACAATTCGTTTTCCTTTTTGAAGGTTCCAAACATGTTTAAGTTTGTTCGGACCACGACTTATTGCTTCATTAGTTTGACCTATGCGGTTTTATGTTAGAAACAATTAAAAGAATGGTTGAAATTTTAAAATAAATTACAATTTATGAAGTGTAAGAACCTTCAACAGAATCCTCTATATCCGCATCATCAGGAGAAAGGTACACTTCAGAAGTAGTCTCAAAAGATGTTGTATCTTTTTTATGATGATCTGAAAACATATAATAATGGAGAGATTTCAGTTGCTGTCCCTAAACATATAATAAAATTTGAAAAGTAGGACATAGTATTCACTATTTATTAGCTGAAAAATTGAAGTCACAGTTTTATGTTTTAATTCCCAATTAATTTTATATCTTGGTACATACCTAGGTCATTGAACTCATTACCATTGTCGCTTTCTTTTTGGCGTTCTCTAGCAGAAGGATGGTGGTCATATGCTGCATCTCATGGCCGATGACTTGTTTCCCCAATAGGCTCCTCTACCAAATACTCTTCTTGGCTTTGAATGATGCACTTTCTCATACCCCTAGCCATGTTCGCTGGCATACCAAAATAAAAACTTATCATGTGTAATTAGCTGGTCTAGAAATGTAAATGGAGTTCAGTAAAACATAGCATTAATCCATACAATGGCCAACATAGAAAAGAATTTATCAATAGACTTGATTTAATAAAACACTTGGAGTCTGAAACAGAGCCCAACTCAATGAGGAAAAAATTGTTTTACTAACATCTCTAAAACTTCAAACAAAGTACAATGTGTCTGCAAGTATTTAGACATCGTATAAAAATAAGTCATGTAAAAGTTGACATTACTACCACTAGCTCCAAGTATCCCACAACTATGGACAATGTGTCTGCAATGCAGTTTCTGAAAAACACCTAACAGGATGCTCTGCTTTTCTTGATAAATGTCTATAAAAGGTAGTTGAAATTTTAGATTTGCAAAATATATTAGACACCTCTGAAGTCTGACCATCGTATCCATGAAACTGCTATGTAAAATAATGTATATGGAAACTGCTATGAATATCTAGTTACAAAAATCAGAGGAACTATACATCTGCTAACTACAGAAACAATAAGAACTAGTACAAGGTTACTTGAACTAAAGTATAAGGAAACTGCTATGAAATGCAGCAGTACTCAGACAAGTGAAAACATGGCCCAGATTTGGTGCAGCCTTACAACTGACGGCAAGAAAACATACGTCGTGCGTTCTCTGTGAGCTGCAGTCGATTCCCCGAACTGGCGCGCACCAGCCGCCGCGAATTCCTGCCTTGGCGCGCACCAGCCTCCGCCAATCCCCGAATTGGAGCGCTCACCAATTCCTGCCTTCACCAGCCTCCGCCGTCGCCAGCGAAGCCAAAGGACGGATTGGGGGAGGCTGTTGGACGTGGCCTAGGGCAGGGGTAGTAGCGTGAGTAGTGGGAGAAGTTGTGTGAGGAAAGAAGGCGAGGATTAGGGATCACATTGCCGCTATGTACAACCATATGGGTTTGTAGGGTCTGTACGGTGGGTCCACAACAAAATTGGTGGGAAAACTTGAAAAATTAGGGAAAGAACAAATATGGAATTACCAAATTTCAGATCAAATGCCGAATTTCACAATTTGAGCTATATTTTTAACTTTTGTTTATGTCTCTATTTTGGACCATTTACTAATTTCTATGCTTCAAATGCCTTTTCAAGCCGAAATAAATAAATAAATACCAAATGTGCTTAAACAATAGCGAAACTTGGCATGGAGTCATAACATGTTCGTGGTTGGTTGAGATAAAAAGTTTAGATTACTATACAAAAGTATGAATACAGGTGCTTCAAAAATGGACACATCTCCACTACGTTTCATACCATTGATCTATACAGTTTGAGCTATATTTGTAACTTTTGTTTATGTTTTTGCCAAAAAGGTGCACCAAATGTTCATCTAACTGTTATAAACTTAATTCATGTAAAGATGTCCCTATTTTGGACCATTTACTAATTTCTATGCTTCAAATGCCTTTTCAAGCCGAAATAAATAAATACCAAATGTGCTCAAACAATAGTGAAACTTGGCATGGAGTCATAACATGGTCCTGGTTGGTTGAGATAAAAAGTTTAGATGATTATAAAGAAGTATGAATATAGGTGCTTCAAAAATGGACACATCTCACTATACGTTTCATACCATTGAACTACAACTTCACATCTTGAGCTATATTTGTAACTTTTGTTTATGTTTTTTTGCCTCAAAAGTGCACCAAGTGTTCATCTAACTGTTATAAACTTAATTCATGTAAAGATGTCCCTATTTTGGACCATTTACTAATTTATATGCTTCAAATGCCTTTCCAAGCCGAAATAAATAAATAAATGTCAAATGTGCTAAAAAATAGTGAAACTTGCCATAGAGTCATAACATGGTCCTAGTTGGTTGAGATAAAAAGTTTAGATGATTATATTGAAGTATGAATATAGGTGCTTCAAAAATGGACACATCTCCACTACGTTTCATACCATTGATCTACAACTTCACAATTTGAGCTATATTTGTAACTTTTGTTTATGTTTTTGCCTCAAAAGTGCACCAAGTGTTCATCTAACTGTTATAAACTTAATTCATGTCCCTATTTTGGACCATTTACTAATTTCTATGCTTCAAATGCCTTTTCAAACCGAAATAAATAAATAAATATGAAATTTGGTCAAAAATAGGGGTCAAATGTTAGATAAAAAAATAGATGGTTATACAAATTTGGGTCAAATGTTCTATGATTTGGACAAAAAAGCAAAAAAGGTGGTTGTAGACGCAATGTGAAGAATTGAACCTGGCACACAATGAAACAATAAGGAAAGACACACCATTGCACTACGGAGACTTTTGCCATTATGAAACACCGCGGATGTGGCTTCGACGAAATGGAGGCTAAGGAGAGGGATCTGACTATATGAAAAACCAGGGGAAAGCCTACACTCTGAAATGGACATGACGAGTCCATTACCAGGTAAGGACGACGATTATTACACTGATACTGACGTCGTCACACATCTGTTACCCGCTATCGTTACAAGTTCACCACCGCCGCACCCAACCTTTCTTGAGATCTCGCAGTCAGTGTGTTCAGTCAGTGTGTTTATGTAAGACAATCTATGTATTGAAGACTATCTATGCAGTTGGTGTGTTCAGTCAGTGTGTTCATATGGTTAATGTGTAATACTTTGTCTCTGCAATTTTAATTATGGGAAATGCTTTGCTATATGGTTAATGTTGATATTTTGGGAACTGCTTTGCTATATGGTTGTTGTTCACTGTATTTGCGAATGTTCTTCCTATATCCGGAGCAGTTCCCAGAATTCTAGCAAAGCAGTTTGTGCCCCAGTACTGTTGTCTGTGTGTTCAGTCAGTGTTCTGGGAAAATTGATCCCCGAGAAAATAATTTCTCTATTGAACTGGCAAATTCTGGGAACATGTTTTCTGGGAAATTCTAGGAACATGTTTGTCTCCTTCAGTTCCGGCAAATTCTTCTTTGGTTCTGGCAACAGCAAGCTAGTTTCCTAGCACTGACTGCATAGCTAGTTTCCCAGCACTACTTTGCCAGAACTGTTTAGTTCATGTTTATTTCCCAGAATAGCATCGGTCATGAAAATGGAACCATTTAGTTCATGTTTATTCCCAGAACTACTTTGTATTCATAGAACAAAATTCCCAGCACAACTCACATGGGAGCAATAAACAACACATGAACTAAATCTGGGAATGAACAGCCAGACTAGCACAAAATTCAGATGATCTGGGAACACAAGTTTCTAGTACATGCATCTGCCAACAGCAAGCTAGTTTCTGGGAACATGAGTATGGTGATAAGCACGATTCACATTTAGATCTGGGAACATCACAGTTTATTACACCAACAGAATCATCTGATTGATTGGGCAAACACATTTCAGATGAAAAGTGCAGCCTACACGACCAATCAATCACACTGATAATGTGTGCAAAACACTGGACAGAATTACATAGTCGTATAACACATGGAAATGCAACATGGGGAAACCACAAGCCCACTGGACAGAATCACGTAGCACGGCATTGAAGCAACATGTCTCACGCATTACATACAAGACAACAGTCCACCATAAACTTATGCTGCTGGTAGCTCTCCCAAGGAGCAAAGGCACCCCCTCAAGCTCCTTGTGCAATCTTCAGTCAGTCAGCACACTTGGCATCTGAAAGGTACACACAGGACTGTATGACGCTGGTCCCGATCAGGAAACCAGGCATCACCATCAGGCTGAAGCGTCCCGATCCTTTGGGACTCAAATGTGAAACCATTACTAGTCCCATGAGGCTAGTAAACACATTCATTACTTCAAATAGTACAGAGTTTAGATAAAGGTTATTACAATACCGGGGTACAAGCTCAAGAGAGAGCCGAAATCGGAAACGCAGTAGGAAGATATACTAGCCCAAGCCACAGGCAGAACTGGGTGCAGACACAGCCCTCTTAATCAAGCATAGCAGAAAAGAAGTCCTCGGCTGCTGAAAAACATAAATAAATCTGGGTGAATACACTAGGTATTCCGCAAGCCCATCCCGGTCCCGTAGAGAGAAAAAGGCCTATGATCTACATGCTCAATTTGGTGGAGTTGTGGTCACTCATCATTTTCTTAGAGAAAGGCAGATACTTGAAGGTTGTTCCCATAGTCTTATAATAACCAAAAACTCAACCGCCACTGAGCTTCCCGCTCCCGTGGCCTCAGTTTCTTCCTTAACACCTACTTAATCACACATTCTTCTTTTCATGAAACCCATAAAGAAAATTCTAATTGCCATACCATACCGGACTCGTCCATACCAGTGGACACGGACTATTCGAATAGATTTCAACTCTGCGCAGAGGTGTACACTTTACCCACTAGTCCGGTTTCTGCGATCTCACCGTCGTGAGACCCGAATGCCGAATCTCTTTCTTTCCTCGCACGTCCTAACCTTAACGGTTATACCGGAAGGAGTCAGGCCACCATCATGTCCAAACCGGACAAAACATTCCCCCTCCTTATCCTCCCGGTGCTCCCCAGCCTTCATAACCCTAGGGTTGGACCGTACGAGTTCAGATTGAGTGACTGCCCACACAGTCTCGAGTGGTTGTACTTATCAGGAGTACAGGTAGTGAAAGATGACAAACCGGTCCTTATATGAGGGGACAATCCTTCTGCTCACGCCTAAACCAGCTGAGCCATCACCTTAGGCCCTCCCCTAAACCAGGGAGTCCCTGATCATCCCACTCTCAAGGTGATGAGGGTGAGTACCCTTCATCGCAAAACCTTTCAAAAAGAGACTTAATTTGGAGGTACACATTGCCCTTCTTTCCCACCCACATTTCGTATCCAGAAAGTATATGTTAATGCGGGCCATCTCTTGCTCACAATGCAATATTCCCCCATATTTCCCCGGCCTAGGCAGTGATAGAGAGAGTAGGTAATTTATGCATCAAGGGAAGGATGGACTTGCCTTCGCTGAAGCTCTCTTGGCACAGAAGATCTACTTCCGGAAGTTCGGGCTCCGACCCTTCTTCCGGAGCTTCGGGATCCGGATCTGCGGTCCCCGCTTCTTCTAGGAAACAGGCAATAAAACAATACATCAATAGTGGTTTATCAATCATAGTGTGCCATTTTCTAACAACATTATTTTATGTAACCTTGGAAATCCTTTTTGATAATTTTTGGTGCATAAGATATTGAGAAAACTATTTAAATGGGAAAAAGGGTGGAAAAAGAAAAAGAAAAGAGAATTCCTCTCTCCTGGGCCGGGGACACGGCTTTCGGCCCACCCCGGGCGCGAGCGCGCGCGCTGAGGCGCTTTCGGCCCAGCGGCGGCCCACGAGTGAGGGGGAAAACGGCGCGGCCGCGAGGGTGACGGCGTCGTTGAGGGCCCACTTGCCAGCGAGAGGGGGGGGGGAAGAAACGGCGTCGCGGTCAGACGGCGGGCGAACCGGCCGAGCGCGGGAGAAGAACCGGCCGGCGGGGAAGCTTGACGGCGGCTTACCGCCGGTGGCCCGGTTCCTGGTCCGAGGGGGGTGGTTTAGCACGGGCGGAAGTTGGTGATTCCAACGGTAGGTTCAATTTGACCAGAGGGGGTTGGGAGGGGGCTGCCCACGGGGAGGGGGCGGAGCTCCGCGGCGGGGATCGCCACCGGTGGGCTCTGGGTGGGGGACGGGGGCTGGAAGGGGGGTGCTTCGGTTCGTGGCTACGCGAGGGAGCTGCTCGGCTCACTTAATTCCTTGCTAGACCAACAGAGAAGGGGAGGGAGGAGGGAAAAGGACTCACCGGAGAGGGGGACAACGACGGCGCTTCGCGAATTGCTCTCGGGTGAGGGGAGAAGGGGAGTGGCCGAGGCCAGTGTAGGGAAGAAGGAGCTCGGGGCGACCCTTTTATAGGCGCCCGAGGGGAGGGGGCGGTGGAGCTCGGCGGACGCCGGTGAGCCTCATAGTGCCGTCATTAATGCCGCACAGCGTCGCCGACGAGACTCCACGGCGGGGGCGGTACCGGCGAGGACGCGGGTCAAGGGGAGGAGGACGGAGCGGTGCCGAACTTCCCTGTGCGGCGAGATGGCAGAGGGGAGGACGGAGGCGACGGCCGGAGGTGACTTCGGTGAGGGGACGGCGGACAGACGACGACACAACTGACCCGCGGGGCCGTTTGGTCAGAGGGAGCGAGCACGCGAGAGAGCGGGTGGCTGACGGGTGGGGACGCCTTGTCAGCGAGAGGAGGGCGGGGCGTGGAGCGGGCTGGCGCGCGCGCGGAAGCAGGCCGAAGATGGGCCGAAAGCGGAGGGGAGCGCGGGCGCGAGGGGGGGGGGGGGGAAGGCCGCGGGTTTGGGCTGGAAAACGGCCCAGCAGGGGGGGAGAGGGTTTTTCTCTTTTTCTTTTTATTTTCCAAATCCTATTTCCCTTTTTGCATCTTTTTCTTTTGAACAAATTATTTTGTGGGTAATCTAGGTGCTAGAAAATAGAATCTAAGTGATGTGCTTGTGATCAACCAAGGTGTATGCATATGATGAAAGAAAATCTAAGGGAGTTCTTGGAATTAAAGGAAGAAAAGAAGGGAAAGGGTAGATTAGGGTTTCAAACCTAGGTTAGGATTTTCGGGATGTTACAAACCTACCTCACTTAAAGGAATCTCGCCCTCGAGATTCAGACGGGGCTCGAGAAAAGATAAGGGTATTCCTTCCTCAGAGAATCCTCACTTTCCCAGGTGGCTTCCTCTTCACCATCTCTGCTCCACTGAACCTTACAGAGTCTTACTTCTGAGTTGCGGGTCCTTCTGACTGCTGAGTCGAGAATCTTCACTGGCTTCTCCTGGTACTGGAGATCCTTTTGAATCTGAATTGCCTCTGCCTCGATGTGGGTTTCTGGTACTTTTAGGCATTTGCGGAGTTGAGACACATGGAACACATTGTGAATATCTGACATGGATTCGGGTAGCTCAAGACGGTATGCCACGGGTCCTACTCGGGAAATGACAGGGTAGGGACCGACGAAACGGGGTGCCAGTTTTCCTTTCATCTGGAACCTTTTGACACCACGCATCGGGGAAACCTTGAGATAAACAAAATCTCCTTCTTCAAATCTTAGTTCCCTTCGCCTATTGTCTGCGTAACTCTTCTGTCGACTCTGAGCTTCAAGTAACCTCTTGCGGATTAAGGCGACTTTTTCCTCGGCTTCTTTAACAAAGTCGGGTCCTTCTAGTGTCATTTCCCCCACATTGGACCACATTAGGGGAGTCTGGCATTTTCTTCCATACAGTGCTTCGAATGGTGACATTTTGATGCTGACCTGATGGCTGTTGTTGTACGAGAATTCGGTGTACGGCAAACTGGACTCCCAATCTCTATCGAAGGCTAACACGCAGGCTCTGAGTAAATCTTCAAGGACCTTGTTGACTCTTTCGGTTTGACCATCTGACTGGGGATGATAAGCAGTGCTGAAATCTAGCTTGGTGCCCATTGCTTGTTGAAGGCCCTTCCAAAATTTTGAAGTGAACTGCGTTCCTCTATCTGATACTATCTTTCGTGGAATGCCATGTAGCCTGACTATCTCTTTAAGGTATATTCGGGCAAGGGCTGCTCCTCCAAAAGTGGTCTTTACTGGAACGAAGTGGGCCACCTTGGTGAGACGATCGATTATCACCCATATGGAATCATTTCCTCTCTGCGATCTGGGCAGTCCGGTTACAAAATCCATGCCTATTTCTTCCCACTTCCATTCGGGTATTGGGAGGGGTTGAAGTAGGCCTGCCGGCTTCTGATGTTCGGTCTTTGTTCGCTGACAGGTGTCACATCGGGCCACATACTGTGCTATTTCCTTCTTCATCCCTTTCCACCAATATCTGGTTTTGAGGTCTAGGTACATCTTGGTGGTCCCTGGGTGGATAGAGTAAGCTGAGTTGTGGGCTTCATCGAGTAGGGTTTCCCGTGCTTTTCCAATTGGCACGCACAGGCGGTTCTTGAACCAGAGGATTCCTTGCTCGTCTGTTCTAAGATCCGGAAGTTGCTCCTTGCGTGTTCTTTCCATAAGCCTGGTCGTCTCTGCGTCGAGGCGTTGGGCCTTGCATATGAGATCTTCTAGATTTGGCTTGACTTCCAGGCCACCGTCGTCTCCCAGACATGCATTTAGCTGAGCTGATTCCTTCTTCCAATCTTCCAGAAAGTTTGTTCCTTTAACCCCGAAAGGTTTTCGGCTGAGGGCGTCTGCTACCACGTTGGCCTTCCCGGGGTGGTAGTGGATTTCGAGGTCGTAATCCTTGATCAATTCGAGCCACCTTCTTTGACGGAGGTTGAGGTCCGGTTGCGTGAAGATGTACTTTAGACTCTTGTGATCAGTGAAGATGTGGCATTTGTTCCCAATCAGATAATGCCTCCATATTTTTAGAGCGTGGACGATGGCTGCCAATTCCAGGTCGTGGGTAGGGTAGTTCTGTTCGTGCGGCTTGAGTAAGCGAGATGCATAAGCAATGACTTTCTCATCTTGCATTAGGACACACCCTAAGCCTTGCTTGGAAGCATCACAGAAGATGACAAAATCCTGGTGTATGTCTGGTAGAGTCAAAACTGGTGCGGTTGTAAGCTTCTCCTTGATGATTTGGAAACTTTCTTCACATTTGGGAGTCCACACGAACTTATTGTCCTTTTTGAGGAGTTCGGTCATGGGTTTTGCTATGCCGGAGAATCCCTTGATAAAACGGCGGTAATACCCTGCCATTCCTAGAAAGCTTCGTACTTCACTGACGTTGGATGGTTGCTTCCAATTTGAAACGGCTTCTACCTTAGATTGGTCCACTTCTATCCCTTCTGCAGTCAAGATATGCCCCAGGAAAGCTATCTTCTCTAACCAGAACTCACACTTGCTGAGTTTAGCATAAAGTTGATGTGCTCTGAGTCTTCCGAGGACGATTCGAAGGTGATGCTCATGGTCCTTGCGACTCTTGGAATATATGAGGATGTCGTCGATAAAGACCACGACAAACTTATCTAACTCTTCCATAAATACCTTATTCATGAGGTTCATGAAAAAGGCGGGTGCGTTCGTTAGCCCAAATGGCATCACTGTGAATTCATATTGCCCATATCTGGTGACGAATGCAGTTTTCTGAATGTCTGCTTCCTTAATCCTTAGTTGGTGATACCCTGACCTGAGGTCTATTTTGGAGAAGTATTTGGCTCCTTGTAGTTGGTCGAAGAGGTCGTCGATTCGGGGGAGAGGGTACTTATTCTTGATTGTAACTTCGTTCAGGGATCGATAATCAATACACATCCTCATACTTCCATCCTTTTTGGTAACGAAAAGAACGGGTGCTCCCCAGGGAGACGAACTGGGACGGATGTACCCTTTTTGCTGTAGTTCTGAAATCTGAAGTTTCAATTCTGCCAATTCAGTGGGGGCCATGCGGTATGGTCTTTTTGCGATGGGCGCAGTGCCGGGAATGAGGTCTATATAGAACTCTACTCCTCTTTCTGGTGGCATCCCGGGCAACTCTTCCAGAAATACATCCTCAAACTCCTTGATTACAGGCATGCTCTTTGCTGTTAGGCCAAACATCATTGGATCGTTTGCGGGCGGTTGGGCTTGACAGGTGTCGGGGACCATAATTAGGGGTACCCTTAAGACGCCTAATTCTCAGCTGGTAACCCCCATCAGCATAAAGCTGCAGAGGCCTGATGGGTGCGATTAAGTCAGGGATTAGTCCATACGAGCGACTCGATCACGCCTCGCCCGAGCCTAGCCTCGGGCAAGGGCAGCCGACCCTGAGGTGTTTCCGTCTCGCCCGAGGCCCCCTTTTTACGGCAGACGCACCTCCGGCTCGCCCGAGGCCTTGCCTTCGTTAAGAAGCAAGCCTGACTAAATCGCCGCGCCGACCGACCAAGTCACAGGGGCATTTAACGCAAAGGTAGCCTGGCACCTTTATCCTGACGCGCGCCCCCTGGCAGAGCCGAAGTGACCGCCGTCACTTTGCCGCTCCACTGACCGGTCTGGCAGAAGGACAGCGCCGCCTGCGCCGTCTCGACTGCGGTGCCACTTGACAGAGTGAGACTGACAGGCAGCCAGGCCTTGCCAGAGGCGCCATAGGAAGCTCCGCCCGACCCAGGGCTCGAACTCGGGCTAAGGCCCCGGAAGACGGCGAACTCCGCTCTGCCCGACCCAGGGCTCGGACTCGGGCTAAGGCCCCGGAAGACGGCGAACTCCGCTCCGCCCGACCCAGGGCTCAGACTCGGGCTAAAGCCCCGGAAGACGGCGAACTCCGCTCCGCCCGACCCAGGGCTCGGACTCGGGCTAAGGCCCCGGAAGACGGCAAAATCCGCTCCGCCCGACCCAGGGCTCGGACTCGGGCTAAGGCCCCGGAAGACGACGAACTCCGCCTCGCCCGACCCCAGGGGTCGGACTCCACCCTGGCCTCTGCCGAACGACCTCCGCCTCGCCCGACCCAGGAGCTCGGGCTCGGCCTCGGCCATGCAGGACAGACTCGACCTCGGCTTCGGAGGAGCCTCCACGACGCCCGACCTAGGGCACAAGTCCGCCACGTCAACAGGAAGCGCCATCATCACCCTACCCCGAGCCGACTCGGGCCGCAGAGAATAGGACCGACGTCCCATCTGGCTAGCTCCGCCAGATAGGAAATGATGGCGCCCCGCTAGACCCATGACGACGGCGGCTCTCAGCTCCCTTACGGAAGCAGGGGGACGTCAGCAAGGTCCCAACCGCTCCGACAGCTGTCCCTCCACCAGGCTCCGTTACTCCTCCGACAGCCACGACACCACACCAGCTGGGCGCCAAGATCTCTCCGGCTGCCACCTTGGCATGTACTTAGGGCACTAGCTCTCCCCCGCTAGACACGTAGCACTCTGCTGCACCCCCATTGTACACCTGGATCCTCTCCTTACGCCTATAAAAGGAAGGACCAGGGCCTTCTTAGAGAAGGTTGGCCCTGCGGGAACGAGGGGCAGGGGCAGGCGCTCTCTTGGGGCCGCTCGCTTCCCTCACCCGCGTGGACGCTTGTAACCCCCTACTGCAAGCGCACCCGACCTGGGCACGGGATGAACACGAAGGCCGCGGGATCTCCACCTCCCTCACGACTCGGCTCCGGCCACCTCGCTCTTCCCCCCTTCGCGCTTGCCCACGCGCTCGACCCATCTGGGCTGGGGCACGCGGCACACTCACTCGTCGGCTTAGGGACCCCCCGGTCTCGAAACGCCGACAGTTAGCGCGCCAGGTAGGGGCCTGCTGCGTGTTGACGAGCAGCTTCCCGTCAAGCTCCAGATGGGCAGTCTTTAACGACCTCTCCAACCCGGGATGGTGCTCCGTTTCGGGAGTCTCGAGTTCATGTCCTTCGACGGCAGCTGCGACATGATACTCCTTCCACCGCCGCGCGACGGCGACAATGGTGGCCGACAGCCCGCCCGCCGGCGGCGGAATCGACGACGTCTTCCCCGCGCGGGGGAAGAACAACCTTCGAGCTCGCCCCATCCTCTCCCTCGCCATCGGAGGAGGAGGCGGGGCAACCAGGGCCGAGCGGGAGGCTGCGCTCCGTCGGCTGTCGAGCGAATCGACATCTCCAGCGCCCCAACGGAGGACGCGTCGGGCGTCACCCTCGCGTTTGAGGCGAAGGCGAGCGCCGTCCCCCCGCAACACGGCAGCCCCGAGCAAGTGGACGACGCCAGCACGCTCACGGAGGGCCTGAAGGACGTCGCCCTCGTACCCCGGATGACGACGCGATCAGTCCCCGACGTGACTTCGTCGCTCCTCGTCGACCAAAAGGTACCGACCGATTCCCATCCTTTGTCATTTCGACTCGACCTCAACCCGCCTAGCGACCTCGCTCTGCCGGGCGCTCACGTTGAGGCGAGTGCAACCTCTCTTGGGTTTCGCGTGAGGTCGCCTTGGGACCGATTGACGGGCGTCTCGACCTACGGGCCCTCTGGGTCCGAGGAAGATGACGACCCCAGCATCTGCTGGGATTTCTCCGGATCTAGCAACCCCAGTGCCATGCGGGACTTCATGACTGCATGCAACTACTGCCTCTCCGACTGTTCCGACGGCAGCCGCAGCCTTGATGACAAGGACTGCGGCCCGAGCCGCGAATGTTTCCACGTCGAGCTAGGGGATCCCTCCGGAGGCAACCGTCTCGGCATACCGGAGGATGGTGATCTCCCTAGGCCAGTGCCTCGCGCCGACATCCCGCGAGAGCTAGCTGTGGTCCCCGTTCCGGCGGGGGGTCATGACCCACAGCTCGAGCAAGTCCGCGGGGCGCAGGCCGGGCTCGACGAGGGGGCATGTTGGGGGCCTTTGTCCTCCGAAGGTCCTCAAAAACATGATTTGACAATGTTTTCCAAGTGGATTATGTGAACAGGTATCTTCGGACTCAGAATTATGAACATAAAGCACGGTCAGGACGAAGCCTGAACCAGACGAAGGACGAACTGATTACCAAGCTCTACGAAGGTGCACAGCCGAAGTTGTGTGCAAGGAAGCTTCGTCGCGATAGCGGAAAGGGGAACCGACTTAAAGATGAAAAGACTACGTGGGCCTTGACAGATTTTCATAAGTCATTAACAAATGTAATGGACATGGATGTAATTTTACGTGGGCTGCGTCCCGCGTCTATAAATAGATGAACAGTACTCCCGTACTGTTCACGCTGACTTGGCATTGGCATTTGCGTCACGCTTGTACTTTTTACCTTCTCTCAAGACCGAAGGTACATTTGTAATTTGTAATCATTTCTATTTCTCTGTGTTAATAAAATAGAAATAATTCCATGATTTACATTTCATGTTTTGTATGAATCCTTCGTTATTACTTGTTATATTTACGAAGGTATGTCTCTTGTGACCTTCGTCCGGAACTCATTATTCCCAAAGGGGAATAATGTTTGGTAGGACGAAGGGCCTTAACATTTAACACTTTTTATGTTGCCTTGTTCTTAATCCGAAGCATTTGAGAACAAGTCCCCAACATTGGCGCCCACCTCCGGTGAACTCACTTCCACTTCGAGTTTTTTGAACACCTTCGGAAGCTGTAGACCTTCGCTATGGCGCCGAAGAAAGCTTCAGCAACTGGGGCTGCAGCACTGCAACCACTGGACCACAACCAGGAGACCGTCTCTCTTCGAGAGGCCCGAAACCAGAAGAGGAAGGCCGTCAGCCCGACGCTTCAGGAGGATGAGCTAGACCAAGAAATCAGGGATATGGAGATGCTTCATCAACAGGTGCAGAGGAAGAAGGAGAAGATGGCCCGTCTAGCCGAGTTGCAAAGGCAGATAGACGAAGCCTCTGAGGAAGTTCGCCATCTTACTCATGATGAGCAGAACAGAAGGCCTCAGCAGAAAGACCTTCATCAGGAAGGCTTCGTCAATGAAGATGACTGGTATGACAATTTCCATCATGGAAATTTTGTTTTCGATGATGCTTCTCCTCTGTCCGCTGAGCTGCAGGCTACACCTTGGCCTCCATCCTATAAGCCACCCCAGCTTCCCATGTTCGACGGCCACTCAGACCCGAAGCAGTTCTTGATGAGCTACGAAGCAACAGTGTCTTCGTATGGTGGCAATGCTGCAGTCATGGCAAAGTCTTTTGTTATGGCTGTCAGGAGTGTTGCTCAGACCTGGTATTCCTCCCTCCGACCAGGAACGATCACTTCATGGCAGAAGCTGAAGGATATGTTGTTAACCAGCTTTCAAGGGTTTTAGACGAAGCCGGTCACTGCTCAAGCCTTGTTCCAGTGCACTCAGGAACATGAAGAATACCTTCAGGCGTATGTCAGAAGGTTCTTGCGTTTGAGGGCGCAGGCACCAACGGTGCCCAATGAAATTGTCATCGAAGCCATGATCAAGGGGCTTCGTCCTGGACCTGCAGCCCAATACTTTGCTAGGAAGCCTCCTCAGACCCTGGAGAAGCTGCTCCAAAAGATGGACGAGTACATTCGTGCTGATAATGACTTTCGCCAAAGAAGGGAGGAGGCCTTCAGATTTTCTGAGATGACTAGGGGCTTCGGGGGAAGATTCTATCCGAGGCATGTCAGGTCCATCCACAACTCCACTCAAAATGATGACAAGGGGAGTCAGCAGAGCAGGCCGCAGTGCTCCTCACAGGCTTCGGGGCAACAGCAAACTTTCCTTCGGCCACCAGCTCCAAGAGGCAGAGGCGCCAGGGGCTTCGGCGGGAGATTTGGAGATCAACCAAGGAGGACATTTTGCTTATTCTGCGGTGAGAACAAGGGCCATACCACCAGGATGTGCCATGTTACCATCCAGAAACAAAAGGAGCTAGCAGAAGCTGCAGCGCAACAGGGACAGCCGAAGCAGGTCATGCATACTGCTTCGTACCATCAGCCTTACATCCCGGAATATGTGGGCAACCACCCTGCAGTTTCCGTAGCTTCGGCAAGTCAACCTCAAGCTTCATGGCAACAGCCCCCGCCCCCACCTCCGCTGCAACAAGGCCAACAGCCAGAAGGGAGCCAATATGTTCCACACCAAAGGGATCTCAGAGAGCAATCTGAAGCTCGCACAGTCAATAGTACTGTGCCAGAGTCGAAGCACATTTATTGACAGATATCCTACTTTGATAATAGTTTTTTCCGTCTAAGTTCTATTTTCTGTGTAATAAAGAACATTTCAGTTTTCATATAATAATTTCGTGGTTGGTTATGAGGGAAATTTATCTTCTCCACAGGCTTAAGTTGCTGAAGCTTAAATATTTGCGGCAACAAGGAGGACCTTCGAATTATTAAAAATCCTTCGAAGCAACAAAAAGTCGTTCTAAGGAACGCAGAGTAAGTTGCCGAAGTTACAAAAAGCCGTTCCAAAGGGAGCGCAGTGTAAGTTTTTTGCTCCAAAGACGTTCCTAAGGGAATGCAGAGCATACAGCGAAAAGTCAACGCTGATACCGCCTAAGTAAAAGGCGAAGAAGCTCCAAAGACGTTCCTAAGGGAATGCAGAGCTTATACCGCCTAAGTAAAAGGCGAAGAAGCTCCAAAGACGTTCCTAAGGGAATGCAGAGCTTACGAATATATTTTGTGTGTATCTTCGGAACAAATGTCATTTGCATAACATAACATCATCACATCATTTTGCATAACATAAGCATCATACATCATGTTGCATTTGGCAAAAGAAGGGGACACAGTATCAACCTTCGAAAGGACGCTTTGAGAAAGTGAAAATTGTGTAAAGTCACGAGGGAATACAATGATAATCTTCGGAATACAGCTTCGGAGAATATTTTTACGAAGCATGGACGAGCTTCATCAGAGCAATATCGAAATTGTATAGCTTCGGAGAATGTTTTCATGAAGTATGAACGTGTTTCATCAGAATAATTTTAACGGAGAATGTCTTCTTCACGAAGCATGAAAAGAAGGGAAGGTGTTTTTTCGCCGAAGGCTCAAAAATGGTATGTATGTAGAGTTTCATGCATCGTAAAGAATTGAATAATGAAAGAAACTTGTATATTACATTCAAATGTACAAAATGTTACATAGATCACACTTTAAATGTTTTTTCTAAATAGCATCTAGTCTTCTCTTAATACTGCTTCAGCGGCTTCATTTAGAAGTTGATCAACAACTTTGTCCATGATAGCTTCGGCCATTTGTTTAATTTCATCATCCCCTTTTGTGTGGGGGTCGGCAGTCGATCCAGCAGCTTCTGAGGGAAGAGAACATTTCTTCATTACTATTACAAACCGTGAGCAAAGTTTGAAATAAAAATTACAACACAATAAGAACGACTAATTAGTACCTAATTGCCTTTCGGGCTCTGTACTTTTTTCGGCAGCTTCTGCCACTTTCCTAGCATCATGGATGCCTTTTTCGCTTCTTTGAATTATTTCTTGCGCCATTTCTCGGCCGCCATTGTCCCAGATATCAGTGAAGAATTTACCGCCAACCATGCTTGCTTCGGTTGAGGGATCTTTGATGTCTTCAGGAGACAGGGCAGCTTCGGACTGAGCTAAGGATTTTATATGTTCACAACCTTTCTTCTCCAAAACAGCAGCAACTCCCCTGGCGCCTGAAAAAGCGCAGATATCACCGCGGCTGCTCAGGATTTCTTCGAAGGCTTCTGCTTCGTGACTGATCCAGTCCAGTGGACCTTCGGGATTGCCTCTTGAAAAGTCCTCTTCACTAGAAAAGGCGCCAACGCTGGCGAAGCTGGATTTTATCTTTTTCACGCATTCTACAGATTTAACATAACATTTCCTCTGAGATGCACGAAGCTCTTTAACACTTAACTCCAATTTATTAACCATATGATCACTAAGTTCTCGTTTCGTTTCCTCAAGCACACGTTCCTCTCTGGCTCTAGCTAGCTGTTTCTGAAGATCTTTAATTTCACGTTTTTGGGCTTCGGCCTGGGCTTTTGAAGCAGCTTCGTCCTTCTTTACTTTATCTACCAGTGTAAGCAGAATTTTATCCTTTTCCAGAGCTTCGTTTCTCAGTTTGATAACTTCGGAGCGTAAATTGTTAAACGCAATATCATAGCTTTCATCTTCGGCGCTTTTTTGGGCTCTTAATGCGTTGCTCAGAATCAGGCCCTGTATGAAAAAGAATCCATATAAGAATAAAGGAATGAATTACGCATTAAAAAGTTTTTTCAAACGCTTAATTTCCATACCTTTAGGCTATTATATGCAAGACTGTCTGCGAGATCCTCTTTCGTCATGGCGCATAATCCAGCTTCGAGTTTCGGGAACCCCATGCTTCTAGCCATTTCCCGGCACACGGATAATTCTTTATTGTCTGGGAGACAGTACAGGAAATCATCTTCGTTTGTCCCATTGAATACTACTGCCCCCTTCGGATACTTCAACTCTCTAGCATAGTGATTCGCTTCATAGATTTCTTTAGACAGTTTCTTCCCCGAAGCATGTCGCACGATGTAATCGCGTATGCTGGAGGGAGCTTCGGGGGCGGCAGTGTCAATTTCTTCAACTAAAGCTGGTTCTGATATTTTCTCGGATTGTTCCTTGGCGGGCTCTGAAGGCCCAGCTTCAGCTTCAGCTTCAGCTTCAGCTTCAGCTTGTTGTTTCGAAGCTTCCGTAGATGCTTCAGCGAGTTCAACAGACTCCTTTGCGGTTGTGCTTGAAGACTTAATTGTCTCCAAGACATCCAGTACGTTCACCATTCTTTTTCTTCTTGGGGTCACCAATGGGCCCTTTTGATTTTTTGTTGTGTCGACATTTGTTGAAGGACTTAAAATTTCTGATGTTTTTGGCCCTTCAATCTTCGGTTTTTCTGCTGCTGAAGTCGCTTCAGTCTTCTCTTCCATCTTCGGCACTGGAGCTGGTTCTGTAGCTTCAGAGGCCAAAGAAACTTCACCAATGAATTCTGGCACTGTGGCCGGCTCAATAAAGCGTGTCCGATGGGTGAGCACCTTCATCTTTTTTCTTTGAGGCGCTGGCTCACTAGGGGCACTCGTGGTAGCTTCTGTCGCAGGAGAAGTATTTTTCCTTTTGCGACCCAATACCGGATAGTGATAGTCAGGGTACATAAACCCGACTGCGTCAAACACACGGTTGAGCCTTTTCTTCTTTCGGCCTCCGAAGGCTGCTGATAGCGCAGTATTTTCGGCCTTCGAATATGCCCCAAGTAGTTCATCACTTAATGTTTCAATGCTTTTCAGCCAGTCGTCATCAGGTTCAACAAATTTATCTGCATATTTGAATGTGTATTTCAGTCTGACCAGTCCGCCTTCGTCGGACTCTTTAATGGTCTCCTTCGGCATTTCCCACTTTTCTGCAAGTGGCCATACCCTGAAGGCAATGTGCTCTTGGACCAAGTCCCTTGTCCCAATGAAAGAGCAGACTATGCCGAAGGCTCTTTGGCATTCCTCGGCTGCTTCGTCCATTTCAACCTTCGGCCTTCGAAGTCCGAAGCGTTGCCAGATGGGGCGCATAATGATACTCTTGACATTTTCTTGCGCTGTTAAGTCATTTTTTACATAGAACCATTCAGTCATCTAGGCTCCGGGCCATCTCTTCCGAAAGGTTGGCACAGGGCGGCTTGACCCGGAGCGGGCACCGAAGCTGTAACACCCAAAATTATTGTGATATTGTTCTTTTCCCCACGGCTTCGTCTCATATAACAGTTCATGAATGTTGCAAAAACTTTTAGCATTTGGTTCTAAACCTTGGCTTCTTGCAGCCCAGACAAATATCCCCATTCTTATGATAGCTTCAGGAGTAAGTTGATGAAGGTAGACTTGAAATGTTTTCAGTACCTCAATAACAAAGTTGCTCAGGGGGAATCGAAGCCCAGCCTTGAGAAAGCTTCGGAAGATTACAACTTCATCTTCTTCGGGGGTGGGAGAAGTCTTTTCTCCAGCGTCAGCCCTCACAATAGATATATCTCGAAAATACCGCCCCCTCATATTATCAATATGACTCTGCTTGATAGTGGTCTTCCCGAAAACCGTGTGACTTGGCCGCCATGGTCGGTCTTTGGCCTCTTCTCCACCACTTTCTACATCATAGCTGTCGCTATCATCAGTATCTTCGGACAAACCTTCGAGAATCTCTTTGGTGATTTTCTCTGTATTGGTCTCCGCCATCGCAATCAGGAACCCTAGATTCTTCTCTTCCTCGAGACTCAGCTTCGTATCAGCAGGAATCTTCTTGCCTTCAGACATCTTCGGAAACGCTAAAAAACTGCTCTCGAGGCCGAAGCTTCAAAATCAAAAAGACCAGCAAATCTTAAAGCATAAGAGCTAAAAATTTAGTGGACCGAAGCAGATGGCAAGTGTGCGTACCAAATGAGTTCGCGATGTGATCTTATTTATACGCCCAGGGCGTTGAAAATTGAAAGACCCCGCTTGTCAGTGAATGTTGCTATTCTAGCAAAGGGAAGGTGTTTTTTCGGACCTTCGGCTCAAGGCCTTCGTCCAAGTCGCAATCTGAATTTAATATTAACAAATTAATATTGCGAGGGGCTACTGTTGGGGGCCTTCGTCCTCCGAAGGTCCTCAAAAACATGATTTGACAATGTTTTCCAAGTGGATTATGTGAACAGGTATCTTCGGACTCAGAATTATGAACATAAAGCACGGTCAGGACGAAGCCTGAACCAGACGAAGGACGAACTGATTACCAAGCTCTACGAAGGTGCACAGCCGAAGCTGTGTGCAAGGAAGCTTCGTCGCGATAGCGGAAAGGGGAACCGACTTAAAGATGAAAAGACTACGTGGGCCTTGACAGATTTTCATAAGTCATTAACAAATGTAATGGACATGGATGTAATTTTACGTGGGCTGCGTCCCGCGTCTATAAATAGATGAACAGTACTCCCGTACTGTTCACGCTGACTTGGCATTGGCATTTGCGTCACGCTTGTACTTTTTACCTTCTCTCAAGACCGAAGGTACATTTGTAATTTGTAATCATTTCTATTTCTCTGTGTTAATAAAATAGAAATAATTCCATGATTTACATTTCATGTTTTGTATGAATCCTTCGTTATTACTTGTTATATTTACGAAGGTATGTCTCTTGTGACCTTCGTCCGGAACTCATTATTCCTGAAGGGGAATAATGTTTGGTAGGACGAAGGGCCTTAACATTTAACACTTTTTATGTTGCCTTGTTCTTAATCCGAAGCATTTGAGAACAAGTCCCCAACAGGGCAGGAGCGCTCGAGATGATCCGCCGGGATGTCAGGCAGGTATGGGCGGGCCAGCCCCCGGCCAGAGAAATACGTCACCTGCCCCAGGGTCTCCAGCACCGCATCGCCAACGATGCCAGGGACAGGCCGCCACCCGCATCCAGCGGGACCGGTCAGGACCTGGCAGCCGCGGTGATGCTCCTCCGCGCGATGCCGGAGTCATCAACCACCGAGGGTCGGCGAATCCAGGGAGAGCTCAAGCATCTCCTGGAAGGCGCTGCGGCCCGGCGGGCCGAGAGCTCTGCCTCTCACAGGTAGGGGTACCCCTCGGAACCTCGTGCCGCGGCTTCCCGACTCATGCGGGAAGCCTCGGTCTACACCGGGCGCACGCGCAACACCGCGCCTGCGGCCCCGGGCCACCTCGGCGACGAGCACCCTCATCGCGACCGTCGGGCCCGCCTCGATGAAAGGGTGCGCCGAGGCTATCACCCCAGGCGTGGGGGACGCTACGACAGCGGGGAGGATCGGAGTCCCTCGCCCGAACCACCCGGTCCGCAGGTCTTCAGCCGAGCCATTCGGCGGGCGCCGTTCCCGACCCGATTCCGACCCCCGACTACTATCACAAAGTACTCGGGGGAAACGAGACCGGAATTGTGGCTCGCGGACTACCGCCTGGCCTGTCAACTGGGTGGAACGGACGACAACAACCTCATCATCCGCAACCTCCCCCTGTTCCTCTCCGACACTGCTCGCGCTTGGTTGGAGCACCTGCCTCCGGGGCAGATTTCCAACTGGGAGGATTTGGTCCAAGCTTTCGCCGGCAACTTCCAGGGCACGTACGTGCGCCCCGGGAATTCCTGGGACCTCCGAAGCCGCCGGCAACAGCCGGGAGAGTCTCTTCGGGACTACATCCAGCGGTTCTCGAAGCAGCGCACCGAGCTGCCCAACATCACCGACTCCGATGTCATCGGCGCGTTCCTTGCCGGCACCACCTGCCGTGACCTGGTGAGCAAGTTGGGTCGCAAGACCCCCACCAGGGCGAGCGAGCTGATGGACATCGCCACCAAGTTCGCCTCTGGCCAGGAGGCGGTCGAGGCCATCTTCCGAAAGGACAAGCAGCCCCAGGGCCGCCCTTCGGAAGATGCTCCCGAGGCGTCTACTCCGCGCGGCGCCAAGAAGAAAGGCAGGAGGAAGTCGCAACCGAAACGCGACGCCGCCGACGCAGACCTTGTCGCCGCTGCCGAGTACAAGAACCCTCGGAAGCCCCCCGGAGGTACCAACCTCTTCGACAAGATGCTCAAGGAGACGTGCCCTTACCATCAGGGGCCCGTCAAGCACACCCTCGAGGAGTGCGTCATGCTTCGGCGCCACTTCCACCGGGCCGGGCCACCCGCAGAGGGTGGTAGGGCCCGCGACAACGACAAAAAGGAAGATCACCAAGCAGGAGAGTTCCCCGAGGTCCGCGACTGCTTCATGATCTGTGGAGGGCATGCGGCGAACGCCTCGGCTCGGCATCGTAAGTGAGAGCGTCGGGAGGTCTGCTCGGTGAAGGTGGTGGCGCCAGTCTACCTAGACTGGTCCGACAAGCCCATCACCTTCGACCAAGATGACCACCCCGACCACGTGCCGAGCCCGGGGAAATACCCGCTCGTCGTCGATCCCATCATCGGCGACGTTAGGCTCACCAAGGTCCTGATGGATGGGGGCAGCTGCCTCAATATCATCTACGCCGAGACCCTCAGGCTCCTGCGCGTCGATCTGTCCTCCGTCCGAGCAGGCGCTGCGCCCTTCCACGGGATCATTCCTGGGAAGCGCGTCCAGCCCCTCGGACGGCTCGACCTTCCTGTCTGCTTCGGAACACCCTCCAACTTCCGAAAGGAGACTTTGACGTTCGAGGTGGTCGGGTTCCGAGGAACCTACCACACAGTATTGGGGAGGCCATGCTACGCGAAGTTCATGGCCATCCCCAACTACACCTACCTGAAGCTCAAGATGCCGGGCCCCAACGGGGTCATCACCGTCGGCCCCACGAACAAACACGCGTTCGAATGCGATGTAGAGTGCGTGGAGTACGCCGAGGCCCTCGCCGAGTCTGAGGCCCTCATCGCCGACCTGGAAAACCTCTCCCGAGAGGTGCCGGACGTGAAGCGACACGCCGGCAACTTCGAGCCAGTGGAGACGGTTAAGGCCGTCCCTCTCGACCCCAGTGGCAACACCTCCAAGCAGATCCGGATCGGTTCCGGGCTCGACCCCAAATAGGAAGCAGTGCTCGTCGACTTTCTCCACGCAAACGCCGACGTCTTTGCGTGGAGTCCCTCGGACATGCCCGGCATACCGAGGGATGTCGCCGAGCACTCGCTGGATATTCGGGCCGGAGCCCGACCGGTCAGGCAGCCTCTGCGCCGATTCGACGAGGAAAGGCGCAGGGTGATAGGCGAGGAGATCCACAAGCTGATGGCAGCGGGGTTCATCAAAGAGGTATTCCATCCCGAGTGGAGTGCCAACCCTGTGCTTGTGAGGAAGAAAGGGGGGAAATGGCGGATGTGTGTAGACTACACTGGTCTCAACAAAGCATGTCCGAAGGTTCCCTACCCTCTACCTTGCATCGATCAAATCGTGGATTCCACTGCGGGGTGCGAAACCCTGTCTTTCCTTGATGCCTACTCCGGGTATCATCAAATCAAGATGAAAGAGTCCGACCAGCTCGCGACTTCTTTCATCACGCCCTTCGGCATGTACTGCCATGTCACCATGCCGTTCGGTTTGAGGAACGCGGGTGCAACGTACCAGCGGTGCATGAACCATGTGTTCGGCGAACACATCGGTCGCACGGTCGAGGCCTACGTCGATGACATCGTAGTCAAGACGAGGAAAGCCTCCGACCTTCTCTCCGACCTTGAAGTGACATTCCGGTGTCTCAAGGCAAAGGGCGTCAAGCTCAATCCCGAGAAGTGTGTCTTCGGGGTGCCCCGAGGCATGCTCCTGGGATTCATCGTCTCCGAGCGGGGCATCGAAGCCAACCCGGAGAAGATCGCAGCCATCACCGGCATGGGGCCCATCAAGGACTTAAAAGGCGTACAGAGGGTCATGGGATGTCTCGCGGCCTTGAGCCGTTTCATCTCGCGCCTCGGCGAAAGAGGCCTGCCTCTGTACCGTCTCTTAAGGAAGACCGAGTGCTTCACTTGGACCCCCGAGGCCGAGGAAGCTCTCGGGAACCTAAAGGCGCTCCTCACCCAGGCGCCCGTCTTGGTACCCCCAGCTGATGGAGAAGCCCTCTTGGTCTACGTCGCCGCTACCACTCAGGTGGTTAGCGCCGCGATCGTGGTCGAAAGGCAAGAAGAGGGGCATGCATTGCCCATTCAGAGGCCAGTTTACTTCGTCAGCGAGGTGCTGTCCGAAACCAAGATCCGCTACCCACAAGTTCAGAAGCTGCTGTATGCAGTGATCCTGACGAGGCGAAAGTTGCGACATTACTTCGAGTCTCATCCGGTAACTGTGGTGTCATCCTTCCCCCTGGGGGAGATCATCCAGTGCCGAGAGGCCTCGGGACGGATCGCAAAGTGGGCGGTGGAAATCATGGGCGAGACAATCTCGTTCGCCCCTCGGAAGGCCATCAAGTCCCAGGTACTGGCGGACTTCGTAGCCGAATGGGTCGACACACAGTTGCCGACGGCTCCGATCCAACCGGAGCTCTGGACCATGTTTTTCGACGGGTCGCTGATGAAGACGGGAGCCGGCGCGGGCCTGCTCTTCGTCTCGCCCCTCGGGAAACACCTGCGCTACGTGCTGCGCCTCCATTTCCCGGCGTCCAACAATGTGGCTGAGTACGAAGCTCTGATCAACGGATTGTGAATCGCCATCGAGCTAGGGGTCCGATGCCTCGACGCTCGCGGCGACTCGCAGCTCGTCATCGACTAGGTCATGAAGAACTCCAACTGCTGCGACCTGAAGATGGAGGCCTACTGTGATGAGGATCGACGCCTGGAAGACAAGTTCTACGGGCTCGAGCTTAACCACATCGCCCGGCGCTACAACGAGACTGCGGACGAGCTGGCAAAGATAGCCTCGGGGCGAACGACGGTTCCCCGGACGTCTTCTCCCGGGATCTGCACCAACCCTCCGTCAAGATCAGCGACACGCCCGAGCCCGAGGCGCCCTCGGCCCCGTCCGAGGTAACCTCGGCCCAGCCCGAGCCGTCCTCGGTTCAGCCCGAGGGACCCTCGGCTCCCGAGGGCGAGGCGTTGCGCATCGAGGAGGAGCGGAGCGGGGTCACGCCTGATCAAGATTGGCAGGCCCCGTACCTACAATATCTCCGCCAAGGAGAGCTACCCCTCGACCAGGCCGAGGCACGGCGGGTAGCGCGACGCGCCAAGTCGTTCGTCTTGCTGGGCGATGAGAAGGAGCTCTACCACCGCAGCCCCTCGGGCATCCTCCAGCGATGCATCTCCATCGCCGAAGGTCAGGAACTCCTACAAGAGATACACTTGGGGGCTTGCGGCCATCATGCAGCGCCTCGAGCCCTCGTCGGGAACGCTTTTCGGCAAGGCTTCTACTGGCCGACGGCAGTGGCTGACGCCACTAAAATTGTCCGCACCTGCGAAGGGTGTCAATTCTATGCGAAGCAGACCCACCTGCCCGCTCAGGCTCTGCAGACGATACCCATCACCTGGCCCTTCGCTGTGTGGGGTCTGGACCTCGTCGGCCCTCTGCAGAAGGCGCCCGGGGGCTACACGCACCTGCTGGTCGCCGTCGACAAATTCTCCAAGTGGATCGAGGTCCGACCCCTGAACAGCATCAGGTCCGAGCAGGCGGTGGCGTTCTTCACCAACATCATCCATCGCTTCGGGGTCCCAAACTCCATCATCACCGACAACGGCACCCAGTTCACCGGCAAAAAATTCTTGGATTTTTGCGAGGATCACAACATCCGGGTGGACTGGGCTGCCGTAGCTCATCCCATGTCGAATGGGCAAGTAGAGCGTGCCAATGGCATGATTCTACAAGGGCTCAAGCCTCGGATTTACAACGACCTCAACAAGTTCGGCAAGCGATGGATGAAGGAACTCCCCTCGGTGGTCTGGAGCCTGAGGACGACGCCGAGCCGAGCCACGGGTTCCACGCCGTTCTTCCTGGTCTACGGGGTTGAGGCCGTCTTGCCCACGGACCTAGAATACGGCTCCCCGAGGACGAGAGCCTACGACGATCAAAGCAACCAAGCTAGCCGAGAAGACTCGCTGGACCAGCTGGAAGAGGCTCGGGACAGGGCCTTACTACACTCGGCGCGGTATCAGCAGTCCCTGCGACGCTACCACGCCCGAGGGGTCCGACCCCGAGACCTCCAGGTGGGCGACCTGGTGCTTCGGCTGCGGCCAGACGCCCGAGGGAGGCACAAGCTCACGCCCCCCTGGGAGGGGCCATTCGTCATCGCC
The DNA here is from genome assembly GCA_029449295.1 of Zea luxurians. NCBI lineage: Eukaryota > Viridiplantae > Streptophyta > Magnoliopsida > Poales > Poaceae > Zea > Zea luxurians. Next base: position 8,797,341 of record JAOPSE010000005.1, on the reverse strand, counting down.
AAAGTTCTGAAGCCCAGAACGTACAAGCTGGCCAACAGTCAAGGCGAGGTCTACGGCAACGCTTGGAACATCCAACAGCTACGTCGCTTCTACCCTTAAGATGTTTCCAAGTTGTTCATATACCTCGCACCCACGCAAAGTTTAGTCAACAAGGAAGGGTTGGCCTCGCCTCGGCAAAGCCCGACCCTCCCTCGGGGGCTAAAAGGGGGGAAACCCCCTCTGCGTCAAAATTTTCCTCGAAAAAAATCTCTTCTACCAGAATATCTTTCATGCTTTTTGGCTACTTCGAAAAGTGGGTCCTGGAAACGACGGAGTACACGTAAGCAGCCGAGGTTGACCGAGCCGAGGGACTCCTACGCCTCCGGGATACGGATACCTCACTCATCACCTTCTGCGATAAGTAACTCGCGTTCGGATAAAGTGGCTCCGCGGATCGAACAAGTCTTTACGTTCGGAAGCCCTTCTGCCGAAGCGATCCTTCGAGCCTTCTCGACCGAGTCGGCGACAGGGCCTCATGGACGGGTGAAAGTACGCGTAAGCGGCAAGGCCGACCGAGCCGAGGGACTCCCACGCCTCCGGGATACGGATACCTCACTCATCACCTTCCGCGAGAAGCAGCTCTCGCTCGCACAAACATCCCTGTTACCGACAAAAAGTCCAGATACTCGAAACAAGAGGAAAAGAGACGCAACTTTACAACGCAGCGAGGGTGCGTGTTCTGGCCTCGACGGCCGCACAAGGCACACGCTACAAGACAATCTAATCCTGCAGGCTCGGGTCTTGACGCTGGAAGGGGGCAGCAACACCCTCGGCATCGACGGCACCTTCGGCGAGGCCCGACCTAGCCTCGGACGGCGACGCGGCCCGATGGTCTCCGCTCCGAAGGACGACGTCATCACCACGCCCGAACAATCGCTGCCAGGGACTTCTCCGGGAATCCGGTCCGAGCAGGCGGCTCAGCCAGCCACCTCCGGGGCCTCGGCCAACCGTCTTTCGAGGGCGCCGGCCCGGTCCGAAGCCTCGGCAGATCAACTCCGGCGCCGATCCTGCCAACGGACAACCCGGCTAGGCTCCGGCCAACCAGGTTTCATTTTCGAGCCAACTCCGCCTCTGTTCATACTGATATCGCTACTCCTGGCCTTGGCTTGTCGAAGAGCGGCCGAGGGGTCTCTTTAACTAAGCTAGAGGAACCTCGGACAGCGAGGCCGACCGAGCCGAGGACTCCTACGCCTCCGGGATACGGATACCTCACTCGTCACCTTGACACGGGGCGACTCATGCTTGGTAAAGCGGTTCAGATAGTCAACAGGCGAGTCTTAGTGCTAAAAAATGAGGAAAAAACACGGCTCCGTGCCGAAGTTACATACATGTTCAGGCCCCAAAAGCCGAAATGAACAAAAAACCCTGGCACTCGAAGTGCCATTACAAACGGAACTCCGGTTCCGGCTCCGCAGGTACGAACAACCCCACTCGACGGGGGAGAGGACTGCGAAGCAACAGAAGACCGACGAACGGCTTGTCATCGCCCGCCCCGACAGCGGCGACGATGAAGACTTCTGTCCCGGGAGGCCGAACAGCAGCAGTGATGACCTCGGGGTGAATGCTGCTGCTGGGAGGCCCCCGCCCTTGCCCAAACTCGAGAGGCAAGGACGGGCAGAAGGCCGTAGAGTTAGAGGTCGGTCCGTGGCCAGCCTTGGCTGTCGCGCCGGCGGAAGAACCTCTTCCAGCTGCCGTGGCGGGAGGCGGCACCAGGAGCGGCTCCGAAGCCGTTCGGCTCAGCGAGCCGGGCACGGTGCAGCTGTCAGCGCCAGGGGCGACTCCCGCCCTTCCCCCCGATCACTGAGGGAAGGAGGGGGCCACCGCCCACGCAGGGGCCGACCTCAACTCGGCACACTCCCCTCCCCAGCCCTGGTGATGAAAATCCTTGAGGCTGAGGGTGGGGCAGAGGCCGCAGCCCGGCTCGCTTTCCCCCACCATCAAGCCGGAGGTCGCCATCTTGGGTGACCGCCGGTGGAGGGGTGCAGCCGGGCCGCATGATGAAAATCCTTGAAGCCGAGCGATGGCTGAAAGGTACCAACTCCCACGGAGTTGCGTTCCTCCAACGATGAGGTGAAAAGACGGCGGGTATCCCCCATCCGGGGGCTTGGAAGGTGGAAGGACGCAATGCATGAAGAAGCGAGAGGACATGGTCGCCTTCCGAAGGGGGTCGCCCTCCTTTTAAAGGCAACTCTCCCTACTTGTGCCCCCAACCGTCATGGGCTGAGTCTTCTCCAACACGCCTCCAAAGCCCTCCCCTGCGGCGCGGGGGCTGGGTCCAGCATGTCATGCAGACCGGCTCCGAGCAGAAGAAGCCAAACCGCCGCGCACGGCGCACGCAACCACCCAGCGGTTACAAGTGACCCTCCACTTTTGCCCAGACCAACGGGCGAAAGAGGCAGGCAGCCATGCAGGCGGCATGCAACCGCGCCAAGTGGACGCGCCCCTCCGACTCCTGACATGCCAGCACGGAGGCCCAAGCCCACGCGTCACGCGACCGGCGCGCCGGATGCTGCATGCAAGCAACTGTACCACTTGCGCCACCGCCGCACCTCCTCGATTGCGGAGCCGATACCGCGACCCGAGGCGACCCAGCGCGCGGCCCAGCAGCGCCAGCCTGACGCAGCAGTCAAACACGGTCAAAAGTGGGCCGGCAGTAATGACGGTGGCAGGCGCGCGGGAGCAGCGGTCACGCCGTCAGCCAAGCTCACGTCCCATCCGGAGGCAGCAAGAGAACCCCCTCTCACGGCGTAAAGACGACGCGCTCGTGACCCGTCCCTCGAACGGCTCGCGCACACGCAACGGCGGCCTCCCAACCACTCGCCCCGTCGCATTAACTCCCCGACTGGATAGGCGGCGCTTCTGGCAGGAGCAGCTGGCGACGCTTCGCCTTTGCCAAAACAACCGCGCCGAAAAAGGTATGCCGCGTCGTTCAATTTCGTATCCTTTTTCCTTTTTCCTCTTTCTCTATCTCTTGCAACAGGGACCGGGAAAGGGGATACCCCTAAAGGGATCCTTCCCCGTGAAGGAACTAGGCTCCGAGCCTCCTTACTGATCAGGGGTTCGAAGGCTGGCCCCCCGAAGGGTTCAACAGCCGCCTCAGATCGCGTGGGCCCGACACCCACTACTGGTCAGAGGTTCGAAGGCCGGCCCCCCGAAAGGTTCCACGGCCGCCTCAGGCTATTCGGGCTCCGCGCCCATTACTGATCAGGGGTTCGAAGGCTGGCCCCCCGAAGGGTTCACAGTCGCCTCAGACACCGAGCGAGGGATGACCAGGGGTACGTTCGATACATAACCGAGGCTCGGGCTGCGCTCCCGAGGTACCCTAGGACATTTCCGAGACCAGCGGGAATGATCCTGTAACGGAATCCCATCGGAGGGAGGCATCGAGCCCTCAGACCCCGTCGCCAGGGGACCGGGTCCGGCAGATCACCCGCAGGTACTTTTGGGCGTGCCTCCAGGCCCCTAGCCGACCCCCAACGAACGGGGCACGGACGTCCACTCGGATTACCCGCTTGTAGCTCACCGGAGACACCATGTTCGATGCCCATCGAGGGTAACATGGCGCTCTCCCCCCCTCCTCCTTGTGGAAAGGCGACGTAGGGGCGTATGTAAAAAAGCCGAGTCTGTCCCTGATCGCCCTCTCGCCCTGTGCGGAGGCTCGGGGGCTGCTCTCGCAAACCCAGCTCCGGCCAAACCGTTGACAGCGTCAACATACCAGCCCGAGAACTTGGGCCCTGACAGTGCACCCGGGCTACGACCAGTTCGCATGAGGGAACCACCAAACCAGCCGAAGCATTACGCAAGGCATTAAGACCTCGAAGGAGTGAAACCACTCCTCCGAGGCCTCGGGGGCTACACCCACCGGAACAAAATGCAACCGAGAAAGGCTGGTCCCCTTGCAAAAAAGTGCGACGAAAGCCTCCAAGCGAGTGCTAACACTCCCTTCGAGGCTCGGGGGCTACTGTCGGGGACCATAATTAGGGGTACCCTCAAGACGCCTAATTCTCAGCTGGTAACCCCCATCAGCATAAAGCTGCAGAGGCCTGATGGGTGCGATTAAGTCAGGGATCAGTCCAAACGAGCGACTCGATCACGCCTCGCCCGAGCCTAGCCTCGGGCAAGGGCAGCCGACCCTGAGGTGTTTCCGTCTCGCCCGAGGCCCCCTTTTTACGGCAGACGCACCTCCGGCTCGCCCGAGGCCTTGCCTTCGTTAAGAAGCAAGCCTGACTAAATCGCCGCGCCGACCGACCAAGTCACAGGGGCATTTAACGCAAAGGTAGCCTGGCACCTTTATCCTGACGCACGCCCCCTGGTAGAGCCGAAGTGACCGCCGTCACTTCGCCGCTCCACTGACCGGTCTGGCAGAAGGACAGCGCCGCCTGCGCCGTCTCGACTGCGGTGCCACTTGACAGAGTGAGACTGACAGGCAGCCAGGCCTTGCCAGAGGCGCCATAGGAAGCTCCGCCCGACCCAGGGCTCGGACTCGGGCTAAGGCCCCAGAAGACGGCGAACTCCGCTCCGCCCGACCCAGGGCTCGGACTCGGGCTAAGGCCCCGGAAGACGGCGAACTCCGCTCCGCCCGACCCAGGGCTCGGACTCGGGCTAAAGCCCCGGAAGACGGCGAACTCCGCTCCGCCCGACCCAGGGCTCGGACTCGGGCTAAGGCCCCGGAAGACGGCGAACTCCGCTCCGCCCGACCCAGGGCTCGGACTCGGGCTAAGGCCCCGAAAGACGACGAACTCCACCTCGCCCGACCCCAGGGGTCAGACTCCACCCTGGCCTCTGCCGAACGACCTCCGCCTCGCCCGACCCAGGAGCTCGGGCTCGGCCTCGGCCATGCAGGACAGACTCGACCTCGGCTTCGGAGGAGCCTCCACGACGCCCGACCTAGGGCACAAGTCCGCCACGTCAACAGGAAGCGCCATCATCACCCTACCCCGAGCCGACTCGGGCCGCAGAGAACAGGACCGACGTCCCATCTGGCTAGCTCCGCCAGATAGGCAATGATGGCGCCCCGCTAGACCCATGACGACGGCGGCTCTCAGCTCCCTTACGGAAGCAGGGGGACGTCAGCAAGGTCCCAACCGCTCCGACAGCTGTCCCTCCACTAGGCTCCGTTACTCCTCCGACAGCCACGACACCACACCAGCTGGGCGCCAAGATCTCTCTGGCTGCCACCTTGGCATGTACTTAGGGCACTAGCTCTCCCCCGCTAGACACGTAGCACTCTGCTGCACCCCCATTGTACACCTGGATCCTCTCCTTACGCCTATAAAAGGAAGGACCAGGGCCTTCTTAGAGAAGGTTGGCCCCGCGGGAACGAGGGGCAGGGGCAGGCGCTCTCTTGGGCCGCTCGCTTCCCTCACCCGCGTGGACGCTTGTAACCCCCTACTGCAAGCGCACCCGACCTGGGCGCGGGACGAACACGAAGGCCGCGGGATCTCCACCTCCCTCACGACTCAGCTCTGGCCACCTCGCTCTTCCCCCCTTCGCGCTTGCCCACGCGCTCGACCCATCTGGGCTGGGGCACGCGTCACACTCACTCGTCGGCTTAGGGACCCCCCGGTCTCGAAACGCCGACAACAAGAAACTGCCTTTCCTTGGTGATCGGTGAGAAGAACAGTCTTGCTTGCACAGCTGATGATACCCTTATGCTTAGCTAGCCAGTCCATCCCTAGGATTACATCAATTCCTTGGGATGGCAAGATGGTTAAGTCTGCCAGGAACACTACCCCACTTAAAAGAATTCTGATTTGGGAGCACCTGAGTTTGCACAGGAGGTCTGATCCCGTAGTTCGGGTGACCAAAGGGATAGCTAGGGGTGTAGAGGGGATGCCATGCTTTTCCACAAACTTAGCGGCTATAAAAGAATGGGATGCTCCTGAATCAAAAAGCACAGAAGCGGGAGTAAATTCAACAAGGAACTCACCTAGCACTACTCCTGGAGCTTGCTGGGCTTCTTGAGCGTCGACGTGGTTGACCCGGGCTCTGCCCTGATACTGAGTCCTGCTCTGCTGGCTGTTTAAGGGAAGTGCCTTGGAGGTAGGTGCTGATGGAATCTTGGGGCCATTCACCGAGTTGGAGTAGGTTGGTCCGGGTGCCTTCAACTGAGGGCAGTTGTTCTTGAAGTGCCTGGGGTCTCCGCAGTGCCAACAAGCGTTTGCTGGCGGCTGGTTGCTTGCAACAGAGGGTGCCTGAAGGGAGCTCTGATTCTGCTGACTGTAGCGTGATGGAGTGGGTCCAGATTGTTTATCGAAGCTTGGACCCCTGGGTGGAAGCCCAAAGGGTCGAGCTCTCTGGTGACGTTCTTGCTGTTGAGCTCGAAGAACTTGGAATTTCCTCTTGATGTGCCCTTTTTCTTCCTCTTTTGCCCTTTCTACTTGAATGGCTTTGTTGGAGAGGTGAGAGAAGCTGTGGAAGTCTTGGCTGGCGAGGATGGTCTTAAGCTCGGGTCTTAACCCTTTCAGGAAACGGGCCATTTTTCTGGATTCGGTGCTGACATCCTCAGGCGCGTAGCGGGCCAGCTCTGTGAACTTGTGCACATACTCACTGACTGTTCTCCCGCCTTGGGTTAGCTCCCGGAATTCATCCTCCTTGAGTTGAACTATCCCCTGGGGTACATGGTGCTCACGGAAAGCTGTTTCGAATTCTGCCCAGGTAGCATCTCTGACGGCTTCACTGAAAGTGTCCCACCATGCTAAAGCCATTCCTGAAAGCTGATGAGCTGCCAGTTGAACACGCTGATTTTCGGGGCATCCGATGGCTTCCAGCTTCCTCTTGATCGTGCGAAGCCAGTCATCAGCATCGAGGGGATTGCTGGACCCTGCGAACGTGGGAGGCTTGAGTCTCAAAAATTCTCCCATCCTGTCCTGTGGCCTTCCACCACCTGGGCGTTGGTTTTCCAGACTTCGAGTGAGGACTTCAATGAGTCGGGTTTGATTGGCTAGAACTTGGGCCAGATCTAGTGGTAGTTCCGGAGGTGCGGGGAGGTGGGTCCCATCCCCTTCTCCGCCGGCTCCTCCTTCTGCTCCTAAGGGAAAACCTGCTCCAATCCCGGAGGCGGTAGGCGTGGTTTTATCCGAAGCCATCTGCCATGGGAAGAGAGTCACTATTATGCACATGCCATTTTTTTAACTGGTTATTTTATTCATCACATCAAGCCATTACATGACACAACACCCAGCTACCATAAGTTTGTCACACACGAGTGCTATCTAGGGTACTCCCGAACTCCTTCTCTAACGTGTCCCCAAATTCCTTGAGAAGGTCATCAAGGCTAGCCAGGGACATTTCTTCGGTGTCGGATGGGTTCCTTGGAGGGTTTTCTTCCTTCTGCTCCGTCTGGCATCCTTGGCTTTTGGTCTTTTTGCGGACTCTTCTAGCGGGGGCGAGCTTCTTCAGTTTCTTGTCGTAGTCCATCTTTAGAGTGCGGTAGGCCTCTCGGGTATTGGTTTCCTCGCCTTCAGCTATTGCGAGGCTCTCTTGAAGGGACGCCTTCTCTTCTGAAAGTTCCCTGACTTTTTGCTCCAGACTTTCCACCCGGGAGGTTAGGTAGGTGCAGTGGAGGGTGAGGTCATCATATTGGTTATCAAGGGTGTGAAGGTATCCAGCCATGTAGACGATGGTAGGATCATTCTCAATAGGATCCCCTCCTGAGAGGGCCTGAAGTCTTCTCCTCCAGGTGGGGGTATTCTTGTTGCTGGGTGGGAAGTAGCGAAGGGGGGTTTCAAAGATCACCCTGCTGTAGTTCTGGCATAGTTGACGGAGGGCTGATCGGGCAACATTCTGGCAGGTATCTGGAAAACGATATCCGATAAAAGTGACTTGGAAGGAAGGATGGTTTGGGTAGTTTCGGCTTTCTCCCAGGTAGACTGCCATAGATCATTTCTCTATTCCGCCTTCGACATGCTCCGTCCAGACGTATTCCGGCTTTTTGCGGATTCCCATGCGAAGCGCGCAGCTTCGCAAGAGATGCGGGAACCCTTCCACCTCTGAGCAGTAGGATGTCCTAATGGCCAGAGAGTCTTCCATCTGGAATAGGAAAAGAAGGGTCTTGTTAAAATCGGGGAAGAGAAGAGAAAACTTTTCTTGGGGCAAGAGGTATTTTCTTTTCAAGGCAAGTTTTTAAGGTCAGGGTTGCGTCCTACGGCCAGTCCTATGGGCTCTGATACCACCTGAAGCGTCCCGATCCTTTGGGACTCAAATGTGAAACCATTACTAGTCCCAGGAGGCTAGTAAACACATTCATTACTTCAAATAGTACAGAGTTTAGATAAAGGTTATTACAATACCGGGGTACAAGCTCAAGAGAGAGCCAAAATCGGAAACGCAGTAGGAAGATATACTAGCCCAAGCCATAGGCAGAACTGGGTGCAGACACAGCCCTCTTAATCAAGCATAGCAGAAAAGAAGTCCTCGGCTGCTGAAAAACATAAATAAATCTGGGTGAATACACTAGGTATTCCGCAAGCCCATCCCGGTCCCGTAGAGAGAAAAAGGCCTATGATCTACATGCTCAATTTGGTGGAGTTGTGGTCACTCATCATTTTCTTAGAGAAAGGCAGATACTTGAAGGTTGTTCCCATAGTCTTATAATAACCAAAAACTCAACCGCCACTGAGCTTCCCGCTCCCGTGGCCTCAGTTTCTTCCTTAACACCTACTTAATCACACATTCTTCTTTTCATGAAACCCATAAAGAAAATTCTAATTGCCATACCATACCGGACTCGTCCATACCAGTGGACACGGACTATTCGAATAGATTTCAACTCTGCGCAGAGGTGTACACTTTACCCACTAGTCCGGTTTCTGCGATCTCACCGTCGTGAGACCCAAATGCCGAATCTCTTTCTTTCCTCGCACGTCCTAACCTTAACGGTTATACCGGAAGGAGTCAGGCCACCATCATGTCCAAACCGGACAAAACATTCCCCCTCCTTATCCTCCCGGTGCTCCCCAGCCTTCATAACCCTAGGGTTGGACCGTACGAGTTCAGATTGAGTGACTGCCCACACAGTCTCGAGTGGTTGTACTTATCAGGAGTATAGGTAGTGAAAGATGACAAACCGGTCCTTATATGAGGGGACAATCCTTCTGCTCACGCCTAAACCAGCTGAGCCATCACCTTAGGCCCTCCCCTAAACCAGGGAGTCCCTGATCATCCCACTCTCAAGGTGATGAGGGTGAGTACCCTTCATCGCAAAACCTTTCAAAAAGAGACTTAATTTGGAGGTACACATTGCCCTTCTTTCCCACCCACATTTCGTATCCAGAAAGTATATGTTAATGCGGGCCATCTCTTGCTCACAATGCAATATTCCCCCATATTTCCCCGGCCTAGGCAGTGGTAGAGAGAGTAGGTAATTTATGCATCAAGGGAAGGATGGACTTGCCTTCGCTGAAGCTCTCTTGGCACAGAAGATCTACTTCCGGAAGTTCGGGCTCCGACCCTTCTTCCGGAGCTTCGGGATCCGGATCTGCGGTCCCCGCTTCTTCTAGGAAACAGGCAATAAAACAATACATCAATAGTGGTTTATCAATCATAGTGTGCCATTTTCTAACAAAATTATTTTATGTAACCTTGGAAATCCTTTTTGATAATTTTTGGTGCATAAGATATTGAGAAAACTATTTAAATGGGAAAAAGGGTGGAAAAAGAAAAAGAAAAGAGAATTCCTCTCTCCTGGGCCGGGGACACGGCTTTCGGCCCACCCCGGGCGCGAGCGCGCGCGCTGAGGCGCTTTCGGCCCAGCGGTGGCCCACGAGCGAGGGGGAAAACGACGCGGCCGCGAGGGTGACGGCGTCGTTGAGGGCCCACTTGCCAGCGAGAGGGGGGGGGGGAAGAAACGGCGTCACGGCCAGACGGCGGGCGAACCGGCCGAGCGCGGGAGAAGAACCGGCCGGCGGGGAAGCTTGACGGCGGCTTACCGCCGGTGGCCCGGCTCCTGGTCCGAGGGGGGGTGGTTTAGCACGGGCGGAAGTTGGTGATTCCAACGGTAGGTTCAATTTGACCAGAGGGGGTTGGGAGGGGGCTGCCCACGGGGAGGGGGCGGAGCTCCGCGGCGGGGATCGCCGCCGGTGGGCTCTGGGTGGGGGACGGGGGCTGGAAGGGGGGTGCTTCGGTTCGTGGCTACGCGAGGGAGCTGCTCGGCTCACTTAATTCCTTGCTAGACCAACAGAGAAGGGGAGGGAGGAGGGAAAAGGACTCACCGGAGAGGGGGACGACGACGGCGCTTCGCGAATTGCTCTCGGGTGAGGGGAGAAGGGGAGTGGCCGAGGCCGGTGTAGGGAAGAAGGAGCTCGGGGCGAACCTTTTATAGGCGCCCGAGGGGAGGGGGGGAGGTGGAGCTCGGCGGACGCCGGTGAGCCTCACAGTGCCGGCATTAATGCCGCACAGCGTCGCCGACGAGACTCCACGGCGGGGGCGGTACCGGCGAGGACGCGGGTCAAGGGGAGGAGGACGGAGCGGTGCCGAACTTCCCTGTGCGGCGAGATGGCAGAGGGGAGGACGGAGGCGACGGCCGGAGGTGACTTCGGTGAGGGGACGGCGGACGGACGACGACACAACTGACCCGCGGGGCCGTTTGGTCAGAGGGAGCGAGCGCGCGAGAGAGCGGGTGGCTGACGGGTGGGGACGCCTTGTCAGCGAGAGGAGGGCGGGGCGTGGAGCGGGCTGGCGCGCGCGCGGAAGCAGGCTGAAGATGGGCCGAAAGCGGAGGGGAGCGCGGGCGCGAGGGGGGGGAAGGCCGCGGGTTTGGGCTGGAAAACGGCCCAGCAGGGGGGAGAGGGTTTTTCTCTTTTTCTTTTTATTTTCCAAATCCTATTTCCCTTTTTGCATCTTTTTCTTTTGAACAAATTATTTTGTGGGTAATCTAGGTGCTAGAAAATAGAATCTAAGTGATGTGCTTGTGATCAACCAAGGTGTATGCATATGATGAAAGAAAATCTAAGGGAGTTCTTGGAATTAAAGGAAGAAAAGAAGGGAAAGGGTAGATTAGGGTTTCAAACCTAGGTTAGGATTTTCGGGATGTTACAAACCGACTTTTGGCCTCTCCGCACCTTCTTCTAGGATGATGTTCTTCACGACGCTCTCCAAGTTCCAAGCGAGGTTCCCCTAGCTCGTCGCCGGAGAGTCGCCATCGGCAAACGCCTTCGTCATCCGCCGACTTCGTCCAAGGTTGCCGGCAAAAGGAAACGAAGCTCATCGCCGTCATCGTCTTCCTCTTCCATTCGCTCCATCGAACTAGATCCACAAAGAACGAGGTTCGATCTACACAAATCCATTGCGTATACTATCGATTCATTACCGTAATTTGTCTTCTGATGTATTTATTATACCGGATTTGGGGCAAGGCATTTTAGGGTTTGCGGGGTTTTTTCTCCCAGATCCGGAGCATTCCTTGTCTTGAACATGATTTTGATCCATGAAACCCTAATTGTTTTGTCTGGTCTCCCAGATCATGAGGCCTTTTTATGTCAACATGGTCACTAACTTGTATTTCAAAACAGGTGGACATTTCAGAAAATTGTCTGCACACAAATACATAGAAATTGGATGTGGCCACACTGTGTTCTCCCTAATTTGTGTTCTCTTTATTGTACTGTGAGTTTGAATGTACATTCATGGTTTAGGGTTCATGATATACCCTATGTAGTCATAGGGTATATCACAAGTTTTTTTAAGATGGTTAATTTGTAGGCGATGTTAACTAATAGAACACTCTGTTTGATGTAGCCATGGAATTGGAGAATGAAAAGCTCCGTAAAGCACTGGCTACTTTGCTCAGAGTTGTTCAAAAGCATAGTTGTGACATCGTTGATGTCGTGAAATCAGCCTTCTAGCCTTTCAACTCACCTTTGGTGGACGAAATGAACCGAGCATTAGTTGAGATTGACGACCTTGCAAAGGATCTTGAAGACGTAGTAGTGCAAACTCAGTGGGAGGTAGAAAATATGCCTAACTGTGAAGTAAACGAAGATGGCCGAGAAGAGGAAGCAGTAGAGGACCTTCTGATAGAAGATGCTTCAGAAGACGAGCTACTGATACATGAAGAGTCACCAATTAACTATGACGAACTAGTTGGCTACGACGATGGTCGTGACTACTCAACCGACGACACATATCCCTACTAGTGTCTAGGTTTAACTTCAGTACTAGTAATGTAGTATGTACGTTAAGCACGTCTGTATGACAAAAACTAGAAAAGGTGGCAGGGTTGGTATGATCATGCTTTTGTGGGTTTTCAGTGTTCTGGTCTTTGTAAACTGAAACCATTGTAGCTAGTACAATTATTATTAAGTTATGTTGCAGTTTGTTTGCGTTACTTCATTACCAATTGTTCTTTTGATTTATGTCATGTTTGTTCTGCTTCTGTTCCATAGAATGGGAAGTGATTGGAACCAGGTGATGTCTCAATATGGAAGCTTCCTTAGCCAGATTGATGAGGTACCTATAGGAACTCAACATTCTAAAATTCCAGTTGATGGCCACGCCGAGGGCTCAAGGACACCAGCTGTACCTAAGAAGCCTACTCAAAGAACAAAGCTAGCAAACTTCACTGCTGATGAGGACACTAGGGTTTGCCATGCTTGGCTTGCTGTTAGTTGTGTTCCCATTATCAACACAGGGTAGAAACATCAAGGATTTTGGAGTCGAATTACTGAAGCATACAACTCAAGATGAGGAACATTGCCCGAAAGGTCCACAAAATCTTTGATGAGTAGATGGGATACTATCAAGATACACTGTTCCACTTTTGCTGGTTACATGATGACAGTTCTCTGACAGAATCCTAGTGGACTCACTGACGCAGACAAGGTACATCTTTATATGAAACATTACATAAGTATTGTAGGTATTTCCAAATATGTTCCTGGTCTAACCAGCTTTTATCTCCCAGACTTCACTTGCAGCTTCTAGGTTTGCAGCTATTGAGAAGAAGCCTTTCCACTTTTTACATTGTTGGGCCATACTTAAGGATCAACCTAAATGGATGGACAACCACATGGGTCAACAAAATCAGCATGGCAACGCTAATCCCACCCTTTCTAACACTGTCGATGTGGATGCAGAAGAATCTGTACCAACTAGCTTCACATCCAAGAGGCCACTAGGTCGAGATTCTTCGAAGGAAAAGGCAAAGTGAACTAAATCTGTGGACACATCTTCATCAGATTCGGAGTTCATGACAAGGATGGGTGATCTGTCCTTGGAGCGCCTTTCTGTGTACAAAACAGCTATTACAATCGAGGAAAAGAAGTTGGAGTCAATGAACAAAAACGAGAGGCAAAAACTCCTCCTAGAAAAGAAGAAGTTGAACCTAGAGAAATTAAGGCTAGAAAGGCAGAAACTGAAGGAGGACAAGGAAGAGGAGATCATGATCTTAAGCATGGATCTGAGTAAATGTAACCCTCTACTCCGCACGTACTATGAAGCCAAGCAACAAGAGATATTGGCAAGGGTTACTGCCTCATCGTCATCTACCAAGTGAGGATCAGTTTTCCAATTTAGTTTTTATCGTTTATGAATGAGGCGTAGTCGGACATCTTTGTCTGAGGTTGTGGTTATCGGACCTGGTTCTGGTTTGTACCAGAATTTTATTTTCTGCTTGGTTGTCATCAGAATGCTTTGTGTTATGTTATTTGTTTGAACTATTTGTTTGAAGACTATTTAATGTGATAATAATATTTTTATATTTTAACATCTGCATGCATGAGAATACTACTTCATCTTATTGAATTGAATGACCACTTACATAAGATAGAAAGACAGACACTACGACAGAAGACAGACACTAACAGAACACAAACTAACATACATGATTTGTATAGCATTTATCGACAACAATTACACACAACATTAACAGCCAATGGTAATTAATCTAGATAATTCAAATTTATTAATTCAAAAATTAATTAATACACTTTTTGCACATCATTTGTATAGCGTGAATTGGAAAGAAAACAAAGAAAACAGAAAAAGAAATGAAAACAGGGAATCTGTTAACACTGTAGCTTTAGGGGACCGAATTTAGGGAACGCTGCTGGAGACTGAGAATATATAGAGGACATAATCTTTTAGAGTATGCTGTAAAGGACAGAGAATATTCCTTTAAGGGATGGAATTTAGAGGACGCTGCTGTAGACAGCCTAAGGCTGCCTCCAACAAGGTCTTGTAAAGGGTCCTGTCCGGTAAATGTAGGGGACAGTCAGGTCCCCTACGCCTCCAACAAGGACCTCTAAAGCGTCCTCTAAATTATAGAGGATGTGGTAGAGACCCTAAATGTGGAGGCCTCCCAGCGTGCACTATCCACGCGACGGATCCACCAGCCGCCGCGAGGAAACTTTCGCCTCCTCCTACCCCGCGTTGGCGACTGCATCTCCTGGGGCCGTGCCCTCGATCCAGCGTGCTTCGCCGCTGGCATCGAGGTAGGTGGGAGAGAAGAGGGCTTGCACTGGCGGGTCTAGCGGCGTAGAGGTCACAACCCTTGCAACCAACAAGGCGCGACCCACCGCAACCCAAGTTCCTAGCGAGGTTCCCCCAGCTCGTCGCCGGAGAGTCGCCATCGGCAAACGCCTTCGTCGTCCACCGACTTCGTCCAAGGTTGCCGGCAAAAGGAAGCGAAGCTCGTCACCATCGTCGTCTTCCTCTTCCATTCGCTCCACCGAACCAGATCCGCAAAGAACGAGGTTCAATCTACACAAATCCATTGCGTATACTACCGATTCATTACCGTAATTTGTCTTCTGATGTATTTATTATACCGGATTTGGGGCAAGGCATTTTAGGGTTTGCGGGGTTTTTTCTCCTAGATCCGGAGCATTCCTTGTCTTGAACATGAATTTGATCCATGAAACCCAAATTGTTTTGTCCGGTCTCCTAGATCATGGGGCCTTTTTATGTCAACATGGTCACTAACTTGTATTTCAAAACAGGTGGACATTTCAGAAAATTGTTTGCACACAAATACATAGAAATTGGATGTGGCCACACTGTGTTCTCCCTGATTTGTGTTCTCTTTATTGTACTGCGAGTTTGAATGTACATTCATGGTTTAGGGTTCATGATATACCCTATGTAGTCATAGGGTATATCACAAGTTTTTTTAAGATGGTTAATAGAACACTCTGTTTGATGTAGCCATGGAATCGGAGAACGAAAAGCTCCGTAAAGCACTGGCTACTTTGCTCAGAGTTGTTCAAAAGCGTAGTTGTGACATCGTTGATGTCGTGAAATCAGCCTTCCAGCCTTTCAACTCACCTTTGGTGGATGAAATGAACCGAGCATTAGTTGAGATTGACGACCTTGCAAAGGATCTTGAAGACGTAGCAGTGCAAACTCAGTGGGAGGTAGAAAATATGCCTAACTGTAAAGTAAACGAAAATGGTCGAGAAGAGGAAGCAGTAGAGGACCTTCTGATAGAAGATGCTTCAGAAGACGAGCTACTGATACACGAAGAGTCACCAATTAACTATGACAAACTTGTGGGCTACGACGATGGTCATGACTACTCAACCGACGACACATATCCCTACTAGTGTCTAGGTTTAACTTCAGTACTAGTAATGTAGTATGTACGTTAAGCACGTCTGTATGACGAAAACTAGAAAAGGTGGCAGGTTTGGTATGATCATGCTTTTGTGGGTTTTCAGTGTTCTGGTCTTTGTAAACTGAAACCGTTGCAGCTAGTACAATTATTATTAAGTTATGTTGCAGTTTGTTTGCGTTACTTCATTACCAATTGTTCTTTTGATTTATGTCATGTTTGTTCTGCTTCTGTTCCATAGAATGGGAAGTGATTGGAACCAGGTGATGTCTCAATATGGAAGCTTCCTTAGCCAGATTGATGAGGTACCTATAGGAACTCAACATTCTAAAATTCCAGTTGATGGCCACACCGAGGGCTCAAGGACACCAGCTGTACCTAAGAAGCCTACTCAAAGAACAAAGCTAGCAAACTTCACTAGTGATGAGGACACTAGGGTTTGCCATGCTTGGCTTGTTGTTAGTTGCGATCCCATTATTAACACAGGGTAGAAACATCAAGGATTTTGGAGTCGAATTACTGAAGCATACAACTCAAGACGAGGAACATTACCCGAAAGGTCCACAAAATCTTTGATGAGTAGATGGGATACTATCAAAATACACTGTTCCACTTTTGTTGGTTACATGATGACAGTTCTCCGACAGAATCCTAGTGGACTCACTGACGCAGACAAGGTACATCTTTATATGAAACATTACATAAGTATTGTAGGTATTTCCAAATATGTTCCTGGTCTAACCAGCTTTTATCTCCCAGACTTCACAGCTTCTAGGTTTGCAGCTATTGAGAAGAAGCCTTTCCACTTTTTACATTGTTGGGCCATACTTAAGGATCAACCTAAATGGATGGACAACCACATGGGTCAACAAAATCAGCATGGCAACGCTAATCCCACCCTTTCTAACACTGTCGATGTGGATGCAGAAGAATTTGTACCAACTAGCTTCACATCCAAGAGGCCACTAGGTCGAGATTCTTCGAAGGAAAAGGCAAAGCGAACTAAATCTATGGACACATCTTCATCAGATTCGGAGTTCATGACAAGGATGGGTGATCTGTCCTTGGAGCGCCTTTCTATGTACAAAACAGCTATTACAACCGAGGAAAACAAGTTGGAGTCAATGAACAAAAACAAGAGGCAAAAACTCCTCCTAGAAAAGAAGAAGTTGAACCTAGATAAATTAAGGCTAGAAAGGCAGAAACTGAAGGAGGACAAGGAAGAGGAGGTCATGATCTTAAGCATGGATCTGAGTAAATGTAACCCTCTACTCCGCACGTACTATGAAGCCAAGCAACAAGAGATATTGGCAAGGGTTACTGCCTCATCGTCATCTACCAAGTGAGGATCAGTTTTCCAATTTAGTTTTTATCGTTTATGAATGAGGCGTAGTCGGGCATCTTTGTCTGAGGTTGTGGTTATCGGACCTGGTTCTGGTTTGTACCAGAATTTTATTTTCTGCTTGGTTGTCATCAGAATGCTTTGTGTTATGTTATTTGTTTGAACTATTTGTTTGAAGACTATTTAATGTGTTAATAATATTTTTATATTTTAACATCTGCATGCATGAGAATACTACTTCATCTTATTGAATTGAAGGACCACTTACATAAGATAGAAAGACATACACTACGACAGAAGACAGACACTAACAGAACACAAACTAACATACATGATTTGTATAACGTTTATCGACAACAATTACACACAACATTAACAGCCAATGGTAATTAATCTAGACAATTCAAATTTATTAATTCAAAAATTAATTAATACACTTTTTTGCACATCATTTGTATAGCGTGAATTGGAAAGAAAACAAAGAAAACAGAAAAAGAAATGAAAAAAGGGAATCTGTTAACACTGTAGCTTTAGGGGACCGAATTTAGGGAACGCTGCTGGAGACTGAGAATATATAGAGGACATAATCTTTTAGAGTATGCTGTAAAGGACAGAGAATATTCCTTTAAGGGATGGAATTTAGAGGACGCTGCTGTAGACAGCCTAAGGCTGCCTCCAACAAGGTCATGTAAAGGGTCCTGTCCAGTAAATGTAGGGGACGGTCAGGTCCCCTACGCCTCCAACAAGGACCTCTAAAGCGTCCTCTAAATTATAGAGGATGTGGTAGAGACCCTAAATGTGGAGGCCTCCCAGCGTGCGCTATCCGCGCGACGGATCCACCAGCCGCCGCGAGGAAACTTCTGCCTCCTCCTACCCCGCGTTGGCGACTGCATCTCCTGGGGCCGAGCCCTCGATCCGGCGTGCTTCGCCACCGGCATCGAGGCAGGTGGGAGAGAAGAGGGCTTGCGCTGGCAGGTCTGGCGGCGTAGAGGTCACAACCCTTGCAACCAACGAGGCGCGACCCACCGCAACCCAAGTTCCAAGCGAGGTTCCCCCAGCTCGTCGCCTTTGAGTCGCCATCGGCAAACGCCTTCGTCGTCCGCCGACTTCGTCCAAGGTTGCCGGCAAAAGGAAGCGAAGCTCGTCACCATCGTCGTCTTCCTCTTCCATTCGCTCCACCGAACCAGATCCGCAAAGAACGAGGTTCGATCTACACAAATCCATTGCGTATACTACTGATTCATTACCGTAATTTGTCTTCTGATGTATTTATTATACCGGATTTGGGGCAAGGCATTTTAGGGTTTGCGGGGTTTTTTCTCCCAGATCCGGAGCATTCCTTGTCTTGAACATGAATTTGATCCATGAAACCCTAATTGTTTTGTCCGGTCTCCTAGATCATGAGGCCTTTTTATGTCAACATGGTCACTAACTTGTATTTCAAAATAGGTGGACATTTCAGAAAATTGTTTGCACACAAATACATAGAAATTGGATGTGGCCACACTGTGTTCTCCCTGATTTGTGTTCTCTTTATTGTACTGCGAGTTTGAATGTATATTCATGGTTTAGGGTTCATGATATACCCTATGTAGTCATAGGGTATATCACAAGTTTTTTTAAGATGGTTAATAGAACACTCTATTTGATGTAGCCATGGAATCGGAGAACAAAAAGCTCCGGAAAGCACTGGCTACTTTGCTCAGAGTTGTTCAAAAGCGTAGTTGTGACATCGTTGATGTCGTGAAATCAGCCTTCTAGCCTTTCAACTCACCTTTGGTGGATGAAATGAACCGAGCATTAGTTGAGATTGACGACCTTGCAAAGGATCTTGAAGACGTAGCAGTGCAAACTCAGTGGGAGGTAGAAAATATGCCTAACTATAAAGTAAACGAAAATGGCCGAGAAGAGGAAGCAGTAGAGGACCTTCTGATAGAAGATGCTTCAGAAGACGAGCTACTGATACACGAAGAGTCACCAATTAACTATGACGAACTTGTGGGCTACGACGATGGTCGTGACTACTCAACCGACGACACATATCCCTACTAGTGTCTAGGTTTAACTTCAGTAGTAGTAATGTAGTATGTACATTAAGCACGTCTGTATGACGAAAACTAGAAAAGGTGGCAGGGTTGGTATGATCATGCTTTTGTGGGTTTTCAGTGTTCTGGTCTTTGTAAACTGAAACCGTTGCAGCTAGTACAATTATTATTAAGTTATGTTGCAGTTTGTTTGCGTTACTTCATTACCAATTGTTCTTTTGATTTATGTCATGTTTGTTCTGCTTCTGTTCCATAGAATGGGAAGTGATTGGAACCAGGTGATGTCTCAATATGGAAGCTTCCTTAGCCAGATTGATGAGGTACCTATAGGAACTCAACATTCTAAAATTCCAGTTGATGGCCACGCCTAGGGCTCAAGGACACCAGTTGTACCTAAGAAGCCTACTCAAAGAACAAACCTAGCAAACTTCACTGCTGATGAGGACACTAGGGTTTGCCATGCTTGGCTTGCTGTTAGTTGCGATCCCATTATTAACACAGGGTAGAAACATCAAGGATTTTGGAGTCGAATTACTGAAGCATACAACTCAAGACGAGGAACATTGCCCGAAAGGTCCACAAAATCTTTGATGAGTAGATGGGATACTATCAAAATACACTGTTCCACTTTTGCTGGTTACATGATGACAGTTCTCCGATAGAATCCTAGTGGACTCACTGACGCAGACAAGGTACATCTTTATATGAAACATTACATAAGTATTGTAGGTATTTCCAAATATGTTCCTGGTCTAACTAGCTTTTATCTCCCAGACTTCACTTGCAGCTTCTAGGTTTGCAGCTATTGAGAAGAAGCCTTTCCACTTTTTACATTGTTGGGCCATACTTAAGGATCAACCTAAATGGATGGACAACCACATGGGTCAACAAAATCAGCATGGCAACGCTAATCCCACCCTTTCTAACACTGTCGATGTGGATGCAGAAGAATTTGTACCAACTAGCTTCACATCCAAGAGGCCACTAGGTCGAGATTCTTCGAAGGAAAAGGCAAAGCGAACTAAATCTGTGGACACATCTTCATCAGATTCGGAGTTCATGACAAGGATGGGTGATCTGTCCTTGGAGCGCCTTTCTGTGTACAAAACAGTTGTTACAACCGAGGAAAAGAAGTTGGAGTCAATGAACAAAAACGAGAGGCAAAAACTCCTCCTAGAAAAGAAGTTGAACCTAGAGAAATTAAGGCTAGAAAGGTAGAAACTGAAGGAGGACAAGGAAGAGGAGGTCATGATCTTAAGCATGGATCTGAGTAAATGTAACCCTCTACTCCGCACGTACTATGAAGCCAAGCAACAAGAGATATTGGCAAGGGTTACTGCCTCATCGTCATCTACCAAGTGAGGATCAGTTTTCCAATTTAGTTTTTATCGTTTATGAATGAGGCGTAGTCGGACATCTTTGTCTGAGGTTGTGGTTATCGGACCTGGTTCTGGTTTGTACCAGAATTTTATTTTCTGCTTGGTTGTCATCAGAATGCTTTGTGTTATGTTATTTGTTTGAACTATTTGTTTGTTTGAAGACTATTTAATGTGATAATTATGTTTTTATATTTTAACATCTACATGCATGAGAATACTACTTCATCTTATTGAATTGAAGGACCACTTACATAAGATAGAAAGACAGACACTACGACAGAAGACAGACACTAACAGAACACAAACTAACATACATGATTTGTATAGCGTTTATCGACAACAATTACACACAACATTAACAGCCAATGGTAATTAATCTAGACAATTCAAATTTATTAATTCAAAAATTAATTAATACATTTTTTTGCACATCATTTGTATAGCGTGAATTGGAAAGAAAACAAAAGAAGAAATGAAAAAAAGGAATCTGTTAACACTGTAGCTTTAGGGGACCGAATTTAGAGAACGCTGCTGGAGACTGAGAAAATATATAGAACAGAATGTGGCGTTTAGGGAATGGGATTCAGTGGACGCTGTTGGAGACAGCTCTGTATCACCTCCGGTAAATTTAGCGGCAACCGTCAAACGGCGTTAAATGTGGCGTTTCTTCATCGCTCACTATCACACCGTCTCTCTCGTTCCCGCGCCGCACTTTCCCAGCTGTCTCTGTCTCCTACGAAGCTCCACTGCTCGAACCACCATGCCATAGAACAGACCATGCAATCCACCCTATCCAATGAAATGACGGACAAGCAAAATAAAGACACCAATGATGTTTCTTTTGTCCAATGCGAATTTATTTTACAAAACATATTTAAATAGCATTTTCTTCTGAAAAAGATTAGTAATATAATATGTACATAATGTAATTATTTTAATTAGTCCATAATTCAATTTAGATAGCATAAAGAATGAATATATATTGTGTAGTATATTTTAATTTTGTGACATACGAAACAATTTTTTAGTAGACAGTATAAAAAAATGTTTATTGTGTAATATGATAAACTGTAGATATAGAGAACGAAATTTAAAAGACGGTGCTGTAGATGAAAAAGATATAGAGGATGAAATTTTTTAGAAATGTTGTAAATAACAGAGAATATTCTGAAATTTACAGGATGTTGACAGCCTCGAATCATAGCACACGACACGCAGAGAAGCATGAGCCGTACACGACTGACTGCCACCTGCTGTCGCTGGCTCTGAGCTCATCACACAGATCCCAACAAACTAACAAACACATGCACGGTATCTCATCAGAGTCGACTGACTGAACAGAACAGAGCAAGCGAATTCATCTGATCTGATGGCGATTCTCTGGTTTTCCAAGCCGGCCAAAGCGGGCGCATCCCCACAAGTAGCTGCTAGACACTACTACGGTTGCTTCCTAAACCATCCTGAGCTCTGGAGCGCCTTGCAGTACTCCGAGATGACGGGGGACTTCTTCACCATGTCCCAGATCCTCGCTGAGCTCCTCAGCCAGTCACGCTCCGAGAGGTTCTTCGAGAATGACCTCGCCGGCCATGACAGGATCTGTAGCCACAGAGTGTTCGCGTCAGACCTACTAAGCCATGTCTAGAAGAATTGTGCCAAGCAGTTACCAGTTATTATAAGGGTTTTTAAGCTGGTGCCCTCGGTTCCTCGGTTTTGCTCGTGTGCTCATTTTTATCCTTAGTCGTGTTTTTTCTCAGTTTTATCCTTTTGTTCTATAGCACTGGAAAGGCAAAACTGAGAAAAAAAAAACACGACTAAGGGTAAAAATGAGCATACCAGCAAAACCGAGGGCACCAGCGTAAAAAACCCCCTATTATAAAGGATGATTAAAAGTTCAGCATCATCAAATGTCTATCGTCGGAATGAGTTTCAAATGTAACCCTTAGCTTCTCAGAACTAACGAAACCAGTTCCGTTAAAAGCACCGGACCAACTAATGCTTCCCATCATTTGCTGGAGCACAGTGCACAGATGCCAAGAATGTTTGGATGAAACTCCAGTGTTTAGGCAGGGATGGCTTGCTCATACTTATTTCATTTACATAATAAAATGCCGTGTTAGATTTTAATAGAACCTAAACCCAGCCCATGTTTAGATTTTAATAGAACCTAAACCCAGCCCATGTAGCTGCCACGTTTTCGAATAGCGGGCTAGGGTTTGTAACTCTACTGAACATTCCCTTTGTACTGAGCAAAACTCCTCAGCGTAGCAACCGTACCTGATCACGGATCATGCCTAGCATGCACGAGTACGTTCCATACTCAAACTTTGTCGAGTCGTCATGCCCTCTCAGGGGAAGAAGAAATATGTCCTGCCGACTGGAGGTTAAATCTTCAACTTTCGTGCTTGAAGGAACCAGCGAATCAGAAGCATGACCATTAGAGCTCCCGACTCTAAAAGTGGATGAGTTGAAGTGCTTCTCAAGAGTTCTCCTTAGAAGCATGAACTTTGAAGGAGAAAAATCTTGCCCCTGCAGCCTGTGCAATTAGAAAGCCACAACAATTGAACTATTTAGAGCAAAACAAAAGAGTACAGGGCTGATTCAGGTGTGGAAGTATTACATGCTTATAGCACAGCAAAATAGATGTTATTTTTTAAAAGGAAATAGTAAAAAAATAACCAAAGTAGAAAATTGTTCATCAACATAGAAATGAGCATATAATTTCCCTTAATTAACAAAAGGAGGACCACAGCAATGGCTAATGCTCACCTAGTATGCACGAAACAGAGATCGGAAATATAGTCTTTGTAGCCCGTTTGGTCTTCGTTTTTGATTTCCTTGTCTTGGGAAGCTGATGATGTCAACACGGACGGATCAGGTATCCCGTGCTTCAATAAATCAACCTGCATAAATGTATTGGAACATCCATTCAGCCTTCTGCCATTCAGCCTTCTGCATTACTGCCATGTCCTGAAAGCCAAGTTGCTGTAAAATACAGAAAAATGTGGTGGGAGAAACAAGTATGATGGGATTGGGATAGAATCATTACAAAGCTAGAACTGCAGCTCAATTTTTCTTTGAAATTAGGTCAATAGGTGAAAACTTAGATCCTGAACCAAAAACCTACAGGCATAAGAAATGTATTGGAACATCCATTCAGCCTATTGCATTACTGCCAGGTCCCAAAAGCCAAGTTATTGTAAACTATTTGGGATACAGAGAAAAAAACGGGTGGGAGAAACATTGTTATTAAAACGTCGTTTAAACGACGATTAAGCGTCGTTTAAACGCTAAAACATGATTAGTGGCTGGAACGTCTGCACATTTTTCAAAAACAGCGTAGAACGTCCGTTCTGGACGTTTAAACGACGTTAAAACGTCGGAACGTCCGTTCTGGACGTTTTCTCTGTTTTGTGGACGTTCTACGCGCCTGTATACTAGTGGGCCTTAATGGGCCGCCTTTAGTCCTTTACCCACCCAGCCGGCCTGCTATCCACCGCCCAGGAGCAGCCAGAGACTTGCGCGCGCGCCCAGACGCAGACGCTCCAGCCGCCAGACCGCCCAGACGCCGTCGGCCGCTCTCCACGCTCCAGGTATGTCGCCCCCTCCTCCATCCTCCCTCATCCCTCCTCCCTCCAGGTATGCTGTCGCTGTCGGCCGCCCTCCAGAATCCCTTGGCTGTAGTGCTGAATCCCTTGGCTGCTGATTCCCTGACCCTTAGTATAACCAGTGTGTTAAACTTGAATCCCTTGGGCCTTGGCTGCTAATGTTCATAAACTGCTTAGTATAACCCAGCAACGAATTTCAATTGCAAAGTGTGGGCTGTGTGGCAGTGAATTCCACTGTGGCTGTGTGGCTGTGGGCTGATATTCATTCCACTGTGTGTTGCACTGTTGCAGGCTAAAGTGTGGGCTGTGTGGCAGTGAATTTCAATTGCAATGGCAACAAATAGCGAGGCTAATGACTTGATCTGTTTCTTTTTATGCTAATGCTATTTGGTTTGTGAACTCAACTTATGTATGAACTTATTCTATATTTGAAATTCTATGTCAAGTCTGAAAAGACGTTTCAACGTTCGTTTAAACGTTTAAACTTTGAAAAGTTGGTTCATAACGTTTTAACGTTTTACCGTTTTAATAACCATGGGGAGAAACAGGTATGATGAGAATGTGATAGAATCATTACAAGGCTAGAACTGCAGCTCAATTTTCTTTGAAATTAGGTCAACAGGTGAAAACTCAGATCCTGAACCAAAAACCTACAGGCATAAGAAATGTATTGGAACATCCATTCAGCCTATTGCATTACTGCCAGGTCCCAAAAGCCAAGTTGTAAACTATTTGGGATACAGAAAAAAACGGGTGGGAGAAACAAGTATGATGAGAATGTGATAGAATCATTACAAAGCTAGAACTGCAGCTCAATTTTCTTTGAAATTAGGTCAATAGGTGAAAACTCAGATCCTGAACCAAAAACCTAAAGGCATAACTTCCTCTGTTCTTCCAGATGGGCTAATGAAAGAAAGACAGAAAGTACAAATTGTAGATGAGAAAACTTACTGTAAGCATGAGCTCCCACATGGACAAATCATTCATACCTTCTGACACGACCAACACTATATTACAAACAGATGCCAAGAAAACACCAATCTACAGCAATTCCTTGCAGAATAACAGAAAATAATGATCAATTATTAGGTATTTCCAAACAAATCAGTGTGCTGCACAAGTGAGTTTAATAACTGTAAGCATAGTCTTTACCTGGATTCCCATTAGCTCATGAGCTAAGTCTGCTGATAAGGGTTCACCATTAAGGACAGGAATTGTGGATGAACCATCTGGCCTCATCATATCGATTAGAACAGAGGGACTGTACACAGGCTGCAGGGGAAAAGGTGTTTCCTCCCATAAATTGGCAAGCAAGATACTGATAACCCGTTCTAGCATTCAGATTGAGATTGCAAAAAAACAAAATAAAACTAGCGGCATCTAACCTGAGCGTCAAGTAGTATAACTCGCTCATTAGATATCCTGATGTCAATACCAGTAGTACAGTGTTTCCCCATCAATCTGGTTTCCTCAGTTTGTGTAGGAAAAGGAGGAAGCATTCCTACACATAATGCTCGAGGAAATGAGTCTTGAACGATCTAAGTGTTGGCACAAAACAAATTTTGAACCTAAACAGGAGTGCTCTCTTTTTTTTTACTTCTAACGAGGCTTTATAGTGTGGTAGATAGAAATCAGAGGACAACCAGATGTTACGTGACGGAAACATTAAGAACAATGTACATGTAATCAACCGCAAACTGGATCTACAGAGTAATCATTAGAACTGCATCTCAGTATAAGAGTATAAGAAGCAATGAATCTAAGTGCTTGCACGGCATATAAAAAGAGCGCAACAAAAGCGAAGCTGTATCGTACCAGGTGAGCTCGCATCATATCCATAAAGCTCGTTCATGATGGTCGACTTGCCTACACCAGGCGGCCCAATTACCCCAATCACCATGAAATCATTGTTCTCCGTCAGATACTGCAAAAACACGGCGAGTGTTTGTAAGGTTTGAGGAGAAAAAATGTATGTATTTAATTATTTAAAAAAACTGTCACTAACTTCATCACTATTTAAAACCCAATCTCCAACTGCAGAAGCCCCGTGTTGCTCGATGAATCACAATTCACATCACAGATGCATATATAGGCATGATCAGTATAAAGCCAAATATAACATCTCGCGATTATCATGCGAGGAAGTGTATCTACGGAATGGTGAAGCGCTAACAAATTAGAAATAACTCAGCGATCAGAGGAGGCCTTTTCTAGTCTAGAGAACTAAAACCAACACATGCGACATTCAGAAACAAGTGCCCAAAATAATGGATTAATCCAGGCGACCAACGCTGACCTAGCAACGAAAAGGCTAAGCGCAGAATCATCCGAGACCTAAAGGTAGGTACAGCCCACGCGAATCACCCAATTATGTTTGTTTTCCATCGACCAGTGCACTGCGCCCTAACTACCGCCTGACATCGAGCCCCGCAGCTGCTGGGACCGCGACCAAGGGAGCGCGGGAGCGGCACGTACGCACCGGAAGGATCTTGTCGGTGTGGGCCTCCCACGCGTCGGAGACGAGGCTGAGCGAACCCGGCTGCGGCGCCTGGCGCGCGCGGCCACCCGCGACCCCGGTCCCACCGTCGTCGTCGGCGCCCGAGGACGAGGCGTGGGGCAGCGGCGGCTTGGCGAGAAGGATCTTGGGCGGCGGCGGGGGAGGTGGGTGGTGGCTATGCTGGTGGTGGGGGCCGGCGGAGGAGGAGCCCCGGTCGCCGCCAGAGAGCTGCGAAAGTCCGGTGGACATCCCGGGCCGGTCGGGCGTGGGGGTTGCGCTCCGTGGTCCGCGCTGCAATGTTCTCCGGCCACTTCCTCTCCCCCATGGGCCTGTTGATGGGCCGGATTTCCTCTCGTTTGGTGACTCCTTAACCCACGCACCACGTTTTGGTGTGGAGATTCAGATAGTGGCGTTTGACTCGTTGACGGTGGCCAAAAAACAGCAGCCGTCTTCCCTATTCGCTCAGATTCAGAGATTAGTTGGGTTTCAGACTTTCAGTCTAGTTTCCTTTACAAAGAGTTCAGAAGATTCTTTTGTTTTCAGCACAAGGGGTATAAAAAAAGACATGGAAAAGAATAAGACCAAAAAGTAATAAACGGCAAAGACAAAAAAAAAATATTTGTGTGGCTGCTGGGATTCGAGCCCAGGTCTCCACGGCCACAACGTGGAATTCTCACCACTAAACTACAGCCACTTCGTTGTTGCATTGGAGGAACATAACCTATTCTTTCTTCAGTGATGCTAACGTATGTCAACGTGTCATCCAGGGACTGCAGATTCGCTGGAAAGTGGGTGAGCGGTGGCGGTCTCCCATCACCTAGCCAACCGTAGCCGCCCCTCTCTCTGTTTCTTCCACCGACTAAACCCAGGCGGAAACGCCGGGTCCTATGAAAAACTGCCACGCCCTTACCCCCACACACACACACGTCGACACAACATCGAGAGCAGAAAACAAAGATTGATCCATCGAGACCGACCGAGAGCAGGATTGAAGTTGAAAGGACCGTCCGTACGGGTTACTTCTCCAGTCAGTCTCCGGTGCGCCTTCCTTCGCCGATCAGCGCACACACACAGCGCGACTGCTGCTTGTACATGGCCACGAGAGCGGCGCTCGTCGCCGGCCGCCGTGCGGCCGGTCAGGGCGGGCTCGCCCTTCTCTCCTCCTCGGGCTGCAGGTACAACTCTGATTACCAATGCAGGCGCGCGCTCTCTCTCTCTCTCTTTCTCTCTCTCTTGCGGGCACCGCTGCGTACGACCTCTGATGGACGTCCCTCTTTGGCAGGCGCGAAGGAGCTCGTCCGAGCTCCCCCCACAGGGGCAGCAGGGCCGCCGAGCGGGAGGGCCACACCGACGCGACGGCGGCGCAGGTGGAGGCGGCAATGAACCGCAAGAACGCGGACGTGGTCGACGTCGACCGCTCCGGCTCCGCGACACTGGTCCCGGCCGACGCGCTGCGCGGCGCGGGCGACGAGTGGGTGCCCGACCAGGAGACGGGCGTCTTCGTCCCGGCCGACGAGGCGTCGTCCGGGCCCGGCGACGGGGGCGCGGCCGACGTCGGTGGCGCGCGCGGGGAGGCCCCGTCGGTGCTGGACCAGGCGGTGTTCGTCCGCGAGGAGTACATGGAGGACGTCGAGAAGCCCGCCGTCGGCGTGGACGATGCCGGCGCCGCCTGAGCGCGGGGACCGTGTCCTCGGGCGGCCCGCCGCTGCGACCGGCAGGCGGAGTAGCTGTAGGGCAAGCAAAGCTGCAAAGCAAGGTTTTCTTTGTTTTAGCTTCCCGATGGATAGAATAATGAAGTCAGATCTCAAGTCTTCTCGGTCTTGCAAAGCGCAAAAATTGCATGCCGCGCGAGGCCGACGGTGCGACCCGGCGCTGATTAATGACGCTTGGATATCCGGCGCATCTAGTCATCTAGTACATATCATAGGTAAAGGCTCGGTCGCTCGGACGTAAACTTGGCTTCGGCTTGCCATCGTGGCTTCCAACGGATGTGACTGGCTTTCCCACGGACGATCTAGTCAGGGTATCCTGCCGCGATCATATTGATAGGCTTTTCTTATTTTGAAGCCGCCGCCGCCACGCCGGCCGTCTTTGTTCAGCTTTTTTTCTGACCAGTTTTCTGAGAATCTGGCTCGCCACGCTGGTCGTCTTTGTTCAGCTTTTTTCTGACCAGTTTTCTGAGAATCTGGTTGTGGCGAGAATTTGGCTGTATAGAGAATCTAAGTATCATTAGAATTACGTGTGGAGAAAGATAAAGGTGTCCATAGAACTCAGGATCTAGAAAATGACAGATTTCTACTATTGTAACGACTCAACCGATCGTCTTTGTTCAGCTTTTTTCTGACCAGTTTTTTGAGAATCTGGCTGTGGCGAGAATTTGGCTGTATAGAGAATCTAAGTATCATTAGAATTACGTGTGGAGGAAGATAAATGTGTCCATAGAACTCAGGACCTAGAAAGTGACAGATTTCTACTATTGTAACGACTCAACCAATTATATGTTTATGTTAATTTAAAATGGTTTTTACCCAAACGAATTTTATAGAAGCTGACTGAAAAGCTGAGTGTTTGGCAGTCCGCAGTAGCTTTTGGTAGCCAGAAGCTCTAAAAAGCTGAAACAAACCGGAGCTTTGTCGTCGCTGCCATTGTCATCTTCCAATTCAATGTCATTCAATATTGCAACTCCACTTCGGAATGATTTGGCTAGCAACATTCATATTTATTTAATATAATATCATTGTTTATTCCATTGCACGATAAATACAAAAAAAAACTCTTTTACACACGCACAGAATTATGCTATGTACTCGTTAGGCCATCTCTAGCAGTGGCCATCTCCAGCGGTAGCAGATCTCCTATCTCATCCCTTATTTTAAACTTCTCTCTGCAAATAGTGTTAAATAGTATTATCTACGGTTCCGCGTTCTTTATTTTACATACTCTACTGAAGACAGTCTTAGGACCCCTTTGGCAGGGCTTATATCCAGCGGCTTCTCCTTTAGCTTCACACTTTTTCCCACAAGCCATACCAAACGCGCTTTTATCAGATGGCTTTAGGTGGAAAGCACTTCCCTGTTTTGTACTAGATAGGTGAAGCCAAAAAATGTGGCTCACCCAGCTTTGGCTCCTGTCTTTTTTGTGAAAACCCCCTCCCACCGATCCCATCTCGTCTCTATCTGAGATTCGTACGCCTGCACACATCCTATCACGAAGAACATGAATCCCTTACGGCCCCGGCAAGGGATCGCCGGCGCGGACGACGGAGGCCATGGCGCGGCCAGGCGAGGCCAAATCGCGCTCGTAGGAGGCGGCGCAGCTAGTGGCGGCCACGGCGCAGCCGGGCGAGGCCATAGCACGCCCGCACCCACACTCGGTCATGGCGCGCCCGAAGGATCCCTCGGCGCGGCCAGTGGAGGCAACGACGCTGCTGGGCGAGGCCACATCGCAGGCGCGCCTGCAATCGGAATGGCTGGGGGAGGTAGCGGCGCATCCGAGCAACTCCACGGATTGGCCGGTGATGGCCACGATGCGGTCCGTGGAGGCATCCGACCTGGGATTGCTGGAGGCGGCCGCGGATTCCCAGCAACGCGCATGGCGGCGGGCCATCTTGGCGGCCTGGGTCTCTCCCATCCAACGACGACGCGATCTTCAGTTCCCATCGGCGCAGGCGTGGCTAGATTCCCCACCATCGCGGCCTCGCTTGTGTGGTTCCCACCGGCGCGGTAGGTTTGGATTCTTTCGTTCCACGCGATCTCCATTTGGTTTGCATCTGTTGCTGACCAGCGCTTGCAAGTAATTCCACGTTCGTTTTGTGCAGGGCTGCCAGACACCGTCTCCTCTGCATTTGTCTTGCCTGGGCGTAGCCACACCCCATTGGTGGACGAACTTGGCTTCTCCACGCCTGTGCACAGCCAACCGATGACCGGGCATGGCCATGGATACACTAGACAGGGAGACGATAGTCAATTAGTACCACAAGATGTGATATCAAACGAAGAACAAGCTGGAAACGTCGACATAACAGATCCTAGGTAATTGTCGCATTTGCTACTTTCTACGTTACAGAGTTTGATATATTGTATGTTATCGTGTCATTTGGTTGTCTGTGATGTTATGTTCATCTGTCAAATTTGTTGTATACAGTATGGCCACTTGGTGTGATGAGTATACTAGGATAGCATGTGAAATTTTTGCTGACGAAGTCCTCATCGGAAATCATTCAAGCACTCATTTGAACAAAGCCGGTTACCAAAATGTGATTCAGAAATTCAAAGAAAGGACAAGAGTTGTGTACACCCGTAAACAATTTAAGAACAAATGGGACATATTGAAAATTGATTACGGGATTTGGAAGCAATTAACAAGACAGACTGGTTTAGGTTGGGATGCTAGTGGTAAAAATATTGACATGCCTGAAGATTGGTGGAAAAGATGGCAAAAGTGAGTTCCTTATTTTAGTATGTACCATCTTAATTTTAATCATGTTGCAACCTAGTTTGGTTAATTTTTCTTTAATTGATACAAATGCAGGCTATTAAAGGATCAACTAGATTTAAGACTACAGGGCAGTAGAATGAGGACCACTTAGCTACTATGTTCGAAGATCTACGCAACACTGGTGATGACCATTGGAGTGCATCCAGTGGTCTTCCACCAACTCAACAAAATGTAGAGCAATCACCTATAAATGTTGATGTGGAATTTGAACCTACCAATGAGGATGATAGTGAGCCTAAGGAGATCACCCCTAGTAGTGGTAAAGGAAAGAGGCCAAGAATCCCTGCCAATAACAAAGGTAAACGAGCAAGGAGTGGTAAAGGAAGTTGGGTTTCTGATGGTTTTGAGTAAATACTTGAGATGACAAAAAGAACCACGGAGACTTGTGAGTCCATTGCTAGGAGGGAGGATACATATGGATGCTCGACCAAACAAGTTATGACATTGGTAAAGGAATGCGGTGCCACTGTTGGAACAAAAGAGCATTTCATCGCCTCTATAGTGTTTACTAAAAGAGTGGAAAGAGAGATGTTCATGACTCTGGATACTCTTGAAGATAGGTTTCTGTGGTTGAAGAGCAAGCAGGAATGGATGACAAGAAATGATGCGACTAGGAGAAATTAGTTGCATATTTAGATAAAACATTTTGCCTTGCATTTCTATTTGGATATTGTAATAATGAAAGCATTTGTTCAAACTATTTCTGAGGGGTGATTATAATAATAATGTTGTTAATGATTGTTCGAACGTTGTATTCTTGAGAGCACCTAGAGGGGGGGTGAATAGGTGATCCTGTAAAAACTTAAACTCAAAGCCACAAACTTGATTAAGTGTTAGCGCAATGAAGCCAAGTGGCTAGAGATGAGTTCTTGCAAAACATAATAACCACAAAAGGATCAACACAGAGAGGCACAGTGGTTTATCCCGTGGTTCGGCCAAGTCCAACACTTGCCTACTCCACGTTGTGGCGTCCCAACAGACGAGGGTTGCACTCAACCCCTTTTAAGCGGTCCAAAGACCCACTTGAATACCACGGTGTTTTGCTTTCGTTTCACTATATCCCGCTTGCGAGGAATCTCCACAACTTGGAGCCTCTCGCCCTTACAATTTGATTATCACAAAGAATCACGGAAGTAAGGTTGGGATGAGCAACACACACAAGACACAAAAACAGAGCAACAATACGCACACAAGTCACAACACGAGCTCTCAACACAACTCAAAGAGTTCTCTACTCAAATGGAGCTCTAGTTGCTATCACAAAGAATCGAATGCGCGGAAATGAAGTCTTGGTGCTTAGGAATGCTCAAGGGATGCTTGGTGTGCTCCTCCATGCGCCTAGGGGTCCCTTTTATAGCCCCAAGGCAGCTAGGAGCCGTTGAGAGCAATCCAGGAAGGCAATTCTTGCCTTCTGTTGACTGGCGCACCGGACAGTCCGGTGCACCACCGGACACTGTCCGGTGCGGATTTCTTTCCTATTCTGGCGCAGCCGATCGTTGGAGACTTGGAGCCGTTGGCGCACCGGACAGTCCGGTGCACACCGGACAGTCCGGTGCCCCCATCCGACCGTTGGCTCGACCACGCGTCACGCGCGGATTGGCGCGACCGACCGTTGACGCGCCCGACCGTTGGCTCACCGGACAGTCCGGTGACTCACCAGACAGTCCGGTGAACTATAGCCGTACGCTGTTGACTTGGTTCCCGAGAGCGGCGACTTCGCCGTAGCCGACTCACCGGACACTGTCCGGTGCACCACCGGACAGTCCGGTTATTTATAGCCGTATGCCACCGTCGAGACCTGAGAGCAGCCAGTTGATCAGACGCCAGCCTGGCGCACCGGACACTGTCCGGTGCACCACTGGACACTGTCCGGTGCACCACCGGACAGTCCGGTGCACCCAGACCGAGCAGAGTCTTGGCTGCTCGAGCCAAGTATTTTTCAATTGAATTTTCTCTGATTCTAGCACTTAGACAAATATGTTAGTACACAAAGACCAATGTACTAAGTCTAGAATCATACCTTTGTGTTGACTTTGCACTCCTTCCACCATTTGGCATAGTTTCACATTAAACCATTTGTGTTGGCACTTGATCACCAAAATACTTAGAAATGGCCCAAGGGCACATTTCCCTTTCAATCTCCCCCTTTTTGGTGATTTATGCCAACACAACAAAAAGCAACTAAAGGAAGTGCAACAACAATGCAAATGAGAACACAAATTTGTTTTGATTCAAATTTGGCATATTTGGATCATTCTTTGCCACCACTTGGTTTGTTTTTGCAAATCAAACTCAATTTCCTATCTCTAAGTCAAAATCACTTGTTGAGGCATAGAGAGAGGTATTCCAAGAGAAATTGATCAAAGATTCAAAACTCCCCCTTTTTCCCATAATCAACCATTATCCCAACAAGAGACCAACATTTGATAATAAGAGTATTTTGACAAATCAAAAACTCTAATTCTATTATTTTCAAAATTCTCATGTGGTAGCTGATCCATTTCTTGCTTTGGCCTTATTTTCTCCCCCTTTGGCATCAAGCACCAAAACGGGATCAATCTTGGCCCTTAAACCTCATTGCCTCACCAAAATCTTCAAATAAGAATACAAAGGCAATAAGAATATGGAGATGAACTTGGAGTGAGTTACCCTCTCATCGGAGTGCAGTGGAAGTCTTGCATGGTCCAAGTTCTCATTTCCCTTTCAATCCACCTTTGAGACTAAATCAAGCAAGCTCAAACACATGGTTAGTCTCAAAGGGTCAAGTTGTAGCACATCTCCCCCTAAATATGTGCATCACTCACAAATGGACTTTTGAGGTCCGGGGAGTGTTTGTACAACTTGAGCACCATAAATAAACAAAATGCATAAGGGAACATGATCAAAGCATAATACACATGTATGTTACACATCAATCCAAGTTCCGCGAATCTAAGACATTTAGCTCACTACGCAGCCTACAAAAGGTCTTTTCATCTAAAGGCTTGGTAAAGATATCGACTAGCTAGTTCTCGGTGCTAATATAAAACACTTCGATATCTCCCTTTTGCTGGTGGTCTCTCAAAAAGTGATGCCGGATGTCAATGTGCTTTGTGTGGCTGTGCTCAATAGGATTGTCTGCCATGCGGATAGCACTCTCATTGTCACATAGGAGTGGGACTTTGCTTAGATTGTAGCCAAAATCCCGGAGAGTTTTCCTCATCCAAAGTAGTTGCACGCAACACTGTCCTGCGGCAACGTACTCGGCCTCAGCGGTGGATAGGGCAATGGAGGTTTGTTTCTTAGAACTCCACGACACCAGGGACCTTCCTAGAAATTGGCACGTCCCTGATGTACTCTTCCTATCGACCTTACATCCAGCATAATCGGAGTCTGAATATCCAATTAAGTCAAAGGTAGACCCCTTTGGATACCAGATCCCGAAGCAAGGCGTAGCGACTAAATATCTAAGAATTCGCTTCACAGCCACTAAGTGACACTCCATTGGATCGGATTGAAATCTAGCACATATGCATACACTAAGCATAATATCCGGTCTACTAGCACATAAATAAAGCAAGGAACCTATCATGGACCGGTATGCTTTTTGATCAACGGACTTACCTCCTTTGTTGAGGTCGACGTGTCCGTCAGTTCCCATTGGAGTCTTTGCGGGCTTGGCGTCCTTCATCCCAAATCGCTTGAGCAAGTCTTGCATATACTTCGTTTGGGAGATGAAAGTGCCGTCCTTGAGTTGCTTCACTTGGAACCCAAGGAAGTAGTTCAACTCGCCCATCATCGACATCTCAAACTTTTGAGTCATCACCCTGCTAAACTCTTCACAAGACTGTTGGTTAGTAGAACCAAATATTATGTCATCGACATAAATTTGGCACACAAATAAGTCACCATCACATGTCTTAGTGAAAAGAGTTGGATCAGCTTTCCCAACCTTGAAAGCATTAGCAATTAAAAAGTCTCTAAGGCATTCATACCATGCTCCTGTGGCTTGCTTAAATCCATAGAGCGCCTTAGAGAGCTTACACACGTGGTCGGGGTACCGTTCATCCTCAAAGCCAGGGGGTTGCTCCACGCACACCTCCTCCTTGATTGGCCCGTTGAGGAAAGCGCTCTTAACATCCATTTGGTACAACGTGAAAGAATGGTGAGCGGCATAGGCTAACAAAATACGAATCGACTCTAGCCTAGCCACAGGAGCAAAAGTCTCCTCAAAGTCCAAACCTGCGACTTGGGCATAACCTTTTGCCACAAGTCAAGCCTTATTCCTTGTCACCACCCTGTGCTCGTCCTGTTTGTTGCGGAACACCCACTTGGTTCCCACAACATTTTGCTTGGGACGCGGCACCAGTGTCCAAACTTCATTTCGCTTGAAGTTGTTGAGCTCTTCCTGCATGGCCAACACCCAGTCCGGATCTAGCAAGGCCTCTTCTACCCTAAAAGGCTTAATAGAAGAGACAAAAGAGTAATGCTCACAGAAATTAGCTAATCTAGAGCGAGTGGTTACTCCCTTGCTAATGTCACCCAAAATCTGGTCGACGGGATGGTTCCTTTGAATCATCGCTTGAACTTGAGTTGGAGGGGCCTGTGGTGCTTCTTCCTCTTCAACTTGGACATCCTGTGCTCCCCCTTGACCACACGCCTCCTCTTGAGGTACCTTTTCATCATCTTGGGTTGGGGGTTGCATCATTGTTGAGGAAGAAGGCTGATCTTGTTCCTTGTGTTCCTGCGGTCGCATGTCTCCAATCGCCATGGTATGAATTGCGTCCGTTGGAACATCATCCTCATCTACATCATCAAGCTCAACTTGCTCTCTTGGAGAGCCATTAGTCTCATTAAATACAACGTCGCTAGAGACTTCAACCAAACCTGATGATTTGTTGAAGACTCTATACGCCTTTGCATTTGAGTCATAACCTAACAAAAACCCTTCTACAGCTTTGGGAGCAAATTTTGAATTTCTACCTTTCTTCACCAGAATGTAGCATTTACTCCCAAAAACTCAAAAATAAGAGACGTTGGGTTTGTTACCAGTTAGAAGCTCGTATGATATCTTCTTGAGGAGGCGATGAAGGTAGACTCGATTTATGGCGTGGCAAGCCGTGTTCACAGCTTCCGACCAAAACTGCTCGGGCGTCTTGAATTCTCCAAGCATTGTCCTTGCCATGTCTATGAGTGTCCTGTTCTTCCTCTCTACCACACCATTTTGCTGTGGTGTGTAGGGAGCGGAGAACTCGTGCTTGATTCCTTCCTCCTCAAGGTACTCCTCCACTTGAAGGTTCTTGAACTCGGACCCGTTGTCGCTCCTTATTTTCTTCACCTTGAGCTCAAACTCATTTTGAGCTCTCCTTAGGAAGCGCTTGAGGGTCCCTTGGGTTTCAGATTTATCCTGCAAGAAGAATACCCAAGTGAAGCGGGAAAAATCATCAACAATTACTAAACCATACTTACTTCCCCCGATGCTGAGGTAGGCGACGGGTCCGAAGAGGTCCATATGCAGCAGCTCCAGGGGTCTTGATGTAGTCATCACGTTCTTGATGTGATGAGTACTTCCCACTTGTTTACCTGCTTGACAAGCTGCACAAGGTCTATCTTTTTCGAAATGCACATTTGTTAGACCTAACACATGTTCTCCCTTTAGAAGTTTGTGAAGGTTCTTCATCCCCACATGTGCTAGACGGCGATGCCATAGCCAGCCCATGCTAGTCTTAGCGATTAAGCATGCATCTAGACCGACCTCCTCTTTTGCAAAATCAACTAAATAGAGTTTGCCGTCTAGTACACCCTTAAACGCTAATGAACCATCACTCCTTCTAAAGACAGACACATCTACATTTGTGAATAAGCAATTATATCCCATATTACATAATTGACTAACCGACAAAAGATTATAACCTAGCGACTCTACTAAAAATACATTGGAGATAGAGTGCTCATTTGAGATGGCAATCTTGCCTAGGCCTTTAACCTTGCCTTGATTCCCGTCACCGAATATGATTGAATCTTGGGAATCTTTATTCTTGACGTAGGAGGTGAACATCTTCTTCTCCCCCGTCATGTGGTTTGTGCATCCGCTGTCGATAATCCAGCTTGATCCCCCGGATGCATAAACCTGCAAGGCAAATTAGGCTTGGGTCTTAGGTACCCAACTCTTGTTGGGTCCTACAAGGTTAGTGACAATAGTCTTAGGAACCCAAATGCAAGTTTTATCTCCCTTACATTTGGCTCCCACCTTTTTAGCAATCACCTTTTTATTTTTACATGAAAGAATAAACTTAGCATTGCAAGCATGAAAGATAGTGGTAGATTCATTATATACTTTTCTAGGAGCATGAGACATGACATTCTTCCTAGATCTATGTAACGCCCTGAATTTGGGGGTAGAGTTTTTTCTTCTTTTCTCTCACCAAATTCAGGCGTTACCCTTTTTCTTTTTTCTCGTTCCCTCGCTAAACCTTGATCTTTTCCAAAGTTATAGCGGGTTTTGGCTTTAGACCCCGTGTAAAGCAAAACCTTAAAATACTTTATTTTGGGTGTTGCATCATGCCGAAGCACATTTCTTTGTCTGATGTTGAGTGTTCGTCTCGTTCCGTTCCGGATTTCGATTCGCGATTTAATTCCATTTAGTGGTCCGCGCTCGTCGTGGGTTTTCGATCCGCGAAGTGGCCCGGCCCAGCCTAGCCCAGCCTAGCCCAGCCCAGCCCAGCCCAGCCCGGCCCGGCCCGGTCCGGCCCGCCCCTGCGCGCCCCTGGCGCCCAAACCCCCCATGCGCCCCCCCTTCTCCCTCTCTCTC
This sequence comes from Zea luxurians, assembly GCA_029449295.1. NCBI lineage: Eukaryota > Viridiplantae > Streptophyta > Magnoliopsida > Poales > Poaceae > Zea > Zea luxurians. Next base: position 8,759,600 of record JAOPSE010000005.1, on the reverse strand, counting down.
ATTTGGATCTCCCGCGCAACAACCTCTCCTCTCCCTCTTCCACCTCTCTCTCCCCGTGGTGCCCTAGGATTTGGAGACGGCGATCACCGGATTTTGGACCCCGAGGTGAGCTCCCCTCCCCTTCTCCTCTCTCTCTCCCTCTCCCTCCTCTTCTCCCCCCCCCCCCGCGCGCCCTCCCTCTCCCCCTGCCCGCGCGTGACCCCCGCTCGGCCTCCCTCCCCGGCGGTGGCGCGGCCCCGCTCGGCCCCCCGGCGGCGCTCGGCCCCGCCCCCTGACCGCGCGGTGGCGCGCGGCCCCCGCCCCGTGCGCGGCGGCGCGGCCCCGGCGCGCCTCCGGTGGCCCCTGCTCGCCCGGCGCGGCCCCGGCGGCTCCCTGCTCGCCCGGCGCGGCCCCCAGAGCAGCGGCGCGGCCCCCGGCGTGGCCCTGCGCGCCCCCGGTGCGACCCCTGGCCGGTTCAACCGCCCCGGCCCCGGTTCAACCGCCCCGTGCCCCGGCTCGGCCACCCGTTCCCGCGCCCGGCCTCGTCCGACCGTGTCCCCGCTCGCCCGCGCTCGCGGTGATTATTTTTAGTCGGTAGTTAACGTCAAACTCCGTTAGTTAGCGTGCTGCGTCGCGCGCTTCGCCGCGCGACGGATTTGTCTAATTTCAGATTCTATCTGTGTGTTGCGTCGTGCGCTTCGTCGCGCGATGATTCATTTTAATTTCAGGTTGTTTAAGGTGTAACGTCGCGTGTGTATTCACGCGACGTTCCACTTTGGACTCAGTTTAGTCGACGTATGCCGTCGAGCGTTTCGTCGCGCGACGCTTAACGTCTCCTCATAACTAAGGCGAAGTGTCTCGTTGCGTGCTCGGTCGCACGACGAGTCGTTAACTTCTTAATTTGTTTTAGAGTGCTATGTCGCGCGTCTCGCCGCGCGACCATCCTTTTTATTTATCTCTACCTGCTTATAATGATTAGATATGAAACATGACTTTACTTTACGCTAAACATAGTGTCTACGTTAAATTTCCTTCCCTTAAGCGAGTGGTTAAATTATAATCATGTAACGTGACCGTTTCCCGACTGCCTTGTTCTCTTTCTCTCTTAACTATAACTGCGAGCCCGCGTGGAACGTCAGTTTACTTATTGCATTCTATTGTATGGTGTACTGTTCTTTTGTATTAAATATGTGGATGTATGTATGTTTGCGCTCGCATAGAGGACGATCCGGTCGGAGAGCCCGAAGAACCCGTAGGAGAAGCCCCTGAGCAGCAGTCGGTTGGTGGAGGCAAGTGTCCTTTGACCTATCTCTGTCCTATTCATTCTTTAATTCACCTCCCGCATTACACATTTATACCTAAGGATTGACTAGCTTTTGTTATCCATGTCCTTGTTTACCTATTTGGGTCGGTTTATTATTGTTTAGCTTCATGCTATTGCTCAAACTCTAATCAATGAACATGATGAGATTATATATGATACGCTGTTTTCCCCTCTCTTATTATGATATTATACTTGTGGCTTTTAAGGGGGCTCGAGCGGTTTCTCGAGTGCCTCTCCGTAAGGACCTGTTCTATGGATGACCGCCCGGGAAAACAGTGCAACCATGAGGGTGGAATGGGACGCCCTTAGCTGAATAATTAGAGGAACCGGGGTGTAGTTCGCTTAGCCGTCGTGCCGTCAATGGGGCTCGGTGTATGCGGCTCGCTCTGCCAAGGTTGATTTGTCCCTTGGGGAGGAGTGCGGTACATTTAGGAAACCTAACGGGCGACTACAGTCCTGGGGAATCTTTGTAAAGGCTACGTAGTGATGCCCTGCTGGGTCACCTTGGTAGTGATCAATGGAGAGTCATGATCTCCGGGCAGAAAGGGAATCACGGCTTGTGGGTAAAGTGCACAACCTCTGCAGAGTGTTTGAAAACTAATATATCAGCCGTGCTCGCGGTTATGAGCGGCCAAGGGAGCTCCAGTGATTAGTGGTACTTGATCAGAGACATTTTGGTTTACAGGTGACAATGAGGATGGTTATGATTATGCTTATGGTAATGGTAAGTGGTATTCTTTCCGTTTGGAAAGGGTACTTTGGGTTAATAACTTGGGTTAATGCTAAAACCTGGCTTTCTACTAGTAATTAATAAACTGACCAACTAAAAGCAACTGCTTGACTTACCCCCACATAAAGCTAGTCCACTACAGCCAAACAGGATACTTGCTGAGTATGTTGATGTGTACTCACTCTTGCTCTACACACCAAACCCCCCCAGGTTGTCAGCATTGCAACCACTGCTCAGGAGAAGATGAAGCTGTGGAAGGAGACTTCCAGGAGTTCCAAGACTACGACGAGTTCTAGGTGTGGGTTAGCGGCAACCCCCAGTCGGCTGCCTGTGAAGGCCGCGGTTATCTACGTTTCTTTTCCACACTTTGATTTACTATAAGGACTATATGGACGTCTCAGACGTATGATGTAATCGACTATTATTTCCCCCTTTAATACTATTTTGAGCACTGTGTGATGATGTCCATGTTATGTAACTGCTGTGTACGTGAATAACTGATCCTGGCACGTACATGGTTCGCATTCGGTTTACCTTCTAAAAACCGGGTGTGACATAAGTGGTATCAAAGCCGTGCTGACTGTAGGACCGCTAACCTAGAGTAGAATGGTCGTTCTAAGGATTATAGACCTCTGTCCCTGCCTTGACTTTGGTACCCCTTCAAAAGTTGGTCATACTGACCAAACCTATGTTCTACTATATATTATACCTTGCTGAAAATCATGTTTTATTCTAATCCTTCATTTATTTATGATTCATTACTTGCTGGTCATATTGATTCTGTTCTCACCCTTTTGCTTGCGATGTCTTTTGTAGATGGCTCGACTTAGACACACTGCACGAAAGTCCGTCATCCCCTTCTTACCCTCCCGCCTTGCTGAGCGTCCGCTTCGCCGTCCCGTGGCCGGACAGTCCAGCCACTTGGAGAGACTGCACCACCGCCTGCATGAAGAGCAGGAACGTCGACGACAGGAGCAGCAGGGCTCTTCCTTCTCGCTCCAGCAGGAGATAGAGTCTGTGAGGAGCTGCTCTCCTGTGCTTCCCCTGGAGGCGCCCCCTGCACCACCACTGGGCGCCCCAGCTTCTGGAGTAGCTGCTGGAGGAGACCCAGACGACGGAGGTGGCGACGACAGCCCGAGCCACGACACCGACCTCCCTGCTGACCATGAGCCGGAAGGATGGGTTGCTTGACCCATCTCTCGCGACGTTGCTCGCGGGTGTCACTTCCACGACGCGCTCGACACCCTGCTACGTCGGGCACTTGACCGGCGTACTTGGTCCATCGAGTATCGCTGTGTGGTCTACCAGCATAGTCGCGGGGTCTACCCGGACCGCTGGGAGGCGACCTGTTTGGTGCGTCGTCCGGAGAACAGTCTCCAGGGCGCGGAGGCTTGCTCAGAGCACTATTCTATCTCTGAGCGGGACTCAGCTGAGGCAGCCATGCAGGATGCTGCACGGCGTGCGCTTTCGCACTACTGCTCGGTTCTCGGTGGGGTAGCTGATGGTCTCGACCTGAAGTATTACCCCCGCCGTCCATCTGGCAGCACAGGAGGCGTGATTGTTTCACCTGCTGGTGAGGACAATCCTAGGTTGAGCAGCACAGTCAACCTAGCCGCCGTGCTAAACACGGAGCTGGACCATGCATTAGACGAGCTGAGTAGGGCTCGTGCTGAGATCGCCCTGCTGCGGGCTAAGCGCGCGGAACGTCGTCACTTGGATGATGGTTCCCCCGCCCCCGTTGGGACTCAGCACCCGTACCGCTCACCTCGGCGTGGACTCCAGTCTTATGGCAATCCCGACTGCAAGACCAAGATAAATCTAGAACCATAGATCGTTAGAGTTGGATCTTGTAATTAATACGAAATATATATACATAGAAGCTTCAGTCTTAGCGTTAGTCTCGCTGTTAGTTAGTCTTAGTTAGACAGGGTAGTTTGCTATATCCTGTGCATTTATGTTTGTCATGATGAACTATGTTTGGTTTGGATCTTTGTAATGACTGTCACCAGAGTGTGGGTACCCCCCCTGCATTATGGTTTACCTGTTATATGTTAATGGAGTTAGTTATATAGTTGGGAAACCTTTTATTCCACTTTCCTCTCTATCTGAGAAGCTGTGTGGTCTGTGTTGGAGATCTGAGAGCACCTAGAGGGGGGGGGTGAATAGGTGATCCTGTAAAAACTTCAAACTTAAGCCACAAAAACTTGTTAAGTGTTAGCACGATTATTGCCAAGTGGCTAAGGTGAAGTCTCAACAAAACACAAAACCACAAGAGATCAAGCACAGAGGTGACACAGTGGTTTATCCCGTGGTTCGGCCAAGACCAACGCTTGCCTACTCCACGTTGTGGCGTCCCAACGGACGAGGGTTGCAATCAACCCCTCTCAAGCGGTCCAAAGACCCACTTGAATACCACGATGTTTTGTTTTTCCTTTCACTATCCCGTTTGCAAGGAATCTCCACAAATTGGAGTCTCTTGCCCTTACAAGTATATGATCACAAAGAAGCACAGAGTAAGGGAGGGAAGCAACACACACAAATCCACAGCGAAACGCGCACACACACGGCCAAGAATCGAGCTCACAAGAGTATCACAAAGTTCTCACTAGAACGGAGCTCGAAACACTTAGAATGACAAACAAATGCGCAGAGACTGAGTGTGGATGATCAAGAATGCTCAAAGGTTGCTTGTGTGTCTCCTCCATGCGCCTAGGGGCTCCTTTTATAGCCCCAAGGCAGCTAGGAGCCGTTGAGAGCAAATCTGGAAGGCCATCCTTGCCTTCTGTCGTCGGGGGCACCGGACAGTCCGGTGCACACCGGACACTGTCCGGTGCCCGATTTGTTTCCATAACTGGCGCTTCTGACCGTTGCCGACCGTTGGAAGATCTGGAGCCGTTGGCGCACCGGACATGTCCGGTGCACACCGGACAGTCCGGTGCCGTCTTCCGACCATTGGCTCCGCCACGTGTACCGCGCAGATTGCGCGGCCGACCATTGGCCGGGCCGACCGTTGGCCGGGCCGACCGTTGGCTCACCGGACAGTCCGGTGCACACCGGACAGTCCGGTGAATTTTAGCCGTACGCCGTCGGCGAATTCCCGAGAGCGGCCAGTTCGAGCCGAGTCGGCCTGGCGCACCGGACACTGTCCGGTGCACACCGGACAGTCCGGTGCTCCAGACCGAGCAGAGTCTTGGCTGCACACAGCCAAGTCATTTTCTCCTCTTCTTTCTTCTTCTTTTTTCTGTTTCTAACACTTAGACAAATATATTAGTACACAAAACCAATGTACTAAGGCTTAGAAACATACCTTTACTTCATGATTTGCACCTTGTTCATCCATGTACATAAATTCACAATTAAGCACATGTGTTGACACTCAATCACCAAAATACTTAGAAATGGCCCAAGGGCACATTTCCCTTTCAAGATCAGTGAAGATGCTCATCTGTTCAGTGCTGTTGAAGAATTCTATACTCTTTTCTTATGCTGCAAGATTTGCCAGATCAGTTCTGATGTGTGGTTGCATTCTGCAGATGTCAGAGAACAGGCGCAGAGGAGGAAGGCGTGCTCAGCAGGAGCGAGCCGCTCCGCAGGATGAGGTGCCCCAGCAGCAGCACCTGCCGCCCCCGCCCCCGATGTCGATCGAGCAGATGTTTCTGATGCAGACTCAAGCGGTTCAAGCCATCGGTCAGACTCTGGCCGCCATTCAGCAGCAGCAGCAGCAACAGCAGCAAGCACCACCCCAGCCTCAGATGCCTCAGATGCCCAGAGACAAGCGTGTTGAATTCATGAGAGGTCATCCCCCAACGTTCGCTCACTCTTCTGACCCCATGGATGCTGAAGATTGGCTGCGCACTATGGAGCGGGAGTTGCATACCGCTCAGTGTGACGATAGGGAGAAAGTCTTGTATGGTCCCCGTCTGTTGAGAGGGGCAGCCCAATCGTGGTGGGAGTCTTATCTCGCCACCCATGCCAACCCCGATGCCATCACCTGGGAAGAGTTCAGAGGTAGCTTTCGTCAGTACCATGTGCCTGCAGGTCTGATGACAGTGAAGAAGGAGGAGTTCCTGGCCCTTAAGCAAGGGTCATCATCTGTCAGTGAGTATCGAGACAGGTTTCTGCAGTTGTCTCGCTACGCTCCTGAAGATGTCAACACCGACGCCAAGCGACAATACCGTTTCTTGAGAGGCTTGGTTGACCCTCTTCAGTACCAACTGATGAATCATACCTTCCCGACATTCCAGCACCTGATTGACAGAGCAATCATGACAGAAAGGAAGCGTAAGGAGATGGAGGATCGTAAGCGCAAGATCAGTGGACCCCAGCCTGGAAGCAACAGCCGCCCTCGTTTCTCAGGCAATCAACCTCAGCAGTTTAGGCAGAACCAGCGTCCACCTCAGCAGCATCAGCAGTTCCAAAGGCAGTATCCTCAGCATCAGTACCAGAACCGTCAGAGCAATCAGTCAGGAGGTCAGTTTCAGAGGCAGAATCAGCAGACACCTCGTCTTCCTGCCCCAGCAAACCAGTAGAACAGTCAGGCAGCACCAGCTCAGGTTGGAAACAGAGCATGTTTCCACTGTGGAGAGCAAGGCCACTGGGTGATGCAATGCCCGAAGAAGGCAGCCCAGCAGCAGTCAGGCCCCAATGCCCCAGCAAAGCAGAATGTGCCTTAGCCTGGAGCAGGCAACCGCTCTCAACCGCGCTATAATCATGGGAGACTGAACCACTTGGAGGCTGAAGCAGTTCAGGAGACTCCCGACATGATAGTAGGTATGTTCCCAGTCGACTCCCATATTGCAGAAGTGTTATTTGATACTGGAGCAACGCATTCTTTCATTACTGCATCATGGGTAGAAGCACATAATCTTCCAATTACTACCATGTCAACCCCCATTCAAATTGACTCAGCCGGTGGTAGAATTCGAGCTGATAGCATCTGTTTGAATGTAAGTGTGGAAATAAGGGGGATAGCGTTTCCCGCTAACCTTATAGTAATGGGTACTCAGGGAATAGATGTCATCCTAGGGATGAATTGGCTAGATAAGTATCAGGCAGTTATCAGTTGTGATAAAAGGACAATCAAGTTGGTGTCCCCACTAGGAGAGGAAGTGGTGACTGAGTTAGTCCCGCCTGAGCCGAAGAGAGGAAGTTGTTATCAGATGGCCGTTGATAGCAGTGAAGCAGACCCAATTGAGAGTATCAAGGTTGTGTCTGAATTTCCAGATGTGTTTCCAAAGGATTTACTGGGTATGCCACCAGAGCGGAAAGTTGAGTTTGCCATAGAGCTTCTTCCTGGAACCGCCCCTATCTTTAAGAGAGCTTACAGAATATCCGGACCAGAGTTGGTTGAGCTTAAGAAGCAGATTGATGAGCTGTCAGAGAAAGGTTACATCCGGCCAAGCACCTCGCCTTGGGCCGCCCCTGTCTTGTTCGTGGAAAAGAAAGATGGCACCAAGAGGATGTGTATCGATTATCGAGCTTTGAATGAAGTCACGATCAAGAACAAATACCCTTTGCCCAGAATAGAAGATCTGTTCGACCAGTTGAGAGGAGCCAGTGTGTTCTCCAAGATCGATCTGAGGTCAGGTTATCATCAGCTCAGGATCCGACCTTCGGACATTCCGAAGACAGCATTCATTACCAAGTATGGGTTGTATGAGTTCACAGTGATGTCTTTTGGTTTGACCAATGCACCAGCGTTTTTCATGAACTTGATGAACAGTGTATTCATGGATTACCTTGATAAGTTTGTGGTGGTATTCATCGATGACATTCTGGTTTATTCTCAAAGCGAAGAAGAACATGCAGATCATTTGAGGATGGTATTGCAGAGATTGCGAGAGCACCAGTTGTATGCAAAGTTGAGCAAGTGTGAGTTCTGGATCAGTGAAGTCCTGTTCTTGGGTCACATAATCAACAAAGAAGGATTGGCTGTGGATCCGAAGAAAGTGGCAGACATTCTGAACTGGAAAGCGCCAACGGATGCTCGAGGAATCAAGAGCTTCATTGGAATGGCCGGATATTATCGGCGATTCATTGAAGGGTTTTCGAAGATTGCGAAACCAATGACAGCGTTGCTAGGCAACAAGGTTGAGTTCAAGTGGACCCAGAAATGTCAAGAGGCCTTCGAAGCGCTGAAAGGGAAGTTGACAACAGCGCCTGTCTTAGTCTTGCCTGATGTGCACAGGCCCTTCTCGGTGTATTGTGATGCTTGTTACACAGGTTTGGGATGCGTGTTGATGCAAGAGGGAAGAGTTGTGGCTTACTCGTCCCGACAGCTGAAGGTTCATGAGAAGAATTACCCAATCCATGACCTAGAGTTGGCAGCAGTGGTTCACGCACTGAAGACATGGAGGCACTATCTGTATGGACAGAAATGCAATGTTTACACAGACCACAAGAGTCTGAAGTACATATTCACTCAGTCAGAATTGAATATGAGGCAGCGAAGATGGTTAGAGCTGATCAAAGACTATGAGTTGGAGATCCATTACCATCCAGGCAAAGCGAACGTAGTGGCAGATGCTTTGAGCAGAAAGAGTCAAGTCAATCTGATGGTCGCTCGTCCGATGCCTTATGAGTTGGCCAAGGAGTTCGACAGGTTGAGTCTCGGATTTCTGAACAATTCGCGAGGAGTCACAGTTGAATTGGAACCTACCTTGGAGCGAGAAATCAAAAAAGCGCAGAAGAATGATGAGAAGATCTGTGAGATCCGGCGACTGATTCTAGATGGCAAAGGCAAAGATTTTCGTAAAGATGCAGAAGGTGTGATATGGTTCAAAGACCGATTGTGCGTTCCTAATGTCCAATCCATTCGGGAGTTGATTCTTAAGGAAGCTCATGAGACTGCTTATTCGATTCACCCTGGTAGTGAGAAGATGTATCAGGATCTGAAAAAGAAATTCTGGTGGTACGGAATGAAGAGGGAAATCGCAGAGCATGTGGCTATGTGCGATAGTTGTCGAAGAATTAAGGCAGAGCATCAGAGACCAGCTGGATTGTTGCAACCGTTGCAGATCCCTCAGTGGAAATAGGATGAAATCGGCATGGATTTCATAGTTGGATTGCCTCACACTCGAGCCGGCTACGATTCTATTTGGGTAGTAGTGGACCGTTTGACCAAGTCAGCCCACTTCATACCTGTCAAGACCAACTATAGCAGCGCAGTACTGGTAGAGTTGTTGAGAGCACCTAGAGGGGGGGGGGGTGAATAGGTGATCCTGTAAAAACTTCAAACTTAAGCCACAAAAACTTGTTAAGGGTTAGCACGATTATTGCCAAGTGGCTAAGGTGAAGTCTCAACAAAACACAATACCACAAGAGATCAAGCACAGAGTGACACAGTGGTTTATCCCGTGGTTCGGCCAAGCCAATGCTTGCCTACTCCACGTTGTGGCGTCCCAACGGACGAGGGTTGCAATCAACCCCTCTCAAGCGGTCCAAAGACCCACTTGAATACCACGGTGTTTTGTTTTACTTTTCACTATCCCGTTTGCAAGGAATCTCCACAAATTGGAGTCTCTTGCCCTTACAAGTATATGATCACAAAGAAGCACAGAGTAAGGGAGGGAAGCAACACACACAAATCCACAGCAAAAGCGCACACACACGGCCAAGAATCGAGCTCACAAGACTATCTCAGAGTTCTCACTTAGAACAGAGCTCGAATCACTTAGAAACACAAACGAATGCGCAGAGACTTAGTGTGGATGATCAAGAATGCTCAAAGGTTGCTTGTGTGTCTCCTCCATGCGCCTAGGGGCTCCTTTTATAGCCCCACGGCAGCTAGGAGCCGTTGAGAGCAAATCTGGAAGGCTATCCTTGCCTTCTGCCGTCGGGTGCACCGGACAGTCCGGTGTACACCGGACACTGTCCGGTGCCCGATTTCTTTCCTTAAACAGCGCTGCCGACCGTTGCCGACCGTTGCGGATCTGGGAGCCGTTGGCGCACCGGACATGTCCGGTGCACACCGGACAGTCCGGTGCCGTCTTCCGACCGTTGGCTCCGCCACGTGTCCCGCGCAGATTGCGCGGCCGACCGTTGGCCCGGCAGACCGTTGGCTCACCGGACAGTCCGGTGCACACCGGACAGTCCGGTGAATTTTAGCCGTACGCCGTCGGCCAGTTTCCCGAGAGCGGCTAGTTTGCGCCGAGTCAGTCTGGCGCACCGGACACTGTCCGGTGCACACCGGACAGTCCGGTGCTCCAGACCGAGCTGAGTCTTGGCTGCACACAGCCAAGTCATTTCCCCTCCTTTTTCTCTTCTTCTTCTTTCTGTTTCTAACACTTAGACAAATATATTAGTACACAAAACCAATGTACTAAGGCTTAGAAACATACCTTTATCTCATGATTTGCACCTTGTTCATCCATGTACATAAATTCACAATTAAGCACATGTGTTGGCACTCAATCACCAAAATACTTAGAAATGGCCCAAGGGCACATTTCCCTTTCAATCTCCCCCTTTTTGGTGATTTATGCCAACACAACATAAAGCAACTAGAACAAGTGCAAACTCACTTCAAATAAAATAAATTTAAGTTTTATTCAATTTTGGCATATATGGATCATCCTTTGCCACCACTTGGTTTGTTTTTGCAAATCAAACTCAAATCTCTATCTCTAAGTTAAACACACATGTTTAAGCAAAAAGAGAGTCATTCCAAAAGAGATTGATCAAAGATTTCAAAAACTCCCCCTTTTTCCCATAATCAATACTTCTCCCCACAAGAAGCCAACTTTTGACAAGAGAGACAACATTTTTTTTTCATAATCAATACTTCTCCCCACAAGAAGCCAACTTTTGACAAGAGAGACAACATAAGAATTTTGACAAACCAAAAACTCTATTCTACTATTTTCAAAATCTCTCAAGTGGTAGCTGATCCATTTATTGCTTTGGCCTTTATTTTCTCCCCCTTTGGCATCAAGCACCAAAACGGGATCAATATTGGCCCTTTAACCCCATTGCCTCACAAAAATCTTCAATTAAGAGCAAATGGCAATAAGAGTTCATGAGATGAACTTGGAATAAGTTACCCCTCATTGGAGTGCAGTGGAAGTCTTGCATGGTCCAAGTCCACCTTTTCCCTTTCAATTCTCCTTTGTGACTAAAACTAGCAAACTCAAACATATGGTTAGTCTCAAAGGGTCAAGTTGTAACACATCTCCCCCTAAACATGTGCATCACTTTGCAACAGACTTGTGAGGTCCAGGGAGTGTTTGTACAACTTGAGCACCATAATAAGCAACAAGATGCAAAAAGGAACATGATCAAAAGCAGGAATACATGTATGCTATAATTCAATCCAAGTTCCGCGAATCTAAGACATTTAGCTCACTACGCAGCCTGCAAAAGGTCTTCTCATCTAAAGGCTTGGTAAAGATATCGGCTAGCTGGTTCTCGGTACTAACATAAAACACTTCGATATCTCCCTTTTGCTGGTGGTCTCTCAAAAAGTGATGCCGGATGTCAATGTGCTTTGTGCGGCTGTGCTCAACAGGATTTTCCGCTATTCGGATAGCACTCTCATTATCACATAGGAGTGGGACTTTGCTCAGATTGTAGCCAAAGTCCCTGAGGGTTTGCCTCATCCAAAGTAGTTGCGCACAACACTGTCCTGCGGCAACGTACTCGGCCTCAGCGGTGGATAGGGCAACGGAGGTTTGTTTCTTAGAGTTCCATGACACCAGGGACCTTCCTAAGAATTGGCACGTCCCTGATGTACTCTTCCTATCGACCTTACATCCAGCATAGTCGGAATCTGAGTACCCAATCAAGTCAAAGTTAGACCCCTTTGGATACCAGATCCCGAAGCAAGGCGTAGCGACTAAATATCTAAGAATTCGCTTCACCGCCACCAAGTGACACTCCTTAGGATCGGATTGAAATCTAGCACACATGCATACGCTAAGCATAATATCCGGTCTACTAGCACATAAATAAAGTAAAGACCCTATCATTGACCGGTATGATTTTTGATCAACGGACTTACCTCCTTTGTTGAGGTCGGTGTGTCCGTCGGTTCCCATCGGAGTCTTTGCGGGCTTGGCGTCCTTCATCCCAAACCTCTTTAGCAGATCTTGCGTGTACTTCGTTTGGGAGATGAAGGTGCCGTCCTTGAGTTGCTTCACTTGGAACCCAAGGAAGTAGTTCAACTCGCCCATCATCGACATCTCGAATTTCTGCGTCATCACCCTGCTAAACTCTTCACAAGACTTTTGATTAGTAGAACCAAATATTATGTCATCGACATAAATTTGGCATACAAACAAATCACCATCACATGTCTTTGTGAAAAGAGTTGGATCGGCTTTCCCAACCTTGAAAGCATTAGCAAGTAAGAAATCTCTAAGGCATTCATACCATGCTCTTGGGGCTTGTTTAAGTCCATAGAGCGCCTTAGAGAGCTTACACACGTGGTCGGGGTACCGCTCATCCTCGAAGCCAGGGGGTTGCTCTACGTACACCTCCTCCTTTATTGGCCCGTTGAGGAACGCGCTCTTCACATCCATTTGGTACAACCTGAAAGAATGGTGAGCGGCATATGCTAGCAAGATACGAATGGACTCTAGCCTAGCCACAGGAGCAAAAGTCTCCTCAAAGTCCAAACCTGCGACTTGGGCATAACCTTTTGCCACAAGTCGAGCCTTGTTCCTTGTCACCACTCCGTGCTCGTCTTGTTTGTTGCGGAACACCCACTTGGTTCCCACAACATTTTGCTTGGGACGAGACACCAGCGTCCAAACTTCATTGCGCTTGAAGTTGTTAAGTTCCTCCTGCATGGCCAACACCCAATCCGGATCTAGCAAGGCCTCCTCTACCCTGAAAGGCTCAATAGAGGAGACAAAAGAGTAATGTTCACAAAAATTAACTAGTCGTGACCGAGTAGTTACTCCCTTGCTAATGTCACCCAGAATTTGGTCGACGGGATGATCCCTTTGAATCATCGCTCGAACTTGGGTTGGAGGTGCCGGTTGCGCTTCTTCCTCCATCACATGATCATCTTGTGCTCCCCCTTGATCACACGCCTCCTTTTGATGAACCTGTTCGTCGTCTTGAGTTGGGGGATGCACGGTTGTTGAGGAAGAAGGTTGATCTCGTTCATCTTGTTCCTGTGGTCGAATGTCTCCAATCGCCATGGTTCGTATAGCGGCCGTCGGAACATCTTCTTCATCTACATCATCACAATCAACAACTTGCTCTCTTGGAGAGCCATTAGTCTCATCAAATACAACGTCGCTAGAGACTTCAACCAAACCCGATGATTTGTTGAAGACCCTATACGCCTTTGTATTTGAATCATAACCTAATAAAAACCCTTCTACAGCTTTGGGAGCAAACTTAGAATTTCTACCCTTCTTCACTAGAATGTAGCACTTGCTCCCAAAAACACGAAAGTAAGATACATTGGGTTTGTTACCGGTTAGTAGCTCATACGAAGTCTTCTTGAGGAGGCGGTGAAGGTAGACCCTGTTGATGGCGTGGCAAGCCGTGTTCACGGCTTCCGACCAAAAGCACTCGGGGGTCTTGAACTCTCCAAGCATCGTCCTCGCCATATCGATTAGCGTCCTGTTCTTCCTCTCTACCACACCATTTTGCTGTGGTGTGTAGGGAGCGGAGAACTCGTGCTTGATCCCTTCCTCCTCAAGAAACTCCTCTAGTTGAAGGTTTTTGAACTCGGACCCGTTGTCGCTCCTTATCTTCTTCACCTTGAGCTCAAACTCATTTTGAGCTCTCCTGAGGAAGCGCTTGAGGGTCCCTTGGGTTTCAGACTTATCCTGCAAAAAGAACACCCAAGTGAAGCGGGAAAAGTCATCAACAATAACTAAACCATACTTACTTCCTCCTATGCTTAGATAGGCGACGGGTCCGAAGAGGTCCATATGCAGCAGCTCCAGAGGTCTTGACGTGGTCATCACATTCTTGCTGTGATGTGCTCCTCCCACCTGTTTACCTGCCTGACAAGCTGCACAAGGTCTATCTTTTTCGAAATGCACATTTGTTAGACCTATCACGTGTTCTCCCTTTAGAAGCTTGTGGAGGTTCTTCATCCCCACATGAGCTAAGCGACGATGCCACAGCCAGCCCATGCAAGTCTTAGCCATTAAGCATGCATCTAGACCGGCCTCTTCTTTTGCAAAATCAACTAAATAAAGCTTGCCGTCTAGTACACCCTTAAAAGCTAGTGAACCATCACATCTTCTAAAGACAGACACATCTACATTTGTAAGTAAACAATTATATCCCATTTGACATAATTGACTAACAGATAGCAAATTATATCCAAGACTCTCCACTAGGAATACATTTGATATAGAATGCTCATTAGAAATTGCAATTTTACCTAACCCTTTTACCTTGCCTTGATTCCCATCACCGAATATAATTGAATCTTGGGAATCCTTATTCTTGACGTAGGAGGTGAACATCTTCTTCTCCCCCGTCATATGGTTTGTGCATCCGCTGTCGATAATCTAGCTTGAACCCCCGGATGCATAAACCTGCAAGGCAAATTTAGGCTTGGGTCTTAGGTACCCAACTCATGTTGGGTCCTGCAAGGTTAGCACAAATATCTTTAGGGACCCAAATGCAAGATTTATCTCCCTTGCATCTAGCCCCTAATTTCCTAGCAACTACCTTCTTACCCTTTCTACAAATAGCAAAGGGAGTATTGCAAGCATAATAAATGGTAGAAGGTTTGTTTACAACTTTTCTAGGAACATGAGCAAAATTTCTCCTAGGCATATGTGCAACATTTCTCCTACTCATATCTCTATCATGCTTATGAGAGGAACTAGAGGCAATCATGGCATGAGAATCATAAACATGTGAATCAAAATCATTATAAGCACTTCTAGCATGTCTCCTATCATTATACATAAAGGCATGGTTCTTTTTAGCGTTACTAGCCATAGGGGCCTTCCCTTTCTCCTTGACGAAGATGGGAGCCTTATGGCTTGTTAAGTTCTTGGCTTCCCTCTTGAAGCCAAGCCCATCCTTAATTGAGGGATGTCTACCAATTGTATAGGCATCCCTTGCAAATTTTAACTTGTCAAATTCACTTTTGCTAGTCTTAAGTTGTGCATTAAGACTAGCCAATTCATCACTTAGTTTGGAAATTGAAACTAAGTGTTCACTACAGGCATTAACATCAAAATCCTTACACCTAGTGCAAATTGTAACATTTTCAACACAGGAATTTGATTTACTAGCTACTTCTAGTTTAGCACTTAAATCATTATTATCATTTCGTAAAGTAGCTATGGTTTCATGACAAGAGGATAATTCACTAGAAAGCACTTCATTTCTTTTTACTTCTAAAGCATATGATTTTTGTGCCTTTACAAATTTATCATGTTCATCATACAATAAATCCTCTTGCTTTTCTAAAAGCCTATCCTTTTCATTCAATGCATCAATCAATTCATTGATTTTATCTATCTTAGATCTATCTAAGCCCTTGAACAAGCATGAATAATCTATGTCATCATCATCACTAGACTCACTATCACTAGAAGAAGCATAAGTGGAGTCTTGAGTACTCACCTTCTTCTCCCTTGCCATAAGGCAAGTGAGACGCTCGTTGGGGAAGAGAGCAGATTTGTTGAAGGCAGTGGCGGCGAGTCCTTCGTTGTCGGAGTCGGAGGAGGAGCAATCCGAGTCCCACTCCTTTCCTAGATGCGCCTCGCCCTTTGCCTTCTTGTATTGCTTCTTCTTCTCTCTTTTGTTCACTATACCCTTCCCCTTAGGATCCATCTATTCGGGCGGTTAGTCCCTTTGTGAATAGAACGGCTCTGATACCAATTGAGAGCACCTAGAGGGGGGGGGGGGGGTGAATAGGTGATCCTGTAAAAACTTCAAACTTAAGCCACAAAAACTTGTTAAGGGTTAGCACGATTATTGCCAAGTGGCTAAGGTGAAGTCTCAACAAAACACAATACCACAAGAGATCAAGCACAGAGTGACACAGTGGTTTATCCCGTGGTTCGGCCAAGCCAATGCTTGCCTACTCCACGTTGTGGCGTCCCAACGGACGAGGGTTGCAATCAACCCCTCTCAAGCGGTCCAAAGACCCACTTGAATACCACGGTGTTTTGTTTTACTTTTCACTATCCCGTTTGCAAGGAATCTCCACAAATTGGAGTCTCTTGCCCTTACAAGTATATGATCACAAAGAAGCACAGAGTAAGGGAGGGAAGCAACACACACAAATCCACAGCAAAAGCGCACACACACGGCCAAGAATCGAGCTCACAAGACTATCTCAGAGTTCTCACTTAGAACAGAGCTCGAATCACTTAGAAACACAAACGAATGCGCAGAGACTTAGTGTGGATGATCAAGAATGCTCAAAGGTTGCTTGTGTGTCTCCTCCATGCGCCTAGGGGCTCCTTTTATAGCCCCACGGCAGCTAGGAGCCGTTGAGAGCAAATCTGGAAGGCTATCCTTGCCTTCTGCCGTCGGGTGCACCGGACAGTCCGGTGTACACCGGACACTGTCCGGTGCCCGATTTCTTTCCTTAAACAGCGCTGCCGACCGTTGCCGACCGTTGCGGATCTGGGAGCCGTTGGCGCACCGGACATGTCCGGTGCACACCGGACAGTCCGGTGCCGTCTTCCGACCGTTGGCTCCGCCACGTGTCCCGCGCAGATTGCGCGGCCGACCGTTGGCCCGGCAGACCGTTGGCTCACCGGACAGTCCGGTGCACACCGGACAGTCCGGTGAATTTTAGCCGTACGCCGTCGGCCAGTTTCCTGAGAGCGGCTAGTTTGCGCCGAGTCAGTCTGGCGCACCGGACACTGTCCGGTGCACACCGGACAGTCCGGTGCTCCAGACCGAGCTGAGTCTTGGCTGCACACAGCCAAGTCATTTCCCCTCCTTTTTCTCTTCTTCTTCTTTCTGTTTCTAACACTTAGACAAATATATTAGTACACAAAACCAATGTACTAAGGCTTAGAAACATACCTTTATCTCATGATTTGCACCTTGTTCATCCATGTACATAAATTCACAATTAAGCACATGTGTTGGCACTCAATCACCAAAATACTTAGAAATGGCCCAAGGGCACATTTCCCTTTCAGTTGTATATGTCTCGGATCGTTTGTCTTCATGGTGTGCCAAAGAAGATAGTGTCAGACAGAGGAACGCAGTTCACCTCTCATTTCTGGCAGCAGTTGCATGAAGCCTTGGGCACACATCTGAATTTCAGTTCAGCTTATCATCCGCAGACAGATGGCCAGACTGAAAGGACCAATCAAATTCTCGAAGATATGTTGAGAGCCTGTGCGTTGCAAGATCAGTCCGGATGGGACAAGCGATTGCCTTATGCGGAGTTTTCCTATAACAACAGCTACCAGGCCAGTTTGAAGATGTCACCATTTCAAGCGCTCTATGGGAGGAGTTGTAGAACTCCGTTGCAATGGGATCAGCCTGGGGAAAAGCAAGTGTTCGGGCTAGACATTTTGCTTGAAGCCGAAGAGAACATCAAGCTGGTCCGAGAGAATCTGAAGATAGCGCAATCAAGGCAGCGAAGCTATGCGGACACAAGAAGAAGAGAGCTGAGTTTCGAAGTCGGAGACTTTGTCTATCTGAAAGTGTCACCGATCAGAGGAGTCAGAAGATTCGGAGTGAAAGGCAAGCTAGCACCCCGCTACATTGGTCCGTACCAGATCCTCTCAAGGCGTGGAGGAGTGGCCTATCAGCTCAGTCTGCCAGAGAATTTGTCCGCTGTGCATGATGTCTTTCATGTGTCTCAGTTGAAGAAGTGCTTGCGTGTGCCGGAAGAGCAGTTGCCAGTGGAAGGTCTTGAAGTCCAAGAGGACTTGACCTACACAGAGAAGCCAGCGCAAATCCTTGAGGTTGCAGATAGAGTCACCCGAAGGAAGACCATCAGGATGTGCAAAGTTAGATGGAACCACAACTCTGAGGAAGAAGCAACCTGGGAGCGTGAAGATGATCTGATGGCTAAATACCCTGAGCTCTTTGCTAGCCAACCCTGAATCTCGAGGGCGAGATTCTTTTAAGGGGGATAGGTTTGTAACGCCCTGAATTTGGGGGTAGAGTTTTTTCTTCTTTTCTCTCACCAAATTCAGGCGTTACCCTTTTTCTTTTTTCTCGTTCCCTCGCTAAACCTTGATCTTTTCCAAAGTTATAGCGGGTTTTGGCTTTAGACCCCGTGTAAAGCAAAACCTTAAAATACTTTATTTTGGGTGTTGCATCATGCCGAAGCACATTTCTTTGTCTGATGTTGAGTGTTCGTCTCATTCCGTTCCGGATTTCGATTCGCGATTTAATTCCATTTAGTGGTCCGCGCTCGTCGTGGGTTTTTGATCCGCGAAGTGGCCCGGCCCAACCTAGCCCAGCCCAGCCCAGCCCAGCCCGGCCCGGTCCGGCCCGGCCCTGCGCGCCCCTGGCGCCCAAACCCCCCATGCGCCCCCCTTCTCCCTCTCTCTCTCATTTGGATCTCCCGCGCAACAACCTCTCCTCTCCCTCTTCCACCTCTCTCCCCGTGGTGCCCTAGGATTTGGAGACGGCGATCACCGGATTTTGGACCCCAAGGTGAGCTCCCCTCCCCTTCTCCTCTCTCTCTCCCTCTCCCTCCTCTTCTCCCCCCCCCCCGCGCGCGCCCTCCTTCTCCCCATGCCCGCGCGCGACCCCCGCTCGGCCTCCCTCCCCGGCGGCGGCGCGGCCCCGCTCGGCCCCCCGGCGGCGCTCGGCCCCGCCCCCTGCCCACGCGGCGGCGCGCGGCCCCCGCCCTGTGCGCGGCGGCGCGGCCCCGGCGCGCCCCCGGCATGGCCCGGCGCGGCCCCGGTGGCCCCTGCTCGCCCGGCGCGGCCCCCGGAGCAGCGGCGCGGCCCCGGCGTGGCCCCGGCGTGGCCCTGCGTGCCCCCGGCGCGGCCCCCGGCCCCCGGCGTGGCCCTGCGCGCCCCCGGCGCGGCCCCTGGCCGGTTCAACCGCCCCTGGCCGGTTCAACCGCCCCGGCCCCGGTTCAACCGCCCCGTGCCCCGGCTCGGCCGCCCGTTCCCGCGCCCGGCCTCGTCCGACCGTGTCCCCGCTCGCCCGCGCTCGCGGTGATTATTTTTAGTCGGTAGTTAACGTCAAACTCCGTTAGTTAGCGTGCTGCGTCGCGCGCTTCACCGCGCGACGGATTTGTCTAATTTCAGATTCTGTCTGTGTGTTGCGTCGTGCGCTTCGTCGCGCGACGATTCATTTTAATTTCAGGTTGTTTAAGGTGTAACGTCGCGTGTGTATTCACGCGACGTTCCACTTTGGACTCAGTTTAGTCGACGTATGCCGTCGAGCGTTTCGTCACGCGACGCTTAACGTCTCCTCATAACTAAGGCGAAGTGTCTCGTTGCGTGCTCGGTCGCGCGACGAGTCGTTAACTTCTTAATTTGTTTTAGAGTGCTATGTCGCGCGTCTCGCCGCGCGACCATCCTTTTTATTTATCTCTACCTGCTTATAATGATTAGACATGAAACATGACTTTACTATACGCTAAACATAGTGTCTACGTTAAATTTCCTTCCATTAAGCGAGTGGTTAAATTATAATCATGTAACGTGACCGTTTCCCGACTGCCTTGTTCTCTTTCTCTCTTAACTATAACTGCGAGCCCGCGTGGAACGTCAGTTTACTTATTGCATTCTATTGTATGGTGTACTGTTCTTTTGTATTAAATATGTGGATGTATGTATGTTTGCGCTCGCATAGAGGACGATCCGGTCGGAGAGCCCGAAGAACCCGTAGGAGAAGCCCCTGAGCAGCAGTCGGTTGGTGGAGGCAAGTGTCCTTTGACCTATCTCTGTCCTATTCATTCTTTAATTCACCTCCCGCATTACACATTTATACCTAAGGATTGACTAGCTTTTGTTATCCATGTCCTTGTTTACCTATTTGGGTCGGTTTATTATTGTTTAGCTTCATGCTATTGCTCAAACTCTAATCAATGAACATGATGAGATTATATATGATACGCTGTTTTCCCCTCTCTTATTATGATATTATACTTGTGGCTTTTAAGGGGGCTCGAGCGGTTTCTCGAGTGCCTCTCCGTAAGGGCCTGTTCTATGGATGACCGCCCGGGAAAACAGTGCAACCATGAGGGTGGAATGGGACGCCCTTAGCTGAATAATTAGAGGAACTGGGGTGTAGTTCGCTTAGCCGTCGTGCCGTCAATGGGGCTCGGTGTATGCGGCTCGCTCTGCCAAGGTTGATTTGTCCCTTGGGGAGGAGTGCGGTACATTTAGGAAACCTAACGGGCGACTACAGTCCCGGGGAATCTTTGTAAAGGCTACGTAGTGATGCCCTGCTGGGTCACCTTGGTAGTGATCAATGGAGAGTCATGATCTCCAGGCGGAAAGGGAATCACGGCTTGTGGGTAAAGTGCACAACCTCTGCAGAGTGTTTGAAAACTGATATATCAGCCGTGCTCGCGGTTATGAGCGGCCAAGGGAGCTCCAGTGATTAGTGGTACTTGATCAGAGACATTTTGGTTTACAGGTGACAATGAGGATGGTTATGATTATGCTTATGGTAATGGTAAGTGGTATTCTTTCCGTTTGGAAAGGGTACTTTGGGTTAATAACTTGGGTTAATGCTAAAACCTGGCTTTCTACTAGTAATTAATAAACTGACCAACTAAAAGCAACTGCTTGACTTACCCCCACATAAAGCTAGTCCACTACAGCCAAACAGGATACTTGCTGAGTATGTTGATGTGTACTCACTCTTGCTCTACACACCAAACCCCCCAGGTTGTCAGCATTGCAACCACTGCTCAGGAGAAGATGAAGCTGTGGAAGGAGACTTCCAGGAGTTCCAAGACTACGACGAGTTCTAGGTGTGGGTTAGCGGCAACCCCCAGTGTGCTGCCTGTGAAGGCCGCGGTTATCTACGTTTCTTTTCCGCACTTTGATTTACTGTAAGGACTATATGGACGTCTCCGACGTATGATGTAATCGACTATTATTTCCCCCTTTAATACTATTTTGAGCACTGTGTGATGATGTCCATGTTATGTAACTGCTGTGTACGTGAATAACTGATCCTGGCACGTACATGGTTCGCATTCGGTTTACCTTCTAAAAACCGGGTGTGACAATCTACCATTAAAGTTTGAACTCGAGGCAATCATGGCATGAGAGTCGAACGCATTACAACTCCTATCATAATGAACATTTCTAGAATCTTTCATAGCCATATTTCTACCATGCATATAAGAACTAGAAGCAGTCATAACATGTGAATCATAAGAATAATTCCTATAAACATTTCTAGAGAATTCCCTATCGCTATAAATGAAGGCATGATTCTTTTGATTGCTACTAGTCATAGGAGCCTTCCCTTTCTCCTTAGCGGGGATGGGAGCCTTATGACTTGTTAAGTTCTTGGCTTCACTCTTAAAGCCAAGTCCATCCTTAATCGAGGGGTGTCTACCAATAGTGTAGGCATCCCTTGCAAATTTTAGTTTATCAAATTCATCTTTGCTAGCCTTAAGTTGAGCATTAAGACTAGCCACTTCATCATTTAATTTAGAAATGGAAACTAGGTGTTCACTACAAGCATCAACATTAAAATCTTTACACCTATTGCAAATCATAACATGTTCTACACAAGAGGTTGATTTATTAGCTATTTCTAACTTAGCACTCAAGTCATCATTGATATTTTTTAAGCTAGAGATAGATTCATGGCATGTAGACAATTCACATGAAAGCACTTCATTTCTTTTAACTTCTAGAGCAAGAGAATTTTGCACACTAACAAATTTATCATGCTCTTCATATAAAAGGTCCTCTTGCTTTTCTAACAATCTATTCTTCTCATTCAAAGCATCAATTAATTCATTGATTTTATCAATTTTGGTTCTATCTAAACCTTTGAATAAACATGCATAGTCTATTTCGTCATCACTAGATTCATCATCACTTGAAGAAGCGTAAATTACTAGTATTACGAGTGCTTACCTTCTTTTCCCTTGCCATGAGGCAGGTGTGATGCTCGTTGGGGAAGATGGATGATTTGTTGAAGGCCGAGGCGGCGAGTCCTTCGTCGTCGGATTCGGACGATGAACAATCCGAGTCCCATTCCTTGCCAAGGTGTGCCTCGCCCTTAGCCTTCTTGTAAGTCTTCTTTTTCTCGTAGTCGTTGTTGTCGTCGTCCTTTTGGGAAGAAGAAGACTCGTCGCTGTCGTCGTAGTAGACGATCTTCTTGATACGCCTCTTCTTCTTCCCGTCCCGAGTCAGTGGGCTTGTCGTCTTTCAGCTCATTGATGAAGGACTCCTTCTCCTTGTCGTTGATCACTATTCCCTTTCCCTTAGGATCCATCCCTTCGGGCGATTAGTCCCTTTCTTGAAGAGAACGACTCTGATACCAATTGAGAGCACCTAGAGGGGGGGGGTGAATAGGTGATCCTGTAAAAACTTAAACTCAAAGCCACAAACTTGATTAAGTGTTAGCGCAATGAAGCCAAGTGGCTAGAGATTAGTTCTTGCAAAACACAATAACCACAAAAGGATCAACACAGAGAGGCACAGTGGTTTATCCCGTGGTTCGGCTAAGTCCAACACTTGCCTACTCCACGTTGTGGCGTCCCAACGGACGAGGGTTGCACTCAACCCCTTTGAAGCAGTCCAAAGACCCACTTGAATACCATGGTGTTTTGCTTTCGTTTCACTATATCCCGCTTGCGAGGAATCTCCACAACTTGGAGCCTCTCGCCCTTACAATTTGATTATCACAAAGAATCACGGAAGTAAGGTTGGGATGAGCAACACACACAAGACACAAAAACAGAGCAACAATACGCACACAAGTCACAACACGAGCTCTCAACATAACTCGAAGAGTTCTCTACTCAAATGGAGCTCTAGTTGCTATCACAAAGAATCGAATGCGCGGAAATGAAGTCTTGGTGCTTAGGAATGCTCAAGGGATGCTTGGTGTGCTCCTCCATGCGCCTAGGGGTCCCTTTTATAGCCCCAAGGCAGCTAGGAGACGTTGAGAGCAATCCAGGAAGGCAATTCTTGCCTTCTGTCGACTGGCGCACCGGACACTATCCGGTGCGGATTTCTTTCCTATTCTGGCGCAGCCGACCGTTAGAGATTTGGAGCCGTTGGCGCACCGGACAGTTCAGTGCCCCCAACCGACCGTTGGCTCGACCATGCGTCACGCGCGGATTGCGCGACCGACCGTTGGCGCGCCCGACCGTTGGCTCACCGGACAGTCCGGTGACTCACCGGACAGTCCGGTGAATTATAGCCGTACGCTGTTGACTTGGTTCCCGAGAGCGGCGACTTCGCCATAGCCGACTCACCAGGCACTGTCCGATGCACCACCGGACAGTCCGGTGATTTATAGCCGTACGCCGCCGTCGAGACCCGAGAGCAGCCAGTTGATCAGACGCCAGCCTAGCGCACCGGACACTGTCCGGTGCACCACCGGACAGTCCGGTGCACCCAGACTGAGCAGAGTCTTGGCTGCTCGAGCCAAGTCTTTTCCAATTGAATTTTCTCTGATTCTAGCACTTAGACAAATATGTTAGTACACAAAAACCAATGTACTAAGTCTAGAATCATACCTTTGTGTTGACTTTGCACTCCTTCCACCATTTGGCATAGTTTCACATTAAACCATTTGTGTTGGCACTTGATCAACAAAATACTTAGAAATGGCCCAAGGGCACATTTCCCTTTCAATTCTTTCAATTGCAGTGATGATGTTGATGATGGTGTCGACCTGAATGAAATTTTTTTGGATACGGATGATGATCAAATTACTTCCAGTTCTGGTACTACGGACAATGATTCTGACGATGATAATATTATTGGGCAAGTTATTCCATTGCTACAATGTGCACAATACAGCCTACTTTGTGCTGCTCGTTTTGCTTCTAATTATTATTTCAAGTACTATGATAAAAATGAGGCTAGGACAGCTGGGCAAACTGGATATGGTTGGCTGATGGACACCTTAAAAACACCTGGATCAAGTCATAACATGTTTCGAATGAATAGTTCGCTGTTTTATAATTTGCATGATTTGCTAGAGAGTTCGTATGGTCTGAAATCATCTATACATATGAGTTCTATGGAGTCGCTAGCTATTTTTCTTGTCACTTGTGGCCATGGTTGGTCAAACAGCGCTTTAACAAATATATTCAGACATTCGGGGGAGACTATTAGCAGGAAGTTTCATGAAGTACTTCAGTGTGTGGTGTGTATGTGCAAGGACTACATCGGACCAATTGATCCAAATTTTTCCACTATACATAGTAGAATTGCTGGTGATCGAAGGATGATGCCTCATTTCAAAGATTGCATTGGAGCATTAGATGGTACCCATATTAATGCCACACCGCCGCCAGGAGATGTTATTAGATACATTGGGAGAACTGGTAAAGCAACTCAAAATGTGATGGCTGTAGTTGATTTTGACATGAGATTTACTTATGCATCTATAGGCCAACCTGGGTCTATGCACGACACAAATGTCCTATTCCATGCATTGAGGAATGATACAGAAAACTTTCCACACCCTCCTGCAGGTATGTATTAATAGTATACTACTTTTCAACATTTGTAGTAAGACTCTAATTTTTTATCATGTTATTCGTTTTAATTGTAGGGAAATATTATTGTGTCGACGCAGGATATCCAAATCGACCTGGGTACTTGGCACCATATAAAGGTCAAAGGTACCATGTACCTGACTGGTGGAGAGGACCGACTCCAAATGGTGAGCAAGAGCACTTTAACCATTTGCATTCAAGTATTCGTAATGTTGTGAAGCGAGCATTTGGAGTCTGGAAAATGAAGTGGAGAGTGCTACTGAAAATGCCGTCTTACAAAATGGAAGTTCAAAAAATGATTTTGGCAGCGACTATGTGTTTGCATAACTACATTCGAGAGAACCATGCTTTAGATTTGGATTTTGTGAAGTGTGATCGGAATCCTGATTATGTGCCCACAATTCCAGAAAGGTATGCTAGATTTTAGCCATCGCAAAATGCATCGGATACATCGACAACACAATCAAATGATCGAACCATGGATAGATTCCGGGATGATATTGCTAGGGCAGTCTTTCTTTTTAGTTCAGCGTGAATTTTGTATGCATACATATTTGTATATAATGGATCATCGTCACATTTATCTGAATATTTTACAATTTCTAGTTCATATGTGGATGACATTAATTAATCGTTGTTATATACTATTATGTTAATTTATTTGATACTTAACCGAAATCTTCATAATACTATTTTGTTTATATTTGCGTACGATTTCCAAAGTTCCTTATGTATGGCAACGACATCCAGATATTTTAAGAATATAATGATGCATATCGTGTACGTTATCAACTTGTGTATCTGTGTATGAGCAAACCAGCAAAGCAACAATACTACAATATATTAAAAAACTATCAAAGGTTTATTTTGCAAAACAGTAC
Source organism: Zea luxurians (assembly GCA_029449295.1). Lineage (NCBI taxonomy): Eukaryota > Viridiplantae > Streptophyta > Magnoliopsida > Poales > Poaceae > Zea > Zea luxurians. Next base: position 8,734,107 of record JAOPSE010000005.1, on the reverse strand, counting down.
AGAAGCTGTGTTACCAAACAATTTTTGAAAATGGCTTTGGCTCTGCCAAAAAAACTGCTCGCATGAAGAAGCTAGAGCTAAATCTATTTTTCTAAAAGCTAAAGCCCTGCCAAAGAGGCCCTTACACACAATTGTGCTCTTGACTGCTCTTCGTACCTGCAAGGAGTTCCGGAACGCAAACAAAGTTGTCTTGCGTATTCCGCCAAGTTTAACACATGGACATTTTGTCCAACACCAAACAGAGGCGGGAAATACACTTGCAACACTGGAGATAAGAATGAATCAGCTCGAAAAGAAGCAGCAGCATCCTCGCCGAGGCTTAGGCTGATGCTCAGAACAGCTTGTCCAGGTTGTCCCCTTCCAGAATAATGAAGCTGATGGCGACGAGGTAGAGCTCGACGTAGAGGAACGCGACGACGCAGCGGACGCGCCCGAACGCGAGGGCGCCGTATGTCCATGCATAGAGTTCACAATTTCGTTTGGAAGATTTGAATTTCGTTTCTGTTGACCAAAATTTGACTTCTGTATTTTTTATATTTTGAACTAAAATCCAGTTAAAACCGGACCGCAATCCGTTTCTCGATGAGTTGCGAAAAACAGAAAAAATGGCAAAATCCGGTGTTTTCCGAACGGGAAAGTAAACACCTAGTGGAGGAGCCAAGCCGTACCTGAGCTGTATATAATTCGAGCCTTAGGGAGGGTGAATGTCGGGGAAGCGTTGGATACGCGGGAGTTCCACGCGACAAACATCGACGCGAGGGCCGCACGGTGGCAGCTTTACAACCCTACCACGTAGAATTATTTTTCCGGGACACATACACCCGTGTACTGCATCTATGTTCACTTCACCCGCAGGAGTGGGGATAATTCGGTCTTGATTTCCCATAATTTGTCGATGAGCCCCACGAACAGCTCTAGGGCCGTCGAGAAGCGTCACGCCCTAGAGATGTCAATGAGGACCTAATCCTTGATTTCCACGAAGAATTCATCTATTAAAGTATATAGGGATGTAAAAGTTTCTTCCCCACGACAATGAGGACTCAATCCTTGATTTCCCATAATTTTGTACATGTATTTATTTTTGACATCAGATATTTAGATGAGAGTGTGACATATTACTTTGAAATTGTCAGGCTAATCTCTTATTCGCAGCAAGCATCAGGTTTATGCGCTGGTGATCGTTTCAGTTTATATGTAACTGTGTTGTTCTAAATGTTTAACATCTGTCGGGGACCATAATTAGGGGTACCACCAAGACTCCTAAACTCGGCTGGTAACCACCATCAGCACAAAGCTGCAAAGGCCTGATGGACGCAATTCAGGTCAAGCCTCCGTCCACTCAAGGGACACGATCTCGCCTTGCCCGAGCCTAGCCTCGGGCAGGAACAGTAGACCAAGGCAAATTCACGCCTCGCCCGAGGGCATCCTCAAGTAACGGGCGCACCTTCGACTCGCCCGAGGCCCAGCTCGGGCAGGCTTCACAGTGAAGCAACCTTGGCCAGATCGCCACGCCGACCGACCGCATCACAGGAGCATTCAATGCAAGGATCGCCTGACACCTTATCCTGACGCGCGCTCCTCAGTCGACAAGGCCGAAGTGACCGCAGTCACTTCGCCCCTCCACTGACTGACCTGACAGGAAAACAGCGCCGCCTGCACTGCTCCGACTGCTGTGCCACCCGCCCGGGTGAGGCTGACAGCAGCCTAGTCCAGCCTCGGGCGCCATAGGAAGCTCCGCCTCGCCCGACCCCAGGGCTCGGACTCAACCTCGACCTCGGACGACGGTCTCCACCTCGCCCGACCCCAGGGCTCGGGCTCGGGCTCAGCCTCAACCCCAGACGACGGTCTCCGCCTCGCCCGACCCTAGGGCTCGGACTCAGCCTCGACACCAGACGATGGTCTCCGCCTCGCCCGACCCCAGGGCTCGGACTCAACCTCGACCTCGGACGACGGTCTCCGCCTTGCCCGACCCCAGGGCTCGGACTCAGCCTCGACCCCAGACAATGGTCTCCGCCTCGCCCGACCCTAGGGCTCGGACTCAACCTCGACCTCGGACGACGGTCTCCGCCTCGCCCGACCCCAGGGCTCGGACTCAGCCTCGACCTCGGAGGAGCCTCCGCCTCGCCCGACCTTGGGCTCGGGCCGACCACGTCGCAGGGGGGTACATCATTACCCTACCCCTAGCTAGCTCAGGCTACGGGGAACAAGACTGGCGTCCCATCTGGCTCGCCCCGGTAAAACAAGTAATGATGACACCCTGCGTGCTCCATGACGACGGCGGTTCTCAGCCCCCTACGGAAGCAAGGAGACGTCAGCAAGGTCCCTACAGCCTCGACAGCTGTGCTTCTACAGGGTTTAAGCGCTCCTCCGACGGCCACGACATCACATGAACAGGGCACCAACACCTCTCCAACGGCCACGTCGGCATGTACATAGGACTCTGGCTCCTCTCTGCCGGACACGTTAGCACACTGCTACACCCCCTATTGTACACCTGGGCCCTCTCCTTACGTCTATAAAAGGAAGGTCTAGAGCCCTCGTACGAGAAGGTGGCCACGCAGGAGGACGGGCTGACAAGCAGGCCCTCTCTCTCTCTCCCTCGCGAACGCTTGTAACCCCCTACTGCAAGCGCATCCGCCCTGGGTGCAGGACAACACGAGCCGCGGTTCCCCTTATTGTTTTTTCCCTTGTGTTCCGTCTCACGCCAACCCATCTTGGCTGGGACACGCAACGACAATTTACTCGTCGGTCTAGGGACCCCTCGGGGTCGAAACGCCGACAGTTGGCGCGCCAGGTAGGGGCCTGCTGCGTGTTGACGAACAGCTTCCCGTCAAGCTCCAGATGGGTAGTCTCCAGCAACCTCTCCAGCCCGAGACGGTGCTCCATTTTGGGAGTCTCGAGTTCATGTCCCTCGACGGCAGCTACGACATGGTACTCCTTCCTCCGCCGCGCGACAACGACAACGGCGGCCGTCAGCCTGCCCGCCGGCGGCGGAATCGACGACGTCTTCCCCGCATGGCGGAAGAACAGCATCCGAGTCTGTCCCGTCACCTTCCCCGTCGACGGAGGAGGAGGCGGGGCAACCATGGCCAAGCAGGAGGCGACACCTCGTCGGCTGTCGAGCGAGTCGATGATGCCGGCGCCCCAGCGGGGGACATGTCAGGCGTCGACCTCGCATCTAAGATGAAGACGGGCGTCGTTTCCCCACGACATGCCAACCCCAAGCGGACGAATGACGCCAGCACGCTCGTGAAGGACCTGCTGGGCGTTAGCCTCGTACCTGAGATGACGGTGCAGTCCGTCCCCGACACGACTCCATCACCATCCGTCGATCAAGAGGTACCGTCCGTTTTCCACCCTTTGCCTTTTAGATTCAGCTTCGACCCACCAAGCGACCCCGCTTCAGTGGACGCTTTCGTAAAGGCATATCCGAACCTTCCAGGGTATCATATGTGGTCAACCTAGGACCGATTGACGGCTATCTCGACCTGCGGGCCCCCGGGTTTCAAGGAAGATGACGAGCCCGACTATGGTTGGGATCTCTCTGGGCTCGGGAACCCCAGTGCCATGCGGGACTTCATAACCGCCTGTGACTACTGCCTCTCCGATTGCTCCGATGGTAGCCGCAGCCTCGGCGACGAGGACTGTGGCCCAAGTCGCGAATGTTTCCACGTCGATCTAGGGGGTATCGACGAAGGCAACCACCTTGGTATGCCAGAGGACGGCGATCCCCTTAGGCCTGCGCCTCGCGTTGACATCCTTCGGGAGCTAGCTATGGTCCCAGTCCCTGCGGGGGGTCAGGACGCACAGCTCGAGCAAATGCACGAGATGCAGGCCAGACTCGACGAGGAAGCAGGGCAACTTGTGCAGCTCCGGCAGAACATCGGGCAGGAGTGGGCAGGCCGAGCACCAGCCGGAGAAGCGCGTCATCTGCCCCAGGACGTCCAACACCGCATCGCTGACGATGCCAGGGCAAGGCTGCCCCCGGCTTCCAGTGGGGTCGGCCAGAACCTAGCTGCAGCAGCAATACTACTCCGAGCGATGCCGGAACCATCCACCACCAAGGGACGGCGTATCCAGGGAGAACTCAAGAATCTCCTGGAGGATGCCACGGTCCGACGGGCCGAAAGCTCTGCCTCCCGAAGGCAGGGGTACCCCCCGGAGCATCGCGCCGCGACTTCCCGATTCATGCGGGAAGCCTTGGCCCACACCGGGCGCACGCGGGACACAGCGCCTGCGGCCCCGGGCTGCCTCGGCAACGAGCACCATCGTCGCGACCGTCGAGCCCGCCTCGACGAAAAGGTGCGCCGAGGCTACCACCCTAGGCGTGGGGGACGCTACGACAGCAGGGTGGATCGGAGCCCCTCGCCCGAACCACCTGGTCCGCAAGCTTTCAGCCGGGCCATACGACGGGCACCGTTCCCAACCCGGTTCCGGACCCCGACTACCATCACCAAGTACCTGGGGGAAACAAGGCCGAAACTGTGGCTCGCGGTCTACCGGCTGGCCTGCCAGCTGGGTGGAACGGACGATGACAACCTCATCATCCGCAACCTCCCCCTGTTCCTCTCCGACGTCGCCCGAGCCTGGCTGGAGCATCTGCCTCCTGCGCAGATCTCCAACAGGGACGACCTGGTCAAAGCCTTCGCCGGAAACTTCAAGGGCACATACGTGCGCCCTGGGAACTCCTGGGATCTCCGAAGCTGCCGCCAGCAGCCGGGAGAATCCCTACGGGACTACATCCGGCGATTTTCGAAGCAGCGCACCGAGCTACCCAACATCACCGACTCAGATGTCATCGGCGCGTTCCTCGCCGGCGAGCAAGCTAGGTCGCAAGACTCCCACCAGGGCGAGCGAGCTGATGGACATCGCCACCAAGTTCGCCTCTGGCCAGGAGGCGGTCGAGGCCATCTTCCGGAAGGACAAGCAGCCTTAGGGACGCCAGTAGGAAGACGTCCCCGAGGCGTCCGCTCAGCGCAGCACGAAGAAGAAGGGCAAGAAGAAGTCGCAAACAAAACGTGACGCCGCCGGCGCAGATCTTGTCGCTGCTGCCGAACACAGGAACCCCCGGAAGCCTCTCGGAGGGGCCAACCTGTTCGACAAGATGCTCAAGGAGTCGTGCCCCTATCATCAGGGTCCCGTCAAGCACACCCTTGAGGAGTGCGTCATGCTTCGGCGCTACTTCCACAAGGCCGGGCCACCGGCGGAAGGTGGCAAAGCCCACGACAACGACAAGAAGGAAGACCACAAGGCAGAGGAGTTCCCCGAGGTCCATGACTGCTTCATGATCTACGATGGGCGGGTGGCGAACGCCTCGGCTCGGCACCGCAAGCAGGAGCGCCGGGAGGTCTGCTCGGTGAAGGTGGCGGCGCCAGTCTACCTAGACTGGTCCGACAAGCCCATCACCTTCGACCAAGGCGACCACCCCGACCGCGTGCCGAGCCCGGGGAAGTACCCGCTCGTTGTTGATCCCATCATCGGCAACGTCAGGCTTACCAAGGTCCTCATGGACGGAGGCAGCAGCCTCAACATCATCTACGCTGAGACCCTCGGGCTCTTGTAGGTCGATTTGTCCATGATCCGGGCCGGTGCGGCACCCTTTCACGGGATCATCCCCGAGAAGCGCGTCCAACCCCTTGGGCAACTCGATTTGCCCATCTGCTTCGGGACTCCCTCCAACTTCTGAAAGGAAACCCTCATGTTCGAGGTGGTCGGGTTCCGAGGAACCTACCACGCAGTGCTGGGGAGACCATGCTATGCCAAGTTCATGGCCGTCCCCAACTACACCTACCTCAAGCTCAAGATGTCGGGCCCCAACGGGGTCATCACCGTCGGATCCACATACCGACACACGTACGAATGCGACGTGGAGTGTGTGGAGTACGCTGAGGCCCTCGCCGAGTCCGAGGCCCTCATCGCCAACCTGGAGAGCCTCTCCAAGGAGGTGCCAGATGCGAAACGCCACGCCGGCTACTTCGAGCCAGCAGAGGCGGTTAAGTCCGTCCCTCTCGACCCCAGCAACGACGCCTCCAAGCAAGTACGGATCGGCTCCGAGCTCGACCCCAAATAGGAAGCAGTGCTCGTCGACTTTCTCCGCGCAAACGCCGAGGTTTTTGCATGGAGTCCCTCGGACATGCCTGGCATACCGAGGGAGGTTGTCGAGCACTCGTTGGATATCTGAGCTGGAGCCCGACCCGTGAAGCAGCCTCTACGCCGATTCGACGAAGAAAAGCGCAGAGCCATAGGCGAGGAGATCCACAGGCTGATGGCTACAGGATTCATCAAAGAGGTATTCCATCCCGAATGGCTAGCCAACCCTGTGCTTGTGAAAAAGAAAGGTGGGAAATGGCGGATGTGTGTAGACTACACTGGTCTAAACAAAACATGTTCGAAGGTTCCCTACCCTCTGCCTCGCATCGATCAAATCGTGGATTCCACTGCTGGGTGCGAAACCCTGTCATTCCTTGATGCCTACTCAGGGTATCACCAAATCAGGATGAAAGAGTCTGACCAGCTCACGACTTCTTTCATCACACCCTTTGGCATGTACTGTTATATTACTATGCCATTCAGTTTAAGGAACGCAGGCGCGACATACCAAAGGTGCATGAACCACGTGTTCGGACAACACATTGGCCGAACGATCGAGGCTTATGTCGATGACATCGTAGTCAAGACGAGGAAAGCCTCCGACCTCCTCTCCGACCTTGAAACGACATTCAAGTGTCTCAAAGCGAAAGGCGTAAAACTCAATCCCGAGACGTGTGCCTTCGGAGTCCCCTGAGGCATGCTCCTAGGGTTCATCGTCTCCAAGCGGGGCATCGAGGCCAACCCGGAGAAAATCGCGTCCATCACCCACATGGGGCCTATCAAGGACTTGAAAGGAGTACAGAGGGTCATGGGATGCCTTGCGGCTCTGAGCCGCTTCATCTCGCGCCTCGGCGAAAGAGGCCTGCCCCTGTACCACCTCTTAAGGAAGACCGAGCGCTTCACTTGGACCCCCGAGGCCGAGGAAGCCCTTGGGAACTTGAAGGCGCTCCTTACAAGCGCACCCATCCTGGTGCCCCCCGCTGCCGGAGAAGCTCTCCTGATCTACATAGCCGCAACCACTTAGGTGGTCAGCGTCGCGATCGTAGTCGAGAGACGAGAAGAAGGGCATGCATTGCTCGTCCAGAGGCTGGTCTACTTCATCAGTGAGGTACTATCCGAGACCAAAATTCGCTACCCGCAAATTCAGAAGCTACTGTACGCGGTAATTCTGACGCGACGAAAGTTGCGACACTACTTCGAGTCTCATCCGGTGACTGTGGTGTCATCCTTCCCCCTGGGGGAGATCATCCAGTGCCGAGAGGCCTCAGGTAGGATTGCAAAGTGGGCAGTGGAGATCATGGGCGAGACAATCTCGTTCGCCCCTCGAAAGGCCATCAAATCCCAAGTCTTGGCGGATTTCGTGGCAGAATGGGTCGACACCCAGCTTACAGCAGCTCCGATCTAACCAGAACTCTGGACCATGTTTTTTGACGGGTCGCTGATGAAAACAGGAGCGGGCGCAGGCCTGCTCTTCATCTCACCCCTCGGGAAGCACCTCTGCTACGTGCTGCGCCTCCATTTCTCGGCGTCCAACAACGTGGCCGAGTATGAGGCTCTGGTTAACGTTGCGCATCGCCATCGAGCTAGGGGTTCGGCGCCTCGACGCTCGTGGCGACTCGCAGCTTGTCATCGACCAAGTCATGAAGAACCCCCACTGCCGTGACCCGAAGATGGAATCCTACTGCGACGAGGTTCGGCGCCTGGAAGACAAGTTCTATGGGCTCGAGCTCAACCACGTCGCCCGACGGTACAACGAGACTGCGGACGAGCTGGCTAAAATAGCCTCGGGGCGGACAACGGTCCCCCCGGACGTCTTCTCCCGAGACCTACATCAACCCTCCGTCAAGACCGACGACACGCCCGAGCCCGAGAAGGCCTCGGCCCTGCCCGAGGCACCCTCGGCTCAGCCCGAGGCACCCTCGGCTCAACCCGAGGCACCCTCGGCCGCCGAGGGTGAGGCACTACCCGTCGAGGAGGAGCGGAATGGGGTCCCGCCTAATCAAAACTGGCAGACCCTGTACCTACAATATCTCCATCGAGGAGAGCTACCCCTCGGCGGAACTGAGGCTCGGCGATTGGCGCGGCGCGCCAAGTCGTTCGTCTTGATGGGTGATGGAAAGGAGCTCTACCACTGCAGCCCCTCAGGCATCCTCCAGCGATGCATATCCATCGCCGAAGGTCAGGAGTTATTGCAAGAAATACACTCGGGGGCTTGCGGTCACCACGCAGCGCCTCGAGCCCTCGTTGGAAACGCCTTCCGATAAGGTTTCTACTGGCCAACCGCGGTGGCCGACGCCACTAGGATTGTACACACCTGCCAAGGGTGTCAATTCTACGCAAGGCAGACCCACCTGCCCGCTCAGGCTCTGCAAACAATACCCATCACCTGGCAGTTTGCTGTGTGGGGTTTGGACCTCGTCGGTCCCTTGCAGAAGGCACCCGGGGGCTTCACGCACCTGCTGGTCGCTATCGACAAATTCTCCAAGTGGATTGAGGTCCGACCCCTAAACAACATCAGGTCCGAACAGGCGGTGGCGTTCATCACCAACATCATCTATCGCTTTGGAGTCCCGAACTCCATCATCACCGACAACGACACCCATTTCACCGGCAGGAAGTTCCTGGACTTTTGCGAGGACCACCACATCCGGGTGGACTGGGCCGCCGTAGCTCACCCCATGACGAATGGGCAGGTAGAGCGTGCCAACGGCATGATTCTACAGGGACTCAAGCCGAGAATCTACAAAGACCTCAACAAGTTCGGCAGGCGGTGGATGAAGGAACTCCCCTCGGTGGTCTGGAGTCTGAGGACGACGCCAAGCCGAGCCACGGGCTTCACGCCGTTTTTTCTAGTCTATGGGGCCGAGGCTATCTTGCCCACAGACTTAGAATACGGCTCCCCGAGGACGAGGGCATACGACGCCCGAAGCAACCAGACCAACCAAGAAAACTCACTGGACCAGCTGGAAGAGGCTCGGGACATGGCCTTACTACACTCGATGCGGTATCAGCAGTCCCTGCGACGCTACCACGCCCGAGGGGTTCGGTCCCGAGACCTCCAGGTGGGCGACTTGGTGCTTCGGCTATGACAAGACGCCCGAGGGCACCACAAGCTCACGCCTCCCTGGGAAGGGCCATTCATCATCACCAAGACTTTGAAGCCCGGAACATACAAGCTGGCCAACAGTCAAGGCGAGGTCTACAACAACGCTTGGAACATCCGACAGCTACGTCGCTTCTACCCTTAAGATGTTTTCAAGTTGTTCATATACCTCGTTTACATACACAAGTAAAATCTAACCATCAAGGAAGGGTCAGCCTTGCCTCGACAAAGCCCGACCCTCCCTCGGGGGCTAGAAGGGGGGGAACCCCATCTGCATCAAAATTTTCCTCAGAAAAATTCTTTCAGCCAGAACGTCTTTCGTGATTTTCGACTACATCGATAGTGGGATCCTGAAAACGACGGAGTACACGTAAGCGGCAAGGCCGACCGAGCCGAGGGACTCCTATGCCTCCAGGATACGGATACCTCACTCATCACCTTCTGCGATAAGTAACTCACGCTCGGATAAACGATCTTGCTAACCAAACAAGTCTTAACGCTCGAAAACTTCTCTGCCGAAACAATTTTTCGTGCCTTCTCGACTATATCGATAACAGAATCCCGCGGACGAGCAAGAGTACACGTAAGCAGCGAAGGTCGACCGAACCGAGGGACTCCTACGCCTCCGAGATACGGATACCTCACTCATCACCTTCCGCGATAAGTAACTCTCGCTCGGATAAATGATTCTGCTACCGACAAGCAAGTCCTGATACTCGAAACAAGAGGAAAAGAAACACAGCTTTATAACACGACAAATACACAGATGTTCAGGCCCCGACAGCCGCAATGAACATACGCCGACACTCAAGATGCCATTACAAACGGGACTCCGATTCTGTTCTCGCGGGTATGAACAACCTCCACATCGGAGGGCCTGCGGGACGACAACTTCCAGGTGGCTCACCGACGCCCACTCCTGCAGCAGCGACAACGACCTCCGCTCCTGGCGGCCAAACAGCAGCAGCGATGACCTCAGGGCAGACGCTGCTGCGACAAGGCCCTCGCCCACGTCCCCACTCGAGGGGCAAGGACAAGCTATCAAAGCCAAAGAGCCGGAGGCCCGGAGCGCAGATGACGCCGACGATCTCGTCGGCAACGGGGACTTCTCTAGCTGCCACCACCTCAGCTCTGACGACGGCAGCCACCTGCCTGCCGGCAGATCCCCACTCGGTGCGCTCCTCCGCCTCAGCCCGGATGTCCGTAGAGGAGTTGAAGGAACTTAAGAAGCAGTTAACTGAGTTACAAGAGGCTGGGTACATTCGTCCGAGTTCCTCACCATGGGGAGCACCGCTTTTGTTTGTACAGAAGAAGGATGGATCGCAGCGGATGTGTGTGGATTATAGATCTCTTAATGATGTTACAGTGAAGAACAAGTATCCGTTGCCCCGTATTGAAGATTTATTTGATCAGATGAGAGGTGCAAGAGTATTTTCGAAGATTGATCTCCGATCGGGATACCATCAGATGAGGATTAGACCATCGGATATTCCCAAGACGGCTTTCTCGACTAGATATGGATTATATGAGTTTACTGTTATGTCGTTTGGATTAACCAACGCACCAGCCTATTTTATGAACTTAATGAACAAGGTGTTTATGGAGTATTTGGACAGATTCGTCGTGGTATTCATCGACGATATTCTTATTTATTCTCAGAGCGATAGCGATCATGAGGAACATCTGAGATTGGTGCTACAGAAGCTACGAGATAATCAACTCTATGCCAAGTTCAGCAAGTGCGAGTTTTGGATTGGCGAGGTGCCATTTCTTGGTCATATTATTTCTAATGGAGGAATAGCAGTGGATCCTGCTAAAGTTAAGGAGATAATGGAGTGGAGAGTACCCACTACAGTCACGGAGATTCGGAGTTTCTTGGGATTAGCAGGATATTATCGAAGATTTATTGAAGGATTTTCTAAGATTGCTAAACCTATGACTTCGCTTTTGGAGAAAGGAAGAGAATTTAAGTGGGACGAGAAGTGTCAAGACAGCTTTGATCTATTGAAGAAGAGGTTGATGTCGCCACCAGTATTGGTTATGCCAGACCTACAGAAAGGATTTAATATTTATTGTGATGCATGTGGCCAAGGGCTTGGATGTGTGCTTATGCAAGAAGGACATGTGATTGCCTATGCATCTCGTCAGTTGAGGAAACATGAATTGAACTACCCTACACATGACTTGGAATTGGCAGCCGTTGTGCATGCACTTAAGATTTGGAGACATTATATCATGGGGACCAAGTGCCAAGTATATACGGATCATAAGAGTTTGAAGTATATATTCACTCAGAAGGATCTCAACCTTAGGCAACGCCGTTGGTTGGAGCTTATCAAGGATTATGATTTGGAGATTCACTATCACCCGGGCAAGGCAAATTTGGTCGCAGATGCCTTGAGTCGCAAGGAGCATGTTCATTCAGCTATTGTTGCCCAGCTACCCGATGAGATTGTTGAGGACTTCAGGAGACTTAACCTGGGGATAATTGCTCATACTGAGGGAGTTACTATTGATGTGGAACCTACTTTGGAGCAAGAGATCCGCAAAGGACAAATTGGTGATGCTAAAATCAAAGAGATCAAGGATCTGATTACTGAAGGTCGAGTTCCGGAATTTACGGAAGATGAGCAGGGCACCATATGGTTCAAGGACAGGATGTGTGTTCCTGATATTAAAAGCCTTCGGGAGACTATTTTAAAGGAGGCCCATGACTCGGACTATTCTATTCATCCTAGTAGTACCAAGATGTATCAGGATTTGAAATGGAAGTATTGGTGGTATGGATTGAAAAGAGATGTGGCTGCACATGTGGCTATGTGCGATGTATGTCAAAGAGTTAAGGCTGAACATCAGAGGCCAGCTGGACTATTGCAACCACTGAAGATACCCGAGTGGAAATGGGAAGAGATTGGTATGGATTTCATTACTGGATTGCCTCGCACCCAGAAAGGATATGATGCTATATGGGTGATTGCGGATAGATTGACTAAAGTGGCTCACTTTATTCCTGTCAAGACTACTTATAAAGGTTCTCAGCTAGCAGAGTTATATATGGCTCGGATTGTGTGTTTACATGGAGTACCAAAGAAGATCGTGTCCGATCGAGGTTCACAGTTTACCTCAAGATTTTGGAGAAGCTTTCATGAGAACATGAGTACAAAGTTGAATTTTAGCACGGCTTATCACCCTCAGACTGATGGACAGACTGAAAGGACTAACCAAGTTTTGGAAGATATGTTGAGAGCATGTGCCCTTCAGCATGGAGGAAGTTGGGATAAAAGTCTGCCTTATGCTGAATTCTCGTACAATAATAGTTACCAGGCCAGTCTGAAGATGTCACCTTTTGAAGCTTTATATGGGAGGAAGTGCAGGACTCCTTTGTATTGGGATCAGACTGGAGAGAGACAGTTCTTTGGGCCTGAACTGATTCAAGAAGCAGAAGAACAAGTTCGTATAATTCGAGAGAATTTGAGAGTGGCTCAAACCAGGCAAAAGAGCTATGCTGATAATAGAAGAAGACCACTGGAATTTGAAGAAGGAGATTATGTGTACCTCAAAGTCTCACCACTTCGTGGAATGAGGAGATTTAAAGTCAAGGGCAAATTGTCCCCACGCTATATTGGACCATTCTTGATCTTTAGGCGAGTTGGGGAGATGGCATACCAACTCGAGTTACCTGCTAGTCTATCAGATGTGCATAATGTATTCCACGTGTCTCAACTAAAGAAGTGTCTCTGTGTTCCCGAGGAACAGTTACCAATGGAAGAGCTCAGTGTTCAAGGTGATTTGACTTACACGGAGTACCCGATCAAGATTTTGGATACTTTGACTCGGGTTACGAGAAATAAGGTGATAAAGATGTGTAAAGTACAATGGAGTCACCACGGTGAAGATGAAGCAACATGGGAAAGAGAAGAAGAGCTTCGCATAGATTTTCCCCACCTTTTCCCTAGATCTTCTTAAATCTCGAGGATGAGATTATTTTTAAGGGGGGTAGGATTTGTAAACCCACTTTGTAATTGCTAGATAAAATACCAATAGAGAAAACAATTTCTCTCTTTATGTGAGTTTGATCTTTATGCATCATCATATGTGAACACCATATTCAAAAATAAATAAATAACTAATAAAAGACTTACCATAAAAATGTGCATCATGCTGGTCCTTTATTTTGTGTGCATGTTGTGGCAATATAAAAGTAATGTGATAAGAAATATATTACATTCCCAAGTGGAAATTTAGAATTTAAAAGAAATCCTAGAATTAAGAAAAGAGAGAAGGAGGAGGTTATACAAAATAGAGGAAAATAAATGTATGAAAGAATACATTTTGTCCCCACTAATATTTTAATTTAAGTGTTTAACCCAGTTAAGAAGCTCACAAACAAGTTTGAATTCAAATTGGGATTTAAATTTGAAAATAGGAAATAAAACATAAAAAGAAAAAGAAAGAGGAGCTTACCTGGGCCTCTGTCGCGCATTTCGGCCCACCCAGGAAACCCTCACCGCGCGGCCCAAACCTCTTCCACGCGCGCTGCCGCGTGGGGCCCACTGGCCGGTCTCGCCTCCCCGCGCCCTCTCGCGCTCGCTCCACTGGCATGTGGTCCCGCGTGGTCAGCGTGTTCTTCTCCACGGATCTCGCCAGTGTTGGCACGTTCGCGCCGTCCAAGTCGCCGCGATGATCGGGGAGGCCGTTCCCAACCTCAACTCGTGGGTCCGTGCTCAGCCAGCATATTAACCCGCACCGAATCCCGGTTTTGTTCGCCCCGTCCTCGCGCTTGAACACACGACTCGCGAGCTCGCCCTCTAGTTTTGGAAGCCGCCGCCGCCGCCGCCGTCGACACTAGTGTTCAGCACCGCTTGGACCCCGATCTAGTGTCTGGGGGGCGCGGGATACGTTCGGTGTCGTGGCCGTGTGAGAGAATTATCGCGGGGAGCCTTGGAGCACGGTGAATTCCTCACCGGGGCGTCGGGAATCGTCGCGGAATCGCCTCGTCGCGAGCAGGGGAATCTTTACCGCGAATCCAGGTAAACGATGCACCATTCAATTCGTGATTCACTGGGCGTCGTGTAGAGAGACTCAGATTTAAGTTTTGGTGACCGACGTGCGGATTTGTGCTTAGTCCGGCCGTGCGCCGCCGTGTGTTCGGAGCGTGCCGCCATGGCTCGGCGGTGGGAAGGGGATGGATCCTCGGGCCCTTGGATTTTGACCAACGGCCACGATTAGAAGCAAGTGACCCCTTCGGTCAGATTGAATCTGAGACGATAGCGCGATATCGGACGGTGGTGGATTGATCGGGGTGAGATCGTCCCTCATCCGTGGATGTTAGATCTGGCGGTCGAGAAGAGTTATACGTTATTTGCTGCGCAGGCCTAATCTGGGCCGATGGGTGGAGATCGGACGGCCTGAAACCCTGGATACCCCTTCGCGGGTCAGTTTTCTTAAAGAGCCCTCGGACTTTAGTGAAATCAACCCGCGGTCCTCGCTCGGCTGTTCACTGTGTCTGGCGAATTTTGCCCCGAGCCCCCTGTCTTCCTCTGTAATGGTGCGCCCAGTCCAGTCAACATGAAAACCAGAGAAAATAAATAGAAAATAGATTTTTAATACAAAAATAATTGCTAGAACTTTATAAATTCATAGAAAATTCATATTAACTCCAAATTAATTCATTCCAGTTCCTAAAATTTTGTAATTTTATCTTCTTTCACTTAGTGTCTTTGTTTTGGCATAAAAACAGTAAGGAAATGTATTTATCACTTAACCCTATTTAAAGCACATAAAACCTTTGAAAATGCATAACTTAAAATCTATAACTCAGAAAAATATGATTTCTGTTCCTAGGATTTTATTTTAATATGTAGAATATCTCTGTGTATTTTGTATATATGTTTGGTGTGATGTTAATTTCTCTATATGCACTGTGCTTGTTTGTATTGTGGCGAGTAGAAGAGCCCGTTGCTGAGGATCCTGGTGAGCAGCAGGTTGAAGTAGCTGAGCAGGAGCTCATTGAAGGCAAGTTGTGCCCTTGACCACTTTTTACCCAATAATGTTCTTTAATATCACTTATCCATGCATAGGTTAATTTTGATGGGACCCAATAGGATTCCCCAGATTGTTTATCTCATTACCTTGTTTACCCCTGAATCACCTGGGTAGTTTTTGCTATTGCTTTACATGGTTTTTGGATAATTATTTATTACCTCTATGTTCCAATTCTTGTTGTTATTCTGTTTATGTTCATGTTGTTATCATTAATGTTAATTGGAACATAGAGCTTAACTTGAGAACCACGTGCCACCACAAGGGTGGAATGGGACGCCCTTGGCTGACTAATTAGGAAAGCTAGTGGAAGACTACCTTACCCGAAAGGGGCAAGGGCAGTAGGGGAGAGGTCAGTGCGGGGAGGTCCCTGGTTGATTTTGCTGCGATGGCTATCAGCCAGGAACCCTTTACTGGATCTTCCCATAAACTGTAGCGGGTTTTCGGAAGCTAGTGGAACTTTGTAAAGGCCTCGTAGTGTTGCCCTGCCGTGCTTCCTAGGTAGAGGTATATGGGATTCATGACCCCTTGGCAGATGGGTAACATGACTTGTGGGTAAAGGGTACAACCTCTGCAGAGTGTAAAACTGGTATACTAGCCGAGCTCACGGTCATGAGCGGCTCAGGACTCTCTGATGTTTAAATTATGGAACTTAAATTCAATTATGTCATTTGCATTGCATGGGTTTGTTATTAATTTTGTTCTATACTTTACTTATGGTTTGGTATTTACTTACACTTAGTAACTGCTAATAAAATTTTGACCAACTACTTAAAAGCAATGCTCAGCTTTAACCCCTGTCTTTGATTAAGCCTTACACATCACATGAACTCACACCTTTGTGAGTTTATGTCCACTGGTTCCCCACAACTTGTTGAGCTATGATCATGTGTGAGCTCACCCTTGCTGTCTCACACCCCCCCCACAGGAGATGATCAGGTGGTTCAGGAGGAGCTGCCTAACACTGAGGAGTTCGATCTGATCTAGGTGGCGTTTCCCAGTCGACATTGGCGCCGACGATCCTTAGTTCGTTTTATCTTTATTACTCTATTTTGTAATAAGTCTTCCGCTATGTAATAAATACTCTGATGATTTATGACATTTATCTCTATACACTCTGTTATTATATATGTTGTCTTCTTGGCGCATGTATGAGATGCACCCGGCTTTGTTCTTTAAAACCGGGTGTTACAGAAGTGGTATCAGAGGAAATGTTGACTGTAGGACGAGACCTGGATAGAAATGGACAAACCCTCTCCTACTTACCTTACTCTGACTCCTTCTATACTCATCTCATCTTGATCTTGTCTCACCTTCTACTGTTCTACTCTGATCATTCTTACCTTTTCTACTCTAAGACAAGAAGGATTTCACACCTTGGAATCCTATGACTATGATCTTTCTAAGAGATAGGGAACCTAAGACAAAATTAAAACTATTTTCTTTAAAAATGTTGTTTGATTGTGCTGATGCTAAATGTCTGATTTGCTTATTTGATTGATTGAATTATTATAGATGGACATCTTAGCATGTACCAACATAAGGTATTGAATTAGCTATAGTAGGTGAAATATTAATCTGCTTAGCTAATAAATCCCCCAAAGTAACATGATTGTAATTACTGCCTTGTCTACTGCTCTTTCTTACCATATGTATCTAACTCAGATGGTCAATACCAGGCGGGGTGGTGGAATTGATTTGCCTCCTAATCGACATACTCGGAGGATATACAGACAGCCCCAGCCACAACCTGCAGAGATGAATCCTCCCAATCCTCCACCAGGCGGAGTTGACCCACTGGTTGCTGCTCAGATGGCGGTGATGCAGCAAATGGTGGATACTATGGCTGATATGCGTGCCCAGATGCAGCAAGAACGCCAAGAGATGCGTCAGGAAAGAGAAGATATACGCCAGGAGTTGCGCCAGGAGCGAGATGAGATACGCCAGGAAAGGAGGGCGCAACAACAGCAGCTGCAACAACAAATGCAACAACAACAGCAACAAGTACCACTGCCTCCACCACCACCACCACCAGTTCCACCCCGAGATAAGCATAGGGAGTTCATGAGCCATAAGCCACCCACATTTGCAAGCTCACCTGATCCACTGGACGCGGATGATTGGCTGAAGTCCGTTGAGAAGATGCTGAATATTGCACAGTGCACGGACCGGGAGAAGGTTTTATATGCTTCTGGACGTCTGACTGGTCCTGCTGCTGACTGGTGGGATTCTTATACTGCTGCCCATGATGCTGCAGATACTATTACTTGGGCAGAGTTTAGTACACAGTTCAGGAACTACCATATTCCAGCTGGTATGGTAAAAATCAAGAAGAAGGAATTTCTGTCGCTGAAGCAAGGAAGTATGTCAGTCAGCGAGTACCGCGACAAGTTTATTCAGTTATCCAGATATGCCCCTGAAGAAGTTGCTGAAGACGAGAGGAAGCAGGAGCATTTTATTGAAGGACTTAATGGACCACTGCAGTATGCTCTAGTGGCACACACATTTCCGTCATTTCAGAGGCTGCTTGATAAGGCCCTGGCTATTGAACACAAGCGTGTTCAGCTGGGAGATTTGAAGAGAAAGGCAATATCTCAAGGACAAGGAAGCAGCAGTGTTCGTCCTCGCTACAGTTCACCACAGGGTACACCGACTCGACCAGGAGGACCACGCCCAATTCAGCAATCACCACTGAGGACTCCACCTCCTCGACAGGCTACCCCTACTGGCACCCCGACGAAGTTTTCAGGACAGAGTCCGGGCACTCAATGTTTCAAGTGTGGGAAGATTGGTCATTATGCAAATGTCTGCCCACAGAGGATTGCTGCTACTCCAGTTCAGAACAAGCAACAGACCCCTGGCAAGGGATATTCTATTGCCAAGGTTAATCAAGTCAGCGTTGATGCTACTCCGGATGGAGGGGACCTCGTAATTGGTATGTTTTATGTTAATGCAATTCCTGCAACCATATTATTTGATTCTGGTGCTACACATTCATTCATGTCTGCTAGATATGCCAACACAAATGAAATACCACTGCTAAATATGAGAAAACCCATGATAGTAATTACACCTAAAGGGCCGGTTGAGGCGAATCAAATGACACGTAGATTGACATTAACCATTATGGGTAGAGAATTTGGAGCTACTGCTATAATATTGGAGTCAAGCAGTATAGATTTGATCCTCGGTATGTCATGGCTAAGAAAGGCAAAGGCCGTTATAGCATGTGGTAGAGGTACCGTAGAACTCACTACCACTAAAGGAGAAAGGTTTCAAGTTAATATTGCAGTAACCTCCTCATCTATGCGTGCAATGTTCTTTATGCCTGAGGAGTTTGTTGGTGACAATATCCGGGTGGTTAGAGATTTTCCGGATGTCTTTCCAGAGGAGTTACCAGGGATGCCACCTGATAGAGAAGTTGAGTTTGTTATTGACCTCTTACCTGGAACCGCCCCTATTTCTAAACGGCCATATAGGATGTCCGTAGAGGAGTTGAAGGAACTTAAGAAGCAGTTAACTGAGTTACAAGAGGCTGGGTACATTCGTCCGAGTTCCTCACCATGGGGAGCACCGGTTTTGTTTGTACAGAAGAAGGATGGATCGCAGCGGATGTGTGTGGATTATAGATCTCTTAATGATGTTACAGTGAAGAACAAGTATCCGTTGCCCCGTATTGAAGATTTATTTGATCAGATGAGAGGTGCAAGAGTATTTTCGAAGATTGATCTCCGATCGGGATACCATCAGATGAGGATTAGACCATCGGATATTCCCAAGACGGCTTTCTCGACTAGATATGGATTATATGAGTTTACTGTTATGTCGTTTGGATTAACCAACGCACCAGCCTATTTTATGAACTTAATGAACAAGGTGTTTATGGAGTATTTGGACAGATTCGTCGTGGTATTCATCGACGATATTCTTATTTATTCTCAGAGCGATAGCGATCATGAGGAACATCTGAGATTGGTGCTACAGAAGCTACGAGATAATCAACTCTATGCCAAGTTCAGCAAGTGCGAGTTTTGGATTGGCGAGGTGCCATTTCTTGGTCATATTATTTCTAATGGAGGAATAGCAGTGGATCCTGCTAAAGTTAAGGAGATAATGGAGTGGAGAGTACCCACTACAGTCACGGAGATTCGGAGTTTCTTGGGATTAGCAGGATATTATCGAAGATTTATTGAAGGATTTTCTAAGATTGCTAAACCTATGACTTCGCTTTTGGAGAAAGGAAGAGAATTTAAGTGGGACGAGAAGTGTCAAGACAGCTTTGATCTATTGAAGAAGAGGTTGATGTCGCCACCAGTATTGGTTATGCCAGACCTACAGAAAGGATTTAATATTTATTGTGATGCATGTGGCCAAGGGCTTGGATGTGTGCTTATGCAAGAAGGACATGTGATTGCCTATGCATCTCGTCAGTTGAGGAAACATGAATTGAACTACCCTACACATGACTTGGAATTGGCAGCCGTTGTGCATGCACTTAAGATTTGGAGACATTATATCATGGGGACCAAGTGCCAAGTATATACGGATCATAAGAGTTTGAAGTATATATTCACTCAGAAGGATCTCAACCTTAGGCAACGCCGTTGGTTGGAGCTTATCAAGGATTATGATTTGGAGATTCACTATCACCCGGGCAAGGCAAATTTGGTCGCAGATGCCTTGAGTCGCAAGGAGCATGTTCATTCAGCTATTGTTGCCCAGCTACCCGATGAGATTGTTGAGGACTTCAGGAGACTTAACCTGGGGATAATTGCTCATACTGAGGGAGTTACTATTGATGTGGAACCTACTTTGGAGCAAGAGATCCGCAAAGGACAAATTGGTGATGCTAAAATCAAAGAGATCAAGGATCTGATTACTGAAGGTCGAGTTCCGGAATTTACGGAAGATGAGCAGGGCACCATATGGTTCAAGGACAGGATGTGTGTTCCTGATATTAAAAGCCTTCGGGAGACTATTTTAAAGGAGGCCCATGACTCGGACTATTCTATTCATCCTAGTAGTACCAAGATGTATCAGGATTTGAAACGGAAGTATTGGTGGTATGGATTGAAAAGAGATGTGGCTGCACATGTGGCTATGTGCGATGTATGTCAAAGAGTTAAGGCTGAACATCAGAGGCCAGCTGGACTATTGCAACCACTGAAGATACCCGAGTGGAAATGGGAAGAGATTGGTATGGATTTCATTACTGGATTGCCTCGCACCCAGAAAGGATATGATGCTATATGGGTGATTGCGGATAGATTGACTAAAGTGGCTCACTTTATTCCTGTCAAGACTACTTATAAAGGTTCTCAGCTAGCAGAGTTATATATGGCTCGGATTGTGTGTTTACATGGAGTACCAAAGAAGATCGTGTCCGATCGAGGTTCACAGTTTACCTCAAGATTTTGGAGAAGCTTTCATGAGAACATGAGTACAAAGTTGAATTTTAGCACGGCTTATCACCCTCAGACTGATGGACAGACTGAAAGGACTAACCAAGTTTTGGAAGATATGTTGAGAGCATGTGCCCTTCAGCATGGAGGAAGTTGGGATAAAAGTCTGCCTTATGCTGAATTCTCGTACAATAATAGTTACCAGGCCAGTCTGAAGATGTCACCTTTTGAAGCTTTATATGGGAGGAAGTGCAGGACTCCTTTGTATTGGGATCAGACTGGAGAGAGACAGTTCTTTGGGCCTGAACTGATTCAAGAAGCAGAAGAACAAGTTCGTATAATTCGAGAGAATTTGAGAGTGGCTCAAACCAGGCAAAAGAGCTATGCTGATAATAGAAGAAGACCACTGGAATTTGAAGAAGGAGATTATGTGTACCTCAAAGTCTCACCACTTCGTGGAATGAGGAGATTTAAAGTCAAGGGCAAATTGTCCCCACGCTATATTGGACCATTCTTGATCTTTAGGCGAGTTGGGGAGATGGCATACCAACTCGAGTTACCTGCTAGTCTATCAGATGTGCATAATGTATTCCACGTGTCTCAACTAAAGAAGTGTCTCTGTGTTCCCGAGGAACAGTTACCAATGGAAGAGCTCAGTGTTCAAGGTGATTTGACTTACACGGAGTACCCGATCAAGATTTTGGATACTTTGACTCGGGTTACGAGAAATAAGGTGATAAAGATGTGTAAAGTACAATGGAGTCACCACGGTGAAGATGAAGCAACATGGGAAAGAGAAGAAGAGCTTCGCATAGATTTTCCCCACCTTTTCCCTAGATCTTCTTAAATCTCGAGGATGAGATTATTTTTAAGGGGGGTAGGATTTGTAAACCCACTTTGTAATTGCTAGATAAAATACCAATAGAGAAAACAATTTCTCTCTTTATGTGAGTTTGATCTTTATGCATCATCATATGTGAACACCATATTCAAAAATAAATAAATAACTAATAAAAGACTTACCATAAAAATGTGCATCATGCTGGTCCTTTATTTTGTGTGCATGTTGTGGCAATATAAAAGTAATGTGATAAGAAATATATTACATTCCCAAGTGGAAATTTAGAATTTAAAAGAAATCCTAGAATTAAGAAAAGAGAGAAGGAGGAGGTTATACAAAATAGAGGAAAATAAATGTATGAAAGAATACATTTTGTCCCCACTAATATTTTAATTTAAGTGTTTAACCCAGTTAAGAAGCTCACAAACAAGTTTGAATTCAAATTGGGATTTAAATTTGAAAATAGGAAATAAAACATAAAAATAAAAAGAAAGAGGAGCTTACCTGGGCCTCTGTCGCGCATTTCGGCCCACCCAGGAAACCCTCACCGCGCGGCCCAAACCTCTTCCACGCGCGCTGCCGCGTGGGGCCCACTGGCCGGTCTCGCCTCCCCGCGCCCTCTCGCGCTCGCTCCACTGGCATGTGGTCCCGCGTGGTCAGCGTGTTCTTCTCCACGGATCTCGCCAGTGTTGGCACGTTCGCGCCGTCCAAGTCGCCGCGATGATCGGGGAGGCCGTTCCCAACCTCAACTCGTGGGTCCGTGCTCAGCCAGCATATTAACCCGCACCGAATCCCGGTTTTGTTCGCCCCGTCCTCGCGCTTGAACACACGACTCGCGAGCTCGCCCTCTAGTTTTGGAAGCCGCCGCCGCCGCCGCCGTCGACACTAGTGTTCAGCACCGCTTGGACCCCGATCTAGTGTCTGGGGGGCGCGGGATACGTTCGGTGTCGTGGCCGTGTGAGAGAATTATCGCGGGGAGCCTTGGAGCACGGTGAATTCCTCACCGGGGCGTCGGGAATCGTCGCGGAATCGCCTCGTCGCGAGCAGGGGAATCTTTACCGCGAATCCAGGTAAACGATGCACCATTCAATTCGTGATTCACTGGGCGTCGTGTAGAGAGACTCAGATTTAAGTTTTGGTGACCGACGTGCGGATTTGTGCTTAGTCCGGCCGTGCGCCGCCGTGTGTTCGGAGCGTGCCGCCATGGCTCGGCGGTGGGAAGGGGATGGATCCTCGGGCCCTTGGATTTTGACCAACGGCCACGATTAGAAGCAAGTGACCCCTTCGGTCAGATTGAATCTGAGACGATAGCGCGATATCGGACGGTGGTGGATTGATCGGGGTGAGATCGTCCCTCATCCGTGGATGTTAGATCTGGCGGTCGAGAAGAGTTATACGTTATTTGCTGCGCAGGCCTAATCTGGGCCGATGGGTGGAGATCGGACGGCCTGAAACCCTGGATACCCCTTCGCGGGTCAGTTTTCTTAAAGAGCCCTCGGACTTTAGTGAAATCAACCCGCGGTCCTCGCTCGGCTGTTCACTGTGTCTGGCGAATTTTGCCCCGAGCCCCCTGTCTTCCTCTGTAATGGTGCGCCCAGTCCAGTCAACATGAAAACCAGAGAAAATAAATAGAAAATAGATTTTTAATACAAAAATAATTGCTAGAACTTTATAAATTCATAGAAAATTCATATTAACTCCAAATTAATTCATTCCAGTTCCTAAAATTTTGTAATTTTATCTTCTTTCACTTAGTGTCTTTGTTTTGGCATAAAAACAGTAAGGAAATGTATTTATCACTTAACCCTATTTAAAGCACATAAAACCTTTGAAAATGCATAACTTAAAATCTATAACTCAGAAAAATATGATTTCTGTTCCTAGGATTTTATTTTAATATGTAGAATATCTCTGTGTATTTTGTATATATGTTT
Organism: Zea luxurians; assembly: GCA_029449295.1. Lineage (NCBI taxonomy): Eukaryota > Viridiplantae > Streptophyta > Magnoliopsida > Poales > Poaceae > Zea > Zea luxurians. The sequence goes on along the minus strand of JAOPSE010000005.1, from coordinate 8,710,695 downwards.
GGTGTGATGTTAATTTCTCTATATGCATTGTGCTTGTTTGTATTGTGGCGAGTAGAAGAGCCCGTTGCTGAGGATCCTGGTGAGCAGCAGGTTGAAGTAGCTGAGCAGGAGCTCATTGAAGGCAAGTTGTGCCCTTGACCACTTTTTACCCAATAATGTTCTTTAATATCACTTATCCATGCATAGGTTAATTTTGATGGGACCCAATAGGATTCCCCAGATTGTTTATCTCATTACCTTGTTTACCCCTGAATCACCTGGGTAGTTTTTGCTATTGCTTTACATGGTTTTTGGATAATTATTTATTACCTCTATGTTCCAATTCTTGTTGTTATTCTGTTTATGTTCATGTTGTTATCATTAATGTTAATTGGAACATAGAGCTTAACTTGAGAACCACGTGCCACCACAAGGGTGGAATGGGACGCCCTTGGCTGACTAATTAGGAAAGCTAGTGGAAGACTACCTTACCCGAAAGGGGCAAGGGCAGTAGGGGAGAGGTCAGTGCGGGGAGGTCCCTGGTTGATTTTGCTGCGATGGCTATCAGCCAGGAACCCTTTACTGGATCTTCCCATAAACTGTAGCGGGTTTTCGGAAGCTAGTGGAACTTTGTAAAGGCCTCGTAGTGTTGCCCTGCCGTGCTTCCTAGGTAGAGGTATATGGGATTCATGACCCCTTGGCAGATGGGTAACATGACTTGTGGGTAAAGGGTACAACCTCTGCAGAGTGTAAAACTGGTATACTAGCCGAGCTCACGGTCATGAGCGGCTCAGGACTCTCTGATGTTTAAATTATGGAACTTAAATTCAATTATGTCATTTGCATTGCATGGGTTTGTTATTAATTTTGTTCTATACTTTACTTATGGTTTGGTATTTACTTACACTTAGTAACTGCTAATAAAATTTTGACCAACTACTTAAAAGCAATGCTCAGCTTTAACCCCTGTCTTTGATTAAGCCTTACACATCACATGAACTCACACCTTTGTGAGTTTATGTCCACTGGTTCCCCACAACTTGTTGAGCTATGATCATGTGTGAGCTCACCCTTGCTGTCTCACACCCCCCCCACAGGAGATGATCAGGTGGTTCAGGAGGAGCTGCCTAACACTGAGGAGTTCGATCTGATCTAGGTGGCGTTTCCCAGTCGACATTGGCGCCGACGATCCTTAGTTCGTTTTATCTTTATTACTCTATTTTGTAATAAGTCTTCCGCTATGTAATAAATACTCTGATGATTTATGACATTTATCTCTATACACTCTGTTATTATATATGTTGTCTTCTTGGCGCATGTATGAGATGCACCCGGCTTTGTTCTTTAAAACCGGGTGTTACACTCACCCCACTCGCGTCCTCAGGCATCACGGGCTAAGTCTTCACCAACGCGCTCAAAGATCCTCCCCCTACGACACAGGAGCTGGGTCCCACACGACATGCAAGCTGGCCTAGGACAGAAGAAGCCAAACCGCCACGTGCGGAGCGTGTAACCGCCCAGCAGTTACAAGCATTCCTCCGTCTTCGCCTAAACCAACGGGTGAAAGGGCGGACCGCCATGCAGGCAGCATGCAATCGCGCCATGGAGATGCACCCTTTCGACTTCGACGCGTCTAGCATGGAGTCCTAGGCCCACACGTCATGTAACCGGTGCGCCGGTTACTACGTGTGAAAAACTGCAGTGCCACTTGCGCCAGTGCCGCGCCTTCTCGACTGCGGAACCAGAGCCGCAATTCGAGGCAACCCTGCGCGTGGACCAGCAGTGCTAGCCAAACACGCCGGTCATGGGTCAGTCAGCCACGGGAGAAGGCGCGACGGTCGATATGGCCAGAAGTGGGCCGACAGTAATGGCGGCAGCAGGCGAGCGGAAGCGGCGGTCAAATCGTCTGTAGGCTCATGTCCCCTCCTGGAGCAGCAGGAGAGCCCTCTCCCACGGCGTGAAGACGACGCGCCCGTGTTCCATTCCTCAAACGGCTCACGCATGCACAACGGCTGCCCCACGAACCACTCGCGTTAACTCCATGGCAGGGCAGGCGACACCTTTGGCAAGCGAAGCGGGCGACGCTTCACCTCCGCCCTAATGATCGCGTCAAAAAAAGGTGCGCCACATCGTTCAATTTCGTATCCTTTTCCTCCCCCTTTTTTCTCTCTCTTGCTACAGGGACCGGGAAAGGGGATACTCCGAAAGGGATCCTTCTCCACGAAGGAAGCAGGCCCCGAGCCCTCCTACTGATCAGAGGTTCGAAGGCTGGCCCCTCGGAAGGGTTCGACAGCCGCCTCAGAGCATTCGGGCTCCACGCCCACTACTGGTCAGAAATTCGAAGGCTGGCCCCTCGGAAGGGTTCAACAGCCGCCTCAGGCCACTCGGGCTCCGCGCCCACTACTGATCAGGGGTTCGTAGGCTGGCCCCCCAAAGGGTTCGACAGCCGCCTCAGAACACGCAGAGCGAGGGATGACTCTGGGTACGTCCGATACATGGCCGAGGCTCGGGCTACGCTCCCAAGGTACCCTAGGACATTTCCGAGACCAGCAGGAGCGATTCTGTAATGGAGTCCCATCAGAGGGAGGCATCGAGCCCTCGGACCCTATCAAATGGGACCGGGTCCGGCAAATCACCTGCAGGTACTTTTGGAGCGCGCCTTTGGGCCACTAGCTGACCCTTATCGAACGGGGCACAGGCGTCCACTCGGATCACCCGTTAGCAACTCACTGGAGACACCATGTTCGGCGCCCTCCGAGGGCAACATGGCGCTTTCCCCCTCCTCCTTGCGGAAAGGCGACGAAGGGGCGTATGAAAAAAGCCGAGTCAGTCCCTTACCGTCCTCTCGCCCTGTGCAGAGGCTCGGGGGCTGCTCTCGTGAACCCGGCTCCGGCCAAATCGTTGACAGCGTCAACATACCAGCCCGAGAACTCGGAACCTGACCATGCACCTGGACTATGATCAGATCGCATGAGGGAACAACCAGACCGGCCGAGGCATCACGAAAGGCACTAAGACCTCGAAGGAGTCAAACCACTCCTCCGAGGCCTCAGGGGCTACACCCGGCGGGTGCGCTCGCGTGCACCCACCGGAACGAAGTGTGACCGAGAAAGGCCGGTCCCCTTGCAAAAAAGTGCGACAAAGCCTCCAAGCGAGTACCAACACTCCCTTTGAGGCTCGGGGGCTACTGTCGGGGACCATAATTAGGGGTACCCCCAATACTCCTAAACTCGGTTGGTAACCACCATCAGCACAAAGCTGCAAAGGCCTGATGGGTGCAATTCAGGTCAAGGCTCTGTCCACTCAAGGGACACGATCTCGCCTCGCCCGAGCCCAGCCTCGGGCAGCAACAGTAGACCAAGGCAAATTCACGCCTCGCCCGAGGGCATCCTCAAGTAACGGGCGCACCTTCGACTCGCCCGAGGCCTAGCTCGGGCAGGCTTCGCAGTGAAGCAACCTTGGCCAGATCGCCACACCGACCGACCGCATCACAGGATCATTCAATGCAAGGATCGCCTGACACCTTATCCTGACCCGCGCTCCTCAGTCGACAAGGCCGAAGTGACCGCAGTCACTTCGCCCCTCCACTGACTGACCTGACAGGAAAACAGCGCCGCCTGCACTGCTCCGACTGCTGTGCCACCCGCCCGGGTGAGGCTGACAGCAGCCAAGTCCAGCCTCGGGTGCCATAGGAAGCTCCGCCTCACCTGACCCCAGGGCTCGGACTCAACCTCGACCTCGGACGACGGTCTCCGCCTCGCCCGACCCCAGGGCTCGGGCTCAGCCTCGACCCCAGATGACAGTCTCCGCCTCCCCCGACCCCAGGGCTCGGACTCAACCTCGACCCCAGACGATGGTCTCCGCCTTGCTCGACCCCAGGGCTCGGACTCAACCTCGACCCCAGACGATGGTCTCCGCCTCGCCCGACCCCAGGGCTCGGACTCAACCTCGACCTCGGACGACGGTCTCCGCCTCGCCCGACCCCAGGGCTCGGACTCAGCCTCGACCCCAGACGACGGTCTCCGCCTCGTCCGACCCTAGGGCTCGGACTCAACCTCGACCTCGGACGACGGTCTCTGCCTCGCCCGACCCCAGGGCTCGAACTCAGCCTCGACCTCGGAGGAGCCTCCGCCTCGCCCGACCTTGGGCTCGAGCCGACCATGTCGCAGGGGGGTACATCATTACCCTACCCCTAGCTAGCTCAGGCTACAGGGAACAAGACCAGCATCCCATCTGGCTCGCTCCGGTAAAACAAGTAATGATGACACCCTGCGTGCTCCATGACGACGGCGGTTCTTAGCCCCTACGGAAGCAAGGAGACGTCAGCAAGGTCCCGACAGCCCCGACAGTTGTGCTTCTACAGGGTTTAAGCGCTCCTCCGACGGCCACGACATCACATGAACAGGGCACCAACACCTCTCCAACAGCCACGTCGGCATGTACATAGGACTCTGGCTCCTCTCTGTCGGACACGTTAGCACACTGCTACACCCCCCATTGTACACCTGGGCCCTCTCCTTACGTCTATAAAAGGAAGGTCCAGGGCCCTCGTACGAGAAAGTGGTCGCGCGGGAAGACAGTATGACAAGTAGGCCCTCTCTCTCTCTCCCTCGCGAATGCTTGTAACCCCTTACTGCAAGCGCATCCGCCCTGGGCGCAGGACAACATGAGCCGCGGTTCCCCTTATTGTTTTTCCCCCTTGTGTTCCGTCTCGCGCCGACCCATCTGGGCTAAGACACGCAGCGACAATTTACTCATCAGTCCAGGGACCCCCCGGGGTCGAAACGCCGACAACATCAGAGCATGAAGAGGGCACCATCAACATCAGTTGGGAACCTGCCTCCTGTGAGGAGGTAAGGATACTACTATGCCATTGTAATTTTGTAAAAGGTATTGGTTTTTTGCATTGGATATTTAGATGCGAGTGTGATATTACTTTGAAATTGTCGGACAAATCTCTTCATCGTAGCAGTCATTAGGTTTGTGCACTTGTGATTGTCCCAGTTTACGATATGTAACTGTGTTGTTCTAAATTCCCAAACAAGTGCAATTCCTGATTCCCTATTTTACCTTGTGATTTTATATATCTTCATACAAGTCGTAGATCACTTTGTGCTTATTAGCAAGGCTTATATTGTGTGTCTCATCTATGAATTGTGATCAAATTTCATATATGAGGATGATGAGTTCAGAACCTGATCCATCACTAAATGTTGAACATTGGAGCATGAGGAGGACATCATCAACATCAGTTAGGAACCTGCCTCCTATGGGGAGGTAAGCATACTGTTGTGCCATTGTAATTTTGTACGTGTATTTGATTTTGGCATCAAATGATGTGAGGGTGACATATTACGGTTTGTGCACTGGTGATTGTTTTAGTTTATGATATGTAACTGTGTTGTTCTATACTAAACATCAGAGCATGAGGAGGGCACCATCAGCATCAGACTCAAACCTACCCCCTATGGGGAGGTAGGCATAATGTTGTGCCATTGTAATTTGTACAAGTATTTGTTTTTGGCATCAGATATTTAGATGCGAGTGCGACATATTACCTTGAAATTGCCAGACCAATCTCTTCTTCACACCAGGCATAAGGTTTGTGCACCGGTGATTGTTTCGGTCTATGATATGTAATTGTGCTGTTAGTTGTGATTCAATTGATAGATTGATCAACCAAACTCAATTTGAAGTCGCCGCCTCCCATGTTCACGTGGATGTTCATTGTCGGCCCGCATAACCTCTTCACCCTCTTCCAGGCGTGGTCCCCCAAGAAGCGGATATGAGTGTTGTGACGCTGATGTGGCCATGATTTACCACTGGATTTCTAGGCTTGGTCGATTTCTAGGAGAATTCTTCCGAGTTCGTGGCTTCGTCTTCTCCCCTCTTTCCTTTTTCTTCTTTGGGTTACTGTTACCCACATGACATGGCTTTGGTATAAATTAAATTATATTTTCTTGGTATAAATAATATATGTTTTTGCGTATTCATTTCTCTTTTTTATTAGTGTGAACAAGGTTGTAGGCCTAGAAATGAATTCCTGCTAATAGTTACTAGTGAAATAAGTTTGTTAATGTTATCTTTTAATTTATTATTTCTGAAAAGGTGCCAGTAGTACCTAAAGTCCAGTAAAGCTGCCGCTCTAAATGAAACCGGTTAATAGGCCGACTTGATCCTAGAATCAATATGGTTTTCTCGAGATGAAGCGACAAAATAATATAAGGTTTGTCAATGTAGGATTGTTCTTTCCATGGTATAGTGTTGTTGCTACACACATATTTTCTTTATTACCTATTTATGTGATTTTTGTTTAAGCAATATTGTGTACTAACATTTTATTGAATAGTTTGTCTGTCGTTGCAACGCACGTGCAGTGTACTAGTGCAAATTTATACTCATGTTCTCCCTCCATTTTTTTTAATTTAACATTGTTTAGTTTAAAAATGAATTAGTGGGCGACAAATATTCGAGAGGTAGTACTTTTTATTGTCGATGACTTCCGAATCCTTGGTCCAAGTCCAAGTAACCGGGAGGTTGTTACATGCTGAAGATGACACTTAGTTAGTTAATTGAATCTGTTGTTTATATGGTTGTGAATAGTTGAGCGTGCACCATCCATGTACACAACAAATGATGAGCAGGAAACAATTAACCACAAGTCATACCAATGAGAGGCATGGAACTAGCAAGATCCACAATTGACTTGAGAGAGAGTCAAAATAATGGGAACATTAACCTGCATCCAATGAAGCTTCAGACCCTTCTTTTTATGACTAGGTACATGCCCGTGCGATGCCACGGAACACAAAATTGTGAGCCTCCAACGGGCTTAGGGCCCTAGCGACTGGCACAATGAGAGCACAAGTTTTCAACTAACGATCGTTGGAGTCAGTGTCCACAACAGTGAAGATTCGTTTGCCTGTCAAGTGCTGTAGCAGCAGGCCAAGAACAGCAATGAAGTGGGTGGGGGGGGGGGTTCACTTGATGACAGTGCCTCCATAACTTCCCTATCAAACTAATTGTTGTTCAACTCACATGTATGCTCCTCTTGTCTGGTAATAGAACATTAGAAGAAACAATAATCATTAATTAGAAAGAATACCCATAAGTTATTATGAATTTGCTACACAAGTAAACATAAGGCTGACAAGTTGGACTGGAACAAGCGATGATCACTTGACCATAATGTGCTTAATGGTTTGCTACTGACAAATAAAATAGTAAAAAAATATAGCTTGGAAGATAGATTGAAATGGTTCTGTCAAACAAAAACAACAAGCAAACAATATCGACCCTGTCCCACTCCCACCAATATAAAAAGGGAACCTTTGGGGGAATAAGGAACCATTGGAAATCCACAATTTTGCTATCATAATCATTTTTTGGTTGTGCAAACCACTCGTTTATTAGCATTAGTGTCGATCCTGCGTCCAACAGTTGAACAACACAATAGTAACGAGTAGAAAGGTAATAAATAACTTATCCTCCATATGGAACATTGGAAACGGTATGGATCTGATTGGCCAAAGCACTGGTAGCATGGACAACCTCTCGCTCTTGAAGTCACGCATGACCTTAGCTTCTAGTTGGTCAAAACCGCAGCGGACGGTTGCTGCGGCTGGCCGGCTGCGTCGGCGGAGGAGCACCAACTTGAGGAGGCGGTGCGACTGTAGACGTTGAACCTAGCATAAGCATGTGTTGTGGCCAATATGATCCGACCAATGCAATACATGTCAATGTGCCATACATGGTGTGAAAAACAAAATCCGTACCTTTGTAGTGAAGACCACGGGTCACATGATCATAGTAGTGGTAGCTCCTAACACTCGATCTTGATTCGGTGAAAACTTTTGGGTGATTTTCCTAGGTTGGCTGCGGAACGTATATAGTGCGATGGAATATATTATTTGTATAATTTAGCAATCATGCATAAAATGGGGAAGCATGAAAACTGAAAGGAGCCAGGAAAAGTTCTTAACCTCATGGTACCTTGCAAGAAATTCACTTCCAACTCTTAAAGATCCAGTACCCAATATGCTTGCACTGTAGCAACCTTAGTCTCCTGAATAGCAGGACTGTTTCATTTGTAAAGAAAAACATAATCAACTCCCAAAAATAAAATCTGAGATGAACCACAAACGATGATAAAGGAACCTATTTTTATTAATGAAACTTGAATAGTAAGAATTCACAATTGGCAACACAATCATTGGGTGTAGTTTTTGTGATAAATATAAATGAATATGTCAAACAGGAAAATACCTATCGGCACCAAAGATAGTATACCACTTGTTTCTTAGTGCTATGCATTGTATATAATCAGCCCATGGGGATGAATGCAATACAATCTAATCCTATCACAGTACCTCCTCTAACAGGAAGGAGTATACATTTGTTGTCCAATTTGAAGGTCAGCAGATTCACAATGAATCGTACAAAGTTCACTGTCCTTCGAAACTAAATGTGTCCTTAACAACTACTTGTGTGGAAATGTGAGAAGCTGAGTGACTGTGAGTGATAAGAAAGTGAAGAGCAAAAACTCACAATGGAAGAGTAATACGTGAATGGAGTGGCTGGCCAGTAGTCTACAAAGTATAGACATAATACATAGAAAAGAACTCCTCGGAGACCTAGGTGTACTCCCTGTGGCGACGCTGCGCATCTGGCCTTGGCGATGGAGAACTCTTTCTCAAAGACCTCGGTGTACTCCCCATGGCAGATGTGAAGATGCCTTGAATTAAAAAGAAGTGCTAGAAGTGCACATAAAGACTTTCAAACCTGATAAAGAAAGAGAAGCAGTTCATGAGGAACAATAGATTAATCATAGATCGCATGTGTGTGTAACAATCAATTCACAATCAACTCACAGAAGAACTCAATGATCTCGTTGGCTGTCATGCCATCCAAGTTTCCCTAATTTGTGTTCAACCTACAGAAATGTCAAATTCACATATTAAAGAAAATCAGAAATATCATAGGAACACCTAGTACACAGGAACAATAAATCACAGACACCGACCAACAGGGCTTGCTACAATAAAAAGGTATTATGACCAGCAAGACCACAAGTAGTTTAATAATATCAACATCTTTCACTTTCCACCATCAGTCTACCCATTCCTGATGAAGATCCTAGCATACCAAAATACCAAGGTCCATGACATGTAGGCTATCCCATAAGTGCATCCAATTCCAAGGCCTTGCTGGTATCAGTAGATGACGAATTAAGACAGGCTGCATTCTGTATAGACATGCAAAAGAACCAAATAATGTGTTAATATATTGTGCCTGCAAGTTTTCTACACACATCGACAAAAGACTGATTCTAGCAGCAAGTGTTCTACACACATCAACGAAAGATTGATTTTTGGAGCAAAACCAAAGAGGCCATGAAGTAAAAATGAACAACAGTTATATTATCACCGACTTTAATATCTCAAAAATTGTTTGCTAACAAATACATTGTTACCCAGGCTCAACTCGATCTAGATGGGATGGACCCTGCTTGCGCTGAAGGCTTGACTTTAATATATCTCAATCTGTGTATGCATTTGTTTCTGATTCGTGGCCGTGCATAGACATCGATGAAAATAAACATGGTTTTTTGACACAACAAATCGCAAAATATGTTCAGCTGAGCATAAACGAATTCACAAATAAACACTATTGGTTCAAGTAAATAAGTTCACGATTACCTGTTTGAGCGATAGACGACATATGTATGTAGAGTGGTAAGAGAGCCAAAAGTCAAGAATATATAGTTTTATGGATCCAGTACAGAAATGCCACCAACAACCATTGTAATCTAACAATGACCTTTGCTTCTGGTTGTCACTCTCGAATGTTCTTCTTGGAGTATCAAAGAACAACCATTCTCTAAGAGATTCACCCTCCAGAAGAGTAATATCGAGAAGTTCTAGAATGACAACACAAAACAAAAGTTAGCAAAAAAATGATACTATCAACATTAACCAGACATGCTAGCGCTAATATAACAATACTTACCATGTGCATTCCATGGTGATTTAGAAGTAGGAGCGCCTCCACACACAGGAATTCCGACATTCTTTCCTTGGACTTTCACAATGAGAGCAGCAAACAGTGGCCTGTCTTTCAAATCAATACCTCTTGGACACATCACGGGTCTTGTCCCAAGAAGACCATCATCATTCAAAGCCAAACCAGCATGATAAGGGTTGCAGACTTGCAGTAATCTCTAGAGTCCTCTGTCCCTCTAACTGGCCTACCACGGTCCTAAAGTGCACATTTTGGCCCCAAATACTGAGAGGGTGATGGCCATATTGTTGTAAGCAAGTCTGACATGTGAACAAAGACATCTCCAGTATTTTGCTCAGAGTTATCTGCATCAGCATATGAATGAGTAGGTGTCAGATCTAATGGCAAATATGTTCCAATTGGCCAATCCCATGTGCGTTATCGAACTGATCTTCATTAGAATCAAAAATATTTATTTTGTAATCATCAACACAAAGAAAATCATCAACACTAACTTCACATTCTATATAGTACATCTGCAAGCAAAGTAAGATAGGCTTATTAAAGATATCAATAGACATGGTAAACGAAACATGATACACTACATGCACCCAAAAATGGGATGGAATGAAATGGCCTATTGTCAGCTAACTCAATCCCTGCTAGTTATTGAACAAATCATTAGATGTAATGCAAACTGGCGATGTAGATGCAGCTAAAACATATATTATTCTCCTTTTTTCGAAAAACAAAATAAAAGGGAACAAGAATATATTATTTAGTTGCTGCCAATGTGCGAGTGTAATAAATTCAGCATATATAGTAATATAAATGACCAAAAGAAAAACAACAACAAACCGACACAACAAAACTTGTATCACCTTATGGAATAAAGATATCATCATCCACATGAGGACATGAAATTAGCATGACAAAAGCATATTAACAGTAGCTGCTTGCAACGGCGTGAGCTTCCGGAGGCTTCTGCTTGAAGATGTTCTTCGTGGCCCCTAAGGAAGCATCCACGAGTAGGCTTGGCATGTCTAATATATGCAACGTGCATACAAGCATGCATAAAATAATGTAATTTCTTCAAGGGCACAAATATATAAAAGAATCTGCTAGCCCCTGTCAAAGGAGGTGTTATCGACGCAACCACATACCATGTTCAGGATGTCTGTAAATATTGGGGAATTTTTACCACCTTCTAAACAAGGATCGCCTTCTAAATGGTAATAAGCAATAAGTTTATGGTAACAAAAATTGAACAACTCAGTCATAATGGATTGTTGAAGATGTGTCATCTAATATTGTGTTTTATAGAAGAAAAAAAAGACGGTACAAATATATTAGCAGGCTGATTCTTGGTTCAGTCCGCTAATATATCTGAGTTGTCATCACACACATTTTATTTTTATAAAAAGATGTAACACACTGATTTACCATCCTGATTCCTGAGTTCTATCATCTTCATATAACAACAGTCTGTTACACCATAGTATTCTCAAAATTGTAAATACATAAAATGGCATAAACTTGGAACTATCTAGACATCTCAACCCAAACAACCAATTCAGGGACTTGGCTCTGCACATACAAAATGAAGACTGGTCGACGCAAGTATATACCCTAGACAAGGAAATGTGTTTCTAGTCCGCTAACGTCCAAAGCATCCATGGTGCTGGAGCAAATGACCCATTTGGTGGCACACATTTATTATACCCTTCATGGCGCTCGACATCAATCCGATTCATGGGCCTCACGCGTGCAATGCAAAAGCAAGAGCATGAATAGGATGACGATGATGATGATTAGTAATTACGTGGAGGGGAGTGGATTCATGGGCCTCGACGAGCTTTACGTGCTTGGTCTCGATGGCGAGGCAGAGTGGCTGCAGCACCAGGAACCAGCTCAGCCTATGGCCTGTCGAGCACGCGCCCAACTGACCCAAGCACCATGATGACCGCGCCCTCTACTGTAGCCCCCTTGAAGCTATCTGGAACAACACAGAACACACAAAGACCATCACAACTCCATCATCAGCCGCCATGAGATCCCAATGAGAGGGAGGAGAGGGTAGAAAGGGGCCGCAGACACCAAGATATGACTGAATGGATTGCTGCAGCGCGGCAAACTTGCCGCGGTTGGCAGCGCGCTCCTTAGGCAGGGCCTCAAAGGCCTCTGCGTGACGAACCCACCCACGCCGCCTGCCATGAACGAGGATATCAGCTCTAGCCGCAGAGACATGAGGAGGGGTTAGATCTGAGGAAGGGGGTGGGCTTGGGATGGTGAGGGCACGAGATCTGCGACGGGATGCGAGGGAGCCACTGTGGGCATATGCGGCAAGGTGTGTCATTGGGCGAGGATGGGCGGTCTGAGGGCATCGTGGAGGAGGCGTGTACGTTTGGTGCCGCGGTGTGCGAGCACCTCCGGAGCAACATAGGACGGTGTGCCATAGAAGGTATGGAGGAGGCCGTCGGGGTGGAACTTGTCGGCAACCGCCGAGAGGCCGAAGTCGGAGACCTTGAGGTCGCCGCGCTCGTCGACAAGGAGATTCTTGGGCTTGAGGTCGCAGTGGAAGACATCGTGGGTGTGGCAGAAGCCGACAGCGGAGATGAGCTACTGGAAGTACCTGCGTGCGGTGTCCTCCTTGAGGCGGCCCTTAGCGACGCGCGCGAAGAGCTCCCCATCGCAGACGAACTCCATGGTGAAGTAGATCTTGGACCTGGTGGCCATGACCTCGAAGAGGCGGACGATGTTGGGGCGGCACACGTGGCGGAGGATGGCGATCTCGCGCTTGATGTGCAGGACGAGGCCGTTGCGCAGGGCCTTCTCCTTGTCGAGCACCTTGATGGCGATGGTCTCGCCGATGTCATCGGCGTGGCAGGCGTGGTATACCTTGGCGAAGGTGCCATGGCCGAGCAGGCGGCCCAGCTCGTAGCGCCCCAGTAGGAGGCCTCCGCGCTTGGTGGGCCCCGAGGAGGAGGCCGGCCATCGGGGCTGTGGTGACGCGTCCCACGATGGCGTTGGGGTGGCGGCCATCAGGTAGAGGAGGAGGTCAGGCACGCGGAGAAACGGAGCGGAAGGCTGAATGGCCGATTAGGGTTTAGGGTTTAGGTAGCGAGGGCACCGGGGCGCGCGAGAGGAAGGTGATGGGTGGCCGGCCGACATTGGAGGGGGGAGAAAGGGCGACGCGGTTGGATCGCGCGGGATGACGACCGCGACGGCGAGGGTAGGAGAGGGCGGGAGGCGCGGTCGGGGGGAGTGGGACACGATTTGTGGGCTCGATCTCGCCGATCTCGCGTCGCGCAAGGAAAGGGGAGCCGATCTCGCGTCGTGCAGCCATGGATGGGAGCCGGCGCTGCGAGGGGAGCAGGACGCGGCTGGGGAGCGAGGCAGAACTGAAAAAATGTGGATGCCTACACTACTAACTTAAGTAGTAGTAGAGATATAGTTCAGAGTTGAGACCGTACATGCAACCCTACCTCCTACACTTAGCCTAGGTAGCAAGCATGACACGAATACATTAGACACTTAGCCCATGTATCAAGCATGACACCGATTTCTGTGGGAGATCGATATTCCTCAAAGCTATTTTGGAAACTCAAATCTGCTCCGGAATTGAGACACTAGCCCTCAAAAGAAAGAAAGAATCAATGCAGTGTGCCATTCTTTGGGAAACGAGAAGAGAAGCAGCCTATGATGAGTGAAGTCAGAGGCACCAGCTAAGAAGCATGGAGAAGCCATGATCAATGAGCATGACAGTGACACACCCATCCATGAGTGCAAGGTGACTAGCAATAGTGCCTGATGATTACTACTGGGACAGCACAGAAAGCATAGATGAGGATAACACCTCTACCAGAATCCATAGCGGGCTCATACTAGTGTAACTTTGTAAAGGCCTCATTGTGAAACCTTACCAACTTACGTTGGAAGTGTTTAAGGGTTTGTACAATCCATTGTAAAAAGGTATCACAACTTGTGGGTAAAGATGTGCAACCTCTGCAAAGTGTAAAACTGATATATCAGTTGTGGCTCGGACACTCACATGAGTAAATTAAACTGGTCATGCTTTTACATTGAACTGTGGGAATTTCACATATGATTTGTTATTTAATTGGCATGGTATCTACTTATGCTTAGTAATCGCTAATAAATTTTGACCAACAAAATTAAAAGCTAATGCTCAACCTCAGCCATATTACTTAGTAAGCCTTACACTACACTTTTTCCCCACACTTGCTGAGCGATGACCGTATGAGAGCTCACCCTTTCTATAATCACAACCCAGGTCAAGAAGAGCAAGTACCACTGGAAGAGGCGGAGAGTTCTAGATCGTCGTCTCCAAATGGTGTATTTTTTGTTGAATAATTAGACATATTCTATGTTAAATTCCGAATATGAATCATGAACAATAACGAATAAACTAGCATGTTGTTCCCTAATAGGCTAGTAAGTAGTATGCAGAACACATCTATAACAATAGATAAACTGAAATATAAGATTAGATTAGATGATGCGTACTGATCAGACATATTGATTCATGATGTAGAAGCAATTTGGTCGACGACATCAGCGACAGTTGAGGAGAAGAACACAAGCAGTCGTGTGAAGATGTTTCCCAAAAACCTTATTCGCCTCCTCTAGGTGTAGGATCTCAAAGGCAAAGGGTTTTGAAGATCTGCTCTCCTGGTCGCAGATGCACGTTGGTGCCCAGGATGAAGAATACTACAACGGCGGTGTAGCAGTAAGCAGAGAGGCAAAACCTAACTCGTGGTTGGCATGATTCTGGTGCTGGCTATCATGCGCCTTATATAGTGCCAAGTTCGCGATCATATAAGGACCCGCAATCCAATCTACACGCTATCCACAAACCAATAGACTCACACTCCAATAAGGGCTCATATCCTTATCGCGAATGGATAGGGCTCTAGACTTAACAGCCAAACAACAAAAAATATAAAATGACAAAAGGAAGTCGCGCCCCCGCACAACCTGAATCTCTAAAATGACCATGCACAACCTCTGAAGATGCAGCGCTTTGTGTGTTCAATCCTTTCTCAGTGTTTACGGCTCTATTCATTAATAACTTAATCATCTAAGAACAATACTCTTTCAGCTGTCTTCTTGTCTTATGTGTGTATGCACACGCATGCTTCAGTGAGATGATTGTGATCTGCGAGCACAGACAGGATCAGTTGCATTTATACTAAAGCAAGGTAGCTGACACTAAAGCTACTAGACACGTTAACCCCCAAATGCAGACCTGGCAGCAGGTAGTAACCTAATTACCTACCCCATCCCCACACCTGTCTGACCAAACATTTGCAAATTTATACTCTTGTACTCTCTCCATTTTTTATTTGTCGTTGTTTAGTTTAAAATGAATTAGCGAACAACAGGTATTCGAGAACGGAGATAATACTTTTTATTGACGATGACTTATGAATCCTTGGTCCAAGTCCAAGTAACCGGGAGGCTGTTACATCCTGAAGATGACGATTAGTTAGTTAACTAAATATGTTGTTTATATGGTTGTGAGTAGTTGAGCGTGCACAATTCGTGTACACAACAGATGATCAAAACCAAATGCATAGCATATGTGTGCCTGGATCTATTTCCACACATATGTTGACATCATAAGTGTATTATATAAAAAGAACAATGCATAAAAGCGTAAATAAAGATTATATTAACATATTACACTTCAAGCAGACATAATGTCTTAACCTTTATTACTCATCAAAGTACAGCAAAACGTGCACATCCTTTCACAGGAAGATGACCGAGGGAATTACTAGACTAGCATCCATCGAGTTCATCATCAAAATCTTTATCTGCAAACTTCTGATCAAAATTAAGCAAGGGTGAGCTCACTTATGGTCGGGGCTCGACAAGTGGGGTGAAAGTGCAAGGTTAACGTGGTAAGGCTAAAGTTTATTGTGGTTAGCATTTTAGTTGGTCAACATTTTATTATCAACACCTGATTACTAAGTATAAGTATATACCAAACCCAATTAAGCATAATTCATAATCATCATAAGCTCAAACCACTTGAGCAAATACCATCAACATGAAGCTCAACCTCTTGAGCAAACCACTTAAGCATACCACTTAAACAAAACCGATCACGATTTCTTTCCATATTCAAGTTTAATTATCATGTGAAGGTCTAGGCTGCTCTTAACCGTGAGCACGGCTGATATATCAGTTTTATACTCTGTAGAGGTGGTACAACTTTACCCACAAGCCGTGTATCCCCTCTAGCCTGGATCGGCCAAGCCCATAAACACTTCCGAGGTGAATGGCTAGGGATCCACTATGAGGCTTTCATAGAGTACACTTAATACAAAACAACATGCTAAGGTTTCCACATCAGTATTGGTGACCCTCTAGGCGAGGTACCTTAGCCAAGACTACCACCCCATGTTAACGTGAGCTGCCACCAAACCACTGCCACCCCATCTTGCCCATCTTTCTAGTAAGGTTGCTAAGCACTAAGCATACAAAGCTAATTACCAAAGCCAGAGCCATGATAGCACTCGTGGTTGCACTGTTTTCCTGGGTGGTCACTCCATGTTCCAATTATTACAGTATGATCTTGCTTAATCATCGGATTAACAACAGTAATGTAAACTTACCATTTGGAACATTAATATGATTAAAGAGTGACATCATAAAAGATAAAGTTGTAGCAATAGCATAGCTATTTGATTAAATCATAATCCCAGGTTAAACAAGGAATAAGTTTGGAAAGGTTAGATGTATCTGAATAGGTAACCCATCAAATTATGCACATATCCAAAAGTCAACTTTATTAAATGTGTAAGGAAAATGGACCTAGGGTCATTTGACTTAATAGATTTTGGTGTTTGATGATCAACATAACCCGTGGACTAATGTGCTTGCTAGTGTTTATGTTTGTAGTTCACAGGATGCTAAAGTTACATGGACCAAGGCATTGAGGAAAGCAACACCTAAAAAGAAGACATTATGAAGATCTAGTGAAGTCCAAGAAACAACGACTAGTGTTACCAGGCGGACTGTCCGTGCGAAGGCACCGGACTGTCCGGTGCCACACGCCGGACTGTCCAGTGCACCAGAGAACTGCATGATGAGGACATCACTTCTATACATACAATGAATGGACCAATAACACGATCGCGTGCACGACAGCTAAATCTCCAGGTACGTTCTACCCTAGTCAATTGTGTTTCAGAGTTTACGCTTGGGGCCATGGATGTTTTGATGATTAGGAACCTTGGAGAGAACCAGCAAGGACTTGGGAAAGGCCAAGGTGTTGAGGAGGAGCAGCAAGGGTGCCCACAATAGGAAGGAGATCAAGTCCGACTCGGCTGCGACTCCATCTCGAGGTCCAGGACCAGTCTGCACTAAAATGGACGCCTAAGATGCATCCGGGCTCCGATTGCGACAGACTTGATATGGTTGGAAAGATAAAGAGATTATCTAACCAACACAACTGGTTCCACCTTAAAATTCATCAAAGTCAACAGGAATCGTCGAAACAATTCAGCATTCACATTCTGTTTTGGTGCTGCAACACCGTCTGTTGGGCCATTGGGCCATGTATCACGTCGAAGCCCATTAGGGGCGAGTCTAGGGGTCACACACGCCCTAATACTCTATTTATTCAGCAGCAGCCACCATAATAGGTTTGGGTTTTTCTTAGATCAATTCTGTCATCGAACAGTGTCGCCGTCATCGGTTTGTGAGATCCCATCCCATAATCAATACAATTTTGGTTGCGTTTCTTTCCTGTTCTTGCTTGTGTTCTTGATTGCGCTTGCAGGGATAAGCCTTCGTGGCGAGGTCACTCATGTGTCACGGGTGATAACCAACGGAGCCATCGTGTAGTGATTGCGAGGAACCGTTCGCTCGGAGCCTTGGATCATCGACGTCGAGATCTCCACTCAATCAAGTCATCATATCTCACGGAAGATTGGGCCGCGTCTTATATCATCTGGTACCAGAGCTAGGGTCCATTTTAAGAAGGTGGGAATGATGAGGACATCCTCCACTATTACCCATTAGCAAAGACGCAATTGGCCCAGTTGGCCCAATTGTAGTCGGACGGTGACCGTGTGAGCCTCAGAATTATCCCACCTTGCTTAACTTGGGAGGAGGAAGCCACTTTAAAAGGGAGAGTCACCCTTCCCCCATTGGACTAGTCTTTTGGGGCGATTGGGCCTTTCCCTGAGTTGGGTGTGCTTAACAAACTGTTGGGCTCCAGGCAACCCTAATTTGTTGGGCCTCGGCCAACCCCACCTGGGCTGGGTGTATCACTGCAGCCCAACGGTTAGTTCCAGGTGGCACTGTGATCACATGTTGTGATAGCTCAATGGCTAGGAGCACCGAACACGGGCACTGGATCGTTCGGTGACCCCACCGGACTGTCCGGTGTGCCGCAGAAAGCAACAGCTTTTCTCTAACGGCTAGTTTTGTGTTGAGGACTATAAATACACTCCTAATAGGCCATTCCAAGGTGTGGGAGCCAAAACAACAAACCAAGGCATATAGTAGACATTCCCAAGAGCTCATACACCCAAGTGCTTAATAGAATCACTCGGTGATTAGCGTAGGTGCTTTGCGAAGTGCTTAGGTTAGTTAGACCACTTTAGCGCTTGCTCTAGGTGAACCCTAGTTAGTTGAGTGAGTTTTGTAAAACCACACAACCCCTCGGCTCTTGCGTGAGCCGTTGTAATTGTACCAAGTGGGGCGGGAGTCTTGTGAGATCGTGACAACCACGTTTGCGTCACGGCCGCCACCGTGTACCGAAGGGAACGAGGCCCGTGGCGTTTCGACTGAAAGCTCGATAGTGGAGATAGCGGGGAGCGTCCGAGAGGAGCCGGAAGCAGAGCACCACTTGCGCGTGGGGAAGGCCCGCGTCTCTCTACGAAGTTACTTGACCAAGGTGTTTGGCCCTCGTGTGGGATTCCCTTTGCGTAGGGGCACCTATCGGTGTTTGGAGCCCGACCGCACACCCAGGGTTACCCCTCGCGGTGCTTTTGGGTAGTACGGTGCTGTTGACTGTAACTCAATGGTTCGCGCGAGATGCACGAGAGACGACAGGTGATTTTCTGCAGGTTCGGGCTACTTTGAGATGCGTAACACCCTACTTCCTGGTGTGGATCTTTATGTGGTAGGTTACAAGAGAAGTCTCCTATGTGGAGAAAAGCTAGTGGGCTGAGTAGATGGTCGATGGAAATGATGGGGTACCCCTAGGCCTTATATACTTGACTGTGGGGCATTACATGCGTGTATGATGATGATATGTACCTAAGTAATAGTGAACTGACTGAACTTATCCTCCTATAATCTCGTCGACCTATCCCTAGTTTGATCCGATATTCAAGGTCGCCCTACGCAGGAAAGTCGGACCGGCGCTGCGGATAGCACTTAAATCCACCGAGCCGCTTGGGGCTGAGTTTGCTTCTTTCCCACGTCGACCCATTCTACCAGCGGTTCTCCCCTGGCCCACGAAGGGATGGCCTTGCGGGACAATAGGCCCAAAGCTTTTTGCGAGGCCTTCTTGCCTTCTATTGGACCTGGGGGATATCTGTCCCCCACAGCACCAACGAGGATTAGTCCGGACCTTGCGTGGTTCCGGATACCTCGGTAAAAATATTGGCATCATCCACGATAGTTTGCCTCTCTACTTCGCTATTTAGTTTCCGCATTTATATTAAGCATTTAAGTTTCAATCTTGTCTTTATACTTATATTGTTGTAGATTGAAACTTAGCCATTGCGGTAGAGATAGAAAACACTTATACAAAACCTAGTTTGCATATTCTAGTTTGATTAATTGCATAGGTTTTGCTCTAGGGATTTATTTGTGGCCTAGTTTAGAGAAAGTTTTAGAAGTCCTAATTCACCCCCCTCTTAGGCGTCACCCGTTTCTTTCAATTGGTACTAGAGCCTGGTTTGGCTCATTTGAAATACTTTAGCTTCACCGCTAAAAGAGCCAATGTTTTTTAGAGAAACGGATGGATACCCATAGGCCACCACACTTCGATGACACTAATAACTTCCCATATTATAGTGCTAGAATGGCTTGTTACCTAGAGGCCATTGATCTAGGTGTTTGGAGAGTCACTCGTGATGGGATGAAACCACCCAAAAATCTCGAGAAACCCACCACGAGTGAGGAAAAAGAAATTCATTTAAATGCTAGAGCCAAAAATTGCTTGTATGAATCTCTTAGCATGGATATTTTTATCAAGTTTTTACATTGAAAACTGCTAATGAGATTTGGGAGCTCCATGACGGCACATCAAATGTCCGTGAGCAAAAAAATGGCCTAGTCTTAAATGAGTATAATTCTTTTGCTATGAAAGATAATGAGCTTGTTAGATATATGTATTCTCATTTGAATCTAATCATCAATGAGCTCAATTCTGTTGGCATTAATAAGCTAGGTGTCACACCCGGTTTTGGAAGGTAAACCGAATGCGAACCATGTACGTGCCAGGATCAGAAATTCACGTACACGGCGATTACATAAATGACTCATCATAGCACAATGCTTTGAATAACAATAAAGAGTAAGTAATAATATGAAAGACTAGAGTCATTTACATAATATAATCAAAGTACACAGAATAGAAATGTAGCCAACATAAATAAACCCACCACAGGCAGCTGACTGGGGGAGGTCGCTAGCCTAATCCTCGAACTCGTCGAAGTCCTGGAACTCCTAGAGATTCGCCTTGACGTCTTCTTCTTTACCTGAGCATATATTGCACCAAAGGCAACCTGGTGTTTCGTGAAAGCAACGGTGAGTACACATCAACGTACTCAGCAAATGTCCCGTTTGGCTGAAGTGGACTAGCTTTATGTGGGGTTAAGCTCAAGCTGTTGCTTTTAGTTGGTCAGGTATTTATTATTAATGGAAGCCAAGTTTTAGTAATAGCCAACCTGTGAACCATTTCCTCATCGAGGAACATCATCATCATAATCGAACCAAAACCATAAATAGAACCATTGTATCTCAGATCATCTGTATCTCTAATCAAAGAGGATCCCAAGGCCGCTCTTAACCGTGAGCACGACTGATATATCAGTTTCTAACCCTCTGCAGAGGTTGCACACTTTACCCACGAGTCATGATTCCCTTTCTGCCCGGGGAGAGCTAATCCCCATTGACCACTACCTGGGTGGCCTGGCAGGGTATCACTACGTAGCCTTTACAAAGACTCCCCTGATGCATAGCTGCTCGTTAGGTTTCGCCAGTCGTACAAACGCAGTACACCTCCCTAAGGTGGGTGACTAACAAAACCAAATCGAATGAACCTCTGCACCCCAACCTTGGCAGAGCGAGCACTACGCCCCGACCCCCATTAACGGTCCTCCGGCAAAGCCAACTACACCCCCAGGTTCATCTAATTAATCAGCTAAGGGCGTCCCATTCCACCCTCATGGTCGCACAGTTATCCCGGGTGGTCACTCCACGAACAGGTCCTTATGGAGAGGTACTCAGGAAAAGGCCTGAGCCCCCTAAAATATCACAATATCATTGTCGGCGTTTCGACCCCGAGGGGTCCCTGGACCGACGAGTAAATTGTCGCTGCGTGTCCCAGCCTAGATGGGTCGGCGCGAGACGGGACACAAAGGGGGAGAACAGTAAGGGGAAACCGCGGCCTTCGTGTTGTCCTGCGCCCAGGGCGGATGGATGCGCTTGTAGTAGGGGGTTACAAGCGTTTGCGTGGGAGAGAGAGAGCGAGAGCCTTATGTGTCGGCCCGTTCACCCGCGTGGCCAACCTCCTTCGTACGAGAGCCCTGGACCTTCCTTTTATCGGCGTAAGGAGAGGGTCCAGGTGTACAATGGGGGGTGTAGCAGTGTGCTAACGTGTCTAGCAGAGAGGAGCTAGAGCCCTAAGTACATGCCGTCGTGGTAGTCGGAGAGGTTTTGGCACCCTGTTCATGTGATGTCGTGGTCGTCGGAGGAGCGCTGGAGCCCTGCCGAAGTACAGCTGTCGGGGCTGTCGGATCCTTGCTGACGTCTCCTTCCTGACATAAGGGGCTGGGAGCTGCCGTCGTCATGGAGCGTGCGGGGTGTCATCATTACTTGTTTGCTGGGGCGAGCCAGATGGGACGCCAGTCTTGTTCCCCATAGCCTGAGCTAGCTAGGGGCAGGGTAATGATGGCCCCCCTGGCGACTCATCGGTCTGGACCCGAGTTTGGGCGAGGTGGCGATTCCTCCGAGGTCGAGGTTGAGTCCGAGCCCTGGGGTCGGGCGAGGCGGAGTCCATCGTCTTCCAGAGCCGAGGCTAAGTCCGAGCCCTGGGGTCGGGCGAGGCGGAGTTCGTCGTCTTCTAGAGCCGAGGCTGAGTCTGAGCCCTGGGGTCGGGCGAGACGGAGTTCGTCGTCTTCTAAGTCGTGGTTGAGTCCGAGCCCTGGGGTCGGGCGAGGCGGAGTCCATTGTCTTCCGGAGCCGAGGCTGTGTCCGAGCCCTGGGGTCGGGCGAGGCAGAGTTCGTCGTCTTCTGGAGCCGAGGCTGGGGCCGAACCCTGGGGTCGGGCGAGGCGGAGTTTCCTATGTCGCCCGAGGCTAGACTTAGCCGCTGTCGACCTCACTCTGGCGAGTGGCACGACAGTCGGAGCGGGGCAGGCGGCGCTGTTTTCTTGTTAGGCCGGTCAGTGGAGCGGTGAAGTGACTGCGGTCACTTCGGCTCTGTCGACTGAAGAGCGCGCGTCAGGATAAGGTGTCAGGCGATCCTGGCATTAAATGCTCCTGCGATACAATCGGTTGGCGTGGCGATCTGGCCAAGGTTGCTTCTCTGCGAAGACTGGGCCTCGGGCGAGCCGAAGGTGTGTCCGTTGCTTGAGGGGGCCCTCGGGCGAGACGTGAATCCTCCGGGGTCGGCTGCCTTTGCCCGAGGCTGGGCTCGGGCGAGGCGAGATCGTGTCCCTTGAGTGGACTGAGCCTTGACCTTAATCGCGCCCATCAGGCCTTTGCAGCTTTGTGCTGATGGGGGTTACCAGCTGAGATTAGGAGTCTTGGGGGTACCCCTAATTATGGTCCCCGACAGTAGCCCCCGAGCCTCGAAGGGAGTGTTGATACTCGCTTGGAGGCTTTTGTCGCACTTTTTTGCAAGGGTACCGGCCTTTCTCGGTTGCGTTTCATTCCGGTGGGTGCGCGCGAGCGCACCCACCGGGTGTAGCCCCTGAGGCCTCGGAGGAGTGGTTTGACTCCTTCGAGGTCTTAGCGCGTTTCGTGATGCTTCGGCCGGTCTGATTGTTCCCTCATGCGAACTGGCCGTAGCCCGGGTGCATAGTCGAGTCCTAAGTTCTCGGGCTGGTATGTTGACGCTGTCAACGGTTTGGCCGGAGCCGGGTTTGCGAGAGCAGCCCCCGAGCCTCCGCACAGAGCGAGAGGACGGTCAAGGACAGACTTGGCTTTTTTCATACGCCCCTGCGTCGCCTTTCCACAAGGAGGAGGGGGGAAAGCACCATGTTGCCCTCGGAGGGCGCCGAACATGGTGTCTCCAGTGAGTTGCTAGCGGGTGATCCGAGTGGACGCCCGTGCCCCATTCGTTAGGGGTCGGCTAGTGGCCCGGAGACGTGCTCCAAAAGTACCTGCGGGTGATTTGCCAGACCCGGTCCCCTTTTGACGGGGTCCGAGGGCTCGATGCCTCCCTCTGGTGGGATTCCGTTACAAAATCGTTCTCGTCGGTCTCAGAAATGTCCTAGGGTACCTCGGGAGCGTAGCCCAAGCCTTGGTTATGTATCGAACGTACCTAGGGTCATCCCTCGCTTTGTGTTCTCTGAGGCGGTTGTCGAACCCTTCGGGGGCCAACCTACGAACCCCTGATCAGTAGTGGGCATGGAGCCCGAGTGGCCTGAGGCGGCCGTTGAACCCTTCTGAGGGGCCAGCCTTCGAACCTCTGACCAGTAGTGGGCGCGGAGCCCGAGTGCTCTGAGGCGACTGTTGACTCCTTCCGAGGGGCCAGCCTTCGAACCTCTGATCAGTAGTGGGGCTCGGGGCCTGCTTACTTCGCGGAGAAGGATCCCTTTCAGAGTATCCCCTTTCCCGGTCCCTATGGCAAGAGAGAGAAAGAGGAAGTGGAAAAGGATACGAAATCGAATGACATGGCACACCTTTTTTGACGCGGTCATTATGGCGGAGGTGAAGCGTCGCCTGCTTCGCCTGCCAAAGGTGCCGCCTGCCCTGCCACAGAGTTAATGCGACGAGACGAGTGGTTGGCGGGGCAGCCGTTGTGCGTGCGCGGGCCGTTCGAGGAACGGAGCACGGGCGCGTCGTCTTCACGCCATGGGAGAGGGCTCTCTCGCTGTCCCAGGAGGGGACGTGAGCCTGCAGGCGATTTGACTGCTGCTTCCGCCCGCCTGCCGCCACCATTACTGCTGGCCCACTTTTGGCCATATCGACCGTCGCACCTTCTCCCGCGGCTGACTAACCCGTGACCGATGTGCTCGGTTGGCACTATTGGGCCATGCGCAGGGTCGCCTCGAGTCGCGGCACCGGTTCCACAGTCGAGAAGGCGTGGTACTGGCGCGAGTGGCGGTGCAGTTTCTCACACGTAGTAACCGGCGCGCTGGTTACATGATGTGTGGGCCTGGGCCTCCATGCTGGACGCGTCGAAGTCGAAAGGGTGCGCCCCCTTGGTGCAGTTGCATGCCGCCTGCATGGCGGTCCATCCTTTCACCCGCTGGTCTGGGCGAAAGTGGAGGAGCGCTTGTAACCGCTGGGCAGTTATGCATACCGCGCGTGGCGGTTTGGCCTCTTCCGTCCTGGGCCAGCTTGCGTGACGCGTGGGACCCAGCCCCCGTGTCGTAGGGGGAGGACCTTGGAGCGTGTTGGAGAAGACTCAGTCCACACCGGCTGAGGACGCAAGTGGGGAGAGTCGCTTTTAAAAGGAGGGCGACCCCCTTGGATGGCAACCATGTCTTCGCACTCTCCTCATGCATCGCGCCCTTCCACCTTCCGAGCCCCCGGATGGGGAGCGCTCGCGTTGCTTTCGTCTCGTCGTCGTCAGAGGAACGCAACTTCGTGGAAGTTGATACCTTTCAGCCATCGTTCGGCTTCAAGGATTTTCATCAGGCAGCCCGACCGCCTTCCCCTACCAATGGGCAATTTGGTGGAGAGAAGCGAGCCGGGCTACGACCTCCGCCCCGCCCTCAGCTTCAAGGATTTTTATCATCAGTGCTGGGGAGGGGAGTGCGCCGAGTTGGGGCCTGTCTCCGCAAGGGCAGCGGCCCGCTCCTTCCCTTAGTGATCGGGGGGAAGGGCGTTCGCCATTCGTGGCGCTGGCAGCTGCCGCGTGTCTGGCTTCTCCAGCCTGAGCGGCTTCGGCGCTACTTCCGGTGCCACCTCCCACCAAGGCAGCCGGAAGAGGTTTCTCTGCCGACGAGATAGTCGGCGCCACCCGCGGACTGACCTCCGGCTCCACGGCCTTGGTAGCTTGTCCTCGCTCCTCGAGTGGGGTTGTGGGCGAGGGCCTTGTCACAGCAGTGTCTGCCCTGAGGTCATTGCTGCTGCTGTTTGGCCGCCCGGAGCGGAGGTCGTTGTCGCTGCTGCTGGAGTGGGCGGCGGTGCGCCACCTATCGGCGTTTCGTTGTCCCGTAGGCCCTCTAATGTGAGGGGTTGTTCGTACCTGCGGGAGTGGAACCGGAGTTCCATTTGTAATGGCACCTTGAGTGCTGGCGTATGGTCATTGCGGCTGTCGGGGCCTGAACATCTATGTATTTTGGCGTGAAGCCATGTTTCTTCCTCATTTCGAGCACTAGGGCTCGCCTGTCGGCTAGCTGAACCGCTTAACCAAGCGTGAGTTGCCTCGTGCGGAAGGTGACGAGTGAGGTATCCGTATCTCGGAGGCGTAAGAGTCCCTCGGCTCTGTCAGCCTTGTCGCCCGAGGCTTCTCTTGCTTAGTTAAAGGAACCCTCGGCCGCTCTGCGATGAGCCGGAGCCGGAGGCAGCGGTGCCAGCACGGACAGAGGCAGAGTTGGCTCGAAAAAGGAAGCTTCGTCGGCCGGAGCCTGGCCGGGCCGTCCACTGGCGAGACCAGCGCTGGAGTCGGGTTGTCGAGGCCACGAGTCGGGCTGGTGTCCTCGGGGGACAGCTGGCTGAGGCTTTGGGGTGGCCGGCCGAGCCGTCCGCTTGGGCCGGGTTCCTGGAGGAGACCCTAGCGGTGATGGCCCGGGCGTGGTGCTGACGTCGTCCTTCGGAGCGGAGATCCTTCGCTCGTGTTGCCGTCCGAGGCTCGGTCGGACTTCGCCGATGGTGGAGTTGACGTCGAGGGTGCTGCTGCTCCCCCTCCATCGACGTCTGAGCCTGCAGGATCGGTTCGCCTGTAGTATGCATATGTTTTTTGCGGCCGCCGAGGCCCAAACATACTGTCGTCGTGTTGTAAAGCTGCGTTTCTTTTCCCCTTGTTTCGAGTATCAGGACTTATTTGTTGGTAACAGAATTGTTTGTCCGAGCGAGAGTTACTTTTCACGGAAGGTGATGAGTGAGGTATCCGTATCCCAGGGGCGTAGGAGTCCCTCGGCTCAGTCGGCCTTGCCGCTTACGTGTACTCTTACTCGTCCGTAGGATTCTGCTATCGATATAGTCGAGAAGGCACGAAAAAGCGTTTCGGCAGAAAAATTTTCGAGCATTAAGACTTGTTCGGTCAGCGGAATCGCTTATTCGAACGCGAGTCACTTCTCACAGAAGGTGATGAGTGAGGTATTGAAAGGGAATTAGGCTTACACCTAGTCCCTAAATAATTTTGGTGGTTGAATTGCCCAACACAAATATTGGACTAACTAGTTTGCTCTAGTGTATAAGTTTTACAGGTGCAAAAGGTTCACACTTAGCCAATAAAATGACCATGTGTTGGGTTCGACAAAAGAGCAAAGGGACAACCGAAGGCACCTCTGGTCTGGCGCACCGGACTGTCCGGTGTGCCACCGGACATGTCCGGTGCACCAGAGGACTCCAACTCCGAACTCTTCACTCTCGGAAATTTCCAAAGGCCACTCCACTATAATTCACCGGACTGTCCGGTGTACACCGGACATGTCCGGTGCTCCAAGGAAGAGCGGCCTCAGGAACTCGCCAGTCTCGGGAATTCGCGAAGACGGCTCCGCTATAATTCACCGGACATGTCCGGTGTACACCGGACTGTCCGGTGCAACCTCGGGGCAACGGCTACTTCGCGCCAACGGTCACCTGCAGGCGCATTTAATGCGCGCCAGTCGCGCGCAGATGTCAGGCACGCGGAAGCAGGTGCACCGTACATCAAACAGTACATGTCCGGTGTGCACCGGACATCTAGGCGGGCCCAGGTGTCAGAACTCCAACGGTCAAATTGCAACGGGTTTGGTGACGTGGCTGTTGCACCGGACATGTCCGGTGTGCACCGGACTGTCCGGTGCGCCATCGAACAGACAGCCTCACCAAACGGCTAGTTTGGTGGTTGGGGCTATAAATACCCCCAACCACCCCACATTCAAGTCATCCAAGTTTTCCACTTCTCAACCACTTACAAGAGCTAGGCATTCAATTCTAGACACACCAAAGAGATCAAATCCTCTCCAATTCCACTCAAGCCTTTAGTGACTAGCGAGAGAGATTTGCCGTGTTCTTTTGAGCTCTTGCGCTTGGATCGCTTTCTTTCTTTCTCACTTGTTCTTGTGATCAAAACTCAATTGTAACCAAGGCAAGAGGCACCAATTGTGTGGTGGCCCTTGCGGGGAAGTTTTGTTCCCGTTTGATTGAGAAGAAGAAAAGCTCACTCGGTCCAAGGGACCGTTTGAGAGAGGGAAGGGTTGAAAGAGACCCGGCCTTTGTGGCCTCCTCAACGGGGAGTAGGTTTGCGAGAACCGAACCTCGGTAAAACAAATCCGCGTGTCACACTCTTTATTTGCTTGCGATTTGTTTTGCACCCTCTCTCGCCGACTCGTTTATATTTCTAACGCTAACCCGGCTTGTAGTTGTGTTTATATTTGTAAATTTCAGTTTCGCCCTATTCACCCCCCCTCTAGGCGACTTTCAATTGGTATCGGAGCCCGGTGCTTCATTAGAGCCTAACCGCTCGAAGTGATGTCGGGAGATCACACCAAGAGGGAGATGGAAACCGGCGACAAGCCCACTACAAGCCAAGGGAGTACTTCATCGGAAGAGTCCCGCACCAAGAGGAGGGAGAAGAAGAAGGACTCCTCCAAACGGAAGGAGAAAAGATCTTCCTCTTCTCACCACAAAGAGAAGAAGGAAAAATCTTCTTCTCACAAGTCGCATCGGAAAGGCGACAAGCACAAGAGGATGAGGAAGGTGGTCTACTACGAGACCGACACTTCATCAACATCCACCTCCGACTCCGATGCACCGTCCGTAACTTCTAAGCGCCAAGAGCGCAAGAAGTTTAGTAAGATCCCCTTACAATATCCCCGTACATCTAGACATACTCCATTACTTTCCGTTCCATTAGGCAAACCGCCAACTTTTGATGGCGAAGATTATGCTAGGTGGAGTGATTTAATGAAATTTCATCTAACCTCACTCCACAAAAGTATATGGAATCTTGTTGAGTTTGGAGCACAGGTACCTTCTGTAGGGGATGAGGATTACGATACGGACGAAGTAGCCCAAATCGAGCACTTCAACTCCCAAGCCACAACCATTCTCCTCGCCTCTCTAAGCAAGGAGGAATACAACAAAGTGCAAGGGTTGAAGAATGCAAAGGAGATTTGGGACCTACTCAAGACGGCGCACGAGGGTGATGAACTCACCAAGATCACCAAGCGGGAAACGATCGAGGGGGAGCTCGGTCGCTTTCGTCTTCGCCAAGGGGAGGAGCCACAAGATATGTACAACCGGCTCAAAACCTTGGTGAACCAAGTGCGCAACCTTGGGAGCAAAAAGTGGGATGACCACGAGGTGGTTAAGGTTATTTTAAGAGCTCTTATCTTCCTTAACCCCACTCAAGTTCAATTAATTCGTGGTAATCCCAGATATCCACTAATGACCCTCGAGGAAGTTATCGGGAATTTTGTGAGCTTTGAATGCATGATTAAGGGCTCAAAGAAGATCAACGAGCTTGACGAACCTTCCACATCCGAGGCACAACCGGTGGCCTTCAAGGCAACGGAGGAGAAAAAGGAGGAGTCTACACCGAGTAGACAACCAATTGACGCATCCAAGCTCGACAATGAGGAGATGGCCTTAATCATCAAAAGCTTTCGGCAAATCCTCAAGCAACGGAAGGGGAAGGATTACAAATCCCGTTCCAAGAAGGTTTGCTACAAGTGTGGTAAGCCCGGTCATTTTATTGCAAAATGTCCTATGTCTAGTGACAGTGACAGGGGCAACGACAAGAAGGGAAAGAGGAGAGAAAAGAAGAAGTACTACAAGAAGAAGGGCGGCGATGCCCATGTTTGCCAAGAATGGGACTCCGACGAGAGCTCCACCGAGTCCTCCTCCGACGAGGACGCCGCCAACATCGCCGTCACCAAGGGACTCCTTTTCCCCAACGTCGGCCACAAGTGCCTCATGGCAAAGGACGGCAAAAGGAAGAAGGTTAAATCTAAATCCTCCACTAAATATGAATCTTCTAGTGATGATAATGCTAGTGGTGAGGAAGACAATTTGCTTACCCTTTTTGCCAATCTTAACATGGAACAAAAGGAAAAATTAAATGAATTGATTAGTGCTATTCATGAAAAGGATGACCTTTTGGATTCCCAAGAGGATTTTCTAATTAAAGAAAACAAGAAACATGTTAAGATTAAAAATGCTTATGCTCTAGAAATAGAAAAATGTGACAAATTATCTAGTGAGCTAAGCACATGCCATGACACCATTAACAACCTTAGAAATGAAAATGCTAGATTAATTGCTAAGGTTGATTCTCATGTTTGTATTGACTCAATTCCCAATCTTAGAAATAATAATGATGATTTGCTTGTTAAGATTAAGGAATTGAATGATTCTCTTGCTAGCCTTAGAGTAGAAAATGAAAATTTGATTGCTAAGGCTAAAGATTTTGATGTTTGCAATTCTATTATTTCCGACCTTAGAACTAAGAATGATATGTTACATGCTAAGGTTGTTGAATTAAAATCTTGCAAGCCCTCTACATCTACTATTGAGCATGTGTCTATTTGTGATAGATGTAGAGATGTTGATATCAATGCTATTCATGATCACATGGTATTAATTAAGCAACAAAATGATCATATAGCAAAATTAGATGCTAAAATTGCCGAGCATAACTTAGAGAATGAAAAGTTTAAATTTGCTAGAAGTATGCTCTATAATGGGAGACGCCCTGGCATCAAGGATGGCATTGGCTTCCAAAGGGGAGACAATGTCAAACTTAGTGCCCCTCCTAAGAACTTGTCTAACTTTGTTAAGGGCAAGGCTCCCATGCCTCAGGATAACGAGGGTTACATTTTGTACCCTGCCAGCTATCCTGAGAACAAAATTAGGAGAACTCATTCTAGGAAGTCTCACTCTGGCCCTAACCATGCTTTTATGTATAAGGGTGAGACATCTAGCTCTAGGCAACCAACCCGTGCCAAGTTGCCTAGAAAGAAAACTCCTAATGCATCAAATGATCATAGCATTTCATTTAAAACTTTTGATGCATCATATGTTTTGACTAACAAATCCGGCAAGGTGGTTGCCAAGATTGTTGGGGGCAAACACAAGGGATCAAAGACTTGTGTTTGGGTACCCAAAGTTCTTGTTTCTAATGCCAAAGGACCCAAAACCGTTTGGGTACCTAAAGTCAAGAACTAAAATTGTTTTGTAGGTTTATGCATCTGGGGGCTCAAGTTGGATACTCGACAGCGGGTGCACAAACCATATGACAGGGGAGAAAAAGATGTTCTCCTCATATGAGAAAAACCAAGATCCCCAACGAGCTATCACATTCGGGGATGGAAATCAAGGTTTGGTCAAAGGATTGGGTAAAATTGCTATATCACCTGACCATACTATTTCCAATGTTTTTCTTGTAGATTCCTTAGATTACAATTTGCTTTCCGTATCCCAATTATGTCAAATGGGCTACAACTGTCTATTTACTGATATGGGTGTTACTGTCTTTAGAAGAAGTGATGATTCAATAGCATTTAAGGGAGTGTTAGAGGGTCAGCTATACTTGGTAGATTTTGATAGAGCTGAACTCGACACTTGCTTGATTGCTAAGACTAACTTGGGTTGGCTCTGGCACCGCCGACTAGCCCATGTTGGAATGAAGAATCTTCACAAGTTTCTAAAGGGAGAACACATTTTAGGACTAACCAATGTTCATTTTGAGAAAGACAGGATTTGTAGCGCATGCCAAGCCGGGAAGCAAGTTGGCACTCATCATCCACACAAGAACATCATGACTAGTGACAGGCCACTGGAGCTCCTACACATGGACCTATTCGGCCCGATCGCTTACATAAGCATCGGCGGGAGTAAGTACTGTCTAGTTATTGTGGATGATTATTCTCGCTTCACTTGGGTGTTCTTTTTGCAGGACAAATCTCATACCCAAGAGACCTTAAAGGGATTCTTGAGACGGGCTCAAAATGAGTTCGGCTTAAGGATCAAGAAAATTAGAAGCGACAATGGAACGGAGTTCAAGAATTCTCAAATTGAAGGCTTCCTTGAGGAGGAGGGCATCAAGCATGAGTTCTCTTCTCCCTACACTCCACAACAAAATGGTGTAGTGGAGAGGAAGAATCGAACTCTATTGGACATGGCAAGAACCATGCTTGATGAGTACAAGACACCGGATCGGTTTTGGGCCGAAGCGGTCAACACCGCTTGCTACGCCATCAACCGGTTATATCTTCACCGAATCCTCAAGAAGACATCCTATGAACTCCTAATCGGTAAAAAGCCCAATATTTCATATTTTAGAGTTTTTGGTAGCAAATGCTTTATTCTTGTTAAGAGAGGTAGAAAATCTAAATTTGCTCCTAAAACTGTAGAAGGCTTTTTGCTAGGATATGACTCAAACACAAGGGCATATAGAGTCTTTAACAAGTCCTCAGGACTTGTTGAAGTTTCTTGTGACGTTGTGTTTGATGAGACTAACGGCTCTCAAGTAGAGCAAGTTGATCTTGATGAAATAGGTGAAGAACAGGCTCCATGCATAGCACTAAGGAACATGTCCATTGGGGATGTGTGTCCTAAGGAATCCGAAGAGCCTCCACATGCACAAGATCAACCATCCTCCTCCACGCAAGCGTCTCCACCAACTCAAATTGAGGATGAGGCTCAAGATGTTGAACAAAAAGATCAAGAAGATGAGCCACCTCAAAATGACGG
The DNA here is from genome assembly GCA_029449295.1 of Zea luxurians. Lineage (NCBI taxonomy): Eukaryota > Viridiplantae > Streptophyta > Magnoliopsida > Poales > Poaceae > Zea > Zea luxurians. The sequence continues at coordinate 8,678,425 of JAOPSE010000005.1, read as the reverse complement.
CAACGATCAAGGGGGAGATGCAAATGATGAAGACAAGGAGGATGAACAACCAAGGCCGCCACACCCAAGAGTCCACCAAGCAATACAACGAGATCACCCCGTCGACACCATCCTCGGCGACATTCATAAGGGGGTAACTACTCGATCTCGTGTTGCACATTTTTGTGAACATTACTCTTTTGTTTCCTCTATTGAGCCACACAGGGTAGAGGAAGCACTTCAAGATTCGGATTGGGTGATGGCGATGCAAGAGGAGCTCAACAATTTCACAAGGAATGAGGTATGGCATTTAGTTCCACGTCCTAATCAAAATGTTGTAGGAACCAAGTGGGTCTTCCGCAACAAGCAAGACGAGCATGGTGTGGTGACAAGGAACAAAGCTCGACTCGTGGCCAAGGGATATTCACAAGTCGAAGGTTTGGATTTTGGTGAAACCTATGCACCCGTAGCTAGGCTTGAGTCAATTCGCATATTATTGGCCTATGCTACTTACCATGGCTTCAAGCTTTACCAAATGGACGTGAAGAGTGCCTTCCTCAATGGACCAATCAAGGAGGAGGTCTATGTTGAGCAACCTCCCGGCTTTGAAGACAGTGAGTACCCTAACCATGTTTATAGGCTCTCTAAGGCGCTTTATGGGCTCAAGCAAGCCCCAAGAGCATGGTATGAATGCCTTAGAGATTTCCTTATTGCAAATGGCTTCAAAGTCGGCAAGGCCGATCCTACTTTATTCACTAAAACTCTTAACAATGATTTGTTCGTATGCCAAATTTATGTTGATGATATTATATTTGGGTCTACTAACGAATCTACATGTGAAGAATTTAGTAGGATCATGACACAGAAATTCGAGATGTCTATGATGGGGGAGTTGAAGTATTTTCTAGGATTTCAAGTCAGACAACTCCAAGAGGGCACCTTCATTAGCCAAACAAAGTACACTCAAGACATTCTAAGCAAGTTTGGAATGAAGGATGCCAAACCCATCAAGACTCCCATGGGAACAAATGGGCATCTCGACCTCGACACGGGAGGTAAGTCCGTGGATCAAAAGGTATACCGGTCGATGATTGGTTCATTGCTTTATTTATGTGCATCTCGACCGGACATTATGCTTTCTGTATGCATGTGTGCAAGATTTCAAGCCGACCCTAAGGAATCACACCTTACGGCCGTAAAACGAATCTTGAGATATTTGGCTTATACTCCTAAGTTTGGGCTTTGGTATCCTCGGGGATCCACATTTGATTTGATTGGTTATTCGGATACCGATTGGGCGGGGTGTAAGATTAATAGGAAGAGCACATCGGGGACTTTCCAGTTCTTGGGAAGGTCCTTGGTGTCTTGGGCTTCAAAGAAGCAAAATTCGGTCGCTCTTTCTACCGCCGAAGCCGAGTATATTGCCGCAGGCCATTGTTGCGCGCAATTGCTTTGGATGAGGCAAACCCTGCGGGACTACGGTTACAAATTGACCAAAGTTCCTCTTCTATGTGATAATGAGAGTGCAATCCGCATGGCGGATAATCCCGTTGAGCACAGCCGCACTAAACACATAGCCATTCGGTATCATTTTCTTCGGGATCACCAACAAAAGGGGGATATCGAGATTTCATACATTAACACTAAAGATCAATTAGCCGATATCTTTACCAAGCCACTTGATGAACAATCTTTTACCAGACTTAGGCATGAGCTTAATATTCTTGATTCTAGGAATTTCTTTTGCTAATTTGCACACATAGCACACAAGTATACCTTTGATCATATCTCTTCTATATATGCTATGACTAATGTGTTTTCAAGTGTATTTCAAACCAAGTCATAGGTATATTGAAAGGGAATTGGAGTCTTCGGCGAAGACAAAGGCTTCCACTCCACTCTACTACTCATCCTTCGCCGTCGCTCCGCATCACTCTCCAACGTTGGTATAATCTTCACTCATTTATTTTATGACCAAAGGAGGAGAAAGTACTTCATTGGGCTCTAATGATTCCGTTTTTGGCGATTCATGCCAAAGGGGGAGAAAATATGAGCCCAAAGCAAAAGGACCGCACCACCACCCTAATTTTAAAATTAATGATTTTCAACTGGTAAATTTCAAAATTAGTATCTCTTCGTGTTCTAAAGGGGGAGCAAGTAGTATTTTCAAAATTGATGTCTTAAAACCCTCTTGAACACTAAGGGGAGACTTTATTTGAGGGGGAGTTTTGTTTAGTCAAAGGAAAAGCATTTGGAACAAAGGAAGAAAATTTCAAAACTTGAAAATGCTTTGCAAAATCTTATTCATTTACCTTTGACTATCTTGCAAAAGGACTTTGAAAAGAATTTACAAAAGAGTTTGCAAAAACAAAACTTATGGTGCAAATATGGTCCAATATGTCAAAGCCAAAGAAAACAATCCATGCGCATCATGTAAGTATTTATATTGGCTCAATTCCAAGCAACCTTTGCACTTACATTATGCAAACTAGTTCAATTATGCACTTCTATATTTGCTTTGGTTTGTGTTGGCATCAATCACCAAAAAGGGGGAGATTGAAAGGGAATTAGGCTTACACCTAGTCCCTAAATAATTTTGGTGGTTGAATTGCCCAACACAAATATTGGACTAACTAGTTTGCTCTAGTGTATAAGTTTTACAGGTGCAAAAGGTTCACACTTAGCCAATAAAATGACCATGTGTTGGGTTCGACAAAAGAGCAAAGGGACAACCGAAGGCACCTCTGGTCTGGCGCACCGGACTGTCCGGTGTGCCACCGGACATGTCCGGTGCACCAGAGGACTCCAACTCCGAACTCTTCACTCTCGGAAATTTCCAAAGGCCACTCCACTATAATTCACCGGACTGTCCGGTGTACACCGGACATGTCCGGTGCTCCAAGGAAGAGCGGCCTCAGGAACTCGCCAGTCTCGGGAATTCGCGAAGACGGCTCCGCTATAATTCACCGGACATGTCCGGTGTACACCGGACTGTCCGGTGCAACCTCGGGGCAACGACTACTTCGCGCCAACGGTCACCTGCAGGCGCATTTAATGCGCGCCAGTCGCGCGCAGATGTCAGGCACGCGGAAGCAGGTGCACCGGACATCAAATAGTACATGTCCGGTGTGCACCGGACATCTAGGCGGGCCCAGGTGTCAGAACTCCAACGGTCAAATTGCAATGGGTTTGGTGACGTGGCTGTTGCACCGGACATGTCCGGTGTGCACCGGACTGTCCGGTGCGCCATCGAACAGACAGCCTCACCAAACGGCTAGTTTGGTGGTTGGGGCTATAAATACCCCCAACCACCCCACATTCAAGTCATCCAAGTTTTCCACTTCTCAACCACTTACAAGAGCTAGGCATTCAATTCTAGACACACCAAAGAGATCAAATCCTCTCCAATTCCACTCAAGCCTTTAGTGACTAGCGAGAGAGATTTGCCGTGTTCTTTTGAGCTCTTGCGCTTGGATCGCTTTCTTTCTTTCTCACTTGTTCTTGTGATCAAAACTCAATTGTAACCAAGGCAAGAGGCACCAATTGTGTGGTGGCCCTTGTGGGGAAGTTTTGTTCCCGTTTGATTGAGAAGAAGAAAAGCTCACTCGGTCCAAGGGACCATTTGAGAGAGGGAAGGGTTGAAAGAGACCCGGCCTTTGTGGCCTCCTCAACGGGGAGTAGGTTTGCGAGAACCGAACCTCGGTAAAACAAATCCGCGTGTCACACTCTTTATTTGCTTGCGATTTGTTTTGCACCCTCTCTCGCCGACTCGTTTATATTTCTAACGCTAACCCGGCTTGTAGTTGTGTTTATATTTGTAAATTTCAGTTTCGCCCTATTCACCCCCCTCTAGGCGACTTTCAGGTATCCATATCCCGGAGGCGTAGGAGTCCCTCGGCTCGGTCGGCCTTGCCTGCTTATGTGTACTTTGTTGTTTTCATGATCCCACTACCGAGGTAGTCGAAAAGCACGAAAGATATTCTGGCAGAAAGACTTTTTCCGAGGAAAATTTTGACGCAGAGGGGGTTCGCCCCTTCTAGCCCCCGAGGGAGGGTCGGGCTTTGCCAAGGCAAGGCTGACCTTTCCTTGATGGTTAGACTCCATATGTAAACGAGGTATATGAACGGCTTGAAAACATCTTAAGGGTAGAAGCGACGTAGCTGTCGGATGTTCCAAGCGTTGCTGTAGACCTCGCTTTGACTGTTGGCCAGCTTGTATGTTCCAGGCTTCAAAACCTTGGCGATGACGAATGGCCCTTCCCAGGGAGGCATGAGCTTGTGCCGCCCTCGAGCGTCTTGTCATAGTCGAAGCACCAAGTCGCCCACCTGGAGGTCTCGGGACCGAACCCCTCGGGCGTGGTAGCGTCGCAGGGACTGCTGATACCGCGCCGAGTGTAGTAAGGCCATGTCCCGAGCCTCTGCCAGCTGGTCCAGTGAGTCTTCTCGGTTGGTCTGGTTGCGTCGGTCGTCGTAGGCCCTCGTCCTTGGGGAACCGTATTCTAAGTCTGTGGGCAAGATGGCCTCGGCTCCATAGACTAGAAAGAACGGCGTGAAACCCGTGGCTCGACTCGGCGTCGTCCTCAGGCTCCAGACCACCAAGGGGAGTTCCTTTATCCATCGCCTGCCGAACTTGTGGAGGTCGTTGTAGATCCTTGGCTTGAGTCCTTGCAGAATTAAGCCGTTGGCACGTTCTTGAAAGTCGCCTAGAGGGGGGGGGGGTGAATAGGGCGAAACTAAAATTTACAAAAATAATCACAACTACAAGTCGGGTTAGCGTTAGAAATATAATCGAGTCCGCGAGAGAGGGAGCAAAGCAAATCGCAAGCAAATGAAGAGTGTGACACGCGGATTTGTTTTACCGAGGTTCGGTTCTCGCAAACCTACTCCCCGTTGAGGAGGCCACAAAGGCCGGGTCTCTTTCAACCCTTCCCTCTCTCAAACGGTCCCTCGGACCGAGTGAGCTTTTCTTCTTCTCAATCAAACGGGAACAAAACTTCCCCGCAAGGGCCACCACACAATTGGTGCCTCTTGCCTTGGTTACAATTGAGTGTTGATCACAAGAACAAGTGAGAAAGAAGGAAAGCGATCCAAGCGCAAGAGCTCAAAAGAACACGGCAAATCTCTCTCGCTAGTCACTAAAGGCTTTAGTGGAATTGGAGAGGATTTGATCTCTTTGGTGTGTCTAGAATTGAATGCCTAGCTCTTGTAAGTGGTTGGAAGTTGGAAAACTTGGATGCCATGAATGGTGGGATGGTTGGGGTATTTATAGCCCCAACCACCAAACTTGACCGTTGGCTGGAGGCGTCTGTTCGATGGCGCACCGGACAGTCCGGTGCACACCGGACAGTCCGGTGCCCCTGCCACGTCATCACTGCCGTTGGATTCTGACCGTTGGAGCTTTTGACTTCTGGGCCCGCCTAGGTGTCCGGTGCACACCGGACATGTACTGTTCGATGTCCGGTGCACCGGTATGGGCGCGCCTGCCGTCTGCGCGCGCTGCGCGCGCATTAAATGCACCGCAGGTAGCCGTTGGCGCCGAAATAGCCATTGCTCCGCTGGTACACCGGACAGTCCGGTGCACACCGGACAGTCCGGTGAATTTTAGCGGAGCGGCTACCGCGCGAACCCGAGGCTGGCGAGTTCCGGAGGCCGCGCTTCGATGGAGCACCGGACACTGTCCGGTGTACACCGGACAGTCCGGTGAATTATAGTGCACCAGCTTCCGAGAATTCCTGAGGGCGAAGAGTTTGAGTTGGAGTCCTCTGGGCGCACCGGACACTGTCCGGTGCACACCGGACAGTCCGGTGCCTCCAGCCAGAGGTGCCTTCGGTTGCCTCGTTGCTCCTTTGTTGAATCCAAAACTTGGTCTTTTTATTGGCTAAGTGTGAACCTTTTGCACCTGTATAACTTAAGTACTGAAGCAAACTAGTTAGTCCAATATTTGTGTTGGGCAATTCAACCACCAAAATTATTTGGGGACTAGGTGTAAGCCTAATTCCCTTTCAATCTCCCCCTTTTTGGTGATTGATGCCAACACAAACCAAAGCAAATATAGAAGTGCATAATTGAACTAGTTTGCATAATGTAAGTGCAAAGATTGCTTGGAATTGAGCCAATATAAATACTTACATGAATGCGCATGGATTGTTTTCTTTGTTTTTGACATATTGGACCTCATTTGCACCATAAGTTTTGTTTTTGCAAACTCTTTTGTAAATTCTTTTCAAAGTCATTTTGCAAGATAGTCAAAGGTAAATGAATAAGATTTTGCAAAGCATTTTCAAGATTTGAAATTTTCTTCCTTTGTTCAAATGCTTTTCCTTTGACTAAACAAAACTCCCCCTCAAATAAGGTCTCCTCTTAGTGTTCAAGAGGGTTTTAAGACATCAATTTTGAAAATACTAGTTGCTCCCCCTTTAGAACACAAAGAGATACCAATATTGAAATTTACCAATTTAAAATCATCAAATTTATAAAATTAGGTGGTGGTGCGGTCCTTTTGCTTTGGGCTCATATTTTCTCCCCCTTTGGCATGAATCGCCAAAAACGGAATCATTAGAGCCCAATGAAGTACTTTCTCCCCCTTTGGTCATGAAATGAATGAGTGAAGATTATACCAAAGTTGGAGAGATGATGCGGAGCGACGGCGAAGAATGAGTAGTGGAGTGGAGTGGAAGCCTTGTCTTTGCCGAAGACTCCAATTCCCTTTCAATATACCTATGACTTGGTTTGAAATACACTTGAAAACACATTAGTCATAGCATATATAAAAGAGACATAATCAAAGGTATATTCATGAGCTATGTGTGCAAGACTAGCAAAAGAAATTCCTAGAATCAAGAATGTTGAGCTCATGCCTAAGTCTGGTAAAAGATTGTTCATCAAGTGGCTTGGTAAAGATATCGGCTAATTGATCTTTAGTGTTAATGTATGAAATCTCGATATCCCCTTTTTGTTGGTGATCCCAAAGAAAATGATACCGAATGGCTATGTGTTTAGTGCGGCTATGTTCGACGGGATTATCGGCCATTTTGATTGCACTCTCATTGTCACATAGCAAGGGGACTTTGGTTAATTTGTAACCGTAGTCCCGCAGGGTTTGCCTCATCCAAAGCAGTTGCGCGCAACAATGGCCTGCGGCAATATACTCGGCTTCGGCGGTAGAAAGAGCGACCGAATTTTGCTTCTTTGAAGCCCAAGACACCAAGGATCTTCCCAAGAACTGGCAAGTCCCCGATGTGCTCTTCCTATTAATCCTACACCCCGCCCAATCGGCATCCGAATACCCAATCAAATCAAAAGTGGATCCCCGAGGGTACCAAAGCCCAAACTTAGGAGTAAAAGCCAAATATCTCAAGATTCGTTTCACGGTCGTAAGGTGTGATTCCTTAGGGTCGGCTTGGAATCTTGCACACATGCAAACGGAAAGCATAATGTCCGGTCGAGATGCACATAAGTAAAGCAATGAACCAATCATCGACCGGTATACCTTTTGATCCACGGACTTGCCTCCCGTGTCGAGGTCGAGATGCCCATTAGTTCCCATGGGTGTCTTGATGGGCTTGGCATCCTTCATTCCAAACTTGCTTAGAATGTCTTGAGTATACTTCGTTTGGCTAATGAAGGTGCCTTCTTGGAGTTGCTTGACTTGGAATCCTAGAAAATACTTCAACTCCCCCATCATCGACATCTCGAATTTTTGTGTCATGATCCTACTAAATTCTTCACATGTAGATTTGTTAGTAGACCCAAATATGATATCATCAACATAAATTTGGCATACAAACAAATCATTGTCAAGAGTCTTAGTGAATAGAGTAGGATCGGCCTTGCCGACTTTGAAGCCATTTGCAATAAGGAAATCTCTAAGGCATTCATACCATGCTCTTGGGGCTTGCTTGAGCCCATAAAGCGCCTTAGAGAGCCTATAAACATGGTTAGGGTACTCACTGTCTTCAAAGCCGGGAGGTTGCTCAACATAGACCTCCTCCTTGATTGGTCCATTGAGGAAGGCACTCTTCACGTCCATTTGATAGAGCTTGAAGCCATGGTAAGTAGCATAGGCCAATAATATGCGAATTGACTCAAGCCTAGCTACGGGTGCATAGGTTTCACCAAAATCCAAACCTTCGACTTGTGAATACCCCTTGGCCACGAGTCGAGCTTTGTTCCTAGTCACCACACCATGCTCATCTTGCTTGTTGCGGAAAACCCACTTGGTCCCTACAACATTTTGGTTAGGACGTGGAACCAAATGCCATACCTCATTCCTTGTGAAATTGTTGAGCTCCTCTTGCATCGCCATCACCCAATCCGAATCTTGAAGTGCTTCCTCTACCCTGTGTGGCTCAATAGAGGAAACAAACGAGTAATGTTCACAAAAATGTGCAACACGAGATCGAGTAGTTACCCCCTTATGAATGTCGCCGAGGATGGTGTCGACGGGGTGATCTCGTAGTATTGCTTGGTGGACTCTTGGGTGTGGCGGCCTTGGTTGTTCATCCTCCTTGTCTTCATCATTTGCATCTCCCCCTTGATCGTTGCCGTCATTTTGAGGTGGCTCATCTTCTTGATCTTTTTGTTCAACATCTTGAGCCTCATCCTCAATTTGAGTTGGTGGAGACGCTTGCGTGGAGGAGGATGGTTGATCTTGTGCATGTGGAGGCTCTTCGGATTCCTTAGGACACACATCCCCAATGGACATGTTCCTTAGTGCTATGCATGGAGCCTGTTCTTCACCTATTTCATCAAGATCAACTTGCTCTACTTGAGAGCCGTTAGTCTCATCAAACACAACGTCACAAGAAACTTCAACAAGTCCTGAGGACTTGTTAAAGACTCTATATGCCCTTGTGTTTGAGTCATATCCTAGTAAAAAGCCTTCTACAGTTTTAGGAGCAAATTTAGATTTTCGACCTCTCTTAACAAGAATAAAGCATTTGCTACCAAAAACTCTAAAATATGAAATATTTGGCTTTTTACCGGTTAGGAGTTCATAGGATGTCTTCTTGAGGATTCGGTGAAGATATAACCGGTTGATGGCGTAGCAAGCGGTGTTGACCGCTTCGGCCCAAAACCGATCCGATGTCTTGTACTCATCAAGCATGGTTCTTGCCATGTCCAATAGAGTTCGATTCTTCCTCTCCACTACACCATTTTGTTGTGGAGTGTAGGGAGAAGAGAACTCATGCTTGATGCCCTCCTCCTCAAGAAAGCCTTCAATTTGAGAATTCTTGAACTCCGTGCCATTATCGCTTCTAATTTTCTTGATCCTTAAGGCGAACTCGTTTTGAGCCCGTCTTAAGAATCCCTTTAAGGTTTCTTGGGTATGAGATTTATCCTGCAAAAAGAACACCCAAGTGAAGCGAGAATAATCATCCACAATTACAAGACAATACTTACTACCGCCGATGCTTATGTAAGCGATCGGGCCGAATAAATCCATGTGTAGGAGCTCCAGTGGCCTGTCGGTAGTCATGATGTTTTTGTGTGGATGATGGACACCAACTTGCTTCCCGGCTTGGCATGCGCTACAAATCCTGTCTTCCTCAAAATGAACATTGGTTAGTCCTAAAATGTGTTCTCCCTTTAGAAGCTTGTGAAGATTCTTCATTCCAACATGGGCTAGTCGGCGGTGCCAGAGCCAACCCAAGTTAGTCTTAGCAATCAAGCAAGTGTCGAGTTCAGCTCTATCAAAATCTACCAAGTATAGCTGACCCTCTAACACTCCCTTAAATGCTATTGAATCATCACTTCTTCTAAAGACAGTAAAACCAATATCAGTAAAAAGACAGTTGTAGCCCATTTGACATAATTGGGATACGGAAAGCAAATTGTAATCTAAGGAATCTACAAGAAAAACATTGGAAATAGTGTGGTCAGGTGATATAGCAATTTTACCCAAACCTTTGACCAAACCTTGATTTCCATCCCCGAATGTGATAGCTCGTTGGGGATCTTGGTTTTTCTCATAAGAGGAGAACATCCTTTTCTCCCCGGTCATGTGGTTTGTGCACCCGCTGTCGAGTATCCAACTTGAGCCCCCGGATGCATAAACCTGCAAAACAATTTTAGTTCTTGATTTTAGGTACCCAAACGGTTTTGGGTCCTTTAGCATTAGATACAAGAACTTTGGGTACCCAAACACAAGTCTTGGAGCCCTTGTGTTTGCCCCCAACAATTTTGGCAACTACCTTGCCGGATTTGTTAGTTAAAACATAAGATGCATCAAAAGTTTTAAATGAAATGACATGATCATTTGATGCATTAGGAGTTTTCTTTCTAGGCAACTTGGCACGGGTTGGTTGCCTAGAACTAGATGTCTCACCCTTATACATGAAAGCATGATTAGGGCCAGAGTGAGACTTCCTAGAGTGAATTTTCCTAATCTTGCTCTCAGGATAGCTGGCAGGGTACAAAATGTAACCCTCGTTATCCTGAGGCATGGGAGCCTTGCCCTTAACAAAGTTAGATAAGTTCTTTGGAGGGGTATTAATTTTGACATTGTCTCCCTTTTGAAAGCCAATGCCGTCCTTAATGCCAGGGCGTCTCCCATTATAGAGCATGCTTCTAGCAAATTTAAATTTTTCATTTTCTAAGTCATGCTCACTGATCTTAGCATTAAGTTGTGCTATGTGATCATTTTGTTTTTTTATTAAGGCTAGGTGATCATGGATAGCATCAACATTAATATCTCTACACCTAGTACAAATGGAAATATGCTCAGTAGATGTAGAGGGTTTGCAAGATTTTAGTTCAACAACCTTAGCATGCAACATATCATTTTTAGTTCTAAGGTCGGAAATAGTAGCATTGCAAACATCAAAATCCTTAGCCTTAGCAATAAGTTTCTCATTCTCATTTCTAAGGCTAGCAATAGAAATATTCAACTCATCAATCCTAGCAAGCAAATCAACATTATCATTTCTAGGATCAATGCAAACATGAGAGTCAACCTTAGCAATTAATTTAACATTTTCATTTCTAAGGTTGGCAATAGTGTCATGGCATGTGCTTAGCTCACTAGATAATTTGTTACATTTTTCTACTTCTAGAGCATAAGCATTTTTAACCTTAACATGTTTCTTATTTTCCTTGATTAGGAAGTCCTCTTGGGAGTCCAAGAGATCATCCATTTCATGGATGGCACTAATTAGCTCATTTAATTTTTCCTTTTGTTCCATGTTAAGGTTAGCAAAAAGAATGCGCAAGTTATCCTCCTCATTTTTATCATCATCCTCATCACTAGATGTTTCATATTTAGTGGAGGACCTTGATTTTACCTTCTTTTTGCCGTCCTTGGCCATGAGACACTTGTGGCCGACGTTGGGGAAGAGGAGTCCCTTGGTGACGGCGATGTTGGCGGCGTCCTCATCGTCGGAGGAGTCGCTTGAGCTTTCGTCGGAGTCCCACTCCCGACAAACATGGGCATCGCCGCCCTTCTTCTTGTAGTACTTCTTCTTTTCTCTCCTCTTTCCCTTCTTGTCGTCGCCCCTGTCACTGTCACTAGACATAGGACATTTTGCAATAAAATGACCGGGCTTACCACACTTGTAGCAAACCTTCTTGGAACGGGATTTGTAATCCTTCCCCTTCCGTTGCTTGAGGATTTGCCGAAAGCTCTTGATGATTAGGGCCATCTCCTCGTTGTCGAGCTTGGAGGCGTCAATTGGTTGTCTACTTGGTGTAGACTCCTCCTTCTTCTCCTCCGTTGCCTTGAAGGCCACCGGTTGCGCCTCGGATGTGGAAGGCTCGTCAAGCTCGTTTATCTTCTTTGAGCCCTTAATCATGCATTCAAAGCTTACAAAATTCCCGATAACTTCCTCGGGGGTCATTAGTGGATATCTAGGATTACCACGAATTAATTGTACTTGAGTGGGGTTAAGGAAAATAAGTGCTCTTAAAATAACCTTGACCACCTCGTGGTCATCCCACTTTTTGCTCCCGAGGTTGCGCACTTGGTTCACCAAGGTCTTGAGCCGGTTGTACATATCTTGTGGCTCCTCCCCTTGGCGAAGACGGAAGCGACCGAGCTCCCCCTCGATCGTTTCCCGCTTGGTGATCTTGGTGAGTTCATCACCCTCGTGCGCCGTCTTGAGTAGGTCCCAAATCTCCTTTGCGTTCTTCAATCCTTGTACTTTGTTGTATTCCTCCTTGCTTAGAGAGGCAAGGAGAATGGTTGCGGCTTGGGAGTTGAAGTGCTCGATTTGGGCCACTTCGTCCGTGTCATAATCCTCATCCCCTATTGATGGTACCTGTGCTCCAAACTCAACAACATTCCATATACTTTTGTGGAGTGAGGTTAGATGAAATTTCATTAAATCACTCCACCTAGCATAATCTTCGCCGTTAAAAGTTGGCGGTTTGCCTAATGGAACGGAAAGTAATGGAGTATGTCTAGAAGTACGGGGATAGTTTAAAGGAATCTTACTAAACTTCTTGCGCTCTTGGCGCTTGGAAGTTACGGACGGTGCATCGGAGTCGGAGGTGGATGTTGATGAAGTGTCGGTCTCGTAGTAGACCACCTTCCTCATCCTCTTGTGCTTGTCCCCACTCCGATGGGGCTTGTGAGAAGAAGATTTTTCCTTCTTCTCCTTGTGGTGAGAAGAGGAAGATCTTTTCTCCTTCCGCTTGGTGGAGTTCTTCTTCTTCTCCCTTCTCTTGGTGCGGGACTCTTCCGATGAAGTGCTCCCTTGGCTTGTAGTGGGCTTGTTGTCGCCGGTCTCCATCTCCCTCTTGGTGTGATCTCCCGACATCACTTCGAGCGGTTAGGCTCTAATGAAGCACCGGGCTCTGATACCAATTGAAAGTCGCCTAGAGGGGGGGGGGGTGAATAGGGCGAAACTGAAATTTACAAAAATAATCACAACTACAAGTCGGGTTAGCGTTAGAAATATAATCGAGTCCGCGAGAGAGGGAGCAAAGCAAATCGCAAGCAAATGAAGAGTGTGACACGCGGATTTGTTTTACCGAGGTTCGGTTCTCACAAACCTACTCCCCGTTGAGGAGGCCACAAAGGCCGGGTCTCTTTCAACCCTTCCCTCTCTCAAATGGTCCCTCGGACCGAGTGAGCTTTTCTTCTTCTCAATCAAACGGGAACAAAACTTCCCCGCAAGGGCCACCACACAATTGGTGCCTCTTGCCTTGGTTACAATTGAGTGTTGATCACAAGAACAAGTGAGAAAGAAGGAAAGCGATCCAAGCGCAAGAGCTCAAAAGAACACGGCAAATCTCTCTCGCTAGTCACTAAAGGCTTTAGTGGAATTGGAGAGGATTTGATCTCTTTGGTGTGTCTAGAATTGAATGCCTAGCTCTTGTAAGTGGTTGGAAGTTGGAAAACTTGGATGCCATGAATGGTGGGATGGTTGGGGTATTTATAGCCCCAACCACCAAACTTGACCGTTGGCTGGAGGCGTCTGTTCGATGGCGCACCGGACAGTCCGGTGCACACCGGACAGTCCGGTGCCCCTGCCACGTCATCACTGCCGTTGGATTCTGACCGTTGGAGCTTCTGACTTCTGGGCCCGCCTGGGTGTCCGGTGCACACCGGACATGTACTGTTCGATGTCCGGTGCACCGGTATGGGCGCGCCTGCCGTCTGGGCGCGCTGCGCGCGCATTAAATGCACCGCAGGTAGCCGTTGGCGCCGAAATAGCCGTTGCTCCGCTGGTACACCGGACAGTCCGGTGAATTTTAGCGGAGCGGCTACCGCGTGAACCCGAGGCTGGCGAGTTCCGAAGGCCGCGCTTCGATGGAGCACCGGACACTGTCCGGTGTACACCGGACAGTCCGGTGAATTATAGTGCGCCAGCTTCCGAGAATTCCCGAGGGCGAAGAGTTTGAGTTGGAGTCCTCTGGGCGCACCGGACACTGTCCGGTGCACACCGGACAGTCCGGTGCCTCCAGCCAGAGGTGCCTTCGGTTGCCTCGTTGCTCCTTTGTTGAATCCAAAACTTGGTCTTTTTATTGGCTAAGTGTGAACCTTTTGCACCTGTATAACTTAAGTACTGGAGCAAACTAGTTAGTCCAATATTTGTGTTGGGCAATTCAACCACCAAAATTATTTGGGGACTAGGTGTAAGCCTAATTCCCTTTCAGTTCTACCTGCCCATTCGTCATGGGGTGTGCCACGGCGGCGCAGTCCACCTGGATGTGGTGATCCTCGCAGAAGTCCAGGAACTTTCTACCGGTGAACTGGGTGCCGTTGTCGGTGATGATGGAGTTCGGGACCCTGAAGAGATGGATGATGTTGGTGAAGAATGCCACCTCCTGTTCGGACCTGATGCTGTTTAGGGGTCGGACCTCGATCCACTTGGAGAATTTGTCGATGGCAACCAGTAGGTGCGTGTAGCCCCTAGGTGCCTTCTGCAAGGGACCGACGAGGTCCAGACCCCACACAGCAAACGACCAGGTGATGGGTATTGTTTGCAAAGCCTGAGCGGGTAGGTGCATTTGCCTTGCGTAGAATTGACACCCTTGGCAGGTGCGGACAATTCTAGTGGCGTTGGCCACCGTGGTCGGCCAGTAGAAACCTTGTCGGAAAGCATTTCCAACAAGGGCTCGAGGCGCTGCGTGATGACCGCAAGCCCCCGAGTGTATTTCTTGTAAGAGCTCCTGGCCTTCGGCGATGGATATGCATCGCTGGAGGATGCCGGAGGGGCTGTGGTGGTAGAGCTCCTTCCCGTCACCCAGCAAGACGAATGACCTGGCGCGCCGCGCCAGTCGCCGAGCTTCGGCTCGGTCGAGGGGCAGCTCTCCTCGGTGGAGATATTGCAGGTACGGGGTCTGCCAATCTCGATCAGGCAGGACCCCATTCTGCTCTCCCTCGACGCGCAGTGCCTCGCCCTCGGGGGCCGAGGGTGCCTCGGGCTGAGCCGAGGGCGCCTCGGGCTGATCTGAGGGCGCCTCGGGCTGAGTCGAGGGTGCCCCGGGCAGGGCCGAGACCTTTTCGGGCTCGAGCGTGTTGTTGGTCTTGACTGAGGGTTGATGTAGGTCCCGGGAGAAGACATTCGGGGGAACCGTTGTTCGCGCCGAAGCTATCTTCGCTAGCTCGTCCGCAGTCTCATTGTACCGCCGGGCGACATGGTTGACCTTGAGCCCATAGAACTTGTCCTCCAGGCGCCGAACCTTGTCGCAGTAGGCTTCCATCTTCGGGTCACGGCAATGGGAGTTCTTCATGACTTGGTCGATGACAAGCTACGAGTCGCCGCGAGCGTCGAGGCGTCAGACCCCTAGCTCGATGGCGCTGCGCAACCCGTTAACCAGAGCCTCATACTCGGCCACATTGTTGGACACCGGGAAATGGAGGCGCAACACGTAGCGGAGGTGCTTCCCGAGGGGTGAGATGAAGAGCAGGCCCGCGCCCGCCCCTATTTTCATCAACGACCCGTCGAAGAACATGGTCTAGAGTTCCAGTTGGATCGGAGCTGCCGGGAGCTGGGTGTCGACCCATTCAGCCACAAAGTTCGTCAAGACTTGGGACTTGATGGCCTTCCGAGGGGCGAACGAGATTGTCTCGCCCATGATTTCCACCACCCACTTTGCAATCCTACCCGAGGCCTCTCGGCACTGGATGATCTCCCCCAGGGGGAAGGATAACACCACAGTCACCGGATGAGACTCAAAGTAGTGTCGCAACTTCCGTCGCGTCAGAATCACCGCGTACAGCAGCTTCTGAATTTGTGGGTAGCGGATCTTGGTCTCGGACAGTACCTCACTGATGAAGTAGACCGGCCTCTGGACGGGCAATGCATGCCCTTCTTCTCGTCTTTCGACCACGATCGCGGCGCTGACCACCTGAGTGGTAGCGGCGACGTAGATTAAGAGGGCTTCTCCGGCAGCGGGAGGCACCAGGATGGGTGCGTTCGTAAGGAGCGCCTTCAGGTTCCCGAGGGCTTCCTCGGCCTCGGGGGTCCAAGTGAAGCACTCGATCTTTCTTAAGAGGCGATACAGAGGTAGGCCTCTTTCGCCGAGGCGCGAGATGAAGTGGCTTAGAGCCGCAAGGCATCCCATGACCCTCTGTACGCCTTTCAAGTCCTTGATGGGCCCCATGTTGGTGACGACCGCGATTTTCTCCGGGTTGGCCTCGATGCCCCGCTCGGAGACGATGAACCCCAAGAGCATGCCTCGGGGGACTCCGAAGACGCACTTCTCGGGATTGAGTTTTACGCCTTTCGCCTTGAGACACTTGAATGTCGTTTCAAGGTCGGAGAGGTGGTCGGAGGCTTTCCTCGTCTTGACTACGATGTCATCGACGTAAGCCTCGACGGTCCAACCAATGTGCTCTCCGAACACGTGGTTCATGCACCTTTGATATGTCGCACACGCATTCCTCAAACCAAATGGCATAGTAACGTAGTAGTACATGCCAAAAGGTGTGATGAAAGAAGTCGTGAGCTGGTCGGACTCTTTCATCCTGATTTGGTGATACCCTGAGTAGGCATCGAGGAAAGACAGGGTTTCGCACCCAGCAGTGGAATCCACGATTTGATCGATGCGAGGCAGAGGGTAGGGAACCTTCGGACATGCTTTGTTTAGACCAGTGTAGTCTACACACATCCGCCATTTCCCTCCTTTCTTTCTCACAAGCACAGGATTGACAAGCCATTCGGGATGGAATACCTCTTTGATGAACCCTGCGGCCATCAGCTTGTGGACCTCCTCGCCTATGGCTCTGCGCTTTTCTTCATCGAATCGGTGCAGAGGCTGCTTCACGGGTCGGGCTCCAGCTCGGATATCCAGCGAGTGCTCGGCGACATCCCTCGGTCTGCCAGGCATGTCCGAGGGACTCCACGCAAAGACTTTGGCGTTCGCGCGGAGAAAGTCGTCGAGCACTGCTTCCGGTTTGGGGTCGAGCTCGGAGCCGATCCGTATCTGCTTGGAGGCGTCGTTGCTGGGGTCGAGAGGGACGGACTTAACCGTCTCTATTGGCTCGAAGTTGCTGGCGTGGTGCTTCGCATCTGGCGCCTCCTTGGAGAGGCTCTCCAAGTCGGCGATGAGGGCCTCAGATTCGGCGAGGGCCTCGGCGTACTCCATGCACTCCACGTCGCATTCGTACGCATGTCGGTACGTGGGGCTGACGGTGATGACCCTGTTGGGGCCGGCATTTTGAGCTTGAGGTAGGTGTAGTTGGGGACAACCATGAACTTGGCGTAGCATGGCCTCCCTAGTACTGCGTGGTAGGTTCCTCGGAACCTGACCACCTCGAACGTGAGGGTTTCCCTTCGGAAGTTGGAGGGAGTCCCAAAGCAGACGGGCAGATCGAGTTGTCCGAGGGGTGGGACACGTTTCTCGGGGATGATCTCGTGAAAAGGCGCCGTGCCTGTCCGGATCGAGGACAGATCGATCTGCAGGAGCCCGAGGGTCTCGGCACAGATGATGTTGAGGCTGCTGCCTCCTTCCATGAGGACCTTGGTGAGCCTGTCATTGCCGATGACGGGGTCGACAACGAGCGGATATTTCCCCGGGCTCGGCACGCGGTCGGGGTGGTCACCCTGGTTGAAGGTGATGGGCTTGTCGGACCAGTCTAGGTAGACTGGCGCTGCCACCTTTACCGAGCAGACCTCCCGACGCTCTTGCTTGCGGTGCCGAGCCGAGGCGTTCACCACTTGCCCACCGTAGATCATGAAGCAGTCGTGGACCTCGGGAAACTCCTCTACCTTGTGATCCTCCTTCTTGTCGTTGTTGTGGGCCCTGCCACCTTCCCTAGGTGGCCTGACCTTGTGAAAGTGGCGCCGAAGCATGACGCACTCCTCAAGGGTGTGCTTGACGGGTCCCTAATGATAGGGGCATGGTTCCTTGAGCATCTTATCAAAGAGATTGGCACCTCCAGGAGGTTTCCGAGGGTTCTTGTACTCAGTGGCAGCGACAAGGTCCGCGGCGGTGGCGTCGCGTTTTGCTTGCGACTTCTTCTTGTTCTTCTTCTTCGTGCCACGCTGAGCGGACGCCTCGGGGACGTCTTCCGGCTGGCGGCCCTGGGGCTGCTTGTCCTTTCGAAAGATGGCCTCAACCACCTCCTAGCCAGAGGCGAACTTGGTGGCGATGTCCATCAGCTCGCTCGCCCTGGTGGGGGTCTTGCGACCTAGCTTGCTCACCAGGTCGCGGCAGGTGGTGCCAGCGAGGAACGCGCCGATGACGTCCGAGTCGGTGACGTTGGGCAGCTCGGTGCGCTGCTTCGAGAATCGCCGGATGTAGTCCCGGAGAGACTCTCTCGGCTGCTGGCGGCAGCTTCGGAGATCCCAGGAGTTCCCAGGGCGCACGTACGTGGCCTGGAAGTTGCCGGCGAAGCCTCGGACCAGGTCGTCCTAGTTGGAGATCTGCCCCGGAGGTAGATGCTCTAGCCAGGCTCGAGCGGTGTCGGAGAGGAACAGGGGGAGGTTGCGGATGATGAGGTTGTCATCATCCATTCCACCCAGCTGGCAGGCCAGTTGGTAGTCCGTGAGCCTTAGTTCCGGCCTCGTCTCCCCCGAGTACTTTGTAATGGTAGTCGGGGTTCGGAACCGGGCCGGGAACGGCGCCCGTCGTATGGCCCGACTGAAAGCCAGCGGACCGGGTGGTTCGGGCGAGGGGCTCCGATCCTCCCCGCTGTCGTAGCATCCCCCACGCCTGGGGTGGTAGCCTCGGTGCACCCTCTCGTCGAGGTGGGCTCGACGATTGTGGTGGTGGTGCTCGTTGCCGAGGCGACCCGGGGCCGCAGGCGCCGTGTTGCGTGTGCGCCCGGTGTGGACCGAGGCTTCCCGCACGAATCGGGAAGTCGCGGCGTGATGCTCTGAGGGGTACCCCTGTCTTCGGGAGGCAGAGCTTTCGGCCCGTTGGACCGCAGCATCCTCCAGGAGATTCTTGAGCTCTCCCTAGATACGCCGCCCTTCGGTGGTCGATAGTTCCGGCATCACGCGGAGTAGTATTGCTGCTGCAGCCAGGTTCTGGCCAACCCCACTGGAAGCCGGTGGCAGCCTTGCCCTGACGTCGTCGGCAATGCGGTGCTGGATGCCCTGGGTAGATGACGCGCTTCTCCGGCCGGAGCTTGGTCTGCCCATTCCTGCCCGATGTTCCGCCGGAACTTCTCAAGTGTTCCTGCTCCCTCGTCGAGCCTGGCCTGCATCTCGTAGATTTGCTCGAGCTGTGCGTCCTGACCCCCCACAGGGACTGGGACCACAGCTAGCTCCTGAAGGATGTCAACGCGAGGCGCAGGCCTAGGGGGATCGCCGTTTTTCGGCATACCAAGATGGTTGCCTTCGCCGAGACCCCCTAGATCGACGTGGAAACATTCACGACTTGGGCCGCAGTCCTCGTCGCCGAAGCTACGGCTACCATCGGAACAATCGGAGAGGCAGTAGTCGCATACGGTCATGAAGTCCCGCATGGCACTGGGGTTACCGAGCCCGGAGAAATCCCAACAAAAGTCAGGCTCGTCATCTTCCTCAGAACCCGAGGGTCCGTAGGTCGAGATGGCCGTCAGTCTGTCCCAGGGCGACCACATATGGTACCCCGGAGGGTTGGTACATGCCTCTATGAAGGCTTCCACCGAAGCGAGGTCGTTTGGTGGGTCGAAGCTGATTCCAAAAGGCACAAGATGGGAATCGGTCGGTACCTCTTGGTCGACAGGCGGTGATGAAGTCGTGTCAGGGGCGGACTGCACCGTTGTCTCAGGTACGAGGGCGACGCCCAGCAAGTCCTTCGCGAGCGTGCTGGCGTCGTCCGTCTGCTTGGGGTTGGCGTGTTGCGGGGAAACGGCGCTCATCTTCGTCTTAGACACAAGGTCGAAGCCCGACGTGTCCCCCGCTGGGGCACCGACGTCGTCGACTTGCTCGACAGCCGACGAGGTGCTGCCTCCTGCTTGGCCATGGTTGCCCCGCCTCCTCCTCCGTCGGGGGGGGGGGGGGAGGTGACGGGACAAACCCGGATGTTGTTCTTCTGCCATGTGGGGAAGACATCGTTGATTCCACCACCGGCGAGCGGGTTGACGGCAGCCATTGTTGCTGTCGCGCGGTGGAGGAAGGAGTATCATGTCGTAGCTGCCGTCGAGGGACATGAACTCAAGGCTCCCGAAATGGAGCATCGTCCCGGGTTGGAAAGGTTGCTGGAGACTACCCATCTAGAGCTTGACGGGAAGCTATTTGTCAACACGCAGCAGGCCCCTACCTGGCGCGCCACCTATCGGCGTTTCGACCCCGGGGGGTCCCTGGACCGATGAGTAAATTGTCGCTGCGTGTCCCAGCCCAGATGGGTTGGCGCGAGACGGGACACAAAGGGGGAGAACAGTAAGGGGAAACCGTGGCCTTCGTGTTGTCCTGCGCCCAAGGCGGATGGATGCGCTTGCAGTAGGGGGTTACAAGCGTTCGCGTGGGAGAGAGAGAGCGAGAGCCTTATGCGTCGGCCCGTTCACCCGCGCGGCCAACCTCCTTCGTACGAGAGCCCTGGACCTTCCTTTTATAGGCGTAAGGAGAGGGTCCAGGTGTACAATGGGGGGTGTAGCAGTGTGCTAACGTGTCTAGCAGAGAGGAGCTAGAGCCCTAAGTACATGCCGTCGTGGCAGTCGGAGAGGTTTTGGCACCCTGTTCATGTGATGTCGTGGCTGTCGGATGAGCGCTGGAGCCCTGCGGAAGTACAACTGTCAGGGCTGTCGGATCCTTGCTGACGTCTCCTTGCTGATGTAAGGGGCTGGGAGCTGCCGTCGTCATGGAGCGTGCGGGTGTCATCATTACTTGTTTGCTGGGGCGAGCCAGATGGGACGCCGGTCTTGTTCCCCGTAGCCTGAGCTAGCTAGGGGCAGGGTAATGATGGCCCCCTGGCGACTCGTCGGTCTGGACCCGAGTTTGGGCGAGGTGGTGATTCCTCCGAGGTCAAGGTTGAGTCTGAGCCCTGGGGTCGGGCGAGGCGGAGTCCATCGTCTTCCGGAGCCGAGGCTGAGTCCGAGCCCTAGGGTCGGGCGAGGCGGAGTTCGTCGTCTTCCGGAGCCGAGGCTGAGTCCGAGCCCTGGAGTCGGGCGAGGCGGAGTTCGTCGTCTTCTAAGTCGTGGTTGAGTCCGAGCCCTGGGGTCAGGCGAGGCGGAGTCCATCGTCTTCCGGAGCCGAGGCTGTGTCCGAGCCCTAGGGTCGGGCGAGGCGAAGTTCGTCGTCTTCCGGAGCCGAGGCTGGGGCCGAACCCTGGGGTTAGGCGAGGCGGAGTTTCCTATGTCGCCCGAGGCTGGACTTAGCCGCTGTCGACCTCACTCTGGCGAGTGGCACGACAGTCGGAGCGGGGCAGGCGGCGCTGTTTTCTTGTCAGGTCGGTTAGTGAAGCGGCGAAGTGACTGCGGTCACTTCGGCTCTGTCGACTGAAGAGCGCGCGTCAGGATAAGGTGTCAGGCGATCCTGGCATTAAATGCTCCTGCGATACGGTCAGTTGGCGTGGCGATCTGGCCAATGTTGCTTCTCTGCGAAGACTGGGCCTCGGGCGAGCCGAAGGTGTGTCCATTGCTTGAGGGGGCCCTCGGGCGAGACGTGAATCCTCCAGGGTCGGCTGCCTTTGCCCGAGGCTGGGCTCGGGCGAGGCGAGATCGTGTCCCTTGAGTGGACTGAGACTTGACCTTAATCGCGCCCATCAGGCCTTTGCAGATTTGTGCTGATGGGGTTTACCAGCTGAGATTAGGAGTCTCGGGGGTACCCCTAATTATGGTCCCCGACAATCATCATCAGGATAACATCATCGTATCATAAATATTCACATCATGTTCATTGATTAAAGTAAAGCAATAGCATGAAGATAACCATAATAACCCAAAAGGTAATCAAGGACAAGATAAATACAAAGCTAGTCAATCCTTAGGTTTCAATTAAGTAACGCGGGACGGTGAATTATAAAGTAAATAGAACATAATGGGTCAGATGACACTTGCCTTCACCAAACAGATGCTTAGGGTCTTCAACTTTGTGGAACTCGAAGAGCCTGATCACTTGGTCGTCGAAGCTTGACCGTCGATTCCTTGAAGCTTGGAGATGGATCACACTCTAATCGCAAATCGAAACAAAGACAATAAGACACAAGCAAGCTAACACATATATGCATAAGAACATTACACCATTCAAATACAAACATAATAAAATATGCAAAACAAAATAGAGAGCGTTACTACGGTCACGCGTGGAAAAAGAAATGTCGAACTCGAAGCAACGATCGGGAAGATATCGCGTTTATTACGCTAAACAAGTATTAACGCTAACAATTAATTCGACCTTATCAATTATAAATTATATCTACTATTTAGTGTGATTAATATGCTACACTAATAGCTGTAAGTTAATTAAATAATTTTAATTAAAACGGAAGATTCTAAGCGAGACGAATTTACGATGCGTGAAACAGCACGACCGCACGCGACCTAGCATGCACCACGCGCGGCACGCACAGACAAAATGACGACAGTGAACCCAACACGACAGCGTGTAGAACAACGCACGGACATGCACGACATAACACGCTGACGACACACGAAACAACGCGCGCGACGAGCGCGAATGACGCGCCAACAGCACGCCACCACGTGCGGAACAGCACGCGCGACAGGCGAGAAAACGACAGGCAAGAAAACTAAATAGGTAACACATTTATACTAAACACCTATTAAATAAACAAAAATAAGTTAAGCTAATATTAGCTAGGTTAATATTTATTATAAAAGCGAGAGATAAACACTACACATTTAATCTAATTGAAATATTAGCCTAATAAATATTAGTCGAGCAAACTTAAAGTTTATTATCTAAAATATGTGATCTGACGAATTAATGTTATTTACTCATAAGAGAAAACAATTTATTATCACGCGACACTGTACGAAACAGCACGTGCAAATAACGCGAATGACGCGCGAATCAGCACATGACTACGAGCCCAACACGCACGAACAGCACGCAGACGACACTTACGGCACGCGAGAACTACTAATAATCATCTCGTTTATACTAAATAAATAAATATTATTTCACAAAACATTTGAGGTGGCATTAATCATGTTAATCGGTATTTTCAAAACGCCAATTAAAATTGTAAGTTAGGCTTAACTAGATTTCTATTTTAATAATTTTCAACTAACTACATAATTAACGAAAGCCTGTGTCGCGACAAAATAACGCTACTAACACGTGGGTAGACGAACTTCGCCTAGGTGTAGACGAATGTCGTCGGGACCCCGACGACACGCTGCGTACGCGAAACAACATGCACAACAGCGCGCGACACGCGCGAGTCAATGCAACTATGCTCGCGAACAGTACGATGTCCCACAAACGACGCCGCACGCGAACAACAATAAACCAATAATTAATTAAAAGTGTTTAAGCTGGTAGTAATCGACTTAATTAACATTTATACTTATAAAAGCCCGAGTTAAAACTATAGACTCATTCTAATTAAATTATTATTTTAAATAATCGACAACTAAACAAGAAATGACTAATTGGTGTGAGCGACCATAACGAAAATATTAAATAACACGTGGACATCGCGAAACAGCGCACAAGGGCAATGGCTACAACGGCGCACAACAGCTCGCTCGACCATGCGAGGGCACCCGACAAGCACAGCACGATGACATAGCGCGCGCAGAACGGGCAACGGCGAGGCGAGTGGCGCGAATGCGCGCACGCAGGGGGTAGATGGGCATTGTCTACGGGTAGACGAACGTTATCTAAACCCCGACGGCACGCTGTGCACACGCGGATGTGGGTACGTCCGCGGGATGAGCACGACGACAAGCACGGGCTACGACGACGCGGCTTGGGACTGGGTTTGACGACTTGCGCATGAGTAGAAGCTCGTCGCGCCGGGTTGGCTAAGCAGGAGCTGCGCATATGAGTTACGCCGAGCGTGACGACCATAGAGAGGCTCCCAACCCGACGATGGAGCTCGCATGACCGACGAACTCGATACGACCAGGGGAGAGGAGGACGGCGAGGAGCAAGCGCAGGTCAAGGCGAGGACTACCGGCGACTGGCTGGCACCACCGGCGCAACCACGACGCAGACCGGTGGAGGCACGGAGCATCACTTCCATGACGGCGAAGGCGGGCTGCTCACACGAGGAGGCCTCGGCCACGCATCAGCCTACTGCGCGTGGATGGAAAAGAGAAACCAGAGGAGAGAGGGAGAAGAAGAGGGGGCTCACCTCTCACTCGCGACGACGACCGGGACGGTGAGGTGCTCCGACGAGGGCATGGGCGACATCGGGGCGAGCTCGCGACGGAAGCCGGACGCGGCACTCGCGGTGGCCCGATGCACGTATCACGGCACGGCCGCGCAACAGCCTAGGGAAATGACGCGGCGGGCGCTGGGCGCGAGTGGGCGAGAAAATGGGTCGAGGGGCGTGGAGGTGGGAGAGAACAGGGCTGGGGATTGGCGGCTTCGTGAGCATGCGCGTCGTGGGCGCCGAAGGATTGGCCCGGCGGTTGGGGAAGACGTGGGCGAGTTGGGCGCGCACACCACGGAGAAGACGACTGGGGAAGTTGAACAGAAGTCGGTGCTGTCCTGTGGGGCCCACTGGTCAATGGCGGGCGCGATGCGTGGCAAGAGCGCATGGCATGTGCGGCGGCGGCGGGTGGGGCGCGCATGTGCGCTGCGGGCGTGCAGTGGCCGAGCGCGACTGCGGGCCCTGGGTCGCGGCGGCTGGGCATGCGGCTGGGCGAGCGCGCGACCACACGCCAGGGCAGCGCCACAGCGGCTGGGCCATGCGAGCGCGGGGCGCACGTGGCGCGGGGTGGGACACCGGGTGGGCCTCGGGGCAAGTCGGCCAGGCCGCAGCAGACGAGGAGTGGGCTGGCGGGTGGCCCAGAAAAGGGGAAGGAGAGGTTTGCGCGGGTGGGCCGAGGGGGAGAGGAGAGGCCGCGCGACATGGGCCTGCGCAGGCCGAGGGGCTGTGGGAGGAGCTAGGCTTTCCCTTTTTCTTTTGTTCTTTTTGAGAACTTGTTTTAGTTCTGAGTTCAAATTCAAACATGCTTCCTAAGTTTGAATGAATGCACCACCATAAAGAAAGAGAGAAAAGAAAGCAAAAAATATGCCTCGACATGCTATGCAACAATTAAGGACCCTCTTAGGGTTTTATTTTACTTGGCTTACACATAGATATAAAACGAAATAATTCTTCACCCTTTAGGAAAAAGAAAAGGAAAGTAAGGAAAAGAAGAGGGTAACACCTAAATTTGGTGGATATTAAGAAAGAAATTTTATACCCCCAAATTCAGGGTGTTACAGATCTAACCCCCTTAACAGGAATCTCACCCCCGAGATTCAAGAAGAAGCTAGCAAGAAAACAAGGTTGATTCATAGGTTGTCCATGGCTTCCTTGAGTTGACTTTGACTCGGCAAGCTTAACTTGCGGATTGGTTGCTTTGACCTTCAGATGCTTGAGACCAACTGATGCAATTTTTGAGGATCTCTTGGACCTGTGGGTTAGGACCCACACACGCTTTCGCTGCGCCACTCTGATCTTGTTGGTTGATGTTGATCACATTGTCTTCATTGGGGTTAGTGCTAACCCCCTTAATAGGAGCATTGATATGCATTTGGTGAAGATACTGCCGACTCTGATCTTGCCTTATTAAGAGAGGTTGTAGGATGCCAACCGGACGGGTGCAAGAGGCAAGGGTATAGATAGAAAATGGTAAGCATAGATGGATTAAAGAGAGAAAAGGGAGAGCACCCAACTACCTAACTCTATGACACTTAGCTAGTAAACAGATGCCATTGTGGGCCCAGGGGCCACAACACATCAGCACTCATCACAAAGAAGCAAATCAGTCATAACATAAAGACAAACAGCACAAGCATACAACAACAAACACCTCATCGCTATATGTAACTTTTAATTAGATGGTGGTCTTTCTTGAAAAGGAAGTAGCTACTCTCTAAGGTTGTGGAAGGACAAGGAGAAGAACAAGACGTGCAGGATAGGGGCACGAGCACAATAAAGGATGGAGTTAAAGCAAGCAATGTGAGCGACTAGGATGAGGATATGACCAAGGGCATAATGGGCAGAACACCACTCTCGAGTTGAGATAGAAAAAGGGGAGATCTCCAAAAGCAGACCCAAGAAAAACATCAAGGCAAGATCTAGTGAGTACAAGGGTAAGGGGGATATCAAACAAAAGCTACGACTGGCAACGCAGCAGAGGAAAAGGAAACGATCGAGAGTAGGATGGGTAAGGCAACACTCTTGAACTGAAATGGGAGAGGAGACTTTATAATGTAGATACATGACAAGCATCAAGGTAAAGATCAAGGGATGACAAGGGTTAAGGTGATGACGGACAAACACACAACAAAAGATGTACTTTAAACCAAACTTACAAGGTGTCAAAGAAGGGGAAGCAATCGATGGTGAAGTAGGTGAGGCATTATCCTCGAACAAGGATGGAAA
This sequence comes from Zea luxurians, assembly GCA_029449295.1. Classification (NCBI taxonomy): domain Eukaryota; kingdom Viridiplantae; phylum Streptophyta; class Magnoliopsida; order Poales; family Poaceae; genus Zea; species Zea luxurians. The sequence continues at coordinate 8,652,059 of JAOPSE010000005.1, read as the reverse complement.
AGAGGAGGCTTCAAAGGGTAGGTTCAAGGTAAGCAGGAAGGCAAGGGCATAGATATCACGAGTGTTTTAAAGGTAACAACAGACAAGGATGTAGGAGAGGAGGTAAATGACATGAGACAAAGGATATAAGTACCATAAAGGATGGAGTTAAGACCGGTCCTGCAAATGGAAAAGGAGAGGGTACGTCCAAGAGCCAGATAGGTAAACTACCACACATAAATTTAGGTGGAAGACAAGAGATTTTTAAGAAGTAGGAATAAGGATGAGTATCAAGGCAAGATTGATGAACGCCAAAGTGGGGGTGATAGCAAATAAAAATACCGCAAGGGATGGGATTAACACAAAACTTGTAAGGCGACAAGAAGTGAAAAGAAATCAAGGAAGAGATGGGTAGCTCGCAACTCTCAAACTTGGTTGAACGAAAGGGGAGGCTTTTAAAGGATAAGTTTAAGATAGGCATTTAGGTAGAAGACATCAATATTGCAAGGGTCAAGGGCGATAACAGACAATGGTATGAGAGAAAAGATGAAAGCATTGAAGAGCAAGTGGAATGAGTACAACAAAGAATGGAGTTATGTCAAGGCTTACCCGCGATGAAGAAGAGGATATTGCCAAGGGTAAGATAAGTAAACACCGCTCTTAAACTAGGATAGGATATTGGAGATTTTAGAGAACGGACATAGTGTAATTACAAGGTAAGATCGAGGGATGAGAAAAGTAGAGGTAATACCCAACCGGAGCACAACAAAGAGTGGAGTTAAAAATTCGCAAGCAACAAGGGATAGAATATGACCAAAGGAAAATAGGTAAAATACAACTATAAAATTGAGATGGAAGAGAGAAGGTTTTAAAGGATGGGTATAATATAAGCATCAAAGTAAGATATAGAGGCGACAAGGGTAAAGATGATAATCGTGAAAGCGTAACCAAGGATAGAGTTAAGGCAAGACTCACGAAGCGGTGAAGTGGATAAGACAACCAAGGGTGAGTTAGGTAAGGTTTCAACAGAATGGCTGAAGTAAAAAAAATCATTACCCAAGGAAGTTACAAGGAAACAACGAGATCACCAAGGATATGCAAAATAAAATGACCGCTCATGGATCATTAAGAAACAAGGGTGGTCAAGGACATGTAGACTGAAATGTTTTAAATTGGCATTGGATGTAAAGATAAGCATATAAAAAGATGAGAGCATGTAAGGTTTCAAGGAGATGAGCATACCAATACCATGAGACAAGAATTTGTTGAAAGATAGCGACTTAACAATAGAAAAGGAAAGGGTCTCAAAAGACAGGAAGGTCATGGGCATATAAACTGAAATGTTTAAGTAGGCAGTAGAAATTTAGAGGCAAGTATTTGAAACAAGAGTATGGAAGAATATAGAAGTACGAGCATGTCAATACTAAGGGAATAAAGATAGTAAAATGGTAGCAATTTAATGACAGAGGTGGGAAGAATCCCAACAGACAAAAAGGTTATTGGTCAGGAGGCATCTACAAATATGTCGCAAGCACAAGAGTGAGATCAGATCTAATAGAATGAGAGAATTATAGACCATACTGGAATAAAATACTTTTGGCAAGGGGGCATATAGGAGCACAACATAGAATTAGTCGAGGTGACTAATATTTTGAAGCAGAATCAATGATGAGGTGAAGTAATAATCAATAAGTCCTTAAAAACGGCCAGTGCTACTCTAGGATAGCGGTTCTACAGTCAGCAAGGCTCTGATACCACTTATGTCACACCCGGTTTTGGAAGGTAAACCGAATGCGAACCATGTACGTGCTAGGATCATAAATTCACGTAAACAACGATTATATAAATGTCTCATCATAGCACAATGCTTCGAATAACAATAAAGAGTAAGTAATAATATGAAAGACTAGAGTCATTTACATAATATAATCTAAGTACACAGAATAGAAACGTAGCCAACGTAAATAAACCAACCACAGGCAGCTGACTGGGGGAGGTCGCTAGCCTAATCCTCGAACTCGTCAAAGTCCTAGAACTCCTGGAGATCCGCCTCGATGTCTTCTTCTTTACCTGAGCATATATTGCACCAAAGGCAACCTGGTGTTTTGTGAAAGCAAGGGTGAGTACACATCAACGTACTCAGCAAATGTCCCGTTTGGCTGAAGTGGACTAGCTTTATGTGGGGTTAAGCTCAAGCTGTTGCTTTTAGTTGGTCAGGTATTTATTATTAATGGAAGCCAAGTTTTAGTTATAGCCAACCCGTGAACCATTTCCTCATCGAGGAACATCATCATCATAATCGAACCAAAACCATAAATAGAACCATTGTATCTCAGATCATCTATATCTCTAATCAAAGAGGATCCCAAGGCCGCTCTTAACCATGAGTACGGCTGATATATCAGTTTCTAACCCTCTGCAGAGGTCACACCCTGTACCCACGAGTCATAATCCCCTTTCTGCCCAGGAAGAGCTAATCCCCATTGACCACTACCTGGATGGCCTGGCAGGGTATCACTATGTAGCCTTTACAAAGACTCCCCTGGTGCATAGCTGCTCATTAGGTTTCGCTAGTCGTACAAACGCAGTACACCTCCCCAAGGTGGGTGACTAACAAAACCAAATTGAATGAACCTCTGCACCCCAACCTTGGCAGAGCGAGTACTATGCCCCGGCCCCCATTGACGGCCCTCCGGCAAAGCCAACTACACCCCCAGGTTCATCTAATTAATCAGCTAAGGGCGTCCCATTCCACCCTCATGGTTGCATTGTTATCCCGGGTGGTCACTCCACGAACAGGTCCTTACGGAGAGGTACTCAGGAAAAAGTCCTGAGCCCCCTAAAATATCACAATATCATCATCGGGATAACATCATCGTATCATAAATATTCACATCATGTTCATTGATTAAAGTAAAGCAATAGCATTAAGCTAACCATAATAACCCAAAAGGTAATCAAGGACAAGATAAATACAAAGCTAGTAAATCCTTAGGTTTCAATTAAATAATGCGGGACGGTGAATTATAAAGTAAATATGACATAATGGGTCAGAGGACACTTGCCTTCACCAAATAGATGCTTAGGGTCTTCAACTTTGTGGAACTCGAAGAGCCTAATCACTTGGTCGTCGGAGCTTGACCGTCGATTCCTTGAAGCTTGGAGATGGATCGCACTCTAATCGCAACGCGAAACAAAGACAAACAGACACAAGCAAGCAAACACATATATGCATAAGAATATTATACCATACAAATACAAACATAATAAAATATGCAAAACAAAATAGAGAGCGTTACTACGGTCACGCGAGGAAAAAGAAATGTCGAACTCGAAGCGACGGTCGGGAAGATACCGCGTTTACGCTAAACAATTATTAACACTAACAATTAATTCGACCTTATCAATTATAAATTATATCTACTATTTAGTGTGATTAGTGTGATTAATCTGCTACACTAATAGCTGTGAGTTAATTAAATAATTTTAATTAAAACGGGAGATTCTAAGCGAGACAAATTTACGATGCGTGAAATAGCACGACCGCACGCGACCTAGCACGTACCACGCGCGGCACGCACAGACAACGTGACAACGGCAAACCCAACACGACAGCGTGTAGAACAACGCGCGAACATGCACGACATAACTGAAAGCTCTCTTGTGAGTTTTGGTGTTTGGATGACAACTCAATTAAAGGACTAACAGTGTACTAAGTGTTGAACAGGTGCTTAAGGTAGAGCTAACAGGGTTCAACACAAGTGAACAAATGTGATTGTCCAAGAACTGGATTATGGATTCATAATGGACATGACAAGTAAGATGGACATTGCATAAAGTGAGACTCGGGTGCGTAGCTCGGAGACAACTGATCAAGCCAAGGACGGAGGCAAGAAGAGCTTCGAGGTACCAAGTGCACGGGAGAAGGTCAAGGAGGCTGAGGAACCCAAAGCCAAGGGTGAAGAAGAAGGCTTGCAAAGTCAAGGGTGATCGAGTTGAGAACAGCTACGGCACATCAAGGATCACTACATAAGAACGTGACTTACAGCCAATGAGGTAACAGCTACAGTTATGTGGTGTAAGTCATAAGGCTCAAGATCAAGCTCTAAGAAGGAGATCAAGGTCACTAGAAGGAGAACAAGTGTCAAAACCAGAACTGGAAGCAGCCCAAAAGAGATAAGTTCACCTTAATCTTTAGTTTGGGTTGTTCCTATGTTTGGAGATGTTCTATGTGACCTGTGCAGGATGTTGGAGCCAAGAAATGTCAATCTAGATCAAGTCAAGCCGACTTGATGATTTATGAGTCCAACATCAAAGCTCAAGCATGTGAAATGCTATAGATGTAATAATTAAGAGAAGGTATGTTTCTAGACTTAGTACATTGGTCTTGTGGACTAATATAATTGTCTAAGTGTTAGAAACAGAAAGAAGAAGAAAAGGAAAGAGGTGCAAAAGGCTTGGCTGTGTACATCCAAGTCTCTGCTCAGTCTGGGTGCACCAGACTGTCCGGTGGCTCACCGGACAGTGTCCGGTGGTGCACCGGACAGTGTCCGGTGCGCCAGGCTGGCTCGAGCGAACTGGCCGCTCTCGGGAATTCACCGGCGACGTACGACTATAATTCACCGGACTGTCCGGTGTGCACCGGACTGTCCGGTGAGCCAACGGTCGGCCGGGCCAACGGTCGGCCGCGCGATCTGCGCGGGACACGTGGCCGAGCCAACGGCTAGATGGAGGCACCGGACTGTCCGGTGTGCACCGGACATGTCCGGTGCGCCAACGGCTCCAAGACTGCCAACGGTCGGCTTCGCCATAGAAGGAAAGAAATCGGGCACCGGACTGTCCAGTGCGCCACCCGATAGAAGGCAAGATTTGCCTTCGTGGATTGCTTTCAACGGCTCCTAGGCCCCTTGTGCCTATAAAAGGGACCCCTAGGCGCCTCAAGCAAAACACAAGTGGAGCCAACAAGTGTAGACTTCACTGGAATCAACTCTCGCTCTCCCTCTTGTGTGTAACTCTATAGTTTGTGTAGAAGGCATAGCTATAAGCCTTTAGAGAGAGGAGTAGTGCTGCTAAGAGCTAGAGCAAGGTCTTGAGCGTATCGTTACTCTGCCGGGGTGCTGCCAAGAAGTTTGTAAGCAGCCGCGGTTCTGTTGTAACCCCACTCAATAGTGAAAGGCTCTATCTGTCATACTGACATATCTGAGTAAACGGAGGAAGGAGTTGAAATAGACTCCAAGCCCAGGTGTGGCTAACTCCAACGAGGACTAGGCAAGCATTTCAGGCTTGGCCGAACCTCGGGGTAAATCCTTGCGTCTGTGTGCTCTGTTCTATCCTGACTCTCTGCATTACTCGTCTTTATATCTGCACTTCAATACTTATCTGTGGTATAAGCTTGATTTGAAGTGCAGGACATTTTGAGACAGGATCTTCCATTCCGCTGCAACCTACTCGAAGAGTCTTCTCACTCCACTGCGTACTAAGTTTTAAAGTAATAAGTTTTATTCGCCTATTCATCCCCCCTCTAGGCGACATCTAGATCCTGTTCCCGGGTCAAAAGGGAACTTTCAATAACACGCCGACGACACACGAAACAGCGCGCGCGACGAGCGCGAATGACGCGCCAACAGCACGCCACCACGTGCGGAACATCACGCGCGACAAGCGAGAAAACTAAATAGGTAACACATTTATACTAAACACCTATTAAATAAAAAAATAAGTTAAGCTAATATTAGTCAGGCACAAGAGAGAGTTCTACAACTAGTGATCCTTCTCCAAGTCATTGTTAGCATATATCAAATGGATCACAAATTGCATAAATGTATCATGAATTCTCCTTTTAACTTAGTGCATATCATGAGAGATATCGATTGATAGTATATACGACACTAAGAAACATAAGTGTTAATTGAAGTTATTCAATGATCAAACAAATAACAAATATGATCAAAAGAACAACATATGCATTAGGTAAATATAGGAGAATCCAATAAATATGCTACTTTAGTAATGAAAGCAACAATCCTTAATAAAAGTTACATTATTTTAACATGTTGGATTGATATGTAGTAGCATACTTCATGAGAAATTTATTCTCATACATGAGACTATATGAGATTACTAAGATAAAGTGTTAGTCTCAACATGATCAAGATATAGAAATAGACTCCCCCTAAAGGTATGCATCGAGAATTTGAATGAGCCGGATAGATGCATCCACTTTTAAAGACAAATAGGGAGAATCATCTTGATCAAGGCTTATAAAATTTGCAATAAACAACTTAAGCCTGGTATTCTCACAATGAAAAAGATTTAGAATGCTTACAACCACACCATAGATTGTTTTGAAGATCTGCTGTCCAAGTAGGTGTTGTTGTTCTTGATGTCCTTCTCTTTCATGTGAGTGTCCTCCCTTTGTAGTTGTCTCTTTTTCCTTCCAAACTTATTGAAAATACTCAAGAAAGATGTTAGTAGCATAAGGGAGTATATGATGAAGGATGATTTCTTTAGATAAAAACAATTCATCATCCATAAGTCACATAGACATGAAGTAAACTCCTTAACAATAGTGCACATCATTAGCAAAAGGAATATGCACCTTTTAAACATTTTGATCAATCATAGGAGATTTACTTCTCCATATTGAATTTATTAATCATTATTTAGGAGCAAATCAATATGAGAACATATATAGCAAAGGCATGAAATAGATTCTAATGGACTAATGCATTTATGAGAACAAGATTGAATGCACACCTAGCAAAAATTAAGTCCAATAAAGAATCTATTCTTCATATAGGTAGGATAAGATAATTTAGAGTGAATAACCATTGATGGGAAAAAGAGTTCCCATACCTTTGCTTTTACCTTGCTTCCTTTGGGTGAAGAGTAACCCTAGAGGCTTGTGACTTAGACATGCACTTTCTCTTTTGTAGATTTCCATAAGTAAGCTCAAGTGATACGTTGTTAGTAACACAAGCACTAGTTTCCCTTTTTGTAATCATTTTGATAAGGAATGAAAAGTGGATTACTAAAGCATGGAAACTTTATAATGTGAACTAGATTATTTCATGATATATGCTTAGTTTTAACTCATAAAACAAGCATAGTTAATTCCTTAAGATTATGGGAACAAATCTAATTCATAACATGGAGAGTGAAAAATGTAGAAGAATCATATCCAATTTAAGCAAGAAGCACAACAACATAAGTCATTGGATTGATTTTTCTTTTTATGTTTAGATTACGCACTTCCAAAGAGAAACTTATTCTCTACAAGTGAGACTACTTGAGTTACTTAGATAAAAGCATTAGTCTCACTACTCTAGTTATAGAGAGAATTTTTCTTTTATAAGTGTCCTAAGGATTTGAATTCCTTACATGACACCTTATTCTTTTAAGAACTTGAAGAATCTCTCTATATCTAGAATCATGACAATAATAAGATAATTAGTGAAAAACATGCCATGAGGAACTTGCAACAATTTAAAACATGTAGATTGCCATAGAATAGAAATGATGAATATGCAATCTACCATGTGAGAGGAATTTCTTCAAAGAATGGTGACATAATTTTAAGACATTTGAAGTGCTTCTTTTTCTATGTGACTACACAAGACACATGAGAAATGGTAATTTAAGATACGTGCACTCAAAATATAAGTGTTACCATCCTTTGGCTTTCCTCCATGTTGTAGGCCTTGATCTTTCCGCACAGGATAATTCTTTATTTCCTACAACATCAATACCTTCTCCGAGATGATATGAGTTTTGGACATAATAAATTGAAATAACTTTGGGTCAATCTTGGATATATAGATCATTGAAGATTGATAGCTTGAGTTAATAAGAATTGAATTGACTCTCTCAAGCACCCCAAAGCTTCATATCATCTCCTTCTCCTACAAAGCTTGTCAAGCATATTTTGGTACCCATCGCTTGATGGGTCCATCAAGGTTAGTCAGCAAAGATCTAGGAACCCAAACATCCTTTGTGTTAGCACTAGGTAAACTCATTACCTTTCTAGCACAAGTTGCAATTTTGGGTTGCCTAGTTACATGAGAATTAATTGACAAGCTAGGAGTGGGAAAGTTACCAATGGGACAATCCTTGCATTGATGTCCCTTTATTCGGCATATGTAGCATAGACGATCTTCAAGTCTTGAAGATTTCTTCCTTCCTTGTTTCTTGCTTGCTACATGGTTAGTGAATATTTTCTTTTCTAACATAATGCCTTTTTGTTTTAAATGGGGACAAGACCTAATTAAGTGTCCCTTCTTTGAGCATTTAAAACAAAGTTTATCATCCTTGTTAATAATCAAGTCATTTTTAATATAGGGACATGACCTAGTCGAGTGTCCCTTTTCAAAGCATTCACTACACTTCTTACTTCTCTTAGTGTGAAGTGTGACTTGATTATTACCTTGGATGTTACCTTTCATGGAGGCATGGTCGAGGCTTTTGGCAGAGGTATTGATTTTCTTCTTTTGTTCCTTCCTCTTGACAATCCTCAAGCCCTTGACATTTTCTTCAAGGGATTTAGTGCATGCCACTGTTGTTCCCGTCTCAAGCTTCTTCACCATGTGATCACGGTTATCTTGAGAAGGTTGAGCAATGCATTTCTCTTTTAGTTGTGTCAAGTTCATCTTTAGCCTCTCATTTTCTTCTTTGAGCTTTTGGTATGTATCATCTTTTGTTCCTGCAAATTCTATCTCAAAGAAAGATTTGCTTGTCGATGGACAACAAGCATTAGCACATGGTAATATAGTTTCAATTTGAATACATGTGCATGAGTGAGGTTGTTGGGATTTTAAGTTTTCTATCATAACCTCATGAGTAATGTTTAACATGATATGATTATCCATAAGATTTTCATGAGAATATAGAAGCATATCATGTTTTTCTTGAAAAACTAGATTTTCAATTTTTAGCTTTTCTACTTGGTCCTTAAGCAAGGCATTCCTATTTACTAATTGAGCGATACAATGTAAAGCGTTATCTTGCTCAATTGAAATAGTTTCATACCTTTGGACCAAATCAACATGAGAGCACTTTAGCTCCTCATGTTCTTTAGTCAACTCATCAAATCTTAGCATTTTTAGGGAGAGAATATCTTCTAGCATTTGATGAGCTTCCCTTTGCTCTCTAGCTCTTTTTAGAAGTTTGAGCATGACCGCCTTATCTTCTTGGCTTAGGCGAGCGTAGAGTTGCATGAAGCTTCTTTCATCCTCCTCATCCTCATTTGTGCTTCCACTGTCATTTTCATTAGCCACACAACATATGTGGGAATCGAAATGGGAAGACAAACCTTTTGGAGAGGTGGATTCATCGTTTGGTCTCCATCGTTCATTTTCTTCTTCCTTCAAAGGGTTAGTTTCACAAGGACCAAAGGAAGTAGAAGCACAAAATAAACCATCATGTTTGGACTCATCAAATTTATTTTTAATTATAGTCCAAATATCATGCGCATCACGAATAGATTCATCATAATTCATTATGAAGGCATGACAATCTTCTTTGCTAAGAGAATTACTTAAGATGTCATAAGCTGGGTAGTTTAAGCGAATACATCTTTGATCTTCCTCGGAAGCATTTTTCCTATCATAACTAGGAGGAATAATACTCTTGTCTAAAATTTGTTGTAATTGTGGATCTACGGTTCTAAAAGCATTTATCACCCTAGTAGACCATGAATCATAATTAGAACAATCAGAAAGTAATATCTCAAGAGTTACCTCCTTGTTCTCCTTCGGAGTTGTCTTCTTGTTCTTATGGGATCTTCTACGAGCCATCACTTCGAGTTGTTAGACTCAATATGAAGTGCCTAGCTCTGATACCAATTGAAAGTCGCCTAGAGGGGGGGGGTGAATAGGCGAAACCTAAAAATTAAAACTTTATCCCCCAACTAGATCCCTTGATTAGTGGTTAGAATAAGATATACAATTATCGGAGTATACAAACTAAGTCCTTGCTTGTAAAGAGTATTGCTTTCAAATAATGCGGAACTGATAAAACAATACAACTAATAGGTCTATGAGAATAAAGCAAGGGGGCTTAGATAATAAGAGCAATGACACAAGTTCTTTCTTGCGATGTGTTGCTTCACTACATGAGAATTTAACTTAAAGCAACACCAAATAGTATTAGCAAAGAATAGTGCAAGAAAACTTAGAAAGGGAAAGAACAAACAAATCACAAGCAATAAGCACACGAGACACGGGTGATTTGTTTTACCGAGGTTCGGCCCTTGAAGGCCTAGTCCCCGTTGAGGAGTCCACTAAGGACGAGTCTCTTTCAACCCTTTCCCTCTCTCCACCGATCACTAAAGACCGGCGAGCTCTTCTTCTTCTCAAGGATCACTTAAGACCCCGCAAGGATCACCACACTCTTTGGTATCTCTTGCTAGCTTTACAAGCCTCCAAAACTTTGGAGGATGTTCAATGGGAGTCAAAACTCCACGCGCAAATGAACACAAAGATGTAGCACACACTATCTCTCAATGAATCTCACAAGGCACTAGTGCTAAACTCAAATGAGTAGCCCTCTCTTGCTTGCTCTCTCTTTTGTGGCACTTGTGTTGGTTGTAGTGGTCTAAATCTTGTGTATAGGATGGATCAATGAATAGAGGTGGTTGGGAGGGCTTGAATATGTCAACTAGATGACTTGGAATGTTGCTTGGGCTCCCACACCTTGAAGTGGCCGGTTGGGGTGGTATTTATAGCCACCAACCAAATTGTAGCCGTTGGAGAAGGCTGCTGGCGATGGGCGCACCGGACAGTCTGGTGCGTCACCGGACAGTGTCCGGTACGCCACCGGACAGTGTCCGATGTGCCGCCACGTCATCCTCCCGTTAGGGCTTGGAGCTGGTCGACCATTGGAGGCTTTGTCCTCATGTGGCACCGCACCAGACAGTCCGGTGCCCCTCTGACCAACTGCACTGACTTCTGCCACGTTTACTGTGCTGCACTGTTCACTGTCAGAGTCGACCGTTGCGCGCAGGTAGCCGTTGCTCCGCTGGCACATCGGATAGTTCCGTGGCTCACCGGACAGTCCGGTGAAATATAGTGGAGCTGCGCCTAGGAAACCCGAAGCTAACGAGTTTGAGATCGATCCTCCCTGGTGCACCGTACACTGTCCGGTGGTGCACCAGACTATCCGGTGCGCCAGACCAGGGAGCACTTCGGTTTCCTTTGCTCCTTTCTTCTTGAACCCTTTTTAATCTTTGTATTGGTTTTTGAGTTGAACCTTTGGCACCTGTAGTACATATACTCTAGAGCAAACTAGTTAGTCCAATTGTTTATGTTGGGCAATTCAACCACCAAAATCATTTGGAAAAGGTTTGACCCTATTTCCCTTTCAGGAGGAGCTGGTGTTTTCCCTTTTTCTTTTGTTCTTTTTGAGAACTTGTTTTAGTTTTGAGTTCAAATTCAAACATGCTTCCTAAGTTTGAATGAATGCACCACCACAAAGAAAGAGAGAAAAGAAAGAAAAAATATGCCTCGACATGCTATGCAACAATCAAGGACCCTCTTAGGGTTTTATTTTACTTGGCTTACACATAGATATAAAACGAAATAATTCTTCACCCTTTAGGAAAAAGAAAAGGAAAGTAAGGAAAAGAAGAGGGTAACACCTGAATTTGGTGGATATTAAGAAAGAAATTTTATACCCCCAAATTCAGGGTGTTACACTAGGTGATGTAGACATTGTGAGGAAGATTATCTCCCTGCTACCATAACAAAGATATGGGAGCATCATCACCATTCTTCACAACATGGAGGACTTGAGTACAATGACCTGACCATCGTGATTGGGAAAATCGCGGCCTTTGAGATGTCGCGAAAAATGTGTCGGGGAGAGAAACCAACTTCCTCAAGGCCATATGCTTTTGCATGTGATGAAAGGAAGGGTAAAAAGAAGGCTCCCACTCCAAGTTACTCGAGGGAAGAAGAGGAAGAAGAAGAAAGTGATGATGAAGAAGATAATCAACCATCAACATCATCCTCCGAGGACAAAGAAACAATCCGACGCGTCAGAAAGGTAATGGGGATGATCCGCAAGATTAATCTAATGGGTGTGCCCCTGCAGGTAGAGGATCTTCTCTTTAACATTGACAGGAAAAAGCAAAGAAAGAGAGGATGCTTCGCATGCGGGGAGAAGGACCATTTCACGAACAACTGTCCAACTATGGCCGAACCCAAAAAGGAGAGGAGCAAAGGCAAGGTGCTAACAAGTGTCAAAACTTGGGACGATTCTTCAAGCGAAGATGAACCTCCAAGGACGGGCAGCCACCGATCCTCATCACGCTCATCACGGTCATCACGCAAGTGCCTTATGGCAAGAGGTAAAATGAGTATTCCATCCTCTAGTGATGAAAGTAGTAGTGATGATGAAGGTGAGGGAAAGCCCTCCGTAGATAAGCTTGCGGAAGCCGTTAAATTTTTCCAGGATGTATGCACTAAACAAAAAGCTCAACTTAAAATTTTGAAAAATAAGTTGATTAGCTCTCAAAATGATTACAAAGGTTTGCTAGAAAAATTTAAAACATTTGCAAACTTACATGGTGAACTATCAACTAAAATTGAGCTATTAGAGTCTAGTGCTCCATCCACTACTACCGATGATGGCCTCAGTAAAAAGAATGAAAAACTTAAGGCTAAGTTAGCTAGCTCCAAAGAAGCTAGGGAAACTGTAAATTCTTAGCATACACAATAATGAGCTAACTACTAAGCTAGAAAACATTGGTAGCACCCCAGAAGTATCTTTGGTTGAAATACCTAAAATTATTAAGAAAGATGCTTCTACTTCCTGCTTTGATTTAATTGATGATTCTAACCCTTGCAATCAAGTTCTTGTTAAGAATGTTATTGTAGAAACTTGTTTCGACAAGATTGCAATGGAAAATGAGCAATTAAAGCAAGAAGTGGCTTGCCTTGGAAAAGCCTTGTATGACAAGAAAGGCAAAGTCAAACAAATCCAACCTCCATAGGATAACACCATTGCGGGAGTGAACAAGCTTGTAGAGGGCGAAATTGTGATTTGTATGCCATGTCACAAAGAAGGCCACAAGTTTTTCCAATGCAAGGCGAAGACCGGGGATAAGCAAAAGCAAAATCTCAAGCAAAAGCCAACAAGCAAAATCTCCAATACCTACTTCAAAAAGGTGGATAAAAAGGCTGCTACACCATATTTGATCAAGAAGAAAAAGAATGGAAAGGTGATAGCGATCAAGGTCAAAAGCAAGTAAACAAAGAGAAAGGGGCCAAACACATCTGGGTGCCCAAGAAATAATTTCAACCATGAAAAGCACCAAGAAGGTTTGGATTCTGAAAGGGAAGTAAGGAGTCAGGAGGACTTCGGCGAATTTGGAGACTTGGCAAATTGGGATGTATATCATGGGATACATCATATTGGATCAAGTTTATTGCCAAGTGGGTTAGAGAATATTTTGGACCCAAATTTCCCCACCCATGACTAAGGTAACTAGATTTATTGTATTCCTCATTTAGATATGCGTATCTATTTTCTTGTATATGTGCTAAAGCTCAGATTATAGATAATTTGCTCCTCTTGATATCAAATCAAAGTGCATGTCTCCTACAAGTATCCAAAACTTGTATGCACACTTTCAGGGAGAGGTTACTCTATAATCTAAGACTTTGAGGCTAATACCTTTTTCAAGTCTATTTCATGTAGTAGTCTTATTGTAAGGAAAATGAAGTCCCCGGAGAAAGACAACAAGCTTCCACTACAAATCTACAAAAGAACTCTGATGTCTCATAAGTCTACCATTTATCTTCAAATGGTTCGCCATTAATTTTCAATTGGTAAATTTGAGACTACATTTGGCATCATTTACATGTCTTCTCTAATATTTGGTTAGACTATATTTCATACCTTATACTTCCTATGTTGCTATACATGCATAAGTGGTTAAATCATATTATGTTACCTATGAATAAGGGAAGTTAGTCTAATCAAATCATGTCTTGCACCTCTATTTTACATGCTTTTTCCTAAGTAGAAGATCTCTATCAGGAGGAGTATTTCTTCGTCTCTAATGGGGGAGAAAATTCTTTCTAAAGGAAAACACTCATTTAGGGGGAGTTATAATGTCAAGATCTGCAATTGGTTTTAATTGATAAATCTATTTTAAGGGCAAGTACTATTTGCTTCCTACAAGTTGTTAATGTCTTCCTTTTTCGGTGGTTGATGCCAAAGGGGAGAAGTTAGGGACCAAAGCAATAAAAATTGTATCAAACACCAAACACCACCAAATTAAAATTTTGATCCTTCAAGTGGTTTTGGCTTTTTGGTCTAAAATAGGAAGTAAGTGATTTATGGAGTTAGGGGAGGCTTAATTCCATAATATCACATTGTGGGGACAAACATGCATCCTAGCAAGTAGATTGTATATTTTCAATCAAATGTTTTTAATATTCGCTTGCTTTGGTTGTGTTTTCATCAATCACCAAAAAGAGCGAGATTGTAAGGAAAATGGACCCCGGGCCATTTGGCTTAATAGATTTTGGTGTTTGATGATCAACATAACTCGTGGACTAATGTGCTTGCTAGTGTTTATGTTTGTAGTTCACAAGATGATAAAGTTACTTGGACCAAGGCATTCAGAAAAGCAACACCTCAAAAGAAGACATTATGAAGATCTAGTGAAGTCCAAGAAACAACGACTAGTGTTACCAGGCAGACTGTCTGGTGCCACACGCTGGACTGTCCGGTGCACCAAGGAACTGCAGCCCAACGGCTAGTTCTAGGTGGCACTGTGGGGAAAAGACCACCGGACTGTCCGGTGTGAAGTCCGAACTGTCCAGTGTAAAAAGCTTGCGTGCCAACGGTCACCTGCTGTGATAGTTCAACGGCTAGGAGCACCGGACAGGGGCACCGGACCGTCCGGTGACCCCAACAGACTGTCCGGTGTGCTACAGAAAGCAGCAGCTTTTCTCCAATGGCTAGTTTTGTGTTGAGGACTACAAATACACCCCCAATCGATCATTCCAAGGTGTGGGAGCCCAAGCAACATACCAAGGCATATAGTAACACTCCCAAGAGCTCATACACCCAAGTGCTTAATAGAATCACTCGGTGATTAGCATAGGTGATTTGCGAAGTGCTTAGGTTAGTTAGACTGCTTTAGCGCTTGCTCTAGGTGAACCCTAGTTAGTTGAGTGAGTTTTGTAAAACCACACAACCCCTCGGCTCTTGCGCGAGCTGTTGTAATTGTACCAAGTGGGGTGAGAGTCTTGTGAGACCGTGACAACCGCGTTTGTGTCACGGCCGCCACCATGTACCAGAGGGAACGAGGCCCACGACATTTTGGCTGGAAGCTCGATAGTGGAGACGGCAGGGAGCATCTGAGAGGAGCCGGAAGCAGAGTACCACTTGCATGTGGAGAAGGCCCACGGCTCTCTACGGAGTTACTCGACCAAGGTGCTTGGCCCTCGCGTGGGCTTCCCTTTGCGTAGGGGCACCAACGAGGATTAGTCGGGACCTTGGGTGGTTCCGGATACCTCGGTAAAAATACCGACGTCATCCACGAGGGTTTGCATCTCTACTTCGCTTTTTAGCTTCCGCATTTATATTAAGCATTTAAGTTTCAATCTTGTCTATATACTTATATTATTGTAGGTTGAAACTTAGCCATTGCGGTAGAGATAGCAAACACTTAGACAAAACCTAGTTTGCACATTCTAGTTTGATTAATTGCATAGGTTTTGCTCTAGGGATTTATTTGTGGCCTAGTTTAAAGAAAGTTTTAGAAGTCCTAATTCACCCCCTCTTAGGTGCCACCTGTTTCTTTCAAAATATATTGTATGAGATTAGACAGGATATGCAGGGGAGAAGTTCACTTGCCTTGCTTATAGAAAACTTGAGATTCTTCCACGGAATAGAACCTGATTCTCAACTACTAGATCAACCACTGAATATCACTCAAACAAACAAGAAGAAACAAACACCACTCAATAACATACAACATTCACCAAGACAAACTAAAAGAAAGCATAACAAAAAGAGCATTTGCTTTTCAAAAATATTACACGCAAAGGCTATAATAAAAGGTATTCTTTTTAAAAATGTGTGATCTATACCTTATAAAGCAAGACCATGGTGGCTGGTTTCGACAGTAAGGAGGAGAGAAAAGAAGTTGCTATTTATAGGGATGGATGGGGAGGGGATCGACCGAATTCTACACGATTCAAAGCTAATTAAGCGCCACATTCATATATGAAGAAATGGATGCCGAAGCAATGCCATTAATGGCGACGTTGATGGAGGAGAGAAGAACTGCTAGCGTGCAGGGGAAGGGAAGAGCCATGAGGGAGGAGAAGAGTCGCTGCACTGGCTACGCCATTGCCATCGCTGCAAAGAAAGATGAGTGTCGTTGTCGGGAACCGTAATTAGGGGTACCCCCAAGGCTCCTAATCTCAGCTGGTAAACCCCATCAGCACAAAGCTGCAAAGGCCTGATGGGCGCAATTCCAGTCAAGGCTCTGTCCACTCAAGGGACACGATCTCGCCTTATCCGAGCCTAGCCTCGGGCAGGAACGGTAGACTAAGGCAGATTCGCGCCTCGCCCGAGGGTCTCCTCAAGAAACGGACACACCTTCGACTCGCCCGAGGCCCAGCTCGGGCATGCTTCACGGAGAAGCAACCTTGGCCAGATCACCTCGCCAGCCGACCAGATCGCAGGAGCATTTAATGCGAGGATCGCCTGACACCTTATCCTGACGCACGCTCTCCAGTCGACAAGGCCGAAGTGACCGCAGTCACTTCGCCCCTCCACTGACTGACCTGACAGGAAAACAGCGCCGCCTGCACTGCTCCGACTGCTGTGCCACCCGCCAGGGTGAGGCTGACAGTAGCCAAGTCCAGCCTCGGGCGTCATAGGAATCTCCGCCTCGCCCGACCCCAGGGCTCGGACTCCACCTCGACCTCGGAAGATGGTCTCCGCCCCGCCCGACCCCAGGGCTTGGACTCGACCTCGCCTCGGACGACGGTCTCCGCCTCGCCCGACCCCCGGGCTCGGGCTCAACCTCGACTCGGAAGACGGTCTCCGCCTCGCCCGACCCCAGGGCTCGGACTCCACCTCGACGTCGGATGACGGTCTCTGCCTCGCCCGACCCAAGGGCTCGGACTCAACCTCGACTCCGGAAGACGGTCTCCGCCTCACCCGACCCCCGGGCTCGGGCTCAACCTCGACTCGGAAGACGGTCTCCACCTCGCCTGACCCCAGGGCTCGGACTCAACCTCGACCTTGGAAGACGGTCTCCGCCTCGCCCGACCCCAGGGCTCGGACTCAACCTCGACCTCGGACGACGGTCTCCGCCTCGCCCAACCCCCGGGCTCGGACTCAGCCTCGACCTCGGAGGAGCCACCGCCTCGCCTGACCTCGGGCTCGGACTGACCACGTCACAAGGGGGTACATCATTACCCTACCCATAGCTAGCTCAGGCTACAGGGAATAAGACCGGTGTCCCATCTGGCTCGCCCCGGTAAAACAAGTAATGATGGCACCCCGCGTGCTCCATGACGACGGCGGTTATCAGCCCCCTACGGAAGCAAGGAGACATCAGCAAGGATCCGACAGCCCCGACAGCTGTGCTTCTACAGGGCTCAAGCGCTCCTCCGACGGCCACGACGCCACATGAACAGGGCTCCAACACCTCTCCGACAGCCACGTCGGCATGTACATAGGGCTCTGGCTCCTCTCTGCTAGACACGTTAGCAAACTGCTACACCCCCCGTTGTACACCTGGACCCTCTCCTTACGTCTATAAAAGGAAGGTCCAGGGCCCTCGTACGAAAGGGTGGCCGCGCGGGAGGACGGGCTGACTCGCAGTCTCACGCCCTCTCTCTCTCTCTCCCTCGCGAACGCTTGTAACCCCCCACTGCAAGCGCATCCGCCTTGGGCGCAGGACAACACGAGGCCGTGGTTTCCCCTCACTGGTTTTTTCCCCCTTGTGCTCCGTCTCGCGCCGACCCATCTGGGCTGGGACATGCAGCGACAATTTACTCGTCGGTCCAGGGACCCCTAGGGTCGAAACGCCGACAGTTGGCGCGCCAGGTAGGGGCCTGCTGCGTGTTGACGAACAGCTTCCCGTCAAGCTCCAGATGGGGAGTCTCCAGCGACCTCTCCAACCCGGGACGAAGCTCCATTTCGGGAGTCTCGAGTTCATGTCCCTCGACGGTAGCTATGACATGATACTCCTTCCTCCGCCGCGCGACAACGACAATGGCGGCCGTCAGCCCGCCCGCCGGCGGCGGAATCGACGGCGTCTTTCCGGCGTGATGGAAGAACAACATTCGGGTCTGTCCCGTCACCTTCCCCGTCGACGGGGGAGGAGGCGGGGCAACCATGGCCAAGCAGGAGGCGGCGCCTCGTCGGCTGTCGAGTGAGTCGACGGTGCCGGCGCCCCAGCGGGGGACACGTCGGGCGTTGACCTCGTGTCTGAGACGAAGACGAGCGTCGTTTCCCCGCAACACGCCAACCCCAAGCAGACAGACGACGCCAGCACGATCGCGAAGGACTTGCTGAGCGTTAGCCTCGTACCTGAAATAACGGTGCAGTCCGTCCCCGACGCGACTTCGTCACCGTCCGTCGATCAAGAGGTACCGTCTGTTTCCCATCCTGTTCCTTTTAAATTCAGCTTCGACCCACCAAGCGACCCCGCTTCGGTGGACGCTTTCATAAAGGCATATCCAAACCTTCCGTGGTACCATATGTGGTCAACCTGGGACCGATTGACGACCGTCTTGACCTACGGGCCCCCGGGTTCCGAGGAAGATGACGAGCCCGACTCTGGTTGGGATTTCTCCGGGCTTGATAACCCTAGTGCCATGCGGGACTTCATGACCGCATGCGACTACTACCTCTCCGATTGCTCCGATGATAGCCACAGCCTCGGCAACGAGGACTGTGGCCCAAGTCGCGAATGTTTCCACGTCGATCTAGAGGGTCTCGACGAACACAACCACCTTGGTATGCCGGAGAACAGCGATCCCCCTAGGCCTGCGCCTCGCGTTGACATCCTTCGGGAGCTAGCTGTGGTCCCAGTCCCTGCGGGGGGTCAGGACGCACAGCTCGAGCAAATCCGTGAGATGCAGGCCAGGCTCGATGAGGGAGCAGGACAACTTGTGCAGCTCCGGCCGAACATCGGGCAGGAGCGGGCAGGCCAAGCACCAGCCGGAGAAGCGCGTCATCTAGTCCAGGACGTCCAGCACCGCATCACCGACAATGCCAGGGCAAGGCTGCGCCCGGTTTCCAGTGGGGTCGGCCAGAACCTGGCTGCAGCAGCAATACTACTCCGAGCGATGCCGGAACCATCCACCACCGAGGGGCGGCGTATCCAGGGAGAACTCAAGAATCTCCTGGAGGACGTCACGGTCCGACGGGCCAAAAGCTCTGCCTCCCAGAGGCAGGAATACCCCCCGGAGCATCGCGCCGCGACTTCTCGATTCACGCGAGAAGCCTCGGTCCACACCAAGCGCACGCGGGACACAGCGCCTGCGGCCCTGGGCCGCCTCGGTAACGAGCACCATCGCCACGACCGTCGAGCCCACCTCGACGAGAGGGTGCGCCGAGGCTACCACCCCAGGCGTGGGGGACGCTACGACAGCGGGGAGGATCAGAGCCCTTCGCCCGAACTACCCGGTCCGCAAGCTTTCAGCCGGGCCATACGACGGGCGCCGTTCCCGACTCGGTTCCGGGTCCCTACTACCATCACCAAGTACTCGGGGGAGACGAGGCCGGAACTGTGGCTCGCGGACTACCGACTGGCCTGCCAGCTGGGTGGAACGGACGATGACAACCTCATCATCCGCGACCTCCCCCTGTTCCTCTCCGACGCCGCCTGAGCCTGGCTGGAGCATCTGCCTCCTGCGCAGATCTCCAACTGGGACGACCTGGTCAAAGCCTTCGCCGGCAACTTCCAGGGCACATACGTGCGCCCTGGGAACTCCTGGGATCTTCGAAGCTGCCGCCAGCAGCAGGGAGAATCCCTGCGGGATTACATCCGGCGATTCTCGAAGCAGCGCACCGAACTGCCCAACATCACCGACTCAGATGTCATCAGCACGTTCCTCGCCGGCACCACTTGCCGTGACCTGGTGAGCAAGCTGGGTCGCAAGACTCCCACCAGGGCGAGCGAGCTGATGGACATCGCCACCAAGTTCGCCTTTGGCCAGGAGGCGGTCGAGGCCATCTTCCAGAAGGACAAGTAGCCTTAGGGGCGCCAGCCGGATGACATCCCCGAGGCGCCCGCTCAGCGCGGCGCGAAGAAGAAGGGCAAGTGAAACGCGACGCTGCCGATGCAGACCTTGTCGCCGCCGCTGAGCACAAGAACCCTCGGAAGCCTCCCGGAGGCGCCAACTTGTTCGACAAGATGCTCAAGGAGTCATGCCCCTATCATCAGGGTCCCGTCAGGCACACCCTTGAGGAGTGCGTCATGCTTCGGCGCTACTTCCACAAGGTCGGGCCCCCGACAATGACAAGAAGGAAGCCCACAAGGCAGAGGAGTTCCCCGAGGTCCATGACTGCTTCATGATCTACAGTGGGCGGGTGGCGAACGCCTCGGTTCGGCACCGCAAGCAAGAGCGCCGGGAGGTCTGCTCGGTGAAGGTGGCGGCGCCAGTCTACCTAGACCGGTCCGACAAGCCCATCACCTTCGACCAAGGCGACCACCCCGACCTCGTGCCGAGCCCAGAAAAGTACCCGCTCGTTGTTGATCTTGTCATCGGCAACGTCAGGCTTACCAAGGTCCTCATGGACGGATGCAGCAGCCTCAACATCATCTACGCCGACACCCTCAGGCTCCTGCAGATCGATCTGTCCTCGATCCAAGCCGACGCGGGGCCCTTTCACGGGATCATTCCCGAGAAGCGCGTCCAGCCCCTTGGACAACTCGATCTGCCCGTCTGCTTTGGGACTCCCTCCAACTTCCGAAAGGAAACCCTCACGTTCGAGGTGGTCGGGTTCCAAGGAACCTACCACCTAGTGCTGGGGAGACCATGCTACGCCAAGTTCATGGCCGTCCCCAACTACACCTACCTCAAGCTCAAGATGTCGAGCCCCAACGGGGTCATCACCGTCGGCCCCACGTACCGACACGCGTACGAATGCGACGTGGAGTGCGTGGATTACGCCAAGGCCCTCATCGCCGACCTGGAGAGCCTCCCCAAGGAGGTGTCAGATGGGAAGCGCCACGCCGGCAACTTCGAACCAGCAGAGGCGGTTAAGTCCGTTCCTCTCGACCCCAGCAATGACACCTCCAAGCAGATCTGGATCGGCTCCGAGCTCGACCCCAAATAGGAAGCGGTGCTCGTCGACTTTCTCCGCGCAAATGCTGAAGTTTTTACGTGGAGTCCGTCGGACATGCCAGGCATACCGAGGGATGTCACCGAGCACTCACTGGATATCCAAGCTGGAGCCCAACCCGTGAAGCAGCCTCTGCGCCGATTCGACGAAGAAAAGCACAGAGCCATAGGTGAGGAGATCCACAAGCTGATGACTGCTGGGTGCGTAACCCTGTCATTCCTTGATGCCTACTCAGGGTATCACCAAATCAGGATGAAAGAGTCCGACCAGTTCGCGACTTCTTTCATCACACCCTTTGGCATGTACTGCTATGTTACTATTCCATTCGGTTTAAGGAATGTAGGCGCGACGTACCAAAGGTGCATGAACCATGTGTTCGGGCAACACATTGGTCGAACGGTCGAGGCTTACGTCGATGACATCATAGTCAAGACGAGGAAAGCCTCCGACCTCCTCTCCGACCTTGAAACGACATTCAAGTGTCTCAAAGCAAAAGGCGTGAAACTCAATCCCGAGAAGTGTGTCTTCGGAGTCCCCCGAGGCATGCTCCTGGGGTTCATCGTCTTCGAGCGGGGAATCAAGGCCAACCCGGAGAAAATCATGGCCATCACCAACATGGGGCCCATCAAGGACTTGAAAGGAGTACAGGGGGTCATGGGATGCCTTGCGGCTCTAAGCCGCTTCATCTCGCGCCTCGGCGAAAGAGGCCTACCCCTGTATCGCCTCTTAAGGAAGACCGAGCGCTTCACTTGGACCCCCGAGGCCGAGGAAGCCCTCGGGAACTTGAAGGCGCTCCTTACAAGCGCGCCCATCCTGGTGCCCTCCGCTGCCGGAGTAGCCCTCTTGATCTACGTCGCCGCTACCACTCAGGTGGTTAGCGCCGTGATCGTGGTCGAGAGACGAGAAGAAGGGCACGCATTGCCTGTCAAGAGGCCGGTCTACTTCATCAGTGAGGTACTGTCCGAGACCAAAATCCGCTACCCGCAAATTCAGAAGCTGCTGTACGCGGTAATTCTAACACGGCGAAAGTTGCGACACTACTTCGAGTCTCATCCGGTGACTGTGGTGTCATCCTTCCCCCTGGGGGAGATCATCCAGTGCCGTGAGGCCTCGAGTAGGATTGCAAAGTGGGTGGTGGAAAATCATGGGCGAGACAATCTCGTTCGCCCCTCAGAAGGCCATCAAGTCCCAAGTCTTGGCGGATTTTGTGGCTGAATGGGTCGACACCCAGCTTCCAACAGCTCCGATCCAACCGGAACTCTGGACCATGTTTTTCGATGGGTCGCTGATGAAAACAGGAGCGGGCGCGGGCCTGGTCTTCATCTCACCCCTCGGGAAGCTCCTCCACTACGTGCTGCACCTCCATTTCCTGGCGTCCAACAACGTGGCCGAGTATGAGGCTCTGGTTAACGGGTTGTGCATCGCCATCGAGCTAGGGGTCCAGCGCCTCGACGCTCGTGGCGACTCGCAGCTTGTCATCGACCAAGTCATGAAGAACTCCCACTGCCGCGACCCAAAAATGGAAGCCTACTGCGACGAGGTTCGGCGCCTGGAGGACAAGTTCTACGAGCTCAAGCTCAACCACGTCGCTCGACGATACAACGAGACTGCAGATGAGCTAGCTAAGATAGCCTCGGGGCAGACAACGGTTCCTCCGGACGTCTTCTCCCGAGACCTACATCAACCCTCCGTCAAGACCGATGACATTCCCGAGCCCGAGAAGGCCTCGGCTCTGCCCGAGGCACCCTCGGCTGAGCCCGAGGCAGCCCTGGCCTCGCCCGAGGCACCCTCGGCCCCCGAGGGTGAGGCACTGCGCGTCGAGGAAGAGTGGAATGGGGTCACACCTAATCGAAACTGGCAGACCCCATACCTGCAATATCTCCACCGAGGAAAGCTACCCCACGACAGAGCCGAAGCTCGGCGACTGGCGCGGTGCGCCAAGTCGTTCGTCTTGCTGGGTGACAAAAAGGAGTTCTACCACCGCAGCCCCACAGGCATCCTCTAGCGGTGCATATCCATCACCGAAGGTCAGGAGTTATTGCAAGAAATACACTCGGGGGCTTGCAGTCACCACGCAGCACCTCGAGCCCTCATGGGAAACGCCTTCCGACAGGGTTTCTACTGGCCAACCGTGGTGGCCGACGCCACTAGGATTGTACGCACCTGCCAAGGGTGTCAATTCTATGCAAGGCAGACGCGCTGCCCGCTCAGGCCTTGCAAACAATACCCATCACCTGGCCGTTTGCTGTGTGGGGTCTGGACCTCGTCGGTCCCTTGCAGAAGGCACCCCAGGGCTTCACGCACCTGCTGGTCGCCATCGACAAATTCTCCAAGTGGATCGAGGTCCGACCCCTAAACAGCATCAGGTCCGAACAGGCGGGTGGCGTTCTTCACCAACATCATCCATCGCTTCGGGGTCCCGAACTCCATCATCACCGACAACGGCACCCAGTTCACTGGCAGAAAGTTCCTGGACTTCTGCGAGGACCACCACATCCGGGTGGACTGGGCCGCCGTAGCTCACCCCATGACGAATGGGCAGGTAGAGCGTGCCAACGGCATGATCCTGCAAGGACTCAAGCCGAGGATCTACAACAACCTCAACAAGTTCGGCAGGAGATGGATGAAGGAACTCCCCTCGGTGGTCTAGAGTCTGAGGACGACGCCAAGCCGAGCCACGGGCTTCACACCGTTTTTTCTAGTCTATGGGGCCGAGGCTATCTTGCCCATAGACTTAGAATACGACTCCCCGAGGACGAGGGCATACGACGCCCAAAGCAACCAGACAAGCCGAGAAGACTCTCTGGACCAGCTGGAAGAGGCTTGGGACATGGCCTTACTACACTCGGCGTGGTATCAGCAGTCCCTGCGACGCTACCACGCTCGAGGGGTTCGGTCCCGAGACCTCCAGGTGGGCGATTGGTGCTTCGGCTATGACAAGACGCCCAAGGGCGCCACAAGCTCACGCCTCCCTGGGAAGGGCCGTTCATCATCGCCAAGATTCTGAAGCCCGGAACATACAAGCTGGCCAACAGTCAAGGCGAGGTCTACAGCAATGCTTGGAACATCCGATAGCTACGTCGCTTCTACCCTTAAGATGTTTTCAAGTCGTTCATGTACCTCGTTTACATACACAAGCAAAGTCTAACCATCAAGGAAGGGTCAGCCTTGCCTCGGCAAAGCCCGACCCTCCCTCGGGGGCTAGAAGGGGGGAACCCCCTCTGCGTCAAAATTTTCCTCGGAAAAAGTCTTTCTGCCAGAACATCTTTCGTGCTTTTCGACTACTTCGATAGTGGAATCCTGAAAACGACGAAGTACACGTAAGCGGCAAGGCCTACCGAGCTGAGGGACTCCTACGCCTCCGGGATACGGATACCTCACTCATCACCTTCTGTCATAAGTAACTCACGCTCGGATAAGCGATTCCGTTGTTTGAACAAGTCTTAGCGCTCGAAAATTTTTCGACCGAAACGATTTTTCGTGCCATCTCGACTATATCGATAACAGAATCCTACGATGAGTAAGAGTACACGTAAGCAGCAAGGCCGACCGAGCCGAGGGACTCCTATGCCTCCGGGATACGGATACCTCACTCATCACCTTCTGCGATAAGTAACTCTCGCTCGGATAAACGATTCTGTTACCGACGAACAAGTCCTGATACTCGAAACAAGGGGAAAAGAAACACAGCTTTACAACACAACGACGGTATGTTCGGGCCTCGGCGGCCGCAAAAAACATACGCACACTACAGACAAACTGTTCGTGCAGGTACAGACGTCGGTAGGGGGAGCAGCAGCACCCTCGGCATCGACTCCACCTTCGGCGGAATCCGACCTGGCCTCGGACAGCAACACGGTCGAAGGATCTCCACCTCGAAGGAAGATGTCAGCACCGCGCCTGGGCCATCGCCGCCAGGGTCTCCTCCAAGAACCCGGCCCAAGCAAACGGCCGGACCGGCCGCTCCGTAGCCTCAGCCAGCTATCCCCCGAGGACACCAGCCCGGCTCATGGCCTCGGCAGCCCGACTCCAGGGTTGGTCCCACCAGTGGACGACCTGGCTAGGTCCCAGCCGCCACTGCAACGCCTCCTCGGCCTGGAAAGTCCCCTACTCCTGGGCCGACGAAGTTTCTTCTCCAGCCAACTCCGCCTCTGTCCATGCTGACACCGCTGCCTCCGGCTTCGGCTCATCGCAGAGCAGCCGAGGGTTCCTTCACTAAGCAAGAGAAGCCTCGAGCGGCAAGGCCGACCGAGCCGAGGGACTCTTACGCCTCCGGGATACGGATACCTCACTCGTCACCATCCGCACAGGGCAACTCACACTTGGTTAAGCGGTCCAGCTAGCCGACAGGCGAGTCCTGGTGCTCGAAATGGGGAAGAAACATGGCTTTACGCCCAAATACACAGATGTTCAGGCCCCGACAGCCGCAATGAACATACGCCAGCACTCAAGGTGCCATTACAAACAGGACTCCGGTTCCGTTCCCGCGGGTATGAACAACCTCCATACCAGGAGGCCCGCGGGACGACGAACTCCAAGCGGCACACCGCCGCCCACTCCTGCGGCAGCAACAACGACCTCCGCTCCGGGCGGCCAAACAGCAACTGCGATGACCTTTGGGCAGACGCTGCTGCGACAAGGCCCTCGCCCACGTCTCCACTCGAGGGGCGAGGACAAGCTATCAAAGCCAAAGAGCCGGAGGCCCGGAGCGCGGATGGCAGCGACGATCTCGTCGGCAGAGAAACCTTCTCTGGCTGCCACCACCTCAGCATCGACGGCGGCGTCCACCTGTCCGCCAACACCGCACCAGCGGGCGCCGGCTGCCCCGAAGCGCACCGACAGGTCCTCACTCCCGTCCTCGTCATGAGAACGAGAATGGGACCGTCCCAGAACACGAGTACCGCACTCGTGGCGTACGGCGTGTTGTGAGACCCCCCAGTGCGGCTGGCCACCATCGTCCGGACAGAGGACGGAATGCTACACCCTGGCTGGGCAGCAGCAGTCCGCCTTCCCTGGCATGGCTGGAGGACGCCTCCTCCGCAGAGTTGGAGGATGGTTTCCACCCCCAGAAGCTGGAGGAGGGAGCGGGACGCCAGCCCACACGAAGGCAAGCTCTGGCTCAGCTCGCCCTCCTCCCTAGCTGAGGGTGGGGCGGAGGCCGCAGCCCGGCTCGCTTCTCTCCACCAAACTGCCCATTGGTGGGGGAACGCAGCTGGACCGCACGACAAAAATCCTTGAAGCCGAGCGATGGCTGAAAGGTGCCGATCTCCACAAGGTCGCACTCCTCCAACAACAGCAAGAGCAAGGCGGCGCGGGCGCTCGCCATCCGGGGGCTCGGAAGGCGGAAGGGCGCGACGCATGAGGGAAGTGCGAAGGCATGGCTACCGCCCAGGAGGTCGATCCCTTTTTAAAGGTGACTCTCCCCGCTCGCGTCCTCAGCCGTCGCGGACTAAGTCTTCACCAACACGCTCCAAGGTCCTCCCCCTACGGCACGAGGGCTGGGCCCCACGCGTCATGCAAGCTGGCCCAGGACAGAAGAAGCCAAACCGCCGCGCGCGGAGCGTGTAACTGCCCAGCGGTTACAAGCATTCCTCCGTCTTCGCCCAAACCAGCGGGTGAAAGGGCGGACCGCCATGCAGGCGGCATGCGACTGCACCAAGGGGCGCACCCTTTCGACTTCGACGCATCCAGCATGAAGGCCCAGGCCCACACGTCATGTAACCGGCGTGCCGGTTACTACGTGCGAAAAACTACACCGCCACTCACGCCAACGCCGCGCCTTTTCTACTATAGAACCGGTGCCGCGACTCGAGGCAACCCTGCGCATGGCCCAGCAGTGCCAACCAGGCACGTCGGTCACGGGTCAGTCAGCCGTGGGAGAAGGCGCGACGGTCAATATGGCCAGAAGTGGGCCGTCAGTAATGGCGGCGGCAGGCGGGCGGAAGCAGCAGTCAAATCATCTGTAGGCTCACGTTCCCTCCTGGAACAGCGAGAGAGCCCTCTCCCACGGCGTGAAGACGACGCGCCTGTGTTCCGTTCCTCGAATGGCTCGCGCATGCACAACGGCTGATGTAGCTGAGGTGCCCGATCTTTCGGCGAGAGGAGATAATTCCGATTTGGCGGAAGATGACCCTTGCGATCCGACTACGACGAGCAAGCCCGAGGCGCCAATGCAATCGCTGAACCAACTCCCTGTGGTTACCGACCTTGCTGATGCGAGATCGGCCTGATCACGAAGATCGTTTCCTGTGCGCAATCGAAGAACGAACAAGAAAAAGATGCGAGCAATCTAATCTATTACTCGAGGGTGGAGTTCTGAATACACGAAGACAACGCAGATTTGCGCGTGTTCGAGAGTAGCTAAGGCTAACGTAAAACAAAACTCGAAAATAAAGGAGGCGCAACTCCTGGATAAATAGAGAGGGGGCGCAGCCCCTAGGGGCGGCCAACCCTAGGTCGTCCATTATGGGCCGTAGTTGGGCTGGTCGTCTATTCTTCCGGGCCTTCGTTCTTTAACAGCATGATGTAGTTCAATTCTCTTGCACGGGCCCGAGTCACTGGCCCAGGTGGAAGGGGTGGCGCCTGGACTGGGGAAGATGGTGCCTGGGCTAGAGAAGGTGCTGCTGGTGTAGATGTGCTCGTGTTGGTGTTGATGTCCTCATCATCCTCCCCTTCTTGAACTGAAGTCGTCCTCGACGGCAACTCCTCATCTTCTCCCGCATACGGTTTCAAATCTGCAACATTAAAACTAGTGGAAACACCAAACTCCGTAGGCAGGTCAAGGATATAAGCATTATCATTAATCTTGGTTAGTATCTTAAAAGGACCAGCAGCACGAGGCATCAATTTAGAATGGCGCAAAGTAGGAAAACGATCCTTTCTCAAATGCAACCAAACCATATCACCAGGTTCAAAAGTAACTAGTTTCCGGCCTTTACTATCAGTAATCTGATATTTAGCATTAGCAGCAGCAATGTTTTGTTGAGTTTGTTCATGGAGATTAATCATTTGTTCAACATGTGCAACAGCATCTATGTGTGGGGCGTCCGCAGCATCAAGCGAAAACAAAGCAATAGGCGCCCTAGGAATGTAACCATAAACAATTTGAAAAGGGCACATCTTTGTAGAAGAATGTGTTGCATGATTATAAGCAAACTCAACATGAGGCAAGCAATCCTCCCAACGTTTCAAATTTTTGTCTAAAACAGCCCTAAGCATGGTAGACAAAGTTCGATTAACTACCTCAGTTTGACCATCAGTCTGAGGGTGACAAGTGGTGCTAAACAGCAATTTAGTTCCCAATTTATTCCACAGAGATCTCCAAAAATGACTCAGAAACTTAGCATCACGATCCGAGACTATTGTATTGGGAATACCGTGCAAACGAATAATCTCTCTAAAAAACAATTCAGCAACATTGCTAGCATCATCAGTCTTATGACAAGGTATGAAATGAGCCATTTTGGAGAATCGATCAACAACCACAAAAATGCTATCCCTCCCCTTCTTAGTTCTAGGCAATCCCAAAACAAAATCCATCGAAATATCAATCCAAGGGGAAGTAGGAACAGGCAAAGGCATATACAAACCATGGTTGTTCAACCGTGACTTAGCTTTCTGACAAGTAGTGCAGCGTGCAACAAGGCGCTCAACATCAGCGCGCATCCGAGGCCAAAAGAAGTGGGCAGCCAACACCTCATGTGTATTGTAGACGCCAAAGTGCCCCATGAGACCACCTCCATGTGCTTCCTGTAACAACAAAAGACGAACCGAGCTAGCTGGAACACACAGCTTGTTAGCGCAAAACAGGAACCCATCCTGTATGTGAAATTTGCCCCATGGTTTCCCATTCATACAATGGACGAAAGCATCTTTAAAATCAGCATCATCAACATATTGATCTTTCACAGTGTGCAAACCAAAGATTTTAAAATCTAACTGTGACAGCATGGTATAGCGTCGAGACAAAGCATCAGCAATAACATTGTCTTTCCCGTTCTTGTGTTTAATAATGTAAGGAAAGGACTCAATGAATTCTACCCATTTAGCATGACGACGGTTCAGATTTGTTTGGGTACGAATATGTTTTAAAGCCTCATGATCAGAATGGATTATGAACTCACGATGCCAAAGATAGTGCTGCCATGTATGCAAAGTGCGCACTAAAGCGTAAAGCTCCTTATCATAAGTAGAATATTTCAGACTAGCACCGCTTAATTTTTCACTAAAATAAGCAACTGGTTTTCCTTCTTGTAACAAAACAGCACCTAGCCCAATATCGCTAGCATCGCATTCAAGCTCAAACACTTTATTAAAATTAGGCAATTGCAATAGGGGAGCTTGGGTTAACTTATCTTTCAAAGTGCTGAACGCTTCCTCCTGTGAATCACTCCAAGCAAATGGCACATCTTTCTTTGTAAGCTCATGTAGAGGCGCTGCAATGGAGCTAAAATCACGAACAAATCTGCGGTAGAAACCGGCAAGTCCAAGAAAGCTCCGAATTTGTGTGACCGTCATCGGTGTAGGCCACTCCCGAATGGCAGCAATCTTGCTGCTATCCACCTCAATGCCCTGTGGAGTAACAACATAACCAAGAAACGAGACACATCGTGTACAAAAGATGCATTTTTCCATGTTAGCAAATAACTGGGCAGCACGCAATGCATCAAAAACAGCACTTAAATGTTCCAAATGCTCTTTCTTAGATTTGCTGTAAATAAGGATATCATCAAAATAAACAACCACAAACAATCCTATGAAGGGCCTTAGAACTTCATTCATCACTCGCATAAAAGTGCTGGGAGCATTAGTCAATCCAAACGGCATAACCAACCATTCATATAAACCAAATTTCGTTTTAAAAGCCGTTTTCCATTCATCACCCAGTTTCATTCTAATCTGATGGTAACCACTACGCAAATCAATCTTAGTGAAAATAATGGCACCACTAAGCTCATCTAGCATATCATCAAGGCGTGGTATAGGATATCGATAACGAATAGTGATGTTATTAATAGCACGACAGTCTACACACATACGCCATGACCCATCTTTCTTGGGAACAAGTAACACAGGAACAGAGCAAGGGCTAAGAGACTCACGAATGTATCCCTTGTCAAGCAACGCCTGTACCTGGCGCTGAATCTCCTTCGTCTCATTCGGATTTGTACGGTACGGTGCGCGGTTCGGAAGCTGTGCGCCGGGAATGAGGTCGATCTGGTGCTCAATGCCATGAAGTGGTGGGAGACCCGGTGGTAAGTCTTTGGGAAAGACATCAGCGTACTCCTGCAAAAGGTTAGCAACCATAGGGGGAATAGCCAAAGATGGTGCATCATCAAGTGAAATGAGGACACTAGAGCATATAAGTGCATAGCATGGCAAATGAGCACCGTGTAGATCATCAAAATCAGCACGTGTAGCAAGTAAAACAGGAGCCTTCAACTTGATTTCAGAAGGAACAGAGGGCGATGGATCAAGTTGTTTAGCAGTTATAGCAGCTCGAGCAAGATCATCTTTAACAATTTGTTCAGGTGTCATTGGATGTATAATTATTTTCTGACCCTTAAAAATGAAAGAATAATGATTCGAACGACCATGATGCAAGCTATCAGTATCATATTGCCAAGGTCGACCAAGTAACAAAGAGCATGCTTCCATGGGAATAACATCACAATCAACAAAATCAGAATAAGCACCCATGGAGAAAGGAACGCGCACGGAACGTGTGATTTTTATTTTACCACCATCATTAAGCCATTGAATGTGATATGGGTTTGGATGCTTACGAGTGGGTAACGATAACTTTTCGACCAGCATGGTACTCGCCAAATTGTTGCAACTGCCGCTGTCGATAATGATGCGAATTGACCACTCCTGCACAACACCCTTTGTATGGAACAGAGTGTGTCGCTGATTCTTCTCGGGCAAAGCGACCTATGTACTGAGAACACGCTGCACAACAAGACTTTCATACCTATCAGCGTCGCCCGGGTTGACATGTACCTCCGCCTTAGCTGCATGGTCAGTGGCAAGTAGTGCATGTTCAATTTCTTCAGAATCACTAGCGGAAGAGTACTCACCATCGTCACGAATGAGCAAAGTGCGCTTGTTTGGGCAGTCCCGAATCACATGGCCAAATCCTCTACAGCGATGACACTGAATATCCCGTGTACGACCTGTGGGTGGGGCAGTGCTGGCTGGTTTGGTCGTCTTCTCGCGTGGAGTAGTGGTGGACGTGGATGGCGCAGGGGGAACTGGTGCTGAGGTGGATGTCGAGCTTCGTCCTGCAAAAGGGTTAGAATATGGCTTCGAGCGGCGTCCCTGCACTTCACGTTCAGCTTTGCAAGCATATTCAAATAAAGTAGTCATATCATAATATTCCTTATAATCAAGTATATCTTGGATTTCGCGGTTTAAACCACCACGAAAACGTGCCATAGCAGCGTCGTTGTCCTCCAATATCCCACAACGAATCATA
The DNA here is from genome assembly GCA_029449295.1 of Zea luxurians. Taxonomy (NCBI): domain Eukaryota; kingdom Viridiplantae; phylum Streptophyta; class Magnoliopsida; order Poales; family Poaceae; genus Zea; species Zea luxurians. Next base: position 8,620,276 of record JAOPSE010000005.1, on the reverse strand, counting down.
CCTTTTTGTAACTCCTGGAAATAGTCCTCAACAGATTGAGAACCTTGCTGAAAACGCTGCATTTTATTAAGCAAATCACGAGCATAATACGAAGGCACAAATCGATGTCGCATCGCAGCTTTCAACTGATCCCAAGTGGTTGGAATGGTAGTGGGATGTTTTATTTTAAACTCACGCCACCAAATTAAAGCAAAATCAGTAAATTCACTAATAGCAGCTTTAACCTGAGAATGTGCAGCAATATCATGGCATGAAAATTTTTGTTCAACCTCTAACTCCCAATCAAGATATGCAGCAGGATCATATTTGCCATTAAAAGGTGGAATTTTAAATTTAATCTTAGAAAATAAGTCATTAGGGGGATGACGAACCACACGGCGTGCACGACCACGGCGATCTCCATCGTCCCACTCAGTGTCACCGCCGTAGTCCTGCTCCATCTTTGTGGTCAACGCATCAAGGCGTGCCAGGATGGTGTCGAGTGTGGTGCGAGTCGCCGTTTGAGCAAGGTCAAGCTGGTTGAAACGCTCGGTCGTCGAAGTGACCATTGAATCAAGCCGTTCATGCATCGTCCTAATGTCATCAGCAAGTCCATCAACTTGTCCCCTTACTTCCAGCAACTGGGCATCCACTGTGTCATGTGCTCCTGCCATAGTTAGCACAAACACCAAAACACCAAAAAAAACCAACGACAAAAACAGGGGTGTACTGCTCACAAGGCGCTCATACTAGTGCTGTTATCAAATTCTTATCCGTTCTTACCAAGCCACAGTGGTGAACTGCAACCAACAGGTGGAACCGGTGAAAGATTGGATGAGCGATTGCCTGGAGAAACAGAAACCTTCTCGTCGTAGAAATATGTGGAGTTCTGGGTAGGCTGCACTCAAGTCAAGGATTAGCACGACCAAACAATAATGCAAAGTTGAATTATAGTGCAAAACATGAAACTATATTGCTGGCCACAAGTGCAAAGGACGGATGGAACTAGCAGAATGGCAGTACCGTAAATATTGTACTAGCGAGGCCACTAGTAGGAATCACAAGTGATTTTGTTTTTCTTTTTTGTATGATTTTTTGATATTTTTCTCAGCACAAGAAGCAACAAAATAGGAGCTACACGAAGTTTCACCTAAAACAGAGTTCAGATGTGGTCTACAGAAAATCAGGAAGTTCTCTGAAAAGCGTGCGAGAACTTTGATGAATTTTTTTCTTTATTTTCCTGAATTTTTTTGACAATTTTGTCGAATCCCAAACAGACCGTAGGCAGTTTGGCCGGCCTCAGAATGGTGTCAACTAGCTCCTGTAAAAATTTCAGATTTTTTGGACACCCGAGCGAAAAGTTATGCCCGGTTTAAGGAAGGTACCTCAAGTTATGTTTTAAAACGACCGGGATGAAACAACTGTATCCTTTCTCCTTCGTTGTTTTTGTTTCTGTTTTTTTACATAACCGAAGGAGAAAAACAAGGAAACGATGTTGACTCGGTTTGTTTTTTTTTCTGTTTTTTTCGTAACCGAAGGAGAAAAACAAGGAAACGGCCGTTGACTCGGTTTGTTTTTTCTGTTTTTTTGACGTAACCGAAGGAGAAAAACAAGGAAACGATGTTGACTCGGTTTGTGGCGTGATCAAACGGGAGATGGTGGCGGCGCTAGGGTTTGAATGGTGGAAGAACACAATGCAACCAGCAACAAATGACGTGAAAGCACACAAATTCAACAATGCAGATTATTGAAAGAAAGTGCGAGGCTCAAAAGGGTGCTGGGATAAGGTCTAACCTGAATTTTTATGTGATTTTGTGGACTATAGGAAAAAAAACACTCGATAAACTCACCGATCAACCTGGAAATCTGATACCAATTGATGTAGCTGAGGTGCCCGATCTTTCGGCGAGAGGAGATAATTCCGATTTGGCGGAAGATGACCCTTGCGATCTGACTACGACGAGCAAGCCCGAGGCGCCAATGCAATCGCTGAACCAACTCCCTGTGGTTACCGACCTTGCTGATGCGAGATCGGCCTGATCACGAAGATCGTTTCCTGTGCGCAATCGAAGAACGAACAAGAAAAAGATGCGAGCAATCTAATCTATTACTCGAGGGTGGAGTTCTGAATACACGAAGACAGCGTAGATTTGCGCGTGTTCGAGAGTAGCTAAGGCTAACGTAAAACAAAACTCGAAAATAAAGGAGGCGCAGCTCCTGGATAAATAGAGAGGGGGCGCAGCCCCTAGGGGCGGCCAACCCTAGGTCGTCCATTATGGGCCGTAGTTGGGCTGGTCGTCTATTCTTCCGGGCCTTCGTTCTTTAACAGCATGATGTAGTTCAATTCTCTTGCACGGGCCCGAGTCACTGGCCCAGGTGGAAGGGGTGGCGCCTGGACTGGGGAAGATGGTGCCTGGGCTAGAGAAGGTGCTGCTGGTGTAGATGTGCTCGTGTTGGTGTTGATGTCCTCATCAACGACTGCCCCGCAAACCACTCGTCCCGTCGCATTAACTCTGTGGCAGGGCAGGCGACACCTTTGGCAAGAGAAGCGGGCGACGCTTCACCTCCGCCATAATGACCGTGTCAAAAAAGGTACGACACGTCGTTCAATTTCGTATCCTTTTCTTCTTCACCTTTCTCTCTCTTGCTACAGGGACTGAGAAAGGGGGATACTCCGAAAGGGATCCTTCTCCGCGAAGGAAGCGGGCCCCGAGCCCCCCTACTGATCAGAGGTTCGAAGGCTGGCCCCTCGGAAGGGTTCGACAGCCGCCTCAGAGCACTCGGGCTCCGCGCCCACTATTGGTCAGAGGTTCAAAGGCTGGCCCCTCGGAAGGGTTCGACAGCCGCCTCAGGCCACTCGGGCTCCGCGCCCACTACTGATCAGGGGTTCGCAGGCTGGCCCCCCGACGGGTTCGACAGCCGCCCCAGAGCACGCGGAGTGAGGGATGACTCTGGGTACGTTCGATACATAACCAAGGCTCGGGCTACGCTCCCGAGGTACCCTAGGACATTTGCGAGACCAGCAGGAGCGATTCTGTAACGGAATCCCATCAGAGGGAGGCATCGAGCCCTCGGACCCTATCGAACGGGACCGGGTCCGGCAAATCACCTGCAGGTACTTTAGGAGCTCGCCTCTGGGCCACTAGCCGACCCTTATCGAACGGGGCACGGGCGTCCACTCGGATCACCCGTTAGCAACTCACTGGATACACCATGTTTGGCGCCCTCCGAGGGCAACATGGCGCTTTCCCCCCCTCCTCCTTGCGGAAAGGCGACGAAGGGGCGTATGAAAAAAGCCGAGTCAGTCCTTGACCGTCCTCTTGCCCTGTGCAGAGGCTTGGGGGCTGCTCCCGCAAACCCGGCTTCGGCCAAGCCGTTGACAGCGTCAACATACCAGCCCGAGAACTCGGAACTTGACTATGCACCCGGGCAACGACCAGTTCGCATGAGGGAACAAAAAGACCGGCCGAGGCATCACGAAAGGCATTAAGACCTCGAAGGAGTCAAACCACTCCTCCGAGGCCTCGGGGGCTACACCCGGCGGGTGCGCTCGCGCGCACCCATCGGAACAAAATGCAACCGAGAAAGGCCGGTCCCCTTGCAAAAAAGTACGGCAAAGCCTCCAAGCGAGTACCCACACTCCCTTTGAGGCTTGGGGGCTACTGTCGGGGACCGTAATTAGGGGTACCCCCAAGGCTCCTAATCTCAGCTGGTAACCGCCATCAGCACAAAGCTGCAAAGGCCTGATGGGTGCAAGTCCGGTCAAGGCTCTGTCCACTCAAGGGACACGATCTCGCCTCATCCAAGCCCAGCCTCGGGCAGGAACGGTAGACCAAGGTAGATTCGCGCCTCGCCCGAGGGTCTCCTCAAGCAACGGACGCACCTTCGACTCGCCCGAAGCCTAGCTCGGGCAGGCTTCACAGAGAAGCAACCTTGCCTAGATCGCCTCGCCAGCCGACCGGATCGCAGGAGCATTCAATGCGAGGATCGCCTGACACCTTATCCTGACGCACGCTCTCCAGTCGACAAGGCCGAAGTGACCGCAGTCACTTCACCCCTCCACTGACTGACCTGACAGGAAAACAGCGCCGCCTGCGCTGCTCCGACTGCTGTGCCACCCGCCAGGGTGAGGCTGACAGCAGCCAAGTCCAGCCCCGGGCGTCATAGGAATCTCTGCCTCGCCTGACCCTAGAGCTCGGACTCCACCTCGACCTCGGAAGACGGTCTCCGCCCTGCCCGACCCCAGAGCTCGGACTCGACCTCGCCTCGGACGACGGTCTCCGCCTCGCTCGACCCCCGGGCTCGGGCTCAACCTCGACTCGGAAGACGGTCTCCGCCTCGCCTGACCCTAGGGCTCGGACTCCACCTCGACCTCGGACGACGGTCTCCGCCTCGCCCGACCCCAGGGCTCGGACTCAACCTCGACTCCGGAAGACGGTCTCCACCTCGCCCGACCCCCGGGCTCGAGCTCAACCTCGACTCGAAAGACGGTCTCCGCCTTGCCCGACCCCCAGGCTCAGGCTCAACCTGGACTCGGAAGACGGTCTCCGCCTCGCCCGACCCCAGGGCTCGGTCTCAACCTTGACCTCAGAAGACGGTCTCCACCTCGCCCGACCCTAGGGCTCGGCCTCAACCTCGACCTCGGACGACGGTCTCCGCCTCATCCGACCCTCGGGCTCGGACTCAGCCTCGACCTTGGAGGAGCCACCGCCTCGCCCGACCTCGGGCTCGGACCGACCACGTCGCAAGGGGGTACATCATTACCCTACCCCTAGCTAGCTCAGGCTACAGGGAACAAGACCGGCGTCCCATCTGGCTCGCCCCGGTAAAACAGGTAATGATGGCACCCCGCGTGCTCTATGACGACGACGGTTCTCAGCCCCCTACGAAAGCAAGGAGACGTCAGCAAGGATCTGACAGCCCTGACAGCTGTGCTTCTACAGGGCTCAAGCGCTCCTCCGACGGCCACGACGCCACATGAACAGGGCTCCAACACCTCTCCGACAGCCACGTCGGCATGTACATAGGGCTCTAGCTCCTCTCTGCTAGACACGTTAGCACACTGCTACACCCCCCGTTGTACACCTGGACCCTCTCCTTACGTCTATAAAAGGAAGGTCAAGGGCCCTCGTACGAAAGGGTGGCCGCGCGGGAGGACGGGCTGACTCACAGTCTCACGCCCTCTCTCTCTCTCTCCCTCGCGAACGCTTGTAACCCCCTACTGCAAGTGCATCCGCCTTGGGCGCAGGACAACACGAGGTCGCAGTTTCCCCTCACTGGTTTTCCCCCCTTGTGCTCCGTCTCGCGCCGACCCATCTGGGCTGCGACACGCAGCGACAATTTACTCGTCGGTCCAGGGACCCCCGGGGTCGAAACGCCGACAGTCGTGGCTCGCTGCTACGCCGTGTGGGATCACCGTCACCCAGGGGCGGATCCAGGACCGGGGCTGCCGGGGCTGCAGCCCCGGTCCAGCAGCTCGTGTCTCCTCAGAACTCTGATCTTTTCTGTTTCTGCCATTTCTGTCTGGCCAGCTAATCTACCATATCACAAAGATGATCTATAAAATGAACATACTCTCTATATGAGTAGCCTTAGCCCGCGCTACATACGCACGTCTATTTGGTCTTCGTTTTATGTCTACGCAGTCGAACTCGAGGTGGCACCACTTGTCGTTTTCAGGCGGCGTTGCGGTGATGATTTTTTTATTTTAGCCCCTTTTTCTATTAGAATTTTAGTTTTATATTTTGAAAACGTTGTTACTCTATGCTACTTTATAGTAATTTTAGCATAGTCATGTGAAGAAAGCTCCATAATTGCTGATGCATGTTAACAAGCTATAGGTCCATGTAATTCGCGCATCCTCTCCACAGCAGTTCCGTTAATTCACATGGTAGGACCATGTTTAGTCTCTCCAATACATAATTCAGCCCCTTTTCATCTATTTCTAGATCTGCCACTGCCGTCACCGGCCCGGACTGCGCTGGGCGCTAGCCACAGGTGCGGTACGAGCAGCTTCCACCAGGCCGGCTAAAACGACAGGGGAGAAAGATAGGAAAGTGAGAGAAAAAATTGACACGCGGGGCCCACTTGTAAGGGAAGTAGAGAGGAAGAGTGAACGTGGGATGGGGCTGGCTAGGGCAACGTGGTCTGGCCGTACGGCCTGAACCAAGAGAGTGTTCATTTTTTTCAGAATAGGGCATACATTTAAAACTATAAATTAATATAATTTAAAATATAAAAATTTAATAAATTCAAATATATTATAAAATACTTAATTTTAAAGAATAAATTATTTTAGTCAAAAAGCCTAAGATTTTTATAGATTGGGCTCCACGAAAAAAATTGATAAAATGAATTTTTCACAAATACCTATAAATCAAAATGCATACTAATTGGATTCATCACACAAAATTTATGCCTCGGCATGAATGCATCAAACACATAGCAAAATTTTAACTAATCAATAAATTGTTTAATTTATTTATATTACACTTTTATTATTTGAAACTATTTTCATTTGTACTGGAAATTAATAAATCAAACTATGTTGTTTTCAATTGATGGATTTTGGGTGTAACAAAATCTATCTCCTAAAAAGAATCTCGTCCTCGAGATTAGGGAAGGCTAGCAAGAAAACAAAGATGATACATAGTTACTTGTAGGTTCTTGGTTCACACTGAACTCTTCCAAACTTAAGGAACATATTGCTTCTTCGATCCACAATATATACTAATCATGTGACCCACATCATCGAACTTATAAACTAGTTGGTCTTCTGAATTATTTCTTGAGTCTTGCTTCGCAGTCTTCTTCTCTAGTCGGTCTATATGCTTCTTGTGGCATTGGAGAATGATATGTCTTTCATCTTTGTAATAGTAACAAGCACCTCTTGCTTTGAACTGTTTGCGAGTCAACTTTGTTTGACAATCGACAGATGGTGGCTGACTGGATATCTGTATCTTAAATAACTGAGCCTGATTTGATTCTCCTGATTGGGTATCCATGAGTTTCAACGCTTTTGCTTGCAGTTTAGGTGGATTAATCATATACCCAAACATTCTTCTATTCCTTTTGATGTTCTTCGTTCTAAGATCTGACATTTGCATGGGTATGGAAGGATGGAGGAGAAAAGATTGAGCAAATATAAGGTATAAAGGGCAGAGAAAATCCAACTATCTATGGTTTTACCTAGTAAACTGATGCCATTGTGGACAGAAGTCACACAATACACCAACAATCATTACAAAGAGGCAAATCAAACATGGGCACAAAGAAAACTAACATGAACTCAGGCACATAAGCACAACACAACTCTATGTTACTCGTTCAATTAAAAGAGGACTTTTCCTAAGGACAACAGTTTATCACATGTTTTTTAATGGCGAGACAAGGTTAGGAATAAGAAAGAGGGATTATAAAATAAGGAATCGAATAAAAAATAACAAGGAGTTAGACAAGAACACGATTTTATGTCCAAGAGTGAAATAAGATAACCATAAACTGGTGAAGTGAGGATAAATTATATAACCAAGGATAGGAAGTGAGTTAGGGAGAAAGCTTTATCAAGGAGACAAAATATATAGACATTATCAAGGAGAAGTAGGGAGGCAAAGAGTTCAATATATCAAGGCAGATATTGCCCAAGGATGGCAATTCAATGACAAGAAAACAAGAGTAGCAGAAGTCAAGGGTTTTATAGCAAGATAATGGATTAGAAAACCATTATAATATAATATAACATTGTCCTTATCGATCTTGTCAAAAAATTGTAATACCATAGAACTATCCTATTAACCTAACTAAGAAATCTAGTAATAGATCTAGGGGATCCATAACAAAACTTCTTGTGGGGTAAGGGTAAGATAAAGAATGGGGCATCTTCAATAGCTTTGAAAGGGTTCCTTCTGGTGAATGTCGCTTCAATTCCACGATCCTAACTTGAGTGTCTTGTAGTGCTTCTCACTAGAACCTTTTGATAGACCAAAAATAGACTAGAAGAGTCAAAGATAAAAGGAGACTAGTTTTAATATAAAGTATTTTTAATGGAGAAAATAGACCATATTTTGAAATACTGATTGGGTTTTTCATTTCTAACTAATCTAGCGACCTACGGTCACATTACTTTGATACTACTTCTGTCACACCCGGTTTTAAGGGCAAAACCGAATGCATAGCATATGTGTGTGAGGATCTATTTCCACACATATGTTGACATCATAAGTGTAATATATCAAAAGAACAATGCATAAAAGCGTAAATAAAGATTATATTAACATATTATACTTCGAGCAGACATAATTGCTTAACCTTTATTACTCATCAAAGTATAGTGAAATGTGGGCATCCTTCCACAGGAAGATGACTGGGGGAATCACTAGACTAGTATCCATCGAGTTCACCATCAAAATCTTCATCTGCAAACTTCTGATCAAAATTAAGCAAGGGTGATCTCACTTATGGTTGGGGCTCAGCAAGTGGGGTGAAAGTGCAAGGTTAACAAGGTAAGGCTAAAGTTTATTGCGGTTAGCATTTTAGTTGGTCAACATTTTATTATCAACACCTGATTACTAAGTATATACCAAACCCAATTAAGCATAATTCATAATCATCATAAGCTCAAACCACTTGAGCAAATACCATCAACATGAAGCTCAACCTCTTTAGCAAACCACTTAAACAAAACCAATCATGATTTATTTCCATCTTCAAGTTTAATTATCTTGTGAGGTTCCAAACTGCTCTTAACCGTGAGCACAGCTGATATATCAATTTTACACTCTGCAGAGGTGGTACAGCTTTACCCACAAGCTATGTATCCCCTCTAGCCTGGGTCGGCCAAACCCGTAAACACTTCCGAGGTAAATGGCTAGGGATCCACTATGAGGCTTTCATAGAGTACACTTAATACAAAACAACCCGCTAAGGTTTCCACGTCAGTATTAGTGACCCTCTGGGCAAGGTACCTTAGCCAAGACTACCACCCCATGTTAACGTGAGCTACCACCAAACCACTGCCGCCCCCTCTTGCCCATATTTCAGGTAAGGTTGCTAAGCACTAAGCATACAAAGCTAATTACCAAAACCAGAGCCATGATAACACTCGTGGTTGCACTGTTTTCTTGGGTGGTCACTTCATGTTCTATTATCACAATATGATCTTGCTTAATCATCAGATTAACAACAATAATGTAAACTTACCATTTGGAACATTAATATGATTAAAGAGTGACATCATAAAAAAATAAAGTTGTAGCAATAGCATAGCTATTTGATTAAATCATAATCCCAGGTTAAACAAGGAATAAGGTTGGAAAGGTTAGATGTATCTGAATAGGTAACCCATCAAATTATGCACATATCCAAAAATAAATTTTATTAAATGTATTGTATGGGATCAGACATAATATGCAAGGGAGAAGTCCACTTGCCTTGCTTATAGAAAACTTGAGATTCTTCCACGGAATAGAACTTGATTCTCAACTACTAGATCAACCACTAAATATCACACAAACAAACAAGAAGAAACAAACACCACTCAGTAACATACAACATTCACCATAGACAAACTAAAAGAAAGCATAACAAAAAGATCATTTGCTTTTCAAAAATAGTACACACAAATGTTATAATAAAAAGGTATTCTTTTTAAAAATGTGTGATCTATACTTTATAAAACAAGACATAAGCTTAAAAATATCTTAATTAAAATATACAAGTATTAGGTTCACCACTTTAATCTTGTATAGAAAGTCATATATGATGTCTAAGATTAAGGGTTCATAAGATGATAAAACATGTTATAATAATATTAAACCTTTTTAACCTTTTAGAAAAGATATATGTTATATATCTAAGGTTAATGAGCTACGAACACATTATTAATTTTTGAAGCATTATGGGACATATTCTAAAACATTTATTTATAAAGAACTTTAATAATATATAAGCCTAACCAGGTTTTATGTGAAAATCTGATTAAACCAAATATTATCTTTATATTTTTATAAGAAAACACATGGCTTAGATAGATTTTATGTAAGAGATAATGAATCAATTAATTATATGCACTTTTATTTAAGAAAAATATAGCCTATGTTATTATCAAGAAAGTTATATTTATAATCAATACATAAATTAACATTTTAATTATAAAAAGAACATGAGCACTAATTCATTTATTTTATCCTTTAAGAAAAACAAAGTGATATATATAAATAATATGGACTCAATTCGATAGACAGATTAATCATGCTTAGCAAACTAATTAAGTCATTTTAATTTAGGAACAAATGATCTAATTCATTAATAAGAAACTGTATTTGACATTGTATAAACTACTATTTTAGTTTACCAAAAGCAAGGACACTAATTAATACATTTTAACACTTATTTTAGAAAAAGCCCTATATTACTTTTAAACATTGTGAGACATAATATATTATTATTTATAAGAACTTGAATATAAGGCTAAATCAAATTTTATGGAAAATATAATTAGACATATATTTATCTTTTATTTTTATTGAGAAACATATGGTCTACAGTTTCTTTTAAATTTCTAAAAAAATACTATACTTAAATAACTATGTTAAACATTATTAAATTATCAAAACATAATATCTATTGCAAACGTCCTTTTATATTTATTTTATGTTCCTTATTTACAAAACTACACCTAATTAATTATAACAAACATAATACAAATTAATTTACAAAAACATGTAAATTATTGCAACTATAAATTCAAATTGATCAGCGCACTAACCTATAGTTATCAAAATACTATTTAATTTATTTGGATATTTGTGACGGAACCTCCCAAGTCATTAGACCCACCTACAGTTGTCCTTGTCCAACGGACCTCAGACAACCCTGTAGGTGTCCTTGAATCACTTGACAAGTTTGGTATCTGCTTTCTTTACCTTTCTCAAGAGCGTTTCACCCATCACGCAGACATTACAATACATCGGAGGTACGAAAATGTGGAAGCAGTTACAATAACTTACCTTATATTAAAGTAAGAAAGAGTTGTAATATTACAGACCAGAGCAAAATATAAGAGTGTTGGGTATTATTATTACATCACTTTGGGAGGCAAAAACCCCTCCCGATAAACATCATCAAAAGTTTTTAACGGAGGATCCTTTCCTCCCGAAGCTTTACTCCTGGTTTTCTTCTTTGGGCTTCACCTTTGAACAAAAGCAGCAAAAGTTGGCTGCTTCCTCACCTAAAACCACATGGGACAAAGCCTTGAGTACGAAGTGTACTTTCGCAAGACTTACCCGTCAACATAAAAGATTCTCAAGGATATGCTGGCCTTTGGGAGTCAAGGTATGGCTTGTCAATAATCAAAGACTCTGTTTGCAGAAATGCTTACTAACAGTGGATCCTTAAAAATCAAGTTTTACTTGTCAGGTTAAGTGAAGTTACCTGCAGCTAGAGTTATTTCTACCCTAGTTCAATCACTTGATCTAAACTAGCCAATTTCTTATCAACCATTTATCTTCACTGGCTTGCTACGTGTAGGGCAGTGACCAAGTCTTCATATCCGCGAAGTTACGGCGATCTGAATCGATTATACTCAGCTAAGGATCTCCGATCACACGACATATGTAGCACTTAACCCTTGCATATGTCAACTCACCACCGGGGTTCTTAAGACCAGATCAGGTTCACGCCAACTGAGAGCACAGATACACCACCGTCCAGCCTCTTGGCACGTGTAACACCCGGATTTTAGGGGTCCAAAACCCGGGGTTAACATAAACACCAGGTATGCTGGGACCAGGTCTCAAACATATGATGTAAAGTGGCACAGGATCGAATGTCACAACTTTATATATAACAGGAGTTCTATACAAAATAAATAGTTACATTATAAGGAGACAACGGTCCAGCAACCCAAAGTTGACTGGGAGACGACGACCTAGACCTCTCACGAACTCATCGCAGCATCCTCCATGAGCATCATCCTGCAGTACCTGGTCTTGACCTGTGGTGTATGTGAGACAGCAAGAGTGAGCTCACATACGTTCATCGCTCAACAAGTTGTGGGGAATAATGTGCATGAACTCGCCAAAGGTGGGAGCTCACGTGAAGTGTAAGGCTTACCAAAGAAGATGGTTAGAGCTGAGCATTGCTTTTAAAGTTGGTCAAAATTTTATTAGCAATTACTAAGTATAAGTAAATACCAAACCCAATTAAGTAATAGAACAAAAGTAATAACAACTTCTTCCGCGATGCAATGCGTATGACAAATTGAATTTAGTTCCATAAATTAATCATGTGAGTGTCCGAGCTGCTCATGACCGTGAGCACGGCTAGTATACCAGTTTTACACTCTGCAGAGGTTGCGCATCTTTACCCACAAGTCGTGTTACCCATCTGCCAAGGGGTCATGAATCCCATACACCTCTACCAAGGAAGTGAGGCAGGGTAGCACTACGAGGCCTTTACAAAGTTCCACTAGCTTCCGAAAACCCGCTACAGTTTATAGGAAGATCCAGTACAGGAATCCCTTGCAGGACCGCCATCGCAGCAAAATCCTCCCGAGGGCACTTCCCGCACTGACCTCTCCCCTACTGCCCTTGCCCCTTTCGGGTAAGGTAGTCTTCCACTAGCTTTCCTAATTAATCAGCCAAGGGCATCCCATACTACCCTTGTGGTAGCACTGTTTTCCCGGGTGGTTCTCCATGTTCCAATTAACATTAATGATATCAACATGAACATAAACAGAATAACAACTAAAATTGGAACATGGAGGTAATAAATGATTATCCCAAAACCATATAAAGCAATAGCAAACTACCCAAGTGATTCAGGGGTGAACAAGGTAATGAGATAAACAATCTAGGGTGACCTTTTGGGTCCCATCAAAATTAACCTATGCAGATCATTATGATTAATTAGAACATGAGTAGGTGAAAAGAAGTGATCAAGGGCACAACTTGCCTGGGCCTTGAGAATCCAGGTACCAGGATGATTCTTCAGATCCTCGTGACCTCACTGCTAGTCGTAGCAATACAAACATACATAGTATAGGCAAAATTATCATTACACCAAACATATATGCAAAATACTTATTAATAATCTACATATTAAAATAAGATCACAGGAAAAAGAATTATTAATTTTGGAGTTGCAGAATTCAAGTTATGATTTTCCCAAGATTTAAGGTGATTATAATATGATTAAATGATAAATAAATTTTCTGACAGAGTTCATGTCAAAACAGTGATTCTAAATGGTAGAGAATATTATTACAAAATTTTAGGAATTGGAATGACTCAATTTGGAGCTAAAATGAATTAGTTATGAATTAATTAAGTTCTAGCAATTATTTTCATATTAAAAATCTATTTTCTATTCTATTTATTCAATTTAACTGAGTGCTGGACTGGGCCTCAATTACAAGAAACTGCAGGGGGCCTTCTCGAAAGAATCCCCAGACACATAGAACAGTCGCCCAGGGACGGCGGGTTGATTCACCGAAACCCGAGGGACTCATTAGAAAAATACCCAGCCGAAGGGGTATCGTGCACTGTGGGCCGTTGGATTAGACGCGGGCGAACCAGATTAACCCAGCGCTGCTGTGAATCGGTACGCATCCAGGATCGCAGGATCTGAGATCGACGGCTAGGGTTTTATGAGATCCAGGTACATCGTTGGTCGTCGATCGACCGTCCGATCCAGATCAACGGATCAGAACGAATCGTGACGAAAAGGTATGGCAAGATCTAATCCGAGCCCTACGCTCTGCATCTAACGGCTGGCGTAGCTTCTTCCTCGCCCCAGTCGCGCACAGCAGCCCCGCCCTGTGCCGCGGCGGCGAAACCTGCCGGAGTCGAGCAATTGGGCGCCCCCCCGGACACCATTGTCGAATTAAACGGAGCTACATGATGTGCATGACATGGCGATCACAATGGATCAATTCTTACCGGCATTGAAGTGCGGATGAAGCCTGGCCACGGTGCACGGCGGTCCACGGCGGAGCTGCACGACCACCGAGCAATTCCGAGCACCACGGCGCGTCAATCTTCAATTAACCTCACACACAACTCCGCTAAGGTACGATCCACCACCGTATAGCTCAATTGAAGCCCGACTCTCGCCGCTGACGGGAATCCGCAGAGGTGTCCTCTCTACCTCTCCGCTCTCTCTCTCAGATTTGTCGCGAGCGCTCTGGTTCGATGGATACGCTCAGCGGAACAAGCTGATCACCGCGGTTCCCCCCCCCCTTTATGAACGGGCACGGCCCCACAGCGGGTCTGTTGCGCCGCGGACGCGCGGATTACGGCGATTTCTGTTGTGTGCGCGCCCGACTCGGCGAGGAAGACGGAACCCGACATCCCGGCCCCACGGGTCAGGGACAGACGGCGAACGAGTCCGCGCGGAGGAGGGAAGACGACCCGACAAGCGGGGCCCGCGACGTCAGTGAGAGAAGGAGAGAGTCACGCGCGAGTAAGCGACCGGTCCAGGGGACCCACTTGTCGGTGAAAGAAGGGTGCACGGCATGAGAGCTGACGGGATGGCCCTACCTGTCGGCGCCGGGATCCAGCTGGGTCAGCGCGTGGGTTAGTGGGCCGAATTGGTTCTGGCCGGTCCATGAAGGCATAGTATCCTTTTTCTTTTTCTTTTCTATTTTCTTTTCCCCATTTTCAAATCCAATTCAAATCCAATTTGAATTCAAGTTTAAATTCAAACTTTTGTGAATAACTTGTCCTCAGTTTTGAATAGTATACTTTAATAATATAAGTATGAAGAATTTTTATTCTGATTTTATTTTGTTTTATGTAGTATTTTCCCTACTCCTTTTATTTTCTATTTTCTATTTTTCCTTTCCATTTGAATTTTCAATCAACACAAGTTTAAAGTTCAAACACTTAATTTGGATACACATATAGAACTTTAGCATAATGTGCAAAGACCTATTTTATGTATTTCTTTATTTATTTTAGTCCTTTTAGACAAGTTTTTATTCATATAGTAGAATAATCCCTACCTCATTAATTCTAGGGAAATCAAATTTAGACTTATATATATTAAGAAATAGTTTAACCCTAATTCTTTCATATATCCTAACCCAAAAGGTAATTTAGATTATCTAAGTATCTTTAATTATGTATTTTTAACATATTCATGAGTGGAAACTTCTAAATTATGCTTATCTTTAAGGAAAGGTGTTTTGATTTAAAATCTTTGAGAATTTTTCTTTATTTTCACAAGATTGAACTTTAGGGTGTTACAAATCCTACCCCCCTTAAAAATAATCTCGTCCTCGAGATTTGTAAGGAAAAAGGATGCATACTCATATGCACAAACAAAGAGATCTCAGCATGAGGTATAATTCTTTAACAAAACATTGGGTCAACAGACCTTTATTTTTTTCTTCTAAAATATTATCATATTACTAAAGTAACACCTAGATCTTACAAATCATCATAATTTATATCTATGTAGCTTGGTGAAGCTGGTGGTGGTGGGGGTTGTTGTTGTTGTTGTCTCTCCAGCCGTGCTTGCCTTATTTCTTGGCGGGCTTGACGTATTTCCTCGCGTTGTTGTCTTATCTGATTCTGCATCTCGGTCACCATGTCTGTTAACTGTTGTATTACCAGTCTTTGGGTAGCAACCACTTGATTGAGGTCAACAGGTGGAGGATTTGGAGGATTCATTTTCTGTTTGTTGTTACGTGATAATCTTTCCTTTCCTGGTATCGACCATGAAAGTTAGAAGCATGTGATAATAGTTTTGCAAAGGAAGTTACTAAGCGGAATGGATAAGCTAGTAGTTGGTTATAATCTATAGATTCTTTGGTAGGGCTTAATTTATGTCCAGATTGGGGTAACCAATCATATAAGGTGAATATCCAAGGGTAAGATAGAATCTGTCAAGATGAGAGTTATACATGGGTGAGATAGGCTACAAGATGTAGGTTAAAAGTTTGTTTGTTATTAGGTGGGAATAGAAAGATCATACTATTCATTATGGCACTATGGGTTGGGTTAGCTCATGGTTGAATTGATCCAATGTGCTAAGATAAGTTAATACATGGCTAGTGGGGTCTAATCTCTTCTACTAGTGTCATTAATCTGTTTAAGTGGACCACATTAAGTTAGATAACATTAGACCACAATAGATCAGGTCACATTAGGTAGGATAAGAATTGGATATGACTAGATTAGACTAGTTTAGGCTTAGATAGGTCCAACTGGGTAGAATATGTATTATTAAGATATGTTAGGATGTTTTAAGATTAATTTGATATGTTATGATGAGATAGAATCTCTTGCTAGGTTAAAATTGAGGGGTTATGCAACTATCAGATAGTTGAGGTAGTTGTATATAGCCAAGTTGATCTATCATTCTTAATTTAGTGCGGGGTGAACTAAGTTAAGACTTGTTCTATAGGGGTAGAGTCTAAACTATTCCATCAGTGTTATCTAACATGTTTGATAAGTCACTTTAGATTAGATCATATTAGGTTAGATGAGATCTAAATTAGATTGGTATGACTAGTTTAACTAGATAAGATCTAGTTGATTCGCATTAAATCATGGTTGTTAAACTAGGGTGGATGAGTATGCTTATTAGGATAGGACAGATCCATAAAGATAAGATAGAATCTTCTGAGGCCAGTTAGATCTATTAGGATAAGGATAAAATCTTTTCAAGATAAGATGAGTATCTTTTAAGATGAGATGGATCTATTAAGATAAGGGAGAATCTTTTAAGATAAGATGAATTGATTAGAATGAGATCTTTTAGGATAGGATAAATCTCTTAAGCTAGATAGGTTCCAATGGGGATAATCTAGGCTGTCTAGTTATTTTATAAATATATTTTTATACCTATGTGTATATGCAGATGCAATTGTGGACATTACTCCACAACCCATCACACTCAATCAAAAATCCAAATCAGACAGATATCATAAGAACAAACATTCAAATATATAGACACTTATAAAAATAGTTTTGTTTTTGTTCCTAGGATTAGGTCTCCTATTCCTAAAGTTCACTTTAGGCACAGGATTTCAAAGTGTGAAATCCACATTTGTCTTTAGAAAGAAAAGATAAGAATAATCAGAGTGAAGCGGAAATAGATGAGAAAAGATTTAAGATAAGTTTAGAAAAGAATCAGAGTAGCAAAGATAAGTAAATAATGGTTGTCCAGTTCTATCTAGGTTTCGTCCTACAGTCAACATTCCTCTGATACCACTTCTGTAACACCCGGATTTTAGGGGTCCAAAACCCGGGGTTAACATAAACACCAGGTATGCTGGGACCAGGTCTCAAACATATGATGTAAAGTGGCACAGGATCGAATGTCACAACTTTATATATAACAGGAGTTCTATACAAAATAAATAGTTACATTATAAGGAGACAACGGTCCAGCAACCCAAAGTTGACTGGGAGACGACGACCTAGACCTCTCACGAACTCATCGCAGCATCCTCCATGAGCATCATCCTGCAGTACCTGGTCTTGACCTGTGGTGTATGTGAGACAGCAAGAGTGAGCTCACATACGTTCATCGCTCAACAAGTTGTGGGGAATAATGTGCATGAACTCGCCAAAGGTGGGAGCTCACGTGAAGTGTAAGGCTTACCAAAGAAGATGGTTAGAGCTGAGCATTGCTTTTAAAGTTGGTCAAAATTTTATTAGCAATTACTAAGTATAAGTAAATACCAAACCCAATTAAGTAATAGAACAAAAGTAATAACAACTTCTTCCGCGATGCAATGCGTATGACAAATTGAATTTAGTTCCATAAATTAATCATGTGAGTGTCCGAGCTGCTCATGACCGTGAGCACGGCTAGTATACCAGTTTTACACTCTGCAGAGGTTGCGCATCTTTACCCACAAGTCGTGTTACCCATCTGCCAAGGGGTCATGAATCCCATACACCTCTACCAAGGAAGTGAGGCAGGGTAGCACTACGAGGCCTTTACAAAGTTCCACTAGCTTCCGAAAACCCGCTACAGTTTATAGGAAGATCCAGTACAGGAATCCCTTGCAGGACCGCCATCGCAGCAAAATCCTCCCGAGGGCACTTCCCGCACTGACCTCTCCCCTACTGCCCTTGCCCCTTTCGGGTAAGGTAGTCTTCCACTAGCTTTCCTAATTAATCAGCCAAGGGCATCCCATACTACCCTTGTGGTAGCACTGTTTTCCCGGGTGGTTCTCCATGTTCCAATTAACATTAATGATATCAACATGAACATAAACAGAATAACAACTAAAATTGGAACATGGAGGTAATAAATGATTATCCCAAAACCATATAAAGCAATAGCAAACTACCCAAGTGATTCAGGGGTGAACAAGGTAATGAGATAAACAATCTAGGGTGACCTTTTGGGTCCCATCAAAATTAACCTATGCAGATCATTATGATTAATTAGAACATGAGTAGGTGAAAAGAAGTGATCAAGGGCACAACTTGCCTGGGCCTTGAGAATCCAGGTACCAGGATGATTCTTCAGATCCTCGTGACCTCACTGCTAGTCGTAGCAATACAAACATACATAGTATAGGCAAAATTATCATTACACCAAACATATATGCAAAATACTTATTAATAATCTACATATTAAAATAAGATCACAGGAAAAAGAATTATTAATTTTGGAGTTGCAGAATTCAAGTTATGATTTTCCCAAGATTTAAGGTGATTATAATATGATTAAATGATAAATAAATTTTCTGACAGAGTTCATGTCAAAACAGTGATTCTAAATGGTAGAGAATATTATTACAAAATTTTAGGAATTGGAATGACTCAATTTGGAGCTAAAATGAATTAGTTATGAATTAATTAAGTTCTAGCAATTATTTTCATATTAAAAATCTATTTTCTATTCTATTTATTCAATTTAACTGAGTGCTGGACTGGGCCTCAATTACAAGAAACTGCAGGGGGCCTTCTCGAAAGAATCCCCAGACACATAGAACAGTCGCCCAGGGACGGCGGGTTGATTCACCGAAACCCGAGGGACTCATTAGAAAAATACCCAGCCGAAGGGGTATCGTGCACTGTGGGCCATTGGATTAGACGCGGGCGAACCAGATTAACCCAGCGCTGCTGTGAATCGGTACGCATCCAGGATCGCAGGATCTGAGATCGACGGCTAGGGTTTTATGAGATCCAGGTACATCGTTGGTCGTCGATCGACCGTCCGATCCAGATCAACGGATCAGAACGAATCGTGACGAAAAGGTATGGCAAGATCTAATCCGAGCCCTACGCTCTGCATCTAACGGCTGGCGTAGCTTCTTCCTCGCCCCAGTCGCGCACAGCAGCCCCGCCCTGTGCCGCGGCGGCGAAACCTGCCGGAGTCGAGCAATTGGGCGCCCCCCCCGGACACCATTGTCGAATTAAACGGAGCTACATGATGTGCATGACATGGCGATCACAATGGATCAATTCTTACCGGCATTGAAGTGCGGATGAAGCCTGGCCACGGTGCACGGCGGTCCACGGCGGAGCTGCACGACCACCGAGCAATTCCGAGCACCACGGCGCGTCAATCTTCAATTAACCTCACACACAACTCCGCTAAGGTACGATCCACCACCGTATAGCTCAATTGAAGCCCGACTCTCGCCGCTGACGGGAATCCGCAGAGGTGTCCTCTCTACCTCTCCGCTCTCTCTCTCAGATTTGTCGCGAGCGCTCTGGTTCGATGGATACGCTCAGCGGAACAAGCTGATCACCGCGGTTCCCCCCCCCCCTTTATGAACGGGCACGGCCCCACAGCGGGTCTGTTGCGCCGCGGACGCGCGGATTACGGCGATTTCTGTTGTGTGCGCGCCCGACTCGGCGAGGAAGACGGAACCCGACATCCCGGCCCCACGGGTCAGGGACAGACGGCGAACGAGTCCGCGCGGAGGAGGGAAGACGACCCGACAAGCGGGGCCCGCGACGTCAGTGAGAGAAGGAGAGAGTCACGCGCGAGTAAGCGACCGGTCCAGGGGACCCACTTGTCGGTGAAAGAAGGGTGCACGGCATGAGAGCTGACGGGATGGCCCTACCTGTCGGCGCCGGGATCCAGCTGGGTCAGCGCGTGGGTTAGTGGGCCGAATTGGTTCTGGCCGGTCCATGAAGGCATAGTATCCTTTTTCTTTTTCTTTTCTATTTTCTTTTCCCCATTTTCAAATCCAATTCAAATCCAATTTGAATTCAAGTTTAAATTCAAACTTTTGTGAATAACTTGTCCTCAGTTTTGAATAGTATACTTTAATAATATAAGTATGAAGAATTTTTATTCTGATTTTATTTTGTTTTATGTAGTATTTTCCCTACTCCTTTTATTTTCTATTTTCTATTTTTCCTTTCCATTTGAATTTTCAATCAACACAAGTTTAAAGTTCAAACACTTAATTTGGATACACATATAGAACTTTAGCATAATGTGCAAAGACCTATTTTATGTATTTCTTTATTTATTTTAGTCCTTTTAGACAAGTTTTTATTCATATAGTAGAATAATCCCTACCTCATTAATTCTAGGGAAATCAAATTTAGACTTATATATATTAAGAAATAGTTTAACCCTAATTCTTTCATATATCCTAACCCAAAAGGTAATTTAGATTATCTAAGTATCTTTAATTATGTATTTTTAACATATTCATGAGTGGAAACTTCTAAATTATGCTTATCTTTAAGGAAAGGTGTTTTGATTTAAAATCTTTGAGAATTTTTCTTTATTTTCACAAGATTGAACTTTAGGGTGTTACAGCACGGAGGGTACATGCTACTCTCGCCATCTCTCCACTCCCATTGCGTGTTATCTAATTCTGGTATTAGTCTGCCCGAGGCAAAGCTTACCCATGATAAGGCATGTGACCAGTTAAAGGGTCCTCGATCAGCAAGCCTACATCGAGAAGGTCCTCAATCGAGTCAAACGGAGACACTACACCGAGACTCTCTTCTCGTGCAAGTCACCCGCCCGGTCTCAACTTTATCATTTCAACCCAAAGTTTGGTACCTGGCAGAGGTACATCTTTTCCGATGTTGAACCCATCATGGCCATGATGGATCCATCATCAAGTTTTATTTTTGAAAACATCCCACCCACTTTGAAGCATCATCTTTTGTGAAAACAAAACATTTTGTTTTTCTAGAGCAAAGCTAAGCACAAGAAAAAGCCTTTTTGTAAATCAAGGATTAAGGAGAAGTAACCAAATCCAAGGAAGGAAATGCAGCAACAGGTTTAGCACACAACTCCTATCACCTAATGCATCAAATAAGTGAGAAAGACTTTAAAATAACAAGGGGTGGCAAATGCACCGGGGCTTGCCTTATGTTATTGGTGAATCAGGCTCTGTTCCATAGATATCAAAATAAAAACAGTCTCCTGCCCAATGTTTTTTTTGCCTAGTGAATGTATTCTAAGTGTAACAATCACATGATATGCAAATGCTTATGATGTTATGCTCAAGTTTTAGTGGCAGTAACACCAGGGGTGTTACATTCTTCCCCCATAAAAGAATCTCGTCCCGAGATTAAAAGTCCTAGGGCAAGTAATGGAAAAGGAAACATGTCATACTTTTATTTCCTTATTTTTGGTACAAAGCAGGGGTGGTATGGGGTTCATTCCTCTATTACAAGTGTACATATCTTTACAATTTACATGAAGCTAAAAAGTTAGGGAAATTCTTGTCTAAAAAGTCTTGAGTTTCCCAAGTAGCTTCATCTTCCGTATGTTGGTTCCACTATATCTTGTAAAATTTGAGAGTTTTCCTTCGGGTAACCCTGTCCCTTTGATCCAAGACTCGAATAGGGCGCTCTGAATATGTCAAGTCTGGTTCTAAGGCAACATCTGTTACTTCAATGGTTCGATCGAGAACCCGAAGACATTTCTTTAATTAAGACACGTGGAACACATTATGTATTTCAGACAAGGTTTTGGGTAACTGGAGTCGGTATGCCATTGGTCCATATCTTTCAAGGATAGGAAAAGGACCAATGTATCAAGGTGGAAGTTTCCCCTTTACCCTGAAACGTGACACACCCTTCATTGGTGAAACTTTCAGGTAAACATAATCTTCAACTTGAAAGTTCAAGGGTTGCCTTCGCTTGTCTGCATAATTCTTTTGTCGAGCTTGGGCTTCTTTCAAATTATGAACTATTCGTTGAACTTTCTCTTCGGTCTCCTTTACCATATCAGGCCTGAAGAAACTTCTTTCACCTGGTTCAGACCAGTTTAGTGGAGTACGACACCGTCGCCCATACAAAGCTTCAAAGGGTGCCATTTTAATGCTCTCTTGATAGCTATTATTATATGAGAACTCTACCAATGGCAAGCATTCATCCCATTTTTGTGGAAATTCTAGAGCACAAGCTCGCAACATGTCCTCAAGTATTTGATTCACCCTCTCAGTCTGCCCACTGGTTTGAGGATGATAGGCCGAACTATGGAGCAACTTAGTATCCAAAGCCTTGTGAAGTTCTTCCCAAAATTTGGACACAAATTGCGGTCCATGATCCGACACTATGGTCTTCGGAACCCCATGCAAACTGAGAATACGGGCAATGTATAACTCTACATATGTGGCCACTATATATTTTACCCTAACTGGAAGGAAGTGGGCGATCTTTGTAAGTCGATCAACAATAACCCAGATGGAATCATATCCTCTCGCTGTCCTAGGCAATCCCACAATAAAGTCCATGCTTATATCCTCCCATTTCCATGTAGGGATAGGTAAAGATTGTAATGGACCAGCAGCTTTCATGTGTATGGCCTTGACACGTCTACAAGTGTCACATCCTGCCACATAGCGTGCGATTTCAATCTTCATCTTTGTCCACCAATAATGTTGCTTTAGATCATGATACATCTTAGTGCTTCCAGGATAAATAGAATAGCGGCTAAGATGTGCTTCATCTAGAATTTGCTGGTGGATCTCTTCATTCTTAGGCACAACTATGCGGTTATTAAACCATACAACACCTTGATCATCCTTTCTGAAGCAGCTGGCTTTCTCGGCCTCTATTTTCTCATGAATGTGTTTCATACCCTCATCATTTCTTTGTGCATCAATTATCCTTTGCAGAAGGACTAACTCAAGCTTCAAGTGATTTGAAGTTCCATGTTGAATCATTCCCAGGTTCAACTTCTCCATTTCTTGGCATAACATAATATCAGAAGTCTTCATCGTCAGACAATGGCAGGAAGCCTTGCGACTTAACGCATCTGCCACTACATTAGCCTTACCTGGGTGATAGTGAATCTCCAGTTCATAGTCTTTAATAAGCTCAAGCCATCTTCTCTGTCTCATATTCAGCTCTGATTGGGTGAAGATATACTTCAAGCTTTTATGGTCTGCATAGATGTGACAGATATTCTTTAGCAAATAATGATGCCATATTTTTTGGGCATGAACCACAGCGGCTGATTCCAGGTCATGAGTTGGATAATGTTCTTCATGCCGGAGCAACTGCCTTGAAGCGTAGGCTATCACTTGGCCTTCTTGCATTAGAACACAACCGAGACCACTGCCTGATGCGTCACAATACACATCAAAGGGCTTTTCAATGTCCGGTTGAGCCAATGTCGGAGCAGTGGTCAATAATACTTTCAGCTGCTCAAAGGCTTCATTACATTTTGAATACCAATTAAATTTGATATCATTCTTCAATAAACTTGTGATTGGTTTCACAAGCTTGGAAAAATCTAGAATGAATCGGCAGTAATAACCAGTCAGTCTAAGGAAACTTCGGACTTGATGCACCGTTGTCGGTGGCTTCCACTCCAAAATATCTTTGACTTTGCTGGGATCCACCGCAATCCCCTTGGTAGATAATACATGTCCCAGAAATTGGATTTCCTCCAACCAGAATGCGCACTTACTGAACTTAGCATATAATTGGTGCTCTCTTAAGCGCGTCAACACGATCCGCAAATGTTGAGCATGCTCCTCTTCATTCTTGGAATATATTAAGATATCATCAATGAACACCACCACGAATTTATCCAACTTGGGCATAAATACCGAGTTCATAAGATATGTGAAGTGGGTAGGAGCATTTGTTAGTCCAAAAGACATAACCAGATATTCAAACAATCCGTACCGCATAGTGAATGCAGTCTTTGGTATATCTTCGGGCCGAATACGGATCTGCTGATAGCCTGATCTGAGGTCAATCTTAGAGAAGACCCTCGCTCCAGTCAGTTGATCAAATAGAATATCAATCCGGGGAAGAGGGTACTTATTCTTGATGGTAACCTCATTAAGGGGTCTGTAATCCACGCACATCTGAAGTGTTTGGTCCTTCTTTTTGACAAAGATGGCTGGACAACCCCATGGTGATGAGCTTGGCCAGATGAATCCTTTCTCTAGTAGATATTGTAATTGAGTCTTGAGTTCTGCCAACTCATTTGGAGGCATGCGGTACGACCTTCTAGAAATAGGAGCCGTACCGGGCTTCAACTCAATCACAAATTCAACATCTCTCTCGGGAGGCAATCCGGGCAAATCTTCGGGAAAGACGTCTGGGAACTCACATACTACCAGAATATCTTGGATCTCCGGTATGATAGCTTCATATAATCTGCCAATTGGTTTAGCTGGGTTAGCTACGGGAATGGTCAAGAGAACCTCTTCTTGGCTATAACTCAACCTGATAGTTCTCAAATCAATGTTGAGAATAGCTTTATGTTGGGCTAACCAATTCATGCCCAAAATTACATCTATATCTTGGCCTTTTAGAACAATCATATTAGTAGGAAAGTCCCGTTCAGCCAATGTTACGGGCACTTGGAAAGCCACTTCTTTAGTGAATATTTGCCCCCCGGGTGAATGAATAGTAAACCCTTCCCTTGATTCAGTATATGGAATGCAATGTTGCTCCACAAACTTCTTGCTTATGAATGTATGTGAAGCGCCAGAATCAAAAAGAATAACTGCAGGGTGATTGGCCACTAGAAACGTACCCATCATAACTGGTTCGCCTTCCGGTGTCGTGGCCACTTGTGTATAATAAATTTGCCCAGTTTTCTTCATATTTTTGCCTGCGGTATTGTTCGCCGCATTTCCCTTGCCTTGAGCAGAACTCCCTGAACTCTACTGATTGTTTGATCTGTTCTGCTTCAGGTATGGACAGTCCTTGATAAAATGTCCGGACTTTCCACAATTAAAGCAGCCTGTTGAAGAGCTTGGGAGAGCGGGGAAACGAGTACCAGTGGCACCCGACTGAGTGGTTGAGGTAGGGGCAGTGGCGGGGCAGATAAAGACTGGTTGCTTGAAAGGGTAGGAGGGTGGACGTGGTGAAGAGCAATTCGGATTAAAAGGTCGGATCACCAATCTTTGTCTTTTCTCAGGCCCCTGATTGGGCCTATCGCCTCCATAGCCCTTTGATTTTCCCGAGCCTGCATATTTGGCTTCGACTGATAGTGCCATGCTGACAGCCCGACCGTAAGTGAGGTCGAGGCAGGTGGCCATTTTTCGCTGCAACAGGTCACTGAGGCCCCTCATAAAACAATTTTTCTTCTTTAGGTCAGTGTTGACCTGATCGATAGCATACTGGGACAAGTGGTTGAATTTATTGAGATACTGGGTGACAGTATCCCCACCTTGTTTAAGCTTCATAAACTCCTCCTGTTTCATATGGAGCACTCCTTCAGGAATATAGTGCTCCCGGAAAGCCAGCTTGAATTCGTCCCAAGTAATTTGATGGCCAGCTGGTTGGATCGCCACATAATTTCCCCACCAGGTACTGGCAAGGCCTCGCAACTGCTGTGCCGCAAATAAGGGCTTTTGAGTCTCCATGCATCGGAGTAGCCCAAACTTTTGTTCGATAACCCAGATCCACTCATCTGCTTCAAGAGGATCTTCAGCCTTGACAAATAACGGAGGACGTGTCTCGAAGAAATCCAAATAGGAAGTTTTGCGGGGTCCTTGCAGATACGCTTGCCTACCTTGCTGTTGCATTTGTTGTCCTGCCATTTCCCGTAGAAAGCGGGTGTTGTCGGCCGTAGCGTTAACTAATGCAGCGATAGCCTCAGCTAATGTTGGAGGTACTGGGGGTGGATTAGGAGTTGCTTCCCTCCCATGGGAGGTTCCTGCACTATCCTGTGCACGAGTCTTGGACGACATCTGAGGCAAAGAACATTTGGAAAAATATAATATGCCAAAGTAAACCATCCATTTTACATTACTAAAAAGGGTAATGATACAGACTCAAATTTACAACAGGATTACATTACATATTACATATTACCACTATTTATATACTACACTATTCTAGCTTCTTATCACTTTTGGTAGTTTCACTGTCGGGCGTAGGAGACCATTCATCAACTAGCTTCATAGAGGGAGGAGGCCTAAAAAGGTCCAATTCACCCCCAAGTGCTTCTCCCGCTACTCCAGAAGGTCCGGCTCCCATTCCGACAGGATCCGCAGGTATGTTAGGGTGCAGTTGTGAATACAACACATGTACCTCTTCATGTAGTGTATTACAATACACTTGCAAGTGGTCCACGACTATGCTAAGCTCCTCCACACGGGCTCGAGCTTTGGCTTCCTTGGCCTAAGCAAGTGAACACGAGTTAACAGCCCAATCGAGCGCTAAATCTCGTTCAACAAGTTGGTCTTGCAAGTGTCGGATGTCACTTCTCAACTCATTTATTCGCTGACCATCCTTGACCCATACTTCGTTCCTGTGATGGAGTTTTGATCGAAGCTGTTCTACTTGAGCTTCCAGATCTCCGATAGGATCATTGCTACCACTACTACCGTCCTCATGCCTTGGAGCTAGTTGATGGCGAGGTACGCCAATTGGTCCGGTGGACTTGCGCGCAGTTTTTCTTGTGCACAGCGACATTTTTCTAAGGGGGAAATCTTATTAAAATAGTTTATAGTATGATGCATGCATAATTATAGAACCAACCTTAGTTGATTCACAACCTTCTATACAGTGCACTCTAATATCTGGTCTTAAAGTAGAGAAGGTAGTTAGATAAGAAAGAAAGAAATTTTTTAGATAAGCCTTTGAAAATTCTTTTTGAAAATGCTTCATAACATCTGCAGAGATGGGCTTTGCTCCGATACCAGCTGTGACGTAACCTCCCAAGTCATTAGGCCCACCTACAGTTGTCCTTGTCCAACGGACCTCAGACAACCCTTCAGGTGTCCCTGAATCACTTGACAAGTTCGGTGTCTGCTTTCTTTACCTTTCCCAAGAGCGTTTCACCCGTCACGCAAACATTACAATACATCGGAGGTACGAAAATGCGGAAGCAGTTATAATAACTTACCTTATATTAAAGTAAGAAAGAGTTGTAATATTATAGACCAGAGCGAAATATAAGAGTGCTGGGTATTATTATTACATCACTTTGGGAGGCAAAAACCCCTCCCGATAAACATCATCAAAAGTTTTTAACGGAGGATCCTTTCCTCCCGAAGCTTTACTCCTGGTTTTCTTCTTTAGGCACCACCTTTGAACAAAAGCAGCAAAAGTTGGCTGCTTCCTCACCTAAAACCACATGGGACAAAGCCCTGAGTATGAAGTGTACTTTCGCAAGACTTACCCATCAACATAAAAGACTCTCAAGGATATGCTGGCCTTTGGGAGTCAAGGTATGGCTTGTCAATAATCAAAGACTCTGTTTGCAAAAATGCTTACTAACAGTGGATCCTTAAAAATCAAGTTTTACTTGTTAGGTTAAGTGAAGTTACCTGCAGCTAGAGTTATTTCTACCCTAGTTCAATCACTTGATCTAAACTAGCCAATTTCTTATCAACCCTTTATCTTCACTGGATTGCTACGTGTAGGGCAGTGACCAAGTCTTCATATCCGCGAAGTTACGGCGATCCAAATCGATTATACTCAGCTGAGGATCTCCGATCACACGACATATGTAGCACTTAACCCTTGCATATGTCAACTCTCCACCGAGGTTCTTAAGACCAGATCAGGTTCACGCCAACCGAGAGCACAGATACACCACCGTCTAGCCTCTTGCCACGGAGGGTACATGCTACTCTCGCCATCTCTCCACTCCCATTGTGTGTTATCTTATTCTGGTATTAGTCTGCCCGAGGCAAAGCTTACCCATGATGAGGCATGTGACCAGTTAAAAGGTCCTCGATCAGTAAGCCTACATCGAGAAGGTCCTTAATCGACTCAGACGGAGACACTACACCGAGACTCTCTTCTCGTGCAAGTCGCCCGCCCGATCTCAACTTTATCTTTTCAACCCAAAGTTTGGTACCTGGCAGAGGTACATCTTTTCCGATGTTGAACCCATCATGGCCATGATGGATCCATCATCAAGTTTTATTTTTGAAAACATCCCACCCACTTTGAAGCATCATCTTTTGTGAAAACAAAACATTTTGTTTTTCTAGAGCAAAGCTAAGCACAAGAAAAAGCCTTTTGTAAATCAGGGATTAAGGAGAAGTAACCAAATCCAAGGAAGGAAATGCAGCAACAGGTTTAGCACACAACTCCTATCACCTAATGCATCAAATAAATGAGAAAGACTTTAAAATAACAAGGGGTGGCAAATGCACTGGGGCTTGCCTTATGTTATTGGTGAATCAGGCTCTGTTCCATAGATATCAAAATAAAAACAGTCTCCTGCCTGATGTTCTTCAGGTGGTGGTGGTGAAGTCCTCGCTTCTTCGACCTCTACTTCCTCTTCGTTTTCTAGATATAGCCATATATAATCATGAATGCTCATGTAATGCTCATGAAAATGCTAAGATAATACAAGTTTTTTTATCTAATGTCTTGAATACAACTTTCCTTCACGGTTCTCCGAGAAACTAGGGTTTTCGAAGTCTATAGTGAAGTTCATAGGGCAGGGGGGCTAGGGTTTTGGGTTCTAAGTATCAAACATGGTCCAAAACATACCAAACTTTACCCAATGCTTCTAAATATTATTTAAAGTTTACCTAAAGAATTTGGTGAATTTTGGAATTATAAATTACTTTCTAAAATTCCAGAAGTAGGGTTTTTGGCTATTTTAAATGTTCCAAAATTTCCTATTTGAACTAAAAATCTGGAAACTATTTTTATTAAATACTATAAGAAATTAGAAGTCTAGAAAAATTGGTCTCGTATTTTCTAGGAATTCTTTAATCCAGGGAGAAAAAGAAAAGGAAAAGCAATGAATAGTGTTGGGCTGAATTCAGCCCAACCAACCTACAGCAGGGGAGAAATCCATACGCGCCCACGCCCGCGGGGGAGTTTTACACTGGAGCCCTTCGAGGTTTGAATATCTATAAAAGAATCCTGTGCACTATTTGACTGAGTCACTGACACTTATGGAAAGGTCCCTGCACTTCTATTTCTTTACAGTCTGAAGCCCACAACGCGGTCCGGCGGAGAGCCGAGCTCCAGCGAGCCCACGCCGGCCGGATCCCGCAACGGCTGGTTCTCATCTTCGGTTTAAACCTAATTCAAGTCCTAATGAGGGGTTCCCCCAACTAATTTCACCAATGGAGCACTAACACGCCCTGCCCACTGTGACAGAGGGCACCACGGGTAACCAAGCACGTTCCTGGTGATCCTAGGGACTCTAACTCAATTGGAGGGGTTGAGCAGCATTAGGAGAACCTAAGGACACTAAAATGAATGACCAGAAACATGAGTAACCGACCTAGAGCAAGCTGACCTCGGTGAGGGCTCTTTCGTAGTGGCGGAAACACGGATTGGGGGAAATGAGCGATTCGCGGTCTCTGGTGGACAATTGAAGACAAGTGTTGGTGCCATGGATGGGTGATTACCCTACAGAGCTCACGGCGTGCTCAATTTATAGAAGGCATGAGCGGTGGCCAGGAAATTGGATGAAGACGCGTGGCGGTCGGAGAAATAAGAGGTCACTAGCGAGTTGATTCGTGGAGTATACCGTGGCGGACTTACCAGCGATGATCGGATGGCTAACGTGAGTCACGGTGGTGCGGTTAAAGGCTAGAGGCGTGGCGCAACTGCGGTGAGTATCGCGGATTCCGGTGACGGCCGTAAGGCCACGTCGCCGGCACGGGGAACCG
Source organism: Zea luxurians (assembly GCA_029449295.1). NCBI lineage: Eukaryota > Viridiplantae > Streptophyta > Magnoliopsida > Poales > Poaceae > Zea > Zea luxurians. Next base: position 8,590,284 of record JAOPSE010000005.1, on the reverse strand, counting down.
AGGGACAGCGTGGCCACAATACTTGAACCCATCCGCGACGAGATCTTTTCGCTGGCGAACTCAATCCATAGCCCACACACACGAATCGCGGCGAGCAGCACTAATCCCGGCGAAGGGTCACCGACGGCCAGCTCACTGAATCTGCGGATTGTTTTTGGTTACTATACCATCGGACTCCTTTCAGACGCCTGACAGAGCAGATTCAAGGCAGCTTTTCTCCAAATTTTATGTGACAATCTCATAATTCATCTGCATCAAAGTTATAGACCTATAATCCATGTTCACTTTTGCTATAGCATCCCTAGTCAAATTCCCACTAGATCATGGTCGAATTATAGTCCAAAAATTGCCCAATCTCACTGCTATTCTGAATTCTGACCAAGGGCAGTCTGACAACCCAACTTTGGGCACATTTATCTCAAAATACTTCATGGTACCAAGGCTTGATCTCTATAGCAAAGTTATTTTCCTTACATAGATCTACAATTTTGATGTGTTGACCTAGGGCAAAATCTTCATAATTTGGAAGTTATAGGGCCCCAAAGTTGAGCCAATTCCACTAAATTTCAGACTTAACTCATTAGAGCTCAAATGTGGCTTTTTGCAAATAAGCCCAAAACTTAGGGTTTAAGTTGCAAATCCACATACATGTGAATCATATGAGTTAAGATACCCTAATTTCATGGTTTTTGCACTTAGGTCAAAAAATGCACTAGTTTTGCACTTAGCCCCCTAGGGTTTTAGTCTAGGGCTTTCCAGGGTTCTATTTAGGGTTTTTGGTGCTACTAGGGTTTGGATGCCATTTGAGTCTATTCATGGTGATATTTTATGACTATTTCAATTGAGTTTTGAAGTTTTCTCTTATTAGGCCTTATTTGCTCTATTAAGCCCAATCTAGGTTAAGCACTGTACCCTAGGGTTGCACTTATAACATGTCACATCAATACAACTTGTTTGAACTTTTTGTCTTGTGAATGTATTCTAAGTGTAACAGTCACATGATATGCAAATGCTTATGATGTTATGCTCAAGTTTTAGTGGCAGTAACACCAGGGGTGTTACATTCTACCCCCATAAAAGAATCTCGTCCCGAGATTAAAAGTCCTAGGGCAAGTAATGGAAAAGGAAACACGTCATACTTTTATTTCCTTATTTTTGGTACAAAGCAGGGGTGGTATGGGGTTCATTCCTCTATTACAACAAGTGTACATATCTTTACAATTTACATGAAGCTAAAAAGTCAAGGAAATTCTTGTCTAAAAAGTCTTGAGTTTTCCAAGTAGCTTCATCTTCCGTATGTTGGTTCCATTGTATCTTGTAAAATTTGAGAGTTTTCCTTCGGGTAACCCTATCCCTTTGATCCAAGACTCGAATAGGGCGCTCTAAATATGTCAAGTCTGGTTCTAAGGCAACATCTATTACTTCAATGGTTCGATCGGGAACCCGAAGACATTTCTTTAATTGAGACATGTGGAACACATTATGTATTTCAGACAAGGTTTCGGGTAACTGGAGTCGGTATGCCATTGGTTCATATCTTTCAAGGATAGGAAAAGGACCAATGTATCAAGGTGCAAGTTTCCCCTTTACCCTGAAACGTGACATATTTAGGGCCTTTGGTGCTTCTAGGGTTTGGATGCCATTTGAGTCTATTCATGGTGACATTTTATGACTATTTTAATTGAGTTTTGAAGTTTTTCTTATTAGGCCTTATTTGCTCTATTAAGCCCAATCTAGGGTTAAGCACTGTACCCTAGGGTTGCACTTATAACATGTCACATCAATGCAACTTGTTTGAACTTTTTGCCTAGTGAATGTATTCTAAGTGTAACAATCACATGATATGCAAATGCTTATGATGTTATGCTCAAGTTTTAGTGGCAGTAACACTAGGGGTGTTACAATATTGAATACACATAAATCTATTATAGCAAACATAATTCATATTAATTTATGAAAACATATGAATTGCAAGGAAAAGTAGGAGAAAAAAGGAGTTGCTATTTATATGGATGGATGGAGAGGGGATCGACCGGATTCCACACGATTGAAAGCTAATTAAGCGCCACATTCATATATGAAGAAACGGACGCCGAAGCAATGTCATTAATGGCAACGTTGATGGAGGAGTGAAGAACTGCTGGCGTGCAGGGGAAGGGAAGAGCCACGAGGGAGGGGAAGAGTCGCTGCACTGGCTACGCCATTGCCATCGCTGCAAAGAAAGATGAGTGTAGTGGCTCGCTGCTACGCCGTGTGGGGTCACGGTCACCGGCCCAGTGTAATACCCAATTTGTAATAGATAATAGAAGAGGAGAAAAGTTATTTTCCTATAATTTTAAGTGTGTGTTGAATCTACTTATCATCACATGCGAGCACCATATTCAAAAACAAATAATTAATAAAAGTATATATGCCATTAAATTCTGTATCATGCTGGGTATTATTTTTGTGTGTATGCATTTTGTGACAATATAAAAATAAAGAGACAAGAAATATATTAATTCAAAAAGGAAATCTAGAATCTAAAAGAAATTCTAGAATTGAGAAAAGAAAAGGAAAATAAATATCATAAAAATAAATAAATAAAAATATGTTATTCCTACACTAGAGTGTGAATTTTTAAAATAGACTCAAAAGGTGAAACTTACTTTGAAATTCAAACTTGATTCAAAATTACTCTAAAAGAAAGCAGGGAATAAAATAAAAAAGGAGAGCTACCTGGGCCCGGTTTCTCCTTTTCGGCCCAACTTTGGGTCGCTCCCGCGCGCGCACCTGAGCCAGCTATCGCCGCCACTGACATCCGAACCCCGCGCCCAGCCTCACAGGGTATGTTCATTCAGCGCTAGTGTTGAGTCACTAGCAAGTGGGACCCACTTGTCGGGTTCATCCCCTCCGCGTAATAGAACCCGCGCGCACGCCGGAGCGAACGGCGGACTCCGCACGTGATCCGCGACTCACGTCTGCTGGGAATTCGTGGCGTAGACCCTATAAAGCCGACCCAGTCATCTATTTCTCCGCTGCATTTAACCACCATCTCCGAGACCTCGGAGAGGGAGAGTGAGAGTCGTGCCGCCGCCGACGCCGCCGTCAAACCACGCCATCAGCACCGCCCTGCTCCAGTAATCGGGATCCGGACGTGCGGGCGTGCGCGTAGGTCGCGCTCGGGGAAGAAGCCTGGTGCGGGAGGTCTTGGGCAGCCGAGAATTTCTCGCCGTGATTGAACTTCACCGCGTATCCGCAGCTCGTCGTCGACTGGCTGCAACACGGTCCCAATCAACGGTAATAACTTTCCCCCATGCCTCGCCGTAACACTGCATATGTGTAGCTTGTGTCCAAATGGAGTCTGGGGCCCTGAATCGCGGGGTCGGGTTACTCCGGCCATGGCGGCCGCCGCGAGCGCGGGCGTCGCTGCTGCGTTCGGCGAGGGAGAGAGGACGGGTCATGCGCTGTTGGATCGGAAAGGAACGGCGCAGATTAGTTTGGGCGTATCGATTCGGACGGGTGAACATGGACTGTCCGATTTCGATCCTGCGTGCCCTGATTGATCTTAGTTGTTTAAAATCTATGCCGTAGATCTTGCATCCTGGGGTTCTCGTAGCGTACCGGTTCGTGGTGGGACGAATCTAATCCGAGTCATCCGCGTTTGATCGGACGGCTGAAATTAGAGGATACCCCTTCGCCTGCCATTTTTACTAAAGAGACCCTAGAAAATAGGGAAAACAACCCGCAGTGCTGCAAATAGTGCTCTGAGTCTTGAAATAACTTGCATCGTAGCCCATGACTTTCCTGGTAATTGAGGTCTAGTCCAGAGTATTATAAAACCCGAGAAACTGAATTATAAAAGGATTTTTAATGTGAAAATATATGCTAGAACTTTGATAATTCATAGAAAATGCATATGAACTCCAAATTACTCCATTCCACTTTCTAAAATTTTGTAATTTTATTCTCTATCACCTAGAGCCTCTGTTTTATCATGAAAACAGTAATAAAAATTTATTCCTCACTTAATCCTATTTTAAGTACATAAAACCTTTATAAATTCATATCTTAAAATCTATAACTCCAAAAATTATGATTCCTGTTCCTAGAATTTTATTTTAATGTGTAGATTATTAATGTGTATGTTGTGTACATGTTTGGTGTGATGTTAATTTTCTCTATATACTGTGCTTGTTTGTATTGTGGCGAGTAGAAGAGCACGTGTCTGAGGATCTTGGTGAGCAGCAGATAGAAGTAGGTGAGCAGGAGCTCATTGAAGGCAAGTTGTGCCCTTGACCACTTTTTACCCAATAATATTCTTTAATATCATTTATTCATGCATAGGTTAATTTTGATGGGACTCAATAGGTCACCCTAGATTGTTTATCTCATTACCTTGTTTACCCTTGAATCACTTGGGTAGTTTGCTATTGCTTTACATGGTTTTGGAATAATCATTTATTACATCTATGTTCCAATTCTTTTGTTATTCTATTTATGTTCATGTCAAGATCATTAATGTTAATTGGAATATAGAACTTAACTTGAGAAACACGTGCCACCATAAGGGTTTAATGGGACGCCCTTGGCTGACTAATTAGGAAAGCTAGTGGAAGACTACCTTACCCGAAAGGGGCAAGGGCAGTAGGGGAGTTGCATGCAAGGAGGTTCTCGGGTTGACTTAGCTGCGATGGCGGTCGGACGGGGGATTCTTGCAAGTGCTCTTCCCATAAACTGTAGCGAGTTTTCGGAAGCTAGTGGAACTTTGTAAAGGCCACGTAGTGTTGCCCTGCCTCGCCTCCTAGGTAGAGGTGTATGGGAGTCACGATCCCTTGGCAGATGGGTAACATGACTTGTGGGTAAAGGGTACAACCTCTGCAGAGTGTAAAACTGGTATACTAGCCGAGCTCACAGTCATGAGCAGCTCAGGACTCTCTGATGATTAATTTATGGAACTTAAATTCAATTTTGTCATTCGCATATGCATGGGATTGTTGTTAGTTTTGTTCTATTACTTTACTTAAGGTTCGGTATTTACTTACACTTAGTAATTGCTAATAATATTTTGACCAACTACTTAAAAGCAATGCTCAGCTTTAACCCCTGTCATTGATTAGCCTTACACATCACATGAACTCCCACCTTTGTGAGTTCATGTCCACTGGTTCCCCACAACTTGTTGAGCTATGATCATGTGTGAGCTCACCCTTGCTGTCTCACACGCCCCTACAGGAGAAGAACAGGTGGTTCAGGAGGAGCCACAAGGCGAGGAGTTTGATCTGATCTAGGTGGCGTTTCTCAGTTGACATTAGCGCCGACGATCCTTAGTTTGTTTTATATTTATTCTTTTATTTTGTAATAAGTCTTCCGCTATATAATAAATACTCTGATGTTTTGTGACATTTATCTCTATACCCTCTGTTATTATATATGTTGTCTTCTTGGCGCATGTATGAGATGCACCTGGCTTTGTTCCTTAAAGCCGGGTGTGACAGAAGTGGTATCAGAGGAAATGTTGACTGTAGGACGAAACCTAGATAGAAATGGACAAGCCCTTTCCTACTTACCTTACTCTGATTCATTCTATACTCATCTCATCTTGGTCTTGTCTCACCTTTTGCTACTCTACTCTGATTAATCTTATCTTTTCTACTCTAAGACAAGATGGATTTCACACCTTGGAATCCTACCAATATGAACTTTTTAAGAGATAGGGAACCTAAGACAAAATTTAAAACTATTTTCCTTATTTAAAAATGATTGATTGATTGTGCTGATGATAAATGTCTGATTTGCTTCTTTGATTGATTGAAGTATTATATATGGACATCTTAGCATGTACCACCATAAGGTAATGGTAGGTAAAATATTAATCTGCTTAGCTAATAAAATCTCCCAAAGTAACCTGATTTGTAAATACCGGCCTTGTCTACTATTCTCTTACCATATGTATCTAACTTAGATGGTCAATACCAGGCGGGGTGGTGGAATTGATTTGCCTCCTAATCGACACACTCGGTGGATATATAGACAACCCCAGCCACAGCCAGCAGAGATGAATCCTCCTAATCCTCCACCAGGCGGAGTTGACCCACTGATTGCAGCTCAGATGAGGATGATGCAACAAATGGCGGACACTATGGCAGATATGCGTGCTCAGATGCAGCAAGAACGCCAGGAGATGCGCCAGGAAAGAGAAGAGATACGCCAGGAGTTGCGCCAGGAGCGAGAGGAGATACGCCAAGAAAGGAGGGCGCAACAGCAACTGCAACAGCAAATGCAACAACAACAGCAACAAGTACCACTGCCTCCACCACCACCACCAGTTCCACCCCGAGATAAGCATAGAGAGTTCATGAGTCATAAGCCACCTACATTTGCAAGCTCTCCTGATCCACTGGATGCAGATGATTGGCTGAAATCTATGGAAAAGATGTTGAATATTGCTCAATGCACTGACCGGGAGAAGGTTTTATATGCTTCTGGATGTCTGACAGGTCCTGCTGTTGATTGGTGGGATTCATATACTGCTGCCCACGATGTTGCTGATACTATTACTTGGGCAGAGTTCAGTACACAGTTCCGGAATTATCATATACCTGCTGGATTGATGAAAATTAAGAAGAAGGAATTTCTATCGCTGAAGCAAGGAAGCATGTCCGTTAGCGAGTACCGTGACAAGTTTATTCAGTTATCCAGATATGCCCCTGATGAAGTTGCTGAGGATGAGAGGAAGCAAGAGCATTTTATTGAAGGACTTAATGGACCCCTACAGTATGCTCTAGTGGCACATACATTTCCATCATTTCAGAGGCTGCTCGATAAGGCTCTAGCTATTGAACACAAGCGTGTTCAGCTAGGAGATTTGAAGAGGAAGGCTATATCTCAAGGACAAGGAAGCAGCAGTGTTCGTCCTCGCTACAGTTCACCCTAGGGTACACTAGTTCAGACTGGTGGAGGCCAGCGCCCAGTTCAGCAATCACCTTTGAGGACTCCACCTCCTCGACAGGCTACCCCCACTGGCACCCCGACGAAGTTTTCAGGGCAGAGTCCAGGCACTACGTGTTTCAAGTGTGGGAAGACTGGACACTATGCAAATGTCTACCCACAGAGGATGGCTACTACTCCAGTTCAGAATAGGCAGCAAACTCCAGGATCTGGCAAGGGATATTCTATTGCCAAGGTTAATCAAGTAAGCGTTGATTCTACTCCGGATGGTGCTGACATCGTACTTGGTATGTTTTATGTTAATGCTATTCCTGCAACTATATTATTTGATTCTGGTGCTACACATTCATTCATGTCTGCTCGATATGCCAACACAAATGAGATATCACTGTTAAAATGAGAAAACCAATGATAGTAATTACACCTAAAGGGCATGTTGAGGCGAATCAAATGACATGTAGATTGACATTAACAATTATGGGTAGAGAATTTGGAGCTACTGCTATAATATTAGAGGCAAGCAGTATAGATTCCTTGGTATGTCATGGTTAAAAAGGCAAAGGCCATTATAGCATGTGGTAGAGGTACCGTAGAACTCACTACCACTAAAGGAGAAAGATTTCAAGTTAATATTGCGATAACCACCTCATCCAAACGTGCAATGTTCTTTATACCTAAGGAGTTTGTTGGTGACAACATTCGTGTGGTTAGAGATTTTCCGGATGTCTTTCCAGAGGAGTTACCAGGGATGCCACCTGATAGAGAAGTTGAGTTTGTAATTAATCTTCTACCTGGAACTGCCCCTATTTCTAAACGGCCATATAGGATGTCTATAGAAGAGTTAAAGGAACTGAAGAAGCAGTTAACTGAGTTACAAGAGGCTGGGTACATTCGTCCGAGTTCCTCACCTTGGGGAGCGCCGGTTCTGTTTGTATAGAAGAAGGATGGATCACAGCGGATGTGTGTGGATTATAGATCTCTTAATGATGTTACTGTGAAGAACAAGTATCCGTTACCCCGTATTGAGGATTTATTTGATCAGATGAGAGGTGCCAGAGTATTCTCGAAGATTGATCTCCGATCAGGTTACCATCAGATGAGGATTAAACCATCGGATACTCCTAAGACAGCATTCTCGACTCGATATGGATTATATGAGTTCACTGTTATGTCATTTGGATTAACCAATGCCCCAGCTTATTTTATGAACTTGATGAATAAGGTGTTTATGGAGTATTTGGATAGATTCGTCGTGGTATTCATCGACGATATTCTTATTTATTCCCAGAGTGATAGCGATCATGAGGAACATCTGAGATTGGTGCTACAGAAGCTACGAGATAACCAGCTATATGCCAAGTTCAGCAAGTGCGAGTTTTGGATTGGCGAGGTGCCATTTCTTGGTCATATTATTTCTAATGGTGGAATATCAGTGGATCCTGCTAAGGTTAAGGAGATAATGGAGTGGAGAGTACCCACTACAGTTATGGAGATTCGGAGTTTCTTGGGACTAGCAGGATATTATCGGAGATTTATTAAAGGATTTTCTAAAATTGCTAAACCTATGACTTCGCTTTTGGAGAAAGGAAAGGAATTTAAGTGGGACGAGAAGTGCCAAGACAACTTTGATCAATTGAAGAAGAGATTGATGTCGCCACCAGTATTGGTTATGCTAGACCTACAGAAAGGATTTGATATTTATTGTGATGCATGTGGCTAAGGCTTAGGATGTGTGCTCATGCAGGAAGGACATGTGATTGCCTATGCTTCTCGTCAGTTACGCAAACATGAATTGGACTACCCCACTCATGACTTGGAATTGGCAGCCGTTGTGCATGCGCTTAAGATTTGGAGATATTATATCATGGGGACCAAGTGTCAAGTATACACGGATCATAAGAGTTTGAAGTATATATTCACTTAGAAGGATCTCAACCTTAGGCAACGCCGTTGGTTGGAGCTTATTAAAGATTATGATTTGGAGATTCACTATCATCCGGGCAAGGCAAATTTGGTTGTAGATGCCTTGAGTCGAAAGGAGCATGTTCATTCAGCTATTATTGCCCAGCTACCCGACGAGATTGTTGAGGATTTCAGGAGACTTAACCTGGGGATAGTTGCTCATACTGAAGGAGTTACTATTGATGTGAAACCTACTTTGGAGCAAGAAATCCGCAAAGGTCAACATGATGATGCTAAAATAAAAGAGATTAAGGATCTGATTACTGAAGGTCGAGTTCCGGAATTTATGGAAGATGAGCAAGGCACCGTATGGTTCAAGGACAGGATGTGTGTACCTGATATTGAAAGCCTTCGTGAGACTATATTGAAGGAGGCCCATGACTCGGATTATTCTATTCATCCTGGTAGTACCAAGATGTATCAGGATTTGAAGCGGAAATATTGGTGGTATGGATTGAAGAGGGATGTGGCTGCACATGTGGCTATGTGCGATGTATGTCAAAGAGTTAAGGCTGAGCACCAGAGGCCAGCTGGACTACTGCACCCACTGAAGATACCCGAGTGGAAGTGGGAAGAGATTGGTATGGATTTCATTACTGGATTGCCTCGCACCCAGAAAGGATATGATGCTATATGGGTGATTGTGGATAGATTGACTAAAGTGGCTCACTGTATTCCTATCAAGACTACTTATAAAGGGTCTCAGCTAGCAGAGTTATACATGGCTCGGATCGTGTGTTTACATGGAGTACCGAAGAAGATCGTGTCTGATCGAGGTTTGCAGTTTACCTCAAGATTTTGGAGAAGCTTTCATGAGAATATGAGTACAAAGTTGAATTTCAATACAGCTTATCACCCTCAGACTGATGGACATACTGAAAGGACCAATCAAATTTTGGAGGATATGTTGAGAGCTTGTGCACTTCAGCATGGAGGAAGTTGGGATAAAAGTCTACCCTATGCTGAGTTCTCATATAATAATAGTTACCAGGCTAGTCTGAAGATGTCACCTTTTGAAGCTTTATATGGGAGAAAATGCAGAACTCCTCTATATTGGGATCAGACTGGAGAAAGACAGTTCTTTGGGCCTAAATTGATTCAAGAAGCAGAAGAACACCGTATAATTCGAGAGAATTTGAGGGTGGCTCAAACCAGGCAAAAGAGCTATGCTGATAATAGAAGGAGACCACTGGAATTTGAAGAGGGAGATTATGTGTACCTCAAGGTGTCACCACTTCGTGGAATGAGGAGATTCAAAGTCAAGGGCAAATTGTCCCCTCGCTATATTGGACCATTCTTGATCTTTAGGCGAGTTGGGGAGATGGCATACCAACTCGAACTACCTGCTAGTCTGTTAGATGTGCATAATGTGTTCCACGTATCTCAACTGAAGAAGTGTCTCCGTGTCCCTGAGGAACAGTTACCAATGGAAAAGCTCAGTGTTCAGGGTGATTTGACTTACACGGAGTACCCGATCAAGATTCTAGATACATTGACTCGAGTTACAAGAAATAAGGTGATAAAGATGTGCAAAGTGCAATGGAGTCACCATGGTGAAGATGAAGCAACTTGGGAAAGAGAAGAAGAGCTTCGCATAGATTTTCCCCACCTTTTCCCTCGTTCTTCCTAAATCTCGAGGACGAGATTATTTTTTAGGGGGGTAGGACTTGTAATACCCAATTTGTAATTGATAATAGAAGAGGAGAAAAGTTATTTTCCTATAATTTTATGTGTGTGTTGAATCTACTTATCATCACATGCGAGCACCATATTCAAAAACAAATAATTAATAAAAGTATATATGCCATTAAATTCTGCATCATGCTGGGTATTATTTTTGTGTGTATGCATTTTGTGACAATACAAAAATAAAGAGACAAAAAATATATTAATTCAAAAAGGAAATCTAGAATCTAAAAGAAATTCTAGAATTGAGAAAAGAAAAGAAAAATAAATATCATAAAAATAAATAAATAAAAATATGTTATTCCTACACTAGAGTGTGAATTTTTAAAATAGACTCAAAAGGTGAAACTTACTTTGAAATTCAAACTTGATTCAAAATTACTCTAAAAGAAAGCAGGAAATAAAATAAAAAAGGAGAGCTACCTGGGCCCGGTTTCCCCTTTTCGGCCCAACTCTGGGTCGCTCCCGCGCGCGCACCTGAGCCAGCTATCGCCGCCACTGACATTCGGACCCCGCGCCCAGCCTCACAGGGTATGTTCATTCAGCGCTAGTGTTGAGTCACTAGCAAGTGGGACCCACTTGTCGGGTTCATCCCCTCCGCGTAACAGAACCCGCGTGCGCACCGCCGGAGCGGACGGCGGACTCCGCGCGTGATCTGCGACTCACCTCTGCTGGGAATTCGTGGCGTAGACCCTATAAAGCCGACCCAGTCATCTATTTCTCCGCTGCATTTAACCACCGTGGCCGAGACCTCGGAGAAGGAGAGTGAGAGTCGGGCCACCGCCGACGCCGTCGTCAAACCACGCCATCAGCACCGCCCTGCTCCAGTAATCGGGATCCGGACGTGCGGGCGTGCGCGTAGGTCGCGCTCGGGGAAGAAGCCTGGTGCGGGAGGTCTTGGGCAGCCGGGAATTTCTCGCCGTGATTGAACTTCGCCGCGGATCCGTAGCTCGTCGTCGACCGGCTGCAACACGGTCCCAATCAACGGTAATAACTTTCCCCCATGCCTCGCTGTAACACTGCATACGTGTAGCTTGCGTCCAATTGGAGTCTGGGGCCCTGAATCGCGGGGTCGGGTTACTCCGGCCGTGGTGGCCGCCGCGAGCGCGGGCGGCGCTGCTGCATTCGGCGATGGAGAGAGGACGGGTCGTGCGCCGTTGGATCGGAAAGGAACGGCGCAGATTAGTTTGGGCGTATCAATTCGAATGGGTGAACATGGACTGTCCGATTTCGATCCTGCGTGCCCTGATTGATCTTAGTTGTTTAAAATCTATGCCGTAGATCTTGCATCCTGGGGTTCTCGTAGCGTACCGGTTCGCGGTGGGACGGATCTAATCCGAGTCATCCGCGTTTGATCGGACGACTGAAATTAGAGGATACCCCTTCGCCCTACCATTTTTACTAAAGAGACCCAGGAAAATAGGGAAAACAACCCGTAGTGCTGCAAATAGTGCTCTGAGTCTTGAAATAACTTGCACTGTAGCCACTGACTTCCCTGGTAATTGAGGCCTAGTCCAGAGTATTATAAAACCCGAGAAACTGAATTATAAAAGGATTTTTAATGTGAAAATATATGCTAGAACTTTGATAATTCATAGAAAATGCATATGAACTCCAAATTACTCTATTCCACTTTTTAAAATTTTGTAATTTTATTCTCTATCACCTAGAGCCTCTGTTTTATCATGAAAACAGTAATAAAAATTTATTCCTCAGTTAATCCTATTTTAAGTACATAAAATCTTTGTAAATTCATATCTTAAAATCTATAACTCCAAAAATTATGATTCATGTTCCTAGAATTTTATTTTAATGTGTAGATTATTAATGTGTATGTTGTGTATATGTTTGGTGTGATGTTAATTTTCTCTATATACTGTGCTTGTTTGTATTGTGGCGAGTAGAAGAGCACGTGTCTGAGGATCTTGGTGAGAAGTAGATAGAAGTAGCTGAGCAGGAGCTCATTGAAGGCAAGTTGTGCCTTTGACCACTTTTTACCCAATAATGTTCTTTAATATCATTTATTCATGCATAGGTTAATTTTGATGGGACCCAATAGGTCACCCTAGATTGTTTATCTTATTACCTTGTTTACTCTTGAATCACTTGGGTAGTTTGCTATTGCTTTTCATGGTTTTAGGATAATCATTTATTACATCTATGTTCCAATTCTTTTGTTATTCTATTTATGTTCATGTCAAGATCATTAATGTTAATTGGAACATAGAGCTTAACTTGAGAAACACGTGCCACCACAAGGGTTTAATGGGACGCCCTTGGCTGACTAATTAGGAAAGCTAGTGGAAGACTACCTTACCCGAAAGGGGCAAGGGCAGTAGGGGAGTTGCATGCAAGGAGGTTCTCGGGTTGACTTAGCTGCGATGGCGGTCGGACGGGGGATTCTTGCAAGTGCTCTTCCCATAAACTGTAGCGGGTTTTTGGAAGCTAGTGGAACTTTGTAAAGGCCTCGTAGTATTGCCCTGTCTCGCCTCCTAGGTAGAGGTGTATGGGAGTCGCGATCCCTTGACAGATGGGTAACATGACTTGTGGGTAAAGGGTACAATCTCTGCAGAGTGTAAAACTGGTATACTAGCCGAGCTCACGGTCATGATCAGCTCAGGACTCTCTGATGATTAATTTATGGAATTTAAATTCAATTTTGTCATTCGCATATGCATGGGATTGTTGTTAATTTTGTTATATTACTTTACTTAAGGTTCGGTATTTACTTACACTTAGTAATTGCTAATAAAATTTTGACCAACTACTTAAAAGCAATGCTCAGCTTTAACCCCTATCATTGATTAGCCTTACACATCACATGAACTCCCACCTTTGTGAGTTCATGTCCACTGGTTCCCCATAACTTGTTGAGCTATGATCATGTGTGAGCTCATCTGTGTTGTCTCACAACCCCCTATAGGAGAAGAACAGGTGGTTCAGGAGGAGCCACAAGGCGAGGAGTTTGATCTGATCTAGGTGGCGTTTCTCAGTTGACATTGGCGCCGACGATCCTTAGTTCGTTTTATATTTATTTTTTTATTTTGTAATAAGTCTTCTGATATGTAATAAATACTCTGATGTTTTGTGACATTTATATCCATACCCTCTGTTATTATATATGTTGTCTTTTTTCACATGTATGAGATGCACCTGGCTTTGTTCCTTAAAGCCGAGTGTGACACCCGGACTGCGCTAAGCGCTAGCCGGTAGCCATAGGTGCGGTAGGAGCAGTTTCCACCAGGCTGAAATGACAGGGGAGAAAGATAGGAAGTGAGAGAAAAAAATTGACGCGCGAGGCCCACTTGTAAGGGAAGTAGAGGGGAAGAGTGAACGTGGGATGGGGCTGGCTGGGGCAATGTGGTCTGGTCGTACGGTCTGCACCAAGGGAGTGTTCAGTTTTTTTAGAATAGGGCATACATTTAAAACTATAATTTAATATATTTTAAAATATAAATTTTTTAATAAATTCAAATATAATATAAAATACTTAATTTTAAAGAATAAACTATTTTAGTCAAAAAAATCTACTATTTAATTAGATTGGGCTCCACGAAAAGGAAATCGATAAAATGAAATTTTTACAAATACCTATAAATCAAAATGCATACTAATTGGATTCGTCACACAAAATTTATGCCTCGGCATGAATGCATCAAACACATAGCAAAATTTTAACTAATCAATAAATTGTTTAATTTATTTATATTACACTTTTATTATTTGAAACTATTTTCATTTTTATTGGAAATTAATAAATCAAACTATGTTGTTTTCAATTGATGGATTTTGGGTGTTACAATGATGAGCAGAAAACCATCAACTATAGGTCATACCAATGAGAGGCATGGAACTAGCAAGATCCATAATTGACTTGAGAGATAAAAAACAATGGGAACATTAACTTGCATCCAATGAAGCTTCAGTCCCTTCTTTTCTATGATATACTTCAGAGTTGAGATCGTACATGCAACACTACCTTCTTGTAACACTCCAAAATCACAATCTGAATAAATTAGAAAACTTATTTCGTGATTTAAATAAATATGTTTTCAAATAATAGATTACGTAAAAGATTATTTTGTGAACTATCCTTTGTGTTAAATATCTATTCTCAAAAAAATTAAGTTAAACTATCTCTTAATATAGAGTTTACATAAGAAATTATATTCTTTTAAATAAATGTGTGAATATTATTGTCCGTGTTTCGAAACCCGGGGGGTCCCTGGACCGACGAGTGAAATGTCGCTGCGTGCCCCAGCCCAGATGGGTCGACGCAAGGCGGAACGCGAAGGGGGGAAAGGAAGCGGCCGGAGAGAGGCGGACGTGAGAGAGTGGATCCCGCGGCCTTCGTGTTAGCCCCACGCCTGGGTCGGGTGCGCTTGCAGTAGGGGGATACAAGCGTCCACGCGGGAGTGGGAGCGAGCGGCCTTGAGCGAGCGCCGTCCCGTCCTTCTCCGCGCGGGCCAACCCTCTGTAAGAGGGCCCTTTTCCTTCCTTTTATAGGCGTAAGGAGAGGATCCAGGTGTACAATGGGGGGTGTAGCAGAGTGCTACGTGTCTAGCGGAGGAGAGCTAGTGCCCTAAGTACATGCCGTCGTGGCAGCCGGAGAGGTTTAAGCACCCGGTTCGTGTGGTGTCGTGGCCATCGGAGGAGCGCTGGTGCCTGGCGGAAGGACAGCTGTTGGGGCTGTCGAGTCCTTGCTGACGTCCTCTTGCTTCCGTAAGGGAGCCGAGAGCCGCCGTCGTCACAGAGCGTGCGGGACGCCATCATTGCCTATCTGACGGAGCGAGCCAGATGGGACGCCGGTCTTGTTCCCCGTAGCCTGAGTCAGCTCGGGGTAGGGTAATGATGGCGCCTCCTGTCGACGTGGTCGGTCCGCGCCCTAGGTTGGGCGATATGGAGGCTCCTCCGAGGTCGAGGTCAAGTCTGTCTTCCGTGGCCGTGGCCGAGTCCGAGCCCCTAGGTCAGGCGAGGCGGAGACCGTCGGCTGAGGCCAGGGCTGAGTCCGAGCCCTGGGGTCGGGCGAAGTGGAGTCCGTCGTCTTCCGGGGTCGAGCCCATGTCCGAGCCCTGAGGTCGGGCGAGGCGGAGTTCATCGTCTTCTGGGGCTGAGCCCGAGTCCGAGCCCTGGGTCGGGCGGAGCGGAGTTCGCCGTCTTCCGGGGCTGAGCCCGAGTCCGAGCCCTGGGGTCGGGCGAGGCGGAGTTCGTCGTCTTCCGGGGCTGAGCCCGAGTCCGAGCCCTGGGTCGGGCGGAGCGGAGTTCGCCGTCTTCCTAGGCTGAGCCCGAGTCCGAGCCCTGGGTCGGGCGGAGCGGAGTTTCCTATGACGCCCGAGGCCGGCCTTGGCCGCTATCAGCCTCACTCTGTCAGGTGGCTCAGCAGTCGGAGCGGCGCAGGCGGCGCTGTCCTCTTGTTAGACCGGTCAGTAGAGCGGCGAAGTGACTGCGGTCACTTCGGCTCTATCGACTGGAGGGCGTGCGTCAGGATAAAGGTGTCAGGCCACCTTTGCATTAAATGCCCCTGCGATTTGGTCGGTCGGCGTGGTGATGTGGCCAAGGTTGCTTCTTGGTGAAGACTGGGCCTCGGGCGAGCCGATAGTGTGCCCGTTGCTGGAGGGGGGTCCTCGGGCGAGACGTAGGTTCTCCGGGGTCGGCTTCCCTTGCCCGAGGCTAGGCTCGGGCGAGGCACGATCATGTCCCTTGAATGGACCGATCCTTGGCTTAATCGCACCCATCAGGCCTTTGCAGCTTTGTGCTGATGGGGGTTACCAGCTGAGATTTAGGGGTCTTGAGGGTACCCCTAATTATGGTCCCCGACAGTAGCCCCCGAGCCTCCAAGGGAGTACTAATACTCGCTTGGAGGCTTTTGCTGCACTTTTTGCAAGGGGACCAGCTTTTTTTTTTGGTTGCATTCTGTTCCGGTGGGTGCGCGCGAGCGCACCCGCCGGGTGTAGCCCCCGAGGCCTCGGAGGAGTAGTTTTACTCCTTCGAGGTCTTAGTGCGCTTTGCAACACTTCGGCTGGTCTAGTTGTTCCCTCATGCGAGCTGGCCGTAGCCCGAGTGCACGGTCGGGTCCCAAGTTCTCGGGCTGTTATGTTGACGCTGTCAACGGTTTGGCCGGAGCCGGGTTTGTGAGAGCAGCCCCCGAGCCTCTGCACAGGGCGAGAGGACGGTCAGGGACAGACTCGACTTTTTTTCATACGCCCCTGCGTCGCCTTTCCGCAAGGAGGAGGGGGGAAGCGCCATGTTGCCCTCAGGGGGCGCCGAACATGGTGTCTCCGGTGAGCTGCTGGCGGGTAATCCGAGCGGACGTTCGTGCCCCATTTGATAGGGGTCGGCTAGAGGCCCAGAGGCGCGCCCAAAAGTACCTGTGGGTGATCTGCCGGACCCGGTCCCCTGTCGACGGGGTCCGAGGGCTCAATGCCTCCCTCTGATGGGATTCCGTTACAAGATCGTTCCCGCTGGTCTCGGAAATGTCCTAGGGTACCTCGGGAGCATAGCCCGAGCCTTGGTTATGTATCGAACGTACCCATGGTCATCCCTCGCTCTGTGTCTGAGGCGAGTGTGAACCCTTCGAGGGCCAGCCTACGAACCCCGGATCAGTAGTGGGCACGGAGCCCGAGTGGCCTGAGGCGGCCGTTGAACCCTTCGAGGGGCCGACCATCGAACCTCTGACCAGTAGTGGGTGTGGAGCCCACGTGCTCTGAGGCGGCTATTGAACCCCTCCGAGGGGCCAGCCTTCGAACCTCTGATCAGTAGGGAGGCTCGGAGCCTGTTTCCTTCACGGAGAAGGGTCCTTTTCGGGGTATCCCCCTTTCTCGGTCCCTGTTGTAAGAGAGAGAAAGAGGAAAAGGAAAGGATGCAAAGTCGAATGACGTGGCGTACCTTTTTCGACGCGGACATTATGGCGAAGGCGAAGCGTCGCTTGCTCCTCCCGCCTGAGACGCCGCCCGTCCCGCCGCGGAGTTAATGCGACGGGGCGAGCGGTTCGCGGGGCGGCCGTTGCGCGTGCGCGAGCCGTTCGAGGAACAGATCATGGGCGCATCGTCTTCACGCCGTGAGAGAGGGCTTCCCCGCTGCCCCTGGATGGGACGTGAGCTTGGCTGACGACGTGACCGCTGCTGCTGCTCGCCTGTCACCGCCATTACTGCCGGCCCATTTTTGACCGCGTTTGACCATCGCGCTTGGCTGGCACTGCAGGGTTGCCTCGAGTCGCGGTATTGACTTCGCAGTCGAGGAGGCGCGGTAGTGGCGTGAGTGGCGGTGCAGTTGCTCACACGTAGCATCCGGCGCACCGGTTGCATGACGCGTGGGCCTGGACCTCCATGCTGGGCTCGTTGGAGTCGGAGAGGTGCGCCCACCTGGCGTGGTTGCATGCCGCCTGCATGGCTGTCCGCCCTTTCACCCGCTGGTCTGGGAAAAAGTGGAGGAGTGCTTGTAACCGCCGGGTGGTTGCATGCACCACGCGCGGCGGTTTGGCTTCTTCTCCCCTGGACCGGCTTGCATGACGCGTGGGGCCCAGCCCCCGCGCCGTGGGGGGGAGAATCTTGGAACGTGTTGGAGAAGACTCAGCCCGTGACGGCTGAGGGCACAAGTGGGGAGAGTCGCCTTTAAAAGGGGGGCGACCCCCTTGGAGGGCAACCATGTCTTCACGCTCCCCTCATGCATCGTGTCTTCCCATCTTCCGAGCCCCCGGGCGGGGGATGCTTGGAACCCTTCCGTCTTGTCGTCAGGGGAAACGCAACTTTGTGGAAGTTGGTACCTTTCAGCCATCGTTCGGCTTCAAGGATTTTCATCATGCAGCCCGGCTGCACCCCTCCGCCGGCGGTCACCCAAGACGGTGACCTCCAGTTCGATGGCGGGGGAAAGCAAGCCGGGCTGCGGCCTCTGCCGCTCCCTCAGCCTCAAGGATTTTCATCACTAGTGCTGGGGAGGGGAGTGTGCCGAGTTGGGGTCGGCCCCTGCGTGGGCGGTGGTCCGCTCCTTCCCTTAGTGATCGGGGGGAAGGGCGTCCGCCGTTCGCGGCATGGGCAGCTGCAGCGTGCCCGGCCCTCTGAGCCGAGCAGCTTCGGAGCCGCTCCCGGTGCCGCCTCCCGCCACGGCAGCTGGAAGAGGTTCCGCCGCCGACGAGCTTGCTGGCGCCACCCGCGGACCGACCTCCAACTCTACGGCCTTCTGCTCGCCCTTGCCTCACGAGTTTGGGCACGGGCGGGGGCCTCCTAGCAGCAGCATCCGCCCTGAGGTCATCGCTGCTGCTGTTTGGCCCCCAGAGCAGAAGTCGTCGTCGTCGCCGCTGCTGGGGCGGGCGACGGCGAGCCGTTCGTCGGTCTTCTATTGCTCCGCAGGCCCCCCCAGTCGCGTGGGGTTGTTCGTACCTGCGGAGGTGGAACTGGAGTTCCGTTTGTAATGGCACCTTGAATGCCAGTGTTTTTGTTCAATGCGGCTGTCGAGGCCTGAACGTGTATGCATTTTTGGCACGGAGCCGTGTTTTTTCTTCGATTCGAGCACTAAGACTCGCCTTGTTGATTATCTGAACCGCTTCACCGGGCGTGAGTTGCCTCGTGCAAAGGTGACGAGTGAGGTATCCGTATCCCGGAGGCGTAGGAGTCCCTCGGCTCGGTCGGCCTTGCTGTCCGAGGCTCCTCTTGCTTAGTTAAAGGAACCCCTCGGCCGCCCTTCGATGGGCCGAAGCCGGAGGTAGCGGTGTCAGCACGGACGGAGGCAGAGTTGGCTTCGAAAAGGAGGTGTGGTTGGCCAGAGCCTGGCTGGGTCGTCCACTGGCGGAACCGACGCCGGAGTTGAGCCGCCGAGGACACAAGCCGAGCTGATGTCTTTGGGGGTCAGCTGGCCGAGGCCTCGGGGTGGCCGACCGAGCCGCCTGCTCGGGCCGGATTCTCGAAGAAAACCCTGGCGACGATGGCCCAGGCGTGGTGCTGATGGCGTCCTTCAGAGTGGGGGCCCTCCGACTGTGTCGCCGTCCAAGGCTAAGTCAGACCCCGTCGAAGGTGTAGTTGATGCCGAGGGTGCTGCTGCCCCCTTCGGCTGTCGACGTCCGAGCCTGCAGGATCAGGTTGTCTTGTAGTGTGTGTATGTTTTCTACGGCCGCCGAGGCCTAAACACACCGTCGTCGTGTTGTAAAGCTGCGTTCCTTTTCCTCTTGTTTCGAGTATCCGGACTCATTTGTCGGTAACAGAATTGTTTGTGCGGGCGAGAGTTGCTTTTCACGGAAGGTGATGAGTGAGGTATCCGTATCCCGGAGGCGTAGGAATCCCTCGGCTCGGTCGGCCTTGCCGCTTACGCGCGCTCTTACTCGTCCATAGGGTTCTGTTACCGACGCAGTCGAGAAGGCCCAAGAAATCATTTCGGCAGAGGAGCTTCTCGAGCATGAAGACTTGTTCGGTCCGCGGAGTCACTTATCCGAGCTCGAGTTACTTATCGCAGAAGGTGATGAGTGAGGTATCCGTATCCCGGAGGCGTAGGAGTCCCTCGGCTCGGTCAGCCTTGGCTGCTTACGTGTACTCCGTCGTTTTCAGGATCCACTTTTGAAGTAGTCAAAGAGCACGAAAGGCATTCTGGCAGAAAAGATTTTTTTTCTTTTTTTGAGGAAAATTTCGACGCAGAGGGGGTTGCCCCCTTCTAGCCCCCGAGGGAGGGTCGGGCTTTGCCGAGGCAAGGCTGACCCTTCCTTGACGACCAGACTTAGTGTGTGAACGAGGTATACGAGCAACTTGAAAGCATCTTAAGGATAGAAGCGACGTAGCTGTTGGATGTTCCAAGCGTTGTTGTAGACCTCGCCTTGGCTGTTGGCCAGCTTGTACGTTCCGGGCTTCAGGACCTTGGCGATGACGAACGGCCCTTCCCAGGGAGGCGTGAGCTTGTGCCGCCCTCGGGCGTCTTGTCGCAACCGAAGCACCAGGTCGCCCACCTGGAGGTCTCGGGACCTAACCCCTCGGGCGTGGTAGCGTCGCAGGGACTGCTGGTACCGCGCTGAGTGTAGTAAGGCCATGTCCCGAGCCTCCTCCAGCTGGTCCAGCGAGTCTTCTCGGTTGGCTTGGTTGCTTTGGTCGGTGTAGGCCCTCGCCCTCGGGGAACCATATTCTAGGTCTGTGGGCAAGATGGCCTCGGCCCCATAGATTAGAAAGAATGGTGTGAAGCCCGTGGCTCGGCTCGGCGTTGTCCTCAGACTCCAGACCACCGAGGGGAGTTCCTTCATCCACCGCTTGCCGAACTTGTTGAGGTCGTTGTAGATTCGAGGCTCGAGTCCTTGCAGCATCATGCCGTTAGCCCGCTCCACTTGCCCATTCGTCATGGGGTGAGCCACGGCAGCCCAGTCCACTCGGATGTGGTGGTCCTCGCAAAAGTCCAGAAACTTTCTGCCGGTGAACTGGGTGCCGTTGTCGGTGATGATGGAGTTCGGGATCCCAAAGCGATGGATGATGTTGGTGAAGAACTAAAAGTCGCCTAGAGGGGGGTGAATAGGGCAAAACTGAAATTCTCAAAATAATCACAACTACAAGCCGGGTTAGCGTTAGAAATATAATCGAGTCCGCGAGAGAGGGCGCAAAACAAATCGCAAGCAAATAAGAAGTGTGACACGCGGATTTGTTTTACCGAGGTTCGGTTCTCGCAAACCTACTCCCCATTGAGGAGGCCACAAAGGCCGGGTCTCTTTCAACCCTTACCCTCTATCAAACGGTCCCTCGGACTGAGTGAGCTTTCTCTTCTCAATCACTTGGAACACAAAGTTCCCACAAGGACCACCACAAGATTGGTGTCTCTTGCCTCAATTACAAGTGAGTTTGATCGCAAGAAAGAATCAAGAAAGAAGAAAGCAATCAAAGCGCAAGAGCTCGAAAGAACACAAGCAAATCTCTCTCACTAATCACTAGGGCGTTGTGTGGAGTTTGGAGAGGATTTGATCACTTTGGTGTGTCTAGAATTGAATGCTAGAGCTCTTGTAAGTAGTTGAGAAGTGGAAAACTTGGATGACTTGAATGTGGGGTGGTTGGGGGTATTTATAGCCCCAACCACCAAACTAGCCGTTTGGTGCAGGCTGGCTGTCGAATGGTGCACCGGACAGTCCGGTGCACACCGGACATGTCCGGTGCGCCAGCCACGTCACCAAAGCTGTTGGGTTCTGACCGTTGGAGCTCTGACTTCTGGGCCCGCCTGGATGTCCGGTGGTGCACCGGACATGTACTGTAGAGTGTCCGGTGCGCCAGCATGGGCGTGCCTGACCTTTGCGCGTGCTGGCGCGCATTTAATGCGTCGCAGGTAGCCGTTGGCGCCGAAATAGCCGTTGCCCCGCTGTTACACCGGACAGTCCGGTGCACACCGGACATGTCCGGTGAATTTTAGCGGAGCAGCCGAAGTGAATTCCCGAGGCTGGCGAGTTCCGGAGGCCGCTCTTCCTTGGAGCACCGTACACTGTCCGGTGTACACCGGACAGTCCGGTGAATTATAGCGGAGTTGCCTCCGGAATTTCCCGAAGGCGACGAGTTTGCGCTGGAGTCTTCTGGTGCACCGGACATGTCCGGTGGCACACCAGACAGTCCGGTGCGCCAGACCAGAGGTGCCTTCGGTTGTCCCTTTGCTCTTTTGTTGAACCCAACACTTGGTCTTTTTATTGGCTAAGTGTGAACCTTTGGCACCTGTATGACTTATACACTAGAGCAAACTAGTTAGTCCAATTATTTGTGTTGGGCAATTCAACCACCAAAATTAGTATAGGAAATAGGTGTAAGCCTAATTCCCTTTCAATCTCCCCCTTTTTGGTGATTGATGCCAACACAAACCAAAGCAAATATAAAAGTACATAATTGAACTAGTTTGCATAATGTAAGTGCAAAGGTTGCTTGGAATTGAGCCAATATAAATACTTACAATATATGCATGGATTGTTTCTTCATTTTTAACATTTTGGACCACGCTTGCACCACATGTTTTGTTTTTGCAAATTCTTTTTGTAAAACAGTTTCAAAGTCTTTTTGCAAAATAGTCAAAGGTAAATGAACAAGATTTTTGCGAAGCATTTTCAAAATTTTGTCCCCTTGATTCAAATGCTTTTCCTTTGACTAAACAAAACTCCCCCTCAAATAAATTCTCCTCTTAGTGTTCAAGAGGGTTTTAAGATATTAAGTTTTGAAAATACTACTTGCTCCCCCTTTAGAACACAAAGAGATACCAATTTGAAATTTATCAATTTGAAAATCATTTTAAAATTAGGGTGGTGATGCGGTCCTTTTGCTTTGGGCCAATGCTTTCTCCCCCTTTGGCATGAATCGCCAAAAACGGATACTTGGAATGAAATATAGGCCCTTGTCTAATTATTTTCTCCCCTTTGGCAAATAAAACATATGAGTGAAGATTATACCAAAGATGGAGAGTGATGCGGAGCGATGGCGAAGGATGAGTAGTAGAGTGGAGTGGAAGCCTTTGTCTTCGCCGAAGACTCCAATTCCCTTTCAATATACCTATGACTTGGTTTGAAATACACTTGAAAACACATTAGTCATAGCATATATCAAAGAGACATGATCAAAGGTATATTTATGAGCTATGTGTGCAAATTAGCAAAAGAAATTCCTAGAATCAAGAATATTGAGCTCATGCCTAAGTTTGGTAAAAGTTTGCTCATCAAGAGGCTTGGTAAAGATATCGGCTAATTGATCTTTAGTGTTAATGTATGAAATCTCGATATCCCCCTTTTGTTGGTGATCCCTAAGAAAATGATACCGAATGGCTATGTGTTTAGTGCGGCTATGCTCAACGGGATTATCCGCCATGCGGATTGCACTCTCATTATCACATAGAAGAGGAACTTTGGTTAATTTGTAACCGTAGTCCCACAGGGTTTGCCTCATCCAAAGCAATTGCGCGCAACAATGTCCTGCGGCAATATACTCGGCTTCGGCTGTAGAAAGAGCGACCGAATTTTGCTTTTTTTGAAGCCCAAGACACCAAGGATCTTCCCAAGAACTGGCAAGTCCCTGATGTGCTCTTTCTATTAATTTTACACCCCGCCCAGTCGGCATCCGAATAACCAATCAAATCAAATGTGGATCCCCGAGGGTACCAAAGCCCAAACTTAGGAGTATAAGCCAAATATCTCAAGATTCGTTTTACGGTCGTAAGGTGTGATTCCTTAGGGTCGGCTTGGAATCTTGCACACATGCAAACAGAAAGCATAATGTCCGATCGAGATGCACATAAATAAAGCAATGAACCAATCATCGACCGGTATACCTTTTGATCCACGGACTTACCTCCCGTGTCGAGGTCGAGATGCCCATTTGTTCCCATGGGTGTCTTGATGGGCTTGGCATCCTTTATTCCAAACTTGGTTAGAATGTCTTGAGTGTACTTTGTTTGGCAAATGAAGGTGCCCTCTTGGAGTTGCTTGACTTGGAATCCTAGAAAAATACTTCAACTCCCCCATCATCGACATCTCGAATTTTTGTGTCATGATCCTACTAAAGTATTCACATGTAGATTCGTTAGTAGACCCAAATATGATATCATCAACATAAATTTGGCATACAAACAAATCATTGTCGAGAGTCTTAGTGAATAAAGTAGGATCGGCCTTGCCGACTTTAAAGCCATTTGCAATAAGGAAGTCTCTTAGGCATTCATACCATGCTCTTGGGGCTTGCTTGAGCCCATAAAGCGCCTTAGAGAGCCTATAGACATGGTTAGGATACTCACTGTCTTCAAAGCCGGGAGGCTGCTCAACATAGACCTCCTCCTTGATTGGTCCGTTGAGGAAGGCACTCTTCACGTCCATTTGATAAAGCTTGAAGCCATGGTAAGTAGCATAGGCTAATAATATGCGAATTGACTCAAGCCTAGCTACGGGTGCATAGGTTTCACCAAAATCCAAACCTTCGACTTGTGAATATACCTTGGCCACGAGTCGAGCTTTGTTCCTTGTCACCAAACCATGCTCGTCTTGTTTGTAGCGGAAAACCCACTTGGTTCCTACAACATTTTGGTTAGGACGTGGAACTAAATGCCATACCTCGTTCCTCGTGAAATTGTTAAGCTCCTCTTGCATCGTCATCACCCAATCCGAATCTTGGAGTGCTTCCTCTACCCTGTGTGGCTCAATAGAGGAAACAAAAGAGTAATGCTCACAAAAATGTGCAACACGAGATCGAGTGGTTACCCCCTTATGAATGTCGCCGAGGATGGTGTCGACGGGGTGATCTCGTTGGATTGCTTGGTGGACTCTTGGGTGTGGCGGCCTTGGTTCTTCATCCTCCTTGTCTTGATCGTTTGCATCTCCCCCTTGATCATTGCCGTCATCTTGAGGTGGCTCATCATTTTGATCTTCTCCTTCATCAACTTGAGCCTCGTCCTCATTTTGGGTTGGTGGAGATGCTTGCGTGGAGGAGGATGGTTGATCTTGTGCATGTGGAGGCTCTTCGGATTCCTTAGGACACACATCCCCAATGACCATGTTCCTTAGCGCGATGCATGGAGCCTGTTCTTCACCTATCTCATCAAGATCAACTTGCTCTACTTGAGAGCCGTTAGTTTCATCAAACACAACGTCACAAGAAACTTCAACTAGTCCTGAGGACTTGTTAAAGACTCTATATGCCCTTGTGTTTGAGTCATATCCTAGTAAAAAGCCTTCTACAGTTTTAGGAGCAAATTTAGATTTTCTACTTCTTTTAACAAGAATAAAGCATTTGCTACCAAAAACTCTAAAATATGAAATATTGGGCTTTTTACCGGTTAGGAGTTCATAAGATGTCTTCTTGAGGATTCGGTGTAGATATAACCGGTTGATGGCGTAGCAAGCGGTGTTAACCGCCTCGGCCCAAAACCGATCCGGTGTCTTGTACTCATCAAGCATGGTTCTTGCCATGTCCAATAGAGTTCGATTCTTCCTCTCCACTACACCATTTTGTTGTGGGGTGTAGGGAGAAGAGAACTCATGCTTGATGCCCTCCTCCTCAAGGAAGCCTTCTATTTGTGAGTTCTTGAACTCCGTCCCATTGTCGCTTCTAATTTTCTTGATCCTTAAGTCGAACTCATTTTGAGCCCGTCTCAAGAATCCCTTTAAGGTTTCTTGGGTATGGGATTTTTCCTGCAAAAAGAACACCCAAGTGAAGCGAGAATAATCATCCACAATAACTAGACAGTACTTACTCCCGCCGATGCTTATGTAAGCGATCGGGCCGAATAGGTCCATGTGTAGGAGCTCCAGTGGCCTGTCACTAGTCATGATGTTCTTGTGTGGATGATGAGTGCCAACTTGCTTCCCGGCTTGGCATGCGCTACAAATCCTGTCTTTCTCAAAATGAACATTTGTTAGTCCTAAAATGTGTTCTCCCTTTAGAAGCTTATGAAGATTCTTCATTCCAACATGGGCTAGTCGGCGGTGCCAGAGCCAACCCAAGTTAGTCTTAGCAATTAAGCAAGTGTCGAGTTCAGCTCTATCAAAATCTACCAAGTATAGCTGACCCTCTAACACTCCCTTAAATGCTATTGAATCATCACTTCTTCTAAAGACAGTGACACCTACATCAGTAAATAGACAGATGTAGCCCATTTGACATAATTGGGATACGGAAAGCAAATTGTAATCTAAAGAATCTACAAGAAAAACATTACATGGAATGGTCAGGAGATATAGCTATTTTACCCAAACCTTTGACCAAACCTTGGTTTCCATCCCCGAATGTGATAGCTCGTTGGGGATCTTGGTTTTTCTCGTAGGAGGAGAACATCTTCTTCTCCCCAGTCATGTGGTTTGTGCACCCGCTGTCGATGATCCAACTTGAGCCCCCGGATGCACTAACCTACAAAACAATTTTAGTTCTTGACTTTAGGTACCCAAACGGTTTTGGGTCCTTTGGCATTAGAAACAAGAACTTTGGGTACCCAAACACAAGTCTTAGAGCCCTTGTGTTTGCCCCCAACAAACTTGGCAACTATCTTGCCGGATTTGTTAGTCAAAACATAAGATGCATCAAAAGTCTTAAATGAAATGCTATGATCATTTTATGCATTAGGAGTTTTCTTCTTAGGCAACTTGGCACGGGTTGGTTGCCTAGAGCTAGATGTCTCACCCTTATACATAAAAGCATGATTAGGGCCAGAGTGAGACTTCCTAGAATGAGTTCTCCTAATTTTGCTCTCGGGATAACCGGTAGGGTACAAAATGTAACCCTCGTTATCCTGAGGCATGGGAGCCTTGCCCTTAACAAAGTTAGACAAATTTTTAGGAGGGGCATTAAGTTTGACATTGTCTACCCTTTGGAAGCCAATGCCATCCTTGATGCCAGGGCGTCTCCCATTATAGAGCATACTTCTAGCAAATTTAAACTTTTCATTTTCTAAGTTATGCTCGGCAATTTTAGCATCTAATTTTGCTATATGATCATTTTGTTGTTTAATTAAGACCATGTGATCATGAATAGCATCAACATCAATATCTCTACATCTAGTACAAATAGACACATGCTCAATAGTGGATGTAGAGGGTTTGCAAGAATTAAGTTCAACAATCTTAGCACGCAAAATATCATTGTTATCTCTATGATTGGAAATTGTAACATTGCAAACATCTAATTCCTTGGCCTTAGCAATCAATTTCTCATTCTCATTTCTAAGGCTAGCAATAGAGACATTCAACTCATCAATCCTAGCAAGTAAATCAACATTATCATTTCTAGAATTGGAAGTTGAATCAATACAAACATGAGAATCAACCTTAGCAATTAATTTAGCATTTTCATTTTTAAGGTTGGCAATAGTGTCATGGCATGTGCTTAGCTCACTAGATAATTTCTCACATTTCTCTACCTCAAGAGCATAAGCATTCTTAACCTTAACATGTTTCTTGTTTTCTTTAATTAGAAAATCCTCTTGGGAATCCAAAAGGTCATCTTTTTCATGAATAGCACTAATCAATTCATTTAACTTTTCCTTTTGTTCCATGTTAAGGTTGGCAAAAAGGGTACGCAAGTTATCCTCCTCATCACTAGCATTATCATCACTAGAAGACTCATATTTAGTGGAGGATTTGGATTTAACCTTCTTCTTTTTGCCGTCCTTTGCCATGAGGCACTTGTGGCCGACGTTGGGGAAGAGGAGTCCCTTGGTGACGGCGATGTTGGCGGCGTCCTCGTCGTCGGAGGAGGAGTCGGTGGAGCTCTCGTCGGAGTTCCACTCGCGGCACACGTGGGCATCGCCGCCCCTCTTCTTGTGGTACCTCTTCTTTTCTCTCCTCTTGCCCTTCTTGTCGTTATCCCTGTCACTGTCACTTGATAATGGACATTTAGCAATAAAGTGACCGGGCTTACCACATTTGTAGCAAACCTTCTTGGAACGGGATTTGTAGTCCTTCCCCTTCCGTTGCTTGAGGATTTGGCAAAATCTTTTGATGATTAAAGCCATCTCCTCATTGTCGAGCTTGGAGGCATCAATAGGTTGTCTACTCGGTGTAGACTCCTCCTTCTTCTCCTCCGTCGGCTTAAATGCCACCGGTTGTGCTTCGGACGTGGAGGGTTCATCAAGCTCGTTGATCTTCTTTGATCCTTTAATCATACATTCAAAGCTCACAAAATTCCCGATTACTTCCTCGGGAGTCATTAGTGTATATCTTGGGTTACCACGAATTAATTGAACTTGAGTAGGGTTAAGGAAAATAAGTGATCTTAAAATAACCTTAACCACCTCGTGGTCATCCCATTTCTTGCTCCCGAGGTTGCGCACTTGGTTCACCAAGGTCTTGAGCCGGTTGTACATATCTTGTGGCTCCTCCCCTTGGCGAAGACGGAAGCGACCGAGCTCCCCCTCGATCGTTTCTCGCTTGGTGATCTTGGTGAGTTCATCACCTTCGTGCGCGGTCTTGAGTAGGTCCCAAATCTCCTTCGCACTCTTCAACCCTTGCACCTTGTTATATTCCTCTCTACTTAGAGAGGCGAGGAGTATGGTTGTGGCTTGGGAGTTGAAGTTCTCGATTTGGGCCACTTCGTCCGTATCATAATCTTCATCCCCTACGGATGGTACCTGTACACCAAACTCAACAACATCCCATATACTTTTGTGGAGTGAGGTTAGATGAAATCGCATTAAATCACTCCACCTAGCATAGTCTTCACCATCAAACATTGGTGGTTTGCCTAATGGGACGGAAAGCAATGGTGTATGTTTAGGAATGCGAGGGTAGCGTAAGGGGATCTTACTATACTTCTTACGCTCTTGGCGCTTAGAAGTTACGGACGGTGCATCGGAGTCGGAGGTCGATGTCGATGAAGTATCGGTCTCATAGTAGACCACCTTCCTCATCCTCTTTTTCTTGTCCCCACTCCGATGCGGCTTGTGGGAAGAGGATTTTTCCTTCTTCTCTTTGTGGTGAGAAGAAGAAGATCTTTTCTCGTTCCGTTTGGAGGAGTCCTTCTTCTTCTCCTTCCTCTTGGTGCGGGACTCTTCCGATGAAGTGCTCCCGTGGCTCGTAGTGGGCTTGTCGCCGGTCTCCATCTCCCTTTTGGTGTGATCTCCCGACATCACTTCGAGCGGTTAGGCTCTAATGAAGCACCGGGCTCCGATACCAATTGAAAGTCGCCTAGAGGGGGGTGAATAGGGCGAAACTGAAATTCTCAAAATAATCACAACTACAAGCCGGGTTAGCGTTAGAAATATAATCGAGTCCGCGAGAGAGGGCGCAAACCAAATCGCAAGCAAATAAGAAGTGTGACACGCGGATTTGTTTTACCGAGGTTTCGGTTCTCGCAAACCTACTCCCCGTTGAGGAGGCCACAAAGGCCGAGTCTCTTTCAACCCTTACCCTCTCTCAAACGGTCCCTCGGACCGAGTGAGCTTTCTCTTCTCAATCACTTGGAACACAAAGTTCCCACAAGGACCACCACAAGATTGGTGTCTCTTGCCTCAATTACAAGTGAGTTTGATCGCAAGAAAGAAGCAAGAAAGAAGAAAGCAATCCAAGCGCAAGAGCTCGAAAGAATACAAGCAAATCTCTCTCACTAATCACTAGGGCGTTGTGTGGAGTTTGGAGAGGATTTGATCACTTTGGTGTGTCTAGAATTGAATGCTAGAGCTCTTGTAAGTAGTTGAGAAGTGGAAAACTTGGATGACTTGAATGTGGGGTGGTTGGGGGTATTTATAGCCCCAACCACCAAACTAGCCGTTTGGTGCAGGCTGGCTGTCGAATGGTGCACCGGACAGTCCGGTGCACACGGGACATGTCCGGTGCGCCAGCCACGTCACCAAAGCCCTTGGGTTCTGACCGTTGGAGCTCTGACTTCTGGGCCCGCCTGGATGTCCGGTGGTGCACCGGACATGTACTGTAGAGTGTCCGGAGCCAGCATGGGCGTGCCTGACCTTTGCGCGTGCTAGCGCGCATTTAATGCGTCGCAGGTAGCCGTTGGCGCCGAAATAGCCGTTGCCCCGCTGTTACACCGGACAGTCCGGTGCACACCGGACATGTCCGGTGAATTTTAGCGGAGCAGCCGAAGTGAATTCCCGAGGCTGGCGAGTTCCGGAGGCCGCTCTTCCTTGGAGCACCGGACACTGTCCGGTGTACACCGGACAGTCCGGTGAATTATAGCGGAGTTGCCTCCGGAATTTCTCGAAGGCGACAAGTTTGCGCTGGAGTCTTCTGGTGCACCGGACATGTCCAGTGGCACATCGGACAGTCCGGTGCGCCAGACCAGAGGTGCCTTCGGTTGTCCCTTTGCTCTTTTGTTGAACCCAACACTTGGTCTTTTTATTGGCTAAGTGTGAACCTTTGGCACCTGTATAACTTATACACTAGAGCAAACTAGTTAGTCCAATTATTTGTGTTGGGCAATTCAACCACCAAAATTAGTGTAGGAAATAGGTGTAAGCCTAATTCCCTTTCAAGAACGCCACCGCCTCTT
Organism: Zea luxurians; assembly: GCA_029449295.1. Taxonomy (NCBI): domain Eukaryota; kingdom Viridiplantae; phylum Streptophyta; class Magnoliopsida; order Poales; family Poaceae; genus Zea; species Zea luxurians. Next base: position 8,559,808 of record JAOPSE010000005.1, on the reverse strand, counting down.
CGGACCTGATGCTGTTTAGGGGTCGGACCTCGATCCACTTGGAGAATTTGTCGATGGCGACCAACAGGTGCGTGTAGCCCCCTGGTGCCTTCTGCAAGGGACCAACGAGGTCCAGACCCCACACAGCAAACGGCCAGGTGATTGGTATGGTCTGTAGAGCCTGAGCGGGCAAGTGGGTCTGCCTCGCGTAGAACTTACACCCTTCGCAGGTGCGAATAATTCTAGTAGCGTCGGCCACCGCCGTCGACCAGTAGAATCCTTGTCGGAAAGCGATTCCGACGAGGGTTCGGGGTGCCGCGTGATGGCCGCAAGCCCCCGAGTGTATCTCTTGCAAGAGCTGCTGGCCTTCGGCGATGGAAATGCATCGCTGGAGGATGCCTGAGGGGCTGCGGTGGTAGAGCTCCTTCTCATCCCCCAGCAAGACGAAAGACTTGGCACGCCGCGCCAACCGCCGAGCTTCGGCTTGGTCGAGGGGCAGCTCCCCTCGGTGGAGATATTGCAGGTACGGGGTCTGCCAGTTTCGATTAGGCGTGACCTCGCTCGGCTCCCCCTCGACGCGCAGTGCCTCACCCTCGGGGGCCGAGGGTACCTCGGGCTGAGCCGAGGGTACCTCGGACCGTGCCGAGGGTACCTCGGACTGAGCCGAGGGTGCCTCGGGTGGAGCCGAAGGTGCCTCGGGCTCGGGCGTGTCCTTGGTCTTGACGGAGGGTTGATGCAGGTCTCGGGAGAATACGTCCGGGGGAACTGTTGTTCGTCCCGAGGCTATTTTAGCCAGCTCGTCCGCAGTCTCGTTGTAGCGTGGGGCGATGTGGTTGAGCTCGAGCCCGTAGAACTTGTCTTACATGCGCCGAACCTCATCGCAGTAGGCTTCCATCTTCGGGTCGCGGCAGTGGGAGTTCTTCATGACTTGGTCGATGACGAGCTGCGAGTCACCGCGAGCGTCGAGGCGTCGGACCCCTAGCTCGATGGCGATTCGCAACCCGTTTATCAGAGCCTCATACTCAGCCACGTTGTTGGACACCGGGAAGTGGAGGCGTAGCATGTAGCGTAGGTGCTTTCCGAGGGGCGAGACGAAGAGGAGGCCTGCGCCGGCCTCCATCTTCATCAGCGACCCGTCGAAAAACATGGTCCAGAGCTCCGATTGGATCGGAGCCATCGGGAGCTGGGTGTCGGCCCATTCAGCCACGAAGTCCGCCAGGACCTAGGACTTGATGTCCTTCCGGGGGGCGAATGAGATCGTCTCGCCCATGATCACCGCCCACTTCGCAATCCTGCCCGAAGCCTCTCAGGACTGGATGATCTCTCCCAGGGGGAAGGATGACACCACAGTCACCGGATGAGACTCAAAGTAGTGTCGCAACTTCCGCCGTGTCAGGATCACCGCGTACAGCAGCTTCTGGATTTGGGGGTAGCGAATCTTGGTCTCGGACAGTACCTCACTGATGAAGTAGACTGGCCTCTGGACGGGCAATGCATGCCCTTCTTCTCGTCTCTCAACCATGATCGCGGTGCTAACCACCTGGGTGGCTGCGGCGACGTAGATCAAGAGGGCTTCTCCGGCAGCGGGGGGCACCAAGATGGGCGCATTCGTGAGGAGTGCCTTCAGGCTCCCGAGGGCTTCCTCGGCCTCGGGAGTCCAAGCGAAGCACTCAGCCTTTCTTAAGAGGCGGTACAGAGGCAGACCTCTTTCGCCGAGGCGGGAGATGAAGCGGCTCAGAGCCGCGAGACATCCCATGACCCTCTGTACGCCTTTCAAGTCCTTGATTGGCCCCATGCTGGTGACGGCTGCGATCTTCTCCGGGTTGGCTTCGATGCCTCGCTCGGAGACGATGAACCCTAAGAGCATGCCTCGAGGGACCCCGAAGACACACTTTTCGGGATTAAGCTTCACGCCCTTCGCCTTGAGACATCGGAATGTCGCTTCAAGGTCGGAAAGGAGGTCGGAGGCCTTCCTTGCCTTGACTACGATGTCATCGACGTAGGCCTCGACCGTTCAGTCGATGTGTTCGCCAAACACGTGGTTCATGCATCGCTGGTACGTTGCCCCCTCATTCCTCAAACCAAACGGCATTGTAACATAGCAGTACATGCCGAAGGGTGTGATGAATGAAGTCGCGAGCTGGTCGGACTCCTTCATCCTGATCTGGTGATACCCTGAGTAGGCATCGAGGAAAGACAGGGTTTTGCACCCAGCAGTGGAATCCACGATCTGATCGATGCGAAGCAGAGGGTAGGGAACCTTCGGACATGCTTTGTTTAGACTAGTGTAGTCTACACACATCCGCCATTTCCCCCCTTTCTTTCTCACAAGCACAGGGTTGGCAATCCATTCGGGATGGAATACCTCTTTGATGAACCCTGCCGCCAGTAGCTTGTGGATCTCCTCGCCTATGGCTCTGCGCTTTTCTTCGTCGAAAATCGACGCAGAGATTGCTTCACGGGTCGGGCCCCAGCTCGAATATCCAGAGAGTGCTCAGCGACTTCCCTCGGTATGCCGGGCATGTCCGAGGGACTCCACGCGAAAACGTCGGCGTTCGCCCGGAGAAAGTCGACGAGCACTGCTTCCTATTTGGGGTCGAGCTCGGAGCCGATCCGGATCTGCTTGGAGGCGTCGTTGCAGGGGTCGAGAGGGACGGACTTGACCGTCTCCGCTGGTTCGAAGTTGCCGGCGTGGCACTTCACGTCGGGCGCCTCCCTAGAGAGGCTCTCTAGGTCAGCGATGAGGGCCTCGGATTCGGTGAGGGCCTCGGTGTACTCCACGCACTCCACATCGCATTCGAATGCGTGTCGATACGTGGGCCCGACGGTGATGACCCCGTTGGGGCCCGACATCTTGAGCTTGAGGTAGGTGTAGTTGGGGACGGCCATGAACTTCGCGTAGCATGGCCTTCCCAGTACCACGTGGTAGGTTCCTCGGAACCCGACCACCTCGAACGTGAGGGTCTCCCTTCGAAAGTTGGAGGGCGTCCCGAAGCAGACGGGTAGGTCGAGTTGTCCGAGGGGTTGAACGCGCTTCCTGGGGACGATCCCGTGGAAAGGCACAGTGCCCGTCCGGACCGAGGACAGATCGATCCGCAGGAGCCCGAGGGTCTCGGCGTAGATGATGTTGAGGCTGCTGTCTCCATCCATGAGGACCTTGGTGAGCCTGACGTTGTCGATGATGGGGTCGACAACGAGTGGGTATCTCCCCGGGCTCGGCACGTAGTCCGGATGGTCGGCCCGGACGAAGGTGATGGGCTTATCGGACCAGTCTAGGTAGACTGGCGCCGCCACCTTTACCGAGCAGACCTCCCGACGCTCTTGCTTGTGGTGCCGAGCCGAGGCATTCGCCACTTGCCCGCCGTAGATCATGAAGCTGTCGCGGACCTCGGGGAACCCTCCTGCCTTATGATCTTCCTCCTTTGCGTCGTCGAGGACCTTGCCACCCTCCGCGGGTGGTCCGGCCTTGTGGAAGTGTCGTCGAAGCATGGCACACTCCTCGAGGGTGTGCTTGACGGGCCCCTGATGATAGGGGCACAGCTCCTTGAGCATCTTGTCGAAGAGGTTGGCACCTCCGAGAGGTTTCCGAGGGTTCTTGTGCTCGGCAGCGGCGACAAGGTCCGCGTCGGCAGCGTCGCGTTTCGCTTGCGACTTCTTCTTGCCCTTCTTCTTGGCGCCGCGCTGAGTTGACGCCTCGGGAGCATCTTCCGGTGGGCAGCCCTGGGGCTGCTTGTCCTTCCGGAAAATGGCCTCAACCGCCTCCTGGCCAGAAGCGAACTTGGTGGCGATGTCCATCAGCTCGCTCGCCCTGGTGGGGGTCTTGCGACCCAGCTTGCTCACCAGGTCGCGGCAGGTGGTGCCGGCGAGGAACGCGTCGATGACATCTGAATCGGTGACGTTGGGCAGCTCTGTGCGCTGCTTCGAGAATCACCGGATGTAGTCCCGAAGAGACTCTCCCAGCTGCTGGCGGCAACTTCGGAGATCCCAGGAGTTCCCAGGGCACACGTACGTGCCCTGGAAATTGCCGGCGAAGGCTTGGACCAGGTCGTCCCAGTTGGAGATCTGCCCCGGGGGCAGGTGCTCCAGCCAGGCCCGAGCGGTGTCAGAGAGGAACAGGGGGAGGTTGCGGATGATGAGGTTGTCATCGTCCGCTCCACCCAGTTGGCAGGCCAGCCGATAGTCTGCGAGCCACAGTTCCGGTCTCGTCTCCCCCGAGTACTTTGTGATAGTAGTCGGGGTTCGGAACCGGGTCGGGAACGGTGCCCGTCGTATGGCGCGGCTGAAAGCCTGCGGACCGGGTGGTTCGGGCGAAGGACTCCGATCCTCCCCACTGTCGTAGCGTCCCCCACGCCTGGGGTGGTAGCCTCGACGCGCCCTGTCATCGAGGTGGGCCCGACGGCTGTGATGATGACACTCGTTGCCGAGGCGACCCGGGACTGCAGGCGCTGTGTTGCGCGTGCGCCCAGAGTGGACCGAGGCTTCCCACATGAATCGGGAAGTCGCGGCGCGATGTTCCGAGGGGAAACCCTGCCTTCAGGAGGCAGAGCTTTCGGCCCGTCGGACCGCGGCGTCCTCCAGGAGATTCTTGAGCTCTCCCTGGATACATCGCCCTTCCGTGGTTGATGGCTCCGGCATCGCGCGGAGGAGTATTGCCGCTGTAGCCAGGTTCTGGCCGACTCCGCTGGAATCCGGCGGCGGCCTCACCCTGACATCGTCGGCGATGCGGTGCTGGATGTCCTGGGGGAGATGACACGCTTCTCCGGCCGGGGGTTGGATCGCCCGTTCCTGCTCGATGTCCCGGCGGATTGGCACAAGCGTTCCTGCTCCCTCGTCGAGCCTGGCCTGCCTCTCGCGGATTTGCACGAGCTGTGGGTCAGGACCCCCCGCCAGGACGGGGACCACAGCTAGCTCCCGAAGGATGTCAACGCGAGGCGCGGGCCTAGGGGGATCACCATTTTCCGGCATACCAAGATGGTTGCCTTCACTGGGACCCCCTAGATCGACGTGGAAACATTCACGACTTGGGCCGCGGTCCTCGTCGTCGAGGCCGCGGCTGCCGTCGGAACAGTCGGAAAGGCAGTAGTCACATGCGGTCATGAAGTCCCGCACGGCACTGGGGTTACCAAGTCCGAAGAAATCCCAACAGAGGTCGGGCTCGCCATCTTCCTCGGACCCCGAGGGCTCGTAGGTCGAGTCGGCCGTCAGTCGGTCCCAGGGTGACCGCACACGATACCCCAGAGGGTTTGGACTCGCCTCTATGAAAGTGCCGAATCCAAAAGACATGAGATGGGAATCGATCGGTACCTTTCGGTTGACGATCGGTGTCGAGGTCGCGCCTGGGACTGACTGCACCGTTGTCTCGGGTACGAGGGTGACGCCCAGCAAGTCCTTCGCGAGCGTGCTGGCGTCGTGCGTTTGCTTGAGATCGGCGCGTTGCGGGGAGGCGGCGCTCGTCTTCGTCTCAAACGCGAGATCGATGCCCGACGCGCCCTCCGTTGGGGCGCCGGCTCCGTCGACTCGCTCGACAGCCAACGAGGTGCCGCTTCCCGCCTGGCCTTGGTTGCCCCGCCTCCTCCTCCGTCGGCGGGGGAGGGGACGGGACAAGCCCGAATGTCGTCCTTCCACCACGTGGGGAAGGAGTCGTCGATTTTCCCGCCGGCGAGCGGGTTGTCGACCGCCATTGTCGCTGTCGCACGGCGGGGGAAGGAGTATCATGTCATAGCTGCCGTCGAGGGACATGAACTCAAGATTCCCGAAACGGAGCATCGTCCCGGGCTGGAAAGGTTGCTGGAGACTGCCCATCTGGAGCTTGACGGGTAGCTGTTCGTCAACACGCAGCAGGCCCCTACCTGGCGCGCCAACTGTCGGTGTTTCGAAACCTGGAGGGTCCGTGGACCGACGAGTGAAATGTCGCTGCGTGCCCCAGCCCAGATGGGTCGACGCAAGGCGGAACGCGAAGGGGGGAAAGGAAGCGACCGGAGAGAGGTGGACGTGAGAGAGTGGATCCCGCGGCCTTCATGTTAGCCCCGCGCCTGGGTCGGGTGCGCTTGCAGTAGGGGGATACAAGCGTCCACGCGGGAGTGGGAGCGAGCGGCCTTGAGCGAGCGTCGTCCCGTCCTTCTCCGCGCGGGCCAACCCTCTGTAAGAGGGCCCTGGTCCTTCCTTTTATAGGCGTAAGGAGAGGATCCAGGTGTACAATGGGGGTGTAGCAGAGTGCTATGTGTCTAGCGGAGGAGAGCTAGTGCCCTAAGTACATGCCGTCGTGGCAGCCGGAGAGGTTTAAGCACCCGGTTCGTGTGGTGTCGTGGCCGTCGGAGGAGCGCTGGTGCCTGGCGGAAGGACAGCTGTTGGGGCTGTCGAGTCCTTGCTGACGTCCTCTTGCTTCCGTAAGGGGGCCGAGAGCCGCCGTCGTCACAGAGCGTGCGGGACGCCATCATTGCCTATCTGACGGAGCGAGCCAGATGGGACGCCGGTCTTGTTCCCCGTAGCCTGAGTCAGCTCGGGGTAGGGTAATGATGGCGCCTCCTGTCGACGTGGTCGGTCCGCGCCCTAGGTTGGGCGATGTGGAGGCTCCTCCGAGGTCGAGGTCGAGTCTGTCTTCCGTGGCCGTGGCCGAGTCCGAGCCCCTGGGTCGGGCGAGGCGGAGACCGTCGGCTGAGGCCAGGGCTGAGTCCGAGCCCTGGGGTCGGGCGAAGCGGAGTCCGTCGTCTTCCGGGGTCGAGCCCATGTCCGAGCCCTGGGGTCGGGCGAGGCGGAGTTCGTCGTCTTCCGGGGCTAAGCCCGAGTCCGAGCCCTGGGTCGGGCGGAGCGGAGTTCGCCGTCTTCCGGGGCTGAGCCCGAGTCCGAGCCCTGGGGTCGGGCGAGGCAGAGTTCGTCGTCTTTCGGGGCTGAGCCCGAGTCCGAGCCCTGGGTCGGGCGGAGCGGAGTTCGCCGTCTTCCGGGGCTGAGCCCGAGTCCGAGCCCTGGGTCGGGCGGAGCGGAGTTTCCTATGACGCCCGAGGCCGGCCTTGGCCGCTGTCAGCCTCACTCTGTCGGGTGGCTCAGCAGTCGGAGCGGCGCAGGCGGCGCTGTCCTCTTGTCAGACCGGTCAGTAGAGCGGCGAAGTGACTGCGGTCACTTCGGCTCTGTCGACTGGAGGGCGCGCGTCAGGATAAAGGTGTCAGGCCACCTTTGCATTAAATGCCCCTGCGATTTGGTCGGTCGGCGTGGTGATGTGGCCAAGGTTGCTTCTTGGTGAAGACTGGGCATCGGGCGAGCCGATAGTGTGCCCGTTGCTGGAGGGGGGTCCTCGGGCGAGACGTAGGTTCTCCGGGGTCGGCTTCCCTTGCCCGAGGCTAGGCTCGGGCGAGGCACGATCATGTCCCTTGAATGGACCGATCCTTGGCTTAATCGCACCCATCAGGCCTTTGCAGCTTTGTGCTGATGGGGGTTACCAACTGAGATTTAGGGGTCTTGAGGGTACCCCTAATTATGGTCCCGACAATTATAGATTTATTTTATTGTACTTCTAAAATGTGGTTATGTATTTAAATTATTTTCTTCAATAATTTGTATTATAAAACATCTTACATGAATTATTTCTACTGATTTTCATTTGCTTAAATGGATAAATTAATTAATAAAAATGCTTTGCATAAATCATGTTGAGTTTTTGTTTGTTGCAATTTATGCTTGAAGTAAAAAATTTAACTTAGCTCTAAATTAGACTTAAATTTTAAATTTAAAATAGAAAGCACAAATTAGGAATATAAGCTAATATAATAGATTGATGTATGTTTGGTTGGTTTGTTTGTACATGACGTCCTTTAGGTAAAGTCGATACAAACTATAATATCACAATAAGATATTTAAGAAAATACTCCTTTCAGCTTGTGTATAACACCAAAAAATTTAATTCAAAAATTTAAATAAAAATATATTCTAAGATTTATTTAAATTGAAGGTGTACTATGATTAGTACAAATTAACAACAATATTATTGGAATAAAAGAGATAAGTTAGAGTTCCTAACAGACATGATATGATTGTAACGGATAAGTACCATATTAGATCTGTCATGTAACAGATTTGGTTTCGAGTTTGATAGAGTTCCTAATATATAGGATATGGTTGTAACAAATAAGTACCAGATTAGATCTATCATGTAACTACCCACCTCCCATCATATATAAATAAATGCTACCATAACACCTCAAGCTATCAGCAAAAGACTCAACTCATCCATAGCCTCACAGCAGCCACCGCTCGTCGGTGGGTCTGCCACCGTGGGCAGGATGCCGCAGCCCCGTTCCGGTGTGAACAGGAATGTGCGGGGGAGAAACGGCCCTGGCCATCGATCCAGTGATGAACGCTCATGACCGAATCTCAAATACCCCATTGTAATCGAAAATCATAGCCATTGATCTCGGATCTGTTGATCGAGATCAGATCGTGCGATCCTTTAATCTCGAGCGTTGGTTTTAGATCCGACGGCTGTGATGGGATTAGTCGCGTACCGATTCGGGCGTGGCTGTGGGCCATCCGATTCAATCTGGCGGGAGAAATTTGATCTGCTATCATAAAATATCTATCGTTGATCTTCGATCCAACGACTGAGACTTCGATCTGATCTACACCGTAAACTATCGATCCAACAGTCCACAAAAGCCCAAACCCTTCGGCCGTCTACTTTTGCAAAAGAGACCCTGTGCTCTATATTAATCAACCCGCCGTCCACCTGTGCGGTAAGATGACTACCTAGCAGTCCCTGAGAATTGCAAATAAGACCCTAGAGCTCGATTTAATTATAAAAGTGACCGAAAACTAAATTAATCCCTACATTGCTCGTTTTAACTCCGATTTAGTCCATTCAAGTTACGTTAGTCTTGTATTAAATTTATCTATGCAATCTTTACTACTATTAAGACGGTAATGGGTAGGCTGTCATTCCTGGTTCTGCCATTCCCATTCCCCTGCGCCCCCTGACAGGTCGGTTTTCTATTTCCAAACATGTGTTGCCATTCCCATTCCTCCCACACATGTGGCATTTCTCATCTGTGTTGCCATTCCCATTCCTCTCAACATCTGTTTGCCATTCCCATTCCCTTATGTGATGCGTCGCTCTGGCTTGTGGGTCCCACAGCCGTGACCTGTGTTCCGCGCATGTGACTAAATTTTCGTGACCAAATTTTTACCAAAAAGGCTATCTACGTGGGTCAAAGCTCGCGGCCAACCAAGACTACACATGTTGTGTGCGAACTAAACCTTATAAACAGGTGTGTGCACAGTTTAGTGACCAATGTGGTACTATTTTTAGCTTGCCAATACGAATTACACACTTCCTGGGAGGCCCATCTGCTTGTTGTGGCCCAGACAAGGCCCACGGTCGATGCAATTGCCCTGGGCTCAGCGCCTCAGCGGCCTCCCCCACCCCCGCGCCCCGTCTCACCTCCACAGCCCCACCCCCGTGCGCCGTCTCGCCATATTTAACGCAAGGTCTCGGATCCCGAATATTACATTAGATCCAATCTCATACATTCATTCACACACAATAAGGGATTTGAGTAAATGAGGACTAGATCCGAGTTTCAGAGACCAACTCATCTTACCCACACCAGAACTGTCATGCTCGGACCACCGTCAGTTCTCGGCCGACAGCAGCTCACCCGCCCGAAGGGATGAGCTCGCTGGCGGCGAGGTCTGCGTGGCCCGTTTCACAATGCATAGAGACGGCCGAAAGGCCGTTGGCGCGAGCCTTCCAGTTGGGCGAGGTGGCTGCCATGCGCTGGCCACCAGAACGCGTAGAAGGAAGGTGAAACAAGAGAGGGAGTAGAGAAGCCAACGGCTGGTTCTCCCTGGTAGCCGAGTAACTATGCGGCAGATGGAGTAGAAGAGAAAGAAAACAGAAACTCAGAGAGGGAAGAAGGGCGACACTGTCGTTTTTTTGGAGCAAAGAGCTCCTGGCGGCCGGTTTGAGAATAGAACGGCTAGAAGAAAAAAAGGGCTTAGGGTTTTCCAACAGTCCTCCGATTCTCACGTTATTTATAGCGCGCGCTACAGTACCCTAAATGATCCAGACCGTCCGATCAAAATTGACGGCCCAGATTCAGGCGCTGGGACACCTGCAGCGCGCGCGTGGGCTGGATTGGCGGCCCAGGCCTAGGTTGCGGCCTGGGCACGCCTCGCCCCTCTCCTGCCAGCCAGACTGGGCGCGCGGCCTCCACTGGGCTAGGCCGCCAGCGCGCGCGGCTGGGCGCGCCCACTATTTTTTTGGCTAGGCCGCATGGGCTACACGGTCGACTGGGCCACTGGCCTATGCAGGCTGAACTACATAAGGATGAACAGAAAGGCCTATGCGGACCATTTTGGCCATTCTATTTTCAGCGAATTTTTTATTTTCCTGGAAATAAGAATTAGTGAAACAGAAAAAGAAATTAGAAAATTAGCTAGAAAATTCAGAAATTTACAGAAATATTTTTCTCAGTTGTAGAAAATGGCATAGGCCAATAGTGCAACGACCAGGTGTACTACCTCGCTGATGAGCCCGAAGTGCACTTCATTTGGTAGCCCAGCCAATTGTCATCGGTACTCACCATGTCGCACGCGTTCAACGACTACTATATCAAGGATTGTTGCGTCATCTCGGCGCCGGAGGTGACGTAGAGGAGGACCGACAACAATGACCACTCGTCATCGTCAGGGTAGCTTTTGTGCCGGCCTGCCTTTAATTCTCTTCACAAACACACACTTGCCTTTTTGTTTAAGCAAGCGTGTATGGTGGTGCATGCCTGATGACTAACGATGTACGGCGGAACTTCTACCAGCAGGTGTGGCACATGCTCTCCAATGATGGGACCATGCAAATCGTGACATATATCGAAGTCTGCATGATACTGATGGTTGCAATGTAGTAATGAAACAGCTAAATTAAAATAACAAAATTTATGTATGGCTAGGATCACAAATGGATTATGAAACATTTTCTTATAACAATATAAGACACATTTTGTATATAAGTTATTATGGTATTATATGTTTCCGTTGCAACGCACGGGCACTCAGCTAGTAACAACATTATTTACAATATACTACTTATTTTTATGTTGTTTATCCTATGATTATTGATTTATCTTGCTAATCAAAGTTAACTGTCCATGATTGTAACCTGACTAAAAATACAACCTATAATCAAGTTATATCTCGGATTAAAGTTTAATTAATTCTCACATAATTTATATTAATTAACATATAATTTATCTAAATCTGTTGTTTATATGGCTGTGAGCAGTTGAGTGTGCACAATCCGTGTACACAACAGATGATGAGCAGGAAACCATCAACCATAAGTCATACCAATGAGAGGCATGGAACTAGCAAGATCCACGATTGACTTGAGAGAGAGAAACAATGGGAACATTAACTTGGTCTGCATCCAATGAAGCTTCAGACCCTTCTTTTCTATGATATAGTTTAGAGTTGAGACCGTACATGCAACCCTACCTCCTACACTTAGCCCATGTAGCAAGCATTACACAAATACGTTAGACACTTAGCCCATGTACCAAGGATGACACCGATTTCTGTGGGAGATCAATATTCCTTGGGGCTATTTTGGAAATTCAAATCTCCTCCGGTATTGAGAAACTAGCCCTCAAAAGAAAGAAAGAAAAAAAATGTGGTGTGCCATTCTTTGGGAGGCGTAAAGAGGAGCAGCCTGTGATGAAGTCAGAGGCACCAGCTGAGAAGCATGGAGAAGCCATGAGCTGTGAGCATGACAGTGACACACCCATCCATAAGTGCAGGGTGACTAGCAACAGTGCCTGATAAGCACAGCTAGGATAGGAGCCTGAGAAACGCTGCTGGAGTTGCTTGATGGCTTGCATTGGTGAGGTCAGGCCAATGGAGAAGTGTCTGCTGATGGCCTGAGAAACATATGGTTGATTGGTGATTTGGACAGGGCAAAGGGCCAAAGGTTGTAGCTTGCAGCAGCAGCCAAAGGGATGTTTTTGAGGTGATGTTGATCTGAGTGCGACACATGGACATATATAGACGGCGACGGTGATTCCAAGCAGTCTCTTCTCTGGAACTGGAGCTGGAGTGAGTAGTTCTCTTCCACCATCTGCTCCTAGTTCCATGGCAGCAACGGAGCTGGAGTGAGTAGTTCTCTTCCACCATCTGCTCCTAGTTCCATGGCAGCAACGGCTCTGGTAAAACTGGCAAAAAAATAATAAAAAAAGAAAACGCCGTTGCCGGGGATCGAACCCGGGTCACCCGCGTGACAGGCGGGAATACTCACCACTATACTACAACGACTTTGTTGTTAGACTTTTTGTTTAGTGGCTTAATTTTAAATCTATGGAGGCCACTTTAGCATCCATTGTTTATGTGAAGCCGTTCCTCTCTTGGAACACTTTAGCCTTGCCAACCGCGTGATTTGCAAAAAGGTAACCGGATGTTCGATCAAATTGATAAGCATATGAAATGTACCATTATACTTGGCCTGAGGGACCTTAGTTCTTAGAAATGATGAGCGAATTATAGTTGGGCATTTAGAGGCCGTCCTTTCAAAACTACTTAACAGAACAACGACGATGCAATGTAAATAAAAACACCACAGGTTTTGCTCGACAATTAGAACAGAAATAAGCATCCATTTGACCTACTGACTTGAATTGAATGAAAAAAAGCATATGTATAAATATATGTCAAAGACACTGCAGACAGCAGAAGTACAGTGTTGTTGTATTGACAGAATGAAACAAGTACACCGCAGACAGCGCCATGCGTACACAGACACATGTCCCTCTCTTTTCTCTTCTTCCAAACAGAAGGTAGCGCTTCCACCTATAGATGGCCAGTAGTGCCGCCTTAACCGGGCCGGCACGAGGCACGACACGGCCCACCGTGCCCAAGCACGGCACGACTGGAGGCGGGCCCGTGCCGGCACGGCCCGACCTCTAGTGTCGTGCTTGGGCCGAGTGCGGGGCACGGTGGGCCGGCACGGGCACGGCACGATTAGGGTTTAGGCACGAGCGTAATAACACATACCCCCCCTCCCCCCGTCCCCCGCGTCACTCTCTCTCTCACTCTCACAGCTCACTCACTCTCTCTCGAACGCTCCGCGACTCCTCGGCTCCTCCGCTCCTGGCGACTCTCCGGCGATTTGGAAAGCGACGCCTCCATCCTCTCCCTCACCGCCTCTCCGCCGCCTCATCTGGTCCTCTCCCTCTCCGGCGCCTCTGCTGGTAACACTATCCTCTTGGCCGGTTGTGCTCTCTTGCTCGTGTCGCCTCTGGATCTAGTTCGAAACCCTAAGTTTGGTGCTCTGATCTTGAACTTCTGTTCTTCTTCTGGTCTCTCTCCCGGTCTCCCCTCTACGGCTCCCTCTCCCTGTAACGCTACGTCGGTGCGTAACCATAACCGTGCTTTAACCCTAATCATCGTGCCGTCGGGGTTGGATCTGGTGCTCCGGCTTTGGTAAGTTGCTAATCACGTGCTTGTTCTTCTGATTTGTGTTTTTCGCGTCTAGATCTGAGGACTATTCTGTGATTGTTCTGTGACGAACCCTAACCGTGCTTTAACCCTACCCGAATTGAAGGTTGGAGCCGTGAGGTATCGATCTGGTGCTCCGGTCCGGCTTTGGTAAGTTGCTAATCATTTGCGGTTTGCTTGTGCTTCTACTTTGTGTTTGTCGCCTCTGGATCTTGTTCAAACCGACGAACCCTAATCTATTATACCGCCTTGTTCTGTGTTTGGAGGTTGGATCCGTGAGGGACCGATCTGGTGCTCCGGCTTTGGACCTTTGGTAAGTTATTAATCTGATGCTTGTGATCTGTGCTTGTGATCTGTGCTTGTGATCTGTGAGCTGTGTTCGAACCCTAATCTATTATACTGCCTGCATGTTCTGTGATTGGAGCCATGAGGGACCGATCTGGTGCTCTGGTCTGGGCGTCTGGCTTTGGTAAGTTGCTAATCTTTTGCTTGTGCTTCTGATTTGTGTTTGTCGCCTCTGGATCTCTGGTCAAACCGATGAACCCTAATCTATTCTAGTTCCTTGCTCTGTGATTGGAGGTTGTAGCTGTGAGGGACCGATCTAGTGCTCCGGCTTTGGTAAGTTATTAATCTGACCCTAATCTATTCTAGTTCCTTGATCTGTTCTTTGTTAGTATGTGTAATCTGATGCTTGTTTGTGTGATCTGTTCTTTGTTCTGTGATTGTAGCCATGAGGGGCCGATCTGGTGCTCCAGCTTTGTGCCTCTGTGATTGTGATCTGGTGTTCTGTGCCTCTGTGCTTGTGATCTGTGCTTGATGGCCGACGACGACACCGTGCCTGTGCCTGCACAAACTGGCGGCAGTGAGGCTGCAGTTCCTTCAACGGAGCCCATCAATATAGATCCTGACCCTACTATGGAAGAGGCTGGGGGGACAGACACACCTACAAGTTCTCGGGTAAGAAATAGAGCTTCCACATCTGATGTTTGGAATGATTTTGACAAGATATATAAGGTTGTTGATGGTGTGAGGGTAAGGTGTGAGGCTAAGTGCAAAGTTTGCAAGTGTGTTTTGTCTGCTAAATCAACTGGTGGCACTGGCCATCTTAATCGCCATAGAAATGCATGCAAACTGAAGCATGGCAGAAATGCCTTTGCCCAGTCCCTGCTCCAGTTTAATCCTGATGGTAGTGCTAGATTGTGGGAGTACAATGCTGATGTTGCTAGGTCTGAGATTGTCGTTTGATATGTAGGCTTGATCTACCTATTTGCTTGGCTGAATCATCTGCTTTTGAAGAGTACATTAAAAAGGCTCATAATCCTAGATTTTATGTTGTCTCTAGGCAAACAACCACTAGAGATATTAAAAAGTATTACAATGATTCACGTGCTAAGCTTGTTGACACATTTAAAAATTCGGTTTCTTCTGTTGCTGTGACATCTGATATATGGTCTGGGAATGCTAAAGAGGATTACTTGAGTGTTGTTGTGCATTATGTTAATTCTGCATGGGAATTGGAAAAAAGGATAATAGGACTAAGGCTAATTGATGTCTCACATAGTGGTGAAAACATATCTGAGAGAATATTAGAGGTGTTAAAAGAATATGGTCTTAATGATAAAACCTTTTCTGTAACCCTGGATAATGCTTCTGCTAATACCTCTGCTATGGGGAGACTTACTCCTCTACTTAGTGGTTATGTTGGGGATGTTTGTTTGCATCAAAGGTGTGCATGTCATATTCTGAATTTGATTGTTAATTCTGGTTTAAAAAGGATTCAACCTTATCTAGAATCATTTAGAACTGCTATATCTTTTCTGAACTCTTCTAATCAACGCATTGCTTTATACAAATCATATTGCATTGCTATGAATACACGTCCTCGTAAGTTTGGATTGGATATGGAGGTAAGGTGGAACTCCACTTACCTTATGCTTAAGCA
Source organism: Zea luxurians (assembly GCA_029449295.1). Taxonomy (NCBI): domain Eukaryota; kingdom Viridiplantae; phylum Streptophyta; class Magnoliopsida; order Poales; family Poaceae; genus Zea; species Zea luxurians. The sequence goes on along the minus strand of JAOPSE010000005.1, from coordinate 8,544,417 downwards.
TCTACTGCCTTACAGGAACACATTTGATGTGTTCATTCAAACTCACTACCCTAGAGCTGTAGGTGAACCTTTGCTTTTGTCTGATGATCACTGGTATGTTGCTGAAAAAATCCTGGTATTCCTTGAACTATTTTATGACTCAACCTGTGTTCTATCTGGTGTCTACTATCCAACATCTTCATTGATGATGCATCATATAATTCAGATTGCTAAACATCTAAATTCATATGAACATGATAGATTGCTTGGAACTGTTGTTTTTCCTATGCAAACTAAGTTCCTTAAGTACTGGAGGGATATTCCACTTCTCTATTCATTTGCATTCATTCTTGATCCTAGAGCTAAATTGAGGGGCTTCAATAGAGTTCTATCTATTTTAGCTGGTGTCACACACCATGATTACTCTGGTTATTTAACTCTTGTGAGAGCACAATTAACTGAGGTATTTAACAAGTATGAAGCTAAGTTTGGTGCAGTGCCCTCAGTTAGACCCTCACAAACAACAAGGACTAGTAAGAAAAGGACTAACTGGGGTATGATATATGGTGATGATGATGATGATTTGTTTTCAACCCCAATTGGTGGAACAGGTTCTTCTTCCAACCCCACTCCATCTGCTTCTCTATCTAGACACACTTCACCTAGTGCTTTGCTGCAAGCAGCAAGCAATTGTGCATCTCTTGGGGCTGGTTCTGAGTTATCAGCATATTTGGATAGTGATACTGTCCAGAAATATGATGATGACTTTAATCTGTTGACGTGGTGGCAGGATCACAAGCTGACCTACCCATCTCTTTCTATGTTGGCTAAGGATGTACTAATTGTGCCTGTCTCTACCATTTCATCAGAAAGTGCTTTCAGTCTCACTGGCAGGATTATCGAGGAGCGTCGACGTCGACTGACCTCGGAGATGGTTGAGATGCTGACCTGCATCAAGGACTGGGAGGAAGGGAATGCAAGGACCCAACATACTGTTGAGAACAAAGAACTTGAAGACTCATTCTCTGATCTATATCTTGATGATGAACAAGTTCCAGTTAACACTCTAGGGTCCTCTCAATCTCAGACACCTACTGATCCACAACCACATGTCCAAGACTGATCTTATTTAGCTAGTTTGCATACTTCAGCTTACGTGCCTGTAAGGCTGTAACTAAACTGTACACTGTAAACAATGACTCTGTGATATGTAAGAAAACTAAAAGAGCTGTGGGATGTACTCTTTTTTCCTATCTAGGGTTTTCTCACAAGGGTGAGTTTTTACCTAGATAGGTTTTTAATGAGGCAGCCATTGCACTAAACAGCTCAGTATTAGGTATTTTAGTATGTTTAACTGTGTGTTTGTGAATCAGTGTAACACCCACTTGTAAATTGCTAGAAAAAAAATACCAATAGAGAAACAATTTCTCTTTATGTGAGTTTGATCTCTATGCATCATCATATGTGAACACCAAGTCCAAAAACAATTAATAAAAAGATATGCTACTAAATCATTGCATCATGCTGAGTATTTTATTTGTGTGTGCATTTTTGTGACAATATTATAATAATGCAAAAAGAAATATGTTAAATATCCAAATGGGGATTTAAATCCTAAAATAATCCTAGAATTAAGAAAAGAGAGAAGGAAGAGATTATACAAAATAGAGGAAAATAAATATATGAAAGGATACATTTTGTTCCTACTAATATTTTAATTTAGGTACTTAACTCAGTTATGAAGCTCACAAACAAGTTTGAATTCAAAATGGAGATTTAAAAATGAAATGAAACAGAAAATAAAAAGAAAAAAAGAGAAGAAACCTACCTGGGCCTTGGCGCCCCAATTCGGCCCAACCCCGAATTACAACCCGCGCAGCCCAGCTTCCAGTCCTTTTGCGCCGACACAGGGGCCCCACTGGCCAGTCGCCCACCCGCGTTCGCTTCGTTTCGTTCGCTGGCGCGTGGGCCACGTTGTCAGCCTCCCGGTCGCGTGGTGCTCGCCAATGACGGGTGGGGCCAGTCTGGCAGAACCCCTTCTTCCTCGCGGTCGCGGCATGCCGAACCAGACGCCGTGGTTCCCGCGCGTGGGCTAAGTCCGTGGCTTGCCAAGCTCCATGCCGAACCTCGGGGTATAAATACCGGACGCTATTCCTCCTCGCTCGTCTTATCTGCCCCAGCATCGGTATCGCGGCTGGCATCTCTGAAGACCGCCGCCGCCGAGCAAGCTTCAAAATCAGGAGAGAGAGAGAGAGAGGTGCAGGAGTGGCGCCGTGTGGAAATGCCACTGGTGATCTCCTTCGGGGTTGGTGCGCGGTCAGGGACTTCGATCGAGCTTCTTCGCCGCTTCGGGTGCGTCTGCGGAGTGGTCGGGCGACCGGGGAGGGCCCCAAATCGTCACCGTCGCTGCAAGTCCGCGACACTCCGTGGACAGGGCTTCCACGACGTCGATCGGCGGTGAGCACCTTCCATTGGAATTCCCTGTCATCACCGCTGCCAATTTCTACCTTTAGATCGGAGTTTAGGTGCGGGGATAGGGGGATTAGTAGGTCCGGCCATGGCGCCACCGTAGTCCAGGGCGCCGCCGCGTTCTATGTGAACCAGTGGGGAAGATGCCCTCGGGGCCGTCCATCTCGGATGTGTGGCTGCGATTAAAACGGGGGATACCCCTTCGCGCTGGTTTGATCCTGGCCGTTGGCTTCGAATCGTGCGAAGCGTGTTAAATCGCGCATATGTTAGATTTGGGCCGTAGGATCGTGATCTGGCGATCGACATCGCGTACCGGTTCAAAGGTTTTAGAGATCTAATCCGGGCAAGGTAGCTGAGATCGGGTGGTCAGGATTAAAAGGTACCCCTTCGCGGGTCACTTTTGCTAAAGAGACCCTCTGTTTTTATATAATCAACCCGCCATCCACAGGGCATGTTCTCTGTGTCTCTGAATTCTTACCCCGAGCCCCCTATACTTTCCAGAAATGGAGGCCCAGTCCAGAGCAGTGTAAAACCAGAGAAAATAATTTATAAATGGATTTTTAATAGGAAAATAATTACTAAAACTTTATAAATTCATAGAAAATTCATACTAACTCCAAATTAATCCATTCCAGTTCCTAAAATTTTGTAATTTTATTCTTTAGCACTTAGTGTCTCTGTTTTATCATGACAACAGTAAGAAATTTAATTCCTCACTTAATCCCACTTTAAACACATAAAACCTTTGAAAATGCATAACTTAAATTCTATAACTCCAAAAAAATTATGATTCCTGTTGCTAGGATTTTATTTTAATATGAAGATTATTACTGTGTATTTTATTTATATGTTTGGTGTAATGTTAATTTCTCTATATACAATGTGCTTGTTTGTATTGTGGCGAATAGAAGAGCCCGTTGCTGAGGATCCTGGTGAGCAGCAGGTTGAAGTAGCTGAGCAGGAGCTCATTTGTCGGCGTTTCGAGACTGGGGGGTCCCCGAGCCGACGAGTGAGAGTGCCGCGTGCCCCAGCCCAGATGGGTCGAGCGCGTGGGCGAGCGCGAAGGGGGGAAAGAGCGAGGTCGGTGGCCGGAGCCGGGTCGTGACGAGGGAGACGGAGATCCCGTGGCCTTTCGTGTTCGCCCCGCGCCCAGGTCGGGTGCGCTTGCAGTAGGGGGTTACAAGCGTCCGCGCGGGTGAGGGGAGCGAGCGGCCCCAAGAGAGCGCCTGCCCCTGCCCTCGTTCCCGCGAGGCCAACCTTTTCTAAGAAGGCCCTGGTCCTTCCTTTTATAGGCATAAGGAGAGGATCCAGGTGTACAAATGGGGGTGTAGCAAGGTGCTACGTGTCTAGCGGGGGAGAGCTAGTGCCCTAAGTACATGCCAAGGTGGCAGCCGGAGAGATCTTGGCACCCAGCTAGTGTGGCGTCGTGGCTGTTGGAGAAGCAATGGAGCCGGGCGGAGGGACAGCTGTCGGAGTGGTTGGGCCCTTGCTGACATCCCCCTGCTTTCGTAAGGGAGCTGGGAGCCGCCGTCGTCATGGTCCAGCGGGGCGCCATCATTGCCTATCTGGCGGAGCTAGCTAGATGGGACGTCGGTCCTGTTCTCTGCGGCCTAAGTCGCCTCAGGGTAGGGTGATGATGGCGCTTCCTGTCGACGTGGCGGACTCGTGCCCTAGGTCGGGCGACGTGGGGGCTCCTCCGAAGCCGAGGTCGAGTCTGTCCTGCATGGCCGAGGCCGAGGCCGAGGCCGAGCCCGAGCCCCTGGGTCGGGCGAGGCGGAGGTCGTTCAGCAGAGGTCGGGGTGGAGTCCGAGCCCTGGGTCGGGCGAAGCGGGGTTCATTGTCTTCCGGGGCCTTAGCCCGAGTCCGAGCCCTGGATCGGGCGGAGCGGAGTTCGCCGTCTTCCGGGGCCTTAGCCCGTGTCCGAGCCCTGGGTCGGGCGGAGCGGAGTTCGCCGTCTTCCGGGGCCTTAGCCCGAGTCCGAGCCCTGGTTCGGGCGGAGCGGAGTTCGCCGTCTTCCGGGGCCTTAGCCCGAGTCCGAGCCCTGGGTCGGGCGGAGCGGAGTTCGCCGTCTTCCGGGACCTTAGCTCGAGTCCGAGCCCTGGGTCGGGCGGAGCGGAGTTTCCTCTGGCGCTTTTGGCCAAGCCTGGCTGCCCGTCAGTCTTACTCTTTGCGTTAAAGGCCCCAGTGACTTGGTCGGTCGGCGCGGTGATTTAGTCAGGGTTACTTCTTATCGAAGGCAAGGCCTCGGGCGAGCCGGAGATGCGTCTGCCGTGAAAGAGGAGGCCTCGGGCGAGACGGAAACATCTCAGGGTCGGCTGCCCTTGCCCGAGGCTAGGCTCGGGCGTGGCGTGATCGAGTCGCTCGTATGGACTGATCCCTGACTTAATCAAACCCATCAGGCCTCTGCAGCTTTATGCTGATGGGGGTTACCAGCTGAGAATTAGGCGTCTTGAGGGTACCCCTAATTATGGTCCCCGACAGTAGCCCTCGAGCCTCGAAGGGAGTGTTAACACTCGCTTGGAGGCTTTTGTCGCACTTTTTTGCAAGGGGACCAGCCTTTCTCGGTTGTACTTTGTTCCGGTGGGTGCGCGCGAGCGCACCCGCCGGGTGTAGCCCCCGAGGCCTCGGAGGAGTGGTTTCACTCCTTCGAGGTCTTAATGCCTTGCGTAATGCTTCGGCTGGTCTGGCGGTTCCCTCATGCGAACAGGCCGTAGCCCGGGTGCACTGTCGGGGCCCAAGTTCTCGGGCTGGTATGTTGACGCTGTCAACGGTTCGGCCGGAGCCGGGTTTGCGAGAGCAGCCCCCGAGCCTCCGCACAGAGCGAGAGGACGATCAGGGACAGACTCGGCTTTTTTACATACGCCCCTACGTCGCCTTTCCGCAAGGAGGAGGGGGGGAGAGCGCCATGTTACCCTTGATGGGCACCAAACATGGTGTCTCCGGTGAGCTGCAATCGGGTAATCCGAGTGGACGTCCGTGCCCCGTTCGTTGGGGGTCGGCTAGGGGCCCGGAGGCACGCCCAAAAGTACCTGCGGGTGATCTGCCGGACCCGGTCCCCTGGCGACGGGGTCCGAGGGCTCGTTGCCTCCCTCCGATGGGATTCCGTTACAGAGTCGTTCCCGCTGGTCTCGGAAACGTCCTAGGGTACCTCGGGAGCGCAGCCCGAGCCTTGGTTATGTATCGAACGTACCCCTGGTCATCCCTCGCTCGGTGTCTGAGGCGACTGTGAACCCTTCGGGGGGCCAGCCTTCGAACCCCTGATCAGTAATGGGCGCGGAGCCCGAGTAGCCTGAGGCGGTCGTGGAACCTTTCGGGGGGCCGACCTTCGAACCTCTGACCAGTAGTGGGTGTCGGGCCCACGCGATCTGAGGCGGCTGTTGAACCCTTCGGGGGGCCAGCCTTCGAACCCCTGATCAGTAAGGAGGCTCGGAGCCTAGTTCCTTCACGGGGAAGGATCCCTTTGGGGGTGTCCCCCTTCCCGGTCCCTGTTGCAAGAGATAGAGAAAGGGGAAAAAGGGAAAAAGGATACGAAATTGAACGACGTGGCGTACCTTTTTTGGTGTGGTCGTTTTGGTGAAGGCGAAACGTCGCCAGCTGCTTCCGCTAGAAGCGCTGCCCGTCGAGCCGCGGAGTTAATGCGCCGGGGCGAGCGGTTGGCGAGGCTGCCGTTGCGTGCGCGAGCCGTTCGAGGAACGGCTGTTTTTCTTTGCGTTTTTTGAACCCCGCGTCCGGTTCGGGCGGTGCGTTGGAACCGTCTTCACCTGGGTCTTTATATACCCCGGAGAGGGCCCGGTGACGGTTCTCGACTCCGCTTCTTGTCTCCCTCTTAGGCTTTTTCGCAGTCTGAGAGATCCAGCCAGGAAAAGAAAACCGCCCTCCCCTGTCCTTCGCGCCGCCACCCTTTCTGCTTCGGCGATGGCTGACCGGGTGACCATCATCCCGCCGCGCGACCCGTGGCCCTTCTCCACGGTGACGGCGGGTGATCTGGAGGACCTCGTCGGCGAGGGTTTGCTCCGCCCCCTCACCGACGAGCAGCGGCCGGAATGGATTCCTCCCGCGGGTGGAGTCACTCCATCCCCTCCGCCGAGGTACGTTGTGAGCTTCATCTCCTTCCATGAGCGGGGATTTGGTGTGCCGACGAGCCGCTTTATGCGGGCCATCCTGTTCCATTACGGGGTGGAGTTGCACAACCTCACCCCCAACTCCATCGCGCAGGCCGCTATCTTCGTGGCGGTGTGCGAGGGGTATTTGGGGATCGCCCCCCACTGGGATTTGTGGACCTATCTCTTCTTCGCCGAGCTTTTTGCCTCGCCGACGGGGGAGAGGAAGGTCCGTGCAGCGGTGCGGGCCGGCGGCTGCACCCTTTTGTTGAGGCAGTCGCGGTCGTTGCAGTATATCCCTGTCGTCCTCGCATCCTCAAACAAGGGTTGGCAGCGCCGGTGGTTCTACCTCCGGAATGACGGAGAGTTGCTCCCGCCGTTCTCTCAGTGGGTTGTCACCGCCGCTCCCGACGCCTGGCGCCACGGGACTCCACACGAGAGGCAGAAGAACCTCGAACCTCTTCTTCAGGCCCTGAAGGCGTTGCGGGAGGGAGGACTCACCGCCGCGGGTGTGGTTGCCGCCATCCACCGTCGGAGGGTGCTCCCTCTGGCCGAACGGCGGCTGTCGCTTTGGGAGATGACCCTGGAGGCCGACTGGGAGGGGTCACGGATGTCCCCTGATCCTCTTCCCCATGACGCCCTCCAATGGCGGGTGTCGGCCGCGATGGGGAAGCCGGACTCCCATGCCTTCTCCCAGCCTCGAATGCGCCCCGACCAGGGGTGCGTCGCTCTGGTGAGTGTTCGCTCCTTTCTTCCTCATATACCGGGTTGTTCCCGGTTCTCACGATTGGGTTTCTTTCCCTCTCCCCCCCCCTTTTTAGGAGGTGGGGCGGCACAAACCCTCCTTACCGCGGGTCCCGGAGGACGCGGTGGGTCGGGCAGCGCGGCGGGTCGCCGCGGAGGAGGAGAAAAAGAAAAAGGACGCGGAGAAGGCCCGGGCCCGCAGGCGGAGGCGGGCTCGGGACGCCCTTGAGAAACGCCGTCGTCAGCAGGAGAGGGAAGGACTCCCCAGGGAGCTGTCGCCGGAGACATCCGACGACGACGACGACGACGATGAAGAGGAGGAGGACGACATGGCCGCCCGTCTCGGCCTCAGCCCCAGCTTGGGGTGTGGCCGGGAGCTGTCGAGTCGGCCCCCGAGCGGGCCGATGTCATCGGTTCCTGGGGCCGAGACGCCGGATCCCCGACCTGAGGGGCGGGGGCAACCCGAGAGGGTACTTGACCCCTCGGCCGGAGGGGCTGACGCGACTCCAGGGAGCCGGGCCGAGGGGTTCGTCCCTCGAGAGCCGTCCCCCGTACCGGCAGCGCGGGGGAGCGGTCCTCAGGTTGCCATGGCGGCGCCTGGGCAGTCCGCCTCCCGGGCGTCAGGAGCGCCCAAGGCGGGGGCGGTGCCAGGGCTGTCGGCGAGGCGGACCTCGGCGGTGGTTCCAGGGAGCGGGAGCCAAGAGACCTCCCCCCAAGCACAGTGGATCATGGCCCGGAGCGGGTAAGTACCTTGGAATGTCTCCGTTCCGGCGCTTCATTCATACGTCTTGGCCGTGATTTTCCCTTCCTTCTTTTTTCCAGCAAGCGGAGCCATGGCCCTACCGACCTGGCGCCCCGGAAGGCCCTTAAGACGGCGTCGGTCCAGGCGGCTGGCGCCATCTCGGGCCCCGCCGCTCAGCCGACCCTTTCTCAGGGCGCCCCGCCGCATGGGGCTCAGGCGTCGCGTGTCCCGGGGGAGCAGGTCCCCGAGGTGGGCTCCTCTGCCGAGGCGGCCATCGTGATCGGGGAGGCGGCCGGCGCCGACGCGGTCCCGAGCCCGCCTGCCGTGTCGGCCATGCCGGCGCCTGCCGCCACCGCAGTTGGCATCGCCCCAGTCGGAGGGCATATGGTTGCTGCCGGCGTCGAGACGGCCGCAGCGTCGGCGCCCGGGGCTTCAGAAGAGGTGGGCATGGACGCGCAGTTCACCCAGGCGGGCAGCAGCCTTGTCGCTGTGTGGCAGAGCCCCGAGGCCCGGGGCCAGTTGCTCCGATTCCGGACCCGCGAGGCTCCGGACCCTATCTTCGTTCTTGACGACGAACAGGAGGACCGGTCCTGGGACGAGCTCCGCAATCGTGCGGAAGCAGCGGTGGGGTCGCTCCGATCGTCGCTGGAGGTTCTCTGCGGGGACGTCCCCAAAATCCTCCAGGTAACGGTTTCAGGCATACCTTCTCCCTTCTGCGAGCGAGGCGTTCGCCGTGATGCCTTGTCTTCCTTTCCAGGATCTGACGGACCGGAGCGCCGCCAAGTCGTTGTTCGTCCGCTGCGAGGTCGACGTCTGGGGCTCGCTGCGGTCCCTGAGGACTTCGCTCGCCGGGGCTACCTCGCGCCTTTCTCAGCAGGACGCCAAGATAGCGGACCTCCAGTTGCTCTGTGCTGACCTGAGGGCCGAGGCGGCGGCGGCGCGCACAGAGGCGCTAAGGCAGCGGTCGGAGCTCGTCCAGGTTGCCGAGGAGCGGGACCAATCTCGGGGCCAGGCTGCCGAGGCCGAAAGCCGGGCCAAGACCCTCGCGGCCGATCTGGCCGCAGCCCAAGTCGCGGCCTCGGAGCAGCGCGTCCGAGCCGGAGGTATGCCTCGACCGTCCTCGGTTCCCGTTCTTGTCCGTTTCTTCTGCTTGTATTTGAGGTCTTTCTTCTGGATGTTCGCAGAGCTCGAGTCTGCCCTCGACGAGTCTGCCAAAGCGCTCGCCGAGGCGCTCGCTGGGGCTGCTGAGCAGAGGGAGGCCGATCTCGCGGCCATGTCCGAGGCTGTCTCGGATGTCTATCGGACCCTTGGTCCCGGCGACGTCCCTTCAGGAAGCTCCCCCCAAGGCCGTCTTCAAGCCCTAGGTGGTTACGCGCGCGGTAAAGTCCACGGGGCGCTACACCACGGCGTCAGGCGGGCCTTCGCCGTGCTCGCTTCCCATTACGTCGTGGACCTGGAGCGGGTCAGCGAGGGGTATTGCCTTCCTGACGAAGACGAGGCGGCCCTGGCGGAAGTTCAGCGGCTCGACGCGGTCGCTGCGGGTCCGAGCGCGGCGCTGGCGACCATCTTCGAGGCGGAGATTCTTCCTCCTGTGCCGCCGCCGAAAGCGGAGGTGGACCCTACCGACGGCGGGAGTGGAGCTGAGGGCGCGGCGCCTTCCCAAGGCGACGCCTGACTTTTGTTGGGACAATTTCTGTTGGATGTGCGATTTGCCGCGGCCGCCGAGGCCTGGACACGTTACTTCTCTTGCGTGAAGTCATACCCTTTTCTGTTTCAATTTGCGCGCCTGGCCCGATTTGTCAACAACAGGGTGATTCCTCGAGCTGGGTCCTTTTTCGTGGCAGGCGATGAGTGAGGTGTCCCTAGCCCGGAGGCATAGGTGTTCTTCGGCTCAGTCGGTCTCGCCACTTATTTGTACCCAAGTTCGCTCCTTGGGACCCTGCTTCTGACGCATTCTGGGAGAACGCAAAAAACCCCTTTTTGATCGAAAAAAGAATTTCTTTTTTGACGCGGAGAGGCGCGTCCAAACTCGACGAGAGGGGTTCCCCCTTTTTAGCCCCCGAGGGAGGGTCGGGCTCCGCCGGGGCGAGGCCGACCCTTCCTTGATGACTGATTCTCGTGTGTGAGTGGGGGAAGGGCGTAGCCCCTGAGCGTCGTCCGTGCAGAGGCCGTTTGACGAGTCGGGCTCCTGCCCGAATATCCGGCGAGTGCTCAGTGACATCCCTCGGTATGCCAGGCATGTCCGAGGGACCCCACGCAAAAATGTCGGCGTTTGCGCAGGGAAAGTCGACGAGTACTGCCTCCTATTTGGGGTCGAGCCTGGAACTGATCCGGATCTGCTTGGAGGTATCGCCGCTGGGGTCGAGAGGGACGGCCTTAACCGTCTCCGCTGGCTCGAAGTTGCCGGCATGTCGCTTCACGTCCGGCACCTCTCGGGAGAGGCTTTCCAGGTCGGCAATGAGGGCCTCGGACTCGGTGAGGGCCTCGGCGTATTCCACGCACTCCACATCGCATTCGAATGCGTGTTTGTACGTGGGGCCGACGGTGATGACCTCGTTGGGGCCCGGCATCTTGAGCTTCAGGTAGGTGTAGTTGGGGATGGCCATGAACTTCGCGTAGCATGGCCTTCCCAACACTGCGTGGTAGGTCCCTCGGAACCCGACCACCTCGAACGTCAATGTCTCCCTTCGGAAGTTGGAGGGTGTTCCGAAGCAGACAGGAAGGTCGAGCTGTCCGAGGGGCTGGACGCGCTTCCCAGGAACGATCTCGTGGAAGGGCGCAGCGCCTGCTCGGACGGATGACAGATCGACGCGCAGGAGCCTGAGGGTCTCGGCGTAGATGATATTGAGGCAGCTGCCCCCATCCATCAGGACCTTGGTGAGCCTGACGTCGCCGATGACAGGGTCGACGATGAGCGGGTACTTCCCCGGGCTCGGCACGTGGTCGGGGTGGTCGTCCCGGTCGAAGGTGATGGGCTTGTCGGACCAGTCTAGGTAGACTGGTGCCGCCACCTTCACCGAGCAGACCTCCCGACGCTCTTGCCTACGATGCCGAGCCGAGGCATTCGCCGCATGCCCTCCGTAGATCATGAAGCAGTCGCGGACCTCGGGGAACTCTCCTGCTTGGCGATCTTCCCTTTTGTCGTCGTCGCGGGCCCTGCCACCCTCCGCGGGTGGCCCGGCCCAGTGGAAGTGGCGCCGAAGCATGACGCACTCTTCGAGGGTGTGCTTGACGGGCCCCAGATGGTAGGGGCACGTCTCCTTGAGTGCCTTGTCGAAGAGGTTAGCACCTCCGGGGGGCTTCCGAGGGTTCTTATGCTCGGTGGCGGCGACAAGGTCTGCGTTGGGAGCGTCGCGTTTCACTTGCGACTTCCTCCTGCCTTTCTTCTTGGCGCCGCGCGGAGCAGACGCCTCGGGAGCATCTTCCGACGGGCGGCCCTAGGGCTGCTTGTCCTTTCGGAAGATGGCCTCGACCGCCTCCTGGCCGGAGGCGAACTTGGCGGCGATGTCCATCAGCTCGCTCGCCCTGGTGGGGGTCTTGCGACCCAACTTGCTCACCAGGTCACGGCAGGTGGTGTTGGCAAGGAACGCGCCGATGACATCGGAGTCGGTGATGTTGGGCAGCTCGGTGCGCTGCTTCGAGAATCGCCGGATGTAGTCCCGAAGAGACTCTCCCGGCAGTTGCCGACAGCTTCGGAGGTCCCAGGAATTCCCGGGGCGCACGTACGTCCCCTGGAAGTTGCCGGCGAAAGCTTGGACCAAATCCTCCCAGTTGGAAATCTGCCCCGGAGGCAGGTGCTCCAACCAAGCGCGAGCAGTGTCGGAGAGGAACAGGGGGAGGTTGCGGATGATGAGGTTATCGTTGTCCGCCCCACCCAGTTGACAGGCCAGGCGGTAGTCCGCAAGCCACAATTCCGGCCTCGTTTCCCCCGAGTACTTTGTGATAGTAGTCGATGGTCGGAATCGGGGCGGAAACGGTGCCCGCCGAATCGCTCGGCTGAAGACCTGCGGACCGGGTGGTTCGGGCGAGGGACTCCGATCCTCCCCGCTGTCGTAGCGTCCCCCACGCCTGGGGTGATAGCCTCGGCGCACCCTTTCGTCGAGGCGTGCCCGACGGTCGCGATGAGGGTGCTCGTCGCCGAGGTGGCCCGGGGCCGCAGGCGCGGTGTTGCGCGTGCGCCCGGTGTAGACCGAGGCTTCCCGCATGAGTCGGGAAGTCGCGGCGCGAGGTTCCGAGGGGTACCCCTGCCTTCGGGAGGCAGAGCTCTCGGCCCGCCGGGCCGCAGCGCCTTCCAGGAGATGCTTGAGCTCTCCCTGGATTCGCCGACCCTCGGTGGTTGATGACTCCGGCATCGCGCGGAGGAGCATCGCCGCGGCTGCCAGGTCATGATCGGTCCCGCCGGATGCGGGTGGCGGCCTGTCCCTGGCCTCGTGGGCGATGCGGTGCTGGAGACCCTGGGGCAGGTGACGTATTTCTCCGGCCGGGGGCTGGCTTGCCCATACCTGCCCGGCGTCCCGGCGGATTGCCTCGAGCGCTCCTGCTCCCTCGTCGAGCCCGGCCTGCGCCCCGCGGACCTGCTCGAGCTGTGGGTCGTGACCCCCCGCCGGAACGAGGACCACAGCTAGCTCCCGCGGGATGTCGGCGCGAGGCGCTGGCCTAGGGAGATCGCCATCCTCCGGCATGCCGAGACAGCTGCCTCCGGAGGGATCCCCTAGCTCGACGTGGAAACATTCGCGGCTCGGGCCACAGTCCTTGTCGTCAAGGCTGCGGCTGCCGTCGGAACAATCGGAAAGGCAGTAGTCGCATGCGGTCATGAAGTCCCGCATGGCACTGGGGTTGCCAGATCCGGAGAAATCCCAGCAGATGCTGGGGTCGTCGTCTTCCTCGGACCCAGAGGGTCCGTAGGTTGAGACGCCCGTCAATCAGTCCCAGGGCGACCGCACACGAAACCCCAGAGGGGTTGCACTCGCCTCAACGTGAGTGCCCGCCAGAGCGAGGTCGCTAGGCGGGTTGAGGTCGAGTCGAAATGACGAAAGATGGGGAACAGCCGGTACCTTTTTGTCGATGAGGAGCGACGAAGTCACATCGGGGGCTGATCGTGCCGTCATCTTGGGTACGAGGGCGACGTCCTGCAGGCCCTTCGTGAGCGTGCTGGCGTCGTCCATCTGCTCGGGGTCGACGTGTTGCGGGGGGATGGCGCTCGCCTTTGCCTCGAACGCGAGGGTGACGCCTAGCGTGTCCTCCGTTGGGGCACTGGGGATGTCGATTTGCTCGACAGCCGTCGGAGCGCTGCCTCCCGCTCGGCCCCGGTTGCCCCTCCTCCTCCTCCTCCGATGGCGAGGGAGAGGATGGGGCGAGCTCGAAAGTTGTCCTTCCCCCACACGGGAAAGACGACGTCGGTTCCGCCGCCGGCGGGCGGACTGTCGACCGCCATTGTCGCTGCCGCACGGCGGTGGAAGGAGTACCATGTCGTAGCCGCTGTCGAGAGACATGAACTCGAGGCTCCCGAAACGGAGCACCGTCCCGGGTTGGAGAGGTCGTTGGAGACTGCCCATCTGGAGCTTGACGGGAAACTGCTCGTCAACACACAGCGTGCCCCTACCTGGCGCGCCAACTGTCGGCGTTTCGAGACCGGGGGGTCCCCGAGCCGACGAGTGAGAGTGCCGCGTGCCCCAGCCCAGATGGGTCGAGCGCGTGGGCGAGCGCGAAGGGGGGAAAGAGCGAGGTCGGTGGCCGGAGCCGGGTCGTGACGAGGGAGACGGAGATCCCGCGGCCTTTCGTGTTCGCCCCGCGCCCAGGTCGGGTGCGCTTGCAGTAGGGGGTTACAAGCGTCCGCGCGGGTGAGGGGAGCGAGCGGCCCCAAGAGAGCGCCTGCCCCTGCCCTCGTTCCCGCGAGGCCAACCTTTTCTAAGAAGGCCCTGGTCCTTCCTTTTATAGGCGTAAGGAGAGGATCCAGGTGTACAAATGGGGGTGTAGCAAGGTGCTACGTGTCTAGCGGGGGAGAGCTAGTGCCCTAAGTACATGCCAAGGTGGCAGCCGAAGAGATCTTGGCACCCAGCTAGTGTGGCGTCGTGGCTGTTGGAGAAGCAATGGAGCCGGGCGGAGGGACAGCTGTCGGAGTGGTTGGGCCCTTGCTGACGTCCCCCTGCTTTCGTAAGGGAGCTGGGAGCCGCCGTCGTCATGGTCCAGCGGGGCGCCATCATTGCCTATCTGGCGGAGCTAGCTAGATGGGACGTCGGTCCTGTTCTCTGCGGCCCGAGTCGCCTCAGGGTAGGGTGATGATGGCGCTTCCTGTCGACGTGGCGGACTCGTGCCCTACGTCGGGCGACGTGGGGGCTCCTCCGAAGCCGAGGTCGAGTCTGTCCTGCATGGCCGAGGCCGAGGCCGAGGCCGAGCCCGAGCCCCTGGGTCGGGCGAGGCGGAGGTCGTTCAGCAGAGGTCGGGGTGGAGTCCGAGCCCTGGGTCGGGCGAAGCGGGGTTCATTGTCTTCCGGGGCCTTAGCCCGAGTCCGAGCCCTGGGTCGGGCGGAGCGGAGTTCGCCGTCTTCCGGGGCCTTAGCCCGTGTCCGAGCCTTGGGTCGGGCGGAGCGGAGTTCGCCGTCTTCCGGGGCCTTAGCCCGAGTCCGAGCCCTGGTTCGGGCGGAGCGGAGTTCACCGTCTTCCGGGGCCTTAGCCCGAGTCCGAGCCCTGGGTCGGGCGGAGCGGAGTTCGCCGTCTTCCGGGACCTTAGCCCGAGTCCGAGCCCTGGGTCGGGCGGAGCGGAGTTTCCTCTGGCGCTTTTGGCCAAGCCTGGCTGCCCGTCAGTCTTACTCTTTGCGTTAAAGGCCCCAGTGACTTGGTCGGTCGGCGCGGTGATTTAGTCAGGGTTACTTCTTATCGAAGGCAAGGCCTCGGGCGAGCCGGAGATGCGTCTGCCGTGAAAGAGGAGGCCTCGGGCGAGACGGAAACATCTCAGGGTCGGCTGCCCTTGCCCGAGGCTAGGCTCGAGCGTGGCGTGATCGAGTCGCTCGTATGGACTGATCCCTGACTTAATCAAACCCATCAGGCCTCTGCATCTTTATGCTGATGGGGGTTACCAGCTGAGAATTAGGCGTCTTGAGGGTACCCCTAATTATGGTCCCCGACATCATTGAAGGCAAGTTGTGCCCTTGACCACTTTTTATCCAATAATGTTCTTTAATATCATTTATCCATGCATAGGTTAATTTTGATGGGACCCGATATGTCACCCTAGATTTGTTTATCTCATTACCTTGTTTACCCCTGAATCACTGGGTAGTTTGCTATTGCTTACATGGTTTTGGGATAATCATTTATCATATCTATGTTCCAATTATTCTTGTTATTCTGTTTATGTTCATGTCAAGTTCATTAATGTTAATTGGAACATAGAGCTTAACTTGAGAACCACGTGCCACCACAAGGGTTTAATGGGACGCCCTTGGCTGACTAATTAGGAAAGCTAGTGGAAGACTACCTTACCCGAAAGGGGCAAGGGCAGTAGGGGAGTGGTCAGTGTAGGGAGGTCCCTGGTTGATTTTGCTGCGATGGCGGTCAGCCAGGAACCCTGCATTGGAACTTCCTATAAACTGTAGCGGGTTTTCGGAAGCTAGTGGAACTTTGTAAAGGCCTCGTAGTGTTGCCCTGCCGCGCTTCCTAGGTAGAGGTGTATGGGATTCGCGACCCCTTGGCAGATGGGTAACATGACTTGTGGGTAAAGGGTACAACCTCTGCAGAGTGTAAAACTGGTATACTAGCCGTGCTCGCGGTCATGAGCAGCTCAGGACTCTCTGATGTTTAAATTATGGAACTTAAATTCAATTTTGTCATTTGCATTGCATGGGTTTGTTATTAATTTTGTTCTATTACTTTACTTATGGTTTGGTATTTACTTACACTTAGTAACTGCTAATAAAATTTTGACCAACTACTTAAAAGCAATGCTCAGCTTTAACCCCTATCATTGATTAGCCTTACACATCACATGAACTCACACCTTTGTGAGTTTATGTCCACTGGTTCCCCACAACTTGTTGAGCTATGATCATGTGTGAGCTCACCCTTGCTGTCTCACACCCCCCCACAGGAGAAGAACAGGTGGTTCAGGAGGAGCCACAAGGCGAGGAGTATGATCTGATCTAGGTGGCGTTTCTCAGTTGACATTGGCGCCGATGATCCTTAGTTCGTTTTACTTTTATCTTTTATTTTATAATAAGTCTTCCGCTATGTAATAAATACTCTGATGTTTTATGACATTTATCTCTATACACTCTGTTATTATATATGTTGTCTTCTTGGCGCATGTATGAGATGCACCTGGCTTTGTTCCTTAAAGCCGGGTGTGACAGAAGTGGTATCAGAGGAAATGTTGACTGTAGGACGAAACCTAGATAGAAATGGGCAAACCCTTCGTTACTTACCTCACTCTGATTCATTCTATACTCATCTCATCTTGATCTCGTCTCACCTTTTTGCTATTCTACTCTGATCATTCTTATCTTTTCTACTCTAAGACAAGATGGATTTCACACCTTGGAATCCTATGACTATGATCTTTCTAAGAGATAGGGAACCTAAGACCAAATTTAAAACTATTTTCTCTATTTAAAATGTTGTTTGATTGTGCTGTTGCTAAATGCCTGATTTGCTTCTTTGATTGATTGAATTATTATAGATGGACATCTTAGTATGTACCACCATAAGGTATTAAATTAGCTAGGATAGGTAAAATATTAATCTGCTTAGCTAATAAAATTCCCCCAAAGTAACCTGATTTGTAAATACCTGCCTTGTCTACTATTTTCTTACCATATGTATCTAACTCAGATGGTCAATACCAGGCGGGGTGGTGGAATTGATTTGCCTCCTAATCAGCACACTCGGAGGATATATAGACAACCCCATCCACAACCTGCAGAGATGAATCCTCCTAATCCTCCACCAGGCGGAGTTGACCCATTGGTTGCTGCTCAGATGGCGGTAATGCAGCAAATGGCGGACACTATGGCTGATATGCGTGCCCAAATGCAGCAAGAACGCCAGGAGATGCGTCAGGAAAGAGAAGATATACGACAGGAGTTGCGCTAGGAGCGAGATGAGATACGCCAGGAATGGAGGGCACAACAACAACAGCTGCAACAACAAATGCAACATCAACAACAGCAGCAACAGCAGCAACAAGTGCCACTGCCTCCACCACCACCACCAGTTCCACCCCGAGATAAGCACCGGGAATTCATGAGTCATAAGCCACCTACATTTGCAAGCTCACCTGATCCACTGGACGCGGATGATTGGCTGAAGTCCGTTGAGAAGATGTTGAATATTGCTCAATGCACTGATCGGGAGAAGGTTTTATATGCTTCTGGACGTCTGACTGGTCCTGCTGCTGACTGGTGGGATTCTTATACTGCTGCCCACGATGCTGCTGATACTATTACTTGGGTAGAGTTCAGTACACAATTCAGGAACTACCATATTCCAGCTGGTATGATAAAGATCAAGAAGAAGGAGTTTCTGTCGCTGAAGCAAGGAAGTATGTCAGTCAGCGGGTACCGCGACAAGTTTATTCAGCTATCCAGATATGCCCCTGAAGAAGTTGCTGAAGACGAGAGGAAGCAGGAGCATTTCATTGAAGGACTTAATGGACCACTGCAGTATGCTCTAGTGGCACACACATTTCCGTCATTTCAGAGGCTGCTTGATAAGGCCCTGGCTATTGAACACAAGTGTGTTCAGCTGGGAGATTTGAAGAGAAAGGCAATATCTCAAGGACAAGGAAGCAGCAGTGTTCGTCCTCGCTACAGTTCACCACAGGGTACACCAACTCGACCCGGAGGACCGCGCCCAGTTCAGCAATCACCACTGAGGACTCCACCTCCTCGACAGGCTACCCCTACTGGCACCCCGACGAAGTTTTCAGGACAGAGTCCAGGCACCACATGTTTCAAGTGTGGGAAGACTGGTCATTATGCAAATGTCTGCCCACAGAGGATGTCTACTACTCCAGTTCAGAACAGGCAGCAAACTCCAGGATCTGGCAAGGGATACTCTATTGCCAAAGTTAATCAAGTCAGCGTTGATGCTACCCCGGATGGTGGGGACCTCGTAATTGGTATGTTTTATGTTAATGCAATTCCTGCAACCATATTATTTGATTCTGGTGCTACACATTCATTCATGTCTGCTCGTTATGCCAACACAAATGAAATACCACTGCTAAATATGAGAAAACCAATGATAGTAATTACACCTAAAGGGCCTGTTGAGGCGAATCAAATGACACGTAGATTGACATTGACCATTATGGGTAGAGAATTTGGAGCTACTGCTATAATATTAGAGTCAAGCAGTATAGATCTGATCCTTGGTATGTCATGGCTAAGAAAGGCAAAGGCCGTTATAGCATGTGGTAGAGGTACCGTAGAACTCACTACCACTAAAGGAGAAAGATTTCAAGTTAATATTGCAGTAACCTCCTCACCCATGCGTGCAATGTTCTTTATACCTGAGGAGTTTGTTGGTGACAACATCCGGGTGGTTAGAGATTTTCCGGATGTCTTTCCAGAGGAGTTACCAGGGATGCCACCTGATAGAGAAGTTGAGTTTGTTATTGACCTCTTACCTGGAACTGCCCCTATTTCTAAACGGCCATATAGGATGTCCGTAGAGGAGTTGAAGGAACTTAAGAAGCAGTTAACTGAGTTACAAGAGGCTGGGTACATTCGTCCGAGTTCCTCACCTTGGGGAGCGCCGGTCTTGTT
Source organism: Zea luxurians (assembly GCA_029449295.1). NCBI lineage: Eukaryota > Viridiplantae > Streptophyta > Magnoliopsida > Poales > Poaceae > Zea > Zea luxurians. The sequence goes on along the minus strand of JAOPSE010000005.1, from coordinate 8,525,621 downwards.
TGTACAGAAGAAGGATGGATCGCAGCGAATGTGTGTGGATTATAGATCTCTTAATGATGTTACGGTGAAGAACAAGTATCCGTTGCCCCGTATTGAGGATTTATTTGATCAGATGAGAGGTGCTAGAGTATTCTCGAAGATTGATCTCCGATCCGATTACCATCAGATGAGGATTAGACCATCGGATATTCCCAAGACGGCTTTCTCGACTAGATATGGATTATATGAGTTTACTGTTATGTCGTTTGGATTAACCAATGCACCAGCTTATTTTATGAACTTAATGAACAAGGTGTTTATGGAGTATTTGGACAGATTCGTCGTGGTATTCATCGACGATATTCTTACCTATTCCAAGAGTGATAGTGATCACGAGGAACATCTGAGGTTGGTGCTACAGAAGCTACGAGACAACCAGCTATATGCCAAGTTCAGCAAGTGCGAGTTTTGGATTGGCGAGGTGCCATTTCTTGGTCATATTATTTCTAATGGAGGAATATCAGTGGATCCTGCTAAGATTAAGGAGATAATGGAGTGGAGAGTACCCACTACAGTTACTGAGATTCGGAGTTTCTTGGGATTAGCAGGCTATTATCGGAGATTTATTGAAGGATTTTCTAAGATTGCTAAACCTATGACTTCACTTTTGGAGAAAGGAAGAGAATTTAAGTGGAACGATAAGTGCCAAGATAGTTTTGATCAATTGAAGAAGAGATTGATGTCGCCACCAGTATTGGTTATGCCAGACCTACAGAAAGGATTTGATATTTATTGTGATGCATGTGGCCAAGGCTTAGGATGTGTGCTCATGCAAGAAGGACATGTGATTGCCTATGCTTCTCGTCAGTTACGCAAACATGAATTGAACTACCCCACTCATGACTTGGAATTGGCAGCCGTTGTGCATGCGCTTAAGATTTGGAGACATTATATCATGGGGACCAAGTGCCAAGTGTACACGGATCATAAGAGTTTGAAGTATATATTCACTCAGAAGGATCTCAATCTTAGGCAACGCCGTTGGTTGGAGCTTATTAAGGATTATGATTTGGAGATTCACTATCACCCGGGCAAGGCAAATTTGGTTGCAGATGCCTTGAGTCGCAAGGAGCATGTTCATTCAGCTATTGTTGCCCAGTTACCCGATGAGATTGTTGAGGATTTCAGGAGACTTAACCTGGGGATAGTTGCTCATACAGAAGGAGTTACTATTGATGTGGAACCTACTTTGGAGCAAGAAATTCGCAAAGGTCAAATTGGTGATGCTAAAATAAAAGAGATTAAGGATCTGATTACTGAAGGTCGAGTTCCGGAATTTACGGAAGATGAGCAAGGCACTGTATGGTTCAAGGACAGGATGTGTGTTCCTGATATTAAAAGCCTTCGAGAGACTATTTTAAAGGAGGCCCATGACTCGGATTATTCTATTCATCCTGGTAGTACCAAGATGTATCAAGATTTGAAGCGAAAGTATTGGTGGTATGGATTGAAAAGAGATGTAGCTGCGTATGTGGCTATGTGCGATGTATGTCAAAGAGTTAAGGCTGAACACCAGAGGCCAGCTGGACTATTGCATCCACTGAAGATACCCGAGTGGAAATGGGAAGAGATTGGTATGGATTTTATTACCGGGTTGCCTCGCACCCAGAAAGGATATGATGCTATATGGGTGATTGTGGATAGATTGACTAAAGTGGCTCACTTTATTCCTGTCAAGACTACTTATAAAGGTTCTCAGCTAGCAGAGTTATATATGGCTCGGATTGTGTGTTTACATGGAGTACCAAAGAAGATCGTGTCTGATCGAGGTTCACAGTTCACCTCAAGGTTTTGGAGAAGCTTTCATGAGAATATGAGTACAAAGTTGAATTTTAGTACAGCTTATCACCCTCAGACTGATGGACAGACTGAAAGGACTAATCAAGTATTGGAAGATATGTTGAGAGCTTATGCCCTTCAGCATGGAGGAAGTTGGGATAAAAAGTTTACCTTATGCTGAATTCTCGTATAACAATAGCTATCAGGCCAGTCTGAAGATGTCACCTTTTGAAGCTTTATATGGGAGAAAGTGCAGGACTCCTTTGTATTGGGATCAGACTGGAGAGAGACAGTTCTTTGGGCCTGAACTGATTCAAGAAGCAGAAGAACAAGTTCGTATAATTCGAGAGAATTTGAGGGTGGCTCAAACCAGGCAAAAGAGCTATGCTGATAATAGAAGGAGGCCACTGGAATTTGAAGAAGGAGATTATGTGTACCTCAAGGTGTCACCACTTCGTGGAATGAGGAGATTCAAAGTTAAGGGCAAATTGTCCCCTCGCTATATTGGACCATTCTTGATCTTTAGGCGAGTTGGGGAGATGGCATACCAACTCGAGTTACCTGCTACTCTGTCGGATGTGCATAATGTGTTCCACGTGTCTCAACTTAAGAAGTGTCTCCGTGTCCCTGAGGAACAGTTACCAATGGAGGAGCTCAGTGTTCAAGGTGATTTGACTTACATGGAGTACCCGATCAAGATTTTGGATACTTTGACTCGAGTTACAAGAAATAAGGTGATAAATATGTGCAAAGTCCAACGGAGTCACCACGGTGAAGATGAAGCAACTTGGGAAAGAGAAGAAGAGCTTCATATAGATTTTCCCCACCTTTTCCCTAGATCTTCTTAATCTCGAGGACGAGATTATTTTTAAGGGGGGTAGGATTTGTAACACCCACTTGTAAATTGCTAGAAAAAAATACCAATAGAGAAACAATTTCTCTTTATGTGAGTTTGATCTCTATGCATCATCATATGTGAACACCAAGTCCAAAAACAATTAATAAAAAGATATGCTACTAAATCATTGCATCATGCTGAGTATTTTATTTGTGTGTGCATTTTTGTGACAATATTATAATAATGCAAAAAGAAATATGTTAAAAATATCCAAATGGGGATTTAAATCCTAAAATAATCCTAGAATTAAGAAAAGAGAGAAGGAAGAGATTATACAAAATAGAGGAAAATAAATATATGAAAGGATACATTTTGTTCCTACTAATATTTTAATTTAGGTACTTAACTCAGTTATGAAGCTCACAAACAAGTTTGAATTCAAAATGGAGATTTAAAATGAAATGAAACAGAAAATAAAAAGAAAAAAAGAGAAGAAACCTACCTGGGCCTTGGCGCCCCAATTCGGCCCAACCCCGAATTACAACCCGCGCAGCCCAGCTTCCAGTCCTTTTGCGCCGACACAGGGGCCCCACTGGCCAGTCGCCCACCCGCGTTCGCTTCGTTTCGTTCGCTGGCGCGTGGGCCACGTTGTCAGCCTCCCGGTCGCGTGGTGCTCGCCAATGACGGGTGGGGCCAGTCTGGCAGAACCCCTTCTTCCTCGCGGTCGCGGCATGCCGAACCAGACGCCGCGGTTCCCGCGCGTGGGCTAAGTCCGTGGCTTGCCAAGCTCCATGCCGAACCTCGGGGTATAAATACCGGACGCTATTCCTCCTCGCTCGTCTTATCTGCCCCAGCATCGGTATCGCGGCTGGCATCTCTGAAGACCGCCGCCGCCGAGCAAGCTTCAAAATCAGGAGAGAGAGAGGTGCAGGAGTGGCGCTGTGTGGAAACGCCACTGGTGATCTCCTTCGGGGTTGGTGCGCGGTCAGGGACTTCGATCGAGCTTCTTCGCCGCTTCGGGTGCGTCTGCGGAGTGGTCGGGCGACCGGGGAGGGCCCCAAATCGTCACCGTCGCTGCAAGTCCGCGACACTCCGTGGACAGGGCTTCCACGACGTCGATCGGCGGTGAGCACCTTCCATTGGAATTCCCTGTCATCACCGCTGCCAATTTCTACCTTTAGATCGGAGTTTAGGTGCGGGGATAGGGGGATTAGTAGGTCCGGCCAAGGCGCCACCGTAGTCCAGGGCGCCGCCGCGTTCTATGTGAACCAGTGGGGAAGATGCCCTCGAGGCCGTCCATCTCGGATGTGTGGCTGCGATTAAAATGGGGGATACCCCTTCGCGCTGGTTTGATCCTGGCCGTTGGCTTCGAATCGTGCGAAGCGTGTTAAATCGCGCATATGTTAGATTTGGGCCGTAGGATCGTGATCTGGCGATCGACATCGCGTACCGGTTCAAAGGTTTTAGAGATCTAATCCGGGCCATGTAGCTGAGATCGGGTGGTCAGGATTAAAAGGTACCCCTTCGCGGGTCACTTTTGCTAAAGAGACCCTCTGTTTTTATATAATCAACCCGCCATCCACAGGGCATGTTCTCTGTGTCTCTGAATTCTTACCCCGAGCCCCCTATACTTTCCAGAAATGGAGGCCCAGTCCAGAGCAGTGTAAAACCAGAGAAAATAATTTATAAATGGATTTTTAATAGGAAAATAATTACTAAAACTTTATAAATTCATAGAAAATTCATACTAACTCCAAATTAATCCATTCCAGTTCCTAAAATTTTGTAATTTTATTCTTTAGCACTTAGTGTCTCTGTTTTATCATGACAACAGTAAGAAATTTAATTCCTCACTTAATCCCACTTTAAACACATAAAACCTTTGAAAATGCATAACTTAAATTCTATAACTCCAAAAAAATTATGATTCCTGTTCCTAGGATTTTATTTTAATATGAAGATTATTACTGTGTATTTTATTTATATGTTTGGTGTAATGTTAATTTCTCTATATACAATGTGCTTGTTTGTATTGTGGCGAATAGAAGAGCCCGTTGCTGAGGATCCTGGTGAGCAGCAGGTTGAAGTAGCTGAGCAGGAGCTCATTGAAGGCAAGTTGTGCCCTTGACCACTTTTTACCCAATAATGTTCTTTAATATCATTTATCCATGCATAGGTTAATTTTGATGGGACCTGATAGGTCACCCTAGATTTGTTTATCTCATTACCTTGTTTACCCCTGAATCACTGGGTAGTTTGCTATTGCTTACATGGTTTTGGGATAATCATTTATCATATCTATGTTCCAATTATTCTTGTTATTCTGTTTATGTTCATGTCAAGTTCATTAATGTTAATTGGAACATAGAGCTTAACTTGAGAACCACGTGCCACCACAAGGGTTTAATGGGACGCCCTTGGCTGACTAATTAGGAAAGCTAGTGGAAGACTACCTTACCCGAAAGGGGCAAGGGCAGTAGGAGAGTGGTCAGTGTAGGGAGGTCCCTGGTTGATTTTGCTGCGATGGCGGTCAGCCAGGAACCCTGCATTGGAACTTCCTATAAACTGTAGCGGGTTTTCGGAAGCTAGTGGAACTTTGTAAAGGCCTCGTAGTGTTGCCCTGCCGCGCTTCCTAGGTAGAGGTGTATGGGATTCGCGACCCCTTGGCAGATGGGTAACATGACTTGTGGGTAAAGGGTACAACCTCTGTAGAGTGTAAAACTGGTATACTAGCCGTGCTCGCGGTCATGAGCAGCTCAGGACTCTCTGATGTTTAAATTATGGAACTTAAATTCAATTTTGTCATTTGCATTGCATGGGTTTGTTATTAATTTTGTTCTATTACTTTACTTATGGTTTGGTATTTACTTACACTTAGTAACTGCTAATAAAATTTTGACCAACTACTTAAAAGCAATGTTCAGCTTTAACCCCTATCATTGATTAGCCTTACACATCACATGAACTCACACCTTTGTGAGTTTATGTCCACTGGTTCCCCACAACTTGTTGAGCTATGATCATGTGTGAGCTCACCCTTGCTGTCTCACACCCCCCACAGGAGAAGAACAGGTGGTTCAGGAGGAGCTACAAGGCGAGGAGTATGATCTGATCTAGGTGGCGTTTCTCAGTTGACATTGGCGCCGATGATCCTTAGTTCGTTTTACTTTTATCTTTTATTTTGTAATAAGTCTTCCGCTATGTAATAAATACTCTGATGTTTTATGACATTTATCTCTATACACTCTGTTATTATATGTTGTCTTCTTGGCGCATGTATGAGATGCACCTGGCTTTGTTCCTTAAAGCCGGGTGTGACAATCAGTGAATGGATATGTGTTTCTGTGATTTTCTGTTGTAGTGCCCGGGCCGGCCCTGACACTATGGGCTGGTCGTGCCTGCCGTGCCGGCACGGCACGGCTAAGGACCCTTAGTGCCGTGCCTGGGGCTGGGTTCAGGCACTAGTGCCGGGCCGGCACGGCACGGTTAATAATCGTGCTAAACGGGCCGTGCCCTAACCGTGCCGTGCCGGGCCGCCCATTTGGCCATCTATACTTTCACCTGAACCAGTATAAACCTTATTGTGTTTGGGTGCCAAGGCCAGCAAAGCAGCTGATCGCGCTAGTCGCTCCACAAAACACCGACAGATTCTCTTGGAAGCATAGAATATGTTCCCGTGAACATATCCCTTAGTACTCCCAGTTTATGCACCAGCGTTTTGTTAAGAGGATGATCTTGAGGTTTTGGTACACAAGAGGAATACATGTTCTTTGGTTCGGAAACATATTCACACAGTTCAGTAACATCGGCTCACAAGGATGCAAAAGTTCTTTATGAAAGTTTGCAATATAGTCACATGCGCAATGACAGCTCGTGGTACTACAGTAGCTACACACTCCAAATTGATTCACATCGAAAATAAGAACAAGCCGTGAATGATGATCCTACGCTGCTTGTTAGTCTCTACTTAATTACAAATGCACTGCATTCTGATTTCCCATGTAATTGAGTAGTTGGCAGCGTATATTCAGCTGGTGACAAACCAAACAACGTCATAGTATCATACATGCTAGACAAACGAAACTGAAACCAACAAGAACAAGCTATGTGCTACAGTTGCACAAGTTCCTGAATGTAGAACATAGGACATCTAGATCCTAGAGCTGCTGTGGTTTGGTTTCTCTTTATATATGCACTTCTTTTCTGATTCAGAAATTCAGGTGTAACTGTGGTGCTGCTACCAGAATTTCTTTTTCTTTCCGAATCCAGTTCTTTACAGGCACATGTGTAAACCATGAGTCAAGCCAGTGGCAGAGACGTATCCGACTCCTAATCGTCATCTCCTTGAAATAGCTTTCTTTTCCTAGCTCCTCCAGAAGTGCTCCATCTTCTCATGCTTGATCTCCATGTGCTCATGCATGGCTTCTCAAACTGAATGAGTGCATAGCCATGTTTAGACTTCCAAAGCATTTGGTAAACCATAGCTTCGGCATTCTCGCGGAAGTAATCTATTGCCTCTGGCAGCATAATCTCTTCCGGCTGTTCCATTGTAATGTCTGTTAGGATTTATGGGCTAGACCCAGTTGAGAAATTCAAATAAATCCCAGTAAAATCTCAAAAGCCCATATAAGTGTATGGCTAGGGAATAGGTACAACCAATATCACCATATTGCTAGTTCTAGTGGAGTAGAGCTAGCTTAAATATGGAAGCCACACTCACTCACCAAGTCATGGATGAGAGGAGAGAGTGTGGAGAGCCACACGCGCGCGCGTGCTCGCTAGCCTGGCCTGAGCTGGGCAAAGGGCGTGGGCGCACGACATGCGCGTGAATGGTCCGCCGAAATCCGACCCCTCGCCTTGCGGGGGCACGACTTCCTTTTGCCGTTTGAATTCGCTTTCGCCTCTCTTGACAGCTGAGCCGCCTTCCAGTTCTCTTCATCCCGACCGCAGATTTGTGGCTGGGTGCATTATTACAAAGTTACCTTCTACATGGAGGAACTTCGCCACATCTCTGAAACATAAGAGACAGGAGATATCAGTTGAAAATCTGATAGCGTCTCTGGATGTTGAGGAGAAAGCTCGGGTTAAGGACACGGGATCTAAAGGAGGTGAGGGCCACTCCAGCGCCAACATGGTTCAGAAGAACCACAACAAGGGCAAAGGAAAGCCAAAATCTAACAAGCCCAACAAAACTACCATCTTCAAGAAGAAGAACAAGGCTGAACTGACATGTTTCGCATGTGGCGAGACGGGTCATTTTGCCAAGGATTGTCCTGATCGAGCGGATCGTCGTGGCAAAAAAGGCAATGTCAACACAGTGATCGCTAGCAATGAGGAAGACAAAGGGTATGGAAATTTACCTTTCATCTTCTCAGTATTTCAATCACCTAGTTGGTGGCTTGATACTGGTGCTAATGTTCATGTGTGTTCTAACATTAACTTGTTCTCTTCTTATCAGGGTGCCCGGGATTCTTCCGTCCTAATGGGGAATGGGTCACATGCTTTTGTTCATGGCACTGGCACGGTGGATCTAAAGTTTACTTCAGGAAAGATCGTGCAGCTGAAGAACGTGCATCATGTCCCTTCTATACACAAGAATCTCGTTAGCGGAACCCTTCTATGTAGAGATGGGTTCAAGGTAGTTTTGGAGTCCAATAAATTAGTTGTATCTAAATCTGGACAATTTATTGGTAAAGGCTATGATTGCGGAGGCTTGTTCCGCTTTTCTCTGTTAGATTTCAATAATAAGTCTGTGAACCATATTTGCGCTAATGTTGATGATCTTGCGAGTATTTGGTATTCTCGTTTGTGTCATATTAATTTTGGCTCTATGTCTCGGCTTGCAACCATGAGTTTAATTCCGAATATCACCATAGTCAAAGGTTCTAAGTGCCATAGTTGTGTGCAGTCGAAGCAACCTCGAAAGCCTCACAAGGCTGCTGAGGAGAGACACCTGGCACCTCTAGAACTCGTACATATGGCGAAATTGCACGCTCCACATATGGCTGAGGAGAGACACCTGGCACCTCCAATAAAATGAAGATCGAAATTGCACGCTATGTGGCGAGATGTGACACCTGTAGACGTGTCAAAGCCATACATATGAAGACTGCTGGTCCACTGCAATCTTTGCCCATCCCGACATGGAAATGGGAGGACATTAGCATGGACTTCATTGTGGGATTACCCAGGACAGCAAAATGATTTGATTCTATTTGGGTTATAGTTGATCGGCTTACCAAGATAGCCCATTTTCTGCCCGTCAAGACATATCACCCAGTTGTTGTCTATGCTCAGTTATATATTTCTCATATTCTTAGTCTGCACGGAGTTCCAAAGACAATAATCGGATCACGGACCGCAATTTGTATCCAAGTTTTGGGAAGCACTACTGAGAGCACCTAGAGGGGGGGGTGAATAGGTGATCCTGTAACACTTCAAAACTTAAGCCACAAAACTTGGTTAATTGTTAGCACAATAATTGCCAAGTGGCTATAGAGGAATCCTCAACAAAACACAATAACCAACAAAGATCAATCACAGAGATGGCACGGTGGTTATCCCGTGGTTCGGCCAAGACCAACGCTTGCCTACTCCACGTTGTGGCGTCCCAACGGACGAGGGTTGCAATCAACCCCTCTCAAGCGGTCCAAAGACCCACTTGAATACCACGGTGTTTTGCTTGCTTTATCTCAATCCCGTTTGCGAGGAATCTCCACAACTTGGAGCCTCTCGCCCTTACACTTGAAATTCACAAAGAACACGGAGCAAGGGAGGGATTAGCAATGCACACAAGACACAAGAATCAGAGTGTCAACACGCACACAAGTCGCAACAAGAGCTCGCAACACAACTCAATGAGTTCACAACTCCACTAGAGCTCTATATGCTATCACAATGAAAAGAACACGCGAAATCGATGTCTTGGTGCTTAGAAATGATTAGGATATGCTTAGTGTCTTCCTCCATGTGCCTAGGGGTCCCTTTTATAGCCCCAAGGCAGCTAGGAGCCGTTGGGAGCAATCTTGGAAGGCTGATCTTGCCTTCTGTCGACTGGCGCACCGGACAGTCCGGTGCACACCGGACACTGTCCGGTGCCCGATTTCCTTCCTTAAATAGCGAAGCCGACCGTTGGCAGCCTGAGAGCCGTTGGCGCACCGGACATGTCCGGTGTGCACCGGACAGTCCGGTGCCGTCTTCTAGCCGTTGGCTCGGCCACGTGTCCCGCGCAGATTGCGCGGCCGACCGTTGGCCTGGCCGACCGTTGGCTCACCGGACAGTCCGGTGCACACCGGACAGTCTGGTGATTTTTAGCCGTACGTCGCCGGTGAATTCCCGAGAGCAGCCACTTCGCTCGAGCCAGCCTGGTGCACCGGACACTGTCCGGTGCACCACCGGACAGTCTGGTGCTCCCAGACTCAGCAGATTCTTGGCTGCTCGAGCCAAGACATTTCCAATTGGATTTTTCCTGTTTCCAGCACTTAGACACAATACATTAGTCCATAAAACAATGTACTAAGTCTGAGAAACATACCTTAATTCTTGATTTGTACTTTGTCCACCTTTTTACACTTAGGCACTTGTGTTGGACACTAAATCACCAAAATACTTAGAAATGGCCCAAGGGCACATTTCCCTTTCAATCTCCCCCTTTTTGGTGATTTATGCCAACACAACATAAAGCAAGTAGAACAAGTACAAAATCAAATCAAATAAGAACTCAGAATTGTTTTGATTCAATTTTGACATATATGGATCACTCTATGCCACCACTTGGTTTGTTTTTTTTTTTGCAAATCAAACTCAAATTTCTATCTCTAAGTCAAACACACATGATAAGACATAAAGAGAGTCATTCTAAGAGAAATTGATTTAAGATTTCAAAAACTCCCCCTTTTTCCCATAATCAATACTTCTCCCCACAAGAAGCCAACTTTTGACAAGAGAGACAACAAAAGAGTTTTGACAAACCAAAAGCTCTATTCTACTATTTTCAAAATCTCTCAAGTGGTAGCTGATCCATTTATCGCTTTGGCCTTTATTTTCTCCCCCTTTGGCATCAAGCACCAAAACGGGATCAATCTTGGCCCATTAACCCCATTGCCTCACCAAAATCTTCAAAAGAGAACACAAAGGTAGTGAGAGTATAAAGATGAACTTGGAAAAGTTACTCTTTTTCATCGGAGTGCAGTGGAAGTCTTGCATGGTCCAAGTCCACCTTTTCCCTTTCAATTCTCCTTGGAGACTAAAACAACCAAACTCAAGTACATGGTTAGTCTCAAAGGGTCAAGTTGTAGCACAGCTCCCCCTAAATATGTGCATCACTTGCAAACAGGACTTGTGAGGTCCAGGGAGTGTTTGTACAACTTGAGCACCACAATAAGCAACAAAATGCAGAATGAACATGATCAAAGGCATAAACACATGTATGCTACATTTCAATCCAAGTTCCGCGAATCTAAGATATTGAGCTCACTACGCAGCCTGCAAAAGGTCTTCTCATCTAGAGGCTTGGTAAAGATATCGGCTAGCTGGTTCTCGGTGCTAACATGAAACACTTCGATATCTCCCTTTTGCTGGTGGTCTCTCAAAAAGTGATGCCGGATGTCAATGTGCTTTGTGCGGCTGTGCTCAACAGGATTTTCCGCTATTCGGATAGCACTCTCATTATCACATAGGAGTGGGACTTTGCTCAGATTGTAGCCAAAGTCCCTGAGGGTTTGCCTCATCCAAAGTAGTTGCGTGCAACACTGTCCTGCGGCAACATACTCGGCCTCAGCGGTGGATAGGGCAACGGATGTTTGTTTCTTAGAGTTCTATGACACCAGGGACCTTCCTAAGAATTGGCACGTCCCCGATGTACTCTTCCTATCGACCTTACATCTAGCATAGTCGGAATCTGAGTACCCAATCAAGTCAAAGTTAGACCCCTTTGGATACCAGATCCCGAAGCAAGGCGTAGCGACTAAATATCGAAGAATTCGCTTCACAGCCACTAAGTGACACTCCTTCGGATCGGATTGAAATCTAGCACACATGCATACGCTAAGCATAATATCCGGTCTACTAGCACATAAATAAAGCAAAGAACCTATCATGGACCGGTATGCTTTTTGATCAACGGACTTACCTCCTTTGTTGAGGTCGGTGTGTCCGTCGGTTCCCATCGGCGTCTTTGCGGGCTTGGCGTCCTTCATCCCAAACCTCTTTAGCAAATTTTGTGTGTACTTCGTTTGGGAGATGAAGGTGCCGTCCTTGAGTTGCTTCACTTGGAACCCAAGGAAGTAGGTCAACTCGCCCATCATCGACATCTCGAATTTCTGCGTCATCACCCTGCTAAACTCTTCACAAGACTTTTGGTTAGTAGAACCAAATATTATGTCGTCGACATAAATTTGGCACACAAAAAGATCACCATCGCAAGTCTTAGTAAAAAGAGTTGGATCGGCTTTCCCAACCTTGAAAGCATTAGCAATTAAGAAGTCTCTAAGGCATTCATACCATGCTCTTGGGGCTTGCTTAAGTCCATAGAGCGCCTTAGAGAGCTTACACACGTGGTCGGGGTACCGTTCATCCTCGAAGCCAGGGGGCTGCTCCACGTACACCTCCTCCTTGATCGGCCAGTTGAGGAAAGCACTCTTCACATCCATTTGGTACAACCTGAAAGAATGGTGAGCGGCATATGCTAGCAAGATACGAATTGATTCTAGCCTAGCCACAGGAGCAAAAGTCTCCTCAAAGTCCAAACCTGCGACTTGGGCATAACCTTTTGCCACAAGTCGGGCCTTGTTTCTCGTCACCACCCCGTGCTCGTCCTGTTTGTTGCGGAACACCCACTTGGTTCCCACAACATTTTGCTTGGGACGAGGCACCAGTGTCCAAACTTCGTTGCGCTTGAAGTTGTTGAGTTCCTCCTGCATGGCCAACACCCAGTCCGGATCCAGCAAGGCCTCTTCTACCCTGAAAGGCTCAATAGAAGAGACAAAAGAGTAATGCTCACAAAAATTAACTAATCTTGAGCGAGTAGTTACTCCCTTGCTAATATCACCCAATATCTGGTCGACGGGATGACCCCTTTGAATCGTCGCTCGAACTTGGGTTGGAGGTGCCTGAGATGCTTCTTCCTCTTGAACATCCTGTGCTCCCCCTTGATCATGTGCCTCCACTTGAGGTACCTGTTCATCATCTTGGGTTGGGGGATGCACCATAGTTGAGGAAGACGGTTGATCTTGCTCCAAATGTTCCTGAGGCCGTACATCTCCAATCGCCATGGTGCGCATCGCGGCCGTTGGAGCGTCTTCTTCATCTACATCATCAAGATCAACAACTTGCTCTCTTGGAGAGCTATTAGTCTCATCAAATACAACGTCGCTAGAGACTTCAACTAAACCCGATGATTTGTTGAAGACCCTATACGCCTTTGTATTTGAATCATAACCTAATAAAAACCCTTCTACGGCTTTGGGAGCAAATTTGGAATTCCTACCCTTCTTCACTAGAATGTAGCATTTACTCCCAAAAACACGAAAATACGATACATTAGGTTTGTTACCGGTTAGCAGCTCATACGACGTCTTCTTGAGGAGGCGGTGAAGGTAGACCCTGTTGATGGCGTCGCAAGCCGTGTTCACGGCTTCCGACCAAAAGCACTCGGGGGTCTTGAATTCTCCAAGCATAGTCCTCGCCATATCTATGAGCGTCCTGTTCTTCCTCTCTACCACACCATTTTGCTGAGGTGTGTAGGGAGCGGAGAACTCGTGCTTGATCCCCTCCTCCTCAAGAAACTCCTCCACTTGAAGGTTCTTGAATTCGGACCCGTTGTCGCTCCTTATCTTCTTCACCTTGAGCTCAAACTCATTTTGGGCTCTCCTTAGGAAGCGCTTGAGGGTCCCTTGGGTTTCAGACTTATCCTGCAAAAAGAACACCCAAGTGAAGCGGGAAAAGTCATCAACGATAACTAGACCATACTTACTTCCTCCTATGCTCAGATAGGCGACGGGTCCGAAGAGGTCCATATGTAGCAGCTCCAGGGGTCTTGATGTTGTCATCACATTTTTGGTGTGATGAGAGCCTCCCACCTGTTTCCCTGCTTGACAAGCTACACAAGGTCTATCTTTTTCAAAATGAACATTGGTTAGACCTATCACGTGTTCTCCCTTTAGAAGCTTGTGGAGGTTCTTCATCCCCACATGTGCTAAGCGGCGATGCCACAGCCAGCCCATGCAAGTCTTAGCCATTAAGCATGCATCTAGACCGACCTCTTCTTTTGCAAAATCAACTAAGTAAAGCTTGCCGTCTAGTACACCCTTAAAAGCTAGTGAACCGTCACATCTTCTAAAGACAGACACATCTACATTTGTAAACAAACAGTTGTATCCCATATTGCATAATTGACTGACAGATAGCAAATTATATCCAAGAGACTCTACTAAAAACACATTAGAGATAGAGTGCTCATTTGAGATTGCAATTTTACCTAACCCTTTTACCTTGCCTTGATTCCCATCACCGAAAATTATTGAATCTTGGGAATCTTTATTCTTGACGTAGGAGGTGAACATCTTCTTCTCCCCTGTCATATGGTTTGTGCATCCGCTGTCAATAATCCAGCTTGAACCCCCGGATGCAATAACCTGCAAGGCAAATTTAGGCTTGGGTCTTAGGTACCCAACTCATGTTGGGTCCTGCAAGGTTAGCACAAATATCCTTAGGGACCCAAATGCAAGTTTTGTCTCCCTTGCATCTTGCCCCTAATTTCCTAGCAACTATTTTCCTATCCTTTCTACAAATAGCAAAGGACGCATTTAAAGCACGATAAATTGTAGAAGGTTCATTCATTACTTTCCTCGGAGCATGAATAATATTCTTTCTAGGCACATGATGAATAACATTTCTCCTAGACATATCTCTACCATGCATATAGGAAGAACTAGAAGCAAACATGACATGAGAATCAAAATCATCATAAGCATTGTAACTCCTATAAGCATTTCTAGTTTTTATCCTATCATGATACATAAAAGCATGGTTCTTTTTAGCATTACTAGCCATAGGAGCCTTCCCTTTCTCCTTGGCGGAGATAGGAGCCTTATGGCTTGTCAAGTCCTTGGCTTCCCTCTTGTAGCCAAGTCCATCCTTAATGGAGGGGTGTCTACCAATTGTGTAGGCATCCCTTGCAAATTTTAGCTTGTCAAATTCATTCTTGCTAATCTTAAGTTGGGCATTAAGACTAGCCAATTCCTCATTTAATTTGGAAATTGACACTAAATGATCACTACAAGCATCAACATCAAAATCTTTACACCTATTACAAGTTTCAACAAATTCTACACAAGAATTAGATTTACTAGCTACTTCTAGTTTAGCATTTAAATCAACATTAACACTTTTTAAAGTAGCAATGGTTTCATGACAAGAAGATAATTCACTAGAGAGCATTTCATTTCTTTTAATTTCAAGAACAAGAGATTTTTGTGCACTAACAAATTTATCATGCTCCTCATATAAAAGATCCTCTTGTTTTTCTAGTAATCTATTCTTGTCATTCAAAGCATCAATCAACTCATTAATCTTATTAATTTTAGATCTATCTAATCCCTTGAATAAGCATGAGTAATCTATCTCATCATCATCACTAGACTCATCCTCACTTGAAGAAGCATAAGTACTAGTATCATGAGTGCTTACTTTCTTCTCTCTTGCCATGAGGCAAGTGTGACGCTCGTTTGGGAAGAGGGATGACTTGTTGAAGGCGGTGGCGGCGAGTCCTTCATTGTCAGAGTCGGAGGAGGAGCAATCCGAATCCCACTCCTTGCCTAGATGTGCCTCGCCCTTTGCCTTCTTGTATGCCTTCTTCTTCTCCCTCTTGCTCCCTTGGTCCTGTTCACTATCATTGTCGGGACAGTTAGCAATAAAATGACCAAGCTTACCGCATTTGAAGCATGAGCGCTTCCCTTTGGCTTTGGTCTTGCTTGGCTGTCCCTTGCGACCTTTAAGCGCCGTCTTGAATCTTTTGATGATGAGGGCCATCTCTTCATCATTAAGTCCGGCTGCCTCAATTTGTGCCACCTTACTAGGTAGCGCCTCCTTGCTTCTTGTTGCCTTGAGAGCAAGGGGTTGCGGCTCGTTGATCGGACCATTCAAGGCGTCGTCCACGTACCTCGCCTCCTTGATCATCATCCGCCCGCTAACGAATTTTCCAAGGACTTCTTCGGGCGACATTTTGGTGTACCTGGGATTCTCACGAATATTATTTACCAAATGAGGATCAAGAACGGTAAAGGACCTTAGCATCAGTCGGACGACGTCATGGTCTGTCCATCGCGTGCTTCCGTAGCTCCTTATTTTGTTGATAAGGGTCTTGAGCCGGTTGTATGTTTGTGTCGGCTCCTCGCCCCTTATCATCGCGAACCGTCCAAGCTCGCCCTCCACCAACTCCATCTTGGTGAGCAAGGTGACGTCGTTCCCCTCATGAGAAATCTTGAGGGTGTCCCAGATCTGCTTGGCGTTATTCAAGACGCTCACTTTATGGTATTCATCCCTGCACAAAGAAGCTAGAAGAACAGTAGTAGCTTGTGCATTCTTATGAATTTGTTCATTAATGAACATGGGACTATCCGAACTATCAAAATGCATTCCACTCTCCACAATCTCCCATATACTAGGATGGAGAGAGAATAGGTGACTACGCATTTTGTGGCTCCAAAATCCGTAGTCCTCCCCATCAAAGTGTGGGGGCTTGCCGAGTGGAATGGAGAGCAAATGTGAATTTGAACTTTGCGGAATACGAGAGTAGTCAAAAGAAAAGTTCGAATTAACCGGTTTCCTTCTCTCGTAGTCGTTGTGGTCGTCGTCCTTTTGGGAAGAAGTGGACTCATCGCTGTCGTCGTAATAGACAATCTCCTTGATGCGCCTCGTCTTCTTCTTCTTCCCTTCCTTCCGTCTATGGCCTGAGCCGGAGTCGGTAGGCTTGTCGTCCTTCGGCTCGTTGATGAAGGATTCCTTCTCTTTGTCGTTGATCACGATTCCCTTCCCCTTAGGATCCATCTCTTCGGGCGGTTAGTCCCTTTGTGAAGAGAACGGCTCCGATACCAATTGAGAGCACCTAGAGGGGGGGGGGGTGAATAGGTGATCCTGTAACACTTCAAAACTTAAGCCACAAAACTTGGTTAATTGTTAGCACAATAATTGCCAAGTGGCTATAGAGGAATCCTCAACAAAACACAATAACCAACAAAGATCAATCACAGAGATGGCACGGTGGTTATCCCGTGGTTCGGCCAAGACCAACGCTTGCCTACTCCACGTTGTGGCGTCCCAACGGACGAGGGTTGCAATCAACCCCTCTCAAGCGGTCCAAAGACCCACTTGAATACCACGGTGTTTTGCTTGCTTTATCTCAATCCCGTTTGCGAGGAATCTCCACAACTTGGAGCCTCTCGCCCTTACACTTGAAATTCACAAAGAACACGGAGCAAGGGAGGGATTAGCAACGCACACAAGACACAAGAATCAGAGTGTCAACACGCACACAAGTCGCAACAAGAGCTCGCAACATAACTCAATGAGTTCACAACTCCACTAGAGCTCTATATGCTATCACAATGAAAAGAACGCGCGAAATCGATGTCTTGGTGCTTAGAAATGATTAGGATATGCTTAGTGTCTTCCTCCATGTGCCTAGGGGTCCCTTTTATAGCCCCAAGGCAGCTAGGAGCCGTTGGGAGCAATCTTGGAAGGCTGATCTTGCCTTCTGTCGACTGGCGCACCGGACAGTCCGGTGCACACCGGACACTGTCCGGTGCCCGATTTCCTTCCTTAAATAGCGAAGCCGACCGTTGGCAGCCTGAGAGCCGTTGGCGCACTGGACATGTCCGGTGTGCACCGGACAGTCCGATGCCGTCTTCTAGCCGTTGGCTCGGCCATGTGTCCCGCGCAGATTGCGCGGCCGACCGTTGGCCCGGCCGACCGTTGGCTCACCGGACAGTCCGGTGCACACCGGACAGTCCGGTGATTTTTAGCCGTACGTCGCCGGTGAATTCCCGAGAGCAGCCACTTCGCTCGAGCCAGCTTGGTGCACCGGACACTGTCCGGTGCACCACCGGACAGTCCGGTGCTCCCAGACTCAGCAGATTCTTGGCTGCTCGAGCCAAGACATTTCCAATTGGATTTTTCCTGTTTCCAGCACTTAGACACAATACATTAGTCCATAAAACAATGTACTAAGTCTGAGAAACATACCTTAATTCTTGATTTGTACTTTGTCCACCTTTTTACACTTAGGCACTTGTGTTGGACACTAAATCACCAAAATACTTAGAAATGGCCCAAGGGCACATTTCCCTTTCAACTACATAAGTCCCTGGGTACTAAGTTGCTTCACAGTTCGGCCTATCATCCCCAAACAAGTGGACAGACTGAGAGAGTAAATCAAATACTTGAAGACATGTTACGAGCATGCGTTCTGGAATTCCCACAAAAATGGGATGATTGTTTACCACTGGCAGAATTTTCGTATAACAGTAGTTATCAAGAAAGTACAAAGATGGCACCATTTGAAGCTTTGTATGGACGACGGTGCCGTACTCCATTGAATTGGTCTAAACCAGGGGAAAGGTGGTTTTTCAGGCCTGATATGGTGAAAGAAACGGAAGAAAAGGTTCAACAAATCATACATAACTTGAAAAAAGCACAAGCTCGACAAAAGAGTTATGCAGACAAACGGCGCCAACCCTTGTACTTTCAAGTCGAAGATTATGTGTACCTGAAAATATCACCAATGAAGGGTGTGACCCGTTTCGGTGTAAAAGGAAAGCTTGCACCCCGATACATTGGTTCGTTCCCCATTCTTGAAAGATGTGGACCAGTGGCATACCGACTCCAACTACCCGAAACATTGTCTGCAGTGCACAATGTGTTCCATGTATCCCAATTGAAGAAATGTCTTCGGGCCCCAGATCGAACCATTGATGTGATGGATGTTACCTTAGAACCAGACTTGACATATTCAGAACATCACATTCGAGTCCTGGATCAAAAGGACAGGGTCACCCGAAGAAGAGTTCTCAAATTTTATAAGATACAATGGAACCAACATACGGAAGATGAAGCTACATGGGAAACCCAAGACTTCTTAGAAAAGAATTTCCCTGGCTTTTTAGCTTCATGTAATTTATGAGATATGTACAAATGCTTGTAAAGATGGAATAGACCCCATGCCACCCCTGCCTTGTATAAGAAATAAGGAAATAAAAATATGACATGTTTCCTTTTCCACTACTTACCCTAGGACTTTAAATCTCGGGACGAGATTCTTTTATGGGGGAAGGATGTAACACCCCTAGTGTTACTGTTACTAAAACTTAAGCATAACATCATGTGCATGGGCATATCAAGTGTTTGTTACACCTAGAGTGCATTCACTAGGAAAGAATTCAAACAAGTTGTACTGATGTGATTGATGTGTGGTTAACCCTGGGGTAGAGTACTCAACCCTAAATGGGGCTTATGAGTGAAAATGAAGCCCAAATAAGTTAAAACCTCAAAACTCATTAGGAATAATCATAAGATATCATTTTTGATAGACTTTAGTGACCCAAAACCCTGAAGTGCTAAACACTCTGAAAAGACCCCTGGAAAACCCTAAGATGGAACCCTAGGGGGCTAAGTGTAAATTTTGTGCACTTTTGGACCCAAGTGCAAAAACCAAAGTATTAGAACACCACAAATCATATGTTTTACACATTTGAGGATTTGCAAATCAAATTATGAGATTTGGACTTATTTGCAAAAAGCACCACTTAAACCCTATAGGGTTAAGTCTGAAATTCAGTAAACTTGGGGCATCTTTAGAACCTTATATCTTTAAATCCATGAGGATTCTGTCCTGGATCAATACATCAAGATGATAGAGCTATGATAGGAGGATAAGTTTGATTAAAAGGCTTAACCCAAAAACCTAGATGAATTTAACGAAAAACCCCCCTCGAAGTTGAGCTAACAGACTAGGGTTCTGTAGGTTTCAGAAGAACAGTTGTATAGGGCTGACTTTGGGGCCATGTGGAGCTCGAATTAATGGGTGTTTAACTAAAACGTTTGTAACAAAGTTAAAATTGGTTTGTAGTAGAGTAACTTTGATGCAGTCGGCTTGCTAGGGTATTGTACAAAAAATTAGAGAAATAGTGCGATGAAGTTGAGCTGTCACAGACAAATTATGCGAATAGGGCAATACTGAAAATCGGATTTAGAATGTTATGGCTTCAGTGAAATGCAGCCGAATAGAGAGCACCAGATCTGAGAATTTATGCAGAATTGATCCATGAATCCTATAGTAAACTTGAAGACTGTTGTTTGGTGAACAATTTTTATTAATGAAGATCACTCTATTCTTAACAAGAATTAAGAAAAAGAGAGGGTGAAACGAGGTCGGTTCAGTGAAACGATGAAGATCAGTGGCACAGGAAATATCTGAAGAACAAAAAGATCAGTGATACTGTGGATTTGGATGGGATCAGATGAATTGGAGATAGGAACAACCGCGACGTGATAACTTTGTGCCGTGTCACATTTCCGCGAACTTGGCCGAGGTTCGGCCGGAGATATTTCACCGGCGGCCTCCGTGGCTCAGTCTTTTCATCACCGTGTCACTCGCGCCTCACTTCTACCTCAATGTGCTCCTTCCTTACGTGTTTGCCATGCGTTAACAATGTGTTTCGTGGCTGTGGATCGCTAGCCGGGTCGTCGTGCCTTTAAATAGCGCAGGGAACCACGACGAGGTGCTCACAGTTCTTCAGTGAGCTTGGTCAAAGCCAAAATTCGCACTACCTCCTCCTCCTCTCCCCAAATTACTTGTGCACGGCGAATCAGTAGTCCTTTGTGGACGTATAGCCTCAACGTGACCCCCTAATTCCACCAGAGATCGTCGCGACACCGTTTTCCCTTCTCAGACACCGTCGAGCATGAATTCTCCGTGCTTCGTGGCCAGACAATCCTGGTATGATTATGCGCTTCTGAAGTATTGTTTTAGTAGCCCTATATGCCCATGAAGCTCACTGTGGCGACCATTTGACCATTGCGGGCACGGTTTTGTGGGAACGCGGGCTTGACGTCGCATTTTCCGTCGTGCGCGTGGGTAGGGCATTCTCTAAACGTGTGAGCCAAATTGAGGCCCATAATGGCTTGGGGTAGGGTAGAATTTGGTGGAGCAAGTACCAAAGTATGCTCGGGCCTTCCATGGCCGTGGCGAGACCGGGGGGATGTTCGTCCTCGCTGTCGTCCGGGGTCAAGGACTTAATTTTAAAAGACATAGAAGTTTGAGGGGGCTAAGGGAAAGGTGTCAGTGACTCATTGAAAACAGTCGAGGACTTCTCAGATTTTTGAACCGATAGGGGCCTTTGTGCAAAGTCTACCGCGTGGTCGCGGGCGCGCCCGGATTCTGCATAGGCCTGGGCTAGTTGGGCCGGTGTTAGCCCAGTACTGTTGATAGCTTTTCCTTTTCTTTTTCTGAGAAAGTTTAGAAATCCATAAAGAATTCGAGAAAAATAATAAAAATATGAGATCAATTTTGTTGGACTTCTAAATTTCCCTAGTATTTAATAAAAATGATTCCAAGATTTTTAGCCCAAACCAGGAATTATGTAGTATTTAAGAAGGCCTAAACTTAGTCTTTTTGAATTTTATAAATTAATAGATAGCTCCAAAAATATAAAACTTTTTGGGTGAACTCATTTTGGTTCCTAGAACCCATGGGTAAAGTTATACATGATTTGGACAATGTTTGATCCCTAAACCCAAAACCCTAGTCTTCTAAGTAGTGTCTGCCCTATGAAATAAAATACTGACTCCAAAAACCCTAGTTCTCTAGAGTACTGTGAAGGAAAGTTGTATTCAAGATACAACTTAGTATAGTTTCTCTATTATTGCATTTTCATAAGCATTACATGAGCATTCATGGTTATATATGGTTATATATAGAGAACGAGGAAGAAGTGACTGTTGAAGAGGAAGAGACTACTCCATCAATAGAAAATCCACCTGTCGGGAATTGTTTTTACTTTGACATCTGTGGAACAGAGCCTGACTCTCCTACAACACAAGGCAAGTCCCGGTGCATTTGCCACCTCCTTGCTGTTTAAAACTCTTTATCACTTGAATGATGCATTAGGTGATAGGAGTTGGGTGTTAAACCAATTGCTGCATTTCCTTCCTTGGAACTGTTTACTATTCCTTGATTACCTGTTTTATTCAAAAGGTTTTTCTGATGCTTAGTCCTGCTTTAGAAAAACAAATGTTTTGTTATTAACAAAAGTTGATGCTTCACAGTGGATGGGATGTTTTCAAAAACAAAACTTGATGGTGGATCCATCATGCCCATGATGGGTTCAACATTGGAAAAGATGTACCTCTGCCAGGTACCAAACTTTGGGTTTGAAATGATAAAGCTGAGACCGAGTGGGTGACTTGCACGAGAAGAGAGTCTCGGTGTAGTGTCTCCGTTTGAGTCGATTAAGGACCTTCTCGATGTGGGCCTACTGACCGAGGACCCTTTAACTGGTCACATGCCTCATCATGGGTAAGCTTTGTCTCGGGTAGACTAATACCAGAAAGGCCAACACGCAATGGGAGTGGAGGGATGGCGAGAGTAGCGTGTACCCTCCGTGGCAAGAGGTTGGACGGTGGTGTATCTGTGCTCTTGGTTGGCGTGAACCCGGTCTGGTCTTAAGAACCCCGGTGGCAAGTTGACATATGCAAGGGTTAAGTGCTACATATGTCGTGTGATTGGAGATCCTCAGCTGAGTATTAATCGATTCGGATCGTCGTTACTTCTCGGACATGAAGACTTGGTCACTGACTTACACGTAGCATTCCAGTGACAGGTAATAACTTCACTTGCTAATAAAACTGGATTTTTAAGGATCCACTATTAGTAAGCATTTTTGCAAAACAGAGTCTTGATTCTTGATTAAGCCTTACATTGACTCCCTTAAACCAGCATATCCTTGAGAGTCTTTTATTTTGACGGGTAAGACTTGCGAAAGTACACTTCATACTCGGGGTTTTCGAACCCATGTTGTTGTAGGTGATGAAACAGCAGACTTTTGCTGTTTTTGCACTAAGGTGGTGCCCAAGGATGTGGTGCCCAAGGACGAACCTCAACAGTAACGTGGTTGCGCAAGGACGTGGTCCTTTCTTTTGAAAAACAATATACTTTTATGTGGGAGGGTTTTTTGCCTCCTAGGGTTGTAATAATAATACTTATGCACTCTTATATCCTGGTGATGTAATAATAATACTCTTTCTATATTTTAATGAATGTAAACTAAGATATTGTAATTCACTTCCGCTTATTCGTTCCTCCGATGTGTTGTAATATCTGCATGACGGGTGAAACACTCTTGGGAAAAGTAAAGGATACAGATACCGAACTTGTCGAGTGATTATGTGCATCTACAGGGTTGTCCGAGGTCCGTTGGACAAGGACAACTGTAGGTGGGCCTAATGACTTGGGAGGTTCCGTCACAATAGGTTTCACCAAAATCCAAACCTTCGACTTGTGAATATCCCTTGGCCACAAGTCGGGCTTTGTTCCTTGTCACCACACCATGCTCATCTTGCTTGTTGCGAAATACCTACTTGGTACCTACAACATTTTGGTTAGGACATGGAACAAGATGCCATACCTCATTCCTTGTGAAGTTGTTGAGCTCCTTTTGCATTGCCAACACCCAATCCGAGTCTCTTAGTGCATCCTCCACCCTGTATGGCTCAATAGAGGACACAAAAGAGTAATGTTCACAAAAATGAGCGACTCGAGATCGAGTAGTTACCCCCTTATGAATGTCACCGAGAATTGAGTTCACGGGGTGATCTCTTTGAATCGCTTGATGGACTCTTGGGTGTGGCAGTTTTTGACCCTGTATCTCCTGCTCATCTTCCTTGTCTTTGTCATGGTCATCTCTCCCTTGATCATTGTCCTCCTCTTAAGGTGGCTCATCCTCTTCATCTTCATTATCTTGAGCCTGATCCTTGTCTTGGGTTGGTGGAGATGCTTGATTGGAAGATGATGGTTGATCTTGTATTTGTGGAGGCTCTTCAGATTCCTTAGGACACACATCCCCAATGGACATGTTCCTTAGCACGATGCACGAAGCCTCTTCATCATCTAGTTCATCAAGATCAACTTGCTCCACTTGGGAGCCGTTAGTCTCATCAAACACAATGTCACAAGAAACCTCAACTAATCCAGTGGATTTTGTTGAAGACTCTATATGCCCTTGTGTTTGATTCATAACCAAGTAAAAAGCCTTCTACAGCCTTAGGAGCAAATTTAGATTTTCTACCTCTTTTAACAAGAATAAAGCATTTGCTACCGAAGACTCCAAAATATGAAACATTGGGCTTTTTACTGGTGAGTAGTTCGTATGATGTCTTCTTTAGGATTCGGTGAAGATAGAGCCGGTTGATGGAGTTGCAGGCGGTGTTAATCGCCTCAGCCCAAAACAGGTCCAGAGCCTTGTACTCATCAAGCATGGTCCTTGCCATGTCCAACAGAGTTCTATTCTTCCTTTCCACTACACCATTTTGTTGAGGAGTGTAGGGACAAGAAAAACATTGGAAATGGAATGGTCAGGTGATATAGCAATTTTACCAAGTCCTTTGACCAAACCTTGATTTCCATCCCCAAATGTGATAGCTCGTTGGTGATCTTCGTTTTTCTCGTAGGAGGAGAACATTCTTTTCTCCCCTGTCATGTGGTTTATGCACCCGCTATCAATAATCCAACTTGAGCCTCCGGATGCATAAACCTACAAAACAAACTTAGGCCTTGTTCTTAGGTACCCAAACAGTCTTGGGTCCTTTCACATTAGAAACAAGCACCTTGGGTACCCAAACACAAGTCTTGGAGCCCTTGTGTTTGCCCCCAACATATTTGGCAACTACTTTGCCTGATTTGTTAGTTAAAACATAAGAAGCATCAAAAGTCTTAAATGAAATGTTATGATCATTTGATGTAGTAGGAGTTTTCTTTTTAGGCAATTTAACATGGGTTGATTGCCTAGAGCTAGAAGCCTCATTCTTGTACATAAAAGCATGATGTGAACCAGAATGAGATTTCTTAGCATGAATTCTCCTAATCTTGTGCTCAGGATAACTAGCAGGATATAAAATGTAACCCTCGTTATCCTGAGCCATGGGAGCCTTGCCCTTAACAAAATTAGACAATCTTTTGGGGGCATTAAGTTTGACATTGCTTCCCTGTTGGAAACCAATGTCATCCTTAATGCCAGGGCGTCTCTGAAAGTCGCCTAGAGGGGGGGGTGAATAGGCGAAACCTGAAAATTAAAACTTTATCCCCCAACTAGATCCCTTGATTAGTGGTTAGAACAAGATATACAAATATCGGAGAATATAAACTAAGTTCTTGCTTGAAGAGAGTATTGCTAAATAATGCGGAAGTGATAAATCAATACAATTATAGAATAACAAAGCAAGAAGCCTTAGATGAGAAGAGCACTAGGACAAGTTCTTTCTTGCAACGTGTTGCTTTACTAAATGGGAATTTAACTTGAAGCAACACCAAATGATATTAGCAAATAAAGATGCAAGAAAAACTTAGAGCAAGGGAACACAAACAAATCACAAGCAATAAACACAATGGACACGGGTGATTTGTTTTACCGAGGTTCGGCCCTCGAAGGCCTAGTCCCCGTTGAGGAGTCCACTTAAGGACGGGTCTTTTTCAACCCTTTCCCTCTCTCCCCCGATCACACAAGGATCGGCGAGCTCTTCTTCTTCTCAAAGGATCACTCTCGATCCCACAAGGACCACCACAATCTTTGGTGTCTCTTGCTAGCTTTTACAAGCCTCCAAAACTTTGGAGGAAGTTCAATGGGAGTCAAAACTCCACGCGCAAATGAACACAAAGATGAAGCACACACTATCTCTTGATGAATCTCACAAGGCACTAGCACTAAACTTAAATGAGTAGCTCTCTTTTGCTTGCTCTCTCTTTTGTGGCACTTGTGTTGGTTGTAGTGGTCTAAATCTTGTGTATAGGATGGATCAATGAATATATGTGGTTGGGAGGGCTTGAGTATGTCAACTAGATGACTTGGAATGTTGCTTGGGCTCCCTCACCTTGAAGTGGCCGGTTGGGGTGGTATTTATAGCCACCAACCAAAATCTAGCCGTTGGTGAAGGCTGTCTGTTCGATGGTGCACCGGACAGTCCGGTGCACACCGGACATGTCCGGTGCGACAGCCACGTCACCCGGCCGTTGCAATTTGACCGTTGGAGTTCTGACACCTGGGGCCGCCTGGATGTCCGGTGCACACCGGACATGTACTGTTCGATGTCCGGTGCACCTGCTTCCGCGTGCCTGGCGACTGCGCGTGACTGACGCGCATTAAATGCGCCTGCAGGTGACCGTTGGCGCGAAGTAGTCGTTGCCCGGAGGTTGCACCGGACAGTCCGGTGTACACCGGACATGTCCGGTGAATTATAGCGAAGCGGCTGCTGCGCGATCCCGAGACTGGCGAGTTCCTGAGGCCGCGCGTCCTTGGAGCATCGGACACTGTCCGGTGTACACCGGACAGTCCGGTGAATTTTAGCGGAGTCGCCTCTGGAAATTCCCGAAGGTAGCAAGTTTGAGTTGGAGTCCTCTGGTGCACCGGACATGTCCGGTGGCACACCGGACAGTCCGGTGCGCCAGACCAGAGGTGCCTTCGGTTGGCCCTGTGCTCTTCCATCGAACCCAATATTTGGTCTTTTCATTGGCTAAGTGTGAACCTTTTGCACCTGTATAACTTATGCACTAGAGCAAACTAGTTAGTCCAATATTTGTGTTGGGCAATTCAACCACCAAAATTATTTAGGAACTAGGTGTAAGCCTAATTCCCTTTCAATCTCCCCCTTTTTGGTGATTGATGCCAACACAAACCAAAGCAAATATAGAAGTGCATAATTGAACTAGTTTGCATAATATAAGTGCAAAGGTTGCTTGGAATTGAGCCAATATAAATACTTACAAGATGCGCATGGATTGTTTTCTTTGTTTTTGACATATTGGACCATATTTGCACCACAAGTTTTGTTTTTGCAAACTCTTTTGTAAATTCTTTTCAAAGTCTTTTTGCAAGATAGTCAAAGGTAAATGAATAAGATTTGCAAAGCATTTTCAGGTTTTGAAATTTTCTTCCTTTGTTCCAAATGCTTTTCCTTTGACTAAACAAAACTCCCCCTCAAATAAAGTCTCCTCTTAGTGTTCAAGAGGGTTTTAAGATATCAAGTTTGAAAATACTACTTGCTCCCCCTTTAGAACACAAAGAGATACCAATTTTGAAATTTACCAATTTAAAATCATCAATTTTAAAAATTTTGGGTGGTGGTGCGGTCCTTTTGCTTTGGGGGGTGGTGGTGCGGTCCTTTTGCTTTGGGCCAATACTTTCTCCCCCTTTGGCATGAATCGCCAAAAATGGATACTTAGAATGAAATATAGGCCCTCTCCTAACTACTTTCTCCCCCTTTGGCAAATAAAACATACGAGTGAAGATTATACCAAGGATGGAGAGACATTGTGGAGTGATGGCGAAGGGTAGATAATATCGATAGAGTAGAGTGGAAGCTTTGTCTTCGCCGAAGACTCCAATTCCCTTTCAATGTACCTATGACTTGGTTTGAAATTCACTTGAAAGCACATTAGTCATAGCATATAAAAGAGATATGATCAAGAGGATATATTAAATTAAGCATGATCATAGTTCTACATAACATAGATTGCTCCCCCTAAATATGTGCGAGAGGAAAACATATTTTTGGCCTCAAATGCCAATTGCACATAATTAGGTTAATGAGATCATATCTATATCACATAGATTGTGAAGTGCATTGAGTCATAGTATAAGAGTGATGCTCATGACAATTTATGCACTTACGAAAGCATGTTGTAAACCATTTAAGCATTTTCCCTTAAGGATTTCAAAGAGACTTAAGGACCATCCACCTTTGAAACAAAGGCAGCTTATCCTCGTTACAAGGTTAAGCTTTAAGCTCTTTGACAATAAAAGTACTTCATCTAGTTTTACCAGAGATGCACTAAAGCAGGAATGAATTTTGGGAAATTAAACCAGGTATGAAGCAGGGATAATACATGGACATGCTTTCTCTTCCTTTTATACAAGATATGCAAAGAATGTATAGAAAAGGAAGATTTAGGTACAAGTTTAAATGAAAGGAGATAGTTTTACCTTTATGTACCTTTACATAGGGACGCTCTCTTCATTGTGCTTGTCCTTAGTCTTAGATGCTTAAGACCAATTCTTAATGACAATATATGGAAATATTTTGCACAAGAGAGAGTTCTACAACTAGTGATCCTTTCAAGTTATTGTTAGCATATATCAAATGAATCACAAGTTGCATAAATGTATCATGAATTCTCCTTTTAACTTAGCGCATATCAAGAGAGATATCGATTGATAGAATATACGGCACTAAGAAATATGATTGTTGATTGAAGTTATTCAATGATCAAACAAATAACCGATGTGATCAAAAGAACAACATACACATAAAGTTATCAATTAAGCTTAGAGTAGGAGAATCCAGCAAATATGCTACTTTAGAGTGAAAGACAAGAATTTAAAGATAGTAGCATACTTCATGAGAAACTTATTCTCATGCAAGAGACTATATGAAATTACTGAGATAAAGCAATAGTCTCAACATAATCAAGATAAAAGGCTCCCCCTAAAGATATGCATCAAGTATTTGAATGAATTGAATGGATGCATTTACTTTAAAGACAATTAGAGAGAAGCATTATACATCTTGATCAAGGCTCATTAAATTTGTAACAAACAACTTGAGCCTAGTATTCTCAATATGAAAGAGTTTAGAATACTCACAACCACTCCATTGATTGTTTCGTAGAAGTAGGTGATGTTGTTTTTGATGTTTTCCTCTTTCATTTGAGAGTCCTCCCTTTGCAGTGGCTTCTTTTTCCTTTCAAACTTATTGAAAATACTCAAGAAGAATGTTAGTAATACAAGGGAGTATATAGTGATGGATGATTTCTTTTAGATAGGAAATAAGCATAATTCATCATCCATGAGTCACATAGACATGAAGTAAATTCCTTAACGTTAGTGCACATTAACAGAAAAGAGGAATGAGCACTTTTTTTAATCACTTTTGATTAATCAAAGGAATTTTGCTTATTCATATTGAATTTATTATCATGACTTAGAAGCGCATCAATATGAGAATGGATATAGCAAAGTCATGAATTAGATTCTAATGGACAAGCGCATTTATGAAAATGATATTGAATGCATACTTAGTTAATTTTGGTCCAATAAAGAATCTATTCCTCACAAGGATACAATATGATAATCTAGATTAAATACCCATTGAGATGGGAACCAAACTTAAGAAGATGAGTTCCCATACCTTTGCTTTTACCTTTCTTCCTTTGGGTGAAGATCAACCCATGAGGCTTGTGCACTTTCTTTCTTGTAGATTTTCATAATTGAACTCAAGAGAAATGTTAGTAGCAACACAAGCACTAGTTTCCATTTTTGTGATCATTTTGATAAGGAATGGGAAGCTAGATTACTAAAACATGGAAACTTCATAGCATGAACTAGATTATCCATAGATGATGTTATGCTCAATTTTAACTCATAAAACAAGCATAAATAATCCTTTAAGATTATGGGAATAAATCTAATTCATGTTATGGAAAGCAATAAATGTGAAAGAATCAACTCCAATATAAGTAACTAGAAGCACATCATAAGTCATTGGATTGATCTTTCTTTTTATGTTAGATTACATGCTTTTCCAAAGAGAAACCTATTCTCTATAAGTGAGACTACTTGGGTTACTTAGATAAAATCATTAATCTCACTATTCTAGTTTTAGAGAGAGTTTTCCTTTTACAAGTGTCCTAAGGATTTGAATTCCTTACATGACACCTTATTCTTTTGAGAACATGAAATATCTTTCTATATCTAGAATCATGGCAATAACAAGATAATTAGAGGAAGGATATGCCATGACATACTAGCAATAAATTAAAGCATGTAGATTACCATAGGATGGAAATGATGGGTATGCAATCTACCATATGAGAGGAAATTTCTTCAAAGAATGGTAATATCAATTTAAAGACATTTGAAGTGCTTCAATTTTTCTATGTGACTACACAAGACACATAAGGAATGATATTTTAAATACTTGCACTTAAAAGATAAGTGTTACCATCCTTTGGCTTTCCTCCATGCTGTAGGCTTTGATTTTTCGCATATGATATCTGTTCACTTCCTACAACATATAATATCTTCCTCGAGATGATATGAGTTTAAGACATAGCAATTTGAAAAATAACCTTGGGTCAATCATGTATATAGATCATTGAAGATTGATAGCTTGAGTTGATAAGAATTGAATGAACTCTCTCAAGCACCCCAAAGACTTCATATCATCTCCTTCTCCTACAAAGCTTGTCAAGCATATTTTGGTACCCATCGCTTGATGGGTCCATCACGGTTAGTCAACAAAGATCTAGGAACCCAAATGTCCTTTGTGTTAGCACTATGTAAACTCATTATCTTTCTAGCACAAGTTGCAACTTTGGGTTGCCTAGTTACATGAGAATTAATTGACAAGCTAGGAGTAGGATTGTTACCAATGGGACAATCCCTGCATTGATGTCCCTTCTTACGGCATGTGTAGCAAAGGCGTTTTTCAAGTTTTGAAGTTTTCTTCTTTCCTTGTTTGTTGCTTGCTACATGGTTAGTAAAAACTTTCTTTTCTAACCCTATGCCTTTTTGTTTTAAATGGGGACAAGATCTAAGCAAGTGTCCCTTCTTGGAGCATTTAAAACAAAGTCTATTATCCTTGTTAATAATCAAGCCATTTTTAATGTAGGGACATGACCTAATCAAGTGCCCCTCTTCAAAGCATTCACTACACCTCTTAATGTGAAGTGTGGCTTGATCATTACCTTGGATGTTACCTTTTGTGGAGGCGTGGTTGAGGCTTTTGGAGGAGGTGTTGAATTTCATCTTTTGTTTCTTCCTCTTGGCAATCCTCAAATCCTTGACATTTTCTTCAAGGGATGTATTGCATGCCACGGTTGTTCCCGTCTCAAGCTTCTTCACCATGTGATCACGGTTATCTTGAGAAGGTTGGGCAATGCATTTCCCTTTTAGTTGTGTCAAGCTCTTCTTTAGCCTCTCATTTTCTTCCTTGAGCTTTTGATATGAATCATCATTTGTTCCTGCAAATTCTAGCTCAAAGGAAGATTTGCTTGTCGACAAACAACAAGCATTAGCACATGGTAATATAGTATCAATTTGAATACATGTGCACGAGTGAGGTTGTTGGGATTTTAAGTTTTCTATCACAACCTCATGAGCAAAGTTTAATATGATATGATCATCCATAAGGTTTTCATGAGAACATAGAAGCATATCATATTTTTCTTGAAAAGCTAGATTTTCAACTTTTAGCTTTTCTACTTGGTCCTTAAGCAAGGTATTCTTATTTACTAATTGAGCGATACAATGTAAAGCATTATCATGCTCAATTGAAACAGTTTCATACCTTTGGACCAAATCAACATGAGAGCACTTTAGCTCCTCATGTTCTTTAGTCAACTCGTCAAAGTGTAGCATTTTCATGGAGAGAATATCTTCTAGCCTTTGACGAGCTTCGCTTTGCTCTCTCGCTCTTTCTAGAAGTTTGAGCATGACCGCCTTATCTTCTTGGCTTAGGCGAGCGTAGAGATGCACAAAACTTCTTTCTTCCTCCTCATCCTCATTTGTGCTTCCGCTATCATTTGCATTAGCCACACAACACATGTGGGAATCGAAATGGGAAGACAAACCTTTTGGAGAGGTGGATTCATCGTTTGGTCTCCACCGTTCATTATCTTCTTCTTCCTTGCAAGGGTTAGTATCACAAATACCAAAGGAAGTAGAAGTACAAAGTGAACTATCATGTTTGGACTCATCAAATTTGCTTCTAATTCTAGTCCAAATATCATGCGCATCATGGACGGATTCGTCATAGTTTGATATGAAGGCATGATAATCTTCTTTGCTAAGAGAATTAGTTAAGATGTCAAAAGCTAGATAGTTTAAGCGATAACATCTTTGATCCTCCTCGGAATTAATTTTTCCATTGAAATTAGAGGGAAAAATACTCTTGTCTATAATTTGTTCTAATCGTGGATCTATGGTTCTAAAAGCATTTATCACACTAGTAGACCATGAGTCATAATTGGAACAATCATCAAATAATATTTCAAGAGTTACCTCTTTTTGAGTTACGTTCGATGGACGAGTCTTCTTGTTCTTTTGGGATCTTTTACGAGCCATCACTTCGAGTTGTTAGACTCAAGATGAAGTGCCTAGCTCTGATACCAATTGAAAGTCGCCTAGAGGGGGGGTGAATAGGCGAAACCTGAAAATTAAAACTTTATCCCCCAACTAGATCCCTTGATTAGTGGTTAGAACAAGATATACAAATATCGGAGAATATAAACTAAGTTCTTGCTTGAAGAGAGTATTGCTAAATAATGCGGAAGTGATAAATCAATACAATTATAGAATAACAAAGCAAGAAGCCTTAGATGAGAAGAGCACTAGGACAAGTTCTTTCTTGCAACGTGTTGCTTTACTAAATGGGAATTTAACTTGAAGCAACACCAAATGATATTAGCAAATAAAGATGCAAGAAAAACTTAGAGCAAGGGGACACAAACAAATCACAAGCAATAAACACAATGGACACGGGTGATTTGTTTTACCGAGGTTCGGCCCTCGAAGGCCTAGTCCCCGTTGAGGAGTCCACTTAAGGACGGGTCTTTTTCAACCCTTTCCCTCTCTCCCCCGATCACACAAGGATCAGCGAGCTCTTCTTCTTCTCAAAGGATCACTCTCGATCCCACAAGGACCACCACAATCTTTGGTGTCTCTTGCTAGCTTTTACAAGCCTCCAAAACTTTGGAGGAAGTTCAATGGGAGTCAAAACTCCACGCGCAAATGAACACAAAGATGAAGCACACACTATCTCTTGATGAATCTCACAAGGCACTAGCACTAAACTTAAATGAGTAGCTCTCTTTTGCTTGCTCTCTCTTTTGTGGCACTTGTGTTGGTTGTAGTGGTCTAAATCTTGTGTATAGGATGGATCAATGAATATATGTGGTTGGGAGGGCTTGAGTATGTCAACTAGATGACTTGGAATGTTGCTTGGGCTCCCTCACCTTGAAGTGGCCGGTTGGGGTGGTATTTATAGCCACCAACCAAAATCTAGCCGTTGGTGAAGGCTGTCTGTTCGATGGTGCACCGGACAGTCCGGTGCACAGCGGACATGTCCGGTGCGACAGCCACGTCACCCGGCCGTTGCAATTTGACCGTTGGAGTTCTGACACCTGGGGCCGCCTGGATGTCCGGTGCACACCGGACATGTACTGTTCGATGTCCGGTGCACCTGCTTCTGCGTGCCTGACGACTGCGCGCGACTGACGCGCATTAAATGCGCCTGCAGGTGACCGTTGGCGCGAAGTAGCCGTTGCCCGGAGGTTGCACCGGACAGTCCGGTGTACACCGGACATGTCCAGTGAATTATAGCGAAGCGGCTGCTGCGCGATCCCGAGACTGGCGAGTTCCTGAGGCCGCGCGTCCTTGGAGCATCGGACACTGTCCGGTGTACACCGGACAGTCCGGTGAATTTTAGCGGAGTCGCCTCTGGAAATTCCCGAAGGTAGCAAGTTTGAGTTGGAGTCCTCTGGTGCACCGGACATGTCCGGTGGCACACCGGACAGTCCGGTGCGCCAGACCAGAGGTGCCTTCGGTTGGCCCTGTGCTCTTCCGTCGAACCCAATATTTGGTCTTTTTATTGGCTAAGTGTGAACCTTTTGCACCTGTATAACTTATGCACTAGAGCAAACTAGTTAGTCCAATATTTGTGTTGGGCAATTCAACCACCAAAATTATTTAGGAACTAGGTGTAAGCCTAATTCCCTTTCAGTCTCCCACTATAGAGCATGCTTCTAGCAAATTTAAATTTTTCATTCTTAATTTCATGCTCATTGATTTTAGTAGTTAGTTGTGCTATATGATCATTTTGTTGTTTAATTAAAGCAAGGTGATCCTGAATAGCATCAACATTAATGTCTCTACATCTAGTACAAATAGAACATGTTCAACAGTAGATGTAGAGGGTTTGCAAGATTTTAATTCATCAATCTTAGCATGTAAAATAGCATTCTTATTTCTTAGACTGGAAATAGAATCATTGCAAACATTCAAATCTTTAGCCTTTGAAATTAAACTAGCATTTTCAGTTTTAAGGCTAGAAATTGATTCATTCAATTTATCAATCTTAGCAATTAAACTAGCATTTTCATTTCTAAGATTAGTAATTGAATCATGGCAAACATTTGATTTTTCCACCTTAGCAATTAAACTAACATTCTCAGTTCTAAGGTTGGAAATAGTGTCATGGCAAATGCTAAGCTCCTTAGTCAAAATTTCACATTTTTCAACTTCCTGAGCATAAGCATTTTTAACTTTAACATGCATTTTGTTTTCCTTAATAAGAAATTCCTCTTGGCTATCCAAGAGTTCATCCTTCTCATGAATAGCACCTATTAATTCATTCAATTTTTCTTTCTGTTGCATGTTAAGGTTGGCAAAAAGGGTATGCAAATTTTCCTCATCTTCACTAGAGCTACCCTCATCACTAGATGTTGTATATTTGGTGGAGGCTCTAAATTTTACCTTCTTCCTTTTGTCGTCCTTTGCCATGAGGCACTTGTGGCCGACGTTGGGGAAGAGGAGACCTTTGTTGACGGCGATGTTGGCGGCATCCTCGTCAGAGGAGGAGTCGGTGGAACCCTCGTCGGAGTCCCATTCCCGACACACGTGGGCATCGCCGCCCTTCTTCTTGTAGTATTTCTTCTTTTCCTTCCTCCTTCCCCTCTTGTCGTCGCCCCTGTCACTATCACTAGATATAGGACATTTTGCAATAAAATGACCGGGCTTACCACACTTGTAGGACACCCTTTTGGAACAGGGCTTGTAGTCTTTCCCCTTCCTTTGCTTGAGGATTTGGCGAAAGCTCTTGATGATGAGCGCCATCTCCTCGTTGTCAAGCTTGGAGGCGTCGATGGGGAGCCTACTTGATGTAGACTCTTCTTTCTTCTCCTCCGTTGCTTTGAATGCGATGGGTTGCACCTCAGGTGTGGATGTGCTGCCTTGCTCCAAGTTGACGATTTGTTTGGAGCCTTTGTTCATCAATTCAAAGCTCACAAATTTTCCTATAACCTCCTCGGGAGACATTAGCTTATATCTAGGATCACCACATATTAATTGAACTTGCGTAGGATTGCAAAAAACGAGTGATCCTAGAATAACCTTGACCATTTCATGGTCATCCCATTTGGTGCTCCCGAGGTTGCGCACTTAGTTCACCATGGTCTTTAGCCGGTTGTACATGGCTTGCAGCTCTTCCCTATGGTTGAGGACGAATCGACCGAGCTCTCCCTCAATCGTCTCCCTTTTGGTGATCTTGGTCACCTTGTCCCCTTCGTGTGCGGTCTTGAGGACGTCCCAAATTTCTTTGGTGGTCTCTAACCCATGCACTTTGTTATACCCCTCTCGACTTAAAGAGGCAAGGAGTATAGTAGTATCTTGGGAGTTAAAGTGCCTTATTTGGGTGACTTCGTCTGAGTCATAGTCCTTATCCCCCACCTGTGGTACCTGCGCTCCATACTCAACAACATCCCATATGCTTTCGTGGAGTGAGGTTAGATGACCTTTCATTTTAACACTCTACATAGAATAATCTTCACCATCAAAAGCTAGTGGTTTGCCTAATGGAACAGAAAGTAAAGGAGTGCATTTAGAAATGCGGGGATAGCGTAAGGGGATCTTACTAAACTTCTTGCGCTCATGGCGCTTAGAAGTGACGGACGCATCGTCGGAGCCGGAGGTGGAGGGCGACGAAGAGTCGGTCTCGTAGTAGACCACTTTCTTCATATTCTTCTTCTTGTCGCCACTCCGATGTGACTTGACCCGGGGAGGTGATTCCTCCCTTCCTTTGGCGCCAGACTCCCTTGATGGAGCCTTCCTGTGGCTTGTGGCCGTTTCCATATCCCTCTTGGCGGATCCACCCGACATCACTTCGAGTGGTTAGACTCTAATGAAGTACTGAGCTCCGATACCAATTGAAAGTCGCCTAGAGGGGGGCTGGATAGGTGGAAACTGAAATTTACAACTTTAAGCACACTACAAGCCGGGGTTAGCGTTAGAATAAAATCCGAGTCTGAGAGAGAGGGGAAAACAAATGAACCAAGAAAATAAAGCGGATGACACAATGATTTGTTTTACCGAGGTTCGGTTCCAATGAACCTAGTCCCTGTTGAGGTGGTCACAAAGACTGGTCTCTTTCAACCCTTTCCCTCTCTCAAATGGTTACTTAGACCGAGTGAGGCTTCTTCCTTAATCTCACGGGTCACTTAGACCCCGCAAGGACCACCACACAATTGGTGTCTCTTGCCTCGCTTACAAAGCACTTGAGAGTAAGAAGTGAGAAAGAAAAGAAAGCCAAGCCAAGCAAACAAGAGCAACAAGAAACACAAGTGATCCTCTCACAAGTCCTAATGCACTAGAATTGAATTGGGGACTTTGATCGGATCGGTGGCTTTGATTTGTGTCTTGGAGTGTTACACTTTGCTCTTGTATTGAATGGAGAGTGATGAATGCTTGGATGGTTGGAGTGGAGGTGGTTGGGGGTATTTATAGCCCTCAGCCACCAAAACAACCGTTGGGGATGGCTGCTGTCGATGGGCGCACCGGACAGTCTGGTGCGCCACCGGACACTGTCCGTTGCGCTAGTCACGTCACCCAACCGTTAGGGTTTGACCATTAGAGCTTTGTCTTCTAGTGGCACCGGACAGTCCGGTGCCGCACCGGACAGGTACTGTTCACTGTCCAGTGCGCCTCTGGTGACTGCTCTGACTTCTGCACGAACTGTCCGCGCACTGTAGCGTTTGCAGGTGTCCGTTGCAGTCGACAATTGCGCTGGTAGCCATTGCTCCGCTTGGCGCACCGGACAGTCCGGTGGCACACCGGACAGTCCGGTGGCACACCGGACAGTCTGGTGAATTATAGCGGAGCGGCTCTGCAGAAACCCGAAGGTGGCCAGTTCGGAGTTGTACGGTCCTAGTGCACCGGACACTGTCCGGTGCGCTAGACCAGGGCACCTTTGGTGTCTTTTGCTCCTTTTATTTTGAACCCTAACTTTGATCTTTTATTGGTTTGTGTTGAACCTTTATGCACCTATGGAATATATACTCTAGAGCAAACTAGTTAGTCCAATTATTTGTGTTGGGCATTCAACCACCAAAGTTATTTATAGGAAAATGTTAAACCCTATTTCTCTTTCAATCTCCCCCTTTTTGATGATTGATGCCAACACAAACCAAAGCAAATATATAAGTGTAGAATTGAACTAGTTTGCATAAGGTAAGTGCATAGGTTGCTTAGAATTAAACCAATTTATAATTTCACTAGATATGCATGGTTTGCTTTCTTTTATTTAACATTTTGGACCACATTTGCACCACTTGTTTTGTTTTTGCAAATTATTTTGGAATATCTTTTCAAAGTCTTTTTTGCAAATAGTCAACGGTATATGAATAAGATTTCTTGAAGCATTTTCAAGATTTGAAATTTCTTCCCCTGTTTCAAATGCTTTTCCTTTGACTAAAACAAAACTCCCCCTGAATGAAATTCTCCTCTTAGCTTTCAAGAGGGTTTTAATAGATATCAATTGGAAATATATTGAGATGCTAATTTTGAAAATATACCAATTGAAAATCATACCAATTTGAAATATATCTCTTAAAATTTTTCGAAAGGTGGTGCGGTCCTTTTGCTTTGGGCTAATACTCTCTCCCCATTTGGCATTAATCACCAAAAATGGAGACTTTGAGAGCCCTTTTTACTTTCTCCTCCATTGGTAAATAAAATATGAGTGAAGATTATACCAATCGAAGAGTGGTGTGGAGTGACAACGAAGGGTAAATGATACCGATAGAGTGGAGTGGAAGCCTTGTCTTCGCCGAGGACTCCATTTCCCTTTCAATCTATGACTTAGTAGAAATACACTTGAAAACACATTAGTCATAGCCTTGGTACATAAATAATAAGAATTATGCATTTGTACCAAAGTGAAAGAGATATGATCAAAGGTATATAAATGAGCAAACTAGTTAGTCCAATTATTTGTGTTGGGCATTCAACCACCAAAATTATTTATAGGAAAAGGTTAAACCCTATTTCCCTTTCAGGTACTTATCACGGAATGACTCAAGTCCTCCCATGTTACTGATGCCGCAGATTGGCCCTTCTAATGGATTAGCACTTGACGGACGCCTCGAGCCATGCGAGCGCGTACGATCTGGTCTTGTTTCGGCTCTACTGCGCCATGATGGTGGCAGAGCTGCTGGAGGTGCGCCCACCCACTTATTCAATAGGCCCACATGAAAGACGTCGTGGAGCTTGGCGTGAGGTGGGCGCTCTGAAAGGGAAATGTGCCCTTGGGCCATTTCTAAAGTGTTTTGGTGATTAAGTGTATGACACATTTTCTCTAAGTGCTAATTTGTGCCAAAGAGTGAAGAAGTGCAAATCATATTACAAGGTACATTTCTAGACTTAGTACATTGATTTGAGTACTAATGTATTGTGTCTAAGTGCTAGAAACAGGAGAAATTGGTTTGGAAAAGAGTTGGCTGTGTATAGCCAAATGCAGCTCGGTCTGGGTGCACCGGGTCCGGTGGTGCACCGGACAGTGTCCGGTGCGCCAGACCAACCTTCGGTGAACAGGCCACTCTCGGGATTTGACGGCGACGTACGACTATAAATCACTAGACTCTCCGGTGGTGCACCGAACTGTCCGGTTAGTCGTCCGCGGTGAAGTTGTCGCTCTCGGGAAACGTTCAACGGCGTACGGCTAAAATTCACCGGACTGTCCGGTGAGCCAACGGTCGACTGCTCCAACGGTCGGTCGCGCAATCCGCGCGCGACGCGTGGGCGCTCCAACGGTCGGCAGGGGGCACCGGACTGTCCAGTGCGCCAACTGCCAGAAATCTGCAACGGTCAGATGCGCCAGAAAAGGAAGGAGATCGCGCACTGGACAGGTACAAGGACTGTTCGGTGGCGCACCGGACTGTCCGGTGCACCACCCGACAGAAGACAAGATTTGCCTTCCAAAGTTGCCTCCAACGGCTCCTAGCTGCCTTGGGGCTATAAAAGGGACCCCTAGGCGCTTGGAGGAGACACCTAAGCATACTTTGAGCATTCTAAGTCTTCCACACTCCGTCTCCGTGCACTTGATTGACTTTGTTAGTGATTTGAGCTCCGTTCTAGTGGTGAACTTGTTGCGATTCATTTGAGCTCAAGTCTTGGCTGTGTTTGTGCGTATTGCTGCGGATTTGTGTGTGTTGCTTCCTACCCTTACTCTAGTGCTTTCACTTTGATCTTTGTTGTAAGGGCGAGAGACTCCAACTTGTGGAGATTCCTCGCAAACGGGAAAAGAGATAAGCAAGAACAACACTGTGGTATTCAAGTTGATCATTGGATCACTTGAAAGGGGTTGAGTGCAACCCTCGTCCATTGGGACGCCACAATGTGGAGGTAGGCAAGTGTTATATTTGCCGAACCACGGGATAAACTCGCGTGTCTTGTGTGATTGTTTTTCTGTGATACTTGTGTGTTCGCAAGAGCTCGCTACTTAGCCATTCTAACACTTAACCAAGTTTTGTGGCTATTAGTTGTTGAATTTTATAGGATCACCTATTCACCCCCCCTCTAGGTGCTCTCAATTGGTATCAAAGCCATTCTCTTCACGAAAGGGACTAATCGCCCGAAGAGATGGATCCTAAGGGAAAGAGGATGGTGGTCAATGATAAGGAGAAAGAGTCTATCTTCAATGAGCCGAGGGACGACAAGCCCACCGATTCCAGCTCGAGTCATAAGAAGAAGGACGGGAAGAAGAAGAGGCACATCAAGAAGATCGTCTACTACGACAGCAACGAGTCTTCTTCTTCCCCAAGAGACGACGACTACGACGAGAAAAGAAACTGGTTAACTCAAACTTTTCTTTTGATTATTCTTGTATTCCGTATAATTCCAATGCCCATTTGCTTTCTATTCCTCTTGGTAAACCTCCACACTTTGATGGAGAGGACTACGCTTTTTGGAGTCACAAAATGTGTAGTCACCTTTTCTCTCTCCATCCTAGTATTTGGGATATAGTTGAGAATGGAATGCAATTTGATAGTACGGATAACCCTGTGTTTATCAACGAACAAATCCATAAGAATGCACAAGCTACCACTATTTTGTTAGCATCATTGTGCAGGGACGAATACAACAAGATGAGCGGCTTGGACAACGCCAAGCAAATATGAGATACCCTCAAGATATCGCATGAGGGGAACAACACCACCATGATCACCAAAATGGAGTTGGTGGAAGGCGAGCTAGGAAGGTTTGCCATGATCAGGGGAGAGGAGCCGACGCAAACGTACAACAGGCTCAAGACCCTGGTCAACAAGATCAGGAGCTATGGAAGCACGAGATGGACAGACCACGACGTCTTCCGACTTATGCCCAGGTCTTTCACTATAATTGACCCTCATCTTGTGAACCTCATACGTGAAAATCCCAGGTACACAAAGATGACGCCCAAGGAGATACTCGAAAAGTTTGTTAGCGGGCGTATGATGGCCAAAGAAGCAAGATACGTTGATGATGCTTTGAACGGCCCAATGCCTATCTATGAGCCCCAGCCCATTGCACTCAAGGCAACAAGCAGCAACAGGGAGGCGCTACCTAGCAAGGTGGCACAAGTTGAGGCTGCCGGGCTAAATGAAGATGAAATGGCCCTCATCATCAAGCGCTTCAAGACTGCGCTAAAAGGACGCAAGGAGCATCCCAACAAGAGCAAAGCAAAGGGAAAGCGCTCCTGTTTTAAATGTGGTAAGACTGGTCATTTCATAGCAAATTGTCCCGATAATGCTAATGACCAGGAACAAGAAAAGAGCGGGAAGAGAGAGAAGAAGAAAACCTACAAGAAGGCAAAGGACGAGGCGCACCTTGGCAAAGAGTGGGATTCGGATTGCTCTTCGTCCGACTCCGACGATGAAGGACTCACCGCCTCGGCCTTCAACAAATCATCTCTCTTCCCCAACGAGCGCCACACCTGCCTCTTAGCAAAGGAGAAAAAGGTAAGCGCTCGAGATATCCCTAAGTATACTACTTCAAGTGATGATGACTCTAGTGATGATGAAGTAGATTACACAAGTTTATTCAAAGGTTTAGATAGAACTAAAGTTGATAAGATCAATGAATTGATTGATGCCTTAAATGAAAAGAATAGATTATTAGAGAAGCAAGAAGATATTTTATATGAAGAGCATGACAAGTTTATTAGTGTGCAAAAATCTCTTGCTTTAGAGGTTAAAAGGAATGAAATGCTTTCTTCTGAATTATCCGCTTGTCATGAAACTGTGTCTAGCTTGAAGAGTATTAATGATGATTTAAATGCTAAGCTAGAAGTAGTTAATAAATCTAGTTCTTGTGTAGAGCATGTTGTGATTTGTAATAGGTGTAAGGATTTTGATGTTGATGCATGTGTTGAGCACCTTACTTCTATTACAAAATTAAATGGTGAAGTGGCAAGTCTTAATGCCCAACTTAAGACTTGCAAAAATGACTTTGACAAGTTGAAATTTGCTAGGGATGCCTACACCGTTGGTAGACATCCCTCAATTAAGGATGGACTTGGCTTTAAAAAGGAAGCCAATAACTTAACAAGTCAAAGGGCTCCCATTTCCAACAAGGAGAAAGGGAAGGCCCCTATGTCTAGTAGTAGTCAAAAGAATCATGCTTTCATGTACCATGATAGAAAGTTTTCTAGAAATTGTCATTATAATAGGAGTTATAATGCTTTTGACTCACATGCCATGATTGCTTCAAGTACCAATGTTAATGGTAGGTCTAGGAGAAATTTTGTGTCTCATGCTCCTAGGAAAGTGTGTAATAAACCTACTATTGTTTTT
Source organism: Zea luxurians (assembly GCA_029449295.1). NCBI lineage: Eukaryota > Viridiplantae > Streptophyta > Magnoliopsida > Poales > Poaceae > Zea > Zea luxurians. The sequence continues at coordinate 8,483,823 of JAOPSE010000005.1, read as the reverse complement.
CATGCTTGCAACACTGCATTTGTTCTTTCATGTAAAAATGAAAAAGTAGTTGCTAGAAAGTTGGGGGTCAAATGCAAGGGAGACAAGACTTGCATTTGGGTCCCAAAGGCTATTGTAACTAACCTCGTAGGACCCAACAAGAGTTGGGTACCTAAAACCCAAGCCTAATTTGCCTTGCAGGTTTATGCATCCGGGAGCTCAAGCTGGATTATCGACAGCGGATGCACAAACCACATGACGGGGGAGAAGAAGATGTTCACCTCCTACGTCAAGAACAAAGATTCCCAAGATTCGATCATCTTTGGAGATGGGAATCAAGGCAAGGTTAAAGGACTAGGAAAGATAGCTATTTCATTCGAGCATTCCATATCTAATGTGTTCTTAGTTGAATCGCTCGGGTACAACTTGTTGTCCGTTAGTCAACTATGTAATATGGGTTACAATTGTTTATTTACCAATGTAGATGTGTCTGTCTTTAGAAGGAGTGATGGTTCACTAGCTTTTAAGGGTGTACTAGACGACAAACTCTACTTAGTTGATTTTTCAAAAGAGGAGGCCGATCTAGATGCATGCTTAATTGCTAAGACTAGCATGGGCTGGCTGTGGCATCGCCGTCTAGCACATGTTGGGATGAAGAACCTTCATAAACTTCTAAAGGGAGAACATGTGTTAGGTCTAATCAATGTGTTTTTCGAAAAAGATAGACCTTGTGTAGCTTGTCAAGCAGGTAAACAGGTGGGAAGCGCTCATCACATCAAGAATGTGATGACCACATCAAGACCTCTGGAGCTACTTCATATGGACCTCTTCGGACCCGTCGCCTACCTCAGCATCGGGGGGAGTAAGTATGGTCTTGTTATTGTTGATGATTTTTCCCGCTTCAATTGGGTATTCTTTTTGCAGGATAAATCAAAAACCCAAGGGACCCTAAAGCGCTTTCTAAGGAGAGCTCAAAACGAATTTGAGCTCAAGGTGAAGAAGATAAGAAGCGACAACGAGTTCGAATTCAAGAACTTACAAGTGGAGGAGTACCTTGAGGAGGAAGGAATCAAGCATGAGTTCTCCGCTCCCTACACACACAGCAAAACGGTGTGGTAGAAAGGAAGAACAGGACGCTCATAGACATGGCGAGGATGATGCTTGAAGAATTCAAGACGCCCGAGCAGTTTTGGTCGGAAGCTGTGAACACAGCTTGCCACGCCATAAACCGAGTCTACCTTCATCGCCTCCTCAAGAAGACCTCGTATGAACTACTAACTGGTAACAAACCCAATGTTTCATACTTTTGTGTATTTGGGAATAAATGCTATATTCTAGTAAAGAAAGGTAGAAGTTCCAAATTTGCTCCCAAAGCTGTAGAAGGGTTTTTGTTAGGTTATGACTCAAATACAAAGGCGTATAGAGTCTTCAACAAATCATCGGGTTTGGTTGAAGTCTCTAGCGACGTTGTATTTGATGAAACTAATGGTTCTCTAAGAGAGCAAGTTGATCTTGATGATGTAGATGAAGATGACATTCCATCGGCCGCAATTCGCACCATGGCGATTGGAGTTGTGCGACCACAGGAACACCAAGAGCAAGATCAACCCTCTTCCTCAACGATGGTGCATCCCCCAACTCAAGATGATGAACAGGTTCCTCAAGAGGAGGCGTGTGATCAAGGGGAGCACAAGAAGACCAAGTTGTGGAGGAAGAAGCACCACGGGCCCCTCCAACTCAAGTTCGAGCGATGATTCAACGGAATCATCCCGTCGACCAGATTTTGGGTGATATAAGCAAGGGAGTAACTACTCGCTCAAGATTAGCTAACTTCTGTGAGCATTACTCGTTTGTCTCTTCTATTGAGCCTTTCAGGGTAGAAGAGGCCTTGCTAGATCCGGACTGGGTGTTGGCCATGCAGGAAGAGCTCAACAACTTCAAGCAAAATGAAGTTTGGACCCTAGTGCCACGTCCCAAGCAAAACGTTGTGGGAACCAAGTGGGTGTTCCGCAACCAACAGGACGCGCATGGGGTGGTGACAAGGAACAAGGCTCAACTTGTGGCAAAAGGTTATGCCTAAGTCGCAGGTTTGGACTTTGAGGAGACTTTTGCTCCTGTGGCTAGGCTAGAGTGTATTCGCATTTTGTTAGCCTATGCCGCTCACCATTCTTTTAGGTTGTTCCAAATGGATGTGAAGAGTGCTTTCCTCATCTGGCCAATCAAGAAGGAGGTGTACGTGGAGCAACCCCTGGCTTTGAGGATGAACGGTACCCCGATCATGTGTGTAAGCTCTCTAAGGCGCTCTATGGACTTAAGCAAGCCCCAAGAGCATGGTATGAATGCCTTAGAGATTTTCTAATTGCTAATGCTTTCAAGGTTGGGAAAGCCGATCCAACTCTTTTCACTAAGACTTGTGATGGTGACTTATTTGTGTGCCAAATTTATGTCGATGACATAATATTTGGTTCTACTAACCAAAAGTCTTGTGAGGAGTTTAGCAGGGTGATGACACAGAAATTTGAGATGTCAATGATGGGTGAGTTGAACTACTTCCTTGGGTTCCAAGTGAAGCAACTCAAGGATGACACCTTCATCTCCCAAATGAAGTACACGCAAGACTTGCTCAAGCGGTTCGGGATGAAGGACGCCAAGCCCGCAAAGACACCAATGGGCACCGACGGACATGTCGACCTCAACAAAGGAGGTAAGTCCGTTGATCAAAAGGCATATCGGTCTATGATAGGTTCCTTGCTTTATTTATGTGCTAGTAGACTGGATATTATGCTTAGCGTATGCATGTGTGCTAGATATCAATCCGACCCAAGGGAATGTCACCTTGTGGCCGTTAAGCGAATTCTTAGATATTTAGTTGCTACGCCTTGCTTCGGGATCTGGTATCCAAAGGGGTCTACCTTTGACTTGATTGGATATTCAGACTCCGATTATGCCGGGTGCAAGGTTGATAGGAAGAGTACATTAGGGACGTGCCAATTCCTAGGAAGGTCCCTGGTGTCTTGGAGTTCAAAGAAACAAACTTCCGTTGCCCTATCCACTGCTGAGGCCGAGTATGTTGCCGCAGGACAGTGTTGCACGCAACTACTTTGGATGAGGCAAACCCTCCGGGACTTTGGCTACAATCTGAGCAAAGTCCCACTCCTATGTGACAATGAGAGTGCAATCCGCATGGCGGATAATCCTGTTGAACACAGCCGCACTAAGCACATACACATCCGGCATCACTTCCTGAGAGACCACCAGCAAAAGGGGGATATCGAGGTGTACCATATCAACACCGAAAACCAGCTAGCCGATATCTTCACCAAGCCTTTAGATGAGAAAAGGTTTTGCAGGTTGCGTAGTGAGCTAAATGTCTTAGATTTGCGTAACTTGGATTGATCTATAACATACATGTGTTTTATGCCTTTGATCATGTTCATTTATGCATTCAATCTATTTTTGTTCATTTGTGGTGCTCAAGTTGTAAACATAATCCCCGGACATCACAAGTCCATGTGCAAGTGATGCACTTATTTAGGGGGAGGCATGCTACAACTTGACACTTTGAGACTAATCTTTGTGTTTGAGTTCTTGATTTAGTCTCAAAAGTGGATTGAAAGGGAAAGGTGAACTTGGACCATGCAAAGACTTCCACTACACTCCGGTATTCACTCCAAGTTCATATCTATGCTCTTATTGCCTTTTTGCTCAAAATTGATAATTTTGGTGAGGCAATGGGGTTAAAGGGCCAAGAATGATCCCGTTTTGGTGCTTAATGCCAAAGGGGGAGAAGTTAAGGCCAAAGCAAATGGATCAGCTACCACTTGAGAATTTTGAAAATAGTAGAGTTAGAACTTTTTGATTTGTCAAAATACTCTTATTGTCTCTTATTGTCAAAAGTTGGTCTCTTGTGGGGAGAATTCATGATTATGAGAAAAAGGGGGAGTTTTTGGATCTTTGATCAATTTCTCTTGGAATACCTCTCTTTATGCCTCAACAAGTGTGTTTGACTTAGAGATAGGAAATTGAATTTGATTTGCAAAAACAAACCAAGTGGTAGCAAAGAATGATCCAAATATGTTAAAATTGAATAAAAAACAATTCTTGTTCTCAATTGCATTGATGTTGCACTTCTTTTAGTTGCTTTTTGATGTGTTGGCATAAATCACCAAAAAGGGGGAGATTGAAAGGGAAATGTGCCCTTGGGCCATTTCTAAAGTGTTTTGGTGATTAAGTGCATGACACATTTTCTCTAAGTGCTAATTTGTGCCAAAGAGTGAAGAAGTGCAAATCATATTACAAGGTACGTTTCTAGACTTAGTACATTGATTTGAGTACTAATGTATTGTGTCTAAGTGCTAGAAATAGAAGAAATTGGTTTGGAAAAGAGTTGGCTGTGTACAGCCAAATGCAGCTCGGTCTGGGTGCACCGGACTGTCCGGTGGTGCACCGGATAGTGTCCGGTGCGCCAGACCAACCTCCGGTGAATAGGCCACTCTCGGGATTTGATGGCGGCATATGACTATAAATCACCGGACTATCCGGTGGTGCACCGGACTGTCCGGTGAGTCCTCCGCGGTGAAGTCGTCGCTCTCGGGAAACGTTCAACGGCGTACGGCTAAAATTCACCGGACTGTCCGGTGAGCCAACGGTCGACTGCTCCAACGATCGGCTGCGCAATCCGCGCATGACGCGTGGGCGCACCGATGGTCGGCAGGGGGCACCGGACTGTCCGGTGCGCCAACTGCCAGAAATCTGCAACGGTCGGATGCGCCAGAAAAGGAAGGAGATCGCGCACCGGACAGCTACAAGGACTGTCCGGTGGCGCACCGGACTATCCGGTGCACCACCCGACAGAAGGCAAGATTTGCCTTCCAAAGTTGCCTCCAACGGCTCCTAGCTGCCTTAGGGCTATAAAAGGGACCCCTAGGCGCATGGAGGAGACACCTAAGCATACTTTGAGCATTCTAAGTCTTCCACACTCCGTCTCCATGCACTTGATTGACTTTGTTAGTGATTTGAGCTCCATTCTAGTGGTGAACTTGTTGCGATTCATTTGAGCTCAAGTCTTGGCTATGTGTGTGCGTATTGCTGCGGATTTGTGTGTGTTGCTTCCCACCCTTACTCTAGTGCTTTCACTTTGATCTTTGTTGTAAGGGCGAGAGACTCCAACTTGTGGAGATTCCTCGCAAACGGGAAAAGAGATAAGCAAGAACAACACCGTGGTATTCAAGTTGATCATTGGATCACTTGAAAGGGGTTGAGTGCAACCCTCATCCATTGGGATGCCACAACATGGAGGTAGGCAAGTGTTATACTTGCCGAACCACAGTATAAACTCGCGTGTCTTGTGTGATTGTTTTTCTGTGATACTTGTGTGTTCACAAGAGCTCGCTACTTAGCCATTCTAACACTTAACCAAGTTTTGTGGCTATTAGTTGTTGAATTTTACAGGATCACCTATTCACCCCCCTCTAGGTGCTCTCAAGCTCTAAACAAACAGTGACGTCGTTGATGAGCTCAGAGATGCGGTAGGGCCCAAAGTACCTTGGCTGCAACTTGCCTTGGACCGCGGGTGACAGGGAGGCAACTAGGCGGTGTCGAAGGCGAAGCAGGACCCAGTCACCCACCTCATAGGAGGCCTAGCAGTGGTGTTTGTCATAGTGGAGCTTCTGAACAACTTTTGCTTGCTCCAGTCTATACCACACATCGGCCAAGAACTCTTCTTGTTCTTCCATCGTCTTAGCCACAACGACTACTCGCATATCTCCAGGCTCATATGATCGGATGGACGGAGGATCCCGACCATAGACCACCCTAAAAGGCATATCTTGTAGGGACAACTGGTAGGCAGTGTTGTATGTGTACTCAACCCATGGTAACCATCCGAGTGAATGGCGGGGACGATCACCTGTAAAACAATGGAGGTACATGGTAATAACATGGTTAGCAGCCGTCGAACTGTGGATGGAATGCCGACGTCATGTGCAGCTTAGCACTCATCAGGTGCATCAACTCCTTCCAGAACGTCGAGGTGAGCACAGGATCCTGATCGGGCACCATGGACTGCAACATCTCATGGAGGCGGACAATGTCGGTGAAGAACGCCTGGGCCACTGATTCCGCCGAATATGGATGGGCAAGCGGAATGAAGTGGTAGTACTTGCTAAAGCGATCCACCACCGTGAGGATGACCGACTTGCCCCGAATGTGTGGCAGTGCTTCCACGAAATCAAGGCCAATGTCTTCCCAAACAGATGTTGGGATAGGTAGCGGAAGAAGGAGGGCCGCTGGATGTAGGTGCTCCAATTTGTACCTTTGGCATGTGGCGCAGGCGCGCATAAAATCCTGAATGACATGACACATGTCGGGGAAGTGAAAGTCTCGACGAAGACGATGCAAGGTGCGCTGCACCCCTTCGTGGTCGTCCTCATGTACTTCTGCCACCAGCTCCTGCAGAAGCGGCGATGTTGGTGGCATGTATAGCCACCCGTCGTAGGTCACCAAGTCGTCGGTGAGAGCCCATGGGGCCAATCGAGATCCAGCAACCAACTCCTCATGGAGGGCTACCAATGCCGGATCAGAGGCCTGAATGTTGTGGGGATGTGTGATGAAGTCGAAGCGTGGTGCGGAGATAGTGAGAACCACGATGTTGTTAGCCTCCTCTGTGTCGCGGCGGGAGAGGGCATCCGCCACCATGTTGAGGGCGCCCGATTTATATTCGACGACAAAGTCGAAGCCAAGGAGCTTGCCAACCCAATGATGTTGTGGGATCGTGGCAAGGCGTTGATCAAGTAGAAATTTAAGGCTGTAGTGGTCTATCCGCATCGTGAAACGCTAACCCCACAGGTACAGCTACCAATGTCGAATGGCTTGCACAAGGCCGATGAGTTCTCGCTCATAGGCAGCTAGGGGTCGGTGCCGGGGAGCCATCAGCTAACTGAAGTATAAAATGGGGTGCTTGTCCTGGGTTAATACCGCCCAAAACCGTAGGTTGATGCGTCGCACTCCACCACAAACGGGCGCATGAAGTTGGGAAGCGCCAAAACTGGAGCGGAGGTCACCACGACTTTGAGGCCTAGAAAGCCATGGCGACGTTGTCGTTCCACGTGAAGCAGTCCTTCTTCAACCACGGTCAGTGGGGCCGCAATCGTGACGTAGTCGTGGACAAACTTGCGCTAGTAGCCCGCATGACCCAAGAACCCCTGTACAGCCAGCACTGACCAGAATTTGGGCCAATCTGCCACCACCTGCACCTTGGCGGGATCCATGGCAACGCCAGCGTCGGAGATGACGTGCCCCAGATAGGCGATAGAGCGCTGTCACACCCGGATTTAAAGAACAAAGTCGGGTGCATCTCATATATGCGCCAGAGAAGACAACACATATAATAACAGAGTGTATAGAGATAAATGTCATAAATATCATAAATGTACTTATTACATAGCGGAAGTCTTACAAAAATAAATGATAAAATAAAGCGAACTATATATTATTCCCTGGCGCCACAAAGCTGACTGGGAGACGCCACCTAGATCAAGTTGAAAGTCTCAGTGTTAGGTGGCTCCTCTTCAACCACCTGTTCTTCTCCTCTGGGGGGTGTGAGACAGCAAGAGTGAGATCACATACAATCATAGCTCAACAAGTTGTGGGGAATACTGTGCATAAACTCGCCAAAGGTGGGAGTTCATGTGAAGTGTAAGGTTGATCAACAAAATAAAGGCTGAAGCTGAGCATTGCTTTTATAAGTTGGTCAAAATTTTATTAGCAGTTACTAAGTGTAAGTAAATACCAAACCTTAGTAACAATAAATAAAGGTAATAGTAAAATAATCCCAAATGTGATGCAAATGACAAATTGAGTTTTAATTCCATAGATTAATCATGTGAGGGTCCGAGCTGCTCATGACCGTGAGCACGACTAGTATACCAATTTTACACTCTACAGAGGTTGCACATCTTTACCCACAAGTCATGTTACCCATCTGCCAAGAGACGGCCAATCCCATACACCTCTACCGAGGAGGCGAGGCAGGGTAACACTATGAGGCATTTATAAAGTTCCACTAGCTTCAGAAATCCTGCTACAGTTTATAGGAAGCTCCAGTGCAGGAATCCCTCGCCTGACCACCATCGCAGCAAAATCAACCCAAGGACCTTCCTACACTGACCACTCCCTTACTGCCCTTGCCCCTTTCGGGTAAGGAAGTCATCCACTAGCTTTCCTAGTTAATCAGCCAAGGGCATCCCATTAAACCCTTGTGGTAGCACTGTTTTCCCGGGTGGTCGCTCCATGTTCCCATTAACATAATGATCTTAACATGAACAGTAATAATAAATAGAGAATAAAAGTGTAATCATGAATAATGTATCTCCATACCCAAATCCACATAAAGCAATAGCAAGTACTACCCAAAAGTATTTCAGTGGTAAAACAAGGTATAAAGATAACCAAAACTAGGGTAACCTATTTGATCCCATCAAAATTAACCTATGCGGATCATTATAATTAATAAGAACATGGCTGGAAAAAAGTAAGTGATCAAGGGCACAACTTGCCTTCAATGAGCTCCTGCTCAGCAACTTCTATCTACTGAACCTCAGGATCCACAGTAGCTTGCTCGTCTACTCGCATCAACACAATACATACATAGTATAGCAAAAATTAATATCACACCAAACATGTAAATAAAATACACAATAAAAATATACATATTAAAATAAGAACCTAGGAACAGGAATCATTAATTTTGGAGTTATAGATTTCAAATTATGAATTTCCAAAGGTTTAATGTGCTTCAAATAGGATTAAATGAGAAATTAATTTTCTTACTATTTTTATGTCCAAACAGAGACTCTAGGTGATAAACAATAATATTACAAAATTTTAGAAATTTGAATGGATGAATTTGGAGCTAAAATGAATTTAATATGAATTTCCCAAGTTTCTAGAATTGTTTTTATATTAAAAATGCATTTACCAATTCATTTATTCATTTTAAATAAGCTCTAGACTGGGCGCATAAAAACAGAAAAGATTAGGGGCCATCCTATAAAAATTCCTAGCCACAGCCAACATCCACCCTAGACGGCGGGTTGTTTCCATGATTCTGCGGGGGCTTTTCTGTAAAACGTGCGAGATTAGATCACCAGCGCGATGAAGCGGTACGCATTTGGGATCGTTGGATCAGGACTCAAGGGTAGAGATTTTATGAATCGCGATACGCAACCGGCCATTGGATTTAATCTAACGGTCCGGATGCCCCGCACCCGGAGGGGTATCCTAATCTAATCCGAACCGTCAACAAAAGATCCGACGGTGCACGCCACTCTTCCCCATCTCTCACAAACACGGCGGCGCCGCCGAGCAGCTACGGCGAAGGAGTCCGGCGAGCCTCCCCACAAAGCGCACATAGTGCTCCGATTCACTATGGACAGGCGCAACACGATGCAAACGACCAGACGAACAAGGTGAGGGAGGTATTCACCTTGGATTATGGCGGCAGCGGTTCTGGCCACATAGAGACGAAGATCTACGGTGGAGCTTGACTACGGCGAGGAATTGCTCGTCACCGGGGTAAGGTTCGCCTAATACGGTGTGGGCCGAAGCTTCGCCGCGCCAAGCAGGTACCTAGGTTCCAGCGCAGAGGACCAGCCACAGTGTTGGTGAGGGCAGTCACGGTGGCAGACTTCTCACCTCCGCCGCACGCGCTAAATCACACACGTCAGGGTTCTAACGGCTTGAGCATGAGTGACGGCTCGGCGTGGTATGCCTTTATCTTCAAGGGCCAGCGAAATCGGAGACATGGGGAGCTGGCACGGAGGGTAGGGGAGAAGAGCCCGCGCGATGCGCTCGGGCCATTGGCTCCGCCCAAGGCACGAATTTTGCGCGAGGAAGATGACTGGGTGAAGGAGGGGCCAGCGTGGCAGTGTAAACGGTGAGAGGAGCGCGGCTAGAGGCTAACCGAAGCGGTCCACCCATCGGTACCCCTGCTGGTCACCTGGGCCACGAGCGCGGTGAGGGCAAGTGAAGTTGGGCCAAAAAGAGCAGGGAAAGGAGTTGGGCTGAAAAGAAAGAGTCAGCCCGAGTAAGGTCTTTCTCTTTTTCATTTCCCTTCCATTTTCCTCTTATTTAATTCTCAATTTAAATTTAAATTTTAAATTCAAGCTTTGTGACTCATCATTTTCAAACTATATTTGTGTGATTAAATGTAATAAGTTTGAAGATAATTATTTAAATAATATTTATTTATTTATTTCATATCCCTTCTCTTTTCTTATTTTCAAGTCCTAATTTCAATTTAGGGTTTAACCCAACTTCTAGTAATTATTATCTTATTATTATTAACCTTATTATTTTATTTAATGCACAAACATATAAACTCCAACATGATGCATTTTCTTTTATTTTAGTGTCATTGGTTTTAATTAATCACTCTTAATATGTATGCTCTTTCTATGATGCAAATATGGCACATAAAATAAGGATATCCAATATAGTTTCACTGTATACATTTTGGGTATTACAAGCGCTCACCTATCGCGCATTTGGAGCGCTTGGCGAAGAGGAGGTGCTGCTGCAGCACTATGAGGACGACCCGAAGATGTCAAAGATGGTCTGCCCATGACGCACTGTAGATCAAAATGTCGTAAAAAATACCAGCATGAAACGACGTAGGAACGACCGTAGCACATCATTCATTAATGCTTGAAACGTCACCGGCACATTGCACAAGCCGAACGACATCACTAGAAATTCGTAGAAGTAGTCGTGAGTACGGAACGTTGTCTTATTGACGTCAGCTGGACGCATGCGGACTTGATGATAGCTCGAGCGCAGGTCAAGTTTGGTGAAGAACTTAGCATAGTGGAGTTCATCGAGGAGCTTGTCCACGACAGGGATGGGAAAAGCATCCTTGACAGTGATGGCGTTCAAGGAGCAGTAATCGACGCAGAACCTCCACGAGCCATCCGGTTTCATGACGAGGAGGACGGGTGAGGAGAACACCGAGGAGCTTCGGTGAACGAGCCCTTGCTCGAGCATGGTGGTGCGCTGTCGCTATAGCTCGTCCTTGTGGGATGCTGAGTAGCGGTAGGGGCGCACCGCGACCGACTCCGAGCCGTGGATGAGAGTGATGTCTTGGTCGCAGGAGCGTATCAGTGGGAGCCACTGTGGTTCGGAGAAGACGTCGGCAAAGGACGTGAGTAGCTCGTCCAGTAAGGATGGTGACGCCGATGTGGTGCGGAGTGTGGGCGCCACCGGCCCCTGGATGCCCTGCCAGCAGATTGGCTGGACCTACTGATAGAACGTCAGTTTCTGGGCGCCAAAATCCCAGAGGACCAGCCTCAACGTGGCCAGCCAGCGAGTGCCCAACACCATGTCAAAACCTGCAAGAGGCTTCACAAACAAATCGGCGTGGAAGGTTGCGCCGTGGATAGTGATTTCAGCCTGCTGGAGGATGCCCACGCAGGTGACACGTTCGCCATTGGCCACAGTCGCCGTAAGTCGCGGTCGACTTTTGAGAGGTAGGCCGGTACGTCTGGTACCACGGACTCGGAGATGAAGTCATGGGTCAACCCGGAGTCGAGGAGTGCCAGAAGAGGGGAGGCTCCCAACTTGACAACGACATGCATTGTGTCGCTAAAGCGGACGCCTGCCACTGCGTGCAGGGAGAAGACAGGAGTCTTCGCCTCAGTGGTGTCGTTGTCGTCATCGATGTCCACGCCATGGATGTAGAAGAATCACTTGTAGGTGCAGTTGTGCCCCAGCATATATTTCTCGTCACAGTTGAAGCACATGCCCAAACGGCAGCGCTCCTCCTGCTCTGGTTGTGATATACGTTTCACCGGCTGCCCGACCACCGTGGCAGGTGGTGTAGCCGCCCGGTCTACTGTGGCTGCAGGGAGGGGAGGCGCGGTGGAGGGGTCAGCAGAATGCCACGCACGTGCAACATTGGTGGAGGCCAGCGTGGACAACTCCATTTGCTCGATCTGCTGTGCCAGACTCATGGCGACTGCGAGCGACTGCAGATTGTGGATGCACACAACGTGGCTAAGAGGAGGCCCTAGCCCGCCCGTGAATAGTTGCACCTTCTAGATCTCCTGCAGTGGCCTGACGTGAGGTAGAAGGGCCTGAAAACGGTCCTGGTATTCGGTGATCGTACCTGTGCACCGGCAATCGGCGAGTTCAAACAGCGGGGCGGAACAGAGCGGTGACCCGTAGTGGAGGTCCTTGAAACAGCACCATGTGGGAATGCCGCCCTCGTCCTGCCGGATTTGGATGTACCACATCTGAGCGCCTTCCTCCAGGTTGTATGAGGCCATCCAAACCTTGTCTTCCTCCATGATGCGCTACTGATGAAAGTACGATTCACAGCGGTTGATGAAAACGAGAGGGTCGGACTTGCCATCGTAACGGGGAAAATCCATTTTCTGGAACCATGACAGACGATCAGTAGACGATCAATATGGTGTTCGCCTGAGGCCCGTTGGAGGATGATGATGAGCAATCGGCCCGGACCTAGATTGCTACAGCATTGGTCTGGACAGCGGACTGTAGTGTGTGCATGTTGGCCATGAGTGTTTCCAAGGTGGACTTGAGGTCGTCTCCCACTTTATAAAGTAGTTTACAAATATGTGTTCAGGAGAATTACCCACACAAAAATTAAGATGACGTGGAGAAGTTATAAAAGATATATCAAAATAAATATATCTATAGAAATAAAAAATCTGGACTTCAGTCTTGAGGTGATTGTTTTGTTTTCAGCGTAAAATGTAGAAGTTATGGAATATAGAGAGAGAAATAGAACAAAATATGGAATTTAGGCGCGAAAAATTATCCATCCAGCATATATCGATAGAGATGGCATGGAGATGTTATAAATATAGACAAACAATAAAAAAATGTGTGAGATGGCATGGTGAAAAAAACTGTGTGGTTGCTGTGATTCAAGCCCAGGTCTCCACGGCCACAACACAGAATTATCACCACTAAACTACAGCCACATTGCTGTAAGCAGGAAATGACGTGCCTAACAATTGAAGCACTGCCTGCTCTGAATGAAACGGTGTTTCGGAACTCCCGTCTAGTGCAAGCCTCGTTAGGAAGGAAGAACCTGAAGACACGTGAAGCCACTACGGCCCCCCTTGCATTGTTGATGTCAACGGTAGTTAATTGGTATGAACTTACTTGCAGGGATATTCAGAATAAAATGAGAGTAAGAACATATTTGTAATAATGAGCACCAAAATATCATAACGAAAACCTCTAAGTTAGGGTGAGCAAAAGGCATAATGGTGAAAATCTAAGCACTAATGCTTGCAATAGAAACATAATAGCTTATGCCCTCAGTTGCTTAACGTAGGTTCGCCACTGCTTACTTGCAACCAAGGTTAACCATTTCGTTTAGACTGCAAATCCCATAATAGACTGGAAACGAATTTCAGAGTAAAATCCACCGAAATTCGTTCAAATCCGCTCAATATGAAATTTTAAATTTAAAAACGAAATTCGGTGTTTTCTCGACGAATTTTGGTTCTACTTTGATGTTTCGGAACAAAAAGCACCGAAACCCGGTCGAAAAACATAGTTTTTCGTTTTATGATTTTTTTAAAAAAATTGAATAGTGAACCGATTTTTTCGAAATTTGAACCAAAAGCCAATTCCTGTAGTGGTCTGAAAACGAGAAATATCTCTGAAATTCAGCGAGTTTCGCTCGAAATTGCTAACCAAGTTGTAACAGAGAAATGAACGCATCCAATAGTATGTGTACTACGTACTGTGAGGTTGGTGTCGTGTGAGCGGTAACCGGAGACGAGAGGGCGGTCCAGGGACGAGAGCGAGGCGGGAGGAAGCTAGCAGGCAATGTTGCAACCGCCCGTGGAGAGCGGGCAATATCGCCCCGCTCTCGCCCGTGCTGTAGCGTGCCCTGAGCGAGAGGCGGGTGACGCGCTGGCGCAGACGAGCGAGAGGTGTTGGGGATAAGGTCCACGGTCCTTGGGGCCCATAAGTCGGTGAGTGCGCTAGGGAAAGGCCTCTAGCAACTGGGGGGCATCGGTCAGCTAGAGGAGATAGGTAACGTCTACCCTAGAAGCGTCTGCCCTCGGACGAGCCCCGCGGCACCGAGTCTGTGGTCGGGCGTGGCGGAACTAGATAAGGGGGGTCAGGTGAGTCGAAGAGAAACCAATTGAGTGGATCCCTCGCCTGGCCCGAGACCGACCCGCCATAAGTGACTGGCCGCATTAACCACGCCTGGCACTGAGCCATGGCAGAGGTGCCGGTCCGCCTCCCACTCATGACCTACGAGCCCCTCGAGCTACAACGCACTCATAGCCTATGAGTGTCACACCCGGTTTTGGAAGGTAAACCGAATGCGAACCATGTACGTGCCAGGATCAGAACTCACGTACACAGCGATTACTAACTAGACATCATCACACAATGCTTGAATTAAATGGCGGAAAGGTACTGAAAGTCGCCTAGAGGGGGGTGGATAGGCGAAACCTGAAAATTATAACTTTACACCCCAACTAGATTCCTTGATTAGTGGTTAGAACAAGATACACAATTATTGGAGTATAAAAGCTAAGTCCTTTGCTTGTAAAGAGTATTGCTTTCAAATAATGTGGAATTGATAAATCAATACAACTAATAGGTCTATGAGAATAAAGCAAGAGGGCTTAGATAAGAAGAGCAATAACACAAGTTCTTTCTTGCAAGGTGTTGCTTCACTAAATGAGAATTTAATTTGAAGCAACACCAAATAATGTTAGCAAAGAATAGTGCAAGAAAACTTAGTATGAGGGAAAGCAAACAAATCACAAGAAATGAACACAAGAGACACAGGTGATTTGTTTTGCCGAGGTTCAGCCCTCGAAGGCCTAGTCCCCGTTGAGGAGTCCACTAAGGACGGGTCTCTTTCAACCCTTTCCCTCTCTCCACCGATCATCAAAGACCGGCGCGCTCTTCTTCTTCTCAAGGATCACTTAAGACCCCTCAAGGATCACCACACTCTTTGGTGTCTCTTGCTAGCTTTACAAGCCTCCAAAACTTTGGAGGAAGTTCAATGGGAGTCAAAACTCCATGCACAAATGAACACAAGATGTAGCACACACTTTCTCTCAATGAATCTCACAAGGCACTAGTGCTAAACTCAAACGAGTAGCTCTCTCTTGCTTGCTCTCTCTTTTGTGGCACTTGTGTTGGTTGTAGTGGTCTAAATCTTGTGTATCGGATGGATCAATGAATAGAGGTGGTTGGGAGGGCTTGGAAATGTCAACTATATGACTTGGAATGTTGCTTGGGCTCCCGCTCCTTGAAGTGGTCGGTTGGGGTGGTATTTATAGCCACCAACCAAATTGTAGCCGTTGGAGAAGGCTGCTGGCGATGGGCGCACCGGACAGCGTCCGGTGCGCCGCCATGTCATCCTGCCGTTAGGGCTTGGAGCTGGTTGACCATTGGAGGCTTTGTCCTCATGAGGCACCGGACAGTCAGGTGCCCCTCTGACCTTCTGCTCTGACATCTGAATTGCACTATTCACTTTGCAGAGTCGACTGTTGCACGCAGATACCCGTTGCCCCGCTGGCACACCGGACAGTCCAGTGGTGCACCGGACAGTTCGATGAATTATAGCGGATCTACGCCTGAGAAACCCGAAGCTGCAGAGTTCGGAGTGTACGGTCCCTGGTGCACCGGACACTGTCCGGTGGCACACCGGACAGTCTGGTGCGCCAGACCAGGACACACTTCGGTTTCCTTTTTGCTCCTTTCTTTTGAAGCCTAACTCGTTCTTTTTACTGGTTTGTGTTGAACCTTTGGCACCTGTAGAATGAATAATCTAGAGCAAACTAGTTAGTCCAATTGTTTGTGTTAGGCAATTCAACCACCAAAAATTATTTAGGAAAAGGTTTGACCTTATTTACCTTTCAATCTCCCCCTTTTTGGTGATTGATGCCAACACAAACCAAAGCAAATGTATAAGTGCAGAATTGAACTAGTTTGCATAAGGTAAGTGCAAAGGTTGCTTGGAGTGAAACCAATATAATTATTTCAAATAGATATGCATGGATTGTTTTCTTCTTATTTAAAATTTTGGACCACACTTGCACCACAATTTTTGCTTTTTTGCAAATTCTTTTTGGAAATTCTTTTCAAAGTCTTTTTGCAAATAGTCAAAGGTATATAAGTAAGATTTCGAGAAGCATTTTCAAGATTTGAAATTTTCTCCCCCTGTTTCAAATGCTTTTCCTTTGACTTAAACAAAACTCCCCCTCAATGAAGTTCTCCTCTTAGTGTTCAAGACGGTTTTACAAATTTTGAAGATACTAGACTTACTCCCCCTTTTGAAAACACATTAAGATACCAATTTGAAAACTTCATTTTTGAAATTCGTTGGTGGTGGTGCGGTCCTTTTGCTTTGGGCTAATACTTTCTCCCCCTTTGGCATGAATCGCCAAAAACGGATATTTGAGTGAAATATGAGCCCTCAAACTTTCTCCCCCTTTGGTATGAGTAATAAGAATGAAGATTATACCAATTGAGAGTACTATGTGGAGTGATGGCGAAGGATAGATAATATGGATGGAGTTGAGTGGAAGCCTTGTCTTCGCTGAGGACTCCATTTCCCTTTCAATCTACGACTTAGCATAGAGATCACTTGAAAGCACATTAGTCATAGACATAAAGAGATATGATCAAAAGATATATCAATTAAGCATAATCATGGTTCTATATAACATAGATTGCTCCCCCTGAATATGTGCATGGAGAGGAACACATATTTTGGCCTTAAATGCCAATAGCACATAATTAGGTTAATGAGAACATATCTATATCATACAGAATGTGAAGTGCATTGTGTCATAGTATAAGTGTGATGCTCATGATAGTTTATGCACTTATGAAAGCATGTTATAAACATCTTAAGCATTTTCCCTTAAGGATTTCAAAGAGGCTTAAGGACCATCCACCTTTGGAACAAAGGTAGCTTATCCTCGTTACAAGGTTAAGCTTTAAGCTCTTTGACAATAAAATTACTTCACCTAGTTTTAACAAATATGCAGGAATGAAAATTTTGAGAGATTAAACTAGGTATGAAGCAGGGATAATGCATGGACATGCTTTCTCTTCCTTTTATACAATATATGCAAAGAAAGTATAGAAAAGGAAGATCTAGGTACATGTTTAAATGAGTGGAAGTAGTTTTACCCTTTTGTACCTTCGCATAGAGACGCTCTCTTCATTATGCTTTGTCCTTAGTCTTAGTTGCTTAAGACCTATATTCAAGACAATGTATGGAAATATTTTGCACAAGAGAGAGTTTTACGACTAGTGATCCTTCTCCAAGTCATTGTTAGCATATATCAAATGGATCACAAATTGCATAAATGTATCATGAATTCTCCTTTTAACTTAGTGCATATCAAGAGAGATATCAATTGATAGTATGTGCGGCACTAAGAAACATAAGTGTTAATTGAAGTTATTCAATGATCAAACAAATAACATATGTGATCAAAAGAACAACATATGCATTAGATAAGCTTAGAATAGGAGAATCTAGTAAATATGCTACTTTAGCAATGAAAGCTACAATCCTTGATAAAGGTGACATTATTTTAACTAGGTTGGATTGATATATAGTAGCATACTTAATGAGAAACTTATTCTTATGCAAGAGACTATATGAGATTACTAAGATAAAGCGATAGTCTCAACATAATCAAGATATAGAAATGGACTCCCCCTAAAGATATGCATCAAGAATTTGAATGAGTTGGATAGATGCACCCACTTTTAAAGACAAATAGGGAGAAGCATTATACATCTTGATCAAGGCTTATAAAATTTGCAATAAACAACTTAAGCTTGGTATTCTTATAATGAAAAAGATTTAGAATGCTTACAACCACACCATTGATTGTTTTGAAGATCTTACTGTCCAAGTAGGTGTTGTTGTTCTTGATGTCCTTCTCTTTCATGTGAGTGTCCTCCCTTTGTAGTTGTCTCTTTTTCTTTCCAAACTTATTGAAAATACTCAAGAAAGATGTTAATAGCACAAGGGAGTATATGATAAAGGATGATTTCTTTAGATAGAAAATAAAAACAATTCATCATCCATAAGTCACATAGACATGAAGTAAACTCCTTAACATTAGTGCACATCATTAGGAAAAAGGAATATGCACCTTTTGAACATTTTGATCAATCATAGGAAATTTACTTCTTCATATTGAATTTATTAATCATTACTTAGAAGCAAATCAATATGAGAACATTTATAGCAAAGGCATGAAATAGATTCTAATGGACTAGTGCATTTATGAGAACGAGATTGAATGCACACTTAGCAAAAATTAAGTCCAATAAAGAATCTATTCTTCACATAGGTAGAATAAGATAATTTAGAGTAAATAACCATTGATGGGAAAAAGAGTTCCCATACCTTTGCTTTTACCTTTCTTCCTTTGGGTGAAGAGTAACCCTTGAGGCTTGTGGCTTGCACTTACTCTCTTGTCGATTTTCATAAGTAAGCTCAAGAGATATGTCATTAGTAGCATAAGCACTAGTTTCCCTTTTAGTAATCATTTTTGAAAGGAATGAAAGATAGAATACTAAACCATGGAAACTTCATAGCATGAACTAGATTATCCATAGATGATGTTATGCTCAATTTAACTCATAAAACAAGCATAAATAATTTCTTAAGATTATAGAACAAATCCAATTCATAACATGGAGAGTGATGAATGTATAAGAATCATATCCAATTTTAAGCAAGAAGCACAACAACATAAGTCATTGGATTGATTTTTCCTTTTATGTTAGATTACGCACTTCCAAAGAGAAACTTATTCTCTACAAGTGAGACTACTTGGGTTACTTATATAACAGCATTAGTCTCACTCTTCTAGTTATAGA
This sequence comes from Zea luxurians, assembly GCA_029449295.1. NCBI lineage: Eukaryota > Viridiplantae > Streptophyta > Magnoliopsida > Poales > Poaceae > Zea > Zea luxurians. The sequence goes on along the minus strand of JAOPSE010000005.1, from coordinate 8,464,929 downwards.
GAGAAATTTTCTTTTATAAGTGTCCTAAGGATTTGAATTCCTTACATGACACCTTATTATTTTAAGAACTTGAAGTATCTCTCTATATCTAGAATCATGGCAATAATAAGATAATTAGTGTAAAACATGCCATGAGGTACTTACAATAATTTAAAGCATGTAGATTGCCATAATATAGAAATGATGAATATGCAATCTACCATATGGAAGGAATTTCTTCAAAGAATGGTGACATAATTTTAAGACATTTGAAGTGCTTCTTTTTCTATGTGACTACACAAGGCACATGAGAAATGGTAATTTAAGATACGTGCACTTAAAACATGAATGTTACCATCCTTTGGCTTTCCTTCATGTTGTAGGCCTTGATCTTTCCGCACAGGATAATTCTTTATTTCCTACAACATCAATATCTTCCCCGAGATGATATGAGTTTTAGACATAATAATTTGAAATAACTTTGGGTCAACCTTGGATATATAGATCATTGAAGATTGATAGCTTAAGTTAATAAGAACTGAATTGACTCTCTTAAGCACCCCAAAGCTTCATATCATCTCCTTCTCCTGCAAAGCTTGTCAAGCATATTTTGGTACCCATCTCTTGATGGGTCCATCAAGGTTAGTCAACAAAGATCTAGGAACCCAAATGTCCTTTGTGTTAGCACTAGGTAAACTCATTACCTTTCTAGCACAAGTTGCAATTTTGGGTTGCGTAGTTACATGAGAATTAATTGACAAGATAGGAGTGGGATAGTTACCAATGGGACAATCCTTGCATTGATGTCCCTTCTTTCGGCATATGTAGCATAGGCGATCTTCAAGTCTTGAAGATTTCTTCCTTCCTTGTTTCTTGCTTGCTACATGGTTAGTGAATATTTTCTTTTCTAACTGTCGGCGTTCCGAGACCGGGGGGGGTCCCTGAGCCGACGAGTGAATGTCGCCGCGTGCCCCAGCCCAGATGGGTCGAGCGCGAAGGGGGGAGAGCGAGGCGGCTGGAGACCGGCGTGAGAGAGGTGGGAATCCCGCGGCCTTTGTGTTCGTCCCGCGCCCAGGTCGGGTGCGCTTGCAGTAGGGGGTTACAAGCGTCCACGCGGGAGAGGGAGCGAGCGGCTTCGAGCGAGCGCGTATCTCGTCCTCGTCCCCGCGTGGCCAACCCTCTCTAAGAGGGCCCTGGTCCTTCTTTTTATAGGCGTAAGGAGAGGATCCAGGTGTACAATGGGGGGTATAGCAGAGTGCTACGTGTCTAGCGGAGGAGAGCTAGCGCCCTAAGTACATGCCGTTGTGGCAGCCGGAGAGATCTTGGCACCCAGCTAGTGTGATGTCGTGGCCGTCGGAGGAGCGATGGAGCCTGGCGGAGGGACAGCTGTCGGAGCGGTTGAGTCCTTGCTGACGTCCTCTTGCTTCCGTAAGGGGGCTGAGAGCCGCCATCGTCACAGAGCATGTGGGGCGCCATCATTGCCTATCTGGCGGAGTGAGCCAGATGGGACGCCGGTCTTGTTCCCTACGGCTCGAGTCAGCTCGGGGTAGGGTGATGATGGCGCCTCCTGTTGACGTGGCTGGTCTGCGCCCTAGGTTGGGCGATGTGGAAGCTCCTCCAAAGCCGAGGTCGAGTCTGTCTTCCGTGGCCGAGGTCGAGTCCGAGCCCCCGGGTCGGGCGAGGCGGAGACCGTCGGCTGAGGCTAGGGCGTAGTCCGAGCCCTGGGGTCGGGCGAAGCGGGGTTCGTCGTCTTCCGGGATTTAGCCCGTGTCCGAGCCCTAGGTCGGGCGGAGCGGTGTTCGCCGTCTTCCGGGACTTAGCCCGTGTCCGAGCCCTGGGTCGGGCGGAGCGCAGTTCGCCGTCTTCCGGGTCTTAGCCCATGTCCGAGCCCTGGGTCAGGCGGAGCGGAGTTCACCGTCTTCCGGGTCTTAGCCCGTGTCCGAGCCCTGGGTCGGGCGGAGCGGAGTTCGCCGTCTTCCGGGACTTAGCCCGTGTCCGAGCCCTGGGTCGGGCGGAGCAGAGTTCGCCGTCTTCCGGGTCTTAGCCCGTGTCCGAGCCCTGGGTCGGGCGGAGCGGAGTTCACCGTCTTTCGGGTCTTAGCCCGTGTCCGAGCCCTGGGTCGGGCGGAGCGTAGTTTCCTATGGAGCCTTCGGCCGGGCCTGACTGCCTGTCAGTCTCACTCTGTCAAGTGGCACCGTAGCCGGAGTGGCACAGGCGGCGCTGTCCTTCTGTCAGGCCGGTCAGTGGAGCGGCGAAGTGACGGCGGTCACTTCGGCTCTGCCGGCTGGGGGGCGCGCGTCAGGATAAAGGTGTTAGGCCACCTTTGCATTAAATGCTCCTGCGGTTTGGTCGGTCGGTGCGGCGATTTGGTCAGGGTTGCTTCTTGGCGAAGACAGGGCCTCGGGCAAGCCGGAAATATGTTCGCCGCTGGAGGGGGCCTCAGGCGAGACGGAAATCCTCCGGGGTCGGCTGCCCTTGTCCGAGGCTAGGCTCGGGCGAGGCGTGATCGAGTCCCTCGAATGGACTGATCCCTGACTTAATCGCACCCAACAGGCCTTTGCAGCTTTATGCTGATGGGGGTTACCAGCTGAGAATTAGGAGCCTTGAGGGTACCCCTAATTATGGTCCCCGACAGTAGCCCCCGAGCCTCGAAGGGAGTGTTAGCACTCACTTGGAGGCTTTCGTCGCACTTTTTTGCAAGGGGACCAGCCTTTCTCGGTTGCGTTTTGTTCCGGTGGGTGCGCGCGAGCGCACCCGCCGGGTGTAGCCCCCGAGGCCTCGGAGGAGTGGTTTCACTCCTTCGAGGTCTTAATGCCTCGCGTAATGCTTCGGCTGGTCTGGTCGTTCCCTCATGCGAGCTGGCCATAGCCCGGGTGTACGGTCGGGTCCCAAGTTCTCAGGCTGGTATGTTGACGCTGTCAACGGTTCGGCCGGAGCCGGGTTTGCGAGAGCAGCCCCCGAGCCTCTGCACTGGGCGAGAGGGCGATCAGGGATAGACTCGGCTTTTTTACATACGCCCCTGCGTCGCCTTTCCTCAAGGAGGAGGGGGGAAAGCGCCATGTTGCCCTCGATGGGCGCCGAACATGGTGTCTCCGGTGAGCTGCAAGCGGGTGATCCGAGTGGACGTCCGTGCCCCGTTCGTTAGGGGTCGGCTAGGGGCCCAGAGGCACGCCCAAAAGTACCTGCGGGTGATCTGCCGGACCCGGTCCCCTGGCGACGGGGTCCGAGGGCTCGATGCCTCCCTCTGATGGGATTCCGTTACAAGATCGTTCCCGCCGGTCTCGGAAATGTCCTAGGGTACCTCGGGAGCGCAGCTCGAGCCTTGGTTATGTATCGAACGTACCCATGGTCATCCCTCGCTCGGCGTCTGAGGCGACTGTGAACCCTTCGGGGGCCAGCCTTCGAACCCCTGATCAGTAGTGGGCGTAGAGCCCGAGTAGCCTGAGGCGGTCGTTGAACCCTTCCGAGGGGCCAGCCTTCGAACCTCTGACCAGTAGTGGGTGTAGGGCCCACGTGATCTGAGGCGGCTGTCGAACCCTTCCGAGGGGCCAGCCTTCGAACCTCTGATCAGTAGGGAGGCTCGGGGCCTGGTTCCTTCACGGGGAAGGATCCTTTTCGGGGTATCCCCCTTTCCCGGTCCCTGTTGCAAGAGAGAGAAAGAGGAAAAAAGGAAAATGATACGAAATCGAACGGCGCGGCGTACCTTTTTTGACGCGGTCATTATGGCGAAGGCGAAGCGTCGCCCGCTTCTCCTGCCAGAGGCGCCGCCTGTCCCACCGCGGAGTTAATGCGACGGGGCGAGTGGTTCGCAGGGGCGACCGTTGCGCGTGCGTGAGCCATTTGAGGGACGGAGCACGGGCGCGCTGTCTTCACACCGTGCGAGAGGGTTCTCTCGCTGCCCCCGGACGGGACGTGAGCTTGGCTGACGACGTGGCCGCTGCTCCTGCCCGCCTGCCACCGCCATTACTGCCGGCCCACTTTTGGCCACATTGACCGCCGCGCCAGGCTGGCGCTGCTGGGTCGTGCGCTGGGTCGCCTCGAGTTGCGGTATTGGCTCCGCAGTCGAGGAGGCACGGTAGTGGCGCAAGTGGCGGTGCAGTTGCATGCACGAAGCATTCGGCGCGCCGGTTGCATGACGCGTGGGCCTGGGCCTCCATGCTGAGCGTGCTGGGAGTCGGAGAAGTGCGCCCACTTGGCGCGGTTGCATGCCGCCTGCACGGCTGCCCGCCCTTTCGCCCGTTGGTCTGGGCAAAAGTGGAGAGTCGCTGGTAACCGCTGGGCGGTTGTACGCACCGCGCACGGCGGTTTGGCTTCTTCTGCTCTGAGCCGGCTTGCATGACATGTGGGACCCAGCCCCCGCGCCGTAGGGGAGGACCTTGGAGTGTGTTGGAGAAGACTCAGCCCGTGACGGTTGGGGACGCAAGTAGAGAGAGCCGCCTTTAAAAGGAGGGTGACCCCCTTGGGAGGCGACCATGTCTTCGCGCTCTCTTATGCATTGTGTCTTTCCACCTTCGAAGCCCCCGGATGGGGGATATCCGCCGTCTTTCCGCCTCGTCGTTGGAGGAACGCAACTCTACGGGAGTTGGTACCTTTTAGCCATCGTTCGGCTTCAAGGATTTTCATCATGCAGCCCGGCTGCACCCCTCCGCCGGCGGTCACCCAAGATGGTGACCTCCAGTTTGATGGTGGGGGAAAGCGAGCCGGGCTGTGGCCTCTGCCCCTCCCTCAGCCTCAAGGATTTTCATCACCAGGGCTGGGGAGGGGAGTGAGCCGAGTTGGGGTCGGCCCCTGCGTGGGCGGTGGCCCGCTCCTTCCCTCAGAGATCAGAGGGAAAGGGCGGTCGTCGTCCGTGGCGCCGGCAGCTGCAGCGTGCCTGGCTCTCGGACGCGAGTGGCTTCGAAGCCGCTCCCGGCGCCGGCGTCTGCCACGGCAGCTGGAAGGGGTTCTTCCGCCGACGAGATAGCCAGGGCCGCCCATGGACCGACCTCCAACTCTACGGCCTTCTGCCCGTCCTTGCCTCACGAGTTTGGGCATGGGCGGGGGCCTCTTGGCAGCAGCATCCGCCCTGAGGTCAGCGCTGCCGCTGTTCGGCCCCCCGGAGCATAAGTCGTCATCGTCGCTGCTGCTGGAGCGGGCGACGGCGCGCCGTTCGTCGGTCTTCTGTTGCTCCGCAGGCCCCCCCCCCCATTGAGTGGGGTTGTTCGTACCTGCGGAGGTGGAACCGGAGTTCCGTTTGTAATGGCACTTTGAATGCCAGTGTTTTTGTTCATTGTGGCTGTCGGGGCCTGAATATGTATGTAATTTTGGCACGGAGCCGTGTTTTTTCCTCCTTTTTGAGCACTAAGACTCGCCTGTTGGTTGTCTGAACCGCTTCACCAAGCATGAGTCGCCCCGTGTAAAGGTGACGAGTGAGGTATCCGTATCCCGGAGGCGTAGGAGTCCCTCGGCTCGGTCAGCCTTGGCTGCTTACGTGCACTCCGTCGTTTTCAGGATCCACTTTCGAAGTAGCCAAAAAGCGCGAAAGACATTCTGGCAGAAAAGATCTTTTTTCGAGAAAAATTTCGACGCAGAGGGGGTTCCCCCCCTTTTAGCCCCCGAGGGAGGGTCGGGCTTTGCCGAGGCGAGGCCGACCCTTCCTTGATGACTAAACTTTGCGTGGGTGCGAGGTATATGATCAACTTGAAAACATCTTAAGGGTAGAAGCGACGTAGCTGTTGGATGTTCCAGGCGTTGCCGTAGACCTCGCCTTGACTGTTGGCCAGCTTGTACGTTCTGGGCTTCAGAACCTTGGCGATGACGAATGGCCCCTCCCAGGGGGGCATGAGCTTGTGCCGCCCACGGGCATCTTGTCGCAACCGAAGCACCAGGTCGCCCACCTGGAGGTCTCGGGACCGGACCCCTCGGGCGTGGTAGCGTCGCAGGGACTGCTGGTACCGCGCCGAGTGTAGCAAGGCCTTGTCCCGAGCCTCCTCCAGCTGGTCCAGCGAGTCTTCTCGGCTAACTTGGTTGCTTTGGTCGGTGTAGGCCCTCATCCTTGGGGAACCGTGTTCTAAGTCTGTGGGCAAGATGGCTTCGACCCCGTAGACTAGAAAGAATGGCGTGAAGCCCGTGGCTCGGCTCGGCGTTGTCCTCAGACTCCAGACCACCGAGGGGAGTTCCTTCATCCACCGCTTGCCGTACTTGTGGAGGTCGTTGTAGATCTGAGGCTTGAGCCCTTATAGAATCATGCCGTTGGCACGCTCTACCTGCCCATTCGTCATGGGATGAGCTACGGAGGCCCAGTCCACCCGGATGTGGTGATCCTCGCAGAAGTCCAGGAACTTTTTGCCGGTGAACTGGGTGCCGTTGTCGGTGATGATGGAGTTTGGGACCCCGAAGCGATGGATGATGTTGGTGAAGAACGCCACTGCCTGCTCGGACCTGATGCTGTTCAGGGGTCGGACCTCGATCCACTTGGAGAATTTGTCGATGGCGACCAGCAGGTGCGTGTAGCCCTCGGGCGCCTTCTACAAGGGGCCAACGAGATCTAGACCCCACATAGCAAAAGGCCAGGTGATGGGTATCGTCTGCAAAGCCTGAGCGGGCAGGCGGGTCTGCCTCGCGTAGAATTGACACCCTTCGCAGGTGCGGACAATTCTGGTAGCGTCGGCCACCGCCGTCGGCCAGTAGAAACCTTGTCGGAAGGCATTTCCAACGAGGGCTCGAGGTGCTGCGTGATGGCCGCAAGCCCCCGAGTGTATCTCTCATAGGAGCTCCTGACCTTCGGCGATGGAAATGCATCGCTGGAGGATGCCTGAGGGGCTGTGGTGGTAGAGCTCCTTTCCATCTCCCAGCAAGACGAACGACTTGGCGCGCCGCGCCAACCGCCGAGCCTCGGCTCGGTCGAGGGGCAGCTCTCCTTGGTGGAGATATTGCAGGTACGGGGTCTGCCAGTTTCGATTAGGCGTGACCCCGCTTCGCTCCTCCTCGACGCGCAGTGCCTCACCCTCGGGGGCCGAGGGTACCTCGGACTGAACCGAGGGCGCCTCGGGCCGAGCTGAGGGTGCCTCGGGTTGAGCCGAGGGTGCCTCGGACTGAGCCGAGGGCGCCTCGGGTTGAGTCGAGGGTGCCTCGGACTGAGCCGAGGGTACCTCGCACTGAGCCGAGGGTACCTCGGGCTCGGACGTGTCGTCGATCTTGACGGAGGGTTGATGCAGGTCTCAGGAGAAGACGTCCGGGGGAACCGTTGTTTGCCCCGAGGCTATTTTAGCCAGCTCGTCCGCAGTCTCGTTGTAGCGCCGGGCGATGTGGTTGAGCTCGAGCCCGTAGAACTTGTCTTCCAGGCGCCGAACCTCATCGCAGTAGGCCTCCATCTTCGGGTCGCGGCAATGGGAGTTCTTCATGACTTGGTCGATGACGAGCTGCGAGTCACCGCGAGCATCGAGGCGTCGGACCCCTAGCTCGATGGCGATCTGCAACCCGTTGACCAGAGCCTCATACTCGGCCACATTGTTGGACGCCGGGAAGTGGAGGCGTAGCACGTAGCGTAGATGCTTTCCGAGGGGTGAGATGAAGAGTAGGCCTGCGCCGGCTCCTGTCTTCATCAGCGACCCGTCGAAGAACATAGTCCAGAGTTCCGGCTAGATCGGAACTGTTGGGAGCTGGGTGTCGACCCATTCAGCCACGAAGTTCGCCAAGACCTGGGACTTGATGGCCTTCCGAGGAGCGAACGAGATTGTTTCGCCCATGATTTACACCGCACTTTGCAATCCTACCCGAGGCCTCACGGCACCGGATGATCTCCCCCAGGGGGAAGGATGACACCACAGTTACCGGATGAGACTCGAAGTAGTGTCGCAACTTTCGCCGTGTCAGGATCACCGCATAAAGCAGTTTCTGCACTTGTGGGTAGCAGATTTTGGTCTCGGATAGTACCTCGCTGACGAAGTAGACTGGCCTCTGAACGGGCAATGCATGCCCCCTTCTTGCCTCTCGACCACAATCGCGGCGCTAACCACCTGAGTGGTCGCGGCGACGTAGACCAAGAGGGCTTCTCCGGCAGCTGGGGGCACCAAGATAGGCGCCTTCGTGAGGAGCGCCTTCAGGTTCCCGAGGGCTTCCTCGGCCTCAGGGGTCCAAGTGAAGCACTCGGCCTTCCTCAAGAGGCGGTACAGAGGTAGACCTCTTTCGCCGAGGCGTGAGATGAAGCGGCTCAGAGCCGCGAGACATCCCATGACCCTCTGTACGCCTTTCAAGTCCTTGATGGGCCCCATGCTGGTGATGGCTGCGATCTTCTCCGGGTTGGCTTCGATGCCTCGCTTGGAGACGATGAACCCCAAGAGCATGCCTCGGGGCACCCCGAAGACACACTTCTCGGGATTTAGCTTGACGCCTTTCGCCTTGAGACATCGGAATGTCACTTCAAGGTCGGAAAGGAGGTCGGAAGCTTTCCTCGTCTTGACTATGATGTCATCGACGTAGGCCTCGACCGTGCGGCCAATGTGTTCGCCGAACACATGGTTCATGCATCGCTGGTACGTCGCGCCCGCATTCCTCAAGCCGAACGGCATGGTGACATAGTAGTACATGCCGAAGGGGGTGATGAAAGAAGTCGCGAGCTGGTCGGACTCTTTCATCCTGATTTGATGATACCCTGAGTAGGCATCGAGGAAAGACAGGGTTTCGCACCCAGCAGTGGAATCCACGATTTGATCGATGCAAGGCAGAGGGTAGGGAACCTTCGGACATGCTTTGTTGAGACCAGTGTAGTCTACACACATCCGCCATTTCCCCCCTTTCTTTCTCACAAGCACAGGGTTGGCAAGCCATTCGGGATGGAATACCTCTTTGATGAACCCTGCCGCCATTAGCTTGTGGATCTCCTCGCCTATGGCTCTGCGCTTCTCCTCGTCGAATCAGCGTAGAGGCTGCTTGACGGGTCAGGCTCCGGCTCGGATGTCCAGCGAGTGCTCGGCGACATCCCTCGGTATGCCGGGCATGTCCGAGGGACTCCACGCGAAGACGTCGGCGTTCGCGCGGAGAAAGTCGACGAGCACTGCTTCCTATTTGGGATCGAGCCCAGAGCCGATCCGGATCTGCTTGGAGGCGTCGCCGCTGGGGTCGAGGGGGACAGACTTAACCGTCTCCGCTGGCTCAAAGTTGCCGGCATGACGCTTCACGTCTGGCACCTCCTTAGAGAGGCTCTCCAGGTCAGCGATGAGGGCCTCGGACTCGGCGAGGGCCTCGGCGTACTCCACGCACTCCACGTCGCATTCGAACGCGTGTTTGTACGTGGGGCCGACGGTGATGACCCCGTTGGGGCCCGGCATCTTGAGCTTCAGGTAGGTGTAGTTGGGGACGGCCATGAACTTCGCGTAGCATGGCCTCCCCAGTACCGCGTGGTAGGTTCCTCGGAACCCAACCACCTCGAACGTCAGGGTCTCCCTTCGGAAGTTGGAGGGTGTTCCGAAGCAGACGGGAAGGTCGAGCCGTCCGAGGGGCTGGACGCGCTTCCCGGGAATGATCCCATGGAAGGGCGCAGCGCCTGCCCGGATGGAGGACAGATCGACACGCAGGAGCCTGAGGGTGTCGGCGTAGATGATGTTGAGGCTGCTGCCTCCGTCCATGAGGACCTTGGTGAGCCTGACGTCGCCGATGACAGGGTCGACGACGAGCGGGTATTTCCCCGGGCTCGGCACATGGTCGGGGTGATCGTCTCGGTCGAAGGTGATGGGCTTGTCAGACCAGTCTAGATAGACTGGCGCTGCCACCTTCACCGAGCAGACCTCCCGGCGCTCTTGCTTGCGGTGCCGAGCCGAGGTATTCGCCGCTTGCCCACTGTAGATCATGAAGCAGTCGCGGACCTCGGGGAACTCTCCTGCTTGGTGATCTTCCTTCTTATCGTCGTCGCGGGCCCTGCCACCCTCCGCGGGTGGCCCGGCCCTGTGGAAGTGGCGCCGAAGCATGACGCACTCCTCAAGGGTGTGCTTGACGGGCCCCTGGTGATAGGGGCACGGCTCCTTGAGCATCTTGTCGAAGAGGTTGGCACCTCCGGGGGGCTTCCGAGGGTTCTTGTACTCGGTGGCGGCGACAAGGTCCGCGTCGGTGGCGTCGCGTTTCGCTTGCGACTCCTTCTTGCCCTTCTTCTTGGCGTCGCGCTGAGTTGACGCCTCGGGAGTATCTTCCGATGGGCGGCCCTGGGGCTGCTTGTCCTTTCGGAAGATAGCCTCGACCGCCTCCTGGCCGGAGGCGAACTTGGTGGCGATGTCCATCAGCTCGCTCGCCCTGGTGGGTCTTATGACCCAGCTTGCTCACCAGGTCGCGGCAGGTGGTGCCAGCGAGGAACGCGCCGATGACATCCGAGTCGGTGATATTGGGCAGCTCGGTGCGCTGCTTCAAGAATCACCGGATGTAGTCCCGGAGAGACTCTCCCGGCTGCTGCCGGCAGCTTCGGAGGTCCTAGGAATTCCCGGGGCGCACGTAAGTGCCCTGGAAATTGCCGGCAAAAGCTTGGACTAGGTCGTCCCAGTTGGAGATCTGCCCCGGAGGCAGGTGCTCCAACTAGGCGCGAGCAGTGTCGGAGAGGAACAGGGGGAGGTTGCGGATGATGAGGTTGTCATCGTCCGTTCCTGTCACACTCGGGTTTCGGGGCACCAAGACCCGGGCGCGAACATAAACACCAGGTATGCTGGGACCAAGTCTCACACATATGATGTATAGTGGCACAGGATCGAATGTCACATCTTTATATATAACAGGAGTTCTATACAAAATAAATAATTACATTATAAGGAGACAACGGTCCAGCAACCCAAAGTTAACTGGGAGACGACGACCTAGACCTCTCGCGAACTCGTCACAGCATCCTCCAAGCGCTTCATCCTGTGGTACCTGTTCTTGACCTGTGGGGGGTGTGAGACAGCAAGAGTGAGCTCACATACGTTCATCGCTCAACAAGTTGTGGGGAATAATGTGCATGAACTCGCCATAGGTGGGAGCTCACGTGAAGTGTAAGGCTTACCAAAGAAGATGGTTAGAGCTGAGCATTGCTTTTAAAGTTGGTCAAAATTTTATTAGCAGTTACTAAGTATAAGTAAATACCAACCCAGTTAAATAGTAGAACAAAAGTAACAACTTCACCTGCGATGCAATGCATATGACAAATTGAGTTTAAGTTCCATAATTTAATCATGTGAGGGTCCGAGCCGCTCATGACCGTGAGCACGGCTAGTATACCAGTTTTACACTCTGCAGAGGTTGCGCATCTTTACCCACAAGTCGTGTATCCCATGTCGCCAGGGTTTGCAAGGCCCTTAGACACTACCGAGGTGAATGGCTAGGGATCCACTACGAGGCCTTTACAAAGTTCCACTAGCTTCCGAAAACCCGCTACAGTTTATAGGAAGTTCCAATGCAGGAATCCCTTGCAGGACCGCCATCGCAGCAAAATCCTCCCGAGGGCCTCCCTACACTGACCACTCCCCTACTGCCCTTGCCCCTTTCGGGTAAGGTAGTCTTCCACTAGCTTTCCTAATTAATCAGCCAAGGGGTCCCATTCCTCCCTTGTGGTAGCACTGTTTTCCCGGGTGGTCGCTCCATGTTCCAATTAACATAATGATCTTATCATGAACAGTAATAATAAACATATAATAAAAGTGTGATCATGAATAATATACCTTCATACCCAAAACCACATAAAGCACTAGCAAGTACTACCCAAAAAGTTCAGTGGTAAACAAGGTATAAAGATAGACAAACTAGGGTAACCTATTGGGTCCCATCAAAATTAACCTATGCAGATCATTATGATTAATTAGAACATGAGTGGGTAAAAAGAAGTGATCAAGGGCACAACTTGCCTGGCACTTGAGATTCCAGGTACCAACTTGCTCTTCAGATGACACGTGACCTCGCTCTAGTCGTAGAAATACAAACAAACATTGTATAGGCAAAATTAACATTACACCAAACATAAGTACAAACTGAGTAATAATAATCTACGCGCTGCTACGAGATCGTAGAAACAAGAACCACTAAATTTGGAGCTACGGTTATTAAGTTATGAATTTTCGAAATTATTTAGTGCTTAGAATAGATTAATCCTAATGAACAATTTTAACTCAAGTTTCATGGCTAAACAGTGTTATTAGTTGATAGAAAATATTAAAATAAAATTATTGCAACTGGAATGACTCAATTTGGGGTTAAAATGAATTAACTATGAATTATACAAGCTTTAAGATTTATTTTTATACTAAAAATCAATTTCTAATATTAATTATCTAGTTTCTCTGTTATCTGGACTGCGCGTCAAATCCTGGAAAAGTCAGGGGTCTCAACGCAAGAAACCCGAGACCCAGAGCACAGTAGCGAGGGACGGCGGGTTCATTTATAAAAAGAACAGGGGCTCTTTACAAAGATTGCCACGGCGAAGGGGTATTCTCAGATCTCGGCCGTCCGATCAACAACAGAGCGCCAGGATTAGATTTCTCTTAAAACGAACCGGTACGCACTAGCAGTCGTTGGATCAAGATCCGATGGTCCCGAGACATCCATACCCCGATCCATCCGAGACCATTAGATTGACATCTAGCGGTCACGGTTCGATACAACGAAACGTTACACGCCATTTAATCTCAGCCGCACATCTCCCTATCTACGGCTCCGGTCTCTTCTCCTACCTGCAGCTACCGAACACGGCGGCGCGAGTTCCCCCCCGACGGCGGACGCCCCGGCGAGTTCCTGACCGCCGATTCACAGGCCCGCAAGCCATCCCAAGACCACCAGTCCAACCCTAACGACATCGTGAACACTAGGGTAGAGTTCATACCGTGATTTGCAGCGCGGAAGATCCTGGCCACGACAAAGGGGCGGCTTGGCGGCGGTGAAGCGCTTCGGTGAGCAATTAGGCCCGAATCAGCGCCCAATCCACCAGTGTGAGGGTCGGATAGGCACCGAGGGGCATCGAAGAAGGTATTGGACTCACAATCGGGCCACCGGTGCCAACGTACGCGAGCGGTCACGGAGGCGGCGCGGTAGCCGGGTTTCTAGAGAGCAGGGATGGCGCAAGCGAGGACGAGGAGAGAGGGCGAGGATGCGTGATGGTACTTATACACAGCGGGGAGGGTCCGAGTGATCGCAACAACCCCGAGATTCTCACGAGCCCAGCGATTCCGGCGCCGGATTCCGCGCATTTTGTTCACAGCGGCGAATCCGACCCGAGGAGGAAGGCGCACCTGACAAAACGGGCCCACATGCCGGTGACTACGGAGTTTGCGCGGGAGGAAGAGTGGCTGACTGCGTGGGGTCCACATGTCGGCGCCCGGAATAAAGAAAAAGGGGAAGGGAAGGAGATGGGCTGCGCGGTCTGGGAAAACAGATGGGCCAGAAATGGGGTCAGCCGGCCCATGAAGGCTTTTGTTCTTTTTCTTTTTATCTTTTCTCCCTATATTTCAAACTCTAGTATTTGAATTCAAATTTGTTTGTGATTTCAAACCCAGGTTAAATTCCCAAATAAAGTTCCAGTAGGAAAAATTATAAGCACTCATATATATTTTTCTTTGCATATTATTTTCCTTGTTATTTACTCATGGAAGGAATTCCTTTCTATTTTCTATTCTATGTTTTCATTTGAAATTTTGAGGTCAAGTTTAAACTATGATTCTTTATTTCAACAAAATGTATCACAACAATTTCTTCAGTATGATATGTATTTTTCTTTATTTATTTATTGGTTATTTGACTTTTATTACCTGATTTATGAAAAGAAAAGGAAACTAATAAATCTTCAAAGGTTTCAAAAGAAAAATTCCCAAAACACTAACCTGAATGTATTTATTTATTTATATCATTTTTTTTCTAATGTAAAATCTGGGCATTACAAATCCTACCCCCCTTAACAAAAATCTCGTCCTCGAGATTTGTAAGAAAAGGGATGTATACTCATATTGTCCTCGGAACAAATGCACAAACAAAGAAATCTCAGCATGAGGCATAATTCTTTAACAAAACATAGGGTCAATAGACCTTATTATTATTATTATTACCAAAATAGTAAAATACTACTACTAACTAGATTAATATGTAAGTCTTACAAATAGTAAAATATATCTATATATATCTATATTTATGCATCTTTCTATATATATACTCTACTCTTGTTGTTCGTTGACTTCTTCACCGACTACTTCATCTTCAACTAGCTCTTCTTCTTGAATTTCATGTTCACTCGGTTCAGCTTCTACTTCTGCATGATGGGCATGTCCCCGGTTGATAGATAGGGGCTGACTCTTTCCTGCCGAGGCTTGACCTTGCTTCATTGGAGCTGGTGTAGTGTAGGCAGCTCTGTTGGGACAGTAGTTGGCGTAGTGTCCCGGTTGTCCACACTTGAAGCATGCCCTGTTGGTGGTTGTGTTAGGAACAACGGGTCCTGCTGGGGTGCTTGCTTGCGGAGTAGCAGTTGGTGCCCGTTGAGTTTGTTGTCCAGAACTGCCACTAGCTGGTGTACTTGGAGTGGTAGTATAGCGAGGACGGGAACTACTTCCAGCCTGCCCTTGGTTGACAGCCTTTCTTTTCTCTCCAAATATACTCCTCTTGTTCTCTACAGCAATAGCTTTGTCAAGTAGCCTTTGGAAGGATGGGAATGTGTGCGATACCAGTTGATATTGCAAGGGTCCAATCAAACCGTCCAGAAAAAGCTCCTGCTTTTGCTCATCATCCTCAACATCTCTAGGAGCATATCGAGATAACTGGATGAATTTGTCCCTGTATTCACTCACGGACATACTTCCTTGCTTGAGGGATAGAAACTCCTTTCTCTTAATCTTCATGAGTCCAGCAGGAATATGGTAATTCCTGAATTGTGTGGAGAATTCTGCCCAGGTAATTGTATCGACAGCAGCATGAGCAGCGCAGTACGCATCCCACCAATCCGCAGCGGGACCAGCAAGACGACCAGATGCATAGAGTACTTTCTCTCTATCCGAGCACTGAGCTATGTTGAGCATCTTCTCTATGGACTTTAACCAGTCATCTGCTTGCAGCGGATCTACGGAGTTGGAGAAGGTTGGTGGTTTGTGGCTCATGAATTCCCGGTGCTTATCTCGGGGTGGAACTGGTGGTGGAGGTGGAGGCAATGGCACCTGTTGCTGTTGCTGCTGTTGTTGAATTTGTTGTTGCAGCTGCTGTTGTTGTACCCTTCTCTCCTGGCGTATCTCTTCCCGCTCTTGGCGCATTTCCCGACGTGCATCCTCTCTTTCCTGGTGCATTTCTTGGCGTTCTTGCTGCATTTGGGTGCGCATATCTGCCATAGTGTCAGCCATTTGCTGCATCATCCTCATTTGAGCTGCAATTAGTGGATCGACTCCGCCTGGTGGAGGATTAGGAGGATTCATCTCTGCTGGCTGTGGTTGGGGTTGTCGATATATCCACCGAGTGTGTCGATTAGCAGGTAAATCAATTCCACCACCCCGCCTGGTATTGACCATCTAAGTTAGAAGCATATGGTAAGATAGTTTTGCAAGGGAATCATTTGGTAGGCAGAATGAATAAGCTAATAGTTGGTTATGTACTAAAACTTTCTTTGGCAGGGCTGGGCCAGATATTCTATGTCAAGACTAGGGTAATTAGTTGTACGAGGTGAATGTCCAAAGGTAAGATAGAATATGTCAAGATGAGATAGATACGGAATACTATATATACATATATTTTCTAAGGGGATAATCTAGATTGTCTAGTTATCTTACAAATGCTATCCTTTATGCCTAGATGTATATGCAGATGTAATTGTGGACATTACTCCACAACCCATCACACTCAAACAAAGATCCAAATCAGACATATATCATAAGAGCAAACATTCAAGTGCATAGATAACCATAAAAATAGTTTTGTTTTTGTTCCTGAGAGTAGGTCTCCTATTCCTAAAGGTCACTTTAGGCACAGGATTTCAAAGTATGAAATCCACATTTGTCTTTAGAATGAAAAAGGTAAGAATAATCAGAGTAAAGCGGAATTAGATGAGAAAAGATTAAGAAAAGTTTAGAAAGGATCAGAGTAGCCAAGGTAAGTAAGTATTGGTTGTCCAGTTCTATCTAGGTTTCGTCCTACAATCAACATTCCTCTGATACCACTTCTGTCACACCCGGGTTTCGGGGCACCAAGACCCGGGCGCGAACATAAACACCAGGTATGCTGGGACCAAGTCTCACACATATGATGTATAGTGGCACAGGATCGAATGTCACATCTTTATATATAACAGGAGTTCTATACAAAATAAATAATTACATTATAAGGAGACAACGGTCCAGCAACCCAAAGTTAACTGGGAGACGACGACCTAGACCTCTCGCGAACTCGTCACAGCATCCTCCAAGCGCTTCATCCTGTGGTACCTGTTCTTGACCTGTGGGGGGGTGTGAGACAGCAAGAGTGAGCTCACATACGTTCATCGCTCAACAAGTTGTGGGGAATAATGTGCATGAACTCGCCATAGGTGGGAGCTCACGTGAAGTGTAAGGCTTAC
Organism: Zea luxurians; assembly: GCA_029449295.1. Classification (NCBI taxonomy): domain Eukaryota; kingdom Viridiplantae; phylum Streptophyta; class Magnoliopsida; order Poales; family Poaceae; genus Zea; species Zea luxurians. Next base: position 8,448,446 of record JAOPSE010000005.1, on the reverse strand, counting down.
CAAAGAAGATGGTTAGAGCTGAGCATTGCTTTTAAAGTTGGTCAAAATTTTATTAGCAGTTACTAAGTATAAGTAAATACCAACCCAGTTAAATAGTAGAACAAAAGTAACAACTTCACCTGCGATGCAATGCATATGACAAATTGAGTTTAAGTTCCATAATTTAATCATGTGAGGGTCCGAGCCGCTCATGACCGTGAGCACGGCTAGTATACCAGTTTTACACTCTGCAGAGGTTGCGCATCTTTACCCACAAGTCGTGTATCCCATGTCGCCAGGGTTTGCAAGGCCCTTAGACACTACCGAGGTGAATGGCTAGGGATCCACTACGAGGCCTTTACAAAGTTCCACTAGCTTCCGAAAACCCGCTACAGTTTATAGGAAGTTCCAATGCAGGAATCCCTTGCAGGACCGCCATCGCAGCAAAATCCTCCCGAGGGCCTCCCTACACTGACCACTCCCCTACTGCCCTTGCCCCTTTCGGGTAAGGTAGTCTTCCACTAGCTTTCCTAATTAATCAGCCAAGGGGTCCCATTCCTCCCTTGTGGTAGCACTGTTTTCCCGGGTGGTCGCTCCATGTTCCAATTAACATAATGATCTTATCATGAACAGTAATAATAAACATATAATAAAAGTGTGATCATGAATAATATACCTTCATACCCAAAACCACATAAAGCACTAGCAAGTACTACCCAAAAAGTTCAGTGGTAAACAAGGTATAAAGATAGACAAACTAGGGTAACCTATTGGGTCCCATCAAAATTAACCTATGCAGATCATTATGATTAATTAGAACATGAGTGGGTAAAAAGAAGTGATCAAGGGCACAACTTGCCTGGCACTTGAGATTCCAGGTACCAACTTGCTCTTCAGATGACACGTGACCTCGCTCTAGTCGTAGCAATACAAACAAACATTGTATAGGCAAAATTAACATTACACCAAACATAAGTACAAACTGAGTAAGAATAATCTACGCGCTGCTACGAGATCGTAGAAACAAGAACCACTAAATTTGGAGCTACGGTTATTAAGTTATGAATTTTCGAAATTATTTAGTGCTTAGAATAGATTAATCCTAATGAACAATTTTAACTCAAGTTTCATGGCTAAACAGTGTTATTAGTTGATAGAAAATATTAAAATAAAATTATTGCAACTGGAATGACTCAATTTGGGGTTAAAATGAATTAACTATGAATTATACAAGTTTTAAGATTTATTTTTATACTAAAAATCAATTTCTAATATTAATTATCTAGTTTCTCTGTTATCTGGACTGCGCGTCAAATCCTGGAAAAGTCAGGGGTCTCAACGCAAGAAACCCGAGACCCAGAGCACAGTAGCGAGGGACGGCGGGTTCATTTATAAAAAGAACAGGGGCTCTTTACAAAGATTGCCACGGCGAAGGGGTATTCTCAGATCTCGGCCGTCCGATCAACAACAGAGCGCCAGGATTAGATTTCTCTTAAAACGAACCGGTACGCACTAGCAGTCGTTGGATCAAGATCCGATGGTCCCGAGACATCCATACCCCGATCCATCCGAGACCATTAGATTGACATCTAGCGGTCACGGTTCGATACAACGAAACGTTACACGCCATTTAATCTCAGCCGCACATCTCCCTATCTACGGCTCCGGTCTCTTCTCCTACCTGCAGCTACCGAACACGGCGGCGCGAGTTCCCCCCCGACGGCGGACGCCCCGGCGAGTTCCTGACCGCCGATTCACAGGCCCGCAAGCCATCCCAAGACCACCAGTCCAACCCTAACGACATCGCGAACACTAGGGTAGAGTTCATACCGTGATTTGCAGCGCGGAAGATCCTGGCCACGACAAAGGGGCGGCTTGGCGGCGGTGAAGCGCTTCGGTGAGCAATTAGGCCCGAATCAGCGCCCAATCCACCAGTGTGAGGGTCGGATAGGCACCGAGGGGCATCGAAGAAGGTATTGGACTCACAATCGGGCCACCGGTGCCAACGTACGCGAGCGGTCACGGAGGCGGCGCGGTAGCCGGGTTTCTAGAGAGCAGGGATGGCGCAAGCGAGGACGAGGAGAGAGGGCGAGGATGCGCGACGGTACTTATACACAGCGGGGAGGGTCCGAGTGATCGCAACAACCCCGAGATTCTCACGAGCCCAGCGATTCCGGCGCCGGATTCCGCGCATTTTGTTCACAGCGGCGAATCCGACCCGAGGAGGAAGGCGCACCTGACAAAACGGGCCCACATGCCGGTGACTACGGAGTTTGCGCGGGAGGAAGAGTGGCTGACTGCGTGGGGTCCACATGTCGGCGCCCGGAATAAAGAAAAAGGGGAAGGGAAGGAGATGGGCTGCGCGGTCTGGGAAAACAGATGGGCCAGAAATGGGGTCAGCCGGCCCATGAAGGCTTTTGTTCTTTTTCTTTTTATCTTTTCTCCCTATATTTCAAACTCTAGTATTTGAATTCAAATTTGTTTGTGATTTCAAACCCAGGTTAAATTCCCAAATAAAGTTCCAGTAGGAAAAATTATAAGCACTCATATATATTTTTCTTTGCATATTATTTTCCTTGTTATTTACTCATGGAAGGAATTCCTTTCTATTTTCTATTCTATGTTTTCATTTGAAATTTTGAGGTCAAGTTTAAACTATGATTCTTTATTTCAACAAAATGTATCACAACAATTTCTTCAGTATGATATGTATTTTTCTTTATTTATTTATTGGTTATTTGACTTTTATTACCTGATTTATGAAAAGAAAAGGAAACTAATAAATCTTCAAAGGTTTCAAAAGAAAAATTCCCAAAACACTAACCTGAATGTATTTATTTATTTATATCATTTTTTTTTCTAATGTAAAATCTGGGCATTACAGTTCCACCCAGTTGGCAGGCCAGACGGTAGTCCGCGAGCCACAGTTCCGGTCTCGTCTCCCCCGAGTACTTCATGATAGTAGTCGGGGGTCGGAACCGGGTCGGGAACGGCGCCCGTCGTATGGCCCGGCAGAAGGCCTGCGGACCGGGTGGTTCGGGCGAGGGACTCCGATCCTCCCCGCTGTCGTAGCATCCCCCACGCCTGGGGTGGTAGCCTCGGCGCACCCTCTCATCGAGGTAGGCCCGACGGTCGCGGTGATGGTGCTCGTTGCCAAGGCGACCCGGGGCCGCAGGCGCTGTGTTGCGCGTGCGCCCGGTGTAGACCGAGGCTTCCCGCATGAATCGGGAAGTCGCGGCATGAGGTTCCGAGGGGTACCCCTGCCTTCGGGAGGCAGAGCTCTCGGCCCGTCGGACCGCGGCGCCTTCTAGGAGATTCTTGAGCTCCCCCTGGATTCACCGCCCCTCGGTGGTTGATGGCTCCGGCATCTCGCGGAGAAGCATCGCTGCTGCAGCCAGGTTCTGGCCGACCCCACTAGATGCGGGTGGTGGCCTGACCCTGACGTCGTCAGCAACGCGGTGCTGGTAGCCCTGGGGTAGATGACGTATTTCTCCGGCCGGGGGTTGGCCCGCCGATGCCTGCCCGACGTCCCGGCGGATCGGCTCAAGCGCTCCTGCTCCCCCGTCGAGCCTGGCCTGCACCCCGCGGATTTGCTTGAGCTGTAGGTCATGGTCCCCCGCCTGAACGGGGACCACAGCTAGCTCCCGTGGGATGTCAACGCGAGGCACCGGCCTAGGGAGATCACCGTCCTCCGGCATGCTGAGATGGTTGCCTTCGGAGGGACCCCCCCAGATCGACGTGGAAGCATTCGCGACTTGGGCCGCAGTCCTCGTCGCCGAGGCTACGGCTATCGTCAGAACAGTCGGAAAGACAGCAGTCGCATGCGGTCATGAAGTCCCGCACGACGCTGGGGTTGCCAAGTCCAGAGAAATCCCAACAGATGCTGGGCTCGTCATCTTCCTCGGACCCAGAGGGCCCGTAGGTCGAGACGTCCATCAGTCGGTCCCAAGGTGACCGTGTACGAAACCCCAGAGGGTTTGGACTTGCCTCTACGAGAGCACCCGCCAAAGCGAAGCCGCTAGGCGGGTCGAGGCTGAATCCGAAAGACGTGGGATGGGAATCGGTTGGTACCTTTTGGTCGACGAGCGGCGATAATGTCATGTCGGGGCTGACTGCACCGTCGTCTCAGGTACGAGGGTGACGTCCAGCAAGCTTTTCGCGAGCGTGCTGGCGTCATCCGCTTGCTCGGGTTTGGCGTGTCGCGGGGAGACGGCGCTCGTCTTCGTCTCAAGCGCGAAGTCGATACCCGGTGCGCCCCCCGTTGGGGTGCCGACGCGATCGACTCGCTCGACAGCCGACGAGGCGCTGCCTCCTGCTTGGCCTTGGTTGCCCCGTCTTCCCCTCCGTCGGCGGGGAAGAGGGCGGGATGAGCTCGAAGGTTGTTCTTCCACCACGCGGGGAAGACGTCGTCGATTCCGTCGCCGGCGGGCGGGCTGTCGGCCGCCGCTATCGTTGTCACGCGGCGGTGGAAGGAGTATCATGTCGTAGCTGCCGTCGAGGGACATGAACTCAAGACTCCCGAAACGGAGCACCGTCCCGGGTTGGAGAGGTTGCTGGAGACTGCCCATCTGGAGCCTGACGGGAAGCTGTTCGTCAACACGCAGCAGGCCCCTACCTGGCGTGCCAACTGTCGGCGTTCCGAGACCGGGGGTCCCTGAGCCGACGAGTGAATGTCGCCGCGTGCCCCAGCCCAGATGGGTCGAGCGCGAGGGCGAGCGCGAAGGGGGGAGAGCGAGGCGGCCGGAGACCGGTGTGAGAGAGGTGGGAATCTCGCGGCCTTCGTGTTCGTCCCACGCCCAGGTCGGGTGCGCTTGCAGTAGGGGGTTACAAGCGTCCATGCGGGAGAGGGAGCGAGCGGCTTCGAGTGAGCGCGTATCTCGTCCTCGTCCCCGCGTGGCCAACCCTCTCTAAGAGGGCCCTGGTCCTTCCTTTTATAGGCGTAAGGAGAGGATCCAGGTGTACAATGGGGGGTATAGCAGAGTGCTACGTGTCTAGCGGAGAAGAGCTAGCGCCCTAAGTACATGCCGTTGTGGCAGCCAGAGAGATCTTGGCACCCAGCTGGTGTGATGTCGTGGCCGTCGGAGGAGCGATGGAGCCTGGCGGAGGGACAGCTGTCGGAGCGGTTGAGTCCTTGCTGACGTCCTCTTGCTTCCGTAAGGGGGCTGAGAGCCGCCGTCGTCACAGAGCATGCGGGGCGCCATCATTGCCTATCTGGCGGAGCGAGCCAGATGGGACGCCGGTCTTGTTCCCTGCGGCCCGAGTCAGCTCGGGGTAGGGTGATGATGGCGCCTCCTGTTGACGTGGCTGGTCTGCGCCCTAGGTTGGGCGATGTGGAAGCTCCTCCGAAGCCGAGGTCGAGTCTGTCTTCCGTGGCCGAGGTCGAGTCCGAGCCCCCGGGTCGGGCGAGGCGGAGACCGTCGACTGAGGCCAGGGCGTAGTTCGAGCCCTGGGGTCAGGCGAAGCGGGGTTCGCCGTCTTCCGGGATTTAGCCCGTGTCCGAGCCCTAGGTCGGGCGGAGCGGTGTTCACCGTCTTCCGGGACTTAGCCCGTGTCCGAGCCCTGGGTCGGGCGGAGCGGAGTTCACCGTCTTCTGGGTCTTAGCCCGTGTCCGAGCCCTGGGTCGGGCGGAGCGGAGTTCGCCGTCTTCCGGGTCTTAGCCCGTGTCCGAGCCCTGGGTCGGGCGGAGCGGAGTTCGCCGTCTTCCGGGACTTAGCCCGTGTCCGAGCCCTGGGTCGGGCGGAGCGGAGTTCGCCGTCTTCCGGGTCTTAGCCCGTGTCTGAGCCCTGGGTCGGGCGGAGCGGAGTTCGCCGTCTTCTGGGTCTTAGCCCGTGTCCGAGCCCTGGGTCGGGCGGAGCGGAGTTTCCTATGGAGCCTTCGGCCAGGCCTGACTGCCTGTCAGTCTCACTCTGTCAAGTGGCACCGCAGCCGGAGTGGCGCAGGCGGCGCTGTCCTTCTATCAGGCCGGTCAGTGGAGCGGCGAAGTGACGGCGGTCACTTCGGCTCTGCCGGCTGGGGGGCGCGCGTCAGGATAAAGGTGTCAGGCCACCTTTGCATTAAATGCTCCTGCGGTTTGGTCGGTCGGTGCGGCGATTTGGTCAGGGTTGCTTCTTGGCGAAGACAGGGCCTCGGGCAAGCCGAAAATATGTTCGCCGCTGGAGGGGGGCCTCGGGCGAGACGGAAATCCTCCGGGGTCGGCTGCCCTTGTTTGAGGCTAGGCTCGGGCGAGGCGTGATCGAGTCCCTCGAATGGACTGATCCCTGACTTAATCGCACCCATCAGGCCTTTGCAGCTTTATGCTGATGGGGGTTACCAGCTGAGAATTAGGAGCCTTGAGGGTACCCCTAATTATGGTCCCCGACACTAACATAATGCCTTTTTGTTTTAAATGGGGATAAGACCTAATTAAGTGTCCCTTCTTTGAGCATTTAAAACAAAGTTTATCATCCTTGTTAATAATCAAGTCATTTTTAATATAGGGACATGACCTAATCGAGTGTCCCTTTTCAAAGCATTCACTACACTTCTTACTTCTCTTAGTGTGAAGTGTGGCTTGATTATTACCTTGGATGTTACCTTGCATGGAGGCACGGTTGAGGCTTTTGGCAGAGGTATTGATTTTCTTCTTTTGTTCTTTCCCCTTGGCAATCCTCAAGTCCTTGACATTTTCTTCAAGGGATTTAGTGCATGCCACGGTTGTTCCCATCTCAAGCTTCTTCACCATGTGATCACGGTTATCTTGAGAAGGTAGAGCAATGCACTTCCCTTTTAGTTGAGTCAAGCTCATCTTTAGCCTCTCATTTTCTTCTTTGAGCTTTTGATATTTATCATCTTTTGTTCCTGCAAATTTTAGCTCAAAGGAAGATTTGCTTGTCGACGGACAACAAGCATCAGCACATGGTAATATAGTTTCAATTTGAATACATGTGCATGAGTGAGGTTGTTGGGATTTTATGTTTTCTATCACAACCTCATGAGCAATGTTTAATATGATACGATCATCCATAAGATTTTCATTAGAATATCGAAGCATATCATATTTATCTTGAAAAGCTAGATTTTCAACTTTTAGCTCTTCTACTTGGTCCTTAAGCAAGGCATTCCTATTTACTAATTGAGCGATACAAATTAAAGAGTTCTCTTGCTCAATTGAAATAGTTTCATACCTTTGGACCAAATCAACATGAGAGCACTTTAGCTCCTCATGTTCTTTAATCAACTCATCAAAGCTTAGAATTTTTATGGAGAGAATATTTTCTAGCCTTTGACGAGCTTCGCTTTGCTCTCTCGCTCTTTTTAGAAGTTTGAGCATGACCGCCTTATCTTCTTGACTTAGATGAGCGTAGAGTTGCATGAAGCTTTTTCCATCCTCCTCATCCTCATTTGTGCTTCCACTATCATTTTCATTAGCCACACAACATATGTAGGAATCGAAATGGGAAGACAAACCTTTTGGAGAGGTGGATTCATTGTTTGGTCTCCAACGTTCACTTTCTTCTTCTTCCTTCAAAGGGTTAGTTTCACAAGGACCAAAGGAAGTAGAAGCACAAAATGAACCATCATGTTTGGACTCATCAAATTTATTTTTAATTCTAGTCCAAATATCATGCGCATCAGGAATATTTTCATAATAATTCATTATGAAGGCATGATAATCTTCCTTGCTAAGAGAATTAACTAAGATGTCAAAAGCTAGATAGTTTAAGCGTATACATCTTTGATCTTCCTCGGAAGCATTTTTCCTATCATAACTAGGAGGAATAATACTCTTGTCTAAAATTTGTTCTAATTGTGGATCTACGGTTCTAAAAGCATTTGTTACCCTAGTAGACCATGAATCATAGTTAGAACAATCGGAAAGTAATATCTCAAGAGTTACCTCCTTGTTCTCCTTTGGAGTTGTCTTCTTGTTCTTTTGGGATATTTTACGAGCCATCACTTCGAGTTGTTAGACTCAATATGAAGTGCCTAGTTCTGATACCAATTGAAAGTCTCCTAGAGGGGGGTGGATAGGCGAAACCTGAAAATTATAACTTTACACCCCAACTAGATCCCTTGATTAGTGGTTAGAACAAGATACACAATTATCGGAGTATAAAAGCTAAGTCCTTTGCTTGTAAAGAGTATTGCTTTCAAATAATGCGGAATTGATAAATCAATACAACTAATAGGTCTATGAGAATAAAGCAAGAGGGCTTAGATAAGAAGAGCAATAACACAAGTTCTTTCTTGCAAGGTGTTGCTTCACTAAATGAGAATTTAATTTGAAGCAACACCAAATAATGTTAGCAAAGAATTGTGCAAGAAAACTTAGTACGAGGGAAAGAAAACAAATCACAAGAAATGAACACAAGAGACACGGGTGATTTGTTTTACCGAGGTTCGGCCCTCGAAGGCCTAGTCCCCGTTGAGGAGTCCACTAAGGACGGGTCTCTTTCAACCCTTTCCCTCTCTCCATCAATCACCAAAGACCGGTGAGCTCTTCTTCTTCTCAAGGATCACTTAAGACCCCGCAAGGATCACCACACTCTTTGGTGTCTCTTGCTAGCTTTACAAGCCTCCAAAACTTTGGCGGAAGTTCAATGGGAGTCAAAACTCCACGCACAAATGAACACACGATGTAGCACACATTTTCTCTCAATGAATCTCACAAGGCACTAGTGCTAAACTCAAACGAGTAGCTCTCTCTTGCTTGCTCTCTCTTTTGTGGCACTTGTGTTGGTTGTAGTGGTCTAAATCTTGTGTATAGGATGGATCAATGAATAGAGGTGGTTGGGAGGGCTTGGAAACGTCAACTATATGACTTGGAATGTTGCTTGGGCTCCCGCTCCTTGAAGTGGCCGGTTGGGGTGGTATTTATAGCCACCAACCAAATTGTAGCCGTTGGAGAAGGCTGTTGGCGATGGGCGCACTGGACAGTCCGGTGCGCCGCCATGTCATCCTGCTGTTAGGGCTTGGAGCTGGTCGACCGCTGGAGGCTTTGTCCTCATGCGGCACCGGACAGTCCGGTGCTATACCGGACAGTCCAGTGCCCCTCTGACCTTCTGCTCTGACATCTGAATTGCACTGTTCACTTTGCAGAGTCGACCGTTGCGCGCAGATAGTTGTTGCCCCGCTGGCACACCGGACAGTCCAGTGGTGCACCGGACAATCTGGTGAATTATAGCGGAGCTACGCCTGAGAAACCCGAAGCTGCAGAGTTTGGAGTGTACGGTCCCTGGTGCACCGGACACTGTCCGGTGGCACACCGGACAGTCTGGTGCGCCAGACCAGGGCACACTTCGGTTTCCTTTTTGCTCCTTTCTTTTGAAGCCTAACTCGTTCTTTTTTACTGGTTTGTGTTGAACCTTTGGCACCTGTAGAATGAATAATCTAGAGCAAACTAGTTAGTCCAATTGTTTGTGTTGGGCAATTCAACCACCAAAAATTATTTAGGAAAAGGTTTAACCTTATTTCCCTTTCAGGTACTTAGTTACATCAAGATGTCTGAGACATCCATAGAGTCTATTACATAAACATAGTGTTCAACAATAATATCAAAGTGCAGAGAAACGAAATGTAGAAGATAAGCCTGCACAGGCAGCTGACTGGGGGTTTGCCACTAAAATAAACTAGAACTCATCATAGTCCTGGAACTCCTCAAAGTCATCCATGTTGCCAGCTTCACCTCCTGAGCACTGAGAACAGTGGGGACAACCTAGGGTGGGGTGGTTTGTAAAGCAAGGGTGAGTACACTTCAATGTACTCAGCAAATGTCCCGTTTGGCTAAAGTGGACTAGCTGTATGTGGAGTTAAGGTTAAGCAGTTGCTTTTAGTTGGTCAAGTTTTATTACTATAAGTAGAGCCACATTTTAGTAATAACCCAGTTATCACCCAGGAGTACTCCCTCTAAGAGGAAATACCAGAGATTAGAATTATAATCACCATTGTTAATCATCATCATAAAAGTAACCAAAGTTCTTCTAATCGAAGAGGATCCTAAGGCTGCTCGTAACCATGAGCATGGCTGATATACCAGTTTCTAACACTCTACAGAGGTTGCACACTTTACCCACAAGCCGTGATTCCCATTCTACCCGGGGTTCTAGCCTCCCATTGATCACTACCAAGGTGACCCAGCAGGGTCTCACTACGTAGCCTTTACAAAGATTTCCCAGAGGTCATAGCCGCCCGTTAGGTTTCTCCAGTTTGATAAACACAGTACATCTCCCCAGAGGAAGGGTGACTAACAAAACCAAATCAAAGAACCTCTACAACCAGCCTCGGCAGAGCAAGTACTGTTCCCGGACCCCATTGACGGCCCTACGGCGAAGCCAACTACTCCTCTGGTTCCTCTAATTAATCAGCTAAGGGTGTCCCATTCCACCCTCATGGTTGCATTGTTATCCCGGGTTGTCACTCCCTAAATAGGTCCTTATGGAGAGGTACTCAGGAAACAGCTTGAGCCCCCTAAAGTAATCACAAGAACCTCATCGGGATAACATCATCGTATCATAAAAGATCACATCATGTTCATTGATTAAGTTAAAGCAATAGCATAAGCCAACCATGATTAACCCAAAAAGGTAAACAAGGGTAAGGTAAATATAGACTAGTCAATCCTTAGGTTTCAATAAAGTAATGCGGGACAATGAATTATAAAGTAAAGTAGGACATGATAGGTCTAAGGACACTTGCCTTCACCAGGTTGTTGCTCAGAGGGATCTTCGGTAACACACTCAGGAACCACGAGCTGCTCGTTGTCTAAGTAAAGTGAGCATACATTCAATACATTTGGAAGGTAAAAATGAACATCACATCACACATGTACAAACATTGGCATACAACTCAAAAAGGTATAGTATTAAGTATAGGGGAATGAGGTCAAGTTATAAAATGGACTAATCCTAATTGGGGATTAATTACTCTCTAAGGGTTTGGAACATAGCTCAAAAAGGTTAAGTAGTAATTAAACAAGAAAAGATTAAGTTGTAAGATGAACTACTCTCATTTAGGGAATTTGATTATCCTTTAAATGTTCTCCATAATTACATACCTAATTCTATTTATCTCATTAAGGCCTAAAGGTTAAACCAAAAATGAATCCATGAAATGCATAACACTAATCTCACAAGATTAAATATACTTTACTCCTAGGATCCTCCTTTTATTTATTTTCATTAAATAAATAAATCAACATATACTTTAATTCTATATTCTAAGTGTAAAAATTAGAGTATACAGATTACAGTTGGGCATATTTTATTTGAACCAAGAATAATTTTGTGAACATTTTGCAATTTGAACCACTAAATTTGGAGTTCATATGAAAAATATATGAAATAAACAAGTTTTAAAATTTGAAATATGAAATTAGGGCTAAATCTGTGATTAAATAAAAGTCTAGGAGGCTAATTAAAACAAACCAAGGACCTATGCGCTAAAACAGAGGACAACGGGTTGATTTCCTAAAACCAGGGGGTTCTTAAGCAAAACAACCACGCGAAGGGGTACGGGGTAACCTCAGCCATCGGATCAGAGATCAACGACCCAGAATAGATCGCGCGGGTGCGCACGCGAGCACGGGCGCGCGGGCGCGACTGACAAGTGGGGCCAGGGCGCCAGCAAGCCAGGGCGGGCTGACCGGTCGGGCCCAGGGGTAGAGACGCGGGTGAGGGGGAAGAGAGAGGGGCAGTCAGATCTCGATTGAAGGGCTAGGATTAGATCTACTCGGGTTAAGTCCAAACCATCCGATCTCGGGCAGATCGTCGAGATCTAACGGCCAGGGCTGACTTGGGCGCGGTGGCACCGCTCGGTCCCGTGGCGAGGGTTCGCCAGAGACGAGCAGACCGGCCACGGCGGGGAACTAGAGGCTCGGGGACTAACCTAGGCGCAATCAAGGAGGTCTGGCGAAATCGGCCATGGCCTACACGCCGGCGCATGGGCACCAGAGGGCGCAGACCATGGCGGAGCGGGCTAACGGCGACGCTGGATTGCTCCGGTGAGCAATCGCGCGAGCTATAGAGCGAGGATAACCAAACTAAGGGCACGGGCAGGTTGCTCACCTCGAGCAGAAGCGTTGGTGTCACGAAACGACGGCGAAGGCGCAGGGGCTCGACAGGGCGACGGTGGCAGACTCCGGCTGCGCAAAAAATGCTCCGGTGAGCACAGACCAGATGAGACAGAGACAGAGAGGGCACACCGAAGGGTGTCCCGAGTAGCTGACGGTAAGGCGAAGCTCACTGTGGCACTGGACGGGGCACGGGCGCAACGGCGGCCACAGAACGGGCGGTGGGCGTCGGCGGGGGGTGGCGAAGCTCTCGGTTCATGCGGTTAGAGCGAGAGAGAGGGCGAGGGAGCTAGGCAGAGGGCGCAAATGAGAGAGGGGAGGTGGGCGTGCATGGCGTGGGGCTCAAAAGGGGCACGGGGGCTCGGACGTGGCCGGAGAACGCGCGATCGTGGGCGTGTCCACGGTGGGGAGATCGTGGGTGGGAGGTTAGAGACGGGCTGACAGGTGGGAACGGCGGGTCAGAGAGAGAGAGAGGGGGTGCGGGGGGAAAATAACGGTGCTGATAGCTCTAGCCCACCGAGCAGAGAGAGGGAGAGGAGTGAGCGCGTTGGTTGGCACCGACAGGCGGGACCCACCTGTCAGACACAGAGGGCTCGCGCGCGGGCTAGGCTAAATGGGCCGACCTAGGCTGAATTGACCTTTTCTATTTTCCTGGAATTTCTATTGCCTTTTCTATTTATTTTCTCTAGGGTTTTCAATTCAAATTCAATTCAAGTTTCAAATTCAAACCAAATCAAATATGTGCAACAATTCAAAGAATATTTAGGCTCAATATGATGCAACATTCCATGACTCATATGTTTTGGGCAAAATAAAATAAATAATCCCTCACTAATACAACTAATTCTAATTAAAAGAGAAAGAGAAAGATAAAATTAGAGAGAGAGAGAAACTAGAGTGAGATAGAGAGGAGTAACACCTGAATTTGAATGATCATAAGAAAGAAATTTTATACCCCCAAATTCAGGGTGTTACAATGAGACCCTCGGACTGCAACGCATTTATGGCCCGCACGTCCCTAGCCTGCGGCGCACTCATGACCTGTCGGACTAGGCCTGAGTGTGCAGACCGCTGACAGGGCACAACGCAACCAAGCCACGCCGAGCCCTAGGCTAGGAAGGCCAGGGGTCGGCATAGCTCGAATGATGACGCTTGGGCCCCATGCTGCCCGCGCCGTCCACTATAAGGAATACGAGGTTACCAGGTGACCGTGAGGCCCACGGGCACACATGGCTTCACCAGGATAGAACGCTTGGTTTTACCGTCGCTAGGTGACTTCTTCCTGGGAAGCCACCGCTGGCCGACCCCTTCCTTATCCTATAAAAGGAGGAGGTGGGTCCCCAGACGAACGGATGCATGTACAAGCAACGAGAAGACACCCAAGCGTGAGGATGAAAGACCGGCGAACAGGAGGAGGACGCACCAACGAGGACCCAGAGGCTAGAGCCCCGCCACCAAGCCAAGACCTAGCTAGGACTCTACCTTGTAATACTTAGCTCCACCTACACCACGATAAGAGACTTGTGAGCCTCTCCTCCCTCTCTCGTATGCTTATAACCCCTACTACGAGCTTTGATCAACAATGGTGTCAGTAGCACAAGCCGCCGATGACTGGATGTAGGGACGTTCTGCCCAAACCAATATAAATCTTGTGCCCATCGCGCACACGGTCCAAAGCCCGGAACGCGCATAATAAATTTACTTGTTGAAGCAAGGTTCGAAACACCAACTATTGGCGCGCCAGGTAGGGACCTTGCACGTTCCCGATGAAGTTCTTCAAGCTATGAATGGCTAGCCACGACGACAATCGATCTCCCAAAGTGGCGATCCGTTTCGAGAGCCTCGACTTCCTTGACGGTAAAGGCAAAGTGGTCAGGGCCCCAGAAGCCCGACCCCCTCCCCCGAGGAGTCTCGGCTCGACCACAGGGGCCAGTGGTGGCCCCCGCGTCAACTGGACCCCCGAAGCGACCATCTGTTTTGGGAGTCTTGAATTCGTCATCAGCGGCGAGGGGACAACGGACAGGGCTGCGGAAGCCCTAGTCCTTTCAACGAGCGACTTGCCTGACATTACCGAAAGCCTAAATAACCTCTAGCTCAGTTCCCTAGGGGAGGTGATGGGCGGCAGTGTGTGCTACAACTCTCTTTCACCAAGACCATGGGAATGCTAGCCCCGACCGAGGTCCGCTCCACGATCTTCTCCTATCGAGGCTAGGAGGCGGATTTAGCTCCTCGTCACGCAGGGCCGACTATGTTGGGGCGAAAGCGTGACATCCCCTCGCTCGATCGTTTCCACAACAGAAGCGGAATGTGTCGGAGGGAAAGCAAAAACAAGTGAAGACTGAAGAGTACGAGCCTCATGACGGAGGGAGCGTACAGAATGGGCGAAGGCTTAGCGCCCTCCGTCGCAGCCAAGAATGGCGAAGGCCTCCACGACTACCGAAGGCTAGGCGCGTAGAACGCGAAGACTACGTGTTGTTACCCACACGTTATTGTAATGGGGGGCCCGTGTATAACTGCCCCGTGCCACAGGGTCCCACTTGTAAGCCACTGTGTGGGCAGAGTTGATAGTGTGTCTGTCCATGTATGTACTAAATCACGCTGTAATGACTCACGATAATCCTTGGGAGGGGAATATTCTAGGGATAACATAGGTAACCAGGGGCATAATTGTATTTGATAGGGTGGAACCGTCCCCTGGTTACCTATAAATACCCCCGTACAACACCATTGCGGGGGACAGAGAAAAACACTGTTGCTCTAATACATTGTGTTAGCTGGCATCAAACTATTTTCGTTCTCCCACTCTTTGAGCTAGCCAGACCACGTGTCGGCAAGTTCCAACATTTGGTGCCCACCGTGGGGGCAACGAGGAACTATTCCTGTGATGGCCCCCTAGAGCGACTTCGAAGGCCACTACTTCCATCGACAACGTAGCGAAGGTGGCCCTTCTAGCTGAAAAGAAGGGCAAGGCTCCTCTCGCGAACGACATCCCTCAGGAGGCCTTCGACGATGAGACAGTCAACAGCAAAAGACAACGCCAAGATAATCCTTCTACCCCAGAGGGCACCGTGCGGACATGCAGCTCTGAGGGAGTACCTCAGGAACCCATGCCAGGTTTCACCCCTCCAGAGGTAGATGACATCGTCGAAGATGGCAAAATCTTAGGCATTTTAGCCGAAGACCAACTCAAGTTGCATGCTCTTCGCAACAAGAATAATCATTTACAGAAGCAGAAATAAATACTTATAGCCAAGCGCCAGCGCATTACCATGCAGGCCAAGGTCAGGCAGATAATATTAGATGAAGAGCAGAAGGCCATAGAGCTAGAACAATAAATCGCATATATGCAAGGCGAAGGCCATCACCAAATGCAGCAAAATTCTCCCTACATACTAGTCATGACTCCAACCACTTTACATGGGATAAATTACCTTGATGAGCGAAGCCCACTTGCACCACAACTCCAGGCTTTACCTTGGCCTAGCAACTTTAGAGCAGGTACTTATCCTAAGTACAATGGTAGCACCGACCCAACACAGTACATCATGAGCTACCAGGTTGCGGTCACATCATCCGGAGGGGACGATGCCACCATGGCCAAATCTTTCATTATAGCACTCGAAGGCCCAACCCTGACATGGTACACCAGACGACCACCACTACCAATCGATTCATGGAAAACCCTTCACGACAATTCTTGTTAAACTTCCAAGGGTACATGATAGTAGACGCGGCCCGATCTTCCGTGAGATACGATAACTTGATTGAGTGGAGATCTCGACGTTGATGATCCAAGGCTCCGAGCGAACGGCTCCTCGCAATCACTACACCACGGATCCGTTGGTTATCGCCCATGACACACGAATGACCTCGCCATGAAGGCTTATCCCTGCAAGCATAATCAAGAACACAAGCAAGAACAGGAAAGAAACGCAACCAAAATTGTATTGATTACGGGATGGGGTATCACAAGCCAATGACGGCGACACTGTTCGATGACAGAATTGATCTAAGCAAAACCCAAACCTAAATGTGGCAGTGGCTGCTGAATAAATAGAGTATTAGGGCATGCGTGACCCCTGGACTCACCCCTAATGGGCTCTGACGCGATACACGGCCCAACGGCCCAACAGACGGTGTCGCAGCACCAAAATAGAATTTGAACGCTGACTTGTTTCGACGATTCCCGTTGACTCCGGATGAATTTTAGGGTGGAACCAGTTGGGTTGGTTAGATAATCTCGTTATCTTTCCAACCATATCCAGTCTGTCGCAATCGGAGTCCGGATGCATCTTGGGCATCCATTTTAGTGCAGACTGGTCCTGGAACCCGAGATCGAGTCGCATCCAACTCGGACTTGATCTCCTTCCTGTTGTGGACGCCCTTGCTGCTCCTCCTCAACACCTTGGCCTTTCCCAAGTCCTTGCTGGTCCTCTCCAAGGTACCTAATCATCAAAACATCCGTGGCCCCAAGCATAAACTCTGAAACACAATTGACTAGGGTAGAACGTACCTGGAGATTTAGTTGTCGTGCACGAGATCGTGTTATCGGTCCATTCATTGTATGTATAGAAGTGATGTCCTCATCATCCTCCTCCTCTTGAATTGGAGTCGTCCTCGATTTGATCTCATCTTCGTCACCCATATATGGCTTCAAATCTGAAATGTTAAAGGTGGAACTAACCCGAAAATCTAGAGGCAACTCAGGTGGTAATCCAGGGGGTATCTCAGAGGGAAACACATCCATATACTCTTGCAAAAGGTTAGCAATAGCCGGTGGCAAAGCAATAGACGTATCATCAATGGAATAGAAAACATTTTTGCACACTAAGTCATAGCAAAGTCCAACAGAGGCATGTAACTCATCAAGATCAGATTTAGTGGCTAGCAAAGTAGGAGTTTTTAACTTAATAGGTTGCTGATTTTCAGAGTTCAAAACACCTTTTTGCTTAGCATTAATCTTTTTCTCATGTTCTAAGTGGACCATTTCAGTGGGAGTCATAGGAAGCAACACAATTTTCTTTCCCTTATGCATGAAAGTATATTTATTAGATCTACCATGGTGAATAGCATCAGTATTAAACTCCCAAGGATGTCCCAGTAAAAGAGAGCAAGCATCCATACTCACCACATCGAAATCAGCAAAGTCATGGTAAGAGCCAATAGAAAAATGCACCCTTGCTGTTTTTGTTACCTTGAACTTACCGCTGTTGTTAAACCATTGAATGTGATAAGGGTGGGGATGCTCTCGTGTGGTCAAGCCAAGCTTCTTGACCAACTCAACGTTCACCAAGTTGTTGCAGCTACCACCGTCAATGATGGTATGTACACGGCAGTCCTTGACGATGAGGAACATGTTGAAGAGGTTGTGGCGCTGTCTGTTGTCGTTGTCACTAGCTGTGGCACTCAAAGCTCGTTGCACAATCAAAGCCTTATAGGTCTCGGTCGCTGTTGTACCAAGAACCTCTTCATCACCATCATAACTCTCTGCAATGTTAGCTCCAATAGTATCTTCATCTTCAACATCAGAAGCACTAACTACCCACCATCACCAGTAGCAATGTATGCCCGTTTGCTGGGGCAATCTCGCTGAATATGACCAAGTCCCTAGCAGCGGTGGCACTTGATGTCGGAGGAGCGACCTGTGGAAGAGGTGGTCGTAGCAGGTTTTGCTGCAACACTCGAAGGCACCAAGGACTTGCTGTTGTCGTGTCCCTGTGATGCCGAAGGTGCAGTGCTGCGTGTGCCGCTGGTGGAGGAAGATGTGGACGTCCGTATGCCCGAAGAGGATGACGCATTGGCTGGCGCTGGTGGCTGGTGTGGCGCGAAAGTGCTGCTCCTCCGCTGTTGACGACCCTGCAATTATTTTTCTTCCAACATAGAAAGATGGAACAAGCGTTGTATAGAATGATATTCTTTATAATCAACAATATCCTGAATCTCTCGCCTCAATCCCCCATAAAACCTAACCATTTGATCCTCCGGATCCTCACCTACCCCACATCATAGCATACCTTTCTGAAGCTCTTGGTAGTATTCCTGTACTGACATGTCTCCCTAATCTAAGCATTGCAATTTTTTTTGAAGATCACCTCTATAAGAAGGGGGAACAAAGCAAGCTTGCATCTCCTCTTTTAACACATTCCATGTTTATGGTGCAGCACGTGTATTAACAAGTTCATTCCACCAAATGATAGCAAAATCTCTAAATTCACTAGTGGCTTGTCTAACCCTATGCTGCTCAGAAACAAGATGGGAATTAAATTTTTGTTCTACCGTCATCTCCCAGTCTAAGTAAGCTTCAGCATCATAAGAACCCATGAACGGTGGAATAGAGAACTTAATTTTAGCAAATGGATTATGGTCTGGTTGAGGATTATGATGACAACATCTACCATTACCTCCTATACCTTGTCGATTACGTGCGAGGCGTTGTGGCAGCGGTGCATAAACATTGTCGTCATCGTCGTCGTCGTCCACAGGAGAGTGAGATGGGGCTGGAGTTGGTGATGGGGGACGAGCCTCCAGTACGTCCATGCGTGTAACAAGTTCATCAACTCATCGATCAAGCTGCTCATAGGATGTCGCCGCAGAGTCCTAGTATTTTTGAAAAGCTTCAGTCATCGTGCGCATCATCTCCTTCGATTGCATCTGAGAGACACACTCATCGTCGTTAAGCTTAGGCCCCTTATCCTTGTCCATTTGATTCTTTGGTCCTGTCATTGTTAGCACAAAATAGAGACAAAAAGGCAACAAAAAATGTGAACCCTACAACTATCTCTCAGGGTGGCGGTGGAGGTGGAGGTGGTGGAATATAAATTATGAAGCGTCTTACCCTGCTCTTACAATGTTCTTACCAGCACTGTAGGTGGCAAACGGTGACCGGTGTGACTGTCCAACGAGTGTGGGTTTGATTGCAAAGGAGTACATGTTCTGCTCGAGAGAAAGCTAGTGTTCTGGGAAGGCTGACTAAATATATATATGTGGCACACAAGTCAGTAACAGATAGCAATGCTAAATAAGTGTTCCAAGTACTCGTCCTAGTTGCTGGTCTAGAAAATGTAATAGAACAGTTGGACCAAAGCACAAGAAAGGAGGTACAAGTATCTAGTAGAAATAGCAATTCTGTAAATAGAGCAGATTTTTTAGCACTAGTAGAAATCAAAGACGCGTTTCCAAAGGAGTACTAGCAAAAGATCTCGAAATATTTTGAATTTTTTACCACTGATCCAAAAACACAAAGGATGGAAGCACACAAAATTTCAATTGAAACAGAGTTGTATTGTGACCTTGAGAAATTCACAAATGATCTCTGAAATTCCTGAAAACACTTAAACATTTTTTTAATCATCTTCCCAATTTTTTTGAAATTTTTGACCGAATCCAGTTTGGGTCACCCTAGAATGGAGTTAGGAATCTGCTGTAAAAATTTGAGCTCAAACGGAGCACCAAGCGAAAAGTTATGCCTGTTTTATGGAAGGTACCTCAAGTTATGGTTTTCAAAGGCACAAATCGGCAGGAACCGAAGCGGCGGCTATGGAGCACAGGGTCAGTTTTAGAGATAGGATTTGTTTTGTGGATATGGTCGGTTTAGATACAGGATCTGTTTTGTGGATAGGGTCAGTTTTAGAGATAGGATCTGTTTTATGGATAGGGTCGGTTGTAGAGATAAGATCTGTTTTGTGGATAGGGTCGGTTTTAGAGATAGGATCTGTTTTGTAGATAGGGTTGGTTTTGTAGGATGGAAGCGGATGAACAGAATCAAACTGAACCAAAACAAATCTAATCCAGCAACCAAACTCAACTAGAACACAAACTCAGAACTTCGAACTTTAAAACTCAATTGTGTAAAGGCTAAGGCGATGGTTTTAGGTCGGAATAAACTGATCATAATTTTTTTGGCTTTTGTGGACTATGGGACGAAACAAAACTAATCTAAAGGTAGGATTATACCTCACGGGTAACCTGGAAATCTGATACCAATTGATAGTAGACGCGGCCTGATCTTCCATGAGATACGATAACTTGATTGAGTGGAGATCTCGACACCCAAGGCTCTGAGTGAACGGTTCCTCACAATCACTACACCACGGCTCCATTGGTTATCACCCATGACACATGAATAACCTCGCCATGAAGGCTTATCCCTGCAAGCATAATCAAGAACACAAGCAAGAACAGGAAAGAAACGCAACCAAAATTGTATTGATTACGGGATGGGGTCTCACAAGCCGATGACAGCGACACTGTTCGATGATAGAATTGATCTAAGCAAAACCCAAACCTAAATGTGGCGGTGGCTGCTGAATAAATAGAGTATTAGGGCGTGCGTGACCCCTGGACTCGCCCCTAATGGGCTCCGACGCGATACACGACCCAACAGACGGCGTCGCAGCACCAATACAGAATTTGAACGCTGACTTGTTTCGATGATTTCCGTTAACTCCGGATGAATTTTGTGGCAGAACCGCCCGAATTATTCCAACTTAAGTGCCTAAGTCCCGCCTTAGAGGCTAAACCACACTTAAATAGGAATAACACGTCAGTCCCTCGGATCTAGTCCGACAAGGCCACTAACAGGATCAAGTACCACGTACTCACTCGATGGTGAGGCACAGAGCAAATACAATAAAGCATAAAACCATACATTGAGGAGTATTAAATTTATTACATCATCATCGGAATTTAGCAAAATTAGTCATCATTGTTCAGAATGCAGCGGAATAAAACTAGCGATAACTAAACCGAGAGATGGGGAAGCCTGTCCCATCACTCCTCATGCTCCTCCTCTGCCAAGGCAGGGTCCCACTCGACTGTCCAACCCGGTGGCAAGGTGGACGGCCAAGTCACTCCAGCAACCATGTCCTCCAGAGAACCTGTAAAATTATGCCACAAGCAAGGCTGAGTATACTAATACTCAGCTAGACTTACCCGGTGTGAGGAGTCTACTCCTCTACCTCTAGATATGCAGTTGTTTGGCTGAGGGGTTTGGTTGCCAAAAGCACTAGCTGAGTCTATAAATCAAGTTTTAGCTTTGTCAAATTTTAGTGTGACTCTCTTAAGACTAAATGTATACCTATCTAATCATACATGGTATCAAACATTTAGCAATCAACAACTTTTGCTAATTCATCACATTTCCACTTGTTACTCAATGTAGCAGCATGGATCAAGCAGTCTCATTAGCTGCGAGAAGCAGATGATTCGAATCGAGTTTTTATACCTTGAAAGGTAAACCTAAACACACGACGTGGCAAGGCACTCCGTCCCCATGCACATCAACCGTCCCCATCGATTCCCCGTCAGCAGAGAGGGGTTCACCGCCTTGGCGTACAATGCCTCACTGACCCCGACTGCCGTCGTGTAGTGACCGCACTTGTACCCACCATAACCGGAATGGGAGACCACGTCTCAGGTCGCGTGAGGAGGGCAATCTGCTGCCAGGTTCAGTCAGGTACTAGGCTTACCGATTTACCATATTTCTCGGCATGTGCTTAGTACGTTCAAATGCTTGACACACGGTACCACACCTTAATCCTTATTCCAATTTTTCGACTCGTAGACAACCAATCCCCATGGATCGTTGTCCACATACCAACATCATTACGATATGAAAATGGATACAACCAATTCCTGACCTCGCGCGAGTGCTAGAAAAATCACTCGACTTCTACCGAGATCCCTAATTAGTAAAGCAGCTACTCGACCTAGCATACTAATATCCATCTCAAAGGGAATCCTGAGTTCATGCAACTAGGGTTTCAGTCAACTCCTACACTTAAGTGCACAGTATAAGCCTACAAACATTAAATGTAGTAAAATAGCATATATAAACGGTTATGCATAAAACCGGGGCTTGCCTTCCAAAGCTGGGGCAGGCAGATCCTCTGGGGCAGGCTCTGGTGCTGGATCCGAGGCTACCTCCTGAGCAACTCCTTGCTCTGGAACGAGGATGTACTCTCCGTCAGCTAGGTTGCAATCTATCGAATGCAATGAGTAAGAACATGTATGCTATGATTATGCAGAATTTAGAAATCATCATGATAAGTGAAGAAAATTAAGTTAATGGATAACTTAGGGTTTCCTGGCTATAAGAGGCTCTTAGGGTTTAAAGCTTATCAATTTAGGTTTGAGGTGCTTGCCTAAGCATAATGGATTAAGATCTGGAATGCCTCTTACATGTTTTAGTAGGTAGTCAAGGGGTTTTGCTGGTTTGGTTAGTGTCACATTTGTCTCCACTATTAATCCCTCTTTTCATTCTTCTCTTATGGATTTTAGTGTGGGTTTGAACTACAACAGTGTTTTAACTTTGCCCAAAAATTTTGTAAATATTACAGTGGTTTACTATTGGTCACTGTAGTTTGTCCTATGAGTTTGAGGTCCAGAAAAATTAAAATATGCCCTGGACAAAAATAACAAAGGTTGGGGAAAAAAGGGTCACTTTATACTACAACTCTTATCTAGGGGTGGGTTCTGTACTAAGAGTCATTTTTACTGGTATCTATAGGTAATAACATGCTTTTGTGCCAAAAATCACAGAGGGCTACTTAGTGTTTATTTAGTTATGATTTTCTAAAGTTTAATGCTAAAAGGACACTTACAACTAACTTGTTATTTGAAAAATATCAAACAACAGAACTCAAAATTTTTCTATGCTTATAATAACAAAACATTAGTTATCCCAAGGTTTGGGGTGTTTTTGCCTCAGGATTATTTTCCTAGGGTTTTTCTAAGTTTTCCTTGTTTTCCTAAAACAAAAGGTATCTCTTTATTTTTATACTAGATAGAGGTATAATAAATTTTTCTTGTGAACTACACTGAATAAGAGAGCTAACAAAAATATGGGTGCTCCCTGGTTCTTTATTTAAACTACCTTTTACATTTTCTTTGACTTTAAGCAAAAAGTGATTTAAATAGCAAACTCTACCTTAATGGGGTGTACAGAGGGGTTTATTATTTTTAAACAGGTTAGGAAGTGATTAAGTACTTCTCTAAATTTTCTTAATCCTAGTCTAACAATGTAGCCATTTTTCCTTATTTCTTTAGCTTTTGACTAGTTAATCCTTTAATTCAAAACTTTAAAGTTTTCTGTAACACTTAGTGGTTTTATATTTTTCCTAAGTAGTTTACCTCATTTAGGATCTGGCAAAATTGGTTTGACTCGATTTGGGTAAACCAAACTGAAGTTATGAATTTTTCAAGTTCTATTTGGATTCAAATCAGATTATTAAAAAGTTTTCCTGGAAAACCATTTTGCACTGAAGACCCTGGGTTCCTTCTAAACTAATCCTTTCAGTTATATCCTTGCGCCACTATTCCTTTGAGTCACTGACAGCGCACAAAACCCCCTGCCCTTTTCTCCTTCTTCCTCGCGGTCCCTTCCCTTAAGTAAACAGTAACCATGGAAAGGAAAAGGACGGCGTGGCTTACCGGCGGCGGGAGAGGTCCGGCGAGGGGCGGGGTTGGCTTCGGGAGGTTTTGGCGGTCACAGCGATGTACGGCTCGACGGCGGTGGTGGCCAGAATCGACCGGACCACGTGCGTAGGCGGGTGAACTCGTCGGCGGTGAGTGCTCCGGCCTAACCACGGCGATCTAGTTCAATTAAACGACACGATGAGCTCCATGGGATGACGTAGAGGCTATGTGCGCAGGGAATCGGAAAATGGTGTAGAGATTTACCCGATCTACGTTCACCGGCGATCGGGTGAAGTCCGGCGACCGTGGACTGGCTTCTCCGGCGAGGCAAAATCCGATTCCTTGCTTGGGGAGCTTCACCGAGGCATGCACGATCTACTTCGAAGGTCGGGCGTGGCTGGGAGAGGCTCTGCTGGCCGGTCTACAGTGGCGGGGGTTCGGGTGGCCGCGGGCACGCCGCTTGCAGGGCAAACGCCGGTGATCTCTGGCTCCGATGAGGTCGAGAGCACACGGGGGAGTACGGTTGAAGCTTCGGTGGGCTTTATAGGCGCGGGCGCGAGCAGGAGACACGGGCACGGCTTGGCGCAGCACGGGGCGTGCGGGGTCGGGCGCTGGGCGTGCTCTGGCGCGCTCAGAGCGCGTCGAACACGTGGAAGTGTTCTTCTGCCCTTGTTCAACAGCTCGCCGAGATCGCAAGCGTGCGAATCTTGGAAAAAATCCGGCGCAGGCCTCTTCCTAGCACCTAGGGCTGTCTCTTATATGTGAGTTCCCATGGCAGATATGCCCTAGGCAGGGAGATTTGCGGGCGCCAAATCTGACATGTCCCTCTGTCCACCTCACGACAAAAACCATGCCAAATCTTGTCAAACGTCTTGGGCTGGGTTTCAAACTTTTCCAGTGGGTGCCTTAGGTGGTATGACACCTTTTTGGTATACAACCCTAGTGGATTGGGTGCCATTTACTTGGTGAACATGGTGGATCTTTAGATTAGGTTCAAAATTTAACTTAGAAAGAAATAGAGAGCTCTAGTGCTCTTTCTCCTTAAGGGGGTGAAATTGGGGTCTTCAAGGGGTCTTTTTGCAATGTTCCCTCCCAGCATTTGTTAGGTTATAAGGCTACTAAAACTTGTTTAAGAACTAAGATTATGCTTTGGCAATTTGGTTAACTTATCCACTAATCCTTGACTGGAAATCTAGTGCTCTTAGGTGCCCTTTTTAGGGTTTACTCTTCTTGGCTCCAAATGACCATTGTTCCACTTGTGTGGTTGAAACCCTTGCCATTCACTTCTCTTAGTTAACCCATGCTTCCAAGATTTTATGCTCTTCTTTTATTCCACAGGTGATCATAGTCATTAGTGCATAAATGTACCATGGTCATGGTAACACCTGGGGTGTTACAAATTTTAGGGTGGAACCAGTTGGGTTGGTTAGATAATCTCGTTATCTTTCCAACCATATCCAGTCCGTCACAATCGGAGTCCGGATGCATCTTAGGCGTCCATTTTAGTGCAGACTGGTCCTGGAACCTGAGATGGAGTCACAGCCGACTCGGACTTGATCTCCTTCCTGTTGTGGACGCCCTTGCTGCTCCTCCTCAACACCTTGGCCTTTCCCAAGTCCTTGCTGGTCCTCTCTAAGGTACCTAATCATCAAAACATCCATGGCCCCAAGCATAAACTCTGAAACACAATTGACTAGTGTAGAACGTACCTGGAGATTTAGCTGTCGTGCACGAGATCATGTTATCAGTCCATTCATTGTATGTATAGAAGTGATGTCCTCATTAGTACAAGCCATACACATATGCCCTGTCAGAATTATCACTCTGTAGACAGCATAAAAAAGAAACCCTTCGGGAGTACTACAAAAAGTTCCTTCTGCTAAAGTCACAACTGGCATCTATCGATGACCACATAGCCATCCACTACACAATCAGTGGTCTTCGCGCCAGCATCTTATACAGTCACTGAAGAGATCCACCCAAAAACTTGCAAAAGTTATATTAGCTATTTGAAAAAATGCCCGGGCCGAAGAGCTCCACTAGC
Source organism: Zea luxurians (assembly GCA_029449295.1). Lineage (NCBI taxonomy): Eukaryota > Viridiplantae > Streptophyta > Magnoliopsida > Poales > Poaceae > Zea > Zea luxurians. The sequence continues at coordinate 8,422,962 of JAOPSE010000005.1, read as the reverse complement.
GAAAAGTCGAGTCACAGCGGAAACCCAAGGACACTCCACAGTCCAGCAGGACATGGGTCAGGCCTACGCAGTCAGACTCAGACTAGCCAAACTGCAACCAGTCTCAAGTGAACACCATCGCCAATCAGTAGCAGACTGGAGACACTACTCGTCGCCACGAGTACCCCACGCAACAGGGCCGTGGTAGCAACACCAGAGGTAGAGGCAAAGGCCGAGTTCTGCAATAGCGAAGGTTTTACTGTCTTTTCTACGGTGAAGACTCAGCACACCCCATAGGTATTGCTCTAAAACCAAGGCCACCAAAGATTGGATGGCCAGAAATCAACCAGCTGACAACCAAAGAGTTGTCGCCCACACCTACCACCCCCAACAATATCACTAGCACCAATTCCACAATGAACATTACCATCCTCACTAGCAAAACCATATGTACTAGCAACACCAAGAAATCCAACCCCTACCGCCACCACCACCACATCACCAAAATCCACCACCACCACCACCAGCATCCAAACAAGAAGACTTCGCCGATCAACCTTTCCGAGGGGTCATTCATATGATTACCGGTGGATCGAGCGTAGACTTCGACACAAAACGGCAGAAGAAAGACCACTACCAAAGAGTCAATCATGTAGCCCTCACCGGGCCGATCGTTTAGACAAAGTGGTCTCATATACCACTCACCTTCGATGCAAGAGACGTCGACCTACGCAATGCGCCACATGCAGATGCCATGGTGATCAACTGCCGGGTCATAGGATGGGACCTGCACAAAGTACTTGTCGACAATGGCAGTCAGACCAACATCATCTTCTTGCATGCCTTCGACCGCATGGCATCAGCCACAACCTACTCAAGCCTGTAGATAGCCCTTTATATGGCTTTGGAGGAAAAGAAACATTTCCAATCGGTAAAATAGAGCTGCCACTATCCTTTGACACTGCTCCCAATGAGTGAAGTGAGCAAGTCACCTTCGACATAGTCGATATGGTTTATCCTTACAACACCATCATGGGGCGAGGATCCATCAATAAGTTCAAGGCAGCAATAATAAATTTTTCCTAATAATATTTTGCTAGAGACCTTCTTCATCTTCCAACTTCCAAATCCATTTAGCTAACAGGCTCATGTCCATGTTTTTGTTGTTTCTGAAGATAATCTCTTGCACCTTGTTGAAATCGGTGTTCTGTCGCCTAAGGAATTATGTTCCTGGTGAATCTGGCAGGGAGTTACCGTCCCGATGGAGGATACCCACGAGGCGGTTATTTTCGTGCCTTTTCTCATCCGAGGACTGGCCCTGCAAGTTTCTCCCTTCTTTCATGGCCTTCTTGATTTTTATTCTCTGAATCTTACACATCTGAATCCCAATTCTGTGCTTCAAATTGCTGTGTTTGTCCACCTCTGCGAAGCCTTCCTCGGAATTCTTCCACACTTTGGGCTTTGGAAATACCTTTACCATTGTCGGCCCGGGATGGCCGGAGGGCAGCATCAGCTTGTTGGAGGCGCCAGTTTGGAACTTTGCCGAGGCAGAAAAACTGAATACCTTAATATTCCTTTGAAAGATAGTATTAAGGGATGGCGCTTCTAATGGTTTACCATGGAGAATCATAACAAATCGCTTCTTGCTCGCTTGGGGAGACAACGTGACGTCTGAACGCCTAGCTGGACAGATGTCCCGACCGACTCGGAGCTTGCCGAGTCTAGGGTTTTGCTCGCTAAGATATCTATGTTGAAGACAGAGGCCTGACCGCTGAAGTTGTCATTGTCGACTTTGTTTTCAAGAACATTCAACCTTTGAAAGACAGAGTCTATCCAGCTTATCTGTACACTGGTGTTAGTGATCCCTCTCGAGTTACTGATAAGCGGATATCTAAGGAGGATTTGCTGAGTCGGATTAACTCAATGCTGAGGGGCAAAGCTTCGAATGTTGGTGCTCCCCCTTCGTACTCTGCCTAGAATCTTCCCCCTGTGGTAAGCACTGTTGTATACAAGTTTTCTGTACTTGTCATACGTAGTGCTCTTACTGTGCCATTTTGTCGCTGCAGAGGTCCTTTTCAGAGTTCGTATTCAACCCGCCTGTTCAAGATAGGAGTCCAGGCCATAGATCACGACCTTCTTCGGAGGAGATTGAAGCCTTCATTGCTGCGTACCGGCGTCTCCGTAAAGAGGAAAAATAGACTCATCTCCGGATGCAAACTATCACTGACGAAGCCGAAGCGAACGTTGTTCTTAGTATGCTGGCTGGCGAGTCATCTGAGTCTACTCGCGCTGAGTCGGCGAGTGCCACAACTGAGCGTGTGTTCGGTGGGGAGGAGAGAGTTTGCAACTCTAGTTGTGCTCGTCGCAAGCAGACACACCGAGCAGGTCATCTGGCTATCTCCACCGAGACGAAGAGGAGGAAAGGAGAGCTTCGACACTCATCCGGCTTATATCTGGAGGCTAACTCCGCTGCTCCAGACCTTGGTGGTGATCCGGCGAGTGTCGATCTCGAAGATGACACTAAGAGTTGTGGTGGCATCAGAGCTGGTGGGCATGTTTTGGAGGAGGAGGAAGTGGAGGAGGAGGATGAGGAAGATGTTCCTCTTTTGGTTTGCAGGAATCGTCGTAGCAAAGCCAGCAACGATGTCCCCATTCAGGCTCTATCAGCATTGGTTAGCCTCCAAGAGATGACGATGTTTGCCATTGACCATGAACTAGAGGAAATCATTCCAAAGGGCCTCTTATTGGAACCTTCTGAAGTTGGAGGTGCTGACATCCATGTAGAGGTCTCGGATGGTGCTCCTTCGGCTAGTCTTCTTGTTGGGCAAGAAATAACCCAACAGTTTCCCATGCATCTTCGACCTTTGAGGGCAATCTGATTTGTGAGGACACTCTGGTCCCTGAGGTTACACATGAGGGTTATCTAGCCTAGAAGGGTATGACCGAAGATAACCTAGAACCCAAGGGTGCTACGGTGTTAGTTGAACCCTGATCCTGCATTTCAGCTAGAGTTAGTTAGTCGATCACATGCATCTCAAGTCAAACAGTTAGTTGCATGTAGCCATAAGCCTGCATCTCATGACTCCTAGATTTCAGGGCATTGTGTAGTATAGGAGGCAGTGAGACTCGCTCACTCGCCTTGTTCCACGGACAGATCGTGAGTTCGTGCCACGTGGGGATGGACGCGCAGAACGCACGACCCGGGAGACGCACGTTGGATTACTAACGTTGATTTGCATGCACGTAATCTATAGTTGATAAATGGAGACACATATGCATCAGAAAAGACTACAGTTTTAGTAGCACCAAATACTCTTGTGCCTAAATCAAGTCCAGTGCGCTTGTGTGTGTGAGTGAGCATCCGAGGGGTGAGCGAATGATTCTTCTCCAGCTCAGGTGAAAGCCGGTTGAAGTCCAACAAGTGGTACCAGAGCCAAAGAGAGATCCACCATGTCGGCTCCAACGGAAGAGCGTTCCCTGACTCCGCCCCACCGTCGACAATGGCGATCTCCACCGCGTCGATGCAGGAATGGTGGCGACGGCAAGCAAGTGGTGGAAAGGATCATGGAGAGGATCTTGTTGGTTGGACCCACCATGTACCCCATGCTGACCATGACAAACTACAACGACTGAGTGCTTCTCATGAAGATCAAGTTGCAGGCTCGGTGCATCTGGCGGACCATCGATCCTGGTGATGATGTCAGCGAGTCGAAGGATAGGCTGGCACTGGACGTGCTGTGCAGTGCCGTACCACCAGAGATGCTATCCACACTCGCCATCAAGTCGACCATGAAGCTGGCATGGGAAGACATCCTTGTCAAGCAGATCGGTGATGACCGCGTGCGGAAGACGACTACGTAGCGCGTTCGATGTCAGTATGAGGAGCTAGCACTTCGGGAAGGGGAGGGTGTCGAGGACTTCATCCTCCGCCTCACGAATATTGTCAGTCAACTGGTGACGCTCGGCGATCCAGAAGACCCGATGAAGGTGGTGGAGAAGTACTTACGAATCACCCACAGCATATACAAGCAACTCGTTGTCTCCATGGAAACCTTGCTTGACATATCCACTTTGTTGATTGAGGAGGTCACCGGTCGGCTCATGGCGTCTAATGACGGTCCTGAGCCAGAGTCATCCTAAGCAGGGGGCAAGTTGTACCTAACCGAGGAATAGTGGCTAGAGCGCTACAAGAAGAAGGAAGCAGAGAGTAGCTACACCGCTGGTGGCTCTGGCAGTCGTGGTAGGCGACGTGGTCCAAAAGGCAAGGGGCGAGGCACCAAGGCAGATGATATCTGCAACTACTATGGCAAGACCGGCCATTGGGCGTGGGAGTGCTAGGGGAGGAAGAAGGAGCAGCAGGCTCAACAAAGTCACCAGGCCCATGTGGCCCAAGATAATGAGTCGTCTCTTCTTGTTGTCAATGTTGCTAATGTTGCAATCAACCCCTCACCCAACCAGACCAAGCTACAAGCACCGAGCGACGTGGCGGTGATCTGCAACATGTCGAGCACCATGGTGGCGTGCTTTCAGGAAGAGCGCGTCCATCTGGTGGAGCAGGAGGTCTTCGTCGCGCTCGACAAAAAGGAGGAGTGGGATCCATGGCACTGGATCTTCAACACGGGGACATCCAACCACATGATAGGGTGTCGCAACGTGTTCTCCAACCTTGACCTAGGTGTATCTAGGACGGTCTGTTTCGGTGACGGATCGACGGTGTGCATCAAAGGGCGCGGGACCGTGCTCTTTGAGTGCAAGAATGGCGAACACTTCACTCTCTCCAACACCTTCTTCATCCCGACACAGGGGCATCCAACCACATGAGACCTTTTGTTTACAATGTGTGGCTTAGACTGGAGTTTGAGGTATTCGCTATGGATATAATTTCCTGAGGTGCTCAATATTCCACGAGTTTCCTACATAGGTTCCATCCATCTAGGTAAGCCGATAGGATCCAAGCCAAGTGACTTCTGCAATGATTAATGATCCTTCCCATGGTTGTGATAATTTGTGTCACCCTTCTCCTGCCAATAAGCGGTGGAGCACTAGGTCTCCTACTGTAAAGGATCGGTGTCGTACTGCTTTGTCGTGGTACCACCTTAGAGTTTGTTGGTACCTGGCTGATTGGATGACAACATTGAGACATTCTTCTTCCAATACGTCGACGTCCTCTAGTCTAGTTGTCTCTGCCTCGGTGATGCTTTCGAATGTTAACCTGAGTGCTCCAAAAATCAAATCTGCTAGCAACACCGCTTCTGATCCATACACCATGAAGAACGGAGTGTTTCCATGCAAGGCCCGGCTTGGTTGCACCAAAGGCAGCCTAGTGTTTTGTGAAAGCAAGGGTGAGTACACATCAACATACTCAGCAAATGTCCCGTTTGACTGTAGTGGACTAGCTTTATGTGGGGTTAAGGTCAAGCAGTTGCTTTTAGTTGATCAGGTAATTATTACTAGTAGAGAGCTAGGTTTTAACATTAACCCAAGTTGTTAACCCAAAAGTACTCTTTCCAAATGGAAAGAATACCAGAAACCATAATCATATTCATAATCACAATAGAAACCAGCATTATCCTCATCATCATCTGTAAACAAAGTAGCCCTGATTCAATGTGTCTCTAATCAATGGAGCTCCCAAGGCCGCTCATAACCGTGAGCACGACTGATATATCAGTTTCATAACACTCTGTAGAGGTTGCACACTTTACCCATGAGCCGTGATTCCCTTTCTAGCCCAGACTTGCAAGACCCATATTCACTCCCGAGGTGAAAGGCCAAGGATTCACTACGAAGCCTTTACAAAGATTACCTAAGGTTGTAGCCGCCCGTTAGGTTTACTAAATGTACCACACTCCTCTCCAAGGGGCAATCCACCCTCGACAGAGCGAGCCGCATACACCGAGCCCCATTGACGGCACGACGGCGAAGCAAACTACACCTCAGTTTCTCTAATTAATTAGCTAAAGGCGACCCATACCACCCTCATGGCTGCACTATTTTTCAGGGTGGTCATCCAACGAACCAGTCCTTACGGAGAGGCACTTGAGAAACCGCTCGAGTCCTCTAAAATGCCACAAGTAACATCATATCTAGAATAAAAACATAGTATCATCATTGTATCTCATCATGTTCATTAATTAAAATAAAGCGCTAGCATAGAACTAATCATAATAATCAATTCTCAAAGGGTAAACAAGGACAGGAAAACAGAATACTAGTCAATCCTTAGGTTGATCATGGTATGCGGGTTGATGAATTATAAAGTAAATAGGACATAATAGGTTAGAGGACACTTTCCTTTACCAAACAGATGCTCAGGGTCTTCAACCTTATAGAACTCGAGGAGCATGACCACTTGGTCGCCAAAGCTTGACTATCGATTCCTCGAAGCTAGGAAAATGGATCGCAGTCTATTCGCGACGCGCAATGAATACAAATAGGCACAAGCAAACACATACTTGCATAAAAATATTACACCATACAAGATAAAACATTATAAAAGCGAGTAATATAAAATAGAGAGCGCTTCTACGGATTATGCGAGGAAAAGAACCGCGATAGTCGAAGCTACGATCGAGGGGTTTGCGTGTTCACACTATACAAGTATTAATTAGAATATTTAATCTGACATTTCTCAAATATAAATAATATCTACTACTTAGTTTTGGCTAACTTACTATTTTAATTGTGGATGATTAAATAAATAACTAATTAACTCACATGAATAATTATAAGCGAATGGTTTAATCTCGCGTGCGGACGACGCGCGATACGCGTGAACGGCACGCGACACACGCGAACGGTGCGCGACAACGCGTGTGAACAACATGCGTGACACTCGCGAACAACAAGCATCGACGCATGCGAAACAGCACCGCGGCACGCGCACAGTACGCGCGGACCCACATGTGAAACTAATAAATAAATGACAACATGATTACACTAAACAATTATTAATAAGTAATATTTTAGTTAAGGTTAATCATGTTGGTGACTAATTATAAATGCGTAAATCAAATTCATAAATTAGATTTTAAAATTGAATTGTCGTTCCAGTAGCCATTGGTTAAACAAACATTTAAATAAATTAAATAAAATGTGCAACAGTGGGATAAATATTTCCAAATTAAGATAAATTTAATACGAATCTAACTAAACTTGAATGGATCGAATCGGGTTTAAAATGCAAAAGTTATCATTGTTTTAAACTAGACTGTAATTCGCACATACTAAATTACAGAACTGTCATCTTTTTTCTTACCTCATCTTCTTCCTCCCATCCGTGCAAGAGAGAGGAGGGAAGAGGAGGGGGCTGTGCAGGTTGAGGACGAGGTCGGGCCAGCCGCCACCGCAGGGGCCGAGCGTCGCCGGGGCCACGGGCTTGGGGGCACGTAGGGCACGCACGGGGCACGGTCGAAGCCAAGCCACCACCACCGCAGGAGGGGAAACGGAGGGGGACGGAAGCCACCGCCGGGGAAGGTGAGAAGAGAGTGAGAGAGGCCCTGTACGGACGAAAAAAACGAAGAACACGAAGAAACACTAGGTATAACAATGGATGTTTCTCACCAGGGAAGAAGACCCTCGCCAGAGCCGAAGAAAAATTTGTCGATTGCTGGAGATTTGGGGGTCCGATTCACGAACCGAATGCGCCTTGACGAAGCCCTCGATGATACGAACGCAGCGGCACCCTCAGATTCCGCAAACAATGCACGGATTGGGAGTAATTGCTCGTCGGAGTTGTCGCCGGAGTTAGAACCGCTCCGAACTTCGGCGAGCAATACCGGGAGCTAGGAATCGAATTTGGAGGAACTGTTTTGTGTTCTGGAACGTGATCGACGAGGAGAAGCCGGACATGTATATATATCTATGGTTCGGATGAGATGAAAATTCGGTTCAAATTCGGATTTTACCATTTTTAAAATTTGGAAAAGCCTAGAAATCCATATTTTGTGCTCAAAATATTATACATGTTTTCAAAAATTTCAGAAAAATCCTATAAATATTTTGGCACTTAATGAACTCAAAAAACATAATTAGAGTTTCTAAAAACATTTTAAGTTCCTCAAATAAATAGATTTTGGTTTCCGAAAAATAGAAAAATATTCCAAAAAATATGAAAATTTACTGAACGCTTCTATAAGATATGTTAACATGTTTCAAACACATTTTGCACTTAGAAACACCATGCAATGTAATGAATGAAACAACCAAAGTGCCTATAGGGCTCATTCCACTAGGTTTACGCCAATACTAAATAAAATAATTCTCCATTTTTAGGAAAAAGAAAAGGAAAGCAAAGAAAAGAGAGTAACACCTGAATTTGGTGGATATTAGGAAAGAAATTTTATACCCCCAAATTCAGGGTGTTACACATCGACCTGTGCGGGAAGGGCTACCAAGGGCCCGGACAGTGAGAGATGTCTAAATGGCACCACTGGAAGCATTCGACGGCGCCTTGGAAGTTGGCGCACACAGTGATGATCCCCTGAGGACCTAGTATTTTGAGTATCATATATGGGTAGTGTGGGATGGCCATGAATTTTGCTAATCCCGGTCTCCCAATAATGGTGTTGTACCCACAGTCGAAACACGCCACCTCGAACCTCAAGAACTTAGTTCAGTAGTTCTCTAGGGTCCCGAAGGTGACGGGCATGTAGATGTGACCTAGTGGGTGCTCTCCTTCGATCGGAATGATGCCGAAGAAGGGTGTATCCGACTGAGTAGGTCAGCGATGGTGACCCTCATAGCTGGAAGTGTTCGGGGGAATGGTGGCATTGATGCTGCTACCACCATCCACCAGCACCTTCTTAACCCGGCTTTCCCAGATCATAGGGTCGACACATAGTGGGTACTTGCCGAGGTGATCGAAGTTAATCCATTGATCGGCTCGGCTGAAGGATATTGTGTGCTCCGACCATAGGTAAGGGGCTGGAGCTCTGTTTGTGGCCACTAGAACTTGCCGATCATTAAGCTTCTGTTGACTTTTGTTTTCCAGTGCCTTGTGCCCTCCAAATATGTACCTCCCTGTCGATGCGCCGGAAGGCTCCGCCTCTACCTCTCTCCTACAGCTGAGGCTACCTAGGCTCATTAGGCTCTCCTCGAGGAGGGGGAGGCGGTAGTGACTGGAATGGTCGGCCATGCCCGACGGAGTTTTTGAAATCTCTGTAGTTCTGCAGGGTGTGTCGCATGTCCTTGTGGTACGGGCACTGGGAGTCGAGGATCTAAACCAGTGTCCTTACCCCGCCACAGGGCGTGCCATGGGCTCGAGCTGCAGGTGGCCTCGCGGTGTCCACTTCCACTCGGGGCCTCTTCTCCTAGCGTTTGTTTGGTTGCTGGTTCATGTCCTTTCGAGGCGCTGGAGGTACAGACTTCGTGCCTCCAATAAGGTCTTAAGCCCGCTCATCCATGGTGATGTAGATGTTCACCTCCCTGAACAGTTGTTCAGAGGTGGTGGGTGCTTTTTGAAGTATAGCTCGAATGAAAACTGGATCGTTGGACCCTCGGTAGAAGTCTTCGATCACGGCTGCCTCAGCGACCTTGGGATACGGTTCCTCATTGTTTGAAATCTCCTAAGGAATGAGTGGAGAGTTTCATCGTTCTGGCGCTTGATGGATTTGAGATCCCACGGTTGCACCAGTTTGTTAGAGAGGGACTGGAAGTTTGCGACAAACCGGCGGCTGAAATCTCCCCAGTCGTCAATGCAATGTTGATGTAGATGTCAAAGCCATTGTAGTGCGTCCTACCCTAGGAAAATGGGCAAGTACGCCATCATGACGTCCTCCGTTGCCCCAGCAACCCAGGCGACGGTTGTGTAGACGGCCAGCCAACCCCTAGGTCCTGCTTAGGTTCGTATTTGTCGATGTTGGAGACCTTAAAGTTGGGGGCCATTGGATGCCTCGGAGGCAGGGGGTGAGCTTGGAGACCCTGCATGTCTCCTCCTGTCGATGATCTTGTCGTCGATCCTAGGGAGGGGAGGGAGTGTCATGTCGCTTTGACCATCCTCGGACCGGACTGCTGGTAGAGACTGTCGCTGACTCGATCCTGGTTGCACGGCTGTGTGCCGGCACACCATGATCTAGATCATATTCCTCCCGGTGCCTTATTTCATTTTCGTTCCGACGATCGCGCGAAGCACTAAAGTTGCTCCACGCGTTTCGTTGGCTGTTGATGGCATGACATAGATCGTTCGGTGGGTGAGCGAGAGGTAGAAGATGATTGGCCGCTGAGTGAGCACTCGCCGATAGCCCTCCACGTCAGGGTTTCGTGGGAGGCCGTTGACTATCTTCGCTAGGACCCCTCCAACCTTGCTCATCGTGTTTAGTGCTCGAGCGAAGTTGGGGTACCGGTTCCAGGCGAGGAGTGGGTTCTCTCGTCAGAGCCTAGCATCTTATTTAGCTTGCTCCCGCTCACGTTCCTGAGCTTGGCAACAATCACGACGGCGGGAGTTGCGCCTTTCTTGATGCATCCTTTCATCAGGAGTCTCCCCATCTCTAAAGCTTCGTCCCGAGAGGTGGGCTGAGCCGGGTCCCTTCTCCGACCTCATGGTGTCGTCGCACGTTTCGGCGCCTGTTTCTCCGTCGTCGTGCATAGCGCTGGGGAGGCTCTTCCCCCAGCATGGTGGGTTCGTGGTTAGAGATGGGCGATGACTCTAGTCTCCGCTAATGAAGAGGATGTCTGGGAAGAAAGGAGTAGGTGCAGCGATGTTCTTCTTCCCGTCCTCCTTTGAGGATGGAGGAATCGAGGTGGTCGTCCGTTGCGCTTTTCTACCCCAGTTCGAAATGTTCACCTTCTTTTGTCAGGTGATCCATGTCCACTCCTTAGTGGGTGAGGTGTACAACGAAGTTCGTCGAGTTGTGGAGGGTATGGTTGACTGGCCTTCCACCCTCTAGGGGATCCTAAGCCTTGCCTCGTGCTGGACCACGCCTCGTCGCATCATTGGGGGGTTGCTGGTCGTGATTTCGCTGCAGCTTCTCTTGGTGATCTCAAGGAGGATCTCTTCTCGGGTGGAGTTGCTATGCGGTGTAGAGTTTCTTCTACATCTGCCACGCACGAGATGGTCCTGAAGCAGAAAACTGCTCTAGGGCTGAAAGTGATCTTGCTTCTTGAAAACGACGGCCATGGAGTCAACGTTGATCGATGACACACCCCCTACCTGGCGCACCAGCTGTCAGTGTTTCGTGTCCGACCGCACATCCGAGGTTACCCTCGTGGTGCTTTTGGGTAGGACGATGTCGCTGATCATGACTCGATGATTCGTGCTTCATCACAAGAGAGAGACAAGTAGATTTCAGCAGGTTCGGGCCGCTTTGAGGAGCATAATACCCTACTTCCTCAGGTGGCTTTTTGTATATGGATGGGGTTACCAGTTGTGACTACTGAACTTATCGGATGCTGATGAGATGATTAATGGAGGGGGGCCTTAGCTTTATATACACGACCATGGGGGTTTTCCCACACATGTGTTGATTGCGATCTCCCTTTTTATCTCCTAATTAGTAGTAAACATCCTTCACTATCTCGAATAAAATATGACAATCCCATGCCGAGCTATCTGCGGCTTTTTAGGATGTCGGGCGTGGGAACAAACTAGCCAGACTTACTTGAACCTATGTCGCGGCTAGCTTAGACGTGGGCCTCTTTCGCCTCTGGATCAGTCTGTCTCCATTGTCTCTGTCCGCCTGGCCCATAGCGGGACGCTTCAAAGGGGCAACTACCGTGTGGCCCTGAGCGAAGTTTCTCCCTTGTGTGGACCCAAGGGATATCCATCCCCGACACCTAGGCCTCCATGATCTTTGTGCATACAAACTGTCTCCCAATCAACCAAGTGGTACTTTTTCCTAAGGTCAAAACCATTTTGCCACAACATCTTTTTCCTGAGGAGATCAATTTGATTAATGACTTTTTTGGGGGCTTTGTAAAGGGAAAACATGCAAAGGGGAACATTAGATAGTCTGTTATTAACCAAAGTTAGCATCCCATCCAAACTTAAGAACCTAACTTTCCACCCCACAACATCTTCTCCATTTTTTCTACCACTTGTTGCCACTAAGTAGAGCACAAATTTTTGTGATCAAGAGGAATACCCAGATATTTAAGAGGGAGAGATTTAATAGGACATGTGAGGATTTCAGAATAAAGATTTTTAGAATCTTTAGCTGATCCAAAGCAAACGACCTCGCTTTTATGGAAATTAATCTTAAGCCCTGACATCTGCTCAAAGAGAGTAAGGATGAATTTAAGATTTCTAGCCCCCTCAAGGTTATCTTGAAGCATGAAGATAGTGTCGTCGGCGTAATTTAAGCAGATGCAACCTTTGTCCATAAAGTAGGGCACTAAACTAGTGATCAGGCCTGAGAGTTGAGGTTTTTTTACCAAACACGCAAGACCATCAGTTGCGATATTGAAAAGCAAAGGAGAAAAAGGGTCCCCATGCCTGACTCCTTTATGAGTGGAGAAATAAGGTCCAATTTCATCATTGGTCCTAATCGCAACCCTGCCTTCCCTAACAGTATGCCTAACCCAATCGCACCACCTCTCACCAAAACCTTTTTTCTCTAACATGATATAGAGAAAACTCCAATTAACTTTGTTGTTGGCCTTTTCAAAGTCAACTTTGAAATGATTCCACTTTGTTTGCTTTTTTTACTTCATGAATAATTTCATGAAGGGCAACAACACTATCCAAAATGAATCTATCTTTTAGGTAGCCTGATTGTCACACACTTATCACAAAAGTAATACATGAGGACAAACGATTGTTTAGCACTCTAGTTAAGATGTTGTAGCACACATTAAGCAAACATATAGGTCTAAAAATTTTAATGTCCACCACATTATCTACTTTGGGAATGAGGGTCACAATGCCATAGTTTAGTCTATGTATAGGAAGATTACATGAAAAAAATCATCAAACATGTTAACCAAATCCATCCTTTTAATGTCAACCCCACACTTCACTCTTAAGGTCTATATCCTCGATTCGTTTGGACATCTCTTTTTTCAAATTTTTGTACTGACCCTCAATATTAATGTTCCAACCTTTTAATTTATTTTTGTCACACCCGGATTTAGGGGCACCAAAACCCGAGCGCGAACTTCACCATGTGTGCTGGGATCAAGTCTCACACATATGATGACTCATGGTACAAGAACAAATGTCACTACATTAATATGTAACGGAGTTATGTACAAAATAATTAAATAATTACATCATACAAAGACAACGATCTAGCAACCAAAGTTGACTGGGAGATGACGGCCTAGACCACTCACGAACTCAGTCACAGTATCCTTCATGTTCCTCATCCTGTGGTACCTGCTCTTGACCTAGGGGGAATGTAAGTACAATAAGGGTGAGCTCACATACATTCATCGCTCAACAAGTTGTGGGGAATAATGTGCATAAACTCACCAAAGGTAGGAGCTCATGTGAAGTGTAAGGCTTAACAAAGGAGATGGTTAAAGCTGAGCATTGCTTTTAAAGTTGGTCAAAATTTAATTAGCAATTACTAAGTATAATTAGATACCAACCCAATTAAGTAAGAGATCAAAATTAATAATGTTGGGGGCCTTACTCTTCCAAAGGTCCTAAAAAACGTGACTAACCATATGTTTTTAGCATGATTATGAATAGTTACAAGAAGCTTTGGCTTTGAAATGGAGGACCTCTCTTGTGACAGAACAAAGGGAAATAAAGAATGGGCGACGAAGCTAGAAGCCAAGGGACTTCGGCTGGACATGTTGACGAAGCTCAAGTATGATGATGACTGAAAGAGGCTAAAGACCATATAGTCCTCAATAATTCATGTTAAGATTATAGATAGTTACCAGGGACATAAATGTACTTTTATCCGGGCTGCGTCCTGTGCCTATAAATAGATGAACAGTAACACTGTGCTTATTAATGTTTATTCATGTTTATGGAACACAAGAATAAATAGATTATTGATATGTAATTATTATTCCCTTTATTCCTTTGTGTTCCTTTATTTTCTTATTTACATTTACATTTATATGCTGAAATGATGAAGGCATGTCCTTCATGACCTTCGTCTGAAGATCATTATATCTGAGAGGAAATAATGCTTCGAAGGACAAAGGTCTTTAACCATCAACAATTGTGTTGCCTTGTTCTTGATTTATAGCATTTGAGAACAAGTGACGAACAAATAACAACACCCACAATGCAATGCAAATGACAAATTGAGTTTAATTTCAAAAGTTAATCATGTGAGTGTCCTGAGCCTCTCATGACCGTGAGCATGACTGATATACCAGTTTTACACTCTGCAGAGGTTGTGCATCTTTACCCATAAGTCATGTTACCCATTTGCCATGGGATTAATCGGACCCCATACACCTCTACCGAGGAGGCGAGGCAGGGTAGCACTATGAGGCCTTTCCAAAGTTCCACTAGTTCGAGAAAACCCGCTACAGATTCATGACAAAGGAAGCATAGGAATCCCTCGTCCGAAAAGCTTTACAGACAGTTTGACCCGAGGACCTTTTCGTACTCTAGCAGCGATGCCTCCCCGCTTGCCCCTTCTGGGTAAGGTAATCTCTCCCTAGCTTTCCTAATTACATGGCCAAGTGTGTCCCATTCCACCCTTGTGTTAGCACTATTTTCCCGGGTGGTTCTCCATGTTCCAATTAACATGATGATCTTATCACGAATAATAATTAAAACAAAAATATAATTGGAACATGATCAAAATAAAACATTAGTTTCTCAAAACTAGGTAGAACAATAGCAAATCTACCCAATAGTTCATCTGTTTGCAAGGTGGGGGATAAACAATACTAGGGAAACCTATTAGGTCCCATCAAATTAACCTGAGCATGTCACAGTGATTAACAGGAACATTATTAGGTAAAGAAGAGTGCTCAAGGGCACAACTAGTCTTAGACTTGAGATTCCTAGGTACTTCTCCAAGCTAGTCTTCAAGTTTCTCATGACCTCACCACTATTTGTAGCAATACATACAAATAGACAAGGAGTACATAAAAATAACAGTACACCAAACATGAGAACAAATAGCGTAAGAATATTCTACGCGTTGTTACGAGGTCGTGGGATCAAGAACCACTAGAATCGGAGTTACGATTATAAAGATATGACTTTCCGAAGTTAAATAGTAAAATAATGTCCATGTTAATATAAACCATGTGAAAGATATATTAAACAGATATAACTGATTTATTACAGGTCACCACTTGATTATAAATCTTATCTTGGTCAAATTACAACCTTTATTAAAAGTTTAGTTGATCAAACATAAGCTAAATAAATTTCTAATTATACAAGTATGTGAGATGCCATAATCAGCACTGTTGATGCGTAGATAATTTTATTATGAAGCTAACGCAATTTGAACGAATCAAATCGGAGTTAAAATTCAAAAGTTATGAATTCTCCAAGTTTCTAGACAGTTTAATATTTATTTTATACCCGAAATAGCTTCCAGGGGTGTTTCTGCAAATTCTAGGGACTACTTTGTAATTTAATATTTAGTCGAGGACCAAACTATTAGTTCCTTTGAACTACTGGGGATGGCGGGTTAGTTTCAAGATTCTTTAGGGTCTCTTATGCAATAAAGCTGAGCCAAAGGGGTATTGGCTGATCTCAGCCAGTCGATCCGATTTGAACGGTGTTGATTAGATGGCATCTACCCTGATTCGGTATAATGTCTCAACCGCCCGATCCACAATCGGTGGCCAGGATTTAAAACACCCTACATCAATACTCGAGCGCCAAACGATGGATCAACGGGCCAGATGCTTCCACTCTCTACTCAACCCACATCCCTTCGATCAAACTCAACATCCTAGATTTAATTCACGAGGAGGTATGTCTTAACTCTAATCTGGACCACCCACTAGGGCATCAATGGCCCAACACCGATACCTACCCCAAACCCTAAGATCACCGATCAACGGTTTGGCGCATCACCCCTACCCCGAGCCGCAATGAGGCGGCGTCGCGCTTCCACCCCAGCGGCACACCCGCCAGAGCCAGGTGCTCCAGACCCCCAGTGCCTCAACATCTATGCTCACCCGAGCCACACAAAGCGGAGGGAGAACCTAGCAGCATGGGCAGAGGCTTACCTACAATGAAGCATGCGAACGAGCTAGGCTATGATCCACAACACCCCACAACGACAATGTATGCGGTGACGAATAATTTCAACGACAACGAGGCTCCCCCAACCTAGTGATGCCACGGATGCCTTCCACATGCACACGCGCAAGCCCTTGATTCCCATCAATGGCACACAATCGTCGCACGGTCAGTTTCCCCTGTGGCAGCTTCAACTCCCATTTTCCCTGGTGTTCTCAAACCCAGTTGACTTTGTTAAATGGCTCTGTCTCCGGTTTGATGGGCGAGGAGGTCACGGGGGCTTGAGTTTTATAGCCGTGGGGTGAGGACACGCTTGGCCAGCCCGACCCCAAGATCAGCGTGGATTAGGGGGGAGTTTGTTGCGGCCAGCAGGACACCGGGTTTGTTACCGAGAAAATAGGGGGAAGGAGATGGAAACTGACACTAGGGACCCACGGTCGGTGCCAGCGCGAGCGCGAGAGGAAAAACTGGCTGCAGGGATTCGCTCGTCGGCGCTCTAGGACTGGGCTGAACGCGCATGTGGCAAGTGGGCTAATAGAGAGGGTGGGTTTGGCGGGTGGCACTGTATGTTGGGCCGCGGCTAGGTCAATTCGGCCCATGCGGCAACTAGGTGAGTTTCTCTTTTCCTTTTTTTGTTTTCTGATTTTATTTTCTATTCCATATTTCAAATTCAAATATGGATTTTTGGTTGGCAAATTCAAGTGTGAATGCACACAAAAAAATCTTGGCATGGATGCAAGGTATAATTTAGGTTAACTACTTTATCACCCTTTTTAAACAGATTCTTCCTAACACAATAATAATTAATTCAACCCATTAAATAATCAGAGGTCCCCTCGTCTATTTCCTATTTCTGAACCATAAAGCACATTTCTAGTATTAAAAGTTCAAGCCTAAATTTGAATCTCTCATTACCACCATGTTATTCATTAAAAATGATCTTTATTGTGAACATTTTTAATTATTAATGTTATAAATTATAAAGTAGGATTTTGGGTGTTACAATTTTTCAGTCTCTTTGTTTTTTCCTTCCAAATCTCGATGTTGCTTTTATTTGTCACAGGTTGAGACCAACTTTCAGTGACCAAATCTCTGAAGTCCGGTCTAAGCTTCCAACAGAGATCATATCTAAAGTCTTTTCTAGCTGAGTTCGAGACCCCTACACTTAACCACAAGGGGGTGTGATTCGAAAAGATTTGCTCAGACCTTTAACACAATGTCATGGTAAGCAAGATCCCAATCAGGACTAACCAAACATCTATCCAACTTTTCAAATGTGGGATCACTGTGATTGTTCGACCAAGTGTACAATCTATTAGAAAGGGCCAACTCTATCATGCTATGTTGAATGATGATAGCATTAAAAGACGGCTCGACTTGCTGACACCACCTGACTTTTTTCTTTTTCCCATCTTAAAATATTGAAGTCATCACCGACTAACATGGGAAATTTACTTCTAGCGCAGAAGGAATAGCAACTCAATAAGAAATCTATTTTTGTGCTCATTTTGGACTCCACCATAGACACAAATAAAATTCCAGATGAAGCTTTTTCCTTGTGAAGAACCAACACTCTTATCATAAACTCACCTACTTCTTGCTCTCTAACATCAAAAACATCCGCATTAAAACCCCCCAGCAGGCCACCAGACCTCCCATTAGGGGGAGAGTTCAACCACACGAAAGGCATGTTACCACTTAACGAATCCAACCAATTCTGATTGTACTCCTTTTATTGGTTTCTTGTAAACCAATGAAGTCAACTTTTTCAGATCTGAATAAATTTTTCAGAAACTCAAACTTGCCACACTTACCTAATCCTTGACAATTACAAATGATGCTTATCATTTTAAAACTATATCATTGATAGAGGAGGACTTTTTGGAAGCGCCCTTCTTATTAGATGTGCATCTAACTTTTTAAGGGCCCATCTTTTTCTTTTTTATCATATTATTCCTAAGATGTTTCTTTTTGTTCAAGTTTTCCTAATCTAAGGGGTCAAAAGCACCTAGGTCCAAACTATTGTCATCTAAAAAATGATGATCTTCAAGACACATCTCACCCTTAGGAATAAGCAACTAATTATCAATATTGGTATGGCTAGATGAAATCTTACTATTATGAAAAATTAGATTAGCTCTAGCTGCTTCTAAAGATTTAATAAGAGCTAAACTTTCAAGGACTTCAGAGCTATTGGAACCTAGACCCACATCAAGATTCTTAGCTAAATCAATCAGCACATCATCATCTGTGTTTAAAACTGAGGAAGGGTTACATGACACACCTTTGTGAATGAAGGCATCTTTAGCTTCAGCACATGATATA
The DNA here is from genome assembly GCA_029449295.1 of Zea luxurians. NCBI lineage: Eukaryota > Viridiplantae > Streptophyta > Magnoliopsida > Poales > Poaceae > Zea > Zea luxurians. Next base: position 8,404,544 of record JAOPSE010000005.1, on the reverse strand, counting down.
GCCATATCCATAGCTTTAACATCTTCATAGGCTTCCAGCCTGCTGCTCCTCCTAAAGCCTTCTGCCATTTCTTTTTCCTTTGGCTTTACTCTTCTTATCTATGCCCACCTGCAAATTTTCTGTTTGTATTTTTTACCTTTCTCTTCTTTATCCCCACCTTGAGAGATATCCTCATTAGTGACTTTAGCAAAAGCTTCCAGCTCTTGAGAACTGAGGAGGTCATCATCATTGTCCTCCAAATCCACCTTCTCCTCACTATTAGCTTCATCATCTTTGACCCACTCTTTTCATTTTCCAAATTCAACATATTTTTCCTCCTTGACCCATGGATGCATGAGAATGAGTGATAAGAGCATCATAATTCTTTGATGTGGCCCAACCAGAGTTTTCACACTCTTTCAAAGCTAGATTTTTTCCCTGCTTTTCTAGAGAAACAACCCTCCTTACCAGGAATCTCCACCGAAGCTCTTTTTCCAAGACTTACCATTTCATCATTCCATCCTTCCTCATCAATGGATTCCATATTAAAAAATGTCATATATGAAAGGTTTCACACCCACTTCAACCACAACAAGGATTGTTGGGGGCTTGTTCTCAAATGCTATGAATTAAGAACAAGACAACATAAAAGTGTTAAATGTCAAACTCCTTCGTCCTCAGAAACAGTATATCCCTTTGGGTATAATGAATCCCGGACGAAGGTTATGAAGGAAAAGACCTTCGTTAGGTTGATAAATGAATGAACAGAGTAATTATATATAAAATGTACAAGTAATAATATCAGCATTATCATCAATACATTTCCGTTATTAAATTCATAAAAACGAATTACAAATGTACCTTCAGACTGATGTAAGGTAAAGGTACAAATCGTGATGCAAAAAGGCGTGTGCCCAGTCAGCTGTGAACAGTACGGGAGTACTGTTCACCTATTTATAGGCACGGGACGTAGCCCATACAAAATTACATTGATGCCCTTTATATTTATCAATAACTACAGTAGTTCTTCGAGGTCCAATTCGGCTTTTCATCTTTAAGTCGGTTCTTCTTTTCTGTCATTGTGCCGAAGCCTTTCTGCACATAGCTTCGTAATCGTCTTATCCTTCGTCAATGATCATTTTTCATTCCAGTCGCACTTCGTCTTAACCATGCTCTTGTACATTCGCGGCCTGACTCCGAAGGTACCTGCTCCGAAGGTGCCTGTTCACATATTACACTTGGAAAATATTATCAGACTATACTTTTGAGGACCTTCGGGAGCCGAAGGCCCCCAACAGTAGCCCCTCGCAATGTCAATTTATTGTAAAGATAAATTCATATTGCGACATGGACGAAGGCTTTAAGCCGAAGGTCCGAAAAAACACCTCCCTTTTGCTAGAATAGCAACAGACATTGACAAGCGGGGCCCTCCAGTTTTCGACATACCGGGTGTATAAATACAAGCTCACCGCGAGTTTATTTGGCACGCCCTTTTGCCACCTGCTTTTTCTCACCCAGCTGTTAGCCTACGCACCCGGCTTTCAAGCCTGCGCGCGTCAGCATTTGCTCGGTCTTAGATTTTTAAGCTTTGGTATCAAGTCTGATTTGTCGGCATTCGCGAAAATGTCTGAGGATAAGATAGTTGCTGGTGCTTCGAAGCTAAGCCTTTCGGAGGAGATGCACTTGGGTTTTCTTGAGTCAATGTCGAAGACCAATACGGAAAAGATTGTCAAGGAAACTTTTGAGGGTTTATCTGAAGATAGTGGCGACAGTGACAGCTATGATGTGGATAGTGGTGGGGAGGACTCCGAAGATCGCCCGTGGCGGCCTAGTCACTCAAACTTCGGAAAATCAACTATTAAGTAGAGTCACCTTGAAAATATGAGGGGGAGATATTTCTGAGATATATCCATGGTGAGGGCAGATGACGGAGAAAAAACTACGCCGACCCCCGAAGATAATGAGGTGGTGATCTTCCGAAGCTTCTTAAAGGTCGGGTTACGATTCCCTCTGAGTAGGTTTGTGGTATAAGTTTTGAAAATATATCAAATTTACCTTCATCAACTTACCCCCGAAGCAGTGATAAGATTGGGAATCTTCGTCTGGGCTGTGAGGAGCCAGGGCCTGAAACCAAGTGCAAAAAGTTTTTGCAATATACACGAGCTAGTATATGAGACGAAACCCTCGGGTAAGGAGCAATATCATAATAATTTTGGTTGCTATAGCTTCGGTGCCCGCTCTGGGTCAAGCTGTCCCGTGCCAACCTTTCGGAAGAGATGGCCCGGGGAATGGATGAAGGAATGGTTCTACGTGAAGAATGATTTGAAGGTTCGGGAAGATATCAAAGACATCATCATGCGCCCTATCTGGCAGCGCTTCGGACTCCGGAAACCAAAGGTAGAAATGGACGAAGCAGCTGAGGAATGTCAGAGGGCTTTCGGCGTGGTCTGCTCTTTTGTTGGGACCAGGGATTTAATGCAAGAGCACATTGCCTTCAGAGTGTGGCCACTTGTAGATAACTGGGAAATGCGGAAGGAGACCGTTAAAGAAACTAACGAGGGTGGTCTAATCAGGCTGAAATATACATTCAAGTATGGAGATAAGTTTGTTGAACCGGATGATGATTGGTTGAAAAGCATTGAAAATGTAAGTGATGAATTGCTTGGGGCATACTCAAAGGCCGAAAACACTGCATTATCAGCGGCTTTCGGAGGCCGAAAAAAGAAGAGACTCAACCGAGTATTTGATGCAATTGGATTTATCTATCCTGATTACTATTATCCAATGCGAGGTCAAAAGAGAAAAAATACTTCTCTTGCGAAAGACACTACTTTGGCTGCTCCCGGGGAGCCAGCGCCGAAGAGGAAGAAAGTAAAAGTGTCCACACACCCTCCACGCTGTATTGAGTCAGCCACAGTGCCCGAGTTCATTGGCGAGGCCTCTTCGGCCACCGAGGCCAGAGAACCAACTGCAGCGCCAAAATCCGAAGAAATGGCCGAAGCACCGGCAATAGAAAAAACAGAGAAATCTGAAAGAAAAACACTAGATGTTTTAAGCCCTTCGTCAAAAGTTGAGACAGCTAAAAGCCAGAAGGGGCCAGCAGCAACCCCGAAAAGAAAAAGGATGGTTAATGTGCTGGATGTTTTGGAGACAATTAAATCTTCAAGCATAACTCCAAAGAAAACTGTTGAAGTGTCCACTGAAGCCTTTGCTGGAGAAGCTTCGAGGCAGCAATTTGAAACTGGAGCTGGGCCTTCGGAATCCACCAAGATACAACCTTTGGAGGTCGAAAAAATGTCGAAGGCAAGTTTAGAAACTGAAAAAGCAAAAATAACAGAACCGATTCTGATTGAGGAAATTGGGACTGCCACTCCCGAAGCATCTTCCAGAATACATGATTATATTGTGCGACATGCTTCGGGGAAGAAACTATCTGAAGAAGAGATTTTCGAAGCTAATCACTATGCCCGAGAACTGAAGTATCCGAAGGGGGCCAGTAGTGTTCAATGGGACAGACGAAGATGACTTCTTGTATTGCCTCCCTAGACAATAAAGAACTATCCGTCTGCCGGGAGATGGCTAGAAGCATAGGATTCCCGAAGCTTGAAGCTAGCCTTTGCTCCATGGCGAAGGAGGATCTTGCGGATAGTCTTGCATATAACAGTCTGAAGGTACGAAGATTGTAAATTTTGAATTTTGTAGATTTTGAATGAGTCCTTTACTGTTGTGTTAATCTATTATTTCTTTTTGAATAGGGCTTAATTCTCAGCAATGCCTTAAGGGCACAAAAGAATGCTGAAGACGAGAGCTGCACCATTGCTCTCAACAACCTTCGAACAAAGGTTATCAGACTAAGAAACGAAGCCTTGGAGAAGGACAGAGTTCTGCTTACACTAGTGGAAAAAATGAAGGAAAACGAGGCTAACTCTAAAACTCAAGCCGAAGCTCAGAAACGTGAAATTGAAGATCTTCGTAAACAACTAGCCCGAGCCAAAGAAGAACGCACTCTTGAAGAAACAAGACGAGAATTAAGCGATCAATGGGCAGATCATTTGGAAGTTAATGTTAAAGAGTTTCGTGCTTCTCAGAGAAGATGCTATGTTAAATCCATAGAGTGCGTTAAAAAGATAAAGTCCAGCTTTGCTAACGTTGGCGCATTCTCTAGCGAAGAGAATTTCTCAAGGGGCAATCCCGAAGGTCCGATGGAATGGATCAGTAACGAAGCTGAGGCCTTCGAAGAAATCCTGAATAGCCGCGGAGACATATGTGCTTTTTCGGGTGCTAGAGGAATTGCTACTATTTTGGAGAAGAAAAGGTTGTGAGCATGTAAAATCTTTAGCGCAATCCGAAGCTACTTTGTCCTCCGAAGACATTAAAGACCCCTCAGCCGAAGCAAGCATGATCGGCGGAAAATTTTTCACCGATATCTGGGACAACGGCGGCCGAGAAATGGCGCAAGAAATTATTCAAAAGAGTGAAAAAGGCATCCATGATGCTAGAAAAGTAGCGGCGGCTGCCGAAAAAAGTATAGAGCCCGAAGGGCAAATAGGTATTAATTAGTGATTTTTATTATGTTGTAATTTTTGATTCCAGACTTTGTTCACAGTTTGTAATAGTAATATAGCCGTATCTTCTCTTCGCTCAGAACCTGCTGAGGCATCTCCGGGCCCCCACCCGAAGGGGGACGATGAAATTAGAAAAATGGCTGAAGCCATTATGGACAAGGTTGTCGACCAGCTACTGAACGAAGCTGCAGAAATAGTTCTTAAAGAGGATTAAATGCTACTGTAAAAACATTTGGAACGTAACGTATGTAATATATTGTAACTTTGTAATATATAATCCATGCACAGTTTTAATTCTTTACGATGCATGAAATCTTGCATACATACCATTTTTTGAGTCTTCGGCGAAAAAACACCTTCCCTTCTTTTCATGCTTCGTGAAGAAAATCTTATATCACAAGAAATTGCATACTTGGCTGGTGAAGATTATCCAAGGTTCGTGAAATATTCTCCGACGCTATAGAAAAGTTTTTTGTTGCCTCTAATGAAGCTACACTTCTTCTCGACTTGTCTTGTGTTTTAGTACGATTTTCTCTTTTCCAAAATATTCTCCAAAGATCAATATTGTACCCCCTTCTTGTTCCACATGCAATATGCTGTATGATGCTTATGTTATGCAGAATGATGTGATGATGTTATGTTATGCAAAATGACATTTGTGCCACAGATACATATCCTTGTAATAGAGCACACACACTTTTTATATCAGCGTTGACTTTTCGCTGTAAGCCTCCCTTAGGAGCTTCTTCGCCTTTTACTTTCAGCGGAATCAGCGTTTATTTTTCGCTGTAAGCCTCCCTTAGGAGCTTCTTCGCCTTTTACTTTCGGCGGAATCAGCGCTGACTTTTCGCTGTAAGCTCAGAAAACTTACTCTGTGCTCCTTTAGGAACGACTTTTCACTGTTTCGAACAATTTGCACTGTGTCCGTTTTAAAAAAACTTTTGACAATACAACGGTCCTTCATGCCACCATAAACTCGTATGCTTTGGCAACTCAAGCCTATGGAGAAAGCGTTACAAGAAACTGAAAAACAATAAAAAACACTTAAACTTCCCATAATTGTTCCTTATTAACAAAAAAGTAATACTGAATGTAAAAATGCGAAAAAACTGCTGTTTTGGTAGGATATTTTGTCAGTAAATGTGCTTCGACTCTGGCACAGTGCTATTGACTGTGCGAGCTTCGGATTCTTCTCTGAAGTCCCTCTGGGGGTGAGAGTGCTGGCTCCCTTCTGGCTGCGAAGCTTGTTGTATTGGTGGTGGCGGTGGAAGTTGTTGCCAGGAAGCTTGGGGTTGGCTTGCCGAAGCAACAGAGGCTGCAGGGTGATTGCCTACATATTCTGGAATGTAAGGCGAATGGTACGAAGCAGTATGCATGACCTGCTTCAGCTGATTCTGTTGTGCAACAGCTTCTGCTAGCTCCTTTTGCTTCTGGATGGTAATGTGACACATCCTGGTGGTGTGGCCCTTACCTTCACCACAGAATAGGCAGTATATTTTTCTTGATTGATCCCCAAATCTTCCCCCGAAGCCCCTGGCGCCTCTGCCCCTTGGCGCTGGCGGCCGGAAGGAGCTTTGCTGTTGCCCTAAAGCTTGCGAGGAGCACTATGGCCTTTGCTGTTGACTGCCTTTGTCGTCATTTTGAGTAGAATTGTGAATTGACCTGACGTGCCTTGGATAAAATCTTCCTCCGAAGCCCCTAGTCATTTCAGAGAACCTGAGAGCTTCCTCCCTTCTTTGGCGAAAATCATTGTCAGCTCGAATGTACTCGTCCATCTTCTGGAGCAGCTTCTCCAGAGTTTGAGGAGGCTTCCTGGCAAAGTACTGAGCTGCAGGTCCTGGCCGAAGCCCCTTGATCATGGCCTCAATGACAATTTCATTGGGCACTGTTGGTGCCTGTGCCCTCAGATGTAGGAACCTTCGGACATATGCCTAAAGGTATTCTTCGTGATCCTGGGTGCACTGGAATAAAGCTTGAGCAGTGACTGGCTTCGTCTGAAACCCTTGGAAGCTGGTTATCAACATATCCTTCAACTTTTGCCATGAGGTGATTGTCCCTGGCCTAAGGGAAGAGTACCAAGTTTGTGCAACGCTCCTGACAGCCATGACGAAGGACTTTGCCATGACCGCTGTGTTGCCACCGTACGAAGATATAGTTGCCTCATAGCTCATCAAGAATTGCTTCGGGTCTGAATGACCGTCGTACATGGGGAGCTGAGGCGGCTTGTAAGACTGTGGCCAAGGAACAGCCTGCAGTTCTGTTGACAAGGGAGAAGCATCATCAAAAGCAAAATTTCCGTGATGGAAATCTTCATACCAGTCATCCTCGTTGTAGAAACCCTCTTGATGAAGCTCTCTGCGCGGAGGCCTTTGATTCTGGTCATCTTGAGCGAGATGTCGAAGCTCTTCAGAGGCTTCATCTATCTGCTTTTGAAGATCAGCTAGACGAGCCATCTTCTCCTTCTTCCGTTGAACCTATTGATGGAGCATCTCCATTTTTTGTATTTCTTGGTCCAAGTCATCTTCTGGAGGCGTTGGACTGATGGCCTTCCTCTTCTGGCTTCGGGCCTCCCTAAGAGAGACGACATCCTGATTGGGGTCCAGCGGCTGCAGAGTGGCAGCCCCTGTCGTTAAAGCTTTTTTCGGCGCCATGACAAAGATAACGTTTGCTGAAGGTTTTCAAAACCCAAAAAGTGGAAGTGAGTTGACCGGAGGTGGGCGCCAATGTTGGGGGCTTGTTCTCAAATGCTATGAATTAAGAACAAGACAACATAAAAGTGTTAAATGTCAAACTCCTTCGTCCTCAGAAACAGTATATCCCTTTGGGTATAATGAATCCCGGACGAAGGTTATGAAGGAAAAGACCTTCGTTAGGTTGATAAATGAATGAACAGAGTAATTATATATAAAATGTACAAGTAATAATATCAGCATTACCATCAATACATTTCTGTTATTAAATTCATAAAAACGAATTACAAATGTACCTTCAGACTGATGTAAGGTAAAGGTACAAATCGTGATGCAAAAAGGCGTGTGCCCAGTCAGCGTGAACAGTACGGGAGTACTGTTCACCTATTTATAGGCACGGGACGCAGCCCGTACAAAATTACATTGATGCCCTTTATATTTATCAATAACTACAGTAGTTCTTCGAGGTCCAATTTGGCTTTTCATCTTTAAGTCGGTTCTTCTTTTCTGTCATTGTGTTGAAGCCTTTCTGCACATAGCTTCGTGATCGTCTTATCCTTCGTCATGATCATTTTTCATTCCAGTCGCACTTCATCTTAACCATGCTCTTGTACATTCGCGGCCTGATTCCGAAGGTACCTGCTCCGAAGGTGCCTGTTCACATATTACACTTGGAAAATATTATCATACTATACTTTTGAGGACCTTCGGGAGCCGAAGGCCCCCAACAAGGATCATAGAAAAATGTTTTAACATGCACCTTAAACCTAACTGTCTCCTGCATTTCCAAAGCTTTTAAGTCCACTTATTGTACAGCTCCAATTATGAAACCCAGTTCACAAATTGCCTGATAATTAAGCAGTTCATCTGGCACATTCTTAGCGGTTGTAAGGAAAATGGACCCCAGGCCAATTAGCTCAATAGGTTTTGGTGTTTGATGATCAACATAACATGTGGACTAATATATTTCCCAAGTGTTTGTGTGTTGTAGTTCACAAGATGCGAAGTGGATTGGACTGAGGCTCTAAGGATGCAACACCTCAAAGAAGACATTGCAAAGTCATATTGAACACACCTTATACATGCTAAGAGTCCAACACATCAAGAAGTAGAAGTGAGATACAAAGCTACAAAACAAAAGTAATGTTGACAAAGTTGATAGGAGGGCTGACTGAATCGGAAGTATTTCACAAAATCAAATCTATTCAAACTGACATGGCTTCAACTCTGAGATGTAGATAATTTTATAAGCTTTCCAAAAAGTCCAAGATCATCAAAATCGGAGTTCGAAGCTACACGTTATGCCCACAATACAAAGTCGGAGTTGCTAAAAAAACTGCAGCAGCATATGGGATGTCTGGTGCACACCTGGACTGTCCAGTGTGCCAAATTTGCTCAAACTGGTATGGCTTTAACTATGGAATGTAGAGAATTTCATAAGCTTTCCAAAAAGTACAAAGTCATCGAAATCAAAGTTCGGAGCTAAAAGTTATGGCAAAAATACGACAAGCGAGCACGGGTTGTCCGGTGCACACCGTACAGTCCGGTGCGCCATCTTTGGAAGCTCCTACGACTAGCTTTAATGACCAGTACACGTGGCATGTCCGGTGCACCTGTCCGGTGCGCCGTAGAAATCTGCAGAACTGCTTTCCAACGGCTATATTTGAGTTGGCGCCTATATATACTTCACACAACCGAACATTTGGAGGTGTGGGAGCCCAAGAAACATACCAAGGCACATAGTTCACATTTTCAAGAGCTCATACACCCAAGTGCTTAATAGAATCACTCGGTGATTAGCGTAGGTGCTTTGCGAAGTGCTTAGGTTAGTTAGACCGCTCTAGCGCTTGCTCTATGTGAATCCTAGTTAGTTGAGTAAGTTTAGATAAACCACACAACCCCTCAGCTCTTGCGCGAGCTGTTGTAATTATACCCAGTGGGGCGGGAGTCTTGCGAGACCGTGACAACCGCGTTTGTATCACGGCTACCACCGTGTACCAGAGGGAACGAGGCCCGTGGCATTTTCAGCCGGAAGCTTGATAGTGGAGACAGCAGGGAGCGTCCGAGAGGAACCGGAAGAGGAGCACCACTTGCACATGGAGAAGGCCCACGTTTCTCTACGAAGTTACTCGACCGAGGTGCTTGGCCCTCGCGTGGGCTTCCCTTTGCGTAGGGGTACCAACGAGGATTAGTTGGTACCTTGCGCGGTTCCAGATACCTCGGTAAAAATACTGGCGTTATCCTCGAGAGTTTGCATCTCTACCTTCTCTTTAGCTTCCGCATTTACATTAAGCATTTAAGTTTCAATCTTGTCTTTTAGTTAGATTGTTTAGATTGAAACTTAACTTTCGTGGTAGAGATAGCAACACTTAGACAAAGCCTAGTTTGCACATTGTGAATTGATTATTTGCATAGGTTTTGCTCTAGGGATTTAACTATGGCCTTGTTTAGTGAAAGTTTTAGAAGTCCTAATTCACACCCTCTTAGGTGTCACTTATTTCCTTCAATTGGTATCAGAGTCTGGTTTGGCTCATTTGAAACGCTTTAGCTTCACCGCTAAAAGAGTCGATGCTTTTTGAGAAAGGGAATGGATACCCATAGACCACCACACTTCGACGGCACTAACTTCCCATAATATAGTGCTAGAATGGCTTGTTACCTAGAGGTCGTTGATCTAGGTGTTTGGAGAACCACTCGTGATGAGATGAAACCACTCAAAAATCCCGAGAAACCCACCACGAGTGAGGAAAAATAAATTCATTTAAATGCTAGAGCCAAAAATTGTTTGTATGAATCTCTTAGCATGGATATTTTCAATCAAGTTTTTACATTAAAACTGCTAATGAGATTTGGCTAAAGTTGCATGATCTCCATGATAGCACATCCAATGTCCATGAGCAAAAACATTGCCTAGTCTTAAATGAGTATAATTCCTTTGCTATGAAGGATAATGAGCTTGTTAGACATATGCATTCTTGTTTGAATCCAATCATCAATGAGCTCAATTCTATTGGCATTAATAAGCTAAGTGATGCAGAAATTGTGAGGAAGATTACCTCTCTGCTACCACAACAAAAATATGGGAACATCATCACTATTCTTCACAACATGGAGGACTTGAGTACAATGACCCCGACAATTGTGATTGGGAAAATCGCAGCTTTTGTGATGTCGCGAAAAATGTGTCGAGGAGAGGAGCCCACTTCTTCAATATCGTATGCTTTTGCATGTGATGAAAGAAAAGGCAAGAAGAAGGCTCCCACTCCAAGTTCGTCAAGTGAAAAAGAGGAAGAAGAAGAAGAAAGTAATGATGATGAAGATAATCAACCATCAACATCATCCTTCAAGGACGAAGAAACAATTCGACGCGTCAGAAAGGTAATGGAGATGATCCGCAAGATTAATATAATGGTTGTGCCTCTGCAGGTAGAGGATCTTCTCTTTAACATTGATAGGAAAAAGAAAAGAAAGAGAGGATGCTTCACTTGCGGTGAAAAGGGCCACTTCAGTGACAATTGTCCAACTATGGCCGAACCCACAAAGAGGAGGAGCAAAGGCAAGGTGCTCCCAAGTGTCAAGACTTGGGATGGCTCTTCTAGCGATGAATAACCCCCAAGGACGTGCAGCCACCGGTCCTCATCACGTTCATCACGGTCATCACGCAAGTGCCTTATGGCAATAGGTAAAATGAGTATTCCGTCCTCTAGTGATGATAGCAGTAGTGATGATGAAGGTGAGGGAAATCCCTCCGTAGATGAGCTTGCGGAAGCCGTTCAATTTTTCCAGGATGTTTGCACTAAGCAAAAGGCTCAAATTAAAACTTTGAAAAATAAGTTGATTAGCTCTCAAAATGATTATAAATGTTTGCTAGAAAATTTTGAAACATTTGCAAATTTGAATTGTGAGCTATCAACTAAAATTGAGCAATTAAAGTCTAGTGCTTCATCCACAGCTACCAATGATGGCCTTATTAAAAAGAATGAAAAACTTAAGGCTAAGTTAGCTAGCTCTCAAGAAGCTATTGAAAAATTGCTAGGGAAATTTGGAAATTCTTAGCATACACAATAATGAGCTAACTACTAAGCTAGAAATCATTAGTAGCACCCCAGAAGCATCTTTAGTTGAAATTTCTAAAATTATTAAGAAAGATGCTTCTACTTCTTGTTTTAATTTAATTGATGATTCTAACCCCTACAACGAAGTTCTTGTTGAGAATATTGTTGTAGAAACATGTTCAAATGAGGTTGCAATGGAGAATGAGCAATTAAAGCAAGAGCTGGCTTGCCTTGGGAAGGCTTTGTACAACATAAAAGGTAAAGCCAAACAAATCCAACCTCCATAGGATAACACCACTGCGGGAGTGAACAAGCCTGTGGAGGAAGAAACCTTGATTTTTAGGCTATGCCATAAGGAAGGCCACAAGTCTTTCCAATGCAAGGCGCAGACCGGGGGTAAACAAAAGCAAAAGCTCAAGCAAAAGCCAACAAGCAAATTCTCAACACCTACATCAACAAGGTGGACAAAAAGGCTACTACACCATATTTGATCAAGAAGAAAAGGAATGGAAAGGTGATAGCAATCAAGGCCAATAAGCAAGCCAATAAAGTAAAAGGGACCAAACGCATCTAGGGTGCCAAAGGAAATAATTTCAACCATAAAAAGCACCAAGAAGGTTTGGATCCCGAAAGGGAAGTGAGGAGTCCGAAGGACGTCGAGGAATTTGGAGACTTGGCAAATTTGGGATGTATATCATGGGATGCATCATAGTGGATCAAGTATTGCCAAGTAGGTTAGTGTATATTTTGGACCCAACCATGACTAAGGTAACTTGATTTATTGTATTTCCTGTTTTTAGATATGCGTATCTATTCTCTTATATCTAGTTGTACCTTTCATACCTAGTATTACAATTGATATTTACTTTTGATTAGAAATGCATGCATACTAGGTAAATCATATGGTAGTATTGCTCATTTTCAATTCATACTCTTAAGCAAACCTACATCATTTAAAACGAAAACCACAACACATAGCTTATTTAACAATAAAGTAAATGATACATCAATTGATATTTTGAAATACTACAAGTGGTATAATGCTTCAATTATGCTTCAATTGGTCTCATTTAACTTATATGTGCCAAAGCTCGGATTATAGATAATTTGCCCCTCTTGATATCATATCAAAGTGCATGTCTCCTACAGTAGTCAAAACTTGTATGCACACTTTCGGGGGAGGTTACTCTATAATCTAAGTCCTTGAGACTAATACCGCTTTCAAGTCTATTATTTGTAGTAGTCTCATTGAAAGGAAAATGGAGTCCCCGGAGATAGACATCAAGATTCCACTGCAAATCTACAAGAATTCTTATGTCTCACAAGTCTGCCATTGGCCTTCAATTGGTCTGCCATTGACTTTCAATTGGTATCTTTGGGACTACATTTAGTATCATTTACATGTCTTCTCCAATATTTGATTAGACTATATTTCATATCTCATACTTCCCTTGCTACTATAAATGCATATATTGTTGACTCATATTTTGTTACCTATGCATAAGGGAAGTTAGTCTATTCAAATCATGTCTTGCACCTCCATTTCTCACATGCTTTTTCCTAAGTAGAAGATCTCTATCAGGTGGAGTATTACTTCGTCTCTAAAGGGGGAGAAATTTTTTTTCTAAAGGAGAACACTCGTTTAGGGGGAGTAACAATTTGGTGCTTCAATTGGTATTAATTGACAAATCCTTTATGAGGGCAAGTCTTATTTGCTTCCTACATGCTTTTAATGTCTTCCTTTTCGATGGTTGATGTCAAAGGGGAGAAGTTGTAGAGACCAAAACAATGAAATGTTATCAAACACCAAACACCACCAATTTAAAATTTTAATTCTTCAAGTGGTTTTGGTTCTTTGGTCTAAAATAGAAAGTAGGTGAATTATGGAGTTAGGGGGAGGCTTAAGTCCATAATCTCACTCTATGGGGACAATCATGCATCCTAGCAAGTAGATTGCATATTTTCATTTCAATCTTTGTTATATTTGCTTGCTTTGGTTGTGTTGTCATCAATCACCAAAAAGGGGGAGATTGTAAGGAAAATGGACCCCAGGCCAATTAGCTCAATAGGTTTTGGTGTTTGATGATCAACATAACATGTGGTGTCACACCCGGTTTTGGAAGGCAAACCGAATGCGAACCATGTACGTGCCAGGATCAGAAACTCACGTACATAGCGATTACATAATTGGACATCATCACACAATGCTCAAAATAAATAGCGGAAAGGTACTTTAATTACATCGAGATGTCCAGGACATCCACAAAGTCTAATACATAACCATTGTCTTTAACATTAATATCAAAGTGCGGAGAAACGAAACGTAGATGATAAGCCTACACAGGCAGCTGACTGGGGGTTGCCACTAAGAAAAACTATAACTCATCGTAGTCCTGGAACTCCTCAAAGTCCTCCATGTTGCCAGCATCACTTTCTGAGCACTGAGTACAGTGGGGACAACCTGGGGTGGGGGTGTTTTGTAAAGCAAGGGTGAGTACACATCAACGTACTCAACAAATGTCCTGTTTGGCTAAAGTGGACTAGCTGTATGTGGGGTTGGGGTTAAGCAGTTGCTTTTAGTTGGTCAAAAATTTATTACTATTAGTAGAGCCAAGTTTTAGTAATAAACCCAGTTAATACCCAAAAGTACTCCCTCCTAGAGGAAATACCAGAGATCAGAATTATAACCAACATTATTAACCATCATCATAAAAGTAACCAAAGTTCTTCTAATCAAAGAGGATCCCAAGGCTGCTCTTAACTGTGAGCTCGGCTGATATACCAGTTTCTAACACTCTGCAGAGGTCGCACACTTTACCCACAAGTCGTGATCCCTTTATGCCTCGGGTCGATCAAACCCTCAAACACTACCAAGGTGAGTTGGCAAGGTTTCACTACGTAGCTTTTACAAAGACTCCCCTGGTGCATAGCTGCTCGTTAGGTTTCGCTAGTCGTACAAACGCAGTACACCTCCCCAAGGTGGGTGACTAACAAAATGTAACACCCTAAATCCATCAATTGAAGCTAACTTAGTTTATATTATTATTTTTCAATAGAAAGGAAAAATACTTATGATTTCTAATAGTAAAAGGGGTAATATAAATAATTTGAACAATTCTAGAATAGATAAAATTTTACCAAGTGTTTGTTGCACTTGTGCCGAAACATATGTTTTGTTTGAATTGATTTGCAAATCCAATTTATGGATTTGATCTTGTAAAGAAAATCTCATTTTACAAAACAATAATGAATTGCTAAAATAAGGTTTTCAGAAAATATGTATATTAATAATTTTAGTGATAATAAGTTTTTCATTTAATTGTGTGTCATTATTTGCATTTGGAATAATTTTGATTGTGCACGATTAGTTTTTGAATATTTAATAACATTCCTTCTTGAATGAAAATTCACAAAAATAATATAATTATTAGTCAAAAATAAATATTATATTTATAAATAATTTTGGGTTAATTGTTATGAATTTTTAGGGTTATTTAAAATTATATTTTAAAATTAGAAAAAAAATTAGAAAAAAAAAGACCTAACCTAACCTGACCCTAAAAGCCCATTAGGCCTATCTACCAGCCACCGCCACGCCCTGCCTTCTTCTTCCCTGTTGCCGCCGCCGCCCTAGCACTCCTCCTTCCTCTGTTCTTTCTCTCCTTGCTTCTCTCTCCTCTCTCTCCCTTCCATTCCTCTCTCCCCTGTTCATCCGGCCGCGCGCCTAGGGCGCCAGGACCCACCCGTGACCGAGCCTGCACGCCGCCTGTGCCTTACTACTCAGCCGCGCCTGCAGCCACCTAATGCACCCACGCGCGCCGCCCCTTCTCCGCGCCATGTGCGCCGAGTCCCACGGCCACCCGACGCCCAGAAGCCCAGCGCGACCTGGCCCTGCGCAGCTGCCGCGCTTGACCCCGACTGCCCTGCATCGCGACGCCGCACACCCGACGCCCCTGCTAGAGACCGACGCCGTGCCTACCCACGCCCCTGCATGCCGCCAAGACCGCCCGCGATGCAAGCATAGCAGAAGCCGAGCAGCCCCGACCATTTCCTCTGCGTTCAAGAAACTTCAATGGAGCCGTTACTCCTCTCCCATTAATCCCTCCGTTGATGAATGCCATTAATGGTGCTTGATGACACCGACCGACCCTCCCTCTCCTCTCCCTCTATAAATTGGAGACGGATCTCTTCTCCCTCCCACACCAGAGCTCTCCCCCTCCCCGAGCTCCCTCTCTCTCGCGCGCTCTCCCCATTCCTAAGCTCGCCGTCGACCAAACCGATCATCACCGTCGTTGCTGGAGTCCGTGGAGACACGCCGGAGTTTGTACCTTGCTGTCCACCGACGACCGTGCCCGTTCCCCTGCTCGCTGGAGACGTCTCCGAACCCCGTCCAAACCTCGTCATTACCTGTCCGTCGAACCACTCCCTCTCGTCGACGTTCATCACTCCCTACGCAAGAACGAGAACTCAAGGTTGAAGACAACCCCAACCCGTTAATGTATTTTCTAAATCATGTTTGAATTACTTTATTGATCTTATGAATTATTGTTGTAATATTGATGCGATTTGGCAATCCACGCGTATGATTTTTAGAGATGCGATGTATACGTGTAGCCAAAATCGAACCCTGCGACAATACTTTGAATATGCGTATGATTTTAAAAATAAGTACGGTCACTATTCACTACTTTCGTGGTTTTCATACTATGAATGTTTATAATTGATTTCGCTTTAGTGTATGAAGCGATAATCAGTTAGTATTGATATACGTGATATAAGAAATTGAAATAGGAATTAAACCACGTATTTTCGGTCAAATAAAAATATAGATGTTACTGGTCATAATAAAAAGTATTTATAAGGATAGCACTTAATTACTTAGAATTAGTAAGATATTTATCTAGGTCATAATAACCATGAATATGTTATTAAAAGTCTCATTTAGTAATTTATAATTAATCCTAGTATATTAATGTTAAAGGAATTAAATAAACATTTTTTATATACGTATAAATTCTATTTAAGGAGAAAATCGAAAGAATAGAATTTTATTATGTCAAAATGACTTAATTAGGCACCCATGCTTTCCTAATAAAGAAATTGATAGTTATATTGGTAAATATAGGTTTCTTACTAAAGAATTAGAGAATTTGTTTCTAACTATAAAATGACCTTTTTAATAGACATCATGATTTTGATTTAATAGAATTTGTTATAGATGTTTAAGTATAGTCGTACTAAATAGTAATATGTCTAATAATGATATAATGGCTTAAATAAGTGCTCACACTGTCATAACTAAAATAATAGTTAATAATATACTAATAAATATAGTATTCATTTTAATTATCAGGATCATTTGTTCCTACAATAGAATTAAAGATAATTAATATATTAATTATCCTTTATCATAATTTATTAATCAAACCTATAGTCAATTTGTTCTTAACTAGGTTTATGGCATGATTAATGATTTCATAGAATTTAGTACACATTATATACGAATCACTTAGCTTTTCCTAAAGGATAAAATACAGTAATAAGAGTTTAAGTTCTTTATAACTTAAAATGTTAGTTTATATATATTGACTTCAAGTATAATAATATAGGCTATGTGCTTTTTAATGAAAGTAAATGATGGTTATGCGTTCATTATCTTTTGCATGAAAATCCACTTAAGGGCCTATAACCTAGTTTTTCATAAAATAGGTATTTAATAATAATGATCTTTTCATATAAAACTTATTTAGACTTATATCTTAATTTGTCATAAGTGATTGGTTAACAATAGTTATAATATGCTCCATAATGTTTCTAAAATTAATAACGTGATTAGTAGCCCATTAACCCTAGATATATAACTTATATCTATTCTAAAAGGTTAAAAATGTTTAATATCGTTATAACGTGTTTTATCGTCTTATAAATCCTTTATCTTAGACGTATCACATATGATGTTTTATAAAAGATTAATTTGGTGAACCTAATATTTGTAAATTAAGACATTTATAAGCTCATGTCTTATTTTATAAAGTATAGATCACATGTTTGAAAAGAATACCTTTTTATTATAACCCTTGCGTGTAATGTTTTTGAAAAGTGAACGCTCTTTTCGTTAGGCTTTCTTTTAGCTTTACGTATGGTGAATGTTGTATGTTATTGAATGGTGTTTGTTCTTCTTGTTTGTTTGTGTGATATTCAGTGGTTGATCTAGTAGTTAAGAATCAAGATCTATTTCTATCCGTGGAAGAACCTCAAGTTTTCAATAAGCAAGGCAAGTGGACTTCTCCCTCTGCATACTCTGTTTGATCCCAAACAATACATTTAATAAAGTTTACTCTTTTGGATATATATGCATAATTTGACGGGTTACCTATTTAGATAACCTTTCCAACCTTACTCCTTGTTTAACCTGGGATTATGATCTAATCAAGTAGCTATGCTATTGCTACAACTTAACTTTATGCAGTCACTCCTGTTTATGATATTAATGTTACAAATGGTAAGTTTACATTATTGTTGTTAACCCGATGGTTAAACAAGATTATTGCATATTAATTGGAACATGGAGTGACCACCCGGGAAAACAGTGCTACCATGAGGACTCATGGCTCTGGTCTTGGCTAAATAACTAGGGAAGTCTTATGTTAGGTGTTGGTCGTGGTCGACCTGAACGGGGGCATCTGGCAAGCACTTATAGTACCGGCTCAGGCAGATTGGATACGGGCATAGTTCCCAAAGCTTTACCCTGTGGTCTGGACTATAAGTTGGTTATGGTAGGTGTGCCTTATGCAGTTTGACCATTTCCAACATTTGCGTAATGAGGACTCTAGGGAGAAGCCTCGTAGTGAGACCCTGGCCATTCACCTTGGAAGTGAATACGGGTCTAGCTAACCCGGGCTAGAAGGGAATCGTGACTCATGGGTAAAGATGCGCCACCTCTGCAGAGTGTAAAACTGATATATCAACCGTGCTCACGGTTATGAGCAGCCTGGACTCCTCACATGATAATTGAACTTGAAGATGGAAATAAATCGAGATCCGATGATCTGCCAATGGTTTGCTTAAGTGGTTTCACTTAAGTGTTTTTATATACTCTTATACCTTTGTTTAATGGGAATACTTGGGATTCACACTTATTAGTAAGATAGGTATTGTTAATAAAATGTTGACCAACTAAAATGCTTACTGCTCAACCTTAGCCTCACCTTGTTAAACCTGCATTAGTTTTCCCTCACTTGATGAGCCCCGACCATAAGTGAGCTCACCCTTGCTTAATTTTGATCAGAAGTTGTAGATGAAGATATGAAGCTGAGCTCCATGGATGCTAGTCTAGTGATACCCCCGGTCATCTTCCTGTGGATGGATGTCCATGTTCGCTATACTTTGATGAATAAAGGTTAAGGCATTATGTCTGTTCGAAGTGTAATATGTTAATATAATCTTATTTACGCTTTTATGCATTGTTCTTTTGATAGATTACACTTGTGACATCAACATATGTGTGGAAATAGATCCTGGCACACATATGCTATGCACCCAGCTCTGCCCCTTAGAAACGGGTGTGACACAAAACCAAATCGAATGAACCTCTGCACCCTCCCTTGGCAGAGCGAGCACTACGCCCCGGCCCCTATTGACGGCCCTCAGGCAAAGCCAACTACACCCCCAGGTTCATCTAATTAATCAGCTAAGGTCATCCCATTCCACCCTCATGGTTGCACTGTTATCCCGGGTGGTCACTCCACGAACAAGTCCTTACAGAGAGGTACTCAGGAAAAGTGGCCTGAGCCCACTAGAGTATCACAATATTATCATTGGGATAACATCCTCGTATCATAAATAATCACATCATGTTCATTGATTAAGTTAAAGCAATAGCATAAAGCTAACCATGATAACCCAAAAAGGTAAACAAGGATAAGGTAAATACAGACTAGTCAACCCTTAGGTTTAAATAATGTAATGCGGGACAGTGAATTATAAAGTACGTTAGGACATAATGGGTCAGATGACACTTGCCTTCACCAGGTTGTTGCTCAGGGAGGTCTTCAGTAACACACTCAGGAACCACGGACTGCTCGTTGTCTAAATAAAGCGATCATGCATTCAATACATTTAGTAAATGATAAATCAACATCACATCAATCATGTACAAACATGGGAACACATCTTCAAAAAGAAAAGTATAAATTCAAAAGGGAATTCAAATTATAGGGTGAACTAATTCTCATTAAGTAGTTGATTATTCTCTAAGTATTGTCCATGATTACATAAGTTGATTTAATTCCTTTTAATGAGACATACAAATTAAACCAGAGATAAATTCATGTCACACATTATTAATCTCACAAGAATAAATATACTTTAACCACTAGGGTTTTCCTTTTATTTATTTTATTAAATAAATAAATCTACACATAGACTAGTTCATAGTTAACCATAAAAATTAGAGTGTGCAGATAGTAAATGGAACTAATTTATTTAAACAGAGAATATTTTCCTATGAATATTTTGCAATTTGAATCACTAAATTTGGAGTTCATATGCAAAAGATAAGAAATAAACAAGTTTGGGAATTTAAAATATGAAAATAGGTCTAATTCTATAATTCTTTCAAAGTCTAGGGTTCAATCTGCAAGATTACAGGGGCCTGCGCGAAAACCAGGGACAGCGGGTTGATTCCAACTAAACCGAGGGTCTCTTTAACAAAATCACCGCGCGAAGGGGTATCGGGCTTTCTCGACCATCGGATCTGAGATCAATGGTTGAAAACAGATCCGTGGGCGAGCGCGCGGATGTGGGCGTGGGCACGCACTGACCAGTGGGCCAGGGCGATCAGCGACCGAGGGCAGGGAGGCAGGCAGACTGACTGGTCAGGCCTGGTGCTAGGGGCACAGGCGACTGACCGATGGGTCCGGACACAGGGCGCGCGGCCACGAAGTGGTATCCCGCGATCTCGGCTATGCGATCGGGATCAGATGGTGGAGATCAACACCGGGAGGGGTTAACGGCTGCGGGCGGCGCCGCTCCTTCTCACGGTGGTGAGGTCACCGGAGTTGGGGCGGGTGCGTGCTACGGCGGTTCCAGGGTCGCCGGAGCTGGCCAAAATTTAAGGGGAAGGCATGGCGAACTCATTGGTGGGGTTTTGACTACGAGACCGGGGTCAGAGAGGGGAGAACGGTGGAGGAAAGGCTTCGGGCAGGTCGGGGTAACTACGGTGAGGGATTCCGGTCGTGGGGAGGGGGTTTGAGGCGCGCTAGAGCCTGGGATAGCTTCAGCAGAGCGAGGGGAACCTCAAGGACCGACGCGAGGGCGCTGGACTGGACTAAATCGGCCGGTCACCGCGTAGGCGCGGCGGACCGCCACGACCGAACTCTGGCAAAGCTAAAATTGGCCGGCGACAAAGCATAACTGGGGAAATTTAGCATGGGAAAAGATGTCTCACCTCGGGGCAGAGCTTGAGGTCGCTTGGCATGGCTTCCAATGAGCTAGATGACCGACACGGCGGGCGCAGGTCTTCAACGAGGCTGGGCGGCGAGGGCAGAGTGCGAGAGAGAGCGAGGCTGTGTGAAATGGGACGGGGAAGAGAGTGCGGACGCGGGCGGTGCTCAAAAAGGAGCTGGGGTGCGTGGGCGGGCGATGTGGCCGAGGACCCGGCGAACGTGCACGAATGCGCGCGTGCTGGTCCACAGCTGGCGCGGGGAAGGCAGAGCGAACAGGGGGGTCCCACGGCGCAGCGAGAGAGAGAGAGCGGGCGCGCGGGGGCAACGACTCGGTGTCTGGCGAATCGGGCCCACGAGGCAGAGAGGGAGAGGGGCGCGCGGGTGAAGGCAACTGGCACCGACAGCCTGGCACTACTGGGTAGAGAGAGGGAGAGAGTGAGCGCGCGGGGAAGGGAACCGCCGCTGATAGGTGGAACCCACCTGTCAGGCGGTGTGGGCGCGCGGCCTGGCTGGGCCGGCTGGGCTGCTTTGGCTTTTTCTTTTTCCCTAAATTTTCTATTTGCTTTTCCATTTCTTTTTCTCTAGGGTTTCAAATTCAAATCAAGTTTCAATTTCAAACTAATTCAAACATGTGCAACAATTCAAAGAATATTTAAGCTCGGTATGATGCAACATGTCATGACTCACAATGTTTTGGCAAAAAATAAATAATTAATCCCTCCCTAATTAAGCTATATCTACTCAAAAGGAAAAAAGAGAGAGAGAGAATCTAGAGATAGATAGAAACTAGAGAGGGAGAAGAGTAACACCTGAATTTAGGTGATAATTAGAAAGAAATTTTATACCCCAAATTCAGGGTGTTACATGTGGACTAATGTATTTTCCAAGTGTTTGTGTGTTGTAGTTCACAGGATGCGAAGTGGATTGGACTCAGGCTCTGAGGATGCAACACCTCAAAGAAGACATTATAAGACCCATATAAGACATTACAAAGTAATATTGAAGACACTTTATACATGCTAAGAGTCCAACACATCAAGAAGTAGAAGTGAGATACAAAGCTACAAAACAAAAGTGAAGTTGACAAAGTTGAGAGGAAGGGCTGACTGAATTGGAAGTATTTCACAAAATCAAATCTATTCAAACTGACATGGCTTCAACTCTGAGATGTAGATAATTTTATAAGCTTTCCAAAAAGTCCAAGATCATCAAAATCGGAATTCGAAGCTAAATGTTATGCCCACAATACAAAGTCGAAATTGCTGAAAAAACTGCAGCAGCATATGTGATGTCTGGTGCACACTGGACTGTCTGGTGTGCCAAATTTGTTCAAAATCGGTATGGCTTCAACTCTAGGATGTAGAGAATTTCATAAGCTTTCCAAAAAGTACAAGATCATCGAAATCGGAGTTCAGAGCTAAAAGTTATGGCCAAAATATGACAAGCAAGCATGGGTTGTCCGGTGCACACTAGACTGTAAGGTGTGTCATATCCGGTGTGCCATCTTCAGAAGCTCCAACGACTACCTTTAATGGCTAGTACATGTGGCATGTCCGGTGCACCACCGGACAGTCCGGTGCACCTGTCCAATGCGCCGTAGAAAGCTGCAGGACTGCTTTCCAACGACTATATTTGAGTTGGGACTTATATATACTTCACCCAACCGGCCATTTAGAGGTGTGGGAGCCCAAAAGACATACCAAGGCACATAGTTCACATTTCCAAGAGCTCATACACCTAAGTGCTTAATAGAATCACTCGGTGATCAGCGTAGGTGCTTTGCCAAGTGCTAGGTTAGTTAGACCGCTCTAGCGCTTGCTCTAGGTGAATCCTAGTTAGTTGAGTAAGTTTAGATAAACCACACAATCCCTCAGCTCTTGCGCGAGCTGTTGTAATTGTACCGAGTGCGGCAAGAGTCTTGCGAGACCGTGACAACCGCATTTGTGTCACGGCCGCCATCGTGTACAGGAGGGAACGAAGCCCGCGACATTTTCAGTCGGAAGCTCGATAGTGGAGACGACGGGGAGGGTCCGAGAGGAGCCGGAAGCGGAGCACCACTTGCACGTGGAGAAGGCCCACGACTCTCTACGGTGTTACTCGACCGAGGTGCTTAACCCTCGCGTGGGCTTCGCTTTGCGTAGGGGCACCAACAAGGATTAGTCGGGACCTTTCGCGGTTTCAGATACCTCAATAAAAATACCAGCGTTATACACGAGAGTTTGTATATCTACCTTCTCTTTAGCTTCCGCATTTACATTTAGCATTTAAGTTCCAATCTAGTCTTTCTAGTTAGATTGTTTAGATTGAAACTTAACTTTCGCGGTAGAGATAGCAACACTTAGACAAAATCTAGTTTGCACATTGTGAATTGATTATTTGCATAGGTTTTGCTGTAGGGATTTAATTGTGGTCCTGTTTAGTGAAAGTTTTAGAAGTCCTAATTCACCCCTCCCTCTTAGGCGTCACCCGTTTCCATCAGCAGTGACCCATGTAGAGTGTAATATAGCCTTAGCTTTCAACTGAGAAACTCAAGGAGCAATAGAGATTTTAGTACTTGACATCTTCATTTTCGGTTCTGGAAAGTTAATCATCTCATCAAGTTTTTCTTGGGAAGTGAATTGCATGATGAAACCATCATGACACTTAGTAGCTTTCTAGATTTTGCCTCATGGGAAGTGAAAACTAAAATCATTCTCTAAGTTCTCGGAAGAAACATTTCCTTCCAAAATCTTTACCAAACCTAAACAGTTACATTTAGGTTTCTTTGCTGCAGCTTTGGCAAATTGAGAAACATAAAAACCAAGTCCATCTGCAGCCATCCCCACAATAGGCATAACAGGTTTGCTCTGTTTAGGCCACACATTTGGTTGTTACATGAATCTCCTTCCCTGCAGATTTCACACCATAGGGATTTGTGGCAATCCCTAGCGTGATGCCCCTCTTCCCCACACTTTTGGCACGAATACCATCTACCAAAATCAGAATCGGCCAGGGCAGAGGGAGAAAGGGGATTAGGGTTACCCGAATTGATCATGTCTCCAGGGGAGGATCCCAGGTGCTGTTCCTTGAAGAGAGATTTTCCCAGCACAGGTTGAAGTCTCCAGCTGAGATTTTGATTTCTCCCCCACTGCTGCACTCCACGCTGACCATCCCTAGGATTTATCCTTTCCCATTTCTAATTCTAGTTCTTTTGTTCCATACTCGACGATTTTATGCTAGGAACCGGGCCTCCAGCACCCAACTTCGGCCACTCCTCTAGATCTGGAGGAGGGTGAAGTTGGAGCGAACGCCAACCCCTCTGAAGCTGCAACGACTCAAGGTGGGAAGGGACCAGAGAGCAGAAAGCGAAGCGGCGAGATGAGGAAATGATCTAGACCCAATGAAGTCAGTAGGAAACCCTAGACGCGACATAGACGGGGAGGGGAAGAAAAAGAACCATGGGCCACGGCTCCCAGAGGAGAGGTCAATCTGGGTTTGAGACTTTTGGGATTATGAAACCTGGCAGATTTGGCTTCGTCGAAACGGATGTGTTGGCGAGGGTTTCGATGATATGGAAATACAGTGAACGCGAAGACGCTGATATAGACTCACAATCGTTATTAGCCATTGAGGAGAATGAATAATCATCCTCCGTCGCTATCCATCCGCGCACCGTTGTCTTCTCCTATCAGAGCCGCTGTCGCCGCCGCTACTGGAGATGCTACTGTGGTTTTTCCCTCCCTATTCTCCTCTCCTCTCTTCCTTCCATCCGAGATCTCTTCTTCATTCACCATTTCCCTCCCGTTGGCAATCTGCAGAACCTGAGCGCCGGACGCAAGGTTCATACCGAGGCCCTGCTGGTACCGCCATGGGCCCTTAGCCGGGGCATCGCCACGCCCTTGTTCATCTGTGCCTCCTCCACGCCCCCACGCCCTTGTACCTCTTCGCCTTCTCCATGGATGCATCAGCTGCGGCCACCGACGCTGAGGTCGACGAGGAGTGCCCCCTAGGTATGTCTATTTGTTCTTGCTTGTACCATTAGTTGTCCTAGCAAGTATAATAGAATCTAAACATTCAAGCATGTACCAGTGGCAGGCATAGGATTGCTTCAGGTGCGAATGTAGAAGATGAATCTGTGTTTGATTGGGCTTCTATGGTTCTCGGTGGTTTGTGGGAGGAGGAAGGGAGATGTGATGTTCCTAGTGAGACGCAGATGTATTCGCAACTTGGACTTATTGAAGAGGACGAGGTAAAGGAAAATAGAAGGGATGAAGCCTTACGAGGTGGTACGACTAATTTTGATGAATCGGACCATATTGATTCAGGAGACCAAAATACAGACCAACCATGTGAGGACTACCTACCGGACGAGAAGAGAGTTAAGTATGATAAAATTAATCCCTCAATGCAACCAGGCAGTTTGTTTCCGAACATGAAGGAATTTAGAATTGCTATGAGACAGTATGCCATAAAGCATGAGTTTGAGCTTGGAATCGATGTTACTTCGACTACTCGATATGTTGGCTATTGCAAAGGTGGTGATTGTCCTTGGAGGATCTATGCACGGGAGGAAAAGAAAGGAGCTAAGGAATGTTGGTATGGAGAACTTTGTTGATGACTACTATTCTATTGATAAATTTAGGAAAGCTTACTTGAGAAGGGTGCCTCTAATTGAGGATCATTCTTTTTGGCCAACTGTTGATTTTGCATCAGAAGTTTGTGCACCTATGTCTAAAAGAGGAGTGGGCCAACAACGGAAAAATAGAATCAAAAGTTGTCTAGAAGGAGGAAGTGGGAAAAAACTAAGGTCATATCTAATGAACAAGGCACAACAAAGCTGAAAAGACAGTATACTTACCCAAATTGTGGGCAATTGGGTCATCGGAAAACAAGTTACAAGTGCCCTTTAAATGGAACCAAAAAAAGGTGTGTGCGATTGTTGCATCAGTTTATAAATTACAATGTTCACTCTATTATATTATATTTATGTACCATTGTATCGATCTCTGTAGGAAGAGGAAGCCGCGGAAGAATACAACCAAAAATCGGATACCAAAAGAGTTGCGGACTGCCACATAAGTAGATATTCCAGCTGCAAAAGAAAATGAAGCACCAAATGGTGAACTTGTGACAGGGGCACCAATTGTGGTGGTTGCAAATGAAGATGAAGCACCAATTGTGGTAGCTGCAAATAAAGATGAAGCACCAATTGTCATAGCTGCAAATGAAGATGAAGCACCAAGTGGTGAACTAGTGACAAGGGTACTAGATATTGCGCTGCAAATGAAGATGAACAAACGACTGCTACTTCGCCACCTAGAAGTGTCAAATGGGTAGTTAAGAAAATTACCCCTCGAAAGAAACTGAAGAACCATGCTTATCATGGATAGTATATCTAAAAATTGTGTGTAATAAACTGTGATGTTCCCAGATCTAAATGTGAACCGTGCTTATCACCGTACTCATGTTCCCAGAAACTAGCTTGTTGTTGGCAGATGCATGTACCAGAAACTTGTGTTCCCAGATCATCTGAATTTTGTGCTAGTCTGGTTGTTTATTCCCAAATTTAGTTCATGTGTTGTTTATTGCTCCCATGTGAGCTGTGCTGGGAATTTTGTTCTGTGAATAGAAAGTAGTTCTGGGAATAAACATGAACTAAATGGTTCCATTTTCATGACCGATGCTTTTCTGGGAAATAAACATGTACTAAACGGTTCTGGCAAAGTAGTGCTGGGAAGCTAGCTATGCAGTCAGTGCTGGGAAACTAGCTTGTTGTTGCCAGAACCAAAGAAGAATTTGCCAGAACCGAAGGAGACAAACATGTTCCCAGAATTTCCCAAAAAACATGTTCCCATAATTTGCCAGTTCAATAGAGAAATTATTTTCTCGGGGATCAATTTTGCCAGAACACTGACTGAACACACAGACAACAGTACTGGGGGCACAAACTGCTTTGCCAGAATTCTGGGAACTGCTCCGGATATAGGAAGAACATTCACAAATACAGTGAACATCAACCATATAGCAAAGCAGTTCCCAGAATATCAACATTAACCATATAGCAAAGCATTTCCCATAATTAAAATTGCATAGCCAAAGTAATACACATTAACCATATGAACACACTGACTGCATAGATAGTCTTCAATACATAGATTGTCTTACATAAACACAACCACATCACATAGTGAGATGTTACAAGTACGTAGTCTTGACATCACAAAAGTCTTCATAACTGCTAACTAGTTCATCTCATGACACAAACTCGTTACAAGTTCATCTCATGACCACAAAAGAAAGAACCACAGATGAAACATACTAGTAGTCTTGGCAACTTAAACAGTACGATCAAAAATCTCGTCGTAGTCGTAGCCCATAATACGACAATGCTCGGACAATGAAACAGCCACTTTATTCTCCTCCCACTTCATGTCTTCAAACACCATTTCCCACAGCTCCGGATCTTCTGACACGTATCCATCCACTTGGTCCTCAACATCAGAAAGGTCAGGGTGGTCTTCAACATCTGAAGGGGGATGATGAAGGTCCCAACTAGGAGATTTATTCTCCAGATCTTCTTCACAGACAATACAAGTCTTCTCGAGGTTCTTGCAAACATCCTTCAAATGGGCAGCAAGCTTTCCAACCTTACCCCTTCAACTTCTAGGATACTACAACACATCCTATTCATGTTATGTAACAGTGAAGATTGCCTCCTCATCTCTTGAATGGCATATCGCAGTGAGTTTTTGATGCTAACGTGATACTTCAAATCAACATGTTCCTTTAGAAATAAAACTAGTTGGTGATTAGGTGGACGACTAAGTATCCATATTTGTGAAGAACTAACCCTAATTTGAATGAACAGCAGCCCTAAACCCTATTCCAAATGCGACAAAGGAAGAGAGAAATAAAATCAGTCACCTTGGAGTTATCTTCAACAAAGCTTCGATACTTCACAGCTTGGACGGTAAGTTGAACCTTATCGGCGGCATTACTGGCAGATTGCACCGCCGCTCGTGCCTCCTTCTCAGCCACCAACGCCGCACATCTCGCCTCCGCAGCTACAACAGCGGCAGCATGAGCAGCATCAACAACATCTGCCATAGCGACGACAGGAGCAGTTCGATCCATGGGTGCGGCGACTAGGGTTCGGTTGTGGAAGGGAGCTAAAAGAAAGGAAAGAACATCGAGATCTCAAGAAAGGCTGGGTGCGGCGGTGGTAAACTTGTAACGATAGCGGGTAACAGATGTGTAACAGCGTCAGTATCAGTGTAATAATCGTCGTCCTTACCTGGTAATGGACTCGTCATGTCCATTTCAGAATGTAGGCTTCCTCCTGGTTTTTCATATAGTCGAATCTCTCTTCTTAGCCTCTATTTCGTCGAAACCACGTCCGCGGTGTTTTATAATGGCAAAAGTCTCTCTGGGTCTGGGCCATGCCCATGGCAGAGAAGGGACCACAAACCAGCCGCACACCCCTGCACACCCACCTCCACACCAGACACCTGCCCGCGAAGAACCAACCAAACCAGAACCCACCAACAGAAAACAAACAATAAGAAGCGGGGGACTGCTTACAGAGGAAACGAAGACAGATCTCCAATCCAAGAACGACGACCAGAACCAGCAAACTCAAAATACTAATCATGGCGACGAAAACCAGGAGCAAGGAACCTCGGAAGGCACAAAACACGCAAAGAGAGAGCTCGAGGATCTAGCGCAACCGGGAACAGCGAGGAGGGGCGGACGGGGACGCGGCGGCGACGGCGGAAGGGATCGGAGGTGGTCCATGCCCATGATGATGAGCCGGTACTGGGTCCGTTCGCTGGCGTGCGGACCTGCACCTGCTGCTGCGGTAATACTGGATAAGGCACCATGGATGGCCGTAGAGTGTGCACAGTGTGAGCACCGTCGTGGACTCATGGTGGTCTCGGCTTGGAATCCAGAATCCTGGATAAGGAACGACGAACGAGACGCCGGTGTGTGGGATCGGACGAGGGTTGGCTGCTCGCCTGCACCCTTCAGCGCGAAAGAGAAATAGCTTCGGTTGGCTACAACTACAAGTGTGTGTCTCGTCGTCTCATTCAGATTAGAGATTGGGAATATGGTAATTTGAAAAACTTCAGAAGATCATAGCATCGAAGTCGTTGTAGTATAGTGGTGAGTATTCCCGCCTGTCACGCGGGTGACCGGGGTTCGATCCCCGGCAACGGCGTTTTTTTTGTTTTTGTTTTAATTTTTTAATTAATGTTGTTATTTTCCAAACTTTTCAGCTTAGCCCAAGCTTTATTGAGCAGGCCCTACCTCGGCCCATTTATAACAAATTACGAGGCATGCTCTTCCCGATCGTAGCTAGGCGCCTGACAGAAAATAAATATGGAAAAAAAAAACACACCCCTTGGTTGGTGGCTTGGTGCTCTTTTGCTTCGCTTCGAGACAATGGTCGAGGCTGCCCCCTAGCGCTCGCGATTGAATTGGACTCTGCAGCAAATACGCACAAGGTAAAGGACGAATGTGCAGCACCCCCTGCTAAACCCTGGCGCGTGTATGTGTATTTTAATACACCTCATCCCTTCCCCTCCCCCCGCCACGACCCCTCAGCCCTCACACAAGAGACGCAGCTGCGAGTCCGCCAGCCTTATCCTCCTCTCCGTCTCCGGCTCCAACCCGCAAGCGCGGTAAGGTGAGTCCCCACCCCGCGCTCCTTCCCTACCATCCTAATTCGCGCTCTGAGGATTAGGTGGAACTGGATGCCCGCGCAGCTCCAGTCCGGTGGGTCATGGGTTTCGGCGCGAGGTTGGCTCGGGTTCGTTCTCGTAGAAAGACACAGATTGGTGGCGAGTGGATCTGGTACGGGATGGGATGGGGAGTTGTTGTCTAGCGCTAGCTTCACCCAAAATGCTGCGGGCAGTTGGAGCTCGTGAATCTCGCGGGGCCTGTACTCGTGTGGCTGGCGTGCCACTGTAGTTAGAACATGATGTTTAGACTTAGAGATGCAGCGAAGGCGAAGGATGTTGTGTCCCATTACTGGGTCAAAATGTGCTCCTGTTAGTTAGTTCCTGCTCGAGGGGTGGTCAGATTACGGGTTACATAATTACATGCCTGCTTCGATTGCTTTCTCGTGCTAATGTGGCTTCTGCTGCACAGGTAGACATGGCTTCGACATTCGGTGCCACTTCTACTGTCGGCCTTATGGCTGCTCCAACAGGGAAGAATGTGCGCCTTCAGAGGAGGGTGAACTTCAGAGTAAGAGCAGCTAAGGAGCTGTACTTCAACAAGGATGGCTCAGCTATCAAGAAGCTCCAGGTGAGCTCCACAGTTTTTATTTATTATGATATGCCGATTTGCTGTTGACCCTTAACCAGGCGCTAATTGGTTTTTTCTCCCCTACATTTCAGACTGGAGTCAATAAGCTTGCAGACCTAGTTGGAGTTACACTTGGACCAAAGGGAAGGAATGTTGTTTTGGAGAGCAAGTATGGTTCTCCTAAAATTGTTAACGATGGTGTTACAGTTGCCAGAGAGGTACAGTGCAATGTTACCATGGTTGTACTTAGAATTTGATTGCTAGCTCGTAAATTACATAACGATGTATATATTTTTTTCTCCAATTCTTGTCATACATGTTTTACAGGTCATATTCTTATAACCCATGTAATGCGTATACTTTAGAAGGTCAACAGAAGTATATACTTGTTGATGTTGTATATACAATATTGACGATGCACCATTTAATTTTACCATAATGTCATAATGATTGTTGCAAAATACTACCTCCGTCCACAAATATATGATGACGTTGATTTTTTTTCCTAATATTTGACCACTCGTCCTGTTCAAAAAAAATGTGAGTTATCATTTATCTTATTGTGATTTATTTTATCACTTAAGGTTGTTTGAGCGTGATTTGAAATTTTATATTTTTGAATAAATATTTGAATAAGATGAGTTGTCAAAGTTTTAAAAAAGTCAACGATGTCATATATTTGTGAACTGAGGAGGTACTGTTTTTCATTCAAGTACTAGCATAGTTTTAAAGTCTATGTTGAACTTCATAATATTTGTGATTCTGTAGGTTGAGCTGGAGGACCCTGTGGAGAACATTGGTGCTAAATTGGTCAGGCAAGCAGCAGCTAAGACCAATGATCTAGCTGGAGATGGGACAACGACCTCTGTGGTCCTTGCTCAGGGGCTGATCGCTGAGGGTGTTAAGGTGTGCCACTAGACAAAATTTGTTGCTACCGGTATATATGAATGAATTTTTGTATCTGAAGCTAAATGCTCTCTTGTCCAGGTTGTGGCAGCTGGTGCTAATCCTGTTCAGATTACTCGTGGTATCGAGAAAACAGCGAAAGCACTAGTTGAAGAACTACGGAAGTTGTCTAAGGAGGTCGAAGATAGTGAGCTTGCAGATGTTGCTGCTGTTAGTGCGGGCAACAACTACGAAATTGGTAATATGATAGCAGAGGCCATGAGCAAGGTCGGTCGGAAGGGTGTGGTTACCCTCGAAGAAGGGAGGAGTTCTGAAAACTTTCTCTATGTTGTGGAGGGGATGCAATTTGATCGTGGTTATATCTCTCCGTACTTTGTAACAGACAGTGAGAAAATGTCTGCCGAGTATGAGAACTGCAAGGTACCATGGGAATTCTGAGCTATCAGTTTGTTCTGTTGTTTATTGCTTTCTCTATTTCAAACTTACTAAATTCTGCTGTACTTGATCTTCATTGTTCAGCTACTTTTGGTTGACAAAAAGATCACCAACGCAAGGGATCTTATCAATGTTTTGGAAGAAGCCATCAGAGGTGGATACCCAATCCTGATAATTGCTGAGGATATTGAGCAGGAGGCTCTTGCTACCCTTGTTGTCAACAAGCTCAGAGGATCATTGAAGATTGCTGCCATCAAAGCCCCTGGTTTTGGAGAGCGCAAGACTCAGTACTTGGATGATATTGCCATCCTTACTGGAGGTCAGTTAAACTTCCGTTCTAGAGCATCCTTTATGATCATGTATGCTCCTTGTTTATAAGCATTCTTTGTTTCTGCAGCAACTGTAATCAGAGATGAAGTTGGGCTGTCACTTGACAAGGCTGACAAATCAGTCCTTGGAACAGCAGCAAAGGTTGTCCTTACTAAAGAGTCTACAACAATTGTTGG
This sequence comes from Zea luxurians, assembly GCA_029449295.1. Taxonomy (NCBI): domain Eukaryota; kingdom Viridiplantae; phylum Streptophyta; class Magnoliopsida; order Poales; family Poaceae; genus Zea; species Zea luxurians. Next base: position 8,372,674 of record JAOPSE010000005.1, on the reverse strand, counting down.
TGATGGCAGCACCCAGGATGAAGTTACTAAGAGGGTTGCACAGATTAAAAATCTCATTGAGGTCTCTGACCTTTTCCTGTTCTCTTTGTTCACTCGATTTTACAGCTCAGGTGAAAATCTGAAAGTCTGCTTTTATCAACCTAATTTTTAGGCAGCAGAACAAGAATATGAAAAGGAAAAGCTCAATGAGAGGATAGCAAAGCTTGCTGGTGGTGTTGCTGTCATTCAGGTATTGTGAAGTACACAGATCACAATTTTTGTGTTATTTGTTCGACGTTCTTTCCATTGATTGAATGTTGTAAGGATGGTGGATAACTGTAAGTCATATCTGGTGTTGCCTGACAGGTGGGAGCACAAACAGAAACTGAACTAAAAGAGAAGAAGTTAAGAGTTGAGGATGCCCTAAATGCAACCAAGGTAAGTTGTCGGAGTAATTAACCATTTTGTGCTGCCAGATTTATATTTGCTTCATGAGGAATACTTCCTTTGATCAGAACATGTAGGTTTGTTCTAGTTCAACTTTATTTTGGTTACATATCGCTAAAATTGCTCCTTTTTCTTTATAGGCTGCTGTTGAGGAAGGTATTGTTGTTGGTGGAGGATGCACTCTTTTGCGTCTTGCAGCTAAAGTCGATGCCATCAAGGATACACTAGAGAACGATGAGCAGAAGGTAAGAACAAAATCTGTGATTGATTAAAAAGAGTAGACTACAGAGCAGCCTTGTTATAGGTTCGAGTATAACTGACACGCTGAAGTATCATTAGGTTGGAGCTGAAATAGTAAGGAGGGCCCTGAGCTACCCACTTAAATTGATTGCTAAAAATGCCGGTGTCAATGGCAGCGTCGTCACTGAGAAGGTACAGTTATTCTACCAAAAATCTCACACGTGTACCACAGTTCATGGCATGGATCTGAATCTTGTGCAAACATTTGCTGCACCAGGTCCTTTCTAACGATAACTTCAAGTATGGTTACAATGCTGCTACTGGACAGTACGAGGACTTGATGGCTGCTGGTATCATTGATCCCACCAAGGTTTGTGGCCCTAAGGCTTTTCCTATCCTTCTGCTTGAATACTATAGTTAGTTGGCTTGGAACTTCGGTCATCAATGCTAGTTCCCTACCATTGAGCTTCATCTTGTTTCCTTTGCCATAACCAATCTGTCGGGTTCATTATATTTAATAGCACAATTCTTCAATGTAAACCTAACCTCACATGGACCGAAAAAAGAAATTTGGGAGCTGCCAAAGGTAAAGCAGCAGCTGTAGCCCGTAAAACTGAAAACAGCAGTCCTTGTTGTCGCTATGATTGTTGCCTCTCCTTTCCCAGCCGGTCTTTGGTAAATTCTCTTTGAGAGGAAGCAAGACCTGGTTGGTGTTTGATGTTTCATTTCCTGGAACAAAACCTGAAAACTGCGACGGACTTGTCTGCAGGTGGTGAGATGCTGCTTGGAGCACGCCGCGTCGGTGGCCAAGACCTTCCTGACATCAGATGTTGTGGTCGTCGATATTAAGGAGCCAGAGTCCGCGCCCCTTGCTAACCCGATGGACAACTCTGGTAACTGGCACTGCTATTGATGCGCTAGGTCTTTCCGCATCCGTTTGTTTGTTCTAACCGTTTGCTGTGTCTGCCTTGCCCAGGCTATGGATACTAATGGAGATGAGATGGCCAAGCCGCATGGGAAGAAGGGTGATCACCATAGTATTTTTTTGGTAGGCGAGAAGAGTCGGGTCGAGGTAGTTTTTCATCATCAGATAAAAAAAAGCGAGTTTGTTGTACGACCACTAGGCGAAAAAATAAGTGGGAGGGGCTCTGTAGCCCAAATTTGTGATGTAAACTGGAGACAGACAGCAGCTAAAAACAAGCAGAAATTGCTGAGTGATTTTGTAACTGATTTGCAGCTATGCTGAATGCAGTTTGCACGCGACTAAACACGAATCTAAAATGTCTCCGTCAACCGTATGTAGGGTTGGAAACGGACGGGTAAAATCTCATCTTGATCCGTACCTTGATTCGTACTGTTTTCTACATTTGATCTGATTATTATTTACGAGAAAATATGGAAACAGGTGAGGGTTTATTCCGACCGTTTTTCGGAATCCTGTTTTTATCCGGATTAAACCCGTATTTATTCCATATTTGATAAATATGGGATGAGGCTAATGAAAGTCTCGTGTGTTTAGGTGATAAATTATAGCACAAGTGGTCATTGTAACCATCGGTTCTTTTCAATGTCAAATGGTCTAAAGTCTTAAACAATATCGGTTGTAGCTAAATATACACTATTAGCAACTAAACAGCAATTAATTATTGTCTCTATATCTATTTGTTTTACATTATTGCTCTACCAATCAATCACTAGTTAAACATCAATACTATTTCTATTTGTATTAAATATAAGTTTTCGTTAGTATTTTCGTTTCCGTTCGTTTTCATAATTCCGTTTATCCCGCTCCTGTTTTCGTTCCCGATTATTTCGGATCCGATCCCGTTTTCGATGATAAAATGCGGATACAGAAACGGTTTTTTTTTCTTTTCATCCCTAACCGTATGGGTTCGTGCTGCATCGAAACTGCTAAGCTGGTCGCTGGAGCGGTCTAGGGGAGCGTTAGTGTCAGGTCTGGAATGGAACTGGATGAACCAGGAAGAAGATTGTTTCATGTGTGTATGGGCACTGGTGTGACACAGTGTGTTTGAAATTGTTTTTTTTTGACGAAGGGGCATAGCCCCCTATTTTATTAGGAAATAGGAACCAGTTCATTACATAACAGAACGATGAGACAAGACCCATCACCAGAATTAAAGACTAGTGGAACTAACTTCTATAATCTAACAAGAAATGCAGAAACCAGACTCCACCAATCTCCGATCTAACAGCACCACAATTTTTAAGCCATGCTTATTTACAATGGACAAAGGCCAAAAGGAGCAAACTAGCTAACAAGTCTCAGATTTAACAAACCCCTAACACAGTTTTTTCCAAAAGTACTTGGGCTGCACTAATCACCAAAAGAAGTATCACAAGCCAATACGGAGACTTCAGCCAGAAATACGACGATCCCTCGGACACCATCCGAAAGATCTGCTCATCGCTTCACTTATTATCTTTCGGATAAGTTGGCTTCCTTGGACCACCATCCTTTTTTCCTTCTCTTTCTATCGAATGGCCCAAGAATCCAACCAAAAGCAACAAAGAAATATTATGTTAGCAGGGTCAATCAAAATTTTTTCACCAAAAAACCAATCATTTCTGGTTCTCCAAATAGCCCAAAACATAGCACCACAGCCAAAAATCAGAAGGTTTGAAATTTTGTTTTTAGGATTTTTCATCGAGCTATCACAGATTTCATCAATATTTTTTGGAATGTAATCCAGATTGAGAGCAATTTGAACCACTCTCCAAACAAATCTGGCAACAGAGCATTTAAAAAATAAATGATCAATCGATTCCTTGCCACCACAAAAACAACATTCATCCGAACCCTTCCAATTTCTTTTCTTCAGGTTATCTTTTGTAAGAATTTTGTTTCTTATCACCAGCCAGAGGAAAACTTTAATTTTTTGAGGTAACTTAGATTTCCACAGAAATCTGTAAGGCAACTTGATCTGATCCATCGAATTTTTCTTATATAAAGAATTGACAGAACCCTTTATTGCCCAATCTCCAAATAAGTTTGTCTTCTTGATTTGACAAATTATAAACAGAACATAAAGCAACTAAATCATCATAGAACCCCTGGAGATTGCCAGTCATTCTTCTTCTGAAAGAAAGAGCATCAAAATTCGAAGACAGAACTTTATTCACCGTAATATCTTTATCTATAGTCAGATCGAACAGAATAGGAAACATCACAGCAAGAGGCTCATCACCAATCCAGAAATTTTTCCAGAAACTAGTGCGACAACCATTACCAACAACCATCTTAGAATATTTAAAGAAAATCTCCCTGAGACTTAAGAGTTTTTTTCCAAAACTGAGAGTCAGTCTGTCTTTGTTTAACTGAGATAAGGGGTTTTCCCTTAATATATTTTTCAGTAATTATTCTCTGCCATAAACCACTAGAATTTTCCAAATTCCAAAGCCATTTGGTCAATAGAGCATCATTCATAGAACCTAGATTCAACACACCTAAACCACCTAAACTTTTGGAGGAGCAAACCGTATTCCAGTTAACCAAATGCATTTTTTCGTCTGGGAGCCACCTTGCCAAAGAAGCCTTTTCCTGAGCAAATCCAACTTTCTAATAACTGATTTAGGAGCCGGATAAATCGATAACATGTACAAAGGTACATTAGAAAGTGAACTATTCAGAAGAGTCAATCTACCTCCCAAACTCAGGAATCTACCTTTCCAACCAGCAAGTCTTTTATCCATTTTTTCTAGCATTGGACTCCAAAGAGACTTGCTAACCTTCTTATTGTCAATGGGAACACCAAGATACTTCATTGGAAGGCTACCAACAGGACATGTGAAAATGTCAGCATATAAATCAGTGAACTCCTTAGCTTCCCCCAAACAAAAAATTTCACTTTTGTGAAAATTTATTTTCAGTCCAGACATGTGTTCAAAAAGACAGAGGATAAATTTAAGATTTCTAGCTCCTTCCAAACAATCTTGAATCAGAAAGATAGTATCATCAGCGTATTGTAAACAACAACAACCATTCGGAATGATGTGAGGGATCAGACCACAAATCAATCCTTTTTCCTGATCTTGTTGAATAATACAAGCCAAACCATCAGCAACCAGATTAAACAAAAGGAGTGAAAAAGGATCACCCTGTCGAACACCTTTATGAGTTGCAAAATAAGGACCAATCAAGTCATTAGTCTTAATCGCCACTTTACCTCCTCTAACAGTCTTCATAACCCAATCACTCCAAATGTCACCAAATCCTTTTTTTTGCATCATGCAATACAAAAATTGCCAGTTAACTTTATCATAAGCTTTTTCAAAATCAATCTTAAGAATCACTCCACTTTGCTTTTTTTTCTTCACTTCATGAAGAATTTCATTTAAAGACACCACACCATCCATGATATATCTCCCTTTAATAAAACCATATTGATGTATACTGATCACTTTAGTGATACAAGAGGCAAGTCTATTCGTCAGAACTTTAGTAATGATTTTATAACAGACGTTTAGTAGACAAATCGGTCTAAAATTCCGCATATCAATAGGATTATCAACTTTAGGAATCAGAGTCACAAGACCAAAATTTAGTCTTTTAATGTCAAGCACCCCATCATAAAAGTCTTTGAATAAGTTTCACAAATCAATATGGATGAGCTCCCAAAAATCTTGAAAAAATTCAGCAGGAATACCATCAGGGTCCCGGGGCACTGTTATGTTTTAAACTAAACACAACCAATTTAATTTCCTCAATGGTAAAAGGAGCAGTGAGCAAAAAATGATCCTCCTCACTAAGCCTATTCATATGAAAATTAGACATATTAATGCTCGACACATGAGAAGGACCAAAAAGATCTCTGTAGAAATCAGTAGCCACTTTGTTGATATCATCATCAGCACTAACAATATTTTCCTCATGAACTAAGGAAAGAATTTTAACTCTTCTTTTTTACCCTTGGCAATAAGATGAAAATATCTGGAGTTTTCATCACCCTCATTAATAAATTTTTCTCTAGCCATCTGTTTTCTTTTACAGCATTCTTCAACCATCAAATTCTTTAAGTTCCACTCCAAATCTAGTTTTTCAAGTCTTTCCTCGTGAGAAATACCAATACTTTCACTTTTTTATCCATAAAATCAATTTTTTGGCTTAACTCTTTTTTAAGCTTAGAATATCTGTCCTTCAACATTAATATTCCAACCCTTCAACGTTTTTTTCAGCCTTTTAATTTTTTCTTTCCAAATATCGATATTAGAACGACTTCTAACAGGAAGAGACCAACTATTCCAAACAATATCTTTGAAATCTGGACAAAATTTCCAGCACAACTCATATCTGAAGTCTCTTTTAGGAGATACATGGGAATCAATTTTAAGACAGAGAGGAACATGATCGGATAGAGTTCTATCAAGACCAATTACCACCACATTTTTGAAATGAAGGACCCATTCTGGACTAGCCAGAAATCTATCCAATTTTTTAAAAGTGAGAGGTTCCCTATTATTTGACCAGGTATACATTCTTCCACTCAAATCCAGTTCAATCAAACTGTGAATATCAATGATAGAGTTAAACAAAGAACTCCAACAATTCGTTCCCCCAGGCTTGTTCTTATCAGATTCTTTCCTTAGAATGTTAAAATCACCTCCTATCAACATAGGGTAATTGCATTTTGAGCAAAAGGAAGCCAACTCAGACAGAAAAATTTGCTTGTGATCATTCTGAGCAGCACCATAAACATTAATAAAATTCCAAACAAAACCACTTTATTTATGAGCCAGAAGAACCCTAATCATAAACTCTCCTTTCTCAACTTGTCTGATATCAAAAATATCAGCATCAAAACCAACAAGCAAATCACCAGATCTTCCTTTGGCTGGAGTCCAGAACCAGGCAAAATTTCTATTACTGCTAATAGAATTCAACCAAGAATCTTTAAAGGATTTTTTATTGGTCTCTTGGATCCCAATAAAGTCAATTCTCTCCTTTCTAATTAACTCTTTTAAGAATTCAATTTTTATACCTTTTCCCAACCCCTGACAATTCCAAATGAGACCTATCATTCTGAATAGTTAGGGTTTGGGACTGGAGGGATATTTTCCCTTTTTCAACCTCATATCTGATTTTAGCAGAAGATTTTTTCTTCTTTTTCTTGACTGAGTTTTTTCTATACTGAATTTTTCTTCCTTTTCTTAATATCATAACATCTTCCAATTCATTCAAATGACTGTTTTCCTTAACATCCTGAGTAACTCTATCCATCTCAGAATCAGAATCTTTTTGAGAAAGATGATCAAAATGATTGCCAGCAGCCCTACACGCCAAAGTATTTCTAGACAATTCCAAAGATTTAATTAATTCCAGGTTTGATATTGATTCCTTCAAAGAATTTCCTAATTCTATGTATAACTCCGAAGCAATAGACAAAAGCACATGATTATCAGAATTAAGGACAGAGAAAGGATTAGAAATCATACCTTTTGTCAGGAAGGCGTCCTTAGCCATAGCTCTCGCTGTTGCTTTATCTACAATCTTCATGTCATCATTAGCTTCAAGTCTGCTGCTCCTTCTTATGCCATCACCATGATCAACTTCCATACCAACAACATGTTTTCCAGACTCTATTTTACCTAGAACCTTCTTTTTGGTTACCCACAGGAGACTTGTTGTTTTTCCCTTGAGAAGAAGGGATGACTCCCTCATCATCTTTGGCAAATTCCTCTAAATCTTGAGAACTTAAGAGATCATCTTCACTTTCATGAAATTCTTCATCTTCATTATTAGGATCTTCAGAAATTGGGTTTAGGTCCTCATTCACACTCCCCAAGTCAGTCTTCTGAATAACAGCTTCGCCATGAGAGGACATCTCACCAACGTTTTTCAATCCTAGTTCTTCTTTAAACGATTTTTCTCCCACATTCCTCGCTTTTTGCCAGTTTTTTAACAAGTAGGGTCATCCAGACCTTGCCTATCCACTGAAGCTCTTTTACCAAGGATTAATAGAATCATCATTCCAACCCTCCTCAGTGATATCATCAATCTTAAAGAAAATGTCATAAAGGAAAGGTTTAACACCCACCTCAATGATAGGAGGAATCATAGCGACACTCTTGACATGGACTTTGAATCTAACCATATCTTTAGAATCTAAAGATAGGATATCCACTTCTTCAATAGCCCCTATGGTAGAACCTAATTCACATATAGCCTGATAATTTTGCAGCTCCTCTTTGCAGCTCCTCTGGCACATTTTCGGCCACAATCCACACTGCATGCAGTTTAGATTTAGGTTTGGCTTGAGAACTCCAATGTGAAACAGAAATTTTCGCTCCCGACATTTTCATTTTGAGTTCAGGGAAATTAATCATTTCATCAAGCTTCTCTTGAGAAGGAAACTGCATAAGGAAACCGGCATGACACTTGGTGGCTTTCCAAGTCTTGCCCTAGGGAAAGTGGAACCCGAAGTCTTTCTCAAGATCTTCAGCAGAAATCAAACCCTCCATAACAGTCACCAAACCGATGAAACTTATTTTAGGTTTTCTGGACAAGGGTTTCGCAAAATGGGAAGAGTAAAACCCTAATTCATCAGCCGCCATACCCACAATAGGCATACAAGGTTTGTTCTGTTTAGGCAACACACAGCGGACAGTCATGTGGGTTTCTTTGTGACAAATATCACACCACAAGGACCGAAAGCAATCACGAGCATGGTGGCCATCAACCCCACATTTTTGACAAAAAGGACGACGCGCAACCTCAACCTCTTTTTTCAGAGCCGCGGGAGGGGTTTTGAGGATACCTGTATGACCTCCCTCGCCAGCAGACGAAGCGCCAATGTCTTCCTTGATGTCAGATTTTCCCTGAATCGGCTTCAATCTCCAGCTGGGATTCCGGATCTTGTTCCATGTCTGGGAACCTTGAGGGTTTTCTTTCTGATTCCACCGGTCCCAGTTAGGGTTTCGCCCCTTCGGATCCATCTTTGACACCGACACCACACGAGACAGCGTCGGCCACTCCTCGTCCACAAGCGGGGGACGAATCGGGGATTCAAACCACCCACCGCGGAAGCTAGCACGAATCGACGATGACAGCGACCAAAGGCGCGAGAGCGAGGAAGCAAGATGCGGAAAAGAGTGCGAGCCAACAAAGTCCGACGGAAACCCTAAGACGGAACAAGGAGATTTTACCTCACCTCGATGAGAAGGCCGCGAGGAGTTCTGGGCCGCATCAATAGGACTTCCATCCGTCGCGTGCTTTCCCACCGCGAGCGACCCGTGCCGAACATCGTGAGCGCGTGAAGAAGGCGGCCCAGAAAGCTTCCGGTCCACGATGCTACAGGAGGAGGAAGACGACAGCCATTTTTTATTTCGAGCCATCTCTTCATTTCTAGCCTTCAGGAACCGCACCTGAGTGATCCTGTCACGACTTTTGAATTGCTTGCTCTCTAGAAGTAGCAGTGCCAGCAACTAGTACTGTGGTATCAACGTTACACCTCATGCTAACTCGTACACGTGAGAAGACGTAAGCAGATTAGCTCAAAAGCCCCCGTCCGTGTTTGAAATTGTTGAGCTAATTGTTGGGCTGTATTCTAGATTTCTAGGAGTTTGTGGGACGATTGTTGGGCCAGGTACATCGAGCCGCGTTATTTAGGATGTTCGCTGCGGCTTTAATCCGACTGCGGCTGCGGCTTCTACAGTATTTTATCTCTAGGGATTGCAGCTGCAACAATATTTTGCAGCTGCAACAGTGCTCCCAGCAGGGCAGCCGAACGCAGCCATTGTTTAGGGATATGAAGAATACAGAACAGAAATTACCCACCTACCTCTCGTCTTCCTCCGATTCTTCTCTTCTCTCTGTCCGCTCTTCTCTCGTGACTGTTCCTGTGATCGACGGCGCAACGCCATCGGACATCACAAGTGGTATCAGAGGTGGTTCCTCTCCTCGGGCGGTTCTAGTGGTCGTCGCCGCGGTGACGACGATTTCCAGAGAGCTTCGAAACGGCTCCCAACAAGCCTTCTGCTCAAGCGCGCCATCTAGTCGTTACAATGGAAGACGCTAAAAAAAAGGCTTACCGAGAAGTTTCAACAGGCTATGGAGGCGTCAGCGTCATCCATGCACGAACTCCTGAAGAAGATGGACGGTATTAGCGGAGTGGCCAGCAAGCTTGAAGAAATTGAAACCCAAAGCTGATCATGGCAAGGTGGTCCAATATCTACAGGCCAAGATGGATCTCTCGATGAAGTCGTTGGCGCAGGTCTCACAGGATCAAACCAGATTGGTGAGTATGGTGAACAATGTCGCAAAAGGTGAAGGCGCATGTGGACGTTGTGGCACTGGCGATGGGTTGATGGGAGCGGGTCCAATAGGAATGTCGACCGGGCCTAAGGTATTGGAGATAATTGAATTTTTGCCACTCACAATGTTGTCTTCTTATTATAATTACCACTGTGTCTATGAATTGTGGGTCCAGCTAGGTCTATGGAATGTGGGCCTGATGGCAAATTTTACAAACATGTTTCTTGCTGATGGCAAATATCAGAATCTCTCGTTCAGGCGAGGAGAAGGAGAGTCAGACATTGGGGGTCAAAGAGGAGGGCTGCCGAAGTGGGATTTTCCTGTGTTTGACGAAGAGAATGCAAGAATTTGGGTGGACAAGTGTGAGGCATATTTTGCATGCATTGTTCATGATTCCTGATGCTTTCCGGGTTAGTGCAGTATCATTACACTTAAAGGGGAGGGCAGCTGTTTGGAACCAAATTGAGCCTTGTGGACGGTCCGGCCCTGAGGCCGGACGGTCCGCGGTCCGGACAGTCCGCGCCTGGGGCCGGACGGTCTGCGCGTGCGCAGAGCAGATTAGGGTTCCGAGTTTTGTGCTACGGTTGTTAGCTAAAATCACGGGAAAAGCTCGAAAATTAGTTTGTAAAGTGTCCAGCCCCCTCCTCTATAAATAGAGAGGTATACGGTCGATTTGTAGCAATCAATCGAATCAATACAACTTCTATTTCGCATTTATTTCCTGTACAATTAGGAGTAGTTCTAGTCTAGTTCTAGTTTAGCCTCTCGATCCCCAAATTCTCCGCCTCTCCTCGACTCTACGTCGATTAGAGGAGTCTAGGTCGGCCTGCCCGAGCCTAGACAACTCCTAGGATCTCTCCTCCCCGACGGGGTCCCTCCCTGGGAGCGAGATCCAGGCGCCGCCGACGATCTTCCGCCGCCCCTGCACACGCGCGGACCGTCCGGCCCTAGGGCGCGGACCGTCCGGCCGTCAGGCAGGGAACCCGAGCTCCTGCACCAGGTCGCGGACCGTCCGGCCCTGTGCCGCGGACCGTCCGCGCCTGACCAGAGAGCACCGCCGCCTCACGTCAGGTCGCGGACCGTCCGGCCCTGTGCCGCGGACCGTCCGCGCCTGACCAGAGAGCACCGCTGCTGGTTCTTTTGAAGTGATTGGCGCCTCCAAAAAGGTGTCAACATACTTTTTGGCGACTCCGCTGGGGAAAACAAATATAGACACATCAAATCGGCCCTCATTGGCCGGTTCAAGAGATAGCTCTGATATTTCCCCAAGCAACATCATCACACCGACATGGGAGACCTTGCCGGCTGAAGAACAGCTCCTGTTCGAGGAGCGCCAGGAGCAGCTGATCCAAGAAGCAAAAGCAAAGTTCTTGACCAACTTCAAAGTAGACAGGAACAACAAGGTCGTCCGACATCGGGCGACGGATCCGGCTTCGTTCCGACCCACACCAGATATCCCCAATGTAAGTAGCACCAACGAACTCCAATCTCTTAAAGCTTACATAGACAAACAACGAGAACAGTTGCAACGTATCGTAGGGGATATACAAAATAATCATAAAAGGCTAGTGCGTGCACTTGATAAGTCTACTATGGCAAATCTTTCTTCGCACGAGGTTGAATTGAGGGAATACACACATAATTCATCGGCTACAGGTTGGTACGACCAGTCACAACCCCTTTATGGGATGCCGATGGACATGTACCCTAGGCAACGACAGCCTCCCACGCACATCGGCGATAAATTTGCCGATCTGCGCATGTCCGGACCGTCTGCACATGGGCGCGGACCGTCCGGGCCAGCGGCGGTTGATCCCATTTTTAGAAGCGAATTACCGAGACCTGCACCCAAGCCGCCACATGCCATACAAACCCTAGATAACCCATTCGGACCGTCTGCGTATGACGCCAGACAGTCCGAATATAATGTCGGACGGTCCGGCCACATGGCCGGACAGTCCGCGCACGGAGCCGGACGGTCCGCGTATTTAACCGGACGGTCCGGCATAGAGTTTTTTAAGGAGGATGGATATCCAACTCCGTATCCGTCCCAGCTAGACTCCTCATCTCACCATACGACACACCAGCACCATAATATAATCTATCAAACCCGTGAGAGTGAGTACTTTTCGGCCCCTAGAAGGCCAGAAAGGAATGGCCAGTCCTATGAGCCTCATAGGGCATGCATTAACGCGCCGCAAAACCCAAACCAATGGGGAGGAAAACAAAATACCAACATCCAAACAAACTCACCCATATTGGGTCAAAGAGCTGATGGTCTCCCACTGGCTGCCATCGGTATAGTAAGGGAGGAAATAGCTGGGGCATTCCGAGATAAGCTCGGAGTTAGTATAGTCCCCGGGGGGCAGTCATATCGAAGACCTTATGATAGCCAGTTTGACCGGCTCCCATACCCACAGGGGACCAGAATACTCGAATTCGTAAAGTTTTCGGGTGACCAAGAAAAGAGCACGCGTGAGCACATAGACCAGTTCTTAGCACAGTTAGGAGAATTGGCCGACACCGAAGCATTCCGTGTACGTTTATTTTCATTATCTTTAACAGGGACTGCATTCACATGGTATGCCACGCTCCCTCCTAATTCCATTTTGTCGTGGGGAGATTTAGAACAAAAATTTCATGAACATTTCTTCTCTGGCGATTATGAGCTAGATTTAGTAGACTTAGTGGCCCTACGACAAGAAAAGGATGAATCGGTTAGTCATTACATCCGGAGATTCTAGGATACGAGAAACCAATGCTTTCAAATTCATTTAACAGATAAACAACTGGCGGGAATAGCCTTTGATGGATTGCGCTATTATTTAAAAGAGAAATTAGAAGGCATCCAGTTCTTTACGCTAGCACAATTACATCAGAAAGCTTTGGCTTGTGAAAACCGAAGCAAAGAACTAGTCAAAATGGTTCATCATAATGTCCATATAGTAGAACACAATCAAAGTAGTTCGGACGGTGAACCAAAGGAAATTTACACTGCCGAAATAGTTTGGCCTGAGCAGGCCAAATCTTCGGCTTGCTCCTCCTTGTAGCCAGTTCAAAAGAAACAACAGGAGGAGATTAAGTTTACATTTAATGTTGGCAAATGTGATAAGATATTCGATGAATTACTAAAAAATGGTAACATTAAAATTAATTATATTGTTCCACCTGCCGACGAACTAAAGCGTCGCGTATACTGCAAGTGGCACAACTCATTTTCCCATGCCACTAATGATTGTAATGTGTTCCGACGACAAATCCAATCGGCCATTAACGAAGGACGATTGAAATTTCAGGAGGACACGGAGCCCTTTTCAATGAATATGATCGACTTCAAGGGCAAAAGGGTCCTAATTCAGCCCAGCCCAGCCGATAAGGGCAAAGACAAAGAAGTCGTCATCGGCAACTCACGGGAGGCCGATGGAAACAACAAAATTTCTTGCAGGAAAGTGGTGGCCGAGAAGACTCCTGATGGAGGAGAGACACTGAAAATAACCATCACAAACTCCGGCACTGGGGGGCAAGCGCAGATAAGGGGATATGCGCGAGAACCCATACTACACATCGCGGATGGTCCGGTGTCCAGGCGCGGACGGTCCGTAACATCACCGGACGGTCCGGAGCGTTCCAGCGGACGGTCTAGCAACGCCGAAGAGTCGCGGCGACCACGTACCTTCAAACCATGACGACCAGAAATAGGTACGTGGAAAACTAACACGTTCAAGGCAACTGGTCGGTTGGTAAAATCTAGCTCGACCTTTGATCAATTATTGTCTAAATATGTGAAAAAGAAGGCTGGCCCCAGCGACCGGCCACTAAAGGGACCTCGCTTACCCACCCAGGTGCGACGGCAGGTTAGGCTGATTGGACCACCACACCAATCGAAATGGACGGGAGGTCATAATGTTCAATTAAGACCTAAGATACCTGCATGGACACCTCCACCACCATATCCACTTATGCCATATCCATACACATACATACCTCCACCATATGTCCCAAATCAAATGTGGGGCATGCCACCATACCCATTTGAGATGCCACAGTACCCCGCTTGGGGGGCACCCCAAAATTCTGTATTCAATAGGTTGACACCTCCAGTACAAGACCGATTGAGAGCCCCTCAATCTGGTCCACAAGCACAAGCCTAGCAAGATTGCCGAACAACTCGGCCCCAAAGGCTGACTAATCCGGCAGGGGGGCATACAGCTACAACCTCCAACAGTACGAAAAAGGGAGACGTCATTAAAATAGGAACGACAGATGTTGTCGTACAACAAAATAACGAAGGGCCAATGATTTTTGGTGAATTGGCCAACACAAACAAAAAAGAAAGTACGACTGTCAATAAAATAGTCGATCCAAAATACTCCATGCCCCGATGGTGCCCATCGGGATTGACACGATCGCAAAAGCGAAAATTACAGCGCCTTAGAGCAAAGGAGAATCAGGAGAAGGAGGCGGAAAAAATATTCAATGACACACATCCACAGTATCCACCACCACAAAAAGATGGAGACCAAAGGCCGTTGAGGAAAATCAAACGGCCATAAAGACAGAAAATAAAACAACAACTGTGCAGCTCTTTGCAGGTATAGCAGACAGTCCGGCTATAAAGACCGGACCAACCGTACAGGGCGCGGACCGTCCGACCCCTGAGGCCGACTCATCCGCAATACACCATGACACCTGCAACGACGTACCAACACCCATGGAGGAAGACGACCTGCAAGGAGAAGACCTGGTCGACTACAAAGCTACGCCAGAACACTTAGAAAATTAGGAAAGCAAGGTGATGAATTGGTCAGGACCAGTATGGCGCTCGGCAGTATTGGGACTAACAGTTCGATTAAAGCTAAAGAGGTCAAGTCCGTTGAGTCAACCATCGGGACTAAGGCCACTGCGTATCATCCTAGTAAGTGTCAAGATGCCTAAGAAAACTGATGTGATCACATCGAGTTAGTTGCTTTTGGTTCGCTCAGCTCCACCAAAAGGCAGGGGGCATATGTTTGGAACCAAATTGAGCCTTGCGGACGGTCCGGCCCTGAGGCCGGACGGTCCGCGGTCCGGACAGTCCACGCCTAGGGGCCGAACGGTCCACGCGTGCGCAGAGCAGATTAGGGTTCCGAGTTTTGTGCTACGGTTGTTAGCTAAAATCACGGGAAAAGCTTGAAAATTAGTTTGTAAAGGGTCCAGCCCCTCTCCTCTATAAATAGAGAGGTATACGGCCGATTTGTAGCAATCAATCGAATCAATACAACTTCTATTTCGCATTTATTTCCTGTACAATTAGGAGTAGTTCTAGTCTAGTTCTAGTGGTCGGCCTGCCCGAGCCTAGACAACTCTTAGGATCTCTCCTCCCCGACGGGGTCCCTCCCGGGAGCGAGATCCAGGTGCCGCCGGCGATCTTCCGCCGCCCCTGCACACGCGCGGACCGTCCGGCCCTAGGGCGCGGACCGTCCGGCCGTCAGGCAGGGAACCCGAGCTCCTGCACCAGGTCGCGGACCGTCCGGCCCTGTGCTGCGGACCGTCCGCGCCTGACCAGAGAGCACCGCCGCCTCACATCAGGTCGCGGACCGTCCGGCCCTGTGCCGCGGACCGTCCGCGCCTGACCAGAGAGCACCGCCGCTGGTTCTTTTGAAGTGATTGGCGCCTCCAAAAAGGTGTCAACAACAGCACATTGGTTTCAGGCATACCGGGATTCTTTGAATCTGATGAATTGGACTTTGGATAGCAGTTCTTGATGAGTTTGAGGTATCCACTCATTCTGACAAGATGCTAGAATTGCTTACTTTGAGACAAACTAGATCTATATTGGAATACAAGTCTCGGTTTGAGAAACTGGTGTATCACATCAAGTTGTTTGATAGGGCCATCAGTGACACCTTCCTTGTCACACAATTTGTGCTGGGTCTCAAATGGGAGTTGAGAAGTGGGGTGGAGGTGCAATTCCCCAAGTCTGTGTTGATGGCTGCACAATTGGCGTTTAAGCATGAGACATTACAGGCCAAACATACACCTGGGTTAAGAAGGCCGGTGGTGGGGAAACCTATTGCAGCAGGACACCATAAGGAAGGTGCAGAGACCACTGGAGAGTTGTGGAAGGCTAGACAATGGAAGGAGTACTGGAGGATTAATGGGTTGTTTCAAGTGTGGAGAGAAATTTGTGCCAGGTCACAAATGCAAGATTCCTATACCGCCTCAACTGAACGTTGTTGTTGTTGCAGAAGAAGGTCAGGATGGGGGCCAGATTTTGCAAGATGAGGTGTTTGAGTTACTGGAAGCTTGTGGCCACGGGAATGAAGAGGAGACGACTATATCTCTGAATGCCATGAATGGCACTGACAATTCAAAGTGCATCAGACTTAGAGCTATGGTCAGGAACCACTCCATCCTGCAGCTTTTGGATTCAGGAAACTCTAATACCTTTGTCAATGAATTGGTTATGGCCCAAATTAGTTGTGAGGTTCAAGAGATCCAGCCATTAACAGTGAGAGTGAGGAAGGTTGTGGACAAGCTATTAGGTGTGGGAGGAAGGTTGTGCAACTTGAATGGTGGTGTTGTGGTAAGACCTTTTGTGCTGATTCCTTTGTGCTACTTGTCACTGCTTTTGACATGATACTTGGAATGGATTGGCTAGAAAGCTATAGTCCCATGTTGTGTGCTTGGGATAAGAAGTGGGTCCAATTCTAGAAGGATGGAGTATCTCTCAGACTACAAGGGGTGTTGGACAGGCCTGAAAGGGGGATTAGAGAGTCTAGTGGTGAGCAAGTATACAAGTGGGAAAAAGGGAATGAAGTTTGGGTTGTGGCATTAGTGCAGAAGGTGGAAGAAGAATTATACGCCAAGATAGAAGTGGTACCAACTGTTATTCAGGAGGTATTAACTCAATATAGTGAGGTGTTCAGAACACCGGATGCTTTACCACCATCCAGGGATTATGATCACTCTATTACACTATTACCTGGAGCAGCTCCTGTAAACTGTAGACCATACAGATACTCTCCATTGCAGAAAGATGAAATTGAAAGGCAGGTAATGGAGATGGTCAGATCAGGACTCATAACTAGAAGTGTCAATCCCTTTGCTGCATTGGTCCTATTAGTAAAGAAGAAAGATGGGAGTTGTGAAAGGGAAATGTGCCCTTATGCCATTTCTAGTATAGTTTTGGTGATTAAGTGCCCAACACGTATTGAGTGAGTAATCTTGTGCCAAATGATTGATGAAGTGCAAATCAACAAGAAGGTATGATTCTAGACTTAGTACATTGATTTTTGTGTACTAATATATTTGTCTAAGTGCTAGAATCAGAGAAAAGAAAAGAAGAAAAGATCTTGGCTGGAACATCTAAGGCTCAGCGCAGTCTGGCACACCGGACTGTCCGGTGGTGCACCGGACAGTGTCCGGTGCGCCAGGCCAGCCTCCGGTGACCAGGCCTCTCTCAGGAACTGACGGTGGTGTACGACTATAAATCACTGGACTGTCCGGTGGTGCATCAGACTGTCCGGTGAGCCGTCTGCGGCGAAGTCGTCGCTCTCGGGAATCGTTCAACGGCGTACGGCTAAAATTCACTGGACGGTCCGGTGAGCCAACGGTCAACTGCGCCAACGGTCGGCCGCGCAATCTGCGCGTGACGCGTGGGCGAGCCAATGGTCGGCAGGGGGCACCGGACTGTCCGGTGTGCACCGGACAGTGTCCGGTGAGCCAACTGCCGTAAATCTGCAACGGTCGACTGTGCTATTTTTGGAAGGAGATCTGCACCGGACTATGAACAGTACCTGTCCGGTGGTGCACCGGACTGTCCGGTGCGCCACCCGACAGAAGGCAAGAATTGCCTTCCCAGATTGCTTCCAACGGCTCCTAGTTGCCTTGGGGCTATAAAAGGGACCCCTACGCGCATGGAGGAGTCACCCAAGCATTCTCTGATCATCTCTAAGCACCAAGACTCCATTCTCGCGCATTTGGTTCATTATGATAGTGACTTGAGCTCTAATTGAGTAGTGAACTCCCCGCATTGTGTTGTGTGCTCAAGTTGTGACTTGTGTGCGTGTTTGTGTTCGTGCTTTGAGTCTTGTGTGTGTTGCTCTCCCCTCCCTTACTTCCGTGCTTCTTTATGATCATCATTTGTAAGGGCGAGAGGCTTCAAGTTGTGGAGATTCCTCGCAAACGGGATTGAGTAAAAGAAAGGAAAACACCATGGTATTCAAGTTGATCATTGGATCACTTGAAAGGGGTTGACTGCAACCCTCGTCCATTGGGACGCCACAACGTGGAGTAGGCAAGTGTTACTTGGCCGAACCACAGGATAAATCATTATGTCTCTTGTGCCTGTTTTCATCGTGACTACTGTGTTTCACAAGAGCTCGGTCCTTAGCCACTTGTTTCTATTGAGCTAACACTTAACCAAGTTTTTGTGGCTATAAGTGTTTGATTTTTACAGGATCACCTATTCACCCCCTCTAGGTGCTCTCAATTGGTATCAGAGTCGTTCTCTTCATGCAAGGGACTAATCGCCCGAAGAGATGGATCCTAAGGGAAAGGGGATGGTGGTCAACGACAAGACAAAGGAGTCCATCGTCAACGAGCCAAGAGATGATAAGCCCTCGGACTTTGGCTCAAGTCATAAGAAAAAGGACGGGAAGAAGAAGAGGCGCATCAAGAAGATCGTCTACTACGACAGCGACGAGTCTTCTTCTTCCCAAAGAGACGACGACTACGACGAGAAAAAGAAAACGGTCAACTCAAACTTTTCTTTTGATTATTCTCGTATTCCATTTAACTCAAATGCTCATTTACTTTCAATTCCACTTGGGAAACCTCCTCACTTTGATGGAGAGGACTACGCCTTTTGAAGTCACAAAATGCGTAGTCACCTATTCTCTCTCCATCCAAGTATTTGGGAGATCATTGAAAACGGAATGGTTTTTGATAGTACTGACAACCCCGTTTTCATTAATGAGCAAATCCACAAAAATGCACAAGCTACCACTGTTTTGCTAGCATCCTTGTGCAGGGACGAGTACCATAAGGTGAGCGGCTTGGATAACGCCAAGCAAATTTGGGACACCCTCAAGATTTCTCATGAGGGGAACGATGCCACCATGATCACCAAGATGGAGTTGGTGGAAGGTGAACTGGGAAGGTTCGCAATGATTAGGGGGGAGGAGCCAACCCAAACGTACAACAGGCTCAAGACCCTGGTCAACAAAATCAGGAGCTACGGAAGCACGAGATGGACGGACCACGACGTCGTCCGACTTATGCTCAGGTCCTTCACTGTCCTTGATCCTCATCTTGTGAACTCTATCCGTGAAAATCCTAGGTACACAAAGATGACACCCGAGGAAATACTTGGAAAGTTTGTAAGCGGACGGATGATGATCAAGGAAGCGAGATACGTGGATGAGGCATTGAATGGTCCCATGCCCATCTACGAGCTTCAAACCGTTGCTCTCAAAGCAACAAGTAGCAGGGAGACGCTACCGAGCAAGGTGGCGCAAGTTGAGGCGGCCGGGCTAAACGAGGATGAAATGGCCCTCATTATCAAGCGCTTCAAGACGGCACTATAAGGACGAAAGGAGCACCCTAACAAGAACAAAGCAAAGGGAAAGCGCTCCTGCTTCAAATGTGGTAAGACAGGTCATTTTATTGCTCAATGTCCCGATAATACAAATGACCAGGAACAAGAAAGGAACGGGAAGAGGGAGAAAAAGAAGGCCTACAAGAAGGCGAAGGGCGAGGCGCACCTTGGCAAAGAGTGGGACTCGGATTGTTCTTCGTCCGACTCCGACGGCGAAGGACTCACCGCCTCGGCCTTCAACAAGTCGTCGCTCTTCCCCAACGAGCGCCATACTTGCCTAATGACAAGGGAAAAGAAGGTAAACACTCGAGAAACTCCTAGTGATGAGGACTCTAGTGATGATAAAGTAGATTACACTAGCTTGTTCAAAGGATTAGATAGAACTAAAGTAGAAAAGATTAATGAATTGATTGATGCCTTGAATGAAAAAGATAGACTGCTAGAAAGGCAAGAGGACATTTTGTATGAGGAACATGACAAATTTGTTAGTGTTCAAAAGTCTCTTGCCTTAGAGATTAAAAGGAATGAATTACTATCTTCTGAGTTATCAATTTGCAATGAATCTATTTCTAGCTTGAAGACTTTGAATGATGATTTAAATGCTAAGCTAGAAATAGTTAATAAATATAGTCCTTGTGTAGAGCATGTTGTGATTTGTAATAGGTGTAAGGACTTCAATGTTGATGCATGTGTTGAGCACCTTACTTCTATTACAAAACTTAATGATGAAGTAGCAAGTCTTAATGCCCAACTTAAGACTTGCAAAAATGACTTTGATAAATTAAAATTTGCTAGGGATGCCTACACCGTTGGTAGACATCCCTCAATTAAGGATG
The DNA here is from genome assembly GCA_029449295.1 of Zea luxurians. Taxonomy (NCBI): domain Eukaryota; kingdom Viridiplantae; phylum Streptophyta; class Magnoliopsida; order Poales; family Poaceae; genus Zea; species Zea luxurians. Next base: position 8,352,324 of record JAOPSE010000005.1, on the reverse strand, counting down.
GGCTTGGCTTTCGAAGGGAAGCCAAGAACTTAACAAGTCAAAGGGTTCCCATTCCCAACAAGGAGAAAGGGAAGGCCCCTATGGCTAGTAGTAGTCAAAAGAACCATGCTTTCATGTACCATGATAGAAAATATTCTAGAGATGTTCATTATAATAGGAGTTATAATGCTTTTGACTCACATGCCATGATTGCTTCGAGTTCCAATTTTAATGGTAGGCCTAGGAGAAATATTGTGTCTCATGCTCCTAGGAAAGTTTGTAATAAACCTACCACTGTTTTTCATACTTGCAACACTACATTTGTTCTTTCATGCAAAAATAAAAAGGTGGTTGCTAAAAAGATGGGGGCCAAATGCAAGGGAGACAAGACTTGCATTTGGGTCCCTAAGGCTTTTGTTACTAACCTTGTAGGACCCAACAAGAGTTGGGTACCTAAAACCTAAGCCTAATTTGCCTTGCAGGTTTATGCATCCGGGGGCTCAAGCTGGATTATCGACAGCGAATACACAAACCACATGACGGGGGAGAAGAAGATGTTCACCTCCTACGTCAAGAACAAAGATTCCCAAGATTCGATCATCTTTGGATACGGGAATCAAGGCAAGGTTAAAGGACTAGGAAAGATAACTATTTCATCCGAGCATCCCATATCTAATGTGTTCCTAGTTGAATCGCTCGGGTATAACTTGTTATCCATTAGTCAACTATGTAATATGGGTTACAATTGCTTATTTACCAATGTAGATGTGTCTGTCTTTAGAAGGAGTGATGGTTCATTAGCTTTTAAGGGTGTACTAGACGACAAACTCTACTTAGTGGATTTTTTGAAAGAGGAGGTCGGTCTAGATGCATGCTTAATTGCTAAGACTAGCATGGGCTGGCTGTGGCATCGCCGTCTAGCACATGTTGGGATGAAGAACCTTCACAAACTTCTAAAGGGAGAACATGTGTTAGGTCTAACAAATGTGTTTTTCGAAAAAGTTAGACCTTGTGCAGCTTGTCAAGTAGGTAAACAGGTGGGAAGCACTCATCACAACAAGAATGTGATGACTACATCAAGACCTCTGGAGCTACTGCATATGGACCTCTTCGGACCCATCGCCTACCTTAGCATCGGGGAAGTAAGTATGGTCTTGTTGTTGTTGATGATTTTTCTCGCTTCACTTGGGTATTCTTTTTGCAGGATAAATCAGAGACCCAAGGGACCCTCAAGCGCTTTCTAAGGCGAGCTCAAAACGAATTTGAGCTCAAGGTAAAAAAGATTAGAAGCGACAACGGGTCCGAGTTCAAGAACCTTCAAGTGGAGGAGTTTCTTGAGGAGGAAGGAATCAAGCACGAGTTCTCCGCTCCCTACACACCACAGCAAAATGGTGTGGTAGAGAGAAAGAACAGGACGCTAATAGACATGGCGAGGACGATGCTTGGAGAATTCAAGACGCCCGAGCGGTTTTGGTCGAAAGCTGTGAACACAGCCTGCCACGCCATAAACCGGGTCTACCTTCATCGCCTCCTCAAGAAGACGTCGTATGAACTTCTAACCGGTAACAAACCCAATGTGTCTTATTTTCGTGTATTTGGGAGTAAATGTTATATTCTAGTGAAGAAAGGTAGGAATTCAAAATTTGCTCCCAAAGCTGTAGAAGGGTTTTTACTAGGTTATGACTCAAATACAAAGGCGTATATGGTCTTCAACAAATCATCGGGTTTGGTTGAAGTCTCTAGCGACATTGTATTTGATGAAACTAATGGCTCTCCAAGAGAGCAAGTTGATCTTGATGATATAGATGAAGATGATGTTCCAACGGACGCAATTCTGTCACACCCAGTTTTAGAAGGTAAACCGAATGCGAACCATGTATGTGCCAGGATCAGTTATTCACGTACACAGCAGTTACATAACATGGACATCATCACACAGTGCTCAAAATAGTATTAAAAGGGGAAATAATAGTCGATTACATCATGCATCTGAGACGTCCATATAGTCCTTACAGTAAATCAAAGTGCGAACACGAAACGTAGATAAACGCAGCCTTCACAGGCAGCCGACTGGGGGTTGCCGCTAACCCACACCTAGAACTCGTCGTAGTCTTGGAACTCCTGGAAGTCTCCTTCCACAACTTCATCTTCTCCTGAGCAGTGGTTGCAATGCTGACAACCTGGGGGGGGGTTTGGTGTGTAGAGCAAGAGTGAGTACACATCAACATACTCAGCAAGTATCCTGTTTGGTTGTAGTGGACTAGCTTTATGTGGGGGTAAGTCAAGCAGTTGCTTTTAGTTGGTCAGTTTATTATTTACTAGTAGAAAGCCAGGTTTTAGCATTAACCCAAGTTATTAACCCAAAGTACCCTTTCCAAACGGAAAGAATACCACTTACCATTACCATAAGCATAATCATAACCATCCTCATTGTCATCTGTAAACCAAAATGTCTCTGATCAAGTACCACTAATCACTGGAGCTCCCTTGGCCGCTCATAACCACGAGCACGGCTGATATATCAGTTTTCAAACACTCTGCAGAGGTTGTGCACTTTACCCACAAGCCGTGATTCCCTCTTGCCTCGGGCCGATCAAACCCTTAAACACTACCAAGGTGAATAGGCAGGGTCTCACTACGTAGCCTTTACAAAGATTTCCCCGGGGCTGTAGCCGCCCGTTAGGTTTCCTAAATGTACCGCACTCCTCCCCAAGGGACAAATCAACCTTGGCAGAGCGATCCACATACACCGAGCCCCATTGACGGCACAACGGCTAAGCGAACTACACCCCGGTTCCTCTAATTATTCAGCTAAGGGCGTCCCACTCCACCCTCATGGTTGCACTGTTTTCCCGGGCGGTCATCCATAGAACAGGTCCTTACGGAGAGGCACTCGAGAAACCGCTCGAGCCCCCTTGAAGACCACAAGTACAACATCATAATAAGAGAAGGGAAAATAGCGTATCATATATAATCTCATCATGTTCATTGATTAGAGTTTGAGCAATAGCATGAAGCTAAACAATAATAATCCGACCCAAATAGGTAAACAAGGACATGGATAACAAAAGCTAGTCAATCCTTAGGTATAAATGTGTAATGCGGGAGGTGAATTAAAGAATGAATAGGACAGAGATAGGTCAAAGGACACTTGCCTCCACCAACCGACTGCTGCTCAGGGGCTTCTCCTGCGAGTTCCTCGGGCTCTTCAACCGGATCGTTCTCTATGCGATTGCAAGCACACATACATTCATCCATTCAAATTAGGAAACAAACAGTACACCATACAAGAGAACAAATAAAGTAAATATGGATAAAGTATGACATTCGATATCACATTCGTTAAGGTTAGAAAGAAACGGGGAAAGGTCTCGCAGGGGTTAAAGCTTATGCACTAATGATTAGTTAAATTATGTGCTCTAGTTCCAATTGGTTCTAACAAAAGAATTAGTTATATGCACTAACAGAAACCTAGCCCCTTTTTAGTTGATCAACCTTAAGCGAAATGAACAATTGACTATATGAATTGACTAACGTAACAGAATTCTAAATTAAGTTTCCTATTTCATTAACATGAACGATGATTAGTTTGCCCAGAATAAAATAAATAACAATAATAAAATAAAATAAAATAAATAAATAAAAAAAGGGCGGTGTAACCGGCCAGGGGGCGGTTGAACCGGCCAGGGGCAGGGACGGGGGCGGCCAAGCCGGCGGCGGGCGGCCGAGCTGGGCGGGGGAGGGGAGGGGGAGATGGGAGAGGGAGGAGAGGGGGAGGGGGACCTCACCGGGGACGGGGCGGCCGAACCGGCGATGAGCAGGGGCGGCGGCTAGGGCAGGGGCGGCGGCTGGGGTGGGGGAGAGGGAGAATGGGAGGGAGAGAGAGGGATTTGGGGGGAAAATGGAGGGGCGGCTGGGCCAGCTGGGCCCAAAGGGGCGCGCGGGGGGGCGGCTGGGCCGGCCAGGGGTGGCCCACGGCGCGGGAGAGAGAAAAAGGGAGGAGAGAGAGAAGGAAGGAAAAAAAGAAAAAGAAGAAAAAGGTTTTCTCCTTTTCGAAATCCGTTTTTCCTGGATGAATGCACTTACATTTTTAAGCAATCGAAAGAATGCATGGTTCGACATGATGCATCAAACAACATAAAGTATTTTAAGGTTTTGCTTTATGCGGGAATTCCAAGCCGAACCCCGCTATAATTTTGGAAAAGATCAAGGTCTAGCGAGGGAAAAGGAAAAAAGAAAGGGTAACGCCCGAATTTAGCGAGTGAAGAAAAGAAAAAAATTCAACTCCAAAATTCGGGTCGTTACAAACCTATCCCCCTTAAAAGAATCTCGCCCTCAAGATTCAGGGTTGGCTAGCAAAGAGCTCTGGGTACTTGACCATCAGATCATCTTCACGCTCCCAGGTTGCTTCTTCCTCAGGGTGATGATTCCATCTGACCTTGCACATTCGGGTGGTCTTCCTTCGGGTGACTCTGTCTGCAACCTCAAGGATCTGCACTGGCTTCTCAACGTAGGTCAAGTCCTCCTGGACTTCAAGACCTTCCACTGGCAACTGCTCTTCTAGCACACGCAAGCACTTCTTCAACTGAGACACATGAAAGACATCATGCACAGCGGACAAATTCTCTGGCAGACTAAGCTGATAGGCCACTTCTCCACGCCTTGAGAGGATTTGGTATGGACCAATGTAGCGGGGTGCTAACTTGCCTTTGACTCCGAACCTCTTGACTCCTCTGATCGGTGACACTTTCAGATAGACAAAGTCTCCGACTTCGAAACTCAACTCTCTTCTTCTTGTGTCTGCATAGCTTCGCTGCCTTGATTGCGCTATCTTCAGATTCTCTCGGACCATCTTGATGTTCTCTTCAGCTTCAAGCAAAATGTCTGGCCCGAACACTTGCTTTTCCCCAGGCTGATCCCATTGCAACGGAGTTCTACAACTCCTCCCATAGAGCGCTTGAAATGGTGACATCTTCACACTGGCCTGGTAACTGTTGTTATAAGAAAACTCTGCATAAGGCAATCGCTTATCCCATTCGGACTGATCTTGCAGCGCACAGGCTCTCAACATATCTTCGAGAATTTGGTTGGTCCTTTCAGTCTGGCCATCTGTCTACGGATGATAAGCTGAACTGAAATTCAGATGTGTGCCCAAGGCTTCATGCAACTGCTGCCAGAAATGAGAGGTGAACTGCGTTCCTCTGTCTAACACTATCTTCTTTGGCACACCATGAAGACAAACGATCTGAGACATATACAACTCTGCCAATACGGCACTGCTGTAGTTGGTCTTGACTGGTATGAAGTGGGCTGACTTGGTCAAACGGTCCACTACTACCCAAATGGAATCGTAGCCGGCTCGAGTGCGAGGCAATCCGACTATGAAATCCATATCGATTTCATCCCATTTCCACTGAGGAATTTGCAACGGTTGCAACAATCCAGCTGGTCTCTGGTGCTCTGCCTTAATTCTTCGACAACTATCGCACATAGCCACATGCTCTGCGATTTCCCTCTTCATTCCGTACCACCAGAATTTCTTTTTCAGATCCTGATACATCTTCTCACTTCTGGGGTGAATCGAATAGGCTGTCTCATGAGCTTCCTTAAGGATCAACTCCCGAATGGACTGGACATTGGGAACACACAAGCGGTCTTTGAACCATATCACGCCTTCTGCATCTTCTCAAAAATCTTTGCCTCTGCCATCTAGAATCAGTCGCCGGATCTCACTGATCTTCTCATCATTCTTCTGCGCTTCTTTGATTTCTTGCTCCAAGGTAGGTTCCAACTCAACTGTGACTCCTCGCGAATTGTTCAGAAACTCGAGACTCAACCTGTCAAACTCCTTGGCCAACTCATAAGGCATCGGACGAGCGACCATCAGATTGACTTGACTCTTCCTGCTCAAAGCATCTGCCACTACGTTTGCTTTGCCTGGATGGTAATGGATCTCCAACTCATAGTCTTTGATCAACTCTAACCATCTTCGCTGCCTCATATTCAATTCTGACTGAGTGAATATGTACTTCAGACTCTTGTGGTCTGTGTAAACATCGCATTTCTGTCCATACAGATAGTGCCTCCATGTCTTCAGTGCGTGAACCACTGCTGCCAACTCTAGGTCATGGATTGGGTAATTCTTCTCATGAACCTTCAGCTGTCGGGACGAGTAAGCCACAACTCTTCCCTCTTGCATCAACACGCATCCCAAACCTGTGTAACAAGCATCACAGTACACAGAGAAGGGCTTGTGCACATCAGGCAAGACTAGGACAGGCGCTGTTGTCAACTTCTCTTTCAGCGCTTCAAAGGCCTCTTGACATTTCTGGGTCCACTTGAACTCAACCTTGTTGCCTAGCAACGCTGTCGTTGGTTTCGCAATCTTCGAAAACCCTTCAATGAATCGCCGATAATATCCGGCCATTCCAATGAAGCTCTTGATTCCTCGAGCATCCGTTGGCGCTTTCCAGTTCAGAATGTCTGCCACTTTCTTCGGATCCACAGCCAATCCTTCTTTGTTGATTATGTGACCCAAGAACAGGACTTCGCTGATCCAGAACTCACACTTGCTCAACTTTGCATACAACTGGTGCTCTCGCAATCTCTGCAATACCATCCTCAAATGATCTGCATGTTTTTCTTCGCTTTGAGAATAAACCAGAATGTCATCAATGAATACCACCACAAACTTATCAAGGTAATCCATGAATACACTGTTCATCAAGTTCATGAAAAACGCTGGTGCATTGGTCAAACCAAAAGACATCACTGTGAACTCATATAACCCATACTTGGTAGTGAATGCCGTCTTCGGAATGTCCGAAGGTCGGATCCTGAGCTGATGATAACCTGACCTCAGATCAATCTTGGAGAACACACTGGCTCCTCTCAACTGGTCGAACAGATCTTCTATTCTGGGCAAAGGGTACTTATTCTTGATCGTGACCTCATTCAAAGCTCGATAATCGATACACAACCTTTTGGTGCCATCTTTCTTTTCCACGAACAAGACAGGGGCAGCCCAAGGCGAGGTGCTTGGCCGGATGTAACCTTTCTCTGACAGCTCATCAATCTGCTTCTTAAGCTCAACCAACTCTAGTCCGGATATTCTGTAAGCTCTCTTAAAGATAGGGGCGGTTCCAGGAAGAAGCTCTATGGCAAACTCAACTTTCCGCTCTGGTGGCATACCCGGTAAATCCTTTGGAAACACGTCTGGAAATTCAGACACAACCTTGATACTCTCAATTGGGTCTGCTTCACTGCTATCGACAGCCATCTGATAACAACTTCCTCTCTTCAGCTCAGGCGGGACTAACTCGGTCACCACTTCCTCTCCTAGTGGGGACACCAACTTGATTGTCCTTTTATCACAACTGATAACTGCCTGATACTTATCTAGCCAATTCATCCCTAGGATGACATCTATTCCCTGAGTACCCATTACTATAAGGTTAGCGGGAAACGCTATACCCCTTATTTCCACGCTTACATTCAAACAGATGCTATTAGCTCGAATTCTACCACCGGCTGAGTCAATTTGAATGGGGGTTGACATGGTAGAAATTGGAAGATTATGTGCTTCTACCCACGATGCAGTAATGAAAGAATGTGTTGCTCCAGTATCAAATAACACTTCTGCAATATGGGAGTCGACTGGGAACATACCTACTATCATGCTGGGGGTCTCCTGAACTGCTTCAGCCTCCAAGTGGTTCAGTCTCCCATGATTATAACGCGGTTGAGAGCGGTTGCCTGCTCCAGGCTGAGACACATTCTGCTTTGCTGGGGCATTGGGGCCTGACTGCTGCTGGGCTGCCTTCTTCGGGCATTGCATCACCCAGTGGCCTTGCTCTCCACAGTGGAAACATGCTCTGTTTCCAACCTGAGCTGGTGCTGCCTGACTGTTCTGCTGGTTTGCTGGGGCAGGAAGACGAGGTGTCTGCTGATTCTGCCTCTGAAACTGACCTCCTGACTGATTGCTCTGACGGTTCTGGTACTGATGCTGAGGATACTGCCTTTGGAACTGCTGATGCTGCTGAGGTGGACGCTGGTTCTGCCTGAACTGCTGAGGTTGATTGCTTGAGAAACGAGGACGGCTGCTGCTTCCAGGCTGAGGTCCACTGATCTTGCGCTTACGATCCTCCATCTCCTTACGCTTCCTTTCTATCATGATTGCTCTGTCAATCAGGTGCTGAAATGTCGGGAAGGTATGATTCATCAGTTGGTACTGAAGAGGGTCAACCAAGCCTCTCAAGAAACGGTACTGTCGCTTGGCGTCGGTGTTGACATCCTTAGGAGCATAGCGAGACAATTGCAGAAACCTGTCTCGATACTCACTGACAGATGATGACCCTTGCTTAAGGGCCAGGAACTTCTCCTTCTTCACTGTCATCAGACCTGCAGGCACATGGTACTGACGAAAGCTACCTCTGAACTCTTCCCAGGTGATGGCATCGGGGTTGGCATGGGTGGCGAGATAAGACTCCCACCATGATTGGGCTGCTCCTCTCAACAGACGGGGACCATACAAGACTTTCTCCTTGTCATCACACTGAGCGGTATGCAACTCCCGCTCCACAGTGCGCAGCCAATCTTCAGCATCCATGGGGTCAGAAGAGTGAGCGAACGTTGGGGGATGACCTCTCATGAATTCAGCACGCTTGTCTCTGGACATCTGAGGCATCTGAGGCTGGGGTGGTGCTTGCTGCTGTTGTTGCTGCTGCTGCTGAATGGCGGCCGGAGTCTGACCGATGGCTTGAACCGCTTGAGTCTGCATCAGAAACATCTGCTCGATCGACATCGGGGGCGGGGGTGGCAGGTGCTGCTGCTGGGGCACCTCATCCTGCGGAGCGGCTCGCTCCTACTGAGCACGCCTTCCTCCTCTGCGCCTATTCTCTGACATCTGCAGAATGCAACCACACATCAGAACTGATCTGGCAAATCTTGCAGCATAAGAAAAGAGTATAGAATTCTCCAACAGCACTGGACAAATGAGCATCTTCACTGATCTCCAACACAGACCACACAGCTTCTCAGATAAAGAGGAAAGTGGAATAAAAGGTTTCCCAACTATATAACTAACTCCATTAACATAATAGGTAAACCATAATGCAGGGGATACCCACACTCTGGTGACAGTCATTACAAAGATCCAAACCAAACATAGTTCATCATGACCAACATAGATGCACAGGATATAGCAAACTATCCTGTCTAACTAAGACTAACTAAAAGTGGGACTAACGCTAAGACTGTAGTTTCTACGTATATATTTTGTATTAATTACAAGATCCAACTCTAACGATCTATGGTTCTAGATTTATCTTGGTCTTGCAGTCGGGATTGCCATAAGACTGGAGTCCACGCCGAGGTGAGCGGTACGGGTGCTGAGTCCCAACGGGAGCGGGGGAACCATCATCCAAGTGACGACGTTCCGCGCGCTCAGCCCGCAGCAGGGCGATCTCAGCACGAGCCCTACTCAGCTCGTCTAATGCATGGTCCAGCTCTGTGTTTAGCACGGCGGCTAGGTTGACTGTGCTGCTCAACCTAGGATTGTCCTCACCAGCAGGTGAAACAATCACGCCTCCTGTGCTGCCAGATGGACGGCGGGGGTAATACTTCAGGTCGAGACCGTCAGCTACCCCACCGAGAACTGAGCAGTAGTGCGAAAGCGCACGTCATGCAGCATCCTGCATGGCTGCCTCAGCTAAGTCCCGCTCAGAGATAGAATAGTGCTCTGAGCAAGCCTCCGCGCCCTGGAGACTGTTCTCTGGACGGCGCACCAAACAGGTCGCCTCCCAGCGGTCCGGGTAGACCCCGCGACTATGCTGGTAGACCACACAGCGATACTCGATGGACCAAGTACGCCGGTCAAGTGCCTGACGTAGCAGGGTGTCGAGCGCGTCGTGGAAGTGACACCCGCGAGCAGCGTCGCGAGTGATGGGTCGAGCAACCCATCCTTCCGGCTCATGGTCAGCAGGGAAGTCAGTGTTGTGGCTCGGGCTGTCGTCGCCACCTCCGTCGTCTGGGTCTCCTCCAGCAGCTACTCCAGAGGCTGGGGCGCCTAGTGGTGGTGCAGGGGGCGCCTCCAGGGGAAGCACAGAAGAGCAGCTACTCACGGACTCTATCTCCTGCTGGAGCGAGAAAGAAGAGCCCTGCTGCTCCTGTCGTCGACGTTCCTGCTCCTCATGTAGGCGGTGGTGCAGTCTCTCCAAGTGGCTGGACTGTCCGGCCATGGGGCGGCGAAGCGGACGCTCCGCAAGGCGGGAGGGTAAGAAGGGGATGACGGACTTTCGTGCAGTGTGTCTAAGACGAGCCATCTACAAAAGACACCGCAAGCAAAAGAGTGAGAACAGAATTAATATGACCAGCAAATAATGAATCATAAATAAATGAAGGATTAGAATAAAACATAATTTTCAGCAAGGTATAATATATAGTAGAACATAGGTTTGGTCAGTATGACCAACTTTTGAAGGGGTACCAAAGTCAAGGCAGTGACAGAGGTCTATAATCCTTAGAATGACCATTCTACTCAAGGTTAGCGGTCCTACAGTCAGCACGGCTTTGATACCACTTATGTCACACCCGGTTTTAGAAGGTAAACCGAATGCGAACTATGTACGTGCCAGGATCAGTTATTCACGTACACAGCAGTTACATAACATGGACATCATCACACAGTGCTCAAAATAGTATTAAAAGGGGAAATAATAGTCGATTACATCATGCATCTGAGACGTCCATATAGTCCTTACAGTAAATCAAAGTGCGAACACGAAACGTAGATAAACGCAGCCTTCACAGGCAGCCGACTGGGGGTTGCCGCTAACCCACACCTAGAACTCGTCGTAGTCTTAGAACTCCTGGAAGTCTCCTTCCACAGCTTCATCTTCTCCTGAGCAGTGGTTGCAATGCTGACAACCTGGGGGGGGGGGTTTGGTGTGTAGAGCAAGAGTGAGTACACATCAACATACTCAGCAAGTATCCTGTTTGGCTGTAGTGGACTAGCTTTATGTGGGGGTAAGTCAAGCAGTTGCTTTTAGTTGGTCAGTTTATTATTTACTAGTAGAAAGCCAGGTTTTAGCATTAACCCAAAGTACCCTTTCCAAACGGAAAGAATACCACTTACCATTACCATAAGCATAATCATAACCATCCTCATTGTCATCTGTAAACCAAAATGTCTCTGATCAAGTACCACTAATCACTGGAGCTCCCTTGGCCGCTCATAACCGCGAGCATGGCTGATATATCAGTTTTCAAACACTCTGCAGAGGTTGTGCACTTTACCCACAAGCCGTGATTCCCTCTTGCCTCGGGCCGATCAAACCCTTAAACACTACCAAGGTGAATAGGCAGGGTCTCACTACGTAGCCTTTACAAAGATTTCCCCGGGGCTGTAGCCGCCCGTTAGGTTTCCTAAATGTACCGCACTCCTCTCCAAGGGACAAATCAACCTTGGCAGAGCGAGCCGCATACACCGAGCCCCATTGACGGCACAACGGCTAAGCGAACTACACCCCGGTTCCTCTAATTATTCAGCTAAGGGCGTCCCACTCCACCCTCATGGTTGCACTATTTTCCCGGGCGGTCATCCATAGAACAGGTCCTTACGGAGAGGCACTCGAGAAACCGCTCGAGCCCCCTTGAAGACCACAAGTACAACATCATAATAAGAGAAGGGAAAATAGCATATCATATATAATCTCATCATGTTCATTGATTAGAGTTTGAGCAATAGCATGAAGCTAAACAATAATAATCCGACCCAAATAGGTAAACAAGGACATGGATAACAAAAGCTAGTCAATCCTTAGGTATAAATGTGTAATGCGGGAGGTGAATTAAAGAATGAATAGGACAGAGATAGGTCAAAGGACACTTGCCTCCACCAACCGACTGCTGCTCAGGGGCTTCTCCTGTGAGTTCCTCGGGCTCTTCAACCGGATCGTTCTCTATGCGATTGCAAGCACACATACATTCATCCATTCAAATTAGGAAACAAACAGTACACCATACAAGAGAACAAATAAAGTAAATATGGATAAAGTATGACATTCGATATCACATTCGTTAAGGTTAGAAAGAAACGGGGAAAGGTCTCGCAGGGGTTAAAGCTTATGCACTAATGATTAGTTAAATTATGCGCTCTAGTTCCAATTGGTTCTAACAAAAGAATTAGTTATATGCACTAACGGAAACCTAGCCCCTTTTTAGTTGATCAACCTTAAGCGAAATGAACAATTGACTATATGAATTGACTAACGTAACGGAATTCTAAATTAAGTTTCCTATTTCATTAACATGAACGATGATTAGTTTGCCCAGAATAAAATAAATAACAATAATAAAAGAAAATAAAATAAAATAAAATAAATAAAAAAAAGGGCGGTTGAACCGGCCAGGGGGCGGTTGAACCGGCCAGGGGCAGGGGCGGGGGCGGCCAAGCCAGCGGCGGGCGGCCGAGCTGGGCGGGGGAGGGGAGGAAGAGATGGGAGAGGGAGGAGAGGGGGAGGGGGACCTCACCGGGGACGGGGACGGGGCGGCCGAACCGGCGATGAGCAGGGGCGGCGGCTAGGGCAGGGGCGGCGGCTGGGGTGGGGGAGAGGGAGAATGGGAGGGAGAGAGAGGGATTTGGGGGGAAAAGGGAGGGGCGGTTGGGCCAGCTGGGCCCAAAGGGGCACGCGGGGGGGCGGCTAGGCCGGCCAGGGGCGGCTGGGTCGGCCGGGGCAGCTGGGTCGGCCGGGGCGGCCCACGGCGCGGGAGAGAGAAAAAGGGAGGAGAGAGAGAAGGAAGGAAAAAAAAGAAAAAGAAGAAAAAAGGTTTTCTCCTTTTCGAAATCCATTTTTCCTGGATGAATGCACTTACATTTTTAAGCAATCGAAAGAATGCATGGTTCGGCATGATGCATCAAACAACATAAAGTATTTTAAGGTTTTGCTTTATGCGGGAATTCCAAGCCGAACCCCGCTATAATTTTGGAAAAGATCAAGGTCTAGCGAGGGAAAAGGAAAAAAGAAAGGGTAACGCCCGAATTTAGCGAGTGAAGAAAAGAAAAAAAATTCAACTCCAAAATTCGGGGCGTTACAAATTCGTACCATGGCGATTGGAGATGTGCGACCACAGGAACACCAAGTGCAAGATCAACCTTCTTCCTCAACAATGGTGCACCCCCCAACTCAAGATGATGAACAGGTTCCTCAAGAGGAGGCGTGTGATCAAGGGGGAGCACAAGAAGACCAAGTTGAGGAGGAAGAAGCACCACGGGCCCCTCCAACTCAAGTTCGAGCGACGATTCAAAGGAATCATCCCGTCGACCAGATTTTGGGTGACATAAGCAAGGGAGTAACCACTCGCTCTAGATTAGCTAATTTTTGTGAGCATTACTCTTTTATCTCTTCTATTGAGCCTTTCAGGGTAGAAGAGGCCTTGCTAGATCCGGACTGGGTGTTGGCCATGCAGGAAGAGCTCAACAACTTCAAGCGAAATGAAGTTTGGACACTGGTGCCACGTCCCAAGCAAAATGTTGTGGGAACCAAGTGGGTGTTCCGCAACAAACAGGATGAGCACGGGGTGGTGATAAGGAACAAGGCTCGACTTGTGGCAAAAGGTTATGCCCAAGTCGTAGGTTTGGACTTTGAGGAGACTTTTGCTCCTGTGGCTAGGCTAGAGTCGATTCACATTTTGTTAGCCTATGCCGCTCACTATTCTTTCAGGTTGTTCCAAATGGACGTGAAGAGCGTTTTCCTCAATGGGCCAATCAAGGAGGAGGTGTACGTGGAGCAACCCCCTGGCTTTGAGGATGAACGGTACCCCAACCACGTGTGTAAGCTCTCTATGGCGCTCTATGGACTTAAGCAAGCCCCAAGAGCATGGTATGAATGCCTTAGAGATTTCCTAATTGCTAATGCTTTCAAGGTTGGGAAAGCCGATCCAACTCTTTTCACTAAGACTTGTGATGGTGACCTATTTGTGTGCCAAATTTATGTCGATGACATAATATTTGGTTCTACTAACCAAAAGTCTTGTGAAGAGTTTAGCAGGGTGATGACACAGAAATTCGAGATGTCAATGATGGGCGAGTTGAACTACTTCCTTGGATTCCAAGTGAAGCAACTCAAGGATGGCACCTTCATCTCTCAAACAAAGTACACACAAGACTTGCTCAAGCGGTTTGGGATGAAGGACGCCAAGCCCGCAAAGACTCCAATGGGAACCGACGGACATATCGACCTCAACAAAGGAGGTAAGTCCGTTGATCAAAAGGCATACCGGTCTATGATAGGGTCTTTACTTTATTTATGTGCTAGTAGACCGGATATTATGCTTAGCGTATGCATGTGTGCTAGATTTCAATCCGACCCAAGGGAGTGTCACCTTGTGGCCATTAAGCAAATTCTTAGATATTTAGTTGCTACGCCTTGCTTCGGGATCTGGTATCCAAAGGGGTCTACCTTTGACTTAATTGGATACTCAGACTCCGACTATGCTGGATGTAAGGTTGATAGGAAGAGTACATCAGGGACGTGCCAATTCCTAGGAAGGTCCCTGGTGTCTTGGAGTTCTAAGAAACAAACTTCCGTTGCCCTATCCACCGCTGAGGCCGAGTATGTTGCCGCAGGACAGTATTGCGCGCAACTACTTTGGATCAGGCAAACCCTCCGGGACTTTTGCTACAATCTGAGCAAAGTCCCACTCCTATGTGATAATGAGAGTGCAATCCGCATGGCGGACAATCCTATTGAACACAGCCGCACAAAGCACATAGACATCCGACATCACTTTTTGAGAGACCACCAGCAAAAGGGAGATATCGTAGTGTTTTATGTTAGCACCGAGAACCAGCTAGCCGATATCTTTACCAAGCCTTTAGATGAGAAGACCTTTTGCAGGCTGCGTAGTGAGCTAAATGTCTTAGATTCGCGTAACCTGGATTGATCTAGAGCATACATGTGTTTTATGTCTTTGATCATGTTTCTTTATGCATTTTATTGCTTATTTATGGTTCTCAATTTGTGCAAGGGATCCCCGGACCTCACAAGTCCATGTGTGAATGATGCACATATTTAGGGGGAGAAATGCTACAACTTGACCCTTTGAGACTAACCGTGTGCTTAAGTTTACTTAATTTAGTCTCAAAGGTGGATTGAAAGGGAAAAGGTGAACTTGGACCATGCAAGACTTCCACTGCACCCCGAAGAGAGGGTAATTTACTCCAAGTTTATCTCCATGCTCTTATTGCCTTTTTACTCCTAATTGACTGTTTTGGTGAGGCAATGGGGTTTAAGGGCCTATAATGATCCCGTTTTGGTGCTTAATGCCAAAGGGGGAGAAATTAAGGCCAAAGCAAATGGATCAGCTACCACTTGAGTATTTTTAAAACAGTAGAGTTAGAACTTTTGTTTTGTCAAAATACTCTTATGTGCAAAATTTGGCCTCTTGTTGTGAGAATGTAGGATTATGGGAAAAAGGGGGAGTTTTTGGCTCTTGATCAATTTTTCTCATGGAATACCTCTCTTTATGCCTAAACAAGTGTGGTTGACTTAGAGATAGGAAATTGAGTTTAATTTCAAAAACAAACCAAGTGGTGGCAAAGAATGATCCAAATATGTCAAATTTGAATAAAAAATAATTCTTGTTCTCAATTGCTTTGATGTTGCACTTCTTTTAGTTGCTTTTTGATGTGTTGGCATAAATCACCAAAAAGGGGGAGATTGAAAGGGAAATGTGCCCTTGGGCCATTTCTAGTATAATTTTGGTGATTAAGTGCCCAACACGTATTGAGTGAGTAATCTTGTGCCAAATGATTGATGAAGTGCAAATCAACAAGAAGGTATGATTCTAGACTTAGTACATTGGTTTTTGTGTACTAATATATTTGTCTAAGTGTTGGAATCAGAGAAAAGAGAAGAAGAAAAGATCTTGGCTGGAACAGCCAAGACTCAGCGCAGTCTGGCACACCGGACTGTCCGGTGGTGCACCGGACAGTGTCTGGTGCGCCAGGCCAGCCTCCGGTGACCAGGCCTCTCTCAGGAACTGACGGCGGTGTACGGCTATAAATCACCGGACTGTCCGGTGAGCCATCTGCGGCGAAGTCGTCGCTCTCGGGAATCGTTCAACGGCGTACGGCTAAAATTCACCGGACGGTCCGGTGAGGCACCGGACTGTCCGGTGAGCCAACGGTCGACTGCGCCAACGGTCGGCCGCGCAATCCGCACGTGACGCGTGGCGAGCCAACGGTCGGCAGGGGGCACCGGACTGTCCGGTGAGCCAACTGCCGCAAATCTGCAACGGTTGACTATGCTATTTTTGGAAGGAGATCTGCACTGGACTATGAACAGTACCTGTCTGGTGGTGCACCGGACTGTCGGGTGTGCCACCCGACAGAAGGCAAGAATTGCCTTCCCAGATTGCTTCCAACGGCTCCTAGTTGCCTTGGGGCTATAAAAGGGACCCCTAGGCGCATGGACGAGTCACCCAAGCATTCTCTGATCATCTCTAAGCACCAAGACTCCATTCTCGCGCATTTGATTCATTGTGATAGTGACTTGAGCTCTAGTTGAGTAGTGAACTCCCCGGCTCCCCGCATTGTGTTGTGAGCTCAAGTTGTGACTTGTGTGCGTGTTTGTGTTCGTGCTTTGAGTCTTGTGTGTGTTGCTTTCCCCTCCCTTACTTCCGTGCTTCTTTGTGATCATCATTTGTAAGGGCGAGAGGCTCTAAGTTGTGGAGATTCCTCGCAAACGGGATTGAGTAAAAGAAAGGAAAATACCGTGGTATTCAAGTTGATCATTGGATCACTTGAAAGGGGTTGACTACAACCCTCGTCCATTGGGACGCCACAACATGGAGTAGGCAAGTTTTACTTGGCCGAACCATGGGATAAATCATTGTGTCTCTTGTGCCTGTTTTCGTCGTGACTATTGTGTTTCACAAGAGCTCGGTCCTTAGCCACTTGTTTCTATTGAGTTAACACTTAACCAAGTTTTTGTGGCTATAAGTGTTTGATTTTTATAGGATCACCTATTCAGCTCTCCCCCCTCTAGGTGCTCTCAAGTTGGCGATTTTGTGTTGATTATCGAAGGTTGAATTAGATCACTATTAAGAATAAGTTTCCTATGCCTGTGATAGATGAGTTCTTGGATGAGTTGGCAGGAGGAACATATTTTTCCAAGTTCAACATGGCATCTAGATTTCATCAGATTGGAATGACTCAGGCTAATGAAGAAAAGACAGCTTTCAAGACACACCACGTGCACTTCCAATTTAGGGTGATGCCATTTGGGCACACCAATGCCCCTACCACGTTCCAGTGTCTAATGAATGCAGTATTTCAGGATTGCATGAGGAAATTTGTGTTGATCTTTATGGATGACATATTGGTGTATAGTCCCACTTTGCAAACTCATGTTACCCATTTGCAGGAAGTATTCTCAATTTTGCAGGAGTACAATTTGTATGTGAAGAGAAGCAAGTGATCCTTTGCTGTTACACAGATAGAATACCTGGGGCATGTTATATCTGCAAATGGAGTAGCTACTGAAAGTAGCCTAGAGGGGGGTGAATAGGCTACACCTGAATTTTTTCACTAAAAACTTCGAGATAGTGTTAAATTCAAGTTGCATTGGTGCAAACTAGTTTAGCTGATTTTGTTTACATCTGAACAAGTTTGAACCTGCTCAACTTAGATTAGATAAATAGTTTAAACAAGTGTGACAAAGTATTGAGAGATTCTTGCTTAAGACTTGCCCTAGAGAAAAACCACTCAAATGGGTGACAAATCGATGTGAATTGGTTTCACACGACTTGCACACAATATAATCAAATATGAACTAACCAACAATTTAAAGCACTTTCCAAGAGCACACCAAGAACACATGATTTAACCCGAGGTTCGGCAACCACCACAAAGGTGTCCTACTCCTCATTGAGGAGCCCACAAAGGTCGGGTCTTTTCCAACCCTAATCCTCCACAAGTTGACCACCAAGGTCAAGGCAATCTCTTATCAACTTAGCTCAACGAGCGGGTGATACAAACTTCTTGGGGTCATCCACAAATTTGGAGACTCCCAAGCAACTTCTATCCGTCAAGGAACTCAAGGTTCCAAGAGTAACAAATCAGCACAAGATTCAAGTTTGCGATGAGCTCGAGAGATGAAGAGAAAGGGAGAATCGAGATGAAATCAACAACGAGTTAGACTGACTTCACCTCACACCAAGGGTCCTTCAATCAATTGAAGGAGATGCGATTTTGGGTGTGACAGGTGGATTGAATCCTCTTGTTTGAGAGTTGGTCAGCTAAGAATTCGTGGAGAGGGCAGAAGTGAATGAAGAGAGAGTGTGAGGGGTATATAAAGGAGCCCCCAAAAGTTGGTGGCCGTTGGGGAAATCTGACTGAAAACCGGTTGAACCAGTTTCCACCAGGGTGGTTCTCGGTTCACTGCTGACTCAGCCGGAAAGTGGACCGGTTCCAAATCCGGTTGAACCGGCCCAAAAAATTGGTTGAACCGGTTTTCCAACAGTCTGCACACGACTTTTTCTGATAGGACTGATTGGTAGACTGGCAGGTCAGAAAGTGGCAGAGTGAACAGTGCAAAAACCGGTTGAGCTGGTTTTGAGTCTGGTTAAACCGGTTTTTCAAACTGGCTAACATATTTTTAGAAAACTGAAGAGAACCATGGGGAAATCTTAGTGGGAAGTAAAAGTGGTTTTTCCAAGAGCATGCATGATCTAGTAAAATGTTTTCTTAGAGGATTTGAAAAGGTTTGGACTGAGCTCTTAATTGAATGGCGATTCCTATGACTCAAGAATTGTAAAAAGTAAATTGTCGTTGTTCCCAAGCACTTTGAAGCACGCTATATGATGTAGAATTTTAATCCGCTGTGCTTTTACATTTGCGTACATATATGATTTGTGCTTCTCCTGTCTGAAGAATAATTGTATACATACTAGGAGCAAACTTGTTAGAAACTCAATTTGTTTTGTCATTTAATCACCAAAACCCTCAGTCATGGTTGATTGCACTTACAATCTCCCCCTTTTTGGTGATTGATGCCAAAACAAACTGGAGTAGAGATAAAAACAAAATTACTGGCGTGATTGTAAATACTTTTGTATGTGTGGCTCCCCCTAAATATGTGCATGAGTTTGGTGATCTTCATATTGACTTGATATGTCAATTATGCAACATATTTGGAGAAAGTGAATAGCCAACACATTACACAATCATTGAGGGATGCAACAATATTATATAAGATATGATGATGTAAAAATGACATACTCTAACAATTTCATCATTGCATAGCATAAAATATATGATGGCACTAGCTATTACAATAATGATCATCATCACATAATATTGTTCATGGCCCTAAGCCATCATCACACATCACAAGCATAGACAAATGCTAGAGTTATTATAGACCATGGTGTTCATTACATAAATAAAAGTGTTTAGCCCCTGGGGGCTACCAAGCCACTACCAAGCCATCAATCCTTCTCCACATTTTTGGCAACGAGCACCAAAAAATAGGAGAAGAGAAATAACCACAAATCACTAGGAAGGGGATGGATCGAAGAATCACGACGCCAGATTGACTGCAAAGTTTTCTTCCCCAGGGTTAGCTAGGGGAGGGGTGCTGCTAGAAGGATCCTGGGGGGAGGATAGGATGAAGATGGACCCAGATCCCCTTGGTGGGGAGGCGGGACGAACTGATCCCTGTCATCAAATAATTCTTCATCTTTAGCTTCTTCATCTTCAGCCGTCATGAATGGAACTCCATATGTTTGCTGATGCCATTCATTTATTTCTGGCGGAGGTGCATGGAGGGGTACGTCAGGCGAGCGGGGATCAAAGGGGATACCCATAGATGTAGCTTGATGACGGAGATTGTCATCAGTTTCCCGTTGTCGCCTGGCTAGCTCATGAACATCAGAAGAAATATTCCTGCACATGGAGAAGAAAGCTGCTATCCCATGAGCCAATCTTGCTCCCTTTCCGCGACCACGACCACGACCTCGACCATGATCACGTGGTGTGGGAGAGCCATGACCAGGAGAAGGACGAGAGGGACCAGCAGCAGTTTGCTCACGAGAGCTTGCAGGAGCCTTCCTCAACCGCCCTGCTGGATTATTTGGGTCAATCCAGAAAGGGGTATAGGAGAGATGTCTTGTGCCCTTTTCATATCGAAATTGGGTCACCACTTCAATCATTTTCATGATGAAGGGGGCATGCAGACATCCCTTGAGAGGAAAGCAAGATGCATGAATAATCTCTTGCCAAATCATATCAAAGAGAGCTAAACTCCCAGTGCTATTTGGCTTCATGAAGGAGAGCAGAACTTTACTTTCTCCCAGGATGTTCATCTAATTTCCCCCTTTAGGGATGAGAGTCATCCTGAAGAGAGAGTTGAGGTACCTGTAATACTTGTGCAGATTTGTCGATTTCCAGTATTCATCAGTCTCAGAAATGTGAAGATCTTTGGCTTCAGCCCTGGTGGGAGGGTGAAAGTCATGAATCTTGATCTTGTCCCCAGAAATATCCTCATTAGTAAATCCCAAAATGTGAGCAAATCTCCTGTAGCTCACTTTGTACCAGCTTCCTTCGATAAAGAAGTTTAGATAAGGAAAGTTGTATGGACTTTCCTCATCAGCAGGCTTGATCCACAGAGTAGAGTAGAACTGAGCAATGATCTCATCATTCCAATCATATTGGAATGCCATGATAGTCTTCATTCTCTTTTGCTCACAAGCCCTCAATGCCAATGTCATCTCTGGATCGCCAATAGCTTTGCACCCACTCCAGTTGATAAAGCGCTGATGGAGAATGGGCTGGTGCTTCTATGAAAGAATGACAGAATTATAGAAGTCTACATGAAGTAGAATCCAGAAGCGATTACCTTCAATTCTGACATCACGAACTCGGAGGGTAGGATTCTGAAAGCGCATGTCTTATAGAAGAGCAGATCCTCTATTGGCATTAAAATCAATAACTTCTTCGTTTGGGGAACGGCGAGCCTGAGCTTTGTGCAGCACCAATCCTTGGATGATGGGGGCATGAGCAGGAGGAAGGTCCACATCGTCATCTTTGCCTCCATCGTCATCACTTGTGGACTCCCAGGCCTGAGGGTTCGTCGCATGACAAGAATGACTAGAAGGGTTTCGAGTCGTTCATCTGCGAGTACCCTGAGACCCAGAGGCCTCACCACCCATCATAACATTGCTCGATCCTCGCCCACGCTTGGATCGGGATCGAGGGGGAGTCACTTCCTGAATTTCTAGCGAACTGTCATCGGAATCGGATTCAACGACGGATGGATTTCGACGATGAACCATCCTTAAGATCAAACAAAATACATATGGTGAGAGTGATATTGATGTTCAAGGAGTATAACGAACACGTTTGAGGAAAGACAAGTATAATATTGGGCATACACTTCAACCGTTCATATGAGCGATCTAGCTACAATGAACAATATCAACCTACTTAACTCAAAACAATGTTCGAGACAATGAGAACATATTAAGTGTGCCATACACCTAAACTACACAATCTCCTTGAAGAAACTCTTAAGATATTCAAGAACTGTATGGATCGAGTCAGAGGATAGGAAAAAGTAGCAATACCTCGATCTGAGAAACCGTCCACGAAAATCCCGAAGAGAAGTAGAGAGATGGTGGAGGAGCCCGAGGGGTTCAAATCCACAACAATCTCCATGAAGTTTTGGATATATTTGGTGGGTTTTGGAGGGATTTGAGTGGAGGGGGTGAGAGAGGGAGAGAGAAATGAGAGCGTCAGCGGCTAGAAGAAATGAGAGAGAGAGATAGAAAGTAGAGAGGAGAGGAGAGAAAAGGAGGCGGCGGCGGCTGGGCAGACTGCCCAAAACCGGTTCAACCGGTCTAGAAACTGGTTCAACCGGTTTTGCTGCAGCGCGCACAGTAAATGCGCAGAAAAAGATGCTTGACTGCGCAGACTACTGACGCACTGACAACACAGACTGTGTGGCAGACTGACAGCGCAGACTGCGTGGCAGACTGACAGCGCAGACTGCAAGACTGACAGCGCAGACTGCGAGATGCCGAAAACCGGTTCAACTGGTTTTAAGACCGGTTCAATCGGTTCTCACTAGAGAGAATCCAGTTGAGTGGCTTACTCAACCGATTTACTCAACCAGTTTTTAGAGAGAGCCCGATAGGGCCTAGTATACAAGTAATATTAATGATATGAATATTTTAGGCAATAAAAGTAGGATTTCAAACTTCATATTGTTCACAAAACACCTTTATACCAATCAATCATGATTCAAATTTTTTTCTTAAGACACGTTTCGAGAGTCCAAGATATTCAGTTCACTCCGAAGAAAACAAAACCTAGTCTCATCAAGAGGTTTAGTGAAGATATCAGCTAGTTGATTTTCGGTGCTTACATGGAATAGTTCGATACCTCCTTTGGCTTCATGGTCTCTCAAGAAATGATGTCTAATATCGATATGTTTAGTTCTAGAGTGTTGCATAGGATTGTTTGCAAGTTTAATAGCACTCTCATTGTCACACAGCAGTGGAATTTTATTAAACTCACAACCAAAGTCTCTAAGGGTTTGCTTCATCCATAACAACTGTGCACAACATGCACCAGCTGCTATATACTCAGCTTTTGTAGTGGAAAGTGCAACACAATTTTGTTTCTTGGAACTCCATGACACTAAGGACCGCCCAAGTGGCAAGTGCCAGTAGTGTTTTTTCGATCTACATTGCAACCGGCATAATCTGAATCAGAATAGCCAAGTAAATCGAAAAAGGAGCCTTTAGGATACCATAAGCCTAGATTTTGGGTGTGTACTAAGTATCTTAGGATTCTCTTAACGGCTACAAGATGACATGCTTTTGGATTTGCTTGAAAGCGAGCACACATGCATACACTTAACATTATATCAGGTCTGGATACACATAATGTCACACCCGGTTTTAAGGGACAAAGCCGGGTGCATCTCATACATGTGCCAAAAAAGACAACATATATAATAACAGAGTGTATAAAGATAAATGTCACAATATAATTAGAGTACTTATTACATAGTGGAAGTCTTACAAAATAAGAGATAAATATAACAGGATCTAAAATCCATCCTTGGCGCCAGAAAGTCAACTGGGAGACACCACCTAGATCGAAACGAACTCCTCGATATGTGGCTCCTCTTGAACCACCTGTTCTTCTCCTGTGGGGGGTGTGAGACAGCAAGGGTGAGCTCACACATGTTCATCGCTCAACAAGTTGTGGGGAATAATGTGGCATGAACTCACCAAAGGTGGGAGTTCATGTGATGTGTAAGGCTGATCAACAATAGAGGTTAAAGCTGAGCATTGCTTTTAATAAGTTGGTCAAATTTTATTAGCAGTTACTAAATGTAAGTGAATACCAAACCATAATAAAAATAATAGAACAAAATTAATAAATAATCCCATGCAAATGCAAATGACATATTGAATTTAAGTTCCATAAATTAATCACGCGAGAGTCTTGAGCTGCTCTTGACCATGAGCTCGGCTAGTATACCAGTTTTACACTCTGTAGAGGTTGTACCCTTTACCAACAAGTCATGTTTCCCATGTCGCCAGGGTTTGCAAGGCCCTTAGACAATTCCGAGGTGAATGGCTAGGGATCCACTATGAGGCCTTTACAAAGTTCCACTAGCTTCCGAAAACCCGCTACAGTTTATGGGAAGAGCACTTGCAAGAATCCCCCGTATGACCGCCATCGCAGCAAAATCAACCCGAGAACCTCCTTGCATGCAACTCCCCTACTGCCCTTGCCCCTTTCGGGTAAGGTAGTCTTCCACTAGCTTTCCTAATTAGTTAGCTAAGGGGTCCCATTCCTCCCTTGTGGTGGCACGTGTTTCTCAAGTTAAGCTCCATGTTCCAATTAACAATAATATAATGATCTTGTCATGAACATAAATAAAATAACATAATAATTGGAACATGGACATAATATAGTATTTAATCCCAAAACCATATAAAGCAATAGCAAAAACTACCCATATGATTTAGGGGTAAAACAAGGTAAAAAGGATAAATAGACTAGGGTGACCTATTGGGTCCCATCAAAATTAAACATATGCATTGAATAATGATAATAAAGAATATTCTTGGGTAACAAAAGTGGATCAAGGGCACAACTTGCCTGGCACTTGAGATTCTAGTTACCAGGGTGATTCTTCAAATCCTCGTGACCTCACTGCTAGTCATAGCAATACAAACAAACATGGTATAGATAAAATTAACATCACACTAAACATAAGTACAAACTGTATAATAATAATCTACGTGAAGCTACGAGATCGTGGAATCGAGAACCACTAGAATCGGAGTTACGATTAAGGAGTTATGATTGTATAGAAGATCTGTGTGATTAAAACATTAAACTTATCTTATAAATTGGTTAATATAAATCATATGAGAAGTTATTCTATAAATAATTATCTCAACTTTAATCTAAGTTATAAATTGATCATAAATTGTATTCTAATAGATTATAATGGCAAGTAGACTAACCAATCATAAGTTAAATAAAATCTAATTATAAAGTAATGACACATGGTATAGTAAATATTGTTATTGCATAGTAGATATTTATATGAGACTAACACAACTGGAACGAGTCAATTCAGAATTAAAATGAAGGAGTTATGAATTTCCTAAGGTTTTATGTATTCAATACAAGATTAATCAAGAGATTAATTTTAATACAATTTTCATGTCAAAACAGAGACACTAAGTGTTAAGCAATATTAATACAAAATTATAGGAACTGGAATGGATTAAAAAGGAGCTAGTATGAATTTTCTATGAATTATACAAGTTCCTATAATTATTTTTGTACTATAAATCCATTTTCA
Source organism: Zea luxurians (assembly GCA_029449295.1). Lineage (NCBI taxonomy): Eukaryota > Viridiplantae > Streptophyta > Magnoliopsida > Poales > Poaceae > Zea > Zea luxurians. The sequence goes on along the minus strand of JAOPSE010000005.1, from coordinate 8,327,449 downwards.
TAATGTTTTTCTCAATTTCCTTGGTCACTGGACTACGCATTAAATATCGAATAGTGTAGGGGCTAGACTGTAAAACTTTAGCAAACTCAGACTACCACCGAGTTGGACGGCGAGTTTAATTCTAAAAACTCCAGGGGCTCATTTGCAAGACCACCCGGCTGAAAGGGTATCTTCTATTGTGGGCCGGACGATCCAGATCCGAGGGTCCAATCAGATCTACGGTCTCCGACCAAAGGGGTGATGTGTCGCGATCGAATCCATCCCGAACCGATCCAACGGTCCAGATACCTACACAGCTAAAGGGGGATGTGGCACCTAATCTCGGCCCCTCAATTAAGGATTAATGGTGCTGGTGCTCTTTCTTCCTCTCCAGCATGCACACACGACGACCATGAATTCTGGCGGCCGGACTTCACCGGAGGAGTCCAATCCGCCGCGCCAGTGGATAATTCGCACTTGAATCCACGCAGAACCAAATTCACTACTACCCGATCCGATTGGGATGAGTGCTATCTCGGATTGCGGTCACAGCGGCAAGGACCACCACGATCCGCGACATTGGTGTAGCAGCAGCGTTGACTGGCCATTCAATCGAACGGAATCCAAAATTTAACACGGCTAGGAACTAGGGAGCGCGGTAGAAGACTCGAGCGAGAAGGAATTGCTCACCGGTTAATGGGGTCACGTAGAATCTGGTTCTCGACATCAGGCGGGTTCGCGGCGCGGAGCGGTTCTTCCATGCGACGTGAGCTCCGACGAGTCGTCGCATCCTTGCTACGGCGATCCAATCACGCAACGCCCCCAGTCATGATCGACATCCAACGAAGAAGCATCCACGCCGTTTGGTGAGGCGCAGCCGCGGTTCATCGCAGGCGCCCTTCTCTCTCGCCTTGGTCTCTCTCTCTCTGCGCTCGACCATGGTGGCGGCGCAGAACGTGGTCACGGCGGCGACCCTCATGCTTCTCTCTCCTTCTCACTCTCCTCCCGCCCATAGTTCGCTCTGCGCATACACATGACACGGGGGCAATTTGCTTCGGCGTGGCATATCTACGGAGGAGTGGCAGGGGCTCGTACTTATGGGGCGAGGAGTCCCGATCCATAGCCACACAACTGGTGAGCATGTCGCGGCGAGAAACTCGGCGGGGTGGTTGAAGGTTGAGTCGCGGACTTCGCCAGCCGAGCATGCCGCGAGGATCTCGGGCGGGAGCACATCTATGTGGAGGATCCGGTCAACACGGGCGAGCTTCGCGTCTTCAGTTGTGGAACATACGGAGGATAGGGACGCACCTGGTGGATGAGCCCCATCGAGCGGTGGCAAGCGAAATGCATATGTGCGGCTGTGAGACAGACAATGGGTGGCTGACATGGCGGGTCCCATTGGTCGGTGACTAGGAAGGAATCCGCGTAGGAAGGAGAGTGGCTGACAACGTAGGGTCCTCCTAGCGGCGCATGGAGTTGGGTGGACGAGGGATTGGGCCGAGGAGTGCAGATTCGGCCCAAGAAGCTAACAGGTTTGATCTTTTCATTTTCCTATTTTCTATTTTGTTTGCTAATTCAAAACAAATTCAAATATAATTTTAATTCACAATTCAATTAGAGTGCATAATCAATAAATTTCATCATGGCTTGAGGTTATTTATTCTATTTATATTATATTTTTTTATTCATTTGTTTAGGAAAATGCAACATACATATATTTCCTCTCAAGCATATATTTTAAAGGTGCGGGTAGTTTTAGAGGTTTATATAAATAACCCCATTATTTTTAAGAGAAAGTAAAGTACAATATTCATCAAAGACTACCTTAATTCAAATATTTCTAAAGAATGTTTTTAGAGATATATAGTTCATGAAGAAGATAATCTTTCCCTCTATTTATTCTTTGAGATTTCAAACTATCCTCTAGTTTCAAGTTCAAACTCAAATTTAGTTTAAGATTTCAAATTCAGTTAGATGCACACTCAAAATTTCAGTATGAATGCAAACTATATTTTGATTAATTAATTAATTGAATTAGTATTTTATCTAAAAAAGGCTTCCAAAAAACCCTAAAATACTATCTTAAATATAATTATTTATTTCATCAGTTTTTTTCTACCAATTTTGGGCCTTACAAATCCTACCCCCCTTAACAGAAATCTCGTCCTCGAGATTTGTAAGAAAAAGATGTATACCCATATTGTCTCAACACATATGCACAAACAAAAATCCCAACATGATGCATAATTTATTAGCAACCCATGGGTCAATTAGACCTTATTATTCCTCCTAAAATAGTATCATACCAACTACTAACTAAAGTAACAGTTAGATCTTACATATAGTAGTAATTTATATATATGTTTATGTAGCTTGGTGGTGGTGGTGGTGGAGGTAGTGGACATTGTTGTTGTCTTTCCAACCATGCTTGCCTTATTTTTTAATGTATCTCTAGACGGACCTGACGTATTTCCTGGCGTTCTTGTCTTATCTGATTTTGCATTTCCGTCACCATGTCTGTCAATTGTTGTATTACCAGCCTTTGGACGGCAACCACTTGATCGATTTAAACAGGTGGAGGATTTGGAGGATCCATTTCTGTTTTTTTTGTCGCCTGATAATCTTTCCTTCCTGGTATTGACCATCGAAGTTAGAGACATATGGTAAAAACAGTTTTGCAAGGCAGAACAAATAGGCTAGTAGCTGGTTATGATCTGAAGATTCTTTAGCAGGGCTTAATCTTTGTTTTATGTCCAGATTGGGGTAACTAGTCGTATACGGTGAATATCCAAAGGTAGAATAGAATTTTTTTCAAGATGAGATAGTCTACATGATGTAGGTCAAAAGTTTGTTTGATGTTAGGTGGGGATAGATAGATTATGCAATTCATCATGACTCTATTGGTTGGGTTAGCTCTTGTGCTCATGGTTGAGTTAATCTAATGTGCTAAGTTAAGTTAACACCTGGCTAGAAGGGTCCAAGTACCACTAGTCTGTCGTAGTAGACCACATTAGTTCAGATCACATTAGATTGGATCACATTAGATTCTATAATCCTATTTAAGAATGTCATTTAGTTAAGCATATCAAGCAGACTTTATCTTTACGAAGTTCTAGTATTTTTTTCTAAGTGGAACTTCCAATTAGTGTATATATGTATATATTTTTTTATACCCAAAATTTTCATGCCATTAATAGGTGTGGCATAGAAATCAAGGGTACATCAGATTTTGGCCATTAGGTGAGTGTAGAGAAGATTTGGGGGCAGAAGAAAGTTTGGTAGGAGAGATTTTTTTATTCGGGGTAATGGATCTTGATTCATCTGAAGATTTTTTTTACTTGTATCCTTCATTTTCGAGGTTAACCTTTTTCTTGGGCCTGATTTAGTAGAAATAGATCTTCAGATGAGGTAGGGTATAGGTTAGATTGGATATAACTGGATTATACTGGTTGAAGTTAGATAGATCTACCAGGGTAGAATATATTATTGATATATGTTAGAATCTTTTGAGATAGGAGGGATTATATGGTGTAGGTAAATCAGAATCTCTGTCGGTTAAATCAGAGGGGTTATGCAACTATCGAGTGGTTAAGGTGGTTGCATATGGCCAGGTTGTTATATGTGGTCTGGTCTAAATTGGAATCTCAGTCCAACTTGGATTAAAACATGTTTATAAGAGTGGGATCCAATCTTATTTTACCAGTATTATCTAACATGTTTGTCCATTAGATTAGATCTGATCTGATTAGATGGGACCTAAATTAAATTTGTGTAACTAGATTAGAATATATAGGATCTACTAACTTTATTTTGGAAAAGATCATGTTTGTTACACTATTATGAGATAAGCAAGGTGGTGATAAGTATGCTTATTAGGACAAGATGATTCTCTAAGAATAGGATAGAATTTTTTTTTAGATTGGTTAGATCGATTAGGATAAGATGAAAATCCTTTCGAGATGGGATGAGTATTAAGATAAGAAAGAATATTTTAAGATCAGAGAGAATCTTTTGAGGTAAAATGGATCTATCAAGATAAGAGAGAACCTTTTAAGATAAGATGGATCTATTAATATAGGAGAGTATCTTTTAAGATAAGAGGGATCTATATAAAATGGATATACTTTAATGGAGGATAATCTAAGTTGTTTAGTTATCTCATGAATTTTATTTATTTATATCTATACGTATATGCAAATGTAATTGTGGGCATTACTCCACTATGTCGGTGTTTTGGGTCCGACCGCACACCCGGGGTTGCCCCTCAAGGTGTTTTAGGAGTAGGACGGTGTCGACAACTGTAGCAAAATGGTTCGTGCCGATCGCACGAGGGACAGTGGACAAGGTTTACAGGTTCGGGCCGCTTAGAGATGCGTAACACCCTACGTCCTGGTGAGTATGCTTGGTGAATGGGGTTACAAGAGAGCTCTCTGGATTGAGAATACAGAGAGTTGATGTGGGTGGCTAAGTAAAGGGTCGATCGATCTGAAGGGGTGCCCCCTAGGCCTTATATACTCGACCGTGGGGTAGTACACGTGGATAAGATAACAACAAGTAGCTAAAAGATAGTGAACCTCTTGAGATTATCCCTACGTAACCCTCGCCGACTTATCCTCGCATGGCTTCGTTGCATGGGGGCTCCAGCGCGGGAAAGTCGGATCTCTGTTGCGGTCATTCGCTCGACGCTGTGGGCCGTCCGGGTTTGCACCAATCCGGCCTCATGTCGTTCTGCTTTGCTGGTTGTTTCTCCCCAGGCCCACGAAAGAATGACCTTACGACTTATTGGGCCCTTGGGCCTTTCGTGAGGTCCTTTACTCTTTTAGTGGACCCGGGGGATAATTATCCCCCACAAGCCCCCGATCTTTGGGTTAATTTAGAGGTAATCAACCCGAAGATCCCAGGTCCAGCTTGCAGGTAATTTGAAGAAAGATGGCTTCCTGTTGTCTTCCCCTGCTCCGATCACTCGTTGACCAAAACCTAGTTTCGTGCCTGTGCCTTAGAGGTCGGCATTCCAATTTGTAGGATTCTGAACTTCATTGGGTGCACCGGAGGTGCACCCAATGGGTGTAGCCCCCGAGCTTCGAGTAGATTTTAGAAAATAATCTACTCGAAGGTCTTCAGTAGAGATTATTTCCATTTGTGTTCACTCATTTTGGTTGAGGGTTGGCTTTTTTAATCTTGTCCCACGCTTTAGAAATCGGCACTATCTCGGCTTGGAATGATAATCCATGGGGTGCACCAGAGGTGCACCCAATGGGTGTAGCCCCCGAGCTTCGAGTGGATTTTTGAGAATAATTCACTCGAAGGTCTTCTTTTTATGTCCTTTTGCTGAAGATTATCCTTTCTGCCTGTAAAAAAGTTGGCATGATGTCATCTGCGTTATGTCATCAATATTATGCTTCAGAGGTCAGCATGTATTTTGTCTTTTGCAGCCTAGTTCGCAATCCATCCGTATCTTGCTAGGTAGTGTAATTTATTTGCTCTGCGACTGATTGGACATTTGATGGACGTTCTCTGTCTAGTCTTCAAGTCGTGTCTGTCGACCATATTTTGCACTCTACTGGCTATATTTGGCTTCCTTCTAACTCTCGCTGATATCTCATTTTTGTCTTGAGGCATTCACTGCGTGCTCTGCACAGATGTGACCATTTTGAAAGAATATACTGATAATTCCTGGGCGTCCCCCCCCCAATGGGTGTGGGCGAGGGACGGCTTGGTACGCTGAGTGTTTTAGCCGGCTGCTTCTGAGTAGTAATGTGATGGGACGGCGAGTGTAATCATATCCTTTGCGCTGTTGACTGGAGTCCCAATGGGTGTAGTGTTGCATGAAACGGCGTCAGCCGCCTAACGTGTCTCCAGACGGGTGGAAATGCTTATTGAATGCTTTGCGACTGTTCAGTGATCGCAGTTGGAGGTGAGCGGTTGCCTTTCTCTTCTATAAATAACGTTGTTGCCCCTCTGGTTTTTTCACACCTCTTCGCTGTTTTTTACTGCCTCCATCTCTTCTCTCCTGTCTGCTTCCGCCATGGGCAAGAGCAACAAGCGCAAGCGCGAACCGACTCCTCCGTCGGAGGATTTCGGTGACTCGGAATACTCGGAGGAGGAGTTCTCCTCCGAGTCCGAGGGATCTCCGGCTCTCGTCTCTCCCCCGGCGTCGTCCGATGACTCGGACGACTCCCAGGGGATAGCCGCGGAAGTCTGGACATACATCCGGGCAGTCGAGCGCTCCGGGCTCGAGGGCTCGGATGAGGAGGACTCGGACGGCGGCGGTGAGGACGAGGACGACGACGACGACGGCGATGACGACGACGGTGGCGACGGCGACGGCAGCGGCAGGGGCAGCGGCGACGGCGGCAGGAATGGTGACGGCGGCGGCGGCAGGGGCAGCACCAAAGGCGGCAGCGGCAAGGGCAGCACCAAGGGCGGCGGCGGCGGCGGCAGGGGCAGGGCCAGTGGCTAGACGCCACTGGTCTTCTTAGATATTAGTATAGTATAGTATAGTTAGAATAATGTAGTAGTAATGTAGAGTAGTATAGCGTAGTGTAGTAGTAGGGGAGTATCAACTCTCGAAGAGTTGATTTGTAAGTTTATTAACTTCCCTTTGATTGAAAAAATGACGTTTAGCTTCTCTTTGATGACTTTCCCGTTTGCTTGAGAGTGTAGTTCCTTTGAAAGAGTAAGCGAAATACTCAAGCATTGAACTGATGTTTTCTGAAATGGTTGCCGAGTAACTTTGTGGGTGGCACCGGCGGCTTGTAGAAGTAACTGCCGAGTAACTGAAGATTGCGCTGAGTGACGGGAGATCGACGTCGGCATTTTAGAGGTAATACCGAGCAACTTGAATACGAAATCAGCATTTTAGAAGTAACGCCGAGTGACGGCAAGTCGGCGTCGGCATTTTAGAGGTAATGCCGAGCAACTGAATACAAAATCAACGTTTTAGAAGCAACACCGAGTGATGGCAGGTCGGTGTCGGCATTTTTAGAGGTAATGCCAAGCAACTGAATACGAAATCAGTGTTTTAGAAGCAACGCCGAGTGACGGCAGGCCGCCCGAGCCACTTTGAGGATGGTGGCCGAGTGATGAGGTGGCGCATTGGTGTTCTGGGGATAACTGCTAGGTGACCACGTAGTACGCTGGTTTTGGAAATAACCGCCGGGTGATGACTGGGCACTTTTTGAAACGGTATCTGGCTCGAGAATATCCTATAAGAGCTGCGCTTTTTGCCGCCTTTGCTTTCCGTGCCCTAGTTCTTGCATTCCCGCTTCCGAATCCTCTCTGCTGCTCGCCTCCACTCTGCCCGCTGGTAGAATCGAGATGGCGCCCAAGAGGAAAACCGCGAGCTCGTCTGCTGCGGTGATTCCTCCAATCAATCCCAACAGCCAGTTGCCTTTTGCAGGTAACCACATGTCCATCATTTCCGAAGCTGAACTCCTCCACCTCGTGTCCATCGGGGTTCTTCCTCCGCGGGAACTCTGTTCTTGGCGGATTTGCCACGGGACTACTGTCTCGACAGAGGATACCCACGAGTCTGTAGTTTACGCTCCTTTTCTTCTCCGCGGCCTTGGCCTTCCCATCTCCCCCTTTTTCCGCGGTCTCCTTGATTTTTACCACATTAACCTGACCCATTTGAACCCTAACTCAATTCTGCAAATCTCCATCTTTGTTCACTTATGTGAAGCCTTTCTTGGCGTGCTACCGCATTTCGGCTTATGGAAATACCTGTATCATTGTCGCCCTGGGATGGCCGGGGGACAACATCAGTTGGTCGGAGGTGCCAGTTTGGAGATGCGCCGTGGACGGAAGACTGAATACCTTGAGATTCCCCTTAAAGATAGTATTAAGGGATGGCGTCTAGAGTGGTTCATAGTCGATAATTATGGAAATTCTCTCCCTTCCCGGTCGGGAAGGCAGCCAGACGTTCGCACCCCAAGCTGGACCGAGTCTCCCACAGATGAGGAGGTAGCTGAAGCGGGTGCGTTGCTAGCTGAAGTTGGACTGCTGAAAGAGAGAGGTCTAACTGCTGAAGCTGTGGCCGCTGACTTTGTTTTCAAGAACATTCAGCCACTGAAAGATAGGGTATACCCAGCTTATCTGTATCGAGGGCTAGCCGACTCAACTCGGGTTACCAACAGGAGAATCCCTTCTGCAGACTTGGTGAGCCGACTGGAAATGATTCTCAGGGGCAAGGTGTCCAATGTTGGTGCTCCGGTGGCGTACTCGGCCTGGAATTTGCCTCCTGCCAAAGTCTTTACTCTTTTCGTGTCAAATCCACCTGCGACTGATGGCAATTTGGGCCTTAGAACACGACCCTCTGATGAAGAAGTCAGTGCTTTGGTTGCCTCGCTTGGGGAGATTCCTGATGACGAACGACAAGTCCATTTTGAGGTGCCCCTGACCCCTAGTGATGCAGATATAAATACCATGCTTGATCTGCTAACTGAGCATTCCTCCGACGCTGCTCCTGCTGGTGCATTAGCAGTAGTGCCCCTCCCAGAGGTTGATACGACTTCGGATGTTCAGAAACCTGTCAGTACTCGCCCGAGGCGCCTTAGCCGAACCAATCAGCCTTTGCCTTCTGCTGACGAGCCAAAGAAGAAAAGAAGACGCGTCCGGCGAGTATCCAGTTTTAATGAAGACGCTGGTACCTTAGTTCCTTCTGCTGAAGTTATGCCTGCGACTGGACTTACTGAAGCTGACCCCAATGGGTGTACCCAAACTGCTACCGATCCTAATGTGGATGCTCCACTTGTTGCGGATCCCAATTGTTGGGGACTTGTTCTCAAATGCTAAGAGTTAAGAACAAGGCAACATAAAAAGTGTTAAGTGTTAAAGTCCTTCGTCCTTCGAAACATTATGCCCCTTCGGGAAATAATGAGTCTCGGACGAAGGTCATAAGAGACATACCTTCGTAAATATAACAAGCAATGACGAAGGATTCATATAAAGCATGAAATATAATATGGACATCATCATAAAATCATTTCTATTTTATTAACATGGAAAAATAGAAATGATTTCAAATTACAAATGTACCTTCGGTCCTGAGAGAAGGTAAAAAGTACAAGCGTGACGCAAAAGCAAATGCCAAGTCAGCGTGAACAGTACGGGAGTACTGTTCATCTATTTATAGACGCGGGACGCAGCCCACATAAAATTACATTCATGTCCATTACATTTGCCAATGACTTATGGAAATCTGTCAAGGCCCAAGTAGTCTTTTCATCTTTAAGTCGGTTCCCCTCTCTGCTATCGCGACGAAGCTTCCCTGCGCACAGCTTTGGCTGTGCACCATCCTTCGTGGAGCTTGGTAATCAGCCCGTCCTCCATTTTAATCCCCCTTCGTCTGATTCAGGCTTCGTCCTGACCGTACTTCATGTTCATAATTCTGAGTCCGAAGATACCTGCTCACATAATCCACTTGGAAAACATTGTCAAACCATGTTTTTGAGGACCTTCGGAGGACGAAGGCCCCCAACAGTAGCCCCTCGCAATATTAATTTGTTAATGATAAATTCAGATTGCGATATGGACGAAGGCCTTGAGCCGAAGGTCCGAAAAAACACCTTCCCTTTGCTAGAATAGCAACATTCACTGACAAGCGGGGTCTTTCAATTTTCAACGCTCTGGGGGTATAAATAAGATCATACCGCAAACTTATTTGGTACGCACACTTGCCATTTGCTTCGGCCCACTAAATTTTTAGCTCTTGTGCACTAAGATTTGTTGATCTTTTTGTTTTTGAAGCTTCGGCCTTGAAAACAGTTTTTTAGCGTTTCCGAAGATGTCTGAAGGTAAGAAGATCCCTGCTGAGACGAAGCTGAGTCTCGACGAAGAGAAGAACTTGGGGTTCCTTATAGCGATGGCGGAGACCAATACGGAGAAAATCACTAAGGAGATTCTTGAAGGTTTGTCCGAAGATACTGGTGACAGCGACAGTTATGATGTAGAAAGTGGTGGGGAAGAGTCCGAAGATCGACCATGGCGGCCAAGTCACACGGTTTTCGGGAAAACCACTATTAAGCAGAGTCATATTGATAATATGAGGGGGCGGTATTTTCGAGATATATCTATTGTGAGGGCTGATGCTGGAGAAAAGACTTCTCCCACCCCCGAAGAAGATGAAGTCGTAATCTTCCGAAGCTTTCTCAAGGCTGGGCTTCGATTCCCCCTAAGCAACTTTGTTGTTGAAGTACTGAAAACATTTCAAGTCTACCTTCATCAAATTACTCCCGAAGCTATCATAAGAATGGGGATGTTTGTCTGGGCTGCAAGAAGCCAAGGTTTAGAACCAAATGCTAAAAGCTTTTGCAACATTCATGAGTTGTTATACGAGACGAAGCCCTGGGGGAAAGAACAATATCACAACAACTTCGGGTGTTACAGCTTCGGTGCCCGCTCTGGGTCAAGCCGCCCTGTGCCAACTTTTCGGAAGAGGTGGCCCGGAGCCTGGATGACAGAGTGGTTCTATGTAAAGAATGACTTAGCAGCGCAAGAAGATGTCAAGAATATCATTATGCGCCCCATTTGGCAACGCTTCGGACTTCGAAGGCCGAAGGTTGAAATGGATGAAGCAGCCGAGGAATGCCAAAGAGCCTTCGGCGTAATCTGCTCTTTCATTGGGACAAGGGACTTGGTCCAAGAGCATATTGCCTTCAGGGTGTGGCCACTTGCAGGAAAGTGGGAAATGCCGAAGGAGACCACCAAAGAGTCCGACGAAGGCGGACTGGTCAGACTGAAATACACATTCAAATATGCAGATAAGTTTGTTGAACCTGATGATGACTGGTTGAAAAGCATTGAAACATTAAGTGACGAACTGCTTGGGGCATATTCGAAGGCCGAGAATACTGCGTTATCAGCAGCCTTCGGAGGCCGAAAGAAGAAAAGGCTCAACCGGGTATTTGACGCAGTCAGGTTTGTCTACCCTGACTATCACTATCCGGTATTGGGTCGCAAAAGAAAAAATACTTCTCCTGCGACAGAAGCTACCACGAGTGCTACTAGTGAGCCAGCACCACAAAAGAAAAAGATGAAGGTGCTCACCCACCGAGCGCGTTTTATTGAGCCGGCTACAGTGCCAGAATTTATTGGTGAAGTCTCTTTGGCCTCTGAAGCTACAGAACCAGCTCCAGTGCCGAAGATAGAAGAGAAAACTGAAGCGCCTTCGCCAGAAAAAGTAGAAAAACCGAAGATTGAAGGGCCAAAAGCATCGGAAATCTTAAGTCCTTCAGCAAATGTCGAAACAATAAAAAACCAAAAGGGCCCATTGGTGACCCCAAAAAGAAAAAGAATGGTGAACGTACTAGATGTCTTGGAGACAATTAAGTCTTCAAGCACAACTCCAAAGAAGACTGTTGAACTTGCTGAAGCGTCTACTGAAGCTTCGAAACAACAAGCTGAAACTGAAGCTGGGCCTTCAGAGCCCACCAAGGAACAATCCGAGAAAATATCAGAACCAGTTTTGGTTGAAGAAATTGACACTGCCGCCCCCGAAGCTCCTTCCAGCACATGCGATTACATCGTGCGACATGCTTCGGGGAAGAAATTATCTGAAGAAGAGACTTATGAAGCGAATCACTATGCTAGAGAGTTAAAGTATCCGAAGGGGGCAGTAGTGTTCAATGGGACAAACGAAGATGACTTCCTATACTGCCTCCCTGATAACAAAGAATTGTCTGTCTGCCGGGAGATGGCTAGAAGTATGGGTTTCCCGAAGCTCGAAGCTGGATTATGTGCTATGACGAAGGAAGATCTCGCGGACAGTCTTGCGTACAATAGCTTAAAGGTATGGGAATTAGACGCTTGAAAAAATTTTTATTGCGTAATTCATTCTTTTATTCTTATATGGATTCTTTTTCGTATAGGGTTTAATCCTAAGCAACGCATTAAGAGCACAAAAGAGTGCCGAAGATGAAAGCTACGAAATTGCGTTCAACAATTTACATTCAGAAGTTATTAAACTGAGAAACGAAGCTCTAGAAAAAGATAAAATTCTGCTTACATTAGTAGACAAGATAAAAAAGGACGAAGCTGCTGCAAAGGTTCAGGCCGAAGCTCACAGACGCGAGATTAAAGATCTTAAGAAGCAACTGGCCCGGGCGAAAGAAGAACGCATACTTGAAGAAACAAGACGGGAATGTAGCGACCAATGGGCTGATCATTTGGAAGCAACCGTGGAAGAGCTTCGGTCTTCTAAGAAAAAGTGCTACGAAAAATCCATGGAATGCGTAAAGAAAATTAAAACCAGCTTCGCCAGCGTGGGCGCATTTTCCAGTGAAGAGAATTTCTCAAGAGGCAATCCCGAAGGTCCACTGGAATGGATCAGTCACGAAGCAGAGGCCTTCGAGGAAATCCTGAGTAGCCGCGACGACATCTGCGCTTTTTCGGGCGCCAGAGGAGTTGCTACTGTCTTGGAGAAGAAAGGTTGCGGGCATGTAAAATTTTTAGCTCAGTCCGAAGCTGCCTTATCCTCCGAAGATATCAAAGACCCCTCGGCCGAAGCAAGCATGGTTGGTGGCAAATTCTTTACTGATGTCTGGGACAACGGCGGTCGAGAAATGGCGCAAGAAATCATTCAAAGGAGTGAAAAAGGCATCCATGATGCTAGGAAAGTGACAGAAGTTGCCGAAAAAAGTACAGAGCCCGAAGGGCAAATAGGTATTAATTAGCCGTTCTTATTGTGTTGTAATTTTTATTTCAAACTTTGTTCGCGGTTTGTAATAGTAATGCAGAAATATTCTCTTCCCTCAGAACCTGCTGGATCGTCTGGTGACCCTCACACAAAAGGGGATGACGAAATTAAACAAATGGCCGAAGCTATCATGGATAAAGTTGTTGAACAACTTCTAAATGAGGCTGCCGAAGTAGTATTAAGAGAAGACTAGGTGTTATTAGAAAAAAACATTTGAAGTGTGATCTATGTAATATTTTGTACATTTGAATGTAATATACAAGTCTCTTTTCATTATTCAATTCTTTACGATGCATGAAATTCTACATACATACCATTTTTGAGCCTTCGGCGAAAAAACACCTTCCCTTCTTTTCATGCTTCGTGAAGAAGACATTCTCCGTTAAAACTATTCTGATGAATCACATCCACGCTTCGTGAAAACATTCTCCGAAGCTGTACAATTTCAATATTACTCTGATGAAGCTCATCCATGCTTCGTAAAAACATTCTCCGAAGCTACATTCCGAAGATTATCATTGTATTCCCTCGTGACTTTACACAATTTGCACTTTGTCAAAGCATCCTTTCGAAGGTTGATACTGTGTCCCCTTCTTTTGCCATATGCAACATGATGTATGATGCTTATGTTATGCAAAATGATGTGATGATGTTATGTTATGCAAATGACGTTTGTTCCGAAGATACACACAAAATATCTTTGTAAGCTCTGCATTCCCTTAGGAACGTCTTTGGAGCTTCTTCGCCTTTTACTTAGGCGGTATCAGCGTTGACTTTTCGCTGTAAGCTCTGCATTCCCTTAGGAACGTCTTTGGAGCTTCTTCGCCTTTTACTTTAGGCGGTATCAGCGTTGACTTTTCGCTGTATGCTCTGCATTCCCTTAGGAACGTCTTTGGAGCAAAAAACTTACACTGCGCTCCCTTTGGAACGGCTTTTTGTAACTTCGGCAACTTACTCTGCGTTCCTTAGAACGACTTTTTGTTGCTTCGAAGGATTTTTAATAATTCGAAGGTCCTCCTTGTTACCGCAAATTCTTAAGCTTCAGCAACTTAAGCCTGTGGAGAAGATAGGTTTTCCTGATAACCAACCACGAAACTATTACATGAAAACTGAAATGTTCTTTATCACACAAAAAATAGAACTAAACGGAAAAGACTGCTATCAAAGTAGGATATTTGTCAATAAATGTGCTTCGACTCTGGCACAGTACTATTGACTGTGCGAGCTTCAGATTGCTCTCTGAGATCCCTTTGGTGCGGAACATATTGGCTCCCTTCTGGCTGTTGGCCTTGTTGCAGCGGAGGTGGGGGCGGGGGCTGTTGCCATGAAGCTTGAGGTTGACTCGCCGAAGCTACGGAAACTGCAGGGTGGTTGCCCACGTATTCCGGGATGTAAGGCTGATGGTACGAAGCAGTATGCATGACCTGCTTCGGCTGGCCCTGTTGCGCTGCAGCTTCAGCTAGCTCCTTTTGTTTCTGGATAGTAACATGGCACATCCTGGTGGTATGGCCCTTGTTTTCACCACAGAATAAGCAAAATACCCTCCTTGGTTGATCTCCAAATCTTCCGCCGAAGCCCCTGGCGCCTCTGCCTCTTGGAGCTGGTGGCCGGAAGAAAGTTTGCTGTTGCCCCGAAGCCTGTGAGGAGCACTGCGGTCTGTTCTGCTGACTCCCCTTATCATCATTTTGAGTGGAGTTGTGGATGGACCTGACATGCCTCGGATAGAATCTTCCTCCGAAGCCCCTGGTCATTTTAGAAAATCTGAAGGCCTCCTCCCTTCTTTGTCGAAAGTCATTATCGGCACGAATGTACTCGCCCATCTTTTGGAGCAGCTTCTCCAGAGTCTGCGGAGGCTTCCTAGCAAAGTATTGAGCTGCAGGTCTAGGACGAAGCCCCTTGATCATGGCTTCGATGACAATTTCATTGGGCACCGTTGGTGCCTGCGCCCTCAAACGCAAGAACCTTCTGACATAGGCCTGAAGGTATTCTTCATGATCCTGAGTGCACTGGAACAAGGCTTGAGCAGTGACCGGCTTCGTCTGAAATCCTTGAAAGCTGGTTAACAACATATCCTTCAGCTTCTGCCATGAAGTGATCGTTCCTGGTCGAAGGGAGGAATACCAGGTCTGAGCAACACTCCTGATGGCCATAACGAAAGACTTTGCCATGACTGCAGCATTGCCACCATACGAAGACACTGTTGCTTCGTAGCTCATCAAGAACTGCTTCGGGTCTGAGTGGCCGTCAAACATGGGAAGCTGGGGTGGCTTATAGGACGGAGGCCAGGGTGTAGCCTGCAGCTCAGCGGACAGAGGAGAGGCATCATCAAAAACAAAATTTCCATGATGGAAATTGTCATACCAGTCATCTTCGTTGAAGAAGCCCTCCTGATGAAGGTCTTTTTGTTGAGGCCTTCGGTTCTGCTCATCATGGGTAAGATGACGGACTTCTTCAGAAGCTTCGTCTATCTGCCTTTGCAGCTCAGCTAGCCTGGCCATCTTTTCCTTTTTCCTCTGCACCTGCTGATGAAGCATCTCCATATCCCTGATTTCTTGGTCTAGTTCATCCTCCTGAAGCGTCGGGCTGACGGCCTTCCTCTTCTGGCTTCGGGCCTCCCGAAGAGAAACGGTCTCCTGGTTGGGATCCAGCGGTTGCAGTGCTGCAGCCCCAGTCGCTGAAGCTTTCTTCGGCGCCATAGCGAAGATCTGTAGCTTCCGAAGGTGTTCAAAAAACTCGAAGTGGAAGTGAGTTCACCGGAGGTGGGCGCCAATGTTGGGGACTTGTTCTCAAATGCTAAGAGTTAAGAACAAGGCAACATAAAAAGTGTTAAGTGTTAAAGTCCTTCGTCCTTCGAAACATTATGCCCCTTCGGGAAATAATGAGTCTCGGACGAAGGTCATAAGAGACATACCTTCGTAAATATAACAAGCAATGACGAAGGATTCATATAAAGCATGAAATATAATATGGACATCATCATAAAATCATTTCTATTTTATTAACATGGAAAAATAGAAATGATTTCAAATTACAAATGTACCTTCGGTCCTGAGAGAAGGTAAAAAGTACAAGCGTGACGCAAAAGCAAATGCCAAGTCAGCGTGAACAGTACGGGAGTACTGTTCATCTATTTATAGACGCGGGACGCAGCCCACGTAAAATTACATTCATGTCCATTACATTTGCCAATGACTTATGGAAATCTGTCAAGGCCCAAGTAGTCTTTTCATCTTTAAGTCGGTTCCCCTCTCTGCTATCGCGACGAAGCTTCCCTGCGCACAGCTTCGGCTGTGCACCATCCTTCGTGGAGCTTGGTAATCAGCCCGTCCTCCATTTTAATCCCCCTTCGTCTGATTCAGGCTTCATCCTGACCGTACTTCATGTTCATAATTCTGAGTCCGAAGATACCTGCTCACATAATCCACATGGAAAACATTGTCAAACCATGTTTTTGAGGACCTTCGGAGGACGAAGGCCCCCAACACCAATGGGTGTGCTGTTTGTGTTGTCGTTGTAGATGACGAGGGGGAGGAGAATGAGGTTCCTTTGACTCGAAAGAACAGCCGGCAATTCATCGCCAGTGGTGAAAGTAGTGGAGTTCCCTCTCCTGCTTTGTCTGCCCTCATTGGTCTACAAGAATTGTCTCTGGCCAACTTTGATCAAACTCTTGAGGATATGGTCCCAGAAGACTTGTTATTGGAGCCAGTGGATGATGGTGCAATGGATGCTTGTGCTGACATGCTCGATGCTGGGTTGAGGTTATCCCGTGCCTCGTCGACCTTAGAGCGCGATCTTGAGGGACGGGAGACTGATTTGAATCGTCCTGGTCCTTTGGAGGTAGATGAGGGCCCATCAATCTTAGAAGTGGTTATCGCAGAGAACTTGGACCTCAAGAGTGGTGCTGTCATATGCCTAGCCCCCGAGGGTGTCACCGGGGATGACTTAGCTTGGGTGGAGAGTGTAAGCCACTGCCCAGCCCCCGAGGGTACTGCCGGGGATGATCCGGCTCAAATGGGCAGTGCCGACTATGACCCAGCCCCCGAGGATGCCCGAGCAGGGTCTCCTTCCTGTACCTCCATGGACGTTCACGCGGGATCTCCTCCACACTCTGGCTGCATGGTGGTAACCCAGAATTTGGATCAGGGAATCGCTTTAGAGGGCAGCGCCCCTGCTGACCGAGTGTTGGGCTCTGCTGAAGGTACTGAATTGATCTCCGCTGATTCGTTGCAAACTGCTCCGGGTGGTGGTTTTACATCTGCTTACCAACTGATTTCTCCTGATTTGGGGATCCCTTCGTTCTTCTCCAACCTTCAGGTACTGTGATGTATTTTAATTTGACTTTTGTATTGCCTGAGCTGCTGTCGTCATACTCGTCTGTTTTCCTCATCAGGCTTTGGTGGATGGAATGGCCGGCCAGCTGAGGCTTCAGGGTGCTTCCACCCCAGAGGTAGCTTCATCTCTTGCGCGTTGGAACCCAGTGTCGCTTCAACGTCACGTTTCTGAATTGGAGGCAACCAATGCTGGTTAGTGCTTTTTTACTTCTCTCTGCCTTCGCTGTGGACTGCCTTACTTTCTGACTCTATTTTGTTTGATTATCTCCCGCTAGGAGTGACTCGGCAGATTTCACTTCTTGAGGAAAAACACTCCCAAGATCTGGCTGGATTGGCTCAGCGGTGCACTGACTTTGAGGAGAAGTACTCTCAGGGCCAAATTGAACTGGGTCAAGTTTCAGCTGCTTTAGACGACGCCAATGCCCTGAATTCTTCCCTTCATTCTCAGCTTGATTCTGAAAAGGTATCATACAAAACTGTGCCTTGCCTTGCTGTGCTCCTGTTACCTGCTTGGTTTTTGAAGGAGCTGACTTTTGCTCGCAGGAAGAAAAGTGTATCCTTGCTGCTTCTCGTGACAATCTTGACAGGTTATATCGTGATTCTAGCAATTCGCTGACTATCCTGGAGAGAAGTCATCGCTTCACCATGGAAGAATTAGACCTCCAACGTCGTAAGCTGCAGGAATCCATGGATGAGGTAACCCGGCTTAAGCAGTTGATATCAGCGAAGGATGCTACTATCAAAGGGCTCCGAGCTTCCAAAAAATCCATTGTCCAGGAGTTAGAGAGCGCTCGACTGGTTGCTAAAGCTGCTGAAGAAACTTCTGTTACTCTCAAGGCCCAACGCGACAAAGCCCTGGACAAGGCTATTCGGGCGGGACGAATCTTGATGAGGAGACCCGGCGTGGTTGTTCCTGAGGACATAAGGGCTGACGTGAACGCCGCCCTTGATTCCTCGAGTCGCCCTTCTTCGTCAGTCGCTCCTGAGAAAAACACTGTGAAATAGAAAAACATTTCGCGTGCTCCAAGCGTGCGGTTAGCATGATCGAGTATTTGTTAGAGGACATCAGTTTATCATTCGAATGACATAATTACTCTCTCATTGTATCAGAATTTATTAGTTAATGAGTTGGCAGTAATGATGCATGATGATTATGAAATTTGTTTGCAGGATATGGAAGTCATCCCTTGAATTATATAGGTGCGAGCATGTTGCACTGGTCTTAAGTTGTTGCCAACTTAAGTCGTTTGCTTCGTTTGTAGGGCATAGTTGTCACCCTGAGTTGAGTAAGCGTGAGCATGTTGCACTGCCTTAAGTCGTTGCCAACTTAAGTCGATTGCTCCGTTAGCAGGGCATAGTGGTCACCCTGAGTTAAGTAAGCGTGAGCATGTTGCACCGCCTTAAGTCGTTGCCGACTTAAGTCGATTGCTCCGTTAGCAGGGCATAGTGGTCACCCTGAGTTAAGTAAGCGTGAGCATGTTGCACCGCCTTAAGTCATTGCCGACTTAAGTCGATTGCTCCGTTAGCAGGGCATAGTGGTCACCCTGAGTTAAGTAAGCGTGAGCATGTTGCACCGCCTTAAGTCGTTGCCGACTTAAGTCGATTGCTCCGTTAGCAGGGCATAGTGGTCACCCTGAGTTGAGTAAGAATGCAAGTCAATTGTGAATGAATTGAGTATCCTTGAAACCTCTTTTTTATTGATGACATATTTCCACTTTACAGAGTACATCATTATCCCAGCAGTTTTGAGGTACAGCTAGGGATAAAACTTTCTGAGGTGTTCTATGTTCCAGGAGTTCCCAACTTCTGTGCCATCCATCTGAGTGAGGCGATGCGATCCGGGCCGAGTGACTTCTGCTACCACAAAGGGTCCTTCCCATAAGGGTGATAACTTGTGTCGTCCCTCCCCCGTTAGAATTCGGCGGAGGACGAAATCTCCTACTGAGAAGAATCGTTGTCGCACGGCCTTGTCGTGATAGCGCCTTAGAGTCTGCTGGTACCTTGTTGATTGGATTACTGTGTTTAACCGTTCTTCCTCAAGTACATCTATGTCCTCCAGCCTTGTGGTCTCAGCTTCTGCTATGCTTTGGGTCAGCTGTCGGTGTTTTGGGTCTGAGGAAGTCCCTCAGCTATCCGAGCCAGTACCCCTCCGACTTTGCTCGGTGTGTTCATAGCTCGGGCGAAGTCGGGGTTCAGGTTGCGCCCGAAGAATGGATTCTCCCGACGCTGCCTTGTATCTTGTTCAGCCTGTTCCTGAGCTCGTCGGCGATCACGTCGTCGGGAGTTCCTTCGTTCTCTGAAGACGCGCTCTTCCGGTGTCTCTCCTACCTCCGAGACCTCGTCTCGCGAGACAGGCTGTTCCGGATTCCGCTCCCCGGCGGCATGATGTCGTCGAACGTTCCTGCGCCGGTTTCTCCGTCGACGGGACTCTCGTTGAGGCGGTTCCTCCCCGGGTACAGTCGGCTCGTCGTCGGAGACGATCGGCGACTCCGCTCTCCCGATGAAGAGGACGTCGGGGTAGAAGGGTGCTGCTGCTGTGGTGACCTTCTTCCTTGCGATCTGTGTCCACTCTTTTGCCGGAAAAGTAGGCAGTGGAGTTCTCTGGGTCAGCGAGCCCTCGGCCCCCGGCTTTCCGGAGACGATCCTCATCCGGAGAGTTGGAGGTTGAGCTTCTCCGGTATTTTCGGAGTTCGTTGGGGGAGACTTCTTTTCCGGCGGATCCGCGATACGGTGCAGAATTCCTTCTTCATCTGCTACAAATGAGATTGTTCCGAAGCAGAACACGGATCCGGGGCGCAGGGTGATCTTGCTGTAGAAGGTGATGGCCATTGAGCTAGCTTGGATTGTCAACACACCCCCTACCTGGCGCGCCAGCTGTCGGTGTTTTGGGTCCGACCGCACACCCGGGGTTGCCCCTCAAGGTGTTTTAGGAGTAGGACGGTGTCGACAACTGTAGCAAAATGGTTCGTGCCGATCGCACGAGGGACAGTGGACAAGGTTTACAGGTTCGGGCCGCTTAGAGATGCGTAACACCCTACGTCCTGGTGAGTATGCTTGGTGAATGGGGTTACAAGAGAGCTCTCTAGATTGAGAATACAGAGAGTTGATGTGGGTGGCTAAGTAAAGGGTCGATCGATCTGAAGGGGTGCCCCCTAGGCCTTATATACTCGACCGTGGGGTAGTACACGTGGATAAGATAACAACAAGTAGCTAAAAGATAGTGAACCTCTTGAGATTATCCCTACGTAACCCTCGCCGACTTATCCTCGCATGGCTTCATTGCATGGGGGCTCCAGCGCGGGAAAGTCGGATCTCTGTTGCGGTCATTCGCTCGACGCTGTGGGCCGTCCGGGTTTGCACCAATCCGGCCTCATGTCGTTCTGCTTTGCTGGTTGTTTCTCCCCAGGCCCACGAAAGAATGACCTTACGACTTATTGGGCCCTTGGGCCTTTCGTGAGGTCCTTTACTCTTTTAGTGGACCCGGGGGATATCTATCCCCCACACACTACTAATCACACTCAATCAAAGATCCAAATCAGACAAATATCATAAGAACAAACACTCAAGCGTATAGGTACCTATAAAAAATAGTTTTGTTTTTGTACCTAAGAGTAGGTCTCCTATTTCTAAAGGTCACTTTAGGCACAGGATTTCAAAGTGTGGAATCCACATTTGTCTTTAGAAAGAAAAGGTAAGAATAATCAGAGTGAAGCAGAAATAGATGAGAAAAGATTAAGATAAGTTTAGAAAAGAATCAGAGTAGCAAAGGTAAGGTTAATCAGAGTAGAACAGTAGAAGATGAGACTGGATCAAGAAAAGTATAGAAAGAATCAGAGTAAGGTAAGTAGGTAAGGGTTCGTCCATTTCTATCTAGGTTTCGTCCTACAGTCAACATTCCTCTGATACCACTTCGGTCACACTCGGTTTTAAGGGACAAAGCCGGGTGCATCTCATACATGCGCCAAAGAAGACAACATATATAATAACAGAGTGTATAGAGATAAATGTCACAATATAATCAGAGTACTTATTACATAGCGGAAGTCTTACAAAATAAGAGATAAATATAATAGGATCTAAAATCCATCCTTGGCGCCAGAAAGTCAACTGGGAGACACCACCTAGATCGAAACGAACTCCTCGATATGTGGCTCCTCTTGAACCACCTATTCTTCTCCTATGGGGGGTGTGAGACAGCAAGGGTGAGCTCACACATGTTCATCGCTCAACAAGTTGTGGGGAATAATGTGGCATGAACTCACCAAAGGTGGGAGTTCATGTGATATGTAAGGCTGATCAACAATAGAGGTTAAAGTTGGGCATTGCTTTTAATAAGTTGGTCAAATTTTATAAGCTGGGCAGTTACTACAGTGTTAGTTATAGCCTTGGGTACCCACACACTCCTTTTCATGACCTTTCTCTTAGTGTAGGCACCCACATATTTTACAACTAGTTTTCCTAAATCCCAAGTCAACATATAATCACAAAGATATGAATGAGAAATAGGAGCTCTAAATTTTTCTCCATTGGTGGAAATCGCTTCCTTCATCTTATCCTTTGTGGAACTCAAGTTTACCTTCACTTGAGTTGACTTGTCATTTGAGGAGTGAATCCTCCCCAAGGCATCATATAGGGTGGTTCTCTCTATGAACTTGGGGAATTTCCACCCCTTATGCTCTATGCTAGGGTTTATCTTGTATGAGTTGTACCCAAGCCCCTTTTTCCCACTGTTGGGCTTCAAAGTTTTGTACTTGGGTTCAACTTTCTTTAACCTATCATTGCTAGAGCACTTCTTCAATATTTTCTTGACTTTAACCTGTGAGCTTTCCTTCCTTGCATGGTTAGTCAAGCAACAAGAAGCATGATATTTTACACAATGTTTACAAATGGTATTATTTGAGGAGCTAGCCTTAGACTCAACCAATAAAGATGAAGCATTATAGTTCTTGCAGCTTTCAAGTTGTACTTGAAGTTCTTGATTTTGGACTGTCAAGCTTAACATGCTTGATTTAAGTGCATCCTTTTCATTTGCAAGACTAACTATAGAGGTTTTCATATTGGTCATTTCTTTCTCTTTATCCTCTATAGTTATTTTGACTTAAGATACTTCTTTAGTCAAGGCTTCTAGCATCTCATATTTATTGAATAGCAATTTTTGAAACTCTAGGTTTCTCTCCTTTTCAAGGATGAGCAAGTCTTCTTGAGCGTCAAGAGTTGCTTTTCTTTTATCTAGCTTCTCCATCAATTTAGTAATTACATTGTATCCATTTAAACCAAATTCTTTAATCATTTTATTTTTCATGGCAATTTGTTCATCATCATCATTAGTGAAGTCATCACGAAATAAAGTAACCTTATCTCCTTTTGCCATGAGGCAAGTAGGGGTGCAGGAGTCGTCGAAGAGGTTGGTGAAGAGTTGCGAGGTCAAAGTGGATTGAATGGCGACATTAGCCACCTCTTCTTCTTCCTCCGAGCTCGAACTCTCTTCATCAGAGTTTCATTCTTCACCTATGTGGGCTTGTGAAAGGGAAATGTGCCCTTGGGCCATTTCTAAGTATTTTGGTGATTGAGTGCCAACACAAGTGCTTAAGTGTTAATCTATGCCAATTGATGGACAAAGTGCAAATCAAGAGTAAAGGTATGTTTCTAAGACTTAGTACATTGTTTTGGAGACTAATGTATTGTGTCTAAGTGCTAGAAATAGGAAAAGACCAATTTGGAAAAGACTTGGCTAAGCAGCCAAGACTCTGCGTAGTCTGGGTGCACCGGACTGTCCGGTGGTGCACCGGACAGTGTCCGGTGCGCCAGGCTGGCGACTGTCAACTGGCTGCTCTCGGGAAGCGATCAACGGCGTACGGCTATAAATCACCGGACTGTCCGGTGGTGCACCGGACTGTCCATTGAGCCATTCACAGGCGAAGTCGTCGCTCTCGGGAAGCGATTAACGGCGTACGGCTATAAATCACCGGACTGTCCGGTGGTGCACCGGACTGTCCGGTGAGCCAACGGTCGGCCGGGCCAACGGTCGACAGCGTAATCTGCGCGCGACGCGTGGCCGAGTCAACGGTCAGAAGGGGGCACCAAACTGTCCGGTGTGCACCGGACAATGTCCGGTGTGCCAACGGCTCTGGATCTTCAACGGTCGGCTGCGCCACAGAAGGAAAGAAATCCGCACCTGACAGTGTCCGGTGGTGCACCGGACTGTCCGGTGCGCCAGGCGACAGATGGCAAGAATTGCCTTCCTGGAATGCTCTCAACGGCTCCTAGCTGCCTTGGGGCTATAAAAGGGGCCCCTAGACGCATGGAGGAGTACACCAAGCATTCTCAAAGCATTCCTAAGCACCAAGACTTCAATTCCGCGCATTCGATTCTTTGTGATAGCAATTAGAGCTCCATTTGAGTAGAGAACTCTTTGAGTTGTGTTGAGAGCTCGTGTTGTGACTTGTGTGCGTGTGTTGCTCTGATTTTGTGTCTTGTGTGCGTTGCTCATCCCATCCTTACTTCTGTGCTTCTTTGTGATAATCAAACTGTAAGGGCGAGAGGCTCCAAAGTGTGGAGATTCCTCGCAAGCGGGATATAGTAAAGTGAAAGCAAAACACCGTGGTATTCAAGTGGGTCTTTGGACCGCTTGAAAGGGGTTGAGTGCAACCCTCGTCCATTCGGACGCCACAACGTGGAGTAGGCAAGTGTTGGACTTGGCCGAAACACGGGATAAACCACTGTGCCATCTCTGTGTTGATCTCTTTGTGGTTATTGTGTTTTGCAAGAACTCCTCTCTAGCCACTCGGCTTTATTGTGCTAACACCTAATCAAGTTTTGTGGGATTAAGTTTCAAGTTTTTATAGGGTCACCTATTCACCCCCCCCCCCCTCTAGGTGCTCTCAATTGGTATCAGAGCCGTTCTCTTCACGTGAGGGACTAATCGCCCGAAGAGATGGATCCTAAGGGCAAGGGGATGGTGGTCAATGATAAGGAGAAGGAGTCCTTTGTCAATGATCCAAAGGATGACAAGCCTACTGACTCGAGCGCGAGTCACAAAAGAAAAGATGGGAAGAAGAAGAAAACGAGGCGCATCAAGGAGATCGTCTACTACGACGACAGCGACGAGTCCTCTTCTTCCCAAAAGGACGACGACAACGACTATGAGAAAAAGAAGACGATTAATTCAAATTTTCCTTTGATTATTCTCGTATTCCGCAAAGTTCCAATACTCATTTGCTTTCCATTCCCCTCGGTAAACCCCCTCACTTTGATGGAGAGGACTACGGATTTTGGAGTCACAAAATGCGTAGCCACTTGTTCTCTCTCCATCCAAGTATATGGGAGATAATAGAAAATGGAATGCACTTTGATAGTACAGATAGTCCTTTATTTATCAATGAACAGATTCATAAAAATGCACAAGCTACTACTGTGTTGTTAGCCTCATTGTGCAGGGATGAGTACCATAAGGTGAGCGGCTTGGATAACGCCAAGCAGATATGGGACACCCTCAGGATCTCTCATGAGGGAAATGACGTCACCATGCTCACCAAGATGGAGTTGGTGGAAGGCGAACTTGGGAGATTTGCAATGATCAGGGGGGAGGAGCCAACCCAAACATACAACAGGCTCAAGACCCTCGTCAACAAAATAAGGAGCTATGGAAGCACGCGATGGACGGACCACGACGTTGTCCACCTAATGCTAAGGTCTTTTACTGTCCTTGATCCACATCTTGTAAACAATATTCGTGAGAATCCTAGGTACACCAAGATGTCGCCCGAAGAAATACTTGGAAAGTTCATAAGCGGGCGGATGATGATCAAGGAGGCAAGATACGTCGATGAGGCGTTGAATGGTCCAATTCATGAGCCTCAAGCCATTGCTCTCAAGGCAACGAGTAGCAAGGAGGCGCTACCTAGTAAGGTGGCGCAAGTTGAGGCGGCAGGGCTAAATGAGGAAGAGATGGCCCTCATCATCAAGCGCTTCAAGACGGCGCTAAAGGGCCGCAAGGAGCATCCCAAAAAGAACAAGACGAAGGGAAAGCGCTCCTGCTTCAAGTGCGGTAAGATCGGTCATTTTATCGCTAATTGTCCCGATAATGATAGTGACCAGGAACAAGATAAGAAGAGGGAAAAGAAGAAGGCTTACAAGAAGGCTAAGGGCGAGGCACACCTTGGCAAGGAGTGGGACTCGGATTGCTCGTCGTCCGACTCCGACAACGAAGGACTCGCTGCATCAGCCTTCAACAAATCATCCCTCTTCCCCAACGAGCGTCACACATGCCTCATCGCGAAAGAGAAGAAGGTATGTACTCGAAAGTCTACTTATGCTTCTTCTAGTGATGATGAATCTAGCGATGATGAAATAGATTACTCTAGTTTGTTCAAGGGCTTAGATAGATCTAAAATTGATAAGATTAATGAACTGATTGATGCTTTGAATGATAAGAATAGATTGTTAGAAAAGCAAGAGGATCTTTTGTATGAGGAACATGATAAATTTGTAGAGGCACAAAAATCTCTTGCTTTAGAGGTTAAAAGGAATGAAATGCTTTCTTGTGAACTATCTACTTGCCATGAGACAATTTCTAGTTTAAAAAGTGTTAATGATGATTTAAATGCTAAACTAGAAGTAGCAAATAGATCTAACTCTTGTGTAGAACATGTTGTGGTTTGCAATAGGTGTAAAGATTTTAATGTTGATGCTTGTAGTGAACACCTAGTTTCTATTGCAAAGTTAAATGATGAAGTGGCTAGTCTTAATGCCCAACTTAAGACTAGCAAGAGTGAATTTAACAAACTAAAATTTGCAAGGGATGCCTACACTATTGGTAGACACCCCTCAATTAAGGATGGGCTTGGCTTTAAGAAGGAAGCCAAGAACTTAACAAGTCATAAGTGCTCAAAAGAATCATGCATTTATTTATGATAGGAAATTTTCTAGAAATGTTCATCATGATAGGAGTTGTAATGCTTATGATTCAAATGCAATGTTTGCTTCAAGTTCTTCCTATGTGCATGGTAGAGATATGCCTAGGAGAAATGTCATTCATCATATGCCTAGGAGAAATGTTGCTCATGTTCCTAGGAAAATTAATGGACCTTCTACAATATATCATGCTTGCAATGCTTCTTTTGAAATTTGTAGAAAGGATAAGAAGGTGATTGCTAGGAAATTAGGGGCAAAATGCAAGGGAGACAAAACTTGCATTTGGGTCCCTAAGACCATTGTTACTAACCTTGTAGGACCCAACAAGAGTTGGGTACCTAAGACCCAAGCCTAATTTGCCTTGCAGGTTTATGCATCCGGGGGATCAAGCTGGATGTTGGGGGCCTTCGTCCTCCGAAGGTCCTCAAAAACATGATTTGACAATGTTTTCCAAGTGGATTATGTGAACAGGTATCTTCAGACTCAGAATTATGAACATGAAGTACGGTCAGGACGAAGCCTGAACCAGACGAAGGGGGATTAAAATGGAGGACGGGCTGATTACCAAGCTCCACGAAGGATGGTGCACAGCCGAAGCTGTGCGCAGGGAAGCTTCGTCGCGATAGCAGAGAGGGGAACCGACTTAAAGATGAAAAGACTACTCGGGCCTTGATAGATTTCCATAAGTCATTGGCAAATGTAATGGACATGAATGTAATTTTACGAGGGTTGCGTCCCGCGTCTATAAATAGATGAACAGTACTCCCGTACTGTTCACGCTGACTTGGCATTTGCTTTTGCGTCACGCTTGTACTTTTTACCTTCTCTCAGGACCGAAGGTACATTTGTAATTTGAAATCATTTCTATTTTTCCATGTTAATAAAATAGAAATGATTCTATGATGTTGCCTATATTATATTTCATGCCTTATATGAATCCTTCGTCATTACTTGTTATATTTACGAAGGTATGTCTCTTATGACCTTCGTCCGAAACTCATTATTTCCCGAAGGGACATAATGTTTCGAAGGACGAAGGACTTTAACACTTAACACTTTTTATGTTGCCTTGTTCTTAACTCTTAGCATTTGAGAACAAGTCCCCAACATTGGCGCCCACCTCCGGTGAACTCACTTCCACTTCGAGTTTTTTGAACACCTTCGGAAGCTATAGACCTTCGTTATGGCGCCGAAGAAAGCTTCAGTGACTGGGGCTGCAGCACTGCAACCGCTGGACCCCAACCAGGAGACCGTCTCTCTTCGGGAGGCCCGAAGCCAGAAGAGGAAGGCCGTCAGCCCGACGCTTCAGGAGGATGAACTAGACCAAGAGATCAGGGATATGGAGATGCTTCATCAACAGGTGCAGAGGAAAAAGGAAAAGATGGCCAGGCTAGCTAAGCTGCAAAGGCAGATAGACGAAGCTTCTGAAGAAGTTCGTCATCTTACCCACGATGAGCAGAACCGAAGGCCTCAACAAAAAGACCTTCATCAGGAGGGCTTCTTCAACGAAGATGACTGGTATGACAATTTCCATCATGGAAATTTTGTTTTCGATGATGCCTCTCCTCTGTCCGCTGAGCTGCAGGCTACACCCTGGCCTCCGTCCTATAAGCCACCTCAGCTTCCCATGTTCGACGGCCACTCAGACCCGAAGCAGTTCTTGATGAGCTACGAAGCAACAGTGTCTTCGTATGGTGGCAATGCTGCAGTCATGGCAAAGTCTTTCGTTATGGCCGTCAGGAGTGTTGCTCAGACCTGGTACTCCTCCCTTCGACCAGGAACGATCACTTCATGGCAGAAGCTGAAGGATATGTTGTTAACCAGCTTTCAAGGATTTCAGACGAAGCCGGTCACTGCTCAAGCCTTGTTCCAGTATACTCAGGATCATGAAGAATACCTTCAGGCGTATGTCAGAAGGTTCTTGCGTTTGAGGGCGCAGGCACCAACGGTGCCCAATGAAATTGTCATCGAAGCCATGATCAAGGGGCTTCGTCCTGGACCTGCAGCTCAATACTTTGCTAGGAAGCCTCCTCAGACTCTAGAGAAGCTGCTCCAAAAGATGGACGAGTACATTCGTGCCGATAATGACTTTCGCCAAAGAAGGGAGGAGGCCTTCAGATTTTCTGAAATGACCAGGGGCTTCGGAGGAAGATTCTATCCGAGGCATGTCAGGTCCATCCACAACTCCACTCAAAATGATGATAAGGGGAGTCAGCAGAACAGACCGCAGTGCTCCTCACAGGCTTCGGGGCAACAGCAAACTTTCTTCCGGCCACCAGCTCCAAGAGGCAGAGGCGCCAGGGGCTTCGGTGGAAGATTTGGAGATCAACCAAGGAGGGTATTTTGCTTATTCTGTGGTGAAAACAAGGGCCATACCACCAGGATGTGCCATGTTACTATCCAGAAACAAAAGGAGCTAGCAGAAGCTGCAGCGCAACAGGGCCAGCCGAAGCAGGTCATGCATACTGCTTCGTACCATCAACCTTACATCCCGGAATACGTGGGCAACCACCCTGCAGTTTCTGTAGCTTCGGCGAGTCAACCTCAAGCTTCATGGCAACAGCCCCCGCCTCCACCTCCGCTGCAACAAGGCCAACAGCCAGAAGGGAGCCAATATGTTCCGCACCAAAGGGATCTCAGAGAGCAATCTGAAGCTCGCACAGTCAATAGTACTGTGCCAGAGTCGAAGCACATTTATTGACAAATATCCTACTTTGATAACAGTCTTTTTCGTTTAGTTCTATTTTCTGTGAAATAAAGAACATTTTAGTTTTCATGTAATAGTTTCGTGGTTGGTTATCAGGAAAACCTATCTTCTCCACAGGCTTAAGTTGCTGAAGCTTAAAAATTTGCGGTAACAAGGAGGACCCTCGAATTATTAAAAATCCTTCGAAGCAACAAAAAGTCGTTCTAAGGAACGCAGAGTAAGTTACCGAAGTTACAAAAAGCCGTTCCAAAGGGAGCGCAGTGTAAGTTTTTTGCTCCAAAGACGTTCCTAAGGGAATGCAGAGCATACAGCGAAAAGTCAACGCTGATACCGCCTAAAGTAAAAGGCGAAGAAGCTCCAAAGACGTTCCTAAGGGAATGCAGAGCTTACAGCGAAAAGTCAACGCTGATACTGCCTAAGTAAAAGGCGAAGAAGCTCCAAAGACGTTCCTAAGGGAATGCAGAGCTTACAAATATATTTTGTGTGTATCTTCGGAACAAACGTCATTTGCATAACATAACATCATCACATCATTTTGCATAGCATAAGCATCATACATCATGTTGCATATGGCAAAAGAAGGGGACACAGTATCAACCTTCGAAAGGACGCTTTGAGAAAGCGAAAATTGTGTAAAGTCACGAGGGAATACAATGATAATCTTCGGAATACAGCTTCGGAGAATGTCTTCTTCACGAAGCATGAAAAGAAGGGAAGGTGTTTTTTCGCCGAAGGCTCAAAAATGGTATGTATGTAGAATTTCATGCATCGTAAAGAATTGAATAATGAAAAGAGACTTGTATATTACATTCAAATGTACAAAATATTACATAGATCACACTTCAAATGTTTTTTCTAATAACACCTAGTCTTCTCTTAATACTACTTCGGCAGCCTCATTTAGAAGTTGTTCAACAACTTTATCCATGATAGCTTCGGCCATTTGTTTGATTTCGTCATCCTTTTTTGTGTGAGGGCCAACAGACGATCCAGCGGGTTCTGAGGGAAGAGAATATTTTTGCATTACTATTACAAACCGCGAGCAAAGTTTGAAATAAAAATTACAACACAATAAGAGCGACTAATTAATACCTATTTGCCCTTCGGCAACTTCTGTCACTTTCCTAGCATCATGGATGCCTTTTTCACTCCTTTGAATAATTTCTTGCGCCATCTCTCGGCCGCCGTTGTCCCAGACATCAGTAAAGAATTTGCCACCAACCATGCTTGCTTCGGCCGAGGGGTCTTTGATGTCTTCGGAGGATAAGGCAGCTTCGGACTGAGCTAAAGATTTTATATGTTCACAACCTTTCTTCTCCAAGACAGTAGCAACTCCTCTGGCGCCCGAAAAAGCGCAGATGTCACCGCGGCTACTCAGGATTTCCTCGAAGGCCTCTGCTTCGTGACTGATCCATTCTATTGGACCTTCGGGATTGCCTCTTGAGAAATTCTCTTCACTGGAAAATGCGCCCACGCTGGCGAAGCTGGTTTTAATTTTCTTTACGCATTCCATGGATTTTTCGAAGCATTTTTTCTTAGAAGACCGAAGCTCTTCCACGGTTGCTTCCAAATGATCAGCCCATTGGTCGCTGCATTCCCGTCTTGTTTCTTCAAGTATGCGTTCTTCTTTCGCCCGGGCCAATTGCTTCTGAAGATCTTTAATTTCGCGTCTCTGAGCTTCGGCCTGAACCTTTGCAGCAGCTTCGTCCTTTTTTATTTTGTCTACTAATGTAAGCAGAATTTTATCTTTTTCTAGAGCTTCGTTTCTCAGTTTAATAACTTCTGAGCGTAAATTGTTGAACGCAATTTCATAGCTCTCATCTTTGGCACTCTTTTGTGCTCTTAATGCGTTGCTTAGGATTAAGCCCTATACGAAAAAGAATCCATATAAGAATAAAAGAATGAATTATGTATTAAAAAAAATTTCAAGCGTCTAATTCCAATACCTTTAGGCTATTGTACGCAAGACTGTCCGCGAGATCCTCCTTTGTCATAGCACATAATCCAGCTTCGAGCTTCGGGAACCCCATACTTCTAGCCATCTCTCGGCAGACAGATAGTTCTTTATTATCAGGAAGGCAGTACAGGAAGTCATCTTCATTTGTCCCATTAAACACTACTGCCCCCTTCGGATATTTTAGCTCTCTGGCATAGTAGTTGGCTTCGTAAGTCTCTTCTTCAGATAATTTCTTCCCCGAAGCATGTCGTACGATGTAATCGCATATGCTGGAAGGAGCTTCGGGGGCGGCAGTGTCAACTTCTTCAACCAAATTTGGTTCTGATATTTTTGTTTCCAAAGATTGTTCCTTGGTGGGCTCTGAAGGCCCAGCTTCAGCTTCAGGTTGTTGCTTCGAAGCTTCGGCAACTACAGCTTCGGTAGACACTTCAGCAACTTCAATAGTCTTCTTTGGAGTTGTGCTTGAAGACTTAATTGTCTCCAAAACATCTAGCACGTTCACCATTCTTTTTCTTTTCGGGGTCACCGACGGGCCCTTTTGATTTTTTATTGTTTCGACATTTGCTGAAGGACTTAAGATTTCCGATATTTTTGGCTCTTCAATCTTCGGTTTCTCTGCTTTTTCTGCTGAAGGCGCTTCAGTCTTTTCTTCCATCTTCGGCACTGGAGCTGGTTCTGTAGCTTCAGAGGCCAAAGAGACTTCACCAATAAATTCTGGCACTGTGGCCGGTTCAACAAAACGCGCTCGGTGAGTGAGCACCTTTATCTTTTTCCTTTGCGGCGCTGGCTCGCTAGTGGCACTCGTGGTAGCTTCTGTCGCAGGAGAAGTATTTTTTCTTTTGCGACCCGACACCGGATAGTGATAGTCAGGGTAGACAAACCCGACTGCGTCAAATACCCGGTTGAGCCTTTTCTTCTTTCGGCCTCCGAAGGCTGCTGATAACGCAGTGTTCTCGGCCTTCGAGTACACCCCAAGCAGTTCGTCACTTAATGTTTCAATGTTTTTCAACCAGTCGTCATCAGGTTCAACAAATTTATCCCCGTATTTGAATGTGTATTTCAGTCTGACCAGTCCACCTTCGTCGGACTCTTTGATGGTCTCCTTCGGCATTTCCCACTTTCCTGCAAGTGGCCACACCCTGAAGGCAATATGTTCTTGAATCAAGTCCCTTGTCCCAATAAAAGAGCAGACTACGCTGAAGGCTCTTTGGCATTCCTCGGCTGCTTCATCCATTTCAACCTTCGGCCTTCGTAGTCCGAAGCGTTGCCAGATGGGG
The DNA here is from genome assembly GCA_029449295.1 of Zea luxurians. Taxonomy (NCBI): domain Eukaryota; kingdom Viridiplantae; phylum Streptophyta; class Magnoliopsida; order Poales; family Poaceae; genus Zea; species Zea luxurians. Next base: position 8,295,591 of record JAOPSE010000005.1, on the reverse strand, counting down.
CGCATAATGATACTCTTGACATCTTCTTGCGCTGTTAAGTCATTCTTTACATAGAACCATTCAGTCATCCAGGCTCCGGGCCACCTCTTCCGAAAGGTCGGCACAGGGCGGCTTGACCCGGAGCGGGCACCGAAGCTGTAACACCCAAAGTTGTTGTGATATTGTTCTTTCCCCCAGGGCTTCGTCTCATATAACAACTCATGAATGTTGCAAAAGCTTTTAGCATTTGGTTCTAAACCTTAGCTTCTCGCAGCCCAGACAAACATCCCCATTCTGATGATAGCTTCGGGAGTAATTTGATGAAGGTAGACTTGAAATGTCTTCAGGACTTCAACAACAAAGTTGCTTAGGGGGAATCGAAGCCCAGCCTTGAGAAAGCTTCGGAAGATTACGACTTCATCTTCTTCGGGGGTGGGAGAAGTCTTTTCTCCAGCATCAACCCTCACAATAGATATATCTCGAAAATACCTCCCCCTCATATTATCAATATGATTCTGCTTAATAGTGGTTTTCCCGAAAACCGTGTGACTTGGCCGCTATGGTCGATCTTCGGACTCTTCCCCACCACTTTCTACATCATAACTGTCGTTGTCGCCAGTATCTTCGGACAAACCTTCAAGAATCTCCTTGGTGATTTTCTTCGTATTGGTCTCCGCCATCGCTATAAGGAACCCCAAGTTCTTCTCTTCGTCGAGACTCAGCTTCGTCTCAGCAGGGATCTTCTTACCTTCAGACATCTTCGGAAACGCTAAAAAACTGTTTTCAAGGCCGAAGCTTCAAAATCAAAAAGATCAGCAAATCTTAGTGCACAAGAGCTAAAAATTTAGTGGGCCGAAGCAGATGGCAAGTGTGCGTACCAAATAAGTTTGCGGTATGATCTTATTTATACCCCTAGGGCGTTGAAAATTGAAAGACCCCGCTTGTCAGTGAATGTTGCTATTCTAGCAAAGGGAAGGTGTTTTTTCGGACCTTCGGCTTAAGGCCTTCATCCATATCGCAATCTGAATTTATCGTTAACAAATTAATATTGCGAGGGGCTACTGTTGGGGGCCTTCGTCCTCCGAAGGTCCTCAAAAACATGATTTGACAATGTTTTCCAAGTGGATTATGTGAACAGGTATCTTCGGACTCAGAATTATGAACATGAAGTACGGTCAGGACGAAGCCTGAACCAGACGAAGGGGGATTAAAATGGAGGACGGGCTGATTACCAAGCTCCACGAAGGATGGTGCACAGCCGAAGCTGTGCGCAGGGAAGCTTCGTCGCGATAGCAGAGAGGGGAACCGACTTAAAGATGAAAAGACTACTCGGGCCTTGATAGATTTCCATAAGTCATTGGCAAATGTAATGGACATGAATGTAATTTTACGAGGGTTGCGTCCCGCGTCTATAAATAGATGAACAGAACTCCCGTACTGTTCACGCTGACTTGGCATTTGCTTTTGCGTCACGCTTGTACTTTTTACCTTCTCTCAGGACCGAAGGTACATTTGTAATTTGAAATCATTTCTATTTTTCCATGTTAATAAAATAGAAATGATTCTATGATGATGCCTATATTATATTTCATGCCTTATATGAATCCTTCGTCATTACTTGTTATATTTACGAAGGTATGTCTCTTATGACCTTCGTCCGAAACTCATTATTTCCCGAAGGGACATAATGTTTCGAAGGACGAAGGACTTTAACACTTAACACTTTTTATGTTGCCTTGTTCTTAACTCTTAGCATTTGAGAACAAGTCCCCAACATTGGATTATCGACAGTGGAAGCACAAACCACATGACGGGGGAGAAGAAGATGTTCACCTCCTACGTCAAGAACAAAGATTCCCAAGACTCAATCATATTCGGTGACGGGAATCAAGGCAAGGTCAAAGGACTAGGGAAGATTGCTATTTAATCCGAGCACTCTATTTCTAATGTGTTCTTAGTTGAGTCGCTTGGATATAACTTGTTGTCTGTGAGTCAGCTTTGTAATATGGGATATAAGTGCTTATTCACAAATGTAGATGTGTCTGTCTTTAGAAGAAGTGGTGGTTCATTAGCTTTTAAGGGTGTACTATACGACAAACTTTATTTAGTTGATTTTGCAAAAGAGGAGGCTGGTCTATATGCATGCTTAATTGCTAAGACTAGCATGGGCTGGCTGTGGCATTGCCGTTTAGCACATGTTGGGATGAAGAACCTTCACAAACTTCTAAAGGGAGAACATGTGTTAGGTCTAACAAATGTGCATTTCGAAAAAGATAGACCTTGTGCAGCATGTCAAGCAGGTAAACAAGTGGGAAGTGCTCATCACATCAAGAACGTGATGACTACGTCAAGACCACTGGAGCTATTGCATATGGACCTCTTCGGACCCGTTGCCTACCTAAGCATAGGAGGAAGTAAGTATGGTCTTGTTATAGTTGATGATTTTTCCCGCTTCACTTGGGTATTCTTTTTGCAGGATAAATCTGAAACCCAAGGGACCCTCAAGCGCTTCCTAAGGAGAGCTCAAAATGAGTTAGAGCTCAAGGTGAAGAAGATAAGGAGCGACAACGGGTCCGAGTTCAAGAACCTTCAAGTGGAGGAGTACCTTGAGGAGGAAGGGATCAAGCACGAGTTCTCCGCTCCCTACACACCACAGCAAAACGGTGTGGTAGAGAGGAAGAACAGGACGCTCATTGACATGGCGAGGACAATGCTTGGAGAATTCAAGACGCCCGAGCGATTTTGGTCGAAAGCCGTGAACACGGCTTGTCACGCCATAAACCGGGTGTACCTTCATTGCCTCCTCAAGAAGACTTCGTATGAGCTTCTAACCGGTAACAAACCCAATGTGTCTTACTTTCGTGTATTTGGGAACAAATGTTACATTCTAGTAAAGAAAGGTAGAAATTCTAAGTTTGCTCCCAAAGCTGTAGAAGGGTTTGTGCTAGGTTATGACTCAAATACAAAGGCGTATAGGGTCTTCAACAAATCATCGGGTTTGGTTGAAGTCTCTAGCGACGTTGTATTTGATGAGACTAATGGCTCTCCAAGAGAGCAAGTTGTTGATCTTGATGATGTAGATGAAGAAGACGTTCCAACGGCCGCAATACGCACCATGGCGATTGGAGAAGTGTGGCCACAGGAACAAAAGGAGCAAGATCAACCCTCTTCCTCAACAATGGTGCATCCCCCAACTCAAGATGATGAACAGGTTCATCAAGAGGAGGCGTGTGATCAAGGGGGGCACAAGATGATCATGTGATGGAGGAAGTGAGAGCACCTAGAGGGGGGTGAATAGGTGATCCTGTAAAAACTTGAAACTTAATCCCACAAGACTTGATTAGGCGTTAGCACAATAAAGCCAAGTGGCTAGAGAGGAGTTCTTGCAAAACACAATAACCACAAAGATATCAACACAGAGATGGCACAGTGGTTTATCCCGTGGTTCGGCCAAGTCCAACACTTGCCTACTCCACGTTGTGGCGTCCCAATGGACGAGGGTTGCACTCAACCCCTTTTAAGCGGTCCAAAGACCCACTTGAATACCACGGTGTTTTGCTTTCACTTTACTATATCCCGCTTGCGAGGAATCTCCACAACTTGGAGCCTCTCGCCCTTACAGTTTGATTATCACAAAGAAGCACAGAAGTAAGGATGGGATGAGCAACGCACACAAGACACAAAATCAGAGCAACACACGCACACAAGTCACAACACGAGCTCTCAACACAACTCAAAGAGTTCTCTACTCAAATGGAGCTCTAATTGCTACCACAAAGAATCGAATGCGCGGAATTGAAGTCTTGGTGCTTAGGAATGCTTTGAGAATGCTTGGTGTACTCCTCCATGCGTCTAGGGGCCCCTTTTATAGCCCCAAGGCAGCTAGGAGCCGTTGAGAGCATTCCAGGAAGGCAATTCTTGCCTTCTGTCGCCTGACGCACCGGACAGTCCGGTGCACCATCGGACACTGTCCGGTGCGGATTTCTTTCCTTCTGTGGTGCAGCCGACCGTTGAAGATTCAGAGCCGTTGGCGCACCGGACACTGTCCGGTGCACACCGGACAGTCCGGTGCCCCCATCTGACCGTTGGCTCGGCCATGCGTCGCGCGCGGATTACGCGGCCTACCGTTGGCCCGGCCGACCGTTGGCTCACCGGACAGTCCGGTGATTTATAGCCGTACGCCGTTAATAGCTTCCCGAGAGCGACCACTTTGCCTGTGAATGGCTCACCGGACAGTCCGGTGCACCACCGGACAGTTCGATGATTTATAGCCGTACGCCGTTGATCGCTTCCCGAGAGCAGCCAGTTGACAGTCGCCAGCCTGGCGCACCGGACACTGTCCGGTGCACCTAGACTGCGCAGAGTCTTGGCTGCTTAGCCAAGTCTTTTCCAAATTGGTCTTTTCCTGTTTCTAGCACTTAGACACAATACATTAGTCTCCAAAACAATGTACTAAGTCTTAGAAACATACCTTTACTCTTGATTTGCACTTTGTCCATCAATTGGCATAGATTAACACTTAAGCACTTGTGTTGGCACTCAATCACCAAAACACTTAGAAATGGCCCAAGGGTACATTTCCCTTTCAATCTCCTCCTTTTTGGTAATTTATGCCAACACAACAAAAAGCAACTAAAGAAGTGCAATGTCAATGCAAATGAGAACACAAATTTGTTTTGATTCAAATTTGGCATATTTGGATCATTCTTTGCCACCACTTGGTTTTGTTTTTGCAAATCAACCTCAATTTCCTACCTCTAAGTCAAACACACTTGTTGAGACATAAAGAGAGTTGTTCCAAGAGAAATTGATCAAAGATTTCAAAAACTCTCCCTTTTTCCCATAATCAACTATTCTCCCCACAAGAAGCCAACTTTTGTCAAAAGAGACAACAAGAGAGTTTTGACAAACCAAAAGCTCTATTCTACCATTTCCAAAGTTCTCAAGTGGTAGCTGATCCATTGATTGCTTTGGCTTTATTTTCTCCCCCTTTGGCATCAAGCACCAAAACGGGATCAATCTTGGCCCCTAAACCCCATTGCCTCACAAAAATCTTCAAATAAGAGTACCAAGGCAATAAGGATTTGAGATGGACTTGGAGTAAGTTACCCTCTCATCGGAGTGCAGTGGAAGTCTTGCATGGTCCAAGTCCACCTTTCCCTTTCAATCCACCTTTGAGACTAAATCAAGCAAACTCAAGCACACGGTTAGTCTCAAAGGGTCAAGTTGTAGCACATCTCCCCCTAAATATGTGCATTACTCACACATGGACTTTTGAGGTCCGGGGAGTGTTTGTACAACTTGAGCACCATAAATAAACAACAAAATGCATAAGGAACATGATCAAAGCATAATACACATGTATGCTACACATCAATCCAAGTTCCGCGAATCTAAGACATTTAGCTCACTACGCAGCCTGCAAAAGGTCTTCTCATCTGAAGGCTTGGTAAAGATATCGGCTAGCTGGTTCTCGGTGTTAATATAAAATACTTCGATATCTCCCTTTTGCTGGTGGTCTCTCAAAAAGTGATGCCGGATGTCAATGTGCTTTGTGCGGCTGTGCTCAACAGGATTGTCCGCTATGCGGATAGCACTCTCATTGTCACATAGGAGTGGGACTTTGCTCAGATTGTAGCCAAAGTCCCGGAGGGTTTGCCTCATCCAAAGTAGTTGCGCGCAACATTGTCCTGCGGCAACATACTCAGCCTCAGCGGTGGATAGGGCAACAGAAGTTTGTTTCTTAGAACTCCATGACACCAGGGACCTTCCTAAGAATTGGCACGTCCCTGATGTACTCTTCCTATCGACCTTACATCCAGCATAATCGGAATCTGAATATCCAATTAAGTCAAAGGTAGACCCCTTTGGATACCAGATCCCGAAGCAAGGCGTAGCAACTAAATATCTAAGAATTCGCTTCACAGCCACTAAGTGACACTCCCTTGGATTGGATTGAAATCTAGCACACATGCATACACTAAGCATAATATTCGGTCTACTAGCACATAAATAAAGCAAAGAACCTATCATGGACCGGTACGCTTTTTGATCAACGGACTTACCTCCTTTGTTGAGGTTGACGTGTCCGTCAGTTCCCATCGGAGTCTTTGCGGGCTTGGCGTCCTTCATCCCAAACCGCTTTAGCAAGTCTTGCGTGTACTTCGTTTGGGAGATGAAGGTGCCGTCCTTGAGTTGCTTCACTTGGAACCCAAGGAAGTAGTTCAACTCACCTATCATCGACATCTCAAACTTTTGAGTCATCACCCTGCTAAACTCTTCACAAGACTTTTGGTTAGTAGAACCAAATATTATGTCATCGACATAAATTTGGCACACAAATAAAACACCATCACAAGTCTTAGTGAATAAAGTTGGATCGGCTTTCCCAACCTTGAAAGCATTAGCAATTAAAAAGTCTCTAAGGCATTCATACCATGCTCTTGGGGCTTGCTTAAGTCCATAGAGCGCCTTAGAGAGCTTACATACGTGGTCGGGGTACCGTTCATCCTCGAAGCCAGGGGGTTGCTCCACGTACACCTCCTCCTTGATTGGCCCGTTGAGGAAAGCGCTCTTCACATCCATTTGGAACAACCTGAAAGAATGGTGAGCGGCATATGCTAGCAAAATACGAATGGACTCTAGCCTAGCCACAGGAGCAAAAGTCTCCTCAAAGTCCAAACCTGCGACTTGGGCATAACCTTTTGCCACAAGTCGAGCCTTGTTCCTTGTCACCACCCCATGCTCGTCTTGTTTGTTGCGGAACACCCACTTGGTTCCCACAACATTTTGCTTGGGACGAGGCACCAGTGTCCAAACTTCATTTCTCTTGAAATTGTTGAGCTCTTCTTGCATGGCCAACACCCAGTCCGGATCTAGCAAGGCCTCTTCTACCCTGAAAGGCTCAATAGAAGAGGCAAAGGAGTAATGCTCACAAAAATTAACTAATCTAGAATGAGTAGTTACTCACTCGCTAATGTCACCCAAAATTTGGTCGACGGGATGATTCCTATGAATCGTTGCTCGGACTTGGGTTGGAGGTGCCGGTTGTGCTTCTTCCTCCATCACATGATCATCTTGTGCTCCCCCTTGATCACACGCCTCCTCTTGATGAACTTGTTCATCACCTTGAGTTGGGGGATGCACCATTGTTGAGGAAGAGGGTTGATCTTGCTCCTTTTGTTCCTGTGGCCGCACTTCTCCAATCGCCATGGTGCGTATTGCGGCTGTTGGAACGTCTTCTTCATCTACATCATCAAGATCAACAACTTGCTCTCTCGGAGAGCCATTAGTCTCATCAAATACAACGTCGCTAGAGACTTCAACCAAACCCGATGATTTGTTGAAGACCCTATACGCCTTTGTATTTGAGTCATAACCTAACAAAAACCCTTCTACAGCTTTGGGAGCAAACTTAGAATTTCTACCTTTCTTTACTAGAATGTAACATTTGCTCCCAAATACACGAAAGTAAGACACATTGGGTTTGTTACCGGTTAGAAGCTCATACGAAGTCTTCTTGAGGAGGCGATGAAGGTACACCCGGTTTATGGCATGACAAGCCGTGTTCACGGCTTCCGACCAAAATCGCTCGGGCGTCTTGAATTCTCCAAGCATTGTCCTTGCCATGTCAATGAGCGTCCTGTTCTTCCTCTCTACCACACCGTTTTGCTGTGGTGTGTAGGGAGCGGAGAATTCGTGCTTGATTCCTTCCTCCTCAAGGTACTCCTCCACTTGAAGGTTCTTGAACTCGGACCCGTTATCGCTCCTTATCTTCTTCACCTTGAGCTCAAACTCATTTTGAGCTCTCCTTAGGAAGCGCTTGAGCGTCCCTTGGGTTTCAGATTTATCCTGCAAGAAGAATACCCAAGTGAAGCGGGAAAAATCATCAACTATAATAAGACCATACTTACTTTCCCCTATGCTTAGATAGGCGACGGGTCCGAAGAGGTCCATATGAAGCAACTCCAAAGGTCTTGATGTGGTCATCACATTTTTGGTATGATGAGAACTTCCCACCTGTTTGCCTGCTTGACAAGCTGCACAAGGTCTATCTTTTTCGAAAGTAACATTTGTTAGACCTATCACATGTTCTCCCTTTAGAAGTTTGTGAAGGTTCTTCATCCCCACATGTGCTAAGCGGCGATGCCACAGCCAGCCCATGCTAGTCTTAGCAATTAAGCATGCATCTAGACCGGCCTCCTCTTTTGCAAAATCAACTAAATAAAGTTTGTCGTCTAATACACCCTTAAAAGCTAATGAACCATCACTCCTTCTAAAGACAGACACATCTACATTTGTGAATAAGCAGTTATACCCCATATTACAAAGCTGACTCACAGACAACAAGTTATATCCAAGCGACTCAACTAAGAACACATTAGAAATAGAGTGCTCGGATGAAATAGCAATCTTCCCTAGTCCTTTGACCTTGCCTTGATTCCTGTCACCGAATATGATTGAGTCTTGGGAATCTTTGTTCTTGACGTAGGAGGTGAACATCTTCTTCTCTCCCGTCATGTGGTTTGTGCATCCGTTGTCGATAATCCAGCTTAATCCCCTGGATGCATAAACCTGCAATGCAAATTAGGCTTGGGTCTTAGGTACCCAACTCTTGTTGGGTCCTACAAGGTTAGTAACAATGGTCTTAGGGACCCAAATGCAAGTTTTGTCTCCCTTGCATTTTGTCCCTAATTTCCTAGCAATCACCTTCTTATCCTTTCTACAAATTTCAAAAGAAGCATTGCAAGCATGATAAATTGTAGAAGGTCCATTAATTTTCTTAGGAACATGAGCAATATTTCTCCTAGGCATATGATGAATGACATTTCTCCTAGGCATATCTCTACCATGCACATAGGAGGAACTTGAAGCAAACATTGCATTTGAATCATAAGCATTACAACTCCTATCATGATGAACATTTCTAGAAAATTTCCTATCATGGTACATGAAAGCATGGTTCTTTTGACAACTATTGGTCATAGGGGCCTTCCCTTTCACCTTGGCGGGAATGGGAGCCTTATGACTAGTTAAGTTCTTGGCTTCCTTCTTAAAGCCAAGCCCATCCTTAATTGAGGGGTGTCTACCAATAGTGTAGGCATCCCTTGCAAATTTTAGTTTGTCAAATTCACTCTTGCTAGTCTTAAGTTGGGCATTAAGACTAGCCACTTCATCACTTAATTTTGCAATAGAAACTAGGTGTTCACTACAAGCATCAACATTAAAATCTTTACACCTATTGCAAATCACAACATGTTCTACACAAGAGTTAGATCTATTTGCTACTTCTAATTTAGCATTTAAATCATCATTAACACTTTTTAAACTAGAAATTGTTTCATGGCAAGTAGATAGTTCACAAGAAAGCATTTCATTCCTTTTAACTTCTAAAGCAAGAGATTTTTGTGCCTCTACAAATTTATCATGTTCTTCATACAAAAGATCCTCTTGCTTTTCTAACAATCTATTCTTATCATTCAAAGCATCAATCAATTCATTAATTTTATCAATTTTAGTTCTATCTAAGCCCTTGAACAAACTAGAGTAATCTATTTCGTCATCACTAGATTCATCATCGCTAGAAGAAGCATAAGTAGACTTTCGAGTACATACCTTCTTCTCCTTTGCCATGAGGCATGTGTGACGCTCGTTGGGGAAGAGGGATGATTTGTTGAAGGCTGATGCGGCGAGTCCTTCGTTGTCGGAGTCGAATGACGAGCAATCCGAGTCCCACTCCTTGCTAAGGTGTGCCTCGCCCTTAGCCTTCTTGTAAGCCTTCTTCTTTTCCCTCTTCTTATCTTGTTCCTGGTCACTATCATTATCGGGACAATTAGCAATAAAATGACCAATCTTACCGCACTTGAAGCAGGAGCGCTTTCCCTTCGTCTTGTTCTTTTTGGGATGCTCCTTGCGTCCCTTTAGCGCCGTCTTGAAGCGCTTGATGATGAGGGCCATCTCTTCCTCATTTAGCCCCGCCGCCTCAACTTGCGCCACCTTGATAGGTAGCGCCTCCTTGCTACTCGATGCCTTGAGAGCAATGACTTGAGGCTCATGGATTGGGCCATTCAATGCATCGTCGACGTATCTTGCCTCCTTGATCATCATCCGCCCGCTTACAAACTTTCCAAGCACTTCTTCGGGCGACATCTTTGTGTACCTGGGATTCTCACGAATATTGTTTACAAGATGTGGATCAAGGACAATAAAAGACCTTAGCATTAGGCGGACGACGTCGTGGTCCATCCATCGTGTGCTTCCATAGCTCCTTATTTTGTTGATGAGGGTCTTGAGCCGGTTGTACGTTTGGGTTGGCTCCTCTCCCCTGATCATTGTGAATCTCCCAAGTTCGCCCTCCACCAACTCCATCTTGGTGAGCATGGTGACGTCATTTCCCTCATGTGATATCTTGAGGGTGTCCCAGATCTGCTTGGCATTGTCCAAGCCGCTCACCTTATTGTATTCTTCCCTGCACAGAGATGCTAAAAGGACAGTAGTAGCTTGTGCATTTTTATGGATTTGTTCATTGATAAACAAAGGACTATCCATGCAATCAAATTGCATTCCATTTTCTACTATCTCCCATATACTCGGATGGAGAGAGAACAAGTGACTACGCATTTTGTGACTCCAAAATCAGTAGTCCTCCCCATCAAAGTGTGGAGGTTTGCCAAGAGGAATGGAAAGCAAATGTGCATTTGAACTATGCGGAATACGAGAATAATTGAAAGAGAAGTTTGAATTAACCGTCTTCTTTTTCTCGTAGTCGTTGTCGTCGTCCTTTTGGGAAGAGGAAGATTCGTCGCTGTCGTAGTAGACTATCTCCTTGATGCGCCTTGTTTTCTTCTTCTTCCCGTCTTTTCTTTTGTGGCCCGAGCCCGAGTCAGTAGGCTTGTCATCTCTCGGCTCGTTGACGAAGGACTCCTTCTCCTTATCATTGATCACAATCCCCTTGCCCTTAGGATCCATCTCTTCGGGTGATTAGTCCCTTCGTGAAGAGAACGGTTCTGATACCAATTGAGAGCACCTAGAGGGGGGGTGAATAGGTGATCCTGTAAAAACTTGAAACTTAATCCCACAAGACTTGATTAGGCGTTAGCACAATAAAGCCAAGTGGCTAGAGAGGAGTTCTTCCAAAACACAATAACCACAAAGATATCAACACAGAGATGGCACAGTGGTTTATCCCATGGTTCGGCCAAGTCCAACACTTGCCTACTCCACGTTGTGGCGTCCCAACGGACGAGGGTTGCACTCAACCCCTTTCAAGCGGTCCAAAGACCCACTTGAATACCACGGTGTTTTGCTTTCACTTTACTATATCCCGCTTGCGAGGAATCTCCACAACTTGGAGCCTCTCGTCCTTACACTTTGATTATCACAAAGAAGCACAGAAGTAAGGATGGGATGAGCAACGCACACAAGACACAAAATCAGAGCAACACACGCACACAAGTCACAACACGAGCTCTCAACACAACTCAAAGAGTTCTCTACTCAAATGGAGCTCTAATTGCTATCACAAAGAATCGAATGCGCGGAATTGAAGTCTTGGTGCTTAGGAATGCTTTGAGAATGCTTGGTGTACTCCTCCATGCGCCTAGGGGCCCCTTTTATAGCCCCAAGACAGCTAGGAGCCGTTGAGAGCATTCCAGGAAGGCAATTCTTGCCTTCTATCGCCTGGCGCACCGGACAGTCCGGTGCACCACCGGACACTGTCCGGTGCGGATTTCTTTCCTTCTGTGGCACAGCCGACCGTTGAAGATTCAGAGCCGTTGGCGCACCAGACACTGTCCGGTGCACACCAGACACTGTCTGGTGCACACCGGACAGTCCGGTTCCCCCTTCTGACTGTTGGCTCGGCCATGCGTCGCGCGCGGATTACGCGGCCGACCGTTTGCTCACCGGACAGTCCGGTGCACCACCGGATAGTCCGGTGATTTATAGCCGTACGCCGTTAATAGCTTCACGAGAGCGACGACTTCGCCTGTGAATGGCTCACCAGATAGTCCGGTGCATCACCGGACAGTCCGGTGATTTATAGCCGTACGCCGTTGATCGCTTCCCGAGAGCAGCCAGTTGACAGTCGCCAGCCTGGCGCACCGGACACTGTCCGGTGCACCACCGGACAGTCCGATGCACCCAGACTGCGCAGAGTCTTGGCTGCTTAGCCAAGTCTTTTCCAAATTGGTCTTTTCCTATTTCTAGCACTTAGACACAATACATTAGTCTCCAAAACAATGTACTAAGTCTTAGAAACATACCTTTACTCTTGATTTGCACTTTGTCCATCAATTGGCATAGATTAACACTTAAGCACTTGTGTTGGCACTCAATCACCAAAACACTTAGAAATGGCCCAAGGGCACATTTCCCTTTCAGGAAGAAGCACAACCGGCACCTCCAACCCAAGTTCGAGCGACGATTCAAAGGAATCATCCCGTCGACCAAATTTTGGGTGACATTAGCAAGGGAGTAACTACTCGTTCTAGATTAGTTAATTTTTGTGAGCATTACTCCTTTGTCTCTTCTATTGAGCCTTTCAGAGTAGAAGAGGCCTTGCTAGATCCGGACTGGGTGTTGGCCTTGCAGGAAGAGCTCAACAACTTCAAGCGTAATGAAGTTTGGACATTGGTGCCGCGTCCCAAGCAAAATGTTGTGGGAACCAAGTGGGTGTTCCGCAACAAACAGGACGAGCACGGGGTGGTGACGAAGAACAAGGCTCGACTTGTGGCAAAAGGTTATGCCCAAGTCGCATGTTTGGACTTTGAGGAGACTTTTGCTCCTGTGGCTAGGCTAGAGTCGATTCGTATTTTGTTAGCCTATGCCGCTCACCATTCTTTCAGGTTGTTCCAAATGGATGTGAAGAGCGCTTTCCTCAATGGGCCAATCAAGGAGGAGGTGTACATGGAGCAACCCCCTGGCTTTGAGGATGAACGGTACCCTGACCACGTATGTAAGCTCTCTAAGGCGCTCTATGGACTTAAGCAAGCTCCAAGAGCATGGTATGAATGCCTTAGAGACTTTTTAATTGCTAATGCTTTCAAGGTTGGGAAAGCCGATCCAACTTTATTCACTAAGACTTGTGATGGTGACTTATTTGTGTGCCAAATTTATGTCGATGACATAATATTTGGCTCTACTAACCAACAGTCTTGTGAAGAGTTCAACAGGGTGATGACTCAAAAGTTTGAAATGTCGATGATGGGCGAGTTGAACTACTTCCTTGGGTTCCAAGTGAAGCAACTCAAGGACGGCACCTTCATCTCCCAAATGAAGTACACGCAAGACTTGCTAAAGCGGTTTGGGATGAAGGACGCCAAGCCCGCAAAGACTCCGATGGGAACTGACGGACACGTCGACCTCAACAAAGGAGGTAAGTCCGTTGATCAAAAAGCGTACCGGTCCATGATAGGTTCTTTGCTTTATTTATGCGCTAGTAGACCGGATATTATGCTTAGTGTATGCATGTGTGCTAGATTTCAATCCGATCCAAGGGAGTGTCACTTAGTGGCCGTGAAGCGAATTCTTAGATATTTAGTCGCTACGCCTTGCTTCGGGATCTGGTATCCAAAGGGGTCTACCTTTGACTTAATTGGATATTCAGACTCCGATTATGCTGGATGTAAGGTCGATAGGAAGAGTACATCGGGGATGTGCCAATTCTTAGGAAGGTCCCTGGTGTCATGGAGTTCTAAGAAACAAACTTCCGTTGCCCTATCCACCGCTGAGGCCGAGTACGTTGCCGCAGGACAGTGTTGCGCGCAACTAATTTGGATGAGGCAAACCCTCCGGGACTTTGGCTACAATCTGAGCAAAGTCCCACACCTATGTGATAATGAGAGTGCTATCCGCATGGCGGATAATCCTGTTGAACACAGCCGCACAAAGCACATAGACATCCGACATCACTTTTTGAGAGACCACCAGCAAAAGGGAGATATCGAAGTGTTTTATATTAACACCAAGAACCAGCTAGCCGATATCTTTACCAAGCCTTTAGATGAGAAGACCTTTTGCAGGCTGCGTAGTGAGCTAAATGTCTTAGATTCGTGGAACTTGGATTGATGTGTAGCATACATGTGTATTATGCTTTGATCATGTTCCCTTATGCATTTTGTTTATTCATGGTGCTCAAGTTGTACAAACTCTCCCCGGACCTCAAAAGTCCATGTGCGAGTGATGCACATATTTAGGGGGAGATGTGCTACAACTTGACCCTTTGAGACTAACCATGTGTTTGAGCTTGCTTGATTTAGCCTCAAAGGAAGATTGAAAGGGAAAAGGTGAACTTGGACCATGCAAGACTTCCACTGCACTCCGATGAGAGGGTAACTCACTCCAAGTTCATCTCCATATTCTTATTGCCTTTGTACTCTTATTTGAAGATTTTGGTGAGGCAATGAGGTTTAGGGGCCAAGATTGATCCCGTTTTGGTGCTTGATGCCAAAGGGGGAGAAAATAAGGCCAAAGCAATAAATGGATCAGCTACCACTTGAGAATATTGAAAATAGTAGAATAGAGCTTTTGGTTTGTCAAAACTCTCTTGTTGTCTCTTTTGTCAAAAGTTGGCCTCTTGTGGGGAGAATAGTTGATTATGAGAAAAAGGGGGAGTTTTTGAAATCTTTGATCAATTTCTCTTGGAACAACTCTCTTTATGTCTCAACAAGTGTGTTTGACTTAGAGATAGGAAATTGAGGTTGATTTGCAAAAACAAAACCAAGTGGTGGCAAAGAATGATCCAAATATGCCAAATTTAAATCAAAACAAATTTGTGTTCTCATTTGCATTGATGTTGCACTTCTTTAGTTGCTTTTTGTTGTGTTGGCATAAATCACCAAAAAGCGGGAGATTGAAAGGGAAATGTGCTCTTGGGCCATTTCTAAGTATTTTGGTGATTGAGTGCCAACACAAGTGCTTAAGTGTTAATCTATGCCAATTGATGGACAAAGTGGAAATCAAGAGTAAAGGTATGTTTCTAAGACTTAGTACATTGTTTTGGAGACTAATTTATTGTGTCTAAGTGCTAGAAACAGGAAAAGACCAATTTGGAAAAGACTTGGCTAAGCAGCCAAGACTCTGCGCAGTCTGGGTGCACCGGACAGTGTCCGGTGGTGCACCGGACAGTGTCCGGTGCGCCAGGCTGGCGACTGTCAACTGGCTGCTCTCGGGAAGCGATCAACGGCGTACGACTATAAATCACTGGACTGTCCGGTGGTGCACCGGACTGTCCGGTAAGCCATTCACAAGCGAAGTCGTCGCTCTCGGGAAGCGATTAACGGCGTACGGCTATAAATCACCGGACTATCCAGTGGTGCACCGGACTGTCCGGTGAGCCAACGGTCGGCCGCGTAATCCACGCGCGACGCGTGGCCGAGCCAACGGTCAGAAGGGGGCACCAGACTGTCCGGTGTGCACCGGACAGTGTCCGGTGTGCCAACGGCTCTGGATCTTCAACAGTCGGCTGCGCCACAGAAGGAAAGAAATCCGCACCGGACAGTGTCCGGTGCGCCAGGAGACAGAAGGCAAGAATTGGCTTCCTGGAATGCTCTCAATGGCTCCTAGTTGCCTTGGGGCTATAAAAGGGACCCCTAGGCGCATGGAGGAAAATACCAAGCATTCTCTAAGCATTCCTAAGCACCAAGACTTCAATTCCGCGCATTCGATTCTTTGTGATAGCAATTAGAGCTCCATTTGAGTAGAGAACTCTTTGAGTTGTGTTGAGAGCTCGTGTTGTGACTTGTGTGCGTGTGTTGCTCTGATTTTTTGTCTTGTGTGCGTTGCTCATCCCATCCTTACTTCTGTGCTTCTTTGTGATAATCAAACTGTAAGGGCGAGAGGCTCCAAAGTGTGGAGATTCCTCGCAAGCGGGATATAGTAAAGTGAAAGCAAAACACCGTGGTATTCAAGTGGGTCTTTGGACCGCTTGAAAGGGGTTGAGTGCAACCCTCGTCCGTTGGGATGCCACAACGTGGAGTAGGCAAGTGTTGGACTTGGCCGAACCACGGGATAAACCATTGTGCCATCTCTGTGTTGATCTCTTTGTGGTTATTGTGTTTTGCAAGAACTCCTCTCTAGCCACTTGGCTTTATTGTGCTAATGCCTAATCAAGTTTTGTGAGATTAAGTTTCAAGTTTTTACAGGATCACCTATTCAACCCCCCCCCCCCTCTAGGTGCTCTCAGCTTGGCCATACTTCTTCTTCTTGAAGTATCCCTTACCCTTGCCTCCCTTCTTCCCTTACCCTTGCCTCCCTTCTTCAACTTGACCCTTTTGTAATTTTCTGTTCGCATCTTGTTCCTTCTTGTTTAGACAATCTGCAATGAAGTGACCGGTCTGGGCACATTCATAGCATGCCCTCTTCTTTCCTTTTCTCTGATATTTGTCATTCTTCCGTACAAACTTCTTGAAAGTCTTGATAAACATAGTTGTGTCCTCATCACTTGAGCTATCTTCATCGCTTGATGTTTCAACCACCTTCTTTGACTTGTGGTCTTTGCTTTTCTTGGAAGAGTCTTGCTCATTTGACAACAAGGCGTGTGAGTCTCTTGTTTTGATTGGAGCTTCTTCAGACTCATGTTGTTGAATCTTGGCAAATAGTTGATGAGGAGTCATCTCCTCATAATCATCACGATCTCTAATCATTCTTGCCAAACTCTTGTCCTTTTCTTTATAGGCTCTCATGAATAGCCTAGTGACCTTTAAGTCATTCCAATCTTCACTACCCAACACCCTTATTTATTGACAAATACCATTAATCGGTCAAAGAGTGATTGAAGAGATTCACCCTTGGACCAATCATATCTTGCAAGTTCACTTTCCAAAGCTTCAATTCTATGTCTTTTAGCTTTGGGATCTCCTTCATGTGACATCTTCAAAATATTCTAAATGTCACGAGCATCTTCTCTTCCTTGAACTTTCTGGTACGCTTCCGGACAAAGGCTTCCTTTGATTATGCTCACTGCTTGAGCATTGTGATGCACCTCTTGCATCATTTCCGATGCCATCTCTTCTCCTTGGGTAGGCTTATGCATACCTATATTGACAATCTCCCAAAGACTAGGATGCACATCGATTAAATGCGACTTCATCTTATCAGCCCACTCATCATAGTTCAACTCACTAAGAGTAGGTAACTTTTCGAGTGAAGCCGAAGAGAAGTTGGGAATAAAATTTGTAGAGTAATCAAATTGAACTTCATTGAATTCGGTACCTTTACTTTTGGTTGATGATCCTTCGGCGTTGAGACTTACCTTGCTCATCACCCTTGACACCAAAAGTTCCACCAAGTCATCATTGTATTCAATTTTCCCTTTTCCTCTATCTTCTTCGGTCTTTCTTCTTGTTTCTTCTTCTTCCGCCTTTTTCTTTGCATCTTCCTCTTTCATTTTGAGGAACATTTTCTTTGCAATCTTCATGGCAAGGTCGAGGACCTTAGGGTCCACTTCCTCACCGGTGGAGGAGGTAGGGATTTCCTCGAGAAGAGGATCCACATGGTCCCTTTGCATAGACATGATCGCAACCTCACGCGGTTAAGCGTAAAATGAGGCACGAAGCTTTGATACCAATTGAAAGTAGCCTAGAGGGGGGTGAATAGGCTACACCTGAAATTTTTCACTAAAAACTTTGACATAGTGTTAAATTCAAGTTGAACTGGTGCAAACTGGTTCAGCTGATTTTGTTTACAGCTGAACAAGTTTGAACCTGCTCAACTTAGATTAGATAAATAGTTTAAACAAGTGTGACAAAGTAATGAGAGATTCTTGATTAAGACTTGCCCTAGAGAAAAATCACTCAAATGGGTGACAAATCGATGTGAATTGGTTTCACACGACTTGCACACAATATAATCAAATATGAACTAACCAACAATTTAAAGCACTTTCCAAGAGCACACCAAGAACACACAATTTAACCCAAGGTTCGGCAACCACCATAAAGGTGTCCTACTCCTCGTTGAGGAGCCCACAAAGGGCCGGGTCTTTTCCAACCGTAATCCTCCACAAGCCAACCACCAAGGTCAAGGTAATCTCTTATCAACTTAGCTCAACGAGCGGGTGATACAAACTTCTTGGGGTCTTCCACAAATTTGGAGACTCCCAAGCAACCTCTATCCGTCAAGGAACTCAAGGTTCCAAGAGTAACAAATCCGCACAAGATTCAAGTTTGCGATGAGCTCGAGAGATGAAGAGAAAGGGAGAATTGAGATGAAATCAATAATGAGTTAGACCGACTTCACCTCACACCAAGGGTCCTTCAATCAATTGAAGGAGATGCGATTTTGGGTGTGAGAGGTGGATTGAATGCTCTTGTTTGAGAGTTGGTCAGCCAATAATTCGTGGAGAGGGCAGAAGTGAATGAAGAGAGAGAGTGTGAGGGGTATATAAAGGAGCCCCCAAAAGCTGGTGGCCGTTGGGGAAATCTGACTGAAAATCGGTTGAACCGGTTTTGAAACCGGTTGAACCGGTTTCCACCAGGGTGGTTCTCGGTAGGGATGAAAACGGTTTCGGAATTTTTCGGTATTCCAGAAACCAATTTCGAAATTTTTCGATCGGATTTATCGATAACGGTATTTTTCAAAAACGGAATCGGTTTTCGGAATTTTCTATCGGAATCGGCATGGTGTTTTACCGACCGTTTCCTTCGGTTACCGGTTTTTGTCGGAAATTATCGGATTTGTGTCTTGGAATTTTCCGGAATTGTGTCTCAGAATTTTTCTAAATTGTGTCTCGAAATTTTTCGGAATTTTCCAGCATGTGATTTTTAGCATCACCTGTACGTCTCTAGATAAGGATTACTTATTTTTGTATTTTTGGACGCCTTAAGATTTTTTTGGGATAGATGATATTGGAAAGCAGTTGAGATTAACGATTTGGTCTTTTCCACACACTAGGTTTTAGGGTTTTCCTGTGAGGTTGTGAAAAACTCTTTATGTGAGGAAAAAATATTTCATAAATAAGCATGCCATGTCAGCTAGATAGAGTGGATATTGTGAATTATGAACTTTGAATCTGTGAACTTATGATCTTTATGAACTTGTTATACTGATCTTTGTAAACTTTTTATATTATAAATTTGTGATCCTTGTGAACTTATTATATTGTGAACTTGTTATATCATGAATTGTGAACTTGTGGTCTTTGTGATCTTTTGTCAACTTTGTTGTATTATGAAGTTTGAAATGTTTACTAATCGTATTTTAGATTTCGACCGTTACCGGTGTATTTTCCACACCAAACTTTTGTTTCCGATGTTTCCGAAATACCGATATTGTTTCCATTTCCGGAGTTACCGTTTTCGATTTTTTTTCTGATAAAAAATATGAAAACGGTAATGGTTTTAGTGTTTACCGACCGTTTCCGTCCGTTTTCATCCCTAGTTCTCGGTTCACTGGCTGACTCAGCCGAAGAGTGGACTGGTTCCAAATCCGGTTGAACCGGCCCAAAAAATTGGTTGAACCGGTTTTCCAACAGTCTGCACACGACTTTTTCTGACAGGACTGATTAGCAGATTGGCAGGTCAGAAAGTGGCAGAGTGAACAGTGCAAAAACCGGTTGAGCCGGTTTTGAGTCCGATTGAACCGGTTTTTCAAACTAGCTAACATATTTTTAGAAAACTAAAAAGAACCATGGGGAAATCTTAGTGGGAAGTAAAAGTGGTTTTTCCAAGAGCATTCATGATCTAGTAAAATGTTTTCTTAGAGGATTTGAAAAGGTTTGGACTGAGCTCATCGCACTTACTTACTCAACTATTGTAGATCCCTCTTAATTGAACGGTGATTCCTATGACTCAAGAATTGTAAAAAGTAAATTGCCATTGTTTCCAAGCACTTTGAAGCACACTATATGATGTAGAATTTTAATCCATTGTGCTTTTACATTTGCGTACATATATGATCCGTGCTTCTCCTGTCTGAAGAATAACTGTATACATACTAGGAGCAAACTTGTTAGAAACTCAGTTTGTTTTGTCATTTAATCACCAAAACCCTCAGTCATGGTTGATTGCACTTACAATCTCCCCCTTTTTGGTGATTGATGCCAAAACAAACTGGAGTAGAGATAAAAACAAAATTACTGGCGTGATTGTAAATACTTGTGTATGTGTGGCTCCCCCTAAATATGTGCATGAGTTTTATGATCTTCATATTGACTTGGTATGTCAATTATGCAACATATTTGGAGAAAGTGAATAGCCAACACATTACACAATCATTGAGGGATGCAACAATATTATATAAGATATGATGATGTAAAAATGACATACTCTAACAATTTCATCATTGCATAGCATAAAATATATGATGGCACTAGCTATTACAATAATGATCATCACCACATAATATTGTTCATGGCCCTAAGCCATCATCACACATCACAAGCATAGACAAATGCTAGAGTTATTACAGACCATAGTGTTCATTACATAAATAAAAGTGTTTAGCCCCTGGATAACTGTACATACATGATATGTGCTTCTCCTGTCTGTAGAATAACTATATACATATTAGGAGCAAACTTGTTAGAAACTCAGTTTGTTTTGTCATTTAATCACCAAAATCCTCAGCCAGGGTTGATTGCACTTACAGCTACTGATCCAAGTAAAATTGATGCTATGCTCAAGTGGCCAATACCCACTTCCCACATAGAATTGAGGGGGTTTCTGGGACTCACTGGGTACTACCACAAATTTGTCAAGAATTATGGCATAATAGCTAAGCCACTGACAGCTATCTTGCAATTAAAACAGTTTGGGTGGCCAGATTCTGCTCAAATTGCCTTTGATGAATCAAAGAAAGCCATGACCTCTACTCCTGTGTTGGCATTACCTAATTTTGAAGAAACCTTTGTGGTGGAGACAGATGCCTGTGACAAGGGTCTTGGTGTGTTGTGCTTTCTCATAAAGGACATCCAGTGGCATTTTACAGTAAGGCCTTAGATGTTTCTAACTGTAAGTTGTCTATTTACGAAAAGGAGTTCTTAGCCATACTCATGGCTGTGGATAGGTGGAGATGCTATTTGCAGAGAAAACCCTTTGTGATTAAAATAGATCACAAAAGTTTGATTCATTTGCAAGATTAGACTTTTAGTCACTGAACTGCAAAGGAAGGCCATGGTCAAGTTGTTTGGACTTCGGTTTCAGATCCAGTACAGGAAGGTAGTGGAGAACAAGGCTGTTGATGCCTTATCTCAAGTTGCACAACAACTAGAATTTGTTGCATTATCTGTCTGCACTCCAACATGGGTTCATGAGGTCCTTAAATCCTATGAACTAGATTGTAATGTCCAAAAGTTGTTGGCCGAGTTAGCTATCAAAATCCCAAATGAGCATGGTTTCAAGCTTCAGGAGGGACTAATATACAAGCATAATCAGTTGTTGGTGGGCCAAAAATATGGGATTGCAAATACAAATTGTCAAGGCTTTACATGCATCTCCTGTTGGTGGGCATTCTAGAGTACAAACAACATACCACCGAGTGAAGAAGTCATTTTATTGGCCTGGGATGAAAACTGCAGTGGAATTTTTTTGTTAAACAGTGCCAAGTGTGCCAACAAGCGAAACATGAACATGTTAAGTCGCCAGGATTACTTCAGCCCTTGCCTATTCCCCAGAATAGTTGGTATGACCTTTCTATGGACTTTATAGAAAGTTTGCCTAAATCTAATGGATTTTTAGTGATTCTGGTTATGGTAGACAGGTTGACAAAATATGCTCACTTCGTGCCAGTGAAACATCCTTACACTACCCAACATATAGCTCACATATTTTTCTCCAATGTGGTGAAACTTCATGGGTTGCCAAGATCAATAGTTTCAGACAGAGACAAAGTTTTCACTAGCCATTTTTTGGCAGGAGTTATTCAAATTGGTGGGCACACAATTGCATCTTAGTTCGGCATACCATCCACAATCGGATGAGCAAACCGAGAGAGTTAACTAATGCCTTGAGATGTTTTTGAGATGTGCTGTTAATGACACTCCTTCTCAACGGGTCAAGTGGTTGGACTGGGCTGAACTGTGGTATAACAGCTATTACCATTCCTCTCTCAAATGTTCCCCATTCAAGGCTTTGTATGGGGTTGAGCCAAACTTGGGAACTCTTACTCTTGCTGTGACTAATGATTCCACTAAGGCTGCACTGTCCTTACAATAGAGACATGATTTTCTTGATATGATCAAATCCCATTTGGCTGCAGCACAAAATAAGATGAAATTTTGCAGACCAGCATAGAGCCTTTCGACAGTTTGTTGTGGGAGATAAAGTGTTTGTCAAGCTACAGTCGTTCGCTCAGACTTCTGTTGGTCACCGGCTTTGCGCCAAACTTTCTTTCAAGTTCTTTGGACCCTTTTCAGATTGTGGAGAAGATTGGGCAGGTGCCTATCATCTACAGATGCTAGACATTGTGGCCATACATCCAGTTTTCCATGTGTCACAACTCAAGGAGTTTGTACCAGACCATATTCTAGTGTATGCTCATCTTCCTTCGGCAGCTTTTTCAAGTAGTTCTCCACCTGTTCCTGAGATCATACTGGATCGCCGGCTGGTTAGGAAGGGCCTGCTGCGGTGGTTCATGTTCTTATCAAATGGACTGGATTGCCTTCTTCTATGTCGTCCTGGGAGGATTATACGGTGCTAAAGGAAAGGTTTCCTACTGCTGCCATCTAGGGACCAGATGCTTCTCAAGGGGAGGACGATGTCAGGTCTAGAAGATCTGGATAAACCAGGAAGAAGATTGTTTCAGGTGTGTATGGGCGCTGGTGTGACACAGTGTATTTGAAATTGTTGGGCTGTATTCTAGGAGTTTGTGGGCCGATTGTTGGGCCAGGTAGAGCAGGCGGACGATACTGTTATAAGCCGAGCCACGTTATTGTTTGGAGATATGAAGAATACAGAACATAAATTACCCACCTACCTCTCGTCTTCCTCCAATTCTTCTCTTCTTCTTCTCTACTAGGTGAATGCCCGTGCGTTGCAACGGAAACATATAATAACATGATATCTTATGTACAAATATATGATATTCTGTTATGAGAAAAGGTCCTCGAGCATCTGGTTGATCTGGGCGACGGTGATGGAGACTTCAAATAAGAAAGGAAACAAAAGTGCATTAATCTGCACATTAAAAACTGCCAAGCTCACAATAAGATAAGACAACAATCAATTTATGATGTGCACATTCAAAACTTAGCAGATGCACGTTGTGTAGTTGAACGAAGTGATGACATGCATGTATGATTGACGGGCTGGAATTTAAGACCCGGTCCGCATTCGGGTCATGCTAGCTCGGCGACCTATATTATTCTGTGTTGCATCGTGCTTTAGGCTCCTGTTTTTTTGTTGTGCTCGTGCTGGCCCAAAAAACCCACCTTATATTCCGAGCACTAAGCTAAATACATGAGAGAGCCAATAATTTAAGAGTATCTTAATTGATCTCATACTATTTTGTGATTTTTTATCAATAGTCGATTGGGCTCGGTTGGACCCGTTAGGAGTTGGAGCAGCCATCAAGTGATTAATAGTGTTTGGTTCAAGGAATAAGTTGGTCCATCTTGTTGCTCCTCTTTTTTTAGAATAGAATGAGTTTATTCATCACCACATCATTCCTCATAGTTTAATTAGTTAGTACTAATATGAGAATCGAGATTATCCCACCAAAATTAAGGAATGGACCATAATGCACCAACTCATTTTAGATGTAGTGATTCCTCAAACCAAAACACCCACCAAATCACCTTTTCCATGTTATAGGATTGAATAAGAGTAACCACAACTTTCTCCTTTTAATAGCTTTATGTTAAGAGTTCAGACCCACACGATACTAATGTGCATTGAAGCGTCCAATCATACTGATACTGAAATCCTTTTAGGGCTTGTTCGGATATCTCTCAATCCATGTGGATTGAGTGGGATTAGGTGGGTTTAAATCCCAAGCAAGTCAATTTTTTTCTCAATTTTTTCCAATCTCATCCAATCCATAGATAACGGAATTAACCGAAAGGCCTTACCTGATCTGCTCAGAGTTGTTCGATCCAGCTGTTTAAGTCAGCTCAATCCAATAGCCAAACAGATCTATGAAGGCTTCATTGTTTAACAAGGAATAATCATTAATATTCTCTGTAGTTATGCACATGTTTATTCAGCAAAATTCCAATCGTCAAACAGGCGCATACATCTCAAATCAAAAGTCTCATTATATTTTCATGCTGACTCAAAACGGTCAAAACATTTAACATTTATTATCATCATGGTGACTGCGTCACAACAACAAAATGAAAATCAAGTCACAACATTGGTACAACAATGGCCCTACTAAATAATGCCAACAAATTATGAAGAAAATCTAAATCTCAGCTACATTTCTACAACTGCCACCTGGGGGTCATAAGTTATTATAGAATCATTTTGTATGGACTCATCCCATCCATTACAATAGCTACTTATCAAACCAAACTAACTTCAAATGCAGGAGAACCTAGGGCAAGCAGCAAGGGAAAATATGTCTGCATCAAGGAACGAAGTCAATTAGTCAAAAGTACACATAACTATACATTCCTTTTATATATGATAGAAGCATGCTACCTTATAGTTCTCGCCTAATAGTTTGGCCAGCAGAAGGAAGGACAGGTCTCTCCTCAACTGCTTCATAATGGAGAACAAAGTTGTCCTGAAAGCAAAAGAATGCTCAGATACACATCTCTGCTAATAGATAATGATTCTGTATGGTTTGATTCAGATAACGAAACCTTATGAACAGTATCCCAGATGCTTGGATCAAAACAAATGTAGGACCCTCGTTCATGAAGTGGAGTTTTCACAAGAGGTGCCGAATTAGGAGCTCTTGTTAGCTAGACATGGTAGTCTTTGTGGTAAAACCACCCTTTATTGTATCTGAAAACATGGAGCAGCAATTTACTTAAAAACGGTGGTAGAGTGCATTAGTGCAAGACTGCAAGCTAGACATCAAGAATACAAATAGTGATACTACAAATTGTGCAGATTCTATGCTTACAGTTCATTAGCAGCATATAACTGAGCGGCATCTTTAGGCATGCTGCACAAAGAACACAGTTAGATGATGAACAACCTATTTACATCAAAAGAGTGCACGCCAGGACAATTTAGAAACCAAAACAGTCATTTTTGACCTGGTTTGAGGTTGCAAGGCCTCCTCGGATACCCTTTGGTGCTATTTCAGGAGTTGTTAGTGCATAGTATGTTTACAGTTCGCAAGTGATTTTAAAATATATTTTATAAAAAGTTAATACCATTTGTTTTCATGGTTCAAAAAATATATAATATATTTGCACTAAAAGGAAAAATCAGTTCATACAGGTACCCAGTTCAACCAGCCTTTTGATTATGAGATCTGTTTGAGAGATAATAGGTATTGTTCTCTTAGCCCATTTGGTTTTCTCCCAAGTCTCAGGCATGCCCACGAAGGAATTGTAAGCGAAGACATAACCAGATGAGAATATACATAACCAAACACACATATAGATGGAGATAGATTTATATATAAAATAGTGAAATTTGTCAGAGATAATACCTTGATGCAAACCTATGTCCATATGCATGTATATTTATGCAACCTTTATCCTTGATCAGTATTCTCAATTCCGTCACTTCACAATCATGCACAGGTTTTGTGGTGTTTTGAATTCTTTTGTCAAGCGAACATCCAAAGGAAAGCATGTGAGTTCATTGCCACCAAAGCCCTTGAATAGTGCTGCAGCCGCCGCGCAGTCTAAGCCTAGTGTTACTCCAAAGGAGCAGTTTGTTACTGCTCGACGACAAGATTTGCTTGTAAGTTCAAAGCAGGGAGCAGACACTAAGTCCGAGAAGGATAATTCCACAATATTAGATAAGGCTGGCAATGGTCCTGTTGTCAAAGAACAATCAGTTGATGCCTATGCAAGAAAAAGTAAATCTCAAAATGGAAAGGCCATGCCTAGTAATGGTGGATCACTGGCTAACATGTGGGGTCGTGCATCAGCAAAACCTATGCCTCCAAGTACCACTAATTCTACAACTGTAGCAAGTGTTGCAGATATATAATGGAATATATTTTCATAGTATACTTATTCAGTGTTATAGATATTTATGGTTTATAATAAATTTAGTCAAATCTATACTATAAAATTCAAGTTTTTCTTTTGTCCGAATCGTCGTCGACATCCCCGCCAATGATCCTATGTTACTATATTTAATTTTGAATATATGATACGGTATAAAACACAAAGATATGCGGAAACCGTGAAAATTGTTAAGAGATATAAGCACTTATTAACTGCTTGGTTGCTGGACCAATGCACATTCTCTACCCAACAAACGTGGGCGAGTGGACGTCTCTCCAACATGATACTCCATTATTGTATTTTGGACATGTGTATATATGAAAAGCAATAAAGAAACAGAAGCATTCGACTCGTTCACTTTCACCCGTTCACCCGTTTTGGTTTTACTCTAAATACGTTATCAGCACTCGCTTTTCCCCAGAGAAAAAAGTCCATGGCCAAGCATCAGTTCTTCGACGAGGTTTCAACAGAGGCGAGAACTAAAGGCCAAGAAAGAACACCGACAAGAAAGTATCACCGGAGGCAAGAACAGGGAGGAGGAAAACCATTGGGTACATGATGATCTATAAAGATCTCTCTGTTGCGCTTCTCACCTTCATCATTCGATCTTTGAACAACGGTCATCGTCGCCGACAAGGTGCTGATGCCGTCGCACGCCGCCTTCTGCGTGTTGCGCATCGGCATGGACACCGCCATGCCAAGAAGCGCCGTAGCAATGACGCTTAGGCCACACTTGACCCTAAGCGTGTTCGCTAGATCGATGGCGATCTCGGTGCCGGCCCCAGCAACACTGCGACAACGCCGCAGCAACCACCAGTGCCACGACAGTATCGATGGGTGTGCCCGCCATCACCTTCACTGGAGCGGGTTGTAGAGCAGTTGCGAGAGTTCGAGACCTAGGAACCGCTTCGCTCGATGCAGTACTGCCCCCTCCATGGATGGGGGTCATGCTCTGCACGCCAACCACGAGCTTCTTCACCAGATGAAGACACGTCCGCTGCAACTATTCGATCGAGCCGACTGCTCGCCCAAGTCTCCTCTCCAACGTGTCATCGTGCCCGGATATGGTTGACAGCAAGGAAGTCGACCGACCCTCGTGATCGCCCCATCGAACAGATTGTATCAACGGCTACTGTAGCTATTGCTGCCGCTGACACATCTTCTACCTCCAACGAAGATGAGGGAATAACTTGATCCTCGGCGACGAGGTGGTGCAACAGCTGCCTACTCTGACCCCCAACGCCGGCCCCTCGGGAACGGCTTCACGGCCGCCGCTCTTGAGCTAGAGCCACAAATCCATCTTGATAGCATCGAACAACAACCTCCAATCTTGGCATGTGGTCGAGACATTATTTTTAGCGACGACCCTGCAAGCACGTCGATATGCTTGAACTGCTTCCTTTGGAGCAGAGGGTTTCCCATTCGTGGCAAGTGTTGTAAGTCACGAGCTCCCAGTCCCAATTCGAGAGGCATCATGGGGGTAGATGAAGCAACAATTCACTCAATTCAGCTCCTTTTCTACTTATAGATCACCACTTCAACACAAAATGTCATATCGTGTTGCTGGGACGATGAGTTAGGGCACAAGTGATGGGGCTGCAACCTTGATAAAAAAATTGGCTCTTTCACCAAAATAAGCTGAGTGCCCAGAAGCAGAAGTCACCATCTATATGAAACCAAATGTTGTGGCAACCTAAGCTAAGTACATGCTACAGTCATCTGCCCATTCAAACAAAAACGGATATGGAACGTTCTATGAGTGGTGGTTGATATGTCGTCTAATGTACACGAAATCTAATAAACCTAACACAGAACAAAACCTCCCTACCTGTTCTTCGCAGCAAAATCCAAAGCTTACAGGAGTGATCCACCGGCTGACGTACCATGTGGAATGTTAGCATTAGATTAATAATAAAGAGAAAACAAAGAAATATAACCAATCATAATGGTTTGGCACTCACCTGAAATAACATCACAAACCTACCAGCATTTGGAGCTTATATCCATCTACCTCAATGCAAAAATTCATACAACATAGATCAATCACTTGTGGACAAACATAAGTCCGACCAAGACTGGTGTATGACAATTTAACATAAGTTCAATAAGGAAAGCTGACAACCTACCTTATGAGCCTGTATGAGTACAAATCTGTAGAACAGGAATAGAAATGGTTTCTCATAGATGACAATCACAGTAACAACAATTGTTTTGTTTTCAGTATGGTCGTGAACGTGAACCACCACCCTAGTTTCTATTGGGTCCATGCCCCCGCCATCTCTGTAATTATCCCTACATCCACCACCACCGTGGCCACCACCACGACCACCGCTGCACACCACATCATACAACCCAAATTACATAAAAGGAGCATCCACATGAAGCATGATTAAGTACACAAATTTGAAGAGTTTCCTTCTCCACTTGTGCAATCACCTTGATGAAATCACTCATGGTTCACATATTACAAACACAATTTCAATATGTAAGCATAAGCACACGAGAATATAGCACACCAAACGTAACTGTTTCGCCTGTGGCCACATTCAAACTATCCCCCTCTCAGTATTCTTTAATAGCATTTGGTACTGCGATCCATCACAATATTATTCTGTTCAACTAATTAGCTTCTGTGAAGTTATAGGAGAGTTCAAGCCAACCAAAGCTGATAACAAAAGGGCCTCAATGAAAGCACAAGTCATGACCTTTCGACTATGTGTTTCTGATCAACCGTTAGTATCTTATGTATGATAGAACAATTTGCAAATTCAGTTTGGTTGGACAATATCTATCCTTCTATAAATAAAGGTAACTCAAAAGCTAAATCAAAATGGAAGTGGTAACAGTGCACGGCATATAAAGTTGATCGTGTGTTTTTATTTCTGGTGGGAATTAGCATTTGTAGCTGAAAGTGTCACGCAGATGAAATTCCATAGACTACGGAAGATAGGCCTGACACAGTGGTGAGAAGCCTTTCTATTGAGCCAAAGGTCCATGGTTCAACGCATCCTCTCTGCAAAATGCAGGAATAAGGTCTGCCCCAGTTATTCCTTCCCCAGACCCCACTGATGTGGAGCCTCTAGCACTGGGTCTGTCCTTTATGGAATTCCAATATCAGTACTACTTAATTCAAATTGATATGGCAGTCCACACTTTGCCTCTAGCAGAGAAACAGATAAAAACTACTTACCCATGCCCATATGAGGGTGCTGCTCTGGGTGCTGATTTCTCAGCCATCACAACACTGATTTTATAACCTCTCATGTCATAATCTAGAACATGAACAGAATAAATGCATTAGAAACTGAACTGGACTTTGCATTGGAGAAATTGATATCACTAAACATTGCAAACTCGATAGCAATCTTACTATTGTAAAATCCACCAGCTGAATGAGCAGCAGAAGGATCTTCATAAGCAAGGCAAGCATCTCCTTTGGCTTTTCCAGAGTCATCAGCATAGATTTTTATGTTTCAAGGCCACTGATCTTTGTAACCACGCTTTTGCTTGATCCTTCCGACCTTTAAAAAAACGCCGCAAAGGCGCAAACAATCCAAAATCATCCAATGCAAAGATAACACGAAGATGAAGGGCAACACATTAAATAAATGAATTGGTTTCAACAGCATGATAGCTCATGTAAAACCAAGAAACTGTAAAGAAGTGGCGATAGATGATAAAGAATCTGAAAATGAAACTCTAAAAAAGTGTTAGTTAATAACAAAGGCTCAACATAATGTGAAACCAACTGTACTCTACTCAATATAGAAAGAAAAAGCAAATAGAAAAATCGGTTCCATACCAATGTTCTACACAAATAAGCTAAAATTCTGAGAACCCTAATAACAATCAAGGAAGCAGTGAAACACTAATACCAAATTTGATGTAATACATAACATTTTCCATCACCAAAAGTCACATTACACAATTGCATAAGTATAAGTATTAACTACTAAAGGTTGTATTACCAATTCAGTAGTAGAAATTTTGGCTATAAAATGCACAATCGTAGTGAGCATCACAGAAGTACAAATCTAATTAGCAAAGTAGTAAAAAAGAAGTAATGAATTCTGTTGCAGAAATATAAAATATATACAATTGGAGAAAACGATAATCTTGTACAACATACAATTACTATCACTCAAAAGGAAGCGATGTAAAATTAAATTATACCTGGCCGATTCCTCCAAATAGCTCTTGTAATTCCTCAACAGTGACATCAGGAGGCAAATTTGAGATGTAAATCCTTGCATTGTCACATGTCTCGTCACAATTTTCATCGCACTGCTTAACTTTTCCAGCTGGTTCAGGGTCAGCACTACCAGTATAACCGCTGCCGCCACCATGATAAGGCGGTGGTGCACCCCCAGATCCTCCACCCCCAGGCATGGACCGACCACCATATCCACCATCATATGTAGGAGGTAGACCCCCTTGCCCTCCTGGGGCACCACCATATTGGTGTGGAGGCGGGGGCACCATAGCTTGGTGGGTATGAGCCTGGGCCACCACTGTAGCTATTAGGAGGCGGCACTGCAGAATCTGAACCATAAGCATTGTTGCCTCCATAGGAGCTCGGAGGTGCTGCATAATCACCCGCAGGACCACCATATGAAGGAGGAGCTTGCCCATAGCCACCAGCACTGTAGCCACCTTCACTACCCCTTTGGTTCTCCTGATCTTGTCCCCCATAGCTGCCACTTCTGCCACCACGGTGGTCATCAAAACCACGATCACTGCCACCACTTCGATTGTATCCTCCTCCACCCCCGCTTCCACCACCACACCCACCAGAATTATAGTCTCCACCATCTCGGTCGAAACCACCACCTCCAGAACCATAATCACCACTGCCACGGTTGTATCCTCCACCACCTCCACCAGATCTATTATAAACCCCGCCCCCGCCACCGCCACCTCCACTTGGGCAAGGTGCTCCACACTTATTGCATTCAGCCCTCCTCGCAAAGTTCACATTGCCACAACTGCATCAAGATTGTAAATTTTCAGGAAATAAATAAACCAAGAAACCAGTTATAATAAAACAATTAAAATTTCTGGATCATGGAAGAACTAAAAGTACATACAAAGAAAATAACACATTATGAAACTATAGCCAAAAAACATAAACATTTCCTATAATCATAATCAGATGTATATATGTATGGACTACAGTTATACTGAATTACATTTCAAAGTCAAATAAATTTACAAAGCCATGGAAATCAGCTTTAAGTTGTCATCAGTAGCCATCTAGCACAAATCTTTTAGAATTATAGTGAAGACAACCAGCTTCAGTCCGTAGAAGCTTATTGAAGTCCGGTATACCAGACAACGCAAATGACAGGAAGCTATATACCATCCAGCTCATAGATCAAATCAAACTGAAGGAACAGGGAGCTAGGTCCTGCACACCATGCCGCATGCAAATCATTATCCGACAGAATAGTGATTCAATTACCCAAACACGTAAAAAACATCTCGAAACAGTTGTACTTGTCTCGAGTCTACATGCCAGAATTCGAAGGACAGTCCGGAATAACACAATTGAAGGAACCTCTTCACTACCAATAATTCTGTTCTCCAAACTCCCAGCTCTCGATGATGAAGCTCTATGGTCAGTGAAATGGTTAGCAGCCTATGGCACACCAGGAACATTCATGGGGTCCATCAACCGGTCGATCAAAGGGCATGGAGGAGGAGAAGGGAGTTTAGGGTTAGGGTTCATGGGCTGTACCTGATTGGCGACACGGTCGAGGGTCG
The DNA here is from genome assembly GCA_029449295.1 of Zea luxurians. NCBI lineage: Eukaryota > Viridiplantae > Streptophyta > Magnoliopsida > Poales > Poaceae > Zea > Zea luxurians. Next base: position 8,263,775 of record JAOPSE010000005.1, on the reverse strand, counting down.
CCCAGGGCGGCCGTGTCGAGCACCTTGCGCAGGTCACACACCTCCATCACCCACCGTCGCCGAATCGCCGATACACGCCAACACGGCGTGGATTCAAATGTGTTGAAGCCTATGGCGGATAAGCAAGCGGGCAGGAAGCTCGGCTCCTGTGGGTGGGGATCGCAGGAGATGTGAGAGGGACCGGATGAAGGAACTACGGGGAGGCGGGGCGACGGAGGGAGGACCGCGGTGAGGGGCCAGTGGGGGTGCGGGAGGCGACGCAGCAGAGGGAGAACTGAGAGGGAGGGTTGCTCGCGCGGCGCGGAAGGCTGGGGGCGGCGTGGGTGGACAGGGAGTCACGAACCGACGGTGTAGATTCACACAGGCTAACGGACGATCCAGATCTATGGGAGGCAGAACACAAAAAAAGCAGGCTACTCTTAGAGCCTTAATAAGTAGTATAGATGTCCGCTCTGCTCTCGCGATTGTTCCTATGATCGACAGCGCAATGTCGTCGGACATCACAGTTAGCGTTTGCGTATTTTTCAGGTTTTGTGATTCGATGAACAACTCCATATGTTTGTTTTTAATAGACGTTATAGGATTTGAAAATTCCTTTTTTTAAGGCAGTATTAGGATTGGGAAAAGTCACTACAAGTAGATATATTTACCAGCAATTTTTAGTACATCACCAGCTGCATGTTTTGTGCTAAAAAAATCTCTTGGATGTGGGCAAAAAGTGTAGAAATCTGAAATGATTGCTAGTCATGCGATCCTAGATTTTGAATTTGAAACAGAGAACCCTCAAAACTTGTTGACAAGAGGAATCCATCCAGTGGGCCCGCACATTTGAGGAGTTTTTTGGAGCGGAGGTATCCCGAACGGCGGGCTTCGGAAGTTAGGTACCCCCAACCTTGCAATTGGAATCTTAGTATTATAATAGGCTTCCGTTTGGAAATTTGTCATCGTGGGCACTTTTATCCATCGCCGGCTGCTGTTACGTTAAAGATTTGGATTTCCCGTTCGTCAAAACGGATCGGCCTTCCTTTATTATTCAGAACGGATCGCGAGCTCGCTCCTTTCTTCCTCTACGTCTCTGTCCGGCTCCCCGACTGATTCCGGCGCTCCCCTCGCCGGACTGATTCCTCTCCGTCTCTCTGTCTCCGTCTCTTTCTTTGTCCCAATGGAAACTCCGGCAGTCCCCTCGCCGGACGAACTCTCGCCGGACCTCGCAGTCCACGCAGCCGGCGAGTTAGCCTCGTCGTTGCCTCCAGGCGATGTCGTAGGCAGCGACACAGGGCTGGCCCTCAATCCGTCGCCGTTCGTCGATGCTGCTCTGACGATCGCTGACGTTGACAACTTTTGGTTGGAGGCACCACCAGATTATCGTGAAGATCCTGTTGAAACGGTAACTGATTTGGACCCCCCCCTATTCCCAGTTCCCAACTCGTTCCCACCAAGGTTGGCACCATTCTGTTTGTGCCCAGTGGTCAACAATTTCTGTTTGTGAATGACATGAAAATGTAGTCAACATTTTCTGTTTGTGCCCAGCTGTCAACAATTTCTGGGAGGGTGAACTGCTGTTTCTGTTTGTGCCCATGCGATGTCAACTTGACTGGGCCAAAATTATTCAGTTAACAGTTAACTTGACAGCTCCTCATAATTTTTGTAGGGCACTGTCAATTTTCAGTTAACAGTGTTTGACCCATCGCAAGTATTTGATTTTGAGGGTATTGGACCTGATCTTCGATGGGATGAAGAAGGGCCTCAACATGTACCCAGTGAGTTAGCTATGTATTCGAAACTTGGATTGGCGGCTGAAGATGAACGAGAAAACAAAGAGAGAGAGAGGAGGCTTCTAATCATTGTGGTCATTCAAATAATCCAAATGAGTTTGGAGTTGATTCTTCATCCTCCATGCCCTGTGTTGATTTTTTGCCAAACGAGAGTAGAGTTTTGTATGATTCTAACCATCCAGTCATGGCGGTTGGCTGCATGTATCCATCTATGGCTGAATTCAGACTTGCTATGAGACAGTATGCCATAGAAAAAGAGTTTGAGTTAGGCATTGAGGCTAGTACCCCGAAGAAATATAGAGGATTTTGTCGAGGTGGTGATTGTCCTTGGAGCATACATGCAAGAATTGAGAGGGCTGGGTCACCTACCATAATTGTACGGTTTTGTCAAAGTTTTAATTTTGTTGAAGTTTTTTTATGCCTTAGTAGTAATGTGCATTTCATTTATACATCTGTAGGTGACTGTGATGAATGATCATCACACTTGCACTTCTAGTGGCCGGAGGAGGACAAGCACACCAACCAGTGCTTGGGTTGCTGCTAAAGCTTTACCTATCCTTGCGAAGAAACCACACACAGGTGCAAAGGATTTACAGACTTTCCTTCAAGATACGTACAAGTGCACCATTTCTTATGATACAGTTTGGTATGGAAAAGAGAAAGCCTTGAAGGAGTTGTTTGGGACTTGGGAAGAGAGTTTCCAACTTCTATTCTCTTGGAAGGAGGCTGTATTGCAGAGGTCACCTGATAGTGTCATTGAAATTGATGTACGTGTTGAGGATGGCAGAGTTTATTTTAGTAGGTTCTTCTGTGCACTTGGCCCTTGTATTAGTGGTTTCTTACATGGATGCAGACCTTACTTGAGTGTTGATTCGACAGCTTTGAATGGTAGATGGAATGGTCACCTACCATCTGCAACAGTCGTCGACGGCCACAACTGGATGTTCCCTGTTGCATATGGATTCTTTGAGTCCGAAACAGAGGACAACTGGCATTGGTTCCTTCTACAGTTACGCAAGGCCATCAGGGATTTACCTAACCTAGCATTGTGTTCTGATGCTTGCAAAGGGCTAACAAATGCAATGAAGGATGTTTTTCCAGAAGCTGAGAAAAGAGAGTGTTTCCGGCACCTAATGAACAATATGCTGGATCAGAATACATGTACCCTGCTGCCAGGACGTACAAGGCAGAAGTATATGACATGTACATTGCAAATGTCAGAAGCAATCCTGATATTGCTGCTTGGTTAGATAGGTTCCATTCCTTGTTGTGGTACCGAAGTGCATTCAACCCTACTATCAAATGCGACTATGTAACAAATAACATTGCTGAGGTGTTCAATAACTGGATAAAGGACTACAAGGACCTCCCTGTTTGTGACCTGGCTGACAAAATTAGGATAATGATCATGCAACTATTCTACAAGAGGAGGCGGATAGGAAGGAGGTTGGAGGGAAAGATTTTACCTTCTATCATAGCACAACTAAATGCAAGAACTAGAGGACTTGGACACTTGGAGGTCATAAAAGGCGATGACTATGTTGCAGAGGTGAGAGACAATGGTGATTGTTTTTCTAGATATGTGGTGAAGGCTCATCTTAGAGAATGTTCATGTAAGGAATGGCAACATACAGGGAAGCCCTGCCACCATGCATTATGTCTAATTACCGCACAGCAATATAGAAATGTAATGATGGAGGAGTTTGTCGACGATTACTACTCGGTTGACATGTTTAGGAAAGCTTATGAGAGATTGGTGGAGCCAATTGAAAGCAAATTATTTTGGCCAAAGGTGGATTTTGCAAAGGAGGTTGGTGCTCCACTAGGCAAGAGAGGCGTGGGACGTCAAAGGAAAAATAGGTTCAAGAGTTGTCTAGAAGGTGGGAGTAGTAAGAAAAAGCCTGCCAACGAAAGTGAGAAAGCTAAGAAGATTATTCGAGGCAAATTCAAGTGCCCTAATTGTGGGGAGTTAGGGCATAGGAAGACTAGCTACAAATGCCCCCTAAATGGAACGAAGAAAAGGTACTCTTATAATCTCATATTTGTTTTTATAAATTAATTTTGGTTGTTTATCTAATAATCATCTGCACAGGAAAAGGAAACCAAGAAAGAACTCAACAAAGAAATGGTTTCCTAAGGAGCCAGCTGAAGCTTCTTCATCACAGCCAGAACTAGGGGATTCTGGTCAACACCAACTTGTCTCCACTGATGTTCTAGAAGAAATATTTGGTACTACCCCACAGAGGAGAGTGAGGTGTGCTGTCAAAAAGAAGATTACTCCGAAGAAGAAGATCTGCTTCTGAGTAGCTGCTTAAGTATGGCAGTTGTGTCTGTATTTTAAGTATGAATTATGGCAGTTGTGTTTGTATTTTAAGTATGAATTATGGCAGTTGTTTTTGGCAGCTGCCAACAATTTCTGTTTGTGCCTGAGATGAAAATGTAGTACTGGGTGTGTTTAGAAATGTGACAGGCAACAGCCCAGTAGTGATTGAAGTAGTGAACTATTTCTGTTTGTGCCTAGTGGTCAACAATTTCTGTTTGTGAATGACATGAAAATGTAGTCAACATTTTCTGTTTGTGCCCAGCTATCAACAATTTCTGCCAACTGTTGTTTCTGTTTGTGCCCAGGTGAACTGCTGTTTCTGGCAGCTGTTTCTGGCAGCTCTTACATGCAACAACTCCTTCAGTTGCTTATCTGCAGTTTTCAGAAACTGGCCATTTCCATGTCATTGCAGTTAGCTTCACATATTCAGGTGCTACTGAATTGCATGGATCAACAATGGATCAGTTAACCAGTCGCTTGGTCAGTTAACCAGTTGCATGGATCAAAAGACAGTAGAATCAAAAGACAGTAGATCTCTGTTTATGGTAGTGAACAATTTATGCTTGTATTCTCTGGACAAATCTTATGTGGTGTGAACAATTTCAGTGCTCAATTCTGTTCGTGCTCCAGTTTAGTTAGCTTATTGGCTGCCAGATTTGGTATGGCTGCCATATTTGTGCTCCAGTTCAGTTAGCTCATTTCTGTTTGTGCTGCAGTCCAATTCAGTTCAGCTAGCTCATTTCTGAAAATGCACATAAATGACCAATTTCACTTAGCTGCCAGAAATGAGCATTTTCAGTTCAGCCATATTAAAAACGCCTGAACACAAGGCAGTAGAGATATTTGGGCTGCTTACCGACGCCTGAAAACAGATGACTGAACACAAGCTGAACACAGGCGTCGGTTCAGTTCAGTCATACTGCCAGATTTTCTAGATCGTTTCAGTCACAAGCTGCTAGTCACAAGCTGTTCTAATTTAACTGTTGTCCTTTTCAGTCACAAGCTGCCAGTCAAATACAATGTGCACATCACAAGCTGTTCTAATTTCAACCATCACATGCTAGATCGTTTCACAGATAGTACAAGCTGCCAGTCAAGCTTGGTGCCAACTCCTGATGTAAGCTGGAAACCATATTCTGAAATAATGTTTAGATACATGAACTACAAGTTCAAGATACATTATGGCCGAAACCAAGTTGAACTAAAAATACATCATGAACTACAAGTCTCACAAAATACATTGCCAATAGAATACTACATCAAATTAAAACATGGCTATTGTCCAGGAGGCAACTCTCTCACAGACAAATAGGTCAGATAGGCTCATTCATATGTGATAAACGGCGATCATTGATCTCATCCAAGTCAAAAGAAGAGTTGTCTTCATCCGAACCACACTGCTCATAACAATCACAATGAACATCAGATTTGAAATCATTCCAAGGGCTTCGTAATCCTCAATTAGAGGTTGCGGACCAATAAGAACTTCCTCCAAATCCCTGCTTATAGTGCCTAGACCTTTTGCAATTTCACTAACATCACTCATGGCATTAATCAAGCAATTCTTGTGCACCATATCATAATACTCAGGCACATGATTGCGGCGGCTCAACTTCCTCAACTCATCGGCAGATAACTGCATCTGTCTAATGGCGTCTAAAAGACCATCCCAAACTCGATTATATCTCTGCGCCTGCAACCAAATGAATAATGACATTTAATATCACATTATAGTATTGACTGTTACTATAATAAGACATTATGTTAGTTACAGTAAAAACATACCGGATCATGTGTGCTACATAATCGATGGCGCGGACGTAATCTACTAGTGCCATAATCAATGTTGCTCGTGTCGACGATGCATGTGCGCCTAATCCCATCTGCAGCTTCTGCGACATCTTTGCGTGTGTCGGCCCTAGCAGGTCCAGATCCGATACGAATTGATCTTGGTGATTTATCCATGGCCGCAGCGAAGGATCCTACGACGAGCTGCTCAAGGGGCGCCAGGAGAAAGGTGAGCACCTAATAATTCCCTAGGTCTGAACTGAACACCTGATAATTCTCCCTGTCTGAAACCAAGATTTACGACTACAAAACTGACTACACCATTTGTTAGCAGTCTCTGTTTCAGTTCGGTTTTCAGTCTGGAGGGCCTGCAGAACTGGAAGACATGTAGTTCAGTTCAGTTTTCGTAGTCGTAAAACCTTGAGAACTGATAACTTAACTGAAACTGCTAATAAACTGAAAACACCTGAACACAGAAACTGAAAACTGAACTGAGACTGAAACTTTGAAAGGGAAATGTGCCCTTGGGCCATTTCTAAGTATTTTGGTGATTGAGTGCCAACACAAGTGCTTAAATGTGAATTTATGTCCATGGATGAACAAAGTGCAAATCATGAAGTAAAGGTATGTTTCTAAGCCTTAGTACATTGGTTTTGTGTACTAATATACTTGTCTAAGTGTTAGAAACAGAAAGCAGAAGAAAAGAAAAGAGGAGAAAAAGACTTGGCTGTATACAGCCAAGACTCAGCTCGGTCTGGCACACCGGACTGTCCGGTGTGCACCGGACAGTGTCCGGTGCGCCAGGCTGACTCGGCGTGAAGAGGCCGCTCTCGGGAATTCGCCGACGGCGTACGGCTAAAATTCACCGGACTGTCCGGTGTGCACCGGACTGTCCGGTGAGCCAACGGTCGGCCGGGCCAACGGTCGGCCGCGCAATCTGCGCGGGACACGTGGCCGAGCCAACGGCTAGAAGACGGCACCGGACTGTCCGGTGTGCACCGGACATGTCCGGTGCGCCAACGGCTCCCAGATCTGCAACGGTCGGCAGCGCCATTTTAGGAAGGAAATCGGGCACCGGACAGTGTCCGGTGTGCACCGGACTGTCCGGTGCCCCCGACGACAGAAGGCAAGATTGGCCTTCCAGATTTGCTCTCAACGGCTCCTAGCTGCCTTGGGGCTATAAAAGGGACCCCTAGGCGCATGGAGGAGATACCCAAGCAACCTTAGAGCATTCTTGATCATCCACACTCAGTCTTTGCGCATTCGTTTGTCATTCTCAGTGATTCGAGCTCCGTTCTAGTGAGAACTTTGAGATAGTCTTTTGAGCTCGATTCTTGGCCGTGTGTGTGCGCATTTTGCTGTGGATTTGTGTGTTGCTTCCCTCCCTTACTCTGTGCTTCTTTGTGATCATATACTTGTAAGGGCAAGAGACTCCAATTTGTGGAGATTCCTTGCAAACGGGATAAAGAAAAGAAAGCAAAACACTGTGGTATTCAAGTGGGTCTTTGGACCGCTTGAGAGGGGTTGATTGCAACCCTCGTCCGTTGGGACGCCACAACGTGGAGTAGGCAAGCGTTGGTCTTGGCCGAACCACGGGATAAACCACTGTGCCATCTCTGTGATTGATCTTCTGTGGTTATTGTGTTTTGTTGAGACTCCTCTCTAGCCACTTGACATTATCTGTGCTAACACTTAACCAAGTTTTGTGGCTTAAGTTTGAAGTTTTACAGGATCACCTATTCACCCCCCCCCCCCTCTAGGTGCTCTCAATTGGTATCGGAGCCGTCCTCTTCACAAGGGACTAATCGCCCGAAGAGATGGATCCTAAGGGGAAGGGTATCGTGATCAACGACAAAGAGAAGGAGTCCTTCGTCAACGAGCCAAAGGACGACAAGACTACCGACTCGGGCTCGGGACACAGACGCAAAGAAGGGAAGAAGAAGACGACAAGACGCATCAAGGAGATCATCTACTACGACAGCGACGAATCTTCCTCTTCCCAAAAGGACGACGACAACGACTACAAAAAGACGGTCAATTCGAACTTTTCATTTGATTATTCTCGTATTCAACATAGTTCGAATTCGCATCTGCTTTCCATTCCTCTTGGCAAACCTCCACACGTCGATGGGGAGGACTACGGATTTTGGAGTCACAAAATGCGTAGTCACTTATTCTCTCTCCATCCAAGCATTTGGGAGATTGTAGAGAATGGAATGAAGTTTGATAGCTCGGATAACTCTATGCTCATAAATGAACAAATCCATAGAAATGCACAAGCTACTACTGTTCTCTTAGCGTCCTTGTGCAGGGAAGAGTACAACAAGGTGAGCGGCTTGGACAATGCCAAGCAAATATGGGACACCCTCAAGATCTCTCACGAGGGGAATGACATCACCATGCTCACCAAAATGGAGTTGGTGGAGGGCAAGCTTGGACGATTCGCCATGATAAGGGGAGAGGAGCCAACCCAAACGTACAACCGGCTCAAGACCCTCATCAACAAAATAAGGAGCTACGGAAGCACGCGATGGACGGACCACGACGTCGTCCGCCTAATGCTAAGGTCCTTTACCGTTCTTGATCCTCATCTCGTGAACAATATTCGTGAGAATCCCAGGTACACGATAATGACGCCCGAGGAGGTACTCGGAAAATTCGTAAGCGGGCGGATGATGATCAAGGAGGCGAGATACGTCGACGACGCGTTGAATGGTCCAATCCACGAGCCTCAACCCATCGCTCTCAAGGCAACAAGGAGCAAGGAGCCGCTACCCAGCAAGGTGGCGCAAGTTGAGGCGGCCGGGCTCAATGATGAAGAGATGGCTCTCATCATCAAGAGATTCAAGACGGCGCTAAATGGTCGCAAGGGGCAACCAAGGAAGACCAAGACAAAGGGGAAGCACTCATGCTTCAAATGTGGTAAGGTTGGTCATTTTATTGCTAACTGTCCCGAAAATGATAGTGACCAGGAGCAAGGGAAAAATGGGAAGAAAGAGAACAAGAAGGTTTACAAGAAGGCCAAAGGCGAAGCACACCTTGGAAAGGAGTGGGATTCGGACTGCTCTTCGTCCGACTCCGACGACGAAGGACTCGCCGCCACTGCCTTCAACAAATCGGCCCTCTTCCCAAACGAGCATCACACTTGCCTCATGGCAAGGGAGAAGAAGGTAATCAATCATAATGCTAATACTTATGATTCTTCTAGTGATGATGAGTCTAGTGAAGATGAAATAGATTACTCTAGTTTATTCAAGGGATTGGATAGAACTAAGATAGCCAAGATTAATGAATTGATTGATGCCTTGAATGAAAAGGATAGAATCTTAGAGAAACAAGAAGATCTTTTATATGAAGAGCATGATAAATTTGTTAGTGCACAAAATTCACTTGCTCTAGAAGTTAAAAGAAATGGAATGCTTTCTTGTGAACTTTCTACTTGTAATGAAACCATTTCTTCTTTAAAAGGTGAAATTAATGATTTAAATGCTAAGCTAGAGGTAGCAAGTAAATCTAACTCTTGTGTTGAACATGTTGAAATTTGCACTAAGTGTAAGGATGTTGATATTAATGCTTGTTGTGAACACTTAGTTTCAATTTCAAAACTAAATGATGAAGTGACTAGTCTTAATGCCCAACTTAAGACTAGCAAGAATGAATTTGATAAGCTGAAATTTGCAAGGGATGCCTACACGATTGGTAGACACCCCTCAATTAAGGATGGACTTGGCTACAAGAGGGAAGCCAAGGACTTGACAGGCCATAAGGCTCCTATCTCCGCCAAGGATAAAGGGAAGGCTCCTATGGCTAGGAGTACTAAAAGGAACCATGCTTTTATATATCATGATAGGAGACAAACTAGAAATGCTTATAGGAGTTGTAATGCTTATGATGATTTTGACTCTCATGCCATGTTTGCTTCTAGTTCTTCCTATATGCATAATAGAAATATGTCTAGGAGAAATGCTATTCATCATGTGCCTAGAAAGAATATTATTCATGCTCCTAGGAAAGTAGTGAATGAACCTTCTACAATTTATTGTGCTTTAAATGCTTCCTTTGCTATTTGTAGAAAGGATAGGAAAATAGTTGCTAGGAAGTTAGGGGCAAAATGCAAGGGAGACAAAACTTGCATTTGGGTCCCTAAGGATATTTGCACTAACCTTGTAGGACCCAACATGAGTTGGGTACCTAAGACCCAAGCCTAAATTTGCCTTGCAGGTTTATGCATCCGGGGGTTCAAGCTGGATTATCGACAGCGGATGCACAAACCATATGACGGGGGAGAAGAAGATGTTCACCTCCTACGTCAAAAATAAGGATTCCCAAGATTCAATTATATTCGGTGATGGGAATCAAGGCAAGGTAAAAGGGTTAGGTAAAATTGCAATTTCTAATGAGCACTCAATTTCCAATGTGTTTTTAGTTGAGTCTCTTGGTTACAATTTGCTATCTGTTAGCCAACTATGCAATATGGGATATAACTGTTTATTTACAAATGTAGATGTGTCTGTCTTTAGAAGATGTGATGGTTCACTAGCTTTTAAGGGTGTACTAGACGACAAACTTTACCTAGTTGATTTTGCAAAAGAAGAGGCCGGTCTAGATGCATGCTTAATGGCTAAGACTTGCATGGGCTGGCTGTGGCATCGCCGCTTAGCACATGTGGGGATGAAGAACCTCCACAAGCTTCTAAAGGGAGAACACGTGATAGGTCTAACCAATGTTTATTTCGAAAAAGATAGACCTTGTGCAGCTTGTCAAGCAGGTACACAAGTGGGAGGAGCACATCACAGCAAGAATGTGATGACCACGTCAAGACCTCTGGAGCTGCTGCATATGGACCTCTTCGGACCCGTCGCCTATCTAAGCATAGGAGGAAGTAAGTATGGTTTAGTTATTGTTGATGACTTTTCCCGCTTCACTTGGGTGTTCTGTTTGCAGGATAAGTCTGAAACCCAAGGGACCCTCAAGCGCTTCCTAAGGAGAGCTCAAAATGAGTTTGAGCTCAAGGTGAAAAAGATAAGGAGCGACAACGGGTCCGAGTTCAAGAACCTTCAAGTGGAGGAGTTTCTTGAGGAGGAAGGGATCAAGCACGAGTTCTCCGCTCCCTACACACCACAGCAAAATGGCGTGGTAGAGAGGAAGAACAGGACGCTGATCGATATGGCGAGGACGATGCTTGGAGAGTTCAAGACCCCCGAGTGCTTTTGGTCGGAAGCCGTGAACACGGCTTGCCACGCCATCAACAGGGTCTACCTTCACCGCCTCCTCAAGAAGACGTCGTATGAGCTGCTAACCGGTAACAAACCCAATGTATCTTACTTTCGTGTATTTGGGAGCAAGTGCTACATTCTAGTGAAGAAGGGTAGAAATTCTAAGTTTGCTCCCAAAGCTGTAGAAGGGTTTTTGTTAGGTTATGACTCAAATACAAAGGCGTATAGAGTCTTCAACAAATCATCGGGTTTGGTTGAAGTCTCTAGCGACGTTGTATTTGATGAAACTAATGGCTCTCCAAGAGAGCAAGTTGTTGATTGTGATGATGTAGATGAAGAAGATGTTCCAACGGCCGCGATACGAACCATGGCGATTGGAGACATTCGGCCACAGGAACAAGATGAACGAGATCAACCTTCCTCCTCAACAACGGTGCATCCCCCAACTCAAGACGATGAACAGGTTCATCAACAGGAGGCGTGTGATCAAGGGGGAGCACAAGATGATCATGTGATGGAGGAAGAAGCGCAACCGGCACCTCCAACCCAAGTTCGAGCGGTGATTCAAAGGGATCATCCCGTCGACCAAATTTTGGGTGACATTAGCAAGGGAGTAACTACTCGATCTCGATTAGTTAATTTTTGTGAGCATTACTCCTTTGTCTCTTCTATTGAGCCTTTCAGGGTAGAGGAGGCCTTGCTAGATCCGGATTGGGTGTTGGCCATGCAGGAGGAACTTAACAACTTCAAGTGCAATGAAGTTTGGACGCTGGTGCCTCGTCCCAAGCAAAATGTTGTGGGAACCAAGTGGGTGTTCCGCAACAAACAAGACGAGCACGGAGTGGTGACAAGGAACAAGGCTCGACTTGTGGCAAAAGGTTATGCCCAAGTCGCAGGTTTAGACTTTGAGGAGACTTTTGCTCCTGTGGCTAGGCTAGAGTCCATTCGTATTTTGCTAGCGTATGCCGCTCACCATTCTTTCAGGTTGTACCAAATGGATGTGAAGAGCGCTTTCCTCAACGGTCCAATAAAGGAGGAGGTGTACGTGGAGCAACCCCCTGGCTTCGAGGATGAACGGTACCCCGACTACGTGTGTAAGCTCTCTAAGGCGCTCTATGGACTTAAGCAAGCCCCAAGAGCATGGTATGAATGCCTTAGAGACTTTTTAATTGCTAATGCTTTCAAGGTTGGGAAAGCCGATCCAACTCTTTTTACTAAGACTTGTGATGGTGATTTGTTTGTGTGCCAAATTTATGTCGATGACATAATATTTGGTTCTACTAACCAAAAGTCTTGTGAAGAGTTTAGCAGGGTAATGATGCAGAAATTCGAGATGTCGATGATGGGCGAGTTGAACTACTTCCTTGGGTTCCAAGTGAAGCAACTCAAGGACGGCACCTTCATCTCCCAAACAAAGTACACGCAAGACTTGCTGAAGCGGTTTGGGATGAAGGACGCCAAGCCCGCAAAGACGCCGATGGGAACTGACGGACACACCGACCTCAACAAAGGAGGTAAGTCCGTTGATCAAAAAGCATACCGGTCCATGATAGGTTCTTTGCTTTATTTATGTGCTAGTAGACCGGATATTATGCTTAGCGTATGCATGTGTGCTAGATTTCAATCTGATCTGAAGGAGTGTCACTTAGTGGCTGTGAAGCGAATTCTTCGATATTTAGTCGCTACGCCTTGCTTCGGGATCTGGTATCCAAAGGGGTCTAACTTTGACTTGATTGGGTACTCAGATTCCGACTATGCTGGATGTAAGGTCGATAGGAAGAGTACATCGGGGACGTGCCAATTCTTAGGAAGGTCCTTGGTGTCATGGAACTCTAAGAAACAAACCTCCGTTGCCCTATCCACCGCTGAGGCCGAGTACGTTGCCGCAGGACAGTGTTGCGCGCAACTACTCTGGATGAGGCAAACCCTCAGGGACTTTGGCTACAATCTGAGCAAAGTCCCACTCCTATGTGATAATGAGAGTGCTATCCGAATAGCGGAAAATCCTGTTGAGCACAGCCGCACAAAGCACATTGACATCCGGCATCACTTTTTGAGAGACCACCAGCAAAAGGGGGATATCGAAGTGTTTCATGTTAGCACCGAGAACCAGCTAGCCGATATCTTTACCAAGCCTTTAGATGAGAAGACCTTTTGCAGGCTGCGTAGTGAGCTCAATATCTTAGATTCGCGGAACTTGGATTGAAATGTAGCATACATGTGTTTATGCCTTTGATCATGTCCATTCTGCATTTTGTTGCTTATTGTGGTGCTCAAGTTGTACAAACACTCCCTGGACCTCACAAGTCCGTTGCAAAGTGATGCACATGTTTAGGGGGAGATGTGTTACAACTTGACCCTTTGAGACTAACCATATGCTTGAGTTTGCTTGATTTAGTCTCGAAGGAGAATTGAAAGGGAAAAGGTGGACTTAGACCATGAAAGACTTCCACTGCACTCCGATGAGAGGGTAACTTATTCCAAGTCCATCTCATGAACTCTTATTGCCATTTGCTCTAAATTGAAGATTTTGGTGAGACAATGGGGTTAAAGGGCCAAGATTGATCCCGTTTTGGTGCTTGATGCCAAAGGGGGAGAAAATAAAGGCCAAAGCAATAAATGGATCAGCTACCACTTGAGAAATTTGAAAATAGTAGAGTAGAGCTTTTGGTTTGTCAAAACTCTTTTATTGTCTCTTTTGGCTTCTTATGGGGAGAAGTAGTAATTATGGGAAAAAGGGGGAGTTTTTGAAATCTTTGATCAATCTCTTTTGGAATGACTCTCTTTATGCTTCAACATGTGTGTTTGACTTAGAGATAGAGATTTGAGTTTGATTTGCAAAAACAAACCAAGTGGTGGCAAAGGATGATCCATATATGCCAAAATTGAATCAAAATAAATTTGAGTTTTATTTGAAGTGAGTTTGCACTTGTTCTAGTTGCTGTATGTTGTGTTGGCATAAATCACCAAAAAGGGGGAGATTGAAAGGGAAATGTGCCCTTGGGCCATTTCTAAGTATTTTGGTGATTGAGTGCCAACACAAGTGCTTAAATGTGAATTTATGTCCATGGATGAACAAAGTGCAAATCATGAAGTAAAGATATGTTTCTAAGCCTTAGTACATTGGTTTTGTGTACTAATATACTTGTCTAAGTGTTAGAAACAGAAAGCAGAAGAAAAGAAAAGAGGAGAAAAAGACTTGGCTGTATACAGCCAAGACTCAGCTCGGTCTGGCACACCGGACTGTCCGGTGTGCACCGGACAGTGTCCGGTGCGCCAGGCTGACTCGGCGTGAAGAGGCCGCTCTCGGGAATTCGCCGACGGCGTACGGCTAAAATTCACCGGACTGTCCGGTGTGCACCGGACTGTCCGGTGAGCCAACGGTCGGCCGGGCCAACGGTCGGCCGCGCAATCTGCGCGGGACACGTGGCCGAGCCAACGGCTAGAAGACGGCACCGGACTGTCCGGTGTGCACCGGACATGTCCGGTGCGCCAACGGCTCCCAGATCTGCAACGGTCTGCAACGGTCGGCAGCGCCATTTTAGGAAGGAAATCGGGCACCGGACAGTGTCCGGTGTGCACCGGACTGTCCGGTGCCCCCGACGACAGAAGGCAAGATTGGCCTTCCAGATTTGCTCTCAACGGCTCCTAGCTGCCTTGGGGCTATAAAAGGGACCCCTAGGCGCATGGAGGAGATACCCAAGCAACCTTAGAGCATTCTTGATCATCCACACTCAGTCTTTGCGCATTCGTTTGTCATTCTCAGTGATTCGAGCTCCGTTCTAGTGAGAACTTTGAGATAGTCTTTTGAGCTCGATTCTTGGCCGTGTGTGTGCGCATTTTGCTGTGGATTTGTATGTTGCTTCCCTCCCTTACTCTGTGCTTCTTTGTGATCATATACTTGTAAGGGCAAGAGACTCCAATTTGTGGAGATTCCTTGCAAACGGGATAAAGAAAAGAAAGCAAAACATTGTGGTATTCAAGTGGGTCTTTGGACCGCTTGAGAGGGGTTGATTGCAACCCTCGTCCGTTGGGACGCCACAACGTGGAGTAGGCAAGCGTTGGTCTTGGCCGAACCACGGGATAAACCACTGTGCCATCTTTGTGATTGATCTTCTGTGGTTATTGTGTTTTGTTGAGACTCCTCTCTAGCCACTTGACATTATCTGTGCTAACACTTAACCAAGTTTTGTGGCTTAAGTTTGAAGTTTTACAGGATCACCTATTCACCCCCCCCTCTAGGTGCTCTCAAACTTAACTTAAAACCTAAAAACAGAGACTAAAAACTGAACTGAACTGAAACTTTTTAGAATGTAATTTTTAGATGAAACTTGAGAACAGGAGGACGTGTAGTTTGCAGTTCTCATAATGGGACCTATGCATTTTCTAGAAGAGCACTTGAGAAACTGACTACACCTGATAATTTCCAGAAGAGCACTTGAGAAAGGGGCGCCAGAGAAAGAGAGAGCTGCTACTCACCTGGAGCGCCGGGCAGAGGGACCAAGACCGTCGGGTAGGAGACTCGCGAGCTCGACGAGGAGCACCGCAGACTGGCGAGCTCGACGAGCGCCGGGAGCAGTCGGGGAGCCGGACAGAGAGGGAGAGGAAGAAAAGAGCGAGCTCGCGATCCGTTCTGAAGAATAGAGGAAGGTCGATCCGTTTTGACGAACGGGAAATCCAAATCTTCAACGTAACAACAGCCGGCGACGGATAAAAGTGCCCACGATGACAAATTTCCAAACGGAAGCCTATTATAATACTAAGATTCCAATTGCAAGGTTGGGGATACCAAACTTCCGAAGCCCGCCGTTCGGGATACCTCAGCTCAAAAAACTCCACATTTGTAGGGATGAAAGCGGTAATTCGAGCTGTTAGAACAAATTTAATATTTTAAAATAGATATGCATAAAATTTAATGTTGATCTTTTCTTATGTTATCAAGCACATTAGTACACATATGAATAAAATATTACACAAATTGTTTTATGTATTATTTGCTCCCTACAACATGAAACGTTGAAAAAATTACCGAATTTATTTCCGAATCCATACCGAAGTTTATATCTATTATTTGAGAAAATATAGAATGAATTTGAGGTTTACCTTTTATGAATCTTTACAAGCTGCATGTTAAAAATAAGAATACAAATTTGTATTGTAGATTATATATCCTATTTATTCGCAATCAAAGAAAAAGACTAAAAAACTGATTACCGAATAAATACCGTTTCCGACCGTTTTCATCCCTACATATTTGAGTGCATTCGAACGTGACCGTCCCTCACTCCCTCTTTTGTCAACCGACGAAGCGCCAGAACAGGTTCGAGGCTCTCTGGGCCCACTCGTCATGGTGGAGCTGTCGTCCATGTCGCGGAAGGAAAGGAGGAAACCCCGCCAAAACCCCCGCCGCGTCTTCCTTCCATTCCCATCCTCCCGACCCCTGCCCGCCTCCGCTTGCAAAATGCAAACCCTAGTTCGTTCGTCTCTCCCTGCTTCATCGTGGGCGGATGCAGGTACCCCCTCCCTCCTAACACCCTGACTCTCGTGAATCTCTCTTCCATCGTGTCGTGGCCTCGTGGGTCGCGCATGCAGTTGCGATTCGATCCCGGGTTCGTTGTGGGCTTGTTGTGGCTATTTGGTAAGCGTAGCTCATTCTAGCGCGTGAGGTTTGGCGATGTTCTCTTCAGGGAATTTTGGGGGTCCAAGCGGCATCGTTTGATTGGACGGTGAGGTGTGCCGGTTCTGCATATACACCCTCGCCGCCGTGCAGCAGTGACGCGCGATTCTTCATTAGCTTCACTAAGTTGGG
Source organism: Zea luxurians (assembly GCA_029449295.1). Classification (NCBI taxonomy): domain Eukaryota; kingdom Viridiplantae; phylum Streptophyta; class Magnoliopsida; order Poales; family Poaceae; genus Zea; species Zea luxurians. Next base: position 8,246,864 of record JAOPSE010000005.1, on the reverse strand, counting down.
TTTACATACCTGGTGTTGGATTGGATCCGCTGGATTATCCCGTCCTTGTTGATCTGCTGGCTGACCCATAAGCAGTAAAAGGGAAATGCCATGGCGTGTCAAGGCGGTTACTTGGTGACCTGGTGTCCGTGTGCCTCTGAACATGACTTAATTACTCTGGTCTCTGGATCATTCACCTGCATACATATCCCTTGTGTTGTCGCCAGGAACCACTGAGATGTTTAAATTTAGCCATTTAGATGTGTGCGCTTCGTATTTTGTCCCTCAGTGTCGTAGTCCTTCCTTTAGCTCAGGCAAGCCATGTATGGGTTCTGACCTTTTCTTCTGGAACAGATGTGTGCTGTTGAATTTGAATCTGCAGTAGTGTCTCACTGATACTACCTGCAGCAGTCCGACAGTTGTGGATTACCTTTTGGCTTTGCCGGCTTGTCCCCTCGTGTGGTCTTACTGAAATACTGAGACAGCTCGTGGCTAATTAAATAATTTTGTCTCAGCAAGGACATGTCAGCTATCAAGAAGCTACAAAATGATCGTTCTTATAATGGCTGATCGAGTGTAGTATTTCGTCTTACTATGCTGATTGGCTTGCTTTTATGTTGTGCTTGTGTGAATTTGCTTGCCGTACTTGTTGGATTCACTCTTGGATTGCGAGGGCACCATGTTATACTTGGAAGAAAGCACGGGCAACCTAAGATTGTTGACGATGATGTTATGCAACAAGATAGATATAACTCATATCTTGCTAGAAACCATGCTATGTAGTGGCACCCCTCCATTAATTTATCATACATGCTTTCATTTGTTTAGATTAGTGTTTTCATTTTTGTTTCAAGTATCAAATCCAAATCCTTTCTTCGATCAGCTGCTACAGTTGACCAGCCCAATGCATCAGTGGCCAGCAATGTGGTTTGCTATGCTGAATGGTTTGTTTTGATGTTAGGCTGGTGGCAATAAGCTTGCAGACCTTGTAACTGAATGGGCTGAAACTGTGCAATGGTCACCTAAGGAAGGTGGTTGATGATGGTTATGATAACAAAAAAATAACTTATATCACGCTGAAAATCATGTTATGCTTAGCAGTTAGCCCTCTCAAAGTAAAAAAGAAGTTATGCACTCTTCTGATAGGACATGCTGCACGTCGGGTGATATGCCTTCCACAATAGCTAAATATTAGTACAACTTCTAGGCATATTGCTATATTATATTCATTGTACATGAATTCTTCATTTTTTTACATATTATTAAATTGTACTTGAGTCCTGACACTGAGATTGCATCAGTTACATGGTAGTTTGGTTTGTTTCTTCTTAATTTTCCTGCTTATATTGTGTCTCCAATTCTATTTTATTATTTTTTAGGGGCAGGGGGGGTGTTGTGGCTGCTGCGTGGTGGTCGGCGAGGGGAATGCAGGGGAGAGTGGAGGAGGAGAGTGGCTTGAGAACAAGAACGCAGAACGTAGCGAGGAGGTCTGTCGTCGCCGACGGCTGAAGGCGCCACCGTCGAAGAACAGCCCACCTCTAGGAGGTAACTGTATTATTCTTCGATTCCCCTCTTACAAACTAGCAGCCAGCCTTTATAGTATAGGCGGCAGGGAACACACCCAATCAACTTATTACTTTCTATAATGGAAATAGGAAACTCTACTGTCTGCTATAGCAGAAATAGGAAACTACTGATTGATATACTGGAGATAGGACTCGCCTGATCCTCTTCCCTTGCTTCCAATTCGGCTGCCTGATTGCTTGCTTCCTTTCCTATTCTTCCAGCTCTTCTAGCTCGGTTGCCTTATTGGTGGAGGTTCCCTTCCTGAGCCTGCGCCCATAGGTGTTCCTGTAGAAGAATGAGTCCACAACACTTCCCCCCTCCCCCTGGAACAGCTCGTCCTCGAGCTGAAACACCGGATATTCTTTCTTGAATTCTTCTAGTGAAATCCAAGAAGCATCAACAGCTGTCTGTCCGTCCCAATGTACCAACAATTCCCATACTCCATGGTTGAGACGAGCACGAATGATCTTCAAGGGATTAGGAACCACTCTTCCATGCACAAGAGATGGCAACTGCACTGGATCACCTACCGGAGGGGTACCCACGAAAGGCTTAAGAAGAGCCACATGAAACACATTATGGATGCGAGCTGCTGCTGGTAAACGAAGACGATAAGCTACTGATCCAATCTGCTCTAGCACTTCATAAGGTCCAAAGTACTTAGGGCCCAGCTTGGTGGCACGAGCTGGAGTGATACCCACGGCTGTGCGGTGATGCAAACGGAGCCAAACCCAGTCTCCTACTGCAAAGACAACCTCCCGGTGCTTTTTATCATGCTGAGCACGCATTACCTCCTGAGCCAACAATAACCGATCACGGATCTCAGCAAGGAATTCATCTCTATCTCTGAGTTGGGCTTCTACTGCTGCCACCTTTGCCGCCCCCTGTTCAAATTGCAGCAAGGTTGGTGGAGGCCGGCCATAAACCACCTGGAAAGGAGAAACACCAATATCTGTTTGGAAGGAAGAATTGTAGCAAAATTCTGCCCACGGTAACCACTGTAGCCAAGAACGAGGTCGATCTCCTGCTAAGCAACGAAGATACATAGTGATAATGCGATTAGTGACCTCCGACTGCCCATCCGTTTGTGGGTGAAAAGCTGAACTGAGAAGCAATGTCACCCCTGCTAAACGGAATAATTCAGTCCAAAAAGTGCTAGTAAAAACCGGGTCCCGGTCACTAACAATAGAACATGGGAACCCATGTAGCCGAACAATCTCATCAAAGAAGGCTTTTGCAACAACGGTGGCTGAATATGGATGGCTGAGTGGGATGAAATGAGCATATTTGGAAAACCGGTCCACCACAGTCAAAATAACTGATTTCCCACCAACTTTGGGAAAGCCCTCAACGAAGTCCATAGCAATATCACTCCAAACAGAAGAGGGAACTGGCAGGGGCTGCAGCAGTCCAGCTGGGTGCAAGTGCTCAGTTTTATTGCGCTGACAAACTCCACAACCTTTGACATACTCTCGGACCAAACGGCTGCTGTGAGGGTTGAAGAAGGATAACCGAAGACGATAGAGTGTCTTCTGAATACCCTCATGTCCTGCTGTATGTGCATTCTCCAGTAGCTGTGGCCATAGGGGAGATGAATCTGGAACATATGCTTTGCCCTGAAATAACAGCAGTCCATCCACCTCCGTCCACCCTGCTGGTGCAGTGCCACTGGCTAACTGGGCCCGAATTTCTTGTGCTCTTGGATCAGCAAGGAGTTCTTGACGAATTGCGTCAAAAACTGCAAATGATGTTGTCGATAGGGCATGAATACTGAAGGCCTCCTCATCCCGACGAGATAAGGCATCTGCTGCTGCATTTTGCTTCCCTGGGCGGTACACCACATCCAGATCATAACCAAATAGCTTCGTGACCCAAGTGTGCTGCGGAATAGTGGTCAGACGTTGGTCCAATATGTACTTCAAGCTGCGATGATCAGTGCGGACTGTGAATGACCTGCCCCACAAGTATGGCCTCCAATTGCGAACGGCTTTGACTAAGCCGATCAGCTCTCTTTCATATGCGGGCAACTTGGCGTGGTGAGGGGCCACGGCGCGACTGAAGTAAGCCACGGCGCCCTCTCCCTGGTGCAGCACCGCGCCAAAGCCGGAGCCCGAAGCATCGCAGTCGACGTAGAAGCGCTTGGAGAAGTCTGGTAGTCGGAGCAGTGGAGCAGACACCAGCGCCTTCTTCAGGGCTTGGAAGGCCGATGCCGCTTGGGAAGTCCAGGAGAAAGCCGCCCCCTTGAGGAGAGCAGTTAAGGGCTCGGCCACCGCACCGTACCCCGCAATAAACTTGCGGTAGTACCCGGTGAGGCCAAGAAAACCCCGCAGCGCCCGTGCAGTCCGCGGTTGTGGCCATGCCTCCACAGCCGCCACCTTGGATGGGTCCATGGCCACGCCCTCCTTGGAGATAATATGGCCCAGGTAGGCCACCGTTGGTTCGCCGAAGAAACATTTAGACTGCTTGATGAAGAGGCAGTTGGCGCGTAACAACTGAAAAACCATCCTGACCTGCTGCACATGTGTCTCCCAAGAAGAACTATAGATGAGTATATCATCAAAAAAGACTAGAACGAACCGGCGGAGAAATTGTTGGGGTCGTGCTTCGGTGCGCCGAAGGTCTCACACGAAGAAGCAGCTTCGGCTGAAGTCGTCTCCAAGAGATGGCCGAAGGTTCCTTTTCATGGAGCTTCGGCGTTTCAAACCGACATAGAGATAGAATGACCTTTTTATACATATAGGTCTGAGTCAATGTTGTAAACTTTTGTAAGGGGCATAATTGTAATTTGTCACAGGCTGCGACCTGTGCCTATAAATAGATGAACAGTACCTCTGTACTGTTCACGCGAACCTGTCATTTGCCTTCGCATCACACTTGTACTCTCGCCTTCCTCAGGACCGAAGGTACATTTGTAATTTGAAATCATTTATATTCGTTCATGTTAGTAAAAATGGAAATGATTCTATGTTAACATTTAAATGTCTATTTTATACATCATGATTTATACGAATACTTCATCCTTCATTATTATGTTTACGAAGGTACGTCCTTCGTAACCTTCGTCCGAAGTCCCTTATATTCCGAAAGGATATAATGAGATGAAGGACGAAGGACCTTAATATTTAACATTTTCTGTGTTGCCTTGTTCTTAATTCTTAGCACTTGAGAACAAGCCCCCAACATTGGCGCCCACCTCCGGTGAACTCACTTCCACTTTTCTGAGCTGATGGCTTCGTTCAACAATCAAGCTGGAGCTGCTTCGGCTTCGAAGCTGGTGCTCCCGATAACAGGCGGTTCTTGCTCAGAGCCGGCTAACAAGAAGCAGAAGAAGGAGGCTCAGAGAAGGGTGCAGCATGTTGGAGTGCAGGGACCCTTCATCAAGTCAATATGGTCTCATATTCCAATTACTTTCTCTCAGGAAGACCTTCAGCTTAAGGATTATCCTCACAATGATGCCATGGTTATCTCTTGCGTGATCAAAGGATTTCTGGTCCACAATGTCCTAGTTGATACAGGCAGTGCAGCTGACATTATATTTGCTAAAGCCTTCAGACAAATGCAAGAGCCCGAAGACAAGATTCATGATGCTACGCACCCTCTTTGTGGCTTCGGAGGGCGGCAGATTGTAGCACTTGGGAAGATTACCATGCCGGTAACCTTCGGGTTTGTTAACAACACAAGGACTGAGCAAATTGTGTTTGATATTGTTGACATGGAGTATCCTTACAATGCTATCATTGGCCGAGGTACTCTTAATGCCTTCGAAGCAATTCTTCACCCAGCTTATCTCTGCATGAAGATACCTTCGGAACAAGGACCTATTGCTATTCATGGAAGCCAGGAAGCTGGACTGACTCCAAAGCAATCCATAATATAGATGGAGCTGAAGCTTGTGAACAGTACAAATTCAGGAGGGAGAAGGCAGCTTCAGCGGATCAGCCGAAGCCCATGATATTGTGTGAAGACATAGCAGAGCAGAAGGTGCTCTTGGGCTCGCAATTATCTGAAGACCAGGAGAAAACCTTGATAAGGTTTTTATTCAACAACAAAGATGTTTTTGCATGGTCAGCCAATGATCTCTGTGGAGTAAATCGGGATGTTATTGAACATTCGCTCAATGTTGACCCTTCCTTCAGACCCCGAAAGCAGAGGCTTCGGAAAATGTCTGATGACAAGGCCGAAGGGGCTCGCAACGAAGTAAAAAGACTCCTCAGTGCAGGAGTTATCAGAGAAGTGAAGTATCCAGAGTGGTTAGCTAACACTGTTATGGTGAAAAAGGCCAATGGCAAGTGGAGAATGTGTATTGATTTCACAGATCTCAACAAGGCTTGTCCGAAGGATGAATTCCCGCTGCCAAGGATAGACTCTTTAGTTGATGCAGCAGCTTCTTCAGAGCTCATGAGTCTCCTGGACTGCTACTCAGGCTATCATCAAATCTGGATGAAGAAGGAAGATGAGCCGAAGACTAGCTTCATAACCCCAAGTGGTACATATTGCTATCTTCGGATGCCTGAGGGGCTCAAAAATGCCGGAGGGAGTTTCAGCCGAATGACAGCGAAGGTTCTCCAGTCTCAGATAGGCAGAAATGTGCTGACTTATGTCGATGACATTATTGTAAAAAGCACGAAGCAGGAAAATCATATTGCTGATCTGCAGGAGACCTTCGCCAGCTTCAGACAGGCTGGTCTGAAGCTGAATCCAGAAAAATGTGTCTTCGGAGTGAAGAAGGGCAAATTTCTTGGATGCTTGGTTTCAACAAAGGGGATCGAAGCTAATCCAAATAAAATCGAAGCTATACTTCGAATGGAGCCACCAACCACAAGAAAAGGGGCCCAAAGATTGACAGGAAGGCTGGCATCTCTTAACAGATTTATATCCAGATCAGCAGAAAGAAACTTACCATTCTTCGAGGTGCTGAAGTCAGCTGAAGTCTTTCAATGGGGCCCAAGTCAACAAAAAGCCTTCGAAGAGCTGAAGCAATACTTAATAGATCTCACAACATTAACTCCACCAACGCCAGGGGCTCCTCTGTTGTTATATGTGGCAGCTTCGCACTCAGCAGTAAGTGCGGCACTTGTTCAGGAGAAGTTTGATGGACAAGTCAAGAAGCAGGTCCCAGTATATTTTGTGTCTGAGGTCCTTAGTGTCTCAAAGAAAAATTATACAGAGCTGGAGAAGGTATTATATGCCGTTTTAATGGCATCCAGGAAGCTTCGGCACTATTTTCAGGCATTCAACATTATTGTTCCTTCTTCGCAGCCGTTGAAGGACATCATGAGAAATAGAGAAGCTACTGGGCGTATTGGAAAATGGGCTGCGGAGCTCAATGAATTTTACATTGATTATGTGCATAGATCCTCAATTCAGTCTCAAGCATTGGCAGATTTCATTGCCGACTGGACGCCAGGGGCTCAGGACGAAGAAGCGAATAAAGACGCCGAAGTATGGACGGTGTTTTGTGATGGCTCTTGGGGAACCTTCGGAGCAGGTGCAGCTGCTGTGTTGGTCTCACCGTCCAAGGTTAAAACTTGCTATGCAGCAAGACTTGACTTCAGCTGCACAAATAATATAACTGAGTACGAAGCCCTGCTCCTGGGTCTTCGGAAACTAAAGGCAATGGGGATCAGAAGGGCGATTCTTAAAACTGATTCCCAGGTTGTTTCTTGTCATATTGACAAAAGTTGCAAGGCTAAAGACCCGAAGCTTGAAAAATACCTAGACACGGTCCGAAGGATCGAAGCTTCCTTCGAAGGATTTTCTGTTAAGAATATCCCTCGAGGACAAAATGAGCATGCTGATTTGTTGGCCAAGTCTGCAGCACAGGGGCTGCCGTTACCTTCGGATGTGTTCTTCGAAACAATAAGGGCACCTTCAGTGGAGCTACTGGAAAGAGCAGTCCTTAACATTTCTCCTGTTTACAGTGAAGATTGGAGAACTGAAATAATCTCTTACCTTCAGGGTAACTTCCTATCAGATGACGAAGCTTATAATAAAAGGATAGAGGCGAGAGCTCGTCCGTATGTCATGATAGAAGGGGAGTTATACAAGCATGGAGTTTGTGCCCCGTTGCTCAAGTGCTTGTCTAGACCCGAAGGTATAGAGTTAATGAAAGAGATACATGCAGGCCTGTGTGGATCCCACATCGGATCCAGGCCATTACTTGGAAAAGTTTTCCGCCAAGGGTTTTATTGGCCGAAGGCAGCTTCGGATACAGCGGAGTTGGTTCAAAAGTGCGAAGGTTGTCAGAAATGTGCGAGAAATCAGAAGCAACCTTCGTCTTTGACACAGCTGATACAACCCATCTGGCCATTGCAAAGGTGGGGCCTTGACTTGTTGGGCCCATTACCACCGGCCCAAGGGAATCTAAAATATGTTATAGTAGCTGTGGAGTATTTTTCTAAGTGGATTGAGGCGAAGCCATTAGCCACAATAACTTCGGCCACTGTCCAAAAGTTTTTCTGGCAGAACATTGTCTGTCGCTTCGGAGTACCGAAGGCCATCACTGTAGATAATGGAGCGCAGTTCGACTCCGAAGTTTTCAGAAATTTCTGTGATCAAATTGGAACGAAGATCCATTTTGCATCAGTCAGGCATCCGGAGTCGAATGGGCTTGTTGAAAGGGTCAACGGCATCATAATGACAGGAATAATGAAGCTAATCTTTAACCAACCAAGGGGAAAGTGGCCAGATCAGTTGACCAAAGTGGTGTGGAGCCACAATACAACAACATCAAGGTCTACAGGCTTTACCCCATTTAAGTTGCTATTTGGTGACGAAGCAATAACCCCGGAAGAAGCCAAAGCTGGATCAATAAGAGTGGTAGCTTCGGCAGAATCAGGTTCCGAAGATACTTGTCTCGTGGAAAAAGATGCCTTAGAAGGGATCAGGCTTCAAGCCGTGGAGAATATCAATAAATACCAGGCTGAAACAGTAAAATGGCGAGATAGAAAGGTCCGGCTAAAAAATATTGAGCCGGGACACTTGGTGCTTCGGAGAGTGGCCAACCCAGACACAGTGGGCAAGTTACAATTGAAATGGGAAGGACCTTTCTTAGTAGCATCTTCGTCAAGGCCTGGTTCGTACAGACTGAAGGACATGGATGGCAATGAAATTCCAAGATCTTGGAATGCGGATGAGCTTCGGCGGTTTTATGTATAACTCGGTGTAATTTTGTATGTTTTTTCTTTTCTTTTTCATGGCACCCTTTTCCTTTCTAAAGGGGGAGAAAGGTTTTTAATGGGGCCATCATATGTAATTTTCCTTTTTAGTTTTATAAGAGCAAAATCCCCCAAAGAATGTAAATGTAAAAGCTGAGAGCGCACCATCGAGTGCCGAAACTGAAAAAGAGAAAAAGCTCCGAAGACGTCCCTAAGGGGATGCAGAGCTCACAGCGAAAAGTCAACGTTGATTCCGCCGAAAGTAAAAGGCGAAGAAGCTCCAAAGACGTTCCTAAGGGAATGCAGAGCTTATACCGCCTAAGTAAAAGGCGAAGAAGCTCCAAAGACGTCCCTAAGGGGATGCAGAGCTTACAGCGAAAAGTCAACGCTGATACTGCCTAAGTAAAAGGCGAAGAGGCTCCAAAGTCGTTCCTAAGGGAATGCAGAGCTAATGTGTGGTTGTTTCAAAGGAAGTAATGGCTGAGAATGTGGCTTCGGACATATGCTTCGGACATTCATTCGCGCATTACATTACATCATAACATTTGCATGCATAAGCATTCATTCATAGCATTTGTGTTCAAAAGTGGTTGCTTCGGCAAAAAGAATAATTGGTCTTTTATGCTTCGTTGATCGGCAAAGAGAATTAGCTTTTTTATGAATCGTTGTATAAAAGAAAAGCTTCGGCAGAAGGGAGAAGAGGTATTTTATGCTTCGTTGTGTACGAAAAGAAGGGAAGGTGTTTTTTCGCTTTCGGCTCAAAATACTGATTTCGTCCACATCAAAGCACTTCAGTAGAAGGGTAAGAATATATTACAAGGTATGTGCAAAGTTCCTTGAGAACAGTCTAACTATATTTACAAGAGTTGTTACAAAACTATCCTGAGTTTTTCTATAGCATACTTCTACTGATCTTCATTAAGCTTCAGCTTCGGCGACAGCTTCGGCGACATATCTTAGGCATCATCTTCACCTTCGTCATCCTACATAAATCAAGGAATCGTGAGTAAAAATCAAGTGCAAAGGAAAAGGTAAGTACGAAGTATCATTTCTTACTGGTTCAAGATGACTTCGGGCTTCGTCTCCAGCCTTCTCCCGCCCGCCTTTTGTCCATATCATTTTTATAAACCTATTTGAAATGCTTCGGGCGAGGTCAGGTATATCATCCAGGATTGATGGAGATAGGGTGAAGTTGGGCCTGTTGACAATCTTTCCATGCTCGCAGCCGGCCTTCAGGAATGCAGCAGCGGTACCCCGGGAAGCTACCCAGGCACAGAAGTCGCCGTGCCCGGCTATAACTTCGTCAAGTTCTTCGATTTCAGCTTCAATATGATCGAAGGCCTGTGGTAAATTTTCCGCTGAAGGGTTAAATTTCCCGCTGCTGGCTCCAACAGAGTAAAATATCTTTTTTAATCGTCCAATACAATTATTGCCAAATTCCAAGCATTTGTCTTGAAGGCTTGTTAACGATTTCTTCAACTCTGAGCTGGTCTGGACTTCGGCTTCAAGCTTCGAGTTAAGCTCTAGCTTCTCCTGATCGAATTGTTTTGATTGACTGATAAGCTTCGAATTCAACTTTGATACTTTAGCCTCAGTCTCAGCCAGTAAGCCTTCGGTCGATTGGAGCTCGAAGTCTTTCTTTTCAATGATGGCAGATTGTTCTTTTATTTTGCTTTCTAAGTTTTCAATTATAGCTTCGTGTTTTTTGTCCTCCAAATCTTGCTGCATCTTCAGAGCTTTGCTCAGTAGCATGCTCTGCACAGAAACAACTTACGTCAGTGACATTTTCGTTATTAACAGCAATAAAAACAAGAGAAAAGGTTGTTTACCTTGAAGTTGGAGTAAAATAAGCTGCCGACGATATGTTGTCGTCGGTAGCGGCTGATGTCTGTCTCTAGCTTCGGAAAACCGATACTCTTTGATAGAGTACCGATTACCTTAGCTCCAGTCTGGTCTCGAATGCAGCCCAATTTTTCGTCATCAATGCCTCCAAATAGAAGGGCTCCTGGCTTGTAGCCGCAAGATTTGGCATAGTCCTTGAGTTCTTCTATTTCGTCCTTCGTCAGTTTTTGCCCAACTAAATTCTGGAAGGAGTAGGCTTCGTCGTCCGAAGTGTCTTCGGCTATTTCTTTTCCTTTCTCAGGCACTGTGGCCATGGTTTTTTCAGTAGTAGCACCAATTTCTTCTGCAGCCATGTCTTCCAAAATCTTGTTAATGTCCTCAATGGTAGTTTCTAAGTTTGTATCTTCGGCTGTAGCGGCTTCGGTAGCCGCGACCTCCGAAGGTGCGCCTTCGACGATTGTTGTACCTTCAGTAGCTGCCGTTTTCTGAATTGACGCCCTAGGCGGCGTCTTGTCGATAACTTCAGTTACTGCAATAATTCTTTGCCGCTTGGGTTTCCTTATCTTCGTTTGATCCGGCTCGTCCACCTTTTGAAAAAGCTTCGTCAGTTGGAGCCCTAATGGACTTAGCTTCGTGGGCATGGGTTCAGTCATTACCTTTAAAATTTCCTCCACGTCGCTGGTAGAAGGTGGTGTGGGGGTCCCCTTTTCTTCGGATATTTTTCGCTTCGGAGTTGATATTTTTCTTTTCTTGGGAATTTTCTTCTCTGTTGCTGGTCGTTCTTCATCCTTGGTCAGAGTTTCGGCCACTCTTTTTCTTTTGTGGCCCTCGGCACCCTTGTTCAACCGCTCATAGTCTGGGTACTCGAAGCCCAGGGCATCAAGCACTCGGTTCAGCCTTCGCTTCGGTCGGGCACCGAAGGCCGCTGTCATTAGTTGATCCTCTTTTTTGGAGTAATTCCCCAGGATTTCATTGCACATCACCTCAACTGTGTCTAACCACTCTTTGCAGGGTTTTTTGAAGTACTTCTTAAACTTGAAGTGATAAGGAAGCCGGACAAGCTCCCCCTTCTTCTTCTCTCCCTCCAACTTCGGCATTTCCCACTCTTTTAGAGTAGGGAAAACTCTGAATGCCAAGAACTCCTGAACTAGATCCCTGGTGCCAATATGTTCTGAAATAATTTCAAATTCACCCAGAGCAGCCCAGGTGGGACCTTCTAGATCGCCGATGCGGCATCGTGGCCTTGTCTCTCCGAAGATTAAATCCAGAGGGCTTTGTACCAATTTTTCTTTGTCTTCGTCAACTTTTACATAAAACCACTCAGATTTCCAGCCTGCTGGCCATTTGCTTCGGTAGCTGATGACAGGACACTTTGTAGTCTTCCGGTAGGCAAAATTATAGCAACCGAAATTATCATGTAGCCCATCTTTTCTAGCCTTTGTTTGGTAATGTAATTCGTGAACTCGGCAGAAGCTGTCGGCAAACGGTTCCACATCTTGGCTTCGGAGGGCCCAGATATAAACATTGAGCCTAACGATGGCGTTAGGAGTCAATTGATGAAAGTAGATACCAAACCTCTTCAGTATCTCCGCAATAATCTTGTGAAGAGGGAATCTAAGCCCAGCCTTTAAAAAGCTCTTGAAGATAACAATCTCATCCTTCCCTGGCTTCGAGGTGGTTTCTTCTCCCCCGAAGCGGAGTAGCTTCTTCTGATCTTCATTGAAATAACCTGCTTTCACCATCTTCGAAAGATCAGCTTTTGAAACAGTTGATTTCCCAAAATCCAGGTGACTGGGCTTGCTGGGCATAGCAATATGGTAGTCATCTTCGGGGTCAGTCCCTTCAATGTTTTCTTCTTCTCCTTCGGCAGTTGTCGGGTTTGCTTCAGCAGCAGGCATTTCTTCCGCAGTCACTAGACCGGAACGCTGCATCGCTTCGGAGATGGGCACAGTGTCCGAACCTTCGGCTTCGTCTCCCTCACGTACAACTTTGGCAGTAGATCGCACTCTCGCCATTTGATTCTGAGTTTGGGGAAGTCAAAAACTTTTTCTTTTTTCTTTTCTCCCGAAGCTCTTCTTTCTGACGAAGCAGATGTCGAGATGGACCTTCGTTTGATTCTGAGGCTCAAGCTTCGGCTATGGTGGAAAATTTTGGCAGCAAAACAGTGCAAATAGCAATGAATGCTGTGGTAACTTCACACCTACCCGTTTGTTTATATAGTGCTGCAGGTAAGAAGGCGAAGCGGCAGGATTTTTGCACCACGCGGGCAGTCACTTGTACTCGCTGTGCAGTGGACCGCAAAGGTCAAACAGTAACTCTGCAAGGTGGGCCTGGCACGCGCTCGGAAGCCGGATCGTTTCTCCGCAACGAGCTCAGGGAAGGTGTTTTTTGGACCTTCGGCTTCCCGAAGCTGAAGAGGCTTTTTTCACGGGTCAAGCTCGTTACGAAAAACGATCTAGCACCGCGAAAGGGGCTACTGTTGGGGTCGTGCTTCGGTGCGCCGAAGGTCTCACACGAAGAAGCAGCTTCGGCTGAAGTCGTCTCCAAGAGATGGCCGAAGGTTCCTTTTCATGGAGCTTCGGCGTTTCAAACCGACATAGAGATAGAATGACCTTTTTATACATATAGGTCTGAGTCAATGTTGTAAACTTTTGTAAGGGGCATAATTGTAATTTGTCACAGGCTGCGACCTGTGCCTATAAATAGATGAACAGTACCTCTGTACTGTTCACGCGAACCTGTCATTTGCCTTCGCATCACACTTGTACTCTCGCCTTCCTCAGGACCGAAGGTACATTTGTAATTTGAAATCATTTATATTCGTTCATGTTAGTAAAAATGGAAATGATTCTATGTTAACATTTAAATGTCTATTTTATACATCATGATTTATACGAATACTTCATCCTTCATTATTATGTTTACGAAGGTACGTCCTTCGTAACCTTCGTCCGAAGTCCCTTATATTCCGAAAGGATATAATGAGATGAAGGACGAAGGACCTTAATATTTAACATTTTCTGTGTTGCCTTGTTCTTAACTCTTAGCACTTGAGAACAAGCCCCCAACAGAAATGGCTTGAGGATGTCATTCATGAGAGCTTGAAATGTTGCTGGCGCGTTCGTCAAGCCGAAAGGCATGACGAGGAACTCAAAATGGCCATGATGCGTGCGAAACGCGGTCTTGGCGATGTCCTCTGGATGCATCCGGACCTGGTGGTACCCGCTGCGGAGATCAATCTTGGTGAAGAAACAAGCGCCCGACAGCTCATCAAGGAGCTCGTCGACCACTGGGATAGGAAATTTGTTCTTGACCGTCTTGTCATTTAAGGCCCGAAAATCCACACAAAATCGCCAAGTACCATCATGCTTCTTCACAAGGAGAACAGGGGAGGAGAAAGGGGATGTGGTTTCCCGAATAATCCCCTGTGCCAGCATTTCCTGACATTGGCGCTCAATCTCATCTTTCAAAAGCTGCGGGTATCGGTACGGGCGGACTGCAATGGGAGCCGTACCCGGCAACAAATGAATGTGATGGTCATGGCGTCGCGCGGGCGGCAGTCCACGCGGTTCTGCAAACAGGTCAGTAAAATCTTGCAGTAATGAATTCATGAGGTCCCTGGTCGCCGTCATAGCAGCAAGGCTAACTTCCTCACCACCGATCCCACGCCACATGACGGCACGATCATGGTGCCAGAAAGCCATGGATCGCGCCGTGAAGTCCCATGTAATGGGTCCCAGCGTCTTGAGCCAGTGGACACCGAGGACGACGTCGAAGCCCTCGAGAGCTAAGGCATAGCAGTCGATGGAGAACGTCTGGTCCTGGATGGCCAATGTCATTGCTGCACAGATGCCCGGACTGTGCAGCTGCTGTCCATTAGCAACAGTGACCACCAGACCCGGCCGATGGGTGATGTCGAGGCCGAGTCGGTGGGCGACGCCCTGGTTGATGAAGGAGTGGGTGGAGCCGGAGTCCACAAGTGCCGTCAGCTCTTCCCCTTGGATCTTGACGCGAAGACGGATGGTGTCACCAGCAGGGACCCCCGTCAACGCGTTCAGCGAGATGCAGACTTCCTCCGTGATGTCGTCGTCCTCTGGCGCAGCGTCGTCCAGGGACAGACAGAACACGCCGCCCCGCGCCGCACACTTGTGATCCCGGGAGAATTTCTCCGGGCAAAAATAACATTGCCCCTTGGCACGTTTGTCGGCGATCTCCTCAGCCGACAGCCGACGAACGCGTGGTCGCTGTGGTTCCTCCGTCGTCGGTGCTGGTGTCGTTGACGGTGGACGAGGACGGGAAGGCTGGCGCGGCGTGGACGAGTAGATGGCGCGAGCCGCCTCAGCGGAACGGCGCTCGAAGGCCCGGGCCAGACTCATGGCTGTCTGAAGGTTCGCCGGGTGTTGCATCTCGACGTCGGATGACAAGGGCTGACCCAACCCGGCAGTGAACAAGTCGATTTGGTGCTGCCGGGTCAGGTTGTCGCAGCGGCACAGGAGAGCCAAGAACTGGCGCTGGTATTCCTCCACCGTGCCGGTACGGTGGAGCTCCTTCAACTCCCCAAGCGCGTTGGAGCGGATGGGCGGGCCGAAGCGCATGTTGATGAATTCGACAAAGCGCGGCCACGTGATGATGCCGAGATCACGCTCCAACTGGTAGTACCATTGTGCCGCCGTGCCATCGAGATGGAGAGAGGCCATCCACACCTTATCCTCCTGCAGCGTGCGGTAGCCGCGAAAAAAGCCTTCACACTTGTTCAACCATGGGAGCGGATCCGACTCACCATCGTAGTGCGGGAAGTTGAGGTTGGGCTCGCGTGGGCCACTGCTGTCATGACGTCGAGGGCCATTCCCGCGGCCCCCACTGAAGCTGCCTTCCTCCGTGCCTCCGTGTCGTCGACGATCAGGCGAACCCCGCGGCTCGTGGTCCTCTTCATCACCGGACTGAAATTTCTCCGTGCGCGCGATGCGCTGGTCATGCGCGTTCAGGCGGTTGTTCATGGTTGTGAGCTGCGCGGTGATGCGGTCCAGCTTCACCGAATCAGGCTCAGGATCGCCCGCGACGCTGGACATGGTCGGGGCACTTGTCTCCGATACCAATTTGTTGTGGCTGCTGCGTGGTGGTCGTCGAGGGGAATGCAGGGGAGAGTGGAGGAGGAGAGTGGCTTGAGAACAAGAACGCAGAACGTAGCGAGGAGGTCTGTCGTCGCCGGCGGCTGAAGGCGCCACCGTCGAAGAACAGCCCACCTCTAGGAGGTAACTGTATTATTCTTCGATTCCCCTCTTACAAACTAGCAGCCAGCCTTTATAGTATAGGCGGCAGGGAACACACCCAATCAACTTATTACTTTCTATAATGGAAATAGGAAACTCTACTGTCTGCTATAGCAGAAATAGGAAACTACTGATTGATATACTGGAGATAGGACTCGCCTGATCCTCTTCCCTTGCTTCCAATTCGGCTGCCTGATTGCTTGCTTCCTTTCCTATTCTTCCAGCTCTTCTAGCTCGGTTGCCTTATTGGTGGAGGTTCCCTTCCTGAGCCTGCGCCCATAGGTGTTCCTGTAGAAGAATGAGTCCACAACAGGGGGTGTGCAAGATAAGAAGGAAAAAGAAAAACAAAGCACCGATGTTTACATAACGTTGAAGGTGTTACACCAGATCAGCGCCATTGGTGCCGCCTTTGATCCTGACCCTCCAAAGTCGAGCTTCATGCCTGTGTTTCCAAAGTCGAAGAAATTGGACGGATGCGGGGGCACCTCTGAACACTACCTCATGCCTGTGTTTCCAAAGTAGCCAGCAACAGAGGTGGATGAGAGGGTTCTTATGGCCTTCGGCAATGGAGGCTGGATGGTTAACCTCCCAGGGTCTGGATGCCGTCAGATGGGTTGTCGGTGAGCGCCGAGGCTGTGCCAGGAGGACACAAATGGGCACTTGAAGATTATATGGTCACTGTTCTCATTGGCATTGTGGCATAGGTCACAGGTCGAACTACTGATCACACCTTTTTTTAACCAGATTTTCCTTGTGGTTGATTTTGTCTTGGATGAGGATCCACATGAAGACTTTGACCTTGGGAGGGTAGAAAGAGCTCCAGACAAAACTTGGGCTCCCAGTCTGTGGTTCAGTTGTAGACTGAATCAGCTTGTATAGTGCTCCAGTTTTCAGATTCCCAGTCGGTCAGGTTGTTCAGAGAGGGATACTTCAGCTAAGGCACTGCGAAGGGTGGAGTGATCAAGCCTTGCACTCGGCTGAGGCGTGGCTATAGATGATTGTCAATGCCATCCTGAAGGACCTGTCGGACAGTAGCTTCCATGTTGGTCGTGTTGCTGGCAAGAGCAGGAAGGCGACCAGTAAGCGGACCAAGATCGAGCCAGTCATCAAGCTAGAAGGACGTGGCTTGGCCATCTCCAAGATTTACCGACGTGATTGTATAGTACAACGTGATCAGCTTTTTGAGTTGAGTCCAGTGGTAACCTGCAGGTTTTGTTCTATCTTCAGACTGAATCCAGGATATCCATGGGGAGCAGGGAGCCTGGTGCAGTCTATGGACTAGTTTGATCAGCAGACAAGTGTTTTGGGTCTTCATATGCCTGGCCCCCAAGCCTCCATGGTCCTTTAGATTTGAGTTGAACCCCCAAGCATATCTATTTTAGATTTTAGAAATGAATGTCCGTCTATCTTAAAGAGTGAAATGGTATTATCATGGCTTGTTGCAATTATAATGATTTGAGTTGAACCTCTATACTTTGGATAAAAATTAGATCTTTAAGCTAACCATGACCCCGGTAAGAGGTTTAAAATGGACATTTCAACAATGCTATATGGTTAACTCGAGAATCAAGTAAAAGTATATTGGAGCTATAGGCAAGCAGCTGCTAGGACCAGTGATTTTGCTAGGATGAGATGATTGGTTTTGGTGTAAAAGGAAATACATTTTTTATACCATCTATAGGTATAAAAGAGAAACAAAACCTATCTTTTTGCAGGTGGTTTAGTAGCTGCTATTATAGAGGCAATCCGGTGCAGATAGCTGTAGAGAAACAGATGTGGACTAAAAAAATATGTTCTGTATATATGCTCTGCTTTTAAAGAGATCTCTGCATGCCTATCGTATGGGCTTTGTTTCTGTACTAATCACTTCAACGCCACATAATAAGGTTTCTGATTTCAACAGTATGGTACCTACTCTGTCTGGGAACTGCATGATTTTAATTTTATACAGAATGTGAAGAGTGAAACGGTGATAATCTCCTAACCTTTGAACTCATTACTTGTACAACCACTGCCATCAGAGCAGAAGTCAGGTTATGCCTAGAATTTCAGATAAAGTGTAGGAATAAACAACCTGCACGAGTTATCCTTCTTGCAACTGGGCTAACAGAAAATAGATGGATGAGAGAAGATACTCTGGATGCAAAAAAAAAAAACATCTTCAACCACCATACTTGTTGCGCTTTCAGTTCCTGGGGCCTGATGTGCTGTAGCAATGTATTAACTATTTAAGCAGCGTTGTTTGTATATAGCAGCAATTCCTGTTGCTAATTTGGTACTTGCTTTCTTGTTAGGCAGCTGTTGAAGTGGGGATTGACATTGATGATGGCTCTACTCTTTTGAGGCTGGCATCAAAAGTTGATTCCATCATAGAATCTCTTGAGAATGATAAGCAGAAGGTAGGAGAAGGAAACCATCATGCCTGAACTCATCAAAGCTATTATTTTACCAGTTCTTGTTTATCTTTAGGTGTAAGCTATGTTTGTAGCCACCAAACAGTGAAATATTGTAAAATGTGTGTTACCTTCTGTAGGTCGGGGTTGGCGCTGAGATTTCAAGGGAGGCTCTGAACCATCTGCTTAATTTGATTTCAAAGAAGATGATTGTGTTAACTGCAGTGCTGTCTGTGAACTTGGCATACCTTCTCGTCGATGGGCTTACCCTGTATATAAGATCTGAGAACTATCTTTGCAATCAATCAGTGGTTCTGCCAGTGGCGGCTTGAAGTATGGATATAGTGCTGGAAAGTACGAGGACTTGATCGCTTCGCTGGTGGAACTATTGGCCCCACTAAGGTATGCCATTATATAATGGGAGTTTTGGTTACCGGTACTTAAACAAAGGGCGCCTAAACAAAGATAAATCATCTCTGCTTTCTTTTTAAATTATGGACTAACTAACACCCATAATAATATTTGTCCTTCTCTACGGATGAACTCTGCTGCCACTTACATACATCTGCTTGAAATGAGAAAAGAAAAAGGTCAAATGCTCCTGGAAACGAACAACAATAGAGCTAGAGAGGAAATGAGCTCCAAGCTGAATTCCCTCATACTATTATGATTTATGCGGTTGCCTTCAGTTCAGTTCGTTTGTTTTTAGATATCGGTGCTTGGGTTTCTGGGACGCGCTGCACCGCTACTGCTGTTGGGGAGTTCTGGCGTGGTTGTTGAGTAAGCCAGTGGCCAGCGCTGCACTCTGGTGCCTCGGCAGACCTGCAAGCTTTTTTGACCGCTCCAGTGTTCTTAGTATTTTGTCTAGTAGGGGGGTCACGATCGCCGGTCCTTGGATTCTAAAAGCTGCGCTCCGGATTTGTTCTCGATGATGGGCAATCGGACGGACGAAAGAGGAGGAGGAGGCGCCGTGCAACCCAGCTTCTGTATCTGTTCTCCTCTCCTGGCTGCTACGTACTCCAGGTATGCATGTCATGTGACGGGTGGAGGAGGAGAGCAACGGATAGAGGAGCAGGCATCATGACGCGCGCCCATCGGATGCCCCTGCACCTGCGCGCGTGGCAGTTTGTTTGTGCTGGCGTGCAGTGCAGTGCGCTGCGATCTTTTGGCAAATCCAGTGGACGAGGGGCCTTCAGTTTCTCTTGGGTCTCGTCCAGCCAGCAACCGGAGGAGGGCAGAGGCAGCACCAGCAAGGACTCCTCCCAGCCGGACAACAGCGGTGACCCACTTTGAAACCGTCCGTCCGTGCCGTTGCCGTGTTTGCCCAGCCATCGTCCGGGGATCTACTAGAGGGAGAGACCCCAGAGCAGAGCCCAGACGCCATCCCCAGCCACAGCCCACAGACCACTGGGCTGCCCTGCATGGAAAGCTGTGAACTGTCTGTCGCTCGCTCGCTGGCTGCCGCATACTATACTACTACTGGCGTGTCGACGTGCAGCCGCAGCCGGCAGCGGCGCACGCACGCCTGCTGCCTGCTCCGATCATCGTCTCCGCCGCGTGTTGCGTGTAGTGCAGCCGATCCTCCCCGCAGGCAGCAGGCTTCAACACGCTAGTAAGATGCACAACAATATGCTTGTCTTATGTTGGTTTCGCAAGACGTTGTTGGTTTTTTGGATGATCCATGTAACGAACCCTTCTCTGTTAGATTATCTGATAACCTAGGCAGATGTCCCTCGCAGGGTTGGTTCCGAACACTTTGCTATGCGTGGTTTTCTAGTTTGATATATCTGGACAGGGGTGGATCTACGTCCGGGACCCACTAACAACAGCGAATAAGCCAAAGAAGTTCAAGAAAAAATAGGTCACTCTGAGCTGTATCAGCCCCTCAAACCCTCTCGGCCTCGTGCTCGATCAGCCGCTCCTCAAACCCTCTCGGCCTCGTGTCCGTGTCCACGGTCCAGTCGCCGCTGCTCTGCCTAGTCTTGGCAACACGGCGACAACCAACGCTCCGACAGAGGCACGAGGATGTCCATCGCCGGGCGCCGGCGCGGCGGCGCTCCATCGCGGACTCGCAAGCGCGGCACCGGCACGAGCTCGGCCTCTCGCCCTCCCGTGTCCCGTCAACAGCTCGCCTCTTACGCTGTGTTTGCTTCTCCGACCAGCCACCATGGAGGAAGGAAGCCTGAGCAACGTGTGGCAGCTAGTCTGCTATGTGCGTGTTAGTCTGCTATATGCGTGTGGCTGCTAGTGCTACTGTGCTAGTTAAGAAGTAAGATTTTTTTGGTATTTTGGTTTAATTAATTATTTGCTATGTTAGTAGGTTAGTTGATAAAATTAAATTTTATGTTTATAGGGATATGATGGATAGATTCTTTATCAAGAATGAGAACAGTATGTATTAATTATTTATTATTGTATTTGTATAATTCATATCGACTTACTTAGGCTACATGTTTCTTGAGTATTTAAGTTTTATCTTGTTAATTGTTCCTAACATCAATTAGATTGTTTTCTTCTGTTTTAAATATTTTTATAGCCTTAATTTAGTAGCCCCCTCATGATCCGTTCATGGATCCGCTACTGTATCTGGACATGCTGTATTTCTAGTTAAAAAAAAAGATGCACAACAATATATAATATCGTGTAGCTTAGAACTTTGAACCTTAACCTTTTTTGCCCTTTTTTTGCCCCTTTTTTCAGTTTGGGTTTTGCCCAAGTCCGCACAGCACACACACTCCTCCATATATATATATATATATATATATATATATATATATATATATATATATATATATATATATATATATATATATAGTGAAAACGGGCAGGGTACCCGGATACGGGTACTGATTCGGGACCATTTTTCGGATACGGATACGAGTATTTTTGTATATTCGGGACGGATACGGGTAATACCCGGATAGCACAACATCGGATTCGGGTCGGATACGGAGCGAGTACTACCCGGTAAATACCCAGATATTCGGGTACCCGGAATTCGGGTACCCGTTTTTTCTTTTTCTGCATAATAATATAGTTATAAAATCATAACTTTTACATATGAAATCGGATGAATATAAAGTTTATATGAAAATTGTAAAGCTCGAAGAGATCTACAACTTTGTAGTACATCATATTTTTGTTTAAACATATCTTTAGGCCAAAATCTTTGAAATAATGTTTAAATTTATATCAAAATAATAGACTTTATCATTTTCATGTGGGGACTTAAGATTAGGGAACTTAGGATTATCTTTTTATAAACTATTTATTAATATTGGTAACTTATTTGCAATTTTCGGTCGACGCTACAATATTTTTATGAATTTAATTGTGTTTTGATGATTTTCTACAACAAGAAATTAATAATACACCAAATAGCTAAAAATTCATGAATTTTTACGGGGACACAACATATATCTATATATAGTTCTCAAAAACATTTGGACTATAAAATCCACAAGATGTTGGTGTTTCTTCCATTCCACTCCCACTTATTGCGTGAGTTACACGTAAAATCCACAAGATGTATAAATAGCCTCAGAAATCTATGAAATTATACGAAAGTACAACATATGGCTATATATAGTCATAAAAAATAATGGAACTATAAAATCCAAAGGATGTCAATGTTTTTTTTATTTTATTTCCACGTATTAGGTGAGTTACACGTGAAATCACTCTAAGTATCTAAGTTTCAACATAATCAATACTTAACTTTACCATTTTTATGTGGGAACTTGAGATTATCTTCTATTAAATGTTTATTAGTATTAATTTACTTGCAATTTCGTAGTCGAACAAGAATATTTTTTGATAACCAATTAATGCATTATCCGACAAGTATCCGATATCCGATCAAATAATATCCGTATCTGTCACTTATCCGCCCGGATAAATATCTGGTCCCTGTATCCGTATCTGTCCCGTTTCTAACTATCCGTATCCGATGCCGAATCCGTTTTAAGTACATTAGGGTAGGATACAGGATGAGCTAATATCCGTCCGTATCCGCCCGTTTTCACCCATATATATATATATATATATATATATATATATATATATATATATATATATACACTAGCTGAATGCCCGTGCGTTGCAACGGGAATATATAATACCAGTATACTACGATAACTTATATACAAAATATGTGTTATACCGTTATGAGAAAATGTTTCATAATCAATTTGTGATTCTGGCCATACATAAATTTTGTTATTTATAATCTATCTGTTTCACCACTATATTGCAACCATCAGTATCATGCAGACTTCGATATATGTCACGATTTGCATGGTCTCATTATTGGAGAGCACGTTTCACACATACCGGAAGAAATTCCCTCGTACATCGTTAGTCATCGGTCACGTACCACCATACGCTTTTGCTTAAACAAAAAGGTAAGTGTGTGTTTGCAAGACTAATGGTCAAACATCGTATAACCATAAAGTTAGAATACTATATTAATATATTAAATAAATTAATCCAATAGACATAAATTAACACAATTAACATAGGATAAATAAATATCTAATTATAAAAGTATAAAACATGGTATAATCAATGTTGTTACTGCGTAGTAAATATTCATACGAGACTAACATAACTGGAACGGTTCAATTTAGAATTAAAATGGGGAAGTTACGAATTTCCAAAGTTTCTATGTATTTGATATAGGATTAATTAGAAAATCAATTTTATTGTTGTTTTCATGACAAAACAGAGGTATTATGTGATAAAAAATAATATTATAGAATTATAGAAATTGGAATGAACTCATTTGGATTTAATATGAAATTTCCATGAATTAAATGGGTTTCTACAATTATTTTTAAACTAAAAATCAATTTCTAAACTTCTTTTCCCTATTTTATTTATTTCCTAGACTGAGTCCCAAATTCCAGAAAGATCAGGGGCCAAGCTATAAATGTTTTTCTAGACTCAGTGAGCATACAGAGTGGACGGTGGGTTAAACACAAATAAAGTCTTAGTTGAAGTTGTACACAATTTAACATGAGTCACGTTGGCTAGAGGGTGGAAGGTTAGACATTCTACTCAATAGATCCAAGGTTCAATCTCTGAGCAGCCAGTCCAAGGTTCAATCCCTGAGCAACCACATGGTATTCAGATTTCAGAGCACGGATGACACCTTGCATTGGGAGGATAGACTAGAGACACAACTGGGGCATGATGACTACTTGTCCAGCTTAAACCAACCTCGTACCCTAAACCCAAGCAACCATGCCAGCAGTAGTACCTTCCTTTCCTTTCAAGGCAGCGCAGCCACAACCACAGCGGACTTTGCAATGCAATGGTAGCTGCAACGTGTTTATTCGCACAACCAGCTAGCTAGTCCTCGTTCCACAGTCCACGCACACACACACAGTTGTTGCATTGCATGCATCCGCCTGAATCGTGTGTTGTACGTGTACGTATTGCTTCTTTGGACCCATTCGGCACTGTACTGTACACGTCGCCACAAGGATTTCGAGATTATTGCCGGCGGCCCCTAGCAGTAGCAGCTACGGATATGATGGATGGATATACGAGATGCGCAGAAAATCCAATCCCTCTCTCTCGGCCACCTTTTGCGCAATGGCTGCTGCTGCTGGCTGAGTTGGTGAGCTGGTGTATATAATACAATACACGCTGGAGTACCTAGCTACTAGGTCCCTGTGCTTGCTTTTGATACTCTTATTTTCAAAATTGCGTTTTTTCATTTTTTTGTAGTCTTATTTGAGTTGTAGTCCCAAATCTGATATAAATGACTGCTTAGGTTAGGTCCCAGTAACTCATCTAGAAGAAAAAAAAAGGAAAAAAAAAAAGAGACCGGTGCATGCATGTATATGAAAACATCAATACAAAAACAAGGAGTGTTTGATGATGTAACAAATTAGATGATAAGCTGTCCCGGTTAAACTGAGATAAAGGTCATTGGGCTCTCTCAGAACATCTGACACAGGAGGCCCGGGCCCCGGGCTCTCTCAAAAAACACCCCAAGGTGCCCTAACCCGATCACATGGCGTTGGGTGGGTAATTGAGATAAAGGCCAATATATCTCGCCAGTTTTGGCCGTTTGAAACGGACAAACACGGCCACGTACTAGTAGATGCAGTTGTTATGTTTGTTTACCTGCTGTAGGCTGTAGGAGGACGGAGCATTTGTACGTGTGCTCTTGAGCGAGCTGCACTGCAGTCCAAGAATTGGTCCGGCCGGCCTTCTCCCATTTGGGTGCCCTGCCCTGCCGCATGAATAGCTACTAGCAGCAAAGCAGCCATCATCGCGGCCAGGCCAGCATGTAAAAAATGTCCACCTGCCGTCCGGGGAAGGGAAGTGACCGACTGAAAACCGCACACGCTGTGCTCGAGTTTCCAACGATAGTTGAAGGGAAAAAAAAAGAGAACTACTCCATTGAACCTTTTTCTGATGTATTTAAGATAAGAAAGAAATACTACCAGCCAGCTGGTATTTCATTGACAGCTGCAAGGGCGCCATTGTTGCAACGCAGATGCTGGCCTGCTAATAAGCTAGGGAGATCGAGGGGGATCTCCTCTCCTGGGGAACAGCAACACCAGCTGTCATTGCCAATATAATGGCCAGCATATCATTAGCAGTGCAAATTGCTAAGTAAAGCTCTTCCTCTTCTCTACGACTGGCCCTGCCGTCTGACTGACTGACTGAGAGATGAAGAGGGGGCCCGGGAGGGAGTCAAAAGGGCCGCCCGGGAAAGAGAAAGCAGCGGGCGTGCCGGCTGCCGGCATCATTGCGCAGCGGCCGGCGGCGCCCTTTTCCTCTTCTCCGCCCTAGTTGGAATCCAAGACGCGCGCGGGCGGGGGGCTTCATCTCATGCTCTATGATATAATACAGGTAATTAGTATATTATTGCAGCAGCAAATGGTTTGAGGTGGTAGATGATGGATGAGGGCGAGTGGCAGCCAGGCAGGCATTTCTGGCTGCCTGGGTGTCCATCTCCTCTCTCTCTTTCTTTCTTTCCATCGTCGTCTTTGTGCCGCTCCAGCTCTCCTTGCATATATCATCACTCACTACTGCTGCTGCTGTTGTGAGTTGCCTCGTTCTCCCAAAGCCGAGAGAGCAGCTGTATATTGCAGGTAGGCCTGAGAGAGATAGTAGCATGCATGTGAGTATGTGACCATGCTTCTTGGAGCTGCACGGGGGCAAAGCCTCTCACTCACAGTTAGTACAAGTGTTTACACTTGCATGGCACGGAGAGATCGAGGAACATAACGGAACGGAAACGACCGGCCGGCTGCAGTGCCCTGTCGTGTCAGCGTCTGCGATTCGTCGTTTTCACGCAAATCCTGGCCTTATCTAACGGTTGCATCTTGTTCACGCCAACGGGCCGTTTTCATTGCACGCCTGTGCTGTGTGCCTGTGAGATAGAGAGAGAGGGCCTGCATGCAGTACAGCACCTCGCCTGGCCTCATGCAAAATGGAAAATAAAATGTCGGTCCGGGTGAACAGAGAGGGAGGGTGGTAGAAAGGGAATATATATATATATATATATATATATATATATATATATATATGGTGTATATGAATTAATAAACTTTACAAAAAAATCTGAAAGAAAAGCATACATGGTCGATCTTTTAGCTCCCTATTAACGTGGACAAATAATCGGACTGCTTAAGGGGGGAGGGACAGGAGTAGGTAAAACAGTACTTATCATGGAATTAATCAATAACATTGCTAGAGCTCATGAAGGTGTATCCGTATTTGGTGGAGTAGGGGAACGGACTCGTGAAGGAAATGATCTTTATATGGAAATAAAGGAATCCAGAGTAATTAATGAAAAAATATTGAGGAATCTCTAGTCTATGGCCAAATGAATGAACCACCATTATATAAAAATTTCAAATTCAAATTCATTATACTTAAACTTTTTTTATAAAATTGGCTAGAATATTCTCTCTTTTTTATTACAAATAAAGTATAACGAATTTAAACTTAAATTTTTGTATATAATCAGGGCCGGCCCTAGGGCCATGCAGCGGAGGCGACCACCGGGGCCCAGAAAAGAAAGGGGCCCAATATCTAATAGAATAGTATAGCTGATGTTAAGTTAGTGTCTTGCCGAATCACACAGAAGCGGAAGAGAAGACGCACGTCAGGCTAAAACGCCGATTGAAGGTTTCCTACACCGTTGCACAGAATCAGTCTCGTCCTCACTATCGTCGCTGATCGCAGGTCATAGGCTCGCAGCTCCCAGGTAATTCACTAATTCTTATTCTTTCATATTCATACATATTCTTTAATAGCTCATTTATTTATTTATCTAGCGTCTTATATATTTAGTTGTAAACTTTCAATTCTGGTGAAATAATTACTTGCTTTTCTGATTAGGTCTTAGATGTTACCAAAGAAGTATATTTTCATGAGAAGCAATGGATGTGATGGAGTTCAATTCTTCATTAAGGTAATCATATTAGCTCCAAGATATAAGGGTTAGTTTGGCAACCCCATTTTACCAAGAGATTCTCATTTTCTTAAGGAAAACTAGTTCATTTTCCCTTGAAAAAATGGGAATACCTTAGAAAAATTGGGGTGCCAAATTAACCCTAAATATATTGTTATTTTGGTTGACTTTATTTCTCGATAATTATCAGACATATGTTTGTTTATGTTTTTGCAAGTAAACTTAACACATACCATTTTTATATATGATAAAATAAAATTATACAATATAGAAAGCTCATCACAATGAGTTCGCATAGGGGCCCTCAAAATTATAGCACCGGGGCTGTATATAATTGAAGTAGGATGAAAAATAATTTGTATCTTTTTTTGCTAACATTGTTATTAATTCATGTGCATCATCAAAATCCCATGTACATGAGATATGTTTACCGGTAGAAAAAACAAACCGATGCGAACAAAGTTTGCGATTCTCAAAGCGCCGGTGCGGTCCACCACCACCTCTGCTGCAACGGCTCGGCTGTGAGCAGAGCATGGCAAGGGAAATGTGAGAGCTAGGGAGTATCCAAAGGCCCACCACCACACATACACACATGCCAGGAACTGCTTGCTACAGGTCCCCAACCCCACTCGAGGACAGTACGCCCTGCTGTGGTAACAGTACTAAAATTTGCTGTATTTCTCGCAGAATTTGTGATGTTAAATGCGTATAAACCCTCGTGTTTTCCCGTCATGTATGGTACTTGGGGCGGGGTAGAAAGGAAAAGGTTATGACAACAAAACCGTATTACAAACGAGATCGAAAACTACAATACCAACCAAACTTTTAGGGTTAGTTTGGTGGACAGAGAAAATGGAAGTAATCAATAGGAGTGAGATTTCTTGCTATTCAATTTTAAATAACAAAGAAATCCCCTTGTAAACCCCTTCATGTCCACCAAACCGACGCTTATCTTGCCCTGTGGTCACCGTTCTAGAGCGTACAAGAACGCCAAACCTTTTGGTTATCTCATGCGAATGTTTTGTCAAGTATGTGGATTGCTTACTTACTATTTATGCTCGTGACATGCTACATGGCTGGATTCACACAAAAGAACACCATGGCCTGGATTTCCATAGCGACTCGCTTGTGAGCGTCATCCGGAGGGAACAGATCATTTTTTGTGTGCCCCGGGCCAAACCAAAGCACACGGACACGGACACCATCCAAAGGCCAACTCATGAACACCAACAACTAGTGTAGTGTGTAGTTGTGTGCACGCTGGCTTGGTCCCCGTAGCAGAGAACCCCACCCCCATAAAAGCTCCTCTCCATTGGCCGAACGCCGAGAGCACCACTCTCTCCCTCCGGTTCCCAACCTCAGCACAGCGCAGCAGCAGTCCTCTCCCCTCTCACTCTACTCCTCCAGCTCCCCACCCCTCTCCCAAAACCTCAGTTCAATCCCAGGTTTCAAATCCGCCACCTTTTGGACACACACCACACTTGCCTACCCCAGTCCCCAGAGCTGAGCTAGAGCTAGCTGCTCTCTCTCTCTCTCTCTTCCCCCAAGCGAGAACAGAGCCCAAGAGGCCTCAAAAGAACCACTGCTCTTCCTCCGCATAGCTCGTCGCTCTCTCTCTCCTATCAGTCCTCCCAGCTCCAGCTACCACAGCAGCCCTCTCGCTTAAAGGAGGAGGGAGAAGGGGGCGGGGCGAGCAATGTCGGAGCAGCAGCAGCCATTGCCGCAGCCTCGGAGCAGCATGCGGGAGGCGCTGGAGAAGGAGGACAAGGAGAAGGCGGCGGCGGCGGCGGCGGCCAAGGAGAAGGCGGCCGTCCCCAAGAACGGCAACGGCAACGGCGGCAAGAATGGCGGCGGCGCCGGCAGCGGCAACGGCGGAGCGCCCCCGCAGTCCGGGGAGGAGACGGCCCGCGAGATCCAGGTGGTCAGGGAGGCGTACCGCCGCGAGACGGCCGCGCCGGCCTACGTCATACCCGAGGAGCCGCCGGCCGTGGTCGAGCTCGTCGGCTGGTACATCTACGGCTTCTGCTCCTACTTCATCACCCACCTGCTGCTGCCGGTCCTCTTCCCGGCCATCATCACGCAGGTCGCCTTCCCCAACTCCGACTTCACGCCCGACCCCAAGTACACCCTCAAGGGCGTCACCTGCTCCGTCCACGAGATGTCCATGTAAGACACGCAGCACACTCCTCCCCCTCCCTGCTTCCTTAAATCTTGTGGTTTTTCCTTCATTTCACAACCTTTATTTCTCTCTTTTCGCGCCATCCCTTTTTTTGAGTTATTTTTTTCTTTTTAGGGGGAGGCTAGATGGTGTTTTTGTTTGTTTGTTTCTCGGAGGTTTAGTGATTTGTTTCTTTCTTTCTGTATTTTTTCTGTCTCTTTTCCGTTGTCCAAGAACCATGGGTTACTTAACAAGCCAGATGTGTTTTCCAGATTTATTTCTACCTATCTTTTTTTCAAACTTTGAGCTACTGTAGTGAGTTTTTCTTTTTTCTTCTTCTTCCCCTCCTGTGTGCAGTGTTTACCCACTTCCCTCTCTTGTCTAAGAGGTAACAGCTCTAAGCTGGTGTCTTGTTTTGGGGTTTCCCCACCTGATGCCTTCTTAAAAACACATTTTGTTTTGTTTAGCAAACAAGGAAGCATACGTTACACCCTTCACTCCAAGAAAACAAGCTTTTTTTTGCTTTTCGCCTTGTTTTTGTCGCCGGCTCTCGTTTGGTTAAGTTTTCAGCTTGTTTTTGTTGGTCCTATTCATCTTGTGATGTTGAACATGGCTGCTCTTTCATCTTCTGCCGAGGCTATTTACCTACCCCGTGCCCTAAACGTGAAGAAGAAGCTCAATCGAAGAACAAAGACTAGATTTTTCATATGCAGAAGAGAAGAAAACCTAAAAGAAAAAAGGACCCTGATTCCTCAGAGATTCCTTGTTTCCGTGGTGTCAATTATTGGTAGCAGATAAGAGATTCAGGAGCAAAGCTCCAAAAGATGCTACTGTTTCGTCCTATCTAGCTGAGAGTACTAGCAGATTAGCGACGCATATCATACCCACCCATCTCTTTCTCTTTTTTCTGTTATTATTCTTATTTTTCTCTAGACATGGACACTTTGTTTTTTTTGTCATTGTCTTCATCAAATGAGGATGGTCACAGTATTTCTTGGGAGGATAAGGTCAAACAAACAGTTCCTAGGGGTGTGTCTGTAAAATTTCTTTAAAATCTTTGGCAACGTTGTGGTGAAATTGAAATTGTGTGGGGGGTACTGCTGAGATGGGAAAGGGGCAGAGGAATTTATGAGGTGCCAAGAGGAAACCTGTGCTGTGCGTCTCATTAAATTGCGCAGAAAAACCCTGAACCATATTTCAGATAGCTTCTAGCCGTCGCATCAGAATTGTGGGGGGATGCAATGCTCACAACATTTTTTTTGCATTTACTACTCATCCTAGCAGTAATTTTCTTTTTGCAATCTATGCATCTGTTGGCTGATAGATCTAGCTGGCATAGAGGGGAGGGGAGGGGGGTACATTGCTTGTCTCACTTTTGATGGAACCGAGAGAAAAAGAGAGCACAAAAAAAGCAGGCCCATGCTTTGCTGCCTTCTCTTTGGTCTTTGGCCCCTTTCCCTTTTGAACAGGAAAAGAGCCGTTGCTTGCAATTACATGACCGCTCTCTGCTTTTAACCCCCAATAAACTGTTGGTGGCCAACTGCAGGTCCAGCCAACTGGTAGGTGCTACAGCAAGGCATCCTTAAAAATGCACCAGGCCAACTAACTGCTCTTGATTGCAAAGGGGGAGGAGGGGATTGTTGATTCTTAAATGCGTGTATATTGACACCCCAACTCACAAACGTTCTTTCTTAATCTGTTAATCTATACTACTAGTCTGTAAAATTTTATATTTGCATTTCTGTCCATTCTCTTGCATCTACCATTCAGAGTTAACGTCATGCAGCCAAACATACATGATGCTCACTCCAGATTTACTCATTGTCCAGGTACCAGAGGCTTACCAAGCACTCCATTGTGATCGATGGATCCCGGATGTCACCATTGGGCTGGAGTGGACTGTCGTGGGCAATCGGCATCCTCATCGTGGCGCCGCTCCTCACCCAGACCGCTCACCATCTCGACCGTGGCCAGTACCAGTCGCTGATCCTCATTGCCGCCACGTCCTTCGGGTCCTTCTTCTGCCTGCTCACAGGCTTCTTCAAGACGGTCTGGGTGTTCCTGTTCTACATCCTCTTCATTGCGGGCTCGATCATCGTCGCCGAGGCGGTGCACACCCGCAACCTTGGGCTGATGATCCGTGGCCTGGCTGCACATGACTCGGGCAAGCACCTTGTCCTTCGCCGCCGCGCTGCTGCCAGCCAGCTCAGCCTGTACTGCACTGCCATAGGAGGCATTGGAGCGGCCCTCATGGCCGCTTTCATGTACCACATGCTGCGGCGCACTGACCAGCTCACTGGCCTCTGGGTCGTGTCCATCTTCTGTGGCCTTATCTGGTTCATCGGCATCTGCCATGGCCTCTTCACAAACAGGCCCAGCAGCTCGTCACCCACCACCGCATTCGAGCCCAACTTCTTCACCAAGCTCAGCTACAGCATGACCCTCCTCCGTTACCCGCAGGCCATTGGCAGCCTGGTTGCAGTGTTCCTGTCCTCTTTCGCCACAATGTGCATCTTCACCAGCGGCACGCTCTACGCTATCGGTGGTGTCTGCATCAAGCCGGTGCTCGTGCTTACGCTATGGATCCTCTACTTCCTGTTCCCTTTGATCTCGCTCCCGCTCCTCCACCCGATCCAGATCATAATCCGCGCGGACGCCGTGCGCATGCAGCTGCTCGGGTTCATAATCTGCCTGTTCGTGTCCGGTGCCGGGTTCTACTTCAAGAGCCACAGGTGGAGGGCTGCCCACATCATCGTCATCGCCCTGGTCCAGAGCACCGCCAATGGCATACTGTACGCGTTCGGCCGCATCCTGCTCCTCGACGCCTCGCCGCCGGGTAAGGAGGGCGCGTTCTCGGTCTGGTACGCGTTCGTCCGCGTCACCGGTGCCATGATCGGCTTTGCCGCCTCCTCCGCTGGCCCTGGGCGCGCGGGAGGGTCCTTTGCCGCTGCGTTCCTGGGGAGCTTTCTGGGCATCATCGTGCTGATCTTTGGCAATGTCAGCAACATAGGGGCGCTGAAGGCGGCCGGGCACCTCAAGGGGATGGATGACGAGAAGAGGATGGGCGGTCTCGGGATGGAGAAGGGCGAGGGCATGGGTAGCGCCGTCGCTGATTCTGGCGAGAGCAGGGGGAGGGTATGATGATGACTATTCGTGACAGTGAATTCCTGGGAGGTGGGGGAGAAAAGGATTGTGTTCTGTGGAGGTTGTGCTTGAGGATTTGTTCTCTCTTTTTTCTTGTTTCTTTGGCCGTGTTTCAGTGACGCTGTTGATGGATCCCAGTGCTTTGCCCGTTTGATGCATCATGGTGGTGGTGGTGATGATGGATGACATAGTGGTAGGGGAGTGTGTGCTAGTTGTTAATGTGTTATTTATTCTTTTGCTTGCAAGACAATTGTAACTGATGATCGTTAGATCATATGGTTCTTCCTTCGTTCTTCACCCGCCCCGAAGTCTCTTGCAGTAAAGCTTCATTCATGATTCAGTCTCTGTCCGTTGGGGGGGGGGGGGGGGGATGTGACGATGGTGTCATTGTGTAGACAGAAGGAAACATCTGTAAACTCACTTGTAGCTATCATTCTGTTCTCTCTGATGCCAGATGCTCGTATGCATTTGAATCCCGCTGCAGTGCCGACCTGTGTTCAGAGCTTCAAAGTTCATGCCATGCCACGTCCAGTTTCTAAACTCTCTTGAACTGTGAAGCATACGATGAAACGCCTAACGACGAGTGATAGCAAGCGACGTAATTCCTTCTGAGTTCTGACTTTATCCGCTCGTCATTGTACCTGCACGTAACGCCTAATATGTACGTTTGTTAACATCTCTAAACGTCAGAGCAAAGGATTAGGGAAGGGAAAAAAAAGGCTCTCTATTTTCTTTCTTTCATGCTACGAGCATCTGACACAGACTGCGCTGTGCTGCCCTTTTAGCACAACAACAAGCTCACAACGGCTATAAAACAGCATCATGACGCCATTTCATTTCTTATTTTTTCCCGCTTGCTTTGTCCTCACCTGTCACCTGCCCCGAGAATCTCTGGCCTCATCAGAATTCAGAAGTCAAGACTCAAGAGACGACTCCGACAAAAACCAAAAAAACAAAACCGGCGCTACGGAGACGTCTACGTCGAGGCCGCCTCGACGTCCTCGCCCCGGCGCCAGTGCAGGTCTCGCCGTCAGCGATACGGCATGTAACCCCATTTCTAATCTGGCTTGTGCTGCGAAGGGTCAACTGAACTGCCAGTTCGTCATCTCAGAGACAAGCGAACCGAGTACGGTTTTCTCATGGCCTCTGCAGAACTCCAGTGGCCGTCAAGAAGGAAGAAACCGGGCGCTGAATGAATTTTATGGAGGGGGCGTGCTGGATGGATAAGGTGCAGTACTAGCAGTTGGAATTTGAGGTGCACAAGGTGCGACTTCTTTTTTTTTTCTTCTCTCTCTCCCTTTGCACGCGCTAATAATTCAGTTGCTGATGCTTTTTGATGGGGTGGTGGTGGTTGGACTTTTGGACTCTCGATGATGTGTTTACAAAGACTAAAAAAGTACAGATTAAGAGGGCTAGTGGCACCATAATATGGTGTGTTCTTTCCTTTGTCAATGGGGGGAAAAAGAGAGAGTGATGTGGTAGGTTTTGTGATCTTGGGTGGGTGGGTGGGATGGTATGGTCGTCGGAAAGCGTTTACTTTGGACATTTTTAGGGTTGTCGTTTTGAGCAAATATGCGGATGTCAACTATAAGCTTATCCGGCTGTCCTTCAACCGCATTCGAACTCTTGTATCTGCAATCTATAAAGACAAAATATTGTAGAAACCGCAACCAGATTAAAGCCACAACAAACTACAAGGAACAAGCATAGAGCAAGAAAAAAAATCAGAGGAATCTTTGTATCCTCTAGGTTGTTTAGGTTGTAGCCACTGGATCATATATATGGTGGTGCAAAAACACTATTTTGTATTGTATAGGATGTGGGATAAGTAAGACCGCTAGAGGCAGCCTTATAAAGCTCCGTGTTGACGCCTATAGTAGATTAGAGTAGTTTTCCGTTTGCAAATTAGTTTAATTTTTTATACGTTTTCTTTTTTTTATCGAGCGGTATCATTGCGAGTCCTTTTCCTACACACACCACCACCATCATCATCATTGTGTTGTGTCATGTTTTGAGAGGAGGGTATAATATGGGGGTCGCAAGGTAGGGGAATGGATGTATGATGGTGGCATTTGGTTAACCTCATAGGTTTTTTTTGTGATGGTGGGTATAGTGATAACCACATCACATCATCCCATATATTTATATAGGCTAAAATAGTAGTAGGTAGGAGGGGGTGATGCCTGAAGAACACCTCAGACTCAGAGCATCTTGAACCGTCTGTTGAACACCAAAAGTGACGGACGGTCCGACCCAAAGGCTCGGACGGTCCGTGCCCACGTGATCAGATTAAATCGAACGATTATCCTTATTTCATACGTGGTTATCTATCTAATCACGTGAGATTTGTTAGTTATTGCCTAGGAACGGGTCCAGACCTCCTCTATATATATGAAGGGGTACGGTCAATTGAGAACCCTCGAACACATTTCAATCAAATCAATTACTTTCTTTATCATTCCTGTCTTAGGAGTAGATGTAGCATAGTCTAGTTATAGCTTTCTGCATATCCACCTCCACCTCTATTCGACTCTACGTCGTCTAGATCCTTCTTGGGTGGCCTGTCGACCACAAGACGACCCTAGGATCTTGCCCCTCCCGGTGGACAAGATCTGGTTGTCTACTCAAGATCTCTTCCTCGAATCGATCTCTTAATTTCTAGTCGACTCTACATCGTCTGGGGACGCCTCGGGTGACCTATCGACTCGGAGCGCCCTGGGGAGAGATCTAGATTCCAGTGAGGAGGAAGACGACCCTACGACATCGCGGACCGTCCGGCCCTGTGCGTGGATCGTCCGGTGCGACACATGGAAGGTGCCACTCCTGTACCCAGGTCGCAGACCGTTCGGCCCAGAGATGCGGACGGTCCGCGCCGCCGCAAAGGGCAACGCCAGACGGTACACCTCTAGTGATTAGCGCTGCCCAGATCGGTGCTAACACCATCTTTCTAGATTTCACTCTGTAAATTATCATTTGTAGAATTATTTGCATAAAAACCACTTGCTACATCTTTTTCAATCTCGAACAACATTTCTATATCTTGTTTGCAATCTAGAAAGCTATTCACGTTTTCTATATTTGGCTATCGAGAATCCTGGAATAGAAGATAGCTATATTTAGATAAACTGTTGGAAGATGTTTTTTTTTACTAAAATATCTATTTATGTCGGAGGGGGCATTTAGAGCTGCTGTCACTCAGACCAGAGATGGGCCGTGTTGTCCCTTGTCACCCTTTTGTATTTTGCGTTCCATTTTCATGCCCCCTCTGATATTTGTGGCGAGAAGAGAAGATGATCTGTCATGTGTGTGGCCTGCTGCTAATAGGGCGATGATTGCCGTCTCATGTGCAGTGCAGCGGAGGCCCCACTGTCATTGAGAAGCAAGCAAGTAAACAACAAAGCCCAAGGGCCAAGGCCGCCTTGGCCCCCGCTCCTGCCTACCGACAAAAAGAGGCGGCCCGGCCTCCTCCTCTTTTTACCGTTGCCACTGTACTCACTGGTAGCGCATTCAACCAGCTGCTGCCGAGAGCCCAAGACTGTAAACAAACCTGATGCATTCAGAGAGTGGAGGTGAATGCCATGCATGGAGGTAGAGGGAGAGACGAGACGAGACGAAACGAGAGAGATGCAAGTGCAAGTGCAAGCTAGAACTAGAGCTGCAGGAAACAGAATCCCGTTCCAATCCAAGCGTAACGTTGACCCGTTCCTTGTCCTTCGTCTGCAGCACAGCAGGCCCAACGGCCATATTATGCGTACACGTACGGGGTGCCATGTGCAGGAGAGAGAGAGAGAGAGAAGTGGAGAACCGTGCGTGATTACAACTAATTACTAGCCACTAATGACACACACTCTCTCTGTCCCCTGAAAAAAGCAAAAGCCGTCAGTCAGTCAGCAAGCAACGGATGGGTGTGCGTCGGCCGAGGGAAGAAGGGAGTAGTTGACCTCCGCGCGCGCCGTCTCAAATCCTCACCTAACAGCTCGTTGCTAGGCTTTAAGCATCATTCATGCTAATGAATTGGAGCCTGCAGGTCCACAGTTTTTTACAGTAGGCTGTAGTAGGAACTGACAGCCCTTGCTGGCTTCGTGCAGCCCTACTAATCGCCTCATCGACGTGCTTGTGTGGTGCTCAACCTAACCTAACCTGACCAAGCAGCGCTGAAAGCATGTGTCTGCTGCGTTGTTATCTTGCTAGCTGATGCATGGTGGTAGCTTGCCTTCCTCTTTCTGCTGGGAGGATAGTGAGCCTCCACCTGACACTGCACAAGGTTCTTGCCTGCTTCCCTCTTTAACCAACTGGTAGCAGCAAGCAGGAAGGAAGACATGGTATCTGCACTGGGGTTAAGCTAGGCTAGCTATCTATCCGACCAGGTCCCCTATTTCAAATTTCACTTCCCAAACATTATTGTCATCTCTCTCTCTTTTCTCTCTCCTGGTTCTGAGGATCGGCCGCGCTCGCTCAGATTGCTTTACCATGCATGCACTTTGCACTGACCAGATCATCAAATTAAAGAACACTAGCGAGTGCGCCAGCTCCTTTTGAACGGCGAAAAAGAAAAAGAAAAGATGCAAACTTTTCAGTGCTGGATTTAGGGAAGACCCAGCAGAGAAAGTAGCATCACTAGTGAGAATGAGATTCATCTTGTTCCTAACGACCTTCACCTATCTTTTTCTAATTTCCCGTTGGACCAAAGATTAGTAGTACGGCCGCAAGTCACTAATAGCTAGCATCCCCCTCCTTTGTCTTCTTCTTTCTCTTCTCACTGAGATATGAGCGAAGAGAAGATTGATAGGGAATGTATAATGGGAAGTCACAAATATCTGATCATGGAGTTGCTTTATGCATACAGACTTTACATACATGAGTTAACCAATTCAAGTGGACCCGTCTGCAAGCAATGTCATGCAATACTATTAAATAGTAATCTACTATATATATATATATATAATATGTAGGAAGGGATTTTTATTTCATTAAGATAATGAAGTAAAACATTCAACCAACTAAATCAGAACACATAAAAACCAAAAAATCGTCATGCAAGACAATGTGCAAAGGAAAGATGATAAGTTTTGCCATCTTTTCAACTTAAGACTGTATCCTATTGCTAAACTTCCACCCATTCCTTACGAAGATATCTAGCAAACAAATCTCCATCTTCAAACACAGAGCCTTGATCCTCTGTTGCTCCTCCTTTCCCCGTAAATTGCTCCAAAATCTGAACCAATAGGTGCTTCTGTATATAACCTGCATAGGAGAAGAAATGAAAGCATTGTTGAAGATATAATCATTTCTACAAAGCCATATGGACCATAAAACAACAGCTCCACCCATCCACATTAGTTTTTTAACACTGGATTCAGCTTCCTCAGTCCAATGATCGAAATAGTGTGCAACATTTTGAGGAGCCCTAATTCCAGTACAAATCTCAACTAATCTCCAAATGAATCTAGCAAAGGAACATTTGAAGAAGAGATGGTCAATGCTCTCATTGCAGCTACAATAACAACATTTTAAACTACCCTTCCACTTTTTTCTAGCTAGATTATCTTTAGTGAATGTAACTCCTTGATGAATAAACGAAAGAAACACCTTGATTTTCAGGGGTACCTTTGTTTTCCAAATTGATACCTTTTCAGGTACAACATCAAGATTACACAACCTATCATACATAGAACCCACAGAAAACTTGCCATTTTTTGAAGAAAGCCAAAAAAAGGAATCCATGTTATTGGTAAGCTGTATAGGTTGTAATCTAGCACAAAGATGTTACCATTTAGCCTCAATTCTTCCACTATTGCCCTCTTGAAATTTAAATTTGGTGGATCATAACTCACTACTTCAGCCATATATGCCTGTTTTCTAAAGGTTATATTATATAAATTTGGATACAAAATTTTTAGAGCTCTTGCACCAAGCTAGATGTCACCCCAAAACCTAACTTGCTCCCCATCTTGGAGATCATGACGACCAAACTTTAGAAATTGGTCTTTAACCCCCAAAAGTCCAGACCAAAACTGGGAATCACCCTTTTTACATTGTACTTGTGAAATTGTATTCCTAGCGAGATACTTTTTCCTAATCATATTCTGCCACAGACTGTCCTCATTGAAAATCCTAAACAACCATTTACTAAGGAGACATGTATTATATAGTCAAGTCCTTTATCCCAGACCACCCTGCTCAACTGGTCTACACATAATATTCTATCTTGCTAGCCTATATTTTTTCTTTTATTGTTCGCCTTGTCAAAGAATCTTGATCTAAAGAAATCAATTCTTTTCAAGACCTCTTTAGGAATTTTAAAGAAGGAAACCATATAGACCACTAAATTGCTCAATACATAATTTATTAGTGTCAACCTTCCTCAACTCCATAGGTTAAGTATTTGGCTTTCCAAGAATTTAGTTTTCTTTCAAACTTTTTTTCCACTATTCTCCTGTGCTTGTTGTTTAGTCTAGTATGATGCATAGGAATTCCCAGGTAACGAAATGGATATGCAAACTGCAAAGTGTGCAGCCTCAAATCCAGCTACCCCTGAGCACTAACTGAAGCTCACACACTGCTACTCCACTAACTGCTCTCTCAAGGCAAGGATTACTGCCTGCCGTGTTGTCTGTCGACCACTTGATGCTCAAAGATTGTGTAGGCACGGCAGGCAACATTGAGTGGACGATGTTCTCACATGGATTGACAGGGCACCTGGCCTGGCCACAAATTAAAGTTGCAGCAGCGGCCAACATCATGATGAGTAAGAACCCCCTAGGTTCACGAAAGCATGCGCAGCAATCTACATGTGTTGGACGTCATCAGTTAACAAATGACATTCTGAATTACAAACAAACAAACAAACAATCGAATGGCACTCTGTCTCTGCATCATATACTACTACTGCTGCTTCAAGGCGTACGTAATCAGTTGCTCTGAACCAGACCTGATCAGCAGCCTCTATATATCTACCCTACTCTCGATCAAGTCTCAACAGATGGCAGGAAAGGTAGAACGTTTGAGTGCCTGCCTTTTGCCTTCTTTGCAGGCAACTAACTGTTCGGTGTGAACAGTGGGTGGAACTACAAGTACGCATGACGACGACATGTATCTAGAAGTTGGAAGAGCGTCATGTGGAAAAGAGACATGGCACCAAACCCCATTTATTTATACTAGAGCTAGCCAAGCATCCATACCTCTCAAGGTGAGAAGGCCAGGAAAGAAACTAAAAAAGAAAGGAGACATGCCATGCGCCCACAGAGTCTGTTATCTAGGTCTGAAATAACGATGCCCTTCTCTTGGAAATCAGATTCTAATCCACTCTCATACACACAACCTCTCTCTCTCTCTCTCTGATGTACAAGTCTGTACTCCTGTGTATGGATGGAGACTGCAAGGAAATCTAAGGGTTTCTTTCTTCTCCGATCTTCCCAACCATTTGATTCTCTCGCTTCTTTTGGATATATGCAACAGGGATGTGTGTGCTTGTCAGGTTGCCATTTGTTGGTGTATGTGTTTTCCTAGTGGATGTGACACCAATTATTTTTTGATGGGCTGCGTGCGTGGCTTGTAGTTTATTTCTTTTTTAATTACTGAAATTCGAAAGATTAAACACAGTTGGAGAGGACTTGTGGTCGCTCGTTAAAAGTAAGATACAAAGTTACAGACAGCAAAAGAAGAAATGGAGAGTGAGAAAGCACTTTATTTGTCAATATATAAATATGTCTAGTAGTCGGCTAACCAGGAGGAACAATCTAGATGAAGCGAAGACTCTGAAGTTCTGAACTTGAAAATGCATGAGTTTGAAACGTCGCTATGCATGGCCAGGTAGGTGGTGGTGTGTGGAGAGCCATGGATGCTGCAGTGTGCATGCAGGGCAGGTTTGAAATTCTTGGCACCCAAAGAGGTTCCAAATCCAGAGTCATCCCACCTGTTTTGACATCCTCCTTCCTGGATGGGCATCTGTGTTTTCTCCATCGGTGGCATACGCTGAGCCATCAGGATGTTGAGGTTCTTGGCAGGAAGGGCTTCTCCAAATGATGGTGATGGATACAGGAGAGCAAGAAAAGTAAGCAGGAAGGGACACAACACAAGTGATGGGTGCTAGTTGATGAAAAGAAATGGCTCGTCTTTTTTCTCTAGGGCCCAGCCCAAGGAGGCTCCAGGGTCCAGCCCACGTTGGTAACTGGCCCAAATAATACTACCGCCTTGTATTACTAAGTATTATATCTTAAACACTTGTGCATGGACGCGGGGTGCTGAGTGCATCTTGGCTAATAAAAGGTGTTCGATCAAACTGTCAATCGTCTCTACTCTTCTCTCCAGGCACACGAATTGTACATGTGTAGATAGTGGACCGTCCACGATAACGTAGAGGACTTTATATAGAATTTAGATCTCGTCTCTCATAAGAGATCCCGACGGGAGAAGAGATCGTAGTATTGCTTCAGGGTCGATAGGTCATCCAAAGTGCCTTTAGACGACGTACCGAAGAGAGGTAAAGATTGAGGTTGGGGAACTATAACTAAAGCTAAACCATGGCTAGACTACTTCTAGATCTAATGCATAAGGTAAAATTGGTTTGATAGATTAATTGTTGGTTGCTTTAATGAACCGTACCCATATATATATATATATATATATATATATATATATATATATATATATATATATATATATATATATATATATATGTGTGTGTGTGTGTGTGTGAGAGAGAGAGAGAGAGAGAGAGAGAGAGAGAGAGAGAGAGAGAGAGAGAGAGAGAGAGAGAGAGGATGTCTGGACTTGTTCGTAGACGAACTCTAATAGTTTCTCCCGAGTTATTAAACTCCATATGGGATAAAGACTCCAGCCTAAATTAAATCTATTCGTGGACTGTCTAATCCACAAAGTCGGACTATCCAGGGCACGAACCATCGGGACCACAAGGTCAGAACGTCTAGCCCCCCAAGTGCCACTTTTTTGTGCTCAAATGTAAGGAAAATGGACTCGGCCCATTTGATTAAGGATTTTTGGTGGTTGATGTTTGTGAACTAATATGTTCCAAGTGTATGTGTTTCGCAGTTCATAGGATGCAATTATATTTTGGA
Source organism: Zea luxurians (assembly GCA_029449295.1). Classification (NCBI taxonomy): domain Eukaryota; kingdom Viridiplantae; phylum Streptophyta; class Magnoliopsida; order Poales; family Poaceae; genus Zea; species Zea luxurians. The sequence continues at coordinate 8,205,838 of JAOPSE010000005.1, read as the reverse complement.
CTTAGGCATTGAGGATGCAACACTTTAAAGGAAGATTTTGTGAAGACAATTATTGAAGATCTCCAAGTATCAAGCCAAGTCCAAAACTCAAAGAAAATGCAGTCACTTGCGGACAGTTGGCCTTCATTGGGTTGACAGTCTGGTGGTTCACTGGACAGTTCGGTGCCACCCGACGGACTATCTGGTGCACCAGTGAACAGTCGCCCAACAACTAGTTTCTGGTGGCACCTCGGAAGAGAGTCCCCAGACAGTCCGGTGCCAAGACTGGAGTACTGTCCGGTGTGGAACCTGACAATGGCAACGACTACTTTTCCAACGGAAACTTCAACGACTAGTTGCACCGTACAGTCCAGTGTGACACAAAGAGCACAACTTTTTTCAACAAAGACTATTTCATGTTGGGGCCTATAAATACTTCACCCAATTGGCCATTTGAGTGTGTGGGAGCCTAAGCAACATATCAAGGATGGTTATACACATTTCTAAGTGCTCAAACACCCAAGTGCTAGAGGGGGGTGAACAGGCAAAACCTGAAATTTATAAACTTAAACACACACTAGAGACAGGGTTAGCGTTAGAATTAAACTCGAGTGCGGAAGATTGTTTCCCTTGCTATGAGTTGCTCAATTAATCCGAATGACATTTGGGAGCAAACTCAAATCAATATTAGCAAGGAAACTTTAGAGAGAGGAAAGAGGGCAAACAAATCAAGCAAAGATCAATGCAAGTGAACACGGTGATTTGTTTTACCGAGGTTCGGTTCCAAAGAACCTAGTCCCCGTTGAGGAGGCCACAAAGGCCGGATCTATTTCAACCCTTTCCCTCTCTCAAACGGTCACTTAGACCGGATGAGCCTTCTCCTTAATCACTTGGATCACTAAGACCCCGTAAGGATCACCACACACTTAGGTGTCTCTTGCTAGCTTTACAAAGCACTTATGAGAATAAGAATGGGGAAGGAGAAAGGCAATTCAAGCAACAAGAGCAACAAAAGAACACAAATGATCCTCTCTCAAGTCTCTAAGCACTAGAATTGATTTTGGAAACTTGAAGTAGATGTAATGCTTTGATTGTGTCTTGAAGTGTTCGACTTTGCTTTTGCAATGAATATGGAGTTCAGAAAAACTAGGTGTTGGTGACTTGTTCTCAAATGCTTCGGATTAAGAACAAGGCAACATAAAAAGTGTTAAATGATAAGGTCCTTCGTCCCACGAAACATTATTTCCCTTCAGGATATAATGTGTCCCGGACGAAGGTCATAAATAATATACCTTCGTAAGTGCAATAAGTTATGACGAAGGACTTATGGACAACATTAAAAGTAATATAAACATTTGAACTTTATTACCATGTCATTTCTATTTTATTATCGTATAACAATAGAAATGACTTCAAATTACAAGTGTACCTTCGGATTGTAGGAAGACAAAGGTACAAGGATGACACAAAAGCAAATGCCAAGTCAGCGTGAACAGTACGGGAGTACTGTTCATCTATTTATAGACGCGGGACGCAGCCCACGTAAAATTACATTCATGTCCATTACATTTGCTAATGACTTATGGAAATCTGTCAAGGCCCAAGTAGTCTTTTCATCTTTAAGTCGGTTCCCCTCTCTGCTATCGCGACGAAGCTTCCCTGCGCACAGCTTCGGCTGTGCACCATCCTTCGTGAAGCTTGGTAATCAGCCCGTCCTCCATTTTAATCCCCCTTCGTCTGATTCAGGCTTCGTCCTGACCGTACTTCATGTTCATAATTCTGAGTCCGAAGATACCTGTTCACATAACCCACTTGGAAAACATTGTCAAATCATATTTTTGAGGACCTTCGGAGGACGAAGGCCCCCAACAGTAGCCCCTCGCAATATTAATTTGTTAATGATAAATTCAGATTGCGATATGGACGAAGGCCTTGAGCCGAAGGTCCGAAAAAACACCTTCCCTTTGCTAGAATAGCAACATTCACTGACAAGCGGGGTCTTTCAATTTTCAACGCCCTGGGGGTATAAATAAGATCATACCGCAAACTTATTTGGTACGCATACTTGCCATTTGCTTCGGCCCACTAAATTTTTAGCTCTTGTGCACTAAGATTTGCTGATCTTTTTGATTTTGAAGCTTCGGCCTTGAAAACAGTTTTTTAGCGTTTCCGAAGATGTCTGAAGGTAAGAAGATCCCTGCTGAGACGAAGCTGAGTCTCGACGAAGAGAAGAACTTGGGGTTCCTTATAGCGATGGCGGAGACCAATACGGAGAAAATCACCAAGGAGATTCTTGAAGGTTTGTCCGAAGATACTGGTGACAGCGACAGTTATGATGTAGAAAGTGGTGGGGAAGAGTCCGAAGATCGACCATGGCGGCCAAGTCACACGGTTTTCGGGAAAACCACTATTAAGCAGAATCATATTGATAATATGAGGGGGAGGTATTTTCGAGATATATCTATTGCGAGGGTTGATGCTGGAGAAAAGACTTCTCCCACCCCCGAAGAAGATGAAGTCGTAATCTTCCGAAGCTTTCTCAAGGCTGGGCTTCGATTCCCCCTAAGCAACTTTGTTGTTGAAGTCCTGAAGACATTTCAAGTCTACCTTCATCAAATTACTCCCGAAGCTATCATAAGAATGGGGATGTTTGTCTGGGCTGCGAGAAGCCAAGGTTTAGAACCAAATGCTAAAAGCTTTTGCAACATTCATGAGTTGTTATATGAGACGAAGCCCTGGGGGAAAGAACAATATCACAACAACTTTGGGTGTTACAGCTTCGGTGCCCGCTCCGGGTCAAGCCGCCCTGTGCCAACCTTTCGGAAGAGGTGGCCCGGAGCCTGGATGACTGAATGGTTCTATGTAAAGAATGACTTAACAGCGCAAGAAGATGTCAAGAGTATCATTATGCGCCCCATCTGGCAACGCTTCGGACTTCGAAGGCCGAAGGTTGAAATGGATGAAGCAGCCGAGGGATGCCAAAGAGCCTTCGGCGTAGTCTGCTCTTTTATTGGGACAAGGGACTTGATTCAAGAACATATTGCCTTCAGGGTGTGGCCACTTGCAGGAAAGTGGGAAATGCCGAAGGAGACCATCAAAGAGTCCGACGAAGGCGGACTGGTCAGACTGAAATACACATTCAAATACGGGGATAAATTTGTTGAACCTGATGACGACTGGTTGAAAAACATTGAAACATTAAGTGACGAACTGCTTGGGGTGTACTCGAAGGCCGAGAACACTGCGTTATCAGCAGCCTTCGGAGGCCAAAAGAAGAAAAGGCTCAACCGGGTATTTGACGCAGTCGGGTTTGTCTACCCTGACTATCACTATCCGGTGTCGGGTCGCAAAAGAAAAAATACTTCTCCTGCGACAGAAGCTACCACGAGTGCCACTAGCGAGCCAGCGCCGCAAAGGAAAAAGATAAAGGTGCTCACCCACCGAGCGCGTTTTATTGAGCCGGCCACAGTGCCAGAATTTATTGGTGAAGTCTCTTTGGCCTCTGAAGCTACAGAACCAGCTCCAGTGCCGAAGATGGAAGAAAAGACTGAAGGGCCTTCAGCAGAAAAAGCAGAGAAACCGAAGATTGAAGAGCCAAAAATATCGGAAATCTTAAGTCCTTCGGCAAATGTCGAAACAATAAAAAATCAAAAGGGCCTGTCGGTGACCCCGAAAAGAAAAAGAATGGTGAACGTGCTAGATGTTTTGGAGACAATTAAGTCTTCAAGCACAACTCCAAAGAAGACTATTGAAGTTGCTGAAGTGTCTACCGAAGCTATAGTTGCTGAAGCTTTGAAGCAACAACCTGAAGCTGAAGCTGGGCCTTCAGAGCCCACCAAGGAACAATCTTTAGAAACAAAAATATCAGAACCAAATTTGGTTGAAGAAATTGACACTGCCGCCCCCGAAGCTCCTTCCGACATATGTGATTACATCATGCGACATGCTTCGGGGAAGAAATTATCTGAAGATGAGATTTATGAAGCCAATCACTATGCCAGAGAGTTAAAATATCCGAAGGGAGCAGTGGTGTTCAATGGGACAAACGAAGATGACTTCCTATTCTGTCTCCCTGACAACAAAGAATTATCTGTCTGCCAGGAGATGGCTAGGAGTATGGGGTTTCCAAAGCTTGAAGCTGGACTATGCGCTATGACGAAGGAAGATCTCGCGGATAGTCTTGCATATAATAGCCTGAAGGTATGGGAATTAGGCGTTTGAAAAAATTTTACAATACGTAATTCATTCCTTTATTCTTATATGGATTCTTTTTTGTATAGGGTTTAATCCTGAGCAACGCATTAAGAGCACAAAAGAGTGCCGAAGATGAGAGCTATGAAATTGCGTTCAACAATTTACGATCAGAAGTTATTAAACTGAGAAACGAAGCTCTAGAAAAAGATAAAATTCTGGTTACATTAGTAGACAAGATAAAAAAGGACGAAGCTGCTGCAAAGATTCAGGCCGAAGCTCAGAGACGCGAAATTAAAGATCTTCAGAAGCAATTGGCCCGGGCGAAAGAAGAACGCATACTTGAAGAAACAAGACGGGAATGCAGCGACCAATGGGCTGATCATTTGGAAGCAACCGTGGAAGAGCTTCGGTCTTCCAAGAAAAAATGCTACGAAAAATCCATGGAATGCGTAAAGAAAATTAAAACCAGCTTCGCCAGCGTGGGCGCATTTTCCAGTGAAGAGAATTTCTCAAGAGGCAATCCCGAAGGTCCAATAGAATGGATCAGTCACGAAGCAGAGGCCTTCGAGGAAATCCTGAGTAGCCGCGGTGACATCTGCGCTTTTTCGGGCGCCAGGGGAGTTGCTACTGTCTTGGAGAAGAAAGGTTGTGAACATGTAAAATCTTTAGCTCAGTCCGAAGCTGCCTTATCCTCCGAAGACATCAAAGACCCCTCGGCCGAAGCAAGCATGGTTGGTGGCAAATTCTTTACTGATGTCTGGGACAACGGCGGCCGAGAAATGGCGCAAGAAATTATTCAAAGGAGCGAAAAAGGCATCTATGATGCTAGGAAAGTGACAGAAGTTGCCGAAGGGCAAATAGGTATTAATTAGTCGCTCTTATTGTGTTGTAATTTTTATTTCAAACTTTGCTCGCGGTTTGTAATAGTAATGCAAAAATATTCTCTTCCCTCAGAACCTGCTGGATCGTCTGTTGACCCTCACACAAAAGAGGATGACGAAATCAAACAAATGGCCGAAGCTATCATGGATAAAGTTGTTGAACAACTTCTAAATGAGGCTGCCGAAGTAGTATTAAGAGAAGACTAGGTGTTATTAGAAAAAACATTTGAAGTGTGATCTATGTAATATTTTGTACATTTGAATGTAATATACAAGTCTCTTTTCATTATTCAATTCTTTACGATGCATGAAATTCTACATACATACCATTTTTGAGCCTTCGGCGAAAAAACACCTTCCCTTCTTTTCATGCTTCGTGAAGAAGACATTCTCCAAAGCTGTGCAATTTCGATATTACTCTGATGAAGCATGTCCATGCTTTGTGAAAACATTCTCCGAAGCTGTATTCCGAAGATTATCATTGTATTCCCTCGTGACTTTACACAATTTTCACTTTCTCAAAGCGTCCTTTCGAAGGTTGATACTGTGTCCCCTTCTTTTGCCATATGCAACATGATGTATGATGCTTATGCTATGCAAAATGGTGTGATGATGTTATGTTATGCAAATGACGTTTGTTCCGAAGATACACACAAAATATATTTGTAAGCTCTGCATTCCCTTAGGAACGTCTTTGGAGCTTCTTCGCCTTTTACTTAGGCGGTATCAGCGTTGACTTTTCGCTGTAAGCTCTGCATTCCCTTAGGAACGTCTTTGGAGCTTCTTCGCCTTTTACTTTAGGCGGTATCAGCGTTGACTTTTCGCTGTATGCTCTGCATTCCCTTAGGAACGTCTTTGGAGCAAAAAACTTACACTGCGCTCCCTTTGGAACGGCTTTTTGTAACTTCGGCAACTTACTCTGCGTTCCTTAGAACGACTTTTTGTTGCTTCGAAGGATTTTTAATAATTCGAAGGTCCTCCTTGTTACCGCAAATTTTTAAGCTTCAGCAACTTAAGCCTGTGGAGAAGATAGGTTTTCCTGATAACCAACCACGAAACTATTACATGAAAACTGAAATATTCTTTATTACACAGAAAATAGAACTAAACGGAAAAGACTGCTATCAAAGTAGGATATTTGTCAATAAATGTGCTTCGACTCTGGCACAGTACTATTGACTGTGCGAGCTTCAGATTGCTCTCTGAGATCCCTTTGGTGCGGAACATATTGGCTCCCTTCTGGCTGTTGGCCTTGTTGCAGCGGAGGTGGGGGCGGGGGCTGTTGCCATGAAGCTTGAGGTTGACTCGCCGAAGCTACGGAAACTGCAGGGTGGTTGCCCACGTATTCCGGGATGTAAGGCTGATGGTACGAAGCAGTATGCATGACCTGCTTCGGTTGGCCCTGTTGCGCTGCAGCTTCTGCTAGCTCCTTTTGTTTTTGGATGGTAACATGGCACATCCTGGTGGTATGGCCCTTGTTTTCACCACAGAATAAGCAAAATACCCTCCTTGGTTGATCTCCAAATCTTCCGCCGAAGCCCCTGGTGCCTCTGCTTCTTGGAGCTGGTGGCCGGAAGAAAGTTTGCTGTTGCGCCGAAGCCTGTGAGGAGCACTGCGGTCTGTTCTGCTGACTCCCCTTATCATCATTTTGAGTAGAGTTGTGGATGGACCTGACATGCCTCGGATAGAATCTTCCTCCGAAGCCCCTGGTCATTTCAGAAAATCTGAAAGCTTCCTCCCTTCTTTGGCGAAAATCATTGTCGGCACGAATGTACTCGTCCATCTTTTGGAGCAGCTTCTCCAGAGTCTGAGGAGGCTTCCTAGCAAAGTATTGAGCTGCGGGTCCAGGACGAAGCCCCTTGATCATGGCCTCGATGACAATTTCATTGGGCACCGTTGGTGCCTGCGCCCTCAAACGCAAGAACCTTCTGACATACGCCTGAAGGTATTCCTCATGATCCTGATTGCACTAGAATAGGGCTTGAGCAGTGACTGGCTTCGTCTGAAACCCTTGAAAGCTGGTTAACAACATTTCCTTCAGCTTTTGCCATGAAGTAATCGTTCCTGGTCGAAGGGAGGAATACCAGGTCTGAGCGACATTCCTAACAGCCATAACAAAAGACTTTGCCATGACTGCAGCGTTGCCACCATACGAAGACACTGTTGCTTCGTAGCTCATCAAAAACTGCTTCGGGTCCGAATGGCCATCGAACTTGGGAAGCTGAGGTGGCTTGTAGGACGGAGGCCAGGGTGTAGCCTGCAGCTCAGCGGACAGGGGAGAAGCATCATCGAAAACAAAATTTCCATGATGGAAATTGTCATACCAGTCATCTTCGTTGAAGAAGCCCTCCTGATGAAGGTCTTTTTGCTGAGGCCTTTTGTTCTGCTCCTCGTGAGTAAGATGGCGAACTTCTTCAGAAGCTTCGTCTATCTGCCTTTGCAACTCAGCTAGCCTGGCCATCTTCTCCTTCTTCCTCTGCACCTGTTGATGTAGCATCTCCATATCCCTGATCTCTTGATCTAGCTCATCCTCCTGAAGCGTCGGGCTGACGGCCTTCCTCTTTTGGCTTCGGGCCTCCCGAAGGGAGACAGTCTCCTGGTTGGGGTCCAGCGGTTGCAGAGCTGCAGCCCCAGTCGCTGAAGCTTTCTTCGGTGCCATAACAAGGGTCTATGGCTTGCGAAGGTGTTCAAAAAACTCGAAGTGGAAGTGAGTTCACCGGAGGTGGGCGCCAATGTTGGTGACTTGTTCTCAAATGCTTCGGATTAAGAACAAGGCAACATAAAAAGTGTTAAATGATAAGGTCCTTCGTCCCACGAAACATTATTTCCCTTCAGGATATAATGTGTCCCGGACGAAGGTCATAAATAATATACCTTCGTAAGTGCAATAAGTTATGACGAAGGACTTATGGACAACATTAAAAGTAATATAAACATTTGAACTTTATTACCATGTCATTTCTATTTTATTATCGTATAACAATAGAAATGACTTCAAATTACAAGTGTACCTTCGGATTGTAGGAAGACAAAGGTACAAGGATGACGCAAAAGCAAATGCCAAGTCAGCGTGAACAGTACGAGAGTACTGTTCATCTATTTATAGATGCGGGACGCAGCCCACGTAAAATTACATTCATGTCCATTACATTTGCTAATGACTTATGGAAATCTGTCAAGGCCCAAGTAGTCTTTTCATCTTTAAGTCGGTTCCCCTCTCTGCTATCGCGACGAAGCTTCCCTGCGCACTGCTTCGGCTGTGCACCATCCTTCGTGAAGCTTGGTAATCAGCCCGTCCTCCATTTTAATCCCCCTTCGTCTGATTCAGGCTTCGTCCTGACCGTACTTCATGTTCATAATTCTGAGTCCGAAGATACCTGTTCACATAACCCACTTGGAAAACATTGTCAAATCATGTTTTTGAGGACCTTCGGAGGACGAAGGCCCCCAACACTAGGATCCAATTGAAGGAGGTGGTTGGGGGGGGGGTATTTATAGCCTCCAACCACTTCCTAGCGGTTGGCTGTTTTTGCTGGCGATGGGCACACCGGATAGTCCGATGGCGCACTGGATAGGTACTATTCACTGTCCGGTGCGCGCCACGTGAGCACGCCCGTTGGGGTTTGGAGCGATTTGACCGTTGGAGCCGTTGCACCGGACAGTCCGGTGCCACACCGGACATGTCTGGTGACCTCTGACTTTGCTGCTTTGACTTCTGCCACGCACTATTCATCATTGTTCACTTTTGCAGTCGACCATTGACGTGCAGTGACCATTACTCCACTGGTTCGCCGGACATGTCCGGTGCACACCGGACAGTCCGATGAATTATAGCGGAGCGCACCTAGAGAATTCTCAAGAGTGGCCTGTTCGTTGGGTACCTAGCCTGGTGCTCCGGACAGTGTCCGGTGCACACCAGACATTGTCTGGTGCACCAAAGGCAGCACACTCTCAAGTCCTTTGATCCAAATTTGTTTGCGTCCCCAACTGAATTTCTTTCTTGGTTTGTGTTGAACCTTATACACCTGAGATAAATGACATCTTGACAAACTAATTAGTCCACGTGGGTTGTGATGGACGTCAACCACCAAAATCGATTATAGGAAATGATTAGGTCCATTTTCCTTTCAATCTCCCCTTTTTTGGTGATTGATGCCAACACAAACCAAATCAAATATAAAGTTTAGAAATGTAGCTAGTTTGTAATTATGATAGATGTGCATAGGTTTCTTAGAATTGAACCATTGAAAGACTTTATACATATGTCTAAGAGTGAATGTGATTGCTTTTCTCCTATTAATATTTTGGACCACATTTGCACCACTTGCTTATTTTTGCAAATCTTTTGGAAAAATCTTTTCAAATTCTTTTGCAATTAATCAAAGGTATACGAATATGATTTCAAGAAGCATTCTCAAAATTTGAAATTTCTCTCCCTGTTTCAAATGCTTTTCCTTTGACTAAATGAAAGCTCCCCCTAAAGAAAATCTCCCCTTAGTTTTGAAGAGGGTTTTTGAAATTATTTTCCCTTTTTGAAATAGATGCCAAATGAAATTATACCAATTTAAATGTCTACACTTATTGAAATTTTGAAGCCAAATGAGATACCAATTGAAAATCCATTTTGAGGCTAACTGAAATACCAATTGAAATTTTTTCATACTCATTGAAGTCAAATAAGATACCAATTGAAATAAACACTTCCTTTATTGAAAAATCTTGATACCAAGTTGAAATATACACTAAATTTTTAAAATGGTGGTGCGGTCCTTTTGCTTTGGGCTTAATACTTTCTCCCCCTTTGGCATTAATCGTAAAAAACATAGAACTTGAGAGCCCTTGACAATTCTCCTAATACTTTCTCCCCGTTGGTAAAGGAAATATGAGTGAAGGGTTATACCAATTGAGAGTTACATGAGTAATGACCAAGGGTAAATGATACCGTTAGTGTTGGAGTGGAAACCTTGTCTTTGCTGAATACTCCATTTCCCTTTCAATCTAAAACTATTCATAGAAGTATACTTTGAAAGCACATTAGTCTTAGCCTTGGCACAAGAAGAATAAGAAATATGCATTTGTACTAAATGAAAGAGACATGATCAAAGGTATATAAATTAGTTATGTGTGCAATGTTTCAATCATAGTTCTGAGAATCAAGTATATTTAGCTCATTCCTAAGTTTGCTAAAGGTCTTTTCATCTAGTGGCTTGGTAAAGATATCGACTAATTGGTTGTGGGTATTAACATAAGCAATTTCGATATCTCCCTTTTGTTGGTGATCTCTCAGAAAGTGATACCGGATGTCTATGTGCTTAGTGCGGTTGTGTTCAACGGGATTATCCGCCATGCGGATTGCACTCTCATTATCACATAGGAGAGGGACTTTGCTCAATTTGTAGCCATAGTCCCTAAGGGTTTGCCTCATCCAAAGTAATTGTGCACAGCAATGGCCTACAACAATATACTCGGCTTCGGCGGTGGAAAGAGCTACTATGTTTTGTTTCTTTGAAGCCCAAGACACCAGGGATCTTCCTAGAAACTGACAAGTCCCTGAGGTGCTCTTCCTATCAATTTTACACCCTGCATAATCGGCATCTGAATACCCAATTAAATCAAAGGTAGATCCCTTGGGGTACAAAAGCCCAAACTTAGGAGTGTAAACTAAATATCTCATGATTCTTTTCATGGCCCTAAGGTGAACTTCCTTAGGATTTGCCTAGAACCTTGCACACATGCATACAGAAAGCATAATATCTGGTCGAGATGCACATAAGTAGAGTAAAAAACCTATCATCGATCGGTATACCTTTTGATCTACGGACTTACCTCCCATGTCGAGGTCGAGATGCCCATTTGTTCCCATGGGTGTGTTGATGGGTTTGGCATTCTTCATTCCAAACTTCTTAAGTATGTCTTAAATGTACTTAGTTTGGCTGATGAAGGTGCCCTCTTGGAGTTGCTTGATTTGAAATCCAAAAAATACTTCAACTCCCCCATCATTGATATCTTGAATTTCTGAATCATAATCCTACTAAACTCTTCACAAGTTGACTTGTTAGTAGACCCAAATATAATATCATCAACATAGATTTGGCATATAAACATGTCTTTAGCAATAGTTTTAATGAAGAGAGTAGGATCAGCTTTACCAACCTTGAAGCCATTAGTAATAAGAAAGTCTCGCAGGCATTTATACCAAGCTCTTAGGGCTTGCTTGAGCCCATAAAGCTTCTTTGAGAGCTTATAAACATGGTTAGTGTCGGAGAGGAAATCTCTGGCTGGGTGGCGGAATGCACCCGCCCTAAATCCTAAGATGAGGAAGGGGCTAAGCGTTTAGCCTGTTGCGAGATTGGGGGATGAACACACAAGAACACAAAGATTTATAGTGGTTCGGGTTGCCGGAGCGTAATACCCTACTCCACTGTGTGTTGTATTGCTGAGAGAGCTTGAGAGCTGAGAATCTAAGTTGGCCTGTGTGAATCTGTGTTGTAACGTTGCATGCCTCCCCTTTTATAGCTCAAGGGGGGCACGTACAAGGGTGCTGAGCCCCGACATGTGGGCCCAGAAACATAACAGATGTAATACTTGGAGAAACTAATGCTAGTCTCCAGTGCAATCTCCTTGCGTCCTGATATCAGCAGCCTGCATAGTATTGGCGTACAACAGAAGCCTTCCTGGCAACGTGTGAGTGATACTTGGAGCAACTAATGCTAGTCTCCAGTGCAATCTCCTTGCGTCCTGATATCAGCAGCCTGCATAGTATTGGCGTACAACAGAAGCCTTCCTGGCAACGTGTGAGTGATGATGAGCACAACGCGCGCCATAGCACGGGCGTACTGTTTGCCAGCGGAACGGACAAGCACACCAGCTGCGAGACGGCCTGGTCGCTGCCTGCCAGCGGAGTGGATAGGGCACATTAAATGCTGAAGGGGCACATCGCCTATCAGCAGGATGGACAGGCGGTACACCCTATCCATATTTAATGTTGAGGTAGCGTAGCTTGCGGCGTAGCCCGTGGTGCGGCCCACGGCGCAGAGGCCATACGTCAGGCTCCACCCGTTGGCTTACACCACGGGCCGTGGGCCACATGGCGGCATCGGGTCTCTGCCTGGGCGGGGAGCAGAATCATACAGGATGGGATCCAGACACGTGTCAGCACCAGACCCTAGCCTGGTCCTTGACCAGGGCTTAAGCTTTTCTTGCCTTGGAATTCTGGGACCCTGTCGTGGGCGGTCTGGACCCCACGTAGGGGGTCCGGACCCCATCCCACGGACCCAGCCTGCACACGTGGTGGTCCCGGACCTCCCTGGGGGTCCTGGCTGCATACCTAGAGGTCCGACGCTCTCCCATGAGGGTCCGAACTTACTTTTGGCGTCCTAGAGCATTCCTTCTTTCCTGGACACGTGGCGGCTCCGGACCCGCCCATGTGGTGCAGTTGGGTGCTGCTGTGGGCCCTAAGTAGCGGTCCGTGACTGGGCCGAGTCGTGGCCTGGCCTCGGTCGCGGCATTATTGCTGCACGGCTATAAGATAGCCACGCGGCCACTACGTCTTGATACAGTAGTAGGGGGTACCCCTATTCGGGGGTACCGACAGTGGCCCCCGGGCCCACCTCAGGGGAGGATGCGAGCCTACAGGTGGGGCCAAAACTTGTACTTTGCGTCAACATGGCACGACTGGTGACTGGGGCGCCACCTTAGCGCGTGCTGCATTAACTCGGCGCATCTGGCGACGCACGCGCTGTCAGTCTACCCCCGGTCACGTCGACTGTCACATCTGTCCCCGCGGCTGACTGACATGTGGCTTCCATGCCTGATGTTTTCGCCAGGCCATGCGCAAGGCGCCTCGATCCCGCTGCCTTTAAAAATTCACCTTTTTGTCTTCTTTCAGCGGTACTGAGGGAGCGCAATATTGTTGCGAACGGCGGTTCAACTTCTCTGCACCCAGGAATCGACGCCCAAGGAGGATGACTCGTAGGCCCGGGCCCTTGTGTCAGAGGCTGGGCCGTTGGTTTCGGCGGAGATGGAGAGGCGTACTACCGCGGGCGGCAGCACGCTCCCCGTGTGTCGGTTCGCCTTCTTCGTACTCGCGAACCAGCACGCCAAGTGTATGACATGTGGGCCCGGGCCCCCATGTCAGAGGCTGGGCCATTGTCTTCGGCGGAGATGAAGAGGCGCACTACCGCGGGCGATGGTACGCTCCTCACGCGGTGGTTTGCCTTCTTCGCACTTGGAGACCAACATACCGGTCGTATGACTTGTGGGATCGGCCCCCCGTGTCATAGGCTGGGTTGCCCTGATGCGCATCGGGGGAGATTTTCCGTGGCGTTTCGGGGCGCGAGCGAGAGAGTCTGCTTTAAAAAGGGATTCTCCCTATGAGGAGCAGCTATGCTTTCACTTCTCTCCAACTCGCTGTGCCCCTTTGCCTTCAAAGTCTCTGCTTTGTGCCGCCGTAGTTGCCTTGGCCTTGTTAGTTCATCCCAAGCGCTTTCAGACTGAGTGGGCGCTTGACATGGTGTGCCGCCTGCCTGGATGGAGCGCGCAGGCATGCGGTGGAAGGATCCGCGTCGGTGCCTTCCCCCTCGGTGATCTCGCCACCGGGGAGCTCGTGCTTTTTGTTTCCTGTGTGATGGTGCTGCCGATCTCGTCTTCTTCTTGCTGTTGCTGAAGGAGTGTGACCTCGCGGGGGGGGGGGGTGGCGCTCTTTCGCAAGTGCTCAGTTTCAAGGATGTTCATCAGCCTTGCGGTGGTGGAAAGCGAGCTAGGCTACGGCCTTCCGCCAGTGCTCAGCTTCAAGGATGTTCATTAGCCTTGCGGTGGTGGAAAGCGAGCTGGGCTGTGGCTCTGTCCTCCGCATGAGTTAGTGGCCCGCCTCCATGAACTGGTCGAGCCCCGGCTACGCCGCAACGGCCAGACCGCAAGCGTCGTCTGCCACCGTGCTTCCAACTCTTTGGCTTTAATGGCCTCGTCGTCACCCTCGTAGGAATACGAGGGCGAGGGCCTCTTCGCTATGGCGCACGCGTTGAGGTGGCCACCACCGCTGGCAAGCCTCCCAGAAGGATTCCATGAAGACGGTGCCCGCGTGCTTCCAGTGCGACCATGCTGGTGCCTAGTAGTTTTCACCTGTAGAAATGGAGCTAGGACTTCGCTTGACAGCGTATGCAATAACTTTTGCTTTTGTAAGGTACTTTTGAGTACTAATTATCAAGCAGTATTAGCACTTATCTGTATACTATTTGTCCCTATTGTGTGCGGTGTTGCTGACTCCTCCCTGGTACTTGGCCCCCCTGGGATGCAGGCTCGATGTGTCGAGGCTGGATACCAGCGTACCTAAAAGAGTTGGCAATGACCCCTCGGAGGTAGCCTTGACTGGGACATGGACCTGTACATAGCTTTAGCTAGGGAGAGTTAGTAGCACACCCATAGGGCCCATCGTCTGATACTAACCATCCTTTGATACATGCATGGGACCTGCAGGTTTTAGTCTAGGAAGCCAAGTTGTGTGTCCGGACCCCCTGGACCGTGATTCTAAATACTAGGACACCTGTCGCAGAGTGGTGGAGCGTGCAGGCTTACAGTACAAGACCAGGCAAAGCGGCTACACGGCTCTAGGCCACCCCAGGAGACAAGTGTCCATTCTCTAGAACCGGACCCTAGGTTACCGGGCCCACAGGACTATAGCTCCAAATACTAGGGTGCCCATCACAGAGTGGTGGAGCGTGCAGGCTTAGGGTACGAACCAGGCTAAGCGGCTACACAGCTCCGGACCGCCCCATGGAACGAGCTCTCGTTCTTTAAAACCGACCCCCAGGCTGCTGGACCCCCACCTTCGTAGAGGGGTCCTAAACTGCAAGCCTTGGCTACTCAATTTGGATGTCATCATATCAGCGGAATGGGAACTGTATGGGTGGGTTAGATAAAAATAATATCCGGAAACTTTAGGATAAAACCGTGGAGCAGGAGGATAAAGTTATCATAGAACCACGTCTGAGGGGGTAAACCTCTTCTTTATAACTTGACATGCATGGGTGTAGACCAACAGGTCGGGTTTATGAGGGCGGACCTCACCGGGCTGGCGTACACATATGCAAAACCTAATTACAAAAGAAGAAAAACTTAACCCCTCAGGCTTGCTTCTATTGGCAGGACTTAAGGATATGCTCCATGTTCCACGGCTGGGAAAAGGCATTCCTTTAGTTATAGCGAGGTGGGCACCCCTCGGGTTGGCATATTTCCGTCACCTTGAAGGGTCCCTCTCAGCTGGGGGAGAGTCTGTGGAACCCTTTTTCAGTTCAGTATTCGCCTTGGGGCCAGGTCCCGACCTCGGGCTCCCCACTGTGCATGAACCGTTGGTAGCAGTGCCTGGGCGCCCAGTTGTGACGTGCATTTCGGGTCACCGCTTATCATCTGAGTTCATCAATGGAGTCCATGTCCTCGTGTCGTAGCCGCCCCTGCATAGACCCATCAAAAGACTGGACCCATGGGGAGTCCAGAAGGGTTTCTGGGGAAGACATGCTTCGGCCCCGTGGACCAGGGAGTACGGGGTCCCCCGGTGGCCCGTCTAGTTGTCGTCACTAGAGTCGGAGTCTCTGGTGAAAACATCCTTCAGGACCCCCTGGGCGACTGATACCCGAGGTCCTGTTCAGCCGTGGCCACCTCGTCGTCGTCGACCCTTTCCTTGTGAGAGCACCTAGAGGGCGGGGGGTGAATAGGTGATCCTGTAAAAATCAAATACTTGTAGCCACAAAACTTGGTTAAGAGTTAGCTCAATAGAATCAAGTGGCTAAGGATCAAGCTCTTGTGAAACACAATGGTCACGAAGAAAACAAGCATAAGAGACACGGTGATTTATCCCGTGGTTCGGCCAAGTATACCACTTGCCTACTCCACGTTGTGGTGTCCCAATGGATGAGGGTCGCACTCAACCCCTTTCAAGTGATCCAATGATCAACTTGAATACCACGATGTTTTCCTTTCTTTTACTATCTCCCGTTCGTGAGGAATCTCCACAACTTGGAGCCTCTCGCCCTTATAATTGATGATCACAAAGAAGCACGAAAGTAAGGGAGGGAAGAGCAACACACACAAGACTCAAAGCACGAGCAAAAACACGCACACAACCCACAACTTGAGCTCACAACACAATGCGAGGAGTTCTCTACTCAACTAGAGCTCAAGTCACTATCAGAAAGAATCAAATGCGCGAGAATGGAGTCTTGGTGCTTAGAGATGATCAAAGAATGCTTGGGTTGCTCCTCCATGCACCTAGGGTTCCCTTTTATAGCCCCAAGGCAGCTAGGAGCCGTTGGAGGCAATCTGGGAAGGCAATTCTTGCCTTCTGTCGGGTGGCGCACCGGACAGTCCGGTGCACCACCAGGCAGGCACTGTTCATGGTCCAGTGCAGATCGCCTTCCCAAAATGGCATAGCCGACCGTTGCAAAATTGTAGCCGTTGGCGTACCGGACACTGTCCGGTGGACACCGAACAGTCCGGTGCCTCCTGCCGACCGTTGGAGCGGGCCACGCGTCACCCGCGGATTTGGTGGTCGACCGTTGCGCTGGCGTCCGTTGGCTCACCGGACAGTCCGGTGCCTCACCGGAACGTCCGGTGAATTTTAGCCGTACGCCGTTGAACGATTCCCGAGAGAGACGACTTCGCCGTAGATGGCTCACCGGACAGTCCGGTGAATTATAGCCATACACCGCCGTCAGTTCCCGAGAGTGGCCTGTTCACCGGAGGCTGGCCTGGCGTACCGGACACTATCCGGTGCACCACCGGACAGTCCGATGTGCCAGACTGCGCTGAGTCTTGGCTGCTCCAGTGAAGACTTTTCCTTTTTCTCTTCTCTCTAATTCTAGCAGTTAGACAAATATATTAGTACACAAAAACCAATGTACTAAGTCTAGAATCATACCTTCTTGTTGATTTGCACTTCATCCATCATTTGGCACATAATTACTCACTCAATATGTGTTGGGCACTTAATCACTAAAACTCTTTAGAAATGGCCCAAGGGCACATTTCCCTTTCAATCTCCCCCTTTTTGGTGATTTATGCCAACACATCAAAAAGCAACTAAAAGAAGTGCAACATCAAAGCAATTGAGAACAAGAATTGTTTTTGATTCAAATTTGGCATATTTGGATCATTCTTTGCCACCACTTGGTTTGTTTTTGAAATCAAACTCATTTTCCTATCTCTAAGTTAAACACACTTGTTTAGGCATAAAGAGAGGTATTCCCCGAGAAAAATTGATCAAGAGCCAGAAACTCCCCCTTTTTCCCATAATCCTACATTCTCCCCACAAGAGGCCAAATTTTGCACATAAGAGTATTTTGACAAAACAAAAGTTCTAACTCTACTATTTTCAAAATTCTCAAGTGGTAGCTGATCCATTTGCTTTGGCCTTAATTTCTCCCCCTTTAGCATTAAGCACCAAAACGGGATCATTATTGGCCCTGAAACCCCATTGCCTCACCAAAATCGTCAATTAAGAGTAAAAACGGCAAAAAGAGCATGGAGATGAACTTGGAGTAAATTACCCTCTCATCGGAGTGTAGTGGAAGTCTTGCATGGTCCAAGTTCACCTTTCCCTTTCAATCCACCTTTGATATTAAATTAAGTAAACTCAAGCACACGGTTAGTCTCAAAGGGTCAAGTTGTAGCATTTCTCCCCCTAAATATGTGCATCATTCACACATGGACTTGTGAGGTCCGGGGATCCCTTGCACAACTTGAGCACCATAAATAAGCAATAATATGCATAAAGGAACATGATCAAAGACATAAAACACATGTATGCTATAGATCAATCCAAGTTACGCGAATCTAAGACATTTAGCTCACTATGCAGCCTGCAAAAGGTCTTTTCATCTAAAGGCTTGGTAAAGATATCGGCTAGCTGGTTCTCGGTGCTTACATAAAACACTTCGATATCTCCCTTTTGCTGGTGGTCTCTCAAAAAGTGATACCGGATGTCTATGTGCTTTGTGCGGCTGTGTTCAACAGGATTGTCCGCCATGCGGATTGCACTCTCATTGTCACATAGGAGTGGGACTTTGCTCAGATTGTAGCCAAAGTCTCGAAGGGTTTGCCTCATCCAAAGTAGTTGCGCGTAACACTATCCTGCGGCAACATACTCGGCCTCAGCGGTGCATAGGGCAACGGAAGTTTGTTTCTTTGAACTCCAAGACACCAGGGACCTTCCTAGGAATTGGCACGTCCCTGATGTACTCTTCCTATCAACCTTGCACCCGACATAATCCGAGTCTAAATATCCAATTAAGTCAAAGGTAGACCCCTTTGGATACCAGATCCCGAAGCAAGGCGTAGCAAATAAATATCTAAGAATCCGCTTAACGGCCACAAGGTGACACTCCCTTGGGTCGGATTGAAATCTAGCACACATGCATACGCTAAGCATAATATCCGGTCTACTAGCACATAAATAAAGTAAAGACCCTATCATAGACCGCTATGCCTTTTGATCAACGGACTTACCTCCTTTGTTGAGGTCGACATGTCCGTCGGTTCCCATTGGAGTCTTTGCGGGCTTGGCGTCCTTCATCCCAAACCGCTTGAGCAAGTCTTGCGTGTACTTCGTTTGAGAGATGAAGGTGCCGTCCTTGAGTTGCTTCACTTGGAACCCAAGGAAGTAGTTCAACTCGCCCATCATCGACATCTCGAATTTCTGTGTCATCACCCTGCTAAACTCTTCACAAGACTTTTGGTTAGTAGAACCAAATATTATGTCATCGACATAAATTTGGCACACAAATAAGTCACCATCACAAGTCTTAGTGAAAAGAGTTGGATCGGCTTTCCCAACCTTGAAAGCATTAGCAATTAGAAAATCTCTAAGGCATTCATACCATGCTCTTGGGGCTTGCTTAAGTCCATAGAGCGCCTTAGAGAGCTTACACACGTGGTCGGGATACCGTTCATCCTCAAAGCCAGGGGGTTGCTCCACGTACACCTCCTCCTTGATTGGCCCGTTGAGGAAAGCGTTCTTCACGTCTATTTGGAACAACCTGAAAGAATGGTGAGCGGCATAGGCTAACAAAATGCGAATCGACTCTAGCCTAGCCACAGGAGCAAAAGTCTCCTCAAAGTCCAAACCTGCGACTTGGGCATAACCTTTTGCCACAAGTCGAGCCTTGTTCCTTGTCACCACCCCGTGCTCGTCCTGTTTGTTGCGGAACACCTACTTGGTTCCCACAACGTTTTGCTTGGGACGTGGCACCAGGGTCCAAACTTCGTTTCGCTTGAAGTTGTTGAGCTCTTCCTGCATGGCCAACACCTAATCTGGATCTAGCAAGGCCTCTTCTACCCTGAATGGCTCAATAGAAGAGACAAAAGAGTAATGCTCACAAAAATTAGCTAGATGTGAGCGAGTAGTTACTCCCTTGCTTATATCACCCAAGATCTGGTCGATGGGATGATTCCTTTGAATCGTCGCTCGAACTTGAGTTGGAGGGGCCCGTGGTGCTTCTTCCTCCACAATTTGGTCTTCTTGTGCTCCCCCTTGATCACACGCCTCCTCTTGAGGAACCTGTTCATCATCTTGAGTTGGGGGTTGCACCATTGTTAAGAAAGAAGGTTGATCTTGCACTTGGTGCTCCTGTGGTCGCACATCTCCAATCGCCATGGTGCGAATTGCGTCCATTGGAACATCATCTTCATCTATATCATCAAGATCAACATGCTCTCTTGGAGAGCCATTAGTTTCATCAAATACAACATCGCTAGAGACTTCAACCAAACCTGATGATTTGTTGAAGACTCTATACGCCTTTGTATTTGAGTCATAACCTAGCCAAAACCCTTCTACAGCTTTGTGAGCAAATTTTGAATTTCTACCTTTCTTTACTAGAATGTAACATTTACTCCCAAATACACGAAAATAAGACATGTTGGGTTTGTTACCGGTTAGAAGTTCATACGACGTCTTCTTGAGGAGGCGATGAAGGTAGACCCGGTTTATGGCGTGGCAAGCTGTGTTCACAGCTTCCGACCAAAACCGCTCGGGCGTCTTGAATTCTACAAGCATCGTCCTCACCATGTCTATAAGCATCCTGTTCTTCTTCTCTACCACACCGTTTTGCTATGGTGTGTAGGGAGCGGAGAACTCATGCTTGATTCCTTCCTCCTCAAGGAACTCCTCCACTTGAAGGTTCTTGAACTCGGACCCGTTGTCGCTTCTAATCTTTTTTACGTTGAGTTAAAATTCGTTTTGAGCTCGCCTTAGAAAGCGCTTGAGGGTCCCTTGGGTTTCTGATTTATCCTGCAAAAAGAATACCCAAGTGAAGCGGGAAAAATCATCATCAACAACAAGACCATACTTACTTCCTCCTATGCTGAGGTAGGCGACGGGTCCAAAGAGGTCCATGTGAAGTAGCTCTAAAGGTCTTGATGTGGTCATCACATCTTGCTGTGATGAGTGCTTCCCACCTGTTTGCCTGCTTGACAAGCTGCACAAGGTCTATCTTTTTCAAAGAACACATTTGTTAGACCTAACACATGTTCTCCCTTTAGAAGTTTGTGAAGGTTCTTCATCCCAACATGTGCTAGACAGCGATGCCACAACCAGCCCATGCTAGTCTCAGCAATTAAGCATGCATCTAGATCGGCCTCCTCTTTCGAAAAATCCACTAAATAGAGTTTGCCATCTAGTACACCCTTAAAAGCTAGTGAACCATCACTCCTTCTAAAGACAGACACATCTACATTTGTAAATAGACAATTATAACCCATGTGGCACAATTGACTAACAGACAGCAGATTATAGCCTAGCGACTCTACTAGAAATACATTAGAGATAGAGTGCTCATTAGTGATGGCTATCTTGCACAAGCCTTTGACCTTGCCTTGATTCCCATCTCCAAATATGACTGTATCTTGGGAATCCTTGTTCTTGACATAGGAGGTGAACATCTTCTTCTCCCCCGTCATGTGGTTTGTGCATCCGCTGTCGATAATCCAGCTTGAGCCCCCGGATGCATAAACCTGTAAGGCAAATTAGGCTTGGGTTTTAGGTACCCAACTCTTGTTGGGTCCTACAAGGTTAGTTATAATAGTCTTTGGGACCCAAATGCTAGTCTTGTCTCCCTTGCATTTGGCCCCCAACTTCCTAGCAATCACTTTCTTATTCTTACAACAAATTGCAAAAGAAGTATTGCAAGCATGGTAAATTGTAGAAGGTTCATTACGTACTTTCCTAGGCATATGAACAACATTTTTTCTAGGCATATTTCTACCATGCACAAAAGAAGAACTTGAAGCAATCATAGCATGTGAATCATAAGCATAACTCCTATGAGCATTTCTAGAAAATTTTCTATCACTATAGATGAAAGCATGATTCCGTTGAGCACTATTAGCCATAGGGGCCTTCCCTTTCTCCTTGGCAGAAATGGAAGCCCTTTGACTTGTTAAGTTCTTGGCTTCCCTTTGAAAGCCAAGCCCATCCTTAATAGAGGGGTGTCTACCAACAGTGTAGGCATCCCTTGCAAATTTTAGTTTGTCAAAATCTACCTTGCAAGTCTTAAGTTGAGCATTAAGACTTGCAACTTCATCATTTAGTTTAGTAATGGATGAAAGATGTTCATTACAAGAATTAACATCAAAATCCTTGCACCTATTACAAATTACGACATGTTCCACACATGAACTAGACTCATTAGCTACTTCTAACTTAGCATTTAACTCATCATTAACACTCTTCAAATTAGAAATAGATTCATGGCAAGCAGAAATTTCAGAAGATAAAATCTCATTCCTTTTAGTTTCTAAAGCAAGAGATTTTTGTACACTAATAAACTTATCATGTTCTTCATACAATATATCCTCTTGCTTTTCTAAGAGTCTATTCTTTTCGTTTAAAGCATCAATCAATTCATTGATTTTTTCTACCTTGGCTCTATCTAAACCTTTAAATAAGCTAGAATAGTCTACTTCATCATCACTAGATTCTTCATCACTAGAAGTAGTGTATTTAGGAGTTTATCAAATGCTTACCTTTTTCTCCTTTGCCATTAAGCAAGTATGGCGCTCGTTGGGGAAGAGAGACGACTTGTTGAAGGCCGAGGCGGCGAGTCCTTCGTCGTCAGAGTCGGACGAAGAGCAATCCGAATCCCACTCTTTGCCAAGGTGCGCCTCGCCCTTCGCCTTCTTGTAGGACTTCTTTTTCTCCCTCTTCCCGCTCTTTTCTTGTCCCTGGTCACTATCATTATCGGGACAGTTAGCAATAAAGTGACCAGTCTTACCACACTTGAAGCAGGAGCGCTTTCCCTTTGTCTTGCTCTTGTTGGGATGCTCCTTGTGTCCTTTTAGCGCCGTCTTGAAGCGCTTGATAATGAGGGCCATTTCATCCTCATTTAGCCCGGCCGCCTCAACTTGCGCCACCTTGCTAGGTAGCGCCTCCCTGCTGCTTGTTGCTTTGAGAGCAACGGTTTGAGGCTCGTAGATGAGCATTGGGCCATTCAATGCCTCATCAACGTATCTTGCTTCCTTGATCATCATACACCCGCTTACAAACTTTCCGAGTATTTCCTCGGGCGTCATCTTTGTGTACCTAGGATTCTCACGGATTGAGTTCACAAGATGAGGATCAAGAACAGTGAAGGACCTAAGCATAAGCCGAACGACGTCGTGGTCTATCCATTTCGTGCTTCCATAGCTCCTGATCTTGTTGACCAAGGTCTTGAGCCTGTTGTACGTTTGAGTTGGCTCCTCTCCCCTGATCATTGCGAACCTCCCTAGTTCGCCTTCCACCAACTCCATCTTGGTGATCATGGTGCCATCGTTCCCCTCATGAGAAATCTTGAGGGTGTCCCAGATTTGCTTGGCGTTGTCCAAGCCGCTCACCTTATTGTACTCGTCCCTGCACAAGGATGCTAGCAAAATAGTGGTAGCTTGTGCATTTTTATGGATTTGCTCATTAATGAAAACGGGGTTATCAGTACTATCAAAAAGCATTCCGTTTTCAACAATCTCCCAAATACTTGGATGGAGAGAGAATAGGTGACTATGCATTTTGTGACTCCAAAATGGGTAGTCTTCTCCATCAAAGTGCGGAGGTTTCCCAAGTGGAATTGAAAGTAAATGAGCATTGGAATTAAACGGAATACGAGAATAATCAAAAGAAAAATTCAAATTAACCGGTTTCTTTTTCTCGTCGTATTCGTCGTCTCTTGGGGAAGAAGAAGACTCGTCGCTGTCGTAGTAGACGATCTTCTTGATGCGCCTCTTCTTCTTCCCGTCCTTCTTCTTATGACTCGAGCTAGAGTCCGAGGGCTTATCATCTCTTGGCTCGTTGACGATGGACTCCTTTGTCTTGTCGTTGACCACCATCCCCTTTCCCTTAGGATCCATCTCTTCGGGCGATTAGTCCCTTGCGTGAAGAGAACGGCTCCAATACCAATTGAGAGCACCTAGAGGGGGGGGGGTGAATAGGTGATCCTGTAAAAATCAAATAATTGTAGCCACAAAACTTGGTTAAGAGTTAGCTCAATAGAATCAAGTGGCTAAGGATCAAGCTCTTGTGAAACACAATGGTCACGAAGAAAACAAGCACAAGAGATACGGTGATTTATCCCGTGGTTCGGCCAAGTATACCACATGCCTACTCCACGTTGTGGCGTCCCAATGGATGAGGGTCGCACTCAACCCCTTTCAAGTGATCCAATTATCAACTTGAATACCACGGTGTTTTCCTTTCTTTTACTATCTCCTGTTCGCGAGGAATCTCCACAACTTGGAGCCTCTCGCCCTTACAATTGATGATCACAAAGAAGCACAGAAGTAAGGGAGGGAAGAGCAACACACACAAGACTCAAAGCACGAGCAAAAACATGCACACAACCCACAACTTGAGCTCACAACACAATGCGAGGAGTTCTCTACTTAACTAGAGCTCAAGTCACTATCACAAAGAATCAAATGCGCGAGAATGGAGTCTTGGTGCTTAGAGATGATCAAAGAATGCTTGGGTTGCTCCTCCATGCGCCTAGGGTTCCCTTTTATAGCCCCAAGGCAGCTAGGAGCCGTTGGAGGCAATCCGGGAAGGCAATTCTTGCCTTCTGTCGGGTGGCGCACTGGACAGTCCGGTGCACCACCGGACATGCACTGTTCATGGTCCGGTGCAGATCGCCTTCCTAAAATGGCATAGCCGACCGTTGCAGAATTGTAGCCGTTGGCGCACCGGACACTGTCCGGTGCACACCGAACAGTCCGGTGCCTCCTGCCGACCATTGGAGCGGGCCACGCGTCGCCCGCGGATTTGGCGGCCGACCGTTGCGCTGGCGGTCATTGGCTCACCAGACAGTCCGGTGCCTCACCGGACCGTCCGGTGAATTTTAGGCGTACGGTGTTGAACGATTCTCGAGAGCAACGACTTCGCCACAGACGGCTCACCGGACAGTCCGGTGCACCACCTAATAGTCTGGTGAATTATAGCCGTACACCACCGTCAGTTCCCGAGAGTGGCCTGTTCACCGGAGGCTGGCCTAGCGCACCGGACACTGTCCGGTGCACCACCGGACAGTCCGGTGTGCCAGACTGCGCTGAGTTTTGGCTGCTCTAGTCAAGACTTTTCCTTTTTCTCTTTTCTCTGATTCTAGCACTTAGACAAATATATTAGTACACAAAAACCAATGTACTAAGTCTAGAATCATACCTTCTTGTTGATTTGCACTTCATCCATCATTTGGCACATAATTACTCACTCAATATGTGTTGGGCACTTAATCACCAAAACTCTTTAGAAATGGCCCAAGGGCACATTTCCCTTTCACCTTGCCAGGTCGGTGACGAGGTGGGGAGCCGTCCCTGGAAGACTGCTCGCGCCGCTCGCTGACGCGCTTCACGAGCTCGATGATCTCGCGACACTCTGCGGCGCTGTGGCGACTGTTGGGGTGTACAGGACATGAGCCGCTATTACCCCTCTACGGCCGTGGGCGCTTGTTGCGCTTGTTCCGGCCCCCAGTCACAGCTGCAACGACCAGAGCGGTAGAATGCGGCTTGTCGTGGCTGTGGTTTTTCTTCTTCTTCTTTTTGCCGTCCTGGGTAACGGCATCGGAGCCTCCTATCTGGGCGACTCTGGTCTGTGGCGCTGAGTGCCATGCACGGCCCTCGGCGGCTCTGGCACACTTGTCGGCCAGAGTGAAGAGAGTGGAGACAGTTTCCACATCGTGCGTGGCTAACTTCTCCAACATCTTCTCATCACGTACTCCCTGGCGGAAAGCCGTGATGATGGAAGCATCTGAAATACGGGGTATGGTGCCCCGTACCTTGGTGAAGCAGGAGATGAAGGTCCGGAGAGTTTCCCCGGGTTCCTGCCTCACTGCATGGAGGCGGGCCTCCACGCCGTGTTGTTGGTAAGCGCTGGCGAAGTTCGCTACGAACCACACACAGAGCTCTTCCCAGGAGTAGATCGATCCTGGGGCAAGGTTCATGAGCCAAGTCCGGGCGGGTCCAGACAAGGCGACATGGAAATATGTTGCCATCACGGATGTGTTTCCACCTGCTGCCATGATGGCGGTGACGTATACCTGCAGGAATTCCGACGGGTTCGATGTACCATCGTACTTTTCCGATAGGTGTGGCCAGAACTTGGATGGCCACATCGCTACACGGAGATGATCGGCGAGCGCGGCACAGCCCACGCCGGCTAACGGGACACCCGTCAAGATCCTGGCGCCTGTCGGGGTCTACAGAGCAACCGCACCGAAGTTGTAGTTGAGGTTGCGACCCTTGATGTTTTGTCGACACTCATGCACCCTCTCTAGAGAGACACGAGCATCCTTGCCCGCATGCCTGTGCTTAAGTTCTGCCCACAGGTCGTCTGGTTCCTCTAGAGAGGTTGTGGCGTCCTCTCCCGCCCGCCAGCGGTTGAGCTCCGCCCGCAAGTCCTCGGTCGGCGCGGCCCACACAGAGGGCGAGCGCACCGACGCCGACGCCTCATGTTGACGTCGGGACGAGCGAGGCCTGGGCCTGGCCGAGCCAGAGTGTGCCATGCCGAGTAGTCGGTTGACGTCGTCACACCACTGCTTCATGGCCTCTGGCGAGGCCGTGGAGCTAGGAGGGTGGCGTAACAACTCCCTGGCTGTAGACAGCGCACCGGGAGCGGCCCTTGACACCCTGGACGACTGCGCAGGAGTGTGCTGCCACGCAGAACGCACAGCAGCAGCTGCATCGGGCGCAGGGCGGCTAGAGGCTCGTGGTGTGGAAGAGGCAGCTCCCTCCTCCATGGGGAAGTCCTCGAGGACGAAGTCGTGGTGCTCGACGATGTGAACCATGGTGTCGAGTAGGAAAACAAGCAAAAAATCTAATGCCAAGCCCCCTACCTAGCGCGCCAAATGTCGGAGAGGAAATCTCCGGCTGGGTGGTGGAATGCACCCGCCCTAAATCCTAAGATGAGGAAGGGGCTAAGCATTTTGCCTGTTGCAAGAATGGGGGATGAACACACAAGAACACAAAGATTTAGAGTGGTTTGGGCCGTTGGAGCGTAATACCCTACTCCACTGTGTGTTGTATTGCTGAGAGAGCTTGAGAGTTGAGAATCTAAGTTGGCCTGTGTGAATCTGTGTTGTAACGTTGCATGCCTCCCCTTTTATAGCTCAAGAGGGGCACGTACAAGGGTGCTAAGCCCCGACATGTGGGCCCAGGAACATAACGGATGTAATACTTGGAGCAACTAATGCTAGTCGCCAGTGCAATCTCCTTGCGTCCTGATATCCACAGCCTGCGTAGTATTGGCGTACAACGGAAGCCTTCCTGGCAACGTGTGAGTGATGATGAGCACAGCGTGCGCCGCAGCACGGGCATACTGCCTGCCAGCGGAACGGACAGGCACGCCGCCTGCGAGATGGCCTGGTCGCTGCCTGCCAGTGGAGGTGACAGGGCACATTAAATGCTGAAGGGGCACATTGCCTATCAGCGGGATAGACAGGACGCATTAAATGCTGAGGCGGCACATCGCCTGTCAGCAGGATGGACAGGCGGTGCACCCTATCTGTATTTAATGCTGAGGTAGCATAGCTTGCGGTGTAGCCCGCGGTGCGGCCCACGGCGCAGAGGCCATACGTCAGGCTCCGCCCGTTGGCTTACGCCACGGGCCGTGGGCCACGTGGCGGCATTGGGTCTCCGCCGGGCGGGGAGCAGATGCGTATAGGATGGGATCTAGACACGTGTCAGCACCGGACCCTAGCCTGGTCCTTGACCAGGGCTTAAGCTTTTCTTGCCTTGGAATTCCAGGACCCTGCCGTTGGCGGCCCGGACCCCATGTAGGGGGGGTCCGAACCCCATCTCACAGACCCGACCTGCACACATGGTGGTCCCGGACCTCCCTGGGGGTCCCGGCTGCATACCCAGAGGTCTGGCACTCTCCCATGAGGGTCCGGACTTACTGTTGGCGTCCTGGAGCATTCCTTCTTTCCTGGACACGTATCGGCTCTGGACCCGCCCATGTGGTGCAGTCGGGCGCTGCTGTGGGCCCTGAGTAGCGGTCCGTGACTAGGTCGAGTCGTGGCCTGGCCCTGGTCGCGGTATTATTGATATGACCACGCCATTAAGCAACACATTACAACCCCCAAGTTATACTACATCAACTCAAGTACAACCAATATCATCACCAACCCGAGTCTTTGATGGACCAATTACACGTAGCCGAGCTAAGAAGCTACAGCAAGAGGTGCACGCACTAGTCTTTGATGGACCAGTTACACATAGCCGAGCTAAGAAGCTACAGCAAGAGGTGCACGCGCTACTTTATGAATTTCAATTAAACACTAATGCGAACTTTATGCTACCTAAGTCGTGTATGTTGATATTACTTAGGTTCACCAAGAGGAAGGACAAAACATATCAAAGGCGAATCAGCAAGAAGAGCTACGTCCGAGTCAGTCCAGCGCTATAGAACCGTCCAGAAGAAACAGTCATAACTTTTGATTCCCAAAAGCTATGAAGGCCCATAAGTACTTTTTGGAAAGCTCTTGAAGTCTAGTTTCCAATGATTCTACAGCCGACTTAACCACATCTACCAGAAAGGCAGCCGACCTACTTTAGTGCTGACTGGTCAGAAGGTCAACAGTCTGCTTGATGACCAAGTTTTTGTATTAAACTGCATCATTCTACGAAGTTTCATTAAGCATGCTATATATGGTGAGAAAGCTTATCAAGTTAGCTTTCCAATGCAACCAGTCCCACGTCATTTGAAGATTCCTAGAAGAAGTTATTGCCAAAATACTGAAGACTGCGCAGAAGTCAAACAGCCACATGGAAATCAGCTCTGCAGATCTTCCGAAGAGGCTCCTTCACATTAGCTCGTGAAAATACTTTTGTTTTGTGTTTATACCTCGCTAAGGCTGGTTGTTACTAGTATAAATACCCCCCTATGTCTATGATGTAAGGCAGCTTATGATAATCTAAAACAGAACCCCTTTGTTCAGCTGTGTGCTAACAAATATTGAGAGTGATCTCTACCCCTTTGCTCTTGTGAATTCCTTCGCGGGATTGCAGAAGCGGCGGCTTCATCCGCTCCCAATTGGTGCTCCTACTCCCTTCGAGGTCTCCTCGATTGATTGTAGGTTGTGTTGGTTGGTTCTTTGAGAGTGTGGTTGGGCGAATCCTCGATTCAGGCTGCCGGTTAAAGACGGTGGTTGGCTTTGAGTTTTATTTGTCAGGTTGCACTAGTTATCGCTGCTTGCAGCAAGTTATCTTGGCTTCTTTGAAGCTAGTTATCTGAAGATTGATCCTACATCGTGAAGATCGGGCATCGTGACGCATCATCTAGTATCAAAGCCTCAGTTGCCACGGTAGGATTCTTTACCCTTAGCTACATATATTTTGTGTTCGTCCTATCCACCAAAAAGCCATAAAATATTTTGTCATAGCCCTTTGTTTCAATCTGTTGTTCCAGTGAGTTTTGTTAAGTTTCAGTCCTTAGAGTCTTTGTTTAGTTGCTGGTCACTCTATCCTTTGTGTTCCCTTTGAGCCTCTTATATATATCTGAAAATATCCACAAAAAGAAAAATCTAAAAACTCTCATCATTTCCTTCGCGTTAACTTTGATCCTATTTAAGTTATAGCTGCTGGTTGAGTTCTTTGTTAAGTATTATAAAGTGTGCAATATCATATCAGATCTCTGTGTTTAGTTGTATAAAAAAAGTATCAAAAAAAAGAGAAGAAAGAAAAGTACCAAAGAAAAGTGTTGAACAAGATTGTGAAAGAAAAGTAGAACAATCAGTTTGTTTATGTGCACAAGTGCTGAAAATTTTATCAAGTTATTCAACCAGTTTGCTATTGTCATTTGGTGCAAAATTTTGGTTGGATCTGATTGCAACACTTGCATTCCAATCATACTCCTTGTCTGCATCAAATCTGAAATTTCTTGCGCGTGTGTTTGATCTATTTACATCACTCGAATCTTGTGGTCAGCACTAGGCAGGGAACTTCTAGTCGGATGGTTATTTAACTTAACAACAACTAGAATTCAGATTGTATCCCTTGTTTATTAATCCCCACCAAGCTCCACATATAAGCCATCGTAATCGGTACTCTGGTCTTGTATTCGCTTAACCACCACTTTCTTGTTACCACCACACATTTTCTTGCAACCCGCAGGGAACTCATAAGAGCTTTGGTTGGTAAGAGTGGTGAGGTTGTGAGATTCTATATAGCTTCATATTCCACCTATATTTGTTGCCTTGTTGTCACTAACTTCGCAGGAAGATGGATCCCAACGTTGAGATTGAAGAATGTGTCACCCTGATACAATTCAATGAGCTCAAACAAAGCATAGAAGCCAAGCAAGATCTGTTGGCACAAGATCTTCAGACACTTATGGCTGAATTCAGAGGTCGTCGTCGACTCCCCGACGGTGTAAGAAACCATGATGAAGATGGGGAAGAAGATGAAGGAAATTATTCTAGAAGAGCAAGTGAACATGGGAGGAGAAATCAAGGTGCTGCATATGGTAGAGGAAGAGGCCGGAATCGAAGAAATAATGACAATGAAGAATCTGAATTTGGGGATGATCAGTCTCAACATCGCTATGGTCGTCGTCATCATAGAGGCGTCAACCAAGAAGAGAGATTTGGGAAACTTAAGTTTACCATGCCAAAATTTGATGGTAGATCTGATCCTGAAGATTATTTCACATGGGAATTGAAAGTGGAGAAAATCTTCCGCCTACATAATTATTCAGAGGAGAAGAAACTTGCAATGGCATCTCTTGAGTTTGAAGGATATGCTCTGATTTGGTGGGAGCAACTTCTTCGTGATCGTGAAGAAGATGGAGAGGACCCTATTATTACTTGGCAAGAGATGAAGCGAGAAATGAGAATTCGTTTTGTGCCGAAGCATTATCGGCGTGATCTTTTTGATAAATTGCAGAATTTGAGGCAAGGAAGTTTCTCTGTTGAGGAGTATTATAAGGAGATGGAGAAGGCCATGATTAGAGCTAATGTGTATGAAGACGAAGAGCAAACCATTGCACGTTTCATGGCTGGGTTACACCGCAACATTCAGCGTATTGTTGAGTTTCAGCCGTACCAAAGTCTTATTGATTTGGTACATCAAGCCACCAAAGCTGAACGCCAGCTGCAACAAGATGCTAAGAGCAGCAAGCCCTTGTCATATGGTGCACGAACCATGACTAGAGGAAGCAAATCGATCTCAAGGTTTACTGCTGCATCCTCAGCAACAAAAGGTTCAACTGGAGGCTTGCGATCCAATATTCAAGGCAATTCTAGTGGAAAGAACGGTGCTGCTCCAAACACGAGTTATAAACCAGCAGCCTCCACTTCAACGTCAGTGGGTTCAACAGCCAAGAGTAGTGGTATTCAGTGCTTCAAGTGTGGAGGTCGTGGTCATGTCATAAAGGAGTGTCCAAATAATCGTGTGATCCTTGTGACTGATGATGGAGAATATACATCAGCTAGTGAAGAGGAAGCTGAAGCAGGAAATGAAGATGTCATTGATAAATCTGAAGAACATACGGGATGTGAATTTGAGCATGGTACTACTCTTGTGGTTACACAAATCTTGAGTGTTCAAATGAAAGAAGCTGAAATTGGACAGCGACATAATCTTTTTCAAACACGAGCAAAAGTGCAAGACAAAGTAGTAAAGGTGATCATTGATGGAGGGAGCTGCCATAATCTTGCAAGTCGTGAGATGGTTGAAAAGCTTGGTTTGAAGTTGCAACGACACCCTCATCCATATCATGTCCAATGGTTGAATGAGTCGGGAGATATCAAGATTGGTTATAAGGTGAAAGTTTTGTTCAAGATTGGAGAGTATGTTGACACAATGGAGTGCGATGTTGCACCCATGTCTGTGTGTCACATGCTGCTAGGAAGACCTTGGCAATATGACCGATATTCTCAACATTGTGGAAGAACAAATCAATACACGCTAGATCTGAAAGGGAGAAAGTTTGTACTCAAGCCTATGACCCCTCAACAAATCATGGCTGAACACTTACAAAAGAAAACTGAAATTAGTACAGCAAGTAGAGGAGGAGAAGAGCAAAAGAAATTGAGTGCCATCCACAATTCGGTGAGCGAGTGCTACAAGCCAAATTTAAGAGATAAAAAGAAGGAAGAGGGAGAACATCTAGTTATGCTAGCCACAAAATCTGAGCTGAGAGAAGTGAGGAACAACCCATATCAAGTGCTCTTTGTACTTGTGAACAAAGAAGCTTTGATTTCTTCTAACGACATAACATCTCTTCCTAGTGTTGTGGCTGATCTTTTGCAGGACTATGAAGACGTATTTCCACAAGAAACACCGGCTGGACTACCTCTAATTCGAGGGATTGAGCATCAAATCGATCTTATTCCAGGGGCTACACTTCCTAACCGTCCACCATATCGAACCAATCCCGAAGAAACTAAGGAAATACAAAGGCAAGTACAAGAACTTCTTGATAAAGGTTTTGTTCGTGAAAGCTTAAGCCCTTGTGCTGTTCCTGTGATTTTAGTACCTAAGAAAGATGGATCTTGGAGGATGTGTGTTGATTGTAGAGCGATAAATAATATTACCGTTCGCTATCGCCATCCTATTCCACGACTAGATGATATGCTTGATGAATTAAGTGGTTCCACAATTTTTACTAAAATTGATTTGAGAAGTGGATACCATCAAATAAGAATGAAAACTGGAGATGAATGGAAGAGTGCATTTAAAACAAAATTTGGGTTGTATGAATGGTTAGTGATGCCCTTTGGGTTAACTAATGCTCCTAGTACCTTTATGAGATTAATGAACCATGTCTTAAGAACTTTCATTGGAAAATTTGTTGTTGTCTACTTCGATGATATTCTAATTTACAGCAAGACTTTTGATGAACATGTGAAACACATTCGACAAGTTTTAGATGAGCTAAGAAAGGAGAAATTATTTGCTAATCTTGAGAAGTGCAGTTTTTGCACAGACCATGTTGTGTTTCTTGGCTTTGTTGTTTCAGCAAAAGGAATAGAGGTGGATGAATCCAAGGTGAAAGCCATCAAGGATTGGCCAGCTCCAACGAATGTAAGTCAAGTAAGAAGTTTTCATGGTCTTGCTGGGTTTTATAGAAGATTTGTGCGAGATTTCAGTACTATCGCTTCTCCTTTAAATGAATTGACAAAGAAAGGTGTTGAATTTAAATGGGGAAACTCACAAGAAGATGCTTTTCAAGAATTGAAGAAACATTTGACTGAAACACCTGTACTTATTCTTCCTGATTTCACTAAAACTTTTGAAGTAGAATGTGATGCTAGTGGGATTGGGATAGGAGGAGTTTTAATGCAACAAGGAAAACCTATAGCATATTTTAGTGAAAAATTGGGAGGTGCTCAATTAAATTATTCTGTGTATGACAAAGAATTGTATGCTTTGGTCCGAGTGCTTGAAACATGGCAGCACTACTTATGGCCAAAAGAGTTTGTTATTCATTCCGATCATGAAGCTTTTAAGTATTTGAAAGGGCAAGCCAAACTGAACCATCGCCATACCAAATGGGTTGAGTTTATCAAAACATTTCCATACATTGTGAAATATAAGAAAGGTAAGGACAATGTGGTCGTTGATGCCTTGTCTCGAAGGAATGTGTTGTTGAATCAACTAGAGGTAAAAGTTTTGGGTCTTGAAAATTTGAAAGAAATGTATAATGATGATCCTGAATTTTCAGAACCATACATTCGTTGTAAAGATGGAAAAGGTTGGGAGAAATATCATATACATGATGGATTTTTGTTTGGAGCTAACAAACTTTGTGTACCAAATTCTTTGGTTAGATTGCTTTTATTGCAGGAGCCACGAGGGAATGGTCCATTTCGTGTTCTTGCCAAGATCAATGATAATGCATACAAGATATATCTTCCACCGAGCTATGGCGTGAGCAACACGTTCAATGTTGCTGACCTCTTACCATATACAAGTGAAGACACTTCAGAGTCGAGGACGACTCCTTTTCAAGGGGAGGAGGATGATATGACCACGCCATTAAGCAACACATTACAACCCCCAAGTTATACTACATCAACTCAAGTACAACCAATATCATCACCAACCCGAGTCTTTGATGGACCAATTACACGTAGCCGAGCTAAGAAGCTACAGTAAGAGGTGCACGCACTAGTCTTTGATGGACCAGTTACACATAGCCGAGCTAAGAAGCTACAGCAAGAGGTGCACGCGCTACTTTATGAATTTCAATTAAACACTAATGCGAACTTTATGCTACCTAAGTCGTGTATGTTGATATTACTTAGGTTCACCAAGAGGAAGGACAAAACATATCAAAGGCGAATCAGCAAGAAGAGCTACGTCCGAGTCAGTCCAGCGCTATAGAACCGTCCAGAAGAAACAGTCATAACTTTTGATTCCCAAAAGCTATGAAGGCCCATAAGTACTTTTTGGAAAGCTCTTGAAGTCTAGTTTCCAATGCTTCTACAGCCGACTTAACCACATCTACCAGAAAGGCAGCCGACCTACTTTAGTGCTGACTGGTCAGAAGGTCAACAGTCTGCTTGATGACCAAGTTTTTGTATTAAACTGCATCATTCTACGAAGTTTCATTAAGCATGCTATATATGGTGAGAAAGCTTATCAAGTTAGCTTTCCAATGCAACCAGTCCCACGTCATTTGAAGATTCCTAGAAGAAGTTATTGCCAAAATACTGAAGACTGCGCAGAAGTCAAACAGCCACACGGAAATCAGCTCTGCAGATCTTCCGAAGAGGCTCCTTCACATTAGCTCGTGAAAATACTTTTGTTTTGTGTTTATACCTCGCTAAGGCTGGTTGTTACTAGTATAAATACCCCCTATGTCTATGATGTAAGGCAGCTTATGATAATCTAAAACAGAACCCCTTTGTTCAGCTGTGTGCTAACAAATATTGAGAGTGATCTCTACCCCTTTGCTCTTGTGAATTCCTTCGCGGGATTGCAGAAGCGGCGGCTTCATCCGCTCCCAATTGGTGCTCCTACTCCCTTCGAGGTCTCCTCGATTGATTGTAGGTTGTGTTGGTTGGTTCTTTGAGAGTGTGGTTGGGCGAATCCTCGATTCAGGCTGCCGGTTAAAGACGGTGGTTGGCTTCGAGTTTTATTTGTCAGGTTGCACTAGTTATCGCTGCTTGCAGCAAGTTATCTTGGCTTCTTTGAAGCTAGTTATCTGAAGATTGATCCTACGTCGTGAAGATCGGGCATCGTGACGCATCAATTATGCTACGCGGCTAAAAGATAGCCATGCAGCCACTACGTCTTGATACAGTAGTAGGGGGTACCCATGTTCGGGGGTACCGATAGTTAGGATACTCACTATCTTCAAAGTCGAGAGGTTGCTCAACATACACCTCTTCTTTGATTGGGCCAATGAGGAAGGCACTTTTCACGTCCATGTGAAATAACTTAAAGCCATGGTAAGTAGCATAGGAAAGTAATATACGAATTGACTCAAGCCTAGCTACGGGTGCATAGGTTTCATCAAAATCCAAACCTTCGACTTGTGAATAACCTTTGGCAACATGTCGAGCTTTGTTCCTTGTCACTACACCATGCTCATCCTGTTTGTTTTGGAATACCCACTTGGTACCTACAACATTTTGGTTAGGACGTGGAACTAAATGCCATACCTCATTTCTCGTGAAGTTGTTGAGCTCCTCTTGCATAGCCACCACCCAATCCGGATCTCTTAATGCATCCTCTATCCTGTATGGCTCAATAGAGGACACAAAAGAGTAATGTTCACAAAAATGAGCAACTTGAGATTTAGTGGTTACTCCCTTGTGAATGTCACCAAGTATGGAGTTGACGGGGTGATCTCTTTGAATTTCTTGGTGGACTCTTGGGTGTGGCGGTCTTTGATCTCTAATTTCTTGATCATCTTCCTTGTCTTCATTATCATTATCTCCCCCTTGATCAATATCCTCTTCTGAGGTGGTTCATCCTCTTGATCTTCATCTTCTTCTTTTTGAGCCTCATCCTCATCTTGAGTTGGTGGAGATGCTTGTATGGAAGATGATGGTTGATCTTGTGCTTGTGGAGGCTCTTCAGATTTTTTTGGACACACATCTCCAATGGACATGTTCCTTAATGCGAGCACGAAGCCTCTTCATCATCTAGTTCATCAAGAACAACTTGCTCCACTTGGGATCCATTAGTATCATCAAACACAATGTCACAAGAAACTTCAAGTAATCTAGTGGACTTGTTGAAGACTCTATATGTGTGACACCCCAGTGTCACCTAGGGTTTCTCTCAGTGCTAACCCAAGAACCATCATTTCATGTAAGCCAAAGTGAGCATGAAGCATCAAATCAACTTAAGAATACAAGATCCACTAAGTTTATATCTAAAGAATCATGTTCAAAACAAATGGGGCTTTCAAAAGAGAGAAAAATATTGAAACCCTAATATCAACCCTAATTAAGCTATTTAAGTAGAAATGAAGAAAAGGGGTGAAAGACCATGAAAAACTTGAAATCATGGCTTAGGCCAATTATAAAAATTGAAGTACACTAAATAAGCTACAATAAAGATTATGAAAGCTTGGCCAAAATAGTTTATTAAAAACTCCAAACAAGCCATTCGAGTGGAGGTTCAATGGGAAAATCTGAAATTCAGATTTCTGAATTTTCAGCCTTTGAACCAAAACCGAGCGCGTTCACCTTGATCCTTAGCTCTAATCCTAATGCTCCCATTGACAAAAACGTGTCTAAGTAACCCCTCTGTCACATGTCAGAAGATGGCATTGGGACGCGAGCCTTAGACACGACAAAACCGAAGATTTGCCTCGGGCTCGGGCTGGGAGACAAACCAGACTTCAGAGCTCCAAATCTTTGAAACCAGTAGGCCAAATCTGTAACACCCCAAGTGTTTATAATCCGCTCGACAACGTGTACGGATTTAAGCACGTGATATCAGTGAATAAGACGGACATTGAGGTCTAATTATTTTTGCCTATCGCGATTTTAATATCGCATCTGTTTCGTTTGTCGCGAGCGCGACATCGTTTTTGTTTTTATTTTTATCCAGGCTCTTCCGAAATTTTCATGGTGTTCGGGACATAGTCATTCCAAAATGTGGTGCGTCTGATGATTATTTAAAATTCATCGTCACGCAAATACAAAATTCGGAAGCTCGACCCACTCGGACGATTTATCTCGGTCCAATTAAATAGAACTCGTCGACTAAGGTTTTCGGCGCAAATATTTCTATCTCCACTTGTCAACCGAGAAAATCGCGTCTGAGAATTTATAATTGAGATTCGATTCTCCACATAAATTATCTGTTGACATGGAATCGGGTGTCGACTGCGGATGAAATAATTTGATTTCAAATCAAATTGAACACCGTCTGAAATACGGTTGTTCACACCATTCGGATTTGTTCCGACGACGTCTCGCCCTGATCCAAAACTTTGGATATAAATAATGGGTGCAAATGCATCTGATTCCAAAGTATTCACCAAATCAAATCGTGTCCCATTTATCGTTATCAATTTCGTTTGATTCGACCCTTGATTCATCGCTAAAAATCTTCAATTCAAAAATATCTCTGATTCTCGGTAAAAAAAAGAGAAAGAAAAGAAAATCTAAAAAAATCTACTCGATCCTATCTCTACGCCGCCCAGCCGCCCCTGTTCTCTTTAAATATGTTCGAGCTCACTCCTCTCCATCACCCTCAGGCGGCCGTGCTCTGCTCGAGCTCCCTCCGTCCTGCTCGCTCATGGCCGAAGCCACCCTGTCCCAGGTCCGGTCGGCCGGCTCAGCTTTTCCTAGTGCCGCGCGCCCATCTCCCTGCGTTCTCTCTCTCACGCTGCTCCGCTCATCCCCATGGCTGCCTGCTCGCTGTACTCTGGTTTCGGCCGCAGCTCGGCGCTCGAAGCTCTGTCCTTGGGGTGCGTCCTGCTCCCTGCACCGGAGCTCCCCTGCAGCCGTGCCCCTACGCTCATCGCTGAAGCTTCCATGGCGCCCGGATTTCTGCTCGCCCAGCAATCTCCCATGGTAGCTGCGTCTCTCTGCCTCCCTCTACTTCTCTCTCTCTGCTTGCTGCTTCCCCTGGAGTCTCCCTGTCGTGCCCTGCATCTATGGAGTTCGGCCTCTGGCTTCTCCTGCGCACGCGCCGCGGCCACTCACTGTGCCCAGCCGCTACTCCATCTCACCCAGCGCTCCTGTGCCCCAAGCCGCGCCCAGCTCTAGCGCCCTGGTCCCTCTGCTCTCTCCCACGGCCGCCTCCCTGGAACCTCCACGCTCGGTGCCCGGATTTCGTTTAGTTGCCCAGCTCAGCTCTGCTCCTCCCTGCGCACATCTCCCATGGCTGTCTGCTCCAACTCACTTGGTCCCTGCGCACGTCGAACATCTGCTCGACGTCCTGCTGGTCGAAGCTTCGGATTGCCGCGCCGATGGCCGAGCCCGGCCTGCGCCTTCCCTGTCCTATATACGCGCGCAGCCCGCCCCCTCAGCTCATCGCGCGCCTGGGATGCTTGCCAGCGCTCTGCTCCACCGCGCACCGTGAAGTCCCTGCTCGCAAGCTATCTGTTGGCCACGTGCGAAGCTCTCTGTTCACCGTCAAATCGCTTGCTTGTTGTTCGCGCCGTCGAAGTTCCCTTGCGGAAGACAAGCCAAGTCGACCCCAAGCACGGGCCAATCCACAGGATGATGCTGATGGACAAACCTGAAGATGATCGTCAAGTGGACATCGTCTAACAACACTAACCTAGTGTTATTCAGGCAAGCCCCGGTGCATTCACCACCTCCTTGTGTTTTAAAATCTTTATCACCTTGTTTGATGCATTAGGTGATAGGAGTTTTGTGCTAAACCATTGATGCATTTCCTTCCTTGGAAAAAAATGATTACCCTTCCTTGATACCCTTTTTCAAAAAGAATTTTTATGATCCTTAGCCTTGCTTTAGCAAACAAAAATGTTTTGTTTTAAAACAAAGGTGATGCTTCAGTGGGTGGGAACGTTTTCGAAAAGAAAAACTTGTGATGGTGAATCCATCAAGGCCTTGATGGGTTCAACATCTAGAAAAGATGTACCTCTGCCAGGTACTAGACTTTGGGTTGAAATTAATAAAGCTGAGACCGGGCGGTTGACTTGCACGAGAAGGGAGTCTCGGTGTAGTGTCTCCGTCTGAGTCGATTAAGGACCGTCTCGATGTAGGCTTGTTAATCGAGGACCCTTTAACTGGTCACATGCCTCGTCATGGGTAAGCTTTGTCTTGGGGTAGACTAATACCAGGTTAAGATAACACGCAATGGGAGTGGAGAGATGGCGAGAGTAGCGTGTACCCTCCATGGCAAGAGGTTAGACGGTGGTGTATCTGTGCTCTCGGTTGGCATGAACCTGATCTGGTCTTAAGAACCCCGGTGGCGAGTTGACATATGCAAGAGTTAAGTGCTACATATGTCATGTGATTGGAGATCCTCAGCTGAGTATAATTGATTCGGATCGCCGTACCTTCGCGGTTATGAAGACTTGGTCACTGCCCTACACGTAGCAATCCAATGAACTAAAGGGATGATGAAAAGACGGCTAGTATAGGCCAAGTGCTTGAACTAGGGTAGAAAGAACTCTAGATGCAGGTAACTTTACTTAACTTGACAAGTAAAATTGGATTTTTCAGGATCCACTCATAGTAAGCTGTCACACCCGGTTTTAGAAGGTAAACCGAATGCGAACCATGTACGTGCCAGGATCAGTTATTCACGTACACAGCAGTTACATAACATGGACATCATCACACAGTGCTCAAATGGTATTAACAGGGGAAATAATAGTCTATTACATCATACGTCTGAGACGTCCATATAGTTCTTACAATAAATCAAAGTGCGGAAAAGAAACGTAGATAACACGGCCTTCACAGGCAGCCGACTGGGGGTTGCTCCTCTCAACAGACGGGGACCATACAAGACCTTCTCCCTGTCGTCACACTGAGCGGTATGCAACTCCCGCTCCACAGTGCGCAGCCAATCTTCAGCATCCATGGGGTCAGAAGAGTGAGCGAACGTTGGGGGATGACCTCTCATGAATTCAGCACGCTTGTCTCTGGGCATCTGAGGCATCTGAGGCTGGGGTGGTGCTTGCTGCTGTTGCTGCTGCTGCTGAATGGCGGCCAGAGTCTGACCGATGGCTTGAACTGCCTGAGTCTGCATCAGAAACATCTGCTCGATCGACATCGGGGGCGGGGGTGGCAGCTGCTGTTGCTGGGGCGCCTCATCCTGCGGAGCGGCTTGCTCCTGCTGAGCACGCCTTCCTCCTCAGCGCCTGTTCTCTGACATCTGCAGAACGCAACCACACATCAGAACTGATCTGGCAAATCTTGCAGCATAAGAAAAGAGTATAGAATTCTCCAACAGCACTGAACAGATGAGCATCTTCACTGATCTCCAACACAGACCACACAGCTTCTCAGATAAAGAGGAAAGTGGAATAAAGGTTTTCCCAACTATATAATTAACTCCATTAACATAATAGGTAAGCCAAAATGCAGGGGATACCCACACTCTGGTGACAATCATTACAAAGATCCAAACCAAACATAGTTCATCATGACGAACATAAATGCACAGGATATAGCAAACTACCCTGTCTAACTAAGACTAACTAAGACCGAGATTAACGCTAAGACTGAAGCTTCTATGTATATATATTTCGTATTAATTACAAGATCCAACTCTAACGAGCTATGGTTCTAGATTTATCTTGGTCTTGCAGTCGGGATTGCCATAAGACTGGAGTCCACGCCGAGGTGAGCGGTACGGGTGCTGAGTCCCAATGGGAGCGGGGGAACCATCATCCAGGTGACGACGTTCCACGCGCTCAGCCCGCAGCAGGGCGATCTCAGCACGAGCCCTACTCAGCTCGTCTAATGCATGGTCCAGCTCCGTGTTTAGCACGGCGGCTAGGTTGACTGTGCTGCTCAACCTAGGATTGTCCTCACCAGCAGGTGAAACAATCACGCCTCCTGTGCTGCCAGATGGACGGCGGGGGTAATACTTCAGGTCGAGACCGTCAGCTACCCCACCGAGAACCGAGCAGTAGTGCGAAAGCGCACGCCATGCAGCATCCTGCATGGCTGCCTCAGCTGAGTCCCGCTCAGAGATAGAATAGTGCTCTGAGCAAGCCTCCGCGCCCTGGAGACTGTTCTCCGGACGGCGCACCAAACAGGTCGCCTCCCAGCGGTCCGGGTAGACCCCGCGACTATGCTGGTAGACCACACAGCGATACTCGATGGACCAAGTACGCCGGTCAAGTGCCCGACGTAGCAGGGTGTCGAGCGCGTCGTGGAAGTGACACCCGCGAGCAGCGTCGCGAGTGATGGGTCGAGCAACCCATCCTTCCGGCTCATGGTCAGCAGGGAGGTCGATGTCGTGGCTCAAGCTGTCGTCGCCATCTCCGTCGTCTGGGTCTCCTCCAGCAGCTACTCTAGAAGATGGGGCGCCCAGTGGTGGTGCAGGGGGCGCCTCCAGGGGAAGCACAGGAGAGCAGCTCCTCACAGACTCTATCTCCTGTTGGAGCGAGAAAGAAGAGCCCTGCTGCTCCTGTCGTCGACGTTCCTGCTCCTCATGCAGGCGGTGGTGCAGTCTCTCCAAGTGGCTGGACTGTCCGGCCACGGGACGGCGAAGCGGACGCTCAGCAAGGCGGGAGGGTAAGAAGGGGATGACGGACTTTCGTGCAGTGTGTCTAAGTCGAGCCATCTACAAAAGACACCGCAAGCAAAAGAGTGAGAACAGAATTAATATGACCAGCAAATAATGAATCATAAATAAATGAAGGATTAGAATAAAACATGATTTTCAGCAAGGTATAATATATAGTAGAACATAGGTTTGGTCGGTATGACCAACTTTTGAAGGGATATCAAAGTCAAGGCAGGGACAGAGGTCTATAATCCTTAGAACGACCATTTAACCACAAGAGTCTGAAGTACATATTCACTCAGTCAGAATTGAACATGAGGCAACGAAGATGGTTAGAGTTGATCAAAGACTATGAGTTGGAGATCCATTACCATCCAGGCAAAGCAAACATAGTGGCAGATGCTTTGAGCAGAAAGAGTCAAGTCAATCTGATGGTCGCTCGTCCGATGCCTTATGATTTGGCCAAGGAGTTCGA
The DNA here is from genome assembly GCA_029449295.1 of Zea luxurians. Taxonomy (NCBI): domain Eukaryota; kingdom Viridiplantae; phylum Streptophyta; class Magnoliopsida; order Poales; family Poaceae; genus Zea; species Zea luxurians. Next base: position 8,164,177 of record JAOPSE010000005.1, on the reverse strand, counting down.
CAGGTTGAGTCTCGGATTTCTGAACAATTCGCGAGGAGTCACAGTTGAATTAGAACCTACCTTGGAGCGAGAAATCAAAGAAGCGCAGAAGAATGATGAGAAGATCAGTGAGATCCGGCGACTGATTCTAGATGGCAGAGGCAAAGATTTTCGAGAAGACGCAGAAGGCGTGATATGGTTCAAAGACCGCTTGTGTGTTCCCAATGTCCAGTCCATTCGGGAGTTGATTCTCAAGGAAGCTCATGAGACAGCCTATTCGATTCACCCTGGTAGTGAGAAGATGTATCAGGATCTGAAGAAGAAATTCTGGTGGTACGGAATGAAGAGGGAAATCGCAGAGCATGTGGCTATGTGCGATAGTTGCCGAAGAATTAAGGCAGAGCATCAGAGACCAGCTGGATTGTTGCAACCGTTGCAAATTCCTCAGTGGAAATGGGATGAGATCAGTATGGATTTCATAGTCGGATTGCCTCGCACTCGAGCCGGCTACGATTCTATTTGGGTAGTAGTGGACCGTTTGACCAAGTCAGCCCACTTCATACCTGTCAAGACCAACTACAACAGTGCAGTACTGGCAGAGTTGTACATGTCTCGGATCGTTTGTCTTCATGGTGTGCCAAAGAAGATAGTGTCAGACAGGGGAACGCAGTTCACCTCTCATTTCTGGCAGCAGTTGCATGAAGCCTTGGGCACACATCTAAATTTCAGTTCAGCTTATCACCTGCAGACAGATGGCCAGACCGAAAGGACCAATCAAATTCTCAAAGACATGTTGAGAGCCTGTGCGTTGCAAGATCAGTCCGGATGGGACAAGCGATTGCCTTATGCAGAGTTTTCCTATAACAACAGTTACCAGGCCAGTTTGAAGATGTCACCGTTTCAGGCGCTCTATGGAAGGAGTTGTAGAACTCCGTTGCAATGGGATCAGCCTGGAGAAAAGCAGGTGTTTGGGCCAGACATTCTACTTGAAGCCGAAGAGAACATCAAGATGGTTCGAGAGAATCTGAAGATAGCGCAATCAAGGCAGCGAAGCTATGCAGACACAAGAAGAAGAGAGCTGAGTTTTGAAGTCGGAGACTTTGTCTATCTGAAAGTGTCACCGATCAGAGGAGTCAGAAGATTCGGAGTGAAGGGCAAGCTAGCACCCCGCTACATTGGTCCGTATCAAATTCTCTCAAAGCGTGGAGAAGTGGCTTATCAGCTCAGCCTGCCAGAGAATTTGTCTGCTGTGCATGATGTCTTTCATGTGTCTCAGTTGAAGAAGTGTTTGCGTGTGCCAGAAGAGCAGTTGCCAGTGGAAGGTCTGGAAGTCCAGGAAGACTTGACCTATGTTGAGAAGCCAGCTCAGATCCTTGAGATTGCAGACAGAGTCACCCGAAGGAAGACCATCAGAATGTGCAAAGTCAGATGGAATCACCACTCTGAGGAAGAAGCAACCTGGGAGCGTGAAGATGATCTGATGGCTAAGTACCCAGAGCTCTTTGCTAGCCAACCCTGAATCTCGAGGGCGAGATTCTTTTAAGGGGGATAGGTTTGTAACGCCCCGAATTTTGCAGTTGAATTTTTTCTTTTCTTCACTCGCCAAATTCGGGCGTTACCTTTTCTTTTTCTTTTTCCCCTCGCTAGACCTTGACCTTTTCCAAAGTTAGCGGGATTCGGTTTGGAATTCCAGTGTAAAGAAAAACCCTAAATTGCTTTATGTTGTTTGATGCACCATGCCGAACTATGCATTCTTTGATTGCTTGAAAGTGTAAGTGCATTCATCTAGGAAGATCGGATTTCGAAAAGGAGAAAAACCTTTTCTTTCTTTTTCTTTTTCTTTCTCTCTCCTCCCTTTTCTCTCTCCCGCGCCGTGGGCCGTCCCTGGCCGGCCCAGCCGCCCCCAGCCGGCCCAGCCGCCCCCCGCGCCCTCCTTTGGGCCCAATTGGCCCAACCGCCCCCACCCCCCTCCCCTTTTCCCCCCCAACTCCCCCTCTCTCTCCCTCCCATTCTCCCTCTCCCCACCCTAGCCGCCGCCGCCCCCGGCCCCCAGCTCGGCCGCCCCCTGGCCGCCGGCCCAACCGCCGCCCCTCGCCGTCGCTCGCCCGTCCCCGGTGAGCCCCCCTTCCCCCCTCCCCCTCCTCCCTCCCTCTCCCCTCTCCCCTCCTCTCTCCCTGGCCGCGCCCCCCCTCGGCCGCCCCTGGCCGCGCCTGGCCGCCCGGCCGCGCCCTGGCCGCGCGCCCCTGGCCGCGCCCCTAGCCGCGCCTGGCCGCCCTGGCCGCGCCCTGGCCGCGCCTGACCGCCTGGCCGCGCCTGACCGCCTGGCCGCGCCCTGGCCGCGCCCTGGCCGCCCGCCTGGCCGCGCCCCCGCCCCTGCGCGCCCGCCGGCCCAGCCGCCGGTTCAACCGCCCCCCGGGCCGGTTCAACCGCCCCCCCTTTTTTTATTTTTTTTATTTATTTTATTTTATTTTACTTTCTGTGATCATAGCTATTTTATTTTAGGTAGGCTAATCATTGTTCATGCTATTGAAATAGGAAGCTCAATTTAGAATTTCGTTACGCTAGTTGATTCATGTAATTAATTGTTTATCTCGTTCAATGTTGATCAACTAAAAATGACTAGGTTTCCATTAGTGCATATAACAGAATTCTTTTGTTAAGAACCAATTGTAACTAATCATTAGTGCATAAGCTTTAACCCCCTGCGAGACCTTTTCCCGTTTCTTTCTAATCATAATGAATGCGATATCGAATGTCATACTTGATGCATATTCACTTTATTTGTTCCCTTGTATGGTGTACTGTTCTTTTGTATTAAATATGTGGATGTATGTATGCTTGCAATCGCATAGAGAACGATCCGGTCGAAGAGCCCGAGGAACCCGCAGGAGAAGCCCCTGAGCAGCAGTCGGTTGGTGGAGGCAAGTGTCCTTTGACCTATCTCTGTCCTATTCATTCTTTAATTCACCTCCCGCATTACACGTTTATACCTAAGGATTGACTAGCTTTTGTTATCCATGTCCTTGTTTACCTATTTGGGTCGGATTATTACTGCTTAGTCTGATGCTATTGCTCAACTCTAATCAATGAACATGATGTGATTATCTATGATACGCTGTTTTCCCTTCTTATTTATGATTATATTTGTGACCTTCAAGGGGACTCGAGCGGTTTCTCGAGTGCCTCTCCGTAAGGACCTGTTCAATGGATGACCGCCCGGGAAAACAGTGCAACCATGAGGGTGGAATGGGACGCCCTTAGCTGAATAATTGGAGGAACCGGGGTGTAGATCGCTTAGCCGTCGTGCCGTCAATGGGGCTCGGTGTATGCGGCTCGCTCTGCCAAGGTTGATTTGTCCCTTGGGGAGGAGTGCGGTACATTTAGGAAACCTAACGGGTGGCTACAGCCCCGAGGAATCTTTGTAAAGGCTTCGTAGTGAATCCCTAGCCATTCACCTTGGGAGTGAATAAGGGTCTTGCAAGCCCGGGCTAGAGAGGGAATCACGGCTTATGGGTAAAGTGCACAACCTCTGCAGAGTGTTATGAAACTGATATATCAGCCGTGCTCACGGTTATGAGCGGCCAAGGGAGCTCCAGAGATTAGTGATACTTGATCAGAGATATTTTGGTACAGGTGGCAATGAGATTGATGGTTCTGATTATGATTATGGTATTGGTAAGTGGTATCAAAGCCGTGCTGACTGTAGGACCGCTAACCTAGAGTAGAATGGTCGTTCTAAGGATTATAGACCTTTGTCTCTGCCTTGACTTTGATATCCCTTCAAAAGTTGGTCATACCGACCAAACCTATGTTCTACTATATATTATACCTTGCTGAAAATCATGTTTTATTCTAATCCTTCATTTATTTATGATTCATTATTTGCTGGTCATATTAATTCTGTTCTCACTCTTTTGCTTGCGGTGTCTTTTGTAGATGGCTCGACTTAGACACACTGCACGAAAGTCCGTCATCCCCTTCTTACCCTCCCGCCTTGCTGAGCGTCCGCTTCGCTGTCCCGTGGCCGGACAGTCCAGCCACTTGGAGAGACTGCACCACCGCCTGCATGAGGAGCAGGAACGTCGACGACAGGAGCAGCAGGGCTCTTCTTTCTCGCTCCAACAGGAGATAGAGTCTGTGAGGAGCTGCTCTCCTGTGCTTCCCCTGGAGGCGCCCCCTGCACCACCACTGGGCGCCCCAGCTTCTGGAGTAGCTGCTGGAGGAGACCCAGACGACGGAGATGGCGACGACAGCTTGAGCCACGACATCGACCTCCCTGCTGACCATGAGCCGGAAGGATGGGTTGCTCGACCCATCACTCGCGACGCTGCTCGCGGGTGTCACTTCCACGACGCGCTCGACACCCTGCTACGTCGGGCACTTGACCGGCGTACTTGGTCCATCGAGTATCGCTGTGTGGTCTACCAGCATAGTCGCGGGGTCTACCCGGACCGCTGGGAGGCGACCTGTTTGGTGCGCCGTCCGGAGAACAGTCTCCAGGGTGCGGAGGCTTGCTCAGAGCACTATTCTATCTCTGAGCGGGACTCAGCTGAGGCAGCCATGCAGGATGCTGCACGGCGTGCGCTTTCGCACTACTGCTCGGTTCTCGGTGGGGTAGCTGACGGTCTCGACCTGAAGTATTACCCCCGCCGTCCATCTGGCAGCACAGGAGGCGTGATTGTTTCACCTGCTGGTGAGGACAATCCTAGGTTGAGCAGCACAGTCAACCTAGCCGCCGTGCTAAACACGGAGCTGGACCATGCATTAGACGAGCTGAGTAGGGCTCATGCTGAGATCGCCCTGCTGCGGGCTGAGCGTGTGGAACGTCGTCACCTGGATGATGGTTCCCCCGCTCCCGTTGGGACTCAGCACCCGTACCGCTCACCTCGGCGTGGACTCCAGTCTTATGGCAATCCCGACTGCAAGACCAAGATAAATCTAGAACCATAGCTCGTTAGAGTTGGATCTTGTAATTAATACGAAATATATATACATAGAAGCTTCAGTCTTAGCGTTAATCTCGGTCTTAGTTAGTCTTAGTTAGACAGGGTAGTTTGCTATATCCTGTGCATTTATGTTCGTCATGATGAACTATGTTTGGTTTGGATCTTTGTAATGATTGTCACCAGAGTGTGGGTATCCCCTGCATTTTGGCTTACCTATTATGTTAATGGAGTTAATTATATAGTTGGGAAAACCTTTATTCCACTTTCCTCTTTATCTGAGAAGCTGTGTGGTCTGTGTTGGAGATCAGTGAAGATGCTCATCTGTTCAGTGCTGTTGGAGAATTCTATACTCTTTTCTTATGCTGCAAGATTTGCCAGATCAGTTCTGATGTGTGGTTGCGTTCTGCAGATGTCAGAGAACAGGCGCTGAGGAGGAAGGCGTGCTCAGCAGGAGCAAGCCGCTCCGCAGGATGAGGCGCCCCAGCAACAGCAGCTACCACCCCCGCCCCCGATGTCGATCGAGCAGATGTTTCTGATGCAGACTCAGGCAGTTCAAGCCATCGGTCAGACTCTGGCCGCCATTCAGCAGCAGCAGCAACAGCAGCAAGCACCACCCCAGCCTCAGATGCCTCAGATGCCCAGAGACAAGCGTGCTGAATTCATGAGAGGTCATCCCCCAACGTTCGCTCACTCTTCTGACCCCATGGATGCTGAAGATTGGCTGCGCACTGTGGAGCGGGAGTTGCATACCGCTCAGTGTGACGACAGGGAGAAGGTCTTGTATGGTCCCCGTCTGTTGAGAGGAGCAACCCCCAGTCGGCTGCCTGTGAAGGCCGTGTTATCTACGTTTCTTTTCCGCACTTTGATTTATTGTAAGAACTATATGGACGTCTCAGACGTATGATGTAATAGACTATTATTTCCCCTGTTAATACCATTTGAGCACTGTGTGATGATGTCCATGTTATGTAACTGCTGTGTACGTGAATAACTGATCCTGGCACGTACATGGTTCGCATTCGGTTTACCTTCTAAAACCGGGTGTGACATAAGCTTTTCTGCAAAACAGAGTCTTTGATTCTTGATAAGCCATACCTTGACTCCCTCTAGCCAGCATACCCTTGAGAGTCTTTTCTTTAGTCGGGTAAGTCTTGCTGAGTAATTCCATACTCAGGGTTTTATTCCCTGTTGTTTTTCAGGTTCTAGTTTTGTGCTGCTGACGATGGTGTTAAGTGTCGGTGGGCTCGGCCTTCTTATAAGTCTAAGTAACTCTTCTATACTTCTTATTGAGGATGGTCACTTGAGCTAGCATATATTTCAAACTTATACTTTTGTAATCACTTCGATAAAATAATGTATAATTTTGTAACTTGTAAAATTTGGTAATAAGATTTCTGCTGCAAAAATATTGGTGTGTGTGATTTGTGTTACTTAATCTCGCGATCTTGGTTGTTCGTGGTTTATCCAATGTCCTTGGGGCAATCAGACGGATCCTGTTAAGTTATCTGGTGCACCTGCATAGCAGTCTGAGGTCTTTGAGACAAGGACAGGTGCATGTGGGCCCGATAACTTGGGAGGTTCTGCCACAGGCTGGTATCGGAGCAGGATTAAGTATATACGGTCACATACATATTTTCAAAATAAAAGTTTTGGTTTCAAAAAACCTATTTTCAACTAAACACATTGTTTGGCTTTGAAAAACCGTTTTGAAAAACTATAATGCTAGTGACATCCTCTGTTAAGCCCTAAAATTAAGGACTATCAGGTGGCTTAGTTCAAAACCACTAACCCACAACTGGGGGTATTGCATACATGTGTATTGTTATTTTTGAGGCCATTCAGTCTTGAATGGATCGACGCTCAGGTAAGGTGAGTTGTGAGAGCATGACCGAACAAACGTCGGTCTAGGGAAGAGTATAAAAAAAGCGCTTGATTATATACATGTTCCACATATGTATATATGAAGGCTGTGATGTGGAGTATTTACTTTTCTGGGAATTCAGTACCCCGTGGATGTGTATGGGTATACAGACATAGGAATACTGAGAAGTGTATTGTACTTGTAACGACGCATCTACACTCAGGTAAGAAGTGAGTTACCATAATGAGTTGCCCTATGGTTAAAGTGTGGCAACGGCGCCTATGCATGGCTCGGCACTTAATGATGAGCTGGCCTCCATATAGCAATATATGGAGTATAAACTATGATAAACTATCATGTGTGAACTGCATCATTGGGAAAATGGGCTGTGATGGATTTTTCTGCAGGTCACTAACCTCGAAAACGTATGTGTAGTTGACGACTAGCAAAATACCGTGAGAGTCGTAAGTATGCCACCGAGATAGAACGCTATTGCCACAGTATGTTGGCAAAATCAGTGAGGACGTATAGGACGAGCATGCATCCTGATTGTTGCATCATGTTTGTCACCTATACATCCAAAATGCTTCTCTCATCTTTATTCCAGTAACCAGTGATTGTAAATAATGTGGTGTAATGTTGTATTATGATCCCTAAGGAAATAGTTGTCCCCCCTTCTTTCGATAATATGTTTAAGTGTTATATGTGTTTGCCCTTGTACTTGATGTGCCGATAGAAGGTTAGTGACTTGATTGCCTAAACCAAAAATTAGGCCATATTCGTATTTAGTGAACCATGACCCGACCCAAAGTTGAATTTTCCGTCATCACTCCATGACCAAGCCCATGCAAATGAATGCTTAGATAATTTCCTTGTTGGACATAAAATGTACCCAAGCTTAAAACAAGAATCTCAAGTCATGTCTCTTTCTAGAACCATTCCCTTGTTCAGTTGATGCAGGTTGAGGTCCCTATTGTATTCGGCCTCTCCTTGTGGATCATCTTGTCGCCTTATCAACCTAACCTAGGAAAGGCTTGTCCGACCATTTTCTTAAAGTTTGATGCCTTTGGTTTCCCCATATCTATCAAAGGCATACCAACTTAATCTTATGATTGTTTCCCTCCGTATCTAATCAGATACTAATCCTTGACCTTGTAATCATTGCGATGGGCATAGAAATATGCTTGGGGCTGAATTAACAGTCTCCCATCGTACTCCCTTCATTAACAAGTTTAGGTTATGGCCATACCTTGTTCATTTCATCGGGCCATGATCTGTTTGGCTCTCTACTTGTAACCATCCTTACAAGTGGAGTATCTCTTTGTACATTGTCACCCTTGCCCAATCCATTGGTGTCGCGCGAGATTTCTTATTGGTTACGTCTGGTAATGGTGTTATGACTAAAACCGATGGCACGCACTGGTAGCACCGTTAGTAGTCATAATCCATTATGAGACTATATCGATATGTTATCTTCCGTGGACCTTTCCTTGAAACAATTTCTATGTTGTTTGTGAAGTGACCAAGCAACATCTGTCATCTCCATTGGATCAAAAGGGCATACCACTTTCTTGTGTGGTCTTATTTCTTTTGATCTTGGTAGTGACTACTCATACAAGTTCCCTTTACATCCTTTGTGTAAAGGTGGAGCCTTGGAGCTTTTTAGTGTCGAGAGACAACTAATTAGCTCTCCAAAATGGAGATCTGTTTTACTTGCTACTGAGATGTAGGAGTTTGTTCATTCGCTCTCCTATTTAATCCATGTATTCCCAAACCAAGTCCGTTCATCTCGCGTGAAGGAACGGATGAACAACCTGACCAAATGGATTCCTGCCCAACTGCATGATCAACTGTTAATAAGAGTGAACTCTCAACCCTTGGCTTACCGATGGTACTGAGAGGACTTACCCAATGTCAAAAGTAGTTCAACAAGTTGGTTTTACTAACTTGTAACTGCCCAATGAACAAAGGTTGAGTTTAGAGATCGATTTGTCGAGTTATCTAAACTCACTTTGGCACAAACCATCCTGAGAAAGTACTTACAAAAACCAAGTTAATTCGACTAGTAACCACCTAATCATCGCTCTAGTCGTGCCTCGATCATCTCGCGTGTGCTTTTCCAGCATGTGTGATCAATCGAGCCGTGACTTGTGCTGGATAAAATGGAATGGTTATAAAGTCCATATCTATAGATCCCTCTGCTGGTGATTCTCTCGAATCTATACCATCTTTCGTGGACTTGAATTCTCAGGTTAACCACATGTTAACCGCGATAGTATTCAACATCCACATCCGTCTCGTGTGCCATGAACTTATCGTGACCACTTGTTGGTAGACCTACTTTTAGGTATTTAACCCAAGATGGTGCATCTGATTCTGTTTGGGAAAATCGCGTATTTGCCACTCACTCAATAGACTCAGATAGTACAGTGTCATCAGAAAAAGCAAACGGCACACATGGAACCTTATGTGTTTTGCTGGCAGATATCGTCTCTATTGGTGGGCATTTCTAAATTAGCTTAAGTTGATACATGTTATGTCCACTGGAGAAACCACATCCTGAGACACTCGCCTTTGTCTGGAAATGTCTCACGATTATCACTGATATGAATATGGGTTACATGCTTCTTTACTATTAAAAGTCTTTCGCTCCGAATCTCGGGACGAGATTCTTTTAAGGGGAGAGGGCTGTAACACCCCAGGTGTTTATATTCCGCTTGACAACGAGTACGGATTTAAGCACGTGATATCAGTGAATAAGACGGACATTGAGGTCTAATTATTTTCGCCTATCAAGATTTTAATATCGCATCTGTTTCATTTGTCGCGAGCGCGACATCGTTTTTGTTTTTATTTATCCGGGCTCTTCTGAAATTTTCGTGGTGTTCGGGACATAGTCATTCCGAAATGTGGTGCGTCCGATGATTATTTAAAATTCATCGTTGCGCGAATACAAAATTTAGAAGCTCGACCCACTCGGACGATTTATCTCAGTCCAATTAAATAGAATTCGTCGACTAAGGTTTTCGGCACAAATAATTCTGTCTCCAATTGTCAACCGAGAAAATCGCGTCTCAGAATTTATAATTGAGATTCGATTCTCCACATAAATTATCTGTTGACGTGGAATCGGGTGTCGACTGCGGATGAAATAATTTGATTTCAAATCAAATTGAACACAGTCTGAAATACGGTTGTTCACACCGTTCGGATTTGTTCCGACGACGTCTCGCCCCGATCCAAAATTTGGATATAAATAATGGGTGCAAATGCATCTGATTCCGAAGTATTCACCAAATCAAATCGTGTCCCATTTATCGTTGTCAATCTCGTTTGATTAGACCCTTGATTCATCGCTAGAAATCTTCAATTCAAAAATATCTCTGATTCTCGGTAAAAAAAGAGAAAGAAAAGAAAATCTAAAAAAATCTACTCGATCCTATCTCTACGCTGCCCAGCCGCCCCTTTTCTCTTTAAATACGTTCGAGCTCACTTTCTCCTCTCCATCTCCCTCAGGCGGCCGTGCTCTGCTCGAGCTCCCTCCGTCCTGCTCGCTCATGGCCGAAGCCACCCTGTCCCAGGTCCGGTCGGTCGGCTCAGCTTTTCCCACCGCACGCCCATCTCCCTGCGTTCTCTCTCTCACGCTGCTCCGCTTGTCCCCATGGTTGCCTGCTCGCCGTACTCTGGTTCCGGCCGCAGCCTGGCGCTCGAAGCTCCGTCCCTAGGGTGCGTCCTACTCCCTGCACCGGAGCTCCCCTGCAGCCGCGCCCCTATGCTCGTCGCTGAAGCTTCCATGGTGCCCGGATTTCTGCTTGCCCAGCCATCTCCCATGGCAGTCGCGTCTCACTGCCTCCCTCTACTTCTCTCTCTGCTTGCTGCTTCCCGTGGAGTCTCCCTGTCGCGCCCTGCATCTATGGAGCTCGACCTCTGGCTTCTCCTGCGCATGCGCCGCGGCCTCTCACTGCGCCCAGCCGCTACTCCAGCTCGCCCAGCGCTCCTATGCCTCAAGCCGTGCCCAGCTCTAGCGCCCTGGTCCCTCTGCTCTCTCCCACGACCGCCTCCCTGGAACCTCCACGCTCTACGCCCGGATTTCATTCATTTGCCCAGCTCGGCTCTGCTCCTCCCTGTGCACATCTCCTATGGCTGTCTGCTCTAGCTTGCTTGGTCCCTGCGCGCGTCGAATTTCTGCTCGGCGTCCTACTGGCTGAAGCTTCGGATTGCCACGCCGATGGCCGAGCTGGCCCGCGCCTTCCCTGTCCTCTGTACGCGCGCAGCTCGCCCCCTCAGCTCATCACGCGCCTGGGATGCTTGCCGGCGCTCTGCTCCACCGCGCGCCATGAAGTCCCTACGCGCAAGCTATCTGTTGGCCGCGCGTGAAGCTCTCTGTTCGCCGTCAAATCGCTTGCTTGCTGTTCGCGCCGTTGACGTTCCCTCGCCGTGCGCTCTGGCGTCGGCTGCCGCCGATTTTGCCATTGAACTTTCAAGCTCGCCAACGCTCCAGCTTGTTGTTGTCGCCAAGTCCGAATATCACAGCTCGTTCTAGTGGCCGTGAGTTCTTCCCTGTACGCGTGAACTCCTCTACTTGGCCCGTCGTTGTTCTCCAGCTCCTTACCGCACTCGATTGTTCGTCGTCATCGCTCGATCGTGCGACAGGCTAACTGCGTGTCATATGTCGCACATCCTAGGTCCTCGTCGATGCGTCGTTCGTCTTCGCACTGTGTGTGACAGTATCGTCGTTTTCCTTGTCTTGTGCTTGCGTGGTTTCCTGCTCGCCAGTGCGCCCTCTCGGCTCGCTCGGCTTTAATTCCCAATCACGTCATCGACCTCATCGTTTGCCGTCGAGTCGTCAAACACGTCATCCCCGGCTCGATGCCCACCTCACCAGCTTACTCCAGACTTCAATCGAAGGTCGTCGTCGTTCGTGCATCCCTAGAAAATCCCAAGAATCGGGTGAAGACGAAGTTAGCAGCGCGATATTCCCCAAGCGCTCGACAAATTGCTTGGATCGGAAAATCACTACCGATCTTGCAGATTCGAGTCAGCTGTTGAAACGGTAAGCTGATGAATTATTCAGAATAGTTCGATTGTTGAATAAATTAATGTGCTAGTGCGATGCTCATTAGGTGCTCGATAAATTGCGTGAGTCACGGAACTCTCGTGACTTCACGATCTTTACAATTATCGAGCCAGATTCAGTTATGGCGAGTTATTTCGCTATTCCGATCAATTAGCTGAATTAGTGTACCGAGTAGAATTTTAGTAGGCATGTGTGTTGATGAAATATTTTAATCACTTATAAAGATGTAGTATAATTTATAAAGCAAGGGATAAGTTTAGAATTTAATTAATTAATTGATAAGTTGTGATTAGGCTAATTGTATTTCATGTGTATAGTTTGTGGTTCGTGATGTTTGCGTTAGGTTCGAGAAGCGTAATTATTGCGCATAGTCGTATATTAATAACTAGTGTTTCCGTACAAAATTGTACAACGCCTCACCGCTAGGTGTTTAAATCCGCTATCGCGTAACACTATTTAGGTTTGTAATATTTCCATCGATATGCATTCATGTGCATAATGCATTCCATTCAGGTACGTTAATTAATCGCGTGATGCGGAAGATAAGCCAAGTCGACCCCAAGCGCGGGCCAATCCACGGGATGATGCTGATGGACAAACCTGAAGATGATCGTCAAGTGGACATCGTCTAACAACACTAACCTAGTGTTATTCAGGCAAGCCCCGGTGCATTCGCCACCTCCTTGTGTTTTAAAATCTTTATCACCTTGTTTGATGCATTAGGTGATAGGAGTTGTGTGCTAAACCGTTGATGCATTTCCTTCCTTGGAAAAATTGATTACCCTTCCTTGATACCCTTTTTAAAAAAGAATTTTTATGATGCTTAGCCTTACTTTAGCAAACAAAAATGTTTTGTTTTAAAACAAAGGTGATGCTTCAGTGGGTGGGAACGTTTTCGAAAAGAAAAACTTGTGATGGTGAATCCATCAAGGCCTTGATGGGTTCAACATCTGGAAAAGATGTACCTCTGCTAGGTACCAAACTTTGGGTTGAAATTAATAAAGCTGAGACCGGGCGGTTGACTTGCACGAGAAGGGAGTCTCGGTGTAGTGTCTCCGTCTGAGTCGATTAAGGACCGTCTCGATGTAGGCTTGCTGATCGAGGACCCTTTAACTGGTCACATGCCTCGTCATGGGTAAGCTTTGCCTCGGGTAGACTAATACCAGAATAAGATAACACACAATGGGAGTGGAGAGATGGCGAGAGTAGCGTGTACCCTCCGTGGCAAGAGGTTGGACAGTGGTGTATCTGTGCTCTCGGTTGGCGTGAACCTGATCTGGTCTTAAGAACCCCGGTGGCGAGTTGACATATGCAAGGGTTAAGTGCTACATATGTCATGTGATTGGAGATCCTCAGCTGAGTATAATCGATTCGGATCGCTGTACCTTCGTGGTTATGAAGACTTGGTCACTGCCCTACACGTAGCAATCCAATGAACTAAAGGGATGATGAAAAGACAGCTAGTATAGGCCAAGTGCTTGAACTAGGGTAGAAAGAACTCTAGATGCAAGTAACTTTACTTAACTTGACAAGTAAAATTGGATTTTTCAGGATCCACTCATAGTATGCTTTTCTGCAAAACAAAGTCTTTGATTCTTAATAAGCCATACCTTGACTCCCTCTAGCCAGCATACCCTTGAGAGTCTTTTCTTTAGTCGGGTAAGTCTTGCTGAGTAATTCCATACTCAGGGTTTTATTCCGTGTTGTTTTTCAGGTTCTAGTTTTGTGCTGCTGACAATGGTGTTAAGTGCCGGTGGGCTCGGCCTTCTTATAAGTCTAAGTAACTCTTCTATACTTCTTATTGAGGATGGTCACTTGAGCTAGCATATATTTAAAACTTATACTTTTGTAATCACTCCGATAAAATAATGTAAAATTTTGTAACTTGTAAAATTTGGTAATAAGATTTTTGCTGCAAAAATATTGGTGTGTGTGATTTGTGTTACTTAATCTCGCGATCTTGGTTGTTTGTGGGTTATTCGATGTCCTTGGGGCAATCAGACAGATCCTGTTAAGTTATCTGGTGCACCTGCATAGCAGTCTGAGGTCTTTGAGACAAGGACAGGTCCATGTGGGCCCGATAACTTGGGAGGTTCTGCCACAAAATCCTATGACCCCCAAACAAGATCGATAGCTTATAGGGAGGAGAAGAGGTTTTGTGCACTGACCAAGGCAAGAGCAGGCTCAGATGAATGACCACACGCGCCAGAACTCGGGCAGAATGAACGCGCACACGTGTTCGACCCTGGTTAGCACGTCGGCGTTCGCCCAATCCGAGCGTGCGCTTGCCCTAGCATCCGGTCAAGTCCGCCGCGCGCCCTCGCCCTCGCCATGCCTATAAAGCAGCCTAAGGCCTCGACCGTACCTCCCCGCGCGCTCCCAGGTCTTGCCTAAGACGAAGTTCACTGGACTTCGCCTCGAGCACGCCACGCCACCGCCCGCCACCACTGCCCAAGCCTCGACCACCGTGGCCAGCCCGCTCCAGTCGCGTCCATGTTGCGCTTGCCCCTCGGTTAGCTTCGCCAGTGGCCTGTGGAGCCTTCCAAGCGCTCGGACTCGACAGAACCTCAACGGAGACCCAAGATCATCCTCGCCGGACTTCGGTCGCCCGCCTACGCGCGTAGATCGAGCAATCCGGTGAGTCATTCTCCGATTCCTTGCACACACGCCTTCCTTGATCTCTGGTGAAGCTCACTGACCCATTTGATTGACCTATCGTGCCCTGGTTAGGTCAGACTCCTCGCCACCGACGAGCTCCCCCGCCCGCGCACGTGGACCGGCCGACTCCGACCATCCCCAACGGTGACTCACACATCGCCGTGACCCTCAGGACCTCCCCTACACCCTCGACCCCCTCACTGGAGCAGTCTCGCTGCCGATAAGCCCCTCCGCCCCTTTCTTCCTCCGCGGCCACTGTTCCATTAGGGAAGGACCGCAGGTTCAATTTCAAGAAACCCTAGGGGGTTTTCTGCAAAGCCGTAGACTCATGTGAATAGTGCACCGAGGATCTATCTGTAATTCATTTAAGATCTTTTGCCAGGGACCCCAGCGCAAAACTGTTTTTCCTTTATCCATTTCTATTTAACCTTTTTAAATTCAGCAGAGAACTTAGAGAATTTATATCTTGAGTTATATTGAACCAAATTTAACCAAACCAATTTTGCTGCATTCAAAATATTATGGACTATCAATTAAAAATACTGAACCCTATACTTTCTGTTTTAAATTTTAGAGTTTGAAATTGATTAAGGAAAATGACCAAACCTTATTAAATTAAAGAAAATTAGTTATGCTTCTGTGCTAAACTTAAGAAAATTTGTAGATGTTCAAACCCCATTTAGACACTGTTTAAAAATAGTAAGCACCATAGTATTGAAAATTTAAGTAAGGTTATCTATTAAAAGCCATTTTGCCCAAAACTTAGGAAAATCAGAAAGGCATTAAAGAATAATGAACAGTGAATGCAATTATTTTTCCTAGTCTACTTAAGTAACAGAGAACCTAGGAAAAATATAGGAACCCCTAGTCCACAACAGATTCAAAGTGAAATGTTTTATTAAGCACTAACCAAACTAGAAAAACAATTATTTGAATTATGAAAACAATTTCACAATTGTTAATAAAAATCCAGTGGACTTGTAACCACTAGAACCCAACTACAAAAATGATAAACACCCCAGCCCATCATTTTAAGTAGGGTAAACAAAAAGAACTTGATATTAAGCCATATTTCAATTAAATTATAAGTAAGCCAAAAAGTGTGTAACAGTGGGCAAATAATTTTTTACTAGATCAATAATGGAATAGGCCACCAGAGAAAAATGCAAAACCCAATTGAAAGCTGCAAAATAATACCCACTACCAATACTTCATGAAAAAGGCCATTTAATCCAAATAATTCCTACCACCCTTTCCCTTGAGCAAAAAGTTGCCAAATTTTAGAATGATTGCTCTTGCACAAAGAAGAAGATAGGAAAAATTGGAAATCTGTTGTTTGATATTTTTCAAATATAGTGGTAGTAGAAAGCACCCCTTTGGCTAGAAACTTTAAAAAAATCATAGCAAAATAACTAATAAGTATTAATGGCTAAAAAATTGTGCAAAGTCATGTTATAACATCTAAATGCCAGCAAAAATATGTCTTAGAGAATAACCCACTGTTAAAAAGGAGTTGTAGTTCAAAACACCCCCTCTGCCCTAATATTTGATAATTTTATCTAGAGAGAACCACTCACTTTATAAGCCCCAAATTTTGAGATAGCGAATTATACACCAGTAAGAAGCCACTGTAATTTTTGTAAAATTTTTGGAAATTTATCAAACCCACCTTAAAGGCATAAAAGAATTAGAAAGGAAGAGAGGAAAAATAAACCTCGCTCCAATAAGTTCAACTAGAAATCTTAATAAATTCTCACTAAGACATTAAAAGGAAATTAGTAGAACACCAAAATGGACTTACCATTTAGTTTAACTAAGCTTGACCCTAAATTGCTAAGTATACCCCAAAAATCTTCAAGTAGCAAGATTAAGCCCTACCTTATTAAAATGATCATTCGCCATCCAAGTTTAATTGCTAAATTGCATATCATACCATGCATATATCTTACTCATTGCATTCATTAGATTGCAATCTCGCTGATGGAGAGTCAAGCTTTTGAACGTACTAAACACATGTCGGGAAATATGGTAACCAGTAAACCTAGTACCCGAGTGAAGCCGGGCGCAGACTTTATCCCTCATGCGACCTGAGACTAGGTCTCCCATGCTAGCTATGGTGGGTACAAGTGCGGCCACTGCACGGCGGTGGCCGGGGTCAGTGGAGCATTGTATGCCAAGGCGGTGAGGCCTGGCCGCGAACGGGAAATCGATGGGGACGGTTGACATGTGTGGGGACGGAGTGCCCTGATATGTCGTGTGTTTAGGTTTACCTTGCAAGGTTAAAACTCGATTCGAATCATCTGCTTCTCGCAGCTAATGAGACTGCTTGACCCCTTGTACTACATTGAGTAAGAAGTGAAATGAGGTTGCACGAGATAACTTGTTGTATGTACTAAATGCTTGCTACCATGTATGCTTAGAAGGAGCAAACTTAGTTAAGATAATGATGCTAGAATTTGAAAAGCTAAAATTTGATTTTAGAATACAGCTAGTGCTTTTGGCAAACCAAACCCCTCAGCCAAACAGCTACATGGTCTAGAGGTAGAGGAGTAGACTCCTCACACCGGGTAAGTCTAGCTGAGTATTAGCATACTCAACCTTGCTTGTGGCATAATTTTTGCAGGTACGCTTCAGGATATGGTTGATGGTGTGACTTAGCCTACCACCCTGCCACCAGGTTGGACGGTTGAGTGGGATGCTGCTCCGACAGGAGAGGAGCAGGAGGAGTAGTGGGCTAGGCCTTGCCCAATTCCTCGATACCGACAACACCGATTATCCGCTGCATTTTATCTTATGAACTATTTCAGTTTAGAGAAACTCTGATTTATGTAATAACTCCAGTACTTTAATTTGAGGTTTTCCTGTTTTATTGTGTTTCTTCTGTGACTCACCTTCGAGTGAGTATGTGGTAGTTGATCCTGGTTAAGTGGCTTTATCAGACTAGATCTGAGGGACTGAAGGGTTATTCCGATTTAAGTCTGTTACGGCCCTTGAGGCGTAACTTAGGCACTTAAGCTGGAATAATTCGGGCGGTTCTGCCACAGCTGGCATCAGAGCAAATACCACCATAGAGAAGGACAATAAACCATGAATACTAATTTTCAAAATCTAAAACTTGCTTAGAAACTGATAAGAATCGTCAGGACTAGACCGCTAGACCTAGGACGAAAGCCCTTAGGAATAGAGGGAGAAATAGATGGCTAATTAAGTAGGCCCTGTAGGCCAGTATTTAGATTTTTAAAGGATGCCCTAGGAGCACCCTTTTATTTGGAGAGAAGACGTTATTTTTAGCATGCATGCATTATAAAATTAAAAGGATTAAGAACTAAAGGAGTAAAAATTTGAGCTAAACCGCTTCCTTTTTAAACCACTCAGGCTCTTTTATTTTCTTCCTTCCACCATAATCTTTACATCTGATACCCTTCCGTAGATGACTTCACCCACCCCCGCCAGTGGAGGAGACACTCGTTTCAGCTCTGACTTCCTTTCTCACGATGGCTTTCCTTCCATCTTGTGGGAAGTGCTTAACTCAACCGATTACCCTATGCCCCCTTTGTACACGGTGCAGTTGTACGAGGAGCATCGAGTACCATGTTGCCGAGTCTGGCTGACTTTGGAGGCTCATCCCCTTCAGCTGGGTTGGCGTTCTCTTGACTCCGAGATGATTAGATTCAGGACAGACGACACCACTGAAGCAGCAGCCATGAAGACTCTGATAACTTTCTGTGGCTACCATCCCTTGGAGATGGTGATGCACCCCTTGGGACTCTTCCTTGCTGAAAAGAAGGATGACCCCATGTGGTGTAACCGTGTGAGCCATGTGAAGGATGTGTGGGCAATGTATCCTGACTTGGTTGGGAGGGTCACTGTTCAGTGCATGAGTGTGCTGTACCGCCTTCAGGCCCTGTAGAGCGACACTATGGCACATCTTGCTAACATCGCTCAAACCACCAAGCTCACCCTCGACAGTCGAGAAGACTTTGTGGTCGACTTGTCCTCCGAGTTGGTGGAGAAGGACCTACAGGTGGAAAGGCTGAGCCAGTGCATTTTTACCTTGGAGTAGCAGGTGGAGATCCGAGATAACACTATTGATATCTTGGAGAACCAGCTCCATGATGTGCAGCGGGAACTCGAAGAAGCTAATGACCACCTAGACATGCACCACTTAGAGATGGAGGCCAATGAGGCTGGAAGCGAGGGAGAAGAGGCTCCTAGGAGTTAGGACCAGCCCCTGGTGCCAATGGGACTACCTCCGCGATGCCCCCTTCACCCACATCTAGTGTCGCTTCCACTGCTTAGGGTTGACGAGTCGTCTTGACGTCTTAGGAGGATAGAAACCTACATGAGCTTAGATAAAGACAGATTTTGGACTAGGCTTACGGGTACTTTCCCCTAATTGATGTAACCCTTGAGAACTTTTGAGATCCGTGGGATGTTTGTAACCATGTTATCTTCATTCGAACTTAATGTTATGAATATGGCGATTTTATTTCCATATGAGATAATGGCATGTTGTTCAAAATTGTGATAACAATGGCGACGATCTCTATTTCCAGATGGCAGCTAGGCAGCGTCGCGGGCATAACGAGCAAGTTCCCCCGCCACCTCCTCCAACTCCCACAGTGCAGGAGCTAATGGCCCAACAGAATGAGATTATGTGACAGCTCTTGCAGCGCCAGCCCCACCCTCAGCAGTATGGTGGAGGCCAGCTGCAGCGACCTCCGGGACCGACAACCTACCAGGAGTTCCTGAGCATGCAGCCGCCCTTGTTCACTAAGGCAGAGGATCCGTTGGATGCCGACGTGTGGCTACGCGTCGTGGAATCCAAGTTTCCCCTCCTCACGGGAGACTGCGCTGATGATACCAAGGCTCGCTTCACCGCACAGCAGCTTCGCGGCCCTGCTCGGACTTGGTGGGACCACTTCCGTGCTATGCTACCCGCTAATCGTGAAGTGTCTTGGGAGGAATTCAAGACTTCTTTCAAAGGGCACCACATCCTAGCTGGAATTCTTGATCACAAGCTAAATGAGTTTCTGGCACTCAATCAAGGAACCCGCACGTTATTGCAGTACGCTCAGGCCTTCAACGACCTGTGCCAGTACGCAGGTTATCATGCTGATTCCGACGAGAAGAAGAGAGACCGCTTCCACAGGGGTCTCAACACCAAGCTGCAGGAACGTCTGAACACTGTCCAGCTGATAGCTTCAATGAGTTGGTCAACCTAGCCATCTCCCAAGAGGATTGTATTGTAGCTCACCGGGCAGAGAAGAAGAGAAAGGCACCAATGGCAGCACCATCCGCTCAGGCCCAGAGGTTCAGGATTGTTTCTCACAATCAGAGCAGGGGATTTCAGCAGCAGGCAGGCAGATGGTTGATCAGGCTACTCAACAGCAGCAGCAACCGGCACCCACCCATTTTCTAGCTCCCGCTTCAAGGAACAATCATCCTCCACAGCAGCAACAGTTCTGCCAGGGCAATGGGAACAAGTGCTTTACTTGTGTCAATGTGGGCCACTATGTCAAGAATTGCCCAAGAAATCAGTAGAGGCAGATGCCAGCACCAAATCAAGACAAGGGAAGAAGGCAGAAGGTAAAAGTCAGGCAAGGGAAGCTCAACTTCACTACTCTGGAGGAGTTACCTGAGGGAGCCCCCATCATGACTGTATCTTTTTAGTTTATAATCAACCTGCTTTAATTCTGTTTGATTCTGGTGCATCTCATAGTTTTATTAGCCAAAAGTTCAATGCTAAATGTCAACTGCCTTTCTATCACACAAAAGGGTCATTTATGATAGCCACACCTAGAGGTAAAATTGCAACTAATTAATTAAACCAAAGTGTGCCTATTCAACTAGGAAGCCACATTATCAAAACCACCCTTCTTGTTTTGGGTTTGGAAAATGTGGATATTATTCTGGGAGCTAATTGGATGACCCTACACCAAGTAGTGCTTGATGTAGCCAGCCGCATCGTGGAAATCAATTCCCCAATCTATGGGAGTTTCACCTTGTTTCTGCCCAGTCAAGACTCCACTCAGTCATGTGCTTTTGCTATGACGAAGTTACCTCTGAAGAAGATTCCAGTGGTCTGTGAGTATGCAGATGTTTTTCCTGATGAATTGCCAGGAATGCCACCAGACCGGGATATTGAATTCGCCATCGAGTTGCAACCGGGAACGACACCTATTTCCAAGAGGCCTTACCAGATGCCACCCGCTGAGTTGGCAGAATTGAAGAAGCAATTGCAAGAATTGCTGGACAAAGGTTTTATTCGCCCAAGTACTTCGCCTTGGGGATGTCTAGGCTTGTTTGTAAAAAAGAAAGATGAAAGCTTGAGGCTATGCATAGATTACCGCCCTCTTAATGCGGTGACTATCAAGAACAAGTATCCTTTACCTCATATTGATGTTCGTTTTGATCAGTTGGTTAGAGCCAAAGTGTTTTCCAAGATAGACCTTTGCTCCGGCTACCATCAGATCAAGATACGAGTAAGCGATATTCCGAAGACTGTCTTCTCAACCAGATATGGGCTATATAAATTCTTGGTGATGTCTTTTGGGCTGACTAATGCACCAGCATATTTCATGTATTTGATGAATTTTGTTTTCATGCCTGAATTGGACAAATTCGTAGTGGTTTTCATCGATGATATCTTGGTGTACTCGAAGAACAAAGAAGAACATGTCGGGCATTTGCATGTAGTGCTTCAACGTCTGCGAGAGCACCATCTTTACGCCAAATTGTTAAAATGTGATTTTTGGCTAAAGGAGATCAAATTATTGGGTCACACTATCTCTCAGGCAGGTATAGCTGTTGATCCTGATAAGGTGCAAGAGGTGATGAATTGGAAGCCGCCAACGACTGTCCGTCAGATTCGAAGTTTTCTAGGATTGGCTAGTTATTACCGAAGATTTCTCTCAAATTGCGAAGCCCATAACTGAATTTGCAGGTACGCTTCAGGATATGGTTGATGGTGTGACTTGGCCTACCACCCTGCCACCGGGTTGGACGGTCGAGTGGGATGCTGCTCCGACAGGAGAGGAGCAGGAGGAGTAGTGGGCTAGGCCTTGCCCAATTCCTCGATACCGACGACACCGATTATCCGCTGCATTTTATCTTATGAAGTATTTCAGTTTACTTGAGAAACTCCGATTTATGTAATAACTCCAGTACTTTTGATTTGAGGTTTTCCTGTTTTATTGTGTTTCTTCTATGACTGACCTTCGAGTGAGTATGTGGTATTTGATCCTGGTTAAGTGGCTTTATCAGACTAGATCTAAGGGACTGACGGGTTATTCCGATTTAAGTGTGTTACGGCCCTTGAGGCGTAACTTAGGCACTCAAGCTGGAATAATTCGGCCGGTTCTGCCACAGCTGGTATCGGAGCAAATACCACCATAGAGAAGGACAATAAACCATGAATACTAATTTTCAAAATCTAAAACTTGCTTAGAAACTGATAAGAATCGTCAGGACTAGACCGCTAGACCTAGGACGAAAGGCATTAGGAATAGAGGGAGAAATAGGTGGCTAATTAAGTAGGCCCTGTGGGCCAGTATTTAGATTTTTAAAGGATGCCCTAGGAGCACCCTTTTATTCGGAGAGGAGACGTTATTTTCAGCATGCATGCTTTATAAAATTAAAAGGATTAAGAACTAAAGAAGTTTTCACATTTTTCTACTTAGATACGTTATTTTCAGAGAGGAGACATTATTTTCAGCATGCATGCATTATAAAATTGAATCATTGTATATGCTAAGCTCCTTAGATAAGTTTTCACATTTTTCTACTTCTAGAGCATAAGCATTTTTAACTTAACAAATTTTTTATTTTCCTTAACGAGCAAGTCCTCTTGGCATTCCAAGAGATCATCCTTCTCGTTAATGGTTTCTATTAATTCATTTAATTTTTTCTTTTGATCCATGGTAAGGTTGGCAAAGAGAGAAACTAAATCATCTTCATTATCACTAGAGCTACCCTCTTCATCAAATATAGTGTATTTGGGGGTAACTCTAGAATGTACATTCTTCTTCTTGCCGTTCCTAGCCATGAGACACTTGTGGCCGACGTTGGGGAAGAGGAGGCCTTTGTTGATGGCGATGTTGGCGGTGTCCTCGTCGGAGGAGGAGACGGTGGAGCTCTCGTCGGAGTCCCATTCCCGTGCCATGTGCGCCTTGCCACCCTTCTTCTTGTAGTATCTTTTCTTCTCCATTTTCTTCTTCCCCTTCTTGTCGTCGTCCCTGTCACTTTCACTTGTATATGGTCATTTTGCAATGAACTGACCGGACTTACCACACCTATAGCAAACCCTCTTAGAACGGGGTTTGTAGTCTTTCTCCTTCCTTTGCTTGAGGATTTGCCGGAAGCTCTTGATGATAAGAGCCATCTCCTCATTGTCAAGCTTGGAGGCGTCAATTGGAAGTCTACTTGGTGTAGACTCCTCCTTTTCTTCCGTTGCTTTGATGCAACGGGTTGCACCTCTGGTGTGGAGGTGGCGCCTTGCTCCAAGTTGACAATGTGTTTGAAGTCTTTGATCATTAGCTCAAAGCTCACAAACTTGCCAATCACTTCCTCAGGAGACATCTGTTTATATCTAGGGTCTCCACGGATTAGTTGCACTTGAGTGGGATTATGAAAAACAAGTGATCTAAGAATAACCTACCATTTCATGGTCTTCCCACTTGGTGCTCCCGAGGTTGCACACTTGATTGACCATGGTCTTGAGCCGGTTGTACATGGCCTACGACTCTTCCCCTTTGTTGAGGACGAATCAACCGAGCTCACCCTAGATAGTCTCTCGCTTGGTGATCTTTGTCATCTCGTCCCCTTCGTGTGCCGTTTTGAGGACGTCCAAAATTTCTTTGGCATTTTTCAACCCTTGCACCTTATTATACTCCTCTCGACATAAGGAGGCGAGGAGTATATAAGTTGCTTGGGAGTTGAAATGCCTAATTTGGGCGGCCTCGTCCGAGTCATAATCCTCGTCGCCCACCTGTGGTGCCTGTGCTCTAAACTCAACAATATCCCAAATGCTTTCGTGGAGTGAGGTTAGATGGTGCCTCATTTTATCACTCCACATACAATAATCTTCACCATCAAAATATGGTGGCTTGC
The DNA here is from genome assembly GCA_029449295.1 of Zea luxurians. Lineage (NCBI taxonomy): Eukaryota > Viridiplantae > Streptophyta > Magnoliopsida > Poales > Poaceae > Zea > Zea luxurians. The sequence goes on along the minus strand of JAOPSE010000005.1, from coordinate 8,140,545 downwards.
CTTAGGGTACCGAAAGTAGAGGAGCATGTTTAGGAATGCGAGGATAGTGAAGATGCATCTTACTATACTTCTTACGCTCGTGGCGCGTTGAAGTTGTCGACTCGGCGCCGGATGTGGAAGGTGATGAAGAGTCGGTCTCGTAGTAGACCACCTTCTTCATTTTCTTTTTCTTATTGTCACCCTTCCTATGTGACTTGATGGAGGAAGAGGATTCCTCCTTGTATTTGTCGCCTGACTCCTTTGATAGAGTCCTCCCCGAGCCCATGGGCTTGTCGCCGATTACGATCTCCCTCTTGGCGTGATCTCTAGACATCACTTCGAGTTTGTTAGACTATTAATGAAGCACTGGCTTTGATACCAATTGAAAGTCGCCTAGAGGGGGGGGGTGAATAGGCGAAACCTGAAATTTATAAACTTAAACACACACTAGAGTTGGGGTTAGCATTAGAATTAAACTCGAGTGCCGAAGATTGTTTCCCTTGCTATGAGTTGCTCAATTAATGCGGATGACGTTTGGGAGCAAACTCAAATTAATATTAGCAAGGAAACTTTAGAGAGAGGAAAGAGGGCAAACAAATCAAGCGAAGATCAATGTAAGTGAACACAGTGATTTGTTTTACCGAGGTTCGATTCCAAAGAACCTAGTCCCCATTGAGGAGGCCACAAAGGCCGGGTCTATTTCAGCCCTTTTCCTCTCTCAAACGGTCACTTAGACCGGATCAGCCTTCTCCTTAATCATTTGGGTCACTAAGACCCCGCAAGGATCACCACACACTTAGGTGTCTCTTGCTAGCTTTACAAAGCACTTATGAGAATAAGAATGGGGAAGGAGAAAGACAATCCAAGCAACAAGAGCGACAAAAGAACACAAATGATCCTCTCTCAAGTCTCTAAGCACTAGAGTTGATTTTGGGAACTTGGAGTGGATTGAATGCTTTGATTGTGTCTTGGAGTGTTGGACTTTGCTCTTGCAATGAATATGGAGTTCAGAAAAACTTGGATCCAATTAAAGGAGGTGGTTGGGGGGTATTTATAGCCTCCAACCACTTCCTAGCCATTGGCTGTTTTTGCTGGCAATGGGCACACCAGACAGTCCGGTGGCGCACGGGACATGTACTGTTCACTGTCCGGTGCGCGCCACGTCAGCACGACCGTTGGGGTTTGGAGCGATTTGACCGTTGGAGCCGTTGCACCGGACAGTCCGTGCCACACCAGACATGTCTGGTGACCTCTGACTTTGCTGCTCTGACTTCTGCCACACACTGTTCATCACTGTTCACTTTTGTAGTCGACCATTGACGCGTAATGACCGTTGCTCCGCTATCTCACCGGACAGTCCGGTGAATTATAGCGGAGCGCGCCTAGAGAATTCCCGAGATTGGCCTGTTCGATGGGTGCCTGGCCTGGTGCACCGGACACTGTCCAGTGCGCCAAAGGCAGCACCACTCTCAAGTCCTTTGCTCCTAATTTGTTTGTGTCCCCAACTGAATTTCTTTCTTGGTTTGTGTTGAACCTTATGCACCTGAGATAAATGACATCTTGACAAACTAGTTAGTCCACGTGGTTTGTGATGGACGTCAAACACCAAAATTGATTATAGGAAATGATTAGGTCCATTTCTCTTTCATGCTTAATAGAATCACTCGGTGATTGGCGTAGGTGATTTGCGATGTGCTTAGGTTAGTTAGACTACTATTGCGCTTTCTCTAGGTGATTCCTAGTTAGTTGAGTGAGTTTAGAAAAACCCACAAAACCCGTCGGCTCTTGCGTGAGCCATTGTAATTGTACAGAGTGGGGCAAGAGTCCTACGAGACCGCATCAACCGAGTTTGTGGTGCGCCCGCCACCGTGTACCGGATGGAACGAGGCCCGCAGCATTTTGGCTGAAAGCTTGATAGTGAAGACAGCAGGGAGCATATGAGAGGAGCCAGAAGCGGAGCACCACTTGCGTGTGGAGAAAGCTCGTGGTTTTCTACAGAGTTACTCGTCTGTGGTGCTTGGACCTCACGTGAGCTACCCCTTTGTGTAGGGGACACCAACGAGTATTAGTCGGTATCTTGCGTGGTTCCAGATACCTCGGTAAAAATACTGGCACCGTCCATAGGAGTTTACATCTCTACCTTTGCGCTTTAGCTTCCGCATTTACATTCAAGTACTTAAGTTCCTTTCTCTCTTTTCCTAGTTTAGAATTGTTAGGATTATAACTTAGGTTGCAAAACTCCTTTTGCACTAGAGATAGAAACACTTAGACAAAACCTACTTTGCACATTCTAGTTTACTTATTTGCATAGGTTTTGTACTAGTGATTTATTTGTGGACTAGATTAGCAAAGTTTTTAGAAGTCCTAATTCACCCCCTCTTAGGTGTCTATGTTCCTTTCAATTGGTATTAGAGCCTGGTTTGGCTCATTTGGAAGGGGATGGATACCCATAGGCCACCACATTTCGACAACACTAACTTTCCTTATTATAGTGCTAGAATAGCTTGTTACCTGGAAGCAGTTGATCTAGGTGTTTGGAGAGTCACTCGCCACGGGATGAAACCACCTAAGAATCCCGAGAAATTCACCACGAGTGACGAGAAAGAAATTCATTTAAATGCTAGAGCCAAAAATTGCTTGTGTGAATATCTTATCATGGATATTTTCAATCAAGTCTTTACTTTGAAAATTGCTAATGAGATTTGGCTAAAATTACATGAGCTCCATGACGACAGTCCATGAGCAAAAGCATTGCCTAGTCTTGAATGAAATAATTCTTTTCAAATGAAAGAAAATAAGCTTGTTAGATATATGTACTCTCATTTGAATTTAATTATTAATGAGCTCAATTCTATTGGAATTAACAAGCTAGGTGATGCGGACATCGTGAGAAAGATCATCTCCCTTCTACCTCAACAAAAATATGAGAGCATCATCACCATCCTTCACAACTTGGAGGACTTGAACCAAATGACCCCGATGCTTGTGATCGATAAAATTGGGGCATTTGAGATGTCACGAAAAATGGGTCAAGAGGAAGAGGAGGTCACTTCATCAATGCCATATGCCTTTGCATGTGATGAAAGGAAGAAAGGCAAGAAGAAGGCTCCTAGCTCAAGTTCCTCAAGTTAAGAAGAGGAATTTGAAGAAGAAGAAGAAGAAGAAGAAGATGATGATGATGATGATGAAGATGATCAAGCCTCAACATCATCCTCCGAGGACGAAGAAATAGTCCGACATCTTGGAAAGGTAATAAGGATGATTCACAAGATTAATCTAATGGGCACGCCCCTGTAGGTCAAGGATATTCTTTTTAACATTGATAGGAAAAAGTAAAGAAAGAGTGGATGCTTCGCATGTGGAGAGAAGGGCTACTTCCAGGATAGTTGCCCAAATTCGACCAAACCCAAAAAGCGGAGGAGCAAAGGCAAGGTGCTTACTAGTTTCAAGACTTGGGATGATTCTTCAAGCGAAGATAAACCTCCAAGGACCCACAACCACCACTCTTCATCACGCTCTTCACGTTCATCACACAAATGTCTTATGGTAAGAAGTAAATCAAGTATCCAATCCTCTAGTGATGATAGTGATGATGATTGTCATGGTGAGGGAAAGCCCTTCTTAGATGAACTTGCGCAGACTGTTAATTTTTTTGAGGATGCTTGCACAAAACAAAAGGCTCAATTAAAAATATTGAAAAAAATAACTTGCTTAGCTCTCAAAATGATTATAAACGTTTGTTAGAAAAATTTGAAACATTTGCAAATTTGAATTGTGAGCTAACAACTAAAATTGAGCAATTAGAGTCTAAAGCTCCATCCTCAACTACGGATGATAACGTTGTTAAAAAGAATGAAAAACTTAAGGCTAAGTTAGCTGGCTCTCATGGTGCTATTGAAAATTTGCTAGAGAAAATGGTAATTAGCATACACAATAATGAGCTAACTAATAAGCTAGAAGGCATTGGTAGTATCCTAGGAGCATCCTTGGTTGAAATTCATGAAATTATTAAAAATGACGCTTCTACTTCTTTCTTAGATTTAATTGATGATTCTAACTCTTGCAATCAAGTTCTTGTTGAAAATATTGTAATAGAAACTTGTTCACGGAGTGGCTCGCCTTGGTAAGACTTTGTATGATAAGAAAGGCAAAGCCAGTCAAACCCAACCTCCTTAGGATAAACCACTGCGGGAGTGAACAAGACTATGGAGGGTGAAATTGTGGTTTGCTGGTTATGCCATAAGGATGGCCACAAGTCTTATTAATGCAAGGCAAAGACCGAGGGAGATAAAAAGAAAAAGGCAACACACAAAGTCTCCAACACCTACATCAACAAGGTGTATAAGAAGGCGGCTACACCATACTTAATCAAAAGAAGAAGAATGGAAAAGTGATAGCCATCAAGGCCAACAAGCACCAATAAGGGAAAGGGGCCAAACACATCTGGGTGCCAAAAGAGAGTATCTCAACCATGAAAAGCACCAAGAAGGTTTGGGTCCCGAGATGGAAGTGAGAAGTCCAAAAGACTTTGGAGAATTTGGAGACTTGGAAAATTGGGATATATGTCATGGGATGCATCACATCAGATCAAGAATATTGCCAAGTGGGTTAGTGAACACTTTGGACCAAATTCCCCACTCATGACTAAGGTAACTAGAATTTATTGTATTTCCTTATTTTTATATATGTGTATCTAACTTCTTTTGGTATCTAGCTTATCCTTCATGCCTAGTATTGCTTTCATTTAGTATCTTTTTGCAATTAACATGATTTAATTTTCTCAATTGGTATTACTCATTGCATACATGCTAGATATATCAAATGGTAGGAATGCTCGCCTTTAATTCATACTTGTTGAGCAAACCTACATGGTTTAAAATTTGTATTAAAGCACGTCACATAGATTAATTAAAATTCCTAGATAAATGACACTATTGCTTGTTTCTAAAGTTATATGTTTCAATTGGCATTTTGAATTATATGTGTCAAAGTATGGATTATAGATAACTTACCCCTCTTGATCTCAAAATCAATGTGCACGTCTCCTACAAGTATTCAAAACTTGTATGCACATCTTTAGGGAGAGGTTACTCTATAATCTAAGTCTTTGAGACTAACACCGCTTTCAAGCTTATTATGTGTGTAGCAGTCTCATTGAAGGAAAATGGAGTCCCCGGGGAAAGACAATAAGCTTGCACTGCAAATCTACAGGTAGTTCATTCCACGATCGGTATCACTTTCATGTCTTTTCCAATTATTGAAAAGGGAGTGTTATTTCTATCTTATGCCCCCATGTTGCCATATATGCATAATTTGTTAAAATGAATCTTTTACCTATGCATAGGTTTATGGGGAGTTAGTCTATTTCAATTTGGTCTTGTTTCCTCTTGTATATTCATGTGCTTTTCCTAAATGAAGGTTTTCCGATAGGGGGAGTATGCCTTCTTTCATACAAAGGGGGAGAATACTCTTTCAGGGGAGAGCTCTGTTTTAGGGGGAGAAATATTTTTAGAGGGCAACCATTTAATTGCTTCCTATATGCTTATCATGTCTTTCTTTTCGGTGTTTCATTCCAAAGGGGAGAATTTTATGGACCAAAGCAAACCAAAGTTATGAAATACCAAAAACCACCAAATTTTAATTTTTGATCCTATCAAGTGGTTATCTTGTTGGTTTCGGTCCTAAATAGGAAGTATGTGAATTATGGAGTTTGGCGGAGGCTTAAGTCCATAATCTCACATTATGGGAACATTTATGCATCCTAGCAAGTAGATTGCATATTTACATCAAGTATTTGTTATACTTGCTTGCTTTGGTTGTATTGTCATCAATCACCAAAAAGGGAGAGATTGTAAGGAAAATTGACCCCAACCATTTGATTAAGGATTTTTGTGGTTGATGATCAACATAACTTTGTGAACTAATATCTTCCAAGTGTCTGTGTTTCACAGTTCATAAGATGCAATTATGTTTTAGACTTAGGCATTGAGGATGCAACACCTCAAAGGAAGATTTTATGAAGATAATTATTGAAGATCTCCATGTATCAAGTCAAGTAAAGACTCGAAGAAAATGCAGTCCCTCACGGATAGTCTGCCATCACTGGGCGGACAGTCCTGTGGCTCACCAGACAGTTTGGTGCCACCCTGTGGACTGTCTGGTGCACCAGTGAACAGTCACCCAATGACTAGTTTCTGGTGGCACCTCGGAGGAGAGCCACCAGACAATCTGGTGCTAGGACCAGACTGTCTGGTGTGGAAGCTGACAGCACCAATGGCTAATTTTCCAACAGAAACTTCAATGGCTAGTTGCACCGGACAGTCCAGTGTGACACAGAGAGCACAACTGTTTCCTCCAATGGCTATTTCATGTTGGGGCCTATAAATACTTTGCCCATCTGGCCACTTGAGCGTGTGAGAGCCCAAACAACATACTAAGGAATGTTATACACATTTCCAAGTGTTCAAACACCCAAGTGCTTAATAGAATCACTCGATGATTACAATAGGTGCTTTACGAAGTGCTTAGGTTTATTAGACCGCTGTTGCGCTTGCTCTAGGTGATTCCTAGTTAGTTGAGTGAGTTTAGAAAACCCACAAAACCCCTTGTCTCTTGCACGAGTCGTTATAATTGTATCGAGTGGGACGAGTGTCTTGCGAGACTGCATCAACCGAGTTTGTGGTGCTGCCTCCACCGTGTACGGGAGGGAATGGGGCCCACAATGTTTCGGCTGGAAGCTTAATAGTGAAGACGACGGGGAGCGTCCGAGAGGAGCCAGAAGCAGAGCTCCACTTGCGCGTGGAGAAGGCCTGTGGCTCTCTATAGAGTTACTTGTCTGTGGTGCTTGACCCTCATGTGGGTTACCCTTTGCATAGGGGCACCAACGAGGATTATTCAGGACCTTGGGTGGTTCCAGATACCTCTATAAAAGTATTAGCATCGTCCGCGGGAGTTTGCATCTCTACCTTTGCTCTTTAGCTTTCACATTTACATTCAAGTACGTAAGTTTCTTTCTCTCTATTTGTAGTTTAGAATTGTTAGGATTGGAACTTTGGTTGCAAAACTCCTTTTGTGGTAGAGATAGCAACACTTAGTCAAAACCTAGATTGCACATTCTAGTTTACTTATTTGCATATGTTTTGTTCTAGGGATTTATTTATGGCCTAGATTAGCAAAGTTTTTAGAAGTCCTAATTCAACCCCTCTTAGGCGTCCATGTTCATTTCATCAACACAAATAAATCCAAAGCTTTGATTTGCATATACGTAGACACGTCATGTCCTATATGCATGCACATTAAGTTTGGACTGTTTAAATGCTCATTTGTTGCTATGATTTTCATTTATGATGTAGTATAGAGTATAAAACACAAAGACATGTGTGTCCTATTGGCTAGGAGGTGAATATGAGTTTGGAGCCAATAACCATAGTTGGAACCTTCATTTGTGCATAATTTGTTTTTGAAAAGGCTTATGTTTGTTATGAATTGTAGCTTCCTTTCTCACTTTTTGGCCTTCAAAAAATCAAGAGTGAGAAAAAAAATCAAACGAGTGTGTTAGTAGTATAATCGTTGGAAGCATATATGCCCTAATTTAGCTCTAGTGATTAATGATGATATGACCACTTTGACTAAAAAACACGTGTTTTACAACGATATACTAAATAAGTGAGGTGAGGTCAGAATGATAGACATTATATGGGCTTTCAATGTATTAGGGGCCTTCTTCTTCCGAAGGTCCTCAAAAACATGACTAACCATATGTTTTCAGCATAATATGGATTATTACAGGGAGCTTTGGCTTCAGGATGGAAGTTTTCTCCCATGGCAAAGGCATACGAGGCAAAGATATAATCCGAAGATGTTAAGAATGAACGCCGAAGCTATAGCCGAAGAGTAATAGCTTCGGCTTAAAATGGTAATGAAGACCAAACATGATGCTGACCGGAAAGGAAAAAGACTAGCTAGTCCCTAATGATTTATGTTATAGTTATAAGTAAATGTCAAGGAGATAAATGTACTTTTACCTAGGCTGCGTCCTGTGCCTATAAATAGATGAACAGTATCACCGTACTGTTCACGCTGGATTGTAATCACTCTCGCGTCAGCATCTTCGAACAAGCCGAAGGTACAATTCTGTTAATATCCACGTATACATTATGAAATACAAATGTGAATGAGCCAATGCATTACATTCATTATCTTTATGTATTCTCATTCACGCATTAAATCATGAAGGCATGTCCTTCAGGAACTTCGTCTGAAGATCATTATATCCGAGAGGAGATAATGTTTAGGAGGATGAAGGTCCTTAATTCTTAACAGTTGTGTTGCCTTGTTCTTGATCTACAACATTTGAGAACAAGTGAACAACATTGGCGCCCACCTTGGTGAACTCACTTCCACAACCTTCGGCAAGCATTCACCTTCGGCATGCCGCCGAAGAAGGCAATAGCGCCAAGGGCTGTCCTGCAGACACTGGACACCAACCAAGAGACACTCTCGCTAAGAGAAGCCCGGAGCCAGAAAAGGAAGGCTACCAGCCCAACATCACAGGAGGAGGAGTTGGACCAAGAAATCAGAGATCTAGAAGCCATACACCAACAAGTGTAGAGGAAGAGAGAGAGAAGATGCTTCGACTAGCCGAACTTCAGAGGAAGATCAACGAAGCTACTGAAGAAATGCATCACATCACCCAAGATGACCAAGGATGAAGGCCTCAACAGAGATAGCTTTGTCAAAAAAGTCCAATCAATGATGATGAATGGTATGATGTCTTTCATCATGGTAACTTTGCTTTTGATGATGCTTCTCCTCTAGCAGCAGAGTTGCAGGCTACCCCATGTCCACCATCTTACAAGCCACCACAGCTTCCCATGTACGATGGGCATTTGGATCCAAAGCAGTTTCTCATGAGTTACGAAGCAACCATATCTCATATGGTGGCAACACGACTGTCATGGCGAAATCCTTCGTCATGGCGGTCAAGAGTGTAGCTCAGACATGGTATTCTTCCCTTCGCCCAGGAACGATCATGTCATGGCAAAAGTTGAAGGACATGCTGGTAACTAGCTTCCAGGGTTTCTAGATAAAGCCAGTAACTGTCCAAGCCTTGTTCCAATGCACGTAAGACCACAAAGAGTACTTGTAGGCATATGTCCGAAGATTTTTGCGACTCAGAGCCTAGGCGCCAACGGTGCCAAATGAGATTGTCATCGAAGCCATGATCAAGGGGCTCCAACCAGGACCGACAACATAGTATTTTGCTAGGAAGCCATCGCAAACTCTAGAAAAGCTCCTCCAGAAGATGGATGAATACATTAGAGCTGATAATGACTTTCGGCAGAGAAGGGAGGAGGCCTACAGGTATTCTGAGATGACTAGGGCTTCGGAGGAAGACTCCACCCTAGGCATGTCAGAACGATCCACAACCCCAGCACAAATGATGACAGGGCAAACCACACTAAAGGCAACCAACAAAGCTCACAATCTTCAAGAATGCAACAAACCTCTTACAGGCCACCAGTTCCAGGTGGTAGAGGAGGAAGAAGCTCCGAAGGAAGATTCAGCAACCAACCTAGGAGATTGTTCTGTTTATTTTGCGGGGAGGATAAGGGACATACAACAAGGACGTGCCAAGTCATGATCCAAAAACAAATGGAGATAGCTGAAGCCGAAGCATGGCAGAATCAGCCTAAGCAGGTTTTGCACACTACCTCATGCTATTCGCCATATATCCCTGAGTATGCGGGCAACCAGCAACCCACGACATCATTTGCTTCGGCAAGCCATTCTCAAGTTGCATGGGCTCAGTTACTGTAATAGCCTGAATTTGGGGTATAAAATTTGTTTTCTAATATCCACCAAATTCAGGTGTTACTCTCTCCTTACTTTGCTTTACTTCTCTTTTTCATAAAATATGGAGAAGTTATTTGGTATTATATAAATATCAATCATAGGAAAGTAAAACCCTATGAGAATAATGATTGTTGTATCATGCTGGAATACATTTATATTTGTCTGATGTTTTGCTTGGGTGTGCATCCATTTAAATTCGTGACTCTTTCTTGTGAATAAATTAAATTAGAAAGAAAAGAAAAAGAATAAATAAAAGAAGGAAGATAGAAAAAAGGAGGGAGAAAGAAGCCCAATACCCCTGCGCAGCCCAGCCACTGTTTGCCCCTCCCCGCGGCCCACCTGGCGCGCGCGGCCCATTTTCCCCAAACCCTAGCGCGCAACGCTCGCCCAGCCGCCGCCACTGTCCGCGGGGCCCGTGTGCCAGGCGACGTCTTCTCCAACCGCCGGCCCGCTCCCTTCGGTGCCCACTCACACGCCCGCAAAGCCACCTCCCCTCTCCATCCTCTCCCCGCGGCGACCAGTTCATCTTCTCTGATAACTGCTCCCCTGGCCCCCGGCGCGACGGCCGTCGCTGCCTGCTCGCGACACGCGTGGAGGCCAGCCCCAGTGGCCAGTCGGCGCGGCGGCGCGGCAGCCAGCCCGCGTAGCCAGCGCGGCGGCCCGATGGCCAGCCTGTGCGGCGCGTGTGGCGGCCGGCCCCAGCCGAGCCTCCACGGCCAGGCGCGCGTGGGCGTAGGCCCAGCGCTGGCGCGCTGGTGCGGCCCCCAACAGTGGCGCAGATGTGGCTTCGGCGTGCAAGGGCATGGCGCGCGACGCGCGACTAGCTAGCGCGGCGGCCCGACGTGGCCTGTTTGTGCGGCCAGCCAGCGCGGCGGCCCGACGTGGCCGCCGTGGCCTGTTTGCGCGGCCAGCCGGCTCGACCCGCCAGAGCGGTGGGCCGGCGTGCCCTCACACGGCCCAACCGCGGCCTCCCCGGCCGGTTCTCCCCTGGTGCGCAGCGTGGCCAAGCTCCCCTCGTGCGCGGCGCGGCCTGCGTGCCCACGGCTCGCCCAGGAGCGGCCCCGGCATGGCTCGCGGCGCCCTCGCACGGCCAGCGCGGCTCGAGTAGCCCCGGCGCAGCCACTCGCACCCTTGCGCGTCGCGCATGACTGGTTTGTGGGTCAGATGGATTGTGGCCACGTGAGATCCTATCGTATCGAATCGTGAATGAGTACGTATTCAATGTGTATGCATAGCAGATACATCTGATCCTGTTTTAATTGTGATAACTTTGTAATCATGTCGAATGCACGTTAATAATAGTATTTTGTCGCATCACAGGTTTTAGCTAACTAATGTATTGTTTGCTTGTCTAATGGTTAATAAAATGGCATTCTAATTTAGGTGTAGCTTTAACTTGCCCTTTTATAAATACCCGTTAAATGTGATTATGTCGATGCAAATGTTGTAATTAACACTTTCGTAGTAGGAATGCGGTATCGATTAGCGATTCTAGCATATCATCGTGTTGTTAGCGCGAGTCGCTATTCACGCACTTCACTTTAATAAAATCGCTTTGTCTCCTCGTTAATGTTAAATAAGTGATTTCCTATTTATTTGTCGGTCATTCAATTAACAACTCAATCGAATCAAATTTATAATGTTAATTATGCGTTTGTCACGCGCCTTTCGCGTGTGTCGCGCATCTCGCCGCGTGTTGCTCGCGCATGTCGCGTATGTCTCGCGTGTCGATCACGTGGGTCGCGCGACGTCTGCTCGTGATGATAAATTGCTTCCGCTTATAATCACTTGTATTAAATAACGTTAATTCGTCAGGTCATATATTTTGGATAATTAACTTGAGGTTCACTCGACTAATATTTATTAGATTAATATTCAATTAGATTAAATATGTAGTGTTCAACTTACGCTTTAATAATAAACATTAACATGACTAATATTAATTAAACTACTTTTTTATTTATTTAATATTTGTTTAGTATAAACATGGCATCTATTTAGTTTTCCTTGTCTGTCACGCGTGTTGTTTCGCACGTGGTGGCGTGCTGTTTCACGCGTCGTTCGCGCTAGTCGCGCGCACTGTTTCGTGCCTCGTCCGCGTGCTGTTTCGCGCGTGTCCGCGCGTCGTTCACACGCTGTCGTGCTGTTTCGCGCGTCGTAAATTTGCTTCGCTTAGAATCTCTCGTTTTAATTAAATTACTTAATTAAACTGACATTTATTAGTGTACCAGATTAATAGAACTAAACGATGTGTAATATTTATATTTGATAATGTTGAACTAAAAGTTATAATTAATACTTGTTTAGTGTTAGCACGCTAATCCCTCAATCGTAGCTTCGACAATCACGGTTCTTTTCCTTGCATGACCGTAGAAGCGCTCTCTATTTTATATTGCATGTTTTTATAATGTTTTATCTTGTATGGTGTAATGTTCTTATGCATGTATATGTTTGTTTGTGTCTGTTTGTATTCGCTGTGCGTCGCGAATAGATCGTGATTCGTTTTCGAGCTTCAAGGGATCGACGGTCAAGTGTTGGCGACCAAGTGATCTGATTCTTCGAGTTCTGAAAAGTTGAAGACCCTTAGCATCTGTTTGGTGAAGGCAAGTGTCCTCTGACCTATTATGTCCCATTTACTTTATAATTCATCAACCCGCATACCATGATCAACCTAAGGATTGACTAGCTTTGTATTTACCTTGTCGTTGATTACCTTTTAGGCTACTATGGTTAGCTTCATTCTATTGCTTTACTTTAATCAATGAACATGTTGTGAACATGATGCGTCACGATGCCCGATCTTCATGATGCAGGATCAATCTTCAGATAACTAGCTTCGAAGAAGCCAAGATAACTTCCTGCAAGCAGCGATAATAGTGCAACCTGATAAATAAAACTCAAAGCCAACCACCGTCTTTAACCGGTAGCCTGAATCGAGGATTCGCCCAACCACACTCTCAAAGAACCAACCAACACAGCCTACAATCAATCAAGGAGACCTCGAAGGGAGTAGAAGCACCACATGTGATCGGATGAAGCCGCCGCTTCTGCAATCCCGCGAAGCAATTTACAAGAGCAAAGGGGTAGAGATCACTCTCAATATTTGTTAGCACACAACTTAACAAAAGGGTTCTGTTTTAGATTATCCAAAGATGCCTTACATCATAGACATAGGTGTGGCGGAACTGCCCGAGTTATTCCTACTTAAGTGCCTAAGCCCTGCCTTGAAGGCTAGACCACACTTAAATGGGAATAATCCGTCAATCCCTCGGATCTAGTCCGACACGGCCACTGACAGGATCAAGTACCACAATCTCACTCGATGGTGAGTCACAGAGCAAAAACAATAATGCATAAAACCATACAGGTCAGAGTATTAAATTTATTACATCATCATCATCGGAGTTTTGCCAAAAGTAGTCATCATTGTTCGAAGTGCAGCGGAATAAAACTAACGATAATTAAACGGAGAGATGGGGAAGCCTGTCCCATCACTCCTCATGCTCCTCCTCAGCCGAGGCGGGGTCCCACTCGACAGTCCAACCCGGTGGTAAGGTGGACGGCCAAGTCACTCTAGCAACCATGTCTTCCAGAGAACCTGTAAAATTATGCCACAAGCATGGCTGAGTATACTAATACTCAGCTAGACTTACCCGGTGTGAGGAGTCTACTCCTCTACCTCTAGACATGCAGCTGTTTGGCTGTGGGGTTTGGTTGCCAAAAGCACTAGCTGAGTTTCTAAATTGAGATTTTAACTTTGTCAAAATTAAGTGTGACTCTCTTAAGGCTAAAAGTGTACTATCTACTCATACATAGTAGCAAGCATTTTTAGCAATCAATATCTTGTATCATCTCAACATAGTTCCACTTGTTACTCAATGCAGTACAATGGATCAAGCAGTCTCATTAGCTGCGAGAAGCAGACGATTCGAATCGAGTTTTTATCCTTGCAAGGTAAACCTAAACACACGACGTGGCGAGGCACTCCGTCCCCACACACATCAACCGTCCCCATCGATTCCCTGGCAACAGATCAGGGCTCACCGCCTTGGCGTACAATGCCTCACTGACCCCGACTGGCCGTCGTGCAGTGACCGCACTTGTACCCACCATAACCGGAATGGGAGACTACGTCTCAGGTCACGTGAGGGGATATGTCTGCGGGCAGGTTCACTCAGGTACTAGGCTTACCGATTTACCATATTTCTCGGTATGTGTTTAGTACGTTCAAACGCTTGACACAGGTATCCGCACGTTAATCCTTATTCCCATTTTACCTTATAGACCACGTATCCCCATGGATCCGTGTCCACCAACCAACTATCAGTGTGATAAGAAAAGTGGGCACAACCAATTCCTGACCTCGCGCGAGTGCTAGAAAAATCACTCGACTTCTACCGAGATCCCTAATTAGAAAAGCAGCTACTCGACTTAGCATACTAGTGTTCATCACAATGAGGTTCCTGAGATCATGCAACTAAGGTTTCAAACAACTCCTACACTTAAATGCACAAACAATCCTACAATCATTAAGTGTAGTAAAATAGCATAAATAACAGGTTATGCATAAACCGGGGCTTGCCTTCCAAGGCAGTGGCAGGCAGGTCCTCTGGTGCAGGCTCTGGTGCTGGGTCTGGGGCAACCTCCTGGGCAGCTTCTTGCTCCGGCACGAGGATGTACTCTCCGTCAGCAAGATTACAGTCTATCGAAATGCAATGAACATATGTGTCATGATTATGCAAGATTTAAGAACATTAAGCTACAGAAACTAAGTCAAAAATTAACTTAGGGTTCCTTGGCTACGTGGGTCTCCTAGTGGTTTATATTTAGCACTTTTATATTTAAGTCTTTATTTGGGGTAAACAAGGAGAATTGGTATTGCATTTGTATATTTCTATTTCAGGGAACAACTTACAAGGGTCTTAGGGGGATACTAATTTCCATTGTTCATTTTCCTCTCTTTAGTGTTCATTTATGAATTCTAGTGGGGTTTGAACTACCAAGGTGAATTAACTATTTTCAATAATTCCACAAAAATTACAGTGGCTTGCCCTTGGTCAATAGGGCCTGTCTTAGGAATATGGGATTCAAAATAAAAAGGCTAGGCTGTATACAAAAATAACAAAAAGTGGGGCAATTAAGCCACTTTGCACCACAAGTCCTTTATTAAAGTGGATCCTGACCTAAGGGTTATTTTTGTTGGCCTCTAACAGTGATAATAAGCTCTTGTACCAAAAATGACAGAGAGCCATATGATGGTTAATTAATGGTGGATTTCTAAAATTTGGTGCAAAAAGGGTGTTTAGAACTAACTTGTCATTTGAAAAATATCAAACAACAGATTTCAGATTTTTCCTAAGTTCTTATTATCAAAACATTAGTTATCCTAAGGTTTGGGGAGGTTTCACCTTAGGGTTATTTTTGTAGGGTTTTTCTAAGTTATCCTTATTTTATTAATTTAAAAGGTATCCTTCTTATTTTACACTCCAACAGGGTATGATATATTTTTCCAGTGAACTACATTGACTAAGTATCTCAACAAAAATAGGGGTGCCCTCTGGTTCATTATTTATGTCACTTTTTCTATTTTTCTTAACCTTAAGCATATTATGGAATAAGGGGTAAAAACTAACTTAATGTAGTGGACAGAGGGGTTTAATATTTTTAACTAGGTCAGTAGGTAGATATAAACTTCTCCAAATTTTTCTAACCCTAGTTAAATAGTACAACCATTTTTCTTGCTATTATTAAGCTTTTGGTCAAAACTAAAATTAAATCAGAACCTTACATTTTTCTCTAGTACCTATGGGGTTTTATATTTTTCTTAGATAGGTTACATTATTTAGAGTCTGGCAAAATTAGTTTGACCAAATTTGGATAAACCAAACAGAAGTTATGGGTTTTTAAAGTTTCTGTTGAATTTAAATCAGGTTTTAATAAGGTTTTTCTGAAAAAGCAGTTTGCGCCGAGGTCCCTGGGTTTAAACCGAATCAAATCTCGCAGATCTACCCTCGCGCCACTATTCCCCCGAGTCTCTGACATTTCACTTAACCCCCTGGCTTTTTCTCCCTCTCACCCGCAGTCCTTCCCCCAACTGAAACAGTAGCCGCGGGAGAGAAAAGGATGGCGCGGCCTACCGGCGGCGAGGGAGGTCCGGCGAGGTGGTCAGTGACGTTCGGGAGGTCGCGACGGTCACGTCGATGTGCGGGTCTTCGCCGGAGGTGGTCGGAGTTACCCTGGCCACGAACACAGGCGGCGGGGATCGTCGGCGGCGCCTGCTCCGGCCAAACCACGGCGGTATAGTTCAATTAGGGTGCACGAGGAGCTTCACGGGGTGACACAGAGGCCATGCGTGCATCGAATTGGAAAACGGTGCAGGGGCTTACCCGGTCCACGTGCGCCGGCGGGTTCTTGAACTCCGGTGAGCACGATTTGGCTACTCCGGTGACGCGGGTCCCCGGGTCAAGCTTGAGCAAGTCTCACGGCCTCACCAGGAAGCTATCTGGGGGCTTGGATCGAACGAAGCAGGACGGGAGAGGGGTTGGCCACGGTGGTTGCTCTCGGGCGGCACTGGCGGGTCGCGGGGAGGTCACCGGAGGCAATGGCTGGCTCGGGCAAGCCAGGCGAGGTACGAAGGAGGCAATGGGGAAGGCAGCCGAGCACTGGGGCGGGTTTTATAGCCGTGGCGCGGGCGTGGTCACGGGCGGCCGCGGGCGCGCGGGGGTTCACGCACGGGCGTGCTCTGAGCGCGCTCCCGGATGCCAGCTCGCGTCGAACACGTGGAAGGTTGCTTCTGCCAAGGTTCAACGGCCGATTTGAGCGCCATAGCATGCGTATCTTGGCAAAGTCACTGTGTACGGTCACTTCTCTGCTCCAAATCCTATCCTTTTGCTGTGAGTTCCAAGTCGAGATATGGTCAGGGCAGGGAGATAGAGAGGGAAGAAGTTTGCTGTGTCAGCTGGGTCCAAACCGAGAAAAAGGGGTGTCAAGTCGTGTCTAGCGCCCTAGGGTAGGTGTCATCTCTTGCCAGGATGTTCTAGGGTTAATTTGGCGCCATTTTGTCAATTGGGTCGACAGGTTTTGAAAAGGGGATCAAGGTGAACATGTGGAGTCTTTGCTCAAGGGTTAGGTTCTATACTTAGGCAAAATCTGAATTTCTCCCTTGTGTTCAACCTTTGGTGATCTTTTTAGGACTTTTCTGAAAACTTTTTGGGGGTACTTCCTTACTATTAATTGTAGGTTATTAAGTATATTACAACTTTTATATTTGGCCCAAACTATGATCATGATGTTTACATGATCTTTTGATCATGGCTTCAATTAGGGTTCTTATTGCCTATGGAGGTTTTGCTCTAGGGTTTTGGAAGAGCCCCACTTAGATGGGCATGACAAGCTAAGGCATGATATCCAAGATAGTTTGCACTTGATTAGGACCTTGAATTCCAAGATTGAAGTACTTTGCCCATAAATCTTTATGTAATTATGGGTTAAAAGGGGTAACTTTGGGGTGGACACCCTGAGTAACACCTAGGGTGTTACAATAGGGAGGTATTTATACTAGTAACAACCAGCCTTAGAGAGGTATAAACACGAAACAAAAGTATTTTCACGTGCTAATGTGAAGGAGCCTCTTCGGGAGATCTACAGAGCTGAATTCCGTGTGGCTGTTTGACTTCTGCACAGCCTTCAGTATTTTGATAATAACTTCTTCTAGGAATCTCCAAATGACGTGGGGCTGGTTGCATTGGAAAGCTGACATGATAAGCTTTCTCACCATATATAGCATGCTTAATGAAACTTCGTAGAATGATGTAGTTTAATACGAAAACTTGGTCATCAAGCAGACTGTTGACCTTCTGACCAGTCAGCACTAAAGTAGGTTGGCTGCCTTTTGGTTAGATTTGATTAAGTCGTCCTTAGAAGCATTGGAAACTAGACTTCAAGAGCTTTCCAAAAAGTACTTATGGGCATTCATAGCTTTTGAGAATCAAAAGATATGACTGTTTCTTCTGGACGGTTCTGTTGCGCTAGACTGACTCAGACGCAGCTCTTCTTGCTGATTCAGCCTTGATATGTTTTCTCCTTCCTCTTTGGTGAACCTAAGTAATATCAACATACATGACTTAGGTAGCATAAAGTTCTCATTAGTGTTTTATTGAAATTCATAAAGTAGCGCATGCACCTCTTACTGTAGCTTCTTAGCTCGGCTACGTGTAATTGGTCCATCAAAGACTAGCGCGTGCACCTCTTGCTGTAGCTTCTTAGCTCGGCTACGTGTAATTGGTCCATCAAAGACTCGGGTTGGTGATGATGTTGGTTGTACTTGAGTTGATGTAGTATAAATTGGGGGTTGTAACGTGTTGCTTAATGGCGTGGTCGTATCATCCTCCTCCCCCTTGAAAAGGAGTCGTCCTCGACTCTGAAGTGTCTTCACTTGTAAATGGTAAGAGGTCAGCAATATTGAACGTGTTGCTCACACCATAACTTGGTGGAAGATTTATCTTGTATGCATTATTATTGATCTTGGCAAGAAGACGAAATGGACCATTCCCTCGTGGCATCAATTTGGATTTGCGTTGATCAGGAAAACACTCTTTGCACAAGTGAATCCAAACCACGTCCCCCAATTTAAATAACACTTTCTTCCTATGCTTGTTCATGCTTGCAGCCTTGCGCACTGCTTTGAGCTCAATTGTTTCATTGTCTTCTCATGTATCTTTTTATATATGTCGCACGCTTGGAGGCTTCCATATTGGTTATTTCATTTGTTAGAGCTAGCCAATCCTTGATTGCCTTCACCTTGGATTCATCCACTTCTATTCCCTTTCCTGAAACAACAAAACCAAGAAACACAACATGTTATGTGCAAAGACTACACTTCTCAAGATTAGCAAATAATTTCTCCTTTCTAAGCTCATCTAAGACTTGCCAAATGTGTTTCACATGTTCATCAAAAGATTTGTTGTAAATTAGAATATCATCAAAGTAGGCAACAATAAATTTTCCAATGAAAGTTCTTAAGACATGGTTTATTATTCTCATAAAAGTACTAGGAGCATTTGTCAATCCAAATGGCATCACTAACCATTCATACAACCCAAATTTTGTTCTAAATGCAGTTTTCCATTCATCTCTAGTTTTAATTCTTATTTGATGGTATCCACTTCTCAAATTAATTTTAGTAAAGATTGTGGAACCACTTAATTTATCAAGCATACCATCTAGCCGTGGAATAGGATGGCGATAGCGAACGGTAATATTAATTATAGCTCTCCAATCAACTCACATCCTCCAAGATCTATCTTTTTAGGTACTAAAATCACAAGAACATCACAAGGGCTTAAACTTTCACGAACAAAACCTTTATCAAGAAGTTCTTGTACTTGCCTTTGTATTTCCTTAGTTTCTTCAGGATTGGTTCGATATGGTGGACGGTTAGGAAGTGCAGCCCCTAGAATAAGATCGATTTGATGCTCAATCCCTCGAATTGGAGGTAGTCCAGCCAGTGTTTCTTGTGGAAACATGTCTTCAAAGTCCTACAAAAGATCAGCCACAACACTAGGAAGAGATGTTATGTCGTTAGGAGAAATCAAAACATCTTTGTTCACAAGTACAAAGAGTACTTGATATGGGTTGTTCCTCACTTCTCTCAGCTCAGATTTTGTGGCTAGCATAACTAGATGTTCTCCCTCTTCCTTCTTTTTATCTCTTGAATTTGGCTTGTAGCACTCGCTCACCAAATTGTGGATGGCACTCAATTCCTTTTGCTCTTCTCTACTTGCTGTATTAATTTCAGTTTTCTTTTGTAAATGTTCAGCCATGATTTGTTGAGGGGTCATAGGCTTGAGTACAAACTTTCTCCCTTTCAGATCTAGCGTGTATTGATTTGTTCTTCCAATGCCGAGAATATCAGTCATATTGCTAAGGTCTTCCTAGCAGCAAGTGACACATAGACATGGGTGCAACATTGCACTCCACTGTGTCAACATTCTCTCCAATCTTGAATGAAACTTTCACCTTATAACCAGTCTTGATATCTCCTGATTCATTCAACCATTGGACATGATATGGATGAGGGTGTCGCTGCAACTTCAGACCAAGATTTTCAACCATCTCACGACTTATAAGATTATGACAGCTTCCTCCATCAATGATCACCTTTACTACTTTGTCCTACACTTTTGCTCTCGTTTGAAAAAGATTATGTCACTGTCCAATTTCAGCTTCTTTCTTTTGAACACTCAACATTTGTGTAACCATAAGAGCGGTACCATGCTCAAATTCATATCCCTTATGTTCTTCAAATTTATCAGTGTCATCTACATTTCCTGCTTCAGCTTCCTCTTCACTAGCTGATGTATATTCTCCATCATCAATCACAAGGATCACACGATTATTTGGACACTCCTTAATGACATGACCACGACCTCCACACTTGAAGCACTGAATACCTACTCTTGGCTGTTGAACCCACTGATGTTGAAGTGGATGCTGCTAGTTTATAACTCGTGTTTGGAGCAGCACCGTTCTTTCCACTAGAATTGCCTTGAATATTGGATCGCAAGCCTCCAGTTGAACCTTTTGTCACTGAGGATGCAGCAGTAAACCTTGAGCTTCCTCCAGTCATGGTTTGTGCGCCATATGACAAGGGTTTGTTGTTCTTAGCATCTTGCTGTAGCTGGCGTTCAGCTTTGGTGGCTTGATGTACCAAATCAATAAGACATTGGTACAACTGAAACTCAACAATACGCTGAATGCAGCGGTGTAACCCAGCCATGAAACGTGCAATGGTTTGCTCTTCGTCTTCATACATATTGGCCCTAATCATGGCCTTCTCCATCTCCTTATAATACTCAACAGAGAAACTTCCTTGCCTCAAATTCTGCAATTTATCAAAAAGATCACGTCGATAATGCTTCGGCACAAAACAAATTCTCATTTCTCGCTTCATCTCTTGCCAAGTAATAATAGGGTCCTCTCCATCTTCTTCACGGTCACGAAGAAGTTGCTCCCACCAAATCAGAGCATATCCTTCAAACTCAAGAGATGCCATTGCAAGTTTCTTCTCCTCTGAATAATTATGTAGGCGGAAGATTTTCTCCACCTTCAGTTCCCATGTGAAATAATCTTTAGGATCAGATCTACCATCAAAATTTGGCATGGTAAACTTAAGTTTCCCAAATCTCTCTTCTTGGTTGACGCCTCTATGATGACGACGACCATAGCGATGTTGGGACTGATCATCAGCATCCCCAAATTCAGATTCTTCATTGTCATCATTTCTTCGATTCCGGCCTCTTCCTCTACCACGTGCAGCACCTTGATTTCTCCTCTCATGTTCACTTGCTCTTCTAGAATAATTTCCTTCACCTTCTTCCCCATCTTCATGATGGTTTCTTGCACCATCAGGGAGTCGACGTCGACCTCTGATTTCAGCCATAAGTGTCTGAAGATCTTGTGCCAACCGATCTTGCTTGTCTTCTATGCTTTGTTTGAGCTCATTGAATTGTATTATGGTGACACATTCTTTAATCCTAGCGTTGGGATCCATCTGTCACACCTGGTTTTAAGGAACAAAGCCGGGTGCATCTCATACATGCGCCAAGAAGACAACATATATAATAACAGAGTGTATAGAGATAAATGTCACGATACATCAGAGTATTTATTACAAAGCGGAAGACTTATTATAAAATAAAAGAATAAATATAAAACGAACTAAGGATCGTCGGCGCCAATGTCAATTGAGAAACGCCACCTAGATCAGATCGAACTCCTCGCCTTGTGGCTCCTCTTGAACCACCTGTTCTTCTCCTGTGGGGGGTGTGAGGCAGCAAGAGTGAGCTCACATACGTTCATAGCTCAACAAGTCGTGGGGAATAATGTGGCATGAACTCGCCAAAGGTGGGAGTTCATGAAGTGTAAGGCTGATCAATGAAATTAAGGCTGAAGCTGAGCATTGCTTTTATAAGTTGGTCAAAATTTTATTAGCAATTACTAAGTGTAAGTAAATACCAAACCTTAATAATAATAAAGAAAAGTAATAGTAAAATAATCCCAAATGCAATGCAAATGTCAAATTAAATTTAAGTTCCATAAATTAATCATGTGAGGGTCCGAGCCGCTCATGACCGTGAGCACGGCTAGTATGCTAGTTTTACACTCTGCAGAGGTTGCGCATCTTTACCCACAAGTCATGTTACCCATCTGCCAAGAGACGGCCAATCCCATACACCTCTACCGAGGAGGCGAGGCAGGGTAACACTACGAGGCCTTTACAAAGTTCCACTAGCTTCAGAAATCCCGCTATAGTTTATAGGAAGCTCCAGTGCAGGAATCCCTCGCCTGACCGCCATCGCAGCAAAATCAACCCAAGGACCTCCCTACACTGACCACTCCCCTACTGCCCTTGCCCCTTTCGGGTAAGGAAGACCTCCACTAGCTTTCCTAGTTAATCAGCCAAGGGCGTCCCATTAAACCCTTGTGGTAGCACTGTTTTCCCGGGTGGTCGCTCCATGTTCCCATTAATTTAATGATCTTAACATGAACAGTAATAATAACAAGATTGTTGGGGGATTGTTCTCAAATGCTATGAATTAAGAACAAGACAACATAAAAATGTTAAATGTCGAACTCCTTCGTCCTTAGAAACAGTATATCCCTTCGGGTATAATGAATCTCGGACGAAGGTTACGAAAGAAAAGACCTTCGTTAGGTTGATAAATGGTTAAACAGAGCAACTATATATAATGTGCGAGTAATAATACCAGCATTATCATCGATATATTTCCATTATTAAATTCATAAAAATGAATTACAAATGTACCTTCAGATTGATGTAAAGTAAAGGTACAAACGTGATGTGAAAAAGCGTATGCCAAGTCAGCGTGAACAGTACGGGAGTACTGTTCACCTATTTATAGGCACGGGACGCAGCCCATGTAAAATTACATTGATGCCCTTTACATTTATCAATAACTATAGTAATTCTTCGAGGTCCAATTTGGCTTTTCATCTTTAAGTCGGTTCCTCTTTTCTGTTATTGTGCCGAAGCCTTTCTACACATAGCTTCGTGATCGTCTTATCCTTCGTCATGATCGTTTTTCATTCCAGTCAAGCTTCGTCTTAACCATGCTCTTGTATATTCGCGACCTGACTCCGAAGGTGCCTGTTCCGAAGGTGCCTGTTCACATATTACACTTGGAAAATATTGTCAAACTATGCTTTTGAGGACCTTCGAGAGCCGAAGGCCCCCAACATTAGCCCCTCGCAATATCAATTTATTGTAAAGATAAATTCATATTGCGACATGGACGAAGGCTTTAAGCCGAAGGTCCGAAAAAACACCTTCCTTTTGCTAGAATAGCAACAGTCATTGACAAGCGGGGCCCTCCAGTTTTCGACATACTGGGTGTATAAATATAAGCTCACCACGAATTTATTTGGCATGCCCTTTTGCCACCTGCTTTTTACTCACCCAGCTTTTAGCCTGCGCGCGACAGCATTTGCTCGGTCTTAAATTTTTAAGCTTCGGTTTCAAGTCTGGTTTGCCAGCATTCGCGAAGATGTCTGAGGATAAGATAGTTGCTGGTGCTTCGAAGCTAAGCCTTTCTGAGGAAATGCACCTGGGTTTTCTTGAGTCAATGTCGAAGACCAATACGGAAAGATTGTCAAGGAAACTTTGGAGGGTTTATCTGAAGATACTGGCGACAGTGATAGTTATGATGTGGATAGTGGTGGAGAGGACTCCGAAGATTGCCCATGGCGGCCTAGTCACTCAAACTTCGGAAAATCAACTATAAAGCAGAGTCACCTTGAAAATATGAGGGGGAGATATTTCCGAGATATATCCATCGTGAGGGCAGATGACGGAGAAAAAACTACGCCGACCCCCGAAGATAATGAAGTTGTGATCTTCCGAAGCTTTTTAAAGGCTGGGCTACGATTCCCTCTAAGCAGGTTTGTGGTAGAAGTTCTGAAAATATATCAAATTTACCTTCATCAACTTACCCCTGAGGCAGTGATAAGATTGGGAATCTTCGTCTGGGCCGTGAGGAGCCAGGGCCTGGAGCCAAGTGCAAAAAGCTTTTGCAATATACACGAGCTAGTATATGAGACGAAACCCTGGGGTAAGGAGCAATATCATAATAATTTTGGTTGCTATAGCTTCGGTGCCCGCTCTGGGTCAAGCTGTCCCGTGCCAACCTTTCGGAAGAGATGGCCTGGGGAATGGATGAAGGAATGGTTCTATGTGAAGAACGATTTGAAGGTTCGGGAAGATATCAAAGATATCATCATGCGCCCTATCTGGCAGCGCTTCGGACTCCGAAAACCAAAGGTAGAAATGGACGAAGCAGCTGAAGAATGTCAGAGGGCCTTTGACGTAGTCTGTTCTTTTATTGGGACCAGGGATTTAATGCAAGAGCACATTGCCTTCAGAGTGTGGCCACTTGCAGATAACTGGGAAATGCCGAAGGAGACCATTAAAGAAACTGACGAGGGTGGACTAATCAGGCTGAAATATACATTCAAGTACGGAGATAAGTTTGTTGAACCGGATGATGATTGGCTGAAAAGCATTGAGAATGTAAGTGATGAATTGCTTGGGGCATACTCAAAGGCCGAAAACACTGCATTATCAGCGGCTTTCGGAGGCCGAAAGAAGAGACTCAACCGAGTATTTGATGCAATTGGGTTTATCTATCCCGACTACTATTATCCAATGCGAGGTCAAAAGAGAAAAAATACTTCTCCTGCAAAGGACACTACTTCGGCTGCTCCCGGGGAGCCAGCGCCGAAGAGGAAGAAGGTAAAAGTGTTCACACACCCTCCACGCTGTATTGAGCCGGCCACAGTGCCCGAGTTTATTGGCGAGGCCTCTTCGGCCACCGAAGCCAGAGAACCAACTCCAGCGCCAAAATCCGAAGAAATGGCCGAAGCACCAGCAATAGAAAAAATAGGAGAAGAGAGAACTGAAGAAAGAAAAACACTAGATGTTTTAAGTCCTTCATCAAAAGTTGAGGCAGCTAAAAGCCAGAAGGGGCCAGCAGTGACCCCGAAAAGAAAAAGGATGGTTAATGTGCTGGATGTTTTGGAGACAATTAAATCTTCAAGCACAACTCCAAAGAAAACTGTTGAAGTGTCTACTGAAGCCTTTGTTGCTGAAACTTCAAAGCAGTAATTTGAAACTGAAGCTGGGCCTTCGGAATCCACCAAGATACAACCTTTGGAGGTCGAAAAAATGTCAAAGGCAAGTTTAGAAACTGAAAAAGCGAAAATAACAGAGCCGATTCTGACTGAGGAAATTGGCACTGCCACCCCCGAAGCATCTTCCAAAATACATGATTATATTGTGCGACATGCTTCGGGGAAGAAACTATCTGAAGAAGAGATTTTTGAAGCCAATCACTATGCCCGAGAACTGAAGTATCCGAGGGGGGCCGTAGTGTTCAATGGGACAAACGAAGATGATTTCCTGTACTGTCTCCCAGACAATAAAGAATTATCCGTGTGCCGGGAGATGGCTAGAAGCATGGGGTTCCCGAAACTCGAAGCTGGCCTTTGCGCCATGACGAAGGACGATCTTGCGGATAGCCTGGCATACAATAGTCTGAAGGTACAAAAATTGTGAATTTTGAAGTTTATGAATTTTGAATTAGTTTTTTGCTCTTATGTTAACTCATTCATTCTTTTGAATAGGGCTTAATACTCAGCAATGCCTTAAGGGCTCAGAAGAATGCCGAAGATGAGAGCTGCACCATTGCTCTTAACAACCTTCGAACAGAGGTTATCAGGCTAAGAAACGAAGCCTTGGAGAAGGATAAAATTCTGCTTACATTAGTGGAAAAAATGAAGGAAGACGAAGCTAACTCTAAAACTCAAGCCGAAGCTCAGAAGCATGAAATCGAAGATCTTCGTAAACAACTAGCCCGAGCCAAAGAAGAACGCATTCTTGAAGAAACAAAACGAGAATTAAGCGATCAATGGGCAGATCATTTGAAAGTAAATGTTAAAGAGCTTCGTGCTTCGAAGAAGAGGTGCTACGATAAATCCATAGAATGTGTTAAGAAAATAAAATCCAGCTTCGCCGGCGTTGGCGCGTTCTCTAGTGAAGAAAATTTCACAAGAGGAAATCCAGAAGGCCTGATTGAATGGATTAGTCGCGAAGCTGATGTCTTCGACGAAATCTTGAATAGTCGCGGGGACATTTGTGCTTTTTCGGGCGCCAGGGGAATTGTTACCATTTTAGAGAAGAAAGGGTGCGAGCATGTAAAATCTTTGGCGCAGTCTAAAGCTACTTTATCCTCTGAAGATATCAAAGACCCTTCAGCCGAAGCAAGCCAGGTTGGTGGAAAATTTTTCACTGACATTTGGGACAATGGCGGCTGAAAAATGGCTCAAGAGATCATTCAGAGAAGTGAAAAAGGCATCCATGATGCTAGGGAGGTAGCGAGAGCTGCTGAAAAAACACAGGGCCCGAAGGGCAAATAGGTATTAATTAGTGATTTTTATTTTGTTGTAATTTTTGATTTTGAACTTTATTCGTAGTTTGTAATAGTAATATAGCCGTATCCTCTCCTCCCTCAAAACCCGCTGAGGCATCTGCGGACCCTCCCTCGAAGGGAGACGACGAAATTAGACAAATGGCCGAAGCCATCATGGACGAAGTTGTCAATCAGCTGCTAAATGAAGCTGCAAAAGTAGTTCTTAGGGAAGATTAAATGCTATTGTAAAAATACTTGGAACATGACAAGTGTAAAACTTTGTAACTTTGAATGTAATATATAATCTATTTACGGTTCAATTCTTTACGATGCATGAAATTTTTTCATACATACCGCTTTTTGAGCCTTCGGCGAAAAAACACCTTCCCTTCTTTTCATGCTTCGTAAAGAAAATCTTTTATGTGTCACAAGAATTGCCATATTTCTTTGATGAAGAATCTCCAAACTTCATGAAAACATTCTTTGAATCCATAAAAAAGTCTTATGTTGCCTCTCAAATGAAGCTACACTTCTTCTCAATTTATCTTGTGCCTTGGCACGATTTTCTCTTTTTCAAAACATTCTTCGAAGATCAATGCCGTGTCCCCTTCCTGTTCTCCATGCGAAATGATGGATGATGCTTATGTTATGCAAAATGATGTAATGATGTTATGTTATGCAAAATGACATTTATGCTGAAAATACACATATCCCTGCCATAGAGCACACAATCTTTTTATCTCAGCGTTGACTTTTCGCTGTAAGCCTCCCTTAGGAGCTTCTTCGCTTTTTACTTTCAGCGGAATCATCGTTTATTTTTCGCTGTAAGCCTCCCTTAGGAGCTTCTTCGCCTTTTACTTTCAGCGGAATCAGCGTTTATTTTTCGCTGTAAGCCTCCCTTAGGAGCTTCTTCGCCTTTTACTTTCAGCGGAATCAGCGTTTATTTTTCGCTGTAAGCCTCCCTTAGGAGCTTCTTCGCCTTTTACTTTCAGCGGAATCAGCGTTTATTTTTCGCTGTAAGCTCTGCATTCCCTTTGGAACGACTTTCGAGCAGAAAACTTACACTGCGCTCCCTTAGGAACGACTTTTTATTACTTCGAAAAAGTTACGGCTCATTCCTTAGAACAAGTTTTCGATGATCCGAAGGTTCTCCGTGCCTCCATAAATTCTTGTGCTTCGGTAACTCAAGCCTTTGGAGGAGATATATTTTCATTATGATAATACGGTAAACTGTTACAAGGATTTGAAAAACAATAAAAAACACTTAAACTCCCCATAATTGTTCTTTACTACGAAGAAAATAAAACTGAACGTGAAAGCATAAAAAACTGCTGTGGGAGTAGGATATTTTGTCAGTAAATGTGCTTCGACTCTGGCACAGTGCTATTGACTGTGCAAGCTTCGGATTCTTCTCTGAAGTCCCTCTAGAGGTGAGAGTGCTGGCTCCCTTCTGGCTGCGGAGCTCGTTGTATTGGTGGTGGCAGTGGAAGCTGTTGCCAGGAAGCTTGGGGTTGGTTTGCCGAAGCAACAGAGGCTGCAGGGTGATTGCCTACATATTCTGGAATGTAAGGCGAATGATACGAAGCAGTATGCATAACCTGCTTCGGCTGGCTCTGTTGTGCTGCAGCCTCTACTAGCTCCTTTTGCTTTTGAATGGTAACATGACACATTCTGGTGGTATGGCCCTTGCCTTCACCGCAGAATAAGCAGTAAATTTTTCTTGGTTGATCTCCAAATCTTCCCCCGAAGCCCCTGTCGCCTCTGCCTCTTGGCGCTGGCGGCCGAAAAGAGCTTTGCTGTTGCCCCGAAGCTTGCTGTTGCCCTGAAGCTTGCGAGGAATACTGTGACCTTTGCCGCTGACTCCCTTTGTCATCATTTTGAGTAGAATTGTGAATTGACCTGACATGCCTCGGATAAAACCTTCCTCCGAAGCCCCTGGTCATTTCAGAAAACCTGAGAGCTTCCTCCCTTCTTTGGCGAAAATCATTGTCAGCTCGAATATACTCGTCCATCTTCTGGAGCAGCTTCTCCAAAGATTGAGGAGGTTTCCTGGCAAAGTAATGAGCTGAAGGTCCTGGCCGAAGCCCCTTAATCATGGCCTCAATGACAATTTCATTGGGCACTGTTGGTGCCTGTGCCCTCAGACGTAGAAACCTTCGGACATATGCCTGAAGGTACTCTTCGTGATCCTGGGTGCACTGGAATAAAGCTTGAGCAGTGACTGGCTTCGTCTGAAAACCTTGGAAGCTGGTTATCAACATATCCTTCAGCTTTTGCCATGAGGTGATTGTTCCTGGCCTAAGGGAGGAGTACCAGGTTTGTGCAACGCTCCTGACAGCCATGACGAAGGACTTTGCCATGACCGCTGTGTTGCCACCATACGAAGATATAGTTGCCTCATAGCTCATCAAGAATTGCTTCGGGTCTGAATGACCGTCATACATAGGGAGCTGAGGTGGCTTATAAGACTGTGGCCAAGGTGTAGCCTGCAGTTCTGTTGACAGGGGAGAAGTGTCATCAAAAGCAAAATTTCCATGATGGAAATCTTCATACCAGTCATCCTCGTTGTAGAAACCCTCTTGATGAAGCTCTTTGCGCGGGGGCCTTTGATTCTGGTCATCTTGAGCGAGGTGTCGAAGCTCTTCAGAGGCTTCATCTATCTGCTTTCGAAGATCAGCTAGACGAGCCATCTTCTCCTTCTTCCGTTGAACCTGTTGATGGAGCATCTCCATTTTTTGTATTTCTTGGTCCAAGTCGTCTTCCGGAGGCGTTGGCTGATGGCCTTCCTCTTCTGGCTTCGGGCCTCCCTAAGAGAGACGACATCCTGATTGGGGTCCAGCGGCTGCAGAGTGGCAGCCCCTGTCATTGAAGCTTTTTTCGGCGGCATGACGAAGGTGACGCTTGCCGAAGGTTTTCAAAACCCAAAAAGTGGAAGTGAATTCACCGGAGGTGGGCGCCAATGTTGGGGGCTTGTTCTCAAATGCTATGAATTAAGAACAAGACAACATAAAAATGTTAAATGTCGAACTCCTTCGTCCTTAGAAACAGTATATCCCTTCGGGTATAATGAATCTCGGACGAAGGTTACGAAAGAAAAGACCTTCGTTAGGTTGATAAATGGTTAAACAGAGCAACTATATATAATGTGCGAGTAATAATACCAGCATTATCATCGATATATTTCCATTATTAAATTCATAAAAATGAATTACAAATGTACCTTCAGATTGATGTAAAGTAAAGGTACAAACGTGATGCGAAAAAGCGTATGCCAAGTCAGCGTGAACAGTACGGGAGTACTGTTCACCTATTTATAGGCACAGGACGCAGCCCGTGTAAAATTACATTGATGCCCTTTACATTTATCAATAACTATAGTAATTCTTCGAGGTCCAATTTGGCTTTTCATCTTTAAGTCGGTTCCTCTTTTCTGTTATTGTGCCGAAGCCTTTCTGCACATAGCTTCGTGATCGTGTTATCCTTCGTCATGATCGTTTTTCATTCCAGTCAAGCTTCGTATTAACCATGCTCTTGTATATTCGCGACCTGACTCTGAAGGTGCCTGTTCCGAAGGTTCCTGTTCACATATTACACTTGGAAAATATTGTCAAACTATGCTTTTGAGGACCTTCGGGAGCCGAAGGCCCCCAACAAAGATAATAAAAGAGTAATTATGAATGTTGTATCTCCATACCCAATCCACATAAAGCAATAGCAGGTACTACCCAAAAATATTTCAGGGGTGAACAAGGTATAAAGATAACCAAAACTGGGGTAACCTAAAGGATCCCATCAAAATTACCCTATGCAGATCATTATAATTAATAAGAACATGGCTAGGAAAAAGTAAGTGATCAAGGGCACAACTTGCCTTCAATGAGCTCCTGCTCAGCTACTTCTACTTGCTGAACCTCAGAATCCACAGTGGCTTGCTCGTCTACTCGCATCAACACAATACATACATAGTATAGCATAAATTAACATCACATCAAACATACAAATAAAATATACAGTAGAAATCTACACATTAAATTGAGATCATAGGAACTGGAATCACTAAATTTGGAGTTATAGATTTCAAGTTATGGATTTCCTAAGATTTAATGTGCTTGAAATAGGATTAAATGATAAATTAATTTTCTAACTGAGTTCATGTCAAAACAGTGATACTAAATGATAGAGAATCTTATTACAAAATTTTAGAAATTAGAATGGCTCAATTTGGAGTAAAAATGAATTTTCTATGCATTTTACAAGTTTCTAGAATTGTTTTTGTATTAAAAATAAATTTTTATAATCAATTCTCTGTTTTTAATTATCTCTGGACTGGGCCTCATTTTTTGGAAAGTTCAGGGGTTCCGACGTAAAAATCCCTAAGACACAGAGCCCCACAGCGCAGGACGGCGGGTTGGTTTCCGGAAAGCGTAGGGATTCTTTTGTAAAACGTACCCGCGAAGGGGTATGGCTAGATCTAGACCATCCGATCTAAAATGTACGCTCCAGATTAGAGACAAAATACACTGAACCGGTATGCGCTCAACACCGTCGGATCTGAGTTCAACGACCGCGATTTAATTATGTGAGATGTAATAGCATCCATTGGATCTAGATCGACGGTCACAACTACATGTGGCGAAGGGGTACGCACAGTTTTAATCACACCCATTGATCACTGATCTTACGGTGCCTAACTCCCCTCCCTGCCGTGACACCAGACACCACGGTGTCCACGGTGGTGCCCTGAACAGCGGCGGCGGCCATTACCGGCGACGAGCAAACACCCGAGTCAACACCCTGGAGCCCTAATCCGTCAAGCGATTCACTATGCGCAGATCAAGGCGAAGCCAATGGCGAGAGACTTACAAGGTACGATAGACGGGGGAAGGTTGCCCGCGGTGCAACGATGGAGAGGATCACCGGCAAGAAATTCCCAGCGACACCGCGATTTTCCGACCACCACGAGCCCGAGGATGCGACCAGCGGACCCAGATGATTCTATCTGCTCCTCCACAGACACCCCGAGAGGCACGCGGTCGTGAATCTCCCCCTGGCGGCGCCACCGATTCTCTCTCTTCGCCCTCTGTTTCGCACAGCACAGTAGCGACTTTATGGCGGCGATTCCGGCGAAGGCGTGGACGCGTATACTAAATATCCAAGGGAGAGAAGCCCCCTCCGAGCTTATAGGCACACCGGGGCGAGCAATCGTGGAGGTCCAGCCGTGGATCTCGCGGGGTTCATTGCAACGACGACGGAGGTCCCTGCATTCCTGGCCCCACGCGTCAGTGCAGTTCTACGTGCGAAGGTGGCTGACCATAGGGGCCCGCGTAGCAGAGAGCGCCTGCGCGCGCGGCGTGGAGATGTGCGGCTGAGCGGTGGATGCGGGGAGGCCGTTGCGGACGGAGTCGGCTGAAGCGCCCGAGCTTATCGCGGTAACGATGAGTCCGACAACCCGGTCCCACACGGCAGTCAGGATGCGGGCGTGGAGTGGAGCCTGTGCTGCGGTCGCGTGCGCAGCGAGCGCGCTATGTGGGCCGAACCGGGCGAAATCGGAAGTGGGCCGAGAATGTGAGGATCCAGCCCATGCGCAGGTATTTCCTCTTTTCTTTTATTTTTTTCTATTTCTTTTTCATTGTTTTGTTTTCCCAAAGTTCAAACTTAATTCCCAATTCAAAATCCAAATTTTTGTGGTGGATTTGTCCTTAATTTATTATACAACTGAAGGAATCATTTAAGTAAAAATTTATTCCTATTTTTATTATTGTGTTTTATGGTATTTCTCTCCTTCTATTCTATTTAATTAAAATAGGTATCAAATCCTCAATTTGAATGTTGATTTATTTAAGTCACCAGATGCAAACACACTCAATAAATCCCAGCATGATTCATCATTTTTGTGGTATATATATTTTTATTAATTGTTTTTAAAGATGGTGTTCACATGTGATGACAAATGGGTATAATACACATACATATAGAGGAATATAATCTCTCCTTTTAGATATATATATATATATATATATATATATATATATATATATATTTGTTTTTACAAAGTGGGTGTTACAAAACCTACCCCCCTTAAAAATAATCTCGTCCCCGAGATTTAGGAAGATCTAGGGAAAAGGTGGGGATAATCTATACGAAGCTCTTCTTCTCTTTCCCAAGTTGCTTCATCTTCACTGTGGTGACTCCATTGCACTTTGCACATCTTTATAACCTTATTCCTTATGACACGAGTCAGTGTATCAAGAATCTTGATGGGGTACTCAGCATAAGTCAGATCCTCTTGAACACTAAGGTCCTCCATTGGCAACTGCTCTTCAGGTACCCTGAGACATTTCTTCAGCTGAGATACATGAAAGACATCACGAACATCTGCGAGATGATCCGGTAACTCCAATTGATATGCCACCTCTCCCACTCGCTTTAAGATTAAGAAAGGTCCAATAAAGCGAGGGGACAACTTTCCTTTGACTTTGAATCTTCTCATACCCCGGAGTGGTGACACCTTTAAATAGACATAATCTCCCTCCTTAAACTCAAGCAGTCTTCTTCGGGTATCAGCATAGCTTTTCTGCCTTGACTGTGCAGTTCTCAAATTCTCCCTTATTTGTTGGACTTGTTCCTCTGCTTCTTGTATAATTTCAGGCCCAAACAACTGCCTTTCACCAGTCTGATCCCAATACAGTGGAGTCCTGCACTTTCTGCCATACAAAGCCTCAAACGGTGACATCTTCAAACTGGCCTGATAGCTATTATTATAGGAGAACTCCGCATAAGGCAAACTCTTAACCCAACTTCCACCATGTTTAAGAGCACAAGCTCTTAACATATCTTCTAGCACTTGGTTGGTCCTCTCAGTCTGCCCATCAGTCTGTGGATGGTAAGCCGAACTAAAGTTCAATCTGGTATCCAAGGACTCGTGCAACTTCTTCCAATACCGAGAAGTAAACTGTGATCCCCGGTCTGACACAATCTTCTTTGGCACACCATATAGGCAAACAATCCGTGCCATGTACAACTCTGCCAACTTGGCTCCTGAATATGTGGTCTTTACTGGAATAAAGTGGGCTACTTTAGTTAGCCTGTCCACAATCACCCATATAGAATCATATCCAGCAGACGTGCGGGGTAATCCAACGATGAAGTCCATGCCAATCTCTTCCCATTTCCACTCAGGTATCTTTAGTGGATGCAGTAGTCCGGCTGGCCTCTGGTGTTCAGCCTTAACTCTTTGACACACATCGCACATAGCCACATGTGCAGCCACATCTCTCTTCTGTCCATACCACCAATACTTTTGCTTCAGATCCTGATACATATTAGTACTCCCAGGGTGGATAGAATAAACTGAGTCATGTGCCTCCTTCAATATGGTTTCTCGAAGACTATCGATATCGGGAACACAAATCTGATTCTTGAACCATATCGTGCCTTGCTCATCCTCTGTGAACTCTGGGCCTCTACCCTCTGTTATCAGATCTTTGATCTCCTGAATCTTAGCATCACTAACCTGACCTTTACGAATTTCTTGCTCCAAGGTAGGTTCCAATTCAATGGTAACTCCTTCCGTATGTGTAACAATTTCCAGGTTGAGCCTCTCAAAATCTTTTGCTAATTCATCAGGTAGCTGGACAACGAAAGCGGAGTGAACATGCTCCTTCCGACTCAAGGCATCTGCAACCAAATTTGCCTTGCCTGGGTGGTAATGAATCTCCAAGTCATAATCCTTAATAAGCTCCAACCAACGGCGTTGCCTAAGGTTGAGATCCTTCTGAGTGAATATGTACTTCAAACTCTTACGATCTGTATATACTTGGCACTTAGTTCCCATGATGTAGTGTCTCCAAATCTTAAGTGCATGCACAACGGCAGCCAGTTCCAAGTCATGGGTGGGGTAGTTCAGTTCATGCTTCCGCAACTAACGAGATGCGTAAGCAATCACATGTCCTTCTTGCATGAGCACACATCCAAGTCCTTGGCCACACGCATCACAATAAATGTCATATCCCTTCTGTAGATCTGGCATAACCAATATTGGTGGCGACATCAACCTCTCCTTCAATTGATCAAAGCTCTCTTGGCATTTCTCATCCCACTTGAATTCTCTTCCTTTCTCCAAAAGCGATGTCATAGGCTTGGCAATCTTAGAGAACCCTTCAATAAATCTCCGATAATATCCTGCGAGTCCCAAGAAACTCCAAATCTCCATAACTGTAGTGGGCACTCTCCACTCCATTATCTCCATCACTTTAGCAGGATCCAGTGCTATTCCTCCATTAGAGATAATATGACCAAGGAATGGCACCTTGTCAATCCAAAACTCGCACTGGCTGAACTTAGCATAGAGTTGATTATCTCGCAACTTCTGTAGCACCAACCTTAGATGTTGTTCATGATCACTTTCATTCTTAGAATAGATAAGAATATCGTCGATGAACACCACGACAAATCTGTCCAAATACTCCATAAACACCTTATTCATCAAATTCATGAAATAAGCTGGTGCATTGGTTAATCCAAATGACATAACGCTAAACTCGTATAATCCATATCGGGTTGAGAAAGCCGTCTTAGGAATATCTGATGGTCTAATCTTCATCTGATGGTATCCCGATCGGAGATCAATCTTTGAGAATACCCTGGCTCCTCTCATCTGATCAAACAAATCCTCAATACGGGGTAATGGATACTTGTTCTTCACCGTGACATCATTAAGTGATCTATAGTCCACACACATCTGTTGCGATCCATCCTTCTTCTGTACAAATAACACCGGTGCTCCCCAAGGTGAGGAACTCGGACGAATATACCCCGCCTCTTGTAACTCAGTTAACTACTTTTTAAGCTCCTTCAGTTCTTCTACAGCCATCCTATATGGTCGCTTAGAAATAGGGGCAGTTCCAGGTAAAAGATCAATCACAAACTCAACTTCCCTATCTGGTGGCATCCCTGGTAACTCCTCTGGAAAGACATCCAGAAAATCTCTAACCACCCGGATGTTGTCACCAACAAACTCCTCAGGTATAAAGAACATTGCACGCATGGATGAGGTGGTTACTGCAATATTAACTTGAAATGTTTCTCCTTTAGGACTAGTGAGCTCTATAGTACCTCTACCACATGCTATAATGGCATTTGCCTTCCTTAACCATGACATACCAAGAATCAGATCTATACTGCTGGCATCTAATATTATTGTAGTAGCTCCAAATTCTCTTCCCATAATTGATAATGTCAATCTACGTGTCATTTGATTCGCCTCAATAGGCCCTTTAGGTGTGATTACTATCATTGGTTTTCTCATATTTAGCAGGGGTATCTCATTAGTGTTGGCATATCGAGCAGACATGAATGAATGTGTAGCACCAAAATCAAATAATATTGTTGCAGGAAGGGCATTAATGTAAAACATACCGAGTACGATGTCAGCACCATCAGGAGTATCATCAACGCTGACTTGATTCACCCTGGCTATAGAATATCCCTTGCCAGGAGTCTGTTGCTTGTTCTTAGCTGGTGTACCAGAATTCCCCATAGGACAAGCATTAGCATAGTGCCCAATCTGACTGCACTTGAAGCATGTAGGGCCGGTCTTCTGTCCTATAGGCCTTGTCGGGGTGCCAGTGGGAGTGGCCTGACGAGTAGGTGTCCGTGGAGAGCCCTGTGGAGCATACTGAACTGGGCGTGGTCCTCCTGGTCGAGTCGGTGTACCCTGTGGCGGTACATAGCGGGGACGAACACTGCTGCTACCCTGTCCCTGCGAGATAGCCTTCCTCTTCAAATCACCCAGTTGAACACGCTTGTGTTCAATAGCAAGAGCCTTATCCAGCAGACTCTGAAATGACGGAAATGTGTGTGCAACCAGTGCATATTGCAAGGGTCCATTAAGTCCTCCAATAAAATGCTCCTGCTTTCTTTCATCCTCAGCAACTTCCTCCGGAGCATACCTCGACAGCTGAATAAATTTGTCTCTATACTCGCTGACTGACATGTTGCCTTGCTTCAATGACAGAAACTCCTTCTTCTTGATCTTTATCATACCAGTTGGAATATGGTAGTTCCTGAATTGTGTACTGAACTCTGCCCAAGTAATAGTATCAGCAGCATCATGGGCAGCAGTATAAGAATCCCACCAGTCAGCGGCAGGACCTGTCAGACGACTCGAGGCAAAAAGAACTTTCTCCCGGTCTGAGCATTGTGCAATGTTGAGCATCTTCTCAATTGACTTCAACCAATCATCTGCATCAAGGGGATCTGGCGAACTGGCGAAGGTCGGTGGCTTATGGCTCATAAACTCCTGGTGCTTATCACGAGGTGGAATTGGTGGTGGTGTTGGAGGCAATGGCACTTGTTGCTGTTGCTGCTGTTGTTGAAGTTGTTGTTGCAGCTGCTGTTGTTGCGCCCTTCTCTCCTGGCGTATCTCTTCTCTCTCCTAGCGCAACTCCTGGCGTATATCTTCTCTCTCCTAGCGCATCTCCTGGCGTTCTTGCTGCATCTGGGCACGCATATCAGTCATAGTGTCTGCCATTTGCTGCATCACCGCCATCTGAGCTGCAATCAGTGGATCAACTCTGCCTGGTGGAGGATTAGGAGGATTCATCCCTGCTAGCGGTGGCTAAGGTTGTCTATATATCCTTCGAGTGTGTCGATTAGGAGGCAAATCAATTCCACCACCCCTCCTGGTATTGACCATCCGAGTTAGATACATATGGTAAGAGAGAGCAGTAGACAAGGCAGTAATTACAAATCATGTTACTTTGGGGGATTTATTAGCTAAGCAGATTAATGTTTTACCTACCATAGCTAATTTATTACCTTATGCTGGCACATACTAAGATGTCCATATATAATATCTCAATCAATCAAAGAAGCAAATCAGGCATTGATCATCAGAACAATCAACCAACATTTTTAATAGAGAAAATAGTTTTTTTTGTCTTAGGTCTCCTATCTCTTAAAAATGTCATAGGGGTAGGGATTCCAAGGTGTGAAATCCATCTTGTCTCAGAGTAGAAAAGGTAAGAATGATCAGAGTAGAACAGTAGAAGGTGAGAAAGAATCAGTAAGATAAGTAGGTAAGGGTTTTATCCATTTCTATCTAGGTTTCGTCCTAAAGTCAACATTTCCTCTGATACCACTTCTGTCACACCCGGTTTTAAGGAACAAAGCCAGGTGCATCTCATACATGCGCCAAGAAGATAACATATATAATAACAGAGTGTATAGAGATAAATGTCACGATACATCAGAGTATTTAATACAAAGCGGAAGACTTATTATAAAATAAAAGAATAAATATAAAACGAACTAAGGATTGTCGGCACCAATGTCAACTGAGAAACGCCACCTAGATCAGATCGAACTCCTCGTCTTGTGGCTCCTCTTGAACCACCTGTTCTTCTCCTGTGGGGGGGGGGGTGTGAGACAGCAAGAGTGAGCTCACATACGTTCATAGCTCAACAAGTCGTGGGGAATAATGTGGCATAAACTCGCCAAAGGTGGGAGTTCATGAAGTGTAAGGCTGATCAATGAAATTAAGGCTGAATCTGAGCATTGCTTTTATAAGTTGGTCAAAATTTTATTAGCAATTACTAAGTGTAAGTAAATACCAAACCTTAATAATAATAAAGAAAAGTAATAGTAAAATAATCCCAAATGCGATGCAAATGTCAAATTAAATTTAAGTTCCATAAATTAATCATGTGAGGGTCCGAGCCGCTCATGACCGTGAGCACGGCTAGTATGCTAGTTTTACACTCTGCAGAGGTTGCGCATCATTACCCACAAGTCATGTTACCCATCTGCCAAGAGACGGCCAATCCCATACACCTCTACCGAGGAGGCGAGGCAGGGTAACACTACGAGGCCTTTACAAAGTTCCACTAGCTTCAGAAATCCCGCTACAGTTTATAAGAAGCTCCAGTGCAGGAATCCCTCGCCTGACCGTCATCGCAGCAAAATCAACCCAAGGACCTCCCTACACTACCCACTCCCCTACTGCCCTTGCCCCTTTCGGGTAAGGAAGACCTCCACTAGCTTTCCTAGTTAATCAGCCAAGGGCGTCCCATTAAACCCTTGTGGTAGCACTGTTTTCCCGGGTGGTCGCTCCATGTTCCCATTATTTTAATGATCTTAACATGAACAGTAATAATAACAATATAATAAAAGAGTAATTATGAATGTTGTATCTCCATACCTGTCGGTGTTTTGGGTCCGACCGCACACCTGGGGTTGCCCCTCGAGGTGTTTTTAGGAGTAGGATGGTGTCGCCGACTGTAGCAAAATGGTTCGTGCCAGATGCACGAGGGACAATAGACAATGTTTATAGGTTCGGGCCGCTTAGAGATGCGTAACACCCTACGTCCTGGCGGAGATGCTTTGTGTTATGGGTTACAAGGTGGTTCTCTAGAGCGAGAACATGGGAAGTTTAGGTAGATGGCTAGGTAGTGTGTTCGATCGTTCTGAAGGGATGCCCCCTGGGCCTTATATATTCGACCGTGGGGCAGTACATATGGATATGATAACAACATGCACCTAAAAGATAGTGAACTGTTTGAGTCTATCTTCCTATGATTCAGCCGACCTATCCTCGCCTGGCTCTGCTGCATGGTGCTCCAGCGCGGGAAAGTCAGATCTTCTGTTGTGGTTTCTCGCTCAACGTTGTGGGGCCATCTGGACTTGCGTCGATCCGGCTTTACGTCGGTCTGCTTTGCTGATTGTCCTCCTCCAGGCCCATGAAGGAATGACCTTACGATTTATTGGGCCCTTGGTCCTTTCGTGAGGTCTTTTACCCTTCCAGTGGACCCGGGGGATATCTGTCCCCCACAAGCCCCCGATCTTTGGGTTGATTTTGAGATAATCGGCCCAAAGATCCTAGGCCCGACTTGCAGGTTTTGTTTACAAGAAGAAACACCTCTCGGGCAATCTGGTGAAAATGATTTCTTACTGTCTTCTTCTGCTTTGCTTCACTCAAAATCTGTAGTTTTGCCTCACAATTGTGCCTTAGAAGTCGGCTTCTCATTTTGTAGGACCTTGAATTTCATTGGGTGCACCGGAGGTGCACCCAATGGGTGTAGCCCCCGAGCTTCGAGTAGATTTTAGAGGATAATCTACTCGAAGGTCTTCATTAGAAATTATTTTTATTTTTTTCTCGTGCTCTGGTTGAGGGCCAGCCTTGTCTTTTAATCTTGTCTTATGCCTTAGAAGTCGACACTATCTTGGCTTGAAGTGGTGATCCATGGGGTGCACCGAAGGTGCACCCAATGGGTGTAGCCCCCGAGCTTTGAGTGGATTTTTGAAAACAATCCTCTCAAAGGTCTTTACCTCGTGTCCTTTTACCGAGAGTCATACTTTCTCTTCTTTTTTTTGGATGCCTTAGAAGTCAGCATTATGTCATCCATATTATGCTTTAGAGGTCAGCATTATGTCATCCATATTATGCATCCGAGGTCAGCATGTATTTTGTCTTTTGCAGCCGAGTTCGTGATCTGCCCATATCTTGCTAAGTAGTGCAATTTATTTGCTCTATGACTGATTGGACATTTGATGGACGTTCCCTGGCTAGTCTTCACGTCGCTTCCATCGGTCAGATTTTGTACTTCACCGGCTATATTTGGCTTTCCTCTGATCCTTACTGATATCTCATTTTTGTCTTGAGGTGTTCATTGCACGCCCTGCACGGATGTGACAGTTTTTCTTTTGAAAAGTATACTGATAATTCCTGGGCGTCCCCCCCAATGGGTGTGGGTAAGAGACGGCTTGGTACGCTGAGTGTTTTAGCCGGCTGCTTCTGAGTAGTAATGTGATGTGACGGCGGGTGTAATCATATCTTCTGTGCGGTTGACTGGAGTCCCAATGGGTGTTGCATTGCGTGAAACGGCGTCAGCCGCGCGTCTTCAGACGAGTTGAAGTGTGTATTGAATGCTTCGCGACTGTTCAGTGACCGTGGTTGGAGGTGAGTGGTTGCTTCCTTCTCCTATAAATAGTGCCTTTGCCTCTCTGGTTTTTTCACATCTCTTGCTGTTCTCCACTGCTTATTTCCTTCTTCTCCCTGCATTTCCACCATGGGCAAGAAACGCAAGCGCGAGCCGACTCCTCCGTCTGAGGACTTTGGTGACTCCGAATACTCAGAGGAGGAGTTCTCCTCTGAGTCCGAGGGGTCTCCGGCTCCCATCCCTCTACGTGAGTCGTCTGACAATTCAGACGACTCCCAGGGGCTCGTGGCGAAGGTCTGGACTTACATCCGGGCCGTCGAGCGCTCCGGGCTCGCGGGCTCGGATGAGTCGGAGTACTCCTCGGACGAGGAGGACTCGTCTGAGGAGGATGGCGGCAGCGGTGGCGAGGGCGACGACGACGACGACGACGACGACAACGGAGGCGGTGGCGGCGACGACGACGGTGACGGCGGCGATGGCGGCGGCAGGGGCGGCAACAGCAGCAGCAGGGGCGGCAGCAGCAGCAGCAGGAGCGGCAATAAGGCCAGTGGCTAAATGCCACTGGTTTTTAAATATTAGTATAGGTTAGAAGTAGCATAGTGAAATAATGTAGTAGTATTAGTAATGTAAAGTAGTATAGTGTTGCGTAGTAGTAGTAGTGGTAGCAGTAGTAGTAGGGAAGTTATCAACTCATAATGAGTTGATTTGTAAGTATGACAACTTCCCTTTAATGAAGAGTAGTTTCTTCTCCTCTGTGCAGATCATCTTGCTGTTGTGTCTATGGCGTAACTTAGAGTTTTTGAATCCTTCCTTCGTCTGCCTTGTTCATGAAGTTGACTCCTTTGGGATAGTGACTTAAATAACTCGGGCATCATATCGCCGCTTCAGGGGTGATGGCCGAGTTATTATTGTCGATATTTATGTATTTGACATAGAGTCCGAGTGATGACGAAATCATGTCAGCGTCGGAATAACTGTTGACCACGTCGGCGCTCTTAGATGTGACAGCCGAGTGACTTGTAGCGTCGTCGGCGTTTTAGGAGCATTTGCCGAGTGACTAAGGACATCGTTGGCGCTTTAGAGATAGCTGCCGAGCGACTGATGATAACGTCAGCATTTTAGAAATAATAGCCAAGTTAAAACGGGTCGTGTCGGCCACTTTTGAGGATAATAGCCGAGTGATGATGTGGCACACCGGGGTTTTAGAGGTAACCGCCGAGTGGCGACGTGGCACACCGGCGTTTTAGAAGTAACCGCCGGGTGCTGACTGGGCGCTTTTGGAGACGGTATCCAGCTCGGGAATATCCCGCTTATACAGCGCTTTCAGCCGCCTCTGCTTTTCGTGCCCTAGTTCTTGCTTTTCTGCCTCCAAATGCTTCCTGCAATTCGGCTCTCGCTCTGTTCGCCAATAGATTTGAGATGGCGCCCAAGAGAAAGGCCTCGAGTTCATCCGCTGTGGTAATTCCCCCTATCGACCCCAACAGCCAATTGCCTTTCGCAGGTAATCACATGTCTGTTGTCTCCGAGTCTGATCTCCTCCACCTCGTGTCCATCGGGGTTCTTCCCCCGAGGGAGCTTTGTTCTTGGCGGATTTGTCATGGGGTCACTGTCCCGACAGAGGATACCCATGAGTCCGTGATTTACGTTCCTTTTCTTCTCCGCGGTCTCGCTCTCCCCATTTCACCTTTGTTCCGCGGCCTCCTTGATTTTTATCACCTTAACTTGACCCACCTGAATCCCAATTCTATTCTTCAAATTTCTATTTACGTTCACTTGTGCGAAGCTTTCCTGGGCGTGCTGCCACATTTTGGGTTGTGGAAGTACTTGTATCACTGCCGCCCTGGAATGGACGGGGGTCAGCATCAGCTGGTCGGGGGTGCTAGTTTGGAGATGCGCCGTGGGAGGAAGACTGAGTATCTTGAAATTCCCCTCAAAGACAGTATAAGGGGTGGCGCTTGGAATGGTTTATTGTTGAGAACCATGGGAATTCCCTCCCCCCACGGTCGGGAAGACAACCGGATGTTCGCACTCCGAGCTGGACTGAGTCTCCCACGGATCAGGAGGTAGCTGAAGCGAGGGCTTTGCTAGCTGAAGTTGGTCTACTGAAAGAAAGGGGTCTGACTGCTGAAGCTGTGGTTGCTGATTTTGTTTTCAAGAATGTTCAGCCGTTGAAGGACAGAGCATATCCGGCTTATCTGTATAGAGGCCTAGCTGATCCAACTCGGGTTACCAACAGGAGAATTCCCTCTGTAGACTTGGTGAACCGACTTGAGATGATCCTTAGAGGCAAGGTATCAAATATTGGCGCCCCAGTGGCATATTCAGCATGGAACCTACCTTCTCCCAAGACCTTCACTCTTTTTGTGTCGAATCCACCTGTCACTGATGGCGGTTTGGGCCTTAGAGTGCGACCCTCTGTCGACGAGGTTAACACTTTGGTTGCTTTCCTGACGACGAACGACAAGTCCACTTTGAGGTGCCTTTGGATCCTAGTGACGCAGAAATAAGTGCTATGCTTGATTTGCTGACTGAGGACTCTCCTGATGCTGCTCCTGCCGGGACATTGGTGGTGGCGCCTCTCCCAGAAGCTAGTATAACTTTGGATGTTCAGAAGCCTGCCAGTGCTCGCCTGAGACGCCCTTGCCGAGCCAATCAACTTGATCCTTCTGCGGATGAGCAGAAAAGGAAAAAGAGACGTCTTCGGCAAGTATCTAGTTCGGATCGGGGGGTTGATCCTTCGGCTCCTGCTGCTGAGGAGGTTCTCGTGCCTGATTTCACTAGCGTCGACCCCAATGGGTGTATTCCATCTGCTGTTGATCCCAATGGGTGTGCCCCATCCGATGCTGATCCTAATGGGTGTGTTGCTTATGTTGTTGATGAAAATGACAGGGAGGAAGAAGATGAGGTCCCTCTGACCCGAAAGAACAGTCGGCAGTATATTGCCAGTGGGGAGAGTAGTGGAGTTCCTTCTCCTGCTTTGTCAGCCCTCGTTGGCCTACAGGAGTTATCTCTGGCAAACTTTGATCAGACCCTAGAGGATATGGTTCCAGAGGACCTTTTGTTAGAGCCAGTGAACGAAGGCGTGATGGAGGTTTGTGCTGATGTGCTTGATGCTGGGTTGAGGTCATCCCGCGCCTCATCGACCTTAGAGCGCGGTCTTGAAGGCCAGGAGACTGATTTGGATCGTCTCGGTCCCATGGAAGCAACTGAGGGGCCTTCAGCCTTAGAGGTGGCCACTGCAGAGAACTCGGCTCTCAAGGGTGGTGTTGACGCTTACCCAGCCCCCGAGGGTGTCCGAGCGGAGTCCCCCTCTTGTACTTCCATGGACGTTCATGCGGGATCACCCCCGCACTCTGACTGCATGGTGGTTGCCCAAGCTTCGAACCAGGGAGTCGCTTTAGAGGGCAGCGTCCCTGCTGGCCAAGTTTTGAGCTCTGTTGATGGCACTAAGTTGGTTTCTGCCGGTTTGTTGCAAACTGCTTCGGGTGGTGACCTTACGCCAGGCCATCAATTGATCTCTCATGATTTGGGAGTCCCTTCGTTCTTTTCCAATCTCCAGGTACTGTAATATATCTTGTCTTGACTTTCGC
The DNA here is from genome assembly GCA_029449295.1 of Zea luxurians. Classification (NCBI taxonomy): domain Eukaryota; kingdom Viridiplantae; phylum Streptophyta; class Magnoliopsida; order Poales; family Poaceae; genus Zea; species Zea luxurians. Next base: position 8,096,700 of record JAOPSE010000005.1, on the reverse strand, counting down.
GCTGTGTGAACTGCTGTCATTACACTCATCTGTTTTTCTTATCGGGCTTTGGTGGACGGGATGGCTAGCCAGTTGAGGTTGCAGGGTGCTTCTGTTCCAGAAGGAGCTTTGTCTCTTGCACGTTGGAATCCGGTGTTACTTCAACAACGTGTCTCTGACTCGGAGGCGACCAATGCTGGTTAGTGCCTTTCTGCTTCTCTTTGTCTGCATTATTGAACTGCTTTACATCCTGATCCTTTTTGTTTGATTGTCTCCTGCTAGATATGACTCGGCAAATTTCCACTCTTGAAGAAAAACATTCTCGAGATCAAGCTGAACTGGTCCAGCGGTGCTCTGATTTTGAAGAGAAGTATTCTCAAAGCCAGACTGAACTAGCCCAGGTTTCTGCTGCCCTAGATGATGCCAATGCACTGAGCTCTTCCCTTCGCACTCAGCTTGATTCTGAAAAGGTGACTTGTGAAGCTGCACCTTGCATTGCTGTGTTCCTATTGCTTGTTTGATGTTTGAAAGGAGTTGATTCTTGTTTGCAGGAAGAAAAACGTGTCCTTGCTGCATCTCGCGACAATCTTGACAGACTGTATCGCGATTCTAGCAACTCGTTGACCATCCTGGAGAGGAGTCATCGCTTTTCCATGGAGGAGTTAGATAATCTTCGCTGCAGACTGCAGGAATCCACAGATGACATGATCCGTCTCAGACAGTTGATATCGGCTAAGGATGCTACTATCAAAGAACTCCGTGCTTCCAAGAAATCCATCACCCAGGAGCTAGAAAACGCTCGATTGGCTGCCAAGGTTGCTGAAGAAACTTCCATTACTCAGAGAGCTCAGCGCGACAGAGCCATGGATAAGGCCATTCGGGCGGGACGAATCTTGATGAGGAGACCTGGTGTAGTTGTTCCTGAAGATATAAGGGCTAACGTGAATGCCGCGCCTGATTCCTCAAGTCGCCCTTCCTCGTCGGTTGCTCCTGAGAAAGACATCGCGAAATAGAGAAATGTTTTGCGTGCTTTGAGCGCGCGGTTAGCACGGTCATATATTTGTTAGAGGACACCAGTTTAGCATTTGAGTGATATTGCTACTTTCCTTATTGTTTTAGAGTTCAACAGTACATAGATTTGCAGTAGTAAAAAGACTGTGTGATGGTTTCTGAAACTCGTTTACGGGATATAGAAGTCATCCCTATATGAGTAGTCGTAAGCATGTCAGATCGCCTTAAATCGCTGCTGACTTAAGCCGATTGCTTCTGTTTATAGGGCATAGTGGTCACCCCGAGTTACGTAAGCATGAGCATGTTGCATCGCCTTAAGTCGTTGCCGACTTAAGCCGATTGCTTCGTTAGCAGGGCATAGTGGTCACCCCGAGTTAAGTAAGCGTGAGCATGTTGCACCGTCTTAAGTCTTTGCCGACTTAAGCTGATTGCTCTGTTAGCAGTGCATAGTGGTCACCCCGAGTTAAGTAAGCGTGAGCATGTTGCACCGTCTTAAGTCTTTGCCGACTTAAGCCGATTGCTCCGTTAGCAGGGCATAGTGGTCACCCCGAGTTAAGTAAGCGTGAGCATGTTGCACCGTCTTAAGTCTTTGCCGACTTAAGCCGATTGCTCCGTTAGCAGGGCATAGTGGTCACCCCAAGTTAAGTAAGCGTGAGCATGTTGCACCGTCTTAAGTCTTTGCCGACTTAAGCCGATTGCTCCGTTAGCAGGGCATAGTGGTCACCCCGAGTTAAGTAAGAGTGCTAGTCAAGCATGAGTAAATTGAGTATCCTTGAGACCTTCTTTATTGATGACATATCTCCCGTTTTACAGAGTACATTGTCGTCCCGATAGCCTTTGAAATTCAGCTAGGGGTAAAACTTCCTGAGGTGTTCTATATTCCAGGAGTTCCCAATTTCTGTGCCGTCCATCTGAGTTAGACGATATGATCCTGGCCGAGTGGCTTCTGCTATCATGAATGGCCCTTCCCATAAGGGTGACAACTTGTGCTGTCCCTCCCCCATTAGAATTCGGCGAAGGACGAGATCTCCTACTGAGACGGATCGTTGTCGCATGGCCTTGTCGTGATAGCGTCTCAGAGTCTGCTGGTACCGTGCTGATTGAATTACTGCATTCAGCCGTTCTTCTTTGAGTACATCGATGTCCTCTAGCCTAGCAGTCAGGATGCGGGCGTGGAGTGGAGCCTGTGCTGCGGTCGCGTGCGCAGCGAGCGCGCTATGTGGGCCGAACCGGGCGAAATCGGAAGTGGGCCGAGAATGTGAGGATCCAGCCCATGCGCAGGTATTTTCTCTTTTCTTTTATTTTTTTCTATTTCTTTTTCATTGTTTTGTTTTCCCAAAGTTCAAACTTAATTCCCAATTCAAAATCCAAATTTTATGGTGGATTTGTCCTTAATTTATTATACAACTGAAGGAATCATTTAAGTAAAAATCTATTCCTATTTTTATTATTGTGTTTTATGGTATTTCTCTCCTTCTATTCTATTTACTTAAAATAGGTATCAAATCCTCAATTTGAATGTTGATTTATTTAAGTCACCAGATGCAAACACACTCAATAAATCCCAGCATGATTCATCATCTTTGTGGTATATATATTTTTATTAATTGTTTTTAAAGATGGTGTTCACATGTGATGACAAATGGGTATAATACACATACATATAGAGGAATATAATCTCTCCTTTTAGATATATATATTTGTTTTTACAAAGTGGGTGTTACACCATCTTCCTGCGAAATTAGTGGCGACAAGGCAACAAATATAGGTGGAATATGAAGCTATATATAATCTCACAACCTCACCACTCTTACCAACCAAAGCTCTTATGAGGTCCCTGCGGGCTGCAAGAAAAATGTGTGGTGGTAACAAGAAAGTGGTGGTTAAGCGAATACAAGACCAGAGTACCGATTATGATGGCTTATATGTGGAGCTTGGTGGGGAATAATAAACAAGGAATGCAATCTGAATCCTAGTTGTTGTAAAGTTAAATAACCATCCAATTAGGAGTTCTATGCCTAGTGCTGACCACAAGATACGAGTGATGTAAGTAGATCAAACACGCGTGCAAAGAAATTTCAGATTTGATGCAAATCAAGGAGTATGGTTGGAATGCAAGTGTTGCGATCAGACCCAACCAAATTTTTGCACCAAATGACAATAGCAAACTGGTTGAACAACTTGATTAACTTTTAGCACTTGTGCACATAAACAAACTGATCATTCTACTTTTCTTTCACAATCTTGCTCAATACCCTTTTTTGGTACTTTTCTTTCTTCTCTTTTTTATACTCTTTTTTTATAGAACTAAACACAGAGATCTGATATGATATTGCACGCTTTATAATAATTAACAAGAACTGTAACACCCGGTTTTAAAGAACAAAGCCGGGTGCATCTCATACATGTGCCAAAGAAGACAACATATATAATAACAGAGTGTATAGAGATAAATGTCTTAAAACATCAGAGTATTTATTACATAGCGGAAGACTTATTACAAACTAAAATAGTAAATATAAAACGAACTAAGGATCGTCGGCGCCAATGTTGACTGAGAAACGCCACCTAGATCAGATCGAACTCCTCAGTGTTAGGCGGCTCCTCTTCGACCACCTGCTCTGCTCCTGTGGGGGGGGGGGTGTGAGACAGCAAGAGTGAGCTCACATACGTTCATAGCTCAACAAGTCGTGGGGAATAATGTGGAATGAACTCACCAAAGGTGGGAGTTCATGAAGTGTAAGGCTGATCAATGAAACAAAGGCTGAGGCTGAGCATTGCTTTTATAAGTTGGCCAAAATTTTATTAGCAATTACTAAGTGTAAGTAAATACCAAACCTTAATAATAATAAAGAACAGTAATAATAAAATAATCCCAAATGCGATGCAAATGTCAAATTGAATTTAAGTTCCATAATTAATCATGTGAGGGTCCGAGCCGCTCTTGACCGTGAGCACGGCTAGTATACTAGTTTTACACTCTGCAGAGGTTGCGCATCTTTACCCACAAGCCGTGTTACCCATCTGCCAAGGGGTCATGAATCCCATACACCTCTACCAAGGAAGCGAGGCAGGGTAACACTACGAGGCCTTTACAAAGTTCCACTAGCTTCAGACTACCCGCTACAGTTTATAGGAAGCTCCAGTGCAGGGTTCTTGCCGACCGCCATCGCAGCAAAATCAAACAAGGACCTCCCTACACTGACCACTCCCCTACTGCCCTTGCCCCTTTCGGGTAAGGTAGCCCTCCACTAGCTTTCCTAGTTAATCAGCCAAGGGCGTCCCATTAAACCCTTGTGGTAGCACTGTTTTCCCGGGTGGTCGCTCCATGTTCCCATTAATTTAATGATCTTAACATGAACAGTAATAATAACATGATAATAACAGAATAATCATGAATAGTGAATCTCCATACCCAATCCACATAAAGCAATAGCAAGTACTACCCAAAAATATTTCAGGGGTGAACAAGGTATAGAGGTAATCAAAACTGGGGTAACATAAAGGCTCCCATCAAAATTAACCTATGCAGATCATTAAAATTAATAAGAACATGGCTGGGAAAAGTAAGTGATCAAGGGCACAACTTGCCTTCAATGAGCTCCTGCTCAGCTACCTCTACTTGTTGAACTTCAGTTTCCACAGTGGCTTGCTCGTCTACTCGCATCAACACAATACATACATAGTATAGCAAAAATTAACATTGCACCAAACATGTAAATAAAATATACAGTAAAAATCTATACATTAAGATGAGATCATAGGAATTGGAATCACTAAATTTGGAGTTATAGAATTCGAGTTATGAATTTTCTAAGATTTAATGTGCCTGAAATAGGGTTAAATGATAAATAAATTTTCTAACAGAGTTCATGTCAAAACAGTGATACTAAATGATAAAGAATAATATTACAAAATTTTAGGAATTGGAATGGTTCAATTTGGACCAAAAATGGAATTTCTATGAATTTTACAAGTTTCTATATTTGTTTTTGTATTAAAAATGAATTTCTAATATTATTTCTCTGTTTTTAAACTTGTCTGGACTGGGCCTCAATTTTTGAAAAGTGCAGGGGCCTAAACCGAAGTTTTCTAAGACTCAGTGAATAACCCGAGTGGACGGCGGGTTGGTTTCTTAGTTTTCTGAGGGTTCTTGTGCAAAAACGACGGGGCGAAGGGGTACGGTGGGTTCTGCTCCGCCCGATCGATAACCGACGGCGGTGATTAGATTTAGGTTTCCCCGAACCGGTAAGCTGCCGTGGCCGTTGGATCGGTGATCTGCGGCCCCGATTTAAAATACCCCAGATCGTTCTGCACTCGTCAGATCAAGATCGGACGCTCCACAACGATTCGGACAAAGGGCTAAGCTTGATCTAATCGGGACCGTTCGATTCCCATCTGACGATACATGTGTATTTCCCCCCAATCACCGCACAGCCAACCGGCGGTGCGACAGGACTCGCCCTCACGGCGGAGCTCGCCGGCGAGCTCCGCAATCTCTGCACAAACGTGGCCCTTTGCAACGCGGAATGGGTGCTATCCCAAATTAAGGGTTTGGCGGAGATAGGGGAGGGGTCATTACCGTGAGCGATGTCGCGACGGCGGCTAACCACGAGCGACGGTGGAACACGTTGGTACGGCGATAAATCGGCGGTGATCTTGGTGGTTCACCCTCTCGTGAAGGCTTCGAGCACCCTTCCTACAACGCGACGAAGCTTACTGGCTCGCCAGCAAGGCCTCAACGGTGGCAACGGCGAGCATCAGCGGTAGCGGCACCCTCACTCTCCTCTCGGTTCCTCCCTTGACGCCGGTGGCAGTGGCCAAGTAGTTCTCGTGATTGAGGGCTAAAGGTCAGCGATCTGCGCAGGGATTTATCCCCCCCTCGGGCGGAAGCCGGTTATCCAGCCCCGAGCGGGTCAGACGCCCGAGGATTCCGCGCACGCGCAGGAGAAATCGTTGTTTCTGTTGAGGAAGATGGAGACGAGCTCAACGCGGAACACACACGATGACCAGTGGGCCCCACAAGTCAGCGGGTAATAAGCGCAAGCGGCTGGTGGCCTGACAGAAGGGCCCCAGGTGTCGGCGCCAAGCTTCAAGTGGGCAGCGCAGGGGATATTCCCAGGTGGGCTGAATTGAGTCGGGAAGGCCCACATAAGGTGATTTATTCTTTTCTTTTTTTCCATTCCTTTTTCTCTCTATTTTCAAATCCAATTTGAATTCAAATTTCGAATCAAACTTAGGCCAAATTTATTCTCAAATCATATTGTAAAATTAAAATACAAGTTTTTAGAAATATAGTTATATTATTTATATTTATATATTTTTTTATATTATTTCTCTTTTTCTCATTTTCAAAAACCCTGGGTTTTAATTTAGGGATTCAATTCAACCTTTAGAATTATTATTTTATTATTATTACCAACATTATCATTTTATTAAATGCACAAACAATAAAACTCCAACATGATACATTTTTATCACTCTTAATTACTTGGATGCTCTTTTTATGATGCAATGTGGCACACAAAATAAGGAGATCTCTCTATTGCTCTTTGTATACAACTTTGAGTATTACAAATCCTACCCCCCTTAAAAATAATCTCGTCCTCGAGATTTAAGAAGATCTAGGGAAAAGGTGGGGAAAATCTATGCGAAGCTCTTCTTCTCTTTCCCAAGTTGCTTCATCTTCACCGTGGTGACTCCATTGAACTTTGCACATCTTTATAACCTTATTCCTCGTAACTCGAGTCAAAGTATCCAAAATCTTGATGGGGTATTCAGCATAAGTCAGGTCCTCTTGAACACTAAGGTCCTCCATTGGTAATTTCTCCTCAGGTACCCTGAGACATTTCTTCAGCTGAGATACATGAAAAACATCGTGAACATCTGCAAGATGATCCGGTAACTCCAATTGATATGCAACTTCACCAACTCGCTTTAAGATTAAGAAGGGTCCAATAAAGCGAGGGGACAACTTTCCTTTGACTTTGAATCTCCTCATACCCCGGAGTGGTGACACCTTTAAATGGACATAATCTCCCTCTTTAAACTCAAGCAGTCTTCTCTGGGTATCAGCATAACTTTTCTGCCTGGATTGTGCAGTTCTCAAATTCTCCCTTATTTGCTGAACTTGTTCCTCTGCTTCTTGTATAATCTCAGGTCCAAACAACTGCCTTTCACCAGTTTGATTCCAATACAAGGGAGTCCTGCACTTCCTGCCATACAAAGCCTCAAACGGTGACATCTTCAAACTGGCCTGATAGCTATTATTATAAGAGAACTCCGCATAAGGCAAACTCTTATCCCAACTTCCTCCATGCTTAAGGGCACAAGCTCTTAACATATCTTCCAGTACTTGGATAGTCCTTTCTGTCTGCCCATCAGTCTGGGGATGGTAAGCCGAACTAAAATTCAATCTTGTATCCAATGACTCGTGCAACTTCTTCCAATACCGAGAGGTAAACTGTGATCCCCGGTCCGACACGATTTTCTTTGGCACACCATGCAGGCAGACAATCCGTGCCATGTACAACTCTGCTAACTTGGCTCCTGAATACGTGGTCTTCACTGGAATAAAGTGGGCTACTTTAGTTAGCCTGTCCACAATCACCCATATAGAATCATTTCCAGCAGACGTGCGGGGTAATCCAACAATGAAGTCCATGCCAATCTCTTCCCATTTCCACTCAGGTATCTTCAGTGGGTGCAATAGTCCGGCTGGCCTCTGGTGTTCAGCTTTAACTCTTTGGCATACATCGCACATAGCCACATGTGCAGCCACATCTCTCTTTAGTCCATACCACCAATACTTTTGCTTCAAATCCTGGTACATCTTAGTACTTCCAGGATGAATAGAATAAATTGAATCATGTGCCTCCTTCAATATGGTTTCCCGAAGACTATCAATATCGGGAACACAGATCCGATTCTTGAACCATATCGTGCCTTGCTCATCCTCCGTGAACTCTGGGCCTCTACCCTCTGTTATCAGATCCTTGATCTCCTGGATTTTGGCATCACCAACCTGACCTTTACGAATTTCTTGCTCCAAGGTAGGTTCCAATTCAATAGTCACTCCTTCCGTATGTGTAACAATTCCCAGGTTGAGTCTCTCAAAATCTTTTGCTAATTCATCAGGTAGCTGGACAACGAAAGCGGAATGGACGTGCTCCTTCCGACTCAAGGCATCTGCAACCAAATTCGCCTTGCCCGGGTGATAATGAATCTCCAAATCATAATCTTTAATAAGCTCCAACCAACGACGTTGCCTGAGGTTGAGATCCTTCTGAGTGAATATATACTTCAAACTCTTATGATCCGTATACACTTGGCACTTAGTTCCCATAATATAGTGTCTCCAAATCTTAAGTGCATGCACAACTGCTGCCAATTCCAAGTCATGAGTGGGGTAGTTCAATTCATGCTTCCGCAACTGGCGAGATGCATAGGCAATCACATGACCATCTTGCATAAGCACACATCCAAGTCCTTGGCCACATGCATCACAGTAAATGTCAAATCCCTTCTGCAGATCTGGCATAATCAATACTGGAGGTGACATCAATCTCTCCTTCAACTGATCAAAGCTTTCTTGGCATTTCTCATCCCACTTAAATTCTCTTCCTTTCTCCAAAAGCGAGGTCATGGGCTTGGCAATCTTAGAAAATCCTTCAATAAATCTCCGATAATATCCTGCGAGTCCCAAGAAACTCCGAATCTCCGTAACTGTAGTGGGCACTCTCCACTCCATAATCTCCTTCACTTTAGCAGGATCCACGGCTATTCCTCCATTAGAAATAATATGACCAAGGAATGGCACCTTGTCAATCCAAAACTCGCACTTGCTGAACTTAGCATAGAGTTGATTATCTCGTAACTTCTGTAGCACCAACCTTAGATGTTGTTCATGATCACTTTCATTCTTAGAATAGATAAGAATATCATCGATGAATACCACGACGAATCTGTCCAAATACTCCATAAACACCTTATTCATCAAATTCATGAAGTAAGCTGGTGCATTGGTTAGTCCAAATGACATAACAGTAAACTCATATAATCCATATCGAGTCGAGAAAGCCGTCTTGGGAATATCCGATGGTCTAATCCTCATCTGATGGTATCCCGATCGGAGATCGATCTTCGAAAATACTCTTGCTCCTCTCATTTGATCAAACAAATCCTCAATACGGGGCAACGGGTACTTGTTCTTCACCGTAACATCATTAAGAGACCTATAATCCACACACATCCGTTGCGATCCATCCTTCTTCTGCACAAATAACACCAGTGCTCCCCACGGTGAGGAACTCGGACGAATAAACCCCGCTTCTTGTAACTCAGTTAACTGCTTCTTAAGCTCCTTCAACTCTTCTACAGCCATCCTGTATGGTCTCTTAGAAATAGGGGCAGTTCCAGGTAAGAGATCAATAACAAACTCAACTTCTCTATCAGGTGGCATCCCTGGTAACTCCTCTGGAAAGACATCCGAAAAATCCCTAACCACCCGGATGTTGTCACCAACAAACTCCTCAGGCATAAAGAACATTGCACGCATGGATGAGGAGGTTACTGCAATATTAACTTGAAACCTTTCTCCTTTAGTGGTAGTGAGTTCTACGGTACCTCTACCACATGCTATAACGGCCTTTGCCTTTCTTAGCCATGACATACCAAGTATTAGATCTATACTGCTTGACTCTAATATTATTGCAGTAGCTCCAAATTCTCTACCCATAATGGTTAATGTCAATCTACGTGTCATTTGATTCGCCTCAACAGGCCCTTTAGGTGTAATTACTATCATGGGTTTTCTCATATTTAGCAGTGGTATTTCATTTGTGTTGGCATATCTAGTAGACATGAATGAATGTGTAGCACCAGAATCAAATAATATGGTTGCAGGAATTGTATTAACATAAAACATACCAATTACGAGGTCCCCACCATCAAGAGTATCATCAACGCTGACTTGATTCACCCTGGCAATAGAATATCCCTTGCCAGGGGTCTGTTGCTTGTTCTGAGCTGGAGTAGTAGCAATCCTCTATGGGCAGACATTTGCATAATGACCAGTCTTCCCACACTTGAAGCACGTAGTGCCTGGACTCTGTCCTGCAAACTTCGTCGGGGTGCCAGTGGGAGTAGCTTGTCGAGGAGGTGGAGTCCTCAGTGGTGATTGCTGAACTGGGCGTGGTCCTCCCGGTCGAGTCGGTGTACCCTGTGGTGAACTGTAGCGAGGACGAACACTGCTGCTACCCTGTCCCTGTGAGATAGCCTTCCTCTTCAAATCACCCAGTTGAACACGCTTGTGTTCAATAGCAAGAGCCTTATCCAGTAGCCTCTGAAATGATGGAAAGGTGTGTGCAACCAGTGCATACTGCAAGGGTCCATTAAGTCCTTCAATAAAGTGCTCCTGCTTCCTTTCATCCTCAGCAACTTCCTCCGGAGCATATCTCGATAGCTGAATAAATTTGTCTCTGTACTCGCTGACCGACATGTGGCCTTGCTTCAATGCCAGAAACTCCTTCTTCTTGATCTTTATCATACCAGCTGGAATATGGTAGTTCCTGAATTGTGTACTGAACTCTACCCAGGTAATAGTATCCGCAGCATCATGGGCAGCAGTATAAGAATCCCACCAGTCAGCAGCAGGACCAGTCAGACGTCCAGAAGCATATAAAACCTTCTCCCGGTCAGTGCATTGTGCAATGTTGAGCATCTTCTCAATTGCTTTCAGCCAATCATCTGCATCAAGTGGATCTGGCGAACTTGCAAATGTAGGTGGCTTATGACTCATGAACTCTCGGTGCTTATCACGAGGTGGAACTGGTGGTGGTGGTGGAGGCAGTGGCACTTGTTGCTGCTGCTGTTGTTGCGCCCTCCTTTCCTGGCGTATCTCATCTCGCTCCTGGCGCAACTCCTGGCGTATATCTTCTCTCTCCTGACGCATCTCCTGACGTTCTTGCTGCATCTGGGCACGCATATCAGCCATAGTGTCTGCCATTTGCTGCATCACCGCCATCTGAGCAGCAACCAGTGGGTCAACTCCGCCTGGTGGAGGATTAGGAGGATTCATCTCCGCAGGCTGTGGCTGAGGTTGTCTATATATCCTTCGAGTGTGTCGGTTAGGAGGCAAATCAATTCCACCACCCCTCCTGGTATTGACCATCTGAGTTAGATACATATGGTAAGAAAGAGCAGTAGACAAGGCAGTAATTACAATCATGTTACTTTGGGGGATTTATTAGCTAAGTAGTTTAATGTTTTACCTACCATAGCTAATTTATTACCTTATGCTAGCACCTGCTAAGATGTCCATGTAATATTTCAATCAATCAAAGAAGCAAATCAGGCATTGATCATCAGAACAATCAACCAATATTTTTAATAGAGAAAATAGTTTTAATTTTGTCTTAGGCTTCCTATCTCTTAAAAATGTCATAGGGGTAGGGATTCCAAGGTGTGAAATCCATCTTGTCTAAGAGTAGAAAAGATAAGAATGATCAGAGTAGAACAGTAGAAGGTGAGACAGGATCAAGCTAAGTATAGAAAGAATCAGAGTAAGGTAAGTGTAGAATGAATCAGAATAAGATAAGTAGGTAAGGGATTTGTCCATTTCTATCTAGGTTTCGTCCTACAGTCAACATTTGCTTTGATACCACTTCTGTAACACCCGGTTTTAAAGAACAAAGCCGGTGCATCTCATACATGCGCCAAAGAAGACAACATATATAATTACAGAGTGTATAGAGATAAATGTCTTAAAACATCAGAGTATTTATTACATAGCGGAAGACTTATTACAAAATAAAATAGTAAATATAAAACGAACTAAGGATCGTCGGCGCCAATGTCGACTGAGAAACGCCACCTAGATCAGATCGAACTCCTCAGTGTTAGGCGGCTCCTCTTCGACCACCTGCTCTGCTCCTGTGGGGGGGTGTGAGACAGCAAGAGTGAGCTCACATACGTTCATAGCTCAACAAGTCGTGGGGAATAATGTGGAATGAACTCACCAAAGGTGGGAGTTCATGAAGTGTAAGGCTGATCAATGAAACAAAGGCTGAGGCTGAGCATTGCTTTTATAAGTTGGCCAAAATTTTATTAGCAATTACTAAGTGTAAGTAAATACCAAACCTTAATAATAATAAAGAACAGTAATAATAAAATAATCCCAAATGCGATGCAAATGTCAAATTGAATTTAAGTTCCATAATTAATCATGTGAGGGTCCGAGCCGCTCTTGACCGTGAGCATGGCTAGTATACTAGTTTTACACTCTGCAGAGGTTGCGCATCTTTACCCACAAGCCGTGTTACCCATCTGCCAAGGGGTCATGAATCCCATACACCTCTACCAAGGAAGCGAGGCAGGGTAACACTACGAGGCCTTTACAAAGTTCCACTAGCTTCAGACTACCCGCTACAGTTTATAGGAAGCTCCAGTGCAGGGTTCTTGCCGACCGCCATCGCAGCAAAATCAAACAAGGACCTCCCTACACTGACCACTCCCCTACTGCCCTTGCCCCTTTCGGGTAAGGTAGCCCTCCACTAGCTTTCCTAGTTAATCAGCCAAGGGCGTCCCATTAAACCCTTGTGGTAGCACTGTTTTCCCGGGTGGTCGCTCCATGTTCCCATTAATTTAATGATCTTAACATGAACAGTAATAATAACATGATAATAACAGAATAATCATGAATAGTGAATCTCCATACCCAATCCACATAAAGCAATAGCAAGTACTACCCAAAAATATTTCAGGGGTGAACAAGGTATAGAGGTAATCAAAACTGGGGTAACATAAAGGCTCCCATCAAAATTAACCTATGCAGATCATTAAAATTAATAAGAACATGGCTGGGAAAAGTAAGTGATCAAGGGCACAACTTGCCTTCAATGAGCTCCTGCTCAGCTACCTCTACTTGTTGAACTTCAGTTTCCACAGTGGCTTGCTCGTCTACTCGCATCAACACAATACATACATAGTATAGCAAAAATTAACATTGCACCAAACATGTAAATAAAATATACAGTAAAAATCTATACATTAAGATGAGATCATAGGAATTGGAATCACTAAATTTGGAGTTATAGAATTCGAGTTATGAATTTTCTAAGATTTAATGTGCCTGAAATAGGGTTAAATGATAAATAAATTTTCTAACAGAGTTCATGTCAAAACAGTGATACTAAATGATAAAGAATAATATTACAAAATTTTAGGAATTGGAATGGTTCAATTTGGACCAAAAATGGAATTTCTATGAATTTTACAAGTTTCTATATTTGTTTTTGTATTAAAAATGAATTTCTAATATTATTTCTCTGTTTTTAAACTTGTCTGGACTGGGCCTCAATTTTTGAAAAGTGCAGGGGCCTAAACCGAAGTTTTCTAAGACTCAGTGAATAACCCGAGTGGACGGCGGGTTGGTTTCTTAGTTTTCTGAGGGTTCTTGTGCAAAAACGACGGGGCGAAGGGGTACGGTGGGTTCTGCTCCGCCCGATCGATAACCGACGGCGGTGATTAGATTTAGGTTTCCCCGAACCGGTAAGCTGCCGTGGCCGTTGGATCGGTGATCTGCGGCCCCGATTTAAAATACCCCAGATCGTTCTGCACTCGTCAGATCAAGATCGGACGCTCCACAACGATTCGGACAAAGGGCTAAGCTTGATCTAATCGGGACCGTTCGATTCCCATCTGACGATACACGTGTATTTCCCCCCAATCACCGCACAGCCAACCGGCGGTGCGACAGGACTCGCCCTCACGGCGGAGCTCGCCGGCGAGCTCCGCAATCTCTGCACAAACGTGGCCCTTTGCAACGCGGAATGGGTGCTATCCCAAATTAAGGGTTTGGCGGAGATAGGGGAGGGGTCATTACCGTGAGCGATGTCGCGATGGCGGCTAACCACGAGCGACGGTGGAACACGTTGGTACGGCGATAAATCGGCGGTGATCTTGGTGGTTCGCCCTCTCGTGAAGGCTTCGAGCACCCTTCCTACAACGCGACGAAGCTTACTGGCTCGCCAGCAAGGCCTCAACGGTGGCAACGGCGAGCATCAGCGGTAGCAGCACCCTCACTCTCCTCTCGGTTCCTCCCTTGACGCCGGTGGCAGTGGCCAAGTAGTTCTCGTGATTGAGGGCTAAAGGTCAGCGATCTGCGCAGGGATTTATCCCCCCCTCGGGCGGAAGCCGGTTATCCAGCCCCGAGCGGGTCAGGCGCCCGAGGATTCCGCGCACGCGCAGGAGAAATCGTTGTTTCTGTTGAGGAAGATGGAGACGAGCTCAACGCGGAACACACACGATGACCAGTGGAACCCACAAGTCAGCGGGTAATAAGCGCAAGCGGCTGGTGGCCTGACAGAAGGGCCCCAGGTGTCGGCGCCAAGCTTCAAGTGGGCAGCGCAGGGGATATTCCCAGGTGGGCTGAATTGAGTCGGGAAGGCCCACATAAGGAGATTTATTCTTTTCTTTTTTTTTCCATTCCTTTTTCTCTCTATTTTCAAATCCAATTTGAATTCAAATTTCGAATCAAACTTAGGCCAAATTTATTCTCAAATCATATTGTAAAATTAAAATACAAGTTTTTAGAAATATAGTTATATTATTTATATTTATATATTTTTTTATATTATTTCTCTTTTTCTCATTTTCAAAAACCCTGGGTTTTAATTTAGGGATTCAATTCAACCTTTAGAATTATTATTTTATTATTATTACCAACATTATCATTTTATTAAATGCACAAACAATAAAACTCCAACATGATACATTTTTATCACTCTTAATTACTTGGATGCTCTTTTTATGATGCAATGTGGCACACAAAATAAGGAGATCTCTCTATTGCTCTTTGTATACAACTTTGAGTATTACAAGAACTCAACCAGCCGCTATAACTTAAATAGGCTCAAAGTTAACGCGAAGGAAATGATGAGAGTTTTCAGATTTTTCTTTTTGTGGATATTTTCAGATATATATAAGATGCTCAAAGGGAACACAAAGGATAGAGTGACCAGCAACTAAACAAAGACTCTAAGGACTGAAACTTAACAAAGCTCACTGGAACAACAGATTGAAACAAAGGGCTATGGCAAAAATATTTTATGGCTTTTTGGTGGATAGGACGAACACAAAATATAAGTAGCTAAGGGTAAAGAATCCTACCATGACAATTGAGGCTTTGATACCAGATGATGCGTCATGATGCCTGATCTTCACAATGTAGGATCAATCTTCAGATAACTAGCTTCGAAGAAGCCAAGATAACTTGCTGCAAGTAGCGATAACTAGTGCAACCTGACAAATAAAACTCGAAGCCAACCACCGTCTTTAACCGGCAGCCTGAATCGAGGATTCACCCAACCATACTCTCAAAGAACCAACCAACACAGCCTACAATCAATCGAGGAGACCTCGAAGGGAGTAGGAGCACCACTTGAGAGCGGATGAAGCCGCCGCTTCTGCAATCCCTCGAAGGAATTCACAAGAGTAAAGAGGTAGTGATCACTCTCAATATTTGTTAGCACACAGCTGAACAAAAGGGTTCTATTTTAGATTATCAAAAGCTGCCTTACATCATAGACATAGGGGGGTATTTATACTAGTAACAACCAGCCTTAGAGAGGTATAAACACGAAACAAAAGTATTTTCACGTGCTAATGTGAAGGAGCCTCTTCGGGAGATCTACAGAGCTGAATTCCGTGTGGTTGTTTGACTTCTACACAGCCTTCAGTATTTTGATAATAACTTCTTCTAGGAATCTCCAAATGACGTGAGGCTGGTTGCATTGGAAAGCTGACTTGATAAGCTTTCTCACCATATATAGCATGCTTAATTAAACTTCGTAGAATGATGTAGTTTAATATGAAAACTTGGTCATCAAGCAGACTGTTGACCTTCTGACCAGTCAGCACTAAAGTAGATCGCCTGCCTTTCGTGTAGATTTGATTAAGTCGGCCTTAGAAGCATTGGAAACTAGACTTCAAGAGCTTTCCAAAAAGTACTTATGGGCCTTCATAGCTTTTGGGAATCAAAAGATATGACTGTTTCTTCTGGACGGTTCTATTGCGCTCGACTGACTCGGACGTAGCTCTTCTTGCTGATTCGGCCTTGATATGTTTTGTTCTTCCTCTATGGTGAACCTAAGTAATATCAACATACACGACTTAGGTAGCATAAAGTTCTCATTAGTGTTTAATTGAAATTCATAAAGTAGCGCGTGCACCTCTTGCTGTAGCTTCTTAGCTCGGCTACGTGTAATTGGTCCATCAAAGACTAGCGCATGCACCTCTTGTTGTAGCTTCTTATCTCGGCTACGTGTAATTGGTCCATCAAAGACTCGGGTTGGTGATGATGTTGGTTGTACTTGAGTTGATGTAGTATAACTTAGGGGTTGTAACGTGTTGCTTAATGGCGTGGTCATATTAGAACACTTATGATACGATATTGTCATTACGATTATGATGTTGGACTAGTGATACTTTAGGGGGCTCGAGCGGTTTCTCGAGTGCCTCTCTGTAAGGACCTGTTTGTTGGATGACCACCCGGGAAAATAGTGCAACCATGAGGGTGGTATGGGACGCCCTTAGCTAATTAATTAGAGGAACTGAGGTATAGTTCGCTTCACCGTCGTGCCGTCAATGGGGCTCGGTGTATGCGGCTCGCTTTACCGAGGGTGGATTGCCCCTTGGGGAGGAGTGCGATACATTTCGGAAACCTAACGGGCGGCTACAGCCTCAGGGAATCTTTGTAAAGGCTTCGTAGTGAATCCCTGGCCATTCACCTCGAGAGTGAACAAGGGTCTCGCAATCCCAGGCTAGAGAGGGAATCATGGCTTGTGGGTAAAGTGCACAACCTCTACAGAGTGTTATGAAACTGATATATCAGTCGTGCTTGCGGTTATGAGCAACCAAGGGAGCTCCATTGATTAGAGACACATTGATCAGAGATACTTTGTTTACAGATGATGATGAGGATGATGCTGGTTTCTATTGTGATTATGATTATGATTATGATTATGGTTTTCTGGTATTCTTTCTGTTTGGAAAGGGTACTTTTGGGTTAACAACTTGGGTTAATGTTAAAACCTGGCTCTCTACTAGTAATAATTACCTGATCAACTAAAAGCAACTGCTTGACCCTAACCCCACATAAAGCTAGTCTACTTCAGCCAAACAGGACATTTGCTGAGTACGTTGATGTGTACTCACCCTTGCTTTCACAAAACACTAGGTTGCCTTTGGTGCAATCTATGCTCAGGTAAAGAAGGCGTCGAGGCGGATCTCTCGGAGTTCTAGGATGTCGACGAGTTCGAGGATTAGGCTAGTGACCTCCCCCAGTCAGCTGCCTGTGGTGGGTTAATTTACGTTGGCTATGTTTCGATTCTATGTACTTTGATTTATATTATGTAAATGGCTCTAGTCTGTAATATTATTACTTACTCTTTATTGTTATTCGAAGCATTGTGCTATGATGAGTCATTTATGTAATTGCTGTGTACGTGAATTTATGATCCTAGCACGTACATGGTTCGCATTCGGTTTACCTTCTAAAACCGGGTGTGACATAAGTGGTATCAAAGCCATGCTGAGTGTAGGACCGCTAGCCTAGAGTAGCATTGGCCGCCTTAAGGACTTATTGACTATTACTTCACCTCATCCTTGATTCTGCTTCAAAATATTAGTCACCTCGACTAATTCTATGTTGTGCTCCTATATGCCTCCTTGCCAAAAGTATTTTATTCTAGTATGGTTTATACTTCTCTCAATCTATTTGATCTAATCTCACACTTGTGCTTGTGATATCTTCGTAGATGCCCTTACCATGACCTTCTAGTCTCTTGGGATTCTTTCCTCTTCCATCATTAAGTTGCTACCATTTGGCAATCATTATTCCTTTGGTATTGACATGCTGCATCTTTTGGATTCTTCCATACCCTTATCCCTTAATTCAAACACTTAACCCTGAAGACTCTGTTGCCTATTTTTACATTTTAGTTTATATTTTCATGACCTTCCTGTCTTTTGAGATCCCTTCCTATTTCGTTGTTAAGTCATTACCTTTCAACGATTTCTATTTCCCTTGGTCTTAGTATGCTCGTGTCCTTGGAGTCTTGCATACTCCCATATTTTTATGTATGCTTATCTTTCATAACACAATGACTGTTCAAGACATTTCAGTTAACATATCCTTGACCACCCTTGTTTCCTAATGATCCATGAGCGGTCATTTTATTTTGCACATCCTTGGTGATCTCGTTAATTCCTTGTAATTTTCTTTGGTAATGATTTTTTACTTCAACTCTTCTATCGGAACCTCACTTATCATATCCCTGATTGTTTTCTCCATTTCATCACTTTACGAGTCTTGCCTTAACTCTGTCCATGGATTACACTTTTCATCACTATCACCTTTATCCTTATCACCTCTATATTTTACCTTGATGTTTATCTTATACCAGCCCTTTTAAAATCTCTTCTTTTCCATCTTGATCAGCAAGTTGTATTTTACCTACTTTTCCTTTGGTCATATCCTCTTCTTTGTCACTTGCAAGTTTTAAACTCCATCCTTCGTGGTGTTTTTGGTTGTTGTTGCCTTTACCTTTCTCATCTCTCGATCCTACCTTGGTGATTACACTATGTCCGTTCTCTAAGATCTCCAATCACCTATCCAATTTGAGAGTGGTGTTTTACTTATCTTACCCTTGGCAATATCCTCTTCTTTACCGCGTGTAAGCTTGGGTGCAACTCCATTCTTTGTTGTACTTATACCACTCTTCTATGCCTTCATCTTTTCTCTTATACCCTCATCTATTATCACCTTTGACCCTTGCGATATTTTTGTCTTCTACCTAAATGCTTACCTTGAACTTATCCTTTAAAAGCCTCCCTTTTCTTTCAACCTGGTTTGAGAGTTGCGAGTTACATATCTTTCCCTTGATTTCTTTTCACACCTTGTCGCCTTACAAGTTTTGTGTTAATTTCATCCCTTGCTGGTTTTTTTGCTATCGCCATCTCCTTGTCATCCATCGATCTTGCCTTGATACTCATCTTTATTCTGGCTCCTTAAAAATCTCCTCTCTTCCACCTCCATTGGAAAGTGGCTGCTTACCTATCTGGCCCTTGGACGTACCCTCTCCTTTTCCATTCGCAGGTCCCATCCTAATTCCATCCTTTGTGATACTTATATCCTTGGTTCTTATGCACATTTACCACCCCTCTTACATTCTTGTCTGTTATCACCTTCAACCCTTGTAACATCTATACCCTTATCTTCATGCTTACCCTGAATCTACCCTTTAAAGTCTTCTCTTTTCCACCCCTGTTCGAGGATAATGCCTCACCTACTTCACCATTGATTGTTCCTCCTTCTTTGACACCTTGCCAGTTTTGCCCAAAATACATCCTTTGTTGTGTGTTTGTCTGTTATCACCTTAACCCTTGTCATCACTCAATCTTTACCTTGATGCTTATCCTGTACGTACAATTTTAATGCCTCCCCTCCCATTTTAGTTCAAGAGTGTTGTCTTACCCCTCCCCGCTCTTGTTCGTCCCCTTTTTCCTCTGTCGCGTGGCAAGACTTGTCTTAACTCGACCTTTGGATGTGCTTTCGCCTATTACCTACTGTACCTTTGTGATCTCTAGATCTTTCCATGATGCTTATCCTATGCCTACCTTTTGAATTATCATCTTTCCCTTCTCGATTTGAGAATGGTGTTTCACCTACCTTGACCTTGGTTGCATTCTCTCCCTGTCGGTTACAATCCTTACTTTAGCTCCATTCTTTATTATGCTCATGCCCCTATCCTACATGTCTTCTTATTCCCCTTTCCTTTTGATGGCATTAGAGTAGTTTCCTCTTTGTAAAGAAAGACCACCATTTAATAAAAAGGAACGTATAGCAACAAAATGTTTGTTATTGTATGCTTGTGATGTTTGTCTTTGTGTGATGACTGATTTGCTTCTTTGTGATGAGTGTTGGTGTGTTGTGGCCCTTGGTCCGCAATGACATCAGTTTACTAGCTGAGTGCCATAGAGTTAGGTAGTTGGGTGCTCTCCCTTTTCTCTCTTTAATTCATCTATGCTTACCTTTTCTAGCTATACCCTTCCCTCTTGCACCTGTCCGGTTGGCAACCTCCAACATCTCATAATCAGTCAAGATCAGAGTCGACAACATCTTCACCAAGTGCATATCAACGCTTCTGTTAAGGGGGTTACCCGCTAACCCTAATGAAGACAATGCGATCAACATCAACCAACAAGATCAGAGTGGCGTAGCGAAAGTGTGTGTGGGTCCTAACCCACAGGTCCAAGAGATCCCCAAGAATTGCATCAAGTGGTCTCGAGTACCTGAATGTCAAAGCAACGGTCCACAAGTTAAAGTTTCAGAGTCAAAGTTGAGTTAGAAGAAGCTATGAAAGACCGATGAACCAATCTTATTTTTCTTGCTGGCCTCTTCTTGAATCTCGAGGGTGAGATTCTTGTTAAGGGGGTTAGATTTGTAACACCTTGAATTTGGGGTATAAAATTTCTTTTCTAATATCCACCAAATTCAGGTGTTACCCTCTCCTTACTTTGATTTACTTCCCTTTTTCGTAAAATATGGAGGAGTTATTTGGTATTATATAAATATCAATCATAGGAAAGTAAAACCCTATGAGAATAATGATTGTTGTATCATGCTGGAATACATTTATATTTGTTTGATGTTTTGCTTGGGTGTGCATCCATTTAAATTCGTGACTCTTTCTTGTGAATAAATTAAATTAGAAAGAAAAGAAAAAGAATAAATAAAAGAAGGAAGATAGAAAAAAAGGAGGGAGAAAGAAGTCCAATACCTCCGCGTGGCCCAGCCGCCGTTTGCCCCTCCTTGCGGCCCACCTGGCATGCGCGACCCATTTTCCCCAAACCCTAGCGCACTCCCAGCACGCAGCGCTTGCCCAGCCGCCGCCACTGCCCGCGGGGCCCGCGTGCCAGGCGGCGTCTTCTCCAACCGCCTGCCCGCTCCCTTCGGTGCCCACTCGCGCACTCGCAGAGCCACCTCCCCTCTCCATCCTCTCCTCACGGCGCCTAGTTCATCTTCTCCAATAACTGCTTCCCCAGACCCCCGGCGCGGTGGCCGTCGCTGCCTACTCGCGGCGCGCGCGGCGGCCAGCCCCAGCGGCCAGTCGGTGCAGCGGCGCGGCAGCCAGCCCGCATAGCCAGCACGGCGGCCCGATGGCCAGCTTGCGTGGCGTGCGTGGTGGCCAGCCCCGGCCGAGCCTCCTCGGCCAGGCACGCGTGGGCACAGGCCCGACGCTGGTGCGCGGGTGCGGCCCCCAGCAGCGGCGTGGATGCGGCCTCGGCGTGTGAGGGCATGGCACGCAGCGTGCGGCCAGCCAGCGCGGTGGCCTGGCGCGATCTGCCTGCGCGGCCAGCCAGCACGACGTCCCGGCGCAGCCTGCCTGCGCGGTTAGCCGACGCGGCCCACTAGCGCAGTGGCCCAGCGTGCCCTTATGCGGCCCAGCCGCGGCCTCCCCGGCTGGTTCTCCCCTGGTGCGTAGCGTGGTCGAGCTCCCCTCGTGCACGGCGTGGCCTGCGTGCCCACGGCTCGCCCAGGAGCGGCCCCGGCATGGCTCGCGGTGCCCTCGCACGGCCAGCGCGGCTTGAGCAACCCCGACGCAGCCACTCGCACCCTTGCGCGTCGCGCATGACTGGTTCATGGGTGAGATGGATTGTGGCCACGTGAGATCCTCTCGTATCGAATCATGAACGAGTACGTATTCAATGTGTATGCATAGCAGATACATCTAATCCTATTCTAATTGTGATAACTTCGTAATCATGTCGAATGCACGTTAATAATAGTATTTTGTCGCATCACAGGTTTTGGCTAACTAATGTATTGTTTGCTTGTCTAATGGTTAATAAAATGATATTCTAATTTAGGTGTAGATTTAACTTGACCTTTTATAAATACCCGTTAAATGTAATTATGTCGATGCAAATATTGTAATTAACACTTTCGTTGTAGGAGTGCAGTATCGATTAGCGATTCTAGCATATCGTCGCATTGTTAGCGCGAGTCGCTATTCACGCACTTTAATAAAATCGCTTTGTCACCTCGTTAATGTTAAATAAGTGATTTTCTATTTATTTGTCGATCATTCAATTAACAACTCAATCGAATCAAATTTATAATGTTAATTATGCATTTGTTACACGCCTTTCACGTGTGTCGCGTGTCTCGACGCGTGTTGCTCGCGCATGTCGCACATGTCTCGCGTGTCGATCATGTGGGTCGCGCGACGTATGCTCGTGATGATAAATTGCTTCCGCTTATAATCATGTGTGTTAAATAACGTTAATTTGTCAGGTCATATATTTTGGATAATTAACTTGAGGTTCACTCGACTAATATTTATTAGGTTAATATTCAATTAGATTAAATATATAGTGTTCAACTTGCAGTTTAATAATAAACATTAACATGACTAATATTAACTAAACTATTTTTTATTTATTTAATATTTGTTTAGTATAAATGTGGTATCTATTTAGTTTTCCTTGTCTGTCACACGTGTTGTTTCGCACGTGGTGGCGTGCTGTTTCGCACGTCGTTCGCGCTTGTCGCGCGCACTGTTTCGTGCCTCGTCCACGTGCTGTGTCGCGCGTGTCCGCGCGTCGTTCGCACGTTGTCGTGCTGTTTCGCGCGTCGTAAATTCGCTTCGCTTAGAATCTCTCGTTTTAATTAAATTACTTAATTAAACTGACATTTATTAGTGTAGCAGATTAATCGAACTAAATGATGTGTAATATTTATATTTGATAATGTTGAACAAAAAGTTATAATTAATACTTGTTTAGCGTTAGCACGCTAACCCCTCGATCGTAGCTTCGACAATCACGGTTCTTTTCCTCGCATGACCGTAGAAGCGCTCTCTATTTTATATTGCACGTTTTTATAATGTTTTATCTTTTATGGTGTAATGTTCTTATGCATGTATATGTTTGTTTGTGCCTGCTTGTATTCAATGTGCGTCGCGAATAGATCGCGATCCGTTTCCGAGCTTCAAGGGATCGATGGTCAAGTGTTGGCGACCAAGTGATCTGATTCTTCGAGTTCTGCAAAGTTGAAGACCCTGAGCATCTGTTTGGTGAAGGCAAGTGTCCTCTGGCCTATTATGTCCCATTTACTTAATAATTCATCAACCCGCATACCATGATCAACCTAATGATTGACTAGCTTTGTATTTACCTTGTCCTTGATTACCTTTTGGGTTACTATGGTTAGCTTCATGCTATTGCTTTACTTTAATCAATGAACATGATGTGAACACTTATGATACGATATTGTCATTACGATTATGATGTTGGACTAGTGATACTTTAGGGGGCTCGAGCGGTTTCTCGAGTGCCTCTCCGTAAGGACCTGTTCGTTGGATGACCGCCTGGGAAAATAGTGCAACCATGAGAGTGGTATGGGACGCCCTTAGCTAATTAATTAGAAGAACTAAGGTGTAGTTCGCTTCGCCGTTGCGCCATCAATGGGGCTCGGTGTATGCGGCTCGCTCTGCCGAGGGTGGATTGCCCCTTGGGGAGGAGTGCGGTACATTTAAGAAACCTAACGGGTGGCTACAGCCTCAGGGAATCTTTGTAAAGGCTTCATAGTGAATCCCTGGCCATTCACCTCGGGAGTGAACAAGTGTATTGCAAGCCCAGGCTAGAGAGGGAATCATGGCTTGTGGGTAAAGTGCGTAACCTCTGCAGAGTGTTATGAAACTGATATATCAGTCGTGCTCGTGGTTATGAGCGGCCAAGGGAGCTCCATTGATTAGAGACACATTGATCAGAGATACTTTGTTTATAGATGATGATGAGGATGATGCTGGTTTCTATTGTGATTATGATTATGATTATGGTTTTCTGGTATTCTTTCCGTTTGGAAAGGGTACTTTTGGGTTAACAACTTGGGTTAATGTTAAAACCTGGCTCTCTACTAGTAATAATTATCTGATCAACTAAAAGCAACTGCATGACCCTAACCCCACATAAAGCTAGTCCACTTCAGCCAAACAGGACATTTGCTGAGTACGTTGATGTGTACTCACCCTTGGTTTCATAAAACACCATGTTGCCTTTGGTGCAATCTATGCTCAGTTAAAGAAGGCGTCGAGGCGGATCTCCCGGAGTTCCAGGACGTGGACGAGTTCGAGGATTAGGCTAGCGACCTCCCTAGTCAGCTGCCTATGGTGTGTTAATTTACGTTGGCTACGTTTCGATTCTGTGTACTTTGATTTATATTATGTAAATAGCTCTAGTTTGTAATATTATTACTTACTCTTTATTGTTATTCGAAGCATTGTGCTATGATGAGTCATTTATGTAATCGCTGTGTACGTGAATTTCTGATCCTGGCACGTACATGGTTCGCATTCGGTTTACCTTCTAAAACCGGGTGTGACAGTTACCACCACCACCACCATTGTCACCAACCTTGGTTCACAATCAGCAGCCAGAAGGGTATCGCTAAGTGCAGCAACAACGCGACACTCGAGAGGAGTGCGAAGCTCGCACAGTCAACAACACTGTGCCCGAATCGAGACATATTTACTAAAGCAACACAGGGGCTCCACCAGTTCAATGTATTTTTACTTTTCTGTCTTTATATTTCCCCTCTGAAGACAATATAAGGAGGTTTAACCTTCGGCTGGTTGTAATAAATCTGTGGTTACACCATCAAGTGTAACAAGAAGGGTGACGAAGCTCCAAAGTTGTTCCTAAGGGGATGCAGAGCTAAAATACCACCTAAGTAAAATGGTGAAGAAGCTCCAAAGTCGTTCCTAAGGGGATGTAGAGCTTAGCTCCAAAGTTGTTCCTAAGGAAATGCAGAGCTAAAATACCACCTAAGTAAAACGTGAAGAGACTCCAAAGTCATTCCTAAGAGAATGTATAGTCTTGGTTTTTCTTTGATGATTTGTGCATAAACATCATTTGCATCATACCAACATATCATATTGCATAGCATCACATCATACATCATTTTGCATTGACAAAAGTAGTGAAGAAGAAGGAAAATTGCTCCTTCAAATATACCTGCTGTTGGTCCTTGTTTTCAGATGCTATACACCAAGAACAAAGCAACACAATTGTTAATGATTAGAGACCTTCGTCCTTCGAAGTATTATCTCCCTTGGGATATAATGATCTTCAGACGAAGGTCATGAAGGGCATACCTTCATCGTTTCAGTGAGCAAGAATGTAAACAGGGACATATGAAACACAAAAAGAATATGAACAATCATTCCAAATTATTGGACTATTTATATTCTTATTTTATAAACATGGATAAACATCAATAATATTTATATTACATTTGTACCTTTGGCTTGACAGAAGGTGAAAAAGCAGGAATGACGCGAGAGTGATTACTAGTCAGCGTGAACAGTACGATGTTACTGTTCATCTATTTATAGGCACAGGACGCAGCCTAGACAAAATTACATTCATGTCCCTGACATTTACTGTTAACCATAAGGTAAACTATCAAGGACTAAGCAGTCTTTTCCCCTTTAGGTCGGTTTCATCTCTCATCATCATCCTGGTGTTAAGCTGAAGCTCCTTTAGCCATGGCTTCAGAGCTGGTTTATCCTTCCTTCAGACCGCACCTTCATACCATGCACACCTTCATCTCAAAGCCGAAGCCTCCTGTAACAGTCTATGTTATACTGAAAAACATGTTAGTTAAGTTTTTTAGGACCTTCGGAAGAGGAAGGCTCCCAACAGTAGCCCCTCGCAGTATTAATTTGTCTTTGCATTTAACAAATTCAGACTACGACGTGAACGAAGGCCTTTAGCCGAAGGTCCGAAAAAACACCTTCCCTTCTCTAGAATAGTGAAAGTCAATGACATGTAGGGCCCACCAAGTTGCAATGTACTGGGCATATAAATAGGAACCCGCAGCGAAAGCATTTGATGCGCCATCTTAATTGCTTGTGCTATTTTTTCAAGCTTGAATTTTCTTGCTATCAGATTTCACTTGATTCGTGAGCTTTGGCATTTGCACAAGTGCTCACTAAATGGCTGAAGAGAAGAAGGTTATTGATCCTGCTCTAGCTGGTTTTTACGAGGCCATGGAGAAGACAAACATAGAGAAGATTACAAATGAAATGCTAGCTGGTTTGTCTGAAGATTCTGATGATAGCGGAAGCTTTGATGTGGAAAGTGAAGACGAAGATGTCGAAAATCATCCCTGGCGGCCGAGTCACACCATCTTCAAAAAATCATCCATTAAGCAGAGTCAAATTGATGCTATGAAAGGGAGATATTTCCGAGATATTTTCATTGTGAGGGTTGGAGGGGATAGCACTGCCCCTGCACCCGAAGTAGATAAAGTGGTTGTTTACAGGAGCTTCATGAAGGCAGGGCTTCGGTTCACAATAAGTAAATTTCTGGTTGAAGTGCTAAAGACCTTTGAAAATTTTCTTCATCAAATTACCCCCGAAGCCATCATCAGGATGGGGGTTTTTATTTGGGCTGTGAGGAGCCAAGGACTGGAGCCAAGTGCAAAGTGCTTCTGCAATATGCATGAGTTGTCTTATGAAACAAAGGCTACTAGGAAGGAACAGTATCATAATAATTTTGGTTGTTACGGCTTCATGTCTCGCTCTGACGTGAGCTATCCAGTTCCGACATTTCAGAAAAGGTGGCCTGGTGCCTGGATGGAAGAATGGTTTTATGTGAAGAATAACTTGGTTGAGAGGGAAGATATAAAAGGGATTATCTAACGCTTTATTTGGTCTCGCTTCGGCATCAGAAGGCCAGCCACTGCTCTTGGGAATGAAATAGAAGCATGTTAGAGGAGTTTTAACACTGTGTGCACCTTTATTGACACAAGAGACTTGGTTCAGGAGCACATCGCCTACAGAGTATGGCCGCTCGTGAGTGATTGGGAGATGCCAAAGGAAGCTGCTGCCGGGTCTAGTCAGGGCAGCCTAGTCTATCTAAAATATACCTTCAGATACAGAGGTGAGTTTGATGAGCCGAACGATGAGTGGCTGAGCAGTATTGAGGCAACCAGTGACGAATTGCCGGGGGCCTATACAAGGGCCGAAGATGATGCAATGACCTTGGCCTTCGAAGGACGAGGCAAGAAAAGGTTGAATAGAGTTTTTGATGTTATTGGTTTCGTGTATCCAGATTATAGCTATCCCTGGCGAAGGTAGGGAAAAAAGAGAAAAACTGCTACTTCGGCCATTTCTGCTGCGCCGAAGGGCAAAAATATCAAGGTGTTGACGCACCAGCCTAGATACATTGAGACGGCCACGGTGCCAAAGCTTGTTGAAGGGACATCTTCCACCACTGAGCCAGGACAGTCCGCTCCTGCCGGCTCCAAAGAAGAATCGGCTGAAGTGCCAAAAGTACCTGCAACCGGGTCAGCCGAAGCGTCGAAACCTGCTGCCGAAGCCAAAGAAAAGGTGGCCGAAGAGCCAGAGCTAGGGGAAACGGCAGAGCTACCAAAAATCTTGAGCCCGCTACTAGAGCCAAAATTGCCGAAGGTATCGAAAGCTCTTGCAATAACTCCCAAGAGGAGAAGGATGGCTAGCGTGCTGGACACCGTCCTGGAGTCGACAAGGGCATCAACACCTGCTCCTGCAAAGGAGACTGCCGAAGCTACTACAGCTCATGCTGAACCCGAAACTGGGCCCTCAGTGCCCATCGAAACAGAGCCTACTAGGACTGGGCGGAGTGCTGAACAAGGACCTTCAGACGTCGGTCTTGTTCTGGAGAAAAAGGACACCCCTAAGAAGATTGAATCTCCTACTCCTGAAGCACCTTTTGAAGAACTTGACTTTATTATTTGACATGCTTCGGGTAAAAGGTTGTATGAAGAGGAAATTGTGGAAGCCAAACACTACGCCCGGGAACTGAAGTATCCGAAGGGGGCCTTGGTGTATAATGGTACCGACGAAGATGACTTTTATACTGCCTCCAGGACAACAAGGAAATATCTGTTTGCTGGGAGATTGCAAAA
This sequence comes from Zea luxurians, assembly GCA_029449295.1. Classification (NCBI taxonomy): domain Eukaryota; kingdom Viridiplantae; phylum Streptophyta; class Magnoliopsida; order Poales; family Poaceae; genus Zea; species Zea luxurians. The sequence continues at coordinate 8,068,694 of JAOPSE010000005.1, read as the reverse complement.
AATATAGGTTTTTCGAAGCTTGAAGTTGGCCTTTCTGCGCTGCGGGGTCGTCGCCGCTATCCATCGCCGGAGGGTGCTCCCTTTGGCAGAGCGGCCGTTGCAGCTTGCAGAGATGAAGCCGGGGGTCGATTTGGAGGGCTCGCAGATGTCCTCGACCTCCCTCTCTGCCGACGACCTCCTCAAGCGGGTATCAAGTACGGTAGGGAAGCAGGACGCTGGCGCCCTTACCCAGCCCGTGATGCGCCCCGACCATGGGTATGTGTCCCTGGTAAGTGTCCCATCCTTCTTCTATTTTGCGCCGAGTTCTTCACGCCTTTGATTCTTACTATTGGGATTTTTGCTCGTCCCTAGGGGTTGAGGATTATAAACCCGTCCGGCCACCGGTCCCGGAGGACGCGGTGGGCTGAGCCGCGTGAAGAATTGCCGTGGAGAAGGAAAAGGAGAAGAAGGACGCAAAAAAGGCCCGGGCTCGCGAGTGGATGCGAGCTCGGGATGCCTTGGAGAAGCTTCGTCGGAGGCAGGCGAGGGAGAGCTTCCGAGGGAGCCGTCACCGGAGACGCCTGGCGACGATGATGACGACGATGATGATGATGATGACGAGGATGATGACATGGTAGCCTGACTCGGCCTCAGCCCAGACCCGAGGCTGGGCCAAGGGTCGCAGAGCCAGCCTCCTAGTGGGCTGGCACCATCAATGCCTGGTGCCGGGACTCCGAGGTCCTAGTCTGAGGAGCGGAGGCAGGCCGAGGAGGTGCTTGACCCCTTGGCCGAGGTAACAGGGGCATCTCCTAGGAGTCAGGCCGATCTACCTGTCTTCCAAGAGAAAGTGCCCGTGCCGGCTGTACAGGAGGTTGGTCCCCTGGCCGTGATGACGCCTAGGCAGGCCGCCCCTTCGGCTCCTCGAGCATCCGAGGCGGAAGTGGCGCCGAAACTGTCGGCGGGGCAACCCTCGGTAGCACCTGAGGAGACTGGGGCTCGAGGGGCCTCCCCGCAGGCGCGACTGGCCTTGGTCCGGAGCGAGTAGGTACCTGAAAATACCTCTGTTTTGGTTTTTTTTTTGTGTCTTGATCTTGCTCTCTCCCTCTTTCTCTCAGCAAGCGGAGGCAGGGCTCGGCTGGTCTGGCCCCCAAGAAGGCCCTTAAGACGGGGCTGGCCTCCACAGCCGGTGCCGCGGTGTGCCATGCCGGTTGGCTGGCTTCTGCACAAGACGCCGTCAAGCGAGGGGCCCAGGCAGCACGAGCTACTATGGGGCTAGCCTCCCAGGCCGACCCCTCTGCCAGGACAGCCATCATGCCGGGGGAGGCTGCTGACGTGGCTGCGGCCTCGAGCCCGGCTGACTTGTTGCCGGTGCTAGCATCGACCCCCACCGGGGCCATTGCTAATTCACCCGCGGAGCCGTCCGTTGCCGCCGACGTCGGGATGGCTGAGGCGGCGCCGCCCGTGGCCGTCCCCGACCTCCCCATTCTCAGCCATGAGGAAGGGGTAGCCATTGTCGCCGAGGTCGGCGATCGGAGGCCCGCTTCCTTAGCCGAGGAGAGGCCCAACACTCTGATTGCGGCGGTACCCGAAGCGCTGGCCGCAGGGGGACCCGATGCCTTGGTCGAGGTGCGCACAGAACCATGGCCCGTCTTGGGGAGCAGCGGCCTTATCCACGTGCAGCTCAACCTCGATGAGTGGTGTGGGTGGCCGCTCCGGTTCTGGAGCCATGCCACCTCGAACCCGGAGCCCTTCCTCTCCCTTGACGATGAGCTGGAGGAGAGGACTCGTGATAACTTCCACGAGTATATCGAGGCGATGACGAGGTCGCTTCGATCGGCCGTGGAGACCCTTTCTAGGGACATTCCTAGGGTCTTCCAGGTAAGGGTTTAGGTGTAGACCTTGCGTGGCCAGGGCACTCTTTGTAATGCCCTGTTTTTCTTCCTCAGGAACTTGCGGGCGTGAGCACCGCCAAGTCGCTGTTCCTCCGCCGCGAGAGAGACGTCTGGGATTTGCTGTGGTCCCAGAGGATCGTGCTTGCCGAGGCCAATGAGCGCCTCGCCCAACAGAGCACCGAGGTGGCGGATCTTCGGCTGCTCTGCGATGAGCTAAAGTCGGTGGCAGCGGCAGTGCGGGCAGAGGCTTCGTCGGCCCGGGAGCATGTGGCTTCCCAGGCCGAGGAGATGCAGCAGCGGCGGATGGAGCTCGGCCAGGTCCTTGGCGAGCTGGACCAATCTCGGAGCCAAGCTGCCGAGGCTGTGAGCCGGGCTGAGGCCCTTAAGGGTCAGCTGGCTGAGGCTGTGGGGTGGCTAGCCGAGGCGTCCGCTCGGGTCGAAGGTATGTGTCGCCCGCTTTATAGCTTTGACTTAGCTTCGTTCTTCACCTCGTGTCTGAAGAATATTGTTTGGTTGTCTGCAGGGTTGGAGGCGGCTCTTAGCGAGTCCGTTAAGGATCGCAAGGCGCTTGCCCAGGCGGCTGAGCAGAAGGAGGCCAACCGCGTGGCCATGTCTGAGGCTATCTCGGCCTTTTGCCGGGCCTTCGGCCTCGATGATGTCCCCTCGGGTAGCTCCCCCCAGAGTCACCTGCGGGCCTTGGGCGGCCACGTGCGCGGTAGACTCCGTGGGGCACTGCACCATGGCGTTGGGCGAGCCTTCGCTATGCTTGCTTCCCACTACGACATGGATCTGGAGCGGGTCAGCGAGGGGTATTGCCTACCCGACGAAGATGAGGCTGCCTTAGCCGAGGTCCAGAGGCTTGACGCGGCCGTCGTGGGCCCAAGTGTGGTGCTGGCGTCCTCCTTCGAGGTGGAGATCCTCTCGCTCGAGTCATCGTCTAAGGCCAGGCCAGATTCCGCCGAGGGTGGAAACGACACCGAGGGCGCCGCTCCTCCTCCTGCCGATGCCTGATTCTTGTAGGAACAGTTTGTCCGAGGCATTCGTATGTTTTTTGCGGCCGTCGAGGCCTAAACATATTTAGCGTTCGGATTATAAAGCTGCGTTTTCTTTCCTCCTGTTTCGAGCATTTGGACTTGTTTGTCGGTAGCAGAACCGCTTTATCCGAGCTAGAGTCACTTTTTGCGGAAGGTGATGAGTGAGGTATCCGTATCTCGGAGGCGTAGGAGTCCCTCAACTCGATCGGCCTTGCCGCTTATGTGATTTCTTACTCATTTATAGGATCCCGCTATCGATATAGTCGAAAGCATGAAAGTTGTTTTCTACCCGAGCATTAGGACTTGTTCGATAGCAGAACCGCTTATCCAAGCGTGATTTACCTTTCGCGGAAGGTGATGAGTGAGGTATCCATATCCCAGAGGCGTAGGAGTCCCTCAGCTCGGTCAGCCTTGCCGCTTAAGGTCTCTCCCGCTCATTTTTAGGTTCCGTTATCGATATAGTCGGAAGGCACGGGAGTTGTTTTGGTAGAAAACTTCTCCGAAGAAAATTTTGACGCAGAGGGGGTTCCCCCCTTCTAGCCCCCGAGGGAGGGTCGGGCTTTGCCGAGGCAAGGCTGATCCTTCCTTGACGGTTAGACTTTATTTATGTATGTAAAGAAAACGAGGAACATGAACGACTTGGAACATTTTAAGGGAAGAAGCGATGTAGCTGTTCGATGTTCCAAGCGTTGTTGTAGACCTCGCCTTGATCGTTGGCCAGCTTGTATGTCCTAGGCTTTAGAACTTTGGCGATGATGAACAGCCCCTCCCAAGGAGGAGTAAGCTTGTGGCATCCTCGGGCATCTTGTCGTAGCCGAAGTACCAAGTCCCCCACTTGGAAGTCTCGGGGCCGAACCCTTCGGGCGTGGTACCGTCGCAGAGACTGCTAATACCACGTTGAGTGTAGTAAGGCCACGTCCCGAGCCTCTTCTAGCTGGTCCAAGGAATCTTCTCGGCTGGTCTGGTTGCCTCGGTCGTCATACGCCTTTGTCCTCGGGGAACCGTATTCCAAGTCCGTGGGTAAGATAGCCTCGGCCCCATAGACTAGGAAAAACGGCGTGAAGCCCGTGGCCCGGCTTGGCGTCATCCTCAGACTCCAGACCACCGAGGGTAGTTCTTTCATCCACCGCTTGCCAAACTTGTTGAGGTCGTTGTAGATCCTTGGTTTTAGTCCCTGCAAAATCATACCGTTGGCGCGCTCCACCTGCCCATTTGTCATCGGGTGAGCTACGGCGGCCCAGTCCACACGAATGTGGTGGTCCTCGCAGAAGTCCAGGAACTTTTTCTCGGTGAACTATGTGCCATTGTCGGTGATGATGGAATTTGGGACTCCAAAGCGATGGATGATATTAGTGAAGAATGCCATCGCCTGCTCGGACCTGATGCTGGTTAAGGGTCGAACCTCGATCCACTTGGAGAATTTGTCGATGGCAACCAGCAGGTGCGTGATGCCCCCGCGTGCCTTCTACAAGGGACCGACGAGGTCCAGACCCCAAATGGCAAATGGCCAGGTGATAGGTATCGTCTGTAGTGCCTGAGCGGGCAGGTGCGTCCGTCGCGCGTAGAATTGACACCCCGGCAGGAGCATACAATCCTAGTGGCGTCGGCCACTGCGGTTGGCCAGTAGAAACCTTGTCCGAAAGCATTTCCCACGAGGGCTCGAGGTGCTGCATGGTGACCACAAGCCCCCGAGTGTATTTCTTGTAACAGCTCTTGTCCTTGGGCAATGGATATGCATCGTTGGAGAATGCCCGAGGGGCTGCGGTGGTACAGCTCCTTTTCATCACCTAGCAAAACGAATGACTTGGCGCGCCAAGCCAGTCGCCGAGCTTCGGCCTTGTCGAGGGGCAGCTCTCCTCGGAGGAGATATTCTAGGTATGGGATCTACCAGTTCAGGACCGGTGTGACCCCATTCCGCTCCTCCTCGACACACAGGGCCTCGCCCTCGGCGGTCGCGGGTACCTCGGGCTGGGCCGAGGCCTCCTCGGGCTTAGGCACGTCATCGATTTGGACGGATGGCTGATATATATCCTTGGAAAAGATGTTCGGGGGAACCGTTGTTCGCCCCAAGGCTATTTTCGCCAGCTCATCTGCGGTTTCGTTGTACCGTCGAGCAACATGGTTGAGCTCTAGCCCATAGAACTTGTCTTCCAAGCGCCGAACTTCGTCGTAGTAGGCCTCCATTTTTCGATCGTGGCACTAGGAGTTCTTCATGACCTGGTCGATGACGAGCTGCGAGTCGCCACGAGCGTCGAGGCGCCGAACCCCTAGCTCGACGGCGATGCGCAGCCCATTAACCAGGGCTTCATACTTGGCCACATTGTTTGATGCCGGAAAATGGAGGCGCAGTACGTAACGAACATGTTCTCCGAGGGGTGAGATGAAGAGCAAGCCCGCGCTTGCTCCGGTTTTCATCAGCGACCCGTCAAAGTACATGGTCCAAAGCTCGGGTTGGATTGGGGCCGTCGGTAACTGGGTGTCAGTCCACTTAGCGAGGATGTCGGCCAAGACTTGGGATTTTATGGCCTTCCGAGGGGCAAATGAAAGTGTTTCGCCCATGAGTTCCACTGCCCATTTCGCTATCCTACCCGAGGCCTCTCGACTCTGGATGATTTCTTCCAGGGGGAAAGATGACACCACAGTAACCGGATGAGACTCGAAGTAGTGTCGCAGCTTCCGCCGCGTCAGAATCACTGCGTAGAGTAGCTTCTAGATCTGCGGGTAGCGGACTTTGGTCTCGGATAGCACTTCGCTGATGAAGTAGACTGGCCTCTGGATGAGTAGTGCATGCCCTTCTTCTCGTCTCTCGACTACGACCACGGCGCTGACCACCTGAGTGGTTGCGGCTACGTAGATCAAGAGGGCTTCTCCCGCAGAGGGGGGCACCAAGATGGGTGCACTTGTAAGGAGTGCCTTTAAGTTTCCGAGGGCTTCCTCGGCCTTCGGGGTCCAAGTGAAGCGCTCGGCCTTCCTTAAGAGGCGGTACAGGGGCAATCCTTTTTCGCCAAGGCGTGAGATGAAATGGCTCAGAGCAGCAAGGCATCCCATGACCCTCTGTACTCCTTTCAAATCTTTTATTGGTCCCATGTCGGTGATGGCCGCGATTTTCTCCGGGTTGGCCTCTATGCCCCACTCGGAGACGATGAACCCTAGGAGCATGCCTCAGGGGACTCTAAAGACACACTTCTCGGGGTTGAGTTTCACGCCTTGCGCTCTCAGACACTTGAATGTCGTTTCAAGGTCAGAGAGGAGGTCGGAGGCTTTCTTTGTCTTGACAACGATGTCATCAACATAAGCCTCGACCGTTCTGCCGATGTGTTCTCCGAACACATGGTTCATGCACCTCTGGTAGGTGGCGCCTGCATTCCTCAAACCAAATGGCATTGTAGTGTAACAATACATGCCAAAAGGTGTGATAAAAGAAGTCGCGAGCTGGTCGAACTCTTTCATCTTGATTTGGTGATAGCCTGAGTAGGCATCGAGGAATGACAGGGTTTCACACCCAGCAGTGGAGTCCACAATTTGATCGATGCGAGGCAGAGGGTAGGGAACCTTCGAACATGCTTTGTTTAGACCAGTGTAGTCTACGCACATCCTCCATTTCCCATCCTTTTTCTTTATAAGCACAGGGTTAGCTAACCATTCGGGATGGAATACCTCTTTGATGAACCCTGCAGCCAGTAGCTTGTGGACCTCCTCGCCTATGGCCCTGCGCTTTTCTTCATCAAAACGGTGCAGGGACTGCTTCACGGGTCGGGCTCTAGCTTTGATGTCCAGTGAGTGCTCGATGACATCCCTTGGTATGCCTAGCATGTCCGAGAGACTCCACGCAAAAAACTTTGGCGTTTGCGTGGAGAAAGTCGACGAGCACTACTTCCTATTTGGGGTCAAGCTCGGAGCCGACCCTGACTTTCTTGCTGCCGTCGTTGCTGGGGTCGAGATAGACGGACTTAACCGCCTTGACTGGTTCGAAGTTACCGGCATGCCGCTTTGCTTCGGGCACCTCCTTGGAGAGGCGTTTTAGGTCGGCGATGAGGGCCTCGGACTCGGCGAGGGCCTCAGCGTACTCCACGCATTCCACGTCGCATTCGTACGTGTGGTGGTACGTGGATCCGACGGTGATGATCCCGTTGGGGCCTGGCATCTTGAGCTTGAGGTAGGTGTAGTTGAGGACGGCCATGAACTTGGCGTAGCACAACCTTCCCAACACTGCGTGGTAGGTCCCTCGAAACCCGACCACCTCGAAGGTGAGGGTTTCCTTTCGGAAGTTGGAGGGAGTTCCGAAGCACGCGGGCAAGTCAATCCGCCCGAGGGGCAGGATACGCTTTCCTGGTGCGATCAGGTGGAAAGGTGTCGCACCGGCCCAGACCTCGGACCGATCCACCCCCAAGAGTTCCAGGGTCTCGGTGTAGATGATGTTGAGGCTGCTGCCTCCGTCCATGAGGACCTTGGAGAGCCTAACATTGCCGATGATCGGATCGACAACGAGCGGGTACCTTCCTGGGATTGGCACGAAGTCGAGGTGGTCGCCTCGGTGGAAGGTGATAGGCTTGTCGGACCAGTCTAGGTAGACTGGCGCTACCACCTTTACCGAGCAGACCTCCCGGCGCTCCTGCTTGCGGTGCCGAGCCGAGGTGTTCGCCACCTGCCCACCGTAAATCATGAAGCAGTTGTGGATCTCCGGGAACTCCTCTTCCTTATCGCCTTCCTTCTTGTTGTTGCCTTGGTCCTTGCCATCTTCTGCCGAGGGCCCGGCCTTATGGAAGTAGCACTGGAGCATGACACATTCTTCAAGGGTGTGCTTGACAGGACCCTGGTGATAGGGGCACGGCTCCTTGAGCATCTTGTTGAACGTGTCGGCCCCTCCTGGAAGCTTCCGAGGGTTCCTGTGCTTGGCAGCAGCGACGAGATTCGCGTCAGCGGCGTTGCGCTTTGCTTGCGCCTTCTTCTTGGCCTTCTTCTTCGCACCACGCTGGGCGAACGCCTCGGAGGCGTCTTCCTTCGGCTCCCCCTGAGGCTACTTGTCTTTCCGGAAGATGGCTTCGACCGCCTCCTGACCCGAGGCGAACTTTGTGGCGACGTCCATCAATTCGCTTGCCTTGGTGGGAGTCTTGCGCCCCAGTTTGCTCACCAGGTCTCGGCAAGTGGTGCCGGTGAGGAAAGCTCCGATGACGTCCGAGTCGGTGATGTTAGGCAGCTCGGTGCGCTGCTTCAAAAACCGTCGGATGTACTCTTAGAGGGATTTTTCTGGCCGCTGGCAGTAGCTTCGGAGATCCCATGAGTTCCCAGGGCACACGTACGTGCCTTGAAAATTTCCCGCGAAAGCCTTGACCAGGTCGTCCCAGTCGGAGATCTGCGCAGGGTGCAGATGCTCCAGCCAGGCCCGGGCGGCGTCAGAGAGGAAAAGGGGAAGATTGCGGATGATGAGGTTGTGGTCGTCTGCCCCTCTCGAGCCACAACTCTGGCCTTGTCTCCCCCGAGTACTTGGTGATGGTAGTCGGGGCTCGGAAACGGGCGGGGAATGGTGCTCGTCGTATGGCCTGGCTAAAGACTCGCGGACCGGGTGGCTCGGGCGAGGGACTCCGATCCTCCTCACTATCGCAGTGTCCCCCGCGCCCGGGATGGTAGCCCCAACGCACCTTCTCCTCGAGGCTGGCTTGATGGTCGCGATGGTGATGCTCGTTACCGAGGCGATCCCGGGTGGCAGGTGTGTCGTCCCGCGTGCGCTTGGGATGGACCGAGGCCTCCCGCATGCGTCGGGAGGACACCGCGTGATGCTCCGAGGGGTCAGCTCGCCTTCGAGAGGCAGAGCTCTCAGCTCGTCGAACTGCGGCACCTTCCAGGAGATCCTTGAGTTCGCCCTAGATACGTCGTCCCTCGGTGGTGGATGGCTCTGGCATGGTTCGAAGTAGCATCGCCGCTGCAGCTAGGTCCTGGCCGGACCCGCTAACGGCCGGGGGCTGTGCTGCCCTGGCATTATCGACGATGCGGCGGTAGACGTCCTGGGCCCGATGATGGGCTCCTCCGGCGAGTGTTCGGCCTGCCCACTCCTGCTCGATGCTCTGTCGGAGCTACACAAGTCGCCTTGCTTCCTCATCGACCTTGGTCTGCATCTCGTGGATTTGCTCGAGTTGTGTGTCCTGACCCCCCGCAGGGACTGGGACCACAGCTAGCTCCCGCGGGATGTCAACGTGAGATGCGGGCCCAGGGGGATCGTCAACCTCCGGCATACCGAGGTGGTTGCCTTCATCGTGATCTCCCTGATCGACGTGGAAACATTCGCGACTTGGGCCATAACCCTCATCATCAAGGCCGTGGCCATCGTCAGAGCAACCGGAGAGGCAGTGGTCACATGCGGACATGAAGTCCCGCATGGCACTAGGATCACCGAGGCCAGAGAAATCCCAACTGAAGTCCGGGTCGTCCTCTTCCTTGGACCCGCCGGTCTGGAGGTCGAGACGGCTGTCAATCGGTCCTAGGTCGACCACATATGGTACCCCAGAAGGTCTGGATACGCCCTTGCAAAAGCGCTCACTGAAGCGGGGTCGCTAGGTGGATCGAAGCTAAATCAAAAGGGAACAGGGTGGAATACGGACGGTACCTCTTGGTCGATAGATGGTGGTGAAGTCGCGTCGGGGATGGAACGCACCGTCATCTCAGGTACGAGGGTGACGCCCAGCAGGTCCTTTGCGAGGGTGCTGGCGTCATCAGTCCGCTTGGGGCTGTCATGTTGCGGGGAAGCGACGCTCGTCGTTGTCTCAGGTGTGAGGACAACACCCGACATGTCCCCCGGAGGAGTGCCGGCGTCGTCGACTCACTCTGGTTTGATAGCTGATAGGGTGCCACCTCCCACGTGGCCACGGTTGCCCCGTCTCCATCTCCTCCGGCGAGGAGGGTGGCGGGGACGACCCGAGTGCTCCTCTTCTACCGCGGGGAGATGCTGTCATTGAGTTTGCCGCCGCCGGGCAAGCCGACTGTCGTTGTCGTCGTGCTGCGAGGGGAGGAGTACAATGTCGTAGCTACCATCAAGGGACATGAACTCGAGACTCCCGAAGCGGAGCACCGTCCCGGGCTGAAGAGGTTGCTGAAGTCTACCCATCTGGAACTCAACGGGAAAGTGTTCGTTAACACGCAGTAGGCCCCTACCTAGCGCGCCAAATGTCGAGGTTTCAGACCCGGGGAGTCCCTGGACCGACGAGTAAATTTGTCGCTGCGTGTCCCTGCCCAGATGGGTTGGTGCGAGATGGAACACAAGGGGAAAACGAGCCTTGTATTATCCTGCACCAGGGTGCGCGTAGTAGGGGTTACAAGCGTTGCGAGAGGGCGAGAGCGAGAGGGCGAGTACGAGAGGGCGAGAGAAATAGAGAGAGAGGGTCTGGCCCTGCTCGTCCTCTCCCGTCCCTTTGTTGTGCGTTCGTGTATTCATACGCTCGTACGTTCGTTCCTCCTCCCTTTCCCCTTTCCCCCTGGACATCCCCTTTTATAGAAATAAGGAGATGGCGTAACTGTACAATGGGGGTGTAGTTGGGAGCTAACGTGGCTGACAGGGAAGTGCCCTGAGCCCTGTACAGATAATAACGTGGCCGTCGGAGGAGCGTCTCGAGCCCTGTAGAGGTAGTATCATGGCCGTCGGAGAAGTGCCTTGAGCCCTGTAGCAGCACAGCTATTGGCGCTGCATGGATCCTGCTGACGTCTCCTTGCTTTTGTAGGGGGCTTGAGAACCACCGATGTCATGGACGCACGCGGGGAACCATCATTCCCTGTTACCAGGGTAAGCTTGATGGGACGCCGGTCTTATTCCTTTGTAGCCTGAGCTAGCTAGGAGTAGGGTGATGATGTATCCCTTGTGGCGCGGTCGGTCTGAGCCTGAGGTCGGGAGAGGTGGCGGCTCCTCCGAGGCCGAGGCTGGGGCCAAGGCCCAGGGTCGAGCGAGGACGTGACTCTTCCCGAGGCCGAGGCCGATCCCTGGGGTCGGGCGAGGCGGAGGTCTTCTCCCGAGGCCGAGGCCGAGGCCGAGCCCTGGGGTCGGGCGAGGCGGAGCTTCCTGTTGCGCCCGAGGCTGAACTTGACCGTTGTCGGTTTCGCCCGGGTGGTTGGCACAGAAGCCGAAGCGGGGTGGGCGGCGCTGTTTTCCTATCAGATCGGTTAGTGAAAGGGCAAAGTGACTGCGATCACTTTGACCTTGTCGACTGAGGCGCGCGTGTCAGGATAAGGTGTCAGGCGATCCCAGCATTAAATGCGCATGCAATACGGTCGGCTGGTAAGGCGGTTTGGCCAAGGTCGCTTGCACGACAAGGCTTGCCTTTGGCTGAGCCGAGGGTGCGCTCACTGCCTGAGGAGACCCTCGGGCGAGACGTGAACTCGTCCGGGACCACTGTTCCGCCCGAGGCCGGGCTCAGGCGAGGCGAGATCGTGTCCCTTGGTAGACGAAGCTTTGACTTTGACCCGAACTGTAAGCCTTTATGGTTTGTTCTGAAGGTGTTTTCGAGCCATGTTTAGGAGTGTTGGGGGTACCCCTAATTACGGTACCCGACAGTTACTGTTCAGGCGAAGGAGGAGCACGGGTTAGAGGGGATAAAAGACTAGGGGGTTAAGTGCTAAGTCAGTGACTCCTGTGAATAGTTCTTCAGGGGCACGGTTTAAACGACTCAGATACAAATAAGCCCAGGGACCCCGATGTAAAGTCGTTTTCCTTTAACCTTTTATGTTTATTCTTTTCAAATGAGTAGAGAACTTGGACAATTCATAACTTGAGTTATATTCAACCAAATTTGGTCAAACAAATTTTGCTAGGACCTACATATTATAAACTATCAAGCAAAAATAGTAAACTTCATGGTTTCTGCAATACTTTTTAGAGTTTTGATTAAATTAGGAAAATACCCAAAACTTATTAATCCAAAGAAAAAATAGAAATACTTCTATACTAGGCTGAAAAAAATTTGTAGAGATACATACCCAACATACACACTGTTTAAAACTACTAAACACCCCAGTATACAAGAAGAACCCAAGAATGTCCATTAAAAACTATTTCTGCCCAAACCTTAGAAAAATAAGAAAGGTAATGGAAATTAATAACCAGATGATGAACATATTTTTCCTAGTATACCTAAGTGATAAAGAACATAGGAAAAATACAGAGAACCCTAGACCAGAGCTAGTCTAAGGTTATTTATTTTATTAGGCACTAAGAAATCAAGAAAAGCCATAATTAAAAATATAAGGACCATTGCAAAAATGGCAAGAAAAATTCAGTAGACTACTAACTGCTAGAACACCACTACAAAAATGATAAACACCTCAACCCATCGCAATAAGTGAGTTGAACAATTAAAACATGAATTTGGCCCATGCTTTAAATAAATCATGAGAAAGCCTAAAAATGTGCAATAGTGGGCAAACAAAATTTTACCCAATTACTTATGATATAAACCACCAGAGAAAAATATAAAACTCAATTAAGAATGTAAGGTAACACACATCACCCCCTACCCCATGAAAAAGGTCATATATTCCAAGAATTTCTACCACCCTTTTCCTTGAGCTAAAAGTTGCCAAACTCTAGAATGATTTCTCTTGCGCAAAGAAGAAAATAGAAAAAATAGAAAATCTGTTGTTTGACATTTATCAAGTATAGTGGTAGTAGAAAGCACCATTATGGCCAAAAACTTTAGAAAATCACAATAAAAGGGCCAATAGGTATCAGTGGCTAAAACTTGGTACAAAGTCATAATATTGCACCCAAATGCCAGCAAAAATAAGCCTTAGGAAGTAATCCACTGTTAGAAGAGAGTTATAGTTCAAAGCACCCCCTCTGGCCTAAAACTTCATATTTTTGTACAGAGTGAACCTTTAACATTTTAAGCCTCGATTTTTTAGACTGAGAGTTATACACCAGTGAGAAACTACTATAATGTTTACATAATTTTTGGAATTTTATAAAGCTATGTGGTAGTTCAAACCCACTTTAAAAAGTATAATAGAAAAAATGGAAAAGAGAGAATTGGTAGGAATAATAAATCTCACCCCTAATGAATTCAGCAAAGATCATGATAGACTTTCACTAAGACACTAAAAGAAAACCAGTGGGACACCTAAATGATCTGACCACTTAAACTTGACCATACTTGACCCTAAAATGCACTACATGACGGTTCACTTACCGCGACCTACGGTTGGTTGCTAAAACGGCCTTCAGTGACCTACGGTTGGTCGCTAAAAACTTTTAACGACCCATAAGGATGGTCGTTGTAAGTGCCGTCACTAAAGGCTTTAGCGACCGACATCTTTTTAGCGACCGACCGTCCGTTGCTAATATTGTATATTTAGCGACCAATCGTGGGTTGCTGTACTATAGATTTAGCAACCAACCGTAAGTCGTCATACTATACATTTAGCAACCAACAGAAAGACGCCCTTTTTACAGTTGTTATTAATAATAATATTTATTTAATTAAGCACCACAAATCATAGATTTTTATACACAAATCATAAAGACATAGTTAATCAGTATACCACAGTCATAGATCCATCACATAAACACAAAAGCACCACAATTATATATTCACAAAAGCATCACAATTATAATATCATCACAACTAGATCATTTACAGATAGATAGCTAGATCATTCACAAAAGCTCCAGAGATGATCAATCACAAAAGCACCACAGCAACATCACTCCAGCTTGAAGCAGTTCAAAAGCCCACAACTACATCACTAATGTTTCATATCACTCCAGCTATTGTTCAAAAGCCCACAACTACATCACTCTAGCTGCTCCAGAGTTGATCAGTCACAAAAGCACCAAAGCTACACTAATGCTTCAAGCAGTTCAAAAGCCTTCAGACAACCACTCCAGCTTCTTGTATCCTCCTGTTTTAAGGTACAAGCTTTCTTTGTCGAGAACACCCTAGAAAAAAGTACATCAAATTAGTATATTGTTGCTAAATTTGCAAATAAAAATACAGTTTTGATGTGAAATAAATCATAGACGTAAAAAGTACTATTCTTTGCATTTAGTTACTTTCATGCTCCATATCCATAAAAACGCCAAATAATGCAGTGTCATTATTGAGATCTAGCAAAGCCAAGTGCTGGAAAATTGTACATTAGACTAAAAATACAATCATAATAAACTAAAATAAAAATTGATGAGATTTCATCCTCCCAACAGATACAGATAAATCATATCAGTAAGTGTATTAGATTATGATAAGAAAAAAATCAGCTTCTCCTTAAACAGTTATACTCGATAAGATATCTCATGCACATTCAAATTCTCTCCTCTTAGTTGATTCCAGCCTTGCGCTTAACGTGCCCTTTTTGTCCTAGATTTCTCCATAACTAGATGACACCACGGAGCACTGCTATTTGCCCAAGAGAGGAGGAACATGTAAGAATTAAGCAAATCATTTTTTAATAAATGAAAGTAACAAAACTTTAAATGGCACTCACAAGATCTGTGCGAATTCTTCAGACATGTACCATTTAAAGATGGGAATTTAAATGGTCTAATCACGGTATTCACAAATTATAAAATTAACCAGCCCAGTTGTAAGACGCATACAAATTCAAATGATGCAATGGTCTAACCTCTAGGAGAGTGTTGAACATATGACCACCAAATTCATGTGATTCATGGTACATTCCCTGCAGTAGAAACATCATATTCAACAAATGGTTAGTCAATAGCCGACCTCAGGTGCCATCCAGTATGGAGTGCCGACCACTGAATGAGTGTTGATGTCAGCTTCAGTCAATTTAGTGGCAACTCCAAAATCAGCAAGTTTGACAAGACCCTAAACAAGCAGGGTTCACAAATGAAGATATGTAAATAAAACATATTACTGCTATGTTTCTATTGCAAGTTTAGAATTAAGGGGGATACACACTTCATAATAACAACTCATCCTCCCAAAATCTACGCTAGCACACTATTTGTCCATGGTTTTATCTCTAGGATGCCCCTTTATTTCTTTCTTTTTTACTGCATCAGTCATGTGACTACATGTTTTCATGGTTTTATGCTTCCAGTTATGGTATTAGAAGGTTACTTCCAAGTTCCAAGACAAGTTTAACAACATTCAGATTTCTAGGCGTTTCAAGATTTCTTTTACCAAATTCAATGATTGAAACAAAGGAAAAAGGAGGGAAATAATATACAACCATTAACCTCTTTGGTACTCAGTATATTTGTGCCCTTGATATCTCTATGAATGACACCTTGTTCATGCAGATAAACAAGACCTTCCAACACCTGGTCATATAAAAATTGAAATCAGATAAAAATAAGGGGAAAAAGAGAAAAGTAGTAGTATTACAGTAACCACCACAAGCACCTGAGCAATGTAAAGAGACACGAAAGATTCAGGAATAGGTCCGAATTTGTTTGGCTTGATAATATTGGCAAGTGAGCCATTCTCCACATACCTGCAGATATCGAATGGTATTAGAACTTCCATGTCGAAATTCACTAGATGTATATAGTATACCTCTACCTTGAATCAACTATGAGGACATTTTCAACGATGATTGCTTACTCTAAAATAATATGGAGGTGGCTCTTTGTCTTCAGTGATCCCAGATACTTGACAATATTTTTGTGATTGAGATTCTGTACAAAAAACAAAAGATTTGGAGTTTATTACCTCTGTAGCTCATAGCCTGGCTCCTCCTGCACAATAGAACCCAAGGCAATTATCCACTGGAAAGAAAACAATTTGTGCCTCTGGAAACCCCAAAAATCCCAAGAGAGCAAAAATGTGGAAGCAAGGAACGGCGCTGGCCCACTGCCTCTGCTCCCACCGCTCTTTTGAGCCGCCATGGCCGCTGCGGCTTCTTCCATCTCTCACTGATGATCTGCTCGCGGGTGGACGATGGCAGTGGCTAGCCACTGGACTCCGTTGGCACGGTGGCGGCATAGTCTGGGACTCTCGGATCTGGGTGCTGGCGGCTGCTGTGACCTGCGAACAGGGGCTGGGGCATGGGCGCCGTGCCTCGCCGCCTGGGGGAGTGGCCGAGTGGGGTGGGTGGCGGCCTGGCGGGTGGGGGCCTGGGCATGGCCGGGTGGCCTAGGGTTAGAGGTGTAGTATGGGCTGGAATACGGTTTCGTTTGTTTAGTAGGCCTTTAGATGGGCTTTGGTGAGTAAATAAGAAACATAAAAATCACGTACCCCTATAGCGACCCACCATCAGTCACACACTTACCTCTATAGCGATTGATCATTAGTCGTTAAATTTCTAAACTTTTAGCGACCCACAGACCGTCGCTATAAATGCATTTAGCGACCAACCGTCGGTCCATAACTTTTAGCGACCAACCGTCGGTCCCTAATAAGGGTCGCTAAAGATCAACCGTCATGTAGTGATGGCTAAGTACACCACTAGAACTCCCAAAATTAAGATTTAGCCTTACCTTATCAACTTGATCATTTTTACTACTACTACATTGCATATCATGGCATACATGTATCTCACTCATTGCATTCATTAGATTGCAACCTCGCTGACGGAGAGTACGTGCTCATTCCCGAGCAAGGAGCTATCCAAGAGGAAGTCTAGGAGCTAGCTCCCGAGCCTGCCACAGAGGATCTTCCCGCAGCCCCAGCATTTGAAGGCAAGCTCCGGTTTTATGCATAACCAATTTATATATACTACTTTACTACACTTAATGTTTGTAGGCTTGTAATGTGCACTTAAGTGTAGGAGTTGATTGAAACCCTTAGTTGCATGAACTCAAGATTCCTTTTTGAGATGGATACTAGTATGATAGGTCGAGTAGCTGCTTTGCTAATCAGGATCTCGGTAGAAGTTGAGTGATTTTTGTAGCACTGCGCGAGGTCAGGCATTGATTGTATTCATCTTGATAACGAGATCTATGATGGTCTATGGACATGGATCCAGGGTGGATGCCTTGTCTATGAGACGGAAATGGGATTAAGGATTAATGTGTGGATACCTGAGTCAAGCTTTTGAATGTACTAAGCACATGTTGGGAAATATGGTAACCGGTAAACCTAGTACCTGAGTGAAGCTGGGCATGGACTTTACCCCTCACTCGTCCTGAGACTGGGTCTCCCATGCTAGCTATGGTGGGTACAAGTGTGGTCACTGCACGGCAGTAGCCGGGGTTAGTGGAGCATTGTATGCCAAGGCGGTGAGTCCTGGCCGCGAACGGGGAATCGATGGGGACAGTTGACGTGTGTGGCGACGGAGTGCCCCTACATGTCGTGTGTTTAGGTTTACCTTGCAAGGTTTAAAAACTCGATTCGAATCATCTGCTTCTCGCAGCTAATGAGACTGCTTGACCCCTTGTACTGCATTGAATAAAAAGTGGAATGAGGTTTTACTTGAGATAACATGTTGATTGTGCTAAATGATTGTTACCATATATGCTTAGAATGGAGCAAACCTAGCTAAATTAATGATGCCAGAATTTGAAAAGCTAAAAATGGATTTTAGACTCAGGTAGTGCTTTTGGCAAACCAAACCCCTCAGCTAAATAGTTGCATGGTCTAGAGGTAGAGGAGTAGACTCCTCACACCGGGTAAGTCTAGCTGAGTATTAGTATACTTAGCCTTGCTTGTGGCACAATTTTTGCAGGTACGCTACAGGACATGGTTGATGGTGTGACTTGGCCTTCCACCTTGCCACCGGGTTGGACGGTCGAGTGGGATGCTGCTCCAGTAGGAGAGGAGCAGGAGGAGTAGTGGTCTAGGCCTTGCCCTATTCCTCAACATTTGACATTATCGATTATCCGCTGCACTTCATTTATGAACTTATTCCCTTTCATTAAAACTCTGATTTATGTAATAACTCTATTACTTTAATTTGTGGTTTCATGCTTTATTGTATTCTCTCTATGACTCACCTTCGAGTGAGCTAGTGGTATTCGATCCCAGGGAAGTGGCTTTATCAGACTAGATCTGAGGGACTGACGGGTTATTCCAATTTAAGTGTGTTGCTGCCTCTAAGGCGTGACTAGGGCACTCAAGCTGGAATAATTCGGGCAGTTCCACCACAGCTGGTATCGGAGCGAATACCACCACAGAGAAATCAGTAAGTCGTGAATACCAACTTTTCAAAAATAAAAATTGCTTAGAAACCAGTATTGGAATCGTCAGGAATAGAACGCTAGACCTAGGACGAAAGGCCTCAGGAATAGTGGGAAAACAGGTGGCTAATTAGGTAGGCCATATGGTCCAATCTTAGGATTGCAAGGATGCCCTAAAAGCACCCATCTGATCGGTGAGGAGACGTTCTTTCCAGCATGCATGCATTATAAAAACATGAAAGGATTAGAAATTAAAGGAAAGATGCATCCAAGTGTGAATTGTAGCTAATAGGGTTAATAATGAATGACATAAGAAGAAGAATCTAATCTAACCCACCTCCTTTTAACAACCTGGGCACATGTTTTTCCTTTCCACAGACATAACGTTTACGTCTAATCCTCTTTCACAGATGACTTCACCCACCCCCGCCAACGGAGGAGACACTCGTTTCAGTTCCGATTTCCTTTCACACAAGGGTTTTCCTTCCATCTTGTGGGAGGTGCTTAGCTCCGCCGATTACCCTACACCCCCTCTGTACATGGTACAGTTGTACTAGGAGCATCGGGTGCCACATTGCCAAGTCTGGCTGACTCTGGAGGCTCACCCCCTACAGCCGGATTGGCGTTCCCTTGACTCCGAGACTATTGGATTCAGGTCGGACGACACCACCGAGGCTGCAGCTATGAAGACCCTGACAACTTTCTATGGCTACCATCCCTTGGAGATGGTAATGCACCCACTAGGACTCTTCCCCGCTGAGAAGAGGGATGACCCCATGCGGTGCAACCGAGTGAGCCACGTGAAGGACGTGTGGGCCATGCATCCCGACCAAGTGGGGAGGATCACTGTTCAGTGCATGAGCGCACTGTACCACCTTCAGGCCCTATAGAGCGATGCCATGGCACACCTCACTAACCTTGCTCAGACCACCAAGCTCACCCTCGATAGCCGAGAGGACTTTGTGGTTGACTTGTCTTCAGAATTGGTGGAGAAAGACCTACAGGTGGAACAGTTGAGCCAGTGCATCGCAACCCTGGAGAAGGAGGTGGAGATCCAGGATAACACCATTGATGTCCTGGAGAACCAGCTCCGTGATGTGCAGGAGGAGTTTAAGGGAGCTAATGACCACCTGGAGATGCACCACCAGGATATGGAGGCAAACGAGGCCAAAAGCAAGGGAGAGGAGGCTCCTGAGGAGTTAGAACCAACCCCTGGTACCAATGCGACTCCCTCCGGGATGCCCCCTGCACCCATATCCAGTGTCGCCTCTACCACTCAGGGTTGATGGGTTAGCTTGACGCATTAGGAGGATAGAAACCCTCGCGAGCTTAGTTGGCATCAGATTTTGGACTAGGCTTATGGGTACTTTCCCCTAAATTGATGTAACCCTGGAAAGCTTTTGTTAGTAATGAAGTGAATGCAATCATGTTATCCTCGTCCGATTTGATGTTATGTTATGGCATTTCCTTTCCGTATGATATAAAGAATATTGTTCAGAATCGTGAATTGGGATAACAATGGCGACAATTTCTATTTTCAGATGGCAGCTAGGCAGTGTTGCGGGCAGAACGAGCAAGTTCCCCCGCCACCTCCTCCAGCTCCCACGGTGCAAGAGCTGATGGCTCAGCAGAATGAGATTCTGCGGTAGCTATTGCAACGCCAGCCCCACCCTCAGCAGTACGGTGGAGGCCAGCCACAACATCCTCTGGCTACAGCAACCTATCAAGAGTTCCTGAGCATGCAGCCGCCCCTGTTCACCAAGGTAGAGGATCCGCTTGACGCTGATGTGTGGCTACGGGTCGTGGAGTCCAAGTTTCCCCTCCTCACGGGAGCTTGCCCTAACGACACCAAGACTCGCTTCGCCGCACAGCAGCTTCGCAGACCTGCTCAGACATGGTGGGACCATTTCTGCACCATGGTATCTGCTGATCATGAAGTGACATGGGAGGAATTCAAGACTGCTTTCAGAGGACACCACATTCCAGCAGGGATTCTGGATCGCAAGCTGAATGAGTTTCTAGTATTAACTTAGGGAACCTGCACTGTGTTACAGTATGCCTAGGCCTTCAACGACCTGTGCTAGAATGCGGGCTATCACACAGATTTTGATGAGAAGAAGAGAGACCGCTTCCGTAGAGGTCTTAACACCAAGTTGCGTGAGCATCTCAACACTGTTCGGGCTGATATCTTCAATGAATTGGTCAACCTTGCCATATCATTGGAAGACTGTATTGTAGCTCACCGGGCAGAGAAGAAGAGGAAAGCACCAATGTCAGGACCCTCAGCTCCACCCTAGAGGTTCCGGATTGTCTCCAGTAATCAAAGCAGAGGATTTCAGCAGCAGGCGAGAAGATGGGTTATCAGGCCGCCTCAGCAGCAGTAAGCACCCAACCGCTTTCCAGCTCCCACCCTAAGGAAGAATCAACCTTAGCAGCAGCAGCAGAAGTCCGTCAGGGGAATGGAAACAAATGCTTCACATGTGGCAATGTGGGCCGTTATGCCAAGAATTGCCCGAGGAATCAGCCGAGGCAGGTGCCAGCACCAAACCAAGACAGAGGGAGAAAGCAGAAGGTGCAAGTTAGACAAGGGAAGCTCAATTTCACTACTCTAGAGGAG
The DNA here is from genome assembly GCA_029449295.1 of Zea luxurians. Lineage (NCBI taxonomy): Eukaryota > Viridiplantae > Streptophyta > Magnoliopsida > Poales > Poaceae > Zea > Zea luxurians. The sequence continues at coordinate 8,048,114 of JAOPSE010000005.1, read as the reverse complement.
CTACCTGAAGGAGCCCCCGTCATGACTGGTATCTTTTTAGTTTTTAATCAACCTGCTTTAATTCTGTTTGATTCTGGTGCATCACATAGCTTCATTAGCCAGAAGTTCGGTGCCAAATGTAAATTGCCTTTTTGTCATGCCGAGGGTCTTTTATGATCGCAACGCCAAGAGGCAAGGTTGCAACAAATCAATTAAATCAAAGTGTGCCTATTCGGCTGGGAAGCAACATTATCAAAACCACCCTCTTTATTCTAGGGCTAGATAATGTGGATATTATTTTGGCAGCCAATTGGATGACCCAGCACCAAGTGGTGCTAGATGTAGCCAACCGCATCGTTGAAATCCAATCCCCAATCCATGGGAAATTCACTTTATTTTTGCCCAGCCAAGAAATCACTCGGTCATGTGCTTTTGCTATGATAGAGTTACCCCTGAAGAAAATTCCAGTGGTCTGTGAATATGCAGATGTTTTCCTGATGAGTTGCCAAGAATGCCACCAGACCGGGATATTCAATTCGCCATCGAGTTGCAACCGGGAACGACACCTATTTCCAAGAGGCCTTACCGGATGCCACCCGCTGAATTGGTAGAATTGAAGAAATAGCTGCAAGAGTTATTGGACTAGGGTTTCATCCGCCCAAGTACTTCACCTTGGGGATGTCCAGCCTTGTTCGTGAAGAAGAAAGATGAAAGCTTAAGGCTATGTATAGATTACCGCCCACTCAATGCGGTGACTATCAAAGACAAGTATCCTTTGCTTCTATTGATGTTCTTTTCGATCAATTGGTCGGAGCCAAAGTGTTTTCCAAGATAGACCTTTGCTCCGGCTATCATTAGATCAAGATACGAGCAAGTTACATTCCAAAGACTGCCTTCTCAACCAGATACGAACTATATGAGTATTTGGTGATGTCGTTCGGGTTGACTAATGCGCCAGCATACTTTATGTATCTGATGAATTCAGTCGTCATGCCTGAACTGGACAAGTTCGTGGTGGTTTTCAACGACGATATCTTGGTGTACTCAAGAAATGAAGAAGAGCATGCCGGTCATTTGCATGTAGTGCTCCAACATCTGAGAGAGCATCGTCTTTATGCCAAATTGACTAAATGTGATTTTTGGCTAAAATAAATCAAATTCTTGGGTCACACTATCTATCAAGAAGGAATAGTTGTTGATCCAAATAAAGTGCAAGAGGTGATGAATTGGAAGCCGCAAACAACTGTCCGTCAGATTCGAAGCTTTCTGGGATTGGCCGGGTATTATCGAAGATTCATTCCAGACTTCTCTCGAATGGCGAAGCCCATGACTGAATTGTTGAAGAAGGGAGCAAAATTCGAATGGGGTCAGAAATGCGAAGATGCTTTCGACACTTTGAGGCAGCATCTGACCACAGCACCTGTGTTAGCGCAGCCTGACAACAGCAAGCCATTTGATGTGTATTGTGATGCCTCTTCACCGGATTGGGTTGTGTTTTGATGCAACACAACCGAGTCCTTGCCTACGCTTCAAGAGCACTTAGACCTCATGAGCAGAATTACCCCACTCATGATTTAGAGTTGGCAGCCGTGGTTCATGCATTAAAAATGTGGAGGCACTACTTAATGGGAACCCACTGCAACATCTATACAGATCACAAGAGACTCAAGTACGTCTTCACTCAAGCTGATCTCAACATGAGGCAGACAAGATGGCTAGAACTGATCAAGGACTACAACTTGAAATTACACTACCACCTAGGGAAAGCCAATGTGGTAGCTAATGCCTTGAGTCGGAAGTCACAATGCAACTGCATGATGATGGATTCTCACATCAATACCCTGTGTGATGAGTTGAGCAAGATGAGGATCAAAGTAATTCCTTCTGGTACCTTGTCTCACATCTCCATTGAGCCAACCTTGCAAGACCAGATAATTATGGCCCAGCTCAGTGACAAGGGAATGCAAATCATCAAGGAGAATCTTCATCAGAAAGTGTAAAAGTATAAGTGTTTTCGCCAAGACAGCAAGGGGATATTGTGGTTTGAAGTCAGATTGGTGGTTCCTAAAAATAAAGACCTCAAGAAGAAAATCTTGGATGAGGCTCATCTCTCCAAATTCTCCATGCACCTAGGAAGCACCAAGATGTACCATGATCTGAAGCCCTTGTATTGGTGGACTAGAATGAAAAGAGAGATAGCTTAGTATGTATCGAAATGTGATACCTGTCAGAGGATAAAGGCAAGCCACTTAAAATCAGCTGGTGCCTTGCAACCCCTATCAATACCTTCGTGGAAATGGGATGACATCAGCATGGATTTCATTGTGGGTCTGCCCAACACCTCTCGACATCATGATTCAATTTGGGTCATTGTGGACCGATTGACGAAAGTGGCATATTTTCTTCCAGTGCACACCATCGATAAGGCTCAGAAGTATGCAGAATTGTATATTGACCGAATCGTGTGTTTGCACGGGTTACCCCAGACAATTGTCTCTGACCGAGGAGCCCAATTCGTTACCAGATTTTGGGAGCAATTGTAATAGTCTTTGAGAACCAAGCTAATAAGGAGTTCAGCTTGCCACCCCCAGACTGATGGTCAGACCGAAAGGGTAAATCAAATTCTTGAAGATATATGCTAAGGGCTTGTGCGATCGATTGCGGCAAGAACTAGGACAAGTACCTCTCTTTGGCAGAGTTTGCTTATAACAACAGTTATCAATCCAACCTAAAGATGGCACCCTTCGAAGCCCTATATGGAAGAAGGTGTCGAACACCCCTCAACTAGTCTCAGCCCGGAGAAAGAGAAATCTTTGGACCTGACTTAGTGACTAAAGCTGAAAGGAAAGTCAAATTGATCAGGAATAATCTAGAAGCTGCTCAGGACAGACAAAAGAGCTACCATGACAAGAGAAGAAAACCTCTCCAGTTTGAAGTGGGAGATTTCGTATATTTGAAAGTATCACCCACAAAAGGAGTGCACATGTTTGGGATCAAAGGCAAGTAAGCCCCTCGCTACATTGGACCTTATGAGATCGTGGAAGCATGTGGACCCATGGCATACAAATTGAAGCTACCTCCAAAAATGTCTGCCATCCACAATGTGTTCCATGTATCCCAATTGAAGAAGTGTGTTCGTTTGCCAACCGAGGTTATAGCAGAACCAGAAGTGGAGATAGAGCTAGATCTATCATATCAAGAGTACCCTTCCAAGGTTTTAGATTGCAAAGAAAGATCAACTCATGCGAAGTCGATCAAAATGTATAAGATCCAATGGAGCAATCACTCAGAGGAAGAAGCTACTTGGGAGACTGATGAATTTCTACGATCGAACTACCCCGATTGTCTACCTAAGGGAATTGGTACGTAACCATGCCCCTTACCCTCACCCTACCCTTTGAATCCAAATATAAGAAGGATGATCTTAACATAAACTAAGTAAGCTATAAAACTAACTCAAGAAGGACTTCCTTCTGAAGTTGCAAAGAGGATGACATTCAAAGAGCAGTTTACTAAAGAACATTGATAAACAAACCCACACCATGCAAGCAAGCCATAACGTTCTCTTCACCCCTGGGGACTCTGACCCGAATCTTGGGACGAGATTCCCTTAAGGGGGGAAGGCTGTAACACCCCAGTGTTAATTAGGGTTCTCCCAGTACCCCAACTTGTGACCATTATCACATGTGGCTCTAATGATGCAAGAAACACCAAACTTAAAGGATTAAATCCTAAGTAAAATCTTTTCCAGCTCAAGAATCATACACTAAGCACATCATGCACCTTAAGTGAGAAAAACATCCAAAACCCTAACACCATTCAAATTGGCCATTTGAGCACAAAAGGGAATTTTAGAAAAGACTTGGGAAAAATACAAAATCTTAATATGGACCAATTAACAAAGTTATAGTGTATAAAATAAACTACAAAATGTAGTAAGGAATATTGCTCATTTGGATTTTCCAAAATCCCCAAAACAGCCCATGAAGTAAAGCCTCTAGGAAAAATTCAGAAATTTAGAAATCTGAATTTTGAACCCTTCCCAATGTTCAGATGTGTTCTCTGTTTTCCAAAACTCGAATCCATAAAGTCCAAATATCAAAGTGGCGCCAAAATACCCTAGGAACAATCTGGTGAAGTTTGAAATCAAACCAGAATCGTCTGACATGATTTGACATGGGTTTTGTCTCGGTTTGAACAATGCAGACAGAGCTAACTTCACCCCACCTTATCTTCTCACCCAGGCCATATCTTCACTCGGGACTCACACACGGCAAAGAGCCCTTGGCACGGTGAAGAGACGATAAACAGGATCCTTGGCAAAATATGCACGTTTAGGTCGGCCAACAGGCGTTTGAACTCGGGCAGAATCACACCTCCACGTGTTCAATCGCGTGCTCAAGCGCTCGGCCGCGCACTGGCTGCCATCTGCGCGCGCACCGAGCACGGTCGGCTCCTGTCCCCGCGCCTGCACCCAACCATGCCCTGAGGGCGCCTATAAGTACCTCTAGTGCGCAGCAGTCCACCCTTCACTTCGCCTCACGCCCCGAGCAGAAACTCCAACTTCGACAAGCTCTGCACCGCCTGCCATCACTGCCCGAGCACGACCGTCGTGGCCAGCCCTTCCCATCAACCCCCAGCCCCACCCTAGCCCCTGGACGGCTTCCCCGAGAGGCGGAGAAACTTTCCCAAGCTTGAGTCGAGCATTGCCTCACCGAAGAAGCGAGCGCGACATTGTTGGACTTCGCCCGACCGCCACCGCGCGTGGACCAAATCACACGGTGAGCCATTCTCCAATTCCTTGCACCCACATCATCGCTGACCTCCCCTGAAGCTCCCCGAGCACCTTGATTTGACTCTACCGCCGTGAGCAGGCCGGAGCACGCACCGTCGATGAGCCCGACCGCCTGCGCACGCGGCCAGCCCACCTCCGGTCACCACCGCCGACGACCCGCACCTGGACGTGATCGCTAGAGACCCCCGGACCTCACCCAACCCTCCGTCGGACCTCTACCGTTGCTGGTAAGCCGCGCCACCGCTTTTTCCTCCTTAGTTACTGTTCAGGCGAAGGAGGAGCGTGGGTTAGAGGGGATAAAAGACCAGGGGGTTAAGTGCTAAGTCAGTGACTGCTGTGAATAGTTCTTCAGAGGCACGGTTTAAACGACTCAGATAGGAATAAGCCCAGGGACCCCGATGCAAAGTCGTTTTCCTTTAACCTTTTATGTTTATTCTTTTCAAATGAGCAGAGAACTTGGAAAATTCATAACTTGAGTTATATTCAACCAAATTTGGTCAAACAAACTTTGTTAGGACCTACATATTATAAACTATCAAGCAAAAATAGTAAACCCCATGGTTTTTGCAATACTTTTTGGAGTTTTGATTTAAATTAGGAAAATACCCAAAACTTATTAATCTAGAGAAAAATAGAAATACTTTTATACTAGGCTGAAGAAAATTTGTGGAGATACATACCCAACATACACAATGTTTAAAAATACTAAACACCCCAGTATACAAGAATAACCCAAGAATGTCCATTAAAAACTATTTCTGCCCAAACCTTAGAAAAATAAGAAAGGTAATGGAAATTAATAAACAGAGGATGAACATATTTTTCCTAATATACCTAAGTGATAAAGAACATAGGAAAAATATAAAGAACCCAAGACCAGAGCTAGTCCAAGGTTATTTATTTTATTAGGCACTAAGAAATCAAGAAAATCCATAATTAAAAATATAAGGACCATTGCAAAAATGGCAAAAAAAATCAGTAGACTCCTAACTGCTAGAACACCATTACAAAAATGATAAACACCCCAACCCATCACAATAAGTGAGTTGAACAATTAAAACTTGAATTTGGCCCATGCTTTAAATAAATCATGAGAAAGCCTAAAAATGTGCAACAGTGGGCAAAAATTTTTTACCCAATTACTTATGATGTAAACCACCAATGAAAAATATAACACTCAATTAAGAATGTAAGGTAACACACATCACTCCCTACCCCATGAAAAAGGCCATATATTCCAAGAATTTCTACCACCCTTTCCCTTGAGCTAAAAGTTGCCAAACTCTAGAATGATTGCTCTTGCGCAAAGAAGAAAATAGAAAAATTATGAAATCTATTGTTTGACATTTTTCAAGTATAGTGGTAGTAGAAAGCACCACTATGGCCAAAAACTTTAGAAAATCGCAATAAAAGGGCCAATAGGTATGAGTGCTAAAACTTGGTACAAAGTCATAATATTGGACCCAAATGCCAGCAAAAATAAGCCTTAGGAAGTAATCCACTGTTAGAAGAGGGTTGTAGTTCAAAGCACCCCATCTGCCCTAAAACTTCATATTTTTGTACATAGAGAACCCTTAACATTTTAAGCCTCAATTTTTGAGATTGAGAGTTATACACCAGTGAGAAACTACTGTAATATTTACAAAATTTTTGGAAATTTATAAAGCTATGTGGTAGTTCAAACCCATTTTAAAAAGCATAATAGAAAAAAGGGAAAAGAGAAAATTGGTAGGAATAATAAATCTCACCCCTAATGAATTCAACAAGGATCATGATAGACTTTCACTAAGACACTAAAAGAAAACCAGTGGGACACCTAAATGATCTGACCACTTAAACTTGACCATACTTGACACTAAAATGGCTAAGTACACCATTAGAACTCCCAAAATTAAGATTTAGCCTTACCTTATCAATTGATCATTTTTACTACTACTACATTGCATATCATGGCATACATGTATCTCACCCATTGCATTCATTAGATTGCAACCTCGCTGACGGAGAGTATGTGCTCATTCTCGAGCAAGGAGCTATCCAAGAGGAAGTCCAGGAGCCAGCTCCCGAGCCTGCCACAGAGGATCTCCCTGCAGCCTCAGCATTTGAAGGCAAGCCCCGGTTTTATGCATAACCAATTTATATATGCTATTTTACTACACTTAATGTTTGTAAGCTTGTAATGTGCACTTAAGTGTAGGAGTTGTTTGAAATCCTTAGTTGCATGAACTCAGGATTCCTTTTTGAGATGGATACTAGTATGATAGGTCGAGTAGCTGCTTTGCTAATCAGGATCTCGGTATAAGTCGAGTGATTTTTCTAGCACTCGCGCGAGGTCAGGCATTGATTGTATTCATCTTGATAACGGTATCTATCAAAGTGTGTTTAAGGTATGTCCACAATCTTTTTTTATTTCTTTTGTAGTTGTGCATGCAATGGATTTTAGTAGCCTAAATAGATTTTAGTTAACCATAGGAGCAGTACACATGTTTGTGGCTCTGTGTAGCATGCTTATTTGGTAGCCTGTTTTCACTCTTGTTAGGCTGGTGCTGCAGCTGCCTTCTTTGGTAGAGATAGAGTAGAACGCTTGCTGCTGCGTGCTTCCTGTTTGCTGCGTGCTACTGTTTGTTGCTTGCCGCTGCTAGCTGCGTGCTGCTATGTGTTGTTGTTGCTGCTTGCTGCATGCTGCATGTTGCTGCTTGCTGCTTGCTACTTGCTGATGGTTGCTACTGTTTGTTGCTTGCCGCTGCTAGCTGCGTGCTGTTGCGTGTTGTTGATGCTGCTTGCTGCTTGCTGATGGTTGCTGCTGATGCTGCTTGCTAGGAGTTGTGCTGTAGCTGTAGCTATAGGCATTACAGTTGTAGTCTTCCACTAATGATTAACCAAGTTATTGTAGCTTTACTAATTATTGTTTTGAACACTTCCAACAGGTTCCTTGTCGTCGTGATATCGTCGTCAGCCTAGCTAACCATCGCTTGCATCAATGGAGGGGATGGAGGGGTACACGATGACAAAAAACTTCCAATAATTTGCTAGTCCTGAGTAGTTTATTATCTATGTTATCACAATCCAAGCTAGTATGAGGATGTTGTGATTGTGAGCTATGTTATCAAATTAATTTGTATTTAGCCACTATTTATTTGGTGCAACCTATTTGTTACAACTTATGGTATGGATATAGTTAATATATGAGACAAGAGACAAATATTATGGTTGTCAATTTTGGTTCTTACGTTACTGATGTAAAATATAATTCTTTTGCATAACATTTTATACCCAATAGAAATGCAAAATGCATTGTCGTATAAATTGTGGGTTTGAATATATGTAAATGCAACTATTTTATTGGTTGTTGTATGGTTCAGTTGCAATGATTTTTTTGTTGCAATAAGATGTAATTACCATGGATCTATTTCGTTGGGACTTCAGTAGTCGCAACCTTTTCTTCTTGTTGCAACATCATTTGTTACGATATTTTTTGTTGTTGTTATATCGGTTCTTACCATAGATAATTTTATAGCAAAAAGGTCATGTAGCCACGAGACACATTATGTTGCAAAATGATCAAATGCAACGAAATTATTTGCATTGGCAATACATCTTGTTGCCACGAGTCACTGGTGTGGCACTAGTGTTTTGTTGCCACGAAGCATCTTGTGGTAACTAAAGCCATTTGCAACAGATTTAAACGTGGCATTAACACTTATTACCATGAAATATGTTGTGGCAATAGAGTTTTTGGCAACTATCGTAAATGTTGCAATATAACTTATTGCAACAGAATAGTCCATTGTAACAACGAACTACTGCAACACTTGAATACGTTGCAAAAGATGTAGTAATTGCAACAGAACGTAAAATTATTGCTATAGCCTATTGCCACTCTGTTTTCTGCAACAACAGGCAACGACAGTTGTTCTATCGCAATTGGTGCCTATCGCAACGATTTATGGTCTATCGCAACGATTTTTTCCCATTGCAAGAAGGTGATTTTTTAGTAGTGTATGGACTTGGATCCAGAGTGGATGCCTTGTCTATGAGACGGAAATGGAATTAAGGATTAATGTGTGGATACCTGAGTCAAGCTTTTGAATGTACTAAGCACATGTCGGGAAATATGGTAACCGGTAAACCTAGTACCTGAGTGAAGCCAGGCGCGGACTTTACCCCTCACTCGTCCTGAGACTGGGTCTCCTATGCTAGCTATGGTGGGTTCAAGTGCGGTCACTGCACGGTGGCAGCCAGGGTCAATGGAGCATTGTATGCCAAGGCGGTGAGTCCTGGCCGCGAACAGGGAGTCGATGGGGATGGTTGATGTGTGTGGGGACGAAGTGCCCCTACATGTCGTGTGTTTAGGTTTACCTTGCAAGGTTTAAAAACTCAATTTGAATAGTTTGCTTCTCGCAGCTAATGAGACTGCTTGACCCCTTGTACTGCATTGAGTAAAAAGTGGAATGAGGTTTTACTTGAGATAACATGTTGATTGTGCTAAATGATTGTTACCATGTATGCTTAGAAAGGAGAAAACCTAGCTAAATTAATGATGCCAGAATTTGAAAAGCTAAAAATGGATTTTAGACTCAGATAGTGCTTTTGGCAAACCAAACCCCTCAACTAAATAGCTGCATGGTCTAGAGGTAGAGGAGTAGACTCCTCACACAGGGTAAGTCTAGCTGAGTATTAGTATACTCAGCCTTGCTTGTGGCACAATTTTTGTAGGTATGCTACAAGACATGGTTGATGGTGTGACTTGGCCTTCCACCCTGCCACCGGGTTAGACGATCGAGTGGGATGCTGCTCCGGTAGGAGAGGAGCAGGAGGAGTAGTGGTCTAGGCCTTGCCCTATTCCTCAGCATTCGACGTTATCGATTATCCGTTGCACTTTAGTTATGAACTTGCTCCCTTTGATTAAAACTCTGATTTATGTAATAACTCTATTACTTTAATTTGTGGTTTCATGCTTTATTGTATTCTCTCTGTGACTCACCTTCGAGTGAGCTAGTGGTATTCGATCCCAGGGAAGTGGCTTTATCAAACTAGATCTGAGGGACTGACGGGTTATTCCAATTTAAGTGTGTTGCTGCCTCTAAGGCGTCACTTGGGCACTCAAGTTGGAATAATTTGGGCGGTTCCACCACAGAAATGACCTTGTTAAAGCGTGTAATTAGCGATTTGCACGAACGGCGACACGTGCGAACCTCATGTGAATTGCGCGCAAGGGTAGACGAAAGGTAGATTGGTGGGGTAGGCGAGGCTCAACGACATGTTGTGCGCATGACGCACCGCACGAGCGACGAGGAGGATGCGGCATGTCGACGACGAAGCTGGCTGATCGTGTCACCACGCTGGTAGAACGGCCGCACCAGGGCCGCAGGCTGGCCACTAGGCCATGCTGACGAGGGTCAGGCCAACCGCTACCGCGCACAGGGGCCTCACCGACCGGCATGGACGCCGCGCAAGCAGGCTGCGAGCCGCCACGGCAAGTCAAGAACAGGGACGAGTTACAACACGCGCGTTGATGGCTGCTAGGGCACAACGGGGCAAATCATGCGCAAGGCGAACTGGCCGGGGGAAGGCTCGGTCGGGGCTGTTGGGACCTTGCAGGCGCCATGCGCAGGGCCAGGCAGGGGCGCTCGTCGTCGTGCGGAAGGGGCATAGGGAGGGGTAGACGAAGGAGAGAGAGTATGCGGGAAGGGGGGTAGATGCTTACCATGCGGACATGCTACGCACGCGCGGCGATGACGAAGTACGGCATGAGCTTGACATACGCGGCCATGGGTGAGGCAGCGATGACTGGGTGGAGGCGGCGAGGGCGAGCGTCCCTGCGCACGTGAGCTGGGCTGCGGAGCGCAAGGCCACGCGAGGCAGCGCAGTGCACGCCCGCATTGGGTCCGGCCGGATGCAGCGGCGACGGGCATGGCGGAGCGGGAAGAGGAGGAGGAGGAGAAGGGGGAATGCTCACCTTGATGATCGTGACGAGGGCAGGGTGCGGATGCAGCGAGACTGACGAGCTCCGATGGTTTGGGTGAGAATCTGTGCGGGTGGGAGGGAGAGAGGAGTGTGCACGATAGCTCTTCGGGCGACGTGGGCGCAGGTGACAGGTGTCGTGAGCGCGAGCAGTTCTGTTTGCGTACAAAGCGGAGGGAGTGGTTGGGGAAGATGAGCAGGGGAGGGGCGACCTGGTGGGTGGGACCTACCCATAGGCGGTGGCGGTGCTCCTACGCATGCACTAGGGCACGGCGAGTGTCGCGCGGTCGGGGCGGGCTAGCTACGAGAGGCAGGCCGCGGGGAGGGGCATACTGGGCCTTGGGTGGGCTGGGGGGGTGCTGAGCCGCGGGCGCGAGGCAGGCCACAGGGAGGGGCGCGCGGGATGGGCTACGAGAGGGGGAGGGGAAAAGGAGGTCTGGGTCGTCTGGGGGTATTGGACTTCTTTCTCTCTTTTTTTCTATCTTCTTTCTTTTATTTATTATTTTTCTTTTCTTCCTAATTTAATTTATTCAGAAGAAAGAGTCACGAATTTAAATGGATGCACGCCTAAGTAAAACATCAAACAAATATAAATGTATTCTAGCATGATACAACAATCATTATTCTCATAGGGTTTTACTTTCCTACTATTGATATTTATATAATACAAAATAACTCCTCAATATTTTACGGAAAAGAGAATTAAAGCAAAGTAAGGAGAGGGTAACACCTGAATTTGGTTGATATTAGAAAAGAAATTTTATACCCCCAAATTTAGGGTGTTACATCAGCATTATGCTAAAGATCTAAAGTATCCTCAGGGATCCTGAAGTGTACGAAGGCGACGAAGAAGATGATTTCCTATATTGCCTTCCTGATAATAAGGAAATTGTCGTCTGCCGAGAAATGATGGACAACATGGGTTACCCGAAGCTTGAGCTTGGGCTGTCCTTAATGCTAAAGGACCATCTGGTAGACTGCTTGGCATACAATAGTTTGAAGGTTTGTGCTTACTTTTTTCTTCGGGTTCTTGATAATTAATTTGATTAAAGTATTTGCTTGTTTTTTTGTCGTTATTAGGGAATTATTTTAAGCAAAGCTTTGAAGGCGCAAAAAGAATGTGAGGATGAGAGCACTAAAATAGCCTTCGGAAATCCGCGCTCAGAAGTTATAACGCTTTGGAACGAGGCCCTTGAAAAAGGCGAGATTCTTCATTTTTTTAGTTGAAAGGCTAAAGACAAATGAAGCTAATTTGGCTAAATTCTCTGGAGCAGATCAAAATATTTCGAAGCTTGAAAAAGAAAAAGAACCGAACGCAAAACGTATAGCTGATCTTGAATATGCTTTACCTGCCCAAATAGAACTGCATAAATCTAAAGTGGCAAGACTGGAGAAAAAACTTGGCGAAGTTACTGAAAATTTTAACGTTGAGCAAGCGAAGCGTGAAATATCCGGCACAGGAATGATCCAGGGTACAAAAGAATGTTGAAGAGCTTCGTGAAGCGAAGGAAGAACGCTATTCTGTTGCCATGCAATGTTCTGATATATTGAAAATTGCTTTTGCTAAAGTTGGCGCATTCTCGACTGAGCAAAACTTTGTTTGGGGAGATCCTGAAGGTGTGATCAAATGGATTGAAGGTGAAATAGAAGTTTTTGATGAAATCCTAACCGATAGACGGGACTTTTGTGCTTCTATTGGTGCTTGGGGCCTATATCATTGCTCGAAACGTTGGCTGTGATCATGCTAAGGCTGTAATTCGACCAGAATTCTCAGTTTCAGCAAACGATATTAGAGAAGCTTCAGTCAAAGCTACCGCTCTTGGCAGTAAATTTTATTCTGGAGTGTGGATGAACGGCGAGAGAGAGATAGCAGACGAAGCTATCAGGCAGAGCGAAGAAGAATCTCATCTTGCTTTAGAGGAAGCAAGAAAGTTTGAAGAAGCTGCAGATCGCGAAAGGCGTATAAGTGCGTCTGTCATATTTTAGCTTCGTAAATGCTTTAGCTTCATATGTGACAAAAACTTATATTTTTGTGCAACTGAGCTTTCTCCACCCTCGGAACCATACGATCCTGACACCGATCCAGCCCTAAAGGGCACTTTTGACTAATTCAAAATAGTGAATGCAGCGATAGATGAAGCTGTTGAAAAACTTCTAAACGAAGCTGCAGAAAAAGTCCTGAAGGAGGATGATTAAACTGGGTGTGAAAACATTTTTAAAATTTGTATGTTGTCTTTATGCAAGAAACAATTATAAACTATGTGATTCATTATGTAATATATTTCTTTGTCTAGCGTGAAAGTGTCGTAGATACCATTTTTGAGCCGAAGGCAAAAAAAACACCTTCCCTTCTTTTCACGCTTCATAAAGAAAATCCCTTTTTGTCGAAGGTCTTGCATAAGGAATACCATTGCCGAAGTGACAGTATTGGCCCTGAAGGTCTTGTCGAAGGTCTTGCATAAGGAATACCATATCGTTTAAGAGTGACCGCTAGAAATACAATATCTTTTCTTATGTCTTGCTCTGTTTCATAATTTCTTAACAAAAACACACTTAGCTTCGTAGGTCAACCACATTTGCGGATGAAGGAGCAATTTCCCTTCTCCCTTTTTTGAATGATGCGATGATATGATGCAGAATGATGTGATGATATCATGCGAACAAATGATGATAGAAAACACTTCATAATAATAAGACTCTACATCCCCTTAGGAACGACTTTGGAGTCTCTTCACCTCTTACTTAGGTGGCATTTAAGCTCTACATCCCCTTAGGAACGACATTAGAGCTTCTTCATCTTTTACTTAGGTGGTATTTTGTCACACCCGGATTTAAGGGACAAATCCGGGTGTATCTCATATGTGCGCCAAGGAAGAACAACACACATAATAATAGAGTGCATAGAGATAAATGTCATAAATATCATAAATGTACTTATTACATAGCGGAAGTCTTACAAAAATAAATGGTAAAGTAAAACGAACTAAATAATAATCTCTGGCGCCACAAAGCTGACTGGGAGACGCCACCTAGATCAAGTCGAATGCCTCAGTGTTAGGCGGCTCCTCTTTGACCACCTGTTCTTCTCCTATGTGGGGGGTGTGAGACAGCAAGAGTGAGCTCACATACGTTCATAGCTCAACAAGTCGTGGGGAATAATGTGGCATGAACTCACCAAAGGTGGGAGTTCATGAAGTGTAAGGCTGATCAATGAAATAAAGGCTGAAGCTGAGTATTGCTTTTATGAGTTGGTCAAAATTTTATTAGCAATTAATAAGTGCAAGTAAATACCAAACCTTAATAATAATAAAGAAAAGTAATAGTAAAATAATCCCAAATGCGATGCAAATGTCAAATTAAATTTAAGTTCCATAATTAATCATGTGAGGGTCCGAGCCGCTCATGACCGTGAGCACGGCTAGTATACTAGTTTTACACTCTGCAAAGGTTGCGCATCTTTACCCACAAGTCATGTTATCCATCTGCCAAGAGACGGCCAATCCCATACACCTCTACCGAGGAGGCGAGGCAGGGTAACACTACGAGGCCTTTACAAAGTTCCACTAGCTTCAGAAATCCCGCTACAGTTTATAGGAAGCTCTAGTGCAGGAATCCCTCGCCTGACTGCCATCGCAGCAAAATCAACCCAAGGACCACCCTACACTGACCACTCCCCTACTGCCCTTGCCCCATTCGGGTAAGGAAGACCTCCACTAGGTTTCCTAGTTAATCAGCCAAGGGCGTCCCATTAAACCCTTGTGGTAGCACTGTTATCCCGGGTGGTCGCTCCATGTTCCCATTAATTTAATGATCTTAACATGAACAATAATAATTATAAAAAGATAATAAAAGAATAATCATGAATAGTGTATCTCCATACCCAATTCCACATAAAGCAATAGTAGGTACTACCCAAAAATATTTCAGTGGTGGACAAGGTATAAAGATAACCAAAACTGGGTAACTTATTGGATCCCATCAAAATTAACCTATGCAGATCATTATAATTAATAAGAACATGGCTGGGAAAAAGTAAGTGATCAAGGGCACAACTTGCCTTCAATGAGCTCCTGCTCAGCTACTTCTACTTGCTGAACCTCAGATTCCACAGTGGCTTGCTCGTCTACTCGCATCAACACAATACATACATAGTATAGCATAAATTAACATCACATCAAATAGAGAAATAGAATATACAGTAAAAATCTACACATTAAAATTAACTCCTAGGAACAGAAATCATAATTTTTGGTATTATAGATTTTAAGATATGAATTTTCCTAAGGTTTAATGTGTTTGAGATAGGATTAAATGATAAATTAATTTTATTTTTACTTTCATGTCAAAACAGAGACACTAAATGATGGAGAATAAAATTACAAAATTTTAGAAATTGGAATGGTTCAATTTGGAGCTAAAATGAATTTTCTATGCATTTTATAAGTTTCTAGAATTGTTTTTGTATTAAAAACGAAATTATAATATTATTTCTCTATTTTTAATCTACCCTGGACTGGGCCTCAATTTCTGGATAGGTCAGGGGCTCTGGCGTAAGATTTTCGAGACACAGAGAATAGTGTTCTCTGGACCGCGGGTTGGTTAGCGATTTCCTAGGGGGCTCTTTGACAAAAAGTACCCACGAAGGGGTAACATGAGCCAAGGGTCGTTGGATTCGAAAACAATGGCACAGATTAGATCTTCACCTTAGATGAACCGATACGCGCTTATGACCACAGGATCTAGGATCCGAGGTCCAAAATCATCCACATCAGCCTCTCACCCATAGCCCTCGATTCCGATCAACGGTCACGATTTAATCGCGCGAATAGGTATGCTATCTTCTAATCTCCGCCCTCCATCAGCAGATCGACAACGGTCGATCCTTCCCCCTCACTACGCACAACCACGGCGGTCCGGCGCTCAGCACGGCGGCGCGCCATCGTCAGACTCCATGATTCCGCGAACTCGCGCATCAAACTTGACCCCCGGATTGCTACACCATCGCAGGGAACTGGTGGACAGGATACAGGGTTTACTCACCAGTGTTGGAGCGCAGACGGTTCTGGCCGCGGCGCAGTGCGATATCCGCGACGGTCACGAGTTCCGGTGAGCAATTAAGGGGTGCTCGGTGGATGATTTCACCCGTAAACGCCACGAAAGGCTTCGCACGCGCACGATGCAGACCCACGACCCCACCAAAAGCTCCAGGTGGCGGTGAATGGATGGAAGGCACGGCGGCGCCGCAGCCCGCTTCTTTCGGTGGTAAGGCGATGCTAGGAATTAGGGCAGCAGCGGGCGCTGTGGAACGGGGTTAGGTGGCGGCGGCACTTAAATCACTGAGCGAGGAGGTAGCCCGCGCGTTGCGCTCGGTCTGTTGTAACCAGCTCCGATTCTAGTGCGCGACATTGACGGAGTGGCGAACGGAGCCCGCACGCGCGAAGGAGCCAAAGACGATTCACCGAGGCCCTGACGTATGGGACCCGCGGTGCAGGGAAGGGAGTAAGGTTGCAAGCGGCTGTCAGGCGGGCCCCGACGGTCAGTACGGCGGGCAGCGCGCAAGGCAACGGCTGCGCCTGGTGGGCCAAATTGGGCGAAGTTGGCCCTGCTGCGCGTTTTCTTTTTCTCTTTTTTTTCTGTTTTCTTTCTTCTTCTTTTCTAGGTTTAAATTTGAATTTGAATTTGAATTTAGAAGTCAAACTTGTGCTACATTAATCTTTATTACTTTTGTGAAGTTAAGAATACCAATTCTTGAAATATAATTATATCATTTATATTTCTATATCATTTCTCTCCTTCTTATTTTTAAAACCCTAATTCCTATTTAGGGCTTAATTCAACTTCTAATAATTATTATCTTATTGTTTTTATTTAATGCACAAACATACAAACTCCAACATGATGCATTTTTTTATCATTTGTTTTAATTCATCTCTAACTTTATGTATGCTCTTTTTATGATGCAATTAGGGCACATAAAATAAGAAGACCTCTCTATTTTCTTTGTACACAATTTTGAGTATTACAAATCCTACCCCCCTTAAAATTAATCTCGTCCTCGAGATTTAGGAAGACCTAGGGAAAAGGTGGGGAAAATCTATGTGAAGCTCTTCTTCTCTTTCCCAAGTAGCTTCATCTTCTCCGTGGTGACTCCATTGAACTTTGCACATCTTTATAACCTTATTCCTCGTGACACGAGTCAGTGTATCCAGAATCTTGATGGGGTACTCAGCATAAGTCAGGTCATTTTGAACACTAAGGTCCTCCATTGGTAACTACTCTTCAGGTACCCTGAGACATTTCTTCAGCTGAGATACATGAAAGACATCATGAACATCCGCGAGATGATCCGGTAACTCCAATTGATATGCAACTTCTCCCACTCGGCTTTAAGATTAAAAAGGGTCCAATAAAGCGAGGGGACAACTTTCCTTTGACTTTGAATCTTTTCCTACCCCGGAGTGGTGAAACCTTCAAATAGACATAATCTCCCTCCTTAAACTCAAGCAGTCTTCTCTGGGTATCAGCATAGCTTTTCTGCCTTGACTGTGCGGTTCTCAGATTCTCCCTTATTTGCTGGACTTGTTCTTCTGCTTCTTGTATAATCTTAGGCCCAAACAACTGCCTTTCACTAGTTTGATCCCAATACAATGGAGTCCTTGCACTTTCTGCCATACGAAGCTTCAAACAGTGACATCTTCAAACTGGCCTGATAGCCATTATTATATGAGAACTCCGCATTACGGTAGACTCTTATCCCAACTACCACCATGCTTAAGGGCACAAGCTCTTAACATATCTTCCAGTACTTGGTTGGTCCTCTCATTCTGTCCATCAGTCTGTGGATGGTAAGCCGAACTAAAATTCAATCTTGTATCCAAGGACTCGTGCAACTTCTTCCAATACCGAGAAGTAAACTGTGATCCCCGATCTGACACAATCTTCTTTGGCACACCATGTAAGCAGACAATCCATGCCATGTACAACTCTGCTAACTTGGCTCCTGAATACGTGGTCTTCACTAGAATAAAGTGGGCTACTTTAGTTAGCCTGTCCACAATCACCCATATCGAATCATACCGAGCAGATGTGCGGGGTAATCCAACAATGAAGTCCATGCCAATCTCTTCCCATTTCGACTCAGGTATCTTCAGTGGATGCAGTAGTCCGGCTGGCCTCTGGTATTCAGCCTTAACTCTTTGACACACATCGCACATAGCCACATGTGCAGCCACATCTCTCTTTAGTCCAGACCACCAATACTTTTGCTTCAAATCCTGATACATCTTAGTACTCCCAGGGTGGATAGAATAAACTGAGTCATGTGCCTCCTTCAATAGGGTTTCCCAAAGACTATCAATATCGGGAACACAGATCTGATTCTTGAACCATACCGTGCCTTGCTCATCCTCTATGAATTCCGGGCCTCTACCCTCTGTTATCAGATCGTCGATCTCCTGAATCTTAGCATCACCAACCTGACCTTTACGAATTTCTTGCTCCAAGGTAGGTTCCAATGCAATGGTAACTCCTTCCGTATGTGTAACAATCCCCAGGTTGAGCCTCTCAAAATCTTTTGCTAATTCATCGGGTAGCTGGACAACAATAGCGGAGTGAACATGCTCCTTCCGACTCAAAGCATCTGCGACCAAATTTGCCTTGCCTGGGTGGTAATGAATTTCCAAATCATAATCCTTAATAAGCTCCAACCAACGGTGTTGCCTAAGGTTGAGATCTTTCTGAGTGAATATGTACTTCAAACTCTTATGATCCATGTATACTTGGCACTTGGTTCCCATAATGTAGTGTCTCCAAATCTTAAGTGCATGCACAACTGCTGCCAGCTCTAAGTCATGAGTGGGGTAATTCAATTCATGTTTCCGCTAACTGACGAGACGCATAGGCAATCACATGTCCTTCTTGCATGAGCACACATCCTAATCCTTGGCCACATGCATCACTAATAAATATCAAATCCTTTCTGTAGATCTGGCATAATCAATACTGGTGGTGACATCAATCTCTCCTTCAATTGATCAAAGCTTTCTTGGCATTTCTCATTCCACTTGAATTCTCTTCCTTTCTCCAAAAGCGAGGTCATAGGCTTGGCAATCTTAAAGAACCCTTCAATAAATCTCCGATAATAGCCTGCAAGCCCCAAGAAACTCCGAATCTCAGTAACTGTAGTGGGCACTCTCCACTCCATTATTTCCTTCACTTTAGCAGGATCCACTGCTATTCCCCCATTAGAAATAATATGTCCAAGGAATGGCACCTTGTCAATCGAAAACTCGCACTTGCTAAACTTGGCATAGAGTTGATTATCTCGTAGCTTCTGTAGCACCAATCTTAGATGTTGTTCATGATCACTTTCACTCTTAGAATAGATAAGAATATCGTCGATGAACACCACGACGAATCTGTCCAAATACTCCATAAACACCTTATTCATCAAATTCATGAAATAAGCTGGTGCATTGGTTAATCCAAATGACATAACAGTAAACTCGTATAATCCATATCGGGTTGAGAAAGCCGTCTTAGGAATATCTGATGGTCTAATCTTCATCTGATGGTATCCCGATCGGAGATCAATCTTCGAGAATACCCTGGCACCTCTCATCTGATCAAACAAATCCTCGATACGGGGTAATGGATACTTGTTCTTCATAGTAACATCATTAAGTGACCTATAGTCCACACACATCTGTTGCGAACCATCCTTCTTCTGTACAAATAGTACCGGTGCTCCCCAAGGTGAGGAACTCGGACGAATGTACCCCGCCTCCTGTAACTCTGTTAATTGCTTCTTAAGTTCCTTTAGTTCTTCTACAGCCATCCTATATGGTCGTTTAGAAATAGGGGTAGTTCTAGGTAACAGATCAATGACAAACTCAACTTCCCTATCTGGTGGCATCCCTGGTAACTCCCCTGGAAAGACATCCGGAAAATCTCTAACCACCCGGATGTTATCACCAACAAACTCCTCAGGTATAAAGAACATTGCACGCTTGGATGAGGTGGTTACTGCAATATTAACTTGAAATCTTTCTCCTTTAGGACTAGTGAGCTCTATCGTACCTCTACCACATGCTATAATGGCCTTTGCCTTCCTTAACCATGACATACCAAGGATCAGATCTATACTACTGCTCTCTAATATTATAGCAGTAGCTCCAAATTCTCTTCCCATAATTGATAATGTCAATCTATGTGTCATTTGATTTGCCTCAATAGGCCCTTTAGGTGTGATTACTATCATTGGTTTTCTCATTTTTAGTAGGGGTATCTCATTGGTGTTGGCATATCGAGCAGACATGAATGAATGTGTAGCACCAGAATCAAATAGTATTGTTGCAGGAATTGCATTAATGTAAAACATACCGACTATGATGTCAGCACCATCAGGAGTATCAGCGACGCTGACTTGATTAACCCTGGCTATTGAATATCCCTTGCCAGGAGTCTGTTGCTTGTTCTTAGCTGGTGTACCAGAATTCCCCATTGGACAAGCATTAGCATAGTGCCCAATTTGACTGCACTTGAAACATAGTAGGGCTGGTCTTTTGTCCTGTAGGCCACGTCGGGGTGCCAGTGGGAGTAGCCTAACAAGTAGGAGGTGTCCAGTGGAGACCTGTGTGGAGCATACTGAACTGGGCGTGGTCCTCCTGGTCGAGTTGGTGTACCCTGTGGCGAGACGTAGCGGGGACGAACACTTGCTGCTACCCTGTCCCTGTGAGATAGCCTTCCTCTTCAGATCTCCCAGTTGAACACGCTTGTGTTCAATAGCAAGAGCCTTATCCAATAGCCTCTGAAATGATGGAAATGTGTGTGCAACCAGCGCATACTGTAGGGGTCCATTAAGTCCTTCAATAAAATGCTCCTGCTTTCTCTCATCCTCAGCAACTTCCTCCGGAGCATATCTCAACAGCTGAATAAATTTATCTCTGTACTCACTGACCGACATGTTGCCTTGCTTCAATGACAGAAACTCCTTTTTCTTGATCTTTATCAATCCAGCTAGGAATGTGATAGTTTCTAAACTGTGTACTGAATTCCGCCCAAGTAATAGTATCAGCAGCATCATGGGCAGCAGTATAAGAATCCCACCAGTCAGCAGCAGGACCTGTCAGACGACCTGAGGCATAAAGAACTTTCTCCCGGTCTGAGCATTGGGCGATGTTGAGCATCTTCTCAATCGACTTCAACCAATCATCTGCATCAAGTGGATCTGGCGAAACTGGCGAAGGTCGGTGGCTTATGACTCATAAATTCCTGGTGCTTATCACGAGGTGGAACTGGTGGTGGTGGTGGAGGCAATGGTACTTGTTGCTGTTGCTGCTGTTGCTGTTGTTGTTGAATATGCTGCTGCAGCTGTTGTTGCGCCCTCATCTCCTGGCGTATCTCTTCTCTCTCCTAGGTGCAACTCCTGGCATATCTCTTCTCTTTCCTGACGCATCTCCTGGCATTCTTGCTGCATCTGGGCACGCATATCAGCCATAGTGTCCGCCATTTGCTGCATCATCCTCATCTGAGCTGCAATCAGTGGGTCAACTCTGCCTGGTGGAGGATTAGGAGGATTCATCTCTCTGGCTGTGGCTGAGGTTGTCTATATATCCACCGAGTGTGTCGATTAGGAGGCAAATCAATTCCACCACCCCTCCTGATATTGACCATCTGGGTTAGATACATATGGTAAGAGAGAGTAGTAGACAAGGCAGTAATTACGAATTGTGTTACTTTGGAGGATTTATTAGCTAAGCAGTTTAATGTTTTACCTACCATAGCTAATTCATTACCTTATAGTGGTACATACTAAGATGTCGATATATAATATTTCAATCAATCAAAGAAGCAAATCAGACATTTATCATCAGAACAATCAAACAACATTTTTAAATATAGAAAATAGTTTTGGTTTTGTCTTAGGTTCCCTAACTCTTAAAATGTCATCGGGGTAGGGATTCCAAGGTGTGAAATCCGTCTTGTCTTAGAATAGAGAAGGTAAGAATGATCAGAGTAGAACAGTAGAAGGTGAGGCAGGATCAAGATAAGTGTAGAAAGAATCAGAGTAAGGTAAGTATAGAATGATTCAGAATAAGGTAAGTAGGTAAGGGTTTGTCCATTTCTATCTAGGTCTCGTCCTACAGTCAACATTTCCTCTGATACCACTTCTGTCACAACCTGGATTTAAGGGACAAATCCGGGTGCATCTCATATGTGCGCCAAGGAAGAACAACACACATAATAACAGAGTGCATAGAGATAAATGTCATAAATATCATAAATGTACTTATTACATAGCGAAAGTCTTACAAAAATAAATGGTAAAGTAAAACGAACTAAATAATAATCCCTGACGCCACAAAGCTGACTGGGAGATGCCACCTAGATCAAGTCGAATGCCTCAGTGTTAGGCGGCTCCTCTTCGACCACCTGTTCTTCTCCTGTGGGGGTGTGAGACAGCAAGAGTGAGCTCACATACTTTCATAGCTCAACAAGTCGTGGGGAATAATGTGGCATGAACTCACCAAAGGTGGGAGTTCATGAAGTGTAAGGCTGATCAATGAAATGAAGGCTGAAGCTGAGCATTGCTTTTATGAGTTGGTCAAAATTTTATTAGCAATTACTAAGTGTAAGTAAATACCAAACCTTAATAATAATAAAGAAAAGTAATAGTAAAATAATCCTAAATGCGATGCAAATGTCAAATTAAATTTAAGTTCCATAATTAATCATGTGAGGGTCCGAGCCGCTCATGACCGTGAGCACGGCTAGTATACTAGTTTTATACTCTGCAGAGGTTGCGCATCTTTACCCACAAGTCATGTTACCCATCTGCCAAGAGACGGCCAATCCCATACACCTCTACCGAGGAGGCGAGGCAGGGTAACACTACGAGGCCTTTACAAAGTTCCACTAGCTTCAGAAATCCCGCTACAGTTTATAGGAAGCTCCAGTGCAGGAATCCCTCGTCTGACCGCCATCGCAGCAAAATCAACCCAAGGACCTCCCTACACTGACCACTCCCTTGCTGCCCTTGCCCCTTTCTGGTAAGGAAGACCTCCACTAGCTTTCCTAGTTAATCAGCCAAGGGCGTCCCATTAAACCCTTGTGGTAGCACTGTTTTCCCGGGTGGTTGCTCCATGTTCCCATTAATTTAATGATCTTAACATGAACAGTAATAATAATAAAAAGATAATAACAAGAATAATCATGAATAGTGTATCTCCATACCCTATTCCACATAAAGCAATAGCAGGTACTACCCAAAAATATTTCAGTGGTGGACAAGGTATAAAGATAACCAAAACTAGGGTAACTTATTGGATCCCATCAAAATTAACCTATGCAGATCATTATAATTAATAAGAACATGGCTGGGAAAAAGTAAGTGATCAAGGGCACAACTTGCCTTCAATGAGCCCCTGCTCAGCTACTTCTACTTGCTGAACCTCAGATTCCACAATGGCTAATAAGAACATGGCTGGGAAAAAGTAAGTGATCAAGGGCACAACTTGCCTTCAATGAGCTCCTACTCAGCTACTTCTACTTGCTGAACCTCAGATTCCACAGTGGCTTGCTCGTCTACTCGCATCAACACAATACATACATAGTATAACATAAATTAATATCACATCAAACAGATAAATAGAATATACAGTAAAAATCTACACATTAAAATAAACTCCTAGGAACAGAAATCATAATTTTTGGTATTATAGATTTTAAGATATGAATTTTCCTAAGGTTTAATGTGTTTGAGATAGGATTAAATGATAAATTAATTTTCTTACAGCTTTCATGTCAAAACAGAGACACTAAATGATGGAGAATAAAATTACAAAATTTTAGAAATTGGAATGGTTCAATTTGGAGCTAAAATGAATTGTCTATGCATTTTACAAGTTTCTAGAATTGTTTTTTATCAAAAACGAAATTCTAATATTATTTCTCTATTTTTAATCTACCCTGGACTGGGCCTCAATTTCTGGATAGGTTAGGGGGCTCTGGCGTAAGATTTCCGAGACACAGAGAATAGTGTTCTCTGGACCAGCGGGTTGGTTAGCGATTTCCTAGGGGGCTCTTTAACAAAAAGTACCCGCGAAGGGGTAACATGAGCCAAGGGTCATTGGATTCGAAAACAATGGCACAGATTAGATCTTCACCTTAGATGAAACCAGTATGCGCTTATGACCACAAGATCTAGGATCCGAGGTCCAAAATCGTCCACGTCAGCCTCTCACCCACAGCCCTCGATTCCGATCAACGGTCACGATTTAATCGCGTGAATAGGTATGCTATCTTCTAATCTCCGCCCTCCATCAACAGATCGACGGCGGTCGATCCTTCCCCCTCACTATGCACAACCACGACAGTCCGGCACTCAGCACGGCGGCGCGCCATCGTCGGACTCCCTGATTCCGCGAACTCGCGCATCAAACTCGGTTCCCCGGAGTGCTACACCATCACAGGGAACTGGTGGACAGGATACAAGGTTTACTCACCGATGTTGGAGCGCAAGACGGTTCTGGCCGCGGCGCAGTGCGATATCCGCGACGGCCACGAGTTCCGGTGAGCAATTAAGGGGTGCTCGGTGGATGATTTCACCCGTAAACGTCACGGAAGGCTTCGCACGCGCACGGTGCAGACCCACGACCCCACCAAAAGCTCCAGGCGGCGGTGAATGGATGGAATGCACGGCGGCGCCACACCCCGCTTCTCTCGGTGGTAAGGCGACGCTAGGAATTAGGGCAGCAGCGGGCGCTGTGGAACGGGGGTTAGGTGGTGGTGGCACTTAAATCATTGAGCGAGGAGGTAGCCCGCGCATTGCGCTCGGTCTATTGTAACTAGCTCCGATTCTAGCGCGCGACATTGACGGAGTGGCGAACGGAGCCCGCACGCGCGAGGAGCCAAAGACGATTCACCGAAGCCCTGACGTATGGGACCCGCGGTGCAGTGAAGGGAGTAAGGTTGCAAGAGGCTGTCAAGCGGGCCCCGACGGTCAGTACGGCGGGCAGTGCGCAGGGGAACGGCTGCGCCTGGTGGGCCAAATTGGGCGAAGTTGGCCCAGCTGCGCGTTTTCTTTTTCTCTTTTTATTTTTCTGTTTTCTTTCTTATTCTTTTCTAGGTTTAAATTTGAATTTGAATTTTGAAGTCAAACTTGTGCTACATTAATCTTTATTACTTTTGTGAAGTTAAGAATACCAATTATTGAAATATAATTATATCATTTATATTTCTATATCATTCTCTCCTTCTTATTTTTAAAACCCTAATTCCTATTTAGGGCTTAATTCAACTTCTAATAATTATTATCTTATTGTTTTTATTTAATGCACAAACATACAAACTCCAACATGATGCATTTTTTATCATTTGTTTTAATTCATCTCTAACTTTATGTATGCTCTTTTTATGATGCAATTAGGGCACATAAAATAAGAAGACCTCTCTATTTTCTTTGTACACAATTTTGAGTATTACATATTTTAGCTTTGCATCCCCGTAGGAACCTTAGGAACAACTTTGGAGCTTCTTCACCTTTTACTTAGGTGGTATATTAGCTCTGCATTCCCGTAGGAACGACTTTGGAGCTTCTTCACCTTTGCTGTTACACTTGATGGTGCAACCATAGATTTATTACAATGTGTCAAAGGTTGTACCTTCTCAAATTGTTTCTAAGACAAGAACATGAAGCAAAAGAAATGAAAATTACACTAGATGCATATCAAATTCTTAGTTCCAGCCCCCCTGTAATTTCAGTAAATGTGTCTGGACTCTGAAAAAAGTATTGTTAATTGTTCGAGCTTCGGACTCCTCCCTTGCATCACGCTGCTGCTAGACTTGGCGTTGCCCTTCAAGCTGTTGGTTGGGGGACAAAGTCGGAGCCAGTGCAGGTGGTTGTGGTAAAGCCCATGCAGCTCGAGAGTGACTTGCCGAATCGTAGGTTGTGAGGATGGCTGTTGGTTGCCCACATACTCTGGAATGTTTGGGAAGCAGTATGTAGGACTTGCTTCGGTTGATTCTGTCAGTGCTTCGGCCTCAGCTATTTCTTTCTGCTTCTGTATTGTAACTTGGCATGTTCTTGTTGTGTGTCCCTTATCCTCTCCACAGAATAAAAAATAGTCTTCTTGGTTGAGAGTTGAATCTTCCTCCGAAGCTTTGTCCCCCTCTACCTCTTAGGGGCTAGTGGTCTAAAGGAGCTCTGCTGTGCCCCTGTAGACTGAGAACTATGCTGGTGCCCTTGGTTATGGTTGCCCCTGTTCTCACTTTGACTAGGATTGTGTATTGTTCTGACATGCCTTGGGTGAAGCCTTCCTCTAAAGCCCCAGATCATCTCAGAATATATGTAAGCTTCCTCCCTTCTTTGCTAGAAATCGTTGTCAGTTCTGATGTACTCATCCATCTTCTAGAGAAGCTTCTCCAAGGTTTGGGGGCTTTCTAGGCGAAATATTGTGCTGTTGGGCATGGATGAAGTCCCTTGATCATGGCTTCAATGACAATCTCATTTGGCACTGTTGGCGCCTAAGCTCTGAGATGCATAAACCTTCGGGCGTATGCCTGCAGATACTCCTCGTGGTCTTGTGTGCACTGGAATAAGACTTGAGCGATCACTGGCTTCGTCTGAAACCCCTGAAAACTATTGACCAACATGTCCATTCAACTTCTGCTATGATGTAATTGTTCCTGGCCTAAGAGAAGAATACCAAGTTTGAGCAATACTTCTGACTGTCGTGACGAAGGATTTTGCCATGACAACGGTGTTGCCACCATATGATGATTTGGTTGCTTTGTAGCTCATGAGAAACTGCTTTGGGTCTGAGTGACCGTCATACATGGGAAGCTAGGGTGGCTTGTATGAAGGTGGCCATGGGGTAGCCTGCAACTCTGTAAGCTAGAGGGGAAGCATCATCAAAAGCAATGCTATCGTGGTGAAAGTCGTCATACCATATGTCATCATGACTAGGGCCTTCTTGACGAAGGTCTCTCTGTTGTGCTTATACCCTTGTTCAGTGTCTTGTGTGATGTGTCGCATTTCTTCGACTGCTTTGTCAATCTTTTTTTCTGGAGCTCGGCTAGCCGAAGCATCTTCTCCCTTCTTCTCTCCACTTGTTGAAGAATAGCTTCTAGATCCCTGATCTCTTGATCCAACTCTTCATCCTATCGTGTTGGGCTAGTAGTTTTCCTCATCTGGCTTTGGGCCTCCCTTAGAAGGAGCCCATCTTGATTGGTGTTCAGAGAAGCAAGGACAGCCCCTGGCGCCGCTGTCTTCTTCGACGGCATGACGAAGGTGGTTGTAGAGTTCTCTTGACGAAGGTGATCATTTGAGTTCAACAGAGGTGGATGCCAATGTTGGTCACTTGTTTTTTATTGTTGTGAACCAAGAATAAGGCAACACAATTGTTAAACGTTAAAGACCTTCGTCCTTCGAAACATTATCTCCCTTCGAGTATAATAAGTCTCAGGCGAAGGTCATGAAGAGCAGGTCTTCATCATTCACAAATATAAAATTATAGTTGTTGGTCACTTGTTCTCAAATGTTGTGAATCAAGAACAAGACAACACAATTGTTAAAGGTTGAGGACCTTTGTCCTCCGAAGCATTATCTCCTCTTCGATATAATGATCTTTAGACGAAGGTCATGAAGGTCATACCTTCATCATTCATAAGAGTACATAGAGAAAATGAATATAATCCATTGGCTCATACACATATGTATTTCATAATGCATACATGAACATTAGCAGAATTTACGTTACACTGATATCTTCGGCTTGTTCGAATGTGTTGATGCGAGAGCAATTACAATTCAGCGTGAACAATATGGGGGTACTGTTCACCTATTTATAGGCACGAGACGCAGCCCAGGTAAAAGTACATTTATGACCTTAACATTTATTCATAACTGTAACATAAATCATTAGGGACTAGCTAGTCTTTTCCTCTTCGGCTCGGCTCCATATATGATCTTCGGCATTTTTTTAATAGGAACCTATCGTCCTTCGGTGGTAGCTTCGGTATTCGTCATCGTAGCTTTCATACAGTATCTTTGTCTCGAGAACCTTCGGCAGAGAGAGAGAGAGAGAGTCCTCAAAATCACTTTGCCAATGATGCCTTTGTCTTGAGGACCTTCGGCGGAGAAGAAGACCCCCAACAGTAGCCCCTTCGCGAAGCTAGATCGCTTTTTCATAACGAGCTCGATTCATGAAAAGTACTAAAGGCTTTGGAATGCCAAAGGTCCGAAAACACCTTCTCTGAGCTTGTTATTAAAAAACGAATATAAAATTCATAGCGCTTATCGGTCCACCAGGTTAGTCAGTACGAGCGTCTTAGGCGGGTCGCCTTCTTCTCCTGCAGGGGTATATAAATAGACAAGTTGGTGAGAAGTTACCACAACATTCATTGTTATTGCACCGTTGTGCTGCTGAAAATCTTCACTGAAGCCGAGGCTTTTTGCTTTATACTTCGGACAAACGTTCCACCGCTCAAGTGCAACTTTGACTACTAGAGTCTGAACACCGAAATGGCCAGAGTAAGATCTACCTGCTAGGGTGGCGTGCGAAGGATATGAAGTTGGAACTTCTGAGACAGCGCCAATTTCAGAGGTGATGAAGCGTTCTGGACTGGTTGTGCAAGAAGAGACGATCGCCAAAGGTGCTGCTGATGCCGAAGCTGAACAGACTGCTTGTCGAAGCTAAAAGTGAAAATGAAAGTGAGGGTGATGACAGTATCCTAAGCCCGAGCAAACCCAGCCATATCGAGTTCGGAAAATCCACAGTAAAGGCAGAGGATCTAGTTTTAATGAAGAAACTAGGATACTTTGGGGAGAATGATGACGAACTGGTTCGTTTTGCTGGAGAGGATGTGATTCCAGAACCAAAGGAGGACGAAGTCGTAGTCTTCAAAAGCTTCTTTAGGGCAGGACTTCGGTTCCTCTTTATGAGATGATTGGTGAAGTTTTGAAGAAGTTCGAAATTTACCTGCATCAATTGACCCCCAACGCTATTTTTAGGCTTAGCGTATATATTTGGGCTCTTCGAAGCTAAGGAAAAAGTGTCAATGTCGAAGGGTTCTGTCGAGTGCACGAACTTCATTATCAGACGAAGGGTAGAGCCAATGGTCTGCACAAGAACTTCGGGTGCAACAATTTTGCATACCGAAATGATACCAAGGACCTCGTGATTGGTTACCGTACTAAGTGGCCGACCGGGTGGACAAACGAGTGGTTTTATGTGAAGGCTGACGAAAAGAAGAGGGAGAAGCTCAAGAGCATGTTAATGAGTCCCTTAAAACTAAACTTCGGCATGACTCGGCCTAGTTGGGGTCCCCCTGCCAATTGGTCCGAGGTAGAATTTAGAGTTGTGGCAGAGCAGATCAGCACTAGGGACTTGGTGCAAGAATACTTGGCAAACTAGGACGTTTCCAACCTCTGGTTGTTGGGGAATGCCGAAAGAAAAAAGGAGGAAGGAAAAAAGTATTAACTTGTTCGACTTCCTTACCAGTTTAAGTTTCAAAAAAGATTCAGCAAACCATGCACTGAATGGATGGAGCTGATAGAAATGATGTGCAATGAAATTCTCGGGAACTACACAAACAAAGAAGATTAGCTGATGATAGCTGCCTTCGACACCCATAAAAAATGAAGGTTAAATCGTGTGATGGATGCTCTGAATTTTGAGTACCCAAATTATGAGAGACTTGACGAAGGGACTGGAGGAGCAAAAAAAAAGGGTTGTCAGTATTCTGAACAGACAAGCCATCCGGTCAGTCAAGGAAGATCAGAAGGCTATCAAGAAGCAAAAAAATCTAGTGGAGCTGAAGGATTTGGCTCCCAAGAAACGAAAGCTCGTCAGAACATCTCCTGTAGAGACGAAGGTACAAGATGTGTCAGACAAGACTGTGGGTGCTTCTTCGCCTTCTTCTACTAATGTTTCAGAAATTTTGAAGGTAATGACTGAACCCATCCCGTTTGCAATACTAAGTCCTGTAAGGTCAGGTCTGACCTATTGTAGTCAAAGGAGATCACTTCGGCTACTAGGGGGGATGTTGGGGGGGGCAGAAGTAGTGGCGAATGATGAACAGTGATGCAAGCCATTGAATAGACCACGCCCTGGCTTTGACAGAAAAAAAACTATTGTGCCTACCGATGCTGAAGATACTGCCGGAGCCAAAGCTATGCCTGAAACCTGATAATCTCGCTACCACAATGTCGGAAATTGATAGACTTATATCAGATGTGGTTCCTGAGAAACACATAGCCGTAGCCACAGCGTCTGTCACACCCGGTTTTGGAAGGTAAACCGAATGTGAACCATGTACGTGCCAGGATCAGAAATTCACGTACACGGCGATTACATAAATGACTCATCATAGCACAATGCTTCGAATAACAATAAAGAGTAAGTAATAATACAAAAGACTAGAGTCATTAACATAATATAAATCAAAGTACATATAATAGAAACGTAGCCAACGTAAATTAACCCACCACAGGCAGCTGACTGGGGGAGGACGCTAGCCTAATCCTCGAACTCATCGAAGTCCTAGGAACTCCTGGAGATCCACCTCGACGCCTTCTTCTTTACCTGAGCATAGATTGCACCAAAGGCAATCCTGGTGTTTTGTGAAAGCAAGGGTGAGTACACATCAACGTACTCAGCAAATGTCCCGTTTGGCTGAGGTGAACTAGCTTTATGTGGGGTTAAGCTCAAGCAGTTGCTTTTAGTTGGTCAGGTATTTATTATTAGTGGAAGCCAAATTTTATCATATAACCAACCCGTGAACCATTTCCTCATCGAGGAAACATCATGATCATCATCGAACCAAATAATAAATAGAACCATTGTATATCGAACCATCTGTATCTCTAATCAAAGAGGATCCCAAGGCCGCTCATAACCGTGAGCATGGCTGATATACCAGTTTCTAATCCTCTGTAGAGGTCGCACACTTTACCCACGAGTCATGATTCCCTTTCTGCCCGGGGAGAGCTAATCCCCATTGACCACTACCTAGGTGGCCTGGCAGGGTATCACTACGTAGCCTTTACAAAGACTCCCCTAGTGCATAGCTGCTTGTTAGGTTTCTCCAGTCGTACAAACGCAGTACACCTCCCCAAGGTGGGTGACTAACAAAACCAAATTGAATGAACCTCTGCACCCCCCCCCCCTTGGCAGAGCGAGCACTACGCCCCGGCCCCCATTGACGGCCCTTCCGACAAAGCCAACTATACCCCCAGGTTCATCTAATTAATCAACTAAGGGCATCCCATT
This sequence comes from Zea luxurians, assembly GCA_029449295.1. NCBI lineage: Eukaryota > Viridiplantae > Streptophyta > Magnoliopsida > Poales > Poaceae > Zea > Zea luxurians. The sequence continues at coordinate 8,017,103 of JAOPSE010000005.1, read as the reverse complement.
CCACCCCCATGGCTACACTGTTATCCCGGGTGGTCACTCCATGAACAGGTCCTTACGGAGAGGTACTCAGGAAAATGGCCTGAGTCCCCTAGAGTATCACAATATCGTCATCGGGATAACATCATCGTATCATAATATTCACATCATGTTCATTGATTAAAGTAAAGCAATAGCATGAAGCTAACCATAATAACCCAAAAGGTAATCAAGGACAAGATAAATACAAAGCTAGTCAATCCTTAGGTTTCAATTAAGTAATGTGGGATAGTGAATTATGGAGTAAGTAGGACATAATAGGTCAGAGGACACTTGACTTCACCAAACAGATGCTCAGGATCTTCGATCTTGTAAAACTCGAAGAACCAGATCACTTGGTCGCCAACTCTTGATCGTCGATTCTTTGAAGCACGGAAACAAATCAGTGATCTAATTGCAACGCGAAGCGAAGACGAACAAGCACAAGCAAACAAACATATATAAATGCATAAGAACATTACATCATACAAGATAAACCGTTATAAAAACATGCAGCATAAAATAGAGCTCGATTCTATGGCCATGCGAGGGAAAGAAACGTCGAGCTCGAAGCTACGGTTAAGAAGTTAGCGTGTTTACGTTGAACCAATATTAATTATAACATTTAGTTTGACCTGATTATATTAATCGATATTTATTTAAAATAAAACTAGAGCTATCGCACAATTTTAATTACCTGACCACACTAACAATTCTTAGTTAAATAAGTAATTTAAATAACATTAGCGACTCTAAGTGGGACGAATTAGCGGAGCGAGACGAAACACTGTAACGCATGAAACAGCACGACCGCACGCGACCTAACACGCGATGACACACGAAACAGCACGCGCGACGAGCGCGAACGAGCACGCCATCACATGCGGAACAGCACGCGCGATAGGCGGGAACATGCTAAATAGTGGACATGTTTACACTAAACAAATATTAAATAAATAAAAAGTATTTAAGTTCACATTAGCCATGTTAATGTTTATTATAAAAGCGCAAGTTGAACACTACACATTTAATCTAATTGGAATATTAATCTAATAAATATTAGTCGAGCGAACCTTAAGTTAATTATCTAACATATATGACCTGACGAATTAATGTTACTAACAGGAGTGCTTATAAGCGAAAACAATTTATTATCGAGCGCAGACGTCGCATGATACACATGATCGACATGTGAGATATGCGCGAGCAACGCGAACAGTGCGCGACGACGCGTGCTAAATAGCACTGCGACACACGAAACAACACACGCGAACAGCGCGTGACGACACATGAGAACAGCACGCGCGACACGCGCGAGCGATGTGCGACGAAGCGGACGAACAACATGTGTGATATGCATGAACAACGCGCGGCAGCACGCGAAACAGCTGGACACGGCGTGTGACGACACGCGACACTGTATAAAACAGCGCGCGGAAGGCACGCGAAACAACGCGCATGACAGCGCGTGAGTCAGCGCGACTACGCGCACGACATGCGTGAAACGATGCGCGAACTGACACGCGGCTACTTGACATCGAACGACACAACATAAGAGAATTATTAAGTTACGTCGTGCCTATACTAGACAAATAGTAATTAAAACATTTGAGTAGATATAATCCTATTAACAGGTATAAATAAAGTGTGGCTAAAATTATAAATTAGTTTGAGTAAACTACTTACTTTAATGACTCGGATAAATAAGTAAATAATCAACTAATTAATTAAAACACGCCTCACGGTGAAATAATGTTACTAACATATTGGTAACGAGGTTACGAAGTTGAAGCGACCAAAACAAATAGAAACGGTTTCATGGCACATTATCTATGGAATAGCTAACAATTCATGGCTAGTAAACAATTTTATTAAAGCGTGTGAATCGCGACTCGCGTGAATGACGATACTGTGAGCAGCACGCATGAATGTCGTGCGGATAGACATGCGACACGCGATCATTGCAGATACCGCGTCCATACTAAGTAAGTACTTATTCAGAGAAATTTGGATTGGTATAATAATATTAACATGTATTTTAAAATCACAAAGAGTATAGATTAATTTTAATTGCAACACTACTTTAATAATCATCGAATAGACAAGAGATTAAATAACAAACTAGAATATGCGATATGACAAAATAATATTTTAATATGCAGATGACGTTGTTATGAAATTAGCGTAACCATAATGGTCCAAAACGTATTTATAACGCAACATATACTGAATAAATAATATTTCACGGATTATAGGTGATGTGGTATGTTGGGGGCTTGTTCTCAAATGCTATGAATTAAGAACAAGACAACATAAAAGTGTTAAATGTCGAACTCCTTCGTCCTTAGAAACAATATATCCCTTCGGGTATAATGGATCTCGGACGAAGGTTACGAAAGAAAAGACCTTCGTTAGGTTGATAAATGGTTAAACAGAGCAACTATTTATATATATATAGTGTGCGAGTAATAATACCAGCATTGTGATCGATATATTTCCATTATTAAATTCATAAAAACGAATTACAAATGTACCTTCAGATAGATGTAAAGTAAAGGTACAAACGTGATGCGAAAAGCATATGCCAAGTCAGCAGTGAACAGTACTGGGAGTACTGTTCACCTATTTATAGGCACGGGACGCAGCCCGTGTTAAATTACATTGATGCCCTTTACATTTATCAATAACTACAGTAATTCTTCGAGGTCCAATTTGGCTTTTCATCTTTAAGTCGGTTCCTCTTTTCTGTTATTGTGCCGAAGCCTTTCGGCACATAGCTTCGTGATCATCTTATCCTTCGTCATGATCGTTTTTCATTCCTAGTCAAGCTTCGTCTTAACCATGCTCTTGTATATTCGCGACCTGACTCCGAAGGTGCCTGTTCCGAGTGCCTGTTCACATATTACACTTGGAAAATATTGTCAAACTATGCTTTTGAGGACCTTCGGGAGCCGAAGGCTCCCAACAGTAGCCCCTCGCAATATCAATTTATTGTAAAGATAAATTCATATTGTGACATGGACGAAGGCTTTAAGCCGAAGGTCCGAAAAAACACCTTCCTTTTGCTAGAATAGCAAAAGTCATTGACAAGCGGGGCCCTCCAGTTTTCGACATACTGGGTGTATAAATACAAGCTCACCACGAGTTTATTTGGTACGCCCTTTTGCCACCTGCTTTTTACTCACTCAGCTTTTAGCCTGCGCGCGACAATATTTGCTCGGTCTTAAATTTTTAAGCTTCGGTTCCAAGTCTGGTTTGCCAGCATTCGCTGAAAATGTCTAAGGATAAGATAGTTGCTGGTGCTTCGAAGCTAATGCCTTTCAGGAGGAAATGCACCTAGGCTTTCTTGAGTCAATGTCGAAGACCAATACGGAAAAGATTGTGAAGGAAACTTTGGAGGGTTTATCTGAAGATACTGGCGACAGTGATAGTTATGATGTGGATAGTGGTGGAGAGGACTCCGAAGATCGCCCGTGGTGGCCTAGTCACTCAAACTTTCGGAAAATCAACTATGAAGCAGAGTCACCTTGAAAATTTGAGGGGGAGATATTTCCGAGATATATCCATCGTGAGGGCAGATGACGGAGAAAAAACTACGCCGACCCCCGAAGATAATGAAGTCGTGATCTTCCGAAGCTTTTTAAAGGCTGGGCTACGATTCCCTCTAAGCAGGTTTGTGGTAGAAGTTCTGAAAATATATCAAATTTACCTTCATCAACTTACCCCTGAGGCAGTGATAAGATTGGGAATCTTCGTCTGGGCCGTGAGGAGCCAGAGCCTGGAGCCAAGTGCAAAAAGCTTTTGCAATATACACGAGCTAGTATATGAGACGAAACCCTGGGGTAAGGAGCAATATCATAATAATTTTAGTTGCTATAGCTTCGGTGCCCGCTCTGGGTCAAGCTGTCCCGTGCCAACCTTTCGGAAGAGATGGCCCGGGGAATGGATGAAGGAATGGTTCTATGTGAAGAACGATTTGAAGGTTCGGGAAGATATCAAAGATATCATCATGCGCCCTATCTAGGCAGCACTTCGGACTCCGGAAACCAAAGGTAGAAATGAACAAAGCAGCTGAAGAATGTCAGAGGGCCTTCAGCGTAGTCTGCTCTTTTATTGGGACCAGGGATTTAATGCAAGAGCACATTGCCTTCAGAGTGTGGCCACTTGCAGATAACTGGGAAATGCTGAAGGAGACCGTTAAAGAAATTGACGAGGGTGGACTAATTAGGCTGAAATATACATTCAAGTACAGAGATAAGTTTGTTGAACTGGATGATGATTGGCTGAAAAGCATTGAGAATGTAAGTGATGAATTGCTTGGGGCATACTCAAAGGCCGAAAACACTGCATTATCAGTGGCTTTCGGAGGCCGAAAGAAGAAGAGACTCAACTGAGTATTTGATGCAATTGGGTTTATCTATCCCGACTACTATTATCCAATGCGAGGTCAAAAGAGAAAAACTACTTCTCCTGCAAAGGACACTGCTTTGGCTGCTCCCGGGGAGCCAGCGCCGAAGAGGAAGAAGGTAAAAGTGTTCACACACCCTCCACGCTGTATTGAGCCGGCCATAGTGCCTGAGTTTATTGGCGAGGCCTCTTCGGCCACCGAAGCCAGAGAACCAACTACAGTGCCAAAATCCGAAGAAATGGCCGAAGCACCAGCAATAGAAAAAACAGGAGAAGAGAGAACTAAAGAAAGAAAAACACTAGATGTTTTAAGTCCTTCATCAAAAGTTGAGGCAGCTAAAAGCCAGAAGGGGCCAGCAGCGACCCCGAAAAGAAAAAGGATGGTTAATGTGCTGGATGTTTTTGAGACAATTAAATCTTCAAGCACAACTCCAAAGAAAACTTGTTGAAGTGTCTACTGAAGCCTTTGCTGCTGAAACTTCGAAAGCAGCAACTTGAAACTGAAGCTGGGCCTTCGGAATCCACCAAGATACAACCTTTGGAGGTCGAAAAAATGTCAAAGGCAAGTTTAGAAACTGAAAAAGCAAAAATAACAGAGCCGATTCTGACTGAGGAAATTGGCACTGCCACCCCCGAAGCATCTTCCAAAATTCATGATTATATTGTGCGACATGCTTCGGGGAAAAAACTATCTGAAGAAGAGATTTTTGAAGCCAATCACTATGCCCGAGAACTGAAGTATCCGAGGGGAGCCGTAGTGTTCAATGGGACAAACGAAGATGATTTCCTGTACTGTCTCCCAGACAATAAAGAATTATCCGTGTGCCGGGAGATGGCTAGAAGCATGGGGTTCCCGAAACTCGAGGCTGGCCTTTGCGCCATGACGAAGGACGATCTTGCGGATAGCCTGGCATACAATAGTCTGAAGGTACAAAAATTGTGAATTTTGAAGTTTATGAATTTTGAATTAGTTTTTCGCTCTTATGTTAACTCATTCATTCTTTTGAATAGGGCTTAATACTCAGCAATGCCTTAAGGGCTCAGAAGAATGCCGAAGATGAGAGCTGCACCATTGCTCTCAACAACCTTCGAACAGAGGTTATCAGGCTAAGAAACGAAGCCTTGGAGAAGGACAGAGGTTCTGCTTACATTAGTGGAAAAAATGAAGGAAGACGAAGCTAACTCTAAAACTCAAGCCGAAGCTCAGAAGCGTGAAATCGAAGATCTTCGTAAACAACTAGCCCGAGCCAAAGAAGAACAGCATTCTTGAAGAAACAAAACGAGAATTAAGCGAACAATGGGCAGATCATTTGGAAGTAAATGTTAAAGAGCTTCGTGCTTCGAAGAAGAGGTGCTACGATAAATCCATAGAATGTGTTAAGAAAATAAAATCCAGCTTCGCCAGCGTTGGCGCGTTCTCTAGTGAAGAAAATTTCACAAGAGGAAATCCAGAAGGCCCGATTGAATGGATTAGTCACGAAGCTGATGTCTTCGACGAAATCTTGAATAGTTGCGGGGACATTTGTGCTTTTTCGGGCGCCAGGGGAATTGCTACCATTTTAGAGAAGAAAGGATGCGAGCATGTGAAATCTTTGGCGCAAGTCTGAAGCTACTTTATCCTCTAAAGATATCACAGACCCTTCAGCCGAAGCAAGCCAGGTTGGTGGAAAATTTTTCACTGACATTTGGGACAATGACGGCCGAAAAATGGCCCAAGAGATCATTCAGAGAAGTGAAAAAGGCATCCATGATGCTAGGGAGGTAGCGAGAGCTGCCGAAAAAAACACAGGGCTCGAAGGGCAAATAGGTATTAATTAGAGATTTTTATTTTGTTGTAATTCTTGATCTTGAACTTTATTCGTAGTTTGTAATAGTAATATAGCTATGTCCTCTCCTCCCTCAGAACCCGCTGAGGCATCTGCAGACCCTCCCCTGAAGGGAGACGACGAAATTAGACAAATGGCCGAAGCCATCATGGACGAAGTTGTCAATCAGCTACTAAACGAAGCTGCAGAAGTAGTTCTTAGGGAAGATTAAATGCTATTGTAAAAATGCTTGGAACATGACAAGTTTAAAACTTTGTAACTTTGAATGTAATATATAATCTATTTACGGTTCAATTCTTTACGATGCATGAAAATTTTTTTCATACATACCGCTTTTTGAGCCTTCGACGAAAAAACACCTTCCCTTCTTTTCATGCTTCGTAAAGAAAATCTTTTATGTGTCACAAGAGTTGCCATATTTCTTTGATGAAGAATCTTTGAACTTCATGAAAACATTCTTTGAATCCATAAAAAGGTCTTATGTTGCCTCTCAAATGAAGCTACACTTCTTCTCAATTTATCTTGTGCCTTGGCACGATTTTCTCTTTTTCAAAACATTCTTCGAAGATCAATGATGTATCCCCTTCCTGTTCTCCATGCAAAATGATGGATGATGCTTATGTTATGCAAAATAATGTAATGATGTTATGCTATGCAAAATGACATTTATGCTGAAAATACACATATTCCTGCCATAGAGCACACAATCTTTTTATCTCAGCGTTGACTTTTCGCTGTAAGCCTCCCTTAGGAGCTTCTTCGCTTTTTACTTTCAGCGGAATCAGTGTTTATTTTTCGTTGTAAGCCTCCCTTAGGAGCTTCTTCGCCTTTTACTTTCAGCGGAATCAGCGTTTATTTTTCGCTGTAAGCCTCCCTTAGGAGCTTCTTCGCCTTTTACTTTCAGCGGAATCAGCGTTTATTTTTCGTTGTAAGCTCTGCATTCCCTTTGGAACGACTTTCGAGCAGAAAACTTACACTGCGCTCCCTTAGGAACGACTTTTTATTATTTCAAAAAAGTTACGGCTCATTCCTTAGAACAAATTTTCGATAATCCGAAGGTTCTCCGTGCCTCCATAAATTCTTGTGCTTCGGTAACTCAAGCCTTTGGACGAGATATATTTTCATTATGATAATACGGTAAACTGTTACAAGGATTTGAGAAACAATAAAAAACACTTAAACTCCCCATAATTGTTCTTTATTGCGAAGAAAATAAAACTGAACATGAAAGCATAAAAAACTGCTGTGGGAGTAGGATATTTTGTCAGTAAATGTGCTTCGACTCTGGCACAGTGCTATTGACTGTGCGAGCTTCGGATTCTTCTCTGAAGTCCCTCTGGGGGTGAGAGTGCTGGCTCCCTTCTGGCTGCGGAGCTCGCTTGTATTGGTGGTGGCGGTGGAAGCTGTTGCCAGGAAGCTTGGGGTTGGCTTGCCGAAGCAACAGAGGCTGCAGGGTGATTGCCTACATATTCTGGAATGTAAGGCGAATGATACGAAGCAGTATGCATAACCTGCTTCGGCTGGCTCTATTGTGCTGCAGCCTCTGCTAGCTCCTTTTGCTTTTGAATGGTAACATGACACATTCTGGTAGTATGGCCCTTGCCTTCACCGCAGAATAAGCAGTAAATTTTTCTTGGTTGATCTCCAAATCTTCCCCCGAAGCCCCTGGTGCCTCTGCCTCTTGGTGCTTGTGGCAGAAAAGAGTTTTGCTGTTGCCCCGAAGCTTGCTGTTGCCCCGAAGCTTGCGAGGAATACTGTGACCTTTGCTGCTGACTCCCTTTGTCATCATTTTGAGTAGAATTATGAATTGACCTGACATGCCTCGGATAAAACCTTCCTCCGAAGCCCCTGGTCATTTCAGAAAACCTGAGAGCTTCCTCCCTTCTTTGGCGAAAATCATTGTCAGCTCGAATATACTCGTCCATCTTCTGGAGCAGCTTCTCCAAAGTTTGAGGAGGTTTCCTGGCAAAGTACTGAGCTGAAGGTCCTGGCCGAAGCCCCTTAATCATGGTCCTCAATAACAATTTCATTGGGCACTGTTGGTGCCTGTGCCCTCAGACGTAGAAACCTTCGGACATATGCCTGAAGGTACTCTTCGTGATCCTAGGTGCACTGGAATAAAGCTTGAGCAGTGACTGGCTTCGTCTGAAAACCTTGGAAGCTGGTTATCAACATATCCTTCAGCTTTTGCCATGAGGTGATTGTTCCTGGCCTAAGGGAGGAGTACCAGGTTTGTGCAACGCTCCTGATAGCCATGACGAAGGACTTTGCCATGACCGTTGTGTTGCCACCATACGAAGATATAGTTGCCTCATAACTCATTAAGAATTGCTTCGGGTCTGAATGACCGTCATACATAGGGAGCTGAGGTGGCTTATAAGACTATGGCCAAGGTGTAGCCTGCAGTTCTGTTGACAGGGGAGAAGTGTCATCAAAAGCAAAATTTCCATGATGGAAATCTTCATACCAGTCATCCTCGTTGTAGAAACCCTCTTGATGAAGCTCTCTGCGTGGGGGCCTTTGATTCTGGTCATCTTGAGCGAGATGTCGAAGCTCTTCAGAGGCTTCATCTATCTACTTTTGAAGATCAGCTAGACGAGCCATCTTCTCCTTCTTCCGTTGAACCTGCTGATGGAGCATCTCCATTTTTTGTATTTCTTGGTCCAAGTCGTCTTCCGGAGGCGTTGGACTGATGGCCTTCCTCTTCTGGCTTCGGGCCTCCCTAAGAGAGATGACATCCTGATTGGGGTCCAGCGGCTGCAGAGTGGCAGCCCCTGTCGTTGAATCTTTTTTCGGCGGCATGACGAAGGTGACGCTTGCCGAAGGTTTTCAAAACCCAAAAAGTGGAAGTGAGTTCACCGGAGGTGGGCGCCAATGTTGGGGGCTTGTTCTCAAATGCTATGAATTAAGAACAAGACAACATAAAAGTGTTAAATGTCGAACTCCTTCGTCCTTAGAAACAATATATCCCTTCGGGTATAATGGATCTCGGATGAAGGTTACGAAAGAAAAGACCTTCGTTAGGTTGATAAATGGTTAAACAGAGTAACTATTTATATATATATAGTCTGCGAGTAATAATACCAGCATTGTGATCGATATATTTCCATTATTAAATTCATAAAAACGAATTACAAATGTACCTTCAGATAGATGTAAAGTAAAGGTACAAACGTGATGCGAAAAGCATATGCCAAGTCAGCGTGAACAGTACGGGAGTACTGTTCACCTATTTATAGGCACGGGACGCAGCCCGTGTTAAATTACATTGATGCCCTTTACATTTATCAATAACTACAGTAATTCTTCGAGGTCCAATTTGGCTTTTCATCTTTAAGTCGGTTCCTCTTTTCTGTTATTGTGCCGAAGCCTTTCGGCACATAGCTTCGTGATCATTATCCTTCGTCATGATCGTTTTTCATTCCAGTCAAGCTTCGTCTTAACCATGCTCTTGTATATTCGCGACCTGACTCCGAAGGTGCCTGTTCCGAAGGTGTCTATTCACATATTACACTTGGAAAATATTGTCAAACTATGCTTTTGAGGACCTTCGGGAGCTGAAGGCCCCCAACATGGTATGATCTGGTTGGTCGAATCGATGCCACACGAAGGGCCACATGGGGCACAATGTCACACCCGGTTTTAGAAGGCAAACCGAATGCGAACCATGTACGTGCCAGGATCAGCAATTCACGTACACAGCAGTTACATAACATGGACATCATCACACAGTGCTTAAATAGTATTAAAAAAGGGGAAAACATAGTCGATTACATCATATGTCTGAGACATCCACATAGTCTTTACAATAAATCAAAGTGCAGAAGAGAAACGTAGATAAACGCGGCCTTCACAGGCAGCCGACTGTGGGTTGCCGCTAACCCACACCTAGAACTCGTCATAATCTTGGAACTCCTGATGGTCTCCTTCTACGGCTTCATCTTCTCCTGAGCAGTGGTTGCAATGCTGACAACCTGGGGATGGGGGGTTGGTGTGTAGAGCAAGGGTGAGTACACATCAACATACTCAGCAAGTATCCTGTTTGGCTGTAGTGGACTAGCTTTATGTGGGGGTAAGACAAGCAGTTGCTTTTAGTTGGTCAGATTGTTATTACTAGTAGAGAAAGCCAAGTTTTAGAATTAACCCACGTTATTAACCCAAACGTACTCCTTTCCAAACGGAAAGAGTACCACTTACCATTACCAGAGTCAACACCAAAAACCATCAATCTCATTGCCACCTGTAATCCGAACATCCCTGATCAAGTACCACTAATCACTGGAGCTCCCTTGGCCACTCATAACCAGTGAGCACGGCTGATATATCAGTTTTCATAACACTCTGCAGAGGTTAGTGCACTTTACCCACAAGCCGTGATTCCCTTTCTGCCCGGAGATCATGACTCTCCATTGATCACTACCAAGGTGACCCAGCAGGGCATCACTATGTAGCCTTTACAAAGATTCCCCAGGGGTTGTAGCCACCCGTTAGGTTTCCTAAATGTACCGCACTCCTCCCCAAGGGACAAATCAAACTTGGCAGAGCGAGCCGCATACACCGAGCCCCATTGGCGGCACAACAGCTAAGCGAACTACACCCTGGTTCCTCTAATTATTCAGCTAAGGGCGTCCCACTCCACCCTCATGGTTGCACTGTTTTCCCGGGCGGTCATCCAACAAACAGGTCCTTACGGAGAGGCACTCGAGAAACCGCTCGAGCCCCCTTGAAGACCACAAGTATAACATCATAATAAAAGAGGGGAAAACATCATATAATTGATAATTCTCATCATGTTCATTGATTAGAGTTGAGCAATAGCATAAGACTAAGCAATAATAATCCGACCCAAATAGGTAAACAAGGACATGGACAACAAAAGCTAGTCAATCCTTAGGTATAAATGTGTAATGCAGGAGGTGAATTAAAGAATGTATAGGACAGAGATAGGTCAAGGGACACTTGCCTCCACCAACCGACTGCTGCTCAGGGGCTTCTCCTGCGAGTTCTTCGGGCTCTCCGACCGGATCGTTCTCTATGCGAGCGCAAACATACATACATCCACATATTTAATACAAAAGAACAGTACACCATACAATAGAATGCAGTAAGTAAACAGACGTTCCACGCGGGCTCGCAATTATGGTTAAGAGAGAAAGAGGAAAAGACAGTCGAGAAACGATCACGTTACATTATTATGAATTAAACCACTCGCTCAATTGAAAGGCATTAATGTAGACACTACGTTTAGCATAAAGTAAAGTCATGTTTCATGTCTAATCATTATAAGCATATGAAGATAAATTAAAAGGATTGTCGCGCGGCGAGACGCACGGACATAGCACTTTAAATTGAATTAAGGAAATCAACGACTCGTCGTGCGACCGAGCGCACAACGAGACACTTTGCATTAATTATAAAGAGACGTTAAGCTTCAGCGCGACGAAACGCACGACGGCATACAGTCAACTGAACTGAGTCTAAAGTGGAACGTCGCGCGAATACACGCGTGACGTTACACATTAAACAACCTGAAATTAAAATAGATCGTCGCGCAACGAAGCGCACGACGCAACACATTCATAGAATCTGAAATTAGATAAATTCGTCGCGCGACGAAGCACACGACATAGCACACTAACTAACGGAGTTTGAAACTAACTAGAAACCAAAAATAATCACCGCGCGCGTGGGGTTGCGCAGGCGGGAACGCGTTAGGGGTAAACGGGGGAGCGCGAGGTCACGCCAAGGCCACGTGAGCCACGCCGAGGGCCCGGACGCCGTGCGCAGGGGGCCGAGGCCGTGCCGGGGCCGAACACCAGCGCGCAGGGGGCCGAGGCCGCGCGCAGGGGCCAGGGACGCCGCGCCGGGGGCCGCGCCGGGCCGCACCGCGCCAGGGGCCGCACCAGGGGCCACGCCGCGCGAGCAGGGGAGGCGGGGCCGCGCCGCGCTTGAGCAGGGGAGGGCGGGGGCCGCCGCGCGTGAGCAGGGGGGCGGGGGCCACGCTGCGCGCGAGTAGGGGAGGGCGGGGGTCGCCGCCGCGGGCAGGGGAGGGGGCGGGGCCGCGCGCGCCGCGCGAGCAGGGGGGCGGGGAGGGCAGGGGCGCGCGCGGGGGGGGGGGGAAGAAGAGAGGGCACGCGCAGGGGGAGAGGAGGAGGGAGAGGGAGAGAGAGAGGAGAAGGGAGGGAAGGGGAGCTCACCTCGGGATCCAACTCCGACGACCACCGTCTCCAAAACCTAGGGCACCACGGGGAGAGAGAGGTGGAAGAGGGAGAGGGAGGTTGCTACGCGGGAAATCCAAATGAGAGAGGGAGGAGAGGAGGGGGCGCATGGGGGGGTGTGGGGCACCGGGGGCACGTAGGCCGGGCTACTTCGCGGATCAAAGCCCACGACACGCACGACTCTCAAACGGGCTCCAATCGTGAACCGAAAACTGAGATGGAACGAGACAAACACGCAACATCAGACAAGGAAATGTGCTTCGGCATGATGCAACACCCATGACACTTAGGTTTTGTTCATACATGACACGGACACCTGTCACTATACTGGTTTGAAATTAGGAAGAAGGAGCGAAATAGGAAGAGAAAAGAGAGTAACGCCCGAATTTGGTGAGAGAAAAGAACAAAAAATTCTACCTCCAAATTCAGGGCGTTACAAACCTATCCCCCTTAAAAGAATCTCGCCCTCGAGATTCAGGGTGGGCTAGCAAAGAGCTCAGGGTATTTGGCCATCAGATCATCTTCACGCTCCCAGGTTGCTTCTTCCTCAGAGTGGTGATTCCATCTGACTTTGCAGATTCTAATGGTCTTCCTTCGGGTGACTCTGTCTGCGGTTTCAAGGATCTGCGCTGGTTTCTCTATGTAGGTCAAGTCCTCCTGGACCTCCAGACCTTCCACTGGCAACTGCTCTTCTGGCACACGCAAACACTTCTTCAACTGAGACACATGAAAGACATCATGCACTGCGGATAAGCTTTCTAGCAAATTGAGCTGATAGGCCACTTCTCCACTGCTTTGCGAGAATCTGATACGGACCGATGTAGCGGGGTGCTAGCTTGCCTTTGACTCCGAATCTTCTGACTCCTCTGATCGGTGACACTTTTAGATAGACAAAATCTCCAACTTCGAAACTCAGCTCTCTTCTTCTTGTGTCTGCATAGCTTCGCTTGCCTTGATTGCACTATCTTCAAATTTTCTCGAACCATCTTGATGTTCTCTTCAGCTTCTTGTAAAATGTCTGGCCCGAACACTTGCTTTTCTCTAGGCTGATCCCATTGCAACTAAGTTCTACAACTCCTCCCATAGAGCGCCTGAAATGGTGACATCTTCAAGCTGGCCTGGTAACTGTTGTTATAGGAGAACTCTACATATGTTAACTTCTTGTCCCATCTAGATTGATCTTGCAACGCACAGGCTCTCAACATGTCTTTGAGGATTTGATTGGTTCTTTCAGTCTGACCATCTGTCTGCGGATGATAAGCTGAACTGAAATTCAGATGTGTGCCCAAGGCTTCATGCAACTGCTGCCAGAAGTGAGAGGTGAACTGCGTTCCTCTGTCTGACACTATCTTCTTTGGCACACCATGAAGACAAATGATCCGAGACATGTACAATTCTGCCAATACCTGCACTGCTATAGTTGGTCTTGATAGGTATGAAGTGGCTGACTTGGTTAAGCGGTCCACCACTACCCAAATAGGAATCGTAGCCAGGCTCGAGTGCGAGGCAACCCGACTATGAAGTCCATACCGATTTCGTCCCATTTCCACTGAGGAATTTGCAACTGGTTGCAACAATCCAGCTGGTCTCTGGTGCTCTTCCTTGATCCACCGACAACTATCACACATAGACACATGCTCTGCGATTTCCCTCTTCATTCCGTACCACCAGAACTTCTTCTTCAGATCCTGATACATCTTCTCACTACCAGGGTGAATTGAATAAGCTGTCTCATGAGCTTCCTTGAGGATCAACTCCCAAATAGATTGGACATTGGGAACACACAAGCGTCCTTTGAACCATATCGCACCTTCTGCATCTTCCCTAAAATCTTTGCCTCTGCCAGTCCAGAATCAGTCGCCGGATCTCACCGATCTTCTCATCATTCTTCTGCGCTTCTTTGATTTCCCGCTCCAGGATAGGTTCCAATTCAATTGCGACTCCTCGCGAATTGTTCAGAAATCCGAGAATCAACCTATCAAACTCTTTGGCCAACTCATAAGGCATCGGACGAGCGACCATCAGATTGACCCGACTCTTCCTGCTCAAAGCATCTGCCACTACATTCGCTTTGCCTGGATGGTAGTGAATCTCCAACTCATAATCTTTGATCAACTCTAACCATCTTCTTTGCCTCATATTCAGCTCTGACTGAGTGAATATGTACTTCAGACTCTTGTGGTCTATGTAAACATCACATTTCTGTCCATACAGATAGTGCCTCCATGTCTTCAGTGCGTGAACCACTGCTGCCAACTCTAGGTCATGGATTGGGTAATTCTGCTCATGAACCTTCAGCTGTCGGGACGAGTAAGCCACAACTCTTCCCTCTTGCATCAACACACATCCCAAACCAGTGTAACAAGCATCGCAATACACCGAGAAGGGCTTGTGCACATCAGGCAAGACTAAGACAGGCGCTGTAGTCAACTTCTCTTTCAGCGCTTCAAAGGCCTCTTGACATTTTTGGGTCCACTTGAACTCAACCTTGTTGCCTAGCAAAGCTGTCATTGGTTTCGCAATCTTCGAAAACCCTTCAATGAATCGCCGATAATATCCGGCCATTCCAATGAAGCTCTTGATTCCTCGAGCATCTGTTGGCGCTTTCTAGTCTAGAATGTCTGCCACTTTCTTCGGATCCACAACCAATCCTTCTTTGTTGATTATGTGACCCAAGAACAGGACTTCACTGATCCAGAACTCACACTTGCTCAACTTTGCATACAGCTGGTGCTCTCGCAATCTCTGCAATACCATCCTCAAATGATTTGCATGCTCTTCTTCGCTTTGTGAATATATGAGAATATCATCAATAAATACCACCACGAACTTGTCAAGATAGTCCATGAATACACTGTTCATCAGATTCATGAAGAAGGCTGGTGCATTTGTTAGACCGAAAGACATCACTGTGAACTCATACAACCCATACTTTGTAATGAATGCCATCTTCGGAATGTCCGAAGGTCGGATCCTGAGCTGATGATAACCTGACCTCAAATCGATCCTTGGAGAACACGCTGGCTCCTCTCAACTGGTCAAACAGATCTTCTATTCTGGGCAAAGGGTACTTGTTCTTGATGGTGACCTCATTTAGAGCTCGATAATCGATACACATCCTTCTGGTGCCATCTTTCTTTTCCACAAATAGGACAGGTGCGGGCCAAGGCGAGGTGCTTGGCTGGATGTAACCTTTCTCTGACAACTCATCGATCTGCTTCTTAAGTTCAACTAACTCTGGTCCGAATATTCTGTAAGCTCTCTTAAAGATGGGGGCGGTTCCAGGAAGAAGCTCTATGGCAAATTCAACTTTTCCGCTCTGGTGGCATACCTGGCAAGTCCTTTGGAAACACATCTGGAAACTCAGACACAACCTTGATACTCTCAATTGGGTCTGCTTCACTGCTATCGACAGCCATCTGATAACAACTTCTTTTCTTCGGTTCAGGCGGGACTAACTCTGTCACCACTTCCTCTCCTAGTGGGGACAGCAACTTGATTGACCTCTTATCACAACTAATAACTGCCTGATACTTATCTAGCCAATTCATCCCTAGGATGACATCTATTCCCTGAGTACCCATTACTATGAGGTTAGCGGGAAACGCTATCCCCCTTATTTCCACACTTACATTCAAACAAATGCTATCGGCTCGAATTGTACCACCAGTTGAGTCAATTTGAATGGGGGTTGACATGGTAGTAATTGGAAGATTATGTGCTTCTACCCATGATGCAGTAATGAAAGAATGTGTTGCTCTAGTATCAAATAACACTTCTGCAATATGGGAGTTGACTGGAAACATACCTACTATCATGCCGGGGGTCTCCTGAACTGCTTCAGCCTCCAAGTGGTTCAGTCTCCCGTGATTATAGCGTGGCTGAGAGCGGTTGCCTGCTCCAGGCTGAGACACATTCTGCTTCGCTGGGGCATTGGGGCCTGACTGCTGCTGGGCTGCCTTCTTCAGACATTGCATCACCCAATGGCCTTGCTCTCCACAGTGGAAACATGCTCTGTTTCTGACCTGAGCTGGTGCTGCCTGACTGTTCTGCTGGCTTGCTGGGGCAGGAAGACGAGGTGCCTGTTGATTCTGCCTCCAGAACTGACCTCCTCCTGACTGATTGTTCTGACGATTCTGATACTGATGCTGAGGATACTGCCTTTGGAACTACTGGTGTTGAGGTGGACGCTGGTTCTGCCTGAACTGCTGAGGTTGATTGCCTGAGAAACGAGGACGATTGCCTGCTTCCAGGCTGGGGTCCACTGATCTTGCGCTTGCGATCCTCCATCTCCTTACGCTTCCTCTCTATCATAATTGCTCTGTCAATCAGGTGCTGGAATGTCGGGAAGGTGTGATTCATCAGCTGATACTGCAGAGGGTCAACCAAGCCTCTCAGGAAACGATACTGTCTCTTGGCATCGGTGTTGACATCTTCAGGTGCATAGCGAGACAGCTATAGAAACATGTCCCGGTACTCACTGACAGACGATGACCCTTGCTTGAGGGCCAGGAACTCCTTCTTCACTGTCATCAAACCTGCAGGAACATGGTACTGACGAAAGCTACCTCTGAACTCTTCCCAGGTGATGGTGTCGGGGTTGGCATGGGTGGCGAGATAAGACTCCCATCATGACTGAGCTGCTCCTCTCAACTGACGGGGACCATACAGGACTTTCTCCCTGTCATCGCACTGAGCGGTATGCAACTCTCGCTCCACAGTGCGCAGCCAGTCTTCAGCATCCATGGGGTCAGAAGAATGGGCAAACATTGGGGGACAACCTCTCATGAATTCAGCACGTTTGTCCCTGGGCATCTGTGGCATCTAAGGCTGAGGTGGTGGCTTGCTGCTGCTGCTGCTGAATGGCAGCCAGAGTCTGACCAATAGCTTGAACTGCCTGAGTCTGCATTAGGAACATCTGCTCGATGGACATCGGGGGCAGGGGCGGCAGTTGCTGTTGCTTGTGGTACCTCATCCTGCTGAGCTGCCTGCTCCTGCTGAGCACGCCTTCCTCCTCTACGCCTGTTTTCTGACATCTGCAGAATGAAACCACACATCAGAACTGATCTTGCAAATCTTGCAGCAGAAGAGAAGAGTATAGAATTCTTCAACAACACTGAACAGGTGAACATATTCACTGATCTCCAACACAGACCAACACAGCTTCTCAGATAAAGAGGAAAGTGGAATAAAAGGCTGCCCAACTAAATAGCTAACTCCATTAACATATAACAGGTAAATCAAAATGCAGGGGATACCCACATCCTGGTGACAGTCATTACAAAGATCCAAATCAAACATAGTTCATCATGACAAACATAAATGCACAGGATATAGCAAACTACCCTGTCTAACTAAGACTAACTAAGAGCGAGACTAATGCTAGGACTATAGCTTCTGTGTATATATTTCATATTAATTACAAGATCCGACTCAAACGATCTATGGTTCTAAATTTATCTTGGTCTTGCAGTCGGGGTTGCCATAAGACTAGTGTCCACACCGAGGTGAGCGGTATGGGTGCTAAGTCCCGACGGGAGCGGGGGAACCATCATCCAGGTGACGACGCTCCGCGCGCTCTGCCCGCAGCTAGGCAATCTCAGCACGAGCCCTACTCAGCTCGTCTAATGCATGGTCCAGCTCTGTGTTTAGCACGGCAGCTAGGTTGACTGTGCTGCTCAACCTAGGATTGTCCTCACCAACAGGTGAGACAATCACACCTCCTGTGCTGCCAGATGGACGGCGGGGGTAATACTTCAGGTTGAGACCATCAGCTACCCCACCGAGCACTGAACAGTAGTGCGAAAGCGCACGCCGTGCGGCATCTTGCATGGCCGCCTCAGCTGAGTCCCGCTCAGAGATGGAATAGTGCTCTGAGCAGACCTCAGCACCCCAGAGACTGTTCTCCAGACGGCGCACCAAGCAGGTCGCCTCCCAGCGGTCCGGGTAGACCACACAGCGATACTCGATGGACCAAGTACGTCGGTCAAGTGCCCGACGTAGTAGGGTGTCGAGCGCATCGTGGAAGTGACACCCGCGAGCAGCGTCGCGAGTGATGGGTCGAGCAACCCATCCTTCCGGCTCCTGGTCAGCAGAAAAGTCGATGTCGTGGCTCGAGCTGCTGTCGCCTCCTCCGTCGTCTGGGTCTCCTCCAATAGCTACTCCCGAGGCTGGGGCGCCCAGTGGTGGTGCAGGGGGCGCCTCCAGAGGAAGCACGAAGAAGCAGCTCCTCACAGACTCTATCTCCTGCTGGAGCGAGAAATAAGAGCCCTACTGCTCCTATCGTCGACGCTCCTGCTCCTCATGCATGCGGTGGTGCAGCCTCTCCAAGTGACTGGACTGACCGGCCACGGGACGGTGAAGCGGACGCTCTGCGAGACGAGAGGGTAAGAAGGGGATGACAGACTTCCGTGCGGTGTGTCCTAAGACGAGCCATCTACAAAAGACACCGCAAGCAAAAGAGTAAGAACAGAACTAGTATGACCAGCAAGTAATGAACCATAAATAAATGAAGGATTAGAATAAAACACAATTTTCAGCAAGGTATAATATATAGTAGAACATAAATTTGGTCGATAGGACTAGCTTTTGAAGGGATACCAAAGTCAAGGCAAGGACAGAGGTCTATAATCCTTAGAACGACCATTCTACTCTAGGTTAGCGGTCCTACAGTCAGCACGGCTTTGATACCACCTATGTCACACCCGGTTTTAGAAGGCAAACCGAATGCGAACCATGTACGTGCCAGGATCAGCAATTCACGTACACAGCAGTTACATAACATGGACATCATCACACAGTGCTCAAATAGTATTAAAAAAGGGAAAAACATAGTCGGTTACATCATATGTCTGAGACATCCACATAGTCTTTACAATAAATCAAAGTGCGGAAGAGAAACGTAGATAAACGCGGCCTTCACAGGCAGCCGACTGGGGGTTGCCGCTAACCCACACCTAGAACTCGTCATAATCTTGGAACTCCTGATGGTCTCCTTCTACGGCTTCATCTTCTCCTGAGCAGTGGTTGCAATGCTGACAACCTGGGGATGGGGGTTGGTGTGTAGAGCAAGGGTGAGTACACATCAACATACTCAACAAGTATCCTGTTTGGCTGTAGTGGACTAGCTTTATGTGGGGGTAAGTCAAGCAGTTGCTTTTAGTTGGTCAGATTGTTATTACTAGTAGAGAAAGCCAAGTTTTAGAATTAACCTACGTTATTAACCCAAACATACTCCTTTCCAAACGGAAAGAGTACCACTTACCATTACTAGAGTCAACACCAAAAACCATCAATCTCATTGCCACTTGTAATCCGAACATCCCTGATCAAGTACCACTAATCACTGGAGCTCCCTTGGCCGCTCATAACCGTGAGCACGGCTGATATATCAGTTTTCATAACACTCTGCAGAGGTTGTGCACTTTACCCACAAGCCGTGATTCCCTTTCTGCCCGGAGATGATGACTCTCCATTGATCACTACCAAGGTGACCTAGCAGGGCATCACTACGTAGCCTTTACAAAGATTCCCCGGGGCTGTAGCCGCCCGTTAGGTTTCCTAAATGTACCGCACTCCTCCCCAAGGGACAAATCAACCTTGGCAGAGCGAGCCGCATACACCGAGCCCCATTGACGGCACAACGGCTAAGCGAACTACACCCCGGTTCCTCTAATTATTCAGCTAAGGGCGTCCCACTCCACCCTCATGGTTGCACTGTTTTCCCGGGCGGTCATCCAACGAACAGGTACTTACGGAGAGGCACTCGAGAAACCGCTTGAGCCCCCTTGAAGACCACAAGTATAACATCATAATAAAAGAGGGGAAAACAGTGTATCATTGACAATTCTCATCATGTTCATTGATTAGAGTTGAGCAATAGCATAAGACTAAGCAATAATAATCCGACCCAAATAGGTAAACAAGGACATGGACAACAAAAGCTAGTCAATCCTTAGGTATAAATGTGTAATGCAGGAGGTGAATTAAAGAATGTATAGGACAGAGATAGGTCAAGGGACACTTGCCTCCACCAACCGACTGCTGCTCAGGGGCTTCTCCTGCGAGTTCTTCGGGCTCTCCGACCGGATCGTTCTCTATGCGAGCGCAAACATACATACATCCACATATTTAATACAAAAGAACAGTACACCATACAATAGAATGCAGTAAGTAAACAGACGTTCCACGTGGGCTCGCAATTACGGTTAAGAGAGAAAGAGGAAAAGACAGTCGAGAAACGATCATGTTACATTATTATGAATTAAACCACTCGCTCAATTAAAAGGCATTAATGTAGACACTACGTTTAGCATAAAGTAAAGTCATGTTTCATGTCTAATCATTATAAGCAGATAAAGATAAATTAAAAGGATTGTCGCGCGGTGAGACGCACGGCATAGCACTTTAAATTGAATTAAGGAAATCAACGACTCGTCGCATGACCGAGCGCACAATGAGACACTTTGCATTAATTATAAAGAGAAGTTAAGCTTCGCGCGACGAAACGCACGACGGCATACGTCAACTGAACTGAGTCTAAAGTGGAACGTCGCGTGAATACACACGCGACGTTACACATTAAACAACCTGAAATTAAAATGGATCATCGCGCGATGAAGTGCACGACGCAACACATTCATAGAATCCGAAATTAGATAATTCGTCGCGCGACTGAAGCGCACGACACAGCACGCTAACTAACAGAGTTTGAAACTAACTAGAAACCAAGAATAATCACCGCGCATGTGGGGTTGCGCACGCGGGAACGCGTTAGGGGTAAACGGGGGAGCGCGAGGCCACGCCAAGGCCACGCGAGCCACACCGAGGGCCGGGACGCCACGCGCAGGGGGGCGAGGCCGTGCACAGGGGCCGGGGACACCGCGCCGGGGGCCGAGCCGCCGCACTGGGGGCTGCGCCGGGGGCCGCGCCGTGCGAAAGCAGGGGAGGGCGGGGGCCGCCGCGCGCAAGCAGGGGGGCAGGGGCCGCGCCGCGCGCAGGGGATGGGGCGAGGGTCGCCGCCGTGGGCAGGGGAGGGGGCGGGGCCGCGCGCGCCGCGCGAGCAGGGGGGCGGGGCCGCGCCGCCGGCGAGCGGAGAGGGCAGGGGCGCGCGCGCGGGGGAAGAAGAGAGGGCGCGCGCAGGGGGAGAGGAGGAGGGAGAGGGAGAGAGAGAGAGAAGAAGGGAGGGGAGGGGAGCTCACCTCGGGATCCAACTCCGGCGATCACCGTCTCCAAAACCTAGGGCACCACGGGGAGAGAGAGTTGGAAGAGGGAGAGGGAGGTTGCTGCGCGGGAAATCCAAATGAGAGAGGGAGGAGAGAAGGGGGCGCACGGTGGTTTTGTTCATACACGATACGGACACCTGTCACTATACTGGTTTGAAATTAGGAAGAAGGAGCAAAACAGGAAGAGAAAAGAGAGTAACTCCCGAATTTGGTGAGAGAAAAGAAGAAAAAATTCTACCCCCAAATTCAGGGCGTTACACACAACCACATAGGATGAAAGGGAGTGGGATCAAAATGTAGCTATTGTCTTCCTCCTCACATACACGCACAGTAGGGAGACCTAGCTGGAATCATCGTGGTGCTAGGGTCACTAATCCGGCTGGGGGCAGGCTCGCCGGCCGTGGGGATGAAGCAAGGTTGACCGGTCGCGTCACCGAAAAGCGGACTGAGGTGGCTATGCGGATAGCAGTCGAGACGCAGGGGCTCTGCTCGGGAAGGGTGTGGGCTCAATGCTAGCGCCATGGTGGACAAGGTCCGTGCCTACCGAGCAAGGTCGCACAGGGGCAATGGAGAAACACGCCGCATTGTGGGAGCCAGAGTTAGTCGTAGGAGCTGCACTCGGCCATGGCCATGGCTGACCGAGCGAGTAGGGTGCTGCCTTAGGCACTGAGCACCGACAGGGATAGAGAAGAAAGAGAGGCCATGGTCAGGGGTACACGCCGGGGATCCTCACCTTGAAGCTCGACGGAGATGGTGAGGGCGCGACTCGACAGGGCGTGGATGATGGCGATGGTGAGCGGCTCTGCGCGGATGACACGAGGTGCACCGGGCGCGCGCACATGACGGCGTTGACGAGCGCGACGGGGCGACGAAGCTGTGCGCATGCATATGGGAGAGAAGAGCGAGCCGATTTGTAGGAGGGTCGAGTGGGTGTGCTGGCGTTTGAAGGGGCATCGAAAACGGGCGGTTAACGAGGTTCATGCGACTGTGGGCGCGATCGTGCCAGGCTGAGCGAAGGTGGACTGTTACGAGAGGTAGGATGGGAGATAGCGTGTGGGTCCCGCCTT
This sequence comes from Zea luxurians, assembly GCA_029449295.1. NCBI lineage: Eukaryota > Viridiplantae > Streptophyta > Magnoliopsida > Poales > Poaceae > Zea > Zea luxurians. The sequence continues at coordinate 7,994,346 of JAOPSE010000005.1, read as the reverse complement.
GGCTAGAGCATGGCGCAGCTGCGCGCTTGCGGCGGGTGGAGGGCGCGCATGCGCGCTGCGGGCAGTGCAACGGCCTGAGCGCGGCAAGGAGCGCGCTGGGCGCGGTTGGGCGAGCGCTAGGGTTGGGACGCACGCAGGCGGTGGGGCGCGAGGAGCTGGGCCGCACGCTGCGGGGGTGGGCCGGGGAAGCCGTTGGACTGGATTCGCGCCAGCCCAGGAGAGGGAGGGGGAAGCAGGTGTTGGGCGAAGGTGAAGACGCCACCCTTCGCTCGATGCCTTCGCCGACCTCGCTGCACCAACGAAGGCAAGACGACGGGCAGACCTACCCTTCGTCCCACACGTCGCCGGACTGAAGACTTGTGACGAGGTCGTCTCATCTTGCGACCTCGCTCAACATGGAGGCCCACGTGTGATCCGGCCCATTGTAACAGGCCCTGCGTGGCCGCTGCGCATTACAGGCCAAATTTGTAAAGGTCTCCCTGTAATTACGGTCTGTAACCCTGCTTTATGGGAATATTCCGGGGATAACCTAGGTGCCTGAGGGCACATGCGTACTTAACACTGGACGCTGGGCACTCAGATACCTATAAATACCCCCGCACAGTGCCCTTGAGAGGCTAGATTAACAGAGCTATTGCCATCTCGAGCAAAAACCCTGTTTACATCGCTACACACCCCTGTTGGATCAACTCGCTCAGGAGAGCAAGTTCCAACATTTGGCGCCCACCGTTCGTGCTATGAAAACACCACCCGTGATGCACCCAAGAGAACCTCATCGAAGGCTGACGAAGCCGCGAAGGCGGCACTGCTGGCCGAGAAAAAGGGCAAGGCCCTCGTCGACAACACTCTCCAAGAGCCCTGCGAAGACGACGCAAACAGCAAGAAACAGCGCAATGAACAACCCACCACCGAAGGCAGCCTCCACACCTATAGCTCCGGGGGACCACAGCAGCCTCCCCTAGGCTTCGCTCCACCAGAGGGTGCGGATGCCACCAAGGACGGCGAAGTCATCGACGTCTCGGCCGAAGAGCAGCTACAGCTGCGCGCCCTGCGCATCAAGAACCGCAACCTCCAAAAGCAAAAAGAGATCCTCGAGGCCAAACGCCAACGTGTGTCCGCACAAGCCAAGGTGCGACAGATGATACGCGACGAAGAGCAGAAGGCACAGGAGCTCGAGCAAGAGATCGCGCTCATGCAGAGCGAAGGCCAACTCGACCCGCATCACGGCCCACCCCACCAACAGCGCGCACAAATCGAAGACCTGTTCATCCCTCAGCGCGGACACACCATCCCTCGCGCCACAGCTTTCCAAGGTGTCAACTACCTTGACGAGCGAAGTCCCCTGGCACCTCACCTACAAGTGACACCGTGGCCCGCCAACTTCAGGGCAGGGACCTATCCCAAGTACAACGGCAGCACTGATCCAGCGCAGTACATCATGAGCTATCAAGTCACCGTTGCATCATCCGGAGGGGACGACACCACGATGGCCAAGTCATTCATCATCGCCCTCGAAGGCCCAGCCCTCACCTGGTACACCAGGTTGCCCCCACTGTCCATCGACTCCTGGAGAAGTCTCCGGGACAAATTCTTGCTCAACTTCCAAGGGTACCACCCAGACACCGACGCCTTGGTTGAACTCTCACTCTGCAAGCAGCTGGAACGAGAGACTCTGCGGGAATATTAACGCAAGTTCCTGACCCTCAAGTTACAACTGCCTTCGGTCGACGACCAGATCGCCATCCACTACGCCATCAGTGGCCTTCGGGCCGGCGTCCTCTACAGCCACTACATCAGAGACCCGCCCAGGAACCTCCAGGAGCTGTATCAGCTGTTTGAGAAATATGCTAGATCCGAAGAGCTCCACCAGCGCAAAGTTGAGTCTTAGAGGAAGCCCAAAGACCCTCCGCAGTCCAGCCGCACTTAGACGAGGCCCTCATAGACAGACTCTGGCCGGGACGGCCGCAATCAGCAGCAGGTGCACAACATCGCCAACCAGCCCCCTGCTGGTGAGGCCCCTCGCCGCCAGGAGTATCCCCCCTAGGGCCGAGGAAATGGAACTCGCGGTCGAGGTCGGGGGCGTGCGCAGCAGCCACGCAGATTTTACTGCCTGTTCCACGGCGAAGACTGCGCACATCCCACAAGGGACTGCCCAGAGACGAAGGCCACCAGAGACAGAATGGCACGGGCACAACTAGCCAACAACCCTAGAATTGTCGCGCACGCATACCAGCAACCCCCTCAACCATACAACCACGGCCCCGCTCCGCCTCCACCGCACCACGCATACCAACACCACAAGGAGGTACCAATCAGTACCTCCCCCACCCCCACCCACACACCATCAACAGCAAAACATCCACCACCCCAACCACCCCCAAGCACCAAAGCAAGAGGACTTCGCCGATCAACCGTATCGCGGAGTCATCCATATGATTACCGGGGGGTCCAGCGCCGACTTCGACACAAAGCGACAAAAGAGGGACCACTACCGTAGCATCAACCACGTCGCCGTCACCGGCCCTGGTCGTGCAGACAAAGTGGTCCCACATGTGCCATTGACCTTCGACGCCTGAGACGTCGATCTGTGCAGCGCCCCCCACATCGACGCCATGGTCATCAACTGCAGCGTGGTAGGCTGGGACTTGCACAAAGTCTTGGTCGACAATGGCAGCCAGGCGGACATCATCTTCCTCCATGCCTTCGATCGCATGGGCATAAGCCACAGCCTGCTCAAGCCTTCGGACAACCCCCTGTATGACTTTACCTGTGCATGAAGATCCCAGGTCCGCAAGGCGCCATCATAGTTTACGGCAACCAGCAGGTTACGCGTAACATAGAAAGAGACTTTGTCCCCGGACAAAGAAACGTACACTGCCTCACGGCCCAACGCGAAGTCCCCGAGTCTGCCAATCCAACCGCCAAAGGGCATGAAAAAGCACAACTGCAGAGCAACGACGGGACCAAGACTAGTCCCCCTCGACCAGGCAACGCCCCAGCAGATGGTTACGATCAGCGAAGACCTCACTTCGCACGACGAAGAGTGGCTCCTCTGCTGTCTATCCAAGAATAAGGACGTCTTCGCCTGGTCCGCCCTTGACCTGGTCGGAGTCAGTCGCTCCATCATCGAGCACGGCTTAGGAATTGACCCTTCGGTGAGGCCGAAGAAACAACGACTGCGCAAGATGTCTGACGAAAAGACAGAAGCCGCCAAGGCCGAGGTGCATCGCCTGCTCGAAGCCAAGTTCATCGAGCCGATCGCCTACCCCACATGGCTCGCCAATGTGGTGATGGTGCAGAAAAAGAGCGGCAAATGGCGGATGTGCATAGACTTCACCAGTCTTAACAAGGCCTGCCCCAAGGACAATTTCCCGCTGCCCCGAATCGACAAAATCAGTCGATAGCGCAGCCGGGTGCGAAGTCATGTCACTCCTCGACTGCTTCTCCGACTACCACCAAATATATATGAAGGAGGAGGACAAGGCAAGCACCAACTTCATAACACCCTTCGGCATGTACTGCTTCATCGGAATGCTGGAGGGACTCAAGAATGTCGGGTCCACTTTCTCTCGACTCACCAAAACGGTGCTCGAGAGCCAGATCGGCAGAAATATATTCACATATGTGGACGACATCGTCGTTGCAAGCAGAAGCAAGGAAGACCACCTGGCCGACCTCACCGAAACGTTCGCGAACATGCGAAGCCGCACGACTTCGCCTTAACCCTGAAAAGTGCAGTTTTTGGAGTCCACCAGGGGAAAATCTTGGGCTACCTGGTCGCACAACGTGGAATTGAGGCCAATCCAACCAAAATCCAGGCCATCGTCAATATGACGCCCCCGCAGTCAGCCAGAGAAGTGCAACGACTGACAGGCAGGTTGGCCGCCCTCAATAGATTCATCTCCAAGTCCTCGGAGCGGAGTCTCCCTTTCCTCAAAACACTCCGCGGCGCAAAAGACTTCAGCATGGGGGCCAGAGCAGGCGGCGGCCTTCGCTTCACTAAAACAGTACTTGTTCGGAATTGGCGATTCTTACAAGCCCCGACCCTTCGCTACCCCTATTGCTCTATGTCGCAGCTTCGCCACATGCAGTCAGCGCAGCACTGGTTCAAGAGCAGACCAGAGAGGGCACGACCAAGCAGCGTCCAGTTTATTACGTCTCTGAAGTGCTCACAGCATCAAAATGTAACATGACGGAGCTGGAAAAGATCGCCTACGCAGTCGTGATGGCCTCGTGCAAATTGCGCCATTATTTCGAGGCATTTAAGGTCCTGGGTCACGTCAGACAAAGGACTCGGCGAGTTGTTTAGAAACCCAGAGGCATCAGCACGGATTGCCAAGTGGGCAGCCGAACTCTCCGGCTACCACATCACATTTCAACCCAGGACAGCCATCAAGTCGCAAGTCCTGGCAGACTTCGTCGTAGACTGGACTGGACCTATAATGCAACCGGAGCCGTCCGCAGAGAAAGTATGGACAATCAATTGTGACGGCGCATGGTGCCATGCGGGGGCAGGCGCTGCTGCAGTCATTACTTCGCCCACTGGGATTAAGCACAAATATGCAGCGCGCCTCAGCTTTGCTTTGAAGTCTGATAGGTGCACCAACAACATAGCAGAATACGAGGCTGTCATCCTCGGCCTTTCGCAAGCTAAGGGCACTCGGTGTCACCACCTGCATCATCAGAACAGACTCCAAGGTAGTCGCCAGCCAGGTCGAGAAAGACTATGCAGCGAAGGACCCCGCACTCATGCAGTACCTCGCGGCCATCCGCAGCCTCGAAAGACAATTCAAGGGTTTCACGTTGCAGCACGTGGACCGAGCCAAGATTGAGGAGGCCGATTCGCTGGCCAAGGCAGCCGCCAGGGGCGAGGCCCTACCCTCCGACGTGTTCTACCACGTCATCGGCACTGCCAGCCGTCTGCAGCCCTGAAGGGCTCCAAATAACCAATGACAGCAGAGGGCCACCGCATAGTCAACCTCATCATGACCAAAGACTGGCGGGCACCAATAACCCTGTACCTGCAGGGGTACTATCATCCAACCGACAACAATGAGGCCAAGCGCCTCAAACACCGAAGCCGGGACTTCACGCTGATCGAAGGCCAACTTTACAAGAAGGGGGTCAGTCAACCGATGCTTAAATGCGTCACCGAGACCGAAGGCGTCCAAATTATGGGCGAAGTCCACAGCGGGACTTGCGGCTCCCACGCAGGGCCTAGGGCCCTAGCGGCAAAGGTGATCCGCCAAGGTTTTCTACTGGCCCGCCATGATTTGCACCGCAAATCGGGTTGTGAGGTCCTGCGAAGCCTGTCAGAAATTTTCCCCACGCTCGGGACGCCCTTCGCGGTTCACTGAAGCTAATCGCCCACACGTGGCCCCTTCAGCGCTGGGGCCTGGACATTGTCGGGCCCCTGCCCACGGCCTAGGGGAACCTCAAGTTCACCTTCGTCGCCATTGAATACTTCACCAAATGGATTGAAGCGAGGGCAGTATCCACTATAACATCGAAGACAGCCCAGAAATTCTTCTGGCAAAATATTGTATGCCGCTTCGGAGTCCCGTCTGAACTCACGGTCGACAACGGCAAGCAGTTCGACAACCAAGACTTCCAAGATTTCTGCTTCTCCATCGGCACCAAGTTTGCCTTCGCCTCCGTGTACCACCCCCAATCCAACAGGAGTCGTGGAGCGCGCCAACGGCAAAATCTTCACAGCCGTCAAGAAAATGCTCCTCGACGACAAAAAAGGCAAGTGGCCCGACCTGTTACCCGAAGTGGTCTGGGCGCTGAACACAACTGAGTGCAAGGAGACTGGGTTCACCCCTTTCCTGCCTTCTATACGGATCGGAGGCTATGACTTCCGCAAGAAATAAAACATGGGTCGCCTCAGACAGCCGCGTCGGCCGTCCCCGACGTGGACTGAGCCGACTTCGAAGGACCTCATCGACGGAGACCGCATCTTCGCCCTACAGGCTCTGGACAAATACCAAGCCCAGACAAAAGCATGGCGCGACCACACAGTCATTCCGAGGGAGTTCAACGAAGGAGACCTCGTACTCGTCCGGACAGCTCGGACAGAGTCCCAGGGGCAAGTTGGAACCGAAGTGGGAGGGCCCTTTCATCGTCAAGACGAAGGCGTCCCCCAGTGCGTACAGACTCACAACTCCATCCGGTGAAGACTTGGAACATTCTTGGAACATTGATAATCTTTGCAAATTTTTTGTTTAACTCCTCAGGGCCACTTCGCCCTTGTAATCCGCAGAACAGTTTTCAGCCGGCCCGCACTCTTTTCCTCCCGGGGGGTGAGGTTTTTAACGAGGCGGAGCCATGTAATATACACGCGAAAAATCTCCCCACAAAAACTACGTCGAAAAAGACCGAATTAAACGGTCTTCGACATTCGACCGACACAAAAGTCACCGCGAGGGGCAAAGATGGCTACCCTCGCGTGCGACAGTCCGTGCAAAAGTCGCCTAAGGGTGCAGCCGGACTAGCACAACAAGTGCGTAAATTCGAAGTCTTCTCAAAAAGACTATCCATGCAAAAGTCGCCTAAGGGTGCAGCCGGACTAGCACAACAAGTGCGTAAATTCGAAGTCTTCTCAAAAAGACTATCCGTGCAAAAGTCGCCTAAGGGTGCAGCCGGACTAGCACAACAAGTGCATAAATTCGAAGTCTCCTCAAAAAAGACTATCCGTGCAAAACTCGCCTAAGGGTGTAGCCGGACTAGCACAACAAGTGCAGTAAATTCGAAGTCTTCTCAAAAAGACTATCCGCGCAAAAGTCGCCTAAGGGTGCAGCCGGACTAGCTGCAACAAGTGCGTAAATACGAAGTCTTCTCAAAAAGACTATCCATGCAAAAGTCGTCTAAGGGTGCCGCCGGACCAGCACAACGAGTGTAAAAATCGAAAGCGCATTGCATCAGTCCGGAAGTCTACAGGCGTAGCCGGACCGACACAATAATATACCAGAACGGGTGCGCAACACCTTACGAACACACCTAGATGCGCGAAGGCAGTCAACCTTATCATACAAACTACAGTTACACGCGTACAACGAGGGCATCACACCTTACATAGGCTCAACCTTCGGAATAATCCCCATCTCCCTATAGTTAAATAACATTATCCTCAGCTCCTCACCCTCAAAAAGCCTCCGCAACTCCCCCTCACCCATACTCGCCCCAACCGGCGAGGACAACAATTCCTGCCTACCAGCCCCACCCACACGGAGCCGACCACCTTCAGACCCGCTCACTCTACGCTTCGCCACCGCCCTTCGCCGCCTACGCCCAACACTCGAACCAGGCAAAACTCTAGCATCCTGCAACACGCGGAACAGCCTCCGCTTCAGCCACATCCAACGCCGCAAAATAATCTAAGCCTTCATCCAAAGACTCGTCCGTCCACACAACCGAGCTCCCAGAGTCGTCAAACTCAGAAAACTTAGACATAGACCCATCCGATTCATTTCCGGCGACCACGGTCGAAGCCGCCACAAAATTAGCAGTACCGGTTGCGTGCGCAGGCCCAAAATCTTGAACCTGCGTAGCAACCAAGGTTTAGTAACACAGACAAAATTCCCTAACTACCCCATACACACTAAGCCACCTGCGAAGACCCGGCAGCCGCCACGGGATCTTTCGCCGCTGGCTCCGTTGCCACCTTCGGGGGATCCTCCGCCTCCGGCACGGTGGCGGCTGGCGAGCCTCCACCGGATACAGCAGGCGCAGGGGCAGCAGTGGGAACCGTCACCGGTCTCCGGGGGCGGCGCCGGGTAGACCTCAGCCCCAGGCCATCACTTGGGTCGGCCTCCGCTTCGGGCGGCGCGCTGTTCAGACGCCCGAAGTCCTCCACCTCCTCAGCACACTGCCATCTACAGCGCAGCACACCGACTCAGCACACCAGCGCGCACCCACATTCCACAACACAAAACGAAACACAAACTTTTACCTGATCCCTTGCCCGGTCAGCCCGCTCCCTAACCGCCTCCCGACCGTGGGGACCCCACATCCGGTCGAAGAGGGCCCCCCGGCGTCCTTCACCATAGGGTCTTCGACCTTAAAAATATCGCGCCCAAAATCTTCATCGGATCGATCAAAGACCTCATAGTGACGACACCCTTCGCGGGACAGCGCGTTCATAGCCCCCTCGCAGGTGACGAGGGAGGCAAACGACATGAAGCCCGCCACGATGGTCGGGAGCGCTTGCAACTCCTCTTGCAGCCATTCGAGGCACCGAAGGCCCGCATCTCGGTCGGGCACCTCGAAGTCAGCAGTCCGCTGCACCCAACTCGTGGTACTGAGTCCACGAGCTGTTTGCGCAGTCCGCTCAACCTCCACGCGAGTAGAAGCCTCAGCCCTAGTCCACGCGGGCCTGCAGAGCTGTGAACCGTGCCTCCCACTCCCTGGCGCGCTAGCTGGCAAGACTCTCCTCCGCCCTTGCCAATTTAGCCTCCGCCTGCTCCGTCTGCTGCCTTGGCGATGGCCTCATTGGCCTCCTTCCTTTCCTCTACCAGCTGGCGCTGGAGGTCAGTCCTCTCGCTCTCCAGGACAGCCACCTTGTCCGCCAGTCGGCGGTTTTTGCTCTCCGCAGCCGACTTTTCCCGGACGGCGTCCTGCAGTGCTGCACCCGAAGTCTTTCGACTTCGGCATCCACGCCCGCCGTCAGGGCGCCCGATGCCACGCGGTCGGCGAAGTCGGCCGCCTAACAGACACAAATCAGTACACAATCACCATGAAAGCGGCCTACAACGAAGACTACCTCAACTTACTTGATTCAGCTGCAGCAACGCTTCCCGCAGCCGGCGGGACACAGTGCCCGCCTCATTTTTTACGGCAGTGGCCGCCGACACCTCACCGCCAGCGCTGAAAGCGCCACCCTTCGCCCCAAAAACCGCGGCAGACAGTCGTGGCCGCCACCGTAGGCGAGATGGCAACAAGTTGCCCTTCGCCCGACCCTGCAACATATCACTGTTCAAAAAAAAGAGCTTACCGACGAGATAGTCCTCCATCGCAAATGTCTGTGCCAAAGTCGGCAAGACGCTTCCCCGGCGAAGGCAGTTCCCGGTCCTTCGTGGCCCCCTCCGGGGCGGACTTGGTCCCGCCAGCGCCGGCAGCCTTCGCTGCTCTCCGGCAACTTGCCAGCTACAGGCGCGGCTGCCTTCGCAGCCAGCGAAGGTTGGCTACCGCCGAGGACAGCAGCCTTTCGCACCACCCCGCGCCCTCTTTGGCCTAGCTTCAGGGAGCCGGACGACGGCCCAGCGCTTCTGCGCAGCCTCCTGCCAATCCTTGTTCATCACTGCCGAAACAATAGCAGCAACATTCCATCCGTAAGGGAAAATCTTCAATCCACGAGCTATACGAGACGTAGACATGTCCTCGCCCTCTGCCCAGGGGATCGGAAGATTCTTTGGCCACCGACCCCCGGTAACCTCCAGCATTCGCACCTGAAGACTCCCGGAGCTCATGCGAAGACATCCTCCCCCCGGGGGCCACGCATGTCTCCATCAACTCCACGACAAAATTATCAGACACCCTCTTTTTTCCCACCACGGTACCTAATTTTTTCTTCTTAGTGACCTAGGGCGGCCTCCCGTGATGGCCCTTCCTCGGTATCGCCCATCGGTTTCTTCCCGCGGCGGTCGGCGGGGTCTTCCCCGGGGTAACCGTCGTAAGGCAAGCGGTTCAACTCGAAGACCCGATTCAGCGTGTCATTGGCCCCGCGGATATCCCAGCTCCACAGACCCTCCGTCTTCGGCACGTACCGCCCCACGATCCTCATCACTGCGGTCCTCCGCTTCACGCACGAACGCGGCGGGATCTCGGCCCCGTAGATCCAGCGCGAAGGCAGGACTTCGCATCCAGCATCCCCCCACGGGACGGCATCTGGCGAAGGGCATACTTCGCCTAGCGCCCAGTCAGCAGCCACGCGCCAAGGGCCATACCCCATATCCCACAAATTCCTCAACAAGGTCGCGCCCGCTGCTCATGCGGGCCACGCACCGAAGGGCCCCCTCGTCCTCATCATCCTCCGCTACCTCAAACTGCGGATACGCCGCGTAATAATACGAGCACATAACAGCCACTGGGAAGCCCTGGTTGGCCTTCGACTGAGCCTTCGGCAACGTAGAACCAAAAATCCCACCAGTTGCCCCACTTATTGCGGGCGCAGGGAACCAACTCCACGAACTTCCATCGAAGTCTTGCCGGTCTTCGGCGTAAATGTGCAAGATCCAAATTGAGCAATCATTATCTCCAATTTTCCTCTTCTGCCAATGCAGACAATAGTGCTTCAGTGAAGACTTCGACTGATGGCTACCCGCCGTACAAAGTCGTCGCCCAGACATACTTTGCCAGGGCCACCACGGCATTCGGCGTCAACTGGTGGATTTGGACTTTGAATCTATGCAGGACTTCTCCCACAAATCGATGCGCGGGCAGACGAAGGCCAGCGATGAAAAAAGCCTCGAATACGAGCAGCTCGCCTTCTGGCTCGGGGATCTCCTCTGCCCCCGGACACACGCGCCACTCCGCTGCCAAAATACCCTAGCTGTTGCATGTCATGCACGTGGACCGAGGACATCCGCGACACTGCCGAATTCCACTGTGTCGCCGGGACGCAACTCCTCCGCCGCCACATTGCTCAGCGTCTCCTCGGACGATTCGCCGGTCGGCGGTGTATCAAGTAGCAGAAGAGGAAGAGGACGGCATGGCTACGTACTGTCGGCGGCGGCGGGCGGTCTTCTTCACACAGGCCAGATCTCCAGCGAGCAAGAGCAAGGAGGGCAGACGAGCAAGCGAGCGGTTTGAAAAGGAGGTTAGGGTTTTCACGGCACGCGGAGAGACAAAGTTCAAAAGGCGCCGTCTCCCGCCCTTTTATACACAGAGCGCGGCGCTTCGGGAAACCCGCAATCAAACAGTGCGGCGTCAATCAACGGTCATGTCAAAAACCCCCGAGGAACCACTTCGAGCGAGGGCAGCGTCTCCACCATCTAGCAACGTCTTCGGCACCAGATGACTTGGTCGAACTGGTCCCTCGGAGGGCAAATGTTGGGGCGAAGGCGAAGATGCCACCCTTCGCTCGATGCCTTCGCCGACCTCGCTGCACCAACGAAGGCAAGACGACGGGCAGACCTACCCTTCGTCCCACACGTCGCCGGACGAAGACTTGTGACGAGGTCGTCTCATCTTGCGACCTCGCTCAACATGGAGGCCCACGTGTGATCCGGCCCATTGTAACAGGCCCTGCGTGGCCGCTGCGCATTACGAGCCAAATTTGTAAAGGTCTCCCTATAATTACGGTCTGTAACCCTGCTTTATGGGAATATTCCGGGGATAACCTAGGTGCCTGAGGGCACATGCGTCCTTAACACTGGACGCTGGGCACTCAGATACCTATAAATACCCCCGCACAGTGCCCTTGAGAGGCTAGATTAACAGAGCTATTGCCATCTCGAGCAAAAACCCTATTTACATCGCTACACACCCCCGTTGGATCAACTCGCTCAGGAGAGCAAGTTCCAACAGCAGGCTGGCTAGGGGAGGCTAGGCTGGGCATTTTCCATTTCTCTTTTTTATCTTTTCTTCTTTTTATTCTTTCTTCCATTTGCAAATCGAATTCATTATTAAATGCATGCTCCACAAAATCACTCATCAAAGAAAATAAGAATATGCTCCGGCATGATGAAATAATCAAAACCCTTCTAGGGTTTTAATTTATTAGGTTTAAACATAGATATAAAACAAAATAATTTCTCACTCTTTAGGCAAGAGAAAAGAAAAGCCTAGAAAAGAGAGAGTAACACCTGAATTTAGCGGATATTAGAAAAGAAATTTTATACCCCCAAATTCAGGGTGTTACAGATCTAACCCCCTTAATAGGAATCTCGCCCTCGAGATTCAAGAAGAGGCTAGCAGGAAAATGAGATTGGTTCATTGGTTGATCATTGCTTTCTTGAGTTGCCTTTCACTCTGCAAGCTTAACTTGTAGACTAGTTGCTTTGGTCTTCAAATGCTTGAGACCGATCGATGCAATTCTTGAGGATCTCTTGGACCTGTGGGTTATGGGCCCACACACGCTTTCGCTGCGCCACTTCAATCTTGTTGGTTGATGTTGATCGCATTGTCTTCATTGGGGTTAGCGGCTAACCCCCTTAACAGGAGCGTTGATATGCATTTGGTGAAGATGTTGTTGACTCTGACCATGACTAATTAAGAGAGGTTGGAGGTTGCCAATCAGACAGGTGCAAGAGGAAAAGGCATAGATAGAAAAGGTAAGCATAGAGAATTAAAGAGAGAAAAGGGAGGGCACCCAACTACTAACTCTATGGCAATCAGCTAGTAAACTGATGTCATTGCGGACCAAGGGCCACAACACATCAACACTCATCACAAAGAAGCAAATTAGTCATAACACAAAGATAAACATCACAAGCATACAACCACAAGCATATCGTTGCTACACATGAATGTTAACTAGATGGTGGTCTTTCCTAAAAAGGGAATAACTAATCTCTAAGGTTGTCGAAGGAGGATGAGAAGAGCAAGATGTATGGGATAGGGGCACGAGCACCATAAAAGGATGGAGTTAAAGAAAGAATTGTAATTTACAAGGGAGAAGATGCAACCAATGGGCAGGGTAGGTAAACACCATTCTCAAATCGAGAAGGGAAAGATGATAATTCAAAAGGTAGGCATAAGATAAGCATCAAGGAAAGATCTAGTGATTACAAGGGTAAAAGGGGGATATCAAACAAAAGCTTTGACTAGCATCGCGGTAGAGGAAAAGGAAACGACCGAGAGCGGGATGGGTAGGACAACACTCTTGAACTGAAATGGGAGGGGTGACTTTAAAATATGGGTACATGATGAGCATCAGGGTAAAGATCGAGGGATGACAAGGGTTAAGGGGATAACGAACAAACACACAATAAAGGATGTATTTTAGACAAAACTTGTAAGGCGTCGAAGAAGGGGGAGCAATCGATGATGAAATAGATGAGGCATTATCCTCGAACAGGGATGGAAGAGAGGAGGCTTCAAAGGGTAGGTTCAAGGTAAGCAGGAAGGCAAGGGCACAAATATCATGAGGGTTTTAAAGGTAATAACAGACAAGGATGTAGGGGAGGAGGTAAATAGGCATAATACAAAGGATATAAGTTCCATAAAGGATGGAGTTAAGATAGGACCTGCAAATGGAAAAGGAGAGGGTGCGTCCAAGGGCCAGATAGGTAAATTGACACTCTCAAATGGAGGTGGAAGAGAGGGGATTTTTAAAAGAGTAGGAATAAAGATGAGTATCAAGGCAAGATCGATGGACGACAAGGTGAGAATGATAGCAAATAAAAACACAGCCAAGGATGGAATTGGGACAAAATCTATAAGGCAACAAGGAGTGAAAAAGAAATCAAGGGAGAGATAGGTAACTCACGGCTCCCAAACTGGGTTGAAAGAAAGGGGAGGCTTTTAAAGGATAATTTCAAGGTAAGTGTTTAGGTAGAAGAAATCAATATCGTAAGGGTCAAAGGCGATAACAGGCAAGGGTATGAGAGAAAAGATGAAGGCATTGAAGAGCCAGTGGTATGAGTACAACAAAGAATGGAGTTGCGCCCTAGGCTTACACGCGGTAAAGGAGAGGATATTGCCAAGGGTGAGATAAGTAAAACACTGCTCTCAAATTGGGATATGATGATTGGAGATTTTAGATAACAGACATAATGTAATCACAAGATTGGATAGAGTGATGAGAAGGGTAAAGGAAATGACAAACAAAAACACCACAAAGAATAGAGTTAAAAACTCGTTGGCGACAAAGAAGAGAATACAACCAAGGGAAAAGTAGGTAAAGTACAATACTCAGATTGAGATGGAAAAGAGGATATTTTAAAGGCTGGTATAAGGTAAACATCAAGGTAAGATATAGAGGTGATAAGGATAAATGTGATAATGATGAAAAGCATAGTCCATGGACAGAGTTAAGGCAAGACTCGCAAAGTGACGAAGTGGAGAAAACAATCAAGGATAAGATAAGTGAGGTTCCGACTAGAAGAGTTGAAGTAAAAATTCGTTACCGAGAGAAGTTATAAGGAAACCACAAGATCACCAAGGATGTGCGAAATAAAATGACCGCTCATGGATCATCGAGAAACAAGGGTGGCCAAGGCCATGTAAGTTGAAATGTCTTAAACAAATATTGGGGTATGAAGATTAGCATACATAAAAATACGAGAGTATGCAAGACTCTAAGGACACGAGTATACTAAAACCAATGGAATAGAAATTATTGAAAGATAATGACCTAACAAAAGAATAGGAAAGGGTCTCAGAAGACAGGAAGGTCATGGACATATAAACTGAAATGTTTAAGTAGGCAGCAGAGTTTTTAGGGTTAAGTATTTGAATTAAGGGATAAGGGTATCGAAGAATCCAAAAGATACAGCATGTCAATACCAATGGCATATATATTGTCAAAGGTTGGGAATTTAACGATAGAAAAGGAAAGAATCCCGAAAGACAAGAAAGTTATGGTCAGGGGGCACCTACAAAGATGTAATAGATTGAGAGAAGTATATACCATACTAGAATAAAATGCTTTTTGGCAAGGGGGGCATATAGAAGCATAACATAGAATTAGTCGAGGTGACTAATATTTTGAAGCAGAATCAAGGATGAGGAAAAGTAATAATCAATAAGTCCTTAAAACAACCACTGCTACTCTAGGATAGCGGTCCTGCTGTCAGCAAGGCTTTGATACCACTTATGTCACACCTGGTTTTGGAAGGTAAACCGAATGTGAACCATGTACGTGCCAGGATCAGAAATTCACATACATGACGATTACATAAATGACTCATCATAGCACAATGCTTCAAATAACAATAAAGAGTAAGTATTAATACAAAATACTAGAGTCATTTACATAATATAAATCAAAGTACACAGAATAGAAACGTAGCCAACGTAAATTAACCCACCACAAGCAGCTGACTGGGGGAGGTCGCTAGCCTAATCCTCGAACTCGTTCGAAGTCCTAGGAACTCCTGGAGGTCCACCTCGATGCCTTCTTCTTTACTTGAGCATAGATTGCACCAAAGGCAACCTGGTGTTTTGTGAAAGCAAGGGTGAGTACACATCAACGTACTTAGCAAATGTCCCATTTGGCTAAGGTGGACTAGCTTTATGTGGGGTTAAGCTCAAGCAGTTGCTTTTAAGTTGGTCAGGTATTTAATATTAGTGGAAGCCAAGTTTTATCATATAACTAACCCATGAACCATTTCCTCATCGAGGAAACATCATGATCATCATCGAACCAAATAATAAATAGAACCATTGTATATCGAACCATCTATATCTCTAATCAAAGAGGATCCCAAGGCCACTCATAACCGTGAGCATGGCTGATATATCAGTTTCTAATCCCCTGCAGAGGTCGCACACTTTACCCATGAGTCATGATTCCCTTTCTGCCATGGGGAGAGCTAATCCCCATTGACCACTACCTAGGTGGCCTGGCAGGGTATGACTATGTAGCCTTTGTAAAGACTCCCCTGGTGCATAGCTGCTCGTTAGGTTTCGCTAGTCGTACAAACGCAGTACACCTCCCCAAGGTGGGTGACTAACAAAACCAAATCGAATGAACCTCTGCACCCCCCCCCCCCTTGGCAGAGCGAGTACTACGCCTCGGTCCCCCATTGACGGCCCTTCCGGCAAAGCCAACTATACCCCTAGGTTCATCTAATTAATCAGCTAAGTGCATCCCATTCCACCCTCATGGCTGCACTGTTATCCTGGGTGGTCACTCCACAAACAGGTCCTTACGGAGACGGTACTTAGGAAAATGGCCTGAGTCCCCTAGAGTATCACAATATCGTCATCGGGATAACATCATCGTATCATAATATTCACATCATGTTCATTGATTAAAGTAAAGCAATAGCATGAAGCTAACCATAATAACCCAAAAGGTAATCAAGGACAAGATAAACAAAGCTAGCCAATCCTTAGATTTCAATTAAGTAATGCGGGATAGTGAATTATGGAGTAAGTAGGACATAATAGGTCAGAGGACACTTGCCTTCACCAAATAGATGCTCAGGATCTTCGATCTTGTAGAACTCGAAGAAACAGATCACTTGGTCGCCAACTCTTGATCGTCGATTCTTCGAAGCGTGGAAACAAATCGCGATCTAATCACAAAGCGAAGCGAAGACGAACAAGCACAAGCAAACAAACATATATAAATGCATAAGAACATTACACCATACTGTAACACCCCTGGTGTTACTGTCACTAAACTTGAGCATAACATCATAAGCATCTGCATTTCATGTGATTGACACACCTAGAATGCATTCACTAGGTAAAAGTTTCAAACAAGTTGTATTGATATGGCATTTTGCAAATAAAACCTTGGAGTTGGGTACTTAACCCTAAATGGGGTTCAGAAGGGTAAAACAAAATCCAAATAGAGAAAACCCTAAAGCTTAAGTGAAATAGTCATGAAATGTTACTAAGAAGGGATCTAAATTACATTCACACCCCTGAACTACCAAAAACCCTAAAAAGGACCCTAGAAAAACCCTAAACCTAAACCCTAGGGGGCTAAGTGCAAAATTGATGCACTTTTGGACTAAAGTGCAAAAACTAGTAAAGTAAGGTGTTTTAAGTCATATGGTTCACAAATATGTGAATTTGCAAGTTAAACCCTAAGTTTTGGGCCTATTTGCAAAAAGCACCACTTAAACCCTATAAACCTAAGTCTGAAATTCAGTGACATTGACTCAACTTTGGAGCTCTATATCTTCCAAATTATTGATAATTTACTCCTAGGTCACCACATCAATATTGTAGACCTATCAAAGGAGAATAACTTTTCTTAAGAGTGTAAGCATGGTTGTTATGAAGAATCTGGAGATAATTACACCCAAAGATGGGCTGTCAGGCTGTCTGAAAACTGAATTTTTTGCCTGACAGTGAGGTGGCATGAAGTTAGGGCCCGATTATAAGCATGATCTAGTAGTAATTTAGTGTTAGTTGTTGTGGCAAAATTGTAGCCGAATCCTTGGTCTACAACTTTGCTGCAGAACTTTAGGTGTGTTACCACAGAAAATTAAGAGAGATTTAACCCTAAACTTGGGCTGTCAAGCGCACTGAATCGGGCTTGCAATGGTACAGTGCATCAAGGGGGGATAAGGATCAGAACCTCGTCGGTGATAAGAACGCCACGGCGGTCGAGATGGGTCGTCGACCGCGGTAAAGATCCTCGGCGACGTGGCAGAGAATCACTGAGGTGGCGTTGCCCGGTTAAATGGTGGTTGTCGGACCATCGCCGTGGCTCCGCCCGCACGGTAAGCTCACCAGCGCGATCTGGAATCCACGCTCCTCCTCCGATTCCAATCGACGGCCTATAAATTGAGCTCGGATTCCGCTTCTTCACCACATCCCGCACCTCAGTAACTGAGCAATCGGCTCAATTTCACCGGAGAACTCACGTAGCCCACAAATTCCCTCCTCCTTGTTCTTAAATCTGCCATGAAGAACTCCACCGTGGTCAGCGCTCTTCGGGTTATTAACTTCCCAATTGCTCCCTGTTCTAGCTCGTTTGTAGCCTCCTATTGCTCTCAGTACTGACCAATTGAAGTTCGGCCGAAGCCTTTCACCGGAACACGCACCTGCTCTGTAGAACGCCGCCGTGACACCCTCTACGTCGACCCACGTTTCTGTTCGTGCCCAGTCCAAATTCTGGTGTGTGCATCACCTCTGGTAAACCCTTGATGCTTCCCCAAGCTTCAATTTGGTCATCCACGCCGTCGGTTGGTCGGAACGTGTTCATCCCTCCGATCATCCACCCTGTCACCATGGACTGGTTAATTCAAAGTCCAGATGATGAAATTGATTGAGGGGAAGTGTGTGGTAGGGGTCTAATTTGGTCTCTGTCACACGGGAGCTCCAGCCGTGGCAGCATCCGGCCGGAATAGGCTCGCCGAAGTTCGGCGAGTGTTGTTCCTCGTCGTGGACCTCGGTCTGCGAAGAGTTAGAACATAGGGGGGTTCCTTGGAAATCGTCAATGACTCATTAGAATAGTACATGGCACCCAGTTCAGGTTATTCAAAACAGCAGGGGCTTATTTGCAAAATTCTCAGGCGTGGGCGCGGGCGCGCATTTTCCTGTGCAGGCTGGGCCGCTTGGGTTGCTTTCGGCCCAGTACTATTCATAGATTTTCTTTTTCTGCCAGGATTAAAACAATTGTAGAAAATTGTAGAAAATGGTAAAAATGTCAAACCAATTTTGCTAGATTCCAAATTTTCCATAGAATTTATCAAAAATAGTTTCATAATTTTTAGATCAAATAGGGAATTTTGGAGCATTTAAAATAGCCTAAAACCTTGTTTCTAGATTTTTAGAAAATCAATAATAATTCCAAAAATCCCCAAACTTTTTATATGAACTCTAAACATTATTTAGAGGCTTTGGGTAGAATTTGGTATGATTTGGACCTTGTTTGATACTTAGAACCCAAAACCCTAACCCCTGCCCTTTGAATTCCTTTACTAACTCCGGAAACCCTAGTTTCTCGGAGAACCGTGAAGGAAAATTATATTCAAGACTTTAGAAAATAAACTTTTACTATCTTTGCATCCTCATGAGCATTACATGGGCATTCATTCTTATATATATGGTTATATTTAGAAAACAAGGAGGAAGTTGAAGTAGAAGAAGAGAAGACTTCGCCACCACCACCTGCAGAACATCAGGCAGGCAGCTATTTCTATTTTGACATCTGCGGATCCAAGCCTGATTCACTTGTAATCAAAGGCAAGCCCCAGTGCATTTGCCACCTCCTTGATTTTTTTAAATCTTTCTCACTTGCTTGATGCATTAAGTGATAGGAGTTGATTGCTAAAACAATTCCTGCATTTCCTTCCTTGAATTTGATTACCTTCCTTTGAATCCCTGTTTTACAAAGGTTTTTCCTATGCTTAGTCTTGCTTTAGCAAACAAAATGTTTTGTTTTTACAAAAGATGATGTTGCAAAGTGGGAGGGATGTTTTTGAAAAGAAAACTTGATGGTGGATCCATCATGGCCATGATGGGTTCAACATCAGAAAAGATGTACCTCTGTCAGGTACCAAACCTTGGGATTGAAATGATTAAGATGAGACCGAGCGGGTGACTTGCACGAGAAGAGAGTCTCGGTGTAGTGTCTCCGTCTGAGTTGATTAAGGACCGTGTCGATGTAGGCCTGCTGACCGAGGACCCTTTAACTGGTCACATGCCTCGTCATGGGTAAGCTTTACCTCGGGCAGTAAGCTTTAGGTGAAGAAGCGACAAACTTTTGTTGCTTCTGTTCTAAGGTGGTATCAAAGGAAGAGCACCAGGAGTGAAGTTGCGGGAGGAAAGGATCCTCCATAAAAACTTTTTGTTTGATACTTAATGGGAGGAGTTTTTGTCTCCCTTGGCTTGTAATAATAATACTCTGCACTCGTATGTTATATTCTGGTATGTAAATATTCAACTCTATCTTACTTTTAAATAAAGGTAAGTTAATGTAATTGCTTCCGCATTTTCGTATCTCCGACGATTTGTAATGTCTGCATGACGGGTGAAACGCTCTTGGGAAAGGTAAGAAAACAAATACCGAACTTGTCAAGTGATTCAGGAACACCTGCAGGGTTTTCTGAGGTCCATTGTACAAGGACAAGTATAGGTGGGCCTAATGACTCGGGAGGTTCCGTCACAGCTGGTATCGGAGCAAAGCCCATCTCTGCAGATATTATGAGGCATCTTCAAAAAGAATTTTCTAAAGCCTTATCTAGAAAATTTCTTCCCTTCTTACCTAAGTATCTCTGAAGAGTTTATGGCAAAGAACAGATAGGAAGAGTGCAATGTATAGAAGGTTGAATCAACTAAGGTTGATTCTGTAATTACACATGCATCATGCTAAAAACTATGCTAATAAGATTTCCCCCTTAGAAAAATGCCGCCACGTACAAGAAAGACTGCGCGCAAGTCAACTGGGCCAATCGGTGTACCCCGTCATCAACTTGCCCCACGGCATGAAGATAGCAGTAGTGGGAGCAACGATCCGACTGGAGATCTAGAAGCCCAAGTGGATCAGCTTCGAACAGAACTCCGACGCAGGAACGAAATATGGGTCGCGGATGGCGAAAGAATCAATGAATTAAGAAGAGACATCTGCCAACTGCAAGACCAGCTAGCGGATCAGGATCTAACGCTTGACTGGGCTGTGAACTCTCGTTCACTAGCTTGGGCAAAGGAAGCTAGAGCTCGAGCCCAAGTAGAAGAGCTTAGCTCAAGTGTGGATAGCTTGCAGGTCTATTGCAACACTACATGAAGAAGTTCATGTACTATACTCGCAACTGCACCCGAACGTCCCTGCAGATCCTGTCAGGATGGAAGCCGGACCTTCTAGAATAGCGGGAGAAGCACTTGGCAGTGAGCTGGACCTTTTTAGGCCCCCTCCCTCTATGAAGCTGGTCGACGAATGGTCTCCGACGCCTGACAGTGAGGCTACCCAGAGTGACAAAAAGCAGGAATAGTATAGTATAGAAGTAGTATTATTGTATAATAGGAAGTGTAATCCTGTTGTAAAATTCGAGTCTGTAACATTACCATTTTCAGTAATGTATAATAGATGGTTTTCTTTGGCATATTATATTCTTTTCAATGTTTGTTGCCTCAGATGCCTTCCAAGACTCGTTCTCAGGATGGGGCAGGGACCTCTAGTGGAAGGGAAGCAACACCAAACCCACCTCCAGTACCCCCGACACTTGCCGAGGCCATCGCTGCCTTGGTAAACGCTACAGCAGACAATACCCGCTTCCTGCGGGAGATGGCAGGTCAACAACTCCAACAACAAGGCGGGTGGGCATATCCGCAAGGCCCCCGTGAGACATCTTATCTGGACTTACTCTGAGACGCGCCCTCCATTGTTCGTCAAAGCAGAAGATCCTTTAGAGGCGGATGAATGGATCCGCGTCATTGAACAAAAATTCGGGCTTCTTCGGTGTTCAGAAACTCAAAAGCCCCTGTTTGCAGCCCAACAACTGCTGAGGCCCTGCCAGTATGTGGTGGGGAAACTTTGTGGTCGTTCAGCCGGCCGGTCATCAGATCACTTGGGATGAGTTTAAGTTGGCCTTCAGAGAACACTATATACCTGAAGGAGTTCTCCACATGAAGCAGGAAGAGTTCATGAAGTTGAAACAAGGCAGAGATACTGTCACCCAGTATCTCAATAAATTTAATCACTTATCCCAATATGAAATTGATCAAGTTAACACAGATTTGAAGAAAAGGAATTGTTTCATGAGAGGCTTGAATGATCGTATGCAAAGAAAGATGGCCACCTGCATCGACCTTACTTATGGAAGGGCTGTCAGTATAGCACTGGCAGTCGAAGTTAAATATGCAGGATCTAGGAAAATCCAAGGGGAATGGAGGCAACAGGCCCAATCAGGGCCCCAAGAAAAGGCAAAGGTTGGTTATCTGACCTTTCAATCAGAATCATCCTTCATCGCGCCCACCCTCCTTCCCATTCAAGCAACCAGTGTTTATCTGTCCTACCGCTGCCCCCACCGCTACAAATCAGCCGGGTGCCCCTGGCACTCGTTTCCCTGCTCTTCCAAGCTCATCAACCGGCTGCTTCAACTATGGAAAGTCCGGACATTTCATCAAGGACTGTCCATATCCGAGGCAGAATCAAGCAAATAATCAACAAAGTTCTGGGAGCTCCAAGGGAAATGCGGCAACCAATATCGCGGGCAGGAATACAAGGAAAACTGGACGGGTTTATTACACTCAAGTGGCCACAACACCGGAAGGCGAACCGGTGATGATGGGTATGTTCCTCGTAGCCAACCATCCTGCACTTATTCTCTTTGATTCTAGTGCTTCACATACTTTCATAAGCAAAAAGTTTGTGGAGAAACACTGCATTCCATATACTGAATCAAGGGAAGGGTTTAAAATACATTCGCCTGGGGGACAAATATTTACCAAAGAAGTGGCTTACCAAGTGCCCATAACATTGGCTGGACGGGACTTTCCTACTAAGATGATTGTTCTGAAAGGCCAAGACATAGATATAATCTTGGGCATGAATTGGTTGGCCTAGCATAATGCAATCCTCAACACTGATCTGAGAACTATCAGGATGAGTTATGGCCAAGAAGAAATTCTTTTGTCTATTCCCATAACTATTCCAGCTAAACCAATTGGCAGAATCAATGAAGCCATTATACCGGAGATCAAAGATATTCCGGTAGTATGTGAGTTCCCAGATGTCTTTCCAGAAGATTTGCCTGGATTGCCACCCGAAAGAGATGTAGAGTTTGTAATTGAGTTGAAGCCTGGTACGGCTCCCATTTCTAGAAGATCGTACTGAATGCCTCCAAATGAGCTGCAGAACTTAAGACCCAATTGCAAGATCTACTTGAGAAGGGATTCATCCAGCCAAGCTCGTCACCATGGGGTTGTCTAGCCATCTTCATCAAGAAGAAGGATCAAACATTATGGATGTGCGTGGATTATCGACCCCTGAATGAGGTCACTATCAAGAACAAGTACCCTCTTCCGTGGATTGACATTTTATTTGATCAACTGACTGGAGCGAGGGTATTCTCCAAGATTGATCTCAGGTCGGGCTATCATCAGATCCGTATTCGGCTCGAGGATATACCAAAGACCGCATTCACTACGCGGTATGGTTTATTTGAATACTTGGTAATGTCTTTTCGGACTGACAAATGCTCCGGCCCACTTCACTTATCTAATGAACTCGGTATTTATGCCCGAGTTGGACAAATTCGTGGTGGTCTTCATAGATGATATCTTAATATATTCTAAGAATGAAGAGGAGCATGCTCAGCATTTACAGATCGTGTTGACACTGCTTAAGAGAACATCAATTATATGCCAAGTTCAGTAAATGCGCGTTCTGGCTGGAAGAAATTCAATTTCTGGGACATGGGTTATCTGCCAAGGGTATTGCGGTAGATCCCAGCAAAGTCAAGGATATTTTGGAGTGGAAACCCCCAACCACTGTACATCAAGTCCGAAGTTTCCTTGGACTAGCCGGCTATTACCGCCGATTTATACCAGATTTTTCCAAACTTATGAAACCAATCACGAGTTTATTGAAGAATGATACTAAATTTAATTGGTCTTCAAAATGTAATGAAGCCTTTGAGAAATTGAAGGTATTATTAACCACTGCTCCGGTATTGGCTCAACCAGATATTGAAAAGCCTTTTGATGTGTATTGTGACGCATCAGGCAGTGGTCTCGGCTGTGTATTAATGCAAGAAGGCCGAGTAATAGCTTATGCTTCACGACAGTTGCGCCGGCATGAGGAGCATTATCCAACTCATGATCTGGAGTTAGCTGCAGTGGTTCATGCCCTAAAAATTTGGCGTCATTATCTACTGGGGAATGTCTATCATATTTATATAGACCACAAAAGTTTGAAGTATATCTTTACCTAGTCAGAGCTCAATATGAGACAAAGGAGATGGCTCAAGCTTATTAAAGATTATGAACTGGAGATTCATTATCACCTAGGCAAAGCTAATGTAGTGGCAAATGCACTTAGTCGCAAGGCCTCCTGCCATTGTCTAACAATGAGGACTTCTGACATCACATTATGCCAGGAGATGGAGAATCTGAACCTGGGAATGATTCAGCATGGAACTTCAAATCACTTGAAACTGGAGTCAGTCATCTTGCAAAGGATAATTGATGCACAAAAGAATGATGAGGGTATGAAACATATCCATGAAAAGATAGAGGCTAGAAAAGCCAACTGCTTCTGAAGAGATGATCAAGGTGTTGTATGGTTTAACAACCGCATAGTGGTGCCTAAAAATGAAGAGGTCCACCAGCAAATCTTAGATGAAGCACATCTTAGTCATTATCCTATTCATCCCGGAAGCACTAAGATGTATCAAGATCTGAAACAACATTATTGGTGGACAAAGATGAAGATTGAAATCGCACGCTATGTGGCTAGATGTGACACTTGTAAACGTGTCAAGGCCATACACATGAAGACTGTCGGTCCATTACAATCTCTACCAATACCAACATGGAAATGGGAAGATATTAGTATGGACTTCATTATGGGATTGCCCTAGAACAGCAAAAGGGTATGGCTCTATTTGGGTTATAATTGATCGGCTTACGAAAACTGCTCATTTTCTGCCAGTCAAGACAGATCACCCGGTTACTGTCTACGCCTAATTGTACATTGCTCGTATTCTTAGTCTGCACGGAGTTCCAAAGACTATAGTGTCGGATCGTGGACCTCAATTTGTAGCCAAGTTTTGGGAAGCACTTCACAAATCCTTGGGTACTAAGTTGCTCCACAGTTCGGCCTATCATCCTCAAACAAGTGGGCAGACTAAGAGAGTAAACCAAATACTTGAAGATATGTTGCGAGCATGTATTCTAGAATTCCCACAAAAATGGGATGATTGTTTACCATTAGCGGAGTTCTCATATAATAATAGTTATCAAGAAAGCATTAAGATGGCACCTTTTGAAGCTTTATATGGACGACGATGTCGTACTCTGCTAAATTGGTCTAAACCTGGTGAAAGATACTTCTTCAGGTCTGATATGGTGAAAGAGACCGAAGAAAAGGTTTAGAGAATAATTCATAATTTGAAGAAAGCCCAAGCTCGTCAGAAAAGTTATGCAGACAAGCGACGACAACCCTTGTACTTTCTTGTGGGAGATTATGTCTACCTGAAAGTTTCACCAATGAAGGGTGTATCGCGTTTCGGGGTTAAAGGGAAGCTTGCACCTCGGTACATTGGTCCTTTCCCTATACTTGAACAATGTGGACCAGTGGCATATCGACTTCAACTACCCGAAACCTTGTCTGCTGTACATAATGTGTTCCACGTGTCTCAGTTGAAGAAGTGTCTTCGGGTTCCAGATCGAACCATAGAAGTAACAGATGTTGTCCTAGAGCTAGACTTGACATATTCAGAACACCCTATTCGAGTCTTGGATCAAAAGGACAGGGTTACCCGAAGAAAAACTCTCAAGTTTTACAAAATACAGTGGAACCAACATTCCGAAGATGAGGCTACATGGGAAACTCAAGACTTTTTAGAAAAGAATTTCCCAGGCTTTTTAGTCTCATGTAATTGTAAAGTGCATACCATTGTTGTAATAAAGGAGTGAGCCCCCAAACCCTGCCTTGTACCAAAAATCAGGAAATAAAAATGTGAAGCATTTCCTTTTCCACTACTTACCCTAGGACTTTTAATCTCGGGACGAGATTCTTTTATGGGGGGAAGGATGTAACACCTCTGGTGTTACTGTCACTAAAACTTGAGCATAACATCATAAGCATCAGCATTTCATGTGATTGACACACCTAGAATGCATTCACTAGGTAAAAGTTTCAAACAAGTTGTATTGATATGGCATTTTGCAAATAAAACCCTGGAGTTGGGTACTTAACCCTAAATGGGGTTCAGAAGGGTAAAACAAAATCCAAATAGAGAAAACCCTAAAGCTTAAGTGAAATAGTCATGAAATGTTACTAAGAAGGGATCTAAATTACATTCACACCCCTGAACTACCAAAAACCCTAAAAAGGACCCTACAAAAACCCTAAACCTAAACCCTAAGGGGCTAAGTGCAAAATTGATGCACTTTTGGACTAAAGTGCAAAAACTAGTAAAGTAAGGTGTTTTAAGTCATATGGTTCACAAATATGTGAATTTGCAAGTTAAACCCTAAGTTTTGGGCCTATTTGCAAAAAGCACCACTTAAACCCTATAAACCTAAGTCTGAAATTCAGTGACATTGACTCAACTTTGGAGCTCTATATCTTCCAAATTATTGAGAATTTACCCTAGGTCACCACATCAATATTGTAGACCTATCAAAGGAGAATAACTTTGCTTAAGAGTGTAAGCATGGTTGTTATGAAGAATCTGGAGATAATTACACCCAAAGATGGGCTGTCAGGCTGTTTGAAAACTGAATTTTTGGCTTGACAGTGAGGTGGCAGGATGTTAGGGCCTTGATTATAAGCATGATCTAGTAGGAATTTAGTCTTAGTTAGTTGTGGCAAAATTGTAGCCGAATCCTTGGTCTACAACTTTGCTACTGTTGGGATTATGCTTCGTCGCCGAAGGTCTTGAAGGGAAAAACAGCTTCGGCTGAAGCTGTCCGCATGTGATGACCGAAGGTTCCTCTTCATGAAGCTTCGGAATTACAAACCGACTTAAGAGTAGAATGACCTTTTAGTCCATAAATGTTTGAGTCGTTGTTGTAATTCCTTATAAGGGGCATGGTTGTAATTCCTCCCAGGCTATGTCCCGTGCCTATAAATAGTGAACAGTATTCCTTTACTGTTCACGCATTCCTGTAATTGCAATCGCATCATTCAGGAATCAATCTTTGTCAAGACAGAGGTATAATTGTATCCAATGTTGTAATACATTAAATCAATATAGTATGAAAGTAATGTTACTCGTTTATAATTTATTTACCTTTGACACTTCATATTTTATATTACTTTATACAATTTATTATAATTCAATTACTGAAGATTCAACCTTCGTGATCGTATCGACTTTAACCTTCGTCCAAAGTTCATTAGTCCTTAAAGGAATAATGTTTCGTTGGACGAAGGGCGTTAACATTTAACATTTTATGTTGCCTTGTTCTTAATTCGTAGCAGTTGAGAACAAGTCCCCAACAGCTGCAGAACTTTAGGTGTGTTACCACAGAAAATTAAGAGAGATTTAACCCTAAACTTGGGCTGTCAGGCGCACTGAATCGGGCTTGCAATGGTACAGTGCATCAAGGGGGGGATAAGGATCAGAACCTCGCCGGCGATAAGAATGCCATGGCGGTCGGGATGGGTCGGCGACCGCGGTAAAGATCCTCGGCGACATGGCAGAGAATCACTGAGGTGGCGCTGCCCGGTTAAATGGTGGTCGCCGGACCATCGCCGTGGCTCCGCCTTCACGGTAAGCTCGCCAGCGCGATCTGGAATCCGCGCTCCTCCTCTGATTCCGGTCGACGGCCTATAAATTGAGCCTGGATTTCGCTTCTTCACCACATCCCACACCTCAGTAACTAAGCAATCGGCTCAATTTCACCGAAGAACTCACGCAGCCCACAAATTCCCTCCTCCCTGTTCTTAACTCCGTCGTGAAGAACTCCACCGTGGTCAGCGCTCTTCGGGTTAGTACCTTCCCAATTGCTCCCTATTCTAGCTCGTTTGTAGCCTCCTATTGCTCTCAGTACCGACCAATTGAAGTTCGGCCGAAGCCTTTCACCGGAACACGCACCTGCTCTGTAGAACGCCGCCGTGACACCCTCTCCGTTGACCCACATTTATGTTCATGCCAAGTCCAAATTCTGGTGTGTGCATCACCTCTGGTAAACCCGTGATGCTTCCCCAAGCTTCAATTTGGTCATCCATGCCGTCGGTTGGTCGGAACGTGTTCATCCCTCCGATCATCCGCCCTGTCACCGTGGACTGGTTAATTCAAAGTCTCGATGATGAAATTGATTGAGGGGAAGTGTGCGGTAGGGGTATAATTTGGTCTCTGTCGCACGGGATCTCCAGTCGTGGTAGCATTCGGCCGGAATAGGCTCGCCAAAGTTCAGCGAGTGATGTTCCTCGTCGTGGACCTCGGTCTGCGAAGAGTTAGAACATGGGGGTTCCTTGGAAATCGTCAGTGACTCATTAGAATAGTACAGGGCACCCAGTTCAGGTTATTCAAAACAGCAAGGGCTTATTCGCAAAACTCTCAGGAATGGGCGCGGGCGTGCGTTTTCCTGTGCAGGCTAGGCCGCTTGGGTTGCTTTCGGCCCAGTACTGTTCATAGATTTTCTTTTTCTTTTTTGCCAGGATTAAAACAATTGTTGAAAATTGTAGAAAATGGTAAAAATGTCAAACCAATTTTGCTAGATTCCTAATTTTCCATAGAATTTAATAAAAATAGTTTCATAATTTTTAGATCAAATAGGGAATTTTGGAGCATTCAAAATAGCCTAAAACCTTGTTTCTGGATTTTTAGAAAATCAATAATAATTCCAAAAATCCCCAAACTTTTTGTATGAACTCTAAACATTATTTAGAGGCTTTGGGTAGAATTTGGTATGATTTGGACCTTGTTTGATACTTAGAACCCAAAACCCTACCCCCTGCTCTTTGAATTCCTTTACTAACTCCGGAAACCCTAGTTTCTTGGAGAACCGTGAAGGAAAATTATATTCAAGACTTTAGAAAATAAACTTTTACTATCTTTGCATCGTCATGAGCATTACATGGGCATTCATTCTTATATATATGGTTATATTTAGAAAACGAGGAAGAAGTTGAAGTAGAAGAAGAGAAGACTTCGCCACCACCACCTGCGGAACATCAGGCAGGCAGCTGTTTCTATTTTGACATCTGTGGATCCGAGCCTGATTCACCTGTAAACGAAGGCAAGCCCTGGTGCATTTGCCACCTCCTTGATTCTTTTAAAATCTTTCTCACTTGCTTGATGCATTAAGTGATAGGAGTTAATTGCTAAAACAATTCCTTGCATTTCCTTCCTTGAATTTGATTACCTTCCTTTGAATCCTTGTTTTACAAAGGTATTTCCTATGCTTAGTCTTGCTTTAGCAAACAAAATGTTTTGTTTTACAAAAGATGATGTTGCAAAGTGGGAGGGATGTTTTTGAAAAGAAAACTTGATGGTGGATCCATCATGGCCATGATGGGTTCAACATCGGAAAAGATGTACCTCTGTCAGGTACCAAACTTTGGGATTGAAATGATTAAGATGAGACCGAGCGGGTGACTTGCACGAGAAGAGAGTCTCGGTGTAGTGTCTCCATCTAAGTCAATTTTGGACCGTATCGATGTAGGCCTGCTGACCGAGGACCCTTTAACTGGTCACATGCCTCGTCATGGGTAAGCTTTGCCTCGGGCAGACTAAGGCTAGAATAAGATACCACACAATGGGAGTGCAGAGATGGCGAGAGTAGCGTGTACCCTCTGTGGCAAGAGGCTGGACGGTGGTGTATCTGTGCTCTCGGTTGGCGTGAACCTGATCTGATCTTAAGAACCCCGGTGGCGAGTTGACATATGCAAGGGTTAAGTGCTACATATGTCGTGTGATTGGAGATCCTCAGCGGAGTATAATCGATTCGGATCCCCGTACCTTCGCGGTTATGAAGACTTGGTCACTGACTTATACGTAGCAATCCAGTAAAGACGAAGGATGGTTAAGAAATTGGCTAGTGTAGGTCAAGTGATTGAACTAGGGTAGAAAGAACTCTAGTTACAGGTAATTTTACTTAACTTGACAAATAAAAGTGGATTTTTAAGGATCCACTTTAGTAAGCATTTCTGCAAACAGAGTCATTGATTATTGAGAAGCCTTACCTTGACTCTCTTATAACCAGCATATCCTTGTGAGTCTTTTCTTTAGTCGGGTAAGACTTGCTGAGTAATTCCATACTCAGTGTTTTATTCCCTATTGTTTTTAGGTGAAGAAGCGACAAACTTTTGTTGCTTCTGTTCTAAGGTGGTATCAAAGGAAGAGCACCAGGAGTGAAGTTACGGGAGGAAAGGATCCTCCATAAAAACTTTTTGTTTGATACTTATCGGGAGGAGTTTTTGCCTCCCTTGGCTTGTAATAATAATACTCTGCACTCGTATGTTATATTCTGGTCTGTAAATATTCAACTCTATCTTACTTTTAAATAAAGGTAAGTTAATGTAATTTCTTCCGCATTTTCGTATCTCCGATGATTTGTAATGTCTGCGTGACGGGTGAAAGACGTGACGGGTGAAACGCTCTTGTGAAAGGTAAGAAAAGCAGATACCGAACTTGTGAAGTGATTCAGGAACACCTGCAGGGTTGTCTGAGATCCGTTGGACAAGGACAATTGTAGGTGGGCCTGATGACTCGAGAGGATCCGTCACACATACAAGATAAAACATTATAAAAACATGCAGCATAAAATAGAGCTCGATTCTATGGTCACGTGAGGGAAAAAACGTCGAACTCGAAGTTATGGTTGAGAAGTTAGTGTGTTTACGTTGAACCAATATTAATTATAACCTTTAGTTTGACCTAATTATATTAATCGATATTTATTTAAAATGAAATTAGAGCTATCGTACAATTTTAATTAGCTGACCACACTAACAATTCTTAGTTAAATAAGTAATTTAAATAACATCAGCGACTCTAAGCGGGACGAATTAGCGGAGCAAGACAAAACACGTAACGCATGAAACAGCACGACCGCATGCGACCTAGCACGCGACGACACACGAAACAGCACACGCGACAAGCGCGAACGAGCCCGCCATCACGTGCGGAACAGCACGCGCGATAGGCGGGAACATGCTAAATAGTGGACATGTTTACACTAAACAAATATTAAATAAATAAAAAGTATTTAAGTTCACATTAGTCATGTTAATGTTTATTATAAAGCACAAGTTGAACACTACACATTTAATCTAATTAGAATATTAATCTAATAAATATTAGTCGAGCGAATCTTAAGTTAATTATCTAACATATATAACCTGACGAATTAACGTTACTAACAGGAGTACTTATAAGCGAAAACAATTTATTATCGAGCGCAGACATCGCACGATACACATGATCGACACGCGAGATATGCGCGAGCAACGCGAACAGCGCACGACGACGCGCGCTGAATAGCACTGCGACACGCAAAATAACACACGCGAACAGCGCGCGACGACACGTGCGAACAGCACGCGCGACACGCGTGAGCGATGTGCGATGAAGCGGACGAACAACATGTGTGAGGCGCGAACAACACGCGGCAGCGCACGAAACAGCACGGACACGGCATGTGACGACACGCGACACTGTACGAAACAGCGCGCCGACGGCACGCGAAACAACGCGCATGACAGCGCGCGAGTCAGCGCGACTACGCGCACGACATGCACAAAATGATGCGCGAACGACACACGGCTACTTGACATCGAACGACACAACATAAGAGAATTATTAAGTTACGTCGTGCCTATACTAGACAAATAGTAATTAAAACATTTGAGTAGATATAATCCTATTAACAGGTATAAATAAAGTGTGACTAAAATTATAAATTAGTTTGAGTAAACTACTACTTTAATGACTCGG
This sequence comes from Zea luxurians, assembly GCA_029449295.1. Classification (NCBI taxonomy): domain Eukaryota; kingdom Viridiplantae; phylum Streptophyta; class Magnoliopsida; order Poales; family Poaceae; genus Zea; species Zea luxurians. The sequence goes on along the minus strand of JAOPSE010000005.1, from coordinate 7,963,165 downwards.
ATAAATAAGTAAATAATCAACTAATTAATTAAAACACGCCTCGCGGCGAAATAATGTTACTAACATGTTGGTGACGAGGTTACGAAGTTGAAGCGCCTGAAACAAATAGAAACGGTTTCATGGTGCGTTATCTATGGAATAGCTAACAATTTATGGCTAGTAAACAATTTTATTAAAGCACGCGAATCGCGACTCGCTTGAATGACGATACGTGAACAGCACGCACGAATGTCGTGCGGATAGAACACGCGACACGCGATCATTGCAGATATCGCGTCTATACTAAGTAAGTACTTATTCAGAGATATTTGGATTGGTATAATAATATTAACATGTATTTTAAAATCGCAAAGTAAGAGTATAGATTAATTTTAATTGCAACGCTACTTTAATAATCATCGAATAGACAAGAGATTAAATAACTAACTAGAATATGCGATATGACAAAATAATATTTTAATATGCAGATGACGTTGTTATGAAATTAGCGTAACTAGAATGGTCCAAAACGTATTTATAACGCAACATATACTGAAAAAATAATATTTCGCGGATTATAGGTGATGTGGCACGATCTGGTTGGTCGAACCGAAGCCACACGAAGGGCCACATGGGGCACAACCACATAGGATGAAAGGGAGTGGGATCAAAATGTGGCTATTGTCTTCCTCCTCACGTACACGCACGCAGGGAGACCTAGCTGGAATCGTCGTGGTGCTAGGGTCACTAATCCGGCCGGGGGCAGGCTCCCCAGCCGTGGGGATGAAGCAAGGTTGATCGGTCGCGTCACCGAAAAGGGGACCGAGGTGGCTATGCGGATGGGAGTCGAGATGCAGGGACTCTGCTCAGGAAGGGTGTGGGCTCAACGCTAGCGCCACGGTGGACAAGGCCGCGCCTGCCGAGCAAGGTCGCGCAGGGGCAATGGAGAAACACGCTGCATCGTGGGAGCTAGAGTTAGTCGTAGGAGCGGCGCTTGGCCATGGCCATGGCTGACCAAGCGAGCAGGGTGCTGCCTTGGCACTGAGCGCCGACAGGGATAGAGAAGAAAGAGAGGCCATGGTCAGGGGTACACGCCGGGGATGCTCACCTTGAAGCTCGACGGAGATGGTGAGGGTGCGACTCAACAGGGCGTCGATGACAGCGATGGGTGAGCGGCTCTACGCGGACGACACGAGGTGCACCGGGCGCGCGCACATGACGACGTTGACGAGCGCGACGGGGCGATAAGGCTGCGCGCATGCATATGGGAGAGAAGAGCGAGCCGATTTGTAGGAGGGTCGAGCAGGTGTGCTGGCATTTGAAGGGACATCGAGAACGGGCAGTTGCCAAGGTCCATGCGATGTGGGCGCGATCGTGCCAGGCTGAGCGGAGGTGGACGGTTACGAGAGGTAGGAGGGGAGCTAGTGTGCGGGTCCCGCCTTGGCCAAAGCATGGCGCAGCTGCGTGCTTGCAGCGGGTGGAGGGCACACATGCGCGTTGCGGGCGTGCGGCGGTCGAGCGCGGCTGGGAACACGCTGGACGCGGTTGGGTGAGCGGTGCGGGCGAGCGCTAGGGTTGGGACGCGCGCAGGCGGCGGGGCGCGAGGAGCTGGGCCGCACGCTGCGGGTGTGGGCCGGGGAAGCCGTTGGGCTGGATTCGCGCCAGCCCAGGAGAGGGAGGGGGAAGCAGGCCGGCTAGGGGAGGCTAGGCCGGGCTTTTCCATTTCTCTTTTTTTATCTTTTCTTCTTTTTATTCTTTCTGCCATTTCAAATCGAATTCCTTATTAAATGCATGCTCCATAAAATCACTCATCAAAGAAAATAAGAATATGCTCCGGCATGATGAAATAATCAAAACCCTTCTAGGGTTTTAATTTATTAGGTTTAAACATAGATATAAAACAAAATAATTTCTCACTCTTTAGGCAAGAGAAAAGAAAAGCCTCGAAAAGAGAGGGTAACACCTGAATTTGGTGGATATTAGAAAAGAAATTTTATACCCCCAAATTCAGGGTGTCACAGCGTCTCCTGATAAGGGAAAGAGAATTGAAGAGACCTCTTTGAAAGATAAAAATTTAGACCTTCGGCACCTGGGTGGCCAACAACTTTCCAAAGAGGATATATCGGAATTAAAAGAATTTGTCATATCTTGCAGCTATCAGCCCAGATCCATGCTCTTTGGCGGCGTCGACGAAGAGATTTTGGGATGCATTCGCGACCGCGCCGGAACTAAAATTATAAGCACATTATCGAAGAGCATCGGATTCCTGAAACTAGAGAAGGACATCAGCTGCTACAGAAGATAGCACATTATCGGTAGCTCATTATACTCAAATTTTAAAGTAAGGTTCCTTTAGTATTTTTTCATCATGTCAATTTAAGTATTTCAATAATGAGGTTCTAACTTTAATTCGTCTTTCAGAGTCTGTTGCTGAGCAAGGCCTTGAAAATGCAGCAGGATGACGAAGACAGAAAAATGAGTCTGTTATCGAAGGCTTGGAAGAAAAGATTAAAAAACTTGAAACTTCTTTGAAGGAAAAAGACAGCCTGCTGCATTCAGCCGAAGGCTCCCTCGCCGAAGCTCAATCTCAAAATGAAAAGTTGAGCAAAGAGCTGGAAGAAGCTCGAACAGTTTTGGAAAGGAACTCGGATCGCTTCAATCGCAAGTCCGAAGCGCTGAACACGACGATCAAGACTGAGGTTGAAAAGAATGTCAAACTAAACGAAACAGTTAAAATTCTTTAGGATAAATGCTTCAGTTTTGCTACTCAATGCATTGCTCGGCTAAAGGGTATCTTCAATTCTATTGGAGCTACATCTGAAGAAGTTACCCTTTCTGCTGAAGATATTCTTGGGGCTCTTGAATGTGTTGAAAAAGAGGTTGGCGTCCTCGACAAAGTTATAACTGGCCACGATGATTTCTGTGCGCTAGTGGCTTCTCGTGGCACGGCTACTGCTTTCATGAAAGTTGGATGTAATCATCTAAGAGCCTTTAATAGGCCAAACTTCGGCCTTTCACCGTCGGACCTAGTTGATATTCCAGCCGAAGCTCGAAGCATAGGCAACATATTTATCACTCAAATCTAGGCGAAGGGCGATCGAGAGATGGCTAGAGACGAAGCTCGAAACCTGCTCGATAAAGTATAGAAAATCTCTTTATCTTTATTCCTTTATTTTATATTTTTCCTTACCATATTCCTCAATACTCTTGCCTTTATCATTCTTCAGGGTGATAGTGCTGAAAGCTAGTGAACTGAAGCTAGTTCTAAAGCGTTGAAGGAGACTTCGGAAGCTTCTTTTGTTAATATCTGTAGAAACACTTTTGGAAGTTCTTTGTACAAGAAAGTGTATTATTTGGCAAAGAATTGTAATTGAATGTGTACAAAGTTTTGTAAATATTTTTGAATGCTTCATAATGCTCCTTTACCTTTTATATCGTGTGTTGTCTGCTTTGCTGTGGACGAAACCAATGCTCGTAGCTTTTTGAGCCGAAGGCGAAAAACACCTTCCCTTCTTTTCGTTCACATCGAAGCACCTTTTGAGCAAAGTCAAAGAATGGCCCCCTCATATACAACGAAGTGTTTTCCTTTCCTTTTCGGTAAAACAACTTCATTTGAGTCGAAGCATCTTCGTTTATAACGAAGCATTTTCTCGTTCAAGGCAGAAACCCTCGCTTTTCTTGTTAATGCCTTATGCTTTATGTCATGATGTGATAAAACTATAGATGCCTAATGTATGTTTGTATGAATGCAAAAGATGATGTGATGAAGCATACAAATGTATGCCGAAGGTAAAAACTCACGCGAATACACACTCAGACTCTGCATCCCCTTAGGAACGACTTTGGAGTCTCTTCACCTTTTACTTAGGTGGTATTTCAGCTCTGCATTCCCTTAGGAACGACTTTGGAGCTAAGCTCTGCGTGCCCTCAGGAACGACTTTGGAGCTTCTTCACCTTTGACTTAGGTGGTATTTAAGCTCTGCATCCCCTTAGGAATGACTTTGGAGCTACTTCACCTTTGACTTAGATGGTATTTTAGCTCTGCATCCCCATAGGGACGACTTTGGAGCTTTTTCATACTTTTTTACACTCGATGGTGTAATCCCAGATCTTTACATTTTACACGTGGGGGAAGCTGGTACACTCGATGACTTAGGGTATAGGGTTTAGGGTTTTTTCATACTTTTTTTACACTCCATGTTGGTCACTTGTTCTCAAATGTCGTGAATCAAGAACAAGGCAACACAATTGTTAAAGGTCGAGGACCTTCGTCCTCCAAAGCATTATCTCCTCTTAGATATAATGATCTTCAGATGAAGGTCATGAAGGGCATACCTTCATCATTCAAAAGAGTACATAGAGAAAATGAATGTAATCCATTGGCTCATACACATATGTATTTCATAATGCATACATGAACATTAGCAGAATTTATGTTACATTGATACCTTCGGCTTGTTCGAAGGTGTTGATGCGAGAGTGATTACAATTCAGCGTGAATAGTACGAGAGTACTGTTCACCTATTTGTAGGGACAGGGTGCAGCCCGGGTAAAAGTACATTTATGACCTTAACATTTATTCATAACTATAACATAAATCATTAGGGACTAGCTAGTCTTTCCCTCTTTGGCTCGGCTCCATATATGATCTTCGACATTGTTTTAAGCCAAAGTTGTCATCCTTCGGTGGTAGCTTTGGTATTCATCATCGTAGCTTTCAGACAGTATCTTCGTCTCGAGAAGCTTTGGCAGAGAGAGAGAGAGGAGTCCTCAAAATCACTTTGCCAATGATGCCTTTGTCTTGAGGACCTTCGGCGGAGAAGAAGACCCCCAACAATAGTTATGAATGTAACATTATGTCTTTTATTGTTTTCATATCGAATGTTTAAACAATATTAAGATACATCTCATATATTAACAAACTATTACACAATGTACATTACATTAATACCTTCGGCTTGCTCGAAGGTGAGGGCGTGAAAGCAATTCCGATCCCGCGTGAACAGTATGGGGGTACTGTTCACCTATTTATAGGCAATCGTATGGTTTCGTACGATATTACATTCATACCCTTAAGGATTACATACAAGGTTTACAAATGTCACTGGGATAACATTGTCTTTTGCTTCTAGCAACTCAAATAACACCTTCTCCTTGTGCCATCTTCCTGCGTCGTTGTGATGAAGCTTATTTCGTTATGCTTTCGTCATTTTGCGCCGAAGCTATTCTCATTCCGAAGCTCCTATAATAATTAATAATATGCTAATAACAAATGGTTAGTCATGTTTTTGAGGACCTTCGAAAGACGAAGGCCCCCAACAACGTGGTCTACCAAATTTTGTCATAGTTCTTTCAAATCCCAAATTCTAAAGTAATCGTAAACCAATATCATGTCTAATAATAATTCACTAATTCATCGCATATATACCCAAAATCAATAGTTCACATACACATGCATTCCAAATCACAATATTCCCAAATTACAACAAAATAATTACAAAATTCATAAACTAATTCGAAACATGATTTGAAAATTAATAAAATTCCGGGTTGTCTTCAACCTTGCGAAGAACGGACGACGACAAGGTGGGGTGCGGTTGGGACGGTGGACGGTCCGGCGAGGGAGAGGGCGTGGCCAGGAATGGGCATGGGCGTGGCAGGGGAGGGTGCGAATGGTCCGACGACGGCGGGGGACGGCCCGATGTGGCTCCGGTGAGCATTGACCGGCGCGAGTGAGCGAGGGAGGGAGAGAGAGAAGAGGGCGTGAGTGAGGAAGAAGGCGAGCTTGGTAGCAAAGGAGGGCGAATGCAGGGACCTCGAGGTCGAGTTTTATACGGAGAGGGAGGAGGGAGGGCACCGAGGGAAGAGGGAGAGCCGGTGGCCGCCATTAATGGCACCGGCCGTTTCTCGAAGTGAATGGGGGAGAGAGTGGGAAAGAGGAAGGGAAGGGGTGGCCCTTTCTGGCCCGGGGAGAGGAAGGCGAGCGGCCGGTGGCCGAGCCAGGACGGGGAAGTGAGCGGCCAGGCCAAGCCGGGCAATGGCAGTGCTGGGCAGCGCTCCCGCATGCGCCTAGGCATGCCCACACCCAAGTGGCGGCTGGAAGGGGAGGAGGTGCAGGTGGGGGCCCACCTGCAAGAGAGGGAGAGGAGGGAAGTGGGGAAGGTGGCCGGTTGGACTGTAAATGGGCCGGTTACGGCAAGCGCGGTTAGGGTTTCGAAAATTTTCTTTTCTTTTTTCTTTTTCATTTTAATAAAAATGTAAATAAATATGTTTTAAATATTTCCAAAAATTCATAATAATTATACCAAAAATATTTACCATTAAAGTATTTTTTTCTGGACCCAAGTTCTCATATTAATTAATTGGGTTTTCATATAAAAGAAATTTTATAAAAACAATCATCAATCAATTATGAGCAAATATCGTTCTAAAGATAAACAAGATCAAACACTTGATTTAAAAAAAATATTTACTATACTCTCTACTATAATTTAAATGCATTATTTTTTATTAATGGTTTTGAGGTGTTACAACCTACCCCCTAAAAAGAATCTCGTCCTCGAGATTAAGGAACTTCTGAAAATAGCTGGGGAAATTCTGCTCTAAGTTCATCTTCTCTTTCCCAAGTGGCCTCATCTTCCGGATGATAACTCCACTGAACTTTACACATTTTGATAACCTTACTCTGAGTAATTCTGCGAGATGTTTCCAAAATTTTGATCGGATACTCGGAATAAGTCAAGTCCTCATTAACATTTAGTTCTTCCATGGGTAATTGTTCCTCTGGTACTCTTCAGCACTTCTTAAGTTGTGATACATGAAATACATCATGCATGTTCGATAAACTGTCGGGTAGCTCCAACTGATATGCTACTTCTCATTTTCTTTCCAAAATTTTTGAATGGAACAATATAACGGGGAGATAATTTGCCTTTAACCTTAAATCTTCTCATTCCTCTCATTGGTGAAACTTTAAGATATACGAAGTCAAGGACAATTCTCTTCTTCTATTGTCAGCATAGCTTTTCTGCCTTGACTGTGCTGTTTTCAAATTCTCTTTAATAATCTACACTTGCTTTTCTACTTCTTGGAGAATTTCTAGACCAAATACTTGACTTTCTCCAGTTTGATTCCAATATAGTGTTGTTCTGCATTTCCGTCCATAGAGTGCTTCAAACGGTGTCATCTTTAGACTTGCTTGGTAACTATTATTATAAGAGAATTCTGCATAGGGCAAACTCTTATCCCAGCTTTTCCATATTTTAAAGCACAAGCTCTTAACATATCCTCTAACACTTGATTTGTTCTTTCTATTTGTCCTTCTGTTTGCAGATGATAGATTAAGCTAAAATTTAGCTTAGTATCCATAGATTCATGTAACCTTTTCCAAAAGCATGAGGTAAATTGGGTTCCTCAATCTGATACGATCTTCTTTGGTACTCCATGCAAACAGACAATCCTTGACATGTACAAATCTGCTAACTGAGCTCCTGAGTAAGTTGTCTTCATAGGTATAAAGTGTGCAACTTTAGTCAACCTGTCTACAATAACCCATATGGAATCATAACCATCACGAGTACGGGGTAATCCAACTATGAAATCCATATCAATTTCTTCCCATTTCCATTTAGGTACCTTAAGAGTTTGTAGCAAACATGCTGGTCTTTGATGCTCTGCCTTAACTCATTGACACACATCACATATTGCAACATAAGTAGCAACATCTCTTTTTAAACCGTACCACTAATATTTTTGCTTCAAATCTTGGTACACCTTAGTACTTCCAGGGTGAATAGAATATGCTGAATCATGAGCTTCTTTCAAAATAAGTTGGCATAGGTGTTCCATTTCTAGTACACAAATTCTCTTTTTAAACCATATTGTGCCTTGTTCATCTTCTGTGAAGTCACGGGCTTTACCCAAACTAATCTGAGTCTTAATTTCTTTAATCTTCTCAATAGATTCATGTCCTTTATGAATCTCTTGTTCCAAAGTAGATTTCATTTCTATAACAGTTGCTTTCGTATTTTTGACCATACCAAGATTGAGTCGTTCCATTTCCCAACATAATTCTTGTGGCATCAAATAAGTAGTAACAATGTTCACTTGACCCTTACGACTCAAAGCATCTGCCACTACATTTTATTTTCCTAGGTGATACTGTATATCCAAATCATAATCTTTGATTAACTCAAGCCATCTTCTCTGTCTTAGGTTGAGTTCTTTTTGAGTGAATATGTATTTCAAGCTTTTGTGATCAATGAAGATTTTACACTTGTTTCCAATCATGTAGTGTCTCCAAATCTTCAATGCGTGCACTACGACAGCTAATTCCAGATCATGCGTAGGATAATTCTTTTCATTCGTCTGCAACTGCCTTGAGGCATAAGCTATTACTTTTCCTTCTTGAATTAACACACATCCAAGTCCTAGGTGCGATGCATCACAATACACATCAAATCCTTTGTGAATATCAAGCATTACCAAGACTGATGCAGTGGTTAGCTTTTCCTTTAATTCTTCAAATCATTCTTGGCAAGCTTCATCCCACTTAAACTCTTTACCTTTCTCCAGCAGTGAAGTAAGAGGTTTCACTAACTTGGAGAAGCCTTCAATGAATCTTCTGTAGTATCCTGCTAATCCAAGGAAACTTCTGATCTTGGATACATCTGTTGGTTGCTTCCAATTTAATATTTCACTTATTTTACTGGGGTCTACTTTGATTCCTCCATATGTGACAATATGACCTAGGAAAGTGACTTCCTTTAGCCAAAAATCATACTTTGAGAATTTCGCATACAACTGGTTGTCACGAAGCTTATGCTGAACTAATCTTAGATGATCTTCATGTGTTTCTTCATTCCGAGAGTATACTAGTATGTCATCGATGAATATAACCACAAACTGGTCAAGTTATTCCATGAATACTTTTATTCATCAAGTTCATAAAGTATGCTGGTGCATTAGTCAGTCCAAATGACATAACCAAAAACTCGTATAATCCATATCTTGTAGTGAAGGTCGTCTTAGGTACATCTTTAGTTCGAATCTTCAACTGATGATACCCTGATCTTAGATCTATTTTAGAGAATATCTCAGCTCCTTTCATCTGATCAAACAAATCTTCAATCAGAGGTAAAGGGTACTTGTTCTTAATTGTTACTTCATTCAAACTTCTATAGTCGTCACACATTCTTCTCGAACCATCTTTCTTGTTCACAAATAGAACTGAGGCTCCCCAAGGAGACGAACTTGGGCGAGTAAAACCTTTTTCTAACAATTCTCCTATTTGTTTCTTCAGTTCAACTAAATTCTTGACATCCATTCTATAAGGTCTTTTTGAAATAGGTGTAGTTTTGGGTAATAAGTCAATAGATAACTCTATATCATGATCAGGTGGCATACCTGGTAACTCTTTTGGAAATACGTCTGGGCATTCACAGACCACTTTCAGATTTTCCAGAGATTTTTCCTTTACTTGATTCTCCATAGCATCTGCTTTTGCTAGCATGTCGAGACTGACCTCAACTCTATCTGCCTGTGAACTCGTTAACGCAACTGCTCTCTTTGCACATGATATCATGCCATCATACTTGACTAGACAATTCAATCCCAATATCACATCAATGCCACAAGATTTCAAGACTATTAAGTCAACCATAAAGTCTATTCCCATCATCTTAAGGTTAACATTGGACCATTGGTACGTGGCATCCATTTCACCTCCTGGTGAACTAATGTAACACCCTGAATTTGGGGGTATAAAATTTCCTTCTAATGACCACCCAAATTCATGTGTTATTTTTCTCTCTCACCTTAGGTTCTATCTCTCTCTAGATTCTCTCTCCCTTTTACCCTTTTTTAAGTAGAATTAGCCTAAGCCAGGCCGCGCGCCCGCGCCACCTGTCAGCGGTGGTTCCTGCCCCTGCGCTCCCCCTCCCTCTCTTTGCCCAGTGGGGCCAACTTGTCGGCGCCAATTGTCCCCCCCCCCCCCGCACCCCTCTTCCCTCTTTGCCTCGCGGACCCATTCTGCCAGATGCCGAGCCGTTGCCCCACGTGCCCCTTCTCTCTCTCTATGTCGTGGGCCTCCCCTGTCAGCTCTGCCCTCCCTGCGCACTCACGCACGTCGCCGGGATCCTCGGCCACGTTGCTCTGCCCATGCCCTAGCTCCTTTTTGAGCCCCGCCCGTGCCCGCACTCACTCCCCCGCCTCATTCCACGCAGTCCCGCCCTCGCTCACGCTCTGCTCACGCCACCAGACCTCACCGGAGACCTGCGCCCACCTCCCCGGCCATCTAGCTTGCCGGAGACCGCGCCCAAGGCACCCCGAGCTCCACCCCAAGGTGAGACACCTATGCCCGTGCTCGGTTTCCCCAATTTCGCTCTATGGTCGGCCAATTTTGGCTTCACCGGAGTTCGGTCGTGACGGTCCGCCGCGCCCGCGCGGTGACCAGCCAAATTAGCCCGGCCTAGTGCCACAGTGTTGGTCCCTAAGGTACCCCTCCCTCTGCTGAAGCTATCGCAGGCCTTTGCAATTTCGTTTTCAGTTTGGCTTTGTTCAGTTCGTGTCTGTGGTCGAGTCATGTTGCTGGTTTAGGGTGTATCTTCATCGTAGATCAACTGCCCTCGCTAGCTGCTATCCCATCCACCATTACCCAGATCACAAGTCAATCCACCCATTAATCGACTTGCCCTCGCTAGCCGCCGCCGCGCCAGCCCTAGATAGATTGCAGATACGCCGCTATCCCATCCACCATTACCCAGATCACAAGTCGATCCACCCCATTAATCGACTTGCCCTAACCGCTGTGATTGCAGATAGGGAATTTTTTGCCCTAACCGCCGCTTTCTAGTCATGCCTCCAAAAATATAACTTGAGGTACCTTCCTTAAACCGGGCATAACATTTCGCTCGGGTGTCCAAAAAATCTGAAATTTTTACAGGAGCTTGTTGACACCATTCTGAGGCCAGCCAAACTTGCCTTCGGCCTGTTTGGTTTCGATAAAATTGTCAAAAAAATTTAGGAAAATAAAGAAAAAAATTTGTCAAAGCTCTTGCACGCTTTTCAAAGAACTTGCTCATTTTCTGTAGACCACATCTAATATCTGTTTTAGGTGAAACTTGGTGTAGCTCCTATTTTGTTGCTTCTTGTGCTGAGAAACATATCAAAAAAATCATACAAAAAGAAAAACAAATTCACCAGTGAATCCTACTAGTGCCTTTTTGGCCTCGCGAGTACAATATTTACAGTACTGCCATTCTGTTATTTCCATTGTTCTTTGTTCCAACTTGTTGTGATACGCCTCGGATACATCTCTTAGCCAGCAATTGTGACTTGTGCTTTGGATATTTATTGAACTTCGCTCATCTGCACTCGATTTTGTTCCACATTCACATACATATTGTGTCTGTCCTACAGCTCCACATACTATATCTTCTGATCAATACAAATTTGACCTTGCAATCGTGATTTCACTACCTCTTGGTAAGTATCATGAACCAGCCTCCGATTGTACCATCCTTTGCTTGTATTTTGTCAGACACTTGTAAGTGCTTGGTAAGATACATTAGAGTGTGTTCCTGTGTTCCACTTGAGAGGAGCGTGTAGTGAAATTATTAGGGATAACTGTCACCGTTTGTTTCCTATTTTTGTGTTTCGATGGCAGGCGACGAAGAAGAAGCAAGGATCCCTACAGACTTCGATGAATGTGTTAGTCGCCAAGATCTTGAGGCAAACAACAAGCTCCTGAAGGAGCAAATGCAGGAGACGGTCCACAAATCAGTGCATGATGCCTTCATTGACATGAACCTTGGCAAGACTTACAAGAGGCTGGATCGACGATTGTCCCAAATCGTCGATAGACTTGTTGTGTTGGAGACGCAACAACAAGCACCGCCACCACCACCTCCTCGTCCACGTCTTCCCGATGATGCGGTGTTTGATGCAGAAGGTAATTATGATGAAGCGGCCACCAGAGATTTGCGCCTACGTCGCTATCTTCATCAAAACCCAGAAGGTATGCCACACCGCTAGCAAGGTAATAACAATCGTGCTCCTGACGACCCTTATGCTAAGATTAAATTTTCTATATCATCTTTTTCGGGTCATTATGATGCTAAGGGATATCTTGATTGGGAGATGACGAAAGAACAGAAATTTGCTACCCACCTTGTACTTGAACGACATCAAGTTAGACAAGCCACTACTGAATTTAAAGATTTTGCTATTGTCTGGTGGACTGGTCTAGTTGGGGGATGGTAGAGCACCTACGACTTGGGAAGATCTTAAGGTAGCTATGCGCGATAGATTTGTTCCCCCATCTTATCATAGAGAATTGCGTAAGAAATTGATGCGTTTAGAGCAAGGGGATAAATCTGTTCAAGATTATTATGCTGAGCTTCAGAAGGGATTGCAGCGTTGTGGGATAGTAGAGGGACATGAGGATGCTCTTTGCCGTTTTTATTCGGGTTTGCGGCGTGACATTCAGGACATTGTGGATTACAAAGAATTTAACACTGTCAACAAGTTGTTCCAGTTTGCTATGCTTGCAGAGAAGGAATTGCAGGGACACCAACATCGACCTAGGACTACTTTTGGCGCCTCCTCTACATCACAGACGCACACACCTGCCTCGAGTCATACACCTTCGACCACTCCATCGTCCATGCGACCTCCCTCAACACCTGCTGCACATGTTGGTAAACTTCCTTTGCAAGTACCCGCCAAGAAACGGAATTCACCAGCACCTGCAGCACCTTCCAGTGGTCGTTCTTCGGGTATTGTTTGCCACCGCTGTCATGGGATTGGTCACGTGAAGAAGGATTGCCCGGGTCAGCGAACATATATTGCTACGGATGATGGCTACATTAGTGCTTCCGACGGTGAGGGTGATGATGATGACTCCAGTGATGTTGCTGCTAATGATGATGCCATGCTTGGTGCTGATGCTACGGTGAACCTTCGAAGCATCATGGTGCAACATGTTCTTAGTTCTCAGCCTGAATCATCAGAGAAGCAGCAACGCCATAATTTGTTCCAGACTTTCTTCTCCATCGATAATCGACGTGCACGTGTTATTATTGATGGTGGAAGCTGCAATAATTTGGTGAGTTCAGATTTGGTCAAGAAGCTTGGCTTGACCACACGTCCACGGCCACATCCATACCACATTCAGTGGATCAATGATTCAGGCAAGGTTAAGGTAACACACATGGTACGAGTGCATTTCCCCATTGGTATGTATTCTGATTATGCGGATTGCGATGTAGTACCTATGAAAGCTTGTTCTCTTTTGTTGGGTAGACCTTGGGAATATGATACTGATGCATGTCACCATGGTAGGAGTAATACATACACTTTTAGGCATAAAGATAAAAACATTACTTTGCCACCTTTGACTCTTACTGAAATTGTACAAGCTGATAAAGATAGAGCTGCAAGTACCCATAAGGAACCAACTAATGAGACAGAAATTCAACAACAAATTAAATTGAAAGCTCCTGTCATGCTTGCTACTAAATCTGATCTTCTTGAAACTCATGCTACTAATGCTTGTTGCTATGCCTTGGTTTGCAAAGATGCTTTCTTTTCTATTGATGATATTGCTAGCACTTTGCCTGCATCTGTGACTAACCTTTTGCAGCAGTTCTGAGATGTTTTCCCCTCTGAGTTATCTCCAGGACTTCCTCCCATTCGTGAGATTGAGCACCAGATTGATTTGATTCCTGGAGCGAGCTTACCCAACCGTGCTGCTAGACCATTTAAAATTTTGGAGAAGATTAATGACAATGCATATAAACTTGAGTTGCCCCTCGAGTTTGGGATTAGTCCCACCTTTAATATTTCAGATTTAAAGCCATATTTGGGAAAAGAAGATGAGCTTGAGTCGAGGGCGACTCCACTTCAAGAGGGGGAGGATGATGAGGACATGGATGTGTTTCCCTCTGAGATACCCCCTAGATTACCACTTGAGTTGCCTCCAGATTTTCGGGTTAGTCCCACCTTTAACATTTCAGATTTGAAGCCATATATGGGTGACGAAGATGAGATCGAGTCGAGGACGACTCCAATTCAAGAGGAGGAGGATGATGAGGACATCACTTCTATACATACAATGAATGGACCGATAACATGATCACGTGCACGACAGCTAAATCTCAAGGTACGTTCTACCCTAGTCAATTGTGTTTCAGAGCTTACGCTTGGGGCCATGGATGTTTTGATGATTAGGAACCTTGGAGAGGACCAGCAAGGACTTGGGAAAGGCCTTGGTGTTGAGGAGGAGCAGCAAGGGCGCCACAACAGGAAGGAGATCAAGTCCGACTCGGCTACGACTCCATCTCGGGTTCTAGGACTAGTCTGCACTAAAATGGACGCCCAAGATGCATCCGGACTCCGATTGCGACGGACTTGATATGGTTGGAAAGATAAGGAGATTATCTAATCAACCCAACTGGTTCCACCCTAAAATTCGTCTGGAGTCAACAGGAATTGTCGAAACAAGTCAGCATTCAGATTATGTTTTGGTGCTGCGACACCGTCTGTTGGGTCGTTGGGCCGTGTATCTTCGTTGAGCCCATTAGGGGCGCGTCCAGGGTTTGCATAACCCTAGAGTCTTTATTAATAGCCGCCACATCCTTGTTAGAGGCGGGTCTTGCTTAAGTTTAGATCTGTCAAGAACAGTTGCCATAGATCGGTTTGTGAGACCCCAACTTGTGAGCTTAATCATTCATCTGCAATATTCTAGATTGTGTTCTTTCTTGTTCTTGCTTGTGTCTTTGATTCTCAGGCAGGAATTAGCCCTCGTGGCTAGGTCAATCGTGCAGCGCATGGTTGATAACCAGAGGAGAAGTGGTGCTGCGATTGTGGGGTTCTAGTCTGTGTGACATCTCCACCAAATCGATAGTTATCTTCACCTGACGGAAGATCGGGTACCCCGTTCCTATCATTAGGGTATGTTATAGTTCATGTTACACTTTGATCTCATTATTCCTCATTTAGTATTGTGTTTTTTTAAGATTAATTCCAATGTTTGTACATGTTTGGTGTGCTATTCATTTGTACTTTCCAAATGTATTGAATGCATGCTCGCTTTATTTAGACAATGAGCAGTCCGAGGTTCCTGAGTGTGTTCTTGGAGACCTCCCTAAGCAACAACCTGGTGAAGGCAAGTGTCATCTGACCCATTATGTCCTATCTACTTATAATTCACTGTCCCGCATTACATTACTTAACCTAAGGATTGACTAGTCTGTATTTACCTTATCCTTGTTTACCTTTTGGGTTAGCATGGTTAGCATTTTGCTATTGCCTTAACTTAATCAATGAACATGATGTGATTATTTATGATACGATGATGTTATCCCAATGATTATATTGTGATACTCTAGGGGGCTCAGGCCTTTTTCCTAAGTACCTCTCCGTAAGGACCTGTTCGTGGAGTGACCACCCGGGATAACAGTGCAACCATGAGGGTGGAATGGGATGCCCTTAGCTGATTAATTAGATGAACCTGGGGGTATAGTTGGCTTTGCCGGAGGGGCGTCAATGGGGGCCGGGGCGTAGTGCTCTGTAAAGCCCAAAATTTGGTGGAAAATAATAATAATAATAATAATAATAATATATCATGAAATAATAAAATAAAGAGATAAAAATATATATAATAGTATGGTGAGAAATTTTTTTGAAGAACTTTAATCTATTAGGATTCTTCCTCCTCATATTCAAATAATAATATTAAATTAGTGAGTAACTCATAAATTGACAAAGAAAAGGTTGATCTCTAGAGGATGAATTTGTGGTGATGTATTTTATGAAAAACATAAACTTGAACTCCAATTCTAAATAAAAAACACATAAAGTAGAAAAAGGGAATAGAAAATAGAGAATGAGAAAGGAATTTTTAATGAAACCAATTATTCCTTCCATAAATAAATGACAACGAAGATAAATAATAACAAGGTAAAACAATAATGTTTATACCTCTTTTGAATAAATTGTGACATTTGGAAAGTGGAAGTTCAAAACATGAATTTGAATTTACTTAAAAGAATTGAATTGAAACTTGGAATTAAAAATAAATAAAAGAAATAAATAAACCTTGCACTCACGCTTGGAGTTTTGGTTGTGCATTTAAAAGTTGAACTCAAACTTGGAGTGTGAATTTCAAACTAAATTTGAATTTGAAAATAAAATAAAACAAAAAAAGAAAAGAAAAGCTCACCAGCGCTTTCTGGGCCAAAATCCCTTTCCCTCCGCCCAAATTACCCTCACCCGCTCGGCCCATTTGATCCCGCGCTGCCCATCCACTCGCGATTGCATGCTGGTCACTGCCGCATAGGGTCCTTCTGTCAGCCATCACCACGACGCGCTCATTACGCCGACATGTGGACCCATCTGCCATGCACTGCCGCTCACCCGCTGGCGCATTGGAACCCGCAGACATGTCACGCCCTCCGTCCGCAGCCACTGCTTGGCGGTCCTACTCCATCAGCCACTTGTGTTGCGCCTTGTTGCACAGACATTCTAGCCCCGCTCACCAGATTCTACCCTCCGCCGCAGTCGCTGTACCGTGGCCCTCTCTCGTTAGATCGATCTTCTTCCCTCGAAAACAAATTCGTGTGATCTATGTCGCTGCAACAGACCGAGCCTGCCTTCATCGCCTCGGACTTATCTGCCCCAACCCTGTTCCATGGGTACAAATATAGGAGCTGCTGCCTCCCCTTGCATCCCTCTATTTTTTTCTGCTGCATCTAGTCACCGTCGCCGAGAACTCGAGGAGAGAGAAAGGTGGATGCCGTCGCGCTTTGGTTCGTTTATGCCGCGCCTGTGTCTGCGGTGTATGGCTTGGGCGATTCATTTTGTCACGAGGAAGATATCCCTAGCATCAAATCAATGGGTGGGACTCCGGTGGTGTGTCGATTACTCGTCGGTGGCGAACTCCACCACAGATCCGCATGACGTCGAGGACAGCAGCCTTAATGCAGCCATATTGGGTAAGCACATCTCCGAACGAGTCGCCTTTGTCCCCTCTTTGTGTAGCAATCGTTGGTCGGGGGGGTTGGCTCACTGGCGTGTGCTGACATTGGCGGCGCTATCCCGGGCATGCGCCCCGACGTGCTTGGTGTTTGCGTTTGGGCGGATGAGGAAGACGCGCCGTCGATCATTGGATCATCAGCGGACGACCATGATTAGAAGTGAGAATAACGATTCAGCCAGAACCTTTGTGGACCATTTATCTCACAAGGTACAGATGCGATTTATCCATGAGCCTACTTTTTGTGGATGGATATGAACTGTCGATCTTAAATCAGACGTCCTGGGCCGTTCTATGTCGCGTTTCGGCCAGTTTCGATCCGGGCCACGGATCTCGGATCGGACGGCTTGGATTACTCATGGGTTTGGTGTGCGGAGGATCTAATCTAGGCGCTCGGCTACAGATCCGACGGCTGAGATTGAAGCTTACCCCTTCACCTCGCTCCTTTTCTTAAAGGGCCCCTGCCTTTTTATTTATTCAACCCACCATCCACCTTGGGTCAAGGCTGAGTCTTGTAGATCTTTTGAAATCGCCCCTGGGTTTTTGTTTAATTGACGATCAGTCCAGGAAATAGAGAAAATGGGAAAATGAATTTCCAATTTAAAAAGAATTCTAGAACTTATTTAATGCATAGAAAATTCATTTTAGCTCCTTTTAAAACCATTCCAGTTACATTAATTTTATTTTAATATTCTTTATCACCTAGTAACTCTGTTTAGATAGGAAACATAGATTAAAATTGGTTACTTAATTTATTTCGTACCAAGTACTTAATAACTTCGGAAATTCATAACTTAGTAACCGTAACTCCGTTTTGATCCATTCTAGTTGCATTAGTCTCACAATAATATTTATTATTATCTGGTAACTTTGTTTTGTCATGAAATATAGGTTAAAATGTTGCACTTAGTCTAATCTATATTTAACCACGTGGATCTTTGGAAAATCATAACTCAGTAACTGTAGCTCCGAATTTAGTAATTCTTGTTCCCACGATCTCGTAGCAACGCGTAGATTATTACTATGCAGTTTATTCTTATGTATGATGTGATGCCAATTTTGCCTATACCATGTTTTTCTGTATTGCCATGACTAGTAGTGAGGTCACGAGAATCTGAAGAGCAAGTTGGTACCTGGAATCTCAAGTGCCAGGCAAGTTGTGCCCTTGATCACTTATTTTTACCCAGTCATGTTCTGATTAATCATAATGATCTGCATAGGTTAATTTTGATGGGACCAAATAGGTTACCCTAGTATGATTATCTTTATACCTTGTGTTGGGGACTTGTTCTCAAATGCTATGAGTTAAGAACAAGGCAACACAAAATGTTAATGGTTAAAGTCCTTTGTCCTTCGAAGCATTATTCCCCTTAGGATATAATAATCTTCAGACGAAGGTTATGAAGGACGTACCTTCATCATGGCAGTATATATTAAAAGAAGAAGCATATGAAACATGAGAAATGACATGAGCAATCATATGACGTTTTTAATATATCTTTTCTACATCATCATGAATAAACATGAACAATATTGAATTACATTTGTACCTTCGGCTTGACAGAAGGCAAAAGTCCAAGCGTGACGCACGAGTGAATACAAGTCAGCGTGAACAGTACGGTGCTACTGTTCATCTATTTATAGGCACAGGACGCAACCTGTGTAAAATTACATTCATGCCCTTCATGTTCACTATTGACTTAAGGACACTCTATCAAGGGCTAAATAGCCTTTTCCTCTTTAAGTCGGTTCCTTTTTCTGCTGCTGAGCCGAAGCTTCCTTGCGCGTAGCTTCGGAGCTGGCTCAACCTTCGTCCTGACCATGCTTTTCATATTATGTACAGCTTCATTCCGAGTCCGAAGGTTCCTGTACATATATTACACTTGGGAAACATTGTTAATCATGTTTTTGAGGACCTTCGGAAGATGAAGGCCCCCAACAGTAGCCCCTCGCAGTATTAGTTTGTTATAACAACGAATTTAGACTGCGATGTGAACAAAGGCCTTAAGCCGAAGGTCCGAAAAAACACCTTCCCTTTGCTAGAATAGCAACAGTCAATGACAAACGGGGTCCACCAAGTTGCAAAGCACTGGGCGTATAAATATGAACCATAGCGGCAGCATTTGATATGCCATTTCTGCCATTTGCGTTATTTTCTCAAACTTTTAGCTCTTGCTCACTAGCTCTTGCCTGATTTTCAAGTTTTTAGAGCTTTGGTTTAAAGACACGTTTGCTCCAAATTTTGAAAAGAAGATGAGCGGAGAGAAGAAGATGACTGAAGAGAAGAAAACGACCGGGGAGACGAAGCTGTATGAAGAGAAAAAGGTTGCAGATCCTTTCATTGCTGGATTTATTGAGTCCATGGCAAAAACAAATACAGAGAAGATTACTAAGGAGATCATGGAGGGTTTATCCGAAGATTCTGATGACAGTGATAGTTATGACATGGAAAGTGGTGATGAAGACTCTGAGGATCCGTCGTGGCGCCCAAGCCATACTATGTTCGGAAAATCGACTATCAAGCAAAGACATATTGATGCCATGAGGGGGAGATATTTTCGTGACATGTCTATCGTCAGAGTTGGAGGAGACAGTACTACCCCTGCTCCAGAGGAAAACGAAGTTGTTATATACCGAAGCTTCTTAAAGGCAGGTCTTCAGTTCCCGCTGAGCAAGTTTATGGTTGAAGTGCTGAAGATATACCAGATCTTCCTTCATCAGATTACCCCCGAAGCTATAATTAGGATGGGGATTTTTGTCTGGGCTGTAAGGAGTCAGGGGCTAGAGCCGAGCGCGAAGTGCTTCTGCAGTATGCACGAACTTTTATATGAGACGAAGGCTACTAGCAAAGAACAGTACCACAACAACTTTGGTTGTTATGGACTTGTTGCTCACCCCAATGCAAGCCACCCAGTGCCAACATTTCGGAAAAGGTGGCCCGGGGCTTGGATGGAGGAGTGGTTCTATGTTAAAAATGATTTAAAGGCAAGGGAATACATTAAGGAAATCATTCAGCGCCCCATCTAGTCTCGCTTCGGCCTTCGAAGGCCGAAGGTGGAAATTGATGGCAATGTTGAAGCATGTCAGAAGGCTTTTAGCACTGTGTGTGCCTTCATTGGACGAGGGATTTGATTCAAGAGCATATAGCCTTCAGGGTATGGCCACTTGTGGAGAGTTGGGATATGCCGAAGGAGACCACCGCCGATTCCAGTGAGGGTGGTCTGGTCAGATTGAAGTATACCTTCAGATTTAGGGAGAAGTTTGATGAGCCAGACGATGACTGGCTAAAGTGTATTGAAGCTACCAGTGATGAGCTACTCGGGGCATACTCCAAGGCCGAAGATAATTCTTTGTCCGCAGCTTTTGAGGGTCGAGGCAAGAAAAGATTGAACAGGGTATTTGATGCGATTGGCTTCGTATACCCTGATTACCAGTACCCGCTACAAGGGCAAAGGAAAAAGAGAAAGACTGCCGCTTCGGCCGCCCCAGCTGAACCGAAGAGCAAAAAGGTGAAGGTTCTAACCCATCGGTCGTGTTATATTGAACCGGCCGTAGTACCTGAATTTGGCAAAGGGTCCTCTTCAGCTGCCGAAGCAAGACAAACTGCTCCGATTGTGCAGAGCGCTGAAGAGCTGACTGTAGTGTAGAAGGTGCCTACAGTCGGGCCAGTCGAAGCTAAAGATGATAAGGCCGAAGAGCCACAGGTGGAAAAAGTGATAAAAGTGCCAGAAATCCTGAGCCCACCGGTAGAGGCAGATTTGCCGAAGGTGCAAAAAACTCCTGTTGCAACTCCCAAGAGGAGGAGGATGGCCAGCGTACTAGACGCTGTTATAGAGACCACGAAGGCCTTAACTCCTCCTCCTACCAAGAAAACTGTCGAAGCTGAAGCTGGGCCTTCAGTGCCTACTAAGACGAAGGCTGCCATGCCTGAAGGTCAACAATGTTCAGATACCGGCAAGACGACTCAGCAAGTCATGACAGAAAAAGTAAAATCTCCTGTCCCCGAAGCCTTAGCTGAAGATACTGATTACATTGTTCGACATGCTTCGGGGAAGAAATTATCTGAAGAAGAAATCTTGGAGGCCAAATACTATGACCAAAGACTGAAGTATCCGAAGGGGGCCTTAGTGTTCAATGGTACCAACGAAGATGATTTCCTGTACTGTCTCCCGGATAACAAAGAAATATCCGTGTGCCGGGAGATAGCTAAAAGTATGGGATTTCCTAAGCTTGAAGAAGGCCTTTCGGTCTTATCGAAGGATGATTTTGCTGACAGCCTCACGTACAACAGTATAAAGGTATAGAGATTAACTTTGAAGCTAGAAAATGAAGTAATTTATTTCCATGCTCAGCTCTTTCTTCTTCTTTTACAGGGCTTAATTCTTAGTAATGCCTTGAGGGCACAGAAGAGCGACGAGGATGAAGGTTGTACAATGGCTCTTAACAACCTTCGCTCAGAGGTGATTGAATTGAGAAACGAAGGCCTAGAGAAAGACAAAATTTTGATTTCATTGGTGAACAAAGTAAAGGAAGACGAAGCTAATTACAAAGCTCAGACCCAAGCCCAGAAAATCGAAATTGAAGACCTTCAGAGACAATTGGCCGAAGCTAAAGAGAACTGTGCCCTCGCACAGGCTAATCAAGAGATCAGTGAGTACTAGAAAAATAAGCTAGAGAAAAATGTTGAAGAACTTTGCAAATCCAAGGAAAGGTGCTTTGAGAAATCCTTGGATTGCGTGAAAAATTTGAAAAACAGCTTTGCAAAGGTTGGTGCCTACTCCTCTGAGGAGAACTTCATTCGAGGCGACCCCAAAGGCGTCATTGAGTGGATAAGCGGGGAAGTCGAAGCTTTTAAGGAAATTTTGAATGATCGCGGAGATATTTGTGCTTTCTCCAGCGCCCGGGGAGTCGTAGCTATTCTGGAGAAGGCTGGATGCGAACACGTGAAAGCTGCGGCTCAGGCCAAAGCCGCCTTTTCCATAAACGACATGAAGGACCCTTCAGCCGAAGCAACTTTAGTGGGCGGAAAGTTTTATTCTGATGTCTGGGTGAATGGTGGCCGAGAATTGGCCAACGAAATTATAAAAAAGAATGAAAAAGACACCCATGACGCCCGAGAAGAAGCTAGGCGAACTGAAGAGGCCACTGAACGAGAAAGGAGCATAGGTATTGTTTTTGAATTTTTAACTTCGGTACTTACTTTCTGGCTTCGAACTAATAGTTTACCTTCTACAGCTGAGCTATCACCGCTGCCAGAACCGTACAATCCCTTGGCTGATCCAGAGATGAAAGAAGCACTAGATGTTATAAGCATTGCAAACTCTATTATCGACGAAGTTGTCGACAAACTTTTGAACGAAGTTGCGGAAAAAGTCCTTAGAGAAGAATAGATTTCATTGTAATAGTATTTTGAAATGCTTGATGTATGGGACTATGGAATGAACATTAAACTTCTATTGTAACAAAACTATGTGACATTTGATGTATGTAATATTGAATCGAATATGTAAATTATTGCAATTTATTTCTTTGCGATGCATGAAATTTACACACATACCGTTTTTGAGCCTTCGGCGAAAAACACCTTCCCTTCTTTTCATGTTTCGTAAAGAAAGAGATCCCTTCTTATGGCGAGGCTGATAAAACTGTATTCCCCGAAGCTTACTTCGTGCCTTAGTACATTTTCAATTTGATGAAGCATTCGTCGAAGATTGGCTTTGTATTCGATTCTTGTGCCGATAATGCAATATGATGTATGATGTAATGTTATGTGAAATGATGTGATGATATGATGCAAAATGATGAGGATGCCGAAGACACACACCCACACGCCCACACTGAAATACACAAGCTCTACATCCCCTTAGGAACGACTTTTGAGCTTCTTCACCTTCTATTTCGGTGATATAAGTTTTGCATCCCCTTAGGAACGTCTTTTGAACTTCTTTGCCTTCTATTTCGGTGGTATTTGGCACCCTTCTGGTTGCTGGCTTTGGGTATAAGTAGGTTGTAATGGAGGTGGCGGTGGGAGCTGAGGCCAGGAAGCTTGTGAATGGCTTGCTGAAGCAATAGAGGTTGTAGGTTGATTGCCCACATATTCTGGTATGTAGGGAGAGTGGCACGAAGCAGTATGCAAGACCTGCTTCGGCTGATTCTGCCGGGCTTCTGCTTCGGCAATCTCTTTTTGCTTCTGAATGGTGATTTGACACGTTCTTGTAGTGTGGCCCTTGTCCTCACCATAGAATAAGCAATAGATTTTCCTGGTTTGATCCCCATATCTTACTCTGAAGCCCCTACCGCCTCGGCCCCTTGAAGCTGGTGGCCTGAAGGAGCTTTGCTACTGTCCTGAAGATGTGAACTATGTTGTGGCCTCTGAAACTGGCCTCCTTTGTCATCATTCTGACTGGAGCAGTGGATTGATCTGACATGCCTAGGGTGGACTCTTCCTCCGAAGCCCCTAGCCATCTCAGAAAATCTGTAAGCTTCCTCCCTTCTTTGGCGGAAGTCATTATCAGCCCAGATGTACTCATCCATTTTCTGAAGCAGCTTCTCCAGAGTCTGGGGGGGCTTCCTGGCGAAGTATTGGGTCGTAGGCCCTGGCCGAAGACCTTAGATCATGGCCTCAATGACGATTTCATTGGGCACCGTAGGCGCTTGTGCTCTCAGGCGTAAGAACCTTAGGACATATGCCTGAAGGTACTCCCATGGTCTTGAGTGCACTGGAACAAGGGCTGAGCAGTGAATGGCTTCGTCTGGAACCCTTGAAAACTGGTGATCAGCATGTCCTTAAGCTTCTGCCATGACGTGATTGTCCCTCGCCAGAGAGAAGAGTACCATGTCTGTGCCACACTTCGAACTGCCATGACGAAGGACTTCGCCATGACTGCGGTATTGCCCCCATACGAAGATATAGTTGCTTCGTAGCTCATCAGAAACTGCTTTGGATCTAAGTGCCCATCATACATGGGAAGCTGGGGTGGCTTGTATGATGGGGGCCATGGGGTAACCTGTAGTTCTGCTGATAGAGGAGAAGCATCATCAAAAGCAAAATTTCCAAGATGGAAATCGTCATACCAATCATCATCATTGTAGGAATTGTCTTGATGAAGCTCTCTTTATGGAGGTCTTCGGTCCTGGTCATCTTGAGTGAGATGACGTATTTCTTCAGTAGCTTCATCAATCTTCTTCTGTAGATCGGAAAGATGAAGAATCTTCACTCTCTTCCTTTCGACCTACTGATGGATAGTTTCGAGATCCCTTATCTCCTAGTCCAGCTCCTCCTCATGGGGTGTCAGACTTGTAGCCTTCCTCTTTTGAGTTCGAGCTTCACGCAATGTGTCCTAGTTGAGGTCCAATGGCTGCAGTGCAGCCCCTAGCCCTGAAGCTTTCTTTGGCGGCATGACAAAGGTCACAGCTTGCTGAAGGTGGTCAAATGAGTTCACCGGAGGTGGGCTCCAATGTTGGGGACTTGTTGTCAAATGCTATGAGTTAAGAACAAGGCAACACAAAATGTTAATGGTTAAAGTCCTTCGTCTTTCGAAGCATTATTCCCCTTAGGATATAATGATCTTTAGACGAAGATTATGAAGGACGTACCTTCATCATGGCAGTATATATTAAAAGAAGAAGCAAATGAAACATGAGAAATGACATGAGCAATCATATGACGTTTTTAATATATCTTTTCTATATCATCATGGATAAACATGAACAATATTTAGTTACATTTGTACCTTCGGCTTGACAGAAGGCAAAAGTCCAAGCGTGACGCACGAGTGAATACAAGTCAGCGTGAACAGTATGGTGCTACTGTTCATCTATTTATAGGCACAGCACGCAACCTGTGTAAAATTACATTCATGCCCTTCATGTTCACTATTGACTTAAGGACAATCTATTGAGGGCTAAATAGCCTTTTCCTCTTTAAGTCGGTTCCTTTTTCTGCTGCTGAGCTGAAGCTTCCTTACGTGTAGCTTCGGAGCTGGCTCAACCTTCGTCCCGACCATGCTTTTCATATTATGTACAGCTTCATTCTGAGTCTAAAGGTTCCTATACATATATTACACTTGGGAAACATTGTTAATCATATTTTTGAGGACCTTTGGAAGACGAAGGCCCCCAACACCTTGTTTACCACTGAATTTATGGGTAGCACCTGCTATTGCTTTATGTGGTTATGGGTATGGAGATACATTTTATTCATGATTATACCTTTATTATCAGTTGTTATTTATTGTTAGTTATTATTTATTGTTCATGATAAGATCATTATGTTAATTGGAACATGGAGAACCACCTGGGAAAACAGTGCTACCACAAGTGTGGAATGGGATGCTAGGAAAGCTAGTGGAGGACTACCTTACCCGAAAGGGGCAAGGGCAGTAGGGGAGTGGTCAGTGTAGGGAGGTCCTCGGGTTGATTTTGCTACGATGGCGGTTAGACGAGGGATTCCTGCATTGGAGCTTCCTATAAACTTTAGCGGGTTTTCTGAAGCTAGTGGAACTTTGTAAAGGCCTCGTAGTGTTACCCTGCCTCGCCTCCTCGGTAGAGGTGTATGGGATTGGCCGTCTCTTGGCAGATGGGTAACATGACTTGTGGGTAAAGATGCGCAACCTCTATAGAGTGTAAAACTGGTATACTAGCCATGCTCACGATCATGAGCAGCTCGGACACTCACATGATTAATTTATGGAACTAAATTCAATATGTCATATGCATTGCATCGCAAGTGATGTTGCTACTTTTGTTCTACTACTTAATTGGGTTGGTATTTACTTATACTTAGTAACTGCTAATAAAATTTTGACCAACTTTAAAAGCAATGCTCAGCTCTAACCATCCTCTTCGGTAAGCCTTACACTTCACGTGAGCTCCCACTTTTGGTGAGTTCATGCACATTATTTCCCACAACTTGTTGAGCTATGAACGTATGTGAGCTTACTCTTGCTGTCTCATCCCCCCCCCCCACATGTCAAGAACAGGTACCGCAGAATGAGGCATTTGGAGGATGCTGTGACGAGTTCGTGAGAGGTCTAGGTGAAAGGGAAATAGGGTCAAACCTTTTCCTATAAATGATTTTGGTGGTTGAATGCCCAACACAAATATTGAACTTACTAGTTTGCTCTAGATTATGTATTCTACAGGTGCATAAAGGTTCAACACAAACCAATAAAAGATCAAATTTAGGGTTCAAAAGAAAGGAGCATAAGAAACCGAAGAGAACCCTGGTCTGGCGCACCAGACAGTGTCCGGTGCACCAGGGGCCGTACAGTCTGAACTCTTCACCTTCGGGTTTCTCAGGCGCCGCTCCGCTATAATTCACCGGACTGTCCAGTGTGCCACCGGACTCTCCGGTGCACCAGTGGAGCAATGGCTACCCAGCGCAACGGTCGTCTGCAAAAGTGTGAACAGTGCGTGAACAATGCGCGCAGAAGTCAGAGCAGGCGTCAGAGGTGCACCGAACAGTGAATAGTACCTGTCCGATGTAGCACCGGACTGTCCGGTGCGACATGAAGTCAGCGCTCCAATGGTCAGAATCTTTAGAACCCTAACGGTTGGGTGACGTGGCTGGCGCACCGGACTGTCCGGTGCGCCTATCGACAGCCAGCCTCCCCAACGGTTGAATTGGTGGTTGGGAGCTATAAATACCCCACAACCACCTCCACTCCAATGATCCAAGCATTCATAATAGTGCATTCAATACAAGAGCAATACACTATACTCCAAGACACAAATCAAAGCCTCTGATCCAATCAAAGTCCACAATTCAACTCTAGTATTTTAGGACTTGTGAGAAGATCATCTTGTGTTTCTTTGTTGCTCTTGTTGCTTGGTTGGCTTTCTTCTTTCTCTCATTCTTACTCTCTAAGCCTTGTAAGCGAAGCAAGAGACACCAATTGTGTGGTGGTCTATGCGGGGTCTAAGTGACCCGGGAAATCAAGGAAGAAAGCTCACTCGGTCTAGGTGACCGTTTGAGAGAGGGAAAGGGTTGAAAGAGACCCGGTCTTTGTGACCACCTCAATGGGGACTAGGTTCTCAAGAACTGAACCTCGGTAAAACAAATCACCATGTCATCCGCTTTATTTTCTTGGTTGATTTGTTTCCCCTCTCTCCCGGACTTAACTTTTATTCTAACGCTAACCCCGGCTTGTAGTTTGTTGTTTTAAGCTATAAATTTCAGATTACGCCTATTCACCCCCCCCCCCCTCTAGGCGACTTTCACTAGGCCATCATCTCCCAGTCAACTTTGGGTTGCTGGACCGTTGTCTCCTTATAATGTAATTACTTATTTTGTATAGAACTCCTGTTATGTAGTAAAGATGTGACATTCGATCCTATGCCATGATTCATCATATGTGTGGGACTTGGTCCCAGCACACCTGGTGATTATGTTCGCGCCCGAGTCTTGGTGCCCCGAAACACGGGTGTGACAGAAGTGGTATTAGAGGAATGTTGACTGCAGGATGAAACCTAGTTAGAACTGGACGACATTGTCTACTTACCTTTACTACTCTGATTCTTTTCTAAAACTTTTCTTAATCTTTTCTCATCCACTGCTGCTTTACTCTGATTACTCTTATCTTTTTCTTTCTAAAGACAAATGTGGGTTTCACACTTTGAAATCATGTGCCTAAAGTGACCTCTAGGAATAGGAGACCTACTCTTAGGGACAAAAAAATCAAAACTATTTTCGTAAATATTAGCATGCTTGAATGTTTGTTCTTGTGATACATGTCTGATTTGGATCTTTGATTGAGTGTGATGAGTTGTGGAGTAATGTCCACAATTACATCTGCATATACATGTAGGGAAAAAATGCTCATCAAAATAACTAGACAAACTAGATTATCTCTCATTAAAGTATCTAGACTAACAATATCCATCTCATCTGAAAAGATTCTATCCTACACTCATAGATCCTAACTTATCCTAATATATCTAGCTTAATGGATCCATCTTATCTTAAAATATACTCTATTACCTTAGTAGATTCATCTTATCTTAAAGATTCTTTCTTATCTTAATAGATCTAACTAATCTCAAAAGATTCTATCTTATTCTTACAGACTCATCTTATCCTAGTAAGCATATTTATCCCACACTAGTGTAACCACCATGATCTAATCCAAAGTAATTAGATATTAACTAGTCTAATCTAGTCATCTCCAATCTAAACTAGATCCTATCTAATCTAGTATGATCTCATCTGATGTGGCCTACTTAAACAGATTAGTGATACTGGTAGAAGAAAGTAGAATCTAATGTGAGGCAATTAACAAGTCAACACTAGTGAAATAAACTAGATCCTACTCCTATAAACCTTGTTCTCCCCTCATGCACTTAAACCTAAATTAGAGTATTAAGCCAACTCAAACCATGAGTGGAAGAGCTATCCCAACCAATAGAGTCATGATGAATTACATAATCGGTCTATCCCCACCTAACATCAAACAAACCTTTGACCTACATCATGTAGTCTATCTCATCCAAATCTATCTTAACCATATTCCCCCAACTCTGATGATATACACTGACCTTGAATCAATGAAACCAAGACCGGAGAAGAAAAGATCAACATGAACAAGGAAGGAGAGAAGTCAAATTCGATCTTCAAAGGCATTACCCCCCCCCATAAGGAGTTCTTTCTAACCCTAAACTTTCTTACCCCAGGCTATTCTTGCCCTAACCTATCCATCTCTAATAACATAATAATAAGAAGCTGGATACCTATACTCTCCTAATCATCCATTAAGGATTATTATTAAAAAATCTTTGGACTCTTAATTTTGGACTAATGAGAAACTAAAAGCCAATTTACTTACCAATCTCCTTATAACCCTTTTTTCCTACAAATCTCGAGGACGAGATTTCTGTTAAGAGGGGTAGGATTTGTAAAGCCCAAAATTTGGTGGAAAATAATAATAATAATAATAATAATAATATATCATGAAATAATAAAATAAAGAGATAAATATATATATATAATAGTATGGTGAGAATTTTTTTTGAAGACCTTTAGTCTATTAGGATTCTTCCTCCTCATATTCAAATAATAATATTAAATTAGTGAGTAACTCATAAGTTGACAAAGAAAAGGTTGATCTCTAGAGGATGAATTTGTGGTGATGTATTTTATGGAAAACATAAACTTAAACTCCATTTCTAAATAAAAAACACATAAAGTAGAAAAAGGGAATAGAAAATAGAGAATGAGAAAGGAATTTTTAATGAAACCAATTATTCCTTCCATAAATAAATGACAAGGAAGATAAATAATAACAAGGTATAACAATAATGTTTATACCCCCTTTTGAATATATTATGACATTTGGAAAGTGGAAGTTCAAAACATGAATTTGAATTTACTTAAAAGAATTGAATTGAAACTTGGAATTAAAAATAAATAAAAGAAATAAATAAACCTTGCACTCATGCTTGAAGTTTTGGCAGTGCATTTAAAAGTTGAACTCAAACTTGGAGTGTGAATTTCAAACTAAATTTGAATTTGAAAATAAAATAAAACAAAAAAAAGAAAAGAAAAGCTCACATGCGCTTTCTGGCTAAAATCCCTTCCCTCAGCCCAAATTACCCTCACCCGCTCGGCCCTTTTGATCCCGCGCTGCCCATCCGCGCGCGATTGCATGCTGGTCACTGCCACATAGGGCCCTTCTGTCAGCCATCACCACGACGCGCTCATTACGCCGACATGTGGACCCATCTGCCATGCACTGCCGCTCACCCGCTGGCGCGCTGGAACCCATAGACCTGTCACACCCTCCGTCCACGGCCACTGCTTGGCGGGCCTACTCCGTCAGCCACTTGTGTCGTGCCTTGTTGCACAGACATTCAGGCCCCGCTCGCCAGATTCTAACCTCCGCCGCAGTCGCTGTACCGTGGCCCTCTCTCGTCAGATCGATCTTCTTCCCTCGAAAACAAATTCGCGTGATCTGCATCGCTGCAATAGACCAAGCCCGCCTTCGTCGCCTCAGACTTTTCTGCCCCAACCCTGTTCCATGGGTACAAATACAGGAGCCACCGCCTCCCCTTGCACCCCTCTATTTTTTCCGCTGCATCTAGTCACCGTCGCCGAGAACTCGAGGAGAGAGAAAGGTGGATGTCGTCGTGCTTTGGTTCGTTTACACCGCGCCTGTGTCTGCGGTGTATGGCTTGGGCGATTCGTTTTGTCACGAGGAAGATATCCTTGGCATCAAATCAATGGGTGGGACTCCAGTGGTGCGTCGATTACTTGTCGGTGGCGAACTCCACCACAGATCCGCATGACATCGAGGACAGCAGCCTTAACGCAGCCATATTGGGTAAGTGAAAGGGAAATAGGGTCAAACCTTTTTGCTAAATAATTTTGGTGGTTGAATTGCCCAACACAAATTATTGGACTAACTAGTTTGCTCTAGATTATGAGTTCTACAGGTGCCAAAGGTTCAACACAAACCAATACAAAGTCCAAGAAAGGGTTCAAATAAAAAGAGCAAGAGACAACCGAAGGCTGCCCTGGTCTGGCGCACCGGACTGTTTGGTGTGCCACCGAACAGTGTCCGATGCACCACCAGACAGTGTCTGGTGCACCAGGGTGGATCCACTCTGAACTTGCCAGCTTCGGGTTTTCGGGGAGCCGCTCCGCTATAATTCACCGAGCTGTCCGGTGTGCCAACGGAGGCAACGGCTAGCGCGCCAACGGTCGTCTACAAAGGAACAGTGAAACGCTACAGTGCGCGCCTGAGCGCACAGAAGTCAGAGCAGGCGTCAGAAGGCGCACCAGACAGTGAATAGTGACTGTCCGGTGCACCACCGGAATGTCCGGTGGCCCCACATGTCAGAGCTCCAACGGTCGAACCCTAACGGTTGGGTGATGTGGCTGGCGCACCGGACAATGTCCGGTGGCGCACCGGACTGTCCGGTGCGCCATACGACAGCAGCCATCCCCAACGGCCACTTTGGTGGTTGGGACTATAAATACCCTCAACCACCACTCATTCAAGGCATCCAAGTTTTTAGCCATTGCATTCAATACAAGAGCTCTAGGCTTCACTCCAAGACACAAACAAGAGATCAAATCCTCTCCCAAGTCCAAAGATCATTCCAATCAAATAGTGACTAGTGAGAGAGACATTTGTGTTCATTTGAGTTCTTGCACTTGGATCGCTTTTCTTCTTCCTTCTTTCTTGTTTGCAACTCAATTATAATCAAGGCAAGAGACACCAATTATGTGGTGGTCCTTGTGGGGACTTAGTGTCCTGATTGTTTGAGAAGAGAAGCTCACTCGGTCTAGGTGACCGTTGGAGAGAGGGAAAGGGTTGAAAGAGACCCGGTCTTTGTGACCACCTCAACGGGGAGTAGGTTTGCAAGAACCGAACCTCGGTAAAACAAATCACTGTGTCATCTGCTCTTATTTGCTTGTGATTTGTTTTCGCCCTCTCTTTTGGACTCGATTATATTTCTAACGCTAACCCCGGCTTGTAGTTGTGCTTAAGTTTATAATTTTTAGATTTCGCCTATTCACCCCCCCTAGGCGACTTTCAGTAAGCACATCTCCAAACGAGTCGCCTTCGTCCCCTCTTTGTGTAGCAATCGTTGGTCGGGGGGTTGGCTCACTGGCGTGTGCTGACATTGGCGCCGCCGTCCCGGGCATGCGCCCCGACGTGCTCGGTGTTTGCATTTGGGCGGATGAGGAAGACGCACCGTCGATCGTTGGATCATCAGCGGACGGCCGTGATTAGAAGTGAGAATAACGATTCAGCCAGAACCTTTGTGGACCGTTGATCTCGCAAGGTACGGATGCGATTTATCCATGAGCCTACTCTTTTGTGGATGGATTTGAACCATCGATCTTAAATCAGACGTCCTGGGCCGTTCTGTGTCACGTTTCGGCCAGATTCGATCTAGGCCGTGGATCTCGGATCGGACAGCTTGGATTACATGCGGGTTTGGTGTGTGGAGGATCTAATCTAGGCGCTCGGCTACGGATCCGACGGCTGAGATTGAAGCTTACCCCTTCACCGCGCTCCTTTTCTTAAAGGGCCCTGCCTTTTTATTTATTCAACCCACCATCCACCTCGGGTCAGGGCTGAGTCTTGTAGATCTTTTGAAATTGCCCTTGGGTTTTTGTTTAATTGACGATCGGTCCAGGAAATAGAGAAAATGGGAAAAATGAATTTAGAAAATGAATTTCCAATGTAAAAAGAATTCTAGAACTTATTTAATGCATAGAAAATTCATTTTAGCTCCTTTTAAAACCATTCCAGTTACATTAATTTTATTTTAATATTCTTTATCACCTAGCAACTCTGTTTAGACAGGAAACATAGATTAAAATTGGTTACTTAATTTATTTCATACCAAGTACTTAATAACTTTAGAAATTCATAACTTAGTAACCGTAACTCCGTTTTGATCCATTCTAGTTGCATTAGTCTCACAATAATATTTATTATCATCTGGTAACTTTGTTTTGTCATGAAATATAGGTTAAAATGTTGCACTTAGTCTATTCTATATTTAACCACATGGATCTTTAGAAAATCATAACTCGGTAACCGTAGCTCCGAATTTAGTAATTCTTGTTCCCACGATCTCGTAGCAACGCGTAGATTATTACTACTATAACATCCCACTGCTCCCACACAATGAATGTTACCAAATACCCTTCCCACAAACTTATACACATAAGAAAAGAACTAGAGAAAGAAAGTATTGCAAAATCCGGCAGCACCTCCTTTGAAAGAAGCATAACGAGGGGAACATAAAGTTTATACAGAATATAAAAGAAAGCTAACTCACATAGTATAATAAAAATGCAAAGGTAGTAATGAACATTCGTGACCAAATAAAAAGATAGGTAACTCATCCCACCCCAAAAATCTGTTTAACTACCAAGAAAGGCTAAAACATATTAATCCCTCAGACTAGACCCTCCCTGTTTAACATCATTATTAAGCAGTGGTTCCTTTATTTAAAGGTGTAGTGGTCATGCTGCTACATTCCTTCTTTTCCCAAAGCAAAGATCATGTGCCTGCATCAGACAATGCAAGAGTGAGATGACACATCTCAGCAAGTAAAAAGAGCAAACAACAACTGGACAATGTAAACAAACCGTGCTTAAACAACCACGTAGTTCACAACTTCCTTCTTGAATAGTAATTTGCAGCAAGTAAACATGTAATCAATTACTTAGTTCCAAGATGAATCACAAGGTAAAGATCTACACTATCCACATCCACATAATAGGTTCCACACTTCACCCCTGAATGCACATGGCTACAGATGCAGTAATGACTTCTGCCTTCATACCACTAAGGATATGAAGCTGCATCATACCCCTTCTCGGGCAACATATGATGCTCATTGTACCGGTACGGTCAGACCATAAGACCGCGATGAAACTTCCATGCAATGGATGATGAATGCATTATGCATGTCAACAACATGAGTCCTTCCCAAATAAAATGTGCCAAACATATACTTCCACCCATTCCAAGTAGTAAACAACATGGGTAACATGATCAAACCACATCTCCAACATATGTAAACAATAAAACATGAATATCTTCAAACGATGGTACCCATTTAGGATTATGAATACGAACACAAATAGCACAAACATAATCAAGTATAAGACACTTTAATCGACTGACGGAATAACCATCACTATTTTACTTGCCTTCACCGGAAGTTTGGACAAATCCCTAAGTACGGTCCGGAAGTCCACCACCTATTTTTGACACACAACTTAGTGCATAAATTTCACATAACAACGCTCATAAACGATGTCGCACCTACTCACAACTTTAAACCCCGCCGCGGGTAACAACTCTCCTCACACCCTCCACTGCAGTGGCGCTGCTTAACCATTTCATATCTTTAAAATTATGACAGCAGTGGTGACCAACAAAAACTCCAGAGGCATCTACATAAAATTCTCCACAAGTTTTGTATACAATTTATAATTAAATTCCAACATCTAATTAGCCCAAAATAGTCTACAAGATAAACCCTGCAATCTGTTTTTTTTCTTTTGGGCAGCGACATACCCATATTCAAACAGCGATATCTTTTAAAATATAATTCCAAATCGAGCGCATAAGTACTCGTTGGAAAGGTATGACAAAGCTCTACATGATTCTTATATTGATTACCACTAATTTCCTACGAAAAATCCCCAGAAACTGCTACTACTACTGCTGTTCGCCCACCTGCAGAAATATGTTTTTTTGGACAGCAACATACCCGGATTCAAACAGCGATATCTTTTAAAATATAATTCCGAATCGAGCGCATAAGTACTTGTTGGAAAGGTATGACAAAGCTCTACATGATTCTCCCAATGATACTCAATAATTTCCCACGAAAAATTCCCAGAAATCCCTAGAACTACTGCTGTTCGCCCACCCACACAATTTCTGGACAGCACCTCTACTGATTCGCATAGATAAACATATAATCGATTGGATTGCAGCACAATTAAACAAGATACAAACACAAAAATCACCTTGAATCCTCCCTCTTTCCTCCTTTCTTCTTCCCTCCACCAAAAACCAATGGGAGACTTGCACCAACGCGACATAGATCCGAGCGGGAAAAGGAATGGCACCTTGGAGAGAAGGGCTTGAGGAGGGGCGGCTAGGGTTTGATGGGGGGAGGTGGGTGGCGGCTGCAAATGGGTGGAGGAGTGAGAGGGGGTGGCATCCAAGGCTAGAGAGAGGGGGGCGGCTGCACAAGAGATAAGGGAGGGGGCGGCTGAAAAAATCCCAAGGGATTAGGGGAGGGCGGCTAGGGTTAGGGGAAACTAGTGGGCCGGATCACGAACCACGGCCCAACTCGTTCACACGCCAACTCCCGATCCTAGCGCATGAGACTAAACCTCATTCTACTATTTTACTGGTGAATGCTTCCCAAAAATTCCAAATCCCAAAAACGCACCACCCGAGAGAGAAACAACAAAAGAAACAAAGCAAAAATGACCTCCAACTTCTCCTCTTTGCAAACTGGGTATCACAACTACGCAGTTTATTCTTATGTATGGTGTGATGTTAATTTTGCCTATACCATGTTTGTCTGTATTGCTATGACTAGCAGTGAGGTCACGAGAATCTGAAGAGCAAGTTGGTACCTGGAATCTAAAGTGCCAGGCAAGTTGTGCCCTTGATCACTTATTTTTACCCAGTCATGTTCTGATTAATCATAATGATCTGCATAGGTTAATTTTGATGGGACCCAATTGGTTACCCTAGTTTGATTATCTTTATACCTTGTTTACCACTGAATTTTTGGGTAGCACCTGCTATTGCTTTATGTGGTTATGGGTATGGAGATACATTTTATTCATGATTATACCTTTATTATCAGTTGTTATTTATTGTTCTTGATAAGATCATTATGTTAATTGGACCTGTTGGGGGCCTTCGTCTTCCGAAGGTCCTCAAAAACATGATTTAACAATGTTTCCAGAGTTGTAATACATGAACAGGTACCTTCGGATTCGAATCAGAACCACAATGGGAGAAGCACGAACAATACGAAGATTGATGTAGCGCCGAAGCTACGCACAAGGGAGCTTCGGAATGGCAACATGAAAGGGAACAGACTTAAAGGGGAAAAAGGCTATTTAGACCCTGATGAGTTACTTTATAGTCATTAGCAAATGTAAAGGGTATGAATGTAATTTCACGTGGGCTGTGTCCCATGCCTATAAATAGATGAACAGTACCCCCGTACTGGACACACTGACTTGGCATTCACTCTTGCATTACGCTCGTACCTTTGTCGTCTATCAAGTCGAAGGTATCAAATGTAATCCAATATTGTTTTATTTTCTCATGATAATATAATGGAGATGAATTTATAATGCTATATGATTGCTCATGATTATCCTTTGTATTTTACACGCTTCTTCTATTACCATCTTACCTTCTATATTCGAAGGTATGTCCTTCATGACCTTCGTCTGAGGATCATTATATCCTAAGGGAAATAATGTTTTGAAGGACGAAGGGCGTTAATATTTAACATTTTATGTTGCATTGTTCTTGATTCATAGCATTTGAAAATAAGTCCCCAACATTGGCGCCCACCTCCGGTGAACCTTTTTTCGACCACCTTCGGCAAGCACTGACCCTCGTCATGCCACCGAAGAAAGCTTCAGCAACAGGGGCTGCTGCATTACAGCCACTGGACCCAAATCAGGAGAACCTTTCTCTTCGAGAGGCCCGAAGCCAGAAGAGGAAGGCTACTAGCCCAACACTTCAGGAGGAAGAGGACCAAGAAATCAGAAACATGGAGATACTTCATCAGCAAGTACAAAGGAAGAAGGAGAAGATGGCCCGACTAGCTGATCTTCAAAGGCAGATTGATGAAGCCACTGAAGAAGTACGCCATATTGCTCAAGACGAACAAGAACGAAGGCCCCAACATAGAGAGCTTCATCAAGAAGGCTTCTTCAACGAGGATGGATGGTATGATGATTTCCATCATAGAAATTTTGTTTTTGATAATGCTTCTCCTCTGTCAGCAGAACTGCAGGCTACCCCATGGCCCCCATCATACAAACCACCCCAGCTCCCCATGTATGATGGGCACTCAGATCCAAAGCAGTTTTTGATGAGCTACAAAGCAACCATATCTTCATATGGGGGCAATACCGCAGTCATGGCGAAATCTTTCGTCATGGCAGTCAAAAATGTTGCGCAAACCTGGTACTCCTCTCTTCGGCCAGGAACAATCACATCATGGCAGAAGCTGAAGGACATGCTGATCACCAGTTTCCAAGGGTTTCAGACGAAGCCAGTTACTGCTCAAGCTTTATTCCAATGCACGCAAGATCACAAAGAATACCTCCAGGCGTATGTCCGAAGGTTCTTGCACTTAAGGGCACAAGCGCCAACTGTGCCTAATGAAATCGTCATTGAGGCCATGATCAAAGGGCTTCGGCTAGGACCTATGGCCCAATACTTCGCCAGGAAGCCCCCTCAGACCCTGGAGAAGTTGCTCCAAAAGATGGATGAATACATATGGGCTGATAATGACTTTCGCCAAAGAAGGGAGGAAGCCTATAGGTTCTCCGAGATGACCAGGGGCTTCGGAGGAAGAATCCACCCAAGGCATGTCAGGTCAATTCACTCCACTCAGAATGATGACAGAGGAAATCAGCTGCAGAAGTCACAATATACTTCACAATCTTCGTGGCAGCAACAAAGCTCTTTCCGGCCGACAGCTCCAAGAGGCAGAGG
Organism: Zea luxurians; assembly: GCA_029449295.1. NCBI lineage: Eukaryota > Viridiplantae > Streptophyta > Magnoliopsida > Poales > Poaceae > Zea > Zea luxurians. The sequence goes on along the minus strand of JAOPSE010000005.1, from coordinate 7,925,911 downwards.
CGCTAGGGGCTTCGGAGGAAGGTTTGGGGATCAGCCCAGAAAAATCTATTGCTTATTCTGTGGTGAGGACAAGGGCCATACTACAAGGATGTGCCGTGTCACCATTTAGAAACAAAAGGAAATAGCAGAAGCTGTAGCTCAGCAGAACCAGCCGAAGCAGGTCATGCACACCGCCTCGTATCACTCACCCTATATACCAGAGTATGTGGGTAACCATCCTGCAGCTTCTGTTGCTTCGGCTAGCCAGCCACAGGTGTCTTGGCCACAGCTTCCACCTCCGCCACCACTACAGCCTATGTATTCACGAGGCCAGCAGCCAGAAGGGAGCCAACAGACCCATCAGCAGCGAGATTTTAGGGAGGAGTCCGAAGCTCGCACAGTCAATAGTACTGTGCCAGAATCGAAGCATATCTATTGAGAGATATCCTACCCCTGAAATAGTTTTTACATTTGTTGTCATTTTCTTTTTTAATAAGGAACAATTATTGAAAACCTAGTTCTCTTGTCATTTTCAATTTCCTGTAATAGCTTTGTTCTTGTTATAGCGAAATATATCTTCTCCACAGACTCACGAAGTCCAAAAAGTCGCTGAAGCACAAAACTCGTTCCTAGGGGAACGTAGGCCTAAAAATCACATTACAAGTATCCCCAAAGTTATAAAAAGTCATTCTAAGGAACGCAGCGTAAGTTTGCCGAAGATATAAAAAGTCGTTCCTAAGGGAGCGCAGTGTAAGTTTTCTGCTCAAAAGTCGTTCCAAAGGGAATGCAGAGCCAAATGCCGCCGAAATATAAGGTGAAGCGCGAAAAGTCAATGCGAATACCGCCAAAATAGAAGGCGAAGAAGTTCAAAAGACGTTCCTAAGGGAATGCAGAACTTACAGCGAAAAGTCAGCGCTGATACACCAAAAAATAAGCGGTGACGCCGAAAAATAAGCGGCAAAGAGATTGTGTATTCCACTATGGGAGTGTGAGTGTGTGTCTTCGGCATAAATATCATTTTGCATAACATAACATCATCACATCATTTCGCATAACATAACATCATACATCATATTGCATCAATGGCATAAGAAGGGGATACAATGTTGACCTTTGGAGAATGTTTCGAAAAAATGAAATTGTGATAAGGCACAAAATAAGTTTGAAGAAATACAGCTTCAACAGCTCTGAGGTGGAGGAACAAATCTATTGTTGACGAAACATTAATGTTTTTGCAGTGTTTGGAGGATTTTTTACGAAGCATAGAAGCTCTTCTTTACGAAGCATGAAAAGAAGGGAAGGTGTTTTTTTGCCAAAGGCTCAAAAATGGTATGTACATAAAAGTTTCATGTATCGTAAAGAAATGAATTGCAAAACCATTCACATATTACATTCAAAACCTACGATCACCGAATATTGCAAGCATGTTCCAGCAAATGTTACATTAGTATTCTAGCAATGTTTTTTACAAAAATCTATTCTTCTTCCTTCAGGACTTCTTCTGCAGCTTCTGTTAATAATTTCGTGACAACTTCGTCCACAATAGCTTCGGCCATATTAATAATTTCTACTGACTTCTTTGTTTCTGGGTCGGCCAATGGGTCGAAGGGCTCTAGGGGAGGAGGTAGTTCAGCTGCAATAGAAGATATAAATTAGTTCGAAATCACAAAAATAAGCAATAAAGTTAAAAGCTATTAAGTAATACCTATCCGTTTTTCAAGTTCCGCAGCTTTTTCAGCTGCTTTTGTTGCTTCTCGAGCGTCATGAATGTCTTTTTCACTCTTTTTCATTATTTCATGTGCCATTTCTCGGCCGCTATTTTCCCAAATATCAGTGAAAAATTTTCCACCTATTAAGCTTGCTTCGGCCGAGGGGTCCTTCGTATCATCAATAGACAAAGCAGCTTCGGCCTGGACCAAAGTTTTAACATGATCGCACCCTGCTTTCTCCAAAATAGTTGCAACTCCCCTCGCACCAGAGAACGCGCATACGTCCCCATGGTCGCTCAGAATTTCTTTAAAAGCTTCGGCTTCGCTGCTGATCCACTCAATTACGCCCTCAGCGTCGCCTCTTATGAAGTTGTCTTCACTTGAGTATGCGCCCACGTTGGCGAAGCTAGTTTTTATCTTTTTGATGCATTCTGCAGATTTTTCAAAACATCTTTCTTTCGATGAGCGAAGCTCTGCAACTGTTTTTTCAAAATAATTTTTCCAGTATTCACTGGCATCTCGGTCAGCTTCGGCAATAGCGCATTTCAATTTGGCTTCGGCCAGTTGTTTTTGAAGGTTTTCAATCTCATTCCTTTGGATTTCAGATTGAGCCTTGAAGTTAGCTTCATCCCCCTTTACTTTGTCCACCAATGTAAGTAGAATTTTGTCTTTCTCTAAAGCTTCGTTCTTCAGCTTGATAACCTCTGTTCGAAAGTTGTTGAGAACAATAGTGCAACTCTCGTCTTCGGCATTCTTTTGCGCCCTTAAGGCGTTGCTAAGTATTAAACCCTATATGAAAAAAATGAATGGGTTAATATAAGAACAAAAGAATAATTCAAAAATTCATAAACTTCCAAATACACAATTTTTGTACCTTCAGACTGTTATATGCAAGGCTATCCGCAAGATCTTCCTTTGCCATGGCGCAGAGGCCAGCTTCAAGCTTTGGGAACCCCATACTTCTGGCCATCTCCCGGTAGACAGCTAATTCTTTGTTCTCTAGTTGGCAGTACAAGAAGTCATCTTCATCTGTGCCATTAAACACTAAGGCCCCTTTCGGGTACTTCAGTTCTCGGGCATAGTGTTTAGCTTCATAAATTTCTTCTTCAGATAATCTTTTTCCCGAAGCATGTCGAATAATATAATCAAGGACTTCAGAAGACGCTTCGGGAGTAGGTGCGGTAGCTTTTTCAAGCAAAATTTGTTTTATAGCTTCTTCTCCCGCCGCCTTTTCTCCAGTTTCCGAGGATTTCTCCTTGACGGGCTTTGAAGGCCCAGCTTCGGCGTCGGCCTGGCTCATTGTAGCTTTGGCTTCGGTTACCTTTGTCTCGGTTTCAATCTGCGCCTTCGAAGCCTTGGCAATTTTCCCTAGAGTAGAGCTTGAAGCTTTTATTGTCTCTAGCACATCTAGTACACTAGCCATCCTTTTTTTCTTGGGGGTCGCTGCCAGACCTTTTTGTGTCTTCGACACCTCCACTCCTGCCGAAGGGCTTAGAACTTCTAATGTTTTCGTCTCTTCGATTCTCGGTTCTTCAATTTTGTCAGTCTTCGGCATTGCAGCCGGCTCTTCAATCCTCTGCGTAAGAGCAGGTTCTTTGGCTTCAATAGCTGAAGAAGTCTCACCGCCAAATTCAGGCACCATGGTCGGTTCAATGTAGCGAGGTCGGTGAGTAAGGACCTTCAACTTTTTCCTCTTCGGTGCCGGCTCGCTTGAGGTAGCCGAAGCATCAGCCTTCCCAGAAGTTGCACCCTTTCTTTTCTGCCCCTGTGGCGGGTAGCGATAGTCAGGGTACACAAATTCGATAGCATCAAAAACTCTATTTAGCCTTTTCTTTTTTCGGCTCCCGAAGGCCGCAGATAGTGCATTATCTTCAGACTTGGAGTATGCTCCAAGTAGTTCATCACTAGTATTTTCAACACACTTCGGCTAGTCATCGTCTGGTTCGATAAATTAGTCTCCAAACCTGAAAGTATATTTCAATCGAACCAAACCACCTTCGCTAGGATTAGTGATGGTTTCCCTTGGCATTTCCCAACTGTCTATCAGTGGCCATATTCTGAAGGCTATATGCTCTTGAAGCAAGTCCCTTATCCCAACAAAAGAGCAAACTATGCTGAAAGCCCTTCGGCATGCTTCGGCTGCCTCGTCAATTTCAACCTTCGGCTTCCGTAGGCCGAAGCGGGACCAAATGGGGCGCATGATGATCTCTTTAATATCCTCTCTCACCTTTAAATCATTCTTTACATAGAACCATTCTTTCATCCAGTCTCTGGGCCACCTCTTCTGGAATGTTGGCACTGGGTAACTTGCGCCGGAGCGGGCAACAAAGCTGTAGCAGCCAAAATTGTTGTGATATTGTTCTTTATCCCAGGCCTTCGTCTCATACGAGAGCTCATGCATACTGCAAAAACATTTTGCGCTTGGCTCTAGACCTTGACTTTTCACAGCCCAGACGAAAATCCCCATCCTAATAATCGCTTCGGGAGTAATCTGATGAAGGTAGATCTGGTATGTCTTCAAAACTTCAACCACAAATCTACTCAACGGGAACCGAAGTCCAGCTTTGAAGAAGTTTCAGAAGATCACAACTTCATTTTCTTTGGGAGCAGGAACGGCCCTGTCTACGTCAGCCCTCACAATAGAAATATCTCGAAAGTACCTTCCTCTCATATTATCAAGATGACTCTGTTTGATAGTCGATTTCTCGAAGACTGTGTGACTTGGTCGCCAAGGACGATCTTTCGAGTCTTCGCCTCCACTCTCCATATCATAGCTGTCGCTATCATCAGTATCTTCGGACAAGCCTTCTAATATCTCCTTAGTTATCTTCTCTGCGTTTGTTTTTGTAATTGACTCAATAAATCCAGCAGTCTTCTCCTCAAGGAGCTTCTCCTCCTCGCTCAGCTTTGTCTCAGCAGCAACTTTTTTTGTCTTGAGACATCTCTTCTTCGGGAATGGCGAAAATGTGTCCTTAGAACCAAAACTTAGAAAATCTCAGAAATTGAGCAACTGTTGGTAAGCAAGGGCTAAGAAATTGAGCAAAGCAAAGCAGGCGGCAAGTAACATACCAAATATGCTCGGGGTGAGTTCTTATTTATACGCCCAGCGCGCTCCAAGTTGGAGGGCCCCGTCTGTCATTGACTGTTGCTATTCTAGCAAAGGGAAGGTGTTTTTCGGACCTTCGGCTTAGGGCCTTCGTCCATATCGCAATCTGAATTCGTTATTCTAACAAATTAACCTTGCGAGGGGCTACTGTTGGGGGCCTTCGTCTTCCGAAGGTCCTCAAAAACATGATTTAACAATGTTTCAAGAATTGTAATACATGAATAGGTACCTTCGGATTCGAATCAGAACCACAGTGGGAGAAGACGAACAATACGAAGATTGATGCAGCGCCGAAGCTATGCGCAAGGGAGCTTCGGCATGGCAACAGGAAAGGGAACCGACTTAAAGGGGAAAAGGCTATTTAGACCCCGATGAGTTACTTTATAGTCATTAGCAAATGTAAAGGGCATGAATATAATTTCACGTGGGCTGTGTCCCATGCCTATAAATAGATGAACAGTACCCCCGTACTGGACATGCTGACTTGGCATTCACTCTTGCATTACGCTCGTACATTTGCCGTCTATCAAGTCGAAGGTATCAAATGTAATCCAATATTGTTTTATTTTCTCATGATAATATAATGGAGATGAATTTATAATGCTATATGATTGCTCATGATTATCCTTTGTATTTTACACGCTTCTTCTATTACCATCTTACCTTCGATATTCGAAGGTATGTCCTTCATGACCTTCGTCTGAGGATCATTATATCCTAAGGGAAATAATGTTTTGAAGGACGAAGGGCGTTAATATTTAACATTTTATGTTGCCTTGTTCTTGATTCATAGCATTTGAGAACAAGTCCCCAACAGGAACATGGAGAACCACCCGGGAAAACAGTGCTACCACAAGGGTGGAATGGGATGCCCTTGGCTGACTAACTAGGAAACCTAGTGGAAGACTACCTTACCCGAAAGGGGCAAGGGCAGTAGGGGAGTGGTCAGTGTAGGGAGGTCCTCGGGTTGATTTTGCTGCGATGGCGATCAAACGAGGGATTCCTGCATTGGAGCTTCCTATAAACTGTAGCGGGTTTTCTGAAGCTAGTGGAACTTTGTAAAGGCCTCGTAGTGTTACCCTGCCTCGCCTCCTCGGTAGAGGTGTATGGGATTGGTCGTCTCTTGGCAGATGGGTAACATGACTTGTGGGTAAAGATGTGCAACCTCTGCAGAGTGTAAAACTGGTATACTAGCCGTGCTCACGATCATGAGCAGCTCGGACACTCACATGATTAATTTATGGAACTAAATTCAATATGTCATATGCATTACATCGTAGGTGATGTTGCTACTTTTGTTCTACTACTTAATTGGATTGGTATTTACTTATACTTAGTAACTGCTAGTAAAATTTTGACCAACTTTAAAAGCAATGCTCAGCTCTAACCATCCTCTTCGGTAAGCCTTACACTTCACGTGAGCTCCCACTTTTGGTGAGTTCATGCACATTATTCCCCACAACTTGTTGAGCTATGAACGTATGTGAGCTCACTCTTGCTATCTCACCCCCCCACACACACACAGGTCAAGAACAGGTACCGCAGAATGAGGCGTTTGGAGGATGCTGTGACGAGTTCGTGAGAGGTCTAGGCCATCGTCTCCCAGTCAACTTTGGGTTGCTTGACCATCATCTCCTTATAATGTAATTACTTATTTTGTATAGAACTCCTGTTATGTAGTAAAGATGTGACATTTGATCCTGTGCCATGATTCATCATATGTGTGAGACTTGGTCCCAGCACACCTGGTGATTATGTTCGCGCCCGGGTCTTGGTGCCCCGAAACCCGGGTGTGACATGCTCGCTCTGCCAAGGGGGTGTAGAGGTTCATTCGATTTGGTTTTTGTTAATCACCCACCTTGGGGAGGTGTACTGCGTTTGTATGACTGGAGAAACCTAACGAGTAGCTATGCACCAGGGGAGTCTTTGTAAAGGCTACGTAGTGTATTCCTGGCCATTCACCTCGGTAGTGAAGATCGGGTCTGTACAACCCAGGCTGGAAAGGGATCACGACTTGTGGGTAAAGTGTACAACCTCTGCAGAGTGTTAGAAACTGGTATATCAGCCGAGCTCACGGTTAAGAGCAGCCTTGGGATCCTCTTTGATTAGAAGAACCTTGGATACTTTTATGGCGATGGTTAACAATGATGTTATAAATCTGATCTCTGGTATTTCCTCTTTTGAGGGAGTACTTTTGGGTAATAACTGGGTTTATTACTAAAACTTGGCTCTACTAATAATAATAAATACTAGACCAACTAAAAGCAATTGCTTAACTTCAACCCCACAAACAGCTAGTCCACTTTAGCCAAACGGGACAATTGCTGAGTACGTTGATATGTACTCACCCTTTACACACCACCCCCACCCTAGGTTGTCCCCATTGTACTCAGTGCTCAGGAGGTGATGCTAGCAATATGGAGGACTTTGAGGAGTTCCAGGACTACGACAAGTTCTAGTTTTTCTTAGTGGCAAACCCCCAGTCAGCTGCCTGTGTAGGCTTATCATCTACGTTTCATTTCTTCGCACTTTGATGTTTATGCTAAAGACAATGGTTATGTATTAGGCTCTGTGGATGTCTTGGACATCTTGATGTAATTAAAGTACCTTTCCGCTATTTATTTCGAGCATTGTGTGATGATGTCCAATTATGTAATCGCTGTGTACGTGAGTTTTAGATCCTGGCATGTACATGGTTCGCATTCGGTTTGCCTTCTAAAACCAGGTGTGACAACTAACAAGTAGTTTCTTTCTTATAGGTTGTTTAAGAACATCATGTTTTTACACAAATATTTTGGTTATGAAAGAATGTGATGCTCCTGTATCAAATAAAACTGAAACTGGTATTGAGTTGATAAGGAACGTACCAAGTACAAGTTATGGTTCCTCCTGAGCTGTCTCAGTCGTGATGTGGTTGACCTTGACTCTGCTCTAACTCTGCTAGCCTTTTCCTTGGGTGTTACGTGCAGGCATGTTTTGGTCAAACCTTGGATTATTGTTCCTTTAAGGCGTCTGTTGGTTGTGCTTTGGGCAGTTGTTTGCATAGTGGCCAAGTTCACCACATTTGAAGCATCCACTATGTTGCATTGGAGTAGTTGTATTGTTGTTTTTGGCCAGGGTGTTCACGATGCTTCCTTGATGATTATATTGATAACCACTAGACCTTTGATCGGTCTGAGAGTTATTCCTCTGTTGGTTCTGGTATTGGTTGCTTCTCTGTCCTTGTTGTCCAGAGCGTTGCATTTGATAATTGTTGTTTTCACTCTGATTTCCAGAGAGAAACTGAGAACCTTGAGAATTGTTTTGCTGGTATTCCTGCTAGACTGTCCCTGGAATTTCCTCTTGTGATCTTATAATTCCCTTCTTTTGCTTTCTAGGCCAATCGTCTTGTTAAGCAGAGTCTAAAAATTTGGGAAACTGTGGCTTTGTAGCTGATAGTTCAATGGTCCAATCAGTCCTTCTAAGAATCGCTCTTGGCACTTCTCATCTGTGTCAACTTCCTCCGGTGCATAGCGAGAAAGTTGGGTGAAATGATCCCGGCATTCACTAACGAACATACCTCCTTAAGTGAGGGACAAGAATTCCTTTTTCTTAAGTTTCATTATTAATGACGGAATATGGTGAGCACGGAAGTTCTCTTGAAATTCCTACCAAGTTATAGCATCTGCATTCGCGTGTGCCGCAGTGAAGGCATCCCACCAGTCGAACGCGGCGCCTTCAAGCCTTCCAGAAGCATACAAGACCTTCTCTCGGTCATTGCACTGCGTAATGTCCAGCTTATTTCCTATGACCTTAAGCCAGTCGTCGGCATCTAAGGGATCAACCGAGTGAGAAAAGGCAGGGGGATGATGGCTCATGAAATCTCTTTGCTTGTCCCAAGCTTGGGGTGCATTATGATGTTGGGGATTCTGTTGGTTCTATTGATTCCGTTAGATTTGTTGTACTGAGGTAGTGGGGCCTTGAAGAAGTTGCATCTGTGCGTCAATGAACTGCTCCATGGTTGGGTTAGGTGGTGGTTGTGGCAACTGTTGACCAACACGTCGATTGCGGGTGTTTCTGAGACCTGATCGATCGTTCACCATCTGGTTGGTTAGAAAGTGCACCCTTTAGTTAAGTGAAGAGTAGAGAAAGATTCTAGGGGGATAGTTTTTAACTAAAGTTAAGATTATTTGTTAATTTTAAATGTTCTTATGGCCATCATTCCATAATATCAATGCAGTCAAGCAAAAATCCAAATCAAAAATTATGCAAACATCACCATCACATGGTTATTATTATAACAATAATATCATAGAGAGTTTTGTTGTCTAACGCAAAATCGAACTTATTATAATATGACTTATATATATCTAGAGTAGCTTGGTAATAGATCATGGGGCTCCATAGCGGATCCTCTTGCGGAGCGGGGACACAGCTATGGTAGGGACTTAGGCTTCAGGTGGATTTCTTCCTTTGAGCTAAGCTTCGAGGGCTGCAATGTTGGCATGTGCTTCTTCAAGTTCTCCATGTACCCTTAAGATATCTAGGGTAGCATTGTCTAGATCAGTGTTAAGACCTGCCACCACACCCATAAGGGTGTTGAGGCGATCTTCTCCAGCTTCACCTGAAACAACACTTGTCTCGTTTTCTCCATGAGGACGTAGAGGAAGATTCTTGTACTCCGTGTTGTGCAGCTGTTGCCGATATGTGTGGCTGAGGGACCACAGAGCTCTTCTAGCAGCATTACTGACCGAGGCAGCGTAGGAAGATAGCGGCGTCAAGGACTCATGGGCTGATAGAGTTATGAAACCTCTATCTCATGCATCCATCACTCTGATATGCACGCGAGTGATGTAGTAATAAGCCTGAGGGGGCTCAGACACTCGCCTTGTGTCATATAAAGGTCGGACATAGGTTCCTAGCGCATGCAGTACATTCTGTAGGATGTTTGGGAAGTGCCATGCCTCGAACATTGAAGTGTAATGCTCGGTGACAGACAACACTCCAACAAAGTTGTCTTCCTGTTCATTGTTGGCTTCTTCGTCGTTGTTTTCATCATCATCATCTTCACCATCACCAGAATCATCTGGATCATCGCCTCCAGGAGCCAGAGCTTGAGGTACTGGTACTGGCGGTGCTGAAGATGAAGCTCCAGCTGCAAAGGCATATGACTCTAACAACGGGGTGGGTGTCGCCAGAATCTCCTCCGAGCTGTCTTCCAAAATAACTCCATTCTCCAAATGTAGGTGGTGTAGCTCCACTGGGACATCTTCCACCACAACCGGGTAGACAGGAGCCTGCCTGGGTGTAGGCATATTGTTGGTGTTCACGCGGGTGGTTTGGAGAGTATGCACCATCTACAAGAGAAAATGTCACCTTAGTTGAATTTTTAAGAGGCAAGATTAATAAAATAATTTGTAAGAGCAAATTAAGTATATTTTGAATAGACTGGGCTTTCCATTTCTAACTAGTCTAACGACCTAGAGTCAGTATAGCTTTTATACCACTTCTGTCACACCCGGTTTTAGAGGCAAAACCGAATGCATAGCATATGTGTGCCAGGATCCATTTTCCACATATATGTTGACGTCACAAGTGTAATATATCAAAAGACAATGCAATAAAGGCGTAAAGAGAGTATAATAACTTTATTACATCATTCAAACATAAATGCCTTAAATAATTTTATCATCAAAGTACAACGGAATTATCAGGGGCAATCTCCCACAGGAAGATAACCGGCGTGTCGCTAGACTCATCAAAGTCTTCTTCATCAGCTTCTGATCAAAATATTAGCAAGGGGTGAGCTCACTTATGGTGGGGGCTCAGAAAGTGGGAGGAGTTATGCAAAGTTAACAAGGTAGGCTATGGTTAAGCGATAAGCATTTTAATTGGTCAATATTTTATTATCAACGCCTAACTTACTAATTGTAAGTGTATCCCATAATGTCGCGATTAATCATAAGCATATGATTATATCAAAAGCACTTAAGTGAAACCACTTAAGCAAACCATTTATAAATCATTGGATCACGATTTATTATCCATCTTTGAGTTCAGTTATCATGTGAGGGTCCAGGTTGCTCTTAACCGTGAGCACGGCTGACATATCAGTTTTACACTCTGCAGAGGTGGTACAACTTTACCCACAAGCCACGTATCCCATCTGGCCTGAGTTGTATGGACCCATAAATAATGCCAAGGTGAATGACTAGGGATCCACTATGAGGCTTTGATAAAACACACTTAATATGAAACAACTTGCTAAGGTTTCTAGGTCAGTGTGGAGGCCCTCTGGGCGAGGCAACTTAGATAAGTCTACGTCCCCATGTTAACGTGAGCTGCCATCATTGTCGACCCTCCTCTTGCCCATATTTTAGGAAAGGTTGCTAGGTACTAAGCGCATTAAGCTAATTACCAAAGCCAGAGCCATGATAGCACCCATGGTTGCACTGTTATCTTGGGTGGTCACTCCATGTTCCATTTAATACAAAATGATCTTGTTTAACCATCGGGTTATCATCATAATACAAAATTTAATTTCTGGAACAATAATATCATTATAGAGTGACATCATAATTATCAAATTGAGCAGTAGCACAAATTGCTAAGCATAGTATTTATCCCAAGGTAATCAAGGAATAGAGTTGGTATTTCTAGGAAATCCTATTTAGGCAAATCCCATCAAATTATGCAATATTCAAAAACTAAACAATATTATATGTATTATTTTGTTACAAACAGAAATGCAGAGGGAGAATCCACTTGCCTTGCACAAAGTGTCCTGCGGGTCGTCTTTGAACGTATTCGGTTCTTATACCACACAGTCAGCTTCTAATATAGATTCGCATATGGTACATACAAAAGAAAACATTCACCAAATAAATAAACATACACCCTTACATGAATAACATTCACCATTACATGAACAAATATATACCACTACATGTATAGATATATGCCAAACAAACCATACTTATACAAGTGCCTAGAATAAAACCTAATTCATATTCATTTTATTAATCCACTATAACTCTATTTTGGATTGTCACTAGTGAAAGTTATGTGGACATTCGACTACGAAAGTATTTTACGTAACATAGCTTAGATGTAATGATTTAACCAATTCTAAAGAAATAAATTAGTTATTAATTAATTATTTCTATTATGAACAATGATCTCCTTTTAGTTTTATCTTTTCTTTCTAAAAGAAAATGTCATTATAATAATCGAAGGTCAAAACATTTTAATAATTGAAACCACTTATTAGACTACAATATTTGAATTATTATGAAATCTACCACTTACTACTTTCGGGTTAAGAAAGTTTCTATTATTTATTTAGTGGGTCTAAATGAACCTATGATTATAAACTTCACTTCTAGATTAATTCTAAAATTCATCATAAACAAAATTAACTATGAAATTACTTATCTAGTGTTTTTATTACCAACACGTGGTCTACCAAATTTTGTCATACTTCTTTCAAATCCTAAATTCTAAAGTAATCGTAAACCAATATCGTGTATAATAATAATTCACTAATTCATCGCATATATACCCAAAATCAATAGTTCACATACACATGCATTCCAAATCACAATATTCCCAAATTACAATAAAATAATTACAAAATTCATAAACTAATTCGAAACATGATTTGAAAAATTAATAAAATTCTGGGTTGTCTTCAACCTCGCGAAGAACGGACGGCGAAGAGGTGGGGCGCGGTTGGGACGGCGGACGGTGGCAGCGGATGGTCTGGCGAGGGAGCAAGCGCGACAGGGGAGGGTGTGGATGGTCTGGCGACAGCGGCGGACGGCCCGAGGCGGCTCCGGTGAGCACCAACCAGCGCGCGTGAGCGAGGGAGAGGGAGAGAAGAGGGCGCGGGTGAGGAAGAAAGCGAGCTCAGCGGCAAGGGAGGGCGAATGCAGGGACCTCGAGGTCGTGTTTTATAGGGAGAGGGAGGAGGGAGGGCGCTAGGGGAAGAGAGAGAGTCGGCGGCCGCCATTAGTGGCGCTGGCCGTTTCTCAGAGTGAATGGGGGAGAGCGTGTTGAAGGGGAAGGGAAGGGGTGGCCGTTTTCGGTCCGGGGAGAGGAAGGCGAGCGGCTGGTGGCCGAGTTAGGGCGGGGAGGTGAGTGACTGGGCCATGCCGGGCGGCGGCAGCAGCGCGCCCGCATGCGTCTGGACACACCCACGCTTGTGCGGTAGCTGGAAGGGGAGGAGGCGCAGGTGGGGCCCACCGCAAATAGAGGGAGAGGAGGGAAGTGGGGAAGGTGGCCAGTTGGGCTGTAAATGGGTCGGTTTCGGCTAGCGCGGTTAGGGTTTTGAAAATTTTATTTTCTTTATTTTCCTTTTTCATTTTAATAAAAATGTAATTAAATATATTTTAAATATTTCCAAAAATTCATAATAATTATACTAGAAATATTTACCATTAAAGTATTTTTTCTGGACTCAAGTTCTCATATTAATTAATTATGTTTTCATATAAAAGAAATTTTATAAAAAAATCATTAGTCAATTATTCTAAAGATAAACAAGATCAAACACTTGATTTTTTTAAAAAAATCTTTACTATACTCTCTACTATAATTTAAATGCATTTTTTAATTGATGGTTTTGAGGTGTTAGAGAACCCGAGAGCTAACACTCGATACGTAGAACCTCAGAAACATAGCCCTTAGAGACTTGGGAGCTTTTCCCTCTCTCGCACGCTTGTAACCCCTACTACGAGCAACAAGGTGCTGGTAGCGCGAGCCACCAAAGACCGGAGGTAGGGACGTTCTACCCGAACCATATAAATCTTGCGTCCACTAAGCATACCATCCGGATCCAGAACACGCATACACAAATTTACTTGTTGGTGCTAGTTCCAAACATCGATAGGCCCTTTTCAACCCTTTCCCTCTCTTAAACGGTCACTAAGACCAGTTGAGTTTTCCTCTCTTTGTTAATCGAAAAAGCAAAGTCTTCGCAAGGCCTTCCACAAAAGGCTCTCGCTAGCTTTACAAATGAATGAGTCAATACTCCATGTGCAAATAATCACAAGTGGCAGTATACAATCTCTTCTCAAGTATTCTCATAAGGCACTATCACAAACGCTCACGAGTATCTATTTCTTGCTTGATTATCTCTTTTGTGGCACTTATGAGGCTTTGGTATTTATTGAAGTGTTGCTCTAGTGGATGAGTGAATGCCCAACTCTTGTGTCTTCAAAGTGCAGAATGTGGGTGTATTTATAGCCTCCACGCTTAAAATAACTGTTGGGCGAAGTGGGAAAAACTGCATAGATTCTGGATGCACCTGACCAAGAATAGTACCGATCTGGTGGTCCACCAGACCTTTGACAGTTAGATTTTGCAGGTTAACATTTCTGACGTGTCAGGTTAACAGTGCAGGGTCCGACGGTGCACCGGACCCTCCACATCAGCAAATGACCGTTGAAATCTGAACTAGTCGTTGCCTTTTGACTGGTCCGATCCTCCGTTGTTTTGATTGCCCATTTTCATCCCTCTTTGTGTATGCGGCCCGGTGCACACCGGACCGGTTACACACCTCAGTCGTCCGATGTACCAGTTTCTGCCTTTTCGTAGGCGGTCTGGTGCACACTGGAACAATTCGATGCTCCAGGCAGCAGACCCATTTTTGCTAACTTGTCCATTTCTTCTCCATTTTGATTTGTCTACACTTGAGGGTGTTCCTATGACTTAGACAAATGTTTCTAGTGGTAATTGAAGGAAATAGATGATGCCTAAGAGGGGGGGGTTAATTAGGACTTCTAAAACTTTCTCTAAACTAGGCCACAAATAAATCCCTAGAGCAAAACCTATACAAATAACCAAACTAGAATGTGCAAACTAGGTTTTGCCTAAGTGTTGCTATCTCTACCGCAATGTCTAAGTTTCAATCCCAAACAATCTAAGTGTAAAGACAAGATTGAAACTTAAATGCTTAATATAAATGCGAAAGCTAAAGAGTGAGGTAGAGATGCAAACTCTCGTGGATGACACCGGTATTTTTACCGAGGTATCCGAAACCACGCAAGGTCCCGACTAATCCTCGTTGATGCCCCTACGCAAAGGGAAGCCCACATGAGGGCCAAGCACCACGGTCGAGTAACTCCGTAGAGAGCCACGAGCCTTCTCCACGCGCAAGTGGTGCTCCGCTTCCGGCTCCTCTCGGACACTCCCCGCCATCTCCACTATCAAGCTTCCAGCTGAAACGCCGCGGGTCTCGTTCCCACCGATACACGGTGGAGGCTGTGACGCAAACTCGATAGTCAAGGTCTTGCAAGACTCTCGCCCCACTTGGTACAATTACAACGATCACGCAAGAGCCGAGGGTTTGTGTGGTTTTTCTAAACTCACTCAACTAACTAGGGTTCACCTAGAGCAAGCGCTAATGCGGTCTAACTAACCTAAGCACTTCGCAAAGCACCTATGCTAATCACCGAGTGATTCTATTAAGCACTTGGGTGTATGAGCACTTGGAAATGTCTATAATATGTCTTGGTATATTGCTTGGGCTCCCACACATTAAAATGGCAGGTTGGGGGTATTTATAGCCTCCCCCACACTTCTAGCCATTGGACAGAAAGCATCAGTTTTCTATTGACAGGTACACTGGACAGTCTGGTGCACACCGGACAAGCATTGTTCACTGTCCGGTGCTACAGCCTGAGAGCGCCCGTCGTGGGCCTCTCTGCTCATACTGTTCGGTTGTCCCACCGGACAGTACAGTGCACATTGAACAGGTACTGTTCACTGTCCAGTGCGCCACTAGTGCGCTGGCTGACTGTGTACTTCATGGATTTCTTTGCTGATTCTTTAGGCTTCTTTTGTTCTTGAGTCTTAGACTTCTAAGCTTTTTTATGTCTTCATTTGAGGTGTTGTATCCTCAGTGCCTTAGTCCAATCCTCTTCGCATCCTGTGAACTACAAACATAAACACTAGCAAACATATTAGTCCACATGTTATGTTGATCATCAAACACCAAAACCTATTGAGCCAAATGGCCCGGGGTCCATTTTCCTTACATCAATCCAACTAGTCTAAGATAGGAAACTTGGATATTTTTATTTTCTGTAACTCACATTCCCGTTTTTCTCAAAATAGCTCCAAAAGTGTGAATTATTAAATCTAAGCTTTCCAACCTCTCTAAATGTATCAAATAGTTTCCTAGGTGTATTTAGAATTTATCTAAAGGTAGAACTGCTGTAAGTTCTTCTATTCCAAGTTTTACCCCTATTTGGTTGGATTTGAGCTATTTCTGACTTAGAAACTCTGAACTTGATCTTATGAACATGTGAAGCATAGACTTGGCATACTAGTTAGTCCATATGATTGTGATGATCATCAAACATCAAAATCAGTATATAAAATGGTTAACGACCATTTCCCTTTCAATCTCACATTTAGAGGAATATTCTATAATGATATATTCTTGACTCTAAACCAAACACCACTAAAACTGAGCATGTCCCGTTCCATTCCACGAGATCCCTCCAATCAAACACTCCCTTATATAGGTGGTTGTCATTTACAAGTTGTCCATTAGAAGGGTTTAATTTTACATGACACTACTCTAGCACTTCTTTATTGCTACTTTGATAGAGTCTATCTGATTTTGGCTTCTCTAGGAGAAGTGATTATGTGACTAAAGGTGGAAAATCACTTCACTGAACGAGGCTAAACTATTTTTAGCTCTTACCATGCCATTTGGTTCACGAAATGTAACATAAATGGTAACGATTCACACTCGAATACCGACGGTAACAAATTTGAATAAGGTGATATCGATTACGGTTGGACTTAAACAAACATGATTTAACGTTATCGGTTACCCACTACGTTACCAATATGTGAACCAAATGACACCTTAGTTCATTTCATAGAATCACTCCACAAACCTGTTTATCACAATATGCTTTTTGGTTCAATAAAAAACCTTCAACCTTAACAAACTTTAAAAGTTCTATTACAATATATTTTATACTCACAAATACTATTATTATTATTACTATCATTATTATCCTTATAACCAATATTGTATTGGCCATTGTCCCCCTGCATGAAAGAGGATAGAATAAAATCAAGAACATATAAAAATTGGACAAAAAGGAAAAAAATAAAAGGAAATTTGGTTTCTAAGTAATAATTTTTAGTCTCTAAATTGCTAAATATAAAAACTAAAATAGAGTTTTAGTTTCTGTATTTAACAATTTAGAGACCAAAATAGAATAAAACTAGTCGGTTACCCGTGCGTTGCGATGGCTGACAACAATACCCACGTAAATTATTCACAAAGAGATCTCAATATTTTTTATTGGTTGTCTCCGCTCTTCGCATAATATTTTTTTATGAACACATGAGTACCATAGGCAGCAAATCAGAGACCCCCATCCCCGCCTCCCTGTGGCAGAACCTCCCAAGTTATTGGGCCCACATGCACCTGCCCTTGTCTCAAAGACCTCAGACGGCTATGCATGTGCACCAGATAACTTAATAGGATCTGTCCGAGTATCCCAGGGACCCCGGATAAACCACGAACAACCAGGATCACAAGATTAAGTAAACACAAATCACACACCAACATTTTTGCAGCGGAAATCTTTTACCAAATTTTACAAGTTACGTCAAGTTTTACATTATATTTATCGGAGTGGTTACAGAAGTGGTTCAAATAAATAACTTTAAACTATTATAAATTATTTATAGTTTTAAAATATATGCTAGCTCAAGTGAACATCCTCAATAAGAAGTATAGAAGAGTTACTTAGACTTATAAGAAGGCCGAGCCCACCGGCACTTAACACCATCAACAGCAGCACAAAGTTAAAACCTGAAAAACAACAGGGAATAAAACCCTGAGTATGGAATTACTCAGCAAGACTTACCCGACTAAAGAAAAGACTCTCAAGGGTATGCTGGCTAGAGGGATTCAAGGTATGGCTTATCAAGAATCAAAGACTCATTTGCAGAAAAGCTTACTAGAAGTGGGTCCTTAAGCCAAAATTTTACATCATAAGTTAAGTACTTTTTCTGAATCTAGATTTGCCTAATCTAGAGCATTCACTTGTCCTACACTAGCTTTCTTTTAAAATCCAACCTTTGTTTTGCTTGTTATCTACGATGAGGGTCGAAGATCCAGTCTTCATATCCGAGAAGTTCGGCGATCCGAATCGATTAATACCCAGCTGGGGATCTCCAACCACACGACATATGCTTCTCTTAACTCTTTTGCACATGTCTACCATTCCCACGGATCCTCCACCACATGAACAGGTCCGCGCCACCCGAGAGCACACCACCCCTTTTAGGCGGTCCTTTGCCAGGGGGTACGTGCCACTCTCGCCATCTCTCCACTCCCAGTGCGCGATTGTCTTTTCATGTATGGAATAGCCGGGTTCAAGCTTACCCATGATGAGGTATATGGCCAGATAAAGGGTCCTAGATCAGCAGGCCAACAATCGGTACGGTCCTTAATCGACACAGACGGAGACACTACACCGAGACTCCTTTCTCGTGCAAGTCACCCGCCCGGTCTCAGCTTTATAATTTTAAACCCAAACTTTGGTACCTGGCAGAGGTACATCTTTTCCGATGTTGGATCCATCATGGCCATGATGGATCCACCATCAAGTTTTATTTTTAAAAACATCCCACCCACTTTTGCCACATCATCTTTTATAAAAAACAAAACATTTTGTTTTTCTAAAGCAAGGCTAAGCATAAAAAAAATCTTTTTCAAAACGGGTATCAAGGAAGGGTAATCAATTTTCAAGGAAGGAAATGCATCAACGGTTTAGCACACAACTCCTATCACCTAATGTATCAAACAAGGTGATAAAAGATTTTAAAATAGCAAGGAGGTGGCAAATGCACCGGGGCTTGCCTTTGTTGCAGAGAAGAGCCAATGACTAAGAAAATAAATTGCCACAAGTCTTCAAGGTGATAACCAGCCTCCAAGGAATTACTTCACAATGCGATTAAGCCACCAATAACGTAATCTACACGTAAAATAAAGATGCATGCTATGATCATGATGTGATGATGAATAGAGCACATTCCAAATTGAACCAAACTTTTTAAAACAGGCTAATTTAGGCCTGTGCAAAAATTAAAGGCGAGTCGAGATTCGCGAAAACGACGACGAATCCGACTGAGGTGATTACTGAGTATCTGATGCACGACATACATTACTTTATTACTCTACACAATTTACTTTCTTTCTTTCAATAACCGTACGACAACGACACACAAGCACAATTAAAGAATCCAATCCAATGGCGCGGTTCACAAGTCGGCCATAATCATTCACGGACCAATCTCCCCTGAATCCTCTCTCGCTCACAACCTCGCTCTCAAATAATCCAGCACACATACTACCAACACTTACGCCCCAGCATGAACTTATGACATCAAAATCATAAGTGCAAGAAGTGACGTGCTGAGAAAATAAATAATACGGTTCAGTACGCACCCAGGAGACGATGGCGAGGCGAACGACGACTAGCGGAATCGAAACCGGAACGGTGGGGTGCTTGATCGATGAGCGGGAATGGATGCCGGCAACACGAAAACAAAGGCGAGTGTCGACAGCCGGCCTGGAGACTCGGCGCGGCTGAGAAGGGGCTCGGCGAGCTCGACGAATGGACGAGGAGTGAGGGGACGCCGACAAGGTGACTCCACGGTGCGGCGAAGCACAGATGCTAGGAGCCGGTGTTGAGCGTTGCTGCTCCGGCGAGCTGCTTAGTGGCTGGACAGCGTTAGAGAGATGAGGGAAGATGCCGACATGGAGGAGATGATTACAGGGAGGGTCCTCGCCACCTCGACTGAGGAGCACGGCAAGAGGGAGGAAGACGAAGTGCTGGGAACGAACAAGCAAAGGTCATGGTAATCCCAGAGCGCGTGACGGGATAATAATGAAATGCCGGTGAGGGAGTAAGACACGCTAAAAAAAATATCCCAAAGAGATGTGCGTGCGTGGATGAGACTAAAGAGATAATGGCTAGTAGAAAAAAAATATAGAAACTTTCTACGTGGAGGGAATAGGTAGGCTGGAGATGAGCTTGTAATGGATAAGGAAAGAAGATGGCGTGATGAGGATGAGAGAGAGGTAGGAAAATTGAGGTTTTCTTCTATTTCTAGGATAACGATTGAGCCTCTGATATTTACAGTGTATAACATCATTTTCCCAACACTAAAAGTTCCCAAGTCACTTTATTCCTTACCTCCGACTTAAATAATGCGAACTGAATACAGCAGGGAAACAAAGAAAACATTCTTTTTCAGATTTCTGAACCTGTCCAGACTGAAATCGCACCCAAATACCCACCTGAACACTCCTGTTTATACCTCTTTATCTCGTTATTTCATATGGTAACCAACTAATGATCCTTAACCAAAATTGTTCCCTAAATTACGATCTACAACTTTTCTATAACATCCCTGAGCTAATAATTCACGAGTCATGAGTTACATTTGCCCAAAGTCGAGCACACTGTCCTGTTTTTTTATTTCTGCTATCTGAAACCAGCTCCAACTGCTCAGTCTGACAAGGCAAACTGGAAATCACTTTTCTCCCATTTTCCAGTAATAACAGGCTAACCTTAGTTAACCAAATTTGCTCACAAAACATACCTCTACAAACCTGCTGCAGCAAACCTAGGTCAAATAATCATGGACCAACACTTATAGTGCTTCAAAGTGGGGTGAAAATACAGAAATTCAGATTCAGCTATCTGAACCATATTCAGTACACATCTATCTGACAGAGCAACTTTGAGCTCAATTTACTCACAAATTTTAGTGGTAACAGGGAGATCTCCGTTAACAAAACTTGTTGACAAAATATAGCTCTACAAATTTAGTGCAGGAACTATAGACCAAAGGCTCATGGATCAAAAGTTATAGTGATCCAAAGTGGGTTGGAAACGCTAAAATTCAGATTCTGCCAACTGAACTAAGTCTGAAATCTGGAATCTGACAGCATGCTTTTAGACACTATTTTCTCCTATTTCTAGGCTAGTTCAGGGGGATCCACCTCAATGAAAATTACTCACCACATTACCCTCTAACACTTTTCTCTGGATAGTGCAGGCCATAACATCAGAAGTTTATCATAACAGAGATCTGAAGTTTGGTAAAAATGCTGAAACTGCACTTCAATTTCTGAATCGAAGTCCAGAAATCACAAGTCTGACAGCTCCAATTTGGACCACCTTTTATCCAAGTTCCAAGTAGCTTTAGGGGTATGACCTTTGACCAAACTTGCACATTAACATATGGTCTTCAAACTTGCTACAGTAATTTCAATCCAAAACCATATAGATTAATCACAATAGAGCTCCAAACTAAGCACTAAAATACTGATTTCAGACTTGGGCTATTGTTCCAAATCTGAAAATTCAGAATTCAAACAGCACCACTTTGAGCCACTTTTACTCCAAGTCGCATATGGTTTTAGGGCTACCATACTTAATAAAAGTTGTTCTCCTATAGTTACTCTACAAGTTTTCTATAATAACCTTTTGCCAAAAGCCCACAGATCAAAAGGTACAGGGGCCCAAAAACAAGCAAACCAAACTATTTTCAGCTGCACCAAAACTGTACCAAATCTGAAATCTGCAAATTACTCCAAATGTCTCTCAAAAACTTGAAAATCTTCACACATGTAAGTTGTTTAATTTGAAACACTCTACAACTTTGGTATTTTGATTTTTGGCAAAATATGGCTAGATTTTAAATTCCACTTTTGGGCTAATTTAGGTTTTTAGTTGTGATTGTTGTTTTTTTTTACACTCACGCAACTTTGGGTCCATTACTTAAGAGTAAATCTGCTCCATAAGCTAAGATTCAACTTGGTACTTAGAGCTCATACCGACAGTGTCATTAGTTTAGAAGTTGTGTACTTAAACTTGGTTACAAACAAGGTTTTTAAACTTCTATGGCTCTCATCAAGACAACACACCACATAAGTTTTGAAAGTTTTGAACCTAGTAAAATGCATTTTAGGTGTATCAAACAAAATGATGCTAATGCGTATGATGACATGCCAAGTTTTAGTTACTCGTAACACCAGGGGTGTTACATCCTTTCCCCCTAAAAAGGAATCTCGTCCCGAGATTAAATCGCGAGGTTAAGTAATGGAAAAGGAAATGCATCACAAACTTATTTCCTCATTTCTCTTACAAGGCAGGGGTGTGGGTGCCCCTGTGGGTTTATATCAAAGATAATTTACATAAGGCTTAGGATTTACAAGAATCTAAAAACTTAGGAAATTGCTCCATTAGGTAGTCTTCCGATTCCCATGTAGCTTCATCCTCGGAGTGCTGGTTCCATTGTACTTTGTAAAACTTGATGATCTTTCTTCGCGTGACTCTGTCTTTCTGTTCCAGCACCCGGATTGGATACTTAGAGTAAGTCAAATCAGGCTCGAGGTTGACATCTGAAACATCTACTACTTGTTCGGGGACTCGGAGACATTTCTTCAGCTGAGATACGTGAAACACATTGTGCACAGCTGAAAGACTTTCTGGCAGTTGCACCTTGTAAGCCACAAGTCCACACCGCTCAAGCACTGGAAATGGACCAACATAGCGGGGTGCTAGTTTTCCCTTGACACCAAATCGAGTTACGCCTTTCATGGGTGACACCTTTAGATACACATGATCACCAACATGGAAAACCAAAGACCGACGTCTTTTATCGGCATAACTCTTTTGACGAGATTGTGCCATTTGCAAATTCCGTTGGATCACTTGAACTTTTTCTTCAGCTTCCTTTACAAGATCAGGCCCAAAGAAGTATTTCTCTCCTGGTTCTGACCAATTCAGTGGTGTCCTACATCTTCGACCATAAAGAGCTTCAAACGGTGCCATTTTTATGCTTTCTTGGTAACTATTGTTATATGAAAACTCGGCCAAAGGCAGACATTCATCCCACTTAACTGAATAAGCAAGCACACATGATCTTAACATATCCTCCAAAATCTGATTTACCCGTTCCGTTTGTCCACTGGTTTGCGGATGATATGCTGAACTATGAATTAGCTTAGTGCCCAGAGATTTATGCAATTCTTCCCAAAACCTGGAGACAAACTGTGGTCCCCTGTCAGATACAATTGTTTTAGGCACTCCATGTAGACTCAAGATACGAGCAATATACAGATCAGCATAGGTCCTTGCTGGGTATAAAGTCTTCACCGGCAAGAAGTGTGCTAGCTTAGTGAGACGATCAACAATCACCCAGATAGAATCATACCCTTTTGAGGTTTTGGGTAAACCAACAATGAAGTCCATACTAATATCTTCCCACTTCCAGGCCGGAATGGGTAGAGGTTGCAATGGCCCGGCAGATTTCAAATGGACGGCTTTCACTCGTTGACAAATGTCACACTTAGCCACATACCGAGCAATTTCTATTTTCATCTTAGTCCACCAAAACCTTTGCTTCAGATCTTGATACATCTTATTGCTTCCTGGGTGAATAGAATACCGAGACAAATGAGCTTCGTCCAGTATTTGTTGACGTAATTGAGGTACCTTTGGAATTACCAATCGGTGCTTGAACCAAAGAACACCCTTTTCATCGATTCTGAAACACGTAGCCTTTCCTGCTTCCACTCGTTCTTTAATATGGGCTATACCCTTATTCACTTTTTGAGCATCAATAATTTGGCTCTGGATAGTTGATTCAAGAACCAGATTGGCTATGGTTCCATGCTGAATTATTCCCAAATTCATTCTTTCCATTTCCTGACACAAGGTGACAGTTAAAGGTTCTGCCAAAAGACAATTACACTGAGATTTCCGACTTAGAGCATCTGCTACCACATTAGCTTTGCCAGGATGGTAATGAACCTTGAGATCATAGTCCTTGATCAACTCTAACCATCTTCGTTGCCTCATATTCAGCTCGGATTGAGTGAAGATATACTTTAAACTTTTATGGTCCATATATATATGACATGTATTACCCAACAGATAATGGCGCCAGATCTTGAGTGCATGAACAACAGCAGCCAATTCAAGATCATGGGTTGGGTAATGCTCTTCATGACGTTTGAGTTGCCGAGATGCATAGGCAATCACCCGGCCTTCTTGCATAAGTACACACCCAATGCCAATGCTCGAAGCATCACAATAAACATCAAATGATTTCTCAATATTGGGTTGAGCCAATACTGGTGCTGAAGTCAACAACTTCTTTAGCTCTTCAAAAGCTATGTTGCACTCAGATGACCACACAAACTTGACATGATTCTTGAGCAACTCAGTAATGGGCTTAGCTATCTTAGAGAAATCTGGAATAAAACGACGGTAATATCTCGCCATTCCCAGAAAACTTCGGACCTGATGCACTGTAGTAGGTGGTTTCCATTCCAAAATGTCCTTGACTTTACTTGGGTCGACCGCAACACCTTCGGCAGATAAGATATGACCCAAGAACGGAATTGTGCCCAACCAAAATTCACATTTACTGAACTTGGCATATAGTTGATGTTCTCTTAACCTTGTCAGGACAATACGCAAGTGCTCTGCGTGATCTTCTTTGGTCTTGGAGTATATCAAGATGTCATCAATAAAGACCACCACAAACTTGTCAAGCTCGGGCATGAACACCGAGTTCATTAAGTACATGAAATGTGCTGGAGCATTGGTTAGACCAAAAGACATAACCAAATACTCATATAGACCATATCGGGTAGTAAAAGCAGTCTTAGGAACATCTTCAGGACGAATTCTTATCTGGTGATAACCCGATCTAAGATCAATCTTAGAGAACACTTTAGCTCCAGAAAGTTGATCAAACAACAAATCGATACGAGGGAGAGGATATTTGTTCTTAATGGTCACCTCGTTAAGTGGTCGGTAATCAACACATAACCGGAGTGTTTGATCTTTCTTCTTCACAAAAATGGCAGGACAGCCCCAAGGTGATGAACTTGGGCGAATGAACCCTTTGTTGAGTAAGTCCTGCAATTGAGTCTTTAGTTCTGCTAACTCCTTAGGTGCCATTCTATATGACCTTCTAGATATGGGTGCAGTACCTGGCTGCAATTCGATCACGAATTCAACATCCCTTTCTGGAGGCAAACCAGGTAAATCTTCAGGAAATACATCAGGAAATTCTCTGACAACAGGTATATCTTTCACCTCTTTAACGGTAGCAGCACATACTTTTTCTACTGCTCTCCTTGGTGTCGATAACTGGATCAACAACTTATACTTACCATTAGGTGAGTCCAACTGTATTGTCCGTTGCAACGCGTCGATCACCGCCCCATGCTGACGAAGCCAATTCATACCAAGAATCACATCTATATCTTGATTTTGAAGAACTAGCATATTGGTAGGGAACATGTGACCAACCAACTTTATGGGTATCTGATATACCATCTCTTTAGTATGTAAGATTCCTCCAGGAGATTGTATACAATATCCAGTATCCACCACTTCCTTAGGTAACTGGTGCTTCAACACAAATGTCCGATTTATGAAAGTGTGTGAGGCACCAGAATCAAATAAAATACTTGCCAAATGATTGGCAACCGGAAAAGCACCCATCATAACTGGTTCACCCTCAGGAATAGCTTTGATTTTGGTATAATGGACCTGACCCAGTTTAAGAACAATCTTATTCTTCCTTGCTTTTTGCTGGCTACTTCGAGGGAAATTCACAAGTGATTGCCGCACATCCACTAGTTTAGAGAAGCGACAATCCTGAGTAGAGCGTCCTGACTTACCACACTTCTCACATGGTTTGGCATTGGATGGGATATTTTTAGAACGGATGTCTAGGACATCCGGCTTAGGCGGAATGAAAGGGATAACAGCCTGTCTTTCGCATGACTGTGGTGAGCTAGGTAGCTGGGGTGGAGAAAAACGAGGATAATAAACTTGCTGATAAACAACCCTCCGACACTGCTTGACACTATTAGAGGATTCTTCCGCAAGTTTCTTTCTTTTAGATTCCTGATGACGACGAATCTTGTTATCACCCAAAACAGCCTGACTGACCACCTCATTATATCTTTCAGCCGAACTGGTTGCCATCAAGCATTGGAGCTTCTCATTAAGGCCACGCAGGAAATAGAACTTTTTCTTCTCATTGGTATTCACAAAATCCAGAACATATTGGGATAAGCGGGTAAACCTCTCAAAATATTCCATTACACTCTCTTCTTCCCCTTGCTTCAAATCTAAGAACTCATTGAATTTGATTTCCATCAGGGCTTTTGGGATATAATGTGTCCGGAATACTTCCCGGAATTCGGCCCAAGAAATTTGATGCCCGTCTGGCTGTAGCGCAAGGTATTCTGCCCACCAGGCTCCAGCTTGACCCTGAAGTTGTTGTGCTGCACACTGAGTTTTCCGAACATCATCACAATGGATGAGTCCCAATTTCTGTTCAATGGTTCGAAGCCAATCTTCTGCCTCCAACGGATCTTCTGCTTTGGAGAATACCGGTGGTTGCGTGCTGAGAAACTCTTTATAGAGGATAGCAGCATCAGAATCATGATGACCATATGGAGTTGTAGGCTGAGCTATTTGCTGTAGAACAGCGCTCACATTTGCAAGTTGAGCCACAATATCATCCAAAGTTGATACCGGAGGTGGATTGGGTGCATTGGCATTCCTCTGGGAAGCACTATGATCCTTTCCAGAACGAGTCCTCATTCTGCCAATTAAAAAGGCAACTTAGCTTCTAATCTTCACGAATAGGAAAGGTAGCATAGAAAAGTAAAGACAGGTAGCATGAATAGGGTGGACGAAACATGTACTAAACAACTACATAGGGGGTTTAACTTAAAATTGTATGTCATGATGCATGCTCGGCCTATTCGTCCTCACAATTCTTGCCAACTCAGTGGCTACCACGTTCTATGGCGGTGGCGATCCTACTTACTCCGTCATTTATTACTAGTCGCACTTTCCTAGGGTTTAGTTAGTGTACCTGCAGAAAATTGCATTATAGTTGTGGGTTAGTGGTTAGCATCCTAAACTAAGCCACCTGATAGTCCTTAACTTAGGGCTTAATAGAGGATGTCGCTAGCATTATTGTTTTTCAAAACTATTTTTCAAAACCAAACAATGTGTTTAGTTGAAAATAGGTTTTCTAAAACCAAAACTTTTGTTTTGAAAATACGTATGTGACCGTATATACTCAATCCTGCTCCGATACCAGCTGTGGCAGAACCTCCCAAGTTATTGGGCCCACATGCACCTGCCCTTGTCTCAAAGACCTCAGACGGCTATGCATGTGCACCAGATAACTTAATAGGATCTGTCCGAGTATCCCAGGGACCCCGGATAAACCACGAACAACCAGGATCACAAGATTAAGTAAACACAAATCACACACCAACATTTTTGCAGCGGAAATCTTTTACCAAATTTTACAAGTTACGTCAAGTTTTACATTATATTTATCGGAGTGGTTACAGAAGTGGTTCAAATAAATAACTTTAAACTATTATAAATTATTTATAGTTTTAAAATATATGCTAGCTCAAGTGAACATCCTCAATAAGAAGTATAGAAGAGTTACTTAGACTTATAAGAAGGCCGAGCCCACCGGCACTTAACACCATCAACAGCAGCACAAAGTTAAAACCTGAAAAACAACAGGGAATAAAACCCTGAGTATGGAATTACTCAGCAAGACTTACCCGACTAAAGAAAAGACTCTCAAGGGTATGCTGGCTAGAGGGATTCAAGGTATGGCTTATCAAGAATCAAAGACTCATTTGCAGAAAAGCTTACTAGAAGTGGGTCCTTAAGCCAAAATTTTACATCATAAGTTAAGTACTTTTTCTGAATCTAGATTTGCCTAATCTAGAGCATTCACTTGTCCTACACTAGCTTTCTTTTAAAATCCAACCTTTGTTTTGCTTGTTATCTACGATGAGGGTCGAAGATCCAGTCTTCATATCCGAGAAGTTCGGCGATCCGAATCGATTAATACCCAGCTGGGGATCTCCAACCACACGACATATGCTTCTCTTAACTCTTTTGCACATGTCTACCATTCCCACGGATCCTCCACCACATGAACAGGTCCGCGCCACCCGAGAGCACACCACCCCTTTTAGGCGGTCCTTTGCCAGGGGGTACGTGCCACTCTCGCCATCTCTCCACTCCCAGTGCGCGATTGTCTTTTCATGTATGGAATAGCCGGGTTCAAGCTTACCCATGATGAGGTATATGGCCAGATAAAGGGTCCTAGATCAGCAGGCCAACAATCGGTACGGTCCTTAATCGACACAGACGGAGACACTACACCGAGACTCCTTTCTCGTGCAAGTCACCCGCCCGGTCTCAGCTTTATAATTTTAAACCCAAACTTTGGTACCTGGCAGAGGTACATCTTTTTCGATGTTGGATCCATCATGGCCATGATGGATCCACCATCAAGTTTTATTTTTAAAAACATCCCACCCACTTTTGCCACATCATCTTTTATAAAAAACAAAACATTTTGTTTTTCTAAAGCAAGGCTAAGCATAAAAAAAATCTTTTTCAAAACGGGTATCAAGGAAGGGTAATCAATTTTCAAGGAAGGAAATGCATCAACGGTTTAGCACACAACTCCTATCACCTAATGTATCAAACAAGGTGATAAAAGATTTTAAAATAGCAAGGAGGTGGCAAATGCACCGGGGCTTGCCTTTGTTGCAGAGAAGAGCCAATGACTAAGAAAATAAATTGCCACAAGTCTTCAAGGTGATAACCAGCCTCCAAGGAATTACTTCACAATGCGATTAAGCCACCAATAACGTAATCTACACGTAAAATAAAGATGCATGCTATGATCATGATGTGATGATGAATAGAGCACATTCCAAATTGAACCAAACTTTTTAAAACAGGCTAATTTAGGCCTGTGCAAAAATTAAAGGCGAGTCGAGATTCGCGAAAACGACGACGAATCCGACTGAGGTGATTACTGAGTATCTGATGCACGACATACATTACTTTATTACTCTACACAATTTACTTTCTTTCTTTCAATAACCGTACGACAACGACACACAAGCACAATTAAAGAATCCAATCCAATGGCGCGGTTCACAAGTCGGCCATAATCATTCACGGACCAATCTCCCCTGAATCCTCTCTCGCTCACAACCTCGCTCTCAAATAATCCAGCACACATACTACCAACACTTACGCCCCAGCATGAACTTATGACATCAAAATCATAAGTGCAAGAAGTGACGTGCTGAGAAAATAAATAATACGGTTCAGTACGCACCCAGGAGACGATGGCGAGGCGAACGACGACTAGCGGAATCGAAACCGGAACGGTGGGGTGCTTGATCGATGAGCGGGAATGGATGCCGGCAACATGAAAACAAAGGCGAGTGTCGACAGCCGGCCTGGAGACTCGGCGCGGCTGAGAAGGGGCTCGGCGAGCTCGACGAATGGACGAGGAGTGAGGGGACGCCGACAAGGTGACTCCACGGTGCGGCGAAGCACAGATGCTAGGAGCCGGTGTTGAGCGTTGCTGCTCCGGCGAGCTGCTTAGTGGCTGGACAGCGTTAGAGAGATGAGGGAAGATGCCGACATGGAGGAGATGATTACAGGGAGGGTCCTCGCCACCTCGACTGAGGAGCACGGCAAGAGGGAGGAAGACGAAGTGCTGGGAACGAACAAGCAAAGGTCATGGTAATCCCAGAGCGCGTGACGGGATAATAATGAAATGCCGGTGAGGGAGTAAGACACGCTAAAAAAAATATCCCAAAGAGATGTGCGTGCGTGGATGAGACTAAAGAGATAATGGCTAGTAGAAAAAAAATATAGAAACTTTCTACGTGGAGGGAATAGGTAGGCTGGAGATGAGCTTGTAATGGATAAGGAAAGAAGATGGCGTGATGAGGATGAGAGAGAGGTAGGAAAATTGAGGTTTTCTTCTATTTCTAGGATAACGATTGAGCCTCTGATATTTACAGTGTATAACATCATTTTCCCAACACTAAAAGTTCCCAAGTCACTTTATTCCTTACCTCCGACTTAAATAATGCGAACTGAATACAGCAGGGAAACAAAGAAAACATTCTTTTTCAGATTTCTGAACCTGTCCAGACTGAAATCACACCCAAATACCCACCTGAACACTCCTGTTTATACCTCTTTATCTCGTTATTTCATATGGTAACCAACTAATGATCCTTAACCAAAATTGTTCCCTAAATTACGATCTACAACTTTTCTATAACATCCCTGAGCTAATAATTCACGAGTCATGAGTTACATTTGCCCAAAGTCGAGCACACTGTCCTGTTTTTTTATTTCTGCTATCTGAAACCAGCTCCAACTGCTCAGTCTGACAAGGCAAACTGGAAATCACTTTTCTCCCATTTTCCAGTAATAACAGGCTAACCTTAGTTAACCAAATTTGCTCACAAAACATACCTCTACAAACCTACTGCAGCAAACCTAGGTCAAATAATCATGGACCAACACTTATAGTGCTTCAAAGTGGGGTGAAAATACAGAAATTCAGATTCAGCTATCTGAACCATATTCAGTACACATCTATCTGACAGAGCAACTTTGAGCTCAATTTACTCACAAATTTTAGTGGTAACAGGGAGATCTCCGTTAACAAAACTTGTTGACAAAATATAGCTCTACAAATTTAGTGCAGGAACTATAGACCAAAGGCTCATGGATCAAAAGTTATAGTGATCCAAAGTGGGTTGGAAACGCTAAAATTCAGATTCTGCCAACTGAACTAAGTCTGAAATCTGGAATCTGACAGCATGCTTTTAGACACTATTTTCTCCTATTTCTAGGCTAGTTCAGGGGGATCCACCTCAATGAAAATTACTCACCACATTACCCTCTAACACTTTTCTCTGGATAGTGCAGGCCATAACATCAGAAGTTTATCATAACAGAGATCTGAAGTTTGGTAAAAATGCTGAAACTGCACTTCAATTTCTGAATCGAAGTCCAGAAATCACAAGTCTGACAGCTCCAATTTGGACCACCTTTTATCCAAGTTCCAAGTAGCTTTAGGGGTATGACCTTTGACCAAACTTGCACATTAACATATGGTCTTCAAACTTGCTACAGTAATTTCAGTCCAAAACCATATAGATTAATCACAATAGAGCTCCAAACTAAGCACTAAAATACTGATTTCAGACTTGGGCTATTGTTCCAAATCTGAAAATTCAGAATTCAAACAGCACCACTTTGAGCCACTTTTACTCCAAGTCGCATATGGTTTTAGGGCTACCATACTTAATAAAAGTTGTTCTCCTATAGTTACTCTACAAGTTTTCTATAATAACCTTTTGCCAAAAGCCCACAGATCAAAAGGTACAGGGGCCCAAAAACAAGCAAACCAAACTATTTTCAGCTGCACCAAAACTGTACCAAATCTGAAATCTGCAAATTACTCCAAATGTCTCTCAAAAACTTGAAAATCTTCACACATGTAAGTTGTTTAATTTGAAACACTCTACAACTTTGGTATTTTGATTTTTGGCAAAATATGGCTAGATTTTAAATTCCACTTTTGGGCTAATTTAGGTTTTTAGTTGTGATTGTTGTTTTTTTTTACACTCACGCAACTTTGGGTCCATTACTTAAGAGTAAATCTGCTCCATAAGCTAAGATTCAACTTGGTACTTAGAGCTCATACCGACAGTGTCATTAGTTTAGAAGTTGTGTACTTAAACTTGGTTACAAACAAGGTTTTTAAACTTCTATGGCTCTCATCAAGACAACACACCACATAAGTTTTGAAAGTTTTGAACCTAGTAAAATGCATTTTAGGTGTATCAAACAAAATGATGCTAATGCGTATGATGACATGCCAAGTTTTAGTTACTCGTAACACCAGGGGTGTTACACTCCCCCACTTCCAAGGTTTCGTAGAGCAGGAGGGGAAGGGAAGAGGCGGACATACCTGTTCGTTGCTGGAGAAGGACACGACGAAGACCTAGGCATCTGGAGACGACATATGTAATATACCGCTAGATATATAGAGAGAGAGCACGCAAGTGGAGAAAGAAGCTCAGTCGGAGCAGCTTCAAACCAAGAGGCATACGCACCAGGCGTCAGTCCGAGAAGGACGAGAGAATGCGAGTGTCTTTCCAGCCTTGGACCCGCCGGACACAACACCACCACCAACTTCGTAGCATATGTCGACTGCTGCCACGCTACAGGCCTTAATTGTCCAATATCTCAGACCTGGACTCCTCATCCCTAAGATAACCTAAACGTGGCAGGCACCACCATGTCCTCCTCGACGGCACATACGGAGAAAGGCCAGGAGCATGACCGACTCGCCCCGTACCCGCGTCGACGAGCGTTGGTCGGCTTGCGGCTGTGACCGTGGGCGGGGGGCAGCAGTTGGGGTGGAAGAACAGGGCGAAGGCAGAGAAGACGAACGGGATGCCCAACGACGACGAAAACGATGGTGCTTGCATGATGTGAAACGTTCTCGTGGACATGCAGTAGCCACTGCGTGAGTTGGTGTTGGGGCTGGTATCGGATGAATACTGGGAGTAGGTGCCTGCTCCTACGCCCTCTGCCGAGAGTGGGGTGGCGCGAAGGTAGAGGCATGAGGGGAGAGAGAAAAGAAGTAGAATGACGAACGAGGTGATGGCAACTGAGGCGAGGACTACCATTATCGTGTGAATGTATAGATGATCAAATGGGTCGTGTCTGGCGAGCCGGTCCGAGTCACGACCCACTTAATCGTGACTAGGCCAACCCGGCACGAGCGTCGTGCGGTGCTTGGGTATAGCCTCGGCCCATAGTGCTGGCCCGGCCCAGCACGATTTTTTTATTTTACAAAAAATCATATATACATATGTACAATTTATATTCAATATTATAAATACTTGAGCATGATGTTCTACTAGTTAGACAACTTCGTCTAGTGTCTTCCATCCTTCTTTCATCAACTAGTTGAATGCCCGTGCGTTGCAACAGGAATATATAATACCAGTACAGTACGATAACTTATATACAAAATGTGTGTTATATTGTTATGAGAAAATGTTTCATAATCAATTTGTGATCCTGGCCACACATAAATTTTGTTATTTTAATCTAGTTGTTTCACCACTACATTGCAACCATCAGTATCATGCAGACTTCGATATATGCCACGATTTGTATGGTCTCATCATTGGAGAGCACGTTCCACACATGCCGGAAAAAATTTCCTCGTGCATCATTAGTCATCAGACACACACCACCACACGCTCTTGCTTAAACAAAAAGGTAAGTGTGTGTGTTCGCAAAGAGAATTAAAGGCAGGCCGGCACAAAAGGTACCCTGACGGTGGCGAGGATGACAAACTGGTCACTATTGTCGATCCTCCTCTGCGTCACCTACGGTGCCAAGATGATGCCACAATCCTCGATATAGTAGTCGTCAAACGCGCGCCACATGACGAGTACCGATGACTCTTGGTTGGGATGCCAAACGAAGTGCACCCTGGGCTCATCAGCGAGGTAGTACCCCTGGCCGTTGCACCACCGGATGCGCTATTCCACTACATACATCATGTTCGAGGACACTCACACAGCGTCAGCAACGTCCATCATTCTAGCGCACAAGAATTCATGTCCAGTCAGTAGCGACTTACGTGGCAGGTTGGGCTTCAGGTGGACGATGAGCTGGACAGTGTGATGGCGTCGTCGTCGGATGCGGTGTCCAGAACAACCCGAGAGTCGTCGACATTGGCGACAACCATGAGGCCCCCCTGCTTAACGATGGACAGCGCGGTGCAGCTGCTCTGGACCGTGTCCAAGCGGCGGCTTCGCGGGAGATTGTCGTACACAGCGGCGCATGCGACCACGTAAGACTGCTTCTAGAGGTCGAACTCACAGTCGTCAAGCTTCTTCTCGTCATTTATGAGCGACGCCAACGCGAGTGCCTCCTGCTCATGGTGTTTGTTCGAGGTTTCAAGTAAGAAACATGGATTCATGCTTGGCGTTGGTTTATGAAAATGACTCACAAGTCTGATCCATGGAAAAAATATTACGAAGAAAAAATGTCACACTTGCAAAAAAAGTGAATTTAAGTATAATACATTATTCAAACAAAATAAATTGCATGCAAAGCTCTTCTTTAAATAATATTACCTCCATCTAAAAATATAATTCAAAAATCTCGGTGATACTTATCTACTACTACGCATTGTGCAAGGGTAGCAAGTGAGCTTGGTGAGAGATGTAGTAGATGTGTTTACTATCATAGATGTAGACATAAACACACATGTGGTGTAGCGGTAGCTACTCTTGGCCTTTGCTTGAGAGGTCATGGGTTCAAATCCCCTTGAGGACATGTGTGTTTTTTAATTTTAGCTAGACGACTGAAACAAATATTCCCTATTATCCCATACCTGATCAGTTGGTGTGGACCAGTAACCCTGAATCAGGGCTTGGGCAGTCGCTCTATATGCGAAAGAACGTTCTTGCTTTCACTACTCACCTTGCCCTTTTGCCCTTTCCGGACCGCTACCTGGGTTTCCAGTCAGTCTCTAGTCTGGAAAGCGAATCAGCCCTTATGGGGATGCACGCTACGGAATAAATCCCGTTTGCCTTTCTGAAGATATATTTCTTACTTCTAGAGTGAAAAGTTTTTCACTACTTTATGCTGGAGTTGACACCTTTTTGGAGGCGCCAATCACTCAAAAGAACCAGCGGCGGTGCTCTCTGGTCAGGCGCGGACGGTCCGCGGCACTGGGCCGGACGGTCCACGACCTGGCGCGAGGCGGCGGTGCTCTCTGGTTAGGCGCGGACGGTCCGTGGCACAGGGCCGGACGGTCCGCGACCTAGTGCAGGAGCTCGGGTTCCCTGCCTGACGGCCGGACGGTCCGCGCCCTAGGGCCAGACGGTCCGTGCCCTAGGGCCAGACGGTCCGCGCGTGCGCAGGGGCGACGGAAGATCACCGGCGGCGCCTAGATCTCGCTCCCGGGAGGGACCCCGTCGGGGAGGAGAGATCCTAGGAGTTGTCTAGGCTCGGGTAGACCGACCTAGACTCCTCTAATCGACGTAGAGTCGAAGAGAAGCAGAAGATTTGAGGATTGGAAGACTAAACCTAAACTAGACTAGAACTACTCCTAGGATAAAATGTAAATTGTATTGATTGAAGGTTCGATTCGTCGTTCAAATCGGTCGTATGCCTCTCTATATATAGAGGAGGGGGGCTGGACCCTTTATGAACTAATTTCCGAGCGAATCCCGCGAATTTAGATAACAATCGTAGCACAAAACTCGGAACCCTAAACTGCTCTGCGCATGCGCGGACCGTCTGGCCCACAGGCGCGAACCGTTCAGACCGCGGACCGTCCGGCCTCAGGGCCGGACCGTCCGCCAGCTCAAAATAGTGCTCAACATATGCCCCTGCCTTTTGGTGGAGCTGAGCAAACCAAAAGCAACTAACTCGATGTGATTACATCGGTTCTCTTAGGCATCTTGCCACATACTAGGATGGTACTGTTTGAGAAAACGCCCATTCAAAGCCTTGGGCAAATCCTTGCCTTGTAATGTTTGTAGCAAATAGGCGTTACCAGACATCACCTGTTTTACTTTATAAGGACCCTCCCAGCTTGGCGACCATTTCCCGAACTTCCGGTCTTTATTCCGTAGAGGTAGAATGGTCTTCCACACCAGGTCCCCTACTTGAAATGATTTTGCTTTGACCTTCTTGTTGTAGGCCCTGGCTACCATGATCTTGTCCTTTTCTATTGCTCCCAAAGCTATCACCCTCTTGTCGGTCACCTCATCAATATTATCCATCATTGATTTATAATAATTAGTAGCAGTTAGATCATTTTGTCTGGCAAACCTGACAGCATTCAAACTTATTTCCACAGGCAACAATGCTTCCTGCCCATAGACAAGCTCAAAAGGAGACACTTTAATAGCATTATGTTTAGATATTCTATGAGCCCATAAAGCTTCAGACAAAATCTTATGCCAATGTTTAGGATTATCAGATAACTTCTTTTTTATCAAATTAATCAATGTCCTATTACTAGACTCGGCCTGTCCATTGGCCTAAGCATAATATTGAGATGAATTAAGCAGCTTAATTCTGTATAATTCAGCAAATTCATGTACCTCCTTTGACATAAAAGAAGTCCCTTGATCTGTAGTCAAGGTCTGGGAATGCCGAATCTATGAATAATATGCTCAGTTATGAACTCAATTACCTCCTTGTGTGTCATGTTCTTCAGAGCAATAGCTTCAGTCCATTTGGTGAAATAGTCAGTGGCAACTAACACGAACCGATGCCCCTTTGATGATGAAGGATGAATTTCTCCAATGAAGTCTAATCCCCATCCTCTGAACGGCCAAGACTTGATGATAGGATGTAATTCGGCTGCAGGGACCAACTATAGGTCGCCGAATTTTTGACACACTTGGCAACCCTTGTAGTACTTGAAACAATCAGCTATCATGATAGGCCAATAAAAACCAGACCTTCGCAAGAGCCATTTCATCTTTGGAGCCGATTGGTGGGTACCACAAATTCCTTCATGTACTTCGGCCATGGCCAATATAGCATCATCTGGGCCCAAGCACTTAAGCAGGACGTCGTTGACTGTTCGGCGGTAGAGTTCATCACTCATTAAGACATACTTGAAAGCTGTACGCCGAATGTTCTTATCTGTCCTAACATTGGGGTTTCGTAAATAATTAAGTATAGGTGTCCTCCAATCACTTGCATCGGCTTCATTATCAGCCGATTCAATTAAGAGAACATTTCTGGTAACCCCGGACGGTCCGGTGTCTCAACGCGGACGGTCCGTGACCTGGGGAATTGGCCCTACACCGGTTATCAGATTTTTAGTGTTGTGAAATCTCCCTTGCTTTATCCGATAACCTGATGCATCTTGTGCCAAATTGTTAGCTCTATGATTCTCAACTCTAGAAGTATGTCGAATACTGAATTCGACAAAAGAATGGATTATGCTCCAACATTTTTCAAGGTAACTATTCAGAGTACCATCAAAGCATTGATATTCTTCTAACACTTGTTGGACAACCAGCTGAGAATCACCAAATGCCTTCACATGTTTTACTCCCATACAATTTAAAAGTTCCAAGCCGAATAAGAGGGCCTCATATTCGGCTTGATTATTAGTGCAATAAGTTTTCAATCGGCTAGAGAAGTCGAAGGAGACATTACTTGGTGAAACAAGTACGATGCCAATTCCTTGCCCTTCATTGCAAACCGATCCATCAAAATATAAAGTCCAAGGAATAATAGTGAGGTATGACATATCTAGTTTATGAATATCATTAATCCGATGTTCTATAATGAAATCCGCTACGACCTGGCCTTTCATAGATTTCAATGGTTCATAGGCCAAGTCATATTCTATGAGTGCATAAGCCCACTTACCAATTCTACCACTCATAATTGGGTTATGCAACATGTATTTGATCACATCGGCTTGACCAGAAACAGTGCAATGACTAGATAGTAAATAACATCTACACTTGGTGCATGCATAAAACAAGCATAAGCATAACCTTTCAATAAAAGTGTACCTTGTTTCAGCATCTACCAACCTCCGACTTAGATATGTCACCACATGCACCTTTCCTTTAGTTTCTTGTGTCAGAACAGCCCCAATAACCTTATCTTCAGCTGCGATGTATAATCTGAATGGTGCTCCTACTTGTGGTGCTTTTAACATGGGAGCTGAAGACAAGTATTTTTTAATGAGATCAAATGCTTCCTGCTGCTCTGCCCCCCAAGTGAATTCGGCATCATTCTTAAGCCGAAGGATAGGGGTGAAGGCATCAATCTTCCCGGCTAGGTTAGAAATAAACCTTTGTAAATAATTCACCTTGCCGAGAAACTTCTGCATTTCGACCTTACAAGTCGGAGGCCCCACATTCCAAATAGACTTGATTCGGTCCAGGTCTATTTCTATACCATGTTCATGGATGACAAATCCTAAAAACTTACCAGCCGACACTCCAAAAGCACATTTACGTGGGTTCATTTTCAAACCATACCGACGCATTATATCAAAGGCTTTGCGCAAATCAGCTATATGATAACTAAACTCAGCCGATTTGACTACAATATCATCAATGTAGACTTCCACGGTGTTTCCTAACAACTCATGGAAGATCAGATTCATAGCCCTCTGATAAGTAGTACCAGCATTTTTAAGACCAAATGTCATGACAACACATTCAAATAAACCAATGAAGCCTGAACATATAAAGGCCATTTTAGACGCATCCTCTTCGGCCATGAAAATCTGGTTATATCCGGCATTACCATCAAGAAAGCTAATAATTCTATTTCCTGATGCATTATTGATTAATGTGTCGGCTATGGGCATGGGATATTCATCTTTAGGAGTTGCTCTATTTAAATTGCGAAAATCAATGCATACCCTAAGCTTACCTGACTCCTTCTCTACCGGCACAATATTGGAGACCCACTCTGCGTATCTGCAAGGTCTAATAAAATTAGCTTCTAGCAGCCGGTGGATTTCGTCCTTGATTCGTGGGAGAAGATCTGGACGAAAGGTTCTAGCTTTCTGCTTGAAAGGTCTGAAACCGGACTTAATAGGCAGCCGATGTTCGACGATCTCTCGGCTTAGTCCAGGCATCTCAGTGTAATTCCAAGCAAAACAATCTGAATATTCCTTCAATAGACCGATCATCTCATTTCTAGGATCGGTCTCCAGGGTCTTGTTTACAAAAGTCGGCCTTGGAGTGTTACCATCTCCTATGTCAATCTCCTCCAAAGGATCGGCCGATGTAAATCCCTGTCCTAGTTTATCAAGATCTCTGAATTCCTCTATCATGTCCCCCACAGAGGAATCAAATGGTCTTTGTGTGATGGCGGACTTTCCGGTCTTGGGGACCGGATCATCCGTAATACTGTCTTTTCGCTGCGGTAGATGTTCGATCTTAAAGTCTGAACTGTTTTGTGAAAGACCAGACCATCCGGCTTTGGGAGCCGAACTGTCCGTGACCAAAGACTCATAAACTTTGTGTGTATTCATCATTTAAACTTTATTTAGGATTTAGCCGATTCTCCATCGGCTCTAGCATTACAGGAATGAAACCTTTCTTATCTATACTTATCAACTGATAATCAGAAAAATCTACTCCTGTGAGACATGTAGCAGTCTCATAAGTCCAGAGTACAGGGGCATCGGCCACAGCGATGCAGGCCGATACATCAGCATGTACTTATTCTACATCATCGCCTACCCATTGTATTAGCATTTGATGTAATGTAGAAGGTATACATTGATTGGCATGAATCCAATCTCTGCCTAGGATTAAACTGTAATTTCCTTCTACATCAGCGACGAAGAATGCAGCAGCAAGGGTCTTAGTCCCGATGGTTAATTCAACGGACATGACTCCCCCGGCTTTAATCGAACTGTCCCCAACACCGCTGAGGGTCATGTTGGTCTTGACAAGTTCGTCATCTTGTTTACCTAATTTTCTGTATAATGAATAAGGCATTAGATTTACAGCCGCCTGTAACACCCCATGTGTTACCAAGGCCCTGACTCCCTACTTGGACCCATGACATGTTATCTCATGTGGTTAAGTGGAGGAGAGGGAGCCCTAAAACCTTAAGAACCATGTATTACCAAGAATTGTTAATGACCAAAAGCATTACCCAAGCATTTATGCAATTATCACCTTGGACAAGAGAAGAATAAACCCTAGACCCTTCTTAAGCTCTTAACTCCCAAAACCCTGGAAAAGGGGGAAAAGGTTAAGCAAATGTGCAAATCATGAGTTAACCTGTTGGGGACTTGTTCTCAAATGCTAAGAATTAAGAACAAGGCAACATAAAAAGTGTTAAATATTAAAATCCTTCGTCCTTCAAGACATTATATCCCTTCGGACATAATGAAATCCGGACGAAGGTTATGAGGGAAAGAACCTTCGCAAGTTAGGTATACAATAAAGAAGAATTCATATATCAAATACGAAGAATAAATTAAATATTATTATCAACTTATATTTATTTGCATTATCATCTCCAAAATAACAAATTATGAATGTACCTTCGGATTGACGGAAAGTAAAGGTACAAGCGTGATGCGAAAAAGGCGAATGCTGAGTCAGCGTGAACTGTACGGGAGTACTGTTCATCTATTTATAGGCAAGGGACGCAGCCCGTGTAGAATTACATTTGTGCCCTTTACATTTATCAATTAATCTATAGTAATTCTTCAGGGTCTAATTTGCCTTTTCATCTTTAGGTCGGTTCCCTTTCTCTGCTATCATGCCGAAGCTTTTCTACGCACAGCTTCGTGGTCATTTTCATCCTTCGTCATAATCGCTTTCCGTCTCGCTCAGGCTTCATACTGACCATACTCTTGTATACTCATGACCCGATTCCGAAGATACCTGTTCACATATTCCACTTGGAAAACATTGCTAAATCATGTTTTTGAGGACCTTCGGAAGCCGAAGGCCCCCAACAGTAGCCCCTCGCAATATTAATTTGCTAGAATGATAAATTCATATTGCGACATGGACGAAGGCCTTAAGCCGAAGGTCCGAAAAAACACCTTCCCTTTGCTAGAATAGCAACAGTCATTGACAAGTGGGACCCTCCAGTTTTCAACGCACTAGGTGTATAAATAAGAGCTTGCCACGAGTTATTTGGCACGCTTTCTTGCCATCTGCTCTTGCTCACTCGACTTTTTGCCTGTGCGCAACAACGCTTGCTTGGCTTTTTAAAATTTTTAAGCTTCGGATTTGAGAGCAGTTTCTCGGCGTTCACAAAGATGTCTGAAGATAAGAAAGCCGTTGCTGAATCGAAGCTGAGCCTTTCTGAAGAGATGCATCTCGGGTTTATTCAGTCAATAGCAAAGACCAACACAGAGAAGATCACTAGGGAGATTTTGGAGGGTTTATCTGAAGATACTGGAGACAGTGACAGCTATGATGTGGAAAGTGGGGGTGAAGACTCTGAAGATATAAAAGACCCCTCGGCCGAAGCAAGCCTGGTCGGTGGAAAATTTTTCACCGACATCTGGGACAACGGTGGCCGGGAAATGGCCCAAGAGATTATACGAAAAAGCGAAAAAGGCATTCATGATGCTAGAAAATTAGCAGGGACCGCTGAGAGAAGTGCAGAGCCCGAAGGGCAAATAGGTATTGAATAGTGGTTTTTGACTTTTTGCTGTAATTTTTTGATTTCGAACTTGTTCGCGGTTTGTAATAGTAATATAGCCGTATCTTCTCCTCCCTCAGAACCTGCTGAACCATCTGCGGGCTCCCACGCAAAATGGGATGACGAAATTAGGAAAATGGTCGAAGCCATCATGGATAAAGTTGTTGATCAGCTACTAAACGAAGCTGCAGAAGTAGTTCTAAGGGAAGATTAGATGCTGCTGTAAAAACATTTAGAATATAATGTGTAATATTTTGTAACTCCGAATGTAATATATAAACTATTTATGGTTTTTTTCTTTACGATGCATGAAACTTCGTATACATACCGTTTTTGAGCCTTCGGCGAAAAAAACACCTTCCCTTCTTTTCATGCTTCGTAAATAATATCGGTGTTCTCATATGATCAGCAACCAATCCTCGTAAAATTAATAACCAATAAATGTTTCCATTTGACGAAAGTATAACTCTTCAATAGCTATTTTTTGTGCCTTGCCACTTTTCCTTCGAAACAATTTTCGAATATCGATACTGGGATCCCCTTCTTTGCATTGTTGATGCAATATAATGTATGATGTTATGCTATGCGAATGATGTAATGAT
Source organism: Zea luxurians (assembly GCA_029449295.1). NCBI lineage: Eukaryota > Viridiplantae > Streptophyta > Magnoliopsida > Poales > Poaceae > Zea > Zea luxurians. The sequence goes on along the minus strand of JAOPSE010000005.1, from coordinate 7,884,369 downwards.
GTGATGTTATACAAAGTGATATTTGCCGAAGGTCGACGTTTTACTTTCAGCGGAATCAGCGTTTATTTTTCGCTGCAAACCTCCCTTAGGAGCTTCTTCGCCTTTTACTTTCAGCGGAATCAGCGTTTATTTTTCGCTGTAAGCCTCCCTTAGGAGCTTCTTCGCCTTTTACTTTCAGCGGAATCAGCGTTTATTTTTCGCTGTAAGTCTCCCTTAGGAGCTTCTTCGCCTTTTACTTTCAGCGGAATCAGCGTTTATTTTTCGCTGTAAGCTCTGCATTCCCTTCGGAACGACTTTTGAGCAAAAAACTTACTCTGCGTTCCCTTAGGAACGACTTTTTGCTGCTTCGACTAAATTACGATGTGTTCCTTAGAACAAAATTTTTGACAATTCGAAGGTCCTCCTTATCACCATAAATTCTTATGCTTCGGCAACTTAAGCCTGTGGAGAAGATATATTTTCATTATGGTAAAAAGCAAAACTATTACAAGGGATTAAAAACGACAAAAAAGCACTTAAACCTCCCATAAGTGTTACTTAAAAAAGAAAATAATATTGAATGCGAAAAACTGCTGTCGGGGTAGGATATTTGTCAGTAAATATGCTTCGACTCTGGCACAGTGCTATTGACTGTGCGAGCTTCGGACCCTTCTCTGAAGTCACGCTGAAGGTGAGCGTGCTGGCTCCCTTCTAGCTGTTGGCCGTGTTGCGTTGGCGGTGGAGGTGGAGGCTGTTGCCAAGATGCTTGGGGTTGGCTTGCCGAAGCAACAGAAGCTGCAGGGTGGTTGCCTACATATTCTGGAATGTAAGGCGAATGGTACGAAGCAGTATGCATGACTTGCTTCGGCTGACTCTGTTGTGCTGCAGCTTCTGCTATCTCCTTTTGCTTCTGGATGGTAACATGGCACATCCTGGTGGTATGGCCCTTGTCCTCACCACAGAATAGACAATAAAATTTCCTTGGCTGATCCCCAAATCTTCCTCCGAAGCCCCTGGCGCCTCTGCCCCTTGGAGCTGGTGGCCGAAAAGAGCTTTGCTGCTGCCCTGAAGCTTGTGAGGAGTACTGCGGTCTTTGTTGTTGACTCCCTCTATCATCACTCTGAGCAGAGTTATGAATTGACCTGACGTGCCTTGGATGAAGTCTTCCTCAGAAGCCCCTGGTCATTTTGGAGAACCTGTATGCTTCCTCCCTTCTTTGGCGGAAGTCATTGTCAGCTCGAATATACTCATCCATCTTCTGGAGCAGCTTCTCCAAAGTTTGAGGAGGCTTCCTGGCAAAGTATTGAGCTGAAGGTCCTGGCCGAAGCCCCTTAATCATGGCCTCAATGACAATTTCATTGGGCACTGTTGGTGCTTGTGCCCTCAAATGCAGGAACCTTCGGACATACGCCTGAAGGTATTCTTCGTGGTCCTGGGTGCACTGGAATAAGGCTTGAGCAGTGACCGGCTTCGTTTGAAACCCTTGGAAGCTGGTTATCAGCATATCCTTCAGCTTTTGCCATGAGGTGATTGTTCCTGGCAGAAGAGAGGAGTACCAGGTTTGTGCAACACTCCTGACAGCCATGACGAAAGACTTTGCCATGACTGCAGTATTGCCACCATACGAAGATATGGTTGCTTCATAACTCATCAAGAATTGCTTCGGGTCTGAATGACCATCGTACATGGGGAGTTGGGGTGGCTTGTAGGACTGGGGCCATGGTGTAGCCTGCAGTTCTGTTGATAGAGGAGAAGTCTCATCAAAAGCAAAATTTCCATGATGGAAATCTTCATACCAATCGTCCTCGTTGTAGAAGCCCTCCTGATGAAGCTCTCTGCGCGGAGGCCTTCGGTTCTGGTCATCTTGAACAAGATGACGAACTTCTTCAGAGGCTTCGTCTATCTGCCTTTGTAGATCAGCTAGACGAGCCATCTTTTCCTTTTTGCGTTGGACCTGTTGATGGAGCATCTCCCAGTTTTGGATTTCTTGATCCAATTCGTCCTCCGGAGACGTCGGACTGGTGGCCTTCCTCTTCTGGCTTCGGGCCTCCCTAAGAGAAAGGACATCCTGATTGGGATCTAGCGGCTGCAGAGCGGCAGCCCCTGTTGCTGAAGGTTTCTTTGGCGGCATGACGAAGGTGATGCTTGCCGAAGGTGTTCAAAACTCAAAAAATGGAAGTGAGTTCACCGGAGGTGGGTGCCAATGTTGGGGACTTGTTCTCAAATGCTAAGAATTAAGAACAAGGCAACATAAAAAGTGTTAAATATTAAAATCCTTCGTCCTTCAAGACATTATATCCCTTCGGACATAATGAAATTCGGACGAAGGTTATGAGGGAAAGAACCTTCGCAAGTTAGGTATACAATAAAGAAGAATTCATATATCAAATACGAAGAATAAATTAAATATTATTATCAACTTATATTTATTTGCATTATCATCTCCAAAATAACAAATTATGAATGTACCTTCGGATTGACGGAAAGTAAAGGTACAAGCGTGATGCGAAAAAGGCGAATGCTGAGTCAGCGTGAACTGTACGGGAGTACTGTTCATCTATTTATAGGCAAGGGACGCAGCCCGTGTAGAATTACATTTATGCCCTTTACATTTATCAATAAATCTATAGTAATTCTTCGGGGTCTAATTTGCCTTTTCATCTTTAGGTCGGTTCCCTTTCTCTGCTATCATGCCGAAGCTTTTCTACGCACAGCTTCGTGGTCATTTTCATCCTTCGTCATAATCGCTTTTTGTCTCGCTCAGGCTTCGTACTGACCATACTCTTGTATACTCATGACCCGATTCCGAAGATACTTGTTCACATATTCCACTTGGAAAACATTGTTAAATCATGTTTTTGAGGACCTTCGGAAGCCGAAGGCCCCCAACATAACCTTTAGCCAAAGTTTAAGTAACATTATAATCTACAAAATATAGAGAGGAAACATTGCAAAAAGACCCCTTAAAGAACCCCAAATCCATTCCTTAAGTGGAGAGAGAACTAGAGCCCTCTAATTCCTTCTAAGTCAAATTTTGAACCTAATCTAAAGATCCACCGTGTTCACTTAGTAAATGGCACCAAAACCACTTGAGTTGTATACCAAAAATGTGTCATACCACCTAAGGCACCCACTGGAAAAACTTGAAACCGAGCCTAGGACGTTTGACATGATTTGGCATGGCTTTTGTCGCGAGGTGGGCAGTGGGACAAGCCAGATTTGGCGTCCGCATATCTCCCTACCTAGGGCATAACTGCCATGGGGACTCACATACAAGAGACAGCCCTAGGTGCCAGGAGGAGGCCTGCGCCAGATTTTTGCCAAGATTCGCACGCTTGCGATCTCGGCGAGCTGTTGAACACGGGCAGAAGAACACTTCCACATGTTCGACGCGCTCTGAGCGCGCCAGAGCACGCCCGCGCCCGACCCCGCGCGCCCCGCGCCGCGCTGAGCCGTGCCCGTGTCCCCTGCTCGCGCCCGCGCCTATAAAGCCCCCTCAGGCATCGACCGTACTCCTCCGCGCACGCTCGACCTCACCGGAGCTAGAAACCACCGGCGTTGCCTTGCAAACGGCGTGCCCGTGGCCACCCGATCCACCGCCACCGTAGACCGGCCAGCAGAGCCCTTCCCAGCCACGCCCGACCCTCGAAAGAGACTGTGCATGCCTCGGTGAAGCTCCCCGAGCAAGGAATCGGACTTTGCTTCGCCGGAGAAGCCAGTCCACGGTCGCCGCGACTTCACCCGACCGCCGGTGATCGTAGACCGGGTAAATCTCTGCCCCATTCTTCGATTCCTTGCGCACATAGCCTCTATGTCACCCCGTGGAGCTCATCGTGCCGTTTGATTGAACTAGATCGCCGTGGTTAAGCCAGAGTACTCGCCGCCGACGAGATCACCCGCCTGCGCACGTGGTCCGGCCGATCCCGGCCACCACCGCCGTCGAGCCGTACCTCGCTGTGACCGCCAGAACCTCCCGAAGCCAACCCCGCCCCTCGTCGGACCTCTCTCACCGCCAGTAAGCCGTGCCGCCCTTTTCTTTCCCGTGGATACTGTTTGCATAAGGGGAGGGACCTCGGGGAAGAAGAAGAAAAGGTCAGGGGGTTTTGTGCGCTGTCAGCGACTCAGGGGAATAGTAGCGCAGGGGTATAACTGATAGAGTTAGTTTAGAAACAACCCAAGGTCTTCGGTGCAAAGTAGTTTTCCAGGAAACCTTTTAAAAATTCTGATTTAAATCCAAACTGAACTTGGAAAATTCATAACTTCAGTTTGGTTCACCCAAATCGAGTCAAACCAATTTTACCAGATCCTAAATAAAGTAAACTACTTAGGAAAAATATAAAACCCCTAAGTGTTGCAGAAAACTTTAGAGTTTTGATTTAAATGATTAACTGGTCAAAAGCCAAAAGAAATAAGGAAAAATAGTTACACTGTTTGACTGGGGTTAAGAAAATTTAGAGATGTACTTGATCACTTCCTAACATGTACAAAAATAATAAACCCCTCTGTACACCAAGTTAAGGTAGAGTTTACCATTTAAATCATTTTTAGCCTAAAGTGAGAGAAAATATTAAAGGTGGTTTAAATAAAGAACCAGGGAACACCCACATTTTTGTTAGTTCACATATTCAGTATAGTTCACTAGAAAAATTTATTATACCTTTTATTTTAGGGAAACAAGGAAAACTTAGAAAAACCCTAGAAAAAAAAACCCAAGGAGAAAACATCCCAATCCTTGGGATAACTAATGTTTTGTTATTATGAACATAGGAAAAATATGAAATCTGTTGTTTGATATTTTTCAAATAACAAGTTAGTTATAAGCACCTTTTTGGCATAAAACTTTAGAAATTCACAACTAAATATCCAGTATACCTTTTTCTGTGATTTTTAACACAAAGGCCTAATATCACCTATGTGTCTGGACAAAAATAAAATTTGGTACAGAAACCTAAATTAAATCATAGCTATAGTGTAAAGTGCCCTTTTAGAACTTATCCTTGATAATTTTGCACAAGTAGTATCTGAATCAATAACCACCTCAAATTTATAGGACAAATTACAGTAACTAGTAACCCACTGTAATTTTTATAGAATTTTTGGAAGAAGTTAAACCACTGTTGTAGTTCAACCCACACTAGAATTCATAAATAGAAAATGAAAAAGGGAAATTAATAATAGAGATTAATGTCACCCTAACCCAACCAGCAAAACCCCTTAATTGCCCACTAAAATATCTAAGGGAAATACCATCCACTATGCTTATCCCTAACAAAACCCAAAACCTAAGTGGATAAGCATACACCACTAAGAGCCACGTTAACCCACTGTAATTTTTATAGAATTTTTGGAAGAAGTTAAACCACTGTTGTAGTTCAACCCACACTAGAATTCATAAATAGAAAATGAAAAAGGGAAATTAATAATAGAGATTAATGTCACCCTAACCCAACCAGCAAAACCCCTTAATTGCCCACTAAAATATCTAAGGGAAATACCATCCACTATGCTTATCCCTAACAAAACCCAAAACCTAAGTGGATAAGCATACACCACTAAGAGCCACGTATAAACGGAAAACCCTAAATTACTAACTAACGGAGTTTTTCTTCACTTAGCATAATGATTATTAAATCCTGCATAATCATGGCATACATATTCTTCTTCATTGCATTCGATAGATTGCAACCTCGCCGACGGAGAGTACGTCCTCGTGCCGGAGCAAGGAGCTGCTCAGGAAGTAGCCCCGGATCCAGCACCAGAGCCTGCCCCAGAGGATCTGCCTGCCCCAGCTTTGGAAGGCAAGCCTCGGTTTTATGCATAACCTGTTATTATGCTATTTTACTACACTTAATGATTGTAGGATTGAATGTGCACTTAAGTGTAGGAGTTGTTTGAAACCCTAGTTGCATGATCTCAGGAATCCTTTTATGATGGATACTAGTATGCTAGGTCGAGTAGCTGCTTTACTAATTAGGGATCTCGGTAGAAGTTGAGTGATTTTTCTAGCACTCGCGCGAGGTTAGGAATTGGTTGTATCCATTTTTATATCATAATGATGTTGGTCTGTGGACAACAATCCATGGGGATTGGTTGTCTACAAGGTGGAAATTGGAATAAGGATTAAGGTGTGGTACCGTGAGTCAAGCGTTTGAACGTACTAAACATATGCCGAGAAATATGGTAAATCGGTAAGCCTAGTACCTGAATGAACCTGGCAGTGGACATATCCCCTCACGCGACCTGAGACGTGGTCTCCCATTCCAGTTATGGTGGGTACAAGTGCGGTCACTGCACGACGGCAGTTGGGGTCAGTGAGGCATTGTACGCCAAGGCGGTGAGCCCTGATCTGCTGACGGGGAATTGATGGGATGGTTGATGTGTGTGGGGACGGAGTGCCTCGCCACGTTGTGTGTTTAGGTTTACCTTGCAAGGTTTAAAAACTTGATTCGAATCGTCTGCTTCTCGCAGCTAATGAGACTGCTTGATCCATGCTGCTACATTGAGTAACAAGTGGAAATGTGATGATGTGACAAAAGATGTTGATTACTAAATTTGCTTGCTACCATGAATGAGTAGATAGTACACCTCTAGTCTTAAGAGAGTCACACTAAAACTTGACAAAGCTAAAACTTGATTTACAAACTCAGCTAGTGCTTCTGGCAACCAAACCCACAGCCAAACAGCTGCATGTCTAGAGGTAGAGGAGTAGACTCCTCACACCGGGTAAGTCTAGCTGAGTATTAGTATACTCAGCCTTGCTTGTGGCATAATTTTACAGGTTCTCTGGAGGACATGGTTGCTGGAGTGACTTGGCCATCCACCTTGCCACCGGGTTGGACAGTCGAGTGGGACCCTGCCTCGGCGGAGGAGGAGCATGAGGAGTGATGGGACAGGCTTCCCCATCTCTCTGTTTATTTATCGCTAGTTTTATTCCGCTGCATTCCGAACAATGACGACTACTTTTGCAAAAACTCCGATGATGATGTAATAAATTTAATACTCCCCAATGTGTGGTTTTATGCTTTATTATATTTGCTCTGTGACTCACCATTGAGTGAGACTGTGGTACTTGATCCTGTCAGTGGCCTCGTCGGACTAGATCCGAGGGATTGACGGGTTATTCCCATTTAAGTGTGGTCTAGCCTCTAAGGCGGGACTCAGGCACTTAAGTTGGAATAATTCGAGCAGTTCTGCCACACCGCCCCTCCATCTACCAACATCATAGCAATCGGTATTCCATCAATGTGACCGCGCACGAAGAGCGGCTTTAAATGATTTACCGATTCCTTTGGTTTAGTAAAGGCGGCTTCTTTAGGACCAAAATCGAACTGGGCAACAACAGGTTCATCGTCGCCGATAATAGTACAATCGACAGAAAATGTAATAACATTTACATCCATACCTGGGCGTTCTGGAGAAGCCTCGTAGTCGACCAAGTCTTCTCCCAACAGGTCGTCTTCTTCCATTGATGTTGGCATGTCGTTGGAGGCTTCCTGGTGTGGTGCGGACGATCCGGACTTCAGGGGCGGACGGTCCGCGCCTGGTGCAGATTGCCCAGTCTTGCTGGCCAGGCTACCTGCCATACCTGCAGGGTGCTGTACAAGTGTTGTTTCATTTTCTATTTTTGTGGTCGTTTGTTTTTCCTCAACGGCCTTTGGTCTCCATTTCTTTTGTGGTGGCGGGTACTGTGGATGTGTGTCATTGAATATCTTTTCCGCCTCCTTTTCCTGGCTCTCCTTTGCTCTTAGGCGCTGTAATTTCCGCTTTTGGGACCGTGTCAATCCCGCTGGGCACCATCGAGGCATGGAGTATTTTGGATCGGCTGTTTTGATGGTAGTCGTATCTTCTTTTTTGGTTGTGTTGGCCGATTCACCAAAAATCATCGGCCCTTTATTATCTTCATGTATGACAAAGTCTGCAGTACCTATTTTAATGACGTCCTTCTTTGTTGTCCTTTCGGTTGCTGCAGGTACATGCCCCATGCCGGATTGGTCGGCCTTGGAGGCCGAGTAGTCCAGCAATCCTGTTGGGTTTGTGCCTGGTGACCGGATTGAGCGGTGCTCAATCGGTCTTGTACTGGTGGCGTCAACCTGTCAAAAACAGATGTTTGGGGTGCCCCCCAGGCGGGGTACTGTGGCATCCCAAATGGATATGGTGGCATGCCCCACATTTGATTTGGGACATATGGTGGAGGTAAATATGCGTATGGATATGGCATAGGCGGATAAGGGGGTGGAGGTGTCCATGTCGGTATGTTAGGTCTCAATTATACAGTGTGACCTTTCATTTCTTTCGATTGGTGGGGTGGTCCAATCGGCCTTACCAGACGTTGCTCATGAATGGGTGAGCAGGGTCGCTTCGCTGACCGGTCACTGGGGCCGACCTTCTTTTTTACGTATTTAGACAATAATTGATCAAAAGTCGGACCGGTCTTGACCAGCCGACCAGCTGCTTTAAATGTATTTGTTTTCCACGTACCTATCTCTGGTCGTCGTGGTTTGAAGGTACGTGGCCGCTGCGAGTCCTGAGCATGGCCGGACCGTCCGCTGGAGTTCCCCGGACCGTCCGGAGAAGCGTCGGACCGTCCACGTCTGGATGGCGGACTGTCCGTGATGCGCAGCACGGGTTCCCACACCTGTCTCCCTGTCTGCGCTTGCCCCCCCAGTGCTAGAGGCTGTGATGGTCACCTTCAGGGTCTCCCCTCCATCGGGAGTCTTCTCGGCTACCACTTTCCTGTAAGAAACTTTACGATCGCCATCGGCCTCTTTAGCAGTGCCGATGATTCTCTTTGCCTTTGCCTTTATCGGCTGTGTTTGGCTGAACCAGGACTTTCTTGCCCTCGAAGTCAATCATGTTCATCGGAAAGGGCTCTGTATCCACCTGTATTTCCTGAAATTTCAATCGTCCCTTGTTAATGGCCGATTGAATCTGTCGCCAAAACACATTATAATCATTAGTGGCATGAGAAAATGAGTTATGCCACTTGCAGTATGCACGACGTTTTAGCTCGTCGGCGGATGGAACAATGTGATTTATTTTAATGTTGCCATTTTTGAGTAACTCATCAAATATTTTATCACACTTACCAACATTAAACGTAAACTTAACCTCCTCTTGCCGTTTCTTTTGAACCGGCTGTAAGGAGGAACAAGCTGAAGATTTGGCCTGCTTTGGCCAAACTATTTCAGCAGCATACACTTCTGCTAATTCGTCATCTGAGCTACTTTGGTCGCATTCTACTATATGTACATTGTGACGAATTGTTTTAGCAGTTTCTTTGCTTCGGCTTTCACAAGCCAAAGCTCTCTGGTGTAACTGTGCTAGTGTAAAAAATTGGATGCCTTCTAATCTTTCTTTTATATAATATCGTAGACCATTAAAGGCTAATCATGCTAGCTGTTTTTCTACTAAATGAATTTGGAAGCATCAGTTTCTTGTATCTCGGAATCTCCGGATGTAATCATTAACCGATTCATCTTTTGCTTGTCGTAATGACACTAAATCTACCAAATCCAACTCATAGTCACCGGAGAAAAAATGATCATGAAATTTTTGTTCTAGATCCCCCCATGATGAAATGGAATTAGGAGGTAAAGTGGCGTACCATGCAAACACAGTTCCTGTTAGAGATAATGAAAATAAACGTACGCGAAATGCCTCTGTGTTGGCCAACTCTCCTAATTGTGCTAAAAACTGGCCTATGTGTTCACGTGTGTTCTCTCCTTGATCACCCGAAAATTTTGCGAATTCGGGTATCCTGGTTCCCTGTGGGTATGGGTCGTGATCAAATCGGCTGTCATAATGTTTCCGATATGATTGCCCCCCAGGGACCATACTTACTCCGAGCTTATCTCGGAACGCCCCGGCTATTTCTTCCCTCACTATATCAATGGCAGCCGGTGCGAGACCACCGGCTCCCTGGTCAAACATAGGTGGGGTTGGCTGGATATTAGCATGTTGTCTTTCCCCCCATTGGTTTGAGCTACGTGGTCCATTGTCACTTGCCCTATATGGTTCATATGTTTGATCGTTCCTTTCTGGCTTTCTAGGTGGGGCCGGAAAGCTTTCCTGGGCTCTATACCTCGAATTAATAGGCTGATGCATTGCATAGTGCGATGGGAAGTGTTGCTGGGACGGATGAGGATTCAAATAACAATCCTCCTCAAAAAGGTCATGTGCGGACTGTCCGGACATTGGCCCGGACCGTCTGTGATTATATGCGGACAGTCCGTCGTTGTATGCGGACGGTCCGACTAGGTAGTTTGGATTCTGTGCCGTATGTGGTGGCTTGGGCGCATATCTAGGTAACTCATTAAAAGTAGGCCCGACTGTTGCTGGCCCGGACGGTCCGCGCTCTCGTGCGGACGGTCCGGGCAGGTGCAGATCGGCTGATTTGCTGCCGATTTGCGGTTGCTCAGGGTACGTGTCCATCAGCATCCCATAAAGGGGTTGTGACTTGTCGTGACAACCTCTAGCCGATGTATTACGTGTGTTATCCCCTAATTCAACCTTGTGTGAAGGAAAATTTGCTATACTAGATTTATCAAATGCACGTACTAGTCTCCTGTAATCTTTTTGCATATCCCCTATGATATTTTGCATTTGCTCACGCTGTTCATCTACATATTTTTTAAGAAATTGTAGCTCGTTTGTATTACTTACATTGGGGATTTCTGGTGTGGGTCGGAGCGAAGCCGGATCCGTCGCCCGATGTCAGACGACCTTGTTGTTCCTGTCCACTTTGAAGTTGGCCAAGAACTTTGCTTTTGCCTCCTGGACCATCTGCTCCTTGTGCTCCTCGAATTGGAGCTGTTCGTCAGCCGGCAAGGTCTCCCAAGTCGGCTCTATGATGTTGCTTGGGGAAATATTAGAGCTATCTCTTGAACCAGCCATTGAGGGCCGATTTGATGCGTCTATATTTGTCTTCCCCAGCGGAGTCGCCAAAAAGTATGTTGACACCTTTTTGGAGGCGCCAATCACTCAAAAGAACCAGCGGCGGTGCTCTCTGGTCAGGCGCGGACGGTCCGCGGCACTGGGCTGGACGGTCCGCGACCTGGCGCGAGGCGGCGTGCTCTCTAGTTAGGCGCGGACGGTCCGCGGCACAGGGCCGGACGGTCCGCGACCTGGTGCAGGAGCTCGGGTTCCCTGCCTGACGGCCGGACGGTCCGCGCCCTAGGGTCGGACGGTCCGCGCTTGCGTAGGGGCGGCGGAAGATCGCCGGCGGCGCCTGGATCTCGCTCCCGGGAGGGACCCCGTCGGGGAGGAGAGATCCCAGGAGTTTTCTAGGCTCGGGTAGACCGACCTAGACTCCTCTAATCGACGTAGAGTCGAAGAGAAGCGGAAGATTTGGGGATTAGAAGACTAAACCTAAACTAGACTAGAACTACTCCTAGGATAAAATGTAAATTGTATTGATTGAAGGTTCGATTCGTTGTTCAAATCAGCCGTATGCCTATCTATATATAGAGGAGGGGGGCTGGACCCTTTACGAACTAATTTCCGAGCGAATCCCGCGAATTTAGATAACAACCGTAGCACAAAACTCGGAACCCTAAACTGCTCTGCGCATGCGCGGACCGTCCGGCAGCTCAAAACGGTGCTCAACAGCTGGTTCTCCCCGAAATGCGTTGAGGCGCAGCAGTTGACTGGACATATAGGGGTAAAGCACTGTTTCGGTGCGGGCTGCGCAGACGCATATCGATACCAAAGTGAGAAGCCTCTTAATGATGGAGAACCTGCCTCTGCCAAATGCCCAATACAAGCAAGCAGGGGGAGCGGAGCGGATTCCCAGAGAGAATTCCCGTGTTACTCTGATGAGCTGTACGGAGGAACGAGAATGAGAATGGGCTTTGCGGGGAGGGGATGAGAAAGACAGAACTAAGAATGTGAATGAGAGTACATAGAATGATGGCAGAACATGGGAATGAGAAACGCAGAACAAGGAACAGGAATGGTGGCAATACGGAATGACAGACTACTCTTGTAGCCTTAATAAGTAGTAGAGAAGGTGTGGGTTCAAACCCCAACTCCTGTACCATTTTTTAATATTTACGCTGAGTTAATTTAGAAGAAATGTAGAGACTCCGTTGAAATTGGTGCTTTAATTATAGAAGAAGAAATAAATGGATTAAAATTAGGCCATAAAACCAAATACCGCTACGACGATAAAAACTTTGCAAAGAAATTCGTGATGAAAAAACCGGCCCACCACAAGGCCCGCGCATCCCCTTCCGCTGATTCTCCCCTTCCATCCGCTGCATTCCTCCCACGTTCCACCGCACCCACACGTTTCTTTACCCTAACCCCGACAGCCGCCGCCGTTTCTTCGTCTTCCTCGCAGCGCCGGCGCTCCATCTTCCGCTCCCGCCCCGACTCGCGATCGGCACGCAGGCGACGTCGGGGCAGTCCCGGACTCGGCGGCGGCGTCAGCGGCTCCCCCTCCCGCTCTCTCGCCAATCGCTTCCGGTCCTCCGCACACCAACCGGCGACTCTGCGTGCGCGCCTCCTGCTTCCGGTGGACCGTCGACGGCGCCCGGGCCCCGGCGGCCGGCGGACAGCGAGAGCCAGCAGCCTGGTAACAACTGAGAGATATCATTTTTGGAACCCTGATAACAACTATGAGATTGCATTTCATGACATTCACATGGAACTAATCCAGCTGTGTATGTATTGATTTTAATAGCACTGAATTTAAATGATTTGTTTTTTTTGTCTTCTGAATAACATTTTTTGTTATATTGATCATTAAAACTTAAAGGATATACTGTATGATTTTAATAAGTTCAAACTGTAAGCCTGAGAGATGGCCTGGCTTGAATGGGGGGTTGATCATAGAAGTCAGGGCAATAAGTATTCAGGAATTCGGTCATACTTCTGTTTTTTGTTACGAAAAAAGGAGGGGAAATTCAGTGCCAAATGCATGGTATAAAAGTAAGTTTGATTTTCCACCATAACTGCAGTTGGTGAGTACATAATGAAACCACTGTTGTAGTGTACTAGTGTCACATAGTCCTCTGTACCTTTTTCTGGAAGTAATGTTTGCTATTGATCTAAAATGTAGAATATCTTCAACTATTTTTAGTTGGATAGTATGATTAAAATGAATAGTAAAAATCTGATATATTAATCATTGTGTATACCAAAACTTGATGCAGGTATTGTGTAGATCTAAATTACATATCATTGTTGAATCTGTGTTGCGTCATACTGGTGTCTGAATTTACCCTTGATTTGTTCTATAGTATAGTTACTACCACCATCCCAAAATGAACATCACTCTACCTTTGTCTTAAGTCAAACTATTTTTAAGTTTTAGCAAACTTATAGAGAAGATTATCAACATTTATGATACCAAATATATACATCATGAGAATATATTTTATGATGAATCCAACGACACTTGTTCAGTGATATGAATAACTTTTATATAAATTGTCCAACCTGAAGTAGTTTGATTTTGGACAAAATTAGGGTGCCATTCTCTTTGGGACTGAGGATGTACTAATATATTGCACTTAATATTCTGTGTATATGATTACGTGCTTGTGTATGGACTGCCAGGTTTTTCTTTTCCTATTTCTGTTATTTCCATGTTATTACTTGTTAGAAACTTTGAACCAAGTATTTATTATTTACCTGTTGTTTAATGTGTTGAAATTTAAAGGCAGTTTTCCTCATTGGAAAGGAAGGACAATCAGAGCCAAGAGTTTCTTCATAAACCTGAATAAAGGACATGCGATGTATGTTATCTTCCCTTTTCATCTTATTTGCATCTTAGGTTTTTATATCACTTCACAACCATAATACGTGATGCCGTTAATGCTTATATATATGTTTTCACTTGTTTAGTACGGAATACAGACAGGGCACCACGTAGCTCAGGTCGTCGCAATAATGTTCTTTCATGGATCTCTGAAGTTAAAGACACATCTAATGTGGCCGTAAGAAAGAAAAGGGGGAGAAGAGCACCTCCATCTGCTAAAAGATTGCGTGATAAAAGGGTGGATAAGGCGATTGAAAGTGATGGTGCTGTTGACAGTGACAGCGATGATACAGATGGACAGGTTGACAAGAATCAGCCTAGTGCACACATTGAGAAACATGTTGATGGGAGAACTGGTGATGACTTAGCAACAGCAGGCCACTCAGGCAATTCTTCTAATGGTCCATCCTCAGCTTCAGAAGAACAGGACCATTCAACAAACTCTAAAGACAAGCTCCAAAAAGCTAGCTCTCAAAACACAAAGAAGGTTTTTGGAAACTCAACAAACGGCAAGCAAGGTGCATCTAATTTGGAACAGGAATATGCAAATGAAGATGGGTCTCATGTGCTAGTCGCTGCTGTGTACAAGGATATTGATAATGAAAGAAGCTCTCAAAAGATTAGGGATGATGTGAGTTTCTTGCTCTTTGTTCTGGTGTTTTTCGTTTTATCTATGATTACATGTATTGTCTATATGAAGAACGCCAATCTTTATCATTGAGAAGTTAATATGTATCTTTAAGTGATTTGTTTGCATTTTATGCGAACATATGATGCATCGGAAATTGAACCCTCAGTTTGTATTAACCACAGAGTTTGTTGTAAATGGTTTATATTCAGCAGGTATCAGATGCACAACTGGATACAGCTTCATCTGATGACAAAAGTTCAGAAGAAGTCGAAGACGTGAGTGAGAACCTTAATTTCTGTTTTTTATTTTATGGTTTCTCGACCTCAATTGGTTGCTTTTTGAATGGGTTGCTTTTTTCTTCTTTGATTGGATATAATCCAGTTAGTTTTGAATTGCTTGGACTGTGTAACCTGTTTCAAAACATAGGTGAAGGTTTGTGACATTTGTGGAGATGTTGGTGAGGAGGAGAAGCTCGCTGTCTGTAGCAGATGCAATGACGGCGCAGAGCACACGTAAGGCGTGTTCGCCGCATTACTTTTTTCCTGTGTTAATGTTCAATTGCATTTGATGGTTTGCATACTTTAAAGTTGACCATTTGCTGTTTTATGCTTTTTAATTGCTGGCTGCAAAGCTAATGACACAATTAGCATGTCCGAACACTAATAAGCCTACACATTTATTATCTGTCTATACACCTCCTGTCAGGGAGAAAACTACTCATCTGAGCACTTGTTTCCATTATGTCTTCTTAGGTATTGCACGCAGACGCGGTATGATTATGTTTTAATATTTTTTTTTTGCTTCAGGTATTGCATGCGGGTAATGATGGAAGAGGTTCCAGATAGTGAGTGGTTGTGTGAAGACTGCCAAACTGCTGTAGAATCTGAAAAGGATAATAGACTAGAAAAGTCTCAGGTGAAGGTTGGCACTTCAAAAGAGCTTTCCTTAGAAGGGGAGATTAACAAACCTGCCATTGCTGCAAAGGGAAGAAGTTCATCTGACTGTGAATTGAAGGCTGAGAATATAGAAAACAAAGAGTCAAATACCACAAATGAGAGGAATGGCACAGTCAAAACCAGGACGGAAGAAGATGCTGTGACGACATCCTCAACTAGAGATATTTTTTCTGAAACTGGTGGCTTGTACATGGGGGCTGACTCTAGAAAGAGAATGGAACCATCACATGAGACATTCGTGTCTGATGCTGACAAAGGAAAGCAACCTAGCCATCAAGTATCAACTTCATTGGTGGTTAATGCTCTGAAGAATCAGGCACCACAGTCTCGTGGTAAATTGTTAGTCTATTTTTTTTTCAGATCTAAACTTTCTACACAAAATCCTTAGTTCCTTAGAGTTCAATTTATGGTATTATGTTACTTTTAGGGCTTGCCCTGGTGGCATGCAATCAAATGAAACTGTAGTAAGCAAGGTTTAATGCAGGTCAACTTTCCAAATCCACTTCTTTCAATAACTCAAAGGTCCCCAAAGTGAAACAGCTATTGAATGAAGTTCCTCAGAAGCCAAAATTTTTGAAGGAATCTTGGTCCTCTATTATCAATAAAAAGGAAGGATCAATCAGCATGACTACTAAGTCAGCGACCTTCAAAAAGCCTAAGCCTTGTGAGCCAACAAACAAGGCAAAGTCTTCCGTCTTGTCACCTGTCGAGGAGCCAAGGGTGCCGAATCAGTTGGCGAGCCACAATGTAACAAATGGTCAGTGTTCTATATTGGGGCCTCCCTCTGCCACATCATCAATGGTTGCTCCTGTTCTAAGAACTGATAGCACAACTCAGCTGCTCTCTACAAGAAATAACACAGTTGACTCAAATAATTTAGGTTCTGTTCATCTACAAGGTGGTAAAAAATATCTTGATAAATTTCCTTCCCCCTTACCCCTTGCATGTCATTTTTTCTTATTTGACACAGTTCATATATTTTCCTGATTAACTCCAATTTGTTTGTTCAGGAAACAGTGAGCTAAAGAAGCCTCGTTTAGCAAAAGTGCCGGGAAGTATGATGCTATCTAATGCTGAAAGATCCGCAGGTGGGATTCTTGGTTCCGGTGCTCATCGAGAAGTGATTCAAAATTCAGATCCTTCACATAGGGATGCTAAAATAAAGGACCAAACTGGCTTCAGACAGGGTGCTTCTAGCAGCAATCGGACAATCCGTTGCCAAAGATGTAATGAATATGGCCATTCTACACATTTTTGCGAAGTTGAAAAACTTCGTTTGTCTTCAGGAAAACCTTTGAGTGAGCGAAACTTGAAGGATGCATCTGCCAAAAGAAATAAGACATCCGAAGTTAGTACATTGGCTTCTAGTGAAAAAACTCCTTCCAGAGAAACAGAGCATGTCGTAAAGTGTGCTATTAATCAGAATCTGATAAATGGGCCTAATGATGGTTTACCTGCCCCATTCAGCCATGTAAAGAAGCACTCATTATCACCTCGAGCTAATGTGTCCATCCCTGGGAGCGGAGTAGATTGTAGCAAGCCTAAGTTCAAAAATAATGATCCATCTCTATCTGGCACAGCAGGAATCTTTCTTCATAATGGTCGCATTATGCCAAATGATCATAGGGATGAACCTGCTCAAGGGTTTTCAGCTGGTGATGAACCAACGTCTTCAACTGTCCCTGAGCTGGGCTGGATATGGCAGTATGGATATTTTTTCCTTTCCATCGAATATGTGAAATTATTAATTTAGTTTACATTTTAAATGACTTAATAAGTTACTAGACATTCCGTTGCCAGTCTACCATAAGATGCTTTATTGATAATTCTTTCACATGCTTTGTGTTTTGTGGCTCATCTCATTTTTTAAGACCTGATTATCACTCAGCCTGTATTATTTGGTAGCAATTATAATATTTCCTTGATGTGTTTATTATATGCATTTTAAACTTTTGTTTTATTTCAACAGAGGTGGTTTTGAGCTGCAGAGGACTGGAAGTTCACCAGAGCTGTGTGATGGTTTCCAAGCCCATTTATCATGTTCTGCTTCACAGTTAGTGCTGGACGCAGTTAAGAAATTCCCTTCTAAAGTCCAGCTTGAGGAACTTCCTCGGAAGAATTCATGGCCAACACAGTTTCAGAAAAACGGTCCAACTTATGACAACATAGGTCTTTTTTTCTTTGCTAGAGATGTTCAAAGGTGTGTTATTTGCAGATTTCCCCCTGATTCATATTTGTCTTGTTCATATGTTGTTTTTAATTTGAAATTCTAACACTTTTATCTTTTGCAGCTATGAAAATCACTACAGTAAATTAGTTGAGAATATGCTGAAGAATGATTTAGTTCTCAGAGGAAGTGTTGGTACTGTTGAGTTGCTTATATTCCCTTCCAATATCCTATCAAAGAACTTCCAAAGTAAGAACCCTTCAGCTCGTTGAAGTGCCATATCATCTCATGCTAGGCTTTAATTTGATTGATCGTATTCGTATATTGTGTCTCAGGGTGGAATATGTTGTACTTTCTATGGGGTCTATTCAGAGTTAGCAAAAAAGATTCCTCTAAGCTCCCATCTTATCTATCCACAAGTAGAGTAGAACGAAATTTTAATGATGATCTCCAGGCCATGGATTGGATGCCATCTACCCATTCATTCTCACAGAACAGGAGTGATTTAGCCGAACCGGACCCTGATTTGTTAAAGTCAACTAATTTTGAACCGAGTTTGGAAGCCAGTCGTGAGGTGTGTTTGGATGGAGAGAACTCTTTGAATCAACTTGTACGCAGAAGAGCTCTAGATGATCACCTAGATTCAGATACAAAAGCATGTTCAACGATTAGCAATGGTGCCATGGGTTCCTCTGCCATGTCTATGCAAAGAAAACATCAGGTGAATCTTTATTCCTCGTTCTGTGTTGTAGCGCTTGCTTTCTGAACATTTTATCTACGTAGTGGTTACCATTTTTTTCCGTCACATATGTAGGAGAGCCGTGTATCAGTGCATTAAGATAAAAATGTAGCATAACACATGCCACACTACCTTACGCCTCTAGTAAGTTACACGCGACATGCACACTCAAACATTAAGTTGACCATATAGATAAAGTTTATGTTAATATGAGCTTTCTAGAAAATCCCCCAAGTCACTGATTCAGCTTATGGGCTACCTGCCAATATGTCAATTTCCCCACAAAACTTGAGAGTTTCGGATGCCAACATGACAACTGATATTCTGTCACCTTGTTTCACAGCATCGTTTAGATGATGCCGCATGTCAGTATCTGAATGTAACATTTTGTTATGGATGTGCAGAAACCTGATTATCCAGAACACCAAGATAAAACGAGGGACACTTTTGGTGGTAATGTTAGTGAAAGAGATTTCGATGTGAACACGGTGCCAGTTACTTGTTCTGTCTCCTTAACTCACCTTCAGGAAGGTAACTAACAGTGTTCCCAATCATTTTAGTAACTAACAGTGTTCCCAATCTTTATTATCACCCATGATTTTTCTAATCTTTGTTTTTTTACTTAGAACCTGGTAAGCTGAGCACAGCCATCGACCTCATGGATATAGACCATGGGGTTAGCGCAGGTGCACTGGATCGTTCACATGCATCAGGTGGTGCAGGTAAAAGAAGTTTTGAGACGGCCGAAGTAGCTGATGAAGTACCCGAGCATAAGAAAACTAAGCTGGATAATAATGTTGTGCCTACAAGCTCTGGTCCACGCGAGAATGCCTGTACGAATGATGGCAATAGCGATAAACTGATGCCTGGAAGCTCAAGCAGTGATGGCAAGCGCGTGTTTCCACTTGATCTAAATGCGGTGGGGGATGAGGACATCGTAAATATTCCAGCCTTCAGGTGATGAAGAGTTCGCTGTTCCATTACAAACCAACCGTGGTGGTTTGGTTCAGAATGAGAGATCTGCATTGTAAATCGCATGTGCAGTTTTTGGCCTAATGTTTTCAGACAACACTTACAGATGTGATGTTCCCCTCTTTGGCAGTGAATAATTCTGCTCCAGAATATGCTTACAGATGTGATCTCATCTGCCAGATTCCTTGTGATGTCATGCTATATATCGTACACCACCTGGCTTCGCTTGGCAGCATACACGTCCATCAAGTTACTAGTTAGGATGCGTGTATGCACGTGGAGACACCGTTCAAACGGACGTCTAAAACACTGTTTTCTACTGTAGGTGACAATATTTATAGATAGTCTGTCTACTTACCATCTTCAGGGATTTGCCCAAATGGCGGATTTGCCCAAATGGCCGACGCCGCGAGAGGTCTGATCTGCGACAATAGGCATGCTTAATTTTCGTTTTTGTTCGTTGTATCAAGAAGCACGAACAAGACTTATATCCCATGATAGAGAAGGCAACGACTACTATGCAAGCAGTCTTTCTTTGCAAACGTGCAAGCAAACCATATGATTCATTAGATTACGATCCAACTGTAGGTCACATTTAACACTTAACCCTTCCACCACTAGCTCAATAATCTTTATAAAAAAACCTCTAACAAACCTTAGATGGTTTGCTTACACGCTTGCAAAGAAGGACTGTTTGCATAGCAGTCGTTGCCGATACAGAAATGATGAACCGATACTTATCAATAATAGCGCAACCATAGATTTAATACTTAGACAGTATTTTTAGACACTCTAGAAAGAGGACTCCAATAATGATTATATTGTAGGTTTTGGTCGAGCCATTGTCATAATTCCTAATCATTAGGGTTAGAAAATAACCTCATCGCTCGCGAGCCGAACTGAGTTTGGTTTTTGAACTCGTTGGTGGCTCGCCAGCTCGTTGTACCAAATTCACAAGATATTGTTTTTTTCCGGTTGCCTTCATCTGTTAAGATAACTCGTGAATATTACAGAAGCACCTACCATTCGGCTCTAGTCCCTGGCTCCTCATAGCCCATATAAAAACCCCCCACTTTGATAAGAGCTTCGGGGTAAGTTGATAAAGATATATCTCAAATGTCTTCAGAACTTCAACTAACATCTTATATAATGGAAAAAGAAGCCCAGCTTTCATGAAGCTCTTAAAGACCACCACATCAGCTTCGGGAAGGGAAACGGTGCTTTCATCCCCGATCCTCACTATAGAAACATCATGAAAATATTTGCCCTTCATCGCTTCGACTTGCCCTTGTTTGACAGTTGACTTCCCAAAAAACAACATGGCTCGGCCTTCACGGCCGATCTTCGACATCTTCGTTCCCACTCTCCACGTCAAAACTATCGCTATCGCTGGAATCTTTAGACTACCCAGCCAGCATCTCATTGGTGATATTTTCTGTATTGGTCTTCTCCATATCTTCGTAAAACCCAAACATTATGGGGTCTGTGATCTTCTTCTCCTCAGCCATTCGGATGATGGTTGCGGCAGATGCCGAAGCTCAAAAGTCAATCGAGCTCGCAAAAGATAAGGCTAGAATGGCAAACACAACACAAACAGCTAGATGACATGAAAAATATTCACGACACAACCTTCTATATATATACTCAGAGCCCCACAGCTCGGTGGGTCCCACAGTTCAGAATGATTCGCTATTCTAGCGAAGGGAAGATGTTTTTTCAGACCTTCGGGTAAAGTCATTCGTTCACGTCGCAGTCTGAATTTGTTGCAAAGAAACAAATTAATATTACGAGAGGCTACTGTTGGGGCCTTTCTCTTTCGAAGGTCCTCAAAAATATGACTAACCATATGTTTTCAGCATGATATGAATTATTACAGGGAGCTTTGGCTTCAGGATGGAAGTTCTCTCCTATGGCAAAGTCATACAGGGTGAAGATATAATCCGAAGATGATAAGGATGAACGTCGAAGCTATGGACGAAGAGTAATAGCTTCGGTTTAAAATAGTGATGAAGACCAAACGTGATGTTAACCAGAAGGGAAAAAGACTAGCTAGTCCTTAATGATTTATGTTATAGTTGTAAGTAAATGTCAAGGACACAAATGTACTTCTACTCGGGCTGCGTCCCGTGCCTATAAATAAATGAACAGTAGCACCGTACTGTTCACACTAGATTGTAATCACTCTCGCATCAACACCTTTGAACAAGACGAAGGTATCAATGTATTAACAACTTTGTTAATGTTCATGTGCATGTTATGAAATATAAATGTGAATGAACTAATGAATTACATTCATTATGTATTCTTATCTATCCATAAAATGATGAAAGCATGTCCTTCATGACCTTCGTCTGATGGTCATTATATCCGAAAGGAGGTAATGATTCGAAGGACGAAGGTCTTTAATACTTAACAATTATGCTGCCTTATTCTTGATTCACAATATTTGAGAACAAGTGGCCAACACATTCCAACTCTTCCATGAGTAGTTGTTGCAACATCTTGCATCCAAAGCAACAGCCAAAAATAAAGAGGAGATACTCCGAAAGGTGCTGATTCCTATCTCGCATTACCTTTTTCCCTTCCTTTTGATTAGAATGGTACTTGGGCTATTCCTTGGTACGTTTTATTCATATGTTCTATGCATACACTCTATTTGTCGGTTTGTGTTTACATGTCAACTTTGAACCTATGACACATTTTGGCGTATGTTAATAAACTTGGCACTACTACCTTGCTGCCTCAACATCTCCACCAGATCTCTTATATTTTTTCTCTATAAGTTGCTTCATTATTTATGTTACTGATTTGATTGCACCAAATGAGCATATCAAATTTTCTTATTTTAAGTGTATCCAATAGTCTTACTGTTTTAACTCGTTATAAAAGTGCACAACCCTAAAGTGCCTAGACGCTTGAGTAAGAAAGGGTCATAATCAAACACACTCCCAACCTTACCTAGGCATGAGGGACCTAAGTCACGACTCGCTCGAGGCCAACCTCGGGCGGGATACGCAGTCACGACTAGCCCGAGGCCAACCCTAGGCGGGAGATGTAGTCACGACTCGTCCGAGACCAACCCGGGTGGGAGAAGCAGTTACGACTCGTCCGAGGCCACCTCAGGTGGGAGAAGCAGTCAGAACAACTTGCCCGAGGCCAACCCCGGGCGGGAGACGCAGTCACGACTCGCCCGAGGCCAACCTCGGGCGGGAGATGCAGTCACGACTCACCCGATGCCAATCCCGAGCGGGATACACAGTCACGACTCGCCCAAGGCCAACCTCGCGAGCGACCAACTCTATGAGGAGGACCGACTGATCAACTCTCCGTCGACAAACACTATGAGGCGGACCATATGACCAACTCTCCGATGACCAAACGATGAACAAGTCGTGTTGACAGGGACAAACCTAACAAAGGTGTCCTAGATTATTCGTGTAATAGATATTTAACTGAAATGTCTTGTCATGTCCGTTCAGAGAAGGTACCATTACTGAAGAAATATACATGCGAGGAGTATCGATCTTCCCTTCAGAACATCAATGGTTGACTCACTCTTCCTCCATGAAGGATTGAAATCATTAACATGTAATAAGCATCTGAGATCATTCTTGGATTTTGTCATTAATTTTTTTGTTAAATCTTATATAATACACTATCCTTTTTATGGAATCATCGTGTTTTATTTGAGATGCTGATTAGTATTCGCTACATATTTATCATTATTTATTTTTTATCAATGACAAAGCACAAGTATAATCTTATAAATCTTTTAAGGTATGTAAACATCCATTTTTAGTGATGTTAACAAAAGTATATAATCAATTAGTGTTTTTGCAAATCAATGTATTTTATCATATTGATTATGTAGTCATATTGATTATGTAGCAACGTACGGGCATATACCTAATCATAATAGAATCTTCATTGAAGATACATTCTAGGATTGATTCCTCATGTGCAAAGGGATGGCTCGAGTGCTAGTAAACTATCCTTCTCGAGGAGGCTTGTGGAGTTGAAGGGGCAAGCATGAGCTAGCGAAACAATCATCATATAGGGCTCGACCATGACGCCTAGCCCCTCAACCCACAGGGATCCTGAGCTAAGGCTCTACCCTAGCATCTGCCATAACCATGGCTTGGGGCCAACAAAAGTCCCAAGCTAAGACTGAATGCCAACACCACAACCTATCAGGCACCCTGAGCCTGGCAGAGCCTTTTGAGGTGCATTAACACCTCCACATCCCATGGAAGATTGTTAGCCACTTTCATGGCAGGGCCATGCTAGGGTGATAATACCCTTTGGTGGTATTAAGGACCTAGATTTCGCCTAGAGGGGAATGAATAGGCGAATAAAACCTTTTACTCTAAATGAACTTTCTTACTCTACTCGAAGCGTTGATTGTAGCGGAATAAAACCAAGTCGAGTAGATCACATTGGAATTGAAGTCTTGTCTCAAAAGATCCTAGACTTCACAAATAGACTTATACCAAAGATAAGTAGAGAAGTGGAAATAAAAAAGTAAAGCAAGAGACAAATGACATGACAAAATTTCCTGTGGTTCAGGCAAGCCTGAAATGCTTGCCTACATCCATGTTGGAGTTAGCCAACCTGGTTTGGAGTCTATTTCAACTCCTTCCTCCGGTTGCTCGGGTTTATCACCAGTGTGATAAATCTAGACTTCCACAATCTCATATAGTTGTTGCAGTACAACAAAACTGTGACTATCACAACTTGATAGTTCTCCAATAGATGAACGCAACACACACTTGCTCAAGATCACGACTCACTCTATGTCGCAGTAGCACTTCACCTCTCTCTTGGCTCGAATTCACACATGTAACACCATGAATTTAGGGTCTAAAGTTTCTTTTCTAATATCCATGAAATTCAGGTGTTATCCTTCCTTTTCTTCCTCCCCTATTTCTTTTTATCCTTTTTGTTTAGAGAGGGAAATTATTTTGGGTGATGTATTTGTATCTTGATAAGTAAAACCCTAAAGGATAAATGAAATGTTGCATCACATGTTGGAGCATATATTTTTGTTTAATATATTGGTGTGCTTTAGTTCAATTTTGTGCAAATCATTTGAGTTTGAATTCAAAAAGAGAAAATAAACTAAATTTTAAAAATAAAAATAAAAAGGAAACCTTCCCTCTTCACTCGGCTTGCTCGGTCCAAATCGCCTCGGGCCTCGCCTGCCCCTTTGCTCGTTGTCCCATGAGACTAGCTTGTCGGTGCCATCGCTCATCGCTATGCGCTCACACTTTCTTGCTGACATATGGGTCCCACCTATTGGCGCCGTTGTCTGTCACGCGCACGCCCACACCGACTCGCTGACGCGTTGGCCCCACACGTCAACCCGTCTCCCTCCTCTATCCGCTCTCTCCACGCATCGTGGACATGCCCACCTCCGCGCGAGACCCGGAGCCTCCCCCATTCAAACGCTCACATTGCGAGCACGACCATTTGACCCCCCGGTGTTTGTTCACTCCCCTTCCTCACACTCGCATTCACCCTCGCCCAACAGCAACCACCGCCACGTTGCACACTCACCTCACCGTCGCCATGAGACCATTCTACCACCGTCGTTGAGCCTCCATCGTCGCCTTAGCTACAGTGAACACCGCCTAAGCACGGCGCTTAGGGAACCCACCCTAGATTCCCACATACCTTTTCTCTCTGCCTTGCTGCTACTCACCCCCTCTCCCTATGTAGACCAGAGGACGTCGCCTCCATGTTTGCTCACTGTCTCATCGATTGGAGCCCTCTGGTGCTGTGCCAAGCCTCCCCACGCGTCGCCTCTTGGTAAGGAAACCTGACCCACCTCTAATTTGCATTAGCTCCTCAACATGGTAGTGCAATGGGCTCGCCAGAGTTCGTTGTAAGTCAGGCCGCTGTATCTCCACATTGCCTGGCCATTGTGGCATGCTCTCAGGCCCAACCCTCGTTCACTAACGGTCGTCACCTTACACTGAAGCTAGCACACACACCAGTGTGCCGATTTAGCCTCTCTCGCGGGTGATATTGCTCGCCGGAGTGGCCCTCACTCCGCTTGAGCCGCCTCACTTCCGGTCACCCATTCTTGACAGCTCTCCCTCGGCCAGACCACTCCCACGAGTTTCCCTGAGTCACCCTCAATATTTCTAGCCAACCCTAAGTTCCAGTGCGCAAGGCCACCAAGTCGTCAATTCTGACCTCCCTAGTAAAGTGGTCCGGTGCTCTAGGCCACCAAGTCTTCAATTCTGCCTCTCTGGTAAAGTGGTTCCAGTGCATACAGACTGAAGGTCCAGTATGCCTCAAACAACTAAAACTTGACTTTTTCTGTGCATCTTCTTCCATTCAACTTGGCTGACTTTGAGCACCTTCCTATGACTTACACAAAACTAAGTTAGAGTGTATCCAAATGGTCAAACTCATGGATACTCACCTATTGTGGTTTTGGAAACCGGGGGACAATAAGATTTGTGTTCGGTAGGGGCACTAGCGCGGACTCACTACAAATGGTGAATCACTAGGACTCGAACGCTGAACTTGGGACACGAGGGTTATATTAGTTTAGGTTCGCACCCTACTCCAGCGTAGTGCTGATCGTAGTATTGCTTTGAGCGTGTTACAACAAGTGTGTTTGTGTGTCTACAGAAGAAAGAGGGCCTGTTCCTTTATAGTTCAAGGGTAGGACCTTATAGGGTGACTTGCTCTCTATTTGGTATGAGATCAATCCACTGCCTCGACTTGATTTAGGGCTCATGGTCTTGCGCTGTCCTTAGGGTCGTGCATAGCCGTACTCTTGGTACGACACACTGTCTTGCTCATTCGTGATACAGGTCCCTATAGTGAGTCCACTGTTGACATCATCGTAGTAGCATGCAGTGGGTCCCGTGAGTCAGTCCCATGGCCCGGTAACGTGTAGCGTAGCTTTGCCTATCGTCATGGGCCTGCGTCATTTGCTAGCGTGCGTAGGTATACACCTGGTATGGTGTATCCGTTACATTTTTCCTGATGTGCTGGTCACTATAGAGACTCTGATGCTGAGGTCCCTTCAACTAGAATTGACTGTCTCTGTTCTCTGGCAGGGGTTCGCTTGAGATAGTACGTGGCGAAGTTTCATCAGATGTCCATTAGAGACCTTTCGACGCTGTATCTGAGGCACAAACGTAGTTTGGTGATGACCCGTCTTGTCCTGTCGACACAAGCTCATATCATTGGGTCGACATTCCCTTACACTAGTCTCTAGTAAGGTTGCTCGGCAGGGACCTGGCCGTTCGCTTCGCCTCGTAAGGTTGCTCGGCAGGGACTTGGTCGCCCTCTTCACCTCGCAAGGTTGATCGACTGGGACTTGGTCGCCCGCTCCACCTCGCAAGGTTGCTCGGCAGGGACTTGGTCGTCCGTTCCGGCTCGCAAGGTTGCCCTACAGGGACTCGGTCGCCCGCTGTGGCAGAACCGCTTGGATTATTCCAGCTTAAGTGCCTTGGTCTCACCTCAAGGGCAATGACCCACACTTAAGACGGAATAAACTGTCAACTCCTTGAATCTAATCCGATTGAAGCCACTTACCTAGGGATCGAGTACCATTTGCTCACACGAAGGTGAGGCATAGAGAAATACAATAAAACATAATACCACAAATTTAAATAAGTACTTAAAGTTATTACATCATCGGAGTTTGAAAATAGTAAAAATTGTTCTTATTGCAGCAGAAATTAACTAACGATAAATAAGAAGTGAGGCGAAGCCTAGACCATCACTCCTCCTGATCATCACCTGTTGAGGCAGGGTTCCACTCGACTGTCCAACCCGGTGGCAGGGTGGATGGCCAAGTCAACCCAGAAACCATATCCTCCTCGAAGGTACCTGTAAAAATTATGCCACAAGCAAGGATGAATATACTAATACTCAGCTAGACTTACCCGGTGTGAGGAGTCTACTCCTCTACCTCTAGACCATGAAGCTGTTTGACTCAGGGGTTTGGTTTGCCAAAAGCACTAGCTGAGTCTAAAATCAGATTTTAGCTTTCCAAGTTCTAGAATAATAATTTTAGACTAGATGAGCACTTAACTATCCATACATGGTATCAAACATTATGTCAATCAACATCTTTTGCCAGTAATCTCATTTTCACTTATTACTCAATGCAGTATAATGGATCAAGCAGTCTCATTAGCTCCGAGAAGCAGACGATTCGAATCGAGTTTAAAAGCTTGCAAGGTAAACCTAAACACACGACATATAGGAGCACTCCGTCCCCACACACGTCAACCATCCCCATCGATTCCCCGTCAACAGAATAGGGCCCACTGTCATTGGCATACAATGCTCCACTGACCCCGGCCGTCGCCGTGCAGTGACCGCACTTGTAACCACCATAACTGGAATGGGAGACCCAGTCTCATGAACAAGTGGGGAGGTATGTCTGTGGGCAGGTTCACTCAGGTACTAGGCTTACCGATTTAGCATATTTCTTGGCATGTGTTTAGTACTTTCAAACGCTTGACACAAGTATCCACACGTTAATCCTTATTCCAATTCCATCTCGAAGACCACACATCCCCATGGATCCGTGTCCATAAACCATCATAATTCCATTATCAAAATTGGATACAATCAATTCCTGCCTCACGCGAGTGCGAGAAAAATCACTCGACTTCTACCGAGATCCTGAATTAGCATAGCAGCTACTCGACCTAGCATACTAGTATCCATCTCAAAAGGAAACCTGAGTTCATGCAACCGGGGTTTTCAAACAACTCCTACACTTAAGTGTACAGTACAAGCCTACAAACATTAAGTGTAGTAAAATAGTATATATAAACGGTTATGCATGAAACCGAGGCTTGCCTAGAATCCAATACTAGATAGTGTTTGCTAGATTACACTCGCTTGGCGAGCATGCATTGATTAAGTCCATCCTTCTTCGGGACGTCCATCAACTGCATCTTGTGGTTGGCACCACTTTACTTGCACGATCATCATATCTAGGTCCTAAATGAGATGTAGGATGCATATGTATGAATATGATGAAAGTAGCACAAGATACTCCAAGTATACGCTAGCGGACTAAACACTAAATAGTAAGACACTGCAACGACTATATGTAAGCGCTAGCTATCCGTATGTTGAAGGGCACACAAAGTCAACATCACTGGGAAAGACGATGAACACTATCTATACTCATCCATCGCAAACACAACATCATAAGTACAAGCATTTACCACGTTCACTTTAATCATTTATTGGTTACTTCATATTAAACTAGTTAAGTACACATAAGTTCGCTACGACTTATATATTTAGACAGACTTAGTTAAAAAGGAATGATCACTTAATTGGGTTCTACAACCATTCACAATATTCTAATGTAGGTACACACCCGAGGGAATACATAGAAGGAGGTAGTTTAATCACAATTACATATTATACTACTTTAATGAGGTTGGTTACTTAGTAGCATCTAGGACTAGCAGAAAGCTAAAGAGAGTACATTATTCATTTTATTTCTCCAAACATATAATTGCACTTGCTAAGTGTTTATTAAGCTAAGCTACTTATTAGACCTTAACCAAATTAGTTCACTAACTTAGTGAGACGTGTACTACTTACTTATATATAACCCCAATTATATTAGTCACTATCATTATTACTCATGTTCAATCAAAACCTGTGAACACAAGGCTGACCTGTCCCTTGTGGTTTGGGTTGATGACGAGTGATTGTCAACGGGTAGCACTCTAGGATAGTCAGTGGACTGACCAGAGTGTGAGATTATGCTTGTGCAACCATGTCGGTCGACTTGTGGTGTGCAGGTGTGGAGCGCAGGAACGGTGGTCGACGGCTGAGGTGAAGGTCGTGCGGGCTCGTGCTGATGGACCGGGAGCGGTGAAGGGCGAGTGCTAGGTCTTGACTGACGAATCAGAGCAGCCAGGTGACCAACCACGGTGGCTGACACCTGGGACACACACTTGTGCGGAGAAATGGTAGAGTGGACCGTGTTGCCGGCGTGGTCGAGGACTGGTGGGACACACGTCTGATCGTGGAGGACGTGCATGAGGTGCGGTGCTCACGACAAGCTTGGTGGTTTGGGCCTTAAAACCACCCAGCGCTATGGGTTTCACTGAGTTTGGGCCTCAAAACTCGGTGGTAGCGGTTCCAGAGGGAATCGGTGGCGGCACGCAGCATGATCGCAAAGGGTGCATCAAGGCGAAGCAACTCCGTGTGAAGGACGTGGCCGTCGGATCGAAAACCTAGGAGTTGCTCCATTTCGACCTCGGTGGAGTGGATCGGCTCTATGTAAATAGGGGTAGTTTAGGAAGTGAGAATAACCCTCTATAAATAGAGGGGAGGGCTGGTTAGTTCAACATCTCTTGGCTGCCATTTGTTTAGAGCACTCATTTTAGAGCTCCTAGTTTTCTCTCTAGGTAGACACCAGTTGAGCCGAGTGTTCTGCAGTGATTTTGTACTTCGACTGTGTTCTTGATTTTCAAGTTTAATAAGATGAAGGGTCACCAGTCTAGCCCACAGGGCTCTTTGGCTTCAAATCTCAGTTTGTACCCTTGCTGGAATTTCTGAAGTTTTATAGTCCTGGTTTCTCCTTTTCCCCGATCTTGTGTTGTTGGTGAAAAACTTTTGATTCCTTTGAGAGGATTTGGTTTGGGGATTGATTGGTGGTGAGTTGCACTCTTCGGACTACTGCATACACCTAGTTATTGCAGATTTTGGTTATGATTTGAGAAAAAATCAGTTTGAACTCGTTCTAGAAAACCCCAACAAAACCCTAATTTCTGGTGTATTTTTAAATCTGCAGGTGATTCACAAGTCCAATTGAGCTTAAAATTTGGAGAGATCTTGGAAACATATTTGCTCAGGTGTGTGTAAACTTTCATCTCAATTGGAGTTTGTTTGGTTCAGTTTTGAATTCAAAAACAGAATTTCATACTGCTGAAAACAACACTTGTTGACGATACTGTATTGGACCGTTTTAGACTTTTTGGTGTCCAATTTGTGATCCATTTGTTTTGCTGGTCTCATGTGAGTATTAGGAACGTTTTGTAATCATGAGATCACTCGTTCGCTGATGTGTTCATGGTTTGAGCACTTGCTTCATCTCAATTGAAGTGAAGTGTTCATTTTTAGTGTTTGGAAGCAAAATCTGATTGGCTCCCATTCACCCCCCTCTTGCCACCTTACCAGTCCTACAATTGGTATCAGAGCCTGTTAAGGATTTCCCTTCCCTAATCGGTTCAAAATCCACGTAGGTGACATGGAACGAGGTGTTGGCAAACCTTCGTTCTTCGATGGGACCAATTACCCGTACTGGAAGATTCACATGTCTACGTATCTTCAGAGCATCAGTTACCAGGTTTGTGAAATTTGCCTCGATGCGAATTTCGATGCTACAAGTGACTGGATCACTCCAATTCAAATGGAGTTCCATGATTCAAACAACAAAGCTCGAAACGCTTTGTTCTCGTGTCTCTCGCTTGGTGAGTTTGAGCGAGTTGGACATCTGACTACAACTCATCAAATCTGGTAAACCCTCAAGAGATTCCACGAGGGCAACAATCATGTGAAGACCATACTATTTGAGACGTACATGCGAGAGTATGAGAACTTCACACAGTTGGCTGGAGGGACCAGATTCTATGTTCTCCAGGTTCCAGTCAATTGTGAACAAGATGCGTGCCAACAAGGCACAACTACCCTATAATGATCATGAGAGAGCGTTGAAATTATTACATGCTCTAGATCAGAGGGTTTGGGAGGTGACGATCTTAACGATCATCGAGTCACCCAACTACGAGACTCTCACCATGGACGAGCTCTTCAGCAAGCTCAAGTCCACAGAGATTGACCACCAGACTCGGGCCAAGATTGAGAACCCTGGTTCACCCACCATGGCCCTGGTCTCTAGAGGTGGTTCTGCTTCTAACTCCTCACCTGCTATGTTTTCTCTATCTTCTTTGTTGTCTATTACAGTGGAGCAGGTGGAGAGCCTTAGAGATGAGGACCTAGTACTTGTGACTAGCCGGTTCACGCGGTTCCACAACAACCGTATGAGCCGGTGGCGTGGCGGGTCCAAGGATGGATGCTACAACTGTGGCGATCCCGACCAATTCGTTATCAACTGCCCCAAGAAGGGCAAATCAGAGTGTTGGGGACTTGTTCTCAAATGCTATGAATTAAGAACAAGGCAACATAAAAATTATTAAATATTAGAATCCTTCGCCCTTCGAAGCTTTATTTCCCTCGGGATATAATGCTTTTCGGATGAAGGTTATGAAGGTTATACCTTCATAAACACAACAAATAATGATGAAGGATAAAAACATATAAAATAATTTGAACATATGATTATCATTATTAATTCATTTCTATTTCATTATTGTATAAATGATAACGAATTACAAATGTACCTTCGGCTCGGAGAAAAGCAAAAATACCAGCGTGAAGCAAAAACAAATGCCCAACACGTGATTACAGGAGAGCACATGAACAGTACGGGGGTACTGTTCACCTATTTATAGGCACAGTTCATAGCTTGTGTATAATTACATTTATGCCCTTTACAATGAACTATAATAATGACACAGAATATCATGGGTCTTTAAGTCATTTCATCTTTAAGTCGGTTCACCCCTTCGTCTTGAGACATGTCACTGTACCGAAGCTTTATAGTTGATAGCTTCGGCGCTGTTTTGGAGAGGATCTGCCGAAGGTGTTTATTTCTTTAGGATCTTCGGCTACGAAGCATACCCCCAACAGTAGCCCCTTCGCGGTGCTGGATCGTTTTTCGTAACGAGCTTGATCCGTGAAAAATCTTCTAAGCTTCGGGATGCCGAAGATCCAAAAAACACCTTCCCTGAGCTCGTTGGCGAGAAACGATTAAAATAATCGTCGGACGCGTGACCCATCTTGCACCGATTACACCCTTGCCAGCGATTCACCTTCTCGAGCTATGTGGCCCACTGTTCAGTGAGCGCGGGTGACTGTTTGCCCGGTATTGGAGACCTTGCCGATTTACCTTCCCACCTGCAACACTATATAAACAGACGGGTAGGTGTGAAGTTACCACAGCATTCATTGCTATTGTACTGTTTTGCTGCCAAATTTTTAGTCATAGCCGAAGCTTGATCATTGTGCTCACACAAAATCTGCTTCGGCGCAAGTGTAAGAACTTCGGAAGAAACAAAAAAGGCAATTCAAAAAATTTCAAGTCATAATCAAATGGTCAGAGTTCGCTCTACTGCAAGAGTCGATCGCGAGGGAGACGAAACTGAAGCTGCGGAAACTGTTCCTATCTCGGAAGCAATGAAGCAATCTGGGCTGGTAACACCGGAAGACGTCCCTGCTGCTGAAGCAGAGCAAGCAGATATTGAAGAGACCGACTCTGAAGATGATTACAACATCGCAGTGCCGAGCAAGCCTAGCCACCTGGACTTCAGAAAGTCGACCATCTCCAAAGCTGATTTTCCTAAGATGGTGAAGTCGGGCTACTTTAGCGAAGATAAGAAAGGGCTGATTCGCTTCGGTGGAGAAGAAACTACTCCGAAGCCCCAGAAAGATGAAATAGTGATTTTCAAAAGTTTCCTCAAGGCTGGTTTGAGATTTCCTTTGAATAGGATGATTGCCGATGTGCTAAAAAAGTTTGGGATCCATTTTCATCAACTAACTCCTAACACTATTGTTAGGCTTAGTGTTTATATTTGGGCTCTCCGAAGCCAGGGGGTGGAACCGTTTGCCGAAGGTTTCTGTCGGGTGCACGAGCTACATTATCAAACCAAGGCCAGAAAGGATGGGTTACATGAAAATTTTGGTTGTTACAATTTTTCCTATCGGAAAACTACAAAATTTTCTGTGATCAGCTACCGATGCAAGTGGCCGGTAGGCTGGAAATCGGAATGGTTCTACGTCAAAGTTGATGACGATAAAGAGAAGCTGGTCCAGAGCCCGCTTGAACTGATCTTCGGAGAGACCAGACCCCACTGCAATATGACACCAGAAGGTCCAACCCAAACTGCGTTGGCTGAATTTAGGGTTATCGCAGAGCATATTGGCACTAGAGATTTAGGCAGGAATTTCTGGCTTACAAAATATTTCCAACTATGAAGGAATGGGCTATGCCGAAGCTTAAAAAAGAGAAGAAAGAGGGGGAGCTTGTC
This sequence comes from Zea luxurians, assembly GCA_029449295.1. NCBI lineage: Eukaryota > Viridiplantae > Streptophyta > Magnoliopsida > Poales > Poaceae > Zea > Zea luxurians. The sequence goes on along the minus strand of JAOPSE010000005.1, from coordinate 7,851,007 downwards.
CGACTGCCCTACCACTATAAATTCAAGAAATATTTCAAAGCACCCTGCCAAGAATGGCTCGAAACAATCGAAGCAATGTGCACTGAAATTCTTGAGAACTATTCTAAAAAGGAGGATCAATTGATGACAGCAGCCTTCGGCACTCGGCCAAAACGAAGGCTAAACAGAGTGCTTGATGCTATAGGTTTTGAATATCCCGATTATGAGCGACTCGACAAGGGTGCCGAAGGGCAGAAAAGGAAAAGGGTAGCTGGCGCTTTGATCAAAGACGACGAAGATCAATCAAAAAAGAAGAAAGAAAAATTTGAATCGAAAGTGTTAACTTCGAAGAAAAGAAAGGAATCAATCCCGGAACAAAAATCAATTGATGAAGAAGAAAAGGCTCCTGCGACATCTTCTGATGCCGAAATAGAGGAAATTCTAAAGGTAATGACTGAAACTTTGCCTGTCAAACTAAGTCCATTGGGGCTTCATCTGACGAAGCTTTTTCATAATGAAAAGGAGCCCGCACAGGCAAAGGCATCTAGGCCAAAAAGACAAAGGATTGTTACCGTGACCGAAGTGATTGAAACGACACCACCAAGAGCTCCAACTCTGAAGATGCCGGCAATTGAAATCATGACAGATACTGAAGCTGTACCTTCGGAGGCTGCCGCAGAAGAGGCCGGAGCCGAAGATGCTAACTCCGAAGGTATTAATTTAGAAAGCGTAGCCGCTAATATAGATAAAATGCTGCTAAACATGGCCACTGAAGAAACTGCTGCAGCCACCGAAGAGACCACGGCTGCCAAACCCGAGAAAGGAGGAATAACCGAAGATACCTCGGAAGACGAAACTTTTGACTTCCGAAACCTAGTTGGCCAGGAGCTAACTGAAGCTGAAAGAGAGGAACTAAAAGAGTATGCTCTATCTTGTGGATATCGGCCGGGGGCGCTTCTCTTTGGTGGTATTGATGATGAAGGATTAGGCTGTATACGAGACCAAACCGGCGCGAAGGTTGTCGGTACTTTATCAAAAAGTATCGGCTTCCCGAAGCTTGAAGGGGATATCAGCCGCTACCGTCGACAACATATTGTCAGCAGTTTATTCTATTCTAATTTCAAGGTAAACATTTTGAGTCTAACTCTTATTACTTGTGGTACGAAAATATTTTCTAACGAAGGCTATTTGTGCACAGAGCATGCTTTTGAGCAAGGCATTAAAAATGCAACAAGATTTAGAGGATAAAAGGCAAGAGGTTATAATTGAAAATTTAGAAAACAAAATAAAGGAGCAAACTGCTGCTATTGAGAAGAAAGACCTCGAGCTACAAACAGCCAAAGGCTTATTAGTGGATGCCGAAGCAAAAATATCAGAATTAAATTCGAGGCTTCTTTCCCAGTCAGAAAATTTTGAACAAGAGAAACTGAAGCTTGATGCAAGGCTAGAAGCCGAAACTCAAAGAAATTTGGAATTGAAAGAATCTTTGAAAAATCTTCAAAATAAATGCTTGGAATCTGTACTCGATGCATTCATCAGCTAAAGCAAGTGTTCCATTTTGTCGGAGCCAGTAGTGAAGAGTTCACTCCTTCGGCCGAAGACCTGTCTGGTGCCTTCGAGCACATTGAAGGTGATATTAATGATCTTGACGAAGTTATAGCTGGTCATAGCGACTTTTGTGCCCTGGCAGCTTCTCGGGGTACAGCTGTTGCTTTTTTTGAAATCTGGCTGTGAACATGGCAAAATTGTTAATAGACCCAACTTCAGCCTGTCACCGGCAGACTTAGATGATGTTCCGAATCTGGCTCGAAGTATTTCAAACAGATTTATAAAGTTAGTATGGACAAAGGGTGGTCGGAGCAAAGCTGGTGACGAAGATCGGAGTCACCTCAAGCTGGTAACAAAATCATACCTTATTCTTACCTTTTCCTTCGAATTTTAATTTGGCTTATAATACTTTCATGCAGATTGACCAGGCCGAAGCTGCAGCTGCAGAGTAGAAGAATGAAGCTCCAGAGATAGTGTCGAAGCTTGCATAGTCTTGTAAAAGTAGCTCAAAAAACTCCTGTAATAACTTGCATAAAATATGATGTAATCTGAGTTTTACTTTGTAATATAATCTTACTTTTCCGTCCATGTGTGAAATGCTTTGGTGTGGACGAAAGTAATACTTTTGAGCCATAGGCGAAAAACACCTTCCCTTCTTTGCGTACACAGCGAAGCATAAAATTGCCTTCCTTTTGTATCCGAAGCATGTTTGTACGTTATGCTGATGATGATCCTATGTATGTCTGAGTGAATGTTTATGAATGCAAATGTCATGATGTAATGTATCGTGCAAATGAATGCTCAAATACATATTCGAAGCTATACTCCCTTGAGAATGACTCAAACCTTATTTGCCGCTTATTTTTCGGCTTCACCGTTTATTTTTTGGTGTATCAGCGCTGACTTTTCGCTGCAAGCCTCCCTTAGGAGCTTCTTCGCCTTTTACTTTCGGCGGTATCAGCGTTTATTTTTCACTGTAAGCCTCCCTTAGGAGCTTCTTCGCCTTTTACTTTCGACGGTATCAGCGTTTATTTTTCGCTGTAAGCCTCCCTTAGGAGCTTCTTCGCCTTTTACTTTCGGCGGTATCAGCGTTTATTTTTCGCTGTAAGCTCTGCATTCCCTTAGGAACGACTTTTGAGCTTCTCTTTCTTTTCTTTTTTCCATTGCACTCGATGGTGCGTTGTCAGCTTTTACATTTACATTTTTGGGGGATATCACTCTTATAAAATTGAAATAAGGAAAAGAAAAATTACATATTGTGGCCCCATTAAAAACCTTTCTCCCCCTTTGGAAAGGAAAAGGGTGCCAAAAGGAAAAACTAAAACAATAATAAAAAATAAAAAAGATTACATCAGGTTACACATAATACCGCCGAAGCTCATCCGTATTCCACGATCTAGGAATGTCGTTGCTGTCCATATCCTTTAATCTGTAGGAACCAGGTCTTGACGAAGATACTACCAGAAAGGGGCCTTCCCATTTTAGCTATAGTTTGCCCACTGTGTCTGGGTTGGCCACTCTTCGAAGCACCAAATGTCCTGGCTTAATGTTCTTCAACCGAACCTTTCTATCACGCCATTTTATTGTTTCGGCTTGGTATTTATTGATGTTTTCCACAGCCTGAAGCCTAATCCCTTCTATAGCATCTTTGTCCACAGAACAATCAGCTTCGTCTATCGCCGAAGCCACTGTTCTTATTGATCCTGCCTTAGCCTCTTCTAGGGTTATTGCTTCATCACCAAACAGCAATTTGAATGGTGTAAAACCTGTTGACCTTGATACTGTTGTGTTGTGGCTCCACACCACTTTAATTAATTCTTCTGGCCACTTTCCCCTTGGCTGATTGAATATTAACTTCATTATTCCTATCATTATGATGCCATTAGCCCTTTCAACTAGTCCATTTGATTCCGGATGTCGAACTGACGCAAAATGGATCTTTGTGCCAATTTGTTCACAAAATTCTTTGAAAGCTTCGGAGTCAAACTGCGTTCCATTATCCACAGTGATAGCCTTCGGCACTCCAAAGCGACAAACAATGTTTTGCCAGAAAAACTTTTGAACAGTAACCGAAGTTATTGTGGCTAAAGGCTTTGCCTCAATCCATTTAGAAAAATATTCCACTGCCACTACAACATATCTTAAATTCCCTTGTGCTGGTGGTAGCGGACCTAACAAATCAAGGCCTCACCTTTGCAACGGCCAAGTGGGTTGTATTAACTGAGTTAGAGATGAAGGTTGTTTTTGATCTCTTGCACATTTCTGACAACCTTCGCACTTTTGGACTAGTTCCGCTGCATCCGAAGCTGCTTTTGGCCAATAAAATCCTTGGCGAAAAACTTTTCCCAGCAAAGGCCTAGATCCAATGTGAGATCCACACATGCCTGCATGTATTTCCTTCATCAATTCTATACCTTCGGCTCTGGATAAACACTTGAGTAACGGAGAGCAGACACCATGCTTGTACAGCTCCCCCTCTATTATTACATATGGACGAGCTCTTGCCTCTATTCTCTTGTTATAAGCTTCGTCATCTGAAAGGAAATTACCCTTAAGGTAGGAGATGATCTCAGTTCTCCAGTCTTCACTATAAATAGGAGATATGTTGAGGACCGCTCTTTCAAGAAGTTCAACCGAAGGTGCTTTTATTGTTTCAAAAAATACTTCCGAAGGTAAGGGCAGCCCCTGTGCTGCTGACTTGGCTAGCAAATCAGCATGCTCATTTTCTCCTCGAGGAATATTTTTTACAGAAAACCCTTCAAAGGAAGCTTCAATCCTTCGGACAGTATCTAGATACTTCTCAAGCTTCGGGTCTCTTGCCTTACAACTCTTGTCAATATGACCAGAGATAACCTGGGAATCAGTTTTAAGAACCGCCCTTCTGATTCCCATTGCCTTTAACTTCCGAAGACCCAAAAGTAAAGCTTTGTACTTAGCAATGTTATTTGTGCAGCTAAAATCAAGTCTTGCTGCGTAGCAAGTTTTAACTTTGGAGGGTGCGACCAACACAATGGCTGCTCCTGCTCCGAAGGTTCCCCAAGAACCATCGCAGAATACTGTCCATGCTTCGGCATCTTTATTTGCCCCTTCTACCTGAGCCCCTGGCGTCCAGTCAGCAATGAAGTCAGCTAACGCCTGGGACTGAATCGAAGATCTATGTACATAATCAATGCAGAATTCATTAAGTTCTGTAGCCCACTTTCCAATCCTTCCAGTAGCTTCTCTATTTCTCATAATGTCCTTCAATGGTTGTGAAGAAGGGACAATTATATTGTATGCTTGGAAATAATGTCGAAGCTTTATAGAAGCCATCAAAACAGCATATAGCACCTTCTCCAATTCTGTATAATTTTTCTTTGATAAACTAAGAACTTCAGATACAAAGTATATTGGAGCTTGCTTCTTGACTTGCCCTTCAAGCTTCTCTTGGACAAGTGCCGCACTTACCGCTGAGTGCGAGGCTGCCACATATAACAACAGAGGAGCCCCTGGCGTTGGTGGAGTTAGCGTTGTTAGGTTTATCAAATATTGCTTCAGCTCTTTGAAGGCTCTCTGCTGGACCGGTCCCCATTGAAAAACTTCGACTGACTTCAGCACTTTGAAAAATGGTAAATTTCTCTCTACTGATCTAGATATGAATCTGTTGAGAGATGCCAGTCTTCCTGTCAATCTTTGAGCCCCCTTCTTTGTACTGGGTGGTTCCATTCGAAGGATAGCTTCGATTTTATTTGGATTAGCCTCAATCCCTTTTGTTGAAACTAGGCAGTCAAGAAATTTCCCTTTCTTCACCCCGAAGACACATTTTTCTGGATTCAACTTTAAACCGGCCTGTCTGAAATTAGCGAAGGTTTCCTGCAGGTCAGTAATGTGATTCTCTTGCTTCGTGCTTTTTACAATGATATCATCAACATAAGTTAACACATTTCTGCCTATCTGAGATTGAAGAACCTTCGCTGTCATTCTGCTGAAGCTTCCTCCAGCATTCTTGAGCCCCTCAGGCATCCGAAGGTAACAATATGTTCCACTAGGGGTTATGAAGCTGGTCTTCGGCTCATCCTCCTTCTTCATCCAAATTTGATGATAGCCTGAATAACAGTCCAGCAAACTCATAAGCTCTGATGAAGCTGCTGCATCAACTAAGGAATCTATCCTTGGCAATGGAAACTCGTCCTTCGGACAGGCCTTGTTGAGATTAGTAAAATCGATACACATCCTCCATTTACCACTGGCCTTTTTTACCATAACAGTGTTAGCCAGCCATTCTGGGTATTTTACCTCTCTAATAACTCTGGCACTGAGAAGTCTTTTCACTTCATTCTGAGCACCTTCGGCCTTGTCATCAGACATCTTCCGAAGCCTCTGCTTTCTAGGTCTGAAGGATGGATCAACATTAAGAGAATGTTCAATAACATCCCTGTTAACTCCGCAAAGATCATCATGCAAAGACATCTTTATTGTTGAACAAGAATCTTATCAAGGTTTTCTCTTGTTCCTTAGACAATTGAGATCCCAGCAGCACCTTCTGCTCTGCGATATCTTCGCATAAAAGCATGGGTTTCGGCTGATCGGCCGAAGCAGCCTTCTCCCTTCTGTGCTTGTACTGCTCACAAGCTTCGGCTTCATCTATGTTATGGATTGCCTTTGAATTAGTCCAATTCCCTTCGGCCTTTCTGGTGGCTTCCTGACTCCCATGAATAGCAATAGGTCCCTGATCCTAAGGTATCTTCATGCAAAGATATGCTGGATGAAGAATTGCTTCGAAAGCATTGAGTGTTCTGCGACCAATGATAGCATTGTAAGGATACTCCATGTCAACAATGTCAAACACAATTTGCTCAGTCCTTGTGTTGTTGACGAATCCGAAGGTTACTGGCATGGTAATCTTACCAAGTGCTACAATCTGCCGCCCTCCGAAGCCACAAAGAGGGTGCGTAGCATCATGAATCTTGTCTTCGGGCTCTTGCATTTGTCTGAAGGCCTTAGCAAATATGATATCTGCTGCACTGCCTGTATCAACCAAAACATTATGGACCAGAAATCCTTTGATCACACAAGAGATAACAATAGCATCGTTGTGTGGGTAATCCTTGAGCTGAAGATCCTCTTGAGAAAAGGTAATTGAGATGTGAGACCATCTTGATTTGATGAAGGGTCCTTGTACCCCTACATGTTGTACTCTTCTCTGTGCCTCCTTCTTCTGTTTCTTGTTGGCCGGCTCTGAGCATGAACCGCCTGTTATCGGGAGAACCAGCTTCGGGGTCGAAGCAGTTCCAGCTTGATTCTTGTCCGAAGCCATCAGCTCAAAAAAGTGGAAGTGAGTTGACCGGAGGTGGGCGCCAATGTTGGGGACTTGTTCTAAAATGCTATGAATTAAGAACAAGGCAACATAAAAATTGTTAAATATTAGAATCCTTCGCCCTTCGAAGCTTTATTTCCCTCGGGATATAATGCTTTCCTGATGAAGGTTATACCTTCATAAACACAACAAATAATGATGAAGGATAAAAACATATAAAATAATTTGAACATATGATTATCATTATTAATTCATTTCTATTTCATTATTGTATAAATGATAACGAATTACAAATGTACCTTCGGCTCGGAGAAAAGCAAAAATACCAGCGTGAAGCAAAAACAAATGCCCAACGCATGATTACAGGAGAGCACGTGAACAGTACGTGGGTACTGTTCACCTATTTATAGGCACAATTCATAGCTTGTGTATAATTACATTTATGCCCTTTACAATGAACTATAATAATGACACAGAATATCATGGGTCTTTAAGTCATTTCATCTTTAAGTCGGTTCACCCCTTCGTCTTGAGACATGTCACTGTACCGAAGCTTTATAGTTGATAGCTTTGGCGCTGTTTTGGAGAGGATCTGCCGAAGGTGTTTATTTCTTTAGGATCTTCGGCTACGAAGCATACCCCCAACACAGAGTTTGGCCCGCTCGACCATCACTTTGGTCGGCGCAAGGGCAAGTACTCCTTCGACAAGTACAAGTCAAAGGGAGGATTCAACAAGGAGGCACTCAAGAAGAATAAGTTTCAGAAGGCAAAGATCAAGGACCGTGCCTTCCTCGCCTCCCTCAGCGACCTCGACCACGACTCCAATAATGTTGTATCTTCCTCGAGCGACGAGGAGACTGAGAGGCGGGTCGAGGACAAGCTGAACGGGCTATGCTTCATCGCCGACACCGCAGGAGGCTTCTGCACCATGGCACTTGGTGAGGACGCGGTCGGCACCGGCGACGACAAAGACATCGACGACGACACTACTTCTGACGTACTATCTTCCACTGATGATCTCGCCGCTGAGATAGAAGAGCTAAACGCTGCTTTGGCTAGTCAGGATAAGTTGCTTAGGCATGCTGCTCGTGAGAGGAGAGAGTTTATATCCAAGTACAAGAGCACACTTAGGGAACTTGAGTCTGCTAGAGTTTCAGTTGTGGTGTCCGACGAGACTGAATGTGATGAGTGCGCTCTACACATGTCGAACATCACCACTTTGCAAACCAAGTACTCCACCTTGCTAGATGAGCACGACAAGTTGAGATCTAGGTCTATCCTGTTGGGTGCGTGTATCGTTTGTCCTGGCTTGCAGTCTAAGCTAGCAGAGAGAGACACTAGGATAGCTTTGCTTGAGAAGGCTAGCTCAGTGAGTGCCCCTGCACCTGCGCAGTGTGCACTTTGTGAGGGTTTGCAGTCTGCCCTTGAGTCCTACAGACACGACAAGACAAGAATCGAGGAAGAAAACACATACCTTCAATCTGTCTTGAGTTGGGTGTCATGCAGTGAGCCCCAATTGGGCATGATGGTCAGTCAGTTCAAGAGGGGAACTAGCGGATTGGGGTTAGGCTTTGCTTCTAAGGATGGGAGTGTCGCTCGCTTTGGGAAGGTTGGTGAGTGGTTTGACACCTTTAGAGAAACCTTCACCCACTCCCAAGCTTATTAAAACCACCCCTGCTAAGCCTATCACCCCTGTGAGAGATGGTGTGATTGATGAACCTGTGAGAGCTCCTCCTCAAAAACAAGTCTGGCTTCCAAAACCTAACCATCTTAGGAACACACTTGACACCTTTCCTGACATCTCTAGCGATCCCTTTCTTAGAGCCCCTCATCCATCCAAAAAGAAAGCCCCCTCCCACAAACAAAATCCACCCAAGAGAGAGGTGAGGTACCATTGTGAGTATTGTGAGAGGGATGGACATCTAGCTTCCTTTTGCTTTAGGAGGAAGAGAGATGAGTGGCAGGTTTCTAAGTCGAGCAGGAAGGACATGAACCGCCCCTCTCATGGTGTTCATGCTCAGCCTGTTCAGAGACGTCCTACGAGGCCTAGAGGTGTTTTGCCTCTTGCTGCTAGACCTTAGGCAGTGAGACCACATGGTGGTCATGCCCGATGGGATGCTAGTCGTGTGCCATATGGCCAAGAACCACATGATAGAGGCTTTGGTTCATACTTCCCCAGCGGACCACAATTTCCTTCTTATGGTGATCGCTTCCCTTCGGAACGGGGGATGTTTGGTGTTTTCCCTAACACTTTTCATGGGCAATTGCTGTAGCACTGGTATTCTTCACAGTTTACTTACCCTAGTGCTGTGCCATTTGCTCACCCCGTGTCTTAATACTGATGCAGGATGGAGGCCTAGAGAACATGTGGCTCATGGATTTCGGCTTTTCACGCCACATGACCGGAAGCTCCAAATGGTTCTCTAGCCTCGACCCCATGATTGGTAAGGAATACATCACATTTGAGGATAAGTCAAGAGGTAAGGTTGTTTCTCGTGGCACCATTCGGTATTCTCAAGGATGTTGCTTTGGTTTTGAATCTACATTTCAATCTGCTTTTAGTTTCGCAACTCCTTGAGGATGACTATAAAGTGCGCTTTAAAAGGGGCTTGTCTCTGGTTTTGGATGCCCGTGGGGATCTTATTTGCCAGATTTCCCATTTTGGTCGAGTTTTCAGTGCTGTTTTTTCACATTCTTCTGGCCCTTCTCGATGTTTGCTGGCAAGATCTTCCTCTTCTCTTTGGAAGTGGCATAGGAGGCTAGGTCACTTGAGCTTTGATCTTTTGTGTTGTTTGAGCTCACATGACCTCATCCATGGATTGCCCAAATTAAAATTTGAGAAAGATCTTGTCTATCACCCTTATCGTCATGGCAAAATGATTGTCGCTTTCCATTCCGCGATCACCAAGGTGATGACCTCGCATCCTGGCGAATTGCTTCATATGTACACTGTTGGTCCAGCCAGGGTTTGCTCTTTGGGAGGGAAGTGGTATGTGCTTGTGGTTGTCGATGACTTCTCTCGCCACTCTTGGGTGTTCCTTATGGCAGCGAAGGATGAGGCTTTTACTCATGCTCGAGATTTGATTCTTCAGTTGCAAAATGAGTTTCCTAAAAATGCCATGAGAGCTATACGCAGTGACAATGGCACATAATTCAAAAATACTCAATTTGCAACCTTTTGTGCTTCTTTGGGACTCAAGCATCATTTTCCTCTCCGTATGTGCCCCAGCAAAATGGTATTGTTGAAAGCAAAGATCGGACCCTTGTTGAGATGGCCAGAACGATGCTTGATGAGCATAGGACTCCTAGGCGTTTTTGGGCCGAAGTGATCAACACTGCTTGACATGTGTCCAATCGCATCTTTCTTTGGGCTTTTCTGAACAAAACTTCTTATGAGCAGCGATTTGGACAGCCACCCAAGGTCAGCCATTTCTAAACAAAACACCGATTGGGTTGCTCTCGAGCCAACTCCACTAGCCACCCCAGTCGAGCCTGCTTCCACTACTACGGCTGACGGACCCGACCCCACTCCTTCCACCACTTGGGGTCCGCTCGTGCTAGCTCCTACTGAGACTGGAGGAGTTGAAGCTGCTGTTGAGGGAGAGGGCACTTCTTCAAGGGAGGCTCCACATCATATTCAATGCCGTCACCCACCTCAGCAAATGATCGGGGAGCTTCATGAGCGAGTCACTCGCTCTAGGTCACAACACATTTCTCATTTTGCTCACTCAACTTTTGTTGTTACTTTTGAGCCCCGAGATGTTGGACATGCTTTATCTGATCTTAACTGGGTTAATGCTATGCATGAGGAGCTTGAAAATTTTGAAAGAAATTAGGTTTGGGTTTTGGTGCCACCTCCTTCTAACTGGCATCCCATCGGTACAAAATGGGTTTTCAAAAACAAACAGAGTGAAGATGGTTTGGTAGTGAGAAACAAGGCGAGGTTGGTTGTCCAAGGGTATTGCCAAAAAGAGGGAATTGATTATGAGGAGACCTTTGCCCCTGTTGCCCATTTAGAGGCCATTAGGATCCTTTTAGCCTTTGCTGCTTCAAAGGGTTTTAAGCTTTTTCAAATGGATGTCAAAAGTGCCTTTTTTGAATGGGTATATAGAGGAAGAGGTATATGTTAGGTAGCCCCCTACTTTTGAGAGTTCCAAGATTCCAAACCACGTTTTAAACTCCAAAAAAGCTTTGTATGGTTTGAAACAAGCCCCTAGAGCCTGGTATGAGAGTTTGAAATCTTTTCTGCTTTCTAAGGGTTTTAAAATAGGCTCTATGGACAAAACTCTTTTTCTCCTTAAGCATAATAATGACACCCTTTTAGTCTAGATTTACGTGGATGATATCATTTTTGGTGGTTCTTCTAATGCTCTTGTGTCTAGATTTTTAGATCTTAAGAGTAGGGAATTTGAGATGAGCATGATGGGCGAGCTGAACTTCTTTCTTGGGTTGCAAATCAAGCAGACTCAAGATGGGACCTTTGTGCATCAAGGCATGTATACAAAGGACGTCTTGAAGAAGTTCGACATGGGCGAGGGCAAGCCTCTTTCGACGCCCATGTCCACCTCGATGACACTTGATGCTGATGAGGATGGCGAACCTATGGACTAGAAGGAGTACAAGAGCATGATTGGCTCTCTCCTGTATTTGACTGCGACGAGGCCAGACATACACTTCGCAGTGTGTTTGTGCGCTCGTTTCTAGGCTTCTCGACGCACATCTCACAGAAAGACTGTGAAACGGATTATGAGGTACCTACGTTTCACTCCTGAGTTTGGTTTGTGGTACTCCTCATCGTCTGTTCTGTCCTTGTGTGGTTATTCTAATGCTAATTTTGCGGGTTGCCTTTTGGAGCGCAAGTCTACTTCTAGGACTTGTCAGTTTTTGGGTACTTCGTTGGTTTCATGGTCTTCTCGAAAATAATCTAGTGTTGCCCTGTCTACCACAGAGGCCGAGTATGTTGCTGCCGCTAGCTGTTGTTCACAGTTACTTTGGATGATGGCTATCTTACGGGATTTTGGCTTGGATTTTCATCATGTTCCTCTGCTTTGTGATAGCACGAGTGTCATAAGTGTTGCCAAGAATCCTATGCTCCATTCGAGGACCAAACACATTGATGTTCACTTTCACTTTCTTCGTGATCATTATGAGAAAGGCAACATCGAATTACGCTATATTGATACCACTCACCAGCTTGCTGACATCTTGACCAAACCCCTTGATCAAAAACTTTTGTTCATTTGCGAGGGGAATTGGGTGTTTGTTTCCCTTTTTGATTAGAGGGCTCCCTTTTGGTCTTTTCTTCTTATTTTCTGCTTTCACTTTCTTTTGTATTATATCTGCATGTCATATTGAGTTTCACTTATATAACTGCTAGAATGTGATTCTGCTCCTAGTAGTATGTTCTTTGTGTACATGATAATGCTATGGCATGTTAGGCTCTTTTTTGCTCATATTGATACAATATTGTTGAGCTAAGCTGTTTTCATAATTGTGAACTTGACTATTACTTGCTCAATCTAAAATTGTTCACCATTAAGATTGGCACCTAGCATGTGTAGGATGTGTTGAAATCCTTTTTGCTATTACTAGTATGCTAGGTGGCTATGTCTCATGCTTTGAGTCATTCACTTGTCTTGATTTATTCATATCGTGCTAAAAATTCAAAATCAAGATAAGTGATGATCAGAAAGATCGAGATGGGTTTGTATTTTTCACCACATCACTGTATCGAGACTGCTTCCACTTGCACTTTTGGATGAACTTGAGTAGTGTAGTGGACGGTCGAAACCAGTGTTTTTAGCTTCTGATTGCCTGTCTACATAGGCTATACTCGGTTGAAAAGTCAGACAAAGACAATGCTTACAACCTCTCGCACTCACATGCTTTTCAATGAAATTTGGAATCAGCTGCAAAATCTGATAAATCTTGAAAATTTCAAATGGTATCTATTTAAGATATGTTTCTAGCATGATGATTGATCATTGTTTGGGGTAGTTCACCTTGTTCACCTGTGACTAGCACTTAGTTGATTTCTTGCTTACTATATGCTTAGTGTTGTCTTTGTGGTGAACACCTCTTTGAAATGCTTAAAACTGAATCAAAATACTTACACTTCACATACTTGTGCATATGACCAGTTTGAGCATCTACTAGCGCATGCATTTATTGATGCACACTTAGCACAACACCACTTAGAGCATTTTTTGGACTCTGACTGGTATACTCCCGAAGCTCATGCATTTTTCTCTATTTCATACTCTTTGTTGCATTTTTGCTTTTCTCAGGGGGGTTCTTTTGTCAAGGGGGAGTTTTTTTCTTTCTACCCTGCCTGTGCTTGATAAGTTCACTTGTGAACAAGGGGGAGAGATTTTGAGATTTCCCGATTCTTCTATCTAGGGGGAGAATTTTGTCTTTCGGGCTTCCTCTCATTCAAGAGGGCGAGATGTATTATTTGGAGCTATTGCTAGTTGTGTTGAGCCGTTTGCCTCTTACTGGAGGAACTAGCTTTGATTTTAGCTTTTGTGCTGCTCTTATGCTCTGAATTGGTTTTTTATGCTCTAATAAAGCTTTTTATGCTCCGATGAGATTTTGGCTTCTAGCTAGTGGTGTTGAACCCTGCTTTTGCCTCTTATTGAGGGCTAGCCTTTTCTTGCTTGGTCGTGTTGAGCCGTTGCTCATTTCTTCGGGGACCAAGTTTTGCTTACTCTAAAAGACTTGTCTAGCTTTTATCTGGCTTATGGTCATTTGAGTGAGTTTCTCTTCTTCCTCCTCTTTCTGTTTACATATGCTCATATGGTGGTGTTGACAATGCACTCATCAAGGGGGAGATTGTGAACACAAGGTTAAATTGTCCCTTGTGGTTCGGGTTGATGATGAGTAATTATCAACGGGTAGCACTTTGGGGTAGTCAGTGACCATAGTGTGAGATTATGCTTGTGTAACCATGTCGGTCGACTTGTGGTGTGCAGGTGTGGAGCACAGGAACGGTGGTCAATGGCTGAGGTGAAGGTCATGTGGGCTCTTGCTGATGGACCGGGAGCGGTGAAGGGCGAGTGCTGGGACTTTACTGATGGATCAGAGCAGCCAGGTGACCAACCGCGGTGGTTGACACCTGGGACATGCACTTGTGCGATGACGTGGTGGAGTGGACTGTGTGCCGGCGTGGTCGAGGACTGGCGGGACATGCGTCTGATCGTGGAGGACATGCACGAGGTGTAGTGCTCATGGCAGGTTTGGTGGTTTGGGCCTCAAAACCACCTAGCGCTACGGATGACGGGTTTTGCTGAGTTTGGGCCTCAAAACTCGGCAGTGGAGGTTCCGGAGGGAACCGATGGCGGCACGTGGCGTGATCGCAGATGGCGCATCAAGGCGAAGCAACTCCGTGTGAAGGACGTGGCCGTCGGATCGAAAAACTAGGAGTTGGTCCATTTCGCCCCCGGTGGAGTGGATAGGCTCTATGTAAATTTGCGTAGTTTAGGAAGTGAGAATAACCCTCTATAAATAGAGGGGAGGGCTGGTTAGTTCAGCGTATCTTGGCTGCCATTTGTTTAGAGCACTCATTCTAGAGATCCTAGTTTTCTCTCTAGGTAGACACCAGTTGAGCCGAGGGTTCCGCAGCGATTTTGTACTTCGACTGTGTTCTTCATTTTCAAGTTTAATCAGAGGAAGTGTCACCGATCTAGCCCACATGGTTTTTTGGCTTCAAATCTCAGTTTGTACCCTTGCTGGAATTTCTGAAGTTTTATAGTATTGGTTTCTCCTTTTCCCCGATCTTGTGTTGTTGGTAAAAACCTTTGATTCCTTTGAGAGGATTTGGTTTGGAGATTGATTGGTGGTGAGTCGCACTCTTCGGACCACTGCATACACCTAGTTTTTGTAGATTTTGGTCGTGATTTGAGAAAAACTCAGTTTAAACTTGTTCTAAAAAACCCCAACAAAACCCCAATTTCTAGCTGTATTTTTAAATCTGCGGGTGATTCACAAGTCCAATTGAGCTCAAAATTTAGGGAGATCTTGGAAATGTATTTGCTCAGGTGTGTGTAATATTTCATTTCAATCGAGTTCGTTTGGTTCAGTTTTGAATTTAAGAACAGAATTTCATACTGCTGAAAACAACACTTGTTGACGATACTGTATTGGACCGTTTTGGACTTTTTGGTGTCCGATTTGCGATCCGTTTGTTTTTCTGGTCTCATGTGAGTATTAGGAACATTTTGAAATCATGAGATCACTCGTTCGTTGATGTGTTCATGGTTTGAGCACTTTCTTCATCTCAATTGAAGTGAAGTGTTAATTTTCAATGTTTGGAAGCAAAATCTGATTGGCTCCCATTCACCCCCTCTGGTCATCTTACCAGTCCTACAAAACCCAAAACAAGCAAGCGGTCGATTCAAGGCAAACACAATAGAATGGAGTAATCAACCACAATCAATTATGATTAGGACAGCAGCACAACAGTTGCTTGTTTCAGTTATAACTTACAAGATATTTATCTAAAAATAGTGAACAAATACTTTTTAGAAAGTTTAAGAAATTCTCTACAACTTTGGTACTGTCATCTCAATATGATTAGACACTTAGCTAGATTAAATAGTGATAAACGACAGCTATGTCCAGATTTGGACAGATTCAGACTTGTGACGTCAAAAATTCATAACTAGAGACTCAGACATCCAAATCAATTGATCCTAGACTTTCTGAAAAGCGAATGAAATTTTATACACATTATTTATGAACATCTCAGGTTGATTTCATATGTATCAAGGTTAAAAGACACTAGGAAGGCTTTGTTGTCTAGAACTGGACAAATTTAGTCTCCACACTTCAAACATTTATAACTTGACCTTTGGACATCCAAAAAGGATGATCCAAGACTTTTTGGAAAGCTTAGTAAAAGTACTACATAACTTTTATAATCACCAAGAAGTGCTTCAAATTATAATCAACCCAAACAATACAGTTTTCGAAATCTGTTCTAGACAATGGACAGAACACAATAATCATTTTGTAAAATTCATAACTCTTAAACTATCAGACCTATGGTTATGAAATTTTAACACCCACAATATAAGAAATTTATCTACAACATACTTATGATCGACAAGAACTGATTCTAAGCTTAACTTAAACAAACATTGCAATCTCTAAAATCTGTACAGAAATTGGATAGATTCAGGTACTGAACTTATGAAAAGCATAACTTCTAAACCATTAATTCTTAGCTCATGAAATTTTAGGACAAGCTAGACACCTAAATTAACTACAACTTTTATATAGCACATGTCTAAAGAAAACACACTTTACGTTACTACATTAATCGCACAACCAAAACTGTACACATAAAAATTTCAGTTTGCTAGCACAAGAGCATTCAACTAAATCACCAAGCAAAATCATAGGGAGATAATACCACCAATTCTCAAGTCTAATTTGTCATGACTTAGTTATCAACTAGTAATTGACATTAAGGCACAAAACCTCATATACTCATGTGTTACACATTTATGTTTGAATATATTAATCACTAGTTTCATTGCTTCAACCATATCACCATATTTGTTAACTTAAGGTTGATTGGAGTTAACTAACCATTAGACTCTTACAATTCTGCTCTACCAATTGTGAGAAGTGTACCAATTTAGGAAGACTTAACCACACATCATTCATTATACCATTTTAGACATTACAACTTAGAACATGGGTAGGAGCAGATTAATTAGCTTTTCTTAACCATTTCTCAACTTAAATTGGATAACGCACAAGTTACATAAAACACCACATTTTATGAGATCTAACATGTCGAGCATCAATTCTACAATATAAGTGATTCAACCTCTACCTTGCTTGACAACACACTGCTTAGACAAACCCACACTTTCAATCTACTTATCACATCTAACCAACACCACGTGCCCACTGCACTCTTATGACCAAATTTTAACACAATTATTTATGACAACGTTTATCGACTAAACGAGTGAAACACTAAACTGATTATTCACATATCTCATCTTCAAAACACCAATCACATGTCACATAATTTACATTTTCAACCCATTCTAACTTACACCAATAATGAATACCTAAAATATAATTATCATAGACTAACTCATTAGTTGACTGCGGAAGTCTCCAAGCATGCTTTACGCTTTATTAAATTTTCCACAACTAACACACTACCTTACGACGAAGTATTTTAACAAACAATTAATACATCCGCGACCAATCCTTGCGACACAAAAGAACTATCGCAGCCACATATCCATCCAATCCAACAACAAAATAACACATCGGCTCACCATATCAAACCCCGGTCGTGGTTGCTGCACATATCGCATGAAGACAAACGTGCCCTCGAGCACGGGAGACCGAACAGAGCCGAAGGAGCTGCTGTGGCTGCTGTTTTGTGTGGCAAAACAACAGGAAGGATGGCGTCGACAGGCAGGAACGGAGCAGGGCACCAAAATGCCACGACACTGCGCACCGGGGATGCTGCTGCTGCTTGGCATTTTGTCGAACAGCACGCAAGCGCGACAACGCAGGGGCTGCTGCTGCGGCTTCATGGCACGACATAGCGCGTGGGTGATTGACGACGCACGGCGACCCGGCTCATCATTGCGTCGAACAGGTGGCGCGCGTGGCCAGTGTGCTACTGCTACTTGGCGCCACACAGCAAGGGAGCGAGGGAGCAGCAACGAAGTCCAATGACAGTGTAACAGAGGAGCTCAGCCGGAGAAGGAAGCAGGGAAGGGCGCAGGCATGGGGACGCCCAGCCTGCTGCTTGAGGTAGGAGAGGGGCACGGGCTCTGGACGAGCATTCCTAGGGTGCCATGGAAGAGCAGGGGCAGAGGGAGGCGTCGGTGTGCCTGCTGCAGTGGAGAAACTGAAGAATGGAAGGAGGTTAAGGAAGAGCCGACCATGGAGAGGAGCCATGGACGGACATGGAAGGGAGCAAAGAGGGGTAGCGGCATCTAGGCCTGGGGCAGGGCGCCGACTTGGGGAAGGGGCTGTCGCTCCCTGGTGTAGGAGCTCGGCCAAGGACAGGAAAAGGCCACGCCATGGGGGTTGCAGTTGCCGTGGGGAACCAGAGAGGAGGATGGCGTCATGAGGTGGGGCTCCCTGCGTTCAAGAAGAGAGAGGCTAGGGAGAGAAGCCTGGTGGATGGAGGTGAGAGCCAGCGAGCGAAGCTCCTGCGCCCACCATGGGAGCCGAGGGAAGAGCTCTCAGATGGTATGGGCTGGCGAGCGTGACGTGCATAGGGAAGAAGAAAGCAGCATGGGATGGCTAGGAGAAAAGTGAGTGGTGGCTAGGAGTAGATGAATAACATCCAAGTGCAAGCCACGGAGTCCGTATTTATAGAGGAGCCCTAGGGTTAAAGTTTTAGGACTGGTTTGCTTAGTGGAGAAGCAAGAGTTACTTCTAGACTGAGGAAACATTATTTGCTAGGAATAAAATTCTTGTGCGGAATTTGTCTGTACGCAGAATAGAGTGAACTAGAGTTCAGACGAACGGAAGATTGAGTGATTAACTCGACCGAGAGTTTGATTTGACTTTGCTCGGAAATAATTCCTCGCACATGCTTTGAAAATAAATCGACTCGAGATATGACCGGCTTTCGAATTTATGATTGAAAGAAACAAATCACGACATTTTAAAAATCATCGCCGATGTTGATTCTTTTGAATTTGAATTAGACACAGAGATATTGTAATACCCAAAAGTGTAATTATTAGAATAGAGTTGAATTATTTATATGTTTTGTCTCTATTTAATATAACATGTGAATAACATCATTTTAGGTGAGTAATTAGCCAATAACATATAAAATACATCATGCATCATGCTGGAGTTTTGTTTGTTTGTGCATTTAATGATAGTAACAATAATATTAAATATAATAATGAATTGAGATGTGGATTGAACCCCAAATTGAAATTAGGGTTTGAAAATAGAGAAGGAAAGAGAGAAATATTATACAGTATAAAATAAATTTATAAATGAATAACGTCATCACATTTTGGTATGACCAGATTAAACATTTAGTCTGAGTACAAATTTGCCACAAAGTTTGAATTTAAATTGAAGTTTTGAATTTGGAAAGAAAGAAAATATAAAAGAAAAAAAGAAATAGGAGAAGCACACGCTATTGGGCTGCATCCACGCTGTCGGCCCACTTAAACGCACCCGGCTAGCCCACACTATCGCCTGCGCCGACACGTGGGGCCCACCGGGCAGCCATAGTCTCGCGCACGTTCCTTACCCCTTTTCGCTGGTTTGCGGGCCTGTGCAGCTGTTACCTCCCGCAACTCCTCACTCTCTAGCGTGTGGCCATGGGTTGTTAGCTCCTCCCTCAACCACCACGCCGACGATGGCGGGTAGTCGCGTGAACTCCGGGCACCCGTGCTGACCAACTCCCTGTGCATAAAACGTGCCACGCCGCATTCCCTTATGCCTCTTAACCTGGCACGCGTCCTCCAAGGGGGTTGTGAGAGAAAGAGAGACAGAATCCGCCGTGACCGAACGGGCGGGTTGTCATCCCCACCGCCGTCCGTCGCGCTCGGCGCCAAGTTGGAGCATTGCATGCGGCCAGAAGACTCCACCCGTGTCCTGGATCGCTTGGGTGGCGTTTACGGGATAGGTGCATGACCTAGGCGCACCCAATTCACCGCCGCCGTCGCAAATCCGCAGGTCGTCTTGGACTGATCAGGGCACTGCCGGAGTTACTGTAAGAACACACTCCCCAAGTTCGCCACCCTCTCCATTTCATTTTGCACCTGAGATACATAGAGGTCATGTACCGTTTAGCGTGGTGGACATCCCGGCCAAGGCGGGCCGCCGTGGAACTCGGCGTGGTCGCCAGTGTTTGACCGAGGGGAAGAAGAATGCGCGGGAGCGGTTGAGATTGGGTTGAACGACTGATATCAAACCTAGGTACCGTTTTAGGATTGGGTTGTAGTGGCCGTTGATCCAGCCATGGATGCCCAAGATGGGATCGCGGTCGTTTAAAATCCAAACCGTTAATTCTGGATCAGACGGTGGCGATCGGGTACCGTTTCGGTTCATCCCAAATCTAATCCGAGGCACACATTTTAGATCCAACGGCCAGAATTACTGGATATCCCTTCGCCGTGTCACATTTGCTTAAGAGCCCCTGAGTAATATGGAAATCAACTCGCAGTCCTCGTCAGGGGGTTCTAAGTCTTAGGATGTGTTACGCTGAGGCCCCTGCACTTATCGAATATAATAACTGCAGTCCATACCTTTAATAAAACTCGAGAAATTATTTAAAAAATGATTTTTAGTATAAAATTAATTGCAGAAACTTGATTAATTCCTAGAAAATTCATTTTAGCTTCTTTTTAATCCATTCTAGTTCCTATAATTTTGTATTAATATTGTCTATCACTTAGTACCACTATTTCAGCATGAAATCCAAATTAAAATTAACCACTTTGATAATTTAGTACCAAACACATAAATACTTTGGAAATTCATAACTCGCAATCCGTAACTCTAAATTTAGCGGTTCTTTTTCCTATGATCTCGTTACGATGCGTAGATTATTAATATGTATTCTGTATTCATGTTTGTTTTGGCAGAACCACCCAGATTATTCCAGCTTAAGTGCCCGAGTCATGCCTAGGAGGCAGCGACACACTTAAATCGGAATAACCAGTCAGTTCTTCGGATCTAGTCCGATAGAGCGACTTACCAAGTGTTGGGGACTTGTTCTAAAATGCTATAAGTTAAGGACAAGGCAACACAAAATGTTAATGGTTAAAGTCCTTCGTCCTTCGAAGCATTATTTCCCTTGGGATATAATGATCTTCAGACGAAGGTCATGAAGGACGTACCTTCATCATAACAATACATAGTAATGAAAGAAGAAGCATATAAAACATGAGAAATGACATGAACAATCATATGACATCCTTAATATATCTTTTTATATCATTATAAATGAATATGAACAATATTGAATTACATTTGTACCTTCGGCTTGACAGAAGGCAAAAGTCCAAGCGTGACACACGAATGAATACAAGTCAGCGTGAACAGTACGGGGGTACTGTTCACCTATTTATAGGCACGGGACACAGCCCGGTCAAAATTACATTTATGTCCTTGATGACTAGTTACAATCATGACACAAATTATCATGGACTGATTGGTCTTTTCGTCTTTAAGTCGGTGCAACCCTTCGTCTCAAGGCATGTCATTATGCCGAAGCTCCCTGGATCGTAGCTTCGACGTGTACCTTCGCGCTGCGTTTGCTTATATGCGATCTTTCGAAGGTGTTTCTGCTTAGAGGACCTTCGGTGAAGAAGCAGGCCCCCAACGCCAAGGATCGAGTGCCATTAGCTCACACGATGGTGAGACTCAGAGAGAATGCAATAAACATGAAACCACAAGTTAAAGTACCTAAGTTATTACATAAGTCAGAGTTTTACCAAAAGATAACAATGTTCTCAATATTGCAGCAGATAATAGATAACCGAGTAATAGGGCAAGGCCTAGTCCACTACTCCTCTTGGTCCTCTCCTGCCGAGGCAGCATCCCACTCGACTGTCCAACCTGGTGGCAGGGTGGATGGACAAGACACACCATCAAGCATGTCTTGCAGTGTACCTATAAAAATGATGCCACAAGCAAGGCTAAGTATACTAATACTCAGCTAGACTTACCCGGTGTGAGGAGTCTACTCCTCTACCTCTAGACCATGAAGTTGTTTGGCTGAGGGGTTTGGTTTGCCAAAAGCACTAGCTGAGTCTAAAAACAAGTTTTAGCTTTTCCGGTTCTAGAATATCCAGTTACGCTAAGTTTGCTCCTTTCTAAGCATACATGGTAACAATCATTTAGTGCAATCAACATGTTATCTCAAGAAACCTCATTTCACTTCTTACTCGATGCAGTACAAGGGGTCAAGCAGTCTCATTAGCTACATAGACGATTCAAATCAAGTTTCAACCCTGCAAGGTAAACCTAAACACACGACATGTAGGGGCACTCCGTCCCCACACATATCAGCCATCCCCATCGATCCCTGTTTGCGACCAGGGCTCACCATCTTGGCATGCAATGCCCCATTGACCCCGGCCGCAGCCGTGCAGTGGCTGCACTTGCACCCACCATAGCTAGCATGGGAGACCATGTCTCAGGACAAGTGAGGAGGAAAGTCCGTGCCTGGCTTCACTTAGGTACTAGGCTTATTGGTTACTGAAAGGGAAATAGGGTCAAACCTTTTCCTAAATAATTTTGGTGGTTGAATTGCCCAACACAAACAATTGGACTAACTAGTTTGCTCTAGATTATAAGTTCTACAGGTGCCAAAGGTTCAACACAAACCAATAAAAAGTCCAAGATAGGGTTCAAAAAGGAAGGAACAAATCCAACCGAAGGCTGCCCTGGTCTGGCGCACCGGACTATCCGGTGTGCCACCGGACAGTGTCCGGTGCACCACAGAGATCAACTCCGAACTTGCCACCTTCAGGTTTCTGGAAAATGCCACTCCGCTATAATTCACCGGACTGTCCGGTGTAGCACCGGACTGTCCTGTGTGCCATGCGGAGTAATGGCTACAACGCCAACGGTCGTCTGCAAAAGTGAATAGTGAACGCTACAGTGCACGGACAGCGCGCGCAGAGTCAGAGCAGGCGCCAGAAGGCGCACCGGACAGTGAACAGGACCTGTCCGGTGCACCACCGGACTATCTGGTGGCCCAGCTGTCAGAAGCTGCAACGGTCGAACTCTAACGGTTGGGTGACGTGGCTGGCGCACCGGACTGTCCGGTGCGCCCTTCGACAACAGACTTCCCCAACGACCATTTTGGTGGGTGGGGCTATAAATACCCCCCAACCACCACACTTTAAGGCATCCAAGTCTTCAGCTATTGCATTCAATCCAAGAGCTCTAGACTTCACTCCAAGACACAAACAAGAGATCAAATCCTCTCCCAAGTCCGGAATCACTCCAAACATTTAGTGACTAGTGAGAGAGAGATGTTTGTGTTTATTTGAGTTCTTGTCGCTTGGATCGCTTTTCTTCTTCCCCATTCTTGTTCTCAACACCTTTATAATCAAAGCAAGAGACACCAAGTTGTGGTGGTCCTTGTGGGGACTAAGTGTCCCAATTGATTGAGGAGAAAAGCTCACTCGGTCTAGGTGACAGTTTGAGAGAGGGAAAGGGTTGAAAGAGACCCGGTCTTTGTGACCACCTCAACGGGGAGTAGGTTTGCAAGAACCGAACCTCGGTAAAACAAATCACCATGTTACACTCTTCATTTTCTTGTGATTTGTTTTCGCCCTCTCTTTTGGACTCGATTTTAATTCTAACGCTAACCCCAGCTTGTAGTGTGTGCTTAAGCTTATAATTTTCAGATTCCGCCTATTCACCCCCCTCTAGGCGACTTTCAATTGGTATCAGAGCCCGGTACTTCATTAGAGCCTAACCGCTCGAAGTGATGTCGGGAGATCACGCCAAGAAGGAGGTCATGACTGGCGAGAAGCCCACTATAAGCCACGGGAAGGCTCCATCAAGGGAGTCCGGCACAAAGCACAAGGAGGAATCCGCTCCACGCGTCAAGTCGCATCGGAGTGGCGACAAGAAGAAGAAGATGAAGAAAGTGGTCTACTACGAGACCGA
The DNA here is from genome assembly GCA_029449295.1 of Zea luxurians. NCBI lineage: Eukaryota > Viridiplantae > Streptophyta > Magnoliopsida > Poales > Poaceae > Zea > Zea luxurians. Next base: position 7,827,540 of record JAOPSE010000005.1, on the reverse strand, counting down.
CTCTTCGTCGCCCTCCACCTCCGGCTCCGACGCGCCGTCCGTCACTTCTAAGCGCCATGAGCGCAAGAAGTTTAGTAAGATCCCCTTACACTACCCTCGCATTTCCAAACACACTCCTTTACTTTCCGTCCCATTAGGCAAACCACCCGTTTTTTATGGTGAAGATTATTGTATGTGGAGTGATAAAATGAGGCACCATCTAACCTCACTCTGCACTAGTATTTGGGATGTTGTTAAGTTTGGAGCATAGGTACCATCCGTAGGGGATGAGGGATATGATTCGGACTAAGTTGCCCAAATCCAGCACTTCAACTCCCAAGCCACTACTATACTCCTCACCTCTCTAAGTCGAGAGGAGTATAATAAGGTGCAAGGGTTGAAGAGTGCCAAAGAAATTTGGGACATGCTCAAAACCGCGCACGAAGGAGATGAGGTGACAAAGATCACCAAGCAGGAGACGATAGATGGGGAGCTCGGTCGTTTTATACTCAACCAAGGAGAGGAGCCACAAGCCATGTACAACCGGCTGAAGACCTTGGTGAACCAAGTGCGCAACCTCGGGAGCACAAAATGGGATGACCATGAAATGGTCAAGGTTATTCTAAGATCACTTGTTTTTCTTAATCCTACACAAGTTCAATTAATTCGTGGTGATCCTAGATACAAGCTAATGTCTCTTGAGGAGGTTATAGGGAAGTTTGTGAGCTTTGAATTGATGATCAAAGGCTCCAAACAAATCATCGAGCGAGGTGCCACCTCAACACCCGAGGTGCAACCCGTTGCCTTCAAAGCAACAGAGGAGAAGAAAGAAGAGTCTACATCAAGTAGGCTCCCCATCAACGCCTCTAAGCTCGACAACGAGGAGATGGCGCTCATCATCAAGAGCTTCCATCAAATCCTCAAGCAACGGAAGGGGAAAGACTACAAGCCCCGTTCCAAGAAAGTTTGCTATAAGTGTGGTAAGCCCGGTCATTTTATTGCTAAATGTCTATTATCTAGTGATAGTGACAGGGGCGACGACAAGAAGGGAAGGAGGAAGGAAGAGAAGAAGAGATACTACAAGAAGAAGGGCGGCGATGCCCATGTATGCCGGGAGTGGGACTCCGACGAGAGCTCCACCGACTCCTCCTCCGACGAGGACGCCACCAACATCACCGTCAACAAGGGTCTTCTCTTCCCCGACGTCGGCCACAAGTGCCTCATGGCAAAGGATTGCAACAAAAAGAAGGTAAAATCGAGAGCCTCCACTAAATATGCAACATCTAGTGATGAGGATAACTCTAGTGATGATGAAGATAATTTGCTTGCTCTTTTTGCCAACCTAAACATGCAACAAAAAGAAAAATTAAATGAATTGATAGGTGCTATTCATGAGAAGGATGAACTCTTGGATAGCCAAGAGGACTTCCTTATTAAGGAAAACAAAAAGCATGTTAAGGTTAAAAATGCTTATGCTCAGGAAGTAGAAAAATGCGAAAAATTAACTAGTGAGCTTAGCATTTGCCATGACACTATCTCTAACCTTAGAAATGAAAATTCCAAATTAATTGCTAAGGTTGAGAAATTAAATGTTTGTGATGATTCTCTTGTCAACCTCAAAAATGATAATGCTAGTTTGATTTCTAAAATTGAAAAGTTGAATGAATCACTTTCTAGCCTTAAGATTGAGAATGATAAATTAATTTCTAAGGCTAAAGATTTAAATGTTTGCAATGTTTCTATTTCCAATCTTAGAAATGAGAATGCCGTGTTACATGCTAAGATTGATGAATTAAATGCTTGCAAACCATCTACATCTAGTGTTGATCATGTTACTATTTGTACTAGATGTAGAGACATTAATGTTGATGTTATCCATGATCACCTAGCTTTAATTAAACAACAAAATGATCACATATCTCAACTTAGTGCTAAGATTAATGAGCATGACTTAGAAAATGAAAAATTTAAATTTGCTAGAAGCATGCTCTATAGTGGGAGATGCCCTGACATTAAGGATGGCATTGGCTTTCAACAGGGAGGCAATGTTAAACTTAATGCCCCTAAGAAATTGTCTAACTTTGTTAAGGACAAAGCTCCCATGGTTCAGGATAACGAGGGTTACATTTTATATCCTGCTGGTTATCCCGAACATAAGATTAGGAGTATTCATTCTAGGAAGTCTCACTTTGGCTCTCATCATGCTTTTATGTATAAGAGTGAGGCATCTAGTTCTAGGCAATCCACTCATGTTAAATTGCCTAAAAAGAAATATCCTATTGCATCAAATGAGCCTAATGTTTCATTTAAAACTTTTGATGCTTCATATGTGCTTACTAACAAATCAGGCAAAGTAGTTGCCAAATATGTTGGGGGCAAACACAAGGGATCAAAGACTTGTGTTTGGGTACCCAAGGTGCTTGTTTCTAATATCAAAGGACCCAAGACCGTTTGGGTACCTAAGAACAAGGCCTAAACTTGTTTTATAGGTTTATGCATCCAGGGGCTCAAGTTGGATCATTGATAGCGGGTGCACAAACCACATGACTGGGGAGAAAAAGATGTTCTCCTCCTATGAGAAAAACCAAGATCCCCAAAGAGCTATCACATTCGGGGATGGAAATCAAGGTTTGGTCAAAGGACTTGGTAAAATTGCTATATCACCTAACCATTCTATTTCCAATGTTTTTCTTGTAGACTTATTAGATTACAATTTGCTTTCAGTTTCTTAATTATGCAAAATGGGTTACAACTGTCTTTTTACAGATTTAGGTGTTACTGTCTTTAGAAGAAGTGATGATTCAGTAGCATTTCAGGGAGTGTTAGAGGGTCAGCTATACTTAGTTGATTTCAATAGAGCTGAACTCGACACTTGCTTAATTGCTAAGACTAATATGGGTTGGCTCTAGCATCGCCGACTAGCCCATGTTGGGATGAAGAATCTTCATAAGCTTCTAAAGGGAGAGCATATTTTGGGACTAACCAATGTTCATTTTGAGAAAGACAAGATTTGTAGCGCATGTCAAGCAGGAAAGCAAGTTGGTGCCCATCATCCACACAAGAATATCATGACGACCGATAGGCCGCTTGAGCTACTCCATATAGATCTATTCGGCCCGATAGCTTACATAAACATCGGCGGGAGTAAGTATTGTCTTGTAATTGTGGATGACTATTCTCGCTTCACTTGGGTATTCTTCTTGCAGGAAAAATCACAAACCCAAGAGACATTAAAGGGATTCTTAAGACGGGCTCAAAATGAGTTCGGATTGAGGATCAAGAAAATAAGAAGCGACAATGGAACAGAGTTCAAGAACTCACAAATAGAAGGCTTTCTTGAGGAGGAGGGCATCAAGCATGAGTTCTCTTCTCCCTACACACCTCAACAAAATGGTGTAGTGGAGAGGAAGAATAGAACTCTACTTGACATGGCGAGGACCATGCTTGATGAGTACAAGACACCGGACCGGTTTTGGGCCGAGGCGATTAACACCGCCTGCTACTCCATCAACCGGCTCTACCTTCACCGAATCCTCAAGAAGACATCATATGAACTCCTCACCAGTAAAAAGCCCAATATTTCATATTTTAGAGTCTTTGGTAGCAAATGTTTTATTCTTGTTAAAAGAGGTAGAAAATCTAAATTTGCTCCTAAGGCTGTAGAAGGCTTTTTACTAGGATATGATTCAAACACAAGGGCATATAGAGTCTTTAACAAGTCCACTGGACTAGTTGAAGTTTCTTGTGACATTGTGTTTGATGAAACTAACGGCTCTCAAGTAGAGCAAGTTGATCTTGATGAGCTAGATGATGAAGAGGCTCCGTGCGTCGTGCTAAGGAACATGTCCATTGGGGATGTGTGTCCTAAGGAATCCGAAGAGCCTCCACAAGCACAAGATCAACCATCATCTTCCATTCAAGCATCTCCACCAACTCAAGATGAGGAACAGGCTCAAGATGATGAAGAAGAAGATCAAGAAGATGAGCCACCTCAAGAGGAGGACAATGATCAAGGGGCAGATGCCAATGATCAAGACAAGGAAGATGATCAGGGACCAAGGCCGCCACACCCAAGAGTCCACCAGGCGATTCAAAGAGATCACCCCGTGAACACCATCCTCGGCGATATTCATAAGGGGGTAACCACTCGATCTCGAGTCTCTCATTTTTGTGAACATTACTCTTTTGTTTCCTCTATTGAGCCACATAGGGTAGAGGATGCACTTAAAGATTCGGATTGGGTGCTGGCAATGCAAGAGGAGCTCAACAACTTCACGAGGAATGAGGTATGGCATTTGGTTCCACGTCCTAATCAAAATGTTGTAGGAACCAAGTGGGTGTTCCGCAACAAGCAAGATGAGCATGGTGTGGTGACAAGGAACAAAGCACGACTTGTGGCTAAGGGTTATTCACAAGTTGAAGGTTTGGATTTTGGTGAAACCTATGCACCCATAGCTAGGCTTGAGTCAATTTGTATATTACTTGCCTATGCTACTTACCATGGCTTTAAGCTTTATCAAATGGAAGTGAAAAGTGCCTTCCTCAATGGACCAATCAAGGAAAAGGTCTATGTTGAGCAACCTCCCAGCTTTGAAGATAGTGAGTACCCTAACCATGTTTACAAACTCTCAAAGACGCTTTATGGGCTCAAGCAAGCCCCAAGAGCATGGTATGAATGCCTTCGAGATTTTCTTATCACTAATGGCTTCAAAGTCGGTAAAGCCGATCCTACTCTCTTTACTAAAACTATTGCACAGGATTTGTTTATATGCCAAATTTATGTTGATGATATCATATTTGGGTCTACTAAAAAATCTACTTGTGAAGAGTTTAGTAGGATCATGGTTCAAAAATTCAAGATGTCTATGATGGGGGAGTTGAAGTATTTTCTAGGATTTCAAGTCAAGCAACTCCAAGAGGGCACCTTCATCAGCCAAACAAAGTACATTCAAGACATACTCACTAAGTTTGGAATGAAGGATGCTAAGCCCATCAAGACACCCATGGGAACCAATGGGCATGTCGACCTCGACACGGGAGGTAAATCCATAGATCAAAAGGTATACCGGTCGATGATAGGATCTTTACTCTACTTATGTGCATCTCGACCAGATATTATGTTTTCCGTATGCATGTGTGCAAGGTTCCAAGCTGATCTTAAGGAAGTTCACCTTAGGGCTGTGAAAAGAATCTTGAGATATTTAGTTTATACTCCTAAGTTTGGCCTTTGGTACCCCAAGGGATCCTCTTTTGATTTATTAGGATATTCAGATGCTGATTGGGCAGGGTGTAAAATTGATAGGAAGAGCACATCAGGGACTTGTCAGTTTCTGGGAGATCCCTGGTGTCTTGGGCTTCAAAGAAACAAAACTCAGTAGCTCTTTCTACCGCCGAAGCCGAGTATATTGCCGCAGGCCATTGTTGCGTGCAATTGCTTTGGATGAGGCAAACCCTCAGGGACTATGGCTACAAATTTAGCAAAGTCCCTCTCCTATGTGATAATGAGAGTGCCATCCGCATGGCCGGATAATCCTGTTGAACACAACCGCACTAAGCACATAGCCATTCGGTATCACTTTTTGAGAGATCACCAACAAAGGGGGGATATCGAGATAGCCTATATCAATACCAAAGAACAATTAGCCGATATCTTTACCAAACCACTAGATGAGAAAACCTTTACCAAACTTAGGAATGAGCTAAATATTCTTGATTCTAGGAATTTTGATTGATACTTTGCACACATAGCTCATTTATATACCTTTGATCATATCTCTTTTATATCTATGACTAATGTGTTTTCAAGTGTATTCTTATGCTTAGTCATATAATTGAAAGGGAAATGGAGTATTCGGCAAAGACGACGCTTCCACTCAACTCCATCGGTATTATCTACTCCTTGTCGGTATTCTGCCATCTCTCCACACTGGTATAATCTTTCACTCATATATTGTTTGCCAAAGGGGGAGAAAATTTTACTAAGGGCTCATATTTCACTCAAAGTATCCATTTTTGGTGATTCATGCCAAAGGGGGAGAAAGTATTAGCCCAAAGCAAAAGGACCGCACCACCACGCCAATTTCAAAATTTTTTGAAACAAGTTTAAGTTTTTAAATGTTTCTTCAATTGGTATCTTTGAAACTAGTATTCCTCTAAGAAATTTTATCTCAATTGGTAAAACCCTCTTGAACACTAAGAGGAGAATTTCGTTAAGGGGGAGTTTTGTTTAGTCAAAGGAAAAGCATTTGAAACAGGGGAGAAAATTTCAAAATCTTGAAAAGGCTTCTCGAAAATCTTAGTTATATACCTTTGACTATTCGCAAAAAGACTTTGAAAAGAATTTCCAAAAGAATTTGCAAAAACAAAACAAGTGGTGCAAATATGGTCCAAAATGTTAAATAAGAAGAAAGCAATCCATGCATATCTTATGAAAGTTTAAATTGGTTTAATTCCAAGCAACCTTTGCACTTACCTCATGCAAACTAGTTCAATTATGCACTTATATATTTGCTTTGGTTTGTATTGGCATCAATCACCAAAAAGGGGGAGATTGAAAGGGAAATAGGGTCAAACCTTTTCCTAAATAATTTTGGTGGTTGAATTGCCCAACACAAACAATTGGACTAACTAGTTTGCTCTAGATTATAAGTTCTACAGGTGCCAAAGGTTCAACACAAACCAATAAAAAGTCCAAGATAGGGTTCAAAAAGAAAGGAGCAAAACCAACCGAAGGCTGCCCTGGTCTGGCGCACCGGACTGTCCAGTGTGCTACCGGATAGTGTCCGATGCACCACCGAACAGTGTCCGGTGCACCAGGGAGATCAACTCTGAACTTGCCACCTTCGGGTTTCTGAAAAATGCCACTTCGCTATAATTCACCAGATTGTTCGGTGTAGCACCGGACTGTCCGGTGTGCCATGCGGAGTAACGGCTACAGCGCCAACGGTCGTCTGTAAAAGTGAACAGTTAACGCTACAGTGCGCGGACAGCGCGCGCAGAGTCAGAGCAGGCGCCAGAAGGCGCACCAGACAGTGAACAGGACCTGTCCGGTGCACCACCGGACTGTCCGGTGGCCCAGCTGTCAGAAGCTCCAATGGTCGAACCCTAATGGTTGGGTGATGTGGCTGGCGCACCGGACAGTGTCCGGTGGTGCACCGGACTGTCCAGTGCGCCCTTCAACAGCAGACTTCCCAACGGCCATTTTGGTGGGTGGGGCTATAAAAACCCCCCAACCACCACACTTCAAGGCATCCAAGTCTTCAGCTATTGCATTCAATACAAGAGCTCTAGACTTCACTCCAAGACACAAACAAGAGATCAAATCCTCTCCCAAGTCCAGAATCACTCCAAACATTTAGTGTCTAGTGAGAGAGATATTTGTGTTTATTTGAGTTCTTGTCGCTTCGATCGCTTTTATTCTACCTTTGTAATCAAAGCAAGAGACACCAAGTTGTGGTGGTCCTTGAGGGGACTAAGTGTCCCAATTGATTGAGGAGAAAAGCTCACTTGGTCTAGGTGACCGTTTGAGAGAGGGAGAGGGTTGAAAGAGACCCGGTCTTTGTGACCACCTCAACGGGGAGTAGGTTTGCAAGAACCGAACCTCGGTAAAATAAATCACCGTGTTACACTCTTCATTTGCTTGTGATTTGTTTTCGCCCTCTCTTTTGGACTCGATTTTAATTCTAACGCTAACCCCGGTTTGTAGTGTGTGCTTAAGCTTATAATTTTCAGATTCCGCCTATTCACCCCCTCTAGACGACTTTCAGTTACCATATTTTTTGGCATGTGTTTAGTACATTCAAACGCTTGACTCAGGTATCTGCACATTAATCCTTAAGTCCATTCCTGTCTTATTGACAAGGCATCCACCCTAGTTCCATGTCCATAGACCACCATAGATCCCATTATCAAGATGAATACAATCAATTCGTGACCTCGCGCGAGTGCTAGAAAAATCACTCAACTTCTACCGAGATTCTTAATTAGGATAACAACTACTCGACCTATCATACTAGTATCCACCTCACAGGAAATCCTGAGTTCATGCAACTAGGGTTCCCAGGCTTCTTCCTGCAGTGCCTCTTGCTCTTGGATTAAGAAATCTAATGAATGCAAATGCATGAGTATGAATGCAACATATTTATATATATTTATATATATATATATATCCATGGTGTATACTAGACTTCAAGGATTTCTCTCATCTTTTATTTTTAAGGGCTTTTATGGGGTAGGTTGAACTGCGCTTCTGTTTTAGAAATTTCCAAAAATTCTATAAAAATTATAGTGGCTTCTTGTTGGCTTACTTAAGCTTCTCGCAAAATTTGGGGTGCAAAATGGAAGTGGTTATCTATGTACAAAAATGACAAGGTCTAGGGCAGAGAGGGCACTTTAAACTACAACCCTTGTGTAGAAGTGGCTTCTGCCCTATAACTTATTTTTGTTGATGTTTATGGGTAATATTATGCTCCTATGCCAAATTACAGCTAAGGATACCTAATGGTTATTTAATGGTGTTTTTCTAAAGTTTGGGGGCTTAGTGGGTGCTTTCTACTAACACTCTATTTGCAAAATGTCAAACAATAGATTTCCTAATTTTTCTAGTTTCTTCTTTGTGCAAGAGCAATCATTCCTAAAGTTGGTTATTTTTACTTATAGGGGATGGGTTGTATGATTTCTTAGAATCTGTAAACTTTCTCATGGGACCGGGGGTGGGGTATATGCCACTATGTAACTACCTCATTTTTATATTTTTCCTTATAGCACATATTTCAAATACTTAGAAAAAAATAAGGTTGCTTACTGTTTTCTACTTTTGGTCTCTCTTTTTATTTTCTAGAAGTATCGGCAAAATCCTAGTTTTATTTGTTTAACCCACTTACTTTGATATTCTAGGGTGGTAGTTATTTTTGTAGTGATAAAATAGTGGTCAAGGGTCTGCTAAATTTTCCTTAACGTTATTTCATATGTCCCATTATTTTTAATCTTTATCTCACTTAAATACTCAATACCTAAATCAATTCCTAAATTCTAGAATAGTACTGGACTAAGGTTTCATTTATTTTTCCCTTGAACTTCATCACTTACGCGTGCCGGGAAAAATAATATTGCTCTCTGGTTTCTATTTTTATTGCCCTTTTCTATTTTTCCAAAGTTTGACTAAAAACAAGTCCTAGGGGATAAAATTTGCTTAATCTTGGTTACTAGGTTGCTTAACATTTTTAAACATTGTAACTAATGGTCAAGTATCTCCATAAATTTTCTCAACCTTAGTCTAAAAGTTTTTCTACCATTTTCCTTATTTTCAAGGTTTAAGGGGGTTTCTTATTTAAATCAAAACCTTAAAACTTGCTACTGTACAAAGGTGATTCCATATTTTTGGTTGTAAGCTCCTAGTACACGAGGTTTAACAAAATTGGTTTCATGAATGTTTGGTAAGTCTTCATCAAGTTATGAATTTTTGAAGCTTTGCTGCAGATTTAAAAGGTATTTCCAAATAACAGGAAAAGAAACTCCGCTTTGCGCTCGGGTCCCTGGACTTTCTTCCCTTCCTCTTTCGCAAGTTAGTCCTTAGGGCGCTATTCACCCGAGTCACTGACATCGTGAAAACCCCCTAGGCTTATGAACTATTCAACCCTCGCTCCAAACCTCACCGGAATAGTGACAACGGTGGAAAAAGGGGTGGCGGGGCTTACTAGTGGCGATCTAGCTCCGGTGAAGTGGTCGCGGAGATCGGGGAGGCCCTGGCAAATACGTCGATGGTCGGATGATGGCCAGTGGTGATCGGAGTCGTCCGGTCTACCTCCCCCGGCGGTCGGAGTTCGACGGTGGAGGTGCTCTGGCTAGTCAGCGTCGGTAGGGCTCGATTCCCTTGGCAAACAAGCACCTCAGGTAGTGGGAAGATGATTCCCCAAAGGAATTTGGCTAGGGTTGGATGTGGAAGCGGGTCCATGCACATAGGCGCTCGGTTGTGGTCCGGCGAGCGGTGGCGCTACCTTGGTGAGGCGTGCAGGCGAAATGGGCTAGCCAAGGAGGTTCACTAGGGGCTAGGGAAACTCCTGGTGGCAATGGCTTGAGGGTTGGAAGACAGTGTTGGCCGGGCCATGGTGGTTGGCCCTTCAGCTGGCAAGGCGGGTGGTGGCGTAGTCCGGCGGTCGCGAACTCTGGCAAAGAAGGCTTGCAATGGGCGTGCAGGGAGAGGTTGAGGGCACACTAGTACTTATAGGCATGGGTGCTCGCGACGCTGCGGTTTCCCTGGTCGTGGCGCAGGCGAGGGCAGGCACACTGGTTGGCGCATGGGCAAGCGAACAGAGCCCGCTCGGCTTCTATCAACCGGCGTCGAACACTTGGCAAGTGTTCGCCGAGCCCTTTTCTTCGTCGTTTTGTCGCTTGTCCAAGCCCTATCTCAGCTAAATCTTTGTATACAATCTATTTCTTATGCTCTAAGCTAGAGATAAGGTGTGGGGGTCGATGGATTTTGTTCACTGGCTGAGTAGATCTTGCCCACTCAAGTGTGATCTGTCCAACAGGCTGTTTCCCGAGGCAAGGGCAGGGTTTTGTCACGTCTGGCTTCGAGTTTTAATGCCATCTTCTGATAGGGGTTAGGTTGGGTAATTAGTCATGCCTTTGTCAATTGGGCCAAGGGGTTTTGAGTTTTAGAACATGGTGAACGCATTTGATCTTTGTGAGAGGGTTGAATTTCAGAACTCTGAAATTCTGATTTTTATTTGAAGCTCCCACTTGAGTGGCTTGTTTGGGGATTTTGCATAATCTTTTTGAGAAAACCTTCTGACTATTTTTGTAGGTTATTAAGTGTATCGCAACTTTTATAATTGGCCCAAGTCATGACAATGTGATTTACTAGGTCCTTTCACTGAGTTTCTCTTTGGTGCACTAATGTACTAAAAAGGGGAATTCTAGGGTTGTAGCACTTCACCCTCTTCCCTAAGCTTGATATGGTTAAGGTATGATCTCTAGGGTGATAAAGACTTGATTAAGGCTTAGCTCCTCAAGTTTGGTGCCTTTTTCTCAAACTAAACCACATGTGATAATAGGTCACAGATGTAGGTACTGAGGAGAAACCCTGAGTAACACCTGGGGTGTTACAGCCCTCCCCCTTAAAAGAATCTCGCACTGAGATTCGAGTCGAGGTCCTCCAGGGGTGAGGAGGTGGTTACAACTTGCTCGCATAGTATTGGTTAGCTTTTTAAGGTTCACGAGAAAATCTGCTCTTCGAATGTCATCCTCTTTGCAACTTGAGAAGGAAGCCCTTTTTTACTTAATTTCATATCTTAATTCGGTTTTCATTAAAAGCAACTTTCCTATATTTGGAATCAGAGGGCAGAGGGCTGGGGTATGGTTACGTACTGACTTCCTTAGGTAGACAATCGGGGTAGTACTTGCATAGATAATCCTTAGTCTCCCATGTAGCCTCTTCTTCCGTATGGTTGCTCTATTGGATCCTATACATCTTGATTGTCTTTGTACGAGTGGATCTTTCCTTGCAATCCAGAATCTTGGAGGGGTGTTTTTGGTATGATAGATCTAGTTCTATCTCTATATCTGGCTCGGTTATGACTTCTGTTGGTAACCGGATACACTTCTTTAGTTGGGATACATAGAACACATTATGTATGGTAGACATTTTCGGAGGTAACTTCAACTTGTATGCCATGGGTCCACATGCCTTTATGATCTCATAAGGTCCAATGTAGCGAGGGGCTAGCTTGCCTTTGACCCCAAATCTTTGCACTCCTTTTGTGGGTGATACCTTTAGATATACGTGATCTCCCACTTGAAACTGTAGGGGTTTACTTCTTTTGTCGTGGTAACTCTTTTGCTTGGCTTGAGCAGCCTCTAGGTTCTTCCTGATTATCTTTACTTTTTCTTTCGGCTTCCAACACTAGGTCGGGCCCAAAAATTTCTCTCTCTCTGGGCTGCGACCAATTTAGGGGTGTTCGACACCTCCTTCCATATAGGGCCTCAAAGGGTGCCATCTTCAAACTGGATGGATAGCTGTTGTTGTAGGCAAATTCTGTTAAGGAGAGACACTTGTCCCAGTTCTTGCCATAGTCGATTGCACAAGCTCTTAGCTTATCCTCGAGGATCTGATTTACCCTTTCTGTTTGACCATCGGTTTGAGGGTGGTAAGCCGAACTTCTTATTAACTTGGTTCCCAAGGACTCTTGTAATTGTTCCCAAAATCTGGCTATGAATTGGGCTCCTTGGTCAGAGACAACTGTCCGAGGTAAACCATGCAAACACACAATTCGGTCGATGTATAATTCCGCATACTTTTGCGCCTTATCGGTGGTGTCCACTGGAAGAAAGTGGGCCACTTTTGTTAATCGGTCCACAATGACCCAGATTGAAACATGATGTCGAGAGGTGTTGGGCAGACCCACAATGAAATCCATGCTGATGTCATCCCATTTCCATGAAGGTATCGATAGGGGTTGCAAGGCACCGACCGACTTTAGGTGACTTGCCTTTATCCTCTAACACATATCACATTCCGACACATACTTGGCTATCTCTCTTTTCATCCTTGTCCACCAATACAGGGGTTTCAGATCATGGTACATCTTGGTGCTCCCTGGGTGCATGGAGAATTTGGAGAGGTGAGCCTCATCCAAAATTTCCTTCCTGAGGTTCCCATTCTTAGGAACGACCAGTTGATCTTTGAACCATAATATTTCCTTACTGTCCTAGCGGAAAAACTTATACTTCTCAACTTTCTAGCAAAAGATTTTCCTTGATGATTTGCACTCCCTTATCACCGAGTTGGGCCATAATAATTTGGTCTAACAAGGTTGGTTTGATGGAGATGTAGTTCAAGTTACCAGAGGGAATTACTTCAATCCTCATCTTACTCAACTCATCACATAGGGTATTGATGTGAGGATCCATTGTCACACAATTGCATTGTGACTTTCGACTTAGGGCATCTGCTACCACATTGGCTTTCCAAGTCATAGTCCTTGATCAGTTCCAGCCATCTTCTCTGTCTCATGTTGAGGTTGGCTTGAGTAAAGATGTACTTGAGGCTCTTGTGAGAGGTATAGATATTGCAGCGAGCTCCCATCAAGTAATGTCTCCAAATTTTCAAGGCGTCAACGACGGCTGCCAATTCTAAGTCATGGGTAGGATAATTCTGTTCATCATGTCTGAGTGCTCTTGATGCGTAGGCAATGACTTGGTTGTCTTGCATTAAAACACAACCTAGCTTAGTGCCAGAGGCATCACAATACACATCAAATGGCTTGTTGTTGACAGGTTGCGCCAACACGGGTGCTGTGGTCAGGTGCTGCCTCAAGGTGTGAAAGGCATCTTCACATTTCTGACTCCATTCGAACTTTGCCCCCCTTTTTCAATAGTTCCATCATGGGTTTAGCAATCCAGGAGAAATCTGGAATAAATCATCAATAATACCCTGCCAATCCCAGAAAACTCTGAATCTGACAAATAGTGGTGGGTGGCTTCCAATTCATCACCTCTTGCACTTTATCCGGATCAACAACTATCCGTTCATGAAAGATAGTGTGACCTAAGAATTTAATTTCCTTTAGCCAAAAATCACACCTAGACACTTTGGCATAAAGGCGGTGCTCTCTCAGACGTTGGAGTACGATATGTAGGTGCCCAGCATGTTCCTCTTCATTCCTTGAGTATACTAAGATATCATCGACAAAGACCACCACAAATTTGTCCAGCTCGGGCATGAATACCGAATTCATCAGGTACATGAAGTATGCGGGCGCATTTGTTAACCCGAACGACATCACCAGATAATCGTACAACCCATATCTGGTTGAGAAGGCTGTCTTTGGAATATCACTTGCCTGTATCTTAATTTGGTGATAGCCGGAGCGAAGATCTATTTTGGGAAACACCTTAGCTCCAACCAATTGGTCAAAAAGAACATCAATACGAGGCAAAGGATACTTGTTTTTGATAGTCACCACGTTGAGTGGGCGGTAATCTATGCACAATTTTAAACTCTCGTCCTTCTTCTTCACGAACAAGGCTGGACATCCCCAAGGTGAAGTACTTGGGTGGATAAATCCCTTGTCCAACAATTCTTGTAATTGTTTCTTCAATTCTGTAAGCTCGACGGGTGGCATCCTGTAGGGCCTCTTGGAGATAGGTGCAGTTCCTGGTTGCAATTCTATGGCAAACTCGATATCCCGATCTAGCAGCATTCTTGGTAGCTCATCCAGAAAGACATCTGCATACTCACAGACCACTGGAATCTTCTCCAAGGGTAGCTCTATCATGGAAAAGGCACAAGACTGGGTGTTCCCCTAGCTAGGTAGGTACAAAGTAAGCTCCCTAAAGGTGGGAGAATGGATTTCCAAAGACCTGACAACTATATCTAGCAAGACCTGGTGTTGGGTCATCCAGTTAGTCCCCAAGATGATATCTATGTTCTCCAGCCCCAAAATCAGGAGTTTGGTTTTAAAGGTTTTGCTTCCCAACTAGATAGGTACATTTCGATTTAATTGGTTGGTTGCAATTTTGCCTCCTGGCGTTGCTATCATAAAAGCCCCTTGGGTACGGTAGAAGGGCAGTTGGCATTTGACACTGAATTTTTGGCTAATGAAGCTATGTGATGCACCAGAGTCAAAAAGAATTAACACAAGTTGATTAAAAACTAAAAAGGTACCAGTCATGATGGGTGCTCCTTTGGGTAGCTCCTCCAGAGTAGTGAAATTGAGCCTCCCTTGCTTGACTTGCACCTTTTGCTTCCTCCCTTTTTCTTGGTTAGCTGTTGGCATCTGTCTTTGTTGATTCCGTGGGCAATCCTTGGCGTAGTGGCCTGTGTTGCCACATGTGAAGCATTTGTTCCCGTTTCCTTGTCGGAACTGCTGCTGCTGTTGCTGTCGCGGGGGCTGATTATTTCTTGGAGCAGGCGTGGGGAAACATTTATGTCCCGACATTTACATGCAATCATAACTCAAGTGATCAAGGACTAAACAGTCTTTTTCCCTTGAGTCGGTGACGACCTTTGGCTTCGTCATAATACTAAGCCGAAGCTCCTTCAGTCATAGCTTCGGCTTCCATCCATGTCATCATGTCGCGTATGCCTTTGTATTATCTTGTCCGTAGGTGTTTTTGCCTTGAGGACCTTCGGCGGGGAAGAAGACCCCCAACAAATGTAATTATGTCCGGGCTGCGTCCCACACCTATAAATAGATGAACAATACCTCCGTACTGCGGATGCTAGATTGTAATCTCTCTCGCGTCATCTTTGCATTTACACCTTCTGGCGAACTGAAGGTTTTATTGTATTATAAATATTATTAATGTTAATTCTTGTCTATGGATATAAATATAAATAAACTGCAAGGATCTAATCATTATCTATATTATTTAATGTTCTTTCGCATTCTTATTTATATTTATAATTATATGCTAAAATGATGATGGTATGTTATTCATGACCTTCGTCTAAAGATCATTATATCCGAAAGGAAATAATGCTTCGAAGGACGAAGGTCTTTAACTATTAACAATTGTGTTGCCTTGTTTTTGATCTATAGCATTTGAGAACAAGTGACCAACATTGGCGCCCACCTCCGGTGAACTCACTTCCACAATTGTGACGATGGCTCTGCAAAGCGATCAACCTTCGGTTACGAAGCTAGTGCTCCCGATCACAGGTGGTTCAACTTCTGAACCAGATAACAAGAGGTAGAAGAAAGAAGCACAGAGAAGTGTATAGCATGTTGGGGTGCAAGGACCCTTCATAAAGTCCAAGTGGTCTCATATTCCAATCACCTTCTCTTAGGAAGACCTTCAGCTTAAGGATTATCCTCACAACGTTGCAATGGTCATACCTTGTGTTATAAAGGGATTTCTGGTACATAATGTCCTAGTAGACATAGGCAGTGCAACGGATATCATCTTTGCAAAGGCTTTTAGGCAAATGCAAGAGCCAGATGACAAGATACATGGTGTAACACACCCTCTTTGGGGTTTCAGAGGAAAACAGATTGTGGCATTTGGCAAGATAATAATGCTGGTCACTTTCGGCTACGTTCACAACACAAGGACAGAGCAGGTTGTCTTTGATATTGTTGATATGGAGTATCCATACAATGCAATCATTGGTTGAGGGACGCTCAATGCCTTCGAAGCTATACTCCACCCAGCATACCTTTGCATGAAGATACCATCGAAACAAGGGCCCATTGCTGTGCATGGGAGTCAAGAAGCTGCTAGGAGAGCCAAAGGAAGTTGGATGGATTCGAAGGCAATTCATAAAATAGATGAAGCCGAAGCTTATCAGCAGTATAAGTATAAAAGAGAAAAAAGCTGCTTCGGCAGATCAACCAAAGCCTATGCTTTTGTGTGAAGACATAGCAGAGCAAAAAGTGTTGCTGGGGTCTCAATTATCTGATGAGTAGGAAAAGACTTTGCTAAGATTCTTGTTTAACAACAAAGATGTTTTTGCTTGGACAAGCATATCTCTGTGGTGTTAATAGGGACATCATCAAGCACTCACTCAATGTAGACTCGTCCTTCAGATCAAGGAAGCAGAGACTTTGGAAAATGTCCGATGACAAAGCTAAAGGTGCACGAAATGAAGTGAAAAGACTTCTAAGTGCTGGTGTTATTAGGGAGGTAGCATACCTAGAGTGGCTGGCCAACACAGTCATGGTAAAGAAAGCCAACAGAAAATGGAGGATGTGTATTGACTTTACAGATCTCAACAAGGCATGTCTGAAGGATGAATTCCCATTGACAAGAATAGATTCCCTTGTAGATGCAGCAGCTACTTCAGAACTCATGAGCTAATTGCATTGCTACTCAGGCTATCACCAAATATGGATGAAAAAGGAGGATGAGCCAAAGACAAGCTTCATAACTCCTAGTGGCACCTATTGCTATCTTTGGATGCCTGAGGGGCTCAAGAATGCTGGAGGAAGGTTTAGCAGAATGACTGCCAAAGTTCTTCACTCCCAAATTGGCAGAAATGTGCTGACATATGTTGATGATATCATAGTAAAAAGCACAAAGCAAGAAAACCATGTCGCTGATTTGCAAGAGACATTTGCCAATTTCAGACAAGCTGGTCTTAAGTTAAACCCAGAAAAATGTGTCTTCGGAGTGAAGAAGGGCAAGTTTCTTGGTTGCCTGGTATCGACAAAGGGCATCAAAGCTAACCTAAGCAAAATCGAAGCTATCCTTTAAATGGAGCCGCCAAATTCAAAAAAGGGGGCTCAACGGTTAGCAGGAAGGCTAGCATCATTAAGCATATTCATTTCAAGATCAGTAGAGAGGAATCTACCTTTCTTTGAAATATTGAAATCAGCCAAAGTCTTCCAATGGGGTCCAGCTTAGCAGAAAGCCTTCGATGAGCTGAAGCAGTACTTGATAGATTTAACAACTCTAACCCCACCTTCATCAGGGACTCCATTACTTCTATATGTGGCTGCTTCCCATGTTGCGGTTAGTGCAGCACTTGTACAGGAGAAACAAGATGGCCAAATAAAAAAGCAAGCACCGGTATACTTCGTCTCCAAAGTACTCAGCCCATCAAAGAAAAATTACATAGAATTGGAGAAGGTATTGTATGCTGTATTGATGGCCTCCAGGAAGCTTCGACATTACTTCCAAGCATATCACATAATAGTGCCTTCATCGCAACCCTTAAAGGACATAATGAGGAACAAAGAAGCTACAGGAAGGGTCAGAAAATGGGCTACAAAACTCAATGAATTCACCATTGATTATGTACATAGATCTTCAATACAATCTTAGGCGTTAGCAGACTTAATTGCTAATTGGACGCAAGGGGCTCAAGATGAAGAAACAGTAAAAGATGCTGAAGCTTGGACGGTATTTTGCAATGGGTCTTGGGGAACCTTCGGTGTAGGGGCAGCTACTGTCCTAGTTGCACCTTCCAAAGTCAAAACATGTTATGCAATAAAATTGGACTTCAGCTGTACAAATAATATTGTGGAGTATGAAGCTCTTCTCTTGGGGCTTCGGAAGCTAAAGACAATCGGAATAAGAAGGGCAATCCTCAAGACCGATTCACAAGTTTTCTCGGGTCACGTGGACAAAAGCTGTAAGGCAAGAGACCTGAAGCTTGAAAAGTATTTAGATGCAGTCCGAAGGTTGGAAGCCTCTTTTGAAGGATTTTCTATAAAAAAATATCCCAAGGGGAGAGAATGAGCATACAGTCTTATTAGCTAAATCAGCGACACAGGGGATCCCTTTACCTTCGGAAGTATTTTTTAAAACAATAAAAGCACCTTCGGTTGAGCTCATGGAAAGAGCAGTGCTCACAATTTCACCTGTACATAGTGAAGATTGGAGGACTGAAATTGTATCCTTCCTCCAGGGCAACTGTCTTTCGGACGATGAAGGTTATAATAAAAGAATGGAGGCAAGGACAAGACCATATGTAATAATAGAAGGGGAGTTATACAAGCACAGAGTTCGCTCTCCATTGCTCAAGTGTTTATCCAGAACCGAAGGACAAGAATTAATGAAAGAGATACATGTAGGACTGTGTGGGGCCCACATTGGGTGTAGACCTCTGCTGGGGAAGGTTTTCAGACAAGGTTTCTACTGGCCTAAGGCAGCTTCGGATGTAGCAGAATTAGTACAAAAATGTGAAAATTGCCAAAGATGCGCCAGAGATCAGAAGCAACCTTCGTCTTTGACTCAACTAATACAACCAACTTGGCCACTGCAAAGATGGGGTTTGAATTTGTTAGGACCACTACCACCAACACAAGGCAACCTAAAATATGTTGAGGTGGCGGTGGAATACTTTTCCAAGTGGATTGAGGCAAAGCCTTTGGCTATAATAACTTCGGCCACAGTACAAAAATTCTTCTAGCAAAGTATCATTTGTCGTTTCAGGGTGCCGAAGGCTATCACTGTTGATAACGGAACTCAATTTGATGCTGAAACTTTCAAGACTTTTTGTAGCCAAATTGGCACAAAAATACACTTTGCATCAGTAAGGCATCCTGAGTCAAATGGGTTGGTAGAAAGGGCAAATGGAATCATAATAACAGGAATAATGAAGTCAATTTTCAATAAGCCTAAAGGAAAGTGGCTAGATGAATTAATAAAGGTGGTTTGGAGCCACAATACTGCTATATCAAGGTCAACAGGGTTTACTCCGTTAAAGCTTCTGTTCGGTGATGAAGCAATAACACCGGAAGAAGCAAGAACGGGTTCAATAAGAACCTTAGCTTCAACTGAAGATGAAAGTGACTGCCAAGTAACAAAAGATACCATAGAAGGGACCATACTCCAAGCCATAGAGCACATCAACAAATACAGGCTGAAACAATAAAATGGCGTGACAGAAAAGTTAGATTGAAAACATCAAGCTAGGTCATTTAGTACTTCGAAGAGTGGCTAACCCCGATACAGTAGGGAAGCTTTAGCTCAAATGGGAAGGCCCTTTCTTGGTGGTATCTTCGTCAAGACCCGGTTCTTACAGGCTGAAGGATATGAACGGCAACGACATACCCAGGTCTTGGAATACGGATGAGCTTCGGCGATATTATGTGTAATCGATGTAATTTTCTTTTTTTCCCTATGGCACGCTTTTCCTTTCAAGAGGGGAGAAAGGTTTATAATGGGGCCATAGGTTGTAATTTTCAATTTTTCTTGTTTAGCCCTATGCAATACAAGGGCCAAATTCCCGCAAGAATGTAACATGTAACAACAGAATCCACACCATCGAGTGCAAAAAGACAAGGAAAAGCTCAAAAGTCGTCCATAACGGGATGCAGAGCTAAAATGTCACCTAAGTAAAAGGTGAAGAAGCTACAAAGTTGTTCCTAAGTGAGCGCAGAGTAAGTTCTGAAGCTCAAAAGTCGTTCCTAAGGGAGCGCAGAGTAAGTTCCGAAGCTCAAAAGTCATTCCTAAGGGAATGCAGAGCCAAAATACTACCTAAATCAGAGGTGAAGAAGCTCAAAAGTCGTTCCTAAGGGGATGCAGAGCTTAACTCCAAAGTCGTTCCTAAGGGGATGCAGAGCTAAAATACCACCTAAGTAAAAGGTGAAGAGACTCCAAAGTCGTTCCTAAGGGGATGCAGAGTCTGGATGTGGTTTTGTGTGTGTTTGTGACATACATTTGCATGTCTCATCACATCATTTTTGCATTCATATAAGCATTCATTAGACATTCATAGGATCATCATCATCATGACATGAAGCACAGGCGTTGACAGAAAACAAAAAGATGCCTCTCTATGGTGACAAAATGCTTTGTTGAATACGAAGATGCTTCGTCTTAGATAAAACTTCATGGTGTATGGAGACACTTCGTCTTTAATGAAAAATGCTTCGATGTGAACAAAAAGAAGGGAAGGTGTTTTTCGCCTTCGGCTCAAAAAAATTGTAAGTGCTGGTTTCGCTCACAGCAAAGCAATTCATACATAGACGAAGAGGTAAGATTATATTACAAGGTATGGATAAATATGTACAATATTCAGCTCAAATGTCGATTACAATCTTTCGCCAAACAGAAGTCTCAGTTTTTATACAGATAAATGCAAGACGGGAATCCAAAAGTCTTCAGGACCTTCGAAACATGCTTCAGTCTAACGGTCTTCGGCACCACCATCCTGCAGATAGATAAAGGTATAAGGCAGCCGACAATCTAATAAAGGTAAACTAAGGTAAAAAGATAAAGATAAAAGCTTCATACTGTGTTGAGTAGTTACCGAGCTTCGTCTCCAGCTAGCTCACGCCCGCCCTTTGCCCAAGTTTGAGTAATAAACCTATTTCCGATGCTTTGGGTTTCAGCGGGAATATCAACTAAATATGACATTGAAAGGCTGAAGGATGGCTTGTTAACCGTTTTTGCATGAGTGCATCCGGCCTTTAAAAACGTAGCAGCTGTGCCACGAGAAGCTAACAGAGCACAGAAATGCCTGTCCCCACTTATAACTTCATCGAGAGCTTCAACTTCGTTTTCAATATGCTCGAATGCCTTGGGGATATCTTCAGCCAAAGGGGCAATTTCTTTAGAGGTAGCCCCAACTGAGTTGAATATTCCTTTCAGTCGGTTTACACAGCGGGTGGCAAAGTCTGTGCACTTGTTCTGAAGGACTTTCATAAACTCATGAAGCTTCATATTTTTCTTAGCTTCGGCTTCAGCCCTTGATTGCAGTTCTTTTATTTCTTGGTCGAAGCGCTTTGATTTTTTGTTCAAAATTGTTCGAGCATTGTCAAGTTCCTCGCTTAATTTAGTGTTTTGGGATTGTGCTTCCGCGAGGGAGCCTTCGACCGCTTGTAGCAGGAAATCCTTCTTCTCTAGAGAAGCTTCAAGATCTTTTATCTTATTTTCCAAGCCTTCAATTAATTTCGTTTTTCCTATCTTCATTATCCTGCTGCATTTTCAACGCTTTGCTAGCAGCATACTCTGCAACAACAAGTTATAGTTAGAACATTTAATTCACCACAAAGATAATAATAATAATAACTTAGTTAAAGGTCTCACCTTGAAGTTGGAATAAAATAAGCTACCGACAATATGTTGCCGTCGGTAGCAACTGATATCACTTTCTAGCTTTGGAAAGCTGACACTCTTTGATAAAGTGCCGACTATCTTTGCCCCGTCACGGTCGTGGATACATCCTAAGATCTCCTCATCAACCCCGCCGAAGAGCAAAGCCCCTAGTTGGTATCCGCACGACATAACAAATTTTTAACTCCAATTTTTCTTCTTCTGAAAGCTCCTGACCGCCTAGGTGCCGAAGGTCGAAATCTTCTTCGCCCGAAGGACCGGTATCATTTCCCTTTCTTTATCTAGCGCTGTGGCCACGTCCTCCTCTGCAGTAACATCTTTAACTACATCTAATATAAGCCTGTCAATATCCGACATTGTAGCTTCGGCTTCACCGGCATCCTTGGCTTCGATAGCAGCTTTAGCTTCGGCACCCGTAGCAGTCACAGCCTTAGTCGCCGAAGCTGAAGGCGGTGTTCATTCAATGGCTTGCATCACATTTACTATTCATTGTTTCTTTTGTTCTTTCACTTTCTCCTCTGTAGCCGAAGGTTGTACTCTCTTCTATAAAAAATTTGTCAGTTTTGATCCAGTGGACGTAGCAGCTTGAAGGGTGGGGAATCAGTCATTACCTTTAGAATTTCTTCCACTTTGGCAGCAGAGGGCGTCGAAGGAGCTTCTTCTCCTGCTTTCGGCTTAGAAGAAGGCACTATGCTAAGCTTTCGCTTCTTATAAATTGCCATCTTTGGCTCTTGTGTTGTTCTTGGTTTCTTCAAAGCTTTTTCATCTTCCTTTATCAATTGGGCAGCTTGCCTACTCAGAATACTGACTATTCTTTTCTTTTTATCCCTTCGGCCCCCTTGTCGAGCTTCTCATAGTCAGGATAATCGAAGTTTAAGGTATCCATAACACGGTTTAGCCTCCGTTTTGGCCGGGTGCCGAAGGCGGCAGTCATCAATTTATCTTCTTTTTTGGTATAATTACCAAGTATTTCGTTGCACATGGTTTCAATCATCTCCAGCCATTCGTTGCAAGGTTTCTTGAATTGTTTCTCAAATTTAAAGTGATAGGGGAGCCGTACAAGCTCATACTTTTTTCCTCCATCTTTTTTCTTTGGCATCCCCCAACCGCTAGAAGTTGGAAATGTTTTGTTTGCCAAATATTCTTGTACCAAGTCCCTAGTACTAATTTCGGCAGCCACCACTCAAAATTCAACTTCGGCTAGCTGGCATGGGGAGCCAAGCTGCATATGGCACAAGGGCCTGGTCATTCCAAAGCTTAATTTCATGAGCCTCATGACCATAGTCATCAACTTCTCCCTTCTCGTCCGCTTTCACATAAAACCATTCATTTGTCCACCAGGTTGGCCATTTAGTGTGATAGCCAATTACCGGAGCCTTTGTATTTTTCTTATGCAAAGTTGTAGCAGTCAAAGTTCTTATGAAGACCATCTGCTCTGACCTTCATCTGATAGTGCAGTTCATGCACCCGACAAAAAGCTTCGGCATTAGCACTCATACCCTGGCTTCAGAGAGCCCATATAAAAACACTGAGCCTAACAATAGCATTGGGTGTCAACTTATGAAGGTATATCTCAAAGTTCTTAAAAACTTCCCCTATCATGTCATTTAAGGGGAACGAAGTCCTGCTCTGAAGAAGCTTTTGAAAACGACAACTTCATCCTCTTTTGGCTCCAAAACTATTTCCTCCCCAACAAACCGGACAAGCTTGCTCTCAGCCTCCTCGAAATAGCCAAGTTTTCTCATCATAACCATGTCATCCTCTATTAAAGTAGATTTCCCAAACTCAATGTGGCTAGGCTTTATTGGGCTCAGAATACTGTTATCTTCTTCACTTTCATTGTCACTTTCGCCTCCAGCTACAATCTGTTCAGCTTTGATATTGGAGGCACCTTCGGCAGTAGCTTCCTCTGACACAACCAGACCCGATCGCTTCATCACTTTTGAAATTGGTGCTGTTTCGGTGATTTCGTTCTCTTCTCCTTCACGAGACACCCTAGCAATGGATCTTACTCTAGCCATTTGTGTGTTTAGGTTCTTTAAGCCAAAGCTAATCTCAGGTGACGAAGTGCTTGCTTGAGAATGCAACGAAGGAAGCTTTGGCTATGGTTAAATCTTTTAATAGCACAACGGTGCGATAGCAATGAATGTTGTAATAACTCCTCACCAACCTGTCTGTTAATATAGTGTTGCAGGGGAGAAGTTGAACCGCCATACCGCTTACATTGGCTGAGCGGTGGACCGTCCGATGATTGGAATAGTTTAATCGTTTCCCGGCAACGAGCTTAGGGAAGGTGTTTTTCGGACCTTCGGCATTCCAAAGCCTTCGTGTTTTTCGTGGATCAAGCTCATTATGAAAAATGATCTAGCATCGCGAAGGGGCTACTGTTGGGGGTCTTCTTCCCGCTGAAGGTCCTCAAGGCAAAAACACCTTCGACAAGACAATACAAAGGCATACGCGATATGATGATACGGAAGGAAGCTGAAGCTATGTCTGAAGAAGCTTTGGCTTAGTGTCACCATGTTCGTGCTGGTCCATGCCGGTCCACGGAGCTGTTGTGCGGCGAAGCGAGTCTGTGCGGCATCAGGGCAAGCTCCAGTGGGAAGTGGAAACTTAGACTCCATGACCCTGAGCCACACATCAGCGTCTAGTGGGTCTTCCACCTTGGTGAACAATGGCGGTTGAGTGCTCAAGAACTCCTGATAAGTAGCTACAGCCGGTGGGCATTGCTGCTGCCCTCCACCAAACTGTTGAGGGTAGGGCTGGCGTTGCACCAGCTGTCGCTGGATCTCATTCTGTTGAGCCTTTAGTTCCTGCATTGTTTGATCTAGGGGAGGCGGTGGGGGAACTTGCTCGTTTTGTCCGCGACGAGGTCTAGCTACCATCTGAAAACATAAATTCTGTCGTTGTTACGTCGACCCAAGATTTCAAGTAGTGACTTCATATCATGAGGAGAATAATGACACAAAAGTATATCAAACCCAACGAAGATAATCATTCATGCATTGCATTGTTCATACAGGTCTTTTTAGGTTACAACATATTAGGAGATCCACCTATAGCCTAGTTCAAAAGATGGTATCAAAAGCTAAGCATAAGTGGTCTTCCTATTCTTCTAACATGTTTAATTCTAACCCATCTAACCCTGAGTGGCAGAGGCAACACTGGCCCCAGGTGTAGGGGGTACTCTAGAGTAGGCCATGTCCAGACTAGAAGTTGGCTCAATTTCCTCGGGATCCCCTCCTCTTTACTGCCTGCCTCCATAGCGTTCATGTCTTGGTGATGCATTTCTATGTGAGCGTTGGCCTCCTCAAGTTCCTCTTGCACATCATGGAGCTGATTTTCCAGGACCTCAATGGTGTTGTCCCAGATTTCCACCTGCTGCTCCAATGCTTGGATGCGGTTGCTCATCTGCTCAACCTGTAGATCCTTCTCCACCAATTCTGAAGACAGGTCGACCACAAAGTCTTCCCTATCGTCGAGGGTGATCTTTGCAGTCTAAGCGAGCTCAGTGAGGAGCGTCATGGCATCGCTTTGTAGGGCTTGTAGGCGGTACAATGCACTCATGCACTGGACAGTGATTCTCCCAACCTAGTCGGGATGCATGGCCCACACATCCTTGACGTGGCTCACTCTATTACACCACATCGGGTCATCCCTCTTCTCAGTGGGGAAGAGTCCAAGTGGGTGCATCATCATCTCTAGTGGGTGGTATCCGCAGAAGGTCATCAAAACCTTCACTATTGCAGCCTCAGTGGTGTCGTCAGCCCTGAATCCAACATTTTTGGAATCAAGTGAACGCCACCTAGGCTGTAGAAGGTGAGACTCCGGGTTAGCCAAACCCTAAAGCATGGCACCCGGTGTTCCTTGTACAACTGCACCATGTACATAGGGGGTGTGGGGTATCCAGCGTAGTAGAGCACCTCCCACAAGATAGAGGGAAAGCCCTCTTGGGGAAGGTAGTTGTCGGCGTTTCGAGACCGGGGGGTCCCTAAGCCGACGAGTGAAGTGTCGCCGTGTGCCCCAGCCCAGATGGGTCGGCGCGAGGCCGAGCGCGAAGGGGGGAAGTGAGGTGGCCGGAGACGTGCCTAAGAGAGGTGGGAATCCCGCAGCCTTCGTGTTCATCCCACGCCCAGGTCGGGTGCGCTTCCAGTAGGGGGTTACAAGCGTCCACACGGGGGAGGGAGCGAGCGGCCTCACGCGAGCGCCTGTCTCGTCCTCGTCCCCGCGCGGCCAACCCTCTCTAAGAGGGCCCTGGTCCTTCCTTTTATAGGCGTAAGGAGAGGATCTAGGTGTACAATGGGGGGTGTAGCAGAGTGCTATGTGTCTAGCGGAGGAGAGCTAGCGCCCTAAGTTCACGCCATCGTGGCGGCCGGAGAGATTTTGGCGCCCGGTTTGTGTGATGTCGTGGCCGTCGGAGGAGCGCTGGAGCCTGGCGGAGGGACAGTTGTCGGGGCTGTCGAGTCCTTGCTGACGTCCTCTTGCTTCCGTAAGGGGGCCGAGAGCCGCCATCATCAGGGAGCGTGCGGGGCGCCATCATTGCCTATCTGGCGGAGCGAGCCAGATGGGACGCTGGTCTTGTTCCCCGTAGCCTGAGTTAGCTTGGAGTAGGGTAATGATGGCGCCTCCTGTTGACATGGTCGGCCTGCGCCCTAGGTTGGGGCGATGTGGAGGCTCCTCCGAGGTCGGGGTCGAGTCCGTCTTCCGCGGCCGAGGTCGAGTCCGAGCCCCTAGGTCGGGCGAGGCGGAGGCGGTTGGCTGAGGCCAGGGCGGAATTTGAGTCCTGGGGTCGGGCGAAGCGGAGTTCGTCATCTTCTGGGGCTGAGCCCAAGTCCGAGCCCTGGGTCGGGCGGAGCGGAGTTCGCCGTCTTCCGGGGCTTAGCCCGAGTCCGAGCCCTGGGTCGGGCGGAGCGGAGTTCGCCGTCTTCTGGGGCTTAGCCCGAGTCCGAGCCCTGGGTCGGGCGGAGCGAAGTTCGCCGTCTTCCGGGGCTTAGCCCGAGTCCGAGCCCTGGGTCGGGCGGAGCGGAGTTCATCGTCTTCCGGGGCTTAGCCTGAGTCCGAGCCCTGGGTCGGGCGGAGCGGAGTTCGCCGTCTTCTGGGGCTTAGCCCGAGTCCGAGCCCTGGGTTGGGCGGAGCGGAGTTTCCTATGGTGCGTGCGGCCGGGCCTGACTGCCTGTCAGCCTCACTCTGTCAAGTGGCACCGCAGTCGGAGCGGCACAGGCGGCGCTGTCTTTCTGTCAGACAGGTCAGTGGAGCAGCGAAGTGACGGCGGTCACTTCGGCTCTGTCGGCTGAGGGGCGCGCGTTAGGATAAAGGTGTCAGGCCACCTTTGCATTAAATGCTCCTGCGATTTGGTCGGTTGGTGCGGCGATTTGGTCAGGGTTGCTTCTTGGCGAAGACAGGGCCTCTGGCGAGCCAGAAATATATTCGCCGCTGGAGGGGGGCCTCGGGCGAGGCGGAGATCCTCCAGGGTCGGCTGCCCTTGTCCGAGGCTAGGCTCGGTCGAGGCGTGATCGAGTCCCACGAATGGACTGATCCCTGACTTAATCGCACCCATCGGGCCTTTGCAGCTTTATGCTGATGGGGGTTACCAGTTGAGAATTAGGAGCCTTGAGGGTACCCCTAATATGGTCCCCGACAGTAGCCCCCGAGCCTCGAAGGGAGTATTAGCACTCGTTTGGAGGCTTTCGTCGCACTTTTTTGCAAGGGGACCAGCCTTTCTCGGTTGCGTTTTGTTCCGGTGGGTGCGCGCGAGCGCACCCGCCGGGTGTAGCCCCCGAGGCCTCGGAGGAGTGGTTTGACTCCTCCGAGGTCTTAACGCCTCACGCAATGCTTCGGCTGGTCTGGTCGTTCCCTCATGCGAGCTGGCCGTAGCCCGGGTGTACGGTCGGGTCCCAAGTTCTCGGGCTGGTATGTTGATGCTGTCAACGGTTTGGCCGGAGCCGGGTTTGCGAGAGCAGCCCCCGAGCCTCTGCACAGGGCGAGAGGGCGATCAGGGACAGACTCGACTTTTTTACATACGCCCCTGCGTCGCCTTTCCGCAAGGAGGAGGGGGGAGAGCGCCATGTTGCCCTCGGCGGGCGCCGAACATGGTGTCTTCGGTGAGCTGCAGGCGGGTGATCCGAGCGGACGTCCGTGCCCCATTCGTTAGGGGTCGGCTAGAGGCCCAGAGGTGCGCCCAAAAGTACCTGCGGGTGATCTGCCGGACCCGGTCCCCTGGTGACGGGGTCCGAGGGCTCGATGCCTCCCTCTGATGGGATTCTGTTACAAGATCGTTCCTGCTGGTCTCGGAAATGTCCTTGGGTACCTCGGGAGCGCAGCCCGAGCCTTGGTTATGTATCGAACGTACCCATGGTCATCCCTCGCTCTGTGTCTGAGGCGGCTGTGAACCCTTCGGGTGCCAGCCTTTGAACCCCTGATCAGTAGTGGGCGCGGAGCCCGAGTAGCCTAAGGCAGCCGTTGAACCCTTCTGAGGGGCCGGCCTTCGAACCTTTGACCAGTAGTGGGTGTGGAGCCCACGTGCTCTGAGGCGGCTGTTGAACCCTTCCGAGGGGCCAGCCTTCGAACCTCTGATTAGTAGGGAGGCTCGGAGCCTGGTTCCTTCACGGGGAAGGATCCTTTTCGGGGTATCCCCCTTTCCCGGTCCCTGTTGCAAGAGAGAGAAAGAGGAAAAAAGGAAAAGGATACAAAATCGAACGACGCGGCGTACCTTTTTTTGACGCGGTCATTATGGCGAAGGCGAAACGTCGCTCGCTTCTCTTGCTAGAGGCGCCGCCTGTCCCGCCGTGGAGTTAATGCGACGGGGCGAGTGGTTCACGGGGCGGCCGTTTCGCGTGCGCGAGCCGTTCGAGGAACGGAACACGGGCGCGTTGTCTTCACGCCGTGGGAGAGGGTTCTCTCGCTGCCCCCGGATGGGACGTAAGCTTGGCTGATGACGTGACCGCTGCTCCTGCCCGCCTGCCACCACCATTACTGCCGACCCATTTTTGGCCGCACTGACCGTCGCGCCAGGCTGGCGCCGCTGGGTCGCGCGCTGGGTCGCCTCGAGTCGCGGTATTGGTTCCGCAGTCGAGGAGGCGCGGTGGTGGCGCAAGTGGCGGTGCAGTTGCATGCACGAAGCATTCGGCGCGCCGGTTGCATGACGCGTGGGCCTGGGCCTCCATGCTGGGCGTGTTGGGAGTCGGAGAAGTGCGCCCACTTGGCACGGTTGCATGCCGCCTGCATGGCTGCCCGCCCTTTCGCCCGCTGGTCTAGGCAAAAGTGGGGAGCCGCTTGTAACCGCTGGGCGGTTGCACGCACCGCGCACGGCGGTTTGGCTTCTTCTGCTCTGGGCCGGCTTGCATGACGTGTGGGACCCAGCCCCCGCGCCGTAGGGGAGGACCTTGGAGCGTGTTGGAGAAGACTCAGCCCACGACGGCTGGGGACGCAAGTAGGGAGAGTCGGCCTTTAAAAGGAGGGTGACCCTCTTGGAAGGCGACCATGTCTTCGCGCTCCCTTATGCATCGTGTCTTTCCACCTTCCAAGCCCCTAGATGGGGGATACCCGCCGTCTTTCCGCCTCGTCGTTGGAGGAACACAACTCCGCGGGAGTTGGTACCTTTCAGTCGTTGTTCGGCTTCAAGGATTTTCATCAGGCAGCCCGGCTGCACCCCTCCATCGGCGGTCACCCAAGACGGTGACCTCCAGCCCCTGGATGGGGAGAGGCAAGACGAGCTGCGATCTTGGTCCCGCCTTCAGCCTCAAGGATGTTCATCATCCTCGCTGGAGCGGAGAGCGAGGCGAGCCGGGGCTCTACCTCCCGCGCAGGCCGGCTGGCCACCTCTTCTTCCAGCTTCTGGTGGTGGCAACCATCCTCCAGCTCTGCGGAGGAGGCGTCCTCCAGCCATGCCGGGGAAGGCGAACTATTGCTGTCCAGCTAGGATGCAACATTCTGCCTTCTTCCTCGCTTTCGTGGCGAGGACGGGAATGAGGACCTGCCGGTGCGCTTTGGAGCGGCCCGCTCTTTGGCTTTGATGGCTGGTTTGCGTCCCTTGAGCGGGAACGCGAACGAGAGCCCTCCGGCGGCCGCGTCCATCCTGGGACCATGGCTGCTGCTGCAGAGGTCGCTGGCGGGTCACCCGGAGCTCGTCGCCCCGCAGGCTCCCCGGTGTGGAGGTTGTTCATACCCGTAAGGACGGAACTAGAGTTCCATTTGTCATGGCACTTTGAATGCCAGTGTTTTTGTTCATTGTGGCTGTCGAGGCCTGAACATGTATGTAAATTCGGCACGGAGCCGTGTTTTTTCCTCATTTTCGAGCACTAAGACCCGCCTGTTGGTTGTCTGAACCGCTTCACCAAGCGTGAGTCGCCCTGTGTAAAGGTGACGAGTGAGGTATCCGTATCCCGGAGGCATAGGAGTCCCTCGACTCGGTCAGCCTTGTTGTCCGAGGCTTCCCTTGCTTGGTTAGAGGAAAACCCTCGGCCGCTCTTCGATGAGCCGAGGCCAGGGGTAGCGGTGCCAGCGCGAACAGAGGCAGAGTTGGCTTGAAAAGAAGGCCTGGTCGGCCGGAGCCTGGCCGGGTCGTCCGTTAGCGGGGCCGACGCCAGAATTGATCTACCGAGGCCTCGGGCTGGGCTGATGTCCTTGGGGGATAGCTGGCCGAGGCCCCGGTGTGACCGGCCGAGCCGCCTGCTCGGGCCGGATTCTCGGGGAAGACCCTAGCGGCGATAGCCCGGGCTTGGTGATGACGTTGTCCTTCAGAGCGGAGACCCTTGGACCGCGTCGCCGTCCGAGGCTAGGTCGGACCTCACCGAAGGTGTTGTCGACGCCGAGGGCGCTGCTGCTCCCTTTAGCCGTCAAGATCCGAGCCTGCAGGATCGGATTATCTTGTAGCGTATGTTTTCTGTGGCCGCCGAGGCCGAAACACACCCTCACCGTATTGTAATGCCGCGTCTCCTTTCCTCTTGTTTCGAGTATCTAGACTTTTTTGTCGGTAACAGAACTATTTGTGCGAGCGAGAGTTGCTTCTCACGGAAGGTGATGAGTGAGGTATCCGTATCCCGGAGGCGTAGGAGTCCCTCGGCTCGGTCGGCCTTGCCGCTTACGCGCACTCTTACCCGTCCATGGGGTTCTGTCACCGACGCGGTCGAGAAGGCTCGAAGAATCGCTCCGGCAGAAGAGCTTCCGAACGTGAAGACTTGTTCGGTCTGCGGAATCACTTATCCGAACGTGAGTTACTTATGGCAGAAGGTGATGAGTGAGGTATCCGTATCCCGGAGGCATAGGAGTCCCTCGGCTCGGTCAGCCTTGGCTGCTTTCGTGTACTCAATCGTTTTCAGGATCCACTTTCGAAGTAGTCGAAAAGCACGAAAGACATTCTGGCAGAAAAGATCTTTTTTCGAGGAAAATTTCGACGCAGAGGGGGTTCCCCCCTTTTAGCCCCCGAGGGAGGGTCGGGCTTTGCCAAGGCAAGGCTGACCCTTCCTTGATGACTAAACTTTTCGTGGGAGCGAGGTATATGAACAACTTGAAAACATCTTAAGGGTAGAAGCGACGTAGCTGTTGGATGTTCCAAGCGTTGCTGTAGACCTCGCCTTGACTGTTGGCCAGCTTGTACGTTCCGGGCTTCAGAACTTTGGCGATGACGAACGGCCCCTCCCAGGGGGGCGTGAGCTTGTGTCGACCTCGGGCGTCTTGTCGCAGCCGAAGCACCAGGTCGCCCACCTAGAGGTCTCGGGACCGGACCCCTCGGGCGTGGTAGCGTCGCATGGACTGCTAGTACCGCGCCGAGTGTAGTAAGGCCTTGTCCCGAGCCTCTTCCAGCTGGTCCAGCGAGTCTTCTCGACTAGCTTGGTTGCTTTGGTCGGCATAGGCCCTCGTCCTCGGGGAACCGTATTCCAGGTCTGTGGGCAAGATGGCCTCGGCCCCATAGACTAGAAAGAACGGCGTGAAGCCCGTGGCTCGGCTCGGTGTCGTCCTCAGGCTCCAGACCACCGAGGGGAGTTCCTTCATCCATCGCTTGCCGAACTTGTTGAGGTCGTTGTAAATCCGAGGCTTGAGTCCTTGTAGAATCATGCCATTGGCACGCTCTACTTGCCCATTCGTCATGGGATGAGCCACGGTGGCCCAGTCCACCCGGATGTGGTGATCCTCGCAGAAGTCTAGGAACTTTCTGCCGGTGAACTGGGTGCCGTTGTCGGTGATGATGGAGTTCGGGACCCCGAAACGATGGATGATGTTGGTGAAGAACGCCACCGCCTGCTCGGACCTGATGCTGTTTAGGGGCCGGACCTCAATCCACTTGGAAAATTTGTCGATGGCGACCAACAGGTGCGTGTAGCCCCCGGGTGCCTTCTGCAAAGGGCCGACGAGGTCCAGACCCCACACAGCAAAAGGCCATGTGATGGGTATCGTCTGTAGAGCCTGAGCGGGCAGGTGGGTCTGCCTTGCGTAGAACTGACACCCTTCGCAGGCGCGGACAATTCTAGTGGCGTCGACCACCGCCGTTGGCCAGTAGAAACCTTATCGGAAAGCATTTCTGACAAGGGCTCGAGGTGCTGCGTGGTGGCCGCAAGCCCTCGAGTGTATTTCTCGGAGGAGTTCCTGACCTTCGGTGGTGGAGATGCATCGCTGGAGGATGCCCGAAGGGCTGCGGTGGTAGAGCTCCTTCCCTTCTCCCAGCAAGACGAACGACTTGGCGCGCCGCGCCAACCGCCGAGCTTCGGCTCGGTCGAGGGGTAGCTCTCCTCGGTGGAGATATTGCAGGTACGGGGTCTGCCAGTTTTGACCAGGCGTGACCCCGCTTTGCTCCCCCTCGACGTGCAGCGTCTCGCCCTCGGGGGCCGAGGGTACCTCGGGCCGAACCGAGGGTGCCTCGGACTGTGTCGAGGGTACCTCGGGCTGGGCCGAGGGTGCCTCGGGCTCGGGCGCGTCGTCGATCTTGACGGAGGGTTGATGCAGATCTCGGGAGAAGACGTCCGGGGGAACCGTTGTTCGCCCCGAGGCTATTTTAGCCAGCTCGTCCGCAGTCTCGTTGTAGCGCCGAGCGATGTGGTTGAGCTCGAGCCCGTAGAACTTATCTTCCAAGCGCCGAACCTCATCGCAGTAGGCCTCCATCTTCGGGTCGCGGCAGTGGGAGTTCTTCATGACTTGGTCAATGACGAGCTGCGAGTCACCGCGAGCATCGAGGCGTCGGACCCCTAGCTCGACGGCAATCCGCAACCCGTTGACCAGAGCCTCGTACTCAGCTACATTGTTGGACACCGGGAAGTGGAGGCGTAGCACGTAGCGTAGGTGCTTCCCGAGGGGCGAGATGAAGAGTAGGCCTGCGCTGGCTCCTGTCTTCATCAGCGACCCATCGAAGAACATGGTCCAGAGCTCCGGTTGGATCGGAGCTGTTGGTAGCTGGGTGTCGACCCATTCAGCCACGAAGTCCGCCAAGACCTGGGATTTGATGGCCTTCCGAGGGGCGAACGAGATTGTTTCGCCCATGATTTCCACCGCCCACTTTGCAATCCTACCCGAGGCCTCTCGGCAATGGATGATCTCCCCCAGGGGGAAGGATGACACCACAGTTACCGGATGAGACTCGAAGTAGTGTCGCAACTTCCGCCGTGTCAGGATCACCGCGTACAGCAGCTTCTGAACTTATGGGTAGCGGATCTTGGTTTCGGATAGTACCTCGCTGACGAAGTAGACTGGCCTCTGAACGGGTAATGCATGCCCCTCTTCTTGCCTCTCGACCACAATCGCGGCGCTAACTACCTGAGTGGTCGCGGCGACGTAGACTAAGAGGGCTTCTCCGGCAGCTGGGGGGACCAAGATAGGCGCCTTCGTGAGGAGCGCCTTCAGGTTCCCGAGGGCTTCCTCGGCCTCAGGGGTCCAGGTGAAGCACTCGGCCTTCCTTAAGAGGCGGTATAGAGGTAGACCTCTTTCGCTGAGGCGTGAGATGAAGCGGCTCAGAGCCGCGAGACATCCCATGACCCTCTGTACGCCTTTCAAGTCCTTGATGGGCCCCATGCTGGTGATGGCTGTGATCTTCTCCGGGTTGGCTTCGATGCCCCGCTCGGAGACGATGAACCCCAAGAGCATGCCTCGGGGCACCCCGAAGACACACTTTTCGGGATTGAGTTTGACGCCTTTCGCCTTGAGACATCGGAATGTCACTTCAAGGTCGGAAAGGAGGTCGGAGGCTTTCCTCATCTTGACTATGATGTCATCGACGTAGGCCTCGACCGTGCGGCCAATGTGTTCGCCGAACACATGGTTCATGCACCGCTGGTACGTCGCGCCCGCATTCCTCAAGCCAAACGGCATGGTGACATAGCAGTACATGCCGAAGGGTGTGATGAAAGAAGTCGCGAGCTGGTTAGATTCTTTCATCCTGATTTGGTGATACCCTGAGTAGGCATCGAGGAAAGACAGGGTTTCGCACCTAGCAGTGGAATCCACGATTTGATCGATGCGAGGCAGAGGGTAGGGAACCTTCGGACATGCTTTCTTCAGACCAGTGTAGTCTACACACATCCGCCATTTCTCCCTTTCTTTCTCACAAGCACAGGGTTGGCAAGCCATTCGGGATGGAATACCTCTTTGATGAACCCTGCCGCCATTAGCTTGTGGACCTCCTCGCCTATGGCTCTGCGCTTCTCCTCGTCGAATCGGCGCAGAGGCTGCTTGACGGGTCGGGCTCCGGCTCGGATGTCCAGCGAGTGCTCGGCGACATCCCTCGGTATGCCAGGCATGTCCGAGGGACTCCACGCGAAGACGTCGACGTTCACGCAGAGAAAGTCAACGAGCACTGCTTCCTATTTGGGATCGAGCCCGGAGCCGATCCGGACTTGCTTGGAGGCGTCGCTGCTGGGGTCGAGGGGGACGGACTTAACCGTCTCCGCTGGCTCGAAGTTGCCGGCATGACGCTTCACGTCTGGCACCTCCTTAGAGAGGCTCTCCAGGTCGGCGATGAGGGCCTCAGACTCGGCGAGGGCCTCGGCGTACTCCACGCACTCCACGTCACATTCGAACGCGTGTTTGTACGTGGGGCCGACGGTGATGACCCCGTTGGGGCCCGACATCTTGAGCTTGAGGTAGGTGTAGTTGGGGACGGCCATGAACTTCGCATAGCATGGCCTCCCCAATACCGCGTGGTAGGTTCCTCGGAACCCGACCACCTCGAACGTCAGGGTCTCCCTTCGGAATTTGGAGGGTGTTCCGAAGCAGACGGGAAGATCGAGTTGTCCGAGGGGCTAGACGCGCTTCCCGGGAATGATCCCATGGAAAGGCGTAGCGCCCGCCCGGACCGAGGACAGATCGATACGCAGAAGCCCGAGGGTCTCGGCGTAGATGATGTTGAGGCTGCTGCCTCCGTCCATGAGGACCTTGGTGAGCCTGACGTCGCCGATGACGGGGTCGACGACGAGCGGGTATTTCCCTGGGCTCGGCACATGGTCGGGGTGGTCGGCTTGGTCGAAGGTGATGGGCTTGTCGGACCAGTCTAGGTAGACTGGTGCCGCCACCTTCACCGAACAGACCTCCCGGCGCTCTTGCTTGCGGTGCCGAGCCGAGGCATTCGCCGCTTGCCCGTCGTAGATCATGAAGCAGTCGCGGACCTCGGGGAACTCTCCTGCCTTCGGGAGGCGGAGCTCTCGACCCGCCGGACCGCGGCACCTTCCAGGAGATCCTTGAGCTCTCCCTGGATTCGCCACCCCTCGGTGGTTGATGGCTCCGGCATCGCGCGGAGGAGCATTGCTGCTGCAGCCAGGTTCTGGCCGACCCCACTAGATGCGGGTGGCGGCCTGACCCTGACATCGTCAGCAATGCGGTGCTGGAAGCCCTGGGGTAGATGACACATTTCTCCGGCCGGAGGTTGGCCTGCCCATGCCTGCCCGACGTCCCGGCGGATTGGCTCAAGCGCTCCTGCTCCCTCGTCGAGCCTGGCCTGCACCCCGCGGATTTGCTCAAGCTGTGGGTCGTGACCCCCCGCCGGAACGGGGACCACAGCTAGCTCCCGTGGGATGTCAACGCGAGGCACCGGCCTAGGGAGATCACCGTCCTCCGGCATGCCGAGATGGTGGCCTTCGGAGGGACCCCCTAGATCGACGTGGAAACAATCGCAGCTCGGGCCGCAGTCCTCGTCGCCGAGGCTACGGCTACCGTCAAAACAGTCGGAAAGGTAGTAGTCGCATGCGGTCATGAAGCCCCGCATGGCACTGGGGTTGCCAAGTCCAGAGAAATCCCAACAGAAGCTGGGCTCGTCGTCTTCCTCGGACCCAGAGGGCCCGTAGGTCGAGACGTCCGTCAGCCGGTCCCAAGGTGACCGCATACGAAACCCCAGAGGGTTCGGATTCGCCTCTGCGAGAGCGTCCGCCAAAGCGGAGCCGCTAGGCGGGTCGAGGCTGAATCCAAAAGGTGTGGGATGGGAATCGGTCGGTACCTCTTGGTCGACGGGCGGTGATGAAGTCACGTCGGGGACTGACTGCACCATCGTCTCAGGTACGAGGGTGACACCCAGCAAGCCTTTCGCGAGCGTGCTGGCATCGTCTGTTTGCTCGGGATTGGCGTGTCGCGGGGAGACAGCGCTCGTCTTCGTCTCAAGCGTGAGGCCGATGCCCGGCACGCCCCCCGTTGGAGTGCTGGCGTTGTCGACTCGCTTGACGGCCGACGAGGCCACCTCCTGCTTGGCCTTGGTTGCTCCGCCTCCTCCTCCGTCGGTGGGGAAGAGGACGGGGCGAGCTTGAAGGTTGTTCTTCCACCACGCGGGGAAGACACCGTCGATCCCGCCGCCGGCAGGCGGACTGTCGGCCGCCATTGTCGCTGTCGCCCAGCGGTGGAAAGAGTATCATGTCGTAGCTGTCGTCGAGGGACATGAACTCAAGGCTCCCGAAACGGAGCACCGTCCCGAGCCGGAGAGGTTGCTGGAGACTACCCATCTGGAGCTTGACGGGAAGCTGTTCGTCAACACGCAGCAGGCCCCTACCTGGCGCGCCAACTGTCGGCGTTTTGAGACCGGGGGGTCCCTAAGCCGACGAGTGAAGTGTCGCCACGTGCCCCAGCCCAGATGGGTCGGCGCGAGGCCGAGCGCGAAGGGGGGAAGTGAGGTGGCCGGAGACGTGCGTGAGAGAGGTGGGAATCCCGCGGCCTTCGTGTTCGTCCCGCGCCTAGGTCGGGTGCGCTTGCAGTAGGGGGTTACAAGCGTCCACACGGGGGAGGGAGCGAGCGGCCTCACGCGAGCGCCTGTCTCGTCCTCGTCCCCGCGCGGCCAACCCTCTCTAAGAGGGCCCTGGTCCTTCCTTTTATAGGCGTAAGGAGAGGATCCAAGTGTACAATGGGGGGTGTAGCAGAGTGCTACGTGTCTAGCGGAGGAGAGCTAGCGCCCTAAGTACACGCCATCGTGGCGGCCGGAGAGATTTTGGCGCCCGGTTTGTGTGATGTCGTGGCCGTCGGAGGAGCGCTGGAGCCTGACGGAGGGACAGCTGTTGGGGCTGTCGAGTCCTTGCTGATGTCCTCTTGCTTCCGTAAGGGGGCCGAGAGCCGCCATCGTCAGGGTGCGTGCGGGGCGCCATCATTGCCTATCTGGCGGAGCCCAAGTCCGAGCCCTGGGTCGGGCGGAGCGGAGTTCGCCGTCTTCCAGGGCTTAGCCCGAGTCCGAGCCCTGGGTCGGGCGGAGCGGAGTTCGCCGTCTTCTGGGGCTTAGCCCGAGTCCGAGCCCTGGGTCGGGCGGAGCGGAGTTCGCCGTCTTCCAGGGCTTAGCCCGAGTCCGAGCCCTGGGTCGGGCGGAGCGGAGTTCGCCGTCTTCCGGGGCTTAGCCCGAGTCCGAGCCCTGGGTCGGGCGGAGCGGAGTTTC
Source organism: Zea luxurians (assembly GCA_029449295.1). NCBI lineage: Eukaryota > Viridiplantae > Streptophyta > Magnoliopsida > Poales > Poaceae > Zea > Zea luxurians. Next base: position 7,790,234 of record JAOPSE010000005.1, on the reverse strand, counting down.
CTATGGTGCGTGCGGCCGGGCCTGACTGCCTGTCAGCCTCACTCTGTCAAGTGGCACCGCAGTCGGAGCGGCGCAGGCGGCGCTGTCTTTCTGTCAGACCGGTCAGTGGAGCGGTGAAGTGACGGCGGTCACTTCGGCTCTGTTGGCTGAGGGGCGCGCGTCAGGATAAAGGTGTCAGGCCACCTTTGCATTAAATGCTCCTGCGATTTGGTCGGTTGGTGCGGCGATTTGGTCAGGGTTGCTTCTTGGCGAAGACAGGGCCTCGGGCGAGCCGGAAAAATATTTGCCGCTGGAGGGGGGCCTCGGGCGAGGCGGAGATCCTCCGGGGTCGGCTGCCCTTGTCCGAGGCTAGGCTCGGTCGAGGCGTGATCGAGTCCCACGAATGGACTGATCCCTGACTTAATCACACCCATCGGGCCTTTGCAGCTTTATGCTGATGGGGGTTACCAGTTGAGAGTTAGGAGCCTTGAGGGTACCCCTAATTATGGTCCCCGACAGTAGTCAAAGTTGAAGTGGGTGTCTCCTCCATCTGTGGGGGGAGGTGAAGCCATCTATGATGGAGGGGTAAGTGTAAGTGCTATGGTGGCAGTAAGAAGATAAGCATGCTTAAGTTAAGGAGGATACATAATTTCTATTAATCTGTTTTAACCCACTCTCATGTTACTCATTCTTAACTAATGTTGTTAGGGGTCATGATTCAATATATTCCCTTCAACTTTTAATTAATCACTTTTCCCTTTTTAGTGCTGATTTACTACAATGCATGCATGCTTGAATGAACATCCTCTCATCAATCATAGGGGTGCTCCTAGGGCATCCCTTCTATCATATTGTTGGCCTATATGGCCTACTTATATAGCCACCTATCTACCCCACTCTTAAGGCCTTTCGTCCTAGGTCTAGCGTTCTAGTCCTGACGATCCAACACTGGTTTCTAAGCAAGTTTTATTTTTGAAAGATTGGCATTCATGACTTATTAACTCCTCTGTAATGGTATTCACTCTGATACTAGCTGTGGCAGAACCACCCAGATTATTCCAGCTTAAGTGCCCGAGTCATGCCTGGGAGGCAGCGACACACTTAAATCGGAATAACCCGTCAGTTCTTCGGATATAGTCCGATAGAGCCACTTAACAAGGATCGAGTACCATTAGCTCACACAATGGTGAGACTCAGAGAGAATGCAATAAACATGAAACCACAAGTTAAAGTACCTAAGTTATTACATAAGTCGGAGTTTTACCAAAATATAACAATGTTCTCAATATTGCAGCGGGTAATAAATAACGTCGATACTGAGGAATAGGGCAAGGCCTATACCACTACTCCTCCTGGTCCTCTCCTACCGAGGCGGCATCCCACTCGACCGTCCAACCCGGTGGCAGGGTGGATGGCCAAGTCACTGCAAGTCGAAATTACCATAACTGCCTCTACCAAACCCATCGTATTTCTAGTAGATGGGAAATTTGTGGGTAGCAACATCTGTGTGGTAGAGATTTCCCAGATGTCTTTCCAGAGGAGTTACCCGAGATGCCACCAGGTAGGGAAGTTGAGTTTGTCATTGACCTCTTACCTGGAACCACTCCTATTTCAAAAAGGCCATACATGATGTCAGTAGAAGAACTACAAGAACTTAAGAAGCAACAAATAGAATTACAGGAGGTGAGGTACATTCGTCCGAGTTCCTCACCTTGGGGAGCGTTGGTTCTATTTGTACAGAAGAAGGATGGTTCAAAAGGATGTGCGTGGATTATAGATCACTCAATGATGTCACTATTAAAAATAAGTATCCTTTACACCGCATTGAAGATTTGTTTGATCAGAAAAGAGGTGCTAGAGTATTCTCTAAGATTGACCTTAGGTCGGGATACCATCAAATGAAGATTAGGCCATCTGATATTACCAAGATGGTTCTCTACCGGACATGGTCTATATGAATTCACAGTCATGTTGTTTGGACTAACTAATGCACCAGTCTACTTCATGAATCTGATGAATAAGGTGTTCATGGAATATCTTGATAGATTCGTCGTGGTATTCATCAACGATATTCTCGTTTATTCCAATAATGATAGTGATCACGAGGAACATCTGTGGATGGTGCTACAGAAGCTGCGGGATAATCAACTCTATGCCAAATACAGCAAGTGTGAGTTTTGGCTTGATGAAATACCATTCCTTGGGCACATCATCTCCAAGGGTGGAATCTCAGTGGATCCGGCCAAAGTAACGGCGATAGTAGGTTGGAAGATACCAAGTTCAGTCACGGAGGTCCGGAGTTTCCTGGGACTCGCGGGCCATTACCGGCGATTTATTGAAGGGTTCTCCAAGGTTGCTAAGCCTATGACCTCATTCTTAGAGAAGGGAAAGGAGTTTAAATGGACCTGGGAATGCCAAGAGAGTTTCAATCAACTAAGGTTTAAATTGATGGCAGCCCTAGTGTTGATTATGCTAGATCTATAGAAGAGTTTTGATATATATTGTGATGCAAGCCACCAGGGCTTGGGATGTGTTCTTATGCAAGAAGGACATGTTATCGCCTACGTGTCTCGCTAGTTGCTGAAACATGAGTTAAACTACCCCACTCATGACTTAGAATTGGCAGCCGTAGTGCATGCGCTCAAGATATGCAGGCATTATATTATGGGAACCAAGTGCCAAGTCTACCCTGATCACAAGAGCTTAAAGTACATCTTCACTCAGAAAGATCTCAACCTTAGGCAACATCGTTGGTTGGAGCTAATCAAAGACTATGACTTGGACATTCACTATCTCCCGGGCAAGGCGAATCTGGTTGCGAATGCCTTGAGTCAAAAGGAGCATGTCCATGCAGCTATTATCACCCAGTTACCCAATGAGTTAGTAGAAGATTTTAGAAGACTCAACCTGGGAATAGTTGCGCACATTGAAGGAATCACTATTGAAGTAGAACCTACCTTGGAGTAAGAAATCCGCAAGGGTCAGATCGGTGATGCTAAAATACAAGAGATCAAAGATCTGATTACTGAAGGTAGAGGTCCAGAATTTACGGAGGATGAGCAAGGCATAATATGGTTCAAGAACCGGATATGTGTTCCTGAGATTGACAGCCTCCGTGAGACTATATTGAAGGAAGCCCATGACTCTAATTACTCTATTCATCCTGGTAGCACTAAGATGTATCAGGATCTGAAGCAAAAGTACTAGTGGTATGGGCTAAAAAGAGATGTGGCTGCACACGTGGTTGTGTGTGATGTTTGTCAAAGAGTCAAAGCTGAACAGCAAAGACCAGCTAGACTACTGCACCCGTTAAAGGTACCTGAATGGAAGTGGGAAGAAATTGGTATGGATTTCATTACCAGGTTGCCTCGCACCTCGAAGGGTTATGATTCTATATGGGTGATCGTGGACAGATTGACCAAAGTGGGTCACTTCATTCCGGTCAATACTACTTATAAAGGTTCTCAGTTGGCAGCGTTATACATGGCTCGAATTGTGTGTTTACACGGAGTACCGAAGAAGATTGTTTCTGATCGTGGGTCCCAATTCACCTCAAGATTTTGGAAGAGCCTTCATGAGAACATTGGTACAAAGTTGAACTTCAGTTCGACCTATCATCCACAAACTGATGGCCAAACTGAGAGAACTAACCAAGTACTGAAAGATATGTTAAGAGCTTGTGCCCTTAAGCATGGGCGCAGTTGAGACAAGATTCTACCATATGTTGAGTTCTCTTATAACAATAGTTACCAGGCCAGTTTGAAGATGTCACCATTTGAAGCTTTATATGGCAGAAAGTGCAGGGCACCTCTATATTGGGATCAGACTGGAGAAAGGCAGTTCTTTGGGCCTGAGATTATTCAAGAGGCAGAAGAACAAGTCCGTGTGATCCGGGAGAACTTGAGGGTAGCACATACTCGGCAAAAGAGCTATGCTGATAATCGAAGAAGACCACTGGAGTTTGAGGAGGGTGATCACGTGTACCTAAAGGTGTCACCAATTCGTGGAATGAGAAGATTCAAAGTGAAGGGCAAGTTATCCCCTTGCTTTATTGGACCCTTCAGAATCTTCAGGTGAGTTGGGGAGATGGCCTACCAGCTTGAGCTACCTGATCATCTATCTGATGTGCATGATGTATTCCACGTGTCTCAACTCAAGAAGTGTCTCCGTGTCCCTGAGGAACAGCTACCAATGAAAGAACTCAGTGTTTAAGGTGATCTAACTTATACAGAATATCCTATCAAGATCATTGACACTTTGACTCGGGTCATGAGAAATAAGGTGATAAAGATGTGCAAAGTGCAATGGAGTCACCATGGAGAAGATGAAGCTACTTGGGAGAGAGAAGAAGAGCTTCGAATAGAATTTCCCCACCTCTTCCCTAGTCCTACCTAATCTCGAGATCGAGATTCTTTTTAAGGGGGGTAGGATTTGTAATACCCAAAAATGTAATTAATGGAATAGAGTTGAATTACTTATATGTTTTGTCTCTATTTAATATAACATGTGAATAACCTCATTTTAGGTGAGTAATTAGCCAATAACATATAAAATACATCATGCATCATGCTGGCGTTTTGTTTGTTTGTGCATTTAATGATAGTAACAATAATATTAAAAATATAATAATGAATTGAGATGTGGATTGAACCCCAAATTGAAATTAGGGTTTGAAAAGAGAGAAGGAAAGAGAGAAATATTATACAATACAAAATAAATTTATAAATGAATAACTTCATCACATTTTGGTATGACCAGATTAAACATTTAGACTGAGTACAAATTTGCCACAAAGTTTTGTTAGCTCCTCCCTCAACCACCACGTCGACGATGGCGGGTAGTCGCGTGAACTCCGAGCACCCGTGCTGACCAACTCCCTATGCATAAAACGTGACACGCCGTGTTCCCTTCTGCCTCTTAACCTAGCGTGCGTCCTCCAAGGGGGTTGTGAGAGAGAGAGAGAGAGACGAAATCCGCCATGACCGAACGGGCGGGTCGTCGTCCCCACTGCCATCCATCGTGCTCGGCACCAAGTTGGAGCATTGCGTGTGGCCAGAAGACACCACCCGTGTCCCAGATCGCTTGGGTGGCGTTGGCAGGATAGGTGCGTGACCTGGGCGCACCCAATTTGCCACCACCGTCGCAAATCCGCGGGTCGTCGTGGACTAATCAGGGCACTGCCGTAGTTACTGTAAGAACACACTCCCCAAGTTTGCCACCCTCTCAATTTCATTTTGCACCTGAGATACGTAGAGGTCGTGTACCGTTTAGCGCGGTGGACATCCCGACCATGGCGGACCGCCGTGGAACTCGGCGTGGTCGCCGGTGTTTGACCGGGGGGAAGAAGAATGAGCGGGAGCGGTTGAGATTGGTGTCACACCTAGGTTTTAGAGACCCGGGCGCGAACATAATCACCAGGTGTGCTAGGACCAAGTCTCACAGATATGATGAATCATGGTATAGAAACGAATGTCACAACTTTATTATATAATAGGAGTTATGTACAAAATAAATAAATAATTACATCGTAAGGAGACAACGATCCAGCAACCCAAAGTAGACTGGGAGACGACGGCCTAGACCACTCACAAACACAACACAACATCCTCCATGTGCCTCATCCTGTGGTACCTGTTCTTGACTGTGGGGGATATGAGACAGCAAGGGTGAGCTCACATACGTTCATAGCTCAACAAGTTGTGGGGAATAATGTGCATGAACTCGCCAAAGGTGAGAGCTCATGTGAAGTGTAAGGCTTACCAAAGAGGATGGTTAAAGCTGAGCATTGCTTTTAAAGTTGGTCAAAATTTTATTAGCAATTACTAGATGTAAGTAAATACCAAACCATAATAATAATAGAACAAAATTAATAATAAATCCCATGCAATGCAAATAATAAATTGCATTTAGTTCCATAATTTAATCATGCGAGAGTCCTAAGCTGCTCATGACCGCGATCACGGCTAGTATACCAGTTTTACACTATGCAGAGGTTGTACCCTATACCCACAAGTCTATCCCATGTCGCTAGGGCTAGCTAGACCCTTAGACACTACCAAGGTGAATGGCTAGGGATCCACTACGAGGCCTTTACAAAGTTCCACTAGCTTCTGAAAACCTGCTATAGTTCTGGGAAGAGCAATGCAGGAATCTCCGGTCTGACCACCATCGCAGCAAAATCAACCCAGGAACCTCCCTACATGGCTACCCCCTACTGCCCTTGCCCCTTTCGGGTAAGGTAGTCTTCCACTAGCTTTCCTAGTTAGTCAGCCAAGGGCATCCCATACCACTCTTGTGGTGGCATGTGTTTCTCAAGTTTAGCTCCGTGTTCTAATTAAAGATAATGATCTTGACATGAACATAAATAAAATAACAGAATAATTGGAACATGGACATAATGTAATATTAATCCCAAAACCATATAGAGCAATAGCAAAACTACCCAAATGATTCAGGGGTGAACAAGGTAAAAGGATAACCAGTCTAGGGTGACCTATTGGGTCCCATCAAAATTAAACCTATGCAGGAATAAATGATTATAAAGAACATTATTGGGTAAATAAATGTGATCAAGGGCACAACTTGCATGGGACTTGAGATTCTAGGTACCAGGATGATCTTCAGATGACTCGTGACCTCACTGCTAGTCGTAGCAATACAAATAAACATGGTATAGGAAAAATTAACATCACACTAAACATAAGAATAAACTGCGTAATAATAATCTACGCGTTGCTACAAGATCGTGAGCTCAAGAATCACTAAAATCGGAGTTACGATTAAGGAGTTATGATTTATAAAAGATCTATGTGATTTAAATATCAAACTACATTATAAATTGGTTAGTGTAAATCATATGAGAGATTACTCTATAAACAATTAATCTCAACTTTAGTTTTAATTATAACTTGATTGGAGATCATATTTTAATTAAATTATAATTATGGACATGTTAGATTTGATTTTAGAAGAGCTAATCTAGTAGACATAGGATAAATAAATATAAAAGTATACGATATGGTATAATTAATACTGTTATTGCATAGTAAATATTTATACGAAGCTAACGCAAATTGAACGGACCAAATTAGTACTAAAACGAAGAAGTTATGGATTTCCGAAGTTATTAAGTACTTGACACGGGATAAATTAAGTTAACAATTTTAATCTATGTTTCATGTCTAGACAGAGTTACTAGGTGATAAACAATATTAGAACAAAATTAATGCCACTGGAATGGATTAAAAAGGAATTAAAATGGATTAAATACGATTTATACAAGGTTATGGATTTATTTTGGCACTAGAAATCCATTTTCTAAATTAATTCTGAATTTTTCCTAAGGCTTCTGGACTGCGGACAGTAATATCAGAAAGTCCAGGGTCAGTTCTGCAAAATCTAGGACCCAATCGTAATTAACTTTCCCTAGGGTTGGACAGTGGATCAACTCCTAGAAAACAAAGGGGTTCTTAAAGAAAATATGCACGCTGAAGGGGTATGAGTGTGTATGTTAGATCATAAATGGGTGTCTCAGATTAGAACAACCCTTAACCGAACCGTTATTCAATCTGGGCCTCTAGATTCCGGATCTACGGTTGTGATTTAATATACTGCGATCACGCCCCAACCCTCAGATGGACGACTTACGACCAAGATTTAAAGTGCTAAAAGGGTATATCTCCGGTTTAATCCCAGACGTCTAGTTCAAATAGACGAACGCGCCCTCGTCTTCAACCTCCAGACGCCCTTGCCTGGGGCCGGTCGTGCGCCATACAGGTGGACGTGTCCACGGCACTGACCCCTGCAAGAATCCGCAAACGGTATCTAGATCCAAAGCGCACGCCCAACCCTGCCCCTGCCGCCTGGCAATGGAATCCTTGATTGTTTCTGTGACCACAGAGAGAGAAACAAAAAGGCTCACCAAGGCCAGCGCCGACCCAGCCGACCAGATATCCCGCCTCAAGCGCCAAGTTTCGAGGTTGTGGAAGCAGATCGTCAACGGAGACTCCAGCGGGTCACACCGTGCACCTTCACTAGCTTTCCCACACAGCCATCTCTTCCTGCTGCTTTGGATTCCAGCGCCGTGCTCCTAGCGCCCCGTCACGGTCGCCGAGGGGAAAGAGGATGTGGTGGACATAGGGAGGAGAGAGGGGCCCTGGCGCAACCTATATACTCTGCGGAGAAGTCCAGATGTGTGCAGGATTGGTGAACATCTCCTACATTTTCGCCATGGCGGTTCAGTGGGTGGAGCTGGGCGTAGTTTGGTTGCGAGCCCAACGGAAACGCTGACGGCGCGGGTCCCAGAGGTCGGCTAAGACTTCCAGTGCGCAGAGGAAGAGGCAACTGACAGAGCGGGTCCCACATAGAAGCGCCACAAAAGAAACAGAAAAGGAGAGAGAATAAGTGGGCTGGCGCTAGGGAATTCGGCGCGCGGCAGAGAATGGAGGCCGACTGCTGGGCCATGCGGGTGAGAAAGTAATGGGCAGACTAGGGAATTAGGCCCAACGCACAGGTAGTTATTTTCTCCCTTTTTTATCCGTTTCTTTTATTCTCTTTTCCAAGTTCAAGACTTCCATTCTAATTTAAATTCCTGTTTGAATCTCGACTTCAAATATTAAACACAAATCTAATATGAATAATGCTTTTACTACCCGCCATAATATTATATTTTTTTATAATGTGTATTCTTTTATTTTTCTTCTCTCCTCTTTTCTCTTTTATTTCGACTAGATGAGTGCCTCGTGCGTTGCAACGGAAACACACAATACCATGATAACTTATATATATAATGTGTCTTATATTGTTATAAGAAAATGTTTCATAATTCATTTGTGATCCTAGCCATATATAAATTTTGTTATTTTAATTTAACTGTTTCACTACTACATTACAACCATCAGTATCATACAGACTTCGATATATACCATGATTTGCATGGTCTCATCATTGGAGAGCACGTGCCACACCTATCGGTAGAAGTTCCCTCGTACATCGTCAGTCATCAGGCACGCACAACCATACAAGTTTGCTTAAATAAAAAGGCAAGTATGTGCGTTTGCGAAGAGAATTAAAGGCAGGCCAGCACAAAAGCTACCTCGGCGATGGCAAGTGGTCATTGTTGTCGGTCCTCCTCTGCGTCACCTCTGTCGCTAAGATGACGCCACAGTCTTTGATATAGTAGTCGTCGAACGCGCGTGACATGGCAAGTACCGATGACTTTTGGCTGGACTGTCGCTAAGATGATGCCACAGTCTTTGATATAGTAGTCGTCGAACGCGCGTGACATGGCAAGTACCGATGACTTTTGGCTGGGCTGCTAAACGAAGTGCACCCCGGGCTCATCAGCGAGGTAGTACACCTAGCCGTTGCACCTCCAGATGTGCTACTCCTCTACATACATCTTGTTCGAGGACACTCACACAATATCAACAACAACCGTCGTCCCAGCGCACATGAATTTATGGCCGGTCAGTAGCGACTTACGTGGCCGGTTGAGCTTCAGGTGGATGATGAGCTAGATGGCGTGACGGCGCCGTCGTCGGATGCGGTGCCCAGAACAACCCGAGAGTCACCGGCGTTGGCAACGACTATGAGGTCCCTCGTTTGAATATGGACAGCGGTGTAGCCGCTCTGGACCGCGTCCAAGCGACGGCTGCGCCGGAGCTTGCCGAACATAGCGACGCATGCGGCCAAGTAGGACTGCTTCCAGAGATCGAACTGGCAGTTGCCAAGCTTCTTCTCATCGTCGATGAGCGACGCCAACGCGAGCGCCTCCTGCCAGTGGTGTTTGTTCGGGGTTTCCAAGTAAGAAACATGGATTCATCTTTGGCGTTAGTTTATAAAAATGACTCACAAGTCAGATCCATGGACAAAATATTACGGAGAATAAATGTCACACATATAAAAAAGGAATTTAAGTTAAAAACTTATTCAAACAAAAGAAGTTGCATGCAAGGCTCTTCTTTAAATACTACTCTCTCCATCCAAAAATATAATTCGGGAATCTCGTTGATAATTATCTACTAATACACATTGTGTAAGGGTAGCAGGTGGGCTTTGGGAGAGATGTAGTAGATATTTTTACTGTAACAAATATTAACATAAACACACATGTGGTGTAGTGGTAGCTACGAGCACATTTACTTGAGAGGTCGCGGGTTCGAATCCCATTAGGGCCACATTTGTGTTTTTTTAATTTAATTTTAGCTAGGCGTGGGATGCACGTGGGAATGGGAATGAGGGAATGAGAATGAGCTTTGCGGGGAGAGGAAATGAGAAAGACAGTGCGGGGAGGGACACAATTGGGAATGAGAAACGGGTCAGGACACAGTTGGGAATGGGAATGAAAACACACAGGGCGCATGGGAATAGGAATGAAAACACACAAGAGTTCGGAATGGGAATGGCAGAACCAGGAATGGAGCAGCCTACCCCTTAGAGTCTTAATAGGTAGTATAGATTTACGGATTTCAACTTCAAATCCGAGTTAAAGTTTCAAAATTTAAATTTAATGCACAATCAAAATCTCCCGTATGAATGCAGAGTTTAAGTTTATTTATTTATTTCTTATTTAAATGAATGCCTCTAGATATACATTTAGTAAAGGAGATATTTACCCAATAGTAAATTTTTTTATCAAGAGTTAGTAAAAATAGTACCTGAAGGGAAAATAATCCACCCAAACAAATTGAAACTCTTTTATTATCTTAACACTTACAACCGAACTTATGTTTCTATTTTATTTTAACTGACATAAAAAAAATCCATAGTATAATTATTTATCAGTTCACTTTCCTTTGATTTCTTTTACTAATCTCAAAAATCATAATTTTGGGTGTTACAATTGGGTTGAACGACTCAGATCAAACCTAGGTACCGTTTCGAGATTGGGTTGTAGTGGCTGTTGATCCAGCCATGGACGCCCAAGATGGGATCGCGGTCGTTTAAAATCCGAACCGTTAATTCTAGATCCGACGATGGCGATCGCGTATCGTTTCGCTTCACCCCAGATCTAATCCGATGCGTGCATTTTAGATCCAACGGCCAGAATTACTGGATACCCCTTCGCCGCGTCACATTTGCTTAAGAGCCCCTGAGTAATATGGAAATCAACCTGTAGTCCGCGTCAGGGGGGTTTTGAGTCTTACGATGTGTTACGCTGAGGCCCTTGCACTTAACGAATATAATAAGCGCAGTCCATACCTTTAATAAAACCAGAGAAATTATTTAGAAAATGATTTTTAGTATAAAATTAATTGTAGAAACTTGATTAATTTCTAGAAAATTCATTTTAGCTTCTTTTTAATCCATTCCAGTTTCTATAATTTTGTATTAATATTGTCTATCACTTAGTACCACTGTTTCAGCATGAAATCCATATTAAAATTAACCACTTTGACAATTTTGTACCAAACACATAAATACTTCGGAAATTCATAACTCGTAATCCGTAACTCCGAATTTAGCGGTTCTTTTTCCTATGATCTCGTTACAATGCGTAGATTATTACTATGTATTATGTATTCATGTTTGTTGTGATGTTAATTTATCCTTTGTACCATGTTTGTTTGTATTGTGGCGAGTAGACGAGCCAGTGGCCGGGGATCCGGGTGTTCAACAGGTAGAAGTTGCTGAGCAGGAGCTCACTGAAGGCAAGTTGTGCCCTTGACCACTTTTATTTACCCAATAATGTTCTTTATAATCATTTTATCATGCATAGGCTTAATTTTGATGGGACCCAATAGGTCACCCTAGTCTGGTTATCTTTTCACCTTGTTTACCCTGAATTTTTGGGTAGTCTCTGTTATTGCTATACATGGTTTTGGGTGTTGAGACAACTATTACACATGATCATTCTTTATTACTGTTTTATTTCTATTCATGATAAGACAACTATGTTAATTGGAATATTGAGCTTAACTTGAGAAACACGTGCCACCACAAGGGTGGAATGGGACGCCCTTGGATGACTAATTAGGAAAGCTAGTGGAGGTCTAACTTACCCAAAAGGGGCAAGGGCAGTAGGGGAGTAGGCGTGTAGGGAGGTTCTCGGGTTGATTTTGCTGCGATGGCGGTCAGACGGGGGATTCCTGCATTCCTCTTCCTAGAAACTATGGTGGGTTTTCTGAAGCTAGTGGAACTTTGTAAAAGCCTCATAGTGGATCCCTAGCCATTCACCTTGGTAGTGTCTAAGAGTCTAGCTAACCCTGGCGAGATGGGATACACGACTTGTGGGTATAGGGTACAACCTCTACAGAGTGTAAAACTGGTTTACTAGTCATGCTCGTGGTCATGAGCAGCTCAAGACTCTTGCATGATTAAATTATAGAATTAAATTCAATTTGTCATTCGCATTGCATTGGGATTTATTATTAATTTTGATCTACTATTATTCTGGTTTGGTATTTACTTACATTTAGTAACTGCTAATAAAATTTGACCAACTTATTAAAAGCAATCCTCAGCTTCAATCATTATTTTGTTGATCAGCCTTACACTTCACATGAACTCCCACCTTTGGTGAGTTCATGCACATTATTCTCCACAACTTGTTGAGCTATGATCTTTTGTGAGCTCACTCTTGCGACATATAACCCCTTCCCCACAGGTGAAGAGCAGGTGGTCCAAGAGGAGCCACCCTATAATGAAGAGTACAAGTTGATCTAGATGGCGTCTCCCAGTCAGCTTTGTGGCACCAAGGAATAATACTTAGTTCGCTTTATTATTATCATTTATTTTTGTAAGACTTCCGCTATGTAATAATGACATTTATGGTATTTATGACATTTATCTCTATACACTTTGTCATTATATGTAATGTTCTTCTTTGGCGCACATATGAGACGCACCTGGCTTTATCCTTTAAATCCGGGTGTGACAGGTATTAAGTTGAGTCGGATAAGAATTAATTAGAGGACGACACACTGAGTATTCCATTTGACAGTACGGATCTAGATTAATTTTTTGGGCATGGATTGAAAATCGAGAAAGCGGGTTCAGACACTGATCAGATAACACAACAATTGTCGAGAGTCCGAATAAACGAGTTGGACGGGATTGGCGAGATGAGATTAATTTTCGAGTTTGCATTCGTTTTGAGAAATAAAAGTTTTAATAGACACCAAATTTGGCTATTCTTGAGATCAAATAATTCCAAATTTGGTGAAACTTTCATGAGTAACTTGATAAATGGAGATGGACGCGATCGAGAAATAAAAATTTTCATTGAGCATCCAAGCTTAGGACAATTCTCTTGACATAACACAAAATAGACACATGGAGTGTCACACCCGCTCTGCCTCGCAAGGTTGCTCGGTAGGGACTCGATCGCCCGCTTTGACTCGCAAGGTTGCTCGGGAGGGACTGGGATTCTTTCGAAGAGCCTTCTTGGACATTATTCAGGCACCTAGCCCTGAGCCTGTTGAAAGGGAATTAGGCTTACACCTATTTCCTAAACTAATTTTGGTGGTTGAATTGCCCAACACAAATAATTGGACTAACTAGTTTGCCCTAGTTTATAAGTTCTACAGGTGCCAAAAGGTTCACAACAAACCAATTCAAAGTCAAAAGAAAGGGTTCAAAACAAAGGAGCAAAGAAAACCGAAAGTTGCCCTGGTCGAGCACACCGGACTGTCCGGTGTGCCACCGGACAGTGTCCGGTGCACCAGGGGACTCCAAGCTGAACTTCGCACCTTCGGAAATTCTCAGAGTCGCCACGCTATAATTCACCGGACTGTCCGGTGTACACCGGACAGTGTCCGGTGCTCCAAGAATGAAGCGTCTCCAAACTCGCCAGCTTCGGGAATTTGCAATGGCTAGTCCGCGATAATTCACCGGACATGTCCGGTGCACACCGGATTGTCCGATGTGACAACGAAGCAACGGCTACTTCGGTGCCAACGGCTACCTGCAGCGCATTAAATGCGCGCCAGCGCGCGCAAGTCAGGCACGCCCATGCTGGCGCACCGGACACTCTACAGTTCATGTCCGGTGCGCCACCGGACATCAAGGCGGGCCCAGAAGTCAGAGCTCCAACGGTCGGAACCCTAACGGCCGGGTGATGTGGCTGGCGCACCGGACATGTCTGGTGTGCACCGGACTGTCCGGTGCACCATGCGACAGACAGCCTCCACCCAAACGGCTAGTTTGGTGGTTGGGGCTATAAATACCCCCAACCACCCCACATTCAAGTCATCCAAGTTTTCCACCTCTCAACCACTTACAAGAGCTAGGCATTCAATTCTAGACACACTCAAGTGATCAAATCCTCTCCAATTCCACACAAAGCTTTAGTGACTAGCGAGAGAGATTTGCCGTGTTCTTTTGAGCTCTTGCGCTTGGATTGCTTCTTTTCTTTCTCACTTGTTCTTGTGATCAAAACTCCATTGTAACCAAGGCAAGAGACACCAATTGTGTGGTGGTCCTTGCGGGGAAGTTTTGTTCCCAGTTTGATTTGAGAAGAGAAGCTCACTCGGTCCGAGGGACCGTTTGAGAGAGGGAAAGGGTTGAAAGAGACCCGGTCTTTGTGACCACCTCAACGGGGAGTAGGTTTGAAAGAACCGAACATCGGTAAAACAAATCCTCGTGTCTCACTCTTTGTTTGCCCGCGATTTGTTTTGCGTCCTCTCTCTCGGACTCTTTATTATTTCTAACGCTAACCCGGCTTGTAGTTGTGATTATATTTGTAAATTTCAGTTTCGCCCTATTCACCCCCCCTCTAGGCGACTTTCAATTGGTATCAGAGCCCGGTGCTTCATTAGAGCCTAACCGCTCGAAGTGATGTCGGGAGATCACACCAAGAGGGAAATGGAGACCGGCGACAAGCCCACTACGAGTCACGGGAGCACTTCATCGGAAGAGTCCCGCAACAAAGGGAAGGGGAAGGAGAAGAAATCTTCTTCCCACAAGTCGCATCGGAGAGGCGACAAGCACAAGAGGATGAGGAAAGTGGTCTACTACGAGACCGACACTTCATCAACGTCGACCTCCGACTCCGACGCACCGTCCGTAACTTCTAAGCGCCAAGAGCGCAAGAAGTATAGTAAGATCCCCCTACGCTACCCCCACATTTCAAAGCGTACTCCTTTACTCTCCGTTCCATTAGGCAAACCACCGGTTTTTGATGGTGAAGATTATAATATGTGGAGTGACAAAATGAGGCATCATCTAACCTCACTCCACACAAGCATATGGAATGTTGTTGAGTTTGGTGTACAGGTACCATCCGTAGGGGATGAAGACTACGACTCGGACGAAGTGGCCCAAATCCACCACTTTAACTCCCAAGCAACCACTATACTCCTCGCCTCTCTAAGTCGAGAGGAGTATAACAAGGTGCAAGGGTTAAAAAGTGCGAAGGAAATTTGGGACGTACTCAAGACCGCGCATGAAGGAGACGAGGTGACAAAAATCACCAAGCGGGAGACGATCGAGGGGGAGCTCGGTCGCTTCATGCTTCACCAAGGGGAGGATCCACAAGCTATGTACAACCGCTTGAAGACCTTGGTGAACCAAGTGCGCAACCTCGGGAGCGAAAAGTGGGATGACCATGAGATGGTCAAGGTTATTCTTAGGTCCCTCGTATTTCTTAACCCTACACAAGTGCAATTAATTCGAGGTGATCCTAGATATAAGCTATTGTCTCCCGAGGAAGTTATAGGAAAATTTGTGAGCTTTGAGCTAATGATTAAAGGCTCAAAGAAAATCATCGAGCAAGGCACTTCCTCCACACTCGAGGCACAACCGGTCGCATTCAAGGCGACGGAAGAAAAGAAGGAGGAAGCTACTCCAAGTCGAACACCCATCGATGCCTCCAAGCTCGACAACGAGGAAATGGCGCTCATCATCAAGAGCTTCCGCCAAATCCTCAAGCAAAGGAGGGGGAAGGATTACAAGCCCCGCTCCAAGAAAGTGTGCTACAAATGTGGTAAGCCCGGTCATTTCATTGCTAAATGTCCATTATCTAGTGATAGTGACAGGGGCGACGACAAGAAGGGAAGGAGAAAGGAGAAGAAGAGGCACTACAAGAGAAGGGGCGGCGATGCCCATGTTTGCCGAGAGTGGGACTCGGACGAGAGCTCCACCGACTCCTCCTCCGACGAGGACGCCGCCAACATCGCCGTCACCAAGGGACTTCTCTTCCCCAACGTCGGCCACAAGTGCCTCATGGCAAAGGACGGCAAAAGGAAGAAGGTTAAATCCTCCACTAAATATGAGTCCTCTAGTGATGATAATGCTAGTGATGAGGAGAATAATTTGCGTACCCTTTTTGTCGACCTAAACATGCAACAAAAGGAAAAACTAAATGAGCTAATTAGTGCTATACATGAAAAGGATGATCTCTTGGACTCCCAAGAGGACTTCCTAATCAAGGAAAATAAAAAGCATGTTAAAGTTAAGAATGCTTATGCTCTAGAGGTAGAAAAATGTGAGAAATTATCTAGTGAGCTAAGCACATGCCATGACACTATTGTCAACCTTAGAAATGAAAATGCCAAATTAATTGCTAAGGTTGATTCTCATGTTTGTAATGTTTCAACTTCCAATCCTAGAGATGATAGTGTTGATTTACTTGCTAGGATTGATGAGTTGAATGTTTCTCTTGCTAGCCTTAGAGATGAGAATGAGAAATTGTTTGCTAAGGCTAAAGATTTTTATGTTTGCAATGTTACAATTTCCGATCTTAGAGATAAAAATGATATATTACGTGCTAAGATTGTTGAACTTAATTCTTGCAAACCCTCTACATCTACCGTTGAGCATGTATCTATTTGTGATAGATGTAGAGATGTTGATATCAATACTATTCATGATCACATGGTCTTAATTAAACAACAAAATGGTCATATAGCAAAATTAGATGCTAAAATTGCCGAGCATAACTTAGAGAATGAAAAATTTAAATTTGCTAGAAGTATGCTCTATAGTGGGAGACGCCCTGGCATCAAGGATGGCATTGGCTTCCAAAGGGGAGACAATGTCAAACTTAGTGCCCCCACTAAAAGATTGTCTAATTTTGTTAAGGGCAAGGCTCCCATGCCTCAGGATAACGAGGGTTACATTTTGTACCCTGCCGGTTATCCCGAGAGCAAAATTAGGAGAATTCATTCTAGGAAGTCTCACTCTAGCCCTAATCATGCTTTTATGTATAAGGGTGAGACATCTAGCTCTAGGCAACCAACCCGTGCCAAGTTGCCTAAAAGGAAAACTCCTAATGCATCAAATGATCATAGCATTTCATTTAAAACTTTTGATGCATCTTATGTTTTGACTAACAAATCCAGCAAGGTAGTTGCCAAGTTTGTTGGGGGCAAACACAAGGGCTCCAAGACTTGTGTTTGGGTACCCAAAGTTCTTGTTTCTAATGCCAAAGGACCCAAAACCGTTTGGATACCTAAAGTCAAGAACTAAACTTGTTTTGTAGGTTTATGCATCCGGGGGCTCAAGTTGGATCATCGACAGCGGGTGCACAAACCACATGACAGGGGAGAAGAAGATGTTATCCTCCTACGAGAAAAACCAAGATCCCCAATGAGCTATCACATTCGGGGATGGAAACCAAGGTTTGGTCAAAGGTTTGGGTAAAATAGCTATATCTCCTGACCATTCCATTTCCAATGTTTTTCTTGTTGATTCATTAGATTACAATTTGCTTTCCGTTTCGCAATTATGTCAAATGGGCTACAACTGTCTCTTTACTGATGTAGGTGTCACTGTCTTTAGAAGAAGTGATGATTCAATAGCATTTAAGGGGGTGTTAGAGGGTCAGCTATACTTGGTAGATTTTGATAGAGCTGAACTCGACACTTGCTTAATTGCTAAGACTAACATGGGTTGGCTCTGGCACCGCCGACTAGCCCATGTTGGGATGAAGAATCTTCATAAGCTTCTAAAGGGTGAACACATTTTAGGACTAACAAATGTTCATTTTGAGAAAGACAGGGTTTGTAGCGCATGCCAAGCAGGGAAGCAAGTTGGCACTCATCATCCACACAAGAACATCATGACGTCTGAGAGGCCACTGGAGCTCCTACACATGGATCTATTCGGCCCGATAGCTTACACAAGCATCGGCGGGAGTAAGTACTGTCTAGTTATTGTGGATGATTACTCTCGCTTCACTTGGGTATTCTTTTTGCAGGAAAATCTCAGACCCAAGAGACCTTAAAGGGATTCTTGAGACGGGCTCAAAATGAGTTCGGCTTAAGGATCAAGAAAATTAGAAGCGACAACGGGACGGAGTTCAAGAACTCTCAAATTGAAGGCTTCCTTGAGGAGGAGGGCATCAAGCATGAGTTCTTTTCTCCCTACACCCACAACAAAATGGTGTAGTGGAGAGGAAGAATCGAACTCTATTGGACATGGCAAGAACCGTGCTTGATGAGTACAAGACGCCGGATCGGTTTTGGGCCGAGGCGATCAACACCGCCTGCTACGCCATCAACCAGTTATATCTACACCGAATCCTCAAGAAGACATCCTATGAACTCCTAACCGGTAAAAAGCCCAACATTTCATATTTTAGAGTCTTTGGTAGCAAATGCTTTATTCTTATTAAAAGAGGTAGAAAATCTAAATTTGCTCCTAAGACTGTAGAAGGCTTTTTACTAGGATATGACTCAAACACAAGGGCATATAGAGTCTTTAACAAGTCCTCAGGACTTGTTGAAGTTTCTTGTGACGTAGTGTTTGATGAGACTAACGGCTCTCAAATAGAGCAAGTTGATCTTGATGAGATAGGTGAAGAAGAGGCTCCATGCACCGCACTAAGGAACATGTCCATTGGGGATGTGTGTCCTAAGGAATCCGAAGAGCCTCCAAATGCACAAGATCAACCATCCTCCTCCACGCAAGCATCTCCACCAACCCAAAATGAGGACGAGGCTCAAGTTGATAAAGAAGAAGAACAAAATGATGAGCCACCTCAAGATGACGGCAATGATCAAGGGGGAGATGCAAATGATGAAGACAAGGAGGATGAAGAACCAAGGCCGCCACACCCAAGAGTCCACCAAGCAATCCAACGAGATCACCCCGTCGACACCATCCTCGCGACATTCATAAGGGGGTAACCACTAGATCTCGTGTTGCACATTTTTGTGAACATTACTCTTTTGTTTCCTCTATTGAGCCACACAGGGTAGAGGAAGCACTCCAAGATTCGGATTGGGTGATGGCAATGCAAGAGGAGCTCAACAACTTCACGAGGAACGAGGTATGGCATTTAGTTCCACGTCCTAACCAAAATGTTGTAGGAACCAAGTGGGTCTTCCGCAACAAGCAAGACGAGCATGGTATGGTGACAAGGAACAAAGCCCGACTTGTGGCCAAGGGATACTCCCAAGTCGAAGGTTTGGATTTTGGTGAAACCTATGCACCCGTAGCTAGGCTTGAGTCAATTCGTATATTATTAGCCTATGCTACTTACCATGGCTTCAAGCTTTACCAAATGGACGTGAAGAGTGCCTTCCTCAATGGACCAATCAAGGAAGAGGTCTATGTTGAGCAACCTCCCGGCTTTGAAGACAGTGAGTATCCTAACCATGTCTATAGGCTCTCTAAGGCGCTTTATGGGCTCAAGCAAGCCCCAAGAGCGTGGTATGAATGCCTAAGAGATTTCCTTATTACAAATGGCTTCAAAGTCGGCAAGGCCGATCCTACTTTATTCACTAAAACTCTTGACAATGATTTGTTTGTATGCCAAATTTATGTTGATGATATCATATTTGGGTCTACTAATGAATCTACATGTGAAGAATTTAGTAGGATCATGACACAAAAATTCGAGATGTCGATGATGGGGGAGTTAAAGTATTTTCTAGGATTCCAAGTCAAGCAACTCCAAGAAGGCACCTTCATTAGTCAAACGAAGTATACTCAAGACATTCTAACCAAGTTTGGAATGAAGGATGCTAAGCCCATCAAGACACCCATGGAAACCAATGGGCATCTCGACCTCGACACGGGAGGTAAATCTGTCGATCAAAAGGTATACCGGTCGATGATTGGTTCATTACTCTATTTATGTGTATCTCGACCGGATATTATGCTTTCCGTTTGCATGTGTGCAAGATTCCAATCCGACTCTAAGGAATCCCACCTTACGGCCGTAAAACGAATCTTGAGATATTTGTCTTATACTCCTAAGTTTGGGCTTTGGTACCCTCGGGTATCCACATTTGATTTGATTGGTTATTCGGATGCCGATTAGGCGGGGTGTAAGATTAATAGAAAGAGCACATCGGGGACTTGCCAGTTCTTGGGAAGATCCTTGGTGTCTTGGGCTTCAAAGAAGCAAAATTCGACCGCTCTTTCTACTGCCAAAGCCGAGTATATTGCCGCAGGCCATTGTTGCGCGCAATTGCTTTGGATGAGGCAAACCCTGCGGGACTATGGTTAAAAATTAACCAAAGTTCCTCTTCTATGTGATAATGAGAGTGCAATCCGCATGGCGGATAATCCCGTTGAGCATAGCCGCACTAAGCACATAGCCATTCGGTATCATTTTCTTAGGGATCACCAACAAAAGGAGGATATTGAGATTGCATATATTAATACTAAAGATCAATTAGCCAATATCTTTACCAAGCCACTAGATGAACAAACTTTTACCAAACTTAGGCATGAGCTCAATATTCTTGATTCTAGGAATTTCTTTTGCTAATTTGCACACATAGCTCATAAGTATACCTTTGATCATGTCTCTTTTATATATGCTATGACTAATGTATTTTCAAGTGTATTTCAAACCAAGTCATAGGTGTATTGAAAGGGAACTGGAGTCTTCGGCGAAGACAAAGGCTTCCACTCCACTCTACTACTCATCCTTCGCCGTCGCTCCGCATCACTCTCCGTCTTTGGTATAATCTTCACTCATATGTTTTATTTGCCAAAGGGGAGAAAGTAGTTAGCCAAGGGCCTATATCTCACTCAAAGTATCCGTTTTTGGCGATTCATGCCAAAGGGGGAGAAAGTATGAGCCCAAAGCAAAAGGACCGCACCACCACCCTAATTTTAAAATGAATTTCAATTGGAAAATTTCAAATTAGTATTTCTATGTGTTCTAAACGGGGAGAAAGTAGAACCTTTCAAAATTAATATCTTAAAACCCTCTTGAACACTAAGAGGAGAATTTACTTGAGGGGGAGTTTTGTTTAGTCAAAGGAAAAGCATTTCAAACAAGGGGAGAAAATTTCAAAACTTGAAAATGCTTTGCAAAATCTTACTCATTTACCTTTGACTATTTTGCAAAAAGACTTTGGAAAGGATTTACAAAAAGAATTTGCAAAAACAAAACTTGTGGTGCAAGCGTGGTCCAAAAATGTTAAAAAATAAAAAAACAATCCATGCATATCTAGTAAGTAATATTTATTGGCTCAAATTCTAAGTAACCTTTGCACTTACATTCTGCAAACTAGTTCAATTATGCACTTCTATACTTGCTTTGGTTTGTGTTGGCATCAATCACCAAAAAGGGGGAGATTGAAAGGGAATTAGGCTTACACCTATTTCCTAAACTAATTTTGGTGGTTGAATTGCCCAACACAAATAATTGGACTTACTAGTTTGCCCTAGTTTATAAGTTCTACAGGTGCCAAAAGGTTCACAACAAACCAATTCAAAGTCAAAAGAAAGGGTTCAAAACAAAGGAGCAAAGAAAACCGAAAGTTGCCCTGGTCAGGCGCACCGGACTGTCCGGTGTGCCACCGGACAGTGTCCGGTGCACCAGGGGACTCCAAGCTGAACTTCGCACCTTCGGGAATTCTCAGAGTCGCCGCGCTATAATTCACCGGACTGTCCAGTGTACACCGGACAGTGTCCGGTGCTCCAAGAATGAAGCGTCTCCGAACTCGCCAGCTTCGGGAATTTGCAACGGCTAGTCCGCTATAATTCACCGGACATGTCTGGTGCACACCGGACTGTCCGATGTGACAACGAAGCAACGACTACTTCAGCGCCAACGGCTACCTGCAGCGCATTAAATGCGCGCCAGCGCGCGCAAGTCAGGCACGCCCATGCTGGCGCACCGGACACTCTACAGTTCATGTCCGGTGCGCCACCGGACATCAAGGCGGGCCCAGAAGTCAGAGCTCCAATGGTCGGAACCCTAACGGCCGGGTGACGTGGCTGGCGCACCGGACATGTCCGGTGTGCACCGGACTGTCCGGTGCACCATGCGACAGACAGCCTCCACCCAAACGGCTAGTTTGGTGGTTGGGGCTATAAATACCCCCAACCACCCCACATTCAAGTCATCCAAGTTTTCCACCTCTCAACCACTTACAAGAGCTAGGCATTCAATTCTAACACACTCAAGTGATCAAATCCTCTCCAATTCCACACAAAGCTTTAGTGACTAGCGAGAGAGATTTGCCGTGTTCTTTTGAGCTCTTGTGCTTGGATTGTTTCTTTTCTTTCTCACTTGTTCTTGTGATCAAAACTCCATTGTAACCAAGGCAAGAGACACCAATTGTGTGGTGGTCCTTGCGGGGAAGTTTTGTTCCCGGTTTGATTTGAGAAGAGAAGCTCACTCGGTCCGAGGGACCGTTTGAGAGAGGCAAAGGGTTGAAAGAGACCCGGTCTTTGTGACCACCTCAACGGGGAGTAGGTTTGAAAGAACCGAACCTCGGTAAAACAAATCCTCGTGTCTCACTCTTTGTTTGCCCGCGATTTATTTTGCGTCCTCTCTCTCGGACTCTTTATTATTTCTAACGCTAACCCGGCTTGTAGTTGTGATTATATTTGTAAATTTCAGTTTCGCCCTATTCACCCCCCCCCTCTAGGCGACTTTCACCTGTACGCAACTCCTTGGAGTTGTGTAGAGGCTTTTATCTGAAAGGTAGATTTTCTCGACGCGCGCAAGCACATCTGTCAGACACTCCGCCTCGCAAGATTGCTCGGCCGGGACTTGGTCGCCTGCTCCACCTCATAAGGTTGATCGACATGGACTTGGTCGCCCACTCCGCCTCGCAAGGTTGCTCGATAGGGACTTGGTCGCCCGCTCCACCTTGCAAGGTTGCTCGATAGGGACTTGACTGCTTTCAAAGAGTCTTCTTGGGCTTTGTTCGGGCACCCAGTTCCTAGGTGCCCAACAACAACCCCTTAGCCTTTACATAACTCCTTAGAGTTGCGTAGAGGCTTTTATCTGAAGGGCAGATTTCCTCGGTGCACATGAGCGCTTCTGTCAGATGTAGCCCTCGAGCCCCTAGGTATTTGTGAGAATTTCTTGGGGGTTTACTGGGTTGAGCCTGCAATTTTGGGGGCTGACCCTTCCTGCGGTGGTCATCACGCCCTGAGCGTGGGTCCATTTGTTATTGTCTTGCTCCCTACTTACGAACGATGTACGGGGCGCGCAAGCGCATCTGTCAGATGTAGCCCCCAAGTAATTTGTGATAATTGCTCGGGGGTTTACTGGGTTAAGCCTACAGTTTAGGGCCTAACCCTTCCTGTGGTGGTCGTCGCACGCTGAGCGTGGTCCATTTGTTATTGTCTTGCTCCCTGCTTACGACTGATGTACGAGGCCCACGAATGTGCTCATGTGTCCTCTTTCGCATACGCATCCTTTTTGAAGAGAGTTTTCTGAACCCTCTTCTAAGGGGAGCCCCCCCTTCGACCTAGTCGGTGCGCTGAGGGGGCCGTCGAGCTACAAGTGGGTTAGCCAAGTGAGATCTGACCACCCCCTTACCAGGCGTGGTATCGACAAGTGGTCCCACTGGGGGCTCGACCCATTAGGGGCATCTCATCTAGTCCTTCCTTATTCAATCTCGTACCGGCCCTTTGATCAATCTTGTCTATCAAAGGGGGGCTCCATGGCCACCCCGTTAGCCGGGTTGCAGTGAGAGAATGTGAGGAACGACCTTGAACATGGGTATGAGTAAATGACCTATGGGCTGCTCACCTAGCTTGCGGCTTAGTGGGAGCTTGCTCAGCCCAACCCTCGCTCAGCGTGGGGATATCGCATAGGTTTTATTTTTTACTTGGTTGGTGTTCCGTAATTAGCGCAGTGGCGTGGTGAGGTGGGATGACCATCATTATTTCGCTCGGCGTGGACGACCTGATGTGACGTGGAACAACCCACTTATCGTGTTGCGCCTAGGTGGTGTTGGGGGCCTTCGTCCTCCGAAGGTCCTCAAAAACATGGTTTGACAATGTTTTCCAAGTGGATTATGTGAACAGGTATCTTCGGACTCAGAATTATGAACATGAAGTACGGTCAGGACGAAGCCTGAATCAGACGAAGGGGGATTAAAATGGAGGACGGGCTGATTACCAAGCTCCACGAAGGATGGTGCACAGCCGAAGCTGTGCGCAGGGAAGCTTCGTCGCGATAGCAGAGAGGGGAACCGACTTAAAGATGAAAAGACTACTTGGGCCTTGACAGATTTCCATAAGTCATTGGCAAATGTAATGGACATGAATGTAATTTTATGTGGGCTGCGTCCCGCGTCTATAAATAGATGAACAGTACTCCCGTACTGTTCACGCTGACTTGGCATTCGCTTTTGCGTCACGCTTGTACTTTTTACCCTCTCTCAGGACCGAAGGTACATTTGTAATTTGAAATCATTTCTATTTTTCCATGTTAATAAAATAGAAATGATTTTATGATGATGTCCATATTATATTTCATGCTTTATATGAATCCTTCGTCATTGCTTGTTATATTTACGAAGGTATGTCTCTTATGACCTTCGTCCGAGACTCATTATTTCCCGAAGGGGCATAATGCTTCGAAGGACGAAGGACTTTAACACTTAACACTTTTTATGTTGCCTTGTTCTTAACTCTTAGCATTTGAGAACAAGTCCCCAACATTGGCGCCCACCTCCGGTGAACTCACTTCCACTTCGAGTTTTTTGAACACCTTCGGAAGCTACAGATCTTCGCTATGGCGCCGAAGAAAGCTTCAGCGACTGGGACTGCAGCACTGCAACCGCTGGATCCCAACCAGGAGACCGTTTCTCTTCGGGAGGCCCGAAGCCAGAAGAGGAAGGCCGTCAGCCCGACGCTTCAGGAGGATGAACTAGACCAAGAAATCAGGGATATGGAGATGCTTCATCAGCAGGTGCAGAGGAAAAAGGAAAAGATGGCCAGGCTAGCTGAGCTGCAAAGGCAGATAGACGAAGCTTCTGAAGAAGTCCGTCATCTTACCCATGATGAGCAGAACCGAAGGCCTCAACAAAAAGACCTTCATCAGGAGGGCTTCTTCAACGAAGATGACTGGTATGACAATTTCCATCATGGAAATTTTGTTTTTGATGATGCCTCTCCTCTGTCCGCTGAGCTGCAGGCTACACCCTGGCCTCCGTCCTATAAGCCACCCCAGCTTCCCATGTTTGACGGCCACTCAGACCCGAAGCAGTTCTTGATGAGCTACGAAGCAACAGTGTCTTCGTATGGTGGCAATGCTGCAGTCATGGCAAAGTCTTTCGTTATGGCCGTCAGGAGTGTTGCTCAGACCTGGTATTCCTCCCTTCGACCAGGAACGATCACTTCATGGCAGAAGCTGAAGGATATGTTGTTAACCAGCTTTCAAGGATTTCAGACGAAGCCGGTCACTGCTCAAGCCTTGTTCCAGTGCACTCAGGATCATGAAGAATACCTTCAGGCGTATGTCAGAAGGTTCTTGCGTTTGAGGGCGCAGGCACCAACGGTGCCCAATGAAATTGTCATCGAAGCCATGATCAAGGGGCTTCGTCCTGGACCTGCAGCTCAATACTTTGCTAGGAAGCCTCCGCAGACTCTGGAGAAGCTGCTCCAAAAGATGGACGAGTACATTCGTGCCGATAATGACTTTCGACAAAGAAGGGAGGAGGCCTTCAGATTTTCTGAAATGACCAGGGGCTTCGGAGGAAGATTCTATCCGAGGCATGTCAGGTCCATCCACAACTCCACTCAAAATGATGATAAGGGGAGTCAGCAGAACAGACCGCAGTGCTCCTCACAGGCTTCGGGGCAACAGCAAACTTTCTTCCGGCCACCAGCTCCAAGAGGCAGAGGCGCCAGGGGCTTCGGCGGAAGATTTGGAGATCAACCAAGGAGGGTATTTTGCTTATTCTGTGGTGAAAACAAGGGCCATACCACCAGGATGTGCCATGTTACTATCCAGAAACAAAAGGAGCTAGCTGAAGCTGCAGCGCAACAGGGCCAGCCGAAGCAGGTCATGCATACTGCTTTGTACCATCAGCCTTACATCCCGGAATACGTGGGCAACCACCCTGCAGTTTCCGTAGCTTCGGCGAGTCAACCTCAAGCTTCATGGCAACAGCCCCCGCCCCCACCTCCGCTGCAACAAGGCCAACAGCCAGAAGGGAGCCAATATGTTCCGCACCAAAGGGATCTCAGAGAGCAATCTGAAGCTCGCACAGTCAATAGTACTGTGCCAGAGTCGAAGCACATTTATTGACAAATATCCTACTTTGATAGCAGTCTTTTCCGTTTAGTTCTATTTTTTGTGTGATAAAGAACATTTCAGTTTTCATGTAATAGTTTCGTGGTTGGTTATCAGGAAAACCTATCTTCTCCACAGGCTTAAGTTGCTGAAGCTTAAGAATTTGCGGTAACAAGGAGGACCTTCGAATTATTAAAAATCCTTCGAAGCAACAAAAAGTCGTTCTAAGGAACGCAGAGTAAGTTGCCGAAGTTACAAAAAGCCGTTCCAAAGGGAGCGCAGTGTAAGTTTTTTGCTCCAAAGACGTTCCTAAGGGAATGCAGAGCATACAGCGAAAAGTCAACGCTGATACCGCCTAAAGTAAAAGGCGAAGAAGCTCCAAAGACGTTCCTAAGGGAATGCAGAGCTTACAGCGAAAAGTCAACGCTGATACCGCCTAAGTAAAAGGCGAAGAAGCTCCAAAGACGTTCCTAAGGGAATGCAGAGCTTACAAAGATATTTTGTGTGTATCTTCGGAACAAACGTCATTTGCATAACATAACATCATCACATCATTTTGCATAACATAAGCATCATACATCATGTTGCATATGGCAAAAGAAGGGGACACAGTATCAACCTTCGAAAGGATGCTTTGACAAAGTGCAAATTGTGTAAAGTCACGAGGGAATACAATGATAATCTTCGGAATGTAGCTTCGGAGAATGTTTTTACGAAGCATGGATGAGCTTCATCAGAGTAATATCGAAATTGTACAGCTTCGGAGAATGTTTTCACGAAGCGTGGATGTGATTCATCAGAATAGTTTTAACGGAGAATGTCTTCTTCACGAAGCATGAAAAGAAGGGAAGGTGTTTTTTCGCCGAAGGCTCAAAAAAGGTATGTATGTAGAATTTCATGCATCGTAAAGAATTGAATAATGAAAAGAGACTTGTATATTACATTCAAATGTACAAAATATTACATAGATCACACTTCAAATGTTTTTTCTAATAACACCTAGTCTTCTCTTAATACTACTTCGGCAGCCTCATTTAGAAGTTGTTCAACAACTTTATCCATGATAGCTTCGGCCATTTGTTTAATTTCGTCATCCCCTTTTGTGTGAGGGTCACCAGACGATCCAACAGGTTCTGAGGGAAGAGAATATTTCTGCATTACTATTACAAACCGCGAACAAAGTTTGAAATAAAAATTACAACACAATAAGAACGGCTAATTAATACCTATTTGCCCTTCGGGCTCTGTACTTTTTTCGGCAACTTCTGTCACTTTCCTAGCATCATGGATGCCTTTTTCACTCCTTTGAATGATTTCTTGCGCCATTTCTCGGCCGCCGTTGTCCCAGACATCAGTAAAGAATTTGCCACCAACCATGCTTGCTTCGGCCGAGGGGTCTTTGATATCTTCGGAGGATAAGGCAGCTTCGGACTGAGCTAAAAATTTTACATGCCCGCAACCTTTCTTCTCCAAGACAGTAGCAACTCCCCTGGCGCCCGAAAAAGCGCAGATGTCGCCGCGGCTACTCAGGATTTCCTCGAAGGCCTCTGCTTCGTGACTGATCCATTCCAGTGGACCTTCGGGATTGCCTCTTGAGAAATTCTCTTCACTGGAAAATGCGCCCACGCTGGCGAAGCTGGTTTTAATTTTCTTTACGCATTCCATGGATTTTTCGTAGCACTTTTTCTTAGAAGACCGAAGCTCTTCCACGGTTGCTTCCAAATGATCAGCCCATTGGTCGCTACATTCCCGTCTTGTTTCTTCAAGTATGCGTTCTTCTTTCGCCCGGGCCAGGTGCTTCTGAAGATCTTTAATCTCGCGTCTGTGAGCTTCGGCCTGAACCTTTGCAGCAGCTTCGTCCTTTTTTATCTTGTCTACTAATGTAAGCAGAATTTTATCTTTTTCTAGAGCTTCGTTTCTCAGTTTAATAACTTCTGAACGTAAATTGTTGAACGCAATTTCGTAGCTTTCATCTTCGGCACTCTTTTGTGCTCTTAATGCGTTGCTTAGGATTAAACCCTATACGAAAAAGAATCCATATAAGAATAAAAGAATGAATTACGCAATAAATTTTTTTTTCAAGCGTCTAATTCCCATACCTTTAAGCTATTGTACGCAAGACTGTCCGCGAGATCTTCCTTCGTCATAGCACATAATCCAGCTTCGAGCTTCGGAAAACCCATACTTCTAGCCATCTCCCGGCAGACAGACAATTCTTTGTTATCAGGGAGGCAGTATAGGAAGTCATCTTCATTTGTCCCATTGAACACTACTGCCCCCTTCGGATACTTTAACTCTCTAGCATAGTGATTCGCTTCATAAGTCTCTTCTTCAGATAATTTCTTCCCCGAAGCATGTCGCACGATGTAATCGCATGTGCTGGAAGGAGCTTCGGTGGCGGCAGTGTCAATTTCTTCAACCAAAACTGGTTCTGATATTTTCTCGGATTGTTCCTTGGTGGGCTCTGAAGGCCCAACTTCAGTTTCAGCTTGTTGTTTCGAAGCTTCAGTAGACGCTTCAGCAAGATCAACAGTCTTCTTTGGAGTTGTGCTTGAAGACTTAATTGTCTCCAAGACATCTAATACGTTCACCATTCTTTTTCTTTTTGGGGTCACCAATGGGCCCTTTTGGTTTTTTATTGTTTCGACATTTGCTGAAGGACTTAAGATTTCCGATGCTTTTGGCCCTTCAATCTTCGGTTTTTCTACTTTTTCTGCCGAAGGCGCTTCAGTTTTCTCTTCTATCTTCGGCACTGGAGCTGGTTCTGTAGCTTCAGAGGCCAAAGAGACTTCACCAATAAACTCTGGCACTGTGGCCGGCTCAATAAAACGCGCTCGGTGGGTGAGCACCTTCATCTTTTTCTTTTGTGGTGCTGGCTCACTAGTAGCACTCGTGGTAGCTTTTATCGCAGGAGAAGTATTTTTTCTTTTGCGACCCAATACCGGATAGTGATAGTCAGGGTAGACAAACCCGACTGCGTCAAATACCCGGTTGAGCCTTTTCTTCTTTCGGCCTCCGAAGGCTGCTGATAACGCAGTATTCTCGGCCTTCGAATATGCCCCAAGCAGTTCGTCACTTAATGTTTCAATGCTTTTCAACCAGTCATCATCAGGTTCAACAAACTTATCTGCATATTTGAATGTGTATTTCAGTCTGACCAGTCCGCCTTCGTCGGACTCTTTGGTGGTCTCCTTCGGCATTTCCCACTTTCCTGCAAGTGGCCACACCCTGAAGGCAATATGCTCTTGGACCAAGTCCCTTGTCCCAATGAAAGAGCAGATTACGCCGAAGGCTCTTTGGCATTCCTCGGCCGCTTCATCCATTTCAACCTTCGGCCTTCGAAGTCCGAAGCGTTGCCAAATGGGGCGCATAATGATATTCTTGACATCTTCTTGCGCTGCTAAGTCATTCTTTACATAGAACCACTCTGTCATCCAGGCTCCGGGCCACCTCTTCCGAAAAGTTGGCACAGGGCGGCTTGACCCAGAGCGGGCACCGAAGCTGTAACACCCGAAGTTGTTGTGATATTGTTCTTTCCCCCAGGGCTTCGTCTCGTATAACAACTCATGAATGTTGCAAAAGCTTTTAGCATTTGGTTCTAAACCTTGGCTTCTTGCAGCCCAGACAAACATCCCCATTCTTATGATAGCTTCGGGAGTAATTTGATGAAGGTAGACTTGAAATGTTTTCAGTACTTCAACAACAAAGTTGCTTAGGGGGAATCGAAGCCCAGCCTTGAGAAAGCTTCGGAAGATTACGACTTCATCTTCTTCGGGGGTGGGAGAAGTCTTTTCTCCAGCATCAGCCCTCACAATAGATATATCTCGAAAATACCGCCCCCTCATATTATCAATATGACTCTGCTTAATAGTGGTTTTCCCGAAAACCGTGTGACTTGGCCACCATGGTCGATCTTCGGACTCTTCCCCACCGCTTTCTACATCATAACTGTCGCTGTCACCAGTATCTTCGGACAAACCTTCAAGAATCTCCTTAGTGATTTTCTCCGTATTGGTCTCCGCCATCGCTATAAGGAACCCCAAGTTCTTCTCTTCGTCGAGACTCAGCTTCGTCTCAGCAGGGATCTTCTTACCTTCAGACATCTTCGGAAACGCTAAAAAACTGTTTTCAAGGCCGAAGCTTCAAAAACAAAAAGATCAGCAAATCTTAGTGCACAAGAGCTAAAAATTTAGTGGGCCGAAGCAAATGGCAAGTGTGCGTACCAAATAAGTTTGCGGTATGATCTTATTTATACCCCCAGAGCGTTGAAAATTGAAAGACCCCGCTTGTCAGTGAATGTTGCTATTCTAGCAAAGGGAAGGTGTTTTTTCGGACCTTCGGCTCAAGGCCTTCGTCCATATCGCAATCTGAATTTATCATTAACAAATTAATATTGCGAGGGGCTACTGTTGGGGGCCTTCGTCCTCCGAAGGTCCTCAAAAACATGGTTTGACAATGTTTTCCAAGTGGATTATGTGAACAGGTATCTTCGGACTCAGAATTATGAACATGAAGTACGGTCAGGACGAAGCCTGAATCAGACGAAGGGGGATTAAAATGGAGGACGGGCTGATTACCAAGCTCCACGAAGGATGGTGCACAGCCGAAGCTGTGCGCAGGGAAGCTTCGTCGCGATAGCAGAGAGGGGAACCGACTTAAAGATGAAAAGACTACTTGGGCCTTGGCAGATTTCCATAAGTCATTGGCAAATGTAATGGACATGAATGTAATTTTACGTGGGCTGCGTCCCGCGTCTATAAATAGATGAACAGTACTCCCGTACTGTTCACGCTGACTTGGCATTCGCTTTTGCGTCACGCTTGTACTTTTTACCCTCTCTCAGGACCGAAGGTACATTTGTAATTTGAAATCATTTCTATTTTTCCATGTTAATAAAATAGAAATGATTTTATGATGATGTCCATATTATATTTCATGCTTTATATGAATCCTTCGTCATTGCTTGTTATATTTACGAAGGTATGTCTCTTATGACCTTCGTCCGAGACTCATTATTTCCCGAAGGGGCATAATGCTTCGAAGGACGAAGGACTTTAACACTTAACACTTTTTATGTTGCCTTGTTCTTAACTCTTAGCATTTGAGAACAAGTCCCCAACAGGTGGCATGCTGGTCTAGTTAATGAGAGCACCTAGAGGGGGGGTGAATAGGTGATCCTGTAAAAACTTGAAACTCAAAGCCACAAACTTGATTAGGAGTTAGCACAATAAACTCAAGTGGCTAAGGAGAGCTCTTGTGAAGCACAATAGACACAGTGAGAACAAGCACAAGAGACACGAGGATTTATCCCGTGGTTCGGCCAAGTACAACACTTGCCTACTCCACGTTGTGGCATCCCAATGGACGAGAGTTGCACTCAACTCCTCTCAAGTGATCCAATGATCAACTTGAATACCACGGTGTTCTTCTTTTCTTTACTCTTTCCCGTTTGCGAGGAATCTCCACAACTTGGAGTCTCTCGCTCTTACAATGAGAATCAAAGTGAAAGCACTAGAGTAAGGGAGGGAAGCAACACACACAAATCCACAGCAAATACGCACACACACGGCCAAGACTCGAGCTCAAATGAATATCACAAAGTTCTCACTAGAACAGAGCTCGAATCACTAAGAATGTCAAACAAGTGCGCAAAGACGAAGTGTGAATGATCAAGGATGCTCAAAGTATGCTTGGTGTTCTCCTCCATGCGCCTAGGGGTCTCTTTTATAGCCCCAAGGCAGCTAGGAGCCGTTGAGAGCAATCCAGGAAGGCAATTCTTGCCTTCTGTTGACTGGCGCACCGGACAGTCCGGTGCACCACCGGACACTGTCCGGTGCAGATTTCTTTCCTATTCTGGTGTAGCCGACCGTTGGAGACTTGGAGCCATTGGCGCACCGGACACTGTCCGGTGCACACCGGACAGTCCGGTGCCCCCATCCGACCGTTGGCTCGGCCACGCGTCACGTGCGGATTGCGCGGCCGACCGTTGGCGCGTTCGACCGTTGACTCACCGGACAGTCCGGTGAATTATAGCCGTACGCTGTTGACTTGGTTCCCGAGAGCGGCGACTTCGCCGGAGCCGACTCACCGGACACTGTCCGGTGCACCACCGGACAGTCCGGTGATTTATAGCCGTACGCCGCCATCGAGACCCGAGAGCAGCCAGTTGATCAGACGCCAGCCTGGCGCACCGGACACTATCCGGTGCACCACTGGACAGTCTGGTGCACCCAGACTGAGCAGAGTCTTGGCTGCTCGAGCCAAGTCTTTTCCAATTGAATTTTCTCTGATTCTAGCACTTAGACAAATATGTTAGTACACAAAAACCAATGTACTAAGTCTAGAATCATACCTTTGTGTTGACTTTGCACTTCTTCCACCATTTAGCATAGTTTCACATTAAACCATTTGTGTTGGCACTTGATCACCAAAATACTTAGAAATGGCCCAAGGGCACATTTCCCTTTCAATCTCCCCCTTTTTGGTGATTTATGCCAATACAACAAAAAGCAACTAAAGGAAGTGCAACAATAATGCAAATGAGAACCCAAATTTGTTTTGATTCAAATTTGGCATATTTGGATCATTCTTTGCCACCACTTGGTTTGTTTTTGCAAATCGAACTCAATTTCCTATCTCTAAGTCAAACACACTTGTTGAGGCATAGAGAGAGATATTCCAAGAGAAATTGATCAAAGATTCAAAAACTCCCCCTTTTTCCCATAATCAACCATTATCCCAACAAGAGACCAACATTTGACAATAAGAGACAATAAGAGTATTTTGACAAACCAAAAGCTCTAATTCTAGTATTTTCAAAATTCTCAAGTGGTAGTTGATCCATTTCTTGCATTGGCCTTATTTTCTCCCCCTTTGGCATCAAGCACCAAAACGGGATCAATCTTGGCCCTTAAACCTCATTGCCTCACCAAAATCTTCAAATAAGAGTACAAAGGCAATAAGAATATGGAGATGAACTTGGAGTGAGTTACCCTCTCATCGGAGTGCAGTGGAAGTCTTGCATGGTCCAAGTTCACCCTTTCCCTTTCAATCCACCTTTGAGACTAAATCAAGCAAGCTCAAACATATGGTTAGTCTCAAAGGGTCAAGTTGTAGCACATCTCCCCCTAAATATGTGCATCACTCACACATGGACTTTTGAGGTCCGGGGAGAGTTTGTACAACTTGAGCACCATAAATAAACAAAAATGCATAAGGGAACATGATCACAACATAAGACACATGTATGCTACACATCAATCCAAGTTCTGCGAATCTAAGACATTTAGCTCACTATGTAGCCTGCAAAAGGTCTTTTCATCTAGAGGCTTGGTAAAGATATCGGCTAGCTGGTTCTCGGTGCTAATATAAAACACTTCGATATCTCCCTTTTGCTGGTGGTCTCTCAAAAAGTGATGCCGGATGTCAATGTGCTTTGTGCGGCTGTGCTCAACAGGATTGTCCGCCATGCGGATAGCACTCTCATTATCACATAGGAGTGGGACTCTGCTCAGATTGTAGCCAAAGTCCCTGAGGGTTTGCCTCATCCAAAGTAGTTGCGCGCAACACTGTCCTGCGGCAACATACTCGGCCTCAGCGGTGGATAGGGCAACGGAGGTTTGTTTCTTAGAACTCCATGACACCAGGGACCTTCCTAGGAATTGGCACGTCCCTGATGTACTCTTCCTATCGACCTTACATCCAGCATAATCGGAGTCTGAATATCCAATTAAGTCAAAGGTAGACCCCTTTGGATACCAGATCCCGAAGCAAGGCGTAGCGATTAAATATCTAAGAATTCGCTTCACAGCCACTAAGTGACACTCCCTTGGATCGGATTGAAATCTAGCACACATGCATACACTAAGCATAATATCCGGTCTACTAGCACATAAATAAAGCAAGGAACCTATCATGGACCGGTATGCTTTTTGATCAACGGACTTACCTCCTTTGTTGAGGTCGACGTGTCCATCAGTTCCCATTGGAGTCTTTGCGGGCTTGGCGTCCTTCATCCCAAACCGCTTGAGCAAGTCTTGCGTATACTTCATTTGGGAAATGAAAGTGCCATCCTTGAGTTGCTTCACTTGGAACCCAAGGAAGTAGTTCAACTCGCCCATCATCAACATCTCAAACTTTTGAGTCATCACCCTGCTAAACTCTTCACAAGACTTTTGGTTAGTAGAACCAAATATTATGTCATCGACATAAATTTGGCACACAAATAAGTCACCATCACATGTCTTACTGAAAAGAGTTGGATCGGCTTTCCCAACCTTGAGAGCATTAGCAATTAAAAAGTCTCTAAGGCATTCATACCATGCTCTTAGGGCTTGCTTAAGTCCATAGAGCGCCTTAGAGAGCTTACACACGTGATCGGGGTACCGTTCATCCTCAAAGCCAGGGGGTTGCTCCACGTACACCTCCTCCTTGATTGGCCCATTGAGGAAAGCGCTCTTAACATCCATTTGGTGCAACCTGAAAGAATGGTGAGCGGCACAGGCTAACAAAATACGAATCGACTCTAGCCTAGCCACAGGAGCAAAAATCTCCTCAAAGTCCAAACCTGCGACTTGGGCATAACCTTTTGCCACAAGTCAAGCCTTGTTCCTCGTCACCACCCCGTGCTAGTCTTGTTTGTTGCGGAACACCCACTTGGTTCCCACAACATTTTGCTTGGGACGCAGCACCAGTGTCCAAACTTCATTACGCTTGAAGTTGTTGAGCTCTTCCTGCATGGCCAACACCCAGTCCGGATCTAGCAAGGCCTCTTCTACCCTGAAAGGCTCAATAGAAGAGACAAAAGAGTAATGCTCACAAAAATTAACTAATCTAGAGCAAGTGGTTACTCCCTTGCTAATGTCACCCAAAATTTGGTCGATGGGATGGTTCCTTTGAATCATCGCTCGAACTTGAGTTGGAGGGGCCTGTGGTGCTTCTTCCACTTCAACTTGGACATCCTGTGCTCCCCCTTGATCACACGCCTCCTCTTGAGGTACCTGTTCATCATCTTGGGTTGGAGGGTGCACCATTGTTGAGGAGGAAGGCTGATCTTGTTCCTTGTGTTCCTGCGGTCGCACGTCTCCAATCGCCATGGTACGAATCGTGTCCGTTGGAACAACATCCTCATCTACATCATCAAGCTCAACTTGCTCTCTTGGAGAGCCATTAGTCTCATCAAATACAACGTCGCTAGAGACTTCAACCAAACCCAATGATTTGTTGAAGACCATATACGACTTTGTATTTGAGTCATAACCTAACAAAAACCCTTCTACAGCTTTGGGAGCAAATTTTGAATTTCTACCTTTCTTCACCAGAATGTAGCATTTACTCCCAAAAACTCGAAAATACGAAACGTTGGGTTTGTTACCGGTTAGAAGCTCGTATGATGTCTTCTTGAGGAGGCGATGGAGATAGACTCGGTTTATGGCGTGGCAAGCCGTGTTCACAGCTTCCGACCAAAACCGCTCGGGTGTCTTGAATTCTCCAAGCATTGTCCTCGCCATGTCTATGAGCGTCCTGTTCTTCCTCTCTACCACACCATTTTGCTATGGTGTGTAGGGAGCGGAGAACTCGTGCTTGATTCCTTCCTCCTCAAGGTACTACTCCACTTGAAGGTTCTTGAACTCGGACCCATTGTCGCTCCTTATCTTCTTCACCTTGAGCTCAAACTCATTTTGAGCCCTCCTTAGGAAGCGCTTGAGGGTCCCTTGGGTTTCAGATTTATCCTGCAAAAAGAATACCCAAGTGAAGCGGGAAAAATCATCAACAATTACTAAACCATACTTACTTCCCCCGATGCTGAGGTAGGCGACGGGTCCGAAGAGGTCCATATGCAGCAGCTCCAGGGGTCTTGATGTAGTCATCACGTTCTTGATGTGATGAGCACTTCCCACTTGTACCTGCTTGAACAGCTACACAAGGTCTATCATTTTCGAAATGCAGATTTGTTAGACCTAACACATGTTCTCCCTTTAGAAGTTTGTGAAGGTTCTTCATCCCCACATGTGCTAGACGGCGATGCCATAGCCAGCCCATGCTAGTCTTAGCGATTAAGCATGCATCTAGACCGGCCTCCTCCTTTGCAAAATCAACTAAATAGAGTTTGCCGTCTAGTACACCCTTAAACGCTAATGAACCATCACTCCTTCTAAAGATAGACACATCTACATTTGTGAATAAGCAATTATATCCCATATTACATAATTGACTAACCGACAAAAGATTATAACCTAGCGACTCTACTAAAAATACATTGGAGATAGAGTGCTCATTTGAGATTGCAATCTTGCCTAAGCCTTTAACCTTGCCTTGATTCCCGTCACCGAATATGATTGAATCTTGGGAATCTTTATTCTTGACGTAGGAGGTGAACATCTTCTTCTCCCCCGTCATGTGGTTTGTGCATCCGCTGTCGATAATCCAGCTTGATCCCCCGGATGCATAAACCTGCAAGGCAAATTAGGCTTGGGTCTTAGGTACCCAACTCTTGTTGGGTCCTACAAGGTTAGTGACAATAGTCTTAGGAACCCAAATGCAAGTTTTATCTCCCTTACATTTGGCTCCCACCTTTTTAGCAATCACCTTTTTATTTTTACATGAAAGAATAAACTTAGCATTGCAAGCATGAAAGACAGTGGTAGATCCATTATATACTTTTCTAGGAGCATGAGACATAACATTCTTCCTAGATCTACCATAAAAGTTTGAACTAGAAGAAATCATGGCATGAGAGTCGAACGCATTACAACTCCTATCATAATGAACATTTGAATCTTTCATAGCCATATTTCTACCATGCATATAGGAAGTAGAAGCAGTCATAGCAAGAGAATCATAAGAATAATTCCTACAAACATTTCTAGAGAATTTCCTATCGCTATACATGAAAGCATGGTTCTTTTTAGCACTACTAGTCATTGGAGCCTTCCCTTTCTCCTTGGCGGAGATGGGAGCCTTATGACTTGTTAAGTTCTTGGCTTCCTTCTTAAAGCCAAGCCCATCCTTAATTGAGGGGTGTCTACCAATAGTGTAGGCATCCATTGAAAATTTTAATTTATCAAATTCATTTTTGCTAGTCTTAAGTTGAGCATTAAGACTAGCCACTTCATCACTTAGTTTAGAAATGGAAACTAGGTGTTCATTACAAGCATCAACATTAATATCTTTACACCTATTGCAAATCACAACATGTTCTACACAAGAGGTTGATTTATTAGCTATTTCTAACTTAGCACTCAAGTCATCATTAATACTTTTTAAGCTAGAGATAGATTCATGGCATGTAGACAATTCACATGAAAGCACTTCATTTCTTTTAACTTCTAGAGCAAGAGAATTTTGAGCACTAACAAATTTATCATGCTCTTCATATAAAAGGTCCTCTTGCTTTTCTAACGATCTATTCTTCTCAGTCAAAGCATCAATTAATTCATTGATTTTATCAATTTTGGTTCTATCTAAACCTTTGAATAAACATGCATAGTCTATTTCATCATCACTAGATTCATCATCACTTGAAGAAGCGTAAGTACTAGTATTACGAGTGCTTACCTTCTTTTCCCTTGCCATGAGGCAGGTGTGATGCTCGTTGGGGAAGAGGGATGATTTGTTGAAGGCCGAGGCGGCGAGTCCTTCGTTATTGGAGTCGGACGATGAACAATCTGAGTCCCATTCCTTGCCAAGGTGTGCCTCGCCCTTAGCCTTCTTGTACGTCTTCTTCTTTTCCCTCTTCTTTTCTTGATCCTGGTCACTATCATTATCGGGACAATTAGCAATGAAGTGACCAACCTTACCGCACTTGAAGCAGGAGCGCTTTCCCTTTGTCTTGTTCTTTTTGGGATGATCCTTGCGACCCTTTAGCGCCGTCTTGAAGCGCTTGATGATGAGGGCCATTTCTTCCTCATTGAGCCCCGCCGCCTCAACTTGCGCCACCTTGCTAGGTAGCGCCTCCTTGCTACTCATTGCCTTGAGAGCAATGGCTTGAGGCTCATGAATTGGACCATTCAACGCCTCATCGACGTATCTTGCCTCCTTGATCATCATCCGCCCGCTTACGAACTTTTCAAGTATTTCTTCGGGCGACATCTTGGTGTACCTAGGATTTTCACGAATATTGTTTACAAGATGTGGATCAAGGACAGTGAAAGACCTTAGCATTAGGTGGACGACGTCGTGGTCCATCCATCGCGTGCTTCCATAGCTCCTTATTTTGTTGACGAGGGTCTTGAGCCTGTTGTATGTTTGAGTTGGCTCCTCCCCCCTGATCATTGCGAATCTCCCAAGTTCGCCCTCCACCAACTCCATCTTGGTGAGCATGGTGACGTCATTTCCCTCATGCGAGATCCTGAGGGTGTCCCAAATCTGCTTGGCGTTATCCAAACCGCTCATCTTATGGTATTCATCCCTGCACAATGACGCTAAAAGAACAGTAGTAGCTTGTGCATTTTTATGAATTTGTTCATTGATGAATATGGGACTATCCGTACTATCAAATTGCATTCCATTTTCTACTATCTCCCATATACTTGGATGGAGAGAGAACAAGTGGCTACGCATTTTGTGACTCTGAAATCCGTAGTCCTCTCCATCAAAGTGAGGAGGTTTACCGAGGGGAATGGAAAGCAAATGAGCATTGGAACTTTGCGGAATACGAGAATAATCAAAGGAAAAGTTCGAATTAACCGTCTTCTTTTTCTCGTAGTTGTTGTCGTCGTCGTCCTTTTGGGAAGAAGAAGACTCGTCGCTGTCGTCGTAGTAGACAATCTTCTTGATGCGTCTTTTCTTCTTCCCGTCCTTCTTTTTATGACTTGAGCCTGAGTCAGTGGGCTTGTCGTCTTTCGGCTCATTAATGAAGGACTCCTTCTCCTTGTCGTTGTTGATCACCATCCCCTTGCCCTTAGGATCTATCTCTTCGGGCGATTAGTCCCTTTCGCGAAGAGAATGGCTCCGATACCAATTGAGAGCACCTAGAGGGGGGGTGAATAGGTGATCCTGTAAAAACTTGAAACTCAAAGCCACAAACTTGATTAGGAGTTAGCACAATAAACTCAAGTGGCTAAGGAGAGCTCTTGTGAAGCACAATAGACACAGTGAGAACAAGCACAAGAGACACGAGGATTTATCCCGTGGTTCGGCCAAGTACAACACTTGCCTACTCCACGTTGTGGCGTCCCAATGGACGAGAGTTGCACTCAACTCCTCTCAAGTGATCCAATGATCAACTTGAATACCACGGTGTTCTTCTTTTCTTTACTCTTTCCCGTTTGCGAGGAATCTCCACAACTTGGAGTCTCTCGCCCTTACAATGAGAATCAAAGTGAAAGCACTAGAGTAAGGGAGGGAAGCAACACACACAAATCCACAGCAAATACGCACACACACGGCCAAGACTCGAGCTCAAATGAATATCACAAAGTTCTCACTAGAACGGAGCTCGAATCACTAAGAATGTCAAACAAGTGCGCAAAGACGAAGTGTGAATGATCAAGGATGCTCAAAGTATGCTTGGTGTTCTCCTCCATGCGCCTAGGGGTCTCTTTTATAGCCTCAAGGCAGCTAGGAGCCGTTGAGAGCAATCCAGGAAGGCAATTCTTGCCTTCTGTCGACTGGCGCACTGGACAGTCCGGTGCACCACCGGACACTGTCCGGTGCAGATTTCTTTCCTATTCTGGCGCAGCCGACCGTTGGAGACTTGGAGCCGTTGGCGCACCGAACACTGTCCGGTGCACACCGGACAGTCCTGTGGCGGAACCGCCCGAATTATTTCAACTTAAGTGCCCAAGTCGCACCCTTAAGGGCAACAACACACTTAAACAGGAATAACCCGTCAGTCCCTCGGATCTAGTCCGATAAAGCCACTTATCCAGGATCGAATACCACTAGCTCACACGAAGGTGAGGCACAGAGAAATACAATAAAGCATAATACCACAAATTTAGTAAGTATCATTAGTGATTACATTATCGGAGTTTCAGAAATAATAATAACCATAAATTTTAATGCAGCGGAAATAACTAACGGAGAAAACCGAGTAACATGGCGAAGCCTGGCCATGCTACTCCTCCTGGTCCTCTCCTGCGGAAGCAATAACCCACTCGACCGTCTATCCCGGTGGCAGGGATGAAGGCCAAGTCACACCATCAACCAATCACCCTAAGGGGTACCTGCAAAAATTGTGCCACAAGCAAGGCCGAGTATACTAATACTCAGCTAGACTTACCTGGTGTGAGGAGTCTACTCCTCTACCTCTAGACATGTAACTGTTTGGCTGTGGGGTTTGGTTGCCAAAAGCACTAGCTGAGTTTATAAATCAAGTTTTAGCTTTGTCAAGTTTAAGTGTGACTCTCTTAAGGCTAAATGTGTACTATCTACTCATACATGGTATCAAACATATTTAGCAATAAACATCTTGTGTCAACTCATTACATTTCCACTTGTTACTCAATGCAGTACAATGGATCAAGCAGTCTCATTAGCTGCGAGAAGCAGACGATTCGAATCGAGTTTTTATCCTTGCAAGGTAAACCTAAACACACGACGTGGCGAGGCACTCCGTCCCCACACACATCAACGGTCCCCATCTATTCCCTGGCAGCAGATCTGGGCTCACCGCCTTGGCGTACAATGCCTCACTGACCCCGACTGCCGTCGTGCAGTGACCGCACTTGTACCCACCATAACCGGAATGGGAGACCACATCTCAGGTAACGTGAGGGGTAAAGTCCACTGGCAGGTTCAATCATGTACTAGGCTTACCGATTTACCATATTTCTCGATATGTGCTTAGTACATTCAAACGCTTGACACAGGTATCCGCACGTTAATCCTTATTCCAAATTTTATCTCGTAGACCACGCATCCCCATGGATCCGTGTCCACAGACCAACATCAGTATGATATGAAAGTGGGTACAATCAATTCCTGACCTCGCGCGAGTGCTATAAAAATCACTCGACTTCTACCGAGATCCCTAATTAGCAAAGCAGCTACTCGACCTAGCATACTAGTATCCATCTCAAAAAGGATTCCTGAGGTCATGCAACTAGGGTTTCAATCAACTCCTACACTTAAGTGCACAATACAAGCCTACAAACATTAAGTGTAGTAAAATAGCAAATATAACAGGTTATGCATAAAACCGGGGCTTGCCTTTAATTTAACACTTAGATAGTGTTTGCTGGGGGAGGTACTCGCTTGGCGAGCATCCACTGGTTATGTCCATCCTTCTTTGGGTTGTCCGCCAACTGCATCTTGTGGTTGGCACCACATTACTTGCACGATCGTCTCTCGGTCCTAAATGAGATGCAGATGCATATGTATGAATATAATGAAACAGCACAAGATACTTTAAGTACACGCTAGTGAATTAAACACTAAGTAGCGAGACATCACAAGTAACCACACACACTAGCGTTAGCTCACTACATGTCGTCGAGCGCACAACATTAACACCACTAAAAAGACGACAAATATTTTGGATATTTACGCAACACAACACAAAATAACATCACAAGTACGCACATTTTATTTATTTAGATACGGCTTTTCATTAGTTCTCCCATTGATCGCACAAAAGCATCACCGACCACACAAGTCCAACCAAGACAACGTAAGCTTGAATACGACATAGGCATCACTAACTACGGAACTCCTATATCGCAATCAACTAGAGCAAGAAACATACAAGACATGACACATGTGCATTATTAAGCTTAGTCATGGCAAGTCTATATTAATTTAGTGCTAACCAACCATTTTAGCCAAAAGGGTGAACTAACAATCAAATAAGCATAAGCAGAATTTTTGGACAGCACTACAGCAATCAATTGTTTTGATCATAACTTTTCAATTATTAGTCCAAAAATATTAAACTAGAACTTTCTGGAAAGCTTAAAAGGTGCTCTACAATTTTGGTATTATCATCTCAACAAGATTCAACACCTAGCAAGGTTAAAACAGCTAATCCAACAGCTCTGTCCAGATTTGGACAGATTCAGACTTGCAACTTCAAAAATTCACAACTGAAGATTCAGACATCCAAACAAAGTGATCTTAGATTTTATGGAAAGGTAATAAAATTTTCTATATATCATTTATAAACATCTCAAGGTGATCCAATATTTTACTAAGGATAAAATACACTAGAAGACTTTGCTATCCAGAACTGGACAGATTCAGTCTTCAGACTTTAAACATCCATAACTAAATCTTCAGACCACCAAAAATAGTGATCCAAGACTTTTTGGAAAGCTTGACAAACGAACTACATAACTTTTATAATCACCAAGAATTGATTCTTTGTTGAACGGAATCAAACAATTCAGTTTTCGAAATCTGTTCTGTCAGTGGACAGA
The DNA here is from genome assembly GCA_029449295.1 of Zea luxurians. Lineage (NCBI taxonomy): Eukaryota > Viridiplantae > Streptophyta > Magnoliopsida > Poales > Poaceae > Zea > Zea luxurians. The sequence goes on along the minus strand of JAOPSE010000005.1, from coordinate 7,747,508 downwards.
ACACAGCAACCAAGTTGTAAAATTCATAACTCTTAAACCGTCAGGCCTTTAGTTATGAAATTTTAACATAAGAAAGATAAGAAAAGAGTCTACAACTTTCTTATAATCTACAAGGACTGATTCAAACATTAACTTAAGCAAACAGTGCAGTTTCTGAAATCTGTACAGAAATTGGACAGATTCAGTTACTGAATTTGTAAAAAGCATAACTCCTAAACTGTCAGACCTATGGCTGTCAAATTTTAACACCAGCAAGATAATAAAGTTATCTACCACTTTTCTATAGCACATATCTACAGAAAACACAATTTAGTTCATCAAACCTACAGCACAACTAAAACAGTGTGTGCAGTTCAAAACAGCAATCAATAAATTTTAGCTCCTATATAATTCAAGAATCGCCACGTTCGAGAGACTTGAATTACTCTAACGCTTTACTATTTGTTCGAGTTAAGACAATCAAATTAGAACCAACAATTCGACTTGCAAATTTTATTCAAGTCATTTAGTGCACTAAAAGTACTACAACCAATTAACAATGCATTCTTCACGATAATCACACAACAATTCGTGTTTTAAATTAGACATCACATGAGCACTACTACTTTTCATCCGCGACCATAAACATATGCATTGGAATACAACAAGCCAATCATCATGACTACGATCTTAACCAAATCATCGAATAAATCTGCTAACTCATTATTATAGCACTCCGAGACACAACATGTATATATATATAACAATCACTTACGCCATCGATTCTTACTTAACATGGGTAACACAGTATAAGACTTAGCAAACCATTTTAGACATTGTAACTCGAAACATGGGTTGCAGCAGGTTAATTAGTTTTTCTTAACCATTTCTCCACTCGAATTAGTTATCACACAAGTCACTTAAAACACCATATCTTAGGAGGTCTAACATAGAGACATTAAAACATGGTATAAAACTATATAAGACTTACATTTGCTAATGAAGGTCCTAAAGCACTTATGTGCATATCTTAGCGGGTTGTTCTTCAATTTTAACAAGGACCGACTTATGAACGCTACTCGCTTCCAATAATTATTGGGCTGTGATAACGCTCATATAAGACCTATAATCGATCATCAAGTCATTTATTTATCCAACGGACATGGAATGCAATTTTTGACAAAGCAAGCATCACATTGCCATACAACAAAAATCATGACAACACCGACAGACACTATCCACTAGCCGTTTGAAAACTCAACTTCCTTCTCGCTTGCCATTACATCACTCCTAAATCACACAACCATCATGAGCATCCTTCACATGATTATACGACAGCAATCTAAAGGTTGTGTTACACAAGACATACATCTTTCTTCGTTGCGAGTATAACCATATTACGGCATATACCCGCACACCTCAATTAATTATCTTACGCCACCATCACTATAATACACCACGACACCCGCGCACATACGTGCACTAATTAAATCCTCGCATCCCATGTATTTCCAATTTACTCATCACATTAAAAAACACAACATATTTGCTTACCAAAACGTGAAGGCAACCTTGCTACGACATATAACCAAAACATTTTATACCCACACACACTCCAACACCAATGTACACCACATCGACAAAAATACAATTGTACAAACTACAAGTCGCACACATCCAACCACATCGCACAAATTCCTATCGAAATATAAAAATATTTGAGTTCTTTTCTACTTCTTTTTCTTTCGCCACGAACTTCAATCCATACCAATACATTTTCTTACACATATACATGCATGCACAACATCGACCAAGGCTTAAAGAGATTAATCCACAAAATACCAAGTGAACAACCTGGACGAATCGAGGCTAGTAACACGGGTTGTCCACAAGGCTTGGCGTTTCGTCGAACGGGCCAAGCGCAAAGCGCGGCGTCGACCACTAGCTGCGATAACACAAAACATTATTGACGATAGTTCCTTGAACATCATAAATGCCGGAAAAACAGCGAGGACAACAGGGTTCTCACCGAGGGTCGACGGCATAGCGGACGGGGCTGCGCACAACACATTATTTCTCACGGGTATTCCGTCGAACAGCCAAGGGGCATTGAAGAGAACAGCAAGGGCGCTCAGCTATAGGAGGGAAGCAGGGGCGCCATGGAGGTTGCTGTCGCTGCTTGGTGTTTTGAAGGGTGGGCTGCTGTTCTTCCCGGCGCTTGAGGGGTTTCCTGCGCACGAGCAGAGAGGGAGGGAGGTGCCATGGCTGCCACAGAGGGCGTCGGCCAAGGGAACTGCTCCCTGTGTGTAGGGGAGAAAAAGGCTCCCTGCTCTTAACGCAGTGGAGAAGAGGGGCGTTGGGCAGAGGAAAAAGAAGGGCTTGGGCGCCATGGCTGAGGAGCTTCAGCGTGCCGAGGAAGGAGGGGGCGCGGTGGAGAGAGCCTGCAGAGCTGCGACCGAGCAGAGGCGTCGGGGCCTGGGCGAGCTCGGCCATGGAGCTCCCGCTGGAATTTCTGGGCGCCTGCTGGCTGGAGGAAGAAGAAGAGCGGCCGGGGGCACCGCGCCATGGCTGGCCGAGGGGAGGAGCAGACCTGGGCGTCATGGGAGGAAGGGAGCCAAGCTCCCTGCGCTGGGGAAGAAGGCCCCCTGCTGTGCGTGGGGGAAGAAGCCAGGGAGAGAAGAAATGGCGGCTAGGGAAAAATAGAGGGGTGGGAATGGAAAATTTCCAAGTGAGCTCCCCTATTTATAGAAGCAGCCCTAGGGTTAGGGTTTCCTAGTGGGCCTATTGGGCTGGGTTGGGCTGGCCCAAAATGCGAAATCGGGCTGCGCTAAATATTTTCCGGAATAAATATGCTCCTGCGGAATTCGTCGCTACGGAAAACAGAGCGAAAAGAGTTCGGACGAACGAAAGGTTGAGCGATTAATTCGGTCGAGAGTCTAATTTGAATTCGCTCGGAAATAATTCCCTACGCGTTATTCGAAAATAAATCGTCCTGCGATTTGATCGGCTTTCGGATTTAGGATTGAAAGAGACAAATCGCGGCATTTAAAATCATCGCCGATGCTGATTTTTAAATCGGGATCGAACCCAGAGGTATGAGTCGAGTCGAATAAGAATTAATTAGAGGGCGACGTACTGAGTATTCCATTTGAGTGTACGGACTCGGATTAAAATAGTCGGACATCGATCGAAGTTCGAGGAGTTGGATTCGGACACAGATCAAACAACAACCATCGAGAGTTTGATTTTAAAGAGCTTCAGATGAGATTTATAATTCAAGAATGATCTTCGAGTCTGCATTAGTTCCGAGAATTAAAAGTTTTTAACACGCTCCAAAATTGGTTGTTTCTCGCGATCGATTAACTCTGAATTCGGTGAACTTCCAAGAGAAAGCCTGATAAACAGAGATAGGCATGATCGAGAAATAGAAATTTTTACTGAGCATCCGAGATTAGGATTAATCTCCCAACATCACACGAAATAGACACCTGGGGTGTCACAGCCTTCCCCCCTTAAACAGAATCTCGTTCCGAGATTCAAATGAGGATCTTCAAGGGTAGAGAAGCATGTAACTCCCAGGCTGGAGATAGATGCAAATTCCGGAGATGGTATCTGAGAAGATACTGAAGACAGATTTGGATAGAATATCGCAACATATCGAGACAAAATGCAGCGATCATTCTGAGAGAGTGTCCCCAAAAGGTAGCACATCAGTATAGTCTTGTAATGGATCACGACTATTAACTGCGATACCAGCACGTGCTGAGCAGCTCAACCATGTGTGCACCATAGTAGGCTCTCGGTTTCGTCGCGGCACCATTAGTTGTTAGCCATAATACCATTACCAAACGCAACCAATGAAAAATCCACATAGCACAGATGGATGGAGCCCCTGAGAGTATGGCTCAGAAAATAAGGATGTGACCGGAGTTGAAGCAGAGGTCGCTGGCAAAAAGAGCATCACATGAGAATTTTCTTTAGCTCAGAGAACTATTTTATGATCAACACGTAGATTATCAGGCCAAAGATTAGTACGAGATGGGATATGAGAAGGAAGCACTCAAGAGATCATGTTGATGAACTTGTAGAGACATGAGAGAACCACAAGATGACAACAACATCCCTTGAACCAAATGGATACACTGTTTAGAGATAAAATCGATAAAACATCGTCATGATCCTCAGAGAAGGGGGTATGAGAATGATCAGAAATGAGAGATTTAGGTAAATCAACATCTGATACTTGGGAACAGGTTATAGCAGATAACTAGATAATAGGGCAGAATTCTTAAAGGATCCGGAGATTCGGATGATAGGCCACAACATGATTCACAAAGGAAAAGATTACCAGATCTAGGTGAAAAGAGAGGTCATCAACCCAGGTGGCTTCTAGGATGAGCAGAAGAGAATTTAATGAGGATTTTGGACAAGGCTTCCAAGAAGAATTTGGGGCTGGATATTGTTTTGCGCAATTATACACCAACTACAAATATATATTTTTTGACACAAGTGCACAAGGAGACTTGGGTTGGTCTAGCGGTCAAGGTGTGGGGTTCTATAAGCTGTGCAGGTGTAAATTCAAGGGTGAAACACACAAGGGTCAGAAAACACTAAGACAAGCATAAATATTTTTTTTGAGGTTTCACTCGCTAAACTCAAGGTTGTTTGGATGGGGTCTTTTCATGAGCAGAACAAACAAATTTTTTTTTGAAAAGGGGGTTGAACAATTACAATGCCACCAAGATAGCAAGACAAGAGAAACGCATAACACGACCTAACAAGTCTTACCAATCTAACACGATGTAAGGCATTTCTAACCTAGCAGTACATCACATTATTCACAAGTTTTTATTATTGGAATAAAGGTGAGAGAAGCATGTTGGTGCACAAGAGACAATGATGCGACAATCATGATGCATGCTCATTCTAGTCGTCTTCTCAGACCTAAATAATTTTTCGGGTGCTTCTACAGCATCCTTAATAATAGTAGTAGTAGCCTTTATGGCCTAAATAACTAGCCACCTAGTTACCCATCTATTTCCTAAGGCTTCACGTTCTATGTCTATCCTTATCGTCCTGACGATCTATCCAACATTGGTTTCTAGCAAGTTTTACTTTAGAAAAAGTTGGTAATCATGACTTATTGACTTCTCTGTAATGGTATTCGCTCTGATACCAGCTGTGGCGGAACCGCCCGAATTATTCCAGCTTAAGTGCCCAGGTCGCACCCTTAAGGGCAGCAACACACTTAAACAGGAATAACCCGTCAGTCCCTCGGATCTAGTCTGATAAAGCCACTTATCCAGGATCGAATACCACTAGCTCACACGAAGGTGAGGCACAAAGAAATACAATAAAGCATAATACCACAAATTTAGTAAGTATCATTAGTGATTACATTATCGGAGTTTCAGAAATAATAATAACCATAAATTTTAATGCAGCGGAAATAACTAACGGAGAAAACCGAGTAACATGGCGAAGCCTGGCCACGCTACTCCTCCTGGTCCTCTCCTGCGGAAGCAATAACCCACTCGACCGTCTATCCCGGTGGCAGGGATGAAGGCCAAGTCACACCATCAACCAATCACCCTAAGGGGTACCTGCAAAAATTGTGCCACAAGCAAGGCTGAGTATACTAATACTCAGCTAGACTTACCCGGTGTGAGGAGTCTACTCCTTTACCTCTAGACATGCAGTTGTTTGGCTGTGGGGTTTGGTTGCCAAAAGCACTAGCTGAGTTTATAAATCAAGTTTTAGCTTTGTCAAGTTTAAGTGTGACTCTCTTAAGGATAAATGTGTACTATCTACTCATACATGGTATCAAACATATTTAGCAATCAACATCTTGTGTCAACTCATCACATTTCCACTTGTTACTCAATGCAGTACAATGGATCAAGCAATCTCATTAGCTGCGAGAAGTAGACGATTCGAATCGAGTTTTTATCCTTGCAAGGTAAACCTAAACACACGACGTGGCGAGGCACTCCGTCCCCACACACATCAACCGTCCCCATCGATTCCCTGGCAGCAGATCAGGGCTCACCGCCTTGGCGTGCAATGCCTCACTGACCCCGACTGCCGTCGTGCAGTGATCGCACTTGTACCCACCATAACCGGAATGGGAGACCACGTCTCATGTCGCGTGAGGGGTAAAGTCCACTGGCAGGTTCAATCAGGTACTAGGCTTACCGATTTACCATATTTCTCGGTATGTGCTTAGTACATTCAAACGCTTGACACAGGTATCCGCACGTTAATCCTTATTCCAAATTTTATCTCGTAGACCACGCATCCCCATGGATCCGTGTCCACAGACCAACATCAGTATGATATGAAAGTGGGTACAATCAATTCCTGACCTCGCGCGAGTGCTATAAAAATCACTCGACTTCTACCGAGATCCCTAATTAGCAAAGCAGCTACTCGACCTAGCATACTAGTATCCATCTCAAAAAGGATTCCTGAGGTCATGCAACTAGGGTTTCAATCAACTCCTACACTTAAGTGCACAATACAAGCCTACAAACATTAAGTGTAGTAAAATAGCATATATAACAGGTTATGCATAAAACCGGGGCTTGCCTTTAATTTAACACTTAGGTAGTGTTTGCTGGGGGAGGTACTCGCTTGGCGAGCATCCACTGGTTATGTCCATCCTTCTTTGTGTTGTCCGCCAACTGCATCTTGTGGTTGGCACCACATTACTTGCACGATCGTCTCTCGGTCCTAAATGAGATGCAGATGCATATGTATGAATATAATGAAATAGCACAAGATACTTTAAGTACACGCTAGTGAATTAAACACTAAGTAGCGAGACATCACAAGTAACCACACACACTAGCGTTAGCTCACTACATGTCGTCGAGCGCACAACATTAACACCACTAAAAAGACGACAAACATTTTGGATATTTACGCAACACAACACAAAATAACATCACAAGTACGCGCATTTTATTTATTTAGATACGGCTTTTCATTAGTTCTCCCATTGATCGCACAAAAGCATCACCGACCACACAAGTCCAACCAAGACAACGTAAGCTTGAATACGACATAGGCATCACTAACTACGGAACTCCTATATTGCAATCAACTAGAGCAAGAAACATACAAGACATGACACATGTGCATTATTAAGCTTAGTCATAGAAAGTCTATATTAATTTAGTGCTAACCAACCATTTTAGCCAAAAGGGTGAACTAACAATCAAATAAGCATAAGCAGAATTTTTGGACAGCACTACAGCAATCAATTGTTTTGATCATAACTTTTCAATTATTAGTCCAAAAATATTAAACTAGGACTTTCTGGAAAGCTTAAAAGGTGCTCTACAATTTTGATATTATCATCTCAACAAGATTCAACACCTAGCAAGGTTAAAACAGCTAATCCAACAGCTCTGTCCAGATTTGGACAGATTCAGACTTGCAACTTCAAAAATTCACAACTGAAGATTCATACATCCAAACAAAGTGATCTTAGATTTTCTGGAAAGGTAATAAAATTTTCTACATATCATTTATAAACATCTCAAGGTGATTCAATATTTTACTAACGATAAAATACACTAGAAGACTTTGCTGTCCAGAACTGGACAGATTCAGTCTTCAGACTTTAAACATCCATAACTAAATCTTCAGACCACCAAAAATAGTGATCCAAGACTTTTTGGAAAGCTTGACAAATGAACTACATAACTTTTATAATCACCAAGAATTGATTCTATATTGAACTGAATCAAACAATTTAGTTTTCGAAATCTGTTCTGTCAGTGGACAGAACACAGCAACCAAGTTGTAAAATTCATAACTCTTAAACCGTCAGGCCTTTAGTTATGAAATTTTAACACAGGAAAGATAAGACAAGAGTCTACAACTTTCTTATAATCTACAAGGACTGATTCAAACATTAACTTAAGCAAACAGTGCAGTTTCTGAAATCTGTACAGAAATTAGACAGATTCAGTTACTGAATTTGTAAAAAGCATAACTCCTAAACTGTCAGACCTATGGCTGTCACATTTTAACACCAGCAAGATAATAAAGTTATCTACCACTTTTCTATAGCACATATCTACAGAAAATACAATTTAGTTCATCAAACCTACAGCACAACTAAAACAGTGTGTGCAGTTCAAAACAGCAATCAATAAATTTCAGCTCCTATATAATTCAAGAATCGCCACGTTCGAGAGACTTGAATTACTCTAACGCTTTACTATTTGTTCGAGTTAAGACAATCAAATTAGAACCAACAATTCGACTTGCAAATTTTATTCAAGTCATTTAGTGCACTAAAAGTACTACAACCAATTAACAATGCATTCTTCACGATAATCACCCAACAATTCGTGTTTTAAATTAGACATCACATGAGCACTACTACTTTTCATCCGCGACCATAACCATACGCATTTGGAATACAACAAGCCAATCATCATGACTACGATCTTAACCAAATCATCGAATAAATCTGCTAACTCATTATTATAGCACTTCGAGACACAGCATGTATATATATATATATAACAATCACTTACGCCATCGATTCTTACTTAACATGGGTAACGCAGTATAAGACTTAGCAAACCATTTTAGACATTGTAACTCGAAACATGGGTTGCAGCAGGTTAATTAGTTTTTCTTAACCATTTCTCCACTCGAATTAGTTATCACACAAGTCACTTAAAACATCATATCTTAGGAGGTCTAACATAGAGACATTAAAACATGGTATAAAACTATATAAGACTTACATTTGCTAATGAAGGTCCTAAAGCACTTATGTGCATATCTTAGCGGGTTGTTCTTCAATTTTAACAAGGACCGACTTATGAACGCTACTCGCTTCCAATAATTATTGGGCTGTGATAACGCTCATATAAGACCTATAATCGATCATCAAGTCATTTATTTATCCAACGGACATGGAATGCAATTTTTGACAAAGCAAGCATCACATTGCCATACAACAAAAATCATGACAACACCGACAGACACTATCCACTAGCCGTTTGAAAACTCAACTTCCTTCTCGCTTGCCATTACATCACTCCTAAATCACACGACCATCATGAGCATCCTTCACATGATTATACGACAGCAATCTAAAGGTTGTGTTACACAAGACATACATCTTTCTTCGTTACGAGTATAACCATATTACGGCATATACCCGCACACCTCAATTAATTATCTTACGCCACCATCACTATAATACACCACGACACCCGCGCACATACGTGCACTAATTAAATCCTCACATCCCATGTATTTCCAATTTACTCATCACATTAAACAACACAACATATTTGCTTACCAAAACGTGAAGGCAACCTTGCTACGACATATAACCAAAATATTTTATACCCACACACACTCCAACACCAATGTACACCACATCGACAAAAATACAATTGTACAAACTATAAGTCGCACACATCCAACCACATCGCACAAATTCCTATCGAAATATAAAAATATTTGAGTTCTTTTCTACTTCTTTTTCTTTCGCCACGAACTTCAATCCATACCAATACATTTTCTTACACATATACACGCATGCACAACATCGACCAAGGCTTAAAGAGATTAATCCAGAAAATACCAAGTGAACAACCTGGACGAATCGAGGCTAGTAACACGGGTTGTCCACAAGGCTTGGCGTTTCATCGAACGGGCCAAGCGCAAAGCGCGGCGTCGACCACTAGCTGCGATAACACAAAACATTATTGACGACAGTTCCTCGAACATCATAAATGCCAGAAAAACAGCGAGGACAACGGGGTTCTCACCGAGGGTCGACGACATAGCGGACGGGGCTGCGCACAACACATTATTTCTCACGGGTATTCCGTCGAACAGCCAAGGGGCATTGAAGAGAACAGCAAGGGTGCTCAGCTATAGGAGGGAAGCAGGGGTGCCATGGAGGTTGCTGCCGCTGCTTGGTGTTTTGAAGGGTGGGCTGCTGTTCTTCTCGGCGCTTGAGGGGTTTCCTGCGCACGAGCAGAGAGGGAGGGAGGTGCCATGGCTGCCACAGAGGGCGTCGGTCAAGGGAACTGCTCCCTGTGCGCACGGGAGAAAAAGGCTCCCTGCTCTTAACGCAGTGGAGAAGAGGGGCGTTGGGCAGAGGAAAAAGAAGGGCTTGGGCGCCATGGCTGAGGAGCTTCAGCGTGCCGAGGAAGGAGGGGGCGCGGTGGAGAGAGCTTGCAGAGCTGCTACCGAGCAGAGGCGTCGGGGCCTGGGCAAGCTCGGCCATGGAGCTCGCGCTGGAATTTCTGGGCGCCTCCTGGCTGGAGGAAGAAGAAGAGGGGCCGGGGGCACCGCGCCATGGCTGGCCGAGGGGCGGAGCAGACCTGGGCGCCATGGGAGGAAGGGAGCCAAGCTCCCTGCGCTGGGGAAGAAGGCCCCCTGCTGTGCGTGGGGGAAGAAGCCAGGGAGAGAAGAAATGGCGGCTAGGGAAAAATAGAGGGGTGGGAATGGAAAATTTCCAAGTGAGCTCCCCTATTTATAGAAGCAGCCCTAGGGTTAGGGTTTCCTAGTGGGCCTATTGGGCTGGGTTGGGCTGGCCCAAAATGCGAAATCGGGCTGCGCTAAATATTCTCTGGAATAAATATGCTCCTCCGGAATTCGTCGCTACGGAAAACAGAGCGAAAAGAGTTCGGACGAACGGAAGGTTGAGCGATTAATTCGGTCGAGAGTCTAATTTGAATTCGCTTGGAAATAATTCCCTACGCGTGATTCGAAAATAAATCGTCCTGCGATTTGATCGGATTTAGGATTGAAAGAGACAAATCGCGGCATTTAAAATCATCGCCGATGCTGATTTTTAAATCGGGATCGAACCCAGAGGTATGAGTCGAGTCGGATAAGAATTAATTAGAGGGCGACGTACTGAGTATTCCATTTGAGTGTACGGACTCAGATTAAAATAGTCGGACATCGATCGAAGTTCGAGGAGTTGGATTCGGACACAGATCAAACAACAACCATCGAGAGTTTGATTTTAAAGAGCTTCAGATGAGATTTATAATTCGAGAATGATCTTCGAGTCTGCATTAGTTCCGAGAATTAAAAGTTTTTAACACGCTCCAAAATTGGTTGTTTCTCGCGATCGATTAACTCTGAATTCGGTGAACTTCCAAGAGAAAGCCCGATAAACAGAGATAGGCACGATCGAGAAATAGAAATTTTTACTGAGCATCCGAGATTAGGATTAATCTCCCAACATCACACGAAATAGACACCTGGGGTGTCACAAGTCCGGTGCCCCCATCCGACCGTTGGCTCGGCCACGCGTTACGCGCGGATTGCGTGGCCGACCGTTGGCGCGTCCGACCGTTGGCTCACCGGACAGTCCGGTGCCTCACCGGACAGTTCGGTGAATTATAGCCGTACGCTGTTGACTTGGTTCCCGAGAGCGGCGACTTCGCTGCAGCCGACTCACCGGACATTGTCCTGTGCACCACCGGACAGTCCGGTGATTTATAGCCGTACGCCACCGTCGAGACCCAAGAGCAGCCACTTGATCAGACGCCAGCCTAGCGCACTGGACACTGTCCGGTGCACCCAGACTGAGCAGAGTCTTGGCTGCTCGAGCCAAGTCTTTTCCAATTGAATTTTCTCTGATTCTAGCACTTAGACAAATATGTTAGTACACAAAAACCAATGTACTAAGTCTAGAATCATACCTTTGTGTTGGCTTTGCACTTCTTCCACCATTTGGCATAGTTTCACATTAAACCATTTGTGTTGGCACTTGATCACCAAAATACTTAGAAATGGCCCAAGGGCACATTTCCCTTTCAGTTAACAATCTTGCTTATTACTGGTGCGTAGAGATGGCAACGGGTACAAACCCACCGAGTTTTGCTATCCCAAACCCGTACCCGTGAAAAATATTTACACCCATTAAAAAACCCATACCCATGGCGGGTTTAAAATTTTGCCCAAACCCGTACCCATCGGGTTAGCGGGTACCCACGGGTTACCCGCGGGTTTTATCTCCAATATGCTTATTCTTTTTATAATCAATAAGTATCGTAATGATTAATGAGATCATAGTCCAAAATTTATGTAATGAACAACGAGTTCATGATTTGGTATAAAAAATATTAGTAGAGAGAATCAAATACAAATAATAAGTTATATAATCAAGTTACCTTGCACTAAGTTATACATCCACCACATATATGACGCTAGTAATAACTATAATAGCAAGCAAGCAACACTTTCACCAACTACTTATGCATTCACTATTTGATAAAAATTAGGAAGTAAATAGGTAGATAACAAGTTTGTTGTTCGTTTATAAAATGAAATGACAATATGCACTAGGTTTGGTCGGGTTTAAAAAATCCACGGGTTCACAGGTTTGGGTACTATAGGAACAAATCCGTACCCATGAACCTATCGGGTATACATTTATGCCCATTAACAAACCCATGGGTATGAAAATTGACCCAAACCCATACCCTAATGGGGTAACAACCCATCGGGTTTCGGGTTTCGGGTACCCATTGCCATCTCTACTGGTGCGACCTCTGCCACACATCTCTTCGACACCTTGCCCTAGGCGGCGAGGTCCTACAAAAAATCACACAACTTCTCTTTTGCCAAGGTGACCCTTGGCCTAAAGGGGATCCCTCGCGCTGTTTTTGTGGGGCTCCCCACCATCTAGGCATCCGCCTTTTCTCCTACATTTCCGCACCAGTAACTAGGAGGGTGCTCTGGGTTATTTTTGCTTACCGTATTCTCGTGTTTGTGTCCGCCCTTTTGGACTACTTTTGCCATCTCTCTCCTTTGCGCCTCTCCATTTTGCACACACGATGTTGTTCCACCTATGCGATCCATGAGAGTCATCTTCATGGCTTGGAGAAGAAGGGGTTCCTCCCTTAAAAGATGCTTGGGGTGGAGGCTAGAAGTTGAGAGCTAGGTGCCCCGCCCTAGGGACAATGAAGTGATCGTGCTCTCGTCCTTCTATGAGTGAAGGTTTGGGTTGCCCCTTCATCCATTTGTGTGTGGGCTCCTCCACAACTACCAGGTGGAGATCCAGAACCTCCATCCCAATGCCATCCTCCACATAGAGTGCTTCATCACGCTGTGCGAAGCATTCTTGGGGATCGACCCCACTGGAAGCTGTAGTAGTATTTCTTCAGTGCACGAGTGTCCTTGGGCCACGATGATCAACTACTCGTCGGATGGACCGTCATTCCACTTCACTCCGGTCAGAAGGCAGAGTACTTCAAGATTTCTCTCCCCTCCTCCGTTCGATATCAAGGCAAGTGGTTCTACATGAGGAACGTGGCTGTGAGCACTCCGTTGTTCACCGACTGTGAGCCGGTGTCCTTTGTGAATGGTAACATGGTGGGGAGGCAAGCCTCAAAACCGAGGTAGAGAACATGCTGATGGCGGTTAAGATGTTGAAGCAGTGGGGTCTCTCCGGCGCACAACTAGTGTGGACTTTCATGCATCGCCGGATCTAGCCTCTAATGGCTCGCCGGAGGCCAGTGCATCAATACTCTGGGGTCGATGACTAAAAGTCACCTAGAGGGGGGTGAATAGGCAAAACCTAAAAATTATAAACTTTTAACACAAACTTCACCTGAGGATAGCATTAGAACGAATACTAATGAAATCAGAGAGCGGAAGATGGTTCTCTTTGCCACGAGTTGCTTAATCAATGTGTGGATTTACTTTGGGAGCTAACTCAAAAGGATAAGCAAGAGAACTATAGAGAGAGGGGAGAGGAAGAATCAAATTGCAAGGTAATGATCAACACAAATGAACACGCCAATTTGTTTCTCAAGGTTTGGTTTTGAAGAACCTACTCCCCGTTGAGGAGGCCACGTAGGCCGGGTCTCTTTCAACCCTTTCCCTCTCTCAAATGGTCACTTAGACTGGTTGAGTGCTTCTTATTAATCTTGAGGGTCACTTAGACCCCTTAAGGATCACCACACAATTAGGTGTCTCTTGCTATCTTTACAAGTCACTTGAGAGTTTAGAAGGAGATGAAGAAAGAACGATCGAGAAAGCAAAGCAATAGGAGCAACAAGAAAAAACACAAGATAACACTCTCTCTAGACTTTCCAAGGTGCTAATCACTAATGATCACTAGTCACAATTATGGCACTTAGAGGAGCTTGGGAGCTTTGAATGTGTCTTGGGATGAAGTTCTTGCTCTTGTATTGAATGAGGATGAATTGAATGTTGGGATGTGTTGAATGGAGGTGGTTGGGGTTGCATTTATAGCCATAAACCACTTCATAGCCATTGCCCACTTTCTATCAACCGCTGACGGTCCGCGCTCCTAGCCCGGACGGTCCGCCCCTATACATCAACAGCTGAAATCGCAACAGTCAGCCGAAATAGCTATATTGTTGGGGCGAAGGCGAACACGCCCCCTTGCTTGAGGATTCCCACATCAACGTACCACAAATTGAAGGCCCCGTCGGTAGGCCCCACAAGCCGGGCCCAAGGACGACGCCCATGCGAAGGCTCAAGTGCTCCCTTCGCTCCGGCGAGCCGAAGCGAAGACCATCGAAGGCTTCCGGACCTAGATGTCCGAGACTGCGAAGACCCCACATCTTGGTCTCCCTCGGTGTAAAAAGGGGCCCGTGTACAATCCGGCCCATATTGTAGGGCCCCGCCTGCAGGTCACCGTGTGGGTAGAGCGGGATGGGCCACATCTGTAATAAAGTATGCTGTAATGACACGTTGTAAACCCCCCATGAGATAATATTCTAGGGATAAACATGGTAACTGAGGGTCTAATTGTCCTTGGCAGGGCCGAGCAGTCCCTCAGTTACTTATAAATACCCCCACACTGTTCCAATGCGGGGGATAGAAAAAAACACTGTTGCCCTAATGCTTTGTGTTTACTAGCATCAAACTGTTCACCATTCTCCTCCCATTGGATTTTGTTGTCCTTGGATTAGCAAGTTCCAACATTTGGCATCCACCGTTCGTGCTATGACAAAGCATCCCCGTGATGGCCCCCAAGAGAGCAAGTTCGAAGGCGGTCGCCTCCATCGACAACGCGGCGAAGGCAGCGCTCCTGGCGGAGAAGAAAGGCAAGGCTCTTGCAGACAACACCCTTCAGGAGGCCTTCGAAGATGACACTGTCAACAACAAGAGGCAACGCTAGGACAACCACCCTACGCCCGACAGCACTGTGCGCACCAGCAGTTCCAAGGGGGCACCATGAGCACCCCCACCAGGCTTCCCTCCTCTAGAAGGCGAAGACACCATAGAAGACAGTGAGATCATAGGCATCTCGGCCAAAGATCAGTTAAAGCTATGAGCTCTACGCATCAAGAACAACCACCTTCAAAAGTAAAAAGAAATACTCGAAGCCAAATGCCAGCGCGTCACCATGCAAGCCAAGGTGCGACAAATGATACTGGATGAGGAACAAAAAGCTCAGGAACTAGAGAAGGAAATCGCAGATATACAAAGCGAAGGCCTTTACAACTTGCAGAGGTCCAAGTCCTCCCCCACCACCACCACATCATCCAAATCCTCCACATCAAAAACCCCCACCGCCAGCACCCAAGCAAGAAGAATTCGCCGAGCAACCTTACCGTGGGGTCATTCACATGATCACTGGGGGATCCAATGTAGACTTTGACACCAAGCGGCAGAAAAAGGACCACTACCGCAGTGTCAACCACATCGCTCTCACGGGCCAAGTGGTACAAATAAAGTGGTCCCACATCCCACTCACTTTCGATGCCAGGGACGTTGATTTGCGCAAAGCACCACACGCAGATGCCATGGTAATCAATTGCAGGGTAGCAGGCTGGGATTTACACAAAGTATTGGTCTACAATGGCAGTCAAGCCGACATCATTTTCCTGCACGCCTTCGATCGCATGGGCATCAGCCACAGCCTCCTTAAGCCCGCAGACAACCCTTTATATAGTTTTGGAGGCAAAGGCACCTTCCCTGTTGGCAAAATAGAGCTACTGTTGTCATTCGTCACGGTGCCCAGCGCGTGAAGCGAACAAGTCACCTTCGCTATAGTCGACATGGTCTACCCGTATAACACCATAATGGGGCGTGGATCAATCAACAAGTTTGAGGCAGCCATACACGCGCTTTATCTCTGCATGAAGATTCTAGGCCCACAAGGTGTGATCATAGTCTACGGAGACCAGCAAGCAGCACAAAACATCGAGAGAGATTTTGTTCCAGGGCAGCGTAATGTTCACTGCTTAACAACAGAGCGCGATGACAGCGATAGTCATCGCTCAGCAAAAAGCAAAAAGATCAATGCCCAGTTGTGGAGTAAAGACGGTACGAAGATAGTACCCCTCAACCCCGCAACCCCAAAGCAAACAGTCATGATCAGCGAATACCTATCACCACACGACGAGAAAAGACTTCTTTCTTGTCTCAACCGCAACAAGGATGTCTTCACCTGGTCCGCCCTTGACCTAGTAGGGGTTAGCCACAAAATCATTGAACACAGCTTGGGCATCGACCCCTTGGTGTGCCCAAAAAAGCAGCGGCTAAGAAAAATGTCCGACGAAAAAATAGAGGCAACCAAGGTCAAGGTGCACCGCCTATTGGAAGCCAAATTCATCGAGCCAATAGCTTACCCAACATGGCTTGCCAACGTCGTGATAGTACAGAAGAAGAGCAGAAAATGGCGCCTGTGCATTGATTTCACAAGCCTTAACAAAGCATGCCCCAAGGATAACTTCCCTCTACCATGAATCGACAAGATTGTCGACTGTGCAGCAGGCTGCGAAGTCATGTCCCTCTTAGACTGCTTCTCGGGTTATCACCAAATTCATATGAAAGAGGAAGACAAGGCCAGCACCAGCTTCATCACCCCCTTCGGCATGTACTGCTTCGTACGGATGCCCGAAGGACTTAAGAACGTCGGCTCGACTTTTTCCTGCCTCACCAAGAAGGTCCTCGAAAGCCAAATGGGCCGCAACGTCTTCACTTATGTGGACGACATCATTGTTGTGAGTAAAAGCAAGGAGGCTCACCTCTCTGACCTCACAGAAACATTTGCCAACATGCTCGAAGCAAGACTCCAATTAAACATAGAGAAGTGCATCTTCAGGGTACGTCAAGGAAAGATCCTCGGCTATCTAGTATTACATCGAGGAATTGAAGCCAATCCAAATAAAATTTAAGCAATCATGGACATGGCACCACCGCAATCCACAAGGATATCCTACGACTAACATGCAGACTGGCGACATTGAATAGATTCATCTCCAGATCCTCCGAGCGAAGCCTTCCATTCCTCAAAACATTACGAGGCACGAAAGACTTCGTCTGGGGCCCAGAGCAAGCAGCGGCTTTTGAGTGTCTCAAACAACATCTATCCGACCTGGCGACATTAACAAGTCTAGACCAAGCACTCCCCCTCCTCCTATACATCGCAGCCTCGCACAACGCAGTCAGCGCGGCGTTGGTCCAAGAAAAGGAAAAGGATGGCAAGACTTAGCAATGCCCAGTATACTTTGTCTCCAAAGTTCTCACAAGTTCAAAATGCAACATGACTGAACTTGAGAAAATATCATACGCAGTCATCATGGCTTCACGCAAGCTAAGACATTACTTCAAGGTATACAAAGTACGAGTCACTTCCAACAGAGGTCTTGGGGAGCTACTCAGAAATCCGGAGGCATCCGCCAGAATAGCAAAGTGGGCGACGGAACTCTCAGGGTACAACATCACTTTCGAGCCTAGAACAGCAATCAAATCACAAGTCCTGGCTGATTTCATCGTAGACTGGACAAGACCTATGAGGCCACAACAAGAACACACAGAAATGGTCTGGACTATCCACTGCGATGGTGCATGGTGTCATGCAGGAGCAAGCGCCACGGCGATCATTACATCACCTGCCGGAGTCAAATACAGATACGCTGCGCGCCTCAGCTTCGCACTTGACTCTAACAAATGCACAAACAACATCGCTAAGTACGAAGTGGTCGTCCTAGGACTTCGCAAGCTACGAGCCCTCGGTGTGACCACATGCATAATTAAAATAGACTCCAAGGTCGTCGCCGGCCAAATCAAAAAGGAATACTCAGCCAAAGAGCCCGTGCTAATGCAGTATCTCGCCGCCATTCGAAGCCTCGAGAAACAATTCAAGGAATTCACCCTACAACACATCCAGAGAAACAAGAATGAAGAGGCTGATACATTAGCTAAAGCAGCAGCAAAGGGCGAAGCCCTGCCCTCCGACGTATTTTATCATGTAGTTGGTACACCAGCCGTCAGAAACCCTAAAGGTCTACAAATAACGTAAGACACCGACGGGCACCGGATCGTCAACCTTATAATGGCCAAAGACCGGTGGGCTCCAATAACCCTATACCTCCATGGCCACTACCATCCATCCGATCACAATGAAGCCAAAAGGCTTAAACACAGAAGTAGAGACTTCGCAATCGTCAACGGCCAGCTATACAAGAAAGGAATCAGCCAGCCTATGTTGAAATGCATAATTGAAACCGAAGGCTTAGAGCTTCTCCATGAGGTCCACATCGGTACATGCGGATCACACTCTGGACCGAGGGCCCTCGCAGCTAAGGTCATACGTCAGGGATTCTATTGGCCCGCAATCATATGCACGACCAACCGAGTAACCCGATCATGCGAAGCATGCCAGAAATTCTCGCCCCGAACAGGTGCCGCTTCGCAATTCACCAAGCTCATTGCCCACACCTGGCCACTTCAGCGGTGGGGCTCGATATTGTGGGACCACTGCCCACAGCCCAAGGCAACCTCAAATTCACCTTCATCGCTATCGAATACTTCACCAAGTGGATCGAGGCTAGGGTCGTATCCACAATAACATCCAAGACAACGCAAAAAACATTCTGGCAGAATATCGTATGTCGGTTCGGAGTCCCATCCGAATTAACAGTCGATAACGGCAAGCAGTTTGACAACTAAGACTTCCGGGAATTCTGCAACTCCATCGGCATGAAGGCAGTGTTCGCCTCCATCTACCACCCACAATCCAACGGCGTAGTCGAGCGCGCCAACGACAAGATCTTCAGCGCAATCAAGAAAAGGCTACTTGATGACAAAAGGGGCAAATGGGCGGACTAACTACCCGAAGTCTTATGGGCACTAAACACAACAGAGTCCAGAGCGACTAGGTTCACACCCTTTCGCTTGATGTACGAATCTGAAGCAATGATGCCACAAGAGCTAAATCACGGATCCCCACGAACAAGCCCAACAGCCACCCCTGACGTCGAGGAACCAACCTCCAAAGACCTTATCGATAGAGACTGTGCCCTCGCTTTAGAAGCACTGAACAAATACCAAGCATAGACTAAGGCATGGCACGACAACACCATCATCCCAAGAGAGTTCAAAGAAGGAGATCTAGTACTTACCAGAACCATCAGAACAGAGTATTTGGGCAAGCTTGAACCCAAGTGGGAGGGGCCCTATATCATCAAGACCAAAACATTGCCGAACGCTTACAGGCTCACCTCACCATCTTGCGAAGACTTAGAGCATTCGTGGAACATACACAACCTGCGCAGATTCTTTGTCTAGTCCCAAGGCCTGAACGCCTTTGTAACTCTTAAACAATGTCAATCAGGCCCGCACTCTTTTCCTCCTAGGTGGTGAGATTTTTAATGAGGTGGAGTCGTGTAATATACTACCACAAAAGCCCCCCAAAGAAAAGCAAGGTCAAACTGGCACCACGGCTACGGGTGTCGAAAAAGACCATGACACCGGTCTTCGACATTTGATGCATAAACAGTCACCACAACAGGAAGCCTAGACTGCCTTTGTGTGTGACACTATCCGAGCAAAAAGTCGCCTAAGGTTGCAGCCAGACAAAAGCACAATAAGTGCGCGACACCACCCACAGGGTGCGAAGTCTTCTGCGAAGACAGCATCCGAGCAAAAGTCGCCTAAGGGTGCAGCCAGATATAAGCACAATAAGTGCGCGACACCACCCACAGGATGCGAAGTCTTCTACGAAGACAACGTTCGAGCAAAATTCGCCTATGGGTGCAGCCGGACAATAGCACAATAACTCCGCGACACCACCCATAGGGGGTGAAGTCTTCTACGAAGATAGCTTCTGAGCAAAAGTCGCCCAAGGGTGCAGCCGGAAAAACCAAAGAACATAACACTCACGACACGCGATCTCCCCTACATACGCCACCTCCCGAGCAGAAGTTGCCTAGGGGCACAACTAGACATGTAAAAAAGGTTGTGCAATCACTTGCCAAAAGCGGAGTCACCTGCGGTAGGTACACGCCTATAGATTGCAGCCAACTCGCAATAGGCACAACATAATTACATAGCGCAATCATAAATGAACAACAAGCGAAGGGCTCAAAGGCACCATCGCACAACACAATAGTATACACCATGGTATTTATCCCTCTAGCAGGGCCATTGCAGCTCTATTGCAACAAGGGGGAGGGCATCGTTTTCACTTAGAATTGCAACAGAGCAGCGAGGGCAACAAAATATCACATAGGCTCCTCCTTCAGAAATAGACCTGCCTCCCGAAAATTGAACAACATCAACCTCAACTCTTCCCCCTCAAACAGATCCTGCAGGTCCCCTTCTCCAATGCAGGTCCCAGACGTTGATGAAAGCAGCTTGCGCTGAGAACCCTGATCTAATTGCGGACCACCCCAAAGACGGGACCTTTCCATACCCATTCAGCGACGTCTTCTTCCACTTCATGGCGACTCACCGGTGCTCTGTTTTGACATGCCCATCCTTCGCCTTCGCGAGTCTTCAACTCCTGTATCAGTCGAAGTCGCCAGCGCCCTGCGAGGGACAGATCGCAGTGGAGACTCCGACGCAGCCAGATCCAACGCAGCAAAATAATCTAGATCGTCCTCAGAAGATTCGTCAACCCACAAGAAAGGGCTCCCAAATTCCCCTTCATCCAAAGACCACAACCCAAACTCAGACCCCTCAGACACATTGCCACTAAGAAACGTTGCACTTGCATCCATCGAAACATCATTAATATCAACATCATCAGGGTTTGCTTGCGTAGGCCCGAACGTCGAAACCTACGCAGCAACCGACCTTCAGTATCACAAAAATTAAAGCCATCAACCCTAAACCCCTAACGCATCTCTTCAACCTACGCCGGAGCAGACGCCACCACAGGGTCTTCGCCGGAGCCGCCTGGAGGTGCTGAGAGCCCTTCAACCCCCGCCTCCACTGTGCCATGCATCTAGGTCATAGAGCTTTCAAGACTGGCGAGGTCATCAACTTCTTCATTCATCATCTGCGAAGACATTACATCATTTCACAATTAAAAAACATATAATCAAAAACATACATGTGCCAGCGCTCGGTCGGCCCTCTCTCGAACGATGTTGCGACCATGAGGATCCCACATCTTATCATAAAGCGCCCCAGCGGACCGCTTTAGCACATCATCTTCAACCTAGAAAATTCTGTGGTCGAAGTCCTCATTCGCCCGTTCGAAGACTTTGAAGTGCCTACATCCTTCACAAGACAACGCATTCGCGCCCCTTCGTAGGTAACAAGAGATGCGTAGGACATGAGGCCCGTCGCGATGGACGAGCCTGACTCTAGCTCCTCCTGCAGCCACCCAAGGAAGTGGAGCCCCACCTCCTCCCTAGATATATCAAAGGGAGCAGTCTGTGCATTGAGCTCACGGTACGCCTCCACAAAAAGTGTGTGCGCCCGCTCAACCCCGGCACGGGTGGAGGCCTCCATTTTCTTGCAATAGTTGCGGATGCCCTTCAGCTTCGACTCCTTGTCGGCGACACGCTTGCGAGCAAATTCAGCCTCCGCGTGCACGGTCTCAACTTCTGCATAGGCGGCCTGGGATTTGGCACAGGCGGCCTGGGCCTCTGCACGGGCTTTTTCAGTGCCCTCCCTTTCCTCAGCAAGTCGACGACTGAGGTCCTCCCTCTCTTTCTCTGCCGACGAGAATTTCTCCAAGAGATTGCGGCTTTTGTTCTCAGCCACCAACTTGTCTCGTACCGCCTCTGTATGTTGCATGTGGAGGCGTTCAACCCTTCCCTCATGCCACCGCCTCTCGATAGCGAACTCCAAGGTCAGCACCCTCGAAGCAACCCGCTCAGCGAAGGCAGTCACCTGACACCAAAAAATGCAGCATTCAAGAATAGAGCAAGGAAAACGACACACCTATAAGCCTAATCGCACTCACATATTTCAGCTGTTGCACGACTGAAGCGGCCACACCTGCAGTAGCGGAGGCGATCTCACCTCCGGCACAGAACCTCATCCACAGGTCCTCTGAGGTCCCCATGTCACCCTTCGTTGCATGTCCCATCGCCGCAACCACCAGGCCGACAGACGACGCTGGTGGTGCAACCGCTAGCTGGCCAGACTCCGCCCCTACATCACATTCAAGTCAGAAACATGGACCCCATTTTAACCCACGAAAAAACAAGTCAACTCACTAGAAGGCGGCAACCCCATCTGGGCGTCGAACATAGCGACCCCACCCACCAGGTAGTCGTCCACAGACAACTTTGTGGAGACTCCACCGGACCCTGCCACCTCCGTCTCAGCAACACGCGGTGGGGAAGGGGGTCTTCACCCTATAGCAGGCGCAGTGGACGGTGGCATCATGGCGCCTGGCGCGGCGGCCTTCACGCTGGGCCGCGCCAGCTTCACTTTCGGGCGTGGGTCCACCAACCTGACAGGGCCCGATGCTTCTTCCATTGCGCAACCTAATGGTCTTTCTCCATCATTGCTGACACAACAGCACCAATATTCCTTCCGTAAGGGAAATCTTTAGGTCATGAGCTAATCGAGATGTAAAAAAATCTTCACTAGTTGCCCAAGGTATCAGATCATTCCTAGGCCATCAACTCCTGGTAACCCCAAGCATTCACACAGAGGTTTCCCGGAGCTCGGGCAAAGACATCAATTCGTCGGGAGCCGCACACGTCAGGACATTGTTGTGCACAATTATTCTGGATGAGGCAAACCCTTAGGTACTATGGCTACAAGTTGAGCAAAGTCCCTCTCCTATGTGATAATGAGAGTGCAATCTGCATGGCAGATAATCTCGTTGAACACAGCTGCACTAAGCACATAGATATTTGGTATCACTTTTTGAGAGATCACCAACAAAAGGGGGATATCGAAATTGGTTATATTAGCACCCACAACCAATTAGCCAATATCTTCACCAAGCCCCTAGATGAAAAGACTTTTAGCAAGCTTAGGAATGAACTCAATATCCTTGATTCTTGGAACTTTGATTGAAATCTTGCACAAATAGCTCATTTATATACCTTTGATCATGTTTCTTTCATTTGGTAGAAATGCATGTCTCTTATTCTTTCATTTATATACCTTGCATTTTGGACTAGTTTTAAACATATATGGTTGCTTCCAAGTATACTTCTATCCTTAGTCTTACATTGAAAGGGGATGGGAGTATTCGACAAAGGCAAGGCTTCCACTACGACTCTGTCGGTATCATTTATCCTTTGCCCTACTCATGTATTTACACTCATATCTTGTGAACGGCCTCTAGTTCTCTTCGTTTTTGGCGCTTAATGCCAAAGGGGGAGAGAGTAATAGGCCCAAAGCAAAAGGACCGCACCACCACCCTTTCTAAAAAACTTTTTCAAAAAGGTTGCAAAAACCCTCTTGACAGCTAAGGGGAGAACTTCTTCAGGGGGAGCTTTTATTTAGCCAAAGGAAAAGCATTTGAAACAGGGGGAGAATTTTCAAAAACATGAAAATGCTTTTTGAAATCATATTCTTATACCATTGGCTATTTGCAAAATAATTTGAAAAGACTTTTCGAAAAGATTTGCAAAAACAAGCTAAGTGGTGCAAACCTGGTCCAAAATGTTAAACTAGATCAAAGCAACCATATATGTTTAAAACTGCTTTCATTTTAAAGTAACTTATGCACATCTGACAAATTGCAAACTAGTTACATTTCTACACTTTGTATTTGCTTTGGTTTGTGTTAGCATCAATCACCAAAAAGGGGGAGATTGAAAGGGAAATGGCCTCAACATTTCCTATAATCGATTTTGGTGTTTGACGTCCATCACAAACCATATGGACTAACTAGTTTGCCTAGTGAATGTTTTTATTAGGTGCATAAAGTTCACATAAACATACAAAGAAAATGATTTGGGGGAATTCTACATGGTTGGAGCAAAACAGATTTGGCGCAGCCTGTGGCGCACCAGACACTATCCGGTGTGCCCCGAACACTGTCCTATGCCCAGACTAGAGCCCTCTGCGAACTGGCCGCTCTCGGGTTTTCTCAGCACTCGTCCACTAAAATTGTGCACCACCGGACTGTCCGGTGAGACAACAGAGCAACGATCAACTTCGCCCAACGATCGACTGTGCTGACTGTGACGCAGTCAGCAAAGCAGAAGTAGAAGTCAGTTTGCAACGTCAGGATACAACAGACTGTCTGATGTGCCACCGGACTGTCCAATGCAGCAAGAGGACAAACGACTTCAACAGTCAACCGCTCCAAACTCCAATGGTTGGCTGACGTGGCACTCATCGGACAGTGAACAGTAGAGTGTCCGGTGCACTACCGAACTGTCCGATGTGCCCATCGACAGCAACGGCTTCAATTCGCCGGGAGCCGCGCACGTCAGGACATTGTTGTGCACAATTACTCTGGATGAGGCAAACCCTTAGGGACTATGGCTACAAGTTGAGCAAAGTCCCTCTCCTATGTGATAATGAGAGTGCAATCTGCATGACAGATAATCTCGTTGAACACAGCTGCACTAAGCACATAGAGATCAGGTATCACTTTTTGAGAGATCACCAACAAAAGGGGGATATCGAAATTGGTTATGTTAGCACCCACAACCAATTAGCCAATATCTTCACCAAGCCCCTAAATGAAAAGACTTTTAGCAAGCTTAGGAATGAACTCAATATCCTTGATTCTCGGAACTTTGATTGAAATCTTGCACAAATAGCTCATTTATATACCTTTGATCATGTCTCTTTCATTTGGTAGAAATGCATGTCTCTTATTCTTCTTGTGCCAAAGCTAAAACTAATGTGCTTCCAAGTATACTTCTATCCTTAGTCTTACATTGAAAGGGAATGGGAGTATTCGACAAAGGCAAGGCTTCCACTACAACTCTATCGGTATCATTTATCCTTTGCCCTACTCATGTATTTACACTCATATCTTGTGAACGGCCTCTAGTTCTCTTCGTTTTTTGCGCTTAATGCCAAAGGGGGAGAGAGTAATAGGCCCAAAGCAAAAGGACCGCACCACCACCCTTTCTAAAAAACTTTTTCAAAAAGGTTGCAAAAACCCTCTTGACAGCTAAGGGGAGAACTTCTTCAGGGGGAGCTTTTATTTAGCCAAAGGAAAAGCATTTGAAACAGGGGGAGAATTTTCAAAAACATGAAAATGCGTTTTGAAATCATATTCTTATACCATTGGCTATTTACAAAATAATTTGAAAAGACTTTTCCAAAAGATTTGCAAAAACAAGCTAAGTGGTGCAAACCTGGTCCAAAATGTTAAACTAGATCAAAGCAACCATATATGTTTAAAACTGCTTTCATTTCAAAGTAACTTATGCACATCTGACAAATTGCAAACTAGTTACATTTCTACACTTTGTATTTGCTTTGGTTTGTGTTAGCATCAATCACCAAAAAGGGGGAGATTGAAAGGAAAATGGCCTCAACATTTCCTATAATCGATTTTGGTGTTTGACGTCCATCACAAACCATATGGACTAACTAGTTTGCCTAGTGAATGTTTTTATTAGGTGCATAAAGTTCACATAAACATACAAAGAAAATGATTTGGGGGAATTCTACACGGTTGGAGCAAAACAGATTTGGCGCAGCCTGTGGCGCACCGGACACTGTCCGGTGCCCAGACTAGAGCCCTCCACGAACTGGCCACTCTCGGGTGTTCTCAGCACTCGTCCACTAAAATTCATCAAATTGTCCGGTGCACCACCAGACTGTCCGGTGAGACAACGGAGCAACGATCAACTTCGCCCAACGGTCGACTGCGCTGACTGCGACGCAGTCAGCAGAGCAGAAGTTAGAAGTCAGTTTGCAACATCAGGATACACCGGACGGTTTGATGTGCCACCGAACTGTCTGATGCAGCAAGAGGACAAACGACTTTAACAGTCAACCACTCCAAAATCCAATGGTTGGCTGACGTGGCACTCACCGGACAGTGAACAATAGAGTGTCTGGTGCAACCGGACTGTCCAATGTGCCCATCGACTGCAACGGCTGGAATAGTAGTTGGGGCTATAAATACCCCCAACCACCACCATTCAAGCCATCCAAGCATTCCAACTTCCTCATTCAATACTAGAGCAAATAGACTCCAAGACACAATCAAAGCATCAAATCCTCTCCAAGTTCCAAAAATCAAGTCAAGTGCTCAAAAGTGTTTAGTGACTTGAGAGAGTGTGATTTGTGTTTATTTTGTTGCTCTTTTTGCTTGGTTGCTTTCTTCTACTCACTCTAATCTTTCCAACTGCTTTGTAAAGCTAGCAAGAGACACCTAGTTGTGTGGTGATCCTTGCAGGTCTTAGTGACCCATGTGATTAAGAAGAAGCACTCGACTGGTCTAAGTGATCGATTGAGAGAGGGAAAGGGTTGGAATAGACCGGGCCTTTGTGGCCTCCTTTTAGCCTCAAGGCACCTCCACTCAACATCGTCATAGACTAAGTCGAGCTTTTGCACGAGGGCATCGAGCTCCTCCTCCTGCTAACAAAGGGAGGCCTCACACACCAAGATGCGCGCTTGGTGCTGGCGTTGGTACTCTTCTTCTTGATTGGGGTCCTCCTTGTCCCCTCCGCCGTTGTTGTTTGGCGGGGGCATCGCCATGAAGTAGGCCCTTTTCGGCGCCTCTTCGGCATCGAAGTTGGCCTCGGTCGAACCGTGGCTTGAGTCATCCTCGAGTAGGTTGAGGACAGATGTCGGCTGGCGATTAATGATTGCCACCAGGGTCGAGGATGGGGCTTCCACCACCTTTGTCCTAGTGTGTCTATTGAGGCGCTGCCTCAGGGCAGAGATGCACCTTTTTAGGCGTCTCTTATTCGCCTTGCTCTAGGTAGAGCGTGTAGGTTGCGTGCCCACGGTGCCGGGCATGTTGGAGATGACGAGGTTGAGCTCGCCGATGGCGATGGCAAAGAAGTCGAATTGTGATATCCTGGCCCTAGGGGATGGTGATATCCTAGCCCAAGACTTAATAGAATTAATAGAGTACTCATATCAATAAGGTGCATCTTCTTTTTCGGAAGCCTGTCTCAAAAGAACCTCCAAGTTAAGCGTGCTTGACTTGGAGCAATTTGGGATGGGTGACCGATCGGGAAGTTTTCTCGGGTGCGCGTGAGTGAGGACAAAGTACGCACAAAAGACTCATGTTGGTCTATCAGGACAATATATGATCCTAGAGAGCTGCCAGGAGTAAGTACCGCCGGTCTAGGAGTGGACGGGGTGTTACAAGGGTGTCGAAGGTGATGCGGCTCACTAGAGCGAAGGTCTCACCTCTGGCGAATGCTGATGACTAGGCCATCGGAGTGGAAGGCGTCGCTTAGTACACTACCACTCCCCTACCTGGCGCGCCAACTGTCTTGATTTCAGAAATTGGGGGACAGTAAGATTTATGTTCGGCAGGGGTGCTAGCGTGGATCACTACGAATGGTGAATTACTAGGACTCGGACGCTGAACTTGGGACACGTGGGTTATACTGGTTCGGGTTCGCACCTTACTCCAGTATAGTGCTGATCATAGTATTGTTTTGAGCGTGTTACAAAAAGTGTGACTATGTGTCTACAGAAGAAAGAGGGACTGCCCCTTTATAGTTCAAGGGTAGGACCAGGGTGACTTGCTCTCTACTTGGTATGAGGTTGATCCGTTGCCTCGGCTTGACGTAGTTCTCTTGGTGTCGTCGGCCATGGCTGCTCTTGTCGAAGGCGATGTATGTATTACACCAACAAAAAATTGTATGTTGCAAACATCGGTGAGATATTTTGCCTTCAATCCATTTGATGTAGAATCTAATTGCTATTATGTTGATAAATCCATGTCATATTTGTTTTTCAGTTTTCTTCGTTTATACCTGATTGCAAGTATGAATTGAAGCTAATTGTTGGAATGGCATTTGATTCTCTAGAGGCAGTAGAAGAATTCTACAAAACATATGCTCATGAAGTCAGGTTTGTTGTCTATATAGGACCTCAAATAAAGGTGCTTGATCAGATTGAGAATAAGAGGTTCTATTGTACAAGGCAAGGTTTCATGAGGACACGAGTTTGAGATACGGTGGAATGATATCATGACTACTTATGGTCTATAGGGGAATGAGTGGTTAACTAATAGGTATCAAATTCGGGAGTCATGGATTTCAGCAAACTCACTAGATCAATTACTTAGAACGACCTCAAGATCCGAAAGCTCAAATTCGTTCTCCAATCGCTTTATCCACTGAAAATTGAGTTTTGGCTATGATTTGGTACAACCTTAGAGTGCCAGCGACATGAAGAGCTACAAGAAGATATGATTAGTATCCATAGCACACCATTATTGAGTACACCATGGCCTATGGAGAAGCAAATTAGCATATTATACACGCATCGAGTGTTTAGGATATTCCAAAATGAAGTGGTAGATGTTAGGGACCATTTCTTTGTTGTACAAATTGTGCAACAAGAGGGTGTCAAGATTGCTATAATTAATGAAGGATCTATGAGGGAAAGGGTGGTTCAGTGGATCGAATCAATGATATTTGGTACCTGCACATGCAAACTATTTGAGAGGATGAGAATTCCATGTCGTCATATTATTCTAACATTGAGAAGTGAAAAGTATGAGGATCCTTTATCTTATTTTTTGAAGAGATGGGAGGAAAGATGCAAAAGGTAAAATAAACCATGCCTTATATTTATTTTATCATCCTAATTATGAATTTTCTTTGACCTTCTTGTTTACATGTTATATAGAGAGAAGCAATTTGCCGAGGAAGGCACTTTATTAGAGGAGAAGCCCTTAGACCCTAGTGAAGTGGGAAGAAGGAAAAAAAGTAGCGGTGATACGGAACAAGGTAGAAGATTTGATTTAAAGAGCAAAGAATTTAAATAAAGGTATCGATTTCTTGGAAAGAAGTGTGATGAATATTATCCAGTACTGTATAAACGTTATTCAGCAGCTCCTGTAATTTCTGTTCAAGAAAAA
Source organism: Zea luxurians (assembly GCA_029449295.1). Lineage (NCBI taxonomy): Eukaryota > Viridiplantae > Streptophyta > Magnoliopsida > Poales > Poaceae > Zea > Zea luxurians. The sequence goes on along the minus strand of JAOPSE010000005.1, from coordinate 7,718,317 downwards.
AATAACTAGCACACTATACAGTACTTGATAGCAGAAGGCGGGCCTGCAATTGCCTTCAATCTTGCTTCAGATGCTGGATGACGTTTAGCAGCATGGTGCAATTCCCTTCAAGCATGCTGGATGACATTTATACAGTAATGGATAATATTCCTGCTTTTTATTTCCTCTTTTGATTCTTACCTCATAAACTTTAGTTTTAATCCCTAAACTACCAAAAAGGTGACTAAAATAGGTATTTTAAATATAATTTTTAAGGACTAAAATTTAGTCCTTCGATGTGGTTTTTCGATGTGGTTTTGATCCGGCTACGGTTTCTACAGTATTGTCTCTATAAATTACAGCTGTAGCAGTTTGAGTATTGTCTCTATAAATTGCAGCTGCAGCAGTTCGAGCTGTGGCTAGGGAGCAGCCATACATAAGGCACTGGTTAAAGAAACCAAACATCCCAATAGTGTGGATGGTTTTGGCCGACAGCAATAGTTTGCTGGATGAGTCAATGTCCTTCGGCTGTGTTTCAAGTTGAGAGAGTGGTGGTGAGACGCGGTGGTGGGTTATTGTAAAAATACTTGACCAAAGAAGAGGGGAGCGTATGGGATAATATGAAAAAAAAAACAAGAACCGTTGGATCCAAAAAGATGGCTCGGATTTGATGTGCACAACACCGTAAGCCCATGCTCACCGGATATGCTCCGAATCAGAAGAGAAGGGAACATCGGCAGCATGGACACCAAAAGGACAATACGAGTTTTCTGCTCATCACTCAGATCACTATATTTGATAGCATTTGATTTGTTCGGGAAACAAGTAAGCATACGATCATTATACACAAAACAACGCTGCGACAGTCACTGTGCGGCGGCGATGAGGCGGGACGAGCTGAGCTCCGTGGTGCTGTAGAAGGACTCGTCGGGGCAGTACCCGGCGACGCCACGCTCGTCCTCCCACCGGAGGACCTCCCGGACGTAGCGGAAGGCCTCGTCAACGGTGGGCCGGTCGCGGGCGCGCGTCTGCCACACGAACAGCTTCCGCCCCGTGCTCGCCGCGTACAGGTCCTTGAACTTGATGGCCACGTAGTAGAACGCCTGCTGCGCCAGCGACTGGCTGTTGTGGTGCGTCCGCAGCGGGCAGAAGTCGCCGAACCACTCGCACGACGACAGCGGGGACCGCCCGATCTTCTCCTCGAACGCGTCGTACTTGTTCAGCAAAAGCAGAAACGGCGTGTCACGGAAGCACGGCTGCCTGTAACTTGAAAAATATATGGTTCAGTAACTTTAAGTCCATTGGAATTGTGTTTCTGCAATATATATGAATGACATGGACAGTATGGAGAGGCTCTTGCACCTGATTGTAGCCTCAAACAGGTCCCTGCTTTGGATCATCTTATTCACGAGTGTCCTGCTACTGCCGCTCGCTGGGGCTCCGAGCTGGTCGTAGTCGCTGAGCGCTACAGAGAAGATCACCATGCTAACATCCTCAAACATTTCCACCCACTTGCAGCCCTCGTTCATGCCCTTGGCGCTCACTCTAATCAACTGGTACCTGAAAGAAGATAGAAGCATATGAGGCAAGACAACTAGGAGAGGAAGAATTCGACAAGTGAGGAGAGCGGGGAAGATAGACTATACTTGTTTACTGGTTGTTGAGGGTACGCATCGTGGTTGTCGCCAAAGGATTCTGACATAGGGCTCCGGTCATCCAAGGTGAAGTCAATGAAGGCCAATCCGTTCCCTTGTGTTACTCCCTCGGCGTATATCACGTCTTTCTCTGACGGTTCGTATTCGTTACTTGATACTTCAACAGCCTGCATGGATTTGTCATACAATGGACAGGTCAATTTAGGTAATCAGAGGGGGAAAATAAAATAAGTACCAGCACATCTAGTCAGCATGGAGCCGAAGATCATTGTTTGCAGATGAGAGAAGGCCAGCAAAATCTGGAAACTTAAAGTTCCTTAAATGATTAAAAACCTGTGGACCATCAATTCCATTTCCCCAAAAATCTAACGAAATTACTAATGGGTAGAAGGATGCACGAGTAGAGTAACAGTCATAATATGGAGTGCTGATCTAGCAGAATCAGTGAAAATGCAAGTCGTCAACAAGATCAATCAAGGGTAACTCTGTACTTAATCGCAGCTTATCAGCAACGGAATTGACCATATTAGTTCAAGTCAACCGCTTTGGCTTATACCCTGCTCAAGAAGTACTCAGCAGCATCAGGGAGAAAATGCAATTCATCCTTTCTTTTGTATGTTGCTTGAATGGCAGGATCTTTCCACAACTCATCAACAACTGGAGCATATTCACGGGTAGCTGCAGGGAAGAATGTATCTAGGTCTCCTGTCGCTATGATGTCCAGGAGCCAATCGGAAAACTTCTTCAGCTTTGCATTTATCGAGTAGATGCAAGAATTGGAACTTGAAGATTTACTTTCATCTGCATCAAAAAGACCAACTTAATAATATACAGCATAAGCTCCTGAAAAACAAAAGAAGCAGAACAAGTATCAGCTGTCCTGATACCTTGCTGAGGATCATCGCCCACTGAGCTTGGGTGATTTGGTACAGCCAAAGCCTCTTCCTCAAAGCGCTCCCGGCCCTCAAGCAGAATCCCCAGGTACTTAAACATGTTGCTTTGGATCATTAGTTTGATATTCTCAAGTTCCTCGTCAGTAAATCTATTGCCGTATAACAACTTAGCCTGTTATGTAAACCAAATGTCATGCAAACGTATGCAAGATAAATGATAACTTAGCCTGTCATGTAAACCAAATAAGGGTAACAGGATATGAACTCAAATGGTGCCATTTCTCATTAAAATTACTAAACTAGACAACAACAACAAAGCCTTTTAGTCCCAAGCAATTATATCTTACAGAAGATCTCAGCGTTTAACCACACAAATTGACACTCTGAAACAATAATAGTATTCCCACACTACCAAAACAAGGGACTCCTTGACAGGTAAAACCGGCTTTTATAGAAAGCATATAGATGTTTACTGGGAGAGCCATTTTTTTGTTTTGTTGCTGAAACTTTAGTAATAAACTTTAAGCCACGATTCAAAGTGCTAACTTTACCAAACATAAATGTATATAAGATCTAGTTGTGTAAGGCTTTTATGAAGTACTGCAGAAACAGGCACTCCAAAATAGTCAGAGATAGTTGGTTTCTACTTCACCAGAATTTGGGACTACTTGAACAGAAACTTTATCAATAAACTTTCAGCTGAGTTTCATAGAAGAACTGATGACAAATTTGGAGTGCGTCAAAGGTTCTAAATAGCTAGCTATAGACGAGTAATGCATGCTGCTGCAATAACCCATAGGTGATGTCACGTGGCACCTTGCAGAAACATATAGGGAAACTGAAGGCGTAATGGATGTAAATTTTGGTGATACCTGCTTAAATATGGTGCTTGTTCCAGCTCCAGGAGATCCAAGAATAAGAAGCTTTTGTATCCTTTTATGATCTAAGTAGTCAGGTACAGTTTTTGATGAATAAGGGGCTTCATCTTTTGTCGCATCAAAGTTTGTAGGAGGCACCGGTAGTGAAACCAAGGCGCACGCAAAACGTGTTAAAGGCTGTTAAAAGAAGAGCACAAACAAGTCATGCTAAAAGCAACGAAACGACAATATATGTTAATTAACAATGTTTAGAAAATCAAAAAGGAATGTTTGACCAAGATACATACTGACTCCCATATTTTCCCTTTGATATTGTTTTGTCCTTCTTCCTCGTAGCCGCCATCATGGTAAACCCAGAAGTGAGTATCACGGGGGCATTGGACTTTTGCAATCTGCATGAAAAACAGTAAATATGTGATCGGTTTGGTTAGAGGAGTGAAACGGAACTACAATGTACATTCAGTAGCAACTCTCAATCATCATATTCTTGGAAAACCAATGGTAAGGAACAATTGACACCTTTAGAATTCTCAGTTCAATCTTTGTAATTTCCCGCCCGTTAATGAAAACCTGAGCGGTGCCGTTACTAGCACCAGGCTGAAGCTTTCCGTTAAAGTTGAGGTTAGTGCTAATGATTCTGTCTGGCTTTTCACCTTCCTACGAGTATATGTCAGCAGAAACATAACGTTATCAGCAGCTGGAGAAGCTGAGGTTGCATGAAACCGGTTTGCTCAAACCGACAAGAATTACCTTTCCCCACAATCCTGACTCCTTATCATACCAATATCTTCCAGGCTTGAGGTTCCCAGGAGGTCGTTGGCAGCTAAGCAAATCGGTCATCTCCTCGTCGTCAAGAGGGAAACCATTGACCAGGAGCTGCTCAGGCCGGAGCTGGTTCGCCTGGCACTCCTTCTCGACCTTGAGGATCTGCCTGACCTCCAGGGGGCTGAGCAGGCGCGACAGTATCCTGGAGCCCTTCCCGAGCCTGGAGCGCTTGGCCTCGTCGATGGGCTGGCCAATGCAGGTGACACACTTGCGGCCCTCGGGCATGGAGCCCATGGCGCGGAGCAGGCAGTGGCCGCAGTAGCGCGCGTCGCAGACGATGCACGACTCCTTGCTCTCCCACTTGCTCTTCCCGCAGCGGCGGCAGCAGGTCCGCCCTTTCCTCTCGGCCGGCCTCGTCACCGCGACGTGCTGCTCGGCGGACGCCGCGTCGTGTCCGCCGTCCATCTCGCTGCTCTCGTACCTGCCGCCGCTGTCCTCCTCCGGCACCCCGAACGTGACCACCTGAGGTCGCCTCCCCTCCGGCACTGCAGGCCTCGAGGCCTTCGTGGAGCGGGAGCCGGAGCTGCCGGCGTCGTCCTCCTCGTCATCGGAGGAATCCGACGGCGTCATCCTCGCGGCACGGCGATCAGCAGCACCAGCCCGGGACGCTGCCGGCGGGTTGGCACGGGCACGGGTCGCAGCAGGGCCGACGACGGGCGCGACGGGCACGACGCCGCTGCCGAGCCCCAGGGGCCCCGAGGCCGGCTCGGCGGTGGGTATGGCGGGGACGCAGACGGGCTGGATCCGCGGGAGCTCGTACGACACGTCCGGCCCGTTGTACGTCAGCGCGAAGGAGTAGTCCATGTCGGGCAGCGGCTCCGGGATGGTGGTCCCCGGCGGGAACATCCGGCGCACCAGGTCCTCCCAGTCGCCCCGGCCCGCCGCCATGCCTGCCCGGTGTAGCAGCAATCCGTCGAGCACCTTGCGCGCGGGCGACTAGTCCGTCCCGGTGCAGATAGATATTTTCCACCCGCGGCAGCAGGCGTAGAGACGGCGGGGAATTCAGTTCCCGACCCACCCCTGGGTGGAGTGGAGTGAACGGAGTGGCCTCGACGACGACCGGTCCAACGAGAGGCAGGCTGGGTCAGAGAGAAGAAATGCAACCCCTCCACTGGCACTAGCGGCGGTCGTGGCCAGCCAACCAGCAACCGCAACCGGCGGTGCTGGTGCAGGCCCGGGCGGGCCCCCCAACGACTCCCGCTCGGCGGCTCGGGTTAGTCAGTCAGCAACGAACAACACATCTTTGCACTGGGCAGCGTGGGAACTGCCGTTCTCCGCCCCGCCCGCATTATCTTATCAAACCGACGCTGGACTTGCAGGAAAGGAAAGGCGCTACAACTTTCCTCTGGGCGGTTTGTTTGACCGGGGAATGGAATGGGGATGGATGGACGGACGGACGCAGAGTGGGAAAACGGACGAAGAAGAAGGACGAGGACACGCAGGAGGAGGAAGACCACGACTGCACTGGACGCTGGCGGTGGAGGTGGGACCGGTCGAGCAACGGCAGGCCGCGCGTGAATGATGAGTTGCTTGCGTCAGAGCCCCACCAACCGTGGTACCCTGCCACCACGGCCCACCGGGCCCCTGGCGTGAGTGGGAACCGGGTGGGTGTTCGGCCTGCCGCGTCAGAAGCACCAACCGAGCCATGGTTCACGGGCTGCGGGCTGCGGCGGCCGACGGGACCGGTGTGAGCAGGCGACCACGAAGGGGCCCACCCGTCGGTGGCTGCCTGCCCCCGCTCGTCAACAACTACCCCGAAAGCCGCCAAGCGGCTGCTGCGCGAGCCGCGAGGTGCGAAAGGCACCTTCGCTGCCCGATTGGCGATTTAAGTGGTGGGGGAGGGAAGGCCGATGGTCAGTGAAAGAGAGGTAGGTGACCCGACGGTGGTGGCATCGCCAATTCAACTCCGCATCTGCATCGGCACTCGGCAGCGCGCCAGCTCCATAGGTGAGGCTTCGGATCCCGATCTCCGCACCCTGTCCGATTCCAGCTCCGTCCTCCCCGGATTTCAGTGCCACCGCGTTGAGATTTGGGTCCTCTTGTTCCCGAAGCATGGGGACTGGGGTTGGATTCGTGTAGAGATCCAGATGATTGTGCTGCTAGCTCCGATCGCCGATTTTACTCTGCTGCCTGCCGGTCCAGATCCATGGAAGCAAGTCGATGAACTTAGAGGGCTTCCGCTCTGGGTTTTCTTCGAAAATAAGTTAGAGTCCTGTCAAACACCTCTTTTCTCTGCCAAACGATCTACAAAATGGCTTTAGCTTAGAAAACTGTTTAGTTAGATCTGTTTTTGGACAAGCCAGAATGCTGCCAAACGGACCCTTACTCGGCCAGCGGACAGAGAGACGCATTACCTTGCCCTCTTGCTCTTTTCGCCTCTAGCGGTGCTGTTTATTCAGTTACTTCGTCTCAGCGAAATTCAGTTGGTTTCATCCTATACACCTATATATGTAGCCCTGTGACTCGCAGGGCAGCGTATGATCTTTGATCCTCGGCTTATGTATTCACCTCATCGGCCGCTTAACGTTGGTAGTCCTCCCAGCGTATGACATAGAATTTTTTTTTTCTCAGTGTAGGAGGAGATGGCGCTCACAAGAATCGGTCTTGCTGGCCTTGCGGTCATGGGGCAGAACCTTGCCCTCAACATTGCAGAGAAAGGGTTCCCCATCTCTGTGTACAACAGGACAACCTCCAAGGTGGACGAGACCGTGCAGCGTGCCAAGGCAGAAGGAAACCTTCCCGTCTACGGCTTCCATGACCCCGCGTCCTTTGTGAACTCCATTCAGAAGCCACGGGTGGTGATCATGCTCGTCAAGGCCGGCGCGCCAGTTGACCAGACCATCGCGACGCTCGCAGCTCACTTGGAGCAGGGCGACTGCATCATCGATGGGGGGAACGAGTGGTACGAGAACACGGAGAGGAGGGAGAAGGCCATGGAGGAGCGCGGCCTCCTGTATCTTGGCATGGGTGTCTCTGGAGGAGAGGAGGGTGCCCGCAACGGCCCGTCCTTGATGCCCGGAGGCTCGTTCGAGGCTTACAAGTACGTCGAAGACATTGTTCTCAAGGTGGCTGCTCAGGTCCCTGACAGTGGGCCGTGTGTCACGTACGTTGGCAAAGGTGGATCGGGCAACTTTGTCAAGATGGTTCACAACGGAATCGAGTATGGCGATATGCAGCTGATTTCCGAGGCATACGACGTTCTCAAGTCGGTCGGTAAGCTCACCAACAGTGAGCTGCACCAGGTGTTCTCCGAGTGGAACAAGGGCGAGCTCCTGAGCTTCTTGATCGAGATCACGGCCGACATCTTTGGCATCAAGGACGAGCATGGCGATGGCTACCTGGTGGACAAGGTCCTTGACAAGACCGGGATGAAAGGGACAGGGAAGTGGACGGTGCAGCAGGCCGCCGAGCTGTCGGTGGCCGCTCCTACGATCGAGGCGTCCTTGGACTCGAGGTTCCTGAGCGGGCTGAAGGACGAGCGGGTGGAGGCCTCCAAGATCTTCCAGGGTGACTACTACTCCACCGGCTCGCCGGTGGACAAGGCGCAGCTGGTGGAGGACGTGAGGCAGGCCCTGTACGCGTCCAAGATCTGCAGCTACGCGCAGGGCATGAACATCATCAAGGCCAAGAGCGCGGAGAAAGGCTGGGGGCTCAACCTCGGCGAGCTGGCCAGGATCTGGAAGGGCGGGTGCATCATCCGCGCCATCTTCCTGGACCGCATCAAGAAGGCCTACGACAGGAACCCGGGCCTCGCCAGCCTGCTCGTAGACCCCGAGTTCGCGCAGGAGATCATGGACAGGCAGGCGGCGTGGCGCAGGGTGGTGTGCCTCGCCATCAACAACGGCGTCAGCACCCCGGGAATGTCCGCTAGCCTGGCCTACTTCGACTCCTACCGCAGGGACAGGCTGCCTGCCAACCTGGTGCAGGCCCAGAGGGACTACTTCGGGGCTCACACCTACGAGAGGGTCGACATGCCTGGCTCTTTCCACACCGAGTGGTTCAAGATTGCGCGCAACATCTCCAACAACTGATGAGCTGCTCAACGGATGGCATGCCATGCCACGTACGCATTGTTTCGTCATCTTTGATTGCTTCGCGGTGTTGACTACTCCAGTCGGTAATGAGATTTCCTGCAGGAACTTGTCTATTGATCTTTGTAAGCTAATTATTTATATGAATAAAATAAGAGCAGACATGCTTGTGTTTGGGCACTCTCTGTTTTCTCCTCCCTGTTAATCAATGCACCATGCTCCAAAGGTGATGTACAGAATTCAGACAAAAGTCTCGATGATGTACATGTTACAGAACTAGCGAAAGAGTTCAGCTTGGTCGCCGCAGAAGACCTCCATTGCCTCGATGTGCGTCCACATTGGAGAGGTCTTCACGAAAGGAGGAGGATGAGTTGAGAAGCCATCAGGTGTTGTGATTGAAACAAACTTGGACATTGGTCTACCCTCACAAGCTTTTGGTGCAGCCAGCAGTGCAATCTTTGAGCTAGTCTCCATAACTTTGCTTGCATGGATGAAGCACGGTGATCATCTCCTGTGTTAGGGGTCCATGTTCCTCTTCTGGTGCAGCCAGCAGTGTTATCTTTGAGCTAGTCTCCATAGCTTTACTGGGCATAGATGAAGCACGATGATCATCCCTCTGTATTAGGGGTCCATGTTCCTCTTCTGGTGCAGCCAACAGTGTTATCCTTGAGCTAGTCTTCATAGTTTTGCTTGCCGTGGATGAAGCACGATGATCATCTCGATCCTGTATTAGGAGTCCATGTTCCTCCTCCCCCTCCAATGCAGAAAATGGCCCAAAAGCGATGTCCTGGTTAATCCCGTCGCAGCGTGCATCAGCTGTGCGGGTCTGCATGACAGGATGGCACCTCAACGATCCAAATGATCCATACGAGACATATTCCGTCTGTTTGGTTGCACATCCGGTAGTAGCCTGGCTCACCACATGCGTTAACTGAGCCTCTGAATTTGTTCGGTTGCCCGCATGAAGATGATTGAGCATGCATGCATCGATGCAAGTTACTTATTTGCGGAAGTCTTTTGCCTGCATGCCGGGATACGCGCAAAAGCGCCGTATGTGTCGGGCCATGCTCACATGAGCCTGGCTACATAGACGCAGGCATCCAATCAACGCCATTGCAATTGTGCAGCCTGTGACGCATAAGAGGGATTGGGCTTGATGGCCACCATCTGATAAGGAGGTTGCTGGTCACTTGAATGAAGTTTGGGTCATATAGCGCGTCTGTTTGGTTGTTAGGATGAGTAGAGCTCGGTTGAAGCCCATGCGTAGGTTGAGCGTAGCCTGTATAGGCTGATGCAACCAACAATTACAATACGTGTTTGGTTGTCTGATCCTAATTAGCTAGGATCAACATGGCCCATGTTTGGTTTACCGTTTTTAAAAGTTGCACAGACACAGCTCATGTTTGGTTTGGTTCACTGTTTTTGTTCAACACTGACAATTACACAAGATCGACATGACAAAACTGCTACTATGCACACACATTTTCAAGTGACTACACTAAATCAACAGTTATAATTACACAAGTCTAAAATTACACGAATATGAAACTACACAAGTGTTCAACTATCTAAAACAATTCGAACAAGTGAATCTGAAACAACATAGACATTCTCTTTCATCCCATTTGCTCAGACAGCAGAGATTTCAGACACTTGCTCAAATAGCAGATAAACCCATTTGGTCACACAAGACAACAAGACTTCAAACAAGTGAATCTGAAAGAATCTAAAACAGCATGGACATCCTCTTTCATCCAATTTGCTCAAACAACAGAGAAAGCAGAGACTAAACAGGACAAGGGAGTTTTTGGGACTTACGACTTCAAACAAGTGAATCTGAAACACAAAAACAAGTACTAGCTCATGGGGTCTGGCATTTAGGACTTCAAACAAGTGAATATGAAACACCAAAACCAGATCAAGTGAATCTGAATCAAGATAGGAACATTAGGACTTGTAAATATGAAATAGTTATTAATATTAGCCTCAGCTCAGTAAAATTTATCCTACATGACAGTGTAGCCAGCTACTAAATAGTGATAAAGGATAGAGATAGGAGTATCAGTTCTCAAACACCAAAACCAGATCAAGTGTAGCATATCTGTTCTTAAACACCAAAAACAGCAAAACAACATAAAGGATTGTTATTAGTGGCTGGCTAACTGAGTAGGCTTAATATTCACTTTTGTTATCATCATTGGCATAAAGGACGCACGCATCAGATCAAGTGTAGCATATTTGTTCTCAAACAGGGAAATCCATAGGACTCGGGGAAACATCATTGTTCTCAAGTACCATATAGGAATACATCAAGTGTACCATGTATGTTCTTAAGTAGCATATAGGATAGATGGAATAGAACAAGTGTACCAAATCTATTCTTAAATAGGATAAAGGACAGATACATCAGATAAAGTGTAGCATATCTGTTCTTAAACAGGGAAACCCATAGAACTTAGAGAAACATCATTGTTCTTAAGTAGCATCTAGTATAGATGGAATAGAGCAAGTGGACCAAATCAGTTTTTAAACAGTATAAAGGACAGACAAATAAGATCAAATCAGATGTGGTAATGCTTGGCTAGGAAAGTCTTGAGCCATAGGTCACGATCATCAGGAGTCATGTCCAGGAACACCAGGGAGGTGGCCTTGTGCTCCATCATGAGGTTTAGGGCATACATGAGAGCCTCCCTAGAGAACCTGTGACAGTTGATTACAACATTATAGATCTTAGGTGCTGCTTCAGCATGGATGCTTTCACGGACAGCAGCAGCAACATCAGATATAGCTTCTTTCATCCCATTGAACACACCAACATCTTCATCAGTCATGTACCTCTTCCTCTTCCCTAAGTTGGACATAGGCTTGTTATCATTAAAGTCACCAGGGGTACCCTTATCAACAGTCTTCCCCTTGCCAGTTAGATTGGAAGCATCAACAAACTCTGAGGTCACTTCAATGCCATCATCTAGGATGTCAACTATGTCACTTAACTTGCCCAAAGGCTCATTTGAACCCATTGCAAACCTACCTGTGGCAACCCCACTTCCAAATATAATTTGCATAGGCATATAGTTCTCTATGGGCCTATTGAGGTAATTAACATCTTTTGGGTGATCCTATTGAGTTAGCAACTCAAGTTAGCAATTTCAAGTTAGACCAAGTTAGAAAAATGGAAGGTGTTGGTCCTAACCTTGATGTAAGCAGCATAATGACTCTCTTCTAAGCTTATGAAAAAGGTATCCTCATCCCAAAGAGCGCCACTAATGTCCTTCAGTTTGCAAACTTTGACCCACCTAGACCTCCACTTACGAAGGTGATGATACACTTGCTGGCATGTTACTTCTTGGCCACAGAACTCTAAGACACTTTTAGCAACAGAGTTAAGGTGGATTTTCTTAAAACCCTTGTCAGTCTTAACCCCAGTACCCATCAAGTCAACAAAACGGCGTAGAACAAACCCAGACATTACGACACTCCACCTAAGAGCAGGCCTAGCCCCCTCACTAGCAACCTCAGACACCATGTCAACGTAGCTGGAACAAGTAAAAGATTAGGGGGAAGACAAATAGATATTCTCAGCATAGGAAAGTAGAAGTATAAGTAGCAGTAATGTCAGCATAGGAAAGTAGAAGTAGAAGTAGCAGTAATCATCATTGCTAGTCAACAATGGTATCAGGATGTAAGTAATGTCATCATTAGCAACTAAGCACATCACACAAAGAAAGTGAGTTCAAAATTGTAGATAGTTCATCATTGCTAATAGACAATGTTCTCAGCATGGAACTAGTTCTTACAAATCTATGAGCAACTGAGCACATCACATAAAGGAACTCAAACAAAGAAAGTGATTCATAACTGGATATAGTTCATCATTGCTAATAGACAATGTTCTCAGCATGGAATTAGATCTTACAGATCTATGAGCAACTTAGCACAGTACATAATGACCACTATCCCCTATGTGAGGCCCTATTTTGCCACATCTGTTGAGCCCAATTGCCCCTGGTAGCAGACCAGGCAGCATTATCCATGACAAGGTCAAGGGGAGCTCCCTCATGAAGTTGATTTGTAGCCCATGTGTCTTCTAGTGGAACATGTTCATCATTCCTATGACGAAGAATCCAGTTGTGGAGGATACAACAGGCTAGGACTAGCTTTACTTGTGTCTTGTATGGATGGAAAGGTTTGTTGTATAATATTTTGAATTGTTCTTCAAAGCACCGAAGGCCCTCCCCTCTCTATTGTCACCCTTAGTGATGAATGTCTAAGGTTGAAGAGCTCTTTTGGGTTCTATGGATTCCTCCCCCATATTCACTCAAGTGGTACCGTGTGGCATGGTAAGGGGGTAAAAACCTAGGCCTGACAGCATAACCAACATCGACAAGGTAAAATTTACATAACATCATAGATCATATATTAGGGAATACCAAGGGAAGTGTGTATTGTGTAGACCAATACTATTTTTTTACCTTGGGGCACTTTTAGACCATCTTCTCTCTCAAGGGCATCAGCAAGGATAAGGTCATCATGTGCTGATCCCTCCCAGCCAGCAAGAACATATCACTAGTAGAGATCTTATCATCGATGACGTTCGTATTGCGTCACAGAATCTGTATATATCGTCATAGATAAAGATTTGTGACGAGTTCGATTTGGTCATAGGGGTCGCGTCACATTTGTTGTGTTGTGACGGACTACCCATTTTCATCATTGATGTGTATACATTCTGTGACGAAATACGCATTGTCATGGAAGTGAATTCATTCTATGACGATCAGTTTTGGTCATAGAGGAAGGCACTTTTCCGTCATAATTCGTCGTCTGCCCGAGCAACCTGACGGCGTTGTTAACGTCGTTTGGTTTCTGTGACGGTACGGTATCGTCATAGATAGAGCCGTGGTTTGGTCATTAACACCCGTTTGGAAGGTCCCGATGCGTATGACGTCAGCGCTGACGTGGCTAGTGACGTGGCAGCTGACGTCAGCGCTGACGTGGTAGCTGACGTCAACGCTGACGTGGCTAGTACCGTGGCAGCTGACGTCAGCGCTGACGTGGCATATGTTTTATTATATGCCACCAGTTTGGTCACAGATGTGCAGAGAATAATTTTATTGGAAATTGCAAAAGATGCTAGAACAGAGGAATGAGCACACAATTCCATATTTCGTAGATGAATACAACTAGTATTCCAGTGAGCATACAAACTAAGTGGACAACACTAAACTCAGTTCACATCATCACCACTTGACTTCACATTTCAGTTGAGTTTGCACAAACATAACAGCATATAATAAAAAGTTGACACCCACGAGTAACTAGAGTTTTTGGGTACCCTCATGTCAAAGAATAGGCCAAAAACAGCAGCTCTGACTAGCAGCCCTCATGTCGAAGAAGAGTTACCATGCAAGGACAAGAGCTTCTTGATGAGCACATTGGTCTCCTCCATCTCCTTGCTGTTCTTCTCTGTTATCTTCTTGTACTCCTCCAACTCCCTTTGTGTCCTCGCCTGCTGTTCCTCAGCTTCTTCACATTTCTTCCTGAGCTGGTCGAGTTCACCTTGAACAGCAGCCGTCGCTTCAGCTGCAAGTTGTTCTCGAAGCTCACTTTGATTTGATGATGATGCCTTGGAGGTTGCCGATGTTTTGATGCCGACGCTCTTCAGGAATTGGTGTGAGCTGCTCTAGGACAGCACCTTGGACACAAGGTGCACACTGGATGCTAGCATCTCACCTTCAGCAACAGGTTCAGCCCTCAAAGCCTCCATATGAGACTGAAATATCATGGACAGAAACAGTTACATGTTAATGCTAATGAGCAACAGCAAGATGCCAATTGTTAGTTATTGCAATAATTTGAGGCATGTAGAGATGACAAATTATAGCAGATTTGTCGCTGACAATAATGTGAAAACAGTTACTTTCATTTCTAGTGCACGGGTCCTACAAGGCATTAACAAAGACTATGAAAAATAGACTATGAAAGACTCTAAAGCTATACATTTGATGGCAAATTATAGCAGATTATAGTAGTTACAAATTATAGCAGATTTGCTTAAAAGCTATACATTTGATGGCAAATTAAAAGCTATACATTTGAAAGACTCTAAAAATAGACTATGAAAAATAATGTGAAAACAGTTACAAATTATAGCAGATTTTCTTAACAAAGACTCTAAAAGCTATACATTTCTAGTGCACGGGTCCTACAAAAAATAGACTATGATATTTACTTTCATTTTAGAAATTTGATGGCAGACAAATGGAGGTAATAATTTGATGGCCAAAGCCAAGGACAACTTTATCTAGCAGACAAATGGAGGTAATAATTTGATGGCAGATTGATTCACTACTAGATGCAATTGCATTTTCACAAATTGTAGCCTCCCTAAGCTCTTGGCACGAACGAATCATACGAAGTCAAAAAATCTGAACTCCCCTGGGATGGGACAGGCGATCTCACTCATCGATCTCACTCCCCTTCGTTCCATCGACCCACAGCCAGCCTCCCTCATATGATCTCATAAAAATTACACTAAATAAAGCAAACAAATGAACTTACAAGTGCTTCTCTTGCCGGTTCACTCAGGCCACGTTTGGAGCTGGTATGACAGGTCTTGAAGGCGTCCACCGCATCTAGTTCTTCAGTCTGATCTAAGCTAGGTTCTTCTCGGTTTCTCTTCTGCTTCTGTTTCGTGGATAAACAATCACAGCGAAGTTTGCTCAGATCAAATGCAATATAAGTTGTTGAGTGCAAAAGTGCAGGTAGTAGTACAAGGTAATAGTTACTTACATATGCATGTAAGTGTGCCACATAGCAGCGAGAACCCGTAGCCTGATGAAACTTGACTTGACTGCGGTTCTGCTTGTTCTTTTCACTTATTTCCTACAAGAGAATGAACATGTCAGATTAGATCATAGGTTCAATATGCGAAGATCCTTTGCAAACTTATAGTGAAAGAACAATATATGACAAGATACCCATACCATGTTCTTTGGATCAGACCACTTTGCAACTAATGCCCTCCACTGTTCATCAGTCATGTAAGATACAGGAGAAGTTGTCCTAATCTCATTTACAGGTACACCATTGAAGTATTTCTGCTTGAGCCGATAACGCTGGTTTTTTTACCGCAGAGCGTAGCATATCGGTGCAAGCTTCCTTTGTTGCCTTGTCCTCAGTGTTAACGGACAAGCGCCCCTATGCATATGACAATTCCATAGTTAGTCAATTCAGGTCAAGCAGTATACAAGTGAACCATAGAATCAGTAAAGCACTTACATTTAGCTGTGACACAAAGCTGTTGTAGTATTTCTGGTCGTCCTTGTAATCTTTCCAATGAGTTAGGATAGGCATGGTTTCCCAAATAATGATGCCAGCCTCTGATGCAAACTTGGCAGCTTGAACAGGTTCATGTGGCCTTTTTTGCCTTCCTCAACAGCTATGGGCAGTTTCCTTTGCATAACTTTAGTCATTCTGTCCAGTTGTTTTCCCTTAGTTGCTGCCCTGGGTCTCCTTGGTGTTCGCTGTATAGGAGCTACAAAATATAATTCGCATTTATTGAATAATGAAATTGTTTTGTTTCATGCAAATCAGCAAAAGAGATGCCATATTTGACTGAAAAAACTAGAACTTGCCTTCCATTTCTTCATCTCTAGCTACGTTGCCTTGAGCATCACCTGTACTGTCATGAGCAGCAGATGTCATGTCTTCCTCTTCAGCTCTTCTGAAATGATCAGCAAGTCCAGGTGTAGTACGGCTGTTGCCTTCAGCATCACCTGTTCTGTCATGAGCAGCAGATGCCATGGCTTCCTCTGCAGCTCTGCTGAAATGATCAGCAAGTCCAGGTGTAGTAGGGCTGTTTGGTATGTCATCATTACCATCTGTTGGTTCCTGTACATTGTGGCCATCTGTCTCTGTAGAGTGAAGCCTTTTTGAAGATTGCTCCTCTGGTTGTGGACCTGCCCTCACTCTCTTGCTGAACCTAATTCCTAGAGCCATGTTGGGGTCTATCTTCTTCTTTGAAGCAAGGGTTGTGTTTCTACCTCTTCTAGGATATTGTCCACAAAAACATAGTCATGTGCATTTCAAAGCAAGACCATATATTAATTAAGAGGTATGAAATAAAGAAGATGAATCTAAAAGCATGAGCATATATTAAACACCAGATTAAAAACATTGAAATGCAATGCAACTATTTGGCATCCACTACTTTGAAGATAGAAGGAGCACCTTCATTGCCAGGGGTTTTGGCTGCTCATAAGATTCAGTGTCATCATCAGTATCTCCTTGATCATCATCGTCAAGGAGATAGAAAGAGACATATGAATCCGAATCTGAACTATTATTTATCTTGTTTGCTGCATTTTTCCCCTTTGTTGATGCAGATGGTGATACAGAATTATTTAGAACAGAAGTATATTTGTTCAGACCCAAATCTTGCATCTTCTTTATATTCTCCTCCACTTGTTTATCCCGTCTTCTCTCATAAGCAGTTCGCTCATGTTGAACTACTTGCAAGATAGATAAGAACAAGCATACTGTGCGTATTAGATAATGTAAAGGATTTTACTAAAAGCTAAGAGGTACTACTATTTGCAGGGAAGGATTTTACTAAAAGCAAATAGATAAGATGTGCAGATTCAGTCATAATGAAGCTTGCTTATGATTGTGCAATTTTAAAATTGTGGTTGCACTATAACTGTAGTTTTTCCCCTGATCTACGTAATTGTTGGCTTCTAAGTAAAGGAAAAAAGGCATTATGGGACTCTTTGGTGGCTTGCATTAGCCTGTATCTAGGCTTCTGCAGTGTACTTCGCCTGTTTGGTTGTGGAAATCTTTATGCAGGCTTAAACAATGTTCAAAGTACTAGCTAGTACATTGATTAGGCGATGTAGATTTACACAAGCTGATGAACAAAAAAAGTGGAGAAATTCTCATCTCTTTCTACCAGTACTAGAAACATAAGTTCTCTACTAAAACATGGATGTGACTGTATATAACACAATGTAAGGAACCAAACACAACTGTATCAGTGCACAATGATTACATAAATCAATTTACAATATCTCTGAGAACAACGAATGAATAATTAAACTAAATCTAGCGATGGTTAGGGTTTAGGGGTTGGACCTTTCTGACTTTTGTGCCTCCTTTTGTTCACCATCAAGGTCGTCTGCGATGACCCAAATCCAACGATGGTTAGGGTTTAGGGGTTGGCAAGAGCAATGTGGATGGGGCGTGTTAGGTGGAAGGGGCGAGAGAAATGCGGATGGCAATGAGATAGAGCGGGATGCGGCGAGTGAAGTCTGCGACGACGCAGCTCATCGACGCGATGAGAGGTAAGGGGGCGGCGGTGAGGTACCTGGTCGAGGGGGCAGGTCGTCGACGGCGGATGTGTCCCAGCGGCGATGGTGAGGTACCTGGTCGAGGGGGCAGGTCGTCGACAGCGGTCGTGTCCCGGCGGCGGCGATTAGGTTTGGAGAAAATAGTGGGGGAGAAAGAAGAGGAGTGGGGGAGATAGAGGATGAGAGCAGCATCTGTTTTAGTGACGACGACGAAACATGTTTTTTGGCGCCCAATGTGTTTGGCAATGCAGAGGCTAATGCTTTTAAGTATACTAGCACTGGGTATATATTGAAAACACATGCATAGCTCAATGGTTTAACCTACTAACTATGAAACCAAGCTCCCAAGTTCAAGTGCCTGCAAGGAGACATTTTTTGTGTTTTGCCTACCATTTTATATTAATTCTTTGTTTTTTATTTCTCTCTATGTTTTTTTTGCAATTATCTATTCATGGACACATTAGTTTGGTTTATGATCATGTTATAATATTTTGAAATATTTTTGACATAGTGGTACTATACATCTCTCACTTGCAATAGCATCTCTCACTTAGTAATTAGCCTTATATGAGAGATGTATGCCTTTCTTAGGATGTGTGTCACCACTTTGTCCGAATGAATTGAAACTATTTTGTCAACATTGTACACCAAAATGAATGGTCCATGCAAATTTTTAGATTTTTCTAGCTAGGTTATGGTATTGTAACAAATATCTTTACGAAATGCATCAAATAATTACAGTAATTGGTAAACTAGGTCTGAAAAATGCATAACTACACACAACATCATAGGTTGGTTCAATAAACATCCCATTAAAGTTTAAAATGATTTGGAGAAAGTGGTAGTATAGATCCATCACAAGCATGAACATCTCACATAGTAATTAGCCTTATATGAGAGATGTATGGATTTTTGTAGGATGTATGTCACCACTTTGTCAGAATAACTTGAATTTTTTTGTCAACAATTGTACACCAAAATGAAGTTTTTTCTAGCTAGGTTATGGTATTGTAACAAATATCTTTACGAAATGCATCAAATAATTACAGTAATTGGTAAAGTAGGTCTGAAAAATGCATAAATGCACACAACATCATAGGTTGGTTCAATAAACATCCCATTAAAGTTTAAAATGATTTGGAGAAAGTGGTAGTATAGATCCATCACAAGCATGAACATCTCTCACTTAGTAATTAGCCTTATATGAGAGATGTATACATTTTTGTAGGATGTATGTCACCACTTTGTCAGGATAAATTGAATTTTTTTGTCAATATTGTACACCAAAATGAAGTGTACATGCAAGTTTTTAGATTTTTCTAGCTAGGTTATGGTATTGTAACAAATATCTTTACGAAATGCATCAAATAATTACAGTAATTGGTAAACTAGGTCTGAAAAATGCATAAATGCACACAACATCATAGGTTGGTTCAATAAACATCCCATTAAAGTTTAAAATGATTTGGAGAAAGTGGTAGTATAGATCCATCACAAGCATGAACATATCTCACTCAATAATTACGCTCTATGTGAGAGATGTATGCATTTTTGTAGGATGTATGTCACCAATTTGTCAAAATAAATTAAATTTTTTTGTCAACATTGTACACCAAAATGAAGTGTACATGAAAGTTTTTAGATTTTTCTAGCTACCTAAGGTTTTTTTACCACTTATTCTTTAGTAAAATAACAAATAATTACATTAATAGTTAAACTAGTTCTAAAAATTGCATTGGCACAAAACATCATGGTACACCTCCATCAACACCCCAAAAAAAGTTGAAATGATTTGTTATTCTACCATGAATGTGTCCTTTTAAGGTAACGACGATGTCCAATGTAGCATAACTTGTTCCTTATTGCCATAGACAACGGATTCTTATCGCAATAAATACATGCATAATACCCTTTTGTTGTTCGCCCAGATAACGTGGCCAGCGCTGGATAATCATGTATACACCATAGTACAGCAGCATGAAGGTCGAACTTCCTACCAGTACATGCATCATAGGTCTTGACACCCTTCCATAGCTTCAGCAGTTCTTCAATTAGGGGCTCAAGGAATAAATCAAAATTCTTTCCTGGACATCTTGGACCTGGGATGAGTAAAGACATAAAGCAGTTTGGTGGATTCACGCATTCCCATGGTGGGAGATTAAGCGGTGTCACAAGCACTGGCCACATACTGTACTGGGTACTCATGTTGCCAAATGGATTGAATCTATCGGTAGCTAAGGCTAGCCTCAGGTTCCTCGGATCATTTGCAAAACCTGGGTACTTTCGGTCAAAGTCCTTCCACGCTTCCCCATCAGCTGGATGGCTCATCACATTGGCGACTGGCTTCCTCACTTTCTTGTGCCATTGTGTTTCCTCTGAAGTTTGTTTTGAAGCAAAAATTCTTTTCAACCTTGGCAATAGTGGAAAATGCCTCAAAACCTTATGTGGAACCCGCTTCGAACCAGTTTCATCTTTCCATCTAGACTCCTTGCATACTGGGCACTCATTCAATTTAGCATTAACATTCTGAAACAACACACAATTGTTCTTGCACACATGGATGTTTTCGTATCTAAGGCCCAATTCTTTAAGATAATTCATGGCCTCATTATATGATTTTGGCAACTCACTGTTAGGGTATCCATCGGACATCAGCTTCATCATTGCTGAAAATGTTGTATTGCTGATTCGATAACGATACTTCATATACAACATCCTCACCATAAAAGAAAATTTTGAATGGCTAGAACCCGGACTAAGTGCCTTCTTTGAATCTCCAAGAACTCCTGCAAATCTTGGCTCTTCTCCATCAGCCTCTGCCACTGCAAACAGTTCACCGATCATCTCAGGTACTCCATGATCATCATCGTAAACATCATCGTCCACATCCATATGTATCCCAAAGTCATGATCATATCCTTCGACATCCTCCTCTTTACCCTCAACTTCTGTATCTGCCGACTCCCCATGATGAATCCACCTCGTGTATGTAGCTGACATTCCATAAATGTGTATATGAGTTTCTACTTCACTCTGAGGTCGCAGCCTTTGATTAAGACAATTCACGCACGGACAACGAATGTGTGTGTCTTCTGGGTATCTTTCACTAACAAAATTCATGAACTCTTCAACTCCTTTCACATATGCAGGTGTGAATTGTTTCCCATAAACCCATCTTCTATCCATCTATTTTGACAATAAATTAAAACTTGCATTAACTCCATAACTATGATTAAATTGAACAAAATTGAAAACCACATCAAACACATGCATATATGAAATAAAATTCAAACGCACATGAAACCTTATTGTCAAAAACACAACACATCAAACCTTGTCTTTTCTCCCCGCCCTGCCGCTGTTCTGTCCACGCCCGCCGTAGCTTTGCGCACGATGCCGCTGCTTTGCCGTGCCCGAAGCTTCTCTGCCTCGCTGTTTTCACGACGACGTCGTTCTTCCAACACAGTTGGATCAATGGATTAGGCGACAAGATCGCTCATTCGCTGCGACGCTACCCAGTTGCCGATCAAGCGGACGACAGACGTCGGCGTCGTTGTGTGCCATAACCTGAGGGCC
Organism: Zea luxurians; assembly: GCA_029449295.1. Classification (NCBI taxonomy): domain Eukaryota; kingdom Viridiplantae; phylum Streptophyta; class Magnoliopsida; order Poales; family Poaceae; genus Zea; species Zea luxurians. The sequence goes on along the minus strand of JAOPSE010000005.1, from coordinate 7,697,133 downwards.
GATCGCAGAAGCGCAGATCACAGAAGGCAGAGAACAGGCGAACAGCCATGCAGATCGCAGAATGGCGGCTGGGAAAACCTGTTAACAGAATGACAGATGGGAACACCTGTTAACAGAATGATACTTTCTTTTATTTACAAGAACAAGCGAGTAGTCTGGTGGTAACACTGATTCGAAGAAAGGCGTAGGTCCCTGGTTCGAAGCTCCACGGGCGCAAGTTTTTTTTTGCCAAAAAAATAAATACCGCTTCCAGTTGGTGGGCCGGGGCCGCGTCGCTGTGTCCCAAAAAACTGCGGCCCATGTAGGCCAAGGATCCACGCCGTCAAGTGGTGTGTACACGTGGGGCGTTTTTTACTAAAACTCATCTGTGACCAATTTATTTCATCATTACGTCAGCCGATCAAGGCAAATTAGCGATGACGATATCAAATCTAATCTGTGACAAACTTGTTGCGTCCAAACTTTGTGTCTATGACGTTCCTTTCATTTTCGTCATGAATATTCAAGTCTAATCTTCGTCACTTGTAATTGTTGACGAAGATGTAAATTTGGTCATAGAAATGTATCAATCTGTGACTGAAGTCACCAGCGTCACTAGAAAATCGTCACTGATGATCACATTCTTACTAGTGTATGTAAACCTTAGATCAAAGTCTACAGCAGCTAAGATGTTCTGTGTTGTGGTGTGTTTCCTACCAAGGAAGTGAGAGCACCTAGAGGGGGTGAATAGGTGATCCTGTAGAATTCACACTAATAGCCACAAAACTTAGTTGTTAAAGTTAGAACGACTAAGTAGCTTGAAACAGACTCTTGTGAACATAGTTAATCAAAAAGAAAGCACACAAGAGACACACGATTTTTATCCCGTGGTTTGGCCAAGTAACACTTGCCTACTTCCACGTTGTGGCATCCCAATGGACGAGGGTTGCACTCAACCCCTCAAGTGATCCAATGATCAACTTGAATACCACAGCTTTTCTTCCTTATCTCTTTTTCCCGTTTGCGAGGAATCTCCACAAGTTGGAGTCTCTCGCCCTTACAACAAAGATCACAATGAAAGCACAAGAGTAAGGTTGGGGAGCAACACACACAAATATGCAGCACACACACGCACACAAGCCAAGACTTGAGCTCAAAATGAAGCACAACGAGTTCACAACTAGAACGGAGCTCAAATCACTAACACAATCGATCAAGTGCGAAGAGACGGAGTGTAGGAGACTTAGAATGCTTAGTGAATGCTTGGGTGACTCCTCCATGCGCCTAGGGGTCCCTTTTATAGCCCCAAGGTAGCTAGGAGCCGTTGGAGACCAATAAGGAAGGCCAAGATTGCCTTCTGTCGGGTGGTGCACCGGACAGTCCGGTGCGCCACTGGACAGTCACTGTAGCTGTCCAGTGTGCGATCTCCTTCCTTTTTTGACGCATCCGACCATTGGTCCTCGGGATCGGTTGGCGCACCGGACACTGTCCGGTGCACACCGGACAGTCCGGTGCCCCCGTCGACCATTGGAGCTGCCACGCGTCGCGCGAAGATTGCGCGGCCGACCGTTGGCGTAGACGACCGTTGGCTCACCGGACAGTCCGGTGCGCCACCGGACAGTCCAGTGAATTATAGCCATACACCACCAAACTTTTCTCGTGTGCGGCCTGTTCACCGGAGTTCAGCCTGGCGCACCGGACACTGTCCGGTGCACCACCAGACAGTCCGGTGTGCCAGACCGAACAAGACTTTGGCTGTACCAAGCCAAGTCTACTGCATTTCTTTTCTTCTCTTCTTTTCTTTGTTTCTAGCACTTAGACAATATATGTTAGTACTCAAAACAATGTACTAAGTCTAGAAACGTACCTTGCTCCATGATTTGTACTTCTATCTTCATTTAGCACATAAGAACCAAATTGAATGTGTTGTGCACTTAATCACCAAAACATAATAGAAATTGCCCAAGGGCACATTTCCCTTTCAATCTCCCTCTTTTTGGTGATTTATGCCAACACCTCCAAAAGCAACCAAAAGAAGTGCAACATCAATGCAATTGAGAACAAAATTGTTTTTGACTCAAATTTGGCATATTTGGATCATTCTTTGCCACCACTTGGTTTGTTTTTTTGTAAATCAAATTCATTTTCCTATCTCTAAGTCAAACACACTTGTTTGGGCACAAAGAGAGATAATGCAAGAGTGAAATTGATCAAGTGCCAAAAACTCTCCCTTTTTCCCATAATCAAAAAATTTCCCCCACAAGAGACCAAATTTTGCAATAAGAGTATTTCGGACAAATAAAAAATTCTAACTCTACTATTTTCAAAATTCTCAAGTGGTAGCTGATCCATTTGCTTTGGCCTTAATTTCTCCCCCTTTGGCATTAAGCACCAAAACGGGATCGTTTTTTGCCCTTTAACCCCATTGCCTCACCAAAAAATTGTCAATTAAGAGCAAAAGACAATAAGAGCATAAGAATGAACTTGGAGATAAGTACACTAATACCGGAGTGCAGTGGAAGTCTTTGCATGGTCCAAGTTCACCTTTCCCTTTCAATGCACCTTTGAGACTACATCAAGTAACTCAAACACAAGGATTAGTCTCAAAGGGTCAAGTTGTAGCACTTCTCCCCCTAAATATGTGCATCATTCACACATGGACTTGTGAGGTCTGGGGATCCCTTGCACAACTTGAGCACCATAAATAAGCAACAAATTGCATAAATGTATAAGTAACATGATCAAAGGCATAAAACACATGTATGCTATAGATCAATCCAAGTTACGCGAATCTAAGACATTTAGCTTACTACGCAGCCTGCAAAAGGTTTTCTCATATAATGGCTTGGTAAAGATATCGGCTAGCTGGTTCTCGGTGCTAATATGGAACACCTCGATATCTCCCTTTTGCTAGTGGTCTCTCAGAAAGTGATGCCGGATGTCTATGTGCTTAGTGCGGCTGTGTTCAACAGGATTATCCGTCATGCGGATTGCACTCTCATTGTCACATAGGAGTGGGACTTTGCTCAGATTGTAGCCAAAGTCCCGGAGGGTTTGCCTCATCCAAAGTAGTTGCGCGCAACACTGTCCTGCGGCAACATACTCGGCCTCAGCGGTGGATAGGGCAACTGATGTTTGTTTCTTTGAGCTCCACGACACCAGGGACCTTCCTAGAAATTGGCACGTCCCTAATGTACTCTTCCTATCAACCTTGCATCCAGTATAATCGGAGTCTGAATATCCAATTAAGTCAAAGGTAGACCCGTTTGGATACCAGATCCCGAAGCAAGGCGTAGCAACTAAATATCTAAGAATCCGCTTAACGGCCACAAGGTGACATTCCCTTGGGTCGGATTGAAATCTAGCACACATGCATACGCTAAGCATAATATCCGGTCTACTAGCACATAAATAAAGCAAGGAACCTATCATAGACCGGTATGCCTTTTGATCAATGGACTTACCTCCTTTGTTGAGGTCGACATGCCCGTCAGTTCCCATCGGTGTCTTTGCGCGCTTGGCGTCCTTTATCCCAAACCGCTTGAGAAGATCTCGAGTGTACTTCGTTTGGGAGATGAAGGTGCCGTCCTTGAGTTGCTTCACTTGGAACCCAAGGAAGTAGTTCAACTCGTCCATCATCGACATCTCAAACTTTTGAGTCATCACCCTGCTAAACTCCTCACAAGACTTTTGATTAGTAGAACCAAATATTATGTCATCGACATAAATTTGGCACACAAAAAGGTCACCATCACAAGTATTAGTGAAAAGAGTGGGATCGACTTTCCCAACCTTGAAAGCATTAGCAATTAAGAAATCTCTAAGGCATTCATACCATGCTCTTGAGGCTTGCTTAAGTCCATAGAGCGCCTTAGAGAGCTTACACACATGGTCGGGGTACCTTTCATCCTCAAAGCCAGGGGGTTGTTCCACGTACACCTCCTCCTTGATTGGCCCGTTGAGGAAAGCGCTCTTCACGTCCATTTGAAACAACCTGAAAGAATGGTGAGCAGCATAGGCTAACAATATTTGAATAGACTCTAGCCTAGCCACAGGAGCAAAAGTCTCCTCAAAATCCAAACCTGCGACTTGGGCATAACCTTTTGCCACAAGTCGAGCCTTGTTTCTTGTCACCACCCCATACTCGTCTTGCTTGTTGCGGAACACCCACTTGGTTCCCAAAACATTTTGCTTGGGACATGGCACCAGGCTCCAAACTTCGTTCCTCTTGAAGTTGTTGAGCTCTTCTTGCATGGCCAACACCCAGTCCGGATCCTGCAAGGCCTCTTCTACCCTGAAAGGCTCAATAGAAGAGACAAACGAGTAATGCTCACAAAAGTTAGCTAATCTTGAGCGAGTAGTTACTCCCTTGCTTATGTCACCCAGAATCTGGTCAGTGGGGTGATTCCGTTGGATCGTCGCTCGGACTTGAGTTGGAGGGGCCCATGGTGCTTCTTCCTCCATAGCTAGTTCTTCCTATGCTCCCCCTTGATCACGTGCCTCTTCTTGAGGAACCTGTTCATCATCTTGAGTTGGGGGATGCACCATCGTTGAGGAAGAAGGTTGATCTTGTTCTTGTTGTTCCTGTGGTCGCACATCTCCAATCGTCATGGTGCGTATTGCGGCCGTTGGAACATCATCTTCATCTACATCATCAAGATCAACTTGCTCTCTTGGAGAGCCATTAGTCTCATCAAATACAACATCGCTAGAGACTTCAACCAAACCTGATGATTTGTTGAAGACTCTATACGCCCTTGTATTCGAGTCATACCCTAGTAAAAACCCTTCTACTGCCTTGGGAGCAAATTTAGAATTTCTATCTTTCTTCACTAGAATGTAACATTTGCTCCCAAATACATGAAAGTATGATACGTTGGGTTTGTTACCGGTAAGAAGTTCGTACGAGGTCTTCTTGAGGAGGCGATGTAGGTAGTGCCGGTTTATAGCGTGGCAAGCTGTGTTGACAGCTTCCGACCAAAACTGCTCGGGTGTCTTGAATTCTCCAAGGATCGTCCTCGCCATGTCGATAAGCGTCCTGTTCTTCCTCTCTACCACACCATTTTGCTGTGGTGTGTAGGGAGCGAAGAACTCGTGCTTGACGCCTTCTTCCTTAAGGTACTCCTCCACTTGCAGATTCTTGAACTCGGACCCGTTGTCGGTTCTTATCTTTTTCACCCTTGAGCTCAAATTCCTTTTGAGCCCGCCTTAGAAAGCGCTTGAGGGTCCCTTGGGTTTTTGATTTATCCTGCAAAAAGAACACCCAAGTGAAGCGAGAAAAATCATCAACGATTACTAGACCATACTTACTTCCCCCAATGCTAAGGTAGGCGACGGGTCCGAAGAGGTCCATATGTAGTAGCTCCAGTGGTCTTGATGTTGTCATCACATTCTTGTTATGATGAGTGCTCCCCACTTGTTTTCTTGCCTGGCAAGCTGCACAAGGTCTATCTTTCTCGAAACAAACATTTGTTAGTCCTAACACATGTTCTCCCTTTAGAAGTTTATGAAGGTTCTTCATCCTAACATGTGCTATACGGCGATGCCATAGCCAGCCCATACTAGTCTTAGCTATTAAACATGCATCTAGATCGGCCTCCTCTTTCGAAAAATCAACTAAGTAGAGTTTGTCGTCTAGTACACCCTTAAACGCTAATGAACCATCACTCCTTCTAAAGATAGAAACATCAACATTTGTAAATAAACAATTGTAGCCCATGTGGCACAATTGACTTACAGACAGGAGATTGTAACCAAGCGACTCTACTAGAAATACGTTTGAAATGGAGTGCTCGTTGGTGATGGCTATCTTCCCCAAGCCTTTGACCTTGCCTTGGTTCCCATCTCCAAAGATGATCGTATCCTGGGAATCCTTGTTCTTGACATAGGAGGTGAACATCTTCTTCTCCCCCGTCATGTGGTTTGTGCATCCGCTGTCGATAATCCAGCTTGAGCCCCCGGATGCATAAACCTGCAAGGCAATTTACACTTGGGTTTTAGGTACCCAACTCTTGTTGGGTCCTACAAGGTTAGTCACAATAGCATTTGGAACCCAAATACAAGTCTTGTCTCCCTTGCATTTGGATCCCAACTTTCTAGCAACTACTTTATCATTTTTACATAAGAGCGCGAATGAAGTATTGCAAGCATGGTAAATGGTAGAAGACTCATTACATACTCTCCTAGGCACATGATGTACAACATGATTTCTCCTAGGCTTACTTCTACCATGCACAAAAGTAGAGCTTGAAACAAACATAGCATGTGAATCAAAAACATCATGATCATAACTTCTATTATAATTGGAATGCCTAGCAATTTTCCTATTATACATGAAAGCATGATTCCTTTGATTGCTACTAGCCATAGGGTCCTTCCCTTTCTCCTTGGCGAGAATGGGAGCCTTTTGGCTTGTTAAGTTCTTGGTTTCCTTTCAAAAACCAAGTCCATCCTTAATAGAGGGGTGTCTACCCATGGTTAGGCATCCCTAGCAAATTTTAATTGATCAAAATTAATTTTGCAAGTCTTAAGTTGAGCATTAAGACTTGCCACCTCATCATTTAATTTGGTAATAGACATAAGGTGTTTATCACAAGCATCAACATCAAAGTCCTTACATCTATTACAAATACTAACATGCTCTACACATGAACTAGATTTATTTGCTTCCTCTAGCTTAGCATTTAAATCATCATTTACACTCTTTAAACTAGACACAGTTTCATGGCAAGCAGATAATTCAGAAGATAGCATTTCATTCCTTTTAATCTCTAAAGCAAGAGATTTTTGCACACTAACAAACTTATCATGCTCCTCATATAATATATCCTCTTGCTTTTCTAACAATCTATCCTTTTCATTTAGAGTATCAATTAACTCATTAATTTTATCTACTTTAGCTCTATCTAAACCCTTAAATAAATCAGTATAATCTACTTCATCATCACTAGAATCATCATTGCTTGAAGTAGTATACTTAGGGGTTTCTCGAACACTTACCTTCTTTTCCTTGGCCATGAGGCAAGTGTGGCGTTCCTTGGGGAAGAGAGAAGATTTGTTGAAGGCCGAGGCTGCCAGTCCTTCATTATCGGAGTCAGATGAAGAGCAGTCCGAGTCCCATTCTTTGCCAAGGTGCGCCTCGCCCTTTGCCTTCTTGTAAACCTTCTTCTTCTCCCTCTTCCCATGCTTTTCTCGTTCCTGGTCATTTTCATTATCGGACGCATTGTGCTATAAAATGACCAGTCTTACCGTATTTGAAGCAGGAGCGCTTCCCCTTTGCTTTGTTCTTATTGGGGTACTCCTTGCGTCCTTTTAGTGCGGTCTTGAAGCGCTTGATGATAAGCGCCATTTCATCTTCATTGAGGCCAGTAGCCTCCACTTGTGCCACCTTGCTTGGTAGCGTCTCCCTGCTGCTAGTAGCCTTAAGAGCCACAAGTTGGGGCTCGTAGACGGGTAGTGGAACGTTTAGTGTATTGTCCACATATCGAGCCTCCTTCACCATCATGCGCCCGCTCACAAACTTACCAAGAATCTCCTCGAGCGTCATCTTGGTGTACCTAGGATTCTCATGAATAAGGTTGACAAGATGGGGGTCAATTACGGTAAATGACCTTAACATTAGTCGGACGACGTCGGGGTCCGTCCATCTTGTGCTTCCATAGCTCCTAATTTTGTTGACCAGGGTCTAGAGCCTGTTGTATGTTTGTGTTGTCTCCTCTCCCCTGATCATCGTGAACCTTCCCAGCTCGCCTTCCACCAACTCCATTTTGGTGATCATGGTGGCGTCGTTTCCCTCATGCGATATCTTGAGGGTGTCCCATATTTGCTTGGTGTTGTCCAAGTCGCTCACCTTGTTGTATTCATCCCTGCACAAAGATGCTAGCAAAACAGTGGTAGCTTGTGCATTCTTATAAATTTGCTCATTAATAAACATAGGGTTATCGGTACTGTCAAAATGCATTCCATTTTCAACTATCTCCCAAATACTAGGATGGAGAGAAAATAAGTGACTACGCATTTTGTGACTCCAAAAAGAGTAGTCCTCTCCATCAAAGTGTGGAGGTTTACCAAGAGGAATTGAAAGCAAATGAGTAATGGAATTGAAAGGAATACGAGAATAATCAAATGAAAAGTTTTGATTAACCGGTTTCTTCTTAGACGAGTCGTCATCGTCGTCTCTTGGTGAAGAAGAGGAGGCGTCGCTGTCATAGTAAATGATCTTCTTGATTCGCATCTTCTTCTTTCCGTCCTTCTTCTTGTGACTCGAGCCAGAGTCAGTGGGCTTGTCGTCTCTTGGCTCGATGAAGATGGACTCCTTTTCCTTATCGTTGACCACCATCCCCTTTCCCTTAGGATCCATCTCTTCGGGCGTTTAGTCCCTTACGTGAAGAGAATGGCTCAGATACCAATTGAGAGCACCTAGAGGGGGGTGAATAGGTGATCCTGTAGAATTCACACTAATAGCCACAAAACTTAGTTGTTAAAGTTAGAATGGCTAAGTAGCTTGAAACGGACTCTTGTGAACACAGTTAATCAAAAATAAAGCACACAAGAGACACGTGATTTTTATCTCGTGGTTCGGCCAAGTAACACTTGCCTACTTCCACGTTGTGGTGTCCCAATGGACGAGGGTTCCACTCAACCCCTTTCAAGTGATCCAATGATCAACTTGAATACCACAACTTTTCTTCCTTATCTCTTTTTCCCGTTTGCAAGGAATCTCCATAAGTTGGAGTCTCTCAGCCTTACAACAAATATCACAATGAAAGCACAAGAGTAAGGTTGGGGAGCAACACACACAAATCCGCAGCACACACACGCACACAAGCCAATACTTGAGCTCAAAATGAAGCACAACGAGTTCACAACTAGAACGGAGCTCAAATCACTAACACAATCGATCAAGTGCGCGGAGACGGAGTGTGGGAGACTTAGAATGCTTCGTGAATGCTTGGGTGACTCCTCCATACGCCTAGGGGTCCCTTTTATAGCCCCAAGGCAGCTAGGAGCCGTTGGAGACCAACAAGGAAGGCCAAGATTGTCTTCTGTCGGGTCCAGTGCGCCACCGGACAATCACTGTAGTTGTCCGGTGCGCGATCTCCTTCCTTTTCTGATGCATCCGACTGTTGGTCCTCGGGATCGGTTGGCGCACCGGACACTGTCCGGTGCACACCGGACAGTCTGGTGCCCCCCGCCGACCGTTGGAGCTGCCACGCGTCGCGCGAAGATTGCGTGGCCGACCGTTGGCGTAGACGACCGTTGCCTCACTGGACAGTCTGGTGCGCCACCGGACAGTCCAGTGAATTATAGTCGTACGCTGCCAAACTTTTCCCGAGAGCGGCCTGTTCACCGGAGTTCAGCCTGGCGCACCGGACACTGTCCGGTGCACCACCAGACAGTCCGGTGTGCCAGACTGAACAAGACTTTGGCTGTACCAAGCCAAGTCTATTGCATTTCTTTTCTTCTCTTCTTTTCTCTGTTTCTAGCACTTAGACAATATATGTTAGTACTCAAAACAATGTACTAAGTCTAGAAACGTACCTTGCTCCATGATTTGTACTTCTATCTTCATTTAGCACATAAGAACTAAATTGAATGTGTTGTGCACTTAATCACCAAAACATAATAGAAATTGCCCAAGGGCACATTTCCCTTTCAGGAAGGCACCCCTCTAATTTCTAGGAACTCTTGCCAGCACATGAGTGCCATCAATGGCACCAATACAGTCCTACACATCAGGGCAAACATTTGTTACTACAAACCTAACATGAAAAGGAAGGGATCAGTAGTGGTGTGTTTGGATGGCTGACCTAGAAATAGGGGTACCATCTATGGCTATCTCTAATTTTGGTTGGTGTAGCAGTTGAAGGTGGCAAGATCATTTCATTTCTCAGTTCACCAACAGCATACAATATTTCCCTGAAGTATCTGCTAATGGTCTCAATAGATCTTTGAAAGGTCATGTGTACAACTCTAAACCTTTGATTATGACCTACCACATGTAAAAACATGGCAACCTGCTCCTCTACTGAGCTATGAATGCTATCTCTCAATAGATGCCTAGTGCGAAAAAGGTCACACAATTGCATAAAAGGGGCTCTTCTCATCCTAAGTAAGTCAACACACTCTGCATTAGTGGATTCATAAATGAATCTCAGGTTGTTTTGTCTCTCTTGGTCTCTTTGGTGCATTTGGCCATAAGTGATAGACCTCCTAGCATGCAGTCGGTGCCTCAACCATGCATCCAACCAGGCTGACATAACTGCTACAAGGACCACGACCTTTGCAATTAGCCGCCGATGTGCAATAGAAGGATCCATTGCTAGAGTGATAAAATAGAAAAGGAGATTAGAGGTCTAAGTTTAGCTTAGATGTACTGTGCTAGTTGCTCAAAAGGAATTTCATAGAACATCGATCTATAGCTCGGAGGCACTCTAGCATCATAAAACATTGATCTATAGCCCAGAGGCACATTAGCATCATAGAACATTGATCTATAGCTCAGAAAATATATGATCAAGCATGCTAAACAATAATGTGCCAATTGCAAATATATAAAATAGATTCTTACACGAGCCACGGCTGCGACATCCAAGAGATGCGCCATCCAGAGGCATTGAAGCATCATATACCATTGATCGACAGCTCAAAGACTAATAAACAAGTATAGATATATTCAAAAGTAACCATAGAACTTAGCTCAACATCATTGATCCTAGGTACTGCTTGTGCCCAGCAAGAGTATGTAGCAACAAAGCAAAGAGTAAAGAAGAGAGGGGGCTAAAAAGCAGCATGGGCCATACTAGAGCTACTAAAAGGTTATTATCCATCCCTTAATCTGTTCAAAGGGGGGTTCATAATAGCAAAGCAATAGAGATGTTCAGAATGAAATGGCAAATTTATTATCAATTTAGAGATCGTGGTTATTACTCGCATGGATTGTGAGATAATGGACTAAAGATTTTAACAAACAACTAAACAACTAAAGAATCTATTAAACAAACAAGGGATATTTTAAACAACATGAAACATATTGTTTTTAGATTTTGTTAATAAATCTGTCATTTATTCATCCTCTAGCAAGTTATCAAGCAACAGGAACATATGTTTTTTCTTGACAGATCACAATAACATCAAAGTAAATTACATATTTTCTTGAAGAATAAATGGAACTGCCAAAGATACAAAAATTATGATGAAAAGAACTACCTTGTTAATGTGAGATCTATGTAAATGTAGAGCAATATAAACTAGTTGAAACACAGGACACGCTATGCTTAAAGCAACCAATACAAAATTGGATCCACAAAACCAGCTTAGAGCAACCAATACGAAATGTATGTTCTAAACCCTAAATCGGATCCACAAATCTAGATCAGAGCAACCAATACATAATAATGTGTGTTCTAAACCCTAAACCGCATCCACAAAATCATATCTGGGCAACCAGAACCAGGAGGAGAGGGCAAGAAAAAGAGTCTCAAACCTCCTTACCTTTGACGAAACTAGAAGGAGCAAGCCTCAACAGTGGAGGGAGAGCTTGAGGGAGAGAGGAAGAGCTTGGCAACGGCAACTAAGGCAAGTGGAGACAAGAGAGGGAGATCTCGAGGGAGAGAGGGAGAGTTCGAGGGCGAGTGGAGATGGGAGAGGGAGAGCTCGACACCGACGAGTGACGGCGACAACACCGTCGGCAAACCCTAGCACGCGAGGGTTCGCTCTCTCTCTAGTCTCTGCTATGTGAGCGAATGCAGTGGGATGAGGTAAAGGCGAGTGGAGTGAACATGCGCAGCCAGGCTCCCGAGCGACGTGGAAATTGGTCGTATGAGCCGGGCCTGGTTGAGACTGAGGTATTGCACCAATAGGGCCGAGCTCCGACCGCCATCTAGGTTACCAAACAACATGGACCATCGGAATTTTGCACCCCGTGGGCCTTGCACACTCATATACAGGTAACCAAACGGACGGAATAAGTCTTGGCCAGTTGGATGAGGACGGCTGTGGCATTGTCATCAAGAGGGGACCCCTGCGCATCTATAGCGATCGTGGCCAGCTCCTGACGAAGGTACAACGTTTGTCCAGTCGTTTGTACATTCTAGAGATCAGGGTGGAGCATCCCGTGTCCCTAGCGGCAAAAGCAGAACAGGTGTCCTGGCATTTGCATGCCCGTTATGGGCATCTCAACTTCCCGGCTCTTCAGAGGCTGGCAAAAGAAGAGATGGTCCGAGGGCTCCCCTTCATCAACACCATCGACAAGCTTTGTGGTGGCTGTCTCATCGGCAAGCAATGACACACGTCATTCCCAGCTTAGGGGATGTACTACGCCACCAAGCCCCTAGAGCTTGTCCACAACGATGTGTGTGGACCGATCACGCCACCCACGCCAGGTGGGAAATTGTCATTCCTACTGCTCGTGGATGACATGAGCCGCTAATGTGGCTTATCCTAATTGCTGCAAAGGGGGAGATGATAGATGCCATCAAGCGCGTCCAAGCTTGTGCTGAGGCGGAGTGCGGGGAAAGACTCCGTGTGCTGCGCACCGACCGCGGCGGGGAGTTGAGAGCACCTAGAGGGGGTGAATAGGTGATCCTATAAAAATTAACTTTAAATGCCACAAACTTGGTTTATGAAATGTTAGTGAAATCAAACCAATGTGTTATGACACGAGAGAGAGGTGACTTCTTCACTTAATTGCTCTTCACAAAGTTAGTATTAAACTTAGAGCAATTACCAAGTGACTAGAAGATCGCACAAGAATAGCAACAAGTGACACAACGATTTTTATCCCGTAGTTCGGCCAAGTAGAGCTCTTGCCTACTTCCACGTTGTGGCGTCCCAATGGACGAGGGTTGCACTCAACCCCTTTCAAGCGATCCAATGATCCACTTGAATACCACAACTTTCTTTCTTAGCAAATGTTTTCCCTTTGCAAGGAATCTTCACAAGTTGGAGTCTCTCACCCTTAAAAGATTGATCTCAATGAAAACCACAAGAGTAAGGGAGGGAAAGAAACACATGCAAAAGCTCGAGTCGCAGCAATGACACACACAAGTCAAGAAACGAGCACACAAGCACAACAGAGAGTTTATAACTCAACAAGTGCTCAAATCTCAATCACAAGTATCCGGATGCGTGTTTGCGGAGTCTAGGCATCTTAGGATGTTCAATGGAGGCTTGGTTTACTGCTCCATGCGCCTAGGGGTCCCTTTTATAGCCCCAAGGCAGCTAGGAGTCGTTGGATCTCCATTTGGTAGGCAATTCTTGCCTTCTGTCCATTGGCGCACCGGACATGAACAGTGCCCGATTTCTTTCCTTCTCTGGTGAAGCCGATCGTTGAGCCCTCGGTCCCCTTGGCACATCGGACACTGTCCGGTGCACACCGGACAGTCCGGTGCGGCCTGGTGACCGTTGGCTTGGGCCACGTGTCGCCCGTTGATCGCACTGCCGACCGTTGGCATGGGCGCTATTGGCTCACCGTATAGTCCGGTGAATTTTAGCCACGGCACCTTCGGCAATTCCCGAGAGCAGAGAGTTCGCCGCTCGACCAGCCTGTGCACCGGACACTGTCGGGTGCACACCGGACAGTTCGATGCACCGAAGGTTTGTGCAAGTCTGGTTGTACTTAGCCAAACTTCTCCAATCCAATCTCATTTGATTTGACAAGGTTCCTAGCACTTATAGGAATATGTTAGTATCAAAAACAATTCATTAAGGCTAGAGTCATACCTTGATTCTTGATTTGCATCTCTTCAACACTTAGTACACATCACCTCAAAACAATATGCGTTGGGCATCTAATCACTAAAACATTTATAGAAATTGCGCAAAAGCACATTTCCCTTTCAATCTCCCCCTATTTGGTGATTCATGCCAACGCATTAAAAGCAACTCAAAATGCAACAACATTTTCAAAGAGAAGTTAAAGAGTGCAAATTGAAGACTAATTTAACTCACATAGGATTTGGCATATTTGGATCACTTTTGCCACCACTTGGTTTATTTTCACAAAACAAATTCTTTTTCCTATCTCTATATTAGAACACTTGTTTTGGCAAATCAAGAGATCTTTCAAGAGTAAATTTGATCAAATGCCACAAACTCTCCCTTTTTCCCATAACAAAACTTCTCCCCCATAAGAGAACAATTTTGCAATAAGAGGGTTTTGATCAAACACAAAGATTCTAACTCTACAATTTTTGAAATTCACAAGTGGTTGGCTGATCCATTTGCTTTGGCCTTAAATTCTCCCCCTTTGCCATTAAGCACCAAAACAGGAGACCTTTTTGGCCCTTTTAACCCCATTGCCCCACAAAAATGTCAAATAAGAGCAAAAAGGCAATGTGAACATAAGTGCGAACTTAGGACAAGATACATTAATACCGGAATGCAGTGGAAGCCCTCTTTTTGTCCAAGTTCACATTTCCCTTTCAATATACCTTTGAGACTGTGTCAAGAGTACTCAACAAACAAGTTAGTCTCATGGGAGTTAAGTTGTAGCACATCCTCCCCCTAAATATGTGCATCATTTGCATGGGGACTTGTGACGTCCGGGGATGACGTGTACAACTTGAGCACCAAAAATAAGCAATTAAAGATATTAATGCTTAAAGTAACATGATCAAAGGCATGGAACACATGTATGTTGTAGATCAATCCAAGTTACACGAATCTAGGACATTTAGCTCACTACGCAACATGCGGAACCTTTTCTCATCTAAAGGCTTGGTGAAAATATCGACTAGCTGGTTCTCGGTGCTAATATGATAAATATCGATATCTCCCCTTTGCTGGTGGTCTCTCAAAAAGTGATATCGGATGTCTATGTGCTTAGTGCGACTATGTTCAACAGGATTATCCGCTAAGCGGATTGCACTCTCATTATCACATAGGAGTGAGACTTTGCTCAGATTGTAGCCAAAGTCCTTGAGGGTTTGCCTCATCAAAAGCAGTTGCGTGCAACACTATCCTGCGGCAACGTACTCGGCCTCAGCGGTGGATAGGGCAACACAGGTTTGTTTCTTAGAGCTCTAGGACACCAGGGACCTTCTTAGAAACTGACAAGTCCCTGATGTGATCTTCCTATCGACCTTGCACTTGGCATAGTCGGAATCTGAGTATCCAATTAAGTCAAAGGTAGACCCCTTTGGATACCAAATCCCGAAGCAAGGCATAGAAACCAAATATCTAAGAATTCACTTAACGGCCACAAGGTGACACTACTTGGGATCAGATTGAAATATAGCACACATGCATACACTTAGTGAAAGGGAAATAGGGTCAAACCTTTTCCTATATAATTTTGGTGGTTGAAATTGCCCAACACAAATATTTGGACTAACTAGTTTGCTCTAGATTATAAGTTCTACAGGTGCCAAAGGTTCAACACAAACCAATAAAAAGTCTAAGAAAGGGTTCAAATACAAAGGAGCAAAACCAACAGAAGGCTACCATGGTCTGGCGCACCGGACAGTGTCCGGTGCACCAGGGAGATCAACTCCGAACTAGCCACCTTCGGGAATTTGGGGAGTCGTTCCGCTATAATTCACCGGACTGTCCGGTGTAGCACCGGACTGCCCGGTGTGCCAGCGGGAGCAACAGCTAGCGCGCCAACCATCGTCTGCAAAAGGTGAACAGTGAGCTACAGTGCACGGACTGCGCGCGCAGAAGTCAGAGCAGGCGCAGAAGGCGCACCAGACAGTGAACAGGACCTGTCCAGTGCACCATAAGTCAGAGCTCCAACGGTCGAACCCTAACGGTTGGGTGACGTGGCTGGCGCACTGGACAGTGTCCGGTGGCGCACCAGACTGTCCGGTGCGCCCGTTGACAGTAGCCTCCACCAATGACCATTTTGGTGGTTGGGGCTATAAATACCCTCAACCACCACACTTCAAGGCATCCAAGTTTTCAGCCAACACATTCAATACAAGAGCTAGTGCATTCAATACAAGACACAATTAGAGTGAATCAAAATCTCTCCAAGTCCCAATTCCACTCAAAGTAATAGTGACTAGAAGAGAGAGTTTTGTCGTGTTCTTTTGAGTTCTTGCGCTTGGATCGCTTTACTTCTTCCTCATTTCTTGTTCCCAAGACTTTTGTAATCAAAGCAAGAGACACCAATTGTGTGGTGGTCCTTGTGGGGACTTAGTGTCCCAATTGATTAAGAAGATAAGCTCACTTGGTCTAGGTGACCGTTTGAGAGAGGGAAAGGGTTGAAACAGACCCGGTCTTTGTGACCACCTCAATGGGGAGTAGGTTTGCAAGAACCGAACCTCGGTAAAACAAATTACCGTGTCACACTCTTCATTTGCTTGTGATTTGGTTTTCGCCCTCTCTTTCGGACTCGATTTTATTTCTAACGCTAACCCCGGCTTGTAGTGTGTGCTTAAGTTTATAATTTTCAAATTCTGCCTATTCACACCCCCCTCTAGGCAACTTTCAATTGGTATCAAAGCCCGGTACTTCATTAGAGCCTAACCACTCGAAGTTATGTCAGGAGATCACGCCAAGAAGGAGGTCATGACCGGCGAGAAGCCCGCTACAAGCCACGGGAAGGCTCCATCAAGGGAGTCCGGCTCCAAAGGAAAGGGGGAATCACCTCCCTGCATCAAGTCGCATCGGAGTGGCGACAAGAAGAAGAAAATGAAGAAGGTGGTCTACTACGAGACCAATTCTTCGTCGCCCTCCACCTCCGGCTCTAACGCACCGTCCGTAACTTCTAAGCGCCATGAGCACAAGAAGTTTAGTAAGATCCCCCTACGCTATCCTCGCATTTCAAAATGCACTCCTTTACTTTCCGTCCCACTAGGCAAACCACCCGTTTTTTGAGGGTGAAGATTATAACATGTGGAGTGATAAAATGAGGCATCACCTAACCTCACTCCACGCTAGTATTTGGGACGTTGTCGAGTTTGGAGTGCAGGTACCATCGTCGAGGGATGAAGATTATGATTTGGACGAGGTTGCCCAAATCCGGCACTTCAACTCCCAAGCCACTACTATACTCCTCGCCTCTCTAAGTCGAGAGGAGTATAATAAGGTGCAAGGGTTGAAAAGCGCTAGGGAGATTTGGGACGTGCTCAAGACCGCACACGAGGGAGATGAGGTGACCAAGATCACCAAGAGGGAGACGATCGAGGGGGAGCTCGGTCGTTTTATGCTCAACCAAGGAGAAGAGCCACAAGCTATGTACAACCGACTCAAGACCTTGGTGAATCAAGTGCGCAACCTTGGGAGCACAAAATGGGATGACCATGAAATGGTCAAGGTTATTCTAAGATCACTCGTTTTTCTTAATCCTACACAAGTTCAATTAATTCATGGTGATCCTAGATACAAGCTAATGTCTCCCGAAGAGGTTATAGGAAAATTTGTGAGCTTTGAATTGATGATCAAAGGCTCCAAGAAGATCATCGAGCAAGGCACCTCCTCCGTACCTGAGGTACAACCCATCGTATTCAAGGCGATGGAGGAGAAGAAAGAAGAGTCTACATCAAGTAGACTCCCCATCGATGCCTCTAAGCTCGACAACGAGGAGATGGCACTCATCATCAAGAGCTTCCGCCAAATTCTCAAGCAAAGGAGGGGGAAAGACTACAAGCCCCGCTCTAAGAAAGTTTGCTACAAGTGTGGTAAGCCCGGACACTTTATAGCAAAATGTCCTATGTCTAGTGACAGTGACAGGGGTGACGACAAGAGGGGGAAGAAGAAGGAGAAGAAGAGATACTACAAGAAGAAGGGCGGCGATGTCCATGTTTGCCGGGAGTGGGACTCCGACGAGAGCTCCACCGACTCCTCCTCCGACGAGGACGCCACAAACATCACCGTCAACAAGGGTCTTCTCTTCCCCAACATCGGCCACAAGTGCCTCATGACAAAGGATGGCAAGAAGAAGAAGGTAAAATCTAGATCCTCCACTAAGTATGCAACTTCTAGTGATGAGGATAATTCTAGTGATAATGAGGATGATTTGCTTACTCTTTTTGCCAATCTTAACATGCAACAAAAGGAAAAATTAAATGAATTAATTAGTGCCATTCATGAGAAGGATGAACTCTTGGATAGCCAAGAGGACTTCCTTATTAAGGAAAACAAGAAGCATGTTAAGGTTAAAAATGCTTATGCTCTAGAGGTAGAAAAATATGAAAAATTGACTAGTGAGCTAAGCACTTGCCATGACACTATTTCTAACCTTAGAAATGAAAATGCTAAATTAATTGCTAAGGTTGAGAAATCAAATGTATGTGATGATTCAATTGCCAATCTTAGAAATGATAATGCTAGTTTGATTGCTAAGATTGATAAATTGAATGCCTCTCTTGCTAGCCTTAAGATTGAGAATGAAAAATTAATTGCTAAGGCTAAAGATTTAAATGTTTGCAATGATGCTATTTCCAATCTTAGAAATGAAAATTCCATGTTACATGCTAAGATTGATGAACTAAATATTTGCAAACCCTCTACTTCTAGTGTTGATCATGTTTCTATTTGTACTAGATGTAGAGACATTAATGTTGATGCTATTCATGATCACATTGCTATGATTAAACAACAAAATGATCATATAGCAAAATTAGATGCTGAAATTGCCGAGCATGAACTAGAAAATGAAAAATTTTAATTTGCTTGTAGTATGCTTTATAGTGGGAGACGCCCTGGTATTAAGGATGGCATTGGCTTCCAACAAGGAGGCAATGTCAAGCTTAATGCCCCTAAGAGATTATCTAACTTTGTTAAGGGCAAGGCTCCCATGCCTCAGGATAACGAGGGCTATATTTTATATCCTGCTGGTTATCCTGAGGATAAGATTAGGAGAATTCATGCTAAGAAGACTCATTTTGTTCCTCACCATGCTTTTATTTATAAGAATGAGGCTTCTAGCTCTAGGCGTTCTACCCATGTTAAAATGCCTAAAAAGAAATCTCATATTGCATCAATTGAACCTAATATTTCATTTAAGACTTTTGATGCTTCATATGTTTTAACTAACAAATCAGGCAAAGTATTGCCAAATATGTTGGGGGCAAACACAAGGGGTCAAAGACTTGTGTTTGGGTACCCAAGGTGCTTGTTTCTAATGTCAAAGGACCCAAAACCGTTTGGGTACCTAAGAACAAGGCCTAAATTTGTTTCGTAGGTTTATGCATCCGGGGGCTGAAGTTGGATCATTGATAGCGGGTGCACAAACCACATGACTGGGGAGAAAAGAATGTTCTCCTCCTATGAGAAAAACCAAGATCCCCAAAGAGCTATCACATTTGGGGATGGAAATCAAGGTTTGGTCAAAGGACTTGGTAAAATTGCTATATCACCTGACTATTCTATTTCCAATGTTTTTCTTGTAGATTCTTTAGATTACAATTTGCTTTCTGTTTCTCAATTATGCAAAATGGGTTACAACTGTCTTTTTACGGATATTGGTGTTATTGTCTTTAGAAGAAGTGATGATTCAGTAGCATTTAAGGGAGTGTTAGAGGGTCAGCTATACTTAGTTGATTTTAATAGAGCTGAACCGACACTTGCTTAATTGCTAAGACTAACATGGGCTGGCTCTAGCATCGCCGACTAGCTCACGTTGGGATGAAGAATCTTCACAAGCTTCTAAAGGGAGAACACATTTTGGGACTAACCAATGTTCATTTTGAGAAAGACAGGGTTTGTAGCGCATGTCAAGCAGGGAAGCAAGTTGGTGTTCATCATCCACATAAGAACATCATGACGACTGACAGGCCACTTGAGCTACTCCACATGGACCTATTTGGCCCGATAGCTTACATAAGCATCGACGGGAGTAAGTACTATCTAGTTATTGTGGATGATTATTCTCGCTTCACTTGGGTATTCTTTTTGCAGGATAAATCTCAAACCCAAGAGACCTTAAAGGGATTCTTGAGACGGGCTCAAAATGAGTTCGGCAAGGATCAAAAAGATTAGAAGCGACAATGGAACAGAGTTCAAGAACTCTCAGATTAAAGGCTTTCTTGAGGACGAGGGCATCAAGCATGAGTTCTCTTCTCCCTACACGCCACAACAAAATGGTGTAGTGGAGAGGAAGAATAGAACTCTACTTGACATGGTGAGGACCATGCTTGATGAGTACAAGACACCGGACCGGTTTTGGGACGAGGCGATTAACACTGCCTGCTACTCAATCAACAGGTTATATCTTCACCGAATCCTCAAGAAGACATCATATGAACTCCTCACCGGTAAAAAGCCCAATGTTTCATATTTTAGAGTCTTTGGTAGCAAATGTTTTATTCTTGTTAAAAAAGGTAGAAAATCTAAATTTGCTCCTAAGACTGTACAAGGCTTTTTACTTGGTTATGACTCAAACACAAGGGCATATAGAGTCTTTAACAAGTCCACTAGACTAGTTGAAGTCTCTTGTGACATTGTGTTTGATGAGACTAATGGCTCTCAAGTAGAGCAAGTTGATCTTGATGAGCTAGATGATGAAGAGGCTCCGTGCGTCGCGCTAAGGAACATGTCCATTGGGGATGTGTGTCCTAAGGAATCCGAAGAGCCTCCACAAGCATAAGATCAACCTTCATCTTCCTCCATGCAAGCATCTCCACCAACTCAAGATGAGGATCAAGCTCAAGATGATGAAAATGAATATCAAGAAGAGCCACCTCAAGAGGAGGACAATGATCAAGGGGGAGATGCTAATGAACAAGACAAGGAAGATGATGAGGGTCCAAGACCTCCACACCCAAGAGTCCACCAGGCGATTCAAAGAGATCACCCCGTGAACACCATCCTCGACGATATTCATAAGGGGGTAACCACTCGATCTCGAGTCGCTCATTTTTGTGAACATTACTCTTTTGTTTCCTCTATTGAGCCACACAGGGTAGAGGATGCACTTAAAGATTTGGATTGGGTGCTGGCGATGCAAGAGGAGCTCAACAACTTCACAAGGAATGAGGTATGGCATTTAGTTCCACGTCCTAATCAAAATATTGTAGGAACCAAGTGGGTCTTCCACAACAAGCAAGATGAGCATGGTGTGGTGACAAGGAACAAAGCCCGACTTGTGGCCAAGGGATATTCACAAGTCAAAGGTTTGGATTTCAGTGAAACCTATGCACCCGTAGCTAGGCTTGAGTCAATTCGTATATTACTTGCTATGCTACTTACCATGGCTTTAAGCTTTATCAAATGGACATGAAGAGTGCCTTCCTCAATGGACCAATCAAGGAAGAGGTCTATGTTGAGCAACCTCCCAGCTTTGAGGATAGTGAGTATCCTAACCATGTCTATAAACTCTTTAAGGCGCTTTATAGGCTCAAGCAAGCCCCAAGAGCATGGTATGAATGCCTAAGAGATTTTCTTATCACTAATGGCTTCAAAGTCGGAAAAGCCGATCCTACTCTCTTTACTAAAACTATTGCAAATGATTTGTTTGTGTGCCAAATTTATGTTGATGATATCATATTTGGGTCTACTAACAAATCTACTTGTGAAGAGTTTAGTAAGATCATGGTACAAAAATTCAAGATGTCTATGATGGGGGAGTTGAAGTATTTCTTAGGATTTCAAGTCAAGCAACTCCAAGAGGGCACCTTCATCAGTCGAACGAAGTACATTCAAGACATTCTTACCAAGTTTGGGATGAAGGATGCCAAACCCATCAAGACACCCATGGGAACCAATGGGCATCTCGACCTCGACACGGGAGGTAAATCCGTAGATCAAAAGGTATACCGGTCGATGATAGGTTCTCTACTTTATTTATGTGCATCTTGACCAGATATTATGCTTTCTGTATGCATGTGTGCAAGATTCCAAGCCGATCCTAAGGAAGTTCACCTTAGGGCCATGAAGCGAATCTTGAGATATTTAGTTCATATGCCTAAGTTTGGTCTTTGGTACCCCAAGGGATCCTCTTTTGATTTATTAGGATATTCAGATGCTGATTGGGCAGGGTGTAAAATTGATAGGAAGAGCACATCAGGGACTTGTCAGTTCTTGGGAAGATCACTGGTGTCTTGGGCTTCAAAGAAACAAAACTCAGTAGCTCTTTCTACCGCCGAAGCCGAGTATATTGCCACAGGCCATTGTTGCGCGCAATTACATTGGATGAGGCAAACCCTTAGGGACTATGGCTACAAATTTAGCAAAGTCCCTCTCCTATGTGATAATGAGAGTGCAATCCGCATGGCAGATAATCCCGTTGAGCACAGCCGCACTAAGCACATAGCCATTCGGTATCACTTTTTGAGGGATCACCAACAAAGGGGGATATCGAGATAGCCTATATTAACACCAAAGAACAATTAGCTGATATCTTTACCAAACCACTAGATGAGAAAACCTTTACCAAACTTAGGAATGAGCTAAACATTCTTAATTCTCGGAATTTTGATTGATATTTTGCACACATAGCTCATTTATATACATTTGATCATATCTCTTTCATGTGCCATGACTAATGTGGTTTTCAAGTGTATTTCATGCTAAGTCATAGATTGAAAGGGAAATGGAGTCTTCGGCGAAGACAAGGCTTCCACTCCATCGTATTATCAACCCTTCGCCGTCACTCCGCGCATCTCTCCACATTGGTATAATCTTCACTCATATATAGTATTCGCCAAAGGGGGAGAAAGTTTGAAAAAGGGCTCATATTTCACTCACAAGTATCCATTTTTGGCAATTCATGCCAAAGGGGGAGAAAGTATTAGCCCAAAGCAAAATTGACCGCACCACCACATCAATTTCAAAATTTTTCGAAATAAGTTTTTAATGTTTTTCAATTGGTATATTTGAAAATTCTATCTCAATTGGTAAAACCCTCTTGAACACTAAGAGGAGAATTTCGTTGAGGGGCAGTTTTGTTTAGTCAAAGGAAAAGCATTTGAAATAGGGGGAGAAAATTTCAAATCTTGAAAATGCTTCCTTAAATCTCATTCATATATCCTTGACTATTTGCAAAAAGTCTTTGAAAAGAATTTTCAAAAGAATTTACAAAAACAAAACAAGTGGTGCAAGCGTGGTCCAAAATTTTAAATAAGAAGAAAACAATCCATGCATATCTAGTAGAAATAATTATTGGTTTCACTCCAAGCAACCTTTGCACTTACCTTATGCAAACTAGTTTAATTCTGCACTTATATATTTGGTTTGGTTTATGTTGGCATCAATCACCAAAAAGGGGGAGATTGAAAGGGAAATAGGGTCAAACCTTTTCCTATATAATTTTAGTGGTTGAAATTGTCCAACACAAATATTTGGACTAACTAGTTTGCTCTAGATTATAAGTTCTACAGGTGCCAAAGGTTCAACACAAACCTATAAAAAGTCTAAGAAAGGGTTCAAATACAAAGGAGCAAAACCAACCGAAGGCTACCCTGATCTGGCGCACCGGACACTGTCCGATGCACCAGGGAGATCAACTCCGAACTTGCCACCTTCAGGAATTTGGGGAGCCGTTCTGCTATAATTCACCGAACTGTCCGGTGTAGCACCGGACTATCCGGTGTGCCAGCGGGAGCAACGGCTAGCGCGCCAACGGTCGTCTGCAAAAGGTGAACAGTGAGCTACAGTGCGTGGACTGCGAGCGCAGAAGTCAGAGCAGGCGCAAAAGGTGTACCGGACAGTGAACAGGACCTGTCCGGTGCACCACCGGACTGTCCAGTGGCCCACAAGTCAGAGCTCCAACGGTCGAACCCTAACGGTTGGGTGACGTGGCTGGTGCACCGGACAGTGTCCGGGGGCGCACCGGACTGTCCGGTGCGCCCGTCGACAGCAGCCTCCACCAACGGCCATTTTGGTGGTTGGGGCTATAAATACCCCCCAACCACCACACTTCAAGGCATCCTAGTTTTCAGCCAACATATTCAATACAAGAGCTAGTGCATTCAATACAAGACACAATTAGAGTGAATCAAAATCTCTCCAAGTCCCAATTCCACTCAAAGCAATAGTGACTAGAAGAGAGAGTTTTGTCGTGTTCTTTTGAGTTCTTGCGCTTGGATCGCTTTTCTTCTTCCCCATTTCTTGTTCCCAAGACTTTTGTAATCAAAGCAAGAGACACCAATTATGTGGTGGTCCTTGTGGAGACTTAGTGTCCCAATTGATTGAGAAGAGAAGCTCACTCGGTCTAGGTAACCGTTTGAGAGAGGGAAAGGGTTGAAAGAGACCCGGTCTTTGTGACCACCTCAACGGGGAGTAGGTTTGCAAGAACCGAACCTCGGTAAAACAAATTATCATGTCACACTCTTCATTTGCTTGTGATTTGGTTTTCGCCCTCTCTTTCGGACTCGATTTTATTTCTAACGCTAACCCCGGCTTGTAGTGTGTGCTTAAGTTTATAATTTTCAAATTCCACCTATTCACCCCCCTCTAGGCGGCTTTCACTTAGCATAATATCTGGTCTACTAGCGCAAAGATAAAGTAAAGATCCTATCATAGACTGATATGCCTTTTGATCAACGGACTTACCTCCTTTATTGAGGTCTAGATGTTTGTCTGTTCCCATTGGTGTCTTTGTGGGCTTTGCATCCTTCATTCCAAACCTCTTGAGTAAATTTTGAGTGTACTTCGTTTGGGAGATGAAGGTTCCTTCCTTGAGTTGCTTCACTTGAAATCCAAGGAAGTAGTTCAACTCGCCCATCATTGACATCTCGAACTTTTGCATCATCACCCTGCTAAACTCCTCACAAGACTTTTGATTAGTAGAACCAAATATAATGTCATCAACATATATTTGGCATATAAAAATATCACCATTGCAAGTCTTAGTAAAGAGAGTAGGATCAGCTTTCCCAACCTTGAAAGCATTAGAAATGAGGAAATCTCTAAGGCATTCATACCATACTCTTGGGGCTTGCTTAAGTCCATAGAGCGCCTTAGAGAGTTTGTAGACGTGGTCGGGATACCTATCATCCTCAAAGCCAGGGGGTTGTTCCACATACACTTCCTCCTTGATTGGTCCATTTAGCAAGGCGCTCTTTACGTCCATTTGGAACAGCTTAAAAGAATGATGAGCAGCATAGGCCAATAATATTCGAATTGATTCTAGCCTAGCTACAGGAGCAAAAGTCTCCTCAAAATCCAAACCTGCGACTTGGGCATAACCTTTTACCACAAGTTGAGCCTTGTTTCTTGTCACCACACCATGTTCATCTTGCTTGTTGTGGAACACCCACTTGGTTCCCACAACATTTTGCTTCGGACGTGGCACTAGGCTCCAAACTTCATTTCTCTTGAAGTTGTTGAGCTCTTCCTGTATGGCCAACATCCAGTCCGGATCCTGCAAGGCTTCTTCTACCATGAAAGGCTCAATAGAAGAAACAAACGAGTAATGCTCACAAAACTCCCTTAGTGATATCACCTAGAATTTGATCTACTAGATGATTTCTTTGAATCGTTGATCGGACTTGAGTTGGAGGAACTTGTAACACATCTTCCTCCTTATATTGTTCTTCATGTGCTCCCCTTGATCTAGCCCTTCATCTTGAGGTACCTGTTCCTCATCTTGAGTTGGGGGATGCACCTATGTAGAGGAATAAGGTTGATCTTGCTCTTGTGGTTCCTGTGGTCGCACATCGCCTATCGCCATTGTTCACATTGCGGTGGTTAGAACCTCATCCTCATCTATATCATCAAGATCAACATGCTCTCTAGGAGAGCCATTAGTTTCATCAAATACAACGTCACTAAAGACTTCAACTAATCCTGATGACTTGTTGAAGACCTTATACGCCTTTTTATTTGAGTCATAACCTAGTAAGAACCCTTCTACAGCTTTGGGAGCAAACTTCGAATGCCTACTTTTCTTTACCAATATGTAGCATTTGCTCCCAAATACACAAAAATAGGAAACATTAGGTTTGTTACCGGTTAGGAGTTCGTATGATGTCTTCTTGAGGAGGCGATGTAGATAGAGCCGGTTTATGGCATGGCAAGATGTATTCACAGCTTCTGACCAAAACCGCTCAGGCATCTTGTATTCTCCAAGCATTGTCCTTGCCATGTCAATTAGTGACCTGTTCTTTCTCTCTACCACATCATTTTGTTGTGGTGTGTAGGGAGCGGAGAACTCGTGCTTGATGGCTTCCTCAAGATATTCTTCGACTTGAAGGTTCTTGAACTCAGATCCATTATCACTCCTTCTTTTTCACCTTTAGCTCGAATTCATTTTGAGCTCTCCTTAAGAAGCGCTTTAGAGTTCCTTGGGTTTCAGATTTGTCCTATAGAAAGAACACCCAAGTGAAGCGGGAAAAATTATCAACAATAACAAGACCATACTTACTTCCCCCAATGTTGAGATAAGCAACGGGCCCAAAGAGATCCATATGTAGAAGTTCCAGTGGTCTTGATGTTGTCATCATGTTCTTGCTTTGATGAGAACTTCCCACTTGCTTTCCTGTATGGCACGCTGCACAAGGTCTGTCTTTCTCAAAACAGACATCGGTTAGTCCTAACACATGTTCTCCCTTTAAAAGTTTATGAAGGTTCTTCATCCCAACATGAGCTAGACGGCGGTGCCAGAGCCAGCCCATATAGTCTTAGCGATTAAGCATGCATCTAGATCGGCATTCTCTTTTGAGAAATCAACTAAATAGAGCTTGCCGTCTAATACACCCTTAAAAGCTAATGAACCATCACTTCTTCTAAATACATATACATCAATATTTGTAAATAAGCAATTATAACCCATATGACATAATTGGCTTATAGACAACAAATTATACCCGAGCGATTCTACTAGAAACACATTTGAAATTGAATGCTCGGTTGTGATGGCTATTTTGCCTAAGCCCTTAACCTTGCCTTGGTTCCCATCTCCAAAGAAGATAGTGTCTTGGGAATCCTTGTTCTTGACGTAGGAGGTGAACATTTTCTTCTCTCACGTCATGTAGTTTGTGCATCCGCTATCAATAATCCAGCTTGAGCCCCCGGATGCATAAACCTGCAAGATAATTAAGCTTGGGTATTAGGTACCCAACTCTTGTTGGGTCCTACAAGGTTAGCCACAACAGACTTTGGAACCTAGATGCAAGTTTTGTCTCTCTTGCACTTAGGTCCCAAACTTCTAGCAACTACTTTATCATTTTTACATAACAGTATAAATGAAACATCACATGTTTGATAAAAAGTAGTTGGTCCAGTGGATGCTCTCCTAGGTGCACGAGAAGCAGCATGATGGCGTCTAGGCCTATTTCTACCATGATCATATGAAGAGCTAGATGCAAACATGGCATGAGAACTAAATGCAACATCATGACATAATTGAGAAACAACATGATTATAACACCTATCATGATGAGCAATACTAGTAATTCTTTTGTCATAAAGATAGGCATGGTTCTTTTTAGAGCTACTAGCCATGGGAGCCTTCCCTTTCTCTTTGTTGAGATTGGAAGTCCTTTGGCTTGTTAAGTTCTTGGTTTCCTTTTGGAAACCAAGTCCATCCTTAATAGAGGGGTGTCTACCAATGGTGTAGGCATCCCTAGCAAATTTTAGTTTCTCATAATTATCCTTGCAAGTCTTAAGTTGAGCATTAAGACTTGCAACATCATTGTTTAACTTAAGAATGGTAGAAACATGTTCATTGCAAGCATCAATATTAAAATCTTTGCATCTATTGCATATAACAACATGCTCTACAGATGAACTAGCCACATTAAATTTTTCTAGCTTTGCATTTAGATCATCATTCAAAGTTTTGAGACTAGAGATAGAATCATGGCAGGTAGACAGCTCAGAAGACAATATTTCATTTTTCTTAATTTCTAGAGCAAGAGATTTTTGAACATTAACAAATTTATCATGTTCATCATATATAATGTCTTCTTGCTTTTCTAGCAACCTATCCTTTTCATTAAGAGCATCAACCAATTCATTTATTTTATCTACCTTAGTTCTATCTATTCCTCTAAATAAATCACTATAGTCTACTTCATCGTCAGAAGATTCCTCATCACTAGAAGAAGTGTACTTAGGTGTATCTCTTATATGTACCTTCTTCTCCTTAGCCATGAGGCACGTGTGTCATTCGTTGGGAAAGAAAGAGGATTTGTCGAAGGCCGAGGCAGCTAGTCCTTCATCATCGGAGTCGGATGAAGAACAATCGGAGTCTCATTCTTTTCCAATGTGTGCCTCGCCCTTCACCTTCCTGTAGTTCTTCTTCCTTTCCTTCTTCCCTTTCTTTTCTTGTGCCTGGTCATTGTCATTATTGGGACATTATGCTATGAAATGACCAGACTTACCGCACTTAAAGCAGGAGCACTTTCCCCTTGATTTGTTCTTGTTGGGATACTTCTTGCGTCCCTTTAAGGTGGTCTTGAAACGCTTGATTATAAGCGTCATTTCATCCTCGTTGAGCCCGGCACCCTCCACTTGTGCTACCTTGCTAGGTAGCGCCTCCTTGCTGCTGGTTGCTTTGAGAGCAACGGGTTGCGGTTCATAGAGAGGAAGCGGTCCGTTTAAAGCATCGTCCACATACCTCGCTTCCATCACCATCATGCGCCCACTCACAAATTTTCTGAGAATTTCCTCGGGTATCATCTTGGTGTACCTGGGGTTCTCATGAATAAGATTTACAAGATGAGGATCAATAACGGTAAATGACCTTAGCATGAGTCGGACGACGTCATGATTCGTCCATCTTGTACTCCCATAGCTTCGAATCTTGTTGACAAGGGTCTTGAGCCTGTTGTAAGTTTGAGTTGGCTCCTCTTACCTTATCATGGCGAACATACCAAGCTTGCCTTCCACCAGTTCCATCTTGGTGATCACGGTGGCATCATTACCCTCGTGAGAGATCTTGAGGGTATCCCATATTTGCTTGGCATTGTCCAAACCGCTCACTTTGTTATATTCATCCCTGCATAGAGATGCTAGCAAAACAGTAGTAGCTTGGGAATTTTTATGTATTTGCTCATTAATAAATACATGATTGTCAGTGATATCGAAATGCATTCCATTTTCAACAATTTCCCAAATACTAGGATGGAGGGAAAATAGGTGACTACACATTTTGACTCCAAAATGAATAGTCCTCTCCATCAAAGTGTGGGGGTTTTCCAAGTGGAATAGATAGTAAATGGGCATTCGAATTATAAGGGATGCGAGAATAATCAAAAGGATAGTTTTGATTAACCGTTTTCTTTTTCGACAAAGAGTCTTCATCGTTGTCATCCCTTGGTGAAGAGGAGGAGGCATCACTGTCGTAGTAGATGATCTTCTTTATGTACCTCTTCTTCTTTCCATCCCTCTTTTTGTGACTTGAGCCTGAGTCAGTGGGCTTGTGCGATGTTGGCCTGGCCGCGTCATGGCTGTCGACATTCCTTGGCCTAGTGGCCAAGCTTGCCACAGTTGTGACAGCCGTCATCTCATGCCGACTTCTTGTTACCGACGGCGCCTCCACGGACACCACCCTCAGCTTGTCCTTGTGCCCCAGCCTTGGTGCCTCCACGTGCCTTGCCACATTTGCAGCCCCATGTCGAGGAGGAGGACTCCCCATTCTTGTCACCCTGGCAGGCCTCCCACTGCTCCCGAGTGAGATGTAGCTTCCCGCCGATGGTGATAGGCCCAGAGAGGGCCTGTGGTTCGTCGACAACCTTGAGACGACCAATCGCTTCTTCGATCGTCATCATGGAGAGGTCTAGCAGAGACTCGATTGAGCGAGTGATCTGCTTGTACTTCTCGGGGATGCAACGGAAGAGCTTCTCAATGGCTCTCTCCTCATCGTAGGTGTTGTCGCCGAACTGCACCATCTTCTACAACAGAGTGTTGAGGCGAAGAGCAAAGTCATCAACATCCTCACCTGGCTTGAAGGCCAGGTTCTTTCACTCCTTGCGAAGTGCCTGCAGTGTGGTCTTGCGGACACGGTCGCTGCCGATGCGGGTCGCAGCAATGGTGTCTAAGGCTTCCTTGGCAGTCCGCTTCTAGGAAAGCGAAAACTGCATCTCGGGCGGGACTGCAGCAATGAGGGCATCTAGTGCTCATAGATACTCGTAGTAGTCGACATCACCGTACCGAACTGCTTCCCACATGTGGCAAACCTGGAGCCATACCCTCATCACCGTGGCCCACTCGATGTAGTTGTCTTGGTGAGGGTAGGCCACCCACCGCTGGGATCGATGTCCCTGACAACGGCCTGGACCCCACGGTGACCATGGTGACGATCCGGGGAGGGAGAGATACGCCGCCTGTAGAGGCCGTGATCTCCGTCGACCCGGCTGCCGCCACCGGGAGCACCGTCGACGCGTCCACGCCCATCTGGGCTACAGCCGCGTGCGTTCTCGCTATAAGAAAAATGGACCCCAGGCCATTTGGCTAATTGAGTTTTGGTGTTTGATGAACAACACAATCTGTGAACTAATAAGTTTTCTAGTGTTTGTGTTTATAGTTCACAGGATGCAAGATGTACTTGGACTAAGGAATTGAGGAAAGCAACACCTCAAAAGAAGACATTAAGAAGATTCAAGAAAAGTCCAAATGTGCTGTTGCGGACTGTCCGGTGCCCACACGCCGGACTGTCCGGTGCACCAGGGAACTCCAGCCCAATGGCTAGTTCCAGGTGGCACTCGGAGAGAAGCCACTGGACTGTCCGGTGTAAGCACCAGACTGTCCGGTGTGGAAAAGCCTACGGCGCCAACGGTCACCTACTCTGATAGAGAAACGACTAGGCGCACCGGACAGGCTACAGTGCGCTGTGCGGTGCACCACCGAACTGTCCGGTGCACCACCGGACTGTCTGGTGTGCCGCAGAGAACTGCTGCTTTTCTCCAACGGCTAGAATTGAGTTGGGGCCTATATATACTTCACCCAACCGACCATTTGAAGGTGTGGGAGCCTAGGCAATATACCAAGGCATATAGTGCACATTTCCAAGAGCTCAAACACCCAAGTGCTTAATAAAATCACTCGGTGATTAGCGTAGGTGCTTTGCGAAGTGCTTAGGTTAGTTAGACCGCTTTAGCGCTTGCTCTAGGTGAACCCTAGTTAGTCGAGTGAGTTTAAACAAACCACACAACCCCTCGGCTCTTGCATGAGCCATTGTAATTGTACCGAGTGGGGTGAGAGTCTTGCGAGACCGTGACAACCGCGTTTGTGTCACGGCCGCCACCGTGTACCGGAGGGAACGAGGCCCACGACGTTTCGGCCGGGAGCTCGATAGTGGAGACGGCGGGGAGCGTCCGAGAGGAGCCGGAAGCGGAGCACCACTTGCGCGTGGAGAAGGCCCGCGGCTCTCTACGGAGTTACTCGACCGTGGTGCTTGACCCTCGTGTGGGCTTCCCTTTGTGTAGGGGCACCAACGAGGATTAGTCGGGACCTTGCGTGGTTCCGGATACCTCGGTAAAAATACCGGTGTCATCCACGAGAGTTTGCTTCTCTACTTTGCTCTTTAAGTTTCTGCATTTATATTAAGCATTTAAGTTTCAATCTTGTATTCATACTTGTTTAGTGTAGATTTAAACTTATCCATTGCGGTAGAGATAGCAACACTTAGACAAAACCTACTTTGCACATTCTAGTTTGATTATTTGCATAGGTTTTGCTCTAGGGATTTAATTGTGGCCTAGTTTAGTAAAAGTTTTAGAAGTCCTAATTCACCCCCCTCTCTTAGGCATCACCTGTTTCCTACAAGTGGTATCAGAGCCCGGTTTGGCTCATTTGAAACGCTTTAGCTTCACCGCTAAAAGAGCCGACACTTTTTAGAGGAAGGGATGGATACCCATAGGCCACCACACTTCGACGGCACTAACTTCCCATATTATAGTGCTAGAATGGCTTGTTACCTAGAGGCCGTTGATCTAGGTGTTTGGAGAGTCACTCGTGACGGGATGAAACCCCTCAAGAATCCCGAGAAACCCACCACGAGTGAGAAAAAAGAAATTCATTTAAATGCTAGAGCCAAAAATTGCTTGTATGAATCTCTTAGCATGGATATTTTTAATCAAGTATTTACCTTGAAAACTGCTAATGAGATTTGGCTAAAATTACATGAGCTCCATGACGGCACATCCAATGTCCGTGAGCAAAAACATTGCCTAGTCTTAAATGAGTATAATTCTTTTGCTATGAAAGATGATGAGCTTGTTAGAGACATGTATTCTCGTTTGAATCTAATTATCAATGAGCTCAATTTTATTGGCATTAATAAGCTAAGTGATGTGGACATTGTGAGGAAGATTATTTCCCTGCTACCACAACAAAGATATGGGAGCATCATCACCATCTTTCACAACATGGAGGACTTGAGCAACATGACCCCGACCATTGTGATTGGGAAAATCACGGCTTTTGAGATGTCGCGAAAAATGTGTCGGGGAGAGGAGCCAACTTCCTCAAGACTATATGCTTTTGCATGTGATGAAAGGAAGGGCAAAAAGAAGGCTCCCACTCCAAGTTCCTCAAGTGAAGAAGAGGAAGAAGAAGAAAGTGATGATGATGAAGATAATCAACCATGCACGTCATCCTCCGAGGACGAAGAAACAATCCAACGCGTCAGAAAGGTAATGAGGATGATCCGCAAGATTAATCTAATGGGTGTGCCCCTGCAGGTCGAGGATCTTCTCTTTAACATTGACAGGAAAAAGCAAAGGAAGAGAGTATGCTTCGCATGTGGGGAGAAGGGCCACTTCAGGGACAACTGTCCAAATATGGCCAAACCCAAAAAGGAGAGGAGCAAAGGCAAGGCGCTAACAAGTGTTAGAACTTGGGATGATTCTTCAAGTGAAGATGAACCTCCAAGGACGCGCAGCCATCGGTCCTCATCACACTCATCACGGTCATCACACAAATGCCTTATGGCAAGAGGTAACAAAAGCATTCCATCCTCTAGTGATGATAGCTGTAGTGATGATGAAGGTGAGGGAAAGCCCTCCATAGATGAGCTTGCGGAAGCCGTTGATTTTTTTAGGATGTTTGCACTGAACAAAAAGCTCAACTTAAAACCTTGAAAAATAAGTTGGTTAGCTCTCAAAATGATTACAAAGGTTTGCTAGAAAAATTTGAAACTTTTGCAAACTTAAATAGTGAGCTATCAACTAAAATTGAGCTATTAGAATCTAGTGCTCCATCCACTGCTACCGATGATAGCCTTATAAAAGAATGAAAAACTTAAGGCTAAGTTAGCTAGCTCCCAAGAAGCTATTGAAAATTTGCTAGAGAAAATGGAAATTCTGAGCATATACAATAATGAGCTAACTACTAAGCTAGAAAACATTGGTAGCACCCCAGCAGCATCTTTAGTTGAAATACCTGAAATTATTAAGAAAGATGCTTCTACTTCCTGCTTTGATTTAATTGATGATTCTAACCCCTACAACCAAGTCGTTGTTGAGAATATTGTTGTAGAGACATGTTCGGATGAGGTTGCAAAGGAAAATGAACAATTAAAGCAAGAAGTGGCTCGCCTTGGCAAGGCTTTGTATGATAAGAAAGGCAAAGCCAAACAAATCCGACCTCCACAGGATAACACCACTGCGGGAGTGAACAAGCCTGTAGAGGGAGAAACTGTGATTTGTAGGCTATGCCACATGGAAGGCCACAAGTCTTTCCAATGCAAGGCGATGACCGGGGATAAACAAAGGCAAAAGCTCAAGCAAAAGCCATCAAGCAAAATCTCCAGCACCTACATCAAAAAGGTGAACAAAAAGGATGCTACACCATATTTGATCAAGAAGAAAAAGAATGGAAAGGTGATAGCAATCAAGGCCAACAAGCAAGCCAACAAAGGAAAATGGGCCAGACGCATCTGGGTGCCAAAGGAAATAATTTCAACCATGAAAAGCACCAAGAAGGTTTGGATCCCGAAAGGAAAGTGAGTGGACCGAAGGTTATCGGGAAATTTGGAAACTTGGCAAATTCGGGATGTATATCATGGGATACATCATATTGGATCAAGTTTACTTGCCAAGTGGGTTAGTAAAAATTTTGGACCCAAATTTCCCACCCATGACTAAGGTAACTAGATTTATTGTATTTCTTGTTTTTAAGATATGCGTATCTATTTACCTTGTATCTAGTTTACCTTTCTTGCCTAGTATTACATTTGTTATTTACATTTGTTTTAAATTATGCATACTAGGTGAATCATATGGTAGGATTGCTTGTTTTCAATTCATACACTTAAGCAAACCTACATGGTTTAAAATGTTAATTTGAGCACGGCACATAGCTTCTATATCACTCCATAGTAAATGATGCATCAATTGAAAATTTTGATTTCCACAAGTTGTATCATTTAACTTATATGTGCCAAAGTTCGGATTGTAGATAATTTGCCCCTCTTGATATCAAATCAAAGTGCAAGTCTCCTACAAGTATTCAAAACTTGTATGCACATCTTCAGGGGAGGTTACTCTATAATCTAATACTTTGAGACTAACACCTTTTCAAGTCTATTTCATGTGATAGTCTCATTGTAAGGAAAATAAGGTCCCCGGAGAAAGACAACAATCTTCCACTGCAAAATCTCCAAGAACTCTCATGTCTCTCAAGCTCGCCATTGAATTTCAATCGGTATCTTTTGAGACTACATCTAGTATCATTTATGTGTCTTCTCCAATATTTGATTAGACTATATTTCATATCATATACTTCCATGTTGCTAAAAATTCATAAGTAGTTAACTCATATTCTGTTACCTATGCATAAGGGAAGTTAGTTTTTTCAAATCATGTCTTGCACCTCTAATTTTCACATGCTTTTTCCTAAGATCTCTGTCAGGGGGAGCTTTTCTTCATCTCTAAAGGGGGAGAAAACTCTTTCTAAAGGAGAACACTCACTTAAGGGGAGTAATCTTTTGAGGACAAGCTTTTATTTACTTCCTACATGCTTTTAATGTCTTCCTTTTCGGTGGTTGATGCCAAAGGGGGAGAAGTTTAGGGACCAAAGCAATGAAAACTATATCAAACACCAAACACCACAAATTTAAAATTTTAAATCTACAAATGGGTTCTCAAGTGGTTTTGGTTATTTGGTCCAAAAATAGGAAGTAAGTGAATTATGGAGTTAGGGGGAGGCTTAAGTCCATAATATCACATTGTGGGGACAATCATGCATCCTTGCAAGTAGATTGCATATTTTCATTCAAATACTTGTATTATTTGCTTGCTTTGGTTGTGTTGTCATCAATCACCAAAAAGGGGGAGATTGTAAGGAAAATGGACCCCAGGCCATTTGGCTAATTGAGTTTTGGTGTTTGATGAACAACACAATCCGTGAACTAATAAGTTTTCTAGTGTTTGTGTTTATAGTTCACAGGATGCAAGATGTACTTGGACTAAGGAATTGAGGAAAGCAACACCTCAAAAGAATACATTAAGAAGATTCAAGAAAAGTCCAAGTGTGCTGCTGCGGACTGTCTGTGCGAAGGCGCACTGGACTGTCCGGTGGCACGCCGGACTGTCCGGTGCACCAGGGAACTCCAGCCTAACGGCTAGTTCCAGGTGGCACTCGGAGAGAAGACCACCGGACTGTCTGGTGTGAGCACCAGATTGTCCGGTGTGGAAAAGACTGCGGCACCAACGATCACCTGCTCTAATAGAGCAATGGCTAGGCGCACCGGACAGGCTACAGCACGCTGTCCGGTGTGCCGCAGAGAACTGCAGCTTTTCTCCAACGGCTAGAATTGAGTTGGGGCCTATATATACTTCACCCAACCGGCCATTTGAAGGTGTGGGAGCCCACGCAACATACCAAGGCATATAGTGCACATTTCTAAGAGCTCAAACACCCAAGTGCTTAATAGAATCACTCGGTGATTAGCGTAGGTGCTTTGTGAAGTGCTTAGGTTAGTTAGACCGCTTTAGCGCTTGCTCTATGTGAACCCTAGTTAGTTGAGTGAGTTTAGACAAACCACACAACCCCTCGGCTCTTGCGTGAGCCGTTGTAATTGTACCGAGTGGGGCGAGAGTCTTACGAGACCGTGACAACCGCGTTTGTGTCACGGCCGCCACCGTGTACCGGAGGGAATGAGGCCCATGGCGTTTTGGCCGGAAGCTCGATAGTGGAGACGGCGGGGAGCGTCCGAGAGGAGCCGGAAGCGGAGCACCACTTGCTCGTGGAGAAGGCCTGCGGCTCTCTACGGAGTTACTCGACCGTGGTGCTTGGCCCTCGTGTGGGCTTCCCTTTGCGTAGGGGCACCAACGAGGATTAGTCGAGACCTTGCGTGGTTTCGGATACCTCGGTAAAAATACCGGCGTCATCCACGAGAGTTTGCTTCTCTACTTTGCTCTTTAAGTTTCTGCATTTATATTAAGCATTTAAGTTTAATCTTGTATTCATACTTGTTTAGTGTAGATTGAAACTTAGCCATTGCGGTAGAGATAGCAACACTTAGACAAAACCTACTTTGCACATTCTAGTTTGATTATTTGCATAGGTTTTGCTCTAGGGATTTAATTGTGGCCTAGTTTAGTAAAAGTTTTAGAAGTCCTAATTCACCCCCCTCTTAGGCGTCACCCGTTTCCTACACTCGCCCGGAGCGCCGTCTGTGCGTCTGCGCCTATCTAGGTTGCCGCCGCACGTGCCCCCATGGGGGTGCGTAGCTGCCCATTGAGCCGCCTGCTCTTGCGCTGCCTCCTTTGCTAGCCTAAGCTCATCGTTAGTGCTGCCGTCGCCGGAAACAGAGCTGTCGGCGCTACTACCGCGTAGAACCTCGAGCTCAGCTGCCGCCTCCGCTGCTTCTACTTCTGCTCTCGCTGCTGCTAGTTCTACAACCACTAATTGTGCTGCCCTCGCCGTTGTCGCTGCAGCCGCCGCTGCTGCTCGCTCCCGTTCTTGTGCCACTGCGACCTCGGCCTCCTGCTGGCGCTGCGCACTCGAAGTGATCGAGCGTAGAGACATGGTGTGCTAGCGAGGGGTCACTGCGTGTGGAAGAGGCTCTCTCAGATGAAAGGCTGCTCGTCCGAGCAGGAGAGGAAGGAACAATTGGAGCTCTTGCTGCCGACTGAGTATAGGGAGAGGCGCAGGAAGGAGATGAGCAAGAGATATTTAGGCTACAAGACAACCTCGCTCCGATACCAATTGTAAGCAACGGAACTCGTACTCTCATCAAGCGGATGACACTATGAGTTGGGGCAATTTTTTATTTATTTTCTCAAACACTACACAATGTCATACCCATCTAAGGGTTGGGGGACACATATTTATAGCCTAGGGGCTACACTACACACTACTCTGTAGCACTACAGATGTTGCTATCCTTGCTGTCTTCTAGATGCTAAAGGAGGACAGTAAAAGCTCATGTTGTCCTCTAGATACTAAAGGAGATGCTGATGTCCTTCATACTAAACCTGTTGTCCTTAAAGTAGTCAAAACTGCAGTAAGGATTTCTGCTGTCCTTAAAGCAGTCAAAACTGCAGTAAAGATTCCTGCTGTTCTTAAAGTAGTCAAAATTGTAGTAAGTAATCCTGATGTCCTCTACCCACAGACCATGAGGCTTATTCCAACACCTGGAAGATCTCCTATCGGGCCACCGAGCAATCGACCTAAAGTGGGTGTACAAGCTGAAGCTCTTCGGCGATGTGGTGAAACACAAAGCGCGCCTTGTGGCGAAAGGCTACGTACAGAGGGGATTGATTTTGAAGAAGCTTTCGCCCCTGTGGCTCGTCTCAAGTCAGTTGGACTCTTGCTTGTTATTGCCGTACATCGCAACTGGGAGGTACGGTACACCACATGGACGTAAAGTCCGCATTCCTCAATGGAGAGATCAAGGAGATCGTCTTCGTCAAACAGCCACCTGGTTTCATCGACCCCAAGCATTCGGGCAAGGTCCTTCGCCTGCACAAGACATTGTATGGCCTGCGCTAGGCCAGGGTTTACAATTTCGGATGGAAATTACCGAAATTTCTTTAATTTCAGTGGGGTCGAAAAATATATGTTTCCTAAATTGACATTTTTAATATAAATTATATTATTTTTTGTTTTTTAAAAATTAAATCTACTTGATTTTGATCTAGAATTCCCAAAATTTCGGAGATTTCCTGTTTTCGCTGAGGGCCAAATTTTTTTTGTTTTCTGAAACTGTAAACCCTGCACCAGGCTCCACGCGCATGGAACACTAAGCTGGATCAGGCACTAATTATATTCGGCTTGGGTTCAGGCGCTGTGAATCAGAACACAGCATGTACACTCGATGAGCTGGTGCTAGGCGTCTATGTGGACGATTTAATCACAGGTAGCGAGGGGAGGAGCTCACAAAGTTCAAGGTGGAGATGTAGAAGGTGCTCAAGATGAGTGACCTCGGCGTCTTGAAATATTATCAGCAGACTGCAAGTGGGATCACTGTGAGCCAAGGAGCATCCCAGCTTGGGGACCTTCCCGGATTGGATGGTGACATAAGACAACAATACCTCTGTTAGCAGTGGGGAAGGGAATCCAGAGGATAGAGGAGGAAGGGAGGTACAGAACAAAGACGAAGAGAGGCAGTAGAACGGAGGTAGTTCAGAATTTCAGAAATTTGTTCATTTCTTCGATATCCCCTTTCACAAGACACATACTCTTATTTATACCAGCATGCCACCCTGACAAGCTAAACCCCATATCACATCCACACACAACACCAGTCCCACAGCCAGCGACACACTTACACCACTCGGACCCTCTGGTACAGACGTTGGCACGACGCTCGCGATGAGGCTGCTTCCCATTCTCCTATGTATGGTCCGGCCGCATAGGATGTGTGACATTGTGGCTTGTCCGGCAACATAGGATGTGTGACATTCCCCTCTCCTTAAGCTTCGGCTTGCCCCCAAGCTGATGTAGAACCTTGAAGCACCAGGATTCCAAGGGAAAGTGGTGAACTTGTTCTTGATTACATCGTGACTCACCAAAGGATCCTGATTGTATATGTTATATTTCCATAGAATACAATTTCCAGCTGACAAAGAGTATCAAATTGTTGCTGGTGTACTGCCCC
Organism: Zea luxurians; assembly: GCA_029449295.1. Lineage (NCBI taxonomy): Eukaryota > Viridiplantae > Streptophyta > Magnoliopsida > Poales > Poaceae > Zea > Zea luxurians. The sequence goes on along the minus strand of JAOPSE010000005.1, from coordinate 7,658,276 downwards.
TTGATTTAGAGGCTGCCATGGAAGCTTCTTGAATAGGTCACAATACAAAACTGAAGTAATTATAACACTGATGGCAAAAGAAGGACATGGCACAGTCCAAAGAATAGCATTCTCACTTGTTTGTGCTAGTTGTACAAGGACCCACAATTGCACTGAGGTCTGAGAGTAAACCTGAGAGCACCTAGAGGGGGGGGTGAATAGGTGATCCTGTAAAAACTTCAAACTTAAGCCACAAAAACTTGTTAAGCGTTAGCACGATTAATGCCAAGTGGCTAAGGTGAAGTCTCAACAAAACACAATACCACAAGAATTAAGCACAGAGGGACACGGTGGTTTATCCCGTGGTTCGGCCAAGCCAATGCTTGCCTACTTCCACGTTGTGGCGTCCCAACGGACGAGGGTTGCAATCAACCCCTCTCAAGCGGTCCAAAGACCCACTTGAATACCACGTTGTTTTGTTGTTCCTTTCACTATCCCGTTTGCAAGGAATCTCCACAAATTGGAGTCTCTTGCCCTTACAAGTATATGATCACAAAGAAAGCACAGAGTAAGGGAGGGAAGCAACACACACAAATCCACAACAAAAGCGCACACACACGGCCAAGACTCGAGCTCGAATGACTATCTCAGAGTTCACGCTAGAACAGAGCTCGAATCACTTAGAATCACAAACGAATGCGCAAAGAACTTGTGTGGATGATCAAGAATGCTCAAGAGTTGCTTGTGTGTCTCCTCCATGTGCCTAGGGGCTCCTTTTATAGCCCCAAGGCAGCTAGGAGCCGTTGAGAGCAATTCTGGAAGGCCATCCTTGCCTTCTGTCGTCGGGGGCACCGGACAGTCCGGTGCACACCGGACACTGTCCGGTGCCCGATTTGTTTCCTTTTCTAGCGCTTCCGACCGTTGGAAGACTGCCGTAGATCTGCGAGCCGTTGGCGCACCGGACAGTCCGGTGCACACCGGACAGTCCGGTGCCGTCTTCCGACCGTTGGCTCGGCCACGTGTCCCGCGCGGATTGCGCGGCCGACCGTTGGCCCTGGCCGACCATTGGCTCACCGGACAGTCCGGTGCACACCGGACAGTCCGGTGAATTTTAGCCGTACGCCGTCGGCGAATTCCCGAGAGCGGCCAGTTCGCGCCGAGTAGGCCTGGCGCACCGGACACTGTCCGGTGCACACCGGACAGTCCGGTGCTCCAGACCGAGCTGGGACTTGGCTGCACACAGCCAAGTCATTCTCTCCCCTTTTCTCTTTTTCTTCTTTCTGTTTCTAACACTTAGACAAATATGTTAGTCCACAAAACCAATGTACTAAGGCTTAGAAACATACCTTTACTTCATGATTTGCACCTTGTTCATCCATGTACACAAATTCACAATTAAGCACATGTGTTGGCACTCAATCACCAAAATACTTAGAAATGGCCCAAGGGCACATTTCCCTTTCAATCTCCCCCTTTTTGGTGATTTATGCCAACACAACATAAAGCCACTAGAACAAGTGCAAACTCAATTCAAATAACACTTAAATTTATTTTGAATCAATTTTGGCATATATGGATCATCCTTTGCCACCACTTGGTTTGTTTTTGCAAATCAAACTCAAATCTCTATCTCTAAGTTAAACACACATGTTTAAGCAAAAAGAGAGTCATTCCAAAAGAGATTGATCAAAGATTTCAAAAACTCCCCCTTTTTCCCATAAACAATACTTCTCCCCACAAGAAGCCAACTTTTGACAAGAGAGACAACATAAGAATTTTGACAAACCAAAAACTCTATTCTATTATTTTCAAAATCTCTCAAGTGGTAGCTGATCCATTTATTGCTTTGGCCTTTATTTTCTCCCCCTTTGGCATCAAGCACCAAAACGGGATCAATCTTGGCCCTTTAACCCCATTGCCTCACCAAAATCTTCAATTAAGAGCAAATAGGCAATAAGAGTTCATGAGATGGACTTGGAATAAGTTACCCTCTCATCGGAGTGCAGTGGAAGTCTTTCATGGTCCAAGTCCATCTGTTCCCTTTCAATTCTCCTTTGAGACTAAATCAAACAAACTCAAGCATATGGTTAGTCTCAAAGGGTCAAGTTGTAACATGTCTCCCCCTAAACATGTGCATCACTTTGCAACGGACTTGTGAGGTCCAGGGAGTGTTTGTACAACTTGAGCACCATAATAAGCAACGAAATTGCAGAATGAACATGATCAAAGGCATAAATACATGTATGCTACAATTCAATCCAAGTTCCGCGAATCTAAGACATTTAGCTCACTACGCAGCCTGCAAAAGGTCTTCTCATCTAAAGGCTTGGTAAAGATATCGGCTAGCTGGTTCTCGGTGCTAACATAAAACACTTCGATATCTCCCTTTTGCTGGTGGTCTCTCAAAAAGTGATGCCGGATGTCAATGTGCTTTGTGCGGCTGTGCTCAACAGGATTTTCCGCTATTCGGATAGCACTCTCATTGTCACATAGGAGTGGGACTTTGCTCAGATTGTAGCCAAAGTCCCTGAGGGTTTGCCTCATCCAAAGTAGTTGCGCGCAACACTGACCTGCGGCAACGTACTCGGCCTCAGCGGTGGATAGGGCAACGGAGGTTTGTTTCTTAAAATTCCATGACACCAGGGACCTTCCTAAGAATTGGCACGTCCCCGATGTACTCTTCCTATCGACCTTACATCCAGCATAGTCGGAATCTGAGTACCCAATTAAGTCAAAGTTAGACCCCTTTGGATACCAGATCCCGAAGCAAGGCGTAGCGACTAAATATCTAAGAATTCGCTTCACCACCACCAAGTGACACTCCTTAGGATCGGATTGAAATCTAGCACACATGCATACGCTAAGCATAATATCCGGTCTACTAGCACATAAATAAAGTAAAGACCCTATCATTGACCGGTATGCTTTTTGATCAACGGACTTACCTCCTTTGTTGAGGTCGGTGTGTCCGTCGGTTCCCATCGGAGTCTTTGCGGGCTTGGCGTCCTTCATCCCAAACCGCTTTAGCAGATCTTGCGTGTACTTCGTTTGGGAGATGAAGGTGCCGTCCTTGAGTTGCTTCACTTGGAACCCAAGGAAGTAGTTCAACTCGCCCATCATCGACATCTCGAATTTCTGCGTCATCACCCTGCTAAACTCTTCACAAGACTTTTGATTAGTAGAACCAAATATTATGTCATCGACATAAATTTGGCATACAAACAAATCACCATCACATGTCTTTGTAAAGAGAGTTGGATCGGCTTTCCCAACCTTGAAAGCATTAGCAAGTAAGAAATCTCTAAGGCATTCATACCATGCTCTTGGGGCTTGTTTAAGTCCATAGAGCGCCTTAGAGAGCTTACACACGTGGTCGGGGTACCGCTCATCCTCGAAGCCAGGGGGTTGCTCCACGTACACCTCCTCCTTTATTGGCCCGTTGAGGAACGCGCTCTTCACATCCATTTGGTACAATCTGAAAGAATGGTGAGCGGCATATGCTAGCAAGATACGAATGGACTCTAGCCTAGCCACAGGAGCAAAAGTCTCCTCAAAGTCCAAACCTGCGACTTGGGCATAACCTTTTGCCACAAGTCGAGCCTTGTTCCTTGTCACCACTCCGTGCTCGTCTTGTTTGTTGCGGAACACCCACTTGGTTCCCACAACATTTTGCTTGGGACGAGGTACCAGCGTCCAAACTTCATTGCGCTTGAAGTTGTTAAGTTCCTCCTGCATGGCCAACACCCAGTCCGGATCTAGCAAGGCCTCCTCTACCCTGAAAGGCTCAATAGAGGAGACAAACGAGTAATGTTCACAAAAATTAACTAATCGAGATCGAGTAGTTACTCCCTTGCTAATGTCACCCAGAATTTGGTCGACGGGATGATCCCTTTGAATCATTGCTCGAACTTGGGTTGGAGGTGCCGGTTGCGCTTCTTCCTCCATCACTTGATCGTCTTGTGCTCCCCCTTGATCACACGCCTCCTTTTGATGAACCTGTTCATCGTCTTGAGTTGGGGGATGCACCGTCGTTGAGGAAGAAGGTTGATCACGTTCATCCTGTTCCTGTGGCCGAACGTCTCCAATCGCCATGGTTCGTATAGCGGCCGTTGGAACATCTTCTTCATCTACATCATCACAATCAACAACTTGCTCTCTTGGAGAGCCATTAGTCTCATCAAATACAACGTCGCTAGAGACTTCAACCAAACCCGATGATTTGTTGAAGACCCTATACGCTTTTGTATTTGAATCATAACCTAATAAAAACCCTTCTACAGCTTTGGGAGCAAACTTAGAATTTCTACCCTTCTTCACTAGAATGTAGCACTTGCTCCCAAAAACACGAAAGTAAGATACATTGGGTTTGTTACCGGTTAGTAGCTCATATGACGTCTTCTTGAGGAGGCGGTGAAGGTAGACCCTGTTGATGGCGTGGCAAGCCGTGTTCACGGCTTCCGACCAAAAGCACTCGGGGGTCTTGAACTCTCCAAGCATCGTCCTCGCCATATCGATTAGCGTCCTGTTCTTCCTCTCTACCACACCATTTTGTTGTGGTGTGTAGGGAGCGGAGAACTCGTGCTTGATCCCTTCCTCCTCAAGAAACTCCTCCACTTGAAGGTTCTTGAACTCGGACCCGTTGTCGCTCCTTATCTTCTTCACCTTGAGCTCAAACTCATTTTGAGCTCTCCTGAGGAAGCGCTTGATGGTCCCTTGGGTTTCAGACTTATCCTGCAAAAAGAATACCCAAGTGAAGCGGGAAAAGTCATCAACAATAACTAAACCATACTTACTTCCTCCTATGCTTAGATAGGCGACGGGTCCGAAGAGGTCCATATGCAGCAGCTCCAGAGGTCTTGACGTGGTCATCACATTCTTGCTGTGATGTGCTCCTCCCACCTGCTTACCTGCTTGACAAGCTGCACAAGGTCTATCTTTTTCGAAATAAACATTTGTTAGACCTATCACGTGTTCTCCCTTTAGAAGCTTGTGGAGGTTCTTCATCCCCACATGTGCTAAGCGGCGATGCCACAGCCAGCCCATGCAAGTCTTAGCCATTAAGCATGCATCTAGACCGGCCTCTTCTTTTGCAAAATCAACTAAATAAAGCTTGCCGTCTAGTACACCCTTAAAAGCTAGTGAACCATCACATCTTCTAAAGACAGACACATCTACATTTGTAAATAAACAATTATATCCCATTTGACATAATTGACTAACAGATAGCAAATTATATCCAAGACTCTCCACTAAGAATACATTTGAGATAGAATGCTCATTAGAAATTGCAATTTTACCTAACCCTTTTACCTTGCCTTGATTCCCATCACCGAATATAATTGAATCTTGGGAATCCTTATTCTTGACGTAGGAGGTGAACATCTTCTTCTCCCCCGTCATATGGTTTGTGCATCCGCTGTCGATAATCCAGCTTGAACCCCCGGATGCATAAACCTGCAAGGCAAATTTAGGCTTGGGTCTTAGGTACCCAACTCATGTTGGGTCCTGCAAGGTTAGCACAAATGTCTTTAGGGACCCAAATGCAAGATTTATCTCCCTTGCATCTAGCCCCTAATTTCCTAGCAACTACCTTCTTACCCTTTCTACAAATAGCAAAGGGAGCATTACAAGCATAATAAATGGTAGAAGGTTCATTCACTACTTTCCTAGGAGCATGAATAACATTCTTTCTAGGTACATGAGCAATATATCTCCTAGGCATATGTACAACATTTCTCCTACACATATCTCTACCATGATTATAAGAAGAACTAGAAGCAAACATTGCATGAGAATCATAAACATGTGAATCAAAATGATTATAAGCATTTCTAGCATGGTTCTTTTTAGCACTATTAGCCATAGGGGCCTTCCCTTTCTCCTTGACGAAGACGGGAGCCTTATGGCTTGTTAAGTTCTTGGCTTCCCTCTTGAAGCCAAGCCCATCCTTAATTGAGGGGTGTCTACCAACCGTGTAGGCATCCCTTGCAAATTTTATTTTATCAACTTCATTCTTGCTAGTCTTAAGTTGGGCATTAAGACTAGCCACTTCATCATTTAATTTGGAAATTAGAACTAGGTGTTCACTACAAGCATTAACATCAAAATCCTTACACCTAGTACAAATTTCAACATGTTCAACACAAGAATTTGATTTACTAGCTACTTCTAGTTTAGCACTTAAATCAATATTAACACTTCTTAAGGTAGAAATGGTTTCATGACAGGAAGATATTTCACTAGAAAGCATTTCATTTCTTTTTACTTCTAAAGCATATGATTTTTGTGCCTCTACAAACTTATCATGTTCATCATACAATAAATCTTCTTGCTTTTCTAAAAGCCTATCCTTTTCATTCAATGCATCAATCAATTCATTGATTTTATCTATCTTAGATCTATCTAAGCCCTTGAACAAGCAAGAATAATCTATATCATCATCACTAGACTCACTATCACTAGAAGAAGCATAAGTGGAGTCTTTAGTACTTACCTTCTTCTCTCTTGCCATAAGACAAGTGAGACGCTCGTTGGGGAAGAGAGCCGATTTGTTGAAGGCAGTGGCGGCGAGTCCTTCGTTGTCGGAGTCGGAGGAGGAGCAATCCGAGTCCCACTCCTTTCCTAGATGCGCCTCGCCCTTTGCCTTCTTGTATTGCTTCTTTTTCTCTCTTTTGTTCCCCTTTTCCTGGTCACTTTCATTATCGGGACAGTTAGCAATGAAATGACCAAGCTTACCGCATTTGAAGCATGAGCGCTTCCCCTTGGCTTTGGTCTTGCTTGGTTGTCCCTTGTGACCTTTAAGCACCGTCTTGAATCTTTTAATGATGAGAGCCATCTCTTCATCATTAAGGCCAGCCGCCTCAACTTGCGCCACCTTGCTAGGTAGCGACTCCTTGCTCCTCGTTGCCTTTAGAGCAATGGGTTGAGGCTCGTGGAGTGGTCCGTTCAACGCGTCGTCGACGTATCTTGCCTCCTTGATCATCATCCGCCCGCTCACGAATTTTCCAAGTACTTCCTCGGGCGTCATCATCGTGTACCTGGGATTCTCACGAATATTGTTCACGAGATGAGGATCAAGTACGGTAAAGGACCTGAGCATTAGGCGGACGACGTCGTGGTCCGTCCATCGCGTGCTCCCGTAGCTCCTTATCTTGTTGATAAGGGTCTTGAGCCGGTTGTATGTTTGCGTCGGCTCCTCGCCCCTTATCATTGCGAATCGTCCAAGCTCGCCCTCCACCAACTCCATCTTGGTGAGTAAGGTGACGTCGTTCCCCTCATGAGAAATCTTGAGGGTGTCCCAGATTTGCTTGGCGTTATCCAAGCCGCTCACCTTATGGTATTCATCCCTGCACAAGGAAGCTAGAAGAACAGTAGTAGCTTGTGCATTCTTATGAATTTGTTCATTAATGAACATGGGACTATCCGAACTATCAAAATGCATTCCACTCTCTACAATCTCCCAAATACTAGGATGGAGAGAGAATAGGTGACTACGCATTTTGTGACTCCAAAATCCGTAGTCCTCTCCATCAAAGTGTGGGGGCTTGCCGAGTGGAATGGAGAGTAAATGAGAATGTGAACTTTGCGGAATACGAGAGTAATCAAAAGAAAAGTTCGAATTAACCGGTTTTCTCCTCTCGTAGTCGTTGTGGTCCTCGTCCTTTTGGGAAGAAGTAGACTCGTCGCTGTCGTAGTAGACGATCTCCTTGATGCGCCTGGTCTTCTTCTTCTTCCCCTCCTTTCGTCTTTGGCCCGAGCCGGAGTCGGTAGGCTTATCGTCCTTCGGCTCGTTGACGAAGGATTCCTTCTCTTTGTCGTTGATCACTATACCCTTCCCCTTAGGATCCATCTATTCGGGCGGTTAGTCCCTTTGTGAATAGAACGGCTCTGATACCAATTGAGAGCACCTAGAGGGGGGGGGTGAATAGGTGATCCTGTAAAAACTTCAAACTTAAGCCACAAAAACTTGTTAAGCGTTAGCACGATTAATGCCAAGTGGCTAAGGTGAAGTCTCAACAAAACACAATACCACAAGAATTAAGCACAGAGGGACACGGTGGTTTATCCCGTGGTTCGGCCAAGCCAATGCTTGCCTACTTCCACGTTGTGGCGTCCCAACGGACGAGGGTTGCAATCAACCCCTCTCAAGCGGTCCAAAGACCCACTTGAATACCACGTTGTTTTGTTGTTCCTTTCACTATCCCGTTTGCAAGGAATCTCCACAAATTGGAGTCTCTTGCCCTTACAAGTATATGATCACAAAGAAAGCACAGAGTAAGGGAGGGAAGCAACACACACAAATCCACAACAAAAGCGCACACACACGGCCAAGACTCGAGCTCGAATGACTATCTCAGAGTTCACGCTAGAACAGAGCTCGAATCACTTAGAATCACAAACGAATGCGCAAAGAACTTGTGTGGATGATCAAGAATGCTCAAGAGTTGCTTGTGTGTCTCCTCCATGCGCCTAGGGGCTCCTTTTATAGCCCCAAGGCAGCTAGGAGCCGTTGAGAGCAATTCTGGAAGGCCATCCTTGCCTTCTGTCGTCGGGGGCACCGGACAGTCCGGTGCACACCGGACACTGTCCGGTGCCCGATTTGTTTCCTTTTCTGGCGCTTTCGACCGTTGGAAGACTGCCGTAGATCTGCGAGCCGTTGGCGCACCGGACAGTCCGGTGCACACCGGACAGTCCGGTGCCGTCTTCCGACCGTTGGCTCGGCCACGTGTCCCGCGCGGATTGCGCGGCCGACCGTTGGCCCTGGCCGACCATTGGCTCACCGGACAGTCCGGTGCACACCGGACAGTCCGGTGAATTTTAGCCGTACGCCGTCGGCGAATTCCCGAGAGCGGCCAGTTCGCGCCGAGTAGGCCTGGCGCACCGGACACTGTCCGGTGCACACCGGACAGTCCGGTGCTCCAGACCGAGCTGGGACTTGGCTGCACACAGCCAAGTCATTCTCTCCCCTTTTCTCTTTTTCTTCTTTCTGTTTCTAACACTTAGACAAATATGTTAGTCCACAAAACCAATGTACTAAGGCTTAGAAACATACCTTTACTTCATGATTTGCACCTTGTTCATCCATGTACACAAATTCACAATTAAGCACATGTGTTGGCACTCAATCACCAAAATACTTAGAAATGGCCCAAGGGCACATTTCCCTTTCAAAACCCCCCAAGGCTGGACCATTACTCCCTGAATTAGCATTCTAAATAAGCCAGTAATATCACTTCCACTCATCCGTTGTTTTAGTTTTCGAATGAGCTCATAGCGTAGCCATATAAACAAATCCATCCCAATTGATTTTTTAGAGATTAGCCAGAGAATTTGTTGAACTAAAGATGGCCCTAAGACTTTCCACAAGCAGATGCAAAACCAGCTTGCAAATCCCCCATCAGCTAGGTAAGATAGTGCCGTGAAAATGTCTCCTATCAGAGGCAACAAGTAGCCCAGCTTTCTTGGACCAACAATGGCACCACTAATTCCTAGTGGCATTGGTTGTGACCTAGATTTCCCTTCAACACAGCTCATTGACAGAGCTGATAGAAACACCACATCATAAGGCACACTTGTTGCATTGAAGATTTGCAGGATAATACCTTCAACACAAGTTGATGAAGTAATGCCTAAGTTAACAGCAGAATCTGAAGAATCCACCGTAATGTGCAGAAGAACATCAGTATGCTGTGAAGAAGCACAACCATGCAGCACAATCTGTATACCCTCATATAGGATGCATAACCATTTGTCGTGAGTAAAACAATAACCCTGAATATTCCAAGTTGCTTGACTGAGCACACTGGTCTAGGATATCAGACTACCATTGGCCACCTGCACTTGTAGAGGAGAAGTGGAAACAGAAAAGGCTTCAGAGGAAATGGCCATAACCACTGCATCGCCAGGTTGGGACTCATCAGGTGCTGTTTCTTCCACTGCAGGTTCAGCCAATAAGTCACATACCTTTTGCAGGGCGTGTAACTGCACAATATCATTGCACTTGTGACCCCGATGCCATTTCTCATCATGTCCACCAAATGGCCAACCAATACCATCTTGCTGGTCCAGTGAATCTGACCGATAGTTGTGGGCTGCACAAACTCCATTTCTAGTTTTAGATGCAGCGACATTCAGAAATTGTGATAAAATTATGTGAACTCTGAAGGAAGATATCCAATCAGCATGCTGCTGCTTAAGGGAATGCCCTTTTGAGTCAGCCCAGCCATATGGATCAAAAACACCTATTCTCGTTGTTGATGCCGAAGATGTTGCCATAGTCGTAAGAATGAGAGCACCAAGGTATGCATAAGTAGTATCCTTCATGGCACTGATTTTGTTCTGCCCATCCTTCATCTTGACCTGAATGTAGGGCTTGCCATCCTTGTTAATATCCTTGTACGGACCAACACTAAATCCATGACCAATCCTTAACAAGGACCTGATGGCCGAGGTTTGCCCCTTGAAGCCGTTGGATGTAGCAGCATGGTTAGTGTCGCTGTTGACCACCCGCAGCCGGGTGATGGTGGCGCGACAGAAGGGGCAGGTCGACGGCTGCAGTGCCAGGGTCGTCGAGTTGAATTTCTGGTTATAAGCAATGATGCCTCCATCAATCACATGTACAAGGACGTGAGTGAGCAACTGGGAAACCCTCGAGAGTTTATCAGCCATGGAGGTCCTCACAAATGAATGAGAGCTACCGGAGTCCAGCAAAGTGTGGACAGGGTGGCCCTGCATTCACTGGAGAACTGCATAGTGTGATGACTGGATTTAACGAAAAACTTCAGTTCTCCTTGAGCAAACACTATTCTCCCATACGTGAATTTTTCCCTTGTAATCAGCACAAGCAGGCCAACAAAGTATTGCTTAGAAAATTCAGTAACCATATGCAGAGTATCACAGACTCCTATAGTAAGGTGGACAAACTCTATCAGCAACTGTATCTCAGATCTGGTGTTAGGAACTGGAGGTTGCCAAGGTGGCTTCCAGAACAGCTCTCTCTCAGCACGAAATTTAGAAAATAATGGATCTATAGTTGTCAGCACACATTCTACTCCACTGACATAGCACTGAGATAATAGTAGCATACTTGGAATCACTGGCATCACAACAAGGTCATCTCTAACCAAACACAATGTTATAGGTGGTGGCCAAGGAATTGGTAAATGTGATGCTCTGCACCCGTAATACTTGCACCTCACAAACTAGAAATGCCAAGAAGACCATTGGAGGAAATCTCTAAATTCTGGCTGATCTGGATGTAACCATGGTGGCTTCCAACACCAACTGAAACATCGGTTCATAGAATCTCCATCATCCTTGGCAAGAAGGGTGTTGGTTGAGCATGAAGCAGCAAGTACTAGTGGCGAATCCAGTCCCCCGTGGAGGAAGAGGAGTGATGTTGGTGTAGCTTCTTGAGCAGTTGATGCTGATGAGCATGTTGACGCAGCAGGCTGCGCGTCCAGACAGGTGGCCGGTGATGGGCGAGCAGATAGGCTACGCGTCGAAGTTGGAACAAGCGTCGAACACCTTGTGGGCATGGTGTGGAAGACCCCATCCTCCTCGCAGTAGGCGCGCCCCAGAAGACGGTGATGGGCGAGGGGCTTCAGCAGCCTGTCGTCGAGCGTGGGGGCCCTGCTGGCGGGCTCGCGGATGGTGGGGCTGCGGCGGCCCACCACCACATAAACCCGGATGCGGCAGCGACATCGTGGTACCAGTAGGCCCTGTACGTGGCCTTGGCGAGAGCGCAGGGAATCACGAAGCCGGCGAGGGCGCGGAAGGATCGCGCGAGCTGCACGGCCTGCACGTCCTCGGAGTCGCGACGGAGGCTGCCGAGGTAGAGCAGGTGGCGGAGGTCCCTCGCGTGGTGGAGCGCACGGAGGTCCCTCGCGCGAGCTGTGACTAGTGGCCTGCACGTCCTCGGAGTCGCGAGCAACGTGGCCGAGATGAACGAGATCTAGACCTTGTGGCGCCGCTGCGCCTCCAGGTCGGCCAGCCTCTGCGTCTCTCTGTTGCCTCTCGTTGAAGCACCCACCCCAGTCGTCGGTGATGACGGATGGCGCCGCGCAATATTGCTCGCCGTTGTCGAAGCACCCGCCCCAGTTGTCGGCGATGACGGTGGGCAACGCACTGGCGAATGTGTTGAAGCGCTGGTCCCAGCGAGTGTTCAGCTCGTCGAACCGCCGGTTGAACTCGTTGAGGATGAGTTTGAAATCGAGAGGCATGGCGTTGGCAAATTGAAGTAGAGGATCAAATGAATCTGATACCAATTGTTAGCAGTGGGGAAGGGAATCCAGCGGATAGAGGAGGAAGAGAGGTACAGAACAAAGACGAAAAGAGGCAGTAGAACGGAGGTAGTTCAGAATTTCAAAAATTCGTTCATTTCTTCGATATCCCCTTTCACAAGACACGTACTCTTATTTATACCAGCATGCCACCCTGACAAGCTAGACCCCATATCACATCCACACACAACACCAGTCCCACACCCAGCGACACACTTACACCACTCCGACCCTCTGGTATAGACGTTGGCACGACACTCGCGATGAGGTTGCTTCCCATTCTCCTATGTATGGTCCGGCCGCATAGGATGTGTGACATTGTGGCTTGTCCGGCAACATAGGATGTGTGACAACCTCGCTGGTGCTGAATCCTCCGGATAGCTCTAGCGTGACCGAGTTCCCCAGTTCCACCTACGACAAGTCAGCCTGATGCATCAGTGGCTGGGTAGGCTGCAAATTCAGCGGCTTCTTCTGTGGTGCTTGCACGAGCAATGGCAAATGCAGCTGTGTCCGTGTATTTCACTAGTAGAAAAAGGCTCAAAGCCTGCGGTGCGATACATTTTTACAGGCGGATTCGGTTATCAACCGCCTGTGCTATTTTTAGTGGCGGTTTCTTAAGAAAACTGCCACTAGAAATCGTATTTCTAGAGGCGGTTCCTTATGAAAACCGTCAGTAGAAATCCATGATTTCTAGTGGCGGTTTTCTTAAGGAACCGCATGTAAAAATCGATTTCTAGTGGCGGTTTTCTTAAGGAACCGCCACTAGAAATCATTTTTATCCTTAATTTTTCGAGTTTTTCAAACGACCTCGTATGATGAAACCACCAAAATAAAAGTTGTAGATCTCTGAAAGTTATAAAACTTTGTAGTTGACAACTTTTTTATTTGAAATCATTTCGGCTCTCAAAAATTGTATCTAAATTTGTCAAATTTAAAATTCAAATTTTGTAAACGACCTCGGATGAAAAAAAGTGTCAAAATAAAAGTTGTAGAACTTCAAAAATTATTCAACTTTGTAGTTGACAACATTTTTATTTGAATTCGTTTACGGTCTCAAACAAGCAATTTACACTTATTTGGTTGTAATATGAGGGCAACAAAACTACAAACTAGACACAAAGCATGTCATAGGCGGAGTGATAGAGAAGGGTACGTGTGAAGGTGAGGTCAGAGGTTCGATTTCTAGCAATCACGTAGTGCACGAAAAATACCGCGACTTGCGACTTCGACGGAGACGGACATGTGTGGATGGGTGGGCCGAGGCCTCCCCTAATAAAAATAATTTTTTTGCTATTTTTAAAGTCTGTTTTATGTTTCCTGGAAACGATTTGCACTGGCGGTTTTATTACGCCGACCGCCAGTGAAAATCGATTTTCACTGGCGGTCCTCAGTTACCCGTCTGTGAAAATGATGATTTCTACTGGCTCCTAGCATTGGCGGTTACGAAAAACACCACTGTAAATAGGTTTACGACCGCCACTGTAAAGCTTCTCTGTACTAGTGTTTAAGCCTTCCTATCCAGCTGAGTGGAACCTCGGCTACTTCGCTACAGGTTGCTCGAGACGGAGATCTATTCTGTTGAGCTGTGAGATGAATGGAAAATGCATGGTGCTTGCAGATTACTCTAGCAAACACATCAGGTATGCTGGAGCTAGACACATTGGTTATAAAGTCTGCCATTCTTTTTTGTTTGTTGAGAAAGAATGACAAACTATAGTATTGGTACACATAACTATTATTTTAAATGCCGTGATTTCTTTCTTGTTGTTGAGAATGACAAACTGTAGTATTGGTACACATAACTGATAATTTGAAAATGCTCCAAGATCCAGCAGGGCCTTGAGGAACTCAACTTCGAAATGTGATATTTCAGTTCTGTTGTTTAAAGCTTTAATAGGCTCAGATTACATGTTGTCCCGAGTCTCCCTCTCCCTCTCTCTCTCTCTCCCTCTCTCTCTCCCTCTCTCATACTTACTAAGTATATATGGTATCCTTAGTTATTTTAATTCGTGGCTTAATCCTTTTCCTGAACAAGGTTAAGACAGACATGCTATAGGTTCCCCAAATAACGGCACATACAAATGGAATATGTTTAATTTGACCCGTTAAAAATCACAAGATTCTTTCTAGATTTGCACTTCCATAGCAGCTTAAAAGTAAGTGTGCTATGGATAATAACTACAATTTTGCCTTCAAATATTATTATTGAACCTATGTGGGCGTGCGACCTGCAACCTTAGTCATATCACATGAGAAAGTCTGCATGTTATATATAATACATACTAACAAACTTCATTTGTTCTCTTCTGAAATCTGAGAAATTCTTAATTCTTAGATCTTTCCATTTGTTTAAGTTGTTTAATTTCATACGTTCTTCTAAATCACTTTCTCCCTATGCGGTCCTGACATTATTTTCGCCAAATGTTTATTTGACAAATACTGCAAGCATGAAATTGTCATAGATGGACCCAAAAAATACTGAACATGTCATAATCAGTGGGGCCCAGTAGAAAATAGAAGATTTTGATGTTGAGGATGGAGAGACATTGCTGCTGCCAGCGGGCGGATGAAGGTTCATTTTAATTACTGATGATAACGAACTCGATTTTTGCTTATTGGAATACTTCTTGATAATAATGGTTCTCTTTATGGTACATGAACTTCACTACCGGAATCAGCTCCTTTGCCGTGTGTCTCAGACACACGGCAAAGGCAATCTTACACTCGGCAAATGCTTTGCCGAGTGTTACACTCAGCAAAGAACGCTCGGTGAACTGTACATCGGCAACAGCCTCTTTGCCGAGTACTATTTGTCGGGCACTCGGCAAAGACTTTGCCGAGTGCCAAATGGCACTCGGCAAAGAAAAGTCACCGTCACGGCGCCAAGTAACGGTGACGGATCCTTTGCCGAGTGCCGTCTGTGGCACTCGGCAAAGAGGTCAATGTTGCCGAGTGTTTGCTCGAGAGGCCCTCGGCAAAGACTGACCCAGTGGGCCCCACTGCCAGTCCCTGTGCCGAGAGCTCTAGTAGGCACTCGGCAAAGGAGGCTTCTTTGCCGAGTGTCTGTTGGACAGGTACTCGGCAAAGAACCCTCCAGTGGGCCCCTTTGCCAGTCCCTTTGCCGAGTGCCTTGGCAATGGCACTCGGCAAAGATGTCTTTGCCGGTTCCCAGGTTTCCTTCTTTGCCGAGTGCCATTGTCAGCACTCGGCAAAGATGGCTTTACCGGTTTCCAGGTTGCCTTCTTTGCCGAGTGCCATGGTCATAGCACTCGGCAAAGCGCCCCTTTGCCGAGTGTTACACTCGGCAAAGTGACCAGAATGTCCCTTTTTTATTTGCTTTTGTTGTTCCATCCAAACAAACAAAAGATATATATGATTCACATCACATTATATATCAATCACATCACAGAATGAACACATTTATCATCAACACCATATATATCACAAAGTCTCACTAAAGTCTCACAAATATAAGTAAGGATCATCACAAAACAGATATAAGTCTGCGTCATCACTAACATCACCAAGTATCTCACAAGATAAAGTTTAACTAACATCACCAACACTCATAAAGGTAAGTCTGGATCATCACAAAACAGATCATGAACGAGGTGGCGTGGGATTGTCACGGGGATGTCGAGCTGCCTCTTCTGTCCATCACCAGAGTCTACCTCCATGAACCTAGATGATTTACACTTCGGACAGTACTTTGCCTCAGTGTGTTCTTTCCTAAATAGGACGCAGCCCTTCGGACAAGCATGTATCTGCTCATACGTCATCTTGAGTGCACGAAGGAGTTTCTGTGCCTCGTACATGCTCTTTGGCAGAACGTGATCCTCCGGAAGCAGGCTGCCAATAACTGTCAACAAACCATCGAATGCGTCTCGACTCATGCTATACTGCGACTTGAACGCCATTATACGCCCAATGGCATCCAGTTGAGAAACCTTTGTCTTGCCGTGAAGGGGTTTCTGTGCCGCGTCAAACATGTCGTAGAATGCCTTTGCGGTCGCCTCTGGCTCGTCCTCCGTACGTCCTTCGGCGAACTGTGCCTCGTGATAGTCGTTCAACATGTCTCCTACCCCGGCATCAGCATCGTAATCCTCGACGCGTTGTCTCACCACCTCCTCTCTCGTGCGATGCGCTTCACCATGGAAGATCCACCGAGTATAGTCCGGCGTAAATCCATTCTTCCAAATATGTTCTACCATGGCCTTCTTTGGTTTTCTTTTCCGGTTGTCACATTTGCTGCACGGACAAGGGACTAGGCTAGCTCCTTTAGCAGCTTCGCCATATGCCCGTTCCACGAAAGCATCGGTCTTCCTAATCCATTCAGGGGTGACATCATTACGTCGAACGCGGCCCGTGTACATCCACTCACGGTCCTCCATCCTCTAACATATATAACCGAGTATAGTTTAATATAGACATGTAATGCATGTACACTACGTTCCTACCTTCTAATAGGTGATGATAGGTCCTAATCCCACCCGCGGTTGCGTAGATGGAGTTAGTTTCCATGCTCTACTCCGATCCGAGATAGAATTTCGGCAGCACCTCCCCGCTGTTCTCCGGATACACGTCCTGGTAGGGAGAGTGTACTGTCCGGAGAACAACAGGGAGGTGACGCCGAAACTCTATCTCGGACCGGAGTAGAGCATGAAACTAACCCCATCTACGCAACTGCGGGCTGTCCAAAAAACGTGGACAATTCGAAACTGATACATTTGTAGATATGCAAAGATCTGCATATCTACACCGTATCACTTTCGAACGGGAGACGCCTAACTGGGTTACGTGATCTACGACCATGATGCGGAAATAGAGGTTATACCTAGGGTGGCGGTGGAGTCAGGCTAGTCGGGCTGTGGCGGTTCGGTGCAGTGGCGACGCGACGCGGTGCAGGCAGACCCACAACGGCTAGGAAGACCTCTGCAAAAAAATAAACAAGTCTGTCAATAAAAAATTTCGGCAGCACCTCCCCTGCACGGGGAGGTTTCCAAAACCTGCAAATAAAACTGACAACACAATGGCTGACATCCACACATATATCAACGGCACGATGGCCAACAATCACATTTAATCGATATCCATATCCACCATCACCAACTAATATTAATTTCTACAACTAATTTCTACACCTAATCCACACATTTAATCGACAATCACATTTATTTCTACAACTAATTTCTACACCGTTCTTCAATTACGTACCGGAGGCGAGGACGGCGGAGGCGAGGACGGCGGAGGCGAGGACGAAGGCGCGGACGACGGCGAGCGAGCGGACGGCGGCGAGCGGGCGGACGACGGCGCGTGGGCGGGTAAACGGTGGGGCGCGGACGGCGGTGAGGCGGTGAGGCGGCGCTTGGACGGGCGGCGGTGACACTCGGCGGGCGGCGGCGTGCGCGGCGACGTGCGCGTGGCGGGGAGGCACGGCCGCGGCGAGGGGCCGGCGCGGGGAGGCGCGGGGAGGGGTTTCTCTCGGGAAGAAACGACGGCGCGCGGCGAGGCGGCGGCGCGGGGAGCTGGCGGTCGCAAGCGAGCGCGCGTCGCGGCGGCGCGGCGAGCGGGCGGGCGCGGGGAGCGGGGGGCATGGGGAGGCGCGGCGGGGCGGCGGCGCGGCGAGCGGGCTAGCGCGGGGAGGCGGCGGCGGCGAGCGAGCGGCGCGGCGTAACAGAGAGAGGAGTGGAGAGAAAGAAGGAGAAGGAAGAACGGGAGAGCCGTTTATTTGCTTTCTTTGTCGAGTGCCCGTGATCTGGCACTCGGCAAAGATTTTTTAAAAATATTAAAATATTCTTTGCCGAGTGCCAGATCGCTGGCACTCAGCAAAGTGTTCTTTGCCGAGTGCCATCTGGATGACACTCGGCAAAGAATCTTTTACAATCCTTTGCCGAGTGTTATCCAGCTGGCACTCGGCAAACCATCCTTTGCCGAGTGTCATTTGTGGACACTCGGCAAATTACTTTTTTATTTTTTTATTTTCCCTACCAAACTTTTTGTGGTATGTTCCTACACTATGTAGACCTACATGTACCATTTTGGGACAATTATAACAGTGTTTTCTATAGCTAGTACATTTAGTTTGTTTATTTGAATTTCTTCGAAAAATCCAGATTTGAACTGCAGGTCACTCGAAACTTGGAAAACCGTGCATGCAAAAATGATATCCATACTACTTAGCACAAGTTACGACCGATTTCAGGAGCGGACCGGAAACTTCGAGCACCATGCTCACTCAACATGACCGTAAACTTGCCACACAGCTGTTTAAAAATTGTATAAAACACAAACAAACTTAGAAAATCATGAAACCTGTCCACGTGTCATGATATCATATGTAGAGTCTGTGATAAAAATTTTAGAATGTTTGGAGAAAGTTGTGGGACACTATGTGTAGAAACCTAAGAGAACTACACATGAAATCATAGAGTTTCAATGTGGATCTCTTAGGTTTGTACACATAGTGTCCCACAACTTTCTCCAAACATTCTAAAATTTTTATCGCAGCCTGTACATATGATATCATGACACGTGGACAAGTTTCAGGATTTTCTGACTTTGTTTGTGTTTTATATAATTTTTAAACATGTCGATGACAAGTTCACGACCATGTTTAGTGAGCATGTTGCTCGAAGTTTCCGGTCCGCTCCTGGAATCGGTCGTAACTTATGCTAAGTAACATGAATATCATTTTTGCATGCACGGTTTTCCAAGTTTCGAGTGACCTGCAGTTCAAATCTAAATTTTCCGAAGAAATTCAAATAAACGAACTAAATCTACTAACGATTGAAAACTTTGTTAAAATTGTGCACAAATGATACATGTAGGTCTACACAGTGTAGGAACATACCACAAAAAATTTGGGAGACAAAATAAAAAAATAAAAATATACTTTGCCGAGTGTCTAGAGATGACACTCGGCAAAGAATCCTATTTGCCGAGTGCCAGCCGTAGGCTCTCGGCAACGACTAACGGCCGTCAGCTTTGGGACGGCCGTTGACGGCCCTTTGCCGAGAGCCCCCTTTGCCGAGTGTTTGACACTCGGCAAAACGTGTCTTTGCCGAGAGCCCCCTGTGCCGAGTGTTCAGCACTCGGTAAAGGGGCTCTTTGCCGAGTTCCTAACTTTACCGAGTGCGGCACTCGGCAAAGCGTACTGCACTCGGCAAAGCCTGCGATTCCGGTAGTGCTTAGAACCATGTGTGGCTCTTAATTTATTCCTGCTGTCATGCTCTGTATTGGTCTTAGGTGGCTTCAAGCGTATCTGTGAAATTGACCTTGGACAGTTTCACCGTGTTGTTGTGCAAAGCAATACTGGCAGGTCTTGCTCTGAAGATAACTGTCAAGACTGGTTTTCTATCGACTATGCTTTTGTTTGTGTTTCATTTTTTGTACAAAAAGATTTTTTTTGATTGTTTTCAAAGGCTGGAGGAAGTAACACGATGATGGATGATGCAGTGTCAAGACATATTCCTTTGGTGATTGATAGACCTACTATCATATTTGGTGCCGATACAACCCATACTCATCCCGGTGAAGATAGCATCCTCATCCTAGTGTAGCACATGGTTTTCATGTACTACCATTTTACAAGTAAAAGGAATAGTGGTCATGTGGTGTCATTTATAAGTAAAGGAATAGTGGACAGACTAAATTCGTAAGGGGCTGTATTGTTCTGATAGGGCGTCCCTATGTTCTAGTAATATTAAGAAATTGAGGTTTGATTAACTCTATTTTCATAAGACAACCAAATAGCTTAGAATTCGTGAATCTTGGTTCCTATTCCTAATTTTAGACTTTACTATCTACATCCAAACAGGTTATTAAAGGATTCATATGTACAGATATGAAGGAAGTTCAATATTAGAGGGACCATCATCGATATTGAATTTTAGCCGCTAAAGAACAATGTTACCTTCTAGAATAATATTGTTTGGTACAATAATTGTGTCGGGAAAATGATCCTCGGGCTTCCTAAGGCCACTAATCAGTAGAAGGACGTGATAAAGGCCCACCCCAAAAGGACCTGCCTTTGGATAAACTCGAGGCACCGAGCCGAAGGTCGAGCGAGGCGGGGCCACGAGGGGGTTAGGTGGATCAGGGGGAAGCCCCTCGAGTGGATTTCACACTTGACCGGGACTAACCCGCTACGCCGCATTAAGGGCATGTTTGGTTACATGCCTAACTTGCCACACTTTACCTAACTTTTCTGCCTAAGGTTAGTTATTCAATTCGGACAACTAACCTTAGGCAAAGTGTGGCAGATTTAGCCACGAACCAAACAGCCCTTAACTGCGTCTGGTGCCGAGCCACAGAGGTTGAGTCGGTCCTCCTTCCATTCATGATCTACGGACTCCAAAGCCTGCAACCCATTCATGACTTATCGAACCTAGGCCTAAGCGCGCTGGTCGCATACAGACTATGACGAACCAGGCCGAGATCTAGACTACGATAGCTAGAGGTCGGTACAGCACATGGAACATGGACGATAATGATGGCACCGAGACTCTTTGCTGCCCACCATAAAGAGATCGATTAGATACATCTGGATTTAATCTCCTTCAATTCTCTTTAGGCTCCATTCAATTTGGCCTAGAACGATATGGAATTCAGCACATTCTATCTAAAATTATGTCACTTGGATTAAAACTGGACTAATACTAAATGGTTGTTCGGATAGATTTAATCCTGAACGAAACCAGAGCATTTCCGGCCTTTTGACCCCTCTTTCACTCGGATTGGAGCCACATCTATGAACAACTGGAATCAAACCAGATCAGGATTTAGTAAATAACTAAGATCCACTCCATCCTGGTGTGGAACTGTTCGTGAGCGGGAACTGATCTTGGACTGCCGAACAGCCCCTTGATTCACTCCGATCCTCTTGCAACCTAAACGTGACCTTATATGTTGTACCTTTTGGGTAAAAATACTTTTTTTCAGCGAATCTGTGTTTCAGAAATCTAAACACACCCCTAATCCGATTCCGATGCTGTGCTGCCGCGCCACCGCATCCCTGCCGTCTCCACCTCCCACCTCGCATGCTGCCGACCCCCACGCGCGCCTCAGGGCGGCGGCGGCTCGCTACGACCTTCCGGGCGCGCTCGCCGCCTTCGTCTCCATGTCGTCACCCTCCTCCGCCGCTCACGCGGCCACGGGCCCCGTCCTACGCACCTTCACAGCGCTCCTCAAGCTCTGCGCGGCGCGCGCCGATCTCGCCACGGGCCGCGCCGTCCACGCGCAGCTCGAGGCGCGGGGGCTCGCCTCCGAGTCCATCGCTGCCACGGCGCTCGCCAACATGTACTTCAAGTGCCGCCGCCCCGCCGACGCGCGCAGGGTGTTCGACCGGATGCCTGCCAGGGACCGCGTCGCCTGGAACGCGGTCGTCGCTGGGTACGCGCGGAACGGGCTCCCAGCGTCCGCGATGGAGGCGGTCGTCCGGATGCAGGGGGAGGAGGGCGGGGAGCGGCCCGACTCCGTCACGCTTGTGTCCGTGCTGCCGGCCTGCGCCGACGCCCGGGCGCTCCGCGCGTGCAGGGAGGTACACGCCTTCGCGCTCCGCGCCGGGCTCGATGAGCTCGTCAACGTCTCCACGGCGGTCCTTGACGCCTACTGCAAGTGCGGCGCGGTGGAGGCGGCAAGGGCTGTCTTCGATTGTATGCCTGTCAGGAACTCCGTGTCTTGGAACGCCATGATTGACGGGTATGCTGACAACGGGAACGCCACGGAGGCTATGGCTTTGTTCTGGAGGATGGTCCAGGAGGGCGTGGATGTGACGGATGCGTCTGTGTTGGCAGCACTGCAAGCGTGCGGGGAGCTTGGATATCTAGATGAGGTGAGGCGTGTCCATGAGCTACTTGTGAGAGTTGGCTTGAGCTCCAATGTGTCGGTGACGAACGCGCTTATCACCACATACGCCAAGTGCAAGAGGGCAGACCTCGCTGCCCAGGTGTTCAACGAGCTGGGCAACAAAAAGACACGGATCTCGTGGAATGCCATGATCCTCGGCTTCACGCAGAACGAATGCCCTGAGGATGCAGAGAGGCTCTTCGCTAGGATGCAGTTGGAAAATGTGAGACCAGATTCGTTCACCCTGGTCAGCGTGATTCCTGCAGTCGCGGACATTTCTGATCCGCTGCAAGCAAGATGGATCCATGGATATTCTATCAGGCACCAACTAGACCAGGATGTCTATGTCCTGACAGCCCTTATTGACATGTACTCCAAATGTGGGCGTGTCAGCATAGCTAGAAGGCTCTTCGATTCCGCAAGGGACAGACATGTTATCACCTGGAATGCGATGATCCATGGTTATGGTTCACATGGTTTTGGCCAGGCTGCAGTTGAGCTATTTGAAGAGATGAAGGGCACTGGCAGTTTGCCCAACGAGACAACATTCCTCTCAGTTCTTGCAGCTTGCAGTCATGCTGGTTTGGTTGATGAAGGGCGGAAATATTTTGCTAGCATGAAGAAGGACTACGGGCTTGAACCTGGAATGGAGCACTACGGTACCATGGTGGATCTACTTGGACGAGCTGGGAAGCTAGACGAAGCTTGGTCTTTCATCAAAAACATGCCTATAGAACCTGGCATTAGTGTTTATGGTGCAATGTTAGGTGCTTGCAAGTTGCACAAGAATGTTGAATTGGCTGAAGAATCAGCACAGATAATCTTTGAGCTGGGCCCAGAGGAGGGGGTGTATCATGTCCTTTTGGCAAACATTTATGCAAACGCTTCAATGTGGAAAGACGTCGCGAGGGTGAGGACTGCTATGGAGAAGAAAGGACTCCAGAAGACTCCTGGATGGAGTATTATCCAGCTCAAAAATGAGGTCCATACCTTCTACTCTGGAAGCACAAATCACCAGCACGCGAAGGACATATACGCAAGACTGGCTAAGCTCATCGAAGAGATCAAAGATATGGGCTATGTGCCAGACACTGATTCAATACATGATGTGGAGGATGATGTCAAGGCACAGCTGCTTAACACCCACAGTGAGAAGCTTGCTATTGCATATGGGCTCATTCGAACAGCCCCTGGCACGACAATTCAGATAAAGAAGAACCTTCGAGTTTGTAACGACTGTCATAATGCAACCAAGTTAATATCTCTACTGACAGGACGGGAAATAATCATGAGAGACATTCAACGCTTTCACCATTTTAAGGATGGTAAATGTTCATGTGGAGACTACTGGTAGTGAAATGTTGAAGGCAGTCTGAATATCCATTTCCGAGATGATATACAGCTGCTATACAAGTATACAATTAGACTAACAGGTAAAGCTAACTATTCTATCTTTTTCACCGACCATGTTTTGAATTTGATCGGGGGCATTCGATATGTTGATTTAATGAGGAATGTATACCATGTTCTTTTATAGTCTGTGTAGCCACCCTTTGCATTGATGGCTCTTGGTTAAGCTAGTGAACCTATTGTAGAGTTACAGGTTTCAGTCCATTCGGCTTTGTCATTGATACATTTTTTTATTATTTCTAAATAAAAGTAGTGCACAAGATATTTATGTCTATTGAGGGCACTGCTTTTCATCATCATGCCTTGTCTGAAGCAGTGAAGCTAAATGTACACGATGAGATGAGCACTGGAAACTGAAGGAAATAAGCTAAACGCCTTGTCTGATTCAGCTGACGTGTACTTGCCAATTGCTGCCAAGGTTCAGCAAGCTTGACGATGACTGCTATGGTTCCTCTCCAGCAAAACCAGACACTCCCCGTAATACAATCACAGGTACAGGTACGCTAGAAGACGTTGTTGTCTGTTACTTGAATCAGTATAAGAGAATTCGCTTAATTGTGGCGCAATCTTAAGTTGCATGAATCAGTGAAGCCAAATGCAGCATGATTGAGATGTACTGCAAATATTGGGAGGCATATAAAATGAGAAGAGACCTGTGGTCTATTAGAAAAGGAGCTTTCTGTATGCTGCGTTGTCAACAAATATGTCAGGTGTTGATCCTTTAAGACCCACATACAACTTTTGGATCTGCCAGTAAGCAAAGCAAAGCAAAAAAAAAATCAGAAAGAGTGTACGGCAGGTGATCAAGCATGGCAGCGGTGTTGGCTATCAGAATGACAGGTGAAGGACTGAAACCCTGACGTGCAGGCCGGGCCATTGGTTAGCCTGACCAATCCTGGTAGGTGTCTGCCATTTATGATGGCAAAATGGCTGGGCTGGCTCTGGGAGCAACTCTCTCCAATGAGGGCTTTCCGTCATTGATGCCAGTGCAGACCGTTTTTCTTCGCCTTGCTCTCAGTCTCAGGTACGCTCCTGCCCTGGCTGAATTGCACTACACATGAGCGAGCATATGGCAATCTAAGAAATCTCTCGAGTCTTTCTGCTGGCCACAATCTTCCTAACCTAGGCAGCAGCTAGCTCTTTGATCCCTGTTGGATTGGATGGAGGTCCGTGGCAGTGCACCCAGCATGAAGCCAAAGGTGGAGCCGCCGTTGGAGGCTTCACACGACTGGGAGGTGACCCCGCTGTCCGGCGACAACCCCTTCTTCACCAGCGTCATGCGCAAGAGCCAAGTCCAGAACCCCTTTCAGCTGGTACACCGTACACCTTTTCTTTCTTTTCTTTTCTCCCCAGTCCGGAACGCACACCGTACTGTTTGTTCCAGGTCATCCCGGTTCGCTTCCACCGCCACCTCCCGGAGGCGCGGACGCCCGCGGTGCTCCTCTGCCGCGGCCGGTCGTGGACGGTGAGCTACGCGGGCGTCGGCAAGTGGAAGAGGCTCCAGGGGGCGTGGAGGGACTTCGCCCGCGACAACGGGCTCCGCCTCGGGGACGCCTGCGTCTTCGAGCTCCTCGTGCCCAGTACTGATGCAACCCAAGGAGACGGAGACGGCAGCAAGGATCAGAGGGAGGTGGTGTTCCGTGTGCAGGTGCTCCGCGGCGGCCTGCCGGCTGAGATCACCTCCCGGGGCGCCACCTCCGACGATCCACTCGTCATTGTGGACTAGATCCAACTGCGGGGAGAGTAGTACGTAGTAGTGGTGCAGTGCAGTCTGTAGAGGAGACGAGACGCTCAGGAGCTAGGTAGCATCGTCGTTGTATTTTGTTGTTGCCCCTGCTCTAGCTAGCTCGCTGGTCCTCGTGGATCTTGTAGCCAGTTTCTTTCTTTCAGCTGCAGGCCTTCCTCTTCCTGTGGACACGGTTGCTCCATCACCAAGTGTGCTGATGCTACCAGCTTTCTGCTGTGACAGTACACAGTAGACGCTATCACCAAGTGTGCTGATGCTACCAGATTCCAGTAGACGCGGCATGCTTCAAGAGATGTGTTCAATGAGCATCATCCTTTGTGTCCATCCACTACCGGAATCTGCGTCTTTGCCGAGTGCCGGTGCCTTTGCCGAGTGCTTTTTATCGGGCACTCGGCAAAGCAGACTTTGCCGAGGGCCGCACTCGGTAAAGTCCTGCGCTCGGTAAAGAGCTAATTTACCGAGTGTAGGACACTCGGCACAGCCAAGCACTCGGCAAAGACTGCTTTGCCGAGGGTCAAGCACTCGGCAAACATGGCTCTCGGCAAAGGGCCGTTAGCGGCCGTCTACAACTGACGGCCGTCAGTCTTTGCCGAGTGTCAAATATCTGGCACTCGGCAAACGTAGTCTTTGCCGAGTGTCCTATGTAGACACTCGGCAAAGCATATTTTTATTTTTTTTATTTTGGTCACCAAACTTTTTGTGGTATGTTCCTACACTATGTAGACCTACATGTACCATTTTGGGACAATTATAACAGTGTTTTCTATAGCTAGTACATTTAGTTTGTTTATTTGAATTTCTTCGGAAAATTCAGATCTGAACTGCAGGTCACTCGAAACTTGGAAAACCGTGCATGCAAAAATGATATCCATGCTACTTACCACAAGTTACGACCGATTTGAGGAGCGGACCGGAAACTTCGAGCACCATGCTCACTCAACATGACCGTAAACTTGCCATCCAAGTGTTTAAAAATTGTATAAAACACAAACAAAGTCAGAAAATCATGAAACATGTCTACGTGTCATGATATCATATGTAGAGGCTGTGATAAAAATTTGAAAAAGTTTCGAGAAAGCTGTAACGCACTATGTGTACAAACCTAAGAGATCCACATTGAAACTCTATGATTTCATGTGTAGTTCTCTTAGATTTCTACATATTGTGTCTCACAACTTTGTCCAAACATTCTAAAATTTTTATCACAGCCTGTACATATGATATCATAACACGTGGACAAGTTTCATGATTTTCTGACTTTGTTTGTGTTTTATAAAAATTTTAAACAGCTGGATGACAAGTTCACGGCCATGTTGAGTGAGCATGGTGTTCGAAGTTTCCGGTCCGCTCCAGAAATCGGTCGTAACTTGTGCTAAGTAGCATGGATATCATTTTTGCATGCACGGTTTTCCAAGTTTCGAGTGACCTGCAGTTCAAATCTAAATTTTTCGAAGAAATTCAAATAAACGAACTAAATCTACTAGCTATTAAAAACACAGTTATAATTGTCCCAAAATAGTACATGTAGGTCTACATAGTGTAGGAACATACCACAAAAAGTTTCATAAACAAAATAAAAAAATTAAAATACATTTTGCCGAGTGTCCCATGTTGGACACTCGGCAAAGAAAGCTTTGCCGAGTGCTTGTCGGGCGGCACTCGGCAAAGTTGTTAAAACCCTAAGTCTAGTCTTTGCCGAGTGCCAACAGAAAGGCACTCGGCAAAAAAGCCTTTGCCGAGTGCCTTTGATCTGGCACTCGGCAAAGGCTTTTTTGCCAAGTGCCAGATCAAAGGCACTCGGCAAAGTATATTTTTTAATTTTAAAAAAATCTTTGCCGAGTGCCCGCGATCTGGCACTCGGCAAAGACTATTTCGTTGGCAGTAAACCGAGCGCCGCCGCACTCTTTCCTCTCACTCTCTCAATCTCACCACTCACCCGCCGCTCGTCGCCTAACCGCGCGGACGCCGCCCGGACGCTGCCTCGCCGCTCGCCGCCCGGACGCCGCCTCGCCGCGCGCGCCGTCCCTCCCCGCTAGAGCTCGCCACCCGGACGCCTCCTCGCCGCGCGCGCCACCCGGACGCCGCCTCGCCGTGCGCGCCACCCGCCTCGCCGGTGTCGCGCCGCCCGGTCGCCGCCTCGCCGCACCCCGCCCCTCCCCGTCGTCCTCACGCCGCCACGGTCGTCTTCCATCCCCGCTGTCCTTACGCCCTCACGGTCGCCGCCTTCCCCGCGCGCCATCCTCTGGTAAGAGCTGTAACAATCCAAGTTTTAGCATCGTTATAGCAAATTTGTGTAGTCTGTGGTAAAATCTTAGATGTTTGTGAAATGTAGATGTAAATTATATGTTGTGTTTGTGAAATGTAGATGTAAATTATCTGTTTTTGTGAATGTTTTCATGAACTCGGTGGTGTGTCATGTGCTACGACCCGCGGGAAGCCCGGGCCAGGGGTCCTAGTTTTAGTTGTATGCCGATTAGATATGATTGTGTGGCGATAGTAAAATAGTTTCTATATAATGTGATAATGGATATGGATGTCGATTAAATGTGATTGTCGGCCATCGTGCCGTTGATATATGTGTGGATATCAGCCATTGTGTTGTCAGTTTTATTTGCAGGTTTTGGAAACCTCCCCGTGCAGGGGAGGTGCTGCCGAAATTTTTTATTGACAGGCTTGTTTATTTTTTTACAGAGGTCTTCCTAGCTGCTGCGGGTCTGCCTGCACCGCGTCGCGTCGCCACTGCACCGACCCGCCACAGCCCCGCTAGCCTGATTCCACCGTCACCCTAGGTATAACCTTTACATCCGCATCATGGTCGTAGATCACGTAACCCAGTTAGGCGTCTCCCGTTCGAAAGAGATACGGTGTAGATATGCAGATCTTTGCATATCTACAAATGTATCAGTTTCGGATTGTCCACGTTTTTTGGACAGCCCGCGGTTGCGTAGATGGTGTTAGTTTCATGCTCTACTCCGGTCCGAGATAGAGTTTCGGCGTCACCTCCCTGTTGTTCTCCGGACAGTACACTCTCACTGCCAGGACGTGTATCCGGAGAACAGCGGGGAGGTGCTACCGAAATTCTATCTCGGATCGGAGTAGAGCATGGAAACTAACTCCATCTACGCAACCGCGGGTGGGATTAGGACCTATCATCACCTATTAGAAGGTAGGAACGTAGTGTACATGCATTACATGTCTATATTAAACTATACTCGGTTATATATGTTAGAGGATGGAGGACCGTGAGTGGATGTACACGGGCCGCGTTCGACGTAATGATGTCACCCCAGAATGGATTAGGAAGACCGATGCTTTCGTGGAACGGGCATATGGCGAAGCTGCTAAAGGAGCTAGCCTAGTCCCTTGTCCGTGCAGCAAATGTGACAACCGGAAAAGAAAACCAAAGAAGGCCATGGTAGAACATATTTGGAAGAATGGATTTACGCCGGACTATACTCGGTGGATCTTCCATGGTGAAGCGCATCGCACGAGAGAGGAGGTGGTGAGACAACGCGTCGAGGATTACGATGCTGATGCCGGGGTAGGAGACATGTTGAACGACTATCACGAGGCACAGTTCGCCGAAGGACGTACGGAGGACGAGCCAGAGGCGACCGCAAAGGCATTCTACGACATGTTTGACGCGGCACAGAAACCCCTTCACGGCAAGACAAAGGTTTCTCAACTGGATGCCATTGGGCGTATAATGGCGTTCAAGTCGCAGTATAGCATGAGTCGAGACGCATTCGATGGTTTGTTGACAGTTATTGGCAGCCTGCTTCCGGAGGATCACGTTCTGCCAAAGAGCATGTACGAGGCACAGAAACTCCTTCGTGCACTCAAGATGACGTATGAGCAGATACATGCTTGTCCGAAGGGCTGCGTCCTATTTAGGAAAGAACACACTGAGGCAAAGTACTGTCCGAAGTGTAAATCATCTAGGTTCATGGAGGTAGACTCTGGTGATGGACAAAAGAGGCAGCTCGACATCCCCGTGACAATCCCACGCCACCTCGTTCATGATCTGTTTTGTGATGATCCAGACTTACCTTTATGAGTGTTGGTGATGTTAGTTAAACTTTATCTTGTGAGATACTTGGTGATGTTAGTGATGACGCAGACTTATTTCTGTTTTGTGATGATCCTTACTTATATTTGTGAGACTTTAGTGAGACTTTGTGATATATATGGTGTTGATGATAAATGTGTTCATTCTGTGATGTGATTGATATATAATGTGATGTGAATCATATATATCTTTTGTTTGTTTGGATGGAACAACAAAAGCAAATAAAAAAGGGACATTCTGGTCACTTTGCCGAGTGTAACACTCGGCAAAGGGGCGCTTTGCCGAGTGCTATGACCATGGCACTCGGCAAAGAAGGCAACCTGGAAACCGGTAAAGCCATCTTTGCCGAGTGCTGACAATGGCACTCGGCAAAGAAGAGGCAGCTCGACATCCCCGTGACAATCCTACGCCAACTTCCGTTCATACCGAGGATCCAGCGTCTATACATGACAGAGGAATCCGCGAAACAGATGATATGGCACAAAAAAGGCAAACGATACAATCCTGACAAGATGGTTCACGCATCCGATGGTGAAGCATGGACCCACTTTGATGCCATTCACCATGAGAAAGCCAAAGAGGCTCGTAATGTTCGTGTTGCGCTGGCCACAGATGGGTTCAATCCCTATGGAATGACCGCTGCCCCATACACATGTTGGCCCGTGTTCGTTATCCCCATCAATCTCCCCCCCGGCGTATGCTTTCAAAGACAGAACATATTCGTGTCGTTGATAATTCCTGGACACCCGGGGAATAAAATGGGCATGTACATGGAGCCTTTGATTGATGAATTGGTCCGTGCTTGGGAGGAAGGGGTATGGACGTACGACCGAGCTACGAAGACAAACTTCAAAATGCATGTTTGGTACCAGTACTCCATGCATGACTTTCCGGCGTATGGGCTATTTTGCGCCTGGTGTGTTCACGGTAAGTTCCCATGCCCAGTTTGCAAGGAAGCTCTTAGGTTCATTTGGTTGAAGAAGGATGGCAAATATTCATCATTCGATAAACATCGATAATTTCTCCCTCCATACCATGCATTCCGATTAGACATCAAGAACTTTACGAAAGGTGTCGTGGTGACAGACCGCCCACCTGCAATGATGACTGGTGCCGAAGTTCGCGAACAGATAGATGGTCTCGTGGCCAACCCAGAAGGTGGTTTTGTGGGATATGGTGAGCAACATATGTGGACACATAAGTCGGGCTTGACTCGGCTCCCCTATTATGATGACCTGCTCCTTCCACACAACATTGACGTGATGCACACTGAAAAGAATGTCGCCGAGGCACTTTGGGCGACAATTATGGAGATTCCTGATAAGTCAAAGGATAACATAAAGGCAAGAGTGGATCTGGCAGAGTTATGTGATAGACCAAACCAAGAGATGAAGCCGCCTAGTGGTGGTAAGACATGGAGAAGGCCTAAGGCCGATTTCGTCCTGAGCAGGGCCCAGAGGAAGGAAGTACTACGATGGATCAAGATGTTAATGTTCCCTGATGGGTATGCAACTAACCTTAGTAGGGGGGTGAACTTATCTACTCTGCGAGTCTTAGGGATGAAGAGTCATGACTTCCACATATGGATTGAACGAATTCTTCCGGCGATGGTTCGAGGCTATGTCCCTGAGCATGTCTGGCTAGCGCTTGCAGAGTTGAGCTATTTCTTCCGCCAGCTTTGTGCAAAAGAGTTAGCTCGGACCATGATTGCAGACTTGGAAAGGATGGCACCCGTGTTACTGTGTAAGCTGGAGAAGATCTTTCCACCCGGCTTCTTCAATCCGATGCAGCATTTGATTATTCATCTCCTGTATGAGGCACGAATGGGGGGGCCCGTGCAGGGACGTTGGTGCTATCCAATCGAGAGATGTCTAAAGAGTATCCGAAAGAAATGTAGAAATAAATGCAAAATCGAGGCTTCCATTGCAGAGGCATACATAATGGAGGAGGTGTCAAACTTCACAACAACTTACTATGGTGACAAACTGCCGAGCGTGCATAATCCACCCCCTCGTTACAATGATGGCGGCAATGAATCGAACCTCAGCATTTTTCGAGGGCAACTCGGAAGCGCGAGTGGTTCGACCACCAAGACCCTGAGACATGAAGAGTGGCGCCATATCATGTTATATGTATTGACCAACCTTGAAGAGGTGACGCCATACATGGAGCAATTTCTTCATGAATTCTGGCATCGATCAAGGGACCCAACTCCACAGGAATATGATACCCTTCTTAGAAAGGGTGCGGGAAATGGATTGCCCGATTTCATTTCCTGGTTTAAACATAAGGTACGTGCTTAGTTTGTTATTCCAAGTTGCTCTTACGTGCGAATAATATAACAATCTAGCGTGTTTGAACTTGCAGGGCCAAAGAGAGCCGTCTATGAGTGCCGAGTTGAGACAAGTAGCCAATGGCTTTGCCTATAGGGTCAGGAAATTTTCTGGGTATGACGTCAATGGATACCGTTTTCGCACAACAAGCTACGACCAAAGTCGGCCCAATCGAAAAACCACGTGTTCTGGAGTCTTTACGCCCGGGCTTGACGAGGTCGAGTATTATGGAAGAATTGAAGAAATATATGAAGTCAATTTTTATGGTTCCAAACCTCTTACTCCAGTGATATTCAAATGTCATTGGTTTGACCCTGAAGTTACGAGACGGACACATTCTAATCTTGGGATAGTCGAAATTCGACAGGATTCCACCTTAACAGGAGACGATGTCTATATTGTGGCCCAACAGGCCACACAAGTGTATTATCTTCCATATGCGTGCCAAACGAAACAATATCTTAAGGGTTGGGATGTTGTGTATAAGGTATCACCGCACGCTAAATTACCTGTTCCAAACGATGAAGATTATAACTTAGACCCGGACACATATGACAGAGAGTTCTTCTAAGAAGATGGGCTCGAAGGGCAATTTGAGATAGACTTAACCAAAGCGATCGGAATGGAAGTAGATATTGAAATGGTTGTTGATGACGAGGATGATGAGGTGCAAAATGAGAATGACTTAGAAATACTTGAAGGCAATGCCAATGACGAAATTGTGCCTTCAGATGATGTTGACTATGAAATGGTTGATAGTGATGATGACACTTATGATCCAGCTAACCCGGACACATATGAAGATTATTTTTAATCGATGTAATGCTATATTTCATTTATTTTGCATATGTTTCTAAATACATATTTTTTATCTGTGCTTAATTGTTTACTCTTAATTGCAGGTTGTTGGACAAAGATGGTGGGCGGTGGGACGAGGACGAGGAGGGGGAGGGGGAGGGGGAGGGGGAGGAGGAGCACCCGTAGGACGGAGGAGGAGGCGCAGCAGGACGACGCCGTACAGCAGCAGGTGGAGCAGCAAGCCGCTGTCGATGCGGCACAGCAGGACGACGACGATGCGGCGCAGCAGGACGACGACGACGACGACGCCGCTCAGCAGGACGTCTCAGGTTCTGGCTCCTCAGGTTCGAGGAGTATCTACCTGCGAGGTCCCGCGAGCCTACCTAAGCGACCCATACTTCGTGACAGACGTCCGCTGATACGACCCGATGGAGAGAGGTAGGTAACTTTAGATGTTGTTGCTGCTTTTTCATATTATATGTTCAAATTAATAATAGAAACTAATACTTCATCTTAATCACTTCGACAGGTCTTGGATGGTTTTGGAGACTGCAGGGGGTCACGGCCGCAACCCCAATGGCATCCTCGGCCTTTTATGCCGGGAACACTTCCCTGGACTTGTCGAGTACGCCGGAGTGACGAGCCCAGCATACACCTTCGACCACTACGCCGTCGCCCCCGATGCAGTAGATCGGGACGACAGACAATTCAACAACAAGGCGGAGCGGGTGAAGCAAGAGCTGTGGGTAAGTCTTCCTCGGACTATATTGTTTAATAAGTCGCATTTGTTGCATATTCTTGAAATAATGTATGGATACATCGTCTTTGTATGTAGGATTTCTTTAGGTGCGATGCTGGATACGAGGCCAGGGCGGATGTGGTGTCTACGACGTGCTGTAAGAAGCTCGTCGTGGACATGCACTACGAGGCGCGCATCCAGGCCATCGTCACTTACCACGGCTCCGTCCTTGGGGAGAAGGTGAACAAGAAGGACGCCCGAACCATGTCATTGACTGCGGACCAGTACTTGCAGGTAAATACAAAACTTTATTATTGGTACTAAATATGCTTATTCTTATCTTCTGATATGCGGTGTACTTATATTTTTTTAGATGATTCCTCATTGGTGCGCCGCGCATCCTGAGTGCTGGGAGAAGATGGTGCAGAGGTGGTGCTCGGCTGAGTGGGACGAGGCGCACAACGCTAGCCGGGAACGGCGTTTGCTGATGCAAGGTCCCTCCCACCATCAAGGCAGCCGGAGCCTGGGCAAATACGCGGAAGCATGGGTACGCGCTCTTTTTTATTTAGGTATATAACTTTCGATTAGACATGATTTCTAACCATATCGTTGGTTTTCTCGCAGTCGGCGGCACATGGTGGCGCGCCTTGCTCCACGTTCTCGGCATATGCCATGGCCCACAAGGGGAAGGCAACGTCCGACGTCACCTACAACCCGGATGACGGGCCCGAGGCGTACACCAACCCCGCCATCCACAGCCGACTCAGTGAGTACACCGCCATGGCCAAGGAGGTCCATGGGCTAGATTACGATCCGAGGACCGAGGACATCGACGGAGATGTCCTCATGAGGGTCGGAGGAGGCAAGAGGCATGGGCGATACTGGATTGCCGACGGGGCAATCGACTCGTCCTCCACTCCCACTCTCTCTCAGGTGCGAGCAAGGAGCACGAGCCCAGCCATACGACCTCGGCAGGACACCTCACAGCATCGTATCCAGCAACTCCAGGTTATTCCTTATCTATTCATTGTTCATTGATTTTTATATATCTTCTCTTTGCATTATCGTAACATTAGGGCGAAATATTACAGACTCAGCTAGATGATGAGAGGAGGCAACGTGAGGAGCTAGAGAAGAGGATGGCGGAGATGTTCGCGTACATGCAGAGCCTTGGCGCCGCACAGGGTCATGCTCCACCACCTCCGTTGTTCCCTGCAGCTGACCCTACAGAGTTCACTACTCCTGTGAGTATCAAAATTTTAGTACTGCATGATATTTATTCATATGTTCTCACACATACAATCTCTTCTCTGTGCAGGGTCAATCGGCGGCGTCGAACAACCCTCATGCTTCGTCCAGCCCTTCGCCGAACCAGTCCAGATGCCCACCTCGTTGATGATCTGTTTTGTGATGATCCAGACTTACCTTTATGAGTGTTGGTGATGTTAGTTAAACTTTATCTTGTGAGATACTTGGTGATGTTAGTGATGACGCAGACTTATATCTGTTTTGTGATGATCCTTACTTATATTTGTGAGACTTTAGTGAGACTTTGTGATATATATGGTGTTGATGATAAATGTGTTCATTCTGTGATGTGATTGATATATAATGTGATGTGAATCATATATATCTTTTGTTTGTTTGGATGGAACAACAAAAGCAAATAAAAAAGGGACATTCTAGTCACTTTGCCGAGTGTAACACTCGGCAAAGGGGCGCTTTGCCGAGTGCTATGACCATGGCACTCGGCAAAGAAGGCAACCTGGGAACCGGTAAAGCCATCTTTGCCGAGTGCTGACAATGGCACTCGGCAAAGAAGGAAACCTGGGAACCGGCAAAGACATCTTTGCCGAGTGCCATTGCCAAGGCACTCGGCAAAGGGACTGGCAAAGGGGCCCACTGGAGGGTTCTTTGCCGAGTACCTGTCCAACAGACACTCGGCAAAGAAGCCTCCTTTGCTGAGTGCCTACTAGAGCTCTCGGCACAGGGACTGGCAGTGGGGCCCACTGGGTCAGTCTTTGCCGAGGGCCTCTCGAGCAAACACTCGGCAACATTGACCTCTTTGCCGAGTGCCACAGACGGCACTCGGCAAAGGATCCGTCACCGTTACTTGGCGCCGTGACGGTGACTTTTCTTTGCCGAGTGCCCGACAAATAGTACTCGGCAAAGAGGCTGTTGCCGATGTACAGTTCACCGAGCGTTCTTTGCCGAGTGTAGGATTGCCTTTGCCGTGTGTCTGAGACACATGGCAAAGGAGCTGATTCCGGTAGTGATCCATCGTGTCAATAATTAGAGCTGAATAGCTCGACCGAGTTTAGGGTTTAGGTTTAACGAGTCGGTTCGGCGCCACAGAGTCATCTCGATTTCTTTATGAGCTTAGGCCGACTCGTTTGGCATGCGAGACAGAGCAGAAAAAACAATATATATAATAATCAATTTTTTATTAATTGTAAATCAATTTAATAAAAAATAGCAATTATACTGATAGTTTAATAAACCACATCAATGTAACACTAAATTAACATAACTCATCACTCATCAGTTCATCAACAATTCATAATTCACACAAGTGTTTATCAATTTAACGCACACTCGTAGTCACATAGACCAATTTATTAACATATAGACATACTTTATCAATCACCAGTTCAACTCATAGTCCATATGCACCACACATACATATAATATGTTCATCAACTGTTGCGTAAATGATATGTGGAAGGGAAATAGGGTCAAACCTTTTCCTAAATGATTTTGGTGGTTGGAATGCCCAACACAAATAATTGCACTAACTAGTTTACTCTAGATTATATATTCTTCAGGTGCTAAAGGTTCAACACAAAGCAATAAAAAGATCAAAGTTAGGGTTCAAAAGAAAGGAGCAAAAGAAACCGAAGAGAACCCTGGTATGGTGCACCGGACTGTCCGGTGTGCCACCGGACAGTGCCCGATGCCCAGGGCCGTACGACTTCAAACTTACCACCTTCGGGTTTCTGGAGAGCCGCTCTGCTATAATTCACCGGACTGTCCGGTGTGCCACCGGACTGTTCGGTGTACCACCGGAGCAACGGCTAGCGAGCGCAACGGTCGACTCCAACGGTCGCCTGCAACTTGAACAATGCGCGGACAGTTCGCGCAGAGTCAGAGCAGCGCCAGAGGGTGCACCGAACAGTGAACAGGACCTGTCCGGTGTGACACCGGACTGTCCGGTGCCCCAAGATGTCAGACTCCAACGGTCGAAACCGTCAGAACCCTAACAGTTGGGTGACATGGCTGGCGTACCGGACAGTGTCCGGTGGCGCACCGGACTGTCCGGTGCGCCCATCGACAGACAGCCTCCCCAACGGTTGAATTGGTGGTTGGGGCTATAAATACCCCCCCAATCACCACCACTCCAAGTATCCAAGTTTTTTAGACATCTCATTCAATACAAGAGCTAGTGCAATCAATACAAGACACAATTCAAAAGAATCAAAGCCTCTCCAAGTCCCAAATACACTCCAAACGCTCAGTGACTAGAGAGAGTGAGTTTTGCTCGTGTTCTTTGAGCTCTTATTCTTGGATCACTTTCTTCTTCCCCATTCTTGTTCTTCAAGCACTTGTAATCAAAGCAAAAGACACCAATTGTGTGGTGGTCCTTGTGGGGTCTAAGTGACCCGTTTGATTAAGGAGAAAGCTCACTCGGTTTAGGTGACTGTTTGAGAGAGGGAAAGGGTTGAAAGAGACTCGGTCTTTGTGACCATCTCAATGGGGACTAGGTTCATTGGAACCGAACCTCGGTAAAACAAATCACCGTGTCATCCGCTCTATTTCTTTGGCTGATTTGTTTTCCCCCTCTCTTTCGGACTTAGATTTATTTCTAACGCTAACTCTGGCTTGTAGTTGTGTTTTAAGTTTGTAAATTTCAGTTTCCGCCTATCCATCCCCCTCTAGGCGACTTTCAATTGGTATCGGAGCCCGGTGCTTCATTTGAGTCTAACCACTCGAAGTGATGTTGGGAGATCACGCCAAGAGGGAGATCGTGATCGGCGGTGACAAGTCCGCAAGCTCGGGAAGAACTCATTCGAGGGAGTCCAGCCACAAGCACAAGGAGGAATCTTTTTCCTCCATCAAGTCACAACGGAGAGGTGACAAGAGGAAGAAGATGAAGAAAGTGGTCTACTATGAGACGGACTCTTCATCACCCTCCACCTCCGGCTCCAAATAGGCGTCCGTCACTTCTAAGCGCCATGAGCGCAAGAAGTATAGTAAGATGCCCCTCTGCAATCCTCGCATTTCCAAACGCACTCCATTACTTTCCGTTCCCCTAGGCAAACCACTATTTTTTGATGGTGAGGATTATTGTATGTGGAGTGATAAAATGAGGCATCACCTAACCTCACTCCACAAAAGCATATGGGATATAGTTGAGTATGGAGCACAGGTACCAAAGGTAGGGGACAAGGACTATGATTCGGACGAGGCCGACCAAATTCGGCACTTGAACTCCCAAGCCACAACTATACTCCTCGCCTCCTTGTGTCGAGAGGAGTATAATAAGGTGCAAGGGTTAAAGACGGCTAAAGAAATTTGGGACATTCTCAAAACGGCGCACGAAGGGGACGAGGTGACCAAGATCACCAAACGGGAGACGATCGAGGGGGAGCTCGGTCGATTCATCCTCAACCAAGGAGAGGAGCCACAAGCCATGTACAACTGGCTCAAGACCTTGGTCAACCAAGTGCGCAACCTTGGGAGCACCAAATGGGATGACCATGAAATGGCAAGGTTATTCTTAGACCACTCGTATTTCGTAATCGTACTCAAGTTTAATTAATACGAGGTGATCCTAGATATAAGCTAATGTCTCCCGAGGAAGTGATAGGAAAGTTTGTGAGCTTTGAGTTGATGATCAAAGGCTCCAAACAAATCGTCGAGCAAGGCGGCACCTCCACACCCGAGGTGCAATCCGTCGCATTCAAAGCGATGGAAGAAAAGAAAGAAGAGTCTACATCTAGTAGGCTCCCCATCGACGCCTCCAAGCTCGACAACGAGGAAATGGCGCTCATCATCAAGAGCTTCCGTCAAATCCTCAAGCAAAGGAGGGGGAAGGATTACAAACGCCGCTCCAAGAAAGTGTGCTATAAGTGTGGTAAGCCCAGTCATTTCATTGCTAAATGTCCTATGTCTAGTGATAGTGATAGGGGCGACGACAAGAAGGGAAAGAGGAAGGAAAACAAGAAGTACTACAAGAAGAAGGGCGGCGATGCCCACGTGTGTCGGGAATGGGACTCCGATGAGAGCTCCACCGACTCATCCTCCGATGAGGATGCCGCCAACATCGCCATCAACAAGGGCCTCCTCTTCGCCAACGTCAGCCACAAGTGTCTCATGGCAAAGGACGACAAAAAGAAGGTAAAATCTAGAGCCTCCACTAAATATACAACATTTAGTGATGAGGGTAGCTCTAGTGAAGATGAGGATGATTTGCTTAGTCTTTTTGGTAACCTTAACATGCAATAAAAGGAAAAATTAAATGAATTGATAGGTGCTATTCATGAGAAGGATGAACTCTTGGATAGCCAAGAGGAATTCCTTATTAAGGAAAACAAAAAGCATGTTAAGGTGAAAAATGCTTATGCTTAGGAAATAGAGAAATGTGAAAAATTGACTAGTGAGCTTAGCGTTTGCCATGACACTATCTCCAACCTTAGAATTGAGAATGCTAATTTGATTGCTAAGGTTGAGAAGAGAAAGGTCTGTGATGATTCAATTGCCAATCTTAAAAATAATAATGCAAGTTTAATTGCTAAGATTGACAAATTGAATGAATCAATTTCTAGCCTTAAGATTGAGAATGATGAATTAATTGCTAAGGCTAAGGATTTAAATGTTTGCAATGATTCTATTTCCTATCTTAGAAATGAGAATGCTACTTTATATGCTAAGATAGAGGAATTAAGATCTTGCAAACCCTCTACTTCTACTATTGAGCATATTTCTATTTGCACTAGATGTAGAGATGTTAATGTTGATGCTATCCATGATCACCTAGCTTTAATTAAACAACAAAATGATCACATAGCTCAACTTAATGCTAAAATCAATGAGCATAAGATAGAAAATGAAAAATTCAAATTTGTTAGAAGCATGCTCTATAATGGGAGACGCCCTGGCATTAAGGATGGCATTGACTTCCAACAGGGAAGCAATGTCAAGCTTAATGCCCCTAAGAAATTGTCTAACTTTGTCAAAGGTAAGGCTCCCATGGCTTAGGATAACGAGGGCTATATTTTATATCCTGTTGGTTATCCCGAGCATAAGATTAGGAGAATTCATGCTAGAAAGTCTCATTCTGTTTCCCATCATGCTTTTATGTACAAGAATGAGGCATCTAGCTCTACGCATTCTACCCATGTTAAAATGCCTAAAAGAAAAACTCCTATTGCATCAAATGAGCCTAATGTCTCATTTAAGACTTTTGATGCATCATATGTGCTAACAAATCAGGCAAAGTAGTTGCCAAATATGTTGGGGGCAAACACAAGGGCTCCAAGACTTGTGTTTGGGTACCCAAGGTGCTTGTTTCTAATGTGAAAGGACCCAAGACCGTTTGGGTACCTAAGAACAAGGCCTAAATTGTTTTGCAGGTTTATGCATCTAGGGGCTCAAGTTGGATAATTGATAGCGGATGCACAAACCACATGACAGGAGAGAAAAGGATGTTCACCTCCTACGAGAAAAATGAAGATCCCCAAAGAGCTACCACATTCGGGATGGAAATCAAGGTTTGGTCAAAGGACTTGGTAAAATTGCTATATCACCTGAACATTCCATTTCCAATGTTTTTCTTGTAGATTCTTTAGATTACAATTTGCTTTCTGTTTCTCAATTGTGTAAAATGGGCTACAACTGTCTTTTTACAGATATAGGTGTTACTGTCTTTATAAGAAGTGATGATTCAGTAGCATTTAAGGGGGTATTGGAGGGTCAGCTATACCTAGTTGATTTTAATAGAGCTGAACTCGATACTTGCCTAATTGCTAAGACTAACATGGGTTGGCTCTGGCATCGCCGACTAGCCCATGTTGGAATGAAGAATCTTCACTAGCTTCTAAAGGGAGAACACATTTTGGGACTAACCAATGTTCATTTTGAGAAAGACAGGGTTAGTAGCGCATGTCAAGCAGGAAAGCAAGTTGGTACCCATCATCCACACAAGAACATCATGACAACGGACAGGCCTTTGGAGTTACTACACATGGATCTATTCGGCCCGATAGCTTACATAAGCATCGGCGGGAGTAAGTATTGTCTTGTAATTGTGGATGATTATTCTCGCTTCACTTGGGTATTCTTTTTGCAGGAAAAATCTCAAACCCAAGAGACCTTAAAGGGATTCTTGAGACGAGCTCAAAATGAGTTCAGATTAAGAATCAAAAAGATAAGAAGCGACAATGGGACAGAGTTCAAGAACTCACAAATCGAAGGCTTCCTTGAGGATGAGGGTGTCGAGCATGAGTTCTCTTCTCCCTACACACCTCAGCAAAATGGTGTAGTGGAAAGGAAGAATAGAACTCTAGTAGACATGGCGAGGACCATGCTTGATGAGTACAAGACTCCGGACCGGTTTTGGGCTGAGGCGATTAACACCGCCTGCTACTCCATCAACCGGCTCTACCTTCATCGAATCCTCAAGAAGACATCATACGATCTCCTCACCGGTAAAAAGCCTAATGTTTCATATTTTAGAGTCTTTAGTAGCAAATGCTTTATTCTTGTTAAAAGAGGTAGAAAAATCTAAATTTGCTCCTAAGGCTGTAGAAGGCTTTTTACTTGGTTATGACTCAAACACAAGGATATATAGAGTCTTCAACAAATCCACTGGTTTAGTTGAGGTTTCTTGTGACATTATGTTTGATGAGACTAATGGCTCTCAAGTAGAGCAAGTTGATCTCGATGAGCTAGATGATGAAGAGGCTCCATACGTCGCGCAGGAACATGTCCATTGGGGATGTGTGTCCTAAGGAATCCGAAGGGCCTACACAAGCACAAGATCAACCGTCATCTTCCAATCAAGCATCTCCACTAACTCAAGATGAGGATCAGGCTCAAGACAATGAAGATGAAGATCAAGAGGATGAGCCACCTCAAGAAGAGGGCAATGATCAAGGGGGAGATGACAATGATCAAGACAAGGAAGATGATCAAGAAGTACAGGGTCAAATACCGCCACACCCAAGAGTCCACCAAGCGATTCAAAGAGATCAGCCCGTGAACTCAATTCTCGGTGACATTCATAAGGGGGTAACTACTCGATCTCAAGTCGCTCATTTTTGTGAACATTACTCTTTTGTGTCCTCTATTGAGCCATACAAGGTGGAGGATGCACTAAGAGATTTGGATTGGGTGCTGGCAATGCAAGAGGAACTCAACAACTTCACGAGGAATGAGGTATGACATTTAGTTCCACGTCCTAACCAAAATGTTGTAGGAACCAAGTGGGTATTCCGCAACAAGCAAGATGAGCATGGTATGGTGACAAGGAACAAAGCCCGACTTGTGGCCAAGGGATATTCACAAGTCGAAGGTCTGGATTTTGGTGAAACATATGCACCCGTAGCTAGGCTTGAATCAATTCGTATATTACTTGCTTATGCTACTCACCATGGCTTTAAGCTTTATCAAATGGTCGTGAAGAGTGCCTTCCTCAATGGACCAATCAAGGAAGAGGTCTATATTGAGCAACCTCCCGGCTTTGAAGATAGTGAGTACCCTAACCATGTCTATAAGCTCTCAAAGGCGCTCTATGGGCTTAAGTAAGCACCAAGAGCATGGTATGAATGCCTAAGAGACTTCCTAATCACTAATGGCTTCAAAGTCGGTAAAGCCGATCCTACTCTATTTACTAAAACTATTGCAAAAGATTTGTTTGTATGCCAAATCTATGTTGATGATATCATATTTGGGTCTACTAACAAATCTACTTGTGAAGAGTTTAGTAGGATCATGATTCAGAAATTCGAGATGTCAATGATGGGGGAGTTGAAGTACTTTCTAGGATTTCAAGTCAAGCAACTCCAAGAGGGCACCTTCATCAGCCAAACCAAGTACATACAAGACATACTTACCAAGTTTGGAATGAAGGATGCCAAGCCCATCAAGACACCCATGGGAACTAATGGGCATCTCGACCTCGACACGGGAGGTAAATCCGTAGATCAAAAGGTATACCGGTCGATGATAGGATCTTTATTCTATTTATGTGCATCTCAACCAGATATTATGCTTTTCGTATGCATGTGTGCAAGGTTCCAAGCCGATCCTAAGGAAGTTCACCTTAGGACCATAAAAAGAATCATGAGATATTTAGTTTATACTCCTAAGTTTGGTCTTTGGTACCCCAAGGGATCCACCTTTGATTTAATAGGT
Source organism: Zea luxurians (assembly GCA_029449295.1). NCBI lineage: Eukaryota > Viridiplantae > Streptophyta > Magnoliopsida > Poales > Poaceae > Zea > Zea luxurians. The sequence goes on along the minus strand of JAOPSE010000005.1, from coordinate 7,615,660 downwards.
TATTCAGATGATGATTGGGCAGGGTGAAAAATTGATAGGAAGAGCACATCAGGGACTTGTCAGCTTTTGGGAAGATCCCTAGTGTCTTGGGCTTCAAAGAAACAAAACTCAGTAGCTCTTTCTACCGCAGAAGCCGTGTATATTGCCGCAGGCCATTTGTTGGAGACTTGTTCTCAAATGCTATGAGTTAAGAACAAGGCAACACAAAATGTTAATGATTAAAGCCCTTCGTCCTCCGAAGCATTATCTCCCTTAGGATATAATGATCTTCAGACGAAGGTCATGAAGGACGTACCTTCATCATCGCAGTATATATTAATGAAAGAAGAAGCATATGAAACATGAGAGACAACATGAATAATTATACAATATCTTTAATATATCTTTATTAAATCATCATAAATGAATATGAACAAAATTGGATTACATTTGTACCTTCGGCTTGACAGAAGGCAAAAGTCCAAGCGTGACGCACGAATGAATACAAGTCAGCGTGAACAGTACGGGGGTACTGTTCATCTATTTATAGGCACAGGACACAGCCTGTGTAAAATTACATTCATGCCCTTTATGTTTACTATTGATTTAAGGACAATCCAATGAGGACTATATAGCCTTTTCCCTTTTAAGTCGGTTCCTTTTCCTGCCGCTGAACCGAAGTTCCCTTGCGCATAGCTTCAGAGCTGCATCAACCTTCGTCTCGACCATGCTTTCCATATTGTGTACAGTTTTATCCCGAGTCCGAAGGTACCTGTACATATATTACACTTGGGAAACATTGTTAAATCTTGTTTTTGAGGACCTTCGGGAGACGAAGGTCCCCAACAGTAGCCCCTCGCAGTATTAATTTGTTATAACAACGAATTCAGACTGCGACATACACGAAGGCCTTAAGCCGAAGGTCCAAAAAATCACCTTCCCTTTGCTAGAATAGCAACAATCACTAACAGACGGGGCCCTTCAAGTTGCAGCATACTGGGCGTATAAATATGAACTCACACCGGCAGCATTTGATACGCTGTTTTCGCCATTTGCATTATTTTCTCAAATTTTTAGTTCTTGCTCACTAGCTCTCGCTAGATTTTTAAGCTTTTTGAGCTTCGGTTTAAAGACACGTTTGCACCATGTCTGGGGAAAAATGACTGAGGAGGTGAAGCTGACTGAAGAGACGAAGCTGTTTGAAGAGAAGAAGGTTGCAGATCCTTACATTGCTGGATTTATTGAGTCCATGGCAAAAACAAATACAGAGAAAATTACTAAGGAGATCATGGAGGGTTTATCCGAAGATTCTGATGACAGCGATAATTATGACGTGGAAAGTGGGGATGAAGAATCTGAGGATCGGCCGTGGCGCCCAAGCCATACTATTTTCGGAAAATCGACTATCAAGCAAAGTCATGTTGATGCCATGAGGGGGAGATATTTTCACGATGAAAGTCGCCTAGAGGGGGGTGAATAGGGCGAAACTGAAAATCTCAAAATAATCACAACTACAAGCCGGGTTAGCGTTAGAAATATAATAGAGTCCGCGAGAGAGGGCGCAAAGACAAATCTCAAGCGAATAATGAAGTGAGACACGCGGATTTGTTTTACCGAGGTTCGGTTCTCTCAAACCTACTCCCCGTTGAGGAGGCCACAAAGGCCGAGTCTCTTTCAACCCTTCCCTCTCTCAAACGGTCCCTCGGACCGAGTGAGCTTCTCTTTCTCAAATCACTTGGGAATCAAACTTCCCGCAAGGACCACCACACGATTGGTGTCTCTTGCCTCAATTACAAGTGAGTGTTTGATCACAAGAAAGAATGCCAAAGAAAAAGAAGCGATCCAAGCGCAAGAGCTCAAATGAACACTACAAATCACTCTCACTAGTCACTAGGGCTTTGTGTGGAGTTGGGAGAGGATTTGATCTCTTTTGGTGTGCTTTGCAATGAATGCTAGCTCTTGTATAGTGGTTGGAAGTTGGAAAACTTGGATGCAATGAATGGTGGGGTGGTTGGGGTATTTATAGCCCCAACCACCAAAAGTGGCCGTTGGTGGAGGCTGTCTGTCGATGGTGCACCGGACAGTCCGGTGCACACCGGACATGTCCGGTGCCCCGCCACGTCATCAATGCCGTTGGATTCTGACCGTTGGAGCTTCTGACTTATGGGCCCGCCTGGATGTCCGGTGCACACCGGACATCTCCTGTTCATTGTCCGGTGCGCCGGTATGGGCGCGCCTGACTTCTGCGCGCGCAGAGCGCGCATTAAATGCGCCGCAGGTAGCCGTTGGCGCCGAAATAGTCGTTGCTCCGTGGTTACACCGGACAGTCCGGTGTACACCGGACATGTCCGGTGAATTATAGCGGAGCGCCTTAAGAAATTCCCGAAGGTGACGAGTTCGAGTTGGAGTCCTCTGGTGCACCGGACACTGTCCGGTGGCGCACCGGACACTGTCCGGTGTACACCGGACAGTCCGGTGCCTCCAGACCAGAGGTGCCTTCGGTTGCCTCTTTGCTCCTTTGTTGAATCCAAAACTTGATCTTTTTATTGGCTGAGTGTGAACCTTTTGCACCTGTATAACTTATACACTAGAGCAAACTAGTTAGTCCAATATTTGTGTTGGGCAATTCAACCACCAAAATTATTTAGGGACTAGGTGTAAGCCTAATTCCCTTTCAATCTCCCCCTTTTTGGTGATTGATGCCAACACAAACCAAAGCAAATATAGAAGTGCATAATTGAACTAGTTTGCATAATGTAAGTGCAAAGGTTGCTTGGAATTGAACCAATATAAATATTTTCATGATGCGCATGGATTGTTTTCTTTGTTTTTGACATATTGGACCATACTTGCACCAAAGTTTTGTTTTAGCAAACTCTTTTGTAAATTCTTTTCAAAGTCCTTTTGCAAGATAGTCAAAGGTAAATGAATAAGATTTTGCAAAGCATTTTCAAGTTTTGAAATTTTCTTCCTTTGTTCAAATGCTTTTCCTTTGACTAAACAAAACTCCCCCTCAAATAAAGTCTCCTCTTAGTGTTCAAGAGGGTTTTAAGATATCAAATTTTGAGAATACTACTTTCTCCCCCTTTAAAACACAAAGAGATACCAATTTTGAAATTTACCAATTGAAAATCATCAATTTTAAAATTAGTTTGGTGGTGCGGTCCTTTTGCTTTGGGCTCATACTTTCTCCCCCTTTGGCATGAATCGCCAAAAACGGATACTTTGAGTGAGATATAAGCCCTTAGAAGTACTTTCTCCTCCTTTGGTCATAAAATAAATGAGTGAAGATTATACCAACGTTGGAGAGTGATGCGGGGCGACGACGAAGGATGAGTAGTAGAGCGGAGTGGAAGCCTTTGTCTTCGCCGAAGACTCCAATTCCCTTTCAATATACCTATGACTTGGTTTGGAATACACTTGAAAACACATTAGTCATAGCATATAAAAGAGACATGATCAAAGGTATTCTTATGAGCTATGTGTGCAAGTTTAGCAAAAGAAATTCCTAGAATCAAGAATATTAAGCTCATGCCTAAGTCTGGTAAAAGATTGTTCATCAAGTGGCTTGGTAAAGATATCGGCTAATTGATCTTTAGTGTTAATGTATGAAATCTCGATATCCCCCTTTTGTTGGTGATCCCGAAGAAAATGATACCGAATGGCTATGTGTTTAGTGCGGCTATGCTCAACGGGATTATCCGCCATGCGGATTGCACTCTCATTATCACATAGAAGAGGAACTTTGGTTAATTTGTAACCGTAGTCCCGCAGGGTTTGCCTCATCCAAAGCAATTGCGCGCAACAATGGCCTGCGGCAATATACTCGGCTTCGGCGGTAGAAAGAGCGACCGAATTTTGCTTCTTTGAAGCCCATGACACCAAGGATCTTCCCAAGAACTGGCAAGTCCCCGATGTGCTCTTCCTGTTAATCTTACACCCCGCCCAATCGGCATCCGAATAACCAATCAAATCAAAAGTGGATCCCCGAGGGTACCAAAGCCCAAACTTAGGAGTATAAGCCAAATATCTCAAGATTCGTTTTACGGCCGTAAGGTGTGATTCCTTAGGGTCGGCTTGGAATCTTGCACACATGCATACGGAAAGCATAATGTCCGGTTGAGATGCACATAAATAAAGCAATGAACCAATCATCGACCGGTATACCTTTTGATCCACGGACTTACCTCCCGTGTCGAGGTCGAGATGCCCATTTGTTCCCATGGGTGTCTTGATGGGCTTGGCATCCTTCATTCCAAACTTGCTTAGAATGTCTTGAGTGTACTTCGTTTGGCTAATGAAGGTGCCCTCTTGGAGTTGCTTGACTTGGAATCCTAAGAAGTACTTCAACTCCCCCATCATAGACATCTCGAATTTTTGTGTCATGATCCTACTAAATTCTTCACATGTAGATTCGTTAGTAGACCCAAATATAATATCATCAACGTAAATTTGGCATACAAACAAATCATTGTCAAGAGTTTTAGTAAATAAAGTAGGATCGGCCTTTCCGACTTTGAAGCCATTAGCAATAAGGAAATCTCTAAGGCATTCATACCATGCTCTTGGGGCTTGCTTGAGCCCATAAAGCGCCTTAGAGAGCCTATAAACATGGTTAGGGTACTCACTGTCTTCAAAGCCGGGAGGTTGCTCAACATAGACCTCCTCCTTGATTGGTCCATTGAGGAAGGCACTCTTCACGTCCATTTGATAAAGCTTGAAGCCATGGTAAGTAGCATAGGCCAATAATATGCGAATTGACTCAAGCCTAGCTACGGGTGCATAGGTTTCACCAAAATCCAAACCTTCGACTTGTGAATACCCCTTGGCCATGAGTCGAGCTTTGTTCCTTGTCACCACACCATGCTCGTCTTGCTTGTTGCGGAAGACCCACTTGGTTCCTACAACATTTTGATTAGGACGTGGAACTAAATGCCATACCTCATTCCTTGTGAAATTGTTGAGCTCCTCTTGCATCGCCATCACCCAATCCGAATCTTGAAGTGCTTCCTCTACCCTGTGTGGCTCAATAGAGGAAACAAAAGAGTAATGTTCACAAAAATGTGCAACACGAGATCGAGTAGTTACCCCCTTATGAATGTCACCGAGGATGGTGTCGACGGGGTGATCTCGTTGTATTGCTTGGTGGACTCTTGGGTGTGGCGGCCTTGGTTGTTCATCCTCCTTGTCTTCATCATTCGCATCTCCCCCTTGATCGTTGCCATCATTTTGAGGTGGCTCATCTTCTTGATCTTCTTGTTCAACATCTTGAGCCTCATCCTCAATTTGAGTTGGTGGAGATGCTTGCATGGAGGAGGCTGGTTGATCTTGTGCATGTGGAGGCTCTTCGGATTCCTTAGGACACACATCCCCAATGGACATGTTCCTTAGCGCTATGCATGGAGCCTGTTCTTCACCTATCTCATTAAGATCAACTTGCTCTACTTGAGAGCCGTTAGTCTCATCAAACACAACGTCACAAGAAACTTCAACAAGTCCTGAGGACTTGTTAAAGACTCTATATGCCCTTGTGTTTGAGTCATATCCTAGTAAAAAGCCTTCTACAGTTTTAGGAGCAAATTTAGATTTTCTACCTCTTTTAACAAGTATAAAACATTTGCTACCAAAAACTCTAAAATATGAAATATTTGGCTTTTTACCGATTAGGAGTTCATAGGATGTCTTCTTGAGGATTCGGTGAAGATATAACCGGTTGATGGCGTAGCAAGCGGTGTTGACCGCTTCCGCCCAAAACCGATCCGGTGTCTTGTACTCATCAAGCATGGTTCTTGCCATGTCCAATAGAGTTCGATTCTTCCTCTCCACTACACCATTTTGTTGTGGAGTGTAGGGAGAAGAGAACTCATGCTTGATGCCCTCCTCCTCAAGGAAGCCTTCAATTTGCGAGTTCTTGAACTCCGTCCCATTGTCGCTTCTAATTTTCTTGATCCTTAAGCCGAACTCATTTTGAGCTCGTCTCAAGAATCCCTTTAAGGTCTCTTGGGTATGAGATTTGTCCTGCAAAAAGAACACCCAAGTGAAGCGAGAATAATCATCCACAATAACTAGACAGTACTTACTCCCGCCGATGCTTATGTAAGCGATCGGGCCGAATAGGTCCATGTGTAGGAGCTCCAGTGGCCTGTCACTAGTCATGATGTTCTTGTGTGGATGATGAGTGCCAACTTGCTTCCCGGCTTGGCATGCGCTACAAATCCTGTCTTTCTCAAAATGAACATTGGTTAGTCCTAAAATGTGTTCTCCCTTTAGAAGCTTGTGAAGATTCTTCATTCCAACATGGGCTAGTCGGCGGTGCCAGAGCCAACCCAAGTTAGTCTTAGCAACCAAGCAAGTGTCGAGTTTAGCTCTATCAAAATCTACCAAGTATAGCTGACCCTCTAACACTCCCTTAAATGCTATTGAATCATCACTTCTTCTAAAGACAGTAACACCTATATCAGTAAATAGACAGTTGTAGCCCATTTGACATAATTGAGATACGGAAAGCAAATTGTAGTCTAAAGAATCTACAAGAAAAACATTGGAAATAGTATGGTCAGGTGATATAGCAATTTTACCCAATCCTTTGACCAAACCTTGATTTCCATCCCCGAATGTGATAGCTCGTTGGGGATCTTGGTTTTTCTCATATGAGGAGAACATCTTTTTCTCCCCTGTCATGTGGTTCGTGCACCCGCTGTCGAGTATCCAACTTGAACCCCCGGATGCATAAACCTACAAAACAATTTTAGTTCTTGACTTTAGGTACCCAAACGGTTTTGGGTCCTTTGGCATTAGAAACAAGAACTTTGGGTACCCAAACACAAGTCTTGGAGCCCTTGTGTTTGCCCCCAACAATTTTGGCAACTACCTTGCCGGATTTGCTAGTTAGAACATATGATGCATCAAAAGTTTTAAATGAAATGCTATGATCATTTGATGCATTAGGAGTTTTCTTTCTAGGCAACTTGGCACGGGTTGGTTGCCTAGAGCTAGATGTCTCACCCTTATACATAAAAGCATGGTTAGGGCCAGAGTGAGACTTCCTAGAATTAGTTCTCCTAATTTTGCTCTCAGGATAGCTGGCAGGGTATAAAATGTAACCCTCGTTATCCTGAGGCATGGGAGCCTTGCCCTTAACAAAGTTAGATAAATTCTTTGGAGGGGCATTAAGTTTGACATTGTCTCCCCTTTGGTAGCCAATGCCATCCTTGATGCCAGGGCGTCTCCCATTATAGAGCATACTTCTAGCAAATTTAAACTTTTCATTTTCTAAGTTATGCTCGGCAATTTTTGCATCTAATAATTCTATATGATCATTTTGTTGTTTAATTAAAGCCATGTGATCATGAATAGCATTGATATCAACATCTCTACATCTAGTACAAATTGAAACATGCTCAACATTAGAAGTAGAGGTTTTGCAAGATTTTAGTTCTACAACCTTAGCATGTAACATATCATTTTTAGTTCTAAGGTCGGAAATTGTAACATTGCAAACATCTAATTCTTTAGCCTTAGCAATTAATTTCTCATTCTCATTTCTAAGGCTAGCAATAGTAACATTCAACTCATCAATCCTAGCAAGCAAATCAACATTATCATTTCTAGGATAGGAAATTGAATCAATACAAACATGAGAATCAACCTTAGCAATTAATTTGGCATTTTCATTTCTAAGGTTGGCAATAGTGTCATGGCAAGCGCTTAGCTCACTAGATAATTTGTTACATTTTTCTACCTCTAGAGCATAAGCATTTTTAACCTTAACATGTTTCTTGTTTTCCTTGATTAGGAAATCTTCTTGGGAGTCCAAGAGATCATCCTTTTCATGGATAGCACTAATTAGCTCATTTAATTTTTCCTTTTGTTCCATGTTAAGGTTGGCAAAGAGGTTACGCAAATTATCTTCCTCACCACTAGCATTATCATCACTAGAAGATTCATATTTAGTGGAGGAGTTAGATTTAACCTTCTTCCTTTTGCCATCCTTTGCCATGAGGCACTTGTGGCCGACGTTGGGGAAGAGGAGTCCCTTGGTGACGGCGATGTTGGCGGCGTCCTCGTCGTCGGAGGAGGACTCGGTGGAGCTCTCGTCGGAGTCCCATTCCCGGCAAACATGGGCATCGCCGCCCTTCTTCTTGTAATACTTCTTCTTTTCTCTCCTCTTTCCCTTCTTGTCGTTGCCCCTGTCACTGTCACTAGACATAGGACATTTTGCAATAAAATGACCGGGCTTACCACACTTGTAGCAAACCTTCTTGGAACGGGATTTGTAATCCTTCCCCTTCCGTTGCTTGAGGATTTGCCGAAAGCTTTTGATGATTAAGGCCATCTCCTCATTATCGAGCTTGGAGACGTCAATTGGTTGTCTACTTGGTGTAGACTCCTCCTTCTTCTCCTCCTTTGCCTTGAAGGCCACCGGTTGCGCCTCGGATGTGGAAGGTTCGTCAAGCTCGTTGATCTTCTTTGAGCCCTTAATCATGCATTCAAAGCTCACAAAATTCCCGATAACTTCCTCGGGGGTCATTTGAGTATATCTTGGGTTGCCACGAATTAATTGAACTTGAGTGGGGTTAAGGAAAATGAGAGATCTTAGAATAACCTTAACCACCTCGTGGTCGTCCCACTTCTTGCTCCCGAGGTTGCGCACTTGGTTCACCAAGGTCTTGAGCCGGTTGTACATATCTTGAGGCTCCTCCCCTTGGCGAAGACGAAAGCGACCGAGCTCCCCCTCGATCGTTTCCCGCTTGGTGATCTTGGTGAGTTCATCACCCTCGTGCGCGGTCTTGAGTAGGTCCCAAATCTCCTTCGCGCTCTTCAATCCTTGCACCTTGTTATATTCCTCCTTATTTAGAGAAGCAAGGAGTATGGTAGTAGCTTGAGAGTTGAAGTGCTCGATTTGGGCCACCTCGTCCTCATCATAGTCTTCATCCCCTACAGATGGTACCTGTACACCATACTCAACAACATCCCATATACTTTTGTGGAGTGAGGTTAGATGAAATCGCATTAAATCACTCCACATAGCATAATCTTCACCATCAAACGTTGGTGGTTTGCCTAATGGGACGGAAAGTAAAGGTGTATGTTTAGGAATGCGAGGGTAGCGTAGGGGGATCTTACTATACTTCTTACGCTCTTGACGCTTAGAAGTTACGGATGGCACATCGGAGTCGGAGGTCGATGTTGATGAAGTGTCGGTCTCGTAGTAGACCACCTTCCTCATCCTCTTGTGCTTGTCGCCTTTCCGATGCGACTTGTGAGAAGAAGATTTTTCCTTCTTCTCTTTGTGGTGAGAAGAGGAAGATCTTTTCTCCTTCCGTTTGGAGGAGTCCTTCTTCTTCTCCTTCCTCTTGGTGCGGGACTCTTCCGATGAAGTGCTCCCTTGGCTTGTAGTGGGCTTGTCGCCGGTCTCCATCTCCCTCTTAGTGTGATCTCCCGACATTACTTTGAGCGGTTAAGCTCTAATGAAGCACCGGGCTTTGATACCAATTGAAAGTCGCCTAGAGGGGGGTGAATAGGGCGAAACTGAAAATCTCAAAATAATCACAACTACAAGCCGGGTTAGCGTTAGAAATATAATAGAGTCCGCGAGAGAGGGCGCAAAGGCAAATCGCAAGCGAATAATGAAGTGAGACACGCGGATTTGTTTTACCGAGGTTCGGTTCTCTCAAACCTACTCCCCGTTGAGGAGGCCACAAAGGCCGGGTCTCTTTCAACCCTTCCCTCTCTCAAACGGTCCCTCGGACCGAGTGAGCTTCTCTTTCTCAAATCACTTGGGAATCAAACTTCCCGCAAGGACCACCACACGATTGGTGTCTCTTGCCTCAATTACAAGTGAGTGTTTGATCACAAGAAAGAATGCCAAAGAAAAAGAAGCGATCCAAGCGCAAGAGCTCAAATGAACACTACAAATCACTCTCACTAGTCACTAGGGCTTTGTGTGGAGTTGGGAGAGGATTTGATCTCTTTTGGTGTGCTTTGCAATGAATGCTAGCTCTTGTATAGTGGTTGGAAGTTGGAAAACTTGGATGCAATGAATGGTGGGGTGGTTGGGGTATTTATAGCCCCAACCACCAAAAGTGGCCGTTGGTGGAGGCTGTCTGTCGATGGTGCACCGGACAGTCCGGTGCATACCGGACATGTCCGGTGCCCCGCCACATCATCAATGCCGTTGGATTCTGACCGTTGGAGCTTCTGACTTCTGGGCCCGCCTGGATGTCCGGTGCACACCGGACATCTCCTGTTCATTGTCCGGTGCGCCGGTATGGGCGCGCCTGACTTCTGCGCGCGCAGAGCGCGCATTAAATGCGCCGCAGGTAGCCGTTGGCGCCGAAATAGCCGTTGCTCCATGGTTACACCGGACAGTCCGGTGTACACCGGACATGTCCGGTGAATTATAGCGGAGCGCCTTAAGAAATTCCCGAAGGTGGCGAGTTCGAGTTGGAGTCCTCTGGTGCACCGGACACTGTCCGGTGGCGCACCGGACACTGTCCGGTGTACACCGGACAGTCCGGTGCCTCCAGACCAGAGGTGCCTTCGGTTGCCTCTTTGCTCCTTTGTTGAATCCAAAACTTGATCTTTTTATTGGCTGAGTGTGAACCTTTTGCACCTGTATAACTTATACACTAGAGCAAACTAGTTAGTCCAATATTTGTGTTGGGCAATTCAACCACCAAAATTATTTAGGGACTAGGTGTAAGCCTAATTCTCTTTCACACGACATGTCTATTATCAGAGTTGGAGGAGACAGTACTGGACCTGCTCCGGAGGAAAACAAAGTTGTTATATACCGAAGCTTCTTAAAGGCGGGTCTTCGATTTCCATTGAGCAAGTTTATGGTTGAAGTGCTAAAGATATACCAGATCTTCCTTCATCAGATCACCCCCGAAGCTATAATTAGGATGGGATTTTTGTCTAGGCTGTAAGGAGTCAAGGGTTGGAGCCAAGCGCGAAGTGCTTCTGCAGCATGCACGAGCTCCTGTATGAAGGCTACTGGTAAAGAACAGTACCACAACAACTTCGGTTGTTATGGATTTATTGCTCGCCCCAATGCAAGCCACCCAGTGCCAACATTCTAGAAAAGATGGCCCGGAGCCTGGATGGAGGAGTGGTTTTATGTTAAAAATGACTTAAAGGCAAGGGAAGATATCAAAGAAATCATTCAGCGACCCATCTGGTCTCGCTTCGGCCTCCGAAGGCCAAAGGTAGAAATTGATGGCAATGTCGAAGCATGTCAAAGGGCTTTTAGCACTGTGTGTGCGTTCATTAGCATAAGAGATTTGATTCAAGAGCATATATCCTTCAGGGTATGACCACTTGTGGAGAGCTAGGATATGCCGAAGGAGACCACCACCGATTCTAGTGAGGGTGGTCTGGTCCGACTGAAGTATACCTTCAGATTTAGGGAGAAGTTTGATGAACCAAACAACGATTGGCTGAAATGTGTCGAAGCCACCAGTGATGAGCTACTTGGAGCATACTCCAAGGCTGAAGATAATGCTCTGTCCGTAGCCTTTAGAGGTCGGGGCAAGAAAAAATTAAATAGGGTATTTGATGTTATTGGCTTCGTATACCCTGACTACCGTTACCCGTTATGAGGGCAAGGGAAGAAAAGAAAAAACCGCCACTTCGGTCACCATTGTTGTGCCAGCTGAGCCGAAAAGTAAGAAAATAAAGGTTCTGACCCATCGGCCGCGATATATTGAACCAGCCATAGTGCCTGAACTTGGCGAAGGGGCCTCTTCAACCTGCGAAGCAAGACAAGCTGCTCCAATTGCACAGAGCGTTGAAGAGCCAACTGTAGTGCCGAAGATGCCTACAGTCGGGCCAGCCGAAGTTAGAGATGATAAGGCCGAAGAGCCACAAGTGGAAAAAGTGATACAAATGCCAGAAATCCTGAGTCCACCAGCAGCGGCAGATTTGCCAAAGATACATAAAGCTCATGTTGCAACTCCCAAGAGGAGAAGAATGGCCAGTGTGCCAGACGCTGTTATAGAGACTATGAAGGACTTGAGCCCTGCTCCTAAGAAAATTTCTGAAACTACCAAAGTCCAAGATGTGGCTGAAGCTAGACCTTCAGCGCCTATTGAGACGAAAGCCATCGCGCCTGAAGATAAGGCTGATCCACAGACTTCAGACATTAGCATGGCAGAAGGGCCAGACGCAGGAGAAAAGGCAAAGTCTCCTGCCCCCGAGGCCGTTGTCGAGGATGCTGATTATATTTATCGTCATGCTTCAGGGAAAAGAATTGTCCGAAGAAGAAGTTGTGGAAGCCAGGCATTATGCGCGAAAATTGAAATATCCGAAGGGAGCTTTGGTGTTTAATGGCTCAAACGATGATGACTTCTTATACTGTCTCTCGGACAACAAAGAAATATCTGTTTGCTGAGAGATAGCTAAGAATATTGGATTCCCGAAGCTGGAAGATGGCCTTTCGATTTTGTCGAAGGATGATCTTGCTGACAGCCTAGCATACAATAGCATAAAGGTATGGAAATTAACTTTGAAGCTAGAAAATGAAGTATTTTATTGCCATGCTCAATTCTTTCTTCTTCTTTGCAGGGCTTAATTCTTAGTAATGCCTTGAGGACGCAGAAGAACGCCGAAGACGATGGCTATACAATAGCTCTTAACAACCTTCGGTCCGAAGTGATTGAACTAAGAAACGAAGGTCTAGAGAAAGATAAGATTTTGATTTCATTGGTAAACAAAGTAAAAGAAGATGAAGCTAATTATAAAGCTCAGGCTAAAGCTCAGAAAACCGAAATTGAAGATCTTCGGAAACAGCTGGCCGAAGCTAAAGAGAATTGCGCGCTCGTAGAGGCTAACCGAGAGATCAACGAGTACTGGAAAAATTATCTAGAGAAAAAATGTTAAAGAACTTCGCGAATCCAAGGAAAGATGCTTTGAGAAATCCTTGGATTGCGTGAAGAAATTTAAAGCTAGCTTCGCCAAAGTGGGTGCCTATTCTGCTAAAGAAAACTTCGTACGAGGCGACCCCGAGGGCGTCGTTGAATGGATAAGTGGAGAAGCCGAAGCCTTCGAAGAAATTTTGAGTGATCGCAGGCCGGGGATGTTTGTGCGTTTTCCGGTGCGCGGGGGATTTCAGCCATCTTGGAGAAGGCCGGGTGTGATCACATTAAGACCATGGCCTAAGCCGAAGCTGCCTTCTCCATAGATGATACGAAGGATCCTTCAGCCGAAGCAACTTTAATGGGCGGGAAATTTTATAACGATGTCTGGGTGAACGGTGGCTGAGAGCTAGCCCACAAAATTATAAAAAAGAGTGAAAAAGACACCCACGACGTCAGAGCAGAAGCAAAGCGAGCTGAAGAAGCTGCAGAACGCGAAAGGCGCATAGGTATTATTTTTGGCTTTTGGTTTCGGTACTTGCTTTGTGGCTTCGAACTAATCAATTTTTCCTACTTCAGCTGAACTACCTCCGCCGCCGGAACTGTACGATCCCCTAGCTGATCCAGAAATGAAGGAAGCGCTGGACATCATAAACATGGTCGAATCCATTGTCGACGAAGTCGTCAACAAATTACTGAACGAAGTTGCAGAGAAAGTCCTTAAAGAGGAATATGTTTTATTGTAATAATAGCTGGAATGTATGGAACAATTTAAGTAAGATTAAGCTTCTATTGTAACAAAACTATGTGACATTTGATGTATGTAACATTAAATCGAATATGTAAATTATTGTAATTTAATTTCTTTGCGATGCATGAAATATGTACACATACCATTTTTTAGCTTACGGCGAAAAAACACCTTCCCTTCTTTTCATGCTTCGTAAAGAAAGAGATCCATGCTTCGTAAAGAAAGAGATCCCTTCTTGTAACAAGGCTCATAAAACTGTATTTCTCGAAGCTTACTTCGTGCTTTAGCACATTTTCATTTTGACGAAGCATTTGCCGAAGATTGGCTTCGTATTCGATTGTTGTGCCATTGATGCAATATGATGTATAATGTAATGTTATCCGAAATGATGTGATGGTATGATGCAAAATGATGAGGATACCGAAGACACACACCCACACGCCCACACTGGAACACACAAGCTCTGCATCCCCTTAGGAACGACTTTTGAGCTTTTTCACCTTCTATTTCGGTGATATAAGTTCTGCATCCCCTTAGGAACGTCTTTTGAACTTCTTCGCCTTCTATTTCGGCGGTATAAGTTCTACATCCCCTTAGGAACGACTTTTGAACTTCTTCGCCTTATATTTCGGCGGTATTTGGCTCTGCATTCCCTTTGGAACGACTTTTAAGCAGAAAACTTACGCTGCACTCCCTTAGGAACGACTTTTGTAGCTTCGGCAATTTTGGCTCTGCATTCCCTTAGGAACGGCTTTTGAGCTTCGTAAATCTGTGAGGAAGATATATTTCATTCTGATAGAAGCAAAGTCATTACAAGAAATTAAAACTAAGTTTCCATTGCTTGTTCCTTATTCAAAAAACAGAAATGACCTAGAAGATAAAAGTATTTCAGAAGCAGGATATTGTTCAGTATATATGCTTTGATTCTGGTACAGCACTATTGACTGTACGAGCTTCGGACTCCTCCATGAAGTCACGTTGTTGTTGAGAGTGCTGGCGCCCTTCTGGCTGCTGGCTTCAGGAATAAGTAGGATGTAGTGGTGGTGGCGGTGGGAGCTGAGGCCAAGAAGCTTGTGAATGGCTTGCCGAAGCAACAGAAGCTGCAGGTTGGTTGCCCACATATTCTGGTATGTAAGGAGAGTCACACGAAGCAGTATGTAGAACATGCTTCGGCAATCTCCTTTTGCTTCAGAATAGTGATCTGGCATGTTCTTGTAGTGTGGCCCTTGTCCTCGCCACAGAATAAGCAATAGATTTTTCTAGGCTGATCCCCATATCTTCCGCCGAAGCCCCTACCGCCTCTGCCCCTTGGAGCTGGTGGCCTAAAGGAGCTTTGCTGTTGTCCCGAAGACTATGAGGTATGATGTGGCCTCTGAAGCTGGCTTCCTTTGTCATCATTTTGACTGGAGCTGTGGATTGATCTGACATGCCTAGGGTGGATTCTTCCTCCGAAGCCCCTAGTCATCTCAGAAAATCTATAAGCTTCCTCCCTTATTTGTCGGAAGTCATTATCAGCCCAGATGTACTCATCTATTTTCTGAAGCAGCTTCTCCAGAGTCTGGGGAGGTTTCCTGGCAAAGTATTAGGTCGTAGGCCCCGGCCGAAGACCCTTGATCATGGCCTCAATGACGATTTCATTAGGCACTGTGGGCGCTTGTGCTCTCAGTCGCAAGAACCTTCAGACATACGCCTGAAGGTATTCCTCATGGTCTTGTGTGCACTGGAACAAGGCCTGAGCTGTGACTGGCTTCATTTGAAAGCCTTGAGAACTGGTAACCAGCATGTTCTTGAGCTTCTGCCATGACGTGATTGTCCCTGGCCGAAGAGAAGAGTACCATGTCTGGGCCACGTTTCAGACTGCCATGACGAAGGACTTTGCCATGACAGCTGCGTTGCCTCCATATGAGGATATTGTTGCTTCATAGCTCATCAAGAATTGCTTTGGGTCCGAGTGCCCATCGTACATGGGTAGCTGAGGTGGCTTGTAGGATTGTGGCCATGGGATAGCCTGCAATTCTGCTACCAGGGGAGAAGCATCATCAAAAGTAAAGCTACCATGATTAAAATCATCATACCATTCATCTTCGTTGAATGAGCCCTCTTGACGAAGCTCCCTGCGTTGGGGCCTTCGGTCATGATCATCTTGGGTAAGATGACGCACTTCCTCAGTAGCTTCGTCGATCTTCTTCTGAAGGTTGGCTAGCCGAGCCATCTTCTCCTTTTTCCTTTGCACCTGTTGGTGAATGATTTCTAGGTCCCTGATCTCCTGGTCCAACTCGTCCTCCTGAAGTGTTGGATCGTGGCCTTTCTTTTTTTGGCTTCTGGCCTCTCAGAGAGAGAGAGAGAGTCTCCTGGTTTGTGTCCAGTGGCTGCAGTGCAGCCCCTGGCGCTGTTATCTTCTTTGGCGGCATGACGAAGGTTGATGCTTTGCCAAAGATTGTGGAAGTGAGTACACCGGAGGTGGGCGCCAATTTGGAGACTTGTTCTCAAATGCTATAAGTTAAGAACAAGGCAACACAAAATGTTAATGATTAAAGCCCTTCGTCCTCCGAAGCATTATCTCCCTTAGGATATAATGATCTTCAGACTAAGGTCATGAAGGACGTACCTTAATCATCGCAGTATATATTAATGAAAGAAGAAGCATATGAAACATGAGAGACAACATGAATAATTATAAAACATCTTTAATATATCTTTATTAAATCATCATAAATGAATATGAACAAAATTGGATTACATTTGTACCTTCGGCTTGACAGAAGGCAAAAGTCCAAGCGTGACGCACGAATGAATACAAGTCAGCGTGAACAGTACGGGGGTACTGTTCATCTATTTATAGGCACAGGACGCAGTCTGTGTAAAATTACATTCATGCCTTTTATGTTTACTATTGATTTAAGGACAATCCAACGAGGACTATATAGCCTTTTCCCCTTTAAGTCGGTTCCTTTTCCTGCTGCTGAACCGAAGTTCCCTTGCGCATAGCTTTGGAGCTGCATCAACCTTCGTCTCGACCATGCTTTCCATATTGTGTATAGTTTTATTCCGAGTCCGAAGGTACCTATACATATATTACACTTGGGAAATATTGTTAAATTATGTTTTTGAGGACCTTCGGGAGACAAAGGTCCCCAACACCATTGTTGCGCGCAATTGCTTTGGATGAGGCAAACCCTCACGGACTATGGCTACAAATTGAGCAAAGTCCCTCTCCTATGTGACAATGAGAGTGCAATCCGCATGGCGGATAACCCCGTTGAACACAGCCGCACTAAGCACATAGCCATTCGGTATCACTTTTTGAGGGATCACCAACAAAGGGGGGATATCGAGATAGCTTATGTTAGCACCAAAGAACAATTAGCCGATATCTTCACCAAGACATTAGATGAGAAAACCTTTACCAAACTTAGGAATGAGCTAAACATTCTTGATTCTTGGAACTTTGATTGAAACTTTGCATACATAGCTCATTTATATACCTTTGATCATATCTCTTTTATGTCTACGACTAATGTGTTTTCAAGTGTATTTTTATGCTAAGTCGTAGATTGAAAGGGAAATGGATTCTTCGGCGAAGACAAGGCTTCTGCTCTGACGTTTAATGCCAAAGGGGGAGAGAGTATTAGCCCAAAGCAAAAAGACCGCACCACCAATTTTCGAAAATAACGATTTATGTTTGTCTTTTCAATTGGTATCTTATGATGAAAACTCTTAATAGACATATTTCAAAATTGATATGTTTTCCCAATTGGTTAGAATTTTTCAAATTGGTATCTAAAATATTGATCTTTCAATTGGTAAAACCTTCTTGAACACTAAGAGGAGAATTTCATCCAGGGGGAGTTTTGTTTAAGTCAAAGGAAAAGCATTTGAAACAGGGGGAGAAAATTTCAAATCTTGAAAATGCTTCTCGAAATCTTATTCCTATACCTTTGACTATTTGCAAAAGACTTTGAAAAGATTTTCCAAAAAGAGTTGCAAAAAAAACAAAACAAGTGGTGCAAATGTGGTCCAAAATGTTAAAAGAAAGAAAGCAATCCTTGCATATCTAGTGAAAGTATAAATTGGTTAAATTCCAAGCAACCTTTGCACTTGCCTTATGAAAACTAGTTCAATTCTGCACTTATATATTTGCTTTTGTTTATGTTGGCATCAATCACCAAAAAGGGGGAGATTGAAAGGGAAATAGGGTCAAACCTTTTCCTAAATGATTTTGGTGGTTGGAATGCCCAACACAAATAATTGGACTAACTAGTTTGCTCTAGATTATATATTCTACAGGTGATAAAGGTTCAACACAAACCAATAAAAAGATCAAAGTTAGGGTTCAAAAGAAAGGAGCAAAAGAAACCGAAGAGAACCCTGGTATGGCGCACCGGACTGTCCGGTGCCCAGGGTCGTACGACTTCAAACTTGCCACCTTCGGGTTTCAGGAGAGCCGCTCCGCTATAATTCACCGGACTATCCGGTGTGCCACCGGACTGTCCGGTGTACCAGCGGAGCAACGGCTAGCGAGCGCAACGGTCGACTCCAACGGTCGCTTGCAACGTGAACAGTGCGCGGATAGTTCGCGCAGAGTCAGAGCAGCGGCAGAGGGCGCACCGGGACAGTGAACAAGACCTGTCTGGTGTGACACCGGACTGTCTGGTGCCCCAAGATGTCAGAGCTATAACGGTCAAAACTGTCAGAACCCTAACAGTTGGGTGACGTGGCTGGCGCACCGGACAGTGTTCGGTGGCGCACCGGACTGTCCGGTGTGCCCATCGACAGACAACCTCCCCAACGGTTGAATTGGTGGTTGGGGCTATAAATACCCCCAACCACCACCACTCCAAGTATCCAAGTTTTTTAGACATCTCATTCAATACAAGAGCTAGTGCAATTAATACAAGACACAATTCAAAAGAATCAAAGCCTCTCCAAGTCCCAAATACACTCCAAACGCTCAGTGGCTAGAGATAGAGTTTTGCTCGTGTTCTTTGAGCTCTTGTTCTTGGATCACTTTCTTCTTCCCCATTCTTGTTCTTCAAGCACTTGTAATCAAAGCAAGAGACACCAATTGTGTGCTGGTCCTTATGGGGTCTAAGTGACCCGTTTGATTAAGGAGAAAGCTCACTCGGTCTAGGTGACTGTTTGAGAGAGGGAAAGGGTTGAAAGAGACCCGGTCTTTGTGACCACCTCAACGGGGACTAGGCTCATTGGAACCGAACCTCGGTAAAACAAATCACCGTGTCATCCGCTCTATTTTTTTCGTTGATTTGTTTTCCCCCTCTCTTTCGGACTCAGATTTATTTCTAACGCTAACTCCGGCTTGTAGTTGTGCTTTAAGTTTATAAATTTCAGTTTCCGCCTATCCACCCCCCCTCTAGGCGACTTTCAATATGCATATAGTTTTGTTTTGCTGAAATGTGATAGTTTGTTGAGCTCACAAGCTAACTTGTTAACAAATAGAGCTGAGATGCCAGTTTAGTTTCCGAGCGCGAACCGAGCGAGCTGACTAGTCACGAGTATTTTGTCCAGCCCTATCAATAGCTAGGCTCTCGCGGCCCTATCAATAGCTAGGCCCTACGACAGCAATCCTGGAGTTGAAATCGACAGAGGATCGAACCAGTAAAAAGAAGCAGGGGTCTTTGCAAAACAAACATGGCTTAAAGAGGGGCTACTGGAGGGGTTGAGTATAAAATATCCAATTCTTGTTGGATCTTGTTTGGAAGGTCCGGATGTTATATGTGCACATGTGCACGGTCTCTCCATGTGCACCGAATATCACCCCATGTCCCCATCCCTAATACCTCGTTTGGATGTAGATATTGGAGCACGAAATTCTGTTGTTTGGCTGCACATGAAATTGAGATTTGAAATCAGAGACCTATTTCCCGGGATTTGTACTATAACTAGAAAGTCCCTCTCTCAATACATAGTGTCCCCCCTTTGAATTGCATGGAAATACGTCGCATAATTTTAAACTCCAATTCAGTGACATCCAAACAATAGAATTGGAATTACATCTCATTTCAATACTATGACTGATTTGGTATTGAAACCAATTCAATTTCATGTCCTCCAATATCGACATTCAAATGGAGCATAAATGGCATTCCTACGAATTTGTATTCTCTTAGGCCCTGTTTGGGAACAAAGTTTTTGAAATACTACAATATACTTTAGTCATGACAATACCACAGTTTAAAAATACTATAGTATTCTAAACCGACAACTACAGTATTTACAATACTTCAATTTTTAAAACAGGGATTTTAACTAGCGTGCCAAACAACATTCTGTATACAGTGCTGCAGTATTTGAAAAAAAATGCAGTATTCTTTTTCAAAATTGTGAAAAAACTTCACTCCTAAATTGCGAAATTTAACATATATCCGGTAATTTTAACAAGAGATTACAATTTCATAAGAATTGCATTTAAAGGATTATAATTCCATAAGAGTGACATTTAAGATAGTACAAATTCGTAAGAACGACATTTAAGATATTGCAACTTTGGCTTTGGAACAACAAAGGCAAAGATAATTTTCTTATTTTACCCAGTCCACTAGAGTCAAAATAAATGTTTAATTGGCTGCAGTGGTATAAGAGTAAGAAATTAAATCCGAGTGGCATATAAGTGATTATGATATTTATGATGACAAATAATGTAACGAATAAAATTTATAGGGGTATGTAAATCCTTTAAGTACGCTTGCCGATAGAGATTTCAATCCACTGAGACAGAACCTGGCATGTCTTCTCAACCTCATATTTCGAAGCACTTTCACGTGTGAACCATTCTGGAGGAGCAGTACTCCGAACACAGGTCGTAATGGCAACCTCTCTATTGGTCATGGGTCCAATACAACTGATAGCCAAGTCTTCAATGGCACTGGCACTTTATGAGCTAGATAGATCCCATGACTTACTTGACCTTGCCCGAAGTCAACAAAGGTTAGAATGAAACTGTATCCACCAGCTGCTATGAACCAAGCAAAGGTGATCATATCCCGGTCCCGGCAAGCAAATAGGTCTATTCCCTCTAGTTCGAGAAATGAAATGTGGCTCTCCTATATATGCAAAGCAAAATGGAGTCAACAGTCTAGCTGGAGGCCAATGAGGTTGGTCCTTGGTGCCGGAATCCGGATTTGCACTGAATAAACGAATATCTGATCTTTCTCCGAAGAAAACCATTGGATTGGGTGCCGGTGATGAACCAGATCTAGATCGGAAATCTTAGTTTGCATCTCCTGATCCTTCATTTTCAAGTATTGACCCTCGACCTTTGCTTTCTTCCCAATTGAGATATGCATTCCATTCAGATTCATAAGGAGTAGTTGGCTAAAGATCATCTGCCCCGGCTCTATCACTTGATTGACATCCTGCACTTGTTTGTATTGACCATATGATTCTACTGCTATTGGGAACGGAGTGGAGCAATTCTCCGATCTCCAAGTGTATCCCCATATCTGGTTGACTTGTCATTTCTTGTCTCGCTACCTACTACCACTGATCCCTACGATCTACTCGTATATTTTATCGGGTCTGGCACTGATTGTTTCCTTTAGGCGCATCGTATACTTGACCGACACATTCATCCTAGTAAGTTCAACGGATTGGAGGTAGTTCCCTTTCTTTGTGCGCGTATACCTTCCCGGGTAAGTAGTAAGCTTTAGGAAAGACAACCATTGGTTCATAGGGAGATTCGTGTCATAGGTGCGCTGGTTTCTGACGAGGTTTGTGATGTCTCCAGGCCAGGTCTAAGGCTGTCTCCAGCAACGTCCTCTATATTTATTCTCTATATCCGTCATTTACAGTCTTCTCTAAAAGATTCCTTTCTCTATATCTCCTTTCTCTCCAACAACGTCCTCTAAATCACGTCCTCTATATATAAATACCTATATTAGAGACATTTTTTATTTTTATTTTTATTTTTGTACATACATATTTATCATACTCTCAGATGTATTGTACATATTTTAGTTTTACTAAATCAGTTATTTAAAGTATTCGAATGGATAGATGATCGTTTAGAGGAACTCTATATATAGAAAATTCAGCAGCGTCCTCTAAATTTAGAGGATTGTTTAGAGGACGCTGCTGGAGAGCGTAGAGGACCATTTGATCCTCTATATTTAGAGTACAGGAGCTTTTAGAGTATCTTGTTGGAGACAGTCTAAGCATAGCATAGTGGGCTCCTAGCTTTTTTGGGTGTCTCTGTTCCAGAAAGGATATTGGATGGAGCAGTTTTCTTGCTTGATTGGAAATCTTGATATCTTGCCAGGTTCGGTAAGGTTGACGTTGGTGCTAGAGCAACAGCTCTATTATGGATTCTCATACTCTGTGACGTGTCTTTAGCAAGACCAGGGCGGCACTTCCATTGGTTTCAAGTCCATCCATTGCGGGTTCCTATCCTAAGTTTCCTTTTCTAATATTTCCATTCCAGTTTCTTAGCCCGGGTACCTATCCACCAACACCATTCGAGTAGAGTTGGGTAGGCGTGCATCTAAAAGAGTGGTTTCACCCTTGCCTTGATTGATATCTGACTGTTCCCCTTTTCATAAACAACTAGTATAGTGTTTACTTAGGGGGTGTTTGGTTAGAGGGACTAAAGATTATTCTCTAATTTTTAGTCCCATTTAGTCCCTTTTTTACCAAACACTAGGACTAAAATATGGACTAAAATGATTTAGTCTTTAGTCCTTCACATAGGTGCTAAAAGAGACTAAAAGCCCATAATTATCATGTTACCCTTACCTTTTTTTATAGATAACTAATATTATGAGTATATTCTAAGGGTATTTGAGTCTTTGGACAATATATTTAATGACTTTAGAATCTATTTAGTCCCTAGAACCAAACATGTAGGGATTAAAGTTTAGTCCTAGGACTAAAGTTTAGTCCTAGGACTAATTGAAACCAAACATGGCCTTATCTTTTTGCCATGTAAACTGGAAAGGGATTTAGGACGTCGTTTGGTCTCTCTGCCTTCTTCCTCCTTCCTCCACCCTGCCTTGCCCAAAGTCGTTTGGTCGTCATCGTCTCCTCCGATCGCCTCCAGTTCATTCCAGTTAGCGCCGCTAATCCCCTCCCTAATCACCATCCATCCATCCATCCGGTAGGATTCCCCAGCCATGTCGGCGACCGCGGTGAAGTTTCCCGTGGAGGCGCCGGTGAGTGCTGCTGCTGCATCTTCCTTCCCTGTCTAGCTCCCTCCCTCTCTCCTTCCCTGACGGTGTCGCTGGATCTGGCCCGTTCCGTGCCAGAGCGGGGCACCGTGGCGCCTCTGAGATTTTGGTCTTCTACACTAGGTTCACTTGCCTCGAGTGGCTGGTCTGAGTTCCTTGCTGTCCTGCTGGAGCAGCTTGGTGCTGCGAGCTTAGCTGCCCCATTGGGGCTAGGGTTTACTTTGGATCTGGGCGATTGGAGCGTGGCTTGCTCGTATGGTCGTACACACGACCGACCGTCGTGCCCGAATCTCTTGCGAGACACGGCTGCAAACAGAGGCGCGGAGCATGCTCGCGTCGCCGTGCTTGGGCAGTTGTGCTTGCCAAACCGAATGTTGTGGGATTGGTGCAGCGTTCTGCTGCAAGCTTACTAGTATGCTAGTTCATCTCACCCGGTCACCGTTGAATTTGAATGAATGGTCTGTGACATGATCTCTACCTTGCTTTTATTCTAGCAGTCAGGTCGTGCAATTGCCAAAAGCATTCTGAGATGATATACTGGGCCAAGCTCTGTGGGATAGATAGGTCCAGGGGTTTGCTTTGACTGCCAGATTCTGCAATTGCAATGCATCTGTGCCTTAAAAAGTGTACGTTTTAGTCGGCTACTGAATGCCTATGCCTTTACCTCTCGTTCATTGGGATTAATGGTGCTACCAATCCGCCTGGTGAAATAATCTCTAGACATGTGGGGATAGGTGTCTGTTTATTCTGAAATACCAGTAGACATCGTAGTATGATTTCCACAATAGGTCAAAGGAAACAATATGCTGATTTCCGCAGTTGTCCCTTTCCTTGCTTCATAAATCTTAACACTCTTCAGTACTTCTTGCAAAACTCATATTGATGTTCCCATTTATCGCAGCCGAGGACAGTGAAGGTCACCAACGTCTCTCTTAGTGCAACCGTGCAAGACATTAAGGAGTTCTTTTCCTTTTCAGGAGATATTGAACATGTGGAGATGCAGAGGTTCGTAAAACCTGTCCAACCAGGTCGCCCCTTCTCTTTACATGTCCATACAAGCCTTTGATTGCCATCCCCATTAGCTTGTTTCTCTTTACTTTGGCAGTGGTAATGAGTGGTCTCAAATTGCATATGTCACTTTCAAAGATGCACAAGGCGCAGAAACTGCACTTCTTCTTTCGGTCAGTGCCTGGAGGCCTTTGTATGATTCAGTAGTGTTCTTACAATACTTCATAGTGCTACAGCTAGTGTACCCCTTTGCTTGAGACAAAAAAAAAAAATGTTGTTTTGTATTAGAGTTACGAGCAGATGCGTTACCCAAATAGATTGTTTGTGGATCTCTTTAGCAGAATTTGCAAATTGTATGGAATTTGCTGTCCTTGCAACATTGTGTTGTGTTCATGCTCCTATATAAATAACATCAATGCGATTTTATATGATTGTCACAGGGTGCCACAATAGTTGATCTTTCTGTCATCATTGGACCTGCTCCAGAGTATCAGCCACCCCCTACTGCCTCTGCTCCACCAATGGTATTATATAACTCTAGTTTTGTGCTCACCTTGTCTGCATTTTAATTGTTTATGTGAGGTTGTAGCTTGAATTGAACATGATACACAATTACAAATAGTCAAATATTTATCTTATATGTTGGGAAACTTAGTTTTTCTTTCATTTCGTCAGTACCATAACATTGTACTTCTGCTGTCTGCAGTGTCTTTGACATATATGTATATACATTGCTTCTTCACTTCACTTCAAGTCAGTAGGTCAAATGGATGTTTATCTCTGTTCTAATTGTCAAGCACAACCTGTGGTGTTTTTATTTACATTCCACCGTCGTTGTTCTGTTAAGTAGTTTTGGAAGGACGCCCTCTAAATGACAAACTATAATTCATTCCGCATTTCTAAGAATTAAGGTCCCCCAGGCCAAGTATAATGGTAAATTGCATATGTTTATCAATTTGATTGACATCCAGTTACTTTTTTGCAAGTCACACTTTTGAAAGTTATCTAGTGAATATTTCCATGCACTAGAGACCAGAGCTTGTTTCATTATCTGTCCAGAATTGTATTCATGACATTGAAAGCCATTCCTTATTTGTAGTAGTCAGATATGAACAGCCCCTGTATGCTTATATTTTTAACAAATACATCAGTATCTTGTGCTGAACATTATATTCTGCTGTCAGAGTGGAACCAGAGTTCCAGTTGGTGGAGACAACAACGTTGTCCACAAGGCCGAGGATGTTGTGAGCACTATGCTTGCCAAGGGTTTCGTGCTAGGAAAAGACGCGGTTGGCAAGGCCAAAGCGTTCGACGAGAAGCACGGCTTCACATCCACAGCCGGTGCTAAGGTGGCCTCCATCGACAAGAAGATTGGGCTGAGCAATAAGATTACCACGGGCACTTCGTTGGTCAGCGGGAAGGTGAAGGAGATGGACCAGAAGTTCCAGGTCTCTGACAAGACAAAGTCAGCGTTCGCCGCGGCCGAGCAGAAGGTGAGCAGTGCCGGGTCCGCCATCATGAAGAACAGGTACGTCTTCACCGGCGCATCGTGGGTCACCGGCGCGTTCAACAAGGTCGCCAAGGCTGCCACGGACGTCGGGACAATGACCAAGGAGAAGATGGCGGCTGAGGAGCAGCAGAAGAGCTTCTCCGGCCCGTCGTCTAGGAGTCACTCGTACACGCCCATCTGATGATTCGTTGGCTTTCTGTTATGCTCCCTCCCTCAGACAGACAATGTTGTATTGTATTTACACATAACACATTGGTGGATGTAAGACATAGGTAGCTATATATAGAACAGAAACAGATCATCAGGCCCCCTCGCACCACTTGTTCACCGTCTCATGTTCTGTTAAATTTCATAGTGCAGGGATTTGTTTCTCTAGGACAAGCAAGTATGGTGGTGATACCAATCTGTTGGTTTATACAAATCCATGTTCAGACTGTTTGTGGTTTGAATGAACATTTTGTAGAAGTGGTGGGAAGTTAACTGGATAATATGATGTTGCTGAAACAACATGCTATCACTATTTGCAGTTATTTGGAATGCTTCTTGTTTAAAGGGTGTTTCGGACCATAGCATGTACAATCTCCAGATCAGCCTGGGTCTGTCTCGCCCCACATTCGAGCTGGGTCGCTTGAGATCTTGCCTTCTGTGCATGTCTTGCCCCGGCCTCGAGTTGGGACGCTAGAGATGACCCCAGATTTCTGTGCATGAATCGCCCCGGCCTCGAGTTGGGACACCAGAGATGACCCCAGATGATGTCTCGCCACTTGAAGATACTGGGACGCTGGAGATGACCTTGCCTGTGCCTGTCTCACCTCAGCATTTGCCTGGGTCGCTTGAGACAGCTGCATCCTTGCAGACAGAGCCAACTAGAATTCTGAAGGTCTATTACCGCGGAGGGTCAAGAGCAAGTCAATTTCATGACAGCCAACAAGATGGAACAGGAAGGGAGTTGCTGGCAATGGAGAATGGGCATACAACTGATCCAAGACCTGATGCCCTCACAACCATGGGTGCTCCGTCTGAGACAAGAAAAGAAGAGTTCCTCAACAAAATCTGTAGAAGACCTGACGCTTGTCTACTGATACCAAACAAAAACAGCAAGAAAGCAACTCCTCCCTCTCCAACAACACCTGCTGCTGCGCCAAGACGAAGCCGACGTGTCGCTGGAGCTGGAGTGGAATTCAGCATGCAAGATTGGGGTGGCAGGGCCACCAAAAAAGCCATGAAAGCCCTGTAGATCATTACTGAAGATGAAGGCATCAGTCAGGAAGCCCTCAAGGCTTATGCAGAGCTTTTCAAGCACCCACTTTCTCAGATCCAGGTGGAGGCCTTGTCAGCCCTTTTCGGTTGGCCCACGCCACTAGAAGTGCTTGTTTAAGCCTAGTTTCCTCCCTCTGTTCTTTGTGGTAGTGTTCTGTAGACTGTTATCCATGAATCCAAACAAAATTTTATTCTGGAATGTGAGAGGACTGAACTCCTCAGTAAGGCAAGACTCAGTTAAAGAGCTAGTGGACTTTTCCCAAGTGGATGTGGTTTGTGTCCAGGAAACTAAAATGCAGAGCATTTCAACAAGAACTATACTCTCCATGCTTGGAGCTGAGTTCTCTGATTACGTCTACCTGCCATCAACATGTGCAAGTGGTGGCATCTTGATCACTTGGAAAAGACATATAGGTCATACAGGGCAGCAAAGAATCGACAATCACAGTGTTTCAGTCCAGTTGTGCAGGGAGCAGGGGCAGGCTTGGTGGCTTACCTGTGTGTACGGCCCTCCGGGGGATGATGGAAAAATCCTTTTTCTTCAGGAACTCAGAGATGTCAGAACAGCCTGTGCTGGTCCATGGCTGGTGGCTGGGGATTTTAACCTCATCTATAAAACATCAGATAAGAATAACTCCAATTTTAATAGAGCCATGATGGGTCGTTTTAGGGATTTGATCAATGATCTCGCCCTCAAGGAGATTCCGCTGTTAGGACGCAAATTCACTTGGTCTAACCAGCAAGATAACCCTATCCTTGTTAAGCTTGATAGAGTGTTTTGTTCTGTGGATTGGGAGCTAACCTTCCCTAGAGTTATTCTCCATAGTGCTGCGTCACTTGATTCGGACCACTGTCCCTTGCTTTTGGGACTCAGTGACAATAAGTCTGGAAAACGACGTTTCCATTTCGAATCCTTTTGGACCAAGCTTGAAGGTTTTCAGGAGGAAGTGCATTCAGCATGGATCTCAGTCGAAGCTGTCAGATGCCCTTTCCAGACTCTAGAGAAGAAGCTAAAAATGACAGCAAGAAGATTGCAAGGTTGGAGTGACAAGCAGGTTGGACATGTAAGATTGCAGTTAGCTTTGGCAAAGGAATTGCTGCATAGGCTAGAGATGGCACATGACGAAAGACCACTTACCCGACAGAGATCTGGCTTAAAAACAGGCTCAAAAAACAATCTTTGCTGCTGTCCTCATTCAAGCGAACCATGGCAAGATTAAGGTCAAGAATCTCATGGCTCAAAGAGGGGGATGCGAAGACAAGATTTTTCCATATTCATGCAAGGCATCATAAGAGGAAGAATTTTGTAGCCATGTTGGTTGATGGAGATCATATCCTAACCAACCACAGTGAAAAAGCAGCAGCAGTGGATCAGTTTTATACAAACCTCATTGGACAATGTGGAAACAGGGAAAGGACTATTGATTTGGATGCCCTTGGACTGCCTAGACACAATCTGGATGATCTAGACTCCCCTTTTTCAGAACAAGAGGTTTTGGAAACCATTAAAGGCTTGCCTTTGGATAAGGCCCCAGGGCCAGATGGATTCACAGGGCGATTTTATAGAGATTGCTGGGGAAGTATTAAAGCAGAAGTTATGGCTGCAGTTAGGGCAGTTTGGAGCAGGAATTTCAACAATTTCTACAAGCTCAACACGACCTTTATTACCATGATACCGAAAAAAGAGGGGGTAGAGCAGGTCAAAGACTTTAGGCCTATTAGTCTTGTGCACAGTTTTGCAAAACTGATCACCAAGATACTTGCTAACCGGCTGGCCAAAAGGCTAAATGAGCTGGTCTCTCCGATTCAAAGCGCATTTATAAAGGGAAGGTTCATCCAAGATAATTTCATGTTGGTACAACAAACTGCAAGGCTGTTTCACCAGCAAAAATTGCCTCGCCTACTCCTCAAACTTGATATCACTAAGGCTTTTGATTCAGTGTCCTGGCCCTTCCTAATTGAAGTCATGCAGCAGATTGGTTTTGGTCATATATGGAGGGATATCATTTGTGGGTTATTGGCTTCCTCCACTACACAAGTGCTGCTCAATGGTTCCCCAGGGGATCGTTTAGCCCATAGGAGAGGGCTCAGGCAGGGAGACCCCCTCTCCCCCATGTTATTCATCCTAGTTATGGATGTTCTTGGCCTCCTATTCGCTAAAGCAGAAGAAGCAGGTTTGCTACAACAGTTATCTAGAAGAAAGAAGCTCCATAGGATTTCTATATATGTAGACGATGTGGCGGTGTTTTTACATCCTACTGCTGAAGAAACTTCTATCACTTTAGACATCCTGCAACTTTTTGGAGATGCTTCTGGCCTCATAAATAATGTGCAGAAATCAAATGTGTATCCTATTCAATGCCCCGAGGGGAATTTGATGGAAGTTCAGAGTTTGTTGCCTTGTGAGATGGCAACCTTCCCCTGCAGGTATTTGGGGCTCCCCCTATCCTTGCATAAGCTTTCTCGACAGCAGTTCCAGCCCTTTGTTGAAAGAATTGCAGATCAACTCCCTAACTGGAAAGCTGACTTGATGTCTAGAGCAGGAAGGAGAATTCAGGTGCAACATGTTCTCACAAGCATGACAATTTATTTAGCAATGGCAATTGACATTCCCCAATGGGCCTTAGATGCCATTGATAAGATAAGAAAGGGCTTTCTATGGAGAGGCACAAAGGAAGCAAAGAGAGGACACTGTTTGGTTCCTGGGGAAAGGTGTGTCGTCCCCTTCAGCTAGGAGGCTTGGGAATCTCTAGTCTCCCTGAGCTTTGTTGGGCTCTCCGCATGAGATGGTTGTGGTTGCAGAAAACGGATTTGGGGCGGCCTTGGACAAGTCTTCCCATACAGGTCCCAAACAAAGCTAGGGCTTTTTTTCTCTATGGCTCTTGTTTCTATGGTTGGGGATGGTTCAAACACCTTGTTCTGGAATGATAGATGGCTGCATGGCACTTGAATCGCTGATATTGCCCCTAGCCTGCACAAGTCAATTCCAAGAAGAATTACTAACAAAAAGACGGTGAAAGAAGCACTTTTAAACAGGAAATGGATTTCAAATATTATGGGGGCTCTTACAGTAAGAGTCTTGGTTGATTATCTAAATCTTTGGGAATCCCTCTCAGAGATTGAGTTACAGCCAAACATAAGGGATAAACATGTTTTCAGCCTTGCTTCAGATGGTAAATACACAGCGAAAGCAGCTTATAAAGGCCTGTTCTTAGGATCTGCTACTTTTGATCACTACAAAAGAATCTGGAGATCTTGGGCCCCCTCAAAGTGTCATATTTTTCATTTGGTTGGTGGCACACAACAGATGCTGGACTGCTGATCGTCTGGCCAAAAAGGGACTGAATCACCCGCACAGGTGTCCTCTTTGTGACCAGGAAGATGAAACCATGAACCACCTCCTTATTTTCTACGTCTTCACAAGAATTTTCTGGTATATGCTCCTAAGGAAATTTGGGTTACATGCCCTGGCCCCACAGCCTGGCCTCACATCCTTCTTAGAGTGGTGGAAGGGGGCTGCTGAGGCAGTGCAGGGAATGGTCAAGAAAGGGCTGGATTCTCTCATCATTTTGGGTACCTGGAAGATATGGAACCTCCACAATAGATGTGTGTTTGATGGAGAGACCCCAGCCTCTCTCGAATCCTGAAGCAGGCTGATGAGGAGAGAAACCTTTGGGAGCTAGCAGGGGCCAAGAGTCTCTCCTTTTTTGCTGCTCTTTTGTCGGTAGCCTGATTTCCTAATGGATTTGTTTTTTTATGCTTGTTTCTGGCCTTCGTAAAGAGCGCTATTATACTATGTATTATGTTTTCCTCTTCTTAATATAATTAAAGACGCAGTTCCCCTGCGATTTCGAGAAAAAAATCTGATAACTCAATTGGAATTGAATTTCAGAGGGACTGTGGTTTGTGTCTATAGATCCATTTAAATAATCCGGTAAGACAAACTAGCATCGAAGTCGTTGTAGTATAGTGGTGAGTATTCCCGCCTGTCACGCGGGTGACCCGGGTTCGATCCCCGGCAACGGCGTTTTTTCTGTATTTTGTCAGCTTCTTTTTTTTTTGGTCAGTTCTGCTAGGGCCCTGCTTGGCCATGGCAGCCACTCACCGAGTCACAGTCACCCGTTACCGTCTGTGTATGTGCATGTGTCGCACTCAGGTCAAGATCAACTCAAAAACATCCCTTGGCAAGCTACACAAGTGCCATCAGCAGACACGGGTGGCTGCTGCTGCAAGCTACAACCTTTGGCACTTTCCAATCAACCATGTGTAACTCACTTCTCCATTGGCCTGATCTGACCAATGCAAGCCATCAAGCAGCTCCAGCAGCATTTCAGGCTCCTAGCTGTGCTCCCCCAGTAGAAATCATCAGGCCCTGTTGCTAGTCACTCTGCACTCATGGATGGACGTGTCACTGTCGTGCTCACTGCTCATGGCTTCTCCATGCTTCTCAGCTGGTGCATCTGATGTCTAATGTATTATTGTAAGAGGTAGGATTGCATGCATGGTCTCAACTCTGAACTATAGCATAAAAAAGAAGGGTCTGAAGCCACATTGTTCATTGGATGCAGGCCAGTTAATACTAACCCGTTGTTTTTTTTTTCTCTCAAGTCAATCGTGGATCTTGCTGGTTCTATGCCTCTCATTGGTATGAATTGTGGTGGTTGATGGTTTCCTGCTCATCATCTGCCGTGTACACGGAGTGTGCAGGGTTAACTACTCACAGTTATATAAACAACAGATTCAGTTAACTAACTAAGCGTCAGCTTCAGCACGTAACAGCTAGCCTCCGGGTTACTTGGACAGACTTCATCGGCAATAAAAGTACATGAGTATAAATTTGCAAATGTTTGGGCAGACAGGTGGTGGGGGTGGGTAGGTAATTAGGTTACTACCTGCTGCCTGGTCTGGATTTGGGGGTTAACGTGTCTAGTACCTTACTTAGCTTAGCTCAGATGAGTTTAGCAAGCGACCATAAATGCAACTGATCCTGTCTGCGCATGCTCACAGATCACAATCATCTCACTGAAGCGCACACACATAAGACGACAACAAGAAGACAGCTGAAAGAGTACTGTTCCGCACATGATTAACTCTGTTAATGAATAGAGCCATATACCCTGAAAAAGGATTGAGCACACAAAGTGCTGCATATAATATTCTGGCATCTTCAGAAGTTGTGCAGGAACATTTCAGAGATCCACACTGTTGCTACTTGCTAGTAGGAGTATGGAATACCATAATCAGGTAGCTTGTGCCTGTTTCCAGGCAGACACAGACACAGGGGTTCATTCAGGATTCAAACAGTTTCCTACAGCAGACTGAAACTGAATTCCCTGTGCTATATATTTCTAAACACAACTATTGCTGCATGCCAGTAGGACCGACATGCTCCGAGACAAACTACCACAACAGTTTTTGCTTCATCCGCACGCACAAGCATCAAAGTTGACCTGGCATGCATCCACTGAAACATGCATCACTCAATCAAAGACAGTTAGGCCTACAGATCTACAACGATGAAGGATTTGTTTGGTTTTTTTTACCACAGTTAAGTTACTGAAAGAAGAAGCACATATCGTCGTCGTCGTCGCTGTCCATCGGAGAAAAACGTCGCAGAAGCAAGCACAGTTGGGTTGGGTTGTGTGTCCATCTGACCATCTCGCGCTGTCCATGTCCATCGGAGGGGAGGGAACCTGCCCCACGCAAACTATTCCAATGGACATTGCTTGCTGTCTGCTGATGATGCATGTGTAAAACTAGCAACGACCGGAGAAATCCAAACCTAGTACGCAAAAGTAAAATCTAAGCCGTTCTGGTGATTTTTTTTACAGAGTCTTATACTCTTGTTAGCATTTGTCGGTTTATTACTACACCGTGACACCATGGAGATCAGACTGTGCATTGCAAGTTGAACATCTGAAGATGAAAATGAGATGCATCGTCGGCCCTTGTATACACACACACACACACTCAGTTGTGCTCTTATTTATGCAACTATCTATTCATTAAGAGTCCTTATCTAATCCGAAACAAACAATAATGCATATTGATCTATGTTATCTGTAACCCAAGATGTCTTCTCTCGATACGAGAAGGGAAAGCATGTAAAACGTGATAGTAATACACTAGATTTGAACCATGCAAGCCAAACAAAAATCCAGCTTAACTATATCACAACACTCTAAATAAGTTTGCGGTGAAAATATATTCCAAGATACTTATTCAGTGCCGTAAATACGAGTATTTTTTAAATTAGATAAAATTAAATCTAAAACTATTTAACTCTTTAAAAAGCAAAAACTATATATATATATATTTTGAGACAAATTAAAGGGAGTATACATCTCACTGATGCATGCATGCAAGATGCATGACATATTTAAACAATCGATCGACTGACATCTAACTACCTATTATTAATCACGAAGAACAGAGAGATATATCAATGCAAGGACCGGAGCAGGGAATTCGGTCTCCAACAGTCTTTATTTGTTGACAGGCTCATATGCATATGATCATATATATTCTATTGATGGCTTTCCATGCATACACGTCGTCTGCAATAGAACAGTGTACCCTCCAACTGGATATGCATCAAACTGTACTTCAGGTAAATAAACAACATAGTTCATCAATGCCCTAATTGTACGCTCTGACGATTGGGACGATCGTTGTAACATGCGTGTAGAGATCTACGTAGAAGATAGCTAGCTTTGACATATATACAGGAGCCCCACCAAATTGCAGCAGACTATAGGGTTGTTTGGTTTCATGGGACTAAACTTTAGTCCCTCCCTTTTAGTCTATTTTAGTCCCTAAATTACTAAATATAGGAAATAAAAGGGAATAAATCAGATTTTCTCCCCTCTCTTTAGTCCTATTTTTGTTAATTTAGGGACTAAAAAAGAGGGACTAAAGTTTAGTCTCATGAAACCAAACATACCCTATAGCTACAGGTTGCCTAACGGTGACATATATGTAGCGGACAATAATTATATTGGATCATGTAAAGATAAGATCTGGTCCCATTTCTTTATCAGATTGTGTTTACTAACTGCTACGACGACATCAAGTTGCAGTTAACTAACATGTCTCCCTGTTGGTCCATCATATATATGGAAGATTTCAGAAGTCACTTTTATACATATACTATTACGTAGTACGGTTGGATTATATTAGACTAGGTTAATGATCCGTTCATCCTCTATGGCTCTATATAAAAGGTTAATGACCCCCTCCGGCCCTCTTGCATATTTCCATCACGTACTTGACCTAACCGTTTGCCTTGGAAATATGATCTGTTAGATTGTGCTAGTTAATTTAATCATCAGTTAAGTACGTAGTAGTAACCAAACTAGTCCTCAACCGGAATGAAATACGTTTCTCTCAAAACTGATTGGCAAATCCAGTCAGACAGATTTCTGCTTTATTTTATATATGTCTCCGTGTACTAATTTTGTCTATGATTATAAACCAGAGAAATAACATTCCCAATGATCGATATGATGGACCAGGAAAGCACCCAAATTGAGATATCGGAAGTGGCAGTAGTGGGGTGTACGATTTAGCACAAACTAGAAAGTTGTTTTCTGTCACATTTTCAATATTGTGTTGCTTCCTGTGATACACATTAATGATGAGATGAAAACGACTGTTTCATTTTGATGAACCTAAAGCCGTCAGCGTCCAATTTTTCTTGTGGGAGCACGTTATCATATATAGCTGCTGCTGTTTGTACTGCTGCTGCAGCAGATTAAAGTTTTCTGTTCTCGAACGTCGAATTAACAAAAATAATTAAAAAGGTTTTCTCCGATCAGCTAGGATATATAGCTTGTAGTGGGTAAAAACATTGTTGTGTAGGTTTTTTAGAAGGTTTCGTTATATTAGTGTACACAAAATGGTATATATAGACTCTTTACTACCCTGATATATAAATAAATACTGTTAGAAGGTTTCCGTCGTGATGCTAACTAATAAAGCAAAAGGTAGCTATTGGTGTCTTTTGTCCTTATATATCTAGGCCACTAGCTACGTACTTGTGCATATCTAATTCTACTGTGCCATGCTTGCCAATTCATCCAAAGAGCCGGCCGGCCGGGATTACTTGCTGAAGCTACCAAAAAGAAAATTAAACAAGATTTTCTGATCTGTCACATCTAATCTAATAATATATATAGGTAATAAAGGAGGGTGAATATTTATGAATATTTCTACATAACTATAATAATATGTATATTCTTATTATTATTTTTTTTTTGCAAAAAGCTACATATATTTATATGGTCCTCCCATACATGCATCCATGTTTATACTGGAATAATAGTAGCTAGCTAGCACTGAGGAACACCTTATAATTACCCTTTTCCCAGCATGATGATTGCAAACATGAATGAATGAATGAATGCCCCTCGTGCATAACTAATTTGCTTCCTTCATCTGAACCCAGGGTGAAATGTTAGTGATAATATGATTTGCAGTACCCAATTTGGTAGCCATCATATATCACGCCAAAATGGCAAATCATATGGTATTATATAGCTTATTGGTTAAATTAAACCAGGAGGGCCATTATAAAAATCAACTAGTTGAAGGTATATATGCCAAACTTTTTTGAAAGATTATATATGCCAAACTAACCAATTATGTTTCTTCTAATCTCGTAGAAATGTCAAAGGGGGTCAGGACCTCGCTGTTTAACACATGGAACTGGTTGTTCTTAAAATATCGTGCACAAGCATATATATACCTGAAATTGATAGTACCAACTAGTTATGTTGTTGAACATATATCAACCCACATAAATGACTAATATCTTAAGTGGTATATAAGGAGGCAAGTGAAAAAAATATAAGAGACGTATTTTGAGGAAGGAATGCCCTTTAGCATGTTCTCTAAGTTTAAGATATCGTTCCACTTATACAACTCATTTCACATAAATAAGTTGTGTCTTGAGTGATTCTAGTGGATAAGATACTGAGCCTAGATACATTGGGTTATTTTTTTGATAATGGAAAACAAGAGTTCCGGCTTTAGCATAAAGATGCATACAACTATTACATGAGGATTATTGCACCAGTGAACAGTTGCTTAAATAATGAAACGAACTCAAAGAAACAAAATGACATGACTATAGATAACACTAGCCATCTTCAATTCTTGCATTTGAGCGTCATCCATGATTTGCAAAGACTTCCATTGCCATTATTTCCATAGCTCGATAGACATCGAGGATTTGTTGATGTGTGTCCTCTTCTATAGAAGTCTCTAGAATCTAAACCATCTCTGAAAACGACCTGCGCAATTGATGGTATTGGTTTATGATTAAAAGCTGCCTCGTTTTGACTGAGCCAAATGAACCAAAATAAATCTGATATTCCAGTGAGTAATATTTTTTTGTAAGTCGGACCATTATTAGTTTTCCAAGACCCGATAATATGATTAATGCTAACGGACATGTCTATTTTTAAAGCAAAGCAAATAATTCTCCATATGCTTTTGGCAATGTAGCATTAAAAAAGAGGGTGTATACTCTCACTTCGGTTGCAAAAGCTACAAGTCAAACTACCTCACTTTCTCACTAAGAGATCGACTGGTTAACCATTTATCCTTCTAGATAGCTCGACCATCCCTCACTTGAAAGTGACCCCATCTAAGGAATTGATCCTTAACATAGATACATTGGGTTATATATGAACGAGTTTCTTAGATATACCTAGTGCTTGAAGAACCGCAACATAGTGTCTAGCTTGTATATACCCTAATATTCTTATACAAACAACAATCAATGTCGTGAGATCGATCTTTACCACATGTTCCCCCTTCATTTGTTTCCTATACATATAGATGCCTCTGCACGTTGTACCGTGATGCACAACTAATCTTCTCAGGAAATTAAAAGGCTTTATTATATTTGTCTAGCCTACCTAATTAATCAAGCTTAGCTATCATCACATTTCATGCTACAGCATGCATGCACACGTACGCACGCTTATAAGTATATATACGTGAAAATGCAAACATTCATAGGCGATTAGATTGCAGTTAAAGATGGAGTGGTGTGGAGGGATATTGGAAATTTTGTAGGGCGATCGAAGGCGAATTCGTATTGTCTGATGATAGTGATCAGTCGTGCATGCACTACTACGAATTTAGTGATTTAGCTAGTCTCTAAAATAGATTTAACAAGAAAAAGAGTGTTTGGGATAACTCTAGGTTTCAAAATAACTTATATAAATATCTTTTATAAAGTTTATAGCTTTAGCTTTAAAATTTTTTAGAGCACATAATAAACTACAGCACCAAATTTTCTAGAGGCAACGGTGAACACACAAATCCAGGGCCCCACGTGGAGGGGGCCGGGGCAGGTTAGCCCCTGTGGGCCCCAAACCCTAGCATTGGCCATTGGGTGTGTCATGTCATGTGAGATGACCAACCTAACTAACAATAATCAGGAGGGAGCTGGGAACAGGTAGTTCCTTGTTCCGTGCTCCTCCTTGCTGCTGGGGCGACACGTGTCAGGTCAGCTAGGTCGCGTTGAATATATATACTAGTGTGGGTCTGGGATTTGGACGTTGCTGCCCCTGAGTAATTGCATCAGGAAAAAAAAGCTGCGCTCACGAGGAATCGAACTTGAGACCTCCAGTCTAGAATGCCTCGGGAGGTGCTGCAGCAACCAATCGAGCTTGATTATTTTGGTGATGTTAATGTACCCATATCCCTATTTAATAAGGGCAAACAGGGAAAACTCCATGATAATTAATTACTCCTTGGTATGTACAATCATGTCCTAAACGACTACCTTTACTGCACCGGAGGGAGTATATATGAATACGTATACGGTTGCTCATGCATGCATGCTTGTAAATGCATGCGCTATGCTTTTGCCACCTCCGTATGTACCCTACCCTAGCTTTGGTTGGTAGTCTATATAACCCCCTCCCTGCCATCCACCCAACGAACCCCACCACCACCACAGCCTCTCTCTAGCTTTGATCTCCAAGCCCACGCCAACTAATTAATAAGCAACGTACAAGCAATGGGCAGGTCACCGTGCTGCGACCAGGACGCGGGGGTGAAGAAGGGTCCGTGGACGCCCGAGGAGGACAAGCTGCTGGTGGACTACATCAACGAGCACGGCCACGGCAGCTGGCGCCGCCTGCCCAAGCTCGCCGGCCTCAACCGCTGCGGCAAGAGCTGCCGCCTGCGATGGACCAACTACCTCCGCCCCGACATCAAGCGCGGCCGGTTCACCGACGACGAGGAAGACCTCATCGTCCACCTCCACTCCCTCCTCGGCAACAAGTGGTCCTCCATCGCCACCAAGCTCCCCGGCCGCACCGACAACGAGATCAAGAACTACTGGAACACGCACCTCCGCAAGAAGCTGCTCTCCATGGGGATCGACCCCGTCACGCACCAGCGACGCACCGACCTCAACCTCCTCGCAGCTGGCTTCCCCAGCCTCCTCGCCGCCGCCAACTTCGCGGCCGCCGCTGGTGCTCCAGCACCTACGGCGACAGGCCCACTCGCCGCCGCCCATGTTAGCAGCTGGGACATCAACGCGCTCAGGCTCCAGGCCGACGCCGCCAAGTACCAGCTCCTAGAGGGTCTCGTCCGCGTGCTCACCGCCCCCGCCGCCGCACCCACCGTCGGCCTCATGACCCTCCTCGCCGCCGCCAATGGAGGGGCGCCCAGCGGCCACCAGCAGAGCACCAGGGTCGTCCAGCAGTGCGACGGCATGCTCAGCCTGCCGGCGCTAACCAGCGTGCCGCCCGTCACGACGCCGCCGGGCACGTCCTCCGCCGCCTACTCCCTCTCCGGGCTCCTCAACGGCGCCTTCGGCGGTGCCGGCACGACGACCGCCGCTCAGGCCGCCGGGGACGGGCTCAGCTCCACAGATCAGCTCGGCCACAGCGGGGCCACGACCGGGAGCAACATCACTGCCGCCGCGATGCCGCCACCTTTGTCATCAGCGGCGGCCGAGGGTTGTAATGCCGCCGGCAAAGGTTGCGGCAGGTCGACCCCATCGACGTGCGACGCCGACGAGACGCCGGCGTCGAGCCCGTTCGATAGCCTGGACAGCCTCACCTTGGATTTTGACCACTACAGCGACAGTTGGAGAGAGTTGCTAGAGTGAGTATACCTACCTATAGCATACCATGTCGTCCATGCATCAATTTTTTTTAAAAAAATTACTTTCTAGCCACAAGTATATATCTATGTATTCTTTTGTTAGGATTCCAAAAAATAAAACTTTAATTAGCTTACTATATATATAGCATGTATGTATGTATTATGTATACGGATAAAATTTTATAGCTACAACAGGTATATATATATGGATACTACCTAGCTAGCTAGGAATAGGAATAAAAAAACCCTTAGCTTAGTAGATGGTAGCGTGTATATAGTTTGTTTTGCTTATTATAATTAATTGCCTGCCTCCCTGATCTCACCATGCATTTTTTTTCTTTGTCTTGGTCTTTTGGTGCATGCAGGCAAATGTCATGGTTGAACAACCCCAATGATCAGCTGTGAGAAGAAATGACACACATATCTCTCTCATACTACATAGGAGTACGTACGTCGTCAGATGAAGAACTGATGAAAAGTTGAATGATATATATGATAGATGGAGCGATCGAGAAACCGTTTCTTTGCATTGGATTGGTTGTTGCATGCACACTTCTTTGAAGATGTGAAGTTTGTAATCTGTTGATAGGATAAAATTAAGGTGGTTTGGCCCACTTTGTTTTGGCTATATATGTACAGATTAAAGAACCAACGCGGCATAAATACATATATAGATATATGCTCACCTAAACGATTTCAATTTGTTGTTTTAGTTTTTTTTTTTTTTTGCTTTTGATTTGCCTTTGCAAGGAGGGCACACACATGCATAGATATACATATACTTTTGTAATGATTAGCTTGTGACGTATATATAAAGTAAATGAGATTTCCTTTTCCATACACCAAATGTTCACTCGCAGACGGTTACATACCTTATCCTCCCTCATGTGCATCCGAGAAGACTTTTCGGTCGGCCATTGGTCGACCACCTATCTCAAGATATGACCATCCACCTGCGAAAGCACGCTTAACGACCTAGAGGTTTTTTCGACACAAACTTCTAAAAAATGCCATGGACCAAGATATCACCATCCACTTGGGCTAGGATATCACATACTTGTTGGCATGCCATTTGACACTAATGTTACTTGCGAAATGAATGACTACATACAAAGAATGTCAACTGAAATCCATAGTCCAACTTAATTTTGTTTGGAGTGTCAACTGCGTCTGAAATGTAAGGACACGATCAACATACATGTGTGCTAAGCTAGACAAAAAGAACAAGCCAACGAACCAGATGTATATATTTCATGGAATAGTCTAAAAAAAGAAGCACTTTATTTTGTGTTTTGATAACTAGGAAGCTGCTAGCAGTGCTTGCATTGATCCAGCTAGTTATTGACTAGTACAAAGATACTTTGACAACATGTAGTGAATTGAATGTGCTAAAAGCATATAAATATTATCTTACTGTGCCATGCATGCATACGCATGCATAGCTCTAGGTTCCCTGCTTCTTTCTTCCCTGACAGAGTCTTCTCAAAACAACGAGGCCAGGTTACTTGTTTGAGTAGAATTGACACATCACTAAACCAGGGTAGATGACATGTAAAACGGTAACAAGACTAAAAAAAAGTTAGTTGGGGTTGGAGAAAGGACGGCCGGCCGGGGAAGCTTGTGACACTGGAGAAACTACGTACGGTGAGATAAGAAAGTTAATCCACTAATTATACTAGCTAGCTAGCCAGACACATGAGCATATACTATTAAATTAGGTTAGCTAATGTTAGTTGTTCCATATATATTAGTAATTAAATTCACAAACTTAGAGATGCATGAATATAATCTGTACTGTTCAGATTTAAAGACGACGTACGCACGCATGCATGCATGCTTTGAGAGCAATAAAGTATAATAAGGCCCGGGAAAGCAAGCGAAAAATAAAAAAGGAGCTAGGCCCATGCTGCATATATATGTCTCCGATATGCCTGGGGTGTTCTGTTTGCTTGTGTATGGATTCTTCTTCTTGTGCAGATTCCGTTGGAATGACAAAACTCGAAAAACGGCAGCAGCTAACTGTATAGCGATGGCTGGCCATTAGCTAGCTCCTCCATCTATCTATCATCCGGCCGGCCGGTCTAAAAGAAAGAAAGAAAGAAGAGAAGAAAGAAAGAAAGAAAGAAAGAAAGAAAGAAAGAAAGAAAGAAGAGAAAAATGAAAACTTGACGATGATATGTTATTCTCTGTGCCCCAGCTTGGAGATGGATAGAGAACGAAGTCATAGAATTAGTTAGCATTAGGTAGGCCATCATTGACTGTCCTCCCTCTCTATATCTATCTGACTATCTTCCTCAAAATAAAGCTCCTCTTTTTAATTTAGTGCAATCCGTTTATTAATCTAGCTTGATACCAAATAAAATGCTCTTGTTGGAAGCTGAAGCTGCTGCTGCTGCTTTGCTAGCTAGCTATTGACACAAAGTAACGATCCCCACGTACGTACAGAGCTAAACCTAGCTACCGGCCGGCCCTTCCCTTTCAGTCCGGCCGATCGACGAGCTTAATTCCAATCGCGCGCAGAGATAGGATGATGAATAATCAATCAGTTGTGGTGAAAATTTACTTTCGGTTCATTATAAGTATATGTGTGTGTGCAGTAATCAAGAAAATGAGATTTTTTTCTCCCTTCGCTGTCCAATAATCATGTCATACTTTGACATATGACAGGGGGGGGGGGGGGGGGGACAAACAGACCACGTACGTTTAATTGTTGAACGGCTATAGCTCAGGTTCCGTCTCATGTTTGGCTTTTTTTGTCAAGTCGGTCTACAGTAGTGACTACTCATTTGCATGGTTCCTTTCAGTATTTCAAATACATACATGCATGTTTGTAGACTTGACTGCACTGCTGCTAGCAGTCTTCTAGTCCTAGCTAGCTACTCACTACCGGAAACATGCTTTTTGCCGAATGTCCGGCGCTTTGACAAGGGTAATTTATCGGACACTCGATAAAATATTCTTTGCATACTAACTATTATCGATGTACAGTTCGTCGAGACTTCTTTGCTGAGATTCACACTTGGTAAAGAGTTTACCGAGTGTTTTTTGGACTGAAGCACTCAGCAAAGCAGCTGTATCCGGTAGTGACAAGGAAGGATAACAACTATTTATATCTCTGACCGTATATTTATATCTATATCTATATCTATATACAGGGTATTGTAGTAAGTAAAAGAGGAGACAAGAGGGAGAGATACCGCATGCATGCGGATTACGTACACAAGGCTATTATATTAATTAATTAGCTGTATCTTGTTATATTTCAGACATGAATTCAGTCCACTATCACAGCATCCAGATGGAGCAATTAATCTATCTCTGACAGTAGCTAGTAGGGCCAACATCATCTCGTTAGTGGTGCAGTTGGAGATATCAGATGCTAGCTACGTACACTAGGTGAATGCATGCATGCATGCCTTTTGTTGCATAAAGATAATAATAACAATAAAGGTACGTGTAGCTTAATTTAACACACTGCACGTTTGTGAGGAAGGAAGCAGCCAAGTTAGTACGTTAGAGAGACGATCGAAGTTTCCAAGTCACCTGATGAAAAGATGCATGAGACCTGCTAGCTGCCACCGAATCTCACACTAGTACAGAGATACAGAGAAACTCTATAGCGATGGTTTTAAAACTATTTACACCACTACTACAAAGATATAGAGAAACTCTATAGCGATAGTTTTAAAACTATTTACACTGGTATTTTTCAGTGCCGTCAGTGTTAGAGATCAGTGAAAATTAGTATTTTTACTTGCGGTTGTTTTGGAACCGTCAGTAAAAATGTTATTTTTACTGCCTCACGAGGAACAACATGCATCGGCCGGCAAAGCATTTCACGAAGGCATGCATGTGCCACCCTCTCTGCAAGCAATCCTGTCCACAAGCAAGCATGTACAATATATGTGTATGCTGACATCAACAGATTTACCTAACCGGCGAAAAAAGTATTGTGTGTGCGCAAGGCAAGAAAAGGACTCGCTCATTCTTCATACAGTATGTGATGGCTGCGGCCGCGTGCTGCATTATGCATGGTCAGCTTGACTACAATGTGTCAAAACTGCGACTGCTTCTATGTGGAATTGATATGTATGGATCCCTGATGACTTGATGAATGAAACTAAGCAGATTTTGAAATGATCGAGATGAGAAGAAAAAGGGCCGGCATTGAGCACTGTCTGTGGCACTGGGCATGTCTAAACGGTTCGGCCTGCAGACAGTCCGGCTATAAGATTAGATCAGGCGATTAGACTCCTATCTGATCGCATGTTTATCCCTCTGTTGAGCACAAAAAATGTCCTCGCAGATGATCCATCCTTGAGTCTGGACGGTCCGCGGTGGTGGCGCGGACAACCCGCGCGTGCGTCGAATCAGTTAGGGTTCCGAGTTTCTCGGGGGATTTGTTAGCTAAAACAGCGGGATTAACTCGAAAAACGACTTGTAGCGGAT
Source organism: Zea luxurians (assembly GCA_029449295.1). Classification (NCBI taxonomy): domain Eukaryota; kingdom Viridiplantae; phylum Streptophyta; class Magnoliopsida; order Poales; family Poaceae; genus Zea; species Zea luxurians. The sequence continues at coordinate 7,572,535 of JAOPSE010000005.1, read as the reverse complement.
CCAGACCTCCCCTTTATATAGATGAAGGGCTACAGCCGATTGAAACACCCACAATCGATCAAATCAAGTCTATTTCTCGTTTTAACCTTGTGCATTAGGAGTAGTTCTAGTCTAGCCCTAGTTTAGCCTCATTCTACCTTAAATCTTTACCTCTATTCGGCTCTACGTCAACTAGAGGCGTCTTGGGTGGCCTGCCGACGCCAAGGCACACCCTACAATCTCTCCTCCCCGACGGAGTCCCTGTCGGGAGGTGAGATCTAGGTCTGCTGCGAAGAAGAAGACCCTCTGCACCATCGCGGACCGTCCGAGCCCCAGGCGCGAACTGTCCGGACATACGCAGAGGTGGAGTTGGTCCTGCGCCAGATCACGAACCGTCCGTCCCTGTGCCGCAGACCGTCCGCGCCTCCGCAGATAGCACCGCCAGGCGGTCCCTTCTAGTGTTTGGCACCCGGATCGACGCCAACACATTTTTTGGTGACTCCGCTAGGGAAAGGTGTCTAGATCTACTAAAAATCAGGCCCTCAAATGGCCGATTCTAAAGATCACACCGATATTTCCCCGGACAATATCCTGAAGCCAGCTGCTGAAAGTCTGACGGTCGATGAGCAACAATAATACGAGGACTACATATATCAAGCGAATGAGAAATTCTTGTCATAATACACGGTGGATCGCCACCAGAAAGTTGTCAAACATGGAGAGACTGACGCCGCGTCTCTTCTATCTTCGCTTCAAGTCCCCAACGTAAGTAAACTCGACGACATCCAATTTATTAAACAGTATGTAGATCATCAGCAGAATCAAATGAAACAACAGATTGGAGGGTTAGAAAAATCAATTAGAAAATTAATGCATACGTTGGAGAAATCTGTTGCTCCTAGTTTTCCATCATATGAAACTAGTAACAGGATGCCTATGTCTAATATATACATCGGCGACAAATGGGGATTCGCGGCCCTAGCCATTATATGGTATGCCGATGAACTTATATCCAGGCCAAATACCACCGCCGTCCCTGCTTGGCAGATCGGCGCCCCTGGACACGGTTGGACCGTCCGAGCTTTTGCCCGGACAGTCCGGCCCTTACGTAGACCGTCCGGCTTTCCCTGCCAGACAGTCCGGGACCGCACTAGGGCTACCGCGTGGCGCTCCAATAATAGTGAATACATCCAGCCAGTTTGGATGTACCACCGGACAGACCGGATACGCATACGCAGAACCTACTATCGCACACTATGCACCAAATTATTGCACACCACAGCAGCAGTACGTTCCGCCCCTACATATTTAAACCACATCACGTTATATGATCACATGCCGATCAACATTATCGATCGATCACGACAAGTAGGTTGGCATAACAATGCTCGACCGAATGAGCTCCACAGCCTAGGGTCTGGTGGTCTGCCACCGGGCGCAATGGAGAAAATTAGGGAAGAGATGGCTGAACTATTTCGAGATAGGCTCGGAGTTAGTGTAGCTAGAGTGGGGCAATCATATCAGAAGCCATATGATCATTGGTTTGACACTGTCCCATATCCACAAGGGGCAAGGATACCAGAGTTTTCTAAGTTTTCTGGTGAAAATGGGAGAAGCACACATGAACATATAGGTCAGTTCATAGCACACCTAGGTGAATTGGCCGATGGGGAAGTATTTCGTGTTCGTTTATTTCCTTTATCCCTTACTGGTATCGCTTTTGCATGGTATGCCGCCCTTCCTCCTAATTCCATTAATTTCTGGAATGATTTAGAGAGTAAATTTCACAAATATTTCTTTTCCAGGGAATATGAATTAGGGCTAGCTAATTTAGCTTCAGTCCGATAGGGACGCGAAGAATCAGTTAACAATTATATCCGGAGGTTCCAGGACACTAGAAACTGATGCTTTCGAATCCATGTCGCAGACAAAGAGCTAGCAAGGCTAGCTTTTAATGGGTTGTTATCCTACTTAAGAGACAAATTAGATGGGACCCAGTTCTTTTCAATAGCTCAGCTACATCAGCGGGCTTTAGCCTGTGAAAGCCAATTTAAAGAGACATCACACTCGGCCGCCCGTACTATATATCTAGTAGAGCGTGATAATTCAGATAATGAATCCGCAGATGTATATACCGCTGAGTTTGTTTGGCCAACAAAGGCCAAATCTTCTGCATGTTCTTCCTTACAGCCGGTTCAAAAGAATAGACAAGAAGAGATTAAATTTACCTTTAATGTTGCCAAATGCGATAGGATATTTGACAAGCTACTAAAAATGACAACATTAAATTTGAAAGTCGCCTAGAGGGGGTGAATAGGGCGAAACTGAAATTTACAAAATTAATCACAACTACAAGCCGGGTTAGCGTTAGAAATAATAACGAGTCCTAGAGAGAGGGCGCAAAACAAATCGCAAGCGAATGAAGAGTGTGACACGTGGATTTGTTTTACCGAGGTTCGGTTCTCGCAAACATACTCCCAGTTGAGGAGGCCACAAAGGCCGGGTCTTTTTCAACCCTTTCCCTCTCTCAAACGGTCCCTCGGACCGAGTGAGCTTCTCTTCTCAAATCAAACCGAGAACAAAACTTCCCCCGCAAGGACCACCACACAATTGGTGTCTCTTGCCTCGGTTACAATGGAGTTTTGATCACAAGAACAAGTGAGAAAGAAAAGAAGCAATCCAAGCGCAAGAGCTCAAAAGAACACGACAAATCTCTCTCGCTAATCACTAAAGCCTTGTGTGGAATTGGAGAGGATTTGATCACTTGAGTGTGTCTAGAATTGAATGCCTAGCTCTTGTAAGTGGTTGAGAAGTGGAAAACTTGGATGACTTGAATGTGGGGTGGTTAGGGGTATTTATAGCCCCAACCACCAAACTAGCCGTTTGGTGGAGGCTGTCTGTCGTATGGTGCACCGGACAGTCCGGTGCACACCGGACATGTTCGGTGCGACAGCCACGTCACCAGGCCGTTAGGGTTCCGACCGTTGGAGCTCTGACTGCTGGGCCCGTCTCGATGTCCGGTGGCGCACCGGACATGCACTGTGGAATGTCCGGTGCGCCAGCATGGACGTGCCTGACTTCTGCGCGCGCTGGCGCGCATTTAATGCGCTGCAGGTAGCCGTTGGCGCCTGAAGTAGCCGTTGCTTCGTTGTCACACCGGACAGTCCGGTGTACACCGGACAGTCCGGTGTACACCGGACATGTCCGGTGAATTATAGCAGACTAGCCGTTGTGAAATCCCGAAGCCGACGAGTTCAGAGTCTCTTCATCCTTGGGGCACCGGACACTGTTCGGTGTACACCGGACAGTCCGGTGAATTAAGAGTGACTCTGTGTTTTCCCGAAGGTGAGGAGTTTGGCTTCAAGTCCCCTGGTGCACCGGACACTATCCGGTGGTGTACCGGACACTGTCCGGTGGCGCACCGGACAGTCCGGTGTGCCCATCCAGGGTGCCTTCGGTTCTCTCTTTGCTCCTTTGATTGAACCCTTTCTCTTGATCTTTTTATTGGCTTATTGTGAACCTTTGGTACCTGTAGATCTTATAGACTTGGGCAAACTAGTTAGTCCAATTATTTGTGTTGGGCAATTCAACCACCAAAATTAGTTTAGGAAATAGGTGTAAGCCTAATTCCCTTTCAATCTCCCCCTTTTTGGTGATTGATGCCAACACAAACCAAAGCAAGTATAGAGGTGCATAATTGAACTAGTTTGCAGAATGTAAGTGCAAAGGTTACCTAGAATTTGAGCCAATAAATATCACTTACTAGATATGCATGGATTGTTTCTTTATTTTTAACATTTTGGACCACGCTTGCACCACATGTTTTGTTTTTGCAAATTCTTTTTGTAAATCCTTTTCAAAGTCCTTTTGCAAAATAGTCAAAGGTAAATGAGTAAGATTTTGCGAAGCATTTTCAAGTTTTGAAATTTTCTCCCCTTGTTTCAAATGCTTTTCCTTTGACTAAACAAAACTCCCCCTCAAATAAATTCTCCTCTTAGTGTTCAAGAGGGTTTTAAGATATCAACTTTGAAAGTACTACTTTCTCCCCCTTTAGAACACAAAGAGATACTAATGTAAAATTTATCAATTGAAAATCATTTTAAAATTAGGGTGGTGGTGCGGTCCTTTTGCTTTGGGCTCATACTTTCTCCCCCTTTGGCATGAATCGCCAAAAACGGATACTTTGAGTGAGATATAAGCTCTTGTCTAACTACTTTCTCCCCTTTGGCAAATAAAACATATGAGTGAAGATTATACCAAAGACGGAGAGTGAAGCGGAGCGACGACGAAGGATGAGTAGTAGAGTGGAGTGGAAGCCTTTGTCTTCGCCGAAGACTCCAATTCCCTTTCAATATACCTATGACTTGGTTTGAAATACACTTGAAAACACATTAGTCATAGCATATATCAAGGAGACATGATCAAAGGTATACTTAAGAGCTATGTGTGCAAATTAGCAAAAGAAATTTCTAGAATCAAGAATATTGAGCTCATGCCTAAGTTTGGTAAAAGTTTGTTCATCTAGTGGCTTGGTAAAGATATCGGCTAATTGATCTTTAGTATTAATATATGCAATCTCGATATCCCCCTTTTGTTGGTGATCCCTAAGAAAATGATACCGAATGGCTATGTGTTTAGTGCGGCTATGCTCAACGGGATTATCCGTCATGTGGATTGCACTCTCATTATCACATAGAAGAGGAACTTTGGTTAATTTGTAACCATAGTCCCGCAGGGTTTGCCTCATCCAAAGCAATTGCGCGCAACAATGGCCTGCGGCAATATATTCGGCTTCGGCGGTAGAAAGAGCGACCGAATTTTGTTTCTTTGAAGCCCAAGACACCAAGGATCTTCCCAAGAACTGGCAAGTCCCCGATGTGCTCTTTCTATTAATCTTACACCCCGCCTAATCGGCATCCAAATAACCAATCAAATCAAATGTGGATCCCCGAGGGTACCAAAGCCCAAACTTAGGAGTATAAGCCAAATATCTCAAGATTCATTTTACGGCCGTAAGGTGAGATTCCTTAGGGTCGGATTGGAATATTGCACACATGCATACGGAAAGCATAATGTCCGGTCGAGATGCACATAAATAAAGCAATGAACCAATCATCGACCGGTATACCTTTTGATCGATGGATTTACCTCCCGTGTCGAGGTCGAGATGCCCATTGGTTCCCATGGGTGTCTTGATGGGCTTGGCATCCTTCATTCCAAACTTGGTTAGAATGTCTTGAGTATACTTTGTTTGGCTAATGAAGGTGCCCTCTTGGAGTTGCTTGACTTGGAATCCTAGAAAATACTTCAACTCCCCCATCATAGATATCTCGAATTTCTGTGTCATGATCCTACTAAATTCCTCACATGTAGATTCGTTAGTAGACCCAAATATAATATCATCAACATAAATTTGGCATACAAACAAATCATTGTCAAGAGTTTTAGTGAATAAAGTAGGATCAGCCTTGCCGACTTTGAAGCCATTAGCTATAAGGAAATCTCTTAGGCATTCATACCATGCTCTTGGGGCTTGCTTGAGCCCATAAAGCGCCTTAGAGAGCCTATAGACATGGTTAGGGTACTCACTATCTTCAAAGCCGGGAGGTTGCTCAACATAGACCTCTTCCTTGATTGGTCCATTGAGGAAGGCACTCTTCACGTCCATTTGATAAAGCTTGAAGCCATGGTAAGTAGCATAGGCTAATAATATGCGAATTGACTCAAGCCTAGCTACGGGTGCATAGGTTTCACCGAAATCCAAACCTTCGACTTGGGAGTATCCCTTGGCCACAAGTCGAGCTTTGTTCCTTGTCACCACACCATGCTCGTCTTGCTTGTTGCGGAAGACCCACTTGGTTCCTACAACATTTTGATTAGGACGTGGAACTAAATGCCATACCTCATTCCTAGTGAAGTTGTTTAGCTCCTCTTGCATCGCCATCACCCAATCCAAATCTTGAAGTGCTTCCTCTACCCTGTGTGGCTCAATAGAGGAAACAAAAGAGTAATGCTCACAAAAATGTGCAACACGAGATCGAGTGGTTACCCCCTTATGAATGTCGCCGAGGATGGTGTCGACGGGGTGATCTCGTTGGATTGCTTGGTGGACTCTTGGGTGTGGCGGCCTTGGTTCTTCATCCTCCTTGTCTTGATCATTTGCATCTCCCCCTTGATCATTGCCGTCATCTTGAGATGGCTCATCTCCTTGATCTTCTCCTTCATCAACTTGAGCCTCATCCTCATTTTGAGTTGGTGGAGATGCTTGAGTGGAGAAGGATGGTTGATCTTGTGCATGTGGAGGCTCTTCGGATTCCTTAGGGCACACATCCCCAGTGGACATGTTCCTTAGCGCGATGCACAGAGCCTATTCTTCACCTATCTCATCAAGATCAACTTGCTCTACTTGAGAGCCGTTAGTTTCATCAAACACAACGTCACAAGAAACTTCAACAAGTCCTGAGGACTTGTTAAAGACTCTATATGCCCTTGTGTTTGAGTCATATCCTAGTAAAAAGCCTTCTACAGTTTTAGGAGCAAATTTAGATTTTCTACCTCTTTTAACAAGAATAAAGCATTTGCTACCAAAAACTCTAAAATATGAAATATTGGGCTTTTTACCGGTTAGGAGTTCATAGGATGTCTTCTTGAGGATTCAGTATAGATATAACCGGTTGATGGCGTAGCAAGCGGTGTTGACCGCCTCGGCCCAAAACCGATCCGGTGTCTTGTACTCATCAAGCATGGTTCTTGCCATGTCCAATAGAGTTTGATTCTTCCTCTCCACTACACCATTTTGTTGTGGTGTGTAGGGAGAGGAGAACTCATGCTTGATGCCCTCCTCCTCAAGGAAGCCTTCTATTTGTGAGTTCTTGAACTCCGTCCCGTTGTCGCTTCTAATTTTCTTGATCCTTAAGCCGAACTCATTTTGAGCCCGTCTCAAGAATCCCTTTAAGGTCTCTTGGGTATGGGATTTTTCCTGCAAAAAGAACACCCAAGTGAAGCAAGAATAATCATCCACAATAACTAGACAGTACTTACTCCCGCCGATGCTTATGTAAGCGATCGGGCCGAATAAATCCATGTGTAGGAGCTCCAGTGGCCTGTCACTTGTCATGATGTTCTTGTGTGGATGATGAGTGCCAACTTGCTTCCCGGCTTGGTATGCGCTACAAATCCTGTCTTTCTCAAAATGAACATTTGTTAGTCCTAAAATGTGCTCTTCCTTTAGAAGCTTATGAAGATTCTTCATTCCAACATGAGCTAGTCGGCGGTAACAGAGCCAACCCATGTTAGTCTTAGCAATTAAGCAAGTGTCGAGTTCAGCTCTATCAAAATCTACCAAGTATAGCTGACCCTCTAACACTCCCTTAAATGCTATTGAATCATCACTTCTTCTAAAGACAGTGACACCTACATCAGTAAATAGACAGTTGTAGCCCATTTGACATAATTGCGAAACGGAAAGCAAATTGTAATCTAAAGAATCTACAAGAAAAACATTGGAAATGGAATGGTCAGGAGATATAGCTATTTTACCCAAACCTTTGACCAAACCTTGGTTTCCATCCCCGAATGTGATAGCTCGTTGGGGATCTTGGTTTTTCTCGTAGGAGGAGAACATCTTCTTCTCCCCCGTCATGTGGTTTGTGCACCTGCTATCGATGATCCAACTTGAGCCACCGGATGCATAAACCTACAAAACAAGTTTAGTTCTTGACTTTAGGTACCCAAACGGTTTTGGGTCCTTTGGCATTAGAAATAAGAACTTTGGGTACCCAAACACAAGTCTTGGAGACCTTGTGTTTGCCCCCAACAAACTTGGCAACTACCTTGCCGGATTTGTTAGTAAGCACATATGATGCATCAAAAGTTTTGAATGAAATGTCATGATCATTTGATGCACTAGGAGTTTTCTTCTTAGGCAACTTAGCACGGGTTGGTTGCCTAGAACTAGATGTCTCACCCTTATACATAAAAGCATAATTAGGGCTAGAGTGAGACTTCCTAGAATGAATTCTCCTAATTTTGCTCTCGGGATAACCGGCAGGGTACAAAATGTAACCCTCGTTATCCTGAGGCATGGGAGCCTTGCTGTTGGGGGCCTTCGTCCTCCGAAGGTCCTCAAAAACATGATTTGACAATGTTTTCCAAGTGGATTATGTGAACAGGTATCTTCGGACTCAGAATTATAAATATGAAGCACGGCCAGGACGAAGCCTGAACCAGACGAAGGACGAGCGCAGCCGAAGCTGTGCGCAGGGAAGCTTCGGCGCGATGGCAGAGGGGGGAACCGACTTAGAGATGAAAAGACTACGTGGGCCTTGACAGATTTCCATAAGCCATTAACAAATGTAATGGACATGAATGTAATTTTATGTGGGCTGCGTCCCGCGTCTATAAATAGATGAACAGTACTCCCGTACTGTTCACGCTGACTTGGCATTGGCATTTGCGTCACGCTTGTACTTTTTACCTTCTCTCAAGACCGAAGGTACATTTGTAATTTGTAATCATTTCTATTTCTCTGTGTTAATAAAATAGAAATGATTCTATGATTTACATTTCATGTTTTATATGAATCCTTCGTTATTACTTGTTGAATTTACGAAGGTATGTCTCTTGTGACCTTCGTCCGGAACTCATTATTCCCGAAGGGGAATAATGTTTGGTAGGACGAAGGGCCTTAACATTTAACACTTTTTATGTTGCCTTGTTCTTAATCCGAAGCATTTGAGAACAAGTCTCCAACATTGGCGCCCACCTCCGGTGAACTCACTTCCACTTCGAGTTTTTTGAACACCTTCGGAAGCTGTAGACCTTCGCTATGGCACCGAAGAAAGCTTCAGCGGCTGGGGCTGCAGCACTGCAACCGCTGGACCACAACCAGGAGACCGTCTCTCTTCGGGACGCCCGAAGCCAGAAGAGAAAGGCCGTCAGCCCAACGCTTCAGGAGGAAGAGCTAGACCAAGAAATCAGGGATATGGAGATCCTACATCAACAGGTGCAAAGGAAGAAGGAGAAGATGGCCCGGCTAGCTGAGTTGCAACGGCAGATAGACGAAGCCTCTGAGGAGGTCCGCCATCTTACCCATGATGAGCAAAACAGGAGGCCTCAGCAGAAAGACCTTCATCAGGAGGGCTTCGTCAACGAAGATGACTGGTATGACAATTTCCATCAGGGAAATTTTGTTTTCGATGATGCTTCTCCTTTGTCCGCTGAGCTGCAGGCTACACCTTGGCCTCCATCCTATAAGCCACCCCAGCTTCCCATGTTCGACGGCCACTCAGACCCGAAGCAGTTCTTGATGAGCTACGAAGCAACAGTGTCTTCGTATGGGGGCAATGCTGCGGTCATGGCGAAGTCTTTCGTTATGGCCGTCAGGAATGTTGCTCAGACCTGGTACTCCTCCCTTCGACCAGGAACGATCACTTCATGGCAGAAGCTGAAGGATATGTTGTTAACCAGCTTTCAAGGATTTCAGACGAAGCCGGTCACTGCTCAAGCTTTGTTCCAGTGCACTCAGGACCATGAAGAATACCTTCAGGCGTATGTCAGAAGGTTCTTGCGTCTGAGGGCGCAGGCTCCAACGGTGCCCAATGAAATTGTCATCGAAGCCATGATCAAGGGGCTTCGTCCTGGTCCTGCAGCTCAATACTTTGCTAGGAAGCCTCCTCAGACCTTGGAGAAGTTGCTCCAAAAGATGGACGAGTACATTCGTGCTGATAATGACTTTCGCCAAAGAAGGGAGGAGGCCTTCAGATTTTCTGAGATGACCAGGGGCTTCGGGGGAAGATTCTATCCGAGGCATGTCAGGTCCATTCACAACTCAGCTCAAAATGATGACAAGGGGAGTCAGCAGAACAGGCCGCAGTGCTCCTCACAGGCTTCGGGGCAGCAGCAAACTTTCTTTCGGCCACCAGCTCCGAGAGGCAGAGGCGCCAGGGGCTTCGGCGGGAGATTTGGAGATCAACCAAGGAGGACATTTTGCTTATTCTGTGGTGAGAACAAGGGCCATACCACCAGGATGTGCCATGTTACCATCCAGAAACAAAAGGAGCTAGCAGAAGCTGCAGCGCAACAGGGACAGCCGAAGCAGGTCATGCATACTGCTTCGTACCATCAGCCTTACATCCCGGAGTATGTGGGCAACCATCCTGCAGTTTCCGTAGCTTCGGCAAGTCAACCTCAAGCTTCATGGCAACAGCCCCCGCCTCCACCTCCGCTGCAACAAGGCCAGCAGCCAGAAGGGAGTCAATATGCTCCACATCAAAGGGACTTCAGAGAACAATCCGAAGCTCGCACAGTCAACAGCACTGTGCCAGAGTCGAAGCACATTTATTGACACATATCCTACTTTTGATAGCAGTCTTTTCCATTCAGTTTCTATTCTCTGTAGCAAAAAACATTGATAGTTTCCATGTAATAATTTCGCTGTTTCCCACGAGGAAAATCTATTTTCTCCACAGGCTTAAGTTGATAAAGTTTTTGTATTAATAAGGAGGACCTTCGAAGTATTAAAAATCCTTCGGAGTAACAGAAAGTCGTTCTAAGGAACGCAGAGTAAGTTCATAAAGCCACAAAAAGCCGTTCCAAAGGGAGCGCAGTGTAAGTTTTCTGCTCAGAAGTCGTTCCTAAAGGAATGCAGAGCTTACAGCGAAAAGTCAACGCTGATACCGTCTAAGTAAAAGACGAAGAAGCTCCAAAGACGTTCCTAAGGGAATGCAGAGCTTATACCGCCTAAGTAAAAGGCGAAGAAGCTCCAAAGACGTTCCTAAGGGAATGCAGAGCTTACGAATGTATTTTGTGTGTATCTTCGGAACAGACGTCATTTGCATAACATAACATCATCACATCATTCCGCATAGCATAAGCATCATACATCATGTTGCATACGGCAAAAGAAGGGCACACAGTATTAACCTTCGAAAGAATGATTTGAGAAAGTACAAATTTTGCAAAGTCACGAGGGAATACAATGATAATCTTCGGAAAATAGCTTCGGAGGCTGTTTTTACGAAGCATGGACAAGCTTCATCAGAGCAGTATCGAAATTGCATAGCTTCGGAGAATGCTTTCACGAAGCATGGATGTGACTTATCAGAACAGCTTTAACGGATAATATTTTCTTCACGAAGCATGAAAAGAAGGGAAGGTGTTTTTTCGCCGAAGGCTCAAAAATGGTATGTATGTAGAGTTTCATGCATCGTAAAGAATTGAATAATGAAAAGAAGCTTGTATATTACATTCAAATGTACAAAATGTTACATAGATCACACTTTAAATGTTTTTTCTAAATAGTATCTAGTCTTCTCTTAATACTGCTTCGGCGGCTTCATTTAGAAGTTGATCAACAACTTTGTCCATGATAGCTTCGGCCATTTGTTTAATTTCATCATCCCCTTTTGTGTGCGGGTCGGCAATCGATTCAACAGCTTCTGAGGGAAAAGAATATTTCTTCATTACTATTACAAACCGTGAGCAAAGTTTGAAATAAAAATTACAACACAACAAGAGCGACTAATTGGTACCTAATTGCCTTTCGGGCTCTGTACTCCTTTCGGCAGCTTCTGCCACTTTCCTGGCATCATGGATGCCTTTTTCGCTCCTTTGGATGATTTCTTGCGCCATGCCTCGGCCGCCGTCGTTCCAGATATCAGTAAAAAATTTGCCACCAACAACGCTTGCTTCGGCCGAGGGGTCCTTGATGTCTTCGGAAGATAAGGTAGCTTCGGACTGAGCTAAAACTTTTACATGCCCGCAACCTTTCTTCTCTAAGATAGAGGCAATTCCTCTGGCGCCCGAAAAAGCGCAGATGTCGCCGCGACTGCTCAGGATCTCCTCGAAGGCCTCTGCTTCGTGACTAATCCATTCCAGTGGACCTTCGGGATTACCTCGAGAGAAATTCTCTTCGCTGGAGAAGGCGCCCACACTGGCGAAGCTGGTTTTAATTTTATTCACGCATTCTACAGATTTAACATAACAGTTCCTCTGAGAAGCACGAAGCTCTTTAACACTTAACTCCAATTTGTTGACCATATGATCACTGAGTTCTCGTTTTGTTTCCTCCAGCACACGTTCCTCTTTAGCCCTAGCCAGCTGCTTCTGAAGATCTTTAATTTCACGCTTTTGGGCTTCGGCCTGGGTTTTTGAAGCAGCTTCGTCCTTCTTTACTTTGTCTACCAGCGTAAGCAGAATTTTATCCTTCTCCAGAGCTTCGTTTCTCAGTTTGATAACTTCGGAGCGCAAATTGTTGAACGCAATCTCGTAGCTTTCATCTTCGGCGCTTTTTTGGGCTCTTAATGCGTTGCTTAGAATTAAGCCCTGTACGAAAAAAGAATCCATATAAGAATGTAGGAATGAATTACGTATTAAAAAAAAAGCTTTTTCAAACGCTTAATTCCCAAACCTTTAGGCTATTGTATGCAAGACTGTCTGCGAGATCCTCTTTTGTCATGGCGCTTAGACCAGCTTCGAGCTTCGGGAAGCCTGTACTCCTGGCCATTTCCCGGCACACGGATAATTCTTTATTGTCTGGGAGGCAGTATAGGAAATCATCTTCGTTTGTCCCATTAAATATCATTGCCCCCTTCGGATACTTCAACTCTTTCGCATAGTGATTCGCTTCATAGATCTCTTCTTCAGACAGTTTCTTCCCCGAAGCATGTCGCACGATGTAATCGTATACGCTGGAGGGAGCTTCGGGGATGGCAGTGTCAATTTCTTCAACTAAAACTGGTTCTGATATTTTTATTGCTTCGGCTTCCAAAGGTTGCTCCTTGTAGGGCTCTGAACGCCCAGCTTCAGCTTCGGCCTGTTGCGTCGAAGCTTCAGTAGAAGCTTCAGCAACTTCAGCACTCTTTTTTGGAGTTGTGCTTGAAGACTTAATTGTCTCCAAGACATCTAGTACGTTTACCATTCTTTTCCTTTTTGGGGTTACCGATGGCCCCTTTTGGTTTTTTATTACTTCGACATTTACCGAAGGACTTAAGATTTCAGACATTTTTGGCTCGTCAATCTTCGGCTTTTCTACTGCTGAAGGCGCTTCAGTCTTCTCTTCCATCTTCGGCACTAGAGCTGGTTCTGTAGCTTCAGAGGCCAAAGAAGCTTCACCAATGAATTCTGGCACTGTGGCCGGCTCAATAAAGCGTGTCCGATGGGTGAGCACCTTCATCTTTTTTCTTTGAGGCGCTGGCTCACTTGGGGCACTCGTGGTAGCTTCTGTCGCAGGAGAAGTGTTTTTCCTCTTGCGACCCAATACCGGATACTGATAATCAGGGTACATAAACCCGACCGCGTCAAACACACGGTTGAGCCTTTTCTTCTTTCGGCCTCCGAAGGCTGCTGATAGCGCAGTATTTTCGGCCTTCGAATATGCCCCGAGTAGTTCATCACTTAATGTTTCAATGCTTTTCAGCCAGTCATCATCAGGTTCAACAAATTTATCTGCATATTTGAATGTGTATTTCAGTCTAACTAGTCCGCCTTCGTCGGACTCTTTAATGGTTTCCTTCGGCATTTCCCACTTTTCTGTAAGTGGCCATACCCTGAAGGCAATGTGCTCTTGGACCAAGTCCCTTGTTCCAATGAAGGAGCACACAACGCCGAAGGCTCTTTGGCACTCCTCGGCTGCTTCGTCCATTTCAACCTTCGGCCTTCGAAGTCCGAAGCGTTGCCAGATGGGGCACATAATAATACTCTTAACATTTTCTTGTGCTGATAAGTTATTCTTCACATAAAACCACTCTGTCATCCAGGCTCCGGGCCATCTCTTCCGAAAGGTCGGCACAGGGCAGCTCGACCCGGAGCGGGCACCGAAGCTATAGCACCCAAAATTGTTGTGATATTGTTCTTTTCCCCAGGGTTTCGTTTCATATAACAATTCGTGAATGTTGCAGAAGCTTTTAGCGTTCGGTTCCAAACCTTGGCTTCTCACAGCCCAGACAAAAATCCCCATTCTTATGATAGCTTCGGGAGTGAGTTGATGAAGGTAGACTTGAAATGTTTTCAGTACCTCAACAACAAAATTGTTCAGGGGGAATCGAAGCCCAGCCTTGAGAAAGCTTCGGAAGATTACAACTTCATCTTCTTCGGGAGTGGGAGAAGTCTTTTCTCCAGCGTCAGCTCTTACAATAGATACATCTCGAAAATACCTCCCCCTCATATTATCAATATGACTCTGCTTGATAGTGGTCTTACCGAAAACCGTGTGACTTGGCCGCCATGGACGGTCTTCGGCCTCTTCCCCACCACTCTCTACATCATAGCTGTCGCTGTCACCAGTATCTTCGGACAAACCTTCGAGAATTTCCTTGGTGATTTTCTCTGTATTGGTCTCTGCCATCGCTATCAGGAACCCCAGATTCTTCTCCTCCTCGAGACTCAGCTTCGTCTCAGCAGGGATCTTCTTGCCTTCAGACATCTTCGGAAACGCTAAAAAATTGTTCCCGAGGCCGAAGCTTCAAAATCAAAAAGACCAGCAAATCTTAGCGCGCAAGAGCTAAAAATTTTAGTGGGCCGAAGCAGATGGCAAGTATGCGTACCAAATGAGTTTGCGGTGCGATCTTATTTATACGCCCAGGGCGCTGAAAATTGAAAGACCCCGCTTGTCAGTGAATGTTGCTATTCTAGCAAAGGGAAGGTGTTTTTTCGGACCTTCGGCTCAAGGCCTTCGTCCATATCGCAATCTGAATTTATTATTAATAAATTAATATTGCGAGGGGCTACTGTTGGGGGCCTTCGTCCTCCGAAGGTCCTCAAAAACATGATTTGACAATGTTTTCCAAGTGGATTATGTGAACAGGTATCTTCGGACTCAGAATTATAAATATGAAGCACGGCCAGGACGAAGCCTGAACCAGACGAAGGACGAGCGCAGCCGAAGCTGTGCGCAGGGAAGCTTCGGCGCGATGGCAGAGGGGGGAACCGACTTAGAGATGAAAAGACTACGTGGGCCTTGACAGATTTCCATAAGCCATTAACAAATGTAATGGACATGAATGTAATTTTATGTGGGCTGCGTCCCGCGTCTATAAATAGATGAACAGTACTCCCGTACTGTTCACGCTGACTTGGCATTGGCATTTGCGTCACGCTTGTACTTTTTACCTTCTCTCAAGACCGAAGGTACATTTGTAATTTGTAATCATTTCTATTTCTCTGTGTTAATAAAATAGAAATGATTCTATGATTTACATTTCATGTTTTATATGAATCCTTCGTTATTACTTGTTGAATTTACGAAGGTATGTCTCTTGTGACCTTCGTCCGGAACTCATTATTCCCGAAGGGGAATAATGTTTGGTAGGACGAAGGGCCTTAACATTTAACACTTTTTATGTTGCCTTGTTCTTAATCCGAAGCATTTGAGAACAAGTCTCCAACACTTGCCCTTAACAAAATTAGACAATCTTTTAGGAGGGGCACTAAGTTTGACATTGTCTCCCCTTTGGAAGCCAATGCCATCCTTGATGCCAGGGCGTCTCCCATTATAGAGCATACTTCTAGCAAATTTAAACTTTTCATTTTCTAAGTTATGCTCGGCAATTTTAGCATCTAATTTTGCTATATGATCATTTTGTTGTTTAATTAAGACCATGTGATCATGAATAGCATTAATATCAACATCTCTACATCTAGTGCAAATGGAAACATGCTCAACAGTAGATGTAGAGGGTTTGCAAGATTTTAATTCTACAACCTTAGCATGTAGTATATCATTCTCATTTCTAAGGTTAGAAATAGTAATATTGCAAACATCAAAATCTTTAGCCTTAGCAATTAATTTTTCATTTTCAATCCTAATGCTAGCAAGAGAATCATTCAATTCCTTAATCTTAGCATGCAAATTAACATTATCATTTCTAAGATTGGGAATTGAAACATCACAAACATGTGAATCAACCTTAGCAGTTAATCTAGCATTTTCATTTCTAAGGTTGTCAATAGTCTCATGGCAAGTGCTTAGCTCACTAGATAATTTTTCACATTTTTCTATTTCTAGAGCATAAGCATTATTAACCTTAACATGCTTTTTATTTTCCTTGATTAGGAAGTCCTCTTAGGAGTCCAAGAGATCATCCTTCTCATGGATGGCACTAATTAGCTCATTTAGTTTTTCCTTTTGTTGCATGTTGAGGTCGGCAAAAAGGGTACGCAAATTATCTTCCTCATCACTAGCATTATCATCACTAGAGGACTCATATTTAGTGGAGGATTTGGATTTGACCTTCTTCTTTTTGCCGTCCTTGGCCATGAGGCATTTGTGGCCGACGTTGGGGAAGAGAAGACCCTTGGTGATGGCGATGTTGGCGGCGTCCTCGTCGGAGGAGGAGTCGGTGGAGCTCTCGTCGGAGTCCCACTCGCGGCACACGTGGGCATCGTCGCCCTTCTTCTTGTAGTGTCTCTTCTTCTCCTTTCTTCTCCCCTTCTTGTCGTCGCCCCTGTCACTATCACTAGATAATGGACATTTAGCAATGAAATGACCGGGCTTACCACATTTGTAGCATACTTTCTTGGAGCGGGGCTTGTAGTCTTTCCCCCTCCTTTGCTTGAGGATTTGACGGAAGCTCTTGATGATGAGCGCCATCTCCTCGTTGTCGAGCTTGGAGGCGTCGATGGGTGTTCGACTTGGAGTAGCTTCCTCCTTCTTTTCTTCCGTCGCCTTGAATGCGACGGGTTGTGCCTCGGGTGTGGAGGAAGTGCCTTGCTCGATGATTTTCTTTGAGCCTTTAATCATTAGCTCCAAGCTCACAAATTTACCTATCACTTCCTCGGGAGACATTAGCTTATATCTAGGATCACCTCGAATTAATTGAACTTGTGTAGGGTTAAGAAATACGAGGGATCTAAGAATAACCTTGACCATCTCATGGTCATCCCATTTTTCGCTCCCGAGGTTGCGCACTTGGTTCACCAAGGTCTTCAAGCGGTTGTACATCGCTTGTGGATCCTCCCCTTGGTGAAGCATGAAGCGACCGAGCTCCCCCTCGATCGTCTCCCGCTTGGTGATTTTTGTCACCTCATCTCCTTCGTGCGCGGTCTTTAGTACGTCCCAAATTTCCTTCGCACTTTTTAACCCTTGCACCTTGTTATACTCCTCTCGACTTAGAGAGGCGAGGAGTATAGTGGTTGCTTGGGAGTTAAAGTGGTGGATTTGGGCCACTTCGTCCGAGTCATAGTCTTCATCCCCTACGGATGGTACCTGTACACCAAACTCAACAACATTCCAAATGCTTGTGTGGAGTGAGGTTAGATGATGTCTCATTTTGTCACTCTACATATTATAATCTTCACCGTCAAAAACCGGTGGTTTGCCTAATGGAACGGAGAGTAAAGGAGTACGTTTTGAAGTGTGGGGGTAGCATAGGGGGATCTTACTATACTTCTTGCGCTCTTGGCGCTTAGAAGTAACGGACGGCGCATCGGAGTCAGAGGTCGATTGTGATGAAGAGTCGGTCTCGTAGTAGACCACTTTCCTCATCCTCTTGTGCTTGTCGCCTCTCCGATGCGACTTGTGGGAAGATGATTTCTTCTCCTTCCCCTTCCCTTTGTTGGAGGAGTCCTTCTTCTTCTCCTTCCTCTTGGTGCGGGACTCTTCCGATGAAGTGCTCCCGTGACTCGTAGTGGGCTTGTCGCCGGTCTCCATCTCCCTCTTGGTGTGATCTCCCGACATCACTTCGAGCGGTTAGGCTCTAATGAAGCACCGGGCTCTGATACCAATTGAAAGTCGCCTAGAGGGGGGGTGAATAGGGCGAAACTGAAATTTACAAAATTAATCACAACTACAAGCCGGGTTAGCATTAGAAATAATAACGAGTCCTAGAGAGAGGGCGCAAAACAAATCGCAAGCGAATGAAGAGTGTGACACGCGGATTTGTTTTACCGAGGTTCGGTTCTCGCAAACCTACTCCCCGTTGAGGAGGCCACAAAGGCCGGGTCTTTTTCAACCCTTTCCCTCTCTCAAACGGTCCCTCGGACCGAGTGAGCTTCTCTTCTCAAATCAAACCGGGAACAAAACTTCCCCCGCAAGGACCACCACACAATTGGTGTCTCTTGCCTCGGTTACAATGGAGTTTTGATCACAAGAACAAGTGAGAAAGAAAAGAAGCAATCCAAGCGCAAGAGCTCAAAAGAACACGGCAAATCTCTCTCGCTAATCACTAAAGCCTTGTGTGGAATTGGAGAGGATTTGATCACTTGAGTGTGTCTAGAATTGAATGCCTAGCTCTTGTAAGTGGTTGAGAAGTGGAAAACTTGGATGACTTGAATGTGGGGTGGTTGGGGGTATTTATAGCCCCAACCACCAAACTAGCTGTTTAGTGGAGACTGTCTGTCGTATGGTGCACCGGACAGTCCGGTGCACACCGGACATGTCCGGTGCGACAGCCACGTCACCAGGCCGTTAGGGTTCCGACCGTTGGAGCTCTGACTGCTGGGCCCGTCTCGATGTCCGGTGGCGCACCAGACATGCACTGTGGAGTGTCCGGTGCGCCAGCATGGGCGTGCCTGACTTCTGCGCGCGCTGGCGCACATTTAATGCGCTGCAGGTAGCCGTTGGCGCCTGAAGTAGCCGTTGCTTCGTTGTCACACCGGACAGTCCGGTGTACACCGGACATGTCCAGTGAATTATAGCGGACTAGCCGTTGTGAAATCCCGAAGCCGACGTGTTCAGAGTCTCTTCATCCTTGGGGCACCGGACACTGTCCGGTGTACACCGGACAGTCCGGTGAATTATAGCGGAGTGACTCTGTATTTTCCCGAAGGTGAGGAGTTTGGCTTCAAGTCCCCTGGTGCACCGGACACTGTCCGGTGGTGTACCGGACACTGTCCGGTGGCGCACCAGACAGTCCGGTGCGCCCATCCAGGGTGCCTTCGGTTCTCTCTTTGCTCCTTTGATTGAACCCTTTCTCTTGATCTTTTTATTGGCTTATTGTGAACCTTTGGTACCTGTAGATCTTATAGACTTGGGCAAACTAGTTAGTCCAATTATTTGTGTTGGGCAATTCAACCACCAAAATTAGTTTAGGAAATAGGTGTAAGCCTAATTCCCTTTCAAAATTAACTCATACTATTCCTCCTATGGATGAATTAAAGAGACATGCTTATTGTAAGTGGCATAATTATTTTCCCATGCTACCATTGATTGTAATGTTTTTCGTTGACAGATACAATCAGCCATAAATGAGGGCTGGTTGGCTTTTTAGGAGATGCAAGTGGACTCGCAACCATTTCCTGTCAATACAATAGAACCCACATGCAAAAAGGTTTTGGTTCAGCCCAAAGTAGCTGATAAAGGCAAAGACAAAAACACCATCATTGGTGATCCTTGCACGTCAAATATATCACAAGAAGGGATTGCTCGGAAAGCTCTGAACAGAAAGACTAACAAGTTCAGAGGCACCAGGGGGCAGGCTCAACCAAGCAGCCGAGCAAAACTCCTTGACTCGAGCATCACAGGCTGTCCAACACCTGGGTGCGGACGATCCAGTGCTCATGCGGACGGTCTAGCTGACTCAGCCAGACAGTTTGCCCATGGCCATAAGCGTCAGCCTTCGCACAAAGCAAGGAAAGAGACGCAAAGGCAAAGCCAACATGACGCACATGGTCGGCTGGTAAAAGCTGGCCCTACTTTCGATCAATTGCTAGCCAAATATGCTGGCAAGAAGGCTGTTCTACACGATCGGCCAACAAAGAAACCCCGATCACCCACTAAAACAAAACGGCCCAAAAGACGACACAACAAGCATCGCCTATTCGTCCTATCATGCCAGGATGCTTTCCACCCACCTACTCATCGTCGATGTGTTGTCCTATTCAAATATGGAATGGTACGACGATGAACCCATGGTACATGCGTACTCCCTTTGTCTATTCAGGCTAGGGGGCACCTCCATTCTATTCCTTTTGATCCATTGATCAAATGGTCACGGCCAAGAAAGATGCAATTCTAAATGTCCTTTATGCATTGGGGCTCTATTGAATGATCACCATATTGGATTGGAAAAGCCGGTGAATTACATCAGGCTTAGTTCATATGCTTTTTGTTCGTCAACCTCCACTAAAAGGCAGGGGGCATATGTTGAGCACACAAAACATCCTCGCGGACGGTCCAGCCTTGAGGCCGGACAAGGTCAGACGGTCCGCACGTGCGCAGAATCGATTAGGGTTCCAAGTTTCTCGCGGGATTTGTTAGTTAAAACCGTGGGATTACCTTGGGAAATGACTTGTAGTGGATCCAGACCTCCCCCTTTATATAGATGAAGGGCTACGACCGATTGAACCCCCCACAATCGATTAAATCAAGTCTATTTCTCGTTTTTACCTTGTGCATTAGGAGTAGTTCTAGTTTAGTCTCCTTCTACCTTAAATCTTCACCGCTCTTTGGGTCTACGTCGACTAGAGGCGTCTTGGGTGGCCTGCCAACGCCAAGACACACCCTACAATCTCTCCTCCCTGACGGGGTCCCTCCTAGGAGGTGAGATCTAGGTCTACTGCGAAGAAGAAGACCCTCTGCGCCATCACGTACCGTCCGGACGTACGCAGAGGAGGAGTCACTCCTACGCTAGGTCACGGACCGTCCGGCCATGTGCTGCGGACCGTCCACGCCTCCGCAGAGAGCAACTCCAAGCGGTCCCTTCTAGTGTTTGACGCCTGGATTAGCGCCAACACCCTCTAATCTCACGGAAGCAGTTGGGGACATCTAGGAATGGGTCTAGACCTCCCCTATATATTTGAAGGGGTACGGCCAATTGAAGAACGAACAATCGAATCAACAATCAAATTATCTTTTGTTCTTTGCCTAGGAGTAGACAGTAACATAGTTTCCTCTCTCTAATCTTCACTTCTTTCCGGCTCTATGTCGTTTAGAGGTGTCTTGGGTGGCCTGCTGATTCCAAGACAAACCCTAGGATCTCTCCTCCTGATGGGGTCCCTCCTAGGAGCGCGATCTAGATGTTGTTCGACGAACTCCGCCGTCTCTGCGAACGTGCAGACCATCCGACCGCCAGGCGCGGACCGTCCGAGTCGTCATGTAGAAAACCTAGCCTCTGCGCCAGGTCCTGGACCATTCGGCCCCCGGCCGCGCTTCCACAGAGAGCACCACCGCTGGTACTCATCACAGTGATTGGCGCCATTACATTTTTTGGTGACTTCACTAGGGACATCACATGAGGACCTACTAGATCGGTCCTCAATGGCCGGTTCAAAAGATAGCTCTGATGTCTCCTCCAGCAACATCATCGAGCCGACTTGGGAAACCCTGCCTGCTGATGAACAACTAGAGTTTGAGGAGCACCAGGAGCAATTGATCAAGGAAGCAAAAGCAAAGTTCCTAGCTAACTTCAAAGTGGACAAGAACAATAAGGTTGTTCGACAATGAGCGACTAATCTAGCTTCGCTCCGACCTACTGCGGCTACCCCCATGGTAAGCGAAACGAACGAAATCCAATCTCTTAGAGCTTACAATGATGAGCAGCGAGACCAAATGCAACAGATTATAGGGGGTATGCAAAATGATTATAAGAGGCTAGTGCGTGTATTTGCTGAATCTACTATTGCAAACTTTCCCTCGCACGAGGTTGAATCAGGGGAAATACACGTGATTCATCGGTTGTAGATTGTTATGACAAGTCACAACCCCTTTACGGGATTCCGATGGACACGTACCCTGGACAACCATAGCCTCCTATGCCAATCGATGGTAAATCCGCTGATCTATGCATGGCCGGACCGTCCGCGCATGAGCGCGGACCATCCTGGCCAGCGGTGGCTGATCCTATTTTTAGAATCAAATTACTGAGATCCGCACCTGAGCCACCACGTACTGTGCAAACCCTAAACGACCCATTCAGACCATCCGCGTATAAAGCGGACATTCCAAATACATTAACGGACGGTCCAGCCATATGTTCGGACAGTACGCGCACGTAGCCGGACGGTCTGCATATCTAACCGGACGGTCCGACACAGAGTACATAGAACCCTATGAGGATGATTATTATCCACATGCACGTCCATCCTAGCTAAACCTCCCGTCACACACTGTAGTGCACCAACACCATAATATAACATCCCAAACACGCGGGAGTGAGTACTTTCTGGTCCCTCCTAGAATGCTAGATCCAAATGACCAGTCATATGATCTACATAGGGAAAGCATTAATGCACCACAAAACCCAAGCCAGTGGGTAGGAAAACAACATACTAATATCCAAACAACCACACCTATGTTGGACCAAAGAGCCGGTGGACTACCACCGACCGCTATTGATGTAGTAAAGGATGAGATAGCTGGGGCGTTCTGAGATAAGCTTGGAGTTAGCATGATCTCGGGGGGGGGGGGGGCAGTCATATCGAAAACCCTATAACAGCCGATTTGATTACCACCCATACCCCCAAGGAACAAGGATACCCGAATTTGCAAAATTTTCGGGTGAGCAAGGTAAAAGCACGCACGAGCACATAGGCCAGTTCGTAGAACAGTTAGGAGAATTGGCCGATACAGAGGCATTCCGCATCTGTTTATTTTCATTATATCTAACTCGGAATGCCTTTGCTTGGTACGCCATGCTGCCACCTAACTCTATTTATTCGTGGGAGAATTTAGAACAGAAATTCCATGATCACTTTTTCTCTGGCGGTTAATGAAAGGGAAATGGGCTTATACATTTCCTATAATCAATTTTGGTGTTTGATGCCCTTCACAAACCACATGTACTAACTAGTTTGTCGAGTTGTTATTTATCTCAGGTGCATAAATTTCAACATAAACCAACAAAGAAAATAAGTTGGGAACTCTACAAAGTTTGGAGCAAAGACATGTAGAGGTGCTGCTAGTGGCAAACCGGACACTGTCTGGTGCCTAGGCCAAGGCACCCACGAACTGGCCACTCTCGGATTTTTCTAGAAGTCACTCTGCTATAATTCACTGGACTGTTCGGTGAGCACTAGACATGTCCGGTGAGCCAACGGAGCAACGGTCAGTTGCGCCAACGGTCGATTGTGGTGAACAGTAAAAAGGTGAACAGTGTGCAAGTCAGAAGTCAAAGCAGCAAAGTTAGAACGCACCGGACATGTCCATTGTGCCACCGGACTGTCTGGTGCCGCAAGAGGATAAAGGACTTCAATGGTCAACCACTCCAAACCCAATGATCTACTGACGTGGCAGGCATCGGACAGTGAATAGTGCCCTATCCGGTGCACCACCGGACTATTCGGTGTGCCCATCGACAGCAACGGCTGGAATAGTGGTTGGGTTATAAATACCCCCAACCACCTCCATTCAAGCCATCCAAGTTTCCTGAACTTCACATTCAATACAAAAGCAAAGGCAAACACTCCAAAGTCACAATCAAAGCATTCAATTCCCTCTAAGCTCCAAAATCAACTCAATTGCTTAGAGACTTGAGAGAGGATCATTTGTGTTTCTTTTGTTGCTCTTGTTGCTTGGATTGCTTTCTCCTTCTCATTCTAGTTCTCTAAGTGCTTTGTAAAGCTAGCAAGAGACACCTAAGTGTGTGGTGATCCTTGCGGGGTCTTAGTGACCCAAGTGATTAAGGAGAAGCACTGGACCGGTCTATGTGACTGATTAAGAGAGGGAAAGGGTTGGACTAGACCCAGCCTTTGTGGCCTCCTCAACGCTGACTAGGTTCCTTGGAACCGAACCTTGGTAAACAAATCATCGTGTTCATTTGTGCTGGTCTCTACTTGATTTGTTTCTCTTTCTTTCCTCTCTCTAAAAGGTTCACTTGCTCATATTCATTTGAGTTGGCTCCCAAGGTTATCCGCATTAATTGAGAAACTCTTGGCAAGGAGAACTATCTTCCGCACTCCGAATTATTTCTAACACTAACTCCAGGTGTAGTGCGTGCTCGAAGTTTATAATTTTTAGGTTTCGCCTATTCACCCCTTCTAGGCAACTTTCAATTGGTATCGGAGCCCGGTGCTTCATTAGAGTCTAACAACTCGAAGTGATATCGGGAGAACACACCAAGAGGGAGATAGCCACCGGAGTAAATACCGAAAGCTCGAGAAGGAAGAACAATGAACAGACTCCATTAATGGAGGCTGGCAACAAACACAAGGAGGAATCCGCTTCCTCCATCAAGTCACATAGGAAGGGTGACAAGAAGAAAAAGAAAATGAAGGTGGTCTACTACGAGACTGACTCTTAATCACCTTCTAGATCCGGCGCCGAGTCTACTACTTCGAAACGCCAAGAGTGTAAGAAGTATAGAAGATGCCTCTACGTTATCCTCACATTCCTAAACACGCTCCTTACTTTTCGTACCTCTAGGCAAACCACCATATTTTGATGGTGAAGATTATTGTATGTGGAGTGATAAAATGAGGCACCATCTAACCTCACTCCACAAAAGCATATGAGATATTGTTGAGTTTGGAGCGCAGGCACCATAGGTGGGCGACGAGGATTATGACTCCGATGAGGTCACCCAAATAAGGCATTTTAATTCCCAAGCAACTTCTATACTCCTTGCCTCCTTGTGTCGAGAGGAGTATAATAATGTGCAAGGGTTGAAAAATGGCAAATAAATTTGGGATGTCCTCAAGACGGTGCATGAAGGGGATGAGGTGACCAAGATCACTAAGCGCGAAACGATCGAGGGAGAACTCGGTCGATTCGTCCTCAACAAAGGAGAGGAGCCACAAGCAATGTACAACCGGCTCAAAACAATGGTCAACCAAGTGCGCAACCCTGGGAGCACCAAGTGGGATGACCATGAAATGGTCAAGGTTATTCTTAGATCTCTTGTTTTTCGTAATCCTACTCAAGTTCAATTAATTCGTGGAGATCCTAGATACAAACAGATGTCCTCGAGGAGGTCATTGGCAAGTTTGTGAGCTTTGAACTTATGATCAAAGACTCCAAACATATTTTCAACTTAGAGCAAGGCACCACTTCCACACCCGAGGTGCAACCCATTGCATTCAAAGCAACAGAAGAAAAGAAGGAAGAGTCTACACCAAGTAGACTCCCAATCGATGCCTCCAAGCTCGACAACAAGGAGATGCTCTTATCATTAAGAGCTTTAGGGAAATCCTCAAACAAAGTAAGAGGAAGGACTACAAACCCCGTTCCAAGAGGATTTTCTATAGGTGTGGTAAGTCTGGTCACTTTATTGCTAAATGTCCATATACAAGTGACAGTGACAGGGACAACAACAAGAAAGGGAAGAAGAAGATGGAGAAGAAGAGATATTACAAGAAGAAGGGTGGTGAGGTGCATATGGGGCAAGAATGGGACTCCAACGAGAGCTCCACCGACTCCTCCTCCGATGAGGACGCCGCCAACATCGCCATCAACAAGGGACTTCTCTTCCCCAACGTCGGCCACAAGTGCCTCATGGCTAAGGAGAGCAAGAAGAAGAAGGTACATTCTAGAGATACCCCTAAATATACTACATCTGATGATGAGGGTAGCTCTAGTGATGATAATGATGATTTAACTTCTCTTTTTGCAAACCTTACCAAGGATCAAAAGAAGAAAATAAATGAATTGATAGAATCCATTAATGAGAAGGATGATCTCTTGGAATGCCAAGAGGACTTGCTCGTTAAGGAAAATAAGAAATTTGTTAAATTGAAAAATGCTTATGCTCTAGAGGTAGAAAAATGCGAAAATTTATACAAAGAGCTTAGTATGTGCAATGATTCAATTTCTTGTCTTAGAATTGAGAATGATAATTTGATTGCTAAGATTGAAGAATTGAATGTTTGCAAACCATATACATCTACAGTTGAGCATGTCACCATTTGCACTAGATGTAGAGATTTTAATATTGATGCTATGAATGATCACATTGCTATGATTAAGGAACAAAATGATCACATAGCTAAATTAAATGCTAAAATTGCTGAGCATGAATTAGAAAATGAAAAATTTAAATTTGCTCGAAGAATGCTTTATAATGGAAGACGCCCTGACATTAAGGATGACATTGGATTCCAACAAGGGAGCCAAAGCAACATCAAGCTTAATGCCCCAAGAACAAACTCTCTAATTTTGTTAAGGGTAAGGTTCCCATGGTTCATGATAGAGAGGGTTACATTTTATATCCTGAAAACTATCCTGAGCATAAGATTAGGAGGATTCATGCTAGAAAACCTCATTTTGTTTCTCATCATGCTCTTATATATAGTAATGAGGCTTCTAGCTCTAGGCATTCAACTCATATAAAAATGTCTAAAAAGAAAATTGCAAATGCGTCAAATCAGCATAACATTTCATTTATGACTTTTGATGCATCTTATGTGCTAACTAAAAATCAGGCAAAGTAGTTGCCAAATATGTTGGGGGCAAACACAAGAGTCCCAAGACTTGTGTTTGTGTACCCAAGGTGCTTGTTTCTAATGTGAAAGGACCCAAGACCGTTTGGGTACCTAAGAACAAGGCCTAAATTTGTTTTATAGGTTTATGCATCCGGCGGGTCAAGTTGGATAATCGATAGCGGGTGCACAAACCACATGACAGGGGAGAAAAGTATGT
Source organism: Zea luxurians (assembly GCA_029449295.1). Lineage (NCBI taxonomy): Eukaryota > Viridiplantae > Streptophyta > Magnoliopsida > Poales > Poaceae > Zea > Zea luxurians. Next base: position 7,546,050 of record JAOPSE010000005.1, on the reverse strand, counting down.
TCTCCTCTATGAGAAAAATGATGATCCCTAAAGAGCGATTACATTCGAGGATGGAAATCAAGGTTTGGTCAAAGGTTTGGGTAAAATTGCTATATCCCCTGACCATTTCATTTCTAATGTTTTTCTTGTAGATTCCTTAGACTACAATTTGCTTTCTGTTTCTCAATTATGCAAAATGGGCTACAACTGTCTTTTTACTGATATTGGTGTTACTGTCTTTAGAAGAAGTGATGATTCAATAGCTTTCAAGGGAGTGTTAGATGGTCAGCTATATTTAGTTGATTTTAATGATAACGATGCTGAGCTAGACACTTGCTTAATTGCTAAGACTAACATGGGCTGGCTCTGACATCGCCGACTTGCCCATGTTGGGATGAAGAATCTTCACAAACTTCTAAAGGGAGAACACATTTTAGGACTAACAAAGTTTCATTTTGAGAAAGACAGGATTTGTAGCGCATGTCAAGCAGGGAAGTGTTGGCCACTAGTTCTCAAATGCTACAAATCAAGAACAAGGCAACACAATTGTTAATGATTAAAGACTTCGTCCTTCGAAGCATTACCTCCTTTGGGATATAATGATCTTCGAACAAGGTCATGAAGGGCATGCCTTCATCATCTCAATGAGCAAATATAAATAAATATGCACGGAATACAAGAGAATACAAATAATCACTATGAATTATTAGATTATTTATGTTCTCATTTTATGAATATGAATAAACAACATTGATATAAACATTATATTAATACCTTCGGCTCGGTAGAAGGCGTAATGCGAGAGTGACGCAAGAGTGATTACAATTCCCGCGTGAACAGTACATGGGTACTGTTCATCTATTTATAGGCACGGGACGCAGCCTGGACAAAATTACATCCATGTCCCTGTTAACTAATTACAATTATAATGCAAACTATTAAGGACTGTATAGTCTTTTCCTCTTTAAGTTGGTATCGTCCGTCGCTTTTATCACAATACCAAGCCAAAGCTCTTTCAGCCGTAGCTTCGGCTTTTGTTCGCATCATCTTCGGCTTATATCTTCATGTCACACCTGCCTTTGTACTGTCCTGTCGAAGGTGTTTTTGCCTTGAGGACCTTCGGTGGAGGAGAAGACCCCCAACAGGAAGCAAGTTGGAGTTCATCATCCACACAAGAACATCATGACGACCGATAGGCTGCTTGAGCTACTCCACATGGATCTATTCAGCCCGATCACTTATATAAGCATCAACGGGAGTAAGTATTGTCTTGTTATTGTGGATGATTATTCTCGCTTCACTTGGGTATTCTTTTTGCAAGAAAAATCTCAAACCCAAGAGACCTTAAAGAGATTCTTGAGACGGGCTCAAAATGAGTTCGGATTAAGAATCAAAAAATTAGAAGCGACAATGTAACAAAGTTCAAGAACTCTCAAATTGAAGGGTTTCTTAAGGAGGAGGGCATTAAGCATGAGTTCTCTTCTCCCTACACACCTCAACAAAATGGTGTAGTGGAGAGGAAGAATAGAACTCTATTGGATATGGCAAGGACCATGCTTGATGAGTATAAGACACCAGATCGGTTTTGGGCGGAGGCGATTTACACCGCCTGCTACTCCATCAACCGACTCTACCTTCACTGAATCCTCAAGAAAAATCATATGAATTCCTCACTGGTAAAAAGCCCAATGTTTGTTATTTTAGGGTTTTTGGGAGCAAATGCTTTATTCTTATTAAGAGAGGTAGAAATTCTAAATTTGCTCCTAAAGCAGTAGAAGGCTTTTTACTTGGTTATGACTCAAACACAAGGGCATATAGAGTCTTCAACAAGTCCACTAGATTAGTTGAAGTTTCTTGTGACATTGTGTTTGATGAGACTAATGGCTCCCAAGTGGAGCAACTTGATCTTGATGAATTAGATGATGAAGAGGCTCCGTGCGTCGTGCTAAGGAACATGTCCATTGGGGATGTGTTTCCAAAAGAATTCAAAGAGCCTCCATGAGCACAAGATCAACCATCATCTTCTATACATGCATCTCCACCAACTCAAGATGAGGAATTGGCTCAAGAGGACGAGGATCAAGATCAAGACGATGAGCCACCTCAAGAGGAGGACATTGATCAAGGGGGAGATGAAGATGAGCAAGACAAGGAAGATGATCAAGAGATTCAGGGTCAAAGACCGCCACACCCAAGAGTCCACCAAGCAATTCAAAGAGATCACCTCGTCAACTCCATACTTGGCGACATTCACAAGGGGGTAACCACTAGATCTCGAGTTGCTCATTTTTGTGAACATTACTCTTTTGTGTCTTCTATTGAGCCATTCAGGATAGAGGATGAACTAAGAGATCTGGATTGGGTGGTGGCAATGCAAGAGGAGCTCAACAACTTCACAAGGAATGAGGTATGCCATTTAGTTCCATGTCCTAACCAAAATGTTGTAGGTATCAAGTGGGTATTCCGCAACAAACAAGATGAGCATGGTGTGGTGACTAGAAACAAAGCTCGACTTGTTGCCAAAGGTTATTCACAAGTCGAAGGATTGGATTTTTATGAAACCTATGCACCCGTAGCAAGGCTTGAGTCAATTAGTATATTACTTGCCTATGCTACTTACCATGGCTTTAAGTTATATCAAATGGACGTGAAGAGTGCCTTCCTCAATGGCCCTATCAAGGAAGAGGTATATGTTGAGCAACCTCCCGGCTTTGAAGATAGTGAGTATCCTAACCATGTTTATAAGCTCTCAAAGGCTCTTTATGGGCTCAAGCAAGCCCTAAGAGCATGGTATGAATGCTTGAGAGACTTTCATATCACTAATGACTTCAAAGTTGGTAAAGCTGACCCTACTCTCTTCACTAAAACTATTGCTAAAGACTTGTTTATATGCCAAATCTATGTTGATGATATTATATTTGGGTCTACTAACAAGTCCTCTTGTGAAGAATCTAGTAGGATTATGATACAGAAATTCGAGATGTCTATGATGGGGGAGTTGAAGTATTTCCTTGGATTTCAAATCAAGCAACTTCAAGAAGGCACCTTCATCTTCCAAACTAAGTATATTTAAGATATACTCAAGAAGTTTAGAATGAAGAATGCCAAACCCATCAAGACACCCATGGGAACAAATGGGCATCTCGACCTCGACAAGGGAGGTAAATCCGTAGATCAAAAGGTATGCCGGTTGATGATAGGATCCTTGCTCTATTTATGTGCTTCACGACTAGATATTATGCTTTCCGTATGCATGTGTGCAAGGTTCTAGGCAAATCCTAAGGAAGTTCACCTTAGGGATGTGAAAAGAATCATGAGATATTTAGTTTACACTCCTAAGTTTGGGCTATGGTACCCCAAGGGATCTACCTTTGATCTAATTGGGTATTCCGATGCTGATTATGCCGGATGTAAAATTGATAGGAAGAGCACATTAGGGATTTGTCAGTTTCTGGGAAGATCATTGGTGTCTTGGGCTTCAAAGAAACAAAACTCAGTAGCTCTATCCACCGCTGAAGCCGAGTATATTGCTGCAGGCCATTGTTGTGCACAATTACTCTAGATGAGGCAAACCCTTATGGACTATGGCTACAAGATGAGTAAAGTCCCTCTCCTATGTGATAATGAGAGTGCAATCCGCATGGTGGATAATCCCGTTGAACACAGCCGCACTAAGCACATAGACATCCGTTATCACTTTTTGAGAGATCACCAACAAAAGGGGGATATCGAACTTGCTTATGTTAGCACCCACAACCAATTAGCCGATATCTTTACCAAACCTCTAGATGAAAAGACCTTTAGCAAGCTTAGGAATGAGCTAAACATCTTAGATTCTCGATACTTTGATTGAAATATTGCACACATAGCTCATTTATATATCTCTGATCATGTCTCTTTCATTTGGTACAAATGTATATTTCTTATTCTTCTTGTGCCAAGGCTAAGACTAATGTGCTTTCAAGTGTACTTCTATGATTAGTCTTAGATTGAAAGGGAAATGGAGAATTCCACAAAGGCAAGGATTCCACTCAACTCTATCGGTATCATTTATCCTTTGCCCTCCTCATTACTTTCATTCATATTCAATGGGGGAAAATTAATAGGCCTCTCAAGTTCTTCGTTTTTAGCGATTAATGCCAAAAGGGGAGAATTAAAGGCCCAAAGCAAAAGGACCACACCACCACTGCATTTTCAAAACTAACTATTTTACAAAGGGGAAGAAAATATTTCAATTGCAAAAACCCTCTTGACAACTAAGAGGAGAACTTCTTTAGGGGGAGCTTTTACTTAGCCAAAGGAAAAGCATTTGAAACAGGGGGAGAATATTTAAAATCTTGACAAGTGATTTTTGAAATCATATTCTTATACCATTGGCTATTTGCAAAAGGATTTAAAAAGACTTTTCCAAAAGATTTGCAAAAATAACCTAAGTGGTGCAAATGTGGTCCAAAATGTTAAAATACAAGAAAGCAATCATAAACACTAAGAAATACTTTCGGTTGGTTTAAATTCAAAAGTAACTTATGCACAAGTGTCAAAATTGCAAACTAGTTACATTTCTACTCTTTATATTTTGCTTTGGTTTGTGTTGGCATCAATCACCAAAAAGGGGGAGATTGAAAAGGAAATGGGCTTATACATTTCCTATAATCGATTTTGGTGTTTGATGCCCATCACAAACCACATGGACTAACTAGTTTGCCGAGTTGTTATTTATCTCAGGTGCATAAAGTTCAACATAAACCAACAAAGAAAATAAGTTAGGAACTCTACAAAGTTTGGAGCAAAGACAAGTAGAGGTGCTGCCAGTGGCGCATCGAACACTGTCTGGTGCCCAGGTCAAGGCACCCACGAACTGGCCGCTCTCAGGGTTTTCTGGGAGCCGCTCCGCTATAATTCACCGGACATTCCGGTGTGTACCGGACATGTCCGGTGAGCCAACAGAGCAATGGTCAGTTGAGCCAACGGTCGACTATGGTGAACAGTAAAAAGTGAACAGTGCGCAAGTCAGAAGTCAGAGCAGCGAAGTCAAAATGCACCGACCATGTCCGGTGTGCCACCGGACTGTCCGGTGCCACAAGAGGACAAAGGACTCCAACGGTCAATTGCTCCAAACCCTAACGGTCTACTGACGTGGCAGGCACCGGACAGTGAACAGTGCCCTGTCCGGTGTGCCTATCGATAACAACGGCTGGAATAGTGGTTGGGGCTATAAATACCCCTAACCACCTCCATTGAAGTCATCCAAGTTTTCTGAACTTCACATTCAATACAAGAGCAAAGGCAAACACTCCAAAGGCACAATCAAAGCATTCAATTCCCTCCAAGCTCCAAAATCAACTCAATTGCTTAGAGACTTGAGAGAGGATCATTTGTGTTTCTTTTGTTGCTCTTGTTGCTTGGATTGCTTTCTCCTTCTCATTCTAATTTCTCTAAGTGCTTTGTAAAGCTAGCAAGAGACATCTAAGTGTGTGGTGATCCTTGAGGGGTCTTAGTGACCCAAGTGATTAAGGAGAAGCACTCGACCGGTCTGTGTGACCGATTGAGAATAGACTTGGCCTTTGTGGCCTCCTCAACGGGGACTAGGTTCCTTAGAACCGAACCTCGATAAACAAATCATCGTGTTCATTTGTGCCGATCTCTACTTGATTTGTTTCCCTTTCTTTCCTCTCTGTAAAAGGTTCACTTGCTCATATTGATTTGAGTTGGCTCCCAAGGTTATCCTCATTAATTGAGCAACTCTTGCCAAGGAGAACTATCTTTCGCACTCCAAATTATTTCTAACACTAACCCTGGGTGTAGTGCGTGCTCAAAGTTTATAATTTCAGGTTTCGCGTATTCACCCCCTCTAGGCGACTTTCAGTTATGAGTTAGACCTGGTAGATCTAGTAGCTCTACAACAAGGGAAGGATGAATCAATTAATGACTACATTTGGAGATTCTAGGACACAAGGAACTGATGTTTCCAGATTCACCTTAAATAAAAATAGCTAGTTGGATTAGCATTTGATGTAATGTCTTAATACTTAAGATTAAGATAAAGATTAGAAGACATTCATTTTTTACTCTAGCTCAATTACACCAAAAAGCTTTGGCTTACGAAAGTCGATGCAGAGACACAGCTAAAGCAGTTCATCACAACATCCACACAGTAGATTATAACCCGAGTAGCTCGGATGACGAACCACAAGAGGTGTACATCATTGAGATGGTTTGGCCGAAACAAGATCCTCTACTTGTTCCTCTTTGCAGTCGATTCAAAAGAAACGACAAGAAGAGGATAAATTTACATTTAATGTTGGCAAGTGTGGTAAAATATTCAATAAATTACTCAAAAATGGCAACATTAAAATAAATTATATTATTCCATCTGCCGACGAACTTAAATGTCGTGCTTATTGTAAGTGGCATAATTCTTTCTCTCATGCCACTAATGATTGTAATGTGTTTCGACAACAGATTGAATCGACTATTAACGAGGAATGATTGAAATTTTAGGAAATGCAGGTGTACACAGAGCCCTTCCCAATAAATATGATCAACTTTGATAATAAAAAGTCCTAGTTCGGCCTAGCATGACCGATAAGGGCAAGGGCAAGGAGGTCATCATCGACAATACATGAGAGGCCGATGAAAATGTAAAAGTTTCCTGCAGGAAAGTGATGGCGGAAAAGATCCCAGATGGAGGGGAAACACTAAATATCACCATCACAACCTCCAACGCTGAGGAGCAGGCACGGGCCCTTGTTTTGCGCATCGTAGACGGTCCGGCGTGTAGACACAGACGGTCCAGGACACCATCAGACAGTCCGAGTGGGTCAAACGGATAGTCCCGCAGCGCCTAGGAACAACGACAACCACGTATATTCAAACCTTGACGACCAGAAATAGGTACATGGAAGATGAATACATTTGAAATATCCGATCGGTTGGTCAAAGTCGGCCTGATATTTGATCAGTTATTATCTAAATATGTGAAAAAGATGGCTGGTCCTAAGAATCGGCCAGCACAAAAACTTTGCTCACCTATCCGCGAGCAACGACAAGTTAGATCGATTAGATCTTCTCACCAATCAGAAGAGGCAGCTCGTAATGATATTCATCTAAGATCGGACAACTCCACCCCCATACCCACCTGTGCCACATCAATATTCATATCTTCCAACACTTTATGTACCCAATCAAATGTGGGGCATGCCACCGTACACATATGGGATGCCATAGTACCCTACCTAGGGGGCACCCCAAACTTCTATATTTAACATGTTGGCACCACTAGTGCAAGACTGATTGTATTCACCTTAATCTGGTCACCAGACATGGGTCCAACAAGATTGCTGGCTTACTCGGCCACGAAGGTCGATCAATTCGACAGGGGAACATGGAGAGAAAATATCTACGAACACCAAGAGGACGACTGGCGGAGATATCATCAAGATAGGTACAACAGATGTCATCATACAAGGGAACAATAAAGAGCCGATGATTTTTGATAAATTGACCAAGACAAATGAGGAGAAAGACACAGGAGCAACCAGCAAAGCAGTTAACCCGAAATACTCCATTCCTCGATGGTGTCCATCGGGTCTAACATGATCTCAAAAGCACAAATTACAATGCCCGAGAACAGAGGAGAGCAGAGAAAAAGAGGTAGAGGAAATGCTCAATGATACACATCCACAATACCCACCACCACAAAAAAGGTGGAGACCAAAAGCCGTTGTACCAACTCAAGTGGCCAGGAAGACAGAAGACAAAATAGCAGCTACGTAGCTCTCTGCAGATAAGGCGGACCGTCCAGCCCATGAGTCCGGACCGTTCGCACCTCACCAGGAAACTTCCAACGACACGCCAACACTTATGGACGAAGGTAACATCAAGGAGGACGACCTACTAGGAGAGGATCCGTTCGACTACGGAACCTCGCCCGAGCATGCAAAAAATTAGGTAAGCAAGATGACGAGCTGATAATGACTAATATGACACTTAGCGACGTCGGGGGTTACAGTCCGATCAAGACCCTTACAAGATCACACATCAATATCATCCTAATATGTAGCAAGATGCTTAGGAAAGCCGATGTTATCACATCGAGTTAATTCTAGCCTGCACCAGTGCTTTTGGTTCGCTCAGCTTACCTAAAAGACAGGGGACATGTGTTGAGCACTATTTATGGCACTAGGCATGGCCGAATGGTCTGTCATTGAGGCCCAGACGGTCCGGCCTGTGGACAGTCCGGCTATACGCGCGGACGGTCCGCGATAGAATTAGATCAAGCGATTAGACTCCTATCTCCTCGCGTTCTTATCCCTTTAATCTCGCGGGAGCTGTTGGAGAACGCCTAGGAATGGGTCTAGACCTCCCACTATATATATTTGAAGTGGTACAGTCGATTGAAGAACGAATAATCAAATCAACAATCAAATTATCTTCTATTCTTTACCTTTTGTCCCAGGAGTAGATAGTAACATAGTTTCCTCTGTCTAATCTTCACTTTCTCCGGCTCTATGTCATTTAGAGGCGTCTTGGGTGACCTGCCGATCCCGAGGCAAACCCTAGGATCTCTCCTCCCGACAGGGTCCCTCCCGAGAGCGAGGCGTCTTGCGTGACTCCGCCGCCTCTGCGTACGCGCGAACCGTTCGGCCACCAGACGCGAACCGTCTAGCTCGTCAGGCAGAAAACCTAGCCACTTTGTCAGATCGCGGATCGTCCGACACCCGGCCGCGAACCATCTGTGCTTCTGCGAAGAGCACCACTGCTGGTACTTGTCGCAGTGATTGACGTCAAAATGGGCGCCAATAGCGGTAAACCGATTGATTCCTACTACACACTCGCCTGTGTGACATAGGATAACCAATAAATCCTACAAGATTTCAATTCTTGACCGACCGACCGACCAGTTGTCTGATCCATCCATCAAGATGTCATGGACTGCACCCTGTCGCTGCACATTATTCTCACTCTGCAGCTTAATTTCAGAGAAAATTACATACAGACATGATTTCTTCTGAAACGACACAGTACAGACAAGTAGCTAGCTATTATTAATAGGCTTGGAGTGTATTGACTGGCAATGCAAGTTGAATTGTTTACAGAATCACCAGTCCAGGGATATATATATATATATATATATATATATATATATATATATATATATATATATATATATATATATATATATATATATATATATATTTTGTTTCTACGTACGTAGTACCTGCAGCCTGAAACCGCACTTGATCTGTGCTTGTCGATGTCCTCTCTCTAGCTTCTGTGAAGAGAGGAGAAGGAAACGTAGCTAAATTGGTTTGTCCGTTTCATCAGAACCTAGCGAAGCAGTACGCCAGAGTACGACGACCTGCTGCCCATCCATATAAAACCATATAGCTAGCTAGCTTAGTACTAGCAGCACGTAATGTTGTTAACTAGCAAGCCACAAACTAATCGTCGTCTGACCAGAAAAAAAAAACATACATATAGTAGCGTTCGTCAACTCACACTCTACAACTGCTCCTCGGAAATGTGGAGGGACGACGAATATATATGCTGCACACCCACCAACCAGTGGCGGACTCAAAAATTGAAGACAGCCTAGATAAAGTTATCAAGTGTTAATAATCATAGCTAATTTTATATAAAATACACGTATATTTAAAGTTGAGATACACTCTTGCAACCGGACAAGGGCAGCCACCAACCATATACAAATTAATTAATGAAAATGTATCAAAAAGACATATGTAATAAAGTAAAAAAATAGTGGTCTTTAATTTCCATGAAAACTTAACTATATTACACACTCCTCAACAACGAGACAAATCTTCGCCGGTTACCTGGAGACTGTTAATTATTGCAATGTGCATGATGAGTACGTGCTCAAGAGGATCGGACAAAGGGTATGTATCAGGAAGCAGCGATGGAGCTGAGAACGAAACGAAAGAAGCCTTGCCTTGCCCACAACCACAAAATGCAAGGGATGGCAAGCAACAAAGCAAGAGAGATGTTTAGTAGGTAAACCATGGACCTAGAAAGTAACAACCACATACCTACTTTTTATTTCGCAAAGAAGAATAATGGCGTATGTGTTCCATTCCAACCAAAAGCCTAAAGCCCCCTAGCTCATCATCGGTAATCAGCAGCTGCTTTTTGCATCATCATCATCATCATACCAGCCAAGCAAGAACAGGGACCTATATGTACGTATGTGTGGTAATGGACCGCGACTCAAATATTTCTTGACAATTTATTAAGACTGTAAATTATTTTTTATTAAAAAATAAACAGAAATAGTGGTCGATTTCAACCGGATCCTATACTTAAATTTAATAGCTGCATGCATTGCATGCTGTGGCAGGCCAAATGTGATGACACTGTCACACGCGTAGCTTCCTTAGTTATTACCATCTTGTTGCTACCGTTGCAAAACAATCACATCGACATCATCGGCCATGATATGATCCGCGTAACAAGATATTTTTTTTAACTAATTAATGAGCAGAACAGGTGTTTTAGCTCGGCACGGTAGATATATAGAATGGATATTAGGTAAATAGCTAGGGCCCGGCCAGGTGTATGGTCATGGTGATCAACGTGCGTCAGATGACACCGGCCGTACCCCTCTCATCGTCATGCATCACCCCTGATCAAAATTCAAAAAGGTGTTTCAATTTGACCGTCCTTCACTTCACGTGGTTGAATACAAGTAAGTAGCAGGTACGTAGCTATTGCCTACTGGCCAGTAAATTTATATATACCAATCACATTCCAATTAAGAGCTCTTAATTTGTAACTTAGCAGCAGGGTCTTTGTTATATATACATACATATAATGTCTACATACATATATATTTACTGTCGTCATGATTCATGAATAATGTCGTTGCTTATCGGCAACCATTGCTTGCTCGCATGGATCGGAGAACAGTATCAGAAATGCGATAATAATGCGCAAAAAATTACAGAAACAAGGTAACGTAGGAGTAACCACTAGGCACTAACCTTCAGTCCTGACAAAACCATCGCAAACAAGTCCGTTTTTTATTGTATACAAGCTTGTTGTCTACGTTTAGACGGATTTTTCTTTAGGGAGCGAGGGCCAACACATATATAATTATAGCTGTAATGTTAACAAATAGAATGTATGTATATATACAATATACAATAGTGGCTAGTAATAATAATTGACACACATAATAATTTCTAACTTGTTATAAATTAAGGCGGTGTTTGAATATACTAGAGCTAATAGTTAGAGCTAATTGTTAGTGGCTAAAATTAGCTAGAGTCATCCAAACACTCTAGCTAATATTTTTGCTATTAGCTATATATTTTTAGTAAATTAGCTACTAGTTAGCTAGCTAATTCCACAAGCATGTTTTTAGCCAACTAACTATTTACTCTAGTAAATTCAAACACTCCTAACTCTTTTATTTTAATTAGCCATAGTTATACAACTGCAAAAAATCTTTTTTGTTAGGGGGGCGTCGCCCCCGTGTCTACTCAACTGTCCACCTTGATCTTGCATTGCATGCAAAGTGTTTCAGTTAAACATTATATAAAACGATATATTTATTGGAATTTGTTGCATTGTGAGATGCGCATGTGGTGGCGGATAAGGATGACAATTTTCTACGTGGGGGCGGCTGGGGGTGCCCATAGGGATCTGACCCAAACGGTATGAGGATGGGACTGAAATATCCCAAGGGAATGGCGGAGCGGGGACCCAAACTTAACGGGTGACAACCGTTGCCATCGCCTTAACTGCCAATGATGTCTCTGGCCTCGAAGACTTAGAGCTAAGGTTTGATGAACTTTCTTAAATTTAGTTTAATTAGCCAATAGAGTGTAACTTAGTAAATTATAGACATGTTAGTCAATCTAGGTAACCTTAGTAAATTCTAGCTTTGTTTATATAAATTTAGTGAATATAGATATACTGGTTTGTTCTCGCTGAACACACACAATCCTAACTATTTAATCAATTTTAATTTGTATATACTAGGGATCAAGAGTAAATATGACACATACGTATATCAAACCCCTCCAGCAATGTTGACAACATCTAAAGACGAGGTTAGTTTGTTAGTTATTAATAACTATATTTATTTCATTACTTATAATGCTATAACTTATAATTTATTCTTTAGTGATGGATTTTGCTCTTTATTATAGGATGGATGAGCTACTGATTTTATCAAAAAATTTGTTTCAGGAGGTAGCAGATGCAACTCCAATGACCCTCAGTTTCTGCGAGACATGGTTTTTTGTCGATGTTGCTTTGCAGTTGTCTTTCTACATGTGAGATTTGTTCATTTCAATGTGATGAATGAATGATATGTGATGCATGTTGAATAATGTCGAATGTGATGTTGAATGGATGACATGTGATCTTGTTTATTTGAATATGATGGATAAATGATATGAGATGAATATTGAATGACATGAATATACATATACATGATGTTGGATGATAAATGGATGATATGTGGTTTTTATAAGGATATATAGGGGAATACAAGGGGAACATAGAGGAATTCCGAACCCTAGAAATGACTTCTTTCGATAGCCTAGCCAGGCTATAGAAAATAAACCCAAATTATTTCCAATGTCGTAGCCAACTGCCAAAAATGGCAGGACTTGTTTTGGGTATGTAACATCCTGAATTTTGGGATATAAAAATTTCTTTGCTCTGTACTCAAAATTCAGATGTTATCCTTTGCTTTATTCACTTTTCTTCTCCCTTTATCAAATAAGTAAAGAGTTATTTTGGTTCTATAGTAGCGGGAGCTCTAGAAGTGTCATGATTGTTGCATTCATGCTGCTGCATCGTGTTTCCAAGTGCAAGAAGTGTTTGCATCATGTCAATATGTTTTGTAGAAGTCGCCCGTAAATTTTCGTATTTTTCTGAATATTTTTCTACTTTTTCGAAATTCAAAATCTATTTATTTGAGATACTTAAAAACATTTTCAAAAGTTCTAAATATGTTTTTTGAGTTCATTGGTGCCAAATCATGTCTAGGAATTTTCCTAGAACTTTTGGAGCCTTCGAGATATTTTTCGGATATTAAAAACGATTTCAGCCTTTTCTGAAAATGATTTTCAATTTCAAAAATAGGATCATAACGAAAAATAAAAGATCTTCAAACCCTAGCAATATATATGTTCTCTCGCCGAGGCCTTTTCAAAATTCGAAACCCCACCCTTAGATTCGATCCGAAACTCCTGAAATCGCTCGCCGAAGTTCGAAGGTGGTTCCAACACCGGCGGAAACTCCGACGAGCAATTACTTTCGATCTGTGCGTCGTCGACGGAATTCGAGGGTACCGCTGCGTTCGTCTCATCGAGAGCTTCGTCCCGGTGCCTTTGATTCGTCGATATAATCAATAGTTCATGCCCAATCGACGAATTTGTGCTCGGCTCCGGTGAGGGTCGTCTTCTCTGGTGAGCCTCCACCATTATTGTACTTAGGGTTCCTTTGTTTATTCGTTTTTCCCGTCTATATAGGGCCTCCCTCTCCCTTCCCTCACCTCCCCCGGCGGTGGCACCCCTTCCCCTCCACTTCCCCCCGGGGCGGCCCCCCTCCCTTCCCTCCGGTGGCGGCCGGCTCGGCACCCCCCTTGCGCAGCCCCCTCCTCTCCCCTCCCCTCCCATGGTTGACAGGAAGGAGAAGAGAGGAGGAAGAAGATGGTCATTTTACAATTTAGCCCCTATTTTATTTTAATCTGTACGCAGAAATTTAGTTTAAATTAAAACTGCGATAACTTTTGTATTTTAAATCCGATTCACTCCGTGCAAATTGCGATAGATTCATATTAAAATTGTCTACATGTTAGAAGTAAGGTTCTCTTCTATTGCATAATTTATCTAATTTATTTAAATGTTTGATTGATCGGAGGTTAATAGAATGACACTTTATTTTGAATCTAATTTATAATTTCGAATTGTGCATTTATAAATCAACATCAGTGTAGTTAATTTTAACTGAACTATTCTTATTAAATAATGGTTTAGTTTAATCATGTTACCTATTAATTAGTTCTCACGTGTAGTGTCGGCCCGTGCGCCGTACGCGTGCTGCTTCGCACGTGGCGATTTTTGTCTCGCGCCGTTACTTCGTCTCGCTTATAATCACTAATGTTATGTGAATTATTTATATATCTGAAAGTTGTTAGCATAGCAAACTAATTAAAACTAGGCGGTAGCTTTAATTGCATTTAATAAATGTTGAGTAATGTGAGTATGTCGAATTAAATGTTCTATTTCATATTTGTATAACATAGACACAATAACTTTTCAATCATTATTTCAACTTCAGCGTTTCTTTCTCTCGTGCGACCGTAGAAGCGAGCGCTTTTTTTGTATTGCACATGCTTTCCTTTGTATGGTGTACTGTTTCTTTCTATTCCCAGAATGTTGAATGTATGTTCATACTCGCTTAGATAACGTTCCATCCGTGGAGGCCAAAGAAGTTACAGGAGAAGCCCCTAAGTAGCAACAGTTTGGTGCAGCCAAGTGTCCTCTGACCTATTATGTCTTATGTAATTTATAATTCACTGTCCCGCATACTATGATTAATCTAAGGATTGACTAGATTTCTATTTATCCTGTCCTTGATTACCTTTTTGGGTTGGGTTATTATAATCATCTACTTGCTAGTGCTTTATCCTAATCAACGAACATGATGAGAATTACTTTATGATACTATGATTCATTATGATTATGATCTTGTGGCATTTTAGGGGGCTCGGGTGGTTTCCCGAGTGCCTCTCCGTAAGGACCTGTTCGTTGAGAGACCACCCGGGATAACAGTACAACCATGAGGGTGGAATGGGATGCCCTTAGCTGATTAATTGGATGAACTTGGGGGTGTGTAGTTGGCTTTGCCATTGTGCCATCAATGGAGGCCGGGGTATAGTGCTTGCTCTACTAAGGGTGGGTGCCGAGGTTTATTTGATTTGGTTTTGTTAGTCACCCACATTAGGGAGGAGTATTGTGTTTATACAATTGGCAAAACCTAACGAGCAACTATATACTAAGGGAATCTTTGTAAAGGCTACGTAGTGATACCTTGCCAGGCCACCTAGGTAGTGATCAATGAGGAGTAGCTCTCCTCGGGCAGAGGGAATCATGTCTCGTGGGTAAAGTGTGCAACCTCTGCAGAGTGTCAAAAACTAGTATATGAGCCGTGCTCACGGTTAAGAGCAGCCTTGGGATCCTTTTGGTTAGAGATACTTTGGATTCATTTATGTTGATGGTTTAATGATGATGGCTATGATTATGTTATTTGGTACTTTCCTCTTGGAGGAAGTGCTCTCTTTTGGGAATATCAACTTGGGTTTTATGATAAAACTTGGCTTCTATTAATGATAAATACCTGACTAACTAAAAGCAACTGCTTTGATCTTAACCCCACATATAGCTAGTCCACTTCAGCCAAACAGGACATCTGCTGAGTACGTTGATGTGTACTCACCCTTGCTTAAACACCAAACACCGGGTTGTCCCTATTGCAACCATTGCTCAAGAGAAGATGAAGGAAATGCGGAGGATTTCCAGGAGTTTTAGGTCTTTGAGGAATTCTAATCTAGACTAGCAGCAACCCCCCGCCCCCAAGTCGGCTATATGTGAAGGACTTATCTTACTGTGTTTTCGTTAAGCACTTTGATTTAAGTTTAAGTTAATGACTATATGGATGTCTTGGGCATCATGATGTAATAAAGTTATACTTATTTTTGCTATTATTTGAGTATTGTGTGATGATGTCCAATTATGAAATCGTTGTGTACGTGAATTTCTGATCCTGGCATGTATATGGTTCGCATTCGGTTTACCTTCTAAAATCGGGTGTGACATAAGTGGTATCTGTGGGGGACAGATATCCCCCAGGTCCACTAGAAGACGAAAGACCCTTGCATGGGGGCCACAAGCCAGTTATCCCGCAAGGTCGTCTCATCGTGGGCCGGGCGAGGACCACATGTGAAATGGGCCGACCCAAGAAGGTGATGGGCTTGCGCCCGGATCATTCACGGATTATGCGTTTTCTTGAGGGAGCCGTCCGTCTTTCTTGTGCCAGACGCCCTCAATGAAAGGGAAATGTGCCCTTGGTCCATTTCTATAATGTTTTGGTGATTAAGTGCCCAACACGATTGACTAAGTGTTTATGTGCTAAATGAAGAAGAAAATGCAAATCAAAGAAAAAGGTAAGTTTCTAGACTTAGTACATTGTTTTTGAGTACTAATGTGTTTTGTCTAAGTGCTCGAAACAGTGACAAAAGAAAATGAAAACAAATGGAAAAGAATTGGCTGTGTGCAGCCAAACTGCAGCTCGGCCTGGTACACCGGACTGTCCGGTGGTGCACCAGATAGTGTCCGGTGCGCCAGGCTGGTCCGCGTGAACTTGCCGCTCTCGGGATTCGACGGTGGCGTACGACTAAAATTCACCGGACCATCTGGTGGTGCACCGGACTGTCCGGTGAGTCATCCACGGCGAACTCGTCGCTCTCGGGAAAAGGATCAGCGGCGTACGGCTAAAATTCACCGGACTGTCCGGTGGCGCACTGGACTATCCGGTGAGCCAACGGTCGCCAGCGCCAACGGTCGGGTGCGAAATCTGCGGGCGACGCATGGCAGCTCCAATGGTCGGAAGGAGACACCGGAATGTCCGGTGTGCACCGGTCAGTGTCCGGTGCGCCAACGGTCCAGAGCTGCAACGGTCAACTGTGCCCATTTTGGAAGGAAATCGTGCACCGGATAGGCTACAGTAGCTGTCGGGTGGCGCACCGGACTGTTCGGTGCGCCACTCGACAGAAGGCAAGATTAGCCTTCCAAGTTGGTCTTCAACGACTCCTAGCTACCTTGGGGCTATAAAAGGGACCCCTAGGCGCATGGAGGAGTACATCAAGCACACTCTAAGCATCATAAGACTTCTAGACTTCGCTTTCACGCAATCGGATCATCGTTCTTGAGATTTGAGCACTATTTGAGTTGTAAACTCCTCGCGCTGTGTTTGTGTGCTCACCTTCTCACTTGTGTGCGTGGTTGTGCTGTGATTTTGAGTCTTGTGTGTGTTGCTCTCCCCAACCTTACTTTGTGCTTTCTTTGTGATCTCAATTGTAAGGGCGAGATACTTCAAATTGTGGAGATTCCTCGCAAACGGGAAAAGATACTAAAAGAAAAGACAGTGGTATTCAAGTTGATCTTTGGATCGCTTGAAAGGGGTTGAGTGCAACCCTCGTCCATTGGGACGCCACAACGTGGAAGTAGGCAAGTGTCACTTGGCCGAACCACGGGATAAAAATCGTGTGTCTCGTGTGTTGCTTATTGTGATTGCTTTGTTTGCACGAGCGCGTTCCTTAGCCGCTTGATTTCACTAACACCTTGATAATCAAGTTTGTTGCTATTTAGTGTTTAATTTTACAGGATCACCTATTCACCCCCCCTCTAGGTGCTCTCAATTGGTATCAGAGCCGTACTCTTCATTCAAGGGACTAACCGCCCGAAGAAATGGATCCTAAGGGAAAGGGGATGGTGGTCAACGACAAGGAGAAGGAGTCCCTCTTCAACAAGCCAAGGGATGACAAGCCCACCGACTCAAGCTCAAGTCACAAGAAGAGGGACGGGAAGAAGAAGAGGCGCATCAAGAAGATCATATACTACGACAGTGATGCATCTTCCTCTTCACCAATGGACGACGACGACGACTCCTCGTCAAAGAAAAAGACGGTCAATCAAAACTATTCCTTTGATTATTCCCGTATTCCATACAACTCAAATGCCCATTTGCTTTCTATTCCTCTTGGAAAACCACCACACTTTGATGGAGAGGATTACTCATTTTGGAGTCATAAAATGCGTAGTCATCTGTTTTCTCTCCATCCTAGCATCTAGGAAATTGTGGAAAATGGGATGCATTTTGATAGTACGGATAATCCTGTATTCATTAATGAACAAATTCATAAGAATGCCCAAGCTACTACTGTCTTGTTAGCTTTGCTTTGCAGGGATGAATACAATAAAGTGAGTGGCTTGGACAACGCCAAGCAAATCTGGGACACCCTCAAGATCTCACATGAGGGAAATGACGCTACAATGATCACCAAAATGGAACTGGTGGAAGGCGAGCTAGGGAGATTCACCATAATCAGGGGAGAAGAGCCAACACAAACCTACAATAGGCTCAAGACCCTGGTCAACAAGATTCGAAGCTATGGAAGAACACAAGATGGACGGACCATGACGTCGTCCGACTCATGCTCTGGTCCTTTATAGTTATTGACCCCCATCTTGTGAATCTTATCCGTGAAAACCCTAGGTACACAAAGATGACACCCGAGGAGATACTCGAAAAATTCGTGAGCAGGCGCATGATGGTAAAGGAGGCACGATACGTGGATGACGCCTTGAACGGTCCACTACCTATCTATGAGTCGCAGCCCGTTGCTCTCAAAGCAACGAGCAGCAAGGAGGCGCTACCAAGCAAGGTAGCTCAAGTGGAGGCTGCCGGACTCAATGAAGATGAGATAGAGCTTATCATCAAGCGCTTCAAGACCGCACTCAAAGGACGCAAGGAGTACCCCAACAGGAATAAAACAAGGGGAAAATGCTCCTGCTTCAAATGCGGTAAGACTGGTCACTTTATTGCAAATTGTCCCGATAATGATAGTGACCAGGGACAAGATAAGAGCGGGAAGAAGGAGAAAAAGAAGAACTACAGGAAGGCAAAGGGCGAGGCGCACCTTGGTAAGGAATGGGACTCGGACTGCTCCTTTTCTGACTCCAACGACGAAGGACTCGCTGCTTCGGCCTTAAACAAATCCTCACTCTTCCCCAACGAACGCCATACATACATGTCTTATGGTCAAGGAGAAAAAGGTACGTGTTCGGGACACACCCAAGTACACTTCATCTAGTGATGAAGAATCCTCCGATGATGAAGTAGATTACTCTAGTTTATTTAATGGTTTTGACAGAGCTAAGGTAGAAAAAATTAATGAATTAATTGATGCTCTAAATGAAAAGGATAGATTGTTAGAAAAGCAAGAGGATATTTTATATGAGGAACATGACAAATTTGTTAGTGTGCAAATATCCCTTTCCTTAGAAATTAAGAGAAATGAAATGTTATCCTCTGAATTGTCTGTTTGCCATAAATCTGTCTCTAGTTTAAAGAGTTTAAATGATGAACTAAATGCTAAGCTAGAGGAAGTCAACAAAACTAGTTCATGTGTAGAGCATGTTGTTATTTGTAATAGATGTAAGGATTTTGATGTTGATGCTTGTGATGAACACCGTACCTTATTTCTATTACCAAATTAAATGATGAGGTGGCAAGTCTTAATGCTCAACTTAAGACTTGCAAAATTAATTTTGATAAATTAAAATTTGCTAGGGATGCCTACACCGTTGGTAGACACCCCTCAATTAAGGATGGGCTTGGTTTTCGAAAGGAAGCCAAGAACTTAACAAGCCAAAGGGCTCCCATTCCCAACAGGGTGAAAGGGAAGGCCCCTATGGTTAGTAATCCTCAAAGGAACCATGCCTTTATTTATGATAGGAAAATTGCTAATCGTGCTCATTATAATAGGAGTTATGATCATGATGCTTTTAATTCACATGCTATGTTTGCCTCTAGTTCTACCTTTGTTCATGGTAGAAGTAGGTCTAGGAGAAATCATGTTGTGCATCATGTGCCTAGGAAAATGTGCAATGAATCTACTACTGTTTTCCATGCTTGCAACACTTCTTTTTTTCTTTAATGCAAGAATGCAAAAGTAGTGGCTAGGAAATTGGGATCCAAATGCAAGGGAGACAAAACTTGCATATGGGTTCCAAAAACTATTGTGACTATCCTTGTAGGACCCAACAAGAGTTGGGTACCTAAAACCCAAGCTTAAATTCCTTGCAGGTTTATGCGTCCGGGGGCTCTAGCTAGATAATCGACAGCCGATGCACAAACCACATGACGGGGGAGAAGAAGATGTTCACCTCCTACGTCAAGAACAAGGATTCCCAGGATACGATTATTTTTGGAGATGGGAACCAAGGCAAGGTCAAAGGCTTGGGCAAGATAGCCATCACTAACAAGCACTCCATATCGAATGTATTCCTAGTAGAGTTGCTTGGGTACAACCTTCTGTCTCATGTCAGGCAGGAAAACAGGTGGGAAGCACTCATCACAGCAAGAATGTGATGACAACATCAAGACCACTGGAGCTTCTTCACATGGATCTTTTTGGACCTGTTGCCTACCTTAGCATCGGAGGAAGTAAGTATGGTCTTGTTATTGTTGATGATTTTTCCTGCTTCACTTGGGTGTTCTTTTTGTAGGACAAATCAGAAACCCAAGGGACCCTAAAGCGCTTTTTAAGGAGGGCTCAAAATGAATTTGAGCTCAAGGTGAAAAAGATAAGAAGCGACAACGGGTCCGAGTTCAAGAATCTGCAAGTGGAGGAGTATCTTGAGGAGGAAAGCATCAAGCACGAGTTCTCCGCTCCCTACACACCACAGCAAAATGGTGTGGTAGAGAGGAAGAACAGGACGCTTATCGACATGGCAAGAACGATGCTTGGAGAGTTCAAGACGCCTGAGCGGTTTTGGTCGGAAGCTGTGAACATAGCTTGCCACGCCATAAACCGGCTCTATCTGCATCGCCTTCTCAAGAAGACCTCCTATGAACTCCATACCGGTAACAAACCCAACGTTTCTTACTTTTGAGTATTTGGGAGAAAATGCTACATTCTGGTGAAGAAAGGTAGAAATTCTAAGTTTGCTCCCAAGGCAGTAGAAGGGTTTTTACTAGGGTATGACTCAAATACAAAGGCGTATAGGGTCTTCAACAAATCTTTGGGATTGGTTGAAGTCTCTAGCGACGTTGTATTTGATGAGACTAATGGCTCTCCAAGGGAGCAAGTTGATCTTGATGATGTAGATGAAGAAGAAACTCCGATGGCCGCAATACGCACGATGGCAATAGGTGATGTGCGACCACAGGAATTACAGGAACAAGATCAACCATCTTCCTCAATAATGGTGCAACCCCCAACTCAAGATGATGAACAGGTTCCTCAAGAAGAAGGGCATGATCAAGGGGGAGCACAAGAAGATCAAGTGATGGAGGAAGAAGCACCACGGGTCCCTCCAACTCAAGTCTGAGCAACGATCCAACGACATCACCCCGTCGACCAGATTCTAGGTGACATAAGCAAGGGAGTAACTACTCGCTCAAGATTAGTTAATTTTTGTGAGCATTACTCGTTTGTCTCTTCTATTAAGCCTTTCAGGGTAGAAGAGGCCTTGTAGGATCTGGACTGGGTGTTGGCCATGCAGGAAGAGCTCAACAACTTCAAGAGAAATGGAGTTTGGACCCTGGTGCCATGTCTAAAGCAAAATGTTGTGGGAACCAAGTGGGTGTTCCGCAACAAGCAAGACAAGCATGGGGTGGTGACACGAAACAAGGCTCGACTTGTGGCAAAAGGTTATGCCCAAGTCGCAGGTTTGGATTTCGAGGAGACTTTTGCTCCTGTGGCTAGGCTAGAGTCTATTCAAATATTATTAGCCTATGCCGCTCACCACTCTTTCAGGTTGTTTCAAATGGACGTAAAGAGCGCTTTCCTCAATGGGCCAATCAAGGAGGAGGTATACATGGAACAACCCCCTGGCTTTGAGGATGACAGGTACCCTGACCATGTGTTCAAGCTCTCTAAGGCGCTCTATGGACTTAAGCAAGCCCCAAGAGCATGGTATGAATGCCTTAGAGATTTCTTAATTGCTAATGCTTTCAAGGTTGGGAAAGCCCATCCCACTCTTTTTACAAAGACTTGTGATGGTGATCTTTTTGTATGCCAAATTTATGTCGATGACATAATATTTGGTTCTACTAATCAAAAGTCTTGTGAGGAGTTAAGCAGGGTGATGATGCAGAAATTCGAAATGTCGATGATGGGCGAGTTAACATACTTCCTTGGGTTCCAAGTGAGGCAACTCAAGGACGACACCTTCATCTCCCAAATGAAGTACACTCAAGATCTTCTCAAGAGGTTTGGGATGAAGGACGCCAAGCCCGCAAAGACACCGATGGGAACCGACGGGCATGTCGACCTCAACAAAGTAGGTAAGTCCGTTGATCAAAAGGCATACCGGTCTATGATAGGGTCATTACTTTATTTATGTGCTAGTAGACCAGACATTATGCTAAGTGTATGCATGTGTGCTAGATATCAATCCGACCCCAAGGAATGTCACCTTGTGGACGTTAAGCGAATTCTTAGATAATTAGTTTCTACGCCTTGCTTCGGGATCTGGTATCCAAAGGGGTCTACCTTTGACTTGATTGGATACTCAGACTCCGATTATGCCGGGTGCATGGTTGATAGGAAGAGCACATAAGGGACGTGCCAATTTATAGGAAGGTCCCTGGTGTCTTGGAGTTCAAAGAAACAGACATCTGTTGCCCTATCCACCGCTAAGGCCGAATATGTTGCCGCAGGACAGTGTTGTGCGCAACTACTTTGGATGAGGCAAACCCTCCGGGACTTTGGCTACAATCTAAGCAAAGTCCCACTCCTATGTGACAATGAGAGTGCAATCCGCATGGCGGATAATCCTGTTGAACACAGCCGCACTAAGCACATAGACATCCGACATCACTTCCTGAGAGACCACCAGCAAAAGGGAGATATCGAGGTGTACCATATTAACACCGAGAACCAGCTAGCTGATACATGTGTTTAGATGAGAAAAGGTTTTGCAGGTTGTGTAATGAGCTAAATGTCTTAGATTCGCGTAACTTGGATCGATCTATAGCATACATGTGTTCTATGCCTTTGATCATGTTACTTTATGAATTTCAATCAATTATTGTTATTTATGGTGCTCAAGTTGTACACATGATCCCCAGACCTTACAAGTCCATATGCGAATGATGCACATATTAAGGGGGAGATGTGCTACAACTTGACCCTTTGAGACTAACCTATTTGTTTGAGTATAATTGATGTAGTCTCAAAGGAGCATTGAAAGGGAAAGGTGAACTTGGACACCACAAAGACTTCCACTGCACTCTGGTATTAGTGTATTTAATTCCAAGTTCATTCTCATGCTCCTATTGCCTTTTTCGCTCTTAATTGATATTTTTGGTGAGGCAATGGGGTTCAATGGCCGAAAATGATCCTGTTTTGGTGCTTAATGCCAAAGGGGGAGAAATTAAGGCCAAAGCAAAATGGATCAGCCAACCACTTGTGATTTTTTGAAAATAATAGAGTTAGGAGTTGTGATTTGTCCAAAACACTCTAATTGCAAAATTTGGTCTCTTATTGGGGAGGATTTTTGATTATGGAAAACAGGGGGAGTTTTTGGCACTTGATCAATTTTACTCTTGAAATATCTCTCTATGTGCCCAAACAAGCATGTTTGACTTAGAGATAGGAAAATGAATTTGATTTAGAAAAACAAACTAAGTGGTGGCAAAGAGTGATCCAAATATGCCAAATCATAAGCAAAAATGATTTGGTCTTCAATTGCATTGATATTGCACTTCTTATGTTGCCTTTTGATGTGTTGGCATAAATCACCAAAAAGGGGGAGATTGAAAGGGAAATGTGCCCTTGGGCCATTTCTATAATGTTTTGGTGATTAAGTGCCCAACACGATTGACTAAGTGTTTATGTGCTAAATGAAGAAGGGAATGCAAATCAAAGAAAAAGGTACGTTTCTAGACTTAGTACATTGTTTTTGAGTACTAATGTGTTTTTTCTAAGTGCTAGAAACAGTGACAAAAGAAAAGGAAAACAAATGGAAAAGACTTGGCTGTGTGCAGCCAAACTGCAGCTCGGCCTGGCACATCGGACAGTGTCCGATGCGCCAGGCTGGTCCGCGTGAACTTGCCGCTCTCGGTATTCGACGGTGGCGTACGGCTAAAATTCACCAGACCGTACGGTGGTGCACCGGACTGTCCGGTGAGTCATCCGTGGCGAACTCGTCGCTCTCGGGAAAAGTATCAGCGGCGTATGGCTAAAATTCACCAGACTGTCCGGTGGTGCACCGGACTGTCCGGTGAGCCAACGGTCGCTAGTGCCAACGGTTGGGTGCGAAATCTGCGGGCGACGCGTGGCAGCTCCAACGGTCGGAAGGAGACACCGGATTGTCCGGTGTGCACCGGTCAGTGTCCGGTGCGCCAACGGTCCAGAGCTGCAACGGTCGATTGTGCCCATTTTGGAAGGAAATCATGCACCGGACAGGCTACAGTAGCTGTCCGGTGGCGCACCGGACTGTCCGGTGCGCCACTCGACAGAAGGCAAGATTGGCCTTCCAAGTTGGTCTTCAACGGCTCCTAGCTGCCTTGGGACTATAAAAGGGACCCCTAGGCGCATGGAGGAGTACATCAAGCACACTCTAAGCATCCTAAGACTTCTAGACTTCGCTTTCACTCAATCGGATCATCGTTCTTGAGATTTGAGCACTATTTGAGTTGTAAACTCCTCGCGCTGTGTTTGCGTGCTCACCTTCTCACTTGTGTGCGTGGTTGTGCTGTGATTTTGAGTCTTGTGTGTGTTGCTCTACCCAACCTTACTCTGTGCTTTCTTTGTGATCTTAATTGTAAGGGCGAGAGACTCCAAATTATGGAGATTCCTCGCAAATGGGAAAAGATACTAAAAGAAAAGACCATGGTATTCAAGTTGATCTTTGGATCGCTTGAAAGGGGTTGAGTGCAACCCTCGTCTATTGGGACGCCACAACGTGGAAGTAGGCAAGTGTCACTTGGCCGAACCACAGGATAAAAATCGTGTGTCTCGTGTGTTGCTTATTGTGATTGCTTTATTCGCACGAGCGCGTTCCTTAGCCGCTTGATTTCACTAACACCTTGATAATCAAGTTTGTTGCTATTTAGTGTTTAATTTTACAGGATCACCTATTCACCCCCCTCTAGGTGCTCTCACTCAAACACAGGAGATAGATCGGGACGAAGCCATCGGGTTTCCCTTAAGATAAGTGAAATCGGTTCGCTATTAGTTAGGAGATACATTGGAAGAACGTGATCATCATGTACGTAGGGAGTATCCCATGGTCGTGTATATAAGGCCTAGGGGAACCCCATAATTTTCATCTCATTAGTCCTTCTCCATTCAGGAGACACCACTTGTAACACACCACACATACAGACCCACCCTAGGAAGTAGGGTATTACACCTCTCAAAGCGGCACGAACCTGCAGAAAATCGCCTGTCTCTCTCTCTCGTGCTCCTAGCACGAACCATCGAGCTACAATCAACAACACCATCCTACCCAAAAGCATCGTAAGGGTATCCCTTTGTGTGTGGTCGGACTCTTAACACCGACAACTAGCGCGCTCGGTAGGGGGTGTGTCGTTGATCAAAGCTAGCTCAATGGCCATCACCTTCAAGAATAAGATCACTCTTCGCCCGGGAACCATGTTCCATTTTGGAACCATCTCATGCATAGTAGACGAAGAAGGGACCCTACACCGCATAGCGGATCTACCTAAGAAGAAGCCTTCCTCGGGAATCCCAAGGGAAGCCGAAGCAAGACTACGGACAACACCCCCACTTGCAGCTCGGGGGGAGATGATCCCATGCAGACCGAGTGTTGGGGGCCTTCCTCTTCCGAAGGTCCTCAAAAACGTGATTAACCATATGTTTTCGGTACGACATAGATTATTACAGGAGGCTTCGGCTCTCGGATAAAAGATCTTCTCTCATGGTGAAAGTATGAGCGGTGTAAAGGAGCAACCCGAAGGTGATAGAAACGAACGCCGAAGCTATTACCGGAGAGCTTCGTCTTAGTATGGTGACGAAGACCAAGGACGATGCCGACCTAAAGGGAGAAAATACTACTTAGTCCTTGATAATTTGCATTATGATTATGAGTAAATGTCAAGGACGTGAATGTAATTTGGTCTGGGCTGCATCCCGTGCCTATAAATAGATGAACAGTAACATCGTATTATTCACGCTGGATTATAATCACTCCCGCGTCATTCTTGCATCTTCACCTTCTGGCAAGCCGAAGGTACCATTGTAATATGAATATTATTTGTTTGCATTCATTGAATGATTAATACAAATAGAAATAGATCATTGATATATAATTATTACTTGTATTCCTTTTTATTCTTTTATTTTCTTGTTTATGTTTAGTATTGAAATGATGAAGGTATATCCTTCATGACCTTCATCTGAAGATCATTATATCCAAAAGGAAATAATGCTTCGAAGGACGAAGGTTTTAACCATTAACAATTGTGTTGCCTTGTTCTTGATTTATAGCATTCGAGAACAAGTGACCAACACCGAGATTCGGGAACCCTCGAGAAAGGAAAGATCGGTCGGTTGGAATCTCGCTTACTTGAAGAACTCCATTGTCCAGCTCGCCCACAAAGGAGTGGACACGGATCACTCAGAAGAAGGAAGGAAACACCCTGAGTCAGGGAAGGAGAACACGTCAAGCTGCCCCTCCGATACCTCCACCCTCAAAGGAGGACGGAAAGAAGAGCACCGTCACACTGGCTCCTTTCTACCCCGACATCCTCTTCATCCAGGGGAGATTGGAGTCAGCACCCATCTCTGATGATGAGCCTACCATACAAGGGGAGAAACCTCCCCAGCGTGAAGCTCGACGACAGAGAAACAGACGCCGGAATGTGCGGCGACATCATGATGCCGGGAAACGGGATCCGGCACAGCCCGTATCCCGAGACGAAGCCTCGGAGGTGGGAGAAACTCCCGACGAGCGAGTACACCGGGAAAGGCATAACTCTCATCGCCGTGATCGCCGACAGGCTCAAGATCAGGAGCGAGAGCTAGCTGAACAAGATGCCAGGCTTCGGAGAGAGAACCCCCCTCCTCGCTCGGAACCTGTACCCTGATTTTGCTCGAGCACTTAACACGCCGAGTGAGTACTGGCACAGATAGCTGACGACCTCCCACAAACCCCAGACGCGGAATGTTACCGGCGGCTGCTTACTCAGGCAGTTAATCACCTTCTACCCCTCGCTCATCCTGCGAACGACCTGCGTCACGCCATCAACAGCCAGCGAGACGCGCGGAGCTCCATCAACGCTTCGCGCGACCGACGGCACGAAAATGAGATAAGGCGCTGGGAGGAGTACGACCGGGATCATGGCGTAGCATCACAGAGTTGAGCCACCCGAGTTGAGTCGGCAACAGCCTCAACAGTGGCCCGTTTTAGGGATGGTCGAGACGACCTACCACCAACTCCCCTCCCTAGGACCGACGACACGAACACCGATTGGAGGACATGTGTGGAGTTTCAGCGCTGACTCCACGTCTCCGGGCCATCTAGTGGCCTCTGAAAGGGAAATGTGCCTTTGGGCCATTTCTATAATGTTTTGGTGATTAAGTGTCCAACACATATTAAGTGAGTTGATTATGTGCCAAATAAGCAAGAAGTGCAAATCATGTAACAAGGTATGTTTCTAGACTTAGTACATTGTTTTGAGTACTAACATATATTGTCTAAGTGCTAGAAACAGGAAAAGAAAGGATTGCAAGACTTGGCGGCGTACAGCCAAAGTCCAGCTTGGTCTGGCACACCGGACTGTCCGGTGGTGCACCGGACTGTCCGGTGAACAGGCCGCTCTTGGGAAAAGTTTGGCGGTGTACGACTATAATTCACCGGACTGTCCGGTGGTGCACCGGACTGTCCGGTGAGCCAACGGCCGCCAGCGCAATGGTCAGCTGCGCAATCCGCGGGCGATGCGTGGCCCACGCCAACGGTCGGCAGGGGGCATCGGACTGTCCGGTGTGCACCGGACAGTGTCCGGTGCGCCAACTGCCATGAATCTGCAACAGTCGTCTGCGCCAGAATAGGAAGGAAATCGGCACCGGACTGTCTACAGTGACTGTCCGGTGGCGCACTGGACTGTCCGGTGCGCCATCCGATAGAAGGCAAGGATAGCCTTCCTTGTTGATCTCCAACGGCTCCTAGCTGCCTTGGGGCTATAAAAGGGACCCCTAGGCGCATGGAGGAGACACACAAGCATTCAAGAAACATTCTAAGACTTCTAGACTCCAACTTCGCGCATTTGATTCTAAGATAGTGACTTGAGCTCCATTTGAGTTGTGAACTCCGTGGGTTGCATTTTGAGCTCAAGTTGTGACTTGTGTGCGTGATTGTGCTGTGATTTGAGTCTTGTGTGCGTTGCTCTCCCCTCCCTTACTTCTGTGCTTCTCTTGTGATCATCATTGTAAGGGCGAGAGGCTCCAAGTTGTGGAGATTCCTCGCAAACGGGAGAAAGACAAAGAAAGGAAAAATCATGGTATTCAAGTTGATCATTGGATCACTTGAAAGGGGTTGAGTGCAACCCTCATCTATTGGGACGCCACAACGTGGAAGTAGGCAAGTATTACTTGGCCGAACCACGGGATAAAAATCGTGTGTCTCTTGTGTGCTTTACCTTTGATTATCTATGGTCACAAGAACTCGCTTCAAGCTACTTAGCCGTTCTAACTTACATAACAAAGTTTTGTGGCTATTAGTGTTGAATTTTACAGGATCACCTATTCACCCCCCTCTAGGTGCTCTCAATTGGTATCGGAGCCGTTCTCTTCACACAAGGGACTAATCACACGAAGAGATGGATCCTAAGGGAAAGGGGATGGTGGTCAACGACAAGGAGAAGGAGTCCATCTTCAACGAGCCAAGAGATGACAAGCCCACAGACTCTGGCTCGAGTCACAAGAAGAAGGATAGGAAGAAGAAGAGGCGCATCAAGAAGATCGTCTACTACGATAGCGATGAATCTTCTTGCTCACCAAGATACGACGACTACGATGACTCGTCTAAAAAGAAACCAGTTAATCAAAACTTTTCATTTGATTATTGTCATATTCCATTCAATTCTAATGCTCATTTACTATCAATTCCACTTGGGAAACCTCCGCACTTTGATGGAGAAGACTACTCATTTTGGAGTCACAAAATGCGTAGTCACCTATTTTCTCTCCATCCTTGTATTTGGGAGATTGTTGAAAACAGAATGCATTTTGATAATACTGACAACCCCATTTTCATAAATGAGCAAATTCATAAGAATGCACAAGCTACCACTGTTTTGCTAGCATCTTTGTGCAGGGATGAGTACAACAAGGTGAGCGGCTTGGACAATGCCAAACAAATCTAGGACACCCTCAAGATATCTCATGAGGGGAATGATGCCACCATGTTCACCAAAATGGAGTTGGTGGAAGGCGAGCTGGGAAGGTTGGTGATGATCAGGGGAGAGGAGCCAACACAAACATATAACAGGCTCAAGACCCTGGTTAACAAGATTAGAAGCTATGGAAGCACAAGATGGACGGACCACGACGTCGTTCGACTTATGCTAAGGTCATTCACGGTAATCGACCCCCATCTTGTTAACTTTATTCGTGAGAATCCCAGGTACACCAAGATGACGCCCGAGGAGATTCTTGGGAAGTTCGTGAGTGGGCGCATGATGGTGAAGGAGGCCCGATATGTGGACGATGCTCTAAACGGTCCACTACCCATCCACGAGCCTCAAACTGTTGCCCTCAAGGCAACAAGCAGCAGGGAGCGCTACTAAGCAAGGTGGCACAAGTTGAAGCTGCCGAGCTAAACAAAGAAGAGATGGCCCTAATCATTAAACGCTTCAAGACCGCTCTAAAAGGACGCAAGGAGCACCCCAACAAGAACAAAGCAAAGGGGAAGCGCTCCTGCTTCAAATGCGGTAAGACTGGTCATTTTATAGCACAATACCCCGATAATGAAAATGACCAGGAACAAGAAAAGCATGGGAAGAGGGAGAAGAAGAACGTTTACAAGAAGGCGAAGGGCGAGGTACACCTTGGCAAAGAATGGGACTCGGACTGCTCTTCATCCGACTCCGACGATGAAGGACTGGCAGCCTCGGCCTTCAACAAGTCTTCTCTCTTCCCCAATGAACGTCACACTTGCCTCATGGCCAAGGAAAAGAAGGTAAGTGTTCAAGAAACCCCTAAGTATACTAATTCAAGCGATGATGATTCTAGTGATGATGAAGTAGATTATACTAATTTATTTAAGGGTTTAGATAGAGCAAAAGTAGATAAAATTAATGAGTTAATTGATGCTCTAAATGAAAAAGATAGATTGCTAGAGAAGCAAGAGGACATTTTATATGAAGAACATGACAAGTTTGTTAGTGTACAAAAGTCTCTTGCTTTAGAAACTAAAAGAAATGAAGTGTTATCCTCTGAATTATCTGTGTGTCATGAATCTATCTCTAGTTTAAAGATTTTGAATGATGATTTAAATGCTAAGCTAGAGGTAGCTAATAAATCTAGTTCATGTGTAGAACATGTTGTAATTTGCAATAGATGCAAGGATTTTGATATTAATGCTTGTAATGAACATCTTGCATCCATTACTAAATTAAATGATGAGGTGGTGTGACGGAACCTCCCAAGTAATCAGGCCCACCTACAGTTGTCCTTGTCTAACAGACATCAGACACCCTGTAGATGTTCCTAAGTTACTTGACAAGCTCGGTATCTTTCCTTACCTCACCAGGAACGTTTCACCCGTCTTGCAGATATTACAGATCATCGGAGATGAAGATATGCGGAAGCGATTTACATAAACTTACATTTATTTCAAAAAGCAAGCTTAAGGTATTTATTTACAGACCAGGCTAAAGTGAGTGCATAAAAGTAATAATTATACAAACCGGGGAGACACAAACCTCTCCCGAAAGACTAAAAACAAAAGATCTTAAGTGGAGGACCGAGTCCTCCCGCACTTCAGCCCTGTTTTTCTTCGTTGGGAACCACCTTAGCACAGAAGCAGCAGAAGTCTGCTACTTCCCCACCTAAAAACAACAAAGGGGATAAACCCTGAGTATGGAATTACTCAGCAAGTCTTACCCGACTAAGGAAAAGACTCTCAAGGGTATGCTGGTTATATGGGAGTCAAGGTAAGACTTCCCGATAGTCAAAGACTCTGTTTTGCAGAAATGCTTACTAAAGTGGATCCTTAAAAATCCAATTTTATTTGTCAAGTTAGGTAAAATTACCTGCACTAGAGTTCTTTCTACCCTAGTTCAATCACTGATCCTGCACTAGCCAATTTCTTTAACAAAAACCCATCATCTTTAGTGGAATGCTACGTGTAAGTCAGTGGCCAAGTCTCCATAACCGCGGAGGTACGGCGATCCGAATCGATTATACTCAGCTGAGGATCTCCAATCACACGACATATGTAGCACTTAACCCTTGCATATGTCAACCCGCCACCGGGGTTCTTAAGACCGGATCAGGTTCACGCAAACCGAGAGCACAGATACACCACCGTCCAGCCTCTTGCCACGGAGGGTACACGCTACTCTCGCCACCGCTCCACTCCCATTTCGTGTTATCTTATTCCGGCCTTAGTCTGCCCGAGGCAAGGCTTACCCATGACGAGGCATGTGACCAGTTAAAGGGTCCTCGGTCAGCAGGCCTACATCGAGACGGTCCTTAATCGACTCAGACGGAGACACTACACCGAGACCCTCTTCTCGTGCAAGTCACCCGCCCGGTCTCAGCTTACTCATTTCAAACCCAAAGTTTGGTACCTGGCAGAGGTACATCTTTTCTGATGTTGAACCCATCACGGCCATGATGGATCCACCATCAAGTTTTATTTTCGAAAACATCCCTCCCACTTTGCCAAACATCTTTTGTAAAACAAATCCTTTTGTTTTTTTTTCTAGAGCAATACTAAGCATAGTAAAACCTTTTTGTAAAAACAGGATTTCAAGGAGGGTAATCAAGATCAAGGAAGGTAATGCAGGAATTGTTTAATCAATCAACTCCTATCACCTAATGCATCAAGCAAGTGAGAAAGATTTTAAAAACATCAAGGGAGGTGGCAAATGCACCGGGGCTTGCCTTTGTTATCAGAGGTGTCTTGCTCGGATCCACAGATATCAAAATAAAAGCAGTTATCCGCCTGAGGATCAGAGGTGGGTGGTATCCCTTCTTCAAAAACTTCTTCTTCTTCTTCTTGCTCTAATATAACCATATACATGCATAAGAATGGATGTCATGGAATGCTCATGAGGATGCAAAGATAACATAAACTTATTATTTATGTCTTGAGTACAACTTTCCTTCACGGTACTCCGAGAACCTAGGGTTTCCGGAGTCAGTAAAGGAGTTCATGGAGCAGGGGGGGTGGTTTTGGGTTTAGTGATCAAACAAGGCCCAAATCAAACCACACTCTACCCATGGCTTCTAAATAATGTGAAAAGCTCACATAAAAAGTTTGGGGAATTTTGGACTTATTATTTATTTTCTAAAAATCCAGAACCATTGGTTTAGGCTGTTTTAAATATCCTAAAATTCCCTATTCAAACTAAAAATCATAAAACTATTTTTATTAAATACTATGGAAAATAACAAGCCTAGGAAAATTGGTCTCATATTTTTAGGATTTTCCTACCATTTTCTACAGTTTTTCAAAGTCCTGCTGAAAAAGAAAAAAGAAAAACTAGGAACAGTACTGGGCCGATTTCAAATCCAGCGGCCCAGGCCCGCGCGAAATCGCGCGCGCCCGCGCCCGCGAGGCGACTTTGCGCAGAGGCCCTCGGCTTAACGGCTAAACAGAAATAGATCCGTTTACTATTGTTTTAAGTCACTGACAGTTCACGAAAAGGTCCCCGGGTTTCTGTCAATTCACAACTCGCAGTCCCCGACGGCGTTCAAGCACGGCCGCGCTCCGGCGAGCAAGCAGACCGGCCAATTGGGGCAGTGACCGGCGCTCCCGAGCGACATACGCAGGATTAAACCTCTAAGGAGCATTTCCCCTAACCTAATTGCACTAATGGTCGACTAGGGAGCTCCGACCACGGTGGCCGTAAGCATCACGGCGAGACAGTCGTGTTCCCGGCGATGGGCGCCGGTCTAGTTCGATTCATTGGTTCGGTAAGCATCACGGAGGTATGAGCATGCTCAAACGAGGAAGCAAAGGGCGGGTACTGAACGGAGTTGGGCTGGCGACGGTGAACTCAATTCTACGGCGGCGGAAAACCGATTTGGGGGCAACGCGAAATTCGAGAGCTCGAGTGGATGATTGTGGCCGATTAGCGGTGGCTGGATGCGTAAGGATATGGTGAAGCCCACGGCGGGTTCAATTTATAGAATTCCGAAGCGGTGGCGCTTAATTTGATCACGATGTGTCGACGGCCGGAGAGGAGGAAGAAACACTGACTTTGCGAGTACGTGGCCAACGACGTGGCGGTAACTCCGGTGAGCTACGGAGGGTTCAGAGAAGGTCATGGCGACACGGTGAAAGTGTAGAGCCACACGGCACCCGGCCGAGAGGCGGCGGTCGACGACGAGTTCTTACCGCGGGCGGTGAGCCAGGGGGGAAACGTGCCGTGGCCGAGCGGGGTGACTTCCAGCTCACCGGCGTTGAGGACACGTATCGGCAGTGCTTATCCAAAGACCACCGAGCACGAATCGTGACGAGTCGCGATCAACGGCGGCGGCTACCGGCGATGAGGACGAAGGGATTCTTCTTCAGTGTAACCGGTCACTGTACCATGGCCATGCGTTCATCAGTGCACCTGACCGAGCGAGTTTAGGGTCATTTTTCTCCAGATTTCATGTGACAACAGGTCCCAGTCTCTGTACCAAAGTTGTAGTGCTACATACCAGCTACAACTCAACTATAGGACTTGATCACATTTTAGCACTGGATCCAAATCAAAATCGAGCTCAAAGTTCACTCTACATCACTGTAACTCTGAAATTTAACTTCAAGCAGTCTGACAGCCAGTTTTGGACTGGGTTTTTCTCCAAATTTCTCATAACAACTATGCTTGCACCCTTTAGCAAAGTTGTTCTCCTATAATGGGTCTTCAACTTTGATGTGGTGACCTAGGGTAAAAACCCTATACTTTGTAAGTTACAAAGCCCCAAAGTTGAGCCCATTCACTGATTTTCAGACTTAGAATAAACTCATATGAGGTCTATTTTGCATTTAGGTCCAAAACTTAGGGTTTTGCTTTCAAGTCCACATTTTTGTGAACCAAAGGACTTAAAATACTTATTTGGCTTGGTTTTTGCACTTTAGCCCAAAAGTGGGTTAATTTTGCACATAGGCCCCTAGGGTTTGGTTTTAGGGTTTTCCAGAGTTCTGATTAGGGTTTTTAATATCCCAGGGGTATAAATGTGATTCAATTTAGTGTTTGGGGATATTTCATGACTTTTCTCAAAAGTCCTAAGGTTTTTCTCAACTTGGGTTAAGTTTTACCCCTTTAACCACTATTTAGGGTTAAGTCCTTAAACCAGGGTCCTATTTGTAAAACAGTAAAACAATACAACTTGTTTGAAATTTTTGCCTAGTGAATGCACTCTAGGTGTATCAAACATATGCAATGCCCATACTCATGATGCCATGCTCAAGTTTTAGTTATAGTAACACCAGGGGTGTTACATCCTTCCCCCCATAAAAGAATCTCGTCCCGAGATTTAAAGTTCTAGGGTGAGTAATGGAAAAGGAAATGTGTCACATTTTTATTTCCTTATTTCTGGTACAAGGCAGGGGTGGGGTGGGGGTTCATTCCTTTATTATACAGCTATACAAACTTTACAACTTACAAGAGGCTAGAAAGCCTGGGAAATTCTTATCTAAGAAATCTTGGGTTTCCCATGTAGCCTCATCTTCCGAATGCTGGTTCCACTGTATCTTATAAAACTTGAGAGTCTTTCTCCGGGTAACCCTGTCCTTTTGATCCAGAACTCGAATAGGATGTTCCGAGTACGTTAAATCTGGTTCCAGGACAACATCAGTCACTTCAATGGTTCGATCGGGAACCCGAAGACACTTCTTCAATTGTGACACGTGGAACACATTATGCACAGCAGACAATGTTTCGGGGAGTTGGAGTTGATACGCTACTGGCCCATATCTTTGAAGAATAGGGAATGGACCAATGTACCTGGGTGCAAGTTTTCCCTTTATCCCGAAACGCGATACTCCCTTCATTGGTGAAACCTTTAAGTAGACGTAGTCTCCTTCTAAGAAGAATAAGGGCATTCGTCGTTTGTCTGCATAACTCTTCTGACGAGCCTGTGCCTTCTTCATATTATGAACTATTTTCTGAACCTTTTCTTCGGTTTCTTTTACCATATCAGGCCTAAAGAAATACCTTTCACCAGGTTCAGACCAATTTAGCGGAGTCCGACACCGTCGCCCATATAAAGCTTCAAAGGGTGCCATCTTGATACTTTCCTGATAACTGTTATTGTATGAAAACTCCGCCAAAGGTAAACACTCATCCCATTTCAGTGAGAAATCCAGGACACATGCCCGCAGCATATCTTCCAGTATTTGGTTCACTCTCTCAGTCTGCCCACTAGTCTGAGGATGATAGGCCGAACTGTGGAGTAACTTAGTACCCAAAGATTTGTGAAGTGCTTCCCAAAACTTGGCTACAAATTGAGGTCCACGATCCGACACTATGGTCTTTGGAACACCATGCAGACTAAGAATACGAGCAATGTACAATTGGGCGTAGACAGTAACCGGGGAATTTGTCTTGACCGGCAGAAAATGAGCAACCTTTGTAAGTCGATCAACAATCACCCAGATAGAGTCGTACCCTTTTGCGGTCCTGGGCAATCCCACAATGAAGTCCATGCTTATGTCCTCCCATTTCCATGTTGGTATTGGTAATGACTGCAATGGACCGGCGGCTTTCATGTGTATGGCCTTGACACGTTTGCAAGTGTCACATCTAGCCACATAGCGTGCAATTTCAATCTTCATCTTCGTCCACCAGTAGTGTTGTTTTAGATCATGATACATCTTAGTGCTTCCCGGATGAATAGAATAGCGACTAAGATGCGCTTCATCTAAAAGTTGCTGGCGGAGTTCTTCATTCTTTGGCACTACTATGCGGTTGTTGAACCATAACACACCTTGATCATCTTCCTTGAAACATTTGGCTGTTCCAGCCCTTATCTTCTCTCGTATGTGCTTCATGCCCAGATTATCCTGTTGAGCATCAATTATCCTTTGCCAAATGGTTGACTCAAGCTTTAGTTGATTCAGAGTCCCTTGCTGGATTATCCCCAGGTTTAACTTTTCCATTTCTTGACACAAAGTGTTTTCGGAGGTCTTTACCATAAGACAGTGGCAGAAAGTCTTGCGACTCAATGCATCTGCCACCACATTGGCCTTGCCTGGGTGATAATGGATTTCCAGTTCATAATCTTTAATGAGCTCAAGCCATCGTCTTTGCCTCATATTTAACTCTGACTGGGTAAATATATACTTTAAACTCTTATGATCTGTATATATGTGGCAGATATTTCCCAGCAGATAATGACGCCATATTTTCAGGGCATGAACCACAGCAGCCAGCTCGAGATCATGAGTTGGATAGTGCTCCTCATGTCGGCGTAACTGCCTTGAAGCATATGCAATTACTCGGCCCTCTTGCATCAGCACGCAGCCGAGTCCACTGCCTGACGCATCACAGTATACATCAAAAGGTTTAGTGATGTCCGGTTGAGCCAATACCGGAGCAGTGGTCAATAGTATCTTCAGTTGCTCAAAGGCTTCATTACATTTAGAAGACCAATTGAACTTAGTATCATTCTTCAATAAACTTGTGATTGGCTTCACAAGCTTAGAAAAATCTGGTATGAATCTGCGATAATATCCCGCTAGTCCAAGAAAACTCCGGACTTGATGAACAGTTGTTGGGGGTTTCCATTCCAGAATATCCTTGACCTTGCTAGGATCTACCGCAATTCCTTTGGCTGATAACACGTGCCCCAGAAATTGAATTTCCTCCAGCCAGAACGCGCACTTGCTGAACTTGGCATATAGCTGATGTTCCCTCAGGCGCGTTAACACAATCCGTAAGTGCTGAGCATGCTCCTCTTCATTTTTAGAGTATATCAAAATATCATCGATGAAGACCACCACGAACTTGTCTAACTCGGGCATGAACACCGAGTTCATCAAATAGGTGAAGTGGGCAGGAGCATTAGTGAGCCCGAAAGACATTACCAAGTACTCAAACAATCCATACCGCGTAGTAAATGCGGTCTTCGGTATATCCTCGGGCCGAATACGGATTTGATGATAGCCCGACCTGAGGTCGATTTTGGAAAACACCCTCGCCCCAGTCAGTTGATCAAATAAGATGTCGATCCTTGGGAGAGGGTACTTATTCTTGATGGTGACCTCATTTAGGGGCCGATAGTCCACACACATTCGCAAGGTTTGATCCTTCTTCTTCACAAAGATGGCGGGACAACCCCACGGGGACGAGCTTGGCCGGATAAATCCTTTATTCAACAGATCTTGTAATTGAATCTTCAATTCTGCCAACTCATTAGGGGGCATACGGTACGATCTTCGGGAGATGGGAGCCGTACCGGGCTTTAGCTCAATTACGAATTCTACATCTCTTTCAGGGGGTAGTCCAGGCAAATCTTCCGGAAATACATCTGGAAACTCACATACTACCGGAATGTTCTTGATTTCCGGTATAATGGCTTCAAATATTCTACCAGAAGCTTTGGCTGGATTGGTTTTGGGGAGAGATAAGAGAATTTCTTCTTGATTATAACTCAACCTGACGGTTCTGAGTTCAGTGTTGAGAATTGCCTTGTGTTGAGTTAACCAATTCATCCCCAAAATTACATCTATATCCTGGCCTCTTAGAACAATCATGTTAGCAGGAAAGTTCCGTCCGGCCATAGTTACTGGCACTTCATAGGCCACTTCTCTAGTAAAAATGTGTCCCCCAGGTGAATGAATTTTAAATCCCTCTTTTGATTCATGACATGCAATGTGATGTTGCTCCACAAATGTCTTGCTAATGAAGGTATGCGAAGCACCAGAATCAAAAAGAATGATTGCAGGGTGACTGGCCACAGGGAACGTACCCATCATCACCGGCTCTCCCTCCGGTGTGGTAGCCACTTGCGTATAATATACTCGCCCCGTTTTCTTGGTATTCTTGCCCGAAGTACTTCCCTTGCCTGGAGCTGAATTTCCCGATCCTTGCTGGTTATTGGCCTGATTTTGCCGAGGATAGGGACAATCTTTAATAAAATGCCCAGATTTGCCACAGTTAAAACATCCAGTTGAAGAACTTGGCAGAGCAGGGAATCGAGTGCCTGGGGCACCCGGCTGACTTTGGACAGTAGGGGCTTTGTTGGGACGAATAATTATGGGCTGCTTGATAGGGAAAGATGGTGCACTTGAACGGTTCTGGTTAGAGGGCCGGAGAATGAACCGTTGCCTCTTTACCGGGCCCTGATTGGGCCGATCACCACTAAATCCCTTACTTTTCCCAGTATTTGCATATTTGGCCTCCACAGATAAGGCTGTGCTGACAGCCTTTCCATAAGTAAGATCAATACATGCAGCCATTTTTCGCTGCATCCGGTCGTTCAGACCTCTCATAAAACAATTCCTTTTCTTCAAGTCTGTGTTCACCTGATCAATTGCGTATTGTGACAGGTGATTGAATTTGTTGAGATACTGGTTAACAGTATCTCCCCCTTGCTTCAATTT
Source organism: Zea luxurians (assembly GCA_029449295.1). Classification (NCBI taxonomy): domain Eukaryota; kingdom Viridiplantae; phylum Streptophyta; class Magnoliopsida; order Poales; family Poaceae; genus Zea; species Zea luxurians. The sequence goes on along the minus strand of JAOPSE010000005.1, from coordinate 7,507,513 downwards.
CATAAACTCTTCTTGTTTCATGTGCAGCACTCCCTCAGGAATATAATGCTCGCGGAATGCTGCCTTGAACTCGTTCCATGTAATTTGATGGTTGTCCGGTTGGATAGCCACGAAGTTCCCCCACCAAGTGCTGGCAGGGCCTCGGAGTTGCTGTGCCGCAAACAACGGCTTCTAGGTTTCCGAACAACGGAGAAGGCCAAATTTCTGTTCTATGACCCGTATCCATTCGTCGGCTTCGAGCGGATCTTCTGCTTTGACGAAGAGAGGCGGACGAGTTCGGAGAAATCCAGATAAGTGGTCTCACGGGGACCCTGTTGAAATCCTCTTCCTGCTTGTTGCTGAAGCTGTTGCTGACCCGCCATCTCCCTCAGGAAGCGGGTATTGTCGGCTGTAGCATTTACCAAGGCAGCGATTGCCTCGGCAAGCGTGGGTGGAACGGGAGGTGGATTCGGGGTAGCATCCCGACCCCCGGATGTTCCGGCTGCGTCCTGTCCACGAGTCCGGGTCGGCATCTGAGGCAAAAACATTTGAATAAACATAATGTGCCAAAGAAAACCTTCCGTTTTACATTACTATAAAGAGTAATGATACAGACTCGATATTACACAACAGGATACAGTACCCATTTTACAAAAGTTTAACCTATTATACAACAGTACACCCTACAATACACTACTCTACTTTATTATACTATTAGTCCTGCTTTCCGTTGCTGTTGGCGACCTCATTGTCAGGTGTGGGAGTCCAGACGTCCACCAACCTCAAAGAAGGAGGGGGTTCATACAGGTCTAACTCCCCACCCAACGCACGTCCCGCAACGTGAGAGGGTCCGGCTTCCGCCCCAGCAGAGGGTGCAGGCTCACTAGGGTGTAGTTGCGAGTAGAGCACATGGACTTCCTCATGCAATGTATTGCAGTAAACCTGCAGGTTGTCGACAGCTGAGCTGAGTTCTCTAATTCGGGCCTGAGCCCTTGCTTCCTTAGCACATACCAACATATGTGACTGTACTGCCCAGTCAAGTGCCAAGTCCCGATCAGCCAGCTGATCCCGCAGGTGACGGAGGTCCCTTCTTAGATCATTAATTCTGTCTCCGTCTGCAATCCAAGCATTGGTCCTGTGTCGCAGCGTTGCTTGAAGTCGACTTACTTCGGCTTCCAAGTCTCCGATGGGGTCATTACTCCCACTGCTACTACTCTCATGTCGAGGGGCCAGTTGATGCCGGGGTACTCCCCTTGGTCCCGTTGATTTACGTGCTGTGAGCCTCGTGCGTGGCGGCATCTTTCTAAGGGGGAAAATTTATTAGCATAATTCTTAGCATGATGCATGAGTAAGTACAGAATCAACCTTGGTCGATTCAACCTTCTATACATTGCACTCTTTCTATCTGGTCTTTAAAATAAACTCTTCAGAATACTTAGGTAAGAAGAGAAAAAGAATCTTTAGGTAAGACCTTTGAAAATCTTTTTGAAGATGCCTCAATATCTGCAAAGAAGGGCTACGCTCCGATACCAGCTGTGACGGAACCTCCCAAGTAATCAGGCCCACCTACAGTTGTCCTTGTCTAACAGACATCAGACACCCTGTAGATGTTCCTAAGTTACTTGACAAGCTCGGTATCTTTCCTTACCTCACCAGGAACGTTTCACCCGTCTTGCAGATATTACAGATCATCGGAGATGAAGATATGCGGAAGCGATTTACATAAACTTACATTTATTTCAAAAAGCAAGCTTAAGGTATTTATTTACAGACCAGGCTAAAGTGAGTGCATAAAAGTAATAATTATACAAACCGGGGAGACACAAACCTCTCCCGAAAGACTAAAAACAAGAGATCTTAAGTGGAGGACCGAGTCCTCCCGCACTTCAGCCCTGTTTTTCTTCGTTGGGAACCACCTTAGCACAGAAGCAGCAGAAGTCTGCTACTTCCCCACCTAAAAACAACAAAGGGGATAAACCCTGAGTATGGAATTACTCAGCAAGTCTTACCCGACTAAGGAAAAGACTCTCAAGGGTATGCTGGTTATATGGGAGTCAAGGTAAGGCTTCCCGATAGTCAAAGACTCTGTTTTGCAGAAATGCTTACTAAAGTGGATCCTTAAAAATCCAATTTTATTTGTCAAGTTAGGTAAAATTACCTGCACTAGAGTTCTTTCTACCCTAGTTCAATCACTGATCCTGCACTAGCCAATTTCTTTAACAAAAACCCATCATCTTTAGTGGAATGCTACGTGTAAGTCAGTGGCCAAGTCTCCATAACCGCGGAGGTACGGCGATCCGAATCGATTATACTCAGCTGAGGATCTCCAATCACACGACATATGTAGCACTTAACCCTTGCATATGTCAACCCGCCACCGGGGTTCTTAAGACCGGATCAGGTTCACGCAAACCGAGAGCACAGATACACCACCGTCCAGCCTCTTGCCACGGAGGGTACACGCTACTCTCACCACCGCTCCACTCCCATTTCGTGTTATCTTATTCCGGCCTTAGTCTGCCCGAGGCAAGGCTTACCCATGACGAGGCATGTGACCAGTTAAAGGGTCCTCGGTCAGCAGGCCTACATCGAGACGGTCCTTAATCGACTCAGACGGAGACACTACACCGAGACCCTCTTCTCGTGCAAGTCACCCGCCCGGTCTCAGCTTACTCATTTCAAACCCAAAGTTTGGTACCTGGCAGAGGTACATCTTTTCTGATGTTGAACCCATCACGGCCATGATGGATCCACCATCAAGTTTTATTTTCGAAAACATCCCTCCCACTTTGCCAAACATCTTTTGTAAAACAAATCCTTTTGTTTTTTTTTTCTAGAGCAATACTAAGCATAGTAAAACCTTTTTGTAAAAACAGGATTTCAAGGAGGGTAATCAAGATCAAGGAAGGTAATGCAGGAATTGTTTAATCAATCAACTCCTATCACCTAATGCATCAAGCAAGTGAGAAAGATTTTAAAAACATCAAGGGAGGTGGCAAATGCACCGGGGCTTGCCTTTGTTATCAGAGGTGTCTTGCTCGGATCCACAGATATCAAAATAAAAGCAGTTATCCGCCTGAGGATCAGAGGTGGGTGGTATCCCTTCTTCAAAAACTTCTTCTTCTTCTTCTTGCTCTAATATAACCATATACATGCATAAGAATGGATGTCATGGAATGCTCATGAGGATGCAAAGATAACATAAACTTATTATTTATGTCTTGAGTACAACTTTCCTTCACGGTACTCCGAGAACCTAGGGTTTCCGGAGTCAGTAAAGGAGTTCATGGAGCAGGGGGGGTGGTTTTGGGTTTAGTGATCAAACAAGGCCCAAATCAAACCAAACTCTACCCATGGCTTCTAAATAATGTGAAAAGCTCACATAAAAAGTTTGGGGAATTTTGGACTTATTATTTATTTTCTAAAAATCCAGAACCATTGGTTTAGGCTGTTTTAAATATCCTAAAATTCCCTATTCAAACTAAAAATCATAACACTATTTTTATTAAATACTATGGAAAATAACAAGCCTAGGAAAATTGGTCTCATATTTTTAGGATTTCCCTACCATTTTCTACAGTTTTTCAAAGTCCTGCTGAAAAAGAAAAAAGAAAAACTAGGAACAGTACTGGGCCGATTTCAAATCCAGCGGCCCAGGCCCGCGCGAAATCGCGCGCGCGCCCGCGCCCGCGAGGCGACTTTGCGCAGAGGCCCTCGGCTTAACGGCTAAACAGAAATAGATCCGTTTACTATTGTTTTAAGTCACTGACAGTTCACGAAAAGGTCCCCGGGTTTCTGTCAATTCACAACTCGCAGTCCCCGACGGCGTTCAAGCACGGCCGCGCTCCGGCGAGCAAGCAGACCGGCCAATTGGGGCAGTGACCGGCGCTCCCGAGCGACATACGCAGGATTAAACCTCTAAGGAGCATTTCCCCTAACCTAATTGCACTAATGGTGGACTAGGGAGCTCCGGCCACGGTGGCCGTAAGCATCACGGCGAGACAGTCGTGTTCCCGGCGATGGGCGCCGGTCTAGTTCGATTCATTGGTTCGGTAAGCATCACGGAGGTATGAGCATGCTCAAACGAGGAAGCAAAGGGCGGGTACTGACCGGAGTTGGGCTGGCGACGGTGAACTCAATTCTACGGCGGCGGAAAACCGATTTGGGGGCAACGCGAAATTCGAGCGCTCGAGTGGATGATTATGGCCGATTAACGGTGGCTGGATGCGTAAGGATATGGTGAAGCCCACGGCGGGTTCAATTTATAGAATTCCGAAGCGGTGGCGCTTAATTTGATCATGATGTGTCGACGGCCGGAGAGGAGGAAGAAACACTGACTTTGCGAGTACGTGGCCAACGACGTGGCGGTAACTCCGGTGAGCTACGGAGGGTTCAGAGAAGGTCATGGCGACACGGTGAAAGTGTAGAGCCACGCGGCACCCGGCCAAGAGGCGGCGGTCGATGACGAGTTCTTACCGCGGGCGGTGAGCCAGGGGGGGGGAAACGTGCCGTGGCCGAGCGGGGTGACTTCCAGCTCACCGGCGTTGAGGACACGTATCGGCAGTGCTTATCCAAAGACCACCGAGCACGAATCGTGACGAGTCGCGATCAACGGCGGCGGCTACCGGCGGTGAGGACGAAGGGATTCTTCTTCAGTGTAACCGGTCACTGTACCATGGCCATGCGTTCATCAGTGCACCTGACCGAGCGAGTTTAGGGTCATTTTTCTCCAGATTTCATGTGACAACAGGTCCCAGTCTCTGTACCAAAGTTGTAGTGCTACATACCAGCTACAACTCAACTATAGGACTTGATCACATTTGAGCACTGGATCCAAATCAAAATCGAGCTCAAAGTTCACTCTACATCACTGTAACTCTGAAATTTAACTTCAAGCAGTCTGACAGCCAGTTTTGGACTGGGTTTTTCTCCAAATTTCTCATAACAACTATGCTTGCACCCTTTAGCAAAGTTGTTCTCCTATAATGGGTCTTCAACTTTGATGTGGTGACCTAGGGTAAAAACCCTATACTTTGTAAGTTACAAAGCCCCAAAGTTGAGCCCATTCACTGATTTTCAGACTTAGAATAAACTCATATGAGGTCTATTTTGCATTTAGGTCCAAAACTTAGGGTTTTGCTTTCAAGTCCACATTTTTGTGAACCAAAGGACTTAAAATACTTATTTGGCTTGGTTTTTGCACTTTAGCCCAAAAGTGGGTTAATTTTGCACATAGGCCCCTAGGGTTTGGTTTTAGGGTTTTCCAGAGTTCTGATTAGGGTTTTTAATATCCCAGGGGTATAAATGTGATTCAATTTAGTGTTTGGGGATATTTCATGACTTTTCTCAAAAGTCCTAAGGTTTTTCTCAACTTGGGTTAAGTTTTACCCCTTTAACCACTATTTAGGGTTAAGTCCTTAAACCAGGGTCCTATTTGTAAAACAGTAAAACAATACAACTTGTTTGAAATTTTTGCCTAGTGAATGCACTCTAGGTGTATCAAACATATGCAATGCCCATACTCATGATGCCATGCTCAAGTTTTAGTTATAGTAACACCAGGGGTGTTACAGGTGGCAAGTCTTAATGCTCAACTTAAGACTTGCAAGGTTGATTTTGATAAGTTAAAATTTGCTAGGGATGCCTACACCGTTGGTAGACACCCCTCAATTAAGGATGGACTTGGCTTTCGAAAGGAAGCCAAGAACTTAACAAGCCAAAGGGCTCCCATTCCAAACAAGGAGAAAGGGAAGGCCCCTATGGCTAGTAGTACTCAAAGGAATCATGCTTTCATTTATAATGATAGAAAATTTTCTAGGAATGCTCATTATAATAGGAGTTATGATCATGATGCCTTTAATTCACATGCTATGATTGCTTCTAGCTCTACTTGTGTGCATGGTAGAAGTAGGCCTAGGAATAATCATGTTGTGCATCATATGCCTAGGAGAGTATGTAATAAGCCTTCTATCATTTACCATGCTTGCAATACTTCATTTGCGCTCTTATGTAAGAATGATAAAGTAGTTGCTAGAAAGTTGGGATCCAAATGCAAGGGAGACAAGACTTGTATTTGGGTTCCAAAGGCTATTATGATTAACCTTGTAGGACCCAACAAGAGTTGGGTACCTAAAACCCAAGTGTAAATTGCCTTGTAGGTTTATGCATCCGGGGCTCAAGCTGGATTATCGACAGCGGATGCACAAACCACATGACGGGGGTGAAGAAGATGTTCACCTCCTACATCAAGAACAAGGATTCCCAGGATACGATTATTTTTGGAGATGGGAACCAAGGCAAGGTTAAAGGTTTGGGAAAGATAGCCATCACAAGCGAGCACTCTATTTCTAATGTATTCCTAGTAGAGTCATTAGGGTATAATCTCCTGTCTGTAAGTCAATTGTGCCACATGGGCTATAATTGTTTGTTTACAAATGTTGATGTTTCTGTCTTTAGAAGGAGTGACGGTTCATTAGTGTTTAAGGGTGTATTAGACGACAAACTCTACTTAGTTGATTTTTCGAAAGAGGAGGCCGATCTAGATGCATGCTTAATAGCTAAGACTAGCATGGGCTGGCTGTGGCATCGCCGTCTAGCACATGTTGGGATGAAAAACCTTCACAAACTTCTAAAGGGAGAACATGTGTTAGGACTAACCAATGTCTGCTTCGAAAAAGATAGAACTTGTGCAGCTTGTCAGGCAGGGAAACAGGTGGGAAGCACTCATCACAACAAGAATGTGATGACAACATCAAGACCACTAGAGCTACTACATATGGATCTCTTCAGACCCGTTGCCTACCTTAGCATTGGGGGAAGTAAGTATGGTCTTGTTATTGTTAATGATTTTCCCGCTTCATTTGGGTGTTCTTTTTGCAGGATAAATTAGAAACCCAAGGGACCCTAAAGCGCTTTCTAAGGAGGGCTCAAAACGAATTTGAGCTCAAGGTGAAAAAGATAAGAAGCGACAACGGGTCCGAGTTCAAGAATCTGCAAGTGGAGGAATATCTTGAAGAAGAAGGCATCAAGCACGAGTTCTCCGCTCCCTACACACCACAGCAAAACGGTGTGGTAGAGAGGAAGAACAGGACGCTCATCGACATGGCGAGGATGATGCTTGGAGAGTTCAAGACGACCGAGCGGTTTTGGTCAAAAGCTATGAATACAGCTTGCCATGCCATAAATCGGCTCTACCTACATCGCCTTCTCAAGAAGACCTCGTATGAACTACTTACCAGTAACAAACCCAACGTCTCATACTTTCATGTATTTGGGAGCAAATGTCACATTCAAGTGAAGAAAGGTAGAAATTCTAAATTTGCTCCCAAGGCAGTAGAAGGGTTTTTACTAGGGTATGACTCAAATACAAGGGCGTATAGAGTCTTCAACAAATCATCGGGTTTGGTTGAAGTCTCTAGCGACGTTGTATTTGATGAGACTAATGGATCTCTAAGAGAGCAAGTTGATCTTGATGATGTAGATGAAGATGATGTTCCAACGGCCGCAATACGCACGATGGTGATTGGGGATGTGCGACCACAGGAACAACAGGAGCAAGATCAGCCTTATTCCTCAACTATGGTGCACCCCCCAACTCAAGATGATGGACAAGTTCCTCAAGAAGAGGCGTGTGATCAAGGGGGAGCACAAGAAGAACAAGTTATGGAGGAAGAAGCACCATGGGTCCCTCCAACTCAAGTCCAAGCGACGATCCAACGACATCACCCCATCGATCAGATACTGGGTGACATAAGCAAGGGAGTAACAACTCGCTCATGTCTAGCTAATTTTTGTGAGCATTACTCGTTTGTCTCTTCTATTGAGCCTTTCAGGGTAGAAGAGGCCTTGCAAGATCCGGACTGGGTGTTGGCCATGCAGGAAGAGCTCAACAACTTCAAGAGGAACGAAGTTTGGAGCCTGGTGCCATGTCCCAAGCAAAATGTTTTGGGAACCAATTGGGTGTTCCGCAACAAGCAAGACGAGCATGGGGTGGTGACAAGAAACAAGGCTCGACTTGTGGCAAAAGGTTATGCCCAAGTCGCAGGTTTGGATTTCGAGGAGACTTTTGCTCCTGTGGCTAGGCTAGAGTCTATTCGAATATTATTAGCCTATGCTGCTCACCACTCTTTCAGGTTATTTCAAATGGATGTGAAGAGCGCTTTCCTCAACGGGCCAATCAAGGAGGAGGTGTACGTGGAACAACCCCCTGGCTTTGAGGATGACAGGTATCCCGACCATGTTTTTAAGCTCTCTAAGGCGCTCTATGGACTTAAGCAAGCCCCAAGAGCATGGTATGAATGCCTTAGAGATTTCTTAATTGCTAATGCTTTCAAGGTTGGGAAAGCCGATCCCACTCTTTTCACTAAGACTTGTGATGGTGATCTTTTTGTGTGCCAAATTTATGTCGATGACATAATATTTGGTTCTACGAACCAAAAGTCTTGTGAGGAGTTTAGCAGGGTGATGACTCAAAAGTTTGAGATGTCGATGATGGGCGAGTTGAACTACTTCCTTGGGTTCCAAGTGAGACAACTCAAGGACGGCACCTTCCTCTCCCAAATGAAGTACACTCAAGATCTTCTCAAGAGGTTTGAGATGAAGGACGCCAAGCCCACAAAGACACCGATGGGAACCGATGGGCATGTCGACCTCAACAAAGGAGGTAAGTCCGTTGATCAAAAGGCATACCGGTCTATGATAGGTTCCTTGCTTTATTTATGTGCTAGTAGACCATATATTATGCTTAGCATATGCATGTGTGCTAGATTTCAATCCGACCCAAGGGAATGTCATCTTGTGGCTGTTAAGCGGATTCTTAGATATTTAGTTGCTACGCCTTGCTTCGGGTCTGGTATCCAAAAGGGTCTACCTTTGACTTGATTGGATATTCAGACTCCGATTATGCCGAGTGCAAGGTTGATAGGAAGAGCACATCAGGGACGTGCCAATTACTAGGAAGGTCCCTGGTGTCGTGGAGCTCAAAGAAACAAACTTCTGTTGCCCTATCCACCGCTGAGGCCGAGTATGTTGCCGCAGGACAGTGTTGCGCGCAACTACTTTGGATGAGGCAAACCCTCCGGGACTTTGGCTACAATCTGAGCAAAGTCCCACTTCTATGTGACAATGAGAGTGTAATCCGCATGGCGGATAATCCTTTGAACACAGCCGCACTAAGCACATAGACATCCGACATCACTTTCTGAGAGACCACCAGCAAAAGGGAGATATCGAGGTGTTCCATATTAGCACCGAGAACCAGCTAGCCGATATCTTTACCAAGCCTTTAGATGAGAAAAGGTTTTGCAGGTTGCGTAGTGAGCTAAATGTCTTAGATTCGCGTAACTTGGATTGATCTATAGCATACATGTGTTCTATGCCTTTGATCATGTTACTTTATGCATTTATGTAAATTGTTGCTTATTTATGGTGCTCAAGTTGTGCAAGGGATCCCTGGACCTCACAAGTCCATGTGTGAATGAAGCACATATTTAGGGGGAGAAGTGCTACAACTTTACCCTTTGAGACTAATCCTTGTGTTTGAGTTACTTGATGTAGTCTCAAAGGTGCATTGAAAGGGAAAGGTGAACTTGGACCCTGCAAAGACTTCCACTGCACTCCGGTATTAGTGTACTCACCTCCAAGTTCATTCTTATGCTCTTATTGCCTTTTGCTCTTAATTGACAATTTTTGGTGAGGCAATGGGGTTAGAGGGCCAATAATGATCCCGTTTTGGTGCTTAATGCCAAAGGGGGAGAAATTAAGGCCAAAGCAAATGGATCAGCTACCACTTGAGAATTTCGAAAATAGTAGAGTTAGAATTTTTGATTTGTCCAAAATACTCTTATTGCAAAATTTGGTCTCTTGTGAGGGAGAATTTATGATTATGGGAAAAAGGGGGAGTTTTTGGCTCTTGATAAATTTTTCCATTGGAATATCTCTCTTTGTGCCCAAACAAGTGAGTTTGACTTAGAAATAGGAAAATGAATTTGATTTGCAAAAACAAACCAAGTGGTGGCAAAGAATGATCCAAATATGCCAAATTAGAGTAAAAAACAATTTGGTCCTTATTTGCATCGATGTTGCACTTATTTGTGTTGCTTTTTGATGTGTTGGCATAAATCACCAAAAAGGGGAAGATTGAAAGGGAAATGTGCCTTTGGGCCATTTCTATAATGTTTTGGTGATTAAGTGCCCAACACATATTAAGTGAGTTGATTATGTGCCAAACAAGCAAGAAGTGCAAATCATGTAACAAGGTACGTTTCTAGACTTAGTACATTGTTTTGAGTACTAACATATATTGTCTAAGTGCTAGAAATAGGAAAAGAAAGGATTGCAAGACTTGGCTGTGTACAGCCAAAGTCCAGCTCGGTCTGGCACACCGGACTGACCGGTGGTGCACCGGACAGTGTCCGGTGCGCCAGGCTGAACTTTGGTGAACAAGCCGCTCTCGGGAAAAGTTTGGCGGTGTATGGCTATAATTCACCAGACTGTCCGGTGGTGCACCAGACTGTCCGGTGAGCCAACGGCCGCCAGCGCAACGGTCGGCTGCGCAATCCGCGGGCGACGTGTGGCCCGCGCCAACGGTTGGCAGGGGACACCGGACAGTGTCCGGTGCGCCAACTGCCACAAATCTGCAATGGTCGTCTGCGCCAGAATAGGAAGGAGATCGACACCGGACTGTCTACAGTGACTGTCTGGTGGCGCACTGGACTGTTCGGTGCGCCACCCGACAGAAGGCAAGGATAGCCTTCCTTGTTGATCTCCAACGGCTCCTAGCTGCCTTGGGGCTATAAAAGGGACCCCTAGGCGCATGGAGGAGACACACAAGCATTCAAGAAACATTCTAAGACTTCTAGACTCCAACTTCGCGCATTTGATTCTTTGAGATAGTGACTTGAGCTCCATTTGAGTTGTGAAGTCCGTGGGTTGCGTTTTGAGCTCAAGTTGTGACTTGTGTGCGTGATTGTGCTGTGATTTGAGTCTTGTGTGCGTTTCTCTCTCCTCCTTTACTTCTGTGCTTCTCTTGTGATCATCATTTTAAGGGCAAGAGGCTCCAAGTTGTGGAGATTCCTCGCAAATGGGAGAAAGACAAAGAAAGGAAAAATCGTGGTATTCAAGTTGATCATTGGATCACTTGAAAGGGGTTGAGTGCAACCCTCGTCCATTGGGACACCACAACGTGGAAGTAGGCAAGTATTACTTGGCCGAACCACGGGATAAAAATCATGTGTCTCTTGTGTGCTTTACCTTTGATTATCTGTGGACACAAGAACTCGCTTCAAGCTACTTAGCCGTTCTAACTTACATAACAAAGTTTTGTGGCTATTAGTGTTGAATTTTACAGGATCACCTATTCACCCCCCTCTAGGTGCTCTCAGCCTCCCAACTTCAAGGTCTCCAACTTCGACAAATACGAGCCTAAGCAGGACCTAGGTGGCTGGTTGGCCATCTACATGACTGCCGCTCGGGCTACTGGGGCAACAGAGGATGTCATGACGACGTACTTGCCAATTGTCCTAGGGCAAGACGCATTGCAGTAGCTCCAACATCTACCTCGGCACTGCATCAACGATTGGAGCGACTTCAGTCGATGACTTATCACAAATTTCCAATCTCTCTTTGACAAATTGGCGCAACCATGGGACCTCAAATCCATCAGGCACCAGAACAATGAGACCCTCTGATCGTTCCTCAAAAGGTTTCAAACAATGAGGAACCGCATCCCCGAAGTCGCTGAGGCGGCCATAATTGAAGACTTCTATCAGGGATGCAACGACTCGGCCTTCGTCCGAGCCATACTCCAGAAATTACCGGCCACCTCCAAACAATTGTTCTGGGAGGCGGACATTTACATCACTGCGGACGAGCGGGCCTAGGACCTCATCGGAGGCACAAAACCCACGCCACTCGCACCACAGTGGGACATGAACCAGTAGCCGGACATGCGTTGGGAGAAAAGGCCTCGTGAGGAGGTGCACACCACCGGGCCGCCTGCCACACGGGCCCGTGGCGCACCCAAGGAGGGGTACAGACACTGGATGAAATCCTCGACTCCTAGTGTCTGTACCACAAGGACATGCACCACACCTTGTGGAACTGCAGAGACTTCAAACATTCCGTCGGGCATGGCCGACCATCCAGCCACTACCACCTCCCTAGCCATAAGGAGAGCCTGGCGAGCCCAGGCAGCCTCAGCAACAGGAAGGGGGGAGGGGTGGAGCTTTCCCACGTGTTGACAATGAGGTCAACGTTATCTTTGGAGGTCATGGGGCACAAGAAAATAGGAGGCAACAAAAGCTCAACGATCGACCGGTCATGGTAGCCACAACCAGTGCCTCGGCCCCTTACCGGTGGTCCGAGCACGCGATAACCTTCAGTCGAGCTGATCAATGGCTCAACTTTGATCACCCCGGCAAGTACCCGCTACTCATTGATCCGGTGACCCGAGAAAGCTGGGTAAAGAAAGTATTAGTGGACAGGGGAAGCAGCATCAACGTCACCTTCCCTCGGACACTACAGGCCCTAGGGGTCGCTGTCGATGACCTCACTAAGTCGGATACTCCCTTCTTCGGCATCGTGCCGACCAAAGGGGAGTACCCGCTCAGACACATCTACTTGTTCGTTACCTTTAGGGCCCCAGAGAACTACAGAACCAAGTTCCTGAGGTTTGAGGTTGTGCGCTTCGACTGTAGGTACAACACCATCATCGAAAGACCAGGACTAGCAAAATTCATGGCTATTCCGCATTACTCGTACATGATACTGAAGATGCTAGGACCTCAGGGGATCATCACCATGCGCACCGACTTCCAAGACGTCGCGGAGTGCTTTTGGGGCGCCATCCAAACAGCTCTCACCGCCAGGCCCTGGTAGCCCTTCCCACACAGGCGAACAACCGGCTGGAGGAAGAAAGTCTCACGATCCCCTCAAACAAAGCTTAGGCCACGACCTCCATGCGGCGGACTGAAGAAACTAAAAGGATTACTCTGGGATTCTCTGATGAATGCAAGACTGCCATCTCAGCTCCAGCCTCGATGACAAATAGGAAAGCACGCTCGTCCGGTTTCTGCAATATAACCGGGATGTATTCGCATGGCAACCTGTGGATATGCCAGGAGTCCCAAGAGAACTAGCCAAGCACAAACTTAGAGTATATCCTTAGGCGAGACCGATCCGACAGAAGCTGTGTCGTTTCACGCCCGATAAGAGAGAAGCTATTCGTGCAGAGTTAGCTCACCTAGTGTCAGCAGGATTCATTAGAGAAGTACTGCACCCCAAGTGGCTAGCAAACCCTGTTCTTGTACTAAAAAATAAATTTGATTGGCACATGTGCGTTGACTATACTGATCTCAACAAGCACTGCCCGAATGATCCCTTCGGACTCCCTAGGATAGATCAGGTAGTTGACTCAACCGCTGGCTACTCCATGCTCTCCTTCCTGGACTGCTACTCTAGGTATCATCAGATCAGTCTGGCGAAAGAGGACGTGGAGAAGACCTCCTTCGTCACACCATTTGGAGCTTTTTGTTATACCTCCATGCCGTTCGGCCTCAAGAACGCTGGAGCGACTTACCAGAGAGCCATCTAGACATGCTTAGCCGATCACTAGGGCAAGCGGGTGGAAGCTTATGTCGACGATGTGGTTATCAAGTCAGAAAACTTCATCAAGGATCTGCAATTAGTCTTCAACAGCTTAAGACGCTACCGATGGAAGCTAAACCCAGAAAAATGCCTATTCGGAGTACCAGCCGGAAAGCTACTTGGGTTCATTGTTAGTCATCGGGGAATAGAAGCAAATCCAAAGAATGAGGCCATTATGAGGATGGAACCACCGCAGTCATAGAAAAAGGTGCAGAGGCTCACTAGGTGCATGGCAGCGCTAAGCAGATTCATATCAAGGCTAGGCGAGAAAGGAATGCCATTCTTTAAATTACTCAAGTAAGTGGACAAATTTCATTGGACCATAGAGGCATAGGAGGCTCTAGAGGCACTGAAGAAATTCCTGACCACTCTGCCAGTACTCAAGCCACCACGCCGAGCTACGTCCGATTAGCCGACAGAAGATTTACTGCTATATATCTCCTGCACGACACACGTGGTAAGCACCGCGTTAGTAGTCGAGTGGGCGGAAGAAGGGCACGCATATCCGGTGTAGCATCTAGTTTACTTCATCAGCGATGTCCTTAGACCCTTAAAGATAAGGTATCCTCAAGTTCAAAAGCTGTTATACGTGGTACTTCTAACCGCTCGCAAGCTCCGACACTACTTTGACGACCACAAAGTCATATTACTCACATGATTTTCAATAGGCAATATTCTTGACAACAAGGAAGATGTTGGGAGAATAGCCAAGTGGGCGTGTGAGCTCGGAGCTCATGATATAGAGTTCCAACCCCGCATGGCGTTAAAAACTCAGGCACTGGTCGACTTCATATCAGAGTGGACTGAGCACCAGGTCCCGGAAAGACCAGAGGTCATTGAAATATGGAGGATGTACTTCGATAGATCGTTGAGGCTGTAAGGAGCAGGGGTAGAGATTCTCTTTATTGCTCCTAGAGGTGAACAACTCAAGTATGCACTCCAGCTCTTGTTTCCAGCATCCAATAATACAACAGAGTATGAAGCACCAGTCCACGGGCTGAGCATCGCGGTTTCACTCGGCATCCAGAAATTAATGGTGTACGGCGACTCAGTGGTGGTTATAAGTCAAGTAAACTAAGATTGGGATTGCTCGACCGACTCAATGAACAAATATTGTGCAGCGATGCGGAAGATAGAAGACAAGTTTGAAGGATTAGAATTCCACCACGTGGAAAGGGATCGCAATGCAGTGGCTGACGCATTGTCAAAGCTAGGGTCCATTCGGGCTCAAGTTCCACCTGGGGTTTTCGTCCAAGAAATACAACAACCGAGTGTCACCATAGATCATTTGGAAGCAAGCTAGGTTCTGAGTCAGATAAAGGCAGATCCCAATGACTGGAGAGAGCCAATCATCAGATACATAAGAAACGAGGAAGAACTAGATGACAAGGCCGAGCTAGTCCAGAAATGCGAGGCGTGCCAATTTCTATCAAAGCAACAGCACCTACCTGCACAAGAGTTGCAGACTATTCCTGTAACCTGGCCGTTTGCATGCTGGGGGCTGGACATGATCGGGCCCTTCAAGAAAGCTCAAGGGGGATATACTCACATACTGGTTGACATTGACAAATTCACAAAATGGATAGAATACAAGCCCATCGCCTCTTTAACCTTAGCAAAGGCAGCGAAGTTCATTCAAGAGATAATGTTTACGTTTGGAGTACCTAACAGCATCATCACTGACCTAGGATCTAACTTCACCAGTTCGGAGTTCTTTGACTTCTGCGAGCAAAGGTGGATCTAGATCAAGTATGCATCAGTGGCACACCCAGGAGCTAATGGGCAGGTGGAAAGAGCCAATGGGATGATACTTGATGCACTCAGGAAGAATGTATTCGACAAAAGTGAGAAGCTCGCAGGGAAATGGATCAGGGAACTACCATATGTGGTCTGGAGCCTGTGAACCCAGTCGAGCCAAGCCTTGCACGGGAACACCCCATTCTTCATGGTGTATGGACCGGAGGCAGTGCTACAGTAGATCTGATCTTTGGAGCGCCCAGATTAACATTCGAAAGCATAGCCAAAGTAGAAGCAACCAGGCTGGAGGACATCGATGTGCTAGAGGAGGAACGACTAAATGTGGTAATTCAGTCAGCTAGATACCAGCAGACCCTGAGGCGCTACCATGACAAAGCGGTGCGACATCGATCCTTTGCAGTGGGAGACTTGGTCCTCTGCCGAGTACTGATGGGGGAGGGACGGCACAAACTGTCACCACCGTGGGAAGGACCATTCATCGTCGCAGAGGTCACGCGACCCGGATCTTACCGGCTCACCCAGATGGACGGCACTGAAGTGGGGAATTCATGGAATATCGAGCACCTCAGGAAATTCTACCCCTAGCGATGCCTCAAAACTCTTGACAGTGAGTTGTACTTTATAAGCAGAGGGTTTCATTATCAATAAATCTTCCATTTTCCAAGGCATACAAGTTCTCGATCAACAACTGACCTAGGTCGGACTCAACTCGAAATCAATATGGCAAAACTTAGGGTGACCACTATACCTACTAATGGAGCAATTGGCTTAAGTCGAAAACGCCTTAAGTCGGTGAGACATGCTCACGCCTACACGACTCAGGGTGATCAGTATACCCTACTAACGGAGCAATCGACTTAAGTCAGAAACGCCTTAAGTCAGTGCGACATGCTCACGCTTACACAACTCAGGGTGATCACTATACCCTACTAACGGATCAATCGGCTTAAGTCGGAAACGCCTTAAGTCGGAGTTCTCGATCAACAACTGCCTAGGTCAGACTCAACTCGAAATCAATATGGCACAACTCAGGGTGACCACTATACCCTACTAACAGAGCAATCGGCTTAAGTCAGAAACGCCTTAAGTTGGTGCGACATGCTCACGCTTACACGACTCAGGGTGATCACTATACCCTACTAATGGCGCAATCAGCTTAAGTCAGAAATGCCTTAAGTCGGTGCGACATGCTCACACTTACACGACTCAGGGTGACCACTATACCCTACTAATAGAGCAATCGGCTTAAGTCGGAAACGCCTTAAGTCGGTGCGACATGCTCACGCTTACACGACTCCGGGTGACCACTATACCTACTAACGGAGCAATCGACTTAAGTCGAAAACGCCATAAGTCGGTGCGACATGCTCACGCTTACACGACTTAGGGTGACCACTATACCTTACTAATGGAGCAATCGGCTTAAGTCGGAAGCACCTTAAGTCCGCGCGACATGCTCACACCTGCGCGACTCAGGGTGATCACTATACCCTACTAGCAAAATAATCAACTCAAATCGGGAGCACTTCAAAGAAAAGTAACTCGTTCACATGCCCGATGGTGGTTTCAACACCCTGCTAATAGAACAATTAGTTCAAACGTAGCACAGTTACACGCACACGGAATTCATAGTACACTGCTTTGCTAAAAAATACTAACTCAATGATAAAGTGTTTTCCATCCGAGCAAATCAATGCGTAGGAGCATTTTTGCAGGAAGCCTCGGCTACAGGAGTAGCAGAAGAAGGTCGGCTCACGACAGCAGGCACGGCAAGAACATCGGCAACAATGTCTTCAGGCACCATAACGCCAGGCCTCCTCATCAGGATCCACCCGGCACGAACAGCTTTGTCCATGGCCTTGTCGCACATCACCTTCATGACGACGTGGTCATCCTCTAAGGCCTTGATGTTGAGGCGGGTGGCCTCTAGCTCTTGGGTAACAAACTTCTTTGAAGCACACAGCTCTTTGATGATAGAATCCTTGGAAGGCAGCAGCTTACCAAGTCAAGACACTTTAGACTGGGACGCCCTCAGTTCATCCTGATGATGGTCCAGGTCAGACATGGTGAAGCGATGACTCCTCTCCAGAATAGTCAAGGAATTGCTGGCGTCGCGATATAATCTGTCCAGGTTGTCGCGAGAAGCAATGAGTGTTCGTCTCTCCTCATGCAAGCAAAAACAAGACTAAACATCGAAACAAAGAAAGCAAAGCAGAAGCAGCCAAGAAAAGTTACCTCATAAGCTATCTTCTCTGAGTTAAGCTGAGGATTCAAAGAAGAATTCAAGGTGCGGGCACTGTCTAAGAAGGCAGAGGTTTGGTTCAGGTCAGCCTAGCTCTAGGTATACTTCTCCTCAGCATCAGAGCACCGCTGAGTCAAAGCTGGTAAAGCAGCAGACAAGAACACAATATATGAGATAAGAAAGGCAGTAAATAGCAAAAAAAGGTGCCCCGCAGACTCACTAACAGAGATTGGAGACCTTCAGATCTTCTATCTGCCTTTGAAGCATTAGAGGGTTCCACATCATCAAGGATGAAATTTGGTCGGGGACAGGAGCGCCACAAGATTTTAGTTAGGTAGATACAGAATCAAAAACATTCTACAATTGCAAAAACTAGCAAGACAGCCAGTTTGCTAAAGTAAGAAGCAAAAGTCGACTCACCTGAAGATTGGAGAGAAATAAGGGAAGACCCAAAGCCGGAAGCATTGGTGCAGTACTTGTTGAGGGGGCGTCAACAGGAACGATGTTGAAAGCACGACTCGGAGAGTCCTCATCTCCATCAGTAGGCACCAGACTCCTAACATCCGGGTCACTAGACTCTAAGGTGACTGGACCGATGAGAGCAGCAGATAAATTTGTCACCACGAGTTCCTCAGACTGAACCAGTGGTGATCCGACATGAACGTCAATAGAAGCAGCTGGAGAGGAGCCTAGCCCAACACCCTCGGGGGCTGGGTCGCCCGCAGCACCACCCTCGGGGGCTGGGTCCTCCTTAGCGGCAACCTCTAAAGCTGAAGCACCCTCGACCATGCCCAGAGGAGCCGGGTGACTCTTATCAGCGATGTCGAGGGCCAGCGTGTCCTCGCGAGCTAGACCACCCTCCAAGGTCGACGAAGCGTGAGAAACTGTCCGGGTTATCTCTTGCCCGACAGGATCGCGTGGCAAAGGTACATCGTCCGGGACCTCTGAACGGACGATGGAACTTTCAACTTCAGTAGGCTCTGATAGCAGGTTTTCAGGAATAATCTCTTCTAAGGCATGGATAAAGGCAGACATCGACAACCCCTGGAGGTTGACAAGTCCCAATAAGGCCTGCATTGGGATGTCACTGCTCCTTCTGTGACGGTTGTTCTTGCGAATCAAGGGAATTTCCTCTTCTTCCTCCTCCTCATTCTCATCAAGCACACAACTGCCAACCCTACCATCATCGCAACCTCTGACATCATCCTCGAGGGTGGTGCTCACCAGGCCATCACCAGGAGTGATGTTGAGGGGCCAGCATCTTGCTCTAAGCATGATAACCACAGGAGTCGTTTCTTCCTCTTTTTCTCCTCGTCAGGCACAGTAGGATAGTTTGCGCGGTGTGATCGCTTGCGATGAGCTCCTTTAGGTTTCTAAATTTCTTCATCTTCACCAAGGTTCTGCCCAATCGTAACAGCCATCGACTCAGTGCGGGTAGAGTCGGATGATTCCCCAGCCAGCATGCTGAGAACAACATCCATCTCAGCCTCGTAAGTGCTGGCCGGCATCTCGAAGTGGGTCCGCCTCTCTGCCTTAGGAAGACTTCGGAACGGAGTGATGAAAGCCTCGACGTCATCCAATGAGGGTCGCACTCTATGACCCGGACTACCATCTTGAACAGGAGGACTGGAAATGAATTCAGAAAAAGGACTCGACGGAGGCAGGTACGTTCTAGGCAAAATAAGATAGGGTGGCATCGGCATTCGAAACCTTGCCCCTCAGCATCAATTTAATCTGGCTCAGCAAGTCCTCATCAAGAATTCGTCTGTTGGTAACTCTGGTAGGATCATTGACCCTAGTATATAGATAAGCTAGGTAAACTCTATCCTTCAGAGGCTAGATGTTCTTGAAAATAAAGTCAGCGACCACAGCCTCAGCAGTTAGGCCCTTGTCTTTCAATGCGCATATCTCGGCAAGCAGCACCCTAGACTCAGTTAGCTCTAAACCTGTGGGGGACTCTGTCCAGCTGGGTGTGCGGACATCAGGCTGCCTCCCCGATCGAGGAGGGAGGGACTTGTTGTGGTTCTCCATGGTAAACGACTCAAGACGCCATCCTTTAACGCTGTCCTTCAGGGGGATATCAAGATACTCTATTTTCCTGCCCCAACGAAGCTCCAAGCTGGCACCACCAACAAGTTGATACGGTCCTTCGGCCATCCCAGGCCGACAGTGGTAGAGATATTTCCAAAGCCACAAATGAGGAAGAATTCCAAGGAACACGTCGCAAAGGTGCACAAAAATGGTAATTTGAAGAATAGATTTGGGGTTTAGGTGTGTAAGAATAAGATCGTAAAAATCGAGGAGACCACAAATGTTGGGGACTTGTTCTCAAATGCTATGAGTTAATAACAAGGCAACACAAAATGTTAATGGTTAAAGTCCCTTCATCCTTCGAAGCATTATTTCCCATAGGATATAATGATCTTCATACGAAGGTCATGAAGGACTTACCTTCATCATCGCAGTATATATTAATGAAAGAAGAAGCATATGAAACATGAGAAATGACATAAATAATCATATGACATCCTTAATATATCTTTTCTATATCATCATGAATGAACATAAACAATATTGAATTACATTTGTACCTTCGGCTTGACAGAAGGCAAAAGTCCAAGCGTGACGCACAAGTGAATACAAGTCATCGTAAACAGTACGGGGGTACTGTTCATCTATTTATAGGCACAGGGCGCAGCCTGTCTAAAATTACATTCATGCCCTTCATGTTCACTATTGACTTATGGACAATCTATCGAGGACTAGACAGCCTTTTCCTCTTTAAGTTGGTTCCTTTTTCTGCTACTGAGCCGAAGCTTCTTGCGCGTAGCTTCGGAGCTGGTTCAACCTTCGTGCCGACCATACTTTTCACATTGTGTACAGCTTCATTCCAGGTCCGAAGGTTCCTGTACATATATTACACTTGGGAAACATTGTTAATCATGTTTTTAAGGACCTTCGAAAGACAAAGGCCCCCAACAGTAGCCCCTCGCAGTATTAATTTGTTATAACAACAAATTTAGACTGCGACGTGAACGAAGGCCTTAAGCCGAAGGTCCAAAAAAACACCTTCCCTTTGCTAGAATAACAACAGTCAATGACAAACGGGGTCCACCAAGTTGCAAAGCACTGGGCGTATAAATATGAACCATAGCGGCAACATTTGATACGCCACTTCTGCCATTTGCGTTATTTTCTCAAACTTTTAGCTCTTGCTCATTAGCTCTTGCCTAATTTTCGAGTTTTTAGAGCTTCAGTTTAAAGACACATTTACTCCAAATTTGAAAAGAAGATGAGTGGAGAGAAGAAGATGACTAAAGAGAAGAAAACGACCGGGGAGACGAAGCTGTATGAAGAGAAAAAAGTTGCAGATCCTTTTATTGCTGGATTTATTGAGTCCATGGCAAAAACAAATACAGAGAAAATTACTAAGGAGATCATGGCGGGTTTATCCGAAGATTCTGATGACAATGATAGTTATGACATGGAAAGTGGGGATGAAGACTAAGGATCGGCCGTGGCGCCCAAGCCATACTATCTTCGGAAAATCGACTATCAAGCAAAGTCATATTGATGCCATGAGGGGGAGATATTTTCGTGACATGTCTATTGTCAGAGTTGGAGGAGACAGTACTGCCCCTGCTCTGGAGGAAAACGAAGTTGTTATATACCGAAGCTTCTTAAAGGCAGGTCTTCGGTTCCCGCTAAGCAAGTTTGTGGTTGAGGTGCTGAAGATATACCAGATCTTCCTTCATCAAATTACCCCCGAAGCTATAATTAGAATGGGGATTTTTATCTAGGCTATAAGGAGTCAGGGGCTAGAGCCAACGCGGAGTGCTTCTGCAGTATGCACGAGCTTTTATATGAGACGAAGGCTACTGGCAAAGAACAATATCACAACAACTTCGGTTGTTATGGATTTATTGCTCGCCCCAATGCAAGCCACCCAGTGCCAACATTCCGGAAAAGATGGCCTGGGGCCTGGATGGAGGAGTGGTTTTACGTTAAAAATGATTTAAAGACAAGGGAAGACATCAAAGAAATCATTCAGCGCCCCATCTGGTCTCGCTTCGGCCTCCAAAGGCCAAAGGTGGAAATTGATGGCAATGTTGAAGCATGTCAGAAGGCCTTTAGCACTGTGTGTGCTTTCATTGGAACGAGGGATTTGATTCAAGAGCATATAGCCTTCAGGGTATGGCCACTTATGGAGAGCTGGGATATGCCGAAGGAGACCACCGCCGATTCCAGTGAGGGTGGTCTGGTCCGATTGAACTATACCTTTAGATTTAGGGAGAAGTTTGATGAGCCATACAATGACTGGCTGAAGTGTATTGAAGCTACCAGTGATGAGCTACTCGGGGCATACTCCAAGGCCGAAGATAATGCTTTGTCAGTAGCTTTCGGGGGTCGGGGCAAGAAAAGATTGAACAGGGTATTTAATGTGATTGGCTTCGTATACCCTGATTACCACTACCCGCTATGAGGGCTAGGGAAAAAGAGAAAGATTGCTGCTTCGACCACCCAAGTTGAGCTGAAGAGCAAAAAGGTGAAGGTTCTGACCCACCGGCCGCGTTATATTGAACCAGCCGTAGTACATGAATTTGGCGAAGGGACCTCTTCAGTTGCTAAAGCAAAACGAACTGCTCCAATTGTGCAAGGCACTGAAGAGCTAGCTGTAGTGCCGAAGGTGCCTACAGTCGGACCAGCCAAAGATAAAGATGATAAGGCCGAAGAGCCACAGGTGGAAAAAGTGATAAAAGTGCCAGAAATCCTGAGCCCACCGGCAGAGGCAGATTTGCCGAAGATGCAAAAAGCTCCTGTTGCAACTCCCAAGAGGAGGAGGATCGCCAGCGTGCTAGACGCTGTTATAGAGACCACGAAGGCCTTAACTCCTGCTCCTGCCAAGAAAACTGCCGAGGCTGCCAAAATCCAAGTTGAAGCCAAAGCTGGGCCTTCAGCACTCAATGAGACGAAGGTCGCCGAGCCTAAAGATAAGATGGGTTAGCAAATTTCAGATACCGGCAAGACGACAGAGCAAGACATGGCAGAAAAGGCAAAATCTCCTGTCCCCGAAACCTTAGTTGGAGATATTGATTACATTATTCGACATGCTTCGGGGAAAAAGTTATCTGAAGAAGAAATCTTGGAGGCCAAACACTATGCCCAAAGACTGAAATATCCGAAGGGGGCCTTAGTGTTCAATGGTACCAATGAAGATGATTTCCTGTACTATCTCCCGGATAACAAAGAAATATCCGTTTGCCGGGAGATAGCTAAGAGTATGGGATTTCCAAAGCTTGAAGAAGGCCTATCGATCTTGTCGAAGGATGATCTTGTTGACAGCCTCGCGTACAACAGTATAAAGTTATAGAGGTTAACTTTGAAGCTAGAAAATGAAGTATTTTATTGCCATGCTCAACTCTTTCTTCTTCTTTTGCAGGGCTTAATTCTTAGTAATGCCTTGAGGGCTCAGAAGAGCGCCAAAGACGAAAGCTGTATAATGGCTCTTAACAACCTTCACTCTGAGGTAATTGAACTGAGAAACGAAGGTCTAGAGAACGACAAAATTTTGATTTCATTGGTGAACAAAGTAAAGGAAGACGAGGCTAATTATAAAGCTCAGGCCGAAGCCCAAAAAACCGAAATTGAAGACCTTCGAAGACAACTGGCTGAAGCTAAAGAGAACTGCGTGCTTGCACACGCTAATTAAGAGATCAGTGAGTACTAGAAAAATAAGCTAGAGAAAAATGTTGAAGAACTTCGTGAATCCAAGGAAAGGTGCTTTGAGAAATCCTTGGATTGTGTGAAGAAATTAAAACTAGCTTCGCCAAAGTGGGTGCCTACTCTACTCAAGGAAACTTCATACGAGGCGACCCCGAGGGCGTCGTTGAATGGATAAGTGGAGAAGCCGAAGCCTTCGAAGAAATTTTGAGTCATCGCGGGGATGTTTGCGCGTTTTCCGGTGCACGAGGAATCTCAACTATTCTGGAGAAGGCTGGATGTGATCACGTTAAGGCCATAGCCCAGGCCAAAGCTGCCTTCTCCATAGATGATATGAAGGATCCTTCAGCCGAAGCAACTTTAATGAGCGGGAAATTTTATAATGATGTCTGGGTGAATAGTGGCCGAGAGCTAGCTCACAAGATTATAAAAAAGAGTGAAAAAGATACCCACGACGCCCGGGCAGAAGCAAAGCGGGCTGAAGAAGCTACAGAACGCGAAAGGCATATAGGTACTATTTCTTGATTATTTAGCTAAGCTTTGGTACTTGCTTTGTGGCTTCGAACTAATCTATTTATTTACTTCAGTTGAACTATCCCCGCCTCCGGAGCCGTTCGATCCTCTAGCTGATCCAGAAATGAAGGAAGCATTGGAAATTATAAGCATGGCAGAGTCCATTATCGACGAAGTCGTCGACAAACTCTTGAACGAAGTTGCGGAAAAGTCCTTAGAGAGGAATAGATTTTATTGTAATAATATTTTGAAATGCTGGAATGTATGGAACAATTGAAGGAAGATTAGACTTCTATTGTAACAAAACTATATGACATTTGATGTATGTAACGTTGAATCAAATATGTAAATTATTGTAATTTATTTCTTTGTGATGCATGAAATTTACACACATACCGTTTTTGAGCCTTCGGCGAAAAAACACCTTCCCTTCTTTTCATGCTTCGTAAAGAAAGATATCCCTTATGACAAGGCTGATAAAACTATATCTCCCAAAGCTTACTTCGTGCCTTAGCACATTTTCAGTTTGACGAAGCATTTGCCGAAGATTGGCTTCGTATTCGATTCTTGTGCCGTTAATGCAATATGATATATGATGTAATGTTATGCGAAATGATGTGATGATATGATGCAAAATGATGAGGATGCCGAAGACACACACCCACACGCCCACACTGGAATACACAAGCTCTGCATCCCCTTAGGAACGTCCTTTCAGCTTCTTCACCTTCTATTTCGGTGATGTAAGTTCTGCATCCCCTTAGGAACGACTTTTGAACTTCTTCGCCTTCTATTTCGGTGGTATAAGTTCTGCATCCCCTTAGGAACGACTTTTGAACTTCTTCGCCTTATATTTCAGCGAATTTGGCTCTGCATTCCCTTTGGAACGACTTTTGAGCAGAAAACTTACACTGCGCTCCCTTAGGAATGACTTTTTGTAGCTTCGTCAATTCTGGCTCTGCATTCCCTTAGGAACGACTTTTGAGCGAAAGGCTTACACTGCTCTCCCTTAGGAACGGCTCTTTGTAGCTTCGTCAACTTTGGCTGTGCATTCCCTTAGGAAAGACTTTTGAGCTTCGTAAATCTGTGAAGAAGATATATTTCATTCTGGTACAGGCAGAATCATTACAAGAAATTAAAACTAAGTTTTCATTACTTGTTCCTCATACAGAAAGCAAAATGGCATAAAAAGTAAAAGTATTTCAGAAGTAGGATATTGCTCAATATATGTGCTTCGATTCTGGTACGGTGCTGTCGACCGTACGAGCTTTGACTCCTCCCTGAAGTCACGTTGCTGTTGTGGGTGTTGGCGCCCTTCTGGCTGCTGGCTTTGAGTGTAAGTAGGTTGCAATGGTGGTGGCGATGGGAGCTGAGGCCAGGAAGCTTGTGAATGGCTTGTCGAAGCAACAGAAGTTGCGGGTTGATTACCCACATACTCTGGTATGTAGGGAGAGTGGCACGAAGCAGTATGTAAGACTTGCTTTGGCTGATTCTGCCGGGCTTCTACTTCGGCGATCTCTTTTTGCTTCTGAATGGTGATTTGACATGTTCTTGTAGTGTGGCCCTTGTCTTCACCATAGAATAAGCAATATATTTTCCTAGGTTGATCCCCATATCTTCCTCCAAAGCCCCTGCCACCTCAGCCCCTTAGAGCTGGTGGCCTGAAGGAGCTTTGCTGCTGTCCTGAAGACTGTGAACTGTGCTGTGGCTTCTGAAACTGGCTTCCTTTGTCATCATTCTGACTACAGCTGTGGATTGATCTGACATGCCTAGGGTGGATTCTTCCTCCGAAGACCCTAGTCATCTCAGAAAATCTGTAAGCTTCCTTCCTTCTTTGGTGGAAGTCATTATCAGCCCGGATGTACTCATCCATTTTCTGAAGCAGCTTCTCCAAAGTATGGGGGGTTTCCTGGCAAAGTATTGAGCCGTAGGCCCTGGCCAAAGACCTTTGATCATGGCCTCAATGACGATTTCATTAGGCACCATAGGCGCTTGTGCTCTCAGGCGTAAGAACCTTCGGACGTACGCCTGAAGGTACTCCTCATGGTCTTGAGTGCACTGAAACAAGGCCTGAGCGATGACTAGCTTCGTCTGAAACCCTTGAAAACTGGTGACCAACATGTCCTTAAGCTTCTGCCATGACGTGATTGTCCCTGGCCGGAGAGAAGAGTACCATGTTTGGGCCACACTTCGAACTGCCATGACGAAGGATTTTGCCATGACAGCAGCATTGCCTCCATATGAGGATATTGTTGCCTCATAACTCATCAAAAATTGCTTTGGGTCCGAGTGCCCATCGTACATGGGCAACTGGGGTGGCTTGTAGGACTGTGGCCATGGAATAGCCTGCAATTCTGCTGCCAGGGGAGAAGCATCATCAAAAGTAAAGTTACCATGATGAAAGTCATCATACCATTCATCTTCGTTGAATGAGTTGTCTTGATGAAGCTCCCTATGCTGAGGCCTTCGGTCCTAGTCATCTTGAGTGAGATGACGCATTCCTTCAGCGGCCTCATCGATCTTCTTTTGAAGATCAGCGAGACAAAGCATCTTCTCCCTTTTCCTCTGGATCTGTTGGTGAATAGCTTCGAGGTCCCTGATCTCCTGGTCCAGTTCTTCCTCCTGGGGTGTTGGACTTGTAGCCTTCTTCTTTTGAGTTTGAGCTTCGCGCAACGTGTCCTGGTTGACGTCCAGTGGCTGCAGTGTAGCCCCTAGCCTTAAAGAAGTTTTCTTCGACGGCATGACGAAGGTCACGGCTTACCGAAGGTGGTCGATTGAGTTCACCGGAGGTGGGAGCCAATGTTGGGGACTTGTTCTCAAATGCTATGAGTTAAGAACAAGGCAACACAAAATGTTAATGGTTAAAGTCCCTTCTTCCTTCGAAGCATTATTTCCCCTAGGATATAATGATCTTCAGACGAAGGTCATGAAGGACGTACCTTCATCATCGCAGTATATATTAATGAAAGAAGAAGCATATGAAACATGAGAAATGACATAAATAATCATATGACATCCTTAATATATCTTTTCTATATCATCATGAATGAACAAAAACAATATTGAATTACATTTGTACCTTTGGCTTGACAGAAGGCAAAAGTCCAAGCGTGACGCACAAGTGAATACAAGTCAGCGTGAACAGTACGGGGTACTGTTCATCTATTTATAGGCACAGAGCACAGCCTGTGTAAAATTACATTCATGCCCTTCATGTTCACTATTGACTTATGGACAATCTATCGAGGACTAGAGAGCCTTTTCCTCTTTAAGTCGGTTCCTTTTTCTGCTACTGAGCCAAAGCTTCCTTGCGCGTAGCTTTGGAGCTGGTTCAACCTTCGTGCCGACCATGCTTTTCACATTGTGTACAGCTTCATTCCGGGTCCGAAGGTTCCTGTACATATATTACACTTGGGAAACATTGTTAATCAAGTTTTTGAGGACCTTCGGAAGACGAAGGCCCCCAACAACGAAAAAAGGGAGAAGATGGCAGGGCCAATCCTCGGGTGAGAAAAGGCACGAAGACGACAACTTCATGGGTGTCCTTCGTCGGAACGGTAACCGCGCGCCAGATTCGACATGAACACAACTCTTTCTGTGGCAGAACACTAGTTTCAATGAGGTGTAAGAGATCAGACTCAGAGACAATGGACATATGGTTGCCAGCAAATGGAAGCTGGCTATTAGGATCGATGGGCGGAATGATTGGAGCATCAACACTCTGTCTTTTCCTCTTGGGGGCCATCACAATCTCTCAAGCGAAGTGGGCGAGCTCAAGTGTTCAGGAAACAGAGAAGCGGCGGAGGAAAAAAGCAAGAATTAGGGTATAGAACTCAAGGGGATATGTTAGCATAAATATGAGTTGGCTCGATAAGTCAGGCGTAAACTGCCAGATCATAACTCGGAAAAGCGAAAATTACAAGCATCGCTCAGGCATTACCTCTAAAATGCCAGCGAGCCATCAAATGCACAAACAAAAAGCACGCAATAGTGGACTAGCAAAAGAGCTGCATTTTTTTATTCATATGGGGAGTCCGTCACAAACTTGAAACCAACTCATTATGAGTCGGCCTCCTTCACCCCTTGGTCATTACATTACATTACACTACTCTACTACTTACACTATGCTATACTAATACTACCTTAATTTACTACTGCTTATACCACTTACTACTACTACGTCTGCTATCCATACTAATATCTAAACCAGCAGCATTATGCCACTGGCCTTGCCGTCGCCGTCGTCGCCCTTGCCGCCATCGACGTCACTGTCACCCTTGTCGCCGTCGCCGTCGCCCTTGTCACCGCCGTCGCCCTTGCTGTCACCGTCGCCCTTGTCGTCACCACCGTTGCCTTTGTCATCACCCTTGCCATCGCCCTCGCCGTCATCATTGTCGCTGCTACCGTTGCCCTCGCCGCCATCACCTTCGCTGCCGCTCCACTCCTCGAAAGAGTTAGAGGAGTCCATCTCTTCCGAGGAGACCTCCTCCGAGTTATCTGACCCACTGAGTCTGGCACGTTCGATGGAGCACCAGTATGCTCGGGCCACAGTGGACAGCCCCATGGAGTCATCCGAGTCCTTGGACGATACCACGGGAGAGGCAGGAGCGGGCGATCGATCATACTCGGAGGAAGTTTCCTTCGAGTACTCTGAGTCACCAAAATCCTCCGAGGGAGGACTTGGGGCACGCTTGCGCTTGCCGTCAGCATGGCGAAGCAAGCCCCTGCCCCTCTTACCCCTACCCATGGTCATGCAGAGAGTGGAGAAGAAGAAGAAGAAAGCAAATGATCGAGAGCAAGTGAAGAAAACAGCCAGGGCAAGCAGGCTATTGAAAGGGACCGAAGGGTGACTGTCCACTTCCTACCCCGCTCGCCGAACAGTCACAAGAATTCAATAAGCAATTCAAGCCGTCTGAAAATGAGTCAGGCAATTAGCGCCGTTTCGCATAACACGACACTGTTTGGACCCAAGTCAACCGCTCAGGCAAATGATTACACCTCTCTGTCACATCAAGTTACTACTTCAGGACAATGCGAAAAACACTCTGCGTACCAAGACACCCATTGGGCACACCCATTGGGTGTATCACCTAGAATTTTCAAGATATTCTAAAGAAGCAATATCTGTGAAATATAAGCAATGAATGTATCGCGACAAATGGAGGAGATTGGCTGAAGTGGGAAGAAGCACAATTGTGGTTACTGAAGCGCAAGTCAAATCAACAGAAGCATTGAAGCACAGAGCAGGGTGATGTCCAATAGAAGGCCATCTGTCTCAACCAGCCAGATGTCCAACCTGTCACCGATCAAATTGATTTTAGACCTAACAAGGCATGGGTAGATAGCGTCGCCTGGTTACTTTCAAAATGCTGATTTCTAAAGCATAAAATGAAGACCTTTGAATGGATTATTTCTAAAGTCCACTCAAAGCTCGGGGGCTACACCCATTGGGTGCACCTTTGGTGCACCCAGTAGATTCACAATGCCTTGAAGTAGAAATGCTGATTTCTAAAGCATAAAATGATGACCTTTGAATGGATTATTTCTAAAATCCACTCAAAACTCAGGGGCTACACCCATTGGGTGGATTCACAATGCCCTGAAGCCGAAATGCTAATTTCTAAAGCATAAATGAAGACCTTTGAATGGATTATTTCTAAAATCCACTCAAAGCTCGAGGGCTACACCCATTGGGTCCCAATAGATTCACAATGCCCTGAAGCCGAAATGCTGATCTCTAAAGCATAAAATGAAGACTTTTGAATGGATTATTTCTAAAATCCACTCAAAGCTTGAGGGCAAACAATACAAAAATGGGACCATGCAACAAACCCATAGGCAGGACCAAGAACCTTCGAGTCGATTATTTCAAAATCAACTCAAAGATTGTGGGCTTGTGGGGGATAGACATCCCCTAGGTCCACTAGAAGTTGAAAGACCCTTGCATGGGGGCCACAGGCTAGTAATCTCTCAAGGTCGTCTCATTGTGGGTCGGGCGAGGACCACAAGTGAAATGGGCAGACCTAACAAGGTGATGGGCTCGCGCCTAGATCGTTCACGGATTATGCGTTTTCTTGAGGGAGTCGTCCGTCTTTCCCGCGCCCGACGCCCTCAAACGCTAGAGGTAGATCAGGACGAAGCCATCGGGTTTCCCTTAATATAAGCAAAATCGGTTCGCTATTAGTTAGGAGACACATTGGAAGAACGTGATCATCATGTACGTAGGGAGTATCCCACGGTCGTGTATATAAGGCCCAGGGGCAACCCCATCATTTTCATCTCATTAGCCCTTCTCCATTCAGGAGACGCCACTTGTAACACACCACACATACAGACCCACCCTAGGAAGTAGGGTCTTACGCCTCTTAAAGCGGCCCAAACCTACAGAAAATCGCCTCTCTCTCTCGTGCTCCTAGCACGAACCATCGAGCTACAATCAACAACACCGTCCTACCCAAAAGCACCGTAAGGGTATCCCTCGGTGTGCGGTTGGACTCTTAACACCAATAGTATCAAAGCCTTGCTGACTGCAGGACTGCTAACCTAGAGTAGAGTGGTCGTTCTAAGGATTATGGACCCTTATTCTCACCTTGATCTTTGTTGTCACTTCAAAAGTCGGTCGTCTTGACCAACCCTATACTTCACTTTGTATATACTATACCTTGATAAAACTCTATTTTATTTTGTTTCCTAATTTTCTATGGTTTACTTTCTGGTCCTATTAACTATAATTTTATCCTTATGCTTGCGGTGTCTTTTGTAGATGGCTCGCCTTAAACACACAACACGCAAATCAGTGATTCCTTTTCTGCCCTCTCGTCTCGCGGAGCGTCCGCTTCACCACTGTAACACCCCCTGGTGTTACTAGAACTAAAACTTGAGCATGGCATCATATGCATTGACATATCATTATGTTTGTTACACCAAGAATGCATCCACTAGGTAAAACTTCAAAACAAGTGTGATGTGGGGACTTGAAGTGTTCTTAACCCTAGGGTAGGGTACTTAACCCTGGGATTAGGGCATATGGGTAAATGTGAAGCCAAATTGAGTAGTACCATAAATCCATTGGAATTATTCACAAGAGATTAAGTTTGATGGATTTGAGTGGCACAAAAACCCTAAAGCACCCAAAACCCTAAAAGGAACCCTAGAAACCCTAGTTGTGCCCTATATGGTGATTTCAATTTCTATACACTTTTGGACCAAAGTGTATATAGTAAAGTGGTAGAATATTAGAAACTAAACAACTTTTACGTTGGAGAATTTTCAAGTGATGTGGAACAATTTGGACTTATTTGTAAAAAGCCCAAGAACACCCATGTGGTTAACTCTGAAAAATCAGTGTAATCAGGCCAAGTTTGGAGCCCTATATTTCTTAATCCATAAAGGTTTTGTCCTAGGTCAATACATCAAACTTGTAGAGCTATGTTAGGGGTACAAGTTTGATTAAGTGACTAAGCACTGGTGCTGCGCAGAAATTGGAGATAAATGGACTTAAAGTCAGGTTGTCAGTCACCCCTGAATCTGAATTTTGACTGACAGTGAACTGGGACAAGCTTTGGGAGTGATTTCGAGTAGGATCCAGTGAGTGTTTGATTATGGTTGCTATAACAAAATCAAAGCTGGTTTGTAGGAGATCAACTTTGCTACAGATGGATTAGTAAGTTGCCACACAAAAATTTGAGAACAAATCCCTGCAAGTTGCTCGGTCAGACAGACTGACGAAGATAGCCATGGTACAGTGAACGAAAAGATCTTCAGATGCAGTGAATGTGCCGCCGGTGAACTCCACGCCATGATCCTCGTCGGTGTCGCGATTCGTGCTCGGCGCGAAGTGGATAACCACGAAGGGGGGGGTAAAAGATCTGGCGGGGGTGGATTCGGTCGCAGGCAGGGGCTTATCGAATGCACCTGATGATCGTGCGACATGGCCGAACAGCCGATGTCATCTTGGGTCACTGGTGGGCTCAATTGTGCCACACAGTGGTCCTTTACCATGTAGTCTTAACAGTGGCACGCTCAGAATTACTATCCCTACGTTTGTATGTTGTTGAGCACCATGACGGACTCGCCAGTACAATGTCTTGTCATAGCCACGCTCCAAATCTCTTCCAAATTCGGAGCCACCGCTCTCGGATGCTATAAATTGAGTGCACATATAGCTCCTCTAGGTTCTTACAAAGCCAGAGCACCAACCCTCGCCTCCGATTAGCCACAGTAGCGCCCTAATTTCATGTTTCCCACAAATCGGCCGTTCGCGCCACCGTGTGATGCCGTGCCGTGGTCAACCATCTCCAGGTCCGCTCTCGCCCTCCTTGTTCGTGTTTCAGCACTCTCGTGCACTTGTGATGCTTGTCGGCTCGACCAATTTGGCTATATCGCGCTAGAACACTAGGAACGCATCGAGAATATCTCAACCTCCGCGGGTGTGGGTGGACAGAGCTCTCGGGCGGTGTTCGGGTTAAATTAGTGATTCCCAGCGAATCGCCAAGGTCTAAATTAGGCGTAGACCATGTTTGGGCAAGAATTGTTGCGTATTACGCCCGGTACGAGTTTGCTAGAGAGTGTGCACGCCGCCGTTCACCGTTGGGGACTTGGTCTTGCGAAGAAATAGAAGTCTAGGGGCCTTAGTGCAAACGTCACTGAGACAAAGGAACAGTGCTAGGGATTCTTATTCGATTATTCAAATCATCGAGGGTCTCTGCGCAAGATCACCAGCATGGGTGCGTTTGCCTAGTCGTGGGCTGGCTCGAGCCAGTTTTGTTCCAGCACTGTTCCTCCTTTTTCCTTTTCTTTTTACTGCCAAACTTAGAAAATTGTAGAAATTTCTAGAAAAATGGTAAAATTATGGGACCAATTTTGCTAGACTCCTAAATTCATCTAGTATTTAATAAAAATAGTTCCAAGATTTTTAGTCCAAACCAGGAATTATTTAGCATTTAAAGATGCCTAAACCTAGCCTTTTAGAATTTTAGAATTAATTTGGTAGCTCCAAAAATAATAAAACTTTTTGGGTAAGCTTAGTTTGATGATTAAAGCCCTTGGGTAAAATTTGACATGCTTTGGACATTGTTTGGTCCCAAACCTAAGACACTAGCTTCCTAGGATATAATTGCCTAACCCTAATAAAGTACTAACCCAGAAAACCCTAATGACTCAAGTGTACCATGAAGGAAGTTGTATTTAAGATACAACTTAGTGTGTTTCTATTATAACTGCATATTCATAGCATCACATAAGCATTCATGTATATGTATTGTTATGTATAGAAAACGAAGAAGAAGTGGTAGTCCAAGTAGAAGTTGCCCCGCAAGCTGAAATTCCACCCGTCGAGAACAACTTCTATTTTGACATCTGTGGGATAGACCCTGAGCCTACTACAACACAAGGCAAGCCCCGATGCATTTACCCCTTCCCTTGTTGTTTTAAACTCTTTATCACTTGAGATGATGCATTAGGTGATAGGAGTTGTGTGCTAAACACTTGCAGCATTTCCTTCCTTGGAACTGTTTACCATTCCTTGATACCTATTTTATTTTAAAGTTTTCTAATGCTTAGTCTTGCCTTAGAAAACAAAATGTTTTTGTTTTAAACAAAGATGATGCTTCATATGGGATGGGAAGTTTTCAAAGAAAAGACTTGATGGAGAATCCATCATGGTCATGATGGGTTCAACATTAGAAAAGATGTACCTCTGTCAGGTACCAAACTTTGGGTTGTAAATGATAAAGACGAGACCGGACGGGTGACTTGCACGAGAAGAGAGTCTCGGTGTAGTGTCTCCGTCTGAGTCGCTTAAGGACCGGGTCGATGTGGGCCTGCTGACCGAGGACCCTTTAACTGGCTACATGCCTCGTCATGGGTAAGCTTTGCCTCAGTCGGACCAATACCATAAAGGCCACCACGCAATGGGAGTGGAGAGATGGCGAGAGTAGCATGTACCATCTGTGGCAAGAAGCTAGACGGTGGTGTATTTGTGCTCTCGGTTGGCGTGAACCCGTTCTGGTCTTGAGAAACCTGGTGGCGAGTTAACATATGCAAGGGTTAAGTGCTACATATGTCGTGTGGTTTGAGATCCTCAGTTGAGTATTAATCGATTCGGATCACCGTTACTTCTCGGACATGAAGACTTGGTCACTGACTTACACGTAGCAATCTAGTGAACTCAAGGGGTGATAAAAGATGGCTAGTGTAGGCCAAGTGCTTGAACTAGGATAGAAAGAACTCTAGATATAGGTAATGACTTAACCTGATAATAAAACCAGATTTTTAAGGATCCACTGTTAGTAAGCATTTCTGCAAACAGAGTCTTTGATTCTTCATTAGCCTTGCCTTGAATCCCACAAGCCAGCATATCCTTGAGAAGTCTTTTTCCTTTGTCGGGTAAGACTTACGAAAGTACACTCCATACTCAGGGTTTTCAAACCCATGTTGTAGGTGATGAAATAGCGAAGTTTTGCTATTTCTGATAGAAGGTGATGCCAAAGGAGGAGGCAAATCAGTGAACTTGTTGGTGGGAGGATGTTTTACCTCCCTGATATGTAATAATATATTATGCACTCAGACACCCGGTATTGTAATAAATACTCTATATTTTATGAATGTAAATTAAGTTATTGTAATCCGCTTCCGCTTATTCTTTACTCTGAATATGTGTGTAATGTCTGCGTGATGGGTGAAGCGCTCTTGGACGATATGATGATGATACAGATGACCGAACTTGTCGAGTAATTATGCACATCTACAGGGTTGTCTGAGGTCCTTAAGACAAGGACATTTGTAGGTGGGCCTAATACCTTGGGAGGTTCCATGACAGCTGGTATATGAGCAAAACCCGTCTCTTCAGACATTACGTAGTACTTCAAAAGAATTTTCAAATACTTACCTTGAAACATTCTTTCATTCTTATCTTACCACTTTCTGGTAGTAACTTATCTTTTAAAGTCGGGTAATAGAGTGCAATATATGTAAGGAAGTAGAGGATCGACGAAAGATTGATCCCATAATTATTAGGTTATGCATGCATCATGTTTAAACTATACTAATAAATCTTCCCCCCTTATGGAGATATGGCACGCACAAAGGCTACTCAGCGCAAATCAATCGAACCTCATGGTGTGCCTCGACATCCGCTGGCCTCTAGGCATGAAGGAAGCAGCAGTGGCAATAATGACCCAATCCGAGACCTAGAAGCCCAGGTGGAACAACTTAGGTTAGAGCTATGCCACGGGAGCAGGGCGTGTGCGCAGGATAGCCACCGTATAGCAGAGCTGTCCACGGAAGTTCACCGCTTGCATCATGAGATTGCGGAACGAGATACGACCATTGACTGGGCCGCCAATTCACACTCTTTTGCTTGGGATTGTGAAGCCAAAGCTCTAGCCCGAGTAGCAGAGCTTAACACATCACTAGAAAACCTGCAAGCATATTGCAACACACTGCATGAAGAAGTGCACGTGTTGTATGATCAGCTGCATCCGAACGTGCCACCAGAAGTGGAAGCAATGGAAGCTGGACCATCTGGGACACCTAATGGAGGACCTGATGGGCGGTTGGACCTTTTTGCAGCCCCTCCTTCCATGAATCTTGCTGATGAACGGTCTCCTGAAGCAGGTAGTGGAGCAGCTAAGGATGAAGAAAATTAGAATAGTATAGTTTAAGTAATGTGCTTATGTAAAATAAGTAAGGAAGTCGAGTTGTATAATGGAGTATGTATAATTATTATGGTTCAGCAATGTAATAAAGATGGTGTGTGTTTGGCATGTTATATTTCCAAATGTTTCTTTTGCCTCAGATGCCATCTCGGACCCATGCTCATGATGGGGCGGGTACATCCCGCGGCGGGGAGGATACTCCCAATCCGCCACCTGTACCTCCTACCCTGGCCGAGGCTATCGCTGCCTTGGTCAATGCCACCACTGACAACACGCGCTTTCTGCGCAAAATGGTGGGAAACCAATTTCAACAATAAGGAGGAAGAGGACAACTACAAGGACCACGTGACACCACCTATCTGGAGTTCTCCGAGACCCGCCCACCGCTCTTTGTTAAGGCGAAGGAACCCCTGGAAGCTGATGAATGGGTGCGGGTGATGGAACAAAAATTCAGGCTAATCCAATGCACCGAGATACAGAAGCCCCTATTTGCCGCTCAGCAGTTAAGAGGCCTCGCCAGCACCTGGTGGGCAAACTTTTCCGCCATCTAGCCTGAGGGACATCGAGTCACTTGGGAAGAAATCAAACTGGCATTCCGGGAACATTATTTTCCGGAAGGCGTGCTACAGATGAAGTTGGAAGAATTCATCCGTCTGAAGCAAGGAGGAGATTCTGTGATGCAGTATCTCAACAAATTTAATCACCTCTCCTAATACACCATCGATCAAGTGGATACAGACTTGAAAAAGAAGAATTGCTTTATGAGGGGATCAAATGATAGGCTTCAACGCAAAATGGCTACGTGCCTGGACCTTACATATAGCAGGGTCGTTAGCACAACCCTGTTAGTTGAAGCTAAAAATGTGGGACTAGGAAAGTCAAAAGTATATGCGGGTGAAAGATCAACTCAGGGACCAGAGAAGAGGACAAGGTTGGTAATCTAACCTTTCAATCCAAACCATTCTTCTCCTCGTCCGCCCACCTATTCCTTCAGACAACCCGTGTTTATACGTCCAACTTCTGCCCCTGCCCAAACCAATCAGCTGGGTGCCCCTGGTGCTTGTTTCCCTGTCCTTCCTAGTTCCTCCAGTGGTTGCTTCAATTGTGGAAAGTCTGGACATTTCATCAAGGACTGCTCATATCCGAAGCAAAACAAATCCAACTTTCAGCAGACTTCTGGGAGCTTAAATAAAGAAAAGGGGAACATATCCAATTCTTCAACAGGCAAAAATTTGAAGAAAACTGGACGAGTATATTATACCCAGGTGGCTACTACACCGGAAGGTGAACCGGTGATGATGGGTACGTTCCTCGTTGCCAACCACCCAACAGTTATCCTTTTCGATTCTGGTGCACCACATACCTTCATAAGCAAGACTTTTGTGGAGAAACATTGCATACATTGCACTGAATCAAGGGAGGGATTTGTTATCCACTCACCTGGGGGCCGAATATTTACTAAGGAAGTAGCCTTCCACATACACGTAACCTTGGCCGGGCGGGAATTCCCTACAAACATGATTGTTATAAAGGGGCAAGATATAGATGTGATTCTAGGAATGAATTGATTAGCACAGAATAACGCCATCATCAATGTGGACCAAAGGACCATTAAGTTGAGTTATGGTCATGAAGAAGTCCAATTGTCCATCTCTATAGTTGTCCCAGTCAAAGCATCTAGAAAAGTTTTTGAGGCCATAGTACAAGAAATCCCGGATATTCCGGTTGTATGTGAATTTCCGGATGTATTTCCCGAAGACTTGCCCGGATTGCCTCCAGAAAGGGACGTGGAATTTGTGATTGAGTTGAAGCCCGGTATGGATCCTATTTCCAGAAGGTCGTACCATATGCCACCTAATGAACTAGCGGAACTCAAGACTCAACTACAAGACTTGTTAGAGAAAGGGTTCATTAGACCAAGTTCATCACCATGGGCATGTCCAGCAATCTTCGTCAAGAAGAAGGATCAGACACTTCGAATGTGCGTGGACTATAGACCGCTCAATGAGGTTACCATCAAGAACAAGTACCCTCTTCCTCGGATCGATATTTTATTCGATCAACTTACTGGAGCCCAGGTATTCTCTAAGATTGATCTTCGATCAGGCTATCATCAGATCCATATTCGACCCGAGGATATACTCAAAACCGCATTCACCACGCGGTATGGATTATTTGAATATCTGGTCATGTCTTTCGGATTAACAAATGCTCCAGCCCACTTCACATACTTAATGAATTCGGTATTCATGCCCGAGTTAGACAAGTTTGTGGTGGTCTTCATTGATGACATTCTGATCTATTCCAAAAATGAAGAGGAGCATGCAAAGCACTTGCGAATCGTGCTAACGCGCTTAAGGGAACATCAGCTGTATGCTAAATTCAGCAAATGCATGTTTTGGTTGGAGGAAATCCAGTTTCTTGGACATGTATTGTCTGCTAAAGGGATTGCGGTCGATCCTAGCAAAGTCATGGATATTCTAGAATGGAACTCACCTACTACAGTACATCAAGTTCGGAGTTTCCTTGGACTAGCTAGTTATTACCGCAGATTCATTTCGGATTTCTCCAAGATTGTTAAACCCATTACGAGATTATTGAAGAATGATACTAAGTTTGGTTGGTCCCCAAAATGCAACGAAGCCTTTAAGCAGCTGAAAGTGATGTTAACCACTGCACCGGTTTTGGCCCAACCGGATATTGAAAAACCTTTTGATGTGTATTGTGACGCGTCAGACAGTGGACTCGGATGTGTCTTGATGCAAGAAGGACGAGTAATAGCCTATGCTTCAAGATAGGTACGCCGACATGAAGAACACTATCCAACTCATGATCTGGATCTAGCTGCAGTGGTTCATGCCCTTAAGATTTGGCGTCATTATCTGCTGGGGAATACCTGCCATTTTTATATGGATCACTAAAGTTTGAAGCATATCTTTACCCAGTCAGAACTAAACATGAGACAAAGAAGGTGGCTTGAGCTAATCAAAGATTATGACATGGAAATCTATTATCACTCAGGCAAAGCCAATGTGGTGGCAGATGCTTTAAGTCACAAGATTTTTTGTCATTGTCCTACAGTAAGAGCACCTGACACCGCTTTATGTCAAGAAATGGAAAGGTTAAATCTGTGGATAATCCAACAAGAAACCTTGACGAATTTGAAGCTTGAGTCAGTTCTTCTACAAAGAATTATCGATGCCCAAAGAACAGATAAGAGTATGAAGTACATTCATGAGAAAATGGAGGCCGACAAGGCAAATTGCTTCAGGAAAGATAATCAGGGAGTAATATGGTTTAAAATCGCATAGTAGTGCCAAAAGATGTTGAAGTCCGCCAACAAATCTTGGACGAAGCTCATCTTAATCGGTATTCCATTCATCTTGGAAGCACTAGGATGTATCAAGACTTAAAGCAACATTATTGGTGGACTAAAATGAAGATTGAAATTGCACGCTATGTGGCAAAGTGTGACACTTGCAAACGGGTCAAGGCCATACATATGAAGGCTGCTGGGGCATTGCAATCTTTGCCAATCCCAACCTGGAAATGGGAAGATATTAGTATGGATTTCATTGTGGGATTGCCCAGGACAGCTAAAGGATTTGACTCTATCTGGGTCATAATTGACCGGCTCACAAAGATAGCACATTTTCTTCCTGTTAAAACAGATCACCCAGTTGCTGTCTATGCTCAGTTATATATTGCTCGTATTCTCAGTTTGCATGGAGTCCCTAAGACGATAGTGTCGGACCGAGGGCCGCAATTTGTATCCATGTTCTAGAGTGCGTTGCACAAATCCTTGGGTACTAAATTACTCCATAGTTCGGCTTATCATCCTCAGACAAGTGGGCAAACTGAGAGGGTAAATCAGATACTTGAAGATATGATACGGACATATGTCCTAGAATTTCCATAGAAATGGGATGAGTGTCTGCCATTGGCGGGATTTTCTTATAATAATAGCTATCAAGAAAGCATTAAAATGGCACCATTTGAAGCACTGTACGGACGATGATGCCGTACACCCTTAAATTGGTCAGAACCTAGAGAACGGTGGTTTTTCAGGCCTGACTTGGTTAAAGAAACAGAGGAAAAAGTTCAACGGATAAGACACAACTTGAAAGAAGCTCAAGTTCGGTAGAAAAACTATGCGGATAAATGACGTCGACCTTTGGC
The DNA here is from genome assembly GCA_029449295.1 of Zea luxurians. Lineage (NCBI taxonomy): Eukaryota > Viridiplantae > Streptophyta > Magnoliopsida > Poales > Poaceae > Zea > Zea luxurians. The sequence goes on along the minus strand of JAOPSE010000005.1, from coordinate 7,467,820 downwards.
CTTTCAAGTTGAGGATTATGTATACTTGAAAGTATCACCGATGAAGGGTGTTAACCGGTTCGGGGTAAAAGGAAAGTTGGCACCCCGATATATTGGCCTATTTCCCGTTCTTGAACAATGCGGATCAGTGGCGTACAGACTTCAATTGTCTGACTCATTATCTGCGGTACATAATGTGTTCCATGTGTCCCAATTGAAGATATGCCATCGGATTCCTGATCGAACCATCGATGTGGTGGATGTTACTTTGGAACCACACTTGACTTATTCAGAACATCCCATTCAAGTTCTGGATCAAAAGGACAGAATCACTTGAAAAAGGACTCTTAAGTTCTATAAGGTATAATGGAACCAACATACTGAAGACGAAGCTACCTGGGAAACTCAAGATTTCTTAGAGAAAAATTTTTCCTAGGTTTTTAGCGTCATGTAATCTGTAAGATTTCTTAGGCAATTATATCCTAGGAAGCTAGTGTCTTAGGTTTGGGACCAAACAATGTTCAAAGCATGTCAAACTTTACCCAAGGGCTTTAATCATCAAACTAAGCTTACTCAAAAAGTTTTATTATTTTTGGAGCTAACAAATTAATTCTAAAATTCTAAAATGCTAGGTTTAGGCATCATTAAATGCTAAATAATTCCTGGTTTGGACTAAAAATCCTGGAACTATTTTTATTAAATACTAGATGAATTTAGGAGTCTAGCAAAATTGGTCCCATAATTTTACCATTTTTCTAGAATTTTCTACAATTTTCTAAGTCTGACAGTAAAAAGAAAAGGAAAAGGAGGAACAGTGCTAGGCCAAAACTGGCCTGAGCCAGCCCACGACCAGGCAAACGCGCCCGCGCTGGCGATCTTGCGCAGAGACCCTCGGTGATTTGAATAATCAGAAAAGAATCCCTGGCACTATTCCTTTGTCTCACTGACGTTAACACTAAGGCCCCTAGACTTCTATTTCTTCGCAAGACCAAGTCCCCGATGGTGAACGGCGGCGTGCACGCTCTCCGACAAACTCGTACCGGCCGTAATACGCAACAATCCGTGCCCAAACATGGTCTATGCCTAATTCAGACCTTGGTGATTCACTGGGAATCACTAATTTAACCCGAACACCGCCCTAGAGCTCTCTCCACCCACACCCGCGAAGGTTGAGATATTCCCGACGCGTTCCTAGTGTTCTAGCGTGATATAGCCAAATTGGTCGAGCCGACGAGCATCAAAAGCGCACGAGAGTGCTGAGACACGGACAAGGAGGGCGAGAGCGGACCTTGAGATGGTTGGCCACGGCGCGGCGTCACACGGTGGCGCGGACGACAGATTTGGGGGAAACACGAAATTAGGGCGCTATAGTGGCTAATCGGAGGCAAGGGTTGGTGCTCTGGCTTCGTAAGAACCTAGCGGAGCTAGCTGTGCACTCAATTCATAGCATCCGGGAGCGGTGGCTCCGAATTTGGAAGAGATTTGGAGCACAGCTGTGACAAGACATTGTACTAGCGAGTCCGTCGTGGCGCTCAATGGCATACAAATGCAGGGATAGTAATTCTGAGCGTGCCACGGTTAGGACTACGTGGTAAAGGACCACGGCTTGGTGCAATTGAGCTCACCGGCGACCCACAGCGACATCGGTCATTCGGCCACGTCGCACGGTCATCAGGTGCATCCGATAAGCCCCTGCTCGTGACCGAATCCACCCCCCGCCAGATCTTTTTCCCCCCGTGGTTTATCCACTTCACGCCGAGCACGAATCGCGACACCGGCAAGGATCACGGCGCGGAGTTCACCGGCGGCACATTCACTGCATCTGAAGATCTTTTCGTTAACTGTACCATGGCTATCTTTGTTAGTCTGTCTGACCAAGCAACTTGCAGGGATTCGTTCTCAAATTTTTGTGTGGCAACTTACTAATCCATCTGTAGCAAAGTTGATCTCCTACAAACCAGCTTTGATTTTGTTATAGAAACCATAATCAAACACTCACTGGATCCTACTCGAAATCACTCCCAAAGCTAGCTCATCCTCCCCCTGCTCAGCCCCCTCCTCTCCCCTCCCCCTCCCATGGTTGGGAGGAAGGAGAAGAGAGGAGGAAGAAGATGGTCGTTTTGCAATTTAGCCCCTGTTTTATTTTAATCCTTACGCAGGAATTTATTTCAATTTAAAACTTCGATAACTTTTGCATTTTAAATCTGATTCACTCCATTCAAGTTTTGTTAGATTCGTATTAAAATTGTCTACATGTTAGAAGTAAGGTTCTCTGCTGTTGCATATTTTATCTAATTTATTTAAACGTTTGTGTTGGGGGCCTTCATCCTCCGAAGGTCCTCAAAAACATGACTAACTATATGTTTTTAGTGTGACATGGATTATTTCAGAGGGGAGCTTTGGCTTTGGGACGAATGTTTTCTCTTATGACAAGATGGAAATACAATCCGAAGGTGATGAAAATGAGCTTCGGCTTGAAGTGATGACGAAGACCAAGCACGATGATGGACGAGAATGGACAAAGACTACTTAATCCCTAATAATTCATATTATGTTCATAGATGAATGTTAAGGGCATAAATGTATTTTCACCCGAGCAGTGTCATGTGCCTATAAATAGATGGACAGTAGCACCGTACTGTTCACGCTGGATTGTATTCACTCTCTCGCATCCCCGCCTTCGAGCAAGCCGAAGGTATCAATGTAATATTAACATTGTTGTTATTCATATATGTTTTAATCAAATGCAAGAATAAATGAATTATTAAGATATAATTATCATACTTATCCCTTTGCATTTCTATTCTTATATTGATATGATGAATGTATGTCCTTCTTGACCTTCGTCTGAGAAGCATTATACCTGCAAGGAAATAATGCTTCAAAGGACGAAGGTCCTTAATGATTAACAATTGTGTTGCCTTGTTCTTGACTCACAACATTTAAGAACAAGTGACCAACATTGGTGCCCACCTTCGATGAACTCACTTCCACAACCTTCGGCAAGGATTCATCTTTGACATGCCGCTAAAGAAGGCAACGATGCCAAGGGCTGCCCTGCAACCGCTGGACACAAATCAGGATGCACTCTCCCTGCGAGAGGCTAATAATGTACTTGTCTACTCCACGTTGTGGCATCCCAATGGACGAGGGTTGCACTCGACCCCTTTCAAGTGATCCAAAGATCAACTTGAATACCACGGTTCTCTGTTTATCTCAAGAATATCCTGTTGTGAGGAATCTCCACAATTTGGAGTCTCTCACGCCTTACACAATTGATCTCGAATGAACACAAGAGTAAGGGGAGTAGAAACACAAACATGAACTTAAGTTGCAGCAACAACACACACATAAGTCAAGAAAAGAGCACACAAAACAACACGACGGAGTCATAGCTCAAAGACACGCTCTAATATCTATCTCAATGAAATAATGGCGTGATTGTGAAGTCTCGATGTTGTAGGATGTTCAATGGAGGCTTGGTGTTATCCTCCATATGCCTAGGGTCCCTTTTATAGCCCCAAGCGACCTAGGAGCCGTTGGAGCTCCATTTGGCAGGCTTTGGTTGCCTTTTGTCCGCGGGAGCACCAGATTGTCCGGTGCACACCAGACAATGAACAGTGCATGGACAGAGAATCGCGTGATTGGATGGTTTCTTGTTCTAGGGGTACCGGACCATTCGATACTAGGCACCGGACTGTCCGGTGCACCACTTGATAGTTGGCCCTTGGGCAACGTGGTAGCAAGCCATTGGTGGCTGGCACACCGGACTGTCTGGCGCTCTGCGCGGACGCTCCAGTGAATTATAGCGGACGTAGGCTAGAATTCCCGAGAGCAGGCAGTTGGCTTGGAGATGAAGCGCTTCGGTAACTTGCACTCCCGAAGCTTGTGGCAAACGGGGAAGCAGTGGTTCTAGCATAGCGAGTCCATCAGCTTCTAGAAGTGGTCGCCACCGCTCTTCGTCGGTGGCCTGGATGGCCGATCCACGGTGGTGACTTCTTCACCGCTCTGAGGATGGTGGTTCCCCTGGCGCCTGTCAGGGTGCTCCTAACGCTCCCTATTCTTGCCACTTGGTTCATCGGTGTCGCATGAGCTCTTTCCCTTGTCGAAAATTGCCCCTACTGTGTCCTCCCTATCGGTGAACTTGGTTGCTATGTCGAGGAGGTCGATAGTTGTTCTTGGTCTCCCTCGCCCAAGTTCTTGGACAAGTGCCTCGTTGGTTGTGTTGTAGGTGAAGGCACTTACCACGGTGGTGTCGGGAAATTAGTTCCTTTTTTGGGAAAACCTCTAGATGTAATCATGGAGGCTTCCCCCACTTCTATGGTGCACCTCTTGAGGTCTGAGGAGCTCACAGGGCCCTTGTAGGTGCCCTGGAAGTTCCCGATGAAGGCCTTTTGGAGGTTGACCCAGTTGTGGATGGTGCCGGCTGGCAGATGTTCGAGCTAGGCCCTCGCTCTTTCTACGAGGTGGATGGGGAAGAACTGGATGATGAGGTGGTCATCCTTGATCCCCGCCATGCGGCATGCGTGGAGGTAGTCTTCTAGCCATACACCTATATTTGAGGATCCGTTGTACTTGGAGATGTTTGCTAGTGCCCTTACCTTCGTAGGGAACTGTGCCTTGCGGATGGCATGCCCGAAGGCATGTGGCCCTAGCCCAAGTGGTCTAGGACTTTGCTCGCACCTCTGCTCGCATGGCTATTCCACCTCCTCCTGCTCCCTGCGCCAGTTGTTAAGGAGGTGTTGGGCATCGCGGATCTCCCCAATAATGTTCTCCACAGGGACGATGTCGTGCGCGTGTCATAGCTATCCGCGCCGGTGGGAGCCTGCCGATCTATCTCAGCCTGCTGTACCACAACTTTCTCGACTAGGTTGCATAGGTTTTCGTACATCGACCTCGCTTATGGTTCGTCGGGCTCGGGGATGGACCAAAGAATCATAGCTACCACCGCCATGTTTTGCCTGGGGTTGAGGAAGTATTGCGCTCCGTCGTTGCACTTGGCAAGTTGGTCGTAAACCTTTTTCGCTTGGGTCCATTCGGCCTCAAGGCGTTTTTGCTCGATGTCACCGTAAACTTAATTGAGCTTACGAACGGGAGCATTGAGCTTCTCTTACTGCTGCTGGAGAGTGTTCTTGCGAGCGAGGATATTCGCTTGGCGCTGGCGCTGATACTACTCTTCTTGGATGGGGGACTCATTTTCCCCCTGCCATTGTCATTTCGTGGTGGTGTTGCTATGAAGCAGGCCCTTTTCGGCGCTTCTTTGGCATCAGAGTTGGCCCCGGTCGAGCCGTGGCTCGAATCGTCCTATATATTGTTTATTTATGTGATTGAGATTTGTATGTGGATGTGAATGAACAATCGTGTGTAGTTAGGACTTAATTATTGTGAGATTTTCTGATTTAAGTTATCGTTTTTCGATTGATTCTGAGATATTTTGTCCGAATTTATCTGTTTTCGATATACTGAAATTTACCAGTCGTAATCCATTTTTGATTTTCCCGTTTGGTCAGGGTTTTTTGGTCGTTTTCACGTAGGCTTAATAGTAGGTTCAAGATATCAAATATTAGAAATGAATCAGTAGCTTTTCGATAGACATTAATCAACCAAATAGTAATGCAAATGCGTAATTTAAGAAATTAAGGTATAAAATAAAAACATCTAGCCATTATCAATATTCTCTATCTTGCTCATAATCTTTTGTTGGAAAACACTTCACCGTGATCTGACTCAAACTTAACATCATCATCCTCTATTTCATTATCTCCACATTCGTTATCACACTTGAAATCATTTTTGATGAAGTTCTCTAATACTTAAACTTCTACCAAGTTACATAGCTTCATTTCTTCATTTTTCTTCATCATTATCATCACATCTTTCAACCAACTAGTCTTGAGCATTAGAATCTAAAACTTATACGAAGTTGCATAGCTTTTTTTCTTGATTCTCATCATTATCATCACACCCTTGAACCAACTAGTCTTAGCATTAGAAGCAACATTACATAGTGGGCTTTTTCTTATTGGACTCGATTAAGGCCATGTTTGGAGTCGCTTTTCTTAAACTCGATTATCTAATCATCACACTTTTCTAAAAATCCGCTTTTTGAAGAATCCGTTGTTTGAGTAATCTGAAGTGTTTGGCAATCTAATTCTTTTCACTGACATGGCTGTAAATTGACATTTGTGTCCCTGAATTGCTAAAAAATTATTAGACCAATATTGATGATTACATAAATGGTTCATGCCACCATAGCAGCAACAATTGCATCACGCAAAGCACCCATATCTATGTCATCCTCAGCAGTTCCCTCCACTGCAACACTAGTTTGGTTTTCAACACCAACATCTTATACATATAATTCATAATCTGAATCATATAAATCATGTTCCCTAATAAAATTATGATGAGCCATACAAGCAACTATAATTTTTTATTGCTTCTTAATAGGATAGCCAGGCAAGTATTGAAGAATACACCACTTCATCTTTAACACTACAAATGACCGCTCAATGACATTCCTAAGTGATGAATGTGCTTGATTGAACCCCTCCTTGAATCCCACCGGTTCATGATGTTGCCATTCAGTCACATGATACCTTTGTCCCTTGTAAGGTGCTAGAAACCCTTCTTTGTTTGGATAGCCGGAGTCCACAAGATAATACTTTCCTGCATATAAATTTTCTAGTCACATAACAACATACACACAAATTTTAGTATACAAATGAGGGTTTCAATTGTACCATTTGGTGGTTTAGGAAATTAGTCCTTGTATGTGAGTTGAGTATCCAACAACACTCTAGTGCCATGAACTGACCCAGGCCAACTGGTGACAACAAATGTGAACCGCATATCGAAATCACAAATAGCCATGACATTTTGTGAAGTATAACCATGTCTTCTAGTGTATTTTGGTTGTTAAATTGCCAGAACAATTACCTTAATATGTGTACCATCAATTGCACATATGCAATCTTTCAAATGAGGTCAAAATCTTATTTCCACTTTAATGTGTTAACTAGCTTTTCTCCACCGCGGCGGCCATTTTAAGCAAATAATTAATCAAAGATGTTTGGGTGGGATTTTTGCTTTTTTCTATCCTTAAGCGGCTGATAAGCGACTCCAAACAGGGCCTAATTGAGTCGACGGTCAATGACCGATTACCTATTAATCACATCATCGAGTGTCTGTCGATAGAGATTAATTCGGATTTTTAGGACCTATACGAGTGAGGGTGATTTTGGGTGATTTTTAGGAGCTATATACGAGTGAGTGTCCGTAGGCCGGCCTGTTTTGGATTCCAGCCTTGTACGATTCAGGACGGCGGCCGGCCACAGCTGGGCCTATTTGTCTTCCATCTTTTATGAGTCCAGCCCATTCACGCACGGTATACAAAATTACAGTTTATTTTGTTTGATCTAGTTAATTTTGTTTCGCTAGAAAGAACAAGAGCATGTTTATCTTCGTGACCATGCATGCATTTACGCCAATACAATCGATCTACGTACTACACGTAATTACCGTACCAGATATTATATTGTACAGTAAGTATATTATTATTACATGAACACACAAGCAGCACGTACGTATTTGAATTTTAAAAAGGCAAGGGAAACTAACAAAAAAAGAAAAGGGAGAAGAGGTACACACAAGCGGCCACGAACTAACACACAGAACAGAAGCAACGCAACCAAAAACTAGCTAGCTAGTAGTAGTGGTGGTGGTGGTTGGCCGCCGGAGCGTGGTGATGCAGCGGTCCAGCCGACAGCCGTGGTCGTTGGCTGCGGCAGCCGCTGTGGTGGCTGGCGGCGGTGCGGGAACAGGAGTGGCAGCCGCCGCCGATCCTGGCTCCCTGTTCCCACGCCGCCATACCCGTAGCAAATTTATACTCATGTACTTTTATTGCCGATGAAGTCCAAGTAACCGGGAGGCTAGCTGTTACGTGCTGAAGCTGACGCTTAGTTAGTTAACTGAATCTGTTGTTTATATAGCTGTGAGTAGTTAACCCTGCACACTCCGTGTACACGGCAGATGATGAGCAGGAAACCATCAACCACCACAATTCATTTCATATCAATGAGAGGCATAGAACTAGCAAGATCCACGATTGACTTGAGAAAAAAAAACAATGGAAACATTAACTGGCCTGCATCCAATGAACAATGTGGCTTTAGACCCTTCTTTTTTATGCTATACTTCAGAGTTGAGACCATGCATGCAATCCTACCTCCTAGGATAATACATTAGACACGTAGCCCATGTAGCAAGCATGACACCGATGATTTTGGGAGATCGATATGCCCCAAAGAAAAAAATGTAGTATGTCATTCTTTGGGAGACGAGAAGAGGAGCAACCTGTGATTAAGGGTGAAAACGGTCGGTAACGGTCGGAAAAAACCTCTCACCATTTTCATCTGTATAATTTTTTGTTCGGTCGGAATCGGTAAACGAGAAAGTCAGAAACGGATAACGGCCGGTAAATTCCGGTATATCGAAAACGGATAAATCCGAGCAAAATAGCTCGAAATTGATCGGAAAACGGTAACTGTAATCGGAAAAGCTCACAATAAACAAATCCTAACCACACATATGTCCATTCACATCCACATACAAGTCTCATTCACAAAAGTACACAAAACACAATCTTGTCCACATATAATTGAAAGCTCTCTTGTGAGTTTTGGTGTTTGGATGACAACTCAATTAAAGGACTAACAAGTGTACTAAGTGTTGAACAGGTGCTTAGGGTAAAGCCTACAGGGTTCAACACAAGTGAACAAATATGATGGTCCAAGAACTGGATTATGGATACATAATGGACATCACAAGTAAGTTGGACATTGCAAAAGTGATAATCGGGTGCGTAGCTCGGAGACAACTGATCAAGCCAAGGACGGAGGCAAGAAAAGCTTCGAGGTACCAAGTGCACGGGAGAAGGTCAAGGAGGCTTAGGAACCCAAAGCCAAGGGTGAAGAAGAAGGCTTGCAAAGTCAAGGGTGATCGAGTTGAGAACAGCTACGGCACATCAAGGATCACTACATAAGGACGTGACTTACAACCAATGAGGTAACAACTACAGTTATGTGGTGTAAGTCATAAGGCTCAAGACCAAGCTCTAAGAAGGAGATCAAGGTCACTAGAAGGAGAACAAGTGTCAAAACCAGAACTGGAAGCAGCCCAAAAGAGCTAAGTTCACCTTGATCTTTAGTTTGGGTTGTTCCTATGTTTGGAGATGTTCTATGTGATCTTTGCAGGATGTTGGAGCCAAGAAATGTCAATCTAGATCAAGTCAAGCAGACTTGATGATTTATGAGTCCAACATCGAAACTCAAGCATGTGAAATGCTATAGATGTAATAATTAAGAGAAGGTATGTTTCTAGACTTAGTACATTGGTTTTAGTGTACTAATATACTTGTCTAAGTGTTAGAAACAGAAAGAAGAAGAAAAGGAAAGAGGTGCAAAAGGCTTGGCTGTGTACAGCCAAGACTCTGCTCAGTCTGGGTGCACCGGACTGTCCGGTGGCTCACCGGACAGTGTCCGGTGGTGCACCGGACAGTGTCCGGTGCGCCAGGCTGGCTCGAGCGAACTGGCCGCTCTCGGGAATTCACCGGCGACGTACGGCTATAATTCACCGGACTGTCCGGTGTGCACCGGACTGTCCGGTGAGCCAACGGTTGGCCGGGCCAACGGTCGGCCGCGCGATCTGCGCGGGACACGTGGCCGAGCCAACGGCTAGATGGAGGCACCGGACTGTCCGGTGTGCACCGGACATGTCCGGTGCGCCAACGGCTCCAAGACTGCCAACGGTCGGCTTCGCCATAGAAGGAAAGAAATCGGGCACCGGACAGTGTCCGGTGTGCACCGGACTGTCCGGTGCACCACCCGACAGAAAGCTGATATTGCCTTCCAAATGAAGTCCAACGGCTCCTAGGCCCCTTGAGTCTATAAAAGGGACTCCTAGGCGCCTCCAAGAGGAGAAGAAGTGCAGCCAACAAGTGTAGACTTCACTGGAATCAATTCTCGCTCTCCCTCTTGTGTGTAACTCTATAGTTTGTATAGAAGGCACAGCTATAAGCCTTTAGAGAGAGGAGTAGTGCTGCTAAGAGCTAGAGCAAGGTCTTGAGCGTATCGTTACTCTGTCGGGGTGCTGTCAAGAAGTTTGTAAGCAGCCGCGGTTCTGTTGTAACCCCACTCAATAGTGAAAGGCTCTATCTGTCATACTGACAGATCTGAGCAAACGGAGGAAGGAGTTGAAATAGACTCCAAGCCCAGGTGTGGCTAACTCCAACGAGGACTAGGCAAGCATTTTAGGCTTGGCCGAACCTCGGTATAAATCCTTGCGTCTGTGTGCTCTGTTCTATCCTGACTCTCTGCCTTACTCGTCTTTATATCTGCACTTCAATACTTATCTGTGGTATAAGCTTGATTTGAAGTGCAGGACATTTTGAGACAGGATCTTCCATTCCGCTGCAACCTACTCGAAGAGTCTTCTCACTCCACTGCGTACTAAGTCTTCGAGTAGAGTAAGAATTTAAGTTTTAAAGTAATAAGTTTTATTCGCCTATTCACCCCCCTCTAGGCGACATCCAGATCCTGTTCCCGGGTCAAAGGGAACATTCAATTGGTATTAGAGCTAGGCCTCTCCAGTGTGGGCTTAGTCGTCGGGAGATAACGATGTCGTCACAAGAGGTAACTGTAAAACTTCTTTTAGGCGATGGCTCTAATTACAAATCTTGGTCTGTCTCTATTTATAATGCTTTCATGAGTGTTGATCCTGATTTGAGACAGATCTTTAGTAGAAGTATTTTTCCATCTGATATTAGTAAAAATCCTTCTAATGATGAACTAAGATGTTTATCTCTCAATCACCGTGCTTGCAACATCTTAGTTGATTCTCTTTCTAGAGGTGCTTATTTTGCCATCATGAGTAGTGATAATGATTTATTTGTTGATGCTCATGATTTATGGAATAGGATTAAAGAAAAATATTTTGTGGCAAACTGTGATGCTCCTACTCCCTATATTACTTGTGATACTAACCATTCAAAAGGAGAAGAACAAGAACGATGGCACCCAAACGATGAATCCACCTCGTCGACAGGTTCGTTCTCCACTAGTGATAAATGTTTTATTGCTAACAATGACGGTGGAGACGAAAGCCATAATGTGGAGGAATATGAGGATGATAGCGAGGATGAATCTTCATCATCACAAGGTACATTTTCCTATATTGCTTCCACTGACATTAATGACAGGGAAAATGAGACCGATGATGTGGAAGAAGAGGAGATTCGCCGTTTCTACAACCATCTCAACAAAGCAGACAAAGCTCTCTTGGTTAAGTTGTTGAGAAGAAACAAGGAACAAGGCGAGACGCTTCTCAGGCTAGAGGAGACTCTCATCAAAACCAACGACAGCCTGGAGAAGATGACCAAAGAACATGAGGAGCTAAAGTACTCTCATGGGAATTTGGTCCAACGATATGAATCGATTTTAATTGAGCAAAGAAATAATCATGATGTATTATCTAATGCTGCTCAACTTAAAATTGAAGATTCTATGCTTAGGAATCAAGTAGAATTGTTAAGTCATGATAACCTTGCTCTTACTGAAAAATATGACTTATTGTCTTGTTATCATGATAATCTCTTGGATAGACATATCATGCTTGAAGTTGCTCATGAGGTTGTAATTACGAACTTAAATTCATGTGAACTTCATTCTTGCACAAGTACACATTTAGATAATTCATCACCATGTGCTAACCCCTGTTGTTCAAAAGAAAGCCAATGTTTGAATAAGCATCAAGCTGCAGGGTCACAAAAGAAATTGTGTGGGAACAAAAAGCAAAGACAACTGAGGAGAAGACACATTGCTCAACTCTCTCAAGATATCCACGGGCGCGTGGTGAAGAAGCTTGAGAAAGGAAAAACTGTAGCAAGTGTCAAGCTCAATAAGAAAAATGTTCCTAAAGATGAAGAAATCAACATGAGCTTGGAAAAAGGTAAAGATTCAATTAATCATGTTGTTTGCACTGACCTTCTCTCCATGTCATTCAAGTACAAAAAGGGAAAAGGAAAAAGGAGGTGTTTCAAGTGCAAGAAGTTAGGCCACCTCATCGCGTCTTGTCCGTACAAAGACAAGAATGAAGGGACAAGAAGTTGTTTTGGATGCAACAATAAGGACCACACGATCACTTCATGTCCGGTCATGAAGAATCAAGGATGTGCATCCTCCAAGGTGACCCTCACAAAGGAAAATGACACACAGCAAGCGTCATGTCAGGTTGAGCGGACGCTTCTGCTACAAGTGTGGTGAGCAGGGTCATCTATCCAAGGTATGTTATAAAGGTAAGATTCCTAAGCAAGTGAATTTGTGTCAATCTTATTCGCGTAGGAGACCCAAATCATACACTTGTGCTAGATCTATAACAAGATCACCTAGAACTAGCACAAAGGCAATTTGGGTACCAAAGGCACATTTAAATGATCATTATGGACCCATCCCGAGATGGGTACCAAACTGTGCTAACTAGACCATGCAGGTGCCTTGAGATGGACTGGAGACCATGGGAGAGCTTAAGACGGTTATCTAAAACTCTATGCTTAATCTGTTAATAGTTTTGGTGTTTATTGACCCAAGGTTGAATTATTGTGAAACACTAATCCCATGTTCATCTCAAGTGAAATAAGGTGTATAGGTCCTGAATCATTATTTGTGAATCAAGTAAAGGACTTTGATGAGAATCTACAACTTGCTCTCCAAAGGATGGTACCCGTGTATTTTAAGTACATATTTGCAATTTAGTATTGCTCTTAAGTTGGCTTGTTGTGCTACCTGTCTTTAGAGTTGTTATGCTTTATGATTGCCTGTGTTAAATGAATCATAATGATGTTTGCTTAATCATGACTGGTGCTATATAGGATATATCTTTTGAATCATTCATGGGTAGCTCTTTCATTTGTTATATCCACAACGATTAACTCTCTTGGTGTATATGGATAAACCTGTAACTTTTTGTAAGTCATGCTATGTGCAATTATGACATTTTGTTTAGTCCATGTTCACATGATTACCCTAGTTTGGTACTGTGTGAATTTCAAATCCATGTCGTGCCCTTTTGAGCTATGAGGTGCATGAGCAAAAGGAGCCCTGAATTGGTGATAACAAGTGCTCTCATAAAGGCAAAGGTATGGAAAATGGAACTGTGCAATTTTATTGAATATCTTGAAGTTCCATTGATAGTGATCATAGCTGTGTTCTTGCATTTCATTGGTAGTATCGTGGCTTAGGAGACATATGCCTTAAAATGTTGTTTCTTTTGGTGTACCTAAAGAACCTTTTTAACTATGATGTGCTTAGACATGATCATGTTGTTTTTCAATTAGTATATGTGATGCAATGATAGTTAAGTATGGAGCATGTCTAAGTTGCGTGTAAATGTTATACTTCCTGTGAGTATTCAATTGGCTTAGGTGCCACTGAGGCATGCATTGTTGTATTTAGTCAACCTTTCATTTAGCCTTCAATTGGTGTTAAGTGGCTTTTCATTTGATATTCAAAGTGGCATCTTTGTGTGATGAAAGTGGTAGAGTATGCCTTGACCAAGGTATGTTGTGATCCCCTCTAGTTCTAAGGAAGCTAGAATGTGCAAAGTGCAAGTCATTCAAATACTTGATGCACAACTTGAGGGGGAGCACACATAACTTGTGTCTTTTGAGACTAACTGTTTCTTAAGCAATCTTGTATAGTCTCTAGGTGGAAAAGAGAAGATAAGCAAGAAATGGAGCAATCAGGATTTGGGTACCTCTGTAAGTAAATTGGTATCTCAAGTCGTGAGTAAGTGCATATTTTTAGATTGCTCATGCTCTATAATATCTGGTGATAATAGATGCTTATTCTTAAATATCATGGAGCTATGATAATAAATGAACTTTGCAATTGGTATCTTTCAATTAGTAGCCGTGATAGTTTGCTTCAATTGACATCTTTTGATAATCATTAGAATAGAAGTTTCTTCTTGTGCCCAATACTATAACTTGTTCTAAGTTTGGTGTCTTAGCAACAAGAAAAAGTTAGGATAAAGAATCAGGCACAAGTGTGGAGAAGCTCTCGAGAGATTAAATACTTTCAAGATGGGAAGTACACTACAACATGGTAAAGGTACAAAAGGAAGTATTAATCTTTTTGCATATATGTGATAGTGCATATGTTCAATAAGTAAGGGGGAGTTTTGATAGTCGTTTTTCCTCCTTAAACACCCTGCTGTCCCTTGACATCATCCTATGTTTTTGCTTGAGTATGGTTTTTGGTGTTTGATGTCAAAGGGGGAGAATTTGTGCATTAAAGCTTATCTCAACCTGAGAGGAAAGCTTATCCTAAGGGGTGATGTGTTAGTTTGTGATGTGTTAGTTTGTGGTGTGTTAGTTTGAGCTTTGCCAAGTGTGATACTCATATGCTTCTTGCAGTATTATATGTGTTGCATCATATGGACTAGACTAGTGTTTCCGCTGCGATGAATTATTTGGCTTCTACAGTGTAATAGATAGTCATGTGGTTAATGGTGCTTTAAGACTAAAGGTGCTTTAAGATTGCTTTAAATTGGTATCTTAGTTTAAATTGGTATCTTAATGGTGAATAGTGGTAGGTTGATATTCCTGTGATATATCCACTAAATTGAATGATGTTTAAGTCTGATTACATGCATTTGTGTGGTATAGCATCATGGTTTGATTCTTGACACAATGCATACTAAAAAGTGCTAAGGTGTAGAAATGTTTCGATTTGCCTAAGTATGTGCAAATTGGCGTCTGAGGCCAAAATTATGTTTTTGAAGTAAGCACTTATTTAGGGGGAGCATTCTATAATCTTAGAATTCAAATTTGTGCTTCAAATTTTATTCTTATGTAAGCTTTAATTGTGTTGCCATCAATCACCAAAAAGGGGGAGATTGAAAGCTCTCTTGTGAGTTTTGGTGTTTGGATGACAACTCAATTAAAGGACTAACAAGTGTACTAAGTGTTGAACAGGTGCTTAGGGTAAAGCCTACAGGGTTCAACACAAGTGAACAAATGTGATGGTCCAAGAACTGGATTATGGATACATAATGGACATCACAAGTAAGTTGGACATTGCAAAAGTGATACTCGGGTGCGTAGCTCGGAGACAACTGATCAAGCCAAGGACGGAGGCAAGAAAAGCTTCGAGGTACCAAGTGCACGGGAGAAGGTCAAGGAGGCTGAGGAACCCAAAGCCAAGGGTGAAGAAGAAGGCTTGCAAAGTCAAGGGTGATCGAGTTGAGAACAGCTACGACACATCAAGGATCACTACATAAGGACGTGACTTACAACCAATGAGGTAACAACTACAGTTATGTGGTGTAAGTCATAAGGCTCAAGACCAAGCTCTAAGAAGGAGATCAAGGTCACTAGAAGGAGAACAAGTGTCAAAACCAGAACTGGAAGCAGCCCAAAAGAGCTAAGTTCACCTTGATCTTTAGTTTGGGTTGTTCCTATGTTTGGAGATGTTCTATGTGATCTTTGCAGGATGTTGGAGCCAAGAAATGTCAATCTAGATCAAGTCAAGCAGACTTGATGATTTATGAGTCCAACATCGAAACTCATGAAAGAGAAATGTGCCCTTGGGCCATTTCTAAGTATTTTGGTGATTTAGTGTCCAACACAAGTGCCTAAGTGTAAAAAGGTGGACAAGGTACAAATCAAGAATTAAGGTATGTTTCTCAGACTTAGTACATTGTTTTATGGACTAATGTATTGTGTTTAAGTGCTGAAAACAGGAAAAATCCAATTGGAAATGTCTTGGCTCGAGCAGCCAAGAATCTGCTGAGTCTGCAAGCACCGGACTGTCCGGTGGTGCACCGGACAGTGTCCGGTGCGTCAGGCTGGCTCGAGCGAAGTGGCTGCTCTCGGGAATTCACCGGCGACGTACGGCTAAAATTCACCGGACTGTCCGGTGTGCACCGGACTGTCCGGTGAGCCAACGGTCGACCGGGCCAACGGTCGGCCGCGCAATCTGTGCGGTACACGTGGCCGAGCCAACGGCTAGAAGACGGCACCGGACTGTCCGGTGTGCACCGGACATGTCCGGTGCGTCAACGGCTCTCAGGCTGCCAACGGTCGGCTTCGCTATTTAAGGAAGGAAATCGGGCACCGGACAGTGTCCGGTGTGCACCGGACTGTCCGGTGCCCCCGATGACAGAAGGCAAGAATGGCTTTCCAAACTTGTGCTCAACGGCTCCTAGCTGCCTTGGGGCTATAAAAGGGACCCCTAGGTGCATGGAGGAGCACACCAAGCATCCTTTGAGCATCATTGATCACTCACACTTCATTCTCGCGCACTTGTTCGACATTTTAGTGATTTGAGCTCCGTTCTAGTGTGCTAGTCTCTTGAGCTCAAGTCTGGGTTTTGCGTGTGCGTGTTCGCTGTGATCTTTGTGTCGTGTGTGAGTTGCTAATCCCTCCCTTGCTCTGTGATTCTTCGTGAACATCTTGTGTAAGGGCGAGAGGCTCCAAGCTGTGGAGATTCCTCGCAAACGGGATTAAGAGAAGCAAAGCAACACCGTGGTATTCAAGTTGGTCTTTGGACCGCTTGAGAGGGGTTGATTGCAACCCTCGTCCGTTGGGACGCCACAACATGGAGTAGGCAAGTGTTGGTCTTGGCCGAACCACGGGATAACCACTGTGCCATCTCTGTGATTGATATCTCTTGGTTATTGTGTTGTGTTGAGATCCTTCTCTAACCACTTGGCATATTACTGTGCTAACAAGTAACCAAGTTTTGTGGCTTAAGTTTTTGAAGTGTTACAAGATCACCTATTCACCCCCCCTCTAGGTGCTCTCAATTGGTATCAGAGCCATTCTCTTCCAGAAAGGGACTAACCGCCTGAAGAGATGGATCCTAAAGGCAAGGGGATGGTGATCAACGACAAGGAGAAGGAGTCCTTCGTCAACGAGCCCAATGGTGACAGGCCCACCGACTCAGGCTCGGGCCACAAAAGAAAAGACGGGAGGAAGAAGAAGACAAGGCGCATCAAGGAAATTGTCTACTACGACAGCGACGAATCTTCCTCCTCCCAAAAGGACGACGACGACTACGATAGACGAAAGACGGTTAACTCAAACTTTTCTTTCGATTATTCGCGCATCCCACATAGTTCAAATGCTCAATTGCTCCCCATTCCACTTGGCAAGCCCCCTCACTTTGATGGAGAGGATTACGGATTTTGGAGCCACAAAATGCGTACTCACCTGTTTTCTCTCCATCCAAGCATTTGGGAGATTGTGGAAAGTGGAATGAAATTTGATAGCTCGGATAGCCATGTGTTTATTAATGAACAGATTCATAAAAATGCACAAGCTACTACTGTGTTGCTAGCCTCTTTGTGCAGGGACGAGTATCACAAGGTGAGCGGCTTGGACAATGCCAAGCAGATCTGGGACACCCTCAAGATCTCTCATGAGGGAAACGACGTCACCTTGCTCACCAAAATGGAGTTGGTGGAGGGCGAGCTTGGACGGTTCGCGATGATAAGGGGCGAGGAGCCGACACAAACATACAACCGGCTCAAGACCCTTATCAACAAAATAAGGAGCTACGGGAGCACGCGATGGACGGACCACGACGTCGTCCGCCTAATGCTAAGGTCATTTACCGTTCTTGATCCTCATTTGGTGAACAATATATGTGAAAATCCCAGGTACACCAAGATGTCGCCCGAAGAAGTTCTTGGGAAGTTCGTAAGCGGGCGAATGATGATCAAGGTGGCAAGATACGTGGACGACGCGTTGAACGGTCCTAGTCATGAGCCTCAACCCATTGCTCTCAAGGCAACAAGGAGCAAGGAGGCGCTACCAAGCAAGGTGGCACAAGTTGAGGCGGCCGGACTCAATGATGAGGAGATGGCCCTCATCATTAAGCGCTTCAATACGGCGCTTAAAGGTCGCAAGGAGCAGCCAAGCAAGACCAAAGCCAAGGGGAAGCGCTCATGCTTCAAATGCGGTAAGCTTGGTCATTTTATTGCTAACTGTCCCGACAATGATAGTGATCAGGACCAAGGGAACAAGAGGGAGAAAAAGAAGCATTACAAGAAGGCCAAGGGCGAGGCACATATCGGAAAGGAGTGGGATTCGGATTGTTCCTCCTCCGACTCTGACAATGAAGGACTCGCCGCCACCGCCTTCAACAAGTCATCCCTCTTCCCCAACGAGCGTCACACTTGCCTCATGGCAAGAGAGAAGAAAGTAAGCACTCATACTAGTACTTATGCTTCTTCGAGTGAAGATGAGTCTAGTGATGATGATGAGATAGATTACTCATGCTTATTCAAGGGATTAGATAGAACCAAGGTAGACAAAATTAATGAATTAATTGATGCCTTGAATGACAAGAATATGCTTTTAGAAAAACAAGAGGATTTGTTGTATGAAGAACATGACAAATTTGTAGAAGCACAGAAATCTCTTGCTCTAGAAATTAAGAGGAATGAAATGCTCTCTAGTGAATTATCTTCTTGTCATGAAACTATTGCTAAGTTAAAAAGTTTTAATGATGATTTAAATGCTAAACTAGAAGTAGCTAGTAAATCTAATTCTTGTATAGAAATTGTTGAAACTTGTAATAGGTGTAAAGATTTTGACATTGATGCTTGTAGTGATCATTTAGTTTCAATTTCCAAATTAAATGATGAATTAGCTAGTCTTAATGCCCAACTTAAGACTAGCAAGAATGAATTTGACAAGCTAAAATTTGCAAGGGATGCCGACACGATTGGTAGACACCCCTCAATTAAGGATGGACTTGGCTACAAGAGGGAAGCCAAGAACTTGACAAGCCATAAGGCTCCCATCTCCGCCAAGGAGAAAGGGAAGGCCCCTATGGCTAGTAGTGTGCAAAAGAACCATGCCTTTATGTACTATGATAGAAGACAACCTAGAAATGCTTATAGGAGTTGTAATGTATATAATGCCTTTGATTCTCATGCCATGGTTGCTTCTAGTTCTTCTTATGTGCATGATAGAAATGTTGGTAGGAGAAATGTTATTCATAATGTTCCTAGGAAAGTTAATGAACCTTCTACAATATATCATGCTTTAAATGCTTCTTTTGCTATTTGTAGAAAGGATAGGAAGATAGTTGCTAGAAAATTAGGGGCAAGATGCAAGGGAGACAAAACTTGCATTTGGGTCCCTAAGGATATTTGTGCTAACCTTGCAGGACCCAACATGAGTTGGGTACCTAAGACCCAAGCCTAAATTTGCCTTGCAGGTTTATGCATCCGGGGGTTCAAGCTGGATTATTGACAGCGGATGCACAAACCATATGACGGGGGAGAAGAAGATGTTCACCTCCTACGTCAAGAATAAAGATTCCCAAGATTCAATAATTTTCGTGATGGGAATCAAGGAAAGGTAAAAGGGTTAGGTAAAATTGCAATCTCAAATGAGCACTCTATCTCTAATGTGTTTTTAGTAGAGTCTCTTGGATATAATTTGCTATCTGTCAGTCAATTATGCAATATGGGATATAACTGTTTGTTTACAAATGTAGATGTGTCTGTCTTTAGAAGATGTGATGGTTCACTAGCTTTTAAGGGTGTACTAGACAGCAAGCTTTACTTAGTTGATTTTGCAAAAGAAGAGGCCGGTCTAGATGCATGCTTAATGGCTAAGACTTGCATGGGCTGGCTGTGGCATCGCCGCTTAGCACATGTGGGGATGAAGAACCTCCACAAGCTTCTAAAGGGAGAACACGTGATAGGTCTAACCAATGTTCATTTCGAAAAAGATAGACCTTGCGCAGCTTGTCAAGCAGGGAAACAGGTGGGAGGCTCTCATCACACCAAAAATGTGATGACAACATCAAGACCCCTGGAGCTGCTACATATGGACCTCTTCGGACCCGTCGCCTATCTGAGCATAGGAGGGAGTAAGTATGGTCTAGTTATCGTTGATGACTTTTCCCGCTTCACTTGGGTGTTCTTTTTGCAGGATAAGTCTGAAACCCAAGGGACCCTCAAGCGCTTCCTAAGGAGAGCTCAAAATGAGTTTGAGCTCAAGGTGAAGAAGATAAGGAGCGACAACGGGTCCGAATTCAAGAACCTTCAAGTGGAGGAGTTTCTTGAGGAGGAGGGGATCAAGCACGAGTTCTCCGCTCCCTACACACCTCAGCAAAATGGTGTGGTAGAGAGGAAGAACAGGACGCTCATAGATATGGCGAGGACTATGCTTGGAGAATTCAAGACCCCCGAGTGCTTTTGGTCAGAAGCCGTGAACACGGCTTGCCACGCCATCAACAGGGTCTACCTTCACCGCCTCCTCAAGAAGACGTCGTATGAGCTGCTAACCGGTAACAAACCTAATGTATCGTATTTTCGTGTTTTTGGGAGTAAATGCTACATTCTAGTGAAGAAGGGTAGGAATTCCAAATTTGCTCCCAAAGCCGTAGAAGGATTTTTATTAGGTTATGATTCAAATACAAAGGCGTATAGGGTCTTCAACAAATCATCGGGTTTGGTTGAAGTCTCTAGCGACGTTGTATTTGATGAGACTAATGGCTCTCCAAGAGAGCAAGTTGTTGATCTTGATGATGTAGATGAAGAAGACGTTCCAACGGCCTCAATACGCACCATGGCGATTGGAGATGTACGGCCTTAGGAACATTTGGAGCAAGATCAACCGTCTTCCTCAACTATGGTGCATCCCCCAACCCAAGATGACGAACAGGTACCTCAAGTGGAGGCACATGATCAAGGGGGAGCATAGGATGTTCAAGAGGAAGAAGCACCTCAGGCACCTCCAACCCAAGTTCGAGCGACAATTCAAAGGGATCATCCCGTCGACCAGATATTGGGTGATATTAGCAAGGGAGTAACTACTCGCTCAAGATTAGTTAATTTTTGTGAGCATTACTCTTTTGTCTCTTCTATTGAGCCTTTCAGGGTAGAAGAGGCCTTGCTAGATCCGGACTGGGTGTTGGCCATGCAGGAGGAACTCAACAACTTCAAGCGCAACGAAGTTTGGACACTGGTGCCTCGTCCCAAGCAAAATGTTGTAGGAACCAAGTGGGTGTTCCGCAACAAACAGGACGAGCACGGGGTGGTGACGAGGAACAAGGCTCGACTTGTGGCAAAAGGTTATGCCCAAGTCGCAGGTTTGGACTTTGAGGAGACTTTTGCTCCTATGGCTAGGCTAGAATCAATTCGTATCTTGCTAGCATATGCCGCTCACCATTCTTTCAGGTTGTACCAAATGGATGTGAAGAGTGCTTTCCTCAACGGGCCGATCAAGGAGGAGGTGTACGTGGAGCAGCCCCCTGGCTTCGAGGATGAACGGTACCCCGACCACGTGTGTAAGCTCTCTAAGGCGCTCTATGGACTTAAGCAAGCCCCAAGAGCATGGTATGAATGCCTTAGAGACTTTTTAATTGCTAATGCTTTCAAGGTTGGGAAAGCCGATCCAACTCTTTTTACTAAGACTTGCGATGGTGATCTTTTTGTGTGCCAAATTTATGTCGACGACATAATATTTGGTTCTACTAACCAAAAGTCTTGTGAAGAGTTTAGCAGGGTGATGACGCAGAAATTCGAGATGTCGTTGATGGGCGAGTTGACCTACTTCCTTGGGTTCCAAGTGAAGCAACTCAAGGATGGCACCTTCATCTCCCAAACGAAGTACACACAAGATTTGCTAAAGAGGTTTGGGATGAAGGACGCCAAGCCCGCAAAGACGCCGATGGGAACCGACGGACACACCGACCTCAACAAAGGAGGTAAGTCCGTTGATCAAAAAGCATACCGGTCCATGATAGGTTCTTTGCTTTATTTATGTGCTAGTAGACCGGATATTATGCTTAGCGTATGCATGTGTGCTAGATTTCAATCCGATCCGAAGGAGTGTCACTTAGTGGCTGTGAAGCGAATTCTTCGATATTTAGTCGCTACGCCTTGCTTCAGGATCTGGTATCCAAAGGGGTCTAACTTTGACTTAATTGGGTACTCAGATTCCGACTATGCTGGATGTAAGGTCGATAGGAAGAGTACATCGGGGACGTGCCAATTCTTAGGAAGGTCCCTGGTGTCATGGAACTCTAAGAAACAAACCTCCGTTGCCCTATCCACCGCTGAGGCCGAGTATGTTGCCACAGGACAGTGTTGCGCGCAACTACTTTGGATGAGGCAAACCCTCAGGGACTTTGGCTACAATCTGAGCGAAGTCCCACTCCTATGTGATAATGAGAGTGCTATTCGAATAGCGGAAAATCCTGTTGAGCACAGCCGCACAAAGCACATTGACATCCGACATCACTTTTTGAGAGACCACCAGCAAAAGGGGGATATCGAAGTGTTTCATGTTAGCACCGAGAACCAGCTAGCCGATATCTTTACCAAGCCTCTAGATGAGAAGACCTTTTGCAGGCTGCGTAGTGAGCTCAATATCTTAGATTCGCGGAATTTGGATTCGCGGAATTTGGATTGAAATGTAGCATACATGTGTTTATGCTTTTGATTATGTTCATTCTGCATATTGTTGCTTATTGTGGTGCTCAAGTTGTACAAACACTCCCTGGACCTCACAAGTCCTGTTTGCAAGTGATGCACATATTTAGGGGGAGCTGTGCTACAACTTGACCCTTTGTGGCTAACCATGTATTTGAGTTTGGTTGTTTTAGTCTCCAAGGAAAATTGAAAGGGAAAAGGTGGACTTGGACCATGCGAGACTTCCACTGCACTCCGATGAAAAGAGTAACTCTTCCAGGTTCATCGTTATACTCTTATTGCCTATTTGCTCTTAGTTGAAGATTTTGGTGAGGCAATGGGGTTAAAGGGCCAAGATTGATCCCGTTTTGGTGCTTGATGCCAAAGGCGGAGAAAATAAAGGCCAAAGCGATCAATGGATCAGTTACCACTTGAGAGATTTTGAAAATAGTAGAATAGAGCTTTTGGTTTGTCAAAACTCTTTTGTTGTCTCTCTTGTCAAAAGTTGGCTTCTTGTGGGGAGAAGTATTGATTATGGGAAAAAGGGGGAGTTTTTGAAATCTTAAATCAATTTCTCTTAGAATGACTCTCTTTATGTCTTAACATGTGTGTTTGACTTAGAGATAGAAATTTGAGTTTGATTTGCAAAAACAAACCAAGTGGTGGCATAGAGTGATCCATATATGTCAAAATTGAATCAAAACAATTTTGAGTTCTTATTTGATTTGATTTTGTACTTGTTCTACTTGCTTTATGTTGTGTTGGCATAAATCACCAAAAAGGGGGAGATTGAAAGAGAAATGTGCCCTTGGGCCATTTCTAAGTATTTTGGTGATTTAGTGTCCAACACAAGTGCCTAAGTGTAAAAAGGTGGACAAGGTACAAATCAAGAATTAAGGTATGTTTCTCAGACTTAGTACATTGTTTTATGGACTAATGTATTGTATCTAAGTGCTGGAAACAGGAAAAATCCAATTGGAAATGTCTTGGCTCGAGCAGCCAAGAATCTGCTGAGTCTGCAAGCACCGGACTGTCCGGTGGTGCACCGGACAGTGTCCGGTGCGTCAGGCTGGCTCGAGCGAAGTGGCTGCTCTCGGGAATTCACCGGCGACGTACGGCTAAAATTCACCGAACTGTCCGGTGTGCACCGGACTGTCCGGTGAGCCAACGGTCGACCGGGCCAACGGTCGGCCGCGCAATCTGCGCGGGACACGTGGCCGAGCCAACGGCTAGAAGACGGCACCGGACTGTCCGGTGTGCACCGGACATGTCCGGTGCGCCAACGGCTCTCAGGCTGCCAACCGTCGGCTTCGCTATTTAAGGAAGGAAATCGGGCACCGGACAGTGTCCGGTGTGCACCGGACTGTCCGGTGCCCCCGATGACAGAAGGCAAGAATGGCTTTCCAAACTTGTGCTCAACGGCTCCTAGCTGCCTTGGGGCTATAAAAGGGACCCCTAGGCGCATGGAGGAGCACACCAAGCATCCTTTGAGCATCATTGATCACTCACACTTCATTCTCGTGCACTTGTTCGACATTTTAGTGATTTGAGCTCCGTTCTAGTGTGCTAGTCTCTTGAGCTCAAGTCTGGGTTTTGTGTGTGCGTATTCGCTGTGATCTTTGTGTCGTGTGTGAGTTGCTAATCCCTCCCTTGCTCTGTGATTCTTCGTGAACATCTTGTGTAAGGGCGAGAGGCTCCAAGCTGTGGAGATTCCTCGCAAACGGGATTAAGAGAAGAAAAGCAACACCATGGTATTCAAGTTGGTCTTTGGACCGCTTGAGAGGGGTTGATTGCAACCCTCGTCCGTTGGGACGCCACAACGTGGAGTAGGCAAGTGTTGGTCTTGGCCAAACCACGGGATAACCACTGTGCCATCTCTGTGATTGATATCTCTTGGTTATTGTGTTGTGTTGAGATCCTTCTCTAACCACTTGGCATATTACTGTGCTAACAAGTAACCAAGGTTTGTGGCTTAAGTTTTTGAAGTGTTACAGGATCACCTATTCACCCCCCCCTCTAGGTGCTCTCAACTCAAGCATGTGAAATGTTATAGATGTAATAATTAAGAAAGGTATGTTTCTAGACTTAGTACATTGGTTTTAGTGTACTAATATACTTGTCTAAGTGTTAGAAACAGAAAGAAGAAGAAAAGGAAAGAGGTGCAAAAGGCTTGGATGTGTACAGCCAAGACTCTGCTCAGTCTCGGTGCACCGGACTGTCCGGTGGCTCACCGGACAGTGTCCGGTGGTGCACCGGACAGTGTCCGGTGCGCCAGGCTGGCTCGAGCGAACTGGCCGCTCTCAGGAATTCACCGGCGACGTACGACTATAATTCACCGGACTGTCCGGTGTGCACCGGACTGTCCGGTGAGCCAACGGTCGGTCGGGCCAACGGTCGGCCACGCGATCTGCGCGGGACACGTGGCCGAGCCAACGGCTAGATGGAGGCACCGGACTGTCCAGTGTGCACCGGACATGTCCGGTGCGCCAACGGCTCCAAGACTGCCAACGGTCGGCTTCGCCATAGAAGGAAAGAAATCGGGCACCGGACAGTGTCCGGTGTGCACCGGACTGTCCGGTGCACCACCCGACAGAAAGCTGATATTGCCTTCCAAATGAATTCCAATGGCTCCTAGGCCCCTTGAGTCTATAAAAGGGACTCCTAGGCGCCTCCAAGAGGAGAAGAAGTGCAGCCAACAAGTGTAGACTTCACTAGAATCAATTCTCGCTCTCCCTCTTGTGTGTAACTCTATAGTTTGTGTAGAAGGCACAGCTATAAGCCTTTAGAGAGAGGAGTAGTGTTGCTAAGAGCTAGAGCAAGGTCTTGAGCGTATCGTTACTCTGCCGGGGTGCTGCCAAGAAGTTTGTAAGCAGCCGCGGTTCTGTTGTAACCCCACTCAATAGTGAAAGGCTCTATCTGTCATACTGATAGATCTGAGCAAACGGAGGAAGGAGTTGAAATAGACTCCAAGCCCAGGTGTGGCTAACTCCAACGAGGACTAGGCAAGCATTTCAGGCTTGGCCGAACCTCGGGATAAATCCTTGCGTCTGTGTGCTCTGTTCTATCCTGACTCTCTGCCTTACTCGTCTTTATATCTGCACTTCAATACTTGTCTGTGGTATAAGCTTGATTTGAAGTGCAGGACATTTTGAGACAGGATCTTCCATTCCGCTGCAACCTACTCGAAGAGTCTTCTCACTTCACTGCGTACTAAGTTTTCGAGTAGAGTAAGAATTTAAGTTTTAAAGTAATAAGTTTTATTCGCCTATTCACCCCCCCTCTAAGCGACATCCAGATCATGTTCTCGAGTCAAAGGGAACTTTCAATAATTGGTCATACACTCATACATGTCCACTCTTAAATTTTAACACGCAATACATAAGTCTTAAAACACGATTGTTCACTCACATTCACATACAAGTCTCAACCACACAAATATACAATACATAGTCATGACCACACATAAATAATCATACATGTTCACTGAAGTTTTAACCACATAGTATATAAGTCTTAAACACACGACACATAAACTAGAAATCATGTGGTATGTCGTCTGGATCACTTGATATATCTTGTATGACATCTAAAACCCTAATCCCTAAACCCTAACGGGTACAGTTCTTGCCTCCTTGGTTGTTTTGTGGACCGGTAAAATATGGTTAAAATACGGGAAAATACCGGATTTTCCCGAGAAATCCAAAAACGGACGGTAAATATGTCTCACCGTTTACCGTACCGTTTTCATAATAACATATCCCGTTTCCGTCCCGTTTTTCGTATATCCCGAAAAATCTGAAAACGGTCGGACAAATCTGGTAAACGGTACCGGAAATTTACCGAATTTTACCGATCATTTACATCCTTACCTGTGATGAATGAAGTCAGAGGCACTAGCTGAGAAGCATGGAGAAGCCATGAGCATGACAGTGACACGCCCATCCATGAGTGATTACTACTGGGGGAGCACAGCTAGGAGCCTGAAATGCTGCTGGAGCTGCTAGATGGCTTACACATGGTTGATTGGTGATTTGGACCGGGCAAAGGACTAAAGGTTGTAGCTTGCAGCAGCAGTCACCCGTGTCTGCTGATGGTACTTGTGTAGCTTCCCAAAGGGGTGTTTTTGAGGTGATCTTGATCTGAGAGATCCGAGCCTTCTCTGCAACTGGAGCTGGAGTGACTAGTTCTCTTCTTTCCATGGTCAAGCAGGTGGTAAAACTGACAAAAAAAAGAAATTGATAAAAAAACAAAATAAAAACGCCGTTGCCGGGGATCGAACCCGGGTCACCCGCGTGACAGGCGGGAATACTCACCACTATACTACAACGACTTAGTTTTGTAGCGATTTTAATATCTATGGAGGCCACTTTAGCATCCGTTGTGGATGTGAAGCCGTGCTTCTCTTGGAACGCTTTGGCCATGCCAACCGCGTCTTTGCCTAGATGGAAACCCTTGGCGAGAGCATGGTGCTCACAACATACTCGCCCTTGTGGACAACGTTGCAGGGTTTTTAGTATGGGAAAACAAAAAATATCGAAGGACATAGATAAATACAATATATCGGAAATATCTGACCAAATTCAAAAAAAATGGCAACATTTCGTCTAAAACCATCTCTAATCCATTAAAAGATTAATACATGAATGATTGCACAGAAAACCAAAAGAATAAAACATTAATCACATTGTGCCAACCATCAAAGAAGAAGCCAACAACAGCAGCAGCTTAAATATGAAGTGGACAAGTAATGGCAACCTCAAATATTAGTACATAACATAATTAAGTCACCACTGAATCATATATTACAGTCCATTAGATAGTAAAAGTAATGGCAGCTTCAAATATTAGTACGTTACAAAAGTTAGGCGTCTATTTAAGCAAACGACACATCGCCAAAAGACATTAATCAGTGAAGCATTGCCATATCCAGATCTTTCCTTGGAGCCATACAACACCTACAAATAATTACATAGGAAAGTGTCATGAGATAAATCACAATAAGGCGGTGATTGTAAAAGTTAGTAGGCGAAAGGGTAATCTAACCATTTATAATTTATTAATATTCTTGAAAGTTGGCTTCCTTTTTCTTGTTGATCATGGACGCAAAGGAGTTGGTTCCCCATGTCTAGAACCTAGAATGACAAAGCACGTATCAATTTTATGTCGCCAAGAAGCAAATATCTAGAAATCTTGCTTGCATGTGTGCATTTTCATGTCACATGTGCAGTTGAGATAAGTCACCTTTGGCAGGACTAGCAGCCCTAGTGCTACCACTTCCATCGGCACCAACATCATTATTGCCTTGAAAAAATTGAGATTCCAAATAATAAAAATTACGTTATGTTAATAACAAATGTAAACTAGAAATTTTGATCGAAACTCACCATCACCTTCATCATTGGAACTACTGTCACCTGACTCAGCATAAATTGGGCTGTCTTGTTCTTGTGAAACTACGAAATGAACTTTGTTTAGTTGAGCTACCAGACCTACTGCCACTTGTCTAGCTGAAAGGGAAATAGGGTCAAACCTTTTCCTATATGAATTTTGGTGGTTGAATTGCCCAACACAAACAATTAGACTAACTAGTTTGCTCTAGATTATGAGTTCTACAGGTGTCAAAGGTTTACAACAAACCAATACAAAGTCAAAAGGAAGGGTTGAAAGAGACCCGGTCTTTGTGACCACCTCAACGGGGAGTAGGTTTGCAAGAACTGAACCTCGGTAAAACAAATCACCGCGCCTCACTCTTCATTTGCTTGTGATTTGTTTTTGCCCTCTCTTTCGGACTCGATTATATTTCTAACGCTAACCCCGGCTTGTAGTTGTGCTTAAATTTGTAAATTTCAGATTCCGCCTATTCACCCCCTCTAGGTGACTTTCAATTGGTATCAGAGCCCGGTGCTTCATTAGAGCTTAACCGCTCGAAGTGATGTCGGGATATCACGCTAAGAAGGAGGTCATGACTGGCGAGAAGCCCGCTACAAGCCTCGGGAAGGCTCCATCAAGGGAGTCCGGTTCCAAGGGAAAGGGAGAATCACACTCCCACAACAAGTCGCATCGGAGTGGCAACAAAAAGAAGAAGATGAAGAAGGTAATCTACTACGAGACCGATTCTTCGTCGCCATCCACCTCCGGCTCCGATGCGCCGTCCGTAACTTCTAAGCGCCATGAGCGCAAGAAGTTTAGTAAGATCCCCCTACGCTACCCTCATATTTCTAAACGTACTCCATTACTTTCCGTTCCATTAGGCAAACCACTGGTTTTTGACGGTGAAGATTATAACATGTGGAGTGATAAAATGAGGCATCACCTAACCTCACTCCACACTAGTATTTGGGACGTTGTTGAGTTTGGTGTATAGGTACCATTCGTAGGGGATGAGGACTATGATTCGGACGAAGTTGCCCAAATCCGGCACTTCAACTCACAAGCCACCACAATACTCCTCGCCTCTCTAAGTCGAGAGGAGTATAACAAGGTGCAAGGATTGAAGAGCGCCAAGGAAATTTGGGACGTGCTCAAGACCGCGCACGAAGGAGACGAGGTGACCAAGATCACCAAGAGGGAGACGATCGAGGGGGAGCTCGGTCGTTTCATGCTCAACCAAGGAGAAGACCCACAAGCCATGTACAACCGGCTAAAGACCTTGGTAAATCAAGTGCGCAACCTCGGGAGCACCAAGTGGGATGACCATGAAATGGTCAAGGTTATTCTTAGATCACTCGTATTTCTTAACCCTACTCAAGTTCAATTAATTCGTGGTGATCCAAGATATAAACTAATGTCTGCCGAGGAAGTGATAGGAAAATTTGTGAGCTTTGAATTGATGATCAAAGGCTCAAAGAAGATCATCGAGCAAGGCACCTCCTCCTCCGTACCCGAGGTACAACCCGTTGCATTCAAGGCAACGGAGGAGAAGAAAGAAGACTCTACACCGAGTAGGGTCCCCATCGACGCCTCCAAGCTCGACAATGAGGAGATGGCGCTCATCATCAAGAGCTTCCGCCAAATCCTCAAACAAAGGAGGGGGAAGGACTACAAGCCCCGCTCCAAGAAAGTATGCTACAAATGTGGTAAGCCTGGTCATTTTATCGCTAAATGTCCATTGTCTAGTGATAGTGACAGGGAAAACGACAAGAGGGGAAAGAGGAAGGAAAAGAAGAAGTATTACAAGAAGAAGGGTGGCGATGCACATGTTTGCCGGGAGTGGGACTCCGACGAGAGCTCCGCTGACTCCTCCGACGACGAGGACGCCGCCAACATCGCCATCAACAAAGGCCTCCTCTTCCCCAACGTCGGCCACAAATGTCTTATGGCGGAGGTCGGCAAGAAGAAGAAGGTAAAATCAAGATCCTCCACTAAGTATGCCACTTCTAGTGATGAGGAAAATTCTAGTGATGATGAGGACAACTTGCTTACTCTTTTTGCCAATCTTAACATGCAACAAAAAGAGAAATTAAATGAATTGATTAGTGCTATTCATGAGAAGGATGAACTCTTGGATAGCCAAGAGGACTTCCTTATTAAGGAAAACAAAAAGCATGTTAAGACTAAAAATGCTTATGCTCAGGAGGTAGAGAAAAATGAAAAATTAACTAGTGAGCTAAGTACTTGCCATGACACTATCTCCAACCTTAGAATTGAGAATGCTAATTTGATTGCTAAGGTTGAGAAGTCAAATATTTGTGATGATTCAATTACCAATCTTAGAAATGATAATTCTAGTCTAATTGCTAAGATTGAAAAATTGAATGCCTCTCTTGCTAGCCTTAAGTTTGAGAATGAAAAATTAATTGCTAAGACTGAAGAATTAGATGTTTGCAATGTTTCTATTTCCAATCATAGAGATGAGAATGTCATTTTACATGCTAAGATTGTTGAATTAAATGATTGCAAACCCTCTACATCTACCGTTGAGCATGTTTCTATTTGCACTAGATGTAGAGATATTAACATTGATGCTATTCATGATCACCTTGTTATGATTAAACAACAAAATGATCATATAGCTAAATTAGATGCTAAAATTGCCGAGCATGAACTAGAAAATGAGAAATTTAAATTTGCTCGTAGTATGCTTTATAGTGGGAGACGCCCTGGCATTAAGGATGGCATTGGCTTCCAACAGGGAGACAATGTCAAGCTTAATACTCCTCCTAAAAGATTGTCTAATTTTGTTAAGGGCAAGGCTCCCATGCCTCAGGATAACGAGGGTTATATTTTGTATCCTGCTGGTTATCCTGAGGATAAGATTAGGAGAATTCATCAAAGAAGACTCATTCTCACCATGCTTTTATTTATAAGAATGAGGCTTCTAGCTCTAGGCGTTCTACTCATGTTAGAATGCCTAAGAAGAAATCTCCTATTGCATCAAATGATCATAACATTTCATTCAAGACTTTTGATGCATCTTATGTGCTAACTAATAAATTAGGCAAAGTAGTTGCCAAATATGTTGGGGGCAAACACAAGGGCTCCAAGACTTGTGTTTGGGTACCCAAGGTGCTTGTTTCTAATGTAAAAGGACCCAAGACCGTTTGGGTACCTAAGAACAAGGCCTAAATTTGTTTTGTAGGTTTATGCATCCGGGGGCTCAAGTTGGGTCATCGACAGCGGGTGCACAAACCACATGACTGGGGAGAAAAGAATGTTCTCCTCCTACGAGAAAAACCAAGATCCCCAAAGAGCTATCACATTTAGGGATGGAAATCAAGGATTGGTCAAAGGATTGGGTAAAATTGCTATATCACCAGACCATTCTATTTCCAATGTTTTTTGTAGATTCATTAGATTACAATTTGCTTTCTGTTTCTCAATTATGCAAAATGGGCTACAATTGTCTTTTCACGGATGTAGGTGTTACTGTCTTTAGAAGAAGTGATGATTCAGTAGCCTTTAAGGGAGTGTTAGAGGGACAGCTATACTTAGTTGATTTCAATAGAGCTGAACTCGACACTTGCTTAATTGCTAAGACTAACATGGGTCGGCTCTGGCATCGCCGACTAGCCCACGTTGGAATAAAGAATCTTCACAAGCTTCTAAAGGGAGAGCACATTTTGGGACTAACCAATGTTCATTTTGAGAAAGACAGGATTTGTAGCGCATGTCAAGCAGGGAAGCAAATTGGTGTTCATCATCCGCACAAGAACATCATGACGACTGACAGGCCACTCGAGCTCCTCCACATGGACCTATTCGGCCCGATAGCTTACATAAGCATCGGCAGGAGTAAGTACTGTCTAGTTATTGTGGATGATTATTCTCGCTTCACTTGGGTATTCTTTTTGCAGGAAAAATCTCAAACCCAAGAGACTTTGAAAGGATTCTTGAGACGGGCTCAAAATGAGTTTGGCTTGAGGATCAAGAAAATTAGAAGTGACAATGGAACAGAGTTCAAGAACTCTCAAATTGAAGGCTTTCTTGAGGAGGAGGGCATCAAGCATGAGTTCTCTTCTCCCTACACGCCACAACAAAATGGTGTAGTGGAGAGGAAGAATAGAACTCTATTGGACATGGCAAGGACCATGCTTGATGAGTACAAGACTTCGGATCGGTTTTGGGCCGAGGCGGTCAACACCACTTGCTACGCCATCAACCGGTTATATCTACACCGAATCCTCAAGAAGACATCTTATGAACTCCTCACCGGTAAAAAGCCCAATGTTTCATATTTTAGAGTCTTTGGTAGCAAATGCTTTATTCTTATTAAAAGAGGTAGAAAATCTAAATTTGCTCCTAAGGATGTAGAAGGCTTTTTACTTGGTTATGGCTCACCGGACAGTCCGGTGCCTCACCGGACCGTCCAGTGAATTTTAGCCATACGCCGTTGAACGATTCCCGAGAGCGACGACTTCGCCGCAGACGGCTCACCGGACAGTCCGGTGCACCATCGGACAGTCCGATGAATTATAGCTGTACACCGCCGTCAGTTCCCGAGAGTGGCCTGTTCACCGGAGGCTGACCTGGCGCACCAGACACTGTCCAGTGCACCACCGGACAGTCCGGTGTGCCAGACTGCGCTCAGTCTTGGCTGTTCGAGCCAAGATCTTTTCTTCTTCTCTTTTCTCTGATTCCAGCACTTAGACAAATCTATTAGTACAAAAAAACCAATGTACTAAGTCTAGAATCATACCTTCTTATTGATTTGCACTTCATCAATCATTTGGCACAAGATTACTCACTCAATACGTGTTGGGCACTTAATCACCAAAACTATACTAGAAATGGCCTAAGGGCACATTTCCCTTTCAATCTCCCCCTTTTTGGTGATTTATGCCAACACATCAAAAAGCAACTAAAAGAAGTGCAACATCAAATTGAGAACAATAATTTCTTTTGATTCAAATTTGGCATATTTGGATCATTCTTTGCCACCACTTGGTTTGTTTTTGAAATCAAACTCAATTTCCTATCTCTTAGTCAAACACACTTGTTTAGGCATAGAGAGAGGTATTCCATGAGAAAAATTGATCAAGAGCCAAAACTCCCCCTTTTCACATAATCCTACATTCTCCCCACAAGAGGCCAAATTTTGCACATAAGAGTATTTTAACAAAACACAAGTTCTAACTCTACTATTTTCAAAATTCTCAAGTGGTAGCTGATCCATTTGCTTTGGCATTAATTTCTCCCCCTTTGGCATTAAGCACCAAAACGGGATCATTATTGGCCCTTAAACCCCATTGCCTCACCAAAATCTTCAATTAAGAGTAAAAAGGCAATAAGAGCATGCAGATGAACTTGGAGTAAATTACCCTCTCATCGGAGTGCAGTGGAAGTCTTGCATGGTCCAAGTTCACCTTTTCCCTTTCTATCACCTTTGAGACTAAATTAAGAAAACTCAAGCACATGGATAGTCTCAAAGGGTCAAGTTGTAGCATTTCTCCCCCTAAATATGTGCATCATTCACACATGGACTTGTGAGGTCCGGGGATCCCTTGCACAACTTGAGCACCATAAATAAGCAATAAAATGCATAAAGGAACATGATCAAATGCATAAAACACATGTATGCTCTAGATCAATCCAAGTTACGCGAATCTAAGACATTTAGCTCACTACGCAGCCTACAAAAGGTCTTCTCATCTAAAGGCTTGGTAAAGATATCGACTAGCTGGTTCTCGGTGCTAACATAAAACACTTTGATATCTCCCTTTTGCAGGTGGTCTCTCAAAAAGTGATGCCGGATGTCTATGTGCTTTGTGAGGCTGTGTTCAACAGGATTGTCTGCCATGCGGATTGCACTCTCATTGTCACATAGGAGTGGGACTTTGCTCAGATTGTAGCCAAAGTCCCGGAGGGTTTGCCTCATCTAAAGTAGTTGCGCGTAGCACTGTCCTGTGGCAACCTACTCGGCCTCAGCGGTGGATAGGCAACGAAAGTTTGTTTCTTAGAACTCCAAGACACCAGGGACCTTCCTAGGAATTGGCACATCCCTGATGTACTCTTCCTATCGACCTTACATCCAGCAAAATCGGAGTCTGAATATCCAATTAAGTCAAAGGTAGACCCCTTTGGATACCAGATCCTGAAGCAAGGCGTAGCAACTAAATATCTAAGGATTCGCTTAACGGCCACAAGGTGACACTCCCTTGGGTCGGATTGAAATCTAGCACACATGCATACGCTAAGCATAATATCTGGTCTATTAGCACATAAATAAAGTAAAGACCCTATCATAGACCGGTATGCCTTTTGATCAACGGACTTACCTCCTTTGTTGAGGTCGACATGTCCGTCAAATCCCATTGGAGTCTTTGCGGGCTTGGCGTCGTTCATCCCAAACCGCTTGAGCAAGTCTTGCGTGTACTTCGTTTGAGTGATGAAGGTGCCATCCTTGAGTTGCTTCACTTGGAACCCAAGGAAGTAGTTCAACTCGCCCATCATCGACATCTTGAATTTCTGAGTCATCACCCTGCTAAACTCTTCACAAGACTTTTGGTTAGTAGAACCAAATATTATGTCATCGACATAAATTTGGCACACAAATAGATCACCATCACAAGTCTTAGTGAAAAGAGTTAGAGAGCTTGTAGGAGAGGCAGATAAATTTTTACTCTGGTTTTGGCTAGGGTTTTTTGTGGGCCCATGCGTCTATACGGGCCGACACGTCGAACTTTCAGACTTTTCAACGTTCGCACGAAAAAACTGAAATATTTGACCGATATGGAAAAAAATCGGGCCCCACTGATAATAGCAATATACCAGAGTTTTCCATAAATATCGGCCGAAAAAAGCTCTACAACGTTGTTGTTGTCGTCTCCACCAACGGGAACTTCAGTTCCACTATGACAACATAATATAATTGTTGACAACCGTTTCGATCAGATTAGGCGGATTAACTCCTATCTCCACATGTATTTATCCTCTAAACTCGTGTGAGTTGTTAGAGAACGCATAACAGGTCTAGACCTCCCCTTATATTTGAAGGGGTATGACCGACTGAAACACCAACAATCGAACCAAATAAATATATCTTTCGTTCCTTTACTTTTTGCCATAGGAGTAGACGGTAACATAGCCTTCTTCACCTATTCGAATGTACTTCGTTTGCAGGCATCTTGGGTGGCCTATCGATATCAAGACAAACCCTAGGATTTTTCCTCCCTGACGGAGTCCCTCCCGAGGGACGGGGTCAGATTCAGGTGCTGTTGGCGAACACCACTGTCTCTGAGTACGCGTAGACCGTCCGCCCACCAGGTGCGGACCATCTAGCTCAACGTAGAGAACATCGCTCCTGGTGCTAGGTTGTGGACCGTCGGGCCCCAAGCCGTGGACCGTCCGCACCTCTGTAGAGCACCGCCCCTGGTACACTTCCAAGTGATTGACGTCCAGATCGGCGTTAATACACCTTTTGGTGACTCCGCTAGGGATCTATCAGATCGGCCCTCAATGACCAGTTCAAGGGATAACTCTGATGTCTCTCTCAGCAACATCATCGAGCCTTTATCGGCTGAAGATCAGCAGGAGTTCGAGGTACACAAGGATCAGCTGATCAAGCAAGTGCATATGAAATACTTGGCTAACTTCAAGGTAGACAGGAATCACAAGATCATCCGGCAAAGGGTGACTGATCTGGCTTCGCTCCGACCTGCTGCAGCTACCCCAAATTAAGTGAAATAAACAAAATCCAATCTCTTAGATCTTACAAAGATGAACAACAAGAACAAATGCAACAAAGAATATGAGGTACGCAAGATGATTACAAAATTCTAGCGCGTGCATTTGATAAATCAGTTGTTACTAATTTTCCCACGCACGAGGTTGAAATTAAGGATAATACACGTGATTCATCGGCTACAAATTGGCACGACTAATCCCAACCACTTTATAGGATGTCAAGTAATACAACTCATGAACAACCATAGCCTTCTACACAAATCGGGGGTAAATCCACCGATCTGCGCATGGCCGGACCGTCCTCGCATTATCACGGACCATTCGGACCAGCGACTGTTGACCCTGTTTTTCGAACAGAACCATCGAAATCTGCATCCGCCGTATGCAGCGTGAACCCTAACAGATACACACGGACCGTCCGCCTACACAGTCAGACAGTTCGCATAAACAGTCGAACAGTCAACGCATTATGCTAGACAATTCGGCATTGGGTATGCAACACATTATGTTAATTTTATCACTCATCTATATGTCTGTCTCAGTCAAGCTTCCCCTTACTCCCTACGACTCCTCAACGTTGTAACACCCCTCGTGTTACGAGAACTAAAAACTTGACATGTCATCATGAGCACTTGCACTAACTTGCTTGATACACTTAGAATGCATTCACTAGGTCAAAAGTTTTCAAAAGTGTGATGTCGTGTGTTAGGGTATAAGACTTAGATTAAGAGTTTTGCTTAAGCCATGTGAGGGGAAGTCATCTCTTAAATAAGTGACAAGTTGGTTTGAAGTCTTAAAATACTAAAGGCATGACATAGAACCTAGAGCAACTTTGCCTTGAAGTGTAAATCAAGTGGGTGAATCACTAGAAGAAAATAAAGCACATTCAAAACCCTAACTTGAGCTCAAAGGTGAAATGGTGTTTAAATAGATCAAATCCTAAACCAAGAACATTTTGGCCATAAGTTCTGAATTTTAGAGTTAGATCTTAGGTCAAAGAATAATTTTGCTTTCAGCGGTGGATCGAAGTTGAGAAGTGGTTTGGAGAAGTAGTCACAGTTAAAACTCTAAACTAGCCCCAAACGTGGAATTCAAAATCCAGTGAGAACTTGGTAAGATTCAAAGTAACAAAGTTGTATAGCTTGGAAAAGTGAACAACTTTCTTATTTGGAGATTTCCAAGTGGCGTGGAAAGATTTGGAAGAATTTGTAAAAGTTCAGATTTGCTCAAATTGGATTCAACACAAAACAGTTTGGTTTAGCTATTTTTGTACCCCTGTAACTTTTAAATTAGAGACTTTTGGCAAAAGATTGCTTTAACAAACTTGTAGAGTAACCGTTGCAGAACAACGTTTATTAAGTGTCACAACCCTAAACCATATGAAACTAGGAGTAAAAGCAGTCCAAAGTGGGGTTGACATGTTTATGGATTTCAGACTTAGTGCAAATTTAGAGTCAGGATTTGTGTGTTTTGGTGCATCTTTGGAGCTCTCTACTACACTATCCATAGGGTTATAGATTATGGTCACTATAAAAATGTTGTAGATCTGTTATAGGAGTACAAGTGTGTTTAAGTTATCTGACCCAAGAACTATATGGAATTGAGTGTAAATCTTGCTCAAAAGTGGACTGTCAGATTCTGGGTTCAGACTTAACTAAATGGCTTAAGTGCTGAAATTCAGTAAAACATAGCCATGTTTAGAACTCTGTAGTGGCTAATCTGTGGAGAATTAAGTTAGAACTCCTATAGAAAAGAAGTATAGCTATAGTAGGAGATTAAGTTTGGTTAAAGGTCACCCCCTAAAGTTGATTGAAACTTTGTGAAAAGGTGAGCCAAAATGGGGCTAGCAGATTTTTAGAGTTTCAGATGATGAACTATAGGTTAAGTCTAAGATTCAGTGTTTTATGGCTGACTTTGGGCTTCCTTGTGCTGAACCTATGAGGCTTTGGACAATGTAGTATATAGAGACATTTAAGACCCTAGATTGGAGGACAAATGGCATTAAGGGTGATGGTCATGATTCTTGTAACGCCCCGAATTTCGAGTTGAATTTTTTTCTTTTCTCTATCGCTCGCTAAATTCGGATGTTACCCCTCTTTCCCATTTCTTTTCGCTAAAACCTCACCCGTCTTCAAAAAACTTTAAGTCAAGTGATAATAGTAAACCCTAGAGTTATTTTCTTTGATTTGCTGCACCATGCCGAACCATGCATTTTTTTTTGATTGTTTGAAAGTGTGAAAGCATTCATATAGAAAATAGATATTAGAAAAAAAGGAAAATCTTTTCTTTTCTCTCCCCTCCCTCTCCTCCCCCTTTTGGCCCAGCCGCCCCCCTGGCGCGCGGCCCAGCCAGCCGGCCGGCCCAGCCGCGCCCCTCCCCTTTTCCCCCCCTCACGTCGTGGGCCGGCGTGGCCGCAGCCCACCTCGCCCCCCCCCCCCCCCCGCGTCCCCCGCTTTAGGCCCAAGAGCGGCCCAGCCGCGCTCCCCTCCCCCCCCAAATTTCTCTCCCCTCCCCTGCGGGCCCCGCCCGTCAGTCCCCCCCAAATCCCTCTCTCTCCCCTGCCCCGCCGCCCCGATCCCCCTGCTCGCCCGAACCGCCGCCGACCTCACCAGCGGTGAGGCCCTCCCTCCCCCTCCCCTCTTCTCCCTCCCCTCCCTCCTCCTTCCCCAGCCCACCGGCGCTCTCCCGCGGCGTGGCCGCGCCCGCCCTCGGTTCGCCGGCCATGGCGCCCGGCCCCCGGTGCCCTCCCGCGGCGCGGCGAGTCCCGCCTCGCCCGCGCGTGCTCGCCCCGCCCGCCCCCGTGCTCGCCGTCCCCGGCCGCGCCCAGCCCCGGCCGCCCCGCCCCGCCCCCCGTGCTCGCCGTCCCCGGCCGCGCCCGCCCCGGCCGTGGCCTCGCCGGCCATGGCGCCCGCGCGGCGAGTCCCATCACGCCCCGGCGCGCTCCCCCGCCCGGCCTCGGCCCCGTCGTGGCCATGGCGCGCCCGCCCTTGCTCGCCTGCTCGTGCTCGCCCGCCCGCCCCGACGTGTGCACGACTAGTTCGCGGCGCGTGCGTGCGGCCTTGCGTGCTGCTCGCGTAGTGCGCGGTGCTTTGGCACGGCTTGTCGTGCCCTCGTCTACCCCTAGACGTGCCCGTCTACCCCCCCCCCCCCCCGGTATATTTTATGCGTGCTAATCACGTTGTTCATGTTAATGAAATAGGAAACTCAATTTGGAAATTGGTTACGTTAGTTAATTCATATAGTTAATCGTCTATCTCATTTAATGATGACCAACTGAAAGTGGTTAAGTTTCTATTAGTGCATGTAGCTAATCCTTTTGTTAGAGCTAAGTGGAACTAGAGAACGTAACGTCTAGTTATTCGTCCACCCGTAATGCGCCTCGAGCATAAGCCTTAACCCCTGCGAGACCTTCCCCCCCCCCCCCCCGTCTCTTTCTAGCCATGGTAAATGCAATATCGTATGTCATATTCTATGCATGTTAATCTACTTGTTCTCTCGTATGGTGTACTGCTTGTTTCCTAATTTGAATGGATGTATGTATTTATGTTTGCACTCGCATAGAGCACGATTTGGTCGAGGAACCCGAAGAACTTGCAGGAGAAGCCCCTGAGCAGCAGTCGGTTGGTGGAGGCAAGTATCCCCTTGACCTATCTCTGTCCTATTCATTCCTTAATTCACCTCCCGCATTTTCACAGCTATACCTAAGGATTTACTAGCTTTTGTTATCCATGTCCTTGTTTACCTATTTGGGTTGGACTATTATTGCTTAGTCTTATGCTATTGCTCAACTTTAATCAATGAACATGATGAGGATTATCAATGATACGCTGTTTTCCCTCTTTTATTATGATGTTATACTTGTGACCTTCAAGGGGGCTCGAGCGGTTTCTCGAGTGCCTCTCCGTAAAGACCTGTTCGTTGGATGACCGCCCGGGAAAACAGTGCAACCATGAGGGTGGAGTGGGACGCCCTTAGCTGAGTAATTAGAGGAATCTGGGTGTAGTTCGCTTAGCCGTCGTGCCGTCAATGGGGCTTGGTGTATGCAGCTCGCTCTACCAAGGTTGATTTGTCCCTTGAGGAGGAGTGCGATACATTTAGGAAAGCTAACGGGTGGCTACAGCCCCGGGGAATCTTTGTAAAGGCTTCATAGTGAATCCCTGGCCATTCACCTCGGGAGTGAATAAGGGTCTTGCAAGCCCGGGCTAGAGAGGGAATCACGGCTTGTGGGTAAAGTGCGCAACCTCTGCAGAGTGTTATGAAACTGATATATCAGCCGTGCTCGCGGTTATGAGCGGCCAAGGGAGCTCCAGTGATTAGTGGTACTTGATCAGAGATGTTCGGATTACAGGTGGCAATGAGATTGATGATTCTTGGTATTGACTCTGGTAATGGTAAGTGGTACTCTTTCTGTTTGGAAAGGAGTACATTTGGGTTAACAACATGGGCTAACACTAATAATTGGCTCTCTCTCTACTAGAAATAATAACATGACCAACTAAAAGCAACTGCTTGACTTACCCCCACATAAAGCTAGTCCACTACAGCCAAACAGGACACATGCTGAGTATGTTGATGTGTACTCACCCTTGCTCTACACACCAAACCCCCCCTTCCCCAGGTTGTCCGCATTGCAACCACTGCTCAGGAGAAGACGAAGCCGTGGAAGGAGACTTCCAGGAGTTCCAAGATTACGACGAGTTCTAGGTGTGGGTTAGCGGTAACCCCCAGTCGGCTGCCTATGAAGGCCGCGTTTATCTACGTTTCTTTTCCGCACTTTGATTATTGTAAAGACTATGTGGATGTCTCAGACATATGATGTAATCGACTATTTTTCCCTTTTTTTAATACTATTTGAGCACTGTGTGATGATGTCCATGTTATGTAACTGCTGTGTACGTGAATTGCTGATCCTGGCACGTACATGGTGCGCATTCGGTTTGCCTTCTAAAACCGGGTGTGACATAAGGTGGTATCAAAGCCGTGCTGACTGTAGGACCGCTAACCTAGAGTAGAATGGTCGTTCTAAGGATTATAGACCTCGGTCCCTGTCTTGACTTTGGTATCCCTTCAAAAGTTGGTCATATCGACCAAAACTATGTTCTACTATATATTATACCTTGCTGAAAATTGTGTTTTATTCTAATCCTTCATTTATTTATGGTTTATTACTTGCTGGTCATACTAGTTCTGTTCTCACTCTTATGCTTGCGGTGTCTTTTGTAGATGGCTCATCTTAGACACACTGCACGAAAGTCTGTCATCCCCTTCTTACCCTCTCGTCTCGCGGAGCGTCCGCTTCGCCGTCCCGTGGCCGGTCAGTCCAGCCATTTGGAGAGACTGCACCACCGCCTGCATGAGGAGCAGGAACGTCGACGACAGGAGTAGAAGTAGCAGGGCTCTTCTTTCTCGCTCCAGCAGGAGATAGAGTCTGTGAGGAGCTGCTCCCCGTGCTCCCCTGGAGGTGCCCCCTGCACCACCACTGAGCGCCCCAGCCCCTGGAGTAGCTGCTGGAGGAGACCCAGACGACGGAGGTGGCGACGACAGCTCGAGCCATGACGCCAACTTTTCTGCTGACCAGGAGCCGGAAGGATGGGTTGCTCGACCCATCACTCGCGACGCTGCTCGCGGGTGTCACTTCCACGATGCGCTCGACACCATGCTACGTCAGGCACTTGACCGGCGTACTTGGTCCATCGAGTATCGCTGCGTGGTCTACCAGCATAGTCGCGGGGTCTACCCGGACCGCTGGGAGGCGACCTGCTTATTGCGCCGTCCGGAGAACAGTCTCTGGGGTGCTGAGGTCTGCTCAGAGCACTATTCCATATCTGAGCGGGACTCAGCTGAGGCGGCCATGCAAGATGCCGCACGGCGTGCGCTTTCGCACTACTGCTCAGTGCTCGGTGGGGTAGCTGATGGTCTCAACCTAAAGTACTACCCCCACCGTCCATCTGGCAGCACAGGAGGCGTGATTGTCTCACCTGTTGGTGAGGACAATCCTAGGTTAAGCAGCACAGTCAACCTAGCCGCCGTGCTAAACATGGAGCTGGACCATGCATTAGACGAGCTGAGTAGGGCTCATGCTGAGATCGCCCAGCTGCGGGCTGAGCGCATGGAGCGTCGTCACCTGGACGATGGTTCCCCCGCTCCCGTCGGGACTCAGCACCCGTACCGCTCACCTCGGCGTGGACACCAGT
Source organism: Zea luxurians (assembly GCA_029449295.1). Lineage (NCBI taxonomy): Eukaryota > Viridiplantae > Streptophyta > Magnoliopsida > Poales > Poaceae > Zea > Zea luxurians. Next base: position 7,426,031 of record JAOPSE010000005.1, on the reverse strand, counting down.
CTTATGGCAACCCCGACTGCAAGACCAAGATAAATTTAGAACCATAGGTCGTCAGAGTCGGATCTTGTAATTAATACAAAATATATACATAAAAGCTACAGTCTTAGCATTAGTCTCGCTCTTAGTTAGTCTTAGTTAGAATGGGTAGTTTGCTATATCATGTTCATTTATGTTTGTCATGATGAACTATGTTTGATTTGGATCTTTGTAATGACTGTCACCAGGATGTGGGTATCCCCTGCATTTTGGTTTATCTGTTATATGTTAATGGAGTTAGCTATTCAGTTGGGAAACCTTTTATTCCACTTTCCTCTTTATCTGAGAAGCTGTGTTGGTCTGTGTTGGAGATCAGTGAAGATGTTCACCTGTTCAGCGTTGTTGAAGAATTCTATACTCTTCTCTTATGCTGCAAGATTTGCAAGATCAGTTCTGATGTGTGGTTGCATTCTGCAGATGTCAGAAAACAGGCGTAGAGGAGGAAGGCGTGCTCAGCAGGAGCAGGTAGCTCAGCAGGATGAGGCACCCCAGCAACAGCAGCTGCCGCCCCCGCCCCCGATGTCCATCGAGCAGATGTTCCTGATGCAGACTCAGGCAGTTCAAGCCATCGGTCAGACTCTGGCCGCCATTCAGCAGCAGCAACAGCCACCACCTCAGCCTCAGATGCCTCAGATGCCCAGAGACAAGCGTGCTGAATTCATGAGAGGTCATCCCCCAACGTTTGCTCATTCTTCTGACCCCATGGATGCTGAAGACTGGCTGCGCACTATGGAGCGGGAGTTGTATACCGCTCAGTGTGATGACAGGGAGAAAGTCCTGTATGGTCCCCGTCTGTTGAGAGGAGCAGCTCAGTCATGGTGGGAGTCCTATCTCGCCACCCATGCCCACCCCGACACCATCACCTGGGAAGAGTTTAGAGGAAGCTTTCGTCAGTACCATGTTCCTGCAGGTCTGATGACAGTGAAGAAGGAGGAGTTCCTGGCCCTCAAGCAAGGGTCATCGTCTATCAGTGAGTACTGGGACAGGTTTCTGCAGTTGTCTCACTGTGCTCCTGAAGATGTCAACACCGACGCCAAGAGAGAGTATCGTTTCCAGAGAGGCTTGGTTGACCCTCTGCAGTATCAGCTGATGAATCATACTTTCCCGACATTCCAGCACCTGATTGACAGAGCAATCATGATAGAGAGGAAGCGTAACGAGATGGAGGATCGTAAGCGCAAGATCAGTGGACCCCAGCTTGGAAGCAGCAGTCGTCCTCGTTTCTCAAGCAATCAACCTCAGCAGTTCAGGCAGAACCAGCGTCCACCTCAGCAGCAGCAGTTCCAAAGGCAGTATCCTCAGTACCAGTATCAGAATCGTCAGAACAATCAGTCAGGAGGAGGTCAGTTTCAGAGGCAGAATCAGTAGGCACCTCGTCTTCCTGCCCCAACAAACCAGCAGAACAATCAGGCAGCACCAGCTCAAGTGGGAAACAGGGCATGTTTCCACTGTGGAGAGCAGGGCCATTGGGTGATGCAATGTCCGAAGAAGGCAGCCCAGCAGCAATCAGGCCCCAATGCCCTAGGAAAGCAGCATGTGTCTCAGCCTGGAGCAGGCAACCGCTCTCAGACGCGCTATAATCATGGGAGACTGAATCATTTGGAGGCTGAAGCAGTTCAGGAGACCCCCAGCATGATAGTAGGTATGTTTCCAGTCAACTCCCATATTGCAGAAGTGCTATTTGATACTGGGGCAACGCATTCTTTTATTACTGCATCATGGGTAGAAGCACATAATCTTCCAATAACCACCATGTCAACCCCCATTCAAATTGACTCAGCCGGTGGTAGAATTCGAGCCGATAGCATTTGTTTGAATGTATGCGTGGAAATAAGGGGGATAGCGTTTCCCGCTAACCTCATAGTAATGGGTACTCAGGGGATAGATGTCATCCTAGGGATGAATTGGCTAGATAAGTATCAGGCAGTTATCAGTTGTGATAAGAGGACAATCAAGTTGGTGTCCCCACTAGGAGAGGAAGTGGTGACAGAGTTAGTCCCGCCTGAACCAAAGAAAGGAAGTTGTTATGAGATGGCTGTCGATAGCAGTGAAGCAGACCCAATTGAGAGTATCAAGGTTGTGTCTGAGTTTCCAGATGTGTTTCCAAAGGACTTGCCAGGTATGCCACCAGAGCGAAAAGTTGAATTTGCTATAGAGCTTCTTCCTAGAACCGCCCCCATCTTTAAGAGAGCTTACAGAATATCTGGACCAGAGTTGGTCGAGCTTAAGAAGCAGATCGATGAGTTGTCAGAGAAAGGTTACATTCGGCCAAGCACCTAGCCTTGGGCCACCCCTGTCCTATTTGTGGAGAAGAAAGATGGCACCAAAAGGATGTGTATCCACTATCGAGCTCTGAATGAGGTCACCATCAAGAACAAGTACCCCTTGCCTAGAATAGAAGATCTGTTTGACCAGTTGAGAGGAGCCAGCGTGTTCTCCAAGATAGATCTGAGGTCAGGTTATCATCAGCTCCAGATCCGACCTTCAGATATTCCGAAGACGGCATTCATTACCAAGTATGGGTTGTATGAGTTCACAGTGATGTCTTTCGGTCTAACCAATGCACCGGCCTTCTTCATGAACTTGATGAACAGTGTATTCATGGATTATCTTGATAAGTTTGTGGTGGTATTTATTGATGATATTCTAATTTATTCTCAAAGTGAAGAAGAGCATGCAGATCATTTGAGGATGGTATTGCAGAGATTGCGAGAGCACCAGTTTTATGCAAAGTTGAGCAAGTGTGAGTTCTGGATCAGTGAAGTCCTGTTCTTGGGTCATATAATCAACAAAGAAGGATTGGCTGTGGATCTGAAGAAAGTGGCAGACATTCTGAACTGGAAGGCGCCAACAGATGCCCGAGGAATCAAGAGCTTCATTGGAATGGCCGGATACTATCGGCGATTCATTGAAGGGTTTTCGAAGATTGCAAAACCAATGACAGCGTTGCTAGGCAACAAGTTCGAGTTCAAGTGGACCCAGAAATGTCAAGAGGCCTTCGAAGCGCTGGAAGAGAAGTTGACTACAACGCCTGTCTTAGTCTTGCCGGATGTGCACAAGCCCTTCTCGGTGTATTGTGATGCTTGTTACACATGTTTGGGATGTGTGTTGATGCAAGAGGGAAAAGTTGTGGCTTACTCGTCCCGACAGCTGAAGGTTCATGAGAAGAATTACCCAATCCATGACCTAGAGTTGGCAGCAGTGGTTCACGCATTGAAGACATGGAGGCACTATCTGTATGGACAGAAATGTGATGTTTACACAGACCACAAGAGTCTGAAGTACATATTCACTCAGTCAGAGCTGAATATGAGGCAAAGAAGATGGTTAGAGTTGATCAAAGACTATGAGTTGGAGATCCATTACCATCCAGGCAAAGCGAATGTAGTGGCAGATGCTCTGAGCAGGAAGAGTCAAGTCAATCTGATGGTCGCTCGTCCGATGCCTTATGAATTGGCCAAAGTGTTTGACAGGCTGAGTCTCGGATTTCTGAACTACACGCGAGGAGTCACAATTGAGTTGGAACCTACCTTGGAGCGGGAAATCAAAGAAGCACAGAAGAATGATGAGAAGATCAGTGAGATCCGACGACTGATTCTAGACGACAGAGGCAAGGATTTTTGGGAAGATGCAGAAGGTGTGATATGGTTCAAAGGCCGCTTGTGTGTTCCCAATGTCTAGTCTATTCGAGAGGTGGTTCTCAAGGAAGCTCATGAGATAGCCTATTTGATTCACCCTGGTAGTGAGAAGATGTATCAGGATCTGAAGAAGAAATTCTGGTGGTACGGAATGAAGAGGGAAATCGCGGAGCATGTGGCTATGTGTGATAGTTGTCGGCGGATCAAGGCATAGCACCAGAGACCAGCTGGATTGTTGCAACCGTTGCAAATTTCTCAATGGAAATGGGATGAAATCGGTATGGATTTCATAGTCGAATTGCCTCGCACTCGAGCCGGCTACGATTCTATTTAGGTAGTAGTGGATCGCTTAACCAAGTCAGCCCACTTCATACCAGTCAAGACCAACTACAGCAGCACAGTATTGGCAGAGTTGTACATGTCTCGAATCGTTTGTCTTCATGGTGTGCCAAAGAAGTTAGTGTCAGACAGAGGAACGCAGTTCACCTCTCATTTCTGGCAGCAGTTGCATGAAGCCTTGGGCACACATCTGAATTTCAGTTCAGCCTACCATCCGCAGACAGATGGTCAGACCGAAAGGAACAATCAAATCCTTGAAGACATGTTGAGAGCATGTGCGTTGCAAGATCAGTCCGGATGGGACAAGAGATTGCCTTATGCAAGGTTCTCCTATAACAACAGTTACCAGGTCAGCTTGAAGATGTCACCATTTCAGGCGCTCTATGGAAGGAGTTGTAGAACTCCATTGCAATGGGATCAGCCTAGAGAAAAGCAAGTGTTCGGGCCAGACATTCTGCTTGAAGCTGAAGAGAACATCAAGATGGTCCGAGAGAATCTGAAGATAGCGCAATCAAGGCAGCGAAGCTATGCAGATACAAGAAGAAGAGAGCTGAGTTTCGAAGTCGGAGACTTTGTCTATCTGAAAGTGTCACCGATTAGAGGAGTCAGAAGGTTCGGAGTCAAAGGCAAGCTAGCACCCCGCTACATCGGTCTATACCAGATTCTCGCAAGGCGTGGAGAAGTGGCCTATCAGGTCAGCCTACCAGAAAATTTATCTGCTGTGCATGACGTCTTTCACGTGTCTCAGTTGAAGAAGTGCTTGCGGGTGCCAGAGGAGCAATTGCCAGTTGAAGGTCTTGAAGTCCAGGAGGACTTGACCTACGTTGAGAAGCCAACGCAAATCCTTGAGACCGCGGACAGAGTTACCTGAAGGAAGACCATCAGAATGTGCAAAGTCAGATGGAATCATCATTCAGAGGAAGAGGCAACCTGGGAGCGTGAAGAGGATCTGATGGCCAAATACCCTGAGCTCTTTGCTAGCCAACCCTGAATCTCGAGGGCGAGATTCTTTTAAGGGGGATAGGTTTGTAACGCCCCGAATTTCGAGTTGAATTTTTTTTTCTTTTCTCCATCGCTCGCTAAATTCGAGCGTTACCCCTCTTTCCCATTTCTTTTCGCTAAAACCTCACCCGTCTTCAAAAAACTTTAAGTCATGTGATAATAGTAAACCCTAGAATTATTTTCTTTGATTTGCTGCACCATGCCGAACCATGCATTTTTTGATTGTTTGAAAGTGTGAAAGCATTCATATAGAAAATAGATATTAGAAAAAAAACCGAAAATCTTTTCTTTTCTCTCCCCTCCCTCTCCTCCCCCTTTTGGCCCAGCCGCCCCCTGGCGCGCGGCCCAGCCAGCCGGTCGGCCCAGCCGCGCCCCCCTCCCCTTTCCCCCCCTCACGTCGTGGGCCGGCGTGGCCGCGGCCCACCTCGCCCCCCCCTGCGTCCCCCACTTTAGGCCCAAGAGCGGCCCAGCCGCGCTCCCCTCCCCTCCCCCCCCAAATTTCTCTCCCCTCCCCTGCGGGCCCCGCCCGTCATTCCCCCCCCAAATCCCTCTCTCTCCCCTGCCCCGCCGCCCCGATCCCCCTGCTCGCCCGAACCGCCGCCGCCGCCAACCTCGCCCGCGGTGAGGCCCTCCCTCCCCCTCCCCTCTTCTCCCTCCCCTCCCTCCTCCTTCCCCCGCCCACCGGCGCTCTCCCGCGGCGTGGCCGCGCCCGCCCTCGGCTCGTCGGCCATGGCGCCCGGCCCCACCCCGGCTGCGTCCGCCCCGGCCGTGGCCTCGCTGGCCATGGCGCCCGCGCGGCGAGTCCTATCCCGCCCCGGCGCGCTCCCCCGCCCGGCCTCGGCCCTGTCGTGGCCATGGCGCGCCCGCCCTTGCTCGCCTACTCGTGCTCGCCCGCCCGCCCCGACGTGTGCACGGCTAGTTCGCGGCGCGTGCGTGCGGCCTTGCGCGCTGCTCGCGTAGTGCGCGGTGCTTTGGCACGACTCGCCATGCCCTTGTCTACCCCTAGACGTGCACGTCTACCCCCCCCCCCCCCCCCCCCGTATATTTTATGCACGCTAATCACGTTGTTCATGTTAATAAAATAGGAATCTCAATTTGGAAATTGGTTACGTTAGTTAATTCATATAGTTAATCGTCTATCTCATTTAATGATGACCAACTGAAAGTGGTTAAGTTTCTATTAGTGCATGTAGCTAATCCTTTTGTTAGAGCCAAGTGGAACTAGAGCACGTAACGTCTAGTTATTTGTCCACCCGTAATGCGCCTCGAGCATAAGCCTTAACCCCTGCGAGACCTTCCCCCCGTCTCTTTCTAGCCATGGTAAATGCAATATCGTATGTCATATTCTATGCATGTTAATCTACTTGTTCTCTCGTATGGTGTACTGCTTGTTTCCTAATTTGAATGGATGGATGTATGTATGTTTGCACTCGCATAGAGCACGATTTGGTCGAGGAACCCGAAGAACTCGCAGGAGAAGCCCCTGAGCAGCAGTCGGTTGGTAGAGGCAAGTGTCCCTTGACCTATCTCTGTCCTATTCATTCTTTAATTCACCTCCCGCATTTTCACAGCTATACCTAAGGATTTACTAGCTTTTGTTATCCATGTCCTTGTTTACCTATTTGGGTTGGACTATTATTGCTTAGTCTTATGCTATTGCTCAACTTTAATCAATGAACATGATGAGGATTATCAATGATACGCTGTTTTCCCCTCTTTTATTATGATGTTATACTTGTTACCTTCAAGGGGGCTCGAGCGGTTTCTCGAGTGCCTCTCCGTAAGGACCTGTTCATTGGATGACCGCCCGGGAAAACAGTGCAACCATGAGGGTGGAGTGGGACGCCCTTAGCTGAGTAATTAGAGGAACCGGGGTGTAGTTCGCTTAGTCGTCGTGCCGTCAATGGGGCTCGGTGTATGCGGCTCGCTCTACCAAGGTTGATTTGTCCCTTGGGGAGGAGTGCGGTACATTTAGGAAACCTAACGGGCGACTACAGCCCCGGGGATTCTTTGTAAAGGCTTCGTAATGAATCCCTGGCCATTCACCTCGGGAGTGAATAAGGGTCTTGCAAACCCGGGCTAGAGAGGGAATCACGGCTTGTGGGTAAAGTGTGCAACCTCTGCAGAGTGTTATGAAACTGATATATCAGCCGTGCTCGCGGTATGAGCGGCCAAGGGAGCTCCAGTGATTAGTGGTACTTGATCAGAGATGTTCGGATTACAGGTGGCAATGAGATTGATGATTCTTGGTATTGACTATGGTAATGGTAAGTGGTACTCTTTCCGTTTGGAAAGGAGTACGTTTGGGTTAACAACATGGGCTAACACTAAAACTTGGCTCTCTCTACTAGAAATAATAACCTGACCAACTAAAAGCAACTGCTTGACTTACCCCCACATAAAGCTAGTCCACTACAGCCAAACAAGACACTTGTTGAGTATGTTGATGTGTACTCACCCTTGCTCTACACACCAACCCCCCCCTTTCCCAGGTTGTCCGCATTGCAACCACTGCTTAGGAGAAGACGAAGCCGTGGAAGGAGACTTCCAGGAGTTCCAAGATTACAACGAGTTCTAGGTGTGGGTTAGCGGTAACCCCCAGTCGGCTGCCTGTGAAGGCCGCGTTTATCTACGTTTCTTTTCCGCACTTTGATTATTGTAAAGACTATGTGGATGTCCCAGACATATGATGTAATCGACTATTATTCCTTTTTTTAATACTATTTGAGCACTGTGTGATGATGTCCATGTTATTTAACTGCTGTGTACGTGAATTGCTGATCCTGGCACGTACATGGTTCGCATTCGGTTTGCCTTCTAAAACCGGGTGTGACAATTCTATACAGAAAATGGAGTAAAGTTGGTCCCAAACTTTGCTGTCAGGTTTACACTGACTGCATTCTAATTCAGCCACTGAAGCATGAAAGCAGTGGAGGATGCATAGTTTGGAGGTGTTTTGTGATCAATTTGAGTGGTTTTAGACTATAGTTTCTATAGTAAACTTGGAGACCAGTGTTAGGAGAAAACTATGTCTAAACTTCCTCTGTTAGACTTGTGAGAGATGGATCAAGTAGACTGTTTCTAAGTGATTCAGTGTGTTTTTACCATATTTCGGAGCTCTATAGTAATTTATCCAACCAAACCCATAGCAAAGTCAAAGACTAAGTATAGGAGAACAAGTTCATGCAAAGATTTGGTGTGGCTACTGTATACAATTGAGAGAAAATGGTGCTACAATTTCCTCTGTCAAAGATAGTGTGGGCTGATCAGTTAAACTGAAGTTGAGTGTTTAGTTGTTTTTGTTATACTTTGGAACACCACAACTTCAGTTCTGAGTAGTTTCAGACCTGGAGTGTTATACCAAATAGAAAGGGCTATTGTTGGAGAGGAATGTTAGTTAAGAAATATAGATCTGTTGTTGAGGAGATTTATGAGATAGAAGGGCTTAAACAAGGGCTATGCAATGGCTAGTATTGACTATTTAAGTCTAGTTCGGTACTGATTTGGTAGTCTGAACAAGAATCTCCCTATCTTGCTAAACCCCACAATGTGTTTAAGTTGTCATAGGTATAAGTGTTAGTAGGGATGGAGTACATAGCTCAGGTGCTGAAGGTTTCCCACTACAGAAAGATATCTATGAGTTGGACTGTTTTGGAGATAGTGGAGGGAAATGTAGTTATCTGAATACGTATCAGGTTTGGAGTTGCAGAAAAGATCTCCTCCCCCTGTTGTACTACATTGGTGTGCTCAAGCTGAGGTAAACCTTGGGTGGACAATAAATTAACTTGAGGTCCCTCCATATTGAGAAATATCAAACCATAGTCTGCAAATACCTATCCACAAGTGGAGTGTATATCTGTTTTGTTTACTATTTAGTGAACTGGACAGCAAAGACTTCTAGTGGCCTCTCCCTTTAGAAATATCAAACTTTTGGACTCATTTGTGTCTGCCTATGCTGGAGTTCTTATCTGCTTGCTATCTACAATATTGGACAAAAGAGATATTTGTGGCTATGAGCCAGCCAAAGTGCAATGGCTTGACAATAGTTGTATGACTAGTGTGGTGCTTGAAGGCCACATGGGGATGTAAGGATTGTGTTGGCACCCCTGAGAGCTCTTCACCTCCATGCACTGCACAAGTCTAGTGATGCATGCCCTTGTTTAGTGGCTATAAAACTTGGTTCAGGGAATTTCTCCTCCCTATCCTCGAGCTCTAGCTCATGGACCACTGTTAATGTGTGGAATTTGTGTGTTCTTGCTAGGGTTAAACCTCTCCCCAGCCCTAGGTTATCCCTGTATAGAGCCGTGCGAGCCATCTTCCTGCCAGTGGTGACCACCGCAGCAATCCTTCCACCTCACCATGGCCAGGGGTCTCCAAGGGGTGTCTCGGCCGTGTGGCACCCATTCCCTACTCCTCACAGGTCAGTGAAGCTCCCTGAGTTCCCTGTTTGCTACCTAGAACAATGTCGCGCCACCGTGATCTAGCGCCGGGGACACCCTTAGTGTCGACCCATGCACCCGCACCATCCCCGGTGGGTTTCACACACGCACCGTAGCCTTGTTAGGTCGCTGAAGCTCTCTGAGCCATTGGTTTGAGCTCTACCCCACCGTGTCCACGAAATCAAGCTCGTCGGCCCCAATTTTACGTCGCCTCCATTGGTAGCAGGGTATATGGGTCTCCGCGGGTCGATTAGGCCCATATCCAGGTCCGGCATGGTCGAGAAATTTTAGAATTTGGGTCCCAATTTGTGCGCCTTTCAGAATTTGGGACTTAGTTCACGCACCTCTAACATTTTAGGACTAGGACATGCGAATTCTTCATTTCATGTGTTTTTTCTCCTCTTTTTCTCATTTGCAATTATTTTCTTTTCTTTTACACATGTAGGCTTTGTCAAGTGACTTTTTTTGCCCATGACCATTGTTCAGCTTCTCCACATCAAATTCTAGCCTGAATAGATCGAACAGCTACCGCTGTCGCCCGCCATGGCCATGGCCTCCACGCTGCTGGCTCTCCTCCTCCTCGAGTCTTCTAAAGCTTGGCTCTCTTCCTCCTCACCTCTTCTCAAGCTTGTCTGTCGCCTCTCTCCTGCCGAAGGAGATGCTCGCCAGCGCTAGGGACGAATTTGGGACTTAGTTCACTCACCCCTTCTAAATGAGCTCGGCCAGCTGCAGGAGCAGCTCGCTTTCCTCAAAGATGGCACAGGGCACCAACTATCCTACCCTATTCGATGGTCCAAGTGCCAGAGCTCCGGCGGCTGTGGCTATGGCACCGATGACGAGACAGTAATGGCGCAGCGGGTAACAAAAGGATTGCAGGTGGGGAGAGGAAGAGGAAGGTGGTGGCGTCAAGGTGCTAGGTACTTGGAGCGTAGCAGGATGTTCTAGTCCTGCTCCATGGACCATGGAGGCGTCGAGGTGCATCCTGGCGCCAGCGTCGAGGAGCCCGCCGTCGCGTACTAACCTGGTGTCAGCTCATCGGCAGATGGAAGTAAAGAGTTGAGTAACAAGCAACAGAGCGAGACTGTTTTGGGCCAGCGCGTGAGGAAGCCCAGCTCAAGGTGGTCTAGTGCAGAGTGGATTTGTTAGCTGTAACCCGATAGCCCAGTTAGCCAATATGGCTTGTAATAAATACTGAACGCAACAGAGAAAATGACAGTTTGGAATATGAAATCAATACAAACTCACCTCCTACTCTGAATCTCCTTGCACATATCTTCGTCTCCTCCGTTCAGCGATCAGCATCACTGACAATTGGTATCAGAGGTCTCAGCGGTCCTGGCGACGAACCTGTACTTTACGTGGCGCGCAAAGATGGCGGGAGCGTCGGACCCAACGATAGCAGCAGCAATCGCAGCACAATCCAAGTCCATCGAATCCCAGTCCAAGACCTTGGCCGCCCAATCCAAGCTGTTGTAGCAGTTGTGTGATCGCCTCGAGTCACACGACGAGCGCTGGAGACAGTTGGAGTCTGGAGTGGGGAAGAATGTCGACAACATCTCGGTGCTCACGAACAGGATCGAGTCCGTAGGTGACGTGAACCCTCAAGCAGATTTGGGGAGAGATTTGTGGGCTCAGCTCGACGCCCAGGTTGCTGAGTTGCAATCCGTGGCACTGGATCAGATCGACTCTATCGCGACGAACACCACGACCCGAGTGGAGGTGCTGGAGAATGTCAACGCGGTGTTCGACGCTTGGCGGCCCCGAATTGAGAACTCGGTCGACACCATCAAGTCTTCCGTGGAGGAGGTCAGGACCGAGCTCGGACGGGTGTCCCGATTCCTGGAGCGTGCAGTGCTCGACGACCCCTCGAACCGCGCTGGAATTCTTGGACCGTTTGCGTCGGCAAGGGAGCGTGCGTTTCCAGCCGTACCAAACGTCGATGGCCCAATTGGGACCTGATCTGTGCCTACATTTCGGGAGACTGGTTTGGGGGGTGTTTCTTACCCATACCATCTCCCGACCAATGGTATGCCTAATCCTACACCCTCTCAGTATCATGATGATTTTGAACCCCTCCTGGTTATCCTCATCATAAGCATGTTCCACCTGTTTTCGGAACTCGCAATCAGGAAGCCGTCTTCAGTAGGTCTTTAGGCAACTTGCCTAAATTACCTTTCCCTGCATTTGATGGAGAGAATCCCAAGCTTTGGTAGTCTAGATGCGAGTCCTATTTCCGCATGTATGATGTAGAGTACACAGTTTGGGTGAGGGTGGCATCTATGCAGTTGGTGGGAGCTGCAGCACGTTGGTGGCAATCTGTAGAGTCCCATGCAGCACATCTATCCTGGGAAGGGTTTTGTGCTCTCATTAGAGAGCGTTTTGCCAAAATTCAGCATCAGCTTTTACTACGACAGTTGTTTCATATCAGGCAATCTGGGTCAGTAGCTGCTTATGTTGATGAGTTTTCTCAGTTGGTAGACAAACTTAATGCATATCAACATATGTCTAATCCTCTGTACTATACAATGAAATTGTTGACGGTCTGCGCGATGACATTAAAGCAGTTGTTATGCTTCAACGGCCAAACGATTTCGATACTGCTACAGTATTAGCTCAATTGCAGGAAGAAGCTGGAGAGATGGTCAGACATCGTGATTCTAGACGCATGCAGTCTAATTTCACTCCCTTCTCGGGGTCCCAGTCCACTCCGATTTAGGCTTCCACACCTAAAGACCCCAAGACTATGGTTGCAGGGAAGTAGGATAATTCTTCTTCCGACTCTAGATTGACTTCCTTATATGCTTATCGCAAAGCACAGGGATTATGCTACAAATGTGGCCTCAAATATAACAAAGGTCACCGGTGTGCTGATACTGTACAGCTACAGATGGTGGAGGAATTATGGCAGATGGTGTCGTTGCCTAATCAAGGGGATTCCACAACTTCAGATATTGAGGACCATACTGAGCTTAATTCATTATTGTTATCTCAAGCTACAGCAGAAGGGATTCAAGCGCCCCGTACTATGCGTTTTGTGGGACATGTGGCAGGAATGGACGTACTAGCTCTCCTAGATTCTGGCAGTTCCCATACCTTTGTCAGTAATAATGTGGCCTCTTCATTGTCTCATATTGTCAAGCCGATTGCGTAGATGGGTGTGCAAGTAGCTAATGGATCCCAGCTTTCTTGTTCTTGTGAGATAGTGAATGCATCTTGGTCCATTGGTGGAGTGGCCTTCACTTTGAATCTGAAGGTGCTACCACTGACGACCTATGATCATATTGTGGGGATGGATTGGCTTGAGGCTCATAGTCCAATGATGGTTCACTGGTCTTAGAAGTGGCTTGCTATTCCTCTTCATGGCAATTATGTGACACTTCAAGGAATTGGCTCTTCGGTCCTATTGGATTCAATGGTACAGGTTTGCAATATAGTGGAATTATCAGATAAGGAACAATCATTACTGCAGAATCTGCCTTCTCCAATACAGGCCTTGATTCAACGATTTTCTTCAGTGTTTGAAGTGCCTAAAGGCTTGCCTCCTGTCCGAGAATGTGATCACCAGATACCACTGTTGCCAGGTGCTAGACCAGTGCAAATGAGACCCTATAGGTATGCACCAGCGCTGAAGAATGAGATTGAGCAACAAGTTACTGAAATGTTGAACACATGCATTATTCAACCAAGCAAAAGTGCATTTTCTTCCTCTGTTATTCTGGTCAAAAAGAAAGACCACACTTATAGATTTTGTGTCGATTATCGCCACCTCAATGCACTTACTCTCAAAACCAAGTTCCCAGTACCTGTTATCGAAGAATTCTTAGATGAATTACATGGAGCATCTTGGTTCACCACACTAGACTTGAGAGCAGGGTTTCACCAAATTAGAATGCACCCATAGAACCAATATAAAACTGCATTTCAGACCCATCATGGGCATTTTGAGTTTAGGGTCATGGCATTTTGGTTGTCAGGTGCTCCAGCTACGTTTCAGGGAGCCATGAACTCCACCTTGGCCCCTTTGTTGAGGAAGTGTGCACTTGTATTTTTTGATGACATACTAGTTTACAGCTGTACATGGGAGGACCATTTGATCCATTTGAGCCAAGTGTTTCAGTTATTATTAAAAGATCAGTGGCATATCAAGCTGTCAAAGTGTGCGTTTGCCCAATAACAGATTGTATATTTGGGTCATGTTATTAGCAGCAAAGGTGTGGCTACAGACCTTGCTAAGATAGAAGTTGTCAAGTCTTGGCCAGTGCCTATAAATTGCAAAGAACTCAGAAGTTTCCTGGGTCTAGCAGGGTATTAAAGGAAATTTGTTCGACATTTTGGCATCATCGCCAAGCCGTTAACAAACTTGTTGAAGAAAGGGGTTTTATTTGTGTGGACTCATGATCATATGGTGGCTTTTGAGACACTTAAACAGTCCCTTTGCGCTGCACCAGTGTTGGCGTTGCCCAACTTTGCTCTACCATTTGCTATAGAATCAGATGCATCAGGATCTGGAATTGGGTCTGTTCTGTTGCAAGAAGTGCACCCTTTGGCCTTTGTTAGCAAAGCCCTTGGTCCCAAAAATCAAGGATTGTCGACTTATGAAAAAGAGTATTTAGCAATTTTGTTAGCGGTTACTCAGTGGAGGCAATACTTGCAACATGCTGAATTTACCATCTTCACTGATCATCGGAGTCTGTCACACTTGACGGAACAAAAGTTACATACCCCTTGGCAGCAGCGAGTATTTTCTAAGCTCTTGGGTCTTCAATATCGGATTGTGTATAAGAAAGGCATCAAAAATGGAGCAGCCGATGCCTTGTCTCGGCGTCCACATACAGAAGCTTCCTTATTTGCCCTGTCGTCTGCTACTCCCCAGTGGCTTCTTCAAATTGCGGTCAGTTACCAAAACGATGCAAGTGCTCAGAAACTAATCACATAGCTGTCAGTTCACCAGTCAGATGAAGGGCCTTACACCTTGCAGTCAGGCCTCATTAGATACAAAGGGAGAGTATGGGTGGGAGCTGACTCCAGTCTTCAATATGCCACTATCTCATCACTGCATGACAGCCCCATGGGTGGTCACTCTGGGTTTCCTGTCACTTATAGGAGAATTAAGCAATTGTTTGCTTGGACAGACATGAAAACCATCATCAAGGATTATGTGCGCCAATGTTTGGTATGTCAGCAAGCCAACCCTGACAGGAGCAAATATCCTGGGCTCTTGCAACCTCTTCCTGTGCCTGAGCAGTCATGGCAAGTTATTAGCATGGATTTTGTGGAAGGACTTCCCCGCTCCAATAATTCAGATACTATACTTGTGGTGGTTAATACTTTCTCTAAATATGCCTATTTCCTGCCTCTGTTACACCCGTTCACAGCTCTTAAGGTGGCACATCTATTTCTTGACTCTGTATACAAGCTTCATGGTCTCCCAAATGCTATTATTTCAGATCAAGACAAGATATTCACCAGTAAGCTGTGGCAAGAATTATTCCGGTTGTCAGGAACAATGTTGAAGATGAGTTCGTCTTACCATCCTCAAACAGACGGACAGACAGAACGTGTCAACCAATGTCTCGAGATGTATCTTCGCAGCTTTGTGCATGCATGCCCTTCTAAATGGCATTCTTGGTTATCCCTGGCAGAATATTGGTACAATACGAGCTATCATTCTTCATTGGGTAGGACACCTTTTGAAGTATTATATGAGTATGCCCCACCTCATTTTGGCTTGACTACAAACGATGCTCCTTCTTCCTTGGACCTTCAGTCTTGGTTGCAAGACCATGAATTGATGGTGAGGCTGGTCAGGCAACATCTCTTACGGGCTCAACAACAGACTAAGGCTCAGGCTGATAAGGGAAGGACGGATCGTGAGTTCAAGGTGGGATATTCGGTATTCCTTAAACTGCAGCCTTATGTTCAGTCTTCAGTGGCAACAAGAGCCAACCACAAACTCAGTTTTCGGTATTTCGGGCCATATACAGTGCTGCAGCGAATTGGTCGCACTGCTTACAAGCTTCAGCTACCTTCATCGGCAACGGTTCATCCCGTGTTTCATGTATCCCAGCTTAAGCAGTCACATGGTAACCATCAACTCAGTGCTGCTTTGCCAGGCGATGCTATTTCGTTGCAAGTGGCCATACAGTTCATGGACAGACGTGTTATTTCTCGCGGCGGAACGACTGTTCCTCAGGTGCGTGTTCGCTGGTCTAACTCAGATGCGGCCTTAGATTCATGGAAGGATGAAGAAGCTCTGCATGCTCGCTTTCCTAATGCAACCGCTTGGGGGCAAGCGGTTTTTCAAGGAGGGAATGTCAGCTCATCGACAGATAGAAGTACAGAGTTGAGTAACAAGCAACAGAGCGAGACTGTTTTGGGCCGGCGCGTGAGGAAGCACAGCTCAAGGTGGTCTGGTGCAGAGTAGATTTGTTAGCTGTAACCCGATAGCCCAGTTAGCCAATATGAAATCAATATAAACTCACCTCCTACTCTGAATCTCCTCGCACATATCTTCGTCTCCTCCGTTCAGCGATCAGCATCGCTGACACCGGGAGGCGCTAACGTTCTTGCAGTAGCCACGGGTGTAGCAGAGGCACGTCTTCCGGTCAGCGCCGCCAACGACCGACACGCTCTGGCTCTGGCCGCGTGGTGGTCGTGGTCGGCGGCATGTCGGACGTGGCCATCGGCGGGCGACCTGGGCGGCCAAACAGGGCGAGCTAGGCGATCGGCTGCGAGGGTGTTGCCGGCCGTCGGCGGACGGCACGGTGGAGATGTGCCAGCCGACTGCACTCAACCTAGGAGGCGAAAGAAAATAGAAAAAAAACATAAAACGAATAAAGGAGGAAAAACACTTGAAATGAAGAATTCGCGTGCCTCAGTGTCAATTGAATGAAGGCGAGCTAATCGGGTCCCAAATACTGAAAGGCTGGTGAATTGGGTCCCAAATACTGAAATTTCTCGCCGTGGTCCAGGGGTCGTGGGGGAGCTGTCTCCGTTGACTGCGTCACTCCGCGTGACCAATCAGGCATTGGCTCGCTGGAGCTCGCGCGGCTGGGTCATGGCCAAGGTGTTGTAAAAGAGAAAAAGAGGAGGGACATGGGTGCATCGGTCTGAGGCTATCCGAATCGGTTATCTCTAAATTTTTTCCTATATATCACTTTTTTTATCACATTATCAATATTTTATCCACTATTTTTTCATCTCCCGCAGCGGTTTCCTCTATATTTTCCCCTATACCCCACTACAACCATAACATATCATTTCCTACACCTACTTTTCATCTACTATCAATTTTTCATCTACTAACAATTACTTATGGACCCACTGCTAAAGGAATAAACAATGTTGTAGGGTATGAATAGTGACATACTATATCTAGAGGGAGAGAGAAGAGGACCAACGCATAGGGAGTGCTGCAGGGGCAGCACTGCGGCAGTAGAGTGCCCCCTACAGGCGCCATGCAAGGGGAGAGGGCTGCCCAGTGGCCACCGCTGCAGACAGCCTGAGAGACAAGTTAACGGTGGAAAGGTTTCGTGTTGGATTGTTCTGCGCGGTAGGGTTCTCTAAGCAAAAGCGCCAGAGCGGGCGCGGGCTCCCCAGCCATGGACCAGATCTGCCCGATGTTGGGCCGACTAGGCTGGTCTTGGCCCAGAACTGTTTGCAGTTTATTTTTTTTTTCTTTTACCAGAGGACTTGTGAATTATGTCACAAATTGTAGAAGTATGATAAAATCATGGGACAAATTTTAGTGGGTGTATAAAATGGTAATAGCTCTGGTAAAAGTGTTTTTAGGGTTTTTGTGCAG
Source organism: Zea luxurians (assembly GCA_029449295.1). NCBI lineage: Eukaryota > Viridiplantae > Streptophyta > Magnoliopsida > Poales > Poaceae > Zea > Zea luxurians. The sequence continues at coordinate 7,408,773 of JAOPSE010000005.1, read as the reverse complement.
TTAATAAATTTTAAGTGAATTAAAGGTGCTCTTGGAAGGACTATTTGAATTTTAGAAATAAGAATATAGCACCAAAAATTATGGAAATTTTTGGAGAGACTTGTTATAAGAATATTGACACTTGGTAAAAGTTTGGCGCTGTTTGGCAGCTTTTTCTCCAAAAGCCTTGCAAAGTCCATAATGGATAAAATGAATCTTAAATTAAAGATTAGATTAGTGCTTTAAAGAGTTTAGGCAAGTTTTCCAAGTGGGGCTTGATTTGTGGATGAAGTATTTAATAAGTTTTGTGGTTTTTGGGTGAGTACTAAGAATGATTAATTCCCTAGTGGATTCGAGTTTATGAGTTTAACTTGCAGGGTTCAAAGAAAGAGAGGTGCATCCTTATTCAAGTTAGATGGAGTGTTTGGTTGTAAATACATGGTTCCCTAGTTTGGTCGAGGAACTTGTCTATGCTATTAGAGTGCGTAGCTCTTTTGTGTGGTTTGGTAAGTTTTGTGTGCACCTTTAGTAAGGTGTAGTTTGTAATTCTTTATAGTACATTCTTTGGAAATTGCATAAGCATAAGCATTTATGGATATATCATTTCAAGTAGAGTTCCCATCCGAAGAAGATGAAATACAAGAAGTGGTTTCTAAGGAGGAGTCTACTCCTGGATCTGTACATCAAGTGGTTGAAGCCATCTAACTGGTTATTGGGTAGAGGGATCTAGCGCCTCTTCTCTGCAACAAATGCAAGCCCAGTGCATTTGTCCCTTCCATGTATTTAAAAAAAGACTTTTATATACTTTAAGCCTAGTGAAATGTACATTAAGTTTATAGGATTTGCTTGAAAGCTATTTGATGCATTGACTACCTTGATATCCAATCCTTTAGAGATGCTTCTGTTGAAGTATCAAAATATTGTTTACAAAATTGCTTAGCCCTGCTTAGATCTTATGTATAGAGGCTGTCCTTAATATTTAGCTCGAGAAAGGATGGCTTCTACCTACAAGTATATTTTCACTAAAACATGGGGGAACTTATTACAAGATTCCCTCGATATTCTATTCCTCCTAAGGTACATAAATAAATCCTAAGGATGGAAGTACTTAAATCGAGACTTGGGCTAGGAACATGTGATGTTCTGTCTAGGTTGATTAAGGATTATCTCGAGTGTAGGTGCCTGCATGATCAAGGACTATACTAACTGGCCACATGACCTGGAAATGGGACAGGGTAAGCTTGAACTCGGCTATTCCATACATAAAAAGGCAATCGCGCACTAGGCATGGGAGATGGTGGGAGTGGAATGTATCCTCCTGGCATAGTAGCACACGGGGGAGGGTAATGTGCTCCTAGGTAGCGGAGACCAATTCACATTTTGGAGGATCTGTGGGAATGGTAGACATATGTAAGGCTTAAGTGCTACATATGTCATGTGGTTAGAGATCCTCAACTAAGTAAATCGATTCGGATCACCGTTATATCCTCAGATAATGGGGACTTGATCACTTTCTTGCATCGTAGTTCAGGATGAAATCAAAATGGGTAAAAAATATTGTAATCATTAAATGGGTTGATTAGACTAGATGCAAATAAGGTCTATTAATACTTAATCCGACAATAAAATGTTGAAAGTAAGGACTCATATTCGTAAGCTTTTTCTACAAAATATTAAAGTTGATTCTTGCTAAAAGCCTTTCTTTGATTCCCAAATCCAGCATATCCTTAAGAGTCTTTTTCCTTAGTCGGGTAAGACTTGCGAAAGTACACTTCGTACTTAGGGTTTTCAAACCCATGTTGTTGCAGGTGATGAGAAATATTCTAGGTGTTCCTAGTCCAAAAGGATGACTAGTTAGGTTTATATATGAGCCTTAGAGGGTTGCTACCTTCCTAGTTTTGTAAATAAGTTATGCACGTTGAGTACTATGAGGACTTGTAATAATTATATCTCTTTCTATGTAATAAAACCTGAGTTTTGGAAATGTAAAGAATGTTTTGTAAAGTCTTCAGCTCTATCTCCAAAGTGTGTGTGTATCGAATGGGATTACTGTAATATACATGTATGGTGGGAGATCCTTGGGATGACGAGTTCAAGTTGTTGAACTCAAAGCCTTGTTAAGTTACCTGGTGCACGTGCATAGCCAACTGAGGCCATTAAGGCAAGGATTGGTGCATGTGGGCCTGATAACTTGCGAGGGCTATCACAAACATCATGACTCCGCCCCGCGATGCATGGAGGCGAGCACTTTTTGGTCCCCTCAGGAGGTCAGAAAAGGATGGCCAGCTATACGAGCCATCGAAGGCAAGCATTATTGCCCCACAAAACCAAAACCCCTAAGAAAGAAGGCATCATAATACCCAAACTCCCACACCATTAATAGACAAGAGGGTCGGGCTGCCGCCATTGACATAGTAAGGGAAGAAATAATTGGGGTGTTTCGAGAAAAGCTCGGAGGTAGTATGACCCCTGGGGGACAGTCATATTGGAAACCTTTTGACAACTGATTTGATTATCATTCATACCCCCAAGGAATAAGGATACTCGAATTTGCAAAATTTTTGGGTGAACAGGGTAATAGCACACACGAGCACACATGCTAGTTCCTAGCACAGTTAGGAGAATTGGCTGATACAGAGGCGTTCCACGTTCGTTTGTTTTCATTCTCTAACTAGGACTGCATTCACATGGTACGCCACGCTACCTCCTAACTCTATTTTTTGTGGGGAGAATTACAGCACAAATTTCATGATAATTTTTTCTCTGGCGATTATGAGTTAGACCTGGTAGACTTAGTAACTTTACGACAAGGGAAGGATGAATCGGTTAATGATTACATCCGGAGGTTCGAGGACAGAAGAAACTGATGTTTCCAAATTCACCTTGCAGAAAAAGCTAGCGAGATTAGCTTTTAATGGGATGCAGTACTATTTAAAGAAAAGATTAGATGACATTCAATTTTTATGCTAGCCTAGTTACATCAGAGGGCTTTGGCTTGCGAAAGACAACGCAAATACAGGACTAAATTGGTTTGTCACAACGTCCATGTGGCAGAATGTGACCAAAGTAGCTCGGACGATGAACCACAAGAAATGTACGCTGCTGAGATGGTTTGGCCAAAGCAGGCCAAATCTTCAGTTTGTTCCTCTCTACAGTCAGTTCAAAAGAAACGACAAGAAGAGGTTAAGTTTACGTTTAATGTTGGCAAATGTGATAAAATATTAGATGAATTACTCAAAAGCGGCAACATTAAAATAAATCATACTATTCTATTTGTCGACGAACTTAAGCACCATGCTTACTACAAGTGGACACAATTCATTCTCTCATGCTACTAATGCCTGTAATGTGTTTCGACGATAGGTCCATTTGGCCAATAACTAAGGCCGATTGAAATTTCAAGAAATACAGGTGGACACAGAACCCTTTCCAATGAATATGATCAACTTTGACGATGAAAGTCCTTGTTCGACCTAGCGCGTCGGATAAGAGCAAAGGAAGGAGACCATCATCGGTGACCTATGAGAGGCCGATGAAAACACCATTTTTTGCAGGAAAGTGGTTGCAGAAAAGACCCTGGATCGACGGGAGACATTGAAGATCACCATCACGGCCTCTAGCACTGGGGGCAGGCACAGGCAGGCGGCGAAGTACAATGCATTGTTCTATTCACCACGGACGATCCAGTGCGCAGGCGTGGATAGTTTGGGACACCGCCGTGTAGTCCAGAGGGCTCTGGTGGATGGTCCGGCAGTGCCCAAGAGCAATGATGACCAGATACCTTCAAGCCACGACAACCAAAAATAGGTACATGGAAGACCAATACATCTAAAGCATCAAATCAGCTAGTCAAAGCCAGTCCAACCTTTGATCATTTATTACCCAAATATGTGAAAAGGAAGGCAGTGCTAGCAACCGACCATTAAAATGACTCCATTCACCTCCCCATGAGAGACAGGTAGGATCTATTGAGCCGCCTATGAATAATGTTCAATTAATACCCAATGTACCTACATGGACACCTCCACCCCTATATCCACCTGTGCCTTATATATTAGTATGCATACCTACCACCACCCTATGTCCCAAACCAAATGTGGGGCATGCCACCATATCCATATGGGATGCCATAGTACCTCACTTAGGGGCACTTCAAACTTCTGTGTTTGACAGGTTAGCACTACTAGTACAAGACCGATTGAGTTCACCCCAATCTAGTCAACAGGCATAGGTCCAACAAGGATGTCAGACTACTCAGCCACAAAGACCGACGAATACGACAGGGGACATGGAGACAAAATATCCACAAGCGACAAGATAACAACAAATGGAGATATCATCAAGATAGGCACAACAGATGTCGTCATACAGGGGAACAATGAAGGACCGATGATTTTTGGTAAATCGGCTAAGACAGATGCAGGAGCAGACACAAGAGCAACAAGTAAAATAGGTTACCCAAAGTACTCCATGCTCTGATGGTGCCCATCGAGACTAACATGTTCTCAAAAGCGCAAATTGCAGCGCCTAAGAGCAAAAGAAAGTAGGAAAAGGAGGCAGAGAAAATATTTAATGACACACATCCACAGTACCTGTCACCACAAAAGAGATGGAAACCTAAGGCTGCAGAAACAACTCAAACGGCCACAAAAATAGAATACAAAACAATAATTGTACAGCTCTCTGTAGGTAGGGCAGACCGTCTTGCTCCAACAGTCATACTGGCTGAGTCTAGCGTGGACTATCCGACCCCTGAGCCCGGACTGCCCATGCCTCACCAGGTAGCCTCTGACGATGCACCAACACCTATGGACAAGGACTAGGCTTCATTCCTATAATGTTAGAGCCGATGGAGAATCGACTAAATCCTAAGTAGAGTTTAAATGATGCATACACTCAAAGGTAACATTTCCCAGGTCATGGACAGTTCAGCCCCTGAGGACGGACAGTCCAAGGTAGAATAGAGACAGCCACAGAGCTTAGTCCCTCTCGCAGACAGTCTGGCCCCTAAGGCCAGAAGGTCCGGTCCTCTCCTTGATAGTCCGGTCTTTGAGGTCGGACAGTCTGACTGCTGGCAGAAAGCACCACAACACAAGTCTTGTATCGACGACGGTTTGGCCCCTGAGACCGGATAGTCCGCAACTGCACAGAAAGCCTCCAACTCCTCTAAAATAAGCACAATAGAGGAGTTTAGAGATCTTGATAAGTTAGAACAGGGATTTACGTCGGCCAATCCTTTGGAGGAGATTGATATAGGAGAAGGTAACACTCTAAGGCCGACTTTCATAAACCCGACCCTAAAAGCTAGTCCAAGGGAAAGGATGATTAGCTTATTAAAGAATATTCTGATTGTTTTTCTTGGAGCTTCACTGAAATGCCAATATTAAGTTGAGAGCTAGTGGAACATCGGTTGCCTATTAAGTTCGGTTTCAGGCCCTTTATGCAGAGACCGAGATCATTTCGTACAGACTTACTCCCTAGGATTTAGGACGAAATTAACCGGCTCTTAGGTAACACCCCACGTGTTACCCAAGGCCCTGGCTCAATACATGCACTTATGGCCTTTTATCACATGTGTTTAAGTGGAGGAGAAGGAGCACCCAAAACTTTAGACCCTAGACCCCCTCTTGAGCCATTAGACCCCTAAGCACTGGATTAATGGAAAGGATAAGCAAATGATCATTTCATGACTTAAACCCTTTACCAAAGTTGAAGTACATTAAAATATCTACAAGAAATAGTAAAGAAAGTATTCCAAAAAGGTCCCACAAAATTCTCAAATTCAACCCCCAAGTGAAGAGCACTCAAGAGCAACCAATTTTCTCTAAGTTAAAAATCAGCCTTCTTCCAAAGATCATAGATGTTCACCTAGTTGCTGGCGCCAAATCCATGAGGTCCAATTGACAAAAGGGAGCCAAATTAGATAAGGCACACACAGGAAAAGTTTGAACTGAAGCCAAGACCTTTTGACATGAGTTGACATCTGTTTTGTCTCGGGATGAACAGTGCCGACAGACCCAACTTGGCGCCCGCATATCTCCCAAGCTAGGGCATATCTTCCCTTGGAACTCACATGAACTAGGTAGCCCTAGGTGCATGGAAGAGATCTCACAAAAGTCTTATGGCGAGATTCGCACGTTTGGTTGCTCAGCAAGGGCTAGAACACGAACAGAAGGAAATGGCCACGTGTTCGACGCGACCTAGCAATGCCAGAACACGCCCCAACGCTCGGCCCCACGCGCGTCACACCGCGCCAAGCAAGACCCCGTGCCCGCGCCCGCGCCTATAAAGCCAACCCGGCCTTGACCGTACACCCCCCGCTCGCTCTCAACCCCGCCGGAGCGCAAGTTCACCAGCGATTGCTCTGCGCACGGCGTGCCAGCGGCCGCCCGAGACCCGACCACCATAGACTAACCACCCTAGCCATTCCCCGCCCCGTCCGACCCTCAAGATAGCCTCTACGGACCTCGGTGAAGCTTCCAGAGGCGGGGATTGAACTCTACCTCGCCGGAGACATCGGATCAACGTCGCTGGACTTCACCCGACCGCCGGCGCACGTAGACCGAGCTCCACGGTGAGCCCTTCTTCTATTCCTTGCACTGGTAGCACCCTTAGCCTCCCGTGAAGCTCCCCGTACGGTTTAATTGAACTCTACCGCCGTGAGCAGGCTAGAGCGCACGCTGCCGACGAGCCCGCCCGCCTGCGCACGTGGCCCGACCGATTCCGGCCATCACCGTCGACGAGCCGCACCTCGACGTGACCGCCAGGACCTCCCGAAGCTAACCCCACCCTTCGCCGGACCTCCCTCGCCGCCGGTAAGCCGCGCCACCCTGTTTATTCCCGCGATTAATGTTTGAAAGGGGGGAGGGAGCTCGGGGAAAAAGAAGAAGAAGCCAGGGGGGTTTGAATAGTCAGAGACTCATGTGAATAGTCCCGCAGGGGCTTAAGTTAAATACTTGGTTTAGGAAAAGCCCAGGGGTCCCGGTGTAAACTGGTTTTTCATAAAACCTTTTAAACATTATTCTTTTAAATGTAAACAGAGCTGTAAAATTCATAACTTTAGTTTTATCCCACCAAATCTGTTCAAACAAATTTTGCTAGGTTCTAAATAATATGAACTACTTAAGAAAAATACCAAACACCCTGAGTATTGCAGGAAATTTTAAAGTTTCGATTTAAATAGTAAACTGACCAAAAGCTAAATAAAGAAGGGAAAATAGCTACACTTTTAGACTGGGGTTAAGAAAAATTAGAGAGGTACTTAACCACTCCCTAGCCTGTTTAAAATTAATAATCCCCTTAGTACACCAGATTAGAGAAGGGTTTACCACTTAAACTTACTTTGATCCAAACTTAAAGAAAACAAAAAAGGGAGTTTAAAATGAGAACTAGGTGGCAACCACATTTTTGCTAGCTTACTTTGTTAACATAGTTCACTAGAAAATTTTGTTAAGCCCTCTATTAGTACAAAAGAAATGCACCATATTTTATTTCATGAAAACAATGAAGACTTAGAAAAATCTTAGAAAAATAATCCTGAGGAGAACCCACCCCAATCCTTCGGATAGCTAATAATATGCTGATATAAACCTAGGAAAAATATAAGTTTTGTTGTTTGACATTTTTCAATTAACAAGTTAGTTATAAGTACCTTTTTAGCATTAAACTTTAGAAAATCACAACTAAATATCCAGTGGATCTTTTTTGTAATTTTTAACACAGAGACCTATTATCACTTAGGAATCATGGCAAAAATAAAATTTAGTACAGAAACCCCATTTAAAGCAGAACTATAGTGTAAAGTGCCCTTTTACCCTTACTTTTGTCATTTTTGCACAAGGAGTATCTGAATTATTTTCAACCTCAAAATTTTAGAATGAAACCCAGAGGTCAATGTTTACCCACTGTAATTTTTATAATATTTTTGGAAAAATTCTAAATGGCCATGGTAGTTCAAAAATACTTAATAAGAAGCAATAGGCAGAAAAATGTAAATTTTGGGAGAAACTTACTAATGAACAACTAAATCCTTCTAAGAGTCCCATGAAACCTAAAGATGTGATTAAAAAAATTTAAGTTCATTCAAGACCCTAAAATGAATGTGTGAAACCCTTAAGGCTAACAACGGAAACCCTAGTATACCACTATTTTAATACTGTTTCACTATGATTAGTATTTCCAAAATGCCAAATCATTAATATGCATACATCTTATTCATTGCATTCGATAGACTGTAATCTCGCTGACTGGGAGTACATCCTCATTCCGGAGCAAGGAGTTGCTCAGGAGGTAGCCCAGGAGCCAGCACCAGAGCCTACCATCAAGGATCTGCCTACCCCAGCTTTGGAAGGCAAGCCCCGGTTTTATGCATAACCAATTATATATATGCTATTTTACTGCACTTAATGTTTGTAGGATTGTACTGTGCACTTAAGTGTAGGAGTTGACTGAAACCATAGTTGCATGAACTCAGGATTCCTTTTGAGATGGATACTAGTATGCTAGGTCGAGTAGATGCTTTGCTAAATCAGGATCTCGGTAGAAGTCGAGTGATTTTGCTAGCACTCGCGCGAGGTCAGGAATTGGTTGTACCCATTTGCATATCGTAATAATGATGGTCTGTGGACAATGGTCCTTGGGGATGCGTTGTCTACGAGACGGAAATTGGAATAAGGATTAAGGTGTGGTACCATGTGTCAAGCGTTTGAACGTACTAAGCACATGCCGAGAAATATGGTAAATCAGTAAGCCTAGTACCTGAGTGAACCTGGCAGCAGACTTTACCCCTCACGCGACCTGAGACGTGGTCTCCCATTCCGGTTATGGTGGGTACAAGTGCGATCACTGCATGACGGCAGTCGGGGTCAGTGAGGCATTGTACGCTAAGGCGGTGAGCCCTGATCTGTTGACGGGGAATCGATGGGGACGGTTGATATGTGTGGGGACGGAGTGCCTCACCATGTCGTGTGTTTAGGTTTACCTTGCAAGGATAAAAACTCGATTCGAATCGTCTGCTTCTCGCAGCTAATGAGACTGCTTGATCCATGCTGCTGCATTGAGTAATAAGTGGAAATGTGTTGTATGGCAAAAGATGTTGATTGCTAACATGATTGATACCATGTATGATTAGATAGGTATACATTTAGTCTTAAGAGAGTCACACTAAAACTTGAAAAGCTAAACTTGATTTTAGACTTAGCTAGTGCTTTTGGAAACCCAAACCCCTCAGCCAAGCAGCTGCATGTCTAGAGGTAGAGGAGTAGACTCCTCACACCGGGTAAGTCTAGCTGAGTATTAGTACACTCAGCCTTGCTTGTGGCATAATTTTTTACAGGTTTCCTGGAGGACATGGTTGCTGGAGTGACTTGGCTGTCCATCTTGCCACCAGGTTGGACAGTCGAGTGGGACCTTACCTCGGCAGAGGGGGAGCATGAGGAGTGATGGGCCAGGCTTCCCCATCTCTCTGTTTATTTACTGTTAGTTATATTCCACTGCATTCCGAACAATGATCACTACTTTGGATAAACTCCGATGATGTTGTAATAAATTTGAGTACTCCTCAATGTATGGTTTTATGCTTTATTGTATTTGCTCTGTGCCTCACCTTCGAGTGAGTACGTGGTACTTGATCCTGTTAGTGGCCTCGTCGGACTAGATCCGAGGGACTGACATTTTATTCCTATTTAAGTGTGGTCTAGCCTCTAAGGCGGGACTTAGGCACTTAAGTTGGAATAATTTAGGCGGTTCTGCCACAGCTGGTATCAGAGCTTGTACCACCACAGAGGAATCAATAAACCGTAAATACCATCCTTTTCAAAAGTAAAACTTATTAGAAACAAATGTTGGATAGATCGGTAAGACGATAAGGATGGACATAGAACGTGAAGCCTTAGGATACTAGATGGGTAGCTAGGTGGCTATTTGAATGTGCCCTACGGGCTACTCTAATAATGGATGGAGATTTCTCTACCCCCATAGGTTGATGTAAGGTCGCGTAGAACAGGCATGCATGCATCATTTATTCTAACTACTTAGTATCTCCGCATAACCCTAGGAAAGCCAAGCACTAATTCCCTTTTATTTTCTTAATTCTTTTTCTTTTTCGCTTATGCTCACCCTTGCACAGATGACTTCTCATGAATCCTCGGGAGGAGGGAACGCACATTCCCACACGGACGGACTTGGGCGAGAGGGTTTTCCTCGCATTTTGTGGGAGGTGCTGTAGGGAGCCGGTTATACGATGCCTCCCCAGTATGCAGTGCAGTTGTTTGAGGAGCATCGGGTACCCTGCTGTAGGGTGAGGATGACCTTAGAGCCTCATCCTTGCAGCCGGGCTGGCGCTCGTTGGACTCCGAGTCTTTCGGATTCCGGGCTGAAGACACTATCGAGTCCATTGCTCTCCACGGGCTGACGACCTTTTGTGGCTTTCACCCCTTGGAGCGTCCACTCATCCCATTGGCTTGTTCCCCACTGAAAAGGAGGACGACCCAATGTGGAAGGACCGAGTGGAGCATGCCAAGGATGTGTGGGCTCGTTACCTGGGGCAGACTGCTCACCTGACGGTGCGTTGCATGAATGCCCTGTACCGTCTACAAGCAGTGCGAGGTGAGGCAATGTCCCAACTAATGGGCTTGGTGGAGTCTACCAAGATCACCCTGGATAACAGGGAGGACCTTGTGGTAGACCTGTCCACTGAGCTAGTGGAAAAGGACCTCCAGGTGGAGTAGATGGCCGCCTAGATCCAAGAGCTTGAGGAGCAAGTAGGAGCCAGGGAGAACACCATCGAGGTTCTCGAGGATCAGCTCCTGACCACTCAGCAACAGCTTGAGGAAGCCAACCAGCACTTGGATATGCACCATCAGGAAATTTAAGACATGGAGGCAGAAGGAGCCGACGAGGATGTTGACATCGAGGGAGGAGAGGAGCCGGAGCCTGCATCCAGCTTGGACACTGCTGGCTCAGGGAGACCACCTTCCCCCGAGTCTAGCGTTGCCTCGTTTGCCCATTAGATTTCAGACATAGGGTTGGAAGTGTGTGGCAGTAGAACTCCTAAAAAAACTAGCTTAGCTTTTGCACCTTTGGGGTACTAGGCTAGAGAGAGTCGAGTATTTTGAACACTGCTGTAGTCATTAGCAAACTCTTTGAATTGATGAAGGATGGATGATCTCTAATTAAGTTATGAAGAAAAATTTATTGTCATGTGGTATCTTTTATGAAAAACGCAAGGAAATATTTGGCATTTTACAAACTTTGTCCTTTCGAATCTTTTACCATGTGCGAGCCCTGATTTCAAAAGTATTATATTAAGAGCATCCTAAATTTTCAGATGGCAGGAAGAGCGCGCCGTGGACAGAATGAGCGCATTCCTCCACCACCGCCGCTGCCTCCTACCATGCAAGAACTGATGGCCCAGCAGAATGAGATTCTACGACAGTTAGCTCAGCGTCAGCCACCACCCCAGCACTATGGTGGTGGTGATCACCATCAGCATCCCCCAGTAGCGGCCACTTATCAGGAGTTCCTCAGCACTCAGCCGCCATTGTTCACTCGGGCGGAGGATCCACTTGATGCTGATGTGTGGCTCAGGGTAGTGGAATCCAAATTCCCACAGCTTAATGGAGTTTGTTTAGATATGGCCAAGGTCCGGTTCGCCACCCAGCGGCTTTGCGGACCCACGCGGACATGGTGGGATCACTTCCTTGCTATGCAGCCAGTTGACCACGTGGTAGAATGGGGAGAGTTCAAGGCAGCATTTAGAGGGCATCACACACCGGAAGGCATCATGGACCGCAAGCTCAATGAGTTTCTGGCACTCACTCAGGGGAATCATACAGTGTTGCAGTACGCTCAAGCTTTTAATGACTTGTGTCAGTATGCAGGCTACCATGCGGACACTGATGAGAAGAAGAGGGATAGGTTCAGGAGGGGCCTCAGTACTAAGCTCCACGATCATCTCAACACAGTCAGGGCCAATAGCTACAATGAGTTAGTCAACATGGCCATTTCTCAGGAAGACTGCATCACAGCCCGCCAGGCAGAAAAGAAGAGGAAGACCCCTATGGCAGGACCTTCAGCTCAGCCTCAGCGCTTTAGGATTGTGTTCGACACTCAGAGTAGGGGACCTCAGCAGCAAGAACGATGGGTGATCCGACCCCAGCAGCAGCAGGCACCCAACTGCTCTCAACCCCTAGTTCAGAGGAACAACAACCAGCCGCAGCAGCAATATCGTCATGCCAATGACAACAGGTGTTTCACTTGTGGTAGCACTGGACATTACGCCAAGAATTGCCCCAAGAACCATAAGAGGCAGGGGCAGAATTCAAACCAGAACCAAGGCAAGAGGCAGAAGGTGGAGGTGAGGCAAGGCAGGCTGAACTTCACCACGATGGCTGACATTTCGGAGGGAGCACCCGTCATGACTCGTATCTTCTCTGTTTTGAATTATCCTGCAGTCATTCTTTTTTATTCAGGCGCATCACACAGTTTTATCAGTGCAAAATTTAGTGTCAAATGTCAGTTACCTTTCCATCACACAAACGGGGGCATTACCATTTCAACACCAGGAGGTAGGGTTGCCACCTATCAAATCAACAAGCAGGTGCCTATAAATTTTGGTAGCCTTATAATTAAAACCACCCTCCTTATCTTGGGATTAGATAGTGTGGATATCATATTAGGAACTGATTGGTTATCACGGCATCAGGAAGTACTTGATGTTGCAGCAAGGGCCATTGAGATACACTCACCTACTTGTGGTGAAATTACGTTATATTTGCCTAACCAGGGCTGTACCCGTTCGTGTGCCTTCACCCTGATAGAGTCACCTGTTGAGAGGATTCCAGTGGTCTATGAGTACCCCAATGTTTTCCCAGATGAATTGCAGGGATGCCACCCGACCGAGACATAGAGTTTGCGATTGAGCTGCAACCCGGAACTGCACCTATATCCAAGAGACCCTATAGGATGCCTCCAGCAGAGTTGGCAGAATTGAAAAGGCAATTGCAAGAGTTGTTGGACAAGGGATTCATTTGCCCAAGTACTTCACCCTGGGGATGTCCATTGTTCGTGAAGAAGGATGAGAGTCTGAGATTGTGCGTGGATTACCACCCTCTCAATGCGGTGACAATCAAAAATAAGTATCCATTGCCCCGCATTGATGTATTGTTTGATCAGTTGGTGGGAGCCAAGGTGTTTTCCAAGATAGACCTTTGCTCTGGCTATCACCAAATCAAGATCAGGGCCAGCGATATTCCGAAGACGGCTTTCTCTACCAGATATGGACTCTATGAGTACTTGGTGATGTCTTTCGGGCTGACCAATGCCCCGGCATATTTCATGTATTTGATGAACTCCATATTTATGCCAGAGCTGGACAAGTTTGTGGTGGTCTTCATTGATGATATCTTGGTCTATTCAAGGAATGAAGACAAGCATACTGAGCATTTACACATCGTACTTCAGCGACTGCGCGACCATCGCTTATATGCTAAGTTGTCCAAGTGTGATTTCTGGCTAAGGGAGATTAAATTCTTGGGTCACACCATTTCTCAGGATGGGATAGCAGTTGATCCTGAGAAAGTGTAGGAAGTGATGGATTGGAAGCCTCCTACCACCGTACGGCAGATTCAGAGTTTTCTGGGATTGGCAAGATATTATCGGCGATTCATTCCGGATTCTCCAGGATTGCCAAGCCAATGACTGAATTGTTGAAGAAAGGAGTAAAGTATGAGTGGAGTCAGAAATGTGAAGATGCCTTTCATACATTGAGGCAACATCTGACAACAGCATCCGTGCTAGCACAGCCTGACAATACCAAATCTTTCGATGTGTATTGCGATGCTTCAGGCACTGGACTGGGATGTGTCTTGATGCAAGACAACAGAGTTATTGCTTATGCATCCCGAGCACTCAGACCTCATGAGCAGAACTACCCCACACATGATCTGGAGTTAGCAGCCGTAGTTCACGCTCTGAAGATATGGAGACACTATCTAATGGGAGCTCATTGTAATATCTATACTGATCACAAGAGTCTCAAGTATATTTTCACTCAGACTGATCTTAATATGAGGAAGAGAAGATGGTTGGAATTGATCAAGGACTATGATTTGGAAGTGCATTACCATCCGGGCAAAGCCAACGTTGTGGCAGATGCCTTAAGTCGAAAGGCCCAGTGCAACTGTGTAACTATGGACTCTAAGATCACCACCCTGTGTGACGAGTTGTGCAAGTTGAACATGGAAGTTGTTTCCTCCGACACCTTAAATTATATCTCCGTGGAGCCCACTCTACAAGAGCAGATAATCATGGCACAGATTGGTGACAAGGGTGTTCAAGTCATTAAGGATATGCTCGAACAAAAGGTGGATAAGTACAAATGTTTTCGTCAGGACAACAAGGGAGTTCTATTGATAGAGCTGGAGTGCCCGATCTTTCGGTGAGTGGAGATAATTCCGATTTGGTGGAAGTAGACCCTCGCGATCCGACTACGACGAGCAAACCCGAAGCGCCAATGCAATCGCTGAACCAACTCTCAATGGTTACCGACCTTGCTGATGCGAGATCGGCCTGATCACGAAGATCGTCTCCTGTGCGCAATCGAAGAATGAACAAGAAAAAGATGTGAGCAATCCTAATATCACTCGAGGTGGAGTTCTGAATCACAGAGGATAGCACATATTTGTGCGTGTTCTGGGGTAGCTAAAGCTAGATGTAAAACAAAACTCGAAAAACAAAGGAGGCGCAGCTCCTGGATAAATAGAGGGGGGGCACAGCCCCTAGGGGCGGCCAACCCTAGGTCATCCATTATGGGCCGCAGTTGGGCTAGTCATCTATTCTTCTGGGCCTTCGTTCTTTAACATCATGATGTAGTTCAATTCTCTTGCATGAGTCCGAGTCATTGGCCCAGGTGGAAGGGGTGGCGCCTGGACTGGAGAAGGTGCTGCTGGTGTAGATGTACTCGTGTTGGTGTTGATGTCCTCATCATCCTCCCCTTCTTGAACTGAAGTCGTCCTCGATGGCAACTCCTCATCTTCTCCCGCATACGGTTTCAAATCTGCAACATTAAAACTAGTGGAAACACCAAACTCCGCAGGCAGGTCAAGGATATAAGCATTAGCATTAATCTTGGTTAGTATCTTAAAAGGACCAGCAGCACGAGGCATCAATTTAGAACAACGCAAAGTAGGAAAACGATCCTTTCTCAAATGCAACCAAACCATATCACCAGGTTCAAAAGTAACTAGTTTCTGTCCTTTACTACCAGTAATCTGATATTTAGCATTAGCAGCAGTAATGTTTTGTTGAGTTTGTTCATGGAGGTTAATCATTTGTTCAACATGTGCAACAGCATCTATGTGTGGGGCATTCGCAGCATCAAGCGAAAACAAAGCAATAGGCGCCCTAAGAATGTAACCATAAACAATTTGAAAAGGGCACATCTCTGTAGAAGAATGTGTTGCATGATTATAAGCAAACTCAACATGAGGCAAGCAATCCTCCCAACGTTTCAAATTTTTGCCTAAAACAGCCCTAAGCATGGTAGACAAAGTTCGATTAACTACCTCAGTTTGACCATCAGTCTGAGGGTGACAAGTGGTGCTAAACAGCAATTTAGTTCCCAATTTATTCCACAGAGATCTCCAAAAATAACTCAGAAACTTAGCATCATGATCCGAGACTATTGTATTGGGAATACCGTGCAAACGAATAATCTCTCTAAAAACAATTTAGCAACATTGCTAGCGTCATCAGTCTTATGACAAGGTATGAAATGAGCCATTTTGGAGAATCAATCAACAACCACAAAAATGCTATCCCTCCCCTTCTTAGTTCTAGGCAATCCCAAAACAAAATCCATCGAAATATCAATCCAAGGGGAAGTAGGAACAGGCAAAGGCATATACAAACCATGGTTGTTCAACCGTGACTTAGCTTTCTGACAAGTAGTGCAACGTGCAACAAGGCGCTCAACATCAGCGCGCATCCGAGGCCAAAAGAAGTGGGCAGCCAACACCTCATGTGTCTTGTAGACGCCAAAGTGCCCCATGAGACCGCCTCCATGCGCTTCCTGTAACAACAAAAGACGAACCGAGCTAGCTGGAACACACAGCTTGTTAGCACAAAACAGGAACCCATCCTGTATGTGAAATTTGCCCCATGGTTTCCCATTAATACAATGGCCGAAAGCATCTTTAAAATCAGCATCGTCAACATATTGATCTTTCACAGTGTGCAAACCAAAGATTTTAAAATCTAACTGTGACAGCATGGTATAGCGATGAGACAAAGCATCAGCAATAACATTGTCCTTCCTGTTCTTGTGTTTAATAATGTAAGGAAAGGACTCAATGAATTCTACCCATTTAGCATGACGACGGTTCAGATTTGTTTAGGTACGAATATGTTTTAAAGCCTCATGATCAGAATGGATTATGAACTCACGATGCCAAAGATAGTGTTGCCATGTATGCAAAGTGCGCACTAAAGTGTAAAGCTCCTTATCATAAGTAGAATATTTCAGACTAGCACCGCTTAATTTTTCACTAAAATAAGCAACCGGTTTTCCTTCTTGTAACAAAACAGCACCTAGCCCAATACCACTAGCATCGCATTCAAGCTCAAACACTTTATTAAAATCAGGCAATTGCAATAGGGGAGCTTGGGTTAACTTATCTTTCAAAGTGCTGAATGCTACCTCCTGCGAATCACTCCAAGCAAATGACACATCTTTCTTTGTAAGCTCATGTAGAGGCGCTGCAATGGAGCTAAAATCATGAACAAATTTGCGGTAGAAACCGGCAAGTCCAAGAAAGCTCTGAATTTGTGTGACCGTCGTCGGTGTAGGCCACTCCCGAATGGCAGCAATCTTGCTGCTATCCACCTCAATGCCTTGTGGAGTAACAACATAACCAAGAAATGAGACACGTCGTGTGCAAAAGATGCATGTTTCCATGTTAGCAAATAACTAGGCAGCACGCAATGCATCAAAAACATCACTTAAATGTTCCAAATGCTCTTTCTTAGATTTGTTGTAAATAAGGATATCATCAAAACAAACAACCACAAACAATCCTATGAAGGGCCTCAGAACTTCATTCATCACTCGCATAAAAGTGCTGGGAGCATTAGTCAATCCAAACGGCATAACCAACCATTCATATAAACCAAATTTCGTTTTAAAAGCCGTTTTCCATTCATCACCCAGTTTCATTCTAATCTGGTGGTACCACTACGCAAATCAATCTTAGTGAAAATAATGGCACCACTAAGCTCATCTAGCATATCATCAAGGCGTGGTATAGGATATCAATAACGAATAGTGATGTTATTAATAGCACGACAGTCTACACACATACGCCATGACCCATCTTTCTTGGGAACAAGTAACACAGGAACAAAGCAAGGGCTAAGAGACTCACGAATGTATCCCTTGTCAAGCAACGCCTGTACCTGGCGCTGAATCTCCTTCGTCTCATCCAGATTTGTACGGTACGATGCGCAGTTCGGAAGCTGTGCGCCGGGGATGAGGTTGATTTGGTGCTCAATGCCACGAAGCGGTGGGAGACCCGGTGGTAAGTCTTTGGGAAAGACATCAGCGTACTCCTGCAAAAGGTTAGCAACCATAGGGGGAATAGCCAAAGATGGTGTATCATCAAGTGAAATGAGGACACTAGAGCATACAAGTGCATAGCATGGCAAATGAACACCGTGTAGATCATCAAAATCAGCACGTGTAGCAAGTAAAACAGGAGCCTTCAACTTGATTTCAGAAGGAACAGAGGGCGATGGATCAAGTTGTTTAGCAGTTATAGCAGCTCGGGCAAGATCATCTTTAACAATTTGTTTAGGTGTCATTGGATGTATAATTATTTTCTGACCCGTAAAAATGAAAGAATAATGATTCGAACGACCATGATGCAAGCTATCAGTATCATATTGCCAAGGTCGACCAAGTAACAAAGAGCATGCTTCCATGGGAATAACATCACAATCAACAAAATCAGAATAAGCACCCATGGAGAAAGGAACACGCACGGAACGTGTGATTTTTATATTACCACCATCATTAAGCCATTGAATGTGATATGGGTTTGGATGCTTATGAGTGGGTAACGACAACTTTTTGACCAGCATGGTACTCGCCAAATTGTTGCAACTACCGCTGTCGATAATGATGCGAATTGACCGCTCCTGCACAACACCCTTTGTATGGAACAGAGTGTGTCGCTGATTCTTCTCGGACAAAGCGACCTATGTACTAAGAACACGCTGCACAACAAGACTTTCATACCTATCAGCTTCGCCTTGGTTGACATGTACCTCCGCCTGAGCTGCATGGTTAGTGGCAAGTAGTGCATGTTCAATTTCTTCAGAATCACTAGCGGAAGAGTACTCACCATCGTCACGAATGAGCAAAGTGCGCTTGTTTGGGCAGTCCCGAATCACATGGCCAAATCCTCTACAGCGATGACACTGAATATCCCGTGTACGACCTGTGGGTGGGGCAGTGCTGGCTGGTTTGGTCATCTTCTCGCGTGGAGTAGTGGTGGACGTGGATGGCGCAGGGGAACTGGTGTCGAGCTTCGTCCTGCAAAAGGGTTAGAATATGGCTTCGAGCGGCGTCCCTGCACTTCACGTTCAGCTTTGCAAGCATATTCAAATAAAGTAGTCATATCATAATATTCCTTATAATCAAGTATATCCTGGATTTCACGGTTTAAAGCACCACGAAAACGTGCCATAGCAGCGTCGTTGTCCTCCAATATCCCACAACGAATCATACCTTTTTGTAACTCCTAGAAATAGTCCTCAACAGATTGAGAACCTTGCTGAAAACGCTGCATTTTATTAAGCAAATCACGAGCATAATACGAAGGCACAAATCGATGTCGCATCGCAGCTTTCAACTGATCCCAAGTGGTTGGAATGGCAGTGGGATGTTTTATTTGATACTCACGCCACCAAATTAAAGCAAAATCAGTAAATTCACTAATAGCAGCTTTAACCTGAGAATGTGCAGCAATATTATGGCATGAAAATTTTTGTTCAACCTCTAACTCCCAATCAAGATATGCAGCAGGATCATATTTGCCATTAAAAGGTGGAATTTTAAATTTAATCTTAGAAAATAAGTCATTAGGGGGATGACGAACCACACGACGTGCACGACCACGACGATCTTTATCGTCCTCCTCAGTGTCACCACCGTAGTCCTGCTCTATCTTTGTGGTCAACGTATCAAGGCGTGCTAGGATGGTGTTGAGTGTGGTGCGAGTCGCCATTTGAGCAAGGTCAAGCTGGTTGAAACGCTCGGTCGTCGAAGTGACCGTTGAATCAAGCCGTTCATGCATCGTCCTAATGTCAGCAGCAAGTCCATCAACTTGTCCCCTTACTTCTAGCAACTGGGCATCCACCGTGCCGTGTGCTCCTGCCATAGTTAGCGCAAACACCAAAACACCAAAAGGAGAAAAACCGACGATAATAGGGAAATGGTGGTGACAACTCGCTCAATGGAATGCTGTTATCAAGTTCTTATCCGTTCTTACCAAGCCACAGTGGTGAACTTCAACCAACAGGTGGAATCGGTGAAAGATTGGAAGAGCGATTGCCTGGAGAAACAGGAAACTTCCCATCGTAGAAATATGTGGAGTTTTGGATAGGCTGCACTCAAGTCAAGGATTAGCACGATCAAACAATAATGCAAAGTTGAATTATAGTGCAAAACACGAAACTATATTGCTGGCCACAAGTGCAAAGGACGGATGGAACTAGCAGAATGGCAGTACCGTAAATATTGTACTAGCGAGGCCAAAAAGGCACTACTAGGAATCACAGGTGATTTTGTTTTTCTTTTTTGTATGATTTTTTTGATATTTTTCTCAGCACAAGGAGCAAAAAAATAGGAGCTACACGAAGTTTCACCTAAAACAGAGTTCAGATGTGGTCTACAGAAAATCAGGATGTTCTCTAAAAAGCGTGCGAGAACTTTGATGAATTTTTTTCTTTATTTTCCTGAATTTTTTTGACAATTTTATCGAAACCCAAACAGGACATAGGCCAGTTTGGCCGGCCTCAGAATGGTCTCAACAAGCTCCTATAAAAATTTTAGATTTTTTGAACAACCGAGCGAAAAGTTATGTCTGGTTTAAGGAAGGTATGTTTAAAACGACCGAGATGAGACAACCGCTTTGTATTCTTTCTCCTTCGTTTTCTCTTTTTTTGTTTCTGTTTTTTTTGACGTAACCGAAGGAGAAAAACAAGGAAGCGGCGTTGACTCGATTTGTTTTTTTCTGTTTTTTTTTTGACGTAACCGAAGGAGAAAAATAAGGAAGCGGCGTTGACTCGGTTTGTGGCGTGATCAAACGGAATATGGTGGCGGCGTGCTAGGTTTTGAATGGTGGAATAACACAATGCAACCAGCAACAAATGATGTGAAAGCACACAAATTCAACAATGCAGATTTATTGAAAGAAAGTGCGAGGCTCAAACGGGTGCTGGGATAAGGTCTAACCTAAATTTCTATGTGGTTTTGTGGACTGTAGGAGAAAAAAACACTCGATAAACTCACCGATCAACCTAGAAATCTGATACCACTTGATAGAGCTGGAGTGCCCGATCTTTAGGTGAGTGGAGATAATTCCGATTTGGTGGAAGTAGACCCTCGCGATCCGACTACGACGAGCAAACCCGAAGCGCCAATGCAATCGCTGAACCAACTCCCAATGGTTACCGACCTTGCTGATGCGAGATCGGCCTGATCACGAAGATCGTTTCCTGTGCGCAATCGAAGAACGAACAAGAAAAAGATGCGAGCAATCCTAATATCACTCGAGGTGGAGTTCTGAATCACAGAGGACAGCACGTATTTGTGCGTGTTCTGGGGTAGCTAAAGCTAGATGTAAAACAAAACTCGAAAAACAAAGGAGGCGCAGCTCCTGGATAAATAGAGAAGGGACACAGCCCCTAGGGGCGGCCAACCCTAGGTCGTCCATTATGGGCCGCAGTTGGGCTGGTCGTCTATTCTTCTGGGCCTTCGTTCTTTAACATCATGATGTAGTTCAATTCTCTTGCACGGGTCCGAGTCACTGGCCCAGGTGGAAGGGGTGGTGCCTGGACTGGAGAAGGTGCTGCTGGTGTAGATGTACTCGTGTTGGTATTGATGTCCTCATCATCTATGGTTTAAAGACCGATTGGTTGTTCCCAAAAATCTAGAACTTAGGCAGAAAATTTTGGATGAAGCTCATCTTTCCAAATTTTCCATGCACCCCGGCAGTAACAAAATGTATCATGATCTCAGATCCTTGTATTGGTGAACCAGGATGAAGAGGGAAATTACTAAGTATGTATCTGAATGCGACACTTGCCAAAGAATCAAGGCCAGTCATTTGAAGGTAGCAGGTACCTTATAGCCCCTTCCCATACCATCTTGGAAATGGGAGGACCTCAGCATGGATTTTATTGTGTGTTTACCCAACACATCCCGACACCACGATTCTATTTGGGTCATTGTGGATAGGTTAACCAAGACAGCTCATTTCTTGCCAGTACATACCACCCACAGGGCAGAGAAGTATGCAGAAATCTATATTGACCAGATAGTGCATTTGCATGGAATACCAAGGACTATCATGTCAGACAGAGGAGCACCATTCATAGCCTGTTTCTAGGAGCAACTGCAAGGGTCACTTGGAACCCATGTGGTAAGAAGCTCAGCATACCATCCTCAGACATATGGTCAGACAGAAAGGGTAAATCAGATTTTGGAAGACATGTTGAGGGCATGTGTGTTGCAGTATGGAAAGAATTGGGACAAGTGCCTTTCCTTGGCGGAATTCTCTTATAACAACAGCTACCAGTCCAACCTGAAGATGGCACCGTTCGAGGCCTTGTATGGGAGAAGCTGTAGAACACCGCTAAATTGGTCACAAGCTGGAGAGAGGGAAATTTTTGGACCTGACCTAGTACTTGAAGCCGAGGAGAAGGTCAGAGTCATCAAGAAGAACTTGGAAGCTGCTCAGGCCAGACAAAAGAGCTATCATGATAAGAGGAGGAAGCCTCAACAATTTGAAGTGGGGATCATGTATATCTTAAGGTGTCACCCACCAAAGGTGTTCAGAGGTTTGGAATCAAGGGCAAGTTAGCTCCTCGCTATATTGGGCCCTATGAAATCAAAGAGACTTGTGGACCTGTAGCATACCAATTGAAGTTGCCACCTCATATGTCAGCAATTCATGATGTTTTCCACGTATCTCAGCTACGGAAGTGTGTCCGCTTACCCACGGAAGTGCTATATGAACTAGAGTTGGAGATAGAACCGGACTTGTCTTATCAAGAGCACCCCGTCAAGGTATTGGACCAAAAGAAAAGATCAACTCAAGCAAGGTCAATTCAAATGTATAAAATTCAATGGAGCAACCACACAGAAGAAGAGGCTATGTGGGAGACTGAGGATTTTCTACGTTCTCGCTTCCCCGACTTTCTGCCTAAAGGAGTCGATACGTAACCCAAAACACCCACCCCCACCTGCCCTTTGAATCTAAATATAAGAAAAACCTAGTTAATAAGAGTAGAGTAAGTTGTGGAAATAAACCTAGAAGGACTTCCTTCTGAAGTTGCAAAGAGGATGACATTCAAAGAGCAGTTAACTAGAGAAACTTGGTTAAAGGGAACTACAACACACCAACACACACCTTCTTAATACCCCACTAAAGGATCCCTACCCAATCTCAGGACGAGATTCCTTTAAGGGGGAGGGCTGTAACACCCTAGGTGTTACCCAAGGCCCTGGCTCAATACATGCACTTATGGCCTTTTATCACATGTGTTTAAGTGGAGGAGAAGGAGCACCAAAACTTTAGAAAACATGGATTAATTAAGAAATGATCATGACAAAAGAAATACCCAAGCATTTCATGCATCTTCACCTTGGAAAAAGAAGCTCAAACCCTAGACCCCCTCTTGAGCCATTAGACCCCAAGCACTAGATTAATGGAAAGGATAAGCAAATGATCATTTCATGACTTAAACCCTTTACCAAAGTTGAAGTACATTAATATATCTACAAGAAAGAGTAAAGAAAATATTCCAAAAAGGTCCCACAAAATTCTCAAATTCAGCCCCCAAGTGAAGAGCACTCAAGAGCAACCAATTTTCTCTAAGTTAAAATCAGCCTTCTTCCAAAGATCATAGATGTTCACCTAGTTGCTTGCGCCAAATCCATGAGGTCCAATTGACAAAAGGGAGCCAAATTACATAAGGCACACACTGGAAAAGTTTGAACCGAAGCCAAGACCTTTTGACACGAGTTGACATCTATTTTGTCTCGGGATGAATAGTGCCGACATACCCAACTTGGTGCCCGCAAATCTCCCAAGCTAGGGCATATCTTCCCTTGGAACTCACATGAACTAGGTAGCCCTAGGTGCAGGGAAGAGATCTCACAAAAGTCTTATGGCGAGATTCGCACGTTTGGCTGCTCAGTAAGGGCTAGAACACGGGCAGAAGGAAATGGCCACGTGTTCGACGCGCCCTGGCAATGCCAGAGCATGCCTTGGCGCTCGGCCCCGCACGTGCGCCTATAAAGCCGACCCGGCCTTGACCGTACACCCCCTGCTTGCTCTCAACCCCGCCGGAGCGCAAGTTCACCGGTGATCGCTCTGCGCACGGCGTGCCAGCGGCCGCCCGAGACCCAACCACCACAGACCGACCACCCTAGCCATTAACCGCCCCGTCCAACCCTCGGGATACCCTCTACGGACCTCGGTGAAGCTTCCAGAGCCGAGGATTGAACTCTACCTTGCCGGAGACACCGGATCGACGTCGCCGGACTTCACCCGACCGCCGGCGCATGTAGACCGAGCTCCACGGTGAGCCCTTCTTTGATTCCTTGCACTGGTAGCACCCTTAGCCTCCTGTGAAGCTCCCCGTACGGTTTAATTGAACTCTACCACCGTGAGCAGGCCGGAGCGCACGCCGCCGACGAGCCCGCCCGCCTGCGCACGTGGCCCGACCGATTCCGGCCATCACCGTCGACAAGCCGCACCTCGACGTGACCGCCAGGACCTCCCGAAGCTAACCCCGCCCTTCGCCGGACCTCCCTCGTCGCTGGTAAGCCGCGCCACCCTGTTTATTCCTGCGGTTACTGTTTCAAAGGGGGGAGGGAGCTCAGGGAAAAAGAAGAAGAAGCCGGGGTTTTTTTTGAATAGTCAGAGACTCATGTGAATAGTCCCGCAGGGGCTTAAGTTAAAGACTTGGTTTAGGAAAAGCCCAGGGGTCTCGGTGTAAACTGGTTTTTCATAAAACCTTTTAAACATTATTCTTTTAAATGTAAACAGAGCTGTAAAATTCATAACTTCAGTTTTATCCAACCAAATATGTTCAAACAAATTTTGCTAGGTTCTAAATAATATGAACTACTTAGGAAAAAATACCAAACACCATAAGTATTGCAAGAAATTTTAAAATTTTGATTTAAATAGTAACTGACCAAAAGCTAAATAAAGAAGGGAAAAATAGCTACACTTTTAGACTGGGGTTAAGAAAAATTAGAGAGGTACTTAACCACTCCCTAGCCTGTTTAAAAATAATAAACCCCACAGTACACCAGATTAGGGAAGGGTTTACCACTTAAACTTACTTTGATCCAAAGTTAAAGAAAATAGAAAAGGGAGTTTAAAATGAGAACCAGGGGGCAACCACATTTTTGCTAGCTTACTTTGTTAACATAGTTCACTAGAAAATTTTGTTAAGCCCTCTGTTAGTACAAAAGAAATGCACCACATTTTATTTCATGAAAACAATGAAGACTTAGAAAAATCCTAGAAAAATAATCCTGAGGAGAACCCACCCCAATCCTTTGGATAGCTAGTAATATGCTGATATAAACCTAGGAAAAATATAGGTTCTGTTGTTCGACATTTTTTAATTAACAAGTTAGTTATAAGTACCTTTTTAGCATTAAACTTTAGAAAATCACAACTAAATATCCAGTGGATCTTTTTTTGTGATTTTTAACACAGAGACCTATTATCACTTAGGAATCATGGCAAAAATAAAGTTTAGTACAGAAACCCCATCTAAAGCAAAACTATAGTGTAAAGTGCCCTTTTACCCTTACTTTTGTCATTTTTGCACAAGGAGTATCTAAATTATTTTCAACCTCAAAATTTTAGAATGAAACCCAGAGGTCAATGTTTACCCACAATTTTTATAACATTTTTGGAAAAATTCTAAATGGCCATGGTATTTCAAAAATACTTAATAAGAAGCAATAGGCAGAAAATGGAAATTGTGGGAGAAACTTACTAATGAACAACTAAATCCTTCTAAGAGTCCCATGAAACCTAAAGATGTGATTAAATTTTTTTTAAGTTCATTCAAGACCCTAAAATGAATGTGTGAAACCCTTAAGGCTAACAACGGAAACTCTAGTATACCACTATTTTAATATTGTTTCACTATGATTAGTATTTCCAAAATGCCATATTATTAATATGCATACATCTTATTCATTGCATTCGATAGACTGTAATCTCGCTGACGGGGAGTACATCCTCATTCCAGAGCAAGGAGTTGCTCAGGAGGTAGCCTAGGAGCCAGCACCAGAGCCTGCCATCGAGGATCTGCCTCCCCAGCTTTGGAAGGCAAGCCCCGGTTTTATGCATAACCAATTATATATATGCTATTTTGCTGCACTTAATGTTTGTAGGATTGTACTATGCACTTAAGTGTCGGAGTTGACTGAAACTATAGTTGCATGACCTTAGGATTCCTTTTGAGATGGATACTAGTATGCTAGGTCGAGTAGCTGCTTTGCTAAATCAGGTTCTCGGTAGAAGTCGAGTGATTTTGCTAGCACTCGCGCGAGGTCAGGAATTGGTTATACCCATTTGCATATCGTAATAATGATGGTCTATGGACAACGGTCCATGGGGATGCGTTGTCTATGAGACGGAAATTGGAATAAGGATTAAGGTGTGGTACCGTGTGTCAAGCGTTTGAACGTACTAAGCACATGCCGAGAAATATGGTAAATCGGTAAGCCTAGTACCTCAGTGAACCTGGCAGTAGACTTTACCCCTCACGCGACCTGAGACGTGGTCTCCCATTCCGGTTATGGTGGGTACAAGTGCGGTCGTTGCACAACGACAGTCGGGGTCAGTGAGGCATTGTACGCCAAGGCGGTGAGCTCTGATCTGTTGACGGGGAATCGATGGGGACGGTTGATATGTGTGGGGACGGAGTGCCTCGCCATGTCGTGTGTTTAGGTTTACCTTGCAAGGATAAAAACTCGATTCGAATCGTCTGCTTCTCGCAGCTAATGAGACTGCTTGATCCATGCTGCTGCATTGAGTAATATGTGGAAATGTGTTGTGCAAAAGATGTTGATTGCTAACATGATTGATACCATGTATGATTAGATAGGTATACATTTAGTCTTAAGAGAGTCACACTGAAACTTGAAAAGCTAAACTTGATTTTAGACTCAGCTAGTGCTTTTGGCAACCCAAACCCCTCAGCCAAATAGCTGCATGTCTAGAGGTAGAGGAGTAGACTCCTCACACCGGGTAAGTCTAGCTGAGTATTAGTATACTCAGCCTTGCTTGTGGCATAATTTTTTATAGGTTCCCTGGAGGACATGGTTGTTGGAGTGACTTGACCGTCCATCTTGCCATCGGGTTGGACAGTCGAGTGGGACCCTACCTCGGCAGAGGAGGAGCATGAGGAGTGATGGGCCAGGCTTCGCCATCTCTCTGTTTATTTACCGTTAGTTATATTCTGCTGCATTCCGAACAATGATCACTACTTTGGATAAACTCCGATGATGTTGTAATAAATTTAAGTACTCCTCAATGTATGGTTTTATGCTTTATTGTATTTGCTCTGTGCCTCACCTTCGAGTGAGTACGTGGTACTTGATCCTGTTAGTGGCCTCGTCGGACTAGATCCGAGGGACTGACGTTTTATTCCTATTTAAGTGTGGTCTAGCCTCTAAGGCGGGACTTAGGCACTTAAGTTGGAATAATTCGGGCGGTTCCGCCACAAAGATAATTTTATTAAGCCTTACAGATATACAGAGTGAGTCTCTAATATTCTACTGGTGGAGAAGGGGTTCAGTAAGCTCGGAGTGTGTATTGATTTCTGCAGATTAAATAGAGCAACTCCTAAAGATGAATATCCTAGGTGTGCAGCCGACATGTTAATTAATAATGTATTAGGAAATAGAGTTATTAGCTTTCTTGACGGTAATGCCAAATATAATCAAATTTTAATGGATGAGAAGGATGCATCTAAAATGGCCTTTATATGTCTAGGTTTTATTGGTTTATTTGAGTGGTTTGTCATGACGTTTGGTTTAAAAAATGCTAGTGCCACTTATCAAAGGGCTATAAATTTGATCTTTTATGAGTTGTTGGAGAACATCGTGAAGGTTTACATTGATGATGTAGTAGTCAAATCGACTGAATTTGATTCTCATATAGCAGATTTGCACAAAGGCTTTGATAAGATGGGTCAGTATGGTTTAAAAATGAACCCATGTAAATGTGATTTTGCGGTGTCGGCTAGCAAGTTTTTAGGGTTCATTATTCATGAGCATGTCATAGAGATAGATCATGACCGAATTAAGTCCATTTGGAATGTGGGAGCTCCAACTTGTAAGCTTGAAATGCAGAAGTTTCTTGGCAAGGTAAATTATTTGTGGAGGTTCATTTCTAACCTAGTCGGGAAGGTTGATGCTTTCACTCCTATTATTCGGCTTAAAAATCATGCCAATTTTACTTGAGGCAGAACAACAAGTAGCTTTTGATCTTATTAAGAACTATTTGTCTTCGACTCCAGTGTTGAAAGCACCACAAATTGGAATACCATTCAAGTTATACATTGCAGCCGAAGATAAGGTTAATGGAGCTATTTTAACTCAGGGGATAAGGAAAGGAACATGTGGTAACCTACTTAAGCTAGAGACTGGTGGATGTTGAAGGTACACCTTTGTTGAGAAATTATTCTTATGCTTGTTTTATGCATGCACCAAGCTTAGATGTTATCTATTGTCTCGTCCTTGCACTATTTCTTGTCAAACCGATGTGATTAAGTACATGTTGCAAAACCCAATCATGAGTGGTAGGATTGGTAAATGAGCTTATGCACTCGTAGAATATGAATTGGCTTATGAATCACTGAAATCCATGAAAGGCTAGGTCATAGCTGATTTTATTATAGAACATCAGATTAATGACGCTCATGATCTAGGCATGTCAAACCTCACTGTTACTCTATGGACTTAATATTTGATGGATCAGTTTGTAATGAAGGACAAGAGATTGGCATCGTTCTTATTTCACCAAGTAATGCCTCTTTTGACTTCTCTAGCCGATTGAAAACTTATTGCACTAACAATCAAGCTGAATATGAAGCTCTCTTATTCGGTTTAGAACTTTTATATTATATTGGAGTGAAGC
Source organism: Zea luxurians (assembly GCA_029449295.1). Lineage (NCBI taxonomy): Eukaryota > Viridiplantae > Streptophyta > Magnoliopsida > Poales > Poaceae > Zea > Zea luxurians. The sequence goes on along the minus strand of JAOPSE010000005.1, from coordinate 7,380,334 downwards.
ATGTGAAGGTATTTGGTGATTCTTAGCTAGTTGTCCAATAGGTTTTGGAGGAATATCAATGTTTAGATGGTACTTTAAATAGTTATCTTGAAAAATGTTGTGACATAATCCGTTCTTTCGACAGATTTGGCATTTGGCATATATCCAGAGCTAAGAATTATAGAGCTAATAACTTGGCACAAGATGCATCAGGTTATCGGATAAAGTGAGGGATATTTCATAACTTGGAAATCTGATAATCGGTGTTGCGCCAAGTTCCTAGGTTGTGCATCGTCCGGGCTATATAGCCGGACCATCCCCGGTGGGCTTGGACTGTCCAAACAAGGAGTTCAGACCGTCTGACGGTACCGGAAATGTCTCCTTGATTAATTCGACTAAAAATGCAGCCAATGCAATTGATTGGAGGACGCCTATAAGTAATTACCTACGTAATCCTAGTGATAGGGTAGACAAGAATGTTTGGCGTACATCTTTCAAGTATACCATAATTGATAATGAACTTTATCGCCGAAGGACTGGTGATGTCTTGCTTAAATGCTTGGGACCTAATGATGCTATATTAGCTATGGCCGAAGTGCATGAAGGGATTTGTGGTACTCATCAATCGACTCCAAAGATGAAGTGGCTATTGAGAAGATCCAACTTCTATTAGCCCGACATGATAGCCGATTACTTTAAATACTACAAAGGATGTCAAGTATGTTAGAAGTGCAGCGATCTGCACCTAGTCCCGCAGTTGAACTACATCTATTATCAAGCTTTGACCCTTTAGGGGGTGGGGTTTGGACTTTGTAGGAGAAATTCTTCCTTCATCATCAAATGGGCATCGGTTTGTGTTGGTGGCCACAGACTACTTCACCAAATGGACTAAAGTTGTTGCTCTGAAAAACATGACAAGGAGGTAATTGAGTTTCTAACTGAGCATATCATTCATAGATTCGACATTCCCCAAACTTTGACTACGGACGAGGGGACTTCTTTTATGTCAAATGAGGTACGTGAGTTTGCTGAATTATATAAGATCAAATTGCTCAAATTCTTCTCCGAATTATGCTTAGGCCAATGGACAGACCGAATCTAGTAACACGACATTGATTAGCCTTATAAAGAAGAAGATATATGATCATCCTAGGCATTGGTATAAGGTTTTGTTTGAGGCTTTGTGGGCTCATAAAATATTTAAACATCATGCTACTAAAGTCTCTCCTTTTGAGCTTGTTTATGGACATGAGGTTGTCTTGCATGTAGAGATAAGCCTAAATGTTTTTAGGTTTGTCAGGCAGAACGATCTAACTGTCGAGGATTATTATAATTTGATGATGGACAATAATGATGAAGTAACCGACAAAAGATTGGTGGCTCTAGGAGAGATCAAGAAAGACAAGATCATGGTTGCCAAAGCTTACAACAAGAAGGTCAAGGCTAAGTCATTTCAAGTTGCAGATCTGGTATGGAAGATCACCTTGCCACTAAGAAGAAGAGTTCAGAAATTTGACAAATGGTCACCAAGCTGGTAAGGTCCTTATAGGATCACACAGTTTCTATGAGGTAATGCCTACATGTTGCAAACTTAGGACCTACTCAAGGCACTAAATGGTCATTACTTGAAGCAATATAATACTAGTATGTGGCAAGATGCTAAGAAAAACCAATCTTGTCACATCGAGTTGTTTCCAGCCTGCACCTGTTCTTTTGGTTCGCTCAACTTCCCCAAAAGACAGGGGCATATGTTGAGCACCGTTTGTGGCACTAGGTATGGCCGGATGGTCCAGCCCTAAAGTCCGAACGATCCGCCCTTAGGCATTGACAGTCTGTGATTAGATCAGATCAGGCGAATTACTCCTATCTCCACGCATGTTTACCCCTCTAAACTCGTGGGAGTTGTTGGAGGACGCCTAGGAACGGGTCCAAACCTCCCCCCATATATATTTGAAGAGGTACGGCTGATTGAAACACCAACAATTGAAACAAATCAATATATCTTCTATTCCTTTACTTTTTGCCCTAGGAGTAGACATTAACATAGCCTTCTTCACCTCGATCTTCACCTCTCTTCGACTCTACGTCGTCTAGAGGCGTCTTGGGTGTCCTGTCGATCCCAAGATAAACCCTAAGATCTCTCCTCCCTAATGGGGGACCCTCTTGGGGGGTCAGATCCAGGTGCTGTTGGTGAACGTCCGCCGCCGGTACATGTCGTAGTGATTAGCGCCCAGATTGCACCAACAATAATGTTTAGTACAAGATACTGATCTATTTGCTTTTTAGTCGGTCTACGAGGGGGATAGGATCCCCCACATGAAAAAATCTATTAAGCACCACCGTGGCAGAAGGAATTACAGATTATGTTACATGGGTCGTTTTTTCAGTAAGCAAAATGGGGGAGGTGAATACATTTGGGTGGGAATTGCAGGGAGATTACACACTAAAGGAATTGCACCATGCCTCCATCTGCTGGCGTTTGTGCGGGCAAAGGCGTGTGCCCACTCTGAGAGTCTAACTTACACGCGCAAACAACCTGGTGTAGGGAGTTAAGTTCGCCCATGAAGACTTTGGCATTCTAGCATTTCCACAGATGCTAGCAGCAAAGCAATAAGAAGTCGTTGAAGCCCAGATCTTGAAGCATAGGGGACTAGCGAGCTTGTGGAGACTAGAGCAATGCATGGAGGGGACAGTGATGCCAACAGTGGCCCAAAGGGATCTAGCAAAATCGCATTGGAAGAGAATGTGGGAGGTAGATTTTGGCGCAATGGAACAGATTTCACAGATATCGTCATCAAGGATCCTCTTCTAGTGAAAATTCACACGGGTTTAGAGTTTGTCTTTTGAGGCTAGCCAAGCAAAAAAGTGAACTCTTGGGGCATGCTATTTTCCTAGATGAAAGTGGACATGAGGAAGTGACCTCTTGTAACACCCTGAATTTGGGGGTATAAAATTTCTTCTCTAATATCTACCAAATTTAGGTGTTACCTCTTTTCTCCTCTCTAATAGATTTACTTTCTCTTCCTTTTAATAGAGATTGTTTATTTATTTGGGAGATGTATTAAAACTTTAGTAGATGGAACCCTAGGGGAGACATGAAATGTTGCATCATGCTGAGCTTAGACTTTACTTTTTGTTTGATGCATATGTTTGGAACATTCAAATTTGAATTTGTGGTTTGGTTGCATTTGAAAATCAAAAGAGAAAATAAAAAAAGGGATTTGAAATTCAGATTTTAAAAGAAAAGCCAAAGCAGCCCAAACTTCCTCCCCTCCTAGCCTTTTGGCCCATTCAGCCCAGCCATCCTTCCCCCGCGTGCCTGCCCCCTCTCTCCCTCTTTCCAGTGGTGCTGATCTATCGGTGCCGCTCTCTTCGCGCGCCCCTGCTCTCTCTCTGTGCTATGGGCCCACCCCATCAGCATCATTACCCGTTCGCCTTGCCTCGCCCGTCCTGTCAGCTCTGTCCTCCCCACAACCGCCACTGACCCCGCCCGCGCACGCACGCCGAGAAGCCCGGCCACATCGCGCCCCACGTCCCCCAGCTCCCTTTTGAGCCCCACCTGCACCCGCTCTCTCACCCCTGCCTCATTTCACCCGCTCCCAGCCGCCGTGCCGACCACTTGGAGCTCCACACGCCACACCAAGCCTCCCCAAGCACCGTCTGAAGGTAAGGAACCATCCCCTTGCCTTTCTTGCGCAGATTCCTTTCCCTCTTTGGCGAATTAATGCTCACCGAAGTCGCTGCGCGCCGGTCTGCCGTGCCTGCTCTGCATCCGGCCGATTTAGCCCCGCCATGTGCCTGTGCTTTGGCCCTAGGTGTCCCACACCCCTCACCAGAGCTTGTGCCGGCCTCAGCACAACCAATCACCCCTCCCAGTGGCCAGGATTGCTTGCCGGAGTGACCTTGACCCGCCCGGAGCGCCACCTCCATCATTTTCCCTCTTCTAGCCCCGCTCTCACCACCAAAACCCCACCATCGAGTTCGCAGCTTCCCCCTCACCAGTCCTGGCCAGCTCCAGCGACCTCAGACCCCCGGAACCCACGCCTGCCTCATCTCCGGTGACTTCACCACCGTGGAGGGGAGCAGTGCCGACTGCCATGCCGTTAACCCCCCTCCCGTGCGCCAGATCTTAGCCGCCCGTCCCTGATCTAGCGGCCAGGTCACCGGATACCAGTTCGCACACGCGCTCCTACCCTTGGCCCCCTCGATGGTCGCCTGCGCCCTGCACTGGGCCCAACCAGTCATCCCATCCTTACCCTAAGCCACTGACCGTTCTAGCCCATCTATCAGCGCTCGCTCGCGCCCACGTGCAAGCTATCGCCTGCAGATCTGATCTCGGCCATTGACCTGCGATCAGATGGCCGAGAACGCCTAATACCCCTTCGCCTGGTAAATTTGTTAAAGAGACCCTTGGTTTCTTAGAAATTAACTCGTCGTGCTGTTTTCTTGCACCCGATCCCCTGGTTTATTGTAGAGAGACCCATAGACTTTATTTAATGAAAGAAATAGGTTTAATTTAGGTTTTTGATTTCCAAAACTTGTAATTTTCATAACAATACAACCACCCAGGTTTAATTTAGGGTTGTTACCCGACTACCTCTCCGTAAGGACCTGTTCACTGGATGACCACCCAAGAAAACAATACAACCATGAGGGTGGAATAGGACACCCTTATTTGATTAATTGGAGGAATCTAGTGGTGTGGTGAGCTTCGCCGTTGTGCCGTCAATGGGGGATGGGGCATAGTGCTTGCTCTACAAAGGGTGGGTGCCAAGGTTCATTCGATTTGGTTTTGTTAGTCACCCACCTTAGGGAGGAGTACTATGTTTGTATGACTGGCGAAACCTAACGGGCGACTACACACTAGAAGAATCTTTGTAAAGGATACATAGTGAATCCCTGGCCATTCACCTCGGTAGTGAAGACCGGGTCTATACAACCCAGGCTGGGAAGGGATCACGACTCGTCCCTGTTATATCAGAGTGTTAGAAACTGGTATATTAGTCGTGCTCACGGTTATGAGTAGCCATGGAAGCTCCTTAGATTAGAGTTACTCTAGATACTTTTATGATGATGCTTAATGATGATGATTATTGTTATGGTTTCTGGTATTCCCTCTTGGAGGTAGTGCCATTTGGGTAATAACTTGGGATTACTGATAAAACTTGGCTCTCCACTAGTAATAAATACCTGACCAACTAAAAGAAACTACTTTGAGCTTAACCCCACATACAGCTAGTCCATAGCCAAACGAGACATTTCCTGAGTACGTTGATGTGTATTCACCCTTACTTAAAAACACCAAACCCCAGGTTGTCCCCATTGCAATCAGTGCTTAGGAGAAGATGAAGGCAACATAGAGGACTTCGAGGAGTTTCAGGACTTTGACGAGTTCTAGATTAGATTAGTGGCAAACCCCCAATCAACTGTCTGTGCAGGCCTTATCGTACTGCATTTCGTTAAGCACTTTGATGATGATTTAACTTAATGACTTTGTGGATGTTTTGGACATTATGATTATTTTGAGCAATGTGTGATGATGTCCAATTATGTAATCGCTGTGTACATGAATTTCTGATCCTGGCATGTACATGGTTCGCTTTCGGTTTACCTTCCAAAATTGGGTGTGACATAAGTGGTATCAAAGCCTTGCTGACTGTAGGACCACTAACCTAGACTAGAATGGTCGCTTTAAGGACTATAGACCCTTATTTTCACCTTGACCTCTAGTGTTACTTCAAAATTTGGTCATTCGACCAATTCTATGTTATACTACTACATATATACTCACCTTACAAAAATTTTATATTATTCTGCTTATGGCTTACTTGCTGGTCATATAGTTCTGTTATTACTCTTATGCTTATGACATCTTTTGTAGATGGCCCGTCTTAGATGCACTGCACGTAAGTCAGTGATCCCTTTCCTGCCTTCTCACCTTGCGGAGCGTCCTCTGCGCCACACGGTGTCAGGACAGTCGAGTCACCTAGAGAGACTGCACTACCGCCTGTGTGAGGAGCAGGAACACCGATGCCAAGAGAGGGAGCAACAGGACTCTTGAGAGCACCTAGAGTGGAGGTCAATAGGTGATCCTGTAAAAATCAAGTCTAAACAACACAAACTTGGTTTATAATAAATATTACTGAGATCAAAACCAAGGTGATGTGAATAGAGAGGAGAACACTCTTCACTTGATTGTTCCTTTAGAATATGTATTGAACATGGGAATAATAGCTCAAGTAAATAAATGAGAACTCTATAAAAGAAAACAATCATAGAGAAAGATGCACAAGTGACACAATGATTTTATCCCATGGTTTGGCTCCTTCGGTTAAGGACTGCACTTAATCCCTCTCAAGTGATCCAATGATCAAACTTGAGTTCCACGGTTTTCTTCCTTTTGTCAAGTGTTCCCTTTGTGAGGAATCTCCACAAGTTGGAACCTCTCACCCTTACAAAGTTGATCACAAGTAAACCACAAGAGTAAGGGAGGGAATAGAAACACACACACGAACTAGAGTCACAGCAACAACATGCACACAAGTTAAGAGCTGAACACACAAAACAACACAACGGAGTCACAGCTCAAAGAAGTGCTCAAATCTCAAACACAATGAACCGAATGCGTGCTCGTGGAGTCTAGGCGTCTTATGATGTTCAATGGAGGCTTGGTGTACTACTCCATGCGCCTAGGGGTCCCTTTTATAGCCCCAAGGCAGCTAGGGGCCATTAGAGTTCCATTTGGAAGGCTATGGTTGCCTTCTATCCGTGGGCGCACCGGACAGTCCAGTGCACCACCGGATAGTGAACAGTGCGTGATTCCCTTCCCGTTCTGGCGAAGATGACCATTGCCAACCACTGGTCTCATGGCACACTAGACAATCCGGTGTGACCATCTGACCGTTGGCTTGGCCACGTGTCACCCGCTGATCGCGTGGTCGACCGTTGGCTGGGCTCGCGGCTGGCACACCAGACAGTCCGGTGAATTATAGCCGCTGAGCCCTCAGTATTTTCTCGAGAGCGGCTTGTTCGTCGGAGCGCCAGCCTGGGCACCAGACACTGTCCGGTGCACACCAGACAGTCCGGTGCACCGCATGCTGGTGGAAGTTTGGCTGGACTTAGCCAAGCTTCTCCAATCCGATTTCTCTCGATTTGACAAGGTTCCTAGCACTTAGTAGAATAATGTTAGTACCAAAAACAATTTACTAAGGCTAGAATCGTACCTTACTTTTCCATTTGCATCTATTTGATAACTCAATAAAATCATACCTCTATGTGTTGGGCATCTAATCACCAAAACCTAATAGAAATGGCCCAAGGGCACATTTCCCTTTCAATCTCCCCCTTTTTGGTGATTTATGCCAACACATCAAAAGCAACTCAAAATGTAACAACATGTTCAAATGCAAGCTAAAGAGTGCAACTTGATGTCAAATTGAAGACCAATTAATCTAACATAGGATTTGGCATATTTGGATCACTTTTGCCACCACTTGGTTTGATTTTGTAAAACAAATTCTTTTTCCTATCTCTATGTTAAAAACACTTGTTTTGGAAAATCAAAACATTTAGAAGACTAGATTTGATCAAGTACCAAAAACTCCCCCTTTTTCCCATAGTCAAATTTCTCCCCCACAAGAGAATTGTTTTTACAATAAGAGGGTTTTGATCAAACACCAAGAATTCTAGCACTAAAATTTTGAAATTCACAAGTGGTTGGCTGATCCAGTTGCTTTGGCCTTAATTTCTCCCCCTTTGGCATTAAGCACCAAAACAAAAGAACTATTTGGCCCTTTAACGTCATTGCCTCACCAAAACTTAAAAAGTTAAAACTAAAGGCAATGAGACATAGAGAAAGACTTGGAACAAGATAGATTTATACTGGAATGCAGTGGAATCCTATTATTTGTCCAAGTTCACCTATTCCCTTTCAATCCATCTTTGAGACTATATCAAAATTACTCAAGTAAACATATTAGTCTCAAAGGGGTCAAGTTGTAGTACATCCTCCCCCTAAACATGTGCATCATTGCATAAGGACTTGTGAGGTCCGGGGATGACTTGTACAACTTGAGCACCAAAATAAGTAAACACATAATTACTTAAAAGAACATGATCAAAGGTATAAAACACATGTATGCTCTTGATCAATCCAGGTTTCGTGAACCTAAGACATTTAACTCACTACACAACCTACAAACCCTTTTCTCATCTAAAGGCTTGGTGAAGATATCAGCTAGTTGGTTCTCAGTGCTAATATGATAATATCGATATCTCCCCTTTGCTGGTGGTCCCTTAGAAAGTGATGCCCGATGTCTATGTGCTTAGTGCGGCTATGTTCAATAGGTTTGTCCGCCAAGCGGATTGCACTCTCATTGTCACATAGGAGTGGGACTTTGCTCAGTTTGTAGCCAAAGTCCCGGAGGGTTTGCCTCATCGAAAGTAGTTGCGCACAACACTATCCTACGACAACATACTCAGCCTCAGCGGTGGATAGGGCAACAGATGTTTGTTTCTTTAAGCTCCAGGACACTAGGGATCTTTCTAGAAACTGACAAGTCCCTAATGTGCTCTTCCTATCAACCTTGCACATGGCATAGTCAGAATCTGAATATCCGATTAAGTCAAAGGTAGACCCCTTTGGATACCAGATCTCAAAGTAAGGCATAGAAACTAAATATCTAAGATTTTGCTTCACAGCCACAAAATGACATTCCTTGGGGTCGAATTTAAATCTAGCGCACATGCATACGCTAAGCATTATATCCGGTCTACTAGCACAAATATAAAGTAGAGAACCTATCATAGGCCGGTATGCCTTTTGATCAACGGACTTACCTCCTTTGTCGAGGTCCAAGTGTCCGTTCGCTCCCATCGGTGTGTTAGCAGACTTTGCATCCTTCATCCCAATCCTCTTGAGTAAGTCTTGAATGTACTTTATTTGAGAGATGAAGGTTCCTTCCTTGAGTTGCTTCACTTGGAATCCAAGGAAGTAGTTCAACTCACCCATCATCGACATCTCGAATTTCTGCATCACTACCCTGCTAAACACCCCACAAGACTTTTGATTAGTAGAACCAAATATTATGTCATCGACATATATTTGGCATACAAACAAATAACCATTACAAGTCTTAGTAAAGAGAGTGGGATCAGTTGTAACACCCCTGGTGTTTAGCATACTCATTCATGGCATGTGCATCATAAAAGCATTATCATGAGCATCATTAATCATTTTATCACTTGCATTGAAATCTTAAATTGTCACCAATGGTTGTGAATTGAACCCTTGCTTGCACCAATGGAAGACCTAGGTCTCATAGACATAGGTTATCATAGAGTGCTAGTGTGTAAGTAAATTCACTTAGATAATTTGGATTGATAATGGTTGATCTTTCAACTCTTGAGTTCATGTGATGATAGTTTCTTAAACTATATGTGATGATGTGATTCAGTGAATGTTGTGCTTGATCAATGAAGTTCCTTCAAAAACCAAAACTTAGGAGGCAAGCATTTGGTGTATGAAACTATTAATTACAAGAATTTAAATCCTAAAAGAAATGAAGCTTAACCAATAATGAAAGGTTGGGAAATGGTTAAAGAAATGGGAACAACCTTGATTTTTTCTAAGTCTAATCTCGTACCTCTTTTCAAACGCCATCATGTTCAATTAGAAATAATCTTCAAATCACATTGCCCCAATTACAAAAGTTGTAGATAATTTCTTAGGACACTTCCTGTAAAAAGTTGGTAAACTTTTGAATCCATTTGACATGCTTTGACACACTTAGATAGCCAGTTTCCACTATTTTATGCAGTGCTGACAAACCAAAGTTTGGAGGCCTGTAATTCAAAATCTAGCAATTGAACCATCCTAATCCCTATAGAAAAGTTGTAGACAGTAGAGAGGAGAGCAGACTGGTGGAGCTAGACGACATTCCATGCTCCCGTTTTGTCCCTACTACGTCTGCAGCTCGGGCAGATGGCGATCACCATGTGTCGTTCGTGTGGACACGTGGAGCGCCCGTCATGGCGTGCGCAGCGCCTTGTCCTCGCGCATGGGCAAGCGCAACAACCATGCTTGGCTTCATTTGGTCGAGCACTCCACCACATCTCACTCCCACCCTTTGTTCTCGTCTCGGTCTCACTCGCCCTCGCCTCATCTCTTCTTCCACCCGACGCCGACCGCCATGGCCGTCGCGAGCTAGCTCGCGCCCACGCCTCCACTAACAACCGTTGTCCACGAACCAAGTCACAACGACTTTGTCATCAAGTGCGCAAACCTGGAGCCTTGCTCGACCTCGGAGAAGGCCCCGAGCACCACCGACGACGCCGCGGTTCTTCAGTTTCCGCCGGCGCGCATGGACCGGACATCTCCGTCTGCGAACCATCGAGCCGAGGACACCAACTCGTTCGCCATCAACGACCATGCTTGTTCGCCGCCTCGCCTAGCTCACTTCACCGTCGGTAAGCCGATAACCGAGCCACGCACTCGTATCTCCCTCTCTCTATTTTGAGGAAGACGACAGATCTCACACACGAATAAGCCAAAACCCGATGGTTTTTCTATGAACTATCATAGACTCGGTGAATAGTGGTAGAGGATCCCATGGTAACAGTCTACAGATAGCCAAAACCCGAGGGGCTAACTTGTAAAGTGGTTTTCTGTTTTTCCTTTTCCTTTTTCGGTTTAAAACGCAAAGAACCTTGGAAAAATGGTAACTCGAGTTGTTGAACCCAAAAAATGGTGAAACAAATTTTGTAGGACTCCTCTGAGTCAGGTCTACGGTTTAAAAATGTTGCATGTCAAGATTTCAATGATTTTTGTTCACGATTTGAATTTAAATATGAAAACCGAGTTTCTTTATAAGTGATAAAGTAAATAAATCCGAGGCCAGAAAAATAGGAGTTCATTTTGTACTAGGTTCCTTTAGTTATTGTCTACCTGTGATAAATAATTTGGGGGTATGTTCTATTGCCTAATTTATGATTATGAATTAAAAAGATAAGTTGTTGATTCCTTAGAAATTTGAAAATAAATAGCAAAACCTCTAACATTGTTGTGAGACTTTTTGTGAGCAGAGCATATGTCAACAACCACCTCTAGAATTAATTTATATTAAGTGTGTGGATTCTTTAAATAATAGTCAGGACCAATCAAGAAAAGACAGACTACATGTTCATGGACGATGTAGACTATCTTGTAGAAACCCGTATGAAATGGATCGACTTAAAACCTATGTATACATCACATGCACCCATATGCATCATACATCTCTTGCATGAAGCATTATGTATCCTCATATTGCATCCATACATCATGCAGGATCGTGGGAGGAAGTACCAGTGGGGATTATCGAGGAGCTGTCAGGGATTCTCGTGGAAGAAGGTGAACCCGAAGCTGAAGCTTAGGAGTGTCCTGATCACCGGCCCATTTCGTTCGAGAAAGGCGAGCCCCGCCATCTAACTTTCTATATTTGCAATACTTTAGTTTATTCACTGCCTACCTATATTGTTGGATTAGGTATATGAGTTGATTGAAACCATTTGCTGCTTATACCCTTGATGTATTGTTAACCCTACCCTTGAAACCAATTGCTTAAATGCTTAGGCCTACTTAGACGGTAGAAGTCGGTTGATTTCCTGTCACCAGCGAGATATATGTGACTTCTAATGCTTGATTGGGAGAAGTCTTTGGGTAATATCCATGATGAAAACAAAGATTTTAGATGAGACCGGGCGAACTCTTAAGGGTGCCTTGTAGGCCATAGTGACCTCGCCTGTATCGATTAAGTATCATACCATTATGGTCCCTCGAGTCATGTTGAATTTATGCCTATACACTTAGCTGGTCAGATAACTCATTCTGACCGTGAAGCCAGAACACCATTCCAGCCGGATTCGACCTTGCAGTGCACCTGCTAGTGAGGTTGAGGAGTGAGGGGACACGGCGAGGTGACCCATGGTGGATGGTATGCCCTAACCCTCTGGTAGTTGGGTGGTCCCTGGGTACGGTGGCCCCTATGGAACCCGAGATGTGTAGCAAGGCTGCTACTGGAATGAGTGCAATGGTGATTGTATCTCACGAAGTACTGTGGGTATGAGTAGTGTTAGGAGTACCCACCAGCTGGTTAGGAATCGATTCGAATCACCATCGCTCCTAGATAGTGAGCACTTGACTTGAGCTATCTCATCGTAGTAAGAACTACACTTTATAAGATTTGTTGAAAAGGATATGAATTGGTGTTAATCCCAATTATGCTTAAGGGACAAGATAGCTTGATGTGATAACCTTAATTTATCTTTCTCAACATGATTCTTCACTAAAGCTATAATTAGACATGCAGAAATTATGATAATGAATACTTAGTGGATCAGGTTCAAAACCTACTCTGCAACAAGTACGTAATAATTCTGACTTGCTAAAATGGAGAAATGAATGGTTAACCCCTTAAGTTGCTAATAACTTCATTAACTATCACTAGTCTTGTAAAGCAATGAGCCAACTCCAGATATAGCTTGCATGCTCCTTGGAGTCTTTTACTTTCTTATTTCCCGGTTTTGGACGGGTTAGTCTAGCTCAGTACATTTCAGTACTCTGGGTGCTATTCCCAATGATTTGTTGCACATGGTCAGATGTACTACGGGTACTGCGAGCACTGCTTATACCTGGCTACGGGAGATGACTAAGCCTAGGGCAAGGCTTCCCCATTCTCGTCTCATGATTTTGGTGGGTTGACATACCTAATGTTGGCACAATATCTCCAAAACCCACAAGTGTTTTGGGTGCTAGTTAAATAAATGCTTCCGCTAAACTTATCACTTTGGTGAATGCTACTTGGAGTTAATTGGGGCCTGCATGCCACCCTTATTGTAATAACTCTATGTACTCCAATTTATGTTGAAAACTCTGTGGAATGTTGTAACACTTGATGCAGTGAATGTTAGTTCATTACGAACTTGGTTGAGAAGGAAAAATTTGAGACCCTTCACAATTTCACCAGACACCCAGGTTTATATGGGCTCAAGTGTGAGATAATCACTGTGGGGCAGGTGGTTTGCATACTTTATCTCTTATAAATCCAGTCGAGTTGCCGCAGCTGGCATCGGAGCAGAGCTGGCATGATACTATTCATGTGGGCATTCCAAACCAAATAAAATAAGTTTTATGAAACCAAGTATGTGCCAACTGTCAACCCTTAAGCCCATGTAAGGACCTTAGTTGGCTTAGTGAGTGCTAACTTTGGGGAGGGTTTCATGCATCATATTTTTTATTTCTCTAAATGCATGAATGGCCAATATGAGGTGTCATCGTTTCGTCGTCAAGGTAAGAAGGGTAACTGTAAGACCATGTAGACCATGGCTAGTCAGTTATCCTCATGTGTGGGTCACCATGCATGTTATATAGGGATTGATAGCATTTCTTACTACAACTTAGAAAGGATAGTGGTAGCTTGTCCTTACTTATCAATTATCATTGTCGCATCATGGGGATTGGCTAGAATGAACTTTTCTACAGGTACACTAACCTTGATACGAGTAGATCGTGTAGTTGCGCAATAACGAGTGAATGGGTATGCCACCGCTTATGACGTTAACATGAATAGGTCGTGAGGCCATAAGTTACGTGCATGCATTTGGCATATCATCATTTTGATCATTAGTGCATCGCTCTCCTTTTAGCTTGGGTAGGAGTTTTGTCTGCGCTTCTAACCAATTAAAAATTTCTTTCCCTATTTCTCATCCAATATGACCTTGTAACAGATGGCCCGCCGTAGGCTCACCGCCCGTAAGTCCACAGGAGGACGAGTTCCTCGTCACCAGCTTGTTGCGAGTGTTTCTTGCCATCACATCACCTTTCTTTCGGAGTACGGTGTACCCACCCTACTGTGGCGCATTCTTTTCGCTTTGGGTTACCCAGAGGGAGAGGAACCATGTTACTTCTAGGAAGGGAGGCCGTGCTCTGGAAGAGAAGGTATTTGGGTGATAGATGTGGTTAAGCCTCGAGCACATAATCTAGTGATGGGTGGCTAACACTTAGGATCTTTAGGTCGCACACCCAGAGAAGGGGCAGACAGAGCAACTTACAAGATACCTCAAGACTTGCTGGACCGTTTTCCTGGGGAGATTGCTACTGCCATGCCTAGAGTCTTTCCTAGGGGTGATATTTTCAACCCTCAGTGGGACCAGCCAGAGGATAGAGCTCTGACAGGAGGTGGCAACGAGCAGCAGCACAGTGACACCACAGCTTCTAGTGCTATGTTTGCAGTGATGTAGCTGTACAACAACACGGACCACAGTTTGGGGATGGTCAACAGTTCTCTTGCCATGACTCAGAACCAGTTGTACCAGGCTCAGGAGGCGCATGCTGCAGAATTAGCCCAAGTGTAAGCAAAGTTGGCCCAAAGTCACGCTTGAGAAAGATGAAGTCGTCCAGGTCAGGGATGTGGCTATGTTGGACAATGTGCTGTGGATTGGCGAATGCCAGGACTACTAGACCTTACTGGTGGAAATCATTAGAGAAAGGAATACAAATTTGTCTGAGGTAGCCCAACTCAGGGCAACACAAGTCAACCTGATGCAACAACTGAACAATGTAGAGGCTTGGAATGCTAATCTGCACGAGGAGGTTCACCAATGGTATGCCCAGCTTAATCTAGTCAACCCGCCAGAACCGGAGGAAGCAAATGTCGCCGCAGCCGACGATGGAGGTGTAGTCTCCAAGGCTGGTAGCATGCCGGAGTAGTTGTTAGCTGTTGCTATAGGATATGCTAACCCTTTTGGATAGTGTTCCTAGGAGCAGGAACAATACTTATGGTGAAAGGTCGATGTAATTATAGCTTCTGACGCGTGTGTGCGTGGGGGGACACTCTTTTAGTTGGTTGTGCATGCGAGCAGAACAATTTTATTGTATGTGCATTTATATATTATGAAGTATGTGGTGATGTTGTTGCGCATGTTGGGATGTGATTCTTGCCTTACGATTTTTCACATGAAGTTTTCTTCTATGAGATATTGTATGGCATGATTTCCTTATTTCACATATGTTGCAACATGACTCACCGCTTACTCAGAATGAAAATGTGTAGATGGTGACTACTCGCCGCATTAACCCGGGAGCCGCTGGAGCTTTTGGTAGTGGTAACCAGGAGGATGACCAAGAAGCACCACTTCCTCCACCTCCGCCATACACACCCGAGCATTTCTTCGCACAATTTCTTGGAGCTCAGAGGAACATGGAGAACTTGCAACGGAACATGGAGGCAGAACTTTGTAACATTGCTAACAACACTCGCCATGGACAACCTCAAGAAGCTCATGGAGTCAACAAATATAGTAGCTTCAAGGATTTCATGGATACTAGGTCGTCGATATACAAGGAAGCAGCAGAACCTTTGGAGGCAGATGAATGGATCAACACAATGAAACATAAGTTCCGCTAGTTGAGACTTTCAGACAATCTCAAAATAGAATATGCAGCACACCAGTTGCAAGGACCTGCAGGGATGTGGTGGTCTCATTTCCGCACCGCTTACCCTAAAAATGCTCCCATTGCTTGGTACCAATTCACAACAGCTTTCAGAGGGAATTATATTCCACGAGGCCTAATCGCAATGAAGGTGTCGGAATTCATGAGATTAGCTCAGGGCACACAATCAGTGATAGAGTATCTACATGCTTTCAACAACCTATCTCGTTACGCGCCTGACTATGTGGACACTAAGGCCAAGAACATCGCTAGTTTCAAGAGGGGCTTAAGCCCAAAGATGATGAAAATTATGGGAATTTCCTTCTGCACTTCCTTCAACAATTTCATTAGTGACTGTTCAACTCAGGAGAACAACAAAAATCTCTACGCTACGGCAAAGGGGAGTATAAGGACTTTGGAATCTGGAATATCACAGCCCCGAACCACCATAGTGACTCGACCAAGTTTCAGGCCGATGATACCTGGAGCAAGATTTCGCCCTCCTCCAAAGGAGAACCAACAACAAGGGTTCAGGGGTCAGAAAGCATTCAAGGTGGCCTTACCATGTGCAAAGACTGGTCCAGGAAGTTCAACGGGTGGTACCGCTCAAGTAAAGGGACCATGCTATGACTATGGATAGATGGGGCACTTCTCCAAGTTTTGTCCTCACCCTAAGAAGAAGAACAATGTCTATCCCGCTCGAGTGCATCTCACCACTGCGGACGAGATTACTGATGGAGAACTTGTGATGGCTGGTACATTTCTCGTGAACGATCATCCACAGTTGCGTTATTTGATTATGGGTCTTCTCATTCTTTCATGAGTACTGCTTTTACTCACCGCTTTAACCAATCATCAGTAGAAGTGGGGCATAAGTATCATATAAGCTCAGCTGGGACTGAAGTTTTCACTAATCGTATAGTCCGAGGGGCAACCCTTAGAATTAAAGGAAGAGAATTTCGAGCTCAATTGATAGTAATGCCAGGATTATCTTTGGATGTGATCTTGGGAATGAATTGGATGCGGGCTTGGGATGTTATCCTTGATACTGCAAACCAAACCTTGTCACTGAGGGAACCGCGAGGCACTGAAATGTTTCGAGTAACCTTACCTCGCCTTGAGCTGACTAATATATCCTTTGGGACCCAAGCAACCTCAATTGAAGAGATCCCAGTAGTTCATGAATTTCCTGATGTATTTCCTGAAGATTTGTTGTCACACCCAGTTTTGGAAGGTAAACCGAATGCGAACCATGTACGTGCCAGGATCAGAACTCACGTACACAGCGATTACATAATTGGACATCATCACACAATGCTTCAATTAAATAGCGGAAAGGTATTGGTTTACATCAAGATGTCTGAGACATCCATAGAGTCTATTACATAACTTAGTGTTTAACAATAACATCAAAGTGCGGAGTAACGAAACGTAGAATGTAAGCATACACAGGCAGCTGACTGGGGGTTTGCCACTAAGAAAGAACTAGAACTCGTCATATTCCTGGAACTCCTTGAAGTCATCCATGTTGCCAACTTCACCTCCTGAGCATTGAGAACAGTGGGGACAACCTGGGGTGGGTGGTTTGTAAAGCAAGGGTGAGTACACATCAACGTACTCAGCAAATGTCCCATTTGACTAAACTGGACTAGCTGTATATGGAGTTGAGGTCAAGCAGTTGCTTTTAAGTTAGTCAAGTATTAATTATTATTAGTAGAGCCAACTTTTAGTAATAAACCTAGTTATTACCCAAAAGTACTTCCTCAAACGAGGAAATACCAAAGATCAGGATTTTAATCACCATTGTTAATCATCATCATAAAAGTAACCATTGTTCTTCTAATCGAAGAGGATCCCAAGGCTACTCATAACCGTGAGCATGGCTGATATACCAGTTTCTAACACTCTGCAGAGGTTGCACACTTTACCCACAAGCCGTGATTCCCATTTTGCCCGGGGTTCTAGCCTCCCCATTGATCACTACCAAGGTGACCTAGCAGGGTCTCACTACGTAGCCTTTACAAAGATTTCCCAGAGGTCATAGTCGCCCATTAGGTTTCTCCAGTTTGATAAACACAGTACATCTCCCCAAAGGAAGGGTGACTAACAAAACCAAATCAAAGAACCTCTGCAACCAACCTCGGCAGAGCAAGTACTGTGCCCGGACCCCATTGATGGTCCTACGGTGAAGCCAACTAATCCTCTAGTTCCTCTAATTAATCAGCTAAGGGCGTCCCATTCCACCCTCATGGTTGCACTGTTATCCCGGGTTGTCACTCCCCAAATAGGTCCTTACGGAGAGGTACTCAGGAAAGAGCCTAAGCCCCCTAAAGTAATCACAAGGACCCCATCGAGATAACATCATCGTATCATAAAAGATCACATCATGTTCACTGATTAAGTTTAAGCAATAGCATAAGCTAACCATGATTAACCCAAAAAGGTAAACAAGGGTAAGGGAAATACAAACTAGTCAATCCTTAGGTTTCAATAAAGTAATGCGGGACAGTGAATTATAAAGTAAAGTAGGACATGATAGGTCTAAGGACACTTGCCTTCCCCAGGTTGTTGCTTAGAGGGATCTTCGGCAACACACTCAGGAACCACGAGCTGCTCGTTGTCTAAGTAAAGCGAGCATACATTCAATACATTTGGAAGGTAAAAATGAACATCACATCAAACATGTACCAACATTGGCACACAACTCAAAAAGATATAGTATTAAGTACAGAGGAATGAGGTCAAGTTATAAAAATGGACTAATCCTAATTGGGGAATTGATTACTCTCTAAATGTTTGGAACATGGCTCAAAAAGGTTAAGTAGTGATTAAAACAAATGAAAGCTAGAATTATAAGATAAACTACTCTCATTTAGAAATTTGATTATCTTTTAAGTATTATCCATAATTACATTCCTAATTCTATTTATGTCATTAAGGCCTAGAGGTTAAGCCAAAAATAAATCCAAATAATGCATAACACTAATCTCACAAGATTGAATATACTTTATTCCTAGGGTTCTCCTTTTATTTATTTCATTAAATAAATAAATCAACATATACTTTAATTCTATATTCTAAGTGTAAAAATTAAAGTGTACAGATTACAATTGGTCATATTTTATTTGAATAGAGAATAATTTGGTGAACATTTTGCAATTTGAACCACTAAATTTGGAGTTCATATGAACAAGATATGAAATAAACAAGTTTTGAAGTTTGAAATGTGAAATTAGGGCTAATCTGTGATTAAATAAAAGTCTAGGGGTCTAATTAAAACAAACCAGGGACCTATGCGCTAAAACAGAGGACGACAGGTTGATTTCCTAAAACCAAGGGTTTTCTTAAGCAAAACAGCCACGCGAAGGGGTATCGGGCTCCCTCAACCGTTGGATCAGAAACCGACGGTTGAGATTAGATCCGCGGCCGAAGGTGCACGCGCGTGGGCAGGCGAGCACTGACAGGCGGGCCTGGGAGTGTCAGCGACAGAGGGGGAGAGCACGCTGACCGAGCGGGTCTAGCGCCAGAGGACTTGGGCGCTGACAGGCGGGCCAGGGCGCAGGGCGCGCGTGCGAGAAGCGGTATCCCGCGGTTCGGGCCGTTCGATCTGAATCGGACGGAGGGGACCAGACCAGGAGGGATGAGCGGTCCGGGCCGTGCGATCAAGATCGGATGGGGGAAATCAGACCGGGAAGGATGAGCGGTCCGGGCCGTGCGATCAAGATCGGATGGGGGAAATCAGACCGAGAAGGATGAGCGGTCCGGGCCATGCGATCAAGATCGGACGGGGGAAATCAGACCAGGAAGGATGAGCGGTTTGGGCCGTGCGATCAAGATCGGACGGGAGGGGGGGTCCGAGCCGTTCGATCTGAATCGGACAGAGGGGGTCCGAACCAGGGGAAACATACGGCTGTGGGCGGCGCCGCTCCTCTCTGCGGCAGTGAGGTCACCGGAGTTGAGGCTGGCGCGAGCTAGAGTGGCTCCGGGGTCGCTGGAGTTGGGTTGAGGGGGAGAGGGCACCATAGCGAACTCAATGGCGGGGAAGAGGCCATGAATCCATAGGCAGAGAGGGGAGAACGGCGGTGAGAAAGCCTTGGGCGGGCCGGAGAAACTTCGGTGAGCCATTCCAGCCACGGGGAGGGGACTTAAGGCACGCTAAGCCTTGGCTAACTTTAGCAAAGGCAGGGGTGACACAGGGACCTACTCCGCGGAACTAGACCGGGCTAAATCGGCTGGCCACCGCACGAGCACGGCGGACCGCCACGGCCGAGCACCGGCGAAGGCGAAATTGGCTGAGCACAGGGTGCAATAAGGGAAATTGGGCACGGGGACAGGTGTCTCACCTTGGGGTAGAGCTCGGGGAGGCTTGGAGCGGTCTTCGGTGAGCTGGATGGTCGGGAATGCGGGCGTGGGTCTCCGGCAGTGACTAGCGGCGTGGGTAGAGCGCGAGAGAGGGCGAAGCTGCGTGAAATGAGGTGAGGGGTGTGCGCGGGGCACTGGTGGGGCTCTAAAAAGGGAGCTAGGCGCGTTGGGGGCATCGTGGCCGCGAAATCTGGCGACGTGCGCGAGTGCGCACGTGCCGGTCCACGGCGAGCACGGAGGGGGCAGAACTGACAGGTAGGGTCCACGGCGCAGAGAGAGGGGAAAGGGGCGTGCGGGGCAATGGCTCGGTGACTGGCGGACTGGGCCCGCGAGACAGAGAGAGAGAGAGAGGGAGCGCGCGGGGAAGAAAACTAGCACCGATAGGCTAGCCCCACTGGGCAGTGAGCGAGGGAGGAAGGGCGCACGCGAGGGAGAACTACCCTGTCAGACAGCGCGGGCGCGCGTCTTGGCTGGGCCGACTAGGCTGGTTTGGGCTGCTTTCTCCTTTTCTTTTTCTCTGAATTTTCTAATTCCTTTTCCATTTCTTTTCTATAGGGTTTTTCAAATCCAAAGTCAAACTAGGTTTCAAATTCAAATAAATTCAAACTTGTGCAACACTTCAAAGAATATTTTAAACTCAGCATGATGCAACTTGTCATGACTCGTAAGGTTTTGGCAAAAATAAATAATTAACCTCCACTGGTTTAGGCTATCTCTAATCAAAAAGGAAAAAGGGAGAATGAATCTAGAGAGAGAGAAAACCTAGAGTGAGAAAAAGAAGAGTAACACATGATTTTGGGTGACAATTAGAAAGAAATTTTATACCCCCAAAATCAGGGTGTTACATTTGTCGGGACTTCCACCTAAGCGAGATGTGGAGTTTGCTATAGAGCTAAAACCAGGCACAACACCAATTTCCTGAAGACCCTATAAGATGCCACCAAATGAGCTGGCAGAATTGAAGATTCAACTGAAGGGACTATTGGACAAAGGTTTGATTAGGCCTAGTACCTCAGAGTGGGCAGTCTCACTCTATTTGTGAAGAAGGACAATCCTTGCGGATGTGTATAGACTATCATCCTCTCAACGTAGTAACTATCAAAAACAAGTATCCTCTACCTCGAATAGACATTCTATTTGATCAACTGTCTTAGGCTAAGGTATTTTCAAAGATTGATCTTCGATTAGGGTATCATCATATTAGAATTCGACCCTAGGATATTTCGATGACCGCGTTTTCCACCAGATACAGGCTATATGAGTATTTAGTCATGTCATTTGGCTTAACCAATGCTCCTGCCTACTTCATGTACCTGATGAACTTGGTCTTTATGCCAGAGCTGGACCGATTTGTCGTAGTATTCATCGACGACATACTGGTCTACTTTGAGTGCAAAAAGAGGCATGAAGAGCATATGAGAATCATGCTAACTAGACTTCAGGAGCACAAATTGTATGCCAAGTTTAGTAAGTGCGACTTCTGGATAAAGGAAGTGCAATTTCTGGGGCACATCTTGTCATAAAATGGGATATCAGTGGATCCAAGTAAAATACAACAAGTAATGGCATGGAAAGCCCCTACCTCAGTTTCAGAAATCAAAAGTTTCCTAGGATTGGTCGGATATTATCGTTGCTTCATACCATATTTCTCAACGATTGCCAAACCTATGACTCAACTGCTAGAGAAGGACCGTAAGTTCGCTTGGACAGCGGAGTGTGAAACAACTTTTTGTACCTTACGAACATTGTTGACCACAACACCTGTCTTGGCTCAACCAGATATTGAGAAACCCTTTGATGTGTTCTGTGACGCATCTAGGATTGGACATGGTTGTGTTCTTATGCAAGATGGCAAGGTGATTGCTTATGCTTCATGCCAACTAAGGAAACACGAAATTAATTACCTAACGCATGATTTGGAACTTGCCACCGTAGTCCATGCATTAAAAATTTGGAGGCACTACTTACTTGGGAATGTGTGTAATATCTTCACAGATCACAAAAGCCTAAAATACATCTTCACCCAACCCGAGCTTAACATGAGGGAACGCAGATGGCTCGAGTTGATGAAGGACTACAACTTACAAGTGCACTATCATCCAGGGAAGGCTAAGGTTGTGGCTGACGCCTTGAGTCGGAAGTCACATTGCCACAGTCTTCAACCACTCCTAGAAGATGGATTTAACTTGTTACACCTAGCAGTGCTACTCAACATTCAAGTTCGTTGCTCACTGGAGGATCAAATCATCCAAAAGCAGAAATCCGACAAAGGTATATTTCACATCAAGGAAAGGATGAAGAGCGAACCAATAGCCACTTCAAGCTTGATGAAAGAGGTATACTATGGTTTGATGATCGTCTAGTCGTACCGAAGGATCAAGAACTCCGAACTAAGATCTTGGATGAAGCTCACCAATCCAAACTATCGATTCATCCCTGTAGCAGCAAAATGTACTATGATCTGAAATCAAAAAATTGGTGGACTAAGATGAAGAAAGAGATTGCAGTATATGTTACGAGATGTGATAACTGTTGCAGAGTCAAGGCTATCCACATGAAGCCAGCTTGCCTATTATAGTCATTATATGTGCCTAAATGGAAATGGGAGAAAATCAGTATGAATTTTATTACTGGACTTCCTATTACTCCAAAGGGCAATGAGTCAATATGGGTGATTGTGGATCGACTCACCAAATCAGCTCACTTTCTGCCTGTCAAAACTACATATCGACCACCAAAGTATGCAGACATTTATATCGCAGAAATTGTTCGGTTACATGGAATTTTGAGAAACATTGTGTCGGACCGTGGGACACAATTCACCATTCACATTTAGTAACAACATCAGAGAAGATTGGGAACTAAGCTCATGCATAGCTCAGCTTACCACCCTCAAACATCAGGGCAGACTGAAAGGCTAAACTAGATCCTCGAAGACATGCTTAGAGCCTATGTGCTATCATCAAAAGGATCATGGGAATCATGGCTACCATTGGCCAAGTTTTCCTATAACAACAACTACCAAAGCAGCATCAAGATGGCTCCATTCGAAGCATTGTATGGAAGAAGATGTAGAACACCTCTCAATTGGGTCAAAGCCAGGGAACGAAGGTTCTATGGCAACGACTAAATTACCGAAACTGAAGAGAAGGTTCGAGTTATTCATCAGAATATGGAAACAACACTGTTGGGGGCATGCTTCATCGCCGAAGGCCCTGTAAGAACAAAATACCTTCGAAAGAACTAACACAGAAGCGGTGCTGAAGGTACCATCCAAGGAGCTTTGGCATAACGACATGCTTCGAAACGAAAGGTCGCACCGACTTAAAGATAGAAAGACCGATTGGCCCATGATAATCTATGTCATGATTGTAATTGGTTGTAAAGGACATGAATGTAATTTCGCACAGGCTGCGTCCTGTGCCTATAAATAGATGAACAGTACCCCCGTACTGTTCACATTGACTTGCACTCGTTCTTGCGTCACCCTTGCATTTTCGCTTTCTATTGAGACGAAGGTACGATTTGTAATTTTATGTTGTTATCATTCACTCATGATAATATGATAAAAAATGAATTAATAATGTTATATAATTGTTCATGTTGTTTTTTATGTTTCATATGCTTCTTCTTTCATTAATGTATATTACAATGATGAAGGTATGTCCTTCATGACCTTCATCCAAAAGATCATTATATCCTAAGGGAAATAATGTTCCGTAGGATGAAGGGCATTAACATATAACATTTTTGTGTTGCCTTGTTCTTAATTCATAGCATTTGAGAACAAGTCCCCAACATTGGCGCCCACCTCCGGTGAACTCACTTCCACTTTTTGAGCTGATGGCTTCGTTCAACAATCAAGCTGAAGCAGCTTCGACTACAAGGCTGGTGCTACCGATAACAGGCGGTTCATGCTCAGAACCGGCCAACAAGAAGCAAAAGAAGGAGGCTCAGAGAAGGGTATAGCATGTTGGGGTGCAGGGGCCCTTCATTAAATCAAAATGGTCTCACATCCCAATCACCTTCTCTCAGGAGGATCTTCAGCTCAAAGATTATCCTCACAATGATGCTATGGTCATATCTTGTGTCATCAAGGGATTTCTGGTTCATAATGTTCTGGTTGATACAGGCAGTGCAGCGGATATCATATTTGCTAAGGCTTTCAGACAGATGCAAGAACTAGAAGACAAGATTCACGATGCTACACATCCTCTATGTAGCTTCGGAGGAAGACAGATTGTAGCACTTGGCAAAATCACAATGCTAGTTACCTTCAGCTTTGTTCACAATACAAGGACTGAATAGGTTGTGTTTGACATTGTTGATATGGAGTACCCCTACAATGCAATCTTTGGTCATGGAACACTTAATGCTTTCGAAGCAATACTCCATCCAGCATACCTATGCATGAAGATACCTTTAGAATAAGGGCCCATTGCTATTCATGGCAGTCAAGAAGCTGCCAGGAAGGCCGAAGGAAACTGGACAGACTCAAAAGCAATTCACAATATAGATGGAACCGAAGCTTGTGAATAGTACAAATACAGAAGAGAGAAGGCTGCTTCGGTCGATCAGCCGAAGCCTATAATTCTATGTGAAGACATAGCAGAGCAAAAGGTACTACTAGGGTCTCAGTTATCTGAAGATCAAGAGAAAACCTTGATAAGATTTTTATTCAACAACAAAGAAGTTTTTGCTTGGTCAGCCAATGACCTTTACGGTGTCAATAGAGACGTCATTGAACATTCACTCAATGCCGACCCATGCTTCAGGCCAAAAAAGCAAAGACTTCGGAAAATGTCTGATGATAAAGCCGAAGGTGCTCGGAATGAAGTAAAAAGGCTTCTCAGTGCTGGTGTCATCAGAGAGGTAAAATATCCAGAGTGGCTAGCCAATACTGTTATGGTGAAGAAGGCCAACGACAAATGGAGAATGTGTATTGACTTCACAGATCTTAACAAGGCCTGTCCAAAGGACGAATTTCCATTACCAAGAATAGACTCTCTTGTAGATGCAGCATCTTCTTCAGAGCTTATGAGTCTGCTGGATTGATACTCAGGATATCATCAAATATGGATGAAGAAGGAGGATGAGCCGAAGACTAGCTTCATAACTCCCAGTGGCACCTATTGCTATCTTCGGATGCCTGAGGGGCTCAAGAATGCTGGAGGAAGCTTCAGCAGAATGATAGCCAAGGTCCTTCATTCCCAGATAGGCAGAAATGTGCTAACATACGTTGATGACATCATAGTAAAAAGCACGAAGCAAGAAAATCACATTACTGATCTACAAGAAACATTTGCTAATTTTAGGCAAGCTGGCCTGAAATTAAATCCAGAAAAATGTGTCTTTGGAGTGAAGAAGGGTAAGTTCCTTGGCTGTCTAGTTTCAACGAAGGGGATTGAAGCTAACCCAAGCAAGATCGAAGCTATCCTTCGGATGGAGCCACCAAGCACAAAGAAGGGGGCCCAACGGCTGACAGGAAGACTGGCATCATTGAATAGATTCATATCTAGATCGGCAGAAAGAAACTTGCCATTCTTTGAAATATTAAAGTCAGCCAAAGTTTTTCAATGGGGCCCAGCTCAACAGAAAGCCTTCGAAGAGCTGAAACAATACTTGATTGATTTAACAACATTAACTCCACCTACGTCAGGGGCTCCATTAATATTGTATGTGGCAGCTTCGCACTCTGCAGTGAGTGCGGCGCTTGTACAGGAGAAGCTTGAAGGACAAATTAAAAAGCAAGCTCCAGTGTACTTTGTCTCCGAAGTTCTAAGTTTATCAAAGAAAAATTATACAGAATTGTAAAGGTGTTGTATGATGTGTTAATGGCCTCCAGGAAGCTTCGGCATTATTTTCAAGCATACCACATAATTGTTCCTTCATCACAGCCTCTGAAGGATATTATGAGGAATAGAGAAGCTACTGGAAGGATTGGAAAGTGGGCTACAGAGCTTAATGAATTTAATATTGACTATGTGCATAGATCCTCAATTCAGTCCTAGGCGTTAGCAGACTTCATTACTGATTGGACACTAGGGGCTTAGGAAGAAGAAGCAAATAAAGATGCTGAAGCTTGGACAGTGTTCTGCGACGGTTCCTGGGGAACCTTCGGTGCAGGTACGGCTGCTGTCCTAGTTGCGCCTTCCAAAGTCAGAACATGCTATGCAGCAAGGCTTGACTTTAACTATACAAATAATATTGTTGAATACGAAGCTTTGCTTTTGGGGCTTCGAAAGTTAAAGGCAATGGGAATAAGAAGGGCAGTCCTTAAAACAGACTCTCAAGTTATTTCTGGTCATGTTGACAAGAGTTGCAAGGCAAGAGATCTGAAGCTTAAGAAATATCTGGACACAGTTCGAAGGCTTGAAGCTTCTTTCGAAGGATTTTCTGCTAAGAATATTCCAAGACGGAAAAATGAGCATGCTGATCTGCTAGCCAAGTCAGTGGCACAGGGGCTTCCTCTACCTTCGAAAGTATTTTTTGAAACAATAAGAGCACCTTCGGTTGAACACCTCGAAAGAGCAGTGCACACATATCTCCTGTCCATATTGAAGATTGGAGAAGTGAGATTATATCTTTCCTCCAGGGTAACTGTCTCTCGGATGATGATGTTTATAACAAAAGAATGGAAGCAAGAACAAGACCATATGTCATAATGGAAGGGGAATTATATAAACATGGAGTTTGTTCTCCACTTCTCAAATGCTTATCCAGAGCCGAAGGTATAGAACTGATGAAGGAGATACATGCAGGATTGTGTGGATCCCACATTGGGTCCAGACCTCTTCTAGGAAAGGTTTTTCGACAAGGATTCTATTGGCCGAAGGCAGCTTCGGACGCAGCAAATTTGGTTCAGAAGTGCGAAAATTGCCAAAAATTTGCAAGAGATTAGAAGCAACCCTCGTCATTGACTCAGCTAATACAACCAACCTGGTCGTTGCAAAGATGGGTCCTGGATCTGCTAGGTCCACTTCCACCAGCGCAGGGCAACTTGAGATATGTCGTGGTGGCGGTAGAATATTTTTCTAAGTGGATCAAAGCGAAGCCTTTGGCTACAATAACTTCGGCTACAGTCCAAAAATTCTTCTGGCAGAATATAGTTTGTCGCTTCGGTGTGCCGAAGGCTATAACTGTGGACAATGGAACATAGTTTGATGCTGAAACTTTCAAAGATTTTTGCGATCTGATCGGCACGAAAATTCATTTTGCATCAGTCAGGCACCCGGAATCAAACAGACTAGTTGAAAGGGCAAATGATATTATAATGATGGGAATTATGAAGTTAATCTTCAATCAGCCCAGAGGAAAGTGGCCAGATGAGTTGGTTAAAGTGGTATGGAGCCACAATACAACTATATCAAGGTCAACAGGTTTTACACCATTCAAGTTATTGTTCGGTGACGAAGCCATAACCCCCGAAGAGGCTAAAGCGGGGTCAATAAGAACAGTAGCTTCGGCAGAAGACGAAGCTAATTATTCTATGGCAAAAGATACTATTGAAGGGACCAGACTTCAGGCTATGGAAAATATCAACAAATATCAAGCCGAAACAATAAAATGGCGTGATAGAAAAGTTTGGTTGAAAAACATTAAGCCAGGACATCTGGTGCTTCGGAGAGTAGCCAACCCTGACACAGTAGGCAAGCTTCAGCTGAAGTGGGAAGGACCTTTCTGGTAGTATCTTCGTCAAGACCCGGTTCTTACAGGTTAAAGGATATGGATGGCAACGACATTCCTAGATCTTGGAATGCGGATGAGCTTCGATGATACTATGTGTAACTTGATGTAAACTTTTTTAATTTTTCCTATGGCACCCTTTTCCTTTCTAAAGGGGGAGAAAGGTTTTTAATGGGGCCATAGCATGTAATTTTCCTTTTCTTACTCAGCTCTACGAGAGCAAAATCCCCCAAAATATGTAAAATGTAAAATCTGAGCATGCACCATCGAGTGCAGAGAGAGAGAAAAAAAAGAGCAGGGAGAAGCTCGAAAGTTGTCCCTAAGCGGATGTAGAGCACGACGAAGCTACAAAAAGCCGCTCCTAAGGGAGCGCAGCGTAAGTTTTCTGCTCAAAAGTCGTTCCTAAGGGAATGCAGAGCCAAATATTGCCGAAATATAAGGCGAAGCGCGAAAAGTCAACATGAAAAATACCGCCGAAATATAAGGCGAAGCGTGAAAAGTCAACGCGAAAAATACCACCAAAATAGAAGGCGAAGAAGTTCAAAAGACGTTCCTAAGGGGATGCAGAACTTACATCGAAAAATAAGCGGTGAAGCCGAAAAATAAGCGGCAAAGAGACTTCAGTCATTCCTAAGGGAATGATGAAGGTTATGGATGTGGCTTCATATGTGTGTGTTTGGGCATTCATTTGCATGATACATTATATCATACATTGCATACATATACATTCATTTAGACATACATAGGATCATCATCATATCATACAGATACAGATAGTTGCTTCGGCTCTAAGGATACGGCTTCGGCGAAAGGAAAGAAAGCAGATTTATGCTTCGTTGTGTACGAAAAGAAGGGAAGGTGTTTTTCGCCTTCGGCTCAAAAAATACAAGTTTCGTCCACATCAAAGCAGTTCATATATGGACGGAAAGGTAAAAATATATTACAAGGTATGAACAAATTTGTAGAATAGTACTCGATTCTTAAATTACAATATTCTTTACAAGGATAATGCAAGACTTTTTCTAGAGTTTTTTTTTCACAGCAAGGTTTTCAGCTTTATCATCATTTGTTAAGCTTCGGATCATCTGCCAAGCTTCGGCTCATTGCTCCTCGATTTCATCATCCTGTACATATCAAAGCGGTATAAGGAAAGTGCAAATTTCAAGAAGAAGGTAAAGCAGCAGGCACAAGTTTATTACCGGCTTGAGGTGGCTTCGAGCTTCGTCACCAGCCAGGTTTCGCCCGCCCTTTGCCCATATTTGAGTAACAAATCTGTTTCCGATGCTTCGGGCCAGGCCGGGTATGTCATCCAAGTCTGCTGGTGACAGGCTAAAGTTTGGTCTATTTACAATGTTTCCATGTGTACAACCAGCCTTCATGAAAGCAACAGCTGTGCCTCGAGAAGCTAGCAGAGCACAAAAGTCACCATGTCCAGCTATAACTTCGTCGAGAGCATCAACTTCACCTTCAATATGATCAAATGTGTCTGGCAGGTCTTCAACCGAAGGTTTAAACTTTTTGGAACTGGCTCCAACTGTGTTGAAGACCTGCTTCAGCCGTTGAATGCACTGGGTGCCGAAGCGTAAGCATTTTTCTTGAAGATCTTTGAGTGATTTCTGCAGATTTGAACTTTTTTCAACTTCAGCTTCGAGTTTTGTTTCGAAATCTTTCTTCTCTTGCTCAAAGCTTTTTTACTTCATGGAAAGTTCACTGTTCAATCTGGCGATCTCGGCTTGAGCTTCTACCAGTGAACCTTCCATCGTTTGAAGCACGAAGTCTTTCTTCTCTAGGACAGCTTCGTGATCTTTAATCTTGTTCTCTAAGCCCTCAATTATAACTTAGTTTTTCTTGTCCTCGAGGTCTTGTTGCATCCTCAAGGCTTTGCTTAGTAGTAGGCTCTGACAAAATAACCTTCATCAGAAAACATCATATCAAAACAATAAAAAAGTTAAGGGAAGAATTTTACCTTAAAGTTAGAATAAAACAAGCTACCGGCGATATGCTGCCGTCGGTATCTACTGAGATCGGCTTCGAGCTTCGGGAAGCCAACACTTTTCGATAAAGTGCTGATAACCTTCTCCCTAGTTCGGTCTCGAAGGCAACCTAAGCTCTCTTCGTCTATACCGCCAAAGAGCAGCGCCCTTGGCTAGTACCCTCAAGATATAGCATAGTCCCTCAGCTCTTCTTTTTTCAGCCTTAGACAACTCTTGCCCAATTATGTTTTGAAAGTTGATATTTCTTTCTTCCGAAGTATCTTCGGCAAGCTCCTTCTCTTTTTTAGGCACTGCAACCGGGGTTTCCTCAGCAACTGCAGCAGTTTCTTCCTCAGTCATATTCAAAATCATTTCATCAATGTCAGTAATTATGTTTTCCAAATTTGTGGCTTCGGCTGCTGCAGCTTCGGAAGTAGAAGCTTCGGCAGGAGCAGCTTTCGGCTGCTAGTGTTTTTGGCATCGAGGCCGGCAGCGGCGGCGTTTCTTCAATGGCTTCGATCATAGTGACAATCCTCCGCTTTTTCGGCCCAGCAGACTTCTTCACTGCCGAGGACTCCCCCTTCTTCTGTAAAAGCTTCGTCAGATGTGGCCCCAGTGGACTTAGTGTGATAGGTAGGGATTCAGTCATTACCTTTAAAATTTCTTCCACATCAGCAGCTGAAGGTGTTGAGGGACTCTTCTCTTCTATTTCAGTTATTTTCAGCTTGGGAGCAGCAGCTTTCCTCTTCTCCGGAGCGAATACCTTCGACTCAGGGCTCGATTGTTTCCTCTTTAAGATTTCTTCATCTTCTTTTACCATTCTAGCAACTTGTCTGCTCAAAACACTAACAATCCTTTTTCTTTTCTGCCCTTCGGCACCCTTGTCCAAGAGCTCATAATCAGGATATTCAAAGTCCAGGGCATCCATCACCCGATTCAACCTTCGTTTTGGTCGCGTGCCGAAGGCTGCAGTCATCAACTGATCTTCTTTCCTAGTGTAATTCCCCAAAATTTCGTTGCACATAGTTTCTATCATTTCTAACCATTCATCACACGGCCTTTTGAACTATTTCTCAAATTTGAATTTATAAGGAAGTCGCACAAGTTCTTTTTTCTCTTTCGTCCCTTTTAGCTTTGGCATGTCCCATTCACTCAGCATCGGGAACACCTTATAGGACAGATACTCTTGCACTAAATCTCTTGTGCTGATTTGCTCGGCTACCACTCGAAATTCTGTCACAGCTTGTTGGCATGGTGATCCCACCTCCATACGGCACAGAGGACGAGTCAGCCCAAAGTTTAAGCTTAGAGGGCTCAGTACTAGTGACTTGAGCTTCTCCCTCTTCTTCTCATCAGCCTTCATGTAAAACCACTCATTCTTCCAACCAGTCGGCCACTTGGTGCGATAGCTAACTACCGGAGACTTTGTATCTTTACGGTAGGCGAAATTGTAACAACCAAAATTTTCATGAAGACCGTCTTCCCTGGCTTTCGTCTGATAATGAAGCTCGTGCACTCGGCAGAAGGCTTTGGCATTCGGGTCTGTTCCCTGGCTTCAGAGAGCCCAGATGAAGACACTGAGCCTAACAATGGCATTAGGAGTCAGCTGATGAAGATAGATCTCGTAATTCTTCAAAACATCCCCTATCATCTCATTCAGAGGAAGTCGTAGTCCTGCTCTGAAAGAACTCTTGAAAATTACTACTTCATCATCCTTCGGCACTAGGGTGGTTTCTTCTCCGACAAATCGGATGAGTTTCTTTTCAGCTTCCCCAAAGTAGCCCAGCTTCATCATCATGGGCATATCAGCTTCAGATATAGTAGATTTCCCAAAATCTAGATGGCTGGGTTTTGTTGAGATCAGAATACTATAATCGTCTTCATCCTCTTCAACATCTTCTTCTTCAGCAACGGTCTATTCAGTTTTGGCGGTAGAAGTACCTTTGTCCATGGTTCCCTCTGCCACAACTAGACCTAATTGTTTCATAACTTCAGAAATTGGTGCTGTCTCGGTAACCTCAGCTTCTTCTCCATCACGAGTCACACTTACGGTCGAACGCACTCTAGCCATTTTTGATGGATTTTCTATTGTTTGGCAAAACTAACGTATTTTTTGTAGTTTGACGAAGTTAATCCTTTTGACGAAGCTAATCTCAGATGACGAAGCACTCGCTCGAAGAGAGCAATGAAAAAGCTTCGGCTATGGTTAAATTTTTCAGCAGCATAACAGTGCAATGGCAATGAATGTTGTGGTAACTTCACACCT
Source organism: Zea luxurians (assembly GCA_029449295.1). Classification (NCBI taxonomy): domain Eukaryota; kingdom Viridiplantae; phylum Streptophyta; class Magnoliopsida; order Poales; family Poaceae; genus Zea; species Zea luxurians. The sequence goes on along the minus strand of JAOPSE010000005.1, from coordinate 7,348,599 downwards.
ACCCGTCTGTTTATATAGTGCCGCAGGTGGAAAGGTGAATCGTCAAGATACTCACACCCTCAAACAGTCGCCCACACTCGCTGAATGGTGGACCACTTGGTGTCTGCAAGGTGAACCGCCAAGCCGCCCACACCCGCTGCATGGTGGGCCACCTCGCGTTCGGAATATTTTAAATCGTTCCTCGGCAACGAGCTCAGGGAAGATGTTTTTCGGACCTTTAGCGTTCCAAAGCCTTGGAGAATTTTTCACGGATCAAGCTCGTTATGAAGAACGATCTAGCACCACGAAGGGGCTACTGTTGGGGGCATGCTTCATCGCCGAAGGCCCTGTAAGAACAAAATACCTTCGAAAAAACTAACACAGAAGCGGTGCCGAAGGTACCATCCAAGGAGCTTCGGCATAACGACATGCTTCGAAATGAAAGGCCGCACCGACTTAAAGATAGAAAGACCGATTGGCCCATGATAATCTGTGTCATGATTGTAATTGGTTGTAAAGGACATGAATGTAATTTCGCATAGGCTACGTCCTGTGCCTATAAATAGATGAACAGTACCCCCATACTGTTCACGCTGACTTGCACTCGTTCTTGCGTCACCCTTGCATTTTCGCTTTCTGTTGAGACGAAGGTACGATTTGTAATTTTATGTTGTTATCATTCACTCATGATAATATGATAAAAAATGAATTAATAATGTTATATAATTGTTCATGTTGTTTTTTACGTTTCATATGCTTCTTCTTTCATTAATGTATATTACAATGATGAAGGTATGTCCTTCATGACCTTTGTCCAAAAGATCATTATATCCTAAGGGAAATAATGTTCTGTAGGACGAAGGGCATTAACATATAACATTTTTGTGTTGCCTTGTTCTTAATTCATAGCATTTGAGAACAAGTCCCCAACAAACACAATATTGTTAGAAGAGTTATGTTGACCAAAGACGAAGACCGATTAAGTTTCAAGTCAGAGATTTTGTGTATCTTAAAGTATCACCAATAAAAGGCGTGCAAAGGTTTGCGGTAAAGGAGAAGCTTGCTCCAAGATATATAGGACCTTACCAGATTATTGAAAGGAAGGGAGAAGTGGCCTACAAAATTCAGTTGCCAGAGGGCATGAGCATGATCTTTCTTGTGTTTCATGTCTCTCAACTGAAGAAATGTCTCAGAGTACCCGAAGAGAGAGTAGATGTCAAGAATCTGAAGATTGGGTCAGCCGATTTCCACTGTTTTGTGTAGTGCTGACAAACCAAAGTTTGGAGGCCTGTAATTCAAAATATAGCAACTGAACCACCCTAATCCCTAAATCAAAGTTGTAGCCAGTAGAGAGGAGAGCAGACTAGTGGAGCTGGATGGTGTTCCGTGCTCTCTTTTTGTCCCAACTGTGTCTGTAGCTCAGGCAGATGGCGATCGCCAAGTGTCGTTCGCGTGGACGCGTGGAGCACCCGTCCTGGCGTGCGCAGCGCCTTGTCCCCGCGTGTGGGCAAGCGCAGCAGCCGCGCCTGGCTTCATTTGGTCAAGCACTCCACCACACCTCACTCCCTCCCTCTGCTCTCGTCTCGCTGTCACTCGCCCTCGCCTCATCTCTTCTTCCACCCGAGGCCGACCGCCATGGCCGTCGCGAGCTAGCTCGCACCCGCGCCTCCACTGACCACTATTGTCCATGAACCAAGTTGCAACCACTTCGTCGTCAAGTGCGCAAACCCAGAGCCTTGGTCGAGCTCAGAGAAGGCCTTGAACACCACCATCGACGCCACCGTTCTTCGGTTTCCACCGGCTTGCGTGGACCAGACATCTCTGTCCATGAACTGCCAAGCCAAGGACACCAGCTCGTTCGCCATCGTCGATCGCGCTTGTCCGTCACCTCACCTAGCTCACTTCACCGTCGGTAAGCCAATAACTGAGCCGCGTGCTCGTCTCTCCCTCCCTCTCTCTTTTGAGGAAGACGACGATCTCGCGCACGAATAAGCCAAAACCCGAGGGTTTTTCTGTGAACTGTCATATACTCGGTGAATAGGGATCGAGGACCCTGTGGTAATAGTCTGCAGATAGCCGGAACCCGAAGGGCTAACTTGCAAAGTGGTTCTCTATTTTTCCTTTTCCTTTTTCGGTTTAAAACACAGAGAACCTTGGAAAATGGTAACTCTAGTGTTTGAACTCGAAAAATGGTGAAACAAATTTTGTAAGATTCCTCTGATTTAGATCTACAGTCTAAAAATATTGTATGTCAAGATTTGAATGATTTTTGTTCACGGTTTGAATTTAAATATAAAAACCGAGTTTCTTTATAAGTGATAAAATAAATAAATCTGAGGCCAGAAAAATAGGAGTTCAATTTTTACTAGGTTCCTTAGTTATTGTGTACCTGTGATAAATAATTTGAGGGTATGTTCTATTTACTAATTTATTATTATGAATTAAAAAGATAAGTTGCTGATTCCTTAGAAATTTGAAAATAAATAGCAAAACCTCTAATATTGTTGTGAGACTTTTTGTGAGCAGAGCATATGTCAACAACCACCTCTGAAATTAATTTGAACCAGCAAACATGCAGAGAAATTTTGGATAATAAATTAAAAACAGAAAAGGTTGATTTCTTTAGAAAACCATGGAAAAAAAATTATAAAGGAATTTTCTATGTAAATTTTTATGACATGTTGTTAGACCAAGTAGGGTATGGGAAAAATATGGCATTGACTGTTCAACTGGTTTAGTATCTGAAAGTAGATTAATTTATTTTCTACACCATTTCTTGTTATTTTTATATTGTCAAAAGCATGGGTCCAAAACCATTGAAATATATGTGGTAAAGAATGGTAGTGAAATTGTATCTGCTAAAATTTTTATAATATATTTTGAAGTAATCAAATGGTAGTCTCAATATAAGTCCAACTAAGTGGTATGCCAAAACTCTAGATACTTAGGAGAGATTCTAGTTCAATAATAAGTTAGTCTGAAATAAGTTAGGGGCTACTTACTGTTGAGGGAATTAGAGTTGAACAAATCCCTTTTTCTAAGAAATAACTAATCTCTAAAAGAAAAGGGGGCTAAATGCAGAATATGGCTTAGTGTGTCTAAACCTATAGGTGTAAGGTAATTTGAAATGTATTATAACGTAACTTATATTAAGTGTGTGGATTCTTTAAATAATAGTCAGGGCCAACCAAGAAAAGACAGACTACATGTTCATGGACAATGTAGACTATCTTGTAGAAACCCATATATAATGGATCGACTTAAAACCTATGTATACATCACATGCACCCATACACAACATACATCTCTTGCATGAAGCATCATGGATCCTCATATTGCATCCATACATCAAACAGGATCGTAGGAGGAAGTACCAGTGAGGATTGTCGAGGAGCTGCTAGGGATTCTCATGGAAGAAGGTGAACCCAAAGCTAAAGCTCAGGAGTGTCCTGGTCACCACCCTAGTTCCTTCGAGAAAGGTAAGCCTCTCCATCTAACTTCCTATATTTGCAATACTTTAATTTATTTACTACCTACCTATATTGTTGCATTAGGTATAGGAGTTGATTGAAACCAATTGCTCCATAAACCCTTGATCTATTGTTGCCACACCAGGATTTAAGGGATAAAGTCGAGTGCATCTCATATGTGCGCCAAAGAAGAACAACACATATAATGACAAAGTGTATAGATATAAATGTCACAAATATCATAAATGCCATTATTGCATAGCAGAATTCTTACAAAAATAAATGATAAATATAAAAGCGAAGTAGACGTCCATCCTTGGCGTCATAAAGCTGACTAGGAGATGCCACCTAGATCAACTCGTACTCCTCATTATACGGCTCCTCCTGGACCACCTATTCTTCTCCTATGGGGGGGTTTATATATCGCAAGTGTGAGCTCATAAAAGATCATAGCTCAACAAGTTGTGGGGAATAATGTGCTTGAACTTACCAAAGGTGTGAGTTCATGTGAAGTATAAGGCTGACCAATAAATAAGGGTTAAAGATGAGCATTGCTTTTAATATGTTGATCAAGTTTTATTAGTAGTTACTAAATGTAAGTAAATACCAAACCAGAGTAACAGTAGATCAAAATTAATAATAAATCCCAATGCGATACAAATGACAAATTGAATTTAATTTCATAATTAATCATGCGAGAGTCCTGAGCCGCTCATGACTGCGAGCACGGCTAGTATACCAGTTTTACACTCTGCAGAGGTTGTACCCTGTACCCACAAGTCGTGTATCCCATGTCGCCAGGGTTAGCTAGACCCTTAGACACTACCGAGGTGAATGGCTAGGGATCCACTACGAGGCCTTTACAAAGTTTCACTAGCTTCAGAAAACCCGCTACAGTTCTAGGAAGAGCAATGCAGGAATCCCCCGTCTGACCGCCATCGTAGCAAAATCAACCCGGGAACCTCCCTACACGCCTACTCCCCTACTGGCCTTGCCCCTATCGGGTAAGGTAGTCCTCCACTAGCTTTCCTAGTTAGTCAGCCAAGGGCATCCCATTCCACCCTTGTGGTGGCACGTGTTTCTCAAGTTAAGCTCGATGTTCCATTTAACATAGTTGTCTTATCATGAACAGAAATAGAATAGTAATAAAGAATAATCATGTGTAACAGTTATCTCAACACCCAAAGCCATGTATAGCAATAGCAGTGACTACCCAAAAATTCAGGGATAAACAAGGTAAAAAGATAACCAGACTAGGGTGACCTATTCGGTCCCATCAAAATTAATCCTATGCATGATAAAATGATTATAAAGAACATTATTGGGTAAATAAAAGTGGTTAAGGGCACAACTTGCCTTCAATGAGCTCCTGCTCAGCAACTTCTACCTACTGAACACCTGGATCCTCTGTGACTTGCTCGTCTACTCGCAACAGTACAAACAAACATGGTATAGCAGAAATTAACATCACACCAAATATGAATACAAAATAAACAATAATAATCTATGCATCGTAACGAGATGGTAGGAATAAGAACCACTAAATTCGGAGTTACGGATTTTAAGTTATGATTTTCTAAAGTATTTATGTGCTTGGTACGGAATAAATTAAGTAAACAATTTTAGTCTATGTTTCATGTTCAAACAGAGATACTAAGTGATGAACAATATTAATATCAAATTATTGCAACTAGAATGGAGTGAAAAGAAATTAAAATGAATTTTCTATGAATTAAATGAGTTTCTAGAATTATTTATATACTAAAAATCAATTTCTATAATCATTTATTAATTTTCTCTGACCTCTGGACTGCGCGCATAATAAACAGAGAGCCTAGGGGCTAGGACGCAAAAACTCTAAGACTAAGTGATTTATCGGAATGGACTACAGGTTTATTTCATAATCTTCTAGGGGTTCTTCTACAAAAGTTGCGCAGCCAAGGGGTATCGCTTGATCTGAACCGTCAGATCTAAACAGACGGCCCAGATCATAACGTGACTCGGTACTGACCCGCGAGCGCAGGTTCCCGATCCAACGGTCCGTATCATGCATCCCTCACGACCGCACACCCGATGATCACCGGCCGAGATCGATTTGGCCGAATCAGTACGCTGGTTTATTTTAATCGTGGTCGTTGAATGCGAATGCAATGATCGCTCCCGTTTCTCCCGCTCTGGTGACCGGCCATGGCGGCGCAAGGCCCCCCGCGCGACGACGCCATGGCCAGAGGCCGACAACTCGACCCCTTTGTGCGCCGACCACCTCCCAAACGACACCCCGCATGGAAGACATAAGTATGATTAACAAAGCGGTTACCTACGTGATGAAGACATGATGTGGAGCCATGCCCTCGGGAACGAATTACCCAACGAGCAATTGTCGCCGACACGGGCACCAACTGGGCTCCAAATCGCCCCTGCACACACCCCGCACTCCACGCTTTGCCGTGATTTGGTACTCGGGGCCGATTCGTTGGCAGACCGAAGCTTCACCCACGACGGTGAGTTTTCCACCCGCGACGGTGGTGGTTAACCTATCTGCGACGATGGATGTGGTTGAGGCTCGGGGAGGATGAATCACGGCCTGGGAACCCCCCTAGTCCTTTATATACTCGAAGCCCAGTCGGCCAGCTGATCCGTGCATGCCACGGGCGGTTCCCAACCTTCCGATCGACGAGGGAGCAAGGGAGAAGAAGATATCCCACGTTCCGGGCCCACGCGTAAGCGTCCTGTAAGCGAGGGCATGCGCCCGCCAGGTGGGACCCTGCTCCAGCGACCCATACGCAAAAGCAATAGATATAGCGACAGACCGGTGGGGCCCGCGTGTCAGCGTGGCATTCCCGAGCGCGCGAAGGAGTCGAGTTGGGCCAGTGCGCGCGGGTTAAAAGGTTACTGGGCCAGAAATGAGGGAAACGGCCCAAGCACCCCTTTTCCCCTTTCTCTTTTCTTTTCTGTTTTGTTTTTCCTTTTTATTTTTGAATTCCAATTTCAAATTCAAATCCTTGTGGCAAATTTGTACTCATATAAAATATGAAATTTGAATATTCTAGTGTGGGATGAATCCATTATTTATAAATTTATTTTTGTATTGTTTAGTATTTTTCTCCTTACTTTTCTATACCATTTCCAATTCCCTAATTTGGGCTATACTATATTTTCATTGATATCTTTATCATTCTTCATAAATGCACAAACAATTAAGATCCAACATGATGCATGATTTATTTTACAGGTTATTAGCTAAGTAATCATTTTAGAGATGGCTGGTCACATGTTCTAAAAATTAAAGGCACATCACATAAGGGATTTATTTCCTTTAATATAGTTACATGTTTTGGTATTACAATTGTTTACCCTATCCTTGCCACCTATTTAAAGTAAGCACGCTTAAATGCTTAGACCTGCTTAGACGGTAGAAGTCGGGTGATTTCCTATCACCTGCGAGATATAGGTGATTTCTTATGCTTGATTGGGAGAAGTCTTTGGGTAATATCCACGATGGAAATAAAGATTTAAGATGAGATTGGGCGAACTCTTATGGATGCCTTGTAGGCCATAGTGACCTCGTCTATGTCAATTAAGGTCTATACCATTGTGGTCCCTCGAGTCATGTTGAATTTATGCCTATACACTTAGCTGGCCGAATAACTCATTCCGACCATGAAGTCAGAACACCATTCCAACTGGATTCGACCTTGCGATGCACCTACTTGTGTGGTGAGGAGTGATGGGGACACAACGAGATGACCCATGGTGGATGGTACCCCCTAAACCTCTGGTAGTCAGGTGGTCCCTGGGTATGGTGGCCCCTGTGGAATCTGAGATGTGCAGCAAGGCTGCTACTGGAATGAGGGCAGTGGTGATTGTATCTCGCGAAGTACTATGGGTACAATTTGTGTTTGGAGTACCCACTAGCTGGTTAGGAATCGATTTGAATCGCCATCGCTCCTAGATAGTGAGCACTTGACTTGAGCTATCTCATCTTAGTAAGAACTATACTTTATAAGATTTGTTGAAAAGGATATGAATTGGTGTTAATCCCAATTATTCTTAAGGGACAAGATAGCTTGATGTGATAACCTTAATTTATCTTTCTCAACTTGATTCTTCACTAAAGCTATAGCTAGACATGTAGAAATTATGATACTAAATACTTAGTGGATCAGGTGCAAAACCTAGTCTGCAGCAAGTAGGTAATTATTCTGACTTGCTAAAATGGAGAAATGAATGGTTAACCCCTTAAGTTGCTAATAACTTCCTTAATTCTCACTACTCCTGTAAAGCAATGAGCCAACTCCAGATATAGCTTGCATGCTCCTTGGAGTCTTTTACTTTCTTATTTCTCGGTTTTGGACGGGTTAGTCTAGCTGAGTACATTTCAGTACTCAGGGTGCTATTCCCAATGAGTTGTTGTAGATGGTCAGATGTACTACGGGTACTGCGAGCACTGCTTATACCTGGCTACGGGAGATGACTAAGCCTAGGGCAAGGCTTCCCCATTCTCGTCTCATGATTTTGGTGGGTTGACATACCTAATGTTGGCACAATATCTCCAAAACCCGCAAGTGTTTTGGGTGCTAGTTAAATAAATGCTTCCGCTAAACTTATCATTTTGGTGAATGCTACTTGAAGTTAATTGGGGCCTGCATGCCACCCTTATTGTAATAACTCTATGTACTCCAATTTATGTTGAAAACTCTGTGGAATGTTGTAACACTTGATGCAGTTAATGTTAGTTCATTATGATCTTGGTTGAGAAGAAAAAGTTTGAGATCCTTCGTGATTTCACCAGACCCCGGGTTTATATAGGCTCAAGTGTGAGATAATCACTGCGGGGCAGGTGGTTTGCATACTTGATCTCTTATAAATCTGGTCAAGTTGCCGCAACAGCTTTCTCAACCTTGAAAGCATTAGAAATAAGAAAATCTCTATGGCATTCATGCCATGCTCTTGGAGCTTGCTTAAGTCCATAGAGCGCCTTAGAGAGCTTGTAGACATGGTCGGGATACCTGTCATCCTTGAAGCCAGAGGGTTGTTCCACGTATACTTCCTCCTTGATTGGTCCTTTGAGAAAGGCGCTTTTCACGTTCATTTGAAACAACTTAAACGAGTGGTGAGCAGCATAAGCCAATAATATGTGTATTGATTCGAGCCTGCTACATGAGCAAAAGTCTCCTCAAAATCCAAACTACGACTTGGGCATATCCTTTTGCCACAAGTCAAGCCTTGTTCCTTGTGACTAGCCCATGTTCATCTTGCTTGTTCCGGAACACCCACTTGGTTCCTATAACATTTTGCTTTGGACATGGCACCAGACTCCATACTTCATTTCTCTTGAAGTTATTGAGCTCTTCCTGTATGGCCAACACCCAGTCCGGATCCTGCAAGGCTTCTTCTACCCTAAAAGGCTCAATAGAAGAAACAAACGAGTAATGCTCACAAAAGCTAGCTAAATGTGAGTGAGTAGTTACTCCCTTGCTGATGTCACCCAGAATCTGATCCACTGGATGATTCCTTTGGATAGTGGCCTGAACTTGAGTTGGAGGTGCTTGTTGTGCTTATTCCTCTTTATCCTTTTCTTCATGTGCTCTCCCTTGATTCATGCCTTCATCTTGAGGTACATGTTCCTCATCTTGAGTTGGGGGATGCACCAGTGTTGAGGAAGATGGTTGATCTTGATCTTGTTGTTCCTGTGGTCGGACATCACCCATTGCCATAGTTCGCATTGCAGCCATTGGAACCTCATCTTCATCTACATCATCAAGATCAACTTGCTCTCTTGGAGAGCCATTAGTCTCGTCAAATACAACGTCACTAGAGACTTCAACTAAACCCGATGATTTGTTGAAGACTCTATATGCCTTTGTATTTGAATCATACCCTAGTAAAAACCTTCTACAACTTTGGGAGCAAATTAGGAATGTCTACCTTTCTTCACCAAGATGTAGTATTTACTCCCAAATACATGAAAGTACGAAACATTGGGTTTGTTACTATTGGTCACTCGTTCTCAAGTGCTATGAATCAAGAACAAGGCAACACAATCGTTAAGGATTAAGGATCTTTGTCTTCCGAAGCATTATCTCTACATGAAGATAATATTCATCAGATGAAGATCGCAAAAGACAAACATTCATTATTTAATATATGAATGGAATGCGAAAGGGTAAAAATGAAAATTGAATCTTCATTGATTCATTTATGTTTGTATTCCATAAAATATAAATGATACTTTACAATATAAATGATACTTTACAATACAGATGTTACAGTGATACCTTTAGTTTGCTCGAAGGCAAGGATGCGAGAGAGTGATTAAAATCAGCGTGAACAGTATGGTGCTACTGTTCATGTATTTATAGGCACGAGACGCAACCCGAGTAAAAGTACATTTATGTCCTTGTCATCCGTCTACAATCATAATACGAAACATTAAGGACTAAATAGTCTTTATCCTTTTTCGGTCATTGTTGTATTTGGTCTTCGTCATCAACCCGAGCCGAAGTCCCTTGACTATAGCTTTGTCACCCATTTTTGTCACCTTTGAGTTACACCTCTACTCTTGTCACAAAAGATCTCTATTCCGAAGCTGAAGCCTCCTGCAATAATTCATGTCATGCTGAAGACATATGGTCAATTATGTTTTTGAGGACCTTCGGAGGAGGAAGGCCCCAACAGTAGCCCCTCGCAGTATTGATTTGTTTGTTTGTAACAAATTTATACTGCAACGTGAACAAGGGCCCTTAGCCGAAGGTCCGAAAAAACACATTCCCTTCACTAGAATAGTGAATGACACTGACTTGCGGGACCCACCAAACTGTGGGGCTCTAGACATATAAATAGGAGCTTGCATTGTAAGCATTTCTTGTGCCATTTCAGGTTCTTGCATTGCGCTCGTCTTTTTAAACTTTCTTGTTTGTCGAGTTGAATTGGATTTCAAGCTTCAGCATTTAAACAACCATCGACTTAATGGCTGATGAGAAGAAGATTGTTGATCCGACGCTATCCGGGTTTTATGAAGCTATGGAAAAAACCAATGTGGAGAAGATTGCAAACAAGATGCTGGCTGGGATATCTGAAAACTCTAGTGATAGTGAAAGTTTCGATGTAGAAAGTGGGAATGAAGATGCCGAAGATCGGCCCTAGAGACCAAGCCATGTTGTCTTCGAGAAATCAATTATTAAGCAAGGGCAGATTGATGCAATGAAGGGGAGGTACTTTTGTGATATCTCAATTGTGAGGGCTGGATGGGAGAATAATGTCCCTCTGCCCGAAGCTGATGAAGTGGTAGTTTATAGAAGCTTCATGAAGGCAGGGCTTCGGTTCCCTCTGGATAAATTGCTGGTCGAAGTCCTAAAAACCTTCAAAATTAACCTTCGTCAACTTACTCCCGAAGCTATCATCAAGGTGGGGATCTTTATATGGGCCATGAGGAGCCAGGGACTGGAACCAAATGCAAGATGCTTTTGCAACATCCATGAGTTGTCTTACGATACGAAGGCTACTGGAAAGGAGCAATATCACAACAATTTTGGTTGTTACAGTTTCATGCCTCGATCTGAGGCAAGTTACCCAGTTCCCACATTTCGGAAGAGGTGATCGGGCTCTTGGATGCAGGAGTGGTTTTATGTGAAGAATGACCTGAGTGAAAGGGAGGATATTAAGGGGATTATTCAACATCCTATATGGTATCGCTTCGGCATTAGGAGCCATCCACTGCCCTTGGGAATGATATACAAGCATGCTAGGCGACTTTCGGTACAATATGTACTTACATAGGCACAATGGACTTAGTCCAGGAGCACATTGCTTATAGAGTGTGGCCACTTGCCAATGGGTGGGAGATGCCGAAGGAGGCTACTGCTAGCTCTAGCCAAGGTGGTTTAATCGACCTAAAGTACACCTTCAGATACAGGGGCTAGTTTGATGAGCCAAAAGATGACTGGCTAGATGCCATTAAAGCAACCAGTGATGAATTGCTTGGAGCCTACTCGAAGGCTGAAGATGATGCCATGACAACGACCTTTGGGGCTCAAGGCAAAAAGAGGCTGAATAGGGTGTTTGATGTCATTGGATTTGTATATCCAGACTACTGTTATCCTTCGCGGAAGCAAGGAAAGAAAATAAAGATTGCTACTTCGGCGACTTCTAGCGCATCGAGGTCAAAGAAGGTTGAAGTTTTGACGCATCGGCCCAAGCACATTGAAATGGCCGAAGTGTCAATGCTAATTGAAGGGTCTGCTTCTATATCTGAGCCAAGTCACTCTGTTCCTGTCGAAGCTAAGACAGGACCGGATGAAGAGCCAAAACTGAAGAAGGCGGCAGAGCAGCTGAAGACCCTGAGTCCACCGCGCGAGATGGAATTGCCGAAGGCATCAAGGATCCCTGCAACAACTCCGAGGAAGAGGAGAATGGCCAGTGTGCTAGACACTGTCATGGAATCTATAAAGGCATCAACTTCTGCTTCTGCTGAAGCGCCTAGTACAAAAGGCGAAATTTTAAAGAAATCTGACGAAACTGGTACGACGCAAGCTGCTTCTGAGGCTGGACCCTCAATTTCTGCCGAAGCTAGACCTTCGGAAGTGTAATACCCAAATTATAAAACTTATGGAAGAGTTAATTTCCTTAAGTGATTTACCATATACTTCTTGAGACATGTACAAAAGAGAATTCTTTAATAAAAACACATAAAGAATGGTCATGCATCATATTGGAGTTTTGTTTATGCATTGAATAAAAATGATGGTGACACTAATAAAATATGATGGTAATTTGAGAATTTGGAATTTAACCCAAAGGTGCACTTTAGGAATTGGAAATAATATGAAGAAAGTAAGAGAGAAATATTATACAACACAAAATGAATTTATAAATAAATCAATTCATCCCACTGATATGTTCATATTGAGTATTTAATTTGAGTACAAATTTTGCTATGAAATTAGAATTCAAATTATAGATTTGAAAGGAAAACAAAAGAAAATAAAACAGAAAAGAATAGAAGAAAAGGGGGGAGAGAACTCATTTGGGCCGAAATACTCTGTGTGGCCCAGCTGGTATCTTCCGCGCAGCCCAGTTCCAAGGATCAGCGCCGATACCACGGGTCGCGTCAGTCACACACGAGCGCAATTGTGTCCATTTCACTGACACTCTGGGTCAGCCAGTGTTAAGCGCTTGAGTCACCATCAGGCGGGCCCCTTTGCTCAGTTCTTTCCGTTGTGGATGAAGCATTCTATCTGTCGTGTAGGACCATCTGGTCAGACACCACTCCACCTCGGTCGTGGCCGTCGTGCTCAGTCCGAAATCCCCGCCGTGGAGACCAGGATTCTCCCCACGGCTTTGGCCTCGGTCGTTGCTCCCTCCTGGTCGCCTGGCGCATATTTATGGTGCTCTGCTCCACGCATTGAGCCCCCCATTGGAAGTTGGCGCTGCCGCGTCCGCACGAGAGTGAACCTACCGCTGCCGTGGCTAAGCGTTTGCACTGCCGCGCCAGAGGCAATAAATGGTCGAGCTGACTTCCCTGGTGATGAAGAGTGCGACCGTGGGAAATTGGGGCCGGAGATGCGGAGGAGGCTGGTGAATTGCTCATCGGAGTTCCATCTGCGTAGCGGAGGCGCTTCTCACCGTAGTCTACGACACCGGCTTACCGTTGCGTGGTAAGACCTCACCCATGCAATTTACTTTGTTCTGTACTTCAAGTAGGCACGTTGGGAATGGCTCGTGGGGCTCTATCGTGAACGATGGCGCGCTCGCCGGAGTTCCCTGTTGTGAACTCGTCGTCGTTGTGCACGGTCTATGTGTGGGGGACGATGGGGTCCTGGCCATCGGGTCGTGACTGTGTGGCTAGGATTCAATGTAGCATACCGGTTCAGGGGATTAGATCCAGGCCGCTGATCCGTGGGCAGACGCGTGAGATTAGATCGCGTGTGAAATAGCACCGGGTCGTTGGATCAGGAGTGTGCGGACGCGATTAGAAGTGAGACACCTTCTCGCTCAGTGGGATCCGGACCGTTAGATTCGGATCCAATAGCGATGATTAGATCACAGGATTGGTGGAGTTGGACCGTGGATCTCTGATCCATCCGCTCAGGTCGCGTATCGTTTCAGTTTATGTAGGATCTAATTCGGGCCCTCGGTTCTGGATCTAGCGGCCGATATCACACCATACCCCTTCGTGGCGCCATTCTTTCTAAAGAGACCCTAGGGATTTCTGGAATCAACCTGCCATCCCCGTTTGACTGTAGTCTGAGTCTGGTAAATTTAGCGCCAGTGACCCTGCCTTCTCTAGAAATTGAGGCCCAATCCAGAGCGTTGGAAATCAGAGAAGAATTAATTGGAAAATGAATTTTTAATACAAAAATAAGAGCTAGAACTTGTAAAATTCATAGAAAATTCATTTTTAGTCTAAATCACTTCATTCCAGTTTCTAAAATTTTGTTATATTATTTTCTATCACTTAGAGTCTTTGTTTTGACATGAAAACAGTAAGAAAATTATTTTCCCACTTAATCCTATTTCAAGCACATAAAAACTTTGGAAATTCATAATTTAAAATCTATAACTCCAAAATTAATGATTCCTATTCCTAGGATTTTATTTTAATGTGTAGATTATTATTATGTATTTTGTTTACATGTTTGGCGTGATGTTAATTTCTCCTTTATACTGTGTTTGTTTGTATTGTGGCGAGTAGAGGAGCCTATGACTGAGGATCCTGGTGCCCAACAGATAGAAGTTGCTGAGTAGGAGCTCATTGAAGGCAAGTTGTGCACTTGACCACTTTTATACCCAATAATGTTCTTTAATATCACTTATTCATGCATAGGTTTAATTCTGATGGGACCTAATAGGTCACCCTAGACTGTTTATCCATTTTACCTTGTTATCCCTGAATCACTTGGTTAGTTTTGCTATTTCTTTACATGGTTTTTGGGATAATATTTCATTATATCCATGTTCCAATTATTTTGTTATTCTATTTATGTTCATATCAAGATCATTAATGTTAATTGGAACATGGAGCTTAACTTGAGAAACACGTGCCACCACAAGGGTGGAATGGGACGCCCTTGGCTGACTAATTAGGAAAGCTAGTGGAAGACTACCCTACCCGAAAGGGGCAAGGGCAGTAGGGGAGTTGCATGCAGGGAGGTTCTCGGGTTGATTTTGCTGCGATGACGGTCAGACGGGGGATTCTTGCAAGTGCTCTTCCCATAAACTGTAGCGGGTTTTTGGAAGCTAGTGGAACTTTGTAAAGGCCTCGTAGTGTTGCCCTGCCTCGCTTCCTTGGTAGAGGTGTATGGGAGTCGCGATCCCTTGGGTAACATGACTTTTGGGTACAGGGTATAACCTCTGCAGAGTGTAAAACTGGTATACTAGCCGAACTCACGGTTATGAGTAGCTCATGACTCTCGCATAATTAATTTATGGAACTTAAATTCAATTTGTCATTTGTATCGCATGGGATTATTTATTAATTTTGTTCTATTACTTTCATTAAGGTTTGGTATTTACTTACATCTAGTAACTGCTAATAAAATTTTGACCAACTGATTAAAAGCAATGCTCAGCTTTAACCCCTATTATTGATCAGCCTTATACTTCACATGAACTCCAACCTTTGGTGAGTTCATGCCCACTGGTTTCCCCACAACTTGTTGAGCTATGATCATGTGTGAGCTCACCCTTGCTGTCTCACACCCCCCACAGGAGAACAACATGTGGTTCAGTAGGAGCCGAAAACGAGGAGTTTGATCTGATCTAGGTGGTGTCTCCTAGTTGACTTTCTGGCACCAAGGATGGAGTTTAGTTCGATCTATATTTATATTTTATTTTGTAAGACTTCCGCTATGCAATAAGTACTCTGATTATATTGTGACATTTATCTTTATACACTCTGTTATTATATATGTTGTCTTCTTTGGCGCATGTATGAGATGCACCTGGCTTTGTCCCTTAAATCCGGGTGTGACAGGAAGCTGCACCACTAATCTTGGAAAAAGGTGCCTCTGAGAAATCTAAGTCTCCTGCCCCCGGAGCACCTACCGAAGAATTGGAGTTCATTGTGCGACATGCTTCAGGGAAGCAATTGTCGGAGGAACATATTGCTGAAACTAGACAATATGCCAAGGATCTGAAGTACTCCCGAGAGTCCTTGGTATATAGTGGCAATGACGAGGATGATTTCCATTATTGTCTGCCAGACAATAAAGAGATCTCCATCTGTCGAGAAATTATGAGAAATATGGGGTACTTGAAGCTTGAACTCAGCCTGTCTGCGATGTCGAAGGATGACCTTGCAGACAGCCTTGCTTACAATAGCCTGAAGGTACATATACTTTTTTCTTATAAAATAAACTATATTTTTATATTTTCTTGCTTTCGTTGTGTTCTCATATATTTTTCTGTTATTAGGGCTTGATTCTAAGTAAAGCTTTAAAGGTGCAAAAGGAAGCAGAAGACAGGAGCTGCCAAATAGCTCTTGGGAATCTTCGGACAGAAGTCATTTCACTAAGGAATGAAGCTCTTGAGAAAGATAAGATATTATTTTCCTTAGTGGACAAGCTAAAAACTAATGAAGCCAAACTTAGTGCACAAGCCGAAGCTCACAAAGCCGAGGTTGAAGATTTAAAGAAGAAGCTTGTGGAAATGTGAAAGGGAAATGTGCCCTTGGGCCATTTCTAAGTATTTTGGTGATTGAGTGCCAACACAAAGTGCTTAAATGTGAATTTATGTCCATGGATGAACAAAGTGCAAATCATGAAGTAAAGGTATGTTTCTAAGCCTTAGTACATTGGTTTTGTGTACTAATATACTTGTCTAAGTGTTAGAAACAGAAAGAAGAAGAAAAGAAGAAAGGTGCAAAAGACTTGGCTGTGTACAGCCAAGATTCAACTCGGTCTGGCACACCGGACTGTCCGGTGTGCACCGGACAGTGTCCGGTGCGCCAGGCTGACTCGGCGCGAACTGGCTGCTCTCGGGAATTCGCCGACGGCGTACGGCTAAAATTCACCGGACTGTCCGGTGTGCACCGGACTGTCCGGTGAGCCAACGGTCGGCCGGGCCAACGGTCGGCCGCGCAATCTGCGCGGGACACGTGGCCGAGCCAACGGCTAGAAGACGGCACCGGACCGTCCGGTGTGCACCGGACATGTCCGGTGCGCCAACGGCTCTCAGATCTGCAACGGTCTGCAACGGTCGGCAGCGCCATTTTTGGAAAGAAATCGGGCACCGGACAGTGTCCGGTGTACACCGGACTGTCCGGTGCACCCGACGACAGAAGGCAAGGATAGCCTTCCAGATTTGCTCTCAACGGCTCCTAGCTGCCTTGGGGCTATAAAAGGGGCCCCTAGGCGCATGGAGGATACATCTAAGCAACCTTAGAGCATTCTTGATCATCCACACTCATTCTTTGCGCATTCGTTTGTGATTCTAAGTGATTCGAGCTCCGTTCTAGTGAGAACTTTGAGATAGTCATTCGAGCTCGATTCTTGGCCGTGTGTGTGCGCATTTCGCTGTGGATTTGTGTGTGTTGCTTCCCTCCCTTACTCTGTGCTTCTTTGTGATCATATACTTGTAAGGGCAAGAGACTCCAATTTGTAGAGATTCCTTGCAAACGGGATATTAAAAGGCAAAGCAAAACACCGTGGTATTCAAGTTGGTCTTTGGACCGCTTGAGAGGGGTTGATTGCAACCCTCGTCCGTTGGGACGCCACAACGTGGAGTAGGCAAGCGTTGGTCTTGGCCGAACCACGGGATAAACCACTGTGTCATCTCTGTGTTTGATCTCTTGTGGTATTGTGTTTTGTTGAGACTCCTCTCTAGCCACTTGGCGATTATTGTGCTAACGCTTAACAAGTTTTTGTGGCTATAAGTTTAAGTTTTCACAGGATCACCTATTCACCCCCCCTCTAGGTGCTCTCAATTGGTATCAGAGCCGTTCTCTTCACAAAAGGGACTAACCGCCCGAAGAGATGGATCCTAAGGGGAAGGGAATTGTGATCAACGACAAAGAGAAGGAATCCTTCGTCAACGAGCCGAAGGACGACAAGCCTACCGACTCCGGCTCGGGCCATAGACGGAAGGAAGGAAAGAAGAAGAAGACAAGGCGCATCAAGGAGATCATCTACTACGACGACAGCGATGAGTCTACTTCTTCCCAAAAGGACGACGACAACGACTACAAAAAGACGGTCAATTCGAACTTTTCATTTGATTATTCTCGTATTCAACATAGTTCGAATTCGCATTTGCTTTCCATTCCTCTTGGCAAACCTCCACACTTCGATGGGGAGGACTACGGATTTTGGAGTCACAAAATGCGTAGTCACTTATTCTCTCTCCATCCAAGCATATGGGAGATTGTAGAGAATGGAATGAAATTTGATAGCTCGGATAGCCCTTTGCTTATAAATGAACAGATCCATAGAAATGCACAAGCTACTACTGTTCTCTTAGCATCCTTGTGCAGGGAAGAGTACAACAAGGTGAGCGGCTTGGACAATGCCAAGCAAATATGGGACACCCTCAAGATCTCTCACGAGGGGAATGACATCACCATGCTCACCAAAATGGAGTTGGTGGAGGGCGAGCTTGGACGATTCGCCATGATAAGGGGAGAGGAGCCAACCCAAACGTACAACCGGCTCAAGACCCTTATCAACAAAATAAGGAGCTACGGAAGCACACGATGGACGGACCACGACGTCGTCCGCCTAATGCTAAGGTCTTTTACCGTTCTTGATCCTCATCTCGTAAACAATATTCGTGAGAATCCCAGGTACACGATGATGACGCCCGAGGAGGTACTCGGAAAATTCGTAAGCGGGCGGATGATGATCAAGGAGGCGAGATACGTCGACGAAGCATTGAACGGTCCAATCCACGAGTCTCAACCCATCGCTCTCAAGGCAACAAGGAGCAAGGAGTCGCTACCCAGCAAGGTGGCGCAAGTCGAGGCGGCCGGGCTCAATGATGAAGAGATGGCTCTCATCATCAAGAGATTCAAGACAGCGCTAAATGGTCGCAAGGGGCAGCCAAGCAAGACCAAGACAAAGGGGAAGCGCTCATGCTTCAAATGTGGTAAGGTTGGTCATTTTATTGCTAACTGTCCCGAAAATGATAGTGACCAGGAGCAAGGGAAGAATGGGAAGAGGGAGAACAAGAAGGTTTACAAGAAGGCCAAAGGCGAAGCACACCTTGGAAAGGAGTGGGATTCGGATTGCTCTTCGTCCGACTCCGACGACGAAGGACTCGCCGCCACTGCCTTCAACAAATCGGCTCTCTTCCCCAACGAGCATCACACTTGCCTCATGGCAAGGGAAAAGAAGGTAATCACTCGTAATGCTAATACTTATGATTCTTCTAGTGATGATGAATCTAGTGAGGATGAAATTGATTACTCTAGTTTATTCAAGGGATTGGATAGAACTAAGATAGCTAAGATTAATGAGTTGATTGATGCCTTAAATGAAAAGGATAGAATCTTAGAGAAACAAGAAGACCTTTTATATGAAGAGCATGATAAATTTGTTAGTGCACAAAATTCACTTGCTCTAGAAGTTAAAAGAAATGGAATGCTTTCTTGTGAACTTTCTACTTGTAATGAAACCATTTCTTCTTTAAAAGGTGAAATTAATGTTTTAACTGCTAAACTAGAAGTAGCAAGTAACTCTTGTGTTGAAAATGTTACAATTTGCACTAGGTGTAAGGATTTTGATGTTAATGCTTGTAGTGAACACTTAGTTTCAATTTCAAAACTAAATGATGAAGTGGCTAGTCTTAATGCCCAACTTAAGACTAGCAAGAGTGAAGTTGATAAAATAAAATTTGCAAGGGATGCCTACACGATTGGTAGACACCCCTCAATTAAGGATGGTCTTGGCTTCAAGAGAGAGGCCAAGAACTTAACAAGCCATAAGGCTCCCATTCCCGCCAAGGAGAAAGGGAAGGCCCCTATGGCTAGTAGCGCTAAAAAGAACCATGCTTTTATGTATAATGATAGGAGACATGCTAGAAATGCTTATAATGATTTTGATTCACATGTTTATGATTCTCATGCCATGTTTGCTTCTAGTTCTTCCTATAAGCATGATAGAGATATGTGTAGGAGAAATGTTGTGCATATGCCTAGGAGAAATTTTGCTCATGTTCCTAGAAAAGTTGTGAACAAACCTTCTACCATTTATTATGCTTGCAATGCTCCCTTTGCTATTTGTAGAAAGGGTAAGAAGGTAATTGCTAGGAAGTTAGGGGCAAGATGCAAGGGAGATAAAACTTGCATTTGGGTTCCTAAGGATATATGTGCTAACCTTGTAGGACCCAACATGAGTTGGGTACCTAAGACCCAAGCCTAAATTTGCCTTGCAGGTTTATGCATCCGGGGGTTCAAGCTGGATTATCGACAGCGGATGCACAAACCATATGACGGGGGAGAAGAAGATGTTCACCTCCTACGTCAAAAACAAAGATTCCCAAGATTCAATAATATTCGGTGATGGGAATCAAGGCAAGGTAAAAGGGTTAGGTAAAATTGCAATATCAAATGAGCACTCTATATCTAATGTGTTTTTAGTAGAGTCTCTAGGATATAATTTGCTATCTGTTAGTCAGCTATGCAATATGGGATATAATTGTCTTTTTACAAATGTAGATGTGTCTGTCTTTAGAAGATGTGACGGTTCACTAGCTTTTAAGGGTGTACTAGACGGCAAACTTTACTTAGTTGATTTTGCAAAAGAAGAGGCCGGTCTAGATGCATGCTTAATGGCTAAGACTTGCATGGGCTGGCTGTGGCATCGCCGCTTAGCACATGTGGGGATGAAGAACCTCCACAAGCTTCTAAAGGGAGAACACGTGATAGGTCTAACCAATGTTTATTTCGAAAAAGATAGACCTTGTGCAGCTTGTCAGGCAGGTAAACAAGTGGGAGGAACACATCACAGCAAGAATGTGATGACCACGTCAAGACCTCTGGAGCTGCTGCATATGGACCTCTTTGGACCCGTCGCCTATCTGAGCATAGGAGGAAGTAAGTATGGTCTAGTTATTGTTGATGACTTTTCCCGCTTCACTTGGGTGTTCTTTTTGCAGGATAAGTCTGAAACCCAAGGGACCCTCAAGCGCTTCCTCAGGAGAGCTCAAAATGAGTTTGAGCTCAAGGTGAAGAAGATAAGGAGCGACAACGGGTCCGAGTTCAAGAACCTTCAAGTGGAGGAGTTCCTTGAGGAGGAAGGGATCAAGCACGAGTTCTCCGCTCCCTACACACCACAGCAAAATGGTGTGGTAGAGAGGAAGAACAGGACGCTGATCGATATGGCAAGGACGATGCTTGGAGAGTTCAAGACCCCCGAGTGCTTTTGGTCGAAAGCTGTGAACACGGCTTGCCACGCCATCAACAGGGTCTACCTTCATCGCCTCCTCAAGAAGACTTCGTACGAGCTTCTAACCGGTAACAGACCCAATGTATCTTACTTTCGTGTATTTGGGAGCAAATGCTACATTCTAGTGAAGAAGGGTAGAAATTCTAAGTTTGCTCCCAAAGCTGTAGAAGCGTTTTTATTAGGTTATGATTCAAATACAAAGGCGTATAGGGTCTTCAACAAATCATCGGGTTTGGTTGAAGTCTCTAGCGACGTTGTATTTGATGAGACTAATGGCTCTCCAAGAGAGCAAGTTGTTGATTGTGATGATGTAGATGAAGAAGATGTTCCGACGGCCGCTATACGAACTATGGCGATTGGAGAAGTACGGCCACAGGAACAAGATGAACGAGATCAACCTTCTTCCTCAACAACGGTGCAACCCCCAACTCAAGACGATGAACAGGTTCATCAAAAGGAGGCGTGTGATCAAGGGGGAGCACAAGATGATCACGTGATGGAGGAAGAAGCGCAACCGGCACCTCCAACCCAAGTTCGAGCGATGATTCAAAGGGATCATCCCGTCGACCAAATTCTGGGTGACATTAGCAAGGGAGTAACTACTCGGTCTCGACTAGTTAATTTTTGTGAACATTACTCCTTTGTCTCTTCTATTGAGACTTTCAGGGTAGAGGAGGCTTTGCTAGATCCGGATTGGGTATTGGCCATGCAGGAGGAACTCAACAACTTCAAGCGCAATGAAGTTTGGACACTGGTGCCTCGTCCCAAGCAAAATGTTGTGGGAACCAAGTGGGTGTTCCGCAACAAACAGGACGAGCACGGAGTGGTGACGAGGAACAAGGCTCGACTTGTGGCAAAAGGTTATGCCCAAGTCGCAGGTTTGGACTTTGAGGAGACGTTTGCTCCTGTGGCTAGGCTAGAATCAATTCGTATCTTGCTAGCATATGCCGCTCACCATTCTTTCAGGTTGTACCAAATGGATGTGAAGAGCGCTTTCCTCAATGGGCCAATCAAGGAGGAGGTGTACGTGGAGCAACCCCCTGGCTTCGAGGATGAACGGTACCCCGACCATGTGTGTAAGCTCTCTAAGGCGCTCTATGGACTTAAGCAAGCCCCAAGAGCATGGTATGAATGCCTTAGAGACTTCTTAATTGCTAATGCTTTCAAGGTTGGGAAAGCCGATCCAACTCTTTTTACTAAGACTTGCAATGGTGATCTTTTTGTGTGCCAGATTTATGTCGACGACATAATATTTGGTTCTACTAACCAAAAGTCTTGTGAAGAGTTTAGCAGGGTTATGATGCAGAAATTCGAGATGTCGATGATGGGCGAGCTGACCTTCTTCCTTGGGTTCCAGGTGAAGCAACTCAAGGACGGCACCTTCATCTCCCAAACAAAGTACACGCAAGATTTGCTAAAGAGGTTTGGGATGAAGGACGCAAAGCCCGCAAAGACGCCGATGGGAACCGACGGACACACCGACCTCAACAAAGGAGGTAAGTCCGTTGATCAAAAAGCATACCGGTCCATGATAGGTTCTTTGCTTTATTTGTGTGCTAGTAGACCGGATATTATGCTTAGCGTATGCATGTGTGCTAGATTTCAATCCGATCCTAAGGAGTGTCACTTAGTGGCTGTGAAGCGAATTCTTCGATATTTAGTCGCTACGCCTTGCTTCGGGATCTGGTATCCAAAGGGGTCTAACTTTGACTTGATTGGGTACTCAGATTCTGACTATGCTGGATGTAAGGTCGATAGGAAGAGTACATCGGGGACGTGCCAATTCTTAGGAAGGTCCCTGGTGTCATGGAACTCTAAGAAACAAACCTCCGTTGCCCTATCCACCGCTGAGGCCGAGTACGTTGCCGCAGGACAGTGTTGTGCGCAACTACTTTGGATGAGGCAAACCCTCAGGGACTTTGGCTACAATTTGAGCAAAGTCCCACTCCTATGTGATAATGAGAGTGCTATCCGAATAGCGGAAAATCCTGTTGAGCACAGCCGCACAAAGCACATTGACATCCGGCATCACTTTTTGAGAGACCACCAGCAAAAGGGGGATATCGAAGTGTTTCATGTTAGCACCGAGAACCAGCTAGCCGATATCTTTACCAAGCCTCTAGATGAGAAGACCTTTTGTAGGCTGCGTAGTGAGCTCAATATCTTAGATTCGCGGAACTTGGATTGAAAAGTAGCATACATGTGTTTATGCCTTTGATCATGTTCATTCTGCATCTTGTTGCTTATTGTGGTGCTCAAGTTGTACAAACACTTCCTGGACCTCACAAGTCCGTTGCAAAGTGATGCACAGTTATAGGGGGAGGTGTGTTACAACTTGACCCTTTGAGACTAACCATATGCTTGAGTTTGCTTGTTTTAGCCTCAAAGGAGAATTGAAAGGGAAAGGTGGACTTGGACCATGAAAGACTTCCACTGCACTCCGATGAGAGGGTAACCTATTCCAAGTTCATCTAATGAACTCTTATTGCCATTTGCTCTTAATTGAAGATTTTGGTGAGGCAATGGGGTTATAGGGCCAAGATTGATCCCGTTTTGGTGCTTGATGCCAAAGGGGGAGAAAATAAAGGCCAAAGTGATAAATGGATCAGCTACCACTTGAGAGATTTTGAAAATAGTAGAATAGAGCTTTTGGTTTGTCAAAACTCTTTTTGTTGTCTCTTGTCTCTCTTATCAAAAGTTGGCTTCTTGCGGGGAGAAGTAGTGATTATGGGAAAAAGGGGGAGTTTTTGAAATCTTTGATCAATCTCTTTTGGAATGACTCTCTTTATGCTTCAACATGTGTGTTTGACTTAGAGATAGAGATTTGAGTTTGATTTGCAAAAAACAAACCAAGTGGTGGCAAAGGATGATCCATATATGCCAAAATTGAATCAAAATAAATTTGAGTTTTATTTGAAGTGAGTTTGCACTCGTTCTAGTTGCTTTATGTTGTGTTGGCATAAATCACCAAAAAGGGGGAGATTGAAAGGGAAATGTGCCCTTGGGCCATTTCTAAGTATTTTGGTGATTGAGTGCCAACACAAAGTGCTTAAATGTGAATTTATGTCCATGGATGAACAAAGTGCAAATCATGAAGTAAAGGTATGTTTCTAAGCCTTAGTACATTGGTTTTGTGTACTAATATACTTGTCTAAGTGTTAGAAACAGAAAGAAGAAGAAAAGAAGAAAGGTGCAAAAGACTTGGCTGTGTACAGCCAAGATTCAACTCGGTCTGGCACACCGGACTGTCCGGTGTGCACCGGACAGTGTCCGGTGCGCCAGGCTGACTCGGCGCGAACTGGCTGCTCTCGGGAATTCGCCGACGGCGTACGGCTAAAATTCACCGGACTGTCCGGTGTGCACCGGACTGTCCGGTGAGCCAACGGTCGGCCGGGCCAACGGTCGGCCGCGCAATCTGCGCGGGACACGTGGCCGAGCCAACGGCTAGAAGACGGCACCGGACCGTCCGGTGTGCACCGGACATGTCCGGTGCGCCAACAGCTCTCAGATCTGCAACGGTCTGCAACGGTCGGCAGCGCCATTTTTGGAAAGAAATCGGGCACCGGACAGTGTCCGGTGTACACCGGACTGTCCGGTGCACCCGACGACAGAAGGCAAGGATAGCCTTCCAGATTTGCTCTCAACGGCTCCTAGCTGCCTTAGGGCTATAAAAGGGGCCCCTAGGCGCATGGAGGATACATCTAAGCAACCTTAGAGCATTCTTGATCATCCACACTCATTCTTTGCGCATTCGTTTGTGATTCTAAGTGATTCGAGCTCCGTTCTAGTGAGAACTTTGAGATAGTCATTCGAGCTCGATTCTTGGCCGTGTGTGTGCGCATTTCGCTGTGGATTTGTGTGTGTTGCTTCCCTCCCTTACTCTGTGCTTCTTTGTGATCATATACTTGTAAGGGCAAGAGACTCCAATTTGTGGAGATTCCTTGCAAACGGGATATTAAAAGGCAAAGCAAAACACCGTGGTATTCAAGTTGGTCTTTGGACCGCTTGAGAGGGGTTGATTGCAACCCTCGTCCGTTGGGACGCCACAACGTGGAGTAGGCAAGCGTTGGTCTTGGCCGAACCACGGGATAAACCACTGTGTCATCTCTGTGTTTGATCTCTTGTGGTATTGTGTTTTGTTGAGACTCCTCTCTAGCCACTTGGCGATTATTGTGCTAACGCTTAACAAGTTTTTGTGGCTATAAGTTTAAGTTTTCACAGGATCACCTATTCACCCCCCTCTAGGTGCTCTCAAAATGAATGAAAATTTTGAATTTGCAAAGGCGAAGCACGAAATAAGCGAAATTGAAAGATTACGGGTACAAAAGAATGTCGAAGAGCTCCGTGAATCCAAAGAGAGATGCTACGAGATATCCATGGAATGCGCCAAAACTCTGAAGAATAGTTTTGCAAAGGTGGGAGCATATTCTTCCAAGCAGAAATTTATGCATGGTAACCCCGATGGTGTCGTCCAGTGGATCAGCGACGAAGTCGAAGCCTTTGACGAAATCTTAAGTGATCGGGGAGACTTCTATGCATTCGCTGGTGCTCGAGGGGTCGCGGCGACCTTAGAGAAAGCCGGATGTGAGCACGTTAAGGCTGCACCTCAGTGGAATTTGTTTTCTCGGTGGAAGACACTAAGGACCCTTCGGCTGAGGCCTCTACGTTGGGCGGTAGATTCTACTCCGACGTGTGGATGAAGGGCAGTCGTGAGATGGCTGATGAAGCGATTAGAAAAAATGAAAAAGAATCTCACGACGCTCAAGAAGAAGCTAAGCGAGCTGAAGAAGCTGCTGAGCGCGCAGGCTTATAGGTACTTTTACTGAGATTCAGCTTTAGAGTTTGTTTTTAGCTTCGGAATTAACCAACATATTCTTTATTGCAGCTAAACTTTCACCACCACCAGAGCCATATAATCCCGAAGCTGACCCAGCCATGAACGAAACATTAGACATAATAAGAATCGCTAATGAAGCTGTTGACGAAGACGTCGATAAACTACTAAATGAAGCTGCTGAAAAAGTGCTGAAGGAAGACTAAATTTTTGTATGCTTGAAAGTGTAATGCTTGTGTATGGCTGTCGTCTTTTGTAAGAAACAAACATCAAGTTTTTGTATGTATATTAATGTAATATATCTCTTTGTGATGCATGAAACCTTCGTACGTACCGTTTTTGAGCCGTTGGCAAAAAAACACCTTCCCTTCTTTTCATGCGTCGCAAAGAAAAAGATTCTCATTCTACCATTGCTTACGAAGATTTACTTCGTGTAGGAGTATATATCTGCCAAAGGCATGACTTGTGATGTGGTATTTCTTTTCATAATCTGATCAATTCTTTCAAAAGTGCAACTCTCCTTTGTTGCCCCACACCTTTTTGGTGATGCAAAATGATGTATGATGCGATGCTATGCGATATGATATGATGGTATGATGCGGAATGTTATTTGTGTCGAAAGTAAGAAAGCACACAGATATAGACCCAGACTCTGCATCCCCTTGGGAACGACTTTGTAGTCTCTTCACCTTTTTCTTAGGTGGTATTTCAGCTCTGCATTCCCTTAGGAACAACTTTGGAGCTAAGCTCTGCATCCCCTTAGGAACGACTTTGGAGCTTCTTCGCCTTTAATTTAGGTGGTATTTAAGCTCTGCATCCCCTTAGGAACGACTTTGGAGCTTCTTCACCTTATACTTAGGCGGTATCTTAGCTCTACATTCCCTTAGGAAAGACTTTTTGAGCTTCGGAACTTACTCTGCGCTCCCTTAGGAACAACTTTGGAGCTTCGGAACTTACTCTGCGCTACCTTAGGAACGACTTTGGAGCTTCGGAACTTGGTCTTGTCACACTCGATGGTGTAACCACAGGTTTATTACATCAAGCTGAAGGTTAAACCTTCCTGTATTGTCTTTTGTGAAGGAAATATAAAAGCAAAAAGAGTAGAAATAAAACAAATCGGGGCTTTCTTTTGGCCAAAACATTGTGTCATCTTCAGTAGATATGCTTGGACTCGAGAACATTATTGTTAACTGTGCGAGCTTCAGACTGCTCCCGAAGGTCACGTTGTTGCTGAGGCCGAAGATGCCCTTCTGGCTGCTAATCATGACTTGGGACAGGCGCCAGTGGTGGGGGTGGTGGTAATTGAGCCTAGGAAGCTTGAGAGTGACTTGCTGAAGCAGCAGAAGCTGTAGGCTGTTGATTTCCTACGTATTCTGGGTTATATGGAGAGTAGCACGAAGTAGTATGCAGGACCTGCTTCGGCTGATTCTGTCATGCCTCGGGTTCAGCAATTTTCTTTTGCTTTTGGATCGTGACCTGGCACATCCTCGTTGTGTGTCCCTTGTCCTCGCCACAAAAAAGGCCAAACAATTTCCTAGGCGGATTACCGTACCTTCCTCCACTAAAGCTTCTCCCCCTCTGCCTCTCGAAGCTAGTGGTCTGTAAGAGGTTTGCTGCATGCCCGAGGACTATGAGTTGTGGTGACTGCTCTGAGCATTGTTGGCCCTTTTGTTGTTGGCATTGGGATTGTGGATTATCCTAACATGCCTAGGATGAAGTCTTCCTCCGAAGCCCCTAGTCATTTCAGAATACCTATATGCTTCCTCCCTTCTTTGGCGGAAATCATTATCAGCTCGGATGTACTCATCCATCTTCTGAAGGAGTTTCTCCAAGGTCTATGGTGGTTTCTTTGCAAATATTGGGATGTAGGTCCTGGCCGAAGCCCCTTGATCATGGCCTCAATAACAATTTCATTAGGTACTGTAGGCGCTTGAGCTCTCAAATACAGGAACCTTCGGACGTATGCCTGTAGATACTCCTCATGATCTTGTGTGCATTAAAATAGGGCCTGAGCAGTGACTGGCTTCGTCTGAAAGCCCTGGAAGCTGGTGACCAGCATGTCCTTCAGCTTCTGCCACGACGTAATTGTCCCTGGCCGAAGAGAGGAATACAATGTCTGAGCCACGCTTCTGACTGCCATGACGAAGGACTTTGCCATGATAGAAACGTTGCCCCCATACGAGGATATTGTTGCCTCGTAGCTCATCAGAAACTGCTATGGATCTGAATGCCCATCATACATGGGTAACTGAGGTGGCTTATAGGATGGTGGCCACGGGGTAGCCTGCAATTCTGTTGCTAGAGGAGAAGCATCATCGAAAGCAAAGTTATCATGATGAAAGTCGTCGTACCATTCATCTTCGTTGATTGGGATTTCTTGACGAAGCTCCCTATGTTGGGGCCTTCGGTCTTGGTCATCTTGAGTGAGATGATGCATCTCCTCAGCTGTTTCGTCAATCTTCTTCTGAAGGTCGGCCAGCCGAAGCATTTTTTCCTTTTTCATCTGTACATGCTAGTGGATTGCTTCTAAACCCTGATCTCCTAGTCAAGCTATTCCTCATGAAGCGTTGGGCTAGTGGCCTTTCTCTTCTGGCTCCTGGCCTCTCGCAAGGAGAGTGCGTCCTGATTTGTGTCCAGTGGCTGCAGGGCAGCCCCTGGTACTTGTTGGGGGCCTTCGGCTCCCGAAGGTCCTCAAAAACATAGTTTGACAATGTTTTTCGAGTGTAATATGTGAACAGGCACCTTCGGAGTCAGGTCGAGGATATACAAGAGCAGGGTTAAGACGAAGCTTGACTGGAATGAAAAACGATCATGACGAAGGATAAGACGATCACGAAGCTATGTGCAGAAAAGCTTCGGCGTAACGACAGAAAAGAGGAACCGACTTAAAGATGAAAAGCCAAATTGGACCTTGAAGAATTACTATAGAGTTATTGATAAATGTAAGGGGTATCAATGTAATTTTACAAGGGCTGCGTCCCGTGCCTATAAATAGGTGAACAGTACTCCCGTACTGTTCACGCTGACTTGGCATACGCTTTTTTGCATCACGACTATACCTTTACTTTCCGTCTATCTGAAGGTACATTTGTAATTTGTTTTTATGAATTTGGTAATAAAAATAAGTTGATGATAATACTCGTATCATTACTCGTGTTTTATATATGTGTGCTCCTTTTTACCATCTATCAATCATACGAAGGTCTTTTCTTTTGTAACCTTCGTCCAAGATTCATTATATCCGAAGGGACATAATGTTTTTAAGGACGAAGGAGTTTAACATTTAACACTTTTTATGTTGCCTTGTTCTTAATTCTTAGCATTTGAGAACAAGTCCCCAACAGTACTATTGCCTTCTTCGATGGCATGACGAAGGTGAATGCTTGCCGAAGGTTATGGAAGTGAGTTCACCGGCGGTGGGCGCCAATGTTGGTCACTCGTTCTCAAGTGCTATGAATCAAGGACAAGGCAACACAATCATTAAGGATTAAGGATGTTCATCTTTTGAAGCATTATCTCCACATGAAGATAATATTCATCAGACGAAGATCGCAAAAGACGAACATTCGTTATTTAATATATGAATGGGAATGTGAAAGGGTTAAGATGAAAATTGAATCTTCATTGATTCATTTATATTTGTATTCCATAAAATATAAATGAATACTTTACAATACATATGTTATAGTGATACCTTCGGTTTGCTCGAAGGCGAGGATGCGAGAGAATGATTACAATTCAACGTGAACAGTACGGTGCTACTGTTCATGTATTTATAGGCACGGGACGCAGCCCGAGTAAAAGTACATTTATGTCCTTGTCATTCGTCTACAATCATAATACGAAACATTAAGGATTAAATAGTCTTTACCCTTTTCGGTCATTGATATATTTGGTCTTCGTCATCAACCCGAGCCGAAGTCCCTTGACTATAGCTTCGTCACCCATTTTTGTCACCTTCGAGTTACACCTCTACTCTTGTCCCAAAAGATCTCTATTCTGAAGCTAAAGCCTCCTGCAATAATTCATGTCATGCTGAAGACATATGGTCAGTTATGTTTTTGAGGATCTTCGGAGGAGGAAGGCCCCCAACAGTTACCGGTTAGGAGCTCATAGGTGGTCTTCTTGAGGAGGCGATGAAGATAGAGTCGGTTTATAGCATGGCAAACTGTATTTATAGCTTCCGACCAAAACCGCTCAGGCGTCTTGTAGTCTCCAAGCATTATCCTCGCCATGTCAATGAGTGTCATGTTCTTCCTCTCTACTACACCGTTTTGTTGTGGTGTGTAGGGAGTAGTGAACTCATGCTTGATGCATTCTTCCTTAAGAAACTCTTCTACTTGAAGATTTTTAAACTCAGATCCATTGTTGCTCCTGATCTTCTTCACCTTGAGCTCAAACTCATTTTGAGCTCTCCTTAGGAAGCGCTTTAGAGTACCTTGGGTTTATGATTTATCCAGTAAAAAGAATACCCAATTGAAGCAGGAAAAGTCATCAACAATAACAAGACCATACTTACTTCCCCTAATGCTAAGATAAGCAACGACCCTAAGAGATCCATGTGGAGGAGTTCCAGTGGTCTTGACGTTGTTATTGCTTTCATGAGTGGTTCCCACCTGCTTCCCTGCTTGGCACGCAGCACAAGGTCTGTCTTTCTCAAAACAGACATTGGTTAGTCCTAACACATGTTCTCCCTTTAGAAGCTTATGAAGATTCTTCATCCCAATATGTGCTAGACGGTGGTGCTAGAGCCAGCCCATATTAGTCTTAGCTATTAAACATGCATCTAGATCGGCATTCTCTTTAGAGAAATCAACTAAATAGAGCTTGTCATCTAATACACCTTTAAAAGCTAATGAACCATCACTTCTTCTAAAGACAAATACATCAGTATATGTAAATAAGCAATTATATCCCATATGACATAATTGACTTACAGAAAGTAAATTGTAACCGAGCGATTCTACTAGGAACACATTAGAAATTGAATGCTCGGTAGTGATGGCTATTTTACCCAAATCTTTGACCTTGCCATGATTCCCATCTCCAAAGATGATCGTGTCTTGTGAATCTTTGTTCTTGATGTAGAAGGTGAACATTCTCTTCTCCCCCGTCATGTGGTTTGTGCATCCGCTATCAATAATCCAGCTTGTGCCCTCGGATGCATAAACCTGCAAGATGATTTAAGCTTGGGTTTTAGGTACCCAACTCTTGTTGGGTCCTACAAGGTTAGTCACATAAGACTTTGGAAACCCAGATGCAAGTTTTGTCTCTCTTGCACTTATGCCCCAAATTTCTAGCAACTACTTATCATTTTTGCACATAAGCACAAATGAAGCATCATAAGTGTGATAAAACATAGTTGGTTCATTAGATGCATTCCTAGGCACATGAGAAGCAACATGATGAACATGGCACCTAGGTCTATTTCTACCATGAGCATTTGAAGAGCTAGATGATGCAAACATGGCATGAGAATCAAAAACAACATCATTACGTACAGGTAAAATAGCATGACTATAACAATCATCATGATGAGCAATGTTAGAGGCATTCTTAACATTGGCATACAAATAAGCATGATTCTTTCTACCATGAGAAAAATGAGAGCTACTAGCCATAGGAGCCTTCCCTTTCTCCTTGTTAAGATTAGAGGTCCTTTGGCTTGTTGAGTTCTTGGTTCCCTTTTGGAAACCAAGTCCATCCTTAATGGAGGGGTGTCTACCAATGGTGTAGGCATCCCTGGCAAATTTTAGATTTTCATAATCATTTTTGCAAGTTTTAAGTCGAGCATTAAGGTTTGCAACATCATTATTCAACTTAAGAGTAGTGGAAGCATGAGCATTGCAAGCATCAATATCAAAATCTTTACACCTATAACAAATAGACACATGCTCCATAGATGAACTAGTGATATTTACTTTTTCTAGCTTAGCATTTAAATCAGCATTTAAACTCTTAAGGCTAGAAATAGAATCATTACAAGAAGATAATTCAAAAGAAAGCAGTTCATTTCTATTAACTTCTAAAGCAAGATATTTTTCAGCATTAACAAGTTTATCATGTTCTTCATAAAGAATATCTTCTTGTTTTTTCTAAAAGTCTATCTGTTGGGGACTTGTTCTCAAATGCTATTAGTTAAGAACAAGGCAACATAAAAAGGTTAATGGTTAATACCCTTCGTCCTTCGAAATATTATCTCCCTTAGGATATAATGACCTTCAGACGAAGGGCATGAATGACATACCTTTGGCATCACAGTATATATATTAATGAAAGAAGAAGCATATGAGACATGGGAAATAACATGAATAATCATATGGCATCATTAATATATTTAAATTATATCATCACGACCAAACGTGAACAATATTGAATTACATTTATACCTTCGGCTTGACAGAAGGCAAAAGTCCAAGCGTGACGCGCGAGCGAATATAAGTCAGCGTGAACAGTACAGGGGTACTGTTCATCTATTTATAGGCACCGGATGCAGCCTGCGAGAAATTACATTCATGCCCTTTACACATGGTTACAATCATAGCATAGGTTGTCATGGGCTAATTGGTCATTTCATCTTTTAAGTCGGTGCATCTAGAGATACGTTACGAAGCTCCTTGACTGATATCTTCGGTATTGTATTCTGGCCTTTCGAAGGTGCTTCTTCATCGCGAGACCTTCGGCGACGAAGCTGCCCCCCCAACAGTAGCCCCTTCACGGTGCCAGGTCGTTTTTCGTAACGAGCTCGACCCGTGAAAATTCTTTTAGGCTTCGGAATGCCGAAGGTTCAAAAAACACCTTCCCTTAGCTCGTTGTCGAGAAACGATTTAAATATTCCTGGCGCAAGGTGGTCCCACCATAGAGCGGGTACGATCTGGTGTTTCCTCTTCTCGCGCCCTGCGGTCCACCATCCAGCGAACGCGAGCGGCTGTCTGGCGGGTGTAAATAGCTTGGCGATTCACCTTCCGTCCTACGACACTATATAAACAGATGGGTAGGTGTGAAGTTACCACAGCATTCATTACTATCGCGTCGTTGTGCTGCTGAAATATTTGACCATAGCCGAAGCTTGTGCTTCATATTCTCAGTTAAAGCATCGCCTTGTTTTTAGCTTCGTCAAAAGAGAGAGAGCTTCGGCAAGATCAAAAAGTAGTCAGTTTCTTCAAAACTGGAAGAATTTCAGCATCAAATGGCTAGGGTGCGCTCAACTGCAAGGGTGCTCATGAGGAAGAAGAGACCAAGGTCACCGAGACAGCACCAATTTCCGAAGTCATGAAACGATCGGGTCTGGTTGTGACAGAGGGAACCACTGAAGAAGGTGCATCTGCTGTCAAAACATAGCAGGCAGATGTTGAAGAGGGCGATACTGGTGAAGAGGAGATTGATTATAACACCATTATGCCATCCAAACCCAGCCATTTGGATTTTGGGAAGTCAACTGTCTCCGAAGCAGATATGCCTGTGACGACGAAGCTAGACTACTTCGGGAAAGCCGAAGAGAAGTTGATTCATTTCGGTGGGGAAGAGACCATCCCGAAACCGGAAAATGATGAAGTGGTGGTTTTTAAGAGCTTATTCAAAGCAGGGTTGAGGCTTACCATGCACAGAATGATTGCAGATGTGTTAGAAAATTTTAAGATTTATCTTCATCAGCTGACTCCTAACTCTATCGTTAGGCTCAGCGTTTTCATCTGGGCTCTCCAAAGCTTAGGAGTGGAACCACTTGCCGTTCTGCCGGGTGCATGAACTTCACTATCAGACGAAGGCTAGAGAAGATGGATTACACGAGAACTTTGGATGTTATAATTTTGCATACCGCAAGGACATGAAGACATCGGTGGTCAGCTATCGCACCAAGTGGCCAACCGGTTGGAAGACTGAATGGTTCTATGTTAAGATAGATGAGCAGAAGGAGAAACTAGTTTAGAGCCCGCTGAAGCTAACCTTCGGATTAACTAGGCCTCAGTGCAACATGACGCGGGGGGAACCATGCTTGGATGCTGTGGCCGAATTTAGAGTTGTATCTGAACATATTGGTACTAGGGATTTAGTTTAGGAATATCTAGCCAACAGGGTGTTCCCAACGCTAAGGGAATGGGGTATGCCAAAGCTCAAAGGTGAGAAGAAGAAGCGTGAACTCGTTCGGCTGCCTTATCATTTTAAGTTCAAGAAACACTTCAAAGAACCCTGCCAAGAATGGTTGGACACAATTGAAGTTATGTGCAACGAAATCCTGGGAAATTATACAAAGAAAGAAGATCAATTAATGACTGTAGCCTTCAGCACCCGACCAAAGCGAAGGTTGAATCGGGTGATGGATGCCCTAAATTTTGAATATCCTGACTATGAGCGATTGAACAAAGGTGCCGAAGGGCAAAAAAGAAAATGAATTGTTAGCGTTCTGGGTAGAGAAGCTGCTAGAATGGTGAAAGACGATGAAGGAGTTCTGAAGAAAAGAAAATTAGCCCTGAGTCGAAGGCAGCTACTCCGAAGAAGAGGAAAGCTGAAGCTCCAAAGCAAAAAGCGACTGATATAGAAGAAGAAACTGCTTCAACACCTTCTACTGCTGACGTAGAAGAAATTCTAAAGGTAATGACTGAATCCTTGCCCATCAAGCTAAGTCCAATGGGGCCGCATCTGACGAAGCTTTTTCAGAAGAAAAAGGAGCCCTCGGGAGCGAAGAAGCCTGCTGGACCAAAAAACGGTGAATTATTCATGTGATTGATGCCATTGAAGAAACACCACCGCCTGCCTCTGTGTCAAAAAGACCAGCTGTTGAGAGTTCTACTGCTGCCGAAGTTGCACCCATCGAAGCTGAAACTGCTGAAGCTACGAATCTAGAGACCACACTTTCTGATATTGATAAAATGCTCCTGAATACGGCCGCGGATGAAGCTGCTACGACCGCTGAAGAGACCCTGGCCACAGTGCCTGGAAAAGAAAAGAAAATAGCTGAAGATACTTTGGAGGAAAAGGTCTTCAATTTCCAAAACATAATTGGTCAGGAGTTAACTGAAGCTGAGAAGGAAGAGTTAAAAGATTATGCGATATCCTGCGGTTACAAGCCAGGAGCACTGCTCTTCGGCGGCATTGACGATGAATTCTTAGGCTGCCTCCGAGACCGAACTAGAGTGAAGGTTATTAGTACTCTGTCAAAGAGTATTGGTTTCTCGAAGCTTGAGGCCGATATCAGCCGCTACAGACGACAGCATATCGTCGGTAATTTGTTCTATTCCAATTTCAAGGTAAAAATTTTTTTTGGCTTTCTATTGTTTTAACAACGAAGGAGTTTTTTGACGAAGGTTATTTCTGCACAGAGTATGCTATTAAGTAAGGCTCTGAAGATGCAACAAGACCTTGAAGACAAAGAACATGAAGTTATAATTGAAGGGTTAGAGAGCAAAATAAAAGATCAAGCAGCTGCTCTTGAAAAGAAGTATTTCGAACTTCAAACAGTGGAGGGTTTACTGGCAGAAGTCGAAACCAAAATTTCAAAACTAAAAAGTGAACTCCTCTCAAAGTCAGAAAACTTCGAAAAAGAAAAACAGAAATTTAATGCGAAGCTTGAGGCTGAAGACGAAAAAAGTTCAAATTTGCAAAAATCATTGAAAGAACTTCAAGATAAATGTCTAGACTTCGGCACCCAATGTGTGCAACGGCTAAAGCAAGTTTTCAACTCGATTGGAGCCAGCTCTGAGAAATTCAATCCTTCAGTTGAAGACTTGCCAGGGACCTTCAAACACATTGAGGGCGAAGTTGATGCTCTTGATGAAGTTATAGCTGGACACGGCGATTTCTGTGCCTTGCTAGCTTCTCGGGGCACAGCTGTTGCCTTTATGAAATCTGGTTGCACGCATGGGAAAATTGTTAATAGACCAAACTTTAGCTTATCACCGGCAGATTTAACTGATATCCCCAGCCTGGCTCGAAGCATAGGAAATAGGTTCATAACACAGATTTGGACGAAAGGCGGGCGGGACATGGCTTGCGACGAAGCCCGAAGCCACCTTAAGCCAGTAAGAATTTTGTGTCTGCTGCTTTACATTCTCCTTGAAATGTGCACTTTTCTCATACCGTTTTGATATGTACAGGATGACGAAGTTGAGAAACCGTGAGCCGAAGCTTGACATGTGATCCGAAGCTTATGATGATGAAGCTGAAGACCTTGCTGCAAAAACTCTAGAAAAAATTTGTATTATCCTTGTAAAAAATATTGTAATCGAAGAATCAGATACTTATTCTGTAAAGTTGTCCATACCTTAACATATTTCTACCTTTTTGGTCCATGTATGAACTGCTTTGATGTGAACGAAACTTGTATTTTTTGAGCCGAAGGCGAAAAACACCTTCCCTTCTTTTCGTACACAACGAAGCATGAAACTGCTTCCTTTTTCTTTTCGCCGAAGCCTTATTCCCACAGTCGAAGCATCTACCTGTGTCTGTATGATATGATGATGATGATCCTATGTATGTCTAAATGAATGTTTATGAATGCAATGTATGATGTAATGTGACGTGCAAATGAATGTCCAAACACACACATACGAAGCCACAACCATAACCTTCATTCCCTTAGGAATGACTGAAGTCTCTTTGCCGCTTATTTTTCGGCTTCACCGTTTATTTTTTGTTGTAAGTTCTGCATCCCCTTAGGAATGTCTTTTGAACTTCTTCGCCTTCTATTTTGGCGGTATTCGCGTTGACTTTTCGCGCTTCGCCTTATATTTCAGCGGTATTCGCGTAGATTTTTCGCGCTTCGCCTTATATTTCGGCGGTATTTGGCTCTGCATCCCCTTAGGAATGACTTTTGAGCAGAAAACTTAGGCTGCACTCCCTTAGGAACAGCTTTTTTGTTTGTAGCTTCGTCGTGCTCTGTATCCCTTTAGGGATGACTTTCGAGCTTCTCCCTGTTTTTTCTTTCTCTGCACTCGATGGTGCATGCTCAGATTTTACATTTACATATTTTGGGGGATTTTGCTCTCGTGGAGCTGAATAAGAAAAGAAAGATTACAAATTATGGCCCCATTAAAAACCTTTCTCCCCCTTTAGAAAGGAAAAGGGTACCATAGGAAAAATGAAAAAGATTACATCAAGTTACACATAGTATCGCCGAAGCTCGTCCGCATTCCAAGATCTAGGAATGTCGTTGTCGTCCATATCCTTCAATTTGTAAGAACCGGGTCTTGACGAAGATACCACAAGAAAGGGTCCTTCCCATTTCAGCTGTAACTTGCCTACTGTGTCTGGATTGGCCACTCTCCGAAGCACCAGATGCCCTGTCTTAATGTTTTTTAGCCGAACCTTTCTGTCACGCCATTTTATTGTTTCGGCTTGGTATTTATCAATATTCTCCATAGCCTGAAGTCTGGTCCCTTCTATAGCATCTTTTGCCATAGAATAATCAGCTTCGTCCTCTGCCGAAGCTACTATTCTAATTGACCCTGCCTTAGCTTCTTCTGGAGTTATTGCTTCGTCACCAAATAATAACTTGAATGGTGTAAAACCTGTTGACCTTGATACTGTTGTGTTGTGGCTCCACATCACTTTAATCAACTCGTCTAGCCATTTTTCTCTGGGCTGATTGAAGATTAACTTCATTATTCCCGTCATTATGATGCCATTTGCCCTTTCGACAAGTCCATTTGACTCTGGATGTCTGACTAATGCAAAATGGATCTTCGTGCCAATCTGATCACAGAATTCTTGAAAGCTTCGGCATCGAACTGTGTTCCATTGTCTACAGTGATAGCCTTCGGCACACCGAAGCGACAAACAATATTTTGCCAGAAAAACTTCTGGACTATGACCGAAGTTATTATGGCCAAAGGCTTCGCCTCAATCCACTTGGAAAAATATTCTACCGCCACCACAACATATTTTAAATTGCCTTGTGCTGGTGGAAGTGGGCATAGCAAATCAAGACCCCATCTTTGCAACGGCCAAGTGGCTGTATTAATTGAGTAAGAGATGAAGGTTGCTTCTGGTCTCTTGCACATTTTTGACATCCTTCACACTCTTGGACTAGCTCTGCTGCATCCGAAGCTGCCTTTGGCCAATAAAATCCTTGTCGAAAGACTTTTCCCAGCAAAGGCCTAGACCCAATTTGAGATCCACACAATCTTGCATGTATCTCCTTCATCAGCCCTATACCTTCGGCTCTGGATAAACACTTAAGAAGTGGAGAGCAGACTCCATGCTTGTATAACTCCCCATCTATTATTAGATATGGTCTTGTTCTTGCCTCCATTCTCTTATTATAAGCTTTGTCGTCTGAAAGGCAATTACCTTGGAGGAAAGACATAATCTCAGTCCTACAATCTTCACTATGAAGAGGAGATATAGTGAGCATTGCTCTTTCGAGGAGTTCCACCGAAGGTGCTCTTATTGTTTCAAAAAATACTTCCGAAGGTAGAGGCAGCCCCTATGCCACTGACTTGGCTAGTAGATCAGCGTGCTCATTTTCTCCTCATGGAATATTCTTAACAGAAAACCCTTCGAATGAAGCCTCAAGCCTTCGAACTGTGTCCAGGTATTTCTCAAGCTTCGGATCTCTTGCTTTGCAACTCTTGTCGACATGTCCAGAAATAACTTGGGAGTCGGTTTTAAGGACCGCCCTTCTTATCCTCATTGCCCCAAAAGTAAAGCTTCGTATTCAGCAATATTGTTTGTACAACTGAAATCAAGCCTTATTGCATAGCATGTTCTGACTTTGGAAGGTGCAACTAAGACAGCAGCCGCACCTGCCCCGAAGGTTCCCCAGGAACCATCGTAGAACATTGTCCAAGCTTCGGCATCTTTATTTGCTTCTTCTTCCTGAGCCCCTGGCGTCCAGTCAGCGATGAAGTCTGCTAACGCCTGGGACTGAATTGAGGATATATGCACATAATCAATGCTGAATTCATTTAGTTCCACAGCCCACTTTCCAATTCTTCCAGTAGCTTCTCTGTTCCTCATGATATCTTTCAGAGGTTGTGATGAAGGAACAATTATGTGGAATGCTTGAAAATAATGTTGAAGCTTCCTGGAGGCCATTAAAACAGCATACAACCTTCTCCAATTCTGTATAATTTTTCTTTGATAAGCTTAGAACTTCGGAAACAAAGTATACTAGAGCTTGCTTTTTAATTTGTCCTTCCAGTTTCTCCTGCACAAGTGCCGCACTTATTGCAGAGTGCGAAGCTGCCACATACAATAGTAATGGAGCCCCTGGCACTGGTGGAGTTAGTGTTGTTAGATCAATTAAGTATTGTTTCAGCTCTTCAAAGGCTTTCTGTTGAACTGGGCCCCATTGAAAGACTTCGGCTGACTTTAGTATTTCAAAGAATGGCAAGTTTCTTTCTGCTGATCTAGATATAAATTTATTCAATGAAGCCAACCGTTGGGCCCCTTTTTTGTGCTTGGCGGTTCCATTCGAAGGATGGCTTCGATCTTGCTTGGGTTACCTTTGATCCCCTTCGTTGAAACCAGACAGCCAAGGAACTTACCCTTATTCACTCCAAAGACACATTTTTCAGGATTTAATTTTAGGCCAGCTTGCCTGAAATTAGCAAATGTTTCTTGCAAATCAGTGATATGATTTTCTTGCTTCGTACTTTTTACTATAATATCATCAACATATGTTAGCACATTTCTGCCTATCTAGGAATGAAGGACCTTGGCCGTCATCCTACTGAAACTGTCTCCAGCATTCTTGAGCCCCTCAGGCATCCGAAGATAACAATAGGTGCCACTGGGAGTTATGAAGCTAGTCTTTGGCTCATCCTCCTTCTTCATCCATATTTGATGATATCCTGAGTAGCAATCCAGCAGACTCATAAGTTCTGAAGAAGTTGCCGCATCCACTAGGGAGTCTATCCTTGGTAATGGAAATTCATCCTTCGGACAGGCCTTGTTAAGATCCGTGAAATCGATACACATTCTCCATTTGCCATTGGCCTTCTTCACCATAACAGTGTTTGCTAGCCACTCTGGATATTTTACCTCTCTAATAACATCAGCACTGAGAAGTCTTTTCACTTCATTCCGAGCACCTCCGGCTTTATCATCAGACATTTTCCGAAGCCTTTGCTTTATGGGCCTAAAAGATGGATCGACATTGAGTGAATGTTCGATGATGTCTCTGTTGACACCACAGAGATCATTGGCCAACCATGCAAAAACATCTTTGTTGTTGAATAAAAACCTTATCAAAATTTTCTCCTACTCTTCAGATAATTGAGACCCTAGCAATACCTTCTGTTCTGCTATGTCTTCACATAGAAGCATGGGCTTCGGCTGATCTGCCGAAGCAGCCTTCTCTCTTCTGTACTTGTACTGCTCACAAACTTCAGCTCCATCTATATTGTGGATGGCCTTTGAGTCTTTCCAATTTCCCTCAGCCTTTCTGGTAGCTTCCTGACTTCCATGAATAGCAATAGGCCCTTGTTTTGAAGGTATCTTCATGCATAGATATGCTGGATGAAGAATTGCTTCGAAAGCATTAAGTGTCCCACGACCAATGATTGCAATGTAGGGGTATTCCATGTCGACAATATCAAACACAACCTGTTCAGTCCTTGTATTGTGGACAAATCCGAAGGTCACTGGCATTGTGATCTTACCAAGTGCTACAATCTTCCTTCCTCCGAAGCCACAAAGAGGGTGTGTAGCATCATGAATCTTGTCCTCTGGCTCTTGCATCTGTCTGAAGGCTTTAGCAAATATGATATCGGCTGCACTGCCTGTATCAACTAGAACATTGTAGACTAGAAATCCCTTGATGACACAAGATATGACCATAGCATCATTATGGGGGTAATCCTTGAGTTGAAGGTCCTCCTGGGAGAAGGTGATTGGGATGTGGGACCATTTCGACTTGATGAAGGGTCCCTGCACCACAACATGCTACACCCTTCTCTAAGCTTCCTTTTTCTGCTTCTTGTTGGCTGGCTCTGAGCATGAACCGCCTGTTATCGGGAGCACCAGCTTCGTAGCCGAAGCAGCTTCAGCTTGCTTGTTGGACAAAGCCATCAGCTCTATCAGTGGAAGTGAGTTCACTGGAGGTGGGCGCCAATGTTGGGGACTTGCTCTCAAATGCTATGAGTTAAGAACAAGGCAACATAAAAAGGTTAATGGTTAATACCCTTCGTCCTTCGAAGCATTATTTCCCTTAGGATATAATGATCTTCAGACGAAGGGCATGAATGACATACCTTCGGCATCACAGTATATATATTAATGAAAGAAAAAGCATATGAGACATGGGAAATAACATGAATAATCATATGGCATCATTAATATCTTTAAATTATATCATCACGATCAAATGTGAACAATATTGAATTACATTTATACCTTCGGCTTGACAGAAGGCAAAAGTCCAAGCGTGATGCGCGAGCGAATACAAGTCAGCGTGAACAGTACAGGGGTACTGTTCATCTATTTATAAGCACAGGACGCAGCCTGCAAGAAATTACATTCATGCCCTTTACACATGGTTACAATCATAGCATAAGTTGTCATGGGCTAATTGGCCATTTCATCTTTTAAGTCGGTGCATCTAGAGATACGTTACGAAGCTCCTTGAGTGATATCTTCGATATTGTATTCTGGCCTTTCGAAGGTGCTTCTTCTTCGTGAGACCTTCGGCGACGAAGCTGCCCCCCAACACTATCTTTCTAATTAAGGTCATCAATTAATTCATTGATTTTATCTACTTTAGATCTATCTAAACCCTTAAATAGATCACGATAGTCAACATCATCATCAAATTCCTTATCACTAGAAGAAGTATACTTGGGGGTATCTCATGTACATACCTTATTCTCCTTGGCCATGAGGCATGTGTGATGTTCGTTAGGGAAGAGCAAGGACTTGTCGAAGGCGGAGACAGCTAGTCTCTCATCGTTGGAGTCAGATGAAGAGCAGTCTGAGTCCCACTCCTTACCATGTGTGCCTCTCCCTTTGCCTTCCTATAGTTCTTCTCCTCCTTCTTCCATTTCTTTTTTTGTCCCTGGTCATTTTCATTATCAGGACATTGTGCAATAAAATGATCAGACTTACCACATTTGAAGCAGGAGCGCTTTCCCATTGATTTGTTCTTGTTGGGATACTCATTGCGTCCCTTCAACGCGGTCTTGAAGCGCTTGATTACAAGCGCCATTTCCTCCTCATTGAGCCCGTCAGCCTCCATTTGTGCCACCTTGTTAGGTAGCGCTTCCTTGCTGCTTGTTGCCTTGAGATCAATGGGCGGCGACTCATAGAGTGGGAGTGGTTCGTTGGCGATGTCATCAACATACCTTGTTTCTTTTATCATCATGCGCCCGCTTACAAAATTTCCGAGAATTTCCTCGGACTGTCATCTTGGTGTATCTAGGATTCTCATGAATAAGATTTACAAGATAAGGATCAATAACAGTAAATGACCTTAGCATAGTCGAACGACGTCATGATCCGTCCATCTTGTGCTCCCATAGCTTCAGATTTTGTTCACCAGGGTCTTGAGCCTGTTGTACGTTTCAGTTGGCTCCTCTCCCCTTTTCATGGAGAATCTCCCAAGCCCACCTTCGACCAATTCCATTTATGGTAATCATAGTAACATCATTTCACTCATGAGAAATCTTGAGGGTGTCCCAAATTTGTTTGGCATTGTACAAGCCGCTAACTTTGTTATACTCATCCCTGCATAGAGATGCTAGCAAAAAAGTGGTAGCTTAGGCATTTTTATGAATTTATTCATGAATCAATACAGGATTGTCACTACTGTCAAATTGCATTCCATTTTCCACAATTTCCCAAATACTAGGATGGAGAGAGAATAAATGACTATGCATTTTATGGCTCCAAAAAGAATAGTCTTCTCCATCAAAGTGAGGGGGTTTACCGAGTGGAATAGATAATAAATGAGCATTCGAATTATAAGGGATGTGAGAATAATCAAAGAGTAATTCTGATTAACCGTTTTCTTTTTCGATGAAGAGTCTTCGTCGTTGTCATCCCTTGATGAACAAGAGGAGGTGTCGCTATCGTAGTAGAAGATCTTCTTGATGCACCTCTTCTTTCCATCCTTTCTTTTGTTGTTTGAGCCTAAGTCAGTGGGTTTGTCACCTTGTGGCTCATCAACATAGAGGATCTCCTTGTCCTTGTCGTTGATCACCATCCCCTCGCCTTTAGATCCATCTCTTTGGGTGGTTAGTCCCTGAATGAATAGTATGGCTCTGATACAAATTGAGAGCACCTAGAGGGGGTGAATAGGTGATCCTGTAAAAATCAAGTCTAAATAACAAAAACTTGGTTTATAATAAATGTTAGTGAGATAAAAACCAAGGTGTTGTGAATAGAGAGGAGAGAACTCTTCACTTGATTGTTCCTTTAGAATATGTATTGAACTTGGGAACAATAGCTCAAGTGAATAAATGAGAACTCTAGCAAAAAAACAATCACAGAGAAAGATGCGCAAATGACATGGTGATTTTATCCCGTGGTTCGGCCAATGCCTACTCCACGTTGTGATGACCTCCTTCGATCAAGGATTGCACTCAATCCCTCTCTAGTGATCCAACATTCAAACTTGAGTACCATGGTTTTCTTCATTTTATCAAGTGTTCCCTTTGTGAGGAATCTCCACAAGTTGGAGCCTCTCACCCTTACAAAGTTGATCACAAGTAAACCACAAGAGTAAGGGAGGGAATAGAAACACACACATGAACTAGAGTGGCAACAACAACATGCACACAAGTTAAGAGCTGAGCACACAAAACAACACAACA
Organism: Zea luxurians; assembly: GCA_029449295.1. Lineage (NCBI taxonomy): Eukaryota > Viridiplantae > Streptophyta > Magnoliopsida > Poales > Poaceae > Zea > Zea luxurians. Next base: position 7,305,188 of record JAOPSE010000005.1, on the reverse strand, counting down.
GAGTCGTAGCTCAAAGAAGTGCAAAAATCTCAAACGCAATAAACCGAATGCATGCTCGTGGAGTCTAGGCGTCTTAGGATGTTCAATGGAGGCTTGGTTTACTGCTCCATGCGCCTAGGGTCCCTTTTATAGCCCCAAGGAAGCTAAGGGCCGTTAGAGTTCCATTTGGAAGGCTTTGGTTGCCTTCTGTCCGTGGGCGCACCGGACAATCCGGTGCACCACCGTACAGTGAATAGTACCCGATTCCCTTCCTTTTCTGGTGTAGCCGACCGTTGCCAGCCACTGGTCTCATGGCACACCAGATAGTCTGGTGGCACACCAGATAGTCCGGTGTGACCATCTGACCGTTGGCTGGGCCACGTGTCACCCGCTGATCGCGCGGTCGACCGATGGCTAGGCCCGTGGCTGGCACACCGGTCAGTCCAGTGCACAACAGACAGTCCGGTGAATTATAGCCGCGGAGCCCTCAGTATTTTCCCGAGAGCGGCATGTTCGCCGGGGCGCCAGCCTGGGCACCGGACACTGTCCGGTGCACACCGGACAGTCTGGTGCACCATAGGCTGGTGCAAGTTTCGCTAGACTTAGCCAAGCTTCTCCAATCTGATTTCTCTCAATTTGACAAGGTTCCTAGCACTTAGTAGAATAATGTTAGTACCAAAAACAATTTACTAAGGATAGAATCATACCTTTCTTTTCCATTTGCATCTCTTTGACACTTAGCTCAATAAAGTCATAACTCTATGTGTTGGGAATCTAATCACCAAAACATAATAGAAATGGCCCAAGGGCACATTTCCCTTTCAACTCTTCCCCCTCGCCTCAGCAGGAGGTGGGGTCTAGGAGGCATCCCTCGTCTATGCCCCAGCTAGAGTGCCCCCCTGCACCACCACAGGGCACCCCAGCTACTGGAGGAGACCCTGATGGAGACAACGATGGTGGCAGTTTGAGCCACAACATGGAGCCTTTAGAGGAGCAGGAGCCGGAAGGATGGGTCGCCTGACCCATCACTCGTGACGCCACTCGCGATTGTCATTTCCACAACGCTCTCAACACCTTATTGCTTCGGGCTTTCGATCGACACACTTGGTCAATCGAGTATCGTTGTGTAGTCTACCAGCACAGTCACGGGTTATACCCGGACCAATGGGAGGCTACCTGCCTGGTGCGCCATCTGTATGATGATCTCTAGGGTGTAGAGGCCAACTCAGAGCATTATTCTATCACTTAGCGGGACATTGCCGAGGCAGCCATGTAAGATGCTGCACGACGTGCACTTTCGTTGTATTGTTCATTGTTTAGTGGGGTGGCTGACGGTCTCAACCTAAAGTACTACCCCCGTTGTTCGACTGGCAGTATCTGGAGTGTGATTGTCTCATCTGTTGTAACACCTCTGGTGTTACTATAACTAAAACTTGAGCATAACATCATGTGCATGGGCATATCATATGTTTGATACACCTAGAGGGCATTCATTAGGTAAAAATTTCAAATAAGTTGTAATGATATGATTTGATGTGTGATTAACCCTAAGGTAGAGTGCTTAACCCTAAATTGGGCTTATGGATATAAGTGAAGCCCAAATAAGTTAAAACCCCCAAAGACATGAGAAATGATCATAAGGCATCACATTTGATGGACTTTGGTGGCACCAACACCCTAATGTGCCCAAAATCCTAAAAACAAAACTCTAGAAACCCTAATTGAAACTGTAGGGGGGTAATTGTAAATTTTGTGCACTTTTAGACCCAAGTGCAAATTACCAAAGTGATAGAACACCACAAATCATGTGTTTTCACATTTGAGAATTTGTGAGTTAAAAGGGAGGAAATTGGGACCTATTTGTTAATAGACCCATGAACACCATATGACTAGGAGCATCTTTGGAGCTTTATATCTTTTAATCCATGAGGATTCTGTCCTAGATCAGTACATCAACATGATTGAGCCATGATAGGATAATAAGTTTGATTAAAAGACTGAACCCTAAAACCTAGAGGAGTTTAATGAAAAACCCCCTCAAAGTTGAGCTATCAGACTAAGGCTCTGTAATATTCAGAAGATCAGTGTATGGGGGCCGACTTAGGAACTGTCAGTACCCTCAATCAGGGGTACCTTCTGCTACTGCATAAAGGCGCCGCACCCGTGCAACGCCTTAAGACCACATAGAGAATGGCGCCTAATGGGCAGGTCTAAGAGCGCCGCGTGGCAAGGAAAGGGAGTACATCCCGTTGTTCATCGCTAGGTCTGGACCCCCGCAGAAGGACACCGGACCCCTATACATACAAGTCCAAGGCCCCAAAAAGGTATGCCGGATCCCTTGGAGGGCCCCAGCGTTGGCAAGGTCTCGGGACGAGGAGGACCCCAGCGTAGGTAGGGGTCCGGTGTTGGCACGTGTCCAGACCTTGTCCTCAAACCGCCCACTGCTGCCGCGTGGCTTGTGGCCCGACACATAAACCAATGGGCCAAGCCTGGCATAAAGCCCACCAAGCCGAGCGGCCTCTGCATTTATTGCTGAAAGGACGCGCCGCCTGCCACCACACCAGTAGGCGACGCGCCCTCCCAGCATTTAATGCATCCTGTCCAATCTGATGGCAGGCGGCATTAGGGTCGTCCAGCAAGCGGCACGTCTGACCGGTCTGTTGGCAAATAGTGCGCCCGTGCCGAGCGGTGCACCGTACTCATCATCCCTTCTACAAGAAGCCTCCCCTGCACGCCGAGGATATGAAGATCTCGGGTGTCAGGGCGCTAGAAGATCGCCTCAGCAGCACACGATTGTGGCTTCAAGTACAATATTCGTTATGTCCCTGGGCCCACATGTCGGGGCTCAGTACCTTTGTGCATGCCCCCCTTCGGCTATAAAAGGGGAGGCATGCGGCGTTATAAGGCAGACACAATCTTAGGCAGACACTCACAAGTTCATACAAGCTCCCAAAGCAATACATCACATAGTGGAGTAGGGTATTATGCTCCGGCGGCTCGAACCACTCTAAACCCTTGCGTGCTCCTGTGTGTTGATCCACCAATCTCGTAACAAGCAAAACGCTTAGGCCCCTCCTCTTTTTAGGATTTAGGGCGGGTGCAATCCGCCACCCGGCCGGGGAGATTTCCTCTCCGACATTTGGCGCGCCAGGTAGGGGCTAAGCTTTAAGTTTTTGCTTGTTTTATTGCTCAGCATGATGGTGCGGATCATCGAGCACCGCGCCGAAACTTCGGAGGATTTTGCGATGGAGCAAGAAGTTACATCCTCTACGCCGCAAGTACCCGACCGCCCTGACATTGGGACTGCTGCTGTACACGCCGTGCAGCAACACACGCCTACACAAGCGTCCTAGACCGCGTCAAGGGCAGCGCCTACGGTGTTGTCGGCAGCCAGGGAGTTTCTGCGCCACCCCCAAGCTCCGCGGCCTCGCTAGGGGCCATGAAACAGTGGCGTGACGACGTCGACCGGCTACTCAGCATGGCGCATTCCACTTCGACCAGGTCTAAGCCTCGGTCATCCCTACGCCAACGCGAGGCGACGGTGTCTGTGCGCTTGCCCTCCGTAAAGGGAGCACAGACCGACGACCTCCGGGCAGAGCTCAACCGTAGGCGTATGGGGGAGGACGCCCAGATCTCTTTGGAAAGGGCGCGGGAGCGCCGACAAAACATCAAGGGTCGAAACCTCGACCGAGATTTTGCTGCGGAAGCACCGCAGACACCAATGGGCGCTCGGTCCCAAACGGGAGTCCCCTTGGCCGGCGTGGGCTGCGCCACCCTCGCAGACCGTCTATGCGCGGCGTCATGGCCGCCCAAGTTCCGGCTGCACCTGCCGGAAAAATATGATGGAACATCAAACCCGTCGGAGTTCCTGCAGGTGTATGTCACCGCCATCACGGCAGCAGGTGGAAACACCGCGGTGATGGTGACCTATTTTCATGTTGCCCTGTCTGGGCCTGCCCGGACTTGGCTCATGAACCTCGCCCCAGGGTCAATCTACACTTGGGAAGAGCTCTGTGCACGGTTTGTTGCGAACTTCGCCAGCGCTTACCAGCAGCATGGCGTGGAGGCCCACCTACACGCAGTGAGGCAGGAGCCCAGAGAGACCCTCCGGACATTTATCTCCCGCTTCACCAAGGTACGAGGAACTATCCCTTGTATTTCCGATGCCTCCATCATCACAGCCTTCCGACAGGGGGTACGTGATAAGAAAATGTTGGAGAAGCTGGCCACACATGACGTGGAGACTGTCCCCACGCTCTTCGCTCTGGCTGACAAGTGCGCCAGAGCCGTCGAGGGCCGTGCATGGCACTCGGCCCCACAAACCAGAGTTACCTAGACAGGTGGCTCGGGCGCCGTCCCCCGGGACGGCAAAAAGAAAAAGAAGGGTCGCGGCTACGAGAGGCCGCAGTCAACCGCGCTGGTCGTTGCAGCTGCGACCAGGGGCAAGGGCGACCGCAACAAGCGCCCACGGCCACAGAAGGGTAGCAGCGGCTCATGCCCTGTACACCCCAACGGTCGCCACAGTGCCGTGGAGTGTCACGAGATCATTGATCTTGCAAGGCACGTCAGCGAGCGTGTCAGCGAGCGGTGTGAGCAGTCTTCCAAGGACGGCTCCCCGCCTCATCGCCGTCCTGGCAAGGAAAAGGTTGACGATAACGAGGTAGCCATGGCTGAGCGAGACCTCGGGTACCAGTCGCTCGAGGGGGACCTAAAGGACGTCTTCGCAAAAGACTCCCACTCCGACAGTGACGACTAAACGGACCGCCGGCGGGACCCCATGTCCCCTGGCCTACAAAGCTGAAGCCTGCCTTCCTCCGGAAACCCATCTGGACTCCCCACGGGTCCAGATTTCTGACAGGTTCACCTAGGAATGACCACAGCCAAAGGCGGGGCCTCCTTCGTCAATCGCAGATGGGGACCTGGGGTTGGAACCTAATCTTATGGAAGTACCAGACCAAATTAGGGCTCCGTAACACTCCCCCAACTGGGAAGGACCCTTCATGGTAATGGGAATCCCCCGACCCGAGGGCAACTATCTAGCTACGACTGATGGAGTGCCTCCCCCAGTGCTGGAATATCTCTGTAAGTTTTATCTATAGAGCAAGTCTGAGGGGTCAAAGTTTTTCCCTTTTGTAACTAGGTAGCGCATACGTGTACGCCAACCCTGTGGGGTCTGCCCCCATAAACCCGGCCTGTTGGTCCGCACCCATGCATGATAAGTTATAAAAGAAAACTACCCTCTCAGATGTACCTCTATGATAGTATTATCCTACTGCCCAAAGGTCTTCTCCTGCAGTTTCCAGATTCTATTTTAGCTAACCCACCCGACCAGTTCCCATCCTGTTATGCATGATGACATCTGAATTGAACAGCCAGGCTTGCGGCTTAGGACCTCTATGCGAAAGCAGGAGGGCCCGACAGCCTGGGGGCTGGCTCTGAAGAACGGAAGCCCGTTCCATGGGATGGTCCGGAGCCTGTGTGACCGGTTAGCCTGGTTCCATACCCGAAACCCTGCACACTCCACCACTCCGTGATGGGTACTCCGGTACTTAGAGCTATAAGTCCTGTGGGTCCGCAACCTGGGGTCCGGAACTAGGAAAAAGATACTTGCCTCCTGGGGTGGTCCAGAGCCATGTAGCTGCTCAACCTGGTCCCGTACTGTGGGCCTGCACACTCCACCACCCTACGACAGGTGTCCTAGTATCTAGAACCACCATCCAGGGGGCTCGGACGCACAACTTGGCTCCCTCAGGCTAGACCCTACAAGTCCCGAGCATGTACCAAAGGATGGCTAGTGTCAGATAGTGGGCCCTACGGGTGTATCACTAATGCTCTTTAAAGCTAAAGATGTGTACAGATCCAGGCCTCGGCGAGGCTACCTCCCGAAGACCGTCGACAAACCTTTCATATACGTTGGTGCCCAACCTCGACACATCGAGCCTGCACCCCAGGCGGGGGGGCCAGGTACCAAGGGAAGTCAACAACAGGAACGAGCAATGCACAGATAAGTGTAAAACACTGCTTTATAAGTAATACTCAGAAGTACCTTACAAAAACAGGAAAAAGCCTGGGGGTCGGTTCTAAAGAACAGATGCCCGTTCCATGGGGTGATCCGGAGCCTGTGTGGCCGGTTAGCCTGGTTCCGTACCCGAAATCCTGCACACTCTATCACTCTGGGACGGGTGCCCTAGTATTTGGAACTATAAGTCCTGTGCGTTCGATAGCTTGGGGTCCGGAACTAGAGAAGCGATGCTTGTCTCCTGGGGTAGTCCAGAGCCGGGTAGCCGCTCAGCCTGGTCCTGTACCGTGGGCCTGCACACTCCACCACCCTGCGGCTGGTGTCCTAGTACCTAGAACCTCCATCCAGAGGGTCCGGACGCACAACTTGGCTTCCCAGACTAAGATCCTGTATACATATGTTATTACATTTTGCTTCCAAGCAAGCATATGTTGTTACATTCCCTTACAAGCGGGGCCCTAGGTCCATTTCTGTAGGAATGAACTACGCTGCACCAGCAGGAGTCACGCTGGAAGTTGGCTCCGAGCAACCTCTGCATCGACGGATCGCCGGCGATAGCAACCACCTCTGCACCAGCAGCGACAACGACCTCCGCTCCGTGCGGCTTGCCTGCAACAGCGACCACCTCAGGGTGAGCGCCACTGCAAGAAGGTCCTCGCCCCCATCCTCCTACGAGGGGCGACAACGAGGCCATTAAAGCCAAAAAGTCGGGGACTCAGCGACAGATGGCTCTGATGCCCTCGCCAGCGGAGGCAACCACCTCTGTAAGGGGTAGCCTCACCAGCGGCAGCGACCACCTCTGTACTAGTCGGTGGCGGCTGCCTCAGCATGCACGAAGGGGTCCTCGCTCCTGTCTGACCAACGGGAGTGAGGACAAGACCATCCAAGAACGTCGCCGCTACCACTGTGGCGTACGACGTCTTGTACGATCCCCCCAGTGTGACCGGTGGGCAGGAGAAGGGGTGGATGTGCCGGACTCACACATGGCGCAACCGTCGCCCGTGCGGTGGACGGACAGCCACGCCTCGGCCAGAGCAGCAAGAGGCAGCGTCGGAGGCGGTGCCAAAGCCGTCCAGCCCAAAGGGCTGGACACGCTGCAGCTGACGGCCTGCAGCTGGCTGGCCCCGCGTAGCTGGGGTTCGCCTCCTCCGCAAGGCTGGTGAACACCCTTCTCCTCCGAATGCTGGAGAAAGAAGCGGGTCGCCAACCCACACAGAGGGTAGGGCCCCGACTTGGCTCGCCCCCCGCCCCAGTAAGGATGATGAACATCCTTGAAGCTGAGGTGGGGGGGAAGCCGCAGCCCGGCTTGCTTCTCCCCACCACGAGGCTGGTGGTCATCCTTCTGGATGGCCACTAGCGGGGGACTGCAGCCAGGCTGCATGATGAAAATCGTTGAAGCTGAGTGATGACGGAAGAGCACCGACCCCCACGGGGTTGCGCTCCTCTAACAGCAGCAAAAGGAAGACAAGATCGGCAGCCCAACTACGAGCGCAAGCTCTCCGACAACGGGGCCACCGGAGGGGATGGCCCTAACATGTTCCACTCCTGTAAACATCGGCGCGCCCCATCCAGAGGCCCAGAAGGCGGGAGGGCATGAAGGATGCATAAGGATCAAGGCATGGCTTCTACCGAGGGGTCGATCCCTTTTTAAAGGGAGATGTCCCCCTCTTGCGCCCCGAAGTGCCACAGGCAAAGTCTCCCGGTGTGCACCAAAGGTTCCGCCCTATGACACGGGGGCCAGGCCCCGCGCATCGTATAGGCCGGCCTGAGGAGCGAGGAAGGAAAACCACCACACAGGGGGCGTGCAACCGCCCCGGGGATATGCGCCCCTTCACTTTCGAAACAACCAGCGGTCGGGAAGACGAACTGCCGCACAAGGAGCGTGCAACCACCCCACGGTTAGGCGCCCCCTCTTTTTTCGCCAAAACCAGCGGTCAAGAAGGCGAACCATCACGCGGGAAGCGAGTAGTCGCCCCACGGTTGTGCGCTCCCTCAACTTCGCTACAATCAATGGTCCAACATGCGGATCCAGGCCCACACGTCATGCAACCGGCGCGATCGGCTACTAGGTGTGGAAGAACCGCACCGTCGCTTGCGCCAATGACGTGCCCCCTTGGGGCCATCGCAGAAGACTGAAAAAGATAAGCTTTCAGGGTCGATGCAACGAATCGAGGCACCCCACGCATGGCCCAGCAGTGACGAAGGTCACGGGTAGGTCAGTCGTGGGAACGAACGTGACAGTCGGCATAGCCATAGGCGGGCCAGTAGTAATTGCACCAACAGGCCCACAAGAGTAGCAGGCAGATCGCCAATCAGACTCTGGCCCCACCTGCAGGCTCGCCTCCTCCCTTGAGGTGGGCCCGGGGGCCACTGTCAGTACCCTCAATCAGGGGTACCTTCTGCTACTTCATAAAGGCGTCGCACCCGTGCAACGCCTTAAGACCACGTAGAGAATGGCGCCCAATGGGCAGGTCCAAGAGCGCCGCGTGGCAAGGAAAGGGAGTACATCTCGGTGTTCATCGCTAGGTCCGGACCCCGCAGAAGGACACCGGACCCCTATACATACAAGTCCAGGGCCCCAAGAAGGTATGCCGGATACCTTGGAGGGCCCTAGCGTTGGCAAGGTCCCAGAACGAGGAGGACCCCAGCGTAGGTAGGGGTCCGGTGCTGGCACGTGTCCAGACCTTGTCCTCGGACCACCCACTGCTGCCGTGTGGCTTGTGGCCTGACACATAAACCAACGGGCCAAGCCTGGCATAAAGCCCACCAAGCCGTGCGGCCTTTGCATTTATTGCTGAAAGGACGCGCCGCCTGCCATCACGCCAGCAGGCGACGCGCCCTCCCAGCATTTAATGTGTCCTGTCCAATCTGATGGCAGGCGGCGTCAGGGTCGTCCAGCAGGCGGCACGTCTGACCGGTCTGTTGGCAAACAGTGCGCCCGTGCCGAGCGGTGCACCGTACTCATCATCCCTTCTACAAGAAGCCTCCCCTGCACGCCGAGGATATCAAGATATCGGGTGTCAGGGCGCTAGAAGATCGCCTCAGCAGCACACGATTGTGGCTTCAAGTACAATATTTGTTATGTCTCTAGGCCCACATGTCGAGGCTCAGTACCTTTGTGCATGCCCCCCTTCGGCTATAAAAGGGGAGGCATGCGGCATTATAAGGCAGACACAATCTCAGGCAGACACTCATAAGTCCATACAAGCTCCCAAAGCAATACATCACACAATGGAGTAGGGTATTACGCTCCGGCGGCCCGAACCACTCTAAACCCTTGCGTGCTCCCGTGTGTTGATCCACCAGTCTTGTAACAAGCAAAACGCTTAGGCCCCTCCTCTTTTTAGGATTTAGGGTGGGTGCAATCCGCCACCCGGCCGGGGAGATTTCCTCTTCGACAGGAACCATGTGGAGCTCAATTTTATGGGTATTTAACTAAAACCTCTGTAACAAAGTTAAAGCTGGTTTGTAGTGGAGTAACTTTGGTGCAGTCGACTTGCTAGGGTGTTGTACAAAAATCAGAGAACTAGTGTTATGAAGTTATGCTGTCAGAAACGAGTCAGGCCAATTGAGCAATACTGAAAATCAGATTCAGAGCCGTATGGCCTCAGTGAAATGCAGTCCAATTGAGAGCACCAGATCTGAGAATTTATGCAGATTTGATCCATGAATCATATAGTAAACTTGAAGACTGTTGTTTAGTGAACACTTCTTATTAATGGAGATTATCCTGTTTTGAACAAGAATTAAGAGAAAGAGAGGGTGAAAGGAGGTCGGTTCAGTAGAACAATGCAAATCGGTGACCAGGAAATATCTGAAGAACAAAAAAGTCTGAGACACTGTGGATTCGGTTGTGTTCAAGTAAATTGGAGGTAGGAACAATCGCGGCAAGATAACTATGAGCTGAGTCACGATTCCGCGAACTTGGTTGGAGTCTAGCTAGAGATATTTCGCCGGTGCTCACCGTGGCGCGGTAGTTTTGTCACCATGTCACTCGCGCCACCACCCTACCTCACTGTACTCCTTCCTTACGTGTTTGCCATGCGCTAATGGTGTACTTCATGGCCGTGGATCGTTAGTCGGGTCGCCGTCCCTATAAATAGCGCCATGTACCATGGCGAGGTACTCACAATTCTGCAGTGAGCTCGGTTGAAGCCAAAATTCGTAGGGATCCTCTCCCCCTCTCCCCAAACTGGTTGTGCATGGTGAATCGGTAGTCCTTGGCGGCCGTATAGCCCCAACGTGACCTCCTATTTCCATCAGAGATCGTCGCGACACCGTTTTCCCCTCATCGGACCTCGCCGTGCACGTTTTTCTTCGCGCTCCGTGGCCAGACAATCCTGGTATGGTTCTGCACTTTTGAATTGTTGTTTTTGCAGCCCTGTATGCCCATGAAGCTCACCATGGCGGTCGTTAGACCATTATGGGCACGGTTTTGTGGGAACGTGGGCTCAATGTCACGTTTTCCGCCATGCGCATGTGTAGGACGTTCTCTGGACGTGCGAGCCAAAGTAACACCCATAATGGCTCGAGTTAGGGTAGAATTTGGTGGGGCGGGTACCAACGTGTGCTCGGGCCTTCCATGGCCGTGGCGCGACGGAGGGGTGTTCGTTCTCACCGCCGTCCAGAGCCATGGATCCAAGTTTAAAAGACACAAAACGTTGAGGGGGCTAAGGGAAGGTGTCAGTGACACATAGAAATCGGCCGACGACTTCTTTTCTGATTTTTGAACAGGTAAGGGCTTATCTGCAAAACCCACCGCGCGGTCGTGATCGTGCCAGCAATTACGTGTAGGCCTGGGCCGGTTTCGGCCCAACACTGATAACAGTTTGTATTTTTTCTTTTTCCGAAGACATTTAAAAATCCATAAAGAATTCTAGGAAAATGATAAAAATATGAGACCAATTTTGTTGAACTCTTAGATTTCTCTAGTATTTAATAAAAGAAGTTATAGGATTTTTAGTCCAAATAAGGAATTAATAAGTATTTAAAATAGCTTAAACCTATACCTCTAGAATTTTAGAAATTAATTAATAACTCCAAAAATCACTAAACTTTTTGGATAAGCCTAATATGATATTTAAATCCCATGAGTGAAATTTGACTTGATTTGGACATTGTTTGATGCCTAAACCAAAAACCCTAGCTTCTTAAGGTAAAACTGTCTAACCCTACTAGGGTATTGATCAAGAAAACCCTAATTTCCCTCGTGCACCATGAAGAAAAGTTGTATTCAAGATACAACTTGATGTATTTCTACTATCATTGCATTTTCATAAGCATCACATGAGCATTCATGGTTATATATGATTATGTATAGAAAATGAAGAAGAAATAACTGTTGAAGAAGAGGAGACTGCTCCATCAACCGAAAATCCACCTGCCAGGAACTATTTTTACTTTGACATCTGTGGAACAGAGCCCGACTCTCCTACAACACAAGGCAAGCCCCGATGCATTTGCCACGTCCTTGCTGTTTTAAATCTTTATCACCTTTATGATGCATTAGTTGATAGGAGTTGTGTGCTAAACCAATTGATGCATTTCCTTCCATGAAAGCTTATTACCAATCCTTGATTATGTGTTTTATTAAAAAGTTTTTTTGATGCTTAGTCCTGCTTAGAGAAACAAATGTTTTGTTTTAAACAAAAGATGATGATTCAAGTGGATTGGGATGTTTTCAAAAATAAAACTTGATGGTGGATCCATCATGGCCATGATGGGTTCAACATCGGACAAGATGTACCTCTGCTAGGTACCAAACTTTGGGTTTTTAAATGATAAAACTGAGACCGGGCGGGTGACTTGCACGAAAAGAGAGTCTCGGTGTAGTGTCTCCGTCTGAGTCGATTAAGGACCGTCTTGATGTAGGCTTGATGATTGAGGACCTTTTAACTAGTCACATGCCTCATCATGGGTAAGCTTTGCCTTGGGCAGACTAATACCAGAAAGACCAACACGCAATGGGAGTGGAGAGATTGCGAGAGTAGCGTGTACCCTCCATGGCAAGAGGCTGGACGGTGGTGTATCTATGCTCTCGGTTAGCGTGAACCCGGTCTAGTATTAAGAAACCCGGGGGTGAGTTGACATATGCAAGGGTTAAGTGCTACATATGTCGTGTGATTGGAGATCCCCAGCTAGGTATTAATCGATTCGGATCGCCATTACTTCTCAGACATGAAGACTTGGTCACTGCCCTACACGTAGCATTCCAGTGAACAGAAAAGGGTTGATAAAAGGATGGCTAGTATAGGCCAAGTGATTGAACTAGGGTAGAAGGAACTCTAGATTTAGGTAATAACTTAACTTGCTAATAAAACTGGATTTTTAAGGATCCACTTTTAGTAAGCATTTTTGCAAAGAGAGTCTTTGCTACTTGATCAGCCTCACCTTGACTCCCTTAAGCCAGCATATCCTTGAGAGTCTTTTATTTTGACGGGTAAGACTTGCAAAAGTACACTCCGTACTTAGGGTTTTCAAACCCATGTTGTTGTAGGTGAGGAAACAGCAGACTTTTGCTGTTTTTGCTCTAAGGTGGTGCCCAAGGACGAACCTCAACAGTGAGGTGGTTGCGGGAGGATGTTGGCCTCCCTTTTGAAAAAACAATATACTTTTATGCGAGAGGAGTTTTTGCCTCCCATGTTTGTAATAATAATACTTATGCATTAATACCCCTAGTTTTGTAATAACTATAACACTCTTTCTACATTTCGATGAATGTAAATTATTGTAATTCACTTCCACTTATTCGTTCCTCCGATGTGTTGTACTATCTGCGTGACGGGTGAGACGCTCTTGGGCAAGGAAAACGATACAGATACCGAACTTGTCGAGTGATTATGTGCATATACAGGGTTGTCCAAGGTCCGTTGGACAAGGACAACTGTAGGTGGGCCTAATGACTTGGGAGGTTCCGTCATAGCTGGTATCGGAGCGAAGCCCATCTCTTCAGATATTACGAAGCATTTCAAAAAGAATTTTCAAATACTTATCCAAGAAATTTTCTTTCATTCTTACCTTGCCACTTTCTGGAAGCTCTCATCTTGTAAAGACCAGGTAATAGAGTGCAATGGGAATCAACGAGGGTTGATTCCGTAATTATTGGGTTATGCATGCATCTTGTTTAAAAATTATACTAATAAATCTTCCCCTCTCATGGAGATATGCCGCGTATGAGGAAAACCATGCGCAAGTCCACTAGACCTATTGGCGTGCCTCGTCATCAGTTGGCTCCAAGACATGAAGGAAGCAGCAGCGGCAGCAACGATCCAATCGGAGACTTGGGAGCCCAAGTGGAACAGCTTCGGACGGAGCTATGTCACCGAAATAGGGTGTGGGCGCATGACGTTCAGCGTATAAATGAGTTGGTAGCTGATGTCAAATGCCTGCAAGAGCTTGCTGAATGGGATTTGGTGGTCGATTGGGCTGTCAACTCACATTCGGTTGCTTGGGACCGGGAAGCCAAAGCTCGTGCTCGTGTGGCAGAGCTTAGTGCGGCCCTCGACAACTTGCAGGTGTACTGCAATACTTTACATGAGGAAGTACATGTACTGTATTCGCGACTACACCTGGACGTGCCTGCCGACCCTATTGCAATGGGAGCCGGACCATCAGGGACAGCAGGTGAAGGACCTAATGGGGAGCTAGACCTTTTTAGGCCTCCTCCTTCCATGAACCTGGCTGATGATCGGTCCCCCACAGTAGGAAATGAAGAAACTAAGGATGGTGTAGATTAGACTAGTATAGTTTTGAAACTATACCTATGTAAAATAAGTAATGAAGTCATGTTGTGCAATTGATTCTGTATCATTACATTTTGGTAATGTAAAATGATGGTGTGTATCGGCATGTTATATTTTTCACAAATGTTTCTTTGCCTCGTATGCCATCAAGGACTTGTGTGCATGACGGTGCGGGGACTTCTCGTGGTCGGGAAGATACTCCTAATCCGCCACCTATACCACCAACGCTGGCCGCGGCTATCGCTGCCTTGGTCAATGCTACTGCAGATAATACCCGCTTCTTACGTGAGATGCCGGGTAATCAATTCCAGCAGCATGGCGAAAGAGCTCCTCCACAGGGACCGCATGAAACTTCGTATATGGAATTCTATGAAACGCGTCCTCCACTCTTTGTTAAAGCAGAAGACCCTCTTGAAGCTGATGAGTGGATAAGGGTTATGGAGCAGAAGTTCGGATTAATCCGTTGCACAGAAATACAGAAGTCGTTGTTCGCTGCCCAACAACTGAGAGGCCCTACCATTACCTGGTGGGGAAATTTTGTAGCAATACAACCGGCGGGACATCAGGTCACTTGGGATGAATTTAAGCTAGCATTCCATGAACACTATATTCCAGAAGGAGTGCTTCACATGAAACAAGAGGAGTTTATTCGACTAAAACAAGGAGGAGATACTGTGATGCAGTATCTCTCAACAAGTTTAATCATTTATCCTAATATGCGATTGACCAAGTAAACACTGACCAGAAGAAGAAGAATTGCTTCATGAGAGGACTCAATGACCGGCTCCAACAGAAAATGGCCACCTGCCTGGATCTTATGTACAGCAGAGCTGTCAGCACGGCGCTGGCACTATAAGCTAAGAATACAGGTCAAGGAAAATCAAAGGGATTTAGAGGTGACAGGTCCAATCAGGTACCTGAGAAGCGAACCAGGTTGGTAATCTGACCTTTTAATCAGAGCCGTTCTTCACCTCGTCCACCCTCCTATCTGTTCAAACAGCCTGTTTTCATTCGCCCTGCCACTGCCCCCATTTCTACAAATCAGCCGAGTGCCCCTGGTGCTCGTTTCCCCGCCCTCCCTAGTTCCTCCACTGGCTGCTTCAACTGTGGAAAGTCTGGTCATTTTATAAAAGACTGTCCATATCCGAAGCAGAATATGTTTAACAATCCACAGAACCCTGGGAGCTCCAATCAAGGCAAAGGAAACATAGCTAATAATTCAGTGGGCAAAAATGTCAAGAAGACTAGGCGAATTTATTACACTCAAGTGGCCGCTACACCAGAAGGAGAGCCGGTAATGATGGGTACGTTCCTTGTGGCCAATCACCCAGCAGCTATTCTATTTGATTCTGGTGCTTCACATACATTCATAAGCAAGAAATTTGTGGAAAAGCATTGCATTTCTAGCACTGAATCAAGGGAAGGGTTTATTATCCATTCACCCGGGGGACAAATATTTACTAAGGAAGTAGCCTTCCATGTGCTGGTAACATTGGCTGAATGGGACTTTCCCACCAATATGATTGTTTTGAGAGGCCAAGATATAGATGTAATTCTGGGCATGAATTGGTTAGCCCAGCATAAAGCTATCCTCAATACTGACTTAAGAACTATCAAGTTGAGTCATGGACATGAAGAGGTTCTCTTGTCCATCCCTATAGTTGTCCTAGCCAAACTAGTTGGACGGGTTTATGAAGCTATCGTGCCAGAAATCCAGGATATTCCGGTAGTATGTGAATTCCTGGATGTCTTCCTTGAAGATTTGCTTGGATTGTCTCCAGAAAGGGATGTAGAGTTTGTGATCGAACTGAAGCCTTGTATAGCTCCTATTTCTAGAAGATCGTACCGGATGCCACCAAATGAATTGGCAGAACTCAAGACTCAACTACAAGACTTGCTTGAGAAGGGATTCATTCGGCCCAGTTCATCACCTTGGTGATGTCCCGCGATTTTTGTTAAGAAGAAGGATTAAACACTTCGAATGTGCGTGGACTATAGACCCATTAATGAGGTCACTATCAAGAACAAGTAACCTCTTCCCTAGATCGATATCTTGTTTGATCAACTTACTGGAGCTCGGGTATTTTCCAAGATTGACCTTAGATCGGGCTATTATCAGATCCGTATTCGACCCGAAGATATACGCAAGACCGCATTTACTACGCGGTATGGATTATTCGAATATTTGGTTATGTCCTTCGGATTGACAAATGCTCTAGCCCACTTCACATATCTAATGAACTCAGTGTTTATGCCTGAGTTGAATAAATTTGTGGTGGTCTTCATTGATGATATCTTGATCTATTCTAAGAATGAAGAGGAGCATGCTAAACATTTATGGATCGTGTTAACGCACTTAAGGGAACACCAATTATATGCTAAATTCAACAAATGCGCGTTTTGGTTAGAGGAAATCCAATTTTTGGGACATGTATTGTCTGCAAATGGGATTGCGGTTGATCCCAGCAAGGTCAAGGATATTTTAGAGTGGAAACCACCAGCCACTGTACATCAGGTTCGAAGTTTCCTTAGGCTGGCTGGCTATTACCGCAGATTTATTCCAGATTTCTCCAAGATTGTGAAACCAATCACAAGTCTATTGAAGAATGATACAAAATTTAACTGGTCCTTAAGATGCAATGAGGCCTTCGAGCAGCTGAAGGTATTGTTGACCACTACTCCGGTATTGGCTCAACCGGACATTGAAAAGCCTTTTGATGTGTACTGTGACACATCGGGCAGTGGCCTCGGATGTGTCTTAATGCAGGAGGGCCGAGTCATAGCATATGCTTCAAGACAGTTGCGCCGGCATGAGGAACATTATCAAACTCATGACTTAGAATTAGCTACTGTGGTTCATGCCCTTAAATTATGACGTCATTATCTGCTGGGAAATATCTACCATATATATAGATCATAAAAGTTTGAAGTATATTTTTACCTAGTCAGAACTAAACATGAGGCAGAGAAGATGGCTTGAGCTGATTAAAGATTATGAATTAGAAATCCATTATCACCTAGGAAAGGCCAACATGGTGGCAGATGCACTAAGTCGCAAGGCTTCCTACCATTGTCTTATAGTAAGGACTCCGGACACCACATTATGTCAAGAAATGGAGAAATTAAACCTGGGGATGATACAACATGGAACCTTGAACCCATTGAAGCTTGAGTCAGTTCTTCTACAAAAGATTATTGATGCCCAAAGAAGTGATAAGGGTATGAAACATATTCATGAGAAAATAGATGCCGGCAAAGTGAATTGTTTCAGAAAGGATGATCAAGGCATGGTATGGTTTAATAATCGCATATTTGTGCCTAAAAATGATGAAGTCCGCCAGCAAATTTTGGATGAAGCTCATCTTAGTCGATATTCCATTCATTTCGGAAGCACTAAGATGTATCAAGATTTAAAGCAACATTATTGGTGGACAAAAATGAAGATTGAGATTGCACGCTATGTAGCAAGATGTGACACCTGTAGACGTGTCAAAGCCATACATATGAAGACTGCTGGTCCACTGCAATCCCTGCCCATCCCGACTTGGAAATGGGAGGACATTAGCATTGACTTCATTGTGGGATTACCCAGGACAACAAAAGGATTTGATTCCATCTGGGTTATAATTAATCGACTTACCAAGATAGCCCATTTTCTGCTCGTCAAGACAAAATATCCCGTGGTCGCATATGCGGAACTTTACCTTGCTCGTATTCTCAGTCTGGACGGGGTCCCAAAAACAATTATGCCGGATAGCGGACCACAATTTGTATCCAAATTCTAGGAAGAACTCCACAAATCTTTGGGTACTAAGTTGCTCCACAGTTCGGCATATCATCCCCAGACAAGTGGACAGACTAAGAGAGTAAATCAAATACTTGAAGACATGTTGCGGGCATGTGTTCTTGAGTTTCCGCAGAAATGGGATCACTGTCTGCCCTTGGCAGAGTTTTCGTATAACAATAGTTATCAAGAAAGTATTAAGATGGCACCATTTGAAGCGTTGTATGGATGACGGTGCCGTACTCCCTTGAATTGGTCTAAACTAGGAGAAAGGTGGTTTTTTCAGGCCTGACCTGGTTAAAGAGGTGGAAGAAAAGGTTCAACGAATCATACATAACTTGAAAGAGGCACAAGCTCGACAAAAGAGTTATGTAGACAAATGACGCCAACCCTCGTACATTCAAGTCAAAGATTATGAGTACCTGAAAATATCACCAATGAAGGGTGTAACCTGTTTCGGTGTAAAAGGAAAGCTTGCACCCCGGTACATTGGTCTGTTTCCTATTCTTGAAAGATGTGGACCAGTGGCGTACCGACTCCAATTACCCGAAACATTGTCTACAGTGCACAATGTGTTCCATGTATCCCAATTGAAGGAGTGTCTTCAGGTTCCAGATCAAACCATTGATGTGGTAGATGTTACCTTGGAACCAGACTTAACATATTCAGAACATCCCATTCGAGTCCTGGACCAAAGGGATAGGGTCACCCGAAGAAGAACTCTTAAATTTTATAAGGTACAGTGGAACCAACATACTGAAGATGAAGCTACATGGGAAACCCAAGACTTCTTAGAAAAGAATTTCCCTAGCTTGTTAACTTCTTGTAATTTGTAAGATGTATATATTGGATTGTAAAGGAGAAGTAACCCCCCATACCACCCCTGCCTTGTAAGACAAATAAGAAAATAAAGATGTGATGTGTTTCCTTTTCCACTACTTACCCTAGAACTTTAAATCTCGGGACGAGATTCTTTTACAGGGGGAAGGATGTAACACCTCTGGTGTTACTGTAACTAAAACTTGAGCATAGTATCATGTGCATGGGCATATCATATGTTTGATACACCTAGAGTGTAACACCCACTTTGTAAGAAAGGTCTAAAAGAGAAATTATATTATTCTATATCTATATGTATTACCAATGTTTATCATTTCATGTGGACACATTACTTACACAAATACATGATTAACAAGAGATACCCAAAAATAATACATGCAACATGCTGGGATTTTATTTTGTGTGCATTATTTGTGACAAAATAAAAATAATATAAAAGAAATATAGTAAAGTCCAAAGTGGAATTTGAGATCTAAAAGAAATCTTAGAATTGAGAAAAGAGGAGGAAAAATGCGATGTAAAAATAAAGAAATGTATACAAAAATAATTAGATCTTCAATACTATTGGGTTCAATGTGCACATTCAAAATGAGTATAAGATCACAGTTAAAAAAACAATGGAATTCAAATTTGAATTCTAGAAATTTAAAAAAAAGGGGGGAAAAGAAAAATGGGAAACAGTTACTGGGCCAAAACTCACCAGGCGGCCCAACTACCTAGCACCAGTGAACAACCCATCCACGCCCGTGTGCCGACAGGCGGGACCGCCTGGTCGGTCACACACCCACTCCCCCGCTCTCTGCAACTGCTGGCATGTGGGTCAGGGTTGTCAGCTACACGGCACTCCCGCGCACGCAAGCTTAGACTTCACTGTCGTGTGGGTCCCGAGCATGGGTCCCTCTTTTGACCGTGCGTTTGTTTTACTGGAGCCGAGGCCCACCTGTCACCCTGCTCGCGTCCGTAACAAACCAAGCGCAACGGCCGGCGTCGTGGGCGCCCGCATCTCCTCCATTTTCCCCCTTCTTCGTCCTACTTAGGTGCCTAGCTGCCACATCCCAAGTTCGACGTCAGCTAACCATCCACGCCTAGCCAAAAGCGCCGTAGTGGTGAGAGAAGGTGTTGGCCGAGGGAGTGAATTGGTCCGCCATCGATGATTTCCGCCGGTACCGGTTCTCTGTCCTCTGTGCTCAGCTGAGGGAGGGTCGCCATAGCCCATGAAGCCATGCGTGGCCGCGATTGAAGTCTGGCGCCTTCGTCGCGTGGTGAATTGCTCGCCGAAGCTTGATGATCGACGCTCACCGTGGTCAGGACCTTCTACAATACATCGAGGGGTATGTCTCGGTTCATCGCGTTCATATAACTTAGAGCATCGTGTAGCACTCTACGAATTAGAGCTTGGTGCGAGGTGCCGAGATCTAGGTTAGACCGACCATGGCGCCGCCATGACCTGGGTGATCCGTCGTGGGGAGCTGTCGGCCGGAGAGAAGGTGTCCGCGGCCGCTAGATCTAGTTGGACGGTCATGATTAGAAGCAACTTACCTATTGGGCCGAATTAAATTGGGAGCGTTGGATCGAATCTAGTGGTCGGGATCGGGTGCTGACGTGGGTGGTTTTGGTCCATTGATCCACAATCGGAGGGTGGATATCGCGTATTGTTTCATATTTGATGGCGATCTAATCTGGATCTTCAAATTCTGATCGGACGGCTCAGTTGGCCTTGTACCCCTTCGGGCTACCTAGTTTGCAAAAGAGCCCTCGGTTTTCTCTCAAATAAACCCACAGTCCATGTGCCTGTAGCCTGAGTCTCGGGTATCTTTGTAGTTTAGCCCCTGTGGTTCTGGTAATTAGCGCGCCATACAGAGGATAGTTAAATTAGATGAATAATCATGGGAAAGGATTTTTAGTGTAAGAATAATCACTAAAATTTGTTTAATTCATAGAAAAGTCATATGAAGTTCAAATTAATCCATTCCAGTTCCTATAATTTTATAATATTATTGTTTATCAAATAGTGCCACTGTTTTGCCATGAAACCTATATTAAATTGGATCACCTAATTAATCTTGTACAAAACACATGGAATTTTCAGAAAATCATAACTCTTTCGTTTTAATTCTGAATTAACTCATTCCAGTCGCGTTAGCCTCGTATAAATATTTACTGCGCAGTAACAACATTTATTATACCATGTCTCATAATTTTATAAGTAGATATTTATTTATCCTATGTTAATTGGATTAACTTCTGATCTTATGGTTATAATTTAACTAGATGATCTTTAATCAAATAATGACTTAAATTAAAGTTGAGATAATTATTTTTGGAATAACCTCTTATATGATTTATATTAACCAATTCATAATATAGTTTAACATTTTAATAACATAAATCCTCTATAAAATCATCACTCCTTAACTGTATCTCCGATTTTAGTGGTTCTCGTTCCCGCGATCTCGTATCTTCGCGTAGATTATTATTATTCAGTTTGTACTTATGCTTGGTGTGATGTTAATTTTATCTATACCATGTTTGTTTGTATTGCTACGACTAGCAGTGAGGTCAAGAGGATTTGAAGATCACCCTAGTAACTGGAATCTCAAGTGCCAGGCAAGTTGTGCCCTTAATTCACTTTTGTTACCCAATAATGTTCTTTATAATCATTTACCATGCATAGGTTTAATTTTGATGGGACCCAATAGGTCACCCTAGTCTGTTTATCCATTTTACCTTGTTTACCCCTGAATCATATGGGTAGTTATGCTATTGCTTTACATGGTTTTGGGTTAATATTTCATTATATCCATGTTCCAGTTATTTTGTTATTCTATTTATGTTCATGTCAAGATCATTATATCACCATAAGGGAGGAATGGGACCCCTTGGTTAACTAATTAGGAAAGCTAGTGGAAGACTACCTTACCCGAAAGGGGCAAGGGCAGTAGGGGAGTTGCATGCAAGGAGGTTCTCGAGTTGATTTTGCTGCGATGGCGATCAGACGAGGGATTCTTGCAAGTGCTCTTCCCATAAACTGTAGCGGGTTTTCGGAAGCTAGTGGAACTTTATAAAGGCCTTGTAGAGGATCCCAAGCCATTCACCTTAGTAGTGTCTAAGGGTCTAGCTAACCCTGGCGACATGGAAAACACGACTTGTAGGTAAAGGGTACAACCTCTACAGAGTGTAAAACTGGTATACTAGCCGAGCTCACGGTCAAGAGCAGCTCAGGACTCTCTGATGATTAAAATATGGAACTTAAACTCAAATTGTCATTATGCATTCACATGGGTTGATTATTAATTTGGTTATATTATTCTTATTATATTTTGGTATTTACTTACATTTAGTAACTGCTAATAAAATTTGACCAACTTATTAAAAGCTATGCTCAGCTTTAACCCCTATTGTTGATCAGCCTTACACATCACATGAACTCCCACCTTTGGTGAGTTCATGCCACATTATTCCCCACAACTTGTTGAGTGATGAACATGTGTGAGCTCACCCTTGCTATCTCACACCCCCCCACAGGTCAAGGACAGGTACCATAAGATGAGGCGCAAGGTGGATGTGCGTTGTGTTCGTGAGAGGTCTAGGTCGTCGTCTCCCAGTTGACTTTCTGGCGCCAAGGATGGATTTTAGATCTTGCTATATTTATCTTTTATTTTGTAAGACTTCCGCAATGTAATAAGTACTCTAATTATATTATGACATTTATCTCTATACACTCTGTTATTATATATGTTGTCTTCTTTGGCGCATGTATGAGATGCACCCGGCTTTGTTCCTTAAAGCCCGGGTGTTACAGAAGTGTATCAGAGGAAATGTTGACTGTAGGATGAGACCTAGATAGAAATGGATAGACTCTTACCTACTTACCTTACTCTAATTCATTCTATACTTATCTTACCTTAATCCCATCTCACCTTTTGCTGTCATACTCTAATTACTCTTATCTTTTCTACTCTAAGACACGATGGATTTCACACCTTGGAATCCTACATTTATGAACTTTTTAAGAGATAGGAGACCTAAGACAAACTTAAAGCTATTTTCTCTATTTTAAAAAAAATGTTGGCTGATTGTTCTGATGATAAATGCTTGATTTGCTTCTTTGATTGATTGAAACATTATAGTTGGGCATCTTAGCATGTACCACCATAAGGTAATGTATTAGCTTTAGTGGATAACACACTAATCTACTTAGCTAATAAATCCCCCACAGTAACATTTCTCGTAATTACTCGCCTTGTCTACAATTCTTCCTTTCTTATCCTGTGTTTCTAACCCAGATGGGCTACCCCTATAGTGTTAGAAGATAGCACTATAGACGTGATCCTTGGTATGTCATGGTTAAGAAAGGCAAAGGCAATATATGCACTGTGCTAAGGGAACCATAGAACTCACCAGTTCCAAAGAAGAAAGATTTGAAGTTGAAATTGTAGTAACTACCACCATCAGACTAGCGGCACACTTAGTAGATGATAAGTTTATTGGTGACAACATTCGTGCGGATTAGGGATTTTCCGGATGTCTTTCTAGAAGAGTTACCAGGGATGCCACCAAATAGGAAAGTCAGTTTGTCATTGATCTCTTACCTGGGACTACTCCTACTCCCAAACGGTCATACGGGATGTCTGTAGAAGAGTTAAAAGAACTTAAGAAGCAGTTAACAGAGTTACAAGAGGCTGGGTACATTCGTTCGAATTCTTCACCTTGTGGAGCGTCGGTTCTATTTGTACAGAAGAAAGAAGGATCGCAAGGGATGTGCGTGGATTATAGGTCCCTTAACAATGTCACTGTGAAGAACAAGTGTCCATTACCCCGCATTGAGGATTTATTTAATCGGATGAGAGGTGCAAGGGTATTCTCGAAGATTGATCTCCGATCGGGTTACCATCAAAAGAAGATTAGGCCATTGGATATTCCCAAGACGATTTTATCGACCCGATATGGTTTATATGAGTTCACCATTATGTCATTTGAACTAACTAATGCACCAGCCTATTTTATGGATCATGAGGAACATCTGAGATTGGTGCTACAGAAGCTATGAGACATCAACTCTATGCCAAGTATAGAAAATGCGAGTTTTGGATTGGCGAGGTGCCCTTTCTTGGACATATCATTTCTAATGGAGGAATATCAGTGGATCCTGCTAAAGTCAAGGAGATAGTGGCGTGGAGCATACCCACTACAGTTACGGAGGTTTGGAGTTTCTTGGGACTTGCAGGATATTATCGGAGATTTATTGAAGGATTTTCTAAGGTCGCTAAGCCTATGACCTCGCTTCTGGAGAAGGGAAGAGAGTTTGAGTGGGACGAGAAATGCCAAGATAGCTTTGATCAATTGAAGAAGAGATTAATGTCACCACCAGTGTTGGTTATGCCAGATCTGCAGAAGGGGTTTGACATTTATTGTGATGCATGTGGCCAAGGCTTAGGATGTGTGCTCATGCAAGAAGGACACGTGATTGCCTACGTGTCTCGTCAGTTGCGGAAACAAGAGTTGAATTACCCCACTCATGACTTAGAACTGGCAGCCGTTGTGCATGCGCTTAAGATTTGGAGACATTATATTATGTGAACCAAGTGTCAAGTATACACGGATCATAAGAGTTTGAAGTACATATTCACTCAGAAGGATCTCAACCTTAGGCAACGCCGTTGGTTGGAGCTTATTAAGGATTATGATTTGGAGATTCACTATCACCTAGGCAAGGCAAATTTGGTTGTAGATGCCTTGAGTCGAAAGGAGCATGCTCATTTAGCTGTTGTTGCCCAGCTACCCGATGAGATTGTTGAGGATTTCAGGAGACTTAACCTGGGGATAGTTGCTCACACTGAAGGAGTTACTATTGATGTGGAACCTACTTTGGAGCAAGAAATCCACAAAGTACAAATTGGTGATGCTAAAATACAAGAGATTAAGGATCTGATTACTGAAGGTCAAGGTCCGGAATTCACGGAAGATGAGCAAGGCACCATATGGTTCAAGGACAGGATATGTGTTCCTGATATTGAAAGCCTTCGTGAGACTATTTTAAAGGAGGCCCATGACTCAGATTATTCTATTCATCCTAGTAGTACCAAGATGTATCAGGATTTGAAGCAGAAGTATTGGTGGTATGGATTGAAGAGAGATGTGGCTGCACATGTGGTTATGTGTGATGTATGTCAAAGAGTGAAGGCTGAACACCAGAGGCTAGCTGGACTATTGCACCCACTTAAGATACCCGAGTGGAAGTGGGAAGAGATTGGTATGGATTTCACTTACTGGATTGCCTCGCACCTCGAAAGGATGTGATTCTATATGGGTTATTGGGGATAGACTGACCAAAGTGGCTCATTTCATTCGGGTCAAGACTACTTATAAGGGATCACAATTGGCTAAATTATACATGTCTCGGATTGAGTCTCTACACGGTGTACGAAAGAAGATGATTTTGGACAGAGGATCACTGTTTACCTCCAAATTTTGGAAAAGTTTTCATGAGAATATGGATACGAAGTTGAACTTTAGTACAGCCTATCACCCTCAGACTGATGGACAAACCGAAAGAACTAACCAAGTATTGGAAGATATGTTGAGAGCTTGTGCCCTTCAGCATGGTAGTAGTTGGGACAAGAGTCTACCTTATGCTGAGTTCTCATATAGTTATAGTTACCAGGCCAGTCTGAAGATATCACCGTTTGAGGCTCTATATGGCAGGAAGTGCAGGACTCCTCTATATTGGGACCAGACTAGAGAAAGACAGTTCTTTGGACCTAGACTTATTCAAGAGGCAGAAGAACAAGTCCGTAAAATCAGGGAGAACCTGAGGGTAGCTCGGACCAGGCAAAGGAGCTATGATGATAATAGAAGGAGACAACTAGAATTTGAGGAAGGTGGTCATGTGTACTCAAGGTGTCACCACTTTGTGGAATGAGGAGATTTAAAGTTAAGGGCAAATTGTTCCTCGCTTTATTGGACCATTCAGAGTTTTTAGGCGAGTTGGAGAGATGGCCTATCAACTTGAGCTACCTGCTAGTCTATCTGATGTGCACAATGTATTTCATGTGTCTCAACTTAAGAAGTGTCTTTGTGTCCCTGAGGAACAGTTACCAATGGATGAGCTCTGTGTTCAGGGTGATTTGACTTACACGGAGTAACCTATCAAGATTCTTGATACATTGACTCGAGTTACAACGAATAAAGCGATAAAGATGTGCAAAGTGCAATAGAGCCATCATGGAGAAGATGAAGCTACTTGGGAAAGAGAAGAAGAGCTTCGCATAGATTTTCCCCGTCTATTCCCTCGTTCCTCCTAAATCTCGAGGACGAGATTCTTTTTAAGGGGGGTAGGATTTGTAACACCCACTTTGTAAGAAAGGTCTAAAAGACAAATTATATTATTACATATCTATAGGTATTACCAATGTTTATCATTTCATGTGGACACATTACTTACACAAATACATGATTAACAAGAGATACCCAAAAATAATAATGCATCATGCTGGGATTTAATTTTGTGTGCATTATTTGTGACAAAATAAAAATAATATAAAAGAAATATAGTAAAGTCCAAAGTGGAATTTGAGATCTAAAAGAAATCTTAGAATTGACAAAAGAGGAGGAAAAATGTGATGTAAAAAATAAAGAAATATATATAAAAATAATTATATCTTCAATACTATTGGGTTCAATGTGCACATTCAAAATGAGTATAAGATCACAATTAAAAAACAATGGAATTCAAATTTGAATTCTAGAAATTTAAAAAAAAAGGGGGGGGAAAGAAAAATGGGAAACAGTTACTGGGCCAAAACTCACCCGGCGGCCCAACTACCTAGCACCACTGAACAACCCATCAACGCCCGTGCGCCGACAGGCGGGACCGCCTGGTCGGTCACACACTCGCTCCCCCGCTTGCGCAACTGCTGGCATGTGGGTTGAGGCTGTCAGCTACATGGCACTCCCGTGCGAGCAAGCTTAGACTTCACTGTCGTGCGGGTCCCGGGCGTGGGTCCCTCTTTTGGCCGCGCGTTCGTTTCACTGGAGCCGGGGCCCACCTGTCACCCTCCTCACGTCCGTAACAAACCGAGTGCAACGGCCGGTGTCGTGGGCGCCCGCATCTCCTCCATTTTCCCCCTTCTTCGTCCTAGTTAGGTGCCTAGCTACCACATCCCAAGTTCGTCGTTAGCTAACCATCCACGCCTAGCCAAAAGCGCCATAGTGGTGAGAGAAGGTGTTGGCCGAGGGAGCGAATTGGTCCGCCGTCGATGATTTCCGCCGGTACCGGTTCTCTGTCCTCTGTGCTCGGGCGAGGCAGGGTCGCCATAGCCCATGATGCCGTGCGTGGCCGCGATTGAAGTCAGGCACCTTCGTCGCGTGGTGAATTGCTTGCTGGAGCTTGATGATCGACGCTCACCGTGGCCAGGACCTTCTGCGATACATCGAGGGGTATGTCTCGGTTCATCACGTTCATATAGCTTAGAGAATCGTGTAGCACTCTTCGAATTAGAGCTTGGTGCGAGGTGCCAAGATCTAGGTTAGGCCGACCATGGCACCGCCGTGACCTGGTTGATCCGCCGTGTGGAGCTATCGGCTGTAGAGAAGGTGTCCGCGGCCGCTAGATCTAGTTGGACGGTCACGATTAGAAGCAACTTACCTATTGGGCCAGATTAAATTGGGAGCGTTGGATCGAATCTAGTGGTCGGGATCGGGTGCTGGCGTGGGTGGTTTTGGTCCGTTGATCCACAATCGAAGGGTGGATATCGCGTATTGTTTCATATTTGATGGCGATATAATCTGGATCTTCATATTCTGATCGGACAGCTCAGTTGGCCTCGTACCCCTTTGGGCTGCCCAGTTTGCAAAAGAGCCCTCGGTTCTCTCAAATAAACCCGCAGTCCTTGCGCCTGTAGCCTGAGTCTCGGGTATCTTTGTAGTTTAGCCCCTATGGTTCTGGTAATTAGCGCGCCGTCCAGAGGATAGTTAAATTAGATGAATAATCATGGGAAAGGATTTTTAGTGTAAGAATAATCACTAAAATTTGTTTAATTCATAGAAAAGTCATATGAAGTCTTCCTATAATTTTATAATATTATTATTTATCAAATAGTGCCACTGTTTTGCCATGAAACCTATATTAAATTGGATCACCAAATTAATCTTTTACAAACCACATGGAATCTTCAGAAAATCATAACTCTTTCGTTTTAATTCCTAATTAACTCATTCCAGTTGTGTTAGCCTCGTATATATTGGATTGTAAAGGAGAGTAACCCCACATACCACCCCCGCCTTGTAAGACAAATAAGAAGATAAAGATGTGACATGTTTCCTTTTCCACTACTTACCCTAGAACTTTAAATCTCGGGACGAGATTCTTTTACGGGGGGAAGGATTTAACACCTCTGGTCTTACTGTAACTAAAACTTGAGCAGAACATCATGTGCATGGGCATATCATATGTTTGATACACCTAGAGTGCATTCACTAGGTAAAAATTCAAATAAGTTGTAATGATATGATTTGATGTGTGATTAACCCTAAGGTAGAGTGCTTAACCCTAAATTGGGCTTATGGATATAAGTGAAGCCCAAATAAGTTAAAACCCCCAAAGACATGAGAAATGATCATAATGCATCACATTTGATGGACTTTGGTGGCACCAAAACCCTAATATCCCAAAATCCTAAAAACAAAACTCTAGAAACCCTAATTGAAACTCTAGGGGGTAATTGTAAATTTTATGCACTTTTGGACCCAAGTGCAAATTACCAAAGTGATAGAACACCACAAATCATGTGTTTTTCACATTTGAGAATTTGTGAGTTAAAAGGGAGGAAATTGGGACCTATTTGTTAATAGACCCATGAACACCATATGGCTATGTCTGATTTCAGTAAATTTGGAGCATCTTTGGAGCTTTATATCTTTTAATCCATGAGGATTCTGTCCTAGATCAGTACATCAAGATGATAGAGCCATGATAGGAGAATAAGTTTGATTAAAAGACCCAACCCTGGAACCTAGAGGAGTTTAACGAAAAACCCCCTCAAAGTTGAGCTATCAGATTAAGGCTCTGTAATATTTAGAAGATCAGTGTATGGGGGCAGACTTGGGAACCATGTGGAGCTCAATTTTATGGGTATTTAACTAAAACCTTTGTAACAAAGTTAAAGCTAGTTTGTAGTGGAGTAACTTTGGTGCAGTCGACTTGCTAGGGTGTTGTATAAAAATCAGAGAACTAGTGTTATGAAGTTGTGCTGTCAAAAACGAGTCAGGCGAATTGAGCAATACTGAAAATCAGATTGAGAGCCGTATGGCCTCAGTGAAATGCAGTCGAATTGAGAGCACCAGATCTGAGAATTTATGCAGATTTGATCCATGAATCCTATAGTAAACTTGAAGACTGTTGTTTACTAAACACTTCTTATTAATGGAGATTATCCTGTTCTTAACAAGAATTAAGAGAAAGAGAGGGTGAAAGGAGGTCGGTTTAGCAGAACAATGCAGATCGGTGACCAGGAAATATCTGAAGAACAAAAAAATCTGAGACAGTGTGGATTCGGATCTGTTCAAGTAAATTGGAGGTAGGAACGATCACGGCAAGATAACTATGAGCTGAGTCACGATTCCGCGAACTTGGCCGGATTCTGGCCGGAGATATTCCACCGGTGCTCACTGTGGCGCGGTAGTTTTGTCACCGTGTCACTCGTGCCACCACCCTACCTCACTGTACTCCTTCCTTACGTGTTTGCCATGCGCTAATGGGAGGTACTCACAGTTCTCCAGTGAGCTCGGTTGAAGCCAAAATTCGCAGGATCCTCTCTCCCTCTCCCCAAATTAGTTGTGCACGGTGAATTGGTAGTCCTTGGCGGCCGTATAGCCCCAACGTGACCCCCCCCCATTTCCATCAGAGATCGTCACGACACTGTTTTCCCCTCATCAGACCTCGCCGTGCACATTTTTCTCCGTGCTCCATGGCCAGACAATCCTAGTATGGTTCTGCACTTTTGAATTGTTGTTTTAGCAGCCCTGTATGCCCATGAAGCTCACCGTGACGGCCATTTGACCATTACGGGCACAGTTTTGTGGGAACACGGGCTCGACGTCGCGTTTTCCGCCGTGCGCATGTGTAGGACGTTCTCTGGACGTGCGAGCCAAAGTAACACCCATAATGGCTCGGGTTAGGGTAGAATTTGGTGGGGCGGGTACCAACGTGTGCTCGGGCCTTCAATGGCCGTGGCGCGACGGAGGGGTGTTCGTTCTCGCCGCC
The DNA here is from genome assembly GCA_029449295.1 of Zea luxurians. Taxonomy (NCBI): domain Eukaryota; kingdom Viridiplantae; phylum Streptophyta; class Magnoliopsida; order Poales; family Poaceae; genus Zea; species Zea luxurians. Next base: position 7,275,561 of record JAOPSE010000005.1, on the reverse strand, counting down.
ATTCAGAGCTAGGGATCCAAGTTTAAAAGACACAAAATGTTGAGGGGGCTATGGGAAAGGTATTAGTGACACATAGAAATCGGCCGAGGACTTCTTTTCTGATTTTTGAACCGGTAAGGGCTTATCTACAAAACCCACTGCGCGGTCGTGAGCGCGCCCGCAATTCCGTGCAGGCCTGGGCTGGTTGGGCCGGTTTCGGCCCAACACTGTTAACAGTTTGTCTTTTTTCTTTTTTCGAGGACATTTAAAAATCCATAAAGAATTCTAGGAAAATGATAAAAATATGAGACCAATTTTGTTGAACTCCTAGATTTCTCTAGTATTTAATAAAAATAGTTATAGGATTTTTAGTCCAAACAAGGAATTAATCAGTAAAAGATCTTAAACCTATACATCTAGAATTTTAGAAATTAATTAATAACTCCAAAAATCACTAAACTTTTTGGATAAGCCTAATATGATATTTAAATCCCATGAGTGAAATTTGACTTGATTTGGACATTGTTTGATGCCTAAACCAAAAACCCTAGCTTCTTGAGGTAAAACTATCTAACCCTACTAGGGTATTGATCAAGAAAACCCTAATTTCCCTCGTGCACCAAGAAGGAAAGTTGTATTCAAGATACAACTTGATGTATTTCTACTATCATTGCATTTTCATAAGCATCACATGAGCATTCATGGTTATATATGGTTATGTATAGAAAACGAAGAAGAAATAACTATTGAAGAAGAGGAGACTGCTCCATCAACAAAAAATCCACCTGCCAGGAACTGTTTTTACTTTGACATATGTGGAACAGAGCCCGACTCTCCTACAACACAAGGCAAGCCCCGGTGCATTTGCCACCTCCTTGTTGTTTTAAATCTTTATCACCTTTATGATGCATTAGTTGATAGGAGTTGTGTGCTAAACCAATTGCTGCATTTCCTTCCTTGAAAGCTGATTACCAATCCTTGATTATCTATTTTATTAAAAAGTTTTTTTTTCTGATGCTTAGTCCTGCTTAGAATAACAAATGTTTTGTTTTAAACAAAAGATGATGCTTCAAGTGGATTGGGATGTTTTTAAAAATAAAACTTGATGGTGGATCCATCATGGTCGTGATGGGTTCAACATCGGACAAGATGTACCTCTGCCAGGTACCAAACTTTGGGTTTTTAAATGATAAAACTGAGACTAGGCGGGTGACTTGCACGAGAAGAGAGTCTCGGTGTAGTGTCTCCGTCTGAGTCGATTAAGGACCGTCTCGATGTAGGCTTGATGATTGAGGACCTTTTAACTGGTCACATGCCTCATCATAGGTAAGCTTTGCCTCGGGCAGACTAATACCAGAAAGGCCAACACGCAATGGGAGTGGAGAGATGGCGAGAGTAGCGTGCACCCTCCGTGGCAAGAGGCTGGACGGTGGTGTATCTGTGCTCTCGATTGGCGTGAACCCGGTGGCGAGTTGACATATGCAAGGGTTAAGTCCTACATATGTCGTGTGATTGGAGATCCCCAGCTGGGTATTAATCGATTCGAATCGCCGTTACTTCTCGGACATGAAGACTTGGTCACTGCCCTACACATAGCATTCCAGTGAATAGAAAAGGGTTGATAAAAGGATGGCTAGTATAGGCCAAGTGATTGAACTAGGGTAGAAGGAACTCTAGATCTTATCATGATGATCTTATCATGAACAGTAGTAACAGCTGATAACAAAGGTATGAATAATGTGTATCTCAATACCCATATCCACATAAAGCACTAGCAAGTACTACCCAAAAGTTCAGTGGTAAACAAGGTATAAAGATAGACAAACTAGAGTAACCTATTGGGTCCCATCAAAATTAACCTATGCAGATCATTATGATTAATTAGAACATGATTGGGTAAAAAGAAGTGATCAAGGGCACAACTTGCCTGGGACTTGAGCTTTCAGGTACCAACTTGCAGGTGACACGTGTCCTCGCTGCTAAACGTAGCAATACAGACAAACATGGTATAGACAAAATTAACATCACATCAAACATAAGATCAAATTGCATAATAATATTCTATGCTGCGTAACGAGATCGTAGAAACAAGAACCACTAAATTCAGACCTACAGTTATTAAGTTATGAATTTCCGAAATTATTTATTGCTTAGATTATATTAATCCAAATGAACAATTTTAATTCAAGTTTCATGGCTAAACAGTGTTATTGGTTGATAGACAATATTAATACAAAATTATTGCCACTAGAGTGGATCGATTTGGAGTTAGAATGAATTAAATATGAATTTAAACAAGTTTATGGATTTATTTTTATACTAAAACCTATTTTCTTTATTAAATTCTGAATTTCCTAGGGTTCTGGACTGGGCACAATATTTCTTAAAAGATCAGGGGCCTAAATCACAATTTCCCTAAGACTCACATTCACCCCACGTGGATGGCAGGTTTATTTCAACTAAGTGCAGGGGCTCTTCTGAAAAATAGTCGTAGCAAAGGGGTATGGGGAAACCAGAGTCGTTGGATTATAATCCGAGGGTCCGGATTAGATCTTCATTAGTTATGAAGCGGTATGACACGTGGACCGATGGATCGGTGATCGACGGCCGAGAGTTAAATAAATGGAACTTGATCCCCACCGTCCAACACAAAAAAAAACAGACGGCGCAGATGGATTGATCGTGCTAGTAGGGTAAGATCTGATCAAGACCCTCTGTTGCCAGATCCACGGACATGAATTCCCCAGCCAAATAGATATGCATGGCTCGATCCGAGTCGTTCATCAAAAAATAGACGGGCAGGCCCTTTTCTTCATTCCTCTCTTCCCTGCTTGCTCTGGCCGATGGCGAGCCTTGGTCAGACGGCAGCGCCGTCGATGCCCATGACCGTCCACCTGCCCGGCCCCCAAACACCACCACCGATAATACCACGCGAAGCTAAGGTCAAAGCTAATGCTCAGAGGGGAGGTTCTTACCAGAGGGTGCGGCGCGAAGGACCCTCCCACAGCACCCAGCGACGAAGCGACGGAGGAGCTCACTGTGAAGCAATTAACAAGCTCTGGAGATTCCCCGATGCCACGAACAGATGCCACAGGCACCAAAAATAATCACGGATTGCGCCCTGAAGGCTATGGGGCAGCAGGGCCCAGGTTCCGCGTCGGTGATCCCCTCCTTTCTTCTCTCTCTCAACGGGACAGAACTTCTTCTCTCTCGATGACCCGATCCCTCTCTCTCTTGCTCTCATGGCGATGGTGGCTCAGTTGATGGGAGGGCCTTGGTTTTATGGTGCGAGTGCAATCCAGATTTGACTTGATCTCTAGAATCGCGCGCGTGGAGATCGGTTGATTTGGTTGGAGTCCGCCTCGATCGGGAGCTGGGAGGAGACTCTGCCCGTGCGGCCCAATTACTGGTGACGGCGTGCGCGGATTCTGTGGAGTTCGGCCAAGGACCGCGCGAAGCCCTGGATGCCGGCCGCTCCGAGTTTGCCGCGCCACGGGATCTGTTGTGAGCTAAGGGATAAGCTCGACCGGTGGGCCCCACGGCACGGTGACTGAAGAAGAGCTTCACTGCGTGAACTGGGATTCAGTGCGTGAACTGGGAGACTGCCCAATGGGGCCCAAATGTCATTGGTGCAGAGTCATGGCGCGACTTTGCAGGTTTGGGCTGCGTGGGGGTGTTGGGCCAGTTTTGGAAACCTAGGCCCAGGCGCTAAACCAGTCCTTTTCTTTTTCTATATTTCTATTTTCTTGTTTTGTTCTCTATTCTCTATTCCCATATCCAATTAAATTCAAATGTAGTTTTAAATTTCAAATCCATTTAGAATCCATAGTTCAAAAACTTCAGCATGAAGTGCAAAAACATATTTTATATCTTTATTTTATTTTAGTTCTTTTAGACATGCTTCCAATCATATAATTAGAGAGTAGTCCATACTTTATTAATTCTGGGGAAATATAATTTATATTGTAGATTATATATAAAAATAGTTTAATCATAATTCTTCTATATAACCTAATCCAAGGGTAATTTAGTTTATCTAAGTATATTTAATTATTATTATTATTTTGGAAATATATTCATTTTGGGAGCAGTAACTTCCAAATTATGAATATCTTTAAGGAAAGGTGTTTTGATTTAAAACCTTTGGGGATTTTTTCCTTATTTTCACAAAATTGATCTTTAGGGTGTTACAAATCCTACCCCTTAACAGAAATCTCGTCCTCGAGATTTGTAAGAAAAGGGATACAATAAGTTTGGTCTAGAATTTTAGTTTCTCATTTGGTTTTGGGAATCAAAGTTTTGTTTAAAGTTTATATATATATATGGATATGTATGTCTAGCCATTTATTCTATCAGATGAGGTACGGTTATGGCAAGTATAGGTTGTGGCAAGGAAGAGTATAATAAGGAAAGACTTCATACAGAACTGTGGATCTTGATTCTGCTGGCGATTCAACTTGATCTTTGAAGACTTGAGTTGATGCTTATCCTTCTTTGACGTGGTTGGTCTTCCTTGGCCTTTATTCTTGTTGTCATCCGAGTTAAGGACATATGGCTAAGGATATATAATTAGGATAGCCGGGGTACACGAGGTAGGTAGGTTTGAACAAAGTTTTACTTTGCTTTTGTGATATCTGGATTAGACAACCTATGATGTAGGTTAGGTTGTAGTTTACGGATGAGTTAGTCCAAGGTATTAATTTAGGGTAAGATATGTTTATAGAATTAGGGCCTAATTTATGTCGCCAACATTATCTAACTTATTTAAGTAACTCAATTTGGATTAGATCATGTTAGATTAGGTGGGATCTAGATCAGATTATTGGTATAACTAGATAAGATCTATTTATTTTAGGCTAGATCATGGTTGTTACTGTAGAGTGGGATATGTATGCCTATTAGAACAAGATAAATCCATAAGGATAAGGTAGAATCTTTTGAGGTCAGTTAGATCTATTAGGGTGACATAATTTTTTTCAAGATAAGATGAATCTACTAAGATAATAGAGTATCTTTTAAGATAAGATGGATCTATTAAGATGAGATATATTTAGTTAAGATAAGATAGGAACTTTTAAGATGAGATGGATCTATGAGTGTAGGATAGAATCTTTTAAGATGAGATGGATATTATTAGGCTAGATACTTTAGGGAGAGATAATCTAGTTTGTCTAGTTATCTTATAAATATTCTTCTTTATGCCTAGATGTATATGCAGATGTAATTGTGGACATTACTCCACAACTCATCACACTCAATCAAAGATCCAGATCATACAAGTATCATAAGAACAAACATTCAAATACATAGATATCTATAAAAATAGTTTTATTTTTGTTCCTAAGAGTAGGTCTCCTATTCTTAAAAGTCACTTTAGGTACAGGATTTCAAAACGTGAAATCCACATTTGTCTTTTAGAAAGAAAAGATAAGAATAATCAGAGTAAAGCGGAAATAGATGAGAAAAGATTGAGGGAAGTTTAGAAAAGAATCAGAGTAGCGAAGGTAAGTAGATAATGGTTGTCCAGTTCTATCTAGGTTTCGTCCTATAGTCAACATTTCTCTGATACCACTTCTGTCACACCCGGGTTTTAGGGGTCCAAAGCCCGGGCGCGAGCATAATCACCAGGTGTGCTGGGACCAAGTCTCACACATATGATGAATCATGGCACGGGATCGAATGTCACATCTTTACTACATAACAGGATTTCTGTACAAAATAAATAATTACATTATAAGGAGACAACGGTCCAGCAACCAAAGTTGACTGGAAGACGATGGCCTAGACCTCTCACGAACTCATCACAGCATCCTCCATGCGCCTCATCCTGTGGTACCTGTTCTTGACCTGTGGGGGTGTGAGACAGCAAGAGTAAGCTCACATACGTTCGTAGCTCAACAAGTTGTGGGGAATAATGTGCATGAACTTGCCAAAGGTGGGAGCTCACGTGAAGTGTAAGGCTTACCAAAGAGGATGGTTAGAGCCGAGCATTGCTTTTAAAGTTGATCAAAATTTTATTAGTAGTTACTAAGTATAAGTAAATACCAACCCAATTAAGTAGTAGAAAAAAATTAACAACATCACCTGCGATGCAATGCATATGACAAATTGAATTTAGTTCCATAAATTAATCATGTGAGGGTCCGAGCTGCTCAAGACCGTGAGCACGGCTAGTATACCAGTTTTACACTCTGCAGAGGTTGTGCATCTTTACCCACAAGTCATGTTACCCATCTGCCAAGGGATCACGACTTCCCATACACCTCTACCGAGGAGGCGAGGCAGGGTAACACTACGAGGCCTTTACAAAGTTCCACTAGCTTCAGAAAACCCGCTATAGTTTATAGGAAGCTCTTATGCAGGGATCCCTCGCCTGACCGCCATCGCAGCAAAATCAACCCAAGGACCTCCCTACACTGACCACTCCCCTACTGCCCTTGCCCCTTTTGGGTAAGGTAGTCATCCACTAGCTTTCCAAATTAATCAGCCAAGGGGTCCCATTCCTCCCTTGTGGTAGCACTGTTTTCCCGGGTGGTCGCTCCATGTTCCAATTAACATAATGATCTTATCATGAATAGTAGTAACAACTAATAACAAAAGTATGAATAATGTGTATCTCAATACCCAAATCCACATAAAGCACTAGCAAGTACTACCCAAAAGTTCAGTGGTAAACAAGGCATAAAGATAGACAAACTAGGGTAACCTATTGGGTCCCATCAAAATTAACCTATGCAGATCATTATGATTAATTAGAACATGATTGGGTAAAAAGAAGTGATCAAGGGCACAACTTGCCTGGGACTTGAGCTTTCAGGTACCAACTTGCAGGTGACACGTGTCCTCACTGCTAAACGTACCAATACAGACAAACATGGTATAGGAAAAATTAACATCACATCAAACATAAGATCAAATTGCATAATAATATTCTACGCTGCGTAACGAGATCGTAGAAACAAGAACCACTAAATTCAGAGCTACGGTTATTAAGTTATGAATTTCTGAAATTATTTAGTGCTTAGAATAGATTAATCCAAATGAACAATTATAATTCGAGTTTCATGGCTAAACAGTTTTATTGGTTGATAGACAATATTAATACAAAATTATTGCCACTGGAATGGATCAATTTGGAGTTAGAATGAATTAAATATGAATTTAAACAAGTTTATGGATTTATTTTTACACTAAAACCTATTTTCTTTATTAAATTCTGAATTTCCTAGGGTTCTGGACTGGGCATAATATTTCTTAAAAGATCAAGGGCCTAAAATCACAATTTCCCTAAGACTCACATTCACCCCACGTGGATGGCGGGTTTATTTCAACTAAGTGCAGGGACTCTTCTAAAAAATAGCCATAACGAAGGGGTACGGGGAAACCAGAGTCGTTGGATTATAATCCGAGGGTCCAGATTAGATCTTCCTTAATTATGAAGCGGTATGACACGTGGAGCGATGGATCAATGATCGACGGCCGAGAGTTAAATAAATGGAACTTGATCCCCACCATCCAACACAAAAAAACAGACGGTGCAGATGGATTGATCGGGCTGGTAGGGTAAGATCTGATCAAGACCCTCTGTTGCCAGATCCACGGTCACGAATTCCCCAGCCAAATAGATATGCATGGCCCGATCCGAGTCGTTCATCAGAAAATAGATGGGCAGGCCCTTTTCTTCATTCCTCTCTTCCCTGCTCGCTCTGGCCGATGGCGAGCCTTGGTCAGACGGCGGCGCCGTCGATGCCCATGACCGTCCGCCCGCCCGGCCCCCAAACACCACCACCGATAATACCACGCGAAACTAAGGTCAACGCTAATGATCAGAGGGGAGGTTCTTACCAGAGGGTGCGGCGCGAAGGACCCTCCCACAGCACCCAGCGACGAAGGGACGGAGGAGCTAATTGTGAAGCAATTAACAAGCTCTGGAGATTCCCCGATGCCACGAACAGATGCCACAGGCACCGGAGATAATCTTGAATTGTGCCCTGTAGGCTATGGGGCAGCAGGGCCTAGGTTCCGCGTCGGTGATCCCCTCCTTTCTTCTCTCTCTCAACGGGACAGAACTTCTTCTCTCTCGACGACCTGATCCCTCTCTCTCTTGCTCTCATGGCAATGGTGGCTCAGTTGATGGGAGGGCCTAGGTTTTATGGTACGAGTGCAATCCAGATTTGACTTGATCTCTAGAATCGCGCGCGTGGAGATCGGTTGATTTGGTTGGAGTCCGCCTCGATCGGGAGCTAGGTGGAGACTCTGCCCGTGCGGCCCACGTACTGGTGACAGCGTGCGCGGATTCTGTGGAGTTCGACCGAGGACCGCGCGAAGCCCTGGATGCCGGTCGCTCCGAGTTTGCCGTGCCACGGGATCTGTTGTGAGCTAAGGGATAAGCCCGACCGGTGGGCCCCACGGCACGGTGACTGAAGAAGAGCTTCAGTGCGTGAACTGGGAGACTACCCAATGGGGCCCAAATGTCATTGGTGCAGAGTCATGGCGCGACTGTGCGGTTTGGGCTACGTGGGGGTGTTGGGCCAGTTTTGGAAACCTAGGCCCAGGCGCTAAGCCAGTCCTTTTCTTTTTCTATATTTCTATTTTCTTGTTTTGTTCTCTATTCTCTATTCCCATATCCAATTAAATTCAAATGTAGTTTTAAATTTCAAATCCATTTAGAATGCACAGTTCAAAAACTTCAGCATGAAGTGCAAAAACATATTTTATATCTTTATTTTATTTTAGTTCTTTTAGACATGCTTCCAATCATATAATTAGAGAGTAGTCCACACTTTATTAATTCTGGGGAATATAATTTATATTGTAGATTATATATAAAAATAGTTTAATCATAATTCTTCTATATAACCTAATCCAAGGGTAATTTAGTTTATCTAAGTATATTTAATTATTATTATTATTTTGGAAATATATTCATTTTGGGAGCAGTAACTTCCAAATTATGAATATCTTTAAGGAAAGGTGTTTTGATTTAAAACATTTGGGGAATTTTTCGTTATTTTCACAAAATTGATCTTTAGGGTGTTACAGAGCCACATCATAGAGCCTTCAGAGGAGCAGGAGCCGGAAGGATGGGTCGCCCGACCCATCACTCGTGACACCACTCGCGGTTGTCATTTGCACGACGCTCTCGACACCTTGCTACGTCGGGCTTTCGACCGACACACTTGGTCAATTGATTTGTTGGACGTGATCATCACTCATATGCATGGGGACAAGAATACTCTTGTTTAAATTGATCTTGAGGCTATCAAACAGCTGAACAGATCAAGGGCAGATTTTAGGTGAGAGGCATCGTCTAGGTGGCCTTTGAGGAGGATGAGAGTGACGTCTGTGTATTGTTGGACCACACAAGTTTGGTTGGCAGAGAAGGGTTCCTGATGCAGGTGTCGTGACTGATTATAGTTTGCAGTAAATCAGCAACGAGGATGAAAAGGTATGAGGACAATGGGTCACCTTGGCACAACCCACATTTGTAGGAGAACCAGGGCCCCAAGGCCCCATTAATGAGGATAGAAGTTCTTGAGGAGGTCAGGATTTTTTCAACCCACATCCTCCAAAAGTCGCTAGACCCACAGGCAGACATGATCTTAAGCAAGGCGCCCTAGTCGCCTGTGTTGAAGGTTTTGGCAAAATCAATATTGAGGACAAGGGTTGCGGTTTTCCATTTGTGACAGCATTGGATCAGCTCAAGGGCATAGATGAAGTTTTTCGAGATAGATCTCCCTTTAAGGAAACTGATTTGGTCTAGGTTGATGAGGGATCCAATGACATGTTGAGGCGCATAGTAAGGATTTTGGAGAGGAGTTTTATGCTGCTGTTTTGGAGGCAGATGGGTCCGAAGTCACCAATCGCGATTGCATGAGGTTTTTTGGTAGGAGGGTGATGTAGGATCTATTGATGCTGTCAAGGTTAATGTTGCCAGTGTGGAATGCATGAAGAAGACCCATGATAGCTGGTTTCACGATACTCCAGGTAGCTTTGTAGAAACTAGGGTGAAGCCGTCAGGGCCTGGAGCGCTCTGGTAAGGCATGGCAAGGATGGCGTATAGGGTTTCTTTAGCAGTGAAAGGTGTGTCAAGGATGATGGGGAGGGTGTGGGGTAGGTACAACTCTTGGTAATCAAAGTCAGTGCGAGGGATGGGGTCAGCCCCCATAGATGAAGCATAGAACTCGGTGATAACTTTGGTTTTTTTCCTCTTGTCCTGCATAGACAATAGAGTTAACCTAAAGCCAAGCGATGAAGCACTTCTTCCTCCATGCACAAGCATGGGCGTGGTGGATGGCAGTGTTCTCGTCCCCCTCCATGATGACTTTCTGCTTACTTCTTTGCTTTCAGTAGGTGGTGCGCTCACGAAGGGATTGCATCAGATAAGCCCGGCATAGCTCTCGGGCTTGTGATTCAACTTGGGAGAGGATTCTATCCTCTTTGAAGCAGTCAAGCATGGTGATGATAAATTTGCAGTCAATAATCATGTCTGGTTTTTGCTGGAGGAGTCAGTCCGAATGCATGCAGGAATGTCTAAGGCTTTTTAGGCATGTAGCTAGTGTGGCAGCAGCATCAAGGAGAACAGGGGGGAATGCCAAGCCAGAAGCACGACAAGGAGGAAAGTGTGATTGAGGAGCTAGGCATTTTTGAAGTAGAAAATTGTTGTTATGGGGATTATTGTAAAGATGGCGACTAAGAGGGGTTTATGATCTGATGTGGTCGTGGTAGAGCGTTCAGGGAGATGGAGGGAAAACAGGCTAACATCTGAGTATTGATGAAGGCATGGTCCAACCTAGCAAGAGTGAGGTTAGAATGATAGTTGGACCAGGTAAAGGAGCAGCCAAGGAGGGGTAGCTCCATCACACTGATGTCATTGAGGGTGGTGTTGAAGGCTAAGCAAAGTCTGTTGTTAACGTGACCGGTGTTTATTTCATAGGGGGAATGGACAAGGTTGAAATCACCCAAAAGAAGCCAAGCCCTTGCATTGAGATGAAAAGCTCAAAGAGCTCGACAAGGAAGGAGGGGAATCAGGGTGGTAAGCAGGGGCATAGACATTTGTAATGGTTATCAGGTTGTCGAAGAGAGGCGAGGAGTGGGTTGTGATTAGGCAGTAGGTTTTTCAGGCGCAAGAGACAATGGAGTAGCGGGAGGAGTCCCAAGTAGTGATAATACCACCACGAGAGCCATCAGCAGGGACAGATTCAAAATCACAAATGTTTGGGGGAAGGAAAGCATGGCTAGAGAAAGTGTCAGGATCACACAGTTTTGATTCTTAGATGCAAACGACGATGGGGTGAGCAACAGTAGAGCATCACAAACAAAGGTGCACTTATCTGAATTGCCTAAGCAATGAACGTTTCATGACACAATAGGGAGGCATAAGTTCAGGTTACTCATCAGGACATAGATGAGCACAACATCACAACTTACAAGGCTAGAGTTCACGACACGTAGGCCAATGTTCACGACGTTGCCTCAGCACACCACTCAGGGTGGCTGGAAGCAGTAACCACGCAAACCAAATGAGTTTCAGACCAGGAAAACCAACAAATCTATAGACAAAAGCCTATAGCAAGCGGATTCAGGGAGGGGGTAGGGCGACAGTTGTCAGGAAGTTTCCTAGCAACGAGATGTCTCCGATGGGTGGAGATCATTATGGGATGGGGGCACCGTGCCAATCTTAGAAACAGCCTTGCACTCGAGGCCAGCGACCCTTACCAACATCCTGAGGATGGGTATGGAGATGGGTTTTTGGTTTTCTCAAGGAGCTTGTGATGGTGCATGGTTTTGTAGATGGCATTAGAGCATGGCTGCAGACATCCAGGAGGGTCCTATAGGATGAGGCTTTAGTGGTGGCGTGGATGAAGTTGCTAGAGGATTGAGCTGCCAGGCGAGAGCTCCTATGGGTAGGCAGGGAGGCGTTTTGCTTGCGTTGTCACCTCTTTTGGGGGTAGGTAATGGCAATGGCTGTACTAGACAGGGGGTTGCGGTAGTGGTGTAGCAGTGGCAGGACAAGGCTGGCGAGAGGGGCACCTTCTAGGAGTTCTTGCATGATGCCACATGGGCGGGAGCAGGTGTAATAGCAGCAGTGGGAGGCAAACAGTAGTGTGCCGAGGATGGGGAGCACGGCATGTGCAGGGAGGTCCCAGGATCCGCCGCAAGGGCAGTCTGAGGCTTACAGGCATGTGAGCGATGGGCTAGGAGGGTGAATAAGGATGACAGGGAGAAGAGGTGGATGCATAGTGTGGCATGGGACCACGTGGGGTGACTACTGGCCATGGGATTGGCAAGAGGTGTGCCACAGAGAGCAGTGGCTTTTATCCAACGGCTATATTTGAGTTGGGGCCAATATATACTTCACCCAACCAGCCATTTGAATGTGTGAGAGCCCAAGCAACATACCAATACATGTTGTAGACCCAAGTGCTTAATAGAATCACTCGATAATTAGTGTAGGTGCTTTGCGAAGTGTTTAGGTTAGTTAGACCGCTTATGTGCTTGCTCTAGGTGAATCCTAGTTAGTTGAGTGAGTTTAGAAAATCCCACAAAATGCCTCGGCTCTTGTGTGAGCCATTGTAATTGTACTGAGTGGGGCGATAGTCTTCCGAGACTATGACAACCGAGTTTGTGTCACGACCGCTACCATGTATCAAAGGGAACGAGGCCCACAACATTTTGCCTGGAAGCTCGATAATGGAGATGGCGAGGAGCATTCATGAGGAGCCAGAAGCAGAGCACCACTTGCGTGCAGAGAAGACCCACGACTCTTTACAGAGTTACTCGACCATGGTGCTTGGCCCTCGCATGGGCTACCCTTTGCGTAGGGGCACCAATGAGGATTAGTCAAGACCTTGCGTGGTTTCGGATACCTTGGTAAAAATATTGCATCATCCATGGGAGTTTGCATCTCTACCCCTGCTGTTTACCTTCCGCATTTACATTAAGTACTTAAGTTTCAATATCTCTTCTCTAGTTATAATATTTAGGATTGAAACTTATGGTGCGTTTGGTTGTTGGACAGCTGGGGACAACCAGGACAGCGACGTCCCCTGACGTCCTCTCTTGTCCCTCCAATTTTGAGGGACAAATAGGGACAACACCGGGATAGTCCTATCCCAACCCCTAATTCTGAACCAAACAACCTTATTTGGGGGATAATCTCATCTCTTCCCATTCTGTCATTGCAACCAAACGCATCCTTAGGTATTGTGGTAGAGATAGAAACACATAGACTAAACCTAGTTTACACATTCTAGATTGTTTATCTACATAGGTTTTGATCTAGGGATTTATTTGTGGCCTAGTTTAGAGATAGTTTTTAGAAGTCCTAATTCACCCCCCTCTTAGGTGTCACTGTTTCCTACAAGTGGTATCAGAGGCCGGTTTGGCTCATTTGAAACATTTTAGCTTCACTGCTAATCGAGCCGACACTTTTTAGAGGAAGGGGATGGATACCCATAGGCCACCACACTTCGACGGCACTAACTTCCCATATTATAGTGCTAGAATGGCTTGTTTCCTAGAAGCAGTTGATCTAGGTGTTTGCAGAGTTACTCGTGACGGGATGAAACCACCAAAGAATCTCAAAAAACTCACCACGAGTGACGAAAAAGAAATTCATTTAAATGCTAGAGCCAAAAATTGCTTGTATGAATCTCTTAGCATAGAAATTTTCAATCAAGTATTTACCTTGAAAACTACCATTGAGATTTGGCTAAAATTACCTGAACTCCATGACGGCACATCCAATGTCCGTGAACAAAAACATTGCCTAGTTTTAAATGAGTATAATTCTTTTGCTATGAAAGAAAATAAGCTTGTTAGAGACATGTATTCCCTCTTAAATCTTGTGATTAATGAGCTCAACTCTATTGGAATTAATAAGCTAGGTGGTGCGGACATTGTGAGGAAGATCATCTCCCTACTACCACAACAAAGATATGGGAGCATCATCACCATTCTTCACAACCTCGAGGACTTGAGCCAAATGACCCCGACAATTGTGATTGGAAAATTTGTGGCATTTGAGATGTCGCGGAAAATGGGTCAACAAGAGGAGCCAACTTCTTCAAAGCCATATTATTTTGCATGTGATGAACATAAAAAGATGAAAGGCAAGAAGAAGGCTCCAAGCTCAAGTGAAGAAGAGGAGGAAGAAGATGATGATGATGATGATCAACCCTCAACATCATCCTCCGAGGATGAAGAAACAGTCTGACACGTCGGAAAGGTAATGGGGATGATTCGCAAGATTAATCTAATGGGTGTGCCTCAGCAAGTGTAGGATCTTCTCTTTAACATTGACAGGAAAAAGCAAATAAAGAGAGGATGCTTTGCATGTAGGGAGAAGGGCCATTTCAGGGACAACTATCAAATATGGTTGAACCCACAAAGAGGAGGAGCAAAGGCAAGGCACTTACAAGAGTCAAGACTTGGGATGACTCTTCAAGCGAAGATGATCCCCCAAAGACTCGTAGCCATCACTCTTCTCACGCTCTTCATGGTCATCTCACAAATGCCTTATGGCAAGAGGTAAAACAAGTATCTCATCCTCTAGTGATGAAAGTGATGATGAGTGTGATGAAGAGGGAAAGCCCTCCTTAAATGAACTTGTGCATGTCGTTAAGTTTTTTGAGGATTTTTGCACTAAACAAAAGGCTCAACTTAAAACTTTGAAAAATAAGTTGATTAGCTCTCAAAATTATTATAAATGTTTGCTAGAAAAATTTGAAACATTTGCAAATTTGAATTGAGAGCTAACAACTAAAATTGAGAAATTAGAGCCTAATGCTCCATCCTCAACAACCGATGATAGCCTTATCAAAAAGAATAAAAAAACTTAAGGCTAAGTTAGCTAGCTCTCAAGAAGCTATTGAAAACTTGCTAAAGAAAATGGAAATTCTTAGCATGCATAATAATGAGCTAACTAGTAAGCTAGAGAGCATCGGTAGCACCCCAGGAGCATTTTTAGTTGAAGTTCCTAAATTATTAAGAAAGATGCTTCTACTTCTTGCTTTGATTAATTGATGATTCTAATCCCTGCAATCAAGTTCGTTAAGAATGTTGTTATAGAAACATGTTTGAATGAGATTGCAATGGAGAATGAGCAATTCAGGAAAGAGTTGGCTCGCATAGGCAAGGCTTTGTATGACAAGAAAGGCAAAGACAAACAAACCCAACCTCTTCAGGATAACACCACTGCGGGAGTGAACAAGCCTATGGAGGGAGAAACTGTGGTTTGTAGGCTATGCCACAAGGAAGGCCACAAGTCTTACCAATTCAAGGCAAAGACCAGGGATAAGAAAAAGCAAAAGCCAACAAGCAAAATCTCCAACACCTACATCAACAAGGTGGACAAAAAGGCCGCTACACCATATTTGATCAAGAGGAAAAAGAATGGAAAGTTGATACCAATCAAGGCCAACAAGCAAGCAAACAAAGGAAACGGGGCCAAACGCATCTAGGTGCCAAAGGAGATTATCTCAACCATGAAAAGCACCAAGAAGGTTTGGATCCCATGAGGGAAGTGAGAAGTCTGAAGCACTCAGGGAATTTGGAGACTTGGCAAAATTGGGATGTATATCATGGGATGCATCATATTGGATCAAGTCTATTGCCAAGTGGGTTAGTGAATACTTTGGACCCAAATTCTCCACTCATGACTAAGGTAACTAGATTTATTGTATCTCCTATTTTCATATATGCATATCTATTTTCTTATTTCTAGTTTTACCTAAAAGGCCTAGATTTACATATGGTATTTACTTTTGATTAGAGGTGCATGCATACTAGGTCAATCATATGGTAGGAATGCTCGTTTTCAATTCATATTCTTCAACAAACCTACATGGTTTAAAATGTTTAGTTAAGCATGGTGTAAGGAAAATGGACCTTGAGTCTTTTGCTCAAAAGGTTTTGGTGTTTGATGATCAACATAACCTATGGGCTAATATGTTTGCTAGTGTTTATGTTTATAGTTCATAGGATGCGAAGAGGATTGGACTAAGGCACTGAGGATGCAACACCTCAAAAGAAGACATAAAAAGAGCTTAGAAGTCCAAGGCTCAAGAACAAAAGAAGCCCAAGGAAACAGCAACGGAATCCATGAAGTGGGCAGTCAGCCAGCGCCCTGGTGGCGCACCGGACAGTGAACAGTGTCCTGTCCGGTGTGCACCGGACTGTCCGGTGGGACACCGGGCAATTTGCGCAGAGAGGCCCACAATGGGTGCTCTCAGGCTATAGCACCGGACAGTCTGGCTAACGGTCGACTACTACAGACCCCAATGGTCGGCTGACGTGGCAGGGCACGGGGCAGTGAATAGTGCTTGTCTGGTGTGCACCAGACTGTCTAGTGCGTGAAAGGGAAATAGGGTCAAACCTTTTCCTATATGATTTTGGTGGTTGAATTGCCCAACACAAATAATTGGACTAACTAGTTTGCTCTAGATTATGAGTTCTACAGGTGCCAAAGGTTCAACACAAACCAATAAAAAGTCCAAGATAGGGTTCAAAAGAAAGGAGCAAGAATCAACTGAAGGCTGCCTTGGTCTGGCGCACCGGACTGTCCGGTGTGCCACCGGACTGTGTCCGGTGCACCAGGGAGATCAACTTCGAACTTGCCACCTTCGGGTTTCTAGAAATCGCTCTCCGCTATAATTCACCGGACTGTCCGGTGTGCCAGCGGGAGCAACGGCTATAGCGCAATGGTCGAGTTCAACGGTCGGCTGACAATGCTACAGTGCACGAACTGTGCGCGCAGAAGTCAGAGCAGGCGCAAAAGGTGCACCGAACAGTGAACAGGACCTGTCCGGTGCACCATCGGACTGTCTGGTGGCCCATCTGTCAGAAGCTCCAATGGTCGAACCCTAACAGTTGGGTGACGTGGCTGGCGCATCGGACAGTGTCCGGTGGCGCACCGGACTATCCGGTGCGCCCATCGACAGCAGAGTTCCCCAACGGCCATTTTGGTGGGTGGGGCTATAAATACCCCCCCAACCACCACACTTCAAGGGATCCAAGTTTTTAGCCATTGCATTCAATACAAGAGCTCTAGACTTCACTCCAAGACACAAACAAGAGATCAAATCCTCTCCCAAGTCCAAAGATCACTCCAAACATTTAGTGACTAGTGAGAGAGAGATATTTGTGTTCATTTGAGTTCTTGTCGCTTGGATTGCTTTTCTTATTCCCCATTTCTTGTTCTCAACAACTTTGTAATCAAAGCAAGAGACACCAAGTTGTGGTGGTCCTTGTGGGGACTAAGTGTCCCAATTGATTGAGAGAGGGAAAGGGTTGAAAGAGACCCGGTCTTTGTGACCACCTCAACAGGGAGTAGGTGTGCAAGAACCGAACCTCGGTAAAACAAATCACCATGTCATTCTCTTCATTTGCTTGTGATTTATTTTCGCCCTCTCTTTCAGACTCGATTTTATTTCTAACGCTAACCCCGGCTTGTAGTGTGTGCTTAAGTTTATAATTTTTAGATTCCGCATATTCACCCCCCCCCCTCTAGGTGACTTTCAATTGGTATCGGAGCCTGGTACTTCATTAGAGCCTAACCGCTCGAAGCGATGTCGGAAGATCACACCAAGAAGGAGATGGTGACCGGCGAGAATCCCGCCACAAGCCACGGGAAGACTCCACCGGAAGAGTCCGGCAACAAGGGGAAGGGATCCCCTTCACACACACCAAGTCGCATCAGAGCGGCGACAAGAAGAAGAAGATGAAGAAGGTGGTCTACTACGAGACCGACTCTTCATCGCCATCCACCTCCGGCTCCGAAGCGCCGTCCGTCACTTCTAAGCGCCATGAGCGCAAGAAGTATAGTAAGATGCCACTTCGTTATCCCCATATCTCTAGACACACTCCTTTACTTTCCGTTCCACTAGGCAAACCACCCGTCTTTGAGGGTAAAGATTATTACATGTGGAGTGATAAAATGAGGCATCACCTAACCTCACTCCACACTAGTATTTGGGACATTGTTGAGTTTGGAGTGTAGGTACCATCTTCGGGGGATGAAGATTATGATTCGGACGAGGTTGCCCAAATCCGGCACTTCAACTCCCAAGCCACTACTATACTCCTCGTCTCTCTAAGTTGAGAGGGGTATAATAAGGTGCAAGGGTTGAAGAGCGCCAAAGAGATTTGGGACATGCTCAAGACCGCGCACGAAGGAGATGAGGTGACCAAGATCACCAAGCGAGAAACGATCGAGGGGGAGCTCGGTCGATTCATGCTCAACCAAGGGTAGGAGCCACAAGCCATGTACAACCGGCTCAAGACCTTAGTGAACCAAGTGCGCAACCTCGAGAGCACAAAATGGGATGACCATGAAATGGTCAAGGTTATTCTAAGATCACTTGTTTTTCTTAATCCTACTCAAGTACAATTAATTCGTGGTGATCCTAGATATAAGCTAATGTCCCCCGAGGAGGTTATAGGAAAGTTTGTGAGCTTCGAATTGATGATCAAAGGCTCCAAACAAGTTATCGAGCGAGGCGCAACCTCCACACCCGAGGTGCAACCCATCGCATCCAAAGCGATGGAAGAGAAGAAAGAAGAATCTACATCAAGTAGGCTTCCCATCGACGCCTCCAAACTCGACAACGAGGAAATAGCGCTCATCATCAAGAGCTTCCGCCAAATCCTCAAGCAAAGGAGGGGGAAGGACTACAAGCCTCACTCCAAGAAAGTTTACTACAAGTGTGGTAAGCCTAGTCACTTTATTGCTAAATGTCCATTATCAAGTGACAATGACAGGGGCGACGATAAGAAGGGGAGAAGGAAGGAAAAGAAGAAGTACTACAAGAAGAAGGGCGGCGATGCCCATGTTTGTCGGGAGTGGGACTCCGACGAGAGCTCCACCGACTCCTCCTCCGATGAGGACGCCGCCAACATCGTCGTCAACAAGGGCTTCCTCTTCCCAAACGTCGGCCACAAGTGCTTCATGGCAAAGGACGGCAAGAAGAAGAAGGTAAAATCTAGAGCCTCTACAAAATATACAACATCTAGTGATGAGGCTAGTTCTAGTGATGATGAAGATGATTTGCTTACCCTTTTGCCAACCTAAACATGCAACAAAAGGAAAAATTGAATGAATTGATTAGTGTTATTCATGAGAAGGATGAACTTTTGGATAACCAAGAGGACTTCCTTATTAAAGAAAACAAGAAGCATGTTAAGGTTAAAAATGCTTATGCTCAGGAAGTAGAGAAATGTGAAAATTGACTAGTAAGCTAAGCACTTGCCATGACACTATCTCTAACCTTAGAAATAAAAATGCCAAATTAATTGCTAAGGTTGAGAAATTAAATGCTTGTGATGATTCTCATGTCAACCTTAAAAATGATAATGCTAGTTTAATTGCTAAGATTGACAAGTTAAATGAATCACTTTCTAGCCTTAAAATTGAGAATGAAAAATTAATTGTTAAGGCTAAAGATTTAAATGTTTGCAATGTTTCTATTTCCAATCTTAAAGATGAGAATGCTATTTTACATGCTAAGATTGACGAATTAAATGCTTGCAAACCCTCTACATCTACTGTTAGTCATGTCTCTATTTGCACTAGATGTAGAGATGTTAATGTTGATGCTATCCATGATCACATTGTTATGATTAAACAACAAAATAATCATATAGCAAAATTAGATGCTAAAATTGCCGAGCATGAATTAGAAAATGAAAAATTTAAATTTGCTCATAGTATGCTTTATAGCGGGAGACGCCCTGGCATTAAGGATGGCATTGGCTTCAAACAGGGAGGCAATGTCAAGCTCAATGCCCCTAAAAGATTGTCTAATTTTGTTAAGGGCAAAGCTCCCATGCCACAGGATACGAGGGCTATATTTTATATCCTGCTGGTTATCCTGAGGATAAGATTAGGAGAATTCATTCTAGGAAGTCTCACTCTGGCTCTCATCATGCTTTCATGTATTTCATGTATAAGAGTGAGGCATCTAGTTATAGGCGTTCTACTCATGTTAAAATGCCTAAAAAGAAATCTCCTATTGCATCAAATGAACCTAATATTTCATTTAAGACTTTTGATGCTTCATATGTGCTCACTAACAAATCAGGCAAAGTAGTTGCCAAATATGTTGGAGGCAAACACAAGGGGTCAAAGACTTGTGTTTGGGTACCCAAGGTGCTTGTTTCTAATGTGAAAGGACCCAAGACCGTTTGGGTACCTAAGAACAAGGCCTAAACTTGTTTTGTAGGTTTATGCATCCGGGGGCTCAAGTTGGATCATTGATAGCGGGTGCACAAACCACATGACTGGGGAGAAAAGGATGTTCTCCTCCTATGAGAAAAACCAAGATCCCCAAAGAGCTATCACATTCGGGGATGGAAATCAAGGTTTGGTCAAAGGACTTGGTAAAATCGCTATATCACCTGACCATTCTATTTCCAATGTTTTTCTTGTAGATTCATTAGATTATAACTTGCTTTCTGTTTCTCAATTATGCAAAATGGGCTACCATTGTCTTTTTACGGATGTAGGTGTTACTGTCTTTAAAAGAAGTGATGATTCAATAGCATTTAAGGGAGTGTTAGAGGGTCAGCTATACTTAGTTGATTTTAATAGAGCTGAACTTGACACTTGCTTAATTGCTAAGACTAATATGGGTTGGCTCTGACATCGCCGACTAGCCCACGTTGGGATGAAAAATCTTCACAAGCTTCTAAAGGGAGAACACATTTTGGGACTAACAAATGTTTATTTTGAGAAAGACAGGATTTGTAGCGCATGTCAAGCAGGGAAGCAAGTTGGTATTCATCATCCACCCAAGAACATCATGACGACTGACGGGCCGCTTGAGCTGCTCCACATGGATTTATTCGGCCCAATAGCTTACATAAGCATCGACGGGAGTAAGTACTGTCTAGTTATTGTGGATGATTATTCTCGCTTCACTTGGGTATTCTTTTTGCAGGATAAATCTCAAACCCAAGAGACCTTAAAGGGATTCTTGAGACGGGCTCAAAATGAGTTCGGCTTAAGGATCAAAAAGATTAGAAGCGACAATGGGACGGAGTTCAAGAACTCTCAAATTGAAGGCTTCCTTGAGGAGGAGGGCATCAAGCATGAGTTCTCTTCTCCCTACACTCCTCAACAAAATGGTGTAGTGGAGAGGAAGAATAGAACTCTATTGACATGGCGAGAACCATGCTTGATGAGTACAAGACACCGGACCGGTTTTGGGCCAAGGCGATTAACACCGCCTGCTACTCCATCAACCGGCTCTACCTTCACCGAATCCTCAAGAAGACATCATATGAACTCCTCACCGGTAAAAATCCCAATGTTTCATATTTTAGAGTCTTTGGTAGCAAATGTTTTATTCTTGTTAAAAGAGGTAGAAAATCTAAATTTGCTCCTAAGGCTGTAGAAGGCTTTTTACTTGGTTATGATTCAAACACAAGGGCATATAGAGTCTTTAACAAGTCCACTGGACTAGTTGAAGTTTCTTGTGACATTGTGTTTGATGAGACTAATAGCTCTCAAGTAGAGCAAGTTGATCTTGATGAGTTAGATGATGAAGAGGTTCCATGCGTCGCGCTAAGGAATATGTCCATTGGGGATGTGTGTCCTAAGGAATCCGAAGAGCCTCCACAAGCACAAGATCAACCTTCATCTTCCATACAAGCATCTCCACCAACTCAAGATGAGGAATAGGCTCAAGATGATGAAAATGAAGATCAAGAGGATGAGCCACCTCAAGAGGAGGACAATGATCAAGGGGGAGATGCCAATGATCAAGACAAGGAAGACGATCAGGGTCCAAGACCGCCACACCCAAGAGTCCACCAGGTGATTCAAAGACATCACCCCGTGAACACCATTCTCGGCGATATTCATAAGGGGGTAACTACTCAATCTCAAGTCACTCATTTTTGTGAACATTACTCTTTTGTTTCCTCTATTGAGCCACACAGGGTAGAGGATGCACTTAAAGATTCGGATTGGGTGCTGGCGATGCAAGAGGAGCTCAACAACTTCACAAGGAATGAGGTATGGCATTTAGTTCCACGTCCTAACCAAAATGTTGTAGGAACCAAGTGGGTATTCCCCAACAAGCAAGATGAGCATGGTGTGGTGACAAAGAACAAAGCACGACTTGTGGCCAAGGGTTATTCACAAGTCGAAGGTTTGGATTTTGGTGAAACCTATGCACCCGTAGCTAGGCTTGAGTCAATTCGCATATTACTTGCCTATGCTTCTTACCATGGCTTTAAGCTATATCAAATGGTCGTGAAGAGTTCCTTCCTCAATGGACCAATCAAGGAAGAGGTTTATGTTGAGCAACCTCCCGGCTTTGAAGATAGTGAGTACCCTAACCATGTTTACAAACTCTCAAAGGCGCTTTATGGGCTCAAGCAAGCCCCAAGAGCATGGTATGAATGCCTAAGAGATTTTCTTATCACTAATGGATTCAAAGTCGGTAAAGCCGATCCTACTCTCTTTACTAAAACTATTGCAAAAGATTTGTTTGTATGCCAAATTTATGTTGATGATATCATATTTGGGTCTACTAACAAATCTACTTGTGAAGAGTTTAGTAGGATCATGGTACAGAAATTCGAGATGTCTATGATGGGGGAGCTAAAGTATTTTGTAGGATTTCAAGTCAAGCAACTCCAAGAGGGCACCTTCATCAGCCAAACGAAGTACATTCAAGACATACTCACCAAGTTTGGAATGAAGGATGCCAAGCCCATCAAGACACCCATAGGAACCAATGGGCATCTCGACCTTGACACAGGAGGTAAATCCGTAGATCAAAAGGTATACCGGTCGATGATAGGATCGTTACTTTACTTATGTGCATCTCGACCGGATATTATGCTTTCTGTATGCATGTGTGCAAGGTTCCAAGCCGATCCTAAGGAAGTTCACCTTAGGGCCGTGAAGAGAATCTTGAGATATTTAGTTTATACTCCTAAGTTTGGTCTTTGGTACCCCAAGGGATCCTCTTTTGATTTAATTGGTTATTCAGATGTTGATTGGGCAGGGTGTAAGATTGATAGGAAGAGCACATCAGGGACTTGTCAGTTTTTGGGGAGATCCCTGGTGTCTTGGGCTTCAAAGAAACAAAACTCTGTAGCTCTTTCCACCGCCGAACCCGAGTATATTGCCGCAGGCCATTGTTGCGCACAATTGCTTTGGATGAGGCAAACCCTCAAGGACTATGGCTACAAATTTAGCAAAGTCCCTCTCCTATGTGATAATAAGAGTGCAATCCGCATGGCGGATAATCCCGTTGAACAAAGCCGCACTAAGCACATAGCCATTCGGTATCACTTTATGAGAGATCACCAACAAAGGGGGGGATATCGAGATAGCCTATATTTACACCAAAGAACAATTAGCCGATATCTTTACCAAGCCTTTAGATGAGAAAACCTTTACCAAACTTAGGAATGAGCTAAGCATTCTTGATTCTCAGAACTTTGACTGATATTTTGCACACATAGCTCATTTATATACCTTTGATCATATCTCTTTTATATCTATGACTAATGTGTTTTCAAGTGTATTCTCATGCTTAGTCATAGAATTGAAAGGGAAATGGAGTATTCGGCAAAGACGACGCTTCCACTCAATCGGTATTATCTCCTCTTTGCTGGTATTCCGCCATCTCTCCACATTTGTATAATCTTTCACTCATATTTTGTTTGCCATAGTGGGAGAAAATGTTATTAGGGCTTATATTTCACTCACAAGTATCCGTTTTTGGCGATTAATGCCAAAGGGGGAGAAAGTATTAGCCCAAAGCAAAAGGACCGCACCACCACCAAAGAATTTTAAAAATGAAATTTTCAAATTGGTATCTTAATGTGTTTTAAAAAGGGGGAGAAAGTTCTATTATCTTCAAAAATTTGTAAAACCCTCTTGAACACTAAGAGGAGAATTTCATTGAGGGGGAGTTTTGTTTAAGTCAAAGGAAAAGCATTTGAAACAGGGGAAGAAAATTTCAAAATCTTGAAAATGCTTCTCGAAATCTTACTTATACACCTTTGACTATTTGCAAAAAGACTTCAAAAAGAATTTCCAAAAGAATTTGCAAAAACAAGACATGTGGTGCAAGCGTGGCCCAAAATGTTAAATAAGAAAGAAAGCAATCCATGCATATCTATTGAAATAATTATATTGGTTTCACTCCAAGCAACCTTTGCACTTACCTTATGCAAACTAGTTCAATTCTGCACTTATATATTTGCTTTGGTTTGTGTTGGCATCAATCACCAAAAAGGGGGAGATTGAAAGGGCAATAGGGTCAAACCTTTTCATATATGATTTTGGTGGTTGAATTGCCCAACACAAATAATTGGACTAACTAGTTTGCTCTAGATTATGAGTTCTACATGTGCCAAAGGTTCAACACAAACCAATAAAAAGTCCAAGATAGGGTTCAAAAGAAAGGAGCAAGAATCAACCGAAGGCTGCCCTGGTCTCGCGCACCGGGCTGTCCGGTGTGCCACCGGACGGTGTCCGGTGCACCACGGAGATCAACTCTGTACTTGCCACCTTCGGGTTTCTGGAAATCGCTCTCCGCTGTAATTCATCAGACTGTCCGGTGTAGCACCAGACTGTCCGGTGTGCCAGCGGGAGCAACGGCTACAGCGCAACGGTCGAGTTCAACGGTCGGCTGACAACGCTACAGTGCGCGGACTGCGAGCGCAGAAGTCAGAGCAGGCGCACCGGACAGTGAACAGGACCTGTCCGGTGCACCACCGGACTGTCCGGTGGCCCAGCTGTCAGAAGCTCCAAGGTCAAACCCTAACGGTTGGGTGACGTGGCTGATGTACCGGACAGTGTCCGGTGGCGCACCGGACTATCCGGTGTGCCCGTCGACGGCAGAGTTCCCAACGGCCATTTTGGTGGGTGGGGCTATAAATACCCCCGAACCACCACACTTCAAGGCATCCAAGTTTTCAGCCATTGCATTCAATACAAGAGCTCTAGACTTCACTCCAAGACACAAACAAGAGATCAAATCCTCTCCCATGTCCAAAGATCACTCCAAACATTTAGTGACTAGTGAGAGAGAGATATTTGTGTTCATTTGAGTTCTTGTCACTTGGATCGCTTTTTTTCTTCCCCATTTCTTGTTCTCAACACCTTTGTAATCAAAGCAAGAGACACCAAGTTGTGGTGGCCCTTGTGGGGACTAAGTGTCCCAATTGATTGAGGAGAAAAGCTCACTCGGTCTAGGTGACCGTTTGAGAGAGGGAAAGGGTTGAAAGAGACCCGGTCTTTGTGACCACCTCAACGGGGAGTACGTTTGCAAGAACCGAACCTTGGTAAAACAAATCACCGTGTCACTCTCTTCATTTGCTTGTGATTTGTTTTCGCCCTCTCTTTCGGACTCGATTTTATTTCTAACGCTAACCCCGGCTTGTAATGTGTGCTTAAGTTTATAATTTTCAGATTCTGCCTATTCACCCCCCCCCCCTCTAGGTGACTTTCAGTGCGCCGGTCGACAAAAAGCTACTGCTTCTGTCCAACGGCTATAATTGTGGGGGAGACTATAAATACGCCCCCCAACCGGCCATTTGAAAGTGTGGGAGACCAAGCAACATACCAAGGCATATTGTAGACATTTCCATGTGCTCATACACCCAAGTGCTTAATAGAATCAGTCGGTGAATAGTGTAGGTGCTTTGCGAAGTGCTTAGGTTAGTTAAACCGCATTAGCGCTTGCTCTAGGTGAACCCTAGTTAGTTGAGTGGGTTTAGAAAAACCACACAACCCCTTGGCTCTTGCGCGAGCCGTTGTAATTGTATCTAGTGGGGCGAGAGTCTTGCGAGACCGTCACAACCGCGTTTGTGTCACAGCCGCCACCGTGTACCGGAGGGAACAAGGCCTCTAGTGTTTTGGCAGAAAGCTCGATAGTGGAGACGGCGGGGAGCGTCTGAGAGGAGCCGGAAGCAGAGAACCACTTGTGCATGGAGAAGGCTCGTAGCTCTTTACAGAGTTACTCGACCGAGGTTCTTGGCCCTCGCGTGGGCTTCCCTTTGCGTAGGGGCACCAACGACGATTAGTAGGAACCTTGCATGGTTCCGGATACCTCGGTAAAAATACTGGCGTCATCCACGAGAGTTTTCATCTCTACCTTGCTCTTTACCTTCTGCATTTACATTAAGTATTTAAGTTTCAATCTTGTCTTTTTGGTAGACTATCTAGATTGAAACTTAGGCTTTGCGGTAGGGATAGCAACACTTAGACAAAACCTAGTTTGCACATTCTATATTGTTTATTTATATAGGTTTTGCTCTAGGGATTTACTTTTGGCCTAGTTTAGAGAAAGTTTTTAGAAGTATTAATTCACCCCCCCCCCTCTTAGGCATCACTGTTTCCTTCAATTGGTATCAAAGCCTAGTTTGGCTCATTTGAAACGCTTTAGCTTCACCGCTAAAAGAGCTGACGCATCTTAGAGGAAGGGGACGGATACACATAGGCCACCACACTTTGACGGCACTAACTTCATATATTATAGTGCTAGAATGGCTTGTTACCTAGAGGCTGTTGATCTAGGTGTTTGGAGAGTCACTAGTGACGGGATGAAACCACCCAAAAATCCCGAGAAAACCACCACGAGTGAGGAAAAAGAAATTCATTTAAATGCTAGAGCCAAAATTGCATGTATGAATCTCTTAGCATGGATATTTTTAATCAAGTTTTTACATTAAAAACTGCTGATGAGATTTGGCTAAAACTGCATGAGTTCCATGATGGCATATCCAATGTCCGTGAGCAAAAACATTGCCTAGTCTTAAATGAGTATAACTCTTTTGCTATGAAGGATAATGAGCTTGTTAGAGATATGTATTCTCGTTTGAATCTAACCATCAATGAGCTCAATTCTATTAGCATTAATAAGCTAGGTGATGTAGACATTGTGATGAAGATTATCTCCCTACTACCACAACAAAGATATGGGAGCATCATCATTATTCCTCACAACATGGAGAACCTGAGTACAATAACCCCGACCATTGTGATCGGAAAGATTGCGACATTTGAAATGACGCGGAAAATGGATCGACAAGAGGAGCCAACTTCTTCAAGATCATATGTTTTTGCATGTGATGAAAGAAAAGGCAAGAAGAAGGCTCCCACTCCAAGTTCCTCAAGTGAAGAAGAGGAAGAAGAAGAAAGTGATGATGATGAAGATAATCAACCATCAATATCATCCTACGAGGACGAAGAAACAATTTGACATGTCAGAAAGGTAATGGGGATGATCCACAAAATTAATCTATTGGGTGTGCCTGCAAGTCGAGGACCTTCTCTTTAACATTGACAGGAAAAAGCAAAGAAAGAGAGGATGCTTCGCATGCGGGGAGAAGGGCCACTTTAGGGATAGCTGTCCAAATATGGCTGAACCCACAAAGGGGAGGAGTAAAGGCAAGGCACTTACAAGTGTCAAAACTTGGGATTACTCTTCAAGCGAAGATGAACCCCCAAGGACGCGGAACCACCGATCCTCATCACGATCATCACGCAAGTGCCTTATGGCAAGAGGTAAAATGTGTGGTCCATCCTCTAGTGATGATAGCAGTAGTGATGATGAAGGTGAGGGAAAGCCCTCTGTAGATGAGCTTGCGGAAGCCGTAATTTTTTTCAGGATGTATGCACTAAACAAAAGCCTCAACTTAAAACTTTGAAAAATAAGTTGATTAGCTCTCAAAATGATTATAAATGTTTGCTAGAAAATTTTGAAACATTTGCAAATTTAAATTGTGAGCTATCAACTAAAATTGAGCAATTAGAGTCTAGTGATCCATCCTCAGCTACCGATGATGGCCTTATTAAAAAGAATGAAAAACTTAAGGCTAAGTTAGCTAGCTTCCAAGAAGCCATTGAAAACTTGTTAGGGAAAATGGAAATTCTTAGCATACACAATAATGAGCTAACTACTAAGCTAGAAAACATTGGTAGCACCCTAGGAATATCTTTGGTTGAAATGCCTGAAATTATTAAGAAAGATGCTTCTACTTCTTGCTTTCATTTAATTGATGATTCTAACCCCTGCAACCAAGTTTCTGTTAAGAATGTTGTTATAGAAACATGCTCGGATGAGATTGCAATGGAAAATGAACAATTAAAGCAAGAAATGGCTCGCCTTAGCAAGGCTTTGTATGACAAGAAAGGCAAAGCCAAACAAATCCAACCTCCTCGGGATAACACCACTACGGGAGTGAACAAGCCTGTGGAGGGAGAAACTGTGATTTGTAGGCTATGCCACAAGGAAGGTCACAAGTCTTACCAATGCAAGGCAAAGACCGGGGATAAGCAAAGGCAAAAGCTCAAGCAAAAGCCAACAAGCAAAATCTCCAACACCTACATCAACAAGGTGAACAAAAAGGTTGTTATACCATATTTGATCAAGAAGAAAAAGAATGGAAAGATGATAGCAATCAAGGCCAACAAGCACGCCAATGAAGGAAAGGGGGCCAAACGCATCTGGGTGCCAAAAGAAATTATTACAACCATGAAAAGCACCAAGAAGGTTTGGATCCCAAGAGGGAAGTGAGAAGTCCGAAGGACATCGGGGAATTTGGAGACTTGGAAAAATTGGGATGTATAACATGGGATGCATCATATTGGATCAAGTCTGTTGCCAAGTGGGTTACTGTATACTTTGGACCCAAATTCCCCACCCATGACTAAGGTAACTAGATTTATTGCATTTCCTTTTTTAGATATGTGTATCTATTTTCTTATCTAGTTTTTACCTTACATGCCTAGTTTTGATTTTAACTGCATGCATACTAGGTCAATCATATGGTAGGATTGCTCGTTTTCAATTCATACTCTTGAGCAAGCCTACATGGTTTAAAATGTTCAGTCAAGCACGGCACATAGCTTATTCAACATTCCTAAGAAAATGATACATCAATTGGTATTTTCACATAATATATACTACAATTAATATACTACAAGTGGTATAATACTTCAATTGGTATCATTTAATTTATATGTGCCAAAGCTCGGATTATAGATAATTTGCCCCACTTGATATCAAAATCAAAGTGCATGTCTCCTACAAGTATTCAAAACTTGTATGCACACTTTTAGGGGGAGGTTACTCTATAATCTAAGTCTTTGAGACTAATACCTGTTTTCAAGTCTATTATATGTAGTAGTCTCATTGAAGAAAAATGGAGTCCCCGAAGAAAGACAATAAGCTTCCACTGCAAATCTACAAGTATTCTCATGTCTCGAAAGATTATAGTTGGTATCATTTACATGTCTTCTCCAGTGTTTGATTAGACTACATTTCATATCTTATACTTCCCATGTTGCTATAAATGCATATGTCGTCAAAAATATATTTGTTACCTATGCATAAGGGAAGTCCGTCTAATCAAATCATGTCTTGTACCTCTATTTCTCATATGTTTTTCCCTAAGTAGAGGATCTCTATCGGGGGGAGTATTTCTTTGTCTCTAAAGGGGGAGAAGTTTTCTTTCAAAAGGAGAACACTCGTTTAGGGGGAGTAATCTTTTAGTGCTTCAAATGTTAAATCTTTTAAGTGGGCAAGTCTTATTTGCTTCCTATATGCTTTTAATGTCTTCCTTTTCGGTGGTTGATGCCAAAGGGGGAGAAGTTTTAGGGACCAAAGCAATGAAAATTATATCAAACACCACCAAATTAAATTTTTGATCTTGCATGTGGTTTTGGCTCTTTGGTCTAAAATAGGAAGTAAGTGAATTATGGAGTTAGGGGAGGCTTAAGTCCATAATATCACTTTGTGGGGACAATCATGCATCCTAGCAAGTAGATTGCATATTTTCACTCAAATGTTTGTTATATTTGCTTGCTTTGGTTGTGTTGTCATCAATCACCAAAAAGGGGGAGATTGTAAGGAAAATGGACCCCGTGCCATTTAGCTCAAAAGGTTTTGGTCTTTAATGATCAACAGAACCTGTGGACTAATGTGTTTGCTAGTGTTTATGTTTATAGTTCATAGGATGTGAAAAGGATTAGACCAAGGCACTAAGGATGCAACACCTCAAAAGAAGACATAAAAAGAGCTTAGAAGTCCAAGACTCAAGAACAAAAGAAGCCCAAGGAAACAGCAAAGGAATCCATGAAGTGGGCAGTCAGCCAGTGCCCTGGTGGCGCACCAGACAGTGAACAGTGTCCTGTCCGATGTGCACCGAACTGTCCGGTGGGACACCGGGCAGTCTGTGCATAGAGGCCCACAACGGGTGCTCTCGGGCTGTAGCACCGGACTGTCCGGTGTGCACCGGACAGTCTGGGTAACGGTCGGATCCAACGGTCAACTGTTATAGACCCCAATGGTCGGCTGACGTGGCAGGGCACCGGACAATGAACAGTGCTTGTCCGGTGTGCACTGGACTGTCCGGTGCGCCCATCGATAGAAAGTTGTTGCTTCTGTCCAATGGCTATAATTGTGGGGGGAGGCTATTAATACCCCCAACCATCCATTTGAAGGTGTGGGAGCCCAAGCAACATACCAAGGCTATTGTATACATTTCCAAGTGCTCATACACCCAAGTGCTTAATAGAATCACTCAGTGATTAGCTAGGTGCTTTGTGAAGTGCTTAGGTTAGTTAGACCGTATTAGAAATTGCTCTAGGTGAACCCTAATTAGTTGAGTGAGTTTAGAAAAAACACACAACCCCTCGGCTCTTGCGTGAGTCGTTGTAATTGTAGCGAGTGGGGCGAGAGTCTTGCGAGACCGTGACAACCGCGTTTGTGTCACGACCTCCACCGTGTACCGAAGGGAACGAGGTCCACGGCGTTTCGACTAGTGGAGACGGCGGTGAGCGTCAGAGAGGAGCCAGAAGCAGAGCATCACTTGCGCATGGAGAAGGCCCGCGGCTCTCTACGGAGTTACTCGACCGAGGTGCTTGGCCCTCGCATGGGCTTCCCTTTGTGTAGGGGCACCAACGAGGATTAGTCGATACCTTGCGTGGTTCTGGATACCTCGGTAAAAATACTAGTGTCATCCATGAGATTTTGCATCTCTACCTTGCTCTTTACCTTCTACATTTACATTAAGTATTTAAGTTTCAATTTTGTCTTTTTTGTAGACCATCTAGATTGAAACTTAGGCTTTGCGGTAGAGATAGCAACACTTGGACAAAACCTAGTTTGCACATTCTAGATTGTTTATTTGTATAGGTTTTGCTCTAGGGATTTATTTGTGGCCTAGTTTAGAGAAAGTTTTTAGAAGTCCTAATTCACCCCCCCCCCTCTTAGGCGTCAATGTTTCCTTCACACGGCACATATCTTATTCAACATTCCTAAGTAAATGATACTCACACTACTTAATATATAGTTTATATACTTCATATGGTATATTATACAATTGGTATCATTTAACTCAGTAGCGGAGGCATAGCCCGGCAAGCTAGGGGACATGCCCGGGCTTCGGCCTGTTGCATGCAGTCCACTAAATATCCACATTAGTTAATTAGGCCCAATAATGTAGTGAAGGCTAGGTCATCCATCATTCCATATTTCCATCCGCACAGCGCCACCGCTCGCCAGCGTCCCGGCTCCACACTCCAGCTGCAGTGTTGCACGGCTACACCCTGCACACCTTGTCAGCCGTCAGCGCCTGCCACCAGCTGCCAGCGCCTAGGCGTCCAGTGCCCAGGCCAGGCGGCCAGCGACTAGCGGCCAACACCCAGGGCCCAGGTGGCCAGCGCCTAGGCACAGGCACTGCTCAACGCCGCCAATGCCAGCGCCTAGTGCCCACGCCGGACGCCGCCAGCCCGCCACTACTCGCCTGCGGCCTGCTCGTCCGTCTCTAACTCTCTGTCACCGTCAGGCATCAGCTCTGCACCTCTGCCAGTTTCTTAATTGATTTTTTATAGTATCTAATTATTGATTGTTGATTACTTGATTGAACATTTGATTTAATTTAAGTATTGACATGCGGTGAATTTTGGATTGCTAGATTGAGGAGGTATTTGATAGCACAAGGCAGTCACCCACCACCACCTCCTCCACTTCAACCTTCTGCTCCACCTCAAGATAGTAATCATGGATATGGATTTAATCTGGATGATATTGTAAGTGACCCAGCAATTAGAAAACAAATTTATGAGTTTCGTTCTGAAATTCGAGATCAAGTTAGAAGAGCTTACATTCAAAAAGGACCAACTCAACCTATTCTGAAGTTTCCTTTGAAGCAATTTGGAAATAATGCAAAGAAAAGAGCATTTTCTAAATCTTGGTATATAAATTATAATTGGCTAGAATACAGCAAGTCCAAAGATTTAGCATTTTGTTTCTATTGCTTCCTTTTTAAAGAGCCACAAAGGGTACAAATATTTGGATATGATGTGTTTAATAAAACGGGATTTAATGATTGGAAGCATGCATGCTGGTGGAGTGAGTAGTGCTCATAATAAGTGTGTTAAGCATTTTCATGATTTTCAAAATCAAAGACAAAGCATCTCAAGTCAGCTTAGTTGTGCTACTGAAGAAGCAGAGGAATTGTATCGAATCCGATTGACTTCATCTCTAGAATGTTCAAAGTTTCTAATTGCACAAGGCATGGCTTTTCGTGGACATGATGAATCTTCAACAGCTTTGAATAGAGGTAATTTTCTAGAGATGATAGATTGGTACAAAGACAAGAATGAAATTGTGAGGAAAGCTTTTAGTCATGGTTCAATGAATTGCAAGATGACTTCTCCTAATATTCAAAAAGATATTGCAAGATGTTGTGCAGAAGAAATTGTAGATGTGATCATGGGAGAGATTAAAGATAGAAAAAATTCTATTCTTATTGACGAGTCACGGCACATATCTGTGAAAGAGCAAATGGCAGTGATGCTAAGGTATGTATATGCACTAAACTTGTCGATTGTCACTATTTTATAATTACAATGTTGTATGACATAATCCTATCCTTGATTTAGGTATGTTGATGTTAAAGGGAAGGTTGTGGAACGATTCCTTACTTCACACCATGTCGTTGATACTACATCTGAAGCATTAAAGGTAGCGTTATTTGGCATCCTTGATAAGTATAATTTATCCATCTCTAGGATACGTGGACAAGGATATGATGGAGCTTCAAATATGAGGGGTGAATTTAATGGGCTACAGAAAAAGATTTTAGATGAAAATCCACATGCTTTTTGTGTCCATTGTTTTGCCCATCGATTGCAGTTAGTCATTGTTTCTGTTTCTAGCTGTTGCTCGGCTATTCATGATTTCTTTGAGTATGTCTCTTTAATTGTGACCACAACAAGCGCTTCATGCAAAAGAAGAGATGCATTGGTTGAAAGCCATCATAACAACATTTTGCGACAACTTGATTCCTTGGAGATTGAATCGTGTATAGGAAAACATCAACAGACCAGTCTTGCTAGATCTGGGGACACTAGATGGGGTTCACATCACATAACCCTTATCCGATTGGAGCTAATGTGAGACTCAGTTACTGAGGTGCTTGAGATGGTTGATAAAGATATTCGTGGTCCTTCTCCAGCTGCGTGGTTGCTTGAGAAAATGGAGTCTTTTGAGTTTGTTTTCATTATGAAGCTTATGCTAAAATTGTTTGCTATCACAAATGAGCTTTCTCATATCTTACAAAGAAAAGATATAAATATAGTTCATGCTATGGAGCTAATCCAAGATGTGAAAGCTCAATTAGCCACATTGAGGGAGAGTGGTTGGGAAGAAGTGTTTGATGAGGCTAAGATATATTGTGAGCAGAAGAATATTTTGGTGCCAAATATGATGGATGAAATACCAGTCAGAGGTCGTGCAAAGCGCCGAAATGAAACTACTACTTTCCTTCATCATTATCGTGTCGGGATTTTCTTTGTTGTTCTTGATAAAATATGTGTTGAGATGAATAATCGATTTGGAGAGTCCACTATTGAGATATTGACATGTTTCTCATGTCTTGATCCAAAGAATAACTTCTCTAGGTTTGATATAGATAGCCTTGTTCGAGGTGCTCAGATTTATGATGTTGATTTCTCTACTAGTGACTTTGCACAAATTAGACAACAACTTCAGACTTATATTCTTCAAGTAAAAAGGCATTTGGCATTCTCTACTTGCACTGATATTGCTAGTTTGGCTTCTAAGATTGTTGAGACAGAGAAACATAAGGTCTTTCCATTGATTTATAGACTTATTGAATTGGCATTAATATTACCGATGTCCACAGCATCTGTTGAAAGGGCATTTTCGGTGATGAAAATTATCAAGACTAATTTACGAAACAAGATGGCTGATGAGTGGTTCAATCATTTGATGGTGTGCTACATCGAGCGAGAAATATTCAAAGAACTTGATGACTCTACCATATTGTGATGGTTTCAAGGCATGAAGACTAGAAAGATGAATTTGTCTCATTCTCTACCATCTTGAGGTATTTACCGTGCTACGTTTAAATTTTTTAGCACTAAGTCATTTTTGCTTGAATGTTTGTATTTTATATCTATTCTCTTGAAATTTACTAGTCTATATTGAATATATACTTTAAAAACAATTTATAAATTTATAATGGTGCCCAGGCTCCGGTTACGGGCTGGCTCTGCCACTGATTTAACTTATATGTGCCAAAATTCGGATTATAGATAATTTGCCCCTCTTGATATCAAAATCAATGTACATGTCTCCTACAAGTATTCAAACATGTATGCACACTTTCGGGGAGAGGTTACTCTATAATCTAAGTCTTTGAGACTAATACTTGTTTTCAAGTCTATTATATGTATAGTCTCATTGAAGGAAAATGGAGTCCCGGAGAAAGACAATAAGCTTCCACTGCAAATATACAAGAATTTTCATGCTCCACGAGTGGTTTCATTCCACTATCGGTATCAATTTACATGTCTTCTCCAGATTTTGATTAGACTATATTTCATATCTTATGCTTTCCGTGTTGCTACAAATGCATATGTTGATAAAAATATATCTTTTACCTATGCATAGGGGAGTTAGTCTAATCAATCATGTCTTGTCACCTCTCTTTCTCATGTACTTTTCCTAAGTAGAGGATCTCCAACTGAAAGAGAAATTGGGTTAACCATTTTCTATAACTAATTTTGGTGGTCGATAGTCAACACAAACACATGAACTAACTAGTTTGTCTAGAATTCATGTATTACAGGTGCATAAGGCTCAACACAAACCAATAAAAGATTCAAGTTAGGGATTCAATTTGAAACAGAGCAAAGAACTTAAGTGTGTTGTGGATTAGCGCACCGTCCGGTGCACCAGGACCGTACAGTTGTCAACCAGCCACTCTCGAGAAAACAAATGTGTGCTCCGATATAATTCACCGGACTGTCCGGTGTGCCACTGGACTGTCCGGTGAGCCAGCGGAGCAACAGCTATCTGCTCCAACGGTCGACTCTGACAGATGAACAGTGTCATGGCAGAAGTCAGAGCAGGAGGTCAGAGGGGTACCGGACTGTCCTGTGTGGCACCGGACTGTCCAGTGCCGCAAGAGGACAAAGCTCCAATGGTCGACCCAGCTCCGAACCCTAACGGTTTGGTGACATGGCAGCGCACCGGACAGCGCACAGTACCTGTCTGGTGGCGCACCGGACTGTCCGGTGCGCCCATCGCCAGTATCCTCCCCAACGGCTATGGAAGTGGTTGGGGGATATAAATACCCCCCCCCCCCAACCACCTCATTCATATCCATCCAAGCATTCCAAACATCTTATTAAATACAAGAGCAAAAGACTCCACTCCAAGACACATCAAATGGATTGAATCCTCTCTTAGTCTCCAAAATTAACTCAATTCCATTAGGGACTTGAGAGAGGGTGTTCTTGTGTTCTTTTGTTGCTCTTGTTGCTTGGCTTGGCCTTTTTCTTTTCTTACTCTTATTCTCAAGTGCTTTGTAAGCGATGCAAGAGACACCAAGTGTGTGGTGGTCCTTGTGGGGTCATAGTGACCCGTGAGATTAAGGAAGAAGGCTCACTCGGTCTAAGTGACCGTTTGAGAGAGGGAAAGGGTTGAAATAGACCCGGTCTTTGTGACCTCCTTAACGGGGACTAGGTTCTTTGGAACCGAACCTC
Source organism: Zea luxurians (assembly GCA_029449295.1). NCBI lineage: Eukaryota > Viridiplantae > Streptophyta > Magnoliopsida > Poales > Poaceae > Zea > Zea luxurians. The sequence goes on along the minus strand of JAOPSE010000005.1, from coordinate 7,239,530 downwards.
GGTAAAACAAATCACCATGTTCACTCACCTTAATTCTTGGTTGATTTGTTTTCCCTCTCTTTTCGACTTGAATTTAACTCTAACGCTAACCCCAACTTGTAGTGTGTGTTTAAAGTTATAAATTTTAGGTTTCACCTATTCACCCCCCCCTCTAGGCGACTTTCACCAACAATGGGAGTATATCTTTGTCTATGACGAAGGGGGAGAACACTCCTTTAGGAGGAGTAATCTTTTAGAGGTCAAGTCTTATTCGCTTCCTATATGCTTTTAATGTCGTCCTTTTCGGTGTTTGATTCCAAAGGGGGAGAAGTTTTAGGGACCAAAGCAATTCAAAATATATCAAACACCAAACACCACCCAATTTAAAACTTTAAAATCTTGAACTTACAAGTAGTTTTGGTTCTACAAGTGTTTTTGGTCTAAAATAGGAAGTATGTGGATTATGGAGTTAGGGGAGGCTTAAGTCCATAATCACACTTTATGGGACATTCATGCATCCTAGCAAGTAGATTGCATATTTTAATCAAAGTATTTGTTATATTTGCTTGCTTGGGTTGTGTTGTCATCAATCACCAAAAAGGGGGAGATAAGGAAAATGGACCTCGGCCCATTTGACTAATTGATTTTGGTGTTTGATGATCAACATAGCCTGTGAACTAATTTGGTTGTTAGTGTTTGTGTTTGTAGTTCATGGGATGCTAAAGTGACTTGGACTAAGGCATTGAGGAAGCAACACCTCAAAAGAAGACAATAAGAAGACCATAAGTGAAGATCAACAAGTATCAAGCAAAGTCCAAAACATGAATAAAGTGTTGCCACTAGTGGATCGTCCAGCTGAGAGCACTGGACTGTCCGGTGCCACACCGCCGGACTGTCCGGTGTACCAGGGAACAATAGCCCAACGGCTAGTTCCTGGTGGCACTATGGAGGAGAGCCACCAGACTGTCCGATGCAAGGCTGGCAGCCCCAACAGTCACCTACCAGATCCACCAGATAAGGCGCCGGACTGTCCGGTGTACCGCAAAGAGCATCAACTTTTCTCCAACAGCTATATTTGAGTTGGGGCCTATATATACTTCACCCAACCGGACATTTTAAGGTGTGGAAGCCCAAGCAACATACCAATACATGTTGTAGACATTTCCAAGTGCTCAAACACCCAAGTGCTTAATAGAATCACTCAGTGATTAGCGTAGCTGCTTTGCGAAGTGCTTAGGTTAGTTAGATCGCTTATGCACTTGCTCTAGCTGAATTCTAGTTAGTTGAGTGAGTTTAGAAAAACCCACAAAACCTCTCAGCTCTTGTGCGAGCCGTTATAATTGTACCAAGTGGGGCAAGAGTCTTGCGAGACCGTGGCAATCGAGTTTGTGTCATGGTCGCCACCGTGTACTGGAGGGAACGAGGCCCACGGTATTTCGACCAGAAGCTCGATAGTGGAGATGGCGGGGAGCGTCTGAGAGGAGCCGGAAGTAGAGCACCACTTGCATGTGGAGAAGGCTCGTGGCTCTCTACGAAGTTACTCGACCATGGTGTTTGGCCCTCGTGTGGGCTACCCTTTGTGTAGGGGCACCAACGAGGATTAGTCAGGACCTTGTGTGGTTTCGGATACCTCGGTAAAAATACTGGCATCATCCATGAGAGTTTGCATCGCTAACCTTGCTCTTTATCTTCCGCATTTACATTAAGTACTTAAGTTTCAATCTCTCTTCTCTAGTTAGAATATTTAGGATTGAAACTTAGGTTTTGCGGTAGAGATAGAAACACATAGACTAAACCTAGTTTACACATTCTAGATTGTTTAGTTGCATTGGTTTTGGTCTGTGGATTTATTTGTGGCCTAGTTTAGAGATAGTTTTTAGAAGTTCTAATTCATCCCCTCCCCCTCTAGGCGTCACTATTTCCTACAGGGAGCACTTGGGTGTCAGCTGGTGGGAGTGAACGATTATGGGGAGGCTACACTAGCGCAAAACAAAATTTTTGACCCCCATAAACCAAGAACTCCCATTGTTATAGGTCATGGAATTACCGCTAGATGCTCAGGACAACGGAAGTCATCTCAATGTAAACGTATGCGTCGAGCAGTGTCGTGCAGTCGTCAGTGTCATTCATGTCTTCGCGCGGTTCGTCCTAGTACTCAAGATGCAGCACCTCCGAGGTATCCACACGTGTAACACCTTAAAACCCTATTTTTGGGATCTAGAAAAAATCATCTTAGGAACTAAATAAAAATGTTATCTAAGAAAAGATGGGAGAAAAGAATCATCGTAAGACTAGAGGTACTTTTTGAATAAACTATATATAAAATACTTGTAAAGAAAAATATCCAACCAAGGTAATTCTTTATATTGGACCTTACTTTTCACAAAAGAAATATATATAATGAATATTTTTGTTCTTCTAAATTAAACTTTTTAACTTTGATCAGACATTCAAAATTATTTGTGTATTGCATATGTGAACCAATACTTAGATAAATAAATTGGCAAATTTTATACTGGTGTTTTTGTTTGTGCATTAAAAACCTAAATTTAAAATCTCAACTGCAGATTTGAACTCAATTTTGAAATTGGATAGCAAATAAAATAATAATAAGAAAAGAAAGAAATGGGGAATAAAAGGAAGGGGGAGGGAAGTTCACGTGATGGGCCGGCCAGCTAGCCTACCCGTGCCAGCCCATCTCCCAGGCAGCACCCTCCGTGTACTCCATCCGTCTCACAGCGATATGGCTGGGTGTGTGCGCAGACGCTTCACGGTGGGCCCTACCTGTCATAGCCATCTCCTTGCGATCCGACTACGACGATCTTTCGGCGAGAGGAGATAATTTCGATTTGGCGGAAGATGACCCTTGCGATCCGACTACGACAAGCAAGCCCGAGGCGCCAATGCAATCGCTGAACCAACTCCCTGTGGTTACCGACCTTGCTGATGCGAGATCGGCCTGATCACGAAGATCGTTTCCTGTGCGCAATCGAAGAACGAACAAGAAAAAGATGCGAGCAATCTAATCTATTACTCGAGGGTGGAGTTCTGAATACACGAAGACAGTGCAGATTTGCGCGTGTTCGAGAGTAGCTAAAGCTAGATCTAAAACAAAACTCAAGAAATAAAGGAGGCGCAGCTCCTGGATAAATAGAGAGGGGGCGCAGCCCCTAGGGGCGGCCAACCCTAGGTCGTCCATTATGGGCCGCAGTTGGGCTGGTCGTCTATTCTTCCGGGCCTTCGTTCTTTAACAGCATGATGTAGTTCAATTCTCTTGCACGGGCCCGAGTCACTGGCCCAGGTGGAAGGGGTGGCGCCTGGACTGGGGAAGATGGTGCCTGGGCTGGAGAAGGTGCTGCTGGTGTAGATGTGCTCGTGTTGGTGTTGATGTCCTCATCATCCTCCCCTTCTTGAACTGAAGTCGTCCTCGACGGCAACTCCTCGTCTTCTCCCGCATACGGTTTCAAATCTGCAACATTAAAACTAGTGGAAACACCAAACTCCGCAGGCAGGTCAAGGGTATAAGCATTATCATTAATCTTGGTTAGTATCTTAAAAGGACCAGCAGCACGAGGCATCAATTTAGAACGACGTAAAGTAGGAAAACGATCCTTTCTCAAATGCAACCAAACCATATCACCAGGTTCAAAAGTAACTAGTTTCCGGCCTTTACTACCAGTAATCTGATATTTAGCATTAGCAGCAGCAATGTTTTGTTGAGTTTGTTCATGGAGATTAATCATTTGTTCAACATGTGCAAGAGCATCTATGTGTGGGGCATCCGCAGCATCAAGCAAAAACAAAGCAATAGGCGCCCTAGGAATGTAACCATAAACAATTTGAAAAGGGCACATCTTTGTAGAAGAATGGGTTGCATGATTATAAGCAAACTCAACATGAGGCAAGCAATCCTCCCAACGTTTCAAATTTTTGTCTAAAACAGCCCTAAGCATGGTAGACAAAGTTCGATTAACTACCTCAGTTTGACCATCAGTCTGAGGGTGACAAGTGGTGCTAAACAGCAATTTAGTTCCCAATTTATTCCACAGAGATCTTCAAAAATGACTCAGAAACTTAGCATCACGATCCGAGACTATTGTATTGGGAATACCGTGCAAACGAATAATCTCTCTAAAAAACAATTCAGCAACATTGCTAGCATCATCAGTCTTATGACAAGGTATGAAATGAGCCATTTTGGAGAATCGATCAACAACCACAAAAATGCTATCCCTCCCCTTCTTAGTTCTAGGCAATCCCAAAACAAAATCCATCGAAATATCAATCCAAGGGGAAGTAGGAACAGGCAAAGGCATATACAAACCATGGTTGTTCAACCGTGACTTAGCTTTCTGACAAGTAGTGCAGCGTGCAACAAGGCGCTCAACATCAGCGCGCATCCGAGGCCAAAAGAAGTGGGCAGCCAACACCTCATGTGTCTTGTAGACGCCAAAGTGCCCCATGAGACCGCCTCCATGTGCTTCCTGTAACAACAAAAGACGAACCGAGCTAGCTGGAACACACAGCTTGTTAGCGCAAAACAGGAACCCATCCTGTATGTGAAATTTGCCCCATGGTTTCCCATTAATACAATGGCCGAAAGCATCTTTAAAATCAGCATCATCAACATATTGATCTTTCACAGTGTGCAAACCAAAGATTTTAAAATCTAACTGTGACAGCATGGTATAGCGACGAGACAAAGCATCAGCAATAACATTGTCCTTCCCGTTCTTGTGTTTAATAATGTAAGGAAAGGACTCAATGAATTCTACCCATTTAGCATGACGACGGTTCAGATTTGTTTGGGTACGAATATGTTTTAAAGCCTCATGATCAGAATGGATTATAAACTCACGATGCCAAAGATAGTGCTGCCATGTATGCAAAGTGCGCACTAAAGCGTAAAGCTCCTTATCATAAGTAGAATATTTCAGACTAGCACCGCTTAATTTTTCACTAAAATAAGCAACTGGTTTTCCTTCTTGTAACAAAACAGCACCTAGCCCAATACCGCTAGCATCGCATTCAAGCTCAAAAACTTTATTAAAATCAGGCAATTGCAATAGGGGAGCTTGGGTTAACTTATCTTTCAAAGTGCTGAACGCTTCCTCCTGGGAATCACTCCAAGCAAATGGCACATCTTTCTTTGTAAGCTCATGTAGAGGCGCTGCAATGGTGCTAAAATCACGAACAAATCTGCGGTAGAAACCGGCAAGTCCAAGAAAGCTCCGAATTTGTGTGACCGTCGTCGGTGTAGGCCACTCCCGAATGGCAGCAATCTTGCTACTATCCACCTCAATGCCCTGTGGAGTAACAACATAACCAAGAAACGAGACACGTCGTGTACAAAAGATGCATTTTTCCATGTTAGCAAATAACTGGGCAGCACGCAATGCATCAAAAACAGCACTTAAATGTTCCAAATGCTCTTTCTTAGATTTGCTGTAAATAAGAATATCATCAAAATAAACAACCACAAACAATCCTATGAAGGGCCTTAGAACTTCATTCATCACTCGCATAAAAGTGCTGGGAGCATTAGTCAATCCAAACGGCATAACCAACCATTCATATAAACCAAATTTCGTTTTAAAAGCCGTTTTCCATTCATCACCCAGTTTCATTCTAATCTGGTGGTAACCACTACGCAAATCAATCTTAGTGAAAATAATGGCACCACTAAGCTCATCTAGCATATCATCAAGGCGTGGTATAGGATATCGATAACGAATAGTGATGTTATTAATAGCACGACAGTCTACACACATACGCCATGACCCATCTTTCTTGGGAACAAGTAACACAGGAACAGAGCAAGGGCTAAGAGACTCACGAATGTATCCCTTGTCAAGCAACGCCTGTACCTGGCGCTGAATCTCCTTCGTCTCATCCGGATTTGTACGGTACGGTGCGCGGTTCGGAAGCTGTGCGCCGGGAATGAGGTCGATCTGGTGCTCAATGCCACGAAGTGGTGGGAGACCCAGTGGTAAGTCTTTGGGAAAGACATCAGCGTACTCCTGCAAAAGGTTAGCAACCATAGGGGGAATAGCCAAAGATGGTGCATCATCAAGTGAAATGATGACACTAGAGCATATAAGTGCATAGCATGGCAAATGAGCACCGTGTAGATCATCAAAATCAGCACGTGTAGCAAGTAAAACAGGAGCCTTCAACTTGATTTCAGAAGGAACAGAGGGCGATGGATCAAATTGTTTAGCAGTTATAGCAGCTCAGGCAAGATCATCTTTAACAATTTGTTCAGGTGTCATTGGATGTATAATTATTTTCTGACCCTTAAAAATGAAAGAATAATGATTCGAACGACCATGATGCAAGCTATCAGTATCATATTGCCAAGGTCGACCAAGTAACAAAGAGCATGCTTCCATGGGAATAACATCACAATCAACAAAATCAGAATAAGCACCCATGGAGAAAGGAACGCGCACGGAACGTGTGATTTTTATTTTACCACCATCATTAAGCCATTGAATGTGATATGGGTTTGGATGCTTACGAGTGGGTAACGATAACTTTTCGACCAGCATGGTACTCGCCAAATTGTTGCAACTGCCGCTGTCGATAATGATGCGAATTGACCGCTCCTGCACAACACCCTTTGTATGGAACAGAGTGTGTCGCTGATTCTTCTCGGGCAAAGCGACCTGTGTACTGAGAACACGCTGCACAACAAGACTTTCATACCTATCAGCGTCGCCCGGGTTGACATGTACCTCCGCCTTAGCTGCATGGTCAGTGGCAAGTAGTGCATGTTCAATTTCTTCAGAATCACTAGCGGAAGAGTACTCACCATCGTCACGAATGAGCAAAGTGCGCTTGTTTGGGCAGTCCCGAATCACATGGCCAAATCCTCTACAGCGATGACACTGAATATCCCGTGTACGACCTGTGGGTGGGGCAGTGCTGGCTGGTTTGGTCGTCTTCTCGCGTGGAGTAGTGGTGGACGTGGATGGCGCAGGGGGAACTGGTGCTGAGGTGGATGTCGAGCTTCGTCCTGCAAAAGGGTTAGAATATGGCTTCGAGCGGCGTCCCTGCACTTCACGTTCAGCTTTGCAAGCATATTCAAATAAAGTAGTCATATCATAATATTCCTTATAATCAAGTATATCTTGGATTTCGCGGTTTAAGCCACCACGAAAACGTGCCATAGCAGCGTCGTTGTCCTCTAATATGCCACAACGAATCATACCTTTTTGTAACTCCTGGAAATAGTCCTCAACAGATTGAGAACCTTGCTGAAAACGCTGCATTTTATTAAGCAAATCACGAGCATAATACGAAGGCACAAATCGATGTCGCATCGCAGCTTTCAACTGATCCCAAGTGGTTGGAATGGTAGTGGGATGTTTTATTTTAAACTCACGCCACCAAATTAAAGCAAAATCAGTAAATTCACTAATAGCAGCTTTAACCTGAGAATGTGCAGCAATATCATGGCATGAAAATTTTTGTTCAACCTCTAACTCCCAATCAAGATATGCAGCAGGATCATATTTGCCATTAAAAGGTGGAATTTTAAATTTAATCTTAGAAAATAAGTCATTAGGGGGATGACGAACCACACGGCGTGCACGACCACGGCGATCTCCATCTTCTCACTCAGTGTCACCGCCGTAGTCCTGCTCCATCTTTGTGGTCAACGCATCAAGGCGTGCCAGGATGGTGTCGAGTGTGGTGCGAGTCGCCGTTTGAGCAAGGTCAAGCTGGTTGAAACGCTCGGTCGTCGAAGTGACCGTTGAATCAAGCCGTTCATGCATCGTCCTAATGTCATCAGCAAGTCCATCAACTTGTCCCCTTACTTCCAGCAACTGGGCATCCACCGTGTCGTGTGCTCCTGCCATAGTTAGCGCAAACACCAAAACACCAAAAGAAGAAAAAACAACGACAAAAACAGGGGTGTACTCCTCACAAGGCGCTCACACTAGTGCTGTTATCAAATTCTTATCCGTTCTTACCAAGCCACAGTGGTGAACTGCAACCAACAGGTGGAACCGGTGAAAGATTGGATGAGTGATTGCCTGGAGAAACAGAAGCCTGCTCGTCGTAGAAATATGTGGAGTTCTGGGTAGGCTGCACTCAAGTCAATGATTAGCACAATCAAACAATAATGCAAAGTTGAATTATAGTGCAGAACACGAAACTATATTGCTGGCCACAAGTGCAAAGGACGGATGGAACTAGCAGAATGGCAGTACCGTAAATATTGTACTAGCGAGGCCACTAGTAGGAATCACAAGTGATTTTGTTTTTCTTTTTTGTATGATTTTTTTGATATTTTTCTCAGCACAAGAAGCAACAAAATAGGAGCTAGACGAAGTTTCACCTAAAACAGAGATCAGATGTGGTCTACAGAAAATCAGGAAGTTCTCTGAAAAGCGTGCGAGAACTTTGACGGATTTTTTTCTTTATTTTCCTGAATTTTTTTGACAATTTTGTCGAAGCCAAACAGACCGGAGGTTAGTTTGGCCGGCCTCAGAATGGTGTCAACTAGCTCCTGTAAAAATTTTCAGATTTTTTGGACACCCGAGCGAAAAGTTATGCCCGGTTTAAGGAAGGTACCTTAAGTTATGTTTTCAAACGACCGGGATGAAACAACCGTATCCTTTCTCCTTCGTTGTTTTTTTTGTTTCTGTTTTTTTTACGTAACCGAAGGAGAAAAACAAGGAAACGATGTTGACTCGGTTTGTTTTTTTCTGTTTTTTTTCGTAACCGAAGGAGAAAAACAAGGAAACGGCCGTTGACTCGGTTTGTTTTTTCTGTTTTTTTACGTAACCGAAGGAGAAAAACAAGGAAACAATGTTGACTCGGTTTGTGGCATGATCAAAGGGGAGATGGTGGCGGCGCTAGAGTTTGAATGGTGGAAGAACACAATGCAACCAGCAACAAATGACGCGAAAGCACACAAATTCAACAATGCAGATTATTGAAAGAAAGTGCGAGGCTCAAAAGGGTGCTGGGATAAGGTCTAACCTGAATTTTTATGTGGTTTTGTGGACTGTAGGAAAAAACACTCGATAAACTCACCGACCAACCTGGAAATCTGATACCAATTGATGTAGCTGAGGTGCCCGATCTTTCGGCGAGAGGAGATAATTTCGATTTGGCGGAAGATGACCCTTGCGATCCGACTACGACGAGCAAGCCCGAGGCGCCAATGCAATCGCTGAACCAACTCCCTGTGGTTACCGACCTTGCTGATGCGAGATCGGCCTGATCACGAAGATCGTTTCCTGTGCGCAATCGAAGAACGAACAAGAAAAAGATGCGAGCAATCTAATCTATTACTCGAGGGTGGAGTTCTGAATACACGAAGACAGCGCAGATTTGCGCGTGTTCGAGAGTAGCTAAAGCTAGATCTAAAACAAAACTCAAGAAATAAAGGAGGCGCAGCTCCTGGATAAATAGAGAGGGGGCGCAGCCCCTAGGGGCGGCCAACCCTAGGTCGTCCATTATGGGCCGCAGTTGGGCTGGTCGTCTATTCTTCCGGGCCTTCGTTCTTTAACAGCATGATGTAGTTCAATTCTCTTGCACGGGCCCGAGTCACTGGCCCAGGTGGAAGGGGTGGCGCCTGGACTGGGGAAGATGGTGCCTGGGCTGGAGAAGGTGCTGCTGGTGTAGATGTGCTCGTGTTGGTGTTGATGTCCTCATCAGACAGTGCAACAGAATCCGAGCTTCGTGGCGGGATCAAGTCTTCGGAGTCCGACTCCAAGCTGTATATAACCATACCCTCATCCAGCCGCACCCATAGGCATTGGGTGTTCCGGTCTCTGCGCGCGCACTTCACCAGATTGGGAGCCACCGGTGCCGCTGCTGGGGTTCTCCGTCTGCTCAGGCGCGTGGGTCACGTTGGTCGCCCAAGGAGCTTCACCAGGGCACAGTGTTGCGGGGTCGGAGATCAATCGCGACGTCCCTAGCTCCCCGAGGGTGTCGGGGATCCACCGCGGCGCCGCATGAACTCGTTGGCGGGACCATTGCTACCACCCTGTCCGGTATGGGCTCCATCGTTAGCTTTATTAATCTCCCCGCAATGTTTTGGTCCGTTCTTCGATGAGCTCTGGTCACCGAATGTAGGGCGGTGTCGCCCCAGTGCGCTCCGGCGGGGGGGGCGGATTCCGGCCACGCCTCCACTTGATTTGGTCTGGGCGCGGGTGGAAGAATCAGCCGCGCTCACTGGATCAGTAAACGACGAATGTGATCGCCCTGTGCATATCGGCTCGGCCAGTGACTTGGGGCCTGCCCGTCTATTTTCTGATGAACGACTCAGATCGGGCCATGCATATCTATTTGGCTGGGCAATTCACGACCGTGGATCTAGCAACAAAGGGTCTTGATCAGATCTTACCCTACCAGCCCGATCAATCCATCTGCGCCGTCTGTTTTTTGTGTTGGATAGTGGGGATCAAGTTCCATTTATTTAACTCTCGGTCGTCGATCACCGATCCATCGGTCCGTGTGTCATACCGCTTCATAAGTGATGAAGATCTAATCCGGACCCTCGGATTATAATCCAACGACTCTGGTTTCCCCGTACCCCTTCGCTACGGCTATTTTCAGAAGAGCCCCTACACTTTTTGAAATAAATCCGCCATCCACGCGGGGTGAATATGAGTCTTAGGGAAATTGTGATTTAGGCCCCTGATCTTTTAAGAAATATTGTGCCCAGTCCAGAACCCTAGGAAATTCAGAATTTAATAAAGAAAATAGGTTTTAGTATAAAAATAAATCCATAAACTTGTTTAATTCATATTTAACTCATTCTAACTCCAAATTGATCCATTCCAGTGGCAATAATTTTGTATTAATATTGTCTATCAACCAATAACACTGTTTAGCCATGAAACTTGAATCAAAATTGTTCATTTGGATTAATCTATTCTAAGCACTAAATAATTTTGGAAATTCATAACTTAATAACCGTAGCTCCGAATTTAGTGGTTCTTGTTTCTATGATCTCGTTACGTAGCGTAGAATATTATTATGCAATTTGATCTTATGTTTGGTGTGATGTTAATTTTGCCAATACCATGTTTGTTTGTATTGCTACGACTAGCGCGAGGTTATGAGTCATCTGAAGATCATCCTGGTACCTAGAGTCTCAGGCAAGTTGTGTTCTTGATCACTTTCCTTTTTTACCCAGTCATGTTCTGATTAATCATGATGATCTGCATAGGTTAATTTTGATGGGACCCAATAAGTTACCCTAGTTTGACTATCTTTATACCTTGTTTACCACTAAATTTTTGGGTAGTACCTATTATTGCTTTATGTGGTTCTGGGTATGGAGATACATTTTATTCATGATTATACCTTTATTATCAGTTGTTATTTATTATTCATGTTAAGATCATTATGTTAATTGGAGCATGGAGAACCACCTGGGAAAATAGTGCTACCACAAGGGTTTAATGGGACGCCCTTGGCCAACTAACTAGGAAAGTTAGTGGAAGACTACCTTACCCGAAAGGGGCAAGGGCAGTAGGGGAGTGGTCAGTGTAGGGAGGTCCTCGGGTTGATTTTGCTGCGATGGTGGTCAGGCGAGGGATTCCTGCACTGGAGCTTCCTATAAACTGTAGCAGGTTTTCGGAAGCTAGTGGAACTTTGTAAAGGCCTCGTACTGTTACCCTGTCTCGCCTCCTTGGTAGAGGTGTATGGGATTGGTCGTCTCTTGGCAGATGGGTAACATGACTTGTGGGTAAAGATGCGCAACCTCTGCAGAGTGTAAAACTGGTATACTAGCCGTGCTCACGGTCATGAGCAGCTCGTACACTCACATGATTAATTTATAGAACTAAATTCAATTTGTCATATGCATTGCATCGCAGGTGATGTTGTTATTTTTTTCTACTACTTAATTGGGTTTGGTATGTATTTATACTTAGTAATTGCTAATAAAATTTTGACCAACTTTAAAAGCAATGCTCAGCTTCAACCATCCTCTTTGGTAAGCCTTACACTTCACATGAGCTCCCACCTTTGGCGAGTTCATGCACATTATTCCCCACAACTTGTTGAGCTATGAACGTATGTGAGCTCACTCTTGCTGTCTCACACCCCCCCATAGGTCAAGAACAGGTACCACGGGATGAGGCGCATGGAGGATGTTGTGACGAGTTCGTGAGAGGTCTAGGCCGTTGTCTCCCAGTCAACTTTGGGTTGCTGGACCGTTGTCTCCTTATAATGTAATTATTCATTTTGTATAGAACTCCTATTATATAGTAAAGATGTGACATTTGATCATGTGCCATGATTCATCATATGTGTGAGACTTGGTCCCAGCACACCTGGTGATTATGTTCGCACCCGGGTCTTGGTGCCCCGAAACCCGGGTGTGACAGAAGTGGTATCAGAGGAATGTTGACTGTATGACGAAACCTACATAGAACTGGACAACCATTATCTACTTACCTCTGCTACTCTGATTCTTTCTAAACTCTTCTTAAACTTTTCTCATCTATTTCAGCTTTACTCTGATTATTCTTACCTTTTCTTTCTAAAGACAAATGTGGATTTCACACTTTGAAATCCTGTGCCTAAAGTGACTTTAGGAATAGGAGACCTAATCTTAGGAACAAAAAAAACAAAACTATTTTTTTGTATCTATTAACTTGAATGTTTGTTCTTATGATACTTGTCTGATTTGGTTCTTTGATTGAGTGTGATGAGTTGTGGAGTAACGTCCACAATTACATCTGTATATATATAGAACAAAAAAATTAATAAAATAACTAGCCAACTTAGATTATTCCCCACTAAAATATATTAAGCTTAGTAGATCCATCTTATCTTAAAAGATACTTCATTACCTTAGTAGACTCATCTTATCTTGAAAAGATTTTATCTTATCCTAATAGATCTAACTGACCTCAAAAGATTCTACCTTATCCCTATGGATTCATCTTTCCCTAATAAGCATATTTACCCCACACTAGTGTAACAACCGTGATTTAATCCAAAGTAATTAGATATTGTTTAGTCTAACCTGGTGATATCGATCTAATCTAGACTCCATCTAATCTACTATGATCCAATCTAAAATGAATTACCTAACAATATAGTCAATCCTAGTGGAATACATTAGACCATGCTCCTATAAACAAGTTTGAGATCTTAGATCAACTCGACCCTACCCAACAACTTGACCTACAAAACAGGTTACACAACTAATTCCATCTAGCATATAGCTATTGAACCCTCTACCCATCTTGTCACAAACCTGGATGAAGACACCAAAGCTCGAGGAAGAAAGGATCAACCGCGTTAAGGAAGGATAAGAGTCAAGCCAAATCTGGTCTTCAGCCCCAACTCAAGCCTTCAAAGATCAAGCTAGATCATTAGATGAATCAAGATCCACAAATCTTGGATGGAGTCTTTCCTTACCGCACTCTTTCTTACCCAAACCTCTCTATGCTTTAAAGACATCTTTTACCATACACAATAAAGTGGATATACATACCCATGCTCTCATAACCATTGTCTAAATAACATAAAACTTCTTAATTCTTAAACTAATTAGAAGTTAAAGGCTAAACTATAAATAAAGTTTTTTTACATCCCTTTTCTTTACAAATCTCGAGGACGAGATTTCTGTTAAGGGGGTAGGATTTGTAACACCTTAAAACCCTATTTTTGGGATCTAGAAAAAAATCATCTCAGGAACTAAATAGAAATGTTATCTAAGAAAAGATGGGAGAAAAGAATCATCGTAAGGCTAGAGGTACTTTTTGAATAAACTATATATAAAATACTTGTAAAGAAAAATATCCAACCAAGGTAATTCTTTATATTAGACCTTACTTTTCACAAAAGAAATATATATAATGAATATTTTTGTTCTTCTAAATTAAACTTTTTAACTTTGATCACACATTCAAAATTATTTGTGTATTGCATATGTGAACCAAAACTTAGATAAATAAATTGGCAAATTTTATACTGGTGTTTTTATTTGTGCATTAAAACCCTAAATTTAAAATCTCAACTGCAGATTTGAACTCAATTTTGAAATTGGATAGCAAATAAAAATAATAATAAGAAAGGAAAGAAATGGGGAATAAAAGAAATGGGGAGGGAAGTTCATGTGATGGGTCGGCCAGCTAGCCCACCCGTGCCAGCCCATCTCCCACGCAGCACCCTCCGCGTACTCCGTCCGTCTCACAGCGACATGGTCGGGTGCGTGCGCAGACGCTTCATGGTGGGCCCTACCTGTCATAGCCATCTCCTTGCTTGGACTCGTCTCAACTGGATTCCGTCGTTCTCGTGTGGACAGCGCAACAGAATCCGATCTTCGTGGCGGGATCAAGTCTTCGGAGTCCGACTCCAAGCTGTATATAACCATACCCTCATCCAGCCGCACCCATAGGCATTGGGTGTTCCGGTCTCTGCGCGCGCACTTCACCAGATTGGGAGCCACCGGTGCCGCTGCTGGGGTTCTCCGTCTGCTCAGGCGCGTGGGTCACGTCGGTCGCCTAGGGAGCTTCACCAGGGCGCGGTGTTGCGGGGTTGGAGACAAATCGCGACGTCCCTAGCTCCCCGCCGGTGTCGGGGATCCACCGTCGTGCCGCATGAACTCGTTGGCGGGACCATTGCTACCACCCTATCCGGTATGGGCTCCATCGTTAGCTTTATTAATCTCCCCGCAACGTTTTGGTCTGTTCTTCGATGAGCTCTGGTCACCGGATGTAGGGTGGTGTCGCCCTAGTGTGCTCCGGCGGGGGGGGTGGATTCTGGCCACGCCGCCACTTGATTTGGTCTGGGCGCGGGTGGAAGAATCGATCGCGCTCGTTGGATCAGTAAACGACGACTATGATCGCCCTGTGCATACCGGCTCGGCTAGTGACTCGGGGCCTGCCCATATATATTCTGATGAACGACTCGGATCGGGCCATGCATATCTATTTGGCTGGGGAATTCACGACCGTGGATCTGGCAACAGAGGGTCTTGATCAGATCTTACCCTACCAGCCTGATCAATCCATCTGCGTCGTCTGTTTTTTGTGTTGGACGGTGGGGATCAAGTTCCATTTATTTAACTCTCGGCTGTCGATCACCGATCCATCGGTCCACGTGTCATACCGCTTCATAAGTGATGAAGATCTAATCCGGACCCTCGGATTATAATCCAACGACTCTGGTTTCCCCGTACCCCTTCGCTACGGCTATTTTTTAGAAGAGCCCCTGCACTTTTTGAAATAAACCTGCCATCCACGCGGGGTGAATATGAGTCTTAGGGAAATTGTGATTTAGGCCCCTGATCTTTTAAGAAATATTGTGCCCAGTCTAGAACCCTAGGAAATTCAGAATTTAATAAAGAAAATAGGTTTTAGTATAAAAATAAATCCATAAACTTGTTTAATTCATATTTAATTCATTCTAACTCCAAATTGATCCATTCCAGTGGTAATAATTTTGTATTAATATTGTCTATCAACCAATAACATTGTTTAGCTATGAAACTTGAATTAAAATTGTTCATTTGGATTAATCTATTCTAAGCACTAAATAATTTCGGAAATTCATAACTTAATAACCGTAGCTCCGAATTTAGTGGTTCTTGTTTCTACGATCTCGTTACGCAGCGTAGAATATTATTATGCAATTTGATCTTATGTTTTGTGTGATGTTAATTTTGCCCATACCATGTTTGTTTGTATAGCTATGACTAGCGCGAGGTTACGAGTCATCTGAAGATCATCATGGTACCTGGAGTCTCAGGCAAGTTGCGTCCTTGATCACTTCCTTTTTATCCAGTCATGTTCTGATTAATCATAATGATCTGCATAGATTAATTTTGATGGGACCCAATAGGTTACCCTAGTTTGACTATCTTTATACCTTGTTTACTACTAAATTTTTGGGTAGTACCTGCTATTGCTTTATGTGGTTCTGGGTATGGAAATACATTTTATTCATGATTATACCTTTATTATCAGTTGTTATTTATTATTCATGTTAAGATCATTATGTTAATTGGAACATGGAGAACCACCCGGGAAAACAGTGCTACCACAAGGGTTTAATGGGACGCCCTTGGCCAACTAACTAGGAAAGCTAGTGGAAGACTACCTTACCCGAAAGGGGCAAGGGCAGTAGGGGAGTGGTCAGTGTAGGGAGGTCCTCGGGTTGATTTTGCTGCGATGGTGGTCAGGCGAGGGATTCCTACACTGGAGCTTCCTATAAACTGTAGCGGGTTTTCGGAAGCTAGTGGAACTTTGTAAAGGCCTCGTAGTGTTACCCTGCCTCGCCTCCTTGGTGGGATTGGTCGTCTCTTGGCAGATGGGTAACATGACTTGTGGGTAAAGATGTGCAACCTCTGCAGAGTGTAAAACTTGTATACTAGTCGTGCTCACGGTCATGAGCAGCTCGGACACTCACATGATTAATTTATAGAACTAAATTCAATTTGTCATATGCATTGCATCGCAGGTGATGTTGTTATTTTTTTTCTACTACTTAATTGGGTTTGGTATGTATTTATACTTAGTAATTGCTAATAAAATTTTGACCAACTTTAAAAGCAATGCTCAGCTTCAACCATCCTCTTTGGTAAGCCTTACACTTCACATGAGCTCCCACCTTTGGCGAGTTCATGCACATTATTCCCCACAACTTGTTGAGCTATGAACGTATGTGAGCTCACTCTTGCTGTCTCACACCCCCCATAGGTCAAGAACAGGTACCGCAGGATAAGGCGCATGGAGGATGTTGTGACGAGTTCGTGAGAGGTCTAGGCCGTTGTCTCCCAGTCAACTTTGGGTTGCTGGACCGTTGTCTCCTTATAATGTAATTATTCATTTTGTATAGAACTCCTGTTATATAGTAAAGATGTGACATTCGATCATGTGCCATGATTCATCATATGTGTGAGACTTGGTCCCAGCACACCTGGTGATTATGTTCGCGCCCGGGTCTTGATGCCCCGAAACCCGGGTGTGACAACACGTACAGGAAGGAAGCGCCACGTACCAAACTGCTAGGTTCACGACGACGGTTTAGCGAGGGCGAGAGGGGCGTGGCTGTTGGTTTGCTGGTCGCAAATTAGGGTTAACCCTAAGCGCGCCCTGTCCCTTGTTATATAGGCATTATGGTGGACTTCTGACTCCGAGACCCATCAGCAACCCTAACACCCAGTCTAATTTTGGATCTAATCCGAGTTAGGCTTCCTTCCCCTTAAGTGTGTGGCCATATAGGTTCAGTACATATAGATATGGCTCGAGTATTCTTACTTGGCTCAATAATTGACAGCGGCCTCTAGCAAAATATGTTAACTCCTATGCACACGTAAATATCATATCAGACGAAACATTACAACATTGCGTTCATATTGGTCCCTTTGTCTCACAATATCTATAAAGGTAACCGAATTTCAAATTGCATAAAGGTGATTAAGTGTCTAGATTGTCGTGTTTGACATTCGAGAATAAACAAAAATCCTAGAAATCACAAACCCAAAATAGTGTTAAAAAACTTAAGACCCTAGGTACGTGAGCTGTGAGCAGGTGTAATGAATCCAAAGAACTAGTTGTTTATGAGAAAAAATTGGCAGAAAAATATTACCTTAATCTAGAAACATTCTAGTGACATTAATGGGGGCCTAAGAATGCTTGAGATTTGATTGTTTTCGAACCACCAAAACAGCTGAACCAGTGAGTTGTAGCGCACGATGAAAATGTGAAAATCGGTGTAAGAACACAACATCAAAAACTATACAAAAAATAGGTCCAAGAAACATAACATGTGGTTGACTACATATATTTCTATGTCTTACATATCATAACAAACAAAAAAGATAGAAATCACAAACCCAATATAGCGAAAAGACTGGTCACACTAATACCTCGTTTGGATGTAGATATTGGAGCACAGAATTGGGAATTGGAATCAGCTTTCCTAAATTCCATTGTTTGGTTGCACGTGGAATTGAGATTTAAAATCAGACACCCAATTCTCTAGAGTTGAACTATAACTAAAAGCCCACTCTTCCAATACAAAGCCTCACCTCTCGGTATTACGTAGAATTAGATCGCATAATTTCAAACTCCAATTCAGTGACATCCAAACAATAGAATTGGAATTACATCTCATTTCAATATCATACCTGATTTGGTATTCAACCCAATTCTATTATATCGTCTCCAATATCGACATCAAAACGGAGGATAAGTATTTGAACTTCTCTCACGGGTGTAGTAAATCCATAGAACTCGTTTTTAGTGAGCAAAAAATAGGCAGAAAAATGTCGTCTCAGCTTAGATACACACTAGTGGTCTTCATATTGGCCTAAGAATGTCTGGGACTATATTTCTGGTACCCAAACTACCTAAAACTAGTGAGCTGTAGCGGATGAGAAATGGTGAAAACGAAAAAGTCGGTCTAAAGGCATGGGACGTCAAAAACTACATAAAGAAATGGGTCCAATAAAAATAACATATGGCTAATTGTCTAGAGTGTCACGTTTGACATACCAAAACAAAAAAAAAATATTAGAAATCACACAAAATAGTGAGAGAGAAAAAAAACCATGACCGTGGCCATATTTGAGCTCCTCATGACCCTGGCCAGGTATTAGAACAGCACTAAGATGTTAGTTGGCTTACTATATTGTCGTGTTTGACGTACCAGAACAAACAAAAATCTTAGGAATAACAAACCTAAAATAGCGTAAAAAAACTCAAGACCCCATGTGTGAGCTCCTTACTGTTGTAGTAAATCCAAAGAACCCACTTGCGAGCAAAAACATGACAGCCTAGGATCAGCCTAAGAATGTTTGGGATTCAATTGTTTTGATACCACCAAAACACCTCAACCAATGAGTTAGAGGTCACGAAAAATGATGAAAATGTGGAAACTGGTCTCAGCACAGGAGACACCAAAAATTTGCAAGAAAAATAAAATATGGTTGACTACATAGATTTCGATGTTAACATAAGAGAACAAACAAAAAGTCTAGGAAACGAAAAAAACTCATGACCTTATGTATTTAAACTCCTGGCGAGTATAATAAACTCATAGAACTTGTTTATGAGCAAAAACTAGCCAGACAAATATCGTCTCTATCTTAGTACACCATAGTGGTGGCCAAAAAAAATGTTCGGGACTACATAGTTCCGATACCCAAAAACATCTAAAGCCAGTGAGTTATGTTCACGAGAAATGGTGAAAACGTAAAAAAAAAAAAATCGGTCTAGAAACATAGAACGTTAAAAATCTACACAAGAAAATAGATTGTCATGTTTAACTTGACCAAACAAACAAAATTAGAAATCACGAACCCAAAATAGCAGGGGAAAAAACTTAAACACGATGCTAATTGAGTTGGAAATAAATTAACAAGCCCCAGGTCGGCAGCTTTGCGGAAGAAAGCCATCACAAGCATCATCAGATGAGATGCAGCAAAGCAAACTGAATGAGTTGCACACATCACATCCATACATTTCGCTACATTTTACAATTAGAAATACAAGCTGTGTGTTTGCAGCAGGCTCGCAGCGTCTAGTGAGCGAACAAGGACACTACAGCACACCATACCAGCTGCAGCTGGGGAGGGCCATTATTCTCTGTTTCTTTTTAACAAGCCATTAAATCTGCACTGCACAGCACAGCACGAACACACCACATACGCACAGCAAGTGTGTGTTTTCTGAAATCCTTTTTTTTATTTGGAGCTGGAGGTATGTTGCTTCATCCTAGAGCACTGAACAAAGCGGCGGATTGCTCTGCCTGCTGCTCGCATTGCCACCTTGGCTTGCCTATATATAGTGAAACAAAAAGAGGATAGACGGACAAGCGCCGATGTTTTTTCAAGGCTTTATCAGGAGAGAACAATCAATTGGAGAAAAGGGAAGATAAATGTGAGTGAGTGAGTGAGTGAGTGGACCTGAGTGGTCAGTAGCTGAGTAAATATAGCCTTCACATCGTCGAAGACTGCATCAGCGGATTTTGCGCCATCGACCTGAAAAAATAGCAGTTCATATTTACTCTACGGAATAAAGTTACAAACTTTAATCAGCACGGCGTACGTGAGCTTTTTCTATTATAGTACTAGTTTGGTTAGGCTTCTATTTTCTAGTACTCACAATTTTAACTTCTCCCTAATACCATTTACAAGCAAACTTATTCTTTAAAATAGTACTCTAGCCTCTTTTTAATTATTTTTATATTCTTTTCTTATTTCTTCAGCACTTAAATTCGCTTGTGATTAATGCAGAGTAATCTAGTTGTTCATAACTCGCTGGAGTCTCCTCAACACTAATTTAGACAATCAAGTGAAAGTCAGGAAACATCAACACTAATTAGCTGTCAGACAACGCTAATTATGATTAATCAACAACTTGAGTACACTAGAAGCTCCCGTTCAGTAGTGGGTTGTCTGGCAGCTTAAGTATCATCAAGGAAATATTCTGACAAAATCTTTGTTGATAACGACTAAGGACTGCCCAAAGGTTGCTTTCTCGTTCTTCGTTCTGATGGGTGCAGAAAAAAATTGTTTTGCCGCATGGCAAGCGCAATGTACTAGTTAAGCTATGATGTGAGCAATCTACAAATAATTTGACGAAATTGTACGACAACTAAATTGGTTTATCGGAAAGATGCTTGTCGGAAGAAATAAGAAAATAAAACAAAAATAATTTAAAAAAGGCTAGAGTACTATTTTACAGAATGGATTCACTTGTAAGTTCTATTTGGGAGAGTTAGAAATTGTGAGTACGAGAAGAGAGAAGCCTAATAAAACAAATATTATAATAGAAAAACACTCGCGTACGTTCCATAAAAAATAAAAAGAAAACAGAATTATTATTATTACCCGTCGGACCTTCCCCATTCTGTCGTAGTACAGAACAACAGGTAGAGTGGAGTCCTGGAAAACCTGAAACCGCTTCCTTATAGTGTCGACGTTGTCGTCGTCTCTTCCCTGCAGACAACCAGAAGAAACACACAGGTTACAGGGCTTGGCGCTGACTGGAGTGACAAGCAAAGAGCAAGCCTGACCTGATCGCGGTGCAGGATGCGCCGCTCCAGCTCCTCCCTTGGGCAGTCGATGAACAGCACCAACTCAGGCTCAATTCCAATCTGGTAATTAATCAACAAGCTAGAAGGCATGAGAGAAGCTTAAACAGGACGCACGAGTTCTCCGGCCGACAGAGAAAAAAGCTGAGGCAGACGACACGACGTCGATCGGAACTCACAACGCTCTCGTACGCTCGGCGGTTCTCCTCGTTTCGAGGGAATCCGTCGACGAGGAACCTGTCGTTTCCGCTCTGGAGCATGGCCGTGAGCAGGAGCCTGACGATGATGTCGGACGGCACGAGCTTCCCTTCGTGCATCAGGTTCTTGATCATGGCACTGACGAAATATATGGACATGTCAGAAGGATATATGGCAAGCTGGCGCCTACAACATATCGGAAAATGGCGAGCGATCAGGTGTCACCCGTGTTCAGTATCTGACTGAACTTGTTGGCGCAGGAGGTCGCCAGCGCTCAGGTGGGTGAATCCAAAGTGTCTGACAATCTTGGAGCACTGGGTGCCCTTGCCACTGCCTGGGCCGCCTAGGCAAAAATATGATCATATACATTTGCTCGATAAAAAGACAGTACAGTAGGCATGGCATACCTATGACAAACACCACCGTGATTTTCTTCCCAGGAGGGAATGCCCCAGCTTGACTCTGCATCATCCAACATTGCATCAGCAAGTCCTTTTTTTTTTTGAAATGAAGGATGCAAGATACTGCGCATTTCTATTAAAAAAGAAGAGTCTGAACAAGGTTTCCTAGGGCGCTCCCCCAAAAAAAGGGGCAAGCAAAACTTGGCTAGATTACAGATTTACAGCTTTTTGGATCTCGCGAGGATTGGCTTTAGGTTTACATAGCTGGAAGGATTGCCTGAAGTTGGAAAGCGCCGGCGGTGTCCCAAAGGGTCCTTCTGTTGAAAAAATACAAGAGTTTCGATCCTTCCAAATTTCCCAGACTGTGAGAAGGAGCATGGAGCGTACTCCCTCTCTAGGCATCCTAGGCAGATGGCCAGCTATGAAATTCTTTAACTGTCTCTGAGGTGGGCCAGGATGTCAGCTGTAGCTGCTCCAGAGATAACCAACTTGCAATGGCCCCTTAGATGCTTCTCAAAACTCGACATTCGACAATGAGGTGGTGAGCGGTCTCCGACATGCACCTACATAGGGGGACAACAGGGGTTGTGGGCCCACCCTCGATTTTGCAGCCTATCTGAAGTCCATATCCGATTTCGAATGATTAGCCAGGAAAAGAGCTTGCATTTCAGAGGTGCATAAGGTTTCCAGATAAGCGCCTTGAAGTTTACATCGGTGTGGCCTATGAACTATGCTTTGTATACTGTTGACGTTGAATAGGAGCCTGCTTGAGTGAAGGCCCAAGTGGTCGATTGTCGAGATGGATTGTAAGTTGATACTTCTCACCCAACCATGGTCAACTAGCGCTTCCTTGACGGTCAAGTTGTGACGTTTGGTGCCAAAAGGAAGTTTTTCTCCATCACCGATTATTATTCTTGTTGCTGCCGCAAAGAGAAGTCGGTTAGTGTTGGTGCAAGGAGTTTCGAGCCCCGTCGCCCATGGAGCATCAGGGTTTGCCCATTCCAGCCACAACCAACGTAACTGCAACGCTTTAGAAAATCTTTTTGAATCAAGCATTCCAAGGCCAGTTGACTTTACATTTCCCTCCCATTAGGTTTTCTCCACCGGCCCAAAGGAACATTTTCCTGATCCGATCAAGGTCCTTAAACACATACTTTGGGCGTTGAGGACGGAAAGCACCGCCTTAGTAAGGATAAGTCTTCCAGCATGGGGGATGTTGCACCCTTTCCAGGCCACCATCCTGTTATGCACCTTGTCCAGTGGCTACTGAAAAACTACCTTTCTCAATCTAGAAACTGTCAGAGGGATGCCGAGGTATTTGACTAGGAAAAACGCCCTAGTCGCAGGGAAGTTGCAAATGGTTTCATTGAGGTTCATGTGATCGCATCTAATTGTCAGGAAGGATGACTTTTGAATATTGGTTTGGAGCCTGGATGCCTTCCCGAAACCATGAAGAATGTAGGTCAAGGCGTCTAATTCGCTTTTGATGGGTTTGATGAAAATGATAGTGTCATCTACGTACATTGAGACACGAAGCCGCGATCTATTGCTAGAGATATTTGTGACAGAGTTCCAGCTTGAGTTGCTAAGCTGAGCATTCTTTGCAGCGGCTCCAATACCAGGACAAAAGGTAGAGGCAAAAGTGGGTCACCCTGCCTTAGACCCCTTCCATGGTAGAACGATTGCCCCGGGATCCCATTGAGAAGAACCTGGGACGAGGATGTGGCCAGCACTGAAGCGATCCAGAAACCAAGTTGAGAGAGAATAGTTAAAAGGTAGTCTCATCTGAATTAGTCGAAAGCTTTGGAGATATCAAGTTTGATGAGAAGCATCGGAAATCTGTTTTGGTGGAATTTCCTTGCCATGCTACAAACATACAAGAAGGTATCACGGGTACTTCTTCCCTTGATGAAGGCGTTCCGACACTTGGAAACAATGTTCTTCACGACCGGTGCCAGCCTGAGGGAAAGAAGCTTCATAGAAAGCTTAGTGTCACTGTGAATTAGGCTGATAGACCTAAAATCTTCGATTTTTTCCGCACCTTCCTTCTTTGGTAGCGAGATGATATTAGCCTCGTTTAGGATATCAAAGTTTTGAAAACGCTGGGCATGAAGGGTGAAGGGTGTGCATGACCGCCATCAGGTCAAACTTGATGATGGACCAGCATGACTTGTAAAAAGCGCCCGTGTGAATAACACCCTGTTCGCTGCGGCTTTAATCCGGCTGCGGCTGCGGCTTCTACAGTATTTTTCTCTCTATGGATTGCAGCTGCAGCAGTCCAAACGACTTTAATCCAGCCGCAGCGAACAGCCCATAAGATGCTGAGTGATATGATGATGGATTACATCCTTGGTCGCATCTGCCATCCGGGCGAGAGGAAATAAACAAAAGGATTGTTTTTTTTTCCATTTTCATCATCATTAATTAATTAATTAAAAAAAGTGAAGGAAACAAAGAGACTGACGTACGTATGGTGTGAGGTGTAGTCCATCTAGAAGTCTCTGTTTTTTGTTTTGTTTATCTCCCCCCTTTTTCATTTATCGTATGATCTGTAGAACACACTTAATTCCATCTTCTGTTCAAAATACGTTGCAAAAAAAGCATCCGATTGACACAGACAGTACCGTGGTTTTCTAAGCACACTACGTACAAAAAGGGACAGCAGCAGAAACGATGATTCTGTTTTCCTAGTAAAATGGAAGGATGGAAAAAAGAACAATAGAAGAGGAAACAAAACGATTCACTGTATGTACATGCTAGAAAGAATATTCGAGCAGGAACGTGAGAGCAAGAAAGAAATATATATAGTTACCATGAACGGCAGCAGAGGGGTTGATCTTGCTCGCTGCAATGGCGGCGGAGGAGGCCAGGGCACACCGCACACAGAGGGGAGAGAGAGAGAGGGGTCTGGGTGCAGGAGAGGAGACGGTCCCTCTAGATGAAGCCAGTGCTACTAGTTGCAGCAAAAGGACAGGAGGAATCTCAAAGAGAGGTGCAAAGCTGGCTGGCGCTGGGATTCCCATTCCCATTTCGATTCCAATTCCAGCTCCACAGGGGGGCGGCAACTGGCTGCGACGCGAAAGATGTGGTCGATTCCATTCCATCCAATCCAACACGCACGTGCCTATAGATTGATCCATCCACTATTGATTCTTGTTCAGTGCTAATATAACGGGTAGCTGTTAAAAAATAACAAGTACTAAACTACTGCAGTACATAACTATATAAGCCTACTGTATACATTTTAAATTTTGGAGTGACTTCAGCGGTAGGGGAGAAGCTCGATCTCCACCGGCCGCTGCCACCGCAGGACTTTTTGTTTGTAAGTGGATTAGAGAAGATTAAACCTTTGTCTGCTATTCACGCTAATCTATATGTATTGATGTGGATTTAAATGTAAACTAAACTAATTTACACCTTGTTGGTGCCTTTTTAGGACGTCAATCACTGCGTGAGAACCGACGGCGGTGTTCTGCGCGAACGGTCTGCGGCCAGGGGTCGGACGGTCCGCGACCTGACGCAGGGATAGGGTTCCCTGTCTGACGGTTGGACAGTCCGCGCCTACAGAGGCGGCGAAGGTTGCCGGCGACGTCTCGATCTCGCTCCCGGGAGGGTCCCCGTCGGGGAGGAGAGATCCTAGATGTTGTCTAGGCTCGGCAAGCCGACTTATACTCCTCTAATCGACGTAGAGTCGAGGAGAAGCGGAGAATTTGAGGATTGGGATACTAAACTACAACTAAACTAGAGCTACTCCTAATGCATAAGGTAAAAACAAGAAATAGACTTGATTTGATCGATTGTTGAGGGTTTAATCGGCTGTAGCCCTTCATCTATATAAAGGGGAGGTCTGGATCTGCTTCAAACTGTTTCCCGAGTTAATCCCGCGGTTTTAGGTAACAAATCCCGCAAGAAACTATGAACCCTAACCGACTCTGCGCACGCGCGGACCGTGCGCGCCACCGCCGCGGACCGTCCGGTCTTAGGGCCGGATCGTCCGCGAGGCTCTTTTTAGTGTTCAACATATGCCCCCTGCCTTTTGATGAAGGTTGACGAACCAAAAGCATATGAACTAAACCTGATGTAAGTCATCGGCTTTTCAATATAGAGATCATTCAATAAAGCTGTCGGCGTTCCGAGACCGGGGGGTCCCCAAGCCGACGAGTGAGAGTGCCGCGTGCCCCAGCCCAGATGGGTCGAGCGCGTGGGCGAGCGCGAAGGGGGGAACACAGAGAGAGAGGTCGGTGGCCGGAGCCGGGTCGTGAGGGAGTCGGAGAATTCCCGCGGCCTTCGTGTTCGTCCCGCGCCCAGGTCGGGTGCGCTTGCAGTAGGGGGTTACAAGCGTCCGCGCGAGGTGAGGGGAGCGAGCGGCCCCGAGAGAGCGCCTGCCCCTGCCCTTCGTCCCCGCGAGGCCAACCTTCTCTAAGAAGGCCCTGGTCCTTCCTTTTATAGTCGTAAGGAGAGGATCCAGGTGTACAAGATGGGGGTGTAGCAAGGTGCTACGTGTCTAGCGAGGGAGAGCTAGCGCCCTAAGTACATGCCCAGGTGGCAGCCGGAGAGATCTTGGCACCCTGTTGGTGTGGCGTCGTGGCTGTTGGAGGAGTAACGGAGCCGGACGGGGGGACAGCTGTCGAAGTGGATGGGCCCTTGCTGACGTTCTCCTGCTTTCGTAAGGGAGCTGAGAGCCGTCGTCGTCATGATCTAGCGGGGCGCCATCATTGCCTATCTGGCGTAGCTGGCCAGATGGGACGCCGGTCTTGTTCTCTGCGACCCAAGTCGGCTCAGGGCAGGGTGATGATGACGCTTCCTGTTGACGTGGCGGTCTCGTGTCCTAGGTCGGGCGTCGTGGAGGCTCCTCCGAAGCCGAGGTCGAGTCCGTCCTGCAAGACAGAGGCAGAGTCCGAGCCCTGGTTCGGGCGAGGCGGAGATCGTTCGGCAGAGGCCGAGGCGGAGTCCGAGCCCTGGGTCGGGCGAGGCGGAGTTCGTCGTCTTCCGGGGCCTTAGCCCGAGTCCGAGCCCTGGGGTCGGGCGGAGCGGAGTTCGCCGTCTTCCGGGGCCTTAGCCCGAGTCCGAGCCCTGGGTCGGGCGGAGCGGAGTTCGCCGTCTTCCGGGGCCTTAGCCCGAGTCCGAGCCCTTGGTCGGGCGGAGCGGAGTTCGCCGTCTTCCGGGGCCTTAGCCCGAGTCCGAGCCCTTGGTCGGGCGGAGCGGAGTTCGCCGTCTTCCGGGGCCTTAGCCCGAGTCCGAGCCCTGGGTCGGGCGGAGCCTCCTATGGCACCTCTGGCGAAGTCTGGTCGCCCGTTGGTCTTACCTTTTGCGTTAAACGCCCCGGTGGCTCGGTCGGTTGGCGCGGTGATTTAGTCAGGGTTTCTTCTTATCGAAGGCGGGGCCTAGGGCGAGCCGGAGATGCGTCTGCCGTGAAAGAGGAGGCCTCAGGCGAGACGGAGTCATCTTAGGGTCGGCTGCCCTCGCCCGAGGCTAGGCTCGGGCGTGGCGTGGTCAAGTCACTCGTATGGACTGATCCCTGACTTAATCAAACCCATCAGGCCTCTGCAGCTTTATGCTGATGGGGGTTACCAGCTGAGAATTAGGCGTCTTGAGGGTACCCCTAATTATGGTCCCCGACAGTAGCCCCCGAGCCTCGAAGAGAGTGTTAACACTCGCTTGGAGGCTTGCGTCGCACTTTTTTGCAAGGGGACCAGCCTTTCTCGGTGGTACTTTGTTCCGGTGGGTGCGCGCGAGCGCACCCGCCGGGTGTAGCCCCCGAGGCCTCGGAGGAGTGGTTTCACTCCTTCGAGGTCTTAATGCCTTGCGTAATGCCTCGGCTGGTCTGGCGGTTCCCTCATGCGAGCAGGGCGTAACCCAGGTGCACTGTCGGGGCCCAAGTTCTCGGGCTGGTATGTTGACGCTGTCAACGGTTCGGCCGGAGCCGGGTTTGCGAGAGCAGCCCCCGAGCCTTCGCACGGAGCGAGAGGACGATCAGGGACAGACTCGACTTTTTATATACGCCCCTACGTCGCCTTTCCGCAAGGAGGAGGGGGGGAGTGCGCCATGTTACCCTCGATGGGCACCGAACATGGTGTCTCCGGTGAGCTGCAATCGGGTAATCCGAGTGGACGTCCGTGCCCCGTTCGTTGGGGGTCGGCTAGGGGCCCGGAGGCACGCCCAAAAGTACCTGCGGGTGATCTGCCGGACCCGGTCCCCTAGCGACGGGGTCCGAGGGCTCGTTGCCTCCCTCCGATGGGATTCCGTTACAGAGTCGTTCCCGCTGGTCTCGGAAATGTCCTAGGGTACCTCGGGAGCGCAGCCCGAGCCTTGGTTATGTATCGAACGTACCCCTGGTCATCCCTCGCTCGGCGTCTGAGGCGACTGTGAACCCTTCGACAGGCCAGCCTTCGAACCCCTGATCAGTAGGGGGCACGGAGCCCGAGTAGCCTGAGGCGGTCGTGGGACCTTTCGGGGGCCGACCTTCGAACCCCTGACCAGTAGTGGGTGTCGGGCCCACGCGATCTGAGGCGGCTGTTGAACCCTTCGGGGGGCCAGCCTTCGAACCCCTGATCAGTAGGGAGGCTCGGAGCCTAGTTCCTTCACGGGGAAGGATCCCTTTGGGGTTATCCCCCTTCTCGTTCCCTGTTGCAAGAGATAGAGAAAGAAGGAAAAGGGAAAAAGGATTCGAAATTGAACGTCGTGGCGTACCTTTTTCGGCGTGGTCGTTTTGGCGAAGGCGAAGCGTCGCCAGCCGCTCCCGCCCGTAGCGCTGTCCGTCGAGCCGCGGAGTTAATGCGCCGGGGTGAGTTGTTGGCGAGGTTGCCGTCGCGCGTGCGCGAGCCGTTCGAGGTACGGGTCACGGGCGCGTCGTCTTCACGCCGTGAGAGGGGGCTCTCTTGCTGCCTCCGGATGGGACATGAGCTTGGCAGACGGCGTGACCGCTGCTCTCGCGCGCCTGCCACCGTCATTACTGCCGGCCCATTTTTGACCGCTTTTGACCGCTGCGCCAGGCTGGCGCTGCTGGGTCGCGGGCTGGGTCGCCTCGAATCGCGGTATCGGTTCCGCAATCGAGGAGGTGCGGTGGTGGAGCGAGTGGCATAGCGGTTCGCATGCAGCGCCCGGCGCGCCAGTTGCACGACGCGTGGGCTTGAGCCATCGCGCTGGCCTGTCAGGAGTCGGAGAGGCGCGTCCACTTGGCGCGGTTGCATGCCGCCTGCATGGCCGCCTGCCCCTTTTGCCCGCTGGTCTGGGCAAAAAGCGGAGGGTTACTTGTAACCGCTGGGCGGTTGCGTGCGTCGTGCGCGGCGGTTCGGCTTCTTCTGCTTAGAGCCGGTCTGCATGACAGGCGGGCCCCAGCCCCCGCGCCGCAGGGGAGGACTTTGGAGGCGTGTTGGAGAAGACTCAGCCCGTGACGGTTGAAGGCGCAAGCAGGGGGAGTTGCCTTTAAAAGGAGGGCGACCCCCTTCGTAAGGT
Source organism: Zea luxurians (assembly GCA_029449295.1). Classification (NCBI taxonomy): domain Eukaryota; kingdom Viridiplantae; phylum Streptophyta; class Magnoliopsida; order Poales; family Poaceae; genus Zea; species Zea luxurians. The sequence continues at coordinate 7,210,470 of JAOPSE010000005.1, read as the reverse complement.
GACCGTGTCTCCTACCTCCCCTATGCATTGTGTCTCTCCATCTTCCGAGCCCCCGGATGGGGGGAACCGCCGTCTTTTCGCTCCATCGCTGGAGGAACGCAACTCCGTGGGAGTTGGTACCTTTCAGCCATCGTTCGGCTTCAAGGATTTTCATCATGCAGCCCGGCTGCACCCCTCCACCGGCGGTCACCCAGGGTGGTGACTTCCGGCTCCCGAATGGGGAGGGGCAAACCGGGCTGCGGTCCCGGCCCCGCCCTCAGTGTTGAGGGTGTTCGTCATCCTCGCCGGGGCGGGGAGCGAGGCGAGCCGGGGCTGCACCTTCTACGCGGGTCGGCGGGCCACCTCATTTTCCAGCTTCTGGTGGTGGCAATCGTCTTTTAGCCCCACGGCAGAGACATCCTCCAGTCATGCCGGGGAAGGAGAACTGTTGCTGCCCAGCTAGGATGCAACATTCCGTCTTCCTCCTCGCATTCGTGGCGAGGACGGCTGCGAGGATCTGCCGGGGTGCTTAGGGGCGTCCCGCGTTTGCTGGTGATTCGCCCAGAGCTTGTTGCTCCACGGGCTTCCCTGGCGGGGAGGTTGTCCGTACCCGCGGGGACGGAACCGGAGTTCCGTTTGTAATGGCACTTTGAGTGCCGGGTTTTTTGTTCATTTCGGCTTTCGGGGCCTGAACATGTACGTAACTTCGGCACAGAGCCGTGTTTTTTCCTCATTCCCGAGCGCTAAGGCTCGTCCGCTGATTGTCTGAACCGCTTCACCAAGCGTGAGTTGCCCCGTGTCAAGGTGACGAGTGAGGTATCCGTATCCCGGAGGCGTAGGAATCCCTCGGCTCGGTCGGACCTGTTGTCCGAGGCTCCTCTAGCTTAGTTAAAGAGACCCCTCGGCCGCTCTTCGACGAGCCGAGGCCAGGGGTAGCGATATCAGCATGAGCAGAGGCGTTGTTGGCTCGGAAATGAAACCTGGTTGGCCGGAGCCTAGCCGGGTTGTCCGTTGGCAGGATCGACGTCGGAGTTGATCAGCCGAGGCTTCGGATCGAGCCGGCGCCCTCGGAAGGCGGTCGGCCGAGGCCCAGGAGGTGGCCGGCCGAGCCGTCCGCTCGGGCCGGGTTCTCGGAGAAGTCCCTGGCAGAGATTGCTCGAGCGTGGTGATGACGTCATCCTTCGGAGCGGAGGCCCTCGGACCGCGTCGCCATCCGAGGCTAGGTCGGGCCTTGCCGAAGTTGCTGTTGATGCCGAGGGTGTCATCGCCCTCTTCCAGCGTCAAGATCCGAGCCTGCAGGGTCAAATCGTCTTGTAGCGTGGGCCTTGTGCGGCCGTCGAGGCCAGAACACACACCCTTGTTGCGTTATAAAGCTGTGTCTCTTTTCCTCTTGTTTCGAGTATCTGGACTTTTTGTCGGTAGCAGGGATGTTAGTGCGAGCAAGAGTTGCTTCTCGCGGGAGGTGATGAGTGAGGTATCCGTATCCCGGAGGCGTGGGAGTCCCTCGGCTCGGTCGGCCTCGCCGCTTACGCGTACCTTTACCCGCCCATGAAGCCTTGCCACCGACTCGGTCGAGAAGGCTCGAAGAATCGCTTCAACAGAAGAGCTTCCGTACGTAAAGACTCGTTCGATCCGCGGAGTCGCTTTATCCGAGCGCGAGTTACTTATCGCAGAAGGTGATGAGTGAGGTATCCGTATCCTGGAGGCGTAGGAGTCCCTCGGCTCGGTCAGCCTTGACTGCTTACGTGTACTCCGTCGTTTCCAGGACCCACTTTTCGAAGTAATCAAAAAGCACGAAAGATGTTCTGGTAAAAGAGATTTTCTTTTCGAGGAAAATTTTGACGCAGAGGGGGTTTCCCCCCTTTTAGCCCCCGAGGGAGGGTCGGGCTCTGCCGAGGCGAGGCTGACCCTTCCTTGTTGACTAAACTTTGCGTGGGCGCGAGGTATATAAACAACTTGGAAACATCTTAAGGGTAGAAGCAACGTAGCTGTTGGATGTTCCAAGCGTTGCCGTAGACCTCGCCTTGACTGTTGGCCAGCTTGTACGTTCCGGGCTTCAGAACTTTGGCGACGATGAACGGCCCCTCCCAGGGGGGCGTGAGCTTGTGCCTCCCTCGGGCGTCTTGCCGCAGCCGAAGCACCAGATCGCCCACCTGGAGATCTCGGGGTCGGACCCCTCGGGCGTGGTAGCGTCGCAGGGACTGCTAATACCGCGCCGAGTGTAGTAAGGCCCTGTCCCGAGCCTCGTCCAGCTGGTCCAGCGAGTCTTCTCGGCTAGCTTGGTTGCTTTCTTCGTTGTAGGCCCTCGTCCTCGGGGAGCCGTATTCCAGGTCCGTGGGCAGGATGGCCTCGGCCCCGTAGACCAGGAAGAACGGCGTGAAACTCGTGGCCCGGCTTGGCGTCGTCCTCAGGCTCCAGACCACCGAGGGGAGTTCCTTCATCCATCGCTTGCCGAACTTGTTGAGATCATTGTAAATTCGAGGCTTGAGCCCCTGTAGAATCATGCCATTGGCACGTTCTACCTGCCCATTCGACATGGGGTGAGCTACGGCGGCCCAGTCTACCCGGATGTTGTGATCATCGCAAAAATCCAAGAATTTTTTGCCGGTGAACTGGGTGCCATTGTCGGTGATGATGGAGTTCGGGACCCCGAAGCGATGGATGATGTTGGTGAAGAACGCCACCGCCTGCTCGGACCTGATGCTGTTCAGGGGTCGGACCTCGATCCACTTGGAGAATTTGTCGATGGCGACCAGCAGGTGCGTGTAGCCCCCGGGCGCCTTCTGCAGAGGGCCGACAAGGTCCAGACCCCACATAGCGAAGGGCCAGGTGATGGGTATCGTCTGCAGAGCCTGAGCGGGCAGGTGGGTCTGCTTCGCATAGAATTGGCACCCTTCGCAGGCGCGGACAACTCTAGTGGCGTCAGCCACCGCCGTTGGCCAGTAGAAGCCTTGGCGGAAAGCGTTCCCGACGAGGGTTCGAGGTGCTGCATGATGACCGCAAGCCCCCGAGTGTATTTCCTGCAGGAGTTCCTGACCCTCGGCGATGGAGATGCATCGCTGGAGGATGCCCGAGGGGCTTCGGTGGTAGAGCTCCTTCTCATCGCCCAGCAAGACGAACGATTTGGCGCGTCGCGCTACCCGCCGAGCCTCGGCTCGGTCGAGGGGCAGTTCTCCTTGGCGGAGATATTGCAGGTACGGGGTTTGCCAATCTTGATCTGGCACGACCCCGTTCTGCTCCTCCTCGATGCGCAGCGCTTCGCCCTCGGGCTCCGAGGGTTCCTCGGGGTGAGCCGAGGATGGCTCGGGCTGGGCCGAGGTCACCTCGGACGAGGCCGAGGGTGCTTCGGGCTCGGGCGCGTCGCCTATCTTGACGGAGGGTTGGTGCAGATCCCGGGAGAAGACGTCCGGGGGAACCGTCGTTCGCCCCGAGGCTATCTTCGCCAGCTCGTCCGCAGTCTCGTTGTAGCGCCGGGCGATGTGGTTAAGCTCGAGCCCGTAGAACTTGTCTTCCAGGCGTCGAACCTCCTCACAGTAGGCCTCCATTTTCGGGTCGCGGCAGAGGGAGTTCTTCATGACTTGGTCGATGACGAGCTGCGAGTCGCCACGCGCATCGAGGCGTCGGACCCCTAGCTCGATGGCGATTCGCAATCCGTTGATCAGAGCCTCGTACTCAGCCACATTGTTGGACGCCGGGAAATGGAGGCGGAGCACGTAGCGCAGGTGTTTTCCGAGGGGCGAGACGAAAAGCAGGCCCGCGCCAGCTCCCGTCTTCATTAGCGACCCGTCGAAAAACATGGTCCAGAGCTCTGGTTGGATCGGAGTCGTTGGCAACTGGGTATCGACCCATTCGGCTACGAAATCCGCCAGTACCTGGGACTTGATGGCCTTCCGAGGGGCGAACGAGATTGCCTCGCCCATGATTTCCACCGCCCACTTCGCGATCCGCCCCGAGGCTTCTCGGCACTGGATGATCTCCCCCAGGGGGAAGGATGACACCACAGTCACCGGATGGGACTCGAAGTAATGTCGCAGCTTTCGCCTCGTCAGGATCACTGCATATAGCAACTTCTGGACTTGTGGGTAGCGGATCTTGGTTTCGGACAGCACTTCGCTGACGAAGTAAACTGGCCTCTGAATGGGCAAAGCATGCCCCTCTTCCTGCCTTTCGACTACGATCGCGGCGCTGACCACCTGAGTGGTTGCGGCGACGTAGACCAGGAGGGTTTCTCCATCAGCTGGGGGTACCAAGATGGGCGCCTGGGTGAGGAGCGCCTTCAGGTTCCCAAGGGCTTCCTCGGCCTCGGGAGTCCAAGTGAAGCACTCGGCCTTCCTTAAGAGGCGGTACAGGGGCAGGCCTCTTTCGCCGAGGCGCGAGATGAAACGGCTCAAGGCCGCGAGGCATCCCATGACCCTCTGTACGCCTTTTAAGTCCTTGATGGGCCCCATGTTTGTGATCGCTGTGATCTTCTCCGGGTTGGCTTCGATGCCCCGCTCGGAGACGATGAATCCCAAGAGCATGCCTCGGGGCACCCCGAAGACGCACTTCTCGGGATTGAGCTTGACGCCCTTCGCCTTGAGACACCGAAATGTCAGTTCGAGGTCGGAGAGAAGGTCGGAGGCTTTCCTCGTCTTGACTACGATGTCATCGACGTAGGCCTCGACCGTGCGACCAATGTGTTCGCCGAACACATGGTTCATGCACCGCTGGTACGTTGCACCCGCGTTTCTCAAACCGAACGGCATTGTGACATAACAGTACATGCCGAAGGGCGTGATGAAAGAAGTCGCGAGCTGGTCGGACTCTTTTATCTTGATTTGATGATACCCTGAGTAGGCATCGAGGAAAGACAGGGTTTCGCACCCTGCAGTGGAGTCCACAATTTGGTCGATGCGAGGTAGAGGGTAGGGGACCTTCGGACATGCTTTGTTGAGGCCACTGTAGTCTACACACATCCGCCACTTCCCCCCTTTTTTCCTCACAAGTACAGGGTTGGCAAGCCATTCGGGATGGAATACCTCTTTAATGAACCCTGCTGCCATCAGCTTGTGGATCTCCTCGCCTATCACCCTGCGCCTTTCTTCGTCGAATCGGCGCAGAGGCTGTCTGACTGGTCGGGCCCCGGCCCGAATATCCAGCGAGTGCTCGGCGACTTCCCTCGGTATGCCGGGCATGTCCGAGGGACTCCACGCAAAGACGTCGGCGTTTGCACGGAGAAAGTTGACGAGCACTGCTTCCTATTTGGGGTCGAGCCCGGATCCGATCCGAATCAGCTTGGAGGTGTCGCCACTGGGGTCGAGAGGGACGGCCTTAACCGTCTCCGCTGGCTCGAAGTTGCCGGCATGTCGCTTCACGTCCGGCACCTCTCGGGGGAGGCTTTCCAGGTCGGCAATGAGGGCCTCGGACTCGGCGAGGGCCTCGGCGTACTCCACGCACTCCACGTCGCATTCGAACGCGTGTTTGTACGTGGGGCCGACGGTGATGACCCCGTTGGGGCCCGGCATCTTGAGCTTCAGGTAAGTGTAGTTGGGGATGGCCATGAACTTCGCGTAGCATGGCCTCCCCAACACTGCGTGGTAGGTTCCTCGGAACCCGACCACCTCGAATGTCAAAGTCTCCCTTCGGAAGTTGGAGGGTGTTCCGAAGCAGACAGGGAGGTCGAGCTGTCCGAGGGGCTGGACGCGCTTCCCGGGAATGATCCCGTGGAAGGGCGCAGCGCCTGCTCGGACGGATGACAGGTCGACGCGCAGGAGCCTGAGGGTCTCGGCGTAGATGATGTTGAGGCAGCTGCCTCCATCCATCAGGACCTTGGTGAGCCTGACGTCGCCGATGACGGGGTCGACGACGAGCGGGTACTTCCCCGGGCTCGGCACGTGGTCGGGGTGGTCGTCCCGGTCGAAGGTGATGGGCTTATTGGACCAGTCTAGGTAGACTGGCGCCGCCACCTTCACCGAGCAGACCTCCCGACGCTCTTGCTTACGATGCCGGGCCGAGGCGTTTGCCGCATGCCCTCCGTAGATCATGAAGCAATCGCGGACCTCTGGGAACTCTCCTGCTTGGCGATCCTCCCTTTTGTCGTCGTCGTGAGCCCTGCCACCCTCTGTGGGTGGTCCGGCCCTGTGGAAGTGGCGCCGAAGCATGACGCACTCTTCGAGGGTATGCTTGACGGGCCCCTGATGGTAGGGGCACGTCTCCTTGAGTGCCTTGTCGAAGAGGTTAGCACCTCCGGGGGGCTTCCGAGGGTTCTTGTGCTCGGCGGCGGCGACAAGGTCTGCATCGGGAACGTCGCGTTTCGCTTGCGACTTCCTCCTGCCTTTCTTCTTGGCGCCGCGCGGAGCAGACGCCTCGGGAGCATCTTCCGACGGGCGGCCCTGGGGCTGCTTGTCCTTTCGGAAGATGGCCTCTACCGCCTCCTGGCCGGAGGCGAACTTGGTGGCGATGTCCATCAGCTCGCTCGCCCTGGTGGGGGTCTTGCGACCCAGCTTGCTCACCTGGTCGCGGCAGGTGGTGCCGGCGAGGAACGCGCCGATGACATCGGAGTCGGTGATGTTGGGCAGCTCGGTGCGCTGCTTCGAGAACCGCCGGATGTAGTCTCGGAGAGACTCTCCCAGCAGTTGCCGACAGCTTCGGAGGTCCCAGGAATTCCCGGGGCGCACGTACGTGCCCTGGAAGTTCCCGGCGAAAGCCTGGACCAGATCCTCCCAGTTGGAAATCTGCCCCGGGGGCAGGTGCTCCAACCAGGCACGAGCGGTGTCGGAGAGAAACAGGGGGAGGTTTCGGATGATGAGGTTGTCATCGTCCGTCCCACCCAGTTGACAGGCCAGGCGGTAGTCCGCAAGCCACAACTCCGGTCTCGTTTCCCCCGAGTACTTCGTGATAGTAGTCGGGGGTCGGAATCGGGGCGGAAACGGCGCCCGCCGAATGGCTCGGCTGAAGACCTGCGGACCGGGTGGTTCGGGCGAGGGACTTCGATCCTCCCCGCTGTCGTAACGTCCCCCACGCCTGGGGTGGTAGCCTCGGCGCACCCTTTCGTCGAGGCGTGCCCGACGGTCACGATGAGGGTGCTCGTCGCCGAGGTGGCCCGGGGCCGCAGGCGCGGTGTTGCGCGTGCGCCCGGTGTAGACCGAGGCTTCCCGCGTGAGCCGGGAAGTCGCGGCACGAGGTTCCGAGGGGTATCCCTGCCTTCGGGAGGCAGAGCTCTCGGCCCGCCGGGCCGCAGCGCCTTCCAGGAGATGCTTGAGTTCTCCCTGGATTCGCCGACCCTCGGTGGTTGATGACTCCGGCATCGCGCGGAGGAGCATCGCTGCGGCGGCCAGGTCCTGACCGGTTCCGCCGGATGCGGGTGGCGGTCTGTCCCTGGCATCGTTGGCGATGCGGTGCTGGAGACCTTGGGGCAGGTGACGTACTCCTCCGGCCTGGGGTTGGCTCGCCCATACCTGCCCGATGTTCTGGCGGATTGCCTCGAGCGCTCCTGCTCCCTCATCGAGCCCGGCCTGCGCCCCGTGGACTTGCTCGAGCTGTGGGTCGTGACCCCCCGCCGGAACGGGGACCACAGCTAGCTCCCGCGGGATGTCGGCGCGAGGCGCTGGCCTAGGGGGATCACCATCCTCTGACATGCCGAGACAGCCGCCTCCGGAGGGATCCCCTAGCTCGATGTGGAAACATTCGCGACTCGGGCCGCAGTCCTTGTCGCCAAGGCTGCGGCTGCCGTCGGAACAGTCGGAGAGGCAGTAGTCACATGCGGTCATGAAGTCCCGCATGGCACTAGGGTTGCCAGATCCGGAGAAATCCCAGCAGATGCTGGGGTCGTCATCTTCCTCGGACCCAGAGGGTCCGTAGGTCGAGACACCCGTCACTCGGTCCCAAGGCGACCGCACACGAAACCCCAGAGAGGTTGCACTCGCCTCAATGTGAGCGCCCGCCAAAGCGAGGTCGCCAGGCGGGCTGAGGCCGAGTCGAAATGACGAAAGATGGGTAGCAGTCGGTACCTTTTTGTCGACGAGGAGCGATGAAGTCAAGTCGGGGGCTGACCGCGCCGTCGTCTTGGGTACGAGGGCGACGTCCTGCAGGCCCTCCGTGAGCGTGCTGGCGTCGTCCACCTGCTCGGAGTCGACGTGTTGCGGGGGGATGGCGCTCGCCTTTGCCTCGAACGCGAGGGCGACGCTTGGCGTGTCCTCCGTTGGGGCGCCGGGGATGTCGATTTGCTCGACAGCCGTCGGAGCGCGGCCTCCCGCTCGGCCCTGGTTGCCCCGCCTCCTCCTCCTCCGATGGCGAGGGAGAGGATGGGGCGAGCTCGAAAGTTGTCCTTCCCCCACGCGGGAAAGACGTCGTCGATTCCGCCGCCGGCGGGCGGGCTGTCCGCCACCAATGTCGTTGTCGCGCGGCGGTGGAAGGAGTATCATGTCGTAGTTGCCGTCGAGAGACATGAACTCGAGGTTCCCGAAACGGAGCACCGTCCCGGGTTGAAGAGGTCGTTGGAGACTGCCCATCTGGAGCTTGACGGGAAATCGAACGTCAACACGCAGCAGGCCCCTACCTGGCGCGCCAACTGTCGGCGTTCCGAGACCGGGGGGTCCCCAAGCCGACGAGTGAGAGTGCCGCGTGCCCCAGCCCAGATGGGTCGAGCGCGTGGGCGAGCGCGAAGGGGGGAACACAGAGAGAGAGGTCGGTGGCCGGAGCCGGGTCGTGAGGGAGTCGGAGAATTCCCGCGGCCTTCGTGTTCGTCCCGCGCCCAGGTCGGGTGCGCTTGCAGTAGGGGGTTACAAGCGTCCGCGCGAGGTGAGGGGAGCGAGCGGCCCCGAGAGAGCGCCTGCCCCTGCCCTTCGTCCCCGCGAGGCCAACCTTCTCTAAGAAAGCCCTGGTCCTTCCTTTTATAGTCGTAAGGAGAGGATCCAGGTGTACAAGATGGGGGTGTAGCAAGGTGCTACGTGTCTAGCGAGGGAGAGCTAGCGCCCTAAGTACATGCCCAGGTGGCAGCCGGAGAGATCTTGGCACCCTGTTGGTGTGGCGTCGTGGCTGTTGGAGGAGTAACGGAGCCGGACGGGGGGACAGCTGTCGAAGTGGCTGGGCCCTTGCTGACGTTCTCCTGCTTTCGTAAGGGAGCTGAGAGCCGCCGTCGTCATGATCTAGCGGGGCGCCATCATTGCCTATCTGGCGTAGCTGGCCAGATGGGACGCCGGTCTTGTTCTCTGCGACCCAAGTCGGCTCAGGGCAGGGTGATGATGACGCTTCCTGTTGACGTGGCGGTCTCGTGTCCTAGGTCGGGCGTCGTGGAGGCTCCTTCGAAGCCGAGGTCGAGTCCGTCCTGCAAGACAGAGGCAGAGTCCGAGCCCTGGTTCGGGCGAGGCGGAGATCGTTCGGCAGAGGCCGAGGCGGAGTCCGAGCCCTGGGTCGGGCGAGGCGGAGTTCGTCGTCTTCCGGGGCCTTAGCCCGAGTCCGAGCCCTGGGGTCGGGCGGAGCGGAGTTCGCCGTCTTCCGGGGCCTTAGCCCGAGTCCGAGCCCTGGGTCGGGCGGAGCGGAGTTCGCCGTCTTCCGGGGCTTAGCCCGAGTCCGAGCCCTTGGTCGGGCGGAGCGGAGTTCGCCGTCTTCTGGGGCCTTAGCCCGAGTCCGAGCCCTTGGTCGGGCGGAGCGGAGTTCGCCGTCTTTCGGGGCCTTAGCCCGAGTCCGAGCCCTGGGTCGGGCGGAGCCTCCTATGGCACCTCTGGCGAAGTCTGGTCGCCCGTTGGTCTTACCTTTTGCGTTAAACGCCCCGGTGGCTCGGTCGGTTGGCGCGGTGATTTAGTCAGGGTTTCTTCTTATCGAAGGCGGGGCCTAGGGCGAGCCGGAGATGCGTCTGCCGTGAAAGAGGAGGCCTCAGGCGAGACGGAGTCATCTTAGGGTCGGCTGTCCTCGCCCGAGGCTAGGCTCGGGCTTGGCGTGGTCAAGTCACTCGTATGGACTGATCCCTGACTTAATCAAACCCATCAGGCCTCTGCAGCTTTATGCTGATGGGGGTTACCAGCTGAGAATTAGGCGTCTTGAGGGTACCCCTAATTATGGTCCCCGACAAAAGCACCAATATATAAAGGTCGTTTCGGATTGTATCTTCCTCGGCCATGACCATTTCATCAATGGATCAAAAGGAATATAATGGAGGTGCCCCAGACTGGATAGACAAAGGGACTACACATGTGCAATGAATTTATTGTCGTACCATTCCATATTTGAATAGGATAATATATCGATGATGAATAAACAGGTGGAAAGTACCTTGGTCTCGTAGGATGAACAGGTGATGCTTGTTGTGTCGCATTTTGGGCCATTTTGTTCGGCTGTTTCGTTCTAGCAGGTGACCGGGGTTTCTTCGTTGACCGATCACGTGGAAGTCTTCTTGCTAGCATTCTTAGAGAGCAACTGATCAAAAGTAGGGTCAGCTTTGATTATCCAACTATATGTGTTTTGCCCTTGCGTCTCTTTCCCTTTTAAAGCTTTGTGTGGAGGCTGACGCCTTTGGCCGTAGGCAGACTGTCCGGCTGAGTTAGCCGGACTGTCTGTTTGAGCACCGGACGTCCGCACGTAGGTGCCAAACCGTCCGTGATGCTCAGGTCAGGCTGTCGTGCTTGGCTCATTAATTGTGTCTGCCCCCTAGTGCCTCCGAACTTTTTAGCCTTATCGTCCGGAGCCTTTCGAGCAACCTTCTTTTGTGATATATTTGACATGTGAGGATTGCCAATGATGATGTCTTTGCTTTTGTCTTTATCAGCCATTTCGGGCCGAACTAAAATCTTTTTGCATGCAATATTTATTGTATTAACAGGAAATGGTTGTGTGTCCACTTGCATCTCCTGAAAAGCCAACTGACCCTCATTTATGGCTGATTGTACCTGTCGACGAAAAACATTACAGTCATTGGTGGCATGAGAAAAAGAATTATGCCACTTATAATAAGCACGTCTCTTTAATTCATCTATAGAAGGGATAGTATGAGTTAATTTAATATTGCCATTTTTAAGTAGCTCATCAAATATCTTATCGCATTTGGCAACATTAAAGGTAAATTTAATCTCTTCTTGCTGATTTTTTTGAACCGGCTGTAAGGAAGAACATGTCGAAGGTTTGGCCTTTATTGGTCAAATAAACTCAGCGGTATATACATCTGCGGATTCATCATTTGAACTATCACGCTCTATTAGATGTATATTATGGACGGCCGATTTTGATGTCTCTTTAAATCGGCTTTCATAGGCTAAAGCTCACTGATGTAGCTGGGCTATCGAAAAGAACTGGGTCCCATCTAATTTGTCTCTTAAGTAGGATAGCAACCCATTAAAAGCTAGCCCTGCTAGCTCTTTGTCTGCGACATGGATCTAAAAGCATCGGTTTCTAGTATCCCGGAACCTCCGGATATAATCATTAACCGATTCTTCGCGTCCTTGTCGGACTGAAACTAAGTCAGCTAGTCCTAATTCATATTCCCCGGCAAAAAAATGTTCATGAAATTTACTTTCTAACTCATTCCAGGATTTAATGGAATTAGGAGGCAGGGCGGCGTACCATGTAAAAGTGGTACCAGTAAGGGATAAAGAAAATAACCGAACGCAAAATGCTTCTCCATCGGCCAATTCGCCTAGGTGTGCTAGGAACTGGCCTATGTGTTCGTGTGTGCTTCTCCCATTCTCACCAGAAAACTTAGAAAATTCGGGTATCCTTGCCCCTTGTGGATATGGGACAGTGTCAAACCGGTGATTATATGGCTTTTGGTATGATTGCCTCACTCTGGCTACACTAACTCCGAACTTATCTCGAAATAGATCAGTCATCTCTTCCCTAATTTTTTCCATTACACCCGGTGGCAGACCACCGGATCCTGGGCTGTGGGGCACATTTGGTCGGGTATTAGTATACCGACCTTCTTGCAGTGACCGATCGATAGTGTTGATCGGTCTATGATTGTATGGTGCGTTCTGGTTTAAATATGTAGAGGGCGAAACATACTGCTGTTGTGGTGTGTAATAATTTGGTGCATGGTGTGCAACAGAAGGTTCTGCATATGCGTATCCGGTTTGTACGGTGGTACATCCGAACTAACTAGTTGTGTTCGCCATTATTGGGGCACCACGCGGTAGTCCTGGTACGTCCCCGAACTGTCCGGCATAGAAAGTCGGACGGTCCGCGTAAGGGTCGGACGGTCCAGGCAGAAGCTCGGATGGTCCGACCGCGTCCAAGGTCGCCAATCTGCTAAGCGGGGATGGCGATGGTCCTAGGGCGGCCCCGAACTGTCCGGCAGAGCAAGCCGGACGGTCCGGGCAGAAGCTCGGACGGTCCGACCGTGTTCGGGGGCGTCGATCTGCCAAGCAGGGATGGCGATGGTGGTACTTGCCCTGGATATGAGTTCATCGACATACCATATAATGGTTGGGGCTGCAAATCCCCATTTGTTGCCGATGTATTAGACATAGATATCCTATTACTAGTTTCATATGATGGAAAACTAGGAGCAACAGACTTCTCTAACGTACGTGTTAATTTTCTAATTGATTCTTCTAACCCTCCAATCTGTTGTTTCATTTGATTTTGCTGATGATCTACATATTGTTTAATAGACTGGATGTCGGCGGGTTTACTTACGTTGAGGACTTGAAGCAAAGATAGAAGAGATGCGACGTCGGTCTCTCCATATTTAATAATTTTCTGGTGGCGATCCACTGTGTATTGTGATAAGAATTTCTCCTTCGCTTGACGCATATAGACCTCGTATTGTAGTTGTTCATCGGCTGTCAGACTTTCAACAACCAGCTTCAGGATATCGTCCGGGGAGATATCGGTGTGATCTTTAGAACCAGCAATTTGAGGGCCTGATTTTTAGTAGATCTAAACACTTGTCCCTAGCGGAGCCGCCAAAAGTGTGTTGGTGCCTTTTTGGGGCGCCAATCACTACGTGAGAACCGGCGGCGGTGCTCTCTGCATAGGCGCGGACGGTCCGCGGCCAGGGGCCGGACGGTCCGCGACCTGGCGCGGGGCTAGGGTTCCTTGCCGGACGGTCCGCGCCTACAGGTCGGATGGTCCGCGCGTGCGCAGGGGCGGGAAGGTTGCCGGCGGCGCCTGAATCTCGCTCCCGGGAGGGACTCCATCAGGGAGGAGAGATCCTAGGTGTTGTCTAAGCTCGCTAGGTCGACTTAGACTCCCCTAATCGACGTAGAGTCGAAGAGAAGTGGAGAATTTGAGGATTGGGATACTAAACTAGAACTAAACTAGAGCTACTCCTAATGCATAAGGTAGAAACGAGAAATAGACTTGATTTGATCGATTGTTGGGGGTTTAATCGGTCATAGTCCTTCATCTATATAAAGGAAAGGTCTAGATCCGCTTCAAACTGTTTCCCGAGTTAATCCCGCGGTTTTAGGTAACAAATCCCGCGAGAAACTAGGAACCTTAACCGACTCTGCGCACGCGCGGACCATCCACGCCACCACCGCGGACTGTCTGGACCGCGGACCGTCCGACCTCAAGGCTAGACCGTCCGCGAGGCTCTTTTTAGTGTTCAACACACCTAATCCACCTCAATACATATGGATTGGGATGAATACTAGAGTATCTAAACAAGGTCTCATGCCTTATTTGGATACTTTCATATTTACCTCAATTCACATGTATTGATGTGGATTGAGGTGTAAATTAGTTTAAATTACACTATAATCTACTTAAATAAGATGAATACGATAGTTTTCAAACAAGGCATGAGGGTATTAAATTCCCTTCTATTTAATTTTAAATAGGAAAGAACTAATCCTCTTTCAATCTACTTCTTACCGAACCTCTAATCCTCTTTCAATTTATTCCTAACCAAACAAACCTGCATGGGGCTCGATCTCTACCCGTCTAATGGACATACACATATGCTAATGGACATGCACATACGACACACACATATCTTTAATACGACGAACTTAAAATTTGGTTGCCAAAGAATTGAAGGTGGTCCATGAAGAGGAATCACCTTTCTATTCAAAATTAAATAGAAAGATGATCATCCATATATTCTCTCTAATTTTTCTAGCCAGCAAACCAGCCTTAAACGTAGGGCCAGAGTTATTTCTAAAATTTTCTTTATTAACGATTGCCGTTGTTCAACAAAATCAAGGTCATATTAAACTAGGCATGACTTGGACCCAGCACGCGGGCACCCCTAGTGTCTCAAATAATTCATGTGCTTGCATTGCTCTGGTGCCCTTCTCTGCATATGTCCAGAAAATTAATTCCAAGAACGAGCAGGTTAGCCTTTCTGGATGCAAACTCTATGCCTGCCACATCCATCCATCTTGTCTTTTGAGTTATCTGCGAGACAAATAACTCAATCTCTTCCAGATTTAAGATGTCTTTTGAGCAAATATTGCTCAAGTAACATGACTCAAATCCTTTGGCAAAACATGCTACTACCCGCAGATTTCTTGCTTCGCCAATCTACTAACAGAGCTTAACTGAATATTGATAGTCAGGTCAACAAGCCAGACATGACATACCCTCCCTGTACAGCTGTACTGTAATCCAGACAGATGTGTCATGTAAACCACTGCATCAGGCATGATTTTAATTGCGCCATTACCTAGTCGTTCGACAAACAACCGACGCGACAGTAATAACATCTCCAAGCAAATACCATACCTTCACCGGTTTTAAACATTCGGAAACAACAAGCAATTTAAAATGTGCCAAACATTAGAAACACATTTAGCACAAGAGCCCTGGCTTCGGTCCAGCGAGTACAGCAAAGATCTCCAAATTTTCTTTTTCTTGTTCTAGCTGCTCCACTAAGCAAAGTTACACAGATTCAGAATATGCTTGTATGAATGCAGGCATGCAAGATCACTCCTCCATAGCATCACCACCCTCAGCGACCTCAACCTTCTGCTTTAGAAGTGTGACCTTTGAAGACAGTACCTCTGCAAACAGCAGAATCATGCATTTATACTTTTTATATCAAACGGTATGCCATATCCTATACACAACAATTTCGTTAGCCAGGAACTCACCAGTCTGCCCCTTGGTGAAACTGTATCCCTTTGAACTAGCATAAGTCCTGGGATTCGGCAACTGGTGGTTTCTCAAGTATTCTGTCTTCCCCTGTAGTGTCAATAGGTGTTGGTCAGCAAAGCACTCTCAAGGGTTAATAACAATAATATATTCATGTTCTTTGATTTGTTCAAAAGGCAAATATTTGCAGTACAAGATGCAGTGTTGTGGTTTACTCAATTGAGCATTATTGGAAATTGATGACCACAAGTGTAAATCAAACCATGTGACAGTCCAGCGTATATACTACATTACATACATCTCAAGTCGAAGTCGGTTGTTGCAGAGATAGTTTGAAAGCTCGTTCTCTAACAAGCAAGCAATGCACTTTGTTTTGGTTTGGGCTTTTTTTCAACATTTGCAGTGAAAATGCATGTTGCAGCATTAGTTATCGTTATAGTTTCGCTTCAAAAGTTCGCTTGGGCCTTCTCCCTGTTGCTGTTCTATGTGAGATTGACCTATGTCCCATGCATGATGAGTCTTGTGCTCTTAAACTTACGCTTGTTAAGTTGGGCCGTTTCCCAAATGGATTTGTGCCAGGATTTTGGCAGTTCTGTCCTGGAATTCTAAAAAAGGGAAACAGAAAACACATACCTTGGTTATCACGCAGACGTCCACGTTGCTCCCACTACCCAAGTCATTGAAAATACCAGCACAGATTGCTTCGCACACAACCTGTATTCCCTCCTCCCTCTACATAGAAGATAAAAACAATTCAGTACTGATAAACTTTTTGTAATGAAAACAAACACCATAAAATGCAACTACGAACCACCATGGTTAAATGAAGGAACTATTGCACCAGTTCACTTACAGTAAGGCCTTCTTTGTACTTCGATTCAAACACTGACATTGCAGCAAGAGAACCAGAGCCCATGGTGGCAAAAGGAAGAGTATCAGTGGACCCGTGTGGATAAACCTGCACATTACAAAGTTAACGTAACTACTAACTACCTTACATCACACTTACAACAAGAAACAGACAGTTATACTCAGTTACTAACAGTGTGTAAATGTGGCCCAGTACAATCCACTCCACCAAGAACAAGGGCAGCACTGACATGGCCTTGATACCTAACACAATGGCATAAGCTGGTCAGGTGTTGACACAATGACAGAATGTTGTAAATGTGCATGCGAGAGGAGCTCACTTGAAGAGGTGTGACTTCAGTAGTGTAAGAGCAGTTACAACTCTTGATTCACGGCCCGTTGCATAACGGTGAAGCTGTAGCTGGGAGCTCACCATATCTGAAGAAAATGAATCAGATGTCAATAACAAATTCAATGGAAGAAATGAGTGTGAAAAGGCAGCAAGATCTCAGTCTTGTAGTCATCTACCTGTAACGGCCTCCGTGTCCGCAGCAGTTCCTGCTCCACAGCAGTATATATTCGGTGCCATAAAGTGGATTTTCTCACAGTTCTTATCAGCAACTATGGGGCCCTCAGTTGCCCTTGTGTCTGCCCCAAGAACAACCCCATCCTAGATAGAAGCATGACTTAATCCAATATTAATCTCAATGAATACGGGCATATGAAACAATGCCCTTCAAAACACAATGTTGCATGGTCTTTCATCTAGCAGCACTGCCTGAGAGCACTAGTGTATATTTACTAAAAAATGGTATAAAGTTGTGAATATGAAATTACTATCCATTAGATTTGTTCTTTCAATCACAAGTAGATGCAAATCAGGATTCAATTAGGATTTGTTAGAGAATCATTTGCAGAGTTTTTTTTTGTTATGAATATATCTGTATGTACTATGTACACATTTTCCCCTAAGCTAATGCAATGGAAACAAACATAACAAAACACTGGGGACTTTCACTGCTAGGAGGGTGGTTTGCACAGAACATTTTCCCAATTTGTATTATCAGCACGTGCAACAGAAAGTTGAGCATGGGATTGAGGCAGATTTTGTTTGCAAAGGCTCAATTGAGAGCAGCTCAGCGCCCCCAAAAATAAGTTCCGAGACATAATTAACATAAACGACCCAAGTCAGCACGAGGAGGCTCATGCCGACCAAATTCGGGCACATGGGTAACTCTGAACCAGCAGAAGCCACACCAAATTGCCGGGACACCAAAAGTCAACACAACGAGTAGGCGGCCGCACCTGAAAGACGAGGCCGACGATGGTTGTCCCGGTCTTCCTGAATCCCGGGACCTTGAGCCCGTTCTTCTCCAGCATGTTGTTCCGGCGGCACAGGTCGAAGCTGAACCCGCCCTTGGCCGGGAGATCCATGGAGCCCGTCATCCTTCCTGCACCCGCAGAGCCACCGCCACGGATCAAAGTCACGGCGAGTCGTATCGCCACGGGAAGGAGCGAGGTGAGATCCAAATCGCTTAGAGGGTTCCACGGCGCAGCAGAAAGGGAAAGGAGGGGCAGCGGCGGGTGGTACCTGTTCGATGGATGGTCGTCGCAGCTTAAGCGAGGGGGGCGCGCGCACCTGATCTGACGTGCGCTCCGTAGACGATGCGAGAGCGGCGGGAGGCGAGGCTTTCGCCGCTTCCGGTACCCTTTTTGTTTTATTTTTTTTCCCCACTGGATGGAGAGGTTGGAGTTGGATTGGGGAAGAAGAAAGAAGCGACCGCGAATGTTTTTTTTCCGGTGCCGGGCTTTCGTTTCGGCGAATGTTTGGCGGACGTCGATGGGCTTTTACATGGAGGCCTATTAAGATTGAACAACAAAGACATGAAAAAAAATAGAAGATTTGTTCATCGTTTTTTTCTCAATAGTGAGGAAACTCTACTCCTATTATTCACTAGCATATATCTCGTGTTTACACTATAGTCCCGAAAAGGAAGAAGTGTTGTTGGGATCCAAATTAAGCGGACGGTTCGGCTCTTGGGCCCGAACAGTGCGCGTGCCTCGAGATTAGATTAACTCGCGTGTTTATCCTTATCCCGTGCGTGATTATCCATCTAATCATGTGGGAGTTGTTGGTTATCTCTTAGGAAAAGGTCCAGACCTCCTCCCCTATAAATATAAAGGGGTACGGCCGATTGAGAATCCCCGAACACATTCCAATCAAACCAATTACTTTACTTACTTTTCCTGCCCTAGGAGTAGATGTAGCGTAGTTTTAGTTGTAGTCTTCCACATATCCACCTTCACCCCTATTCGACTCTACGCCGTCTAGATCCGTCTTGGGTGGCCTACCGATCCCAAGACGACCCTAGAATCTCACCCCTCCCGGGGGGCAAGATCTAGTTGTCCACCCCAGACCTCTTCTGTAACACCCTAATATCCCACTGTTGGTATTTGAAAAAAAAAATCTTTCTACAAAACTTAAAGAGATAGACCCTCTTAAAAAATATATATATTATTAAGGGACCTCTGTTAATAATAAATTAGGAGATACTCTTAAACAAGAAACTTAAGTTAAGATAACTTTTAATGAAGATTATATATTAGGGATTATCTTCTTAAAATAAATCAGTAACTAATAAATAGATAAGGTAAGTTTGATCTCTTGATAATTTTGGTGAAGTATTTTATGGGGGGTATAAACTTGACCTCCAACTTGGACTAAAACATAAAATAATAAATGAGAAAGGGAATGTTTATGAAACCACATATTTCTCCCATAAATAAATAACAAGAATAAATAATAATATAGTAAACAGTGTAGAGTATAGTCACATTAGTATTACTTTTGGCGCTTGAAGAATTTAAATTCAAAAGAGGAATTTGAATCTGATTTGGAAATCTGAAATTTAAAATGGAATAGAAAAGAATAAAGGGAAAAACTTATCTGGGCCGCGACCCTCATTTCTGGCCCATCTCACGTCTCATCCTGCGCGGCCCATCTTCTATTCCCCCGCGCGCGGCCCATTTCTCTCCACGGCGCGCGTGCGCTAGAGCTCTCTGCACTTGGGCCCCATCGCCCGGTTTCAGCCGCTCGCCATCCGCTGCGCCACGCGCTCACCACCTAGCCCCTCTGTCGTGTGGGACTGGCTCGTAAGAAGCATCCCCAAGCTCCGATCCGTTGCACAACCTCCACCGGGTAGTACGGAGCTCCCATCTACCGTGCGAAACCAGCCGCCTCAATGGAACCCGTGCCACTGCCATGTGGGCCCGATCGCCAGAGACCGAAATGGCGCGCGTAGATCTCACTCACCCTGGCCGGTGGGACCGATTGGCAGGGCTCCATTGCTCGGTCATGGCATGCCGTGATTGTCGCGCCGCCGCAACGAAATTCTGGTTGCGAGAAGACCGCAGGGGATTCCGCCTGTACCTGACTACAAGTGCGACTCCTCTGGCCTCTTGCGTCCCCATAGGACTTGGATAGGGCGTCGTCGCTAACCAATTTCCTACCCACCTTGTACCTGAACGACATCAAGTTAGACAAGCCACTAGTGAATTTAAAGATTTTGCTATTGTCTGGTGGACTGGTCTAGTTAGGGATGGTAGAGCACCTATGACTTGGGAAGATCTTAAGGTAGCTATGCGCGATAGATTTGTTCCCCCATCTTATCATAGAGACTTGCATAAGAAATTGATGTGTTTAGAGCAAGGGGATAAATCTGTTCAAGATTATTATGCTGAGCTTCAGAAGGGATTGCAGCGTTGTGGGATAGTAGAGGGACATGAGGACGCTCTTTGACGTTTTTATTCAGGTTTGCGGCATGACATTCAGGACATTGTGGATTACAAAGAATTTAACACTGTCAACAAGTTGTTCCAGTTTGCTATGCTTGCAGAGAAGGAATTGAAGGGACGCCAACATCGACCTAGGGCTACTTTTGGCGCCTCCTGTGCATCACGGATGCACACACCTGCCTCGAGTCATACTCCCTCGACACCTGTTGCACATGTTGGTAACCTTCCTTTGCAGGTACCCGCCAAGAAACAGAATTCACCAGCACCTGCAACACATTCCAGTGGTCGTTCTTCGGGTATTGTTTGCCACCGCTGTCATGGGATTGGTCACGTGAAGAAGGATTGCCCGAGTCAGCGAACATACATTGCTACGGATGATGGCTACATTAGTGCTTCCGACGGTGAGGGTGACAATGATGACTCCAGTGATGTTGCTGCTAATGATGATGCCATACTTGGTGCTGATGCTACGGTGAACCTTCGAAGCATCATGGTGCAACATGTTCTTAGTTCTCAGCCTGAATCATCAGAGAAGCAGCAACGCCATAATTTGTTCTAGACTTTCTTCTCCATCGAGAATCGACGTGCACGTGTTATTATTGATGGTGGAAGCTGCAATAATTTGGTGAGTTCAGATTTGGTCAAGAAGCTTGACCTGACCACATGTCCACGGCCACATCCATACCACATTCAGTGGATCAATGATTCAGGCAAGGTTAAGGTAACACACATGGTACGAGTGCATTTCTCCATTGGTATGTATTCTGATTATGCGGATTGCGATGTAGTACCTATGGAAGCTTGTTCTCTTTTGTTGGGTAGACCTTGGGAATATGATACTGATGCACGCCACCATGGTAGGAGTAATACATACACTTTTAGGCATAAAGATAAAAACATTACTTTGCTACCTTTGACTCTTGCTGAAATTGTACAAGATAATAAAGATAGAGCTACAAGTACCCATAAAGAACCAACTAATGAGACAAAAATTCAGCAACAAATTAAATTGAAAGCTCCTGTCATGCTTGCTACTAAATCTGATCTTCTTGAAACTCATGTTACTGATGCTTGTTGCTATGCCTTGGTTTGCAAAGATGCTTTCTTTTCTATTGATGATATTGCTAGCACTTTGCCTGCATCTGTGACTAACCTTTTGCAGCAGTTCCGAGATGTTTTTCCCTCTGAGTTACCTCCAGGACTTCCTCCCATTCGTGGGATTGAGCACCAGATTGATTTGATTCCTGGAGCGAGCTTGCCCAACCATGCTACTGGACCATTTAAAATTTTGGAGAAGATTAATGACAATGCATATAAACTTGAGTTGCCTCCAGATTTTGGGATTAGTCCCACCTTTAACATTTCAGATTTGAAGCCATATATGGGTGACGAAGATGAGATCAAGTCGAGGACGACTCCAATTCAAGAGGAGGAGGATGATGAGGACATCACTTCTATACATACAATGAATGGTCCCATAACACGATCGCGTGCACGACAGCTAAATCTCTAGGTACGTTCTACCCTAGTCAATTGTGTTTCAGAGCTTACGCTTGGGGTCATGAATGTTTTGATGATTTGGAACCTTGGAGAGGACCAGCAAGGACTTGGGAAAGGCCTAGGTGTTGAGGAGGAGGAGCAAGGGCACCACAACAGGAAGGAGATCAAGTCCGACTCGGCTGCGACTCCATCTCGGGTTCCAGGACCAGTCTACACTAAAATGGACGCCCAAGATGCATCCAGACTCCGATTGCGACGGACTTGATATGGTTGGAAAGATAAGGAGATTATCTAACCAACCCAACTGCTTCCACCCTAAAATTCGTCCGGAGTCAAGCGGAATCGTCGAAACAAGTCAGCATTCAGATTCTGTTTTGGTGCTGTGACACCGTCTGTTGGGCCATTGGGCCGTGTATCGCGTCTGAGCCCATTAGGGGCGAGTCCAGGGGTCACACATGCCCTAATACTCTATTTATTCAGCAGCCATCGCCACATCAGGGTTGGGTTTTGCTTTAGTTAATCTGTCGAGAACGTATCTCCGTTTAGATTGGTTTGTGAGACCCCAACTCGAGAGCGTAATTCATACATCCGCAATTTTTAGATTGTGTTCTTTCTCGTTCTTGCTTGTGTCTTCGATTCGCAGGTAAGGATTAGCCCTCGTGGCGAGGTCAATCGAGCAGCGCACGGTTGATAACCAGAGGAGAAGTGGTGCTGCGATTGCGGGGTTCTAGTCTTATTGATTGGAAGCCGGATCGTCTGTGTGACATCTCCACCAAATCGATAGTTATCTACACCTGACGGAAGATCGAGCACCCCGCTCCTATCACCATTTTTCTCCAATTTTTGTACAGCACCAATGCTTAGTCTCTTAATCAAACTTGTACCCCTAACATAGCTCTATAAGTTTGAAGTATTGATTTGAGGCAAAATCTTCATAGATTAGGAACTACAAGGTTCCAAAGTTAGCTTAATCTCACTGATTTTCAGAGTTACCCCTATGGATGGCCTTGTGGCTTTTTCATAATTTAGTCCAATTTGTTCCACACTACCTAAAAATCCTCCAATGTAAAAGTTGTTTGGTTTTTGATATTCTACCACTTTGACATATACACTTTGGTCGAAAAGTGCCTAGAAATTAAAATCACCATATAGGCACAAATTAGGGTTTCCAGGGTTCTCTTTAGGGTTTTGAGCACTCTAGGGTTTTTGTGCCACTCAAATTCATCAAGCTTAATCTCTTGTGAACATTTCCAATAACTTTTGAGGTAGTACTCAATTTGGCCTCACATTCACTCATATACCCCAAACCCAGGGTTCAATACTCTATTCTAGGGTTAAGAACACTTCAATTCACCACATCACAACTTGTGTTGAAGTTTTAGCCTAGTGAATGCATTCTAGGTGTAACAAACATAATGACATGTCAATGCATATGATGCCATGCTCAAATTTTAGTTCTGGTAACACCAGGGGTGTTACAGTCGTCCACATATCTTGCCTCCTTCACCATCATGCGCCCGCTTACGAATTTTCTGAGGATTTCCTCGGGCGTCATCTTGGTGTACCTGGGATTCTCACGAATAAGGTTTACAAGATAAGGATCAATAACAGTAAATGACCTAAGCATGAGTCGGACAACGTCATGATCTGTCCATCTTGTACTCCCGTAGCTTCAGATTTTGTTGATAAAGGTCTTGAGCTTGTTGTATGTTTGTGTTGGCTCTTCTCCCCTTATCATCACGAGTCTGCCTAGCTCGCCTTCCACCAGTTCCATTTTGGTGATCATGGTGGCGTCATTCCCCTCATGAGAGATCTTGAGGGTATCCCAGATTTGCTTTGCATTGTCCAAGCCGCTCACCTTGTTGTATTCATCCCTGCATAGAGATTCTAGCAAGACAGTAGTGGCTTGGGTATTTTTATGTATTTGCTCATTTATGAATACGGGATTGTCAGTACTATCAAAATGCATTCCATTTTCAACAATCTCCCAGATACTAGGATGGAGGGAAAATAAATGACTACGCATTTTATGACTCTAAAAAGAATAATCCTCTCCATCAAAGTGTGGGGTTTTCCAAGCAAAATTGATAGTAAATGAGCATTCGAATTGTAAGGGATGCGGGAATAATCAAAATAATAGTTTTGGTTAACCGTTTTCTTTTTCGACGAAGAGTCTTCGTCGTCGTCATCCCTTGGTGAAGAAGAGGAGGTGTCGCTGTCATAGTAGATGATCTTCTTAATGCGCCTCTTCTTCTTCTTCACATCTGTCTTCTTGTGACTCGAGCCTGAGTTAGTGGGCTTGTCATCTCTTGGATCATTGAAGAGGGACTCCTTCTCTTTGTCGTTGATCGCCATCCCCTTGCCCTTAAGATCCATCTCTTCAGGTAGTTAGTCCCTTAAATGAAGAGTACGGCTCTGATACCAATTGAGAGCACCTAGAGGGGGGTGAATAGGTGATCCTATAAAAATTCAACACTAAATATCCCAACTTGGTTATGAATGTTAGAAATATTGAAGCCAAGTTGTTAAAGCGAGAACTCTTCTATCACACCCGGATTTAAGGGATAAAGCCAGGTGCATCTCTGCGCCAAGGAAGAACAACACATATAATAACAGAGTGCATAGAGGTAAATGTCATAAATATCATAAATGTACTTATTACATAGCGGAAGTCTTACAAAATAAATGATAAATATAAAACGAACTAAATATTATTTCCCCGGCACCACAAAGCTGACTGGGAGACGCCACCTAGATTAAGTCGAACTCCTCATTGTGTGGCTCCTCTTCGACCACCTGCTCTTCTCCTGTGGGAGGTGTGAGATAGCATGAGTGAGCTCACATATGTTCATCGTTCAACAAGTTGTGGGGAACAATGTGCATGAACTTACCAAAGGTGGGAGTTCATGTGAAGTGCAAGGCTAACAACAAAATAAAGGTTGAAGCTGAGCATTGCTTTTATAAGTTGGTCAAAATTTTATTAGCAGTTACTAAGTGTAAGTAAATACTAAACCATAGTAATAATAAATAAAAGTAATAATAAAATAATACTAATGCGATGCAAATGACAAATTGAATTTAATTCCATAAATTAATCATGTGAGGGTCCGAGCTGCTCATGACCGTGTCCAAAACCTATCGCGACTGGTGCAACATGAAGAACCGGACGAGGTAGATAGGGAAGATGAGATCTCACCATTGGCCATGTCGTAGAGACCTCCAACCCTGGTGCACATCGAACGACGGTGACACTCAGACACCGATGAGGAATACTGCTCGCCATGATCGTCCTTGACGCCCAATCATGCCACAAACACTTCTGGTGCCCATCGGCGAACCTCCACACATCTTCGAGGTCGGGGCGGTGGCCTAATTCCCCCCCGATTCCCAATTTGGCCAACAGCGGCTCCGCCCCAAACTCCAGCTTCGCCCGACCATGGTGGTTTTCGGTGCTACCCATACAGAGGGCCAGGTCGCAATGGACGAAAGGAAGGGGGTCACCTTATATGGGCAGGCACCGGCGAAGTAAACAGCCATGGCCGAGCTCGGCGGAAATCAAGCGAGCGCGACCGGATTCCCGGATTCTGTTGCGATACGATGGGGAGGAAAACCCGCTGACGAGGTGGCCCCACAACACCGAGGTGTTCGTGTGGTGTGCGGCTGGGACACTGGCTTTGGGCCCCGAACATGGGCGGCGATGAGGTGGGAGACTGAGCGATGGGACCCGCCTGGCGGTGAAGGTGGCAAAGTTGGGCTAGCGCTAGTTAGTGGACTGGTGGCAGGTGCAGCTAGGTTGGGCCGGCTCAAGGAAGATATGGCCCATGCGGCGTTTACCTCTCTTATCTTTTTTTCTTTTTCTTTTGTTTTAATTCTTAGATTTAGAGTTCAAATTTGAATTCAAATTTGATGGTGAGTTTCACATTTAGTCTAAATTCACAAATTCAAATACTAGTTTAAAAAGAATATATTTATTTATATATTTATTTTCCTTATATAGTATTTTCCTTCTCTTTTCTCTTTTATTTTCGAATTCAAATTTTAAACTTAAACATGTCTCACAAAATTTTAAATACAAATACA
This sequence comes from Zea luxurians, assembly GCA_029449295.1. Classification (NCBI taxonomy): domain Eukaryota; kingdom Viridiplantae; phylum Streptophyta; class Magnoliopsida; order Poales; family Poaceae; genus Zea; species Zea luxurians. Next base: position 7,185,258 of record JAOPSE010000005.1, on the reverse strand, counting down.
GAAATACAAGAACCTCAGCATGAGGTGTGTATTCCTATGTTTATTTATTTGTTATTTGGTCAATATAATTCTATTATTTGAATATGCACACATAGAAGAAACTCAATTAATCTCCCAAGGTTCCATAAATTCCCCAAGACATTAACTTATACTATATTTATTTATTTATAACCTTATTTTTTTGATACAAATTTTGGGCTCTACAAATCCTACCCCCTTAACAGAAATCTCGTCCTCGAGATTTGTAAGAAAAAGGATGCATACCCATGTTGTTTCAGAGCATGTGCACAGACAAGAATCTCAGCATGATGCATAATTTATTAGCAACACATATGGTCAAATAGACCTTATTATTACTCCTAAAATAGTAAAATACTAGCTACTAACTAAAGTAATATTTAGATCTTACAAATAGTGATATATATCGCCTGCCCCCTTAACAGAAATCTCGTCCTCGAGATTTGTAAGAAAAAGGATGCATACCCATGTTGTTTCAGAGCATGTGCACAGACAAGAATCTCAGCATGATGCATAATTTATTAGCAACACATATGGTCAAATAGACCTTATTATTACTCCTAAAATAGTAAAATACTAGCTACTAACTAAAGTAATATTTAGGTCTTACAAATAGTGATATATATATATATATATATATATATATATATATATATATATATATATATATATATATATATATATATATATGTAGCTTGGTGGAGCTGGTGGTGGTGATGGAGGTAGTGGGTGTTGTTGTTGTCGTCTTCCAACCGTGCTTGCCTCATCGCTTGCCGCATCTCCAACCGGTCCTGACGCATTTCCTGGCATTCTTGCCTTATCTGATTTTGCATTTCGTTAACCATGTTTGTCATTTGTTATAGTACCAGCATTTGGGCGGCAACCACTGGATCGATGTAATACCCAAAATTGATATAAGAGAAAGATAATAGGATAAATAAATAAATATACTTCTATGCTAGAATTTTGAGGATGTCTTGATCTTTTTTCCTTTGTACATATTCAACTAAAGGATTAAAGTAGTCAAATGGCAAATAAATAAATACATGAATGTGCATTCCATGCTGGAGTTCTTGTATGATTGCATGTGTACTCAAGTTTTTGAGACAAGTTAAGTTTGAAAGGTAGAATTTGTAGCACCCAAAAAATTCATTATGGGATTATTATATACTAACCAAAAAGATTAATAATTGTTAAATAAGAATTTCCTTTCCTTTCAAAGCTCCTCTCTAAAAAGGACCATACTTAATCCTAATTTTTCTTTTGGGACTTAAGAAAAATATATATCATAATATGAGAATAACCTTATATGGGTCGAGTTATTAAATAATATGTTTAAGTCTATACTACAAAATATTTAAGTTAAAAGTATCTTTTAACAAATAAAAAGGGATTAGAGATTACCTTCTTAATATACAATGTGTGTAATTAGTATACTCGACACTAGTTTCGAAGACAGGGTAAAATAAATAAATAAATAAATAAAACAAAAGTATGGATTGCATTCATGCTGAGTTCTTTTTGTTGTGCATCAATGTGAGAGTGCAAAAGTCAAAACCAGATTTGAATTGAATTTGAATCAAGAAATGAGAAACCAAAAATACAAAAAAAGAGAAAAGAAAACTCACTGTGGGCCAAATCCACCCGTCCGGGCCCAACGCCACTTTCACGCTCGGCCAGCCTCATCACACACACACAAAGTCGCTGGCGCGCGGGCCCAACACGTCAGACTCTAGGATGACATCGCGCGCGCTCCGGTTCTGCGCTATCTCGCTGGCGCGTGGGCCCGCCACGTCAGCGATTTCCTTAATGCGCCCAGACCCATCATTTCTCCGCCACCTGGACCTACCTCGCCAGTACCGTCTTCCTGCTTGGTTAGTTGCAACCGAATCCGGTGAATCCACCAGGAATCTTGAGAACGACTCCGCCACCGTTCCACCTTGATGCGTGCCCAGCCTTCTTCTGCCCAGTGTATAAAACCTTGTCCTCCTCTCGTCCAACCCCCATGAGCGCCAAGCCTCTGATTTAATCGCCACCGGGAACTATGGGGCAGGGAGATCCGCCGTCCGCTGCCATGACTAAGCGTACGCACGCCGTCGTACAGACCTAGCTAGGGAAGTAGGGTATTCGCTGGTAGTCAGGGATGGTGAAGCGTTGCATCATCAGGCGAAGTGTGGAGGCCTCGGTTGATGAATTCTGCGTTGGGGTGGAGCTCCACCACGGGTCTGTCGTGGACCGGTGATTTCATTGCGCGTTCACCAACGGGGAGACCCAGGGGACGTTCGCCGGTGATCAGGGATGGGAACCGTGCCCTCACCATCCCAGATTACAACTGGGGCTGTGTGGAATCGCTCAATGTTGTCCCTCTTCCGCCGCTGACCGTACTCCGTCGTGGCCGGGGGCCTTCGTGTCGTGAGCGCCGGTGAGTATCTCCTTCGATGATTCCATGATGTCGTTGTTTCGGCTAGGACTATTTATCGTTTTGGTTAGGGCACTAGTCCGGTGGGTGACCGTGCGCCGACGAGGTCCGTCGTGGCTGGTTCTGGCGTGTGCACCGCTGGCCGAGGAGGAAGAAAGGGAGTTGTTCGTTGGATCTCGATCCAGCGGCTATGATTAGATCGCGTGTCGTTAACTACGATCCATGGATCTTTCATCCAACGACTCCAGTAGCGTATTGGTTCGGGATGAAGTTAGTTCAATATGTGCCGTCTGTTTCTAATCCGGCGGCTGGGAAACATCCATACCCCTTCGCGGCTGACGTATTGCAAAAGGACCCTGCGCTCGCTAGAAATTAACCCGCCATCCCTCGCGGGATAGATCTGTGTCTTAGGAAATCTTACCACAGGAACCCTGTATTTTCCAGAAATTGATGCGCAGTCCTGGCCTCTAGGAAAATAGAGAAATTCATTTAAGAAATGATTTTTAACACAAAATTAATTATGGAGACTTGTTTAATCCCTAGAAAATTCATATTAAGTCCAAATGAGTCCATTCTAGTTTCTATAATTTTGTAAGAATATTGTTTATCATCTAGTACCACTGTTTTGGCATGAAAGCCCCATTAAAATTTATCTCTTAATTAATCTCGAATCAAATACATAAAACCTTAGGAAATTCGTATCTCCTCCGTTTTAAATCCGATTTGACTCGTTCCAGTTGCGTTAGCTTTGTATAAATATCTATTACACAATAGCAACATTTATTATATGATATCCCATACTTTTATAATTGGATTAATCTATGCCTATTGGATTAACTTCTTTAATATTAATATAGTATTCTAATTTTATGGTTATAATTTACTAAATAATCTTTAATCAAATAATGACTTAAATTAAAGTTGAGATAATTATTTATGGAATAACCTCTCATATGAGTTATATTAACCAAATTATAATTTGATATTTTAATCACATAGATCTGCTATAAAATCATAACTCCTTAACAGTAACTACGATTTTAGTGGTTCTCGTTCCCACGATCTCGTAGCTTCGCGTAGATCATTATTATGCAGTTTGTTCTTATGTATGGTGTGATGTTAATTTTATCTATACAATGTTTGTTTGTGTTGCTACGACTAGCAGCGAGGTTACGAGTCACTTGAAGAGCAAGTGGTACCTGAAACCTCAAGTGCCAGGCAAGTTGTGCCCTTGATCCAATTTTGTTACCCAATAATATTGTTTATTATCACTATTCAATGCGTAGATTTAATTTTGATGAGACCCAATAGGTCACCCTAGTCTGTTTATCCTTTTTACCTTGTTTTACCCCTGAATCATTTGGGTAGTTTTGCTATTGCTCTACATGGTTTTGGGATTAATATTTCATTATATCCATGTTCCAATTATTATGTTATGTTATTTATGTTCATGTCAAGATCATTATATTATTGTTAATTGGAACATGGAGCTTAACTTGAGAAACACGTGCCACCACAAGGGAGGAATGGTAATTAGGAAAGCTAGTGGAAGACTACCTTACCCAAAAGGGGCAAGGGCAGTAGGGGAGTTGCATGCAAGGAGGTTCTCAGGTTGATTTTGTTGCGATGGTGGTCAGACAAGGGATTCTTGCAAGTGCTCATCCCATAAACTGTAGCAGGTTTTCGGAAGCTAGTGAAACTTTGTAAAAGCCTCGTAGTGGATCCCTAGCCATTCACCTTGGTAGTGTCTAAGGACCTTGCAAACCCTGGCGACATGGGATACACGACTTGTGGGTAAAGGGTGCAACCTCTGCAGAGTGTAAAACTGGTATACTAGCCGAGCTCACGGTCATGAACAGCTCAGGACTCTCGCATGATTAAATATGGAACTTAAATTCAATTTGTCATTTGCATTTGCATGGGATTTATTATTAATTTTGTTCTATTACTATTTATTATGGTTTGGTATTTACTTACACTTAGTAACTGCTAATAAAATTTTGACCAACTTTAAAAGCAATGCTCAGCTTTAACCATTCTCTTTGGTAAGCCTTACACTTTACATATCTCCCACCTTTGGTGAGTTTATGTCACATTATTCCCCACAACTTGTTGAGCGATGAACATGTGTGAGCTCACCCTTGATGTCTCACACCCTCCCACAGGAGAAGAACAGGTGGTTCAAATGGAGCCACACATCGAGGAGTTCGATTCGATCTAGGTGGCGTCTCCCAGTTGACTTTCTGGCGCCAAGGATGGATTTTAGATCCTGTTATATTTAGCTTTTATTTTGTAAGACTTCCGCTATGTAATAAGTACTCTGATGTTATTGTGACATTTATCTCTATACACTCTATTATTATATGTGTTGTCTTCTTTGGCGCATGTATGAGATGCACCCTGCTTTGTCCCTTAAAACCGGGTGTGACAGAAGTGGTATCAGAGGAAATGTTGACTGTAGGACGAAACCTAGATAGAACTGGACAACCATTACCTACTTACCTTACTCTGATTCTTTCTATACTTTTCTTGATCCAGTCTCATCTTCTACTGTTCTACTCTGATTAACCTTACCTTTGCTACTCTGATCCTTTTCTAAACTTTTCTTAATCTTTTCTCATCTATTTTCGCTTTACTTTGATTATTCTTACCTTTTCTTTCTAAAGACAAATGTGGATTTCACACTTTGAAATCCTATACCTAAAGTGACCTTTAGGGATAGGAGACCTACTCTTAGGAACAAAAATAAAACTATTTTTATAGGTATCTATACGCTTGAATGTTTGTTCTTATGATATTGGTTTGATTTGGATCTTTGATTGAGTGTGATGAGTCGTGGAGTAATGTCCACAATTATATCTGCATATACGTATAGGTATAAATAGAATTCATGAAATAATTCAACAACTTAGATTATCCTCCTTTAAAGTGTATCTATTTTAAATAGATCATTCTTACCTTAAAAGATTCTTTCTTACTTTCATGGATCCCTCTTAACTTAAAGGAATCTATCTTATACTCTTGTGTTAAAAAAATCTTATCCTCTTAAATTGTTTATAAGATAAACTAGACTGACTAAAAGTACCCCCACTAGAATATACCAAACAGATCCATCTTATCTTAAAAAGATTCTCTCTTATCTTAACGGTTATATCTTATCTTATCTTGGAAGGTTTTTCTTATCTTAATAGATCCATCTTATCTTAAAAGATACTCTCTTACATTAACAGATTCATCTCATCTCGGAAGGATTTTCATCTTATCCCAATAGATCTAACTAATCTCAAAAGATTCTATCTTATTCTTAGAGACTCATCTTGTCCTAATAAGCATACTTATCCCCACCACTTTGCTTATCTCATAATAGTGTAACAAACATCATCTACTCCAAAATAAATCTAGTAGATCTTATCTAGTCTAATCTGATTACACTAATTCTGATCCCATCTAATCTGATTAGATCTAATCTAATGGATAAACATGATATATAATACTGGGAAAATAGATTGGACCCTACTTTTATAAGCATGTTTTAACCTAAATTGGTGCTCTAGATTAACTAGACCACATACAACTACCTAACCATATGCGACTAACTTAACCATCAGATAGTTGCATACCCCCTGATAGGAACGGGGTGCCTGATCTTCCGTCAGGTGTAGATAACTATCGATTTGGTGGAGATGTCACACAGACGATCCGGCTTCCAATCAACAAGACTAGAACCCCGCAATCGCAGCACCACTTCTCCTCTGGTTATCAACCGTGCGCTGCTCGATTGACCTCACCACGAGGGCTAATCCTTGCCTGCGAATCGAAGACACAAGCAATAACGAGAAAGAACACAATCTCAAAATTGCGGATGTATGAATTACGCTCTCGAGTTGGGGTCTCACAAACCGATCTAAACGGTGAACTATTCTCGACAGATTAACTAAAGCAAAACCCAACCCTAATGTGGCGGCGATTGCTGAATAAATAGAGTATTAGGGTGTGCGTGACCCCTGGACTCGCCACTAATGGGCTCCGACGCGATACACGGCCCAACGGCCCAACAGACAGTGTCGCAGCACCAAAACAGAATCTGAATGCTGACTTGTTTCGACGATTCCCGTTGACTCCGGACGAATTTTAGGGTGGAACCAGTTGGGTTGGTTACATAATCTCCTTGTCTTTTCAACCATATCAAGTCCGACACAATCGGAGTCCGGATGCATCTTGGGCGTCCATTTTAGTGCAGACTGGTCCTGGAACCCAAGATGGAGTCGCAGCCGAGTCGGATTTGATCTCCTTCCTCTTGTGGCACCCTTGCTGCTCCTCCTCAATACCTAGGCCTTTCCCAAGTCCTTGCTGATCCTCTCCAAGGTTCCTAATCATCAAAACATCCATGGCCCCAAGCGTAAGCTCTAAAACACAATTGACTAGGGTAAAACGTACCTGGAGATTTAGCTGTCGTGCATGCGATCATGTTATCGGACCATTCATTGTATATATAGAAGTGATGTCCTCATCAAATGGACTAAAAGTTGGGCTATCAGTTGGATTAGGTGTTAGGGTTTGACTGACAGTGAGCTCGGATGAACTTTAGAGGCTGAATTTTGTGTAATTCGATGAGAATTCGATCAAGGTTTTTATAACAAAATCCAAGCTGGTTTATGGAGCAACAATTTTGGTGCAGATGGATCGGTAGCTCTCCACATGAAAAATGGTGAATGGAGCTTCTCAATCTGCTATGTCAGGCGTAATGAAAGGAATTTGCATGGTACAGTAACCTGATGAAGATCGCCAGGTTCAGTGCACCACTGCCGGTGATCTTGCACCGTGATCCTCGCCGACGTTGCGATTCATGCCCGGTGGCGTGCAGATAACGGCTGGTGGTGAAAGATCTCACGTAGGGGATGAAGTCAGGACACTGTTATCGCCCAGTCGCCGTACCCCACTTGCGCTACGACGTGGTCGGACGGTCATCGCCATGGAGATCGTCGTTCACCGCGATTGCGCCACGGCGTAGTCGATTCTCCACGTCGTCGCGAGCTGTAAGGACTCGACAGTGACCGCCGTAGATAGTTAGCCAATGAGCGCCACGTTAGCGACCTCTTGTGACTCTTCCCCCTTATCACCGCGAGCGCTTCCCCATCCAAATTCGCCCTCCTCGTGGCCGTCCTCTATAAATTGATGCATCGGCTTGTTCCGTCTACTTGTTACGAACCCAGTGAACCACTCCTCGCTCCTGATCATGCACCGTAGCGCCCTAATTTGGAATTTCCCCCAAATTCATTCTCCGTGCCACTGTGAGCACCCCCTCCGTCGACCCACTGTCCTGTCCCTCCACCCACCTTCCTAGCTGCCGTTCTTAAGCCCTGGTATGTTGCCAAAGCTTACCACGCCCTCAATTTGTATGTTACTGCACTGTGTTGTCGGGAACACGTCGAGTTTGTCTCAAGCTCCACGGTTGTGCGTGGACGGAGCTTCAGGGCAACGTTCGGGTTAAATTAGGGAGTTCCAGTGGATCGCCAAGGTCTGAATTGGGCATAGACCGAATTAGAGCACAAATTGTTGCATAGGAGAGCGCACAGTCTCGTTCACCATTGGGGACTTGGTCTTGTGAAGGAAAGAAAGGAGAAGGGCTTTAGTGCGATTGTCAGTGAGACAGGGAATAACGTGTAGGGATTCTTTACTAGTTATTCAAATCGCCGAGGGTCTCTGCGCAAGATTGCTAGTGCGGGTGCACGCGCGGGCGTGTTTGCCTGGACATGAGCCGATTCGGGCTGGATTCAACCTAGTACTGTTCATCCTTTTCCTTTTGCTTTTTTCTGCCAGACTTAGAAATTTATAGGAAAATTTTGAAAAATGGTAAAATTATAGGACCAATTTTGCTAGACTCCTAAATTCATCTAGTATTTAATAAAAATAGTTCCAAGATTTTTAGTTCAAACCTGGAATTATTTAGCATTTAAAGATGCCTAAACCTAGCCTTTTAGAATTTTAGAATTAATTTGATAGCTCCAAAAATAATAAAACTTTTTGGGTAAGATTAGTTTGAGAATTTAAGTCCTTGGGTAAAGTTTGACATGCTTTGGACATTGTTGATCCCAAAACTAAGACACTAGCTTACTAGGGTATAATTGCCTAACCCTAATAGAATACTAGCTCCAGAAACTCTAGTGACTCAGGTGTACTATGAAGGAAAGTTGTATTCAAGATACAACTTAGTGAGTTTTTATTATAACTGCATATTCATAGCATCACATAAGCATTCATGTATATGTATTGTTATGTATAGAAAATGAGGAAGAAGTGGTAGTCGAAGAAGTTGCTCGAGAACAACTTCTATTTTGACATATGTGGGACAGACCCAGAACCTCCTGCAACACAAGGCAAGCTCCAGTGCATTTACCCTTCCCTTGTTGTTTTAAACTCTTTATCACTTGAAATGATGCATTAGGTGATAGGAGTTGTGTGCTAAACAATTGCTGCATTTCCTTCCTTGGAACTGATTACCATTCCTTGATACCTGTTTTACTCAAAAGTTTTCTGATGCTTAGCCTTGCTTTAGAAAACAAAATGTTTTGTTTTAAACAAAGATGATGCTTCATATGGGAGGGGAAGTTTTCAAAGAAAAGACTTGATGGTGAATCCATCATGGCCGTGATGGATTCAACATCGGAAAAGATGTACCTCTGTCAGGTACCAAACTTTGGGTTGTAAATGATAAAGACGAGACCAGGCGATTGACTTGCACGAGAAGGAAGTCTCGGTGTAGTGTCTCCGTTTGAGTCGATTAAGGACCGTGTCGATGTGGGCCTGCTGACCGAGGACCTTTTAATTGGCCATATGCCTCGTCATGGGTAAGCTTTGCCTCGGTCGGACGAATACCAAAAAGGCCACCATGCAATGGGAGTGGAGAGATGGCGAGAGTAGCGTGTACCCTCCGTGGCAAGAGGTTGGACGGTGGTGTATCTATGCTCTCGGTTGGCGTGAACCTGTTCTGGCCTTGAGAAACCCGGTGGCGAGTTGACATATGCAATGGTTAAGTGCTACATATGTTGTGTGGTTGGAGATCCCCAGCTGGGTATTAATCGATTCGGATCGCCGTTACTTCTCGGACATGAAGACTTGGTCACTGACTTACACGTAGCAATCTAGTGAACTGAAGGGATGATTAAAGATGGCTAGCATAAGCTAAGTGCCTAAACTAGGATAGAAAGAACTCTAGATACAGGTAATGACTTAACCTGATAATAAAGCTAGATTTTTAAGGATCCACAGTTAGTAAGCTTTCCTGCAAACAGAGTCTTTGATTATTGATCAGCTGTACCTTGAATCCCATAAGCCAGCATATCCTTGAGAGTCTTTTCCTTTGTCAGGTAAGACTTGTGAAAGTACACTCCGTACTTAGGGTTTTCGAACCCATGTTGTTGTAGGTGAGGAAACAACCAAGTTTTGCTATTTCTGCTCGAAAGTGGTGCCAAAGCAAGAGGATAACCAGTAAACTTGTTCGGGGAGGATGTGTCGCCTCCCAGTTTAAAAAACACTAAGCTTTTGTGCGGGAGGATGTTTTACCTCCCTATTTTGTAATAATAAGTTATGCACTCCTACACCCGGTGTTGTAATAATACTCTCTCTATATTTTATATGAATGTAAAATAAGTTATTGTAATCTGCTTCCGCTTATTCTTTACTCCGATTATGTGTGTAATGCCTGCGTGATGGGTGAAGCGCTCTTGGGCGATATGATGTTGATACAGATAACCAAACTTGTCGAGTGATTATGCGCATCTACATGGTTGTCTGAGGTCCTTAGGACAAGGACATCTGTAGGTGGGCCTAATACCTTGGGAGGTTTCGTCACAATGACGCTCTAAATAGGCCGCTTCCTCTCCACAAGTCACAGCCCATTGCTCTCAAAGCAACCAGCAGCAAGGAGGCGCTACCTAGCAAGGTAGCATAAGTGGAGGCTGCCGGGCTCAATGAGGATGAGATGGCGCTCATCATCAAGCAATTCAAGACCGTCTTGAAGGGACGCAAGGAGTTTCCCAACAAGAATAAATCAAGGGGAAAGCGCTCCTGCTTCAAGTGCGGTAAGTCTAGTCATTTTATTGCACAATGCCCCGATAATGACAATGACTAGGCACAAGAGAAGAAAGGGAGGAAAGAAAGAGAGAAGAACTACAGGAAGGTGAAGGGCGAGGTGCACATTGGAAAGGAATGGGACTCCGACTGTTCTTCATCCGACTCCGATGATGAAGGAATAGCTGCCTCTGCCTTTGACAAGTTTTCTCTCTTTCCCAATGAACACCACACGTGCCTTATGGCTAAAGAAAAGAAGGTACGTATTCGAGATACTCTTAAGTATTCTTCTTCTAGAGATGAGGAATCCTCTGATGATGAAATATGTTATAGTGATTTATTTAAAGTCTTAGATAGATCTAAAGTAGACAAAATAAATGAATTAATTGATGCTCTTAATGAAAAGGATAGGCTTCTAGAAAATCAAGAAGATATTCTCTATGTGGAACATGATAAGTTCATTAGTGTTCAAAAATCTCTTACTCTAGAAGTTAAGAAAAATGAAATATTATCCTCTGAATTGTCTATCTGTCATGATTCTATCTTTAGTCTCAAAACCTTGAATGATGATTTGAATGCTAGGATAGAAGAATTTAATGTGGCTAGTTCATGTGTAGAGCATGTTGCAAAGGCGTATAGGGTCTTCAACAAATCATCGGGTTTGGTTAAAGTCTCTAGCGACGTTGTATTTGATGAAACTAATGGCTCTCCAAGAGAGCAAGTTGATTTTGATGATATAGATGAAGATGATGTTCCAACGAATGCAATTCATACCATGGCGATTGGAGATGTGTGACCACAGGAACACCAAGTGCAAGATCAACCTTTTTCCTCAACAATGGTGCACCCCCCAACTCAAGATGATGAACAGGTTTCTCAAGAGGAGGCGTGTGATCAAGGGGGAGAACAAGAAGATCAAGTTGAGGAGGAAGAAGCACCACGGGCCCCTCCAACTCAAGTTCGAGCGACGATTCAAAGGAATCATCCCGTCGACCAGATTTTGGGTGACATAAGCAAGAGAGTAACCACTCCCTCTAGATTAGCTAATTTTTGTGAGCATTACTCTTTTGTCTCTTCTATTGAGCCTTTCAGGGTAGAAGAGGACTTGCTAGATCCGGACTAGGTGTTGGCCATGCAGGAAGAGCTCAACAACTTCAAGCGAAATGAAGTTTGGACACTGGTGCCACGTCCCAAGCAAAACATTGTGGGAACCAAGTGGGTGTTCCGCAACAAATAGGACGAGCACGGGGTGGTGACAAGGAACAAGGCTCGACTTGTGGCAAAAGGTTATGCCCAAGTCGCAGGTTTGGACTTTGAGGAGACTTTTGCTCCTGTGGCTAGGCTAGAGTCAATTTGCATTTTGTTAGCCTATGCCGCTCACCATTCTTTCAGGTTGTTCCAAATGGACGTGAAGAGCGCTTTCCTCAATGGGCCAATCAAGGAGGAGGTGTACGTGGAGCAACCCCCTGGCTTTGAGGATGAACGGTACCCCGACCACGTGTGTAAGCTCTCTAAGGCGCTCTATGGACTTAGAGACTTTCTAATTGCTAATGCTTTCAAGGTTGGGAAAGCCGATCCAACTCTTTTCACTAAGACTTGTGATGGTGATCTATTTGTTTGCCAAATTTATGTCGATGGCATAATATATGGTTCTACTAACCAAAAGTCTTGTGAAGAGTTTAGCAGGGTGATGACTCAGAAATTTGAGATGTCGATGATGGGCGAGTTGAACTACTTCCTTGGGTTCCAAGTGAAGCAACTCAAGGACGACACCTTCATCTCTCAAACGAAATACACGCAAGACTTGCTCAAGTGGTTTGGGATGAAGGACGCCAAGCCCGCAAAGACTCCAATGGGAACCGACAGACATGTCGACCTCAACAAAGGAGGTAAGTCCGTTGATCAAAAGGCATACCAGTCTATGATAGGGTCTTTACTTTATTTATGTGCTAGTAGACCGGATATTATGCTTAGCGTATGCATGTGTGCTAGATTTCAATCCGACCCGAGGGAGTGTCACCTTGTGGCCGTTAAATGAATCCTTAGATATTTAGTTGCTACGCCTTGTTTCGGGATCTGGTATCCAAAAGGGTCTACCTTTGACTTAATTGGATATTCAGACTCCGATTATGCTAGATGTAAGGTCGATAGGAAGAGTACATCAGGGACGTGCCAATTCCCAGGACAGTGTTGCGCGCAACTACTTTGGATGAGGCAAACCCTCCGAGACTTTGGCTACAATCTGAGCAAAGTCCCACTCCTATGTGATAATGAGAGTGCAATCCGCATGGCAGACAATCCTGTTGAACACAGCCGCACAAAGCACATAGACATCCGACATCACTTTTTGAGAGACCACCAGCAAAAGGGAGATATCGAAGTGTTTTATGTTAGCACCGAGAACCAGCTAGCCGATATCTTTACCAAGCCTTTAGATGAGAAGACCTTTTGCATGTGCGTAGTGAGCTAAATGTCTTAGATTCGCGTAACTTGGATTGATCTAGAGCATACATGTGTTTTATGCCTTTGATCATGTTCTTTTATGCATATTATTACTTATCTATGGTGCTCAAGTTGTGCAAGGGATCCCCGGACCTCACAAGTCCATGTGTGAATAATGCACATATTTAGGGGGAGAAATGCTACAACTTGACCCTTTGAGACTAACCGTGTGCTTGAGTTTTCTTAATTTAGTCTCAAAGGTGATTGAAAGGGAAAAGGTGAACTTGGACCATGCAAGACTTCCACTGCACTCCGATGAGAGGGTAATTTACTCCAAGTTCATCTCCATGCTCTTATTGCCTTTTTACTCTTAATTGACTATTTTGGTGAGGCAATGGGGATTAAGGGCCAATAATGATCCCATTTTGGTGCTTAATGCTAAAGGGGGAGAAATTAAGGTCAAAGCAAATGGATCAGCTACCACTTGAGAATTTTGAAAATAGTAGAGTTAGAACTTTTGTTTTGTCAAAATACTCTTATGTGCAAAATTTGGCCTCTTGTGGGGAGAATGTAGGATTATGGGAAAAAGGGGGAGTTTTTGGCTTTTGATCAATTTTTCTCATGGGATACCTCTCTTTATGCCTAAACAAGTGTGTTTGGACTAGAGATAGAAAATTGAGTTTGATTTCGAAAACAAACCAAGTGGTGGCAAAGAATGATCCAAATATGCTAAATTTGAATAAAAAACAATTCTTGTTCTCAATTGCTTTGATGTTGCACTTCCTTTTAGTTGCTTTTTGATGTGTTTTCATAAATCACCAAAAAGGGGGAGATTGAAAGGGAAATGTGCCCTTGGGCCATTTCTAGCATAGTTTTGGTGATTAAGTGCCCAACACGTATTGAGTAAGTAATCTTGTGCCAAATGATTGATGAAGTGCAAATCAACAAGAAGGTATGATTCTAGACTTAGTACATTGGTTTTTGTGTACTAACTTATTTGTCTAAGTGCTGGAATCAGAGAAAAGAGAAGAAGAAAATATCTTGGCTGGAACAGGCAAGACTCAGCGCAGTCTGGCACACCGGACTGTCCGGTGGTGCACCGGACAGTGTCCGATGCACCAGGCCAGCCTCCGGTGAACAGGCCACTCTCGGGAACTGGCGGTGGTGTACGGCTATAATTCACTGGACTGTCCGGTGGTGCACCGGACTGTCCGGTGAGCCGTCTGCGGCGAAGTCGTCGCTCTCGGGAATCGTTCAATGGCGTACGGCTAAAATTCACCGGACGGTCCGGTGAGGCACCAGACTGTCCGGTGAGCCAATGGTCGACTGCGCCAACAGTCGGCCACGCAATCCGCGCGTGACGTGTGGCCGCGCCAACGGTCAGCAGGGGGCACCGGATAGTGTCCGGTGCGCCAACGGCTCCATTTCTGCAACGGTCGACTGTGCCATTTTAGGAAGGAAATCTACACCAGACCATCAACAGTGCTTGTCCGGTGGTGCACCGGACTGTCCAGTGCGCCACCCGACAGAAGGCAAGAATTGCCTTCCCAGATTGCTTCCAACGGCTCCTAGCTGCCTTGGGGCTATAAAAGGGACCCCTAGGCGCATGGAGGAGTACACCAAGCATTCTTTGATCATCTCTAAGCACCAAGACTTCATTCTCGCGCATTTGATTCATTGTGATAGGGGACTTGAGCTCTAGTTGAGTAGTGAACTCCCCGCATTGTGTTGTGAGCTCAAGTTGTGACTTGTGTGCGTGATTGTGCTCGTTCTTTGAGTCTTGTGTGTGTTGCTCTCCCCTCCCTTACTCCTTGCTTCTTTGTGATCATCATTTGTAAGGGCGAGAGGCTCCAAGTTGTGGAGATTCCTCGCAAACGGGATTGAGTAAAAGAAAGGAAAACACCGTGGTATTCAAGTTGAGCATTGGATGACTTGAAAGGGGTTAAGTGCAATCCTCGTCCATTGGGATGCCACAACATGGAGTAGGCAAGTATTACTTGGCCGAACCACGGGATAAGTCATCGTGTCTCTTGTGCCTATGTTCATCGTGACTATTGTGTTTCACAAGAGCTTGGTCCTTAGCCACTTGTTTCTATTGAGCTAACACTTAACCAAGTTTTTGTGGCTACAAGTCTTTGATTTTTATAGGATCACCTATTCACCCCCCTCTAGGTGCTCTCAATTGGTATCGGAGTCGTTCTCTTCACGCAAGGGACTAATCGCCTGAAGAGATGGATCCTAAGGGAAAGGGGATGGTGGTCAACGACAAGACAAAGGAGTCCATCGTCAACGAGCCAAGAGATGATAAGCCCTCGGACTCTGGCTCGAGTCATAAGAAAAAGGACGGGAAGAAGAAAAGGCGCATCAAGAAGATCGTCTACTACGACAGCGACGAGTCTTCTTCTTCCCAAAGAGACGACGACTATGACGAGAAAAAGAAAATGGTCAACTCAAACTTTTCTTTTGATTATTCTCGTATTCCATTTAACTCAAATGCTCATTTACTTTCAATTCCACTTGGGAAACCTCCTCACTTTGATGGAGAGGACTACGCCTTTTGGAGTCACAAAATGCGTAGTCACCTATTCTCTCTCCATCCAAGTATTTGGGAGGTCGTTGAAAACAGAATGCTTTTTGATAGTACTGACAACCCCGTTTTCATTAATGAGAAAATCCACAAAAATGCACAAGCTACCACTGTTTTGCTAGCATCCTTGTGTAGGGACGAGTACCATAAGGTGAGCGGCTTGGATAACGCCAAGCAAATTTGGGACACCCTCAAGATTTCTCATGAGGGGAATGATGCCACCATGATCACCAAGATGGAGTTGGTGGAAGACAAACTGGGAAGGTTTGCAATGATTAGGGGGGAGAAGCCAACCCAAACGTACAACAGGCTCAAGACCCTGGTCAACAAAATCAGGAGCTACGGAAGCACGAGATGGATGGACCACGACGTCGTCCGACTTATGCTCAGGTCCTTCACTGTCCTTGATCCTCATCTTGTGAACTCTATCCGTCAAAATCCTATGTACACAAAGATGACGCCCGAGGAAATACTCGGAAAGTTTGTAAGTGGGTGAATGATGATCAAGGAAGCGAGATATGTGGATGAGGCATTGAATGGTCCCATGCCCATCTACGAGCCTCAAACCGTTGCTCTCAAAGCAACAAGTAGCAAGGAGACGCTACCGAGCAAGGTGGCGCAAGTTGAGGCGGCCGGGCTAAACGAGGATGAAATGGCCCTCATTATCAAGCGCTTCAAGACGGCGCTAAAAGGACGAAAGGAGCACCCTAACAAGAACAAAGCAAAGGGAAAGCGCTCCTGCTTCAAATGTGGTAAGACAGGTCATTTTATTGCTCAATGTCCCGATAGTACAAATGACCAGGAACAAGAAAGGAATGGGAAGAGGGAGAAAAAGAAGGCCTACAAGAAGGCGAAGGGCGAGGCGCACCTTGGCAAAGAGTGGGACTCGGATTGTTCTTCGTCCGACTCCGACGACGAAGGACTCGCTGCCTCGGCCTTCAACAAGTCGTCGCTCTTCCCCAACGAGCGCCATACTTGCCTAATGGCAAGGGAAAAGAAGGTAAACACTCAAGAAACTCCTAAGTACTCTACTTCTAGTGATGAGGACTCTAGTGATGATGAAGTAGATTACACTAGCTTGTTCAAAGGATTAGATAGAACTAAAGTAGAAAATATTAATGAATTGATTGATGCCTTGAATGAAAAAGATAGACTGCTAGAAAAGCAAGAGGACATTTTGTATGAGCAACATGACAAATTTGTTAGTGTTCAAAAGTCTGTTGCCTTAGAGATTAAAAAGAATGAAGTCTTGGTGCTTAGAGATGATCAAAGAATGCTTGGTGTACTCCTCCATGCGTCTAGGGGTCCCTTTTATAGCCCCAAGGCAGCTAGGAGCCGTTGGAAGCAATCTGGGAAGGAAATTCTTGCCTTCTGTCGGGTGGCGCACCGGACAGTCCGGTGCACCACCAGACAAGCACTGTTGATGGTCCGGTGCAGATTTCCTTCCTAAAATGGCACAGTCGACCGTTGCAGAAATGGAGCCGTTGGCGCACCAGACACTGTCCGGTGCATACCGGACAGTCCGGTGCCCCCTGCAGACCGTTGGTGCGGCCACGCGTCACGCGCGGATTGCACGGCCGACCGTTGGCGCAGTCGACCGTTGGCTCACTAGACAGTCCGGTGCCTCACCGGACCGTTCAGTGAATTTTAGCCATACGCCGTTGAACGATTCCCGAGAGCGACGACTTCGCCGCAAACGGCTCACCGGACAGTCCGGTGCACCACCGGACAGTCCGGTGAATTATAGCCATACATCGCCGTCAGTTCTCGAGAGTGGCCTGTTCACCCGAGGTTGGCCTGGCGCACCGGACACTCTCCGGTGCACCACCGGACAGTCCGGTGTGCCAGACTGCGCTGAGTCTTGGCTGTTCTAGCCAAGATATTTTCTTCTTCTCTTTTCTCTGATTCCAGCACTTAGACAAATAAATTAGTACACAAAAACCAATGTACTAAGTCTAGAATCATACCTTCTTGTTGATTTGCACTTCATCAATCATTTGGCACAAGATTACTTACTCAATACGTGTTGGGCACTTAATCACCAAAACTATACTAGAAATGGCCCAAGGGCACATTTCCCTTTCAAGTTCATGTGTAGAGCATGTTGTAATCTGCAATAGATGTAAAGATATTGATATAGATGCTTGTAATGAACATGCTTCTACTATTGTTAAGTTAAACAATGATGTTGTAAGTCTTAATGCTCAACTTAAGACTTGCAAAGATAGTTATGAGAAACTAAAGTTTGCTAGGGATGCCTACACCATTGGTAGACACCCCTCTATTAAGGATGGACTTGGTTTCCAAAAGTAGACCAAGAACTTGACAAGCCATAGAACTTCCAATCTCAACAAGGAGAAAGGGAAGGCTCCTATGGCTAGTAGTTGTCAAAAAAACCATGCCTATCTTTATGATAAGAAATTTACTAGTCGTGCTCATAATGATAGGTGTTGTAATAAGATTGTTTCTCATGTATATCATGATGCCACATTTAATTCTCATGCTTTGTTCGCATCTAGTTCCTCTTTTACTCATGGTAGAAATAGGCCTAGGCATAATCATGTTTTTTCTTATTTGCCTAGGAAAGTATGCACTGGTCAAACTACTATTTACCAGACATGTGATGCTTCATTTGTTCTGTCATGTAAAAATGCTAAAGTAGTTGCTAGAAAGTTGGGATCCAAATGCAAGAGGGACAAAACTTGCATTTGGGTTCCAAAATCTATTGTAACTAACCTTGTAGGACCCAACAAGAGTTGGGTACTTAAAACCCAAGCTTAATTATCTTGCAGGTTTATGCATTCGGGGGCTTAAGCTGGATTATTGATAGCGGATGCACAAACCACATGACGGGGGAGAAGAAAATGTTCACCTCCTACATCAAGAACAAGGATTCCCAAGATACTATCATCTTTGGAGATGGGAATCAATGCAATGTTAAGGGCTTCAGCAAAATAGCCATCACGACTGAGCATTCAATTTCAAATGTATTTTTAGTAGAATCGCTCGGGTATAATTTACTATCTGTAAGTCAATTATGTCATATGGGCTATAGTTGTTTATTTACAAATATTGATGTATCTATCTTTAGAAGAAGTGATGGTTCATTAGCTTTTAAGGGTGTATTAGACGACAAGCTCTACTTAGTTGATTTCTCAAAAGAGAATGCCAATCTAGATGCATGCTTAATCGCTAAGACTAATATGGGCTAGCTTTGGCATCGCCGTCTAGCACATGTTGGAATGAAGAACCTTCATAAGCTTCTAAAGGGAGAACATGTGTTAGGACTAACCGATGTCTGTTTTGAGAAAGACAGATCTTGTGCAGCGTGCCAAGCAGGAAAGCAGGTGGGAAGTACTCATCATAGCAAAAATTTGATGACGATGTCAAGACCACTGGAACTCCTACATATGGATCTCTTCGGTCCTATTGCCTATCTCAGCATCGGGGGAAGTAAGTATGGTCTTGTTATAGTTGATGATTTTTCCTGCTTCACTTGGGTGTTCTTTTTGCAGGATAAATCTGAAACCCAAGGAACACTAAAGCGCTTCTTAAGGAGAGCTCAAAATGAATTTGAGCTAAATGTAAAGAAGATAAGGAGCGATAATGGATCTAAGTTCAAGAATCTTCAAGTTAAAGAATATCTTGAGGAGGAAGGCATCAAGCATGAATTCTCCGCTCCCTACACACCATAGCAAAATGGTGTAGTAGAGAGGAAGAACATGTGACTAATTGATATGGCAAGGACGATGCTTGGAGAATACAAGATGCCTGAGCGGTTTTGGTCAGAAGCTATGAACATAGCTTGCCATGCCATAAACCGGCTCTATTTGCAGCGCTTCCTCAAGAAGACCTCATACGAACTCCTAACTCGTAACAAACCAATGTTTCCTACTTTCATGTATTTGGGAGAAAATGCTACATTTTGGTAAAGAAAGGTAGGCATTCAAAGTTTGCTGCCAAAGCTGTAGAAGGGTTTTTACTAGGGTATGACTCAAATATAAAAGCGTATAGGGTCTTCAACAAATCATCATGATTAGTTGAAGTCTCTAGCGATGTTGTATTTGATGAAACTAATGGCTCTTCAAGAGAGCAAGTTGATCTTGATGATATAGATGAAGATGAAGTTCCAACGGCCGCAATACGAACAATGGCAATAGGTGACGTGCGACCACAGGAACTGCAAGAACAAGATCAACCTTCTTCCTCTACGGTAGTGCATCCCCCAACTCAAGACGATGAATAGGTCCCTCAAGAAGAAGGACATGATCAAGGGGGAGCACATGAAGAATAGGATAAGGAGGAAGAAACATCACAGGCTCCTCCAAATCAAGTCCGAACGACGATCCAATGAAATCATCCAGTGGATTAGATTCTGAATGGCATCAACAAAGGAGTAACAACACGCTCACGCTTAGCTAATTTTTGTGAGCATTACTCGTTTGTTTCTTCTATTGAACCTTTCAGGGTAGACGAAGCCTTGCAGGATCCGGACTGGGTGTGGCCATGCAGGAAGAGCTCAACAACTTCAAGAGGAATGAAGTTTGGAGCCTGGTGCCACGTCCAAGGCAAAACGTTGTGGGAACCAAATGGGTGTTCCGCAACAAGCAAGACGAACATAGAGTGGTGACAAGAAACAAGGCTCGACTTGTAGCAAAAGGTTATGCCCAAGTCCAAGGTTTGGATTTTGAGGAGACTTTTTACTCCTGTGGCTAGGCTAGAATCAATTAGAATCTTATTAGCCTATGCTGCTCACCATTCCTTTAAGCTGTTCCAAATGGACGTGAAGAGCGCCTTCCTCAATGGACCAATCAAAGAGGAGGTATACGTGGAGAGCGTCTCTTGGTTTGTGTACAGTTGCTGTAGGGCAGCCCCTGGCACCGTTGTCCTCTTCGGCGGCATGACAAAGGTTGATGCTTTGTCGAAGGTTGTGGAAGTGAGTTCACCAGAGGTGGGCGCCAATGTTGATTACTTGTTCTCAAATGCTATAAATCAAGAACAAGGCAACACAATTGTTAATGGTTAAAACCTTCAGTCCTTCAAAGCATTATTTCCTTTTAGATATAATGATCTTTAGACGAAGGTCATGAAGGACATACCTTCATCATTTTAATACATAAACATAAACAAGAAAGTAAAGGAATAAAAGTAGAAATTATATATATATATATATATATATATATATATATCAATGATCTATTTCTATTTACATTAATCATTCAATGAACACAAACGAATAATATACATATTACAATGGTATCTTCAGCTTGCTAGAAGGTGAAGATGCAAGAATGATGCGAGAGTGATTACAATCCAGCATGAACAGTACGGTGTTACTGTTAATCTATTTATAGGCACGAGACGCAACCGAGATAAAAGTACATTTATATCCTTGGTAACTGCCTATAATACTAACATGAATTTTTGAGTACTATAAGGTCTTTAGCCTCCATTCAGTCATCTTCATGCTTGAGCTTCGTCCATACGTTAAGCCGAAGGTCCTTGGTTTTTAGCTTCATCGCCCACTCTTTTTATCTCCCTTTATTCCGTCATAAGAGAAGTTCTTCATTCCAAAGCCGAAGCTTCCTATAACTATTCATAATCATGCTGAAGACATATGGTTAGTCACATTTTTGAGGACCTTCGGAAGGGGAAAGGCCCCAACATGGGGCGAGTCGGTTGAAAGCATCTAGGCCCCTGGTTGGTTTTAGTGATTAATGACAACATAAGATTATATATGACTAACGTATGCTTTGCAAAGCAAATGGTAAGTTAGGTCGCATTACAGGAGGTTGCGTTGCAACGGTGAAAACAATCCCTCATATGAGAACTTGAAGCGACGGCTGAAAAAGGCGAATCAAAAGATGAAGGTCTTCATATTCCGAGTGTCGAAGGAGTTGTGAACACTTGGTATAGATTTAGGTCTTCTTTTTTTATTTTAGCCGTACTATAAAGAGGGGTCGTGGATGATTAATTTGACCAAGAGAATTCTAGTGTAGGGATAGTGCACATTCACACTCACAACTATCACTAGGTGTCACTCTATAACACATCTCATGAATTAGAACGAAATCGGGTTAGAAAAACCAAAGGAAAAGAAGTTGGTTTTGCTATCTTAGAGGCACCGAATTGTCTGGTGCGACACATGACAGTGGGGCCAGTCTACCCCGGGGCAGCCCCTTAGCCCCCGAGAAACCCGAGAGCAATGAGTTCGCAGAGCCGATTTTTAGCGCAAGCACTGGACTGTCCGGTGTGCATTGTTCACTGTCCGATGTGCTATCAGAGCAATGGCTAGCTGTCAGAACTAGCTAGCCGTTGCAGCGCGTCGTTGGCACACCGGTGGCGCATCGGATTGTCCGATGAGCCAGTGCGCAGAAGCCTATAGTAACGGCTAGTTTTGGTGGTTGGGGCTATTTATACCTCCTCCACCAGCCACATTAAGTTTCTTGCTGCCCACATTCAAGTGTATTCATTACTAGTGCATTGCAAGCCCCACAAAGCCTGGTGAGGTGATTAGAAAATTATAATCCCATGTTAGGACTTCATTAGTGTGCATGAGAGCCACCTAGAGCACACACCACATGCATTAGGCTTCTCTTGGTCAAGGGAAAGTCTATGACTTGTTACTCTTGGTGATCGGCATTACCTAAACAACTTGGTGGCGATTGGAGTGCGGTGATCACCCCAGAGGACTCGTTGGTGACCCAGCTCAAGTTTGTACGCGGTCGTGAGGGATCCACCGTGCTAGAGTAGCAAAGGATCATCTCATAGAGAGCACTTGGTTCTTGCGAGGACCAAGGGGGAGCGATACCCTTGCGTGGGTGCTCCAACGAGGACTAGGGAAGAGTGTCGACTCTTCGATACGTCATCAAAAAATTGAAGGAGTCTTCTTACCCTTACTTTGCATTCCGCATTTACTTTGAGCATTTCACTTTGTGCAATTGCTTAGCTAGTATTTGTAGTAATGACTTAGGGTTATTGTTCATCTAGTAGTATTTACTTATTGCTAGTAGTTGGGTGAAGTTGGGCTCATGCTTAGGGTTTAACTTTTGTTGGAATTTTAGAAAAGCCCAATTCACCCCCTCTTGGGCATCATGATCCTTTCAATTGGTATCAAAGCCTAGTTGCTCCTAGTTTAGCTTAACCGCTAGAGTAGCGATGTCCGGCAAGATGGGCCCCCCTCCCGTGTTTGATGGTGATGATTTTCCTTATTGGAAAATTCGTATGGAAGCTTATTTAGAGGCTATAGACACTGGTGTCTATAAAGCCGCCACCCAAGGTTTCCTCGAACCTAGAGATCCCACAAATCTTGTAGGTGATGAGTATAATTATGAAAAATGGAATGCTAAGGCCAAAAACACTCTTTTTAGGGGCCTTTGCAAGGATGTATTCAGTAGAGTAAGAAATCACAAAAATGCTCATGATTTGTGGTTAGATATTTGTGCTCTACATGAAGGAACCAAAAGTGAACGTGAGGAAAGATATCATATTGCCATGAAAAAAATTAAATTCTTTTGAAATGGTTGTTAATGAGAATGCAAATGATATGTACTCACGACTTAATATTCTTGTAGAGGAAGTCAATGGTTTGGGACTCACTCAAATTTCACAATCGGATGTTGTGAGAAAAATTCTCAATGTCTTGCCAATTGAGAAGTATGGACACATTGTCATTGTGCTAAATCAAATTGATCTTTCCATCACTACACCAACTCAAATATTGGGAAAGATCAATGCTCATGAAATGTATATGTACATCAATGACAAGGATGGGTCTTCCTCCAAGATAAAAGATTTGTCTCTCAAAACTAGTAAAGAAAAGAAAGGCAAGGCCAAAATGCAAGTTGAGGAAGAATCCTCAAGTGATGATGATCTTGATACAAATATTTCCTTGATATAAATATTTTTGTGATGATGAGAAGAAAGAAAAGAAGTTCTTCAAAAGGAAAGAAGGCAATCACAAGAGGTATCACAAAAAGAAGAATGGAAAAGCATATATTGTTGGTGATTGGCTCACTGACATTGAATCCTCAAGCAGGTCTTCTTCAAGTGAAGAAGAAAATGATGCAAAGGTTGCCGCCATCACCGGGGATTTCTCTTCACCACCACCATCACCTTCATCTACTTCACACCTAGGCCTCATGGCTAAAGATGAACGGAAGGTACAACTTGAAAATGATATTGTTGATGATTGTGATAGTGATAGTGATGATGAATACGCTTCTCCTACTTATGATGAATTAGCTGACTTGCTTAAAAAATATACTCAAATCATTAGAAAGTCAAAAGCTAAATGTGACAAGCTAAAATATGAAAATGAGTTCTTAACTGCTAAGTGTGACATATTTGTTAAAGCTAGTGAAGAAATGAAAGAAGAAAACAAAACTATGTCATCCACCACAAATGAGCTCAAGACCTCCCTTAAAGATGCTAAATAAAAATGTGAAAAATTAAGTGAAGCAAATAGGGAGCTAAAAGATAGGCTTGTCAAAATAAAGGAAGATTACACAAAGATTAAAATTCACTATGATTGCGTAGTCGCCCACTGATTGCGTAGTCGACCGTTGGCTGGGCGCGCGGCTGGCACACCGGACAGTCCGGTGAATTATAGCCATGGCGCCGTGGCTTTTTCCTGAGAGCGGCATGTTCACCGAGCGCGGGGGCCTAGCACTGGACAGTTCGGTGCACCACAGGCTGTTGCAAGATTGACTGGACTTAGCCAAACTTCTCCAATTTAATTTCTCTCATTTTGAGAAGATCCCTAGCACTTAATAGACATAGTTAGTATAAAAAACAATTTACTAAGTGCTAGAAGCATACCTTTGTTTCTCCAATTTTCTCCTCTTTAACTCTGAGCTCATATTAGTCAAAACAAAATGTGTTGAGCATGTAATCACCAAAACAATATAGACATGGCCCAAGGGCACATTTCCCTTTCAATCTCTCCCTTTTTGGTGATTCATGCCAACACATCAAAAGCAACTCAAAATGCAACAACATATCCAAATGCGAGCTAAAGAGCGCAAATTAAAGACCAATTAAATTTTCATAGGATTTGACATATTTGGATCATTTTTGCCACCACTTGGTTTGTTTTTCGTAAAACAAATTCATTTTCCTATTTCTATGTAAAAAACACTTTGTTTTGATAAATCAAAATAACTTACAAGACTAGTTTTGATCAAGAGTCAGAAAACCCCCCTTTTTCCCATAACTAAATTTCTCCCCCACAAGAGAGCAGTTTTTACAATAAAAGGGTTTTGATCAAAGACCAAGTATACTTACACTAAAATTTTGAGAAAATCACAAGTGGTAGCTGATCCAGTTGATTTGGTCTTAATTTCTTCCCCTTTGGCATTAAGCACCAAGCAGAAGAACTATGTGGCCCCTTAACCCCATCCCCTCACAAAAATTGCAAGTAAAACCGAGGGCAATATGAAAATACAAACAATGACTAGGAACATGATACATTGATACCGGAATGCAGTGGAAGCCCCTTCTTTGTCTAAGTCCACCTTTTCCCTTTCAAACCTTCTTTGAGACTATTTCAAAACAACTCAAGCAAACACATTAGTCTCAAAGTGTCAAGTTGTAGCATATTCCCCCGTAAACATATGCATCAGTTGCACAAGGACTTGTGAGGCCTGAGGAGGACATTTTACAACTTGAGCACTAAAATGAACATGTAGAGACAAAAATGCTTAAAAGAACATGGTCGAAGGCATAAAACACATGTATGATATAGATCAATCCAAGTTCCGCGAATCCAAGACATTTAGCTCACTACGCAACCTGCAAAATCTTTTCTCATCTAAAGGCTTGGTGAAGATATCGGCTAGCTGGTTCTCGGTGCTAATATGGCAAACATCGATATCTCCCCTTTGCTAATGGTCTCTCAAAAATTGATGCCGGATGTCTATGTGCTTAGTGCGGCTGTGTTCAATAGGATTATCCGCCAAGCGGATTGCACTCTCATTATCACATAGGAATGTGACTTCGCTCAGATTGTAGCCAAAGTCCTGGAGGGTTTGCCTCATCCAAAGTAGTTGCATGCAACATTGGCCTATGGCAACATACTCGGGCTCAGCGATGGATAGGGCAACAGATGTTTGTTTCTTAGAGCTCCAAGACACCAGGGATCTTCCTAGAAACTGACAAGTCCCTAATGTGCTATTCCTATCAGCCTTGCACCTAACATAGTCGAAATCTGAATATCCGATTAAGTCAAAGGTAGACCCTTTAGATAGTAGATTCCAAAGCAAGGCGTATGAACTAAATATCTAAGAATTTGCTTCACGACCATAAGATGATATTCCTTGGGGTCGGATTGAAACCTAGCACACATGCATATGCTAAGCATTATATTTGGTCTACTAGCACAAAGATAAAGTAATGAACCTATCATTGACCGATATGCCTTTTGATCAACGGACTTACCTCCCTTGTCGAGGTCCAAGTGTCCGTTGGTTCCCATTGGCATTTTGGCAGGCTTAGTGTCCTTCATCCCAAACCTTTTGAGCAAATCTTGAGTGTACTTTTTTTGGGAGATGAAAGTTCCTTCCTTGAATTGCTTCACTTGAAATCCAAGGAAGTTGTTTAATTCGGCCATCATTGACATTTCAAATTTCTGCATCATTACCCTGCTAAACTCTTCACAAGACTTTTGATTAGTAGAACCAAATATTATGTCATCGACATATATTTGGCACACAAACAAATTACCATTACAAGTCTTAGTAAAAAGAGTAGGATCTACTTTCCTGACCTTGAAAGCATTAGAAATGAGAAAGTCTCTAAGGACCATGCTCTTGGAGCTTGCTTAAGTCCATAGAGCGCCTTACAGAGCTTGTAAACATGGTTGGGATACCTATCATCCTCAAAGCCAGGGGGTTGTTCCACGTACACCTCCTCCTTGATTGGTACATTGAGGAAGGCACTCTTCACATCCATTTGAAACAACGTAAAAGAGAGGTGAGCAGCATAGGCCAATAATATGTGAATTGACTCAAGCCTAGCTATAGGAGCAAAGGTCTACTCAAAATCCAGACCTGTGACTTGGGCATAACCTTTTGCCACAAGTCGAGCCTTGTTTCTTGTCACCACCCCGTGCCCATCTTGCTTGTTGCGGACACCACTTGGTTCCCACAACATTTTGCTTCGAATGTGGCACCAGACTCCACACTTCATTTCTCTTGAAGTTATTGAGTTCCTCCTACATGGTCAATACCCAGTCTGGATCCTGTAAGGCTTCTTCTACTCTGAAAGGCTCAATAGAAGAAACAAAAGAGTAATGTTCAAAAAAATTAGCTAAATGTGAATGAGTGGTTACTCCCTTGCTGATGTCACCCAGAATCTGATCCACTGGATGATTCCTTTGAATGGTGGCCCGAACATGAGTTGTAGGTGCATGTGGCAATTTTTCCTCTTTGTCCTTTTCTTCCTGCGCCCCCCCTTGATTCATGCCTTCTTCTTGAGGTACTTGTTCCTCATCTTGAGTTGGGGGTTGCATCATTGTTGAGGAGGATGGTTGATCCTGTTCTTGTTGTTCCTGTGGTCGCACATCACTGATTGCCATAGTTCTCATGGCGGCCATTGGAACTTCATCTCCATCTATATCATCAAGATCAACTTGCTCTCTTGGAGAGCCATTAGTCTCATCAAATACAACGTCACTAGTGACTTCAACCAAACTTGAAGGTTTATTGAAGACCCTATATGCCTTTGTATTTGAATCATAGCCTAGTAAAAACCCTTCTACAGCTTTGGGAGCAAACTTTGAAGATTTATTTGAATCATATGCCTACCTATTTTAACCAAGATGTAGCATTTGCTCCCAAATACACGAAAGTATGAAACATTGGGTTTGTTACCTGTCGGCGTTTCGAGACTGGGGGGTCCCTAAGCCGACGAGTGAGTGTGCCGCGTGCCCCAGCCCAGATGGGTCGAGCGCGTGGGCGAGCGCGAAGGGGGGAAAAGTGAGGTGGCCGGAGACGAGTCGTGAGAGAGGTGGGAATCCCACGGCCTTCGTGTTCGACCCGCGCCCAGGTCGGGTGCGCTTGCAGTAGGGGGTTACAAGCGTCCATGCGGGTGAGGGAAGCGAGCGGCCCCAAGAGAGCGCCTGCCCCGTCCTCGTCCCCGCGCGGCCAACCTTCTCTAAGAAGGCCCTGGTCCTTCCTTTTATAGGCGTAAGGAGAGGATCCAGGTGTATAATGGGGGTGTAGCAAGGTGCTACGTGTCTAGCGGGGGTGAGCTAGCGCCCTAAGTACATGCCAATGTGGCAGCCGGAGAGATCTTGGCACCCAGCTGGTGTGGTGTCGTGGCTGTCGGAGGAGCAATGGAGCCTGGCGGAGGGACAGCTGTCGGAGCGGTTGGGCCCTTGCTGACGTCCCCCTGCTTCCGTAAGGGAGCTGAGAGCCGCCGTCGTCATGGGTCTAGCGGGGCGCCATCATTGCCTATCTGGCGGAGCTTGCCAGATGGGACGCCGGTCTTGTTCCCTGCGGCCCGAGTCGGCTCGGGGTAGGGTGATGATGGCGCTTCCGGTTGACGTGGCGGACTTGTGTCCTAGGTCGAGCGACGTGGAGGCTCCTCCGAAGCCGAGGTCGAGTCTGTCCTGCATGGCTGAGGCCGAGCCCGAGCTCCTGGGTCGGGCGAGGCGGAGGTCGTTCGGCAGAGGCCAGGGCGGAGTCCGACCCCTGAGGTCGGGCGAAGCGGAGTTCGTCGTCTTCTGGGGCCTAGCCCGAGTCCGAGCCCTGGGTCGGGCGGAGCGGAGTTCGCCGTCTTTCGGGGCCTTAGCCCGAGTTCGAGCCCTGGGTCGGGCGGAGCGGAGTTCGCCGTCTTCCGGGGCCTTAGCCCGAGTCCGAGCCCTGGGTCAGGCGGAGCAGAGTACGCCGTCTTCCGGGGCCTTAGCCCGAGTCCGAGCCCTGGGTCGGGCGGAGCGGAGTTCGCCGTCTTCCGGGGCCTTAGCCCGAGTCCGAGCCCTGGGTCGGGCGGAGCTTCCTATGGCGCCTTTGGCAAGGCCTGACTGCCTGTCAGTCTCACTCTGTCGAGTGGCACTGCAGTCGGAATGGCGCAGGCGGCGCTGTCCTTCTGTCAGACCGGTCAGTGGAGCGGCGAAGTGACGGTGGTCACTTCGGCTCTGCCGGGGGGCGCGCGTCAGGATAAAGGTGTCAGGCTACCTTTGCGTTAAATGCCCCTACGACTCGGTCGGTCGGCGCGGCGATTTAGTCAGGGTTGCTTCTTAGCGAAGGCAAGGCCTCGGGCGAGCCGGGGATGTGTCTGCCGTTAAAAGGGGGCCTCGGGCGAGACGGAAACATCTCGGGGTCGGCTGCCGTTGCCCGAGGCTAGGCTCGGGCGAGGCGTGATCGAGTCGCTCGTATGGACTGATCCCTGACTTAATCGCACCCATCAGGCCTCTGCAGCTTTATGCTGATGGGGGTTACCAGCTGAGAATTAGGCGTCTTGAGGGTACCCCTAATTATGGTCCCCGACAGTAGCCCCCGAGCCTCGAAGGGAGTGTTAGCACTCGCTTGGAGGCTTTCGTCGCACTTTTTTGCAAGGGGACCAGCCTTTCTCGGTTGCATTTTGTTCCGGTGGGTGCGCGCGAGCGCACCCGCCGGGTGTTGCCCCCGAGGCCTCGGAGGAGTGGTTTCACTCCTTCGAGGTCTTAATGCCTTGCGTAATGCTTCGGCTGGTCTGGTGGTTCCCTCATGCAAACTGGCCGTAGCCCGGGTGCACGGTCGGGGCCCAAGTTCTCGGGCTGGTATGTTGACGCTGTCAACGGTTTGGCCGGAGCCGGGTTTGCGAGAGCAGCCCCCGAGCCTCCGCACATAGCGAGAGGGCGATCAGGGACAGACTCGGCCTTTTTACATACGCCCCTACGTCGCCTTTCTGCAAGGAGGAGGGGGGGAGAGCGCCATGTTACCCTCGATGGGCACCGAACATGGTGTCTCCGGTGAGCTGCAAGCGGGTAATCCGAGTGGACGTCCGTGCCCCGTTTGTTGGGGGTCGGCTAGGGGCCCAGAGGCACGCCCAAAAGTACCTGCGGGTGATCTGCCGGACCCGGTCCCCTAGCGACGGGGTCCGAGGGCTTGATGCCTCCCTCCGATGGGATTCCGTTACAAAATCGCTCCCGCTGGTCTCGGAAATGTCCTAGGGTACCTCGGGAGCGCAGCCCGAGCCTCGGTTATGTATCGAACGTACCCCTGGTCATCCCTCGCTCGGTGTCTGAGGCGACTGTGAACCCTTCGGGGGCCAGCCTTCGAACCCCTGATCAGTAATGGGCGTGGAGCCCGAGTAGCCTGAGGCGGCCGTGGAACCCTTCGGGGGGCCGGCCTTCGAACCTCTGACCAGTAGTGGGTGTAGGGCCCACGCGATCTGAGGCGGCTGTTGAACCCTTCGGGGGGCCAGCCTTCGAACCCCTGATCAGTAAGGAGGCTCGGAGCCTAGTTCCTTCACGGGGAAGGATCCCTTTCGGGGTATCCCCCTTTCCCGGTTCCTGTCGCAAGAGATAGAGAAAGAGAAAAAAGGAAAAAGGATATGAAACCGAACGACGCGGCGTACCTTTTTTGGCGTGGTCGTTTCGGCGAAGGCGAAGCGTCGCCCGCTGCTCCTGCCAGAAGCGCCGCCTGTCCAGCCGCGGAGTTGATGCGACGGGGCGAGTAGTTGGCGGGGCTGCCGTTGTGCGTGCGCGAGCCGTTCGAGGAACGGATCACGGGCGCGTTGTCTTCACGCCGTGAGAGGGGGTTCTCCTGCTGCCCCCGGATGGGACGTGAGCTTGGCTGACGACGTGTCTGCTGCTCCCGCGCGCCTGCCACCGTCATTACTGCCGGCCCACCTTTGGCCGCGTTGGCCGCCGCGCCAGGCCGGCACCGCTGGGTCGCGCGCTGGGTCGCCTCGAGTCGCGGTATTGGTTCCGCAATCGAGGAAGCGCGGTGGTGGCGCAAGTGGTACAGTTGCTTGCATGCAGCATCCGGCGCGCCGGTCGCGCGACGCGTGGGCCTGGGCCTCCATGCTGGCGTGTCGGAAGTCGGAGAAGCGCGTCCACTTGGCGCGGTTGCATGCCGCCTGCATGGCTGCCCGCCCCTTTCGCCCGTTGGTCTGGGCAAAAGTGGAGGGTCACTTGTAACCGTTGGGCGGCTGCGAGCACCACGCGCGGCGGTTTGGCTTCTTCTGCTTGGAGCCGGTCTGCATGACATGCGGGACCCAGCCCCCGCGCCGCAGGGGAGGGCTTTGGAGCGTGTTGGAGAAGACTCAGCCCGTGACGGTTGGGGGCGCAAGCAGGGAGAGTCGCCTTTAAAAGGAGGGCGACCCCTTTTGTAAGGCGACCATGTCTTCTTCCTCCCTTATGCACCGTGTCTTTCCACCTTCCAAGCCCCCGGATGGGGGAAACCGCCGTCTTTTCGCCTCATCGTTGGAGGAACGCAACTCCGTGGGAGTTGGTACCTTTCAGCCATCGTTCGGCTTCAAGGATTTTCATCACATAGCCCGGTTGCTCCCCTCCGCTGGTGGTCACCCAAGACGGTGACCTCCAGCTCCTGGATGGGGAGAGGCAAACCGGGCTGTGATCCCGGTCCCGCCCTTAGTGTTGAGGGTGTTCGTCATCCTCGCTGGGGCGGGGGGCGAGGCGAGCCGGGGCTCCACCTCCTGCGCGGGTCGGCGGACCACCTCTTCTTCCAGCTTCTGGTGGTGGCAATCGCCCTTTAGCCCTACGACGGAGACATCCTCCAGCCATGCCGGGGAAGGCGAACTGTTGCTGCCCACCTAGGATGCAACATTCCGTCTTCTTCCTCGCATTCGCGGCGAGGACGGCTACGAGGATCTGCCGGGATGCTCGGGGGCGTCCCGCGTTTTGCTGGTGATTCGCCCAGAGCTTGTCGCTCCACGGGCTTCTCTGGCGGGGAGGTTGTCCATACCCGTGGAGACGGAACCGGAGTTCCGTTTGTAATGGCACTTCGAATGCCAGGGTTTTTTGTTCATTTCAGCTTTCGGGGCCTGAACATGTATGTAACTTCGGCACGGAGCCGTGTTTTTTCCTCATTCTTGAGCACTAAGACTCGTCTGTTGACTATCTGAACCGCTTCACCAAGCATGAGTCGCCCCGTGTCAAGGTGACGAGTGAGGTATCCGTATCCCGGAGGCGTAGGAGTCCCTCGGCTCGGTCGGACCTGCTGTCCGAGGCTCCTCTAGCTTAGTTAAAGAGACCCCTCGGCCGCTCTTCGACGAGCCGAGGCCAGGGGTAGCGATATCAGTATGAACAGAGGCGGAGTTGGCTCGAAAATGAAACCTGGTTGGCCGGAGCCTAGCCGGGTTGTCCGTTGGCAGGATCGACGTCGGAGTTGATCAGCCGAGGCTTCGGACCGGGCTGGCGCCCTCGGAAGATGGTTGGCCGAGGCCCCAGGGGTGACCGGCTGAGCCGCCTGCTCGGGCCGGATTCCTGGAGAAGTCCCTAGCAGCGATTGCCCGGGCGTGGTGATGATGTCGTCCTTCGGAGCGGAGACCCTCGGACCACGTCGCCGTCCGAGGCTAGGTCGAGCCTCGCCGAAGGTGCCGTCGATGCCGAGGGTGTTGCTGCCCCCTTCCAGCGTCAAGACCCGAGCCTGCAGGATCAGATTGTCTTGTAGCGTGTGCCTTGTGCGGCCGTCGAGGCCAGAACACACACCCTCGCTGCGTTGTAAAGCTGCGTCTCTTTTCCTCTTGTTTCGAGTATCTGGACTTTTTGTCGGTAACAGGGATGTTTGTGCGAGCGAGAGTTGCTTCTCGCGGAAGGTGATGAGTGAGGTATCCGTATCCCGGAGGTGTAGGAGTCCCTCGGCTCGGTCGGCCTTGCCGCTTACGCGTACTTTCACCCATCCATGAGGCCCTGTCACCAACTCGGTCGAGAAGGCTCGAAGGATCGCTTCGGCAGAAGGGCTTCCGAATGTAAAGACTTGTTCGATCCGCGGAGTCACTTTATCCGAACGCGAGTTACTTATCGCAGAAGGTGATGAGTGAGGTATCCGTATCCCAGAGGCGTAGGAGTCCCTCGGCTCGGTCAGCCTTGGCTGCTTACGTGTACTCCGTCGTTTCCAGGACCCACTTTTCGAAGTAGTCAAAAAGCACGAAAGATATTCTGGTAGAAGAGATTTTTTTTCGAGGAAAATTTTGACGCAGAGGGGGTTTCCCCCCTTTTAGCCCCCAAGGGAGGGTCGGGCTTTGCCGAGGCGAGGCCGACCCTTCCTTGTTGACTAAACTTTGCGTGGGTGCGAGGTATATGAACAACTTGGAAACATCTTAAGGGTAGAAGCGACGTAGCTGTTGGATGTTCCAAGCGTTGCCGTAGACCTCGCCTTGACTGTTGGCCAGCTTGTACGTTCCGGGCTTCAGAACTTTGGCGATGACGAATGGCCCCTCCCAGGGGGGCGTGAGCTTGTGCCTCCCTCGAGCGTCTTGCCGCAGTCGAAGCACCAGGTCGCCCACCTGGAGGTCTCGGGGTCGGACCCCTCGGGCGTGGTAGCGTCGCAGGGACTGCTGATACCGCGCCGAGTATAGTAAGGCCCTGTCCCGAGCCTCTTCCAGCTGGTCCAGCGAGTCTTCTCGGCTAGCTTGGTTGCTTTCATCGTCGTAGGCCCTCGTCCTCGGGGAGCCGTATTCCAGGTCAGTGGGCAAGACGGCCTCGGCCCCGTAGACCAGGAAGAACGGCGTGAAACCCGTGGCTCGGCTCGGCGTTGTCCTCAGGCTCCAGACCACCGAGGGGAGTTCCTTCATCCATCGCTTGCCGAACTTGTTGAGGTCGTTGTAAATCCGAGGCTTGAGCCCTTGTAGAATCATGCCGTTGGCACGCTCTACTTGCCCATTCGACATGGGATGAGCTACGGCAGCCCAGTCCACCCGGATGTGGTGATCCTCGCAAAAATCCAAGAATTTTCTGCCGGTGAACTGGGTGCCGTTGTCGGTGATGATGGAGTTTGGGACCCCGAAGCGATGGATGATGTTGGTGAAGAACGCCACCGCCTGCTCGGACCTGATGCTGTTCAGGGGTCGGACCTCGATCCACTTGGAGAATTTGTCGACGGCGACCAGCAGGTGCGTGTAGCCCCCGGGCGCCTTCTGCAGAGGGCCGACGAGGTCCAGACCCCACACAGCGAAGGGCCAGGTGATGTGTATCGTCTGTAGAGCCTGAGCGGGCAGGTGGGTCTGCTTCGCATAGAATTGACACCCTTCGCAGGTGCGGACGATTCTAGTGGCGTCAGCCACCGCCGTCGGCCAGTAGAAGCCTTGCCGGAAAGCATTCCCGACAAGGGCTCGGGGCGCTGCATGATGGTCGCAAGCCCCCGAGTGTATCTCTTGCAGGAGTTCCTGACCTTCGGCGATGGAGATGCATCGCTGGAGGATGCCCGTGGGGCTGCGGTGGTAAAGCTCCTTCTCATCGCCCAGCAAGACGAACGACTTGGCACGTCGCGCTACCCGCCGAGCCTCGGCTTGGTCGAGGGGTAGCTCTCCTTGGCGGAGATATTGCAGGTACGGGGTCTGCCAATCTCGATCAGGCGTGACCCTGCTCCGCTCCTCCTCGATGCACAGCGCCTCGCCCTCGGGGGCCGAGGGTACCTCGGGCTGAGCCGAGGACACCTCGGGATGGGCCGAGGGTACCTCGGACTGAACCGAGGACGCCTCGGGCTGGGCCGAGGGTACCTCGGACTCGGGCGTGTCGTCGATCTTGACGGAGGGTTAGTGCAGATCCCGGGAGAAGATGTCCGGGGGAACCGTCGTTCGCCCCGAGGCTATCTTTGCCAGCTCGTCCGCAGTCTCGTTGTAGCGCCGGGCGATGTGGTTAAGCTCGAGCCCGTAGAACTTGTCTTCCAGGCGCCGAACCTCATCGCAGTAGGCCTCCATCTTCGGGTCGCGGCAGTGGGAGTTCTTCATGACTTGGTCGATGACGAGCTGCGAGTCGCCGCGAGCGTCGAGGCGTCGGACCCCTAGCTCAATGGCGATTCGCAATCCGTTGATCAGAGCTTCGTACTCAGCCACATTGTTGGACGCCGGGAAATGGAGAGGCAGCACGTAGCGTAGGTGTTTCCCGAGGGGCGAGATGAAGAGCAGGCCCGCGCTGGCTCCCGTCTTCATCAGCGACCCGTCGAAAAACATGGTCCAGAGCTCTGGTTGGATCGGAGCCGTCGGCAGCTGGGTGTCGACCCATTCGGCTACGAAGTCCGCCAGTACCTGGGACTTGATGGCCTTCCGGGGGGCGAACGAGATTGTCTCGCCCATGATTTCCACCGCCCACTTTGCGATCCTGCCCGAGGCCTCTCGGCACTGGATGATCTCCCCCAGGGGGAAGGATGACACCACAGTTACCGGATGAGACTCGAAGTAATGTCGCAACTTTCGCCTCGTCAGGATTACTGCATACAGTAGCTTCTGAACTTGTGGGTAGCGGACCTTGGTTTCGGACAGCACCTCGCTGACGAAGTAAACTGGCCTCTGAACGGGCAATGCATGCCCCTCTTCTTGCCTTTCGACCACAATCGTGGCGCTAACCACCTGAGTGGTCGCGGCGACGTAGACCAAGAGGGCTTCTCCGTCAGCTGGGGGTACCAAGATAGGCGCCTTGGTGAGGAGCGCCTTCAGGTTCCCGAGAGCCTCCTCGGCCTCGGGGGTCCAAGTGAAGCACTCGGCCTTCCTTAAGAGGCGGTACAGAGGCAGGCCTCTTTCGCCGAGGCGTGAGATGAAACGGCTCAAGGCCGCGAGACATCCCATGACCCTCTGTACGCCTTTTAAGTCCTTGATGGGCCTCATGCTGGTGATGGCTGCGATTTTCTCCGGGTTGGCTTCGATGCCCCGCTCGGAGACGATGAACCCCAGGAGCATGCCTCGGGGCACCCCGAAGACACACTTCTCGGGATTGAGCTTGACGTCCTTTGCCTTGAGACACCGGAATGTCACTTCAAGGTCGGAGAGGAGGTCGGAGGCTTTCCTTGTCTTGACTACGATGTCATCGACGTAGGCCTCGACCGTGCGACCGATGTGTTCGCCGAACACATGGTTCATGCACCGCTGGTACGTCGCACCCGCGTTCCTCAAACCGAACAGCATGGTGACATAGCAGTACATGCCGAAGGGCGTGATGAAAGAAGTCGCGAGCTGGTCGGACTCTTTCATCTTGATTTGATGATACCCTGAGTAGGCATCGAGGAAAGACAGGGTTTCGCACCCAGCAGTGGAATCCACGATTTGATCGATGCGAGGTAGAGGGTAGGGAACCTTCGGACATGCTTTGTTGAGACCAGTGTAGTCTACACACATCCACCATTTCCCCTCTTTCTTTCTCACAAGCACAGGGTTGGCAAGCCATTCGGGATGGAATACCTCTTTGATGAACCCTGCTGCCATCAGCTTGTGGATCTCCTCACCTATCACTCTGCGCTTCTCCTCGTCGAATCGGCGCAGAGGCTGCCTGACCGGTCGGGCTCCGGCCCGAATATCCAGCGAGTGCTCAGCGACATCCCTCGGTATGCCGGGCATGTCCGAGGGACTCCACGCAAAGACGTCGGCGTTTGCGCGGAGAAAGTCGACGAGCACTGCTTCCTATTTGGGGTCGAGCCCGGAACCGATCCGGACCTGCTTGGAGGTGTTGCCACTGGGGTCGAGAGGGACGGCCTTAACCGTCTCCGCTGGCTCGAAATTGCCGGCGTGTCGCTTCACGTCCGGCACCACTCTGGAGAGGTTCTCCAGGTCGGCGATGAGGGCCTCGGACTCGGCGAGGGCCTCGGCGTACTCCACGCACTCCACGTCGCATTCGAACGCGTGTTTGTACGTGGGGCCGACGGTGATGACCCCGTTGGGGCCCGGCATCTTGAGCTTCAGGTAGGTGTAGTTGGGGACGGCCATGAACTTCGCGTAGCATGGCCTCCCCAATACCGCGTGGTAGGTTCCTCGGAACCCGACCACCTCGAACGTCAAAGTCTCCCTTCGGAAGTTGGAGGGCGTTCCGAAGCAGACAGGAAGGTCGAGCTGTCCGAGGGGCTGGACGCGCTTCCCAGGAATGATCCCGTGGAAGGGCGCAGCTCCTGCTCGGACGGAGGACAGATCGACGCGCAGGAGCCTGAGGGTCTCGGCGTAGATGATGTTGAGGCAGCTGCCCCCATCCATCAGGACCTTGGTGAGCCTGACGTCGCCGATGATGGGATCGACGACGAGCGGGTATTTCCCCGGGCTCGGCACGTGGTCGGGGTGGTCAGCTTGGTCGAAGGTGATGGGCTTGTCGGACCAGTCTAGGTAGACTGGCGCCGCCACCTTCACCGAGCAGACCTCCCGACGCTCTCGCTTGCGATGCCGAGCCGAGGCATTTGCCGCATGCCCTCCGTAGATCATGAAGCAGTCGCGGACCTCGAGGAACTCTCCTGCTTGGTGATCTTCCTTTTTGTCGTCGTCGCGGGCCCTGCCACCTTCTGCGGGTGGCCCGGCCCTGTGGAAGTGGCGCCGAAGCATGACGCACTCCTCGAGGGTGTGCTTGACGGGCCCCTAATGGTAAGGGCACGTCTCCTTGAGCATCTTGTCGAAGAGGTTAGCACCTCCGGGGGGCTTCCGAGGGTTCTTGTACTCGACGATGGCGACAAGGTCTGCGTCGGCGGCGTCGCGTTTCGCTTGCGACTTCTTCTTGCCTTTCTTCTTGGCGCCGCGCGGAGTAGACGCCTCGGGAGCATCTTCCGACGGGCGGCCCTGGGGCTGCTTGTCCTTTCGGAAGATGGCCTCGACCGCCTCCTGGCCAGAGGCGAACTTGGTGGCGATGTCCATCAGCTCGCTCGCCCTGGTGGGGGTCTTGCGACCCAACTTGCTCACCAGGTCACGGTAGGTGGTGCCGGCAAGGAACGCGCCGATGACATCGGAGTCGGTGATGTTGGGCAGCTCGGTGTGCTGCTTCGAGAATCGCCGGATGTAGTCCCGAAGAGACTCTCCCGGCTGTTGCCGGCAGCTTCGGAGGTCCCAGGAATTCTCGGGGCGCACGTACGTGCCCTGGAAATTGCCGGCGAAGGCCTGGACCAACTCCTCCCAGTTGGAGATCTGCCCCGGAGGCAGGTGCTCCAACCAGGCGCGAGCAGTGTCGGAGAGGAACAGGGGGAGGTTGCGGATGATGAGGTTGTCGTCGTCCGTTCCACCCAGTTGGCAGGCCAGGCGGTAGTCTGCGAGCCACAATTCCGGTCTCGTCTCCCCCGAGTACTTTGTGATAGTAGTCGGGGGTCGGAAACGGGCCGGAAACGGCGCCCGCCAGATGGCCCGGCTGAAGGCCTGCGGACCGGGTGGTTCGGGCGAGGGACTCTGATCCTCCCCACTGTCGTAGCGTCCCCCACGCCTGGGGTGGTAGCCTCGGCGCACCCTTTCGTCGAGGCGGGCCCGACGGTCGCGACGATGGTGCTCGTTGCCGAGGTGCCCCGGGGCCGCAGGCGCGGTGTTGCGCGTGCGCCCGGTGTAGACCGAGGCTTCCCGCATGAATCGGGAAGTCGCGGCATGAGGTTCCGAGGGGTACCCCTGCCTTCAGGAGGCAGAGCTCTCGGCCCGCCGAGCCGCGGCGCCTTCCAGGAGATTCTTGAGCTCTCCCTGGATTCGCCGACCCTCGGTGGTTGATGGTTCTGGCATCGCGCGAAGGAGCATCGCTGCGGCTGCCAGGTTCTGACCGACCCCGCTGGATGCGGGTGGCGGCCTGTCCCTGACATTGTTGGCGACGCGGTGCTGGAAACCCTGGGGCAGGTGACGTATTTCTCCGGTCGGGTGTTGGCCCGCCCATACCTGCCCGACGTCCCGGCGGATCGACTCGAGCACTCCTGCTCCCTCGTCGAGCCTGGCCTGCGCCCCGCGGACTTGCTCGAGCTGTGGGTCGTGACCCCCCGCCGGAACGGGGACCACAGCTAGCTCCCGCGGGATGTCGGCGCGAGGCACCGGCCTAGGGAGATCACCGTCCTCCGGCATGCCGAGGTGGTCGCCTTCGGAGGGATCCCCTAGCTCGACGTGGAAACATTCGCGGCTTGGGCCGCAGTCCTTGTCGTCAAGGCTGCGGCTGCCGTCGGAACAGTCGGAGAGGCAGTAGTCACATGCGGTCATAAAGTCCCGCATGGAACTGGGGTTGCCAAATCCGGAGAAATCCCAGCAGATGTTGGGATCGTCATCATCCTCGGACCCAGAGGGCCCGTAGGTCGAGACGTCCGTCAATCGGTCCCAAGGCGACCGCACACGAAACCCCAGAGGGGTTGCACTCGCCTCAACGTGAGCGCCCGCCAAAGCGAGGTCGCTAGGCGGGTTGAGGCCGAGTCGAAATGACGTAGGATGGGAGTCAGTCGGTACCTTTTGGTCGACGAGGAGCGACATAGTCACATCGGGGACTGATCGCGCCGTCGTCTTGGGTACGAGGGCGACGTCCTGCAGGCCCTCCGCGAGCGTGCTGGCGTCGTCCACTTGCTCGGGGTTGGCGTGTCACGGGGGGACGGCGCTCGCCTTCGTCTCAAACGCGAGGTCGACGCCCGACGCGCCCTTCGTTGGGGCGCTGGGGACGTCGGTTTGCTCGACAGCCGACGGAGCGCGGCCTCCCGCTCGGCCCTGGTTGCCCCGCCTCCTCCTCCGATGGCGGGGGAGAGGACGGGGCGAGCTCGAATGTTGTTCTTCCACCACGCGGGGAAGAATTCGTCGATTCCGCCGCCGGCGGGCGGGCTGTCGGCCGCCATTGTCGTCGTCGCGCGGCGGTGGAAGGAGTATCATGTCGTAGCTGCCGTCGAGAGACATGAACTCGAGACTCCCGAAACGGAGCACTGTCCCGGGTTGGAGAGGTCGTTGGAGACTGCCCATCTGGAGCTTGACGGGAAGCTGTTCGTCAACACGCAGCAGGCCCCTACCTGGCGCGCCAACTGTCGGCGTTTCGAGACCGGGGGGTCCCTAAGCCGATGAGTGAGTGTGCCGCGTGCCCCAGCCCAGATGGGTCGAGCGCGTGGGCGAGCGCGAAGGGGGGAAAGCGAGGTGGCCGGAGACGAGTCGTGAGAGAGGTGGGAATCCCGCGGCCTTCGTGTTCGACCCGCGCCCAGGTCGGGTGCGCTTGCAGTAGGGGGTTACAAGCGTCCACGCGGGTGAGGGAAGCGAGCGGCCCCAAGAGAGCGCCTGCCCCGTCCTCGTCCCCGCGCGGCCAACCTTCTCTAAGAAGGCCCTGGTCCTTCCTTTTATAGGCGTAAGGAGAGGATCCAGGTGTACAATGGGGGTGTAGCAAGGTGCTACGTGTCTAGCGGGGGTGAGCTAGCGCCCTAAGTACATGCCAATGTGGCAACCGGAGAGATCTTGGCACCCAGCTGGTGTGGTGTCGTGGCTGTCGGAGGAGCAACGGAGCCTGGCGGAGGGACAGCTGTCGGAGCGGTTGGGCCCTTGCTGACGTCCCCCTGCTTCCGTAAGGGAGCTGAGAGCCGCCGTCGTCATGGGTCTAGCGGGGCGCCATCATTGCCTATCTAGCGGAGCTAGCCAGATGGGACGCCGGTCTTGTTCCCTGCGGCCCGAGTCGGCTCGGGGTAGGGTGATGATGGCGCTTCCTGTTGACGTGGCGGACTTGTGTCCTAGGTCGGGCGACGTGGAGGCTCCTCCGAAGCCGAGGTCGAGTCTGTCCTGCATGGCCGAGGCCGAGCCCGAGCTCCTGGGTCGGGCGAGGCGGAGGTCGTTCGGCAGAGGCCAGGGCGGAGTCCGACCCCTGGGGTCGGGCGAAGCGGAGTTCGCCGTCTTCCGGGGCCTTAGCCCGAGTCCGAGCCCTGGGTCGGGCGGAGCGGAGTTCGCCGTCTTCCGGGGCCTTAGCCCGAGTCTGAGCCCTGGGTCGGGCGGAGCGGAGTTCGCCGTCTCCCGGGGCCTTAGCCCGAGTCCGAGCCCTGGGTCGGGCGGAGCGGAGTTCGCCGTCTTCCGGGGCCTTAGCCCGAGTCCGAGCCCTGGGTCGGGCGGAGCTTCCTATGGCGCCTTTGGCAAGGCCTGACTGCCTGTCAGTCTCACTCTGTCGAGTGGCACTGCAGTCGGAATGGCGTAGGCGGCGCTGTCCTTCTGTCAGACCGGTCAGTGGAGCGGCGAAGTGACGGTGGTCACTTCGGCTCTGCAGGGGGGCGCGCGTCAGGATAAAGGTGTCAGGCTACTTTTGCGTTAAATGCCCCTGCGACTCGGTCGGTCGGCGCGGCGATTTAGTCAGGGTTGCTTCTTAGCGAAGGCAAGGCCTCGGGCGAACTGGGGATGTGTCTGCCGTTAAAAGGGGGCCTCGGGCGAGACGGAAACATCTCGGGGTCGGCTGCCGTTGCCCGAGGCTAGGCTCGGGCGAGACGTGATCGAGTCGCTCGTATGGACTGATCCCTGACTTAATCGCACCCATCAGGCCTCTGCAGCTTTATGCTGATGGGGGTTACCAGCTGAGAATTAGGCGTCTTGAGGGTACCCCTAATTATGGTCCCCGACATTACCGGTTAGGAGTTCGTATGATGTCTCCTTGAGAAGGCAATGAAGATAAAGATGATTATGGCATGGCAAGCCGTATTCACAGCTTTCAACCAAAATTTCTCCTGCGTCTTGTATTATGCCAACATCGTCCTTGCCATATCAATTAGTGTCATGTTCTTCCTCTCTACTACACCATTTTGCCGTGTTGTGTAGGGAGCAGAGAACTCATGCTTCATGCCTTTCTCCTCAAGATATTCTTCTACTTGGAGATTCTTGAACTCAGATCCATTGTCGCTCCTGATTTTCTTCACTTTGAGCTCAAACTCATTTTGGGCTCTCCTTAGGAAGTGCTTTAATGTACTTTGGGTTTCTGATTTATCCTGCAAAAATAATACAAGTGAAGCGGGAAAAATCATCAATAATTACAAGACCATACTTACTTCCCCCGATGCTAAGTTAAGCAACGGGCCCAAAGAGATCCATATAGAGGAGTTCCAGTAGTCTTGACGTTGTCATCACATTTTTGCTTGGATGAGTTGTTCCTACCTGCTTCCCTACCTGACAGGCTATACAAGGTCTGTCTTTCTCAAACAGACATCGGTTAGTCCTAACATATGTTCTCCCTTTAGAAGCTTATGAAGATTCTTCATTCCAACATGTGCTAGATGGCAGTGCAGAGCCAACCCATATTAGTTTTAGCGATTAAACATGCATCTAGATCAGCATTCTCTTTAGTGAAATCAACTAAATAAAGCTTGTCGTCTAATACACCTTTAAAAGCTAATGAACTATCACTTCTTCTAAAGACAGATACATCAATATTTGTAAACAAGCAATTATAGCCCATATGACATAATTGACTTATAGAAAGCAAATTGTAACCAAGCAATTCTACTAAGAATACATTGGAAATTGAATGCTCGGTAGTGATGGCTATTTTACCCAAACCTTTGACCTTGCCATGATTCCCATCTCCTAAGATAATCGTATCTCGGGAATCCTTGTTCTTGACATAGGAGGTGAACATCTTCTTCTCCCCCATCATGTGGTTTGTGCATCCGCTGTTAATAATCCAGCTTGTGCCCCCGGATGCATAAACCTGCAAGGTGATTTAAGCTTGGGATTTAGGTACCCAACTCTTGTTGGGTCCTACAAGGTTAGTCACATAAGACTTTGGAACCCAAATGCATGTCTTGCCTCCCTTGCACTTAGGCCCCACATTTCTAGCAACAACTTTATCATTTTTACCAATTAGCACATATGAAGTGTCATCAGTCCGATAAAGCATAGTTAGGCTATTTGATGCATTTCTAGGCACATTAGAAACAATATGATGAACATGGCGCCTAGGTCTACTTCTACCATGAACATGCGAAGAACTGGATGATGCAAACATGGCATGAGAATTAAAGACAACATCATGACGTATAGGAAAAACAACATGATCATAGTAGTCATCATGATGAGCAACATTAGTGGCATTCTTAACATGAGCATACAAATAAACATGGTTCTTTTTGTCATGAAAAGAATGAGAACTACTAGCCATAGGTGCCTTCCCTTTCTCCTTGATGAGATTGGAGGCCTTTTGGCTTGTTAAGTTCTTGGTTCCCTTTTGGAAACCAAGTCCATCCTTAATGGAAGGATGTCTACCAATGGTGTATGCATCCCTAGCAAATTTTATCTTTTCACATTCATCCTTGCAAATTTTAAGTTGATCATTAAGGTTGGCAACTTCATCATTTAACTTAAGAATAGTAGAAGCATGATTATTCCAAGCATCAATATCAATATCTTTATATCTATTACAAATAGAAACAAGCTCCACAACATTTTCTATCTTAGCATTTAAATCAGCATTTAAGTTCTTAAGGTTAGAAATAGAATCACGATAAGAAGATAATTCAGAAGACATAATTTCATTCTTCTTAATTTCCATAGCAAGAGATTTTTCAACATTAATACATTTGTCATGTTCTTCATACAGAATATATTCTTGTTTTTTCTAATAATCAATCCTTCTCATTAAGGGCATCAATTAGTTCATTAATTTTGTCTACTTTAGATCTATCTAAGCCTTAAAGAGATCCTATGGTGTACTTCATCATCAGAGTCCTCATCATTAGAAGAAGTGTACTTCAGAGTGTCTCGTGTACGTACCTTGTTCTCCTTAACTATGAGGCAGGTATGTTGCTCGTTGGGGAAGAGGGAGGATTTGTCGAAGGTGGAGGCAGCAAGTCCCTCATCGTCGGAGTCAGATGACAAGCAATCCGAGTCCCACTCCTTGCCGATGTGAGCCTCACCCTTTGCCTTCCGATAGTTCTTTTTCTTCTTCCATTTCTTCTCTTGTCCCTGGTCATTTTCATTATCCGTACATTAAGCAATAAAATGACCATACTTATCGCATTTGAAGCACGGACGCTTTCCCCTTGATTTATTTTTGTTGGGATACTCCTTGCGTTCCTTTAGTGTGGTCTTGAAACGCTTGATCACAAGCGCCATTTCTTCCTCGTTAAGTGTTGGAACTCGCTCTCCTGGGCAAGTTAATCCAACGGGGGAGCAAAAGCAGTGTAAACAAGGTTTTAACTCGAGATGGCAATAACTCTTGTTAATCTAGCCTCTCAAGGGCACTGTGCGGGGGTATTTATAGGTGCCTGAGTGCCCAACATCCTGAGTTAAGGACGCATGTGCCCTCAGGCGCCTAGGTTATCCTTGGAATATTCCCATAAAGCAGGGTTATAGACTGTAATTACAGGGAAACCTTTAAAAATTAGGCTCGTAATGCGCGGCGGCCACGCAGGGCCTGTTACAATGGGCCGGATCACAAGTGGGCCTCCCCCATGGACGAGACCGCGAGATGGGACGACCTCGTCATAGGCCTTCGTCCTGTGACGCGTGGGACGAAGGGTGAAGTCTGTCAGTCGTCTTGTCTCCATTGGTGCAGCGAGGCTGGCGAAGGCATCGAGCGAAGGGTGGCGTCTTCGCCTTCGTCCCAACATTAAGCCTGGCAGCCTCCACTTGTGCCACCTTGTTAGGTAGCGCTCCTTGCTGTTTGTTGCCTTGAGAGTAATAGGTTGCAGCTCGTAGAGAGGAAGTGGTCCATTGGCAATGTCATCAACGTACCTTGCCTGCTTCACCATCACACACTCGCTTACGAATTTTTCAAGAATTTCCTCAGGCATCATCTTGGTGTACATGGGATTCTCACCAATAAGGTTTACAAGATAAG
This sequence comes from Zea luxurians, assembly GCA_029449295.1. NCBI lineage: Eukaryota > Viridiplantae > Streptophyta > Magnoliopsida > Poales > Poaceae > Zea > Zea luxurians. The sequence continues at coordinate 7,141,083 of JAOPSE010000005.1, read as the reverse complement.
GATCAATAACGGTAAATGACCTTAGCATGAGTCGAACGACATCTGATCCGTCCATCTTGTACTCCCATAGCTCCGGATCTTGTTCACCAAGGTCTTGAGCCTATTGTAGGTTTCAGTTGGCTCCTCTCCCCGTTTCATGGCGAACCTTCCTAGCTCTCCTTCCACCAGTTCCATCTTTGTGATCATGGTGGCATCGTTACCCTCATGAGAGATTTTGAGGGTATCCCATATTTGCTTGGCATTGTCCAAGCCACTAACCTTGTTGTACTTATCCCTACATAGAGATGCTAACATAATAGTAGTAGCCTGGGCATTCTTATGAATTTGCTCACTAATAAAAACATGATTATCACTACTATCAAAATGCATCCCATTTTCCACTATTTCCCAAATACCAGGATGAAGACATAATAGATGACTATGCATTTTATGACCAAAATGAATAATCATCTCCATCAAAGTGAGGGGGTTTTTCAAGTGGAATAGACAACAAATGTGCATTTGAATTGTAAGGAATTCGAGAGTAATCAAAAGAATAGTTTTGATTAATCGTTTTTCTTTTTTGACGAGGAGTCTTCGTCGTCATCGTCCCTTGGTGAAGAAGAGGAGACGTCGCTGTCGCAGTAGATAATCTTCTTAATGCACCTTTTCTTCTTCCCATCTTTTCTCTTGTTATTTGAGCCATAGTCGGTGGGCTTGTCACCTTTCGGCTCATCGATGTTGAGAGTCTCCTTCTCCTTGTCATTGGTCACCATCTTCTTGCCCTTAAGATCCATCTCTTCAGACGGTTAGTCCCTTGATGAAAAGAACGACTCTGATACCAATTGAGAGCACCTAGAGGGGGTGAATAGGCGATCCTATAAAAATAGGTCAACAAAACAAACTTGGTCTAATATTGGATTAGATATATCAAGAACCAAGTTCGAATGAAAGTAGTGCTAGGAGAAGACTTCTTCATTTAATTGCCTTCACAAGGTGAGTATTGAACTTATAGCAATTATGTAAGTGAAGTGAGAGAGAGAAAGGAATAACAATAAAATAGAGACAAGTGACACGACATTTTTTATCCCGTGGTTCGGTCAAGTATAGAATACTTGCCTACTCCACGTTGTGGCGTCCCAATGGACGAGGGTTGCACTCAAACCCTTTTAAGGGCTAGTTTGGAAACCTCATTTTCTCAATGGTTTTTCATTTTCCAAAGAAAATTAGTTCATTTCCCCTTGGGAAATTGAAAATCACATGGAAAAATGGGGATGCCAAACTAGCCCTAAATGATCCAAAGATTAACTTAATACCACGATTCTCTCTTTATCTCAATAATATCCTGTTACGAGGAGTCTCCACAATTTGACAGAATTAAAGGGAAAGAGCATGTTTAAAAATAAAGGGTTTTTAGGGCTAGTTTGGGAACCCATTATCCCAAGGGTTTTTCATTTTCCCAAGAGAAATTAGTTCATTTTCCCTTGGGAAAATAGGAATCCCTCGGGAAAATAGAGCTCCCTTAGGGCTAGTTTGGAAACCCAATTTTTCCAAGGGATTTCCATTTTCCTAATGAAAATTAGTTCATTTTTCCTTGGAAAAATAAGAATCCCTAGGAAAAATGGTGTTCCCAAACTAGCCCTTACTATTTAAAATTAAATAGAGAGTGAATTTTAAGCCCCTCAATTCTCCTGATCCCAAACCAGGAGAAGCGAGCTCTATACAATCACTAGAAACCTATTCAAATCAGATGGTAAAAGAAAACAATGCTGATTCTATACGTATTCACCGTAGCTACATACATGCATGCCCTTTCTTCCAAACACCTGAATCAAAGAAGATGATGCTAGTTTCATACTTGGACCACATATATAATTTGTCAAACGGATTTGCAGCTTCGTCCCGTCCCGTCCTGTCCAAGGAGATGATGCTGGTTGGTTTTTTTGGCAATTACAAGGGTCTCCTCAGCAGGAGAGAAAATGGAGAAAGAAATAATGATGAAAAAATACAAGGAGTGCTGAAAACAAACAAAATCACGCGATGCGGCTGGTGAGACCGAGTGCGACCAACGCCATGCGGCCGTACTCCCTGTCGTGGGTGGCGACGGGGACGCGCTCCTCGCCCTTCCAGACGTCCTCGCAGCTCTCGGCGGCGCCCAGCGCGGCGGACAGCTGCTGGGACGCCTTGCCGTAGACGCGCGCGTGGAGGTTGTCGAGCGCATCGCGCAGGACGTCGGTGGCGGCGCTGTAGAGGTCGAGGCAGTGGCGCAGGCGCGCGCGCACGTGGGGGGACTCCTCCACCTCGCCCAGCCCCTCGATCTTGGCCTCCGTCGCCGCCGCGTGCTCCACCGCGATCCGCGCCGCCAGCGCGGCCAGGCGGTGCAGGTCCGCGGCGTCGCGGCTGCGGGCGTCCGACGCCAGCGAAGCCACGCAGTGGTCGTAGGCCACGCCCCCCGAGCCGCTCGCAGCCATCCGGCACGCCTCCTCGATGGTCACCACCGCCTGCGTGACGCACGGCGCCACGGCGGTGCCCAGCACAAGCAGCAGCAGGGCTGCAGCGCACAGCGTCGTCGGTGTCGTGACGGTGACACTACTACTACCCATGGCTTCCGTTGCGCCTGCCTTCTTCCTTCTTCTATCCGATCGCGGTGCTCGATCCACGCTACTAGGGTATGGATCTTGCTGGTGTGCGATCGATGCAAGTGCGCACACTCCTTAGATTTATCGCCCGGATGTGTGCACTGCTGGGATAGGCGCGGAGTTCTTGTCGGAGCGGGCGAGACAAGTGTCCGATGGAGAGAGATTTACTGCCATTCCTTCGAGAGCTAGTACGCAGTCCCGGGCTCTGGATTCGGCTCAACCCATGCATGCATGCATGGCAATTGGATTAATGGGCCTCTCAATGAAGGCCAGTTCCAGGACCGATGAGTCTGCGGCGGACGTGTACAACCGCATCACCGGCTTCCGGGAGTCAACTCTTTGTTTGTTCACAGGCATATAAACAAAGGCTTGGAAAATCTCAGTTTGAGCAACCCATTTATAGCTTATTAATTTTAATCTCAATCCATCTGAATTATAGGAATTTGGATACATTTAAATGCCTGGTAAGTCAAAATCCTTCATAATCTCTTTGTTGAGCACAAAAACTGGCGCAGAATCAGTTAGGGTTCTAAATTTTGCGGGATTAACTCGAGAACCGACTTATAACGGTTCAGACCTCACCTTTTATATGGACTAGGTCAGTACCCGTGCGTTGCAACGGGACCATATAATAACATGATAACTTATATACAAAATGTGTCTTATATTGTTATAAGAAAATGTTTCATAATCCATTTGTAATCCTGGTCATACATAAATTTTGTTATTTTAATTTAGTTGTTTCACTACTACATTGCAACCATCAGTACCATGCAGATTTCGATATATGCCACGATTTGTATGGTCTTATCATTTAAGAGCACGTGCCACACCTGCCGGTACAAGTTCCCTCGTACATTGGCAGTCATCAGGTACGCACCACCATACACGCTTGCTTAAAAAAAGGCAAGTGCATGTGTTTGTGAAAAGAATTAAAGGCAGGCCGACACAAAAGCTACCCTAACGATGGCGAGTGGTCATTGTTGTCGGTCCTCCTATGTGTCACCTCTGGTGCCAAGATGACGCCACAGTCCTTGATATAGTAGTCGTCGAACGCGCACGACATGACGAGTACTGATGACTCTTAGCTAGGCTGCCAAACGAAGTGCACCTCGGGCTCATCAGCGAGATAGTACACCTAGCCGTTGCACCATCGGATGTGCTACTCCTCTACATACATCTTGTTCGAGGACAGTCACACAACATCAGCAACGGATGTCATCCTAGCGCATAAGAATTCATGGCCGGTCAGTAGCGACTTACGTGGCAGGTTGAGCTTCAGGTGGATGATGAGCTAGACGGCGTGACGGCACCGTCGTCGGATGCGGTGCCTAGAACAACCCAAGAGTCACCGGCGTTGGCGACGACTATGAGGTTCTCCTGTTTGAAGATGGACAACACGGTGCAGCCGCTCTGGACTGCGTCCAAGCGGCGGCTACGACGGAGCTTGCTGAACACAGTGGTGCATGCGACATAGGACTGCTTCTAGAGGTCGAACTGGCAGTCACCAAGCTTCTTCTCGTCGTCGATGTGCGACGCCAACGCGAGCGCCTCATGCTAGTGGTGTTTGTTCGGGGTTTCCAAGTAAGAAACATGGATTCATCTTTGGCGTTGGTTTATGAAAATGACTCACAAGTCAGATCCATGAAAAAATATTACGAAGAATAACTGTCACACATATAAAAAAGGAATTTAAGTTGAAAACATTATTCAAACAAAAGAAATTACATGCAAGGATCTTCTTTAAATACTACTCCCTCCATCCAAACATATAGTTCTGGAATCTCGTTGATAATATCTACTAATACACATTGTGCAAGGGTAGTAGGTGGGCTTTGGGAGAGGTTTAATAGATATTTTTACTGTAACAGTTATTGACATAAACACACATGTGGTGTAGTGGTAGCAATAAGCACACTTGCTTGAGGGGTCGCGGGTTCGAATTCCATTGGGGTCACATTTGTGTTTTTTTAATTTAATTTTAGCTAGGTGTGGGATGCATGTGGGAATGAGAATGAGCTTTGCAGGGAGGGGGGAATGAGAAAGAGGAAGGAGGGAATGGAAAAGGCAGGACACGGAATGGCCACTACACGACGGTTCACTTACAGCGACCTACGGTTGGTTGCTAAAACGGCCTTCAGCGACCTACGGTTGGTCGCTAAAAACTTTTAGCGACCCATAAAGATGGTCGCTGTAAGTGTCGTCGCTAACCGACATCTTTTTAGCGACCGACCATCCGTTGCTAATATTGTATATTTAGCGACCAACCTTGGGTTGCTGTACTATAGATTTAGCAACCAACCGTAAGTCGTCATACTATACATTTAGCAACTAACAGAAAGTCGCCCTTTTATAGTTGTTATTAATAATAATATACATTTAATTAAGCACCACAAATCACAGATTTTTATACATAAATCATAAAGACATACGCAATTAATCAGTATACACAAACACAATTATATATTCACAAAAGCATCAGAATTATAATATCATTCACAACTAGATCATTTACAGATAACTAGCTAGATCATTTACAGTGGTGCCTGTACTTCAGAAAAAATAGAAAGGAACTCACAGGCAAGCCAAACCCAACAGACCCTAATAGCTGTAAGGTTGAGCGGATAAACTCTTCCCTAAAATTAGTAAACGAGCCAAAATCCTTTTCAATCTGCTGCAGCACACCTCCCTCAGGTAAGCCACCACCTTCTGGTTGCATTGATTCTCAGAAGAAGTGATGGTTCCAGACCTGCGGTTCCAGACCTGCAAGTCAGAAGACAGAAGCTTGGAACTCCAAAAACCATCCTACTATTGGCGAAAGCACAAATTGCATTATTTTTCTTTTTGAAAGAAAACAAATGACAGGAAGAAGATGGTCAGTGCAAGCAAAATATAATGAATGGGGTATCATAAACGAGTTACCTGTGCTGCGTTGTTATACTCTGGTAATGGATTACCATTGTTATAAGCTTCTTTTATCAGATCCTCCAGAGTGTATCCATACAGAGGGCTGGTAGCCAGCTGATTATTCAAGCCATCCACGTAATCTTGATGGTGCTTACCCCAGTGAAGTTCAACTGTCCTCTTGCTCATATAAGGTTCCAGAGCATCCTGAACGCCGTACCACAAAACAAAGGTACACAAAGTTTAAATCAGAGCATTCCTTTAATGGCAGCACACAAATCTTTGTGACTGGAGTCAACAGGCTTACAGACCAGTTTATATGTTGGGGTTGTGAGACCGTAATAGGACACAACTTTTGAAAATCTTCGAGATAGGCCACCCTGCCTCTGTATTTTCTGCAATAAACATCAGGCACAAACAGCATACAATCTCAAAACATATGTCTGCACAGCAATTTCATTGATTTCACTGCTTTAAGATTTGTGAAAAGTGAGCAAACGCTCAAACAAACTGGGCCTTAAACCAGCAATATCAATTCAAGGCCAAGCATGCTCATTGAATAATGAAAAGTGCAATTTAGCCTCGTAAAAAGCTAAGGTCATCTGAGCAAATTAGGACATGTTTGGATGAGCTCAATTCTAATTGATCAATAAAAATACAATTCAATGGAATTCCTTAGGGCTAGTTACTAGTTGGGCTAAAATTAGCTAAGGTTGTCTAGCTAGTTGGCTAACAGCTAGTTAAAAACTTGACTAAAAAAACTCACCTATTAGCCCTTCTGTTTGGATGCGCTAAAGTTAATTTATATCCATTTAACATTTTTATCAAACACGCCCTTAGGCAGTCTCTTAAGAAGTAAAAGTCATCTAACTTGGCAGTCAAAATGACGTTAGTTTCCAAGTGACATAAGTGAGAGACTGAGAGTTCCTAAGCATGTGAAACACACGTCGAACATGCGGATCCATACGTGTCACTCTGCCCAGTCGCCCTCTGCCTCGGCATTCAGAATGGAACGGAACGATATTCTTGTTTTGCCAAGATCATGAATTTGGTGCGTAGAGAGAACTGAATAATCTGGAGTTTTTTTGAGTCAGACCTGAGACAGCACGACAAAGAGGATCAGCATTGGCAGGCCAATCTCAACGCATCTCTTTCGCTCCTCTGTTTCGCTGCCGCAACTGAATGAACGGATAAAGGTTCCATCACTTAGCAATCTGCAAACAATACCAAATTTATTATACTTGAATAATACTGTGTGCAAGCGAATTTTAGTGAATATCTACAGCTAAGTTATTATACTTAATTATATCAGACACTGAATTATTATATCAGACACTGAATTTATTGTACCAAAAACATTGAAGGATTAAGGACATATTCACATATTCATTGAAGGACAGAAGCTATAACTAAATAGCTTAACTGCTTAAGTTAGGGTTATAAACTTTCGTACTGATTTATAGAAGCTATAACTGTGATCTATGAATATCTACAGCCTACAAGGAGTCAAGCAGTCAAGGAAAGGAGAGCAGTAGAGCACTAACCTAACCTGGTGTGCTTGTCGCCGGAGCCCAGAGATTGGAGGAGAAGCCGCGCTGGCCGCCGGTGCTTGTCAGTCGTCACGCCCGCTTCCAGATCTAGGACGGTGCTGTTGACGCCTTTTTGGAGCGCCAAACACTCAACAAGAACCATGGCGGTGCCTTCTGCATAGGGGCGGACGGTCCGCGCGCAGGGGCCGGACGGTCCGCGGCCTGGTGCGAGGCGCGGTGGTGCTCTCTACGCAAAGGCGGACTGTCCGCGGCCTGGGGCCGGACGGTCTGCGGCCTGGTGCGCGGCTAGGGCTCCTGCCTGACGGCCGGACGGTCCGCGCCCTGGGGCCGGACGGTCCGCGCGTACGCAGGGACGGCGGAAGATCGCCGACGGCGCCTGGATCTCACTCCCGGGAGGGACCCCGTCGGGGAGTAGAGATCCTAGGTGGTGTCTAGGCTCGGGTAGACCGACCTAGACTCCTCTAATCGACGTAGAGTCGAGGAGAGGCGGAGAATTTGGGGATTGGAAGGCTAAACTAGGGCTAAACTAGAACTACTCCTAAGATAAAATGTGAAATAGAAGTTGTATTGATTCGATTGATCATTACAAATCGGCCGTAGACCTCTCATTATATAGAGGAGGGGGGCTAGACCCTTTACATGACTGGATTCCGGGTTAATTCCGCAAATCTAGCCAACAAACATAGCACAAAACTCGGAACCCTAAACTACTCTGCGCATGCGCGGACCGTCCGGCCCACAGGCGCGGACTGTCCGGACCGCGGACTGTCCGGCCTCAGGGCCGGACCGTCCGGCCGCTCAATATGGTGCTCAACATATGCCCCCCTGCCTTTTGGTGGAGCTGAGCAAACCAAAAGCAACTAACTCGATGTGATTACATCGGTTCTCTTAGGCATCCTTGCCACATACTAGGATGGTACTGTTTGAGGAAACGCCCATTCAAAGCCTTAGGCAAGTCCTTGCCTTGTAATGTTTGTAGCAAATAGGCGTTGCCAGACATCACCTGTTTTACTTTATAAGGGCCTTCCCAACTTGGTGACCATTTCCCGAACTTCCGATCTTTATTCCTTAGAGGCAGAATGGTCTTCCACACCAGGTCCCCTACTTGAAATGATTTTGCTTTGACCTTCTTGTTGTAGGCCCTGGCTACCATGATTTTGTCCTTTTCTATTGCTCCCAAAGCTATCATCCTTTTGTCAGTCACCTCATCAATATTATCCATCATTGAATCATAATAATCGGTAACAGTTAGATCATTTTGTCTGGCGAACCTGATAGCATTCAAACTTATTTCCACAGGCAACACTGCTTCCTGCCCATAGACAAGCTCAAAAGGAGATACTTTAGTAGCCCGATGTTTAGATATTCTATGAGCCCATAAAGCCTCAGACAAAATCTTATGCCAATGTTTAGGATTATCAGATATTTTCTTTTTTATCAAATTAATCAATGTCCTATTGCTAGACTCGGCCTGACCATTGGCCTGAGCATAATATGGAGATGAATTAAGCAGCTTAATTCTGTATAATTCAGCAAATTCACGTACCTCCTTTGACATAAAAGAAGTACCTTGATCTGTAGTTAAGGTCTGGGGAATGCCGAATCTATGAATGATATGCTCAGTTATAAACTCAATTACCTCCTTGTGTGTCATGTTCTTTAGAGCAACGGCTTCAGTCCATTTGGTGAAGTAGTCAGTGGCAACTAACACAAACCGATGCCCCTTTGATGATGAAGGATGAATTTCTCCAATAAAGTCTAATCCCCATCCTCTGAACGGCCAAGGCTTGATGATAGGATGTAATTCGGCTGCAGGGACCAACTGTAGGTCGCCGAATTTTTGACACACTTGGCAACCCTTGTAGTACTTGAAACAATCAGCTATCATACTAGGCCAATAAAAACCAGACCTTCGCAACAACCACTTCATCTTTGGAGCTGATTGATGAGTACCACAAATTCCCTCATGTACTTCGGCCATGGCTAATATAGCATCATCTGGGCCCAAGCACTTAAGCAGGATGTCAATGACTGTTCGGCGGTAAAGTTCATCACTCATCAAAACATACTTGAAAGCTGTTCGCCGAATGTTCTTATCTGTCCTGATATTGGGACTTCGTAAATAATTAAGTATAGGTGTCCTCCAATCACTTGCATTGGCTTCATTGTCAGCCGAATTAATGAAAAGAACATTTCTGGTAACCCCGGACGGTCCGGCGTCATCACGCGGACGGTCCGCGACCCGGGAATTTGGCTCTGCACTGGTTATCAGATTTTCAGTTTTGTGAAATTTCCCTTTCTTTATCCGATAACCTGATGCATCTTGTGCCAAATCGTTAGCTCTATGATTCTCAACTCTAGAGATATGCCGAATACTGAATTCGTCAAAAGAATGGATTATGCTCCAACATTTCTCAAGATAACTATTTAGAGTATCATCAAGACATTGATATTCTTCTAACACTTGTTGGACAACCAGCTGAGAATCACCAAATACCTTCACATGTTTTACTTTCATACCATTTAAAAGTTCTAAGCCGAATAGGAGGGCCTCATATTCAGCTTGATTATTAGTGCAATAAGTTTTCAATCGGCTAGAGAAGTCAAAGGAGACATTTCTTGGTGAAACAAGCACAATGCCAATTCCTTGCCCTTCATTGCAAACCGATCCATCAAAATATAAAGTCCAAGGAGTAATAGTGAGGTATGACATGTCTAGTTCATGAATATCATTAACCCGATGTTCTACAATAAAATCCGCTACGACTTGGCCTTTCATAGATTTCAATGGTTCATAGGCCAAGTCATATTCTATGAGTGCATAAGCCCACTTACCAATTCTACCACTCATAATTGGGTTATGCAACATGTATTTGATTACATCGGCTTGACCAGAAACAGTGCAATGACTAGACAGTAAATAACATCTACATTTGGTGCATGCATAAAACAAGCATAAGCATAACTTTTCAATAAAAGTGTACCTTGTTTCAGCATCCACCAACCTTCGGCTTAGATATGTCACCACATGCTCCTTCCCCTCAGTTTCTTGTGTCAGAACAGCCCCAATAACCTTGTCTTCAGCTGCAATGTATAATCTGAATGGTGCTCCTACTTGTGGTGCTTTTAACACGGGAGCCGAAGACAAGTATTTTTTAATGAGATCAAATGCTTCCTGCTGCTCTGCCCCCCAAGTGAATTCAGCATCATTCTTAAGCCGAAGGATAGGGGTGAAGGCATCAATCTTCCCGGCTAGGTTAGAAATAAACCTTCGTAAATAATTCACCTTGCCGAGAAAACTCTGCACTTCGACCTTACAAGTCGGAGGCCCCACATTCCGAATAGACTTGATTCGGTCAGGGTCTATTTCTATACCATGTTCATGGATGACAAATCCTAAAAACTTACCAGCCGACACTCCAAAAGCACATTTACGTGGGTTCATTTTTAAACCATACCAACGCATTTTATCAAAGGCTTTGCGCAAATCAGCTATATGAGAACTAAACTTAGCCGATTTGACTACAATATCATCAATGTAGACTTCCACAGTGTTTCCTAACAACTCATGGAAGATCAGATTCATAGCCCTCTGATCAGTAGCACCAGCATTTTTAAGACCGAATGTCATGACAACCCATTCAAATAAACCAATGAAGCCTGGACATATAAAGGCCGTTTTAGATGCATATTCTTTGGCCATGAAAATCTGATTATATCCGGCATTACCATCAAGGAAGCTAATAATTCTATTTCCTGATGCATTATTGATTAATGTGTCGGCTATGGGCATGGGATATTCATCTTTAGGAGTTGCTTTATTTAAATTACGAAAATCAATGCATACTCTAAGTTTACCTGACTCCTTCTTCTCCACCGGCACAATATTGGAGACCCACTCTGCGTATCTGCAAGGTCTAATAAAATTAGCTTCTAGCAGCCGATGGATTTTGTCCTTGATTCGTGGGAGAAGATCTGGACGAAATGTTCTAGCTTTCTGTTTGAAAGGTCTGAAACCAGACTTAATGGGCAGCCGATGTTCGACAATCTCTCGGCTTAGTCCAGGCATTTCAGTGTAATTCCAAGCAAAACAATCTGAATATTCCTTCAATAGACCGATCATCTCATTTCTAGAATCGGTCTCCAGGGTCTTGTTTACAAAAGTCGGCCTTGGAGTTTTACCATTTCCTATGTCAATCTCCTCCAAAGGATCAGCCGATGTAAACCCCTGTCCTAGTTTATCAAGATCTCTGAATTCCTCTATCATGTCCCCCACAGAGGAATCAGATGATCTTTGTGTGATGGCGGACTTTCCGGTCTCGGGGACCGGATCATCCGTAATACTATCTTTTCGCTGTGGTAGATGTTCGGTCTTAAAGTCCGAACTGTTCTGTGATAGACCAGACCATCCGGCTTTGAGGGCCGAATTGTCCGTGATCAAAGACTCATGAACTTTGTGTGTATTCATCGTTTAAACTCTATTTAGGATTCAGCCGATTCTCCATCGGCTCTAGCATTACAGGAATGAAACCTTTCTTATCTATACTTATGAACTGATAATCAGAAAAATCTACCCCTGTGAGACATGTAGCAGTCTCATAAGTCCAGAGTACAGGGGCATCGGCTACAGCGATGCAGGCCGATACATCAGCATGTACTTGTTCTACCTCATCGCCTACCCATTGTATTAGCATTTGATGTAATGTAGAAGGTATACATTGATTGGCATGAATCCAATCTCTGCCTAGAATTAAACTGTAATTCCCTTCTACATCAGCGACGAAGAATGCAGCAGCAAGGGTCTTAGTCCCGATGGTTAATTCAACGGACGTGACTCCCCTGGCCTTAATCGAACTATCCCCAACACCGCTGAGGGTCATGTTGGTTTTGACAAGTTCGTCATCTTGTTTACCTAATTTTCTGTATAATGAATAAGGCATTAGATTTACAGCCGCCCCTCCATCCACCAACATCTTAGCAATCGGTATTCCATCAATGTGACCGCGCACGAAGAGCGGCTTTAAATGATTTACCGATTCCTTTGGTTTAGTAAAGGCGGCTTCTTTAGGACCAAAATCAAACTGGGCAGCAACAGGTTCATCATCGCCAATGATAGTACAATCGGAAGAAAATGTAATAATATTTACATCCATACCTGGGCGTTCTGGAGAAGCCTCGTAGTCGACCAGGTCTTCTCCTAGCAGGTCGTCCTCTTCCATTGATGTTGTCGTGTTGTTGGAGGCTTCCTGATGAACGGCGGACGGTCCGCACGCGGGGGCCGGACGGTCCGCGCCTGGTGCAGGTCGTCCAGAGCCTTCCTGGTGAATGACGGACGGTCCGCACGCGGGGGCCGGACGGTCCGCGCCTGGTGCAGGTCGTCCAGAGCCTTCCTGGTGAACGGCGGACGGTCCGCACGCGGGGGCCGGACGGTCCGCGCCTGGTGCAGGTTGACTTTCTATTTCTGTGGCCGTTTGTTTTTTCTCAACGGCCTTCGGTCTCCATTTCTTTTGCGGTGGCGGGTATAGTGGATGTGTGTCCTTAAATGTCTTTTCCGCCTCCTTCTCCTGGCTCTCCTTTGCTCTTAGGCGCTGTAATTTTCTCTTTTGGGATCATGTCAATCCCGCTGGGCACCATCGAGGCATGGAGTATTTTGGATCGGCTGTTTTGATGGTAGCCGTATCCTTTTCGGTTGTGTTGGCCGATTCGCCGAAAATCATCAGCCCTTTATTGTCTCCCTGTATGACAACATCTGCAGTGCCTATTTTGATGATGTCCTTTTTTGTTGTTCTTTGAGTTCCTACAGGCATATGCCCCCCTGCCGGATTGGTCGGCCTAGGAGGCCGAGTAGTCCGGCAACCTTGTTGGGCCTGTGCCTAGTGACCGGATTCAGCAGTGCTCAATCGGTCTTGCACTGGCGGTGCCAACCTATCAAAAACGGATGTTTGGGGTGCCCCCCAGGCGGGGTACTGTGGCATCCCAAATGGATATGGTGGCATGCCCCACATTTGATTTGGGACATATGGTGGAGGTAAGTATGTGTATGGATATGGCATAGATGGATAAGGAGGTGGAGGGGTCCATGTCGGCATGTTAGGTCTCAATTGTACAATAGGACCTTTCATTTCTTCCGATTGGTGATGTGGTCCAATCGGACTGACCTGACGTTGCTCATGAATGGGTGAGCGGGGTCGCTTCGGTGGCCGGTCACTGGGGCCAGCCTTCTTTTTCACATATTTAGACAATAATTGATCAAAAGTCGGGCCAGGCTTGATCATCCGACCAGCTGCTTTAAATGTATTTGTTTTCCACGTACCTATCTCTGGTCGTCGTGGTTTGAAGGTACGTGGTCGCTGCGAGTCCTGAGCATGGCCAGACCGTCCGCCGGAGCTCTCCGAACCGTCCGGTGGGGTCCCGGACCGTCCGCGCCTACGTGCCGGACCGTCCGGGATACGCAGCACGGGTTCCTGTATCTGTCTCCCTGTCTGCGCTTGCCCCCCAGTACTGGAGGTTGTGATGGTCACCTTTAGGGTCTCCCCTCCATCGGGAGTCTTCTCGGTTACCACTTTCCTGCAAGAAACCTTATGATCCTCATCGGCCTTTTTAGAATTGCCGATGATTGCCTCTTTGCCTTTGCCTTTATCGGCCGTGTTTGGCCGAACCAGGACTTTCTTGCCCTCAAAGTCGATCACGTTCATTGGAAAGAGCTCTGTATCCACCTGCATTTCCTGAAATTTCAATCGTCCCTCATTAATGGCCGATTGAATCTGTCGTCGGAATACATTACAATCATTAGTGGCATGCGAAAATGAGTTATGCCACTTGCAGTATGCACGACATTTTAGCTCGTCGGCAGATGGAACAGTGTGATTTATTTTAATATTGCCATTTTTGAGTAGTTCGTCAAATATTTTATCACATTTACCAACATTAAACGTAAACTTAACCTCCTCTTGCCATTTCTTTTGAACCGGCTGCAAGGAGGAACAAGCCGAAGATTTGGCCTGTTTTGGCCAAACCATTTCAGCAGCATACACTTCTGCTGATTCGTCATCTGAGCTACTTTGGTCGCATTCTACTATATGTACATTGTGACGCATTGTTTTAGCAGTTTCTTTGCTCCGGCTTTCGCAAGCCAAAGCCCTCTGGTGTAACTGTGCTAGTGTAAAAAATTGGATGCCTTCTAATCTCTCTTTTAAATAATATCGTAGACCGTTAAAGGCTAATCCTACTAGCTGTTTTTCTGCTAAATGAATTTGAAAGCATCGGTTTCTTGTATCGCGGAATCTCCGGATGTAATCATTAACTGATTCGTCTTTTGTCTGTCGCAATGACACTAAATCTACCAAATCCAATTCATAATCACTGGAGAAAAAATGATCATGAAATTTTTGTTCTAGATCCCCCCATGATGAAATGGAATTAGGAGGTAAAGTGGCATACCATGCAAACGCGGTTCCTGTTAGCGATAATGAAAATAAACGCACGTGAAATGCCTCTGTGTCTGCCAATTCTCCCAATTGTGCTAAGAACTGGCCTATATGTTCGCGCGTGTTTTTCCCTTGATCACCCGAAAATTTCGCGAATTCGGGTATTCTAGTTCCCTGTGGGTACGGGTGGTGATCAAATCGGCTGTCGTAAGGTTTCCGATATGATTGCCCCCCAGGGACCATGCTTACTCCGAGCTTATCTCGGAACGCCCCGGCTATTTCTTCCCTCACTATATCAATGGCAGCCGGTGCAAGACCACCGGCTCTCTGGTCAAACATAGGTGGGGTTGGTTGCATATTAGTATGTTGTCGTTCCCCCCATTGGTTTGAGCTACGTGGTGCATTCCCATTTGCCCTATATGGCTCATAGGTTTGATCGTTTCTTTCCGGCCTTTTAGGTGGGGCCGGAAAGCTTTCCTGGGCTCTGGATCCTGAATTAATGGGCTGGTGCATTGCATAGTGTGATGGGAAGTGTTGCTGGGACGGGCGAGGATTCAGGTAATAATCCTCCTCAAAAGACTCATGCGCGGACTGTCCGGATATGTACCCGGACCGTCCGTGGTCATATGCGGACCGTCCGTCATTGTATGCGGACCGTCCGACTGGGTAATTTGGGTTCTATGTCATATGTGGTGGCTCGGGCGCATATCTAGGTAACTCATTAAAAATAGGCCCAACTGCTGTTGGCCCGGACGGTCCGCGCTCACGTGCGGACGGTCCGGGCATGTGCAGATCGGCTGGTTTGCTGCCGATTTGCGGTTGCTTAGGGTATGTGTCCATCGGCATCCCATAAAGGGGTTGTGACTGGTCGTGACAACCTATAGCCGATGTGTTACGCGCGTTATCTCCTAACTCAACCTCGTGCGAAGGAAAATTTGCGGTACTAGATTTATCAAATGCACGTACTAGCCTCTTAAGATCGCTTTGCATACCCCCTATGATGTTCTGCATTTGTTCACGCTGATCTTCTACATAATTTCTAAGAGATTGCAGATCGTTGGTATTACTTACATTGGGGATATCTGGCGTGGGTTGGAGCGAAGCCGGATCCGTTGCCCGATGTCGGACGACCTTGTTGTTCCTGTCCACTTTGAAGTTGGCCAAGAACTTTGCTTTCGCCTCCTGGATCATCCGCTCCTTGTGCTCCTCAAACTAGAGCTGCTCGTCAGCCGGCAAGGTTTCCCAAGTCGGCTCTATGATGTTGCTTAGAGAAATATCAGAGCTATCCTTTGAACCGGCCATTAAGGGCCGATTTGATGAGCCTAGATGTTTTTTCCCCAGCGGAGTCGCCAAAAAGTATGTTGACGCCTTTTTGGAGCGCCAAACACTCAACAAGAAACATGGCGGTGCCTTCTGCACAGGGGCGGACGGTCCGCGCGCAGGGGCCGGACGGTCCGCGGCCTGGTGCGAGGCGCGGTGGTGCTCTCTGCGCAAAGGCAGACGGTCCGCGGCCTGGGGCCGGACGGTCCGCGGCCTGGTGCACGGCTAGGGCTCCTGCCTGACGGCCGGACGGTTCGCGCCCTGGGGTCGGACGGTCCGCGCGTACGCAGGGACGACGGAAGATCGCTGACGGCGCCTGGATCTCACTCCCGGGAGGGACCCCGTCGGGGAGTAGAGATCCTAGGTGGTGTCTAGGCTCGGGTAGACCGACCTAGACTCCTCTAATCGACGTAGAGTCGAGGAGAGGCGGAGAATTTGGGGATTGGAAGGCTAAACTAGGGCTAAACTAGAACTACTCCTAAGATAAAATGTGAAATAGAAGTTGTATTGATTCGATTGATCATTACAAATCGGCCGTAGACCTCTCATTATATAGAGGAGGGGGACTGGACCCTTTACACGACTGGATTCCGGGTTAATTCCGCAAATCTAGCCAACAAACATAGCACAAAACTCGGAACCCTAAACTACTCTGCGCATGCGCGGACCGTCCGACCCACAGGCGCGGACTGTCCGGACCGCGGACCGTCCGGCCTCAGGGCCGGACCATCCGACCGCTCAATATGGTGCTCAACAGGCGCGGTGGCGCTGTCGAAGGGACCGAGGCAGAGGGCTGCGTGGCGGAGAGAGACCGGTCGGCGGTGGCGGACTCACCGCTCGCGGTCGGCCTCGGCGTCGTGCCACCGTCGAGCGTCGAAGGCTTCAAGTTGAAGCCTAGCCCTAGCCTCCTGCCGTGAAGGGAGGTGGTCGGCGGTGAAGGGAGGTGGTCGGAGACCATCCCCTAGGGTGAGGCGCCCTGGTGGAGCGGGCGGAGCACGGGCGACTGCAGGGACGGGGGCGAGTGGGCGACGATGGCGATGTCGGGAGGAGACAGGGACGGCGTGGGAGGGAGAGTTAGGTAGATGGGCCCCTAGTGGGCTTTAGGGTTAGGGAAGTTTTCTTTTCTTTTTTTATTTCGAAATACATTTTTAAATTACTCAAAAATTCATAAAAAATTTACCAAATAAATAATAGACATTTGAATAAATTATTACAAATGCAAATAAATAATAAACATTTGAAACGACTTTCAACTCGAATCTAATATCATATAAGCACAAAGAACACAATTGCATATTATAGTCATGTCCATACATAAACAAACCATGAAATAAACATACAAGCAATATTAAAAAGAAATAAATCACCACGCAATTTAGCGATCAATGTTTACTTGTTTTAATTAATTTTTAGTCACTAACATCTACAAGTACGTTTAGGCTATAAGATTTGATAGTGATCCTTGCTCTATAGCGACCCACCGCTAGTCCCCGACGACATCTATAGCGACCAACCATAAGTTGTTAAATTTCTAGACTTTTAGCGACCAACTGACCGTTGCTACAAAAGGATTTAGCGACTGACCGTCGGTCCCTAACCTTTAGCAACCAACAGTTGGTACCTAATAAGGGTCGCTAAAGATCAACCGTCGTGTAGTGGGCAGCCTACCCCTTACTGTCTTAATAAGTAGTAGAGATAAAAGAGTACGGCCGATTCAACCCCACACAATTGATTCAATCAAACTAAATTACATTTTTTACATTGTCCTTCCATCCTTTAGGAGTAGAAGTAATCTAGCCTTAGTTTAGCCCTAGTTTAGTCTTCCACAACTATCTCTATTCAACTCTACGCCGATTAGGGACACCGTGGGTGGCTTGCCGAGCCCAGAGCAACCCTTGAAACTCTTCTCGATGGGATCTACCTAGGATGAGTTCTTGGATTTTTCGTGGAGAAGAAGATCCTCTACGCCATCGCGAACCGTTCGGGCCCAGACGCGGACCGTCTAGAAGCGTGCAGGGAAGGAACTGCTCCTGCGCCTAGGTCACGGACCGTCTGCGTCTCCGCAGAGAGCACCGCCAGGTGGTTCACTCCAAGTGTTTGGCGCCCAGATCGACGCCACATACATTTTAGTGATTCTGTTGGGGACGAGACTATTTAGATCTATAAAAAATCAAACCCCATATGGCTGGTTCCAAAGATCACACTGACGTCTCCACCACCAACATCATCAAGCCGAGCATGGATGCACTCCCAACTAATAACCAGTAGCCCTTCGATGACCTCATAAGGCGCGAGGAGGAGGAGGTGCTGCGACAACACAAGGAACGTCATGAAAAGGCGACAAAAAGGTACCTATCATACTTTACGGTGGATCGCCACCAGAAGATCATCCGTCAATGGGAGATCGATATGACATCTCTCCTACCTCCATCTCAGGCTCCTATTGTAAGTAGTCCAGATCCATCTCTTATAGCCCGTTTGGATGCCTAGAAATGAAACCTTTTCCAAGAAATAAATTCCAAGAAATGAATTATATAGAATTCAATCGACTAGAAAGTGATTGAATTCCATTATTTTTGTTTGGTTGTACAATCAATTGAATTCCTAGAATTAAATTCTAGATGTTGTTTGGATACTTTACACACAGAATTTGAGTACAAACAAGGATCTCTTGACTTTGCATCTGCTTAAAAAATGAGCATGAACAATTTACAACTATTAGAAACTATTAAGTTCACAAATAACAGTTTCACAAAGTCATCAAGTTCACACATAAAAGTTCCACAAAGACATCAAATCTTCACATAGCAGTTTCACATAACCATCAAGTTCGCACACAACAATTTCACATAGCCATCAAGTTTACACACAAAAGTTTCACAAAGACAAGTTCACAAATAACAGTTTCACAAAGTCATCAAGTTCACACATAAAAGTTCTACAAAGACATCAAATCTTCACATAGCAGTTTTACATAACCATCAAGTTTGCACACAACAGTTTCACATAGCCATCATGTTCACACACAAAAGTTTCACAAAGACAAATTCACACAATCAGTTCAACACATAGATCTAAGTTCACATATAAGCTGTTTCACTTCCTTAGCTGCATCATAAGCCACCTCTTCCTCCTTTCCATTGGGAGTGCCATCATCGACTCAAACTTGTGTGCATTAGAGGTGAGGATGTCATAAAGCTCAAGTTTTGTGTCTTCATCAAGTCCCTCAACCTCTTGTAATGCAGCGAGAACTTCGGCGAAAGAGGGTAGCTTCGGACCGTCATCTTTCAATGCAGATGTAAGCATGTCAAACTTATCACACCATATAGAGTTAAATGTATCATCTGATCTTTGTATTTTTAAACTACTCGAGGAAGATACAGAATATGGAGCATCCTTGCCTCCGGTATCATTCTCTTTTGCCATTTCCTTTGAACTTTCAGTTGCTGTTTTAGCACCCTCTCCATTTGCTTGGTCTTTATTGTACACTAGGCTGAATAGATCCCAAAACTTCACAACCTTATGTCTATATCCTTTTGCTTCCTTATTCCTCTGCAAAAAAATTGTTACAAAGATACATCAACAAATAAACTTGGAATTGAAACATAAACTAAACTACAAAAAATGGAATAAACTGAACTACAAAAATTGAACTGCAAAAACTAAAGATTTTGTAGTGCAAAAATTGAACTACAAAAATTGAACTGCAAAAATTGAACTATAAAAAATTTCTTACCTCAACGTACTCATCCCATGTAGTGTCACTATCAACTTTGAGCTTGTTCTTCTCCCAATCCCATCCAAAACCACTAGTGGACAACAAACCATTAATGATATTGTAGTGCTTATCAAAGGTCTTGCTGCGAGAGCTAATATTTTCCTTTGTAATGGTGACATTACACTTCTCACAAACATTCTTCACAGCAGCTGTGTATACATGAGACTTCCACCCATTTTGACATCTATCACCTTTATTGTAATAGTCCACAAATGTATCAAAGAGTACCTTATCCATCTCATCATTCCAAGGAACATAGCCCCTTGTTTTTTTGTCCTACAATCAAAGAACCACACATATAAAAAACACAAACACAAAAATTCAGAAAAGACAAAGACATAGAAAACAGAAGCATACAACTATGAGCTTTGACCACGCCTCGCTTGATAATCAACAAACATTTCACTAGCTTTGGTGTCTCTAAAATCACCCCACTCATTAGTTGATTGAACATGCGTAATCAGACTCATTTCTCCTTGATTTTCAGCAGGAGCAGCAGAGATGAGACAATCAACTTCATGTATTAGAATATCGTCCATATCTCTTTGTCTATCCCTTAAAAAATTATGCAATATGCAGCATGCATGGATTATCCTAATCTGCATAGAATAATATGGCTAAGTCAATACACAATTTTAAAACTAACGATTGAATTTTAATTGAATACCTACTATGTTATACCTCGTTTTCTAAATTAAAATATGAGCTGGTCCTCAAGATTGACCATCTCATCTTCAATAGCCCAAAAGTTCTCTCTATCACATTCCTAGCTGTTGCACGGCGTAGGTTGAATAACTCTCTCGCAGTAGATGGATTATTGCCTTGAATAGCCCATTCATTCAAGTGGTACCGTGTAGATCAGTACGGGGCAAGAAATCCTGGACCATTTGTATATCCAGCATCCACTAGATAGTATTTACCACTAGGAACAACAAATGAGTCGTCCCGTGACATGGCATCACATAGTATGCGTGAATCCGAAGCCGACCCTTCCCATCCAGCCAAGACATACAGAAACTTCATTTGTCGATCACAAACCCCTAATACATTAGTGGTGATTCGTTGCTTCCTATTTCGGTACCTACCTTGGTCAGTCAATGGAACATTGACATCGATATGTGTGCCATCTAGTGCACCTAGGTAGTCCTCAAACCATTTCCACTTTGGATCCTCAGGTAGAGTGGTTTCTGGATTAGGAAGCTTGATGAACTCATCACTTAAAGATAGAATCCCTCTAAGGACTTCGTTGAAGTGTCATCTAATTGGTTCAAGGGACCACCCATAAGTTCTACGGACCAGCCTCATTTTGGTGTTATGACCTACTATAAGCAGAAAAATTGCAAGCTTTTCTTCTACCGACATATTTAGGGTATCCTGTAGGCCACTCTTTTCCCGTAAGATGGCACTCAAGTCACTAAAAGATCTCTTAGTTAGACACAAACTGTCATAGCAATAGACATTTGAACCCTGGTACATATTACGTAGCATTTGTTTTCTACACTCGACATTTCTCTCTTGAACTTCGTTAGCATCTACGATGTGTCTAGGTCTCCTCCATTGATACCGATTTGCAATTATAGCTATAATAGACACAGCTAATACAACAACTCTCTTTCACTTCTTTCTCTTCCTTTTAATTTCCTCCTCATTAGTATATTGATTTGATATCTAGAATATGTAATTTATATGCAATTAGACATGCTAGTTGAAAGCAAAATGCTCTACTCAAGAATAAAAACACTACTAGTAGTGGCATAAGGTGGAATAGGAGAAGTACCGATGTAGCCATGGAGATTGAAGGATTTGTTGGAGGTAGCTAGATGAAACTTGAGGCGACAGATCCCAAAACAAACTTGTGATGAAACTGCAAAAAACAAAAACAAAAACAAAATAAGTGAGAACAAGGATTTTGGAATCCTGTCATCTATAATGACTATGAGCTACTTCACAATGCTTTCACTTTGTAATAACAAACTTGTGATGTGAGTACCACTACAGTTGCTACTTCACAATACTTGTTTAACAATAGGGTCTCTGCTAATGTAGTCTAGTCTAGTGCAAATCAAAACTACAGATATGGATGTCTTGCTGCCCTGGTGCATCTTATGCAGGCAGTCGAGCTTCTTCTTCTTAACCAAAAAAATCTGAAGGCTAGACTAGAGAAGCTGGTATGCAACAAGATTAGCAGTCTGATTTTATGGCACTGGACCAACTTCTCCTTCCTTCAGGAGCAGCCTCACCATGCAATCGCCTTCGACCAGGGCACACTTCAGTCCAATGCCGCTGTTGCTGCGTCGCTGTGGCCGACATCTCAGCATGTGTGCCTGCTGCAGATGTTTGCCGCTTCTCTAGCTGATGCCACTGGACTGCCATCGTTCTTTCTTGGAAGCGGTGTTGCTGGTGCTTCTCTAGTGGTGCTGGCCAATGCAGAGACGAGGCTTCAGCTCTAGAACTTCAAGTAGGAACAGAAGACCTGAACCCAACGTGTCCTACCACTCGACGACATTCGGCTGCAGATCCAAGCGCCTCCAGGCATTGGCTGCGCCGTGTCCTACCACTCGACGCCCGCGCCCCGTCCGGCTGCAGATCCTAAACCTGACGTCTCCAGATCGCCAAAACCCGATGTCTGACTTAAAGATTAGCAAGGCCTCCGTCGTCTACTGCTACTTCCTTGATGCCTGCGCGCTCCAGGATTTTGTCAAAACGTGATCCTGGGAATCCTCTTGATAGACACACCTCCAGATCGCCACCTCTAGATCGTCGGGATGAGTAGAGGAAGAGGGTGAGGAAGACACGAGATGGATGAGGGCGAGGTAGTGACTCACTTGAGTTGCTTTTTCCAATGAGGGTGAGGTAGACGAGGGCGAGGAAGACAGGGGAGACGGGAGATGGATGAGGGCGGCGGTCCTAGGTGGAGATGGTGTGGGCATTGAAGTAGCAAACCCTAGTTGCCTTTCTAGCCTTTTCTAATGGTGGAGGGTCTGAATTGAGAGGAGGCCACATTTGTAGGGATTGGAATTAGGTTGAAATGGTCAATTCAATTCCACGGACAGCCAAACAGACCAATTCTTGGAAAATGATTCAATTCAGACCAATTCTTGGGAGCCAAACAACCCCTTAAGGATTTTATAGAACAACGAGGGGATCGGTTAAAGATCTAAACACATGGCTGTACGACCCTTCGCGAGTCCGCGCGCAGACCACCTAGGACGCGCCACACATGGCCGGATTATCCGGGTATGACCTTGGACAATTTGGCACGGTTGCGGACCGCCCGGCCCCTTATGCCAGAATGTCTGGGTACGGAACTACCCAGGCAGCGCCATTTACGATTGAACAGTACGTATACACCCTTGAACCGTTTGGCCCAGCCGTGGATCGTCCGGTGCCTTACGCACGGATCGTCCGGGTATGTGTACGCAGAACCAGGGTCTACACAATACATGCAGTTTTTACACCCATCGTAGTAGCACTACGCTACCCCACCAAAGGCATATTATAACCATGTCGTGCCTCCTCATATGCCCAGGGCCGAATATAGGGCAGGAGAGGGTGGCACTAATATGACACCTAACACACATTTTGAACATCCATGGGAGCTAGGCTGACAACATAATGTCAGGCAACCTGAAGTTTTCACCCCCGTACTTAATGGATGTTCACCGGATGTGGTGGAAAAAATTAGGGACGAGGTACCTGGGTTGTTCAGAGACAAACTCAGTGTTAGTGTGTCAGCCACGGGGCAGTCATATCAGAAATCTTATAGTCACCGATTTGACGTCGTACCATATCCGCAAGGAACTAGGATACCAGATTTCTCTAAATTTTCTAGTGAAGGCAGGAAAAGTACACATGAGCACATAAGCCAGTTCTTAGCACACTTAGGAGAATTGGATGATAGGAAAGACTACTGTGTCTGTTTATTCTCGCTATCCCTGACTGGTACCGCATTCGCATGGTATGCAGACCTGCCATCTAACTCTATTAACTCTTGGGAGGAATTAGAGCAGAATTTTCATAAACACTTCTTCTCAGGAGAACATGAGATAGAATTAGCTAATTTAGCTTCAGTCCGACAAGGGCCCGAAGAATATGCTAATGACTCTATCTGGAGGTTCTATGACACTAGAAACCGATGCTTTTAGATCCATGTTATGAAAAATAGCTAGCAATGCTAGCTTTAAATGGGTTGCGATCTTACTTAAAAGAGAAATTAGATGTCACCCAGTTCTTTTCATTAGTGCACTTGTACCAGCGGGCTTTGGCCTGTGAAAGCCGAAATAAAGAGGCATCAAAATTGGCTAGCCATAAGATGCATCTAGTGGGGTGCGATAGTTCGGATGATGAATCCACAGATGGATATACCGCCGAACTTGTTTGGCCAACATAGACTAAACCTTTTGCATGTTTTTCTTTGCAGCCGGTTCAAAAGAATCGACAAGAAGTTAAATTTACTTTTATTGTTGCCAAATGTGATAAAATATTTGATGAGCTAATAAAAATAGCAACATTAAATTAATGCAAACTATTCCTCCTATGGATGAATTAAAGAGATGTGCTTATTGCAAGTGGCATAATTCTTTTTCTCATGCCACCAATGATTTAATGTTTTTCAATACAATCAGCCATAAATGAGGGTCCATTGATCTTTCTAGGATGCAAGTGGATACACAACCATTTCTGTCGATATAGTGGAACTAGCAAGCAAAAAATCTTGGTTCGGCTTGAAGTGGCCGACAAAGGCAAAGGAAAAAACATCGTCATTAGTGATCCTTGCACGTCGAATGGTTCACGAGGAGTGGTTGCTCAGAAGGCTTCGAGCAAGAATACTAATAAGACTAGAGGCACCGAGGGGCAAGGGCGATCGGGCAGCAGATCAAAGCTCCCTGTCTCGCATCATGGACGAGCCGACATTTGTGCCCAGACAGTCTGGAGTCAATGCGGATAGTTCGGAACTCACCTGGATGGTCTGGCAGCAACTAAAGGCCCCAATGTCCACGTGCCTTCAAGCATCGACATCCTAAAACAAGTACGTCAAAGCAAAAATCATCTAAAACTTCTGGACAACTAGTTAAGGTTGTCCCTGCTTTTGAAAAGGTTGTACCTTGCAATCGGCCAACGAAGAAACTCCGATCACTCGCAAAGGCAACACAGGAAAATAAAATGGCCAAAAAGGCGACGCAACAAGTGTCGCCTGTTCATCCAGTGAAGCCATGGTACTTTCCACCAGCCTTTTCACCGCCGACATATTTTCCTATTCAAGCATGGGGTAGTGCGGCGATGAACCCAAATTTTATTTATCATCCTTGCTTACTTGGGTTGGGGGGCACCACAATTTTGTACTTTTTGATCCATTGATCATGTAGTCATGGCTGAGAAAGATGCAATCCTAAATGACCTTTATGCGCTAAATGATCACCCTACTAGATTGAAAAGCTAGTGACTCACATGAGGATTAATTCGTACTTTGGGAACAAAATAACTCGCAAGGTTTATGGTTTCCCGAAGGGTTCTGCTAGAACATGTGCTTTTGGTTCGTCAACCTCCACCAAAAGGCAGGGCGCATATGTTGAGCACAAAAACTGCGTGCGAACGGTCTGTGGTCTAGACTGTCCGTCATAGAGGAGCGGACCGTCCACGCGTAGAATCAGTTAAGGTTCCAGATTTCTTGCGGGATTTGTTAGCAAAACCTGCAAAATTAACTCGAGAATTTACTTATAACGGGTCCAAACCACCCCTTTATATAGATGAAAGGGTACGACCAATTGAACCCCCCACAATCAATCCAATCAAACCAAATTACCTTTTTTGCATGGTTCTTCCATTCCCTAGGAGTTGGAGTAATCTAGCCTTAGTTTAGCCCTAGTTTAGTCTTCCACAACCATCTCTATTTGACTCTACACCAATTAGGGATGCCTCGGGTGGTCTGCCAACCTCGGAGCAGCCCCCTAGAACTCCCCTCATCAACGAGATCAACCTGGGGGCGAGTTCTAGGGTTCTTTGCGGAGAAGAGGATCCTATGCGCCATCATAGACCGCCCGACCCTAGGTGTGGACCGTCCGAAAGCGTGTAGGGAAGGAGCCGCTCCTGCGCCTAGGTTGTGGACCGTTCGCGCCTTCGTAGAGAGCACCACTAGGTTGTTCACTCCAAGTGTTTGGCGCCCAGATTGGCGCCACACTCCTCCAACCCCTATGGAATTGGAATAACCGAACAAAGCCTTATGGGGAAAAGTTGGCACATAATCTTGAGATGAATCAATAGCAACAAGCTATCGGAGGAGAAACTTTCAAAACTCTTATCCATTCTTATAAAGCATATATCTGTTCTAGGCTACAAAATTCAAGACCTAAAGTAAATCAGCCCCATGCTTTGTACTCATGGCATCCTATAACGCTTCTTGTCCACCTTTTAAGGAGCTCCAATGGAGACTAAACAATGTAATGAGGAACATCATGAAGAAAGAAATATTGAAGCTCCTTCATCTAAGGATTATCTATATCGTGTCATTTAGCGAGTGGATTAGTCGCATTCAAGTTGTCCTAAAGAAAACTGTAATGTTAGCCGCTGAGAACTCGAAGAATATGAGTTGATCCCACAATGAACCGCCACATGATGGAGAATGTGTATGGATTACTATCGATACCCTAAATATGGGGTACCCACTCCTACTATGTCAAGGTGAGACCTAGGTGGCCATCATTGAGGATTTCATAGACAGCCAGCCCAACATGGGGCTAAGGCGCACCATATGGAGTTGTGGCTAGGCTAGGCTCGTCTCCTGTGCTAGATCACCATCTCCATCAAGCCCCATAAATGGAGGAATCAACAACTTCAGCTATAGATCTGGGATCCTGCAAATAGGACCTAGACCTCCTTGTAGCCCCATCGGATCCCTAGTGAAAGGGGTCTAGAGGGAGCACAAAAACCTAGAGAAGAAGGCACTCTATGGCTGTAGCACGAGCCTTCGGAGTGGCTCTGGGTCTAGAAAATACTATTTGGACCTTAGGCCAGGTGAGGTCTGGTGACGCCACGTAACCAGACAAGTGCGATCGGGACCTGGACCCCTAGGTGTGATCTAAGCCCACAATTAGGGAAGGCCTAGGAAAGCCAAGACATTGCTTATTCCTGGGCCTACCCCCTGTCCAGGCAGAGGTCTGGTGCCAACGTGTGGCCAGATGCACTTGGCGTAAGCCACCAGACGATGCCTGATGAAAGCCTTTAACATAGGGCCTGCCAGCATTGAATGCAGATGGGATGCATACTTGCCCACATCTATGATGGGTAGTGTATCCCTGACATTAAATGCTCGTGGCGCGCCAGACCTGTAGCGTGCTGATTTCACTGTTACCAGCACATTACCATGGTCAGGGCATTGACCCAATGCTTCGTTTGGGCTCCTTCCATTATGACTTCCACTGTTCTTTGGACGTTACTGAGGCATGAAGAGGCGAGCGGAGGAGACACAATGATGCTTCCCACACCTACACACGATAGCGTATCAGGCTACACTACAACCTACAATAAGGGCTGCACACGTACTCTGATTAAGAGGAAGCAGGAGGATAGGATGTTAGGAGCCTGCACGATGAACAAGAAGGGATACACGCTCAAGAAGATCTAGTGTTATCAGCTCTATCCGGTGTTTCCCAATCCATATTGTAAACTCTCCTAGGCTCACCTATTAGGGCCTTATATCCCTTGTAACATGCCTCCCTTGGATTATAAAAGGGAGAGCACGTGCTCCTAGCAGGAGAGGTCGATCTCACACTCAGACCGACGACTCCCGAGTTCTGATGTAATACAACTCATAGTGGATGTAGGTTATTATGCTTCGGTGGACTGAACTACTTTAAACCCTCACGTTCTTGTGTCCATTTGTAAGGCTAGGCAAACACTTAAGCCTACTCCTCATCTGAGGACCAAGGCAGATGCAATGCGTGACCCGACCAAAGGATTCACCCTCCGACATTTTTGGCGTGCCAGGTAGGGGGACAGGCTCCAGAGCCTAGCCCCTTGATTGATATGACATCCCGCTCACCTTCCAGTAGGCTCGAGCAAGGCAAGCTCACCGATGTCTGGCGCAAGGTGAAAAAGCGAAGTCTCAAGCGACTCGCCATTGATCACAAGCAGCGCCTTAACAGGCGTGCTAGTGCCATCAAGCGACGAGCAGTAGAGCCCTGGCCTATGATGTTTGAGGTTGCCCCCATCAGCACCTCACTAGGCTCCACCATGCTTGAGGTCGTGACCATCAACCTCTAACCATTCACAGTGATGTTCGAGGTGGCTACCGTCGGTTGGCATCCAAGCACCGCAGGGGAAGACCACACCGGTCGGCCACTATGTTTCATGGTACATGGAGCTATCACCCCAATCTCAAGGAGTGACTTGTTCTACCTACCAATGGGTTTCAGGGAGCCATGACAACAAGGGATATGCCTTTGTCAACATGGTTTCCTCCCTGGAATCCATTGGTAGGGTGCCATGGGGCACACCAAAGGCCGCGTGGCATGCTGCACCGGCTTACGCCCTATCCCTAGCAAATGAAGTGGTCCTCGCCGCCAGCCTCCAACCAAGCCCTAGGGCATGTTTAGGCTCCAACCACACTGGTGGAGCCCAACAAGCAAGCCAGTAAAGGTTGCACCTTCGTGAACCTCATCATGGTGGAGGCGATCTACTAGCTAGGGGAATTACAAAGGCGAGGCCATTGCTCAGAATGGGCTCGCAGTGGCATCGCCCTCAACCAAGCATGGTCAGCGGCCTTGAAGCCGCCATCGGTCGTTGTGGTCCTCTCTTAAGACCCAGCACTTGCATCAGCGGTGTTTCAAGGATAGGGCAACACTAAGACCTACATGGTCCACTGCATCAGCCTACTGCTAGGCTCCACTTCGCCAAGGCTCAGCTTGTTGACCTTAACACAAGTCCATGCTGCTCGGGGTAGGCTGTGTCAGCTGGTAGCCTCAAGGTCATAGCGTTCAGGTAGCTACGGACCCTCTCCTCCAAGCACTGCCTTCAGCTATCTCTAAGGCAAAAGGCTGCTGCTTACCCTTTGAGTCTAAAGAGTGATAGCGGCCCTAAAAGGGTAGGAGGGGCGTCAACCACCGCAGCGCCCTCAATAGCCAAGCGACTGTCGCCTAGCCCCATCCTCGATCATCACCAGGGCAGCATGGGCTGCTGCTTACCTTTTGAATCCAAAAGGTGGGGCAGCGTCAAAGCTTATGTAGTCCACTGCGTCGGCCTCCCGCGAGGCTCGGCTTCGTCAAGGCCTAGCTCGTCGGCCATGGCACAAGCTCATGATGTTTGGGGTAGCCACTGATAATCGCCTTCAAAGCACTGCCCTTGTTTATCACCAAGGCAATAAAGGTCACTACTTACCTTTCGACTCTGAGGCTAAGCAGTGCATGCCCCATATAGTTCAGCCTCATACCTTCCATCTATAATTTAGCATGATAAGAAACTCTTCCTTTGTAATAGGATAACATTTATCTGTGTTCCAGTCCGGTAAGATTCGCTCACATAAACTCGGTCTTTGGCGCCATCTGTGGTCTGGATCGGTCGGATCCACCCATGTAAACCCAGCCTTTGGTACACAGATCTCTGCAGCCCAGTATGAAGTAAGAATACATTCTCATCCATCGGTTTGTTTTCCTTTTAAAAGCTCTGTACCTCTGAGGATCTATGCTTTTGTTGTAATCATGGAAATCGAATTACGTAATTTGCCTTACAACTAGTTTGGAGTCTCCCTTTGATGATGAATGTGGAATGGATTGATAAGGGCTTGGTCTAAGGGAAGAGTCCACATTCTCTGGGGTGGTCCAGAGCTAGGTAGCTGTAACACCCAAAATTCTACTTTAGAATTTATAACATTAATAATTAAAAATGTCCATAGTAAAGATCATCCTTCTTTTCAAATGTTGTACTCCAAAATGAATAACATGGTGGTAATATGAAATTCAAATTTAGGATTGAACTTTTAAAACTAGAAATATGATTTGTGGTTTAGAAAGTAGGAAGTATGAGAGGATTCTTCTACAGGATATTAAATAATAGCTTAGGAGATAGTCTCTATAAAAGTGTGGATTCAAGTTTTTTTAAATAAACACTACACCTCATAGATTATTTGCCTAAAGTAAATAATTTTTGTTTTGTAAACTTAAAGAGCATTTGCATAGATGAAAATGATAAATAAATAATTAAAATAAAAGTTTACATTGCACGTCGAATTTATTTTGCTTGTGCATTTAATTCTAAATTCAAACTTAGGTTTGAATTTGAGTTTGAAAAATATGAAATGGAAATAATAGGAAAAGGAATTCAAAAATAGAAAATAAAAGGAAAATAAAATTGAACCTGGGCCAGCTCCTTACCTTTACTCCGCGCTGGCCCAAAACCTTCACCCACGCTGGCCCGCTTCACCTCACCCACCAACCTAGTTATCCTCTCGCTATTCCCATGTGCGCCATCCCATTTACCTTTTCTACAATGCGTAGCCCGCGCTCTCTCTAGCAGTGACACGTGGGGTCACCCAGTCAGCCACCTTACCCGCGCGCATCCCCCCGCTCGCTGGCACATAGGCTTCGCCAGTCAGAAGCTTCATCCTGCATCGCGCGTGAGCCTCGCAATGACTTCACCCACGATCACCGGGATTGATCACCACCCGACTGAGGTCCGTCTCAACCTCGGGTGCCCACCCCTATTTAACCAGTCGAGCCCTTGGGCTCCTTGCCATCGATGAAATCGACTGAGCATGCTGGCGGAACGAGCAGAGAGGGAGAGATCACAGAGCCACAGTTGGGGAAAACACCACCGCCGCGGGCGAGATCGAACAGAGCCATTGTTCAGGGTCTAGGTTTGTGTCTGGGTGCTTCACAGGGCCGTAAGGAAGATGTGAGGTAGAAACTTGGGGCGCATGGGCAAGCAGATCGTCGGGAATTTATCACCGGAGTGCTCCCTCTGCCGTGGAGCCACACTACACCATCGATCGACCTCGCCTTCATCCCTGCCTAGTGAGATCGTCCCCCCTCTGTTTCGCTTCAACCAGAATTTTGTTTTCACACGATAGGGATTAGGGTCCCTGCTCTAGGTCGTGTTTCACATGATTGGTGGCCATGGCACCACCGCAATGCCGATTGCGCCGCTGTGGGTCACCTAGGTATTGGGGGCGGTGTAGATGGGTGCCGCCAGTTCCTAGATGGACGGTCCTGATTAGGACTTATATACCCCTTCGTTTCTTTAAATCATGAGCGGTGATATAGAATCGAACGAATCAGGTTTGATCATGGCATGATCGCATCCTGGACCGTCGATTTAGATTGGATGGGTCAGATTCAAACCGATTCATAACCAGTATAGGATTGATTGGGCCCTTGGTTTCTGATCATGTGATTCCGGACGCAAGATACCCCTTTGGCCCGACACTATTGCAAAAGAGCCCCTGATCTTCTTGAAATTGATACCCGCCATCCTCCTCTATTGAAATTGAGCACAAGCAGGTCCCTGAAAGCCACAAATAGGTCTTTGGTACTCGACTTTAACATGAACTTAATATTAATATAGCCTTAAAATGTATAAAGTCCATATTTTCTTCATATTAACTTCGATTTGATCCATTCAAGTTGCGTTAATTTCGTAATAAAGTTGCCTATGTTTTAGTAGATTAAGCTTTATTAATCTATCCATAATTATAAACAAACTAGGATATGAGCCCTGCTCAAGTTATACATTAGAGTAAAGTTGAATTAATTATCTCTTTAACATTGTCTCTCATATAATTTACATTAATCAACATAGATTTTAGTTTTTATTATTTAATCACGAAAATATTCCGAAAACCATATCTTACTAACTGTAACCCTGATTTTAGTAATTCTCTAACCTACGATCTCGTAGCACCACGTAGAATATTCTTACGCTGTTTGTTCTCATGTTTGGTGTACTATTATTTTTATGTACTCCTTATCTATTTGTATATATTGCTATGAGTAGTTGCGAGGTCATGAGAAACCCGATGACCAATTTGGTGAAGTACCTGGGATCTCGAGTCTAAGGCAAGTTATGCCCTTGATCGCTCTTCTTTATCCAATAATGTTCCTGTTAATGACTATGACATGCTCAGGTTAATTTGATGGGACCTACTAGGTTTCCCTAGTTTTGTTTACCCCACACCTTACAAACAAATGAACTATTGAGTAGACTTGCTATTGCTCTACCTGGTTTTGGGATTAATGTTATATCTAAATTATGATCATGTTTCGATTTTGTTGTTGTTTTAATTGTTGTCATGATAAGATCATTATGTTAATTAGAATATGGAGAACCACCTGGGAAAACAGTGCTACCACAAGGGTGGTATGGAATGCCTTTGGCTGACTAATTAGGAAAACTAGTGGAGGACTACCTTACCTGAAAGGGGCAAGGGCGGTAGAGGAGCTGCGATATAGGGAGGTTCTCGAGTCGATCATGTTGCGATGACTTTTTGGACGAGAAATTCCTATATCGCCCTTCTCAGTAATTTATGAATAGGGGTGGCACTTTTTTTTACCATAAACCAAAAACTGAACCGAACCAAAATTTTGGTTTTTTTGATAGTTTGGTTTGGTTTCAGTTTTTGTATCTTAAAACTTTGGTTTTTTGATATCATAATCAATTTTCACCATATACCGAACCGAAATACCAAAAAACCGAATTACCAAACTTCATCAATTCTAAAATTTGAATATGTAAGGCCCAAAATTTGTATAAGAAAAAATAATAATAATAAAATAAATGTATGAAGAAATAAAATAGTAAATTCAGATATGTCAAATTATACTTGAGGGTTGAAAATTGAGGACTAAATTTTGAAAACCAAGAATTATTTTAGAAAAGAAGTAATAGAAAACTTTTCTATTCAACTAAATGATTATGCATATCATTAAATGATACACCCTAACCATTTATTTACAAGAATAGTTAATTTTAAAGTAATTTTTGACTCTTGTCCCACAATCAAAATACTATTCTCCCAAAAAGAAAGGAACAATATGAGTGTGTGTCATATTTCAAACATTTATCAAACATAAATTAATTAGAATAAATAGATATCTACTGCATCGCGATTGATTTTAGTGGGTATTAAATTTGAATTCCTAAACTTTATCTTAGATTGGAATTGGAATTTTGTAATGTCAAAAAGGAAATTCTAAGATTTGAGAGAAGAGAATAAAACTACTACACAAAATAGAGAAATAAATTTATGAACACATGAAGTCCTTCCCATACTAATATATTAAATTTGTACATTCAAAATAAGTATAAGTTCACAGTTAGAATTGAATTCAAATTTGAATTCTAGAAATTAAAAAGGAAAAGAAAAAGGAATACAAAAGAAAAAGGGAAAAGAAACCTAACCGGGCCGCCACCCGCGATTTGGCCCACCTGGCCCTTTCCTTTTCCCTTGCGCAGCCCAACACGATGGCATCAGCGCCGACATGTGGGACCTCGGGGTCAGCCGGTGGACGCCAACGTATTCGCGCGTGTTGGAAACGCTGATGTGTGGGCCCATCGTGTTAGCGCTTTCTTCTCCCCCACGCTCGCACGAACTCACCGTGAGCTCCGCGCGCTTCTCGGACGCCATTGCAACCTCTATGTGGAAACCAGGTCTGGGGTCCACTAGCGCTGGGGATAAAGACCTGGCCGTGCCACAGAGACCTCCCTCTCGAGCTCTCCCCCTTGTTTCCCACTTCCAGCCGTCGTCTTCGGAGAAGAGAGCACCGCCTCCATCGGTATTGGCATAAGACATCGCCTGGCCCTCCCATCCTATGTCCGGTGGAGTCGGGGTACACCTTCCACCATGACCGAACAAGAGGATTGGCGCATGGATCATCTGAGCTCTAGGAATTCCTTGCCGGCGCTGTCCGTCTTCGTGTATCTGCGCCGCGCCGTGGCCAGCATCATTGGGAGCCTATTTGTCGGTATGTAGCCATCCACCTAGTTTGCCTCATCGTCCTTCATGCGTAGCACCACTCTATTCAAAGTTTAGGCCATAGTTCACCGGTTTAGCCTTGGCCGGATATGGTCACCCCGCGGGCGCTCCATCGCCGCCGTATGGTCGTCTGTTGGAGGGGGGAGTGTGCGCCGTCAAATACTGGATGGATGGCCGAGATTAAATCAAAGCTAGCGTTTGGGTGGCGCGCGCGGAATGTGTCCGATCCCGATCGGACGAACCTAAGTGAGCTCACGAATTTTAAAATCTGAACCGTTGATAACGCATCCCAAGTGTAGGATTAGTTCATCGGATCGGTGGATTGTGGATCTAATCCTGGCCACGCGAATCGATACTCCTTCGGTCATGTAATTTGGCTAAAGAACCCCTGCCCTTATAAGAAATTAACCCGCCATCTGATAGTGTGACAACCCTGTAGATGCCCCTGAATCACTTGACAAGTTCGGTATCTGCTTTTCTCACCTTTCCCAAGAGCGTTTTACCCATCACGCAGACATTATAGAACATCGGAGATACAGAAATGCGGAAGCGATTACATAACTTACATTTATTTGAAAGTAAGATAAAGTTAGTTATTACAGACCAGCATGTAAACACGAGTGCAGAGTACTTATTATTACAATACCAAGGGAGGTAAAAACTCCTCCCAATAAGTTCTTACATAAAAGTTTTTATGGAGGACTAGTTCCTCCCGCAGCTTCATTCTTGCTTATCTTCATTTGACACCACCTTGGTACAAAAGCAACAAAAGTTTGTTGATTCCTCACCTAAAAACAATAGGGAATAAAACCCTGAGTATGGAATTACTCAGCATGTCTTAACCGACTAAAAAAACGACTCTCAAGGGTATGCTGGTTATAAGGGAGTCAAGGTAAGGCTTCTCAATGATCAAAGACTCTGTTTTGCATAAATGCTTACTAAAAGTAGATCCTTAAAAATCCAATTTTATTGTCAAGTTAGGTAAAATACCTGCATCTAGAGTTCTTTCTAACCTAGTTCAATCACTTAACCTGTACTAGCCAATTTCTTAACAAGTCCTTCATCTTTACTGGAGTTCTACGTATAGGTCAGTGGCCAAGTCTCCATAACCGTGGAGGTACGGCGATCCGAATCGATTATACTCAGCTGAGGATCTCCAATCACACGACATATGTAGCACTTAACCCTTGCATATGTCAACCCGCCACCGGGGTTCTTAAGACCAGATCAGGTTCACGCGAACCGAGAGCACAGATACACCACCGTCCAGCCTCTTGCCACGGAGGGTACACGCTACTCTCGCCACCGCTCCATGCCCATTCCATGTTATCTTATTCTGGCCTTAGTCTGCCCGAGGCAAAGCTTACCCATGACGAGGCATGTGACCAGTTAAAGGGTCCTCGGTCAGCAGGCCTACATCGAGACGGTCCTTAATCGACTCAGACGGAGACACTACACCGAGACTCTCCTTCTCGTGCAAGTCACCTGCCCGGTCTCAGCTTAATCATTTAAACCCAAAAATTGGTACCTGGCAGTGGTACATCTTTTCCGATGTTGAACCCATCATGGCCATGATGGATCCACCATCAAGTTTTATTTTCAGAAACATCCCTCCCACTTTGCCAATCATCTTTTGTAAAACAAAACCTTTTGTTTTGCTAGAGCAATACTAAGCATAGTAAAAACCTTTTGTAAAAGCAGGGTTTCAAGGAAGGTAATCAAGTTCAAGGAAGGTAATGCAGGAATTGTTTAAGCATTCAACTCTTATCACCTAATGCATTAATCAAGTGAGAAAGATTTTAAAAACATCAAGGAGGGTGGCAAATGCACCGGGGCTTGCCTTTGTTGATAGGTGAGTCAGGATCGGACCCGCAGTTATCAAAGTAGAAACAATTTCCTGCCTGAGAGTCCGAAGGTGGTGGTGGTGTCTTCTCTTCAGTTACTTCGACTTCTTCGTTTTCTAAACATCACCATATATATGTGTATATAAGAATGAATGACATGTAATGCTCATGAGAGTGCAAAGATAATAAGAATTTATTATCTAAGGTTCTTGAATACAATTTTCCTTCACGGTACTCCGAGAACTTAGGGTTTTCGGAGTCAGTAAAGGAATTCAAAGGGCAGGGGTGGGGGTTGTGGGTTCTAATTATCAAACAAGGTCCAATTCAAACCAAACTCTACCCAAGGCTTCTAAATAATGTTTTGAGTTCATATAAAAAGTTTGGGCATTTTTGGAATTATTAACTATTTTCTAAAAATCCAGAATCGATATCTTAAGATATTTTAAATACTCCAAAATTCCCTATTTAATCTAAAAATCATGGAACTATTTTTATTAAATACTATGGAAAATAAGGAATCTAGAAAAATTGGTTTGGCATTTTTACCATTTTTTTGTAATTTTCTACATATTTCTAAAGTTGGACAGAAAAAGAAAAGAGAAAAGAAGAAACAGTACTGGGCCAAATCCGGCTCAGACGGCCCAGGTCCACATGGAAACGCGTGCGCCCGCGCCCGTGCTGGCGGCTTTACAGAAAGGCCCTTGGGGTTTTAACTAACTAGAACTGGGTTCGCTGCACTATTGCTATGAGTCACTGACATCTCGCAAAAACATCCTCTCTTTTCTATTTCTTTTCTACAAACACCCTTGACCATGGTGCGCTCTGTGATGGAACCTCCCAAGTTATTAGGCCCACCTACAGTTGTCCTTGTCCAACGGACCTTAGACAACCCTGTAGGTGCCCCTAAATTACTTGAAAAGTTCGGTATCTGTTTTTTTACCTTTCCCAAGAGCGTTTCACACGTCACGCAGACATTATAGACCATCGGAGATACAGAAATGCGGAAGCAATTACATAAACTTACATTTATTTGAAAGTAAGATCAAATTAGTTATTACAGACCAGCGTATAAACACGAGTGCAGAGTACTTATTATTACAATACCAAAGGAGGTAAAAACTCCTCCTGATAAGTTCTTACATAAAAGTTTTTATGGAGGACTAGGTCCTCCCGCAGCTTTATTCTTGTTTTTCTTCATTTGGCACCACCTTGGTACAAAAGCAACAAAAATTTGCTGTTTCCTCACCTAAAAACAATAGGGAATAAAACCCTGAGTATGGAATTACTCAGCAAGTCTTACCCGACTAAAGAAAAGACCCTCAAGGGTATGCTAGTTATACATGAGTCAAGGTAAGGTATCACAAGATCGAAGACTCTATTTTGCATAAATGCTTACTAAAAGTGGATCCTTAAAAATCCAGTTTTATTGTCAAGTTAGGTAAAATTACCTGCAGCTAGCGTTCTTTCTAACCTAGTTCAAACACTTGACCTTCACTAGCCAAATTCTTAACAAACCTTTCACTTTTACTCGAGTTCTACAAATAGGTCAGTGGCCAAGTCTCCATAACCACGGAGGTACGGCGATCCGAATCGATTATACTCAGCTGAGGATCTCCAATCACACGACATATGTAGCACTTAACCCTTGCATATGTCAACCCGCCATCGGGGTTCTTAAGACCAGATCAGGTTCACGCAAACCGAGAGCACAGATACACCACCGTCCAGCATCTTGCCACAGAGGGTACACGCTACTCTCGCCACCGCTCCACGCCCATTCCGTGTTATCTTATTCTGGCCTTAGTCTGCCCGAGGCAAGGCTTACCCATGACGAGGCATGTGACCAGTTAAAGGGTCCTCGGTCAGCAGGCCTACATCGAGACGGTCCTTAATCGACTCAGACGGAGACACTACACCGAGACTCTTCCTTCTCGTGCAAGTCACCCGCCTGGTTTCAGCTTAATCATTTTAAACCCAAATCTTGGTACCTGGCAGAGGTACATCTTTTCCGATGTTGAACCCATCACGGCCATGATGGATCCACCATCAAGTTTTATTTTCAAAAACATCCCTCCCACTTTGCCAATCATCTTTTGTAAAACAAAACCTTTTGTTTTGCTAAAGCAATACTAAGCATAGTAAAAACCTTTTGTAAAAGCAGGGTTTCAAGGAAGATAATTAGGTTCAAGGAAGGTAATGCAAGAATTGTTTAAGCATTCAACTCCTATCACCTAATGCATTAATCAAGTGATAAAGATTTTAAAAACATCAAGGAAGGTGGCAAATGCACCGGGGCTTGCCTTCATTGATAGGTGAGTCAGGCTCGGACCCGCAGATATCAAGGTAGAAACAGTTTCCTGCCTGAGATTCCGAAGGTGGTGGTGATGTCTTTTCTTCAGTTACTTCGATTTCTTCTTCGTTTTCTAAAGATAACCATATATATGTATATAAGAATGTATGCCATGAAATGCTCATGAGAGTGCAAAGATAGTAAGAATTTATTATCTAAGGTTCTTGAATACAATTTTCCTTCACGGTTCTCCGAAAAACTAGGGTTTCCGGAGTTAGTAAAGGAATTCAAAGAGCAGGGTGGGGGTTTTGGGTTCTAAGTATCAAACAAGGTCCAAATCAAACTAGACTCTACCCAAGGCTTCTAAATAATGTGTAGAGCTCATATAAAAAGTTTGGGCATTTTTGGACTTATTATCTATTTTCTAAAAATCCAGAACTAATGTTTTAGGCTATTTTAAATACTCCAAAATTCCTTATTTAATCTAAAAATCATGGTACTATTTTTATTAAATACTGCAGGAAATTAGGGATCTAACAAAATTGGTCTCATATTTTTAGGATTTTTCTACATTTTCCTAGAATTTATTTGGCCATGGAAGAAAAAGAAAAGGAAAAACTAGCAATAGTACTGGGCCAATTTTAGCCCAGTCAGCCCAGCATACAGGGAACAGGGTCGCGCGCCCGCGCCCGCGGTGGAAGCTTTGCAGAAACGTGCTCAGGGTTTTGGCTAACTGGAGATGGGTTCGGTTACTATTGCTTTGTGTCACTGACAGTTTACACGGGGGTCCTTCGATTTCTATTCCTTTACCGCGCCAGGTCCTCGACGACGGTGAGCGCGGGGAAGCTCCTGCGAGCTTGCAGACTGGCCGAACGAGGCAATGACCGGCGCTCCCGAGCGGCGGACACGAAATTGGACCTTCCCCGACCCATTCCCCTAACCTAATTTCATCAATGACAACATGGTTTACTCTGGCCACGGTGACCAAGGGTGTTGCAGACAGATGAGTGTGTTCCCGGTGATCTAAGGCTACCCAGTGCAATTGAGTGGGTCGATGGGCATCATGGGTATATGAGAACACTCAAACGAAGGAGAAGGCGGCATGAACTGACCTAAACGGTGATGGCCACGACGAGCTCGGTTCTTGCAGTGCGGCGGACCGATTTGGGGGCAAACAGCGATTCTCCGGCTGGGCTGGCTAATCGGGGATGGGAGTGGGTGCTATGGCTTCACAATGACCTAGCGCAGCAGGTTCGGCCATCAATTTATAGAGGGCTTAGGCGGTGGCGCATGATTTGATCGGGCAGTGCAGGCGACTGGAGATGAAGAAGAACACTAGTGCAGTGAATACGTGTTCAACACCGTGGTAGCTATTCCGGTGAGCAACGGGGAGTTAAAGTGAATCGTGGCGGTGCGGTGGCGAAGCTCGGACACACGGCGCAAGGCCGAGAGGCGGTGATCACCGGCGTTCTTATCGGTTTCCATCGCGGTGAACATGGTACAGCGGCCGGAATTGTTTATCAGCCGGAGTTTATCCCCGACGACGTTCACCGGGTGTTATCCTCTCACCCCGAACACAAAGTGGGCCGGCGATCGCACGAATTGCGGCGGCAATCGGTCGCCGGCGGTGAAGCGATTGCGCTGGCGGTCTGATCCATACACGACACTGTACCATGGCGAGTGCTTCTTCAGTAAGCCTGACAGCCATAGTTTAGGGCCAGATTTCTTCCAAATTTCTGTGGCAACACATCCAGATCTCTACAGCAATATTGTAGTGCTATAAACCAACTACAACTCGACTACAGGGATTAAACACAGTTGAGCACTGGATCAAGGTTGAATCCAAGTCCAAAGTTAGCTCTGTTACACTGCAATTCTGAATTTTAGAGTTCCATCAGCCTGACAGTCCAACTTTGGCTTAATTATTTCCAATTTCTTCTCAACAACTATGCTTACACTCTTAAGCCAAATTGTTCTCCTTTGTTTGGTCTACAAGTTTGATGTGGTGACCTAGGGCAAAAACCCTAGAATTTGAAAGATACAAAGCTCTAAAGTTGAGCCCTCAGCACTGAATTTCAGACTTAGTATAGAACTCACTTGAGGTCTATTTTGCAAATAAGTCCAAAATCCAAGGTTTATCTTACGAATCCACACATTTGTGAACCAAATGACTTTATATGCTTTAACATAGTAGTTTTTACACTTTAGTCCAAATATGCACTGTTTTTACACATAGGCCCCTAGGGTTTGAATTTAGGGTTTTCTAGGGTTTCTGGTTTCTCAGGGGTATGAATGTAATGTAGATCCATCTTTAGTAACATTTTATGATTGTTTTAGTTTAACCTTAGGGTTTTCTCAATTTGGGTCATGTTTTATCCCTTTAAACCCCATTTAGGGTTAAGTCCCCTATCCTAAGGTTCTATTTGCAAAACACTAGAACAATACAACTTGTTGGAAATTTTTACCTAGTGAATGCACTCTAGGTGTGTCAAACATATGCAATGCCAATGTTTATGATGTCATGCTCAAGTTTTAGTAGCAGTAAAACCAGGGGTGTTATACGCTCGCCGTCGGCTATCTCGCTGCTCGGTCCGGCCAAAAACTTTGGCGGCTACCCAAACCAGTTGCTGGGTAAGCAGCACCGACCCGAGGCCACCATAGAACAGGTTCCAATTTGACTAACCCGGACCAGGATAAGCTTGACCATTGCGATGGCGGACACTGAACATCGATTAGTACGTTCCGGTTGCATACGTAAGGTAAAGCTCCCGGGGTTACGTGGATAACAATCCCGGCACATGAGGGTGCTAAAACACGAACAACGAGGGAGAGGACGGACCTGGAATCGGCTAGTCGCAAGCAGGTGATTCACGACGGAGCAGTCGACCGAATTGCGGGAAGAGGGGAATTCTCCGGCTATGGTGGTTAATTGAGGAGGAGAACGGGTGCGTTGGCTTCGCGATGACCTAGCACAGCAGGCCCGGCCATCAATTTATAGGGATTGCGAGCAGTGGCCGTGAATTTGCAGAGGACGCGTGGCGATCGGTGGAGGGGAAGAGTACTGGTGCAGCGGCTGGGTGTCTAACGCCGTGGCAGTTACTCCGGCGAGCCACGGAGAGTCGCAAAGGTTCACGGTGACACGGTGGAAACACTCAGGCACGTGGCACAAGGCCGGAAGACGGCGGTTCACCAGCGAGCTTATCTGCTCAAGCCGTAAAGCAGGGGGGTACGGTGGTGAGTCACCGGAGTGGCGTCCAGTGCACGGGGTGATGATCTTTTACCCCGCGATGCTATCCATCAACTCCTGGCACGGATCCAGTCGCCGGCGACACGAATCGCAGCGAAGGATCGGTCATCGGCGGTGA
The DNA here is from genome assembly GCA_029449295.1 of Zea luxurians. Classification (NCBI taxonomy): domain Eukaryota; kingdom Viridiplantae; phylum Streptophyta; class Magnoliopsida; order Poales; family Poaceae; genus Zea; species Zea luxurians. Next base: position 7,100,027 of record JAOPSE010000005.1, on the reverse strand, counting down.
GGACTCCCTGCGCTGGCGGTCTGATCCGACCAGGCACTGTACCATGGGAATTTCGGTCAGATGAACCTGACAGCCAACCTTGGAGCTAAATTTTCTCTCAAACTTACATAGCAACTAATCCGAGGCTTTGCAGCAAAGTTGTTCCTCTATAATAGCTCTATAACTTTGTTATAGCAACCCTAGGTAGATTCTCACTGGATCTTAGTCAAAATGGCTCTCAAACTTGGATCAAAGTCACTGTTAGTCTGAGATTCAGATTGTATCAGCCTGACAGCCAGACTTTAGACTTAATTATCTCTAGTTTCTTCTTAACAACTATGCTTACACTCTTAAGCAAAGTTGTTCTCCTTTGTAAGGTCTACAAGTTTGATGTGGTGACCTAGGGCAAATTCTTACTGATTTGAAATTTATCAAGCTCCAAAGTTGAGCCAACCACACTGGATTTCAGACTTAGAGTGAAATCACAATTAGGGTCTTTTTTGCAAATTAATCCAAAACCTAGGGTTTAGCTTGCAAATCTTCATGAATGTGAACCATATGACTTTATATGCCTTAACATTGTAGTTTTTACACTTTAGTCCAAATGTGCACTATTTTTGCACATAGGCCCCTAGGGTTTGGATTTAGGGTTTTCCAGGGTTTCAATTTTTTTGGTATTTCAGGGGTATAAATGTGGTTCAAATTCATTTTTGGGGAGCATTTTATGACTATTCCACTAAAGCTTTTGGGTTTTCTCAATTTGGGTCATGTTTTACCCCCTTAATCCCTATTTAGGGTTAAATATCCTATTCCAGGGCTCTATTTGCAAAACACCAAAACAAAACAACTTGTTTGAAATTTTTACCTAGTGAATGCACTCTAGGTGTGTCAAACATATGCAATGTCAATGTTTATGGTGTCATGCTCAAGTTTTAGTAGCAGTAACACCAGGGGTGTTACATCCTTCCCCCCATAAAAGAATCTCGTCCCGAGATTAAAAGTCCTAGGGTAGGTAATGGAAAAGGAAATGCTTCACATTTTTATTTCCTTATTTTTTGGTACAAGGCAGGGGTGGGTTTGGGGCTCACTCCTTTATTACAACAATGTTGTATACTTTACAAATTACAAAAGGCTAAAAAGCCTGGGAAATTCTTATCTAAAAAGTCTTGAGTTTCCCATGTAGCCTCATCTTCGGAATGTTGGTTCCACTGTATCTTGTAAAACTTGAGAGTTTTTCTCTGGGTAATTCTGTCCTTTTGATCCAAGACTCGAATAGGATGTTCAGAATATGTCAAGTCTGGTTCAAGGACAACATCTATCACCTCGATGGTTCGATCTGGAACCTGAAGACACTTCTTCAGTAGAGACACGTGGAACACATTATGTACAGCAGACAAAGTTTCGAGTAGTTGAATTCGATACGCTACTGGCCCATATCTTTCAAGAATGAGAAAAGGACCAATATATCGTGGTGCAAGTTTCCCTTTGACCCTGAAACGCGATACACCCTTCATTGGCGAAACCTTTAGGTAGACATAGTCTCCTTCCAGAAAATATAAGGGCATTCGCCGTTTGTCTGCATAACTCTTTTGACGAGCTTGGGTTTTCTTCAAATTATGTACTATTCTCTGAACTTTCTCTTCGGTTTCTTTTACCAGGTCAGGCCTGAAGAAGTACCTTTCACCTGGTTCAGACCAATTTAGCGGAGTACGACATCGTCGTCCATATAGAGCTTCAAAATGTGCCATCTTGATGCTCTCTTGATAGCTATTATTATATGAGAATTCCGCTAACGGCAAACATTCATCCCATTTCTGTGAGAAGTCCAGCACACATGGCCGTAGCATATCTTCAAGTATTTGATTAACCCTCTCAGTCTGCCCACTTGTTTGAGGATGATAGGCCGAACTGTGGAGCAATTTAGTACCCAGGGATTTATGAAGTTCTTCCCAAAATTTGGATATGAATTGAGGTCCACGATCCGACACTATAGTCTTCGGAACCCCGTGCAAACTGAGAATATGAGCAATATACAATTGGGCATAAACAACAACTGGGTGCACTGTTTTGACGGGTAGAAAATGAGCAATTTTCGTAAGCCGATCAACAATAACCCAGATAGAGTCATACCCCTTTGCGGTCCTGGGCAATCCCACAATAAAGTCCATTCTTATATCTTCCCATTTCCATGTTGGTATTGGTAGAGACTGTAATGGACCGGCAGCTTTTAGGTGTATGGCCTTGACGCGTCTGCAGGTGTCACATCTAGCCGCATAGTGTGCAATCTCGATCTTCATTTTCGTCCACCAATAATGTTGTTTCAGATCTTGATACATCTTAGTGCTTCCGGGATGAATAGAATAGCGACTAAGATGTGCCTCATCAAGAATTTGCTGGCGGACCTCTTCATTCTTCGGCAGCACTATGCGGTTATTAAACCATACCACACCTTGATTATCTTCTTGGAAGCAATTGGCTTTTCTAGCCTTTATCTTTTCACGTATGTGTTTCATACCCTCATCATTTTTCTATGCGTCAATTATCCTTTGTAAGATGACTGACTCCAGCTTCAAGTGATTTGAAGTCCCATGCTGAATCATACCCAGGTTCAAATTCTCCATCTCCTGGCACAACGTAATGTCAGAAGTCCCCATAGTTAGACAATGGCAGGAGGCCTTGCGACTGAGTGCATCTGCCACTACATTAGCCTTGCCTGGGTGATAATGGATCTCCAGTTCATAATCTTTAATAAGCTCAAGCCATCTCCTTTGTCTCATGTTGAGTTCAGACTGGGTAAAGATATATTTCAAACTTTTGTGGTCTGTATAAATATGACAGACATTTCCCAGTAGATAATGACGCCATATCTTCAGAGCATGAACCACTGCAGCTAGCTCTAGATCATGAGTAGGATAATGCTCCTCATGCCGGCGTAACTGCCTTGAAGCATACGCAATTACTCGTCCTTCTTGAATTAATACGCAGCCAAGACCACTGCCAGATGCGTCACAATACACATCAAATGGCTTGTTAATATCCGGTTGAGCCAATACTGGAGCAGTGGTTAATAACGTCTTCAATTTCTCAAAAGCTTCATTACACTTTAAAGACCAATTGAATTTAGTCTCATTCTTCAATAGACTTGTGATTGGCTTCACAAGTTTAGAAAAATCTGGTATAAATCGGCGGTAATAACCAGCCAGTCCAAGGAAACTTCGGACTTGATGAACAGCGGTTGGGGGTTTCCACTCCAAAATGTCTTTGACTTTGCTGGGATCTACCGCAATCCCCTTTGCAGATAGTACATGTCCCAGAAATTGAATTTCTTCCAGCCAAAACGCACACTTACTGAACTTGGCATATAATTGATGTTCTCTCAAGCGCGTTAATACGACCCGTAAATGTTGAGCATGCTCCTCTTCATTCTTTGAATATATCAAAATATCATCTATGAAGACCACCACAAACTTGTCCAACTCAGGCATAAATATCGAGTTCATCAAATAAGTGAAGTGGGCAGGAGCATTCGTCAGTCCGAAAGACATTACCAAATATTCAAATAAACCATACCGCGTGGTAAATGCGGTCTTTGGTATATCCTCGGGCCGAATACGGATCTGATGATAGCCCGATCTGAGATCAATCTTGGAGAATACCCTCGCCCCGGTCAGTTGATCAAATAAAATGTCAATTCGTGGAAGAGGGTACTTGTTCTTGATAGTGACCTCATTCAGGGGTCGATAATCCACGCACATCCGTAAAGTTTGATCCTTCTTCTTGACGAATATGGCTGGACAACCCCACGGTGACGAGCTTGGCCGGATGAATCCTTTCGATAGTAGATCTTGTAACTGAATCTTCAGTTCTGCCAGCTCATTTGGAGGCATGCGGTACGATCTTCTAGAAATGGGAGCCGTACCGGGCTTCAATTCAATTACAAACTCTACATCTCTCTTGGGTGGCAATCCAGGCAAATCCTCTGGAAAGACATCTGGGAACTCGCATACTACCGGAATATTCTTGACCTCTGGTATAATGGCTTCATAAACTCTGCCAGTAGTTTTGGTTGGGATGGGGATGGACAAGAGAATTTCTTCTTGATTATGACTCAACCTGATAGTTCTCTCATCAGTGTTGAGGGTTGCTTTATGTTTGGCCAACCAATTCATGCCCAAAATCACATCTATGTCTTGGCCTTTCAGAACTATCATATTAGTAGGAAAGTCCCGTCCGGCCAATGTTACGGGCACTTGATAGGCCACTTCTCTAGTAAAGATTTGTCCCCCAGGTGACTGGATTTTAAACCCTTCTTTTGATTCATGGTATGAAATGCAATGTTGCTCCACAAATTTCTTGCTGATGAATGTATGGGAAGCACCAGAATCAAAGAGAATAATTGCGGGATGATTGGCCATAAGGAACGTACCCATCATTACCAGTTGACCATCCGGTGTGGTGGCCACTTGCGTATAATATATGCGTCCCGTCTTCTTTGTATTTTTGCCCATAGTATTTCCCTTGGCTTGAGATGAATTCCCAGATCCTTGTGGATTGTTTGACTTGTTCTGCTTCGGATAAGGGCAATCCTTGATAAAGTGCCTAGATTTTACGCAATTGAAACATCCTGTTGATGAACTGGGAAGAGCAGGGAATCGAGTGCCAGGGGCACCCAGCTGACTTGTTATTGTAGGGGCAGTATTGGGACAGATGAATACTGGTTGCTTAAGTGGAAAGGAGGGTGGGTGTGCTGATGGACGACCCTGATTAAAAGGCCGGATAACAAACCGTTGCCTTTTCTCAGGGCCCTGAGTAGGCCTGTTTCCTCCACTCCCCTTGATCTTTCCAGAACTTGCATATTTAGATTCAACTGCCAGCGCTGTGCTGATAGCCCTTCCATAGGTAAGGTCGATGCAAGTAGCCATCTTCCTTTGCATCCTATCATTCAGTCCTCGCATGAAACAATTCTTCTTCTTCAGATCGGTGTTAACTTGGTCGATTGCATACTGTGACAAATGATTAAATTTATTGAGATACTGATTAACAATATCCCCTCCTTGCTTCAGCTTCATAAATTCTTCTTGTTTCATGTGAAGTACACCTTCATGTATGTAATGTTCGCGGAAGGCCAGCTTAAATTCTTCCCATGTTATCTGGTGATTGGCCGGCTGAACGACCACAAAGTTTCCCCACCAAGTGCTGGCAGGGCCACGCAGTTGCTGGGCTGCGAACAAGGGCTTCTGGGTTTCAGAACATCGCAGAAGTCCAAACTTTTGCTCGATGACCCGGATCCATTCGTCTGCCTCTAAATGGTCTTCGGCCTTGACAAACAGTGGTGGACACGTTTCGGAGAAGTCCAAGTAAGATGTCTCACGGGGCCCTTGCGGATAGCCCCGTCCGCCTTGTTGTTGAAATTGCTGACCCGCCATTTCCCGTACGAAACGAGTATTATCCGCTGTTGCATTTACCAAGGCGGCGATAGCCTCGACAAGTGTGGGAGGAACAGGAGGTGGATTCGGGGTGGACTCCCTCCCACTGGAGGTTCCGGCTGCATCCTGTGATTGGGTCTTGGACGACATCTGTGGCAACAAACATTTGGAATATAATATGCCAAATAAAAACCATCCATTTTACATTACCAAAAAAAGTAATGTTACAGACTCGAATTTTTACAACAGGAGTACAGTACCCATTATACAATAACACTACTAATTCTACAACTATACTATTCCTACTTCCTATCACTCTTAGTAGCCTCACTGTCGGGCGTAGGAGACCATTCGTCGACCAACTTCATGGAGGGAGGGGGCCTGAAAAGGTCCAATTCGCCACCAAAAGCTTCTCTCGCTTCGTGAGAAGGTCCGGCTTCCGTCCCGACAGGATTTGCAGGTACGCTGGGGTGCAATTGCGAATACAGTACATGAACTTCTTCATGTAGGGTATTGCAATAAGCCTGCAGGTTGTCAATAGCTGAGCTAAGTTCTTCGACTCGGGCTCGAGCCTTTGCCTCCTTAGCCCAGGCAAGCGAACGAGACTGAACCACCCAGTCGAGCGCTAAATCTCGATCAACAAGCTGATCTTGCAGGCGGTGGATATGGCTTCTCAATTCATTTATTCTGTCGCCATCCACGACCCATATGTTAGTCCTACGTTGAAGTTCCGCTTGAAGCTGATTCACTTGGGCTTCAAGATCCCCGATCGGATCGTTACTCCCACTAATACTATCCTCATGTCTCGGAGCAAGTTGATGACGGGGTACACCAATTGGGCCAGTTGACTTGCGCGCGGTTTTCCTTATGCGCGGCGGCATTTCTCTAAGGGGGAAATTTTATTAGTATAGTTCTTAGCATGATGCATGTATAATTACAGAACCAACCTCAATTGATTCATACCTTCTATACATTGCACTCTTCCTATCTGGTCTTTCATATAGATTCTTCAGATATAGTGGGTAAGAATGGAAGAAATTTTTCTAGATAAGTCTTTAGAAAATCCTTTTGAAGATGCCTCATAATATCTGCAGAGAAGGGCTTCGCTCCGATACCAGCTGTGATGGAACCTCCCAAGTCATTAGGCCCACCTACAGTTGTCCTTGTCCAACGGACCTTAGACAACCCTATAGATGCCCCTGAATCACTTGACAAGTTCGGTATATGCTTTTCTCACCTTTCCCAATAGCGTTTTACCCGTCACACAGACATTACAGAACATCGGAGATACAGAAATGCGGAAGCGATTACATAACTTACATTTATTTGAAAGTAAGATAAAGTTAGTTATTACAGACCAGCATGTAAACACGAGTGCAGAGTACTTATTATTACAATACCAAGGGAGGTAAAAACACCTCCCAATAAGTTCTTACATAAAAGTTTTTATGGAGGACTAGTTCCTCCCGTAGCTTCATTCTTGCTTATCTTCATTTAACACCACCTTGGTACAAAAGCAACAAAAGTTTGTTGATTCCTCACCTAAAAACAATAGGGAATAAAACCATGAGTATGGAATTACTCAGCAAGTCTTACCCGACTAAAGAAACGACTCTCAAGGGTATGCTGGTTATAAGGGAGTCAAGGTAAGGCTTCTCAATGATCAAAGACTCTGTTTTGCATAAATGCTTACTAAAAGTAGATCCTTAAAAATCCAATTTTATTGTCAAGTTAGGTAAAATACCTGCATCTAGAGTTCTTTCTAACCTAGTTCAATCACTTAACCTGTACTAGCCAATTTCTTAACAAGTCCTTCATCTTTACTGGAGTTCTACGTATAGGTCAGTGGCCAAGTCTCCATAACCGTGGAGGTACGGCGATCCGAATCGATTATACTCAGCTGAGGATCTCCAATCACACGACATATGTAGCACTTAACCCTTGCATATGTCAACCCGCCACCGGGGTTCTTAAGACCAGATCAGGTTCACGCGAACCGAGAGCACAGATACACCACCGTCCAGCCTCTTGCCACGGAGGGTACACGCTACTCTCGCCACCGCTCCACACCCATTCCGTGTTATCTTATTCTGGCCTTAGTCTGCCCGAGCCAAAGCTTACCCATGACGAGGCATGTGACCATTTAAAGGGTCCTCGGTCAGCAGGCCTACATCGAGACGGTCCTTAATCGACTCAGACGGAGACACTACACCGAGACTCTCCTTCTCGTGCAAGTCACCCGCCCAGTCTCAGCTTAATCATTTAAACCCAAAAATTGGTACCTGGCAGAGGTACATCTTTTCCGATGTTGAACCCATCATGGCCATGATGGATCCACCATCAAGTTTTATTTTCAGAAACATCCCTCCCACTTTGCCAATCATCTTTTGTAAAACAAAACCTTTTGTTTTGCTAGAGCAATACTAAGCATAGTAAAAACCTTTTGTAAAAGCAGGGTTTCAAGGAAGGTAATCAAGTTCAAGGAAGGTAATGCAGGAATTGTTTAAGCATTCAACTCTTATCACCTAATGCATTAATCAAGTGAGAAAGATTTTAAAAACATCAAGGAGGGTGGCAAATGCACCGGGGCTTGCCTTTGTTGACAGGTGAGTCAGGATCAGACCCACAGATATCAAAGTAGAAACAATTTCCTGCCTGAGAGTCCGAAGGTGGTGGTGGTGTCTTCTCTTAAGTTACTTCGACTTCTTCTTCGTTTTCTAAACATCACCATATATATGTGTATATAAGAATGAATGCCATGTAATGCTCATGAGAGTGCAAAGATAATAAGAATTTATTATCTAAGGTTCTTGAATACAATTTTCCATCGCGGTACTCCGAGAACTTAGGGTTTTCGGAGTGAGTAAAGGAATTCAAAGGGCAGGGGTGGGGGTTGTGGGTTCTAATTATCAAACAAGGTCCAATTCAAACCAAACTCTACCCAAGGCTTCTAAATAATGTTTTGAGTTCATATAAAAGGTTTAGGCATTTTTGGAATTATTAACTATTTTCTAAAAATCTAGAATCAATATCTTAAGCTATTTTAAATACTCAAAAATTCCCTATTTAATCTAAAAATCATGGAACTATTTTTATTAAATACTATGGAAAATAAGGAATCTAGAAAAATTGGTTTGGCATTTTTACCATTTTTCTGTAATTTTCTACATATTTCTAAAGTTGGACAGAAAAAGAAAAGAGAAAAGAAGAAACAGTACTGGGCCAAATCCGGCTCAGACGGCCTAGGTCCATGTGGAAACGCGCGCGCCCGCGCCCACGCTGGCAGCTTTACAGAAAGGCCCTTGGGGTTTTAACTAACTAGAACTGGGTTCGCTGCACTATTGCTATGAGTCACTGACATCTCGCAAAAACATCCTCTCTTTTCTATTTCTTTTCTACAAACACCCTTGACCACGGCGCACTCGCCGTCGGCTATCTCGCTGCTCGGTCCGGCCAAAAACTTCGGCGGCTACCCAAACCAGTTGCTAGGTAAGCAGCACCGACCCGAGGCCACCATAGAACAGGTTCCAATTTGACTAACCCGGACCAGGATAAGCTTGACCATGGCGATGGCGGACACCGAACATCGATCAGTACGTTCCGGTTGCATACGTAAGGTAAAGCTCCCGGGGTTGCATGGATAACAATCTCGAGCACATGAGGGTGCTAAAACATGAACAACAAGGGCGAGGACGGACCTGGAATCGGCTAGCCGCAAGCAGGTGATTCACGGCGGCGTAGTCGACCGAATTGGGGGAAGAGGGGAATTCTCCGGCTATGGTGGTTAATTGAGGAGGAGAACGGGTGCGTTGGCTTCGCGATGACCTAGCACAGCAGGACCGGCCATCAATTTATAGGGATTGCGAGCGGTGGCCGCGAATTTGCAGAGGACGCGCGGCGATCGGAGGAGGGGAAGAGTACTGGTGTAGCGGCTGGGTGTCTAACGCCGTGGCAGTTACTCCGGCGAGCCATGGAGAGTCGCAAAGGTTCACGGTGACACGGTGGAAACACTCAGGCACGTGGCACAAGGCCGGAAGAAGGTGGTTCACCGGCGAGCTTATCTGCTCAAGCCGCAAAGCAGGGGGGTACGGCGGTGAGTCACCGAAGTGGCGTCCAGTGCACGGGGTGATGATCTTTTACCCCGCGATGCTATCCATCAACTCCAGGCACAGATCCAGTCACCGATGACACGAATCGCGGCGAAGGATCGGTCATCGGCGGTGAGGACTCCCTGCGCTAGCGGTCTGATCCGACTAGGCACTGTACCATGGGAATTTCGGTCACATGAACCTAACAACCAACCTTGGAGCTAAATTTTCTCTCAAACTTACATAGCAACTAATCCGAGGCTTTGCAGCAAAGTTGTTCCTCTATAATAGCTCTATAACTTTGTTATAGCAACCCTAGGTAGATTCTCACTGGATCTTAGTTGAAATGGCTCTCAAACTTGGATCAAAGTCACTGTTAGTCTGAGATTCAGACTGTATCAGCCTGACAGCCAGACTTTAGACTTAATTATCTCCAGTTTCTTCTTAACAACTATGCTTACACTCTTAAGCAAAGTTGTTCTCCTTTGTAAGGTCTACAAGTTTGATGTGGTGACCTAGGGCAAATTCTTAATGATTTGAAAGTTATCAAGCTCCAAATTTGAGCCAACCACACTGGATTTCAGACTTAGAGTGAAATCACAATTAGGGTTTTTTTGCAAATTAATCCAAAACCTAGGGTTTAGCTTGCAAATCTTCATGAATGTGAACCATATGACTTTATATGCCTTAACATTGTAGTTTTTACACTTTAGTTCAAATGTGCACTGTTTTTGCACATAGGCCCCTAGGGTTTGGATTTAGGGTTTTCCAGGGTTTCAATTAGGGTTTTTAGTATTTCAGGGGTATAAATGTGGTTCAAATTCATTTTTGGGGAGCATTTTATGACTATTCCACTAAAGCTTTTGGGTTTTCTCAATTTGGGTCATGTTTTACCCCCTTAATCCCTATTTAGGGTTAAATATCCTATTCTAGGGCTCTATTTGCAAAACACCAAAACAAAACAACTTGTTTGAAATTTTTATCTAGTGAATGCACTCTAGGTGTGTCAAACATATGCAATGTCAATGTTTATGATGTAATACTCAAGTTTTAGTAGCAGTAACACCAGGGGTGTTATAGATAGGGGCGCTTTGAGTCTTAGAAAGAATTGCACCGAGAGCCCTGACTTTCGATTAAATCTTACGCCCAGTCCAGGAAACTAGAAAATCAGGGAAAAATAAATAGAAAATGATTTTTAATGTAAAAATAATTGCTAGAATTTGTTTAATTCATAGAAAATTCATACTTAGTCCAAATTAATCCATTCTAGTTCCTATAGTTTTGTAATAATGTTGTTTATCACATAGTGTCTCTGTTTTGACATGAAAACAGTAATAAAATTAATTTTTTATTAATCTTGTATCAAATACATAAAACCTTTGGAAATTCATAACTTAAAATCCATAACTCCAAAATTAATGATTCCTATTCCTAGGATCTTATTTAAATGTGTAAATTATTATTATGTATTTCATTTACATGTTTGGTGTGATGTTAATTTTCTATATACTATGCTTGTTTGTATTGTGGCGAGTAGAAGAGCAAGTGGCTGAGGATCCCGGTGGTCAGCAGATAGAAGTTGCTGATTAGGAGCTCATTGAAGGAAAGTTGTGCCCTTGACCACTTTTTACCCAATAATGTTCTTTAATATCACTTATTCATGCATAGGTTTAATTTTGATGGGACCCAATAGGTCACCCTAGTCTGATTATCTTTTACCTTGTTTACCCCTGAATCATTTGGGTAGTTTTGCTATTGCTTTATATGGTTTTGGGTTAATATTTCATTATATCCATGTTCCAATTATTCTGTTGTTTTATTTATGTTCATGTCAAGATCATTATGTTTAATTGGAACATGGAGCTTAACTTGAGAAACATGTGCCACCACAACGGTGGAATGGGATGCCCTTGGCTGACTAACTAGGAAAGCTAGTTGAAGACTACCTTACCCAAAAGGGGCAAGGGCAGTAGGGAAGTAGGCGTGTAGGGAGGTTCTCGGGTTGATTTTGCTGCGATAGCAGTCAGATGAGGGATTCCTACATTGCTCTTCCCATAAACTGTAGCGAGTTTTTGGAAGCTAGTGGAACTAGGTAAAGCCTTGTAGTGTTACCATGCCTCGCTTCCTTGGTAGAGGTGTATGGGACTCATGACCCCTTGGCAGATGGGTAACATGACTTGTGGATTAAGGGTACAACCTCTACAGAGTGTAAAACTGGTATACTAGCCGAGCTCACGGTCATGAGCAGCTCAGGACTCTCGCATGATTAAATTATGGAACTAAATTCAATTTATCATTGGCATTGCATGAGATTTATTATTAATTTTGTTCTATTATTCTTATTATGGTTTGGTATTTACTTACATTTAAAACTGCTAATAAAATTTGACCAACTTAAAAGCAATGCTCAGCTTTAACCACTATTTTGATCAACCTTACACATCACATGAACTCCCACCTTTGGAGAGTTCATGCACATTATTCCCCACAACTTGTTGAGCAATGAACATATGTGAGCTCACCCTTGCTGCCTCACACCCCCCTCCACAAGAGAAGAACAGGTAGTTCAAGAGGAGCCACACAACGAGGAGTTCGACTTGATCTAGGTGGCGTCTCCCAGTCGACTTTATGACGCCAAGGATGGACTTTATTTCGTTTTATATTTATCTTTTATTTTGTAAGACTTCCGCTATGTAATAAGTACTCTGATGATATTATGACATTTATCTCTATACACTCTATTATTATATGTGTTGTCTTCTTTGGCGCATATATGAGATGCACCCGATTTTATCCTTCAAATCCGGATGTGACAGAATATTCGATTATGTGAACTAAAAGTGTGAAGCAATTAAATTGTTATTTACTTGTTTATATGTGTTGTATGATGTATCTCTAAATATTTGTACCTATATAATTTTTACTTTTTAAAATTATGTGTAATCTATCATGTAAACTTGTTGTATGTGTTGTCTTGAGTATAAATTTGGTATTCGGTTTTTACCGAAAAACAGAGGCAAAAAACCGAAACCAAACTTCTCGGTTTTTCATTTTCTAGAAAATCGATTGTTTTCTAATGTCTAGAAAACCAAAGTTTTTTAAAACCGATAAACTGAACCGAAAATTTAAAAAAACCAAATGCCCAGCCCAATTTATGGAACAAAACTTAATTTGTCATTTGCATTGCATTGCGGGTGTTATTATTAATTGTGATCCCTTATTTATTTGGATTGACATCTACTTATACTTAGTAACTGCTAATAAAATTTTGACCAACTTTAAAAGCAATGCTCAGCTTTAACCATCTTCTTTGATAAGCCTTACACTTCACATGAGCCCCCACCATAAGTGAGCTCATGCACATTATTCCCCCCAACTTGTTAAGCGATGAACGTATGTGAAAGTCGCCTAGAGGGAGAGGGTGTGAATAGGCGAATCTTGAAAATTATAAACTTTGAACATACACTTCCCCTGGGGTTATGTAACACCCTGAATTTAGGGGTATAAAATTTCTTTCTAAATATCTACCAAATCCAGGTGTTACCCTTGGCCTCTATCTAGTCTCTCTCTCTTTCTTTTTGATTAGATTGAAGTTAATTAGGAGAAGGGTTAATTATTTATTTTGTCAAAATAATGTAAGCCACGTATTGTTGCATCATGCTGAGCCCAAAATACTCTTTGGATTGATGCACATGTTTGGTTTGGTTTGAATTTGAAAGTTGGTTTGAATTTGAATTGAAAACCCTAGAGAAAATAAAAAGAAAAAGCAATAGAAATTCCATATAAAAAGAGAAAACCTATTTTAGCCCAAACCGGCTCAGTCTAGCTCAGCAATGCCACACGTGCGCCCACGCCGCCTGACAGGTGGGCTCCACCTGTCAGCGGCAGTTTCCTTTCCCCGCGCGCTCTCCTCGCCCTCCCTCTGCCCAATGGGGCCGGGTTGTCGGCGCCAGTCGCCTGCTCGCCCCTCTTTCGTCTCTGCCTCGCGGGCCTGTTTCGTTAGTGCGATGAACCGTTTTCTCCACGCGCCCGTTTTCCCTCACTGCGCCGTGGGGCCGCCATGTCAGTTCTACCTTCCCCACGAACCACCGTGGACCAGCGCGCACGCACGCCGAGATCCCCGACCACGTCGCCTACCCACGCACCCCAGCTCCCTTTTAAGCACTGCCCGCACCAGCACTCACTCCCCTGCCTCATTTCGCGCAAGCTCACCCTCTATTGCGCTCTACTCTCGCCGCTCGCACTCGCCGGAGTTCCACAGCCACACCACCGACCGTCCAGGCCGCTAGAAGTCACGCCAAGCCGCCCTGAGCATCGTCTCAAGGTGAGGAACTCATTCCCGTGCTCAGTTGCTCTCAATTCTGCCTTGTCTTAGTCAATTTGGCCTCGCCGGGGTTCGGTCGCGCTGGTTCGCCGCGCCCGCGCGTTGACTGGCCGATTCAGCCTTGCCCTGTGCCCCCGCTTTGGTCCGTAGTGTTCCCCTTACCCTGTCATAGATAGTCTAGGCCTTAGCATGCCCCAAACCCCCTCTCCCCGGTCGGGATTCCTCGTCGGAGTTTCCCAACCCGCCTGGAGTGCCTCCTTTTCGTCGTTCTCCCATTTCCTGTGCCGTTCTTGTGGCTGAAAGCCTGCCAGTGAGTTTCCTAGACCCTCTTCACCCGTTCCAGCCCTCACCGGCGACCCTAGACCCCCAGCGACTGCGTCTGCCTCGCCTCCGGCGACCTCACCACCATGGAGGGAGCAACGCTGGTCACCGAGCTGTAAAACCCTCGCGTGCCCCATCACAACCGTCTATTTCCGATCCAACGGTTTAGATCTATGAACATCGGATGGCGTTCACGCACTCTGCCCCTAGGCCCTACCCGTCAGTGCCTGCGCCACTAGCGTTGGGCCTGGCTGGTCAGCCCGCCTCCCTCCTCAGTCGCTGACACCCCTGGCCCACTTGTCAGTGCTCGCCCGCGTGCCCCTGCTTGCGCTCGCGCTCAGATCTAATCCTAGCCGTTGGTCTGCGATCGTGCGATCGAGATCAGCCGATACCTGTTCGTTTGGAAACTTGTTAAAAACCCCCTCGGGTTCCTAGATATTAACCCGCCATCATGTAGTAAATAGCGCAGGCCCCTGTTTTCTTATAAACAGACCTCCGACCTTTTTAATAATCATAGATTTGGACCTAATTTTGTATTTCAAACTTCAAAACTTGTTTATTTCATATATTTTTCATATGAACTCCAAATTGAGTGATTCAAATTGCAAAATGGTCATAGGAATATTCTCTGTTCAAATAAATTATGGTCATCCACAATCTATGCACGTCAATTTTATGACTAAGCTAAAGGTTAGTGTATGTAATAGTTTGTTTAGGAAATAAGAAAATAAAAAGGGAAAATCCTAATGATACTTAGGTGCTTAATTTTGTGAGATTGATAATATGTCATGTATAAAGTTATCCATGTTATAATTTTGTGTACCACTAAAATTAGTAGGACTAAATTATGTAATCCATAATGTTTAGGGAATCACTAATCTCTAAATGTACTGTTCCTTAGCACTTAGGCTTATCTTTTGTGTTGGCAAACTTGTATTCACTTGATTGCATTTGTTTGGTGTATTGTTCTTTGTCCTTATCCAAATGTATTGAATGCATGATCGCTTTGTTTTAGACAATGAGTAGTCCATGGTTCCTGAGCGTGTTGCTGAAGATCTTCCTGAGCAACAACCCGATGAAGGCAAGTGTCCTCTGACCTATTATGTCCTACTTACTTTATAATTTACCATCCCACATTACATTATTGAGACCTAAGGATTGACTAGTCTGTATTTACCTCATCCTTGTTTACCTTTTGGGTTAGCTTTATGCTATTGCTTTACTTTAATCAATGAACATGATGTGAACACTTATGATATGATGATGTTATCCCGATGATGATCCTGTGATACTTTAGGGGACTTAGGCTGTTTTCTCAGTACCACTCCGTAAGGACCTATTCATGGAGTGACCACCCGGGATAACAATGCAACCATGAGGGTGGAATGAGATGCCCTTAGCTGATTAATTAGAGGAACCTAGGGTGTAGTCGGCTTCGCCGTAGGGCCATCAATGGGGTCTGGGTATAGTACTTGCTCTGCCGAGGCTAGTTGCAAAGGTTCTTTGATTTGGTTTTGTTAGTCACCCTTCCTTTGGGGAGAGGTACTGTGTTTATCAAACCAGAGAAACCTAATGGGCAGCTATGACCTATAGGAAATCTTTGTAAAGGCTACGTAGTGAGACCCTGCTAGGTCACCTTGGTAGTGATCAATGGAGAGTCATGATCTCCGGGCAGAATGGGAATCACGGCTTGTGGGTAAAGTGTGCGACCTCTGTAGAGTGTTAGAAACTAGTATATCAGTCGTGCTCATGGTTAAGAGCGGCCTTGGGATCCTTTTTGATTAGAAGAAGTTTGGATACTCTTATAATGATGTTTAATGATGATGGTTACAATTATGATCTCTGGTATTTCCTCTTGGAGGGAGTACAATTGGGTAATAACTGGGTTATTACTAAAACTTGGCTCTACTAATAGTAATAAATACTTGACCAACTAAAAGGAACTGCTTAACCTTAACTCTACATACAGCTAGTCCACTTTAGCTGAGTACGTTGATGTGTACTCACCCTTGCTTTAAAAACCACCCCACCCCAGGTTGTCCCCACTGTATTCAGTGCTCAGGAGGAGATGCTGGCAACATGGAGGACTTTGTGGAGTTTCAGGACTACGACGAGTTCTAGTTATCTTAGTGGCAAACCCCTAGTCAGCTGCCTTTGAAGGCCTTATCTTCTACGTTTTGTATTCCACACTTTGGTTATGTTAATGACTATGTTATAGACTCTGTGGATGTCTTGGACATCTTGATGTAATAAAGTACCTTTCTGCTATTTACTTTGAGCAATGTGTGATGATGTTCAATTATGTAATCACTGTGTATATGAGTTTCTGATCCTGGCACATACATGGTTCGCATTCGGTTTGCCTTCCAAAACTGGGTGTGACATAAGTGGTATCAAAGCCTTGCTGGTTGTAGGACCGCTAACCTAGACTAGAATGGCCGCCCTAAGGGCTATAGACCTCTACCCTTACCTTGACCTTTAGTGTCATTTCAAAAGTTGGTCATCTTGACCAATTATAGTTATTACTCATCTTACAAAATTTTGTCTCACTTTGCTTTTTGTTTACTTGCTAGTCACATAGTTCTACTCTCATTCTTGTGCTTACGATGTCTTTTGTAGATGGCCTGTATTAGATGCACTGCACGTAAGTCAGTGATCCCCTGTTTGCCCTCTCGCATAGCGGAGCACCCACTGCGCCGCATAGTGATAGGTCAGTCTAGCCACCTGGAGAGACTGCATCATCGCCTGCATGACGAGCAGGAGCGCCGATGCCAAGAGCAGGAGTAGCATGACTCCTCCCCCTCGCCTTAGCAGGAGGTGGAGTCTGGGAGGCAGCCTTGCCCTGCACCTCAGCCAGAGATGCCCCCCGCACCACCACAGGGCATCCCAGCTGCTAGAGGAGACCCTGATGGAGGCGACGACGATGACGCCGGTGGCAGTTCGTGCCATAGCATGGAGCTCTCGGAGGAGCAGGAGCCGGAGGGATGGATCGCTAGGCCCATCACTCGCGACGTCGCTTGTGGGTGTCACTTCCATGACGCTCTCGACACCTTGCTGTCTTAGGCCTTCAACCGACACACTTGGTCTATTGAGTACCGTTGTGTAGTCTACCAACATCGTCGCTAATTATACTCGGGCCAGTGGGACGATGATCTCCGGGGTGCAGAGGCCTTCTTAGAGCATTATTCTATCATTGAGAGGGATACTGCCGAGGCAGCCATGCAAGATGCTGCATGACGTGCACTTTCGCAATACTGCTCGTTGTTTAGCGGGGTAGCTGACAACCTCGACCTGAAGTACTACCCTCGCTGTTCCACTGGCAGTGCTAGAGGTGTGACTGTCTCGCTCGTTGGTGAAGGCAATCTCAGGCTAAACAGCATGGTCAACCTGGTCGCGGTGCTCAACACCGAGCTGGACTATGCCCTTGACGAGTTGGGCAAGGTTCGGGCGGAGGTTGCGGAATTGCGTGCTGAGTGAGCAGTGCGCCACTATCAGGATGGTGGTTCTCCCGCTCCTATCGAGATTCAACACCCTTACTGCTCGCCGCCCCGTGGTCGCTTTGCTTACGACACCCCTGACTGTAGGACCTAGATAGATTTAGAGCCATAGATCGATAGAGTAGGAGTTTGTAATAATGCTTAATTTAGTGTCTTGGTCTTAGTATGTCTTAGTTAGAGTTAGTTTGCTTATCATATGTTTTGATGCTTGTCGTGATGAACTTGGATCTTTGTAATGATTGCCACTAAGGTATGGGCATCCCCTGCAACTTGGTGTAGCTATTAATAAAGTTAGTTATTTAATTGGGCAATCCCTTTATTTCCACTTTCCTCTTTATCAGAGAAGCTGTGTTTGAGAGTTAGTGAAGATGATCAATTATTCAGTGCTATGAAGAGTTCCATATATCTTTTCTTATGCTGAAAGGCTGCAGAGTCAGATCTGATGTGTGTGTGCTTTCTACAGATGTCTGAGAAGAGGCGCAGAGGTGGAAGACGTGCTCATCAGGAGCAGTAGGCACACCAGGAGAAGGCAGCTCAGCAGCAGTTGCCACCCCCACCCTCGATGACGATTGAGCAGATGTTCCTGATGCAAACTCAAGAAGTCCAAGCGATTGGTTAGACCTTAGCAGCAATGCAGTAGGTGCAGCAGTAGCAACCCCCACCTAAACCTCAGGTGCAAGTTTAGATGCCATGGTGCCCAGAGACAAGCAGGCAGAATTCATGAGGGGTCATCCCCCTATCTTTGCCCATTCTTCTGATCCCATGGACACCAAAGATTGGCTCCTTACCATGGAGCGTGAATTGCACACTGCTCAGTGCAACGATCGCGAGAAGGTGCTGTATGGTCCCCGTCAGCTAAGGGGAGCAGCACAGTCCTGGTGGGAGTCTTACCTCTCCACCCATGCCGACCCTAAAGCCATCACCTAGGAGGAGTTCAGGGACAACTTCCATCGTTACCATGTGCCTGAAGAACTGATGATAGTAAGAAAGGAGAAATTTCTAGCTTTGAAGCAAGGACCCCTATCCGTTAGTGAGTACAGGGACAAGTTCCTGCAGCTGTCACGTTATGCATCAAAAGATGTTAATATAGATGATAAGAGGAAGTATCGTTTTCTGAGAGGTTTGGTTGACCCCTTTCACTACTAGCTGATGAAGCACACTTTCCCTACCTTCCAGCATTTGATCGACAGAGCCATAATGACTGAAAGGAAGCATCGGGAGATGGAGGACAGGAAACACAAGATTGGCGGATCTCAGACCGTAAGTAGCAGTCGTCCCCGCTACACAGGCAACCCACCTTAGCAGTTCAAGCAAGGTCACCCTCAAGGTCACTAGCATCAGTGTCAGCACCAACAGTAATGCTAGAGGCAGTTTCCTCACTAGCAATAGCAGTACCATCAGAACAACCAGCAGAGAGGAAATGAGTACCAGCGTCAGAACAACTAGGCACCTCACCTTCCTGCCCCAACAACCAACCAGAACAACCTAGTAGCTTCAGCGCAAGGAGGAGGCCACACATGCTTCTATTGTGGGGAGCAAGACCACTGGGCGAAGCACTGCCCAAAGAAGGCAACTTAGTCATTGCCAGCTTTCAAAACCTCAGCAAGACAAGGAGCGCCACAACAAGCACCAGGAGGTCGTGGCCAGGCCTACAACCATGGAATGGTGAACCACTTGGAGGCTGAAGCAATCCAGGATGCTCAGGACGTGGCAGTAGGTATGTTTCTAATCGAATCCCATCCAGCAAAAGTATTATTTGATACTGGTGCCACACATTCTTTTGTTTCTACATCATGGGTAGAAGCACATAACATATGCGTAGAACCAATGTTTCCACCTTTAAGAGTTAATTCAGTTGGGGGAAAAGTTTAGTCCAATAAGATGTGTCCGAATCTAAGGATTGAAATAAAGGGGATAGACTTCCCCACTAACCTAGTGGTGATGGGTACTCAGGGTTAGATGTCATTCTAGGGATGAATTGGCTGTACCGAAACCAAGCCACTGTCAGTTGTGACAAGAGGACAGTTAAGTTTAGGGATGGCAATGGATGTGATTTATCCGTGTACCCACGGATAAAAAGCCCGTTGGGCACGGTTTTGGGTACAAGTCGGTACCCGTGGGTACGGATACAGGTAGCATTTGATATCTGTGGATATTTTTAAAATGGGTACAAAAAATCTATATCCATACCCGAATACCCCAATATCCGTTAAAGTAACATGACATGTGGGGTCACTGGAGTTTGGAACCACTTCACGGACCACAGCCAGCCCATGTCCCATCGCGTCCTGCCTATCTCCTGACCGTCTAGCCTCCCCAAATCCCAAATCATGTTTTTATCATATTTAAATTTGCTGGACAAATATGTTATCATATTTGGGATTTAAATATGTTCTATGTGTAGAGGGCAAATGGATATATCCGTGGATATCCATTACCCGCAGGTAACGGATGTGGATACTATTTTTTATTCGTAGCGGGTAACGGGTATGGGTTCGGATAACGGGTATAAGTCGTAGATATGGATGTCCAAAGACACTATCTATGGATAGTTTATCCGTTGCCATCCCTAGTCAAGTTGGTGTCCCAATCCAGAAAGGAAGTAGTAACTGAGTTGTACATGCCTGAATTAGAAGAAGGAGCCTATCACTATTTGTCTGTAGATGGCAAGGCAACCAACCTGATTGAGGATATTAGAACTATGTTGGAGTTCCCCGATGTGTTCCCTGATGAGTTACTAGGCTTGCCACCCAAGCGTAAAATTGAGTTTTCGATAGAGCTTATCCCAGGCACCGCCCCAATTTCCAAGAGAGCCTATCGAGTGTCCGGACCAGAATTGGTGGAACTCAAGAAGTAGATTGATGAGTTGTTAGAGAAAGGCTACATCAGACCATGTACCTCACCTTGGGCATCCCCAATGTTATTTATGGAGAAGAAGGATGGTACAAAGAGGATGTGCATTGATTACATATCTTTGAATGAAGTCACTGTCAAGAACAAGTACCCTCTGCCCCAAATTGAAGATCTGTTCGATCAGTTGAGAGAAGCCAGTGTGTTCTCGAAGATAGATCTGAGGTCAGATTACCATCAGCTTAGGATCCAACCCTCAGACATACCGAAAACCACATTTATCACCAAGTATGGACTATATGAGTTCACTGTCATGTCATTCGGTTTGACGAATGCGCTAGCTTATTTCATGTAATTGATGAACAGTGTGTTCATGGACTACCTCGACAAGTTCGTTGTGGTGTTCATTGATGATATCCTCATATATTCCTAGAATGAGCAAGAGCAAGAAGAACATTCGAGGAAAGTACTACAGAGGCTACGAGATTGTCAGCTGTATGCCAAGCTGAGCAAGTGTGAGTTCTGGATCAGCGGAGTTCTATTCTTGGGTCATATTATAAACCAAGATGGACTAGTTGTGGATCCAAAGAAGGTAGCAGCGATTCTAGACTGGAAAAGACCAAAAGATGTCTGAGGAATCAAGAGTTTCATTGGAATGGCAGGTTACTATCGGCGTTTCATTGAGTGTTTCTCCAAGATTGCCAGGCCAATGACAGCCTTGCTGGCAAAGAAGGTGGAGTTCAAGTGAACCCCAGCGTGCCTAGAATCATTTGAGACGTTGAAGAGGAAGTTGACAACAGCGCCGGTATTGATTCTGCCAGATGTCCACAAGCCATTCTCAGTATATTGTGATGCTTCGTACACCGGTCTAGGATGTGTGTTAATGCAGGAAGGGAAAGTAGTGGCATACTCGTCCCGCTAGTTGAAGACTCATGAGAAGAATTACCCCACTCATGATATGGAGTTAGCATCAGTGGTTCATGCACTGAAGACCTGGAGGCACTTTTTGTATGGGCAGAAGTGTGATATCTACACAGACCACAAGAGTCTCAAGTACATATTCACTCAGTGAGAGTTGAACATGAGGCAGCGAAGATGGCTAGAGTTGATCAAAGACTATGAGCTGGAGATACATTGTCACCTAGGCTAAGCAAACGTGGTTGCAGATGATTTGAGCAGAAAGAGTCAAGTTAATATGTTGGCCACTCACCCGATGCCATACGTGCTAGCAAAAGAATTCGACAGGCTGAGTCTCGGATTTATGAACAACACTCAAGGAGTGACAGTCGAGCTAGAACCCACTATAGAGCAAGATATCAGGAAGGGTCAGAAAGACGATGAGAAGATCAACGAGATCCAGCAGTTTATCATAGATGGGAAAGGCCCAGATTTCCATGAAGACGCAGAAGGAGTGGTGTGGTTTAAGGATAGACTGTGTGTTCCCGACATCAGATCGATCCGAGAACTAATTCTCAAGGAAGCTCATGAGACAGCGTATTCTATACACCCTGGTAGCGAGAAGATGTACCAAGACCATAAGAAAAGATTCTGGTCGTACGGTATGAAAAGGGAGATAGTAGAGTATGTTGCCAGATATGACAGTTGTCAAAGAATCAAGGCAGAACATCAGAGGCCCACAGGTTTCCTGCAACTATTGTAGATTCCTTAGTGGAAATGGGATGAGATTGGGTTGGACTTTATAGTTGGTCTGCCTCGCACTCGAGCTGGTTATGACTCCATTTGGGTAGTAGTGGACCGTTTAACAAAGGCGACTCATTTCATACCAGTCAAGACCACCTATAATAGTGCAGTGTTGGCAGAATTATATATGTCTCGGATTGTGTGCCTACATGGCGTTCCAAAAGAAGATAGTATCAGACAGAGGCATCCAGTTCACTTCTCATGTTTGGCAGCAGCTACATGAAGCTTTGGGCACACACTTGAAGTTTAGTTCAGCTTATCACCCTCAAACAGATGGTCAGACAGAGAGAACCAACCAGATTATTGAAGACATGTTGAGAGCTTGTGCATTGCAAGACAAGTTAGGTTGGGACAAGAGGCTATCGTATGCAGAATTCTCCTACAACAACAGCTATCAGGCCAGTCTGAAGATGTCCCCATTCCAAGCACTTTATGGGAGGAATTGCAGAACTCCGTTGCATTGGGACCAACCCAGCGAAAGGCAGGTGTTCAGTCCAGATGTTCTGCTTGAGGCAGAAGAGAAAATCAAAATGGTTCGAGAGAACCTGAAGACAGCGCAGTCCAGACAGCGAAGCTATGTTGACACCCGAAGAAGAGAATTGAGTTTTGAAGTGGGAGATTATGTCTACTTGAAAGTGTCACCCATCAGAGGAATCAAAAGGTTCGGAGTCAAGGGCAAGCTAGCACCTCGATACATCAGACCGTACCAAATCCAAGCAAGACGTGGAGAAGTGGCATATCAACTCAGCTTGCCAGAAAGTCTATCAGCCGTGCATGACGTGTTCCATGTGTCTCAGTTGAAGAAATGCTTGTGAGTGCTAGAAGAGCTGTTGCCAACTGTCGGGGACCATAATTAGGGGTACCCTCAAGACACCTAATTCTCAGCTGGTAACCCCCATCAGCATAAAGCTGCAGAGGCCTGATGGGTTCGATTAAGTCAGGGATCAGTCCATACGAGCGACTCGATCGCGCCACGCCCGAGCCTAGCCTCGGGCAAGGGCAGCCGACCCTGAGGTGTTTTCCGTCTCGCCCGAGGCCTCCTCTTTTACGGCAAACGCACCTCCGGCTCGCCCGAGGCCTTGCCTTCGTTAAGAAGCAACCCTGACTAAATCACCGCGCCGACCGACCAAGTCGCTGGGGCATTTAACGCAAAGAGAGAGACTGACGGGCGGCCAAAAGCGCCATAGGAAACTCCGCCCGACCCAGGGCTCGGACTCGGGCTAAGGCCCCGGAAGACGGCGAACTCCGCTCCGCCCGACCCAGGGCTCGGACTCGGGCTAAGGCCCCGGAAGACGGCGAACTCCGCTCCGCCCGACCCAGGGCTCGGACTCGGGCTAAGGCCCCGGAAGACGGCGAACTCCGCTCCGCCCGACCCAGGGCTCAGACTCGGGCTAAGGCCCCGGAAGACGGCGAACTCCGCTCCGCCCGACCCAGGGCTCGGACTCGGGCTAAGGCCCCGGAAGACGACGAACTCCGCTTCGCCCGACCCAGGGCTCGGACTCCGCCCTGGCCTCTGCCGAACGACCTCCGCCTCGCCCGACCCAGGAGCTCGGGCTCGGCCTCGGCCATGCAGGACAGACTCGACCTCGGCTTCGGAGGAGCCTCCACGTCGCCCGACCTAGGGCACGAGTCCGCCACGTCAACAGGAAGCGCCATCATCACCCTACCCCGAGACGACTCGGGCCGCAGAGAACAGGACCGACGTCCCATCTGGCTAGCTCCGCCAGATAGGCAATGATGGCGCCTCGCTGGACCCATGACGACGGCGGTTCTCAGCTCCCTTACGAAAGCAGAGGGACGTCAACAAGGGCCCAACCACTCCGACAGCTGTCCCTCCGCCAGGCTCCATTGCTTCTCCGACAGCCACGACGCCACACTAGCTGGGTGCCAAGATCTCTCCGGCTACCACCTTGGCATGTACTTAGGGCGCTAGCTCTCCCCCGCTAGACACGTAGCACCTTGCTACACCCCCATTTGTACACCTGGATCCTCTCCTTACTCCTATAAAAGGAGGGACCAGGGCCTTCTTAGAGAAGGTTGGCCTCGCGGGAACGAAGGGCAGGGGCAGGCGCTCTCTCGGGGCCGCTCGCTCCCCTCACCCGCGCGGACGCTTGTAACCCCCTACTGCAAGCGCACCCGACCTGGGCGCGGGACGAACACGAAGGCCGCGGGACCTCCGACTCCCTCTCGATCCGGCTCCGGCCACCTCGCTCTTTTCCCCCCTTCGCGCTCGCCCACGCGCTCGACCCATCTGGGCTGGGGCACGCGGCACACTCACTCGTCGGCTCGGGGACCCCCCGGTCTCGAAACGCCGACAGTTGGCGCGCCAGGTAGGGGCCTGCTGCGTGTTGACGAGCAGTTTCCCGTCAAGCTCCAGATGGGCAGTCTCCAACGACCTCTTCAACCCGGGACGGTGCTCCGTTTCGGGAGCCTCGAGTTCATGTCTTTCGACGGCAGCTACGACATGATACTCGTTCCACCGCCGCGCGACAGCGACAATGTTGGCGGACAGCCCGCCCGCCGGCGGCGGAATCGACGACGTCTTTCCCGCGTGGGGGAAGGACAACTTTCGAGCTCGCCCCATCCTCTCCCTCGCCATCGGAGAAGGAGGCGGGGCAACCAGGGCCGAGCGGGAGGCTACGCTCAGTCGGCTGTCGAGCAAATCGACATCCCCAGCGCCCCAACGGAGGACGCGTCGGGCATCACCCACGTGTTTGAGGCGAAGACGAGCGCCGTCCCCCCGCGACACGCCGACCCCGAGCAAGTGGACGACGCCAGCGCGCTCACGGAGGGCCTGCAGGACGTCGCCCTCGCACCCAAGACGACGGCGCGATCAGCCCCCGGTGTGACTTCGTCGCTCCTCGTCGACCAAAAGGTACCAGCTGATTCCCATCCTTCATCATTTCGACTCGGCCTCAACCCGCCTAGCGACCTCGCTTTGGCGGGCGCTCACATTGAGGCGAGTGCAACCCCTCTGGGGTTTCGTGTGCGGTCGCCTTGGGACCGACTGACGGACGTCTCGACCTACGGGCCCTCTGGGTCCGAGGAAGATGACGATCCCAGCATCTGCTGGGATTTCTCTGGATCTGGCAACCCCAGTGCCATGCGGGATTTCATGACCGCATGCAACTACTGCCTCTCCGACTGTTCCGACGGCAGCCGCGGCCTTAACGACAAGGACTGCGGCCCGAGCTGCGAATGTTTCCACGTCGAGCTGGGGGATCCCTCCGGAGGCAGCTGTCTCGGCATGCCGGAGGATGGTGATCCCTGTAACACCCGGTTTTAAAGAACAAAGCCGGGTGCATCTCATACATGCGCCAAGAAGACAACATATATAATAACAGAGTGTATAGAGATAAATGTCATAAAACATCAGAGTAATTATTACATAGCGGAAGTCTTATTACAAAATAAAGTAATAAAGATAAAACAAACTAAGGATCGTCGGCGCCAATGTCGACTGGGAAACGCCACCTAGATCAAGTCAAACTCCTCGCCTTGAGGCTCCTCCTGAAACACCTGCTCTTCTCCTGTGGGGGGGGTGTGAGACAGCAAGGGTGAGCTCACACATGATCATAGCTCAACAAGTTGTGGGGAACCAGTGGACACAAACTCACAAAGGTGTGAGTTCATGTGATGTGTAAGGCTAATCAATGATAGGGGTTAAAGCTGAGCATTGCTTTTAAGTAGTTGGTCAAAATTTTATTAGCAATTACTAAGTGTAAGTAAATACCAAACCATAAGTAAAGTAATAGAACAAAATTAATAACAAACCCATGCAATGCAAATGACAAAATTGAATTTAAGTTCCATAATTTAAACATCAGAGAGTCCTGAGCCGCTCATGACCGTGAGCTCGGCTAGTATACCAGTTTTACACTCTGCAGAGGTTGTACCCTTTACCCACAAGTCATGTTACCCATCTGCCAAGGGGTCGCGACTCCCCATACACCTCTACCTAGGAAGCACGGCAGGGCAACACTACGAGGCCTTTACAAAGTTCCACTAGCTTCCGAAAACCCGCTACAGTTTATGGGAAGATCCAGTAAAGGGTTCCTGGCTGACTGCCATCCCAGCAAGACCAACCAGGGACCTCCCCGCACTGACCTCTCCCCTACTGCCCTTGCCCCTTTCGGGTAAGGTAGTCTTCCACTAGCTTTCCTAATTAGTCAGCCAAGGGCGTCCCATTCCACCCTTGTGGTGGCACGTGGTTCTCAAGTTAAGCTCTATGTTCCAATTAACATTAATGATAACAATATGAACATAAACAGAATAACAACAAGAATTGGAACATAGAGGTAATAAATGATTATCCCAAAACCATATAAAGCAATAGCAAACTACCCAGGTGATACAGGGGTAAACAAGGTAATGAGATAGACAAATCTAGGGTAACCTATTGGGTCCCATCAAAGTTAACCTATGCATGGATAAGTGATATTAAAGAACATTATTGGGTAAAAAGTGGTCAAGGGCACAACTTGCCTGCAATGAGCTCCTGCTCAGCTACTTCAACCTGCTGCTCACCAGGATCCTCAGCAACGGGCTCTTCTACTCGCCACAATACAAACAAGCACAGGATATAGGGAAAATTAACATTACACCAAGCATGTAAACAAAATACACAGAGATATTCTACATATTAAACTAAAAACTTAGGAACTGGAATCATAATTTTCTGAGTTATAGATTTTAAGTTATGCATTTTCAAAGGTTTTATGTGCTTTAAATAGGATTAAGTGATAAATAAATTCCCTTACTGTTTTTATGCCAAAACAGAGAATCTAGGTGATAAAGAATAAAATTACAAAATTTTAGCAACTGGAATGGATGAATTTGGAGTTAGTATGAATTTTCTATGAATTTATAAAGTTCTAGCAATTATTTTTATATTAAAAATTCATTTTCTATTTATTTTCTCTGGTTTTCATGTTGACTGGACTGGGCGCCCATTACAGAGGAAGACAGGGGGCTCTGCGCAAGATATCCAAGACCCAGAGAATAGGGTTCCTGGACGGTGGGTTATTTTCCAGAAAGGTTATGGACTCTTTAGCAAAATGGCCCAGTGAAAAGGCACGAGTGATTGCTGGTCGTCCGATTATAAACGGGTGGCGAGGATTAGATCTGCAGCCACACGAACCGGTATCCTACGGGGACCATCGGATCTCGATCTAAAGGTCTCGATTCAATATGCGCTAGTCTCCTCTCGCCCGCGAGATCGGATATCAACGGTGCACAATAGGTGTGGTGACGCAGTAGCCCAAAACTCATCTCAGCCGTGCGTTGGTTGATCGACGACCCGCACGGTCTCTTCTCCGCCCAGACACCAGGGACACAGCGGCCCACCCCACGGCGGAGATCCCCACCGGCGCAACCCAAATCCGCCCGCTCCGGCGACAACATTCCCCCGGTGGTGCGCGAAATTGAAATCAAAGCAAGGGCGGTTACAAGGAGGTTGTCTCACCAGTGGTTGGAGCAGCGAAGTGACCAGACCTCGGCGTGAAGCGGCTCCGCGGCGGAGATGACTCGGCGGCGAGCAATTTGACGGTTGCACAGAGATCGATTCCGCCAGCAACTGCCCCAAACATTTCCCCGGATGGAACGCGCAAGTCCACTACCCAGCCCACAACTCCGGCCAACGGCGAGGAACCGATCCGCGGCAGCGTGGGGTTACTCGACGCACTGCGCAGTTCTCACTCACGGTGTCAATGGCGGCGACTGCTTTTTTTTGTATTCACGCGAGGGACGGCAGGAAAGAGGGGAAAGCTGCGGAGGATCAAGCTTTATCCCCCAGCTGGTGCTCGGGTTAGTTGCGAATTCTTAGCACGGAGGAATCGCTCCCGTAGTTCGGGCGTGCGGCATGCTACGAGCGAGCTCCCAGGGAGAGAACACTGGTCAGCCGGGTCCACTCGTCAGGCTGAGCGCTTGTGCGAGGAGCCAACTGGGTCACGCAAGAGGCTGCACAGCGGGGCCCGTTGTCAGCGTGCGCGCGTGGGAAGGAGACTCACGGGTGTGGTTGGGCAGCCGACGTGTTGGCCCCACCGGGAAGTCACACAGGAGCAGCAGTGAGTGCAAGGAGAGGTGGGCCGCGCGGTGGAAGACCACATGGGCCGCACGGATGTTATCTCCAGATGGGCCAGATGAAGTATCCGAGGCCCAGGTATGCTCCCTTCCCTTTTTCTTTTATGTTTTATTTTCTGTTTTTCTTTTATTTATAACTCCTTTGAATCCAAATTTTGAATGCCAACTCAAGTGCAAATTTAAACTCATTTTAACTATGCATATTGGTCATACCAAATTATGAGGATGTTATTTAAGTTATAAGATTATTTTATATTGGATATTGTTTCCTTCTTTCCTCTATTTTCATGGCTTTGCTTTCAATTTAGAGGTTAAATTCCATTTGTCCATTAATATTAATATGTTGTTAATGTCACATTTATTTTTATTATCCACATATGCACAATCAAATAAAACCCAGCATGATGCACATTTTAATTTAATTGTCATTAGTCAATTAATGACTTTTGGAAGTGTTGATTCACCTGTTATAATTGACAGAGGCAAAAATATGTGTAAATCAACTATGTTTTAAATTCTTACATTTTGAGTATTACAAATCCTACCCCCCTTAGAAAGAATCTCGTCCTCGAGATTTAAGAAGATCTAGGGAAAAGGTGGGGAAAATCTATGCAAAGCTCTTCTTCTCTTTCCCAAGTTACTTCATCTTCACCGTGGTGACTCCATTGCACTTTGCACATCTTTATCACCTTATTTCTTGTCACCCGAGTCAATGTATCCAAAATCTTGATCGGGTACTCCGTGTAAGTCAAATCACCCTGAACACTGAGCTCTTCCATTGGTAACTGTTCCTCGGAAACACGGAGACAATTCTTTAGTTGAGACACGTGGAACACGTTATGCACATCCGATAGACTATCCGGTAACTCGAGTTGGTATGCCATCTCCCCAACTCGCCTAAAGATCAGGAATGGTCCAATATAGCGAGGGGACAATTTGCCCTTGACTTTGAATCTCCATGCAGTGGTGACACCTTGAGGTACACATAATCTCCTTCTTCAAATTCCAGTGGCCTCCTTCTATTATCAGCATAGCTCTTTTGCCTGGTCTGAGCTACCCTCAAATTCTCCCGAATTATACGTACTTGTTCTTCTGCCTCTTGAATAAGTTCAGGTCCAAAGAACTGTCTTCCTCTAGTCTGATCCAATATAGAGGAGTCCTGCATTTCTTGTCATACAGAGTCTCGAACGGGGACATCTTCAGACTGGCCTGGTAACTATTCAGCATAAGGTAGGCTCTTGTCCCAACTACTACCATGCTGAAGGGTACAAGCTCTCAACATGTATTCCCATACTTGATTAGTCCTTTCAGTTTGTACATTAGTCTGAGGTAGGCCGAACCATGATTCAACTTCGTATCCATATTCTCATGAAAACTTTTCCAAAATCTGGGGGTAAACTGTGATCCTCTATCCAAAATGATCTTCCTTGGTACATTGCGTAGAGACTTAATCCGAGACATGTATAACTTAGCCAATTGCGATCCCTTATAAGTAGTCTTAACCGGGATGAAATGAGCCACTTTGGTCGGTCTATCCATAATAACTCATCCAGCATCATATCCTTTCGACTCAAGGCATCTGTAACCAAATTTGCCTTGCCCGGGTGATAGTGAATCTCCAAATCATAATCCTTAATAAGCTCCAGCCAACGACGTTGCCTAAGGTTGAGATCCTTCTGAGTGAATATATACTTCAAACTCTTATGATTCGTATATACTTGGCACTTCTCGTCCCATTTAAATTCTCTTCCTTTCTCCAAAAGCGAGGTCATAAGCTTAGCAATCTTAGGAAACCCTTCGATAAATCTCCAATAATATCCTGCAAGTCCCAAGAAACTTCGGTCCTCCGTAACCGTAGTGGGTATGCTCCACACCACTATCTCCTTGACTTTAGCAGGATCCTCTGATATCCCTCCATTAGAAATGATATGTCCAAGAAATGGCACCCCGCCAATCCAAAACTCGCATTTACCGTACTTGGCGTAGAGTTGATTATCTTAAAGCTTCTGCAGCACCAACCCTAGATGTTCTTCATGGTCACTCTCATTCTTAGAATAGATAAGATTATCGTCGATGAACACCACGACGAATCTGTCCAGATCATGCACCTTATTCTTCAGATCCATAAAATAGGTTGGTGCATTTGTTAATCCAAACGACATAACGATGAACTCATATAATCCATATCGAGTCGATAAATCCATCTTGGGAATATCCGATGGCCCAATCTTCATCTGATGGTATCCCAATCGGAGGTCAATCTTCGAGAATACCCTGGCCCCTCTCATCCGATTAAATAAATCCTTAATGCAGGGTAACAGAAACTTGTTCTTCACAGTGACATCATTAAGGGACCTTTATTCCACGCACATCCCTTGCAATCCATCTTTCTTCTGTATAGACAGAACTGGCACTCCACAAGGTGAAGAATCCGAACGAATATACCCAGCCTCTTGTAACTCTGTTAATTGCTTCTTAAGTTCCTTTAACTCTTCTACAGACATCCTATATGGCCGTTTGAAAGTAGGGGCAGTCTCAGGTAAGAGATCAATGACCAACTCAACTTCAAACCTTTGTCCTTTGGAACTGGTGAGTTCTACGATTCCTTTAGCATAGTGTATAAACTGTCTTTACCTTCCTTAACCGTGACATACCAAGGATCACATCTATACTGCTCTCTTCTAACAGTATAGGGGTAGCTCATCTGGGTTAGAAACACAGGGTAAGAAAGGAAGAGTTGTAGATAAGGCGAGTACTTACGAGGAATGTTACTACGGGGGATTTATTAGCTAAGTAGATTAGCGTGTTATCCACTAAAGCTAATACATTACCTTATGGTGGTACATGCTAAGATGCCCAACTATAATGTTTCAATCAATCAAAGAAGCAAATCAAGCATTTATCATCAGAACAATCAACCAACATTTTTAAATAGAGAAAATAGTTTTAGTTTTTGTCTTAGGTCTCCTATCTCTTAAGAAGTTCATAAATGTGGGATTCCAAGGTGTGAAATCCATCTTGTCTTAGAGCGGAAAAGATAAGAGTAATCAGAGTATGACAGCAAAAGGTGAGACAGGACCAAGATAAGATAAGTATAGAATGACTCAGAGTAAGGTAAGTATAGGATGACTCAGAATAAGATAAGTAAGTAAGGGTTTCGTCCATTTCTATCTAGGTTTCGTCCTACAGTCAACATTTCCTCTGATACCACTTCTGTAACACCCGGTTTTAAAGAACAAAGCCGGGTGCATCTCATACATGCGCCAAGAAGACAACATATATAATAACAGAGTGTATAGAGATAAATGTCATAAAACATCAGAGTAATTATTACATAGCGGAAGTCTTATTACAAAATAAAGTAATAAAGATAAAACAAACTAAGGATCGTCGGCGCCAATGTCGACTGGGAAACGCCACCTAGATCAAGTCAAACTCCTCGCCTTGAGGCTCCTCCTGAAACACCTGCTCTTCTCCTGTGGGGGGGGGGGGGGGTGTGAGACAGCAAGGGTGAGCTCACACATGATCATAGCTCAACAAGTTGTGGGGAACCAGTGGACACAAACTCACAAAGGTGTGAGTTCATGTGATGTGTAAGGCTAATCAATGATAGGGGTTAAAGCTGAGCATTGCTTTTAAGTAGTTGGTCAAAATTTTATTAGGAGTTACTAAGTGTAAGTAAATACCAAACCATAAGTAAAGTAATAGAACAAAATTAATAACAAACCCATGCAATGCAAATGACAAAATTGAATTTAAGTTCCATAATTTAAACATCAGAGAGTCCTGAGCCGCTCATGACCGTGAGCTCGGCTAGTATACCAGTTTTACACTCTGCAGAGGTTGTACCCTTTACCCACAAGTCATGTTACCCATCTGCCAAGGGGTCGCGACTCCCCATATACCTCTACCTAGGAAGCACGGCAGGGCAACACTACGAGGCCTTTACAAAGTTCCACTAGCTTCCGAAAACCCGCTACAGTTTATGGGAAGATCCAGTAAAGGGTTCCTGGCTGACTGCCATCCCAGCAAGACCAACCAGGGACCTCCCCGCACTGACCTCTCCCCTACTGCCCTTGCCCCTTTCGGGTAAGGTAGTCTTCCACTAGCTTTCCTAATTAGTCAGCCAAGGGCGTCCCATTCCACCCTTGTGGTGGCACGTGGTT
Source organism: Zea luxurians (assembly GCA_029449295.1). Taxonomy (NCBI): domain Eukaryota; kingdom Viridiplantae; phylum Streptophyta; class Magnoliopsida; order Poales; family Poaceae; genus Zea; species Zea luxurians. The sequence continues at coordinate 7,067,594 of JAOPSE010000005.1, read as the reverse complement.
CTCAAGTTAAGCTCTATGTTCCAATTAACATTAATGATAACAATATGAACATAAACAGAATAACAACAAGAATTGGAACATAAAGGTAATAAATGATTATCCCAAAACCATATAAAGCAATAGCAAACTACCCAGGTGATACAGAGGTAAACAAGGTAATGAGATAGACAAATCTAGGGTAACCTATTGGGTCCCATCAAAGTTAACCTATGCATGGATAAGTGATATTAAAGAACATTATTGGGTAAAAAGTGGTCAAGGGCACAACTTGCCTGCAATGAGCTCCTGCTCAGCTACTTCAACCTGCTGCTCACCAGGATCCTCAGCAACGGGCTCTTCTACTCGCCACAATACAAACAAGCACAGGATATAGGGAAAATTAACATTACACCAAGCATGTAAACAAAATACACAGAGATATTCTACATATTAAACTAAAAACTTAGGAACTGGAATCATAATTTTCTGAGTTATAGATTTTAAGTTATGCATTTTCAAAGGTTTTATGTGCTTTAAATAGGATTAAGTGATAAATAAATTCCCTTACTGTTTTTATGCCAAAACAGAGAATCTAGGTGATAAAGAATAAAATTACAAAATTTTAGCAACTGGAATGGATGAATTTGGAGTTAGTATGAATTTTCTATAAATTTATAAAGTTCTAGCAATTATTTTTATATTAAAAATTCATTTTCTATTTATTTTCTCTGGTTTTCATGTTGACTGGACTGGGCGCCCATTACAGAGGAAGACAGGGGGCTCTGCGCAAGATATCCAAGACCCAGAGAATAGGGTTCCTGGACGGTGGGTTATTTTCCAGAAAGGTTATGGACTCTTTAGCAAAATGGCCCAGTGAAAAGGCATGAGTGATTGCTGGTCGTCCGATTATAAACGGGTGGCGAGGATTAGATCTGCAGCCACACGAACCGGTATCCTACGGGGACCATCGGATCTCGATCTAAAGGTCTCGATTCAATATGCGCTAGTCTCCTCTCGCCCGCGAGATCGGATATCAACGGTGCACAATAGGTGTGGTGACGCAGTAGCCCAAAACTCATCTCAGCCGTGCGTTGGTTGATCGACGACCCGCACGGTCTCTTCTCCGCCCAGACACCAGGGACACAGCGGCCCACCCCACGGCGGAGATCCCCACCGGCGCAACCCAAATCCGCCCGCTCCGGCGACAACATTCCCCCGGTGGTGCGCGAAATTGAAATCAAAGCAAGGGCGGTTACAAGGAGGTTGTCTCACCAGTGGTTGGAGCAGCGAAGTGACCAGACCTCGGCGTGAAGCGGCTCCGCGGCGGAGATGACTCGGCGGCGAGCAATTTGACGGTTGCACAGAGATCGATTCCGCCAGCAACTGCCCCAAACGTTTCCCCGGATGGAACGCGCAAGTCCACTACCCAGCCCACAACTCCGGCCAACGGCGAGGAACCGATCCGCGGCAGCGTGGGGTTACTCGACGCACTGCGCAGTTCTCACTCACGGTGTCAATGGCGGCGACTGCTTTTTTTTGTATTCACGCGAGGGACGGCAGGAAAGAGGGGAAAGCTGCGGAGGATCAAGCTTTATCCCCCAGCTGGTGCTCGGGTTAGTTGCGAATTCTTAGCACGGAGGAATCGCTCCCGTAGTTCGGGCGTGCGGCATGCTACGAGCGAGCTCCCAGGGAGAGAACACTGGTCAGCCGGGTCCACTCGTCAGGCTGAGCGCTTGTGCGAGGAGCCAACTGGGTCACGCAAGAGGCTGCACAGCGGGGCCCGTTGTCAGCGTGCGCGCGTGGGAAGGAGACTCACGGGTGTGGTTGGGCAGCCGATGTGTTGGCCCCACCGGGAAGTCACACAGGAGCAGCAGTGAGTGCAAGGAGAGGTGGGCCGCGCGGTGGAAGACCACATGGGCCGCACGGATGTTATCTCCAGATGGGCCAGATGAAGTATCCGAGGCCCAGGTATGCTCCCTTCCCTTTTTCTTTTATGTTTTATTTTCTGTTTTTCTTTTATTTATAACTCCTTTGAATCCAAATTTTGAATGCCAACTCAAGTGCAAATTTAAACTCATTTTAACTATGCATATTGGTCATACCAAATTATGAGGATGTTATTTAAGTTATAAGATTATTTTATATTGGATATTGTTTCCTTCTTTCCTCTATTTTCATGGCTTTGCTTTCAATTTAGAGGTTAAATTCCATTTGTCCATTAATATTAATATGTTGTTAATGTCACATTTATTTTTATTATCCACATATGCACAATCAAATAAAACCCAGCATGATGCACATTTTAATTTAATTGTCATTAGTCAATTAATGACTTTTGGAAGTGTTGATTCACCTGTTATAATTGACAGAGGCAAAAATATGTGTAAATCAACTATGTTTTAAATTCTTACATTTTGAGTATTACAATCCCCCTAGGCCAGCGCCTCGCGCCGACATCCCGTGGGAGCTAGCTGTGGTCCCCGTTCCGGCGGGGGGTCACGACCCACAGCTCGAGCAAGTCCGCGGGGCGCGGGCCGGGCTCGATGAGGGAGCAGGAGCGCTCGAGGCAATCCGCCGGGACGTCGGGCAGGTATGGGCGGGCCAGCCCCCGGCCGGAGAAATACGTCACCTGCCCCAAGGTCTCCAGCACCGCATCGCCAATGATGCCAGGGACAGACCGCCACCCGCATCCGGCGGGACCGGTCAGGACCTGGCCGCCGCAGCGATGCTCCTCCGCGCGATGCCGGAGTCATCAACCACCGAGGGTCGGCGAATCCAGGGAGAGCTCAAGCATCTCCTGGAAGGCGCTGCGGCCCGGCGGGCCGAGAGCTCTGCCTCCCGAAGGCAGGGGTACCCCTCGGAACCTCGTGCCGCGACTTCCCGACTCATGCGGGAAGCCTCGGTCTACACCGGGCGCACGCGCAACACCGCGCCAGCGGCCCCGGGCCACCTCGGCGATGAGCACCCTCATCGCGACCGTCGGGCCCGCCTCGACGAAAGGGTGCGCCGAGGCTATCACCCCAGGCGTGGGGGACGCTACGACAGCGGGGAGGATCGGAGTCCCTCGCCCGAACCACCCGGTCCGCAGGTTTTCAGCCGGGCCATTCGGCGGGCGCCGTTTCCGCCCCGATTCCGACCCCCGACTACTATCACAAAGTACTCGGGGGAAACGAGACCGGAATTGTGGCTCGCGGACTACCGCCTGGCCTGTCAACTGGGTGGAACGGACGACGACAACCTCATCATCCGCAACCTCCCCCTGTTCCTCTCCGACACTGCTCGCGCTTGGTTGGAGCACCTGCCTCCGGGGCAGATTTCCAACTGGGAGGATCTGGTCCAAGCCTTCGCCGGCAACTTCCAGGGCACGTACGTGCACCCCGGGAATTCCTGGGACCTCCGAAGCTGCCGGCAACAGCCGGGAGAGTCCCTTCGGGACTACATCCGGCGATTCTTGAAGCAGCGCACCGAGTTGCCCAACATCACCGACTCCGATGTCATCGGCGCATTCCTCGCCGGCACCACCTGCCGTGACCTGGTGAGCAAGTTGGGTCGCAAGACCCCCACCAGGGCGAGCGAGCTGATGGACATCACCACCAAGTTCGCCTCTGGTCAGGAGGCGGTCGAGGCCATCTTCCGAAAGGACAAGCAGCCCCACGGCCGCCCGTCGGAAGATGCTCCCGAGGCGTCTACTCCGCTCGGCGCCAAGAAGAAAGGCAGGAGGAAGTCGCAAGCGAAACGCGACGCCGCCAGCACGGACCTTGTCGCCGCCGCCGAATACAAGAACCCTCGGAAGCCCCCCGGAGGCGCCAACCTCTTTGACAAGGCACTCAAGGAGACGTGCCCCTACCATCAGGGGCCCGTCAAGCACACCCTCGAGGAGTGCGTCATGCTTCGGCGCCACTTCCACCGGGCCGGGCCACCCGCAGAGGGTGGCAGGGCCCGCGACGACGACAAGAAGGAAGATCACCAAGCAGGAGAGTTCCCCGAGGTCCGCGACTGCTTCATGATCTACGGAGGGCATGCGGCGAACGCCTCGGCTCGGCATCGTAAGCAAGAGCGTCGGGAGGTCTGCTCGGTGAAGGTGGCGGCGCCAGTCTACCTAGCCTGGTTCGACAAGCCCATCACCTTCGACCAGGACGACCACCCCGACCACGTGCCGAGCCCGGGGAAGTACCCGCTCGTCGTCGATCCCATCATCGGCGACGTCAGGCTCACCAAGGTCCTAATGGATGGGGGCAGCTGCCTCAATATCATCTACGCCGAGACCCTCAGGCTCCTGCGCGTCGATCTGTCATCCGTCCGAGCAGGCGCTGCGCCCTTCCACGGGATCATCCCTGGGAAGCGCGTCCAGCCCCTCGGACAGCTCGACCTTCCTGTCTGCTTCGGAACACTCTCCAACTTCCGAAGGAAGACTTTGACGTTCGAGGTGGTCGGGTTCCGAGGAACCTACCACGCAGTGTTGGGAAGGCCATGCTACGCGAAGTTCATGGCCATCCCCAACTACACCTACCTAAAGCTCAAGATGCCGGGCCCCAACGGGGTCATCACCGTCGGCCCCACGTACAAACACGCATTCGAATGCGATGTGGAGTGCGTGGAGTACGCCGAGGCCCTCGCCGAGTCCGAGGCCCTCGTCGCCGACCTGGAAAGCCTCTCCCGAGAGGTGTCGGACGTGAAGCGACATGCCGGCAACTTCGAGCCAGCGGAGACGGTTAAGGCCGTCCCTCTCGACCCCAGTGGAGACACCTCCAAGCAGATCCGGATCGGTTCCGGGCTCGACCCTAAATAGGAAGCAGTGCTCGTCGACTTTCTCCGCGCAAACGCCGACGTCTTTGCGTGGAGTCCCTCGGACATGCCCGGCATACCGAGGGATGTCGCCGAGCACTCGCTGGATATTCGGGCCGGAGCCCGACCGGTCAGACAGCCTCTGCGCCGATTCGACGAGGAAAGGCGCAGGGTGATAGGCGAGGAGATCCACAAGCTGATGGCAGCAGGGTTCATCAAAGAGGTATTCCATCCCGAATGGCTTGCCAACCCTGTACTTGTGAGGAAGAAAGGAGGGAAATGGCGGATGTGTGTAGACTACACTGGTCTCAACAAAGCATGTCCGAAGGTCCCCTACCCTCTACCTCGCATCAATCAAATCGTGGACTCCACTGCAGGGTGCGAAACCCTGTCTTTCCTCGATGCCTACTCAGGGTATCATCAAATCAAGATGAAAGAGTCCGACCAGCTCGCGACTTCTTTCATCACGCCCTTCGGCATGTACTGTTATGTCACCATGCCGTTCGGTTTGAGGAACGCGGGTGCAACGTACCAGCGGTGCATGAACCATGTGTTTGGCGAACACATCGGTCGCACGGTCGAGGCCTACGTCGATGACATCGTAGTCAAGACGAGGAAAGCCTCCGACCTTGAAGTGACATTCCGGTGTCTCAAGGCGAAGGGCGTCAAGCTCAATCCCGAGAAGTGCGTCTTCGGGGTGCCCCGAGGCATGCTCTTGGGATTCATCGTCTCCGAGCGGGGCATCGAAGCCAACCCGGAGAAGATCGCAGCCATCACAAGCATGGGGCCCATCAAGGACTTAAAAGGCGTACAGAGGGTCATGGGATGTCTCGCGGCCTTGAGCCGTTTCATCCCGCGCCTCGGCGAAAGAGGCCTGCCCCTGTACCGTCTCTTAAGGAAAGCCGAGTGCTTCACTTGGACTCCCGAGGCCGAGGAGGCCCTCGGGAACCTGAAGGCGCTCCTCACCCAGGCGCCCGTCTTGGTGCCCCCAGCTGATGGAGAAGCCCTCTTGGTCTACGTCGCCGCTACCACTCAGGTGGTCAGCGCCGCGATCGTGGTCGAAAGGCAGGAAGAGGGGCATGCTTTGCCCATTCAGAGGCTAGTTTACTTCGTCAGCGAGGTACTGTCCGAGACCAAGATCCGCTACCCACAAGTCCAGAAGATGCTGTATGCAGTGATCCTGACGAGGCGAAAGCTACGACATTACTTCGAGTCTCATCCGGTAATTGTGGTGTCATCCTTCCCCCTCGGGGAGATCATCCAGTGCCGAGAAGCCTCGGGACGGATCGCAAAGTGGGCGGTGGAAATCATGGGCGAGACAATCTCGTTCGCCCCTCGGAAGGCCATCAAGTCCCAGGTACTGGCGGATTTCGTAGCCGAATGGGTCGACACCCAGTTGCCGACGGCTCCGATCCAACCGGAGCTCTGGACCATGTTTTTCGACGGGTCGCTGATGAAGACGGGAGCCGGCGCGGGCCTGCTCTTCGTCTCGCCCCTCGGGAAACACCTGCGCTACGTGCTCCGCCTCCATTTCCCGGCGTCCAACAATGTGGCTGAGTACGAGGCTCTGATCAACGGATTGCGAATCGCCATCGAGCTAGGGGTCCGATGCCTCGATGCACGCGGCGACTCGCAGCTCGTCATCGACCAAGTCATGAAGAACTCCCACTGCCGCGACCCGAAGATGGAGGCCTACTGTGATGAGGTTTGACGCCTGGAAGACAAGTTCTACGGACTCGAGCTTAACCACATCGCCCGGCGCTACAACGAGACTGCGGACGAGCTGGCGAAGATAGCTTCGGGGCGAACGACGGTTCCCCCGGATGTCTTCTCCCGGGATCTGCACCAACCCTCCGTCAAGATAGGCGACGCGCCCGAGCCCGAGGTGCCCTCGGCCCCGTCCGAGGTGACCTCGGCCCAGCCCGAGCCATCCTCGGTTCAACCCGAGGAACCCTCGGCCCCCGAGGGCGAAGCACTGCACATCGAGGAGGAGCAGAGCGGGGTCATGCCAGATCGAGATTGGCAGACCCCGTACCTGCAATATCTCCGCCAAGGAGAACTGCCCCTCGACCGAGCCGAGGCTCGGCGGGTAGCGCGACGCGCCAAGTCGTTCGTCTTGCTGGGCGATGAGAAGGAGCTCTACCACCGTAGCCCCTCGGGCATCCTCCAGCGATGCATCTCCATCGCCGAGGGTCAAGAACTCCTGCAGGAAATACACTCGGGGGCTTGCGGCCATCATGCAGCACCTCGGACCCTCGTCGGGAACGCTTTCCGCCAAGGCTTCTACTGGCCGACGGCGGTGGCTGACGCCACTAGAATTGTCCGCGCCTGCGAAGGGTGCCAATTCTATGCGAAGCAGACCCACCTGCCCGCTCAGGCTCTGCAGACGATACCCATCACCTGGCCCTACGCTGTGTGGGGTCTGGACCTCGTCGGCCCTCTGCAGAAGGCGCCCGGGGGCTACACGCACCTGCTGGCCACCGTCGACAAATTCTCCAAGTGGATCGAGGTCCGACCCCTGAACAGCATCAGATCCGAGCAGACGGTGGCGTTCTTCACCAACATCATCCATCGCTTCGGGGTCCCGAACTCCATCATCACCGACAATGGCACCCAGTTCACCGGCAAAAAATTCTTGGATTTTTGCGAGGATCACAACATCCGGGTAGACTGGGCCGCCGTAGCTCATCCCATGTCGAATGGGCAAGTGGAACGTGCCAACGGCATGATTCTACAAGGGCTCAAGCCTCGGATTTACAATGATCTCAACAAGTTCGGCAAGCGATGGATGAAGGAACTCCCCTCGGTGGTCTAGAGCCTGAGGACGACGCCGAGCCGAGCCACGGGTTTCACGCCGTTCTTCCTGGTCTACGGGGCCGAGGCCGTCTTGCCCACTGACCTGGAATACGGCTCCCCGAGGACGAGGGCCTACAACGATGAAAGCAACCAAGCTAGCCGAGAAGACTCGCTGGACCAGCTGGACGAGGCACGGGACAGGGCCTTACTACACTCGGCGCGGTATCAGCAGTCCCTGCGACGCTACCACGCCCGAGGGGTCCGACCCCGAGACCTCCAGGTGGGCGACCTGGTGCTTCGGCTGCGGCAAGACGCCCGAGGGAGGCACAAGCTCACGCCCCCCTGGGAGGGGCCGTTCGTCATCGCCAAAGTTCTGAAGCCCGGAACGTACAAGCTGGCCAACAGTCAAGGCGAGGTCTACGGCAACGCTTGGAACATCCAACAGCTACGTCGCTTCTACCCTTAAGATGTTTCCAAGTTGTTCATATGCCTCACACCCACGCAAAGTTTAGTCAACAAGGAAGGGTCGGCCTCGCCTCGGCAAAGCCCGACCCTCCCTCGGGGGCTAAAAGGGGGGAAACCCCCTCTGCGTCAAAATTTTCCTCAAAAAGAAAATCTCTTTCACCAGAATATCTTCCGTGCTTTTTGACTACTTCGAAAAGTGGGTCCTGGAAACGACGGGGTACACGTAAGCAGTCAAGGCTGACCGAGCCGAGGGACTCCTACGCCTCCGGGATACGGATACCTCACTCATCACCTTCTGCGATAAGTAACTCGCGTTCGGATAAGGTGACTCCGCGGATCGAACAAGTCTCTACGTTCGGAAGCCCTTCTGTCGAAGCGATTCTTCGAGTTTTCTCGACTAAGTCGGTGATAGGGCCTCATGGACGAGTAAAAGTGCGCGTAAGCGGCAAGGCCGACCGAGCCGAGGGACTCCCACACCTACGGGATACGGATACCTCACTCCTCACCTTCCGCGAAAAGCAACTTTCGCTCGCACAAACATCCCTGTTACCGACAAAAAGTCCGGATGCTTGGAACAAGAGGAAAAGAGACGCAGCTTTACAACACAGCAAGGGGGGCGACGACACCCTCGGCGTCAACAGCACCTTCGGCGAGGCCCGACCTAGCCTCGGACGGCGACACGGTCCGAGGGCCTCCGCTCCGAAGGACGGCGTCATCACCACGCCCGGGCGATCGTTGTCAGGGACTTCTCCGGGAATCCGGCCCGAGCAGGCGGCTCGGCCAGCCACCTCCGGGGCCTCGGCCAACCACCTCCCGAGGGCACAAGCCCGGTCCGAAGCCTCGGCTGACCGACTCCGGCGTCGATCCTGCCAACGGACAACTCGGCTAGGCTCCAGCCAACCAGGTTTCATTTTTGAGCCAACTCCGCCTCTGCTCATACTGATATCGCTACCCCCAGCCTCGGCTCGTCGAAGAGCGGCCGAGGGTCTCTTTAACTAAGCTAGAGGAGCCTCGGACAATAGGGCCGACCGAGCCGAGGGACTCCTACGCCTCCGGGATACGGATACCTCACTCGTCACCTTGACACGGGGCGACTCATGCTTGGTGAAGCGGTTCAGACAATCAGCAGACGAGTCTTAGTGCTGAGAAATGAGGAAAAAACACGGCTCCGTGCCGTAATTACATACATGTTCAGGCCCCGAAAGCCGAAATGAACAAAAAACCCGGCACTCGAAGTGCCATTACAAACGGAACTTTGGTTCCCCCTCCGCAGGTACGAACAACCCCACTCGATAGGGGTGGGCCTGCGGGGCAACAGAAGACCGACGAACGGCATGTCGCCGACCGCCCCGACAGCGGCGACGATGAAGACTTCTGCCCCGGGGGGCCGAACAGCAGCAATGATGGCCTCAGGGCGGATGCTGCTGCTAGGAGGCCCCCGCCCTTGCCCAAACTCGAGAGGCAAGGACGGGCAGAAGGCCGTAGAGTTGGAGGTCGGTCCATGGCCAACCTTGGCTGTCGCGCCGGCGGAAGAACCTCTTCCAGCTGCCGTGGCGGGAGGCGGCACCGGGAGCGGTTCCGAAACTGCTCGGCTCAGAGAGCCGGGCACAGTGCAGCTGTCGGCGCCACGGACGACTCCCGCCCTTCCCCCCGATCACTGAGGGAAGGAGCGGGCCACCGCCCGCGCAGGGGCCGACCCCAACTCGGCACACTCCCCTCCTCAGCCCTGGTGATGAAAATCCTTGAGGCTGAGGGAGGGGCAGAGGCCGCAGCCCGGCTCGCTTTCCCCCACCATCAAGCCGGAGGTCACCCTCTTGGGTAACCGCCGATGGAGGGGTGCAGCCGGGCTGCATGATGAAAATCCTTGAAGCCGAACGATGGCTGAAAGGTACCCACTCCCACGGAGTGGTGTCCCCCGACGATGAGGCACGAAGATGGCGGTTTCCCCCATCCGGGGGCTTGAAAGGTGGAAAGACACGATGCATAAGGGAGGAAGAAGACATGGTCGCCTTGCGAAAGGGGTCGCCCTCCTTTTAAAGGCAACTCTCCCTGCTTGCGCCCCCAACCGTCACAGGCTGAGTCTTCTCCAACACGCCTCCAAAGCCCTCCCCTGCGGCGCGGGGGCTAGGACCCACCTGTCATGCAGACCGGCTCCGAGCAGGAGAAGCCGAACCGCCGCGCGCGGCGCGCGCAACCACCCAGCGGTTACAAGTGACCCTCCACTTTTGCCCAGACCAACGGGCGAAAGGGGCGGGCAGCCATGCGGGCGGCATGCAACCGCGCCAAGTGGACGCGCCTCTCCGACTCCTGACAGGCCAGCACGGAGGCTCAAGCCCACGCGTCGCGCAACCGGCGCGCCGGATGCTGCATGTAAGCCACTATGCCACTTACGCCACCACCGCACCTCCTCGGTTGCGGAACCAATACCGCGACCCGAGGCGGCCCAGCGCGCGGCCCAGCTGCGCCAGCCTGACGCAGCGGTCAAACGCGGTCAAAAGTGGGCCGGCAGTAATGACGGTGGCAGGCGCGCAAGAGCAGCGGTCACGCCATCAGCCAAGCTCACGTCCCATCCGGAGGCAGCAAGAGAACCACCTCTCTCACGGTGTGAAGACGACACGCCCGTGACCCGTTCCTCGAACGGCTCGCGCACGCGCAGCGGCAGCCTCGCCGACTGCTCGCCCCGGCGCATTAACTCCGCGGCTCGACGGGCAGCGCTTCTGGCAGGAGCAGCTGGTGACGTTTCGCCTTCGCGACCACACCAAAAAAGGTACGCCACGTCGTTCAAATTTCGTATCCTTTTTCCCTTTTCCTTCTTTCTCTATCTCTTGCAACAGGGACCGGGAAAGGGGATACCCCCAAAGGGATCCTTCCCCGTGAAGGAACTAGGCTCCGAGCCTCCTTACTGATCAGGGGTTCGAAGGCTGGCCCCCCGAAGGGTTCAACAGCCGCCTCAGATCGCGTGGGCCCGACACCCACTACTGGTCAGAGGTTCGAAGGTCGGCCCCCCGAAAGGTTCCACGACCGCCTCAGGCTACTCGGGCTCCGCGCCCATTACTGATCAGGGGTTCGAAGGCTGGCCCCCCGAAGGGTTCACAGTCGCCTCAGACACCGAGCGAGGGATGACCAGGGGTACGATCGATACATAACCAAGGCTCGGGCTGCACTCCCGAGGTACCCTAGGACATTTCCGAGACCAGCGGGAACGACTCTGTAACGGAATCCCATCGGAGGGAGGCAACGAGCCCTCGGACCCCGTCGCCAGGGGACCGGGTCCGGCAGATCACCCGCAGGTACTTTTGGGCGTGCCTCCGGGCCCCTAACCGACCCCCAACGAACGGGGCACGGACGTCCACTCGGATTACCCGATTGCAGCTCACCGGAGACACCATGTTCGGTGCCCATCGAGGGTAACATGGCGCTCTCCCCCCTCCTCCTTGCGGAAAGGCGACGTAGGGGCGTATGTAAAAAAGCCGAGTCTGTCCCTGATCGTCCTCTCGCTCTGTGCGGAGGCTCGGGGGCTGCTCTCGCAAACCCGGCTCCGGCCGAACCGTTGACAACGTCAACATACCAGCCTGAGAACTTGGGCCCCGACAGTGCACCCGGGCTACGGCCTGTTAGCATGAGGGAACCGCCAGACCAGCCGAAGCATTACGCAAGGCATTAAGACCTCGAAGGAGTGAAACCACTCCTCCGAGGCCTCGGGGGCTACACCCGGCGGGTGCGCTCGCGCGCACCCACCGGAACAAAGTGCAACCGAGAAAGGCTGGTCCCCTTGCAAAAAAGTGCGACAAAAGCCTCCAAGCGAGTGTTAACACTCCCTTCGAGGCTCGGGGGCTACTGTCGGGGACCATAATTAGGGGTACCCTCAAGACGCCTAATTCTCAGCTGGTAACCCCCATCAGCATAAAGCTGCAGAGGCCTGATGGGTTCGATTAAGTCAGGGATCAGTCCATACGAGCGACTCGATCGCGCCACGCCCGAGCCTAGCCTCGGGCAAGGGCAGCCGACCCTGAGGTGTTTTCCGTCTCGCCCGAGGCCTCCTCTTTTACGGCAGACGCACCTCCGGCTCGCCCGAGGCCTTGCCTTCGTTAAGAAGCAACCCTGACTAAATCACCGCGCCGACCGACCAAGTCGCTGGGGCATTTAACGCAAAGAGAGAGACTGACGGGCGGCCAAAAGCGCCATAGGAAACTCCGCCCGACCCAGGGCTCGGACTCGGGCTAAGGCCCCGGAAGACGGCGAACTCCGCTCCGCCCGACCCAGGGCTCGGACTCGGGCTAAGGCCCCGGAAGACGGCGAACTCCGCTCTGCCCGACCTAGGGCTCGAACTCGGGCTAAGGCCCCGGAAGACGGCGAACTCCGCTCCGCCCGACCCAGGGCTCGGACTCGGGCTAAGGCCCCGGAAGACGGCGAACTCCGCTCCGCCCGACCCAGGGCTCGGACTCGGGCTAAGGCCCCGGAAGACGACGAACTCCGCTCCGCCCGACCCAGGGCTCGGACTCGGGCTAAGGCCCCGGAAGACGACGAACTCCGCTTCGCCCGACCCAGGGCTCGGACTCCGCCCTGGCCTCTGCCGAACGACCTCCGCCTCGCCCGACCCAGGAGCTCGGGCTCGGCCTCGGCCATGCAGGACAGACTCGACCTCGGCTTCGGAGGAGCCTCCACGTCGCCCGACCTAGGGCACGAGTCCGCCACGTCAACAGGAAGCGCCATCATCACCCTACCTCGAGACGACTCGGGCCGCAGAGAACAGGACCGACGTCCCATCTGGCTAGCTCCGCCAGATAGGCAATGATGGTGCCCCGCTGGACCCATGACGACGGCGGTTCTCAGCTCCCTTACGAAAGCAGGGGGACGTCAGCAAGGGTCCAACCACTCCGACAGCTGTCCCTCCGCCAGGCTCCATTGCTTCTCCGACAGCCACGACGCCACACTAGCTGGGTGCCAAGATCTCTCCGGCTGCCACCTTGGCATGTACTTAGGGCGCTAGCTCTCCCCCGCTAGACACGTAGCACCTTGCTACACCCCCATTTGTACACCTGGATCCTCTCCTTACTCCTATAAAAGGAGGGACCAGGGCCTTCTTAGAGAAGGTTGGCCTCGCGGGAACGAAGGGCAGGGGCAGGCGCTCTCTCGGGGCCGCTCGCTCCCCTCACCCGCGCGGACGCTTGTAACCCCCTACTGCAAGCGCACCCGACCTGGGCGCGGGACGAACACGAAGGCCGCGGGACCTCCGACTCCCTCTCGATCCGGCTCCGGCCACCTCGCTCTTTTCCCCCCTTCGCGCTCGCCCACGCGCTCGACCCATCTGGGCTGGGGCACGCGGCACACTCACTCGTCGGCTCGGGGACCCCCCGGTCTCGAAACGCCGACACCAACAGAGGACCTTAAAGTTCAAGAGGATCTGACATATATTGAGAAGCCAACTCAGATTCTGGAGACAACAGATCGGATCACTCGAAGGAGCACCATCAGGATGTGCAAAGTTAAATGGGGCCATCACTCAGAGAAAGAAGCAACCTGGGAAAGAGAAGATGATCTGAAAGCTAAGTACCCTAAACTCTTTGCTAGCCAACCCTGAATTTCGAGGGCGAGATTCTTTTTAAGGGGGATAGGTTTGTAACACCCTAAATTTGGGCAGTATAAAATTTCTTTCTAAATACCTACCAAATCCAGGTGTTACCCTTGGCCTCTCTCTAGTCTCTCTCTCTTTCTTTTTGATTAGATTTAAGTTAATAGAAGAAGGGTTAATTATTTATTTTGTCAAAATAATGTAATCCATGAATTGTTGCATCATGCTGAGGCCAAAATACTCTTTGAATTGATGCACATGTTTGGTTTGGTTTGAATTTGAAACTTAGTTTAAATTTGAATTGAAAACCCTAGAAAAAATAAAAAGAAAGGCAATAGAAATTCCCTGGAAAAAGAGAAAACCTATTTTAGCCCAAACCGGCACAGTCCAGCCCAGCGAAGCCGCGCACGCGCGCCCGTGCCGCCTGACAGGTGGGCTCCATCTGTCAGCGGTGATTTCCTTTCCCCGGACGCTCTCCTCGCCCTCCCTCTGCCAGTGGGGCTGGGTTGTCGGCGCCAGTTGCCTGCTCGCCCATGCGCCCCTCTTCCGTCTCTGCCTCACGGGCCCGTTTCGTCAGCGTGATGAGCCGTTTTCTCCACGTGCCTGTTTTCCCTCGCTGCACCGTGGGGCTGCCCTATCAGTACTGCCTTCCACGCGAACTGCAGTGGACCAGCGTGCACGCACGCTGAGATCCTCGGCCACATCGCCTACCCACGCACCCCAGCTCCCTTTTGAGCACCGCCCGCACCCGCACTCGCTCCCTTGCCTCATTTCGCTCAAGCTCACCCTCTCTCGCCCTCTGCTCTCGCCGCTCGCATTCACCAGAGTTCCGCGGCCACGTCGCCGAACGTCCAGGCCACCAGAAGTCGTGACAAGCCGCCCTGAGCATCGTCCCGAGGTGAGGAACTTCTTCCCGTGCTCAGTTGCTCTCAATTCTGCCTTGTCTTAGTCAATTTAGCCTCGCCGGGGTTTGGCCGTGCCGGTTCGCCATGCCCGCACGGTGACTGGCCGATTTAAACCTGCCCTGTGCCCCCGCTTTGGTCCATAGTGTTCCCCTTACCCTTGCGGTAGCTAGTCCAGGCCTTAGCACACCCTAAACCCCCTCTCCCTGGCTAGGATTCCTCGCTGGAGTTGCCCGACCCGCCCGGAGCGCCTCCCCTTCGTCGTTCTCCCATTTCCCGTCCCGTTCTTGTGGCTGGACGCCAGCCAGTGAGTTCGCTAGACCCTCTTCACCCAGTCTAGCCCTCACCGGCGATGCTAGACCCATGGCGACCGCGTCTGCCTCGCCTCCGGCGACCTCGCCACTGTGGAGGGAGCAACGCCGGTCACCGAGCTGTAAAACCCCCACGCGCCCCATCGCAACCGTCCGTTCCTGATCCAACAGTTCAGATCTACGTACAACGGTTCGCGTTCGCGAACTCTGCCCCTGGGCCCTACCCATTAGTGCATGTGCCCCTTGGCGTTGGGCCCGGCTGGTCAGCCCGCCACCCTCCTCAGTCACTGACACCCTGGCTCGCTTGTCAGTGCTTGCACGCGCGCCCCCACTTGCGCTTGTGCTCAGATCTAATCCTGGCCGTTGGTCTACGATCGTGCGATCGAGATCAGCCGATACCCGTTCGTTTGGAAACTTGTTAAAAACCCCCTCGGGTTCCCAGATGTCAACCCATCGTCCAGTAGTTTATCGCGCAGGCCCCTGTTTTCTAATAAACAGAACCCGACCTTTTTAATAATCACAGATTTGGACCTAATTTTGTATTTCAAACTTCAAAACTTGTTTATTTCATATCTTTTTCATATGAACTCCAAATTGAGTGATTTAAATTGCAAAATGTTCATAGGAATATTCTCTGTTCAAATAAATTATGGTCATCCACAGTCTATGCACTTCAATTTTATGACTAAGCTAAAGGTTAGTGTATGTAATAGTTTGTTTAGGAAATAAGAAAATAAAAAAGGGAAAATCCTAATGGTACTTAGGTGCTTAATTTTGTGAGATTGATAATGTCATGTATGAAGTTATCCATGTTATAATTTTGTGTCCCACTAAAATTAGTAGGACTAAATTATGTAATCCATAATGTTTATGGAATCACTAATCTATAAATGTACTGATCCCTAGAACTTAGGCTTATCTTTTGTGTTTATAATGTCCTGTCAAACTTGTATTCACTTGATTGCATTTGTTTGGTGTATTGGTCTTTGTCCTTATCCAAATGTATTGAATGCATGATCACTTCATTTAGACAACAAGTAGCTCATGGTTCCTGAGCGTGTTGCCGAAGATCTTCCTAAGCAACAAGCTAGTGAAGGCAAGTGTCCTCTAAACTATTATGTCCTACTTACTTTATAATTCACCGTCTCGCATTATATTATTGAAACCAAAGGATTGACTAGTCTATATTTACCTCATCGTTGTTTACCTTTTGGGTTATCATGGTTAGCTTTATGCTATTGCTTTACTTTAATCAATGAACATGATGTGAACACTTATGATACGATGATGTTATCCAGATGATGATCCTATGATACTTTAGGGGACTCAGGCTATTTCCTGAGTACCTCTCCATAAGGACCTTTTTGTGGAGTGACCACACGTGTTAATAGTGCAACAATGAGGGTGGAATGGGATGCCCTTAGCTGATTAATTAAAGGAACCTGAGGTGTAGTTGGCTTCGCCTTAAGGCCATCAATGGGTCCAGGCATAGTACTTGCTCTGCCGAGGCTGGTTGTAGAGGTTCTTTGATTTGGTTTGGTTAGTAACCCTTCCTTTGCGAAGAGGTACTGTGTTTATCAAACCGGAGAAACCTAACGGGCGGCTATGACCTCTAGGAAATCTTTGTAAAGGCTACATAGTGAGTTCCTACTAGGTCACCTTGGTAGTGATCAATAGAGAGTCATGATCTCTGGGCAGAATGGGAATCATGGCTTGTGGGAAAAGTGTGCGACATCTGCAGAGTGTTAGAAACTGGTATATCAGTCATGATCTTTTTGATTAGAAGAACTTTGGATACTCTTATGATGATGTTTAATGATGATGGTTACAATTATGATCTCTGGTATTTCCTCTTGGAGGGAGTACATTTGGGTAATAAATGGGTTTATTACTAAAACTTGGCTCTACTAATAGTAATAAATACTTGACCAACTAAAAGGAACTGCTTAACCTTAACTCCACATACAGCTAGTCCACTTTAGCCAAACGAGACATTTGATGAGTACGTTGATGTGTACTCACCCTTGCTTTAAAAACCACCCCAGCCTAGGTTGTCCCCAATGTATTCTGTGCTCAGGAGGAGATGCTGGCAACATGGAGCACTTTGAGGAGTTTTAGGACTATGACGAGTTCTAGTTATTTTAGTGACAAACCCCCAGTCAGCTGCCTGTGAAGGCCTTATCTTCTACGTTTCGTATTCTGCACTTTGATTATGTTAATGACTATGTTATAGACTCTATGGATGTCTTGGACATCTTGATGTAATAAAGTACCATTCCGCTATTTACTTTGAGCAATGTGTGATGATGTCCAATTATATAATCACTGTTTATGTGAGTTTCTGATCCTGACACATACATGGTTCGCATTCGGTTTGCCTTCCAAAACCGGGTGTGACAGGTTAGGGTTAGAAATAAATAATAGTCAATTCAGAGTGCGGAAGATAGTTCTTCTTGCTATGAGTTGCTCAATTAATGCAGATAACTTTGGGAGCAAACTCAAAACAATGTGTGCAAGAGAACTTTAGAGAGAGGTGGGGGGAGAAACAAATCGAATGGTGAAGATCAACACAAGTGGACACGATGATTTATTTCCCGAGGTTCGATTCCAAAGAACCTACTCCCCGTTGAGGAGGTCACAAAGGCTGGGTCTATTTCAACCCTTTCCCTCTCTCAATCGGTCACCTAGACCGGTCAAGTGCTTCTTCTTAATCTCATGGGTCACTAAGACCCCCGCAAGGATCACCACACAATTAGGTGTCTCTTGCTTGCTTTACAAAACACTTGGAAAGTTTAGAAGGAGAAGAAGAAAGCAACCAAGCAACAAAAGAAACACAAATTACCCTCTCTCAAGTCACTAAACACTTTTGATCACTTGACTTGATTATGGCACTTAGAGAGGATTAAAGGCTTTGAATGTGTCTTTGGAGTGTATTCTTTGCTCTTGTATTGAGTGTAGAGAGTGGAAAGCTTGGATGACTTGAATGGTTGTGGTTGGGGGGTATTTATAGCCCCCAACCACTATTCTAGTCGTTGGCTGAGTTCTCTGTGGATGGGCACACCGGACACTGCATTGTTTATTGTCCGGTGCGTGCCACGTCAGCTGACCGTTGGGGTTTGGAGCTATTGACCGTTGAAGTCGTCTGTCCTTGTGGTGCATCGAACCGTCCGATGGCACACCGGACAGTCTGGTGCGATCCGACATTGCAGACTATCTTCTAACTTCTAACGCTTCAGACTGCTATGCAATTGACCGTAGTCTACCATTGGTGGAGTCGAACGTTACTCCGTGGGCTCACCGGACAGTCCGGTGAATTTTAGACGAGGAGCGCTGTAACACCTCAGGTGTTTATATTCCGCTCGACAACGAGTATGGATTTAAGCACATGATATCAGTAAATAAAACGGGCACTAAGGTCTAATCATCTTCCTCTATCACAACTTTGATATTGTACCTATCTTCGTCTCTCTGAACTGTCCAAAATTCTCGTACAATTCGGAGTTAAATAATCATCTAGAATGTTGAGTCTTATATCTGCTAAAAAAATTAATTGATTATACGAGTACGAATTAGTAAGCCCTCGATATTTATAAACTAGATCACGCTCGCTACTCGAGAAATCGTGCGTAGAGTTATTAGTGGAATGTTCGGATGGCAGGGAAAATTCATCTAATTTTAACTAAAATGAATGCAAAATTAAAATTAATCGATTAAGGTAAATTAGAAACGTCCCCTAATTATTTTGCTCTTGTTAGAGCAATCTCTACAAATTCGGTAGAGACACTACTAGGGGCAGGCTGTTTAAATAAACTGAACCCGAACCGACCGAAACCGTAATAATTGTTAGTCGATTCGGTTTACTATTTCAAAGTTAAGAAAATAATATGCATAACCCAAATGTCGTTTTAATTGGATCTGTTTACATCCTGTCTGAACAAATCCAAATGATCGGATATTAATAACTGGTAGAAATTTATCTGGTCCTGTGATTGTTTACCAAATCGAATTGGATCTAAATTATATACCTCATATTATTTTCATCCAACACATTTATGCCTCTTTTAATCCCTAGAAATTAGATTTGTCTCTATGTTTACGTTAACTAAATGCAGAAAATATCTTTTTATCATATCTAGCTGTCGTGTAGGCTTGGCCACATCCTCTCCTTAAGGCACACGTCTCCTATAATTCTCATTTTCTATATGTTCCTATCCTCTCTAGATGATATTTTCTACACGTGAAGTCCTCATTTTTCTCACACATCAACCTTGCACACGTTCCTCTCCCTCTGATATTCTTCAACGAGCTCAGATTTTTTTTGCCGCTAACCTTATCTTCCAGCCACCGTTGAAAGCATGGATATTTTTTTTCTTCTTCACTGAACGTGCACAGCACTGAGCCATTGTGTCTCCTCCGTGTTGCTCGTTCAGTTTCCTGCTCCCGTCCATCCCACCGCTAAGCACCCTCCCCAGCCGTGGAGCTTCTTCCCCCAGTCGCTCCCTCCTCTCTCTCTCTCTCAGCTCTCCCGGCGTCTCAAGCTCTCGCGCCGCCCGCCCTGGCGTCTGCGTCCAGCTGAGCTCCTCGAGTTCGTGACCGTCTCCCTCTTGACGCCCTGCTGGCTAGCACTTGTCGGACTCGCGCCGCCCTGGCCTCCATCCGAGCTCGCCCTGGTCGGATGTGGATCCCTGCGAGCTCCACTAGTCCAACCCCAAGCTAAAGCTTCATTCATGGCCAACTCTCCCTGCGCCCTGCCCAGCCGTGGGATCACCCCTGCCCTCCTGCTGGCGAGTCTTCCCCTAGCGCCGTCAGCTTGTCGGTCATCTGTTCGATGGTCGAGCACGCTATGGCCCTGGCTGTCGCGCCCTCGCGCTCACTTCATCGGCCGCCCCAAGCTCGCCCTTGTGCTCGGACCTTGCCTCGCCGCTGACCTCCCTCATCCGTGCAACATCGTCTCTGCTGGTTCATGTCGCGCGACCCGTCTACGCGCGATGCTCCGCTGAGCTCTGCAGCCGCGCTTCCTCCAACTGCAGCTGCGTCACCAGGTCCTCGACGTTGTGATGTGTGCTGGGACTGTCCATAGCTCGCCTGCGTGCCCAACCATCTCTAATCATGCCGTCGATTCTCGGCACCACGAGCTCACCTTCCCTTACGCACATCTCTACAGACCCTGCCTCATCATGCGTCTGCGTCGTCGATTTTGTCGTCGAGCTGTTGAACCCGTCCTCCCTTGCTCGTGACTTCGTCGTCACCAGAGCTCGAGCTAACCTGCTCGACCCCACCTCACCAGCTCGCTCCAAACTTGATCTTGTCGTCGTTCCGTACTTCATTAAGAAATCCCTTGGGTTGGGCGAAGACGAAGCTAGCAGCGTAATATTCACCAAGTGCTCGACAAAAAGCTCGAACAAGTCGTCGATCGTCATCCTCGTCTACGCCAAGATCCGAGAAGATTAGGCGCAGAAGAAAATAAACCAGTACGCGTCTGAAGAATTCTCGATGTGGATGAAGAAGAAGCGCGATTCGACACAGCACTCACCCTATTTTCGGTGAAATGCTGAGCTGAAAGGCGTCGTCGATTTCGTGGTTTCAAGTCGGATTTAATTGATGGTAAGTTGATTCGTTATTCCAGTCAACTAGGTATATAAATAGATTAAATAGAGTTGTTGGTCACGATAATTGTTATTAATTTAGCAAACATATATTGTGATGTTCGATTTAGATAAATCGGTAAATCAAGTTAATTAAGATACACAGTTTAAAGAGTTAATTAGATTGTTTCTACAACTATTTTAAGTCGTTGGCATTTAATAATAGAGAGTACAGGTTTTACTAGACCTCTGAAATATATTTTACTAAAAATGATAGTGTGTGTTTATAATTTATTCTTGCTTGATAATAAAATTAGATGTAATTGAACAGGAGAAATGCACGTGATGTAATTAGTATGTATAGTTTATTATTTTGTGATTATTACGTGTAGTCGTATGTCGATAACTAGTGTTTCCGTATGAAATTGTACAATGCCTCGTCGCTAGGTGTTTAATTCGCAATCGCGTAGCACTATTTAGGTTTGTGGTATTCCTGTCTACAAGCATTCATGTGCATAATGCATTTCATTTAGGTACGTTGATTAACCACGTGATGTGGAGAACCTGAGCCAAATCGACCCCAAGCACGGGCTACTCTGCATGGTGATGCTGATGGACGAACCTGCCGGATCAAGTGCTAGGACAAGGATGATTGTTAAGTGGACGTCACCTAACAAGCACTAACCTAGTCTTATCTAGGCAAGCCCCGGTGCATGCAACCCCTTCCTTGTGTTTTTAAATAATTTTTGCACACTTTAAGTCTAGTGAAATGTGCATTAGGTTTATAGGAGTTGCTTGGAAACCCTTTAATGCATTGCCTACCTTGATATCCATACCTTTATAGATACTTCTGATGAAGTATCAAAATATGATTTACAAAAATGCTTATCCCTGCTTAGATCTTGTGGATAGAGGTTGTCTTTTGCATTAAGGCCTAGCTCAGGGGTTATCCTGAGGAAAGATGGCTTCTGTCTACAAGAATATTTTCATTGGGAGCAATGGTGGGATCTTACTACAAAGTTCCCTGTGATGCTCTTTTCATCCTAAGGAACACAAACAATCCTAAGGATGGAAGTACTTAAATCGGGACTTGGGCTAGGAACAGGTGATGTTCTACCCAGGTTGATTAAGGATTGGATGCGTATGTAGGCTTGATGATCAAGGACTATCTTAACTAGCCACATGCCCTGGATATGGGACAGGGTAAGCTTTGCCTCGGGCAGACTAATACCAGAATAAGATAACACGTAATGGGGTTGGAGAGATGGCGAGATTAGCGTGTACCCTCCGTGGAAAGAGGCTGGACGGTGGTGTATCTGTGCTCTCGGTTGGCGTGAACCTGATCTGGTCTTAAGAACCCCGGCAGCGAGTTGACATATGCAAGGGTTAAGTGCTACATATGTCGTGTGGTTAGAGATCCTGAGCTGAGTAAATCGATTCGGATCGCCGTTATATCCCCGAACAGTGGAGACTTGGTCACTGCCCTACAACCTAAGTCAGGATGTGAACCTCATGAATAAAAATGATGTTGTATTGATGAGATGGCGAAATTAGGCCAGATGCAAACAGAGTCTATTAATATTTAATCTGGCGTTAAAATATTGAAAGTAAGGACTCACTTTAGTAAGCTAATCCTACAAAAGTATCTAAGTTGATTCTTGCTAAAGCCTCTCCTTGATTCCCAAATCCAGCATATCCTTGAGAGTCTTTTCTGTAGTCGGGTAAGTCTTGCTGAGTAATTCCATACTCAGGGTTTTATTTCCTGTTGTTTTTCTGGTTATAGTTTTGTGCTGCTGATGATGGTGTTAAGTGCCAGTGGGCTCGACCTTCTTATAAGTCTAAGTAACTCTTCTATACTTCTTATTGAGGATGGTCACTTGAGCTAGCATATATTTCAAACTTATACTTTTGTAATCACTCCGATGAATATAATGTAAAATTTTTGTAACCTATAAAATTTGGTAATAAGATTTCCGCTACAAAAATGTTGATGTGTGTGATTTGTATTTACTTAATCCCACGGTTCTGGTTGTATGTGGTTTATCCGATGTCCTTGGGGAAATCAGACGGATCCTGTTAAGTTATCTGGTGCACATGCATGGCCGTCTGAGATCTTTGGGACAAGGACAGGTGCATGTGGGCCCGATACCTTGGGAGGTTCTGCCACAGCTGGTACCAGAGCAGATTAAGTATATACGGTCACATACATATTTTCAAAACAAAAGTTTTGGTTTTGAAAAACCTATTTTGAACTAAACACATTGTTTGGCTTTGTAAAACAGATTTGAAAAAAAAAACTATAATGCTAGCGACATCCTCTGTTAAGCCCTGAGTTAAGGACTATCAGGTGGTTTAGATCAAAACCA
The DNA here is from genome assembly GCA_029449295.1 of Zea luxurians. Lineage (NCBI taxonomy): Eukaryota > Viridiplantae > Streptophyta > Magnoliopsida > Poales > Poaceae > Zea > Zea luxurians. The sequence goes on along the minus strand of JAOPSE010000005.1, from coordinate 7,044,833 downwards.
CTAACCCACAATCGGGTGGATATTGCATACATGTGTGTTGTTATTTTTGAGGCCATTCAGTTTTGAATGGATCGACGCTCAGGTAAGGCGAGATGTGAGAGCATGACCGAACAAACGTCGGTCTAGGGAAGAGTATAAAAAGCACTTGATTATAGACATGTTCCACATGTGTATATATGAAGGCTGCGTTGTGGAGTATTTAATTTTCTAGGATTCAGTACCCCAAGGATGTGTATGGGTATACAGACATGGGAATACTGAGAAGTGTATTGTACTTGTAACGACGCACCTACGCTTAGGTAAGAAGGTGAGTTACCATAATGAGTTGCCCTATGGTTAAAGTGTGGCCACGACGCCTATGCGTGGCTCGACGCTTAATGATGAGCTGGCCTCCATATAGCAATATATGGAGTATAAACTGTGATAAACTGTCATGTGTGAATTGCATCATTAGGAATTGGGCTGCGATAGATTTTTCTACAGGTACACTAACCTCGAAAACGTATGTGTAGTTGACGACTAGCAATATACCGTGAGAGTGGTAAGTATGCCACCGATATAGAACGTTATTGCCATAGTATGTTGGCAAAACTCGTGAGGACGAACAGGACGAACATGCATCCTGATTGTTGCATCATGTTTGTCACCTATACACCTAAGATGCTTCTCTCATCTTTATTCTAGTAGCCGATAATTGTAACTAATGTGGTGTAATGTTGTATTATGAACTGTGATGAAATAGATGTCCTCCGTTCTTTAGGTAACCTATTTAGGTGTTATATATGTGTTTTTCGGGTATTTGATGTGCCGATAGAAGGTTGGTAGTTTGTTTGCTTAAACCGAAAATTAGGCCATGTTCTTAGTTGGTGAACCATGACCCAAAGTTGATTTTTTCCATTATCACTCCATGACCAAACACATACAAATAAATGCTTAGATAATTTCTTTGCTGGACCTAAAGTGTACTCAGGCTTAAAATAAGAATCTCGAGTCATGTTTCCTCCTAAAACCATTCCCTTGTTCGATTTGTGCAAGCTGATGTCTCTATTCCAGTTTGCCTGTTCTTAAGGATCGCCTTGTTGCTTTATCAACCTAACCTAGGAAAGACATATCCGATCATTTCCTTGAGTTTGATGCCTTTGATTTCCTCATGTCTATCAAAGGCATACCAACTTAATCTTATGATTATTTTCCCTCTGTATCTAATTAGATACTAATCCTTGACCTTGTGATCTTTCTGATGGGCATAGAAATATGCTCGGGGCTGAAATGACAATCTCCCATCATACTCCTTTCATCAAGTTTAGGTTATGGCCATGCCTTGTTCATTTCATCGGGCCATGATCTATTTGACTCTCTACTTGTAAGCATTCTGACAGGTAGAGTCTCTTGTATATTATCACCTTGCTCAATCCATTGGTGTCGTGTGAGATTTCTTATTGGTTATGTCTGGTAATGGTGTTGTGACTAAAACCGATGGTGCCGTGACGAAACCGAGGGCCTCCTATGGATGATCGACACATGGTTGTGCTGCTCGGCACGCGCTGGTATCGCGGTTAGTAGTTGTAATCCATTATGAGACTATATCAATGTGTTATCTTGGCACAATCTAGATTTACCACGTGGGATTCATTATTGGTGCCAGTTCGGTGATGGTGTCATGGTTAATGATTTATGGTGCCGCAGCGAAACTGAGAGCCCCTTGTGAATGTACACGCAAGGTTATCCTGGTTGGTGCATGCTAGTATCGAGGTCTCTAGTCATGCTCCGTTATGGAACTAACTGATGTGTTATCTTCCATGGACCTTCCCTTGAAACAATTTCTATGTTGTTTGTCAAGTGATCAAGCAACATTTACCATCTCTGTTGGATCAAAAGGGCATACCACTTTCATGTGTGGTCTCTTTTCTTTTGATCTTAGTAGTGACTACTTATACAAATTCCCTTTACGTCCTTTGTGTAAAGGTGAAGCCTTGAAGCTTTTTAGTGTTGAGAGACAGCTAATTAGTTCTCAAATGGAGATTGACTTTTCGTGCTGCTGAGATGCAGGAGTTTGTTCATTCACTCTTTTATGGAATGCATGTATTCCCTAACCAAATCCGTTCATCTGGCATGAAGAAAAGGATGAACAACCTAACCAAATGGATTTCTACCTAAATGCATGATTTCCTACTAGCAAATGTGAACTCTCAACCCTTGGCTTGCCGATGGATACTAAAAGGACCTACTCAATGTTAAGGGTAGTTCAACAAGTTGGTTTTACTAACTTGTAGCTACATTGTGAACACAGGGGTGAGTTTAGAGATCGTTTTATCGAGTTGTCTAAACTCACTTTAGTTCAGTCTAGCTTGGAGAAACCCTTATATAGATCAGGTGAAGGTTATGGACATATGCGCAGATCTTGTGCCATATTGGAATAGATTATGAGCATATGCATCTGAACTTTACATTGTTGGCCGAGGTACTTTGCCATCCTCAATTAACTGGTGACAGCCCGACCATAGTTCTAACCATGTCTCGGTCGCGTCACGTGTGTTTTTCCAGCACTTGTGATTAACTCGATCAATGTTTAGTGCTTGAAAAATTGGATTGATCGCAAAGTCAATATCTACTGCTCGCCCAACAGACTCTGATAGTACAGTGTCATCAGAAAAAGCAAACTGCACACATGGAACCTTATGTGTTCTTCTGGCAGACATCATCTCTATTGGTGGACATCTCTAAAATTAGCTTGTGGCGATACATGTTATGTCCACTAAAGAAACAACCTCCTAAGACACTCGCTGATATGGACATGGGTTACATGCTTCTCTACTCTTAGAAGTCTTTCGTTCCTAATCTCGGGACGAGATTCTTTTAAGGGGGAGGGCTGTAACACCTCAGGTGTTTGTATTTCGCTCGACAACGAGTATAGATTTAAGCACATGATATCAGTAAATAAAATGGGCACTAAGGTCTAATCATCTTCGCCTATCACAACTTTGATATTGTACCTATCTTCGTCTCTCTGAACTATCCAAAATTTTCGTACAATTCGGAGTTAAATAATCATCTAGAATGTCGAGTCTTATGTCTGCTAAAAAAATTAATTGATTATACGAGTACAAATTAGTAAGCCCTCGACGTTTATAAACTGGATCATGCTTGCTACCCGAGAAATCGTGCGTAGAGTTATTAGTCGAATGTTCGGATGGTGGGTAAAATTCATTCTAAATTTAACTAAATTGAATGCAAAATTAAAATTAATCGATTAAGGCAAATTAGAAACGTCCCCTAATTATTTTGCTCTTGTTCGAGCAATCTCTACAAATTCGGTAGAGACACTACTAGGGCAGGCTGTTTAAATATTACTGAACCCGAACCTACCGAAACCGTAATAATTGTTAGCCGATTCGGTTTACTATTTCAAAGTTAAGAAAATAATATGCATAACCCAAATGTCGTTTTAATTCGATCTGTTTATATCCTGTCTGAGCAAATCCAAATGATCAGATATTAATAACTGGTAGAAATTTATCTGGTCCTGCGATTGTTCACCAAATCGAATTGGGTCTAAATTATATACCTCATATTGTTTTCATCCAACACATTTATGCCTCTTTTTATCCCTAGAAATTAGATTTTTCTCTATGTCTACGTTAACTAAATGCAGAAAATATCTTTCTATCATATCTAGCTGTTGTGTATGCTTGGCTACATCCTCTCCTTAAGGCACACGTCTGCTATAATTCTCATTTTCTATACGTTCCTATCCTCTCTAGCTGATATTTTCTACACGTGAAGTCCTCATTTTTCTCACACATCAACCTTGCACACGTTCCTCTCCCTCTGATATTCTTCAACGAGCTCAGATTTTTTTGCCGCTAACCTTATCTTCCAGCCACCGTTGAAAGCATGGATATTTTTTTTCTTCTTCACTGAACGTGGACAGCACTGAGCCATCGTGTCTCCTCCGTGTTGCTCGCTCAGTTTCCCACTAGTACACAGAAGCTCTATAGTGGCGGTTCTAAACCTATTTACACTGGCGTTTTTTAGTACCGCCAGTGCTAGGGGTCAGTGGAAATCAGCATTTCCACTGACGGTTATTTTGGAACCGCCAGTGAAAAGTGCATTTTCACTGGCGGTTTTCTTAAGGAACCGTCAGTGAAAAGTGCATTTTCACTGGCGGTTTTCTTAAGGAACCGCCAGTGAAAAGTGCATTTCCACTGGCGGCTGAATAAAGAAAACCGTCAGTGGAAATGCATATATATATATATATATATAGATCTATATATATTTATTTACACACACACAAACATATATATATATATATATAGATCTATATTGATATTGAAAGCAACATGAAATTAAATTCTATCATACATTTATATACATCAAAGTATTCTGTTTACAACCATATATGCTTCATGCATTCTATACATCATAAGTTTTCACCTAAGCTCTAATAACTATCTCGGCTAAGAGATAATCTACTAATTTCTGTTAGTATTCTGAACTCTGGCAAAGCTAATGTCCCGGAAGCATCGTGATATTTTCCTTCTGCGGGTATGACCTCTTTCAATATGAATGTGCAGAGGTCCTCGATTATGCCATACAATGCAGCTTCGGTCAAGTTCTCCGGGTTTCCTCGTTGAAATTGCTGTAAAGGAATTTTATAAACATCATCTATTTATACTCAATAATAACACATTTGCATCTTTAATGACATAAATACATACTTGACTATTACTAATAATACCTTGTCAGGGTTCGTGATGTATCGTCCGTTCACTCTCATGAACTCGCACGCATAGAATCCACATAGGACCGATCCTTGTGGTTGCTTGTGGCACTACATAATGGGAGATTGGTTATTTAGTTGCAACATTGTGTATGATATGTATTCATAAAATCACATACTTACCGGCCAGTGATGATGGATGTCTAGTGGCACGCCTTTTTTCGACAGGTCGTACTTTCCACCTCTCATCTTATAGAATCTATAAGCCCTGTGATCTCAAATAGAATCACCATGTTATTCTCAAATTTTAATCGATAAAAGTATGCATGCATAGAAAAGGCTTACAGCTCTAAGATGCTTAGGAATTCTGCATATGTCGAAGGGTCGAAGTTCAAGGAGTCGAGCACCAGCACCTTTCCAACCTTAGGATAAATGAGGAAGCATATCCAGTGGTCCCTGTACGAATCAAATTTGTGATGCATGTGTATTGAAATTATTAATTTTATTTATGCAAAATCACACTTACTTAAAGTTGTACGGGGCCATTATGGCTTCCCTGTCTTGAAATTGAAGCATTGCATGTCCTATATAGGTGGCGTATCGAGCTTCAAAATCCTTCTTCATATCCTTTATACGCTTCTCAACTTCTTCGTCCGTCTTTCCCCGTAATTCATCGTTGTCTTTCCCGATTCTAAAAGTGTGGCTTTCCTCGGATATAAGTATTGGGTTGAGATACCCAACCCTTTTACTGGCACTAGCATTGGGCTTGGTACCGTAAAGAATCTCCTGCTGATCATGTTGCATTCTGCAAGTCACACGTGCATGTCAGATATTGAAATTTTATACAACTCACTAATAATAACACACATATGTGGAAGTATGAGCGACACTTACAATGCAAACATCGTTACAAGTTGCACGTCGAGTCTCTGAAGGTTCATCATTAACCACATGTCCTCGAATGTAACAACGGCCTTTTGGTCCGAACCAATAAAAGCATGGTCTGGTATATGCACACTGATGGTGTCTATGCCAACCGATGATGCCCGCATGTACCAGTCATGCAACCTTTTAACACCAGCCGGGACCTTTCTTAGTTTCTCAAGAGGTAGCAGAGGTCTGCCCGGCACATATTTTTTAGGCACGTTTTTGTAATCTGCCTTAGTTGGCTTCTTTATCTTTGCGGCCATTGCCTCAGCCTTTTTTGCAGACTCCTCGTGCTTGGCCAAATCAACAGTTTGTGACGTGAGGCTCCGTCCAATCCCTTTCAAAAACCGAGCTGTGCCAGCAGTAGTAGCTTTACTCTTCTTTTTCTGATACGGGGACACCAATTTTGGAATAGGAAGTTTAGATTTCTTTGATGGCCTTGAATCCTTTGATGGTTGTGGAGAAGGTGGATCCCTTGATGGTGGCGTAGACAGTGGGTCACCAAGAGGATGGGGAGGAGAAGGTGGTGGAGCCCTGAATGGTGATGCTTGTGGCGGAGACGGTGGGTCAGAAAAAGGATGAGGAGCAGCATGTGAAGTTTGAGGAGGTGAGGATGATGGATGTACAATAGGAACAAAAATTTGAGAAGGCGGAGACGGTTGGGCCTGCGATGCCTGCGACGAATTCGACCAATCAAGCAAATCGACATCCCTTCGAGGCCAAAGGATAAAATTATTGATAGCTTGTCCAAGTTTCTCGATACCTTCGGGCCCAGGGATGTCTAGCATGTCGTCCTTGGATCCTTGGACGACCGACGTCACTTCTACTTTGCAATAATCATCTGGAATATCGTTTCCATGGAACTTACGTCCTGGGATCGCAAGGCCTGTGGCTACTTTCTTTGTACGTTTATTGTTAATACCATATCTTATAACCAGTGTGCACGCCACAGGCCTTGTGATGTCATCAACTGGATAACGGTCCTTATTTCCCGTTGAAGCAACAGAGCTTGGTAATGTCGTACAATCTGTGGAAGCCGGCGGTTGAGCTGCTAGAATTATTTGTATTTGTGGAGTGGTCATCTGTTGAACAGACATCGCACTCGCCAACTGTTGCATCAATTCTGGAGGAGGATTCGATAGCATTTGAGACATCATGGCTTTGAACTCTTTCTTGGCCTCCTCCTTAAAATAATCCGCCATCTCTTCCTTGTATCGATCACGTTTCCTATACAGACCTTCCCACTGTTGTCCGAATCCTTCCTTCCATCCTTCCTTAGACGAGATTCCTCGTACACGGCCAGGATGCTCAGGGTTACCGAGACCAGCCGTTAGGATGTCTCTTTCCCTTTGTGGCTTAAAAGTTCCTTTGCTCTGCTTAGCTGCCATTGTATATATGTTTTTTGCCGCTTCTTCGACAATGGGATCATCAAAAGATACACCGGTCTCGGTTTCCCTTGGTTTTCTAGCACGGAGCCAATTTGCCGCCCTTTCACCAAGTTGCTCGGACAGCGTCGGCAACCCTGCGGCCTTCTTCTCGGCGTCTTCTTGTCTCCATTTAGGAACTTGACGCTTGTAACCACCTGTGCCTAGGTGGTGGCGGTACTTGTTCTTCTTTGATAGTTCCGAATTTGCCTCACTTAGAGATATGAAATCAGGGCTGCTCCTCTGCTCTAGAAATACTGCCCACTGACCTGCTGAGATTTTATATTTTTTGGTCGGGTCCAGACCTTTCTTTGCAAACTTTGTGTTCATCTCAGACCTCCAGTTTCGGAAATTGATTGCAAGCTGCTTCATCGTGTATTCCTTCACGAGTTCTTCTGAACCCCGAGGCAGAACGAACCTCATTAATAGCTTATTCCATATTTGATTCTTGACATCATCTGACACATCTCTCCACTGTCGTATTGTTATGTCAAGATTATCTCTAACTAAAAACCCAAGTGCATTCCGGAACTTAGGTAGTGCCTCTTCTGGAGCTAGGGGCTGACCTTTCGGGCTCACGTCTGAGATTTTGTATGTTTTGTCGGGAAACTTGTTCAGCCCCCTGTCACCTCTTTTTCGATCGCTCTGCTTCCTTTTCCTTGACGTCTCGGTTGTTGTCTTGGTCTGTTCCGGTGCGTCTTGGGTCGGCTCCGGTACGTCTTCGTTTCGTGCCACGACTTCTTCGAGTATCGCACGAAATTCAGACACGACCTCCTATTCATGTAATAAAATGCACAAGAGATCATGCATGTGAAATCAGTAGGGTACACATACGAAGCTAAAGATGCGTACTTTTACCTCAGCTTCTTGTGGATCATAAGTAGGGTCACGTTGCAACTCATGGAGAGCGGCCCTATCTATGCTAGTGGTAGGAAAAGGGTCGCTAGGCGTTTCATATCATTCACTGCTGGATTGTTCTTGAGCAATTCTCTTGTCCATGTGCTCGGGCACTAAATCTTGGTCCTTGATCGGAGAACTCATTGAGCTATATATATACAAATACATAAGCAATAATTAAATACATATTAACACATATTAACGTAAGCAATAATTAAATTCATATTAACAAATAGTATAATTAAATACATCCTCAGGCACTAAACCCTTAACCCTAACCCTAACCCTAAACCCTAACCCTAAACCCTTAACCCTAACCCTAACCCAAAACCCGAACCCTTAACCCAAAACCCGAACCCTTAACCCAAAACCCGAACCCTTAACCCTAAACCCTAACCCTAACCCTAACTATAACCCTTAACCCTAAACCTAACCTAAAACCCGAACCCTTAACCCAAAACCCGAACCCTTAACCCTAACCCTAACCCTAACCCTAACCCTAAACCCTAACCCTTAACCCTAACCCTAACCCTAACCCTAACCCTAACCCTTAACCCTAACCCTAACCCTAACTATAACCCTTAACCCTAACCCTAAACCCTTAACCCTAACCCTAACCCAAAACCCGAACCCTTAACCCAAAACCCAAACCCTTAACCCAAAACTCGAACCCTTAACCCTAAACCCTAACCCTAACTATAACCCTTAACCCTAACCCTAACCCTAACCCAAAACCCGAACCCTTAACCCAAAACCCGAACCCTTAACCCTAACCCTAACCCTAACCCTAACCCTAAACCCTAACCCTTAACCCTAACCCTAACCCTAACCCTAACCCTTAACCATAACCCTAACCCTAAACCGTAACCATATAGTATCGTATAGTCGTATAGTATCGTGTAGGACGGGGAGAGAGTCGCATAGGACGTATAAAGAGGGAGAGAGGGAGAATCGTATGGATATTATCGAGTTACGTATAGAGAGGGAGAGAGGGAGAGTCGTATAGGACGAGGAGAGGGAGAGAGGGAGAGTCGCATAGGACGTATAGAGAGGGAGAGAGGGAGAGTCGTACGGAAATTATCGAGTTCAGATCGAATTCGGATCGGATCGGATACGTATATTATCGAGTTGTGACGGATAAAATTACAATGTATATATTCAACATACATTTGAACACATATGAACACACATATATATATTGAACACATACATTTGAACACATATGAACACACATATATATTGAACACATACATTTGAACACATATGAACACATATATATATTGAACACATACATTTGAACACATATGAACACACATATGAATAAAAATAAATATTGTATGAATACTCTCATCTCCTCTCCTCTCCCTATCTCTCTCCTCTCCCTCCTCTCTCTCTCTCACCCTCCTCTCCCTCCCTCTATCTCTCTCCTCTCCCTCTATCTCTCTCCCTCTCTCTATCTCTCTCCTCTCCCTCCTCTCTCTCTCTCTCACCCTCCTCTCCCTCCCTCTATCTCTCTCCTCTCCCTCTATCTCTCTCCCTCTCTCTATCTCTCTCCTCTCCCTCCTCTCTCTCTCTCTCACCCTCCTCTCCCTCCCTCTATCTCTCTCCCTCTCCCTCTATCTCTCTCCCTCTCTCTATCTCTCTCCTCTCCCTCCTCTCTCTCTCTCACCCTCCTCTCCCTCCCTCTATCTCTCTCCCTCTCCCTCCTCTCTCTTCCCTCTCCCTCTCCTTCCTCTCTCTTCCTCCCTCTCGGTGGCGGCGGCGCGTGCGCCCTCCTCTCTCTCACTCTCTGCAGAGACGCGCCCGCTCTCTTCCCTCTCCCTCTCTTCCCTCTTCCTCCTCTCTCTCCTAGACCGAGACGGCGACGGCGGCGGCGTGCGCCCGCGTGCGCGCGGCGGCGGCGCGCATGGCGCCCGGCCGAGCCCGAGCGATCACTCATAGACGAAGAAAGGGAGAGAGAGAGAGAGAAGAACTCACCTACGGCGCGGGGACGACGGCGTGGACGACGGCGTGGACGACGGCGGCGCACGGCGGAGAAGATCGCCGGGGCGAAATTTCGGCAGCCTGATGGCGGGAAGTGTAAAAGACAGGGCGCCAAAGACTTAGCGAAATTTCGGCCCCGCGCGCGCTCCTTTATATAGGAGATATTTCTACTGGCGGTTGACAATGAAAACCGCCAGTAGAAATCATTTCTACTGGCGGTTGTCATAGAGAACCGCCAGTAGAAATGCCATCCACAGACTGTGGAGGCCATTTCTACTGGCGGTTTTCATCGACAACCGCCAGTAAAAATTAATTTCTACTGGCGGTTTTCATTGTCAACCGCCAGTAGAAATGTTTTTAGTATATTATTTTTTATTGTATATTCATACATTAAGTATATAAATTTTTGTACATATTAAATATATAAATATATATATTTAGTATACATAATATATATATTTATATATTACTTCTCTCTCTCCCCTCTCTCTCTCCTCTCTCTCCTCTCTCTCCCCTCTCCCTCCTCTCTCTCCCCTCTCCCTCCTCTCTCTTCCCTCTCTCTCCCTCCTCTATCTCTCCCTCTCTCTCTCCTCTCTCTCCTCTCCCTAGCTCCTCTCTCTCTCTCTCTCTATCCTCTCTCTCCTCTCTCTCCTCTCCCTAGCTCCTCTCTCTCCCCTCTCCCTCTCTCTCTCCTCTCTCTCTCTATCCTCTCTCTCTCCTCTCTCTCTCCTCTCTCTCTCTCCTCTCTCTCCTCTCTCTCTCTCCTCTCTCTCTCCTCTTTCCCTCCTCTCTCTTCCCTCTCTCTCCCTCCTCTGTCACTAGAATGCCCGTTCTTGTAGTGTTTAAATACTACGTCGTCTCATGGCTTCGCGTCTCTCATCACCATTGGTGTGAAGTTCTTTCACAAGTATCAGATCTGGTAAACATCTTTCCAAGTTCTTTTACAACATGTTCTTTGAATAATCAATTACATGACATGTCCTAACAATAATCAATTACATGACAACTATATAATCTAGGGAGCTATTGTTCTGCCTTGTCCATCGTGGCGTACCCAGGGCATCGAATTGCGTGGGATGCTTCGCTCAACATTCCTTATCTTGGTTGGATGGTCTATGAAAAGAGACATGTCATTGAACTGGTTAAAATCCTCTAAATCAGATACACCATCAACTCCTATAGCTTGTTGTTTTCCAGGAAAAACTACATGCTTCGGTTTGTCGGTGCTTTTCTTCTCATTGTTAGAAATGATCTGTTCAGCATAGAAGACCTGTGCAGCACGATTAGCAAGGATCCATGGGTCATCTTTGTAACCTACCTTACTTAGATCAAGAACTCTGACCCCATAGTTGTCTACCGTGACATGTTTGTCTTCAACCCATTGACATCGGAAAACCGAGATCTGAAATGTACCATAGTCTAGTTCCCATATGTCCTCAATAAAGCCAAAATATGTAATAATCTCACCAGTTTCATCATCTATGGCTTCGCATCGAACACCACTGTTTTGTGACATGCTCTTTTTGTCCTTGGACTTGGTACAAAATGTGAATCCACTAATGTCATAGGTTTGCCATGTTGTGACCTGGCGTGATGGTCCAGATGCCAAGCCCTTGATGGTTTGTTCTTCTATTGTTTCTCCACGTGGAATGTCCTTCACCATTAGCCATGTGTTGAACCGCTGCTTATGTTCCTTCATTACCCAATCATCCGTATGCCCAGGATTTTGCTCGCGAAGCTCATTGATGTGTTGTTGGATAAATGGCTCCATTATCGTTAGCTGATGTAGGATGCTCTGATGTGCCTCAAGTACTATATCGTAATCCGGTGGGATGAAAGATTTCCGTCCCATCCTCCCGCTTCCATACAGTCTACCCTCGTGTCGTGACGGAGGCAGACCTATTGCAACCTGGTCTTTTAGGATACTATTGCAGAATGGACCTCCGGACTCAATGGACTCTTCGGTACAGTACCCCTCTATCATGGATGCCTCGGGACAAGCACGGGTTGATACATAGCCATTCAGTATTGACATGAAACGCTCATACGTCCACATTTCATGCAAGTACATAGGACCCAATGCTTCTATTTGTGGCACCAAGTGCACCACAAGGTGCACCATAATATCAAAGAACGATGGAGGGAAACACATCTCAAACTGTGATATTGTCTCCACTGCGAATTCCTGAAGAGATGCCAACTCATCACGACCAATTACCTTTTGTGAAATCCTTTTGAAAAAGTAGCACAACCGTGTGATTGCCATCTTTAAAAACAAAGGATTTATAGCCCTGATGGCAATAGGTAGGAATGTAGTCAGCATGACATGGCAATCATGTGAGTTGTAGTTGGTGATTGTCAGGTCTTTCATTGACACAATACTCCGTATGCTAGAGCAAAATCTGGATGGGACTTTCAAATTCTTGAGCCAAACACACATCGCATGTTTCTCATCTACATTGAGATTGTAGCTTGCTGCTGGGAGATGGTACTTCCCATTTTCTTGAAGAACGGGATGTAGTTCCTTTTTTATGCCTAAATCTACCAAGTCCATGCGTGAATTGAGCCCTTCTTTTGTTTTGCCCTTTATGTCTAGCAAGGTGCCCATTATGCTTTCAAACACGTTCTTCTGAACGTGCATACCATCGATCGCATGCCGCACATCTAACTCTTTCCAGTAAGGCAAGTACTCGAAGAAAATAGACTTCTTCTTGAATATAGTCCCCGAAGATGGTTTAGCATCCTTCCTTGTTTTTCCGTCTTTTGTCTTCTTCCCGAAAACAAACTTGATATTCCTGACTATTTCAAAAACTCTATGACCTCTATTGTTACCCGATGGAGCAGTAGAATGTAGTTCACCATTATTGTCGAAGTACTTATCCATCTTTCGCATGCGGTACCTGTGTCCTTCCAATAAAAAGCGTCTGTGCCTCATGTAAACTATCTTCCTAGATGCAGCAAGGGATACGTAAGCAGTTCCATCAATGCATACTGTGCAACCAACCTTTCCCTTAAACTGGCCTGATAATGTGAAGAGAGCAGGGTAATCGTTGATCGTAACAAAAAAGAATTGCTCTCAGCGTGAATGAACCTTTACGATACTCATCCAACATTTGAACACCCGTTTCCCACAATATTTTCATATCCTCCATTAAGGGCTCCAAAAATACATCCATGTCAACTCTAGGTTGTGTAGGTCCAGAAATAAGGATGGTTAGCAAAATGTACTTCCGTTTCTGCATCAACCATGGAGGAAGGTTGTATATGGTGAGGATCACCGGCCATGTGCTATGCTTGCTGCTCCTCTCAGCAAATGGGTTCATTCCATCAGTACTCAGTGCGAACCTAACATTTCTCGGTTCATCGGCAAAGTCTCGGTGGTTGTCATTGAAATCTTGCCACTGCTTCCCATCGGCTGGATGTCGAAGCTTCCCATCGTTTTTGTGCTCATCAGAAGCATGCCAGCTCATAAGTCTGGCATCCTCAGGATTAGCGAACAAACACCTCAATCGATCGACGACGGGGAGGTACCACATCACCAAAGCAGGAATCTTTTTGAGCGCATAATAGTCTACTTCTTCTTTTTCTTTGCTCGTGGATTTTGAAGTCTTTTTTTGGGCTTTCTTTCGCTTCTTCCCTTTAGACACGGATGCAACACACTCTTCGTCCTCTCGATAGTCTTTATTCGTCTTGTACCTACTTGCACCGCACTTTGGGCAGCTCTCCAAGTCTTTATAATCATCACCTCGATAAAGGATACAGTGATTTCTACACGCGTGGATCTTCTCCACACCCATAGTGAGCGGACTGATTAGTTTCTTTGCATAGTACGTGTTAGCAGGCACATTGTTCTCCTTTGGAAGCATGTCTGCGATAATACTCAAGAACGCATCGAAGCCAGCATCAGACACACCATATTTAGCTTTTAACATCAACAGCTTTAGCACAGACCGGAGCGTCGTGAACTCTTTGGTACAACCCTTAGACTCGTCGTACAAAGGCTCTTCTGCTGCCTTCTTCAGGGACTCCATACCTTTCATTAAGAACATCGATTTATCTGTATGACGACGCAACATTGCCTCTAGCAACTCTGCATCTTCCTCATCCATAACACTTGGCAGAACATGAGGTCTATCATGTTCATTTCCTCCAGCGTAACCATGATCAGTAACATTTTGCACTACATGTTCGCTCTGTGGAAGATGTTGGTGTGTCTCGTGAACGAACTGAAATCTGTCGTCGATGTTCTCAGGGTTTCCAGTCGTATAAGGCGAAGAGCTACCCTCTCCATGCTTTGTCCAAATTGTGTAATCCTTCATAAATCCTCGGCATACCAGATGAGATATGATTTGTTCTGTGTCATTAAATACAGCAGCATTTTTGCAGTCCATGCATGGACAATATATGTGTTTTGTCTTTGTTCTCCAAGCATGGTTCGTAGCGACATCAATAAACCTATGGACCTCGGATATGTATGATGGATCTAGCCTTGATAAGTTATACATCCAGGATGTCCTCTCCATCACCACCTGTAAAAAAGTAACATAAAACACATGGTGAAACCCTATATCCAAAAATGTGGCTAAAATGTGAAACCCTCTCTCTCTCTCCTCTCTCTCTCTATCCTCTCTCTCTCTCCTCTCTCTCTCATGGAGGATGAGGAAGAGTCAGGGTTGGAGGATGAGGAAGAGGCGACTGTGACACTATCCATGGAGAAGGACGCGTTGGAGTGCGACATCTGCTGCCTACCCTTCCAGTCCGAAGTTTTCATGGCAAGTCAGATTATCATGCATGTATATATACAGTACATATTGATCGGTAGACTCCAGCATGATGCTCTGCTCTGTGTAAAATCAGTGCAAGAACGGGCATTCTGGATGTGCAAAGTGCTGCATCCGCACGGACGGTAAGTGCTGCACCTGCTCCGAGCGCATTGGCAACAATAGCTCTCTCTCCCTCTCCCTCTCCTCTCTAGAAAGTCGTGTAAAATTACATGCTTCGGTTTGTCACTAACAAAATGTAGTTAGACTACTTTATCTCTTCCAATAAAAGTAGTTAGACTACTTTATCTCTAACACATGGTGAAACCCTATATCCAAAATGTGGCTAAAATGGAGGAAAAACGAACAAAATTTGGCAAAAGAAACATAAGCCAAACTTTCCTAGCAACTAATAAACAAAAAAAATTAATACCCAAACCTATCTTTAACACATGGTGAAAGCCTAGTTTCAAAATGTAGTTAAAATTGAGCAAAAATAAACAATAACTGACAATTGAAACATAATTAAACCAACCTTCCATACAACACATTCACCATTCATTAAGCAACTAAATATGTGTTATGGATAAACTTATTTGAGAACTAAACATGAAAAAGGAGAGGGAATAGACAAAAACTAACCATCTTATGCAACCTCATTTGAGGAAATAGAGAAAATTACCTAGCTATACTCTTCTCTCTCACATGTAAAACCCTAGATCCAAAATGTGGCTAAAATTGAGCAAGAATGAACAAAAATTGACAAAGAAACATAAACCAACCTTTCTTATCCACCTTCTTCCAAGAAATGAAGACCAAAACCTCCCCCCTTATATTTTTGTGAAATCTGGACCTCCAAAATCGCCTCCAATGGAAGCTGGCTGCGAGCATACAGTTCACTGTCGCGGGGAAGAAGAGGGGTATTTATAACAGACAGTTCACTGGCGGTTGGCTTGAAAAACCGCCAGTGGAAACCTATTTCCACTGGCGGTTATCTTAACACAACCGCCAGTGGAAATAGGGTGTTTACACTGGCGGTTCTGTTACACGAACCGCCAGTGGAAATTTCTTTCTACTGGCGGTTCTGTTACACCAACCGCCAGTGTAAATACCCTATTTCCACTGGCGGTTGTGTTAAGATAACCGCCAGTGAAAATAGGTTTCCACTGGCGGTTTCTAAGTCGGGTCCACCTTGTTTTTTTTACTGGCGCGTGATAACTGAAACCGCCAGTGATAATTTATGGGTGCCGCAGGCTACGAGCTCTTTTCTACTAGTGTCCTGCTCCTGTCCATCCCAGCGCTGAGCACCATCCCCAGCCGTGGAGCTTCTTGCCCCAGCCGCTCCCTCCTCTCTCTCTCAGCTCTCTCGACGTCTCAATCTCTCGCGCCGCGCGCCCTGGCGTCTGCGTCCAGCTGAGCTCCTCGAGCTCGCGACCCTCTCCCTCTTGATGCCCTGCTGGCCAGCGCTTGTCGGACTCGCGACGCCCTGGCCTCCATCCGAGCTCGCCCTGGTCGGATGTGGATCCCTGCGAGCTCCACTAGTCCAACCCCAAGCTAAAGCTTCATTCATGGCCGCCTCTCCCTGCGCCCTGCCCAGCCGTGGGCTCGCCCCTGCCCTCCTGCTGGTGAGTCTTGCCCAAGCGCCGTCAACTTGTTGGTCATCTGTTCGATGGTCGAGCACGCTATGGCCCTGGCTGTCGCGCCCTCGCGCTCACTTCATCGGTCGCCCCAAGCTCGTCCTTATGCTCGGACCTTGCCTCGCCGCTGACCTCGTCTCTGCTGGTCCATGTCGCGCGACCCGTCTACGCGCGATGCTCCCTGCTCGCATCTGTATAGAACTGCGACAGCTCCTGTGCTGAGCTCTGCAGCCGTGCTTCCTCCAACTGCAGCTGCGTCACCAGGTCCTTGACATTGTGCTGTGTGCTGGGACAGTCCGTAGCTCGCCTGCGTGCCCAGCCGTCTCGAATCACGCCGTCGATTCTCGGCACCGCGAGCTCACCTTCCCTTACGCACATCTCTACAGTGCCTCATCACGCGTCTGCGTCATCGATTTTGTCGTCGAGCTGTTGAACCCGTCCTCCCTTGCTCGTGACTTCATCATCAACAGAGCTCGCGCTAACCAGCTCGACCCCACCTCACCAGCTCGCTCCAAACTTGATCTTGTCGTCGTTCCGTACTTCATTAAGAAATCCCTTGGGTCGGGCGAAGACGAAGCTAACAGCGTAATATTCACCAAGTGCTCGACAAAAAGCTCGAACAAGTCGTCGATCGTCATCCTCGTCTACGCCAAGATCCGAGAAGATTAGGCGCAGAAGAAAATAAATCAGTACGCGTTCGGAGAATTCTCTATGTGGATGAAGAAGAAGCGCGATTCGACACAACACTCACCCTATTTTCGGTGAAATGCTGAGCTGAAAGGCGTCGTCGATTTCGTGGTTTCAAGTCGGATTTAATTGATGGTAAGTTGATTCGTTATTCCAGTCAACTAGGTATATAAATAGATTAAATAGAATTGTTGGTCATGATAATTGTTATTAATTTAGCAAACGTATATTGTGATGTTTGATTTATATAAATCGGTAAGACAAGTTAATTAAGATACACAGTTTAAAGAGTTAATTAGATTGTTTCTATAACTATTTTAAGTCGTTGGCATTTAATAATAGCGAGTCCAGGTTTTACTAGACCTCTGAAATATATTTTACTAAAAATGATAGTGTGTGTTTATAATTTATTCTTGCTTGATAATAAAATTAGATGTAATTGAACAGGAGAAATGCACGTGTTGTAATTAGTATGTATAGTTTATTATTTTGTGATTATTACGTGTAGTCGTATGTCGATAACTAGTGTTTCCGTATGAAATTGTACAACGCCTCGTCGCTAGGTGTTTAATTCGCTATCGCGTAGCACTATTTAGGTTTGTGATATTTATGTCTATATGCATTCATGTGCATAATGCATTTCATTTAGGTACGTTGATTAACCACGTGATGTGGAGAACCTGAGCCAAATCGACCCCAAGCACGGGCTACTCTGCATGGTGATGCTGATGGACGAACCTGCCGGATCAAGTGCTAGGACAAGGATGATCGTCAAGTGGACGTCACCTAACAAACACTAACCTAGTGTTATTCAGGCAAGCCCCGGTACATGCAACCCCTTTCTTGTGTTTTTAAATAATTTTTGCACACTTTAAGTCTAGTGAAATGTGCATTAGGTTTATAGGAGTTGCTTGGAAACCCTTTAATGCATTGCCTACCTTGATATCCATACCTTTATAGATACTTCTGATGAAGTATCAAAATATGATTTACAAAAATGCTTATCCCTGCTTAGATCTTGTGGATAGAGGTTGTCTTTTGCATTAAGGCCTAGCTCAGGGGTTATCCTGAGGAAAGATGGCTTCTGTCTGTAAGAATATTTTCATTGGGAGCAATGGTGGGATCTTACTGCAAAGTTCCCTGTGATGCTCTTTTCATTCTAAGGAACACAAACAATCCTAAGGATGGAAGTACTTAAATCGAGACTTGGGCTAGGAACAGGTGATGTTCTACCTAGGTTGATTAAGGATTGGATGCGTATGTAGGCTTGATGATCAAGGACTATCTTAACTGGCCACATGCCCTGGATATGGGACAGGGTAAGCTTTGCCTCGGGCAGACTAATACCATAATAAGATAACACGCAATGGGAGTGGAGAGATGGCGAGGGTAGCGTGTACCCTCCGTGGCAAGAGGCTGGACGGTGGTGTATCTGTGCTCTCGATTGGCATGAACCTGATCTGGTCTTAAGAACCCCAGCGGCGAGTTGGCATATGCAAGGGTTAAGTGCTACATATGTCGTGTGGTTAGAGATCCTCAGCTGAGTAAATCGATTCGGATCGCCGTTATATCCCCGGACAGTGGAGACTTGGTCACTGCCCTGCAACCTAAGTCAGGATGTGAACCTCATGAATAAGAATGATGTTGTATTGATGAGATGGCGAAATTAGACCAGATGCAAACAGAATCTATTAATATCTGGCGTTAAAATATTGAAAGTAAGGACTCACTTTAGTAAGCTAATCCTGCAAAAGTATCTAAGTTGATTCTTGCTAAAGCCTCTCCTTGATTCCCAAATCCAGCATATCTTTGAGAGTCTTTTCTGTAGTCGTGTAAGTCTTGCTGAGTAATTCCATACTCAGGATTTTATTCCCTGTTGTTTTTCAGGTTATAGTTTTGTGCTGCTGATGATGGTGTTAAGTGCCGGTGGACTCGGCCTTCTTATAAGTCTAAGTAACTCTTCTATACTTCTTATTGAGGATGGTCACTTGAGCTAGCATATATTTCAAACTTATACTTTTGTAATCACTCCGATGAATATAATGTAAAATTTTTGTAACCTGTAAAATTTGGTAATAAGATTTCCGCTGCAAAAATGTTGATGTGTGTGATTTGTATTTACTTAATCCCGCGGTTTTGGTTGTAAGTGGTTTATCCGATGTCCTTGGGTTAATCGGACGGATCCTGTTAAGTTATCTGGTGCACATGCATGGCCGTCTGAGGTCTTTGGGACAAGGATAGGTGCATGTGGGCCTGATACCTTGGGAGGTTCTGCCACAAGCACTTCGATTTCCCGAGAGCGGGCAGTTCGTGAAGTGCTCTAGCCTAGGCACCGGACACTGTCCGGTGCGCCACAGGCTGGTGCCAATCTGTTTTGCTCCAAACTTGTAGAATTGCCCCAAGGTCATTTTCTTTGTATGTGTATATGAACTTTATGCGCCTAAGAAAATATCAACTAGGTAATCTAGTTAGTCCATAAGGTTTGTGATGGTCATCAAACACCAAAATCGTTTATAGGAAATGTTTGATGCCATTTCCCTTTCAATCTACCCCTTTTTGGTGATTGATGCCAACACAAACCAAAGAAAATACAAAGTGTGGAAATGTATCTAGTTTGCATTTTGTTATATGTGCATCAGTTACTTTGAAATGAAGGCAGTTTTAAGCATACATGATTGTTTTGATATGTTTAACATTTTGGACCACATTTGCACCACTTAGCTTGTTTTTTTTGCAAACCTTTTGGAAAAGTCTTTTCAAATTCTTTTGCAATTATCCAAAGGTATAAGAATATGATTTTAGAAGCATTTTCAAGTTTTGAAAATTCTCCCCCTTTTTCAAATGCTTCTCCTTTGGCTAACTAAAAGCTCCCCTGAAAAAGTTCTCTCCTTAGCTGTCAAGAGGGTTTTTGCAAATGCAAATTTTGTAAAAAGTTTTTAGAAAATAGGGTTAAAAAGTTTTCAAAAAATAGGGTGGTGGTGCGGTCCTTTTGCTTTGGCCTATATTAATTTCTCCACTTTGGCATTAAGCGCCAAAAATAGAGAAATCGAGATGCCTTTTACAAGAAAGATATGAAAGTAAGTACATGAGTAGGGCAAATGATATGTAATACCGACAGAGTCTTAGTGGAAGCCTTGCCTTTGCCTTTTACTCCATTTCCCTTTCAATCTAAGACTAAGTATAGAAATACTCTTGGAAACATATTAGTCTTAGCTTTGGCACAAGAAGAATAAGAAATATGCATTTTTACCAAATGAAAGAGACTTGATCAAAAGTATAAAATGAGCAATGTGTGCAAAATTTCAATCAAAGTTTCGAGAATCTAAGATGTTTAGTTCATTCCTAAGCTTGCTAAAAGTATTTTCACCTAGGTGCTTGGTGAAGATATCGGCTAATTGGTTGTGGGTACTAACATAGGCAATTTCGATATCCCCTTTTTGTTGGTGATCACTCAGAAAGTGATACCGGATGTCTATGTGCTTAGTGCGGCTATGTTCAACAGGATTATCTGCCATGCATATTGCACTCTCATTGTCACATAGGAGAGGGACTTTGCTCAATTTGTAGCCATAGTCCCTGAGGGTTTGCCTCATATAGAGTAATTGTGCACAACAATGTCCTACAACAATATACTCGGCTTCGATGATTGATAGAGCTACTGAATTTTATTTCTTTGAAGCCCAAGACACTAGGGATCTCCCTAGAAACTGACAAGTCCCTGATGTACTCTTTCTATCAATTTTACATCTGGCATAATCAGCATCAGAATACCTGATTAGATCAAAGGTAGATCCCTTGGAGTACCATAGCCCAAACTTAGGAGTGTAAACTAAATATCTCATGATTCTTTTCACGACCCTAAGGTGGATTTCCTTAGGATTGGCCTAGAACCTTTCACACATGCATACTGAAAGCATAATATCTGGTCGTGAAGCACATAAATAGAGTAAAGATCCTATCATCGACCGGTATACCTTTTGAACTACAAATTTACCTCATCTGTCGAGGTCGAGATGCCCATTTGTTCCCATGGGAGTCTTGATGGGTTTAGCATTCCTCATTCCAAACTTCTTGAGTATATCTTGAATGTACTTTGTTTGGCAGATGAAGGTGCCCTCATTAAGTTGCTTGATTTGGAATCCAAGAAAATACTTCAACTCCCCCATCATAGACATCTCGAAATTCTGTATCATGATCCTATGTCACACCTAGGCTTTAAGGAACAAAGCCAGGTGCACCTCATACATGCGCCAAGAAGACAACATACATAATAACAGAGTGTATAGAGATAAATGTCACAAAAATATCACAGTATTTATTACATAGCGGAAGTCTTACAAAATAAAAGATAAATATAACAGGATCTAAAATCTATCCTTGGCGCAAGAAAGCTGACTGGAAACGCCACCTAGATCAAGTCGAAGGCCTCAGTGTAAGGCGGCTCCTCTTCGACCACCTGCTCTTCTCCTGTGGGGGGTGTGAGACAGCAAGAGTGAGCTCACACATGTTCATCGCTCAACAAGTTGTGGGGAATAATGTGGCATGAACTCACCGAAGGTGGGAGTTCATGAAGTGTAAGGCTGATCAATGAAATAAAGGTTGAAGCTGAGCATTGCTTTTATAAGTTGGTCAAAATTTTATTAGCAATTACTAAGTGTAAGTAAATACCGAACCTTAGAAATAATAAATAAAAGTAATAGTAAAATAATCCCAAATGCAATGATATGACAAATTGAGTTTAAGTTCCATAAATTAATCATGTGAGTGTCCGAGCCACTCATGACCGTGAGCACGGCTAGTATACCAGTTTTACACTTTGCAGAGGTTGCGCATCTTTACCCACAAGTCGTGTTACCCATTTTCCACGGAGTTGATCAGACCCCATACACCTCTACCAAGGAAGCGAGGCAGGGTACCACTACGAGGCCTTTACAAAGTTCCACTAGCCTCAGATAACCCGCTATAGTTTGTAGGAAGCTCCAGTGAAGGAATCCCTCGCCTGCCCGCCATCGCAGCAAAATCAATCCAAGGACCTCCATACACTGACCACTCCCCTACTGCCCTTGCCCCTTTCGGGTAAGATAGCCATCCACTAGCTTTCCTAGTTAATCATCCAAGGGCGTCCCATTAAACCCTTGTGGTAGCACTGTTTTCCCAGGTGGTTCTCCATGTTCCCATTAACATAATGATCTTATCATGAACATAAAATAATGAACAGATAATAACAAGTGTAATAATGAGTAATAAGTATCTCTATACTCAAATCCACATAAAGCAATAGCATGTACTACCCAAAAATTTAGTAGTAAAACCAGTGGTGAAGCAAGGTACAAAGATTGTCAAAATCTAGGGTATCCAATTGGGTCCCATCAAAATTAACCTATGCAGATCATTATGAATAACAAGAACATGAATGGGTAAAAGAAGTGATCAAGGGCACAACTTGCCTTCAACAAGCTCCAGCTCAGCAGTCTCTACCAGCTGAACCCCGGAATCCTCTGTAGCTTGCTCGTCTACTCGCATCAACACAATACATACATAGTATAGAAAAAATTAACATTACACCAAACATGTAAATAAAATACACAGTAATAATCTAGACATTAAAATGAGATCATAGGAACTGGAATTATTGATTTTGGAGTTATAGATTTTTAGTTACGAATTTCCAAAGGTTTTATGCATTTAATACAAGATTAAGTACTAGATAAATTTTAATGTGCCTTTCATGCCAAAACAGTGGCACAAATGGATAGACAATATTATTATGAAAATTTAGGGACTGGAATGGACCAAATTGGAGTCCATATGCAATTTCTATGAATTATACAAATTCTATGAATTGTTTTTATATTAAAAACTCAATTTCTAATTCATTTTCTTGATTTTATAACTCTTTGGATTGGGCCTCAATAAAACAAAATAGCAGGGGCTACCACGAAAAATGTCCTAAGACTCAGACTGACACTGCTGCGGACTGCAGGTTCTAATCTATAATTCCCGAGGGGCTACTGTGCAAAATGTGCCGCGAAGGGGGGTATTCTCTACTATCAGTCGCAGGATCTTGATCTTGCGGCTAGGATTAGATCACCCACTCCGCGAACTGGTACACGATCTGTGCCGTTGGATCGAACACTAGCGACCCGGATTTAATATAGCTCCGATCGACCAACGCCCGCATGATCTAGGATCAACGGTAGACTACCGCCCTCAACCCGACCCCCTTCTTGATTTAATCTAAGCCATCGACTCTAATCTAACGGCTCGTGAACAGCTGCCCTGCTCTCCCTGTCGGACGACGGCACAACCATCGCGACGGCGGCGCCATCGCCGGCGGTGTCAAACCCCGCATAAGCGCTCCCGTTTTCTAATTCGGTTCAGCTAGTCCATGCGGAAGGCTTAATGAAGATGGGGGTGGATTTATTACCGCGAATTGATGACCCGACGGCGCTGGCCACGGTGTACAGCGGACTTCGCGGCAGTGCCCAACGACGGCGAGCAATCGCCGATGATGCAGTCGATCAGCTATCGCGCTTGGTGCTCGGTGAGTATCAATGGTGTCCACCGAAGACCCTGGACCCCTACCCGGAGCTCGGGTGACGCCTATGGCCCAAGGCAGCGACGGCGGAACACAGGGCTTCCGTGGCGGGTGGTGGTGGTGAGTTGTGTTTGACGCATGCAACGACACAAGAGGGTATAGGGGAAAGGGAAGGGAGAGCGCAACCGTTATATGGTCCATGGAGGTGACCAGCTAGTAACGGCGTCGACGGAAAAAGGGGAGAGGAGTTTGCCGGGGAACCCGCGATGGCTGTTATCACGACCGCGCGAAGGGATGACAGGTGGGTCCACGGACTCAGCGACCGAGCACAACACAAGCTGAGCCGTGGACAACGAGGGCGGGTGGCTGACGTATGGGGCCCGCAAAGCAGCGACGAGCTGTGCAACGGGACTGGAGGCGCGCAGCTGACGAAAGGGCCCCGCGCAGCAGAGATAGATAGCGCGCGGGCGGTGGGGGTTTGGGCCGTGCGGAAGAAAACGGGAATTGGGCCAAAAACGAAGTCAGACGGCCCATGTAGCTTTTTCTTTTTATCTTTTATCTTCTTTCCTCTATTTCTAAGATCAAATTGAATTCGAATTTCGAATTCAAACTAGTGCCAAATTTTTTCTCTTCTCTAATCATATCGTGAATTTAAAAAAAATACCAATTTTTAGAAATATAATTATATTATTTATATTTTTATATCATTTCTCTTCTTTTTATTTTCAAAACCCTAATTTTAATTTAGGGTTTAATTCAACCTTTAGAATTATTATTTTATTATCATTATCCTTATTATTTTATTTAATGAACTGTTGGGACCATGCTTCGTCGCCGAAGGTCCTGCAGAAAGAAACAGCTGCGGCTGAAGCTGCTCGTACGCGACGACGAAGGTATCAATCATGAAGCTTCGGGGTTATAACATATCCGAAGATGAAGGGTCAAACCGACTTAAAGATAGAATGACCTTTTAGCCTGTAGGGGTCTGAGTCATTGTTGTAAACTTTTATGAAGGGCAAGATTGTAATTCCTCACAGGCTGTGTCCTGTGCCTATAAATAGTGAATAGTATTCCTTTACTGTTCACACATTCCTGTAATTGCAAGAGCATCACTCAGGAATTATTGCTTGTCAAGGCGAAGGTATAAACATACCTTAAACATTGTATTCAAACATTTTAGATTAAGATAATAAATATGTGAATGGTACCATTTATCTACAACATATTTATCTTTAATATTCTACATTTCACATCGTTTTATATTATTTTCGTAATGTTATGTTTGTGACCTTCGTCCGAAGTTCATTAAACCCTTGAGGAGATAATGCTTTAGCGGACGAAGGGTATTTAATATTTAACATCTTTGTGTTGCCTTGTTCTTGATTCCTAGCATTTGAGAACAAGTCCCCAACATGAACAAACATGTAAAACTCCAACAAGATGCACTTTATTTTATTTTATTATCATTTGTTTTAATTCTTTTTATGATGCAAATAAGGCACATAAGATAAGGAGACTTCTATATATTCCTTTTATACAATTTTGAGTATTACAAATCCTACCCCCCTTACAAAGAATCTCGTCCTCGAGATTCAAGAAGGTCTAGGGAAAAGATGGGGAAAATCTATGCGAAGCTCTTCTTCTCTCTCCCAGGTAGCTTCGTCTTCTCCGTGGTGACTCCATTGTACTTTGCACATCTTTATCACCTTATTTCTTGTAACTCGAGTCAAAGTGTACAGAATTTTGATAGGGTACTCAGCATAGGTCAGATCATCTTGAACACTAAGGTCCTCCATTGGTAACTGCTCCTCAGGTACCCTGAGGCACTTCTTTAGCTGAGTCACATGAAATACATCATGTACATCTGACAGGTGATCGGGTAGTTCTAGTTGATATGCAACTTCTCCCACTCGCTTTAAGATCAAGAAAGGTCCTATGAAGCAAGGGGACAACTTTCCTTTAACTTTAAATCTCCTCATACCCCGGATTGGTGACACCTTCAGATACACGTGATCACCCTCCTTAAACTCCAGTAGTCTTCTCCTATTATCAGCATAGCTTTTTTGCCTTGATTGTGCAATTCTCAAATTTTCCCTTATCATTCGAACTTGTTCTTCTGCCTCTTGAATAAGTTCAGGCCCAAAGAACTGTCTTTCACTAGTTTGATCCCAATACAGTGGTGTCCTGCATTTTCTGCCATATAGAGCCTCAAGTGGTGACATCTTTAGACTGGCCTGATAGCTATTATTATATGAAAACTCAGCATAGGGTAAGCTCTTCTCCCAACTGCCACCATGCTTGAGAGCACAAGCTCTTAACATATCTTCCAGCACTTGATTAGTCCTCTCTGTCTGTCCATCAGTCTGGGGATGGTAGGCTAAGCTAAAATTCAACTTTGTATCCAAGCTCTCATGCAACTTCTTCCAAAATCGAGAAGTAAACTGTGATCCTCGATCAGACACGATCTTCTTAGGCACTCCATGTAGATAAACTATCCGAGTCATATACAATTCTGCTAATTTGGCTCCCGTGTAATTAATCCTCATAGGTATGAAGTGAGCCACTTTCGTCAATCTGTCCACAATCACCCAAATAGAGTCATACCCAGCAGGGGTGCGGGGTAGTCCAACAATAAAATCCATACCAATTTCTTCCCATTTCCATTCGGGTATCTTCAATGGGTGCAATAGTCTAGCGGGTCTTTGATGTTCGGCCTTGACTCTTTGACACATATCACACTTAGCCACATGTGAAGCCACATCTCTTTTCAATCCATACCACCAATACTTTTGCTTCAAATCCTGATACATCTTAGTGCTACCAGGGTGGATAGAGTAATCAGAATCATGGGCTTCCTTCAATATAGCTGTTGGGGACTTGTTCTCAAATGCTATGAATTAAGAACAAGGCAACACAAAGTGTTAAATGTTAATGCCCTTCGTCCAATGAAGCATTATTCCTTTAAGGATTAATGGACTTTGGACGAAGGTTGAAAGCAATAAAGTTACGAAGGTCAAAGGTGAATAAATTACAAATGAACAACTTTACTTTCACATTAAATTGATTTAATATGTTTAAGCATTGAATACAATTATACCTTTGCCTTGACAAAGATTGATTCCCAAATGATGCGATTGCAATTACAGAAATCCGTGAACAGTAAAGGAATACTGTTCACTATTTATAGGCACGGGACACAGCCTGTGAGGGATTACAATTATGCCCCTCATAAGGGATTACAACAGCGACTCAAACATTTATGGACTAAAAGGTCATTCTACTCCTAAGTCGGTTTGTAATACCGAAGCTTCATGAAGAGAAACCTTCGGTCATCACATGCGGACAGCTTCAGCCGAAGCTGTTTCTCCCTACAAGACCTTCGGCGACGAAGCATAGTCCCAACAATAGCCCCTTCACGGTGCTAGATCGTTTTTCGTAACGAGCTTGATCCGTGAAAAAAGTCTCTTAGGCTTCGGGAAGCCGAAGGTCCGAAAAACACCTTCCCTGAGCTCGTTGTCGAGAAACGATTTGGTTTCCGAGCGCGGAGCGGTCCCACCTTGCAGCAGGTGCAAGCAGCTGTTTGCCTGGTGTAAAAATCCTGACGATTCACCTTCTTACCTGCATCACTATATAAACAGACGGACAGGTGTGAAGTTACCACAGCATTCATTGCTATTTGCACTGTTTTGCTGCCAAAATTTTTAACCATAGCCGAAGCTTGACTCTCGGAATCAAACGAAGCTCCAGTTTGAAGCCTACTTCGTCAGAAGAAAAAGCTTCGGAAGAAAAAGTATTTAGTTCCCAAGAAATTTAGAATTAAATGGCCAGAGTGCGTTCTACCGCTAGGGTTGAGCGCGAGGGAGACGAAGCTGAAGGATCGGAGACTGTTCCCATCTCCGAAGCGATGCAACGATCCGGACTGGTGACCTCGGAAGGAATCCGTGCCGCCGAGACAGAGCAGGCTGCTCCCATCTCCGAAGCTGCTGCCGAAGCGGAAGAAGGAAATATTGAGGAGACTGATTCCGAAGATGATTATCGTATTGCCATGCCAAGTAAGCCCAGCCACTTGGACTTCGGAAAGTCGATTGTCTCTAAAGCTGATCTCTCTAAGATGGTGAAGTCGGGTTATTTCAGTGAGAGTCAGAAGAAGCTGCTTCGCTTCGGGGGGGGAAGAAACTACCCCGAAGCCGGAGAAGGATGAAATAGTCATTTTCAAGAGCTTTCTAAAGGCTGGGTTGAGATTCCCCCTCCATAGGATTATTGCAGATGTATTGAAGAAGTTTGAGATCTACTTTCATCAGCTGACTCCTAACGCTATCGTTAGGCTTAGTGTTTATATCTGGGCCCTCCGAAGCCAGGCGGTGGAGCCGTTTGCCGACAGCTTTTGTCGAGTTCATGAGCTGCATTACCAGACGAAGGCTAGAAAAGATGGATTACACGATAACTTTGGTTGCTACAATTTTGCCTATCGGAAAACCACAAAGTTTCCTGTAATCAGCTACCGAAGCAAATGGCCGGCAGGCTGGAAATCAGAATGTTTTTATGTGAAAGTTGACGAAGATAAAGAGAAGCTGGTACAAAGCCCTCTTGAATTGATCTTCGGAGAAACAAGACCGCGATGCCAAATGTCATTAGAAGGTCCCACTTGGGCTGCACTAGCTGAGTTTAAAATTATTTCAGAACATATCAGCACTAGGGACCTGGTTCAAGAGTTTTTGGCCTTCAGGGTTTTTCCTACTTTAAAAGAATGGGAAATGCCGAAGCTAGAGGGGGAGAAGAAAGAAGGAGAACTTGTGCGGTTACCTTACTATTACAAGTTTAAGAAATACTTCAAAAAACCTTGCCAAGAGTGGCTGGACACAATTGAAATAATGTGCAATGAAATACTCGGTAATTACTCCAAAAAAGAAGATCAGTTGATGACTGCGGCCTTCGGTACCCGTCCGAAGCGAAGACTGAATCGAGTACTGGACGCCTTGGGCTTTGAATACCCTGATTACGAACAACTGAATAAGATTGTCGAAGGCCGAAAGAGGAGAAGGGTAGCCGAAGCTTTAAATGAAGATGAGAAAGAACCACCAAAAGAGAAGAATATTCTGAAGAAGAGAAAAGTAACATCTCCGAAGCGAAAAGTATCTGACGAAGAAGAGACTGCCGCATCACGCTCTACCACTGAAGTGGAAGAGATTTTGAAGGTAATGACTGAATCCCTGCCTGTGAAGCTAAGTCCATTAGGGCTTCAACTGACAAAGTTTTTTCAGAAGGAAAAGGAGCCCGAAAAAACGAAGAAAACAAAAAAGAGACACAGAATCATCGCAGTGACCGAAGTCATTGACAAGACACCACCGAGAGCTTCAGCTCGGAAGACACCAGCGACTGAGGAAATATCAAATGTTGAAGTCGCACCTTCGGAAATCGCGGCTACCGAAGCTACCTCAGCCGAAGATTTGAACTTGGAAACCACAATCGAATATATCGACAAAATACTGCTAGAGATGGCCACAGAAGAGGCTACTACTGCCGCCGAAGAGACCATGACCGCAGTGTCTGGGAAAGGAAAGGAAATAGCTGACGATACTTCGGAGGACGAAACCTTCATGTTTCAAAATTTAGTTGGACAAGAATTGACAAAAACTGAAATTGAAGAGCTTAAAGAATATGCCAAATCTTGCGAATATAAACCAGGAGCACTCCTCTTCGGTGGTATTGACGATGAAAAATTAGGCTGTATCCGGGACCAAACTGGAGCTAAGATTGTCGGTACTCTATCAAAGAGTATCGGTTTCCCTAAGCTAGAAACAGATATTAGCCGCTATCGACGTCAGCATATCGTTGGTAGTTTATTTTATTCCAATTTCAAGGTGAACTACTTTTCCCTTGACTTTTATTGTTTTTAATAATAAAGACATTTCTAACGAAGGTTGTTTATGTGCAGAGTATGCTGTTGAGTAAGGCTTTGAAAATGCAGCAAGATCTGGAAGACAAAAAACACGAGGTTATAATTGGAAATCTAGAGAACAAAATAAAAGAGCAATCAGCTACTATTGAAAAGAAAGACTTCGAGCTTCAGTCAACCGAAGGCTTATTGGAAAAAGCCGAAGCTAAAATAGCAGAATTGAATACGAAGCTTCTCTGCCAATCTGAACAGTTTGAACAAGAAAAGCAAGAACTTAATGCGAAACTTGAAGCCGAAGTCCAACAAAATTCAGATTTGAAAAAATTATTGGCAAGCCTTCAAGACAAATGTTTGGAGTTTAGCAATAAATGTATTCAACGACTGAGAAAGATATTCCACTCAGTTGGGGCTAGCAGTGAGAAATTCACCCCGTCAACTGAAAATTTACAAAAGACCTTCGAACATATTGAAGGTGAAATTGATGAACTTGACGAAGTTATAGCCGGGCACGATGACTTCTGTGCCTGGGTAGCTTCTCGGGGCACTGCTGCAGCTTTTCTGAAAGCTGGCTGCGACCATGGAAAAATTATTAATAGACCCAATTTCACTCTATCACCATCAATTTTAGATGACATTCCTGACCTCGCCCGAAGCATTTCTAATAGATTTGTAAAGATGATATGGACAAAAGGCGGGCGAGAAAAGGCTGGAGACGAAGCTCGGAGTCATCTTGAACCAGTAAGAAATCATACCTTGTGTTTACCTTTTCCTTCAAACTTGGTCTTGACACAACTTAATTCATGTAGGGTGACGAAGCCGAGACCGATGCTTGAAGAGTATGATGCCGAAGCTGAGGCCCCATGCAGATCAGTAGGAGTAGACTGTAGAAAAACTCAAGAAACTTTTGAAATAACTTTTGTAAATATAACTAAACTATTCTTGATGAATTTTGTTCATACCTTGTAACATGCTCTTACCCTTCCGTTAATGTATGAGGTGCTTTGATGTGGACGAAATTATCCTTTTTTTTGAGCCTAAGGCGAAAAACACCTTCCCTTCTTTTCGTACACAACGAAACATAAAAAACAGTTTTTCCTTTCTGCCGAAGCTCTTCTTTTCATATACAACGAAGTACAAAAGACTTCTTTTTGCCGAAGCAACTACTTATGCTATGATGATGGTTATCCTACATATGCCTGGATGAATGTTCATGAATGCAAATGTTATGATGTAATGTGGTGTGCAAATGAATGTCCAAACACATATCCGAAGCAGTAATCACAACTGTTATTTCCTTAGAAACAATCACATATCAGCGCTGACTTTTCGCTGTAAGCCTCCCTTAGGAGCTTCTTCGCCTTTTACTTTCGGCGGTATCAGCGTTGACTTGTCGCTGTAAGCCTCCCTTAGGAGCTTCTTCGCCTTTTACATTCGGCGGTATCAGCGTTGACTTTTCGCTGTAAGCTCTGCATTCCCTTTGGAACGACTTCTGAGCAAAAAACTTACACTGCGCCCCCTTTGGGGCGACTTCTTTAGTAGCTTCGTCGTACTCCGCATCCCCTTAAGGACGGTTTTCGAGCTTCTTCCCTGTTTCTTTTTTTTCCGGCACTCGATGGTGCATTCTCAGTTTTTACATTTACATCTCTAGGGGATTTTGCCCTTATAGAACTGAACTACAAAGGAATTACAAGTGATGGCCCCATTAAAAACCTTTCTCCCCCTTCAGAAAGGAAAAGGGTGCCATAAAAGAAAAATAAAAAATATATAAAAAATTACATCAAGTTATACATAATATCGCCGAAGCTCATCCGCATTCCAAGATCTAGGAATGTCGTTGCCGTCCATATCCTTCGATCTGTATGAACCGGGTCTTGACGAAGATACTACCAAAAAAGGTCCCTCCCATTTCAACTGCAACTTGCCCACTGTATCTGGGTTAGCTACTCTCCGAAGCACCAAATGTCCTGGCTCAATATTCTTTAGCCGAACCTTTCTATCACGCCATTTGATTGTTTCGGCTTGATATTTATTGATGTTCTCCACAGCTTGAAGCCTGATCCCTTCTATAGCATCTTTTTCCACAGAATGATCAGCTTCGGAATTTGATTCTGTCGAAGCTACTACTCTTATTGATCCAGTTTTAGCTTCCTCCGGAGTTATTGCTTCGTCACCAAACAATAATTTGAATGGAGTAAAGCCTGTTGACCTTGATGTTGTTGTATTGTGGCTCCACACCACTTTGATTAATTGATCTGGCCATTTTCCCCTAGGTTGATTGAAGATTAACTTCATTATTCCTGTCATTATGATGCCATTAGCTCTTTCAACAAGTCCATTTGACTCCGGATGTCTATCTGATGCAAAATGGATCTTCGTGCCAATTTGATCACAAAATTGTCTAAAATCTTCGGAGTCGAACTGTGTTCCGTTATCTACAGTGATGGCCTTTGGTACTCCGAAACGACAAACAATATTCTGCCAGAAAAACTTTTGAATGGTGGCCGAAGTTATTGTGGCTAAAGGCTTTGCCTCAATCCATTTAGAAAAATATTCCACGGCCACTACAACATATCTTAAGTTTCCTTGGGGCGGTGGTAACGGACCTAACAAGTCAAAGCCCCACCTTTGCAATGGCCAGATGGGTTGTATCAGCTGAGTTAAAGACGAAGGTTGTTTTTGATCTCTTGCACATTTCTGACAACCTTCGCACTTTTGAACTAATTCCGCTGCATCCGAAGCTGCCTTCGGCCAATAAAACCCTTGACGAAAAACTTTTCCAAGTAACGGCCTAGATCCAATGTGAGATCCACACAGGCCTGCATGTATTTCTTTCATCAATTCTATGCCTTCGGCTCTGGACAAACACATAAGTAATGGAGCACAAACTCCATGCTTGTAGAACTCCCCTTTTATCATGACATATGGACGAGCTCTTGCCTCTATCCTCCTGTTATAAGCTTCGTCATCTGAAAGGAAGTTACCCTGAAGGTAAGAGATGATCTCAGTTCTCCAGTCTTCACTATAAACAGGAGATATATTGAGGACTGCTCTTTCAAGAAGCTCCACTGAAGGTGCTTTTATTGTTTCGAAGAACACATCCGAAGGTAAGGGCAGCCCCTGTGCCGCTGACTTAGCTAGCAAATCAGCATGCTCATTTTCTCCTCGAGGAATATTTTTGACAGAAAATCCTTCGAAGGAGGCTTCAATCCTTCGGACCGTGTCTAGATATTTTTCGAGCTTCGGATCTTTAGCCTTACAACTCTTGTCAATATGACCGGAAACAACCTGGGAATCAGTTTTAAGAATGGCCCTTCTGATTCCCATTGCTTTTAACTTCCGAAGACCCAAAAGCAGGGCTTCGTACTCAGTAATATTGTTTGTGCAACTAAAATCGAGTCTTGCCGCATAACAAGTTTTAACTTTGGATGGTGAGACCAACACAGCAGCTGCTCCTGCTCCGAAGGTTCCCCAAGACCCATCGCAAAACACTGTCCATACTTCGGCATCTTTATTTGTTTCATCATCCTGAGCCCCTGGCGTCCAGTCGGCAATGAAATCTGCCAACGCTTGAGACTGGATCGAAGATCTATGCACATAATCAATGCAAAATTCACTGAGCTCTGCAGCCCATTTTCCAATCCGTCCAGTAGCTTCTCTATTTCGCATAATATCCTTCAACGGTTGCGAAGAAGGAACAATAATATTGTATGCTTGAAAGTAATGTCGAAGCTTCCTGGATGCCATCAAAACAGCATATAACACCTTCTCCAGTTCTGTATAGTTTTTCTTTGATACACTAAGAACCTCAGATACAAAATATACTGGGACCTGCTTCTTGACTTGGCCATCAAACTTTTCCTGGACAAGTGCTGCACTTACCGCTGAGTGCGAAGCTGCCACATATAATAACAAAGGAGCCCCTGGTGTTGGTGGAGTTAAAGTTGTTAGATCCATCAAATATTGCTTCAGTTCCTCGAAGGCTTTTTGTTGGCTTGGTCCCCATTGAAAGACTTCGGCTGATTTCAGCACTTCAAAGAATGGTAAATTTCTCTCTGCTGATCTGGATATGAATCTATTGAGAGATGCCAACCTCCCCGTCAATCTTTGGGCCCCCTTTTTTGTATTTGGTGGCTCCATTCGAAGTATAGCTTCAATTTTACTTGGATTAGCTTCAATTCCCTTTGTTGAAACCAAGCATCCAAGAAATTTTCCCTTCTTTACTCCGAAGACACATTTTTCTGGATTCAGCTTTAGACCAGCTTGTCTAAAACTGGCGAAGGTCTCCTGCAAATCAGCAATGTGATTTTCTTGTTTCGTGCTTTTTATAATGATATCATCAACATAAGTTAGCACATTTCTGCCTATCTGAGACTGAAGAACCTTCGAAGTCATTCTGCTGAAACTTCCTCCAGCGTTCTTGAGCCCCTCAGGCATCCGAAGGTAACAATATGTTCCACTAGGGGTTATGAAACTGGTCTTCGGCTCATCCTCCTTCTTCATCCAAATTTGATGATAGCCTGAATAACAGTCTAAAAGACTCATAAGCTCTGACGAAGCTGCTGCATCAACTAAGGAGTCTATCCTTGGCAGTGGGAATTCGTCCTTCGGACAGGCCTTGTTGAGATCCGTAAAATCGATACACATTCGCCAATTGACATTGGCCTTTTTTACCATAACAGTGTTAGCTAGCCATTCTGGGTACTTTACTTCTCTGATAACTCCTGCACTGAGGAGTCTTTTGACTTCATTCCGAGCTCCTTCGGCCTTGTCATCAGACATTTTCCGAAGCCTCTGCTTTCTGTGTCTGAAGGATGGGTCAACGTTGAGCGAGTGTTCAATAACATCCCTGTTAACCCCGCAAAGATCATTAGCTGACCATGCAAAAACATCTTTGTTGTTGAACAAAAACCTTATCAAGGTTTTCTCCTGTTCTTCGGATAATTGAGAGCCCAACAGCACCTTCTGCTCTGCTATGTCCTCACATAAGAGCATGGGCTTCGGCTGATCTGCCGAAGCTGCTTTCTCCCTTCTGAATTTGTACTGTTCAAAAGCTTCAGCTCCATCTATATTATGGATTGCTTTTGAGTCAGTCCAGTTTCCTTCGGCCCTTCTGGCAGCTTCCTGATTTCCATGAATAGCAATGGGTCCTTGATCCGAAGGTATTTTCATGCAAAGATAAGCAGGATGAAGAATTGCTTCGAAAGCATTGAGGGTGCGACGACCAATAATTGCATTGTAAGGGTATTCCATGTCAACAATGTCAAACACAACTTGCTCAGTTCTGGTGTTGTTGATGAATCCGAAGGTCACTGGCATGGTAATCTTGCCTAGTGCTACAATCTGTCTTCCTCCGAAGCCACAGAGAGGGTGTGTAGCATCATGGATCTTGTCTTCGGGCTCTTGCATTTGTCTGAAAGCTTTAGCAAATATGATATCAGCTGCGCTGCCTGTGTCAACCAAGACATTATGGACTAGAAATCCTTTGATCACACAAGAGATAACCATAGCATCATTATGTGGGTAATCCTTGAGTTGAAGATCCTCTTGGGAGAAGGTAATTGGAATGTGGGACCATCTTGACTTGATGAAGGGTCCTTGCACCCCAACATGCTGTACCCTTCTCTGTGCTTCTTTCTTCTGCTTTTTGTTGGCTGGTTCTGAGCATGAACCACCTGTTATCGGGAGCACCAGCTTCAGGGCCGAAGCAGCTACAACTTGATCGCTGAACGAAGCCATCAGCTCAAAAAGTGGAAGTGAGTTGACCGGAGGTGGGCGCCAATGTTGGGGACTTGTTCTCAAATGCTATGAATTAAGAACAAGGCAACACAAAGTGTTAAATGTTAATTGTAACACCCGGATTTTAGGGGTCCAAAGCCCGGGTGCAAACATAAACACCAGGTATGCTGGGACCAAGTCTCACACATATGATGTATAGTGGCACAGGATCGAATGTCACAACTTTATATATAATAGGAATTCTATACAAAATAAACAATTACATTATAAGGAGACAACGGTCCAGCAACCCAAAGTTGACTGGGAGACGACGACCTAGACCTCTCACGAACTCGTCACAGCATCCTCCAAGCGCCTCATCCTGTGGTACCTGCTCTTGACCTATGGTGTGTGTGAGACAGCAAGAGTGAGCTCACATACGTTCATCGCTCAACAAGTTGTGGGGAATAATGTGCATGAACTCGCCAAAGGTGGGAGCTCATGTGAAGTGTAAGGCTTACCAAAGAAGATGGTTAGAGCTGAGCATTGCTTTTAAAGTTGGTCAAAATTTTATTAGCAGTTACTAAGTATAAGTAAATACCAACCCAGTTAAATAGTAGAACAAAAGTAACAACTTCACCTGCGATGCAATGCATATGACAAATTGAGTTTAAGTTCCATAATTTAATCATGTGAGGGTCCGAGCTGCTCATGACCGTGAGCACGGCTAGTATACCAGTTTTACACTCTGCAGAGGTTGCACATCTTTACCAACAAGTCATGTTACACAGAGAAAGGGAGAAGGGGCTGGGTCAAAAGAGAGGGAATGGTAGATGGGCCGGAAATGAAGTTTTAGGCCCAGCCAGGCTTTCCTTTGTTTTTCTTTTCTTTTATGAATTTTTCTGCTTTGTTTTTTTTTATTCCAATTCAAATTTAAATTCTGTTTGAACTTAAGTTTTTCAAATATCCAATAACAATCCTAAGATGAAGATATCGCCTATTATTTATTTATTTATAACATATATATATATATATTTATAGTGTACCTTCTTTTTCCTTTTCTTCTCTTTGCTTATTTCCCTTTCAAACTTTAAACTTTTCCCATAGATTTGAATACAAATGCAACCATACAAGAACTACAACATGAGATGTATTTATTTATTTGTTATTTGTCCAACATAATCCTGTTTATTGAATATGCACAAGGAAAGGAAGACCAAATAATCACCAAGGGTCTCATTTATTTCTATTTATTTATTTTATTAGTTTTTTTTTACACAAATTTTGGGCTTTACATTAATGCCCTTCGTCCAATGAAGCATTATTCCTTTAAGGATTAATGGACTTTGGACGAAGGTTGAAAGCAATAAAGTTACGAAGGTCAAAGGTGAATAAATTACAAATGAACAACTTTACTTTCACATTAAATTGATTTAATATGTTTAAGCATTGAATACAATTATACCTTTGCCTTGACAAAGATTGATTCCCAAACGATGCGATTGCAATTACAGAAATCCGTGAATAGTAAAGGAATACTGTTCACTATTTATAGGCACGGGACACAGCCTGTGAGGGATTACAATTATGCCCCTCATAAGGGATTACAACAGCGACTCAAACATTTATGGACTAAAAGGTCATTCTACTCCTAAGTCGGTTTGTAATACCGAAGCTTCATGAAGAGAAACCTTCGGTCATCACATGCGGACAGCTTCAGCCGAAGCTGTTTCTCCCTACAAGACCTTCGGCGACGAAGCATAGTCCCAACAATAGCCTCACGAAGGCTATCAATCTCTAGAACACATATCCGATCCTTGAACCATATAGTACCCTGCTCATCCTCCGTGAATTCGGGCACTCTACCTTCCGTAATCAGATCCTTAATCTCTTGAATTTTAGCATCACCCACTTGGCCTTTACGAATTTCTTGCTCCAAGGTAGGATCCAATTCAATGGTGACTCCTTTAGTGTGTGTAACAATTCCCAGGTTGAGTCTCTCAAAATCTTTTGCTAATTCATCGGGTAGCTGGACAAAAAAAGCGAAGTGAACATGCTCCTTCCGACTCAAGGCATCTGCAACCAAATTCGCCTTGCCCGGGTGATAGTGAATCTCCAAATCATAATCCTTAATGAGCTCCAACCAACGACGTTGTCTAAGGTTGAGATCCTTCTGAGTGAATATATACATCAAACTCTTATGATCCGTGTACACTTGACACTTAGTTCCCATAATATAATGTCTCCAAATTTTAAGTGCGTGCACAACCGCTGCCAGTTCTAAGTCATGAGTGGGGTAGTTCAATTCATGTTTCCGCCACTAACGAGACGCATAGGCGATCACGTGTCCTTCTTGCATGAGCACACATCCCAATCCTTGGCCACATGCATCGCAATAAATGTCAAATCCTTTCTGTAGATCTAGCATAACCAACACTGGTGGTGACATCAATCTCTTCTTCAATTGATCAAAGCTTTCTTGACATTTCTCATCCCACTTAAATTCTCTTCCTTTCTCCAAAAGCGAGGTCATAGGTTTGGCAATCTTAGAGAACCCTTCAATAAATCTCCGATAATAACCTGCAAGCCCCAAGAAACTCCGAATCTCAGTAACTGTAGTGGGCACTCTCCACTCCATAATCTCCTTGACCTTAGCAGGATCCACTGCTATTCCTCCATTAGAAATAATAAGTCCAAGGAATGGCACCTCATCAATCCAGAATTCGCACTTGCTAAACTTGGCGTATAGTTGATTATCTCGTAGCTTCTGTAGCATCAATCTCAGATGTTCCTCATGATCACTATCACTCTTAGAATAGATAAGAATATCGTCGATAAACACCACGACGAATCTGTCCAAATACTCCATAAACACCTTATTCATCAAATTCATGAAATAAGCTGGTGCGTTAGTTAATCCAAACGACATAAAAGTGAACTCATATAATCCATATCGGGTTGAGAAAGCCGTCTTGGGGATATCCGATGGTCTAATCTTCATTTGTGGTAACCCGATCGGAGATCAATCTTCGAGAATACCCTGGCACCTCTCATCTGATCAAACAAATCCTCAATACGGGGTAACGGATACTTGTTCTTCACAGTAACATCATTAAGTGATCTATAATCCACACACATCCGTTGCGAACCGTCCTTCTTCTGCACAAACAGCACTGGTGCTCCCCAAGGTGAGGAACTCAGACGAATGTACCCAGCTTCTTGCAACTCTGTTAACTGCTTCTTAAGTTCCTTTAATTCTTCTACAACCATCCTGTATGGTCGCTTAGATATAGGGGCAGTTCCAGGTAGAAGATCAATCACAAACTCAACTTCTCGATCTGGTGGCATCCCTGGTAACTCCTCTAGAAAGACATCTGGAAAATCTCTAACCACACGGATGTTGTCACCAACAAACTCCTCAGGTATGAAGTATATTGCTCGTTTGGAAGAGGTGGTTACTGCAATTTGAACTTGAAATGTTTCTCCTTTAGGGCTAGTGAGTTCTATAGTACCTCTACCACATGCTATAATGGCCTTTGCCTTTCTTAACCATGACATACCAAGAATCAGATCTATACTGCTGGCCTCTAGTATTATAGCAGTAGCTCCAAATTCTCTTCCCATAATTGTTAATGTCAATCTACGTGTCATTTGATTTGCCTCAATAGGTCCTTTGTGTGTGATTACTATCATTGGTTTTCTCATATTTAGCAGTGGTATTTCATTTGTGTTGGCATATCGAGCAGACATGAATGAATCTATAGCACCAGAATCAAATAATATGGTTGCAGGAATTGCATTAACATAAAACATACCAAGTACGATGTCCGCACCATCAGGAGTAGCATCAACGCTGACTTGATTCACCCTGGCTATAGAATATCCCTTGCCAGGAGTTTGTTGCTTGTTCTTAGCTGGTGTACCAGAATTCCCCATTGGACAAGCATTAGCATAGTGCCCAATCTGACTGCACTTGAAGCATGTAGGGCCGGTCTTCTATCCTGTAGGCCTCGTCGGGGTGCCAGTGGGAGTAGCCTGACGAGTAGGAGGTCTCCGTGGAGACCCCTGTGGAGCGTACTAAGCTGGGCATGGTCCTCCTGGTCGAGTCGGTGTACCCTGTGGCAAAACATAGCGGGGAGGAACACTGCTACTACCCTGTCCCTGTGAGATAGCCTTCCTCTTCAAATCACCCAGTTGTACACGCTTGTGTTCAATAGCAAGAGCCTTATCCAGTAGCCTCTGAAATGATGGAAATGTGTGTGCAACCAGTGCATACTGCAGGGGTCCATTAAGTCCTTCAATGAAATGCTCCTGCTTTCTCTCATCCTCAGCAACCTCATCCGGAGCATATCTTGACAACTGAATGAATTTATCTCTGTACTCGCTGACAGACATGTTGCCTTGCTTCAATGACAGAAACTCCT
Organism: Zea luxurians; assembly: GCA_029449295.1. Lineage (NCBI taxonomy): Eukaryota > Viridiplantae > Streptophyta > Magnoliopsida > Poales > Poaceae > Zea > Zea luxurians. The sequence continues at coordinate 7,005,225 of JAOPSE010000005.1, read as the reverse complement.
TCTTCTTGATCTTCATCAAACCAGCTGGAATGTGGTAGTTTCTGAACTGTGTACTGAATTCCGCCCAAGTAATAGTATTAGCAGCGTCATGGGCAGCAGTATAAGAATCCCACCAATCATCAGCAGGACCTGTCAGACGACCAGAGGCATAAAGAACTTTCTCCCTGTCTGAGCATTGGGCAATGTTGAGCATCTTATCAATTGCTTTCTGCCAATCATCTGCATCTAGTGGATCTGGCGAATTGGCGAAGGTCGGTGGCTTATGACTCATAAACTCCCGATGCTTATCGCGAGGTTGAACTGGTGGTGGTGGTGGAGGCAATGACACTTGTTGCTGTTGCTGCTGTTGTTGAAATTGCTGTTGCAGCTGCTGTTCCGCCCTTCTTTCCTGGCGTATCTCCTCTCACTCCTGGCGCAATTCCTGGCGTATCTCTTCTCTTTCCTGGCGCATCTCCTGGCGTTCTTGCTGCATCTGAGCCCGCATATCTGCCATAGTGTCTGCCATTTGCTGCATCATCCTCATCTGAGCTGCAATCAGTGGGTCAACTCCACCTGGTGGAGGATTAGGAGGATTCATATCTACTGGTTGTGGCTGGGGTTGTCTATATATCCATCGAGTGTGTCGATTAGGAGGCAAATCAATTCCACCACCCCACCTGGTATTGACCATCTGAGTTAGATACATATGGTAAGAGAATAGTAGACAAGGCAGTAATTACGAATCATGTTACTTTGGGGGATTTATTAGCTAAGCGGATTAATATTTTAACTACCATAGCTAATTCATTACCTTATAATGGTACATACTAAGATATCCATAAATAATATTTCAATCAATCAAAGAAGCAATTTAGACATTTATCATCAGAACAATCAAACAACATTTTCAAATAGAGAAAATAGTTTTAATTTTGTCTTAGGCCTCCTATCCCCTAAGAAGGTCATAAATGTAGGATTCCAAGGTGTGAAATCCATCTTGTCCTAGAATAGAGAAGGTAAGAATGATCAGAGTAGAATAGTAGAAGGTGAGACATGATCAAGATAAGTGTAGAAAGAATCAGAGTAAGGTAAGTTTAGAAGGATTCAGAATAAGCTAAGTAGGTAACGGTTTTGTCCATTTCTATCTGGGTCTCGTCCTACAGTCAACATTTCCTCTGATGCCACTTCTATCACACCTGGGCTTTAAGGAACAAAGCCAGGTGCACCTCATACATGCGCCAAGAAGACAACATATATAATAACAGAGTGTATAGAGATAAATGTCACAAAAATATCAGAGTATTTATTACATAGCGGAAGTCTTACAAAATAAAAGATAAATATATCAGGATCTAAAATCTATCCTTGGCGCCAGAAAGCTGACTGGGAAACGCCACCTAGATCAAGTCGAAGGCCTCAGCGTAAGGCGGCTCCTCTTTGACCACCTGCTCTTCTCCTGTGGGAGGGTGTGAGACAGCAAGAGTGAGCTCACACATGTTCATCGCTCAACAAGTTGTGGGGAATAATGTGGCATTAACTCACCAAAGGTGGGAGTTCATGAAGTGTAAGGCTGATCAATGAAATAAAGGCTGAAGCTGAGCATTACTTTTATAAGTTGGTCAAAATTTTATTAGCAATTACTAAGTGTAAGTAAATAACGAACCTTAGAATTAATAAATAAAAGCAATAGTAAAATAATCCCAAATGCAATGATATGACAAATTGAGTTTAAGTTCCATAAATTAATCCTGTTAGTGTCCGAGCCGCTCATGACCGTGAGCACGGCTAGTATACCAGTTTTACACTCTGCAGAGGTTGCGCATTTTTACCCACAAGTCGTGTTACCCATTTGCCACGGAGTTGATCAGACCCCATACACCTCTACCAAGGAAGCGAGGTAGGGTACCACTACGAGGCCTTTACAAAGTTCCACTAGCTTCAGACTACCCGCATCAGTTTATAGGAAGCTCCAGTGCAGGAATCCCTTGCCTGCCCGCCATCGCAGCAAAATCAACCCAAGGACCTCCCTACACTGACCACTCCCCTACTGCCCTTGCTCCTTTCGGGTAAGATAGCCATCCACTAGCTTTCCTAGTTAATCAGCCAAGGGCGTCCCATTAAACCCTTGTGGTAGCACTGTTTTCCCGGGTGGTTCTCCATGTTCCCATTAACATAATGATCTTATCATGAACATAAAATAATGAACATATAATAACAAGTGTAATAATGAGTAATAAGTATCTCTATACCCAAATCCACATAAAGCAATAGCATGTACTACCTAAAAATTTAGTAGTAAAACCAGTGGTGAAGCAAGGTATAAAGATAGTCAAAATCTAGGGTATCCTATTGGGTCCCATCAAAATTAACCTATGCAAATCATTATGAATAATAAGAACATGAATGGGTAAAAGAAGTGATCAAGGGCACAACTTGCCTTCAACGAGCTCCTGCTCAGCAGTCTCTACCAGCTGAACCCCGGAATCCTCTATAGCTTGCTCGTCTACTCGCATCAACACAATACATACATAGTATAGCAAAAATTAACATTACACCAAACATGTAAATAAAATACACAGTAATAATCTTGTCATTAAAATGAGATCATAGGAACTGGAATTATTGATTTTGGAGTTATAGATTTTTAGTTACGAATTTCCAAAGGTTTTATGCATTTAATACAAGATTAAGTACTAGATAAATTTTAATGTGCCTTTCATGCCGAAACAATGGCACAAATGGATAGACAATATTATTATGAAAATTTAGGAACTGGAATGGACCAAATTGGAGTTCATATGCATTTTCTATGAATTATACAAATTCTATGAATTGTTTTTATATTAAAAACTCAATTTCTAATTCATTTTCTTGATTTTATAACTCTCTGGATTGGGCCTCAATAACAGAAAACAGCAGGGGCTACCACGAAAAATGTCCTAAGACTCAGACTAACACTGATGTGGACTGCGGGTTCTAATCTATAATTCCCGAGGGGCTATTGTGCAAAATGTGCCACGAAGGGGGGTATTCTCTACTATCAGCCGCAGGATCTTGATCTTGTGGCTAGGATTAGATCACCCACTCCGCGAACTGGTACACGATCTGTGCTGTTTGATTGAACACTAGCGACCTGGATTTAATGTAGCTCCGATCGACCAACGCCCGAACGATCTAGAATCAACGGTAGACTACCGCCCCCAACCCGACCCCCTTCTTGATTTAATCTGAGCCGTCAACTCTAATCTAACGGCTCGCGAACAGCTGCCCTGCTCTCCCTGTCGGACGACGGCACAGCCATCGCGACGGCGGCACCATCGCCGGCGGTGTCAAACCCCGCATACGCGCTCCCGTTTTCTAATTCGGTTCAGCTAGTCCATGCGGAAGGCTTAATGAAGATGGGGGTGGATTTATTACCACGAATTGATGACCTGACGGCGCTGGCCACGGTGTACAACGGACTTCACGGCAGTGCCCAACGACGGCGAGCAATCGCCGATGATGCAGTCGATCAGTTGTCGCGCTTGGTGCTCGGTGAGTATCAATGGTGTCCACCGAAGACCCTGGACCCCTACCCGGAGCTCGGGTGACGCCTATGGCCCAAGGCAGCGATGGCGGAACACAGGGCTTCCGTGGCAGGTGGTGGCGGTGAGTTGTGTTTGGCGCATGCAACGACACAAGAGGGTATAGGGGAAAGGGAAGGGAGAACGCAACCGTTATATGGTCCATGGAGGTGACCAGCTAGTAATGGCGTCTACGGAAAAAGGGGAGAGGAGTTCGCCGGGGAACCCGCGATGGCTGTTATCACGACCGCGCAAAGGGATGACAGGTGGGTCCACGGACTCAGCGACTGAGCACAACACAAGCTAAGCCGCGGACAACGAGGGCGGGTGGCTAATGTATGGGGCCCGTAGAGCAGCGACGAGCTGTGCAACGGGACCAGAGGCGCACAGGTGACGAAAGGGCCCCACGCAGCAGAGACAGATAGCGCGCGCGGTGGGGGTTTGGGCCGTGCGGAAGAAAACGGGAATTGGGCCAAAAACAAAGTCAGACGGCCCATGTAGCTTTTTCTTTTTATCTTTTATCTTCTTTTCTCTATTTCTAAGTTTAAATTGAATTCAAATTTCGAATTCAAAGTAGTGCCAAATTTATTCTCTTCTCTAATCATATCGTGGATTTAAAAAAATACCAATTTTTAGAAATATAATTATATTATTTATATTTTTATATCATTTCTCTTCTTTTTATTTTCAAAACCCTAATTTTAATTTAGGGTTTAATTCAACCTTTAGAATTATTATTTTATTATCATTATCCTTATTATTTTATTTAATGCACAAACATGTAAAACTCCAACAAGATGCACTTTATTTTATTTTATTATCATTTGTTTTAATTAATCACTTTTAATTATATGCTCTTTTTATGATGCAAAAAAGGCACATAAGATAAGGAGACTTCTATATATTCCTTTTATACAATTTTGAGTATTACATCCTATTAAACTCTTCACAAGATGACTTGTTAGTAGACCCAAAGATAATATCATCAACATAAATTTGGCATATAAACAAGTCTTTATCAATTGTTTTAGTGAAGAGAGTACGGTTAGCTTTTCCGACTTTAAATCCATTAGTGATAAGAAAGTCTCTAAGGCATTCATACCACACTCTTGGGGCTTGTTTGAGCCCATAAAGCGCCTTTGAGAGCTTATAGACATGTGTAGGATACTCACTATCTTCAAAGCTAGGAGGTTGCTCAACATACACCTCTTCCTTGATAGGTCCATTGAAGAAGGCACTCTTCACATCCATTTGATACAACTTAATGCCATGGTAAGTAGCATAGGCAAGTAATATTCGAATTGACTCAAGCCTAGCTACGGGTGCATAGGTTTCATCAAAATCCAAACCTTCGACTTGTGAATATCCTTTGGCAACAAGTCGGGCTTTGTTCCTAGTCACCACACCATGCTCATCTTGTTTGTTGCGGAATACCCACTTGGTACCTACAATATTTTGGTTAGGACATGGAACTAAATGTCATACCTCATTCCTCATGAAGTTGTTAAGCTCCTCTTGCATTGCCACCACCCAGTCCCCTTGTGGATGTCACCAAGTATGGAGTTGACGGGGTGATCTCTTTGAATTGCTTGGTGGACTCTTGGGTGCGGCGGTTTTTGATCTTGAATCTCTTGCTCATCTTCCTTTTCTTGATCAACTTCATCTCCCCTTGATCAATGTCTTCCTATTGAGGTGGCTCATCATCTTGATCTTCATCCTCTTCTTCTTAAGTCATTTCCTCATCTTGAGTTGGTGGAGATGCTTGTATGGAAGATGATGGTTGATCTTGTGCTTGTGAAGGCTCTTCAGTTTCTTTTGGACACACATCTCCAATGGACATGTTCCTTAGCATGACGCTCAAGGCCTCTTCATCATCTAACTCATCAAGATCAACTTGCTCTACTTGAGAGCCGTTAGTCTCATCAAACACAATGTCACAAGAAACTTCAACTAGTCCAGTGGACTTATTGAAGACTCTATATGCCCTTGTGTTTGAGTCATAACCAAGTAAAAAGCCTTCTACTACTTTAGGAGCAAATTTAGAATTTCTACCTCTTTTAATAAGAATAAAGCACTTGCTCCCAAAAACTCTAAAAAAAGAAACATTGGGCTTTTTACCAGTGAGGAGTTCATATGATGTTTTCTTGAGGATTCAGTGAAGGTAGAGTCGGTTGATGGAGTAGCAAGCGGTGTTAATCGCCTCCACCCAAAACCGATATGATGTCTTGTATTCATCAAGCATGGTCCTTGCCATATCCAAAAGAGTTCTATTCTTTCTCTCCACAATGCCATTTTATTGAGGTGTGTAGGGAGAAGAGAACTCATACTTGATGCCATCCTCCTCAAGAAATCCTTCAATTTGAGAGTTCTACGTTTTGTTGTTGCTTCTCTTAATTCTCAATCCGAACTCATTTTGAGCCCTTCTCAAGAATTTCTTCAAGGTCTTTCGGGTTTGAGATTTTTCCTGCAAAAAGAACACCCAAGTGAAGCGAGAATAATCATCCACAATTACAAGACAATACTTACTCCTGCCGATGCTTATGTAAGTAATCGAGCCGAATAGATCCATGTGAAGTAGCTCAAGCGGCCTCTCGGTCATCATGATGTTCGTGTGTGGATGATGGACTCCAACCTACTTTCCTGCTTGACATGCGCTACAAATCCTATCTTTCTCAATATAAACATTGGTTAGTCCTAAAATGTGTTCCCCTTTTAGAAGTTTGTGAAGATTCTTTATTCCAACATGAGCAAGTCAGCGATGCCAGAGCCAGCCCATGTTAGTCTTAGCAATTAAGCAAGAGTCCAGTTCAGCATTGTTATCATAGAAATCAACTAAATATACCTGACCATCTAACACTCTCTTAAAAGTTATTGAATCATCACTTCTTCTAAAGACAATAACACCAATATTAGTAAATAGACAGTTGTAGCCTATTTTACATAATTGAGAAACAGAAAGCAAGTTGTAATCTAAAGAATCTACAAGAAAAACATTAGAAATGGAATGGTCAGGAGATATAGCAATTTTACCCAATCCTTTGACCAAACCTTGATTTCCATCCCTAAATGTGATTGCTCTTTGGGGATCATCATTTTTCTCATATGAGAACATTCTTTTCTCCCCTGTCATATGGTTTGTCCACCTGTTGTCGATTATCTAACTTGTTCCGCCGGATGCATAAACCTACAACATAGATTTAGGCTTTGTTCTTAGGTACCCAAATGGTCTTGAGTCCTTTTACATTAGAAACAAGCACCCTGGGTACCCAAACACTAGTCTTTGGGCTCTTATGTTTGCCCCCAACATATTTGGCAACTACCTTGCCTGATTTGTTAGTAAGCACAAATGATGCATCAAAAGTCTTAAATGAAATGCTATGTTCATTTGATGGATCAACAGTCTTTTTCTTAGGCATTTTGATATGAGTTGTATGCCTAGAGCTGGAAGTCTCATTATTATAAATGTAAGCATGATGAGCAGTAGAATGAGATTCACTAGCATGAATTTTTCTAATTTTATGCTCAGGATAGTTTTCATGGTATAGAATATAACCTTCCCTATCCTGAATCATGGGAGCCTTGCCCTTTACAAGATTAGAAAGCTTGTTTCTATGGGCATTAAGTTTGATGTTGCTTTGGCTCCCAGATTGGAAGCCAATGCCACCCTTAATGTCAGGGCGTCTCCCATTATAAATCATATTGTGAGCAAATTTAAATTTTTCATTTTCTAGCTCATGCTCGGCAATTTTAGCATTTAATTTAGTTATGTGATCATTTTGTTCTTTAATCATGGCAATGATCATTCATAGCATCAACATTAATATATCTACATCTAGTGCAAATGGTAACATGCTCAATGGTAGATGTAGAGGATTTGCAAGCATTCAATTCTTCAATCTTAGCAATTAAACTAAAATTTTCAGTTCTAAGACAAGAAATTGAATCATTGCAAATATTAATCTCTTTAGACAAGTCTTCACATTTTTCAACTTCAAGAGCATAAGCAACTTTTAGCTTAACAAATTTTCTATTTTCCTTAACGAGAAAGTCCTCTTGGCATTCCAAGATCTCATCCTTCTCGTTAATGGTTTTTATCAATTCATTAATTTTATTCTTTTGATCCATGGTAAGGTTTGCAAAAAGAGAAGTTAAATCATCATCATTTTCACTAGAGCTACCCTCATCATCGGAAGTAGTGTATTTTGGGGTATCTCTAGAATGTACCTTCTTCTTTTTGCTATCCTTGGCCATGGGACATTTGTGGCTGACATTGGGGAAGAGAAGGCCTTTGTTGACAGTGATGTTGGTGGCATCCTCGTCGGAGGAGGAGTCGGTGGAGCTCTCATCGGAGTCCCATTCCCGTCCCATATGCGCCTCGCCACCCTTCTTCTTGTTGTAGTGTATTTTCTTCTTCCCTTTCTTGTCGTCGTCCCTGTCACTGTCACTGTCACTTGTATATGGACATTTAGCAATAAAATGACCGGACTTACCACACCTATAGCAAACACTCTTGGAGCGGGGTTTATAGTCCTTCCCCTTCCTTTACTTGAGGATTTGCCAGAAGCTCTTGATGATAAGAGTCATCTCCTCATTGTCAAGCTTGGAGGCGTCGATTGGGAGTCTACTTGTTGGTGTAGACTGTTCCTTCTTTTCTTCCGTTGCTTTGAATGCAACGGGTTGCACCTCGGATGTGGAGGTGACGCCTTGCTCCAAGTTGACAATATGTTTGGAGTCTTTGATCAAAAGTTCAAATCTCACAAACTTGCCGATCACCTCCTCGAGAGATGTTGGGGGCCTTCTTCTCCGCCGAAGGTCCTCTAAGCAAAAACACCTTCGGCAGGACAGCACAAAAGCAGTCGTGACATGAAGATATAAGCCGAAGTTATGATTGATAGAGCTTCGGCTTGGTGTCATGCTAAAGACGAAGGATGATACTGACTTAAAAAGGAAAAGACTGTAATGTCCCTGATAGTCTGTATTATGATTATAATTAGTTGTCAGGGACATAGATGTAATTTTGTCCAGGCTGCATCCCGTGCCTATAAATAGATGAACAGTACCCCTGTACTGTTCACGCTAAATTGTAATCACTCTCGCGTCACTCTCGCTTTTCCACCTTCTATCAAGCCGAAGGTATAAATGTAATATAAATATCATTGATGTTCATTCATGTTTATAAAATGAGAATATAAATAATCTAATGATCTGTGATGATTGTTTATATTCTTTTGTGTTTCATATATCCCTATTTACATTTTGTTCACTGAAATGATGAAGGTATGCCCTTCATGACCTTCGTCTGAAGATCATTATATTCTAGGGGAGATAATGCTTCGAAAGGATGAAGGTCTATAATCGTTAACAATTGTGTTGCTTTGCGCATTCGAGAACAAGGACCAACAGGAGACATCTGCTTATATCTAGGATCTCCACGAATTAATTGAACTTGAGTGGGGTTACGAAAGGCAAGAGATCTTAGAATAACCTTGACCATTTCATGGTCAATCCCACTTGGTGCTTCCGAGGTTACGGACTTGGTTGACCATCGTCTTGAGCCGATTGTACATTGCTTGTGGCTCTTCTCCCTTATTGAGGACGAACTTACCGAGTACTCCCTTGTTTGTTTTGCGCTAGGTGATTTTGGTCACCTCATCTCCTTCATGCGCCGTCTTGAGGACGTCCCAAATTTCTTTGGCACTCTTCAATCCTTGCACCTTGTTGTACTCCTCCCGACACAAAGAAGCAAGGAGTATGGAGGTGGCTTGGGAGTTGAAGTGCCTTATATGGGCGGCCTCATTAGAGTCGTAATCCTCGTCGCCCACCTATGGTACCTACACTCCAAACTCAACAATGTCCCTTCCTGACACACGTGGGCATCACCGCCCTTCTTCTTGTAGTACTTCTTCTTTTCCTTCCTCCTTCCCTTCTTGTCGTCGCCCCTGTCCCTGTCACTAGAAATAGGACATTTTGCTATAAAGTGACCGGGCTTACCACACTTGTAGCAAACTTTCTTGGAGCGGGGCTTGTAATCTTTCCCCCTCCTTTGCTTGAGGATTTGGTGGAAGCTCTTGATAATGAGCGCCATCTCCTCGTTGTCGAGCTTGGAGGCGTTGATGGGGAGTCTACTTGATGTAGATTCTTCTTTCTTCTCTTCTGTCGCTTTGAATGCAATGGGTTGTACCTCGGGTACGGAGGAGGCGCCTTGCTCAATGATTTTCTTGGAGCCTTTGATCATCAATTCAAAGCTCACAAATTTTCCTATAACCTCCTAGGGAGACATTAGCTTGTATCTAGGATCACCACGAATTAATTGAACTTGTGTAGGATTAAGAAACGAGTGATCTTAGAATAACCTTGACCATTTCATGGTCATCCCATTTTGTGCTCCCGAGGTTGCGCACTTGATTCACCAAGGTCTTGAGCTGGTTGTACATAGCTTGTGGCTCCTCCCCTTGGTTGAGCATGAAGCGACTGAGCTCCCCCTTGATCGTTTCCCTCTTGGTGATCTTGGTCACCTCATCTCCTTCGTGCGCGGTCTTGAGTACATCCCAAATCTCTTTGGCACTTTTCAACCCTTGCACCTTATTATACTCCTCTCGACTTAGAGAGGCGAGGAGTATAGTAGTGGCTTGGGAGTTGAAGTGCCGGATTTGGGCAACCTCGTCCAAATCATAATCTTCATCCCCCGGCGATGGTACCTGTACTCCAAACTCAACAATGTCCCAAATACTTGTGTGGAGTGAGGTTAGGTGATGCCTCATTTTATCACTCCACATGTTATAATCTTCACCCTCAAAAACGGGTGGTTTGCCTAGTGGGACGGAAAGTAAAGGAGTACGTTTGGAAATGCGAGGATAGCGTAGGGGGATCTTACTAAACTTCTTGCGCTCATGGCGCTTAGAAGTGACAGACGGCGCGTCAGAGCCGGAGGTGGATGGCAACGAAGAATCGGTCTCGTAGTAGACCACCTTCTTCATTTTCTTTTTCTTGTCGCCACTCCGATGTGACTTGTTGTGGAAGGTGATTCTCCCTTTCCTTTGGAGCCGAACTCCCTTGATGAAGCCTTCCCGTGGCTTGTAGCGGGCTTCTCGCCGGTCATGACCTCCTTCTTGGCGTGATCTCCCGACATCACTTCGAGCGGTTAAGCTCTAATGAAGTACCGGGCTCCGATGCTAATTGAAAGTCGCCTAGAAGGGGGTGAATAGGCGGAATCTGAAAATTATAAACTTAAGCACACACTACAAGCTGGGGTTAGCGTTAGAGATAAAACCGAGTCCAAAAGAGAGGGTGAAAACAAATCACAAGCAAATAGCAAGAGTGACACGGTGATTTGTTTTACTGAGGTTCAACCCTCGAAGGCCTAGTCCCCATTGAGGTGGTCACAAAGACCGGGCCTCTTTCAACCCTTTCCCTCTCTCAAACGGTCACCTAGACCGAGTGAGCTTCTCTTCTCAATCAATCGGGACACTTAGTCCCCACAAAGACCACCACACAATTGGTGTCTCTTGCCTTGATTACAAAAGTCTTGGGAACAAGAAATGGGGAAGAAGAAAAGAGATCCAAGCGCAAGAGCTCAAAAGAACACGACAAAGCTCTCTCTTCTAGTCACTATTGATTTGAGTGGAATTGGGACTTGGAGAGATTTTGATTCACTCTAATTGTGTCTTGTATTGAATGTGTCGGCTGAAAACTTGGATGCCTTGAAGTGTGGTGGTTCGGGGGTATTTATAGCCCCACCCACCAAAATGGCCGTTGGCGATGGCTGCTGTCGATGGGCGCACCCGACAGTTAGGTGCGCCACCGGACACTGTCCGATGCGCCAGCCACGTCACCCAACTATTAGGGTTCGACCGTGGGAGCTTCTGACATCTGGGCCACCGGACAGGTCCTGTTCACTGTCCGGTGCGCCTTCTAGCGCCTGCTCTGACTTCTGCGTGCGCAGTCACACTGTTCACTGTTCAGTGTTCTCTTTTGCAGTCGACCGTTGGCGCGCTAGCCGTTGCTCCCGCTGGCACACCGGACAGTCCGGTGCTACACCGGATAGTCCGGTGAATTATAGCGAGGAGCAATTTCAAGAAACCCGAAGGTGGCAAATTCGGAGTGATTCTCCCTGGTGCACCGAACACTGTCCGGTGGCACACCAGACAGTCCGGTGCGCCAGACCAGGGCAGCCTTCAGTTTTCTTTGCTCCTTTGTTTTGAACCCTTTCTTCTAACTTTGTATTGGTTTGTTGTGAACCTTTAGCACCTATAAAACATATAATCTAGAGCAAACTAGTTAGTCCAATTGTTTGTGTTGGGCATTTCAACCACCAAAATCATTTAGGAAAAGGTTTGACCCTATTTCCCTTTCACCTGATATTGCTTTATGTGGATTTGGGTATAGAGATACACATTATTCATGATTACACTTCTATTATCAGTTGTTATTTACTGTTCATGTTAAGATCATTATGTTAATTGGAACATGGAGTGACCAACCCGGGAAAACAGTGCTACCACAAGGGAGGAATGGGACCCCTTGGCTGATTAATTAGGAAAGCTAGTGGATGACTACCTTACCCGAAAGGAGCAAGGGCAGTAGGGGAGTGTTCAGTGTAGGGAGGTCCTTGGGTTGATTTTGCTACGATGGCAGTCAGACGAGGGATCCCTGCATTGGAGCTTCCTATAAACTGTAGCGGTTTTCTGAAGCTAGTGGAACTTTGTAAATGCCTCGTAGTGTTACCCTGCCTCACTTCCTTGGTAGAGGTGTATGGGGCCTATACAACCCCATGGCAGATGGGTAACATGACTTGTGGGTAAAGATGTGCAACCTCTGTAGAGTGTAAAACTGGTATATCAGCCGTGCTCACGGTCATGAGCAGCTCAGACTCTCACATGATTAATTTATGGAACTAAATTCAATTCGTCATACGCATTGCATCGCAGGTGTTGTTATTACTTTTGTTCTACTACTTAATTGGCTTTGGTATTTACTTATACTTAGTAACTGGTAATAAAATTTTGACCAACTTTAAAAGCAATGCTCAGCTTCAACCATCCTCTTTGGTAAGAAATACACTTCACGTGAGCTCCCACCTTTGGCGAGTTCATTCACATTATTCCCCACAACTTGTTGAGTGATGAACTTATGTGAGCTCACTCTTGCTGTCTCACACCCCCACAGGTCAAGAACAGGTACCGCAGGATGAGGCGCATTGAGGATGCTATGACGAGTTCGTGAGAGGTCTAGGCCATCGTCTCCCAGTCAACTTTGGGTTGCTGGATCGTTGTCTCCTTATGATGTAAATATTTATTTATTTTGTATAGAACTCCTATTATATAGTAAAGATGTGGCATTCACTTCTGTACCACTATTCATCATATGTGTGAGACTTGGTCCCAGCACACCTGGTGTTTATTTTGCGCCCGTGTTTTGGACCCCTGAAACCCGGGTGTGACAAATTCCCAAAGGGTAAACAAGGATAGGAAAACATAATACTAGTCAATACTTAGGTTGTTCATGGTATGCGAGACAGTGAATTATAAAGTAAATAGGACATAATGGGTCAGAGGACACTTTCCTTCACTAGGTTGCTGCTCAGGGAAGTCTCCTACAACACACTCGGAAACCTCGAACTGCTCATTGTCTATGCAAAGTAATCATTCATTCAACACACGTGTAATAACAAAAGAAATAGTACACCAAACATTTGCAACTGAGTAAACACAGGTTTAGTGGAAAAGTACAAACACATAAGCGAACTCTAGGTTCTAGGGTAGATCACTATGTTTCAAGGTCTACTGTTCTCCAACTATTGCCTATCTCATTAGATTAACTACCTAACTATGTCTATCATAGTGAATTACTTATTTAGATAAAGTTATTCCAGGGATGTGATTACATTAACTGAGATTAGAATCTACAAGTTTAGGCACATAAATACTCACTAAGGTCCTACAAGTTCCAGGAATGTGATTTTAACTTTAATAAATATTCTATCACATTAAGTTAACCTAGAGTCTAGCCAAAAAATTGAGACAAGCAAACAATGAATGAATATAATTTAAATAGATAGAGAATAACATTATGAACATTTTGCAATTTGAACCACCCAATTTGGAGTTCATATGCAAAAGATATGAAATTTACAAGTTTTAGAATTCAAAACACTAAATTTTTATGATTAAAATAAAGTCCAGGGGCCTCTCTGCAAAAAAACAGGGGCCTAGGCGCAAGAAAATAGGACGATGTGTTGATTCTCAGAAACCCGATAGGTTTCTTAACAAAATTTCCAAGCAAAATGGTATCAAGCGCTCTCGGCCATCTGATCACATATCAACAAACGAGATTAGATCTACAGGCAAGCGTGCGCACGGGCTCGAAGGAGTGCTGACAAGCGGACCAGGGCAGTCAGCGGCTCGGGGCAAAGGCGACTAACCTGTCGGGCCCAGTGCCAGGGGGCATAGACAACCGACAAGTGGGGCCTAGGGTGGAGGCACGCATCTGAACCGGTATCCAGCGATTTAGACTGTTGGATCATGGAAGGGCGGTTGAGATCTGGCATACAGGGGGCTAACAACATAGCGGCCGGCGCTGCTTCATCTGTGGTAGTGAAGCCGCTGGAGCCGAGGCAGGCATGGCCTTCGGGGGGCCTGGGGTTGCCAGAGTTGGCCAGGATCGGTGAGGGGGCCTGGCGAACTCGATGGTGGGGTTTCGGCTGTGAGAATGGAACTGGAGACAAGGGAATGGCAGAGAGCGCTCCGAGTGGGTCAGGGTTACTCTGGCGAGCAATCCTAGCTATGGGGAGGGGGAATCGAGTGTGTCGAGGCCAGTGCTAGCTCCGGTGGGGGGTGAGGAACACCACGGGCCAAAGCACGGACACAGGGCAGGGCTGAATCGGCCAGACTTCGTGCGGGCGCAGCGAACCAGCGATAGAGCTCCGGTGAGTGCAAATTCGCCATAGAGGGAAAGTAATCGGGGCAGGAAGGGCATGAGGATGGTTCCTTACCTTGGGATGGCGCTTGGGGAGACTTGGCATGGCGTTTGGTGCTCCAGGTGGCCGGCACGCACGGGCGTTCTTCTCCGACTTGCTCGGGCGGCGGCAACTTAGAGCGAGAGTGGGAGAAAGTGGGCGAAATGAGGCAGGGGAAGGAGAGCAGGTGCGGGCGGGGCTCAAAAGGGGGCTAGGGAACGTGGGAAGGCAATGTGGCCGACTTTCTCGGCGTGCGTGCGTGCGGGTCAGCGGCGGTTCGTGGTGAGGATGGAGCTGACGGGGTGGCCCCACTGCGCAGAGAGAGCAAGAAGCGCATGCGAGAGGGAACGGTTCAGCACTGACTGGCCGGGCCCGCTGCATAGACGGAGAGCGGGCAGGTGCGCGTGAGGGCGAGCAGCGCCGTGAGAGAGAGGGAGGTTTGGGCTGCTTTGGCTTTCCTTTCTCTTTTGAATTCAAATCAAATCAAACCACAAATTCAAATTTAAATATTTCAAACATGTGCATCAACCAAAACAAAGTTTAAGCTCAGCATGATGCAACAATTCATGTCTCCCCTAGGTTTTAATATACTAAAGAAATAATACATCTTCCAAATAAATAAACAAAACTCTATTAAAAGGGAAGAAATAGGAAATCTATAGAGATGAGAAAAGAGGTAACACCTGAATTTGGCAGATATTAGAGAAGAAATTTTATATCCCCAAATTCAGGGTATTACACTCAGCAGGTGAAAAATTCTGAGCAGGAGATCGTTGAAGGTAGGTTGTGCCCTTGATCACTCTTATTTTCCCAATAATGTTCCAATTAAGTACTATGGCATGCTCGGGTTAATTTTCATAGGACCTAATAGGTCATCCTAGTTTGGTCAACTTTACACCTTGCTCACCACTGAACTTTTTGAGTAGTATCTACTCATGCTCTATTTGGTTTTGGGTGTTATGATACATATTATTCATGATCATGCTATTTATTGTCTTTGGATTATTTAATGTTCATGATAAGATTATTATGTTAATTGGAACATGGAGTGACCACCTAGGAAAACAGTGCTACCACAAGGGTGGAATGGGACGCCCTTGACTGATTAATTAGGAAAGCTAGTGTGAGTTAACCTTTTCCCGAAAGGGGCAAGCGGGGTGGAGGATGCAGGTGTACGGAGGTCCTCAGGTCGGACTGTCTGTTTAGCAATTTGGACAAGGGAATCCTATACTGCTTTCGGCCCAGAAACCGTAGCAGTTCTCTCCTCTAGTGGAACTTTGTAAAGCCCTCGCAGTGTACCCTCACCTACTCACCTTAGCAGTGTTTAAGGGTTTGATCAACCCAAGGCGACAAAGGGAACACGTCTTGTGGGTAAAGATGCACAACCTCTGCAGTGTGTAAAATGGTATATCAGCCGTGCTCACGGTCATGAGCAGCTCACACCCTCACATGAGCCATGCTCATGGAATTAAACTTAATCTATCATATGCATTACATCATGGGTTTTATTATTAATTTTGATCTCTTATTTATTCAGGATGATATCTACTTACACTTAGTAACTGCTAATAAAACTTTAACCAAATTTAAAAGCAATGCTCAACTTTAACCATCTTCTTTGGTAAGCCTTACACTTCACATGAGCCCCCACCGTAAGTGAGCTCATGCACATTATTCCCCACAACTTGTTGAGCGATGAACGTATGTGACTCACCATTGTTGAACTCACATCCCCCTAGTCCAAGACAGGTACCATGAGATAAGGAGCATGGAGGATGCCGTGATGAGTTCGTGAGAGGTCTAGGCCCTCATCTCCTAGTCAACTATGGTTGCTGGATCATTGTCTTCTTTTGATGTAATTATTTAACTATTTTGTACAAAACTCTATTATATAGTAAAGATGTGACATTCGTTTCTGTACCATGAGTCATCATATGTGTGAGACTTGATCCTAGCACACGTTTGATTCGCGCCCGGGTTTGCCCCTTAAATCCGGGTGTGACACCAAGACCCTCTGATCACGATCAGGCGGTTCGCCACTATCCGGGTGAACCATTGCTTGGAGTCTAATATGAGACATTTGTTCGTGAATCAATGGTCCACGTCCATCTTCCTCCTCACCACAGCACGGGATGACGGGCTAGCACGGGACGGCGACGCGAGCCCCACCCGCGATGGGGGTCTCTGGCAAGCACACTAGAAGTCGCACTAGAGTCCAACTAGCTAGATCAAAAACACCTACTCGAAGTACGTAACGACGTGAATGACATGGAATTGTCATTACCATTGTCCGTGCAGTGATGAGCTCTGGCCATAATGAGGGGTGGATCCGCGATGCCCCAATCGCTCTGGCAAGCAATTCCGACTGGAGTTGGTCGAGGCTCCGCTCGATAATGCTACGCGTAGATCCCCCACACGATGATGAAGCTCTAGCACTGCCTTCCTTGACTGCACGACAACGTAGATTGAGGCTTTCACGGCGGTGCTGTGGCGCAACACTCTCATGCTCTTGATCCTTTTCTGGTTCAAGGCTCTAGGGTTTTGTTGTGGAGTATGGAAGGGCAAGGCGGTCCTGTGGCTGGGGTTTTATGGATGGGCGGGGCAACAACCAGCTCCAGCTAGATTTGTGGCGACCACAATTACCCGCACCGAGATTCTCGGTGGGAAGAGGAACAGTAGGAGGAGGGGGCCCCACATGCCAGGGAGAGGGGCGGCTGGCGCGTGGACATGCCAGTGAAGGACAAGGGGAGCGCGGCAACCGCGGACAGGTGGGACCGACCTATCGCCACTGGGTGAAGCTGGGCCGAGCCAGGGGCTTTCTCACTAGACCGAGAGAAATTCAGCCCAGGCCATTTCCTTTTCTTTTTTATTTTTGTTTCTATTTCCTATGGTTCTCTTTTTTTCTTTTCTCCCCTTTCTTTTCACTTTCCCTTCACATTTCAAATCAAATTTTCTTTTATGGGTGTTGACTTCGAATATGCAGAATCCAAAAATCCAGAATGATACAAGTCATGTATTTATTTACTATTTTATTACTCTAAATAGTAGCATGTTTTCACCAATATAAACTTAGTAATGAGTGAGTTATACAATACTTAAGGACTCTATCTCTATTCACAAGGATCATGCCTCAAGGAAAACATTACTCTTACTTCATAAATAGTTAGTGTTCTAGAATTCCCAGTTTGGGGTTTACAAATCCTATCCCCCTAAAAAAATCTCGACCTCGAGATTACGATGGACTAGGGAACAAATGGGGAAATTCTGCTTGCAATTCATCTTCTCTCTCCCAGGTAGCTTTGTCTTCTCCGTGATGGCTCCACTGTACTTTGCACATTTTAATCGCTTTATTTCTCGTAACACGAGTTAGGGCATCGATGATAGGATACTCGGTGTAGGTCAGGTCACCTTGCACACTAAACTCTTCCACGGGTAGCTGTTCCTCTAGGATTCTGAGGCACTTCTTCAACTGTGACACATGAAACACATCATGCACATCTGTCAAGTGGGTTGGTAACTCAAGTTGGTAGGCCATCACTTCAACTCACTTTAGGATTTTGAAGGGTCCAATAAATCGAGGGGACAACTTCATTTGACTTTAAATCTCCTCATACCCCGGATTGGCGACGCCTTTAGGTACACATGATCACCCTCTTCAAACTCAAGCGGTCTCCTTCGGGTATCTGCATAGCTTTTCTGCCTCGATTGTGGTACTATCAAGTTCTCTCTAATCATTCGAGCCTGCTCCTCTGCTTCTTGAATAATTTCTAGTCTGAAGAACTATCTCTCACTAGTCTGATCCCAATACAAAGGGGTTCTACACTTCCTTCCATATAAAGCTTCAGACGAGAACATCTTCAAACTGGCTTGATAACTGTAATTATAAGAGAACTCTGCATATGGTAAACTCTTGTCTCAATTGCCACCATGCTTAAAAGCACAGGTTCTCAACATATCAACTAACACCTGATGTGTCCTTTCGGTCTGGCCATTAGTTTGGGGATGATAGGCCGAGCTAAAATTTAGCTTTGTGTCCATGCTCTCATGAAGACTCTTCCAAAATCTTAAGGTGAACTAGGACCCCCGATCAGAAACAATCTCCTTAGATATTCCACGTAGGCATACTGTGATATCTTGGCCCCTAGGATGGTGACATCCTGGCCCAAGGCTTAATAGAATTAATAGAGTATCCATGCCAACAAGGTGCATCGTCTTTTTCGGAAGCCTATCTCAAAAGAACATCCAAGTTAAGCGTGCTTGGCTTGGAGCAATTTGGGATGGGTGACTGTTGGTCCTTGTTCTTGGATGCTATATGCTAAGAACAAAGCAACACAATTGTTAACGATTAGAGACCTTCATCCTTCGAAGCATTATTTCCCGTGGGATATAATGTTCTTCAGACGAAGGTTAAGTAGGGCATACTTTCATCATTTTAGTGGGTAAATAAATAAACAGAGACATACGAAACATGAAAACAATATAAACAATCGTACCAAGTCCTTAGATTATTTATATTCTTATTCTTATAAACATGAATAAATATCAATGATATTTATATTACATTCGTACATTCGGCTTGACAGAAGGTAGAAAAGTGAAGGTGATGCAAGAGTGATTACAATTCAGCGTGAACAGTACGGTGTTACTGTTCATCTATTTATAGGCACAGGACACAGCCTAGATGAAATTACATTATATTCATGTCTTTGACATTCACTGTTGACCATAAGGCAAACTGTCGAGGACTAAACAGTCATTTCCCCCTTAAGTTGGTTACTCCTTTCACCATCGTTAATGTGCTGAGCCGAAGCTCCTTCAGCCACATCTTCGGAGCTAGCTTGTCCTCTGTTTAGACCGCACCTTCATACCACACACACCTTCATCTTAAAGCCAAAGCTTCCTAAGATAGTATATTATATTAGAGAACATGTTAGTTATGTTTTTGAGGACCTTCGGAAGAGGAAGGCTCCCAACAGTAGCCCCTCGCAGTATTAATTTGTTTTTGCATTTAACAAATTCAGACTGCGACATGAACGAAGGCCTTTAGCTAAAGGTCCAAAAAAACACCTTCCCTTCGCTAGAATAGCAAAAGTCAATGACATTTAGGGCCTGCCAAGTTGCAATATGCTGGGCATATAAGTAGGAACCCGCAGCGACAACATTTGTTGCGCCTTTCAATTGCTTGTGCTATTGTTTCAAGCTTGAAATTTCTTGCTATCAGATTTCGCTTGATTTGTGAGCTTCGTCATTTACACAAGTGCTCGTTAGATGCCTGAAGAGAAGATGTCTGAGGAGAAGAAGGTTGTGGACCCTGCTCTAGCTAGGTTTTACGAAGCTATGGAAAAGACAAACACATAAAAGATTATGAATGAAATATTAGCCAGGTTGTCTGAGGATTCTGATGATAGCGAGAACTTTGATGTGGAAAGTGGGAACGAAGATGCCGAAGATTAGCCCTGGTGGTCTAGTCATACTATCTTCGGAAAGTCATGCATCAAACAGAGTCAGATTGATGCCATGAAGGGAAGATATTTCCAAGATATGTCCATTGTGAGAGCTGGAGTGGATAGTGTCGCCCTGCTCCCAAAGAAGATGAAGTGGTTGTTTACAGGAGGTTCATGAAGGCAGGGCTTTCGTTCCCGTTAAGCAAATTCCTGGCTGAAGTGCTGAAGACCTTCGAAATTTTCCTTCATTAGATTACCCCTAAAGACATTATCAGGATGGGGGGTTTTTGTTTGGGCTATGAGGAGCCAAGGGCTAGAACCAAGCGCAAAGTGCTTCTATAACATGCATGAGCTACTGTACGAGACGAAGGCCACTGGCAAGGAGCAATATCACAACAATTTCGGTTGCTATGGCTTCGTTCCTCGTTCTGATGTAAGTTATCCAATTCCAACATTTTGAAAAAGGTGGCTCGGGGCCTGGATGGAGGAATGGTTTTATGTAAAGAATAATCTGATTGAAAGGGAAGACATAAAAGGTTATCCAACGCCCTATCTGGTCTCGCTTCAGCATCAGAAGGCCAGCTACTGCGCTTGGGAACGATATCGAAGCCTGCCAAAAGGCTATCAACAATGTTTGCGCCTTTATTGGCACAAGAGACCTAGTTCAGGAGCACATAGCTTACAGAGTGTGGCTTCTTGTGAATGACTGGGAGATGCCGAAGGAGACTGCTGCCGGGTCCAGTTAGGGTGGTTTGGTTTACTTGAAATACACCTTCAGATATAGGGACCAGTTTGATGAGCCGAATGATGACTGGCTGACCTGTGTTGAGGTGACTAGTGATGAGTTGCTTGGGGCATACACGAGAGCCGAAGATGATGCCATGACCTTAGCCTTCGGAGGACGAGGCAAGAAAAGGTTGAACAGAGTTTTCGACGTTATCGGCTTCGTGTACCCAGACTACACTTACCCCTCGCGAAAGCAGGGAAAGAAAAGGAAAACTGCCGCTTCGGCTATATCTATTGTGCCGAAAGGCAAAAAGATTAAGGTTTTAACTCTCCAACCTAGGTATATTGAAACGGGCACGGTGCCGAAGCTTGGTGAAGGGACATCTTCCATTGCAGAGCCAAGACAGTCTGCTCCTGCCGGCTGAAGCGCTAAAGAATCGGCTGAAGTGCCAATGAGTCCTGCAACCGGATCGGCCAAAGCACCGAAACATACTGCCGAAGCTAAAGGAAAGGCAGCCAAAGAGCCAGACCGAGAGGAAATAGCAGGACCACCAAAAATCTTAAGTCCGCCACCGGAGCCAGAATTGCCAAAGGTGTCAAAAGCTCCTGCAATAACTCCCAAGAGGAGGAGGATGGTAAGCATGCTGGACGCTGTCATGGAGTCGACAAGGGCATTAAGTCCTGTGCCTGCAAAGAAGGTTGCCGAAGCTGCTACATCTTGCGTTGAAGCCGAAGCTGGGCCCTCAGTGCCCACTGAGGCAGAGCCTGCTGGAACTGAACAAGAATCTTCAAATGCTAGCTTGGCTCTGGAGGAGAAAGACGTGCCCGAAAAAGTTAAATCTCTTAATCCCGAAGCACGCTCCAAAGATCTTGACTTTATTATACGGCATGCTTCAGGTAAAAGGTTGTCTGAAGAAGAAATCATGGAAGGTACACACTACGCCCGGGAATTGAAGTATCCGAAGGGGGCCCTAGTGTACAATGGCACCAACGAAGATGATTTTCTATACTGTCTCCTAGACAACAAGGAAATATCTGTCTGTCGGGAGATGGCAAAAAACATAGGATTCCTGAAGCTTGAAGTTGGCCTTTCTGCCATGTCAAAGGATGACCTCGCAGACAGCCTTGCGTACAATAGTTTAAAGGTACAGAAGTTATGGACTTATAAATAGATTATCTTTTGTCTTTTATTCTTGTGCTGATCCTTTGTCTCCCTTCTTTTTGCAGGGCTTAATTCTTAGCAACACTTTGAGGGCGTAGAAAAATGCTGAGGATGAAAGTTGCTAGATATCCCTTAGCAACCTTCGGTCGGAGGTTATCAGACTGAGGAACGAAGCTGCAGAAAAAGACAAAATTCTGCTTTCCTTAGTGGACAGAGTGAAGAAAGACGAGGCAAAATTCAATGCTCAATCTGAAGTCCATAAAGCCAAAGTTGAGAACCTTCAGAAAAAAACTTGCTGAAGCTAATGAAAAATTTGAACTTGCAAAAGTAAAGCAAGAAATAAGTGAATGGTCGAATGCCAGGCTGGAAAAGAATGTTGAGGAGCTTCGTGAATCCAAAGAAAGATGCTTTGAGAAATCCTTGGGTTGTGTAAGAAAACTGAAAATTAGCTTTGCCAAGGTGGGTGCGTACTCTTCGGAAGAAAAGTTCATTCGAGGTGACCCCGAAGGCGTCATTGATTGGATAGGTGAAGAAGCCGAAGCCTTTGAAGAGATCCTTAGTGATCGCGGGGACATTTGTGCCTTCGCCGGTGCCCGAGGGGTTGCAGCAATTCTAGAGAAAGCTGGTTGTGACCATGTTAAAGCTACAGCCCAGACCGAAACCGTCTTCTCTACAGACGAAACGAAAGACCCCTCGGCCGAAGCCACTTTGGTGGACGGGAAATTTTATTCCGATGTCTGGGTGAACGGTGGCCGAGAAATGGCCAACGAAATTATAAAGAAAAATGAAAAAGAATCCCATGATGCTTGAGAAGAAGCTAAGCGAGCCGAAGAAGCTGCCGAGCGCACAAGGCGTATAGGTATTATTATTGAATTCTTGTTTCGGTGTTTATTTTGTAGCTTCGGACTAAAGATTTGCTTACTACAGCTGAACTTTCACCGCTACCTAAGTCGTACAACCCCCAGGCTGATCCAATTATTAAAGAGGCTCTTGATGTGATGAGTGTTGCCAATACCATCGTCGACGAAGTCGTCGATAGACTGCTGAATGAGGCCACCGAAAAATTCTCAAAGAAGACTAGGCTTTTGTTGTGATGATACAATGTAACATTTGTGTATGAAACAATTATCAAACATGTATATTAATGTAATATATTTCTTTGTGATGCATGAAATTTACGCACATACCATTTTTGAGCCTTCGGTGAAAAAACACCTTCCCTTCTTTTCATGCTTTGTAAAGAAAAACCCTTTTATAGCAAAGCTGTTGTGTGATGCTGTTGTCAACAGACTTTCCAGGTAAGATTGCATTTGCCAAAGGCTTGCTTCGTGCCTTAGTACACTTTCATTCATCAAGTTATTGCACGAAGATTTGCTTCGTGCTCAATCTTTGATGTCGATGCAGTATGATGTATGATGTAATGCTATGCGGAATGATGCAATGATATGATGCAACGTGATGTTTATGCCGGATAAACACACCCATACTGAAACACTCAAGACTCTGCATCCCCTTGGGGACGTCTTTGGAGTCTTTAAGCTCTACATCCCCTTAGAAACGACTTTGGAGCTTCTTCACCTTATATTTCGGTGGTATTTAAGCTCTGCATCCCCTTAGGAACAACTTTGGAGCTTCTTCACCTTCTATTTTGGTGGTATTTAAGCTCTACATCCCCTTAGGACGACTTTTGAGCTTCGAAACTTACTCTGCGCTCCCTTAGGAACGGCTTTTTGTAGCTTCGGAACATACTCTGCGCTCCCTTAGGAATGGCTTTTATAGCTTTGAAACTTACTCTGCGCTCCCTTAGGAACAGATTTTGTAGCTTTGGCAGTTACTCCGCTCCCTTAGGAATGACTTTTGTAGCTTTGAAAGTTTGTTAGGAGGAAGCATTTTACTCAATGATATGGGCACAATTATTACATGAAATCAGAATTCAGTCCTTTGTGACTTGTTTTTCATACAAGAAAAATAAAATGACGGAAAAGATATTCTTTAGTAGATGTGCTTGGATTCAGGCACAGTACTATTGACTGTACGAGCTTCAGACTCCTCCCAAAAATCGCGCTGCTGTTGAGCATGCTGGTGCCCTTCTGGCTGCTGGCTTTGGGTCAGAGTAGGTGGTAGCGGTGGTGGTGGTAGCTGGGCCCAGGAAGCTTGAGAGTGGCTTGCTGAAGCGACAGAAGTTGTAGGCTGTTGATTACCTACATATTCTAGGATATAGGGAGAATAGCACGAAGCAGTATGTAGGACCTGCTTCGGCTGATTCTGCCGTGCCTCAGCTTCGGCAATCTCTTTTTGTTTCTGAATTGTGACTTGGCATGTTCTTGTGGTGTGGCCTTTATCTTCGCAGTAGAACAAGCAAAACAGTCTTCTGGGTTGATCTCCATATCTTCCTCAGAAGCTTCTGCCGCCTCTGCGTCTTGGGGCTGATGGCCTGAAGGAGCTTTATTGTGGCCCTGAAGACTAGGAGCTGTGTTGCTGCCTTTGAGGTTGACTTCCTCTATCATCACTCAGATTGGAATTATGCATCGACCTGATGTGCCTGGGGTGAATTCTTCCTCCGAAGCCCCTGGTCATCTCAGAGAACATGTATGCTTCTTCCCTTCTTTGGCAGAAATCATTGTCGGCCCGGATATACTCATCCATCTTTTGAAGAAGCTTCTCCAAGGTTTGTGGGGGCTTCCTAGCAAAATATTGAGCCGTAGGTGTGGCAGAACCTCCCAAGTTATCGGGCCCACATGCACCTGTCCTTGTCTCAAAGACCTTAGACGGCTATGCATGTACACCAGATAACTTAACATGATCTGTTCGAGTGTCCCAAGGACAACGGATAAACCACTTACAACTAGGACCGCAGGATTAAGTAACACAAATCACACACACCAACATTTTTGCAGCGGAAATCTTATTACCAAATTCTACAAGTTACATCAAGTTTACTTTATGTTTATCGGAGTGATTACAATAGTGATTCAAAGAAATAAACTTTGAAATGTTATAAATTATTTATAAGTTTGAAATATATGCTAGCTCAAGTGACCATCCTCAATAAGAAGTATAGGAGAGTTACTTAGACTTATAAGAAGGCCGAGCCCACCGGCACTTAACACCATCAACAGCAACACAAAGTTATAACCTGAACAACAATAGGGAATAAAACCCTGAGTACACAATTACTCAGCAAGACTTACCCGACTAAAGAAAGGACTCTCAAGGATATGCTGGCTTGAGGGAGTCAAGGTATGGTTTATCAAGAATCAAAGACTCTGTTTGCAGAAAAGCTTACTATGAGTGGATCCTTAAAAATCCATTTTACTTGTCAGGTTAAGTAAAGTTACCTGCATCTAGGGTTCTTTCTATCCTAGTTCAAGCACTTGGCCTATACTAGTCGTCTTTTTATCAACCCTTCAGTTCACTAGATTTCTACGTGTAAGTCAGTGACCAAGTCTTCATGTCCGAGAAGTAATAGCAATCCAAATTGATTAATACTCAGCTGAGGATCTTCAATCACATGACATATGTAGCACTTAACCCTTGCATATGTTAACTCGCCACCGGGTTTCTTAAGACCAGACCGGGTTCACGCCAACCGAGAGCACAGATACACCACCGTCTAGCCTCTTGCCACGGAGGGTACACGCTACTATCGCCATCTCTCCACTCCCATTGTGTGTTGGCCTTTCTGGTATTAGTCTGCCCGAGGCAAAGCTTACCCATGACGAGGCATGTGACCAGTTAAAGGGACCTCGGTCAGCAGGCCCACATCGAGAAGGTCCTTAATCGACTCAGACGAAGACACTACACTGAGACTCTCTTCTCGTGCAAGTCACCCACTCGGCCTTAGCTTTATCATTTCAAACCCAAAGTTTGGTACCTGGCAGAGGTACATCTTTCCCGATGTTGAACCCATCATGGCCATGATGGATCCACCATCAAGTTTTCATTTTGAAAACATCCCATCCACTGTGAAGCATCATCTTTTGTTTTTAAAAATAAAACATTTGTTTTTCTAAGGCAGGACTAAGCATCAGAAAAACCTTTTAAGAAAATAGGTAATCAAGGAATGGTAAACAGTTCCAAGGGAGGAAATGCAGCAATTGGTTTAACACCCAACTCCTATCACCTAATGCATCATTCAAGTGATAAAGAGTTTAAAATAGCAAGGAGATGGCAAATGCACCGGGGCTTGCCTGGATAACACTAGGTTAGTGTTGTTAGGTGGCGACCAATTGGCGATTAGCTTTTGCCTTAGCACTTGTTCAGATTATCCATCTTTAGGTTCGTCCATCAGCTTCACTATGCGGAGTAGTCCACGCTTGGGGTCGACTTGGCTCGTCTTCCTCATCACGTGATTAACTAGCGTACCTAATGATTTGCATAATGCGTATGCATGAGCATAAGAAGAACTAGAACAAGAATAATTAATGCTACATGATAGAAAAGTAAAGACTTAATGGCGAGACGCAATACAACACTCATATAGGATGTCGACATATCACTAAGCACAACCAATGCGTTTTTCCAACTTAACTGGATCTAACACAAACATTTAAATAATAAACCAAGCTCAAGTCCTATACCAACCTTAGCTAAAGCATAACATGGATAATCTAATAAAATTCCAACTCACCATTATAGGACATCCACGACTTAGAATAAGAATATAAGCAATTCAACTAGTTTTTATAATTATTATTCTAGACTATTATGCCTATCACACCAACTAAACAAAATATCTCATTTATCTATAATTGAACAATTAGAATATTATCATATCACATATAGTTCTATGAAACTGCTTTGTAACAACCCAAATATCTAAAGCGTTTATGCGCACTTGCTATTATGAAAGTCTTAGGTTTCAATTAAAAATGATAGATCGATGCTACTATAACGCAAGGGATCAACATCATCCTGTAGTAAGGATTTTCCTAAATAACACTAAAAGTACTACCGGCTAGACAATTTTAAAAATGCTAATCCCACTTCTTACATTATTAATTTAATCGTGCCTTGCATACAAGTCTAACAACACATGACACGACTACTGCATAGGAAATATTTTTGCAAACACTTTAGCATCGCCATAATATAAGTATATAACTAACCAATCTAGCTAACCGTAAAAACGAATCAGCTTACCTAACCGAATCAACTTGGCAGATGAGAGATGATGATGATCTCCGGTTCAAGCCTTTTCTTGAGCATCTGGCGAGTGATGGGCACAGGTCTCGCTTCTTCACCACCTGACCCATAAACATAACCAAAATCCAAAAGAGAGCAGACCCGCTCCCTAGAGTCGGGTAGCACCCAGACGACAAACACAACAAAGTAGATGTCGTCGAAGGCATGCCCGTGTCGAGCAGATTGAACGCGAGGCACAAGGCGTGCAACCACAGGCGTGAGGCTGGAAGAGCGGCAAGGTGAAGTTTGACAATCGGTGTGTGGCTATCGAGGTGGTGCTACAACGACGAAGACGACAGGATCGAATGACGCTTCAACTCTATACTAGACATTTCATCGAGTAGCCCCCGTGTGGCAGCAACAAGGCTACACACAACATGGCTGGCCAAGCAATACGATGACAAGAGCAAGGAGGTACCACAACACAAAAGGAGCGGCACGAAGATGTTTGATGCCAACTAAGACGTGCGCGCAGATTTTTCCCCGTTGCTCCACGCATGACGCGTGGACTGACGGCAAGCAGGGACGCGTGGCAAAATCCTGGGCACGATGCAGGGGACTCGACATGGTGTCCTAGCCGGACCGGGGCGATTCACTTGCGCAGGGGCAAGCTCCGGCGTGCAGGGAAAAGCTCCAGCCATGGGGGAAGCAAGGGACCGGGGAGGAGCTCGGCTAGAGGGGGCGAGCAGAGAGCACTGAGCTTGAGCAGCGCGCAGGGAGCAGGGCGCACTAGGAAGGACAACGGCGGCCAACATCATGGGGGAAGAAGAGGCTACCGGGCACCATGGAAAGGAGCAAGGCCGAGCAGAGGGAGTTGGGGAGGGAGGGCTGTGGCACGTAGGAAAGCTAGACGCCGAGCGCCATGGATGAGCTCACGGCGGGGTCAGGCTCTGCTGGGCGCGCGCAGAGGACAGGGAGCAGCGACGGCCATGGAGATGGGGAGCTACGCGTAGGGATCCGGCGAAGTGGAAGACGAGCAGAGGCACAGTCCGAGCTGGGAGATGGGGAAAGCCGCGACACGTAGAGGGACGAGCTTGAGGGGGGATGCCATGGGAGAGGGAGCCGAGCTGGAGCTAAGCACGCGCCATGGGAGCCGCGCGGTCGGCCGAGCACATCAGGGAAAACGGAGCTTGGACCAGGGGCGCGTTGAAGATAGAGAGAGAGGGAGCGGCAGCCATGGAAGGGGAGATACAGGAGTGGAGCGTTAGCGAGCTGAAGAGGACGCTCCACCAAGCGGAGAGGAACTCGGCCGGCTAGGGATAAACACCAGAGATGAGCGATAGAGATAAGCACAAGAGAGAAGTCGCGTGCGTGCAAAAAAAACAAGGGAAGAGAGAGCGCAGGATAAGATGGAGAGATATTTTCCATTTTTAATTTCTTTTTCTTTTCTTTTTACAGGAAAATCGTAGATATTTTGGATCCCGATTTGGGAATCACAGATATTTCGGATCAAGAGTTTTAGCGATAAATAAAAGGGTCGACGTACTATACGGCAAATGGCTACACACTCTATTTTCCGAATCACGAAACGGAAAATTCGAGGTTTACGATTCTGACTAAATTTCATTTAGATAGTTTTTGTGACTATTTTGGGCAACACGTAAACGGACTGGATATCATATACATTATTTGAGACAACACTGGTTTAGTCGATCTCGGATAAAAATTTATCCGCCATCTAAACATGGTTGATATTAGTATCTTACAGAGTGTGCTGAAGAATAAATTGGATCATAATCTCGCGCATGATTTCTCTCAGACAACACGCGATTCAGATTATTCTGCCCCGAACATTTTAGTCACCGAGTTCAAATTAATTTGCCAGTAAAAAAATTCGTAAGAATAGGTCGAGCTTCCGAATTCGTATTCGCGCGAGAGATGAATTTTAAATAATCACCGGACACACCGATTTTCGGAACAACTATGTTCCGAACATCACGAAAATTTAGGAAGAGCCCAGATAGATAAAGATAAAAACGATGTCGAACTCGCGACAGACGAAACATATTAAGACAAAGAGACCGTTATTATTGTCGATATCCTGTGCTCACGTCCATATTCGCTGTTTACGTACAGTAACACCTGGGGTGTTACAGCCCTCCCCCCTTAAAAGAATCTCATCCCGAGATTCGGAGCGGAAGACTTTTAAGAGTAGAGAAGCATGTAACCCTTGTTCATATCAGCGATAATCATAAGACAGTTCCAGGCAAAGGCGAGTGTCTCAGGATGTGGTTTCTCTAGTGGACATAACATGTATGGCCTTAAGCTAATTTTAGAGATGTCCACCAATAGAGACGATGTCTACTAGAAGAACACATAAGGTTCCATGTGTGTAGTTTGCTTTTTCTGATGACACTGAACTAGCTAAGTCTATTGGGCGAGCGTTAGATATGT
Organism: Zea luxurians; assembly: GCA_029449295.1. Classification (NCBI taxonomy): domain Eukaryota; kingdom Viridiplantae; phylum Streptophyta; class Magnoliopsida; order Poales; family Poaceae; genus Zea; species Zea luxurians. The sequence continues at coordinate 6,975,819 of JAOPSE010000005.1, read as the reverse complement.
GACTTTACCCAAACAGAATTAGTTGCAACCTCTTGGGTAAAACACACAGAAAGAGGTTTACCAACAAGTGGTTACGGTAAGTTCATAGCACATGAGACGAGTGTGGATGTCAAACAACATCACAGTTAACTCGTGTTAGCCAGAGAATCCAAGTCCAAGAAAATGATAGAGACTTGAAAAAACACCAGTGAAAGGATCTGTAAATGCTGCCTTCGCAACCAATCCATTTTATTGAGCACTAATCATGGATCTATTTGATCACACATGCTGAAAAGTACACGTGAGGCGATTGAGGCATGACTAGAGCGATAATTAAGTGGTTACCAGCCGACTTAATCTCGATTCTTTTAAGTACTTTCTTAGGATGGTTTGAACCAAAGTGAGTTTAGATAACTCGATAAAACGATCTCTAAACTCAACCTTTGTTCACAATACAGTTACAAGTTAGTAAACCAACTTGTTGAACTACCTATGACATTGAGTAGGTCCTCTTATTATCCATCGGTAAGCCAAGGGTTGAGAGTTCACTTTGGTTAACAGGAGATCATGCACTTGGGTAGAAATTCATTTGGTCAGGTTGTGCATCCATTTCTTTATGCGAGATGAACCGACATGGTTCGGGAATACATGGATTAAATAAGAGAGCGAATGAACAAACTCCTGCATCTCAGCAGCAGGGAAAAATCCAATCTCCATTTTGAGAGCTAATCAGTTGTTTTCCAACACTAAAAAGCTCCAAGGCTTCATCTTTACACAAAGGACGTAAAGGGAACTTGTATAAGTAGTCACTACCAAGATCAAAAGAAAAGAGACCACACATGAAAGTGGTATGCCCTTTTGATCTAGCAAAAATGATAGATGTTGCTTGATCACTTCGACAAACAACACCGGAATCGTTTTAAGGAAGAGATCTACAGAAGATAACTTATTAGGGTAGTTCCATAATGGATTATGACTAGGGACCTCGATACCAGCATGTGCCAAGCAGCATAACCTTGTGTGTACATTCACAAGGGGCTCTCAATTTCGCTGCAGCTCCATAAGTCATTAATCATGACACCATTACCGAACTGGCACCAATAATGAATCTCACATGGTAAGAATAATTTGTGCAGAGATGACATATCGATATAATCTCATAATGGATTATGACTACAGACTTTGATACCAGCGCGTGCCAAGTAGCGCAACCATGTGTGTACATTCACAGGAGGCCCTCGGTTTCGTCGCGACACCATCGGTTTTAGTCATAACACCATTAGCAGACATAACCAATAAGAAATCTCGCGCGACACCAATGGATTGGGCAAGGGTGACAATATACAAAGAGACTCTACCTGTCAAAACGGTTACAAGTAGAGAACCCAAATAGATCATGGCCCGATGAAATGAACAAGACATGGCCATAACCTAAACTTGATGAAAGGAGTATGATGGGAGACTGTTATTTCAGCCCCAAACATATTTCTATGCCATCGCAACAATTACAAGTCAAGGATTAAGTTGGTATGCCTTCGATAGATATGGGGAAACCAAAGGCATCAAACTCAAGAAACGGGTCGGACATGTCTTTCCTAGGTTAGGTTGATAAAGCAACATGGTGATCCTTAAGAACAGGCAAACTGGAATAGAGACATCAGCTTGCACCAACCGAACAAGGAAATGGTTTTGGAAGGAGACATGACTCGAGATTCTTGTTTCAAGCCCGGGTACACTTTATGTCCAACGAAGAAGTTATCTAAGCATTTATTTGCTTGAGTTTGGTCATGGAGTGATAATGGAAAATTCAAATTTTGGGTCATGGTTCACTAAGTAAGAACATGGCCTAGTTTTCAGTTTAAGCAAACAAAATACCAACCTTCTATCAGCACATCAAGTACCAGGGCAAACACGTATAACACCTAAACATATTACCTAAAGAATGGAGGACATCTATTTCATTGAAGTTCATATACAATATTACACCACATTATCTACAATCACTGGTTACTGGAATAAAGGTGAGAGAAGCATTTTGGGTGTATAGGTGGCAAACAGGATGCAACAATCAGGATGCATGCTCGTCCTATTCGTCCTTACTGATTTTCCCAACATAATGTGGCAATAGCGTTCTATATCGATGGCATACTTACGACTCTCTCGGTATTTTGCTAGTCGTCAGCTACACATATGTTTTCGAGGTTAGTGTACCTGCAGAAAAATCCATCACAGCCCAATTTTGCCATGATGCAATTCACACATGACAGTTTATACTCAATATATTTCTATATCGAGGCCAGCTCATCATTAAGCACCGAGCCACGCATAGGCGCCGTTGCCACACTTTAACCATAGGGCAACCCATTATGGTAACTCACCTTCTTACCTGAGCGTAGGTGCGTCGTTGCGAGTACATTACACATCTCAGTGTTCCCATGTCTGTATACGCATACATCCATGGGGTACTGAATTCCCAGAAAAAATAATTACTCCACATCGCAGCCTTCATATATACATATGTGGAACATGTATATAATCAAGCACTTTTTATGCTCTTCCCTAGACCGACGTTTGTTCGGTCATGCTCTCACATCTCACCTTACCTTGAGCGTCAATCCATTCAAAACTGAATAGCCTCAAAATAATAATACACATGTATACAATACCCCCGGTTGTGGGTTAGTGGTTTTTAAATAAGCCACCTGATAGTCCTTAGTTTAGGGCTTAACAGAGGATGTCGCTAGCATTATAGTTTTTCAAAGCTGTTTTTCAAAGCCAAACAATGTGTTTAGTTGAAAATAGGTTTTCTAAAACCAAAACTTTTGTTTTGAAAATATGTATGTGACCGTATATACTTAATCTTGCTCCGATACCAGCCTGTGGTAGAACCTCCCAAGTTATCGGGCCCACATGGACCTGTCCTTGTCTCAAAGACCTCAGACGGCTATGCATGTACACCAGATAACTTAACAGGATCCGTCTGAGTGTCCCAACGACACCGGATAAACCACTTACATCTAGGACCGCAGGATTAAGTAACACAAATCACACTAACCAACATTTTTGCAGCAGAAATCTTATTACCAAATTCTACAAGTTACATCAAGTTTACTTTATGTTTATCAGAGTGATTACAATAGTGATTCAAAGAAATAAACTTTGAAATGTTATAAATTATTTATAAGTTTGAAATATATGCTAGCTCAAGTGACCATCCTCAATAAGAAGTATAGGAGAGTTACTTATACTTATAAAAAGGCCGAGCCCACCGGCACTTAACACCATCAACAGCAGCACGAAGTTATAACCTGAAAAACAACAGGGAATAAAACCCTGAGTATGCAATTACTCAGCAAGACTTACCTGACTAAAGAAAAGACTCTCAATGATATGCTGGCTTGAGGGAGTCAAGGTATGGTTTATCAAGAATCAAAGACTCCGTTTGCAGAAAAGCTTACTATGAGTGGATCCTTAAAAATCCACTTTACTTGTCAGGTTAAGTAAAGTTACCTGCATCTAGGGTTCTTTCTATCCTAGTTCAAGCACTTGGCCTATACTAGTCGTCTTTTTATCAACCCTTCAGTCCACTGGATTTCTACGTGTAAGTCAGTGACCAAGTCTTCATGTCTGAGAAGTAACGGCGATCCGAATCGATTAATACTCAACTGAGGATCTCCAACCACACAACATATATAGCACTTAACCCTTGCATATGTCAACTCGCCACTAGGTTTCTTAAGACTAGACCGGGTTCACGCCAACCGAGAGCACAGATACACCACCGTCCAGCCTCTTACCACGGAGGGTACACGCTACTATCGCCATGTCTCCACTCATATTGCATGTTGGCCTTTCTGGTATTAGTCTACCCAAGGCAAAGCTTACCTATAACGAGGCATGTGACCAGTTAAAAGGTCCTCGGTCAGCAGGCCCACATCGAGATGGTCCTTAATCGACTCAGACGGAGACACTACATTAAGACTCTCTTCTCGTGCAAGTCACCCGCCCTGTCTCAGCTTTATCATTTCAAACCCAAAGTTTGGTACCTGGCAGAGGTACATCTTTCCCGATGTTGAACCCATCATGGCCATGATGGATCCACCATCAAGTTTTTGTTTTGAAAACATCCCATCCACTATGAAGCATCATCTTTTGTTTTTAAAAACAAAACATTTGTTTTTCAGGCAGGACTAAGCATCAGAAAAACCTTTTAAGAAAACAGGTAATCAAGGAATGGTAAACAGTTCCAAGGGAGGAAATGCAGCAATTGGTTTAACACCCAACTCCTATCACCTAATGCATCATTCAAGTGATAAAGAGTTTAAAATAGCAAGGAGGTGGCAAATGCACCGGGGCTTGCCTAGATAACACTAGGTTAGTGTTGTTAGGTGGCGACCACATGGCGATCAGCTTTTGTCTTGGCACTTGTTCAGATTATCCATCTTCAGGTTTGTCCATCAGCTTCACTATGCGGAGTAGTCCGCGCTTGGTGTCGACTTGGCTCGTCTTCCTCATCACTCGATTAACTAGCGTACCTAATGATTTGCATAATGCATATGCATGAGCATAAGAAGAACTAGAACAAGAATAATTAATGCTACACGATAGAAAAGTAAAGACTTAATGGTGAGACGCAATGCAACAGTCATATAGGATGTCGACATATCACTAAGCACAACTAATACGTTTTTCAAACTTAACTGGATCTAACACAAACATTAAAATAATAAACCAAGCTCAAGTCCTATATCAACCTTAGCTAAAGCATAACATGGATAATCTAGTAAAATTCTGACTCACCATTATAGGACATCCATGACTTAGAATAAGAATATAAGCCATTCAACTAGTTTTTATAATTATTATTCTAGACTATTATGCCTAACACACCAACTAAACAAAATATCTCATTTATCTATAATTGAACAAGTAGAATATTATCATATCACATATAGTTCTATGAAACTGCTTTGTAACAACCCAAATATCTAAAGCGTTTATGTGCACTTGCTATTCTGAAAATCTTAGGTTTCAATTAAAAACGACTGATCGATGCTACTAAAACGCAAGGGATCAGCATCATCCTGTAGTAAGGATTCTCCTAAGTAACACTAAAAGTACTACCGGCTAGACAATTTTAAAAATGCTAATCCCACTTCTTACATTATTAATTTAATCGTGCCTTGCATATATACAAGTCTGACAACACATGACACGACTACTGCATAGGAAATATTTTTGCAAACACTTTAGCATCGCCATAATATAACTAACCAATCCAACTAACCGTAAAAACAAATCGGCTTACCATAACCAAATCAACTTAGCAGATGAGAGACGACAATGATCTCCGATTCAAGCCTTTTCTTGAGCATTTGGCGAGTGATGGGCACAGGTCTTGCTTCTTCACCACCTGGCCCATAAACAAAACCAAAAGCCAAAAGAGAGCAGACCCGCTCCCTAGAGTCGAGTAGCACCCAGACGACAAATACAACAAAGTAGATGTTGTCGAAGGCATGCCCGCGTCGAGCAGATCGAACATGAGGCACAAGGCGTGCAACCACAGGCGTGAGGCTGGAAGAGCGACAAGGTGCAGTTTGACAATCGGTGCGTGGCTATTGAGGTGGTGCTACGACGATGAAGACGACGGGACCGAATGACGCTTCAACTCTATACTAGACATTTCATCGAGCAGCCCCCGAGTGGCAGCAATAGGGCTACACACAACGTGGCTGGCCAAGCAATACGACGACAAGAGCAAGGAGGAACCACAACACAAAAAGAGCAGCATGAAGATGTTTGACGCCAACTAAGACGTGCGCGCATATTTTTCCCCGTTGCTCCACGCATGACGCGTGGACTGACGGCAAGCAGGGACGCGCGGCAAAATCCTGGGCGCGACGCAGGGGACTCGACATGGTGTCCTAGCCGGAACGAGGCAATCACTTGCACAGGGGCGAGCTCTGGCGTGCAGGGAAAAGCTTCGGCCATGGGGGAAGCAAGGGACCGGGGAGGAGCTCGGCTGGAGGGGGCGAGCAGAGACCTCCGACTTGAGCAGCATGCATGGAGCAGGGAGCACCCGGAAGGACAACGAAGGCCAACATCATGGGGAAGAAGAGGTTGTCGGGCACCATGGAAAAGAGCAAGGCCGAGCAGAGGGAGTTGGGGAGGGAGGGCCATGACGCGCAGGAAAGCTAGACGTCGAGCGCCATGGACGAGCTCATGGCGGGGTCAGGCTCTGCTGGGCGCGCGCGCAGAGGACAAGGAGCAGCAACAACCATGGAGATGGGGAGCTGCGCGCAGGGATCCGGCGAAGTGGAAGACGAGCAGAGGCGTGGTCTAAGCTGGGAGACGGGGAAAGCCGTGGCACGCAGAGGGACGAGCTTGAGGGGGGCCGCCATGGGAGAGGGAGCCGAGCTGGAGCTGAGCGCGCGCCATGGGAGCCGCACGGTCGGCCGAGCACAGCAGGGAAAACAGAGCTGGGACCAGGGGCGCGTTGAAGATAGAGAGAGGTAGCGGCAGCCATGGAAGGGGAGATGCAGGAGTGGAGCGCCGGCGAGCTGAAGAGGGTGCTCCACCAAGGAGAGAGGAACTCGGCCGGCTGGGGATAAACACTAGAGATGAGCGGCAGAGAGATAAGCACAAGAGAGAAGCCACGTGCGTGCAAAAAAACAAGGGAAGAGAGCGTAGGATAAGATGGAGAGATATTTTCCATTTTTAATTTCTTTTTCTTTTCTTTTTTTACAATAAAATCGTAGATATTTTGGATCCCGATTTGGGAATCACAGATTGTTAGGGGCCTTCGTCCTTCGAAGGTCCTCAAAAACATGATTTAACAATGTTTCCTAGTGTAACGGATGAACAGGTACCTTCGGACATAGATCAAAATCGTATACGATGTGAGAAGCATGGTCAAGACAAAGGCTGATGCTGCTCCGAAGCTGCGGGCGAAGGAGCTTTGGCTCAACGGCGGAAAAAGGAACTGACATAAAGTGGAAAAGGCCATCCGGTCCTTGTTGAGTTGTCCATAAGTCAGTAGAAAATATGAAGGGCATGAATGTAATTTTACACAGGCTGCGTCTTGTGCCTATAAATAGATGAACAGTACTCTCGTACTGTTCACGCTGACTTGTATTCGCTGTTGCGCCATGCTTGGATTTTTCACCTTCTATCAAGCCGAAGGTATAAATGTAATTCAATATTATTTCTATTTACCCATGACAATTGAGGAAAAGATATTAATAATATTAAATGATTACATGATTATTCATGTTGCCTTTTATATTTCGTATGCTTCTTCTTTCATTAATCTATATTGTGATGATGAAGGTTCATCCTTCACAGCCTTCGTCCGTAGATCATTATATCCTAAGGGAAATAATGTTTCGAAGGACGAAGGGCCTTAACCTTTAACGTTTTGTGTTGCCTTGTTCTTAATTCATAGCATTTGAGAACAAGACCCCAACATTGGCGCCCACCTCTGGTGTACTCACTTGCACAACCTTCGGCAAACCAGCCTTCGTTATGCCGTCGAAGAAGACAACAGCGCCAGAAGCTGCTGCACTGCAGCCACTGGATACAAACCAGGAGACTCTCTCCGAGAGGCTTAAAGCCAGAAGAGAAAGGCCACTAGTCCAACATTCCAGGAGGAAAAGTTGGACCAGGAGATCAGGGATATGGAAATCATTCATCAACAAGTATAAAGGAAAAAAGAGAAGATGGCTCGACTGGCCGATCTCCAAAGGAAGATCGATGAAGCTACTGAGGAAGTCCGTCATCTTACTCAAGATGACCAAGACCGAAGGCCTCAATACAGGGAGCTTCGTCAAAAGGGGCCTATTCAACGAAGATGGATGGTATGATGATTTTAATCATGATACCTTTACTTTTGATGATGCTTCTCCCTTGGCAGCAGAATTGCAGGCTATCCCATGGCCACAATCCTACAAGCCACCCCAGTGTAACACTCAAGTTGTATACCAAGAGTAATAAAGAGAGTTCCTCATTTTATGTGTCTTATTTGCATCATAAAAAGAGCACCTATGAAGTTGAGAGTGACTAAATAAAACAATTACTCTAAAATAAAGAAAAAAGTGCATTTGTTGGAGTTTTATGTGTTGTGCATTAAATAAAACCATGAGGATAAAAAAATGAATGATAAGGTAATTGAAGCTTGATTAAGCCACATTGAAAACTAGGGTTTAAAGGAAGAAGAGAAATGTTATGAAAATAAAGAAAATAATATAAATATATTCCAAAAATTTGTATTTCATATTTCAGAATATGATTTGATAACAAGTGTGCACAAGGATTGAAAACTAAATTTAAATTCAAATTTAAACCTAGAAGAAAGAAAACAGAAAACAAAATAAAAAGAAAAAGGAATAAACCTTACCTGGGCCCTGAACCACGAAATCGGCCCACCAGGGAAAACCTCCTCTGCAGCCCGTTCACTCCGCGCGCGGCCACTTACAGGTGGGTCCCGCGTGTCGGTCTCGCCCCGCGCGCGCGCCAGCATCCTCTCTACTGCGCGCAAGCTCACTTCCGCGTGGGACCCGGATGTCAGGAACTTCTTCTCCCTCCGTATCCACTTTTCTGTTGGCGAGATCTCCGCTGTGCTCGATCCGGGGAGGAAATTCGTTGGGATCCTCCACCTCTCTCGTCGACCGCTTCCCTCCCCGTGATACTCGCGTGCGGACTCGCCGAACGGAGCGCATGCATAGGAGCCGTTCAACCACGACGCGCGGGTATGTCGCCGTTGAGCTCGGATCCGCCTGAACCGTGGAAATAAAACCCATGGGCGCCGCGGCTCTCCCAGTTAACTCGCACGCCAGCCACTATCAACCGTCGCACATCGCCACTGAAACCTCGCCCACGTTCCGTCGACCTTGCTGCCGTAGGATCGCGATTGGGGCAAGCTTCGGGCCGCCGTCGTTGACCCGCGCCACCGTCGCCTCTCTGCTCCGATTGCCTCGTCCTGGGCGTTCGGGAGGTCGCAAGGAACACGCGCGGGGCAGTGACCGGGTGGGCACGACATCGGCCGGCCGGGAATTCCTCACCGGAGTGCGCAAACCACCGCGAATCCGCACCGCGCCGTGGCCAACGCCGACGAGTCAACAATTCGCGGTAATAAACCTACCCCTACCTTCCTTAAGCCTTCCGCATTGCGTAGCTGAACTTAATTAGAAAATGGGGGTGAGAGCGGGGGGGATTTAACATCGCCGGCCATGGCGCGCCACCGTGGGGGAGCTTGCTCCGCCGCGCGTGACTGCCCTGTTGGGGCAGTGGGCGTGCACCGTCGGATGGCGCGTGGACGGCTACGATTAGAAGTTGCTTACCTGTTCGGCGTGTGCGACTGTCGTCCGTCCGATCCAAATCGGTCGTTCGCGGTGTGATCGAGGGCGTTTTAAATCACAGATGTCCATTGGCGATCCGACGGTCGCAATGGAATACCGGTTCAATCGCGTCCGGATTTAATCTGGGCCCTCGGTGTTTAATCCAACGGCCGAGACTCGCCGATACCCCTTCGTGGGGCATTTTTTCTAAAGAAACCCCCTGCTTTAGCAGAATCAACCCGCCATCCAGAGCACCCTATTCACTGTGTCACGGAAAACTTACCCCGAGGCCCCTGTAGTTTTCAGTATTTGACGCCCAGTCCCGAGAGTATTAAAAACAGAGAAATTAATATTAGAAATTTATTTTTAATACAAAAACAAATCTAGAAACTTGTAAAATGCATAGAAAATTCATTTTAGTTCCAAATTGAGTCATTCCAATTTCTAAAATTTTGTAATAATATTCTCTATCATTTAGAATCACTGTTTTGACATGAACTCTGTTAGAAAATTAGTTTATCATCTAATCCTATTATAATCACCTTAAATCTTAGAAAATTCATAACTTAAATTCTATAACTCCAAATTCAGTGATTCCAGTTCCTATGATTTCATTTTAATGTGTAGATTTTTACTGTATATTTCATTCATCTGTTTGGTGTGATGTTGATTTTGGCTATACTATGTATGTATTGTGTTGATGCGAGTAGACGAGCAAGCCACTGTGGAAACTGAGGTTCAACAAGTAGAGATAGCTGAGCAGGAGCTCATTACAGGCAAGTTGTGCCCTTGATCACTTACTTTTCCCAGCCATGTTCTTATTAATTTTTAATGATCTGCATAGGTTAATTTTGATGGGATCCTTTATGTTACCCCAGTTTTGATTACCTCTATACCTTGTTCACCCCTGGAATATTTTTGGGTAGTACTTGCTATTGCTTTATGTGGATTGGGTATGGAGATTCATTATTCATGATTATTCTGTTATTATCTTGTTATTATTACTGTTCATGTTAAGATCATTAAATTAATGGGAACATGGAGCGACCACCCGGGAAAACAGTGCTACCACAAGGGTTTAATGGGACGCCCTTGGCTGACTAATTAGGAAAGCTAGTGGAAGACTACCTTACCCGAAAGGGGCAAGGGCAGTAGGGGAGAGGTCAGTGTAGGGAGGTCCCTGGTTGATTTTGCTGCGATGGCAGTCAGCCAGGAACCCTGTACTGGATCTTCCTATAAACTGTAGCGGGTTTTCGGAAGCTAGTGGAACTTTGTAAAGGCCTCGTAGTGGATCCCTAGCCATTCACCTCGGTAGTGTCTAAGGGCCTTGCAAACCCTGGCGACATGGGATACACGACTTGTGGGTAAAGATGCGCAACCTCTGCAGAGTGTAAAACTAGTATACTAGTCGTGCTCACGGTCAAGAGCGGCTCGGACCCTCACATGATTAACTATGGAACTTAAGTTTAATTTGACATTTGCATTACATTTGGGATTATTTTACTATTACTGTTCTTTATTATTATTAAGGTTTGGTATTTACTTGCACTTAGTAATTGCTAATAAAATTTTGACCAACTTATAAAAGCAATGCTCAGCCTTAGCCTTTATTTCATTGATCAGCCTTACACTTCATGAACTCCCACCTTTGGTGAGTTCATGCCACATTATTCCCCACGACTTGTTGAGCTATGAACGTATGTGAGCTCACTCTTGCTGTCTCACACCCCCCCACAGGAGAAGAACAGGTGGTTGAAGAGGAGCTGCCTAACACTGAGGAGTTCGATCTGATCTAGGTGGCGTTTCTCAGTCGACATTGGCGCCGACGATCCTTAGTTTGTTTTATATTTACCTTTATTTTGTAATAAGACTTCCGCTATGTAATAAGTACTCTGATGTTTTATGACATTTATCTCTATACACTCTGTTATTATATATGTTGTCTTCTTGGCGCATGTATGAGATGCACCCGGCTTTGTCCTTTAAAACCGGGTGTTACAGAAGTGGTATCAGAGGAAATGTTGACTGTAGGACGAAACCTAGATAGAAATGGACAAAACCCTTACCTACTTATCTTATTCTGATTCATTCTACACTTACCTTACTCTGATTCTCTCTATACTTATCTAAATCTTGTCTCACCTTCTACTGTTCTACTCTGATCATTCTTACCTTTTCTACTCTAAGACAAGACGGATTTCACACCTTGGAATCCCTACCTCTGTGACATTTTTAAGAGATAGGAAGCCTAAGACAAAAATCAAAACTATTTTCTATATTTAAAAACGTTGTTTGATTGTTCTGATGATCAATGCTTGATTTGCTTCTTTGATTGATTGAAACATTATAGTTGGGCATCTTAGCATGTAACACCATAAGGTAATGTATTAGCTTTAGTGAATAACACACTAATCTACTTAGCTAATAAATTCCCCGCAATAACATGATTGTAATTACTGCCTTGTCTACTGCTCTTTCTTACCATATGTATCTAACTCAGATGGTCAATACCAGGAGGGGTGGTGGAATTGACTTGCCTCCTAACCAACACACTCGAAGACAACCTCAGCCACAACCTGCCGGGATGAATCCTCCCAATCCTCCACCAGGCGGAGTTGACCCACTGGTTGCTGCTCAGATGGCGGTGATGCAGCAGATGGCAGACACCATGGCGGATATGCGTGCCCAGATGCAGCAAGAACGCCAGGAGATGCGTCAGGAAAGAGAAGACATACGCCAGGAGTTGCGCCAGGAGAGAGATGAGATACGGCAAGAAAGGAGGGCGCAACAACAGCAGCTACAACAGCAACTTCAACAGCAGCAGCAACAGCAACAAGTGCCATTACCTCCACCACCACCGCCAGTTCCACCCCGAGACAAGCATAGAGAGTTCATGAGTCATAAGCCACCTACATTCGCCAGCTCACCTGATCCACTGGACGCGGACGATTGGCTGAAGTCAATTGAGAAGATGCTGAATATTGCACAGTGCACTGATCGGGAGAAGGTTTTATATGCTTCCGGACGTCTGATTGGTCCTGCTGCTGACTGGTGGGATTCTTATACTGCTGCCCATGATGCTGCGGATACTATTACTTGGGCAGAGTTTAGTACACAATTCAGGAACTACCATATTCCAGCTGGGATGATAAAGATCAAGAAGAAGGAGTTTCTGTCGCTGAAGCAAGGAAGTATGTCAGTCAGCGAGTACCGCGACAAGTTTATTCAGCTATCCAGATATGCCCCTGAAGAAGTTGCTGAGGATGAAAGGAAGCAGGAGCATTTCATTGAAGGACTTAATGGACCACTGCAGTATGCCCTGGTGGCACACACATTTCCATCATTTCAGAGGCTGCTTGATAAGGCACTGGCTATTGAACACAAGCGTGTTCAACTGGGAGATTTGAAGAGAAAGGCAATATCTCAAGGACAGGGAAGCAGCAGTGTTCGTCCTCGCTACAGTTCATCACAGGGTACACCGACTCGACCCGGAGGACCACGCCCAGTTCCGCAATCACCACTGAGGACTCCACCTCCTCGACAGGCTACACCCACTGGCACCCCGACGAAGTTTGCAGGACAGAGTCCAGGCACTCAATGTTTCAAGTGTGGGAAGATTGGTCATTATGCAAATGTCTGCCCCCAGAGGATTGCTACTACTCCAGCTCAGAACAAGCAACAGACCCCTGGCAAGGGATATTCTATAGCCAGGGTGAATCAAGTCAGCGTTGATGATACTCCGGATGGAGGGGACCTCGTGATTGGTATGTTTTATGTTAATACAATTCCTGCAACAATATTATTTGATTCTGGTGCTACACATTCATTCATGTCTGCTCGTTATGCCAACACAAACGAAATACCACTGCTAAATATGAGAAAACCCCTGATAGTAGTTACACCTAAGGGGCCTGTTGAGGCGAATCAAATGACACGTAGATTGACCTTGACTATTATGGGTAGAGAATTTGGAGCTACTGCTATAATATTAGAGTCAAGCAGTATAGATTTGATCCTTGGTATGTCATGGCTAAGAAAGGCAAAGGCCGTTATAGCATGTGGAAGAGGTACCATAGAGCTTACTACCACTAAAGGAGAAAGATTTCAAGTTAATATTGCAGTAACCTCCTCATCCATGCGTGCAATGTTCTTTATGCCTGAGGAGTTTGTTGGTGACAACATCCGAGTGGTTAGAGATTTTCCGGATGTTTTTCCAGAGGAGTTACCAGGGATGCCACCTGATAGAGAAGTCGAGTTTGTTATTGATCTCTTACCTGGAACCGCCCCTATTTCTAAACGGCCATATAGAATGTCCGTAGAGGAGTTGAAGGAACTGAAGAAGCAGTTAACGGAGTTACAAGAGGCTGGTTATATTCGTCCAAGTTCCTCACCTTGGGGAGCGCCGGTGTTATTTGTACAGAAGAAGGATGGATCGCAACGGATGTGTGTGGATTATAGATCCCTTAATGATGTTACGGTGAAGAACAAGTATCCGTTGCCCCGTATTGAGGATTTATTTGATCAGATGCGTGGTGCAAGAGTATTTTCGAAGATTGATCTCCGATCCGGTTACCATCAGATGAGGATTAGACCATCGGATATTCCCAAGACGGCTTTCTCGACTCGATATGGATTATATGAGTTTACTGTTATGTCATTTGGATTGACCAATGCACCGGCTTATTTCATGAATTTGATGAACAAAGTGTTTATGGAATATTTGGACAGATTCGTCGTGGTATTCATCGACGATATTCTTATCTATTCTAAGAATGAGAGTGACCATGAAGAACATCTAAGGTTGGTGCTACAGAAGCTACGAGATAATCAACTCTATGCTAAGTTCAGCAAGTGCGAGTTTTGGATTGGCGAAGTGCCATTTCTTGGTCATATTATTTCTAATGGAGGAATAGCCGTAGATCCTGCTAAAGTGAAGGAGATTATGGAGTGGAGAGTGCCCACTACAGTTACGGAGATTCGGAGTTTCTTGGGACTCGCAGGATATTATCGGAGATTTATTGAAGGATTTTCTAAGATTGCTAAGCCCATGACATCGCTTTTGGAGAAAGGAAGAGAATTCAAGTGGGATGAGAAATGCCAAGAAAGCTTTGATCAGTTGAAGGAGAGATTGATGTCACCTCCAGTATTGATTATGCCAGATCTGCAGAAGGGATTTGACATTTACTGTGATGCATGTGGCCAAGGGCTTGGATGTGTGCTTATGCAAGATGGTCATGTGATTGCCTATGCATCTCGTCAGTTGAGGAAACATGAATTGAACTACCCCACTCATGATTTGGAATTGGCTGCCGTTGTCCATGCACTGAAGATTTGGAGACACTACATTATGGGAACTAAGTGCCAAGTATACACGGATCACAAGAGTTTGAAGTATATATTCACTCAGAAGGATCTCAACCTGAGGCAACGCCGTTGGTTGGAGCTCATTAAGGATTATGACTTGGAGATTCACTATCACCCAGGCAAGGCGAATTTGGTTGCAGATGCCTTGAGTCGGAAGGAGCATGTTCACTCTGCTTTCGTTGTCCAGCTACCTGATGAATTAGCAAAAGACTTTGAGAGGCTCAACCTGGGAATTGTTACACATACGGAAGGAGTGACTATTGAATTGGAACCTACCTTGGAGCAAGAAATTCGTAAAGGTCAGGTTGGTGATGCCAAAATTCAGGAGATCAAGGATCTGATAACAGAGGGTAGAGGCCCAGAGTTCACGGAGGATGAGCAAGGCACGATATGGTTCAAGAATCGGATCTGTGTTCCCGATATTGATAGTCTTCGGGAAACCATATTGAAGGAGGCACATGACTTAGTTTATTCTATCCACCCTGGGAGCACTAAGATGTATCAAGATTTGAAGCAAAAGTATTGGTGGTATGGACTAAAGAGAGATGTGGCTGCACATGTGGCTATGTGCGATGTGTGCCAAAGAGTTAAGGCTGAACACCAGAGGCCAGCCGGACTATTGCATCCACTAAAGATACCTGAGTGGAAATGGGAAGGGATTGGCATGGACTTCATTGTTGGATTACCCCGCACGTCTGCTGGATGTGATTCTATATGGGTGATTGTGGACAGGCTAACTAAAGTAGCCCACTTTATTCCAGTGAAGACCACTTATTCAGGAGCCAAGTTAGCAGAGTTGTACATGGCACGGATTGTATGCCTGCATGGTGTACCAAAGAAGATTGTGTCAGACCGGGGATCACAGTTTACCTCTTGATATTGGAAGAAGTTGCACGAGTCATTGGATACGAGATTGAACTTTAGTTCGGCTTACCATCCCCAGACTGATGGGCAAACCGAGAGGACTAACCAAGTACTGGAAGATATGTTAAGAGCTTGTGCTCTTAAGCATGGTGGAAGTTGGGATAAGAGTCTACCGTATGCGGAGTTCTCATATAATAATAGCTATCAGGCCAGTTTGAAGATGTCACCGTTTGAGGCTTTGTATGGCAGAAAGTGCAGGACTCCCTTGTACTGGAATCAAACTGGTGAAAGACAGTTGTTTGGACTTGAGATCATACAAGAAGCAGAGGAACAAGTTCAGCAAATAAGGGAGAATTTGAGAACTGCACAATCCAGGCAGAAAAGCTATGCTGACACCCGGAGAAGACTACTTGAGTTTAAGGAGGGAGATTATGTCTATTTGAAGGTGTCACCGCTCCGGGGCATGAGAAGATTTAAAGTCAAAGGAAAGTTGTCCCCTCGCTTTATTGGACCCTTCTTAATCTTGAAGCGAGTGGGAGAAGTTGCATATCAATTGGAATTACCGGATCATCTCGCGGATGTTCATGATGTCTTTCATGTATCTCAGCTGAAGAAATGCCTCAGGGTACCTGAGGAACAGTTATCAATGGAAGACCTTAGTGTTCAGGAAGATTTGACTTATGCTGAGTAACCCATCAAGATTTTGGATACTCTGACTCGAGTTACGAGGAATAAGGTTATAAAGATGTGCAAAGTGCAATGGAGCCACCACGGTGAAGATGAAGCAACTTGGGAAAGAGAAGAAGAGCTAAGTATAGATTTTCCCCACCTTTTCCCTAGATCTTCTTAAATCTCGAGGACGAGATTATTTTTAAGGGGGGTAGGATTTGTAACACTCAAGTTGTATACCAAGAGTAATAAAGAGAGTTCCTCATTTTGTGTGTCTTATTTGCATCATAAAAAGAGCACCTATGAAGTTGAGAGTGACTAAATAAAACAATTACTCTAAAATAAAGAAAAAAGTGCATTTGTTGGAGTTTTATGTGTTGTGCATTAAATAAAACCATGAGGATAAAAAAATGAATGATAAGGTAATTGAAGCTTGATTAAGCCACATTGAAAACTAGGGTTTAAAGGAAGAAGAGAAATGTTATGAAAATAAAGAAAATAATATAAATATATTCCAAAAATTTGTATTTCATATTTCAGAATATGATTTGATAACAAGTGTGCACAAGGATTGAAAACTAAATTTAAATTCAAATTTAAACCTAGAAGAAAGAAAACAGAAAACAAAATAAAAAGAAAAAGGAATAAACCTTACCTGGGCCCTGAACCACGAAATCGGCCCACCAGGGAAAACCTCCTCTGCAGCCCGTTCACTCCGCGCGCGGCCACTTACAGGTGGGTCCCGCGTGTCGGTCTCGCCCCGCGCGCGCGCCAGCATCCTCTCTACTGCGCGCAAGCTCACTTCCGCGTGGGACCCGGATGTCAGGAACTTCTTCTCCCTCCGTATCCACTTTTCTGTTGGCGAGATCTCCGCTGTGCTCGATCCGGGGAGGAAATTCGTTGGGATCCTCCACCTCTCTCGTCGACCGCTTCCCTCCCCGTGATACTCGCGTGCGGACTCGCCGAACGGAGCGCATGCATAGGAGCCGTTCAACCACGACGCGCGGGTATGTCGCCGTTGAGCTCGGATCCGCCTGAACCGTGGAAATAAAACCCATGGGCACCGCGGCTCTCCCAGTTAACTCGCACGCCAGCCACTATCAACCGTCGCGCATCGCCACTGAAACCTCGCCCACGTTCCGTCGACCTTGCTGCCGTAGGATCGCGATTGGGGCAAGCTTCGGGCCGCCGTCGTTGACCCGCGCCACCGTCGCCTCTCTGCTCCGATTGCCTCGTCCTGGGCGTTCGGGAGGTCGCAAGGAACACGCGCGGGGCAGTGACCGGGTGGGCACGACATCGGCCGGCCGGGAATTCCTCACCGGAGTGCGCAAACCACCGCGAATCCGCACCGCGCTGTGGCCAACGCCGACGAGTCAACAATTCGCGGTAATAAACCTACCCCTACCTTCCTTAAGCCTTCCGCATTGCGTAGCTGAACTTAATTAGAAAATGGGGGTGAGAGCGGGGGGATTTAACATCGCCGGCCATGGCGCGCCACCGTGGGGGAGCTTGCTCTGCCGCGCGTGACTGCCCTGTTGGGGCAGTGGGCGTGCACCGTCGGATGGCGCGTGGACGGCTACGATTAGAAGTTGCTTACCTGTTCGGCGTGTGCGACTGTCGTCCGTCCGATCCAAATCGGTCGTTCGCGGTGTGATCGAGGGCGTTTTAAATCACAGATGTCCATTGGCGATCCGACGGTCGCAATGGAATACCGGTTCAATCGCGTCCGGATTTAATCTGGGCCCTCGGTGTTTAATCCAACGGCCGAGACTCGCCGATACCCCTTCGCGGGGCATTTTTTCTAAAGAAACCCCCTGCTTTAGCAGAATCAACCCGCCATCCAGAGCACCCTATTCACTGTGTCACGGAAAACTTACCCCGAGGCCCCTGTAGTTTTCAGTATTTGACGCCCAGTCCCGAGAGTATTAAAAACAGAGAAATTAATATTAGAAATTTATTTTTAATACAAAAACAAATCTAGAAACTTGTAAAATGCATAGAAAATTCATTTTAGTTCCAAATTGAGTCATTCCAATTTCTAAAATTTTGTAATAATATTCTCTATCATTTAGAATCACTGTTTTGACATGAACTCTGTTAGAAAATTAGTTTATCATCTAATCCTATTATAATCACCTTAAATCTTAGAAAATTCATAACTTAAATTCTATAACTCCAAATTCAGTGATTCCAGTTCCTATGATTTCATTTTAATGTGTAGATTTTTACTGTATATTTCATTCATCTGTTTGGTGTGATGTTGATTTTGGCTATACTATGTATGTATTGTGTTGATGCGAGTAGACGAGCAAGCCACTGTGGAAACTGAGGTTCAACAAGTAGAGATAGCTGAGCAGGAGCTCATTACAGGCAAGTTGTGCCCTTGATCACTTACTTTTCCCAGCCATGTTCTTATTAATTTTTAATGATCTGCATAGGTTAATTTTGATGGGATCCTTTATGTTACCCCAGTTTTGATTACCTCTATACCTTGTTCACCCCTGGAATATTTTTGGGTAGTACTTGCTATTGCTTTATGTGGATTGGGTATGGAGATTCATTATTCATGATTATTCTGTTATTATCTTGTTATTATTACTGTTCATGTTAAGATCATTAAATTAATGGGAACATGGAGCGACCACCCGGGAAAACAGTGCTACCACAAGGGTTTAATGGGACGCCCTTGGCTGACTAATTAGGAAAGCTAGTGGAAGACTACCTTACCCGAAAGGGGCAAGGGCAGTAGGGGAGAGGTCAGTGTAGGGAGGTCCCTGGTTGATTTTGCTGCGATGGCAGTCAGCCAGGAACCCTGTACTGGATCTTCCTATAAACTGTAGCGGGTTTTCGGAAGCTAGTGGAACTTTGTAAAGGCCTCGTAGTGGATCCCTAGCCATTCACCTCGGTAGTGTCTAAGGGCCTTGCAAACCCTGGCGACATGGGATACACGACTTGTGGGTAAAGATGCGCAACCTCTGCAGAGTGTAAAACTAGTATACTAGCCGTGCTCACGGTCAAGAGCGGCTCGGACCCTCACATGATTAACTATGGAACTTAAGTTTAATTTGACATTTGCATTACATTTGGGATTATTTTACTATTACTGTTCTTTATTATTATTAAGGTTTGGTATTTACTTGCACTTAGTAATTGCTAATAAAATTTTGACCAACTTATAAAAGCAATGCTCAGCCTTAGCCTTTATTTCATTGATCAGCCTTACACTTCATGAACTCCCACCTTTGGTGAGTTCATGCCACATTATTCCCCACGACTTGTTGAGCTATGAACGTATGTGAGCTCACTCTTGCTGTCTCACACCCCCCCACAGGAGAAGAACAGGTGGTTGAAGAGGAGCTGCCTAACACTGAGGAGTTCGATCTGATCTAGGTGGCGTTTCTCAGTCGACATTGGCGCCGATGATCCTTAGTTTGTTTTATATTTACCTTTATTTTGTAATAAGACTTCCGCTATGTAATAAGTACTCTGATGTTTTATGACATTTATCTCTATACACTCTGTTATTATATATGTTGTCTTCTTGGCGCATGTATGAGATGCACCCGGCTTTGTCCTTTAAAACCGGGTGTTACACCCAGCTACCCATGTACGATGGGCACTCGGACCCAAAGCAATTTTTGATGAGCTATGAGGCAACAATATCCTCATACGAAGGCAACGCGGCTGTCATGGCAAAGTCCTTCGTCATGGCAGTCCAGAACGTAGCCCAAACATGGTATTCTTCTCTTCGGCCAGGAACAATCACGTCATGGCAGAAGCTCAAGGATATGCTGATTACCAGCTTCCAAGGCTTTCAAACAAAGCCAGTCACAGCTCAGGCCTTGGTCCAGTGCACACAAGACCATGAGGAATACCTTCAGGCTTATGTCCGAAGGTTCTTGTGACTGAGGGCACAGGCGCCCAAAGTGCCCAATGAAATTGTCATTGAGGCCATGATCAAGGGTCTTCGGCCAGGACTTGTGGCTCAATACTTCGCCTGGAAGCCTCCACAAACTTTGGAGAAGCTGCTTCAGAAGATGGATGAATATATCCGGGCTGACAACGACTTCCACCAATGAAGGGAGGAAGCTTACAGATTCTCTGAGATGACCAGGGGCTTTAATGGAAGAATCCATCCCAAACATGTCAGATCGATCCACAGCTCCAGTCAGAGTGACAACAAAGCAAGCCAACTTCAGAGGCCACATCATACCTCACAGTCTTCGGGGTAGCAGCAAAGTTCCTTTAGGCCACCAGCTCCAAGGGGCAGAGGCGCCAGGGGCTTCGGAGGAAGATATGGGGATCATCCCAGGAAAATCTATTGCCTATTCTGTGGTGAGGACAAGGGCCATACTATAGGAATGTGCCAAATTACTATCCAGAAGCAAAAGGAGATCGCAGAAGCCGAAGCTCGACAGAATCAGCCGAAGCAGGTCTTGCATACCGCTTCGTGCCATTCTCCCTACATACCAGAGTATGTGGGCAATGATCCTTCAGCCTCTGTTGCTTCAGCTAGCCATTCTCAGGCTTGTTGGCCTCAGCTTCCACCGCCACCACCACTGCAACCTACACATCCCCGAAGCCTGTAGCCAGAAGGGCACCAGCACTCTCAACAGCAATGCGAATTCAGGGAGGAATCCGAAGCTCGTACAGTCAACAGCACTGTGCTAGAGTCAAAGCACATTTATTGAGCAATATCCTCCCTCTGAAATACTTTAATGCTCCATGTCATTTTCTTTTCAGTGACGAATAAACAATGTAAATCTAGTTTTAAATTCTTGTAATACTTTTTGCTTTTATCAAGATAGAATATATCTTCTTTGCAGACTTATGAAAACTGAAAATTGCCGAAGCTATAAAAAGCCGTTCCTAAGAGAACGCAGTGTAAGTTCTGCCGAAGCTACAAAAAGTCGTTCCTAAGGGAGCACAGTGTAAGTTTTCTGCTCAAAAGTCGTTCCAAAGGGAATGCAGAGCCAAATACCGCCGAAATATAAGGCGAAGAAGTTCAAAAGACGTTCCTAAGGGGATGCAGAACTTACACCGAAAAGTCAACGGTGATACCGCCGAAATAGAAGGCGAAGAAGTTCAAAAGACGTTCCTAAGGGGATGCAGAACTTACACTGAAAAATAAGCGGTGAAGCCAAAAAATAAACGGCAAAGAGATTCCAGACGTCCCTAAGGGGATGCAGAGCTTGTGTGTTTCACTATGGGTGTGTGGGTGTGTGTCTGCGGCATTAGCATCATTTTTGCATCAATTCATCACATCATTCCGCATAGCATCACATCATACATCATATCACATCAGTAATATGAGAATCAAAAATGGAGTTGATCTTCGGAAAATTCTTCGTAGAAATGAAAATGTGCTAAGGCACAAAACAAGCTGTGAGAAATACAGGCTTCTTCATCAGCCCTGTCACAAAAGAAGGGGTCTTTTTTCTGAAGTGTGGATATTTTTCTTCGAAGCATGGGTATTTTTACGAAGTATGGATCTTCTTCTTTCCGAAGCATGAAAAGAAGGGAAGGTGTTTTTTCATCGAAGGCTCAAAAACGGTATTATGTAAAGTTTCATGCATCGTAAAGAAATGAATTACAATAATTTACATATTCGACTTAAAGCCATACACAACATATATTAGTTTTGCTACAATAAAGGTACATTGACCACCTCAAAATGTTTTTACAAAAAGTGCTATTCCTCTTTAAGAACTTTCTCAACGACTTCGTGCAGCAATTTGTCAACAACTTCATCAACAATGGATTCAGCTATGTTTATAATGTCCAACGCTTTCTTCATTTCCGGATCCGATAGGGGATTGAACGGTTCCGACGGTGGAGATAATTCAGCTGAAGAAGGAAAAAGTTAATCAGTCCGAAGCCATAAAAACAATAACGAAGCTAATAGCCAATAAACAATACCTATACGTCTTTCACGCTCCGCAGCTTCTTCAGCCTGTCTCGCTTCCTTCCAGGCGTCATGGGTGCCTTTTTCACTTTTCTTTATAATTTTATGGGCCATCTCTCGACCACCATTTACCCAGACATCATAGAATTTTCCGCCCATCAAGGTTGCTTCAGCTGAAGGATCCTTCGTGTCATCAAAGGAGAGGGCAGCTTCGGCTTCGGCCATGGCCTTGACGTCATCACATCCTTCTTTCTCCAAGATAGCTGAAATCCCCACGCACCGGAAAACGTGCAGACATCCTCGCGATCACTCAAAATCTCTTCGAAATATTCAGCCTCTCCACTTATCCATTCAATAATACCTTCGGGGTCGCCTCGTATAAAGTTTTCTTCGATCGAATAGGCACCCACGTTGGTGAAGCTACCCTTTATCTTCTTCACGCATTCCAAAGATTTTTCAAAACATCTTTCCTTGGATGAGTGAAGTTCTTCAACAGTTTTTTCTAAATGATTTTTCCAATATTCGCTGTTATATCAGTCAGCTTCTGCGAGTGCACATTTTTCTTTAGCTTCTGCTAGCTGTTTTCGAAGGTCTTCAATTTCAACTTTCTGGATTTTAGCCTGCGCATTGTAAGTGGCTTCATCTTCTTTCACTTTGTTAAGCAGAGAAATTAAGATTTTGTCTTTTTCAATACCTTCGTTTCTCAATTCAATCACCTCTGTACGAAGGTTGTTCAGAGCCATTGTATAGCCTTCGTCTTCAATATTTTTCTGTGCCCTAAGGGCATTGCTAAGAATCAAGCCCTGCAAGAGGAGGAAAAAATTGAGTATGACAAATGAAATACCTCATTTTCAAATTCAAAGTTAATTTTTATACCTTTATGCTATTATATGCTAGGCTGTCAGGAAGTTCATCCTTCGACAGGAGTGAAAGGCCATCTTCTAGCCTCGGGAATCCCATGCTTGTACCTATCTCCCGGCAATCGGATATTTCTTTGTTGTCCGGGAGACAGTAAAAGAAATCATCTTCATTACTCCCGTGAAAAACCAAGGCTCCTTTTGGACATTTCAAACTTCGAGCATAGTTCTTGGCTTCTAGAATCTCCTCTTCAGACAGCTTTTTCCCCGAAGCATGTCGAATAATGTAGTCAATATTTTCAGACAAAGCTTCGGCCCCGATTTTTTCAGGAGCAATTTGTTCTGCCGATTTTTCTGAAGACACGACATGCTCTGTTTCAATGGGCACTGAAGGCCCAGCTTCGGCTTCAGCTTGAGACTCAGTAGCTTTGGCTTCAGCTTGAACAATTTTCTTCGTAGGCGAAGGGCTCAGCGCCTTCGTAGTCTCCAGTACAACATCTAGCACATTGGCCATCCTTCTCTTGGGGGTCGCCGTAGAAGATTTTTGCGCCTTCGGCAGACTGGCCCCTGTCGGAGGGCTAAGGATCCTTGGCATTTTTTACATCAGCTTTCGGCTCTTCAGCCTCTTCAACCTTATCTTTGATTGTTTTGATTGTATGCGTCTTCGACATTACAGTTGGTTCTACAGTGCTCTGAACAAGCGGAACAGTCTGTGTTGCTTCGACTGCTAAAGAAGACCCTGCACCAAAAGCTGGAACCACGGCCGGTTCAATGTAACGTGGCCAGTGGGTCAGAACCTTCATCTTTTTGCTCTTCGGCGCAGGATCAATTTGGATGTCTGAAACAGCAACCTTCCTCTTTTTCTCCTGTCCCCACGGTGGGTAGCGGTAGTCGGGGTACATAAAGCCAATAGCATCAAAGACTCTGTTCAGTCTTTTCTTCCCCCAACCTCCGAAGGCTGCGGATAGAGCATTATCTTTGGCTTTGCTATATATTCCAAGTAGCTCGTCGCTGATAGCCTCGATACTTTTTAGCCAATCATCATTTGGCTCATCAAACCGGTCTCTGAACCTGAAAGTATATTTTAATCGAACTAACCCACCTTCAGTTGTTTTAGCAGTAGTTTCCTTCGGCATATCCCAGTTTTCCACAAGCGGCCATACCCTGAAGGCTATATGTTCTTGCATTAAATCCCTTGTCCTAATGAAAGAGCAAACATTGCTAAAGGCCCTTTGACACGCTTCGGCGGCATCATCAATTTTGACCTTCGGCCTTCGAAGGCCGAAGCGAGACCAGATAGGGCGTTGAATGATCCCCTTAATATCTTCCCTTTCAATTAAGTCATTCTTAATAGAAAACCATTCTTCCAACCTGGCTCCAGGCCATCTCTTTCGAAATGTGGGAATTGGATGGCTGGCATTGGATCGAGCAGCGAATCTGTAACATCCAAAGTTGTTGTGATACTGCTCTTTCCCGGTGGCTTTCGTCTCGTACACAAGTTCAAGCATGCTGCAGAAACTTTTAGCACTGGGTTCCAACCCTTGGCTCCTCACAGCCCAGACAAACAAACCCATCCTGATTATAGCTTCAGGCATAAGTTGATGAAGAAAATTTTGAAATGTCTTCAACACTTCAACCAAGAACCTGCTTAATGGAAACTGAAGCTCTGCTTTCAAAAAGCTTCGGTAGATAACCACTTCATTTGCTTCAGGAACAGGAGCAGTGTTGTCCCCTCCAACCCTCACAATAGTCATATCACGGAAGTATCTTCCTCTCATAGCATGAACATGACTCTATTTAATAGACGATTTCCCGAAAATGGTATGGCTGGGCCGCCAGGGCCTATCTTCAGAATCTTCGTCTCCGCTTTCCGCATCATAACTATCACTGTCACCAGTATCTTCGGATAAACCTTCTAGTGTCTCTTTAACAATCTTCTCTATGTTTGTCTTTGCCATCGATTCGATAAAACCAACAATATAAGGATCCATATTCTTCTTCCTTTCAAATAGCTTCATCTCTTTAGTCACCTTCGTCTCCGCAACAACCTTCTTTTCCTTGGTCATTTTTTCTTCAAACATGGTGAAAACGTGACTTTAAACCGAAACTCAAAAAGCTTGAAAATTTGGCGAGAGTTACTAAGCAAGAGCTAAAAGTTTGAGAGAAATAATGCAGACAACAGAAACAGTGTATCAAATGATGCTAGTATGAGTTCATATTTATACGCCTAGCACGCTACAACTTGGAGGGCCCCACATGTCATCAATTGTTGCTATTCTAGCAAAGGGGAGGTGTTTTTTGGACCTTCGGCTTAAGGCCTTTGTCCATGTCACAGTCTGAATTCACTAACAAATTAATACTGTGAGGGGCTACTGTTGGGGACCTTCGTCCTCCAAAGGTCCTCAAAAACATGATTTAACAATGTTTCCAAGTGTAACGGATGAACAGGTACCTTCAGACATAGATCAAAATCGTATACGATGTGAGAAGCATGGTCAAGACAAAGGCTGATGCTGCTTCGAAGCTGCGGGCGAAGGAGCTTCTGCTCAACGGCGGAAAAAGGAACCGACTTAAAAGGGAAAAGGCCATCCGGTCCTCATTGAGTTGTCCATAAGTCAGTAGAAAATATGAAGGGCATGAATGTAATTTTACACAGGCTGCGCCCTGTGCCTATAAATAGATGAACAGTACTCCCGTACTGTTCACGCTGACTTGTATTCGCTGTTGCGCCACGCTTGGATTTTTCACCTTCTGTCAAGCCGAAGGTATAAATGTAATTCAATATTATTTCTATTTACCCATGACAATTGAGGAAAAGATATTAATAATATTAAATGATTACACGATTATTCATGTTGCCTTTTATATTTCGTATGCTTCTTCTTTCATTAATCTATACTATGATGATGAAGGTTCATCCTTCACAGCCTTTGTCCGTAGATCATTTTATCCTAAGGGAAATAATGTTTCGAAGGATGAAGGGCCTTAACCTTTAACATTTTGTGTTGCCTTGTTCTTAATTCATAGCATTTGAGAACAAGACCCCAACACAGATATTTCGGATCAAGAGTTTTAGCGATAAATATAAGGGTCGACGTACCATACGGCAAACGGCTACACACTCTATTTTCCGAATCACGAAACGGAAAATCCGAGGTTTACGATTCTGACTAAATTTTGTTTAGATAGTTTTCGTGACTATTTTGGGCAACACGTAAACGGACTGGATATCGGATACATTATTTGAGACAACACTGGTTTAGTTGATCTCGGATAAAAATTTATCTGCCATCTAAACACATTTGATATTAGTATCTTACAGAGTGTGCTGAAGAATAAATTAGATCATAATCTAGCGCATAATTTCTCTCAGACAACGCGTGATTCAGATTATTCTGCCCCGAACATTTTAGTCGCCGAGTTCAAATTAATTTGCCCAGGAAAAAACTTCGTAAGAATAGGTCGACCTTCTGAATTCCTATTCACGCGAGCGATGAATTTTAAATAATCACCGGACGCACCGATGTTTGGAACAACTATGTTCTGAACATCATGAAAATTTAGGAAGAGCCCGGATAGATAATGATAAAAACGATGTCGAACTCGAGATAGACGAAACATATTAAGACAAAGAGACCGTTATTATTGCTGATATCTCGTGCTCACATCCATATTCGCTGTTTACGTACAGTAACCTAGGGTGTTACAGCAGGTCCTAGCCAAAGCCCCTTGAACATGGCCTCAATGACAATTTCATTGGGCACTGTAGGTGCTTGTGCTCTTAGACGCAGGAACCTTCGGACATACGCCTGAAGGTACTCCTCATGGTCTTGCGTGCATTGAAACAAAGCATGAGCAGTGACTGACTTCGTCTGAAAGCCTTGGAAGCTAGTGATTAGCATATCCTTAAGCTTCTGCCATGATGTGATTGTCCCTGGCCGGAGAGAAGAGTACCAAGTTTGTGCTACACTTTTGACTGCCATGACGAAGGATTTCGCCATGACTGCAGTATTGCCCCCACATGAAGATATGGTTGCTTCGTAGCTCATCCGAAACTGCTTGGGGTCTGAATGCCCATCATACATAGGAAGCTGAGGTGACTTGTATGATGGGGGCCATGGGATAGACTGCAACTCTACTGCCAAAGGAGAAGCATCATCAAAAGCAAAATTGCCATGATGAAAATCACTATACCATTGATCATCATTGTATGAATTCTCTTGCCGAAGCTCCCTATGATGGGGCCTTCGGTCTTGGTCTTCCTCGGTGAGATGGCACATTTCTTCAGCGGCCTCATCAATCTTTCTCTGGAGATTAGTGAGCCGAAGCATTTTCTCTCTCTTCTTTTGAACCTATTGATGGATAGCTTCAAGGTCCCTGATCTCTTGGTCCAATTCCTCCTCCTGAGGTGTTGGGCTGGTAGCCTTCCTCTTCTGGCTCCTAGCTTGCGTCTCCTGATTAACATCCAGTGGCTGTAGTGCAGCCCCTGGCCCGGATGTCTTCTTCGGCGGCATGACGAAGGTCGACGCTTGTCGAAGGTGGTCGGATGAGTTCACCGGAGGTGGGCGCCAATGTTGGTCCTTGTTCTCGGATGCTATACGCCAAGAACAAAGCAACACAATTGTTAACGATTAGAGACCTTCGTCCTTCAAAGCATTATTTCCCCTGAGATATAATGTTCTTCAGACGAAGGTTAAGTAGGGCATACTTTCATCATTTTAGTGGGTAAATAAATAAACAGACACATACAAAACATGAAAACAATATAAACAATTGTACCATGTCCTTAGATTATTTATATTCTTATTCTTATAAACATGAATAAATATCAATGATATTTATATTACATTCGTACCTTCGGCTTGACAGAAGGTAGAAAAGTGAAGGTGATGCAAGAGTGATTACAATTTAGCGTGAACAGTATGGTGTTACTGTTCATCTAGTTATAGGCACAGTACGCAGTCTCAATGAAATTACATTCATATCTTTGACATTCACTATTGACCATAAGGCAAACTGTCGAGGACTAAACGATATTTCCCCCTTAAGTCGGTTACTCCTTTCACCATCGTTAATGTGCTGAGCCGAAGCTCCTTCAGCCACATCTTCGGAGCTAGCTTGTCCTCTATTCAGACCGCACCTTCATCTTAAAGCTGAAGCTTCCTAAGACAGTATATTATACTGGAGAACATGTTAGTTATGTTTTTGAGGACCTTCGGAAGAGGAAGGCCCCCAAAAGTGACCAACTGGGAAGTTTTCTCAGGTGCGCATGAGTGAGGACAAAGTGCGCACAAAAGACTCATGTTGGTCTGTGGGCACAATATATGATCCTAGAGTGTTGCCAGGAGTAAGTACCACCGATCGGGAAGTGGACGGGTTGTTACAAGTTGTATCAGAGCCGACTCTCGTGGTTTCACGGGCGTGTGTGGTTTAGGGGTTTAGGTATATGGCGCATGGCTCATGTGGGCCCAGAGTGGTCACATGGTATGACATATGATGACACTAGACACACAGACGTGGCTAAGAGGGGAGGTTCCTGGATTGGGGTTGACCGACAAGGTCATCGGTCTTCTAAGGGGGGTGGATTGTGATATCCTGGCCCCTGGGATGGTGATATCCTAGCCCAAGGCTTAATAGAATTAATAGAGTATCCACACCAACAAGTTGCATCTTCTTTTTCAAAAGCCTATCTCGAAAGAACCTCCAAGTTAAGCGTGCTTGGCTTGGAGCAATTTAGGATGGGTGACCGACTGGGATGTTTTCTCAAGTGCACATGAGTGAGGACAAAGTGCGCACAAAAGACTCGTGTTGGTCTATGGGGATAATATATTATCCTAGAGGGCTGCCAGGAATAAGTACCGCTGGTCCGGGAGTGGACGGGGTGTTACACATACATTTCGAGACATATAGATCTCTACCAATTGTGTGCCCTTATAGGTAGTCTTGACCGAGAAAAAAAGTGAGCTACTTTGGTTAATCTATCCACGATCACCCATATGGAATCATAACCTTTCGGGGTGCAAGGCAACCCGACTATGAAATCCATACCAACTTCTTCCCACTTCCATTCAGGTATCTTTAACGGGTGAAGCAATCCGGCTAGCCTCTAATGTTCTGATTTTACCCTTTGTCATACGTCACATACGACCACATGTGCAGCGACATCTCTTTTCAGACCATACCACCAATACTTCTGTTTTAGATCCTGATATATCTTGGTACTACCAGGATGAATAGAATAGGCTGAGTCATGAGTCATGAGCTTCCTTCAATATGGTTTCACGGAGACTATCAATCTCTAGAACACATATCCTATTCTTAAATCAGATTGTGTCTTGCTCATCTTCCATGAGTCTGGACCTCTGCCCTCTGCCATCTGATCTTTGATTTCTTGAATTTTAGCATCACCAACCTAACCTTTTCGTATTTCTTGCTCCAAGGTAGGTTTCACTTCTATAGTAATTCCCTCTGCATGAGCAACTATTCTCAGGTTGAGCCTTTCAAAGCCATCTGCTAACTCATCAGGTAACTAGGTAGCTATAGCTGCATGGGCATGTTCCTTCCGACTCAAGGCATCTGTAACCAGATTCACCTTGCCTAGATGGTAATGGATCTCCAAGTCATAATCCTTGATGAGCTCTAACCAATGACGTTGGCTAAGGTTTAGATCTTTCTAGATAAAGATATACTTCAAGCTCTTATGGTCAGTATAGATTTGGCACTTGATCCCCATTATATAATGTCTCCAAATCTTGAGAGCGTGCACTACAGCAGCCAGTTTTAAGTCATGAGTGGGGTAGTTGAATTCATGCTTCCTCAGCTGGTGAGACACGTAGGCAATGACATGTCCTTCTTGCATAAGAATACATCCCAAGCCCAGACAAGATGCATCACAATATATATCAAGCCCCTTCTGTAGATCTAGCATTACCAACACTAGAGGTGACATCAACCTAAATTTCAGTTGATTGAAACTATCCTGGTAGGCCTAGGTCCACTTGAATTCTTTTCCCTTCTCTAATAGTGAGGTCATTGGCTTTGCTATTTTAGAGAATCCGTCGATGAAACGCTGGTAATAACCCGCGAGTCCCAGGAAACTCCGAATTTTAGTGATCGAACTTGGTATCTTCCATCCCACTATCTCCTTTACTTTGGCCGAATCTACTGCTATTCCTCAGGAATGGTACTTCATCAAGCCAGAACTCACATTTGCTAAACTTAGCATAGAGTTGGTTATCCCTCAACTTTTGAAACACTAATCGTAGATGTTCCTCATGTTCTCCATCGTTCTTGGAATAAACCAGAATGTCGTCGATGAACACCACGACGAACTTATAAAGATATTCCATAAACACCTTGTTCATCAGATTCATGAAGTAGGTTGGTTCATTAGTCAAGCCAAACGACATAACATTGAGTTCATATATCCCATATCGTGTAGAGAAAGTCATCTTGGGAATATCAGAAGGCCTTATTTTTATTTGATGATAACCCGACCTAAGATCAATCTTAGAGAATACCCTAGAACCTCTCATTTGATCAAACAAATCTTCAATACATGGCAAGGGATATTTATTTTTAATGGTGACATCATTAAGATACCGGTAATCAACACACATCCTCTGGGAACCATCCTTCTTCTCCACAAACAGGACTGGCGCTCCCCAAGGTGAGGAACTAGGACAAATATACCCCGACTCCTGCAACTCTATCAGCTATTTCTTAAGTTCTTTTAATTCTTCCATAGACATTCTATAGGGTATTTTAGAAAGAGGAGCGGTCCTAGGTAAGAGGTCAATAACGAATTCCACTTTCCTATCTGGCGGCATTCCAGGTAACTCTTCTAGAAAAACATCTGGGAATTCCCTAACCACACGGATATGTCTGCCACAAATTTACCATCTACTAGATAAATGGTGGGTTTGGTGGATGGGGATAAGGTAATCATGACTTTGAATCTATCTCCGTCTGGAATAGTGAGTTCTATGGTTCCCTTAGCACAATGAATAACTGCTTTTGCTTTCCTCAACCACGACATGCCAAGCATTAGGTCTATAATGCTCTCTTCTAACACTATGGGCTTGGACCAAAATTCTCTCCCCATGATTGTTATTGTTAATCGGTTGCTCATAAGATTTGCTTCAATAGGCCCTTTAGGGGTGATTACTACAATGGGTTTTTTGCATAGTGCGAAGAGGTAAATCATGTGAATTGACATAATGAGCAGAGATGAACGAATGCGTGAGAACTGAATTAATAAGGAACATACCAATAGCACTATCAGAACCATCAGCGGTAGCCTTAGCACTAATCTGATTAACTTTAGCAATACTAAATCCCAGATTGTTAGCTGGAGTTTGATTCTGCTTGCTAGGATTACTGCCTCGAGCTGGAGTGTTGGTGTTTCTCTTAGGACAGGCATTAGCATAGTGCCCAACCTCACCACATGAAGCATGAGGTGCCAGTAACTAAGACACCATGAAATCCGGGTGTGACACCATGACCCTCCGATCATGATCGGACAGATCGCCACTATCCTAGCGAACCATTGCCCTGAGTTTAATCTGAGGCGTTTGTTTGTGGATCAACGGTCCATGTCCATCTTCCTCCTCACCACAGCGCAGGACGGCGGCGTGAGCCCAACCCACGACGGGGGTCTCCGGCGAGCACACTAGCAGTCGCACCCGAGCCCTACTAGCTAGATCGAAAACACCTACTCGAAGTACGTAACGGCGAGAATGACATGGATGTGTCATTACCGATCCGCGACGCCCCAATCGCTCCGGCCACAACGAGGGGCAGATCCGCGATGCCCCAATCGCTCCAGCGAGCAAGTCTGGCCGGAGTTGGTCGAGGCTCCGCTCCATAACGCTACGCGTAGATCCCCCACATGATGATGAATCTCGAGCACTACCTTCCTCGACTGCATGATGGCGTAGACCGAGGCTTTCACAGAGGCGCGGCGACGCAACACTCTCCTTCTCTCGGTCCTTTTCCGGTTCAAGGCTCTAGGGTTTTGTTGTGGAGTATGGAAGGGCGAGGCGGTCCCGCGGCTAGGGTTTTTTGGATGGGTTTGGCAACAACCAGCTCTAGCTGGATTAGCGGCGACTACAACCACCCACGCCAAGATTCCTGGTGGGAGGAGGAACAGTAGTAGGAGGGGCCCCACGTGCCAGGGAGAGGGGCGGCTGGCGTGCGGAGGCGAGTGGCTGAGGGGCGGTCCCCACATGCCAGTGAAGGACACCCGCTTGGGGAGCGTTGCGGCCCATTTGGACATATGTAACTATGACCAAATTTTGCCCCATTTGATTGTACTGCTCCCGCTTGAGGAGTTGAGTGATCTTGTCATGTGTATCTGCTTGAAGTTCACTCCTATAGAGTTCAGTTCATGAATTCCTCATTAACTTCCAAAGAAACAAGAACCAAATTAACATTAACAACATTTGTAGCTAAGACAAAAAATGTTAGCTTGCCATGATCTCAACACTTTCCTGGAAAGGTTTTTGGATTTGGCAGAGTTGACTTTTGCCTTATTTTTGACAAATAGGCTTATCGACTAGCCTTGCTAGACTATATTCAAGACGTTGTTATGGTCAAACCAATAGTTTTTCAAATCTTAATACTAGGCCTTTGGGGAAATTTGTGCTCACTAAAGCTGCACAAGGGAAGTGATTTATGTAATTACGTCTCCATTACTAAAGGCCAAAACAAAGTTAGGATATTAGATAGTCGTCCATAAGTTTGAAGTAAAAGACTAGCATAATCCTTACAATGAAGGAGAATATTATTTGTTGGACCATGTATAACTTTTCCATTGATTCTAGAGAGAAATGTACTATAACCCAAAGCACTTAAAGCTTCATTAAACTTACCAATACCCTTCTTGCTAATAGGATCATCTAAGTCATAATATAATCCTACATGGTATACACACAAAAGTTCTTTGAATATTGGGGCGATCGTGTTCTGTCCATGAACAGTAGTGCAATTGTGATTTTATTACCACCCAAAATCTCTACTACTTATTAAGTAAGCAATAGTAGTCTGCCGTTCTGCCCTCCCCCGTTCCGCGTGCAGAAAAAAAATCAAACTGTGGCTGCTCAGGAATCAAACCTTGGATCTATTGAGCAGAATACCTAGCCTTCCACCCTCTAGCCAACATGACTCATGTTGAATTGTGTATAACTTCAACTAAGACGTCTTTTGTGTTTAACCCGTCGTCCACTCTGTATGCTCACTGAGTCTAGAAAAACATTTATAGCTTAGCCCCTGATCTTTTTGGAATTTGGGACGCAGTCCAGGAAATTAAGAAAATAGGGAAAAGAAGTTTAGAAATTGTTTTTTAGTTTAAAAATAATTGCAGAAACCCATTTAATTCATGGAAATTTCATATTAAATCCAAATGAGTTCATTCCAATTTCTATAATTCTATAATATTATTTTTATCACATAATACCTCTGTTTTGTCATGAAAACAACAATAAAATTGATTTCCTAATTAATCCTATATCAAATACATAGAAACTTTGGAAATTCGTAACTTCCCCATTTTAATTCCAAATTGAACCGTTCCAGTTGTGTTAGTCTCGTATGAATATTTACTACGCAGTAACAACATTGATTATATCATGTTTCACACTTTTTATAATTAGATATTTATTTATTCTAACTTTATGGTTATACGATGTTTGACCATTAGTCTTGCAAACACACACTTACCTTTTTGTTTAAGCAAAAGCGTATGGTGGTACATGTCCGATGACTAACGATGTACAAGGGAATTTCTTCCGGTATGTGTGAAACGTGCTCTCTAATAATGAGACCATGCAAATCGTGACATATATCGAAGTCTGCATGATACTAATGGTTGCAATGTAGTGGTGAAACAGATAGATTATAAATAACAAAATTTATGTATGGCCAGAATCACAAATTGATTATGAAACATTTTCTCATAACGGTATAACACTTATTTTGTATATAAGTTATCGTAGTATACTGGTATTATATATTCCTGTTGCAACGCACGGGCATTCAGCTATCATGTATAGAAGTTTGCACGGTACTGTTGGTTGCAATGTAGTGATGAAATAGATAGATTGAAATAACAAAATTTATGTATGGCTAGGATCACAAATTAATTACGAAACATTTTCACATAACAGTATAACAAACATTTGTTCATAAGTTATCATGATATTAAATGTTTCTGTTGCAACGCACGGGCACCCACCTATATGTGTTTATGTCTACATCTATGACAGGAAACACATCTACTACATCTCTCTCCAAGCTCACTTGCTACCATTTCACAATGCGTAGTAGTAGATAAGTATCACCGAGATTCTTGAATTATATTTTTGGATGGAGGTAATATTATTTAAAGAAGAGCTTTGCATGCTATTTCTTTTGTTTGAATAATGCATTATACTTAAATTCCCTTTTTTGCATGTGTGACATTTTTTCTTCGTAATATTTTTTCCATGGATCAGACTTGTGAGTCATTTTCATAAACCAACGCCAAGCATGAATCCATGTTTCCTACTTCAAACCCTGAACAAACTCCATGAGTAGGAGGCACTCGCGTTGTCGTCGCTCATCGATGATGAGAAGAAGCTTGGCGACTGTCAGTTCGACCTCTAAAAGCAGTCTTACGTGGTCGCATGCGCTGCTGTGTACGACAAGTTCCCGCGAAGCCGCCGCTTGTACGCGGTCCAGAGCAGCTGCACCGCGTTGTCCATCGTTAAGCAGGGGGGCCTCATGGTTGTCGCCAACGCCGATGACTCTCGGGTTGTTCTGGACACCGCATCCGACGACGACGCCATCACGCCGTCCAGCTCATCGTCCACCTAAAGCCCAACCTGCCACGTAAGTCGCTACTGACCGGACATGAATTCTTGTGCGCTGGGACGATGGACGTTGCTGACGTTGTGTGAGTGTCCTCGAACATGATGTATGTAGTGGAATAGCGCATCCGGTGGTGCAACGGCCAGGGGTACTACCTCGCTGATGAGCCCGGGGTGCACTTCGTTTGGCAGCCCAACCAAGAGTCATCGGTATCATGTCGCGTGCGTTCGTTGACTACTATATCGAGGATTGTGGCGTCATCTTGGCGCCGGAGGTGACACAGAGGAGGATCGACAACAGTGACCAGTTCGTCATCCTCGCCACCGTCAGGGTAGCTTTTGTGTCGGCCTGCCTTTAATTCTCTTCGCAAACACATACACACTTACCTTTTTGTTTAAGCAAGAGCATATGGTGGTGCGTGTCTGATGACTAATGATGTACGAGGGAATTTTTCCGGCATGTGTGGAACGTGCTCTCCAATGATGAGACCATACAAATCATGGCATATATCGAAGTCTGCATGATACTGATGGTTGCAATGTAGTGGTGAAATAACTAGATTAAATTAACAAAATTTATGTATGGCTAGGATCACAAATTGATTATGAAACATTTTCTCATAACAATATAACACACATTTTGTATATAAGTTATCGTAGTATACTGGTATTATATATTCCCGTTGCAACGCACGGGCATTCAGCTAGTTCAACTTTAATTTGTGACTAGGTGGGTGTCCGTGCGATGCCACGGAACACAAATTGCGAGTCTCCAACGGATTTAGTTACTGGAACCAAACACCCCCTAAAAGCATCATCTCCTCTGTAGATACCTTGGCATAGCCTGGGTAATTCCATCTTCAGAATTGGAGCTATTTGGCACATGTTTATTTCGGCTTCTTACCGCCAGAATTGGCTTCTTAATCAAAATTAAATAAGAATGAGATTCCCTACCAATTCCCTATGGTGGTTTTGTGGCTTCCAAATTAGTCCATGCAAGAAACCAACAAGAGAATTAACATGCTGAGAGAACTCAATAACCACCGAAGAGCACTAACAGGGAAGATTATGTGGCGGAACTGCCCGAATTATTCCAACTTAAGTGCCTAAGCCCTGCCTTTGAGGCTAGACCACACTTAAATGGGAATAACCCGTCAATCCCTC
Organism: Zea luxurians; assembly: GCA_029449295.1. Taxonomy (NCBI): domain Eukaryota; kingdom Viridiplantae; phylum Streptophyta; class Magnoliopsida; order Poales; family Poaceae; genus Zea; species Zea luxurians. The sequence continues at coordinate 6,939,836 of JAOPSE010000005.1, read as the reverse complement.
GGATCTAGTCCGACTCGGCCACTGACAGGATCAAGTACCACAATCTCACTCGATGGTGAGTCACAGAGCAATTACAATAAAGCATAAAACCATGCAGGTAAGTGTGTTAAAATTATTACATCATCACCATCGTTGTTTTGCAAAAGTGACCATCATTGTTCGAAGTGCAGCGGAAATAAACTAACGGTAAATAAACAGAGAGATGGGGAAGCCTGTCCCATCACTCCTCATGCTCCTCCTCAGCCGAGGCGGGGTCCCACTCGACAGTCCAACCCGGTGGCAAGATGGACGGCCAAGTTACTCCAGAAACCATGTCCTCCAAAGAACCTGTAAAAATTATGCCACAAGCAAGGCTGAGTATACTAATACTCAGCTAGACTTACCCGGTGTGAAGAGTCTACTCCTCTACCTCTAGACATGCAGCTGTTTGGCTATGGGGTTTGGTTGCCAAAAGCACTAGCTGAGTTTCTAAATCAAGTTTTAATTTTGTCAGATTTAAGTGTGACTCTCTTAAGGCTAAATATGTACTATCTACTCATACATAGTAGCAAACATTTTTAGCAATCAACATCTTGTATCAACTCATCACATTTCCACTTGTTACTCAATGTAGCAGCATGGATCAAGCAGTCTCAGTAGCTGCAAGAAGCAGACGATTCAAATCAAGTTTGTAAACCTTGCAAGGTAAACCTAAACACACGACATGGCGAGGCACTCCGTCCCCACACACATCAACCGTCCCCATCGATTCCCTGGCAGCAGATCAGGGCTCACCGCCTTGGCGTACAATGCCTCACTGACCCCGACTGCCGTCGTGCAGTGACCGCACTTGTACCCACCATAACCGGAATGGGAGACCATGTCTCAGGTCGCGTGAGGGGATATGTCCGCTGGCAGGTTCAATCAGGTACTAGGCTTACCGATTTACCATATTTCTTGGCATGTGCTTAGTACGTTCAAATGCTTGACTCACGGTACCACACCCTAATCCTTATTCCAATTTTCATCTTGTGGACCACCAATCCCCATGGATTGTTGTCCACCAACCAACACCATTATGATATGAAAGTGGGCACAATCAATTCCTGACCTCGCGTGAGTGCTAGAAAAATCACTCGACTTCTACCGAAATCCCTAATTAATAAAGCAGCTACTCAGCTTAGCATACTAGTATTCATCTCAATGGGATTCCTGAGATCATGCAACTAGGGTTTCAAACAACTCCTACACTTAAGTGCACATTCAATCCTACAATCATTAAGTGTAGTAAAATAGCATAATAAACAGGTTATGCATAAACCGGGGCTTGCCTTCCAATGCTAGGGCAGGCAGATCCTCTGGTGCAGACTCGGGTACTGGATCCGGGGCTACCTCCTGAGCAGCTCCTTGCTCCGGCACGAGGACGTACTCTCCGTCAGCAAGGTTACAGTCTATCGAATGCAATGAACAGGTATGTTATGATTATGCAGGATTTAATAACATTATGCTAAAGAAGAAGACTGAGTCAAGAAGTAACTTAGGGTTCCTTGGTCATGCGGGGCTTTTAGTGGGTTATGTTTATCACTTTCAGGTTTAAGTTTTTATTGAGGATAAGTATAGGGAATTGGTATTGCCTTTATATACTTCAGTGGACAAGTTATAAAGAGTTTTTAGGATGACACTAATTTCCTGTTATTCACTTTTCCCTTTCTTCATTTTCTACTTATGGTTTCTAGTGTAGGTTTGAACTACGACAGTGGTTTAACATTTTCCAAAAAAAATTTGTAAAAATTACAGTGGGTGGCCATTTGCTATTCTAGCCTGTTGTAAGAACCTGAGGCTTAAAATATGAAGGCTATGTTTTAGACAAAAATAACAAGAGTTGTGTAAAATGGGCCACTTTGTACTACAACTCTTAACTAGGAGTAGGTTTTGCCCTAAGGGTTATTTTTGTTGGCATCTAACAGTAATAATAAACCTCTGTGCCAAAAATCACAAAAAGTTAATTGGTGTTTATTTAGTTGTGATTTTCTAAAGTTTTATGCAAAAAAGGTGCTTATAACTAACTTGTCATTTGAAAAATATCAAACAACAGATTTTGTATTTTTCCTATGTTCATAATAACCAAACATTTGTCATCCCAAGGTTTGAGGTGTTTTCACCTTAGGGTTATTTTTGTAGGGTTTTTCTAAGCTTTCCTTGTTTTCTTAAAATAAAAGGGATCCTACTTATTTTATACCACACCAGGGTATGATAGATTTTGCTAGTGAACTATTTTAAGTAAGTATCCTAACAAAAATAGGGGTGCCCCCTGGGTCATTATTTAAATCACATTTTCTATTTTTCTTAACCTTAAGCATATTGTAAAATAAGTGGTAAAAACTAACTTAATGGGGTGGACAGAGAGGTTTAGCATTTTTAGTTAGGTCAGTAGGTGGACATAAATTTCTCCAAATTTTTCTAACCCTAGTCAAATAGTACAACTATTTTTCTTCCTATTATTGAGCTTTGGCCAAAACAGCAATTAAATCAGAACCTTAAAGTTTTCTGTATACATAGGGGGTTTTATATTTTTCTTAAGTAGGTTATATTATTTAGAGTCTGACCAAATTGGTTTGACCAAATTTGGATGAACTAAACAGAAGTTATGGATTTTCAAAGTTTCTGTTCAAATTTAAAGTCAGGTTTAATAAGGTTTTCTGAAAAAGCAGTTTACACCGAGGTCCCCAGGGTCTTTCCTAATTAATCTTCGCAGTTCTACCCTTGCGCCACTATTCCTCTGTGTGACTGACAATGTGCAAAACCCCCTGACTTTCTCTTCCTCTCCCCCGCGGTCCCTCCCAAGTGTAAACAGTAACCGCATAGAAGAAAGGGGTGGCGCGGCTTACCGGCGGCGAGATAGGTCCGGTGAGGGGTAGGGTTAGCTCGGGGAGGCTCTGGCGGTCATAGCGATGTACGGCTCGACGGCGGGGATGGCCGGAATCGTTCGGTCGACGTGCGCAGACGGTGGTCCTCGTCGGCGGTGGGTGTGCCGGCCAAACCACGGCGATCTAAAGCAATCCAGCGGCACGGTGAGCTTCACGGGGTGATGTAGAGACGGTGTGCACAAGGAATCGGAAAATGGTCCAGTGGATTACCCGGTCCACGTACTCCGGTGGGGCTGTGAACTCCGGCGATCGTGGACTGGCCTCTCTGGCGAAGCAGGCTTCAATTGCTGGCTCGGGGAGCTTCACCGAGGTATGCTCACTCGTCTCCGAGGGTTGGATGGGGTTGGGAAAGGCTGGGCTAGCCGGTCCACGACGACAGGGGCTCAGGTGGCCGCGGACACGCCGTGCACGGGCAAACGGCGGTGAGTTGAGCTCCGGTGAGGTTTGGGCGTGCGCGGAGAAGTGTGGTCGACGCTTGAGTGGGCTTTATAGGCGCGGCGCACACAGGGAACACGGGCGTGGCTCGGCATGGCGCGGGGTCGGGCGCGGGCGTGCTCTGGCGTGCGCAGAGCGCGTCGAACACGTGGAGCTTTTCTTCTGCCCTTGTTCCACAGCTCACCCAAGTCGCAAACGTGTGAATCTTGGCAAAAATCTGGCGTGAGTCTTTTCCTGGCACCTAGGGCTGTCTCTCATCCGTGAGTTGCTAGGGCAGATATGGCCTAGGTAGGGAGATCTTCGGTCGCCAAATCAGGTATGTCACTCGCGACAAAATCCATTCCAAGGCATGTCAAACGTCAGAGTCTCGGGCTCAACTTTTTCCAGTGGGTGCCCTAGGTGGTATACCACATTTTTGGTATAGAACTTAGGTGGTTTTGGTGCCATCTTCAAGGTGAACACGGTTGATCTTTAGTGTAGGTGTAGTTTTTGATTTAGAGAGAATTTGAGAGCTCTAGCTCTCACTCTACTTGGAGATTTGATTTGGGGTTTCTCCAGGGATCTTTTTGCAATATTTCCTCCCTACAATTGTAGGTTAATAAGTCACTTAACTTTTTGCCAAAATTTTAACTCATGGTTTGTAACATCCCAAAAATCCTAACCTAGGTTTGAAACCCTAATCTACCCTTTCCCTTCTTTTCTTCCTTTAATTCCAAGAACTCCCTTAGATTTTCTTTCATCATATGCATACACCTTGGTTGATCACAAGCACATCACTTAGATTCTATTTTCCAGCACCTGGTTTACCCACAAAATAATTTGTTCAAAAGAAAAAGATGCAAAAAGGGAAATAGGATTTGGAAAATAAAAAGAAAAAGAGAAAAACCCTTTCCCCCCTGCTGGGTCGTTTCCCAGCCCAAAACCCGCGGCCTCCCCCCCTCGCGCCCGCGCTCCCCTCCTCTTTAGGCCCATTTCCGGCCTGCTTCCGTGCGCGCGCTAGCCCGCCCTACGCCCTCCCTCCCTCTCTCTGGCAAACCGTCCCCACCCGTCAGCCGCCCTCGCTCGCTCGCACGCTCGCCCCCACTGGCCGGATGGCCTCGCTTGTCAGCCGTTCGTCGTCCTCCCGCCGTCCCTTCACCGCGGTCACCTCCGGCCATCGCCTCCGTCCCCTCCTCCGTCTTCTCGCCGCACAGGGAAGTTTGGCACCGCTCCGTCCTCCCCTCCCCTTGACCAGCGTCCTCGCCGGTACCCGCCCCGCCGTGATGTCCCCTCGGTGGCGCTGTGCGGCATTTATGGCCGGCACTGTGAAGCTCGCCGGCATCCGCCGAGCTCCACCGCTCCCCTCCCCTCGGGCGCCTATAAAAGGGTCTCCCCGAGCTCCTTCTTCCCTACACCGGCCTCGGCCACTCCCCTTCTCCCCTCACCCGAGAGCAATTCGCGAAGCGCCGTCGTCGTCCCCCTCTCCGGTGAGTCCTTTTCCCTCCTCCCTCTCCCTCTCCGTTGGTCTAGCGAGAAATTAATTGAGCCGAGCAGCTCCCTCACGAGGCCGCGAACCCGAAGCACCACTTCCCAGCCCCTGACCCCCACCCAAAGCCCACCGGCGGCGATCCCCGCCGCGGAACTCCGCCCCCTCCCCGTGGGCAGCCCCCTCCCAACCCCCTCTGGCTGAATTGAGCCTACCCTTAGAATCGCCAGCCTCTGCCCATGCTAACCCACCCCTCGGACCGAGAATCGGGCCACCGGCGGCAAGCCGCCGGCGACCGGCCCCTCTCCCTCGCTCGGCCGGTTCGCCACGCCGTCTGGCCGCAACACCGTTTTCTCCCCCGCTCCCGCTGGCAGGTGGGCCCGCAGCGACGCCGTCACCCTCACGCACCGCGCCGTCCCCCCCCTCGCTCATGGGCCGCCGCTGGGCCATAAGCACTCCCGCGCGCGCGCTCGCGCCCGGGGTGGGCCAAAAGCCTTGTCCCCAGCCCAGGAAAGGAGAAATCCTTTTTCTTTTTCCACCCTTTTCCCCTTTTTAAATGGTGTTCTCAATATTTTATGAACCAAAAATTATCAAAAAGGATTTCCAAGGTCACATACAATAATGATGTTAGAAAATGACACACTATAAAGTGTAAACCACTGTTGATGTATTGTTTTATTGCCTGTTTCCTAGAAGAAGCGGAGGCCGCGGATCCGGATCCCGTAGCCCCGGGAGAAGGACCGGAGCCCGAACTTCTGGAAGTAGATCTTCTGTGCCAAGAAAGCTTCAACGAAGGCAAGTCCATCTTTCCCTTGATGCATAAATTACCTATTCTTTCTACCACTGCCTAGGCCGGGAATTATGGGGGGATATTGCATTGTGAGTGAGGGATGGCCCGCATGAACATATACTTTCTGGATACGAAATATGGATTGGGAAGAAGGGCAACGGGTTTCTTCAAATAAAACCTCTTTTGAAAGGCTATGCGATGAAGGGTATTCACCCTCATCACCTTGAGAGTGGGATGATCAAGGACTCCCTGGTTTAGGGGAGGGCCTAAGGCGATGGCTCAGCTGGTTTAGGCGTGAGCAGAAGGATTGTCCCCTCATATAAGGACCGGTTTGTCATTTTCACTACCTGTACTCTTTAATAGTACAACCACTCGAGACTGTGTGGGCAGTCACTCAATCCGAACTCGTGCGGTCCAACTCCAGGGTTAAGAAGGCTGGGGAGCACCGGGAGGATAAGGAGGGGGAAAGTTTTGTCCGGTTTGGACACGGCGGTGGCCTGACTCCTTCCGGATAACCGTTAAGGTTAGGACGTACGAGTAAGGAAAGAGATCCAGCATTCGGGTCTCGCGACGGTGAGATCGCAGAAACCGGACTAGTGGGTAAAGTGTACACCTCTACGCAGAGTTGAAATCTATTCGAATAGTCCGTGTCCACTGGTATGGACGAGTCTGGTATGGTATGGCAATTAGAGCTTCTTCTATGAGTTTCATGAAAAGGGGAAGGTGTGAATGAATATGGTGTTAAAAAAGAAACTAAGGCCACGGGAGCGGGAAGCTCAGTGGCGGTTGAGTTTTTGGTTGCTTTTAAGGCTATGGGAAAACCTTCAAGTAACTGCCTTTCTCTAAGAAAATGATGAGTGACTTCAACCCCACCAAATCGAGCATGTACCTTATAGGTCTCTTTCTCTCTACGGGAGCGAGGTGGGCTTGCGGAATACCTAGTGTATTCACCCAGATTCATTTATGTTTTTCAGCAGCCGAAGATTTCTTTTCAGCTATGCTTGATTGAGAGGGCTATGTCTGCACCCAGTTCTGCCTGTGGCATGGGCTAGTATTTCTTTTCCTATTGCGCTTCCTACTTTGGCTCTCTCGAGCTTGTACCCCGGTATTGTAATAACCTTTATCTAAACTCTGTACTATTTGAAGTAAGGAATGTGTTTACTAGCCTCCTGGGACTAGTAATTGTATCACATTTGAGTCCCAAAGGATCGGGACGCTTCAGGTGGTATCGGAGCCATAGGACTGGCCATAGGTCGCAGCCCTGACCCTAAAACTTGCTCTAAAAAGGAAATACCTCTTTCCCCATGAAAAATCTTCTCTCCCCCCCCTCGATATTAACAGACCCTTCTTTTCCTATTCCAGATGGAAGACCCTCTGGCCATTAGGACATCCTACTGCTCGGAGGTGGAAGGGTTCCCACACCTTTTGCGAAGTTGTGCGCTTCGCATGGGAATACGTCTGGAAGGAGTATCTAGAGGGCGGAATGGAGAAATGCTCTATGGCAGTCTACCTGGGAGAAAGCCGAAACTATCCAAATCATCCTTCCTTCCAAGTCACTTTTACCGGATACCGCTTTCCAGATACTTGCCAGAATGTTGCCCGATCAGCCCTCCGACAACTATGCCAGAACTACAACAAGGTGATCTTTGAAACCCCCCTTCGCTACTTTCCACCCAGCAACAAGAATACCCCCACCTGGAGGAAAAGACTTCAGGTCCTGTCAGGAGGAGATCCTATTGAGAATGATCCCACCATCGTCTACATGGTTGGATACCTTCACACCCTTGATAACCAATATGATGACCTCACCCTCCACTGCACCTACCTAACCTCCCAGGTGGAAAGTCTGGAGCAAAAGGTCAGGGAACTTTCAGGGGAAAAGGCGTCCCTTCAAGAGAGCCTTGCAATAGCTGAAGGCGAGGAAACCAATACCCGTGAGGCTTACCGCGCCCTGAAGATGGACTATGACAAGAAACTAAAGAAGCTCGCGCCTGCAAGAAAAATCCGCAAGAAGACCAAACACCAAGGATGTCAGACTGAGTAGAAGGAAGAAGCCCCTCCGACCCTACCCCCTGCCGGGTTAAGGGACTCGCCCGACACCGAGGAGATGTCCCTAGCCAGCCTCGATGACCTTCTCAAGGAATTTGGGGACACTTTAGAGAAGGAGTTCGGGAATACCCTGGCTAGTACTCGTGTGTAACGAACCTATGGTAGTCGTGTGCTGTGTGATGTAATGGCTTGATGTAATGAATAAAGTAACTAGTAAAAAAATGGCATATGCATGGTAGTAACTCTTTTCCCTGGCAGATGGCTTCAGATAAAACCACGCCTACCGCCTCCGGGATTGGAGCAGGTTTTCCCCTAGGAGCAGCAGGAGAGGCTGGCGGAGAAGGGGATGGGACCCACCTCCCCGCACCTCCGGAATTACCACTAGATCTGGCCCAAGTTCTAGCCAATCAAACCCGACCCATTGAAGTCCTCACTCGAAGTCTGGAAAACCAGCGCCCAGGTGGTGGAAGGCCGCAAGACAGGATGGGAGAATTTTTGAGACTCAAGCCTCCCACGTTCGCGGGGTCCAGCAATCCCCTCGATGCAGATGACTGGCTTCGCACGATCAAGAGGAAGCTGGAAGCCATCGGATGCCCCGAAAATCAGCGTATCCAACTAGCAGCTCATCAACTTTCAGGAATGGCTTTAGCATGGTGGGACACTTTCAGTGAGGCCGTCAGAGATGCTACCTGGGCAGAATTCGAAATAGCTTTCCGTGAGCACCATGTACCCCAGGGAATAGTTCAACTCAAGGAAGATGAATTCCGGGAGCTAACTCAAGGCGGGAGGACAGTCAGTGAGTATGTGCACAAGTTCACAGAGCTGGCTCGTTACGCGCCTGAAGATATCAGCACCGAGTCTAGGAAGATGGCACGTTTTCTGAAAGGACTAAGACCCGAACTTAAGACCATCCTCGCCAGCCAAGACTTCCTCAGCTTCTCTCACCTCTCCAACAAGGCTATCCAAGTGGAAAGGGCGAAAGAGGAAGAAAAAGGGCATCTCAAGAGAAAATTCCAAGTTCTCCGAGCTCAACAACAAGAACGTCACCAGATAGCTCGACCCTTTGGGCTTCCACCCAGGGGACCAAGCTTCAATAAATCATCTGGACCCACTCCATCACGCTACAGTCAGCAGAGTCAGAGCTCCCTTTAGGCACCCTCCGTTGCAAGCAATCAACCGCCAGCTAATGCCTGTTGGCACTGCGGAGACCCTAGTCACTTCAAGAATAACTGCCCTCAGTTGAAGGCTCCCGGGCCGACCTACTCCAACTCGGTGAATGGCCCCAAGATTCCATCGGCACCTACCTCCAAGGCACCTCCTTCCAACAGCCAGCTGAGCCGGACTCAGTACCAGGGCAGAGCCCGAGTCAACCACATCGACGCTCAAGAAGCCCAGCAAGCCCCAGGAGTAGTGCTCGGTGAGTTCCTTGTTGAGTTTACTCCAGCTACTGTGCTTTTTGATTCAGGGGCGTCCCATTCTTTTATAGCCGCTAAGTTTGTGGAAAAACATGGCATCCCCTCTACACCCCTAGCTGTCCCTTTGGTCACCCGAACCCCAGGGTCAGACCTCCTGTGCAAACTCAGGTGCTCCCAAGTCAGAATTCTTTTAAGTGGGGTAGTGATCCTGGAAGACTTAACCATCTTGCCATCCCAAGGGATTGATGTAATCCTAGGAATGGATTGGCTAGCTAAGCACAAGGGTATCATTAGCTGCGCAAGCAAGACTGTTCTTCTCATAGATCACCAAGGAGAGGCAGTGTCCTGTCAAGCCCAGCCGCTCGCAAATGATCCAATGATGTTTAATCTGGCAGCAGAAAACATGTCGGTAATCGAAGAGTTTGAAGATGTATTTCCGGAAGAGTTGCCCGGGATGCCGCCAGAAAGAGGAATGGAGTTCTATATAGACCTCATTCCTGGCACTGCACCCATCGCAAAGAGACCATACCGCATGGCTCCCACAGAGTTGGCAGAATTGAAACTTCAGCTTTCAGAATTGCAGCAAAAGGGGTACATCCGTCCTAGTTCGTCTCCCTAGGGAGCACCCGTCCTTTTCGTTACTAAAAAGGATGGGAGTATGAGAATGTGTATTGATTATCGGTCCTTGAATGAAGTCACAATCAAAAACAAGTACCCACTCCCTCGGATTGACGACCTCTTCGACCAGCTGCAGGGAGCCAAATACTTCTCCAAGATAGACCTCAGGTCAGGGTATCACCAACTGAGAATCAAGGAAGCAGACATTCAGAAAACTGCTTTCGTCACCAGATACGGGCAATATGAATTCACAGTGATGCCATTTGGGATAACAAACGCACCCGCCTTTTTCATGAACCTCATGAACAAGGTGTTTATGGAAGAATTGGATAAGTTTGTCGTATTATTTATCGACGATATCCTCATTTATTCCAAGAGTCGCAAGGACCACGAGCGTCACCTTCAGATCGTCCTCGGAAGACTCAGAGCACATCAACTTTATGCTAAACTCAGCAAGTGTGAGTTCTGGTTAGAGAAAATAGCCTTCCTGGGACATATCTTGACTGCAGAAGGAATAGAAGTGGACCCATCCAAGGTAGAAGCCGTTTCAAAATGGAAACAACCATCCAACGTCAGTGAAGTGCGAAGCTTTCTAGGAATGGCAGGGTACTACCGCCGCTTTATCAAGGGATTCTCCAGCATAGCAAAACCTATGACAGAACTCCTCAAAAAGGACAATAAGTTTGTGTGGACTCCAAAGTGTGAGGAGAGTTTCCAGATCATCAAGGAGAAGCTTACAACTACGCCCGTTTTGACACTGCCAGATATACACCAGGATTTCGTCATCTTCTGTGATGCTTCAAGGCAAGGCTTAGGGTGTGTCTTGATGCAAAACGAGAAAGTTATTGCCTATGCATCCCGCCTACTCAAGCCACACGAGCAGAACTACCCTACCCACGACTTGGAATTGGCAGCCATAGTGCACGCCCTAAAAATATGGAGGCATTATCTGATCGGGAACAAATGCCACATCTTCACTGATCACAAGAGTCTGAAGTACATCTTCACGCAGCCGGACCTTAACCTCCGTCAAAGAAGATGGCTTGAATTGATCAAGGATTATGACCTCGAAATCCACTACCACCCCGGGAAGGCCAACGTAGTAGCAGACTCCCTCAGCCGAAAACCTTTCGGGATTAAAGGAACCAACCTTCTAGAAGATTGGAAGAAAGAATCAACTCAGCTGAATGCATGTCTGGGAGACAGCGGTAGCCTGGAAGTCAAGCCCAATCTGGAAGATCTCATGTGCAAGGCTCAACACCTGGACGCAGAGACAACCAGACTTATGGAAAGAGCTCGCAAGAAGCAACTTTCGGACCTTAGGACAGATGAGCAAGGAGTCCTCTGGTTCAAGAACCGCCTGTGTGTGCCAGTGGGAGAAGCACGGGAAGCCCTGCTCAATGAAGCCCACAACTCGGCTTACTCCATCCACCAAGGGACCACCAAGATGTACCTGGACCTCAAAGCCAGATACTGGTGGAAAGGGATGAAGAAGGAAATAGCACAGTATGTGGCCCGGTGTGACACCTGTCAGCGAACAAAGGCCGAACATCAGAAGCCTGCAGGCCTACTTCAACCCCTCCCAGTACCCGAATGGAAGTGGGAAGAAATAGGCATGGATTTCGTGACCGGACTGCCCCGAACACAGAAAGGAAATGATTCTATATGGGTAATAATCGATCGTCTCACCAAGGTGGCCCACTTCGTTCCAGTAAAGACCACTTTTGGAGGAGCCGCCCTTGCCTGAATATACCTTAAAGAGATAGTCAGGCTCCATGGCATTCCACGGAATATAGTATCAGATAGAGGAACGCAGTTCACTTCAAAATTTTGGAAGGGCCTCCAGCAAGCAATGGGCACCAAGCTAGATTTCAGCACCGCTTATCATCCCTAGTCAGATGGTCAAACAGAAAGAGTCAACAAAGTCCTCGAAGATTTACTCAGAGCCTGCGTGTTAACTTTCGACAGAGATTGGGAGTCCAGTTTACCGTACGCCGAATTCTCGTACAACAACAGCCATCAGGCCAGCATCAAAATGTCACCGTTCGAAGCACTTTATGGAAGGAAATGCCAGACTCCCCTGATGTGGTCCAATGTAGGGGAAAGGACACTAGAAGGGCCCGACTTTGTTAAAGAGGCCGAAGAGAAAGTTGCCTTGATCCGCAGAAGGTTACTTGAAGCTCAGAGTCGACAGAAGAGTTATGCAGACAACAGACGAAGAGAATTCCGATTTGAGGAAGGAGATTTCGTTTATCTCAAGGTCTCCCCGATGCGAGGTGTAAAAAGGTTCCAAATGAAAGGAAAGCTAGCGCCACGTTTCGTTGGTCCCTACCCCGTCATTAGCCGAGTGGGACCCGCTGTGGCGGAACTGCCCGAGTTATTCCAACTTAAGTGCCTAAGCCCTGCCTTTGAGGCTAGACCACACTTAAATGGGAATAACCCGTCAATCCCTCGGATCTAGTCCGACACGGCCACTGACAGGATCAAGTACCATAGTCTCACTCGATGGTGAGTCACAGAGCAAATACAATAAAGCATAAAACCATACATGGAAGAGTGTTAAATTATTACATCATCATCATCGGGGTTTTGCCAAAAGCAGTCATCATTGTTCGGAGTGCAGCGGAATAAAACTAACGATAATTAAACGGAGAGATGGGGAAGCCTGTCCCATCACTCCTCATGCTCCTCCTCAGCCGAGGCGGGGTCCCACTCGACAGTCCAACCCGGTGGCAGGGTGGATGGCCAAGTCACTCCAGCAGCCATTTCCTCCAGAGAACCTGTAAAAATTATGCCACAAGCAAGGCTGAGTATACTAATACTCAGCTAGACTTACCCGGTGTGAGGAGTCTACTCCTCTACCTCTAGACATGCAGCTGTTTGGCTGTGGGGTTTGGTTGCCAAAAGCACTAGCTGAGTTTCTAAATCAAGATTTTAATTTAGTCAAAGTTAAGTGTGACTCTCTTAAGGCTAAAAATGAACTATCTATTCATACAAAGTAGCAAACATTTTAGCAATCAATATCTTGTATCATCTCCGCATTATTCCATTTATTACTCAATGTAGCAGCATGGATCAAGCAGTCTCATTAGCTGCGAGAAGCAGACGATTCGAATCGAGTTTTATCCTTGCAAGGTAAACCTAAACACACGACATGTAGGGGCACTCCGTCCCCACACATATCAACCGTCCCCATCGATTCCCCGTCAGCAGAGAGGGGCTCACCGCCTTGGCGTACAATGCCTCACTGACCCCGACTGGCCGTCGTGCAGTGACCGCGCTTGTACCCACCATAACCGGAATGGGAGACCTCGTCTCAGGTCGCATGAGGAGGGCAAACTACTGCCAGGTTCACTCAGGTACTAGGCTTACCGATTTACCATATTTCTCGGTATATGTTTAGTACATTCAAACGCTTGACTCACGGTACCACACCATAATCCTTATTCAACTTTTATCCCGTAGACAACCAATCCCCATGGATTGTTGTCCACATACCAACATCATTATGATATAAAATGGATACAACCAATTCCTGACCTCGCGCGAGTGCTAGAAAAATCACTCGACTTCTACCGAGATCCCTAATTAGTAAAGCAGCTACTCGACCTAGCATACTAGTATCCATCTCAAAAGGAATCCTGAGTTCATGCAACTAGGGTTTCAAGCAACTCCTACACTTAAGTGCACAATCAATCCTGCAATCAATAAGTGTAGTAAAATAGTATAATAACAGGTTATGCATAAACCGGGGCTTGCCTTCCAAAGCAGTGGCAGGCAGGTCCTCTGGTGCAGGCTCGGGTGCTGGATCTGGGGCAACCTCCTGAGCAGCTCCTTGCTCCGGCACGAGGATGTACTCTCCGTCAGCAAGATTACAGTCTATCGAAATGCAATGAACATGTATGTCATGATTATGCAAGATTTAAGAACATTAAGCTACAGAAACTAAGTCAAGAATTAACTTAGGGTTCCTTGGCTATGTGGGTCTTCTAGTGGTATATATAGACTTATTACCTTTTAGGTTTAGGTTTTCTTTTAGGATAACATAGTGGATTTGCATTGCCTTTATAGATTTCAGTGGACAAATTTACAAGGTCCTAGGAGGACATTAATTTCCATTATCCATTTTCCTTTCTTTAATTTCCATTTAGGGTTTCTAGTGTAGGTTTGAACTACGACAGTATTTTAAAAATTTCCAAAAATTCTGTAAAAATTACAGTGGGTTGTCACTTGCTATTCTAGCTTGTTTTAAGAATTTGAGGCTTAAAGTACAAAAGCTAGGCTTTAAACAAAAATAACAATAGTTAGGCAAAATGGCCACTTTACACTATACCTCTTAGTTAGGGGTAGGTTCTGTCCTAAAGGTTATTTTTGGTGGCCTCTAATAGTGATAATAAGCTCTTGTACCAAAAATGACAGAGAGCAACATGATGGTTAATTAATGATGGATTTCTAAAGTTTGGTGCAAAAAGGGTGTTTAGAACTAACTTGTCATTTGAAAAATATCAAACAATAGATTTCAGATTTTTCTTAAGTTCTTATTATCAAAACATTAGTTATCCCAAGGGTTGGGGTGTTTTCACCATGAGGTTATTTTTGTAGGGTTTTTCTAAGTTTCCCTTGTTTTCTTAAAATAAAAGGTATTCTATTTATTTTATACTAAACCAGGGTATGATAGATTTTTCCAGTGAACTATATTGATTAAGTACCCTAATAAAAATAGGGATGCCCTCTGGTTCACTATTTAAACCTCATTTTCTATTTTTCTTAACTTTAAGCATAATGCAAAAGAAGGGGGTAAAAACTAACTTAATGTAGTGGTCAGAGGGGTTTAACATTTTTAACCAGGTCAGTAGGTAGATATAAACTTCTCCAAATTTTTCTAACCCTAGTTAAATAGTACAACCATTTTTCTTGCTATTATTGAGCTTTTGGTCAAAACTATAATTAAATCAGAACCTTATATTTTTCTATAGCACCTATGGGGTTTTATATTTTTCTTAGATAGGTTACATTATTTAGAGTCTCGCAAAATTGGTTTGACCAAATTTGGATAAACCAAACAGAAGTTATGGGTTTTTAAAGTTTCTGTTCAATTTTAAAATAGATTTTAAAATGAGTTTCCTGGAAAAAACGGTTTACACCGGGGTCCCTGGGTTTAAAACAAATCAAACCTCGTAGATCTACCCTCGAGCCACTGTTCACTTGGGTCTCTGACATTTCACTTAACCCCCTGACTTTCTCTCCCTCTCACCCGCAGTCCTTCCCCCAATGGAAACAGTACCCGCGAGAAAGAAAAGGGCGGCGCGGCTTACCGGCGGCGAGGGAGGTCCGGCGAAGGGCAGGGTTTGCTTGGGGAGGTTCTGGCAATCACGTCGAGGTATGGCTCGTCGTCGAGGATGGCAGGAATCGCCCGGTCCACACGCGCAGGCGGGCGAGCTCGTCGGCGGCGTGTGCTCCGGCCTATCCACGGCGGTACAGTTCAATCCAAGGGCATAGGGAGCTTCATGGAGGTCTAAGGAGTCTAACCGTGCAAGGAATCGAAGAGAGACTCACTGTGTACCTCAGTCCACGTTTGCCGGCGGGTTCTTGAACTCCGGTGAGCACGATTGGGCTATTCCGGTGACGAGGGTCCCCGGGTCAAGCTTGAGCAAGTCTCACGGCCTCACCAGGAAGCTATCTGGGGGCTTGGATCGAACGGAGGAGGACGGGAGAGGGGCTAGCCACGGTGGTTGCTCTCGGGCGGCACTGGCGGGTCACGGGGAGGTCGCAGGAGCTAATGGCTGGCTCGGGCGAGTCAGGCGAGGTACGGAGGAGGCAATGGGGAAGGCAGCCAAGCACTGGGGCGGGTTTTATAGCCGTGGCGCGGGCGTGGTCACGGGCGGCCGCGGGCGCGCGAGGGTTCGCGCACGGGCGTGCTCTGAGCGCGCCCCCGGATGCCAGCTCGCGTCGAACACATGGAAGCTTGCTTCTGCCATGGTTCAATGGCCGATTTGAGCGCCATAGCGTGCGTATCTTGGCAAAGTCACTGTGTACGGTCACTTCTCTGCTCCAAATCCTATCTTTTTGCTGTGAGTTCCAAGTCGAGATATGGTCAGGGCAGGGAGATAGAGAGGGGAGAAGTTTGCTGTGTCATCTTGGTCCAAACCGAGACAAAAGGGGTGTCAAGTCGTGTCTAGCGCCCTAGGGTAGGTGTCATCTCTTTCCAGGGTGTTCTAGGGTTAATTTGGCGCCATTTTGTCAATTGGGTCGACAGGTTTTGAAAAGGGGATCAAGGTGAACATGTGGGATCTTTGCTCAAGGGTTGGTTTTTGACTTAGGCAAATCCTGAATTTCTCCCTTGTGTTCAACCTTTGGTGATCTTTTTAGGGCCTTTCTGAAAACTTTTTGGGGGTACTTCCTTACTATTAATTGTAGGTTATTAAGTATATTACAACTTTTATATTTGGCCCAAACCATGATCATAAGGTTTACATGATCTTTTGATCATGGCTTCAATTAGGGTTCTCATTGCCTATAGGGGTTTTGCTTTAGGGTTTTGGGAGATCCCCACTTAGATGTGCATGATAGGCTAGGGCAGGACATCCAAGGTGGGTTACACTTGCTTAGGACCTTGAATTCCAAGTTTGGTATATTTTGCCCACTTAAATCTTCATGTGATAATGGGTAAACAGGGGTAACCCTGGGGTGGACACCCTGAGTAACACCTAGGGTGTTACACCCGCAGCATACCGTCTTGAGCTACCAGAATCCATGTCAGATATTCACAATGTGTTCCATGTGTCTCAGCTCCGCAAATGCCTAAAAGTACCAGAAAACCACATCGAGGCAGATGTAATTCAGATTCAAAAGGATCTCCAGTACCGGGAAAAGCCAGTGAAGATTCTCGACTCAGCAGTCAGAAGGACCCGCAACTCAGAAGTAAGACTCTGTAAGGTTCAGTGGAGCAGGGATGGTGAAGAGGAAGCCACCTGGGAAAGTGAGGATTCTCTGAGGAAGGAATACCCTTATCTTTTCTCGAGCCCTGTCTGAATCTCGAGGGAGATATTCCTTTAAGTGGGGTAGGTTTGTAACATCCCAAAAATCCTAACCTAGGTTTGAAACCCTAATCTACCCTTTCCCTTCTTTTCTTCCTTTAATTCCAAGAACTCCCTTAGATTTTCTTTCATCATATGCATACACCTTGGTTGATCACAAGCACATCACTTAGATTCTATTTTCCAGCACCTGGTTTACCCACAAAATAATTTGTTCAAAAGAAAAAGATTCAAAAAGGGAAATAGGATTTGGAAAATAAAAAGAAAAAGAGAAAAACCCTTTCCCCCTGCTGGGCCGTTTCTCAGCCCAAAACCCGCGGCCTCCCCCCCCCCCCCTCGCGCCCGCGCTCCCCTCCTCTTTAGGCCCATTTCCGGCCTGCTTCCGTGCGCGCGCCAGCCCGCCCTACGCCCTCCCTCCCTCTCTCTGGCAAACCGTCCCCACCCGTCAGCCGCCCTCGCTCGCTCGCACGCTCGCCCCCACTGGCCGGATGGCCCCGCTTGTCAGCAGTTCGTCGTCCTCCCGCCGTCCCTTCACCGCGGTCACCTCCGGCCATCGCCTCCGTCCCTTCCTCCGTCTTCTCGCCGCACAGGGAAGTTTGGCACCGCTCCGTCCTCCCCTCCCCTTGACCAGCGTCCTCGCCGGTACCGCCCCGCCGTGATGTCCCCTCGGCGGCGCTGTGCGGCATTTATGGCCGGCACTGTGAAGCTCGCCGGCATCCGCCGAGCTCCACCGCTCCCCTCCCCTCGGGCGCCTATAAAAGGGTCGCCCCGAGCTCCTTCTTCCCTACACCAGCCTCGGCCACTCCCCTTCTCCCCTCACCCGAGAGCAATTCGCGAAGCGCCGTCGTCGTCCCCCTCTCCGGTGAGTCCTTTTCCCTCCTCCCTCTCCCTCTCCGTTGGTCTAGCAAGAAATTAAGTGAGCCGAGCAGCTCCCTCACGAGGCCGCGAACCCGAAGCACCACTTCCCAGCCCCCGACCCACACCCAGAGCCCACCGGCGGCGATCCCCGCCGAGGAACTCCGCCCCCTCCCCGTGGGCAGCCCCCTCCCAACCCCCTCTGGCCGAATTGAGCCTACCCTTAGAATCGCCAGCCTCTGCCCATGCTAACCCACCCCTCCTTGGACCGAGAACCGGGCCACCGGCGGCAAGCCGCCGGCGACCGGCCCCTCTCCCTCGCTCGGCCGGTTCGCCACGCCGTCTGGCCGCAACGCCGTTTTCTCCCCCGCTCCCGCTGGCAGGTGGGCCAGCAGCGACGCCGTCACCCTCACGCACCGCGCCGTCCCCCCTCGCTCATGGGTCGCCGCTGGGCCGTAAGCACTCCCGCGCGCGCGCTCACGCCCGGGGTGGGCCAAAAGCCTTGTCCCCAGCCCAGGAAAGGAGAAATCCTTTTTCTTTTTCTTTTTCCACCCTTTTCCCCTTTTTAAATGGTGTTCTCAATATTTTATGCACCAAAAATTACCAAAAAGGATTTCCAAGGTCACATACAATAATGATGTTAGAAAATGACACACTATAAAGTGTAAACCACTGTTGATGTATTGTTTTATTGCCTGTTTCCTAGAAGAAGCGGAGGCCGCGGATCCGGATCCCGTAGCCCCGGGAGAAGGACCGGAGCCCGAACTTCCGGAAGTAGATCTTCTGTGCCAAGAAAGCATCAACGAAGGCAAGTCCATCTTTCCCTTGATGCATAAATTACCTATTCTTTCTACCACTGCCTAGGCCGGGAATTATGGGGGGATATTGCATTGTGAGTGAGGGATGGCCCGCGTGAACATATACTTTCTGGATACGAAATATGGATTGGGAAGAAGGGCAACAGGTTTCTTCAAATAAAACCTCTTTTGAAAGGCTATGCGATGAAGGGTATTCACCCTCATCACCTTGAGAGTGGGATGATCAAGGACTCCCTGGTTTAGGGGAGGGCCTAAGGCGATGGCTCAGCTGGTTTAGGCGTGAGCAGAAGGATTGTCCCCTCATATAAGGACCGGTTTGTCATTTTCACTACCTGTACTCTTTAATATTACAACCACTCGAGACTGTGTGGGCAGTCACTGAATCCGAACTCGTGCGGTCCAACCCCAGGGTTAAGAAGGCTGGGGAGCACCGGGAGGATAAGGAGGGGGAAAGTTTTGTCTGGTCTGGACACGGCGGTGGCCTGACTCCTTCCGGATAACCGTTAAGGTTAGGACGTACGAGTAAGGAAAGAGATCCGGCATTCGGGTCTCGCGACGGTGAGATCGCAGAAACCGGACTAGTGGGTAAAGTGTACACAACTGCGCAGAGTTGAAATCTATTCGAATAGTCCGTGTCCACTGGTATGGACGAGTCTGGTATGGTATGGCAATTAGAGCTTCTTCTATGAGTTTCATGAAAAGGGGAAGGTGTGAATGAATATGGTGTTAAAAAAGAAACTAAGGCCACGGGAGCGGGAAGCTCAGTGGCGGTTGAGTTTTTGGTTGCTTTTAAGGCTATGGGAAAAACCTTCAAGTAACTGCCTTTCTCTAAGAAAATGATGAGTGACTTCAACCCCACCAAATCGAGCATGTACCTTATAGGTCTCTTTCTCTCTACTGGAGCGAGGTGGGCTTGCGGAATACCTAGTGTATTCACCCAGATTCATTTATGTTTTTCAGCAGCCGAAGATTTCTTTTCAGTTATGCTTGATTGAGAGGGTTGTGTCTGCACCCAGTTCTGCCTGTGGCATGGGCTAGTATTTTTTTTCCTACTGCGCTTCCTACTTTGGCTCTCTCGAGCTTGTACCCCGGTATTGTAATAACCTTTATCTAAACTCTGTACTATTTGAAGTAAGGAATGTGTTTACTAGCCTCCTGGGACTAGTAATTGTATCACATTTGAGTCCTAAAGGATCGGGACGCTTCATGGTTTGCACAAATGCTCATTCTCTCCCCCTTTCAACCATGGCTTTGGAAGATGGGGTTCAAAAGGGGTCTAGGGTTTATTCTCCTCTTGTCCAAGGTGGTATGTGCACAAAAGCTTGAATGATGCTCTTAGGTCATGAACATCCTTGATTAACCCATGGCTTCCAAGATTCTTAGGTTCTTCTCAAGTTTCTACCACATGTGATCACAGTTACCAGTGCATAGATGTGCCCTAGCAATGGTAACACCTAAGGTGTTACAGCCCTCCCCCCTTAAAGGAATCTCGTCCCGAGATTTCAAGCAGAGTCCTCTAGAGGGGGTGCTATGAAGGTGTGCTGGTGTGTGGTTTCTGCTTTTCTTTGAGTTTCTCTAATTAACTGTTCTTCGAATGTCATCCTCTTTGCAACTTCAGAAGGAAGTCCTTTTTAAGTTAAATCCACAACTTAGACTACCCTTACCATCTAAGTTCTTCTTATAATTGTTTTCAAAGGGCAGGTGGGGTTGGGGTTTTGGGTTACATACCGACTCCTTTGGGTAGAAAGTTGGGGAAGCGTGCGCGTAGACAATCCTCAGTCTCCCATGTAGCTTCTTCTGCTGAATGGTGACTCCACTGAACCTTATACATTCGGATTGACCTTGCCCGTGTTGATCTCTCCTTCTGATCCAATACCTTGATAGGGTACTCTTGATAGGACAAGTCTAGCTCTATCTCAATGTCTGGTTCAGGTAGCACTTCAGTGGGTAGGTAGACACATTTCTGTAGCTGAGATACATGGAACACATCATGGATAGCTGACATGCTAGGTGGCAACTTCAATTGATATGCTACAGGCCCACAAGTCTCCTTGATCTCGTAGGGTCCAATGTAACGAGGAGCTAACTTGCCCTTGATCCCGAATCTTTGGACACCCTTGGTGGGTGACACCTTAAGATAAACAAGGTCTCCCACTGTAAACTGTAGAGGTTTCCGCCTCTTATCATGATAGCTCTTTTGCCTGGCTTGAGCAGCTTCTAAGTTCTTCTTGATGACTCTGACCTTTTCCTCTGCTTCAAGTACCAAATCTGGCCCAAATATTTCTCTTTCTCCTGCTTGAGACCAATTCAGTGGGGTCCTACACCTTCTCCCATATAAGGCCTCAAAAGGTGCCATCTTCAAACAGGACTGGTAGCTGTTATTGTAAGAAAATTCTGCCAACGAAAGACACTTGTCCCAATCCTTTCCATAATGTAGCACGCATGCCCTCAACATGTCTTCCAAAATCTGATTTACCCTTTCTGTCTGACCATCTGTTTGAGGATGGTATGCTGAGCTTCGTACCACATGGGTCCCAAGTGATTCCTGCAATTGTTCCCAGAATCGTGCCACAAATGGTGCTCCTCTGTCTGACACTATAGTCCTTGGTATCCCATGCAAACGAACTATCTGGTCAATGTAGATTTCCGCATACTTCTCTGTCCTATGGGTGGTATGTACTGGCAAGAAATGAGCGGTCTTGGTTAATCTGTCCACAATAACCCAAATTGAATCATGGTGTCTGGAGGTGTTGGGCAGTCCCACGATAAAGTCTATGCAAATGTCCTCCCATTTCCAGGATGGTATAGGAAGGGGTTGCAAAGGGCCTGCTCCCTTCAAATGACTGGCTTTGATCCTTTGGCAGGTGTCACACTCGGATATGTACTTGGCAATTTCCCTCTTCATTCTGGTCCACCAGTACAAAGATCTGAGATCATGGTACATCTTGTTGCTACCTGGATGCATGGAGAATTTGGAAAGGTGAGCTTCATCCAATATCTTCTTTCTGAGCTCAGGGTCCTTGGGAACAACCAATCGATCTCCAAACCATAAAATTCCCTTATGGTCCTGACGAAAGCACTTGTATTTTTCTGCCTTCCGCTTGAGCATATCTTTGATAACCTGAACACCTTTATCCCCAATCTGTGCTTGGACTATTTGCTCTTGCAATGTGGGCTCCACCGAGATATAACTTAATTCGCCGGAAGGAACAACCTCCAGGTTCAGCTTACACAACTCATCACACAGGGTGGTAACTCTTGCATCCATGCTCATACAGTTACACTGGGCCTTTCTGCTCAAGGCATCTGCCACAACATTGGCCTTGCCTGGATGGTAATGCACCTCCAAATCGTAATCCTTGATTAACTCTAACCATCTCCTCTGTCTCATGTTCAGATCTGCCTGAGTGAAGATGTATTTGAGACTCTTGTGATCAGTGTAGATGTTATAGTGAGCTCCCATCAAGTAGTGTCTCCATATCTTAAGAGCATGAACCACGGCTGCTAATTCCAGATCATGTGTAGGGTAGTTCTGCTCATGGGGTCTGAGTGCTCGGGAAGCATAAGCAATCACTCTGTTATCTTGCATCAAGACACATCCCAATCCAGTACCGGAAGCATCACAATAGACTTCAAATGGCTTGGTGTTATCAGGTTGAGCCAGTACTGGGGCTGTTGTCAAATGCTGCCTCAAAGTATGAAAGACATCTTCGCACTTTTGGCTCCAATCATACTTGACTCCCTTCTTTAACAGTTCAGTCATTGGTTTGGCAATCCTGGAGAAATCCGGAATAAATCGTCGATAATACCCTGCCAATCCCAGAAAACTCCGAATTTGCCTCACTGTAGTCGGGGGTTTCCAATTCATCACCTCCTGCACCTTCTCAGGATCAACTGATATCCTCTCCTGAGAAATTGTGTGACCCAAGAATTTAATCTCCTTCAACCAGAATTCGCATTTAGACAACTTGGCATACAACTGATGATCACGCAGCCTCTGAAGTACAGTATGCAAATGTTTGGTGTGCTCGGCTTCATTCTTGGAATAGACCAGAATATCATCAATGAAAACGACCACGAACTTGTCCAACTCCGGCATGAATACTGAGTTCATTAGGTACATAAAATAAGCCGGGGCATTGGTCAGCCCAAAAGACAACACCAAAAACTCATAAAGCCCATATCTGGTGGAGAAGGCCGTCTTTGGAATATCACTGGCACGGATCTTAATTTGATGGTAGCCCGTGCGAAGGTCTATCTTGGAGAATACCTTGGCTCCCACCAATTGATCAAACAAGACGTCAATACGGGGTAGTGGGTATTTGTTCTTGATAGTCACCGCATTGAGAGGGCGGTAATCAACACACATTCTCAAACTCTCATCCTTTTTCTTCACGAATAAGGCAGGACATCCCCAAGGTGAAGTACTTGGGTGAATGAACCCCTTGTCCAACAATTCTTGTAGTTGCTTCTTCAGTTCTGCCAGTTCCGCGGGAGGCATCCTATAGGGTCTCTCGGAGATAGGAGCAGTCCTGGGTTGCAATTCAATCACGAACTCGATGTCTCTGTCAGGTGGCATTCCTAGCAATTCATCCGGAAAAACATCTGGGTAGTCACAGACTACTGGGATCTTTCCCACTGGGGATTCTATCATAACGAAGGCACAAGAACGGGTACAACCCTGGTCGGGCAAAAATAATGTGGTTTCACCACAGGTCGGTGAGTGCACTTCAATGGCCCTAGCTGCAATGTCAATCACTGCCTGATGTTTGGTCAACCAGTCAGTTCCCAATATGATATCCACACTATCCAATCCCAAGATAAGAAGGTTGGTTTTAATTATCAGACTACCAAACTTTATAGGCACATTCTTGCTGATTTGATTGGTGGCAATCCTGCCTCCTGGTGTTGAAATTGTGATACCCCCATTGGTGTGATGAAAGGGCAATTGACACTTGGCACTAAATTTGGCACTAATAAAGCTATGTGATGCACCAGAATCAAAAAGAATAATAGCAGGACAATTCAAAACTGTAAAGATACCAGTCATGACGGGTGCTCCCTCTGGAATATCAGCCATGGTGGTAAAGTTCAGCTTGCCCTGTCTCACATGCACCTTCTGTCTCTTGCCTTGATTCTGATTAACATTCTGCCCCTGCCTCTGCTGGTTTCTGGGGCAATTCTTGGCATAATGCCCGGTGTTGCCACAGGTGAAACACCTGTTGTCATTTGCCTGGCGATACTGCTGCTGATTGCTCCTCTGAGCTAGAAATTGGGTGCGGTTGGGTGCCTGTTGCTGCTGTTGTGGTCGGATCACCCATCTCCCTTGCTGCTGCTGTGGTCCCCTGTTCTGAGTGTCAGACACAATCCTGAAGCGCTGTGGCTAGGCTGAGGGTCCGGCCACAGGGGTCTTCCTCTTCTTCTCTGCCTGACAAGCTGTGATGCAGTCCTCCTGGGAAATGGCCATGTTGACCAACTCATTATAGCTATTGGCCCTAACAGTGTTGAGACGATCACGGAGCTTAGTGCTGAGCCCCCGTCTGAACCTGTCCCTCTTCTTCTCGTCTGTATCTGCATGGTACCCAGCATACTGGCACAGATCATTGAAAGCCTGAGCATACTGCAACACTGTCCTGTTGCCCTGAATGAGTGCCAAAAACTCGTTGAGCTTACGGTCCATGATGCCAGCTGGGATATGGTGCCCTCAGAAAGCTGCCTTGAACTCTCTCCAATCCACTTCATGGTCAGCTGGTTGCATAGCGAGATAGTGGTCCCACCATGTCCGCATGGGTCCGCGAAGCTGCTGGGTGGCGAACCTGACCTTAGTTACCTCGGAACAAACTCCATTGAGTAGTGGGAATTTAGATTCCACTACCCTCAGCCATACATCAGCATCAAGTGCGTCCTCTGCCCTGGTGAACAAGGGCGGCTGAGTACTGAGGAACTCTTGGTAATTGGCCACTGCGGGGTGACGCTGGTGATCTCCACCACCATAGTGCTGAGGTGGTGGCTGACGCTGAGCTAGCTGCCTCAAGATCTCATTTTGCTGAGCCATTAGCTCCTGCAGGGTGGGAGGTGGTGGCGGCGGTGGAGGAATGCGCTCATTCTGACCACGGCGCGCTCTCCCAGCCATCTGAAAAATCACATATATACTTAACACCATATTTCCAAATTCAAGGTTTAAATGTGGCGAAATAGTCAAAAGCAGATTGATAGATTCCGACATAAACCAAAAGCATAAACCTTCCGTCCAAAATTTAAATGTGACATCATCCATCAACCAAACTTCCAAACGAGTTTATCACGGTTACATTAATGGTCCCAAAAAGGCTCAGCTCTACCTAGCCTAGTACCCCAAGGGTGCAAAAGCTAAGCCAGCCTCGAGGAGTCCTAACGTTACCAACTTCTATTCCTACCCCTGATACCTAGTGAGCAAACGAGGCAACACTCGACTCGGGGGAAGGTGGTCTCCCTGAGCCAGCAGTGTCCATGCTGGAGGCAGGCTCCTCCCCTCCCTCAATGTCGACGTCCTCATCAGCCTCCACATCCTGGATCTCCTGGTGATGCATATCCGGGTGCTCATTGGCCTCGGCAAGCTGCTGCTGGGTGTTGAGGAGCTGATCCTCGAGAACCTCGATGGTGTTCTCCCTTGTCCCCACTAATTCCTCCAGCTCTTGGATTTCGTTCGACAATTGCTCCACTTGTAAGTCCTTTTCCACCATTTCCTGGGACAAGTCAACCACAAGCTCCTCCCTGTTGTCCAGGGTGATCTTGGTTGCCTCCAACAATGCCATCAGATGGGACATTGCCTCGCCACGCATCACTTGCAGACGGTACAAGGCATTCATGCACTGCACTGTCAAATGAGCAGTCTGTCCCGGGTAGATAGCCCAGATATCCTTGGCATGCTCCACCCGATCCTTCCACATCGGGTCGTCCTCCTTCTCAGCGGGGAACAAGCCAATGGGGTGGGTGGAAAGCTCCAAGGGGTGAAATCCGCAGAAAGTAGTCAACCCGTGCAGAGCAATCGCCTCGATGGTGTCCTCGGCCCGGTATCCAAAAGACTCAGAGTCTAGTGAACGCCAGCCTGGCTGCAGGGGATGAGGCTCCAGGGTCATCCTCACCCTACAGCGGGGCACCCGGTGCTTCTCGAACTGCTGCACCGTGTACTGAGGGGGTGTCACGTAACCAGCTCCCTAAAGTACCTCCCACAAAATACGGGGAAAACCCTCTCGTGCAAGCCCATCAGTGTGTGACAGTGCCTTCCCTCCGTCCGAGGATCCGTGGGAAGTCATCTGTGTACGGTTAAGCGTAAGTAAAAGAAAAAGAATTATAAAAAACAAGAAAAATAAAACTCTGCTTCTTTCCAATTAAAAAAAATGGTATTAGGATACTTAGCTGGTCATCCTTTTGTTTTTGAAATCTTTACTCAATTATCCATTTGCTTAATTAAGAATGCATGCATGCTCGCCCTAAATGACCTCACATTAATGAAAAGGGAATAGGGAAGAACTCCCATTTTGTAAAGTGGCCTGAGGGGCCTAATAACTTAGCCACCTAGCTACCCTTCTATCATCGTAAGACTTCACGTCCTAGGTCTATCCTGCTCGTCCTACTATCTATCCAACATTGTTTCTATCAAATTTTACTTCGGAAAAGGATGGTATTTATATCTTATTGATTCCTCTGTGGTGGTACAAGCTTCGATACCAGCTGTGGCGGAACTGCCCGAATTATTCCAACTTAAGTGCCTAAGCCATGCCTTAGAGGCTAGACCACACTTAAATGGGAATAACCCGTCAATCCCTCGGATCTAGTCCGACTCGGCCACTGACAGGATCAAGTACCACAATCTCACTCGATGGTGAGTCACAGAGCAATTACAATAAAGCATAAAACCATGCAGGTAAGAGTGTTAAAATTATTACATCATCACCATCGGAGTTTTGCAAAAGTGACCATCATTGTTCGAAGTGCAGCGGAAATAAACTAACGGTAAATAAACAGAGAGATGGGGAAGCCTGTCCCATCACTCCTCATGCTCCTCCTCAGCCGAGGCGGGGTCCCACTCGACAGTCCAACCCGGTGGCAAGATGGACGGCCAAGTTACTCCAGAAACCATGTCCTCCAAAGAACCTGTAAAAATTATGCCACAAGCAAGGCTGAGTATACTAATACTCAGCTAGACTTACCCGGTGTGAGGAGTCTACTCCTCTACCTCTAGACATGCAGCTGTTTGGCTGTGGGGTTTGGTTGCCAAAAGCACTTGCTGAGTTTCTAAATCAAGTTTTAATTTTGTCAGATTTAAGTGTGACTCTCTTAAGGCTAAATATGTACTATCTACTCATACATAGTAGCAAACATTTTTAGCAATCAACATCTTGTATCACTCATCACATTTCCACTTGTTACTCAATGTAGCAGCATGGATCAAGCAGTCTCAGTAGCTGCGAGAAGCAGACGATTCGAATCGAGTTTTTAAACCTTGCAAGGTAAACCTAAACACACGACGTGGCGAGGCACTCCGTCCCCACACACATCAACCGTCCCTGTCGATTCCCTGGCAGCAGATCAGGGCTCACCGCCTTGGCGTACAATGCCTCACTGACCCCGACTGCCGTCGTGTAGTGACCGCACTTGTACCCACCATAACCGGAATGGGAGACCACGTCTCAGGTCGCGTGAGGGGATATGTCCGCTGGCAGGTTCAATCAGGTACTAGGCTTACCGATTTACCATATTTCTCGGCATGTGCTTAGTACGTTCAAATGCTTGACTCACGGTACCACACCCTAATCCTTATTCCAATTTTCATCCTGTGGACCACCAATCCCCATGGATTGTTGTCCACCAACCAACACCATTATGATATGAAAGTGGGCGCAATCAATTCCTGACCTCGCGCGAGTGCTAGAAAAATCACTCGACTTCTACCGAAATCCCTAATTAATAAAGCAGCTACTCGACTTAGCATACTAGTATTCATCACAATGAGATTCCTGAGATCATGCAACTAGGGTTTCAAACAACACCTACACTTAAGTGCACATTCAATCCTACAATCATTAAGTCTAGTAAAATAGCATAATAAACAGGTTATGCATAAACCGGGGCTTGCCTTCCAAGGCTGGGGCAGGCAGATCCTCTGGTGCAGACTCGGCTACTGGATCCGGGGCTACCTCCTGAGCAGCTCCTTGCTCCGGCACGAGGACATACTCTCCGTCAGCAAGGTTACAGTCTATCGAATGCAATGAACAGGTATGTTATGATTATGCAGGATTTAATAACATTATGCTAAAGAAGAAGACTGAGTCAAGAAGTAACTTAGGGTTCCTTGGTCATGCGGGGCTTTTAGTGGGTTATGTTTATCACTTTCAGGTTTAAGTTTTTATTGAGGATAAGTATAGGGAATTGGTATTGCCTTTATATACTTCAGTGGACAAGTTATAAAGAGTTTTTAGGATGACACTAATTTCCTGTTATTCACTTTTCCCTTTCTTCATTTTCTACTTATGGTTTCTAGTGTAGGTTTGAACTACGACAGTGGTTTAACATTTTCCAAAAAAAATCTGTAAAAATTACAGTGGGTGGCCATTTGCTATTCTAGCCTGTTGTAAGAACCTGAGGCTTAAAATATGAAGGCTATGTTTTAGACAAAAATAACAAGAGTTGTGTAAAATGGGCCACTTTGTACTACAACTCTTAACTAGGAGTAGGTTCTGCCCTAAGGGTTATTTTTGTTGGCATCTAACAGTAATAATAAACCTCTGTGCCAAAAATCACAAAAAGTTAATTGGTGTTTATTTAGTTGTGATTTTCTAAAGTTTTATGCAAAAAAGGTGCTTATAACTAACTTGTCATTTGAAAAATATCAAACAACAGATTTTGTATTTTTCCTATGTTCATAATAACCAAACATTTGTCATCCCAAGGTTTGAGGTGTTTTCACCTTAGGGTTATTTTTGTAGGGTTTTTCTAAGCTTTCCTTGTTTTCTTAAAATAAAAGGGATCCTACTTATTTTATACCACACCAGGGTATGATAGATTTTGCTAGTGAACTATTTTAAGTAAGTATCCTAACAAAAATAGGGGTGCCCCCTGGGTCATTATTTAAATCACATTTTCTAT
Source organism: Zea luxurians (assembly GCA_029449295.1). Taxonomy (NCBI): domain Eukaryota; kingdom Viridiplantae; phylum Streptophyta; class Magnoliopsida; order Poales; family Poaceae; genus Zea; species Zea luxurians. The sequence goes on along the minus strand of JAOPSE010000005.1, from coordinate 6,911,320 downwards.
TTTTCTTAACCTTAAGCATATTGTAAAATAAGTGGTAAAAACTAACTTAATGGGGTGGACAAAGAGGTTTAGCATTTTTAATTAGGTTAGTAGGTGGACATAAATTTCTCCAAATTTTTCTAACCCTAGTCAAATAGTACAACTATTTTTCTTCCTATTATTGAGCTTTTGGCCAAAACAGCAATTAAATCAGAACCTTAAAGTTTTCTGTAGTACATAGGGGGTTTTATATTTTTCTTAAGTAGGTTATATTATTTAGAGTCTGACAAAATTGGTTTGACCAAATTTGGATGAACTAAACAGAAGTTATGGATTTTCAAAGTTTCTGTTCAAATTTCAAGTCAGGTTTAATAAGGTTTTCTGAAAAAGCAGTTTACACCGAGGTCCCCAGGGTCTTTCCTAATTAATCTTCGCAGTTCTACCCTTGAGCCACTATTCCTCTGTGTGACCGACAATGCGCAAAACCCCCTGACTTTCTCTTCCTCTCCCCCGCGGTCCCTCCCAAGTGTAAACAGTAACCGCAGAGAGAAAGGGGTGGCGTGGCTTATCGGCGGCGAGATAGGTCCGGCGAGGGGTAGGGTTAGCTCGGGGAGGCTCTGGCGGTCACAACGATGTACGGCTCGACGGCGGGGATGGCCGGAATCGTTCGGTCGACGTGCGCAGGCGGTGGTCCTCGTCGGCGGTGGGTGTGCCGGCCAAACCACGGCGATCTAAAGCAATCCAGCGGTACGGTGAGTTTCACGGGGTGATGTAGAGACGGTGTGCACAAGGAATCAGAAAATGGTCCAGTGGATTACCCAGTCCACGTACTCTGGCGGGGCTGTGAACTCCGGCGATCGTGGACTGGCCTCTCCAGCGAAGCAGGCTTCAATTGCTCGCTCGGGGAGCTTCACCGAGGTATGCTCACTCGTCTCCGAGGGTTGGACGGGGTTGGGAAAGGCTGGGCTGGCCGGTCCACGACGGCAGGGGCTCCGGTGGCCGCGGACACGCCGTGCACGGGCAAACGGCGGTGAGTTGAGCTCCGGTGAGGTTTGGGCGTGCGCGGAGAAGTGTGGTCGACGCTTGAGTGGGCTTTATAGGCGCGGCGCACACAGGGAACACGGGCGTGGCTCGGCGCGGCGCGGGGTCGAGCGCCGGCGTGCTCTGGCGTGCGCAGAGCGTGTCGAACACGTGGAGCTTTTCTTCTGCCCTTGTTCCACAGCTCACCCAAGTCGCAAATGTGCGAATCTTGGCAAAAATCCGGCGCGAGTCTTTTCCTGGCACCTAGGGCTGTCTCTCATCCGTGAGTTGCAAGGGCAGATATGGCCTAGGTAGGGAGATCTTCGGTCGCCAAATCAGGTATGTCACTCTGCCCACCTCGTGACAAAATCCATGCCAAGGCATGTCAAACGTCAGAGTCTCGGGCTCAACTTTTTCCAGTGGGTGCCCTAGGTGGTATACCACATTTTTGGTATAGAACTTAGGTGGTTTTGGTGCCATCTTCAAGGTGAACATGGTTGATCTTTAGTGTAGGTGTAGTTTTTGACTTAGAGAGAATTTGAGAGCTCTAGCTCTCACTCTACTTGGAGATTTGATTTGGGGTTTCTCCAGGGATCTTTTTGCAATATTTCCTCCCTACAATTGTAGGTTAATAAGTCACTTAACTTTGTGCCAAAATTTTAACTCATGGTTTGCACAAATGCTCATTCTCTCCCCCTTTCAACCATGGCTTTGGAAGATGGGGTTCAAAAGGGGTCTAGGGTTTATTCTCCTCTTGTCCAAGGTGGTATGTGCACAAAAGCTTGAATGATGCTCTTAGGTCATGAACATCCTTGATTAACCCATGGCTTCCAAGATTCTTAGGTTCTTCTCAAGTTTCTACCACATGTGATCACAGTTACCAGTGCATAGATGTGCCCTAGCAATGGTAACACCTAAGGTGTTACAGGATATATCAGTGCATACGTTTTGGGAAAGAGAACTCGAATGCTGCATTACAAGGTTAAATTTATTTGTCCTTCTATACGCACATAATGAGAAGCAAATTCATTCCAACTCATTGCAAATCAGAATAGCAGCATCAAGGGCACAATCATGATGCAAATGATGGCCAAGGTCGCAACAATGGATCCCTGCTCGAAGGCTTTGCCTGGGTCGCCCACCCTAGTGAAGTGCTGGAAGGCGAGATACGCAGCTATGACTAGTGACAGTACGACACCACGTTGAGTTCCCCTTTAACCACAATTTGGAAATCAGAGGATTCAGTATACATGAGCAAAAAACAATGATTTTTCAGTTCATGAAAATAAGCATTTTTTCCGGGGAAAAATCAACCAATTTTCATAAGGGAACTTGAGAATATGAAAGTCAACATGATAATACTTCAAAGTATGCTACCACTACAAGTCTCGGGGTGTCCCCACCCCACCCCCCAAAAATTGTCTCAGTGGCATGTAGGTTAAAAGTCCTTATCGAAGAAAATGTGGGTTCAAGGTATGTTGTATGGCTTCTGATCAGGGTGTCAACTTAAAAAAAGTGGATTGGTTCTATATCAATTATTGATCAGATATATAGACATAAGTGCTTCCTGCTATTCACAATAACACAATTCAGTACTACAATGAAAAAAATGGTTACTACTTCGTTAACCAAAATGTTCTTGTATTTAGTCTGTTCGTTTGGCTTTAATCCATACTGTCTTGTACTGCTTCTACAATGTTTGTCTCTATAGTAGCAGTAGTCTAAACAACCGGTTTTATGTTAGTTAATAAAAAGTTCTGTAAACAAAACTTCATCATGATATGCATCAGGGCCAATGTTAAAATCTTCCATACCTCAGATCCATGAATTGGTAAGGAGCAACACTCACAAGCAGCATTGTTGACAGTGGAAGCTCCAGTTCACCTACAATAATAAACAACTGGGTAGACCTAAACATAGATTGGTTCAGAACCGATGCTACAAAGAGGTGAACTGCCTTCAAGTTTGCTATCATACGATTACGATAGATACTTTATAATCTCCATTTTCCTTTTTTCTTGAATCATACAAATGAATGATTTCAAAGAAGTAATAAAATTTGTTCAGGTTGGGCACATAGTCTACTCTGTTCCTTCGAAAAACATAGTATTCAGTTATCTCAAAAAACAAGTACACATTTGGTTATTAGCAGACAGAATGAATCTAAAAAGTGCTCTTATATGAACCATGTTTGCTACTCTACCTGGAATGAAGAAGAATAGACGCACCAACAAAGCAAGAAAAGCAGTCCACTGACCATAGTCACCCCTAGATATGGTTGTTGGTAACATATTATAATTAGGAACAGTATAGTACTTTCACCAAAAATAAGAAGCATATATATTGTATTCTAGATAAAGGAAGATAAGAAACACAGGTATCGAATAATTCTTTCCATAAGTAGCAGTATCTTACTTGATCCATGAGATTATGCAGCAAGGTGCCTGAAGAGCAAAAAATGGCACAAGGAAAGATTTGTGTATGGCAGTGCCTTTAGCAACTAATAGCACTCTGCAAAAGATAAAGAATAGTTAACATTGTTCAAATAAGAATCTGCAGAGTTATGTTGTTATTTGCAGTGAATATGTTCCATAATCCCAGGTGTTCCCTGGAAGTCCTAAAATGGTTAGGAAGAAGTTACATTTCGAAGTGTATGTGGCGATTCCCTTCTTTTCAAAAGACTGTTGAAAGCTCCCTTGTGAGTTTTGGTGTTTGGATGACAACTCAATTAAAGGACTAACAAGTGTACTAAGTGTTGAACAGGTGCTTAAGGTAAAGCCTACAGGGTTCAACACAAATGAACAAATGTGATGGTCCAAGAACTGGATTATGGATACATAATGGACATCACAAGTAAGTTGGACATTGCAAAAGTGATACTCGGGTGCGTAGCTAGGAGACAACTGATCAAGCCAAGGACGGAGGCAAGAAGAGCTTCGAGGTACCAAGTGCACGGGAGAAGGTCAAGGAGGCTGAGGAACCCAAAGCCAAGGGTGAAGAAGAAGGCTTGCAAAGTCAAGGGTGATCGAGTTGAGAACAGCTACGGCACATCAAGGATCACTACATAAGGACGTGACTTACAGCCAATGAGGTAATAGCTACAGTTATGTGGTGTAAGTCATAAGGCTCAAGATCAAGCTCTAAGAAGGAGATCAAGGTCACTAGAAGGAGAACAAGTGTCAAAACCAGAACTGGAAGCAGCCCAAAAGAGCTAAGTTCACCTTGATCTTTAGTTTGGGTTGTTCCTATGTTTGGAGATGTTCTATGTGACCTTTACAGGATGTTGGAGCCAAGTAATGTCAATCTAGATCAAGTCAAGCCGACTTGATGATTTATGAGACCAACATCAAAGCTCAAGCATGTGAAATGCTGTAGATTTAATGATTAAGAAAAGGTATGTTTCTATACTTAGTACATTGGTTTTGTGGACTAATATACTTGTCTAAGTGTTAGAAACAGAAAGAAGAAGAAAAGAAGAGAGGTGCAAAGGGCTTGGCTATGTACAGCCAAGGCAGCTCAGTCTGGCACACTGGACTGTCCGGTGGTGCACCGGACAGTGTCCGGTGCGCCAGGCTGAACTCGAGCAAACTGGCCGCTCTCGGGAATTCACCGGCAACGTACGGCTATAATTCACCGGACTGTCCGGTGTGCACCGGACTGTCCGGTGAGCCAACGGTCGGCCGGGCCAACGGTCGGCCGCGCGATCTGCGCGGGACACGTGGCCGAGCCAACAGCTAGATGGAGGCACCGGACTGTCCGGTGTGCACCGGACATGTCCGGTGCGCCAACGACTCCAAGACTGCCAACGGTCGGCTTCGCCATAGAAGGAAGGAAATCGGGCACCGGACAGTGTCCGGTGCGCCACCCGACAGAAGGCAAGATTTGCCTTCCTGGATTGCTTCTAACGGCTCCTAGGCTCCTTGTGCCTATAAAAGGGACCCCTGTAACACCCGGATTTTAGGGGTCCAAAACCCGGGCGTAAACATAATCACCAGGTGTGCTGGGACCAAGTCTCACACATATGATGAATCATGGCACAGGATCGAATGTCACAACTTTATATATAACAGGAGTTCTATACAAAATAAATAATTACATTATAAGGAGACAACGGTCCAGCAACCCAAAGTTGACTGGGAGACGATGACCTAGACCACTCACGAACACATCACAGCATCCTCCAAGCGCCTCATCCTGTGGTACCTGTTCTTGACCTGTGGGGTGTGTGAGACAGCAAGAGTGAGCTCACATACGTTCATCGCTCAACAAGTTGTGGGGAATAATGTGCATGAACTCGCCAAAGGTGGGAGCTCACGTGAAGTGTAAGGCTTACCCAAGAAGATGGTTAGAGCTGAGCATTGCTTTTAAAGTTGGTCAAAATTTTATTAGCAGTTACTAAGTATAAGTAAATACCAACCCAGTTAAATAGTAGAACAAAAGTAACAACTTCACCTGCGATGCAATGCATATGACAAATTGAGTTTAAGTTCCATAATTTAATCATGTGAGTGTCCGAGCTGCTCATGACCGTGAGCACGGCTAGTATACCAGTTTTACACTCTGCAGAGGTTGCGCATCTTTACCCACAAGTCGTGTATCCCATGTCGCCAGGGTTTGCAAGGCCCTTAGACACTACCGAGGTGAATGGCTAGGGATCCACTACGAGGCCTTTACAAAGTTCCACTAGCTTCCGAAAACCCGCTACAGTTTATAGGAAGTTCCAATGCAGGAATCCCTTGCAGGACCACCATCGCAGCAAAATCCTCCCGAGGGCCTCCCTACACTGACCACTCCCCTACTGCCCTTGCCCCTTTCGGGTAAGGTAGTCTTCCACTAGCTTTCCTAATTAATCAGCCAAGGGGTCCCATTCCTCCCTTGTGGTAGCACTGTTTTCCCGGGTGGTTCTCCATGTTCCAATTAACATAATGATCTTAACATGAACAGTAATTAACAACTGACAATAAAAGTATAATCATGAATAGTAATGTGTATCTCTATACCCAAAACCACATATAGCACTAGCAAGTACTACCCAGAAAGTTCAGTGGTAAACTAGGTATAAAGATAGTCAAACTAGGGTAACCTATTGGGTCCCATCAAAATTAACCTATGTAGATCATTATGATTAATTAGAACATGAGTGGGTAAAAAGAAGTGATCAAGGGCACAACTTGCCTGGCACTTGAGATTCCAGGTACCAACTTGCTCTTCAGGTGACTCGTGTCCTCACCGCTAAACGTAGCAATATAGACAAACATGTATAGGCAAAATTATCATCACACCAAGCACAAACTGAATAATAATAATCTATGCGTCGCTACGAGATCGTGGGAACAAGAATCACTAAATTTGGAGTTGTAGATTTTAAGTTATGAATTTCCAAAGATTTTATGCATTTAATATAGGGTTAAGTGAGAAATAAATTTTAATGTGTACTTTATGTAAAAACAGTGGTACAAATGGATAGACAATAATATTATGAAAATTTAGGAACAGGAATGGACCAATTTGGAGTTCATATGCATTTTCTATGAATTAAACAAGTTTCTAGTATTGTTTTTATATTAAAAATCATTTTCCAAAATTTATTATCTAATTTCTCTGCTCACAGGACTGGGCGCCAATATCTGGAAAGTCCAGGGACCCGCGCGCAAGTATCCCCAAGACTCAGATTTACCCCGCATGGATGGCGGGTTGGTTTCTAGGAAGAACAGGGTCTCTTTTGCAATTCGGCCGCGCGGTTATAACAGCGGATGAATCTGGACCGCCAGATCTTGATTCAACGGCCAAGATTACAATGCGAAACGGTATCCTGTCCTGGCCATCCGATCTTGATCCGATGGCCCGGATCAAACGCACCGAAGCGGTACGCAATGTTCTGATCTGACCCCTTTATTCCATGATCTACGGTCGCTAGTGCATCTAGCCACGCCGTCGATCGAACACGGCGGCGGGCCGGCCTGACGCGGTGGCACCATGGCCGGTAACCACGAACTCTCCGATCCCAGGCTCAAACCTCGATATGAAAAGCGCTACACGCTACGGAGAAGATGACGAATCTGAAGGAAGGGTTCTCACCATGATCCTAGGCGCGGAGATCCCTGCCCACGACGGAGGGCGGATCCGTGGCGGTGCTCGAGCTCCGACGAGCAATTGAGGTGGTTCCAGTGGATAATAGCCACCGGAGAGACCACGGTCGAGTCCCGCGCTGCATGGAGAAGCCTCCCGACCCTATGCCGTGACCAGAGATCGACGCGCACGCCGGGCAATGGCACAGCTTGATTCTATCTCTCTCTTTCTACGTTCTCGGCGACGGTGGGATTCCATGGGTTATATAGGCGCACGGCACTGGGCAACGGTCCGCGGATTGCGGCACCAGTGGATGAGACCCTCCACGACGAGCAGCGCGGATTTCGGCATCCAGTGAGGGTTCGGTTGAGGAATCTCTGGAGTCCGCGCGCCACGAGCAGTGCCTGTTCCGAACTCGGCGCGAGATGGGAGGAAGAGCTGACATACGGACCCCACAAGTCAGCGTCACAAGTTTGCCCACGAGCGCGCGGCTCCGGCTGGAGAGTGGGGCAGCCTGGCAGAGACATCGGAGCGGCGCGCGCGGGGGGTGTTACTGATCGCGGGACCCACATGTAAGTGTCTCAAAAGAAAAAGAAAAGGATGGTGCGTAGAGTGGGCTGGCGAGAAAGGCTTTCAGCCCAAGCAGCCATGCAGAGGGGGAAAGATGGGCTGAGGGTTTGCTGTTTCGGCCCAAGCAGTTCTTTCATTTTTTTTTCTTTTTATTTTCTATTCTCCTTTCTCCATTTCAAAGTTTACCATTTGAATATGAATTTGTTAGTGAGTTTTACACATAGTTCAAGTTCACAAAAATACCAGTATAAGAATATATATTTATTTATATATCACTATTACTATTTTTCCCTATAGCACATATTCTTTTCCTTTTTCTTCTCTTTTATATTTCCATTTTCGAATTCTAGTTTTCTAGCTTAAGCTTGTTTCACAAATTTGAATACAAGGTGCAACAATGCAACAACTTTATCATGAGATGCATTTTTATTTATTTATTTATTTGTATAATTCCATTAATCAAATATGCACAAAGAAGAGAAAACCAATTAACTCCCAAGGGTTCCATAATCAGAAGATACCCACTTATAAACATATTTATTTATTTATAACCTTATTTTTCTTTGATACAAATTTTGGGCTCTACAAATCCTACCCCCCTTAACAGAAATCTCGTCCTCGAGATTTGTAAGAAAAGGGATACAATAAGTTAGTTCTAGAATTTTAGTTTCTCATTTGGTTTTGGGAATCAAAGTTTTGTTCAAGTTTTTACGTAGCAGTTAGTAGACAATTTGGAACATATGGATTAGGTCAGATGAGGTATGGTTATGGCAAGTAGGGGTTGTGGCAAAGGTATAATGAGGAAAGACTTCATCCTAACCTCTGGACCTTGATTCTTCTGGCGATCCAACTTGATCTTTGAAGACTTGAGTTGATGCTTATCCTCCTTTGACGTGGTTGGTCTTCTTTGGTCTTTAATCTTGGAGTTGTCATTCGAGTTATGGCCAAGGACATATAATTAGAATAGCCAGGGCACACGAGGTAGGTAGGATTAAACAGAGTTTAACTTTGCTTTTGGGGATAATGGACTAGGCAACCTGTGATGTAGGTTATATTGTTGTTTACGAACGAGTTGGTATAAGACATTAATTTAGGTTAGGTTATGTTTGTTGAAGCAGTATCTAACCCATATCACCAGATTAGTTATCTTGTTAATAACTTACTTTTGATTGGATCATATTGGATTAGATGGTGATCTAGATTAGATTTGTTATAACTAGATTAGACTAAACAATATCTAATTACTTTGGATTAGATCATGGTGGTTACACAAGTGTGGGATAAATATGCTTATTAGGGCAAGATGAATCTATAAGGATAAGATAGAATCTTTTCAAGATGAATCTATTAAAGTAATAGAGTATCTTTTAAGATAAGATGGATCTATTAAGTTAAATATATTTTAATTAGGATAATTTAGGATTTTTTTGAGATGAGATGGATCTATGAGTGTAGGATAGAATCTTTTTAGATGAGATGGATATTGTTAGGCTAGATACTTTAATGAGGAATAATCTAGTTTGTCCAGTTATCTTGATGAGCGTTTTTTTTTTCCTATATGTATATGCAGATGTAATTGTGGACATTACTCCACAACTCATCACACTCAATCAAAGATCCAAATCAGACATGTATCATAAGAACAAACACTCGAGTATACAAATATTTACAAAAATAGTTTTGATTTTGTCCCTAAGATGAGGTCTTCTGTTCCTAAAAGTCACTTTAAGCACAGGATTTCAAAGTGTGAAATCCAAGTTTGTCTTTAGAAAGAAAAGGTAAGAGTAATCAGAGTAAAGCGGAAATAGATGAGAAAAGATTAAGATAAGCTTAGAAAAGAATCAGAGTAGCAAAGGTAAGTAGGTAAGGGCTGTCCAGTTCTATCTAGGTTTCGTCCTATAGTCAACATTCCTCTGATACCACTTCTGTAACACCCGGATTTTAGGGGTCCAAAACCCGGGCGTAAACATAATCACCAGGTGTGCTGGGACCAAGTCTCACACATATGATGAATCATGGCACAGGATCGAATGTCACAACTTTATATATAACAGGAGTTCTATACAAAATAAATAATTACATTATAAGGAGACAACGGTCCAGCAACCCAAAGTTGACTGGGAGACGACGACCTAGACCACTCACGAACACATCGTAGCATCCTCCAAGCGCCTCATCCTGTGGTACCTGTTCTTGACCTGTGGGGTGTGTGAGACAGCAAGAGTGAGCTCACATATGTTCATCGCTCAACAAGTTGTGGGGAATAATGTGCATGAACTCGCCAAAGGTGGGAGCTCACGTGAAGTGTAAGGCTTACCCAAGAAGATGGTTAGAGCTGAGCATTGCTTTTAAAGTTGGTCAAAATTTTATTAGCAGTTACTAAGTATAAGTAAATACCAACCCAGTTAAATAGTAGAACAAAAGTAACAACTTCACCTGCGATGCAATGCATATGACAAATTGAGTTTAAGTTCCATAATTTAATCATGTGAGTGTCCGAGCTGCTCATGACCGTGAGCACGGCTAGTATACCAGTTTTACACTCTGCAGAGGTTGCGCATCTTTACCCACAAGTCGTGTATCCCATGTCGCCAGGGTTTGCAAGGCCCTTAGACACTACCGAGGTGAATGGCTAGGGATCCACTACGAGGCCTTTACAAAGTTCCACTAGCTTCCGAAAACCCGCTACAGTTTATAGGAAGTTCCAATGCAGGAATCCCTTGCAGGACCGCCATCGCAGCAAAATCCTCCCGAGGGCCTCCCTACACTGACCACTCCCCTACTGCCCTTGCCCCTTTCGGGTAAGGTAGTCTTCCACTAGCTTTCCTAATTAATCAGCCAAGGGGTCCCATTCCTCCCTTGTGGTAGCACTGTTTTCCCGGGTGGTTCTCCATGTTCCAATTAACATAATGATCTTAACATGAACAGTAATTAACAACTGACAATAAAAGTATAATCATGAATAGTAATGTGTATCTCTATACCCAAAACCACATATAGCACTAGCAAGTACTACCCAGAAAGTTCAGTGGTAAACTAGGTATAAAGATAGTCAAACTAGGGTAACCTATTGGGTCCCATCAAAATTAACCTATGCAGATCATTATGATTAATTAGAACATGAGTGGGTAAAAAGAAGTGATCAAGGGCACAACTTGCCTGGCACTTGAGATTCCAGGTACCAACTTGCTCTTCAGGTGACTCGTGTCCTCACCGCTAAACGTAGCAATATAGACAAACATGTATAGGCAAAATTATCATCACACCAAGCACAAACTGAATAATAATAATCTATGCGTCGCTACGAGATCGTGGGAACAATAATCACTAAATTTGGAGTTGTAGATTTTAAGTTATGAATTTCCAAAGATTTTATGCATTTAATATAGGGTTAAGTGAGAAATAAATTTTAATGTGTACTTTATGTAAAAACAGTGGTACAAATGGATAGACAATAATATTATGAAAATTTAGGAACAGGAATGGACCAATTTGGAGTTCATATGCATTTTCTATGAATTAAACAAGTTTCTAGTATTGTTTTTATATTAAAAATCATTTTCCAAAATTTATTATCTAATTTCTCTGCTCACAGGACTAGGCGCCAATATCTGGAAAGTCCAGGGACCCGCGCGCAAGTATCCCCAAGACTCAGATTTACCCCGCATGGATGGCGGGTTGGTTTCTAGGAAGAACAGGGTCTCTTTTGCAATTCGGCCGCGCGGTTATAACAGCGGATGAATCTGGACCGCCAGATCTTGATTCAACGGCCAAGATTACAATGCGAAACGGTATCCTGTCCTGGCCATCCGATCTTGATCCGATGGCCCGGATCAAACGCACCGAAGCGGTACGAAGTGTTCTGATCTGACCCCTTTATTCCATGATCTACGGTCGCTAGTGCATCTAGCCACGCCGTCGATCGAACACGGCGGCGGGCCGGCCTGACGCGGTGGCACCATGGCCGGTAACCACGAACTCTCCGATCCCAGGCTCAAACCTCGATATGAAAAGCGCTACACGCTACGGAGAAGATGACGAATCTGAAGGAAGGGTTCTCACCGTGATCCTAGGCGCGGAGATCCCTGCCCACGATGGAGGGCGGATCCGTGGCGGTGCTCGAGCTCCGACGAGCAATTGAGGTGGTTCCAGTGGATAATAGCCACCGGAGAGACCACGGTCGAGTCCCGCGCTGCATGGAGAAGCCTCCCGACCCTATGCCGTGACCAGAGATCGACGCGCACGCCGGGCAATGGCGCAGCTTGATTCTATCTCTCTCTTTCTACGTTCTCGGCGACGGTGGGATTCCATGGGTTATATAGGCGCACGGCACTGGGCAACGGTCCGCGGATTGCGGCACCAGTGGATGAGACCCTCCACGACGAGCAACGCGGATTTCGGCATCCAGTGAGGGTTCGGTTGAGGAATCTCTGGAGTCCGCGCGCCACGAGCAGTGCCTGTTCCGAACTCGGCGCGAGATGGGAGGAAGAGCTGACATACGGACCCCACAAGTCAGCGTCACAAGTTTGCCCACGAGCGCGCGGCTCCGGCTGGAGAGTGGGGCAGCCTGGCAGAGACATCGGAGCGGCGCGCGCGCGGGGTGTTACTGACCGCGGGACCCACATGTAAGTGTCTCAAAAGAAAAAGAAAAGGATGGTGCGTAGAGTGGGCTGGCGAGAAAGGCTTTCAGCCCAAGCAGCCATGCAGAGGGGGAAAGATGGGCTGAGGGTTTGCTGTTTCGGCCCAAGCAGTTCTTTCATTTTTTTTCTTTTTATTTTCTATTCTCCTTTCTCCATTTCAAAGTTTACCATTTGAATATGAATTTGTTAGTGAGTTTTACACATAGTTCAAGTTCACAAAAATACCAGTATAAGAATATATATTTATTTATATATCATTATTACTATTTTTCCCTATAGCACATATTCTTTTCCTTTTTCTTCTCTTTTATATTTCCATTTTCAAATTCTAGTTTTCTAGCTTAAGCTTGTTTCACAAATTTGAATACAAGGTGCAACAATGCAACAACTTTATCATGAGATGCATTTTTATTTATTTATTTATTTGTATAATTCCATTAATCAAATATGCACAAAGAAGAGAAAACCAATTAACTCCCAAGGGTTCCATAATCAGAAGATACCCACTTATAAACATATTTATTTATTTATAACCTTATTTTTCTTTGATACAAATTTTGGGCTCCACAACCCCTAGGCGCCTCCAGCAATACATAAGGGCAGCCAACAAGTGTAGACTTCACTGGAATCAACTCTCGCTCTCCCTCTTGTGTGTAACTCTATAGTTTGTGTAGAAGGCACAGCTATAAGCCTTTAGAGAGAGGAGTAGTGCTGCTAAGAGCTAGAGCAAGGTCTTGAGCATATCGTTACTCTGCCGGGGTGCTGCCAAGAAGTCTGTAAGCAGCCGCGGTTCTGTTGTAACTCCACTCAATAGTGAAAGGCTCTATCTGTCATACTGACAGATCTAAGCAAACGGAGGAAGGAGTTGAAATAGACTCCAAGCCCAGGTGTGGCTAACTCCAACGAGGACTAGGCAAGCATTTCAGGCTTGGCCGAACCTCGGGATAAATCCTTGCGTCTGTGTGCTCTGTATTGTATCCTGACTCTCTGTCTTACTCGTCTTTATATCTGCACTTCAATACTTATCTGTGGTATAAGCTTTATTTGAAGTGCAGGACATTTTTGAGACAGGATCTCTGATTCCGCTGCAACCTACTCGAAGAGTCTTCTCACTCCACTGAGTACTAAGTCTTCAAGTAGAGTAAGAATTTATGTTTTAAAGTAATAAGTTTTATTCGCCTATTCACCCCCTCCCCTCTAGGCGACATCCAGATCCTGTTCCCGGGTCAAAGGGAACTTTCAATTGGTATCAAAGCTAGGCCTCTCTAGTGTGGGCTTAGCCGTCAGGAGATAACGATGTCGTCACAAGAGGTAACTGTAGAAATTCTTTTAGGCGATGGCTCTAATTACAAATCTTGGTCTGTCTCTATTTATAATGCTTTCATGAGTGTTGATTCTGATTTGAGACAGATCTTTAGTAGAAGTATTTTTCCATCTGATATTAGTAAAAATCCCTCTAATGATGAACTAAGATGTTTATCTCTCAATCACCGTGCTTGCAACATCTTAGTTGAGTCTCTTTCTAGAAGTGCCTATTTTGCCATCATGAGTAGTGATAATGATTTGTTTTTTGATGCTCATGATTTATGGAATAGAATTAAAGTAAAATATTTTGTGGCAAATTGTACTACTTCTACTCCCTATATTGCTTGTGATGCTAACCATTCAAAGGGAGAAGATCAAGAACGATGGACACCCAACGATGAATCTACCTCGTCGACAGGTTTGGTCTCCACTAATAATAAGTGTTTTATTGCTAACAATGACGGTGGAGACAAAAGCCATGATGAGAAGGAATATGAGGATGATAGCGAGGATGAATCTTCATCACAAGGTACATTTTCCTATATTGCTTCCACTGACATTAATGACAGGGAAAATGAGACCGATGATGTGGAAGAAGAGGAGATTCGCCGTTTCTACAACCATCTCAACAAAGCGGACAAAGCTCTCTTGGTTAAGTTGTTGAGAAGGAACAAGGAACAAGGCGAGACGCTTCTCAGGCTAGAGGAGACTCTCATCAAAACAAACAACAGCCTGGAGAAGATGACCAAAGAACATGAGGAGCTAAGGTGCTCTCATGATGTCTTGGTCCAACGGTATGATTCAATGTTAATTGAGCAAAGTAATAATTATGACGCTCTATCTAATGTTGCTCAACTTAAAACTGAAAATTCTATGCTTAGAAGTCAAGTAGAAACAATGAATTTAGAAAAGCTTGCTCTTAGTGAAAAGTATGATATGTTGTCATACTCTCATAGTAAACTAGTTGATGATCATATCATGCTCGATATTGCTCATGAGGTAGTAATTACTAGTTTAAACTCATATGAACCTCATTCTTGCACTAGTAATCAATTGGTCAAAATATTATCATGTGCTGACCTCCACCGCCCCAAGAAAGGCCAATCTTTGGTTGAGAAACAAGTTGCAGGATCAAAAAGAAAATTGCGTGGGAACAAGAAGCAAAGACAGCTAAGGAGAAGACACATTGCTCAACTCTCTCAAGATATCCACGGGCGCGTGGTGAAGAAGCTTGAGAAAGGAAAAACTGCAGCAAGTGTTAAGCTCAACAAGAAGAATGTTCCCAAAGCTATAAATGAAGAAATCAACATGAAAAAGGAAAAAAGGTAAAGATTCAATTAATCATGTTGTTTGCACTGACCTTCTCTCCATGTCATTCAAGTACAAAAAGGGAAAAGGAAAAAGGAGGTGTTTCAAGTGCAAGAAGTTAGGCCACCTCATCGCGTCTTGTCCGTACAAAGACAAGAATGAAGGGACAAGGAGTTGTTTTGGAAGCAACAAAAAGGACCACACGATCACTTCATGTCCGGTCATGAAGAATCAAGGATGTGCATCCTCCAAGGTGACCCTCACCAAGGAAAATGACACACAGCAAGCGTCGTGTCAAGTTGAGCGACGCTTCTGCTACAAGTGTGGTGAGCAGGGTCATCTATCCAAGGTATGTTATAAAGGTAAGATTCCTAAGCAAGTGAATTTGTGTCAATCTTATTTGGGTAGGAGACCCAAATCATACACTTGTGCTAGATCTATAACGAGATCACCTAGAACTAGCACAAAGGCAATTTGGGTACCAATGGCACATTTAGATGATCATTATGGACCCATCCCGAGATGGGTACCAAACTGTGCTAACTAGACCATGCAGGTGCCTTGAGATGGAATGGAGACCATGGGAGAGCTTAAGACGGTTATCTTAAACTCTATGCTTAAGCTGTTAATTGTTTTGGTGTTAATTGTTTTGGTGCCTTTATTGTGAAACACTAATCCCATGTTCATCTCAAGTGAAATAAGGTGTGTAGGTCCTGAATCATTATTGGTGAATCAAGTAAAGGACCTTGATGAGAATCTACAACCTGCTCTCCAAAGGACGGTACCCGTGTATTTTAAGTACATCATTGCAATTTAGTATTGCTCTTAAGTTGGCTTGATGTGCTACCTGTCCTTAGAGTAGTTATGCTTTATGATTGCCTGTGTTAAATGGATCATAATGATGGTTGCTTAATCATGGCTGGTGCTCTATAGGATATATCTTTTGAATCATTCATTGGTAGCTCTTTCATTTGTTATATCCACAACGATTAACTCTCTTGGTGTATATGGATAAACCTGTAACTTTTTGTAAGTAATGCTATGTGCAAATAAGACATTTTGTTTAGTCCTTGTTCACATGATTACCCTAGTTTGGTACTGTGTGAATTTCAAATCCATGTCGTGCCCTTTTGAGCTATGAGGTGCGTAAGCAAAAGGAGCCCTGAATTGGTGATAACAAGGGCTCTCATAAAGGCAAAGGTATGGAAAATGGAGCTATGCAATTTCATTAAATATTCTTGAAATTCCATTCATTGTGATCATAGCTATGTTCTTGTCTTTCAATTGGTAATATCTTGGCTTAGGTAATTTATGCCTTTAAAATGTTGTTTCTTTTGTGCACCTAAGAAACCTTCTTAATTATGACATGCTTAGATATTTCGCTTTATATACATGATTGTGTTGATCTTCAATTGGTATATGCAATGATAGTTAAGTATGAAGCATGTACAAGTTGCGTGTAAATGTTATATTTCCTTGAGTATTGAATTGGCTTAGGTACCACTGAGGCATGCATTGTTGAATTTAGTCAACCTTTCATTTAGCCTTCAATTGGTGTTAAGTGGTTTTTCATTTGATATGCAAATTGGCATCTTTGGGTGATGAACGTGGTAGAGTATGCCTTGACCAAGGTATGTTGTGATCCCCTCTAGTTCTAAGGAAGCTAGAATGTGCAAAGTGCAAGTCATTCAAATACTTGATGCACAACTTGAGGGGGAGCACACATAACTTGTGTCTTTTGAGACTAACTGTTTCTTGAGCAATCTTGTATAGTCTCTAGGTGGAAAAGAGAAGATAAGCAAGAAATGGAGCAATCAGGACTTGGGTATCTCTGTAAGTCACGAAATTGGTATCTCAAGTTGTGAGTAAGTGCATATTTTTAGATTGCTCATGCTCTATAATATCTGGTGATAATAGTTGCTTATTCTTAAATATCATGGAGCTATGATAATAAATGAACTTTTGCAATTGGTATCTTTCAATTAGTAGCCGTGATAGTCTACTTCAATTGACATCTTTTGATAACCATTAGAATGGAAGTTTCTTCTTGTGCCCAATACTATAACTTGTTCTAAGTTTGGTGTCTTAGCAACAAGAAAAAGTTAGGATAAAGAATCAGGCACAAGTGTGGAGAAGCTCTCGAGAGATTAAATACTTTCAAGATGGGAAGTACACTACAACATGATAAAGGTACAAAAGGAAGTATTAATCTTTTTGCATATATGTGATAGTGCATATGTTCAATAAGTAAGGGGGAGTTTTTGATAGTCATTTTTCCCCTTGACACCCTGCTGTCCCTTGACATCATCCTATGTTCTTGCTCGAGTATGGTTTTTGGTGTTTGATGTCAAAGGGGGAGAATTTGTGCATTAAAGCTTATCTCAACCTGAGAGGAAAGCTTATCCTAAGGGGTGATGTGTTAGTTTAAGCTTTGCTAGTGTGTTATTCATATGCTTCCTGCAGTATTATATGTGTTGCATCATATGGACTAGTGCTTCCGTTGCTATGAATTAATTGGCATCTATTGTGTTCATTCTGAAATAGACAGTCATGTGGATAATGATGCATGTGGTTAATAGTGCTTTAAGATTGCCTTAAATTGGTATCTTAGTTTAAATCAGTATCTTAATGGTGAATAGTGGTAGGTTGATATTCCTGTGATATATCCACTAATTTGAATGGTGTTTAACTCTGATTATGTGCATTTGTGTGTTTGATTATGTGCATTTGTGTGTTTGATTATGTGCATTTGTGAGTTATAGTATCATGGTTTGATTCTTGACACAATGCATCCTAAAAAGTGCTAAGGTGTAGAAATGTTTCGAATTGCCTAAGTATGTGCAAATTGGCGTCTGAGGTCAAGATTATGTTTTTGAAGTAAGCACTTATTTAGGGGGAGCATTCTATAATCTTAGAATTCAAATTTGTGCTTCAAATCTTATTCTTATGTAAGCTTTAATTGTGTTGCCATCAATCACCAAAAAGGGGGAGATTGAAAGCTCTCTTGTGAGTTTTGGTGTTTGGATGACAACTCAATTAAAGGACTAACAAGTGTACTAAGTGTTGAACAGGTGCTTAATGTAAAGCCTACAGGGTTCAACACAAATGAACAAATGTGATGGTCCAAGAACTGGATTATGGATACATAATGGACATCACAAGTAAGTTGGACATTGCAAAAGTGATACTCGGGTGCGTAGCTAGGAGACAACTGATCAAGCCAAGGACGGAGGCAAGAAGAGCTTCGAGGTACCAAGTGCACGGGAGAAGGTCAAGGAGGCTGAGGAACCCAAAGCCAAGGGTGAAGAAGAAGGCTTGCAAAGTCAAGGGTGATCGAGTTGAGAACAGCTACGGCACATCAAGGATCACTACATAAGGACGTGACTTACAGCCAATGAGGTAATAGCTACAGTTATGTGGTGTAAGTCATAAGGCTCAAGATCAAGCTCTAAGAAGGAGATCAAGGTCACTAGAAGGAGAACAAGTGTCAAAACCAGAACTGGAAGCAGCCCAAAAGAGCTAAGTTCACCTTGATCTTTAGTTTGGGTTGTTCCTATGTTTGGAGATGTTCTATGTGACCTTTACAGGATGTTGGAGCCAAGTAATGTCAATCTAGATCAAGTCAAGCCGACTTGATGATTTATGAGACCAACATCAAAGCTCAAGCATGTGAAATGTTGTAGATTTAATGATTAAGAAAAGGTATGTTTCTATACTTAGTACATTGGTTTTGTGGACTAATATACTTGTCTAAGTGTTAGAAATAGAAAGAAGAAGAAAAGAAGAGAGGTGCAAAGGGCTTGGCTATGTATAGCCAAGGCAGCTCAGTCTGGCACACCGGACTGTCCGGTGGTGCACCGGACAGTGTCCGGTGGTGCACCGGACAGTGTCCGGTGCGCCAGGCTGAACTCGAGCAAACTGGCCGCTCTCGGGAATTCACCGGCGACATACGGCTATAATTCACCGGACTGTCCGGTGAGCCAACGGTCGGCCGGGCCAACGGTCGGCCGCACGATCTGCGCGGGACACGTGGCCGAGCCAACGGCTAGATGGAGGCACCGGACTGTCCGGTGTGCAACGGACATGTCCGGTGCGCCAACGACTCCAAGACTGCCAACGGTCGGCTTCGCCATAGAAGGAAAGAAATTGGGCACCGGACAGTGTCCGGTGTGCACCGGACTGTCCGGTGCGCCACCCGACAGAAGGCAAGATTTGCCTTCCTGGATTGCTTCCAATGGCTCCTAGGCTCCTTGTGCCTATAAAAGGGACCCCTAGGCGCCTCCAGCAATACATAAGGGTAGCCAACAAGTGTAGACTTCACTGGAATCAACTCTCGCTCTCCCTCTTGTGTGTAACTCTATAGTTTGTGTAGAAGGCACAGCTATAAGCCTTTAGAGAGAGGAGTAGTGCTGCTAAGAGCTAGAGCAAGGTCTTGAGCATATTGTTACTCTGCCGGGGTGCTACCAAGAAGTCTGTAAGCAGCCGCGGTTCTGTTGTAACTCCACTCAATAGTGAAAGGCTCTATCTGTCATACTGACAGATCTGAGCAAACGGAGGAAGGAGTTGAAATAGACTCCAAGCCCAGGTGTGGCTAACTCTAACGAGGACTAGGCAAGCATTTCAGGCTTGGCCGAACCTCGGGATAAATCCTTGCGTCTGTGTGCTCTGTATTGTATCCTGACTCTCTGTCTTACTCGTCTTTATATCTGCACTTCAATACTTATCTGTGGTATAAGCTTTATTTGAAGTGCAGGACATTTTTGAGACAGGATCTCTGATTCCGCTGCAACCTACTCGAAGAGTCTTCTCACTCCACTGCGTACTAAGTCTTCGAGTAGAGTAAGAATTTAAGTTTTAAAGTAATAAGTTTTATTCGCCTATTCACCCCCCCCCCCCCTCTAGGCGACATCCAGATCCTGTTCCCGGGTCAAAGGGAACTTTCAACTGTCCAGTGTCATGCTAGGGAAAGGAAGCATGAATCGCATGACCAGCTATATCTATATGACAGCTCATCAAAGATCTGAATCATGATTAATTCCACTTTTTACATGTTAGTTCATCCTCTTCACAGCATGAGTAGGTCTAATATTTGGAAGATCACAAGCATGAGGTAAATACGCACATGCTAAGTGGTCACCCCAAGAGGACAAACAATACTTGGAAGACCAAATGAAATTATGTTTGAAGACATTGGACTCGTATCTTTCCATGTGGGAAATGAATACCATAAGGGTGTGTGGTTTCATCTCAATCCATGTGGATTGAAGAGGATTTGGTGGATTTAAATCTATAGCAAGACAAAATCTCTACTATTTTTTCCAATCTCATCCAATCCATGTGGCGTGGCGTAGGAATAATCGAACAAGGCCTAATTAGGTTGACATTTGTTTTTCACTGGTTTGAGCACTACGAGTTGGAAGTGCTAGCTACTGCCAGAGTGGTGACGGCATATGCCAATGTAGCACCTGAGATTCCTCAGCAAAAAATATAGCGCCTGATGTACTGCCCTTGCAACATGAATAATGAGACCACATGTCACAACATTACACATCTGACAGGCGTATACAGCTACCAACATGCCAAACTCGACTAATAAGAAGGCAAATAGCTCAGGATCCTTAATAAGAAGGCAAAATAACAATAAATCATATTTTCTGAACGTGTAAGATAGCTCGTGCCCATCACAGTCACACGATGCCTAAAAAAAGAGAGAGAGCAGAGTGGACAGAAAGGGACTTTTGGTTTGGACGTTTTGGGTGTCAGGATAGGAGGCAGGTGAGGCACTCACGCGATGGTTCCGGCGGAGATCCACTGGATGGTGCGCGCGCTGAGGTGCGCCGACGAGTGACACACGACGGCGCCCCCCTGCTCCGGCACGGCTGGGCCGCTCCCAGCGGCTTCGATGGCAGCGAGGCGCATCCCCTGCACAAATGCGCGTCGGATCAATGGTCCCACGAAAGTTGCAGGTTTAGTTTCGCCGAGAATGCACAGCCGCCGCGGCCTTGGCCTCAGCCTCAGCCTCACCTGAGCGCGCCCATCTCCGCCTGCATGGCGGCGCGCATGACGGGGAGAGAGCCGCCGTTCCCCGCCGCTGCCGCTCGCACCCTTAGCCGTGTCGGCGCGGCGGCGGTGACGGCAGGAGCAGGGATCGCGAGCCGCATAGAGATGGACATTCTCGATCTCGCGGCGCAGACGATGCGGTGGCGTGTCTAGCGTCTCGGAGAATTCTCTATCCATGGCTCAAAATTATTTGAGAATTTTCTATCCATGGCTCCATACCAAACTCGAGAGAAAAACTCCTATGCACTTCCAAAATAATCAGGATAGGTAGCATCAGATGACCAGATAACATCGAGTTCACAGAACAGAACTGATTGTAGTGCACAACAAGCAGATAAGAAGGCTAACTGGACAAACTTGGCTCAATTGTGAATGCACGGATTGAACTCGTTACAAAGAGAACTTACCTTCATCATTCTTCCTTATCTCACTTAGCCCATAAAACCTGCATTAAATAGGTTGCTTGGCATTTAATATTTCAATGTTGTCAGGACTATATTGTATAGGACCTTGAAGGAGCTGACCATGTGCCAGACCTTGATCATAGCCATGTTGCCGAGTTGAAGATATTAGGACTATATTAAACATAGCTACATATAACATCAGATACACAATTTTGCTCTCATTTTATAAAATAAATACGTACCAAAGGTCTCAAACAACAATACTCAATTTGAATGGCACACACTTCAGAGAATACGATATTATGATGACATCAAACTTATCAAATATCTATAAAAATAAATTTAATATTTATGAGGCATAATAAATATCAACAACTAAAACAGGAAATTTTTTTTATAATATAGATGCTAGTTGGTTTGTTGTACGGGTTCTTCATTTCTATAATCATCAGGTATGTTTTGAGTTATCTTAACCTTTGAGATTGAAAATAACTAATTCTGAAACCTTATTTTCACTCTGAGCCTAATCATAGCATCTCTACATACGTGAATGGTAGGGAATGGCAGAACAGGGAATGGGCAGCCTACCCCTTACTAACTTAATAAGTAGTAGAGATTTACCTCTTCTACAACACATGCTTGGCAATAAATCACAGGGCATGACGACCATAACAAGGAACAGTCTAGCGCTACTGAAACTGAAGATTACTAAATGGCACTCTGCCCTACCTTCTGTTTCTCAGATATGTCGATATGGCCAAACTTTTGGTCACTGGACAAAGCAGCCTCTCTGAAACTGTTGATGCAGTAGACCAGTTGATCTACAGAGGAACCCCTTTTTGTTGACTCCTTGTACCGTGCCTCAATTGGGTCACCAATCTGCAATTGAAGAAAACTTGTGTCATCTAAATTCACAAGCATGCAAGAAGTCTCCGCGGGCGTTGACCAAGCAATGCTGTAATTCAGTGCATATAGAAATACCTTCTTAAGATCTTCCATGTTTAGAAATATAGACTCCCTTTGTCTCATCCTCACCATCTTCATACAACCAATCTTCAACCTCCCGAAGCTTTCCAATCAACCCTTCCTTCTCCTCAGGTATCACAAAATCGTTGTATCTATCGTAGAGCTAAATACAATAAAAAAGAACATTAGATATTGTTTATATTCACAAGGAAAACCATCAAGGCATGCATCTCCACATACCTTGTTACGCATGTCAAAGACATAAGCTTCCACAACATTTTTCTTCTCTTTGGTTTCTTCCATTACTCTGTCCTGAAGAGCCATCTCATACTCTTTCTCTACAGCCTTCTGCAGGTCAGCTACAGCCAAGGCACCATAGACCAACGCATGGACCGGAATAGAAGTTCTCTTAACTTTCCTTTCTGATGGCTCAACCTAAATAAAATATATATAAGAAGCAAATCAACAAATTACTAACTTCTCATCCAAAGCATTCATGAACCTAACAAGAGAGCAAGTATATAACTTGCATGAAACTAATCCGTAAATTTCTAACACATGATCACAACAAGAATGATAGCCTCCAAAATTGACCGCCTGCTATGCCATCTCAAGATACGACAAGCAGTCAGAATAAACAGAAAACCCCCATTATGGAAGGTCGCAACAATCTAAAAATCATCAAATCCATCAGCATGCTGCAAACAAAATAGGATTTTTCCAAAATTTGTGAAGAATATATCACACCTTTGCATCAGTTTCCATTGGAACAGATTTTTCCTCGGGATTTTCTGCTCCATTTTCAGCTGCAGGAGCAGCCTTAGTAGTATCAGGCTCATGCACATTCACATCAGTTCCAGAGACAGGATCACTTGGTGCATCATCTGTGTCCATCTTTGTAGTATCCTTTGGAGCTTCATTAGCAGATGAGACTGGAACTGCCACATCCTCTTCGAGCATCTGCATGCAAAAAATAGCAAAAAAAACAATGTTGGGAACACACTACAGCTATCCCATAGAAGGTTGAATGATTGCCTAGCCTAGCAACTTACCATAGCTGAATCAACTGTGACAATCCCGTGGATGTTGAGACCGCTACCCAGGCTACAGCGTAGGAGTATGACCTCAGGAGGTGGTGGCCCTGCAGCTGATTGTTGGTTCAAACTTATGAGGTCCGATGCAAGGATGCGGGGCGGATGGGATGGCTCGGGTCGGTAGTGGAAGAGGAGAAATCTGTGCATACAACAGCAAGGAAGGCGGGGAGGTGGCCCAGTACTTCTCCTCCACGACGCGCTCTCGGCGGTCACGCCAGTCGACCTCCACGGTGGAGCAGCGCTCGCAGGCCGCCTCTGCCTTGGAGTTCACGCCCATCTTCTTTGGCATCTGGGTCCTGTCGTCACTACAGGAAACGCATAAATTTTCGTGGGCCTAGCTATTTTCGTCGGTTGGCCCACGAAATTACGTAGTTATTTTCGTCGGCCCTCGGGACCGACGAAAATTTGGCTTATTTTCGTGGGCCAGTACATATTTTCGTCGGCCTGCCCACGAAAATAGGAAAGATATTTTCGTGGGCCCCGAGGCCGACGAAAATAAGCTCTATTTTCGTCGGTCATAGCCAGACCGACGAACATAGTGGTCAGTTAGTCGGCCCCCACTTTCTCTCTCTCGCTCGTCTCGCACTTCAATTCCTCTTTGCGCCGCCGCCCGCCCGCCCTCTGTCTCCGCGCCGCCATCGCCGCCTCCGGTCCTCCCTCGCCGCAACGCCGCCCGCCGTCCTCCCTTGCCGCAACGCCGCAACGCCGCCCGCCGTCCTCCCTCGCCGTCACCTGGTCCACCTCCCTCGCCGTCACCTCGCTCGGGCTCTCCAGTCCACCTCCACCGGTCCACCGCTTTCACCCGCTCTGCTCCGTTTCCGTCGCTCCCGTCCCAAGGAGCCGCGCCACGCGAGAGGGGGCCACGGATGGTAGGGGCTCCCGACCGCCTCCTCCTTGCCCTCCACAGACCACAACTCAGCCTTGTGATGGCCCCTGCCCACCGGTGTGCGCAGACGCCGGGACGTGAGCTCTGATCGCCGCCAGAACTTGGCAAACAAAACAGGTATGAGACAATTGGCAAACGAACCTGCTGCTCTTCTTTCGCTTGCTCAGAAACTAAACACTGCTTCCCAAACTGATGGAGCCTTATAACTTTGCCCCACTGAACTGAGTACACCACCCCATGTGGACTGTGGGTGGTCACTATTGGCAACATATCCAGAGCATAGGAATTAGTCACAACAGAGTTAGGTATATCTATTTGAACAGCAAGGTCACCATACATAGCCATAAGTGAACCCCCTTGTGAAAATGTATCAGCCACTATATTCTCCTTGCCTTTATCGTACACCAGTATGAACGATAATCCCCTTAATCTGTTCATGGAGTTCCTTTGAATGTTTGGCTGTGACTTAACTGCCATGCCACTGTTTCCTAAACTAAAAGCATTGAGCCACCATTGTGTCAGTTCAGTCATCCCATATCGAACACTGCCTTTGCTCTGAATGTCATAGTGATCACAAACATCGTACAGTAATGTTGCTAGGGACATGCTTCCAATGCCAACAAATGATGTAGTAAAATCTGAGACTCGGTGTAGAAATTCCATACTTGAGTTGGAGAGGATTCTTACACCATCGCACTTAGAAATCAGTTTTGGGGGTTCATTATAATTGTATTCCACAGAATCTCCATTTGGACCAATCATCAACAACACCTCATGCCAGTAGATGATTACACTGTCTAGTCCACCCCAAACGATTTGCTCTGGTGGCAATACAGAATCGTACTCGTACTGGAATATGGTACTGGAGAAATCATTGGAAATCTCGAGAAGACGACCATCATATGCAAATGCTACAAGAAGCTTGCCCCTGGATGAAACTGCCATCTGCTGCATGAGTCCAAGCTCCAGCTCGTCACCTGCCATCTCTTCTTGTCACGGCCCTTGGCCCCAGGCGCGGCGTCGCCGGGCGTGAGCTCGCGAGAAGGACGCCGAGAAGCAACTCTGGTGAGATGCTTTGCTTCGTAACAGCAGTCTAGAATCTTTTTTCTGTTTGAGTACATGGTCCTAGTACTTATATGAATACACACTGGTATTCCGGCCCACAACTAATATGGCCCAATCAGCCTGCTCATCAAAATCTTCAGAAGTTCAGACTTCATTTACCTATACTTGCACACCGTCTTCAGAGTTCAGGCAGACCACACATATCACAGAATCCGGATGTTACATTACCGCCCCGTCGAAACGTTGCTTGTCCCCAAGCAACCACATGCCATGTAATGCAGTCCGGGATCCCAAGGCCTAATTATCCATAGGAGAAATTGTGTCTTACTTCTGTCATCATCATTCCAATGAGACTGATCAATTCTTGGATCCCATGGTCTAATTATCCAAAGGAGAAATTGTGTCTCCTTGCTGCCATCATCATTCCAATGAAACTGATCAACTCGTGGATCCCATTGGCACATAGAATGGTATGCTTCTGTGTGCTTCAGCTCCATCCAAAAAAAATCGGTGAGTAACTTGACAAGAGGTGAAAACACTTGTAGTTCTGCATGCATAAGCAGCAATGCACCATTTCTGCTTCCAGCAACAGGTAAGATCTTCTCAATGGCTGCTATAGTGGCAACCCTGCAACAGAATATGTCCAACCACCGTCTCTGATCCAGGAAGGTCTTCACAAGAGCAGCGCTACTGCCAATGGTAACAATGCCCAACTCCCTTGAAACCTCAGACATAAACCCAGTAGGCTTCACTCCAACACATGGTGAAAATGCCACCAAATGCTCCTTACAGTTCAGAGTCTCCATGATTAGCGAACCAGGTGAGGGAACGGTTGAAACCCACAATGGTCCATTCCGCTGCGCCATTTGGACCAGCTCATTCATCGCACTCAATGCAAACTGGGCTATCTGGAACTTGTCAATGCGAACCATCTGCAAGAGTGCAGTCAGCATGGGTGTGGTTCCCGTTCCCGACCTGCTAGATGTGCTGCTAGCCGACTCGAAGATCGTAGAGATAGTCATTTTGTCTGTTGGCCCGCCTGACCTTGCTCCAACATCAACTGCAAGATCTAAGGTCGAGTCTGCCATAGGACGCAACTCCTTTGCAATCAGTAGGTCCATGTGAGGTACGGGCTCCCATGCTTCTTGCTGCAGTAATGAGTCTTGGGCCCCAAATACAGACGACAAGTCCTCACTCATGGCAAGGTTGGACGAGCTGACCGACGTCTCCTCCCAGTGATCAAGACCGAGTCTCAAGAGAGTAGTGTCACTGTCCTGATTGAGCGCATCATAGTGATCTCGATTTTGAGCTAATCTCTCCTTTAATTCTCCTTCCCCATCCCTGTACTTTATAACATTGTCAATATCTTTCATTG
This sequence comes from Zea luxurians, assembly GCA_029449295.1. NCBI lineage: Eukaryota > Viridiplantae > Streptophyta > Magnoliopsida > Poales > Poaceae > Zea > Zea luxurians. Next base: position 6,884,579 of record JAOPSE010000005.1, on the reverse strand, counting down.
CATTTTTAGTAGCATCAGCCACCTCACGACCCTCCTCCTCTTGGCCTATATTTATGGCATCATCCAATGACTTTGCAGTTTTGGTTGCAAATGCATCAGCAACCTGGTGTTCCCCGGGCACTAAAAGATAAATGCCACTCTCCGTTTTAACGGAGGCATCTTCGTTTACCTCTTCTGCTGTCCCAGTGTGTCGCAAAGTTTGGACTTCGTTAGAGGTGTAACTCTGCTCCTTGGTCTCATCTGCATCTTCATCAGTCTCATCAATAAAGCCAATCTCCTCACTGTTCTTATCATCATCTGAAGCCCATTCCTCATTTTCTCCCGCAGCAGTCAGAAGAATCTCCTTGGAAGTAGGATCAGCCTCAACCATGGTAACAAAACCATCCTCCTCGACGGCCTTCTCATTGCTTCCCACTTCCCTATCAGAGTTGGAAGTCTGTGATTTTGATGCATCTTCATTGCCACACTTCTCCTCTATCACACTGCCAGCACTAGTAGGAAGAAGCTCCTCCATGCTTCCACCATGCATAACTATAGCAGCTGCCTCACACAGTGAGTCAGACCTGGTGGTCTCTTCTACCACCTCACCCTCATTCTCAGCCGATTCGTCTAAGACTTCTCCACCTTGAGCAAGCTGCTGCAGTAACCCTTCATGCGTGTGAGATTCAAATTGCATCTCCTCGTCCCATGCCACTTTAAGACCCATTTCACTGAACATTGGTTGTGTGCTTGCTTGCTGTGACATTCCAACAAACATCCATGGGGCATCAGACACAACATCCTACTTGCAATCGTTGTGCATCTGGTTCCCCACCCCATGGGCCAGCCGCTGCCAAAAAAACCACTGTAGTTGCCTCACTCGATGGGTTAGGCCTATAGGCATCATCTTCAACATCAGCATCCTTGCTAGTTGATTCTTCTAAATCTTCTTCGCCTTGAGCAACTCTAGTCTATCTCCCGACCTGTAGTGGTCGACTGTAGTGATGAATCCAGAACCTGTGGTAGCGTTGAACCACTCGAGTGTCCCCTTCGTCCTTTTCTCCGACGACATCACCTCTAGTCTATCTCCCGACCTGTCCAACATCTCCCTCATCTTCTCCCAGAAGCAAATCACTGCCACCACCACGTAAACAAAGGGGTGGGAAAGCTGCTAGTTCAGTTTTTTTTAAGGAGCCAAGTAGACATGGTCACATGGACAAAAGGGTATTTCATTTGAGTTGTACTTACGAATTTCATGGACTAGTAGTTAGCTTATTTTGTAGCATATTGTTTAGCATATACTTGTCAACATATTGTTTAGCATATACTGGTCAGCATATTGTTTATTATGTAGCTATCATGTAGTTTTCTGTGTTGGCAACCATCGTGTTGTCGTTTATTTGCAGGTTTTAGAAACATCACTTTATAGGGGAGGTGCTGCCGAATTTTTTATTGACTAATATTTTTTGTATATAGGTGTTCTTCCGACTTGACCTTCTCCACCGTTAGCTAGACTCGTACATTATTCTCAGGTATACATTGTTTTCGTAATTTCTCATGTATACATTATTCTCAGTTTTAATCGTTAACCGTAGCGAACCGTATGCGTCACCCGTTCGGGAACGGCGAACGTCACATTGGCTTGTGAGGTTCGCCGTTCCGGAATTGTCCACGTATTTTGGACAGCCTGAGAGTGTAAGCTGATGCTTGTGATTTGTGACATGTGCCTTACGATTGACGCGGAATTTCAGTTTTGTAACCCAGTTGTTCTCCAACACACCATGTTCAGGCGTGTGCTTGGAGAGCAGCGGGGTTATGCTGCCGAAATTTCGCGGCAATCGTAGGCTACACGTCATAAATCACAAGCATCGGCCTACACTCTTGGGTGGGTTTAGGGCCTTTACCTAATAGGGAGTTCACCTAAATAAGCCACGGACGATCGTTGATGTTCTTTGACTTTTGTTTAGCCTTTGAAATGGACGGTGATCGGAGGGTGATGTATGACGGGTGGAGAAAGGATGGGGCACATTCGAATGAATGGATGGGTGTAACAAAGGATTTTCTTGAGCACGCTTTCAAAGATGCAACTGGTCGTCTAGTGAAGTGTCCTTGCAATCGCTGCGAGAACAAGTGGCCTCAGAAGAAGGAAGAAATGGAGAAACACCTTTGCAAAAGTGGGTTTATGCCGAACTACCTTGTATGGTACCGGCATGGAGAGTCTATTAGACACGTTGACGTGGATGTGGAGCTTGATGACGATCATGATAGGATGGACGATATGTTGCATGATCTTGGTAGGGAGGTTGAAATGAACGCTGAGGAGCCGGGGCAGCTTCCACGCGATGCTCAAGAATTCTTCCGGCTACTCGCCGCAGGAGAAGAGAGACTGCACGAGCACACTCAGATGTCAGTTCTTGGGACTCTCACAAGACTAATGGCGATAAAGTCGAAGCACAACATTTCAAACAGTGCTTACAACGACATCGTCCAACTTATGGGCGAGGTTCTACCGGAGAATCATAAGTTGCCAAAAAATATGTACTTCGCAAAGAAGATGTTGGCTGGTCTTGGGATGACATATGAGAAGATCGACGTGTGTCCCAACAGTTGCATGCTATTCTTTGAGGAGGATGACAAGCTGGACCGTTGTAAGCATTGTGAAGCTTCTAGATATGTCGAGGTGACAAATGATGAGGGTGAATTGGTAGTTACGAAGGTCGCAGCTAAGCAACTTCGTCGGTTGCCCATCATTCCTCGCCTTTCAAGGTTGTTCCTCAACAAGGAAATAGCTCTGCATATGACGTGGCCAAAGAATGGTGTACGTCTCGTCACTGATCCAGACATAATGGTCCATCCGTCGGACGGTGATGCGTGGAAGGCATTTGACGAGTTTGATCCCGAATTTGCAAACGACCCTAGGAGTGTACGGCTTGGTCTATCGACAGACGGATTCACACCTTTCAATACCAGTGCAAGCCCTTACTCGTGTTGGCCTGTCTTCATTGTGCCATATAATCTTCCTCCTGAGTTGGTCAATAAAGAAGAGTTCATGTTCCTTGCACTAGTCATCCCAGGCCCCGAGCATCCAGGGCCAAAGCTGAATATGTTTGTTCGCCCTTTAATTGAAGAGCTGAAACAATTGTGGAGAGGTGTGAAGGCTTATGACAGCCATACTGAAAAGGAGTTTACCATGCGCGCTGCTTATTTGTGGTCAGTGCATGATCTGCTGGCGTATGGAGATTGGTCTGGATGGTGTGTCCATGGTCGGTTGTGCTGTCCCATATGTATGAATGATACGGATGCATTCAGATTGAAGCATGGTGGGAAAGTGTCATTCTTTGATGCTCATCGACGTTGGACTCCATTCAAGCATGATTTTAGGAATTCGCTTACTGCATTCAGAGGTGGAGCCAAAATCAGAAATGGGCCACCAAAGAGGCAAACTGCACCGCAGATAATGGCATGGCATGCTTGTCTGAAGCAAGGAGAAAATGATAGGTTCCAAGGCTACGGGGAGGACCATAACTGGACCCATATTTCATCAATATGGGAGCTTCCGTATGCAAAAGCCTTGATCATGCCGCACAACATAGACTTGATGCACCAAGAGCGTAACGTTGCTGAAAGCATAATAAGCACATGTTTCGATGTGACTGATAAAACGAAAGATAATATGAAGGCAAGAAAAGACATGGCTGAAATTTGTAAGAGGCCGATGCTCGAGTTGAAAGTAAGCGATAAAGGGCATGAAAGTAGGCCGCGAGCTGATTACTGCCTCAAGCCGGATGAAAGGAAAGAAATATTTAAGTGGTTGAAGAATCTGAAATTTCCAGATCGGTATGCGGCAAATCTGAAACGGGCAGTCAATCTGAAGACTGGTAAATTGATCGGTTTGAAAAGCCATGACTACCATATTATTATGGAGAGGCTGATGCCCGTGATGTTTCGAGGCTATTTTAAGGATGAGCTTTGGAGCATATTTGCAGAGTTGAGTTACTTCTATAGGGAAGTATGCGCAAAGACGGTATCGAAGAGGTTGATGCAGAAATTTGAGAAAGAAATTCCAATTCTTATTTGTAAATTTGAAAAGGTTTTCCCACCAGGATTCTTCAATGTGATGCAACATCTAATTGTGCATTTGCCTTGGGAAGCTTTGGTAGGCGGACCAGTGCAATTCAGGTGGATGTATCCTATAGAAAGGGCGTTGAAAAAGCTCAGGGCGTCTGTTCGGAACAAGGCTAGAGTCGAAGGGTGTATTGCGGAGGCTTTTGCCCTTAAGGAGATATCTCAATTCTCAACCAGGTATTTCGCTCGAGCCAACAATGTGTTTGCGCCTTCAGTGCGACTTCATGTCGAAAATGAATCACCCCAAAGCACCCTTCAAATTTTTGTGAATCCGGGTAAAGCAGTTGGAAAAGGGAGTGTACGTCACATTGAAGCATCAGATTTGAACACGCTAATGCTATATATGTATAGCAATATTGACAGCACACAAGAGGCGTTCGAGTAAGTTTTCCTCATAGTTACGTCCATTTTCTCATCTCATAATTTCTATAGTGTGTAATCTCCATGTTTGTAATATGTCCAGCATGTTTGATGAAGAATGTTGGAAATCTACTAGTAAACCTACGGCCATCCAATTAGAAAATCTTCGACGTGATGGGTTGAAAGGTGGACCAAACTTCGTGCAGTGGTTTCGTAATTATGTTAGTAATTGTCGTTCTCTCATTGTCCATACTTAATCTTTGAATTTTGGACTTGGAAGATATAATGCATATACTAATTACTTGTATAGGTTTCCAAATACTCTGTGCACCCGGACTTGCAGCAAATGGCACATACCTCTGTGTCCGTCCGAAACTATACTCGCTATGATGTAAATGGATATCGCTTTCGAACCGCGAAATTGGAGAAGAGTCGACCATTGGCAGCCACCACCAATAGTGGTGTGTTGGCAAGTTCATATGTTGACGATGACAAAGTAGTGGACTATTACGGTGTTCTTCAAAACATTGTAGAGTTGATTTTCGATGGCCCCAAAGAACTTAAAGTCGTGTTTTTCGAGTGCGACTGGTTTGATGCTCATAGTGGGACTCGTGTCGACAAGTATGGTAATGTCGAGGTGAAGCATAGCTCTAGGATTCCGAGCAGTATGAGCGATGTTGTCCTTGCAAATCAGGCAAAACAGGTGTACTACCTGCCATATCCTCACCCAAGCCTTAGGGCTTGGTGGGTTGCAATCAAAGTCAACCCACAAGTCATCGCTCCAGAGAGTGCTGACTACGTGAGTACAAGCAGGGACAACGATGATGCTGTTTTTCAACCAGAAGCGGCGTCGAATCAAGACATAGCTCACCGATTCCATGTGACCAATGGAGAAGGACTTGAAAATCTCTGTTGCAATTCAAGCGACTTAATTGAAGAACCTAGGTCAAAGCGCAAACGACCTGTCGTCGTTAGAAGATCAGTAAGGATCCAACGAAATCAAGAGCGTATGAATAAACAACGAGCCGAAGAAGCATCATCGGATGCGGATGACTTTTGATTAGTATGTTTCTTTTAGTTAATCAATTAAGCTATGTATTCCAATTTCCACATTATTAATTTTCATATTATTTGTTTCATATACTGTGGTTTGACATTAATTTATCTACAGTTGAACATGTTCAAGCATAGGAGATCGAGGAGGAGTGGGGGCAGCGCGGCCAGCGAGGACAGCTCGGGCAGTGGGCTTTTTCAGGGCACCTCACAGAGCCGACAGAGGCAGCAGCAACTTCTCGACTGTCTAGACGAAGTGCAGGGTGAGGAGGGTGAGCAGGAGACTCCTCAGCAGGATGCTCATGTGCAGGGTGAGGAGGGTGAGCAGGATGAGGAGGGTGAGCAGGATGAGGAGGTTGACCCAATGGGGGCAGGCAGCGCGGGCGACGCGTCAGATGGTTCTACGTCCTTCAGTTATTATTATGCATATTAGTTTAATTGATATTAGTTTCTAATCATTTCATCATATTGAATTTACTTGTATACTTAGGTATAAGAAGAGCAATGCGCTTGGTCCGAGACCTGCCGAGAGGAGGCTCATCCGGCCGCATGGAGAATGGTGGGGCTTATTTATGTTGTGTTAATTTTTTAATGTGAACGTGATTGCACTAGTTTACTTGTTTTATTAATTTTTGTAGGTCATGGGAAGACTTGACTTGGGACGGTACAGGCAGACGTCCCAAGGTGAACGCGGTGTTGGGTAGCCTCTGTCGCTTCTACTACCCTGGCATGGTGGAGCTCAATGGCGAGAGGTTCGCGGCTATGCAGTGGGCTGACTGGGGTCTAAAGGACTATGTCGAGCCAGGGGAGTCAGGGGAAAGCAGTAGCGGAGGGGGAAGTTCGAAAAAAAAACGAAGGACTTGTCAGGTGGCTGTGTGGGACGAGTTCTGGGTGAGTTTACTTTCGTATATAAGCAATTCATTGAATTATTGCTTCTCCTAATCTTACTTTAACTTAACTTCTCGATTGATATGTAGGGGAGGTTCCAATTGCCGGATGACATCGAGGAGGATCAGGCTCAGTGGACACGTGTGAAGAGGCACTTTCGGAAGTGCGCTGATAAGATAATCAAGGATGCCATGTACAATGCTCGCATCGCGGCCGTCAACTACTACTACAAGAAGATAAAGGGTCAGAAAATGAGCAAAGCATTAGGGGCCAATGAGATCTACCTCACAGAGGAGCAGTACCTGGAGAGCGTTGTGGATTGGCTGTCGAAGGACATGGAAGCCTGGAGGTGGTTGGCTAAGAGATGGGCGTCGCCTGAGTGGATTGCAGAGTCCAACAAGCACCGTGCCAACCGTGGCACTGAAGGACCGGGGCACAGGTACGGCGCCGATGGACACCTTGGTACCGCACGTCGCATGGTAAGTATATAAATCAAACTTGTATGTTACATCTATGAAAATTATATGGTTTAACTCTTCTTTTTCATGCAGGAAGCTGAAAGTGGAGTTGCTCCAAGTTTTATGGAGGTTTACGTCCGTGGTCACCGTGGCCCTGATCCGGCGAACCCTGATGTGCTATGCAGCGAGGCGGCAAGGGAGAAAATGGTAAACAAGTTTGTATTTACGAATTAAATTGCATGTTTTGTGTCTAACTCCAACTTTCTTTGCAGAATGCATATGGGGAGGAAATGACTCAACGCCATGGGCCTGACTTCGACTGGATGCATTCAGACTTAGATGCCTCGGCGTTGTACCATAGTGGTGGGGGTAGAAAGCATGGCAGGTGAGGTGTTTGTGTTTGATTCGACGATTTCATTAACAAGAATGTGTCCACTTAATGGCTCAACTATGTGTATCATGCAGGTTTGCCTTTGGCACCGGCGTTGTGGAATATAACAGGACAATAGGTCAAGGGAAGGCATCGTCTTCGGGAGGGAGTTCTCGCTCCTCCAGGTCTGCTCGAGAGGCTAAGCTGGAGGAGGAGACTCGGGCAGCACAGGAGCAGGCTCGAGCAGCACAGGAGCAGGCTCGAGCAGCGCAGGAGCAGGTTGGACAGCTGACGCAATATATGGCTTCTTATTTTCAGGTAATCCGTCTATCTCATCACGTGTCGTCACTGAATTCAAAGTATAATGTTGTGATTCTAACGTTGCATCCATTTGCAGGAAATGACTACTCGACTCGGCCCTGATATGAACTTGCCCGCTTTTCGCCCTCCCCAGGTAACACTATCTGAACACTTCAATTCCATAGCAACTCTTTCTTTATTATCAAAAATGGCTCGCAGGCACAAGAATGGGGACAGTGGCCAGGACAAGCTCCAGCGTCGCAGCCACAGTGGACCGGTGTTGGGTGGACGCAGGCACCTCCAGGCACTTGGACGCATCCACCCCAAGGATCGCAGCCAGTCCCGGGATGGGTGCCACCGGTCTCCCAGCCACCGGCGGGCTCTCAGCCATTTCAAGCGTGGATGGCACCGCCACCGACGGGGTGGGTGCCACCACCGCTGGGGTGGCCACCACAACAGTATCCGTGGATGCATGCACAACCTCCTACTCACCATGGATCACAGGTGACGTTCCATGTTTAGTTTTATGCAAATATTGACCAAACACATCAATGTATATGTATAGTGATAGCAAAATACAGCCTTATTTGAATGATTGATGAATTGCAGGGTTCAGCGTCACATGCTCATGGATCGGAGGGTGGTGTCAACGTCCATGGTGCTGGAGGGAGTGGCCACCTCCTGGTGGCGGAGGAGGGAGTGGCCAAAACTCCCACAGCCCGCCGGAGTGATTAGTGAGGAGTGAGTAGTGAGTAGCTTATGGACTTATGGACTCTAGACTTATGGACTAAAGTTTTGTGAATTGTGTATTTGAATGGACAATGGACTTATAGACTCTAGACTTATTTGAATGGACTATGGACTATCTATGTATATGTGAATGTGTTTTGTGAATTATGTATTAGTCTTGTGAATCTGTATATGTGAATTGTGATATATTGTGTATATTGCTGTGAATTATTAATAGGTGCAGAAAAATCTGTTTTGGGGGGGGGGGGGGAACCATCAATTTTCGTCGGCCTCGGTGGTGGCCGACGAAAATATGTTCCCAGGCTATTTTCGTCGGCCACCACCTAGGCCGACGAAAATAGCCTGCACGTATTTTCGTCGGCCACCACCGGCCGACGAAAATTGATGGTCGACTGCCTATTTTCGTCGGCTTTGGGAAAGCCGACGAAAATAACTTATTTTCGTCGGTGCCGACGAAAATAGCGGCATATTTTCGTCGAACTTATTTTCGGCGGCTATTTTCGTCGGCCTGCCGACGAAAATTATCTATTTTCGTCGGTTTAGGCTTATTTTCGTGGGTTTTTGGCCCACGAAAATTTAGGCGTTTCTTGTAGTGCGTGCGGTGGCTGGTGGCATGGCGCGGGACTGATGTGACGGCCGAATGGGCCGAAGGAACTGCAATCTGGACTCCGTTATGCGTTTTAGGGGAATGGAGGGAGGCGAGAGCAAGAGCCGGCGGCGGCGCGAAGCCGAGGTGGAGGAGGGAGAGGATATCGCCGACGAGGACCGAGATGGTGGGGCGGCTCGTGAGGGGATGGGGGGTGGTGACGCGCGCGAAGCCAAGGTGGAGGAGGAAGAGGATCCGGACTCGTCGAGCGCGCGCGCGACGGAGGGGCCCGCGTCCGGGCCGGCGGCGTCGCAACAGAGGCGCAGGAAGTCGCGCGTACGGCACGGTGCCAGCGCCGGACTCCCGAATCCGCGCGTGCGCCGCCTCCATCTGCGTGGCTCGCAGCACCTTGCGCGCCTCCTCCACCGTGAGGCTCGCCGCGGACAGCGCCGCATCCGGCTCCCGCTTGGCCGGCGCCAGCGCCGGCGCGGGCGGCACGAGGCCGTCGAGGTTGATCCGCGGGAACGCGACGCCGACCCCGAGGTCCCGGATCCGGTCGGCCAGGGGCATGAAGCGGTCGGGCGGCACGGCGTGGCGGAATGCTGGCTGCTCCTGCAGGAACCGCCGGAGCCCGAACGTCGTTGGCGCTCAACCGCACGGTGGCAAGGAGGAGGCGAGGCGGTGGCAGGACCTTGATGACCACGCGGAGGCCGAAGCGCGTGGGCCGGCGCCTCGGGAGAAACATGGCTGAGGATCCCCCGCCGCCGGTGGAGGAGAGGGAGGGGGGCAGAGCTCGCGGAGGTTGGCGAGGTAGTCGTAGCCATCGTCAGAGGCCGAGCTCCAAGATCTCGCGGCGGTTTCGTGCGGTGAGCCGTGGGGGTTACGGCCGGGGCAGACATCGATCTAGAGAGGGGATCACACGGGGGAGGGGGAGGGGCATCGGGGTGGAGAAAGAACCGGGAATGGGAATGAGAACGGTAGAAACAGGAACGGGAATGGCAGAACCAGGAATGGGACAACCTACCCCTTAGAGTTTTAATAGGTAGTATAGATTTCAGACCTCCTTTTTTTTATAACAAAGGACAAGTTTGGACCTATATTCGGTTAGAGACAAAATAACAATTATCCTTAATTTGTAATTGTGATTTGCCCCTGCTTTTGAACTTTGTCGTTTTGGAGGCCAGGTATGAATAAAACATGGCTACACCAGCATTTAAACAATCTGTGTGCTTAATTTGGTATATATATCGATCGTTTAGTCGACATGAAATTTAAACAAAATTTACCTTGTCTTTAATATATATAAAAATTTAGCCACCGTATACCCTCCTAACTAGCTAGCAAGCATGTGTAGGTAACAAGCTACCCAGCGAAATGATGCAGCAACTGAGAGCCCATAAGGTCTCTGTACGGCAGCGCCGGCTCTTGCTCGTCACCTTGAAACGTCATCAGTGGTCGTCGCTGGTGCATCATCGTCGACGCAAACGGCTGCTGCTGGAGCCCTAGGGTAAGCGACACGGCGCCGCCGTGGCTCCCGTACATGCTGGGATAACTACGACCGAACAGATGGTCGCCGCCGCCGCCTCCGATGGTGGCTGCCGCCGCAGCTGTGCTCACCTGCTGCTCAGGTTTGATGGCGACACCGACGCCGACGCCGCCACCGGCGCTAGGGTTTTGGCTTGTGTCGTCGGCCGGTTTCGGGTTCACTTCTTCCGTGTACATCTCCTCTATCATCGGCTTCCACAGCCTCACCCTGGCGTTGATGAACCAATTGGAAACCTAGTGTCATTCAATCAAGAGAAATGGAATTAATTATTTACGACATTGACGTTGACATCGTCGTCGTCCTTTCTTTTGCCAAAAAAAGGGGAAATAAAAATAAATAAATCAGATATAGACGACCGACCATTATTGTTGCCTACGCAACCAAAGTCATTTCGACATATGTGTATATATAAGTGGTTCCATCAAGTATTAATTGAGGAGATGTGGAAGAGGAAACAAATAAAGCGAGATCTAGTCCACACGTTCTTCATAACATATAGGGACAGATACAGGTGGTGGTTGGGCGAATTAAGCACATGCATGATGATGACTGAATTAGCAGATACATATAACTGTGGATGAACTGAATGATTTACCTGGCTTCTTGACAGTCCTGTCTGGCGCGCTAGAATGTGCTTGTCCACATCGTTCGGATACCTGCGTGCAGTTGATCATCAGATCCATTTGTACGTTACGTTGTAAAGAAGATATATACGAGCGATCGCGCGGGAGAGCAGTGATGAAGAATGACGACGACGTACGGGTGGAGGAAGTGTTCGAAGAGCCAGGCTCGGAGGACGGCGACGGCGCGCTCCGGCAGGCCGCGCTGGGGCCGCCACGGGTAGTTGTCGATGGTGCCGGGGTGCTGGAACGCCCGCTGCTGCCGCAGGCACTGGTCCAACACCTTGAGCCTGGGCGTGTCGCCCTTGGTGGCTCCCGCCGCCGCACCAGCTGGGCCGCCGTCCCTCTCCCCCATGGCCTTCCGCAGAGCGCGCACCTGCGCCACCAGCGCGTCCCGCAGGCACCTGAAGTGCCGCGACATGGCCCGCAGCGCCAGCCGCGTGTACACCTGCGACGCGCCGGCTCCGGCCACCGCCTCGAACGACACCTCCACTGCCCTCATCTGCTCGCGGTATCGCCGGTACCGCCGGTCCACCTGATCATGGTTGCTTTAGTTAGTTACTATATATATATATATATATATATATATATATATATACAGTAACAAATAAAGTTTCGGCAATTGCAACCGCAATTTGATACAGGAATTAATGAAGAAGAATTCTGGGAATCCAAGCAAGATGTCTCCAAATGGATGTGTCACTATCTGGCCCCCTCCACTATTTGCCAGTGTCGACACACAAATGTGTGGATTTCTTTCGAGGAACGTATCATGAGTTCTGACCAAGAAGTCACCACAAATGCAACAGCTAGTAGTGATCAACAGCAATAATGGGCCGATTTAAAAGGCTATAATTAATTAATAATACTAAAATTGAATACTCAGGTGTCTTTTATTTCAAACGACCATTGTTATATACTGAAATTGAAACTTCAGGAGTAGAGTATATTTTACATTCAAATTATATGTTTAGTTTGTTGTAATTTCTGTTAGCACAAAGATAATTAATAACATTTGTTTCTATGGTTATTAGAAAAGAATAAATATATGACATGTTACGATAGAATAATAACAAATCATAAGAATAACAACAATTTACTTGCACTAGTTGAGGAATTACAAGATCTTTTTTTTTAAAAAGACTAAGGGCAAGTTTGGGAACCCTATTTTTACAATGGATTTTCTTTTTTCCAAGGAAAAATGAACTAATTTTTCTTAGGAAAATAAAAATCTTTTGATAAAATGAGGTTTCCAAACTAGCTCTAAGACATCTGAATATAGCATTAGGAGTGGGGAAAAATGTATGCACGAACTACTATTTCTTAGATATATATGGTAAAGTGAGAATTACCTCATTAGTGGTAGGTAGCCATTGAAGTACTACGTGCAGGAAAATGGATTCCTTCATGCATGTACGGAAGAGTAAAAAAGGACCATACACACAGCTAGCTAACTATAGCCTACCTCTTCAACCATGGACAAGAGCCTGGCCTTCCTCCTCTCGAGCTCCAGGAGATCCATGGAGCTCAGGGACAGGTGCCCCCAGAGGCCAGCAGAAGAAGACGACGACGTCTCCACGTCGTCCCACCTGCTGTTACCTGCTGCTGCTCCGGGAGCTCGCTGCTTGTTCGTGGCGTGCAGCAGGTCCCCTTCCAGGCTGCAGAACTCGGCGAGCAGCTCCTGCGCAGGACCCAGGTACTTGGAGCTCCTCAGCTGGAACGGCTGCTGCATGCTCGACGCCGCCGCCGTCGTCGGCAGCTGCTCCTGGTGGTGGTGGTTAGGTAGTAGTGCAAACGACGACGGTGCCGGCGGAAGCACGGAGAACTGGGCCTCTGATGCTTCATGGTGGCCAAACAGCGACGACGCCCCCGCTGTGTTATCGTAGCCGTACAGGGAGTGGGAGACCACGGCCTGCGGTGCCCATGCCGCCACCGGCGCGTCGTCGGCGAGGACGCGGTGAGGCATGCCGTCGACATGGAGCCCGAGGAGGCCGTGGTCGAAGTGGGGTGGGGGCGGCGCCTCCTCCATGGTCACCGTGTTCGGAGGCGGCGAGAAGTCGAGGAGGTGCGGGTGGTGGATGGCCATGGACGACGACGCCGGCCGGCCGCACCACGGATCAATTATACTGGCCGGCGAGCAAGAGAGAGACCACTGCACACACTGCTATGGTTAGCTTTTGTAGCTAACTGGAGTAGCTAGCTAGATTGACAACCTTTTTCTTTTCCCTGTGTAAATAATTAAAGATGCTGCTGGGAGCGTGTGTGTGTCCCCTTCCTTTTCAGTCCTTGTGGCTATCCTTAATCCTTACCACGTACTAATACCTACACTGATTGAAGAGTGTATACACATAGCATATATTAATATAGCTAGCCATGGCTTTTGTGTTCTCTAAGGTAGGGTTTTTGTGACGGGGGTGGAGCTAGTCTATTAAAGTGTGATATGCCTAGCTCCATGTTTGGAACCACCCAGTTTTTAAAAACTACTTTATATAAATTAAGATGTTTCTAAACATACTAATTTATGACTCGGTTTATATAAATTAGATTGTCAGTTTCTAAAAAATCAGGAAATTAGTCTCTCGTGCCTTAAAAAACAAAAGCTGGTTTCTTAAAAACTATGTTGCTTCCAAACAAAGCCTTAGAAATTGGCTTGTGCTTTATTAATTATGCAGTACGTGAGTAGTGGCCTAGGATGTATGGCTATGGCCATGGATGGATCCCCTCCTTCAGCAACTTGGCGTGGTCCCAAGAGCTTGCTGGGACTGTGACGCCATTTCAATAATCGACCTCTCTTGCATTGCATTGCATTGCATTGGTCTCCTTGTCATCTGCTGCATGCGTCCAGCAATGGATGTCCATCGGTTAGGGACGTCTGTACGACCATTCAGCTCCCACCACGACGATCCAATGTCTAAGTTTCCTGTAGCCCAGCAGCTAGCGCGTGCGTGACAGGAAAATGTACCTGCCCCCTGCAATTCTGAAAGCATCCTGCAACTAATTATGATTAAGTGTCCACCAGATATAATATAGTAGCCCATCATCAGAGACCAATAACGCACATACGCACCTAGTAGATTGCAATGCACTGTTCTACAGTAGTAGTACAACAATAAATCTGGGTCAGACCCTTGACGGCCTGGAACTAAAGGATATATGTGTTGTTGCTGATCGATCTGGCCACCAAACACTACAAGGTGTACCAATGGAATGCTCTGTGCGGACACTTCTCCAGCTTAGTGACTATTTGCCGAATTTCCGGTCTCTACTTTTTAGTCGCAAGATAGTTTTCCATACCAGATATCTAACTTGAAATGACTTGTGGCAACCATGATTCTATCTTAGGTTACTTCATTAATATTATCAATCATCAAATTATAATAATTTCTGACAGTTAGATCGTTCTGCTTGGCAAACCGGACAATATTTAGGCTTATCTCCACATGCAAGACAGCCTCCTGTCCATAAACAAGTACAAAATGAGAGACTTTAGTAGCATAGTATTTAGATATTCTATGAGACCACAAAACGTCAGACAAAACCTTATGCCAATGTCTAGGACGATCAAATATCTTCTTTTTTATAAGGCTAATTAATGTCATCTTACTAGACTCGGCCTATTCATTGGTCTAAGCATAATACAGAGAAGAATTGAGCAATTTGATCTTATATAATTCAGCAAACTCACGTACCTCCTTTGACATAAAAGAAGTCCCATGGTCCGTAGTCAAAGTTTGAGGAATGCTGAATCTATGAAAGATATGTTCGGTTATAAACTCAATTACCTCTTTATGTGTCATGTTCTTCAAAGCAATGACTTTAGTTCACTTAGTGAAATAGTCTATGGCCACCAACACAAATCGAAGCCCCTTTGATGATGAAGGATGAATTTCTTCTACAAAGTCCAAACCTCACCCCCTAAAAGGCCAAGGCTTCATAATAAGATGTAGTTCAACTACGGGGACCAACTACAGATCCTAGAACCTCTGACATACTTGACATCCTTTGTAGTATTTAACACAATTAGCTATCATGTTGGGCCAATAGAAGTCAAATATTCTCAATAACCATATCATCTTAGGAGCCGATTGATGAGTACCACAAATTCCTTCATTTACTTCGGCCATAGCTAATATAGCATCATCTAGGCACAAGCATCTAAGTAGGACATGGCAACAGTTTGGCGGTAAAGTTCATGCTCAATCAAAATGTATTTGAAAGCTATACGCCGAACCTTCCTATCTGTCCTAACATTGGGATTACATAGATAGTTAATAATATGGGTCAGACTCTTGATGACCTGATCTAGGCGCTAATCACTACGAGGTGTACTGGCAGGGGTGCTCCTTGCTGCAGAGCGGAGGGTCCGAGGCCTGGGATCGGACGGTTCATGACCAGCGCAGGAGATGAGTCTTTTCTGCGTTGAGGCGGACGGTCCACGCCTAGCGGTCGGATGGTCCACGTATGTGTAGAGGAGGCGATGTTTGCCAACAGCACTTGGATGTGATCTCCCGGGAGGGACCCCGTTAGAGAGGAGAGATCCTAGGTTTTGTCTTGGAATCGGTAGGCCGCCCAAGACACCTCAAGATGACGTAGAGTCAAAGAGAAGTGAAGATTTACTGTATACTCATAGGGCAAAAAGTAAAGGAATGAAATATATATTGATTTGGTTTGATTGTTGGTGCTTCAATCAGCCATACCCCTTCAAGTATATAAGGGGGAGGTCTGGACCCGATCCTAGGCATCCTCCAACAACGCGTGGAAATAGGAGTTAATCCGCCTGATCTGATCTAATCACGAACTATCCATGCCTAGCAGCAAACCATTCGTAGGCCGAACAGTCTAGGTCTCAGGCCCGGACCGTTCCGCAGCGCCTAGTACCACTAATGGTGCTCAGCACATGCCCCTGCCTTTTGGGGAAGTTGAGCGAACCAAAAGCAACGATGCATGCTAGAAAGAACTCAATGTGACAACGTTGGTTTTCCTAAGCATCTTGCTACATACTAGGATGATACTGCTTCAAGAAACGACCATTCAGCGCCTTGGGTAGGTCCTCACCTTGCAAAGTTTGCAACATGTAGGCATTACCCACTATCACTTGTGTGATTCTGTAAGGGCCTTCATAGCTTGATGACCATTTGCCAAATTTTCGGTCTCTACTTCTTAGTCGCAAGACAATCTTCCATACTAGATATCCAACTTGAAATGACTTAGCCTTGACCTTCTTATTGTAAGCTTTGGCAACCATGATCTTGTTTTTCTCGATCTCTCCTAGAGCCACCAATCTTTTGTCAGTTACTTCATCAAAATTGTCCATCATCAAATTATAATAATCTCCGATAGTTAGATCGTTCTACTTGGCAAACCTGACAATATTTAGGCTTATCTCCACATGCAAGAAAGTCTCTTGTCCATAAACAAGCTCAAAAGGAGAGACTTTAGTAGCACAGTGTTTAGATATTCTATGAGCCCACAAAGCCTCACAAAACCTTATGCCAATGCCTAGAATGATCAGATATCTTCTTTTTATAAGGCTAATCAATGTCCTATTACTAGACTCGGCATATCCATTGGTCTGAGCATAATACTGAGAATAATTGAGCAATTTGATCTTATATAATTTAGTAAACTCATGTACCTCCTTTGACATAAAAGAAGTCCCCTGGTTCGTAGTCAATGCTTGAGGAATGCCGAATCTATGAATGGTATGCTCAATTATAAATTCAATTACCTCCTTATGTGTCATGTTCTTCAGAGCAACGACTTTAGTCCATTTAGTGAAATAGTTTATGGCCACCAACACAAACTGATGTGCATTTGATGATGAAGGATGAATTTCTCCTACAAAGTCCAAACCCCACTCCCTAAAGGGCCAAGGCTTGATAATAGGATGTAGTTCCGCTATAGGGACCAACTACAGATCGTCGAACTTCTGACATACTTGACATCCTTTGTAGTATTTAAAACAATCAGCTATCATGTTGGGCCAATAGAAGTTGGATCTTCTCAATAACCACATCATCTTAGGAGATGATTGATGAGTACCACAGATCCCTTCATGTACTTCGGTCATAGCTAATATAGCATCATCTGGGCCCAAGCATCTAAGTAGGACATCGTCAACATTTTGGTGGTAAAGTTTATGATCAATCAAAACATATTTGAAAGCTATACGTCAAACCTTTTTGTCTGTCCTAACATTGAGATTACGTAGGTATTTAATTATAGGTGCTCTCCAATCAGTTGCATAGGTTATGTTGTCAGCCGAATTAATGACATCTCTGGTACCATTGAACGGTCTTGACTCCTTGCCCAGACGGTCCGAGCCCACCGCGGACAGTCTAGCTATGTAGCCCAGACGGTCCATGACCTGGGAATTTGGTGCAACATCAGTTATCAAACTTTCAACATTGTGAAATCTCCCTCGCTTTATTCGATAACCTGATGCATCTTGTGCCAAATTATTAGCTTCGCAATTCTCAGCTCTGGATATATGTCGAATACCGAATTCGGTAAAAGAATGGATTATATCCGAACATTTTTAAGATAACTATTCAAATTTCCATCTAAACATTGATATTCCTCTAAAATTTGTTGGACAATTAGCTGAGAATCACCAAATGCCCTCACATGTTTTGCTCCCATATAATTTAGAAGTTCTAAACCGAATAAGAGGGTCTTATATTCGGCTTGATTGTTAGTATAATAAGTTTTCAATTGGCTAGAGAAGTCAAAAGAGACATTCCTTGGTGAAACAAGCATGATGTCAATCCTTGTCCATTACAAACCGGTCTATCAAAATACAGACTCCAAGGAGTCATAGTGAGGTAGGATATGTCTAGTTTAAGTATCACCAATCTCATGTTCTATAATAAAATCTGCTACAACCTGACCTTTCATAGATTTTAATGATTCATAAGAAAAGTCATATTCTATAAGCACATAAGCCATTTACCAATCTTGTCACCCATAATTGTGTTTTGCAACATGTATTTAATCAGATCGGTTTGACCAGAAATAGTGCAAGGACTAGAAAATAGGTAACACCTATGCTTGGTGCATGTATAAAACAAGCATAAGCATAATTTCTCAACAAAGGTGTACCTTGTTTTAGCATCCACTAGCCTCTGGCTTAAGAAGGTCACAACATGCTCCTTTCCTTCGGCCTCCTGACTCAAAACAACTCTGATAACTTTATCTTCGGCTGCAATGTATAACCTGAATGGCACTCCTACTTTTGGTGCTTTCAATACTAGAGCCAAAGACAAATAGCTTTTAATAAGATCAAATGCTTCTAGGTGTTCTGCCCCTGAGTAAAACTGGCATTATTTTTTATCCGAAGAATAGGAGTGAAAGCATTAACCTTCCTGGCTAAGTTAGAAATAAACCTTCGCAAATAATTTAACTTGTCGAGAAACTTCTACATTTCAAGCTTATAGGTTGGAGCCCCCACTTTCTGAATGGACTTAATTCGATCGGGATCTATCCCTACGCCATGCTCATGAATGATGAATCCTAAGAACTTTCTAGCTAACAACCCGAAAAGCACATTTACGAGGTGTCAGTGTTTGGACTTGCGGTCCTAACCAACTAGTGAAGTGATGCCGCGTGCCCTAGATCCAGATGGTGATGCGAGTTGACATAAGCGATTTATCCTAGTTTGGACAATGCATGTGGCAGAACCTTCCAAGTTATTAGGCCCACATGCACCTGTCCTTGTCTCGAAGACCTTAGACTGCTATGCATGTGCACCAGATAACTTAACAGGATCCGTCCGATTGCCCCAAGGACACCGGATAAACCACTTACAACTAGAACCGCAGGATTAAGTAAACACAAATCACACACCAACAATTTTGCAGCGGAAATCTTATTACCAAATTTAACAAGTTACAAAAATTTTACATTATTTTATCGGAGTAATTACAAAAGTATAAGTTTGAAATATATGCTAGCTCAAGTGACCATCCTCAGTAAGAAGTATAGAAGGTTACTTAGACTTATAAGAAGGCCGAGCCCACCGGCACTTAACCCCATCATCAGCAGCACAAAACTATAACCTAAAAAACAACAGGGAATAAAACCCTGAGTACGGAATTACTCAGCAAGACTTACCCGACTAAATAAAAGACTCTCAAGGATATGCTGGATTTGGGAATCAAGGAAAAGTTTTAGCAAGAATCAAATTAGATACTTTTGCAGAAATAGCTTACTAAAGTGAGTCCTTACTTTCAATATTTTAATGCAAGATAAAATATTAATAGATTTTGTTTGCATTTGGTCTAATTTTACCATCTCATCAATACAACATCATTTTTATTCATGAGGTTCACATCCTGACTTAGGTTGTAGGTCAGTGACCAAGTCTCCACTGTCCGGGGATATAACAGCGATCTGAATCGATTTACTCAGCTGAGGATCTCTAACCACACGACATATATAACACCTAACCCTTGCATATGTCAACTCGCCACCAGGGTTCTTAAGACCAGATCAGGTTCACGCCAACCGAGAGCATAGATACACCAACGTCCAGCCTCTTGCCATGGAGGGTACACGCTACTCTCACCATCTCTCCACTCCCATTGCGTGTTATCTTATTCTGGTAATAGTATACCCGAGGCAAAGCTTACCCTATCCCATATCCAGGGCATGTGGCCAGTTAAGATAGTCCTTGATCATCAAGCCTACATACGCATCCAATCCTTAATCAACCTAGGTAGAACATCACCTGTTCCTAGCCCAAGTCCCGATTTAAGTACTTCCACCCTTAGGATTGTTTGTATTCCTTAGGATGAAAAGAGCATCAAAGGGAACTTTGCAGTAAGATCCCACCACGCTCTCAATGAAAATATTTTTGCAGGTAGAAGCCATCTTTCCTCAGGATAACCCCTGAGCTAGGCCTTAATGCAAAAGACAACCTCTATTCACAAGATCTAAATAGGGCTAAGCATTTTTGTAAATCATATTTTGATACTTGACCAGAAGTATCTATAAAGGTATGGATATCAAGGAAGGTAATGCATCAAAGGGTTTCCAAGCAACTCCTATGAAACTAATGCACATTTCACTAGACTTAAAGTGTGCAAAAATTATTTAAAAACACAAGGAAGGGGTTGCATGTACCGGGGCTTGCCTGGAATAAGCACTATGTTAGTGTTTGTTAGGTGGCAACCACTTGACGACCATCCTTTTGTCTTGGCATTTGTTCAGGCAGGTTCGTCCACCAGCATCACTATGCGGAGTAGCCCGCGCTTAGGGTTGACTTGGCTCGTCTTCCGTATTGCGCGATCAATTATCTTACCTAATTGAAATGCACGATGCACATGAATGCATATAAACAGGAATAGTACGAGACTAAATACTATTGCATGTCCATGAATTAAACACCTAGCAGCGAGGCGTCGTGCCATTTTATACGAAAACATTAGTTATCGACATACGACTACGCCCAATTATAACATTTTTTTAGCGTGATCGCATCTACTTCAATTATCAAGTAATAATAAACTACACACAAGTCCTACTCCTATATCAAAACAC
This sequence comes from Zea luxurians, assembly GCA_029449295.1. Taxonomy (NCBI): domain Eukaryota; kingdom Viridiplantae; phylum Streptophyta; class Magnoliopsida; order Poales; family Poaceae; genus Zea; species Zea luxurians. The sequence goes on along the minus strand of JAOPSE010000005.1, from coordinate 6,864,004 downwards.
CTATCGAGGCACCAGTCGCATAACCTACCAATTGACGATCATTATCCAATGTGATTAATTCACCATTGAACACAAGTACATCACAAGCATCAGATCAATCCGATTAAACTAGACATATGTTTCTATTTTGTAAATTAAGACGCATAAAATACAGGTCGATGGTGTTAACCACAATCGGCCATAACCATACTTAAAACTAACTTAACTAGTTTTCTAAGTCATTTCATCGGATAGCAGGTGTACCTTACACCCATATTTTACCACACCTCTCGACTATTTCATAATTACGAACATCATAACATACGTATGCTAAATTAATAAAAATTGTCGCGACGACCTACATATCTATCAATCCATTCATTAAGATAAAATAATACAAGTAGAGAATCAGCTTACCTAAATCCGACTTGAAATTCGCAGAAATAACGACGATCATATGTTCAAGAAGTTCGTCGAATATTTGACAAACGCCACGTGAGAATCGCTTCTTTACCCAACTCCTGAAATTTCTCGATGACGCACGGAATGATGACCTCCAGAGTCGAGCGCGACAGAGAGCTTCGGACCCCAACGCAAGTAGCTTGCAATTGAAAGATAAATCATCAGGGTCGACAGCATGTCGCGGACGCGACGGGTATTGAAGGGGGTGCTGCAAGGTCCGAGTGCGATGGGGAGAGTGCTGTAGAGCTCGACGGTGAAGGAAGCAACGGCGAGGACATAGGGCGTAGGCCACACGTCACGAACAAAGGGCGAGTGCAGGAGTATCAGCTTGTCATGCAACCGGGTGACGACGACGGGTCTGAGCAGCGACGACATGAACACATGGAAAGCAGAGGCGTTGGACAAGACGAGCGCGACCAGCGAACCTCGGCGTGAGGAGACATGGTCGGTAGAGAGCTGCACGACAGTGGTCTACGGAGCCGAGGGCGCAGACAAGACCATGGCAAAGAGCCGTGCGTTGGAGCAGGTGCTGTGTGTACTGTGCGTATGGTGGCCGAAGTGCGGAGAAGAGCAGGGGTACGAGATCCGCTCTGGTCGAGCAACCATAGGCGAGGGTGCCATGGCTGAGGGCGAGCGGCGCGATGGACAGCCGGCAGCGCTCTGAGCAGAGGAAGAAAGCGCGTGGCGAGGAAGGTGACGGTCGGGCCTGGCTTCGTCGAGGCGAGCAGAGAGCGAGGTCCAGCGGGAGAGAGTAATGCGGAGAGAGAATTGGAAGCCCAGCAAGCCAACGCGAGAGGCAACCGTGAAAGAGGCAGGGAGCGGATGAAGCTTGTGCGGCCATCATCCAAAAAAATCTGAGCGACGACATAGTTACCAATGGTATGAAATATCAAAGGAGAGGGAGAGGATAAGACCATCGTCCATGAGCGGTGCTGATTGAAAATAATTTGATTATGTTTGATTATCCTAACAAGAATATCTCAACGTGTAGATAGAGGAGCACGTTTGATTTTTATTCCGTTTCTTCCTTTTTCAATTTTACTTCTTTTTTACAAAAAGCAAAAGACAGATATTTTGATATTATAAAATTAGGGTCTAAAAGATGTAATTAAGGATCGAACGAAAAGGAGATTGACAACAATATTTGGACAAGATTTGATTTGGTGAATACACTAGAGTGAGATGAATTTTTATCTGTTATTTATATTTGAAAATTTAGATCGGGGCGAGAAACATATGGACCAAACCAAACGAGATCGGCTTCGATATATTAAAACTGTGCTTAATTTGATTGGATTTGAAACCCGATAATTTTATTCGCAGTCTGAACATGAAAACACATTAATTATGAATACTCAATATTAGCTCTAATTATCTCGGATTTTTAAATATGAAAGCGAATCGGCTAACTGTTGTTCTGGTTTCGGTTAATTCGAGTTCGATTTATCTAAACAGGCTTCCCCTAACATTATCGCTACCGAGTTCGTAGAGATCGCTCGAACAAGAGCGAAATAATTAGGTAATGTTTCCAACTGCCTTAATCGATTAATTTTAATTTGCATTCATTTCTGTTATATTTAGACGAATTTTGACCGCTATCCGAACATTCGACTAGAAATCAATTCGATTAGTAACTCTACGCCTTATATTTTTTGGACATGAACGCGGTTGAGATTATAAACTCGAACTATTTTCGAAATCACATTCACACTCTCGACCAGTCTAAACAGCACCGAACTCGACATTTTTTTGAAGGTTACTAAAGTCCGAATTTCGTGAAATATTTTGGAAAGTCCCGATAGACATAGATGAAGTGATACCAGAATACTGATAGGCGAATATGATTAGGATATTGAGATTACTATTCTCATCGGCATCCAGCTGAAGTCCATATTCGCAGTTAACATAAAGTAACACCTGGGGTGTTACAGCTCTCCCGCCTTAAATGAATCTCGTCCCTAGATTCGGAGCGAAAGACTTTTAAGAGTAATGAAGCATGTAACTCCTGTCCATATTAGCGATAGCATAAGGCAATTTTGAGCGAAGGCGAGTGCCTTAGGATGTGATTTCTCTAGTGGACATAACATGTATCGCCTTAAGCTAACTTAGAAATATCCCACAAAGATGATAGAGACGCGAGAAAACATTAGTGGGGGTTATCAACAAATGTTGCCTTCACAATGAACCAACTTCATCAAGCGCTAGTGCGACTCCGGCCAATCACACATGTGGGGTAATCACATGGGAGGCGATCGAGGCATGACTAGAGTGATGACTAGGTGGTTACTGCCCAACTTAATCTCGATTCTTATAAACACTTCCTTAATATGGGTTGCACAAAAGTGAGTTTAGCCCATTTGACAAAACGATCTCTAAACTCAACCTTTATTCACAAAGCAGTTACAAGTTAGTAAAAACCAACTTGTTGAACTACTTTTGTCATTGGGTAAGTCCTCTTAGTACCCATCGGCAATCCAATGGTGGAGAGTTCACTTTTGTTAACAGGAGATCATGCACTTAAGTAGAAATCCATTCGGTCATGTTGTTCATCCGTTTCTTTAGGCAAGATGAACTAACTTGGTTAGGGAATACATGGATTAAATAAGAGAGCGAATGAACAAACTCCTGCATCTCAGCAGCAGGGAAAATCAATCTCCATTTTGAGAGCTAATCAGTTGTCTCTCAACACTAAAAAGCTCCAAGACTTCACTTTTACAAGAAAGGATGCAAAGGTAACGTGTATGTGTGAAGTCACCATCAAAGTCAAGGAAAAGAGAGCACACATGAAAGGGGTATGCCCTTTTGATCCAATGAAGATGATAGATGTTGCCTGATCACTTGACAAACAACATAGAAATTGTTTCAAGGACGAGATCTACGGAAGATAATATATTAGTGTAGTCCCACAATGGATCATGACTAGAGACCTCGATACCAGCATGCGCCAAGCAGCATAGCCTTGCGTGTACATTCACAAGGGGCTCTCCGTTTCGCTACAGCACCATAAGTCATTACCCATGACACCATTACCGAACTGGCACCAATAAAGAATCTCACATAGCAAAAACAGATTGTGCTAAGATAACACATTGATATAGTCTCATAATGGATTATGACTACTAACTATGATACCAGCGCGTGCTAAGTAGCGCAACCATCTGTGTACATTCACAGGAGGCCCTCGGTTTCGTCGCGACATCATCATGTTTTACCATAACGCCATTACCAGACGTAACCAATAAGAAATCTCACGCCACACCAATGGATGGGGCAAGGGTGACAATATACAAAGAGACTCTACCTGTCAAAACGGTTACAAGTAGAGAGTCAAATAGATCATGGCCCGATGAAATGAACAAGACATGGCCATAACCTAAACTTGATGAAAGGAGTATGATGGGAGACTGTTACTTCAGCCCCAAGCATATTTCTATGCTCATCATAGAGATTACAAGGTCAAGGATGAGTATCTGATTAGATACGGAGGGAAAACAATCATAAGATTAAGTTGGTATGCCTTTGATAGATATGAGGAAACCAAAGGCATCAAATTCAAGAAAATGATCGAACATGTCCTTCCTAGGTTAGGTCGATAAAGCAACATGGCGATCATTAAGAAGAGGCAAAACAGAATAAGGATATCAACTTGCACCAACTGAACAAGGACATGGTTTTGGAAGGAGATATAACTCAAGATTCTCGTTTTAAGCTCGGGTACACTTTATGTCCAACAAAGAAATTATCTAAGTATTTATTTGTATGAGTTCGGTCATGGAGTGATAATGGAAAATTCAAATTTGGGTCATGGTGCACTAAATAAGAACATGGCTTAATTTTGGGTTTAGGCAAACAAACTACCAACCTTCTATTAGCACATCAAGTACCAGAACAAACACATATATAACACCTAAATAGGTTACCTAAAGAACGAAGGACAACTATTTCATAGAAGTTCATAATTCAACATTACACCACATCATTTACAATCACTGGTCACTGGAATAAAGATGAGAAAAGCATCTTGGGTGTATAGGTGACAAACATGATGCAACAATCAGGATGCATGCTCGTCCTATTCGTCCTCACGAGTTTTGCCAACATACTGTGGCAATAACGTTCTATATCGGTGGCATACTTACGACTCTCACGGTATATTGCTAGTCGTCAGCTACACATACGTTTTCGAGGTTAGTGTACCTGCAGAAAAATCCATCACAACCCAATTCCCAATGATGCAATTCACACATGACAGTTTATCACAGTTTATACTCCATATATTGCTATTTGGAGGCCAGCTCATCATTAAGCGCCGAGCCACGCATAGGCGCTGTTGCCACACTTTAACCATAGGGCAACTCATTATGGTAACTCACCTTCTTACCTGAGCGTGGGTGCGTCGTTACAAGTACATTACACTTCTCAGTATTCCCATGTCTGTATACCCATACACTTCCATGGGGTACTGAATTCCCAAAAAAGTAAATACTCCACATCGTAACCTTCATATATACATATGTGGAACATGTATATAGTCAAGCGCTTTTTATACTCTTCCCTAGGCCGACGTTTGTTCGGTCACGCTCTCACATCTCACCTTACCTTGAGCGTCGATCCATTCAAAACTGAATGGCCTCAAAAATAACAATACACATGTATGCAATACCCACCTGGTTGTGGGTTATTGGTTTTAAACTAAGCCACCTGATAGTCCTTAACTTAGGGCTTAATAGAGGATGTCGCTAGCATTATAGTTTTTCAAAACTGTTTTTCAAAGCCAAACAATGTGTTTAGTTGAAAATAGGTTTTTCGAAACCAAAACTTTTGTTTTGAAAATACGTATGAGACCGTATTATACTTAATCCTGCTCCAATACCAGCTGTGGCAGAACCTTCCAAGTTATTGGGCCCACATGCACCTGTCTTTGTCTCAAAGACCTCAGACTGCTATGCATGTGCACCAGATAACATAACAGGATCCATTCGATTGCCCCAAGGACACCGGATAAACCACTTACAACTAGAACCGCGGGATTAAGTAAACACAAATCACACACCAACAATTTTTTAGTGGAAATCTTATTACCAAATTTTACAAGTTACAAAAATTTTACATTATTTTATCGGAGTGATTACAAAAGTATAAGTTTGAAACATATGCTAGATTAAGTGACCATCCTCAGTAAGAAGTATAGAAGGGTTACTTAGACTTATAAGAAGGCCGAGCCCACCGGCACTTAACACCATCATTAGCAGCATAAAACTATAACTTAAAAAACAACAGGGAATAAAACCCTGAGTACGAAATTACTCAGCAAGACTTACCCGACTAAATAAAAGACTCTCAAAGATATGCTAGATTTGGAAATCAAGGAAAAGGTTTAGCAAGAATCAAATTAGATACTTTTGCAGAAATAACTTACTAAAGTGAGTCCTTACTTTCAATATTTTAATGCTAGATTAAATATTAATAGAATATGTTTGCATTTGGTCTAATTTTACCATCTCATCAATACAACATCATTTTTATTCATGAGGTTCACATCCTGACATAGGTTGCAGGTCAGTGACCAAGTCTCCACTGTCCAGGGATATAACGACGATCCGAATCGATTTACTCAGCTGAGGATCTCTAACTACACGACATATGTAGCACTTAACCCTTGCATATGTCAACTCGCCACCGGGGTTCTTAAGACTAGATTAGGTTCACGCCAACCGAGAGCACAGATACACCACCGTCCAGCCTCTTGCCATGGAGGGTACACGCTACTCTCGCTATCTCTCCACTCCCATTGCGTGTTATCTTATTCTGGTATCAGTCTACCCGAGGCAAAGCTTACCCTGTCCCATATCCAGGGCATGTGGCCAGTTAAGATAGTCCTTGATCATCAAGCCTACATACCCATCCAATCCTTAATCAACCTGGATAGAACATCACCAGTTCCTAACCCAAGTCTCGATTTAAGTACTTCCACCATTAGGATTGTTTGTATTCCTTAGGATGAAAAGAGCATCAAAGGGAACTTTGCAGTAAGATCCCATCACGCTCTCAATGAAAATATTCTTGCAGGTAGAAGCCATCTTTCCTCAGGATAACCCTGAGCTAGGCCTTAATGCAAAAGACAACCTCTATCCACAAGATCTTAGCAGGGCTAAGCATTTTTGTAAATTATATTTTGATACTTCACCAGAAGTATCTATAAAGGTATGGATATCAAGGAAGGCAATGCATCAAAGGGTTTCCATGCAACTCCTATGAACCTAATGCACATTTCACTAGACCTAAAGTGTGCAAAAATTATTTAAAAACACAAGGAAGGGGTTGCATGCACCGGGGCTTGCCTGGAATAAACACTATGTTAGTGTTTGTTAGGTGGTGACCACTTGACGACCATCCTTTTGTCTTGGCATTTGTTCAGGCAGGTTCATCCATCAACATCACCATGCGGAGTAGCCCACGCTTGGGGTCGACTTGGCTCGTCTTCCGTATTGCACGATCAATTATCGTACCTAATTGAAATGCACGATGCATATGAATGCATATAAACAGGAATAGTATGAGACTAAATACTATTACATGTCCGTGAATTAAACACCTAGCAGCGAGGCATCGTACCATTTTATACGAAAACACTAGTCATCGACATACGACTACGCCCAATTATCACATTTTTTAGCGTAATTGCATCTACTTCAATTATCAAGTGATAATAAACTACACACAAGTCCTATATCAAAACACCTATCGAGGCACCAGTCGCATAAACTACCAATTGACGATCATTATACAATGTGATTAATTCACCATTGAACACAAGTACATCACAAGCATCAGATCAATCCGATTAAACTAGACATATGTTTCCATTTTGTAAATTAAGACGCATAAAATACATGTCGATGGTGTTAACCACAATCGGCCATAACCATACTTAAAACTAACTTAACTAGTTTTCTAAGTCATTTCATCGGATTAACTTATACAGCCTACGAGTTAAATACGATATTTAATCGTTTGCGCTAGCAGGTGTACCTTACACCCATATTTTACCACACCTCGTGACTATTTCATAATTACGAACATCATAACATACGTATGCTAAATTAATAAAAATTGTCGCGACCTACATATCTATCAATCCATTCATTAAAATAAAATAATAGAAGTAGAGAATTAGCTTACCTAAATCCGACTTAAAATTCGTAGAAATAACGACGATCATATGTTCAACAAGTTCGTCGAATATTTGACAAACGCCACGTGAGAATCGCTTCTTTACCCAACTCCCGAAATTTCTCGATGACGCACGGAATGATGACCTCCAGAGTTGAGCACGACACAGAGCTTCGGACCCCAACGCAAGTAGCATGCAATTGAAAGATAAATCATTAGGGTCGACAGCATGTCGCGGACGCGACGGGTATTGAAGGGGCTGCTGCAAGGTCCGAGTGCGATGGGGACGGTGCTGTAGAGCTCGACGGCGAACGACGCGACGACGAGGACATAGGGTGTAGGCCACACGACACGGACAAAGGACGAGTGCAGGGGCTATCAGCTTGTCATGCAACCGGGTGACGACGACGGGTCCGCGCAACAACAACATGAACACATGGAAAGCAGAGGCGTTGGACGAGACGAGCGCGACCAGCGAACCTCGGCGAGAGGAGACATGGTCGGTAGAGAGCTGCACGAAAGTGGTCTATGGAGCCGAGGGCACAAACAAGACCATGGCAAGGAGCCGTGCATTGGAGCAGGTGCTGTGTGTACTGTGCGTGTGGCGGCCGAAGCGTGGAGAAGAGCAGGGGTACGAGATCAGCTCTGGTCGAGCACCATAGGCGAGGGCGCCATGGCTGTGGGCGAGCGGCGCGATGGATAGCCGAGACAGCCGGCAGCGCTCTGAGCAGAGGAAGAAAGCGCGTGGCCAGGAAGGTGACGGTCGGGCTTGGCTTCGTCGAGGCGAGCAGAGAGCGAGGTCCAGCGGGAGAGAGAGAGAGTGACGCGGCGAGAGAATTGGAAGCCCAGCAAGCCAGCGCGAGAGGCAACCGTGAAAGAGGCAGGGTGCGGCTGAAGCTTGTGCGGCCATCAGCCAAAAACATGTGAGCGACGACATAGTTACCAATGGTGTGAAATATCAAAGGAGAGAGAGAGGATAAGACCATCGTCCATGAGCGGTGCTGATTGAAAATAATTTGATTATGTTTGACTATCCTAACAAGAATATCTCAACGTGTAGGTAGAGGAGCACGTTTGATTTTTATTCCGTTTCTTCCTTTTTCAATTTTACTTCCTTTTTACAAAAAGCAAAAGGCAGATATTTTGATGTTATAAAGTTAGGGTTTAAAAGATGTAATCAAGGATCGAACGAAAAGGAGATTGACAATAATATTTAAACAGGATTTGATTTGGTGAATACACTAGAGTCAGATGAATTTTTATCTGTTATTTATATTTGAAAATTTAGATCGGGGCGAGAAACATATGGACCAAACCAAACGAGATCGGCTTCGATATATTAAACTATGCTTAATTTGATTCGATTTGAAACCCGATAATTTTATTCGCAGTCTAAACATGGAAACACATTAATTTTGAATACTCAATATCAGCTCTAATTATCTCGGATTTTTAAATATGAAAGCGAACCGGCTAACTGTTGTTCTGGTTTCGGTTAATTCGGGTTCGATTTATCTAAACAGGCTTCCCCTAACATTATCGCTACCGAGTTCGTAGAGATCGCTCGAACAAAAGCGGAATAATTAAGTGATGTTTTCAACTGCCTTAATCGATTAATTTTAATTTGCATTCGTTTCGGTTATATTTAGACGAATTTTGACCGCTATCCAAACATTCGACTAGAAATCAATTCGATTAATAACTCTACGCCTTATATTTTTTGGACATGAACGCGGTCGAGATTATAAACTCGAACTATTTCCAAAATCGCATTCACACTCTCGACCAGTCTAAACAGCACCGAACTCGACACATTTTTTGAAGGTTACTAAAGTCCGAATTTCGTGAAATATTTTGGACAGTCCCGATAGACATAGATGAAGTGATACCAGAATACTGATAGGCGAATATGATTAGGATATTGAGATTACTATTCTCATCGGCATCCCGCTGAAGTCCATATTCGCAGTTAACATAAAGTAACACCTGGGGTGTTACAATGCAAGGCCCTACTTCTAGTAGAGGGGATATGAGGCTTATATTACTCGCACTGTAGTAGGGGTTACAAGTTGAGCAGGAGAGGGGAAGGCCCCAAGTCCCTGGGAATGATTGAGGCGAGTGCCAATATCGAATGCTAGGAGAAAACTACGAAGTGTTCGCCCCCTAGAAGAGTCATAGACTACCCTATTTATACACCTAGGGTTGTATGCTATTGCAGCTGGAGACCATCATGCTACTAAGGGAAGCGTCCTTTTTGTCCTGTGATCGGTATGGCCTTGTACTTTATTGTTGACTTGAATCCACTGGTTTCCCACTGAGAGCCGAGGCCGAGGTTGAGGGTTTGGCCACTCGCCCGAGCCCCTGAGGGGAGGGGTCGTGCATACCGTAGTGGTTGTAATAGGACTTAGGTATGGGAAAAAGCCGATTAAGGGATGCGTCAGCGCTTCTTTATTTGATGACGTTAGGGTGTCCGTTGCTGCGGATATCGAGATCGGAGCTGAGCTCGGGCGAGGAGGAAGTCTTCCCGAAGTGATGGTTGAATCCTTCCTAATGTGTGCCACAGTCGACGGAGTGGCCTCCTGCTAGATTTGTGGTGGAGAAGGTAGCCGAGGCTGAGCTCAAGCGAGGCGAAAATGGTACCCAAGGTCGAGCTTAGTGTCGGGTGAGGCAGAGTTTGTGCCCAAGGGCCGGTCTGCCCTTCTATCATATTGGATGTCCTGTCAGGGGATGATAGGCGGTGTGCGTGTACAGTGGCGCATGCGTAATCATGTTGTTGGGTTTGGACAAGACCACAGTCTTGTTGCCCTGTGCACCTGTAGTGCCGTGTAGGGTAGGTATGCGCATTGAATGTGGCTGTCCCCCATCGGCCTTCGGACACGCTTTGTCTTTGTCGCATGAGATAGGTTCGGGCGAGGTGGACTCGGCGGTCCTAGGGTGAGGTTACCTCAGGCAAGGCAGAGACGGGAGCTCTAGGGTGTGGGAGGCTCGGGCGAGGCAGATATCTGCCTGAGAGCATGACCTATTTGAGATCGAGCTTGGGCGAGTCGAAGATTTCGGAAGGTCCCACGGGGGCTCGGTCGGGACGGAGTTTGGTGATGGCCCTCGACACGGACCTCAGGCGAGGTAGAGCTTATGATTCCTAGACCTCGAGGGGTGTACTTCAAGGGTGTCCCTAGGACTTTAAGCACGTTTTGGGGGTGTGGTTTGGTACCCCTAATTATCACACCCGACATGAGGGTTCATTTTTAAACCATACCGACACATCTTATCAAAGGCTTTGCGCAAATCAGCTATATGAGAACCAAATTCGGGCGATTTAACTACTATATCATCAATGCAACCTCCATAGTGTTTCCTAACAACTCATGAAAGATCAAATTCATAGTCCTATGATAATTGACACTAGCATTTTTTAAACTGAATGTCATTACAACCCATTCAAACAACCCAATAAAGCCTAGACATATAAAGGCCATTTTAGACTCATCTTTCTTGTCCATGAAAATATGATTATATCCAACATTACCATCAAGAAAGCTAATAAATATATTTCCTAATGCATTATTAATTAGCATCTCGACTACAGGCATAAGATATTCATCTTTAGGAGTTGCTATATTTAGATTTCAAAAGTCACTACATACTCTGAGCTTCCCTGAATCCTACTTCTCCACTGGCATAATATTAGAGACCCACTCCGCATATCTACAAGGCCTAATAAAGTTAGCTTCCAAGACCCGGTGAATCTCGTCCTTGATCCTAGGGTGTAAATCTAGATGAAATGATCTTGGTCTTTGCTTGAAGGGCTTGAAACCAGACCTAATAGGTAACCGATGCTCCACTAGCTCTTGGCTTAATCCTGGCATCTCAGTGTAACTCCAAGCAAAGCAATTAGAATATTCTTTTAATAAGTCGATCATTCCATTCCTAGGATTTGCTTCCATGGTCTTGTTCACGAAAGTCAGCCTTAGAGTTTTATCATCCCCTATGTCAATCTCCTCCAAAGGATTGGTCGATATAAACCCCTGTCCAAAATGTCGAGATCTCTAAATTCCTCTATTGTGCTTACTTCAAAAGAGTTTGAGGTTCTCTACGCAATTGCAGACTGTCTAGCCTCAGGGGCTGGACCATTTGTGATAGTGGACTCTCTCTATGGCCTTCTTTGGTAGCCATTGGACTGTCCGGCCTTGGGGGCCGGACTGTCTGTGGGGCCATCGGACTGTCCGACCTGATGGGACAGACTATCCGTGATAGGGCTTTCGATCTATGGCACTCTCTGGTGTACATCGAACCATCCAACCTCAAGGGCTGGATAGTTCGCATCCTGACAATTGTGGGCTATGGGTCTGTCCATCATTTTAACCTTATTTGTGATTTAGTCAATTCTCCATTGGCTCTAGCATTACATAGATGAACTCTCTTCTATCTATGCTTATGAACTGCTGGTAGTCAGAGAAATCAACCGTTGTGAGACATGTGGCAGTCCCATAGGTCCAAACTATAGGGGCATCGGCCATGGCAATGCAAGCCGATGCATCAACATGTACCTGTTCTACATCATCGCTGTTGGTCACTTGTTCTCGAATGCTATAAATCAAGAACAAGGCAACACAATTGTTAATGGTCAAAACCTTCGTCCTTCGAAGCGTCATTTCCTTTCGGATATAATGATCTTCAGATGAAGGTCATGAAGGGCATACCTTCATCATTTCAATACATAAACATAGATAAGAAAGTAAAGGAATTAAAAAGGAATAAAAGTAATAATTATATATTAATGGTCTAATTTTATTTATATTAATCATTCAAGGAACACAAACAAATAATATTCATATTACGGTGGTACCTTCAGCTTGCCAGAAGGTGGAGATGCGAGGATGACGCAAGAGTAATTACAATCCAACGTGAACAGTACGATGTTACTGTTCATCTATTTATAGGCACGGGACGCAGCCCGAACAAAATTACATTCACGTCCTTGACATTTTTTCGTAATCATAATGCAAATTATCAAGGACTAAGTAGTCTTTTCCCCCTTTAAGTCGGCATTGTCCTTGGTCTTTGTCACCATACTAAGACGAAGCTCTCTGGCAATAGCTTCGCTGTTCGTTCCTATCACCTTCGGTTTGCTCCTTTACACCGCTCATACTTTCTCCATGAGAGAATATCTTTTATCCGAGAGCCGAAGCCTCCTGTAATAATCTATGTTGTATTGAAAAACATATGGTTAGTCACATTTTTAAGGACCTTCGGAAGAGGAAGGCCCCCAACAGTAGCCCCTTGCAGTATTGACTTGTTTCTTTGTAACAAGTTTAGACTGCAATGTGAATGAAGGCCTTTAGCCGAAGGTTCGAAAAAACACCTTCCCTTCGCTAGAATAGAGAATGACACTGTCATGCGGGACCCACCAAACCGTGGGGCGTTAGGCATATAAATAGGAACCCGCATTGAAAACATTTTTTGTGCCATTCTTGTTGCTTACACTGTGTTCATCATTTTAAACTTGCTTGTTTTGCCAAGTTTAACTGAATTTCAAGCTTCGGCATTTCAACAACCATCGTCTTAATGGCTGGCGAGAAGAAGGTTGTTGATCCAGCTTTGTATGAGTTTTATGAAGCTATGGAGAGGACCAACGCAGAGAAGATTGCCCATGAGACATTAGCTAGGATATCTGAGGATTCCGGTGACAGTGCAAGTTTTGATGTAGAATGCGGAAATGAAGATGCCGAAGATCAGCCCTGGAGACCAAGCCATGTTGTGTTTGGGAAATCAACAATCAAGCAAGGACAAATTGATGCAATGAGGGGAAGGTACTTTCGTGATATTTCTATTGTGAGGGCTGAAGGGGAGAATAATGTCCCCCTGCCCGAAGCTGATGAGGTGATTGTTTTTAGAAGCTTTATGAAGGCAGGGTTTCGGTTTCCCCTGGATAAATTGCTGGTTGAAGTCCTGAAGACTTTTGAAATTTACCTTCATTAGCTTACCCCCGAAGCTATCATCAGGATGGGGATCTTTATTTGGGCCATGAGGAGCCAGGGGTTATAGCCAAATGCAAAATGCTTCTGTAATATTCATGAGCTATCCTATGAGACGAAGGGTACCGGCAAGGAGCAATATCATAACAACTTCGGTTGCCACAACTTCGTGCCTCGTTCTAGGATGAGCTACCCGGTTCCGACATTTCGAAAGAGATGGCCGGGGGCCTAGATGCAAGAATGGTTCTATGTGAAAAACGACTTGGTTGAAAGAGAGGACATCAAAGGGATTATTCAATGCCCTATCTGGTCTCGCTTCGCTATTAGGAGGCCATCCACTGTGTAATACCCAAATTATAATGCTTATAAAAGAGTTGATCTCATTATGTGATTTGCCATCTACCTTTGAGACATGTGACAAATCATTTTTAAAAATGAATAATTCTTTACTACAACACAAATAAACCATTCATCATATTGGATTTTCGTTTGTGCATTTAATACAATAATAACATGGATACAAATATAAAAATAAAAATATAATAATAATGAGATGAAGATTTGAGGAAAAAAGGGAGAAAAGAAAAACAGAGCATTTAAAATATAAATAAAATTTATATATTTCCAAAATTGGTACTTCTTAATTTCACAATATAATTCGAAGATAAATTCTGCACAAGGTTTGAATTTAAAATTTGAATTCAAATTGAAGTTGGGAATAGAGTGAAAAAAACAGAAAATAAAAAGAATAAAAGAAAAACATACCCTGGCGACTGGGCCCAATCCTATCGACCCATTTCCCTAATCCCTCTCCCGCGCAGCCCACCTTGCTCCACCATGCGTAGCCGCTTTCTTTTCCACGCCAATTTGCTGAAGCCATTGACATGTGGGGCCACTCGTCCGACTCGCGCTCGCTCTCGCCTCACACTGGATCGTGGGACCCATCCGTCAGCTCTATCCCTCCCCTTTCTTTGTTGCTTCTATTCTTCTCCCCGCACGACCTGCGCTCGCGCAACAATGGCACCGACTTTCTAGGGCTTGGATGGGAGGATAAGAACTCGACCTCGTGCCCCACGACTATCCCTATGCCACTTTCTTAGCAACCGACACCGAGAAATCGAGCCTAGGGCGGAAGAGAGAGTCGGAGCCGCCGTCGTGAGTTCTTTTGCGCCGCCGGTGGATTCCCTCAATGCCGGGTTTCTGTCCTCGAGGTGTGTCCGAGGAGGGGCGCCTACGTCTGAGGAAGTTGCCCGCGACCACGATTGGGAGTGAGGGCCGCTGTAGCTCGGGGAATTTCTCACCGACGACCGCGACGAACTCGGATCCGCCTTTCGCCGTGACCAGCTCCAACCCGATGTCCAATTGCGGTGAGCTGTGTACCTGTGCGTTCTGCATAATCTCATACTCCGTTTAACCTGAGTCATAGTAGATTAGGAGCGCTGTGTGGCCGTATCGCCCAAGTCTGGCGATCCCCCGCCATGAATGGTGGCGGCGCCGCTGCTTCTTGGATCGGGCCATGGAGGAGGATTCCTAGTCGCCCGATCTAAAATGAACGATAGCGATTAGATCGGTAACGCTTCGCGTGTGAAATCGGATCCGTTGGATCGTGATCGATCGGTCTCGGGTTGATCATGATTATTTAAAATATGGGTCGTGGATCTCTGATCTGGCGGCTGTATCGGTTTATTAGCGCCAGATTTAATCCTGACCGTGGGGCATGGATCCAACGGTCAGTATGTGGCCATGCTCATCCTCTAAAAGAGACCCAAGGGATCCTCGTTATCAACCCGCCGTCTGTGGTTGCTGTGCACTGAGTCTAGGCGAATTTGCGAGTTAGACCCTGTGTTTCTTAGTAAATGACGCGCAGTCTAGAGACCCGAGTGATTTATTAATTAATAATAAAAATTTATTTTTATAGCAAAATAATCATTAAAACTTGTATAATTCCTAGAAAATTCATATGAACTCCAAATTAATTCTTTCTAGAGACATTAATGTTGTAATAATATTGTCTATCAATTAGTAGCTTCGTTTAATCACGAAACTTGAATTAAAATTGTTCATTTGAATTAACCTATTCTAAATACTCAATAACTTCGGAAATTCATAACTTAATATCCGTAGATCCAAATTGAGTGATTCTTGTTCCTACGTTCTCGTTACGCAGCGTAGAATATTACCATGCATTCTGTTCTATTGTTTGGTGTGATGTTAATTTTTGCTATACTATGTATGTTTGTATTGATGCGAGTAGACGAGCAAGCCATAGAGGATCCAGGGGTTCAGATGGTGGAGACTGCTGAGCAGGAGCTCGTTGAAGGCAAGTTGTGCCCTTGATCACTTCTTTTTACCTAGTCATGTTCTTATTAATCATAATGATCTGCATATGTTTATTTTGATGGGACCCAATAGGTTACCCTAGTTTGGCTATATTTATTCCTTGTTTTACCACTGAATTTTTGGGTAGTACATGCTATTTCTTTGTGTGGTTTTGGGTATGGAGATATACATTACTCATGTTCACACTTTTATTATTAGTTTATTATTTACTATTCATGATGAGATCATTATGTTAATTGGAACATGGAGAACCATCCGGGAAAATAGTGCTACCATAATGGTTTAATGGGACGTCCTTGGCTGATTAACTTGGAAAGCTAGTGGATGACTACCTTACCTGATAGGGGTAATGGCAGTAGGGGAGTGGTCAGTGTAGGGAGGTCCTTGGGTTGATTTTGCTACGATGGTGGTCACGCGAGGGATCCCTGCACTGGAGCTTCCTATGAACTGTCGCGAGTTTTCTGAAGCTAGTGGAACTTTATAAAGGCCTCGTAGTGGTACCCTGCCTCGCTTCCTTGGAAGAGGTGTATGGGGTCTGATCAACTCCATGACAAATGGGTAGCACGACTTGTGTGTAAAGATGCGCAACCTCTGCTGAGTGTAAAACTGGTATACTAGCCGTGCTCACGGTCATGAGCAGCTCAGACACTCACATGATTAATTTATGGAATTAAATTCAATTTGTCATTTGCATCGCATTGGGATTATTTTATTATTACTTTTTATTTATTATTACTATGGTTTGGTATTTACTTACAGTTAGTAACTGCTAATAAAATTTTGACCAACTTATAAAAGCAATGCTCAGCTTCAACCTTTATTTTATTGAACAGCCTTACACTTCACATGAACTCCCAGCTTTGGTGAGTTCATCCACATTATTCCCCACAACTTGTTGAGCGATGAACATATGTGAGCTCACCCTTGCTGTCTCACACCCCTCACAGGAGAAGAACATGTGGTCGAAGAGGAGCCGCCTAACGAGGAGTTCGACTTGATCTAGATGGTGTCTACGAGTCAGCTTTGTGGCGCTAGAGAAATAATATTTAGTTCATTTTATATTTATTATTTATTTTGTAAGACTTCCGCTATGTATTAAGTACATTTATGATATTTATGACATTGATCTCTATGCACTCTGTTATTATATGTGTTGTCTTCTTTGGTGCATATATGAGATGCACCCAGCTTTGTCCCTTAAATCCGGGTGTGACAGGAGTGGTATCAGAGGAAATGTTGACTGTAGGACGAAACCTAGATAGAAATGGACAAAACCCTTACCTACTTACCTTACTCTGATTCTTTCTATACTTTCCTGATCCTGTCTCACCTTCTACTATTCTACTCTGATTATTCTTACCTTTTCTACTCTAAGACAAGATGGATTTCACACCTTGGAATCCTATATGTATGACCTTCTTGGATGTTTGTTCTTATGATAAATGCTTGATTTACTTCTTTGATTGATTGAATTAGTATAGCAGGGCATTTTAGCATGTACCACCATAAGGTAATGTATTAGCTTTAGTAGGTGGCACACTTAGCTAATAAATCCCCAGAGTAACATGCTTCATAATTACTTGCCTTGTCCACAATCCTTTCTTCCTTACCATGTGTTTCTAACTCAGATGGTCAATACCAGGAAGGGTGGTGGAATTGATCTACCCCCCAATTGACACAGTCGGAGGATATTTAGACAACCGCAACAACAAGAAGAGATGAATCCTCCAAACCCTCCACCAGCCGGAACTAACCCAGCTGTTGCAGCCCAAATGCAGATAATGCAACAAATGGCTGACACTATGACAGATATGCACAAGTAGATGTGGCAGGAACACCAAGAGATGCGCCAAGAGAGGAGGGTGCAACAACAGCAGCAAGCACCACTGCCACCACTGCCACCACCACTTCCACCCCAGGACAAGCACCGAGAATTTATGAGCCACAAGCCGCCTACCTTCGCCAGCTCTCCAGATCCTCAGCATGCTGATGATTGGTTGAAGTCAATTGAGAAGATGCTAAACATCGCCCAATGCTCTGATCGAGAAAAGGTTCTATATGCTTCTAGTCGTTTGACTGGTCCCGCTGCTGACTGGTGGGATTCGTATGTTGCTGCCCATGATGCTGCGGACACTATTACTTGGGCAGAATTCAACATGCAATTCAGAAACTACCACATTCCTGCTGGGTTGATGAAGATCAAAAAGAAGGAATTTCTGTCATTAAAGCAAGGCAACATATCTGTCAGCGAGTATCACTACAAATTCATTCAGCTATCGAGATATGCTCCTAATGAGGTGGCTAATGATGAAAGAAAGCAAGAGCACTTCACAGAAGGACTCAATGGGCCACTACAGTATGCACTGGTTGCTCATACATTTCCATCATTTTAGAGGCTGCTTGATAAAGCTCTAACTATCGAACACAAGCGTGTTCAATTGGGAGACCTGAAGAGGAAGCCATTCCCAGGGGCAGGGTAGCAGCAGTGTTCGTCCTTGCTATGTTCTGCCACAGGGTACACCAACTCGTCTTGGAGGATGACCATGCCCAACTCAGTACGCTCCACAGGGGACTCCACAGACACCCCCACTCGTCAGGCTGCCCCCACTTGCACCCTAGTGAGGCCTACAGGATAAAAGACAGGCCCTACGTGCTTCAAGTACAGTCAGGTTGGGCATTATGCAAATGCTTATCCGGCGGGGAAATCTAGTGCACCAGCTCAGAACAAGCAAAAGACTCCTGGCAAGGGATTCTCTATTGCCAGGGTTAATCAAGTTAGCGCTGATGCTACTCCTGAGGGGGCTGACATCGCACTTGGTATGTTTTATATTATTGCAATTCCTACAACAATATTATTTGATTCTACTGCTACACATTCATTTATGTCTGCTCGATATGCCAACACAAATGAGATACCACTGCAAAATATGAAAACACCAATGTTAGTAATTACACCTAAAGGGCCTGTTGAGGTAAATTATATGACACAAAGATTGACATTGACAATTATGGGAAGAGAATTCTGGGTTACCCCTATAGTATTATAGGAAAGCAGTATAGATTTGATCCTTGGTATGTCATGGTTAAGAAAGGCAAAGGCCATTATGCAATGTGGTAGGGGTATTGTAGAACTCACTAGTCCTAAAGGAGAAAGATTTCAAGTTGAAATTGCAGTAACTACCTCTACCAGACGTGCGACATTCTTAATAGATGGGAAGTTTGTTGGAGACAACATCCTTGTGGTTAGGGATTCTCCAGATGTCTTTCCGGAGGAGTTACCAGGGATGCCACCAGATAGTGAAGTTGAGTTTGTCATTGATCTCTTACCTGGGACTGCTCCTATTTCTAAACAGCCATACATGATGTCCGTAGAAGAGTTAAAAGAACTTAAGAAGCAACTAACTGAGTTACAGGAGGCTGGGTACATTCGTCCGAGTTCCTCACCTTAGGGAGCACCAGTACTGTTTGTACAGAAGAAGGATGGTTCATAACGGATGTTTATGGACTATAGATCACTTAATGATGTTACTATGAAGAACAAGTACCCGTTGCCTCGTATTGATGACTTATTTGATCAGATGAGAGGTGCTAGGGTGTTTGCTAAGATTGACCTCAGGTCGGGCTACCATCAAATGAAGATTAGGCCATCTGATATTCCCAAGATGGCTTTCTCTACCCGATATGGTCTATATGAATTCACAATCATGTTGTTTGTCTTAACTAATGCACCAGCCTACTTCATGAATTTGATGAACAAGGTGTTCATGGAGTATCTCGATAAATTCGTCATGGTATTCATCAACGACATTCTTATTTATTCCAAGAATGATAGTGAGCATGAGGAGCATCTGCGGATGGTGCTACAGAAGTTACAGGATAATCAGCTTTATGCCAAATTTACCAAGTGTGAGTTCTGGCTTGATGAAGTAAATTTCCTCGGGCATATCATCTCCAAAGGATGAATTTCTATGGATCCAGCTAAAGTAACAGCGATAGTTGATTGGAAGGTACCAAGTAAAGTCTCAGAGGTTCGAAGTTTCCTAGGACTCGTAGGCTATTACCGGCGATTCATTGAAGGGTTCTCCAAGATTGCTAAGCCTACTACCTCATTGTTAGAGAAGGGCAAGGAGTTTAAGTGGACTAAGGAATGCCAAGAAAGCTTCAATCAATTGAGGTCTAAATTGATGGCTGCTACAGTGTTGGTGATGCTAGATTTACAGAAGAATTTTGATATATATTGTGATGCAAGTTGCCAGGGCTTGGGATGTGTGCTTATGCAAGAAGGACACGTGATTGCCTACGCGTCTCGTCAGTTACAGAAACATGAGTTGAACTATCCCACTCATGACTTAGAACTGGCAGCCGTTGTGCATGCTCTCAAGATTTGGAGACACCATATTGTGGGAACCAAGTGCTGAGTCTACACTGATCACAAGTGCTTAAAATACATATTCACTCAGAAGGATCTCAACCTTAGGCAACACTGATGGTTGGAGCTCATTAAGGACTATGATTTGGAGATTCATTATCACCCGGGCAAGGCGAATCTGGTTGCAGATGCCTTGAATCGAAAGGAACATGTCCATTCAGCTATTGTTGCCCAGCTGCCCGATGAGATTGTTGAAGATTTTAGGAGACTCAATCTGGGAATTGTTGCACATACTGAAGGAGTCACCATTGAATTGGAACCTACCTTGGAGCAAGAAATCTGTAAAGGTTAGATTGGTGACGCTAAAATTCAAGAGATCAAGGATCTGATTACCGAAGGTAGAGGTCTAGAATTCACGGAGGATGAGCAAGGTACGATATGGTTCAAGGACCGGATATGTGTTCCTGAGATTGATAGCCTTCGTGAGACTATATTGAAGGAAGCCCATGATTCTGATTACTCTATTCACCCTAGTAGCACTAAGATGTATCAGGATTTGAAGCAGAAGTACTGGTGGAATGGGCTAAAAAGAGATGTGGTGGCACACGTGGCTAAGTGTGATGTGTGTCAAAGAGTCAAGGCCAAACATCAAAGACTAGCTGGATTATTGCACCTGCTTAAGATACCTGAGTGGAAATGGGAAGAAATTAGCATGGATTTCATTGTTGGACTACCCCGCACTCTTGTAGGGTATGACTCTATTTGGGTGATTGTGGACAGACTGACAAAAGTGGCTCACTTCATACCTGTGAGGACTAATTACACGGGAGCCAAGCTTGTAGAGTTGTATATGACTCAGATAGTATGTTTACATGGGGTGCCTAAGAAGATTGTGTCAGACCGAGGATCACAATTTACTTCTCGGTTTTGGAAGAAGTTGCATGGGTGCTTGGACAATCAGTTGAATTTCAGTTCGGCCTACCATCCTCAAACTGATGGGCATACCGAGAGGACCAACCAAGTACTGGAGGATATGTTAAGAGCTTGTGCTCTTAAACATGGTGGTAGCTGGGATAAGAGCTTACCATATGCGGAGTTCTCTTACAATAATAGCTACCATGCCAGTTTGAAGATGTCACCGTTTGAGGCTCTATATGGCAGAAAATGCAGGACCCCACTATATTGGGATCAAACTGGAGAAAGGCAATTCTTTGGGCCTGAAATAATACAAGAGGCAGAAGAACAAGTGTGAATGATAAGGGAGAATTTGATAACTGCACAGTCAAGGCAGAAAAGTTATGCAGATACCCGGAGAAGGCTACTAGTGTTTAAGGAGGGTGATCACGTGTATCTGAAGGTGTCACCAATCCGGGGTATGAGAAGATTCAAAGTCAAAGGGAAGTTTTCTCCTCGCTTTATTAGACCCTTCTTAATCCTAAAGCGAGTGGGAGAAGTTTCATATCAACTAAAACTACCTGATCATCTTGTGGGTGTACATGATGTCTTTCATATATCACAACTGAAGAAGTGTCTCAGGGTGCCTGAAGAGCAGCTACCAATGGAGGATCTCACTAGTAGAAAAAGGCTCAACGCCTGCGGAACGATATATTTTTACAGACGGATCCGGTTATCCACCGACTGTGCTATTTTTAGTGGCGGTTCCTTAAGAAAACCGCCACTAGAAATCGTATTTTTACTGGCGGTTCCTTAAGAAAACTGCCAGTAGAAATCCATGATTTGTAGTGGCGGTTTTCTTAAGAAACCGCCAGTAGAAATACGATTTCTAGTGGCGGTTTTTTTAAGGAACCGCCACTAGAAATCATTTTTATCCTTAATTTTTCGAGTTTTTCAAATGACCTCGTATGACAAAACCACTAAAATAAAAGTTGTAGATCTCTAAAAGTTATGAAACTTTGTAGTTGACAACTTTTTTATTTGAACTCATTTCGGTTCTCAAAAATTGAATCTAAGTATGTCAAATTTAAAATTCAAATTTTGCAAACTACCTCGGATGAAAAAAGTGTCAAAATAAAAGTTGTAGAACTTCAAAAGTTATTTATCTTTGTAGTTGACAACTTTTTTATTTGAATTCGTTTAGGGTCTCAAATAAGCAATTTATACTAAAATGGTTGTAATATGTGGAGAAAACAAATACAAACTAGACACAAGGCATGTCATAGACGGAGTGGTAGTGCAGGGTCCGCGCGAGGGTGAGGTCGACGGTTCGATTACTAACAACCGCGTAGCGCGCGAATTTTGCGCGAAAAATGCCGCGACTTGCGACTTCGGCAGGGTAGGCCTAATAGAAATTAATTTTTTTTCACTATTTTTAAAATCTGTTTTATGTTTCCTGGAAACGATTTGCACTGGCGGTTTTATTATGTCGACCGCCAGTGAAAATCGATTTTCACTGGCAGTTTTATTACGTCGACCGCCAGTGAAAATCAATTTTCACTGGCGGTCTTCAGTTACCCGCCTGTAAAAATGATGATTTTTACTAGCCTCTAGCACTGGCGGTTACGATAAACGCCACTAAAAATAGGTTTATGACCGCTAGTATAGATCTTCTCTGTACTAGTGTCTTAGTGTTCAAGATGATCTGACTTATGCTGAGTATCCTATCAAAATTCTTAATACCTTGACTTGTGTCACAAGGAGTAAAGTGATTAAGATGTGCAAAGTGCAATAGAGTCACCATGGAGAAGATGAAGCTACATGGGAAAGGGAAGAAGAACTATAAGTAGATTTTCCCCATCTTTTCTCTAATCCTTCCTAAATCTCGAGGATGAGATTCTTTGTAAGGAGTTAGGATTTGTAATACCCAAATTATAATGTTTATAAAAGAGTTGATCTCCTTATTTGATTTGCCATCTATCTTTGGGACATGTGACAAATCATGTTTAAAAATGAATAATTCTTTACTACAACACAAATAAACCATGCATCATATTGGATTTTTGTTTGTGCATTTAATACAATAATAACATAGATAAAAATATAATAATAAAAATATAATAATAATGAGATGAAGATTTGAGGAAAAAGGGGAGAAAAGAAAAAGAGAGCATATAAAATATAAAGAAAATTTATATATTTCCAAAATTGGTACTTCTTAATTTCACAATATAATTCAAGGATAAATTCTGCACAAGGTTTGAATTTAAAATTTAAATTCAAATTGAAGCTGGGAATAGAGAAAAGAAAAACAAAAAATAAAAAGAATAAAAGAAAAACATAACCTGGCGACTGGGCCCAATCCTGTCAGCCCATTCCCCAATCCCTCTCCTGCGTGGCCCACCTTGCTCCACCACGTGCAGCCGCTTTCTTTTCCGCACCGATCTGCTGAAGCCGCTGACATCCGGGGCCACTCGTCCGACTCGCGCTCGCTCTTGCCTCACACTAGATGGTGGGACCCATCCGCCAGCTCTATCCCTCCCCTTTCTTCGCCGCTTCTGTTCTTCTCCACGCACGACCAGCTCTCGCGCAACAACGACGCCGACTTTATAGGGCTCGGATGGGAGGATAAGAACTCGACCTCGTGCCCCACGACTGTCCCTACACCACTTTCTTAGCAACCGACACCGAGAAATCGAGCCTAGGGAGGAAGAGAGAGAGTCGGAGCCGCTGCCATGAATTCTTCTTTTGCGCCGCCGGTGGATTCCCTCAATGTCGGGTTTTAGTCCTCGGGGTGTGTCCGAGGAAGGGTACCTACATCTGAGGAAGTCGCCCACGACCGTAATTGGGAGGGAGGACCGCCGTAGCTCAGGGAAATTCTCACCGACGACCGCGATGAACTCGGATCCGCGTTTCGTCGCGACCAGCTCCAACCCGGCGTCCAATTGCGGTGAGCTATGTACCTGTGCGCTCGGCATAATATGATACTCTGTTTGACCTGAGTCATGGTAGATTAGGAGCGTTGTGCAGCCGTATCACCCAAGTCCAGTGATCCCCTACCATGGATGGTGGCGGCGCCGCCGCTTCTTGTATCGGGCCATGGAGGAGGATTCCTGGTTGCCCGATCTAAAATGAACAATTGCGATTAGACCCAGGGTAAAGCTTCCCGCGTGAAATCGGATCCGTTGGATCGTGATCGATCGGTCTCGAGTTGATCACGATTATTTAAAATATGGGCCGTGGATCTCTGACCCGACGACGGTACCGGTTTATTAGCGCCAGATTTAATCCTGACCGTGGGGCGCGGATCCAACGGCCAGTATGTGGCCATACCCCTTCGCTGTGCTCATCTTCTAAAAGAGACCCTGGGGATCCTCGTTATCAACCCGCCGTCCGTGGTTGCTGTGCACTGAGTCTGGGCAAATTTGCGAGTTAGACCCTATGTTTCTTAGTAAATGACGCGTAGTCCAGAGACCCGAGGGATTTAATAATTAATGATAAAAATTGATTTTTATAGAAAAATAATCATTAAAACTTGTATAATTCCTAGAAAATTCATATGTACTCCAAATTGATTCATTCCAGAGACATTAATGTTGTAATAATATTGTCTATCAATTAGTAGTTCTGTTTAATCATGAAACTTGAATTAAAATTGTTCATTTGAATTAACCTATTCTAAATACTCAATAACTTCGGAAATTCATAACTTAATAATCGTAGATCCAAATTGAGTGATTCTTGTTCCTACGATCTCGTTACGCAGCTTAGAATATTATCATGCATTATGTTCTATTGTTTGGTGTTATATTAATTTTCGCTATACTATGTATGTTTGTATTGATGCGAATAGACGAGCAAGCCAAAGAGGATCCAGGGGTTCAGCTGGTGGAGACTGCTGAGCAGTAGCTCGTTGAAGGCAAGTTGTGCCCTTGATCACTTCTTTTTACCTAGTCATGTTCTTCTTAATCATAATGATCTGCATAGGTTAATTTTGATGGGACCCAATAGGTTACCCTACTTTGGCTATCTTTATACCTTGTTTTACCACTGAATTTTTGGGTAGTACATGCTATTGCTTTATGTGGTTTTGGGTATGGAGATATACATTACTCATGTTCACACTTTTATTATCAGTTTATTATTTACTATTCATGATAAGATCATTATGGTAATTGGAACATGGATAACCACCTGGGAAAACAGTGCTACCACAAGGGTTTAATGGGATGCCCTTGGTTGATTAACTAGGAAAGCTAGTGCATGACTAACTTACCCGATAGGGGCAAGGGCAGTAGGAGAGTGGTCAGTGTAGGGAGGTCCTTGGGTTGATTTTGCTGCGATGGCGGTCAGGAGAGGGATCTCTACAGTGGAGCTTCCTATAAACTACAGCGGGTTTTCTGAAGCTAGTGGAACTTAGTAAAGACCTCGTAGTGGTACCCTACCTCGCTTCCTTGGTAGAGGTGTATGGGTTCTGATCAACTCCGTGCCAAATGGGTAGCATGACTTATGGGTAAAGATGTGCAACCTCTACAGAGTGTAAAACTGGTATACTAGCCGTGCTCACGATCATGAGCAGCTCGGACACTCACATGATTAATTTATGGAATTAAATTCAATTTTTCATTTGCATCGCATTGGGATTATTTTATTATTACTTTTTATTTATTATTACAATGGTTTGGTATTTACTTACACTTAGTAACTGCTAATAAAATTTTGACCAACTTATAAAAGCAATGCTCAGCTTCAACCTTTATTTTGTTGAACATCCTTACACTTCACATGAACTCCCACCTTTAGTGAGTTCATGCACATTATTCCCCACAATTTGTTGAGCGATGAACATATGTGAGCTCACCCTTTCTGTCTCACAACCCCCACAGGAGAAGAACAGGTGGTCAAAGAGGGCCGCCTAACGAGGAGTTCGACTTGATCTAGGTGGCGTCTTCCAGTTAGCTTTGTGGTGCCAGAGAAATAATATTTAGTTCATTTTATATTTATTATTTATTTGGTAAGACTTCTGCTATGTAATAAGTACATTTATGATATTTATGACATTGATCTCTATGCACTCTGTTATTATATGTGTTGTCTTCTTTGGCGCATATATGAGATGCACCCGGCTTTGTCCCTTAAATCCGGGTGTGACACACTGCCCATGGGAATGAGATACAAGCATGCCAAGCTGCCTTTAATATAGTATGCACTTACATAGAAACTGCTGCTAGCTCCAGCAAAGATGGTCTAGTCTATCTGAAATACACATTCAAGTGCAAGAGCCAGTTTGATGAGACAAATGATGATTGGCTAGATGCCATCAAAGCAACCAGTGATGAATTGCTTGGTGCTTACTCGAAGGCTGAAGATTATGCCATGACAATAGCCTTTGGGGGTCGAGGCAAAAAGAGACTGAATAGAGTTTTTGATGTCATCAGATTCATGTATCTGGATTATTGCTATCCTGTGCGCAAACAAGGGAAGAAGAGGAAGGCCGCTACTTCGGCGACTTCTAGCACGCTGAAGTCAAAAAAGATTAAAGTTCTAACTTAGCGGCCTAGGCGCATTGAAATGGCCGAAGTGCTAAAGATGATTGAGGGGTCTACTTGTGTATCAAGCCAAGCCACTCTATGCCCGCCGAAGCTAGAACAGAACCAACTGAGGGGCCAAAGTTGAAAAAGGCAGAGTAGCCGAAGGCCTAAAAAATTCCTGCAATAACCCCAAAGAGAAGGAGGATGGCCAGCGTACTAGACGCTGTTATGGAATCCACAAAGGTGTTAACTCCCACTTCTGCTGAAGCACTTAGCATGGAAGGCGAGAATACAAAGAAATCTGACAAAGTTGGCATGGCGCAGGTTGCAGCTGGGGCTAGGCCCTCGACTCCCGCCGAAGCAAGATTTTCAGAGGCTATTGAAAAGGGGGTTGAATCAAGACCTTTGGATGCCACGAAAGCACCATTACTGTTAGAAAAAGAGAGGGCTACCGAAGAATCTGAATCCCCTGCTCTCGGAGCATCTACTGAGGAGTTGGACTTTATAGTGCATCATTCTTCAAGGAAAATATTATCAAAAGAGCAAATTGCTGAAGCACAACATTACGCCAGGGATCTACAGTACCCTCGAGGGTCCTTGGTGTACGGTGGGGATGATGAAGATGACTTCCTTTATTGTCTGCCTGACAATAAAGAGATTCATGTCTGCCAGGAGATGGCAGACAATGTAGGATACCCGAAGCTTGAGTTAGGTTTTTCTATAATGACGAAGGATCAACTCGCAGATAGCCTCGCCTATAACAGTCTGAAGGTGGGAACATTTTAACTTGTTAGAAAGCAAATTATTTTTGTAGTTTATTTCTTTTTCAGTGCTTTTATTTTTGTAGGGCTTAATTCTGAGCAAGGATTTAAAGGCCCAGAAGAAAGCCGAAGATGAAAGCTGCCAGCTAGCGCTTGGAAATCTTCGATCAGAAGTTATTACATTAAGGAATGAAGCTCTTGAAAAAGACAAAATACTGCTCTCCTTAGTGGATAGGCTAAAAACCAGCGAAGCCCAGCTTAACGCACAAGCCGAAGCTCACAAAGCTGAGGTTGAAGGTTTAAAGAAGGAACTTGCTAAAATGAATGAAAATTTTGAAGTTGCGAAGGAAAAACAAGAAATAAGTGAAATGGAAACAGCAAGGGCGCAGAAAAATATTGACGAACTTCGGGACTCCAGAGAAAAATGCTATGAAGTATCCATGGATTGTGCGAAGAGACTAAAAGATGGCTTTGCAAAGGTGGGTGCATACTCATTGTTGGGGACTTGTTCTCAAATGCTATGAATTAAGAACAAGGCAACATAAAAGGGTTAATAGTTAGAACCCTTCGTCTTTTGAAGCATTATATCTCTTAGGATATAAAGATCTTTAGACGAAGGGCGTGAAGGACATACCTTCATCATTTTAACACATATTAATGAAGGAAGAAACATATAAAACATGAGAAATAACATAAATAATCATATGGCGTCATTAATATACTCAAATCATATTTTTATGAACAAACGTGAACTTTATCGAATTACATTTGTACCTTCGGTTCGACAGAAGGCAAAGATCCAAGCGTGACGTGTAATCAAATACAAATCAGCGTGAACAGTACGAGGGGACTGTTCATCTATTTATAGGCATAGGACGCAACCTATGAGATTTTACATTCATGTCCTTTACAAAAGATTACAACTATGACACAGGCTCTCATGGACTAATCGGTCATTTTATCTTTAAGTCGGTGCGATCCTTCGTCTTGAGACATGTTACTGTGCCGAAGCTTCATGGATGGTGGCTTCGACGCTGCTTTTAACAGGATCTGCCGAAGGTATCTCCTCTTTCAGGATCTTCGGCGACGAAGCATATCTCCAACAGTAGCCTCTTCGCGGTGCTAGATCGTTTTTCATAACGAGCTTGATTCGTGAAAAAGTATCCTAGGCTTCGGAAAGCTGAAGATCCAAAAAACACCTTCCTTGAGCTCGTTGCCGAGAAATGATTAAAATATTCTGAGTGCAAAATGGTCCCGCCATGCGGTGAGCATACACATCCTGGAGATTCATCTTCTCAAGTTCTGCGGCCCACCATTTAGTGAGTGCGGGTGGCCAACTGGCTGGAAGGCTGAGTGGTTTTATGTTAAGGTTGATGAGAAAAAAGAGAAGCTGGTTCAGAGCCCATTAGACTTAATCTTCGGAGAAACTAGGCCCTAGTGTGACATGACACTGGGGGACCATGTCAAATTGCTTTGGGAGAATTTCGAGTTGTTTCGGAGCATATTGGTACTAGGGATTTGGTACAAGAATTCCTAGCTTATAGAGTATTCCCAACTTTGAAAGAATGAGACATGCCGAAGCTCAAAGGGGAAAAGAAAAGGAAAGAACTTGTTCGTCTACCCTATCATTTCAAGTTCAAGAAACACTTCAAAGAACCCTGCCAAGAGTGGTTGGAGACAATTGAGGTTATGTGCAACGAGATTTTGGGCAATTACACGAGAAAAGAAGATTAGTTGATGACTGCAGCCTTCAGCACCCGACCGAAGCGAAGATTAAATTGGGTAATGGATGCTCTGAATTTTGAATATCCAGACTACGAGCGATTGAGCAAGGGCGCCGAAGGGCAAAAAAGGAAAAGAGTTGTCAGTGTTGTGGGCAGCTAGGCCGCTAGAATGGTAAAAGAAGATGAAGAAAAACTAAAGAGGAGAAAACTAAGCCCTGAGCCGAAGGCAATCGCCCCGAAGAAGAGGAAAGCTACGGTCCCAAAGCAAAAGGTAGCTGATAAAGAAGAAGAGACTGCCTCAACACCTTCTGCTGCTGACGTAGAAGAAATTCTAAAGGTAATGACTGAATCCTTGCCCATCAAGCTAAGTCCACTAGGGCCGCATCTGACGAAGCTTTTACAGAAGAAGGAGGAACCTTCAACGACGAAGAAGTCTGCTGGGCCGAAAAAATGAAGAATTATTACTGTGACAGAGGCCATTGAAGAAACACCACCACCAGCTTTGGTGCCAAAAGCACCAACTGTTGAAAGCGCTGCAGCTACCGAAGCTGCACCCGCTGAAGCTGCAACTGCCGAAGGTACAAACTTAGAAACTACACTTTTTGATATTGATAAAATACTTCTGGACATAGCCACAGAAGAGGCTGCTACAGCCGCCGAAGAAACCATGGCCAGAGTGTCTGGGAAAGAGAGGGAAATAGCCGAAGATACTTCAGAAGGAGAAAGTTTCAACTTTCAAAGCTTGATTGGTCAAGAATTAACAAAGGCCGAGAAAGAAGAATTGAGAGACTTCGCCATCTCCTGCGGGTACCAGCCAGGAGCACTACTCTTCGGTGGTATTGACGACGAAAGCCTGGGCTACCTCCGAGACCGAACCAGAGCAAAAGATATCAGTACTTTGTCGAAGAGTATTGGCTTCCCGAAGCTTGAGACCGATATTAGCTGCTACCGACGACAGCATATTATCGGTAGTTTATTCTATTTTAACTTCAAGGTAAAAACTTTTTTTTGTGTTTGCATTGTTTTTAACATCAAAGGTCTTTTCTAACGAAGGTTGCTTCTATACAGAGTATGTTATTAAGCAAAGCTTTGAGGATGCAACAGGATCTTGAGGATAAAAAACACGAAGTTATAATTGAAGGGTTAGAGAGCAAAATAAAAGATCAAACAACTACTCTTGAAAAGAAAGATTTTGATCTTCAGACAATGGAAGGTTTACTGGCAGAAGCTGAGGCCAAAATTGCAAAGTTGGATAAAGAGCTTCTCTCAAAATCAGAGAGTTTCGAACAAGAAAAACAAAAATTTGATAAAAAGCTTGCGGCTGAGGCCAAAAAAAGTTCAAATTTGGAAAACTCATTGAAAGAGCTTCAAGATAAATGTCTGGAGTTCAGCAACCGATGCGTGCAGCGGCTAAGGCAGATCTTCAACTCAGTTGGAGCCAGCTCTAAAGAATTAAACCTTCGGTTGAAGACCTGCCGGGAACCTTCGAACACATTGAGGGCGAAGTTGATGCTCTTGATGGAGTTATAGCAGGTCACGGTGATTTCTGTGCCCTACTAGCTTCTCGTGGCATAGCTGTTGCCTTCATGAAGTCTGGTTGCACGCATGGAAAATTGTTAATAGACCAAACTTCAGCTTATCACCAGCAGATCTGATTGATATCCCCAATCTAGCTCGAAGCATAGGAAACAGATTCATAAAGCAAATGTGGACGAAGAGTGGGCGGAGCCTAGCTCGTGACGAAGCCCAGAGTCATCTCAAGCCGGTAAAGTCATACCTTGCGCTTACCTTTTCCTTGAAACTTGAATTTTCCTTATAATGCTTTGATATGTACAGGATGACAAAGGCGAAGAACACAGAGCCGAAGCCTAGATGGTAATCCGAAGCTCAGCAAATGAAGACGAAGCTAGAGTACCTAGCTGTGGAAAAATTCTAAGGAAACTTTTGTATTAACCCTAGTAAAAAATGTTGTAACTTAGGAATCAGATTGTACTGTGGCGGAACAGCTCGAATTATTCCAACTTAAGTGCCTGAGTCCCACCTTAGAGGCTAGACCACACTTAAATGGGAATAACCCGTCAATCCCTCGGATCTAGTCCGACGAGGCCACTGACAGGATCAAGTACCACAGTCTCACTCGATGGTGAGTCACAGAACAAATACAATAAAGCATAAAACCTTACATTGAAGAGTATTAAACTTATTACATCATCATCAGAGTTTTAACAAAAGTAGTCATCATTGTTCGAAGTGCAGCGGAATAAAACTAACTATAAATAAACAGAGAGATGGGGAAGCCTGTCCCATCACTCCTCATGCTCCTCCTCTACCGAGGCAGGGTCCCACTCGACTGTCCAACCCAGTGGCAAGGTGGACGGCCAAGTCACTCCAGCATCCATGTCCTCCAGAGAACCTGTAAAATTATGCCACAAGCAAGGCTGAGTATACTAATACTCAGCTAGACTTACCCGGTGTGAGGAGTCTACTCCTGTACCTCTAGACATGCAGCTGTTTGGCTGTGGGTTTGGTTGCCAAAAGCACTAGCTGAGTTTATAAATGAAGTTTTAGCTTTGTCAAGTTTTAGTGTGACTCTCTTAAGACTAGAGGTGTACTATCTACTCATTCATGATAGCAAGCAAATTTAGCAATCAACATCTTTATCACATCACCACATTTCCACTTGTTACTCAATGCAGTACAATGGATCAAGCAGTCTCATTAGCTGCGAGAAGCAGACGATTCAAATCGAGTTTTTATCCTTGCAAGGTAAACCTAAATACACGACGTGGCGAGGCAATCCGTCCCCACACACATCAACCGTCCCCATCGATTCCCCGTCAGCAGAGAGGGGCTCACCGCCTTGGCGTACAATGCCTCACTGACCCCGACTGCCACCGTGCAGTGACCGCACTTGTACCCACCATAACCGAAATGGGAGACCACGTCTCAGGTCGCGTGAGGAGGGCAATCTACTGCTAGGTTCAATCAGGCACTAGGCTTACCGATTTAACATATTTCTCGGCATATGTTTAGTACGTTCGAACGCTTGACACAGGTATCCGCACGTTAAATCCTTATTCCAATTTCATCTCGTAGACATTGCAACCCCCCATGGGTCCGAGTCCACAGACCCTTATCATTCTATTATCAAGGTGGATACAATCAACTTTCCTGACCTCGCGCGAGTGCTAGAAAAACCACTCACTTCTACCGAGATCCCTATTTAGCAAAGTAGCTACTCGACCTAGCATACTAGTATCCATTTCAACAAGGGTTCCTGAGTTCATGCAACTAGGGTTTCAACCAACTCCTACACTTAAGTGCACTATACAAGCCTACAAACATTAAGTGTAGTAAAATATCATATAGAACAGGTTATGCATAAAACCGGGGCTTGCCTTCCAAAGCTGGGGCAGGCAGATCCTCTGGGGCAGTCTCTGGTGCTGGATCCGGGGCTACCTCCTGAGCAGCTCCTTGCTCCGGCACGAGGACGTACTCTCCGTCGGCGAGGTTGCAATCTATCGAATGTAATGAATAAGAATATGTATGCCATGATTATGCAGGATTTAATCATCATTATGCTAAGTGAAGAAAAAATAAGTTAGTTAGTAATTTAGGGTTTCCCGGTTATACGTGGCTCTTTAGTGGTTTATGCTTATCTATTTTAGGTTTGGGTTTTGCCCAGGGATAAGCATAGTGAATTGAACTTGGATTTCCCTTAGATGTTTTAGTAGACAAATGAGGGATTTTGCTGGTTGGGTTAAAATGACATTACTCTCCATTATTAATTTTTCCTTTTTCCTTTTCTATTTATGAATTCTTGGGTGGGTTTGAACTACAATAGTGGTTTAACTTTGTTCAAAAATTCTCTAAAAATTACAGTGGGTTACTATTGGTCATTGTAGTTTGTCCTATTAAATTGAGGTGAAAACTAATTCAGATATTACTTGTGCAAAATTAACAATAATAAGTTTAAAAGGGCATTTTACACTATAGCTGTGATTTAATTGAGGTTTCTGTACCAAGTTGTATTTTTGTCCAAACACATAGGTAATATTTGGCCTTTGTGTTAAAAATCACAGAAAAAGGCATACTGGATATTTAGTTGTGAATTTCTAAAGTTTTATGCCAAAAAGGTGCTTATAACTAACTTGTTATTTGAAAAATATCAAACAATAGATTTCATATTTTTCCTATGTTTATAATAACAAAACATTAGTTATCCCAAGGTTTGGGGTGTTTTCTTCTTGGGGTTATTTTTCTAGGGTTTTTCTAAGTTTTCCTTGTTTTCTTAAAATAAAAGGTATCTCATTTATTCTGTACTAAACAAGGGTATAATAAATTTTTCTAGTGAACTATACTGAATAAGTGAACTAACAAAAATGCGGGTGTTTCTTGGTTCTTTATTTAAGCCACTTTTAATATTTTCTCTAACCTTAGGCTAAAAATGATTTAAATGGTAAACTCTACCTTAACTTGGTGTACAGAGGGGTTTATTATTTTTGTACATGTTAGGAAGTGATCAAGCACATCTCTGATTTTTCATAACCTTAGTCTAACAATGTAACTATTTTTCCTTTTATTATTTAGCTTTTGGCCAAATCAATATTTAAATCTAAACTTTAAATTCATTTGCAATACTAAGGGGGTTTTGTATTTTTCCTAAGTAGTTCACATTATTTGGAATCAGACAAAATTGGTTTGATCAGATTTGGTTGCATAAAACTGAAGTTATGAATTTTGCAAGCTCTATTTGCATTTAAATTAGAAGTATTAAAAAGGTTTCCTGGAAAACCAGTTTACACCGAGGACCCTGGGTTCATTCTAAATCAAACCACTCATTTCTACCCCTGCGCCACTATTCTCCTGAGTCACTGACAGTTCAAAACCCCCCCCCCCCCCCGACCTTTCCATCCTCTTCCCTAAGGTCCTTCCCCTAATGTAAATAGTATCCGCGGGAAAGAAAAGGGCAGCGCGGCTTACCGGCGGTGAGAGAGGTCCGGCGAGGGGCGAGGTTGGCTTCGGGAGATTCTGGCGGTCACAGCGAGGTACGGCTCAACGGCGGGGGTGGCCGGAATCGGCCGGACCACGTGCGCAGGCGGGTGATCTCGTCGGCGGAGGGTGTTCCGGCTGAACCACGGTGATCTAGTTCAATTAAAAGGCATAGTGAGCTCCACGGGATGACGTAGAGGCTATATGCACAAGGAATCGAAGAATGGGGCAGAGATTTACCCGGTCTACGATCACGGGCGGTCGGGTGAAGTCCGGCGACCGTGGACTGGCTTCTCCGGCGAAGCAAGGTCCGATTCCTTGCTCGGAGAGCTTCACCGAGGCATGCACGGTCACTTCCAACGGTCGGGCGTGGCTGGGAAGGGCTCTGCTGGCCGGTCTACGGTGGCGGTGGATCGGGTGGCCGCGGGCACGCCGTTGCAGGGCAACGCTAGTGGTTTTCTAGCTCCGGTGAGGTCGAGCGTGCGCGGATGAGTACGGTCGACGCCTGAGGGGGCTTTATAGGCGCGGGCGCGAGCAGGGGACACGGGCACAGCTCAGCGCGGCGTGGGGCGCGTGGGGTCGGGCGCGGGCGTGCTCTGGCGTGCTCAGAGCGCGTCAAACACGTGGAAGTGTTCTTCTGCCCATGTTCAACAGCTCGCCGAGATCGCTAGCGTGCGAATCTTAGCAAAAATCCGGCGCAGGCCTCCTCCTAACACCTAGGGCTACCTCTTGTATGTGAGTCCCCATGGCAGATATGCACTAGGTAGAGAGATATGCGGACACCAAAACTGGCTTGTCCCTCTGCCCACCTCGCGACAAAAGCCATGCCAAATCATGTCAAACGTCTAGGGCTCGATTTCAACTTTTCCAGGGGTGCCTTAGGTGGTATGCCACATTTTTGGTATACAACTTAGGTGGTTTTGATGCCATCTACTAAGTGAACACGGTGGATCTTTAGATTAGGTTCAAAATTTGACTTAGATTGAATTAGAGAGCTCTAGCTCTCTCTCCACTTAAGGAATGGATTTGGGGTTCTTTAAGGGGTCTTTTTGCAATGTTTCCTCTCTGTATTTTGTAGATTATAATGTTACTTAAAATTTGGCTAAAGGTTAACTCATGATTTGCACATTTGCTTAACCTTCCCCCCCTTTACCAGGGTTTTGGGAGTTAAGAGCTTAAGGATGGTCTAGGGTTTATTCTTCTCTTGCCCAAGGTGATAATTGCATAAATGCTTGGGTAGTGCTTTTGGTCATTAACATTCTTGGTTAATACATGGTTCTTAAGGTTTTAGGGCTCCCTCTCCTCCACTTAACCACATGAGATAACATGTCATGGGTGCAAGTAGGGAGTCACGGCCTTGGTAACACATGGGTGTTACAGCCCTCCCCCCTTAAAGGAATCTCGTCCCGAGATTTTATTTAGAGTGCCTTGGAGGGGTGCCATGAAGGTGTGCTAATGTGTGGTTTCTTCATTTATCCATGTTTCTCTAGTTAACTGCTCTTCGAATGTCATTCTCTTTGCAACTTCAGAAGGAAGTCCCTTTTAAGTCATTTCCACAACTTATACTATCCTTATCATTTAAGTTTTTCTTATATTTGAATTCAAAGGGCAGGTGGGGGTGGGGTTTTGGGTTACATACCGACTCCTTTGGGCAGAAAGTCGGGGAAGCGAGAACATAGAAAATCCTCAGTCTCCCACGTAGCTTCTTCTACTGAATGGTGGTTCCACTGCACCTTATACATTCTGATCGATTTGGCCCGCGTTGATCTCTCCTTTTGATCCAGCACTTTGACGGGGTGTTCCTGATAAGACAAGTCTGGTTCTATCTCAATTTCTAGTTCAGGTAATACTTCAGTGGGTAAGCGGACACACTTCCGTAGCTGAGATACATGGAACACACTGTGAACTGCTGACATGTGGGGTGGCAAGTCCAATTGATAGGCTACGGGTCCGCAAGTGGCTTTGATCTCATAGGGTCCAATGTAGCGAGGAGCTAACTTGCCCTTGATTCCAAATCTCTGGACACCTTTGGTGGGTGATACCTTAAGATAAACATGATCTCCCACTTCAAACTGTAGAGGCTTCCTTCTCTTGTCATGATAGCTCTTTTGCCTGGCCTGAGCAGCTTCTAAGTTCTTCGTAAAAACTCTGACCTTTTCCTCTGCTTCAAGCACCAAGTCCGGTCCAAATATTTCCCTCTCTCCCGCTTGAGACCAATTGAGCGGTGTCCTGCACCTTCTCCCATACGAGGCTTCAAAAGGTGCCATTTTTAGACTGGACTGGTAGCTGTTATTGTAGGAGAACTCTACCAAAGAAAGACACTTGTCCCAGTTTTTACCATAGTGTAGCACATAGGCTCACAACATGTCTTTGAGGATTTGATTTACTCTTTCTGTCTGGCCATCTATCTGCGGATGATATGCGGAGCTTCTTATTACATGGGTCCCAAGTGATTCTTGGAGCTGCTCCCAAAAGCGTGCCATAAATAGTGCTCCTCTGTCAGATATAATGGTCTTCGGAATGCCATGCAAACGCACTATTTGATCAACATAGATTTCTGCATATTTCTCGGTCTTGTGGGTGGTATGCACTGGTAAGAAATGAGCTGTCTTGGTCAACCTATCCACAATGACCCAAATAGAATCATGGTGCCGGGAGGTATTGGGCAATCCCACGATAAAATCCATGCAAATATCCTCCCATTTCCAAGATGGTATGGGAAGGGGTTGCAAAGGGCCTGCTACCTTTAGATGGCTGGCCTTGACTCTCTGGCAGGTGTCACACTCAGAGATATACTTTGCAATTTCCCTCTTCAATCTGGTCCACCAGTATAAGGATCTGAGATCATGATACATCTTATTGCTGCCCGGGTGCATGGAGAATTTTGAAAGGTGAGCTTCATCCAATATCTTCTTTCTGAGCTCAGGGACCTTGGGAACAACCAATCGATCTCCGAACCATAGGATTCCTTTGTTGTCCTGCTGGAAGCATTTGTATTTTTCTGCTTTCTGCTTGATCATTTCCTTGATAACCTGAACACCCCTGTCTTCAATCTATGCCCTGACTATTTGCTCTTGTAATGTGGGCTCCACCGAGATATAATTTAAAGCTCCTGAAGAAACAACTTCTAGGTTTAGCTTGCACAACTCATCACACAGGGTGGTGACCTTTGCATCCATGCTCATACAATGGCACTGGGCTTTTCTGCTTAGGGCATCAGCCACAACATTGGCTTTGCCTGGATGGTAATGCACCTCCAAATCATAGTCCTTGATTAACTCTAACCATCTTATCTGCCTCATATTAAGATCTGCCTGAGTGAAAATGTATTTGAGACTCTTATGATCAGTGTAAATGTTACAGTGAGCTCCCATCAGGTAATGCCTCCATATCTTAAGAGCATGAACCACAGCTGCTAACTCCAGATCATGTGTAGGGTAGTTCTGCTCATGGGGTCTAAGTGCTCGGGAGGCATAAGCAATTACTCTGTTATCTTGTTTTAAGACACATCCCAATCCAGTACCGGAAGCATCGCAATACACTTTAAAGGGCTTGGTGTTATCAGGTTGAGCTAGCACTGATGCTATTGTCAAATGTTGCCTTAGTGTATGAAAGGCATCCTCACACTTCTGGCTCCAATCATACTTGACTCCCTTCTTCAATAGTTCGGTCATTGGCTTGGCAATTCTGGAGAAATCCAGAATGAATCGTCGATAATACCTTGCCAATCCCAGAAAACTCCGAATCTGTCTCACTGTGGTAGGAGGTTTCCAATCCATTACTTCTTGTACCTTCTCAGGATCAACTGATATCCCATCCTGAGAAATTGTGTGACCCAAGAATTTAATTTCCCTCAACCAGAATTCACATTTAGACAACTTAGCATAAAGACGATGATCGCTCAGTCGCTGAAGCACGATGTGCAGATGCTCAATATGCTTGTCTTCATTCTTGGAATAGACTAGAATATCGTCAATGAAAACGACCACGAATTTGTCCAGCTCTGGCATGAATACTGAGTTCATTAGGTACATGAAATAAGCCGGGGCATTGGCCAGCCCGAAAGACATCACCAAGAATTCATAAAGCCCATATCTAGTAGAGAAAGCCGTCTTCGGAATATCACTGGCACGGATCTTGATCTGATGGTAGCCCGAGCGAAGGTCTATCTTGGAGAATACCTTGGCTCCCACCAACTGATCAAACAAAACATCAATGCGGGGTAGCCGGTATTTGTTCTTGATGGTCACCGCATTGAGAGGGCGGTAATCGACACACATTCTCAAACTTTCATCCTTCTTCTTTACAAACAAGGCTGGGCATCCCCAAGGTGAAGTACTTGGGCGAATGAACCCCTTGTCCAATAACTCTTGCAGTTGCTTCTTCAATTCTGCCAATTCAGCTAGAGGCATCCTATAGGGTCTCTTGGATATGGGGGCAGTTCCGGGTTGCAATTCAATGGCGAACTCTATGTCTCTATCGGGTGGCATCCCTGGCAACTCATCCGTACAAACATCTAGGTAGTCATAGACTACTGGGATTCCTTCAACCGGTGACTCTATCATAGTGAAAGCACAAGAATGGGTACAACCCTGATTAGGCAAATATAAAATAGTCTCGCCATATGCAGGGGATTGAATCTCAATGGCCCTTGCTGCAATATCCAATACTGCCTGATGCCTGGATAACCAATCAGTTCCCAATATGATGTCCACGCTATCCAATCCTAAGATGAGAAGGGTGGTTCTAATCACAAGACTACCCAATTTTATAGGCACTTGCCGGTTGATTTGATTGGTGGCAACCCAGCCTCCTGGTGTTGAAATTGTAATACGCCCATTGGTGTGATGAAAGGTAGCTGACATTTGGCACTAAATTTGGTACTGATAAAACTGTGTGATGCACCAGAATCAAAAATAATAATTGCAGGATAATTCAAAACTGTAAAGATACCAGTCATGACGGGTGCTCCCTCGGGAATGTTAGCCATGGTGTTGAAGTTCAGCCTGGCCTGCCTCACTTGCACCTTCTGCTCTTGCCTTGGTTCTGGTTGGCATTCTGCCCCTGCCTCTGCTGGTTTCAGGGGCAATTCTTGGCATAATGTCCGGTGTTACCACAAGTGAAACACATGTTGTCATTGGTCTGGCGGTATTGCTGCTGCTGTTGATTGTTCCTCTGAGCTAGAAACTTGGTGCAGTTGGGTGCCTGCTGCTGCTGCTGCTGTGGCCGGATCACCCAACACCCTTGCTGTTGCTGAGGTCCTGAGCTCTGAGTGTCAGACACGATCCTGAAGCGCAGTGGCTGAGCTGAGGGTCCTGCCACAGGGGTCTTCCTCTTCTTCTCTGCCTGACGAGCTGTGATACAATCCTCCTGGGAAATGGCCATGTTGACTAACTCATTATAGTCGTTGGCCCTGACTGTGTTGAGACGGTCACGGAGCTTAGTGCTGAGCCCCCTCCTGAACCTATCCCTCTTCTTCTCGTCGGTGTCTGCATGATATCCTGCATACTGGCACAGGTCATTGAAGGCCTAAGCATACTGTAACACTGTCCGGTTCCCTTGAGTGAGTGCCAAAAACTCGTTGAGCTTGCGGTCCATAATGCCCGCTGGTATATGGTGCCCCCTGAAAGCTGCCTTGAACTCTCTCCAATCCACTTCATGGTCAACTGGTTGCATAGCAAGGTAGTGGTCCCACCATGTCCGCGCGGGTCCGCGAAGCTGCTGGGTGGCGAACCTGACCTTAGTCACTTCTGAACAAACTCCATTGTGTAGTGGGAATTTGGATTCCACTACCCTAAGCCATACATCAGCATCAAGTCGGTCCTCTACCCTGGTGAACAACGGTGGCTGAAAACTGAGGAACTCCTGGTAAGTGACTGCGACCGGGTGACGGTGATGGTCACCACCACCATAGTGCTGAGGTGGCGGCTGACGCTGAGCTAGCTGTCTCAAGATCTCGTTCTACTGAGCCATCAGCTCCTACAGAGTAGGAGGCGGTGGCGGTGGTGGAGGAACGCGCTCATTTTGACCACGACGCGCTCTTCCGGCCATCTGAAAAATTCATATATATATTCTCAATATCACGTTTTTGAGGTTCAAGGGTCAATCGTGGTGAAAGAGTCAAAAGGGCGAAACCAATATATAGTGCATAATCATAAAAGATTCCACATTATCCAAACTTTTTCTCTTAAATTAAAACTGACAGCATTCACCAACCATGCTTCCAAAAGAGTTTATCACGATTACATCAATAGCCTAGAAGACTCGACTCTATCTAGCCTAGTACCCCAAGGGTGCAAAAGCTAAGCTAGCTTCAAGGAGTCCTACCATCACAGACTTCTAACTCTATCCTTGCGACCTAGTGAGCAAACGAGGCAACACTCGACTCGGGGGAAGGTGGTCTCCCTGAGCTAGCAGTGTCCAAGCTGGAGGCAGGCTCCTCTCCTCCCTCGATGTCGACATCCTCGTTGGCCTCCATGTCTTGGATCTCCTGGTGGTGCATATCCAGGTGCTGATTAGCCTCTGCAAGCTGTTGCTGGGTGTTGATCAACTGATCCTCGAGGACCTCGATGGTGTTCTCCCTCATCCCCACTAGCTCCTCGAGTTCGTGAATTTCATCTGACAACTGCTCCACTTGTAGATCTTTTTCTACCATCTCAGTGGACAAGTCAACCACAAGCTCCTCTCTATTATCCAAAGTGATCTTGGTTGCCTCCAACAATGCCATCAGATGGGACATTGCCTCACCACGCATCACTTGCAGATGATACAGGGCATTCATGCACCGCACCGTCAAGTGAGCAGTCTGGCCTGGGTAGATAGCCTAGATATCCTTGGCATGCTCTACTCGATCATTCCACATTGGGCCATCCTCCTTCTCAGCGGGAAACAAGCCAATGGGGTGAGTGGACAGCTCCAAGGGGTGGAATCCACAGAAAGTGGTCAGTCCGTGAAGAGCAATCGCCTCGATAGTGTCCTCAGCCCGGTATCCAAAAGACTCGGAGTCCAGCGAACGCCATCCTGGCTGCAAGGGATGAGGCTCTAGGGTCATCCTCACCCTACAGCGGGGCACTCGGTGCTTCTCAAACAGCTGCACCACGTACTGAGGAGGCGTCATGTAACCAGCTCCCTAAAGCACCTCCCACAAAATACGGGGGAAACCCTCTCGCGCAAGTCCGTCAGTGTGGGACTGTGCATTCCCTTCGTCCGAGGATCCGTGAGAAGTCATCTGTGTACAGTTAAGCGTAAGTAAAAGAAAAAGAATTATAAAAAGAAAAAGGGATCACAACTTAGCCTCTCTATAAGTACGACAATGGTACTGGGGTACTTAGTTTGCCATCAATTTGTATCAAAGTTCTTACCCAATTATCCATTAGTTTAATTAAGGATGCATGCATGCTCGTCCTGAACGACCTCACATCAACTTAGAGGGATTAGGGAAGAACTCCCATCCCTTATAGTAGCCGGTAGGGCTTACTCAAATAGCCACCTAACTACCCCTCTATTATTTTAAGGCTTCACATCCTAGGTCTATCCTTATCGTCCTGACGATCTATCCAATGCTTGTTTCTAACCAGTTTTACTTTGAAAAAGGATGGTATTTATAGTTTATTGATTCCTCTGTGGTGGTATGAGCTCTGATACTAGCTGTGGCAGAACCGCTCGAATTATTCCAACTTAAGTGCCTGAGTCCCACCTTAGAGGCTAGACCACACTTAAATGGGAATAACTCGTCAATCCCTCAGATCTAGTCCAACGAGGCCACTGACAGGATCAAGTACCACAGTCTCACTCGATGGTGAGTCACAGAACAAATACAATAAAGCATAAAACCTTACATTGAAGAGTATTAAACTTATTACATCATCATCGGAGTTTTAACAAAAGTAGTCATCATTGTTCAAAGTGCAGCGGAATAAAACTAACGATAAATAAACAGAAGATGGGGAAGCCTGTCCCATCACTCCTCATGCTCGTCCTCTACTGAGGCAGGGTCCCACTCGACTGTCCAACCCGATGGCAAGGTGGACGGCCAAGTCACTCCAGCAACCATGTCCTCCAGAGAACCTGTAAAATTATGCCACAAGCAAGGCTGAGTATACTAATACTCAGCTAGACTTATCCAGTGTGAGGAGTCTACTCCTCTACCCCTAGACATGCAGCTGTTTAGCTGTGGGTTTGGTTGCCAAAAGCACTAGCTGAGTTTATAAATCAAGTTTTAGCTTTGTCAAGTTTTAGTGTGACTCTCTTAAGACTAGAGGTGTACTATCTACTCATTCATGGTAGCAAGCAAATTTAGCAATCAACATCTTTGTCACATCATCATATTTCCACTTGTTACTCAATGCAGTACAATGGATCAAGCAGTCTCATTAGCTGCGAGAAGCAGACGATTCGAATCAAGTTTTTATCCTTGCAAGGTAAACCTAAACACACGACGTGGCGAGGCACTCCATCCCCACACACTTCAACCGTCCCCATCGATTCCCCGTCAGCAGAGAGGGGCTCACCGCCTTGGCGTATAATGCCTCACTAACCCCAACTGCCATCTTGCAGTGACCGCACTTGTACCCACCATAACCGGAATGGGAGACCATGTCTCAGGTCGCGTGAGGAGGGCAATCTACTGCCAGGTTCAATCAGGTACTAGGCTTACCGATTTACCATATTTCTCAGCATATGTTTAGTACGTTCAAACGCTTGACACAGGTATCCGCACGTTAAATCCTTATTCCAATTTCATCTCGTAGACATCGCAACCCCCCATGGGTCCGAGTCCACAGACCCTTATCATTCTGTTATCAAGGTGGATACAATCAACTTTCCTGACCTCGCGTGAGTGCTAGAAAAATCACTCGACTTCTATCGAGATCCCTATTTAGCAAAGTAGCTACTCGACCTAGCATACTATATCCATTTCAACAAGGGTTCCTGAGTTCATGCAACTAGGGTT
Source organism: Zea luxurians (assembly GCA_029449295.1). Classification (NCBI taxonomy): domain Eukaryota; kingdom Viridiplantae; phylum Streptophyta; class Magnoliopsida; order Poales; family Poaceae; genus Zea; species Zea luxurians. The sequence continues at coordinate 6,820,851 of JAOPSE010000005.1, read as the reverse complement.
TCAACCAACTCCTACACTTAAGTGCACAATACAAGCCTACAAACATTAAGTGTAGTAAAATATCATATAGAACATGTTATGCATAAAACCGGGGCTTGCCTTCCAAAGCTGGGGCAGGCAGATCCTCTGGGGCAGGATCTAGTGCTGGATCCGGGGCTACCTCCTAAGCAGCTCCTTGCTCCGGCACGAGGACGTACTCTCCGTCGGCGAGGTTGCAATCTATCGAATGCAATGAATAAGAATATGTATGCCATGATTATGCAGGATTTAATCATCATTATGCTAAGTGAAGAAAAACTAAGTTAGTTAGTAATTTAGGGTTTCCCGGTTATACGTGGCTCTTTAGTGGTTTATGCTTATCTATTTTAGGTTTGGGTTTTGCCTAGGATAAGCATAGTGAATTGAACTTGGATTTCCCTTAGATGTTTTAGTAGACAAATGAGGATTTTGCTGGTTGGGTTAAAATGACATTACTCTCCATTATTAATTTTTCCTTTTTCATTTTCTATTTATGAATTCTAGGGTGGGTTTGAACTACAACAGTGGTTTAACTTTTTCCAAAAATTCTCTAAAAATTACAGTGGGTTACTATTGGTCATTGTAGTTTGTCCTATTAAATTGAGGTGAAAACTAATTCAGATATTACTTGTGCAAAATTAACAAGAATAAGTTTAAAAGGGCATTTTACACTACAGTTGTGATTTAATTGAGGTTTCTGTACCAAGTTGTATTTTTGTCCAAACACATAGGTGATATTAGGCCTTTGTGTTAAAAATCACAGAAAAAGGCATACTGGATATTTAGTTGTGAATTTCTAAAGTTTTATGCCAAAAAGGTGCTTATAACTAACTTGTTATTTGAAAAATATCAAACAACAGATTCATATTTTTCCTATGTTTATAATAACAAAACATTAGTTATCCCAAGGTTTGGGGTGTTTTCTCCTTGGGGTTATTTTTCTAGGATTTTTCTAAGTTTTTCTTGTTTTCCTAAAATAAAAGGTATCTCATTTATTCTGTACTAAACAAGGGTATAATAAATTTTTTTAGTGAACTATACTGAATAAGTGAACTAACAAAAATGTGGGTGTTTCCTGGTTCTTTATTTAAACCACTTTTAATATTTTCTCTAACCTTAGGCTAAAAATGATTTAAATGGTAAACTCTACCTTAACTTGGTGTACAGAGGGGTTTATTATTTTTGTACATGTTAGGAAGTGATCAAGCACTTCTCTGATTTTTCATAACCTTAGTCTAACAGTGTAACTATTTTTCCTTTTATTATTTAGCTTTTGGCCAAATCAATATTTAAATCTAAACTTTAAATTCTTTTGCAATACTAAGGGAGTTTTGTATTTTTCCTAAGTAGTTCACATTATTTGGAATCAGGCAAAATTGGTTTGACCAGATTTGGTTGCATAAAACTGAAGTTATGAATTTTGCAAGCTCTGTTTGCATTTAAATTACAAGTATTAAAAAGGTTTCGTGGAAAACCAGTTTACACCGAGGACCCTGGGTTCATTCTAAATCAAACCACACATTTCTACCCCTGCGCCACTATTCCCCTGAGTCACTGACAGTTCAAAACCCCCCCGACCTTTCCTTCCTCTTCCCTGAGGTCCTTCCCCTAATGTAAACAGTACCCGCGGGAATGAAAAGGGCGGCGCGGCTTACCGGCGGTGAGAGAGGTCCGGCGAGGAGCGGGCTTGGCTTTGGGAGGTTCTGGCGGTCACAGCGAGGTACGGCTCGACGGCAGGGGTGGCCAGAATCGGCCGGACCACGTGCGCAGGCCGGTGATCTCGTCGGCGGCGGGTGTTCTGGCTGAACCACGGCGATCTAGTTCAATTAAAAGGCACGGTGAGCTCCATAGGATGACGTAGAGGCTATGTGCACAAGGAATCAAAGAATGGGGCAGAGATTTACCCGGTCTACGATCACCGGCGGTCGGGTGAAGTCCGGCGACCGTAGACTGGCTTCTCCGGCGAAGCAAGGTCCGATTCCTTGCCCGGAGAGCTTCACCGAGGCATGCACGGTCACTTCCAACGGTCGGGCGTGGCTGGGAAGGGCTCTGCTGGCCGGTCTACGGTGGCGGTGGATCGGGTGGCCGTGGGCACGCCGTTGCAGGGCAACGCCAGTGGTTTTCTAGCTCCGGTGAGGTCGAGCGTGCGCGGATGAGTACGATCGACGCCTGATGGGGCTTTATAGGCGCGGGCGCGAGCAGGGGACACGGGCACGGCTCAGCGCGACGCGGGGCGCGTGGGGTCGGGCGCGGGCGTGCTCTGGCGGGCTCAGAGCGCGTCAAACACGTGGAAGTGTTCTTCTACCCATGTTCAACAGCTCGCCGAGATCGCCAGCGTCCGAATCTTGGCAAAAATCCGGCATAGGCCTCCTCCTGGCACCTAGGGCTATCTCTTGTATGTGAGTCCCCATGGCAGATATGCCCTAGGTAGGGAGATAAGCGGACGCCAAAACTGGCTTGTCCCTCTGCCCACCTCGCGACAAAAGCCATGCCAAATCATGTCAAACATCTAGGGCTCGATTTCAACTTTTTCCAGGGGGTGCCTTAGGTGGTATGCCACATTTTTGGTATACAACTTAGGTGGTTTTGATGCCATCTACTAAGTGAACACGGTGGATCTTTAGATTAGGTTCAAAATTTGACTTAGATTGAATTAGAGAGCTCTAGCTCTCTCTCCACTTAAGGAATGGATTTGGGGTTCTTTAAGGGGTCTTTTTGCAATGTTTCCTCTCTGTATTTTGTAGATTATAATGTTACTTAAACTTTGGCTAAAGGTTAACTCATGATTTGCACATTTGCTTAACCTCCCCCCTTTACCAGGGTTTTGGGAGTTAAGAGCTTAAGGATGGTCTAGGGTTTATTCTTCTCTTGCGCAAGGTGACAATTGCATAAATGCTTGGGTAGTGCTTTTGGTCATTAACATTCTTGGTTAATACATGGTTCTTAAGGTTTTAGGGCTCCCTCTCCTCCACTTAACCACATGAGATAACATGTCATGGGTGCAAGTAGGGAGTCAGGGCCTTGGTAACACATGGGTGTTACATGTACTCTGTAAATTTGTCCATACCTTGTAATATATTTTTACAATTCCTTCGATGTATGAAATGCTTTGATGTGGTCAAAACCTGTATTTTTGAGCCGAAGGCAAAAAACACCTTCCCTTCTTTTCGTACACAACAAAGCACGAATCTTCTTCTTGAAGCTGTATGCTTAGACCCGAAGCAACTGTCTGTATCTGTATGATATGATGATGATGATCCTATGTATGTCTAAATGAATGTTTATGAATGCAATGTATGATGTAATGTATCGTGCAAATGAATGCCTAAACACACACATCCGAAGCTTCAACCACAACCTTCATTCCCTTAGGAATAACTGAAATCTCTTTGCCGTTTATTTTTTGGCTGCACCGCTTATTTTTTAGTGTAAGTTCTGCATCCCCTTAGGAATGTCTTTGGAATTTCTTTGCCTTCTATTTCGGTGGTATTCGTATTGACTTTTCGCGCTTCGCCTTATATTTCGGCGGTATTTGGCTCTGCATTCCCTTAGGAACGACTTTTGAGCAGAAAACTTACACTGCGCTCCCTGAGGAACGGCTTTTTGTAGCTTCGTCATGCTCTGCATCCCCTTAAGGACGACTTTCAAGCTTCTCTCTATTTTTTCTTTTTCTCTGCACTCGAAGGTGCATGCTCAGATTTTACATTTACATATTTGGGGGATTTTGCTCTCATGGAGCTAAATAAGAAAAAAAAGATTACAAATTATGGCCCCATTAAAAACCTTTCTCCCCCTTTGGATAGGAAAAGGGTACCATAGGAAAAATGAAAAAGATTACATCAAGTTACACGTAGTATCGCCGAAGTTCGCCCTCATTCCAAGATCTAGGAATGTCGTTGCCGTCTATATCCTTCAATCTGTAAGAACCAGGTCTTGAGCTTCATTATCAGACAAAAGCTAGAGAAGATGGGCTGCACGAAAACTTCAGGTGCTACAATTTTGCTTATCGCAAAGATGCAAAGTCTTCGGTTATTAGCTATCGTACCAAATGGCCAACTGGCTGGAAGGCTGAGTGGTTTTATGTTAAGGTTGATAAGAAAAAGGAGAAGCTGGTTCAGAGCCCATTAGACTTAATCTTCGGAGAAACTAGGCCCCAATGTGACATGACACCGGGGGGACCATGTCAAATTGCTTTGGGAGAATTTTGAGTTGTTTTGGAGCATATTGGTACTAGAGTATTCCCAACTTTGAAAGAATTTTGAGTTGTTTTATGGAAAGGAAAAGGGTACCATAGGAAAAATGAAAAAGATTACATCAAGTTACACGTAGTATCGCCGAAGTTCACCCGCATTCCAAGATCTAGGAATGTCGTTGCCATCCATATCCTTCAATCTGTAAGAACCGGGTCTTGAGCTTCATTATCAAACAAAAGCTAGAGAAGATGGGCTGCACGAAAACTTTGGGTGCTACAATTTTTCTTATCGCAAAGATGCAAAGTCTTTGGTTATTAGCTACCATACCAAATGGCCAACTAGCTAGAAGGCTGAGTGGTTTTATTTTAAGGTTGATGAGAAAAAGGAGAAGCTGGTTCAGAGCCCATTAGACTTAATCTTCGGAGAAACTAGGCCCCAATGTGACATGACACCGGGGGGACCATGTCAAATTGCTTTGGGAGAATTTTAAGTTGTTTTGGAGCATATTGGTACTAGGGATTTGGTACAAGAATTCCTAGCTTATAGAGTATTCCCAACTTTGAAAGAATGGGACATGCCGAAGCTCAAAGGGGAAAAGAAAAGGAAAGAACTTGTTCGTCTACCCTATCATTTCAAGTTCAAGAAACACTTCAAAGAACCCTGCCAAGAGTGGTTGGAGACAATTCAGGTTATGTGCAATGAGATTTTGGGCAATTACACGAGAAAAGAAGATCAGTTGATGACTGCAGCCTTCGGCACCCGACCAAAGCGAAGATTAAATCGGGTAATGGATGCTCTGAATTTTGAATATCCAGACTATGAGCGATTGAGCAAGGGCGCTGAAGGGCAAAAAAGGAAAAGAGTTGTCAGTGTTGTGGACAGACAGGCCGCTAGAATGGTAAAAGAAGATGAAGAAAAACTAAAGAGGAGAAAACTGAGCCTTGAGCTGAAGGCAATCGCCCCGAAGAAGAGGAAAGCTACGGTCCCGAAGCAGAAGGCAGCTGATAAAGAAGAAGAGACTTCCTCAACACCTTCTGCTGCCAACGTAGAAAAAATTCTAAAGGTAATGAATGAATCCTTGCCCATCAAGCTAAGTCCACTAGGGCCACATCTGACGAAGCTTTTATAGAAGAAGGAGGAACCTTCAACGACGAAGAAGTCCGCTGGGCCGAAAAAACGAAGAATTATTACTATGACAGAGGCCATTGAAGAAACACCACCACCAGCTTCGGTGCCAAAAGCACCAGCTGTTGAAAGCGCTGCAGCTACCGAAGCTGCACCCGCTGAAGCTGCAACTGCTGAAGGTACAATAGAAACTACACTTTCTGATATTGATAAAATACTTCTGGACATAGCCATAGAAGAGGCTACTACAGTTGCCGAAGAAACCATAGCCAGAGTGTCTGGGAAAGAGAGGGAAATAGCCGAAGATACTTCAGAAGGAGAAAGTTTCAACTTTCAAAGCTTGATTGGTCAAGAATTAACAAAGGCCGAGAAAGAAGAATTGAGAGACTTCGCCATCTCCTGCGGGTACCAGCCAGGAGCACTACTCTTCGGCTATTGACGACGAAAGCCTGGGCTGCCTCCGAGACCAAACCGAAGCAAAAGTTATCGGTATTCTGTCGAAGAGTATTGGCTTCCCGAAGCTTGAGACCGATATTAGCCACTACCGACGACAGCATATCGTCGGTAGTTTATTCTATTTTAACTTCAAGGTAAAAACTTTTTTTTGTGTTTGCATTGTTTTTAACATCAAAGGTCTTTTCTAACGAAGGTTGCTTCTATATAGAGTATGTTATTAAGAAAATCTTTGAGGATGCAACATGATCTTGAGGATAAAAAACACGAAGTTATAATTGAAGTGTTAGAGAGCAAAATAAAAGATCAAACAGCTACTCTTGAAAAAAAGATTTTGAACTTCAGACAATGAAAGGTTTACTGGCAGAAGCTGAGGCCAAAATTGCAAAGTTGGATAAAGAGCTTCTCTCAAAATCAGAGAGTTTCGAACAAGAAAAACAGAAATTTGATAAAAAGTTTGCGGCTGAGGCCAAAAAAAGTTCAAATTTGCAAAAATCATTGAAAGAGCTTCAAGATAAATGTTTGGAGTTCAGCAACTGATGCGTGCAGCAGCTAAGGCAGATCTTCAACTCAGTTGGAGCTAGCTCTGAAGAATTTAATCCTTCGGTTGAAGACCTACCAGGAACCTTCGAACACATTGAGGGCGAAGTTGATGCTCTTGATGAAGTTATAGCAGGCCACGGTGATTTCTGTGCCCTACTAGCTTCTCGGGGCACAGCTGTTTCCTTCATGAAGTCTGGTTGCACGCATGGAAAATTGTTAATAGACCAAACTTTAGCTTATCACCAGCAGATCTGATTGATATCCTCAGTCTAGCTTGAAGCATAGGAAACAGATTTATAAAGCAAATATGGACGAAGGGTGGGCGGAGCCTAGCTCGTGACAAAGCCTGGAGTCATCTCAAGCCAGTAAAGTCATACCTTGTGCTTACCTTTTCCTTGAAACTTGAATTTTCCTTATAATGCTTTGATATGTACAGGATGACAAAGGCGAAGAACACAGAGCCGAAGCCTAGCTGGTAATCCGAAGCTCAGCAAATGAAGACGAAGCTAGAGTACCTAGCCGTGGAAAAATTCTGAGGAAACTTTTATATTAACCCTTGTAAATAATGTTGTAACTTAGGAATCAGATTGTACTCTGTAAATTTGTCCATACCTTGTAATATATTTTTTTACCTTTCCATCGATGTATGAAATGCTTTGATATGGTCGAAACCTGTATTTTTGAGCCGAAGGCGAAAAACTGAAAGTCGCCTAGAGGGGGGGGGTGAATAGGGCGAAACTGAAATTTACAAAGTTAATTACAACTACAAGCCGGGTTAGCGTTAGAAATATAATCAAGTCCGAGAGAGGGGGTGAAAAATAAATCGCAAGCGAATAAGAAATGAGACACAAGGATTTGTTTTACCGAGGTTTGGTTCTTGCAAACCTACTCCCCGTTGAGGTGGTCACAAAGACCGGGTCTCTTTCAACCCTTTCCCTCTCTCAAACGGTCACTTAGACCGAGTGAGCTTCTCTTCTCAATCACACGGGACACAAAGTCCTCGCAAGGACCACCACACAATTGGTATCTCTTGCCTTGGTTACAATTGAGTTTGGTCACAAGAAGAATGAGAAAGAAAAGAAGCAATCCAAGCACAAGAGCTCAAATGAACACAAGTCACTCTCTCACTAGTCACTATTGATTGGAATTGAACTAGAGACTTGGGAGAGGATTTGATCTCTTTGGTGTGTCTTGTATTGAATGCTATATCTCTTGTAATGTGTAGAATGTTGGAAACTTGGATGCCATTGAATGTGGGGTGGTTGGAGTATTTATAGCCCCAACCACCAAAATGTGGTCGTTGGAAGTCTGCTGTCGCATGGCGCACCGAACAGTCCGGTGCGCCAGCCACGTTAGCCAGCCGTTGGGGTTCGACCGTTGGAGCTCTGACTTGTGGGGCCTCTGGGCTGTCCGGTGGTGCACCAGACATCTCCTGTAGACTGTCCGATGCGCCAACTGCGCATGCTCTGACCTCTGCACGCGCAGGCGCGCATTAAATGCGTTGCAGTCGACCGTTGCGCTTGAAGTAGCCGTTGCTCCGCTGGCACACCAGATAGTCCGGTGTGCCACCGGACACTGTCCGGTGCGTCACCGGACGATCCGGTCAGCGTCGAGTTCCCTGGTGCACCGGACACTGTCTGGTGGCACACCGGATAGTCTGGTGCGCCAGACCAGGGTGCCTTTGGGAATTCTTAAGCTCTCTTTGTTTGAACCCTTTCTTGGTCTTTTTATTGGTCTATTGTGAACCTTTGGCACCTGTAAAACTTATAGACTAGAGCAAACTAGTTAGTCCAATTATTTGTGTTGGGCAATTCAACCACCAAAATTTATTTAGGAAAAAGGGTAAGCCTATTTCCCTTTCAATCTCCCCATTTTTGGTGATTGATGCCAACACAAACCAAAGTAAATATAGAAGTGCAGAATTGAACTAGTTTGCATAATGTAAGTTCAAAGGTTGCTTGGAATGAAACCAATAAATATTACTTACTAGATGCGCATGGATGTCTTTTCTTTTTATTAACATTTTGGACCACGCTTGTACCACATGTTTTGTTTTGCAAAATGTTTTGGAAATTTTTTTCAAAGTTCTTTTGCAAATAGTCAAAGTTATATGAATAAGATTTTGAGAAGCATTTTCAAGTTTTGAAGTTTTCTCCCTGTGTTTCAAATGCTTTTCCTTTGACTAAACAAAACTCCCCCTTATTGAAAACCTCCTCTTAGTGTTCAAGAGGGTTTTAGATATTAATTTTGAAGAGGGTATACGAATTTGAAATTGTATCAAAATAAGATACCAATTGAAAAAACTTCACCAATTAGACTCCATACCAAATAAAAGACTATATTTTTGAAATTGGTGGTGGTGCGGTCCTTTTGCTTTGGGCTAATACTCTCTCCCCCTTTGGCATGAATCGCCAAAAACAGATATTTGAGTAAAATATAAGCCCTTTTAACTACTTTCTCCCCCTTTAGATAGAAGTATAGAAGTGAAGACTATACTAAAGTTGGAGAGTTGATGCGGAGCGACGGCGAAGGATAAATGATTCGATGGAGCGGAGTTGTGACACCCTAGTGTCACTTAGGGTTCTTCCTTAAGCTAGCCCCAACCCATGATCACATGCAATCTTAATAAAAGGGTGAACATTGAAAATGAGAGCAAAGAATTAAGTTGAAGTCTACTTAAACCTTTCATGAGTTCAAAAAAAGGAGAAAAACTCTTAAACCCTAGTTAACCCTAAGTGAACTATTTATGCATAAAGGGTAAATGGGAAAAACCCTTGGGAGAAGAATACAATTTTGAAGAAAACCAAATTATAAAGTTTTAGTTCACTAATTAACTGACAAAACATAGTAAGGAAGTTTTGCCTTTTGAACTTTTTAAAATCCCCAAAACAGCCCCTAAACTAATGCACTTGGGAAAAATTCAGAAATTCAGAAATATGAATTTCAGCCCCCTCTCAAAGATCAGTCTTGTTCTCTCTTTTTCAGAACTCAAATCAAACAAGTCCAAACATCAAAGTTGTGCCAAATTCCTTTGGACATGCCCTAGAAAAGTTTGAACTCAAACCAATTTCATTTGACTCGGTTTTGGCGCAGTTTTACCTCGAGACTCACCTTGTGACACTGCCACCTTTGTGACACGACAACTCTCTGTACACTGCCCGAAACCGCTCGACTTCCACACACAAATGACAAAGCTCTGTCGGGGGAGCAAATCTTGTGCAGCGATCATGCCCAAATTCGCGAAGATCTTCAACCTATGGGCGCTTGAACTCGGGCAGAAGCAAAAAGCCACGTGTTCGATCGCTTGCCTAACCGGCCGAGCGCGGACTGGCCACGGCAGCACGCGCCCCGCGAGTGGTCGCCCCGCCCCGCGCGCCTCTGCCGTGTCCTCGCCTATAAATGCATCCAAGAGGCCTTAGCCATTGGCACCGCACACCCCGAGCCTCGCCCGAGCCTAAGATCGTCGGAGTTCACCGTGAAAAGCGAGCACCGCCGCCCGCCATCCCTGCCTAGGCTCGGCCATTGTGGCCACCCCCTTTCTGTTGAACTCCAGCCTCGCCCTAGCCCCTGGATCGCTTCCCGGTGATGCCGTGAAGCTTCTCCAAGCTTGAGCCGAGGCATTGCCTCACCGGAGAAGTGATTTCAGCCTCGCCGAACTTCGATCTTCCGCCGCCGCGCGTGGACCGAGCTAACCAGTGAGTCTTCGTCTAATTCCTTGCACCCACATCTTCTCTGGCATCCCGTGAAGCTCTCTGGCCCGTTCAATTGAACTATCGCGCCGTGAGTAGGCCGGATTCCTCGCCGCCGATGAGCATCTCCGCCTGCGCACGTGGACCGGCCGACTCCGACCATTCCCGACGGCGACCCGCACATCGTTGTGATTCCCGAGACCTCCCCTACGTCCTCAACCACCTCACTGGAGCAATCTCTCCACCAGTAAGCCCCTCCGCCTTTTCTTCCGCCGCGGTTACTGTTTAAGTTAGGAGAAGGACCTCGTGTTAGGATTAGGAGAACCCAGGGGGTTTTCTGCAATGTCAGTGTCTCATGTGAATAGTAGCCTAGGTACTGATCCGTGAGAAAAACTTGAAACACCCGCCAGGGACCCCAGTGCAAAGTAGTTTTCCATTCTATCAATTCTGTTAATCTTTTTAAATAACCAGAGAATTTAGAAAATCCATAACTTGATGAATTCTTAATCAAAAGTTGTCAAACTAATTTTGCTAGATCCTAAGTATTATGAGCTATCATTTAAAAATAATAAACCCTATGCTTTCTGTTCTAATTTTTAGAGTTTAAAATTAAAAACAGAAACTGACCAAACCTTGTTTAATTAAGGAAAATTAGTTTTTCTTTTGTGCTGAACCTAAGAAAATTTGTAGGTATTCAAACCTCTTTTAGACACTGTTTAAAAATAGTAGGAACCCCGGTATTGAAAAATATAGTGTAGATGTCCATTTCAAGCTGTTTTGCCCAAAACTTAGGAAAAATCAGAAAGGCATTAGAAATTAATGAACATTGAGTGAAATTATTTTTCCTAGTTTACTTAAGTAATAAAGAACCTAAGAAAAATAAAGGGACCTCTAGTCCAGATCAGTTTTAAAGTGAAATATGTTATTTAGCATTATTCCAACTAGAAATCAATTATTAGAATTACAAAACCAGACCCAAAATTGATAATAAAAATCCAGTGGACTTATAACCACCAGAACCCCACTGCAAAAATAATGAACCCCTCAGCCCATCATTATAAGTAAGGCAAACAAATATAATATGATAATGAGGCATTTTCCAAATAAATCATGAATAACCCATAATAATGCAATAATGGGCAACCAAAATTTTGCTAAGTCAATGATGAGATAAGCCACCAGGGAAAAATGCAAACCCATTGAAAAGATGTAAAATAATACCTATTGCTAATATTGTATAAGAAAGGCCATTAAATCCAATTAATGCATACCACCCCTTCCCTTAAGCAAAAAGATGCCAAACTTTACAATGATTGCTCTTGCACAAAATAGAAGCTAAGAAAAATCAGAAATCTGTTGTTTGATATTTTTCAAATATAGTGGTAGTAGAAAACACCTCTTGGGCTAGAAACTTGAGAAAACCCTAGTAAAATAATTAATAGGTAATAATGACTAGAAATTCGTGTCAAGTCATGTTATAGCACCTAAAAGCCAGCAAAAATAAATTTTAGAGAATTACCTACTGTTAAGTAATAGTTGTAGTTCAAAGCACCCCTTCTGCCCTAGAATTTGGTAATTTTGTCGAGAGAAAACTATTCACTTTCTGATCCCCAAATTTTGAGATAGAGAATTATACACCAGTAATAAGCCACTGTAATTTTCACAGGATTTTTGGAATTTTATTAAAACAACTTGTAGTTCAAACCCACTCCAAAAACTTAGGGAGAATAAAGAAAAAGAAAGAAGAAATAAACCTCACTCTAATGAGTCCAACTTGAATTCCTGTCAAAACTCACTAAGGCTTAAAAGGAATTCAGTGGAACCCCAAAATAAAACCTACCGCTTACCTTAGCTAAGTTTGATCCAATTTACCAAATATACCACCCAGAAGTCTTACATAAGTAAGGTTTAACCTTGTCTAACTCAAGTAGATCATACACCGTCAAAAATTGTAATTTCTAAAGCACATATCATGTCATGCATATATCTTACGCACTGCATTCATTAGATTGTAATCTTGCCGACGCAGAGTACGTGCTCATCCCCGAGCAAGGATCTATCCAAGAGGAGGACTAGGAGCAAGCTTCCGAGGCTGCTATCGAGGATCTCCCCACAGCCCCAGCAATTGAAGGCAAGCCCCGGTTTTTATGCATAACCGTATTATTATATGCTACTTTACTACACTTAATGCTTGTAGGATTGTGATGTGCACTTAAGTGTAGGAGTTGCTTGAAACCTCTAGTTGCATGAACTTAGGATTCCTTTTATGAGATGAATACTAGTATGCTAGGTCGAGTAGCTGCTTTGCTAACCAGGATCTCGGTAGAAGTCGAGTGATTTTCTAGCACTCGCGCGAGGTCAGGAATTGATTGTATTCATCTTGATAACGAGATCTATGTTAGTCTATTGACATGGATCTAGGGAGGATGCCTTGACCATGAGACAGGGAAAAGAATTAAGGATTAATGTGTGGATACCTGAGTCAAGCTTTTGAACGTACTAAGCACATGCCGGGAAAAATGGTAACCGGTAAACCTAGTACCTGAGTGAAGCTGGGCGCGGACTTTATCCCTCATGCGACCTGATACTGGGTCTCCCATGCTAGCTATGGTGGGTACAAGTGCGGTCACTGCACGGCGGCAGCCGGGGTCAGTGGAGCATTGTATGCCAAGGCGGTGAGGCCTGGACACGAACGGGGAATCGATGGGGACGGTTGTCATGTGTGGGGTTGGAGTACCCTGACATGCCGTGTGTTTAGGTTTACCTTGCAAGGTTAAAACTCGATTCGAATCGTTTGCTTCTCGCAGCTAATGAGACTACTTGACCCCTTGTACTGCATCGAGTAAGAAGTGAAATGAGGTTACATGAGATAATTTGTTGATTGAACTAAATGCTTGTCACCACGTATGCTTAGAAGGAGCAAATCTAGCTAAGTTAATGATGATAGAAATTGAAAAGCTAAAAATTGATTTTAGAAACAGCTAGTGCTTTTGGCAAACCAAACCCCCCCTCAGCCAAACAGCTGCATAGTCTAGAGGTAGAGGAGTAGACTCCTCACACCGGTTAAGTATAGCTGAGTATTAGTATACTCAACCTTGCTTGTGGCATAATTTTTGCAGGTACCATTCAGGAAATGGTTGATGGTGTGACTTGGCCTACCACCCTGCCACCGGGTTGGACGGTCGAGTGGGATGTTGCTCCGGCAGGAGAGGAGCACGAGGAGTAGTGGGCTAGGCCTTGCCCATTTCCTCGATACCGACGACATCGTTTATCCGCTGCATTTTATTTCATGAACTCTTATTTGCTACTTGAAAAACTCCGATCTATGTAATAATTCAGTACTTAATTCAAGGTTTCCTGTTTTATTGTATTTCTTCTGTGACTCACCTTCGAGTGAGACCATGGAATTTGATCCTGGTTATGTGGCTCTATCAGACTAGATCTGAGGGACTGACGGGTTATTCCGATTTAAGTGTGTCGCAACCCCGGAGGCATGACTTAGGCACTTAAGCTGGAATAATTCGGGTGGTTCCGCCAGAGGAGTGGAAGCCTTGTCTTTGCCGAAGACTCCTTTTCCCTTTCAATCTATGACTTAGCATGAAATGGACTTGAAAGAACACATTAGTCATAGCACATGAAAGAGATGATCAAAGGTATACATATGAGCTATGTGTGCAAAACATCAATAAAAGTTCCTAGAATCAAGAATATTTAGCTCATGCCTAAGTTTGGTTAAAGTTTGTTCATCCAATGGCTTGGTAAAGATATCGGCTAATTGTTCTTTGGTGCTAACATATGCAATCTCGATATCCCCCTTTTGTTGGTGATCCCTTAGAAAATGATACCGAATGGCTATGTGTTTAGTGCGGCTATGCTCAACGGGATTATCCGCCATGCGGATTGCACTCTCATTATCACATAGAAGAGGAACTTTGGTTAATTTGTAACCATAGTCCCTAAGGGTTTGCCTCATCCAAAGCAATTGCGCGCAACAATGACCTGTGGCAATATACTCGGCTTCGGCGGTTGAAAGAGCCAGAGAATTTTGCTTCTTTGAAGCCCAAGACACCAGAGATCTTTCCAAGAACTAGCAAGTCCCCGATGTGCTCTTTCTATTGATTTTGCACCCTGCCTAATCGGCATCGGAATAACCAATTAAATCAAACGTGGATCCCCTGGGGTATCAAAGGCCAAACTTAGGAGTATAAACTAAATATCTCAAGATTCGTTTTTCCTTAGGATCGGCTTGGAATCTTGCACACATGAATACGGAAAGCATAATATCCGGTCGTGAAGCACATAAATAGAGTAAAGAACCTATCATCGACCGGTATACCTTTTGATCTACGGATTTACCTCCCGTGTCGAGGTCGAGATGCCCATTGGTTCCCATGGGTGTCTTGATGGGCTTGGCGTCCTTCATCCCAAACTTGTTTAGAATGTCTTGAATGTACTTTGTTTGGCTAATGAAGGTGCCGTCTTGGAGTTGCTTGACTTGGAATCCTAGAAAATACTTCAACTCCCCCATCTTTGACATCTCGAATTTTTGTGTCATGATCCTACTAAATTCCTCACATGTAGATTCGTTAGTAGACCCAAATATAATATCATCAACATAAATTTGGCATATGAACAAATCATTTTCAAGTGTTTTAGTAAAGAGTGTAGGATCGGCTTTTCTGACTTTGAAGCCATTAGCAATAAGGAAATCTCTTAGGCATTCATACCATGCTCTTGGGGCTTGCTTGAGCCCATAAAGCGCCTTAGAGAGCTAATAGACATGGTTAGGATACTCACTATCTTCAAAGCTGGTAGGTTGCTCAACATAGACCTCTTCCTTGATTGGTCCATTGAGGAAGGCACTCTTCACATCCATTTGATAAAGCTTGAAGCCATGGTAAGTAGCATAGGCAAGTAAAATGCGAATTGACTCAAGCCTAGATACGGGTGCATAGGTTTCACCGAAATCCAAACCTTCGACTTGTGAGTATCCCTTGGCCACAAGTCGGGCTTTGTTCCTTGTCACCACACTTGGTTCCTACAACATTTTGGTTAGGATATGGAACTAAATGCCATACCTCATTCTTCGTGAAGTTGTTGAGCTCCTCTTGCATCACCATCACCCAATCCGAATCTTGAAGTGCTTCCTCTACCCTGTGTGGCTCAATAGAGGAAACAAAAGAGTAATGCTCACAAAAATGTGCAACACGAGATCTAGTGGTTACCCCCTTATGAATGTCGCCGAGGATGGTGTTCACGGGGTGATCTTGTTGGATTGCTTGGTGGACTCTTGGGTGTGGCGGCCTTGGAACTTGCTCATCCTCCTTGTCTTGATCATTTGCATCTCCCCCTTGATCATTGCCGTCGTCTTGAGGTGGCTCGTCTTCTTGATCTTCTTCTTCATCATCTTGAGCCTCATCCTCGTCTTGAGTTGGTGGAGATGCTTGCATGGAGGAGGATGGTTGATCTTGTGCTTGAATGGGCTCTTCGATTTCCTTAGGACACACATCCCCAATGGACATGTTTCTTAGCGCAATGCATGGAGCCTCTTCATCATCTAATTCATCAAGATCAACTTGCTCTACTTGAGAGCCGTTAGTCTCATCAAACACAATGTCACAAGAAACTTCAACTAGTCCAGTGGACTTGTTAAAGACTCTATATGCCCTTGTGTTTGAATCATATCCTAGTAAAAAGCCTTCTACAGCCTTAGGAGCAAATTTAGATTTTCTACCTATTTTAACAAGAATAAAACATTTGCTACCAAAGACTCTAAAATATGAAACGTTGGGCTTTTTACCGGTTAGGAGTTCGTAAGATGTCTTCTTGAGGATTCGGTGTAGATACAATCGGTTGATGGCGTAGCAGGCAGTGTTGACCGCCTCGGCCCAAAACCGATCCGAAGTCTTGTACTCATCAAGCATGGTTCTTGCCATGTCCAATAGAGTTCTATTCTTCCTCTCTACTACACCATTTTGTTGTGGCGTGTAGGGAGAAGAGAACTCATGCTTGATTCCCTCCTCCTCAAGGAAGCCTTCAATTTGTGAATTCTTGAACTCCATCCCATTATCGCTTCTTATTTTCTTGATCCTCAAGCCGAACTCATTTTGTGCCCATCTCAAGAATCCCTTTAAAGTCTCTTGGGTTTGAGATTTTTCCTGTAAAAAGAATACCCATGTGAAGCAAGAATAGTCATCCACAATAACAAGACAGTACTTACTCCCGCCGATGCTTATGTAAGCTATCGGGCTAAATAGGTCCATGTGGAGGAGCTCAATTGGCCTATCAGTCGTCAAAATGTTCTTATGTGGATGATGAATGCCAACTTGCTTCCCGGCTTGGCATGCGCTACAAATCCTGTCTTTCTCAAAATGAACATTGGTTAGTCCTAAAATGTGTTCTCCCTTTAGAAGCTTGTGAAGATTCTTCATCCCAACATGTGCTAGTCGGCGATGCCAGAGCCAGCCCATGTTAGTCCTAGCAATTAAGCAAGTGTCGAGTTCAGCTCTATTGAAATCAACTAAGTATAGCTGACCCTCTAACACTCCCTTAAATGCTACTGAATCATCACTTCTTTTAAAGATAGTGACACCTACATTAGTAAATAGACAGTTGTAGCCCATTTTGCATAATTGAGATACAGAAAGCAAATTGTAATCTAAAGAGTCTACAAGAAAAACATTGGAAATAGAATGGTCAGGAGAGATAGCTATTTTACCCAAACCCTTGACCAAACCTTGATTTCCATCCCTGAATGTGATAGCTCATTGGGGATCTTGATTTTTCTCATAAGAGGAGAACATCTTCTTCTCCCCTGTCATATGGTTTGTGCACCCACTATCGATGATCCAACTTGAGCCCCCGGATGCATAAACCTACAAAACAAGTTTAGTTCTTGATTTTAGGTACCCAAACAGTTTTGGGTCCTTTGACATTAGAGACAAGAACTTTGGGTACCCAAACACAAGTCTTTGCTCCCTTGTGTTTGTCCCCAACATACTTGGCAACTACTTTGCCAGATTTGTTAGTAAAAACATAAGATGCATCAAAAGTTTAAATGAAATACTAGGTTCATTTGATGCACTAGGAGTTTTCTTTTTAGGCAATTTTGCACGAGTTAATTGCCTAGAGCTAGATGTCTCACCCTTATACATAAAAGCATGATTAGGGCCAGAGTGAGACTTCCTAGAATGAATTCTCCTAATTTTGTGCTCAGGATAACCGGCAGGGTACAAAATGTAACCCTCGTTATCCTAAGGCATGGGAGCCTTGCCCTTGACAAAGTTAGATAATTTTTAGGAGGGGCATTAAGTTTGACATTGTCTCCCTTTTGGAAGCCAATGCCATCCTTGATGCCAGGGCGTCTCCACACTATAAAGCATACTACGAGCAAATTTAAATTTTTCATTTTCAATTTCATGCTCGGCAATTTTAGCATCTAATTTTGCTATATGATCATTTTGTTGTTTAATTAGGACCATATGATCATGAATAGCATCAATATCAACATCTCTACATCTAGTGCAAATAGAAACATGCTCAATGGTAGATGTAGAGGGTTTGTAAGTTTTTAGTTCAACAATCTTAGCATGTAAAATATCATTTTCACTTCTAAGATCGGAAATGGAAGCATTGCAAACATCTAACTCTTTAGCCTTAGCAATCAATTTTTCATTTTCAATCCTAATGCTAGCAAGAGAGGCATTTAATTTTTCAATCTTAGCAATAGAAATATCATGATCATTTCTAAGATTGACATATGAATCATCACAAACATTTGAATCAACCTTAGCAACTAATTTAGCATTTTCATTTCTAAGGTTGGCAATAACATCATGGCAAGTGCTTAGCTCACTAGATAATTTTTCACATTTTTCCCTTTCTAGAGCATAAGCATACTTAACCTTAACATGTTTCTTATTTTCCTTAATTAGGAAGTCCTCTTGGCTATCCAAGAGTTCATCCTTATCATGAATAGCGCTGATCAATTCATTTAACTTTTCTTTTTATTCCATGTTAAGGTTGGCAAAAAGAGTAAGCAAATTATCCTCCTCATTACTAGAATTATCTTCATCACTAGAGGATGCATATTTAGTGGAGGATTTAGATTTAACCTTCTTCCTTTTGCTGTCCTTTGCCATAAGGCACTTATGGCCGACGTTGGGGAAGAGAAGTCCCTTGTTGATGGCGATGTTGGTGGCGTCCTCTTCGGAGGAGGAGTCGGTAGAGCTCTCGTCGGAGTCCCACTCTCGGCAAACATGGGCATCGCCACCCTTCTTCTTGTGGTACCTCTTCTTCTCCTTTCTTCTCCCCTTCTTGTCGTCGCCCCTGTCACTGTCACTAGAGATAGGACATTTAGCAATAAAGTGACCGGGCTTACCACACTTGTAGCAAACCTTCTTGGAGCGGGGCTTGTAGTCCTTCCCCCTCCATTGCATGAGGATTTGTCGAAAGCTTTTGATGATTAAAGACATCTCCTCATTGTCGAGCTTTGAGGCGTCAATGGGGAGCCTACATGGTGTAGACTCTTCCTTCTTCTCCTCCGTTGCCTTGAATGCGACGGGTTGTGCTTCGGGCGTGGAGGAGGTGCCTTGCTCGATGATTTTCTTTGAGCCTTTGATCATTAGCTCAAAGCTTACAAACTTCCCTATAACTTCCTCAGGAGACATTAGCTTCTATCTAGGATCACCTCGAATTAATTGAACTTGTGTTGGGTTAAGAAAAACGAGTGATGTAAGAATAACCTTGACCATCTCATGGTCATCCCATTTTGTACTCCCGAGGTTGCGCACTTGGTTCACCAAGGTCTTCAAGCGGTTATACATAGCTTGCGGATCCTCCCCTTGGTGAAGCATGAAGCGACCAAGCTCCCCCTCGATCGTCTCCCTCTTGGTGATCTTTGTCACCTCGTCTCCTTCGTGCGCGGTCTTGAGCATGTCCCAAATTTCCATTGCGCTCTTCAACCCTTGCACCATATTATACTCCTCTCGACTTAGAGAGGCGAGGAGTATAGTAGTGGCTTGGGAGTTGAAGTGGTGGATTTGGGCCACTTCGTCCGAGTCATAGTCTTCATCCCCTACGGATGGTATCTGTACACCAAACTCAACAACATTCCAAATGCTTGTGTGGAGTGAGGTTAGATGATGCCTAATTTTGTCACTCCACTTATTATAATCTTCACCGTCAAAAACCGGTGGTTTGCCTAATGGAACGGAGAGTAAAGGAGTACGCTTTGAAATATGAGGGTAGCGTAGGGGAATCTTACTATACTTCTTGCGCTCATGGCGCTTAGAAGTAATGGACGGCGCGTCGGAGCCGGAGGTGGATGGCGATGAAGAATCGGTCTCGTAGTAGACCACCTTCCTCATCTTCTTTTTCTTGTCGCCACTCCGATGTGACTTGTGAGAACAGGATTCCTTCTCCTTCCCTTTGTTGCGAGACTCCCCCGATGGAGCCTTCCCGTGGCTTGTAGCGGGCTTGTCGCCGGTCACCATCTCCTTCTTGGCGTGATCTCCCGACATCACTTCGAGCGGTTAGGCTCTAATGAAGCACCAAGCTCTGATACCAATTGAAAGTCGCCTAGAGGGGGGTGAATAGGGCGAAACTGAAATTTACAAAGTTAATTACAACTACAAGCCGGGTTAGCGTTAGAAATATAATCGAGTCCGAGAGAGGGGGTGAAAAACAAATCGCAATCGAATAAGGAATGAGACACAAGGATTTGTTTTACCGAGGTTTGGTTCTTGCAAACCTACTCCCCGTTGAGGTGGTCACAAAGACCGGGTTTCTTTCAACCCTTTCCCTCTCTCAAACGGTCACTTAGACCGAGTGAGCTTCTCTTCTCAATCACACGGGACACAAAGTCCCCGCAATGACCACCACACAATTGGTATCTCTTGCCTTGGTTACAATTGAGTTTGGTCACAAGAAGAATGAGAAAGAATAGAAGCAATCCAAGCGCAAGAGCTCAAATGAACACAAGTCACTCTCTCACTAGTCACTATTGATTGGAATTGAACTAGAGACTTGGGAGAGGATTTGATCTCTTTGGTGTGTCTTGTATTGAATGCTATAGCTCTTGTAATGTGTAGAATGTTGGAAACTTGGATGCCATTGAATGTGGGGTGGTTGGAGTATTTATAGCCCCAATCACCAAAATGTGGCCGTTGGAAGTCTGTTGTCGCACGGCGCACCGGACAGTCCGGTGCGCCACCAGACACTTTCCAGTGCGCCAGCCATGTCAGCCAGCCATTGGGGTTCGACCGTTGGACCTCTGACTTGTGGGGCCTTTGGGCTGTCCGATGGAGCACCAGACATCTCCTGTAGACTGTCCGGTGCGCCAACTGCGTGTGCTCTGACCTCTGCGCACGCAGGCGCGCATTAAATGCATTGCAGTCGACCGTTGTGCTTGAAGTAGCCGTTGCTCCGCTGGCACACCGAAACCGGATGGTCCGGTGAATTATAGCGGAGCGCCCTCTGATTTTCCTGAAGGTGAGGAGTTCAGCGTCGAGTTCCCTGGTGCACCGAAAACTGTCCGGTGGCACACCGGACAGTCCGGTGCGCCAGACCAGGGTGCCTTTGGGAATTCTTAAGCTCTCTTTGTTTGAACCCTTTCTTGGTCTTTTTATTGGTCTATTGTGAACCTTTGGCACTTGTAAAACTTATAGACTAGAGCAAACTAGTTAGTCCAATTATTTGTGTTGGGCAATTCAACCACCAAAATTTATTTAGGAAAAGGTGTAAGCCTATTTCCCTTTCAAAAACACCTTCCCTTCTTTTTGTACACAACAAAGCACGAATCTTCTTCTTGAACCTATATGCTTAGACCCGAAGCAACTGTCTATATCTGTATGATATGATGATGATCCTATGTATGTCTAAATGAATGTTTATGAATGCAATGTATGATGTAATGTTTTGTGCAAATGAATGCCCAAACACACACATCCGAAGCTTCATCCACAACCTTCATTCCCTTAGGAATAACAGAAATCTCTTTGCCGTTTATTTTTTGGCTGCACCGCTTATTTTTCGGTGTAAGTTCTGCATCCCCTTAGGAACGTCTTTTGAACTTCTTTGCCTTCTATTTCGGCGGTATTCGCGTTGACTTTTCACGCTTCGCCTTATATTTCGGCGGTATTTGGCCTTGCATTCCTTTAGGAACGACTTTTGAGCAGAAAACTTACGCTGCGCTCCCTTAAGAACAACTTTTTGTAGCTTCGTCATGCTCTACATCCCCTTAGGGACGACTTTCGAGCTTCTCTCTATTTTTCTTTTTCTCTACACTCGAAGGTGCATGCTCAGATTTTACATTTACATATTTGGGGGATTTTGCTCTCATGGAGCTAAATAAGAAAAGAAAGATTACAAATTATGGCCCCATTAAAAACCTTTCTCCCCCTTTGGAAAGGAAAAGGGTACCATAGGAAAAATGAAAAAGATTACATCAAGTTACACGTAGTATCGCCGAAGTTCGCCCGCATTCCAAGATCTAGGAATGTCGTTGCCATCCATATCCTTCAATCTGTAAGAACCGGGTCTTGAGCTTCATTATCAAACAAAAGCTAGAGAAGATGGGCTGCACGAAAACTTCGGGTGCTACAATTTTTCTTATCGCAAAGATGCAAAGTCTTTGGTTATTAGCTACCATACCAAATGGCCAACTAGCTAGAAGGCTGAGTGGTTTTATTTTAAGGTTGATGAGAAAAAGGAGAAGCTGGTTCAGAGCCCATTAGACTTAATCTTCGGAGAAACTAGGCCCCAATGTGACATGACACCGGGGGGACCATGTCAAATTGCTTTGGGAGAATTTTGAGTTGTTTTGGAGCATATTGGTACTAGAGTATTCCCAACTTTGAAAGAATGGGACATGCCGAAGCTCAAAGGGGAAAAGAAAAGGAAAGAACTTGTTCGTCTACCCTATCATTTCAAGTTCAAGAAACACTTCAAAGAACCCTGCCAAGAGTGGTTGGAGACAATTGAGGTTATGTGCAACGAGATTTTGGGCAATTACATGAGAAAAGAAGATCAGTTGATGATTGCAGCCTTCGGCACCCGACCGAAGCGAAGATTAAATCGGGTAATGGATGCTCTGAATTTTGAATATCCAAACTACGGGCGATTGAGCAAGGGCGCCGAAGGGCAAAAAAGGAAAAGAGTTGTCAGTGTTGTGGGCAGGCAGGCCGCTAGAATGGTAAAAGAAGATGAAGAAAAACTAAAGAGGAGAAAATTGAGCCGTGAGCTAAAGGCAATCGCCCCAAAGAAGAGGAAAGCTACGGTCCCAAAGCAAAAGGCAGCTGATAAAGAAGAAGAGACTGCCTCTACACCTCATGCTGCCGACGTAGAAGAAATTCTAAAGGTAATGACTGAATCCTTGCCCATCAAGCTAAGTCCACTAGGGCCACATCTGACAAAGCTTTTACAGAAGAAGGAGGAACCTTCAACGACGAAGAAGTATGCTGGGCCGAAGAAACGAAGAATTATTACTATGACAGAGGCCATTGAAGAAACACCACCACCAGCTTCGGTGCCAAAAGCACCAGCTATTGAAAGCGTTGCAGCTACCGAAGCTGCACCCGCTGAAGCTGCAACTGCCGAAGGTACAAACTTAGAAACTACACTTTCTGATATTGATAAAATACTTCTGGACATAGCCACAGAAGAGGCTGCTATAGCCGCCGAAGAAACCATGGCCAGAGTGTCTAGGAAAGAGAGGGAAATAGCCGAAGATACTTCAGAAGGAGAAAGTTTCAACTTTCAAAGCTTGATTGGTCAAGAATTAACAAAGGCCGAGAAAGAAGAATTGAGAGACTTCGCCATCTCCTGCGGGTACCAGCCAGGAGCACTACTCTTCGGCGGTATTGACAACGAAAGCCTGAGCTACCTCCGAGACCGAACCGGAGCAAAAGTTATTGGTACTCTGTCGAAGAGTATTGGCTTCCCGAAGCTTGAGACCGATATTAGCCGCTACCGACGACAGCATATCGTCGGTAGTTTATTCTATTTTAACTTCAAGGTAAAAACTTTTTTTTTGTGTTTGCATTGTTTTTAACATCAAAGGTCTTTTCTAACGAAGGTTGCTTCTATACAGAGTATGTTATTAAGCAAAGCTTTGAGGATGCAACAGGATCTTGAGGATAAAAAACATGAAGTTATAATTGAAGGGTTAGAGAGCAAAATAAAAGATCAAACAACTACTCTTGAAAAGAAAGATTTTGAACTTCAGACAATGGAAGGTTTACTGGCAGAAGCTGAGGCCAAAATTGCAAAGTTGGATAAAGAGCTTCTCTCAAAATCAGAGAGTTTCGAACTAGAAAAACAGAAATTTGATAAAAAGCTTGCGGCTGAGGCCAAAAAAGTTCAAATTTGCAAAAATCATTGAAAGAGCTTCAAGATAAATGTCTGGAGTTCAGCAACCGATGTGTGCAGCGGCTAAGGCAGATCTTCAACTCAGTTGGAGCCAGCTCTGAAGAATTTAATCCTTCGGTTGAAGACATGCCGGGAACCTTCGAACACATTGAGGGCGAAGTTGATGCTCTTGATGAAGTTATAGCAGGTCACGGTGATTTCTGTGCCCTGCTAGCTTCTCGGGGCACAGCTGTTGCCTTCATGAAGTCTGGTTGCATGCATGGAAAATTGTTAATAGACCAAACTTCAGCTTATCACCAGCAGATCTGATTGATATCCCCAGTCTAGCTCGAAGCATAGGAAACAGATTTATAAAGCAAATATGGACGAAGGGTGGGCGGAGCCTAGCTCGTGATGAAGCCCGGAGTCATCTCAAGCTGGTAAAGTCATACCTTGTGCTTACCTTTTCCTTGAAACTTGAATTTTCCTTATAATGATTTGATATGTACATGATGACAAAGGCGAAGAACACAGAGCTGAAGCCTAGCTGGTAATCCGAAGCTCATCAAATGAAGACGAAGCTAGAGTACCTAGCTGTGGAAAAATTCTAAGGAAACTTTTGTATTAACCCTTGTAAAAAATGTTATAACTTAGGAATCAGATTGTACTCTGTAAATTTGTCCATACCTTGTAATATATTTTTACCTTTCCATCGATGTATGAAATGCTTTGATGTGGTCGAAACCTGTATTTTTGAGCCGAAGGCGAAAAACACCTTCCCTTCTTTTCGTACACAACAAAGCATGAATCTTTTTCTTGAAGCTATATGCTTAGACCCGAAGCAAATGTCTGTATCTGTATGATATGATGATGATGATCCTATGTAGGTCTAAATGAATGTTTATGAACGCAATGTATGATGTAATGTTTCGTGCAAATAAATGCCCAAACGCATACATTCGAAGCTTCATCCACAACCTTTATTCCCTTAGGAATAACTGAAATCTCTTTGCCGTTTATTTTTCGGCTGCACCGCTTATTTTTTGGTGTAAGTTCTGCATCCCCTTAGGAACGTCTTTTGAACTTCTTCGCCTTCTATTTTGGCGGTATTCATGTTGACTTTTCGCGCTTCGCCTTATATTTCGGCGGTATTTGTCTCTGCATTCCCTTAGGAACGACGTTTGAGCAGAAAACTTATGCTGCGCTCCCTTTGGAACGGCTTTTTGTAGCTTCGTCATGCTCTGCATCCCCTTAGGGACGACTTTCGAGCTTCTCTCTATTTTTTCTTTTTCTTTGCACTCGAAGGTGCATGCTCAGATTTTACATTTACATATTTGGGGGATTTTGCTCTCATGGAGCTAAATAAGAAAAGAAAGATTACAAATTATGGCCCCATTAAAAACCTTTCTCCCCCTTTGGAAAGGAAAAGGGTACCATAGGAAAAATGAAAAAGATTACATCAAGTTACACGTAGTATCACCGAAGTTCGCCCGCATTCCAAGATCTTGGAATGTCGTTGCCGTCCATATCCTTCAATCTGTAAGAACCGGGTCTTGACAAAGATACCACAAGAAAGGGTCCTTCCCATTTCAGCTGTAACTTGCCTACTGTGTCTGGATTGGCCACTCTCCGAAGCACCAGATGACCTGGCTTAATGTTCTTTAGCCGAACCTTTCTGTCACGCCATTTTATTGTTTCGGCTTGGTATTTATTGATATTCTCCACAGCCTGAAGCCTAGTCCCTTCTATAGCATCTTTTGCCAGAATAATCAGCTTCGTCCTCTGCCGAAGCTACTGTTCTAATTGACCCTGCATTGGTCAAACAATAACTTGAATGGTGTAAAACCTGTTGACCTTGATATTGTTGTGTTGTGGCTCCACACCACTTTAATCAACTCATCTGGCCATTTTCCTCTGGGCTGATTGAAGATTAACTTCATTATTCCCATCATTATGATACCATTTGCCCTTTCGACAAGTCCGTTTGACTCTAGATGTCTGACCGATGCAAAATGGATCTTTGTGCCAATCCGATCACAGAATTCCCTGAAAGCTTCGGCATCAAACTGTGTTCCATTGCCAGAAAAATTTCTGGACTGTGACCGAAGTTATTGTGGCCAACGGCTTCGCCTCAATCCACTTTGAAAAATATTCTACTACCACCACAACATATTTTAAATTTCCTTGTGCTGGTGGAAGCGGGCCTAGCAAATCAAGACCCCATCTTTGCAATGGCCAAGTGGGCTATATTAATTGAGTAAGAGATGAAGGTTGCCTCTGGTCTCTTGCATATTTTTGACAGCCTTCACACTTTTGGACTAGCTCTGCTGCATCCGAAGCTAACTTCGGCCAGTAAAATCCTTGTTGAAAAACTTTTCCCAGCAAAGGCCTAGACCCAATGTGAGATCCACACAATCCTGCATGTATCTCCTTCATCGGCTCTATACCTTTGGCTCTGGCTAAACACTTAAGAAGTGGAAGCGGACTCCATGCTTGTATAACTCCCCTCCTATTATTACATATGGTATTGTTCTTGCCTCTATTCTCTTATTATAAACTTTGTCGTCTGAAAGGCAATTACCTTGGAGGAAAGATATAATCTCAGTCCTCCAATCTTCACTATGAACAGGAGATATAGTGAACACTGCTCTTTCGAGGAGTTCCACCGAAGGTGCTCTTACTGTTTCAAAAAACACTTCCGAAGGTAGAGGCAGCCCTTGTGCCGCTGACTTGGCTAACAGATCAGCGTGCTCGTTTTCTCCTCGCGGAATATTCTTAACAGAAAACCCTTCGAATGAAGCCTCAAGCCTTCAAACTGTATCCAGGTATTTCTCATGCTTTGGATCTCTTGCTTTGCAACTCTTGTGGACATGTCCAGAAATGACTTGAGAGTCAGTTTTAAGGACCGCCCTTCTTATCCCCATTGCCCTTAACTTCCGAAGCCCCAAAAGCAAAGCTTCGTATTCAGCAATATTATTTGTGCAGTTAAAGTCAAGCTTTACTGCATAGCATGTTCTGACTTTGAAAAGTGCAACTAAAACAACAGCCGCACCTGCCCCGAAGGTTCCCCAAGAACCGTCACAGAACACCGTCCAAGCTTCGACATCTTTATTTGCTTCTTCTTCTTGAGCCCCTGGCGTCCAGTCAGCGATGAAGTCTGCTAGCGCCTGGGACTGAATCGAGGATCGATGCACATAATCAATGCTGAATTCGTTGAGTTCCACAGCCCACTTTCCAATCCTTCTAGTGGCTTCTCTGTTCTTCATGATGTCCTTCAGAGGCTGTAATGAAGGAACAATTATATGGAATGCTTGAAAATAAGCCGAAGCTTTCTGGAGGCCATCAAGACAGCATACAACACCTTCTCCAACTCTGTATAATTTTTCTTTGATAAGCTTAGAACTTCGGAGACAAAGTATACTAGGGCTTGCTTTTTGATTTGTCCATCGAATTTTTCCTGCACAAGCGCCGCACTTACTGCAGAGTGCGAAGCTGCCACATACAATAGTAACGGAGCCCCTGGCGCAGGTGGAGTTAATGTTGTGATATCAATCAAATATTGCTTCAGCTCTTCAAAGGCTTTCTATTGAGCTGGGCCCCATTGAAAGACTTCGACTGACTTTAGTATTTCAAAGAATGGCAAGTTTCTTTCAGCTGACCTAGATATAAATCTATTCAATGAAGCCAATCTTCCTGCCAACCATTGAGCCCCCTTCTTTGTGCTCGGTGGTTCCATTCGAAGGATAGCTTCGACTTGCTTAGGTTAGCTTCAATCGCCTTCGTTGAAATCAGACAACCAAGGAACTTGCCTTTCTTCACTCCAAAGACACACTTTTCAGGATTTAATTTTAGGCCACCTTGTCTGAAGTTAGCAAATGTTTCTTGCAGATCAGTGATATGATTTTCTTGCTTCGTGGTTTTTACTATAATATCATCGACATATGTTAGCACATTTCTACCTATTTGGGAATGAAGGACTTTGGATGTCATCCTACTGAAACTGGCTCCAGCATTTTTGAGCCCCTTAGGCATCCGAAGATAGCAATAGGTTCCACTGGGAGTTATGAAGCTGGTCTTCGGCTCATCCTCCTTCTTCATCCATATTTGATGATATCCTGAGTAGCAATCCAGAAGACTCATAAGTTCTGATGAAGCTGCTGCATCCACAAGAGAGTCTATCCTTGGTAATGGGAATTCGTCCTTCGGACAGGTCTTGTTGAGATCCGTGAAATCAATACACATTCTCCATTTTCCATTGGCCTTCTTCACCATAATAGTATTGGCTAGCCACTCTGGATATTTTACTTCTCTGATGACACTAGCACTAAGAAGTGTTTTTACTTTATTCCGAGCTCCTTCGGCTTTATCATTAGACATCTTCCGAAGCCTTTGCTTTCTGGTCCTGAAGGATGGATCGACATTGAGTGAATGTTCAATGACATCTCTGTTGACACCACAGAGATCGTTGGCTGACCATGAAAAAACATTTTTGTTGTTGAATAAAAACCTTATCAAAGTTTTCTCCTACTCTTCAGATAATTGGGACCCCAGCAATACCTTCTGCTCAGCTATGTCCTCACACAGAAGCATGGGCTTCGGCTGATTAGCCGAAGCAGCCTTCTCTCTTCTGTATTTGTACTGCTCACAAGCTTCAGTTCCATCTATATTGTGGATGGCTTTTGAGTCTGTCCAATTTCCCTCAGCCTTTCTGGCAGCTTCCTAGCTTCCATGAATAGCAATAGGCCCTTGCTCCGAAGGTATCTTCATGCATAGATATGCTGGATGAAGAATTGCTTCGAAAGCATTAAGTGTCCCTCGACCAATGATTGCATTGTAGGGATATTCCATATCAACAATATCAAAAACAACCTACTCAGTCCTTGTATTGTGGACAAATCCGAAGGTCACTGGCATTGTGATCTTTCCAAGTGCTACAATCTGCCTTCCTCCGAAGCCACAAAGACAGTGTGTAGCATCATGAATCTTGTCCTCTAGCTCTTGCATCTGTCTGAAGGCCTTTGCAAATATGATGTCAGTTGCACTGCCTGTATCAACCAAAACATTGTGGACCAAAAATCCCTTGATGACACAAGATATAACCATAGCATCATTATGAGGATAATCCTTGAGCTGAAGGTCCTTCTGGGAGAAGGTGATTGGGATGTGGGACCATTTTGTCTTGATGAAGGGTCCCTGCACCCCAACATGTTGTACTCTTCTCTGAGCCTCCTTCTTCTGCTTCTTGTTAGCTGGCTCTGAGCATGAACCGCCTGTTATTGGGAGCACTAGCTTTGCAGCCGAAGCAGCTTCAGCTTGCTTGTTGGACGAAGCCATCAGCTCAATCAGTGGAAGTGAGTTCACCGGAGGTGGGCGCCAATGTTGGGGACTTGTTCTCAAATGCTATGAATTAAGAACAAGGCAACATAAAAGGGTTAATAGTTAGAACCCTTCATCCTTCGACGCATTATATCTCTTAGGATATAAAGATCTTCAGACGAAGGGCGTGAAGGACATACCTTCATCATTATAACACATATTAATGAAGGAAGAAACATATAAAACATGAGAAATAACATAAATAATCATATGGCATCATTAATATCCTCAAATCATATTATTATGAACAAACGTGAACTTTATCGAATTACATTTGTACCTTCGGTTCGATAGAAGGCAAAGATCTAAGCTTGACATGTAATCAAATACAAATCAGCGTGAACAGTACGGGGGGATTGTTCATCTATTTATAGGCACAGGGCGCAGCCTGTGAGATTTTACATTCATGTCCTTTACAAAAGATTACAACTATGACATAGGCTCTCATGGACTAATCGGTCATTTTATCTTTAAGTCAGCGCGATCCTTCATCTTGAGACATGTTACTGTGCCGAAGCTTCATGGATGGTGGCTTCGGTGCTGCTTTTAAGAGGATCTGCCGAAAGTATCTCCTCTTTCAGGATCTTCGGCGACGAAGCATATCCCCAACACTCATGAGAGCAAAAATTTATCTGAGGTGATCCCGAAGGAGTTATTCAATGGATCGACGAAGTGGTCGAAGCTTTTGAAGAAATACTCAGCGACCGTGGGGATTTTTGTGCCTTCGCCAATGCCCGAGGGGTTGCAGCAGTTTTGGAGAAAACTGGCTGTGAACATGTTATGGCTGTAGCACAAGAAGAAGCCATCTTCTCTATGGACGATA
Source organism: Zea luxurians (assembly GCA_029449295.1). NCBI lineage: Eukaryota > Viridiplantae > Streptophyta > Magnoliopsida > Poales > Poaceae > Zea > Zea luxurians. The sequence continues at coordinate 6,791,284 of JAOPSE010000005.1, read as the reverse complement.
CGAAGGAACATTCAACCGAAGCTACTTTGATGGGCGGGAAGTTCTATTCCAATGTTTGGATGAAGGGCGGCCGTGAGATGGCCGATGAAGCTATAAAAAAGAGTGAAAAAGAATCTCACAATGCCCGAGTGGAGACAAAAGAAGCTAAAGAGGCTGCTGAGCGTGCCATGATTATAGGTTTTTTTGTTTAAAACCCTTTGCTTCGTTGTTCATTTCTAGCTTCCAAGTTTACCATCATACACTTTATTATAGCTAACCTTTCTCCATTGCCGAAGCCATACAACCCCGAAGCTGATTCGGTTATAATGGAAGTTTTGGACGTGATGGAGATTGCTAACAAAGTCGTCGACGAAGTTGTCGACAGACTATTAAATGAAGCCGCTAAGAAAATTCTAAAGGAAGATTAAATTCTTGTATGCTGAAAACTGTAAACACTTGTGTGCGGTTGCCGCTATGTGCGTGGAACAAACATCAAGTATTTGAATGTAAATTGATGTACATTAATGTAATATATTTCTTTGCGATGCCTGAAACCTACGTACATACCATTTTTTGAGCCTTCGGCAAAAACACCTTCCCTTCTTTTCATTCTTCGCAAAGAAAATTGCCCCTTCTATCGATTGAATTCCACGGCTTTTGTATAATAATATTGCTAACGAAGAATCCCCTGCCTTGTCGGAACATGTTTGCCGAAGGTGTACCATGTGCTTCAGCACATTGTTTCACGATTCAACAGGTATTTTCGAAGGAGCATTTTCCTTCTCCACATCTTTTTGCTGATGCAATATGAAGTATGATGCGATGCTATGCGATATGATGTGATGGTATGATGCAGTATGATGTTTATGCCAATGATAAATACCCACACGAAAACACACCCAAACTCTGCATCCCCTTAGGAACGACTTTGGAGTCTCTTCACCTTTTACTTAGGTGGTATTTCAGCTCTACATCCCCTTAGGAACGACTTTGGAGCTTCTTTACCTTTGATTTAGGTGGTATTTAAGCTCTACATCACCTTAGGAACGACTTTGGAGCTTCTTCACCTTTGATTTAGGTGGCATTTTAGCTTTGCATTCCCTGAGGAACGACTTTTGAGCTTCGGAACTTACTCTACGCTCCCTTAGGAACGACTTTTTAGGTTTGGAATCTAATTTTGTCACACTCGATGGTGTAACCACAGTATTATTACATCAAGTTGAAGGTTAATCCTTCCTGTATTGTTTTTCTTGCAAGAAAATATAAAGACAGAAAGAATTAAGATACATTAGATCAGGATATTCTTTGGCCGAGCCACTGTAGCCCCTTTAGTAGATGTGCTTCGATTCAAGCACGGTGCTGTTGACCGTGCGAGCTTCAGATTCCTCCCGAAGGTCGCGCTATTGTTGAGCATGATGGTGCCCTTCGGGCTACTGATTGTGAACCAGCGGCGGTGGTGGTGGCAACTGAGGCTAGGAAGCTCGGGAATGAGTTGCCGAAGCGATAGAAGTTGTAGGCTATTGGTTGCCTACATACTCCGGGATATACGAGAAGTAACACGAAGCAATGTGCAGGACCTGCTTCGGCTGATTCTGCCGCGCTTCGACTTCAGCGATTTCCTTTTGTTTCTAAATCGTTACCTGGCACGTTCTTGTGGTATGGCCCTTACCTTCACTGCAAAATAAGCAAAATAGTCTCCTGGGCTGATTTCCAAATCTTCCTCCGAAGCTTCTTCCCCTCTGCCTCTTGGAGCAGGTGGCCTAGAAGAGCTTTGTTGTGCTCCTGACGATTGAGAGCTGTGATGCTACCCTTGGGCAGGATTTCCCCTATCGCCGCTTGAGCTGGGATTATGAATCGACCTGACATGCCTAGAGTGTAGTCTTCCACCAAAGCCCCTAGCCATTTCAGAGCATCTGTAAGCTTCTTCCCTTCTTTGCCAAAAATCATTGTCAGCTCAGATGTATTCATCCATCTTCTGAAGGAGCTTCTCCAAGGTTTGTGGTGGCTTTCTTGCAAAGTATTGTGCTGTAGGTCCTGGCCGGAGCCCCTTGATCATGGCCTCAATGATGATTTCATTGGGCACCGTAGGCGCTTGAGCTCTCAGGCATAAGAACCTTCAGACATACGCCTACAGGTACTCCTCATGGTCCTGTGTGCACTGAAACAAAGCCTGAGCAATGACTGGCTTTGTCTGGAAATCCTAAAAGCTGGTGACTAGCATATCCTTTAGCTTCTGCCATGAGGTAAGTGTTCCTGGATGAAGAGAGGAATACCATGTTTAAGCCACGCTTCTAACTGCCATGACGAAGGATTTTGCCATGACAGTCGTGTTGCCTCCATATGAGGATATGGTGGCCTCGTAGCTCATCAAGAACTGCTTCAGATCTGAATGCCCATCATACATGGGGAACTGAGGTGTCTTGTACGATGATGGCCATGGGTATCCTGTAATTCTGTTACCAGGGGAGAAGCATCATCAAAAGTAAAGTTACCATTATGAGCCCTTGTTCTCAAATGCTATACATCAAGAACAAGACAACACAATTGTTAACGATTAAAGGCCTTCGTCCTTCGAAGCATTATCTCCTTTTGGATATAATGATCTTCAGACGAAGGCCATGAAGGGCATACCTTCATCATCTCAGTGAACAAGTATAAATAAGAGTATATGAAATACAAAAGAATATAAATAATGATTATATAATAGCAATCTATTTATATTCTCATTTTATAAACATGGAAAAAACATCAATAATATTTATATTACATTGATACCTTTGGCTTGCCAGAAGGTGAAGGTGCGAAAATGACGTAAGAGTGATTACAATCCAACGTGAATAGTACAGGGGTACTGTTCATCTATTTATAGGCACGGGACGCAGCCCGAACAAAATTACATTCATGTCCCTGACATTTAGTTGTAATTATAATACAAACTACTAAGGACTAGATAGACTTTTCCACCTTAAGTAGGTATCATCCTTCGTCTTCGTCACAATACTAAGCCGAAGCTCCTTCAGTTATAGCTTCGGCTTCTATCAACATCATCTACGGGTTGTATCTTCATGTTGCACCTGCCTTCGTATTGTCTAGCCAAAGGTGTTTTTGCCTTGAGGACCTTCGGCGGAGAAGAAGACCCCCAACATTAGCCCCTTCGTGGTACTAGATCGTTTTTCGTAATGAGCTCGATCCGCGAAAAACACGAAGGCTTTGGGATGCCGAAGGTCCAAAAAACACCTTCCCCGAGCTCATTGCCGAGAAACGATTATAATATTTTGGACGTCGGACGATCCACCGCTCAGTCAGTGCGAGCGATATGGCGGTTCGCCTTCTCCCCTACAGCACTATATAAACAGACGGGTTGGTGTGGAGTTACCACAGCATTCATTGCCATCGCACTGTTGTGCTGTTAAAAATTTTAACCATAGCCGATGCTTTCTGTATTGCTTTTTTGATCAAGTGCTTCGTCATTTGAAATCAAATTGGTCTTAAAGAAATGTAAACATTGAAATTGCCAGAGTATGATCCACTGCTAGGGTTTCTCGTGAGAGTGACAAGGCCGAAGTGGTCGAAACAGCGCCAATATCAGAAGTGATGAGGCGATCGGGTCTTGTTGTGCTAGAGGGGGCTGTTGCCGAAGGAACTTCCGTCGTTGAAGCTGAACAGATCATAGCTGAAGGAGGAAGTGAGAACAAAGATGAGGAGGACAATACTATTCTGAATCCAATGAAAGCCAGCCATATTGAGTTTGGTAAATCTACTATTATTGCAGATGATATGGTTATGATGAAGAAATTGGGCTACTTTGGTTTGGCTGAGAGCAAGCTTGTCCGATTTGCCGGGGAAGAGGTGATTCTGAGAGCACCTAGAGGGGGGGTGAATAGGTGATCCTGATTCAACACTAATAGCCACAAAACTTAGTTATGAAAGTTAGAACGGCTAAGTAGCTTGAAACGAGCTCTTGAGAAGACAGACAATCAAGGAGAGAGTAATCACAAGAGACATGCGATTTTATCCCGTGGTTTGGCCAAGTAACACTTGCCTACTTCCATGTTGTGGATTCCCAATGGATGAGGGTTGCACTCAACCCCTTTCAAGTGATCCAATGATCAACTTGAATACCATGGCTTTTCTTCCTTATATCATTTTCCTATTTGCGAGGAATCTCCATAAGTTGGAGCCTCTCGCCCTTACAATGATGATCACAAAGAAAGCACGGAGTAAGGTTGGGATGAGCAACACACACAAGACGCAAATCATAGCACACCCACGCACACAAGAGAAGACTTGAGCTCAAATGACAACACAGGGAGTCCTTGACTCGAATAGAGCTCAAATCTCAAACACAACGAAACGAATGCACGGGAACAAAGTATGGATGCCTTAGGATGCTTAGTGAATGCTTGTGTGTAGCCTCCATGCGCCTAGGGGTCCCTTTTATAGCCACAAGGCAGCTAGGAGTCATTGAAGATCAATAAGGAAGGCTATCCTTGCCTTCTATCGAGTGGCGCACTGGACAGTCCGGTGCGCCACCGGACAGTAACTGTAGACGGTCCGGTGCCGATCTCCTTCCTTTTTTGGCGTAGACGACCGTTGCACCTCCAGGCCAGTTGGCGCACCGGACACTGTCCGGTGCCCCCTGCCGACCGTTGGTGCGGGCCACGCATCGCCTGTGGATTGCGCGGTCGACCATTGCTCTGGCGACCGTTGGCTCACCGAACAGTCCGGTGCACCACCGAACAGTCCGGTGAATTATAGTCGTACACCGCCAAACTTTTCTCGAGAGCGGCCTGTTCACCGGAGTCCAGCCTGGCGCACCAGACATTGTCCGGTGCACCACCGGACAGTCTGGTGTGCCAGGCCGAGATGATCATTGGCTGTACACATCCAGTCTTTTGCAATCCTTTTCTTTTCTTCTTTTCTCTGTTTCTAACACTTAGATAACTTCATTAGTATTCAAAAGCAACTGTACTAAGTCTAGAAACATACCTTCTCTTTGATTTGCACTTCTCTCTTCATTTAGCACGTAAGAACTCAATTAAATGTGGTGGGCACTTAATCACCAAAACATAATAGAAATTGCCTAAGGGCACATTTCCCTTTCAGATTCCAGAGCCAAAATATGATGAAGCCATAGTATTTAAAAGCTTCTTTAGGATAGGACTTCGTTTCCCCCTACATGAGATGATTGGAGAAGTTTTAAAAATTTTTGAGATATACTTTCATCAGCTGACACCCAATGCAATCGTTAGACTTAGTGTGTACATATGGGCTCTCCGAAGCCAGGGTACGAGTCCCAATGCTGAAGCTTTCTGCCAGGTGCACGAGCTGCACTATCAAACGAAGGCCAGAGCAGATGGTCTTCACAAGAACTACGGCTGCTACAACTTTGCATATCGGAAGGATATCAATGCCCCGGTTCTCGGTTACCGTACCAAATGGCCGACTGGTTGGACAAGCGAGTGGTTTTACATAAAGGCGGATGAAAAGAGAAGGGAGAAGCTAATGACTATGGTGATGAGTCCATTAAAATTAAGCTTCGGGATGACAAGGCCCTTGTGCCACATGCAGCTTGGCTCCCCATGCCGGGTAGCCGAAGTAGAATTCAGAGTGGTAGCAGCCGAAATCAGCACTAGAGATCTAGTGCAAGAGTACTTGGCAAATAGAGTATTTTCGACCTCTAGTGGCTGGGGAATGCCTAAGAAAAAGGAAGGGGGCAAAAAGTACGAACTTGTTCGGCTCCCTTACCGATTTAAATTTGAGAAACAATTCAAGAAGCCATGTGTTGGTCCTTGTTCTCGAATGCTATACATCAAGAACAAAGCAACACAATTGTTAATGATTAAAGACCTTCATCCTTCGAAGCATTATTTCCCTTAGGACATAATGATCTTTAGACGAAGGTCATGAAGGGCGTACCTTCGTTGCCACAACAAGCAAATATAAATAAAGAAATACAAAACATAATAGATTATAAATAATCATTACGAATCATCAGATTATTTATATTCCCCCTTTTTATGAACATAGATAAGCATCATTAGAATCAATATTACATTGATACCTTCGGCTTGTTAGAAGGCGTGAACGTGAGAGTGACGCAAGAGCTTTTTACAGTACCGCGTGAACAGTACGGGGGTACTGTTCATCTTTTTGTAAGCACGGGACGCAGCCTAGGTGAAATTACATCCATGTCCTTGGTAACTAATTATGATCATAATACAGACTATCCAGGACTTTACAGTCTTTTCCTCTTTAAGTCGGTATCGTCCTTCATCTTCATCATGACACCAAGCCGAAGCTTTTTCAATCATAGCTTCGGCTTTGTCTACATCATCTTTGGCTTATATCTTCATGTCACACCTGCCTTTATACTGTCTTGCCGAAGGTGTTTTCGCCAGAGGACCTTCGGCGGAGAAGACCCCCAATAGTAGCCCCTTCGCGGTGCTAGATCATTTTTTTGTAACGAGCTCAATCCGTGAAAAACACGAAGGCTTCAAAATGCCGAAGGTCCAAAAAACACCTTCCCTGAGCTCGTTGTCGAGAAACGATTATAATATTCCAGATGCCGGACGGTCCACCACTCAGCCAGTGGAAGCGACATGGCGGTTCGCCTCCCCCCTGTAGCACTATATAAACAGACGGGTTGGTGAGGAATTACCACAACATTCATTGCCATTGCACAGTTGTGCTATTAAAAAGCAAAAACATTGTAATGGCCAGAGTACGATTGACTGCTAGGGTGTCTTGTGAGAGGGATGAGTCCGAAGCAACTGAGATGGCTCCAATATCATAGGTGATGAGACAATTAGGTCTCGTTGTGCCAGAAGAGCGTGTTGCCGAAGGTGCCTCGACTGCTGAAGCTAAACAAATCGCAGTTGGAGAAGGGAGCAATAACGAAGATGAAGAGGATTACACTATCCTGAACCCAGCGAAACCTAGCCATCTTGAATTTGGTAGATCTACTGTGACAGCAGATGATATGGTTATAATGAAGAAACTGCGATACTTTGGGGAAGCTGAGAGTAACCTTGTTCATTTTGTTGGCGAGGAAATGGTTCCGGAGCCGAAGGATGATGAAGTTGTTGTCTTTAAAAACTTCTTCATAGCAGGGCTTCGGTTCCCTCTATATGATGTAATAAGAGAGGTTTTGAAGAACTTTGAAATATTTCTTCACCAACTGACACCCAATGCAATCGTAAGACTTAGTGTCTACATTTGGGCCCTCCAAAGCTAGGGTATGAGTCCTAATGCCGAAGCTTTCTGTCGGGTGCACGAGCTGCATTACCAGACGAAGGCCAGAGCAGATGGCCTTCATGAGAATTTTGGTTGCTACAATTTTGCATATCAAAAGGATGCGAAGGCACCGGTTCTTAGCTACCATACTAAGTGGCCAACTGGTTGGAAGAGTGAATGGTTTTATATGAAGGCAGACGAGAAACAGAGGGAGAAGCTGATGACTATGGTCATGAGTCCACTAACATTAAGCTTTGGAATGACAAGACCCTTGTGCCATATGCATCTTGGCTCCCCATGCCAAGTAGCCAAAGTAGAGTTTAGAGTGGTATTGGCCGAAGTCGGTACTAGAGATCTAGTGCAGGAATTTTTGGCAAATAGAGTATTTTTGACCTCTAGTGGCTGGGGGATGCCCAAGAAGAAAGATGGGGGCAAAAAGCACGAACTTGTTTGGCTCCCCTACCGTTTCAAGTTTGAGAAAGAGTTCAAGAAACCATGACAAGGGTGGTTAGAAATGATTGAAACTATGTGTAATGAAATTTTTGGCAACTACAACAAGAAGGAGGACTAGTTAATGACTGTTGCCTTCGGCACCCAGCCAAAACAAAGGCTAAATCACCTGATGGACACGTTAAATTTGAGTACCCAGACTATGAAAGATTTGACAAAGGTGTTGAAGGGTTAAAAAGGAAAAGGGTCATCAGCATCCTTAGTAGGCAAGCTGCCAGGCTAGTAAAGGAGGATGATGTCACACCTGGGCTTTAAAGAACAAAGCCAGGCGCATCTCATACATGTGCCACGAAGACAACATATATAATAACAGAGTGTATAGAGATAAATGTCACAATAACATTAGAGTATTTATTACATAGCAGAAGTCTTATTACAAAATAAAAGATAAATATAAAATGAACTAAGGATCATCCTTGGCGCCAAAGTCAACTGGGAAACGTCACCTAGATCATATTGAACTCCTCGTTGTGTGGCTCCTCCTGAACCACCTGTTCTTCTACTGTGGGGCGTGTGAGACAGCAAGGGTGAGCTCACACATGATCATAGCTCAACAAGTTGTGGGGAAACTAGTGGGCATGAATTCACCAAAGTGGGAGTTCATGTGATGTGTAAGGCTTATCAACAATAGGGGTTAAAGATGAGCATTGCTTTTAATTAGTTGGTCAAAATTTTATTAGCAATTACTAGGTGTAAGTAAATACCAAACCTTAGTAAATAATAGAACAAAATTAATAGATAATCCCATGCAAATGCAGATGACTAATTGAATTTAAGTTACATAAATTAATCATGAGAGAGTCCTGAGCTGCTCTTCACCGTGAGCTCAGCTAGTATACCAGTTTTACACTCTGCAGAGGTTGTACCCTTTACCTACAAGTCGTGTTTCCCATGTCGCCAGGGTTAGCTAGACCCTTAGACACTACCGAGGTGAATGGCTAGGGATCCACTACGAGGCCTTTAAAAAGTTCCACTAGCTTTCGAAAACCCGCTACAGTTTATGGGAAGAGCACTTGCTGGAATCCCCCGTCTGACCGCCATCGCAGCAAAATCAACCCGAGAACCTCCTTGCATGCAACTCCCCTACTGCCCTTGCCCCTTTCGGGTAAGGTAGTCTTCCACTAGCTTTCCTAATTAGTTAGCCAAGGGGTCTCATTCCTCCCTTGTGGTGGCACGTGTTTCTCAAGTTAAGCTCCATGTTCCAATTAACATTAATGATCTTGACATGAACATAAATAGAATAAAAAAATAATTGGAACATGGATGTAATGAAATTTTATCCCAAAACCATGTAAAGCAATGGCAAAACTACCCAAGTGATTCAGGGATAACAAGGTAAAATGGATAAACAGTCTAGGGTAACCTATTGGGTCCCATCAAAATTGAACCTATGCATGAGTAAATGACATTAAATAACATTATTGGGTGTAAAAGTGGTCAAGGGCACAACTTGCCTGGCACTTGAGATTCCAGTTACCAACATGCTCTTCAAGTAACTCGTAACCTCGCTGCTAGTCGTAGCAATACAAACAAACATGGTATAAACAAAATTAACATCACACCAGACATAAGAACAAACTGTATAACAATAATCTATGCATTGCTATGAGATCGTGGGAACGAGAACCACTAAAATCGGAGTTACGGTTAAGGAGTTATGATTTTATAGAGGATTTATGTGATTAAAATGTTAAGCTATATTATAATTTGGTTAATGTAAATCATATAAGAGGTTATTCTATAAATAATTATCTCAACTTCAATCTAAGTTATAAATTGACCGTAGATCATATTCTAGTAATCTATAATGATAAGTAGTTTAACAAGACTAACCGACATCAGTTAAATACAACTCTAATTATAAAATAATGAGGCATGATACAATAAATGTTGTTATTGCATAGTAAATATTTATACTAGACTAACGCAACTTGAACGGATCAAATCAGAGTCATAGATTTTAAGTTATGAATTTCTAATGATTCTATGTGTTTTGTACAAGATTAAATACAATATAAATTTTTAATGTGACTTTCATGTCAAAACAGTGGCACTACTTAATAAACAATAATATTATAAAATTATAGGAACTGGAATGAACCAAAAAGGAGCTAAAATGAATTTTATATGAATTTTACTAGTTTCTATAATTATTTTTGTGTTGAAAATCAATTTCTGATATTATTTATATGGTTTTACTTAATATCCGAACTGCGCATCAATATCAAGAGAGTCGGGGGTTTAATCTGCAAAACCCTGCAGACTCAGAACATAGTGAGGGGTACTGCGGGTTGATTATGGACAAAAGGGAGGTCTCTTTTGCATAATGGCATGGCCGAAAGGGTATTGGCGAAGTACAACCGTCACATCGCGGATCCAAGGTTAAGATTAGACCTACCCTTTTTAATGAACCAGCATGCCTCGGCTGCCCTAGGATCTCGATCCGACGCCCAAGATCCAATGAAGGCGATAATCTATTTTTACCCGTGGGATCACGATCTAACGACTCCTGTGCCACTTTCTACCACCGTCGGCTCAGATTGAATCACAACCCACCGATCTAATCCTATCCGCCAGTAATGGATCGAACGGCAAGCGCTGCATCTTCCTATCACCGAGCCAGAGCGCGGTGGCGCGCACCGACACCACGGCGGCGCCTTTGCCGCTTGCGGCTCGCCGACACCCCAGCGCGCTAATTCCCAATCCGAAGCGACCAACACGATGCCAAGAGACCAAGGAACTGTCTAGAAACAGCTTACCGGCGATTCGCGACAGTATGAGAGCTGACCGCGAGGTGGGGCAGCACGGTGGTGGAGGTCCCGGCGCCAGTGACGAATTCTGGAGACGTCGTGGCACAATTCTGCCCAAGCGCTGCTTCACGAACTTCGGTATGCCCTGGCTAGGTCCAAACGACGGCGTGCGTGCGCTTAGTCATGGCGGCGAACGGCGGATCTCCCTGCCCCATAGTTCCCGGTGGCGATTAAATCGGAGGCATGGCGCCCATGGGGTGATTGGACGAGAGGAGGACTGGGTTTTATGATGTGAGTGTTGTCCGGATTTGACCCGATCTCCACAATCGTGCGTGCAGAAATAAGTTGATTTAGTTGGAGTCCGCCATGATCGAGAGCTGGGAGGAATCTGTTCCAGCCGATATGTGCGGTGTTTTTGTTGGAGTTTGCGTGAGGTGGGTGATGAGCCTGACGACCCGGCCCCACCCAACAGCGGCAGGAGAGGGAGCACGGGGCTGAGGGGAAGTGGGCCGCGTGCACAGAGGAGAGTGATCTATGGGATGGGCCAAGAGAAGGAAATTGGTCCAAGACGAGGCTGCTTGCTTCATTCATTTTTTTCTTTGTTTTCATTTGAATTTTCGTTTTATTTCTATTTCTTTTTATTTTGAAATTTTCAAATTCAAATTTGACTCCGGTTTTGTAACACCCTTGGTGTTACTGTAACTAAAACTTGAGCGTAACATCATGTGCATGGGCATATCATTTGTTTGCTACACCTAGAGTGCATTCACTAGGTAAAAATTTTAAATAAGTTGTACTGATATGACTTGATATGTGATTAACCCTAAGGTAGAGTGCTAAACCCTAAATTAGGGCTTATGGATATAAGTGAAGCCCAAATATGTGAAAACCTCAAAAGACATGAGCAATGATCATAAGATATCATCTTTGATGGACTTTAGTGAAACCAAAACCCTAAAGTGCTAAAAACCCTGAAAAGACCCCTGGAAAACCCTAAATTGGAACCCTAGGGGGTTAAGTGTAAATTTTGTGCACTTTTGGACCCAAGTGCAAATATTAAAGTAATAGAACACCACAAATTAGGTGTTTCTCACATTTGAGGAATTGCAAGTCAAATTGTGGGATTTGGGCTTATTTGCAAAAAGGCACCCCATGCATCTCATATGCCTAAGTCCAAAATCAGTTGAATAGGGCTGATTTTAGAGCTCTATATTTCTAAATCTACATGGAATTTGCCTAGGATCAATACATCAAATTTGTAGAGCTACTGTGTTTTACAAAAGTTGAAGTTAAATGGACTCAAAGTCTGGCTGTCATTCGACTTAGAACCTGAACTTTTACTAACAGTGACTTGGGACAAACTTTGGGAGCTCTTTTAAAGATAATCCAGTGAGTATTTGAGTATGGTTTCTATAGCAAGATTGTAGTTAGATTATAGGGCTAGAACTTTGTTTTAGGTGGATTAACAAGTTCTCACATAAAAGTTGGAGATCTGGGCGCTGTAAACCTCTCTGTCAGGTGTTCTGAATGGTGTTCTGATGATACAGTGAACTGAAGAAGATCCCTGGTGCAGTGCACCTTGCCGCCGGCGACCCCCGCACCTAGATTCGCGCCGCCATGGTGATTCATGCTCACTGATGCCCGGATAACGCTTCAAGGTGAAAAGATCTTCGCCGCGAATGAGACTCGGGGCTGGCCGTCGTACCCCTGCCTTGCGGCCGGTCCAGATAAGTTCGCCAGAAATGGGCGCCTACCGATCGGGCGCCACATGCCTTGAAGCTTCACCACATCGCAGTAAGCCGCTTTAGATAGCTGGTTCATCACCTGTAAGCCTGCAATGGTGAAAGCCACACCGCTCTTGCGCCAGTGCTCTCCCCTCTCTCCGGCCGCCATCGCGCCATTCCAAATTCAAGATCCACCGCCCTCGGGCCCTATAAATTGAGCATGCCATCAGCTCCGCTAGGTAATCATACACCCAACGCACCAGCTCGTGCCTCAGATTATCCACCAGAGCGCTCCAATTTTGAATTTCCCCCAAATTTGTCAAGAACACCGCGTTTGTGAGCTTGCCGTGGCCAGCTCTCCATAGGTCCGATCATGCCCTCCTCGCTCTTGTTTTAGCATTCATGTGTCCTCTTGATGCTTCTTGACCTGGCCAATTGAACTAGACCACCTTAGATCGCCGAGAACGCCTCGGTTCATCCACAGTTCGCGCCATCACCATGGACAGAGAGATTAAGGGCTAGAACCTTGAAATTGATTGAGGGGTAATGATCATTAGGGGTCGAATTAGGTGTACACTGCACCGGAGCATCGGTAGTTGAGTTATCCGGCCAGTACGGGCTCACCGGAGCCATTGCTCTACCGTCCACGGTCAGGGATCTCAGGTTGTAAAGAAACAGAAAGGGGAGGGACTTTAGTGCAGATGTCAGTGAGACAGAGAAACAATGGAGAGGATTCTTTACAGGTTTTTCAAACAACCATGGGCCTCAGTGCAAAATGGAATTATGGAGTATTTAAGAAGGCCAAAATCAAGACCTTTGGATTTTTAGAAATTACTAAATGGCTCCAAAACTTATAAAACTTTTTGGGTGAACTTATTCTGACCATTAGAACCCTTTGATGAAGTTTGGTATGTTTTGAACATTGTTTCGTCCCAAAACCCTAAAACCCTAGTCCCTTAGGGTTAAACTGTCTAACCCTATTAGGGTGTTGATCCAGAAGACCCCAGTTTCCTTGGTGCACCGTGAAGGAAAATTGTATTCAAGACACAACTTGACATACCCTTGTTATCATTGCATTTTCATAAGCATCACATGAGCAGTCATGATTATATATGGTTATGTATAGAGAACGAGGAGGAAGTAGTGGTCGAAGAAGAAGCTACACCACCACCTGAGAATCCACCTTCTGGGAACTGTTTTTACTTTGATATTTGTGGAACAGAGCCCGATTCCCCTACATAACAAGGCAAGCCCTAGTGCATTTGCCACCTCCTTGTGTTTTAAAATCTTTATCACCTTGTTTGATGCATTAGGTGATAGGAGTTGTGTGCTAAACAATTGATGCATTTCCTTCTTTGGAAAATTGATTACCCTTCCTTGATACCCTTTTTGAAAACAATTTTATGATGCTTAGCCTTGCTCTAGAAAAACAAATGTTTGGTTTTAAACAAAAGATGATGCTTCAAGTGGAATGGGATGTTTTCAAAAATAGAACTTGATGGTGGATCCATCATGGCCACGATGGGTTCAACATCAGAAAAGATGTACCTCTTTCAGGTACCGAACTTTGGGTTGAAATGATAAAGCTGAGACCGGGCGGGTGACTTGCACGATAAGAGAGTCTCGGTGTAGTGTCTCTGTCTAAGTCGATTAAGGACCTTGTCGATGTAGGCCTGATGATCGAGGACCCTTTAACTAGTCACATGCCTCGTCATGGGTAAGCTTTGCCTCGGGTAGACTAATACTAGAAAGGCCAACACGCAATCGGAGTGGAGAGATGGTGAGAGTAGCATGTACCCTCCGTGGCAAGAGGCTGGACGGTGGTGTATCTGTGCTCTCGGTTGGCGTGAACTCGGTCTGGTCTTAAGAAACCCGGTGGCGAGTTGACATATGCAAGGGTTAAGTGCTACAAATGTTGTCTGATTGGAGATCCTCAGCTAAGTATTAATCGATTCGGATCACCGTTACTTCTCGAACATGAAGACTTGGTCACTGACTTACACGTAGCAATCCAGTAAACTGATGGGTTGATAAAAAGATGGCTAGTATAGGCCAAATGCTTGAACCAGGGTAGAAAGAACTCTAGTCACAGGCAATAACTTAACTTGCTAATAAAACTGAATTTTTAAGGATCCACTATTAGTAAGCATTTCTACAAACAGAGTCTTTGATTTTTGAATAGCCTTACCTTGACTCCCTCAAGCTAGCATATCCATGAGAGTCTTTTCTTTTGACGGGTAAGACTTGCGAAAGTACACTCCGTACTCATGGTTTTCGAACCCATGTTGTTGTAGGTGAGGAAACAGCAGATTTTTGCTGTTTTTGCTCTAAGGTGGTGCCAAAATAAGAATCTCAACTGTAACATGGTTGCGGGAGGGATGTTGGCCTCCCCTTTGAAAAACAATATACTTTTATGCGGGATGGGTTTTTGCCTCCCAAGTTTGTAATAATAATACTTCTACACTCTTATACTCTGGGTTGTAATAACTATAACACTCTTTCTGTATTTTGAATGTAAATTAAGTTATTGTAATTCGCTTCCGCCTATTCATCCCTCTGGTGTGTTGTAATATCTGTGTGATGGATGAAACGCTCTTGGGCAAGGAAAAGGATACAGATACCGAACTTGTCAAGTGATTATGTGGATCTACAGGATTGTCCAAGGTTCGTTGGACAAGGACAACTGTAGTTAGGCCTAATGACTTGGGAGGTTTCATCATAGATGGTATCGGAGCGAAGCCCATCTCTTCAGATATTATGAAGCACTTCAAAAAGAATTTTCAAATACTTAGCTAGAAATATTCTTTCATTCTTACCTTGCTATTCTTCTGGAAGCTCTCATCTTATAAAGATAGGGTAACAGAGTGCAATATATAGGGAGTTGGGATCAACGAAAGTTGATTCCATAATTATTAGGTTATGCATGCATCATGTTAAAAAAATTATACTGATAAATTTTCACTCTTATGGAGATATGGCACGTACAAGGAAAACGGCACTCAAATCCACCGGACCTTTGGGCATGCCTCGCCATCAGTTAGCACCCAGGCATGAAGGGAGCAGTAGTGGCTCCAACGACCCCATTGGAGATCTAGAAGCTAAGGTGGAGCAACTACGATTAGAGCTACGCCATCGGAACAGGGCACGAGAGTAGGACAGTCAGCATAAAGCTGAGTTGTAACACCCGGTTTTAAAGAACAAAGCCGGGTGTTACAGAAGTGGTATCAGAGGAAATGTTGACTGTAGGACGAGACCTAGATAGAAATGGACAACCTTTACCTACTTATCTTATTCTGAATCATTCTACACTCACCTTAATCTGATTCTTTCTACACTTATCTTGATCCTGTCTCACCTTCTACTGTTCTACTCTGATCACTCTTACCTTTTCTACTCTGAGACAAGATGGATTTCACACCTTGGAATCCTATGACTATGATCTTTCTAAGAGATAGGGAACCTAAGACAAAATTTAAAACTATTTTCTCTATTAAAAATGTTGTTTGATTGTGCTGATGCTAAATGCCTGATTTGCTTCTTGATTGATTGAATTATTGTAGATGGACATCTTAGTATGTACCACCATAAGGTATTGAATTAGCTAGGATGTGTAAAATATTAATCTGCTTAGCTAAAAAGTCCCCCAAAGTAACTTGATTTGTAAATACCTGCCTTGTCTACTATTTTCTTACCATATGTATCTAACTCAGATGGTCAATACCAGGCGGGGTGGTGGAATTGACTTGCCTCCTAACCAACACACTCGAAGACAACCTCAGCCACAACCTGCTGGGATGAATCCTCCCAATCCTCCACCAGGCGGAGTTGACCCACTGGTTGCTGCTCAGATGGCGGTGATGCAGCAGATGGCAGATACTATGGCTGATATGCGTGCTCAGATGCAGCAAGAACGCCAGGAGATGCGTCAAGAAAGAGAGGATATACGACAGGAGTTGCGCCAGGAACGAGATGAGATACGCCAGGAAAGGAGGGCGCAACAACAGCAGCTGCAACAGCAAATGCAACAACAACAGCAACAAGTGCCACTGCCTCCACCACCACCACCAGTTCCACCCCGAGATAAGCATAGGGAGTTCATGAGTCATAAGCCACCCACATTTGCAAGCTCACCAGATCCACTAGATGCAGATGATTGGCTGAAAGCAATTGAGAAGATGCTGAATATTGCACAATGCACTGACCGGGAGAAGGTTTTATATGCTTCTGGACGTCTGATTGGTCCTGCTGCTGACTGGTGGGATTCTTATACTGCTGCCCACGATGCTGCTGATACTATTACCTGGGCAGAGTTCAGTACACAGTTCAGGAACTACCATATTCCAGCTGGTATGATAAAAATTAAGAAGAAGGAATTCCTGTCGCTGAAGCAAGGAAGTATGTCAGTCAGCGAGTACCGCGACAAGTTTATTCAGTTATCCAGATATGCCCCTGAAGAAGTTGCTGAAGACGAGAGGAAGCAAGAGCATTTCATTGAAGGACTTAATGGACCACTGCAGTATGCTCTTGTGGCACACACATTTCCATCATTTCAGAGGCTGCTTGATAAGGCACTGGCTATTGAACACAAGCGTGTTCAACTGGGAGATTTGAAGAGAAAGGCCATATCTCAAGGACAAGGAAGTAGCAGTGTTCGTCCTCGCTACAGTTCACCACAGGGTACACCGACTCGACCAGGAGGACCACGCCCAGTTCCGCAATCACCACTGAGGACTCCACCTCCTCGACAGGCTACCCCAACTGGCACCCCGACGAAGTTTTCAGGACAGAGTCCGGGCACTCAATGTTACAAGTGTGGGAAGATTGGTCATTATGCAAATGTCTGCCCACAGAGGATTGCTACTACCCCAGTTCAGAACAGGCAGCAAACTCCAGGAACCGGCAAGGGATATTCTATTGCCAAGGTTAATCAAGTCAGCGTGGATGCTACTCCGGATGGAGGGGACCTCGTAATTGGTATGTTTTATGTTAATGCAATTCCTGCAACCATATTATTTGATTCTGGTGCTACACATTCATTCATGTCTGCTCGTTATGCCAACACAAATGAAATACCACTGCTAAATATGAGAAAACCCCTGATAGTAATTACACCTAAAGGGCATGTTGAGGCAAATCAAATGACACGTAGATTGACATTAACCATTATGGGTAGAGAATTTGGAGCTACTGCTATAATATTGGAGTCAAGCAGTATAGATTTAATCCTTGGTATGTCATGGCTAAGAAAGGCAAAGGCCGTTATAGCATGTGGTAGAGGTACCGTAGAACTCACTACTACTAAAGGAGAAAGGTTTCAAGTTAACATTGCAGTAACCTCCTCATCTATGCGTGCAATGTTCTTTATACCTGAGGAGTTTGTTGGTGACAATATCCGGGTGGTTAGAGATTTTCCGGATGTCTTTCCAGAGGAGTTGCCAGGAATGCCACCTGAAAGAGAAGTTGAGTTTGTTATTGATCTCTTACCTGGAACCGCCCCTATTTCTAAATGGCCATATAGAATGTCCGTAGAGGAGTTGAAGGAACTTAAGAAACAGTTAACTGAGTTACAAGAGGCTGGGTACATTCGTCCGAGTTCCTCACCTTGGGGAGCACCGGTCTTGTTTGTACAGAAGAAGGATGGATCGCAACGGATGTGTGTGGATTATAGATCTCTTAATGATGTTACGGTGAAGAACAAGTATCCGTTGCCCCGTATTGAGGATTTATTTGATCAAATGCGAGGTGCAAGAGTATTTTCGAAGATTGATCTCCGATCCGGTTACCATCAGATGAGGATTAGACCATCGGATATTCCCAAGACGGCGTTCTCGACTAGATATGGATTATATGAGTTCACAGTTATGTCATTTGGATTGACTAATGCGCCAGCTTATTTTATGAACTTGATGAATAAGGTGTTTATGGAGTATTTGGACAGATTCGTCGTGGTATTCATCGACGATATTCTTATCTATTCCAAGAGTGATAGTGATCACGAGGAGCATCTGAGGATGGTGCTACAGAAGCTACGAGATAATCAACTCTATGCCAAGTTCAGCAAGTGCGAGTTTTGGATTGGCGAAGTGCCATTTCTTGGTCATATTATTTCTAATGGAGGAATAGCAGTGGATCCTGCTAAGGTTAAGGAGATAATGGAGTGGAGAGTACCCACTACAGTTACTGAGATTCGAAGTTTCTTAGGACTTGCTGGATATTATCGGAGGTTTATCGAAGGATTTTCTAAGATTGCTAAGCCCATGACATCGCTTTTGGAAAAAGGAAAAGAATTTAAGTGGGATGAGAAATGTCAAGAGAGCTTTGATCAATTGAAGGAAAGATTGATGTCTCCACCAGTATTGGTTATGCCAGACCTGCAAAAAGGATTTGATATCTATTGTGATGCATGTGGCCAAGGCTTAGGATGTGTACTCATGCAAGAAGGACATGTGATTGCCTATGCATCTCGTCAGTTGCGGAGACATGAATTGAACTACCCCACCCATGACTTAGAGCTGGCTGCCGTTGTGCATGCACTTAAGATTTGGAGACATTATATCATGGGGACCAAGTGCCAAGTGTACACGGATCATAAGAGTTTGAAGTATATATTCACTCAGAAGGATCTCAACCTTAGGCAACGCCGTTGGTTGGAGCTTATTAAGGATTATGATTTGGAGATTCACTATCACCCGGGCAAGGCAAACTTGGTTGCAGATGCCTTGAGTCGCAAGGAGCATGTTCATTCAGCTGTTGTTGCCCAGCTACCCGATGAGATTGTTGAGGATTTCAGGAGACTTAACCTGGGGATAGTTGCTCATACTGAAGGAGTTACAATTGATGTGGAACCTACTTTGGAGCAAGAGATCCGCAAGGGACAAATTGGTGATGATAAGATAAAAGAGATTAAGGATCTGATTACTGAAGGTCGAGTTCCGGAATTCACGGAAGATGAGCAGGGCACTGTATGGTTCAAGGACAGAATATGTGTTCCTGATATTAAAAGCCTTCGAGAGACTATTCTAAAGGAGGCCCATGACTCGGATTATTCTATTCATCCTGGAAGTACCAAGATGTATCAAGATTTGAAACGGAAATATTGGTGGTATGGATTGAAAAGAGATGTAGCTGCACATGTGGCTATGTGTGATGTATGTCAAAGAGTTAAGGCTGAACACCAGAGGCCAGCTGGATTATTGCATCCACTGAAGATACCCGAGTGGAAATGGGAAGAGATTGGTATGGATTTCATTACTGGATTGCCTCGCACTCAGAAAGGATATGATGCTATATGGGTGATTGTGGATAGATTGACTAAAGTGGCTCACTTTATTCCTGTCAAGACTACTTATAAAGGTTCTCAGCTAGCAGAGTTATATATGGCTCGAATTGTGTGTTTACATGGAGTACCAAAGAAGATCGTGTCTGATCGAGGTTCACAGTTTACCTCAAGATTTTGGAGAAGCTTTCATGAGAACATGAGTACGAAGTTGAATTTTAGTACAGCCTATCACCCTCAGACTGATGGACAGACTGAAAGGACTAATCAAGTTTTGGAAGATATGTTGAGAGCATGTGCCCTTCAGCATGGAGGAAGTTGGGATAAGAGTTTACCTTATGCTGAATTCTCATATAATAATAGCTATCAGGCCAGTCTGAAGATGTCACCTTTTGAAGCTTTATATGGGAGGAAGTGCAGGACTCCTCTATATTGGGATCAGACTGGAGAGAGACAGTTCTTTGGGCCTGAACTGATTCAAGAAGCAGAAGAACAAGTTCGTATAATTCGAGAGAATTTGAGAGTGGCTCAAACCAGGCAAAAGAGTTATGCTGATAATAGAAGGAGACCACTGGAATTTGAAGAAGGAGATTATGTGTATCTCAAGGTGTCACCACTGCGTGGAATGAGGAGATTTAAAGTCAAGGGCAAATTGTCCCCTCGCTACATTGGACCATTCTCGATCTTTAGGCGAGTTGGGGAGATGGCATACCAACTCGAGTTACCTGCTAGTCTATCAGATGTGCATAATGTGTTCCATGTATCTCAACTAAAGAAGTGTCTCCGTGTTCCTGAGGAACAGTTACCAATGGAAGAGCTCAGTGTTCAAGGTGATTTGACTTACACGGAGTACCCGATCAAGATTTTGGATACATTGACTCGAGTTACAAGAAATAAGGTAATAAAGATGTGCAAAGTTCAATGGAGTCACCACAGTGAAGATGAAGCAACTTGGGAAAGAGAAGAAGAGCTTCGTATAGATTTTCCCCACCTTTTCTCTAGTTCTTCTTAAATCTCGAGGACGAGATTATTTTTAAGGGGGGTAGGATTTGTAACACCCACTTTGTAATTGCTAGACAAAACACCAATAGAGAAAACAATTTCTCCCCTTGTGTGAAGATTGATCTTTATGCATCATCCTATGTGAACACCATGTCCAAAAATAATTAATAAAAGACATGCTACTAAATCATTGCATCATGCTGGATATTTTATTTGTGTGTGCATTTGGTGACAACATAGAAATAAAATGACAATGAGAAGAGGGTTGGAGGAAAAAGGAGAAAGAAAGAAAGAAATAATACAAAATGTAAAACAAAATTTATAAATACACAAACTCAACCATACTGGTATGATTGAAATTTATCTATAATTTGAGTACAAATTCAAAGTCATACTTGGAATTCAAATTGGGAATTGAAAAATAAAAAGAAAAGAAACAGAAAAACAAAAAAAATATAAAAAGAAAAGGGATACTATACCTAACTGGGCCGACACCACCCTTTTCGGCCCACTGGCGCTCACCTCCACGGCGGCCCACTCCTACACTTCACTGCGCGCGCCCGGCAACTGCCATGTGGGACCCGCTCGCCAGTCGCCCACTCGCGCCCGCGTGCGCCGACAGGCGGGGTCCCCTGGACCGGCCGCTTGCGCGCGTGGCTATCCCCTTGTCTCACTGTCGCGCGGGCCCAACGGGTCAGTGTCTTCTTCTCCGTTCACCGAATCCACCGTGAAAGCTCCGTGCGATTCGCCGGTAAATTCGGCTCGATCTGTTGGAGAGCGGCTGGAACCAGGGTATAAACTCCACCTCGGATACTTCCGCCCCTGGCAGACCAAGCCTCTTCCCTAGTGAGCCACCGTCACCGCAGAATTTGTGCGCGCCGCGGAAGTGTTTCGCCGACCTCCACGCCATCGCCGTCGACCCAGCTTTATATCGCCGATTGGTGGCCGGTGCGGTGTCGTGTCCATCCATCGGCGCCTGGGGATTGTTGGCGTGAAGTATTGCGCTCGGCCGACCGCCCAAACGCCCTGGATTTCTCACCGGAGTACAAGCTCCACCGCGGATCCGCACACCTCCGTGGGCAGTGACCTTGCTGCCGTGAAACAAGGTAAATTACCACCCGCACGCTTCCGTCATGTCCTTCACATCGTTTAGCGTTGGTCAATTTTGGGATTCGGGCTCAGGGGCGTCGAGCGATGCGCACCGGCGACCAGCTCCGCCGTGGTGATGTCTCGGCGGCGCTCCCCATTGAGCTGAGGTTGGGGGCGATTCTCGGGCCGTCCGATCGCTTTTAGACGGTCCCGATTAGATCAAAGATACCCCTTCGTTCAAACGAGCTTCGACCGTAGATTCATGATCCGAGGGTTGCGCGTTGATCTCGGTTATGTTGAGCGCGGGCCGTTGATCGCCGATCGAACGGCTGTAGTCGCGTACTGGTTCGATATATGTTAGATCTAATCCGAGTCATCCGTGTGTGATCCAACGGTCCAGATTAGTCTGTACCCCTTCGCGGGTCATCTTTGTTAAAGAGCCCCTGTAGATTTTCAGAATTAACCCGCGGTCCACTGTGCGGCTGATCTGAGTCTTAGAAAATTTTACCCAGAGCCCCCTGCCCTTTTACAAATTTGAGGCCCAGTCCACTGCTGTTTTAAAATGAGTAAATGAATTAGAAAATGTATTTTTAATACAAAAATAAGTGCTAAATCTTCAATAATTCATAGAAAATTCATACTAACTCCAAATTAATCCATTCCAGTTCCTAAAATTTTGTAATTTTATTCTCTAGCACTTAGTGTCTCTGTTTTGGCATAAAAACAGTAAGAAATTTATTTAACACTTAATCCTGTTTAAAGCACATAAAACCTTTGAAAATGCATAACTTAAAATCTATAACTCAGAAAATTATGATTCCAGTTCCTAAGTTTTTATTTTAAGATGTAGAATATCTCTGTGTATTTTGATTACATGCTTGGTGTAATGTTAATTTTCCCTATATCCTGTGCTTGTTTGTATTGTGTCAAGTAGAGGAGCCCGTTGCTGAGGATACTGGTGAGCAGCAGGTTGAAGTAGCTGAGCAGGAGCTCATTGAAGGCAAGTTGTGCCCTTGACCACTTTTTACCCAATAATGTTCTTTAATATCACATACTCATGCATAGGTTAACTTTGATGGGACCCAATAGGTCACCCTAGATTGTTTATCTCATTACCTTGTTTACCCCTGAATCACTTGGGTAGTTTGCTATTGCTTTATACGGTTTTGGGATAATCATTTATTACCTCTATGTTCCAATTCTTGTTGTTATTCTGTTTATGTTCATGTTGATATCATTAATGTTAATTGGAACATAGAGCTTAACTTGAGAACCACGTGCCACCACAAGGGAGGAATGGGACCCCTTGGCTGACTAATTAGGAAAGCTAGTGGAAGACTACCTTACCCGAAAGGGGCAAGGGCAGTAGGGGAGAGGTCAGTGCGGGGAGGTCCCTGGTTGATTTTGCTGCGATGGCGGTCAGCCAGGAACCCTTTACTGGATCTTCCTATAAACTGTAGCGGGTTTTCGGAAGCTAGTGGAACTTTGTAAAGGCCTCGTAGTGTTGCCCTGCCGTGCTTCCTAGGTAGAGGTATATGGGATTCATGACCCCTTGGCAGATGGGTAACATGACTTGTGGGTAAAGGGTACAACCTCTACAGAGTGTAAATCTGGTATACTAGCCGAGCTCACGGTCATGAGCAGCTCAGGACTCTCTGATGTTTAAATTATGGAACTTAAATTCAATTTTGTCATTTGCATTGCATGGGTTTGTTATTAATTTTGTTCTATTACTTTACTTATGGTTTGGTATTTACTTACACTTAGTAATTGCTAATAAAATTTTGACCAACTACTTAAAAGCAATGCTCAGCTTTAACCCCTATCATTGATTAGCCTTACACATCACATGAACTCACACCTTTGTGAGTTTATGTCCACTGGTTCCCCACAACTTGTTGAGCTATGATCATGTGTGAGCTCACCCTTGCTGTCTCACACCCCCCCCCCACAGGAGAAGATCAGGTGGTTCAGGAGGAGCCGCCTAACACTGAGGAGTATGATCTGATCTAGGTGGCGTTTCCCAGTCGACATTGGCGCCGACGATCCTTAGTTTGTTTTATCTTTATTACTTTATTTTGTAATAAGTCTTCCGCTATGTAATAAATACTCTGATGTTTTATGACATTTATCTCTATACACTCTGTTATTATATATGTTGTCTTCTTGGCGCATGTATGAGATGCACCCGGCTTTGTTCTTTAAAACCGGGTGTTACATGAGTTGACAGCCGAAGTTGGCCACTTGCAGTTTGAGATCTCCGAACGAGACTTGGTCATTCATTGGGCCATCAACTCGTGCTCGATCGCTTGGCATCATGAAGCAAAGGCTCGGGCTCATGTGGATGAGCTCAGCACGGCCCTCGATAACCTGCAAGTATATTGTAATACTTTACATGAGGAAGTACATGTACTGTATGGTCGACTGCACCCGGATGTGCCCGCTGACGCTGCTAAAGCTGGACCCTCAGGAATAGCAAATGAAAAACTTGGTGGGGAGTTGGACCTTTTTAAGCCCCCTCCTTCTATGAACCTGGCTGACGAGCGGTCTCCTGCAGTAGACAGTGAAGCGACAAAAGACGATGAAGACTAGAATAGTATAGCTTAGGTATTTTACTACTGTAAAATAAGTACTATAGGCATGTTGTATGCCTGAGTCTGTATAATTACATTTGGTAATGTAATATGATGGTATATGTGGCATGTTATATTTTTCCCAGATGTTTCTTTGCCTCAGATGCCATCACGGACTCACGCGCACGACAGTGCATGAACCTCCCATGGTCGGGAGACTACTCCTAACCCGCCACCAGTACCACCAACACTGGCTGAGGCTATCACTACCTTGGTCAATGTGACTGCAGATAATACCCGCTTCTTATGTGAGATGGCGGGAAATCAATTCAAGCAGCATGGCGGAAGAGCCCCTCCACAGGGACCGCGTGAAACCTCATATCTGGAATTTTCTGAAACGCGTCCCACACTCTTTGTTAAAGCCGAAGACCCTCTTGAAGTTGATGAGTGGATAAGGGTAATAGAGCAAAAGTTCAGATTAATCCGTTGCACAGAAACATAGAAGCCGTTGTTAGCTGCCCAACAACTGAGAGGCCCTGCCAGTACGTGGTGGGGAAATTTTGTGGCAATTCAACCAGCCGGACATCAGGTCACCTATGATGAATTTAAGCTGGCATTCCATGAACACTATATTCCAGAAGGAGTGCTTCACATGAAACAAGAGGAATTTATTCGACTAAAACAAGGAGGGGATACTGTGATGCAGTATCTCAACAAGTTTCATCATTTATCCCAATATGCTATATACCAAGTAAACATTGACCTGAAGAAGAAAAATTGCTTCATGAGAGGACTCAACGACCGGCTCCAGAGGAAAATGGCTACTTGTCTAGACCTTACTTACAGCAAACCGTCAGTACGGCATTGGCCGTAGAAGCCAAGAATACAGGCCATGGAAAGTCAAAAGGATTTGGAGGTGACAGGTCCAATCATGGACCTGAGAAGCAAACCAGGTTGGTAATTTGACCATTTAATCGGAATCGTTCTTCGCCTTGTCCACCCTCCTATCCGTTCAAACAACCTTTTTTCATTTGTCCTACCACTGCCCCCACTTCTACAAATCAGCCGAGTGCCCCTAGCGCTTGTTTCCCTGCCCTCCCTAGTTCTTCAACTAGCTGCTTCAACTGTGGGAAGTCTGGTCATTTTATCAAAGACTGTCCATATCCGAAGCAGCATAAATTCAACAATCAACAGAACTCTGGGAGCTCCACTCAAGGCAAAGGGAACATGGCTAATAATTCAGCGGGCAAAAATGTTAAGAAGGCTGGGCGAATTTATTACACTCAAGTGGCCACTACACCAGAAGGAGAGCCGATAATGATAGGTACGTTCCTTGTAGCCAATCACCTAGCAGTCATTATTTTTTATTCTGGTGCTTCACATACATTCATAAGCAAGAAATTCGTGGAAAAGCATTGCATTCATTGCACTGAATCAAGGGAAGGGTTTATTATCCATTTGTAATACCCTGAATTTGGGGGTATAAAATTTCATTTCTAATATCCACCAAATTCAGGTGTTACCCTCGTCTTCACTTGCTTTTCTTCTCTCTTTGTTGTTTCTAAATAATGGATATTAATTTTATTATATATATATATATAAGTTTTTGGCGTAATAAAATAAAATCCTGGAGAAACTTTGATTGTTGCATTCATTTTGTTGCATAGCGTTTATGAGTGCAAAGGTTATTCAAACTATATCGAATTATCTTGATCTTGTTTCCGGATTTTTTTTTCAGGAACCTTCGAAACGTTTCTTCAAGTACTAAAATATGAATTTTAGTTTTTCTAATCTTAATTAAAATACCTAAAATTCAGTATTTGCGAAAACTACAAAACCTTGGAAAGTCGATAATATATATAAACGATTCCTCTTGTCAAGCCCGTTCTTGATCTCGTGTCCTTTTCGCGGGATCATTAAAATGTCTTTCCTCGCAAACGTCGTGCTGATCATGTTTGTCGTCATCGTGTTCGCAACCGCCTCTCTCGCTTGGTCGCTACGCATTTGACGATGAATTCGGCAACCGTCTCCCGCGCTCGCTCTTTTTATATAAACCCACCCCACCGTCCTATAACCTCTCATCTTCCCCCCAGATCCAAACCGTGCAGGGCAGGTAGCTCGTCTCAGTGGTTACCGCAGGTGAGTCTCTCCTTCTCCCTCCCCTCAACGTTCTCTCCCCCTGCCTGCTCTCTCTGTTCTCCTCGATCGGCGGCGCGGCGTGGCCATGGCGCAAGGCGTCCTCTGGCGCGATTTCCTCGCCCCCTGTAGACCTCAACCTACGTTGCTCCCTTGCTGCGTGTGCTCTACCGAGCGTGGCCAGGCCCGGCGCCCAGGCTTGCAGGCCTCGGCGGCGCTCTCACCCCTGCGGCCCAATCCCCTGCTCGGCGTGGCTCGCCCAGCGCAGCAGCGGGCACGGCTCGCGGCGCGCAGCCAGCGCGGCCAGCAGCCCCTAGCGGCACCCAGTCCTCCTCTCTCCCCTTGCACAGCAGCTCGGCCATAGCCGGCGTGCTTCTGCTAGTAGCCGAGCGCCACCCCCTCCCCCCCCACCGGTGAGCCCCAAGGCATGGCCAGCAGGCTCTTGGTGGCACGCAGGAGCCTGGCCCCTCTCCAGGCGTGGAATTGTCGTGGCCGGAGGTCCCATGGCCGATCCCCTCTCCTCCCCCATGTCGTTCTCTGTTTTTTTCAAGGAAGAAGAAAAGCACCGATGCAGCGTGCAACCAGGAAAAGGAAACGGCCCTTGGGACCCACCTTGCATGTCGTGTGTTTGGAAAAAAGACCACCTAGGCCCCACCACATGCACGACATGCAGCAGAACCAAACCCATTGCATGCGGCACAATATTTTTCTCTCCATACCATCAGCAAAAGCAAAACCGTCCCACACATAAGCTCATAGATTTTATGCAACCATGATCCCCGTGACACTCCGCGTGGCAACCTGTCGACCAATCAACTCATGCCACGTCATTTTTAATCCAAGGCTTATTAAATATGTGTTATCTTTTAATGTTCGATTTATCCCATTCCAATTGTGTTAGTTTCGTAGTAAAGTCGTGTACACGTTAAAAACATAATTTGTTCGTAACACATGTTTCAGTTAATTAATTATTTAATAGGTTGTCCTATGGTTATTAAAATAGCAATTTAATTTATAGTTTTAAGTTGCACTTTTATAAATATATGTTAACGTCATTAATACCAACTTAAACATTTTTCATTTAATACTTATTTATTATAAACACGTTATTTATTAGAGATTATCGCGTGTCGCGTGCGTCGTCGCGTTGTCCGCGTGCTATTCGTACGCGTTGTCACGCGTCGTTCGCGCGTGCTGTTCCGCGCGCGATGGCGTGCTGGGTCGCGCGTGTTGTTTTACGCGCGTCTCCACAGGTTATCTTCGTGTGTCGCGCGTGCGGACCGTGCGCATCGCCGCACGTTATTCACGCGCTAAGTCACGTATGTCGCGCAACGTCTGCGCGTGATAATAAATTGTTTTCGATTATAAATACTTATATTAATAATATTAATTCGTCAGGTCGCATATTTTAGATAGTTAACTTAAGGGTTGCTCGACTAATATTGGTTAGATTAAATGTGCAGTGATGAACTTACGTTTTGATAATAAACATTAACATGGTTAATATTAACTTAAATACATTTTATTTAATTAATTCTTTTTTAGTTTAAGCACGACATCTAATTAGTTTTTCTCCACTTGTCGCATGGATGTTCCGCATGCGGTGGCATGCTGTCTCACGAGTCACTCACGTACTGTTTGTACGTCGTGTCGTTTATAAATTTATTATATGTTTAAACATAGTGAGTCTTATGTGTCGTGTTCATAAATATAATTCGACCAGTTTAAAATGTGGTTTCTGATCAAATTACAATCTCGATTAATGCCATATTAGATATTTCTTTAGAGTACCTTCCGTAAATGATTTATGTTAATTAAAATCGACCTAGAATGTAGGTTACACGTTTATTATGCAAACCTTCCGAAAACCATACCATCTCAACCATAGTTTCAATTTCAGCGCTTATTTCCTCGCGTGACTGTAGAAGCGATCTCTATTTTATAGTACATGTTTTTATAATGGTTTCTTTTGTATGGTGTAATGTTCTTATGCATGTATATGTTTGTTTGTCTATGTCTGTTCGTATTCACTGCGCGTCGCGAATAGATCGTGATTTGTTTCCGAGCTTCGAGGAATCGACGGTCAAGCGTTGGCGACCAAGTGATCTGGTTCTTTGAGTTCTACGAGATTGAAGACCCTGAGCATCTGTTTGGTGAAGGCAAGTGTCCTCTGACCCATTATGTCCCATTCACTTATAATTCACTATCCTGCATTACTTAATTGAAACCTAAGGATTGACTACCTTTGTATTTATCTTGTCCTTGATTACCTTTTGGGTTATTATGGTTAGCTTCATGCTATTGCTTTACTTTAATCAATGAACATGATGTGATTACTTATGATACGATGATGTTATCCTGATGATGGTCCTGTGACACTTTAGGGGACTCAGGCTATTTACTGAGTGCCTCTCCATAAGGACCTATTTGGGGAGTGACACCCCGGGAAAACAGTGCAACCATGAGGGTGGTATGGGACGCCCTTGGCCAAGTAATTAGAGAAGTCTTATGTTGGGTGCTGGTTTTTGGTCATTGGGAAACAGAGGCATCTGTTATGGCTCCTTTATTCTCGCTCAGGGATCTGGGTACGGGCATCGTCCCACGGCTTTTTCCTGAGGGCCGAGGTATAGGTTTTGGGACGTCAGATGGACTTTCTGCAATGGTCATTTCCAACATTCGCATAGTGAGGACCCTAGGGAAAAGCCACGTAGTGAGACCCTGCTAGTTCACCTTGGAACTGATCAATGGGGAGTCGCGATCCTCGGGTAGAAAGGGAATCATAGCTCATGGGTAATGTGTGCAACCTCTGCAGAGTGTTATGAAACTGATATATCAGCTGTGCTCACGGTTATGATCGGCCTTGGGATCCTCTTTGATTAGAGATACAGATGATCTGAGATTCAATGGTACTATTAATGGTTTTGGTTCGATGATGATAATGATGTTCCTCGATGAGGAAATGATTCATGGGTTGGTTATTGCTAAAACTTGGCTTCCACTAATAATAAATACTTGACCAACTAAAAGCAACTGCTTGAGCTTAACCCCATATAAAGCTAGTCCACCTCAGCCAAACGGGACATTTGCTGAGTACGTTGATATGTACTCATCCTTGCTTTCACAAAACACCAGGTTGCCTTTGGTGCAATCTATGCTCAGGTAAAGAAGAAGATGTCGAGGCGGATCTCCAGGAGTTCCAAGACTTCGACGAATTCGAGGATTAGGCTAGCGACCTCCCACAGTCAGCTGCCTATGGTGGGTTTATTTACGTTGGCTACGTTTCGATTCTGTGTACTTTGATTTATATTATGTAAATGACTCTAGTCTTTAATATTATTACTTATTCTTTATTGTATTTGAAGCATTGTGCTATGATGAGTCATTTATGTAATCGCTGTGTACGTGAATTTCTGATCCTGGCACATACATGGTTCGCATTCGGTTTACCTTTAAAACCAGGTGTGACATAAATGGTATCAAAGCCCTTGCTGACTGTAAGACCGTTGACCTAGAGTAACATTGGTCGTTTTAAGGAATTTGTAGGTTCCCCCTGACCATAACCTTCTTGTCCTTTTGGGATTCTTTCCTCTTTCGTCATTAAATTGCTACCATCTAGCGAACTCTAGTCCTTTGGTATTGACATGCTTGTATCCCTTTAATACTCTTGTTTCAAGTACTTACCTCTGAATTTCTACTTCCTACTTAAACATTTCAGCTTATATGTCCATGATCATCCTGTCTTTTGAGACTCTTTCCTATTCTGTTGTTAAGTCGCTATCTTTCGGCAATTCGTTCTCCCTTGGTCTTAGTATGCTCACACCTTCGTAATCTTGCATACTTTTACTTTGTATATAAATGCTTACCTTTGCACCCCAATGTCTGTTTAAAACATTTCAGTTTACATACTCTTGACCACCTTTGTTTCTTCATGATCCATGAGCGATCGTTCCATTCCTCACATCCTTAATGATCTCATCGTTTCCATATAACTTCTCTCGGTAGTAATTTCTTTTACTTCAACCATTCTGTTGGAACCTTACCTACCTTACCCGTGATTGTTTTCTCCATTTTGCCATTTCATGAGTCTTGCCTTAACTCCATCCTTTCCTATGCTCTTTATTATTATCTCCTTTACCCTTGACACTTCTATATCTTGCATTGATGTTCATCTTATACCAACCCTTCAAGGTCTCCCCTCTCCCATGTCAATCTGAGAGTTGTATGTTTTACCTATTTTTTCTTTTGGGCGTGTCATCTTCTTTGTCCCTTGCGAGTTTTTTTAACTCCATCATTTGCCCACTTTTGTTTTCTATTACCTTTACCTTTCTCATCCCTCGATCTTACCTTGGTGATTATGTTATGTCTGTTGTCTAAAATCTCCAACTTCATATTCCAATTTGAGAACTGTGTTTTACTTACCTCACCCTTGGCTATATCCTCTACTTTATCGCGTGTAAGCTTGGACGTGACTCCATTCTTGGTTGTACTCATACCGTTGGCTCTTTAATGCTTTCATCTTTTCTCTCATACCCTTGTCTGTTATCGCCTTTGACCCTTGGAATATTTACGTCTTCTACCTAAACGCTTACCTTGATCTTATCCTTTAAAAGCCTCCACTTTCTTTCAACCCAGTTTGAGAGTTGCGAGGGACTTACCTCTCCCTTGATTTCTTTTCACTTCTTATCGCCTTACAAGTTTAGTGTTAATTCCATCCTTTGCTGTGTTTTTATTTGCTATCACCCTCACCTTGTCGTCCATCAATCTTGCCTTGATACTCATCTTTATTCCTACTCTTTAAAAATCCCCTCTCTTTCACCTCAATTTGAGAGTGGCAATTTACCTATTTGGCCCTTGGACACACCCTCTCCTTTTTCATTCGTAGGTCATGTCTTAACTCCATCTTTTGTGGTACCTATATCTTTTGTTCCTATGCCTATTTACCTCCCCTCCCACATCCTTGTCTGTTATCACCTTTAAACCCTCGTGATATCTATGCCCTTACCTTCATGCTTATCTTGAACCCATCCTTTGAAGCCTCCTCTTTTCCATCCCTGTACTGTAACACCCTTGGTGTTACTACCACTGAAACTTGAGCATGACATCATAAGCATTGGCATATCATGTGTTTGTCACACCTAGAGTGCATTCACTAGGCAAAAAGTTCAAACAAAGTTGTAGTGATGGGACATGTTTTAAGTGAAACCCAAGGGTACAGTGCTTAACCCTAGATTGGGCTTAATAGAGCAAACAAGGCCTAATAATAGAAAACTTCAAAACTCAATTGAAATACATAAAATGTCACCATAAATAGACTTAAATAGAATCCAAACCCTAGAAGTACTAAAAACCCTGAATGGACCCCTGAGAAACCCTGGACTGAAACCCTAAGGGGGTTGTATGCAAAATGTGCCCATTTTTGGACCTAAGTGCAAAAACCATGAAATTAGGGTATCTTAACTAATATGATTCACATGTATATGGATTTGCAACTTAAACCCTAAGTTTTGGGCCTATTTGCAAAAAGCCACATTTGAGCTCTAATGAGTTAAGTCTGAAATTCAATGGAATTGGCTCAACTTTGGGGCCCTATATCTTGCAAATTATGAAGATTTTGCCCTAGGTCAACACATCAAGTTTGTAGACCTATAAAAGGAGAACAACTTTGCTACTTTGCTATAGGGATTAAACCATGGTCACATGAAAAATCTGTAGAAAAATGTGCCCAAAGTCGTGCTGTAAGACTGTCTTAGGTCTAAATTCAGGCTCACATTGTGATTGGGTAATCTTTGGTCTTTAATTCGACTATAATCTAGTCAGGGTTTGGCTATGGTTGCTATTGTAAGTTTGTAGCTGGATCATTAGGCTACAACTTTGCTGCAGAATGTTGGTCTAGTTGCCATGTGAAATCAGGAGAAAATTCATACCCAACTTAGTCTGTCAGGCCGACTGAATGAACTTCGCAATGGTACAGTGGCCGGATTGGGCCGCCTGCTCAGAGACCTCGCCACCGATGATCCGCACGTTCGGATTTGCGCTGGTCACCGTGATTCATGCTTGGCACGCAGAGGATATCCACAGGAAGGTAAAAGATCTCACAAGGGAATGGATTTGATCGTGGATTGAAGTTTATCACTGTGCCTGTAGCTGTTGCGACGTGGCCGGACCGCCAGTGTCGGCGTGGAAGCTCCGATGACCTCGGTTGCGCCACGCCGTAGCTTGTTACTGTGTGGTAGTAATCGTGGCACCCTTAGGAGTATAATCCTTGAGCTGTTGCACCGGTGAACGCCATGGTCACATCCACACGTGTTCTTCCCTATCTCCGGTCGCCAGCACGCCGTGACCAAATTGAGTGCCACCGACCTCGAATCCTATAAATTGAGCACGCCCTTGGCTGCGCCATGTAGTCAAGCACTCAACGCAACCACTCGTGCCTCTGATTAGTCACCAGAGAACTCCAATTTGGGAATTCCCCCAAATCGATCAAGAACACCGCAGAAGTGAGCTCACTGTGGCCAACTCTCCATGGGTCCGATCGTGTTCCCCTCGCTCTTGTTCTAGCATTCCTGTGTGTTCTTAAAGCTCATCGGCCTAACCAATTGCTCTAAACTAGAGTAGATCGATGGGAACACTTTGATTTGTCCCCGGATTGCGCTGTCACCATGGACAGAGTGATTAGGAGTTAGAATCTTGCAATTGAGTGAGGGGAAATGGTTGTCAGAGGTAGAATTAGGTGCCAGTCGAGCCTGGGGTCTGGTCCTTGCATATCTCGTCCAACACAAGCTCGCCGGAAGCTCTGCGTGTCGCCGTCCACCGTCGTGGACCTCGGGATGTGAAGGGATAGAACCGCAGGGGTTTATTTGCAAACGTCAGCGACTGCAGCAAATAGTGTCTTGGACTCTTTTGGGTTGTGCAAAAAGACAGGGTCTTCCTTGCAAAGTCTACACGCGGGCGCGCACGCGCGGGCGCTTTCCTCCAGTAGTGGGCCGACTTAGGCCAGATTCAGCCCAAGCGTGTAGCATCTTTTCTTTTTCCTTTTTCTTCTGGACTTATGAAATTCTTAGAAAATTGTAGAAAAATGCTAAAAATACCAAACCAATTTTATTAGGCTCCTAATTTTCCATGGAGTTTAATAAAAATAGTTTCATGATTTTTAGTTCTAATAGGAATTTTGGGACATTTAAAATAGCCAAAATCCATACTTCTGGAATTTTAGTAAATAATTTGTAATTCCAAAATTTACCAAACTTTTTAGGTAAACTTTAAATATTATTTAGAAACCTTGGGTAAAGTTTGGTATGATTTGGACTATATTTAATACTTAGAACCCAAAACCCTAGCCCCCTGCCCTATGAACTTCACTATAGACTCTGAAAACCCTAGTTTCTCGGAGATCCATGAAGGAAAGTTATATTCAAGGTATTAGATAATAAACTTTTATTATCTTTGTATCTTCATGAGCATTACATGAGCATTCATTATTAAATATGGCTATATTTAGAGAACAAGGAGGAAGTAGAAGTCGAAGAAGCGAGGACTTCACCACCACCACCACCTGAAGAACCTCTGGCAGGAAACTGCTTTTACTTTGATATTTGTGGAGCAGAACATGACTCACCAGTAACACAAGGCAAGCCTCGGTGTATTTGCCACCCCTTGTTATTTTAAAATCTTTCTCACTTACTTGATGCATTAGGTGATAGGAGTTGTGTGCTAAACCTATTGCTGCATTTCCTTCCTTGGATTTGGTTACTTCTCCTTAATCCCTGATTTACAAAAAGGCTTTTCTTGTGCTTAGCTTTGCTCTAAAAAAACAAAATGTTTTGTTTTCACAAAAGATGATGCTTCAAACTGGGTGGGATGTTTTCAAAAAAAAACTTGATGATGGATCCATCATGGCCATGATGGGTTCAACATCGGAAAAGATGTACCTCTGCCAGGTACCAAACTTTAAGTTTGAAATGATAAAGCTGAGACCGGGTAGGTGACTTGCACGAGAAGAGAGTCTCGGTGTAGTGTCTTCGTCTAAGTCGATTAAGGACCTTCTCGATGTAGGCTTCATGATTGAGGACCCTTTAACTGGTCACATGCCTCATCATGGGTAAGCTTTGCCTCGGGCAGACTAATACCAAAATAAGATAACACACAATGGGAGTGGAGAGATGGCGAGAGTAGCGTGTACCCTTTGTGGCAAGAGGCTGGGCGGTGGTGTATTTGTGCTCTCGGTTGGCGTGAACCTGATCTGGTCTTAAGAACCCCGGTGGCGAGTTGACATATGCAAGGGTTAAGTGCTACATATGTCGTGTGATCGGAGATCCTCAGCTGAGTATAATCGATTTGGATCGCCAACTTCACAGATATGAAGACTTGGTCACTGCCCTACATGTAGCAATCCAGTGAAGATGAAGGGTTGATAAGAAATTGGCTAGTATAGGTCAAGTGATTGAACTAGGGTAGAAAGAACTCTAGCTGCAGGTAACTTCACTCAACCTGACAAATAAAACTGGATTATTAAGGATCCACTATTAGTAAGCATTTCTACAAATAGAGTCTTTGATTATTGATAAGCCATACCTTGATCCCCAAAAGGCCAGCATATCCTTGAGAGTCTTTATTTTGGATGGGTAAGACTTGTGAAAGTACACTTCATACTCAGGGATTTGTCCCATGTTGTTTTTGGTGAGGAAGCGGCAAACTTTTGCTGCTTTTGTTCAAAGGTGGTGCCCAAAGAAGAAAACCAGGAGTGACGCTTCAGGAGGAAAGGATCCTCCGTTAAAACTTGTGTTTGATGTTTATCGGGAGGGGGTTTTGCCTCCCAGTGATGTAATAATAATACTTATGCACTCTTATATTTTAACTCTGGTCTGTAATAAATACTACTCTTTCTTACTTTTCAATAAAGTAAATTATTGTAACTGCTTCCGCATTTTCGTACCTCCAATGTATTGTAATGTCTACGTGACGGGTAAAACACTCTTGGGAAAGGTAAGGAATATAGATATCGAGCTTGTCAAGTGATTCAGGGGCACCTGCAGGGTTGTCTGAGGTCCATTAGACAAGGACAACTGTAGGTGGGCCTAATGACTTGGGAGGTTCTGTCACATGTACCATGATAATGCCTCCTCTATTTCATCATTGACTGCTCCCCCTTCTCTGACACCTTGCAAGCTTTTCCTCAAATACATCCCTTGTCGTGTGTTTGTCCGTTATCACCTTAACCCTTATCATCCCTCAATCTGTACCTTGATGCTTATCATGTACCCGTATTTTAAAGCTTCCTCTCCCATTTCAGTTCAAGAGTGTTACCTTACCCCTCCCCACTCTTGTTCGTTCCCTTTTCCTCTGTTGCGTTGCAAGTCTTGTCTTAACTCGATCATTTGGTGTCCTTTCGCCTATTACCTCCTGTACCTTTGTAATCACAGGATCCTTCCATGATGCTTTTCTTATGCCTACCTTTTGAATGATCACCTTTCCCATCTCGATTTGAGAATGGTGTTTACCTACCCTAACCTTGGTTGCATTTTCTCCCTTATCGATTACAATCCTTGCTTAAACCCCATCCTTTATTATGCTCGTGTCTCTATCATACATGTCTTGTTCTTCTCCTCATCCTTTGATAACCTTAGAGAGTAGCTATTCCCTTTTCAAAAAAGACCACATCTAACTAACATTAATGTATAGCAACGAGATGTGTGTTGTTGTATGCTTGCGTTGTTTGTCCTTGTGTTATGACTGAGTTGCTTCTTTGTGATGAGTGTCGATGTGTTGTGGCCCTTAGTCCACAATAACATCAGTTTACTAAGTGAGTGCCACATAGTTGGGTAGTTGAGTTCTCTTTTCCTGCTCTCTCCCTTTAATCCGTCTATGCTTACCTCTTTTCTATCTCTACCCTTTTCCTCTTGTACCTGCTTACTTGGCAGAGTCCAAGTTGAATCGAAGAATCTAGGTGCCAACCTTGTTTTCTTGCTAGTCTTCCCTTGAAACACAATACCATCAACCTATCCATGTCAAAATACAACACCATCCTTGTTTCACGTTAGTTGTCACTTCCTTTCTATTATAAATGTCTAAATGTCCTTGATTCATATTTGCCCTTTGTATATATCATGAACCTTGTGAAACCTTGTCTTACTCTCCCTTTCCCCCTACATAGATGATGAATCCTAATGACGATAAAGTGGATGAGGTCAACAACAGGTGATTCCAACCCCGACAGTGGTGAAAAGGAAGGATGAGTCATATAGATATCTGCTGAA
The DNA here is from genome assembly GCA_029449295.1 of Zea luxurians. NCBI lineage: Eukaryota > Viridiplantae > Streptophyta > Magnoliopsida > Poales > Poaceae > Zea > Zea luxurians. The sequence goes on along the minus strand of JAOPSE010000005.1, from coordinate 6,754,756 downwards.
TGGAATGAAGAACAACAAGAGGACCAGAAAAATGTTTGGGTACAAGATTAAACCACCTCAACCGCAAGCAGAAGCGCCAGAGCTCGTGAATACCTAAACAGGAGAATCAAATCAAGCTCAGCTGTTCAACATGCAGGCAACTGATCAACCATCATCTGCTGCCAATCAAGCAAAGCTGACACGCAGAGAGGTCAAAGTAAGAGGTGCTTGTTTCTACTGCAAGGAAGAAGGGCACTTCATTTGCCAATGCCCCAAGAAGCATCTAGACCAGCTCGTGAAGAAGGCCTTCAAGCAGAACCCAACCAGTGATAATACAGAAGAAATTGTCTTTACTCGCTCAAAGTACAAATTAATTCAAACAAGCGATGAGAGTGGTAGGTTGCTAGACATTCGCGTCGAGTTGAGAGAGTGATGAGTCTCTTGTTAGTGGGTAGATCTATTTGTAAGGTCTTGTGAATAACAGATGAACCAACCTTGTTTTTTCTTGCTAGCTTCTTCTTGAATCTTGGGGCGAGATTCCTGTTAAGGGGGTTCGATTTGTAACACCTTGAATTTGGGGGTATAAAATTGTATTTCTAATATCCACCAAATTCAGGTGTTACCCTCGTGTTCACTTGCTTTTCTTCTCTCTTTGTTGTTTCTAAATAATGGATATTAATTTTATTATATATATATATATATATATATATATATATGAGTTTTTGGTGTAATAAAATAAAATCCTGGAGAAACTTTGATTATTGCATTCATTTTGTTGCATAGCGTTTATGAGTGCAAAAGTTATTCAAACTATATCGAATTATCTTGATCTTGTTTCCGGAATTTTTTTTCGAGAACCTTTGAAACGTTTCTTTGAGTACTAAAATATGAATTTTAGTTTTTCTAATCTTAATTAAAATACCTAAAATTCAGTATTTGCGAAAACTACAAAACCTTGGAAAGTCGATAATATATATAAACGATTCCTCTCACCAAGCCCGTTCTTGATCTCGTGTCCTTTTCGCGGGATCAATAAAATGTCTTTCCTCGCAAACGTCATGCTGATCGTGTTTGTCGTCGTCGTGTTCGCAACCGCCTCTCTCGCTTGGTCGCTACGCATTTGACGACGAATTTGGCAACTGTCTCCCGCGCTCGCTCTTTTTATATAAACCCACCCCACCGTCGCATAACCTCTCATCTTCCCCTAGATCCAAACTGTGCAGGGCAGGCAGCTCGTCTCAGCGGTTACCGCAGGTGAGTCTCTCCTTCTCCGTCCCCTCGACGTTCTCTCCCCCTGCCTGCTCTCTCTGTTCTCCTCGATCGGCGGCACGGTGTGGCCATGGCGCAGGGCGTCCTCTGGTGCAGTTTCCTCGCCCCCTGCAAACCCCAACCCGCGTTGCTCCCTTGCTGCACGCACTCTGCCGAGCGTGGCCAGGCCCGGCGCCCCGGCTTGCAGGCCTCGGCGACGCTCTCACCCCTGCGGCCCCATCCCCTGCTCGGCGTGGCAGCGGGCGTGGCTCGCCCAGCGCGGCAGTGGGCGCGGCTCACGGTGCACAGCCATCGCGACCAGCAGCCCCTCGCAGCGCCCAGTCCTCCTCTCTCCCCATGCACAGCAGCTCGGCCATAGCCGCTGTGCTGCTGCAAGTAGCCGAGCGCACCCCCCCCCCCCCCCCGCCTGTAAGCCCCAAGGCACAGCCAGCACGCTCTTGGTGGCGCGCAGGCGAGCTCGGCCCCTCCCCAGGCGTGGAATCGCCGTGGCCGATCCCCTCTCCTCCCCCATGCCATTCTCTGCTTTTTCCAAGGAAGAAGAAAAGCAGTGATGCAGCGTGCGACAAGGAAAAGGAAACGGCCCTTGGAACCCACCTTGCATGTCGTGTGTTTGGAAAAAAAGACCACCTGGGCCCCACCGCATGCACGGCATGCAGCAGAACCAAAGCCATTGCATGCGGCACATTATTTTTTTCACCATACCATCAGCAAAAGCAAAACCGTCCCACACATAAGCTCACAGATTTTCTGCGGCCATGATCCCCGCGACCCTCCACGTGGCAACCTATCGACCAATCAACTCACGCCACGTCATTTTAATCCAAGGCTTATTAAATATGTGTTATCTTTTAACGTTCGATTTATCCCATTCCAGTTGTGTTAGTTTCGTAGTAAAGTCGTGTACACGTTAAAAACATAATTTGTTCGTAACACATGTTTCAGTTAATTAATTATTTAATGGTTTGTCCGATGGTTATTAAAATAGCAATTTAATTTATACTTTTAAGTTACACTTTTATAAATATACGTTAACATCATTAATACCAACTTAAACATTTTTTATTTAATACTTATTTATTATAAACATGTTATTTGTTAATGATTATCGCGTGTCGCGTGCGTCGTCGCGTTGTCCGTGTGCTGTTCGTACGCGTTGTCACGCGTCGTTCGCGCGTGTTGTTCCGTGCGCGATGGCGTGCTGGGTCGCGCGTGCTGTTCTGCGCGCGTCTCCACACGTTATCTTTGTGTGTCGCGCGTGCGGATCGTGCGCATCGTCTGCGCGTGATAATAAATTATTTTCGCTTATAAATACTTATGTTAATAATATTAATTCGTCAGGTCGCATATTTTAGATAGTTAACTTAAGGGTTGCTCGACTAATATTGGTTAGATTAATATTCTAATTAGATTAAATGTGCAGTGTTCAACTTACGCTTTGATAATAAACATTAACATGGTTAATATTAACTTAAATACTTTTTATTTATTTAATACTTGTTTAGTTTAAGCACGACATCTAATTAGATTTTCTCCGCTTGTCGCGTGGCTGTTCCGCGTATGGTGGCATGCTGTCTCTAGAGTCATTCGCGTGGTGCTTTTACGTCGTGTCGTTTATAAATTTATTATATGTTTAAACATAGTGAGTCTTATGCGTCGTGTTCATAAATATAATCCGACCAGTTTAAAATGTGGTTTCCGATCAAATTACAATCTCGATTAATGCCACATTAGATATTTCTTTAGAGTATCTTTCGCAAATGATTTATATTAATTAAAATCGACCTAGAACATAGGTTACACGTTTATTATGCAAAACTTCAGAAAACCATACCATCTCAACCATAGTTTCGATTTCAGCGCTTATTTCCTCGCGTGACTGTAGAAGCGATCTCTATTTTATAGTACATATTTTTATAATGGTTTCCTTTGTATGGTGTAATGTTCTTATGCATGTATATGTTTGTATGTCTATGTTTGTTCGTATTCGCTGCGCGTCACGAATAGATCGCGATTCATTTCTGAGCTTCGAGGAATCGACGGTCAAGCGTTGGCGACCAAGTGATCTGGTTCTTCGAGTTCTACGAGATTGAAGACCCTGAGTATCTGTTTGGTGAAGGCAAGTGTCCTCTGACCCATTATGTCCCATTCACTTATAATTCACTGTATCGCATTACTTAATTGAAAACCTAAGGATTGACTAGCTTTGTATTTACCTTGTCCTTGATTACCTTTTGGGTTATTATGGTTAGCTTCATGCTATTGATTTACTTTAATCAATGAACATGATGTGATTACTTATGATACGACGATGTTATCCCGATGATGGTCCTGTGATACTTTAGGGGACTCCGGCTGTTTCCTGAGTGCCTCTCCGTAAGGACCTGTTCGGGGAGCGACACCCCGGGAAAACAGTGCAACCATGAGGGTGGTATGGGACGCCCTTGGCCAAGTAATTAGGGAAGTCTTATGTTGGGTGCTGGTTTTTGGTCATTGGGAAATGGAGGCATCTGTTATGGCTCCTATATTCTCTCTCAGGGATCTGGGTACAGGCATCGTCCCACGGCTTTTTCCTGAGGGTCGAGGTATAGGTTTTTGGACGTCAGATGGACTTTCTGCAATGGTCATTTCCAACATTCGCATAGTGAGGACCCTAGGGAAAAGCCACGTAGTGAGACCCTGCCAGTTCACCTTGGAAGTGATCAATGGGAATGGCGATCCTTGGGTAGAAAGGGAATCACGGCTCACGGGTAAAGTGTGCAACCTCTGCAGAGTGTTATGAAACTGATATATCAGCCATGCTCACGGTTATGAGCGGCCTTGGGATCCTCTTTGATTAGAGATACAGATGATCTGAGATTTAATGGTACTATTAATGGTTTTGGTTCGATGATGATAATGATGTTCCTCGATGAGGAAATGATTCACGGGTTGGTTATTGCTAAAACTTGGCTTCCACTAATAATAAATACTTGACCAACTAAAAGCAACTGCTTGAGCTTAACCCCACATAAAGCTAGTCCACCTCAGCCAAATGGGACATTTGCTGAGTACGTTAATGTGTACTCACCCTTGCTTTCACAAAACACCAAGTTGCCTTTGGTGCAATCTATGCTAAGGTAAAGAAGATGTTGAGGCGGATCTCCAGGAGTTCGAGGACTTCGATGAATTTGAGGATTAGGCTAGCGACCTCCCCTAGTCAGCTGCCTATGGTGGGTTTATTTACATTAGCTACGTTTTGATTCTGTGTACTTTGATTTATATTATGTAAATGACTCTAGTCTTTAATATTCTTTAATATTATTACTTATTCTTTATTGTATTCGAAGCATTGTGCTATGATGAGTCATTTATGTAATCGCTGTGTACGTGAATTTCTGATCCTGGCACGTACATGGTTCGCATTCGGTTTACCTTCAAAACCGGGTGTGACACCATTCACCTGGGGGACAAATATTTACTAAGGAAGTAGTCTTCCATGTGCCAGTAACATTGGCTGAACGGGATTTTCCCACCAATATGATTGTGCTGAAAGGCCAAGATATAGATGTAATTCTGAGCATGAATTGGTTAGCCCAGCATAAAGCTATCCTCAATACTGACTTAAGGACAATCAAGTTAAGGCATGGCCATGAAGAAGTTCTCTTGTCCAACCCTGTAGCTATTCCAGCCAAACCATTTGGATGGGCCTATGAAGCTATCATACCAGAATTCCAGGATATTCCGGTAGTATGTGAATTTCTAGATGTCTTTCCTGAAGATTTGCCTGGATTGCCTCTAGAAAGGGAGGTAGATTTTGTGATTGAACTGAAGCCCGGTACAGCCCCTATCTCTAGAAGATCGTACCGGATGCCACCAAATGAATTGGCGGAGCTCAAAACTCAATTACAAGACTTGCTTGAGAAGGGATTCATTTGGCCCAGTTCATCACCTTGGAGATGTCCTGCAATCTTTGTCAAGGAGAAGGATCAAACACTTTGAATGTGCGTGGACTACAGACCCCTTAATGAGGTCACTATTAAGAACATGTACCCTCTTCCCCAGATCGATATTTTATTCGATCAACTTACTGGAGCTCGGGTATTTTCCAAGATTGACCTCAGATCGGGCTATCATTAGATCCGTATTCGACCTGAAGATATACCCAAGACCGCATTTACTACGCTGTATGGATTATTCGAATATTTGGTTATGTCCTTCGGATTGACAATGCTCCTGCCCATTTCACATATCTAATGAACTCAGTGTTTATGCTCGAGTCGGATAAATTTGTGGTGGTCTTCATGATGATATCTTGATCTATTCCAAGAATGAAGAGGAGCATGCTAAACATTTATGGATCGTATTAACGCGCTTAAGGGAACATCAACTATATGCTAAATTCAGCAAATGTGCGTTTTGGTTGGAGGAAATCCAATTTTTGGGACATATATTGTCTGCAAGTGGGATTGCGGTTGATCCTAGCAAAGTCAATGATATTCTGGAGTGGAAACCACCAACGACAGTCCATCAAGTTCGAAGCTTTCATGGGCTAGCTGGCTATTACCGCAGATTTATCTCGGATTTCTCCAAGATTATAAAACCAATCACAAGTTTGTTGAATAATGATACAAAATTTAATTGGTCCTGAAGATGCAACGAAGCCTTCGAGAAGTTGAAGGTATTATTGACTACTGCTCCGGTATTGGCTCAACCGGACATTGAAAAGTCTTTTGATGTGTATTGTGACGCATTGGGCAGTGGTATCGGATGTGTCTTAATGCAAGAGGGCCGAGTTATAGCGTATGCTTCAAGACAATTGCGCCAGCATGAGGAACATTATCCAACTCGTGATTTAAAATTAGCTGTTGTGGTTTATGCCCTTAAAATATGGCGTCATTATCTGCTGGGAAATATCTGCCATATATATACATATCATAAAAGTGTAAAGTATATTTTAACCTAGTCAGAACTAAACATGAGGCAGAGAAGATGGCTTGAGCTGATTAAGTATTATGAATTAGAAATCCACTATCACCCAGGAAAGGCCAACGTGGTGGCAGATGCACTAAGTCGCAAGGCTTCCTGCCTTTGTCTTACAGTAAAGACCTCTCACATCACATTATGTCAAGAAATGGAGAAGTTAAACCTGGGAATGATTCAACATGGGACCTTGAACCAATTGAAGCTTGAGTCGATTCTTCTGCAGAGAATTATTGATGCCCAAAGGAATGATAAGGGTATGAAACATATTCATGAGAAAATAGAAGCCGACAAAGCAAATTGTTTCAGAAAAGACAATCAAGGCATAGTATGGTTTAATAATCACATAGTTGTTCCTAAAAATGCGGAAGTCCGCCAGCAAATTCTGGATGAAGCTCATCTTAGTCGATATTCCATTCATCCCGGAAGCACTAAGATGTATCAAGATTTAAAGCAACATTATTGGTGGACAAAAATGAAGATTGAGATCACATGCTACGTGGCGAGGTGTGACACCTGTAGATGTGTCAAAGCCATACATATGAAGACTGTCGGTCCACTGCAATCTTTGCCCATCCCAACTTGGAAATGGGAGGACATTAGCATGGACTTCATTGTGGGATTATCCAGGACAGCTAAAGGTTTTGATTCTATCTGGGTTATAGTTGATCGACTCACAAAAATAGCTCATTTTCTACCGATTAAGACATCTTATCCGCTTTTAACTTATGCCTAGGTACATATTGCCCATATTCTCAGTTTGCACGGAGTTCCAAAGACCATAGTGTCGGACCACAGACCACAATTTGTATCCAAGTTTTGGGAAGAACTACATAAGTCCCTGGGTACTAAGTTGCTCCACATTTCGGCCTATCATCCCCAAACAAGTGGGCAGACTGAGAGAGTAAATCAAATACTTGAAGACATGTTGCAAGCATGCGTTCTAGAATTCCCACAAAATGGGATGAATGTTTACCATTGGCATAGTTTTCATATAACAATAGTTATCAAGAAAGTATCAAGATGGCACCCTTTGAAGCATTATATGGGCGACGGTGCCGTACCCCCTTGAATTGGTCTAAACCAGTAGAAAGGTGGTTTTTCAGGCCTGATATGGAAAAAGAGATGGAAGAAAAGGTTCAACGAATCATACATAACTTAAAAGAAGCACAAGCTCGACAAAAGAGTTATGCAGACAAATGCCGCCAACCCTTGTACTTTCAAGTCAAAGATTATGTGTACCTGAAAGTATCACCAATGAAGGGTGTGACTCGTTTTGGTGTAAAAGGAAAGCTTGCACCACGATACATTGGTCTGTTCCTGATTCTTGAACAATGTGGTCCAGTGGCACATCGACTCCAACTACCCGAAACATTGTCTACGGTGCACAATGTGTTCCATGTATCCCAATTGAAGAAGTGCCTTCGGGTTCCAGATTGAACCATTGAGATAGAGAATGTTGTCTTAGAACTAGACTTGACCTATTCGGAACATCCTATTCGACTTTTGGATCAGAAAGACAGGATCACCCGAAAAAGGACTCTTAAGTTTTATAAGATACAGTGGAACCAACATACTGAAGATGAAGCTACATGGGAGACTCAAGACTTCTTAGAAAAGAATTTCCCTGGCTTTTTAGCTTCATGTAACTTGTAAGATGTGTACATTGAACTGTAAAGAAAAAGCAAATCCCATACCACCCCCTGCCTTGTAAGATAATTAAGGAAATAAAGATGTGACACGTTTCCTTTTCCATTACTTACCCTAGGACCTTAAATCTCGGGATGAGATTCTTTTATGGGGGAAGGATGTAACACCCCTAGTGTTACTTTCACTAAATCTTGAGCAAAACATCATGTGCATGGGCATATCATTTGTTTGTTACACCTAGTGTTGGGGACTTGTTCTCAAATGCTAAGAGTTAAGAACAAGGCAACATAAAAAGTGTTAAATATTAAAGTCCTTCGTCCTTCGAAGCATTATATCCCTTTGGGATATAATGAATTTCGGACGAAGGTTATGAAGGACATACCTTCATAAATACAACAAATAATGAAGAAGGATTCATATAAAGTATGAGATATAATATAAACACTTAAACATTATTATTAACTCATTTCTATTTTATAACCATGGAAAAATAGAAATGATAATAAATTACAAATGTACCTTCGGCTTGAGAGAAGGTAAAAGTACAAGCGTGACGCAAAAGCAAATGCCAAGTCAGCGTGTACTGTTCATCTATTTATAGGCAAGGGACGCAGCCTGTGTAGAATTACATTAATGCCCTTTACATTTATCAATAATTCTATAGTAATTCTTCGGGGTCTAATTTGCCTTTTCATCTTTAAGTCGGTTCCCCTTTTCTGTTGCCATGCCAAAGCTTTTCTACGCATAGCTTCGTGATCATCTTATCCTTCGTCATAATCGCCTTCCATCTCATTCAAGCTTCGTCCTGACCATACTCTTGTATACTCATAACCCGATTCCAAAGATACCTGTTCACATATTTCACTTGGAAAGCATTGTCAAATCATGTTTTTGAGGACCTTCAGAAGCCGAAGGCCCCCAACAGTAGCCCCTCGCAATATTAATTTGCTGGAATAATAAATTCATATTGCGATATGGACGAAGGCTTTAAGCCGAAGGTCCGAAAAAACACCTTCCCTTTGCTAGAATAGCAACAGTCAATGACAACCGGGACCCTCCAGTTTTCAACGCACTAGGTGTATAAATAAGAACTCGCCACGAGTTTATTTGGCACTCTTTTTTGCCATCTGCTCTTGCTCACTCAACTTTTAGCCTGTGCGCAACAAAATTTGCTTGGCTTTTTAAATTTTTAAGCTTCGGTTTCGAGAGCACTTTCTCAGCGTTTGCGAAGATGTCTGAAGATAAGAAAGTTGTTGCTGATTCGAAGCTGAGCCTTTCTGAGGAGATGCATCTCGGCTTTTTTCAATCAATAGCAAAGACCAACACAGAGAAGATCACTAGGGAGATTTTGGAGGGTTTATCTGAAGACACTGGTGACAGTGACAGCTATGATGTAGAAAGTGGGGGTGAAGACTCTGAAGATCGACCGTGGCGACCAAGCCATGCAGTCTTCGGAAAATCGAGCATTAAACAGAGTCATCTTGATAACATGAGGGGAAGATATTTTCGAGACATGTCTACTGTGAGGGCAGATGACGGAGAGAAGACTTGTCCGACTCCCGAGGAGAATGAAGTCGTGATATTCCGAAGCTTCTTAAAGGCTGGACTGTGGTTTCCCTTGAGCAGTTTTGTCATGGAAGTACTGAAGATTTTTGAAATCTACCTTCATCAACTTACTCCCGAAGCAATCATAAGGATGGGCATCTTCGTATGGGCCGTGAGGAGCCAAGGTTTAGAACCAAATGCAAAAAGTTTCTACAACATACATGAGCTGTTGTATGAGACAAAACCCTAGGGTAAAGAGCAGTATCACAACAATTTTGGCTGCTACATCTTCGGCGCCCGGTCTGGGTCAAGCTGTCCCGTGCCAACCTTTCAAAAGAGGTGGCCCGGCGATTGGATGACGGAATGGTTTTATGTGAAGAACGACTTGAAAATACGCGAAGATATTAAAGATATCATTATGCGTCCCATCTAGCAACGCTTCGGCCTCCGGAGGCCGAAGGTAGAAATGAATGAAGCAGCCGAAGAATGCCAGAGAGCCTTCGGCGTGGTTTGCTCTTTTATTGGGACAAGGGATTTGGTCCAAGAACACATTGCCTTCAGAATATGGCCACTTGTAGAAAAGTGGGAAATGCCGAAGGAGACTGTTAGAGAAACTGACGAAGGTGGATTAGTTAGGCTAAAATACACATTCCAATATAGAGATAAATTCGTCGAGCCAGATGATGACTGGCTAAAAAACATTGAGGACATAAGTGATGAATTGTTTGGATTATACTCGAAGGCCGAACATACTGCGTTATCAGCGGCCTTTGGAGGCTGAAGGAAAAAGAGACTCAACTGAGTGTTTGATGCAATTGGGTTTATCTACCCCGACTACCGTTATCCAACACGGGGTAAAAAAGAAAGAATACATCTTCTGCGAAGGAAGTTGCTTCAGCCGCTCCTAGCGAGCCGACGTCGAAGAGGAAAAGGGTAAAGGTTCTCACACACCGGCCACGTTATATTGAATCGGCCACAGTGCCTGAGTTTGTCGGTGAGACCTCTTCGGCCACCGAAGCTAAAGAACCACCTCCCCTGCCGACTATTGAAGGGCCGGCCGAAGTGCCGGCGACAGAAAAAAATAGAAGAACCGAAGACTGAGGAACCAAAGACATCGGAAATTCTAAGTCCTTCAGCAAAAATTGAGGCAGCAACAAGCCAAAAGGGGCCAGCAGTGACCCCCAAAAGAAAAAGGATGGTTAATGTATTGGATGTTTTGGAGACAAGAAAGTCTTTCAGCACTACTCCGAAGAAAATTGTTGAAACTTCCGAAGTGCAAATTGAAGCCTTTGGTGCCGAAGCTTCGAAGCACCAATCTGAGACTGAAGCTGGGCCTTCAGAGCCCACCAAGGTGAAATCCTTGGAAGCCGAAGAAATAGAAACAACAGAACAAATTTTGGCTGAAGAAACTGGCACTGCCGCCCCCGAAGCATTTTCCGAAGCTTTCGATTATATTTTACGACATGCTTCAGGGAAAAGTTGAGTGAAAAAGAAAAGCAAGAGGCCCAGTTTTACGCCCGAAAACTGAAATACCCAAAGGGGGCGTTGATTTTCAACGGCAGTGGAGAAGAAGACTTCTTGTATTGTCTCCCTGACAGCAAGGAAATTTCTGTCTATCGGGAGATGAGCAAGAGCTTCGGATTCCCAACACTAGAAGACGGGCTCTCGGTGTTATCGAAAAACGAGCTGGCCGACAGCTTGGCGTACAATAGCTTAAAGGTGGAAAAATGAGATCTTTGTATTATTTCTCGAAACCAAAATTTTTCGTTTGCTTAAATTTATTGACGCGCACACATTTTTTTGTTTTGCAGGGCCTTATACTTAGCAATGCCCTCAGGGCCCAAAAAGATGCTGAAGACAAAGGATGTGTTATTGCTTTGAGCAACCTTCGTTCTGAAGTAATTGAACTAAGGAACGAAGGTCTTGAAAAAGATAAAATATTACATTCATTGGTAAATAGAATAAAAGAAGATGAAGCTACTTCTAAAGCTCAAGCTGAGGCTCAGAAGCATGAAATTGAAGATCTTCGGAAGCAACTAGCCAGAGCTAAAAAGGAACGCACACTTGAAGAAACAAAACGAGAAATTAGTGAACAATGGGCAAATCATTTGGAAAAAAGCATTGAAGAGCTTCATGCATCCAAGAAAAGGTGCTATGAAAAATCCATAGAATGTGTTAAGAAAAAAAGAACCAGCTTCGCCAGCGTTGGCGCATTTTCAAGTGAGGAGAACTTCGTAAGAGGTGACCCCGAAGGCCCAATTGGATGGATCAGCAACGAAACTGAAGCTTTTGAAGAAATTTTAAATAGTCGTGGAGACATATGTGCCTTTTCGGGTGCCAGGGGGATTGCTACTATTTTGGAGAGGAAAGGTTGTGAGCATGTGAAATTTTTGGCACAATCCGAAGCCGCCTTATTCTCCAAAGATATAAAAGACACCTCGGCCGAAGCGAGCCTGGTCGGTGGAAAATTTTTCACCGACATCTGGGACAACGGTGGCCGGGAAATGGCTGAAGAAATTATACGAACAAGCGAAAAAGGCATCCATGACGCTAGAAAAGTAGCAGAGGCCGCCGAAAAAAGTGCAGAGCTCGAAGGGCAAATCAGTACTGACTAGTGGTTTTTGGCTCTGTTGTAATTTTTTTATTTCGAACTTGTTTACAGTTTGTAATAGTAATATAGTCGTATCTTCTCCTCCCTCAGAACTTGCTGAACCATCTGCGGGCCCCCACGCGAAGGGGGATGACGAAATTAGAAAAATGGCCGAAGCCATCATGGATAAGGTTGTTGATCAACTGCTAAATGAAGCTGCAAAAGTAGTTCTAAGGGAAGATTAGATGCTGCTGCAAAAACATTTAAAATGTAAAGTTTGTTGAGAAACATGTGTAATATTTTGTAACTTTGAATGAATGTAATATATTAGCTGTTTATAGTTCTATTCTTTACGATGCATGAAACATCATATACATACCGTTTTTTGAGCCTTCGGCGAAAAAACACCTTCCCTTCTTTTCATGCTTCGTAAATAATATCCGTGTTCTTCATAAAATCAGTAGCCAATCCTCAATATTCAATAGATCTTTCTATGTCAGAGTTTGACGAAGGTATAACTCTTCAATAGCTATTTTTTGTGCCTTGTCACTATTTCTTCAAAACAATCTTCGAATATCAATACTGAGACCCCCTTCTTGCGTTGTTGATGCAATATGATGTATGATGTTATGCTATGCAAATGATGTAATGATGTGATGTTATGCAAAATGATATTTGCCGAAGATCGACGTTTTTTCACTGCAAGCCTCCCTTAGGAGCTTCTTCTCCTTTTACTTTCAGCGGAATCAGCGTTTATTTTTCGCTGAAAGCCTCCCTTAGGAGCTTTTTCGCCTTTTACTTTCAGCGGTATTAGTGTTTGTTTTTCGCTGTAAGCCTCCCTTAGGAGCTTCTTCGCCTTTTACTTTCAGCGGTATCAGCGTTTATTTTTCACTGTAAGCCTCCCTTAGGAGCTTCTTCGCCTTTTACTTTCAGCGGAATGAGCGTTTATTTTTCGCTGTAAGCCTCCCTTAGGAGCTTCTTCGCCTTTTACTTTCAGCGGAATCAGCGTTTATTTTTCACTGTAAGCTCTGCATTCCCTTCGGAACAACTTTTGAGCAGAAAACTTACGCTGCGCTCCCTTAGGAATGACTTTTGAGCAGAAAACTTACGCTGTGCTCCCTTAGGAACGACTTTTGTTATTTGGAAGATTCACCCTGCAACCATAAGTTCTTATGCTTCGGCAATTTTTTGGACTCTGTTATTCTGTGGAGAAGGTATACTTGTACTATAGCAAAGTCGAAGCTATTACAAGAAATTGAAAACGACAAAAAACACTTAGACTTTCAATAATTGTTCCTTATTAAAAAGAAAATGATACTGAATGCAAAAACTGCTGTCGAGGTAGGATATTTGTCAATAAATGTGCTTCAATTTTGGCACAGTACTATTGACTGTGCGAGCTTCGGACTTTTCTCTGAAGTCCCTTTGGTGTTGAGTATGCTGACTCCCTTCTGGCTGCTGGCCTCGTTGCATTGGTGGTGGAGGTGGAAGCTGTTGCCAAGATGCCTGAGATTGACTTGCCGAAGCAACAGAAGCTGCAGGGTGGTTACCCACATACTCTGGAATATAAGGTGAGTGGTACGAAGCAGTATGCATGACTTGCTTCGGCTGGGTCTGTTGGGCTACGGCTTCTGCTATTTCTTTTTGTTTCTGGATGGTGACATGGCACATCCTGGTGGTGTGGCCCTTGTCCTCACCACAGAATAGACAGTAAATTTTCCTTGGCTGATCTACAATTCTTCCTCCGAAGCCCCTGGTGCCTCTACCCCTTGGAGCTGGTGGACGAAAAGAGCTTTGCTACTGCCCCGAAGCTTGCGAGGAGTATTGTGGCCTTTGCTGTTGACTCCCTCTATCATCACTCTGAGTAGAGTTGTGAATCGACCTGACGTGCCTCGGATGGAATCTTCCTCCGAAGCCCCTGGTCATTTCAGAGAACCTGTATGCTTCCTCCCTTCTTTGGCGGAAGTCATTATCAGCTCGAATATACTCGTCCATCTTTTGGAGCAGCTTCTCCAAACTTTGAGGAGGCTTCCTGGCAAAGTACTAAGCTGAAGGTCCCGGCCGAAGCCCCTTAATCATGGCCTCAATGACAATTTCATTGGGCACAGTTGGTGCTTGTGCCCTCAGGCATAAGAATCTTCGGACATACGCCTGAAGATATTCTTCGTGATCTTGGGTGCACTGGAATAAGGCTTGAGCAGTGACCGGCTTCGTTTGAAATCCTTGAAAACTGGTGATCAGCATATCCTTCAACTTCTGCCATGATGTGATTGTTCCTGGCCGAAGAGAGGAGTACCAGGTTTGTGCAACACTCTTGACTGCCATGACGAAAGATTTGGCCATGACTGCAGTATTGCCACCATATGAAGATATTGTTGCTTCGTAACTGATCAGAAACTGCTTTGGATCTGAGTGGCCATCGTACATGGGTAGCTGAGGTGGCTTGTAGGATGGAGGCCAGGGTGTAGCCTGCAGCTCAGATGACAAAGGAGAAGCATCATCAAAAGCAAAATTTCCATGATGGAAATTCTCATACCAGTCATCTTCGCTGAAGAAGCCCTCCTGATGAAGCTCTCTGTGCTGGGGCCTTCGGTTCTGCTCATCTTGAGTGAGATGGCGAACTTTTTCACAAGCTTCGTCTATCTGCCTTTGCAGGTCAGCTAGCCTAGCCATCTTTTCCTTCTTCCTTTGCACCTATTGATGAAGCATCTCCATATCTCTAATTTCTTATTCTAATTCGTCCTCCTGAGGTGTTGGACGGGTGACCTTCCTCTTCTGGTTTTGGGCCTCCCGAAGAGAGAGGGTCTCCTGATTGGGGTCCAGCGGTTGTAGAGCTACAACCCCTGTTGTTGAAGCTTTCTTCGGCGGCATGACGAAGGTCTATGCTTGCCGAAGGTGTTCGAAACTCAAAAAGTGGAAGTGAGTTCACCGGAGGTGGGCGCCAATGTTGGGGACTTGTTCTCAAATGCTAAGAGTTAAGAACAAGGCAACATAAAAAGTGTTAAATATTAAAGTCCTTCGTCCTTCGAAGCATTATCTCCCTTTGGGATATAATGAATTTCGGACGAAGGTTATGAAGGACATACCTTCATAAATACAACAAATAATGAAGAAGGATTCATATAAAGTATGAGATATAATATAAACACTTAAACATTATTATTAACTCATTTCTATTTTATTACCATGGAAAAATAGAAATGATAATAAATTACAAATGTACCTTCGGCTTGAGAGAAGGTAAAAGTACAAGCGTGACGCAAAAGCAAATGCCAAGTCAGCGTGAACAGTACAAGAGTACTGTTCATCTATTTATAGGCAAGGGACGCAGCCCGTGTAGAATTACATTAATGCCCTTTACATTTATCAATAATTCTATTGTAATTCTTCAGGGTCTAATTCGCCTTTTCATCTTTAAGTCGGTTCCCCTTTTCTGTTGCCATGCCGAAGCTTTTCTGCGCATAGCTTCGTGATCATCTTATCCTTCGTCATAATCGCCTTCCATCTCATTCAAGCTTCGTCTTGACCATACTCTTGTATACTCATAACCCGATTCCGAAGATACCTGTTCACATATTTCACTTGGAAAGCATTGTCAAATCATGTTTTTGAGGACCTTCGGAAGCCGAAGGCTCCCAACACCTAGAGTGCATTCACTAGGTAAAAATTTCAAATAAGTTGTACTAATATGACTTGATATGTGATTAACCCTAGGGTAGAGTGCTTAACCCTAAATTAGGGCTTATGGATATAAGTGAAGCCCAAATATGTGAAAACCTCAAAAGACATGAGCAATGATCATAAGATATCATCTTTGATGGACTTTAGTGAAACCAAAACCCTAAAGTGCTAAAAACCCTGAAAAGACCCCTGGAAAACCCTAAATTGGAACCCTAGGGAGTTAAGTGTAAATTTTGTGCACTTTTCGACCCAAGTGCAAATACTAAAGTAATAGAACAGCATAAATTAGGAATTGCAAGTCAAATTGTGGGATTCGGGCTTATTTGCAAAAAGGCACCCCATGCATCTCATATGCCTAAGTCCAAAATCAGTTGAATAGGGCTAAATTTAGAGCTCTATATTTCTAAATCTACAAGGAACTTGCCCTGGATCAATGCATCAAATTTGTAGAGCTACTAAAGGAGTATAACTTTGTTTAAGACATCAGACATAAATGTTGTACAAAAGTTGAAGTTAAATGGACTCAAATTCTGGCTGTCAGTCGACTTAGAACCTAAACTTTTACTAATAGTGACTTGGGATGAACTTTGGGAGCTCTTTTAAAGATAATCTAGTGAGTATTTGAGTAGGGTTATATAGCAAGATTGTAGCTGGATTATAGGGCTAGAACTTTGTTATAGGTGGATTAACAAGTTCTCACGTAAAAGTTGGAGATCTGGGCGCCGCAAACCTCTCTGTCAGGTGTTCTGAATGGTGTTCTGATGATACAATGAATTGAAGAAAATCCCTGGTGCAGTGCACCTTGCCGCCGGTGACCCCCGGGCCTAGATTCGCGTCGCCGCGGTGATTCGTGCTCACTGATGCCCGGATAATGCTTCAGGGTGAAAAGATCTTCGCCGCGGATGAGACTCGGGGCTGGCCGCTGTACCCCCTTGCCTTGCGACCGATCCAGATAAGTTCGCGGAAGATGGGCGCCTGCCGATCCGGCGCCATGTGCCTTGAAGCTTCACCATGTCGCAGTAAGCCACTCTAGATAGCTGGTTCGTCGCCGGTAAGCCTGCCATGGTGAAAGCCACGCAACTCTTGCGCCAGTGCTCTCCCCTCTCTCCGGCCGCCACCGTGCCATTCCAAATTCAAGAGCCACCGCCCTCGGGCCCTATAAATTGAGCGTGCCATCAGCTCTGCTAGGTAACCATACACCCAACGCACTAGCCCGTGCCTCAGATTATCCACCAGTGCGCTCCAATTTTGAATTTCCCCCAAGTCTGTCAAGAACACCGCGTGTGTGAGCTCGCCATGGCCAGCTCTCCAAAGGTCCGACCATGCCCTCCTCGCTCTTGTTTTAGCATTCCTGTGTCCTCTTGACGCTTCTTGACCCGGCCAATTGAACTAGACCACCTTATATCACTAGGAACGTCTCAGTTCATCCATAGTTCGCGCCATCATCGTGGACAGAGAGATTTGGGGCTAGAACCTTGAAAATGATTGAGGGGTAATGATCATTAGGGGTCGAATTATGTGTACACCGCACTAGAGCACCGGTAGTTGAGTTATCCGGCCGATACGGGCTCGCCGGAGCCATTGCTCCGCCGTCCACGGTCGGGGATCTCGGGTTGTAAAGAAACAGAAAGGGGAGGGACTTTAGTGCAGATGTCAGTGAGACAGAGAAACAGTGGAGAGGATTCTTTATGGGTTTTTCCAAAACCCTAGTCCCTTAGGGTAAAATTGTCTAACCCTATTAGGGTGTTGACCCAGAAGACCCCAGTTTCCCTGGTGCACCGTGAAGGAAAATTGTATTCAAGACACAACTTGACATACCCTTGTTATCATTGCATTTTCATAAGCATCACATGAGCATTCATGATTATATATGGTTATGTATAGGTAACGAGGAGGAAGTAGTGGTCGAAGAAGAAGAAGCTACACCACCACCTGAGAATCCACCTTCTGGGAACTGTTTTTACTTTGATATTTGTGGAACAGAGCCCAATTCCCCTACAAAACAAGGCAAGCCTCGGTGCATTTGCCACCTCTTGTGTTTTAAAATCTTTATCACCTTGTTTGATGCATTAGGTGATAGGAGTTGTGTGCTAAACAATTGATGCATTTCCTTCCTTGGAAAATTGATTACCCTTCCTTGATACCCTTTTTGAAAAGAATTTTATGATGCTTAGCCTTGCTCTAGAAAAACAAATGTTTTGTTTTAAACAAAAGATGATGCTTCAAGTGGAATGTGATGTTTTCAAAAATAGAACTTGATGGTGGATCCATCATGGCCATGATGGGTTCAACGTCGGAAAAGATGTACCTATGTCAGGTACCAAACTTTGGGTTGAAATGATAAAGATGAGACCGAGGACCCTTTAACTGGTCACATGCCTCATCATGGGTAAGCTTTGCCTCGAGTAGACTAATACCAGAAAGGCCAACACACAATGGGAGTGGAGAGATGGCGAGAGTAGCGTGTACCCTCTGTGGCAAGAGGTTGGACGGTAGTGTATCTGTGCTCTTGGTTGGCATGAACCCGGTCTGGTCTTAAGAAACCTGGTGGCGAGTTGACATATACAAGGGTTAAGTGCTACATATGTCATGTGATTGGAGATCCTTAGCTGAGTATTAATCAATTCGGATCACCGTTACTTCTCGGACATGAAGACTTGGTCAATGACTTACACGTAGCATTCTAGTAAACTGATGGGTTGTTAAAAAGATGGCTAGTATAGGCCAAGTGCTTGAACCAGGGTAGAAAGAACTCTAGTCAAAGGTAATAACTTAACTTGCTAATAAAACTAGATTTTTAAGGATCCACTATTAGTAAGCATTTCTGCAAACAGAGTCTTTGATTTTTGAATAGCCTTACCTTGACTCCCTCAAGCTAGCATATCCTTGAGAGTCTTTTCTTTTGACGGGTAAGACTTCCTAAAGTACACTCCGTACTCAGGGTTTTGAACCCATGTTGTTGTAGGTGAGGAAACAGCAGACTTTTGCTGTTTTTGCTCTAAGGTGGTGCCCAAAGAAGAATCTCAACAGTAACATGGTTGCGGAAGGGATGTTGGCCTCCCCCTATGAAAAACAATATACTTTTATGTGGGTGGGTTTTTGCCTCCCAAGTTTGTAATAATAATACTTCTGCAATCTCATACTCTGGATTGTAATAACTATAACACTCTTTCTGTATTTTGAATGTAAATTAAGTTATTGTAATTCGCTTCCACCTATTTGTCCCTCTGATGTGTTGTAATATACACGTGAAGGGTGAAACGCTCTTAGGCAAGGAAAAGGATACATATACCGAACTTGTCAAGTGATTATGTGCATCTATAGGATTGTCCAAGGTCCGTTGGACAAGGACAACTGTAGGTGAGCCTAATGACTTGAGAGGTTCTGTCAAAGGTTTCATATTTAATATTCAAAATAAAGAGCACATTCAAAACCAACATGTGATGCAGTATTCGTTTTACTTTATTTATTTATTTGTTTATTATCCTACCTAAGTAATTACTTTTGGACATGTTGCTCCACATAATTATTTTGAGAAAAAATTTTTTGATTGCATAATCTTGATTAAACGATGCTCTAACATTTATCCTTATATAATACTTATCCACTTCAACAAAGGATAATTTATATAGGAGTCCATTTATTGAATCTTTATTATAAAACATTTATTTTAGGAGATGTGACTTCAAAAGTTTTAAAAGAAAAAAAATAATTCTAACTCAAAATCTTTGGAAAATTTCACATAATTCTTTAAATGAGATTTTGAGGTGTTACAAATCCTACCCCTCTTAACAGAAATCTCGTCCTCGAGATTTATAAGGAAAGGGTGTATACTCATATTGTCTCGACACATATGCACAAACAAAAATCTCAGCATGATGCATAATTTATTAGCAACTAATGGAGTCAATTAGACCTTATTATTCCACCTAAAATAGTATCATATCAACTACTAACTACAGTAACACTTAGACCTTACAAATAGTAGTAATTTATATATGTGTTTATGTAGCTTGGTGCAGCTGGTGGAGGTAGTGGAAGATTGGGAGAGCATTGGTATCCTACTACTATATTATGTGGGATATAAACTGAATAGGTTGAGGTAAGAAAGATTATGGCAAGGAAAGGACTTTATCCAAAATGTTTAAGTCCTGATCATCTCGAGATTCGCTTTGACTGTTATACCCTTCCTTGTCGATGTTGATCTTTTCTCCTCCGTTCTTGGTCTCATTGATTTGAGGTTTAGTGTATATCATCGTAGTTGGGGGAATATGGTTAAGATAGATGAGGATGAGATAGACTACATGATGTAGATTAAAAGTTTGTTTTAGGTGGGGGTTGATAGATTATGCAATCCATCATGACTCTACTGGTTGGGTTAAATCTTCTGCTCATGGTTGAGTTGGTCTAATGTGTTAAGTTAACACCTGTATAGAAGGGTCCAAGTACCATTAATCTGTTTAAGCAGACCATATTAGTTCAGATTACATTAGATTTAAATCACATTAGATTCTATAATCCTATTTAAGAATATCATTTAGCATATCAAGCTAACTTTATCTTTATGAAATTCTTGTATATATATATATATATATTAAGTGGGACTTCCAATTAGTATTTTTTTATACACCTAAAATTTTCATGCCATTAACAGGTGTGGCATAGAGAACAAGGGTACATCAGATTTTAGCTATTAGGTAAGTGTAGAGAAGTTTTGGGGCAAAAGAAAGTTAATTAAGGGAGACTTTTATTCCGGATGGTGGATCTTGATTCATCTGACTTGAGATAACAGTTACGGTTACATGGGATAGGTAGATCAGAATCTCTATTAGGTTAATACAGAGGGGTTATGCAACTATCAGATGGATGCATATGACCAGGTTGTTGTATGTGGTCTAGTCTAAATTGGAATCTTAGTCCAACTTGGATTGAAACATATTTATAAGAGTAGGACCCAATCTTATTTTACCAGTATTATCTAACATGTTTGTCCATTAGATTAGATCCGATCAGATTAGATGGGATCAGAATTAAGTTAGTGTAATCAAATTAGACTTGATAAGATCTACTTATTTTATTTTGGGATAGATCATGTTTGTTACACTGTTATGAGATAAGCAAAGTGGTTGGGATAGGTATGCTTGTTAGGTCAAGATGAGTCTCTAAGAATAAGATAGAATCTTTTGAGATTAGTTAGATCTATTAGGATAAGATGAGAATCCTTTCGAGATGAGATGAGTCTATTAAGGTAAGAGGGTATCTTTTAAGATAAGATGGATCGTTTAAGATAAGAGAGAGTCTTTTAAGATAAGAGGGATTTCTATGAAATAGATACATTTTAATCGAGGATAATCTAAGTTGTTTAGTTATCTTATGAATTCTATTTATGCCTATAGGTATATGCAGATATAATTGTGGACATTACTCCACAACTAATCATACTCGATCAAAGATCCAAATCAGACAAATATCATAAGAACAAACACTCAAGCGTATAGATACCTATAAAAATAGTTTTGTTTTTATTCCTAAGAGTAGGTCTCCTAGTCCTAAAAGTCACTTTAGGCACATGATTTCAAAGTGTGAAATCCACATTTGTCTTTAGAAGGAAAAGGTAAGAATAATCAGAGTAAAGCAGAAATAGATTAAGATAAATTTAGAAAAGTATTAGAGTAGCAAGGTAAGGTTAATCAGAGTAGAATAGTAGAAGATGAGACTGGATCAAGAAAAGTATAGAAAGAATCAGAGTAAGATAAGTAGGTAATGGTTATCCAGTTCAATCTAGGTTTCGTCCTACAGTCAACATTCCTCTGATACCACTTCTGTCACACCCGGGCTTTAAAGAACAAAGCCGGGTGTATCTCATACATGCGCCAAGAAGATAACATATATAATAACAGAGTGTAGAGAGATAAATGTCACAATAACATTAGAGTATTTATTACATAGCGGAAGTCTTATTACAAAATAAAAGATAAATATAAAACGAACTAAGGATCATCCTTGGGGCCAAAGTCAACTGAGAAACGTCACCTAGATCAGATCGAACTCCTCTTTGTGTGGCTCCTCCTGAACCACCTGTTCTTCTCCTATGGGGGTGTGAGACAGCAAGGGTGAGCTCACACATGATCATAGCTCAACAAGTTGTGGGGAAACCAGTGGGCATAAATTCACCAAATGTGGGAGTTCATGTGATGTGTAAGGCTAATCAACAACAGTGGTTAAAGCTGAGCATTGCTTTTAATTAGTTGGTCAAAATTTTATTAGCAATTACTAGGTGTAAGTAAATAGCAAACCTTAGTAAATAATAGAACAAAATTATAGATAATCCCATGCAAATGCAAATGACAAATTGAATTTAAGTTACATAAATTAATCATGTGAGAGTCCTGAGTCGCTCTTGACCGTGAGCTCAGCTAGTATACCAGTTTTACACTCTGCAAAGGTTGTACCCTTTACCCACAAGTTGTGTTTCCCATGTCACCAGGGTTAGCTAGACCATTGGACACTACCGAGGTGAATGGCTAGGGATCCACTACGAGGCCTTTACAAAGTTCCACTAGCTTCTGAAAACCCGCTACAGTTTATGGGAAGAGCACTTGAAAGAATCCCCCGTCTGACCACCATCACGGCAAAATCAACCCGAGAACCTCCTTGCATGCAACTCCCCTACTGCCCTTGCCCCTTCCGGGTAAGGTAGTCTTCCACTAGCTTTCCTAATTAGTTTGCCAAGGGGTCCCATTCCTCCCTTGTGGTGGCACATGTTTCTCAAGTTAAGCTCCATGTTCTAATTAACATAAATGATCTTGAGATGAACATAAATAGAATAAGAAAATAATTGGAACATGGATGTAATGAAATTTTATCCCAAAACCATGTAAAGCAATAGCAAAACTACCCAAGTGATTCAGGGATAACAAGGTAAAATTGATAAACAGTCTAGGGTGACCTATTGGGTCCCATCAAAATTGAACCTTTGCATGAGTAAATGACATTAAATAACATTATTGGGTGTAAAAGTGGTCAAGGGCACAACTTGCCTGGCACTTGAGATTCCAGGTACCAACTTGCTCTTCAAGTAACTCGTAACCTCGCTGCTAGTCGTAGCAATACAAACAAACATGGTATAAACAAAATTAACATCACACTAGACATAAGAACAAACTGTATAATAATAATCTACGTATTGCAACGAGATTGTGGGAACGAGAACCACTAAAATCGGAGTTAAAGTTAGGGTGTTATGATTTTATAGAGGATTTATGTGATTAAAATGTTAAGCTATATTATAAATTAGTTAATATAAATCATATAAGAGGTTATTCTATAAATAATTATCTCAACTACAATCTAAGTTATAAATTGACCATAGATCATATTCTATTAATCTATAATGATAAGTAGTTTAACCAGACTAACCGACATCAGTGAAATACAACTCTAATTATAAAATAATGAGGCATGATATAATAAATGTTGTTTTTGAATACTAAATATTTATACGAGACTAACGCAACTTGAACGGATCAAATCGGAATCATATATTTTAAGTTATGAATTTCTAATGATTCTATGTGTTTTGTACAAGATTAAATAGAATATAATTTTTTAATGTGACTTTCATGTCAAAACAGTGGCACTACTTAATAAACAATAATATTATAAAATTATAGGAACTGGAATGAACCGAAAAGGAGCTAAAATGAATTTTATATGAATTTTACTAGTTTCTATAATTATTTTTGTGTTGAAAATCAATTTCTGATATTATTTATATGGTTTTCCTTATTATCCGGACTGCGCATCAATATCCAGAGAGTCGGGGGGTTTAATCTGCAAAACCTCGCAGACTTAGAACATTGTGAGGGGTACTGCGAGTTGATTATGGACAAAAGGGAGGTCTCTTTTGCATAATGGCATGGCCGAAAGGGTATTGGCGAAGTATAACCGTCAGATCGTGGATCCAAGGTTAAGATTAGACCTACCCTTTTTAATGAACCAGCATGCCTCGGCTGACCTCGGATCTCGATCCGACGCCCAAGATCCAATGAAGGCGATAATCTATTTTTACCCGTGGGATCACGATCTAACGACTCCTGTGCCACTTTCTACCACCGACGGCTCAGATTGAATCACAACCCATCGATCTAATCCTATCCGCCAGTAATGGATCGAATGGCAAGTGCCGCATCTTCCTATCACCGAGCCAGAGCACGGTGGCGCGCACCGACACCACGGCGGCGCCTTTGCCGCTTGCGGCTCGCCGGCACCCCAGCGCGCTAATTCCCAATCTGAAGCGACCAACACAACGCCAAGAGACCAAGGAACTATTTGGAAATGGCTTACCGGCGAATTGTGACAGGGTGAGAGCTGACCGCGAGGTGGGGCGGCACGGTGGTGGAGGTCTCTGTGCCAGTGACGAATTTCTGGCGACATCGTGGCACAATCCCGCCCAAGCGCTGCTTCACGAACTTCGGTACGCCCTGGCTAGGTTCGAACAACGGCGTGCGTGCGCTTAGTCATGGCGACGGACGGCGGGTCTCCCTGCCCCATAGTTCCCGGTGGCGATTAAATCGGAGGCATGGCACCCATGGGGTGATTGGACGAGAGGAGGACTAGGTTGTATGATGTGAGTGTTGTCTGGATTTGACCCGATCTCCACAATCGTGCGTGCAGAAATCGGTTGATTTAGTTGGAGTCCGCCACGATTGCGAGCTAGGAGGAATCTGTTCCAGCCGATATGTGCGGTGTTTCTGTTGGAGTTTGCGTGAGGTGGGTGATGAGCCTGACGACCCGGCCCCACCCAAAAGTGGCAGGAGAGGGTGCACCGGGCTGAGGGGAAGTGGGCTGCGCGAGCAGAGGAGAGTGATCTGTGAGATGGGCCAAGAGAAGGAAATTGGCCCAAGACGAGGCTGCTTGCTTCATTCATTTTTTTCTTTGTTTTCATTTGAATTTTTGTTTTATTTCTATTTCTTTTTATTTTGAAATTTTCAAATTCAAATTTGACTCCGGTTTCATATTTAATATTAAAATAAAGAGCACATTGAAAACCAACATGTGATGCAGTATTCGTTTTACTTTATTTATTTGTTTATTATCCTGCCTAAGTAATTACTTTTGGACATGTTGCTCCACATAATTATTTTGAGAAAAATAATTTTGATTGCATAATCTCGATTAAACGATGCTCTAACAATTATCCTTATATAATACTTATCCACTTCAACAAAGGATAATTTATATAAGAATCCATTTTATTGAATCTTTATTATAAAACATTTATTTTAGGAGATGTGACTTCAAATGTTTTGAAAGAAAAAAATAATTCTAACTCAAAATCTTTGGAAAATTATACATAATTCTCTAAATGAGATTTTGAGGTGTTACAGATGAGAATGTTTCGAAAAAGGCAAAATCAGCTCCTAAGCCGAAAGCGGTTGTTTCCAAAAAGCGAAAGCTTGACATGACTCCCTCTACCGAGCTGAAGGTAGCTGAGGTAAGAGAAGAAGCTCCTTCAATGCCCTCTGCTGCCGAAGTAGCAGAAATTTTAAAGGTAATGACTGATTCTTTGCCCATCAAGCTGCTAAGTCCTCTAGGACCGGAACTGACGAAACTTTACTGAAGAAGGACCAACCTTCGGTCGCAAAGGAGAAGGCAGAAGGTCAAAAGAAACGAAGAATTGTCAACGTAATGCAAGCTATTCCGCGAACACCGCCTTTAGCCTCGGCGTCCAGACTGGTGCCTGCTGCAAGTGCCGAAGCTAAAACCACTGCCAAAACAGCCACTGCCGAAGCTGCTAAACTTGTGAGCATGATGTCAGGAATTGACAAGCTCATATCAGATATGGTCGCAGATGTCACACCCGGGTTTCGGGGCACCAAGACCCGGGCGCGAACATAATCACCAGGTGTGCTGGGACCAAGTCTCACACATATGATGAATCATGGCACAGGATCGAATGTCACATCTTTACTATATAATAGGAGTTCCGTACAAAATAAATAAATAATTACATTATAAGGAGATAACGGTCTAGCAACCTAAGGTTGACTGGGAGACGACGGCCTAGACCTCTCACGAACTCGTCACATCATCCTCCATGCGCCTCATCCTGCAGTACCTGTTCTTGACCTGTGGGGGTGTGAGACAGCAAGAGTGAGCTCACATACGTTCATAGTTCAACAAGTTGTGGGGAATAATGTGCATGAACTCGCCAAAGGTGGGAGCTCACGTGAAGTGTAAGGCTTACCAAAGAGGATGGTTAGAGCTGAGCATTGCTTTTAAAGTTGGTCAAAATTTTATTAGCAGTTACTAAGTATAAGTAAATATCAACCCAATTAAGTAGTAGAATAAAAGTAACAACATCACTTGCGATGCAATACATATGACAAATTGAATTTAGTTCCATAATTTAATCATGTGAGGGTCCGAGCTGCTCATGACCGTGAGCACGGCTGATATACCAGTTTTACACTCTGCAGAGGTTGCGCATCTTTACCCACAAGTCATGTTACCCATCTACCAAGGGATCGTGACTTCCCATACACCTCTATCGAGGAGGCGAGGTAGGGTAACACTACGAGGCCTTTACAAACTTCCACTAGCTTCAGAAAACCTGCTATAGTTTATAGGAAGCTCCAATGCAGGAATCCCTCGCATGACCGCCATCGCAGCAAAATCATCCCAAGGGCCTCCCTACATTGACCACTCCCCTACTGCCCTTGCCCCTTTCAGGTAAGGTAGTCTTCCACTAGCTTTCCTAATTAATCAGCCAAGGGCATCCCATTAAACCCTTGTGGTAGCACTGTTTTCCTGGGTGGTCGCTCCATGTTCCAATTAACATAATGATTTATCATGAACAGTAATAATAAATAGATAATAAAAGTGTGATCATGAATAATGTTAGATAATAAAAGTGTGATCATGAATAATGTATCTTCATACTCAAAACCACATAAAGCACTAGCCAGTACTACCCAAAAAGTTCAGTGGTAAACAAGGTATAAAGGTAGACAAACTAGGGTAACCTATTGGGTCCCATCAAAATTAACCTATGCAGATCATTATGATTAATTAGAACATGGCTGGGTAAAAAAAAGTGATCAAGGGCACAACTTGTCTGGGACTTGAGATTCCAGGTACCAACTTGCTTTTCAGATGACTCATAACCTCGCTGCTAGTCGTAGCAATACAACAAACATGGTATAGGCAAAATTAACATTACATCAAACATAAGAACAACTGCATAATAATATTCTACACGTTGCTATGAGATCGTAGAAACAAGAACCACTAAATTCGGAGCTACGGTTATTAAGTTATGAATTTCTGAAATTATTTAGTGCTTAGAATAGATTAATTCAAATGAACAATTTTAATTCAAATTTCATGGCTAAACAGTGCTACTAGTTGATAGACAATATTAAATCAAGATTATTGCAACTAGAATGACTCAATTTGGAGTTAAAATAAATTAAATATGAATTATATAAGTTTCTAGCATTTATTTTCACATTAGAATCATTTTCTAAATTTATTTTTCTGATTTTTCTATCTCTTTGGACCGCGCATCAAAATCTGTATAGTAAAGGGGGCCCCTTCACAAATGTTTTCAAGACTCAGAACCACACCCGCATGGACAGCGGGTTGAATACTGGAAACCAGGGGGTTTATTATGTAAAAGTCGCGAGGCCGAAGGGGCATCGGCACACGTGAGTCGTTGGATCCCTCATCAGCGGCGGAGATTAGATCGGGCTTTTATTAAAGCGGTATGAGATGGCAGCCATCAGATCAAGATCGACGGCTCCCACACACCCGCGAACCGGTATCTGATCCCGGCCACAGGATCGAGAGCAAAGGTCCAGATCGAATCGTTATCCGGACACGAATCTTAACCGTCCGCCAGCGGATCAACGGATCGCATCACCCCATCTATTCTTAGCTGCTGATCACCCAATCAACGGTCAGAACCCATCTTCATCCCGATTCCCTGACCCCGATCGTGCGGCAGCACCTACTTTAGCCGCAGCGGCGATCTCGCCGACGAGGTGGTGGTCGGGCAACACAGCCCTCCCCAAGCCAGGCTGAATAGGGCTACACGTAGAGGACACAAGGAGAATGCAACGGTCCCCTTACCTTCATCCATGCCACACAGCCACCCGGCGTGAACGCGCAGCTACTCCATCCAGGCGAGATCCAAAATCCGTGACACCGGTCACCCCTATCTCCCGAACTGATGTCCATATAGCGCACGCCGGTGTGTTTTCCCTTGAGCCACTAGCCGAGGCCAAACGACTTCATGAGCAAGTAGCGGCACTCGGATTTCTCTCTCCTTGAGTGCGGTAATGGAGGCCAAGGAAGCACAACCACGGCACCCGTCGAAGCAGTAGCACCGGCACAACGCAATCGGGATCCGCCTCCTCCCGCGGCACGCGGCAGAGTTCTTCTTTCGTGCGAGCTTGGCCCATGGTGGCTGGGATTCTGCCATGGGGCGTGATGTCCGGCGAGGGGCTTACCGCAGCGGCCCCAAGCCATGAGGCAACGGTGGCGGCCGTCTAATCCTCCATCCCGGTCCAGAGAAAGGCGTGGCATGCGGTGCTTGCAAAATTCACGGATGAGGCAATGCAATGTGGAGGTAGGGTGGCCTGTTATATATGCACTCAAGGTCAAGGAATCCGCACGAGCTTATTGATTTGTACCGGACTGTGGAGATTTGAGCGGAATCTGTTGGAGCTTGCGGCCGGGGAAGATGACAAGTAGGGCCCACCCGCCATACTCAGCGAATTCCCACGGAGCGAACGAGCAATGGCCTGCCAGCAGGGCCAGTCTGTCAGTGACCCGCCGCGTGAGTAGTAACCTGGGCTGCGCCCGGTGAGTAGATTGGCCGACCTGGCACATTCGGCCCACGCGAGGTAAGGTTCTTTCTCTTTTTTTTCCTGTTTTGTATTTCCCACTCAAATTCATATTTTGACTTCAAATTTGTTTATGATTTTCACCCAGGGATCATGTGTACAAATATAGTACTAGCCTAAAGTGACATATTTATTTATATATATATTTCTTTAGTGCATATTGTTTTCCTTTTCTCCTCCTTTCTCTTCCATTTCATTCCAAATTTTTTTTAACTTAAACTTGTCTCACGACTTGAATACCAATGCAAAAATACAAGAGCCTCAGCATATTTCAGTTTATTTATTTATTAATTAATTTGTTATTTGATCAATATGTTTTCATTAACTGAATTTGCACAAAGAAAAGGAAATCAAATAATTCCCAAAACACTTTTATGTAAATACATGTATTTATTTATTATTTTTTTACCCTATACAAATTTAGGGCTTTACAAATCCTACCCCCCTTAACAGAAATCTCATCCTCGAGATTTGTAAGAAAAGGGATGTAAAAAGCTAGCCTTTAACTTCTAATTAGTTTTAAGAATATGAAGTTTCATGTTAATTAGAAAGTGATTAGGAAAGCATGGGTATCTATATGTATAGCCTTTTTATTATGCAGGATAAAAGATAAGTAGGTTAGGGTGAGAATAGCGTGGGGTAAGAAAGTTTATAGTAAGAGAGAAAAAACTCCGTGATGGGTGGTAATGCATCTGAAGATCGAGTTTGACTTCTCTTCTTCCTTGACGAGGTTGATCTTGTCCTTTTCTGGTCTTGGTCTCATTAAGTCGGGGTTAGTGTATATCATCAGGGTTGGGAGACTATGGTTAAAATAGATATGGGTAAGATGGACTACATGATGTAGGTCAAAATCTTGTTTGATGTCAGGTGGGGGTTGATAGATTATGCAATCCATCAGGACTCTATTGGTTGGGTTAGCTCTTTTGCCCATGATTAGTGACAAGTAGGTAGAGCAGCTAGTTTAGTAGGTGGCTTATGAGTTAAATGAGATTAGTCAGAATTTGGTTTGGTTGTTTGCCCCTAGATTGGTTGGATAGGTTATTAGGTTGTGTATGGCCGAGTTGATCTAAGTCATCAATTTAGGCTAAAGTGAGTTAGGAGTATGGCCTTATCCTTTGTACCGGCATTAAGTAATCCCCACTAGGTTAGATCATATTAGATTAGATAGGGGCTAGATTGGTATTACTAGTTGGGCCTATATCGGATCTAATTAATTTGGATTAGATCATGACCATGGTGGGATGAGTAAAGTGGTTAGGATAAGATGAATTTATAAGGATAAGATATAAACTTTTAAAATAAGATGAATCTATTAAAATAGGATAGAATCTGCTAAGATTAGATGGATCTATTAAGATAGATATATTTTTAATGGGGGATAATCTAGGTTGTCTAGTTTTTTTATAAATATATTTTTTATACCTAGGTGTATATGCAGATGCAATTGTGGACATTACTCCGCAACTCATCACACTCAATCAAAGATCCAAATCAGACAAGTATCATAAGAACAAACATTGCAGCACATAGATACCTATAAAAAATAGTTTTGTTTTTTGTTCCTATGAGTAGGTCTCATATTCCTAAAGGTCACTTTAGGTACGGGATTTCAAAGTGTGAAATCCACATTTGTCTTTAGAAAGAAAAGGTAAGAATAATCAGAGTAAGCAGAATTAGATGAGAAAATATTAAGAAAAGTTTAGATAAGAATCAGAGTAGCAAAGGTAAGTAAGTAAGGGGTGTCCAGTTCTATCTAGGTTTCATCCTACAGTCAACATTGCCTCTGATACCACTTCTATCACACCCGGGTTTCGGGGCACCAAGTCCCGGGCGCGAACATAATCACCAGGTGTGCTGGGACCAAGTCTCACACATATGATAAATTATGGCACATGATCGAATGTCACATCTTTACTATATAATAGGAGTTCCGTACAAAATAAATAAATAATTACATTATAAGGAGACAATGGTTTAGCAACCCAAGGTTGACTGGGAGACGACGACCTAGACCACTCACGAACTCGTCACAACATCCTCCATGCACCTCATCTTGCGGTACATGTTCTTGACCTGTGGGGGGGTGTGAGACAGCAAGAGTGAGCTAACATACGTTCATAGCTCAACAAGTTGTGGGGAATAATGTGCATGAACTCGCCAAAGGTGGGAGCTCACGTGAAGTGTAAGGCTTACCAAAGAGGATGGTTAGAGCTGAGCATTGCTTTTAAAGTTGGTCAAAATTTTATTAGCAGTTACTAAGTATAAGTAAATACCAACCCAATTAAGTAGTAGAATAAAAGTAACAACATCACCTGCAATGAAATGCATATGACAAATTGAATTTAATTCCATAATTTAATCATGTGAGGATCTGAGCTGCTCATGACCGTGAGCACGGCTAATATACCAGTTTTACACTTTACAGAGGTTGCGCATCTTTACCCACAAGTCATGTTACCCATCTGCCAAGGGATCACGACTTCCCATACACCTCTACCGAGGAGGCGAGGCAGGGTAACACTACGAGGCCTTTACAAAGTTCCACTAGCTTCAGAAAACCCGCTACAGTTTATAGGAAGCTCCAATTAAGGGATCCCTCGCATGACCGCCATCGCAGCAAAATCATCACAAGGGCCTCCCTACACTGACCACTCCCCTACTACCCTTGCCCCTTTCGGGTAAGGTAGTCTTCCACTAGCTTTCCTAATTAATCAGCCAAGGGCGTCCCATTAAACCCTTATGGTAGCACTGTTTTCCCGGGTGGTCGCTCCATGTTCCAATTAACATTATGATCTTATCATGAACAGTAATAATAAATAGATAATAAAAGTGTGATCATGAATAATGTATGTTCATACTCAAAACCACATAAATCACTAGCAAATACTATCCAAAAAGTTTAGTGGTAAACAAGGTATAAAGGTAGACAAACTATGGTAACCTATTGGGTCCCATCAAAATTAACCTATGCAGATCATTATGATTAATCAGAACTTGGCTGGGTAAAAAAAGATGTGATCAAGGGCACAACTTGCCTAGGACTTGAGATTCCAGGTACCAACTTGCTTTTCAGATGACTCGTAACCTCGCTGCTAGTCGTAGCAATACAACAAACATGGTATAGGAAAAATTAACATTACATCAAACATAAGAACAACTGCATAATAATATTCTACGCGTTGCTACGAGATCGTAGAAATAAGAACCACTAAATTCGGAGCTACAGTTATTAAGTTATGAATTTCTGAAATTATTTAGTGCTTAGAAATGATTAATTCAAATGAACAATTTTAATTCAAATTTCATGGGTAAATAGTGCTACTAGTTGATAGACAATATTAAAACAAGATTATTGCAACTAGAATGACTCAATTTGGAGTTAAAATAAATTAAATATGAATTATACAAGTTTCTAGCATTTATTTTCACATTAGAATCATTTTCTAAATTTATTTTTCTGATTTTTCTATCTCTCTGGACCGCGCATCAAAATCTGTACAGTAAAGGGGGGCCCTTCATAAATGTTTTCAAGACTCAGAACCACAACCGCATGGACGATGGGTTGAATACTGGAAACCAGGGGGTTTCTTATGTAAAAGTCGCGAGGCCGAAGGGGTATCGGCACACGTGAGTCATTGGATCCCTCATCAGCGGCGGAGATTAGATCAGGCTTTTATTAAAGCGGTATGAGACGGCAGCCATCAGATCAAGATCGACGGCTCCCACACCCGCGAACCGGTATCTGATCCCGGCCACAGGATCGAGAGCAACGGTCCAGATCAAATCATTATCGGGACACGAATCTTAACCGTCCGCCAGCGGATCAATGGATCGCATCACCCCATCTATTCTTAGCTGCTGATCACCCAATCAACGGTCAGAACCCATCTTCATCCCGATTCCCTGACCCCGATCGTGCGGCGGCACCTACTTTAGCCGCGGCGGCGATCTCGCCGACGAGGTGGTGGTCGGGCAACACAGCCCTCCCTAGGCCAGGCTGAATAGGGCTACACGTAGAGGACACAAGGAGAATGCAACGGTCCCCTTACCTTCATCCATGCCGCACAGCCACCCAGCTTCAACGCCTAGCGACTCCATCGAGGCGAGATCCAAAATCTGCGACGCCGGTCACCCCTATCTCCCGAACTGATGTCCATATGTCAGCGCACGCCGGTGTGTTCTCCCTCGAGCCACTAGCCGAGGCCAAACAACTTCATGAGCAAGTAGCGGCACTCGGATTTCTCTCTCCCCAAGTGTGGCAATGGATGCCAAGGAAGCACAACCACAGCACTCGTCGAAGCAGTAGCACCCGCACGACACAACCGGGATCCGCCTCCTCCCATAGCACGCGGCAGAGTTCCTCTTTCGTGCGAGCTTGGCCCATCGTAGCTGGGATTCTGCCATGGGGCGTGATGTCCGGCAAGGGGCTCACCGCGGCGGCCCCAAGCCATGGGGCAACGGTGGCGGCCGTCTAATCCTCCATCCCGGTCCAGAGTAAGGCGTGGCATGCGGTGCTTGCAAAATTCGCGGATGAGGCAATGCAATGTGGAGGCAGGGTGGCCCGCTATATATGCACTCAAGGTCAAGGAATCCGCATGAGCTTATTGATTTGTACCGGACTGTGGCGATTTGCACGCAATCTGTTGGAGCTTGCGGCCGGGGAAGATGACAAGTAGGGCCACCCGCCATACTCAGCGAATTCCCACGGAGCGATCGAGCAATGGCCTGCCAGCAGGGCCAGTCTGTCAGTGACCCGCCGCGTAGTAACCTGGGCTGCTCCCGGTGAGTAGATGGGCCGACCTGGCACATTCGGCCCACGCAGGGTAAGGTTCTTTCTCTTTTTTTTCCTGTTTTGTATTTCCCACTCAAATTCATATTTTGACTTCAAATTTTTTTATGATTTTCACCCAGGGATCAAGTGTACAAATATAGTTACTAGCCTAAAGTGACATATTTATTTATATATATTTCTTTATGCATATTGTTTTCCTTTTCTCCTCCTTTCTCTTCCATTTCATTCCAATTTTTTTTAACTTAAACTTGTCTCACGACTTGAATACCAATGCAAAAATACAAGAGCCTCAGCATATTTCAATTTTTATTTATTTATTTATTTATTTATTTATTTGATCAATATGTTTTCATTAACTGAATTTGCACAAGAAAAGGAAATCAAATAATTCCCAAAACACTTTTATGTAAATACATGTATTTATTTATTATTTTTTTACCTTATACAAATTTAGGGCTTTAAAGCAAAGGAGACGACTTCGTCCACAGAGGAAAACATGGCCGCAGTGCCTGTCAAGGGGAAAGAGGTTGTTAGTGCTTCATCAGAAGAGAAAGAATTTGACCTTCGGCACCTGGGAGGTCAGGAATTGTCCGCTGCGGACAAAGAGGAGCTAAAAGAATATGGGATATCCTATCGCTATCAGCCGAGATCTATGCTCTTCGGCGGAGTTGACGAAGAAATTTTAGGATGTATCTGCGACCGCGCCGGGGCAAAAATAATTGGCACTCTGTCAAAGAGTGTTGGTTTCCCGAAGCTAGAATCTGATATTTGTGGTTACCAACGTCATCATATCGTCGGCAGCCTGTTTTACATCAATTTCAAGGTAAAATCTTTGCCTAGATTCTTGTTATTTCTGTGGTGGGTTAAAATATTCTAAACCTAACTCATTTTCACAGAGCATGTTGCTAAGTAAAGCGTTAAGAATGCAACAAGATCTCAAAGATAAGCAAAATGAGATAATAGTAGAAGGCTTGGAAAGCAAGATCAAAGAGTATGAAGCTTCTCTTGAAAAGAAAGATTTTTTGCTTCAGGCGACCAAAGGTTCCCTTGTGGAATTACAAGATGAAAATGCTAGATTAAATGAAGAGCTTCTCAAAGCTCAAACAACTTTAAAGGAGAAATCAGAGCATTTTGAGCAAGAGAGAAAAGAACTGCAACCGAAATCTGAAGCCGAAGCTGATAAGAACACGAGGCTGCAGGAATCACTGAAGGACCTTCGGAATAAATGCTCAAAGTTTGCTACTCGCTGCGTGTATCGGTTATAGGGAATCTTCAGCTTTGTTGGGGCCAGCTCTGAAGAAATTGCCCCTTCGGCTGAAGATATATCAAAAAACTTCGAGCATATCGAGAATGAATTGGTTGCACTCGATGAAGTAATAACTAGGCATGGTGATTTCTGTGCTCTATTAGCTTCTTGTGTCACAGTTGCTGCATTTTTGAAGGCTGGATGTACGCATGCTAAAACAGTAAACAAGCCAAACTTCAGCCTCTCACCATCAGATTTGGTCAATATTCCTAGTGAGGCCCGAAGTAGAGGAAACAGTGCATTACACAAATTTGGGCTAAGGGCGGGCGAGAGTTGGCTAGAGACGAAGCTCGAAAATTGTTGAATTTGGTACTAAACTTGTATCTGTTGTTTGCTTGGTTTTTCTTCATTACTATCGCATTTACCTTATACCGTTGATTGTCTACAGGATGGCGGTACCGAAGGTCAGTAAGCCGAAGCGCATTCCGAAGGTTGCTGGGCTGAAGCTTCCTTTTATGACTTCCTGTATAGAGCTTAGGAACTATTTGCATTATTTTTGTAAAAGATTGTAATTGAGAGCTGAACTCAATATTGCATATATTTGTCAATACCTTGTAATATTATTTTACCTTTCCATCCATATGTGAATTGCTTTGATGTGGACAAAACACATAAGCCCAACTTTTGAGCCAAAGGCGAAAAACACATTCCCTTCTTTTCGTGCACATCAAAGCATTCCATTGCATAAAATGCTTGTGTTTATGTTTGAGACGAAGCTTCTTCGTATTCAACAAAGCATTTTGTCGCCGAAGCCAGACAACTCTTTCTGTTCATATTATCGTTCATGCTTCATGTCATGATAATGATGATCCTACGAATGCCTAATGAATGTTTGTATGAATGCAAAACATGATGTGATGAAATATGAAAATGTATGACCCGCACGCACATGAAACCATACTCAGACTCTACATCCCCTTAGGAATGAATTTGGAGTCTCTTCACCTTCTATTTCTGTGGCATTTAAGCTCTGCATTCCCTTAAGAACAACTTTGGAGCTCCTTCACCTTATATTTTGGTGGCATTTATGTAACGCCCTGAATTTGGGGGTAGAATTTTTTCTTCTTTTCTCTCACCAAATTCGGGCGTTACTCTCTTTTCTCTTTCCCCGTTTTGCTCTTTCTTCCCAATTTCAAACCAGTATAGCGACAGGTGTTCGTGTCATGTATAAACCAAAACCTAAGTGTCATGGGTGTTGCATCATGCCGAAGCACATTTCTTTGTCTGATGTTGAGTGTTCGTCTCGTTCCGTTTCGGATTTCGATTCGCGATTTAATTCCATTTAGTGGTCCGCGCTCGTCGTGGGTTTTCGATCCGCGAAGTGGCCCGGCCCAGCCTAGCCCAGCCCAGCCCAGCCCTGCCCGGCCCGGCCCTGCGCGCCCCTGGCGCCCAAACCCCCCATGCGCC
Organism: Zea luxurians; assembly: GCA_029449295.1. Taxonomy (NCBI): domain Eukaryota; kingdom Viridiplantae; phylum Streptophyta; class Magnoliopsida; order Poales; family Poaceae; genus Zea; species Zea luxurians. The sequence goes on along the minus strand of JAOPSE010000005.1, from coordinate 6,718,667 downwards.
CCCCCTTCTCCCTCTCTCTCTCATTTGGATCTCCCGCGCAACAACCTCTCCTCTCCCTCTTCCACCTCTCTCTCCCCGTGGTGCCCTAGGATTTGGAGACGGCGATCACCGGATTTTGGACCCCGAGGTGAGCTCCCCTCCCCTTCTCTCTCTCTCCCTCTCCCTCCTCTTCTTCCCCCCCCCCCCTCGCGCGCCCTCCCTCTCCCCCTGCCCGCGCGCGACCCCCCCGCCGGCCTCCCTCCCCGGCGGCGGCGCGGCGGTGCGGCCCCGCCCGGCATCCCTCCCCGGCGGCGCGCGGCCCCCGCTTGGCCCCCTCAGCCCCGGCGGCGCTCGGCCCCCCACCCGGCCCCCCGGCGGCGCTCGGCCCCCCGGCGACGCTCGGCCCCCGCCCCGGCCCCTGCCCCGCCCTCCCCTGGCCCGCGGCGGCGCGGCCCCGCCCCGTGCCCGCACGGCGGCGCGGCCCCGGCGGCTCCCTGCTCGCCCGGCGCGGCCCCCGGCGTGGCCCCCGGCGCAGTCCGGCCCCCGGTGTGGCCCTGCGCGCCCCGGGCCGCCCCTGGCCGGTTCAACCGCCCCCCTGGCCGGTTCAACCGCCCCGGCCCCAGCCCGGTCGCCCCGCCCCGTCCCGGTCTCGCCCGACCGTGTCCCCGCTCGCCCGCGCTCGCTGCGATTATTTTTTGTTGGTAGTTAGCATCAAACTCCGTTAGTTAGCGTGCTGCGTCGCGCGCTTCGCCGCGCGACGGATTTGTCTAATTTCAGATTCTATCTGTGTGTTGCGTCGTGCGCTTCGTCGCACGACGATCCATTTTTTTTATTTTTATTTCAGGTTGTTTAAGGTGTAACGCCGCATGTGTATTCACGCGACGTTCCTCTTTGGACTCAGTTTAGTCGACGTATGCCGTCGTGCGTTTCGTCGCGCGACGCTTAACGTCTCCTCATAACTAAGGCAAAGTGTCTCGTTACGTGCTCAGTCGCGTGACGAGTCGTCAATTTCTTAATTTGTTTTAGAGTGCTATGTTGCGCGTCTCGCCTCGCGACCACTCTTTTTATTTATCTCCACCTGCTTATAATGATTAGACATGAAACATGACTTTACTTTACGCTAAACATAGTGTCTACATTAAATTTCCTTCCATTAAGCGAGTAGTTAATTTATAATCATGTAACGTGACCGTTTCCCGACTGTCTTGTTCTCTTTCTCTCTTAACTATAACTGCGAGCCCGCGTGGAACGTCAGTTTACTTATTGCATTCTATTGTATGGTGTGCTGTTCTTTTGTATTAAATATGTGGATGTATGCATGTTTGCGCTCGCATAGAGAACGATCCGGTCGGAGAACCCGAAGAACACGCAGGAGAAACCCCTGAGCAGCAGTCGGTTGGTGGAGGCAAGTGTCCTTTGACCTATCTCTGTCCTATTCATTCTTTAATTCACCTCCCGCATTACACATTTATACCTAAGGATTGACTAGCTTTTGTTATCCATGTCCTTGTTTACCTATTTGGGTCAGATTATTACTGTTTAGCTTCATGCTATTGCTCAACTCTAATCAATGAACATGATGAGATTATATATGATACGCTGTTTTCCCCTCTCTTATTATGATGTTATACTTGTGGCTTTTAAGGGGGCTCGAGCGGTTTCTCGAGTGCCTCTCCGTAAGGACCTGTTCTATGGATGACCGTCCGGGAAAACAGTGCAACCATGAGGGTGGAATGGGATGCCCTTAGCTGAATAATTAGAGGAACCGGGGTGTAGTTCGCTTAGCCGTCGTGCCGTCAATGGGGCTCGGTGTATGCGGCTCGCTCTGCCAAGGTTGATTTGTCCCTTGGGGAGGAGTGCGGTACATTTAGGAAACCTAACGGGCGACTACAGTCCCGGGGAATCTTTGTAAAGGCTACGTAGTGATGCCCTGCTGGGTCACCTTGGTAGTGATCAATGGAGAGTCATGATCTCCGGGCAGAAAGGGAATCACGGCTTGTGGGTAAAGTGCACAACCTCTGCAGAGTGTTTGAAAACTGATATATCAGCCGTGCTCGCGGTTATGAGCGGCCAAGGGAGCTCTAGTGATTAGTGGTACTTGATCAGAGATACTTTGGTACAGGTGGCTATGAGATCGATGGTTTTGGTTATGACCATGGTGCTGGTAAGTGGTATTCTTTCCGTTTGGAAAGGGTACTTTGGGTTAATAACTTGGGTTAACGCTAAAACCTGGCTTTCTACTAGTAAATAATAAACTGACCAACTAAAAGCAACGGCTTGACTTACCCCCACATAAAGCTAGTCCACTACAGCCAAATAGGATACTTGCTGAGTATGTTGATGTGTACTCACTCTTGCTCTACACACCAAACCCCCCCCCAGTTTGTCAGCATTGCAACCACTGCTCAGGAGAAGATGAAGCTGTGGAAGGAGACTTCCAGGAGTTCCAAGACTACGACGAGTTATAGGTGTGGGTTAGCGGCAACCCCCAGTCGGCTGCCTGTGAAGGCCGCGGTTATCTACGTTTCTTTTCCGCACTTTGATTTATTGTAAGGACTATATGGACGTCTCAGACGTATGATGTAATCGACTATTATTTCCCCTTTTAATACTATTTTGAGCACTGTGTGATGATGTCCATGTTATGTAACTGTTGTGTACGTGAATAACTGATCCTGGCACGTACATGGTTCGCATTCGGTTTGCCTTCTAAAACCGGGTGTGACATAATTGGTATCAAAGCCGTGCTGACTGTAGGACCGCTAACCTAGAGTAGAATGGTCGTTCTAAGGATTATAGACCTATGTCCCTGCCTTGACTTTGATATCCCTTCAAAAGTTGGTCATACTGACCAAACCTATGTTCTACTATATATTATACCTTGCTGAAAATCATGTTTTATTCTAATCCTTCATTTATTTATGATTCATTATTTGTTGGTCATATTAATTCTGTTCTCACTCTTTTGCTTGCGGTGTCTTTTGTAGATGGCTCGACTTAGACACACCGCACGAAAGTCCGTCATCCCCTTCTTACCCTCCCGCCTTGCTGAGCGTCCGCTTCGCCGTCCCGTGGCCGGACAGTCCAGCCACTTGGAGAGACTGCACCACCGCTTGCATGAGGAGCAGGAACGTCGACGACAGGAGCAGCAGGGCTCTTCTTTCTCGCTCCCGCAGGAGATAGAGTCTGTGAGGAGCTGCTCTCCTGTGCTTCCTCTGGAGGCGCCCCCTGCACCACCACTGGGCGCCCCAGCTTCTGGAGTAGCTGCTGGAGGAGACCCAGACGACGGAGGTGGCGACGACAGCCTGAGCCACGACACCGACCTCTCTGCTAACCATGAGCCGGAAGGATGGGTTGCTCGACCCATCACTCGCGACGCTGCTCGAGGATGTCACTTCCATGAGGCGCTCGATACCCTGCTACGTCGGGCACTTAACCGACGTACTTGGTCCATCGAGTATCGTTGTGTGGTCTACCAGCATAGTCGCGGGGTCTACCCGGACCGCTGGGAGGCGACCTGCTTGGTGCGCCGTCCGGAGAACAGTCTCCAGGGCGCGGAGGCTTGCTCAGAGCACTATTCTATCTCTGAGCGGGACTCAGCTGAGGCAGCCATGCAGGATGCTGCACGGCGTGCGCTTTCGCACTACTGCTCGGTTTTCGGTGGGGTAGCTGACGGTCTCGACCTGAAGTATTACCCCCGCCGTCCATCTGGCAGCACAGGAGGCGTGATTGTTTCACCTGCTGGTGAGGACAATCCTAGGTTGAGCAGCGCAGTCAACCTAGCCGCCGTGCTAAACACAGAGCTGGACCATGCACTAGACGAGCTGAGTAGGGCTCGTGCTGAGATCGCCCTGCTGCGGGCTGAGCGCGCGGAACGTCGTCACTTGGATGATGGTTCCCCCACTCCCGTTGGGACTCAGCACCCGTACCGCTCACCTCGGCGTGGACACCAGCCTTATGGCAATCCCGACTGCAAGACCAAGATAAATCTAGAACCATAGCTCGTTAGAGTTGGATCCTGTAATTAATACAAAATATATACGTAGAAGCTTTAGTCTTAGTGTTAGTCTCGGTCTTAGTTGGTCTTAGTTAGACATGGTAGTTTGCTATATCCTGTGCATTTATGTTTGTCATGATGAACTATGTTTGGTTTGGATCTTTGTAATGATTGTCACCAGAGTGTGGGTATCCCCTGCATTTTGGCTTACATATTATGTTAATGGAGTTAGTTATATAGTTGGGAAACCTTTATTCCACTTTCCTCTTTATCTGAGAAGCTGTGTGGTCTGTGTTGGAGATCAGTGAAGATGCTCATCTGTTCAGTGCTGTTGAAGAATTCTATACTCTTTCCTTATGCTGCAAGATTTGCCAGATCAGTTCTGATGTGTGGTTGCATTCTGCAGATGTCAGAAAACAGGCGCAGAGGAGGAAGGTGTGCTCAGCAGGAGCAAGCCGGTCAGGAGGGTGAGGTGCCCCAGCAGCAGCACCTGCCACCCCCGCCCCCGATGTCGATCGAGCAGATGTTTCTGATGCAGACTCAAGCAGTTCAAGCCATCGGTCAGACTCTGGCCGCCATTCAGCAGCAGTAGCAGCAGCAACAGCAGCAGGCTCCACCCCAGCCTCAGATGCCTCAGATGCCCAGAGACAAGCGTGCTGAATTCATGAGAGGTCATCCCCCAACGTTCGCTCACTCTTCTGACCCCATGGATGCTGAAGATTGGCTACGCACTATGGAGCGAGAGTTGCATACCGCTCAGTGTGATGACAGGGAGAAAGTCCTGTATGGTCCCCGTCTGTTGAGAGGAGCAGCCCAATCATGGTGGGAGTCTTATCTCGCCACCCATGCCAACCCCGATGCCATCACCTAGGAAGAGTTCAGAGGTAACTTTCGTCAGTACCATGTGCCTGCAGGTCTGATGACAGTGAAGAAGGAGGAGTTCCTGGCCCTTAAGCAAGGGTCATCATCTGTTAGTGAGTATCGAGACAGGTTTCTGCAATTGTCTCGCTATGCTCCTGAAGATGTCAACACCGACGCCAAGCGACAGTACCGTTTCTTGAGAGGCTTGGTTGACCCTCTGCAGTACCAACTGATGAATCACACCTTCCCGACATTCCAGCACCTGATTGATAGAGCAATCATGACAGAAAGGAAGCGTAAGGAGATGGAGGATCGTAAGCGCAAGATCAGTGGACCCCAGCCTGGAAGCAGCAGCCGCCCTCGTTTCTCAGGCAATCAACCTCAGCAGTTCAGGCAGAACCAGCGTCCACCTCAGCAGCATCAGCAGTTTCAAAGGCAGTATCCTCAGCATCAGTACCAGAACCGTCAGAGCAATCAGTCAGGAGGCCAGTTTCAGAGGCAGAATCAGCAGACACCTCGTCTTCCTGCCCCAGCAAACCAGCAGAACAATCAGGCAGCACCAGCTCAGGTTGGAAACAGAGCATGTTTCCACTGTGGAGAGCAAGGCCACTGGGAGATGCAATGTCCGAAGAAGGCAGCCCAGCAGCAGTCAGGCCCCAATGCCCCAGCAAAGCAGAATGTGTCTCAGCCTGGAGCAGGCAACCGCTCTCAACCGCGCTATAATCATGGGAGACTGAACCACTTAGAGGCTGAAGCAGTTCAGGAGACCCCCGGCATGATAGTAGGTATGTTCCCAGTCGACTCCCATATTGCAGAAGTGTTATTTGATACTGGAGCAACGCATTCTTTCATTACTGCATCATAGGTAGAAGCACATAATCTTCCAATTACTACCATGTCAACCCCCATTCAAATTGACTCAGCCGGTGGTAGAATTCGAGCAGATAGCATTTGTTTGAATATAAGTGTGGAAATAAGGGGGATAGCGTTTCCCGCCAACCTTATAGTAATGGGTACTTAGGGAATAGATGTCATCCTAGGGATGAATTGGCTAGATAAGTATCAGGCAGTTATCAGTTGTGATAAAAGGACAATCAAGTTGGTGTCCGCACTAGGAGAGGAAGTGGTGATCGAGTTAGTTCCGCCTAAGCCAAAGAAAGGAAGTTGTTATCAGATGGCTATCGATAGCAGTGAAGCAGACCCAATTGAGAGTATCAAGGTAGTGTCCGAGTTCCCAGATGTGTTTCCAAAGGATTTACCGGGTATGCCACTAGAGCGGAAAGTTGAGTTTGCCATAGAGCTTCTTCCTAGAACCGCCCCCATCTTTAAGAGAGCTTACAGAATATCCGGACCAGAGTTGGTTGAGCTTAAGAAGCAGATTGATGAGCTGTCAGAGAAAGGTTACATCCGGCCAAGCACCTCGCCTTGGGCCGCCCCTGTCTTGTTCGTGGAAAAGAAAGATGGCACCAAAAGGATGTGTATCGATTATCGAGCTTTGAATGAAGTCACGATCAAGAACAAGTACCCTTTGCCCAGAATAGAAGATCTGTTCGACCAGTTGAGAGGAGCCAGTGTGTTCTCCAAGATTGACCTGAGGTCAGGTTATCATCAGCTCAGGATCCGACCTTCGGACATTCCGAAGACGACATTCATTACCAAGTATGGTTTATATGAGTTCATAGTGATGTCTTTTGGTTTGACCAATGCGCCAGCCTTCTTCATGAACTTGATGAACAGCGTATTCATGGATTATCTTGATAAGTTTGTGGTGGTATTCATTGATGACATTCTGGTTTATTCTCAAAGCGAAGAAGAACATGCAGATCATTTGAGGATGGTATTGCAGAGATTGCGAGAGCACCAGTTGTATGCAAAGTTGGGCAAATGTGAGTTCTGGATCAGCGAAGTCCTGTTCTTGGGTCACATAATCAACAAAGAAGGATTGGCTGTGGATCCGAAGAAAGTGGCAGACATTCTGAACTGGAAAGCGCCAACGGATGCTCGAGGAATCAAGAGCTTCATTGGAATGGCCGGATATTATCGGCGATTCATTGAAAGGTTTTCGAAGATTGCGAAACCAATGACAGCGTTGCTAGGCAACAAGGTTGAGTTCAAGTGGACCCAGAAATGTCAAGAGGCCTTTGAAGCGCTGAAAGAGAAGTTGACTACAGCGCCTGTATTAGTCTTGCCTGATGTGCACAAGCCCTTCTCGGTGTATTGTGATGCTTGTTACACAGGTTTGGGATGTGTGTTGATGCAAGAGGGAAGAGTTGTGGCTTACTCGTCCCGACAGCTGAAGGTTCATGAGAAGAATTACCCAATCCATGACCTAGAGTTGGCAGCAGTGGTTCACGCACTGAAGACATGGAGGCACTATCTGTATGGACAGAAATGTGATGTTTACACAGACCACAAGAGTCTGAAGTACATATTCACTCAGTCAGAGTTGAACATGAGGCAACGAAGATGGTTAGAGTTGATCAAAGACTATGAGTTGGAGATTCATTTCCATCCGGGCAAAGCCAACGTAGTGGCAGATGCTTTGAGCAGAAAGAGTCAAGTCAATCTGATGGTCGCTCGTCCGATGCCCTACGAGTTGGCCAAGGAGTTCGACAGGTTGAGTCTCAGATTTCTGAACAATTTGCGAGGAGTCACAGTTGAGTTGGAACCTACCTTAGAGCGCGAAATCAAAGAAGCGCAGAAGAATGATGAGAAGATCAGTGAGATCCGGCGACTGATTCTAGATGGCAGAGGCAAAGATTTTCGAGAAGATGCAGAAGGCGTGATATGGTTCAAAGACCGCTTGTGTGTTCCCAATGTCCAGTCCATTCGGGAGTTGATTCTCAAGGAAGCTCATGAGACAGCCTATTCGATTCACCCTGGCAGTGAGAAGATGTATCAGGATCTAAAGAAGAAATTCTGGTGGTACGGAATGAAGAGGGAAATCGCAGAGCATGTGGCTATGTGCGATAGTTGTCGAAGAATTAAGGCAGAGCACCAGAGACCTGCTGGATTGTTGCAACCGTTGCAGATCCCTCAGTGGAAATGGGATGAAATCGGCATGGATTTCATAGTCGGATTGCCTCGCACTCGAGCCGGCTACGATTCCATTTGGGTAGTAGTGGACCGTTTGACCAAGTCAGCTCACTTCATACCAGTCAAGACCAACTATAGCAGTGCCGTATTGGCAGAACTGTATATGTCTCGGATCGTTTGTCTTCATGGTGTGCCAAAGAAAATAGTGTCAGACAGAGGAACGCAGTTCACCTCTCATTTCTGGCAGCAGTTGCATGAAGCTTTGGGCACACATCTGAATTTCAGTTCAGCTTATCATCCGCAGACAGATGGTCAGACTGAAAGAACCAATCAAATTCTTGAAGATATGTTGAGAGCCTGTGCGTTGCAAGATCAGTCCGGATGGGATAAGAGATTGCCTTATGCAGAATTTTCCTATAACAACAGTTACCAGGCCAGTTTGAAGATGTCACCATTTCAGGCGCTTTATGGAAGGAGTTGTAGGACTCCGTTGCACTGGGATCAGCCTAGAGAAAAGCAAGTGTTTGGGCCAGACATTCTACTTGAAGCCGAAGAGAACATCAAGATGGTTCGAGAGAATCTGAAGATAGCACAATCGAGACAGCGAAGCTATGCAGACATAAGAAGAAGAGAGCTGAGTTTTGAAGTAGGTGACTTTGTCTATCTGAAAGTGTCACCGATCAGAGGAGTCAGAAGATTCAGAGTCAAAGGCAAGTTAGCACCCCGCTACATTGGTCCGTATCAGATTCTTGCAAGACGTGGAGAAGTGGCCTATCAGCTCAGTCTGCTAGAGAATTTGTCCGCTGTGCATGATGTCTTTCATGTGTCTCAGTTGAAGAAGTGCTTGCGTGTGCCAGAAGAGCAGTTGCCAGTGGAAGGTCTTGAAGTCCAGGAGGACTTGACCTACGTTGAGAAGCCAGTGCAGATCCTTGAGGTTGCAGACAGAGTCACCCGAAGGAAGACCATCAGAATGTGCAAAGTCAGATGGGATCACCACTCTGAGGAAGAAGCAACCTGGGAGCGTGAAGATGATCTGATGGCTAGATACCCTGAGCTCTTTGCTAGCCAACCCTGAATCTCGAGGGCGAGATTCTTTTAAGGGGGATAGGTTTGTAACGCCCTGAATTTGGGGGTAGAATTTTTTCTTATTTTCTCTCACCAAATTCGGGCGTTACTCTCTTTTCTCTTTCCCCGTTTTGCTCTTTCTTCCCAATTTCAAACCAGTATAGCGACAGGTGTTCGTGTCATGTATAAACCAAAACCTAAGTGTCATGGGTGTTGCATCATGCCGAAGCACATTTCTTTGTCTGATGTTGAGTGTTCGTCTCGTTCCGTTTCGGATTTCGATTCGCGATTTAATTCCATTTAGTGGTCCGCGCTCGTCGTGGGTTTTCGATCCGCGAAGTGGCCCGGCCTAGCCTAGCCCAGCCCAGCCCAGCCCTGCCAGGCCCGGTCCGGCCCGGCCCTGCGCGCCCCTAGTGCCCAAACCCCCCATGCGCCCCCCCTTCTCCCTCTCTCTCTCATTTGGATCTCCCGCGCAACAACCTCTCCTCTCCCTCTTCCACCTCTCTCTCCCCGTGGTGCCCTAGGATTTTGAGACGGCGATCACCGGATTTTGGACCCCGAGGTGAGCTCCCCTCCCCTTCTCCTCTCTCCCTCCCTCTCCCTCCTCTTCTTCCCCCCCCCCCCCCCCCGCGCGCGCCCTCCCTCTCCCCCTGCCCGCGCGCGACCCCCCCCCCGCCGGCCTCCCTCCCCGGTGGCGGCGCGGCCCCGCTCGGCCCCCTCGGCCCCGGCGGCGCTCGGCCCCCCGCCCGGCCCCTCGGCGGCGCTCGGCCCCCGCCCCGGCCCCCCGGCGGCGCTCGGCCCCGCCCCCTGCCCCGCCCTCCCATGGCCCGCGGCGGCGCGGCCCCGCCCCCTGCCCGCGCGGCGGCGCGCGGCCCTCGCCCCGTGCGCGGCAGCACGGCCCCGGCGTGCCCCCGGCGTGGCCCGGCGCGGCCCCGGCGGCTCCCTGCTCGCCCGGCGCGGCCCCCGGCCCCCGGCGTGGCCCCCGGCGCGGTCCGGCCCCCGGCGTGGCCCTGCGCGCCCCCGGCCGCCCCTGGCCGGTTCAACCGCCCCGGCCCCAGCCCGGTCGCCCCGTCCCGGCCTCGCCCGACCGTGTCCCCGCTCGCCCGCGCTCGCTGCGATTATTTTTTGTTGGTAGTTAGCGTCAAACTCCGTTAGTTAGCGTGCTGCGTCGCGCGCTTCGCCGCACGACGGATTTGTATAATTTCAGATTCTATCTGTGTGTTGCGTCGTGCGCTTCGTCGCACGACGATCCATTTTTTTATTTTTATTTCAGGTTGTTTAAGGTGTAACGCCGCGTGTGTATTCACGCGACGTTCCACTTTGGACTCATTTTAGTCGACGTATGCCGTCGTGCGTTTCGTCGCGTGACGCTTAACGTCTCCTCATAACTAAGGCAAAGTGTCTCGTTACGTGCTCAGTCGCGTGACGAGTCGTCAATTTCTTAATTTGTTTTAGAGTGCTATGTTGCGCATCTCGCCTCGCGACCACTCTTTTTTTTATCTCCACCTGCTTATAATGATTAGACATGAAACATGACTTTACTTTACGCTAAACATAGTGTCTACATTAAATTTCCTTCCATTAAGCGAGTAGTTAATTTATAATCATGTAACGTGACCGTTTCCCGACTGTCTTGTTCTCTTTCTCTCTTAACTATAACTGCGAGCCCGCGTGGAACGTCAGTTTACTTATTGCATTCTATTGTATGGTGTGCTGTTCTTTTGTATTAAATATGTGGATGTATGTATGTTTGCGCTCGCATAGAGAACGATCCGGTCGGAGAACCCGAAGAACCCGCAGGAGAAGCCCCTGAGCAGCAGTCGGTTGGTGGAGGCAAGTGTCCTTTGACCTATCTCTGTCCTATTCATTCTTTAATTCACCTCCCGCATTACACATTTATACCTAAGGATTGACTAGCTTTTGTTATCCATGTCCTTGTTAACCTATTTGGGTCGGATTATTACTGTTTAGCTTCATGCTATTGCTCAACTCTAATCAATGAACATGATGAGATTATATATGATACGCTGTTTTCCCCTCTCTTATTATGATGTTATACTTGTGGCTTTTAAGGGGGCTCGAGCGGTTTCTCGAGTGCCTCTCCGTAAGGACCTGTTCTATGGATGACCGCCCGGGAAGACAGTGCAACCATGAGGGTGGAATGGGATGCCCTTAGCTGAATAATTAGAGGAACCGGGGTGTAGTTCGCTTAGCCGTCGTGCCGTCAATGGGGCTCGGTGTATGCGGCTCGCTCTGCCAAGGTTGATTTGTCCCTTGGGGAGGAGTGTGGTACATTTAGGAAACCTAACGGGCGACTACAGTCCCGGGGAATCTTTGTAAAGGCTACGTAGTGATGCCCTGTTGGGTCACCTTGGTAGTGATCAATGGAGAGTCATGATCTCCGGGCAGAAAGGGAATCACGGCTTGTGGGTAAAGTGCACAACCTCTGCAGAGTGTTTGAAAACTGATATATCAGCCGTGCTCGCGGTTATGAGCGGCCAAGGGAGCTCCAGTGATTAGTGGTACTTTATCAGAGATACTTTGGTACAGGTGGCTATGAGATCGATGGTTTTGGTTATGACCATGGTGCTGGTAAGTGGTATTCTTTCCGTTTGGAAAGGGTACTTTGGGTTAATAACTTGGGTTAACGCTAAAACCTGGCTTTCTACTAGTAAATAATAAACTAACCAACTAAAAGCAACGGCTTGACTTACCCCCACATAAAGCTAGTCCACTATAGCCAAACAGGATACTTGCTGAGTATGTTGATGTGTACTCACTCTTGCTCTACACACCAAACCCCCCCCCCTAGGTTGTCAGCATTGCAACCACTGCTCAGGAGAAGATGAAGCTGTGGAAGGAGACTTCCCGGAGTTCCAAGACTACGACGAGTTCTAGGTGTGGGTTAGCGGCAACCCCCAGTCGGCTGCCTGTGAAGGCCGTGGTTATCTACGTTTCTTTTCCGCACTTTGATTTATTGTAAGGACTATATGGACGTCTCAGACGTATGATGTAATCGACTATTATTTCCCCTTTTAATACTATTTTGAGCACTGTGTGATGATGTCCATGTTATGTAACTGCTGTGTACGTGAATAACTGATCCTGGCACGTACATGGTTCGCATTCGGTTTGCCTTCTAAAACCGGGTGTGACAATTTAAGCTCTACATTCCCTTAGGAATGACTTTGGAGCTTCTTCACCTTCTATTTAGGTGGTATTTGGCACTGCATTCCCTTAGGAACAACTTTTGAGCTTCGAGACATACTCTACGCTCCCTTAGAAACAACTTTTGTAGCTTCAGAACTTACTCTGCGCTCCCTTAGGAACGACTTTTGTAGCTTCGTCACCTTTGGAGTGATTACAGCTCTGCATCCCCCTAGGGACGTCTTTTGAGCTTTTCCTTGTTCTCTTTGCACTTGATGGTGCGCATTCTGATATTACATGTTACATTTTTTGGGGGAATTTGGCCCTTGTAGTGCGTAGGGCTAAACAAAAATGAAAATTACAAACTATGGCCCCATTAAAAACCTTTCTCCCCTCCTGAAAGGAAAAGGGTGTCGTAGGAAAAATAAAAAGATTACATCAATTACACATAATATCGTCGAAGCTCATTCGCATTCCAAGATCTGGGTATGTCGTTGTCGTCCATATCCTTCAATCTGTAAGAACCGGGTCTTGACGAAGATACTACCAAAAAAGGACATTCCCATTTGAGCTGTAGCTTTCCCACTGTATCTAGGTTGGCTATCCTTTGGAGCACTAAATGACCTGGTTTGATATTTTTCAATCGAACTTTTCTATCACACCATTTTATTGTTTTAGCCTGGTACTTATTGATGTGCTCTATGGCTTGAAGTCTGGTCCCTTCTATGGTATCTTTTGTTATTTGGCAATCAGCTTCATCCTCCGCTGCAGCTTTTGTTCTTATTGATCCTGCTCTTGCTTCTTCCGGTGTTATTGCTTCATCACCGAACAGGAGCTTGAATGGAGTAAAACCTGTTGACCTTGAGACAGCAGTGTTGTGGCTCCACACCACTTTTATTAATTCATCTGGCCACTTTTCTCTGGGCTGATTAAAGATTAACTTCATTATGCTTGTCATTATAATTCCATTTGCTCTTTCTACTAACCCATTTGATTCTGGATGCCTTACCGATGCAAAATGTATTTTTGTACCAATCTGGTCACAAAAAACCTTGAATGTTTTAGCATCAAATTGAGTTCCATTGTCGACTGTAATAGCCTTCGGCACACCAAAGCGACAAACAATATTTTGCCAAAAGAACTTTTGGACTATGGCCGAAGTTATGGTAGCTAGAGGCTTAGCTTCGATCCACTTTGAGAAATATTCCAGCACTACCACAACATATTTCAAGTTCCCTTGTGCTGGTAGGAGCGGTCCTAATAAATCCAGGCCCCATCTCTGCAATAGCCAAGTAGGTTGAATCAATTGTGTTAGAGACGAAGGTTGTTTCTGGTCTCTGGCACACTTCTGACAATTTTTGCATTTCTGGACCAAGTCCGCTGCATCCGAAGCTGCCTTCGGTCAATAGAAACCTTGTCTAAAAATCTTTCCCAGTAAAGGCCTGGATCCAATGTGGGCTCCACACAGTCATGCATGTATTTCCATCATTAATTCATGTCCTTCATTTCTAAAAAGACATTTGAGCAATGGGGAACAAACTCCATGCTTGTATAACTCTCCCTCAATTATTACATAAGGTCTTGTTCTTGCCTCCATTCTCTTGTTATAAGCTTCATCGTCTGAGAGACAGTTGCCCTGAAGGAAGGTTATTATTTCAGTCCTCCAATCTTCACTATGTACAGGTGAGATTGTGAGTACTGCTCTCTCCATGAGTTTGATTGAGGGTGCTTTTATTGTTTCAAAAAATACTTCCGAAGGCAAAGGGAGCCCATGTGCCACTGACTTAGCTAATAAATCTGCATGCTCATTTTCTCCCCTTGGGATATTTTTTACAGAGAATCCCTTGAAAGAAGCTTTCAATCTTTGGACTGCGTCTAAATACTTTTCAAGCTTCGGATCTCTTGCTTTACTACTCTTATCCACGTGGCCAGAAATAACTTGTGAGTCAGTTTTGAGGATTGCCCTTCTTATTCCCATTGCCTCAAGTTTTCAAAGCCCTAAAAGAAGAGTTTCATACTCGGCAATGTTATTTGTACAGCTGAAGTCTAACTTTATTGCATAATGTGTTCTGACTTTAGAAGGTGCCACTAGAACAGCAGCTGCTCCTGCACCGAAGGTCCCCCAAGATCCATCGTAAAATACCGTCCAAGCTTCGGCATCTTTTCTTGCTTCTTCACCCTGAGCCCCTGGCATCCAATCGGCAATAAAGTCTGCTAACGCCTGAGATTGAATCGAGGATCTGTGCACATAATCAATGGTGAATTTGTTATGTTCTGCGGCCCATTTTCCGATCCTTCTTGTAGCTTCTCTGTTCCTCATTATGTCTTTCACGGTTTGTGATGAAGGCACTATTATATGATATGCCAGAAGTAATGCCGAAGCTTCCTGGAAGCCATCAATACAACATATAGTACCTTCTCCAATTCTTAGTAATTTCTCTTTGTTGGGTTGAGTACTTCGAAGATGAAGTATACTGGTGCTTGCTTCTTTAGTTGGCCATCTTGTTTCTCCTGCACAAGTGCCGCACTAACCGCAGCTTGAGAAGCAGCCACATAAAAAAGTAGTGGAGCTCCTGATGAAGGAGTTAGAGTTGTTAAATCTATCAAATACTGCTTCAGCTCTTCAAAAGCTTTCTGTTGAGCCGGACCCCACTAGAAGACTTCGGCTGACTTCAGTATTTCAGAGAATGGTAAATTCCTCTCTACTGATCTTGATATAAATCTATTCAACGATGCCAGCCTTCCTGCTAACTGTTGAGCCTCCTTCTTTGAATTTGGTGGCTCCATCCGAAGGATAGCTTCGATTTTGCTTGGATTAGCTTTGATGCATTTTGTCGATACTAGGTAGCCAAGAAACTTGCCCTTTTTCACTCCGAAAACACATTTTTCTGGGTTTAACTTGAGACCAGCTTGCCTGAAATTGGCAAATGTCTCTTGCAAATTGGCAACATGATTCTCTTGCTTTATGCTTTTTACTATGATGTCATCAACATAAGTCAGCACATCCCTGCCAATGTGAGAGTGGAGAACCTTGACGGTCATTCTGCTGAAGCTTCCTCTAGCATTCTTGAGCCCCTCAAGCATCCAAAGGTATCAATAGGTACCACAAGGAGTTATGAAGCTTGTCTTTGGCTCATCCTCCTTTCTCATCCAAATTTGATGATAACCCGAGTAACAGTCCAATAGACTCATAAGTTCTGAAGAAGCTGCTGCATCTACAAGGGAATATATTATTGGTAAAGGGAACTCGTCCTTCGGACATGCCTTGTTGAGATCTGTGAAATCAATGCACATTCTCCATTTCTCATTAGCTTTTTTCACCATGATGGTGTTAGCCAGCCACTCTGGATATGTTACTTCTCTGATAACGCCAACACTAAGAAGTCTCTTTACTTCATTTCGTGCACCTTCGGCTTTATCATCAGACATTTTCCGAAGCCTCTACTTTCTTGGTCTGAAGGATGGGTCCACAATGAGTGAGTGTTCAATAACATCTTTATTGACGCCACATAGGTCACTATCTGTCCGTGCAAAAACATCTTTGTTGTTAAACAGAAATCTTAACAAAGTTTTTTTCCTGTTCATGAGATAGCTGAGATCCCAACAATACTTTTTGGTCTGCTATGTCTTCACAGAGAAGCATAGGCTTCGGTTGATCTGTTGAAGCAGCCTTCTATCTTTTATGCTTATACTGCTGATAAGCTTCGGCTTCATCTATACTATGAATAGCTTTTGAATCCGTCCAACTCCCCTCAGCCCTCTTGGCAGCTTCTTGACTCCCATGAACAGCAATGGGCCCTTGTTCTGAAGGTATCTTCATGCATAGATATGCTGGATGAAGTATTGCTTCGAAGGCATTAAGCGTTCCTCGACCAATAATTGCATTGTATGGATACTTCATATCAACAATGTCAAAGACAACCTGTTCTATTCTTGTGTTATGGACACAGCCGAAGGCAACTAACATTGTTATCTTGCCAAGTGCCACAATCTGTCTTCCTCCAAAGCCACAAAGAGGTCATGTTGCATCATGTAACTTATCTTCTAGCTCTTGCATTTGCCTGAAAGCCTTTGCAAAGATGATGTCTGCTGCACTGCCTATGTCAAACAGGACATTATGGACCAGAAATCCCTTGATGACACAAGATATGACCATTGTGTCATTGTGAGGATAATCCTTGAGCTGAAGGTCTTCCTGAGAGAAGGTAATTGGAATATGAAACCACTTGAACTTGATGAAGGGTCCCTGTACCCCAACATGTTGTACCCTTCTCTGCGCTTCCTTCTTCTGCTTCTTGTTGGCTAGTTCAGAAATTGAGCCGCCTATAATTGGGAGCACTAGCTTCGTGGCCGGAGGTGCTACAACTTGGTTGTTGTACGAAGCCATCGTCACAACTATGGAAGTGAGTTCACCAGAGGTGGGTGCCAATGTTGGTCCTTGTTCTCGAATGATATACATCAAGAACAAAGCAACACAATTATTAATGATTAAAGACCTTCATCCTTTGAAGCATTATTTCTCTTAGGACATAATGATCTTCAGACGAAGGTCATGAAGGGCGTACCTTCGTTGCCACAATAAGCAAATATAAATAAAGAAATACAAAACATAATAGATTATAAATAATCATTATGAATCATCAGATTATTTATATTCCCCCTTTTATGAACACAGATAAGCATCATATGAATCAATATTACATTGATACCTTCGGCTTGTTAGAAGGCATGAACGTGAGAATGACGCAAGAGCTTTTACAGTACCGCGTGAAAAGTATGGGGGTACTGTTCATCTATTTATAGGCACGGGACGCAGCCTAGGCGAAATTACATCCATGTCCTTGGTAACTAATTATGATCATAATACGCACTGTCCAGGACTTTATAGTCTTTTCCTCTTTAAGTCGGTATCGTCCTTCGTCTTCATCATGACACCAAGCCAAAGCTTTTTCAATCGTAGCTTCGGCTTTGTCTACATCATCTTCGGTTTATATCTTCATGTCACACCTGCCTTTATACTATCTTGCCGAAGGTGTTTTCACCCATAGGACCTTCGGTGGAGAAGACCCCCAACACCATGCAAAGAGTGGCTAGAAATGATCAAGACAATGTGCAATGAAATTCTTTGCAACTACACTAGGAAAGAGGACCAATTAATGATTGTTGCCTTCGGCACTATGCCAAAACAAAGGCTAAATTAGGTGATGGACGCGTTAAACTTCGAATACCCAGACTACAAAAGGCTTGACAAAGGGGCCGAAGGGGTGAAAAGGAAGAGGGTTGTCAGCATCCTGAGTCGGCAAGCTGCTCGGCTAGTGAAGGAAGGTGAAAAGGCTTTGAAGAGAACAAAAATAGCTCCTGAGCTGAAGACGACAATCTCTAAAAAGCGAAAGCTTGACACAGCGCCCTCTACTGAGCCGAAGGTGGATGAATCAGGAGAAGAAGCTCCTTTAATGCCCTCTGCTGCCGAAGTAGCAGAATTTTGAAGGTAATAACTGATTCCCCACACTTGAAGCTGCCAAGTCCTCTGGGACTAGAACTTACAAAACTTTTACTGAAGGAACAACCTTCGGCTGTGGAGGAGAAGATTAAAGGGCAAAAGAAATGAAGAATTGTAAATGTGATGCAAGCCATTGAGCAAACACTACCTTCAGCTTCGGTGGCAAAAGTAGCAATTCCTGCAGATACTAAAGACACTGGCTGAGCCAAAGCTGAAGAACTCAGAACCACAATGTCAGAAATTGACAGGCTCATATTAGATGTGGTTAAAGATGTGGCTATAGAGGAAGAAATGGCCGCAGCACCAAGCAAAGAAAGGGAAATTGATGCTAGTCCTTCGGGTGAAAAATATTTCGATCTTTGGCACCTAGGCGGCCAAGAATTGTCTGAAGAGGACAAGTCAAAGTTGTGGGGATTTGTTGTATCCTGCGGATATCAACCAGGGGCTTTGCTCTTTGACGGGATTGACGAGGAGATCCTAGGATGCATCCGCAACCACGTCGGGGCGAAGATAGTCGACATTTTATCCAAGAGTGTTGGCTTTTCAAAGCTAGAGGCTGATATCAGCTGCTACCGACGGCAACATATTACCAGTAGCTTATTTTATTCTTGCTTCAAGGTTAGGTCTTTGACTAGGTTGTTATTATTATCATTTTTGTGGTGAGTTAAATGTTCTGACCATGACTTGTTGTAGAGCATGCTGCTGAGCAAAGCTTTGAAAATGCAGCAGGATAACAAAGATAAGAAAAACGAGATTATAATTGACGGCTTGGAGAATAAGATAAAGGACCTTGAAGCTTCTCTAGAGGAGAAAGATTTTCTGCTGCGAGCAGCCGAAGGCTCCCTCACGGAAGTACAGTCTCAAAATACTAAATTAAGCGAGGAACTTGACAGTGCTCAAACAACTTTAAAGAAAGAATCAGAGCGCTTCGAGCAGGAAACAAAAGAACTGCAAGCAAAAGCTGAAGCCGAAGCTGAGAAAAATAAGAAGCTACGGGAGTTATTGAAAGACCTTCGGAATAAATGCACAAATTTCACCACCCGCTGTGCAAACCGACTAAAAGGAATATTTGACTCGGTTGGGGCTAGTTCTGAAGAAATTGCTCCTTCGGCTGAAGATATCCCCAAAGCCTTCGAGCATATTGAAAACAAAGTTGAAGCACTTGATGAAGTCATAACTAGGCACGGGGATTTCTGTGCTCTGCTAGCTTCTCGTGGCACAGCTGCTGTAATTTTGAAGGCCGGATGTACTCATGCCAAAACAGTTAACAAGCCAACCTTCAGCCTCTCATCATCAGACGTAGTTGATATTCCTGGTGAAGCCCATAGCATTGGAAATAGATTTATCACTCAAATTTGGGCTAAGGGCGGGCGCGAGCTGGCTGGAGACGAAGCTCGAAAACTGCTCAATTCAGTATGAAACTTTTACCTGTCATTTACCATGGTTTTTCTTTATTATATTTGCGATTACCTTATACCATCATCTGTCTGCAGGATGGTGGCACCGAGGGTCGCTGAGCCGAAGCTTGTTCTGAAGGGCTGAAGACTCTTAGAGCTTCTTTTTGTAATTACCTATAGAAAACTTGGGATCTCTTTGTATTATTTGGCAAAAGATTGTAATTGAAAGTTGAACGCAACATTGTACATATTTGTCCATACCTTGTAATATAATTTTACCTCTTTGTCCTTGTGTGAATTGCTTTGCTGTGGACGAAATCCATACTTACAATTTTTGAGCCAAAGGCGAAAAACACACCTTCCCTTCTTTTTGTTCACAACGAAGCGTTTTTTCATTATAAACAGAGTGCCATCATACACGTCTCATCTGAGACGAAGCATCTTCGGATTGAACGAAGCATTTTGTCTTAAAAGACAAGCATCTTTTTTCTTCCCTGTTAACACATGTGCTTCATGTCATGACAATGATGATCCTACGTATGTCTAATGAATGTTTGTATGAATGCAAAGAATGATGTGATGGAATATGCAAATGTATAACCCAAACACACACAAAACCACACCCAGACTCTGCATCCCCTTAAGAACGACTTTTGAGTGTCTTCACCTTCTATTTTGGTGGCATTTAAGCTCTGCATCCCCTTAGGAACGACTTTTGAGCTTCTTCACCTTCTATTTCGGTGGTATTTAAGCTCTACATCCCCTTAGGAACGACTTTTGAGCTTCTTCACTTCTTATTTTTGTGGCATTTTGGCTCTGCATTCCCTTAGGAACGACTTTTGAGCTTCGGAACTTACTCTGCGCTCCCTTAGGAATGACTTTTTGTAGCTTCAGAACTTACTCTCACTCCCTTAGGAACGACTTTTTGTAGCTTCGTCACCCTCGAGGTGACACTTTAGCTCTGCATCCCCTTAGGGATGACTTTTGAGCTTCTCCCTGTTCTTTTTGCACTCGATGGTGCGGATTCTGGTGTTACATCACTACAGGAAATCAATTAATTCCCGTCGGCCAGGAACCGACCGGAATAAGCCTTAAACCGACGGGAATTACATATTCTCGTCGGTTTATGGCTTATTCCCGTTGGTTGTTAGCCGACAGGCGTCAGATGTCGGGGATACGGTTATTCCCGTCGGTGGCTGACGGGAATAATTAATCCCCATCGGCTAGTTAATGGCCGACGGGAGTTATGGCTAATTCCCGTCGGCCCAGTCAGCCGACGGGAATTAACTGTTAATTCTCGTCGGCCCAGTCAGCCGACGGGAATTAACTAGGCCGACGGGAATTAATAGTTAACGACCGTCGGCTATGGTCAAACCGATGGGGATTAACTGGGCCGACGGGAGTTAATCTATAATTCTGCAACAGCAAGATATGTTACCTCATCTCCATGTACCGCGCTCAACAGCTCTCGACGTCTGCTGCTGCTCGAAGAACTGCCCTGAAAAAGGCCCAGGCCCTTGAACAACCCCTTCACTGACTTCTTTGATTTTGGCGGCATCCTGCATAAAAAATAAGAAATTATTCATTAGTGCATCAAAAATGACATAATACTTAAAATATAAACAAATGAAATAACAAAACAACTTTACTTGTTAAATATCATCAAAATCAGGATCTATTTGTTCTCTTCTATGCAGAGGTCGCCATGTAACTTTTCTCCTAACAGGTTGTCTTCTCCGTCTCTCGGGAAAAGTTAAGTCGTTAACGTCTGCAACTAGTGAATCTAATGCCGGTGCAGGATCAATATGAAAACTAGTTGGCAACTCTTCTTCTTGAAACACCTCATCAACCTGCTCAAGGTGACCAATTTGATATTCATCCTCACCAGGAGTGTATAGGCGTTCGCGGGGATTTACATTGTACACAACCCTCCATTTAGACAACTTTTTGCATGGATATGTCGAGAAATAAACTTGGTCTGCTTGATGGGCAAGGATATACGTGTCGTGTCCTTGAAGCAATTTCTCAGGTTGGATCTGTGTCATCCCAAATTCGGTCCTATAATACTTTGGGTCATACCATTTACACTCAAAGAAAACTAGCGCTAAAGGCTTATTTCCAGCAAATGTAATCTCGATTATATTTTTGATTTTCCCGTAATAGCAGGCTTCGTGTCCTTCCATGTCGGTTGCCCTAGTAACGACTCCACTATTTTGAGTGGCGGCCATAGGATGACTTGATTTGAAAATGCTTGAACGAAAGCGATATCCATTGATGTCGTAACGTCCATATCTTTTGGCAGTTACGCTTCCAATAGATAACTGACGTAAGTCATCATTCAAATTCATTTCCTCCCCAAACTATCAATCATGCCACAAAGCATTAGCAAATTCTATAATATTAGTTAAATGAAATTAGCTCCTTGTAACAATTAATTGAAAATGCAAACTTGGACTTGATTGACATCAGTCGGGTCACGATTTCGAGCATGGTCACATTAGTGTGCCCGTGAAGAGGCTCTTCTGACGCTTTAAGTAGGTCGAAGAACTTCTGAACCTTTGGTGTAGGTGAATCATGATGATCTGTTGCCAGTTCAGGCTGCAGATCCTCAAGCATCTGGTCCATCCTATCAACATCATCTTCACCGTCATCAACTTCTACTTCTGCTGCTCGTTCAACATCTTCACCATGGAGATACCAGACCTTATAGCCTGGCACGAAACCATGCGAGCACAGGTGTAGTGTGACCTGCCTCTTGGTGTGGCTCGTCATATTTCTACATTTATTGCATGAACACCTAATATTATCTATTTGTGACAAAGCAGTTGCATGGTCCAGAAACATCTGCGTCTTGGCAAACCATTCACTTGTGTGACACCCACCCTTCTTGAAACCTTCATACATCCAATCACGTCTATCACCCATTATTGCGGCTGTGTGTACGAGTAAAGAGTGTGTGAGACAACATCATGTTTCTAAACGTAACACATACATCTATAGGTAAGTAGTAAAACAATATATATATATATATACATAAATAACTATATATATACATAAAAACTATATATATACATAAATATATAGTTATATACATAAATAACATTAAATTTATCAATAGTGAAACCTTCATACAACCTAATATGATAAGTTAAATCTATTCAATAAATAACATCAAATTCAACAATTTAATAGAATAAGTTAAATTTATTATAATAATAGAATTAATACTTATACGTAACATCAAGGCACACATGTGATATTAAACTAACTCTATGCACACTCTAATCACATGTTATATTAAACTAACTCTAATTACACTCTAATCACACCCTAAACTAACTCTAATCACATGAAAGTTAACTCCCATCGGCCATAAAAAACCGACGAAAATAAACATTTATACACACATTTAACAATAACACTCGCATTTACATTAAATAATTCAAACAATAATATACCTTAACGGTCCGGGGCGGCTGCGGCGCTCCACGGCGGCGGCGAGCAGCGGGCGACGCTTCGCGAGGGCGGGCGGCGCAACGGGGACGGGCTGCAGACGGCGCTCCGGAGGTGGGGCGGGCGGCGGTCGTTGCTCTGGGAGCGGACGGTGCTCCGGGGGCGTGGGTGGGTGGCGCTCCGAGGGCGTGGGCGGGCGGCGGGCGGCGCTACGGGGGCGGAGGCAGCGCGGCGGACGGCGCTTCGGGGCGGTGGCGGTTGCGGGCGGCGCTCCTGGGGCGGTGGCGGGCGCGCTCCTAGGCCGCGGGGCGGCTGGCCGGGGCAGTGGTGGGCGGCGGCCGGCGTCGGGGGCGGCGTTTCTCTGGCGGCGGCGTACGAGACTTGGAAACCGAGAGAAGAGAGGAAATGAGCCGCGCGGGATGACCGCCGGCACATAAAGCATTAATTCCCGTCGGCTGGCGTCAGGGCCGACGGGAGTTATCTAATTCCCGTTGGCTGGCGGCTGGGCCGACAGGAGTTAAAATAAAGCCCGTGGGCTGGCTTTAAGCCGACGGGAGTTATCTAATTCCCGTCGGCTGGCGGCTGGGCCGACGGGAGTTAAAATAAAGCCCGTGGGCTGGCTTTAAGCCGACGGGAGTTAGCCCGTGGGCTGGCTTTAAGCCGACGGGAGTTATCTAATTCCCGTCGGCTGGCGGCTAGGCCGACGGGAGTTAAAATAAAGCCCGTGGGCTGGCTTTAAGCCAACGGGAGTTATCTAATTCCCGTTGGCCCGAGAAAAGGCCGACGGGAATTAAAATGGCCGACGGGAATCTTCTTGATTCCTGTAGTGCATGTTACATTCTTGGGGGAATTTAGCCCTTGTATTGCATAGGGCTAAATAAAAAATGAAAATTACAACTTATGGCCCCATTAAAAACCTTTCTCCCCCCTGAAAGGAAAAGGGTGCCATAGGAAAAAAATAAGAAAATTACATCAATTACATATAATATCGTCGAAGCTCATCCGCATTCCAAGGCCTGGGTATGTCGTTGCCATCCATATCCTTCAGTCTGTAAGAACCGGGTCTTGACAAAGATACTACCAAAAAAGGGCTTCCCATTTCAGCTGAAGCTTCCCCACTGTATCAGGGTTAGCTATCCTTCGAAGCACCAAATGTCCTGGCTTGATATTTTTCAATCGAACTTTTCTGTCACGCCATTTTATTGTTTTGGCCTGGTATTTATTGATGTGCTCTATGGCCTGAAGTCTGGTCCCTTCTATGGTGTCTTTTGTTATTTGGCAATCAGCTTCATCCTCTGTCGAGGCTAAGGTTCTTATTGAACCCATTCTTGCTTCTTCCGGTGTTATTGCTTTGTCACCGAACAAAAGCTTGAATGGTGTGAACCCTATTGACCTTGATGCAGTAGCGTTGTGGCTCCAAACCACTTTTATTAATTCGTTTGGCCACTTCCCTTTCGGCTGATTGAAGATTGACTTCATTATTCCTGTTATTATGATTCCATTTGCCCTTTTTACCAACCCATTTGACTCCATGTGCCTTACTGATGCAAAGTGTATTTTTGTACCAATTTGGCTACAAAAAGTTTTAAAAGTTTCAGCATCGAATTGAGCTCCATTATTGAAGGTGATAGCCTTCGGTACGCCGAAGCGACAAACTATGTTTTGCCAGAAGAATTTCTACACTGTGGTCGAAGTTATTGTAGCAAAAGGCTTTGCTTCAATCCACTTGGAAAAATATTCCACTGCCACCACAACATATTTTAGGTTACCTTGTGCTGGCGGTAGTGGCCCTAACAAATCCAAACCCCATCTTTGCAATGGCCATGTTGGTTGTATTAGTTTGGTTAAAGACGAAGGTTGTTTCTGGTCACTGGCGCATCTTTGGCAATTTTCACATTTCTGAACTAATTCTACCACATATGAAGCTGCCTTCGGCTAGTAAAAACCTTGTCTGAAAACCTTTCCTAGCAGAGGTCTGGACCCAATGTGGGCTCCACATAAACCTGCATATATCTCCTTCATCAATTCTTGACCTTCGGCTCTGGACAAGCATTTGAGTAATGGAGAGCAAACTCCATGTTTGTATAACTCCCCTTCTATTATTACATAAGGTCTTGTTCTTGCTTCCATTCTCTTGTTATAAGCTTCGTCATCTGAAAGATAGTTTCCCTAGAGAAAGGATACAATTTCGGTCCTCCAATCTTCACTATGTACAGGTGAAATTGTGAGTACTGCTCTTTGCATGAGCTCAACTGAAGGTGCTTTTATTATTTCAAAAAATACTTCCAAAGGTAAAGGGAGCCCCTGTGCCGCTGACTTAGCAAATAAGTCTGCATGCTCATTCACTCCTCTTGGGATATTTTTACAAAAAAACCTTCAAAAGAAGCTTCCAACCTTCGGACTGCATCTAAATACTTTTCAAGCTTCGGGTCTCGTGCCTTACTGCTTTTATCCACATGGCCCGAGATAACTTGCGAATCAGTCTTGAGGATTGCCCTTCTTATTCCCATCGCCTTTAGTTTTCGAAGCCCCAAAAGAAGAGCTTCGTACCCAGCAATGTTATTTGTACAGCTGAAGTCTAATTTTATTGCATAACATGTTCTGACTTTAGAAGGTGCAACTAAAATAGCAGCTGCCCCCGCACCGAAGGTTCCCCAAGATCCATCGCAAAATACCATCCAAGCTTCGGCATCTTTTGTTGCTTCTTCATCCTAAGCCCCTGGCGTCCAATCAGCAATAAAGTCTACTAATGCGTGAGATTATATTGAAGATCTATGCACGTAATCAATGGTGAATTCGTTAAGTTCCACGGCCCATTTTCCGATCCTTCCTGTAGCTTCTCTGTTCCTCATTATGTCCTTCAGGGGTTGCGATGAAGGCACTATTAAGTGGTATGCTTGAAAGTAATGTCGAAGCTTCCTGTAGGCCATCAATACATCATACAGTACCTTCTCCAACTCTGTGCAATTTTTCTTCGAAGGGGTGAGTACTTCCGAAACAAAGTATACTGGTGCTTGCTTTTTTACCTGGCCCTCTTATTTCTCTTGTACAAGTGCTACACTAACCGCAGCATGGGAAGCAGCCACATATAGAAGTAACAGAGCTCCTGATGAAGGTGCGGTTAGAGTTGTTAAATCTATCAAATACTGCTTCAGCTCTTCAAAGGCTTTCTGCTGAGCTAATTTCAATATTGCAAAGAAAGGTAAATTCCTCTCTACTGATCTTGAAATGAATCTGTTTAACGATGCCAGCCTTCCTACTAACCGTTGAGCCCCCTTTTTTGAATTTGGTGGCTCCATCCGAAGGATAGCTTCGATCTTGCTCGGGTTAGCTTCGATTCCCTTTGTCGATACCAAACAACCAAGAAACTTGCCCTTCTTCACTCCGAAGACACATTTTTCTGGATTTAACTTGAGACCAGCTTGTCTTAAGTTGGCAAATGTCTCTTGCAAATCAGCAACATGGTTTTTTTTCTTTGTGCTTTTTACTATGATATTGTCGACATATGTCAGCACATTCTTGCCAATTTGGGAGTGAAGAACCTTGGCAGTCATTCTGCTGAAGCTTCCTCCAGCATTCTTGAGCCACTTAGTCATCCAAAGGTAACAATAGGTACCACTAGGAGTTATAAATCTTGTCTTTGGCTCATCCTCCTTCTTCATCCAGATTTGATGATAACCCGAGTAGCAATCCAATAAACTCATGAGTTCTGAAGAAGCTACTGCATCCACAAGGTAATCTATTCTTGGTAGTGGGAATTCGTCCTTCGGACACGCCTTGTTAAGATCTGTGAAGTCAATACACATTCTCCATTTTCTGTTAGCTTTTTTTACCATGATAGTGTTGGCTAGCCACTCTGGGTATGTCACTTCTCTGATGACACCGGCACTTAGAAGTCTTTTCACTTCAATTCGTGCACCTTCGGCTTTATCATCGGATATTTTCCGAAGCCTCTGTTTTCTTGGTCTGAAGGATAGGTCCACATTGAGTGAGTGCTCAATAACGTCTCTATTGACACCACAGAGATCGTTGGCTGTCCAAGCAAAAACATCTTTGTTGTTAAACAAAAATCTTAATAGAGTCTTTTCTTGTTCATCAGATAGTTGAGATCCCAGCAATACCTTTTGCTCTACTATGTCTTCACACAAAAGCATAGGCTTCGGTTGATCTGCTGAAGCAGCCCTCTCTCTTATGCTTATACTACTGATAAGCTTCGGCTTCATCTATATTATGAATAGCCTTCGAATCCGTCCAACTCCCTTTAGCTCTCCCGGCAGCTTCTTGACTTCCATGTACAACAATGGGCCCTTGTTTCGAAGGTATCTTCATGCAAAGATACACAAGATGAAGTATTGCTTCAAAGGCATTAAGCGTCCCCCGACCAATGATTGCATTGTATGGATACTCCTTATCAACAATGTCAAAGACAACCTATTATGTTCTTGTGCCGAAGGTAACCAACATTGTTATCTTGCCAAGTGCCACAATCTGTCTACCTCCGAAGCCACAAAGAGGGTGTGTTGCATCATGTACCTTGTCCTCTGGCTCTTGCATTTGCCTGAAAGCCTTTGCAAAGATGATATCCGCTGCACTGCCTGTGTCCATCAGGACATTGTGGACCAAAAATCCCTTGATAACACAAGATATGACCATTGCATCATTGTGAGGATAATCCATGAGCTGAAGGTCTTCTTGAGAGAAGGTAATTGGAACATGAGACCACTTGGACTTGATGAAGGGCCCCTGCACCCCAACATGTTGTACCCTTCTCTGTGTTTCTTTCTTCTGCCTATTGTTGGCTGGTTCAGAACTTGAGCCGCCTGTGATTGGGAGCACCAGCTTCGTAACCGAAGGTGCCATAGCTTGTTTGCTTTGCGAAGTCATCGTCACAGTTGTGGAAGTGAGTTCACCAAAGGTGGGCGCCAATGTTGATCCTTGTTCTCAAATGCTATACATCAAGAACAAGACAACACAATCGTTAACAATTAAAGGCCTTTGTCCTTCGAAGCATTATCTCCTTTTGGATATAATGATCTTCAGACGAAGGTCATGAAGGGCATACCTTCATCATCTCAGTGAACAAGTATAAATAAGAGTATATGAAATACAAAAGAATATAAATAATGATTATATAACAGCAATCTATTTATATTCTCATTTTATAAACATGGAAAAAGCATCAACAATATTTATATTACATTGATACCTTCGGCTTGCCAGAAGGTGAATGTGCGAAAATGACGTAAGATTGATTACAATCCAGCGTGAACAGTATGGGGGTATTGTTCATCTATTTATAGGCACGGGACACAGCCCGAACAAAATTACATTCATGTCCCTGACATTTAATTGTAATTGTAATTATAATACAAACTACTAAGGACTAGATAGACTTTTCCTCCTTAAGTCGGTATCATCCTTCGTCTTTGTCGCAATACTAAGCCGAAGCTCCTTCAGTTATAGCTTCAGCTTCTATCAACATCATCTTCGGGTTGTATCTTCATGTTCCACCTGCCTTCGTATTGTCTAGCCGAAGGTGTTTTTGCCTTGAGGACCTTCGACAAAGAAGTAGACCCCCAACAACCATGATGGAAGTTGTCATACCATTCGTCTTCATTGAATGGGCTTTCCTGACGAAGCTCCCTGTGCTGAGGCCTTCGGACTTGGTCATCTTGAGTAAGATGACGCATCTCCTCAGCAGCTTCATCTATCTTCTTCTGGAGGTCGGCCTGCCGGAGCATCTTGTCCTTTTTCCTTTGTACTTGTTGATGGGTGGCCTCCAGATTTCTGATTTCTTGGTCCAGCTCCTCTTGAAGTGTTGGGCTGATGGCTTTTCTCTTCTGAGCCCTAGCTTCTCGAAGAACAAGCGTGTCCTAGTTTGTGTCCAGTGGCTGCAGTGCAGCCCCTGACGTTGTTGTCTTCTTCGGCGGCATGACGAAGGTTGATGCTTTGCCGAAGATTGTGGAAGTGAGTACACCGAAGGTGGACGCCAATGTTGGTCACTTGTTCTCAAATGCTATAATTCAAGAACAAGGCAACACAATTGTTAATGGTCAAAACCTTTGTCCTTCGAAGCATCATTTCCTTTTGGATATAATGATCTTCAGACGAAGGTCATGAAGGGCATACCTTCATCATTTCAATACATAAACATAGATAGGAAAGTAATGGAATAAAAAAGGAATAAAAGTAATAATTATATATTAATGGTCTATTTTTATTTATATTAGTCATTCAATGAACACAAACAAATAATATTCATATTACAGTGGTACCTTCGACTTGCCAGAAGGTGGAGATGCGAGAGTGACGCAAGAGTAATTACAATCCAATGTGAACAGTACGGTGTTACTGTTCATCTATTTATAGGAATGGGACATAGCCCGGACAAAATTACATTCACGTCCTTGACATTTTCTCGTAATCATAATGCAAATTATCAAGGACTAAGTAGTCTTTTCCCCCTGTTGGGGGCCTTCGTCTTCCAAAGGTCCTCAAAAACACGACTAACATGTTTCCCAAGTTAAAATATATATACAGGCACCTTCGGCCTCGGGATGAAGCTATACACGATATAAAAAGCACATATCGGGAGAAGGATGAACCAGTTCCGAAGCTACCTGTGGAGAAGCTTCGGCTTAGCGGCGAAAAATGGAACCGACCTAAATGGGAAAAGGCTGTCTAGTCCTTGATAGATTATCCCAAAGTCAATAGTAAATGTCAAGGGCATGAATGTAATTTACACAGGCTGCGTCCTGTGCCTATAAATAGATGAATAGTAGCACCATACTGTTCACGCTGACTTTTACTCACTCGCGCGTCACGCTTGGACTTTTGCCTTCTGTCAAGCCGAAGGTACAAATGTAATTCAATATTGTTCATGTTCACTCATGATGATATAAAAAAGATATATTAATGATGTCATAATATTGTTCATGTCATTTCTCATGTTTCATACGCTTCTTTTTTAATTAATATATACTACGATGATAAAGGTATGTCCTTCATGACCTTCGTCTGAAGATCATTATATCCTAAGGGAGATAATGCTTCGAAGGACGAAGGACTTTATCCATTAACATTTTGTGTTGCCTTGTTCTTAACTCATAGCATTTGAGAACAAGTCCCCAACACCCCCTTTAAGTCAACATGATCCTTGGTCTTCGTCACCATACTAAGACGAAGCTCTCCGGCAATAGCTTCAGCGTTCGTTCCTATCACCTTCGCTCCTTTACACCGCTCATACTTTCGCCATGAGAGAAGATCTTTTATCCGAGAGCCAAAGCTTCCTGTAATTATCTATGTCGTACTGAAAAACATATGGTTAGTCACATTTTTGAGGACCTTCGGAAGAGAAAGGCCCCCAACAATTGCCTACCCATTAAATAGCATTTGATGTAAAGTAGAAGGTATACATTTATTTGCATGGATCCAATCTCTACCTAAGATTAGACTATAATTTCCTTCTATGTCAGCGACAAAGAAAGTAGTAGCAAGGGTCTTTATCTCAATGGTTAATTCAACGGACGTGACTCCCTTGGCCTTGATCGAATTGTTGCTCCCAGCACCACTGAGCATCATATTAGTCTTGACCAGATTGTCATCCTACTCCCCTAATTTTCTGTACAATGAGTAAGGCATTAAATTCACGGCAACCCCACCATCTACCAACATTCTAGCAATTCGTACTCCATCAAAATGGCCACGCACAAAGAGCGGCTTTAGATGATAGACCGATTCCTTTAGCCTGGTGAAGGCAACCGCATTTTCATCGTCACCGATAATATTGTAATCGGTTGAAAATGTAATCATCTTAACATCCATACCTAGGTGCTTGGGCTAGGCTCCATAGTCAACTAGGTACTCTCCTAGTAAATCATCCTCCTCCACGTTGTCCTCATACATAGGCAGTTGTCCTCATCCATAGGCATCAGCACGTCATTGGAGGCTTCCTAGTGGGGTGTGGATGGTCCAGACTCAGGGGTCGGATGGTCCGCTCCTAGTTTGGACGGTCCGGCTTCTAGAGACAGACTGTTCGTGGTACCTGCAGGGACCTGCACAACTGTTTTTTGTCTTCTATTTTTGTGGGCGCTTGAGTTGCTTCGGTGGCCTTTGGTTTCCACCATTTTTGTGGTGGTGGGTACTACAGATGTGTATTCTTTTCCCTTCTTTTTTTGCTCTTAAGTGTTGCAATTTGTGCTTTTGAGATTGTATTAGTCCTGATGGGCACCATCAGGCCATGGAGTATTTTGGGTCAACTATTTTACTTGTTGCTCATGTGTCTCTCCCTTCGTCTGTTTTGGCTGGTTTACCAAAGATCATCGACCCTTCATTGTTACCTTGTATGATGACATCTGATGTGCCTATGTTGATGATAGACGTTTGTTGTTCTCTTAGCGCTTGTGGATATTTTCTCTCCATGCCCCCTGCTAAATTGGTTGGCCTTTGTGGCTGAGTAGTCTAGCATCCTTGCTGGACCTATGTCTGGTGACTAGATTAAGGCGAACACAATCGGTCCTGCACTAGTGGTGCCAACCTGTCAAATACGAAAATTTGGGGTGCCCCCAAGTGGGGTACTATGGCATCCCATATGGATATTTTGTCATGTTCCACATCTGATTTGGGACATAGGGTGGTGGTATATATGCATACTGATACGACACAAGTGGATATGGGGGTGGAGGTGTCGATGTAGGTACATTGGGTATTAATTGGGTATGATTATTAGGCAGCTCAATAGATCATGCCTGTCTCTCATGGGGAGGTGAATGAGGTCGTTTTGCTGGCCGATTGCTAGGACCGACCTTATTTTTCACATATTTGGATAGTAACTGATCAAAGGTTTGGTTGGCTATGACTAGCCGACCTGATGCTTTAGATGTATTGGTCTTCCACGTACCTATTTATGGTCGTTGTGGCTTGAAGGTATGTGGTCGTTGCTGCTCCTAGGTACTACCAGACCATTCTCTAGACCTGTCTAGACCGTTCAGCGGGGTCCCGGTCTGTCCCGGTCTATGTGGTGGACCACTCGTGATGCGCAAAACCGGTTGCTGCACTTGCTCGCCCACCTGCGCTTGCACCCCAGCGTTGGAGGCCGGCATGGTGATATTCAATGTCCCCCTCCATCCGATGTCTTTTCTGCAACCACTTTCGTGCAAGAAATTTTAGTGACTTCATTGGCCTCTCATGGGTCACCGATGATGATTTCTTTGCCTTTGCCCATGTCAGTCGCACTAGGCCAAATTAAGACTTTTTCATCGTCGAAACTAATCATGTTCATTGGAAGGGTTCTGTGTTCACCTATATTTTTTTGAAACTTCAATTGGCCCCGTTGATGGTCAATTGGACCAATCATTGAAATATATTACAATCATCAGTGGCATGAGAGAACGAATTATGCCACTTGCAATAAGCACGACGTTTAAGCTCATGAGCAGATGGAATAGGGTGATTTATTTTAATGTTGCTGCTTTTGAGTAACTCATCAAATATTTTGTCACATATGCCAACATTAAATGTAAATTTATCCTTTTCTTATAGTTTTTTTCTGAACCGGCTGCATAGAGGAACAAACTGGAGATTTGGCCTGCTTTGGCCAAACCATTTCAGCAGCGTACACTTCTTGTGGTTCGTCGTCCGAGCTACTCTGGTCACATTCTACCACATGGACGTTGCGACGAATCGCTTTAGCAGCATCTTTGCTTCGGCTTTTGCAAGCCCTCTGCTGTAATTGAGCTAGCATAAAAAATTGAATGCCTTCTAATATTTCTTTTAAATAGTGTCACATTCCGTTAAAAGCTAATCATGCTAGCTGTTTTTCCACAAGGTGAACTTCGAAGCATCGGTTTCTTGTGTCCTAGAACCTCCGAATGTAGTCATTAACTAATTCATCCTTCCTTTACCATAGAGATACTAAGTCTACCAGGTCTAACTCATAATCATCAGAGAAAAAATGATCACAAAAGTTTTAATTTAATTCTCCCCACGAAAAATAGAGTTAGGAGGTAGCGTGGCGTACTAGACGAATGCAGTCCTAGTCAGAGACAATGAAAATAGGCGAACACAGAATATCTCTTTATCAGCCAATTCTCCTAACTGTGCTAGGAACGAACCTATGTGCTCATGTGTGCTCTTACACTGGTCACTCAAAAGATTTGCAAATTCGGGTAACCTTGTTCCCTGGGGGTATGGGTCATAATCAAGTCGGTTGTCATAATGTTTCCGATATGACTGTCCCCAAGGCGTCATACTAACCCTGAGCTTCTCTTGGAATGCCCCAGCTATTTCTTCCCTAACTATGTCAATGGCAGTCGGTGGTAGTGTTACAATTTGGTCCCTTGAGACTAATATGTTTTCTTAAGTGATTTTGATGTAGTCTCAAACATTAATGGAAAAGGAAATGGTGAACTTGGATAAAAACAAGGCTTCCACTGCAAATTGGTATCTTATTCAAGTTGGCCTTGTTATTCATTGCCTTCTTGCTTTTAATTCACAACTTTTGGGAAGGCAATAAGGTATGAGCCCACGAGTTTCTCCATTTTGGTGCTTAATGCCAAAGGGGTAGAAATTAAAGGCCAAAGCAACTAGATCAACTACCACTTGTGAATTTCAAAAAAAATCATTGTGCTTAGTACTTGCTTTTTAATCAAAACCCTCTTATTGCAAAACTACTCTCCTGTGCGAGGAGAAAGTTGATTATGGAAAAAAGGGGGAGTTTTGGCCTTTGACCAATACTAGTCTTGAGATATGTTTTGATTTGCCAAAACAAAGTGTTTTTAACATAG
This sequence comes from Zea luxurians, assembly GCA_029449295.1. Classification (NCBI taxonomy): domain Eukaryota; kingdom Viridiplantae; phylum Streptophyta; class Magnoliopsida; order Poales; family Poaceae; genus Zea; species Zea luxurians. The sequence goes on along the minus strand of JAOPSE010000005.1, from coordinate 6,685,448 downwards.
AAGTAAGAAAATAAATTTGAATTGTGAAAATAAACCAAGTGGTGAAAAAATGATCCAAATATGCCAAATCCTGTTATATCTCAATTAGTTTTTTAAGTTTGACTTGAATTTGCACAATTGGCTCACATTTGGATAAGTTAGTATATTTTGGGTTGCTTTTGATGTGTTGTCATAAATCACCAAGAAGGGGGAGATTGAAAGGGAAATATGCCCTTGGGCCATTTCTAAGTGTTTTAGGGTTAAGGAAAACTTGATATAAGGAAGAAAACCGTGGCACTCAAGTTTGATCTTTGGATCACTTGAGAGGGGATGAGTGCAACCCTTGACCGAAGGAGGTCACCACAAGTGGAGTAGGCATTGGCCGAACCATGGGATAAAATTGTCATGTCTTTTGTGCATTTCTTTATTGCGATTGTTATCTTCCAAAGAGTTCTCATATTTTCACTTGTGTTATTATTCCTATGTTTAATACATATCTTAAAGGAACAATCAAGTGACGAGTTCTCTTCTCCTCTCTATCTCTATTCATCACAACTTTGTTTTGCTTTTACTAACACTTGTTACAAAACAAGTTTATCTTGTTTAGAGTTAATTTTCCCAGGATCACCTATTCACCCCCTCTAGGTGCTCTCAGGTAGCCCACCGGCCCTTTGATCCACTAATGGTCTATGCATTTGTGTATTATGTTGCTTACGTGCCTAGGGGTTTGGGTTTTGTGGAGCATTAATGCTTGGCCAAAGCATCTCATATGGTTGGTCATCCCTCTCTAGCCTCCTGGGGCTCCGAAAAGTGCTCGCCCCCACGGCCCCATGCATTTGTGAGGCAATGCTATGGTGTTGAGGAGCCATAGGGACTAAGGGGAACCTTGTCTAAGACAAGTATACAAATGGGTGATAAAAATTTGCATTGTGTTCTATATACTCTGTGCTGTATTGTCCGGTGTAACACGGAGATTAACCGGCCATGTACGCACACGGTCCAGCCGTGTAGGTGGACTGTCTGTGTGGGTTTGTTAGGGTTTGCGTGGAATACGGCGACCCTGACATGAATTTTGGTGGTTTGGCTCGGAAAACGGGGCCAGTCGTTTCAGGCTCTGGCAGTTCGCGCTCACGCGTGGACGGTTCGCCTATGCGCAGATCGATGGATTTACCCCTGATCTGCGCAGAAGGTTATGGTTGTTTGGGATACGTATTCATTGGCATCCCGTTAAGTGGATGGGATTGGTCGTGTGAATTTGCAGTCGATGAATCATGCATATTCTCCTTGGTTTCAACCTCATGCATGGGAAAATTGGCAACAACGAATTTATTGAATGCACGCGCTAGCCTCTTGTAATCATCTTGCATACCCCCTATTATTTGTTGCATTTTCTCTTGTTGCTCATCTATGTAAGATCTAAGTTATTGGATTTCATTTGTTTCACTTAGTTTGAGGTAGCTGCAGTAGGTCAAAGCGAAGCCAGATCAGTCGCCCGCTGCCAGACGACCTTATGATTCTTATCCACCTTGAAGTTGGCTAGGAATTTCACATGCGCTTCCTTGATCTGCTGCTCCTTTTGTTCCTCGAACTCCTACTGATCTTTAGCCGATAGAGTCCCATAGTCGGCTCAATGATATTGTTGGGAGAGACATCGGAACTATCCTTTGAACCGGCCATTGGGGGTCGATCCGATAGATCTTCATGCCTTGTCCCCATTGGAGTCGCCAAAAAGTGTGTTGGCGCTGATCTGGGTGACAATCACTGTGCGGTGTACCGACGACGGTGCTCTCTGCGGCAGCACGGATGGTCCACGACCTAGGGCTAGACGGTCCACGACCTGCAGCAGGAGCTGAGTCTTCTCTGCGCTGAGCCGAGCGGTTTGCGCCTAGCGACCAGACGATTCACATGTGCGTAGAGGTTATAGCGTTCGCCAACAGCACCTGGATCTGACCCCCGTGAGGGACACCTAGGACGGTGTATCCTTCTTAATCTTCATTAGACCTGCACGAATATGGTAGTTCCTGAAGTTGGTTGAGAATTCTGCCTAAGAAATGGTGTCAAAGGCACCATGTGCTGTACAGTAAGCATCCCACCAATTTGCAGCGGGGCCGGTGAGGTGACCTGATGCATATAGTACTTTCTCCCTATTGGTGCATTGGGCAATGTTGAGCATCTTTTCTACGAACCAGTCATCAGCTTGCAGTGGATCTAGGGAACTGGAAAAGTGGGAGGTTTGTGGCTCATGAATTCGCGATGTTTGTCTCTAGGTGGTGGTTGGTGTGGGTGTTGCTGGTTATTGTTGAGTTGGGCTTGCATGTTAGCCATGGCATTGGACATCTGTTGCAGTAGCTAAATTTGGGCCATGAAAAAGGCTTTCAGCCCAGCAAGCAGAGGGTTTAGGGGATTCATCTCTAGTTCTAAATTAACTACTGCCGTCTTCGACGAATGCATGCAGGTTGATCGACACCTCCTCCTGTCCTGGTATTAACCATCTGAGTTAGACACATAAGGTAAGATAGATTTGAAGATAAGACAAATGATTAAGTACAGGACACCTGACTTTTAGGTTGAGATCTTTTGGGACACAATAGCTTTAGTAGATTAGAGTGCCACCTACCTATTATTACTATACTACCTCTATGTTGGTACATGCTAGAATGTATCGACTATACTAGGTTTTATTGTGGATATAACCCCACAAATATTTCAATCAATCGAAGAAGTGAATTAAGCAGTTATCATAAGAACAAACATTCAAGCACCTAAATATCGATAAAGTATTTTTTTTCTTAGGTCTCCTATCTCTTTGGGAATTCATAGATATAGGATTCCAAGGTGTGAAATCCTTTTCGTCTTTTAGAGTAGAAAAGATAAGAGTAGTCAGAGTAAAGCGACAAAAGATGAAAAAGGATCAAGGAAAGTATAGAAAGAATCAGAGTAAAGGTAAGTAGGTAAGGGTTTTGTCCAGTTCTATCTAGGTTACGTCCTACAGTCAACATCGCTCTGATACCACTTTTATCACACCCGGATTTAAGGGCAAACCTGGATACGTCTCATATGTGTGCCAAAGCAAAATCCACACATATAATTACTCAGTGTATAGAGACGAATATCCCAATCTTTATTATATAACGAGAATGTCTTACAAAATAGTTGATAATAAACAAACTGAACTAAGATAACTATCTCCTTGGTGTCAATCGTTGACTAGGAGACGACACTTAGATCTCGTCAAACTTGTCATAGTAGTCCTCCTCCAGGGGTACCTGCTCTTTACATGGGGGATTTGTAGCAAGATTGAGCTCACATATGTCCATCGCTCAGCAAGTGTGGTGAATAATGTGCATGAGCTCACTTGTGGTGGGGGCTCATGTGAAGTATAAAGCTTGTCAACAAATAATGGTTAAGGCTGAGCATTGCTTTTAATATGTTGATCAAAATTTTATTAGCAATTACTAAGTGTATGTAGATACCAACCTAATTAAATAATTGATTATGATTAATAATATAACCCACAATGCAATGCAAATGATAGTTTAAGTTTGATTCCATAAGTTACTCATGTGAGGGTCTGAGCCGCTCATGACCATGAGCACAACTGATATATCAATTTTACACTCTACAGAGGTGGCACATCTTTACCCACAAGTTGTGATCCCTTTTTGCCTTGGGTTGTGTAAACCCTTAAACACTACCAAGGTGAGTAGGCAAGGGCTCACTTAAAGGCATTTACAAAGTTCCACTAGCATGAGAAAACCCACTATGGTTTGAGGATGAAGCAAGCATATGCCTTTTTTCCACGGTCTGTAACCCCATCGTAGTAATTACAGCCAGCAGTATACTTTGTAGCGACACCTAGCCGCTTGCCCCTTTCAGGAAAGGATTATCCCACACTAGCTTTCCTAATTAATTAGCCAAGACCAGAGCCATATAGTTGTTGTGGTTGCACTGATATCTCGGGTGGTCGCTACATGTTCCAATTAACAAAAATTATCTTATCACGTAACATAATAAAGGAAACAGTAAGAAATCATAATGGAACATGAGTGTGAATCATAAGTAACATTAAACCAACAACCAGGTTGAGTAATAGCAAGACTACACAATAGTTCATTTGTTTGTAAGGTGTAGGGTAAACAAAACTAGGGTAACCTATTAGGCCCCATGAAGTTAACCCGAACATGTAAAGATGATTATCAGGAACATTATTAGCTAAAGAAAAGTGATCAAGGGCACAACTTGCCTTCGACGAGCTCCTGCTCAGAATCTTCAACATGCAGTGCTTTGAGTTCCTCGGTCACTTGTTTGTCTATTCGCGACAATACAAACAAAGAATACAGGGACAAAATTAACATTACACCAAACATAAGAACAAACTGCACAATAATATCCTACGCGTCGAGACAAAACCGTAGGATCGAGAACCACTAAAATTAGAGTTCAAATGGATAACTTATGAATTTTCTAAAGTTTTTAGATTTATTCTTATACTACAAAGCATTTTTCATATTTTTTTTGTTCATATAAATTGAGGACATGGACTGCGGGTCATTGTCTTAGTAAATCAAGGGGTTAAATTGTAAAAATAAGTATCTGTTTGTATTAAACCTAGAGTTAGCATGGACGGCATGTTCATTTGAATATTTGTCAGGGGCTCTTTAATAAAATCGCCCGACGAAGAGGTAGGGGATGATCTATGCTGCTGGACATGAAGTGGACGATCCTGATTAGAACTTTTCCTCAACGAATTGGTATGATTACTGAACCCTCAGATCTGTGATCTATGGTTTGGATTCTAAGTGGTGGAGATGGACTCGTATCCATCCGATCTAGATTATGCGGTTTGGATTAAATCGCGCAAAGGGGTAGGTAAAATCTAATCCTAGCCATTCAGGATTAGATCAACGGCGCATACAATCTCGCCCACCTTCGATCTCCACGGCCATGGCCGGAGCAAACCCATTCTGATGCTCCCGACCCCGATCTATGCTACAAACTGTTCTATGTGATGCCCGAGACATGATGAATGTTCTGCTAGAGGACTTACTAGCTATAGCACGGTGGAGAAGATAGCCTGTGGTGAAGGGCGGCACCGTGGCACAATCCAACTCCCACGAGCAATTTACGCACATCCGATGACCTTCGCGACCGATGGTTGGCTTGGACGTGTCCCCCGATTGTTGGCAAACGTGTGTGACTCCTCCTCGGGCACCGAATGGTGGCGGACATGGGATGAGCGTGTGATGGCTTCGGTTCTCTCTCCGACTTCATTTTGTGGTGGCAGTGGCGCTGGACAAGGGGGTTGCTCGAGCCTTCGGTTTGTTGGGCGAATCGGGTGCAACCCCGACCGACTTTATACCCTAGAAAAGCGTCCAGTTGGTGTTAGGAAAGCATAATGACCCCACTGATCTTGGGATGGCGGTTGCAGCACACGGCACGACGCGGTGACGAGATGCCTAACAAGGGGGGCCCAAGTGCGGGCGACCGGCTATGCGAGCGCACGAGCGTATGGAAATAAGTGGTCGCCCCTGCTGGTCAACCGGCGCGAGTCTTGGAAAGATTGAAAGGCTGAGCCAACCTATAGGCACACCACGGCGCGCGGCGGTCGTATGGGCCAGCTAGTGTGGGAGTGAATCTTCTATTGGGATGAAAGCAAGGACTTCAGCCCTATTTTTCTTTTTTTTGTTTCTGTTTACTATTTTCAGCTTTTGAATGTAGATTCAAATAAAGTTTTGTTTTATCAAAGTTTTCAATCCAATGCAACACATCAAAAGACTCAGCATGAGGTGCAATTATAAATTTTTATTTATCTTTTGCTAAGTAGTTTGATTTTTTAGGCAGGAGGATTTATAAAGTGAATAAACAAAAGAACACACATCTCACTCATATTTGATATTCCCACTCTTCTATACATTTATATTTTTGGGTATTACACAAGTGCAACATTGTGCGACGTGGACGACGTGTGCCATAACTTACCACGTCCCTGGTCATCCGCGACATGCAAACAACACTCCAACAAGACTACAGATTGATGTCTATGTGATCTGCACTAAATAGATCGGGTCATGCTATCAGCCTGCCTCGACTTGTTTTTTATAAACCTCTCCCTTTAACTATAAAAGGGAGAGGGTGTTCGTGTGTAGAGGTTCCGTTTTTAGACTTTCCCGCTTTCAGGCTCTCATAGTCATCGTTGTGCTCGTCATTTGGCCACTTCCAAACAATACAAACCACCCAAAAGAGGACATAGGGTATTACATTTTGGTGGGTCGAACCTCTCTACACAGTTGTCTCCTTCGTGGTGTCCTCCTGTTTGTCGTGATCTCTCCCAAGTTACATAGGTAGGGCCTAACCGACCATGAGAGTTGATATCGTGACAATGCCTAACCCTAGCCGAACCTAAATAGGGGCACTGTTGGTCCTTGTTCTCGAATGCTATATATCAAGAACAAAGCAACACAATTATTAACGATTAAAAACCTTCGTCCTTCGACACATTATCTCCTTTCGGGTATAATGGTTTTCAGACGAAGATCGTGAAGGACATACCTTCATCATCTCAGTAAACAAATATAAATGGAGGTACATAAAATATAAAAGAATATAAATAATAATGGTATATCAATGATTTATTTATATTCCCATTTCATAAACATGAATAAATATTCATAACATTCATATTACATTGATACCTTCGGCTTGACAGAAGGTGAAAATGTGAGTGTGACGCAAGAGCAATTACAGTCAGCGTGAACAGTATGGTGTTACTGTTCATCTATTTATAGGCACGGGACGTAGCCCAGACAAAATTACATTCATGTCCCTGGCATTTGCTGCATGTCGTAAGACGAGCTATCAGGACTTAGTAGTCTTTTCCCCTTTAGCTCGGTTTCATCTTCCACCTTCATCATTATACTAAGCCGAAGCTCCTTCGGCCACAGCTTTCGGCGCCCGTTCATCCTGCTTTCAGGTTGTATCTCCATATCACACATACCTTCATCTCAAAGCCGAAGCCTCCTGTATCAGTCTATGTTACACCAAAAAACATATTAGTCACGTTTTTGAGGACCATCGGAAGAAGAAGGCCCCCAACAGTAGCCCCTCACAGTATTAATTTGTTTCCTTGTTAACAAATTCAGACTGCGATGTGAACGAAGGCCTTTAGCCGAAGGTCCGAAAAAAACACCTTCCCTTCGCTAGAATAGCAAAATACATTGACATGCAGGGCCCACCACGTTGTGATGCATTGGGATATAAATAGGGACTCGCATTGATAGCATCTGATGTGCCATTTCAACTGCTTGCGCTATTTTGGACATTCTGAATTTTCTTGCTCTGCCAAGTTTTGATTAATTTGTAAGCTTCAGCATTTGCACAACCGTTGATTAAATGGCTGAAGAGAAGAAGGTTGTTGACCCTGCACTGGCTAGGTTTTATGAAGCTATGGAGAAGACAAACACAGAGAAAATCACCAATGAAATGCTGGCTGGGTTGTCTAAGTATTCCGACGATAGCGAAAGTTTTGATTTGGAAAGTGGAAACAAAGATGCCGAAGATCGGCCCTAGCGGCCGTGTCATACCATCTTCGGAAAGTCAACCATCAAGCAAAGTCAGATTGATGCTATGAAAGGGAGATATTTCCACGATATTTCTATTGTGAGGGCTGGGGGAGATAGCGCAGCCCCTGCGCCCGAAGTAGACGAAGTTGTTGTCTACAGGAGCTTCATGACGGTAGGGCTTCGGTTTCCCTTGAGTAAATTTTTAGTTGAAATTCTGAAGACCTTTGAAATTTACCTTCATCAGATTACCCCCGAAGCTATCATCAGAATGAGGATTTTCATTTGGGTTGTGAGGAGCCAAGGACTACAGCCGAGTGCAAAGTGTTTCTATAACATGCATGAGTTGTCCTATGAGACGAAGGCTACTGGCAAAGAGCAATATCACAATAATTTTGGTTGTTACAACTTCATGCCTCGCTCTGATGTGAGCTATCCAGTCCCGACGTTTTGGAAAAGGTGGCTAGGAGCCTAGATGGAAGAGTGGTTTTATGTAAAGAACAACTTAGTTGATAGAGAAGATATCAAGGGAATCATCCAACGTCCTATTTGGTCGCGCTTCGGCATTAGAATGCCAGCCACTGCTCTTGGAAGTGAGATTGAAGCATGCCAGAAGGATTTTAATAGTGTATGCACTTTTATTGGCACAAGAGACTTAGTGCAGGAGCACATTGCTTATAGAGTGTGGCCTCTTGTGAGTGACTCGGAGATGCTGAAGGAAGTTGCTGCCAGGTCCAGTCAAGGCGGCTTGGTTTATCTGAAATACACCTTCAGATATGGAGATCAATTTGATGAGCCGAACGATGATTGGCTGAATTGTGTCGAGGCAACCAGTGACGAATTTCTTGGGGCCTACACAAGGGCCAAAGATGATGACATGACATTAGCCTTCGGAGGATAAGGCAAAAGAAGGTTGAACAGAGTTTTTGATGTAATTGGTTTTGTATACCCAGACTATTGCTATCCCTCGCGAAAGCAGGGAAAGAAAAGAAAAGCTGCTGCTTCGACCATCTCTGCTACGCCGAAGGGTAAAAAGATCAAGGTTTTGACACACCAGCCTAGGTACATTGAGACGGCCAGGGTGCCGAAGCTTGCCGAGGGGACTTCTTCTGCCGTTGAGCCAAAATACCCCGCTCTTGCTGGTGCCAATGGAGAGTCGGCTGAAGTGCCGAGAGCAATAGGACTGGAGAAAGTCGAGTCGGTCGAAGCGCCGAAACATCCTGCCGAAGCCAAGAAAATAACGGTCGAAGAACCAGAACTAGAGGAGTTGGTAGGGCTGCCAAAAATCTTGAGCCCGCCACCCGAGCTGGAGTTGCCGAAGGTATCCAAAATTCCTACAATAACTCTAAAAAGGAGGAGGATGGCAAGCATGCTGGACGCTATCCTGGAGTCGACAAGGGTACCAACTCCTACCTCTGCAGAGGTGGCCAGCATGAGCGAGAAAAAAATATAAAGGAGGCCGCTGAAGCTAGAACAACTCGTGTTGAAGCTGATGTTGGGCCCTCATCTCCCGTAGAAACAGGGCCTGTGGAAACTGAACAAGGACCTTCGGATGCTGCTTTGAACATGGAAAAAGAAGGCACACCCAAGAAGGTTAAAACTCCTACCCCCGAAGTATCTACTGAAGAGCTAGATTTTATTATATGACATGCTTCGGGGAAACAGTTGTCGGAAGAACAGATTGTCGAAGCCAAGCAATATGCCAAGGATTTGAAATACCTAAAGGGATCCTTGGTGTATAATGGCACTGATGAAGGCGACTTTCTGTACTGCCTTTCGGACAGCAAGGAGTTATCTGTTTGCCGGGAGATGGCAAGGAACATAGGGTTTTTGAAGCTCGAGCTTGGCCTCTCCACAATGTCGAAGGATGACCTTGCAGACAGCCTCGCTTACAATAGTCTTAAGGTAAAGATGTTTTGACTTATAAACATATTATTTTTGCATCTTTTATTATTGTGTTGATCCCCCTTTTTCTGTAGGGCTTAATCCTGAGCAATGCTTTAAGGGCACAACAGAATGCTAAAGATGAAAGTTGTCAAATAGCCCATAGAAACCTTCGGTCAGAGGTTATCAGACTGAGGAATGAAGCCTGAGAAAAGGATAAAATTCTGCATTCCTTGGTAGACAGAGTAAAGGTCAGTGAAGCCAAACTTACTGCACAGTCCGCAGCGCATACAACCGAAGTCAAAGATCTTTGGAAAAAGCTTGCCGAAGCCAATGAAAAATTTGAACTTGCAAAGGCAAAGCAAGAGATAAGTGAATGGACAAGTGCAAGGTTGGAAAAGAATGTGAAAGAGCTTCGTGAATCCAAGGAAAGATGCTATGAGAAATCCCTGGATTGTGCCAAGAAACTAAAAGGTAGCTTTGCCAAGGTCGGTGCATACTCATTAGAGCAAAAGTTTATTTGGGGCGATCTTGAAGGAGTCATTGAATGGATTGGTGAAGAGGGTGAAGCTTTTGAAGAAATTCTTAGCGACCACGGGTACTTTTGTGCCTTCGTCGGTGCCCGAGGGGTTGCAGCAATTTTAGAGAAAACTGGCTGTGAACATGTTATAGCTGTAGCCCAGACGAAAACTGTCTTTTCCCTTGACAACACGAAAGAGCCTTCGGCTGAAGCTACTTTGATGGGCGGGAAATTCTATTCCAATATTTGGATGAAAGGCGGCCACGAGATTGCCGATGAAGCTATAAAGAAAAATGAGAAAGAATCCCATGATGCCCAAGAAGAAGCCAAGCGAGCTGAAGAGGCTGCTGAGCGCGCAAGGCGTATAGGTATTATTACTGAGTCTTAGCTTCAGTATTTGTTTCTGGCTGCAGATTAACAACTTGCTATTTTACTGCAGCTGAACTTTCATCGCCACCTGAGCCATATGATCCCAAGGCTGATCCAGCCATGAAAGCAGCACTAGAAACAATAAAGATTGCTGAAGAAGCCGTTGATGAAGCTGTCAACAAACTACTGAACGAAGCTACCGAGAAGATCTTAAAAGAAGACTAAATTCTTGTGTGCTTAAGAAATGCAGTATTTGGGAAATGTAATATTCATACATGATTTAAACAATGTATATCTATGTGTATATTAATATAATATATTTCTTTGCGATGCATGAAATTTGCTTACATACCATTTTTGAGCCTTTGGCGGAAAAACACCTTCCCTTCTTTTCATGCTTCGTAAACAAAGAGCCCTTCTATAGCACAGCTGCTATATAATATTGTTGTCGACGAAAATTTTCATGTAAAATTATAATTGCCGAAGGTATAATGTGTGCTCCAACACATTGTTTCATTCATCGCATATTTTGAAAGAAGCAACTTTCCTTCTTCACAATCTTGCAGCTGATGCGGTATAATGTATGATGTAATGCTATGCGAAATGATGCGATGATATGATGCAACATGATGTTTATGCCGAAGACACATACCCACAGAAAACACACCCAGACTCTGCATCCCCTTAGGAACGTCTTTTAAGTCTCTTCACCTTCTATTTCGGTGGCATTTAAGCTCTGCATCACCTTAGGAACGACTTTTGAGCTTCTTCACCTTCTATTTCGGTGGTATTTAAGCTCTGCATTCCCTTAGGAACGACATTTGAGCTTCTTTACCTTCTATTTCGGTGGTATATTGGCTCTGCATTCCCTTAGCAACGACTTTTGAGCTTCGGAACTTACTCTGTGCTCCCTTAGGAATGACTTTGTAGCTTCGGAACTTACTCTACGCTCCCTTAGGAACGACTTTGTAGCTTCGAGAGCAATGTTGAGGGGTTTACATTCTACATTCGATGGTGTGACCACAATATTATTACATAAAATTGGGGATTAAACCTCCGTGAACTGTTTTGTAGGAAAATAAAATGACAGGCAAAACAAAGATACACTAGGTTAGGATATTCTTTAGTAAATGTGCTTCGACTCGGGCACAGTGTTGTTGACTGTGCGGGTTTCGGACTCCTCCCAAAAATTGCGCTGTTGCTGAGCATGGTGATGCCCTTCTAGCTGTTGACTGCGGACTAAAGTAGGTGCTAGCAGTGGTGGTAGTGGCAGCTGGGCCCAGGAAGCTTGAGAATGGCTTGCCGAAGCAACAGAGGTCGTAGGATGTTGATTGCCTACATACTCTGGGACGTAGGGAGAGTAGCATGAAGCGGTATGTAGAACCTGCTTCGGTTGATTTTATCGTGCTTCAGCTTCGACAATCTCTTTCTGCTTTTTTATCGTAACCTAGCACGTTCTTGTGGTATGCCCCTTGTCTTCGCCGTAGAACAAACAAAACAACTTCCTAGGCTGATCTCCATATCTTCCTCCGAAGCTTCTGCCCCCTCTACCTCTTGGAGCTGGTGGCCTGAAGGAACTTTGATGTGTCCATGAAGATTGGGAACTGTGCTGCTGCCTTTGGGTTTGGTTTCCCGTGTCGTCATTTGAACTAGCATTATGGATTGACCTGACATGTCTGGGGTGGAATCTCCCTCCGAAGCCTCTGTCCATCTTAGAGTATCTGTAGTCTTCTTCCCTTCTTTGCCGAAAATCATTGTCGGCTCTGATGTACTCATCCATTTTCTGGATAAGCTTCTCCAATATTTGTGGTGGCTTCCTTGCAAAGTATTGTGTCGTTGGTCCTAGCCGGAGCCCCTTGATCATGGCCTTAATGACGATCTCATTGGGTATTGTAGGTGCTTGAGCTCTCAGCCGTAAGAACCTTCGGACATATGCCTGCAGGTACTCTTCCTGGTCCTGTGTGCACTGGAATAGAACTTGGGCAGTGACTGGCTTCGTTTGGAAACCCTGGAAGCTAGTATCTAGCATGTTTTTTAGCTTCTGCCATGACGTAATTGTCCCTGGCTGAAGAGAGGAGTACCAAGTTTGAGCTACGCTTCTAACTGCCATAACGAAGGACTTCGCCATGACTTTAGTATTGCCCCCATATGAGGATATGGTTGCTTCGTATCTCATCAGGAATTGCTTCGGATCTGAGTGCCCATCGTACATGGTGAGCTGAGGTGGTTTATAAGATGGTGGCCACGGGGTAGCCTGTAGTTCTGCTGCCAAGGGAGAAGCATCGTCAAAAGCAAAGTTACCATGATGAAAATCATTGTAACACCCTGATTTTGGGGGTATAAAATTTCTTTCTAATGATCACCCAAAATTATGTGTTACTCTTCTCTCTCTCACCCTAGGTTCTATCTCTCTTTAGATTTTCCCTCCCTTTTTCCTTTTTAAGTAGACTTAGCTTAAGTTAGGGAGATTTAATTATTTATTTTTGCCAAACACTATGGATCATGAGTCATGACATGCTGCATCATGTTGAGCTTAAAATACTCTTTGAAGTGTTGCACATGTTTGAATTTATTTGAATTTGAAACCTAGTTTGAATTTGGAATTAAAAACCATAGAGAAAAGAAATAGAAAAGGAATTAGAAAATTCAGAGAAAAAAAGAGAAAGCAGCCTAGCCGGCCTAGCCAGGCCACGCGCCCGCGCGCCCGCGCCGCGTGACAGGCGGACCTCGCCTGTCAGCGGCAGATCCCTTCTCCCGTGCGCTCTCTCTCTCTCTCGCTCTCTACCCGCTGGGGCCAACCTGTTGGCGCCAGTTTCCTTCGCCCGCTCTCTCTCACACGCGCGCGCGAGGGCCCGGTTCATCAGTCGCTAAGCCATTGCCCCCCGTGCCCCTTTCCTCTCTCCCTATGCCGTGGGCCAGCCTTGTCAGCTCCGGCCCCTCCGCGCTCGCCGTGGACCAGCACGTGCGCACTCGCGCACGTCGCCAGATTTCTCGGCCACGATGCCACCCCCGCACCCCAGCTCTCTTCTTAGAGCCCCGCTAGTGCCCCGTGCTCACACCTCGCCTCATTTAGCACACCCTCGCCCTCTCTCGCGCTCTGCCCTCGCCGCCAGATGTCGCTAGAGACCCACGCCCACGTTCCCGGCCATCCAGATCGCCGAAGACCGCTCCAAGCCTCCCCGAGCTCCGCCCCGAGGTGAGACACCCGTCCCCGTGTCCAATTTCCCCTATTGCATCCTGTGCTCGGCCAATTCCACCGTCGCTGGTGCTCGGCCGCGGCAGACCGCCGTCTCGCACGGTGGCCGGCTGATTTAGCCCGGTTTAGTTCCCCGGCGTTAGTCCCTAAGGTGCCTCTGCCTTTGCTGAAGCTAGCCCAGGCCTTAGCACGCCTTAAGCCCCTCACCGTGGCCGGAATGCCTCACCAGAATTACTCCGGCCCGCACGAGACATTCTCACCGCCGTTCTCCCCTCTCTGCCTATGGATTCATGGCTTCTTCCCCGCCATTGAGTTCGTCATGGCGTTCTCTCCCTCTCTGCCCAACTCCGGTGACCTTGGAGCCAACCTAGATTGCGCCAGCCTCAACTCCGGCGACCTCACCGCCGTAGAGAGGAACAGCGCCGCCCACAGCCGCTCGCCCTCCCAGGTCTGATCCCCTCCATCTGATTTAGATCGCACGGCCAGATCACTAGATACCGCTTCGCGCACGCGCGCCTGACGCCCTGGCCCACCTGTCAGCGCCCAAGTCCCTTGGCGCTGGGCCCGCTCGGTTAGTGCGCCCTCACCCTCTGTCGCTGACGCCCCTGGCCCGCTTGTCAGTACTCGCCCGCTCGCACGCGCCCTCGGCCGGAGATCTAATCTCGGTCGTTGGTTTTAGATCTAATGGTAGATTAGCCCGATACCCCTTCGCGCGGTAGTTTTATTGAAGCGACCCTCGGTTTATTGGAAATCAACCCGCCGTCCCTAGTTTTCGCGCGCAGGCCCCTGTATTCTTGCAGATTGAACCCTGGACTTTTAAATATTCACATAATTAGATCTAAATTCATATCTTGAATTCCCAAACTTGTTTATTTCATAACTTTTGCATATGAACTCCAAATTTAGTGATTCAAATTGCAAAATGTTCATAGAATTATTCTCTGTCTAAATAAAATGGTTTCATTTACTGTTTGCACATTCTAATTTTTTGTGATTAAGTATGAACTAATATAGATGTAGTTTTATTCATTTAATAACATAAATAAAAGGTGAACCTTAGAGATTTAATCATGTTTAATCTTGTAATATTAATAATGTGTATTACTTGAATTCATCCCTGTCTAATTTTTAGGTCACAATAAAATGAATTGAACTATGATTATGTACTTGTAAGTAACATTTAGGGAAATAGTAATCTATGTCCAAATGAAAGTAGTTTATGTTATAGTTCATGTTATACTTTGATCTCAGTAATTCCTGATTGTGTTTTAAGATGCATTTCTATGTTTGTACATGTTTGGTGTGTTGTTCTTTTGTACTTTCTAAATGTATTGAATGCATGCTCGCTTTATTTAGACAACGAGCAGTCTGAGGTTCTCGAGAGTGTTGTTGGAGACCTCCCTAAGCCACAACCTAGTGAAGGCAAGTGTCCTTTGACCCAATATGTCCTACTTACTTTATAATTCCCTGTCCCGCATTACTTTATGAAACCTATGGATTGACTAGCCTGTATTCACTTATCCTTGTTTACCTTTTCGGTTATCATGATTAGCATTTTGCTATTGCCTTAACTTTAATCAATGAACATGATGTGAACATTTATGATACGATACTGTTATCCTGATTATGTTGATGAACTTGTGATACTCTAGGTGGGCTCAGGCCTTTTTCCTGAGCACCTCTCCGTAAGGACCTATTCATGGAGTGACCACCCGGGATAACAGTGCAACCATGAGGGTGGAATGGGACGCCCTTAGCTGATTAATTAGATGAACCTAGGGGTGTAGTTGGCTTTGCCGAAGGGCCATCAATGGGGCCCGGGGCGTAGTGCTCGCTCTGCCAAAGTTGGGGTGCAGAGGTTCATTCGATTTGGTTTTGTTAGTCACCCACCTTGGGGAGGTGTACTGCGTTTGTACGACTGGCGAAGCCTAACGAGCAGCTATGCACCAGGGGAGTCTTTGTAAAGGTTATGTAGTGAAACCTTGCCAACTCACCTTAGTGTTTAAGGGTTTGATCGACCCGAGGCATAAAGGGATCACGACTTGTGGGTAAAGTGCGCAACCTCTATAAAGTGTTAAAAACAGGTATATTAGCCGAGCTCACGGTTATGAGCAGCCTTGGGATCCTCTTTGATTAAAAGAACTTTTGATAGTTTTATAATGATGATTAAGAATGTTGGTTATAGAATCTGATCTCTAGTATTGCCTCGTTTGAGGAAGTACTTTTGGGTAATAACTAGGTTTATTAATTAAAGTTGGCTCTACTAATAATAATAATAAATACTTGACTAACCTAAAAGCAATTGCTTAACCTCAACTCCACATACAGCTAGTCCACTTTAGCCAAACGGGACATTTGCTGAGTACGTTGATGTGTACTCACCCTTGCTTTACACACCACCCCACCCTAGGTTGTCCCCACTGTACTCAGTGCTCAGGAGGTGATGCTAGCAACATGGAGGACTTCGAGTAGTTCTAGGAATACGACGAGTTTTAGTTTACCTTAGTGGCAAACCCCCAGTCAGCTGCCTATGTAGGCTTATCATCTACGTTTCGTTTCTCCGCACTTTGATAGTTATGTTAAAGACAATGGTTATGTATTAGACTTTGTGGATGTCTTGGACATCTTGATGTAATAAAGTACCTTTCCGCTATTTATTTCGAGCATTGTGTGATGATGTCCAATTATGTAATCGCTGTGTATGTGAGTTTCTAATCCTGGCACGTACATGGTTCCCATTCGGTTTGCCTTCCAAAACCGGGTGTGACATAAGTGGTATCAAAGCCCTTGTTGACTGTAGGACCGCTAACCTAGACTAGAATGGTCGCCCTAAGGACTATAGACCCCTACTCTTACCTTGACCTCAGTGTCTTTTCAAAAGCTGGTCATCTTGACCAACTCTATGTTGTTTACTTATCTCAAAAGTTTTATCTCACTTTTCTTTCTGTTTACTTTTTGGTCTCATAGTTCTACTCTTACTCTTGTGCTTACGATGTCTTTTGTAGATGGCTCGTCTTAGGTGCACTGCACGTAAGTCTGTGATCCCCTTTTTGCCATCTCGCCTGGCGAAGCGTCCACTATGTCGCACAGTGTCAGGTCAATCTAGTCAAATAGAGAGACTGCACGTCGCCTACATGAGGAGCAAGAGCACCGACGCTAGGAGCAGGACCAGGACCAGGAGCAGCAGGACTCTTCCCCCTCGCCTCAGCGAGAGGTGGAGTCTGAGAGGCTGCCTTCCCCTACACCTCAGCCAGAGATGCCCCCTGCACCACCACAGGGCATCCCGACTGCTGGAGGAGACCCTGACGGAGACGAAGACGATGATGACGCCGGTGGCAGTTCGAGCCACGGCACGGAGCTCTCGGAGGAGCTAGAGCTGGAGGGATGGATCGCTAGACCTATCACTCGTGACGCTACTCGCGGGTGTCACTTCCACGACGCTCTCGATACCCTCTTGAGTCGGGCCTTTGACTGACACACCTGGTCTATCGAGTACCGTTGTTTAGTCTACCAACATCGTCGCAGGCTATACCCGGACCAGTGGGAGGCTACTTGTTTGGTGCGCCGTTCAGACGATGATCTCCGGGGTGCAGAGGCCTTCTCGGAGCACTATTCTATTACTGAGAGGGATACTGCCGAGGCAGCCATGCAAGATGCAGCACGACGAGCACTTTCTCAGTATAGCTCATTGTTCAGCGGGTTAGCTGATGGCCTTGACCCGAAGTACTACCCTCGCCATTCGACCGGTAGTGTTGGAGGTGTGATTGTCTCGCTAGTGGGTGAGGGCAATCCTAGGCTAAACAGCATGGTCAATCTGGTCGCCGTGCTCAACACAGAGTTAGACCATGCCCTTGACGAGTTGGGCAAGGTTCAAGCGGAGGTTGCGGAATTGCGTGCTGAGTGCGCAGCACACCACTATCTAGATGGTGGTTCTCCCGCCCCTTTCGAGATTCAGCACCCTTACCGTTCACCGCCCCGTGGTCGCTTCGACTATGGTACCTCAGACTGCAGGACCCGGATAGATTTCGATCCTTAGATCGATAGAGTCAGAGTCTGTAATAATGCTTAGTTCAGTGTCTTAGTCTAGCCAGTCTTAGTCAGAGTTAGTTTGGTTATCTTTTGTTGGATGCTTGTTATGATGGACATGTAATGAAGTTCGATCTTTGTAATGATTGTCACCAAGGTGTGGGTATCCCCTGCAACTTGGTATAGTTATTAATAAAGTCAGTTATTAGATTGGGTAATCCATTTATTTCCACTTTCCTCTTTATCTAAGAAGCTGTCAGTGAAGATGGTCATTTGTTCAGTGCTATGAAGATTCTCTATACATCTTTTCTTATGCTGAAAGACTGCAGAGTCAGATTTGATATATGTGTGTGATTTATACAGATGTCTAAGAACAGGTGCAGAGGTGTGAAGCTTGCTCAACCAGAACAGTAGGCACCCCAAGAGGAGGCAGCTCCGCAGCAGCATTTTCCACCGCCACCACCAATGACCATTGAGCAAATGTTCTTGATGCAGACCCAAGCAGTTCAGGCAATCGGACAGACCTTAGCAACTATGCACCAGGTGCAGCAGCAGCCACCACCGCCTCAACCTCCTATGCAAGTCCAGATGCCACAAGTGCCTAGAGACAAGCGGGCAGAGTTCATGAGGGGCCATCCCCCAGTTTTTGCACACTCTGCTGATCCTATGGACGCTGAAGATTGGCTGTGTACCGTGGAGCGTGAGTTGCACACTGCCCAATGCAACGGTCGCGAGAAGGTGTTGTATGGTCCCCGACAGCTGAGGGGAGCAGCCCAGTCTTGGTGGGAGTCTTACCTCGCCACCCATGCCAATCTAGAAGCCATCACTTGGGAGGAGTCCAGGGACAACTTCTGTCGCTACCATATGCCCGAGGGACTGATGATAGTGAGGAAGGAGGAGTTTCTTGCTTTGAAGCAAGGTCCCCTGCCCGTCAGTGAGTACATGGATAAGTTTCTGTAGCTATCACGTTATGCCCTAGAAGATGTCAACACGGATGCCAAGAGGCAGTACTGCTTTTTGAGAGGATTGGTTGACCCTCTCCACTACCAGCTGATGAACCACACCTTCCCAACCTTCTAGCATTTGATTGATAGAGCAATCATGACAGAAAGGAAGCATCGGGAGATGGAGGACAGGAAACGCAAGATTGGTGGACCTAAGGTTGGGAGTAGTAGTCGTCCTTGCTACTCAGGCAAACCACCTCAGCAATTCAAGCTAGGTCACCAACACCAGCATCAGCATCAGCGTTAGAACCAGCAGCAGTAGTACCAGAGGCAGTTTCCTCAGCAGCAGCAGCAGCAGTACCGTCAGAATAACCAGCAGGGAGGAATCAATACCAGCGTCAGAGCAACCAGGCAGCCCGTCTTCCTGCCCCAGCAACCAACTAGAGCAACCAAACAGCGTCGGCGCAAGGAGGAAGTCGTGCATGTTTCCACTGTGGGGAATAAGGCCATTGAGCAAATCATTGCCCAAAGAAAGCAGCTCAGCAGCAGCCAGCTCCCAATGCCCTAGTCAGGCAGAATGCAATGTAGCAAAGAAGCAACAACCGTGGGCAACCTCATGCCCAGTATGGAAAGGTGAACCACTTGGAGGCCGACACAGTCCAGGAGACTCCAGGAGTGGCACTAAGTACGTTTTCAGTCGAGTACCATTCTGCAAATGTCTTATTTGATACTGGAGCAATGCATTCTTTTGTGACCGCATCATGGGTAGAATCACATAATATACCAGTAGCACCCATGTATCCACCTTGAGGGTTAGTTCAGTTGGTGGAAGACCCAAACAGATAGATTTTGCCCTAGTGCAAGAGTTCAAATAAGGGGGATAGAGTTCCCCGCTGATTTAATAGTTATGGGTAACTAGGATACAACTATAGATGTCATCCTAGGGATGAATTGGCTAACCAAGTACCAGGCCAATCTTAGTTGTGAAAAGAGAACAGTGAAGTTAGTGTCCCCATCAGGAGAAGAAGTGTTAGTAGAGTTGGTCTTGTTAGAACCCAGAAAAAGGAGTTGTCACCAAGTCACCGCTCACATTGAGGAGATTAAACCATCAGAAGCAATCAGTGTAGTATCAGATTTCCCAGATGTGTTTCCTGAAGAGTTACCAGGTATGCCACCTGAAAGGAAGGTTGAATTTGCCATAGAGCTTATACCAGGCACCGCCCCTATTTCCAAGAGAGCCTGTCGAGTGTCCGAACCAGAGTTGGTGGAACTCAAGAAGCAGATTGATGAGTTGTCAGAGAAAGGCTACATTAGACCAAGTACCACGCCTTGGGTAGCCCCAGTGCTATTTATGGAGAAGAAGGATGGCACAAAGAGGATGTGCATTGACTACAGATCCTTGAATGAAGTTACTATCAAGAACAAGTACCCCCTGCCCAGAATTGAAGATTTATTTGATCAGTTGAGAGGAGCCAGTGTGTTCTCGAAGATAGATCTAAGGTCAGGCTACTATCAGCTTCGAATCCGACCTTCAGATATACCAAATACAACATTCATCACCAAGTATGGACTATATGAGTTCACGGTCATGTCATTTGGTTTGACGAATGCGCCAGCTTATTTCATGTACTTAATGGACAGTGTGTTCATGGACTACCTCGACAAGTTCGTGGTGGTGTTCATTGATGATATCCTTATATATTCCTAGAATGAGCAAGAGCATGAGGAGCATTTGAGGAAGGTACTTAAGAGGCTACGAGATTGTCAGTTGTATGCCAAGCTTAGCAAGTGCGAGTTCTGGATCAGTGAAGTCCTATTCTTAGGTCACATTATAAACCAAGAGGGATTGGCTGTAGATCCGAAGAAGGTGACAGCTATCTTGGACTGGAAAGCACCAAAAGATGTCCAAGGAATCAAGAGTTTCATCGGAATGGCCAGTTATTATCGGCGTTTCATTGAAGGTTTCTCCAAAATCGCCAAGCCAATGACAGCCTTGTTGGTAAAGAAGGTTGAGTTCAAGTGGACCCCAGCATGCCTGAAGTCCTTTGAGACATTGAAGGAGAAGTTGACAACGGCACCAGTACTGATTCTGCCAAACGTTCATAAGCCGTTCTCAGTATATTGCGATGCTTTGTACACCGGTCTGGGATGTGTGTTGATGCAGGAAGGGAGAGTAGTGGCATACTCGTCCCGACAGTTGAAGATTCATGAGAAGAATTACCATACTCATGATCTAGAATTAGCAGCCGTGGTTCATGCATTGAAGACCTAGAGGCATTATCTGTATGGGCAGAAGTGTGATATCTACACAAATCACAAGAGTCTCAAGTACATATTCACTTAGTCAGAACTGAATATGAGGCAGCGAAGATGGCTAGAGTTGATCAAAGACTATGAGCTAGAAATTCATTATCACCTAGGCAAAGCAAATGTGGTTGCAGATGCTCTTAGCCGGAAGAGTCAAGTCAATATGTTAGCTGCTCACCCAATGTCGTATGAGCTAGCGAAGGAATTCGACAGATTGAGTCTCGGATTTCTGAACAACACCCAAGGAGTGACAATTGAGTTGAAGCCCACTCTAGAGCAAGACATCAGGAAAGGTCAGAAGGATGACAAGAAGATCAATGAGATCCGGCAGCTGATCATAGATGGAAAATGCAACGATTTCCGCGAAGATGCAGAAGGGGTGGTATGGTTCAAGGACACACTGTGTGTTCCCGATATCAAACCAATCCCGGAACTGATTCTCAAGGAAGCTCATGAGACAACATACTCTATACACCATGGTAGTGAGAAGATGTACCAAGACCTGAAGAAAAGATTCTGGTGGTACGGTATGAAAGGGAGATAGTAGAGTATGTGGCTGTATGTGACAGTTGTCAGAGGATTAAAGCAGAACATCAGAGACCTATGGGTTTGTTGCAACCGTTGCAGATTCCTTAGTGGAAATTGGATGAGATCGAAATGGACTTTATAGTTGGTTTGCCCCGCACTCGTACTGGTTATGACTCCATCTGTGTAGTAGTGGTCCGTTTGACAAAGGCGACCCATTTCATACCAGTCAAGACCACGTACAACAGTGCAGTGTTGGCCAAACTATACATGGCTCAGATTATGTGCTTGCATGGCGTGCCGAAGAAGATAGTATCAGCTAGAGGCACCCAGTTCACATCTCATTTTTGGCAGTAGCTACATGAAGCTTTGGGCACACACTTGTAGTTCAACTCAGCTTATCACCCATAGACAGATGGTCTAACAGAGAGAACCAATCAGATTCTGGAGGATATGTTGAGGCCTTGTGCTTTGCAAGCCAAGATGGGTTGGGACAAGAGATTACCATATGCATAATTCTCTTACAATAACAGCTATCAGGCCAGTCTGAAGATGTCACCATTCGAAGCGCTCTATGGGAGGAATTGCAGAACTCCATTGCATTGGGACCAACCTGGGAAAGACAAGTGTTTGGTCCAGATATTTTGCTTGAAGCCGAACATAACATCAAAATGGTCCGAGAGAATTTAAAGGCAGCGCAGTCCAGACAACAAAGCTATGCTGACACCAGAAGGAGAGAACTCAGTTTTAAAGTGGGAGATTATGTCTACTTGAAAGTGTCACCCATCAGAGGAACCAAAAGGTTTGGAGTCAAAGGCAAGCTAGCACCTCGTTATATTGGACTGTATCAGATTCAAGTCAGACGTGGAGAAGTGGCTTATCAACTTAGCTTACCAGAAAATCTATCCGCTGTTCACGATGTGTTCCATGTGTCTCAGTTGAAGAAATGCTTGAGAGTGCCTGAAGAGCAGTTGCCAGCAGAGGATCTTGAAGTTCAAGAAGATCTGACTTATATTGAGAAGCTAACTCAAATTCTGAAGACAGCAGATCGGGTCACCCGGAGAAGTACCATCAGGATGTGTAAAGTCAAATGAGGTCACCACTTAGAAGAAGCCACCTGGGAAAGAGAAGATGATTTGAAAGCCAAGTACCTTGAGCCCTTTGCTAGCCAGCCCTGAATCTTGAGGGTGAGATTCTTTTAAGGGGGATAGGTCTGTAACACCCTGATTTTTGGAGTATAAAATTTCTTTCTCATGATCACCCAAAATCATGTGTTACTCTTCTCTCTCTCACCCTAGGTTCTATCTCTCTCTAGATTTTCCCTCCCTTTTTCCTTTTTAAGTAGACTTAGCTTAAGTTAGGGAGATTTAATTATTTATTTTTGCCAAACACTATGGGTCATGACATGCTGCATCATGCTGAGCTTAAAATACTCTTTGAAGTGTTGCACATGTTTGAATTTATTTGAATTTGAAACCTAGTTTGAATTTGGAATTGAAAACCCTAGAGAAAAGAAATAGAAAAGGAATTAGAAAATTCAGAGAAAAAGAAAAAGAGGAAGCAACCCAGCCGGCCCAGCTGGGCCCAGCCAGGTCGCGCGCCCGTGCCACCTGACAGGCGGACCCCGCCTGTCAGCAGTAGATCCCTTCTCCCGCGCGCTCTCTCTCTCTCGCTCTCTACCCGCTGGGGACAACCTGTCGCGCGCCAGTTTCCTTCGCCCGCGCTCTCTCTCTCTGTCTGTCTTGGGGGTCCGATTTGCTAGTCGCCAAGCCATTGCCCCGCGCGTCCCATTCCTCTCTCCTTGCGCCGTGGGCCAGCCCTGTCAGCTCCGCCCCATCCATGCTCGCCGTGGACCGGCGCGTGCGCACTCGCGCACGTCGCCGGATTTCTCGACCATGACGCCACCCACGCACCCCAACTCTGTTCTTAGAGCCCCGCCAGTGCCCCGCGCTCACCCCTCGCCTCATTTCGCACACCCTCGCCCTCTCTCGCGCTCTGCCCTCGCCGCAAGACGTCGCCGGAGACTCACGCCCACGTTCCCGACCAACCAGCTCGCTAGAGACCACTCCAAGCCTCCCCGAGCTCCGCCCCAAGGTGAGACACCCGTCCCCATGCCCAATTTCCCATATTGCGTCCTATGCTCAGCCAATTCCACCATTGCCGGTGCTCGGCCACGGCAGAACGTCGTGCTCGCGCGGTGGCCGGCCAATTTAGCCCGGTTTAGTTCCCCGGCGTTAGTCTCTAAGGTGCCTCTGCCTCTGCTAAAGCTAGCCCAGGCCTTAGCGCGCCTTAAGCCCCCTCCCCATGGCTAGAATGCCTCACCAGAGTTACTCCGGACCGCCCGAGACATTCTCACCGCTGTTTTCCCCTCTCTGCCCGTGGATTCATGGCTTCTTCCCCGCCATTGAGTACGCCTTGGTGTTCTCTCCCTCTCTGCCCAACTCTAGCGACCCCGGAGCCACCCTAGCTCGCGCCAGCCTCAACTCCGGCGACCTCACCGCCGCGGAGAGGAACAGCGCCGCCCGCAATGGCTCACCCTCCCAGGTCTGGTCCCCTCTGTCCGATTCAGATCGCACGGCCCAGATCACTGGATACCGCTTCGCGCATGTGCGCCTGACGCCCTGGCCCACCTGTCAGCGCCCAAGTCCCTTGGCGCTAGGCCCGCTCGGTCAGTGCACCCTCCCACTCTGTCACTGACGCCCCTGGCTCGCTTGTCAGTACTCGCCCACCTGCGCGCGCGCCCTCGGCCGTAGATCTAATCTTGGCCGTTGGTTTTAGATCTGATGGTTAGAATAGCCCGATACCCCTTCGCGCGGTAGTTTTATTAAAGAGACCCTTGATTTATTGGAAATCAACCCGCCGTCCCTGGTTTTCACGCGCCCTTGTATTCTTGCAAATTGAACCCAAGACTTTTAAATATTCACAGAATTAGACCTAAATTCATATTTTGAATTCCCAAACTTGTTTATTTCATAACTTTTGCATATGAACTCCAAATTTAGTGATTCAAATTGCAAAATGTTCATAGAATTATTCTCTGTCTAAATAAAATGGTTTCATTTACTCTCTGCATATTCTAATTTTTTATGATTAAGTATGAACTAATGTAGATGTAGTTTTATTCATTTAATAAAATAAATAAAAGGAGAACCCTAGAGATTTAATCATGTTTAATCTTGTAATATTAATAATGTGTATTACATGAATTTATCCCTGTTCTAATTTTTAGGTCACAATAAAATGTATTGAACTATGATTATGTACTTGTAAGTAACACTTAGGTATATAGTAATCTATGTCCAAATGAAAGTAGTTTATGTTATAGTTCATGTTATACTTTGATCTCAGTAATTCCTGATTGTGTTTTAAGATGCATTTCTATGTTTGTACATGTTTGGTGTTGTTCTTTTGTACTTTCTAAATGTATTGAATGCATGCTCGCTTTATTTAGACAACGAGCAGTCTGAGGTTCCTGAGAGTGTTGTTGGAGACCTCCTTGAGCCACAACCTGGTGAAGGCAAGTGTCCTTTGACCCAATATGTCCTACTTACTTTATAATTCCCTGTCCCACATTACTTTATGAAACCTAAGGATTGACTAGTCTGTATTCACTTATGCTTGTTTACCTTTTCTGTTATCAAGGTTAGCATTTTGCTATTGCCTTAACTTTAATCAATGAACATGACGTGAACATTTATGATACGATATTGTTATCCTGATTATGTTGATGAACTTGTGATACTCTAGGGGGGCTCAGGCCTTTTTCCTGAGCACCTCTCCGTAAGGACCTATTCGTGGAGTGACCACCTAGGATAACAGTGCAACCATGAGGGTGGAATGGGATGCCCTTAGCTGATTAATTAGATGAACCTGGGGGTGTAGTTGGCTTTGCTGGAGGGACGTCAATGGGGGCCGAGGCGTAGTGCTCGCTCTGCCAAGGTTGGGGTGCAGAGGTTCATTCGATTTGGTTTTGTTAGTCACCCACCTTGGGAAGGTGTACTGCGTTTGTACGACTGGCGAAACCTAACGAGCAGCTATGCACCAAGGGAGTCTTTGTAAAGGCTACGTAGTGAAACCTTGCCAACTCACCTTAGTAGTGTTTGAGGGTTTGATCGACCCGAGGCATAAAGGGATCATGACTTCTGGGTAAAGTGTGCAACCTGTGCAGAGTGTTAAAAACTGGTATATCAACCGAGCTCACGGTTAAGAGCAGCCTTGGGATCATCTTTGATTAGAACTTTGGATACTTTTATGATGATGATTAATGAATGTTGGTTATAAAATCTGATCTCTGGTATTCCCTCATTTGAGGAAGTACTTTTGGGTAATAAATGGGTTTATTACTTAAAGTTGGCTCTACTAATAATAATAAATACTTGACTAACCTAAAAGCAACTGCTTAACCTCAACCCCACATATAGCTAGTCCACTTTAGCCAAACGGGACATTTGCTAAGTACGTTGATGTGTATTCACCCTTACTTTACACACCATCGCCACCCTAGGTTGTCCCCACTGTACTCAGTGCTCAGGAGGTGATGCTAGCAAAATGGAGGACTTTGAGGAGTTCCAGGAATACGATGAGTTTTAGTTTACCTTAGTGGCAAACCCCCAGTTAGCTGCCTGTGTAGGCTTATCATCTATGTTTCGTTTCTCTGCACTTTGATAGTTATCTTAAAGACAATTTGTTATGTATTACACTTTGTGGATGTCTTGGACATCTGGATGTAATAAAGTACCTTTCCGCTATTTATTTCGAGCATTGTGTGATGATGTCCAATTATGTAATCGCTCTGTACGTCAGTTTCTGATCCTGGTACGTACATGGTTCGCATTCGGTTTGCCTTCCAAAACTGGGTGTGACAATCACCGTACCATTCGTCATCATTAAATGAGCTTTCTTGTTGAAGCTCCCTGCGTTGGGGCCTTCGATCATGGTCGTCTTGCGTGAGGTGACACATTTCTTTAGCAGCTTCATCGATCTTTTTCTGAAGATCGGCGAGCCGAAGCATCTTTTCCTTCTTCCTTTGCACCTGTTGATGGATAGCCTCCAAATCCCTGATCTTTTGATCCAGTTCCTCCTCCTGAGGTGTTGGACTAGTGGACTTCCTCTTCTAGCTCCTAGCTTCTCGTAGCGTCTCCTGATTAGTGTCCAGTGGCTGTAGGGCAACCCCGCCGAATTTTTTGTATTTTAACCATTTTTCGGAAAAAAGAACACGTTTGGACCCTAAAAAATTTTAATAGCATTTTTGTACCCTTTGCTCGGCGCCATAGCCTATGGCGCCGAGGTAACATAGCTCGGCGCCATAGGTTATGGCGCCGAGGTACATGATGCGTCAGCACAACCTAGACGCCGTGGCGTCGACGTGGAACCGAGCTCGGCGCCACAGATCTTGGCGCCGAGCTCGGTTGTGTTATTAAAATATTTGTTGCAAACATGAGCATAAAGCCCATCTAGCCCACTTGGTAGGACACAAGGTTTCTAACCATGTGGTCATGGGTTCAAGCCCCATAGTTTGCATTTTTATTTTTTATTTTTTTGTTTATGTCGTTGGCGTGTCCGCTCAAATTTATTTCTCGATCTGCAATGACAAGCGGCATTTTCATTTGTTTTTTTTTTTTTGTACGATTCCTCGGCCGCGTCGACCTGGCTGAGGCCGCGGCGGACGACGGCTACCAGGCGTTCCTGGACCTGGCGATGGAGGAGTTCGCGCTGCTGCACGGCCGGCTCGGCGCGTTCTCGGCTCCCGCCTGCGAGGCTGAGGTACTCGCTCCCGCCTGCGGCGCGGCCTTCCCGTCCATCGGCGTGGGAAAAGATCGGCCATTATATTTGCGCAGTGCAGCCTTGTGCGGTCTGCTCCGGCCGTTGTTGCAGCTGGTTGCTGCTGCTTCAGCAATGAAACTTTTGCAGGCAGGCGTGGTGGTGGCCGGCGACGGGGAGGATGGTGTGATCGTCGTATATGAAGATGCCGATACGGTTCCGTCAATCAAATATGTGCAGTTCAGATCAGATCAGATGCATGGAGTGAGGATGTCGTCCATCGCTTAGCTTGTTGGTCTTTGCCCGGTGGTCGTTTTGGTGTCTATCCATCAGTGCTGTGTGCTAGCTGGAGGAAGGGTGCCACGTACGTACGATCAGTGCTCCATATACGTACGCTTTTCTGACCGGCCGGTGCTGTGTGCCCGGTGGTGTCTACATTTTGAATCTTGCCTCGACCGATCTTACCGCCCTGGATCCTTTTCCCTACGAAGCTACGACGACCCTAGTCAAAGTTTTGGATCGGCCTGCCTATATGTGCACTGTGCAAGCGAGCAAACTATGGGGCTTGTCTTGGTGAGAAATTCAGTGACAAAACAAAGATAAAAAAAAATCTAGGCGAGAAATAAATTTGAGCGGACACACCAACGACATAAACAAAAAAACAAATAAAAATGCAAACTATGGGGATTGAACCCATGACCACATGGTTAGAAGCCTTGCGCCCTACCAAGTGGGCTAGATGGGCTTTGTGCACATGTCTGCAACAAATATTTTAATAACACAACCGAGCTCGGCGCCAAGATCTGTGGCGCCGAGCTCGGTTCCACGTCGACGCCACGGCGTCCGGGTTGTGCTGACGCATCATGTACCTCGGCGCCATAACCTATGGCGCCTAGCTGTGTTACCTCGGCGCCATAGGCTATGGCGCCGAGCAAAGGGTCCAAAAATGCTATTAAAATTTTTTAGGGTCCAAACGTGTTCTTTTTTCCGAAAAATGGTCAAAATACAAAAAATTCGGGCAACCCCTTGCACTGTTGTCCTCTTCGGCGGCATTGGGAAAGTCGATACTTGCCGAAGGTGGTCAAATGAGTTCACCGGAGGTGGGCGCCAATGTTGGTCCTTGTTCTCGAATGCTATACATCAAGAACAAAGCAACACAATTATTAACGATTAAAGACCTTCGTCCTTCGACACATTATCTCCTTTCCGGTATAATAATTTTCAGACGAAGGTCGTGAAGGACATACCTTCATCATCTCAGTAAACAAATATAAATGGAGGTACATGAAGTATAAAAGTGTCGGCGTTTCGAGACCGGGGGGTCCCCGAGCCGACGAGTGAATGTGCCGCGTGCCCCAGCCCAGATGGGTCGAGCGCGTGGAGCGAGCGCGAAGGGGGGAACAGAGAGAGAGGTCGGTGGCCGGAGCCGGGTCGTGAGGGAGTCGGAGAATTCCCGCGGCCTTCGTGTTCGTCCCGCGCCCAGGTCGGGTGCGCTTGCAGTAGGGGGTTACAAGCGTCCGCGCGAGGTGAGGGGAAGCGAGCGGCCCCAAGAGAGAGCGCCTGCCCCTGCCCTTCGTCCCCGCGAGGCCAACCTTCTCTAAGAAGGCCCTGGTCCTTCCTTTTATAGTCGTAAGGAGAGGAACCAGGTGTACAAGATGGGGGTGTAGCGAGGTGCTACGTGTCTAGCGAGGGAGAGCTAGCGCCCTATGTACATGCCTAGGTGGCAGCCGGAGAGATCTTGGCACCCTGTTTGGTGTGGCGTCGTGGCTGTTGGAGGAGTAACGGAGCCGGACGGGGAGACAGCTGTCGGAGGGGCTGGGCCCTTGCTGACGTCCTCCTGCTTTCGTAAGGGAGCTGGGAGTCGCCGTCGTCATGGTCTAGCGGGGCGCCATTACTTGCCTATCTGGCGTGGCTGGCCAGATGGGACGCCGGTCTTGTCCCCTGCGACCCAAGTCGGCTCAGGGCAGGGTGATGATGGCGCTTCCTGTTGACGTGGCGGTCTCGTGTCCTAGGTCGGGCGTCGTGGAGGCTCCTCCGAAACCGGGGTCGAGTCCGTCCTGCAAGACAGAGGCGGAGTCCGAGCCCTAGGTCGGGCGAGGCGGAGATCGTTCGGTCAGAGGCCGAGGCGAAGTCCGAGCCCTGGGTCGGGCGAGGCGGAGTTCGTTGTCTTCCGAGGCCTTAGCCCGAGTCCGAGCCCTGGGGTCGGGCGGAGCGGAGTTCGCCGTCTTCTGGGGCCTTAGCCCGAGTCCGAGCCCTTGGGCGGAGCGGAGTTCGCCGTCTTCCGGGGCCTTAGCCCGAGTCCGAGCCCTTGGGCGGAGCGGAGTTCGCCTTCTTCCGGGGCCTTAGCCCGAGTCCGAGCCCTGGGGTCGGGCGAAGCCTTCTATGGCGCCTCTGGCGAAGTCTGGTCGCCCGTTGGTCTTACCTTTTGCGTTAAACGCCCTGGTGACTCGGTCGGTTGGCGCGGTGATTTAGTCAGGGTTTCTTCTTATCGAAGGCGGGGCCTAGGGCAAGCCGGAGATGCGTCTGCCGTGAAAGAGGAGACCTCAGGCGAGACGGAGTCATCATAGGGTCGGCTGCCCTCGCCCGAGGCTAGGCTCGGGCGTGGCGTGGTCAAGTCACTCGTATGGACTGATCCCTGACTTAATCAAACCCATCAGGCCTTTGCAGCTTTATGCTGATGGGGGTTACCAGCTGAGAATTAGGCGTCTTGAGGGTACCCCTAATTATGGTCCCCGACAGTAGCCCCCGAGCCTCGAAGAGAGTGTTAACACTCGCTTGGAGGCTTGCGTCGCACTTTTTTGCAAGGGGACCAGCCTTTCTCGGTGGTACTTTGTTCCGGTGGGTGCGCGCGAGCGCACCCGCCGGGTGTAGCCCCCGAGGCCTCGGAGGAGTGGTTTCACTCCTTCGAGGTCTTAATGCCTTGCGCAATGCTTCGGCTGGACTAGCGGTTCCCTCATGCGAGCAGGGCGTAACCCAGGTGCACTGTCGGGGCCCAAGTTCTCGGGCTGGTATGTTGACGCTGTCAACGGTTCGGCCGGAGCCGGGTTTGCGAGAGCAGCCCCCGAGCCCTCGCACGGAGCGAGAGGACGATCAGGGACAGACTCGACTTTTTATATACGCCCCTACGTCGCCTTTCCGCAAGGAGGAGGGGGGGAGTGCGCCATGTTACCCTCGATGGGCACCGAACATGGTGTCTCCGGTGAGCTGCGATCGGGTAATCCGAGTGGACGTCCGTGCCCCGTTCGTTGGGGGTCGGCTAGGGGCCCGGAGGCACGCCCAAAAGTACCTGCGGGTGATCTGCCGGACCCGGTCCCCTAGCGACGGGGTCCGAGGGCTCGTTGCCTCCCTCCGATGGGATTCCGTTACAGAGTCGTTCTCGCTGGTCTTGGAAATGTCCTAGGGTACCTCGGGAGCGTAGCCCGAGCCTTGGTTATGTATCGAACGTACCCCTGGTCATCCCTCGCTCGGCGTCTGAGGCGGCTGTGAACCCTTCGACAGGCCAGCCTTCGAACCCCTGATCAGTAGGGGGCACGGAGCCCGAATAGCCTGAGGCGGTCGCGAGTCCTTTCGGGGGCCGACCTTCGAACCTCTGACCAGTAGTGGGTGTCGGGCCCACGCGATCTGAGGCGGCTGTTTGAACCCCTCGGGGGGCCAGCCTTCGAACCCCTGATCAGTAGGGAGGCTCGGAGCCTAGTTCCTCCACGGGGAAGGATCCCTTTGGGGTTATCCCCCTTCTCGGTCCCTGTTGCAAGAGATAGAGAAAGAAGGAAAAGGGAAAAAGGATTCGAAATTGAACGTCGTGGCGTACCTCTTTCGGCGTGGTTGTTTTGGCGAAGGCGAAGCGTCGCCGGCTGCCCCTGCCAGAAACGTCGCCTGTTTCGCCGCGAGGTCAATGCGCCGGGGTAAGCGGTCGGCGAAGCTGCCGTTGCATGCGCGGGCCGTTCGAGGTACGGGTCACGGGCGCGTCGGCTTCACACCGCGAGAGGGGGCTCTCTTGCTGCCTCCGGACGGGACATGAGCTTGGCAGATGGCGTGACCGCTGCCCTCGCGCGCCTGCCACCGTCATTACTGCCGGCCCATTTTTGACCGCTTTTGGCCGCTGCGCCAGGCTGGCGCTGCTGGGTCGTGGGCTGGGTCGCCTCGAATCGCGGCATCGGTTCCGCAATCGAGGAGGTGCAGTGGTGGAGCGAGTGGCATGGCGGTCCGCATGCAGCGCCCGGCGCGCCAGTTGCACGACGCGTGGGCTTGAGCCGTCGCGCTGGCCTGTCAGGAGTCGGAGAGGCGCGTCCACTTGGCGCGGTTGCATGCCGTCTGCATGGCCGCCTGCCCCTTTCGCCCGCTGGTCCGGGCAAAAGTGGAGGGTTACTTGTAACCGCTGGGTGGTTGCGTGCGTCGTGCGCGGCGGTTCGGCTTCTTCCGCTCAGAGCCGGCTTGCATGTCAGGCGGGTCCCAGCCCCCACGCCGCAGGGACGGGCTTTGGAGGCGTGTTGGAGAAGACTCAGCCCGTGACGGTTGAGGGCGCAAGCAGGGGGAGTTGCCTTTAAAAGGAGGGCGTCCCCCTTCGTGAGGCGACCATGTCTCCTTCCTTCCCTATGCATTGTGTCTCTCCATCTTCCAAGCCCCCGGATGGGGGAAACCACCGTCTTTTCGCTCCATCGTCGGAGGAACGCAACTCCGTGGGAGTTGGTACCTTTCAGCCATCGTTCGGCTTCAAGGATTTTCATCAGCCAGCTCAGCCGCTCCCCTTTGCCGGGGGTCACCCAAGACGGTGACCACCAGCCCCTGGATGGGTAGGAGCAGCTGGGCTGTGGCCTTTGCCCCACTCCCAGCTGGTCTTCATCATCCCGGCTGAGACAGGACTCGGGCCAAGCCGGTATTCCGCCCCTTGCGTGGGTCGGCCGACTGCCTCCTCTTCCAGCTTCTGGAGGTGGAAACCATCCTCCGGTTCTGCGGAGGAGACTTCCTCCAGCCATGCCGAGGAAGGCGAACTGTTGCTTCCCAGCTAGGATGCAACATTCCGTCTTCCTCCTTGCATTCGCGGCGAGGACGGCAGCGAGGATCTGCTGGGGCGTTCGGGGGCGTCGGCGGACGGAGGTGGCTTCTCTACCGACGAGATTGCCTACTCCGTCAGTAGCCCTGGGTCTCCGTCCCCTGGCCTGGATGGTAGCGCCTCATCCTCGGGGGGTGGCACTTCGAATGCCAGTGTTTTCGTCCATTACGGCCTTCGGGGCCTGAACGTGTATGTAATGCCGGCACGGAGCCGTGTTTTTTCCTTATTTCTGAGCACTAAGACTCGCCTGTTGTTTGTCTGAACCGCTTCACCAAGCATGAGTCGCCCCGTGTCCAGGTGACGAGTGAGGTATCCGTATCCCGGAGGCGTAGGAGTCCCTCGGCTCGATCGGACCTGTTGTCCGAGGCTCCTCTAGCTTAGTTAAAGAGACCCCTCGGCTGCTCTTTGACGAGCCGAGGCCAGGGGTAGCGATATCAGCATGAACAGAGGCGGAGTTGGCTCAAAAAGGGAACCTGGTTGGCCGGAGCCTAGCTAAGTTGTCCGTTGGCAGGTTCGGCGTCGGAGTCGATCGGCCGAGGCTTCGGACCGGGCTGGCGCCCTCGGAAGGCGGTCGGCCGAGGCCCCGGAGGTGGCCGGCTCCGAAGAAGTCCCTGACAGTGATTGCTCGAGCGTGGTGAATGACGTCGTCCTTCGGAGCGGAAGCCCTCGGACCGCGTCGCCATCCGAGGCTAGGTCGGGTCTCGCCGAAGGTGCTGTCGATGCCGAGGGTGTCTTCGCCCTCTTCCAGCGTCAAGATCCGAGCCTGCAGGGTCAAATCGTCTTGTAGCGTGGGCCTTGCGCAGCCGTTGAGGCCAGAGCACATACCCTTGTTGCGTTGTAAAGCTGCGTCTCTTTTCCTCTCGTTTCGAGTATCTGGACCTTTTGGTCGGTAGCAGGGATGTTAGTGCGAGCAAGAGTTGCTTCTCGCGGAAGGTGATGAGTGAGGTATCCGTATCCCGGAGGCGTGGGAGTCCCTCGGCTCGGTCGGCCTTGCCGCTTACGCGTACTTTTGCCCGCCCATGAAGCCCTGTCACCGACTTGGTCGAGAAGGCTCGAAGAATCGCTTCGACAGAAGAGCTCCCGTACGTAAAGACTCGTTCGATCCGCGGATTCGCCTTATCCGAGCGCGAGTTACTTATCGCAGAAGGTGATGAGTGAGGTATCCGTATCCCGGAGGCGTAGGAGTCCCTCGACTCGGTCAGCCTTGACTGCTTACGTGTACCCCGTCGTTTCCAGGACCCGCTTTTCGAAGTAATCAAAAAGCACGAAAGATGTTCTGGTGAAAGAGATTTTTTGTTCGAGGAAAATTTTGACGCAGAGGGGGTTTCCCCCCTTTTAGCCCCCGAGGGAGGGTCGGGCTCTGCCGAGGCGAGGCTGACCCTTCCTTGTTGACTAAACTTTGCGTGGGTGCGAGGTATATAAACAACTTGGAAACATCTTAAGGGTAGAAGCGACGTAGCTGTTGGATGTTCCAAGCGTTGCCGTAGACCTCGCCTTGACTGTTGGCCAGCTTGTACGCCCCGGGCTTCAGAACTTTGGCGATGACGAACGGCCCCTCCCAGGGGGGCGTGAGCTTGTGCCTCCCTCGGGCATCTTGCCGCAGCCGAAGCACCAAATCGCCCACCTGGAGATCTCGGGGTCGGACACCTCGGGCGTGGTAGCGTCGCAGGGACTGCTGATACCGCGCCGAGTGTAGTAAGGCCCTGTCCCGAGCCTCGTCCAGCTGGTCCAGCGAGTCTTCTCGGCTAGCTTGGTTGCTTTCTTCGTTGTAGGCCTTCGTCCTCGGGGAGCCGTATTCCAGGTCCGTGGGCAGGATGTCCTCGGCCCCGTAGACCAGAAAAAACGGCGTGAAACCCGTGGCCCGGCTCGGCGTCGTCCTCAGGCTCCAGACCACCGAGGGGAGTTCCTTCATCCACCGCTTGCCGAACTTGTTGAGACTGTTGTAGATCCGAGGCTTGAGCCCTTGTAGGATCATGCCATTGGCACGCTCTACTTGCCCATTCGACATGGGATGAGCTACGGTGGCCCAGTCCACCCGGATGTTGTGATCCTCGCAAAAATCCAAGAATTTTTTGCCGGTGAACTGGGTGCCATTGTCGGTGATGATGGAGTTCGGGACCCTGAAGCGGTGGATGATATTGGTGAAGAACGCCACCGCCTGCTCGGACCTGATGCTGTTCAGGGGTCGGACCTCGATCCACTTGGAGAATTTGTCGATGGCGACCAGCAGGTGCGTGTAGCCCCCGGGCGCCTTCTGCAGAGGGCCGACGAGGTCCAGGCCCCACACAGCGAAGGGCCTGGTGATGGGTATCGTCTGCAGAGCCTGAGCGGGCAGGTGGGTCTGCTTCGCATAGAATTGGCACCCTTCGCAGGCGCGGACAATTCTAGTGGCGTCAGCCACCGCCGTTGGCCAGTAGAAACCTTGGCGGAAAGCGTTCCCGACGAGGGTTCGAGGTGCTGCGTGGTGACCGCAAGCCCCCGAGTGTATTTCCTGCAGGAGTTCCTGGCCCTCGGCGATGGAGATGCATCGCTGGAGGATGCCCGAGGGGCTTCGGTGGTAGAGTTCCTTCTCATCGCCCAGCAAGACGAACGATTTGGCACGTCGCGCTACCCGCCGAGCCTCGGCGCGGTCGAGGGGCAGTTCTCCTTGGCGGAGATATTGCAGGTACGGGGTTTGCCAATCTTGATCTGGCACGACCCCATTCTGCTCCTCCTCGATGCGCAGTGCTTCGCCCTCGGGTTCCGAGGGTTCCTCGGGGTGAGCCGAGGATGGCTCGGGCGCGTCATCTATCTTGACGGAGGGTTGGTGCAGATCCCGGGAGAAGACGTCCGGGGGGACCGTCGTTCGCCCCGAGGCTATCTTCGCCAGCTCGTCCGCAGTCCCGTTGTAGCGCCGGGCGATGTGGTTAAGCTCGAGCCCGTAGAACTTGTCTTCCAGGCGTCGAACCTCCTCACAGTAGGCCTCCATCTTCGGGTCGCGGCAGAGGGAGTTCTTCATGACTTGGTCGATGACGAGCTGCGAGTCGCCGCGCGCATCGAGGCGTCGGACCCCTAGCTCGATGGCGATTCGCAATCCGTTGATCAGAGCCTCGTACTCAGCCACATTGTTGGACGCCGGGAAATGGAGGCGAAGCACGTAGCGCAGGTGTTTTCCGAGGGGCGAGACGAAAAGCAGGCCCGCGCCAGCTCCCGTCTTCATCAGCGACCCGTCGAAAAACATGGTCCAGAGCTCTGGTTGGATCGGAGCCGTTGGTAACTGGGTATCGACCCATTCGGCTACGAAATCCGCCAGTACCTGGGACTTGATGGCCTTCCGAGGGGCAAACGAGATTGCCTCGCCCATGATCTCCACCGCCCACTTCGCGATCCGTCCGGAGGCCTCTCGGCATTGGATGATCTCCCCCAGGGGGAAGGACGACACCACAGTCACCGGATGGGACTCGAAGTAATGTCGTAGCTTTCGCCTCATCAGGATCACTGCATATAGCAGCTTCTGGACTTGTGGGTAGCGGATCTTGGTTTCGGACAGCACTTCGCTGACGAAGTAGACTGGCCTCTGAATGGGCAAAGCATGCCCCTCTTCCTGCCTTTCGACTACGATCGCGGCGCTGACCACCTGAGTGGTTGCGGCGACGTAGACTAGGAGGGTTTCTCCATCAGCTGGGGGTACCAAGATGGGCGCCTGGGTGAGGAGCGCCTTCAGGTTCTCGAGGGCTTCCTCGGCCTCGGGAGTCCAAGTGAAGCACTCGGCCTTCCTTAAGAGGCGGTACAGGGGCAGGCCTCTTTCGCCGAGGCGCGAGATGAAACGGCTCAAGGCCACGAGGCATCCCATGACCCTCTGTACGCCTTTTAAGTCCTTGATAGGCCCCATGTTTGTAATTGCTGCGATCTTCTCCAGGTTGGCTTCGATGCCCCGCTCGGAGACGATGAACCCCAAGAGCATGCCTCGGGGCACCCCGAAGACGCACTTCTCGGGATTGAGCTTGACGCCCTTCGTCTTGAGACACCGGAATGTCAGTCCGAGGTCGGAGAGAAGGTCGGAGGCTTTCCTCGTCTTGACTACGATGTCATCGACGTAGGCCTCGACCGTGCGACCAATGTGTTCGCCGAACACATGGTTCATGCACCGCTGGTATGTTGCACCCGCGTTCCTCAACCCGAACGGCATTGTGACATAACAGTACATACCGAAAGGCGTGATGAAAGAAGTCGCGAGCTGGTCGGACTCTTTCATCTTGATTTGATGATACCCTGAGTAGGCATCGAGGAAAGACAGGGTTTCGCACCCTGCAGTGGAGTCCACAATTTGGTCGATGCGAGGTAGAGGGTAGGGGACTTTCGGACATGCTTTGTTGAGACCAGTGTAGTCTACGCACATCCGCCACTTCCCCCCTTTTTTCCTCACAAGTACAGGGTTGGCAAGCCATTCGGGATGGAATACCTCTTTAATGAACCCTGCTGCCATCAGCTTGTGGACCTCCTCGCCTATCACCCTGCGCCTTTCCTCGTCGAATCGGCGCAGAGGCTGTCTGACCGGCCGGGCTCCGGCCCGAATATCCAGCGAGTGCTCGGCGACATCCCTCGGTACGCCAGGCATGTCCGAGGGACTCCACGCGAAAACGTCGGCGTTTGCGCGGAGAAAGTCGACGAGCACTGCTTCCTATTTGGGGTCGAGCCCGGAACCGATCCGGATCTGCTTGGAGGCGTCGCCACTGGGGTCGAGAGGGACGGCCTTAACCGTCTCCGCCGGCTCGAAGATGCCGGCATGCCGCTTCACACCCGGCACCTCTCGGGAGAGGCTTTCCAGGTCGGCAATGAGGGCCTCGGACTCGGCGAGGGCCTCGGCGTACTCCACGCACTCCACATCGCATTCGAATGCGTGTTTGTACGTGGGGCCGACGGTGATGACCCCGTTGGGGCCCGGCATCTTGAGCTTTAAGTAGGTGTAGTTGGGGATGGCCATGAACTTCGCGTAGCATGGCCTTCCCAACACCGCGTGGTAGGTCCCTCGGAACCCGACCAC
Source organism: Zea luxurians (assembly GCA_029449295.1). Taxonomy (NCBI): domain Eukaryota; kingdom Viridiplantae; phylum Streptophyta; class Magnoliopsida; order Poales; family Poaceae; genus Zea; species Zea luxurians. The sequence goes on along the minus strand of JAOPSE010000005.1, from coordinate 6,648,309 downwards.
CTCGAACGTCAAAGTCTCCCTTCGGAAGTTGGAAGGTGTTCCGAAGCAGACAGGGAGGTCGAGCTATCCGAGGGGCTGGACGCGCTTCTCGGGAATGATCCCGTGGAAGGGCGCAGCGCCTGCTCGGACGGACGACAAGTCGACGCGCAGGAGCTTGAGGGTCTCGGCGTAGATGATGTTGAGGCAGCTGCCTCCATCCATCAGGACCTTGGTGAGCCTGACGTTGCCGATGACGGGGTCGACGACGAGCGGGTACTTCCCCGGGCTCGGCACGTGGTCGGGGTGGTCGTCCCGGTCGAAGGTGATGGGCTTGTCGGACCAGTCTAGGTAAACTGGCGCCGCCACCTTCACCGAGCAGACCTCCCGACGCTCTTGCTTACGATGCCGAGCCGAGGCATTCGCCGCCTGTCCTCCGTAGATCATGAAGCAGTCGCGGACCTCGGGGAACTCTCCTGCTTGGCGATCCTCCCTTTTGTCGTCGTCGCGGGCCTTGCCACCCTCGGCGGGTGGCCCGGCCCGATGGAAGTGGCGCCGAAGCATGACGCACTCCTCGAGGGTGTGTTTGACGGGCCCCTGATGGTAGGGGCACGTCTCCTTGAGTGCCTTGTCAAAGAGGTTTGCACCTCCAGGGGGCTTCCGAGGGTTCTTGTGCTCGGCGGCGGCGACAAGGTCTGCATCGGGAACGTCGCGTTTCGCTTGCGACTTCCTCCTGCCTTTCTTCTTGGCGCCGCGCGGAGCAGACGCCTCGGGAGCATCTTCCGACGGGCGGCCCTGGGGCTGCTTGTCCTTTCGGAAGATGGCCTCGACCGCCTCCTGGCCGGAGGCGAACTTGGTGGCGATGTCCATCAGCTCGCTCGCCCTGGTGGGGGTCTTGCGACCCAACTTACTGACCAGGTCTCGGCAGGTGGTGCCGGCGAGGAACGCGCCGATGACATCGGAGTCGGTGACGTTGGGCAGCTCGGTGCGCTGCTTCGAGAACCGCCGGATGTAGTCTCGGAGAGACTCTCCCGGCAGCTGTCGACAGCTTCGGAGGTCCCAGGAATTCCCGGGGCGCACGTACGTGCCCTGGAAGTTCCCGGCGAAAGCCTGGACCAAATCTTCCCAGTTGGAAATCTGCCCCGGAGGCAGGTGCTCCAACCAGGCACGAGCGGTGTCGGAGAGAAACAGGGGGAGGTTACGGATGATGAGGTTGTCATCGTCCGTCCCACCCAGTTGACAGGCCAGGCGGTAGTCCGCAAGCCACAATTCCGGTCTCGTTTCCCCCGAGTACTTCGTGATGGTAGTCGGGGGTCGGAATCGGGGCGGAAACGGCGCCCGCCGAATGGCTCGGCTAAAGACCTGCGGACCGGGTGGTTCGGGCGAGGGACTCCGATCCTCCCCGCTGTCGTAGCGCCCCCCACGCCTGGGGTGGTAGCCTCGGCGCACCCTTTCGTCGAGACGTGCCCGACGGTCGCGATGAGGGTGCTCGTTGCCGAGGTGGCCCGGGGCCGCAGGCGCAGTGTTGCGCGTGCGCCCGGTGAAGACCGAGGCTTCCCGCGTGAGTCGGGAAGTCGCGGCGCGAGGATCCGAGGGGTATCCCTGCCTTCGAGAGGCAGAGCTCTCGGCCCGCCGGGCCGCAGCGCCTTCCAGGAGATGCTTGAGTTCTCCCTGGATTCGCCGACCCTCGGTGGTTGATGACTCCGGCATCGCGCGGAGGAGCATCGCTGCCGCTGCCAGGTCCTGACCGGTTCCGCCGGATGCGGGAGGCAGTCTGGCCCTGGCATCGTTGGTGGTGCGGTGTTGGAGACCCTGGGGCAAGTGACGTATTTCTCCGGCCGGGGGCTGGCTTGCCCATACCTGCCCGATGTTCTGGCGGATTGCCTCGAGCGCTCTCGCTCCCTCATCGAGCCCGGCCTGCGCCCCGTGGACTTGCTCGAGCTGTGGGTCGTGACCCCCCGCCGGAACGGGGACCACAGCTAGCTCCCGCGGGATGTCGGCACGAGGCGCCGGCCTAGGGGGATCACCATCCTCCGGCAGGCCGAGACAGCCGCCTCCGGAGGGATCCCCTAGCTCGATGTGGAAACATTCGCGACTCGGGCCGCAGTCCTTGTCGCCAAGGCTGCGGCTGCCGTCGGAACAGTCGGAGAGGCAGTAGTCACATGCGGTCATGAAGTCCCGCATGGCACTAGGGTTGCCAGATCCGGAGAAATCCCAGCAGATGCTGGGGTCGTCATCTTCCTCGGACCCAGAGGGTCCGTAGGTCGAGACACCCGTCAATCGGTCCCAGGGCGACCGCACACGAAACCCCAGAGAGGTTGCACTCGCCTCAACGCGAGCGTCCGCCAAAGCGAGATCGCCAGGCGTGTTGAGGTCGAGTCGAAATAACGAAAGATGGGGAGCAGTCGGTACCTTCTTGTCGACGAGGAGCGGCGAAGCCACGTCGAGGGTTGATCGCGCCGTCGTCTTGTGTACGAGGGCGACGTCCCGCAGGCCCTCCGTGAGCGTGCTGGCGTCGTCCACTTGCTCGAAGTCGACGTGTTGCGGGGGGATGGCGCTCGCGTTTGCCTTGAACGCGAGGGCGACGCTTGGCGTGTCCTCCGTCGAGGCGCCGGGGATGTCGATTTGCTCGACAGCCGTCGGAGCGCGATCTCCCGCTCGGCCCCGGTTGCCCCGCCTCCTCCTCCTCCGATGGCGAGGGAGAGGATGGGGCGAGCTCGAAAGTTGTCCTTCCCCCACGCGGGAAAGACGTCGTCGATTCCGCCGCCGGCGGGCGGGCTGTCCGCCGCCAAGCTCGTCGTCGCACGGCGGTGGAAGGAGTATCATGTCGTAGTCGCCGTCGAGCGACATGAACTCGAGGTTCCCGAAACGGAGCACCGTTCCGGGTTGAAGAGGTCGTTGGAGACTGCCCATCTGGAGCTTGACGGGAAATCGAACGTCAACACGCAGCGTGCCCCTACCTGGCGCGCCAACTGTCGGCGTTTCGAGACCGGGGGGTCCCCGAGCCGACGAGTGAATGTGCCGCGTGCCCCAGCCCAGATGGGTCGAGCGCGTGGAGCGAGCGCGAAGGGGGGAACAGAGAGAGAGGTCGGTGGCCGGAGCCGGGTCGTGAGGGAGTCGGAGAATTCCCGCGGCCTTCGTGTTCGTCCCGCGCCCAGGTCGGGTGCGCTTGCAGTAGGGGGTTACAAGCGTCCGCGCGAGGTGAGGGGAAGCGAGCGGCCCCAAGAGAGAGCGCCTGCCCCTGCCCTTCGTCCCCGCGAGGCCAACCTTCTCTTAAGAAGGCCCTGGTCCTTCCTTTTATAGTCGTAAGGAGAGGAACCAGGTGTACAAGATGGGGGTGTAGCGAGGTGCTACGTGTCTAGCGAGGGAGAGCTAGCGCCCTATGTACATGCCTAGGTGGCAGCCGGAGAGATCTTGGCACCCTGTTTGGTGTGGCGTCGTGGCTGTTGGAGGAGTAACGGAGCCGGACGGGGAGACAGCTGTCGGAGGGGCTGGGCCCTTGCTGACGTCCTCCTGCTTTCGTAAGGGAGCTGGGAGTCGCCGTCGTCATGGTCTAGCGGGGCGCCATTACTTGCCTATCTGGCGTGGCTGGCCAGATGGGACGCCGGTCTTGTCCCCTGCGACCCAAGTCGGCTCAGGGCAGGGTGATGATGGCGCTTCCTGTTGACGTGGCGGTCTCGTGTCCTAGGTCGGGCGTCGTGGAGGCTCCTCCGAAACCGGGGTCGAGTCCGTCCTGCAAGACAGAGGCAGAGTCCGAGCCCTAGGTCGGGCGAGGCGGAGATCGTTCGGTCAGAGGCCGAGGCGGAGTCCGAGCCCTGGGTCGGGCGAGGCGGAGTTCGTTGTCTTCCGAGGCCTTAGCCCGAGTCCGAGCCCTGGGGTCGGGCGGAGCGGAGTTCGCCGTCTTCTGGGGCCTTAGCCCGAGTCCGAGCCCTTGGGCGGAGCGGAGTTCGCCGTCTTCCGGGGCCTTAGCCCGAGTCCGAGCCCTTGGGCGGAGCGGAGTTCGCCGTCTTCCGGGGCCTTAGCCCGAGTCCGAGCCCTTGGGCGGAGCGGAGTTCGCCGTCTTCCGGGGCCTTAGCCCGAGTCCGAGCCCTGGGGTCGGGCGAAGCCTTCTATGGCGCCTCTGGCGAAGTCTGGTCGCCCGTTGGTCTTACCTTTTGCGTTAAACGCCCTGGTGACTCGGTCGGTTGGCGCGGTGATTTAGTCAGGGTTTCTTCTTATCGAAGGCGGGGCCTAGGGCAAGCCGGAGATGCGTCTGCCGTGAAAGAGGAGACCTCAGGCGAGACGGAGTCATCATAGGGTCGGCTGCCCTCGCCCGAGGCTAGGCTCGGGCGTGGCGTGGTCAAGTCACTCGTATGGACTGATCCCTGACTTAATCAAACCCATCAGGCCTTTGCAGCTTTATGCTGATGGGGGTTACCAGCTGAGAATTAGGCGTCTTGAGGGTACCCCTAATTATGGTCCCCGACAAAAAGAATATAAATAATAATGGTATATCAATGATTTATTTATATTCCCATTTCATAAACATGAATAAATATTCATAACATTCATATTACATTGATACCTTCGGCTTCACAGAAGGTGAAAATGTGAATGTGACGCAAGAGCAATTACAGTCAGTGTGAGTAGTACGGTGTTACTGTTCATCTATTTATAGGCACGGGACGCAGCCCAGACAAAATTACATTCATGTCTCTGACATTTGCTGCTAGTCGTAAGGCGAGCTATCAGGACTGAGTAGTATTTTCCCCTTTAGGTCGGTTTCATCTTCCACCTTCAGCATTATACTGAGCCGAAGCTCTTTCGGCCACAGCTTTTGGCGTCCGTTCATCCTGCTTTCGGGTTGTATCTCTATATCACGCATACCTTCATTTCAAAGTCGAGGCCTCCTGTCAGACAACGATAGCCAGCGCACCAGATAAAGAGCTCGCTTGGCGTGTCTTTGCAACATCTCCATGACTAGTCGTGAGCCCGAGGTTGTCGGTGAGGACCACGGTAGCCACTCTAACACCGCGTCTCACAACCCTGATCAACATGCATTCTTGTTGAGTTCATGTTCACACCTCTATCAGTGGTCCTAACTCTTGCGCCTTTGGCACACTAGAGCTGGAGCATCGCCCCTAGTTGGGGAAGCGCCACCTAGTTGCTACGATGTCCCATCACACGCCTCCTCAAAAGTCCGACACCTCGAACGCCTAGAACCCTGGTGGACCGAAGCGAGGCCAAAAGGCCAGGCATTGGGCCGCCTCTACAACAGCAAGGGCAGGTCCATACCACTCCATTCATAACATTCAATGTCGCCTCGACTTCAGGGAGCCCCAACAACGCTAGGCCCCTTGCAGCTGTGTAGCGTTGCATTGCATCGTGACCCCGGGCCCAAGCGTAGATCTTGAGGCTGAGCAATAGAAACATTGTGCTTAGTATAATTTCTGCTTAAACCTATGGAGAAGCTCATTCGCTAGCATCCAACTGCCCTCATTCAATTTCCTGTGCAGAACACTGGAAACTGATAAATAAACTTCGTGGCTGTCGGAATGGGCCAGGTAGCATGCATGCCCCAGTTACTACTACTACTCGTAGCAGCGCAGCATTCTTATTGTTAACTCCACGTGCGCTTATCTTATAATCAACTCTTGTTACATGATTTATTTTGGTGTACGATTTCTAATAGTAGGATTTCGCATATAAACATCGCCTTCAGCGCACGTGTAGGACTGTAGTGTGGGCGCCCCGGACGGGCGGGTCACCGGTCACGCATTCTTCGTGTCGTCGTTGGTTAGTGGTTACTAGCTAGTACTATACTATACAACTAGAAAAATACCAGTATGTAATTGTGACGATATACCAATCATATTTTCATGATATAGTATAATGGTTGTATGACATGTGTAGACTCAGCCAGCCAGTATAATAGATTCTTCCAAAAAATTAAAATTAAAGTAAATATATAGCCCATATACTCGATATTAAACTGTATATTACACTTTATCTTAATCAAATGTCCAAGAAAAATATGAGTTAAAAAGCAGATCTATCTCTTTTTTATAGCTAACTCAGTCACTCGTCCTCCCTAGCTAACGAGATGATACTACCCACGAGCACTGGGCTGTATGGCATCATGTCTTATTGAATTTAGGTGTTTTTTCGTAGCCCATCTTGAAAGTAACGGCCTCACGTCACTTGACGATACACAATGCACAAAGACGAAGGACGTGGATTAGATTAGAAAGAAGTATAAGATTTTTTTGCAGAGGGAACAACGGTGAAAACCAGAAAAAATGTGCTTTATAGGAATAGATAGATATATGATTCTTGTTTATTTTATAAAGATTTTATAACTTTATAATATATAAATATATGTTTTTTGTTTGTTATGTACTACCAGAATATGATACGATGTCTCATATAAAATATGGTGTGTCGGCCAGCAGGTCCCACCAAGTGACGGCAAACAATTTATAAAATTAGGTCTCTTAAAATCCTGGGAGCAATTTATTCAGTCAATGACATAATAATCCATGTTAACGAATGAAAGGCCTTAAAGGTGGCCACGTCCGAGCCTAGCTGGGATAACTACCACCATCAAGCAAACCGACATGCATGAAAGCGACTGGAACATATATAAAAACAGATAGAAATGGGCAAATAATGAAACGACGACAATAAAGAATTGTCCACTCTACAACGACGACAATAAAGAGAAGTCCACTCTACAACGGTTCAATCAAATGGTGACGCACAGGACATTGTAAATCAAAAATAGATAAGACATAATGAGAGAATTTTTTAACCAAGCCAAAAAATTCGTCACCGAACGAAATCAAACCTGAAACTTTAAGGTGCTACTCGAAATCGTTTAACCACTAGAAAAGAGACCATTTCAAGCGTATATACAATGCACACATAACCGTGTATTATTATTATTATTATTATTATTATTATTATTATTATTATTATTATTATTATTATTATTATTATTATTATTATTATTACTACTATTACTACTACTACTACTATTACTACTACTACTACTATTACTATTACTATTACTATTACTATTACTATTATTATTACTATTATTATTATTATTATTATTATTATTATTATTATTATTATTATTATTATTATTATTATTATTATTATTATTAGTAAAAGCAGCAGCAGCTTCATCATAATTATTATATGCTGCATGCATGCCTAGATCATTTGTCCTCTGTTACTAGCTAGAAGGTAGCGAGTTGGACAGTCAACGAGCTGGCTTACACTATCGGATCGGCGAAGTTTTTGCCAAGTGTAACCCTGGACAAATAAGTCTCGGTGAACTGTACATCGACAACGGCTTCTTTGTCGAGTACTTTTTGTCGGTCACTCCGCAAAGAAAAGTCGCCGTCACGGGGCAAGTGACGGTGACGAAGCCTTTGTCGAGTGTCTTATCTAACTCTCGGCGAAGTCTTCCTTTTTGCCGAGTGCCAGCTGGGGTAGCTCTCGCCAATGAGAGCACCAGGGGGCCCTTTGACAGTTTTTTTTGCCGAGTGCATTAGGAGACACTCGGTAAATGTTGCTTCTTTGCCAAGTGTCTGCTCGACTAGCTCTCGAGAAATGGAGCACCCGTGGGCCCCTTTGATAGTCTCTTTGCTGAGTACCTCGGACATAGCACCCGACAAAGAAGCTTTGTCGGTTCCCAGGTGTGCCTTCTTTACCAAGTGCTATGGTCATGGCACTTGGCAAATCACCTCTTTGCTGAGTGTTACACTCGGCAACGTGACCAGGATACTCCTTTTTTATTTGTTTTTATTATTTCATCCAAACAATAGAAAGATATATCACATAATCATCACATATATCACAGAATCATCACATACATCATACACACCACATATCTTACAAAGACCATAAATCTCACAAATATCAACACATCAAACAAGTTCAGACACAAACATAAGTCTCCAACACTCACAAACATAAGTCTCAAGTATCTCACAAAGTATTACCAACATCAACAAGTTCAGACCAAATTATCTCACAAAGTAGTACATCCTCCCCCTAAACATGTGCATCATGTGCATGGGGACTCGTGAGGTCTGGGGATGACTTGTACAACTTGAGCATAAAAAATAAGCAAGTAAAGACAGTAATGCTTAAAGTAACATGATCAAAGGCATAAAACACATGTATGCTATAGATCAATCCAAGTTCCACGAATCTAAGACATTTAGCTCACTACGCAACCTGCAAAACCTTTTCTCATCTAAAGGCTTGGTGAAGATATCAGCTAACTGGTTCTTAGTGCTAATATGATAAATATTCATATCTCCCTTTGCTGGTGGTCTCTCAGAAAGTGATACTGGATGTCTATGTGCTTAGTGTGGATATGTTTAATAGGATTATCCGCCAAGCGGATTGCATTCTCATTATCACATAGGAGTGGGACTTTGCTCAGATTGTAGCCAAAGTACCGGAGGTTTTGCCTCATCTAGAGTAATTGCGCGCAGCACTGTCCTGCGGCAACATACTCGGCCTCAGCATTAGATAGGACAACGGATGTTTGTTTCTTAGAGCTCTAGGACACTAGGGACCTTCCCAGAAACCGACAAGTCCCTGATGTGTTCTTCCTATCAACCTTACACCCAGCATAGTCGGAATCTGAATATCTGATTAAGTCAAAGATAGACCCCTTTGGATACCAGATCCCGAAGCAAGGCGTAGAAACTAAATATCTAAGAATTCGCTTCACGGCCACAAGATGACATTCCTTGGGATCAGATTGAAATCTAGCACACATGCATACGCTAAGCATTATATCCGGTCTACTAGCACAAAGATAAAGTAAAGAACCTATTGTAGACCGATATGCCTTTTGATCAACAGACTTGCCTCCTTTATTGAGGTCTAAGTGTCTGTCTGTTCCCTTCGGTGTCTTAAACGGCTTTGCATCCTTCATCCCAAACCTCTTAAGTAAGTCTTGAGTGTACTTTGTTTGAGAGATGAAGGTTCCTTCCTTGAGTTGCTTCACATGGAATCCAAGGATGTAGTTCAACTTTCCCATCATAGACATCTCGAATTTCTGCATCATCGCCCTGCTAAACTCCTCACAAGACTTTTGATTAGTACAACCAAATATTATGTCATCAACATATATTTGGCATACAAACAAATCACCATTACAAGTCTTAGTAAAGAGAGTAGGATCAACTTTCCCAACCTTGAAAGCATTAGAAATAAGAAAATCTCTAAGGCATTCATACCATGCTCTTGGAGCTTGCTTAAGTCCATAGAGCGCCTTAGAGAGCTTATAGACATGGTCGGGATACCTGTCATCCTCGAAGCCAGGGGTTGTTCCACGTACACTTCCCCCTTGATTGGTCCATTGAGGAAGGCGCTCTTTACGTCCATTTGAAACAACTTAAACGAGTGGTGAGCAGCATATGCTAATAATATGCGTATTGACTCGAGCCTAGCTATAGGAACAAAAGTCTCCTCAAAATCCAAACCTACTACTTGGGCATAACCTTTTTCCACAAGTCGAGGCTTGTTTCTTGTCACCACACCGTGCTCATCTTGATTGTTGTGCAACACCCACTTGGTTCCCACAATGTTTTGCTTCGGACGTGGCACCAGGCTCCATACTACATTTCTCTTGAAGTTATTGAGCTCTTCCTGCATGGCAAACACCCAGTTTGGATCCTGCAAGGCTTCTTCTACCCTAAAAGGTTTAATAGAAGAAACAAACGAGTAATGCTCACAAAAGTTAGCTAAGCGTGAGCGAGTAGTTACTCCCTTGCTGATGTCACCCAGAATTTGATCCACCGGATGGTTTCTTTGAATGGTTGCCCGGACTTGAGTTGGAGGTGCTTCCTCCTCCTTATCCTTTTCTTCATGTGCTCCCCATGATTTATGCCTGCATCTTGAGGTACCTGTTCCTCATCTTGAGTTGGGGGATGCACAAATGTTGAGGAAGATGGTTGATCTTGGTCTTGTTGTTCCTGCGATCGCACATCACCTATTGCCATAGTTCACATTGTGGCCGTCGGAACCTCATCTTCATCTACATCATCAAGATCAACTTGCTCCCTTGGAGAGCCATTAGTCTCATCAAATACAACATCACTAGAGACTTCAACTAAACTCGATGATTTGTTGAAGACCCTACATGTCGTTGTATTTGAATCATAACCTAGTAAAAACCCTTCTACAGCTTTGGGAGCAAATTTTGAATGTCTACCTTTCTTTACTAAGATGTAGCATTTGCTCCCAAATACACGAAAGTAAGAAACATTGGGTTTGTTACCGGTTAGGAGTTTGTAGGACGTCTTCTTGAGGAAGCGATGAAGATAGAGCCGGTTTATGGCATGGCAAGTTGTATTTACAGCTTCCGACCAAAACCGCTCAGGCGTCTTGTATTCCCCAAGCATTGTTCTCACCATGTCGATGAGTGTCCTGTTCTTCCTTTCTACTACACCATTTTGCTCTGGTGTGTAGGCAACAGAGAATTCATGCTTGATGACTTCCTCCTCAAGATATTCTTTCACTTGAAGATTCTTGAATTCTGATCCATTGTTGCTTCTTATCTTCTTCACCTTGAGCTCAAACTTATTTTGAGCTCTCTTTAGGAAGCGCTTTAAAGTACCTTGGGTTTCTGATTTATCTTGCAAAAAGAATACCCAAGTGAAGCGGGAAAAGTCATCAACAATAACAAGACCATACTTACTTCCCCCGATGCTAAGATAAGCAACGGGCTCGAAGAGATCCATATAGAGGAGTTCCAGTGGTCTTGATGTTGTCATTATGTTCTTGCTTTGATGAGTAGTTCCCACTTGCTTTTCCTGCCTGGCATGCTGCACAAGGTCTGTCTTCTTCAAAATAGACATCGGTTAGTCCTAACACATGTTCTCGTTTAGACGCTTATGAAGATTCTTCATTCCGACATGTGCTAGACAGCAGTGCCAGAGCCAGCCCATATTAGTCTTAGCTATTAAACATGCATCTAGATCGGCATTCTCTTTAGAGAAATCAACTAAATAGAGCTTGCCGTCTAATACACATTTAAAAGCTAATGAACCATCACTTCTTCTAAAGACAAATACATCAATATTTGCAAATAAGCAATTATATCCCATATGACATAATTGACTTATAGATAGTAAATTGTAACCGAGAAATTCTACTAAGAACACATTAGAAATTGAATGCTCGGTAGTGATGGCTATTTTACCCAAACCCTTGACCTTGCCATGATTCCCATCTCCAAAGATGATCATGTCTTGGGAATCCTTGTTCTTGACGTAGGAGGTGAACATTTTCTTCTCCCCTGTCATCTGGTTTGTGCATCCGATATCAATAATCCAGCTTGTGCACCTGGATGCATAAACCTACAAGGTAATTTAAGATTGGGTTTTAGGTACCCAACTCTTGTTGGGTCCTACAAGGTTAGTCACATAAGACTTTGAAACCTAGGTTCAAGTTTTGTCTCTCTTGCACTTAGGCCCCAAATTTCTAGCAACTACTTTAACATTTTTGCACATAAGAACAAATGAATCATCATAAGTTTGATAAAGCATGGTTGGTCCATTTGATGCATTCCTAGGCGCATGAGGAGCAACATGATGAACATGGCGCCTAGGTCTATTCCTACCATGAGCATACGAAGAGCTAGATGATGCAAACATGGCATGAGGATCAAAAACAACATCATGACGTACAGGTAAAATAGCATGACTAATGCAACCATCACGATGAGCAATGTTAGAGGCATTCTTAACATGGGTATAAAAATAAGCATGATTCTTTGTACCATGAGAAGAATGAGAGCTACTGGCCATAGGAGCCTTCCCTTTCTCCTTGTTTAGATTGGAGGTCCTTTGGCTTGTTAAGTTCTTGGTTCCCTTTTGGAAACCAAGTCCATCCTTAATAGAGAGGTGTCTACCAATGGTGTAGGCATCCCTGGCAAATTTTAACTTTTCATAATCATTCTTGCAAATTTTAAGTTAACCATTAAGAAGTGCAACCTCATCATTCAACTTAAGAATAGTGGCAGCATGGGTATTGCAAGCATCAATAGCGATATCTTTACATTTATTGCAAATAGAAACATGTTCCACATTTGAACTAGCAACATTTACTTTTTCTAGCTTAGCATTTAAATTAGCATTTAAATTCTTAAGACTAGATATAGAATCATGACAAGAAGATAACTCAAATTAAAATAATCTATTTTTCATAGTTTCTAGAGCAAGAGATTTTTGAACATTAATAAAGTTATCATGTTCCTCATAAATAATATCTTCTTGTTTTTCTAACAACCTATCTTTCTCATTAAGGGCATCAATTAGTTCATTGATTTTATCTACTTTAGATCTATCTAAACCCTTAAAGAGATCACAAGAGTCTACATCATCATCGGATTCCTCATCACTAGAAGAAGTATACTTAGGGGTATCTCGTATATGTACCTTCTTCTCCTTAGCCATGAGGCGTGTGTGATGTTCATTGGGGAAGAGGGAGGATTTGTCGAAAGTGAAGGTAGTCAGTCCTTCATCGTCGGAGTCGAACGATGAACAATCGAAGTCCCATTCCTTGCCAATGTGCGCCTCGCCCTTCGCCTTCCTGTAGTTCTTCTTCTTCTCCTTCTTCCATTTCTTTTCTTGTCCCTGATCATTTTCGTTATCGGTACATTGTGCAGTAAAATGACTGGACTTACCACATTTAAAGTAGGAGCACTTTCCCTTTGATTTGTTCTTGTTGGGATACTCCTTGCGTCCTTTCAAAGCGGTCTTGAAGCGCTTGATTACAAGCGCCATTTCCTCTTCGTTGGGCCCAGCAGCCACCACTTTGTGCCACCTTGTTAGGTACCGCCTCCTTGCTGCTTGTTGCCTTGAGGGCAATGGGCTGTGGTTCGTAGAGTGGAAGCGGTCCATTTGCAATATCATCCACATACCTTGCTTCCTTTACCATCAAGCGCCCGCTTACAAATTTTCCGAGAATTTCCTCGGGCGTCATCTTGGTGTACCTGGGATTCTTACGGATAAGATTTACAAGATGAGGATCAATAATAGTAAATGATCTTAGCATGAGTCGAACGACGTCATGATCCATCCATCTTGTGCTCTCGTAACTTCGGATCTTGTTCACCAGGGTCTTGAGCTTGTTGTATGTTTCGGTTGGCTCCTCTCCCCTTTTCATAGCTAATCTCCCAAGCTCACCTTCCACCAATTTCATTTTGGTAATCATAGTGACATTGTTTCCCTTATGAGAGATCTTGAGGGTGTCCCAAATTTGTTTGGCATTATCCAAGCCACTGACTTTGTTATACTGATCCCTGCATAGAGTTGCTAGCAAAACAGTAGTAGCTTGGGCATTTTTATGAATTTGTTCATTAATTAATACAAGATTGTCACTACTATAAAATTGCATTCCATTTTCCACAATTTTCCAAATACTAGGATGGAGAGAAAATAAATGACTACGCATTTTATGGCTCCAAAAAGAATAGTCTTCTCCATCAAAGTGAGGGGGTTTACTGAGTGGAATAGATAATAAGTGAGCATTCAAATTATAAGGGATGAGAGAATAATCAAAAGAGTAGTTCTGATTAACCGTTTTCTTTTTCGACGAAGAGTCTTCGTCGTCGTCATCCCTTGGTGAAGAAGAGGAGGCATCGTTGTCATAGTAGATGATCTTCTTGATGCGCCTCTTCTTCTCTCCATCCTTTCTCTTGTTGTTTGAGCCTGAGTCAGTGGGCTTGTCACCTTTTGGCTCATCAACATAGAGAGTATCCTTCTCCTTGTCGTTGATCACCATCCCCTTGCCTTCAGGATCCATCTTTTCGGGCGGTTAGTACCTGAATGAAGAGTATGACTCTGATACCAATTGAGAGCGCCTAGAGGGGGGTGAATAGGTGATCCTGTAAAAATCAAGTCTAGACAACACAAACTTGGTTTATAATAAATGTTAGTGAGATCAAAACCAAGGTGATGTGAATAAGGAGGAGAGAACTCTTCACTTGATTGTTCCTTTAGAACATGTATTGATCTTAGGAACAATAGCACAAGTGAATATATGAGAACTCTATGGTAGAAAACTATCACAGAAAAAGATGCGCAAGTGACACTGTGATTTTATCCCATGGTTCGGCCAATGCCTACTCCACGTTGTGGTGACCTCCTTCGGTCAAGGATTGCACTCAATCCCTCTCAAGTGATCCAATGATCACACTTGAGTACCACAGTTTTCTTCCTTTTATCAAGTGTTCCCTTTGTGAGGAATCTTCACAAGTTGGAGTCTCTCACTCTTACAAGTTGATCACAAGTAAACCACAAGAGTAAGGGAGGGAATAGAAACACACACACGAACTAGAGTCGCAACAACACACACAGAGACAAGTCAAGAACTGAGCACACAAAACAATGCAGCGGAGTCATAGCTCAAATAAGTGCTCAAATTTCAAACGCAATGAACCGAATGCGTGCTTGTAGAGCCTAGGTGTTGTAGGATGTCTAATGGAGGCTTGGTGTACTGCTCATATGCCTAGGGGTCCCTTTTATAGCCCCAAGGTAGCTAGGAGCCGTTGGAGCTCCATTTGGAAGGCCTTGGTTGTCTTCTATCCGTGGGTGCACCGGACTACCAAGTGCACGCCGAACAATGAACAGTACGCGTGCTAGGCGCGACAGAGAATCCTCTGGTTGGCTGGTTTCTGCTTTTGGGGGGGCACTGGACTGTCCGGTGTGCCTGTTGACCGTTGGCCTGGTGCTGACGTGGCCACTAGCCATTGGCCGTTGGCTCATCGGACTGTCCGGCACGTCACGCGGACCAGAGCGCCCAGTTGGCCGGACCGTGCACCGGACCGTCCGGTGCTGCGTAGTCCAACACCTTTTCTATGTTTCTTCTTTTGTCTTCCTTTGATTCTTTTGGACTTCACTTAGCTGAGTCTCTAGCACTTAGACAAACATGATTAGCACACAAATCAATTGACTTAGTGTCCAGAGCATACCTTTTAGCTTGATCCATATAGATTTGCACTAATTCCTCTTCCGAGCTCATTTTTGCTTAAACACTTTTGCTCAATATCATGTTAGTTCAAACATAATGTGTTGTGCATCTAATCACCAAAACAATATAGAAATGGCCCAAGGGCATATTTCCCTTTCATATATGCCTCAGGCCCGACCTCCGGGTTGTAGGTGACGTGAGACATCACCTTGCCATTGTGGGCCATAGCAAACGCTGAGAAAATGGAGCAAGGCTGGCCACCATGTGACGCCGACTATGAGAAAACCAACGAGATGGTTAGAAATCATGACTAATGAAAAGTTATATACCTAAATAAAAAAGAGTGCGTACCCATGCTTCTACATATTTGTCGAGGCTGCAAAAGCCTTGGTGGTGGGAGGTACCTTGCATCATTAGACATCGTTCCCGGCTAGCATTGTGCACCTCGTCCCATTTGAGCGAGCACCACCTCTGCACCGTCTTCTCCCAGCACTGAGGATGCATGGCGCGCCAATAAGAAATCATCTACAAAAAACAAGTACACGGTTTATAAGAAGATATAATTAAGAATATTTAATATGAATATGAAAGTTATGTATTTACCTGCAAGCACTGGTCCTAAGTCAATGACATGGTTCGGCCATCCTACTTGCTCACCTTCTCCCTAAGGACGGGGCCATGGTAAGTGATGATGGCCTGGATTCGCGCCTCGTAGTGCATGTCCACGACGTGCTTCTTACAGCTCATGGTAGCCACCACATCCGCGCTGGCCTCATATCCAGCCTCGCATATGAAGAAATCCTGCATACAAAGATAATGTATCCATATATTATTTCAAGAATGTGCAATGAATGCGATGTATTAAACAAAATAGTGTGAGGAAGACTTAACCACAACTCTTGCATCACCCGCTTCGCCTTGTTGTTGAATTCCCTGCCATCCCAATCTACTGCATCGGGCGCAACGTTGTAGTGGTCGTAGGTGTAGGCTGGGCTTGTCACTTCATCGTACTCAACAAGTCTAGAGAAGTGTTCCCTGCACATAAGACCAAGGATGATATTGGGGTTGCAGCCGTGACCCCCTGCATTCTCCACAACCTTCCATGACCTATCCAATTGATAAAGAAAAAGTATTAGTTTCTATTATGAATTTGAACATATAATATGAAAAATCAACAACATCCAAAGTTACATACCTCTCCCCGTCATGTTGAATCAGCGGGTGCTTGTCAAGAAGTATGGGTCGCTGAGAGAGACTTGCTGACGTCGCAAGTAGACGTTCCTTGAACCTAAGGCGCTAGAACCTGAGGCGTTCTAATGAGAGTCGTTGTCATCTTGCTGGATCGCATCGACAGTAGTCTGCTACTCCACCTTCTATTGAGCGTCGTCATCCTGTTGTGCCTCATCCCCCATCCAACGGGTGCTCCTCATCCCCCTCCTTGTCATCGTCCCACCGCCCACCATATTTGTCCAACAACCAGCAATTAAGAGTAAGTAGATAAGCATAGATAAAAAAGATGTATTTAGAAAAAGATGCAAAATAAATAAAATATAACATTACACCGATTAAAAATAAACTCCATACGTGTCCGGGTTAGCTGGATCATAAGTCTCATCATCACTATCAACCATTTCATAGTCAACACGTTATAAAGACACAAGTTCGTCGTTAATGTCGTTGCCTTCAAGTATTTCAATGTCATTCTTATTTTGCACCTCATCATCCTTTGACTTATGAGGAATGTCCATATATGTTGCCTAAAGTGCCTCGGTGATATTCTTTTCAGTGTGCATCATGTCAATGTTGTATGGAAGGAGCTGGTCATCGTAATACGTGAGCTGAGTCAAGCCCGACTTATATGTCCACATATGCTGCTCACCATATCCCACAAAACCACCTTCTAGGTTGGCCATGAGACCATCTATCTGTTGGCGAACTTAGGCACCATTCATCATTGCAGGTGGGCTATAACACCCTGAATTTAGGGATATAAAATTTCTTTCTAATTATCAACCAAATTCAGGTGTTACTCTTCTCTCTCTCTAGTTTCTCTCTCTCTCTTTCTTTTGGTTAGATTTAGCTTAATTAGTGGGGGTTATTTACTTTATTTTGTCAAAACAATATGAGTCATGAAATGTTGCATCATGTTGAGCTCCAAATATTCTTTGAATTGTTGCACATGTTTGATTTGGTTTGAATTGAAACTTGATTTGAATTTGAATTGAAAACCCTAGAGAAAATAAGTAGAAAAGCAATTAGGAATTCTCTGGAAAATGGATAAACCCAATTCGGCCCAGTTGGCCCACCAGGACCAGCCCCTCGCGCGCCCTTGGTCTCTAGCAGGCGGGCCTCGCCTGTCGGTGCCAACTCGCGTACCTCTTCTCTTCCTCTCTCCCTCTCGCTGCTCTATGGGACCGACCTGTCGGCGCCATTTCTATTTCGCGTGCGCTCGCTCTCTCTCTGCCTCGTGGACCCCACCCGTTAGCTCGTCCCTAACGTCCCGCCCACGTCCCTCACCGAGGACACGCCCACGTCCGCGCGTTCTCTGGCCACCTCCGCATGCCCCTCGCCCCTTTAGAGCCCCGCGCCCTACTCTCCCACTTCCCCCTGCTCACTTGCGCCTTCAGCCGAGCTCTCTCGCCCCCTCTCTTGCCCTACGCGCGCAACCAGATAAGCTCCGCCGCCGCACACCAAAGACCGCCGTCGTTCCACGACCGTCGTTGAGCCCACGTCGCGCCCATTCCCTTGGTAAGCTCCATCGCATCACCAACAGCTCAGGACACCCTTCGATTCATCCTTTCCCCCTCTGGTTTGCCCAATCCACGCTCACCGGAGCACTTCTTGCGCAGCCGGAGTCTGCCGCCATCGACCTGAGGCTTCATCGCCTCCCTGTCGTCCTCCGGGCGCTCTTGAGTTCGCACTCGCGGTAGGCAAGTTCCTGTGCACTTAATTCGTTCGTTAATGCCCTGGCGCCCGTGCAATTCCTCGCCGGAGTGGAGTTGCGCCGCCGTTAGCCCGCCTCGCAGTGTTTCACACTCTCTGGTGCTCCCACGCCAGCGTGATGCCCACGGTCGAGTTCGCCATGTCGTCCAAAACGCGCCTGAGCCCTTCCCCGATCCCCTAGAGCCCCGCCATGGCCATCCCCCTCGTCTCCGGCGAGACCTCGCCGCGGGGTCGAGCGGTGCCACCGCACCCATGACCGGTCACCGGCCATTGGATCTCGAGCGTCCGTTTGAGATCTAGAGGCCTGGATTTATTTAGGCCAGATCTAATCCTGACCGCCCGATCCAGACCCGACCGTTCTCCACTCTCTCCCTCACCCATGCCCCTGCCACTAGGCCCAGCCTATCAGCCCTGCCCTGGTTCGCTGACACTTCGAGCCCACCTGTCAGCGCTCACCGCGCGGCCGCGCCCGGGTGCTCGACCATGAGATCTAATCTCGACCATCCGCTCGGGATCACGCGTTCCAGAGTGCTCGATACCCCTTTGCGTGGTAGTTTTGCGTAAGAGACCCTCGAGTTTCTGAGAATCAATCTGCCATCCCTGGTTTTCGCGCGTAGGTCCCTGAAATCTTTCAGATTGAACCCTAGGCTTTTAAATAATCACAGAATTAGGCTTAATTTCATATTTTAAACTTCAAAATTTGTTTATTTCATATCTTTTTCATATGAACTCCAAATTTAGTGGTTCAAATTGCAAAATGCTCATAGGAATATTCTCTGTTCAAATAAATTATGTTCATCTACAGTTTGTGTACTCTAAATTTTGGTCTAAGCTATAGGTTAGTTTATGAATTGATTGATTTATGTAAGAAAATAAATAAAAAGGAAATGATAATGGCACTTAGATGTTTAACTTTGTGAAATTAATGAAATGTTGTGCATGAATTTATCCCTAGTATAATTTTGTGTCTCACTAAAATTTAGTGGCACTAAACAATATAGTCTATAATATCGAGGGAATCACTGATCTCTAATCATACTAAACCCTAACACTTAAGCCTACCCTTTTATATTCATAATGTCTTGTCAAACTAATGCATACTTGATTGTACATGTTTGGTGTGCTGTTCATTTGTACTTCCCAAATGTATTGAATGTATGATCGCTTTATTTAGACAACGAGCAGCACGTGGTTCCTGAGTGTGTTGCCGAAGATCTTCCTGAGCAACAACCTGGTGAAGGCAAGTGTCCTCTGACCTATTATGTCCTATCTACTTATAATTCATTGTCCCGCAATACATTATTGAAACTTAAGGATTGACTAGTTTGTATTTACCATATCCTTGTTTACCTTTTGGGTTATTCTGGTTAGCTTTATGCTATTGCTTTACTTTAATCAATGAACATGATGTGAATATTATGATACGATGATGTTATCCCGATGATGTTCTTGTGGTGACTTTAGGGGACTTAGGTTGTTTCCTGAGTACCTCTCGTAAGGACCTGTTTGGGGAGTGACAACCCGGGATAACAGTGCAACCATGAGGGTGGAACGGGATGCCCTTAGCTGATTAATTAGAGGAACCAAAGGAGTAGTTGGCTTCGCCGTAGGGCCGTTAATGGGGCCCGAGCACAGTACTTGCTCTGTCGAGGCTAGTTGCAGAGGTTCTTTGATTTGGTTTTGTTAGTCACCCTTACTTTGGGGAGAGATACTGTGTTTATCAAACTGGAGAAACCTAACGGTCGGCTGTGACCTCTAGGAAATCTTTGTAAAGGCTATGTAGTGAGACCCTACCGGATCACCTCGGAAGTGATCAAAGGGGAGGCTAGAACCCTGGGCAGAAAGGGAATCATGGCTCGTGGGTAAAGTGTGCGACCTCTACAGAGTGTTAGAAACTGGTATATCAGCCATGCTCATGGTTAAGAGCAGCCTTGGGGTCCTCTTTGATTAGGACTTTGGTTACTTTTATGATGATGGTTAATATGGATGGTTATAATTTTGGTCTCTGGTATTTCCTCTTGGCTCTGCTAATAGTAATAAATACTTGACCAACTAAAAGCAACCACTTAACCTTAACTCCATATACAGCTAGTCCACTTTAGCCAAACAGGACATTTGCTAAGTACGTTGAAGTGTACTCACCCTTTCTTTACAAACCACCCCACCCCAAGTTGTCCCCACTGTACTTAGTGCTCAGGAGGACATGCTGGCAACATGGAGGACTTCAAAGAGTTCTAGGACTACGACAAGTTCTAGTTTTTCTTAGTGGCAAACCTCTAGTAAGCTGCCTGTGTAGGCCCTATCTGCTATGTTATGTATTTCTGCACTTTGATATTAATGTTAAAAGACTATGGCTATGTATTAGACTCTATGGATGTCTTGGACATCTTGATGTAAATAAAGTACCTTTCTGCTATTTACTTTGAGCAATGTGTGATGATGTCCAATTATGTAATCGCTATGTACGTGAGTTTCTGATCCTGGCACGTACATGGTTTGCATTCGGTTTGCCATCGAAAACCGGGTGTGACATAAGTGGTATCAAAGCCTTGCTGACTGTAGGACCGCTAACCCAGAGTAGAATGGTCGCCCTAAGGACTACAAACCCCTACTCTTATCTTGACCCTAGTGTCCTTTCAAAAGTTGGCCATCCTGAACAATTCTATGTTATTTACTTATCTCACAAAATTTTGTCTCACTTTTCTTTCTGTTTACTTTCTGGTCATATAGTTCTACTCTCAATCTTGTGCTTATGATGTCTTTTATAGATGTCTCGTATTAGATGCATTACACATAAGTCGGTGATCCCCATTTTGCCTTCTCGCCTGGCGGAGCACCCACTGCGCCGCACGGTGCCAGGTCAGTCTAGTCACGTGGAGAGACTGCATCGTCGCCTGCACGAGGAGCAGGAGCGCTGACGCCAGGAGCAGGAGCAGGACCAGGAGTAGGAGCAACAGGACTCTTCCCCCTCGCCTGAGTAGGAGGTGGAGTCTGGGAGGCAGCCTTCCCCTGCACCTTAGCTAGAGATGCCCCCTACACCACCACAGGGCATCCCAGCTGCTGGAGGAGACCCTGATGGAGACGGAGACGACAATGACGCTGGTGGCAATTCGAGCCACGACACGGAGCTCTCGGAGGAGCAGGAGCCGAAGGGATGGATCACTAGACCCATCACTCGTGACGCCGCTTGTGGGTGTCACTTTCATGATGCTCTCGACATCTTGCTGCGTCGGGCCTTCGACCGACACACATGGTCTATCGAGTACCATTGTGTAGTCTACCATCATCGTCGTGGGTTATACCCAGACCAGTGGGAGGCTACTTGCTTGGTGCGTCGTCCGGACAATGATCTCCGGGGTGCAGAGGCCTTCTCAGAGCAATATTCTATCACTGAGAGGGATACTGCCGAGGTAGCCATGCAAGATGCAACACGACGTGCACTTTATTATTATTGCTCGTTGTTCAGCGGGGTAGCTGATAGCCTTGACCTAAAGTACTACCCTCGCCACTTGACCGGCAATGCTAGAGGTGTGATTGTCTCGCTTGTTGGTGAAGGAAATCCTAGGCTGAACAACATGGTCAACCTGGCCGCCGTGCTCAACACCGAGCTAGACCACACCCTTGACGAGTTGGGCAAGGTTCGGGCAGAGGTTGCAGAACTGCATGCTGAGTGCGCAACATGCCACTATCTGGATGGTGGTTCTCCCACCCCTATCGAGATTCAACACCCTAACCGTTCACCGCCCCGTGGTCGCTTCGAGTATGGTACCCAGACCGTAGGACCCACATAGATTTGGATCCCTAGATCGACGGAATAATGACTGTTATAATGCTTAATTCATTGTCTTAGTCTTAGTCAGTCTTAGTTAGAGTTAGTTTGCTTATCATATGTTGGGATGCTTGTCATGATGAACATGTAATGAAGTTGGATCTTTGTAATGATTCTCATCAAGGTGTGGGTATCCCCTGCAACTTGGTGTAGTTATTAATAAAGTCAGTTATTTAGTTGGGTAATCCCTTTATTTTCACTTTCCTCTTTATCTGAGAGGCTATCAGTGAAGATGATCATTTGTTCAGTGCTATGAAGATTTCCATATATCTTTTCTTATGCTGAAAGACTGCAGAGTCAGATCTAATCTGTGTGTGCTTTCTACAGATGTCTGAGAACAGGAGTAGAGGTGCAAGAGCAAGGCGTGCTCAGCCGGAACAGTAGGCACCCCAGGAGGAGGCAGCTCAGCAACAGCAGTTGCCACCGCCACCCTCGATGACCTTTGAGCAGATGTTCATGATGCAAACTCAGGCAGTCCAAGCAATTGGTCAGACCCTAGCAGCAATGCAGTAGGTGCAGCAGTAGCCACCCCCACCTCATCCTCAAGTGCAAGTTCAGATGCCTCAGGTGCCTAGAGACAAGTGGGCAGAATTCATGAGGGGCCATCCCCCTGTCTTTGCCCATTTTGCTGATCCCATGGACACTGAAGATTGGTTGCGTACTGTGGAGCGTGAGTTGCATACTGCCTAGTGCAACGATAGTGAAAAGGTTCTGTATGGTCCCTGTCTGCTAAGGGGAGCAGCACAGTCTTGGTGGGAGTCTTTTCTCGCCACCCATGCCAACCCTGAAGCCATCACCTGGGAGGAGTTCAGGGACAACTTCTGTTGCTACCATGTGCCTGAAGGACTTATGATAGTAAGAAAGGAGGATTTTCTAGCTTTGAAGCAAGGTCACCTGTCTGTCAATGAGTACAGGGACAAGTTTCTACAGCTGTCACGCTACGCCTAGAAGATGTCAACACGGATGCTAAAAGGCAGTACCGTTTTCTGAGAGGTCTGGTTGACCCCCTTCACTACCAGCTGATGAACCACACTTTCTCCACCTTCCAGCATTTGATAGACATAGCAATCATGACTGAAAGGAAGCACCGGGAAATGGAGGACAGGAAACACAAGATTGATGGATCTCAGGTCGGGAGTAGCAGCCGTCCCCGCTACTCAGGCAACCCACCCCAGCAATTCAAGCAAGGTCACCAGCACCAGAATCATCGTTAGCACCATTACCAGAGGCAGTTTCCTCAGCAGTAGCAGCAGTACCGTCAAAGCAACCAGCAGGGAGGAAATCAGTACCAGCGTCAGAACAACCAGGCAGCTCGCCTTCCTGCCCCAGCAACCAACCAGAACAACCAAGCAGCTCCAGTGCAAGTAGGAGGCTGCACATGTTTCCATTGTGGGGAACAAGGCCATTGGGCGAATCATTGCCTAAAGAAAGCAGCTCAGCAGCCAGCTCCTAATGCCCTTGCCAGGCAGAATGCAGCACAACAAGGAGGCAACAACTGTGGTCAGGCCTATAACCGTGGAAAGGTAAACCACCTATAGGCCAAAGCAATCTAGGATGCTCAGGACGTGGTAGTAGGTATGTTTCTAGTCGAATCCTATCCAGCAAAAGTATTATTTGACACTGGTGCCACGCATTCCTTTGTTTCTACATCATGGGTAGAAGCACATAACATCCCCATAAAACCAATGATTCCACCCTTAAGAGTTAATTCAGTTGGGGAAAAGTTCAGTCCGATAGGATTTGTCCGAATCTAAGGATTGAAATAAGGGGGATAGACTTCCCCGCTAACCTAGTAGTAATGGGTACTCAAGGGTTAGATGTCATCCTAGGGATGAATTGGCTACACAGAAACAAGGCCACTGTCAGTTGTGATAAGAGAACAGTCAAGTTGGTGTCCCCATCTGGAAAGGAAGTAGTAACTAAACTGTACTTGCCTAAACTAGAAGAAGGAGCCTTTCACCATTTATCAGTAGATGTCAAGGAGACCAATCCAATTAAGGATATTAGAATTGTGTCATAATTCCCCAACGTGTTCCCTGAAGAGTTACTTGGCATGCCACCTGAAAGGAAAGTTGAATTTGCCATAGAACTCATCCTAGGCACCGTCCCTATATCCAAGAGAGCCTATCGAGTGTTCGGACCAGAGTTGGTGGAACTCAAGAAGCAGATTGATGAATTGTTAGAGAAAGGCTCCATCAGACCAAGTACTGAAAGTCACCTAGACGGGGGTGAATAGGCGGAATCTGAAAATTATAAACTTATGCACAACTACAAGCCAGGGTTAGCGTTAGAATTAAAATCGAGTCTGAAAAGAGAGGGAAAAAACAAATCACAAGCAAATGAAGAGTGTGACACGGTGATTTGTTCTCTTTCAACCCTTTCCCTCTCTTAAACGGTCACCTAGACCGAGTGAGCTTCTCTTCTCAATCAATCGGGACACTAAGTCCCCACAAGGACCACCACACAATTGGTGTCTCTTGCCTTGATTACAATTGAGTTGGGAACAAGAAATGAGGAAGAAGAAAAGTGATCCAAGCGCAAGAACTCAAATAAACACAATTATATCTCTCTCACTAGTTACTATTTGATTGGAATGATCTTTGGACTTGGGAGAGGATTTGATCTCTTGTTTGTGTCTTGGAGTGAAGTCTAGAGCTCTTGTATTGAATGCAATGGCTGAAAACTTGGATGCCTTAAAGTGTGGTGGTTGGGGGGTATTTATAGCCCCAACCACCAAAGTGGCCGTTGGGAGGGGCTGCTGTCGTATGGCACACCGGACAGTCCGGTGCGCCACCGGACACTGTCCGGTGCGCCAGCCACGTCACCCAACCGTTAGGGTTCGACCGTTGGAGCTCTGACATGTGGGGCCACTGGACAGTCCGGTGGTGCACTGGACAGTCACTGTTCACTGTCCGGTGCGCCTTCTGGTGCCTGCTCTGACTTCTGCGCGCGCAGTTGCACTGTTCACTATTCACTTTATACTTTTGCAGGCGACCATTGGCGCAGATAGCCGTTGCTCCGCTGGTACACCGGACAGTCCGGTGCTACACCGGACAGTACGATGAATTATAGCGGAGTGGCTCCCCAAATTCCCGAAGCTAGCAAGTTTGAGTTGATCCACCCTAGTGCACCGGACACTGTTCGGTGGTGCACCGGATGCTGTCCGGTGGCACACCGGACAGTCCGGTGCGCCAGACCAGGGTATCCTTCGGTTGTCTTTTGCTCTTTTTATTTGAACCCTTTCTTGGACTTTTATTGGTTTGTGTTGAACCTTTGGCACCTGTAGAACTCATAATCTAGAGCAAACTAGTTAGTCCAATAATTTGTGTTGGGCAATTCAACCACCAAAATCATTTAGGAAAAGGTTTGACCCTATTTCCCTTTCAATCTCCCCCTTTTTGGTGATTGATACCAACACAAACCAAAGCAAATATAAAAGTGCAGAATTGAACTAGTTTGCATAAGGTAAGTGCAAAGGTTGCTTGGAATGAAACCAATAATTATTTCTACTAGATATGCATGGATGGTTTTCTTCTTATTAAAATTTTGGACCACGCTTGCACCACAAGTTTTGTTTCTTGCAAATTCTTTGTAAAATTCTTTTCAAAAACCTTTTGCAAATAGTCAAAGGTATATGAATAAGATTGAAAGAAGCATTTTCAAGATTTGAAATTTTCTCCCCCTGTTTCAAATGCTTTTCCTTTGACTTAAACAAAACTCCCCCTCAATGAAATTCTCCTCTTAGTGTTCAAGAGGGTTTTACAAATTTTTGAAGATATTCTCCCTCTTTTGAAAACACATTAAGATACTAATTTGAAAACTTCATTTTTTAAAATTCGGTGGTGGTGCGGTCCTTTTGCTTTGGGCTACTACTTTCTCCCCCTTTGGCATGAATCGCCAAAAACGGATACTTGTGAGTGAAATATAACCCCTTTTACTTTCTCCCAATTGGCAAACAAATAAATATGAGTGAAGATTATACCAATGGGGAGAACTATGCGGAATACCGGCAAAGAGTAGATAATACCGATGGAGTTGAGTGGAAGCGTCGTCTTTGCCGAATACTCCATTTCCCTTTCAATTCTATGACTAAGCATGAGAGTACACTTGAAAACACATTAGTCATAGACATAAAAAAGATATGATCAAAGGTATATAAATGAGCTATGTGTGCAAAGAATCAATCAAAATTCCTAGAATCAAGAATATTTAGCTCATTCCTAAGTTTGGTAAAGGTTTTCTCATCTAAAGGCTTGGTAAAGATATCGGCCAATTGATCTTTGGTGTTAATATAGGCTATCTCGATATCCCCCTTTGTTGGTGATCTCTCAAAAAGTGATACCGAATGGCTATGTGCTTAGTGCAGCTATGTTCAACGGGATTATCCGCCATGCAGATTGCACTCTCATTATCACATAGGAGAGGGACTTTGCTAAATTTGTAGCCATAGTCCCTAAGGGTTTGCCTCATCCAAAGCAATTGCGTGCAACAATGGCCTGCGGCAATATACTCGGCTTCGACGGTAGAAAGAGCTACTGAGTTTTGTTTCTTTGAAGCCCAAGACACTAGGGATCTTCTCAGAAACTGACAAGTCCCTGATGTGCTCTTCCTATCAATTTTACACCCTGCCCAATCAGCATCTGAATATCCTAATAAATCAAAAGAGGATCCCTTGGGGTACCACAGACCAAACTTAGGTGTATGAACTAAATATCTCAAGATTCTCTTCACGGCCCTAAGGTGAATTTCCTTAGGATCGGCTTGGAACCTTGCACACGTGCATACGGAAAGCATAATGTCCGGTCGAGATGCACATAAATAGAGTAAAGATCCTATCATCGACTGGTATACCTTTTGATCTACGGATTTACCTCCCGTTTCGAGGTCGAGATGCCCATTGGTTCCCATGGGTGTCTTGATGGGCTTGGCATCCTTCATTCCAAACTTGGTAAGTATGTCTTGAATGTACTTTGTTTGGCTGATGAAGGTGCCCTCTTGGAGTTGCTTGACTTGAAATCCTAAGAAATACTTCAACTCCCCCATCATAGACATCTCAAATTTTTGTACAGTGATCCTACTAAACTCTTCACATGTAGATTTGTTAGTAGACCCAAATATAATATCATCAACATAAATTTGGCATACAAACAAATCATTTGCAATTGTTTTAGTAAAGAGAGTAGGATCGGCTTTTTCGACTTTGAAGCCATTAGTGATAAGAAAATCTCTTAGGCATTCATACCATGCTCTTGGGGCTTGCTTGAGCCCATAAAGCGCCTTAGAGAGTTTATAAACATGGTTAGGGTACTCACTATCTTCAAAGCCGAGAGGTTTCTCAACATAGACCTCTTCCTTGATTGGTCCATTGAGGAAGGCACTCTTCACGTCCATTTGATAAAGCTTAAAGCCATGGTAAGTAGCATAGGCAAGTAATATACGAATTGACTCAAGCCTAGCTACGGGTGCATAGGTTTCACCAAAATCCAAACCTTCGACTTGTGAATACCCCTTGGCCACAAGTCGTGCCTTGTTCCTTGTCACCACACTATGCTCATCTTGCTTGTTGTGGAAAACCCACTTGGTTCCTACAACATTTTGGTTAGGACGTGGAACTAAATGCCATACCTCATTCCTCGTGAAGTTGTTGAGCTCCTCTTACATCGCCAGCACCCAATCCGAATCTTTAAGTGCGTCCTCTACCTGTGTGGCTCAATAGAGGAAACAAAAGAGTAATGTTCACAAAAATGAGCGACTCGAGATCGAGTGGTTACCCCCTTATGAATATCGCCGAGGATGGTATTCACGGGGTGATCTCTTTGAATCGCCTAGTGGACACTTGGGTGTGGCGGTCTTGGATCATCATCTTCCTTGTCTTGATCATTGACATCTCCCCCTTGATCATTGCTCTCCTTTTGAGGTGGCTCATCCTCTTGATTTTCATTTTCATCATCTTGAGCTTGATCCTCATCTTGGGTTGGTGGAGATGCTTGTGTAGAAGATGAGGGTTGATCTTATGTTTGTGGAGGCTCTTCGGATTCCTTAGGACACACATCCCCAATGGACATGTTCCTTAGCGTGACGCACGGAGCCTCTTCATCATCTAGCTCATCAAGATCAACTTTCTCTACTTGAGAGCTGTTAGTCTCATCAAACACAATGTCACAAGAAACTTCAACTAGTCCAGTGGACTTGTTAAAGACTCTATATGCCCTTGTGTTTGAATCATAACCAAGTAAAAAGCCTTCTACAGCCTTAGGAGCAAATTTAGATTTTCGACCTCTTTTAACAAGAATAAAACATTTGCTACCAAAGACTCTAAAATATGAAACATTGGGCTTTTTTACCGGTGAGGAGTTCATATGATGTCTTCTTGAGGATTCGGTGAAGGTAGAGACGGTTGATGGCATAGCAAGCGGTGTTGATTGCTTCTGCCCAAAACCGGTCGGAAGTCTTGTACTCATCAAGCATGGTCCTCGCCATGTCAAGTAGAGTTCTATTCTTCCTCTCCACTACACCATTTTTTGTGGCATGTAGGGAGAAGAGAACTCATGCTTGATGCCCTCCTCAAGAAAGCCTTCAATTTGAGAGTTCTTGAACTCCGTCCCATTGTCGCTTCTAATCTTTTTGATCCTTAAGCCGAACTCATTTTGAGCCCGTCTCAAGAATCCCTTTAAGGTCTCTTGGGTTTGTGATTTTTCTTGCAAAAAGAACACCCAAGTGAAGCGAGAATAATCATCCACAATTACAAGACAATACTTACTCCCGTCGATGCTTATGTAATCTATCGAGCCAAATAAATCCATGTGGAGTAGCTCAAGCGGCCTGTCGGTCGTCATGATGTTCTTGTGTGGATGATGAACACCAACTTGCTTCCCTGCTTGACATGCGCTACAAATCCTGTCTTTCTCAAAATAAAATTTGTTAGTCCCAAAATGTGTTCTCCCTTTAGAAGCTTATGAAGATTCTTCATCCCAACGTGGGCTAGTCGGCGATGCCAGAGCCAACCCATGTTAGTCTTAGCAATTAAGCAAGTGTCGAGTTCAGCTCTATTAAAATCAACTAAGTATAGCTGACCATGTAACACTCCCTTAAATGCTATTGAATCATCACTTCTTCTAAAGACAGTAACACCTACATCCGTAAAAAGACAGTTGTAACCCATTTTACATAATTGAGAAACTGAAAGCAAGTTATAATCTAAAGAATCTACAAGAAAAACATTGGAAATAGAGTGGTCAGGTGATATAGCAATTTTACCAAGTCCTTTGACCAAACCTTGATTTCCATCACCGAATGTGATAGCTCGTTGGGGATCTAGGTTTTTTTCATAGGAGGAGAACATCTTTTTCTCCCCAGTCATGTGGTTTGTGCACCCGCTATCAATGATCCAACTTGAGCCCCAGATGCATAAACCTACAAAATAAATTTAGGCCTTGTTCTTAGGTACCTAAACGATCTTGGGTCCTTTGACATTAGAAACAAGCACCTTGGGTACCCAAACACAAGTTTTTGATCCCTTGTGTTTGCCCCCAACATATTTGGCAACTACTTTGCCTGATTTATTAGTAAGCACATATGAAGCATCAAAAGTCTTAAATGAAATATTAGGTCCATTTGATGCAATAGGAGATTTCTTTTTAAGCATTTTAACATGTGTAGAACACCTAGAGCTAGAAGCCTCATTCTTATAAATAAAAGCATGGTGAGAAACAGAATGAGTCTTCTTGGCATGAATTCTCCTAATCTTATCCTCAGGATAACCAGCAGGATATAAAATATAGCCCTCGTTATCTTGAGTCATGGGAGCTTTGCCCTTAACAAAATTAGACAATCTTTTAGGAGGGGCATTAAGCTTGACATTGTCTCCCTGTTGGAAGCCAATGCCATCCTTAATGCCAGGGCGTCTCCCACTATAAAGCATGCTACCAACAAATTTAAATTTCTCATTTTCTAGTTTTTGCTCGGCAATTTTAGCATCTAGTTTAGCTATATGATCATTTTGTTGTTTAATCATAGCAAGGTGATCATGAATAGCATCAATATTAACATCTCTACATCTAGTGCAAATAGAAACATGATCAACCGTAGATGTAGAGGCTTTGTAATCATTTAATTCAACAATCCTAGCGTGTAAAATAGCATTCTCATCTCTAAGCTTGGTAATAGCATCATTGCAAACATTTAAATCTTTAGCCTTAGCAATTAATTTTTCATTCTCAATCTTAAGGCTAGCAAGAGATTCATTCAACATATCAATCTTAGCAATTAAACTAGCATTATCATTTCTAAGATTAACAATTGAATCATCACAAACATTTGATTTCTCAACCTTAGTAACTAATTTGGCATTTTCATTTCTAAGGCTAGAAATAGTGTCATGGCAAGTGCTAAGCTCACTAGTTAATTTTTCATTTTTCTCTACCTCCTGAGCATAAGCATTTTTAACCTTAACATGCTTTTTGTTTTCCTTAATAAGGAAGTCCTCTTGGCTATCCAAGAGTTCATCCTTCTCATGAATCGCACTAATCAATTCATTCAATTTCTCTTTTTGTTGCATGTTAAGATTGGCAAAAAGACTAAGCAAGTTATCCTCATCATCACTAGAATTATCCTCATCACTAGAAGTTGCATACTTAGTGGAGGATCTAGATTTTACCTTCTTCTTCTTGCCATCCTTTGCCATGAGACACTTGTGGCCGACGTTGGGGAAGAGGAGGCCCTTGTTGATGGCGATGTTGGTGGCATCCTCGTCGTTGGAGGAGTCGGTGGAGCTCTCGTTGGAGTCCCACTCCCGGCAAACATGGGCATCGCCACCCTTCTTCTTGTAGTACCTCTTCTTCTCCTTCTTCTTCCCCCTCTTGTCGTCGCCCCTGTCACTGTCACTAGAAATAGGACATTTTGCTATAAAGTGATCGGGCTTACCACACTTGTAGCAAACCTTCTTGGAACGAGGCTTGTAATCTTTCCCCTTCCTTTGCTTGAGGATTTGGCGAAAGCTCTTCATGATGAGCGCCATTTCCTCATTGTCAAGCTTGGAGGCGTCAATGGGAAGCCTACTTGATGTAGACTCTTCTTTCTTCTCCTCCGTTGCCTTGAATGCGACGGGTTGTGCCTCGGGTATGGAGGAGGCGCCATGCTCGATGATTTTCTTGGACCCTTTGATCATGAATTCAAAGCTCACAAATTTTCCTATCACTTCCTCGGGAGACATTAGTTTGTATCTAGGATCACCATGAATTAATTGTACTTGAGCAGGATTAAGAAAAACTAGTGATCTTAGAATAACCTTGACCATTTCATGGTCATCCCATTTGGTGCTCTGGAGGTTGCGCACTTGGTTCACCAAGGTCTTTAGACGGTTGTACATGGCTTGCGGGTCTTCTCCTTGGTTGAGCATGAACCGACCGAGCTCCCCCTCGATCGTTTCCCTCTTGGTGATCTTGGTCACCTCGTCTCCTTCGTGCGCGGTCTTGAGCACGTCCCAAATTTCCTTGGCGCTCTTCAACCCTTGCACCTTATTATACTCCTCTCGACTTAGAGAGGCGAGGAGTATAGTAGTGGCTTGGGAGTTGAAGTGCCGAATTTGGGCAACCTCGTCCGAATCATAATCTTCATCCCCCGGTGATGGTACCTGCACTCCAAAATCAACAACGTCCCAAATACTAGCGTGGAGTGAGGTTAGGTGATGCCTCATTTTATCACTCCACATGTTATAATCTTCACCCTCAAAAACGGGTGGTTTTCCTAGTGGGACCTAAAGTAAAGGAGTGCGTTTTGAAATGCGAGGATAGCGTAGGGAAATCTTACTAAACTTCTTGCACTCATGGCGCTTAGAAGTGACGGATGGCGCATCGGAGCCGGAGGTGGATGGCGACAAAGAATCGGTCTCGTAGTAGACCACCTTCTTCATTTTCTTTTTATTGTCGCCACTCCGATGCGACTTGTGAGGAGGTGATTCCTCCTTCTTCTTGTTGCGGGACTCTACCGATGGAGCCTTCCTGTGGCTTGTGGCGGGCTTCTCGTCGGTCACCATCTCCTTCTTGGCGTGATCTCCCGACATCACTTCGAGCGGTTAGGCTCTAATGAAGTACCAGGCTCTGATACCAATTGAAAGTCGCCTAGAGGGGGGGTGAATAGGCAGAATCTGAAAATTATAAACTTAAGCACAACTACAAGCTGGGGTTAGCGTTAGAATTAAAATCGAGTCTGAAAAGAGAGGGCAAAAACAAATCACAAGCAAATGAAGAGTGTGACATGGTGATTTGTTTTACCGAGGTTCGGTTCTTGCAAACCTACTCCTCATTGAGGTGGTCACAAAGACTGGGTCTCTTTCAACCCTTTCCCTCTCTCAAACGGTCACCTAGACCGAGTGAGCTTCTCTTCTCAATCAATCAGGACACTAAGTCCCCACAAAGACCACCACACAATTGGTGTCTCTTGCCTTGATTACAATTGAGTTGGAAACAAGAAATGAGGAAGAAGAAAAGCGATCCAAGCGCAAGAACTCAAATGAACACAATTATCTCTCTCTCACTAGTCACTATTTGATTGGAATGATCTTTGGACTTGGAAGAGGATTTGATCTCTTGTTTATGTCTTGGAGTGAAGTCTAGAGCTCTTGTATTGAATGCAATAGCTGAAAACTTGGATGCCTTGAAGTGTGGTGGTTGGGGGGTATTTATAGCCCCAACCACCAACGTGGCCGTTGGGAGGGGCTTCTGTCGTATGGCGCACCGGACAGTCCGGTGCGCCAGCCACGTCACCCAACCGTTAGGGTTCGACCGTTTGAGCTCTGACATGTGGGACCGCCAGACAGTCCGGTGGTGCACCGGACAGTCACTGTTCACTGTCTGCTGCGCCTTCTGGCGTCTGCTCTGACTTCTGCACGCCCAGTTGCACTGTTCACTGTTCACTATATACTTTTGCAGATGACCATTGGTGTAGATAGCCGTTGCTCCGCTGGCACATTGGACAGTCCGGTGAATTATAGCGGAGTGGCTCCCCAAATTTCCGAAGCTAGCAAGTTTGAGTTGATCCACCCTGGTGCACCGGATAGTCTGGTGCGCCAAACCAGGGCAGCCTTCGGTTGTCTTTTGCTGTTTTTATTTGAACCCTTTCTTGGACTTTTATTGGTTTGTGTTGAACCTTTGGCACCTGTAGAACTCATAATCTAGAGCAAACTAGTTAGTCCAATAATTTGTGTTGTGCAATTCAACCACCAAAACCATTTAGGAAAAGGTTTGACCCTATTTCCCTTTCAAGTACCTCACCTTGGGTAGCCCCAGTGCTATTTGTGGAGAAGAAGGATGGTATGAAGAGGATGTGCATTGATTACAGATCCTTGAATGAAGTCACTGTCAAGAATAAGTACCCCTGCCTCGAATTAAGGACCTATTTGATCAGTTGAGAGGAGCCAGTGTGTCTCAAAGATAGATTTGAGGTCAGGTTACCATCAGCTAATAATCTGACCTTCAGATATATCAAAGACAACATTTATCACCAAGTATGGACTATATGAGTTCATGGTTATGTCATTTGGTTTGACGAATGCGCCAGCTTACTTCATGTACCTGATGAACAGTGTGTTCATGGACTACCTCAACAAGTTCGTAGTGGTGTTCATTGATGATATTCTTGTATATTCCCAGAATGAGCAGGAGCACGAGGAACATTTGAGGAGAATACTTTAGAGGCTACGAGATTGTTAGTTGTACGCCAAGCTTAGCAAGTGTGTGTTCTGGATTAGCGAAGTTATGTTCTTGGGTCATATTATAAACCGAGATGGACTAGCTATGGATCCAAAGAAGGTAGCAGCGATTCTGGACTGGAAAGCACCGAAAGATGTCTGAGGAATCAAGAGTTTCATTGGAATGGTCGGTTACTATCGGCGTTTCTGATACGACCATGCCATTAAGCAACACGTTACAACCCCCAAGTTATACTACATCAACTCAAGTACAACCAACATCATTACCAACCCGAGTCTTTGATGGACCAATTACACGTAGCCGAGCTAAGAAGCTACAGCAAGAGGTGCACGCGCTAGTCTTTGATGGACCAATTACACGTAGCCAAGCTAAGAAGCTACAGCAAGAGGTGCATGCGCTACTTTATGAATTTCAATTAAACACTAATGAGAACTTTATACTACCTAAGTCGTGTATGTTGATATTACTTAGGTTCACCAAGAGGAAGGACAAAACATATCAAAGGCGAATCAACAAGAAGAGCTACATCCGAGTCTGTCCAGCGCTACAGAACCGTCCAGAAGAAACAGTCATAACTTTTGATTCCCAAAAGCTATGAAGGACCATAAGTACTTTTTGGAAAACTCTTGAAGTCTAGTTTCCAATGTTTCTAAGGCCGACTTAATCAAATCTACCAGAAAGGCAGCCGACCTACTTTAGTGCTGACTGGTCAGAAGGTCAACAGTCTGCATGATGACCAAGTTTTCGTATTAAACTGCATCTTTCTATGAAGTTTCATTAAGCATGCTATATATGGTGAGAAAGCTTATTAAGTTAGCTTTCCAATGCAA
Source organism: Zea luxurians (assembly GCA_029449295.1). NCBI lineage: Eukaryota > Viridiplantae > Streptophyta > Magnoliopsida > Poales > Poaceae > Zea > Zea luxurians. Next base: position 6,614,038 of record JAOPSE010000005.1, on the reverse strand, counting down.
CCAGTACCACGTTATTTGAAGATTCCTAGAAGAAGTTATTGTCAAAATACTGAAGGCTGCGCAGAAGTCAAACAGCCACACGGAAATCAGCTCTGCAGATCTCCCGAAGAGGCTCCTTCACATTAGCACGTGAAAATAGTTTTGTTTTGTGTTTGTTGGGGCCATGCTTCGTTGCACCGAAGGTCTTGTAGAAAGAAGCAGCTTCGGCTGAAGTTGTCCTCAGGAGATGACCGAAGGTTCCTCTTCATGGAGCTTCGGAATTACAAACCGACTTAGAGATAGAATGACCTTTTAATCCATAAAGGTCTGAGTCAATGTTGTAAACTTTTATGGGGGGCATAATTGTAATTCTTCACAGGCTGTGTCCTGTGTCTATAAATAGATGAACAGTACCCCCATACTGTTCACGCTGACTTGTATTCACTCGTGCGTCACGCTTGTATTTTTGCCTTCCGTCAAATCGAAGGTACAAATGTAATTCAATATTGTTCTTATTCTTCCATAATCATATAATGATGACATCTAATAATGTTATATGATTATTCATGTATTCTTTCATGTTTCATGTGCTTTTTCTCTTATCAATATAAATTATGATGATGAAGGTATGTCCTTCATAACCTTCGTCCGAAATCGTTATATCCTAAGGGAAATAACTCTTCGGAGGACGAAGGACATTAACCATTAACTTTTCTGTGTTGCCTTGTTCTTAATTCGTAGCATTTGAGAACAAGTCCCCAACATTGGCGCCCACCTCCGGTGAACTCACTTCCACTTTTTTGAGTTGATGGCTTCGTTCAATGATCAAGCTGGAGCTGCTTCGGTTCCGAAGCTGCTGTTCCCGATAACAGGCGGTTCATGTTCAGAGCCAGCCAACAAGAAGCAGAAGAAGGAAGCACAGAGAAGGGTACAACATGTTGGGGTGCAAGGACCCTTCATCAAGTCGAGATGGTCTCACATTCCTATTACCTTCTCCCAAGAAGACCTTCAACTCAAGGATTACCCACACAACGATGCCATGGTTATCTCTTGTGTTATCAAAGGATTTCTGGTTCACAATGTCTTGGTTGATACAGGCAGTGCAGCTGATATCATATTTGCTAAGGCCTTCAGGCAAATGCAAGAGCCAGAAGATAAGATTCATGATGCTACACACCCTCTCTGTGGCTTCGGAGGAAGACAGATTGTAGCGCTGGGCAAGATCACCATGTCAATGACCTTCGGGTTCATCAACAACACTAGAACTGAGCAAGTTGTGTTTGACATTGTTGACATGGAATACCCTTACAATGCAATTATTGGTCGTGGCACCCTCAATGCTTTCGAAGCAATCCTTCATCCTGTCTATCTTTGCATGAAGATACCTTCGGATCAAGGACCCATCGCTATTCATGGAAGTCAGGAAGCTGCCAGAAGGGCCGAAGGAAGCTGGACTGACTCTAAAGCAATCCATAACATAGATGGAGCTGAAGCTTGTGAACAGTACAAATTCAGAAGGGAGAAAGCAGCTTCAGCAGATCAGCCGAAGCCCATGCTCTTATGTGAGGACATAGCAGAGCAGAAGGTGCTGTTGGGCTCTCAATTATCCGAAGACCAGGAGAAAACCTTGATAAGGTTTTTGTTTAACAACAAAGATGTTTTTGCATGGTCAGCTAATGACCTCTGCGGAGTAAATCGGGATGTTATCGAACATTCGCTCAATGTTGACCCATCCTTCAGACCCAGAAAGCAGAGGCTTCGGAAAATGTCTGATGATAAGGCCGAAGGTGCTCGTAATGAAGTTAAAAGACTCCTCAGTGCAGGAGTTATCAGAGAAGTAAAGTACCCAGAATGGCTAGCTAACACTGTTATGGTAAAGAAGGCCAATGGCAAGTGGAGAATGTGTATCGATTTTACAGATCTCGACAAGGCTTGTCCGAAGGACGAATTCCCATTGCCAAGAATAGACTCTTTAGTTGATGCAGCAGCTTCTTCAGAGCTCATGAGTCTGCTAGACTGTTACTCAGGCTATCACCAAATCTGGATGAAGAAGGAATATGAGCCGAAGACTAGCTTCATAACCCCAAGTGGCACATATTGCTATCTTCGGATGCCTGAGGGACTCAAAAATGCTGGAGGAAGTTTTAGCAGAATGACTGCGAAGGTCCTCCAGTCTCAGATAGGCAGGAATGTGCTAACTTATGTTGATGACATCATTGTAAAAAGCACGAAACAGGAAAATCATATTGCTGATTTGCAGGAGACCTTCGCCAGTTTCAGACAAGCTGGCTTAAAGCTGAATCCAGAAAAATGTGTCTTTGGAGTAAAGAAGGGGAAATTTCTTGGATGTTTGGTTTCAACAAAGGGAATTGAAGCTAATCCAAGTAAAATTGAAGCTATACTTCGAATGGAGCCACCAACTACAAGAAAAGGGGCCCAAAGATTGACAGGGAGGCTGGCATCTCTCAATAGATTCATATCCAGATCAGCAGAAAGAAATTTACCATTCTTCGAAGTGCTGAAATCAGCCAAAGTCTTTCAATGGGGATCAAATCAACAAAAAGCCTTTGAAGAGCTGAAGCAATATTTGATAGATTTAACAACATTAACTCCACCAACGCCAGGGGCTCCTTTGTTGTTATACGTGGCAGCTTCGCACTCGGCAGTAAGTGCAGCACTTATTCAGGAGAAGCTCGATGGCCAAGTCAAGAAACAGGTTCCAGTGTATTTTGTATCTGAAGTCCTTAGTGTGTCAAAGAAAAACTATACAGAATTGGAGAAGGTATTATATACTGTTTTGATGGCATCCAGGAAGCTTCGGCATTATTTTCAAGCATACAATATTATTGTTCCTTCTTCGCAACTGTTGAAGGATATTATGAGAAATAGAGAAGCTACTGGACGGATTGGAAAATGGGCTGCAGAGCTCAATGAATTTTGCATTGATTATGTGCATAGATCCTCGATCCAGTCTCAAGCGTTGGCAGATTTCATTGCCGATTGGACGCCAGGGGCTAAGGATGAAGAAGCAAATAAAGATGCCGAAGTGTGGACAGTGTTCTGCGATGGGTCCTGGGGAACCTTCGGAGCAGGAGCAGTCGCTGTGTTGGTCTCACCATCCAAAGTCAAAACTTGTTATGCGGCAAGACTCGATTTTAGCTGTACAAACAATATTACTGAGTACGAAGCCCTGCTTTTGGGCCTTCGGAAATTAAAAGCAATGGGAATCAGAAGGGCCATCCTTAAAACTGATTCCCAGGTTGTTTCGGGTCATATCGACAAGAGTTGCAAGGCTAAAGATCTGAAGCTTGAAAAATATCTGGACACGGTCCGAAGAATCGAAGCTTCCTTCGAAGGATTTTCTGTCAAAAATATCCCTCGAGGACAAAATGAGCATGCTGATTTGCTAGCTAAGTCAGCAGCACAGGGGCTGCCTTTACCTTCGGATGTGTTTTTCGAAACAATAAAGGCACCTTCAGTGGAACTCCTTGAAAGAGCAGTCCTCAACATATCTCCTGTTTATAGCGAAGATTGGAGAACTGAGATCATCTCTTACCTTCAGGGTAAGTTCCTTTCAGATGACGAAGCTTATAACAGGAGGATAGAGGCAAGAGCTCGTCCATATGTCATGATAGAAGGGGAATTGTACAAGCATGGAGTTTGTGCTCCGCTACTCAAGTGTTTATCTAGAGCCGAAGGTATAGAGTTGATGAAAGAAATACATGCAGGCCTGTGTGGATCTCACATTGGATCTAGGTTGTTACTTGGAAAAGTTTTCCGCCAAGGGTTTTATTGGCCGAAGGCAGCTTCGGATGCAGCGGAATTAGTTCAAAAGTGCGAAGGCTGTCAGAAATGTGCAAGAGATCAAAAACAACCTTCGTCTTTAACACAGCTCATACAACCCATCTGGCCATTGCAAAGGTGGGGCCTTGACTTGTTAGGTCCATTACCACCGGCTCAAGGGAATTTAAGATATGTTATAGTGGCTGTGGAGTATTTTTCTAAATGGATTGAGGCAAAACCATTAGCCACAATAACTTCGGCCACTGTCCAAAAGTTTTTCTGGCAGAATATTGTTTGTCGTTTCGGGGTACCGAAGGCCATCACTGTAGATAATGGAACACAATTCGACTCCGAAGCTTTCAGAAATTTCTGTGATCAAATTGGTACGAAGATCCATTTTGCATCGGTCAGGCATCCGGAGTCAAATGGGCTCGTTGAAAGAGCCAACGACATTATAATGACAGGAATAATGAAGTTAATCTTCAATCAACCCAGGGGAAAGTGGCCAGATCAGTTAACTAAAGTGGTGTGGAGCCACAATACAACAACATCAAGGTCTACAGGCTTTACTCCATTCAAGTTATTATTCGGTGACGAAGCAATAACTCCGGAAGAAGCTAAAACTGGATCAATAAGAGTAGTAGCTTCGACAGAATCAGGTCCTGAAGATGCTTGTTTTGTGGAAAAAGATGCTTTAGAAGGGATCAGGCTTCAAGCTGTGGAGAATATCAATAAATACCAAGCCGAAACAGTCAAATGGCGAGATAGAAAAGTTCGGCTAAAGAATATTGAGCCGGGACACTTGGTGCTTCGGAGAGTGGCCAACCCAGACACAGTGGGCAAGTTACAGCTGAAATGGGAGGGACCTTTCTTAGTAGCATCTTCGTCAAGACCTGGTTCATACAGATTGAAGGATATGGACGACAACGACATTCCAAGATCTTGGAATGCGGATGAGCTTCGGCGATATTATGTGTAATTTGATGTAACTTTTTTATGTTTTTTCTTTTTTCATGGCACCCTTTTCCTTTCTAAAGGGGGAGAAAGGTTTTTAATGGGGCCATCATATGTAATTTCCTTTTTAGTTCTATAAGAGCAAAATCCCCCAAGGAATGTAAATGTAAAAGCTGAGAATGCACCATCGAGTGCCGAAAACTGAAAAAGCGAAGAAGCTCCAAAGTCGTTCCTAAGGGAATGCAGAGCTTACAGCGAAAAATCAACGCTGATTCCGCCGAAAGTAAAAGGCGAAGAAGCTCCAAAGTCGTTCCTAAGGGAATGCAGAGCTTACAGCGAAAAGTCAACGCTGATTCCGCCAAAAGTAAAAGGCGAAGAAGCTCCAAAGTCGTCCCTAAGGGAATGCAGAGCTGATGTGTGATTGTTTCTAAGGAAATAATGGCTGAGGATATGGCTTCGGATATGTGTTTGGATATTAATTAGCACGTCACATTACATCATAGCATTTGCATTCATAAACATCATTCAGGAATATATAGGATAATCATCATCATGACATAAGTAGTTGTTTCGGCATAAGAGAAGAACTTCTTCGTATACAAAAAAGAAAGGTTTCGGCAAAAAGAAGTAGCGGTCTTTTATGCTTCATTGTGTACAAAAAAGAAAGGTTTCGGCAAAAAGAAGAAGCGGTCTTTTATGCTTCGTTGTGTACAAAAAAGAAAGGTTTCGGCAAAAAGAAGAAGCGGTCTTTTATGCTTCGTTGTGTACGAAAAGAAGGGAAGGTGTTTTTCGCCTTCGGCTCAAAATACTAATTTCGTCCACATCAAAGCGCCTCAATGGAAGGGTAAGGATATATTACAAGTCTACTCCTACTGATCTTCACCGGGCTTCAGTTTCGGCGGCATATTCTTTAAGCATCAGTTTCAGCTTCGTCATCCTACATGAATCAAGGTATTATGAGTAAAAATCAAGTTTGAAGGAGAAGGTAAGCACAAGGTATGATTTCTTACTGGTTCAAGATGACTTCGAGCTTCGTCTCCAGCTTTTTCTCGCCCGCCTTTTGTCCATATCATTTTTATAAATCTGTTTGAAATGCTTCGGGCGAGGTCAGGAATATCGTCTAGAATTGATGGAGATAGAGTGAAATTGGGCCTGTTGACGATTTTTCCATGATCACAGCCAGCCTTCAGAAATGCTGCAGCAGTGCCTCGAGAAGCTACCCAGGCACAGAAGTCACCGTTCCCGGCTATAACTTCGTCAAGCTCATCAATTTCAGCTTCAATATGTTCGAAGGTTCTTGGCAAATTTTCAGCTGAAGGAGTGAACTTTCCACTGCTGGCTCCAACTGAATAAAAGATCTTTTTTAATTGTTGAATACAGTTGTTACTAAATTCCAAACATTTGTCCTGAAGGCTTGTCAATGATTTTTTCAAATCTGAGTTTTTTTGGACTTCGGCCTCAAATTTTAAATTAAGCTCTTGCTTCTCTTGTTCAAATTGTTTTGATTGGCAGAGAAGCTTCGTATTCAATTCTGCTACTTTAGCTTTAGTCTCTGCCAATAAGCCTTCAGTTGTTTGGAGTTCGAAGTCCTTCTTTTCAATAGTAGCTGATTGCTCTTTTATTTTGCTCTCTAAGTTTTCAATTATAACTTCGTGTTTCTTATCCTCTAAATCTTGCTGCATTCTCAAAGCTTTGCTCAGTAGCATGCTCTGCACATAAGCAACCTTCGTTAGAAACATTTTCATTATTAAAAACAATAAAAGTCAGAGAAAAGTTGTTTACCTTGAAATTGGAATAAAATAAGCTACCAACGATATGTTGTCGTCGGTAGCGGCTGATATCCGTTTCCAGCTTCGGAAAACCGATACTCTTTGATAGAGTACCGATGACCTTAGCTCCAGTTTGATCCCAGATGCAGTCCAATTTTTCATCGTTGATACCCCCAAAGAGGAGTGCTCCTGGTTTATATCCGCAGGATTTGGCATACTCTTTAAGTTCTTCTATTTCGGTTTTTGACAATTCTTCTCCAACCAAATTTTGGAACATGAAAGCTTCGTCCTCTGAAGCTTCGTCAACAATTTTCTTTCCTTTCCCAGATACTGCAGCCATGGTCTCTTCGGTGGCAGCAGCAGCTTCTTCTGCGGCCATGTCTAGCAGTATTTTGTCGATATGTTCAATTGTGCTTTCCAAGTTCAAACCTTCAGGCGAGGTAGCTTCGGCAGCCGCGACCTCCGAAGGTGGGATTTCAATATTTGTTATTTCTTCAGCCGCTGGTATCTTTTGAGCTGAAGCTCTCGGTGGTGTTTTGTCAATGACTTCTGTCACTGCGATGATTCTTTGTCTCTTTGTTTTAGTTGTTTTCTTCGATTTTTCAGGCTCCTTTTCCTTCTGAAAAAACTTTGTCAGTTGAGGCCCCAATGGACTTAGCTTCGCAGGCAGGGGTTCAGTCATTACCTTTAAAATCTCTTCCACGTCAGTGGCAGAGCGTGATGCCGGAGTCTCCTCTTCGTCAGATACTTTTCGCCTTGGAGATGATATTTTCTTCTTTGGAATATTCTTCTTTTTTGGTGGTTCTTCCTCATCTTCATTTAAAGCTTCGGCTCCCCTTTTCCTTTTTTGGACCCCGGCACCTTTGTTCAGATTTTCATAGTCAGGGTATTCAAAACCCAGGGCGTCCAGCACTCGATTCAGCCTTCGCTTCGGACGGGTGCCGAAGGCCGCAGTCATCAATTGATCTTCTTTTTTCGAGTAATTCCCAAGAATTTCATTGCACATTATTTCAACTGTGTCCAGCCATTCTTGGCAAGGTTTTTTAAAGTATTTCTTAAACTTGTAATAGTAAGGTAACCGCACAAGTTCTCCTTCTTTTTTCTCCCCCTCTAACTTCGGCATTTCCCATTCTTTTAAAGTAGGGAAAACCCTGAAGGCCAAGAACTCTTGAACCAGGTCCCTAGTACCGATATGCTCTGAAATAATTTTAAACTCACCCAGTGCAGCCTAGGTGGGACCTTCTAATGTCATGTGGCATCGCGGTCTTGTTTCTCCGAAGATCAATTCAAGTGGGCTTTGTACCAACTTCTCTTTGTCTTCGTCAACCTTCACATAAAACCACTCTGAATTCCAGCCTGCCGGCCATTTGCTTCGGTAGCTAATAACAGGAAACTTTGTGGTTTTCCGATAGGCAAAATTGTAGCAACCAAAGTTATCATGTAATCCATCTTTTCTAGCCTTCGTCTGGTAATGCAGCTCATGAACTCGACAAAAGCTGTTGGCAAACGGCTCCACCACCTGGCTTCGGAGGGCCCAGATATAAACACTAAGCCTAACGATAGCGTTAGGAGTCAACTGATGAAAGTAGATACCAAACTTCTTCAATACATCTGCAATAATCCCATGAAGGGGGAATCTCAACCCAGCTTTTAGAAAGCTCTTGAAAATGACTATTTCATTCTTCTCTGGCTTCGGGGTAGTTTCTTCTCCCCCGAAGCGAAGTAGCTTCTTCTGACTTTCACTGAAATAACCTGACTTTACCATCTTGGAGAGATCAGCCTTAGAAACGGTCGACTTTCCGAAGTCCAAGTGGCTGGGCTTACTTGGCATGGTAATGCGATAATCATCTTCGGGGTCAGTTTCTTCAATATTCTCATCTTCTGCTTCGGCAGTTGCTTGTTCTGCTTCAACTGTGGGAATTTCCTCCGAAGTTACCAGTCTGGATCGTTGCATTGCTTCGGAGATGGGAACAGTCTCCGAACCTTCAGCTTCGTCTCCTTCACGCTCAACCCTGGCGGTAGATCGTACTCTGGCCATTTAATTCTGAATTTGTGGAAATTGAATACTTTTTTTCTCCCGAAGCCTTTCCTTCTAACGAAGCAGACTTCGAGTTGGACCTTCGTTCGATTCCGAGAGTCAAGCTTCGGCTATGGTTAAAAATTTTGGCAGCAAAACAGTGCAAATAGCAATGAATGTTGTGGTAACTTCACACCTACCCGTCTGTTTATATAGTGCTGCAGGTAAGAAGGCGAAACGCCAGGATTTTTACACCAGGCGGACAGTCACTTGCACTCGCTGCGCGGTGGACCGCAGAGACCAAACAGTAACTCTGCAACGACACGCGCTCGGAAACTGAATCGTTTCTCGGCAACGAGCTCAGGGAAGGTGTTTTTTGGACCTTCGGCTTCCCGAAGCTTAGGAGGCTTTTTTCACGGATCAAGCTCGTTACGAAAAACGATCTAGCGCCGCGAAAGGGGCTACTATTGGGGCCATGCTTCGTTGCGCCGAAGGTCTTGTAGAAAGAAGCAGCTTCGGCTGAAGTTGTCCTCAGGAGATGACCGAAGGTTCCTCTTCATGGAGCTTCGGAATTACAAACCGACTTAGAGATAGAATGACCTTTTAATCCATAAAGGTCTGAGTCAATGTTGTAAACTTTTATGGGGGGCATAATTGTAATTCTTCACAGGCTGTGTCCTGTGTCTATAAATAGATGAACAGTACCCCCATACTGTTCACGCTGACTTGTATTCACTCGTGCGTCACGCTTGTATTTTTGCCTTCCGTCAAATCGAAGGTACAAATGTAATTCAATATTGTTCTTATTCTTCCATAATCATATAATGATGACATCTAATAATGTTATATGATTATTCATGTATTCTTTCATGTTTCATGTGCTTTTTCTCTTATCAATATAAATTATGATGATGAAGGTATGTCCTTCATAACCTTCGTCCGAAATCGTTATATCCTAAGGGAAATAACTCTTCGGAGGACGAAGGACATTAACCATTAACTTTTCTGTGTTGCCTTGTTCTTAATTCATAGCATTTGAGAACAAGTCCCCAACAGTGTTTATACCTCGCTAAGGCTGGTTGTTACTAGTATAAATACCCCGCCATGTCTATGATGTAAGGCAGCTTATGATAATCTAAAACAGAACCCCTTTGTTCAGCTGTGTGCTAACAAATATTGAGAGTGATCTCTACCCCTTTGCTCTTGTGAATTCCTTCGCGGGATTGCAGAAGTGGCGGCTTCATCCGCTCCCAATTGATGCTCCTACTCCCTTCGAGGTCTCCTCGATTGATTGTAGGCTATGTTGGTTGGTTCTTTGAGAGTGTGGTTGGGCGAATCCTCAATTCAGGCTGCCGGTTAAAGACGGTGGTTGGCTTCGAGTTTTATTTGTCAGGTTGCACTAGTTATCGCTGCTTGTAGCAAGTTATCTTGGCTTCTTTGAAGCTAGTTATCTGAAGATTGATCCTACATCATGAAGATCGGGCATCATGACGCATCATCTGGTATCAAAGCCTCAGTTGCCACGGTAGGATTCTTTACCCTTAGCTACATATATTTTGTGTTCGTCCTATCCACCAAAAAGCTATAAATATTTTTGCCATAGCCCTTTGTTTCAATTTGTTGTTCCAGTGAGTTTTGTTAAGTTTCAGTCCTTAGAGTCTTTGTTTAGTTGCTGGTCACTCTATCCTTTGTGTTCCCTTTGAGCCTCTTATATATATCTGAAAATATCCACAAAAAGAAAATTTTGAAAACCCTCATCATTTCCTTCGTGTTAACTTTGATCCTATTTAAGTTATAGCTGCTGGTTGAGTTATTTGTTAATTATTATAAAGTGTGCAATATCATATCAGATCTCTATGTTTAGTTCTATAAAAAAAGAGTATCAAAAAAAGAGAAGAAAGAAAAGTACCAAAAAAAGTGTTGAGCAAGATTGTGAAAGAAAAGAAGAACAATCGGTTTGTTTATGTGCACAAGTGCTGAAAGTTCATCAAGTTGTTCAACCAGTTTGCTATTGTCATTTGGTGTAAAATTTTGGTTGGATCTGATCGCAACACTTGCATTCCAATCATACTCCTTGATTTGCATCAAATCTGAAATTTCTTTGCGCGTGTGTTTGATCTACTTACATCACTCGAATCTTGTGGTCAGCACTAGGCAGTGAACTTCTAGTTGGATTGTTATTTAACTTTACAACAACTAGGATTCAGATTGCATTCCTTGTTTACTATTCCCCACCCAGCTCCACATATAAGCTATCGTAATCGGTACTCTGGTCTTGTATTCGCTTAACCATCACTTTCTTGTTACCACCACACATTTTTCTTGCAACCCACAGGGACCTCATAAGAGCTTTGGTTGGTAAGAGTGGTGAGGTTGGGAGATTCTATATAGCTTCATATTCCACCTATACTTGTTGCCTTGTCGCCACTAATTTTACAGGAAGATGAATCCCAACGCTGAGATTGAAGACTGTGTCACCATGATACAATTCAATGAGCTCAAACAAAGCATAGAAGCCAAGCAAGATCTATTGGCACAAGATCTTCAGACACTTATGGCTGAAATCAGAGGTCGTCGTCGACTCCCTGACGGTGCAAGAAACCATGATGAAGATGGGGAAGAAGGTGAAGGAAATTATTCTAGAAGAGCAAGTGAACATGGGAGGAGAAATCAAGGTGCTGCACATGGTAGAGGAAGAGGCCGGAATCGAAGAAATAATGACAATGAAGAATCTGAATTTGGGGATGATGATCAGTCCCAACATCGCTATCGTCGTCATCATAGAGGCGTCAACCAAGAAGAGAGATTTGGGAAACTTAAGTTTACCATGCCAAAATTTGATGGTAGATCTGATCCTAAAGATTATTTCACATGGGAATTGAAGGTGGAGAAAATCTTCCGCCTACATAATTATTCAGAGGAGAAGAAACTTGCAATGGCATCTCTTGAGTTTGAAGGATATGCTCTGATTTGGTGGGAGCAACTTCTTCGTGATCGTGAAGAAGATGGAGAGGACCCTATTGTTACATGGCAAGAGATGAAGCGAGAAATGAGAATTCGTTTTGTGCCGAAGCATTATCGACGTGATCTTTTTGATAAATTGCAGAATTTGAGGCAAGGAAGTTTCTCTGTTGAGGAGTATTATAAGGAGATGGAGAAGGCCATGATTAGAGCCAATGTGTATGAAGACGAAGAGCAAACCATTGCACGTTTCATGGCTGGGTTACACCGCAACATTCAGCGTATTGTTGAGTTTCAGCCATACCAAAGTCTTATTGATTTGGTACATCAAGCCACCAAAGCTGAACGCCAGCTGCCACAAGATGCTAAGAGCAGCAAGCCCTTGCCATATGGTGCACGAACCATTACTGGAGGAAGCAAATCAATCTCAAGGTTTACTGCTGCATCCTCAGCGACAAAAGGTTCAACTGGGGGCCTGCGATCCAATATTCAAAGCAATTCTAGTGGAAAGAACGGTGCTGCTCCAAACCCGAGTTATAAACCAGCAGCATCCACTTCAACATCAGTGGGTTCAACAGCCAAGAGTAGTGGTATTCAGTGCTTCAAGTGTGGAGGTTGTGGTCATGTCATAAAGGAGTGTCCAAATAATCGTGTGATCCTTGTGAATGATGATGGAGAATATACATCAGCTAGTGAAGAGGAAGTTGAAGCAGGAAATGAAGATGACATTGATAAATCTGAAGAACATACAGGATGTGAATTTGAGCATGGTACTACTCTTGTGGTTACACAAATCTTGAGTGTTCAAATGAAAGAAGCTGAAATTGGACAGCGACATAATCTTTTTCAAACGCGAGCCAAAGTGCAAGACAAAGTAGTAAAGGTGATCATTGATGGAGTGAGTTGCCATAATCTTGCAAGTCGTGAGATGGTTGACAAGCTTGGTTTGAAGTTGCAACGACACCCTCATCCATATCATGTCCAATGGTTGAATGAATCGGGAGATATCAAGATTGGTTATAAGGTGAAAGTTCCGTTCAAGATTGGAGAGTATGTTGACACGGTGGAGTGCGATGTTGCACCCATGTCTGTTTGTCACATGCTTCTAGGAAGACCTTGGCAATATGACCGATATTCTCAACATTGTGGAAGAACAAATCAGTACACGCTAGATCTGAAAGGGAGAAAGTTTGTACTCAAGCCTATGACCCCTCAACAAATCATGGCTGAACATTTACAAAAGAAAACTGAAATTAGTACAGCAAGTAGAGGAGGAGAAGAGCAAAAGAAATTGAGTGCCATCCACAATTCGGTGAGCGAGTGCTACAAGCCAAATTCAAGAGATAAAAAGAAGAAAGAGGGAGAACATCTAGTTATGCAAGCCACAAAATCTGAGCTGAGAGAAGTGAGGAACAACCCATATCAAGTGCTCTTTGTACTTGTGAACAAAGATGTTTTGATTTCTTCTAACGACATAACATCTCTTCCTAGTGTTGTGGCTGATCTTTTGCAGGATTTTGAAGATGTGTTTCCACAAGAAACACCGGCTGGACTACCTCCAATTCGAGGGATTGAGCATCAAATCGATCTTATTCCAGGAGCTGCACTTCCTAACCGTCCACCATATCAAACTAATCCTGAAGAAACTAAGGAAATACAAAGGCAAGTACAAGAACTTCTTGATAAAGGTTTTGTTCGTGAAAGCTTAAGCCCTTGTGCTGTTCCTGTGATTTTAGTACCTAAGAAAGATGGATCTTGGAGGATGTGTGTTGATTGTAGAGCTATAAATAATATTACCGTTCGCTATCTCCATCCTATTCCACGGCTAGATGATATGCTTGATGAATTAAGTGGTTCCACAATTTTTACTAAAATCGATTTGAGAAGTGGATACCATCAAATAAGAATGAAAATTGGAGATGAATGGAAGACTGCATTTAAAACAAAATTTGGGTTGTATGAATGGTTAGTGATGCCCTTTGGGTTAACTAATGCTCCTAGTACCTTTATGAGATTAATGAACCATGTTTTAAGAACTTTCATTGAAAAATTTGTTGTTGTCTACTTCGACGATATTCTAATTTACAGCAAGTCTTTTGATGAACATGTAAAACACATTCGACAAGTTTTAGATGAGCTAAGAAAGGAGAAATTATTTGCTAATCTTGAGAAGTGCAGTTATTGCACAGACCATGTTGTGTTTCTTGGCTTTGTTGTTTCAGCAAAAGGAATAGAGGTGGATGAATCCAAGGTGAAAGCCATCAAGGATTGGCCAGCTCCAACGAATGTAAGTCAAGTAAGAAGTTTTCATGGTCTTGCTGGGTTTTATAGAAGATTTGTGTGAGATTTTAGTACTATCGCTTCCCCTTTAAATGAATTGACAAAGAAAGGTGTTGAATTTAAATGGGGAAACTCACAAGAAGATGCTTTTCAAGAATTGAACAAACGTTTGACTGAAGCACCTGTACTTATTCTTCCTGATTTCACTAAAACTTTTGAAGTAGAATGTGATGCTAGTGGGATTGGGATAGGAGGAGTTTTAATGCAACAAGGAAAACCTATAGCATATTTTAGTGAAAAATTGGGAGGTGCTCAATTAAATTATTCTGTGTATGACAAAGAATTGTATGCTTTGGTCCGAGTGCTTGAAACATGGCAGCACTACTTATGGCCAAAAGAGTTTGTTATTCATTCCGATCATGAAGCTTTGAAGTATTTGAAAGGGCAAGCCAAACTGAACCGTCGCCATGCCAAATGGGTTGAGTTTATCAAAACATTTCCATACATTGTGAAATATAAGAAAGGTAAGGACAATGTGGTCGCTGATGCCTTATCTCGAAGGAATGTGTTGTTGAATCAACTAGAGGTAAAAGTTTTGGGTCTTGAAAATTTGAAAGAAATGTATAATGATGATCCTGAATTTTCAGAACCATACATTCGTTATAAAGATGGAAAAGGTTGGGAGAAATATCATATACATGATGGATTTTTGTTTAGAGCTAACAAACTTTGTGTACCAAATTCTTCGGTTAGATTGCTTTTATTGCAGGAGCCATGAGGGAATGGTCCATTTCGTGTTCTTGCCAAGATCAATGATAATGCATACAAGATAGATCTTCCACCGAGCTATGGCGTGAGCAACACGTTCAATGTTGCTGACCTCTTACCATTTACAAGTGAAGACACTTCAGAGTCGAGGACGACTCCTTTTCAAGAGGAGGAGGATGATACAACCACGCCATTAAGCAACATGTTACAATCCCCAAGTTATAATACATCAACTCAAGTACAACCAACATCATCACCAACCCGAGTCTTTGATGGACCAATTACACGTAGCCAAGCTAAGAAGCTACAGCAAGAGGTGCACACGCTAGTCTTTGATGGACCAATTACACGTAGCCGAGCTAAGAAGCTACAGCAAGAGGTGCACGCGCTACTTTATGAATTTCAATTAAACACTAATGAGAACTTTATGCTACCTAAGTCGTGTATGTTGATATTACTTAGGTTCACCAAGAGGAAGGACAAAACAAATCAAAGGCGAATCAACAAGAAGAGCTACGTCCGAGTCTGTCGAGCGCTACAGAACCATCCAGAAGAAACAGTCATAACTTTTGATTCCCAAAAGCTATGAAGGCCCATAAGTACTTTTTGGAAAGCTCTTGAAGTCTAGTTTCCAATGCTTCTAAAGCCGACTTAATCAAATCTACCAGAAAGGCAGCTAAACTACTTTAGTGCTGACTGGTCAGAAGGTCAACAGTCTGCATGATGACCAAGTTTTCATATTAAACTGCATCATTTTACGAAGTTTCATTAAGCATGCTATATATGGTGAGAAATCTTATTAAGTTAGCTTTCCAATGCAACCAGTCCCATGTTATTTAAAGATTCCTAGAAGAAGTTATTGTCAAAATACTGAAGGCTGCGCAGAAGTCAAACAGCCACACGGAAATCAGCTCTGCAGATCTCCCGAAGAGGCTCCTTCACATTAGCACGTGAAAATAGTTTTGTTTCGTGTTTATACCTCGCTAAGGCTGGTTGTTACTAGTATAAATACCCCCTATGTCTATGATGTAAGGCAGCTTATGATAATCTAAAACAGAACCCCTTTGTTCAGCTGTGTGCTAACAAATATTGAGAGTGATCTCTACCCCTTTGCTCTTGTGAATTCCTTCGCGGGATTGCAGAAGGGGCGGCTTCATCCGCTCCCAATTGGTGCTCCTACTCCCTTCGAGGTCTCCTCGATTGATTGTAGGCTGTGTTGGTTGGTTCTTTGAGAGTGTGGTTGGGCGAATCCTCGATTCAGGCTGCCGGTTAAAGACGGTGGTTGGCTTCGAGTTTTATTTGTCAGGTTGCACTAGTTATCGCTGCTTGCAGCAAGTTATCTTGGCTTCTTTGAAGTTAGTTATCTGAAGATTGATCCTATGTCGTGAAGATCGGGCATCGTGACGCATCAGTTTCATTGAAGGTTTCTCCAAGATTGCCAGGCCAATGACAGCCTTGTTGGCAAAGAATGTTGAGTTCAAGTGGACCCCTGTATGACAAGAGTCATTTGAGATGTTGAAGTAGAAGTTGACAATAGCACCGGTATTGGTTCTGCCAGATGTTCACAAACCATTCTCAGTGTATTGTGATGTTTCGTACACCGGACTGGGATGTGTGTTAATGCAGGAAGGGAAAGTAGTGGCATACTCGTCCCGAAAGCTGAAGGTTCATGAGAAGAAATACCCCACTCATGATCTGGAGTTAGCAGCAGTGGTTTGCATTGAAGACCTAGAGACACTAACAATATGGACAGAAGTGTGATATTTACACGGACCACAAGAGCCTCAAATACATATTCACTCAGTTAGAGCTAAACATGAGGCACTGAAGATGGCTTGAGTTGATCAAAGACTATGAGCTGGAAATACATTATCACCCAGGCAAAGCAAATGTGGTTGCAGATGCTCTGAGCAGAAAGAGTCAAGTAAATATGTTGGCCGCTCACCCTCTATACGAGCTAGCAAAGGAATTCGACAGGCTGAGTCTCGGATTTCTGAACATCACTCAAGGAGTGATAGTCAAGCTAGAACCCACTCTGAAGCAAGACATCAGGAAAGGTCAGAAAGACGATGAGAAGATCAACGAGATCCGGCAGCTAATCATCGATGGGAAAGGTCCAGATTTTTGTGAAGACATAGAAGGAGTGGTATGGTTCAAGGATAGGCTATGCGTTTCCGACATCAAATCGATCCGGGAACTGATTCTCAAGGAATCTCATGAGACAACATATTCTATACACCCTGGTAGCGAGAAGATGTACCAAGACCTGAAGAAAAGATTCTGGTGGTATGGTATGAAAAGGGAGATAGCGGAGTATGTTGCCAGATGCGACAATTGTTAGAGGATCAAGGCAGAACATCAGAGGCCTACAGGTCTGTTGCAGTCGTTGTAGATTCCTCAGTGGAAATGGGATGAGATCGGGATGGACTTTATAGTTGGTTTGCCCTGCACTCAAGCTGATTATGACTCCATCTGGGTAGTAGTGGACCGTTTAACAAAGGCGGCCCATTTCATACCAGTCGAGACCACCTATAACAGTGCAGTGTTAGGAGAATTATACATGTCTCGGATTGTGTGTTTGCATGGCGTTCCAAAGAAGATACTATCAGACAAAGGCACCCAATTTACTTCTCATTTTTGGCAGCAACTACATGAAGCTTTGGGCACACACATGAAGTTCAGTTCAGCTTATCACCCGCAAATAAATGGTCAGACAGAGAGAACCAACCAGTTTCTTGAAGATATGTTGAGAGCTTGTGCTTTGCAAGACAAGTTAGGTTGGGATAAGAGAATACCGTATGCAGAGTTCTCCTACAACAATAACTATCAGGCCAGTCTGAAGATGTCCCCATTCCAAGCACTGTATGGAAGGAATTGTAGAACTCCGTTGCATTGGGACCAATCCGGCGAAAGGCAGGTGTTCGGTCCAGATATTTTGCTTGAAGCTGAAGAGAATATTAGAATGGTCCGAGAGAATCTGAAGGCAGCGTAGTCCAGATAGCAAAGCTATGCTGACACCCGAAGAAGAGAACTGAGTTTTGAAGTGGGAGACTGTCTACTTGAAAGTGTCACCCATCAAAGGAACCAAAAGGTTTGGAGTCAAAAGGCAAGCTAGCACCTCGATATATCAGGCCGTACCAGATTCAGCAAGACGTGGAGAAGTGGCATATCAACTCAGCTTACCAGAAAATCTGTCCATCATGCACAAAGTGTTTCACGTATCTCAGTTGAAGAAATGCTTGCGAGTACCAGAAGAGCAGTTGCCAATGGAGGACCTTGAAGTTCAAGAAGATCTGACATATATTGAGAAGCCAACTCAAATTCTTGAGACATCAGATCGGGTCTCTCGGAGGAGCACTATCTGGATGTGCAAAGTCAAATGGGTCCATCACTCAGAAGAAGAAGCAACCTAGGAAAGAGAAGATGATATGAGAGCCAAGTACCCTGAACTCTTTGCTAGCCAGCCCTGAATCTCAAGGGCGAGATTCTTTTAAGGGGTGTAGATCTGTAACACACTGAATTTGGGGGTATAAAATTTCTTTCTAATTATCAACCAAATTCAGGTGTTACTCTTCTCTCTCTAGTTTCTCTCTCTCTTTCTTTTGGTTAGATTTAGATTAATTAGTGGGGGTTATTTACTTCATTTTGTCAAAACAATATGAGTCATGAAATGTTGCATCATGTTGAGCTCCAAATATTCTTTGAATTGTTGCACATGTTTGATATGGTTTGAATTTGAAACTTGATTTGAATTTGAATTGAAAACCCTAGAGAAAATAAATAGAAAAGCAATTAGAAATTCCCTAGAAAATGGAAAACCCCAATTTGCCCTAGTCGGCCCACCAGGCCCAGCCCCGCGCGCGCGCCCGCGCTCGCGCGCCCTCGGTCTCTAATAGGCGGGCCCCGCCTTTTGGCACCAATCCGCGCACCTCTTCTCTTACTCTCCCTCTCGCTACTCTGTGGGGCTGACCTGTCGACGCCATTTCTTTTTTGCACGCGTTCGCTCTCTCTTTGCGTCGCAGACCCCACCCGTTAGCCCGTCCCTAACCTCCCGCCCACGTCCCTCGACGTGGACACGCCCACGTCCGCGCGTTCTCCGGCCACCTCCGCACGCCCTCACCCATTTAGAGCCCAGTGCCCTACTCGCCCACTTCCCCTACTCACTTGCGCCTTCAGCTGAGCTCTCTTGCCCCCTCTCTCACCTTGCGCATGCAACCAGACAAGCTGCACCACCGCTCAACGAAGACCGCCGCCATTCCGCGACCGTCGTTGAACCCGCGTCGCGCCCATTCCCTCGGTAAGCTCCACCGCAGCACCTGCAGCTCGAGACACCCTTCGGTTTGTCCTTTCCCCCTCTGGTTTGCCCGATCCACGCTCACCGAAGCACTTCTTGTGCAACCGGAGTCCGCCGCCATCGACTCGAGGCTTCATCGCCTCCCCGCCGTCCTCCAGGCGCTCCTAAGTTCACACTCGCAGAAAGCAACCTCCATGTGCACTTAATTCATTCGTTACTGCCCTAGCGCCTGCGTAATTCCTCACAGGAGTGGAGCCGCGCTGCCGTTAGCCCGCCTCGTCGTGTTCCGCACTCTCTAGTGCTCTCGCGCCGGCGTGATGCCCACTGTCGAGTTCGCCATGTCGTCCTAAACGCGCCTGAGCCCTTCCCCAAGCCCCTAGAACCCCGCCGTGGCCATCCCCTCGTCTCCGGCGAGACCTCGCCGCGGGGTCGAGCGGCGCCACCGCACCCATGACCGGTCGCCGGCCGTTGGATCTCGGGCGTCCGTTCGAGATCTGACAGTCTGGATTTATTTAGGCCAGATCTAATCCCGATCGCCCGATCTAGATCTGACCATTCTCCACTCTCTCCCTCACCCGTGCCCCTGCCGCTGGGCCCGGCCTATCAGCCCTGCCCTAGTTCGCTGACATCCCGAGCCCACCTATCAGAGCTCACTACGTGCCCTCGCCCGCGCGCTCGACCGTGCGATCTAATCTCGGTCGTCTGCTCGAGATCGCGTGGTCTAGAGTGCCTGATACCCCTTCGTATGGCAGCTTTGCATAAGAGACCCTCGGGTTTCCGAGAATCAACCCACCATCTCTGGTTTTCATGCGTAGGCCCCTAAAATCTTGCAGATTGAACCCTAGGCTTTTAAATAATCACATAATTAGGCTTAATTTCATATTTTAAACTTCAAAACTTGTTTATTTCATATCTTTTTCATATGAACTCCAAATTTAGTGGTTTAAATTGCAAAATGCCCATAGGAATATTCTTTGTTCAAATAAATTATGTTCATCTACAGTTTGTGTACTCTAAATTTTGGTCGAAGCTATAGGTTAGTTTATGAATTGATTTATTTATTTAAGAAAATAAATAAAAAAGAAATAATAATGGCACTTAGATGTTTAACTTTGTGAAATTAATGAAATGTTGTGCATGAATTGATCCCTAGTATAATTTTGTGTCTCACTAAAATTTAGTGGCACTAAACAATATAGTCTATAATATCGAGGGAATCACTGATCTATAATCATACTAAACCCTAACACTTAAGCCTACCCTTTTATATTCATAATGTCTTGTCAAACTAATGCATACTTGATTGTACATGTTTGGTGTGCTGTTCATTTGTACTTTCCAAATGTATTGAATGTATGATTTCTTTATTTAGACAACGAGCAACCCGTGGTTCCTGAGTGTGTTGCCGAAGATCTTCCTGAGCAACAACCTGGTGAAGGCAAGTGTCCTCTGACCTATTATGTCCTATCTACTTATAATTAACCGTAGGGCCATCAATGGGGTCCGGGCATAGTACTTGCTCTACCGAGGCTGGTTGCAGAGGTTCTTTGATTTGGTTTTGTTAGTCACCCTTCCTTTGGGGAGAGGTACTGTGTTTATCAAACTAGAGAAACCTAACGGGCGGCTATGACCCCTGGGAAATCTTTGTAAAGGCTACATAGTGAGACCCTGCCGGATCACCTCGGTAGTGATCAATGGGGACGCTAGAACCCCGGGCAGAAAGGGAATCACGGCTCATGAGTAAAGTGTGCGACCTCTGCAGAGTGTTAGAAACTGGTATAACAGTCGTGCTCATGGTTAAGAGCGACCTTGGGATCTTCTTTGATTAGAAGGACTTTGGTTAATTTTATGATGATGGTTAATATGGATGGTTATAATTTTGGTCTCTGGTATTTCCTCGTGGAGGGAGTACATTTGGTAATAACTGGGTTATTACTAAAACTTGGCTCTACTAATAGTAATAAATACTTTACCAACTAAAAGCAACCGCTTAACCTTAACTCTATATACAGCTAGTCCACTTTAGCCAAACAGGACATTTGCTGATTACATTGAAGTGTGCTCACCCTTGCTTAACAAACCACCCCACCCCAGGTTGTCCCCACTGTACTCAGTGCTCAGGAGGAGATGCTGGCAACATGGAGGACTTATAAGAGTTCCAAGACTACGACGAGTTCTAGTTTTTCTTAGTGGCAAACCCCAAGTCAGCTGCCTATGTAGGCCCTATCTGCTACATTACGTATTTCTGCACGTTGATCTTAATGTTAAAAGGCTATGGCTATGTATTAGACTATGTGGATGTCTTGGACATCTTGATGTAAATAAAGTACCTTTTCGCTATTTACTTTGAGCAATGTGTGATGATGTACAATTATGTAATCGCTGTGTACATGAGTTTCTGATCCTGGCACGTACATGTTTCGCATTCAGTTTGCCTTCCAAAACCGGGTGTGACATGGGTGGTCTATCACTACGAGACCTTTTGAAAAGTTCTTGATGTCTAGTTGGAATGCACGGTGAGGAGGGAGAAATTGTCGATGTTTATTGAACGATGAATATTTGCCAGCCTTCTTCAACCAAATGAACCTAAGTGCTTCCTTGCAAACTGGGCATGGGAACCTACCATGAACACACCATGCGTAGAATGGCCCATACGTCGGTAAGTCATGCATGGAGTACTAGTACCAAACATGCATTTTGAAGTTTGTCTTTGTGGCAGAACCTCCCAAGTTATTGGGCCCACATGCACCTGTCGTTGTCTCAAAGACCTCAGACGGCTATGCATGTGCACCAGATAACTTAACAGGATCTGTCCGAGTATCCCAAGGACCCTGGATAAACCATTTCCAACTAGGATTGCAATATTAAGTAAACACAAATCACACACCAACATTTTGCAGCAGAATTTCTTTATTACAAAAGTTACAAGTTACAACAAATTTACATTATGTTTATCGGAGTGGTTACAAAAGTGGTTCAAAGAAATAAACTTTGAAATGTTATAAATTATTTATAGTTTTTAAATATATGCTAGCTCAATGACAATCCTCAATAAGAAGTATAGAAGAGGTACTTAGACCTATAAGAAAGCCGTGCTCACTGGCGCTTAACACCATCCACAGCAGCAAAAATCTAGTACCTGCAACAACATGGGTTAGAAAACACTGAGTACGAAGTGTACTTTCAAAAGTCTTACCTGTCTAAGGAAAAAGACTCTCAAGGATATGCTGGCTTTTGGGAATCAAGGTAAAGTTTGTCAAGATTCAAAGACTCTTTTTGTAGAAAAGCTTACTATAAGTGGATCCTTAAGAATTCATTTTACTTGTTAGATTAAGTAAAGTTACCTGCACCTAGAGTTCTTTCTATCCTAGTTCAAACACTTAGCCTATACTAGCCGTCTTTTATCATCCCTTCAGTTCACAGGATTGCTACATGTAGGGCAGTGACCAAGTCTTCATGTCCGAGAAGTAACGACGATCCGAATCGATTAATACCTAGCTAGGGATCTCCAACCACACGACATATGTAGCACTTAACCCTTGCATATGTCAACTCGCCACCGGGTTTCTTAAGACCAGACCAGGTTCACGCCAACCGAGAGCACTTATACACCACCGTCTAGCCTCTTGCCATGGAGGGTACACGCTATTCTCGCCATCTCTCCACTCCCATTGCATGGTGGCCTTTCTGGTATTGGTTTGCCCGATGCAAAGCTTACCCATGATGAGGCATGTGACCAGTTAAAAGGTCCTCAATCAGCAAGCCTACATCGGTGCGGTCCTTAATTGACTCAGACGGAGACACTACACCGAGACTTCCTTCTCATGCAAGTCACCCGCCCGGTCTTGTCTTTATTATTTAAAACCCAAAGTTTGGTACCTGGCAGAGGTACATCTTTTTAGATGTTGAACCCATCAAGGCCCTGATGGATCCACCATCACAAGTTTTTCTTTGTAAAAATTCCCATCCAATCTGAAGCATCATCTTTTGTTGTAAAACAAAACATTTTGTTTTTCTAAAGCAACGTAAGCATCGTAAAAATCCTTTTCATAAAAGGGTATCAAGGAAGCGTAATCAATTTTCCAAGGAAGGAAATGCATCAATTGTTTAGCACACAACTCCTATCACCTAATGCATCAAACAAGGTGATAAAGATTTTAAAACACAAGGAAAGGGATAATGCACCGAGGCTTGCCTTGAATAACACTAGGTTAGTGTTTGTCAGACGATGTCCACTTGGCGACCATCCTTTGTCTTGGCACTCGTTCAGATTATCCATCTTCAGGGTCATCATCTACATCTCCTTGAGATTAATACGGTTCTTGTCCTTCACATCATGTGATCAGCTAGCGTACCTCATGGGATGCACAATGCACATGTATGAATACCAAGACAAATATCGCAAGATAATATTACGATCTTACATAGTAAAGAATCAAACACTTAAGGGGAAGGCATCACGACATTTCATAAGCAAACGTTGGCTATCACCATATGACCAAGAGTAATAATCATGCTTCACTAGATTAACCGAATCTAACGCAACATCATGAAACAACAAACTATTCACACTAGATACCTATGACTCATTAAGTGCAACGGTCACACTCCCCCTAGCTTAACCGGATCAACCCCAAACATTAGGGAACATCAAACCATACACAAACTCTATATATATATACCAAACTACAACTTTAGAACTAAAAACAACTAAAATATTTATACACATCATTTATCGTGCAGATCCTAGATTCTAGTTTAAACAAACACATCGATATTACTTGATACTAAATATTCAAAGTAGCAATCGACATCCATTCAAATTATGAAATCGACCAACACACATAGAATATCATGCCTGGTTTAGAGAGCACACTAATTGACTTACAAATTTAGCTTCACGATTCTAGGACATCTAACACTTATAAAATTGATAGAAGAACTTTCATTAACATTCTAAACTAATTTTCTCGGCTAAGCTGTGTATCACACAAATTAATAAAACATCATATTTTTACCTAGTCAGCATAGTATGACCACTATCACAGAATTCCACAAGATTACAACTTTAACACCTACAGTCCTGCAAACACTAAGATCCATTGAGACCTTTTTCACCACACGACATCGACTAAATTACTGTAAACAACTCGGGCAATCTAATAAATATTATACCTACAACCACGACACACATATACTAAAGGTAATAGGACCGATATAATTAGTATATCTAACAAATCCCTTCATCGAACTAATAACAGAAATAGCAATCCGACTCACCATAGAATCATCACGATTAATATACCTAGTCAAACCATTCATCAATCCACTAACACGAATAACAAATTGGCTTACCCTGACCAATCTGATATGATTGTCGGAAGAACGACAATGGTTTTCGCTTGACGCCTTTGACCGCACACACCTGGCGAGCGATGCACACAATTTCGTTTCTTGATTAGATACTTAGGGGATCCATTTTGGTCGAGCAGGTGGCGCGTGGCCAGCACAAGAGCGTCTTCATGGCTTGCTGTCGACACAAGGGAAGCAGATTGATTTAACATGACGAGCGGAAGCACTCGTGACGCAAAGAAGTCCCCACGGCAACGTCGGGGAAGCGGCTACAGGGTGTGGCAACGAGCTACACGGACTTGGCGTAGACGAGGATGGCGATCGACGACAACGGCGTGTCAGCACGACGATTTCCATTTGACGAAGACGATGGCATGACGATTTGTTTGGGCTTTTTATCGAGCACCAAGTGAGCATCACGCTGAACTTCGCTTTCTTCTTCATCTAATTCCATTCTTTCACATCGAGCGCTTGCGACCACTACACAATATCGACAGCTAGTAATTCTACTCAAAATTCACAAAAACAATGGCGCTCACTGGTTCACTTATTTTACCGAGCAGGGAGCTGCAGGAACGCACGACTAGCGAGCACGGTGAAGCGAAGACAATGGGGATTGAGCTCGCGACCGGAGGCGATGATGGCATGGCACGACATCCATGGACGACGGTGAGGCAGATGTCCGATGAGCTCGCAGCGGCAGTCGGCTAGAGCACAACGTCGGCGAGCACAACTAGGGAGGTTAGCAAGGGGCATAGGGCGTCGGAGTTTGGTGACCATAGACCGAGGCACAGGGCACGGTTGCTGAATCTAGGCACGGCGAGGCTAGCAGGCGTGATGAGGTTAGTGCGATGAGGGAGGAGCGCTAGCGACGATGCTCAGTGACAGGAACACGATGCCAGCACAGGGAGACGGGCAGCTTAACCACAGGCGAG
The DNA here is from genome assembly GCA_029449295.1 of Zea luxurians. Classification (NCBI taxonomy): domain Eukaryota; kingdom Viridiplantae; phylum Streptophyta; class Magnoliopsida; order Poales; family Poaceae; genus Zea; species Zea luxurians. The sequence goes on along the minus strand of JAOPSE010000005.1, from coordinate 6,588,946 downwards.
GTCGGAGAAGGTGGGCATATGACTGCCACGGCCAGAAGACGGTGGCCAGATCCACGCGCTGGAGGAGGTTGGAATGGTAGTGCGCCATGACAGAGGGCATAGAAGGAGCGCCGACAGAGGAGGAGTGCCATGAGAGCTTCTCGGTGAGGTCGCGGCCAGGTAGGGAGCTCCATGGCGCGGAATGCTCCGTGGCCTGGACAGATACCGCGACGCGCATGGCGTCGGCCCACCACAGCGCCAGCTCGCGCGGGGGCTCCCTGAGCTCGGCACCTACGTGCACCAGCCACCAGATGACAGCGAGCTGGAGCGCTGCGTGGGGCTAGGCGCAATGGACGAGCTCGGTACCAGGGAGGAGCGCGTGCCGTGAGGGAGACAGGAGGAGCAGCTGGGCATCTACGGCCATGGAAGAAGCAGAGGGAGCACCACGAGCTGGAGCTGGAGGGAGGAGTGCCGAGGAAGAAGTGCGGTGTGCGGGAGCTGAAGGAGAAGATGAGCTCGAGCGCTGGAAAAATATCAACGCTCATGGCGGCTAAAAAAAATCCATGGATGAGGGGCGGCGGTAGGATAGGAACAGCGGAGGAAAAAAATCTGCAAAGATATTTTCATTTCTTTTTTATTTTCTCTCTCACACAAAGGCGCCTACCAAAATACCACAGATCTAAAATTAAGATTTGGAAGAACCAAATTAAATCAGGATACAACATTATGACAATGTTTGATTTGGGAACAATTCAATTAACAATCCTGCGCCGGGTTTTTCTTGGATTCCGGGTGTGGTCCGATTTAATGTTTCATTAACACTTTTATCATCGAGTTCAAATTAATTTGTTTGGGATAAAATCATAAGAATGGGTCGAGCTTCCGAATTCATATTCTCTTTAGATAAGTAACTCAAACGGCATAAGGCTCAACATCACAAATAGCAGTTTAACACCGAGCTGCACAAAAATATCTTGGGCAGTTCAGGTAAACAGAGATAGATGCGATATCGAAAATCGGGATGGGCGAAGATGTTTAGGACATAGAGACCATTATTCTCACCTATATTATGTGCTTAAGTCCATACTCACTGTTAAACTGGTGATAAACACCTGGGGTGTTACAGTCTTCATAGCTCGGTCATACCTCCATACCCCTTCCTCCCAAGCACAGACAAATTCATCAATCAAAGGCTCCATGTACATGCCCATTTTATTCCTTGGGTGTCTAGGAATTATCAATGAAACAAATATGTTCTGTCTTTGAAAGCATACGCCGGGGGAGATTGATGGAGAAAGCAAACAAGGGCCAACATGTGTATGGGCAGCGGTCATTTCTTAGGGATTGAACCCATCTGTGGCCAGCACAACAAGTACATTACGAGCCTCTTCGATTTTCTCATGGTGAATAGCATCAAAATGGGTCTATGCTTCACCATCAGATGCGTGCACCATCTTGTCAGGATTGTATCATTTGCCATTTTTGTGCCATGTCATCTGCTTCGTGGATTCCTCAGTCATGTATAGACGCTGGATCCACGGTATGAATGGAAGATGGCATAAGATTGTCACGGGGATGTCGAGCTGCCTCTTCTTTCCATCACTAGGGTCTACCTCCATGAACCTAGACGATTTACATTTCAGACAATACTTTGACTCCATGTATTCTTTCCTAAATAGCACGTAGCCCTTCGGACAAGCATGCATATGCTCATACATCATTTTGAGTCCACGAAGGAGTTTCTATGCCGCGTACATGCTCTTTGGCAGAACGTGATCCTTCGGAAGCAGGCTACCAATAGCTATCAATAAACCATCAAAGGCGTCTCAACTCATGTTGTACTGCAACTTGAACACCATTATACGCCCAATGGCATCCAGCTGAGAAACCTTTGTCTTGCCATGAAGGGGTTTCTGTGCCGCGTCAAACATGTTGTAGAATGCCTTTGTGGTCGCCTCTGGCTCGTCCTTCGTACGTCCTTCAGCGAATTGTGCCTCGTGATAGTCGTTCAACATATCCGTTACCCCAGTATCAGCGTCATAATCCTCGACGTATTGTCACACCACCTCCTCTCTCATATGATGCGCTTCACCATGGAAGATCACCGATTATAGTTCGGCCTAAATCCATTCTTCCAAATATGTTCTACCATGGCCTACTCTGTATTTCTTTTCCTATTGGCACATTTGTTGCATGGGCATGGGACTAGACTCGCTCCTTTAGCTGCTTCGCCAAATGCCCATTCCACGAAAGAATCGGTCTTTTTAATCCATTTAGGGGTGGCATCATTCCTTCCTACGCGCGTTCGTGTGTATCCACTCACGATCCTCCATCCTCTAACATATATAATCGAGTATAGTTTAATATAAACATGTAATGCATGTACACTACGTTCCTACCTTCTAATAGGTGAGGATAGGTCCTAATCCCACCCGCGGTTGCGTAGAAGGGGTTAGTTTCCATGCTTTACTCCGATCCAAGACAGAGTTTTGGCAGCATCTCCTCGGTGTTCTCCGAATACACGTCCTAGCAAGGAGAGTGTACTGTCCGGAGAACAATAGGGAGGTGACACCGAAACTCTGTCTTGGACTGGAGTAGAGCATGAAAACTAACACCATCTACGCAACCATGAGCTGTCCAAAAAACGTAGACAATTCAAAACATATACATTCATAGATATGCAAAGATCTGCATGTCTACACCATATCTCTTTCGAATGGGAGACATCTAACTAGGTTACGTGATCTATGACCATGATGCATAAATAGAGGTTATACCAAGGGTGACGGTGGAGTCAAGCTAGCGGGGTTGTGGCGAGTCGATGAAGTGGCGACGCGACGCGGTGCACGTAGACCCGCAGCGGCTAGGAAGACCTTTGCAGTAAAATAAACAAGTATATCAACAAAAAAATTTGGCAGCACTTCCCCGCGCCGAGAAGTTTTCAAAACCTGCAAATAAAAATGACAACATGATGGCTGACATCCACACATATACATCAAACGACACGATGGTCATCAATCACATATACATCAATCTATGCACTATATGAGATTGAGACACAAAGAAATAAATATACCACATACACTTTATACAATCATCTAAGCTTGTGAGGACAGTAACTCATATTTTGATTTAACATTACAAGTTTGCAATGTTAACATTTCGGTACTTAGGATTCCAGTAAAATCTTATCATCTTTTTCTATCAACACTATACTCTCCAAGAATCTAACCCTTACCCTTTTTCTTATTGCAGAACATGTGATCAAATTGAGTTCACCCAATAGATATAATTGGGTCAACAAACATCAATGGATTAGTAAATCCCTGTCAATATTTATTCTACGAAGGTTCTACCATCAATATCACTACATCACAAGTTTAGATGACAAGAGAGGTTCTCACCTACGCAGAGAATGAAGCGTGGATTTGGGGAGAGCTCGGGACTGGAGCTGGCTGAATGGCAGCGCAAGGCGTAAGATTGCCGACACGGGGTGTGGATTCACCAGGCTCGAGTCCGGCGGCGACGTACGTGGCACATCGGCGGGTTCTGTTAATGTAACATTTTTTACCGATTGCCTGCAATCTGACACTCGACAAAGATTTTTTTATTCTAAAAATTACTTTACCGAGTGTTCTGTATCTGACACTTGGTAAAGATTATTTTAATTATTTTAATTTTTTTAAAAAATATTTTGCCTAGCGTCCCACTATGGGCACTCAGCGAACCTATACTTTGTCGTGTGTCTTTTCTTGACACTCGGCAAAGTATATATTTTTTCACCAAACATTTTGTGGTGTTTTGCTACAGTATATAGACCTACATGTTTAATTTTGGCATAATTACCACAGTGTTTGTTATAATTGTTGGATTTAGTTTGTTTAATTGAATTTCTTCGGATAATTCAGATTTGAACTGCAAGTCACTCAAAAATGGAAAACGGTGAATGCAAAAATGATATTCTTGTTATTAAGCACAAGTTACGGACTGTTTCAGGAGCAGACCGGAATTTTCGAGCACCATGCTCATAAAACATGAACGTGAACTTGCGATATAATTGTTTTAAAATTGTATAAAACACAAACAAATTCAGAAAATTATGAAACTTGTCGACATGTCATGATATCATATGTAGAGGCTATGATCAAAATTTGAACGGGTTTCGTGAATGTTGTCACATACTATGTATAGAAACCTAGCCGGACTCCATTAAAGTTTTATGATTTCATGTGAAGGTGGTAGAAAATTTCGGTCTGTTCCTGAAATAGGTCGTAACTTGTGCTCTATAGCATGAATATCATTTTTGCATTCATGGTTTTCCATTTTTCGAGTGACTTGCAGTTCAAATCATAATTATCCAAAAAAATTCAATTAAACAAACTAAATCTAACAGTTATAGCAAACACTTTAATCATTATGCCAAAATTAAACATGTACCTATATATTGTAGGAAAGCACTAAAAAAGTTTGGTGAAAAATAAAAAAAATATTCTTTACCGAGTGCCTAGAAAAGACACTCGACAAAGTATATGTTTGCCGAGTGTTTACCAGGACACACTCGACAAAGAATATAATTTGCTGAGTGCCAACGACTGACACTCGATGAAGTTAACAGCCGTCAGCTACAGACGGTGGCTGACGACCCTTGGCTGAGCGTCACACCTTTGCCGAGTGTCTTTTTATGCCGAGTGTTTCGTCCTTGGTAAACGATGTTTGTACCGAGAGTCTTAGATCGAGAGTGACACTCGGTAAAGAATGCTTTGCCGAGTGTCCGAGAAAATGTACTCGATAAAGAGCCGGATTCCGGTAGTGTTAGATGGATAGGAATATAGGATAGGGTTGGAGTAGAGCTTAGTGCACCATTGTGTATAAGTACATCTATGGAAAGAAGACCATGGCAAGTTGTGGCAAGTGGAAGCATTTTCTGAATTTTAATGGTTATCTATGACTGTCAGCCACTCAGGGAGCATATATGCCCGTCTGGCCAAGTTTTTTTTGGGTGTGTGTGAACAAAATAAACCTGCTAGCTATATACGACATGCATCATCAAGTGCTTAATAATCTAACGAAAGACAACCTCCTGACCCATTTTATTTCCTTTTTGTCATAGATAATTGGTGTGTGCATGCTATAAACAATTGCTATATGTGTTTGATAATTAAGGAGCCAGCAACCTGCAGCTAATGGGAATCCCTGAACTTTGTTTGACTAATGGCCTGAGGACCCGGCAAATAGCTTAGCTAGTAGCTAGGCTGACATATACCACGCACCTTCCCAAGGGTGACATTGCAGATGCACATTGCTACTATTTGTTTTGATTAGGATCTGAGTGCTTCACTCCTAATCTTTCTGAGAATGAAAGATTGTTTAGTCCCTAATGCAATGTAATGAGTAGCCATGTTATTGCAATAGTTATTAGTAATAATGGCTGCCGTAGGAGCCATGTTGTCTTTGTTTAGAAGAGCAAATTAAAATGGCTGGCATCTCGAGTCTTGACCTTGCCGCGCTACTACTACTAAATCTGAGTCAAACAATGCGATGACAAAGCAAGGCAGTTGACTATTAAACTGGCCATCATTCAGAAGAGTTAATTAATAAATTAATAATACAGGTGGGTCTGGTGGGGCACGCAAACACCATGATTGGCTTATGTATGCAAATGGAAATTGTGTAGAGTAAACAAAACACCAGTCGTCGCATTATATTGCTAATTACTACGTACTCTATATGTGAGCGACCTGGCCATATATGCCCGTACACACACACTACGACCTGTTCTTTCCTCCTGACAGTGAGGTAGGTAGATCTAAGAACTTGAGGTTACCAGAAGTTATAGCTAGCTATTGACAGTCAGTGACGACCATGCATGGTTTCACTTTCAGACCTGGTTTTTCTACCATAACACATCATGAAAATTGAACAGTGCAGCGCTAGCTGTTTAATGATCTCATCCCCCGGCCAGTTTCTCCGTTTCAGAAGATTGCATGAATTAAATTGCTTGACAGATGTATGTCACTTGCGTATATAGCAGCTAAGATTAGCGTAATCTTGTGACCGCGCGTGGTGAAGAAACTTTCCTTATTACCGAGTGAACACGGATTTCATCACCAAGTGACTAAGTAAAACACAATATACATTAGCACACAGAAGCTCTATAGTGATAGTCCTAGAGTTATTTCCACTGACATTTTTGGTGTCGTCAGTGCTAGGTGTCAGTAGAAATCGATGGTTATTTTGGAACCACCAGTGGAAATGCATTTTACATTGGCGGTTTTCTTTATTAGACCGTCATGTGTTCTTTGTCTTCAAATACAAAATCATTTTTGAAGTCCATACATGGACAATATATATGTTTTGTCTTTGTTCTCTAAGCATGGTTCGTAGTGACATTTCCTAACATCTAAATATATCACGCAAAAGAAACATAAACTACCTTTCTTAGCAACCTTCCTCCAAATACATAAAGATTGAAACCTCCCCCTTATATTTTATGAAATCTGGTCATCCAATGGTTAAACTCTATATATCCAAAATGTGGCTAAAGTTGAGGAAAAATGAACAAAAATTGGTAAGAGAAACATAAACCAAACTTTCCTAGCTATACTCTTCTCTCTAACACATGGTGAAGGCCTAGTTCCAAAATTTAGCTAAAATTGAGCAAAGATGAACAATAATTGGCAATTGAAACATAATTAAACCAACCTTTCATAGCAAATAATAAGAAAATCTTACTTACCAAACCTATATTCCTCTATCTCCATGCATATAAATTAACACATGCACCATTCATTAACTAACCTAAAAGGAGATAGGATAGATAAAATCTAACCATCTTAGACTACCTCATTTGAGGAAACAGAGAAAATAACCTAGCTATACTCTTTTCTCTCACATGGTGAAACCTTAGATCCAAAATATGGTTAAAATTGAGCTTTTGAACAAAAATTGACATTAGAAACATAAACCAACCTTTATTAGCAACCTTCTTCCAAAAAATGAAGATCAAAATCTCTCCCCTTATATTTTGTGAAATCTAAACCTCCAAAATCGCCATGAATGGAAGTTGGTTGCGAGCTACAGCTCCTGTCGGGGAGGAAGAAGGGGTATTTATAGTACTAATGTCACTGGCGTTTGGCTTAAGTAACCACCAACGGAAACCAATTTCCACTAGTGAAAATTAGATTATCACTGGCGGTTTAGTTACACCAACCGCCAGTGAAAATAGGTTGTGTGTGTCTGTGTGTATATATGGTACAACTTGATCTTTAAACTTTGAGATCCATAAGCAAGTAGCTAGCTCTACTGGCAGTTCAAGTTGTTTTAGAAAAAACATTTGACTTCTCATAATAGATAGAAATGATAAAATGTGTTGGTGCCGATCTGGGCACCAATCACTGCGATAAGAACCGGTGGCGGTGCTCTCTGGAAGCATGGACGGTCCGAGACCTAGCGCAGAGGCTAGGGTTCCTGCCTGATGAGTCGGACGGTCCGCGCGTGCTCTAGGACGGTGGAGTTCACCGACGACGTCTAGATCTCGCTCCCGGGAGGGACCCTATCGAGGAGGAGAGATCCTAGGGTGTGTTTTAGGATCGGTAGGCCACCCAAGATGCCTCTAAACGGTGTAGAGCTGGAGAGAGGAATCTACGTTACCATCTACTCCTAGGGTAAAAGGTAAAGAACAGAAGGTATTTGATTGATTGATCTATTGTTGTCCTTTAATCGGCCGTACCTATTCAAATATATAAGGGGGAAGGTCTGAACCAGTTGCTAGGCATTCTCCAACAGCTCCCATGGGATTAGAGGGCTAAACACGTGAGGAGATAGGAGTTTCCACTGCCTGATTCGATCTACTCATGGACTGTCCGCGCCTACGAGCGGACCATCCGTAGACCGGACCATCCGGTGCTCAGGCCTGACTGTCCAGCCGTGCTTAGTGCCACAAATGGTGCTCAACACATGCTCCTGCCTTTTGGAAACTTAAGCGAACCAAAAGCACTAACACATGCTAGAACTAACTCGATGTGATCACATCAGTTCTCTTAGGCATCTTGCCACATACTAGGATGGTACTGCTTGAGGAAATGCCCGTTTAGTGCCTTGGGGAAATCTTCGCCTTTTAATGTTTGCAACAAGTAGGTGTTACCAGCTATTACCTATGTGATTTTGTAAGGGCCTTCCCTGCTCAGCTACCACTTTCCAAACTTCCGATCCCTGCTCCTTAGTGGCAAGATGGTCTTTCATACCAAGTCTCCTACCTAGAATGACTTAGCCTTGACCTTCTTGTTGTGAGCTTTGTCGACCATGATTTTTTCCTTCTATATTTCTCCTAGAGCTATCATTCTCTTGTCGGTCACTTCATCAATATTGTCCATCATTGAATTATAATAATCACTGACAGTTAGATCAATTTGCTTAGCGAACCTGACAGCATTTAAGCTTACCTCTACAGGCATTATTGCCTCCTGCCCATAAACAAGCTCAAACGGAGATACTTTAGTAGCATGATGTTTAGATAATCTATGAGCACATAAAGCTTCAGACAAGATCTTATGTCAATGCTTAGGATGGTCAGCTATCTTCTTTTTTACCAGGCTAATCAATCACCTATTACTAGACTCAGCCTATCCATTGGCCTGAGCATAATATGGAGATCAATTGAGCAATTTAATTTTATATGATTTAGCAAACTCGCGTACCTCCTTTAACATAAAATAAGCCCCTAGTCTATGGTCAAAGTCTAGGGAATGTTGAATCTATGAATAATATGATCAGTTATGAACTCAATTACTTCTCTATGTGTCATGTTCTTCAAAGCAATGGCTTCAGTCCATTTGGTAAAATAGTCTGTGGCAACTAACACGAACCGATGCCCTTTTGATGATGAAGGATGAATCTCTTCTATAAAGTCCAATCCCATCTCCTGAAAGGCCAAGCTTTGATAATAGGATGTAATTCGGCTGCAGGGACCAACTATAAGCCGCCGAATTTCTGACACACTTGGCATCCTTTATAGTACTTAAAACAATCACCTATCGTGTTAGGCCAATAGAAGCCATATCTCCACAATAACTAGTTCATCTTCAGAGACGATTGATGAGTACCACAAATCCCCTCATGTACTTCGGCCATGGCTAATATAGTCTCATCTGGGCTTAAGCATTTAAGCAGGACATCATTTATCGTTCGGCGATAGAATTCATCACTTATTAAAACATACTTGAAAGCCATATGCCGAACGTTCATGTCTGTCCTGACACTGGGATTTCGTAGGTAATTAATTATAGGTGTCCTCCAATCAATTAATTATAGGTGTCCTAGCTTCGTTATCAGCTGAATCGATCACGAGAACCTTCCTAGCAAAGTCAGACGGTCTGGAACCCGTGCCTAGGCGGTCCATACTGGCAGCCAAGACAGCCCGTGACCTGGGGATCTAGCGCGACACCATTTATCAGATTTTCAGTGCTATGAAATTTCCCTCGCTTTATCTGATAACCTAATGGATCTTGTGCCAAATTGTTAGCTCCGCAATTCTCAACCCTGGATATGTCCTGAATATTGAATTCGTCAAAATAATGACTTATGCCCCCAACATTTTTCAAGGTAACTATTTAGAGTACCATCTAAACATTGACACTCTTCTAATATCCGCTAGACAATCAGCTGAGAATCACTAAATGCCTTCACATGTTTTACTCCCATACAATTTAGAAGCTCCAAGCCAAATAAGAGGGCCTCATATTCGGCTTGATTGTTAGTGCAATAAGTTTTTAACTGGCTAGAGAAGTCTAAGGAGGCATTACATGGCGAAACGAGCATGTCAATTCCTTGTCTTTCATTGCAAACCGATCCATCAAAATACAGAGTCCAGGGAGTAACAGTGAGATGAATATATCTAGTTTATAAGTATCTTCAATCCGATGCTCTACAATAAAATCTGCTATGACCTAGCTTTTCATAGATTTTAATGGTTCATTGCCCAAGTCATATTCTATAAGTGCATAAGCCCATTTACCAATTTGACCACTCATAATCGGGTTTTGCAACATGTATTTAATCACGTCGGTTTGATTAGAAACGGTGCAATGACTAGACAAAAAATAACACCTAGACTTGGTGCATTTATAAAACAAGCATAGCATAACTTCTCAATGAAAGTGTACCTTGTTTCAACATCCACCAGTCTCTGACTTAGGGAGGTTACCACATGCTCCTTCCCTTCGGTCTATTATGTTAGAACAACTTTAATAACTTTATCTTTGGCTGCAATGTATAATCTGAATGGCACTCCTACTTGTGGTGCTTTTAATATGGGAGGCAAAGACAAATACCTTCTAATAAGATCAAAGGTGTCCTGCTGTTCTCCCTCCCAAGTGAATTCAGCATCATTTTTAAGCCGAAGGATAGGAGTGAAGGCATCAATCTTCCTGGCTAGGGTAGAAATAAACCTTGCCGAGGAACTTCTGCATCTTATGCTTGCAAGTTAGAGCTCCCACATTCCAAATGGACTTAATTCAGTTGGGATCTATCTCTATATCATGTTCATGAATAATAAATCCTAAGAACTTTCCAGCCGACACCCCAAAAGCACATTTACACGGGTTCATTTTTAGATCGTACCAACGTATTTCATCAAAGGCTTTGCACAAATCAGTTATATGAGAACCAAACTTAGCCAATTTGACTACAATATCATCGATATAAACTTCCACAGTGTTTCCCAACAGCTCGTGAAAGATCAAATTCATAGCCATCTGATAAGTAGCACCAGCATTTTTTAGACCAAATGTCATGACCACCCACTCAAATAAACCAATGAAGCCTGGACATATAAATGCCGTTTTAGACGCATCTTCTTTGGCCATAAAGATCTGATTATATCTGACACTACCATCAAGAAAGCTAATAGTTATATTTCCTGATGCATTATTAAACAATATGTCAGCTATAGGCATAGAATACTCATCCTTAGGAGTTGCTCTATTTAAATTGTGGAAATCAATGCACACTCTAAGATTTCCTGATTCTTTCTTTTCTACCGGCACAATATTGGAGACCCACTGCGTATCTGCAAGGTCTAATAAAATTAGCTTCTAAAAGCTAGTGGATTTCGTCCTTTATCCATGGGAGTAAGTCTAGACGAAATGATCTTGGTCTCTGCTTGAAAGGCCTGAAACCGTATTAAATAGGCAACCGATGTTCCACTATTTCTCGAATTAATCCTGGCATCTCAGTATAATTCTAAGAAAAGCAATGTCACACCCGGGTTTCGTGGCACCAAGACCCGGGCGCGAACATATTCACCAGGTGTGCTGGGACCAAGTCTCACACATATGATGAATCATGGCACAGGATCGAATGTCACATCTTTACTACATAACAGGAGTTCTATACAAAATAAATAAATAATTACATTATAAGGAGACAACGGTCCAGCAACCCAAAGTTGACTGGGAGACGACGGCCTAGACCTCTCACGAACACATCGCAGCATCCTCCATGCGCCTCATCCTGTGGTACCTGTTCTTGACCTGTGGGGGGGGGTGTGAGACAGCAAGAGTGAGCTCACATACATTCATAGCTCAACAAGTTGTGGGGAATAATGGGTATGAACTCGCCAAAGGTGGGAGCTCAAGTGAAGTGTAAGGCTTACCAAAGGAGGTGGTTAGAGCTGAGCATTGCTTTTAAAGTTGGTCAAAATTTTATTAGCAATTACTAAGTATAAGTAAATACCAACCCAATTAAATAGTAGAACAAAAGTAATAACAACACCTGCGATGCAATGCATATGACAAATTGAATTTGGTTCCATAAATTAATCATGTGAGGGTCCGAGCTGCTCATGACCGTGAGCACGGCTAGTATAGCAGTTTTACACTCTGCAGAGGTTGCGCATCTTTACCCACAAGTCATGTTACCCATTTGCCAAGGGATCGCGACTCCCATACACCTCTACCGAGGAGGCGAGGCAGGGTAACACTACGAGGCCTTTACAAAGTTCCACTAGCTTCAGAAAACCCGCTACAGTTTATAGGAAGCTCCAATGCAGGGACCCCTCGCATGACCGCCATCGCAGCAAAATCATCCCAAGGGCCTCCCTACACTGACCACTCCCCTACTGCCCTTGCCCCTTTCGGGTAAGGTAGTCTTCCACTAGCTTTCCTAATTAATCAGCCAAGGGCGTCCCATTAAACCCTTGTGGTAGCACTGTTTTCCCGGGTGGTCGCTCCATGTTCCAATTAACATAATGATCTTATCATGAACAGTAATAATAAATAGATAATAAAAGTGTGATCATGAATAATGTATCTTCATACCCAAAACCACATAAAGCACTAGCAAGTACTACCCAAAAAGTTTAGTGGTAAACAAGGTATAAAGATATACAAACTAGGGTAACCTATTGGGTCCCATCAAAATTAACCTATGCAGATCATTATGATTAATTAGAACATGATTGGGTAAAAAGAAGTGATCAAGGGCACAACTTGCCAGGCACTTGAGATTCCAGGTACCACCTTGCTCTTCAGATAACACGGGTCCTCACCGCTAAACGTAGCAATACAGACAAACATGTATAGGCAAAATTAACATCACACCAAACATAAGAATAAACTATGTAATAATAATCTACGCGTTCCTACGAGATCGTGGGAACAAGAACCACAAAATTCGGAGCTACGGTTATTAAGTTATGAATTTCCAAAGTTATTTAGCACTTAGAAGGGATTAACTCAAGTGAACAATTTTATTCCAAATTACATGGCTAAATAGTGTTACTAGTTGATAGACAATGTTGAGACAAAATTAATGCCACTAGAATGAACTAAAAATGATTTAATATGACTATTCTATGAATTTATTGATTTTATGTACTAATAAGTATTTTCCAAATTGTTTTTTTATTATTTTCTTGGTTCACTGGACCGAGCATCAAATTCCAGAAAGCACGGGGGCTAACATAGAAATATTCCCTAGACTCAGATTAACCTACAGATGGACGGTGGGTTTATTTTATAAAAGCGCAAGGACTCTTTTGAAAAGCTACAGCCGCGAAGGGGTATGGTTAACTCCCGGCCGTCCGATCAAATATCAAAGGCCAGGATTAGATCTTGGCTCACTGAACCGGTACGCAGCCTGGACCGTTCATTCCAAGATCTGCGTCACAGATTTAATGAAGTCTGATTCCCTATGGATCATCCGATCTAATTTCTGCGGTATGGATTTAACGCGGCAAAAGGCTATCCGGCTTCTAATCCCGACCGTCGATGGGGAATCAACGGTCACAAGGTCATCACCTTCCTTACGTTGTGGTCCACGTCCATCATCAACGCATCCGACACTGGCCCACTTAGATCGAACGGCCCGCAGCTGTCTCCCTCCCCACGCCAGTGTGCAAGCAGCGGAGCGCGCGCTCACTACGGCGGCGGCCATAGTTGGCACGCCAAACCACCGCGCTAGCGCTACCATCACCGATCCGAAGAGCACTAATCGTAGCGGGGGCCCTGAAGAGCGCAATAGGGACAATTTAACGATGGTTTGAGAAGCGAGGAGTCCTGACCGTGGTACGATGCGGCCCGGATCTGCCCGCCGAGCTCCGATGAGCAATCCTATCCATCTAGTGCGCCCGTAGATGCAATCACAAGCTTCGGCGTGACCCTGTGAAGCTTCCCAACCAGATCACAACCTCCAATTGCAGATGTCGGCAAGGTTCTATGGTGGCGGCGCTCGGTTCCTCTCCCTGCACCATGGCGGAGTAGCCCCCGCAGCGCAGCACATGCTAATCAAGCCCGACAAGGCCACGAGCACTATCTCGGTGACCTCAGTCATCCGCACGGCCTGCCCCAAGGGATCTACGGCAGCGAGCCAGAGCTTCTCCCATGGCGGATATCCACCACACACACATCCACTCGCGGCGGTCGGGTATGGATGACCCAAAATTGGTGTCAGCTCGATGGAAGGAAGGGATACCGGAGCGCAACTTATAAGGCCGAGGATTGAGTTCATGGCGGCGGGAGGTTGATAACCACCGGCGAGATTTACGGCCAGAACCCATGGATTTCGGGCGAGTCCGCAGCGAGGAAGACGCCCTGGCGTTTCGGGGCCCACCAAGCAGTCAACGAGTGCGCGAGGCACGGCAGTGCAAGGCTGACGTGCGGGCCCAAGATGCAGTGAAAGGAGACCTCAAGCTCGCACGCGGTACCTTGGCTGACGACGTGGGTCCCATGTGGAAGTGGCCATCAGTGCATGAGGTGGGCTGGCGCGACACGATTTAGGTGGGCTGAGGGGAACCGAATTCAGCCCAAGTGGTCGTTTTGTTTTGTTCTCTTTTTTCTGATTTTATTTTCCTTTCCAAATTTAAGAGTCCAATTCAAATTCGAATTCCGTTTGAGCTTAAGTTTTCCAAATATCCAAAAAAATCTTAATATGAAGATAACGCCTATTATTTATTTATTTATTTATTTATATTATATCTACTTTTATAATGTATATTATTTTTCCTTTACTTCTCTTTTCTTATTTCCCTTTCTATTTTCAAATTCTACTTTTCAAACCTAACTTGTATTCAAAATTTGAGTACGATTGCAACAATACAAGACCTCCAGCATGATATGCATATTTCTATATTTATTTATTTTATTTTATTATTATCATTTTTTTCTTTTATCAATTTTTGGGCTTTACAAATCCTACCCCCCTTAACAGAAATCTCATCCTCGAGATTTGTAAGAAAAGGGATACAATAGGTTTGGTCTAGAATTTTAGTTTCTCATTTGGTTTTGAGAATCCAAGTTTTGTTTAAAGTTATATATATATATATATGTATGTATGTCTAGCCATTTATTATGTTAGATGAGGTACGGTTATGGCAAGTATAGGTTGTGGCAAGGAGAGTATAATAAGGAAAGACTTCATCCAGAACTGTGGATCTTGATTCCGCTGGCGATTCAACTTGATCTTTGAAGACTTGAGTTGATGCTTATCCTCTTTGACGTGGTTGGTCTTCTTTGGCCTTTCTTCTTGGAGTTGCCATCCGAGTTAAGGACATATAGTTAGGGTCATATAGTTAAGATAGTTAGGGTACACGAGGTAGGTAGGTTCGAACAGAGTTTTACTTTGCTTTTGAGACAAATGGACTAGGCAACCTGTGATTTAGGTTGGGTTGTTGTTCACAAACGAGTTGGGTCTAAGACATTAATTTAGGTTAAGATATGTTTGTATAAGTCGTGTCTAACCCATATCACCAGATTAACTAACTTGTTAATAACTCACATTCGATTGGATCATATTAGATTAGATATGGGATCTAGATTAGTTTGGACGTTTTTAGGTTAGGTTAGTCGAGATCCAAGTAAATTTGGGTTAGATCATGTTTGTTATTCTAGGACGGGATAAGAATACCCATTGAGATTAGATAAAATCCTTTAAAATAAGAGAGAATCTTTTAAGATAAGATGGATCTATTAAGATGAGAGAGTCTTTTAAGATAAGATGGATCTATTAAACTAGATATATTTAATGGGGAATATTCTTAGTTTGTATAGTCATCTTATGATATTTTTTATATTTATATTTATGCCTATACGTATATGTAGATGTAATTGTGGACATTACTCCACAACTCATCACACTCAATCAAAGATCCAAATCAAACAGTTATATAAGAACAAGCATTCAAGTGTATAGATACCTACAAAAATATTTTTTTGTTCCTAAGATTAGGTCTCCTATTCTTAAAGGTCACATTAGGCACAGGATTTCAAATTATGAAATCCAAGTTTTGTTTTTAGAAGCAAAAGATAAGAATAATCAGAGTAAAGCGGAAATAGATGAGAAAAGATTAAGAAAAGTTTAGAAAGAATCAGAGTAGCAAAGGTAAGTAAGTATTGGTTGTCCAGTTCTATCTAGGTTTCGTCCTACAGTCAACATTCCTCTGATACCACTTCTGTCACACTCGGGTTTCGGGGCACCAAGACCCGGGCGCGAACATATTCACCAGGGGTGCTGGGACCAAGTCTCACACATATGATGAATCATGGCACAGGATCGAATGTCACATCTTTACTACATAATAGGAGTTCTATACAAAATAAATAAATAATTACATTATAAGGAGACAATGGTCTAGCAACCCAAAGTTGACTGGGAGACGATGGCCTAGACCTCTCACGAACACATCGCAGCATCCTCCATGCGCCTCATCCTGTGGTACCTGTTCTTGACCTGTGGGGGGCTGTGAGACAACAAGAGTGAGCTCACATACGTTCATAGCTCAACAAGTTGTGGGGAATAATGGGTATGAACTCACCAAAGGTGGGAGCTCACGTGAAGTGTAAGGCTTACCAAAGGAGGTGGTTAGAGCTTAGCATTGCTTTTAAAGTTGGTCAAAATTTTATTAGCAATTACTAAGTATAAGTAAATACCAACCCAATTAAATAGTAGAACAAAAGTAATAACACCACCTGCGATGCAATGCATATGACAAATTGAATTTAGTTCCATAAATTAATCATGTGAGGGTCCGAGCTACTCATGACCGTGAGCATGGCTAGTATACCAGTTTTACACTCTGCAGAGGTTGCGCATCTTTACCCACAAGTCATGTTGCCCATCTGCCAAGGGATCGCGACTTCCCATACACCTCTACCGAGGAGGCGAGGCAGGGTAACACTACGAGGCCTTTACAAAGTTCCACTAGCTTCAGAAAACCCGCTATAGTTTATAGGAAGCTCCAATGCAGGGACCCCTCGCATGACCGCCATCGCAGTAAAATCATCCCAAGGGCCTCCCTACACTGACCACTCCCCTACTGCCCTTGCCCCTTTCGGGTAAGGTAGTCTTCCACTAGCTTTCCTAATTAATCAGCCAAGGGCGTCCCATTAAACCCTTGTGGTAGCACTGTTTTCCCAGGTGGTCGCTCCATGTTCCAATTAACATAATGATCTTATCATGAACAATAATAACAAACAGATAATAAAAGTGTGATCATGAATAATGTATCTTCATACCCAAAACCACATAAAACACTAGCAAGTACTACCCCAAAAGTTCAGTGGTAAACAAGGTATAAAGATATACAAACTAGGGTAACCTATTGGGTCCCATCAAAATTAACGTATGCAGATCATTATGATTAATTAGAACATGATTGGGTTAAAAGAAGTGATCAAGGGCACAACTTGCCTGGCACTTGAGATTCCAGGTACCACCTTGCTCTTCAGATAACACGTGTCCTCACCGCTAAACGTAGCAATACAGACAAACATGTTGTTGGGGGCCTTCGTCCTCCGAAGGTCCTCAAAAACATGATTTGACAATGTTTTCCAAGTGGATTATATGAACAGGTATCTTCGGACTCAGAATTATGAACATGGAGTACGGTTAGGACGAAGCCTAAGCCAGACGAAGGGGGATTGAGATGGAGGACGGGCTGATTACCAAGCTGTACGAAGGATGGTGCACAGCCGAAGCTGTGCGCAGGAAAGCTTCGTCGCGATAGCAGAAAGGGAACCGACTTAAAGATGAAAAGACTACTTAGGCCTTGACAGATTCCCATAAGTCATTAGCAAATGTAATGGGCATGAATGTAATATTACATGGGCTGCGTCCCACGTCTATAAATAGATGAACAGTACTCCCGTACTGTTCACGCTGACTTGGCATTTGCTTTTGCGTCATCCTTGTACCTTTGTCTTCCTGCAATCCGAAGGTACACTTGTAATTTGAAGTCATTTCTATTGTTATATCATAATAAAATAGAAATGACATTGTGATAAAATTTAAATGTTTACATTACTTTTTATGTTACGTGTAAGTCCTTCGTCATAGCTTATCGTGCTTACGAAGATATATTGTTTGTGACCTTCGTCCGGAGCACATTATATCCCGAAGGGAAGTAATGTTTCAAAGGACGAAGGACCTTATCATTTAACACTTTTTATGTTGCCTTGTTCTTAATCCGAAGCATTTGAGAACAAGTCCCCAACATTGGCGCCCACCTCCGGTGAACTCACTTCCACTTTGAGTTTTTTGAACACCTTCGGAAGCCATAGACCCTCGCTATGGCGCCGAAGAAAGCTTCAGCGACTGGGGCTGCAGCTCTGCAACCGCTGGACCCCAACCAGGAGACTGTCTCTCTTCGGGAGGCCCGAAGCCAGAAGAGGAAGGCCCTCAGCCCGACGCTTCAGGAGGATGAGTTAGACCAAGAGATCAGGGATATGGAGATGCTTCATCAACAGGTGCAGAGGAAGAAGGAAAAGATGGCCAGGCTAGCTGAGCTGCAAAGGCAGATAGACGAAGCTTCTGAAGAAGTTCGCCATCTTACTCACGACGAGCAGAACAGAAGGCCTCAACAAAAAGACCTTCATCAGGAGGGCTTTTTCAACGAAGATGACTGGTATGACAATTTCGATCATGGAAATTTTGTTTTCGATGATGCTTCTCCCCTGTCCGCTGAGCTGCAGGCTACACCTTGGCCTCCGTCCTACAAGCCGCCCCAGCTTCCCATGTTCGATGGCCATTCAGACCCGAAGCAGTTTTTGATGAGCTACGAAGCAACAGTATCTTCGTATGGTGGCAATGCTGTAGTCATGGCAAAGTCTTTTGTTATGGCTGTCAGGAATGTTGCTCAGACCTGGTATTCCTCCCTTCGACCAGGAACGATCACTTCATGGCAAAAGCTGAAGGACATGTTGTTAACCAGCTTTCAAGGGTTTCAGACGAAGCCGGTCACTGCTCAAGCCTTGTTCCAGTGCACTCAGGATCATGAAGAATACCTTCAGGCGTATGTCAGAAGGTTCTTGCGTTTGAGGGCGCAGGCACCAACGGTGCCCAATGAAATTGTCATCGAAGCTATGATCAAGGGGCTTCGTCCTGGACCTTCAGCTCAATACTTTGCTAGGAAGCCTCCACAGACTTTGGAGAAGCTGCTCCAGAAGATGGACGAGTACATTCGTGCCGACAATGATTTTCGCCAAAGAAGGGAGGAGGCTTTCAGATTTTCTGAAATGACCAGGGGCTTCGGAGGAAGATTCTATCCGAGGCATGTCAGGTCCATCCACAACTCTACTCAAAATGATGATAAGGGGAGTCAGCAGAACAGGCCGCAGTGCTCCTCACAGGCTTCGAGGCAACAGCAAAATTTCTTTCGGCCACCAGCTCCAAGAGGCAGAGGCGCCAGGGGCTTCGGCGGAAGATTTGGAGATCAACCAAGGAGAGTATTTTGTTTATTCTGTGGTGAAAACAAGGGCCATACCACCAGGATGTGCCATGTTACCATCCAGAAGCAAAAGGAGATAGCCGAAGCTGCAGCGCAACAACTTCAGCCGAAGCAGGTCATGCATACTGCTTCGTACCATCAGCCTTACATCCCAGAATACGTGGGCAACCACCCTGCAGTTTCTGTAGCTTCGGCGAGTCAACCTCAAGCTTCATGGCAACAGCCCCCGCCTCCACCACCGCTGCAACAAGGCCAACAGCCGGAAGGGAGCCAATATGTTCCACACCAAAGGGATCTCAGAGAACAATCTGAAGCTCGCACAGTCAATAGCACTGTGCCAGAGTCGAAGCACATTTATTGACAAATATCCTACCTTGATAGCAGTCTTTTCCATTTAGTTCTATTTTCTGTGTAATAAAGAACATTTCAGTTTTCATGTAATAGTTTCATTGTTGGTCACGAGGAAAACCTATTTTCTCCACAGGCTTAAGTTGCTGAAGCTTAAAAATTTGCGATAACAAGGAGGACCTTCGAATTATTAAAAATCCTTCGAAGCAACAAAAAGTCGTTCTAAGGAACGCAGAGTAAGTTGCTGAAGTCACAAAAAGCCGTTCCAAAGGGAGCGCAGTGTAAGTTTTCTGCTCCAAAGTCGTTCCTAAGGGAATGCAGAGCATACAGCGAAAAGTCAACGCTGATACCGCCTAAGTAAAAGGCGAAGAAGCTCCAAAGACGTTCCTAAGGGAATGCAGAGCTTACAGCGAAAAGTCAACGCTGATACCGCCTAAGTAAAAGGCGAAGAAGCTCCAAAGACGTTCCTAAGGGAATGCAGAGCTTACAGCGAAAAGTCAGCGCTGAGACAAAGATATTTTGTGTTTTACGGGGATATGTGTGTATCTTCGGAACAAATGTCATCTACATAACATAGCATCATCACATCATTTTGCATAGCATAAGCATCATACATCATGTTCCATATGGCAAAAGAAGGGGACACAGTATCAACCTTCGAAAGGACGCTTTGAGAAAGTGAAAATCGTGCAAAGTCACGAGGGAATACAATGTCGATCTTCGGAATATAGCTTCGGAGAATGTCTTCACGAAGCATGGACGTGCTTCATCAGAGTAGTATCGAAATTGTACAGCTTCGGAGAATATTTTCACGAAGCGTGGACGTGCTTCATCAGAATAGTATTAAAGGAGAATGTCTTCTTCACGAAGCATGAAAAGAAGGGAAGGTGTTTTTTCGCCGAAGGCTCAAAAACGGTACGTATGTAAAGTTTCATGCATCGTAAAGAATTGAATAATGAAAAGAAACTTGTATATTACATTCAAATGTACAAAATATTACATAGATCACATTTCAAATGTTTTTTCTAATAACATCTAGTCTTCTCTTAGTACTACATCGGCAGCCTCATTTAGAAGTTGATCAACAACTTTATCCATGATAGCTTCGGCCATTTGTTTAATTTCGTCATCACCTTTCGTGTGAGGGTCTGTAGACGATCCAGCAGGTTCTGAGGGAAGAGAATATGTCTACATTACTATCACAGACCGCGAACAAAGTTTGAAATAAAAAATTACAACATAATAAGAACGACTAATTAATACCTATTTGCCCTTCGGGCTCTGTACTTTTTTCGGCAACTTCTGTCACTTTCCTAGCATCATGGATGCCTTTTTCACTCTTTTGAATAATCTCTTGCGCCATTTCTCGGCCGCCGTTGTCCCAGATATCAGTAAAGAATTTTCCGCCAACCATGCTTGCTTCGGCCGAGGGGTCTTTGATGTCTTCGGAGGACAAGGCAGCTTCGGACTGAGCTAAGGATTTTACATGCTCACAACCTTTCCTCTCCAAAACAGTAGCAACTCCTCTTGCGCCCGAAAAAGCGCAGATGTCACCACGGCTACTCAGGATTTCCTCGAAGGCCTCTGCTTCGTGGCTGATCCATTCCATTGGACCTTCGGGATTGCCTCTTGAGAAGTTCTCTTCACTAGAGAATGCGCCAACGCTGGCGAAGCTGGATTTTATCTTTTTGACGCATTCTATAGATTTAACATAGCATTTTCTCTGGGATGCGCGAAGCTCCTTAACACTTATCTCCAAATGATTGGCCAACTGGTCACTAAGCTCTCGTTTTGTTTCTTCAAGCACACGTTCCTCTTTAGCTCTAGCCAGCTGTTTCTGAAGATCTTTAATCTCACGTTTTTGGGCTTCGGCCTGGACCTTTGAGGCAGCTTCATCCTTTTTTACCTTGTCTACCAATGTAAGCAGAATTTTATCCTTTTCTAGAGCTTCGTTTCTCAGTTTAATAACTTCTGACCGTAGGTTGTTGAACGCAATTTCATAGCTCTCATCTTCGGCATTCTTTTGTGCTCTCAATGCGTTGCTTAGAATTAAACCCTATATGTGAAAAAGTTGGTATAAGAATAAAAGAATGAGTTACGAATTACAAAATTTCCAAGTGCCCAATTCCCATACCTTTAGGCTATTGTACGCAAGACTGTCCGCGAGATCCTCCTTCGTCATAGCGCATAATCCAGCTTCGAGCTTTGGAAACCCCATACTTCTAGCCATCTCCCGGCAGACAGATAATTCTTTGTTATCAGGGAGGCAGTATAGGAAGTCATCTTCATTTGTCCCATTGAACACTATTGCCCCCTTCGGATATTTTAACTCTCTGGCATAGTGATTGGCTTCATAAGTCTCTTCTTCAGATAATTTCTTCCCCGAAGCATGTCGCACGATGTAATCGCATATGTTGGAAGGAGCTTCGGGGGCGGCAGTGTCAATTTCTTCAACCAAAATTGGTTCTGATATTTTTATTTTTTCGGTTCCCAAAGATTGTTCCTTGGTGGGCTCTGAAGGCCCAGCTTCAGCTTCAGGTTGTTGCTTCGAGGCTTCAGCAACTAAAGCTTCGGTAGACACTTCAGCAAGTTCAGCAGCCTTCTTCGGGGTTATGCTTGAAGACTTAATTGTCTCCAAAACATCTAGCACGTTCACCATTCTTTTTCTTTTCGGAGTCACCGATGGACCCCTTTGATTTTTTGTTGTCTCAACACTTGCTGAAGGACTTAAGATTTCCAATATTTTTGGTCCTTCAATTCTCGGTTTCTCTGCCTTCTCTGCTGAAGGTGCTTCAGTTTTTTCTTCGATCTTCGGCCCTGGAGCTGGCTCTGTAGTTTCAGTGGCCAAGGAAATTTCACCGGTAAATTCAGGCACCATGGCCGGCTCAATAAAACGTGCCCGGTGGGTGAGCACCTTCATCTTTTTCCTTTGCGGCGCTGGCTCACTAGAAGCACTTGTGGCAACTTCTGTTACAGGAGAAGTATTTTTTCTTTTGCGGCCCGGCACCGGATAATGGTAGTCAGTGTAGACAAACCCGATTGCATCAAATACCCGGTTGAGCCTTTTCTTCTTTCGGCCTCCGAATGCTGCTGATAATGCAGTGTTCTCAGCCTTCGAATACACCCCAAGCAGGTCGTCACTTAAGGTTTCAATGCTTTTTAACCAATCGTCATCAGGTTCAACGAACTTATCCCCGTATCTGAATGTATATCTTAGTCTGACCAGTCCACCTTCGTCAGACTCTTTGATGGCTTCCTTCGGCATTTCCCATTTTCCTGCAAGCGGCCATACCCTGAAGGCAATATGCTCTTGGACCAAGTCCCTTGTCCCAATAAAAGAGCAGATTACGCCGAAGGCTCTTTGGCATTCTTCGGCTGCTTCATCCATTTCAATCTTCGGTTTTCGGAGACCGAAGCGTTGCCAAATAGGACACATAATAATACTTTTAATATCTTCCTGCGCTGTCAAGTCATTCTTTACATAAAACCATTCTGTCATCCAGGCACCGGGCCACCTCTTCCGAAAGGTTGGCACGGGGCAGCTTGACCCGGTGCGGGCACCGAAGATGTAACAACCAAAGTTGTTGTGATATTGTTCTTTCCCCCAGGGCTTCGTCTCATATAACAACTCATGAATGTTGCAAAAACTTTTAGCATTTGGTTCTAAACCTTGACTTCTCACAGCCCAGACAAAAATCCCCATTCTAATGATAGCTTCGGGAGTAATTTGATGAAGGTAGATTTGAAATGTATTCAGGACTTCGACAACAAAGCTGCTTAGGGGGAATCGAAGCCCAGCCTTGAGAAAGCTTCGGAAGATTACGACTTCATCTTCTTCGGGGGTGGGAGAAGTTTTTTCTCCAGCGTCAGCCCTCACAATAGATATATCTCGAAAATATCTCCCCCTCATATTGTCGATATGACTCTGCTTAATAGTGGTTTTCCCGAAAACCGTGTGACTTGGCCGCCATGGTCGATCTTCGGACTCTCCCCCACAGCTTTCTGCATCATAACTATCGCTGTCACCAGTATCTTCAGACAAACCTTCCAGAATCTCCTTGGTGATTTTTTCCGTATTAGTCTCCGCCATCGCTATAAGGAACCCCAAGTTCTTCTCTTCGTCGAGACTCAGCTTCATCTCAGCAGTGACCTTCTTATCTTCAGACATCTTCGGAAACACTAAAAAACTGTTTTCAAAGCCGAAGCTTCAAAACCAAAAAGATCAGCAAATCTTAGTGCGCAAGAGCTAAAAATTTAGTGAGCGGGAGCAGATGGCAAGAGAGCGTACCAAACAAATTGAGGCGGGCTCCTATTTATACACTCGATATGACGGAAACTGTGTGAACCCGCGTGTCAGTGACTTTTGATATTCTAGCAAAGGGAAGGTGTTTTTTCGGACCTTCGGCTTAAGGCCTTCGTCCATATCGCAATCTGAATTTATCATTAACAAATTAATATTGCGAGGGGCTACTGTTGGGGGCCTTCGTCCTCCGAAGGTCCTCAAAAACATGATT
The DNA here is from genome assembly GCA_029449295.1 of Zea luxurians. Taxonomy (NCBI): domain Eukaryota; kingdom Viridiplantae; phylum Streptophyta; class Magnoliopsida; order Poales; family Poaceae; genus Zea; species Zea luxurians. The sequence goes on along the minus strand of JAOPSE010000005.1, from coordinate 6,564,889 downwards.
TGACAATGTTTTCCAAGTGGATTATATGAACAGGTATCTTCGGACTCAGAATTATGAACATGGAGTACGGTTAGGACGAAGCCTAAGCCAGACGAAGGGGGATTGAGATGGAGGACGGGCTGATTACCAAGCTGTACGAAGGATGGTGCACAGCCGAAGCTGTGCGCAGGAAAGCTTCGCCGCGATAGCAGAAAGGGAACCGACTTAAAGATGAAAAGACTACTTAGGCCTTGACAGATTCCCATAAGTCATTAGCAAATGTAATGGGCATGAATGTAATATTACATGGGCTGCGTCCCACGTCTATAAATAGATGAACAGTACTCCCGTACTGTTCACGCTGACTTGGCATTTGCTTTTGCGTCATCCTTGTACCTTTGTCTTCCTGCAATCCGAAGGTACACTTGTAATTTGAAGTCATTTCTATTGTTATATCATAATAAAATAGAAATGACATTGTGATAAAATTTAAATGTTTACATTACTTTTTATGTTACATGTAAGTCCTTCGTCATAGCTTATCGTGCTTACGAAGATATATTGTTTGTGACCTTCGTCCGGAGCACATTATATCCCGAAGGGAAGTAATGTTTCAAAGGACGAAGGACCTTATCATTTAACACTTTTTATGTTGCCTTGTTCTTAATCCGAAGCATTTGAGAACAAGTCCCCAACACATGTATAGGCAAAATTAACATCACACCAAAGATAAGAATAAACTACGTAATAATAATCTACGCGTTGCTACGAGATCGTGGGAACAAGAACCACAAAATTCGGAGCTACGGTTATTAAGTTATGAATTTCCAAAGTTATTTAGCACTTAGAAGGGATTAACTCAAGTGAACAATTTTATTCCAAGTTACATGGCTAAATAGTGTTACTAGTTGATAGACAATGTTGAGATAAAATTAATGCCACTGGAATGAACTAAAAATGATTTAATATGACTATTCTATGAATTTATTGATTTTATGTACTAATAAGTATTTTCCAAATTGTTTTTTTATTATTTTCTTGGTTCATTGGACCGAGCATCAAATTCCAGAAGGCACGGGGGCTAACAAAGAAATATTCCCTAGACTTAGATTAACCTACAGATGGACGGCGGGTTTATTTTATAAAAGCACAAGGACTCTTTTGAAAAGCTACAGCCGCGAAGGGGTATGGTTATCTCCCAGCCGTCCGATCAAATATCGAAGGCCAGGATTAGATCTGGCTCACTGAACCGGTACGTTGCCTGACCGTTCATTCCAAGATCTGCGTCACAGATTTAATGAAGTTTGATTCCCTATGGATCGTCCGATCTAATTTCGGCGGCATGGATTTAACGCGGCAAAAGGCTATCCGGCTTCTAATCCCGACCGTCGATGGGGAATCAATGGTCACAAGGTCATCACCTTCCTTACATTGCGGTCCACGTCCATCATCAACACATCCGACGCTGGCCCACTTAGATCGAACGGCCCGTAGCTGTCTCCCTCCCCACGCTAGTGTGCAAGCAGCGGAGCGCGCGCTCACTACGGCGGTGGCCATAGTTGGCACGCCAAACCACCGCGCTAGCGCTACCATCACCGATCCGAAGAGCACTAATCGTAGCGGGGGCCCTGAAGAGCGCAATAGGGACAATTTAACGATGGTTTGAGAAGCGAGGAGTCCTGACCATGGTACGGTGCGGCCCGGATCTGCCCGCCGAGCTCCGATGAGCAATCCCATCCATCTAGTGCGCCAGTAGATGCAATCACAAGCTTCGGCGTGACCCCGTGAAGCTTCCCAACCAGATCACGGCCTCCAATTGCAGATGTCGGCAAGGTTCTATGGTGGCGGCGCTCGGTTCCTCTCCCTCCACCATGGCGGAGTAGCCCCCGCGGCGCGGCACATGCTAATCAAGCCCGGCAAGGCCACAAGCACTATCCTGGTGACCTCAGTCGTCCGCACGGCCTGCCCCAAGGGATCTACGGCAGCGAGCCAGAGCTTCTCCCATGGCGGATATCCACCACACACACATCCACTCGCGGCGGTCGGGTATGGATGACCCAAAATTGGTGTCAGCTCGATGGAAGGAAGGGATACCGGAGCGCAACTTATAAGGCCGAGGATTGAGTTCATGGCGGCAGGAGGTTGATAACCACCGGCGAGATTTACGGCCAGAACCCATGGATTTCGGGCGAGTCCGCAGCGAGGAAGACGCCCTGCCGTTTCGGGGCCCACCAAGCAGTCAACGAGTGCGCGAGGCACGGCAGGGCAAGGCTGACGTGCGGGCCCGGGATGCAGTGAAAGGAGACCTCAAGCGCGCGCGTGGTACCTTGGCTGACGACGTGGGTCCCACGTGGAAGTGGCCATCAGTGCATGAGGTGGGCTGGCGCGACAGGATTTAGGTGGGCTGAGGGGAACCGAATTCGGCCCAAGTGGTCGTTTCGTTTTGTTCTCTTTTTTTCTGATTTTATTTTCCTTACCAAATTTAAGAGTCCAATTCAAATTCGAATTCTATTTGAGCTTAAGTTTTCCAAATATCCAAAAAAAATCTTAATATGAAGATAACGCCTATTATTTATTTATTTATTTATAATATATCTACTTTTATAATGTATATTATTTTTCCTTTACTTCTCTTTTCTTATTTCCCTTTCTATTTTCAAATTCTACTTTTCAAACCTAACTTGTATTCAAAATTTGAGTACGATTGCAACAATACAAGACCTCCAGCATCATATGCATATTTCTATATTTATTTATTTTATTTTATTATTATCATTTTTTTATCAATTTTTGGGCTTTACAAGCAATCAGAATACTCTTTTAACATACTAATCATTTCATCTCTAGGATCGGCCTCTAGGGTCTTGTTTAAAATTTTTGGCCTCGGGGTTTTACCATCTCCTATGTCAACCTCGTCCAAAGGATCAGTCAATGTAAACCCCTGTCCTAACTTGTCGAGATCCCTAAATTCCTCTATTATGCCTCCTTTAGAGGAATTAGGTGCTCTGTACGTGGTTGTGGATCGTTTGGCTTCGAAGGCTAGACCGTCCGCGACACCGGACCCATGCTGTAGCACTTTCTGGCAGTAGCTAGACCGTACGGCCTTAAAGGCTGGATTGTCCTAGAAATGGCCCGACCGTCTGGCCTCAGGTGCCGGACTATCCGCGACTTAGGACATGTTCCTTATGGGTGTACTCTTTATTTAAACTTCATTTGGGATTTATCCAATTCTCCATCGGCTCTAGCAATACAGGAATGAAGCCTTTCCTATCTATATTTATGAATTGATAATCAGAAAAGTCAACTCCTATGAGAAATGTAGCAATCTCATAAGTCCAAAGTACAGGGGCATCGGCCATGGCAATGCAGGCCGATGCATCAGCGTGTACTTGTTCTATCTCATTGCCTACCCATTGTAACAATATTTGATGTAAAGTATAAGGTACACATTGATTAGCATGAATCCAATCTCTACCTAAGATTAGACTATAATTTCCTTCTATATCAGCGATGAAGAATGTAGTAGCAAGGGTCTTGGTCCTGATGGTTAACTCAACGGACGTGACTCCTTTGGCTTTAATTGAACTGCCAGTCCCAACACCACTGAGCGTCAAATTGGTCTTGACTAGTTTGTCATCTTGATTTCCTAATTTTCTATACAATGAGTAAGGCATTAAATTCATGGCCGCCCCTCCATCTACCAACATCTTAGCAATCAGTATTCCATCGAAATGACCACGCATGAAGAGCAACTTTAAATGGTTGACCGATTCTTTTGGCTTAGTGAAGGAGACCTCTTTAGGACCAAAATCAAATTGAGCAACGACAAATTCATCGTCACCGATAATAGTACAATCGGTTGAGAACATAATAACATTTATGTCCATACCTGAGCGTTCTGGTGTAGCTAAGTAGTCGACCAAGTCCTCTCCCAGCATGTCGTCCTCCTCCATAGGTGTTGGTGTGTTATCGGAGGTGTTCTGGCGTAGAGCGGGCAGTCTAGACTTGAGGGGCCGGATGGTCCACGACATCTGCGGACGGTCCGGCTTGTATAGCCGGACTGTCTGCCGTACATGCAGAGAGCTGCAAAGCTGCGGTCTTATTCTCTGTCTTCGTGGACATTTGACTTATGTCGATGGCCTTTGGTCTCCACCACTTTTGCGGTGGTGGGTACTACGGATGTGTATCATTAAATATTTTTTCTGCTTCTTTTTCCTTGCTCTCCTTTGCTCTCAAGCACTGCAATTTTCGCTTTTGAGACCATGTCAGTCCTGATGGGCACCATCGGGACATGGAGTATTTTGGGTCGGATGTTTTGTGGCACCCGTGTCTTCTTCTTTGCCTGTATTAGCCGATTTACCAAAAATCATCGACCCTTCATTATTTCCTTGTATGACGACATCTATTGTGCCTATTTTGGTGATGTCCCCTTTTGTTGTTCTCTTGGCGGCTGTAGATATATGCCCCCTGCTGGATTGGTCGGCCTTTGTGGCCGGGGTAGCCCGGGACTCTTGCTGGACCTGTGCCTGGTGACCGGTTTGAGGGGCACTCAATCGGTCTTGTACTGTTGGTGCCAACCTATCAAATACAGATGTTTGGGGTGCCCCTGGCGAGGTATTGTGGCATCCCAAATGAACATGGTGGCATGCCCCATATTTGATTTGGGACATAGGGCGGTGGTATCTATGCATATTGATATGGCATAGGTGGGTATGAGGGTGGAGGTGTCCATGCAGGCACATTAGGTCTTAATTGGACATTGTGACCTGCTGATGTTTCCAATTGGTGAGGTGGTCCAATCGGTCTTACATGCTGTCGCTCCTGAGTAGGTGAGCGAGGTCACTTTGGTGGCTGATCACTTGGGCTGACCTTCTTTTTCACATATTTAGATAGCAATTGATCAAAGGTCCGGCCAGATTTGACCAATCGACTAGCTACCATGAATGTGTTAGTTTTCCATGTACCAATTTCTGGTCATCGAGGCTTAAAGGTACGTGATCATCGCTGCTCCTAGGTGTTGTCGGACCATACGCTTGAATGATTCGGACTGTACGACAATGTCCCAAACCGTCCACATCTATGTGTCGGACCATCCGCGATGAGCAGAACAAGGGCTCACGCTTGACTACCTGCCTACGCCTGCCCCTGGCATTGGAGGTAATGATGGTAATCTTCAGAGTCTCCCTCCATCAGGGGTCCTTTGTGCCACCACTTTCCTGCAAGGGTTTTTAACATTTTCATCGGTCTCTCACACATCGTCGATGATGACCTCCTTGCCTTTGCCCTTATCGGTCGTGCTGGGTCGAATTATGACTTTTTTACCATCAAAGTTGACCATGTTTATTAGGAAGGGCTCCGTGTCCACCTGCATTTCCTAAAATTTCAATTGCCCCTCGTTAATGGCCGATTTGATTTGTCGTCAAAACACATTACAATCATTAGTGGCATGAGAAAATGAGTTGTGCCACTTGTAGTATGCATGAAGCTTGAGTTCATTGGCGGATGGAACAGTATGGTTTATTTTAATGTTGCCATTCTTGAGTAACTCATCGAATATTTTATCACATTTGCCAACATGAAACATAAACTTAACCTCCTCTTACTGTTTCTTTTGAACTGGCTACAAGGAGGAACAAGCTGAAGACTTGTCCTGCTTTGGCCAAATCATTTCAGCAGTGTATACTTCTTTTGATTCATCGTCTCATCTACTCTGGTCGCATTTTACTACATGGATATTGTGAAAAACTGTTTTGGTAGTTTCTTTGCTTCGGCTTTCACAAGCCAAAGCTATCTGGTATAACTGTGCTAGCATTAAAAATTGAATGCCTTCTAATCTTTCTTTTAAATAATAACGCAATCCATTAAAGGCTAATCCTGCTAACTGTTTCTCTGCCAAATGAATTTGGAAACATCGATTTCTTGTATCCTAGAACATTCGAATGTAATCATTAACCGATTAATCTTTCCCTTGTCACAGGGCCACTAGGTATACCAAATCTAACTCATAATCGCATGAGAAAAAATGATCATCGAATTTTTGTTCTAAATCTCTCCACAGAAAAATAGAATTAGGAGGTAGTGTGGCATACCATGCGAATACAGTTCCTGTTAAAGATAATAAAAATGAATGAACACAGAATGCCTCTGTGTCGGCCTATTCTTATAATTGTGCTAAGAATTGGCCTATGTGCTTGCGTGTGCTCTTACCTTGGTCAACCAAAAACTTCACGAATTTGGGTATCCTAGTTCCCTGTGGGTATGGGTGATAGTCAAATTGGCTATCATAAGGTCTCTGATATGACTATCCCCTAGGGATCATGCTAACTCTGAGCTTATCTCAGAGCGTCCCAGCTATCTCTTCCCTCACTATATCAATGATGGTCAATGGGAGTCCACCGACTCTTTGGTCCAACATGGGTGTGGTTGTTTGGATATTAGTATGTTGTCATCCTCCTCATTGGCTTGGGTTTTGTGGCACATTAATACTTGCCCTATGCGGCTCATAGGACTGGCCATTCCTATCTGACCTTCTAGGAGGGGCCGGAAAGTACTCACCCCCACGGGTTTGGGATGTTATATTAGGTGCTGGTGCGATGTAGGATGTGACGGGAGGTTTAGCTGAGATGGATGTGTATTTGAATAATAATCGTCTTCATAAGGTTCTATGTACTCTGTGTCAGACTGTTTGGTTAGATATGCTGATCGTCGGGCTGTGTGCACGGACTGTCCGGCCATAGGGCCGGACCGTCCGGTAATATATTCGGACTGTCCGACGCTATACATGAATGGTCCGAATGGGTTATTTAGGATTTGCGCAGTACGTGGCAGCTCGGGTGCAGGTCTCGGTAGTTCATTTCTAAAAACAGGACCAGCCGTTGCTGGCCCGGACGGTCCGCACTCATGCGCGGACAGTCCAACCGTGCATAGATCGGTGGATTTACCGCCGATATGCATAGGAGGCTATGGTTGTCCATGGTACGTGTCTATCAGCATCCTGTAAAGGGTTGTGACTAGTCATGACAACCTGTAACCGATGAATCACGCGAGTTTTCCCTGATTCAACCTCATGCGAGGGAACATTTGCGACGGTAGATTTATCAAATGCACGCACTAGCCTTTTAGAATCATTTTGCATGCCCCTATAATCTGTTGCATTTGTCTCGCTGCTCATCTATGCAAGCTCTAAGAGATTGAATTTCGTTTGTTTCGCTTACCTTAGGGGTAGCTGCAGTAGGTCGGAGCGAAGCTAGATCAGTCGCTCGCTGTCGAATGACCTTGTTGTTCCTATCCACTTTGAAGTTGGCTAGGAACTTTGAAGTCCCCAGCGGAGTCACCAAAAAGTGTGTTAGTGCCGGTCCGAGCACCAATCACTGTGATGAGAACCGGTGGCGGTGCTCTATGCAGAAGCACGGACGATCTGCGGCCAGGGGCCGGATGGTCCGCGACCTGGCACAGAGGCTAGGGTTCTTGTCTGACGACCTGGATGGTTCGCGTCTGGTGGCCGGATGGTCCGCGCGTTCGTAGGGGCGGTGGAGTTCGCCGATAGTGCCTGGATCTCGCTCTCAAGAGGGACCCCGTCGGGGAGGAGAGATCCTAGCGTGTGTCTTGGGATCGATAGGGCACCCAAGACGCATCTAAATGACGTAGAGCTCGAGAGAGGTGAAGATTAGAGAGAGGAATCTAAGTTATCGTCTACTCCTAGGAATCTAAGGTAATTTGATTGATTGATCGATTGTTGTCCTTCAATCGGCTGAACCCCTTCAAATATATAAGATGGAGGTTTGGACCCGTTCCTAGGCGTTCTCCAACAAATCTTACGAGATTAGAGGGCTAAACACGTGAGGAGATATGAGTTTTAACCACCTAATTTAATGCACTCAAGCAGTGTCCATGCCTATAGGCGAACCGTCCGGTCCTTAGGGCTGGACCATTCAACAGTGCTCAGTGCCACAAACGGTGCTCAACAAAATGTTCATGCACTATCGGACTCTCCTTTGCCTAGTGTCCCAAACACTCTGCAAATGTCATTTTACGCTCGTCAAAGAATATTCGACAAACATTTTATCGGCAAAGGGTTCTTTGCCGAGTATATTTTTCGGACTTTGTAGAGTGTCAAAAAACACTTGGTAAAGAAAAGCACTCGGCAAATTAAGAATCACAAAAACCCCAAAAAACAGTAAAAACATTTTTTTTAATATTATGGGAACAACTTCCCCAACTACTACAACATTGCCTACCCATCACCCTATCATTTTCACCATTTTTTGAATTAAATTTGCATGCTTTATGGATGATGAGATTCGAACTCACAACCTCTCTCGCGCGCATAACCTCCTCTATCACTACACTACTACATCAATTTTATCTATATTACGTTTTCATTCCTCATATATTATAATAAACGAGAGTAATTTAATTATTTGAAGTACTAAATGAATTTAATTGAAAATGTTGCCAACTATAAAGTTGCATAACTTTTCAAGATCTACAAGTTCTATTTTGATAGTTTCTACATCCGAGGCCGTTTACAAAATTTGAATTTCTAATTTGAAAACTTCTCACGAATTTTTCTATGATAAGATGATTTCAAATCAAAAAATTGTCAATTACAAAGTTTCATTACATTTCAAGACCTACAACTTTTATTTTGGTGGTTTTTCCATCTGAGGTAGTTTGAAAATTTCAAATTTTAAAATCCAAACATAGTTTTGCATGACAAGATGATTTCAAACCAAAACATTGTCAACTACAAAGTTTTATAACTTTTTAAGACATACAACTTTCATGTTGGTGGTTTTCCATTCAAGGTCGTTTTCAAAATTCAAATTTTAGAATTTTTAAATTCGGACGTAGTTTTCGTTGACAAGATGACTTCCAATGAAAACGTTGCCAACTACAAAATTCTATAACTTCTCAAGATCTACAAAGTTTATTTTGGTTGTTTGGTTATTTGTTCATCTCACATGATGGTTCTAACATTATTCACAAATCTTGTACATCTCCCTTATAGTTTCATAAACTACGAGAGAGATATAGGTTTTATGAACAAATTTACTTTTATTTTGGCATATGAAGAAATGATCAAAATATAAATAGTACATCTTGATGAGTTATAAAAATTTGTAGTTGAAAACTTTTTCATTTGAATTAATTTACTGCTTCAAAATGTGATTTTTAAATTGTCTTTGCCTATTGTTGAATAGAAACATACGGTAAAGAAGCTCTTTGTCGAGTGCTAAAAAAAACGCTCGGCAAAGAAACTCTTTGTCGAGTGTCAAAAATAAAACACTTACCAAAGAGTTTGTTTGCCGAGTGTTTTTAGCGTTTTTTACATGTGTGCCCTTAGTTTGAACACACTACTCAGTTTTACCCATAGTTCTATATCATCCTTAGGTCTACCCTTGCTGCCCAAATTTTCATCAGTTACGCCCTCCCATGCCGTTTCCGTCAAGTTCACGTTCCTTACAGGTGGGACCCACCAAAAAATTGCCAACCCTCTCACCCACTCGTCAAGTCCACGATTCTGTAACTGAGCCCGCCGCATGTGCATCTCCTGCCTGAGCCACCGCCGAATGGAGCATGCTGCGGTCGATCCGGACTGCGCCTCGGCCCTATGCTCCGGTGGCCAGCGTTTGCGCCCCACACTCTGTAGCCCCTGCTTTTCCATGTCCCGCGCCCTGTGCCCCGGCGATCTCCTAGTATCAGGGAGCATGCCGCGGCCGGTCCGGCACGCGCCTCACGACCAGCGTCCACGCTCCACATCGACGGCCCCTGCTGGTCCTCGCCCCGCACTAGGGTCGCCTCCCCTTGTCATCCGTACCTCGCACTCTGGCGACCGCCACTGGTCCATGCCCCGTGCCCCGCCGGCCTCCTGATCTTAGGGAGCACGCCACGGCCAGTCCATGCCCAGCAAAATCCGCTCCACTCCTCCATGCCAAGCACTCACACCACCTGCTCCCCTCCTTAGGCAAGCAACAGAACCCACTCCTCTCCTCTTTGTAAATGATGGCTACTAAAATAGTTACCATGCTGTATATGAGTTCTTACCATTGTAATTTTTGTATGAAATAGGATGGATCCTGTTATTCCCAATGATGAGGTTGAACCAATAGAAGTTGTTGTTGCACCTGATGATGACGAGAGGTAGTATCCTGAATTTGTTGACAAGTGGGATATGCTATACTTTGAGGACTATGATGGAGATGTTACAAGAGCATAATTTGAAGAGGCTGATGAAGAGGAGGAGGAAGAGGACAGCTATGGGGGTGGATGAACAAGGAGAGGGTGAGGATGTTCGAAGAATTGAGTATGATAGAGATAATCCATCCTTAAAAGAAGCAGCACATTTGCATCAATGACCGAATTTAGGAATGCACTTGCTACCTATTTGCATCGATCCTTCGCAGTGGGAGATTTAGTCCTCCACTGAGTACTGATGGGAGAGGGACGACACAAACTGTCACCCCCATGGGAAGGACCATTCATCATTGTAGAAGTTACCTAGCCAGGATCCTACAGGCTCACCAAAATGGATGGCACCGAAGTGGGGAATTCATGGAACATTGAGCACCTCAGGAAATTCTATCCATAGCAGTGCCTCGAAACTCTAGTGGACGGGTTGTACTTTGTAAGAAAAAGGTCTCATTATCAATAAAAGCTTCCATGTTCTACTACGTACAAGTTCTCAATCAACAACTGGCCTAAGTCAGATATGACTTAAAACCGGCGCAGCATACCTTCACACTTACATGACTAAGGGCAATCACTATACCCTACTAATGGAGCAATCGGCTTAAGTCGGAAACACCTTAAGTCGGTGCGACATGCTCATGCTTACACAACTTAGGGTGACTACTATGCCCTACTAACGGAGCAATCGGCTTAAGTCGAAAACGCTTTAAGTTGGTGCGACATGCTCACACTTACACAACTTAGGGTGACTACTATACCCTACTAATAGAGCAATCGTCTTAAGTCAGAAACGCAAGTCAGTGTGACATGCTCACACTTACACAACTTAGGGTGACCACTATACCCTACTATCAAAGCAATCGGCTTAAGTCGGAAACGCCTTAAATCGGTGCGACATGCTCATGCTTACATGATTTAGGGTGATTACTATGCTCTACTAACAAAGCGATCAGCTCAAATCGGGAGCACCTCGAGCATGCTTACACTCTTATATCCGAGGGTGATCTCAACACCCTGCTAATGGAACAGTCGATTCAAACATAGCGTGACCTCGCGCACATGAGCTCTATGATACACTGTCCTGATAAAAATACTAACTCAATTAAAAGTGTTTCTTATCTAAACAAATCAAAGTTTGTCTTCGTCACGCAAATCACTGTGCAGGAGCATTCTTTCAGGGGACCTCGCCAGTAGGATTACCAGAGGAAGAAGGTTTGTTCACACCAGTAGATACAGCGAGAACGTCAGCAACAATGTCCTCAGGCACCACAACACCAGGTCTTTTCATCAGGATTCGTCCAGCACAAACAGCTTTGTCACACATCATTTTCAGGACAACACGGTCATCCTCTAAGGCCTTAATGTTGTGACGAGCAATTTCCAACTCCTACGAGACAAGTTTCTTTGAGGCACGCAACTCCTTGATGACAAAATCCTTTGAAGACAGTAGCTTACTAAGTCATGATAGTTTGGTCTGGGAAGCCCTCAACTCATCCCTATGATGGTCTAGCTCCGACAGAGTAAAGAGATGAGTCCTCTCCAAGATAGTGAGGGAATTGCTGGCATCATGGTACAATCTATCTAGATTGTCATGGGAATCAAGGAGCCTTCGCCTCTCCTCCTACAGGCAAGAAGAGCACTGAGCATCGAAGCAAAGGCGTGAAACAGGAGCAGTTAGGAAAATCTACCTCATGGGCCCTCTTCTCTGAATCAAGTTGAGTGTTCAAGGAAGAATTCAGAGTCCGAGTGCCATCCAAGAATGCAGAAACCTGGTTCAGATCAGCCTGACTCTGGACATACCTTTCCTCAGCATCGGAACACCGTTGAGTCAGAGCTAGTAAAGCAATAGAAAAAATGCAAGAGGTAAAACAAGAGAAGCAATAAACAGCAAAAGAAAGCTACAAACCCACTAACCAAAGTTCGAGGCTTTTAGATCATCTATTTGCCTCTGGAGCAGGAGAGGATTCCACTGTATCAGGGACAAAACCTGATCGGGAACAGGAGCACCACAAGACTTCAATTAGGCCAACACAGAGTTCAGAACATTCTGCAGACAAGAAAGTTATCAAAAGAGCCTGTTTGTCATCATAAGTAACGCAGGGCAAAAAATCAACTCACCTGAAGGTTAGAAAGGAATAAGGAAAATCCTAGAGCTGGAGGCATCGGTGCACTATTTGATGGTGGAGTATTAAGAGCATCCTTAGGGAGACCTCAGCTCCAACAATAGGCAGTGGGTTCCTGGCATCCGGGTCACTGACCTCTAAAGTGACTGGACCGACAAGTGCAGTAGGAGAACTGTTGGGGTCGATTGGTGAGATGACCGGAATAGTAGCACTCTGTTTTCTCTTCTTGGGCACCATCGTGATCTCTCGAATGATGCGAGCAGATTCAGGAACTCAGGAAGCTAGAAAGCGGCGGATGGAAAAAATAAGAACTAGGATTTAGAGCGCAAGGGGGGACGTCAGCAGAAGTATGGGTTGGTGTGTTAAGTTGGGCGCAAAGTGGCAGGCCGATGACTCGAGAAAATTTGAGATTGCAAAAAAGCAGGCATCACTTGGGCATTACCTCTAAAATTCTAATGAGCCATCAGATGTAGGAACAGAGCGTGCAACAATAGATCAGCATGAGACCATTTCTTCATTCACAGGGGGGATCATTACAAACTTGAGACAGACTCATTATGAGTCGGCATCACCACCTCCCGATCATTACATTACATTACATTACATTACTGCTTATACTACACTACTAACTAAACTACCTTATTCTACTACTAACTACTGCTACATATACTAATATTTATGACAGCAGCATTATGCCGCCAGCCTTGCTGTCGCCGCCACCATCGCCCTTGTCGTCGCCCTTGCCGTCGACCTTGCCGCCTTCGTCGTCGCCCTTGTCGTCGCCACATTCGCCGTCGCTGCTGCCTTTGTCGTTGTTGTCACTATTGCTACCGTTGCCCTCGCTGCCGCTCCACTCCTCGGAGTCGGAGGAGTCCTCCACTCCGACTCTGAGGAGGACTCCTCCAAGTCATCTGACCCACTTAGCCCAGCGCGCTCGATGGATCGCTAGTATGCTCGTGCCACAACAGAAAGCCCCATGGAGTTGTCCGAGTCCTTGGACGATGCCACGGGGGACACTGGAGCGGGCGATTGATCATACTCGGAGGAAACCTCCTTCGAGTACTGTGAGTCCCTAAAGTCCTCCAAGGGTGGACCCCAAGGATGCTTGTGTTTCCTGTCAACATGGCAGGGCCATCCCTTGCCTCTCTTGCCTTTGCCCATGGTCATGCAGAAGGGGAGAAGTGAGGAGGAAGAAGAGAGCAAGTGATCAAGAGTGAGTGAAGAAAGCAGCTGAGGCAAGCGGGCTATTTAAAGAGGCCAAGGGGTGACCGTCCACTTCCTACCCCGCTCACCGAACAGTCGCAATAATTCAATAAGCAATTCAAACCGCTTGAAAATGAGTCAGGCGTGTGGCACCGTTTTGCATAACATGACACAGGTTGGATTCAAGTCAACCACTCAGGCAAATGATTACACCCCTGCATCATGTCAAGTTACTACTTTAGGACAACACGATAAACACCTTTCGCGCGGCAGACACCCTTTGGGCACACCCATTGGGTGTACCGCCTAGATTCTTTAAGATTTTCTGAAGTGGCAATACCTGTAGAATATACGCAATGAATATACCATAACAAAAAGGGAAGATTGGCTGAAATGGGAGGAAGTCCAAATGCGGTTACCAAAGCACAAGTCCAATCAGCAGAAGCATTAAAGTACAGGGCTGAGTGGTGTCCAACCAAGGGTTCTCTGTTTCAACTGGCTAGATTTCCATCTCGTCATCGATCAAATTGATTCCAAACCTAACAAGATATGGACAAATGTCATCACCAGGTTATTCTGAAAAATTATTTTGAAAGCGGCACAAGATGAAGACCTTTGAATTGATTATTTCAAAATCAACTCAAAGCTCGTGGGCTATACCTATTGGGTGCACCTTAGGTGCACCCAACAGATTTACAATACCTTGAAGCTAAGTGTTGATCTCAAAAGCATAAAAATGAAGACCTTTGAGTTGATTATTTTAAAATCAACTCAAAGCTCGGGGGCTACACCCATTGGGTGCACCTTTGGTGCAGCCAACAAATTTACAATACCTTGAAGCTAAGTGTTGATATCAAAAGCATAAAACTGAAGACCTTTGAGTTGATTATTTCAAAATCAACTCAAAGCTCGGGGGCTACACCCATTGGGTGCACTGAAGGTGCACCCAACAGATTCATAAAACCCTGAAGCCAAGTGCTGATTTCAAGAGCATAAAGATGAAGACCTTTGAATGGATTATTTCTAAATCCACTCAAAGCTCAGGGGCTACACCCATTGGGTGCACCTTCGGTGCACTCAACAGAGGTACAAATAGTTCAAGTCATACTACAAACCCATAAGTAAGGACCGGGAACCTTTGAGTCAATTATTTCAAAATCAACTCAAAGATTGGGGGCTTGTGGGGAACAGATATCCTTTGGGTCCACTAGAAGGCGAAAACCCTTCTCGGGGCCACAAGCCAGTCGCCCCTCAAGGTCACTGCATCGTGGGCCGGACAAAGAATATAGTGGAAATGGGCCGACCCAAGAAGGCGATGGGCTCATGTCTAGATTATTCGTGGATTAGGTGTGATCCCGTGAAAGCTATTCGTTTTTCCCGCGCCCGTTGTCCTCAAACGCTGGGGATAGCTCGAAACGGAGCCACCAGTTTTTCCTCAGGATAGGCAAAGTCTGTTCGCTATTAATTAGGAGATAAGTTGGAAGTGTGTGATCAGCATGTGCGCAGGGAGTGCCCTATGGTTGTGTATATAAGGCCTAGGGGAACCCCATCATTTTCATCTCATTAGCACCTCTCCACTCGGGAGACACCACATGTAAACACACCATGCATACAAAGCCACCCTAGGAAGTAGGGTATTACACTCCTCAAAGCAGCCGGATCCTGTAGAAAATCGCCCGACTCTCTCTTCCTCGTGCCTTCGGCACGAGCCATCAAATTACGATCTACGACACCATCCTACCCAAAAGCACCATGAGGGTACCTCTGGGTGTGTGGTCGGACACTAAACACCGACAGTCATCAATCACCAAAATGGGGAGATTGTAAGGAAAATGGACCCCGAGCCATTTGGCTCAATAGGTTTTGGTGTTTGATGATCAACATAACCCGTGGACTAATGTGTTTGCTAGTGTTTATGTTTCTAGTTCATAGGATGCGAAGAGGATTGGACTAAGGCAATGAGGATGCAACACCTGAAAAGAAGACATAAAAAGAAGCATAGAAGTCCAAGACTCAAGAACGAAAGAAGCCCAAAAGAATCAGCGAAGAAATCCAAGAAAAGGGCAGTCAGCCAACGCCTGGTGGCACACTAGACAGTGAACAGTAAATGTCCGGTGTGCACCGGACTGTTCGGTGGGACAACCGGATAGTCTACGTAGAGGGGCCTACAGATAGGCGCCCTCGGGCTGCAGCACCGGACTGTCTGGTGTACACTGGACAGTCAAGCAACGGTCAGATCTAACGGTCGGCTAACGTGGCAGGCACCATACGGTGAGCAGTGCCCTGTCCGGTGTGCACCGGACTGTCCGGTGTGCCCGTCGATAGAAAGCTGTTGCTTTATGTCCAATGGCAAGAAATGGGGTTGGGGCCTATAAATACCACCCCAACCGGCCATTTCAAGTTGTGGGAGCCCAACCAACATACCAAGGCATAGTATAGACATTTCCAAGTGCCCATACACCCAAGTGCTTGATAGAATCACTCGATGATTAGCGTAGGTGCTTTGTGAAGTGCTTAGGTTAGTTAGACCACTTTAGCGCTTGCTCTACATGAATCCTTGTTAGTTGAGTGGGTTTAGATAAAACACACAACCCTCGGCTCTTGCGCGAGCCGTTGTATTTGTACCGAGTGGGGCGAGAGTCTTGCGAGACCGTGACAACCGTGTTTGTGTCACGGCCACCACCGTGTATCGGAGGGAACGAGGCCCACAGCGTTTCGGCCGGAAGCTCGATAGTGGAGACTGTGGGGAGCGTCCGAGAGGAGCCTGAAGCAGAGCACCACTTACGTCTAAAGAAGGCCCGTGGCTCTCTACGGAGTTACTCGACCGAGGTGCTTGGCCCTCGCGTGGGCTTCCCTTTGCGTAGGGGCACCAACGAGGATTAGTCGTAACCTTGCGTGGTTTCGGATACCTCGGTAAAAATATAGGTGCCATCCACGAGAGTTTTCATCTCTACCTTGCTCTTTAGCTTCCGCATTTATATTAAGCATTTAAGTTTCAATCTTGTCTTTATACCTAGATTGTTTAGGATTGAAACTTAGCCATTGCGGTAGAGATAGCAACACTTAGACAAAACCTAGTTTGCACATTCTAGATTATTTATTTGCATAGGTTTTGCTCTAGGGATTTATTTGTGGCCTAGTTTAGAGAAAGTTTTAGAAGTCCTAATTCACCCCCTCTTAGGCGTCACCTGTTTCCTTCAATGGTTCCTACAGAATTTGCGTCAGGTTATAGGGTTTCCACATGGATTGGCTATACATATTGATGCTTGCAAGGGTTTAGAAACTATAGTGAATTATATGTTCCCTAGAGTAGAGCATAGGGAATGCATGAGGCAGTTGGCTACAAATTTGAGCAAATCATTCAAAGGAAAGTTGATTGATGACAACTTATGGCCATCATCATTGACATATAGCCTTAGAAAGCATAATTATCATGTGAATCAGCTATACACAAATTCTAGACTAAAGACATACATGGATAGTCATCACAAATATCTATGGGCTAGACATAAATTTGGTGAAGGATGCAAGGTAGACTATATGAACAATAACTTGGCGGAGTCATTCAATGCATGGATCAGAAGAACAAAGTTGCTTCATTTGGTGGATTTGTTGGATAAGATTCGACAAATGCTTATGGTGAAGTTTGAGTTGCGTCAAAGAATTGCACTCGAGAGATTTCGAGGCCACATGATAATCCCAGCTATGATGAAGACATTGCATGAAAAGACTAGAGGTTTGAAAATGTCTTACATCAAGCGTAGACCGCTTAAGGTAGAGGTGATAGTGTTGGACAAAGAGAAGAGGGAATGGAGATATCCAGTGGACTTAGCGAACAGGATATGCACTTGTAGGCAGTGGCAACTCACCGGGCTACCATGCACTCTTGCCCTGTATTTCATTACTTCCCTTCGTGGTGTAGCCGGCGAAATTGATCAATATGTACATGAGTATTACTCTGTTGCCAAGTTAAAAGCAACATATGCTGAAAACGTGCCTTCTATAAAGGCAAAGCATCAGTGGGAGGTCATGGATCCTAATTTTGTTCTCAATGCGCCAGTACATACTAGAGCACCAGGAAGACCAAGAAAAACTAGAATAAGATCAAGTGTCGAGGGAAGGGGACTTGGACCAAGGAAGAGAAAATGCAAAAGATGTGAAGGATTAGGACATATTGCAAGAAAGTGTAAGAATACAGTGGACCTAACTTTTGGAGAGGATCAGCCAGTAGAGCCTCAAGTGCCAGTAGATGCAGCCTTTGAAGACGATCAACCACAAGTGCCACTAGAGCTAGCTTTTGGGGAAGAACAACCACTAGAGCTAGCTTTTGTGGAAAAATAGGCACTAGAGCCACGAGTGCCCTCCTCTGTTGCCTCTGTGGTGCCCTCCGGTGAAGGAAAAGAAAAGGAAGAGAGGAAAAGAGGTTGTTCATAGAACTGAAAATAGTCCTGCAAAGAAGAAGACAAAAATTAAGAAAAGGCTCGTTGCGGACTTGTAGCAAACTTGTTGAAACTTGTTGTGGTCATGCATTTAATAGCAGAGTTTGATGTCCTCTGTGCTGCTGAAACTTATTGTAATGTAAGCTATTGTGGTCATGGATGTTTGGTGAAATGTGGTCATGCATGTGTGTTGTTTTGGTCCTGAATACCTTGCTTGAAACTTGGTGGAAATAACTTGCTGAAACTTGTGGAAACAACAGAGATTGTTGTCGTGTGTGCTGCTGAACTGATGCAGATTTTGTTGTCTTTTGAAAATAAGAAGTCTACAGATAATATAATATCGCTTTGATGTTTTGTCAGCAATCCTCGCCTAATGTAATGGTGTGACTTCGCTGGGACATACGTCCGTGAGAAACCGAGTCTGATTTCTCATGTTGGGGTTTTTTACCCTTTTTTTGCTGGATAAAGGAATAGTGAATATTGTAAGCAAACATTTGAAATTTGTAGACGTTTTTCTAGATGTAATGTTTAGATCTATCTTCAAATGTAAATATAAAATTTTAGACGTTTTTGAAACTTATTTTTACATACTTACAGTTCAAAATAGAATTTCTACTAATAAATGTGTAGTAATTCAATAAAATGTTAGAAAATGGTAAATTATGTTGATAAATCGCATTATCACTTTGATAAACCTTCAAAATCTAATATAAACTTTTAAGTATGGGTCAAAACTATGAACATACACATAGTATTGTTTTCTATATTTAGACAAGTGTCTTTACATAGTTTAGTGGTATATGTACTACCAAGTGCCCGGGAGGTCTCATGTTCAACCCCTGGCTGTTGTTAAAGCCCAATATTTTTTTGTCCAGAACCATATCAGCTCTTTTTTAGCATTTTTAATCCTGAATCAAGTATGACACTAGAATTCACACATACAACCTCATCACACTAAAATTCACACATTTTTGTCCATACATTCATCATTAAAAGCCTAATTTTTTGTCTAGAACCGGATCAGCTCTTTTTTCAGCATTTTTAATCCCGAATCAAGTATGGCACTAGAATTCACACATACAACCTCATCACACTAAAATTCACACATTTTTGTCCACACATTCATCATCACAAATTTTCATAGTTTCATCATAGACCATCATCACCAATGTTCATCATAGATCCACCATCACATTTAGGGGTACCCTCACATTTAGTTCTTACAATTATAGTTCATCACAAAGAAAAGCAAGACGATAAAAATCATAGAAGCATAAAAGGCTCCAAACATCTTCAACTCGCTCAACTTGTCATTCATCTTCTTCAGTTCGGCAGCAAATTCATCTTCTTCAGTTCGACAGCAAATGTGTCCCAGTTTGTAGCCATATCTTCCCTATTTGCCACCGTTCGTTCGATACACATATTAGACGCCATCATCTCCCCCGAGTCACCCATCAACCTAGCCCCTTCAATCATCTTGACATAATCGTCCATCCGCATAAAAAATTGCATCTTTTGAGAACCTAAACAATCCAAATAGGGTTTCACAGTTCAGCAATAATCACAAACAATGAAATCAACTGTAATGGGCAAAAACACGGACAAACTTTATCTTGGTATGGCTTGTTCTCACACTTCAGAAACTCTCAACCAAAGGTGTCATTCTCCCACCTTTTCGATCTAAGTCTCATGAGCGACTCTGACCTTTCGCACTTGGGGCAGCCAATTAGCGGCACCGGACCATACTTAGGCCATCCTTATCCTCTATCGGAGGAGCCACTTGCCGGTGACATGTGTGAATCCATGCTATAAACACAAACAATTTAAGGTATAGATAAGGATACACACAAACTATATCAAATATTTCAGGTTACAGGACACATATTTTTCATGGCAACATATTACAGGACAGAAAACACTAGCTAATCAGTAAAGTCAACGTAGATAGATTGCAATCACAGCTAATTCAAGGCGCCATCTAAGGGTTGCATTCACAATTATTCCTCCCTCTTTACCTGATTCGACGAAGGAAAACAAACAAAAGAACCAAATCACAGCTTATTCAGTATCAGACAAAGATACGATGACGACGAGCAGAGTCGACGATGGGACGCAGCACCAGTTCGATGGCGGGGACACAGATCAACGTCGAAGGGAGTTGGGAGGGAGCGGGTAGCTACGAATGGGGCTAAGGGCGGCAGATGGGTGCAGACGACAGGGACGGAGGGGGCAGTGGGCGGCGAAGTGCGGGGCGTCAGACGACAGGCCGGAGGCGTCTGGAGCATAGGGCACAGAGTAGCTAGAGCCTAGAGGCAGCCGGAGCGCGGGCCGAACCAGCTGCTGCTCCCTTGCCGCAGAGGGGGCCGAGGTCGAGCGCCGAGGAGGCTTGCTCCCTTCCGGTCGGGCGCCACAGAGGGGGGCCAGGTCGGACCGGTTGCTGCTCCCTTGCCGTAGAGGGCGCTGAGGAGGTCCCTTCTGGACGGGCGCGACAGAGGGCCTAGGTCGGCGACGAAGGGAGCTGAGGGCGGCTGTGGAGGAGCGGACACATGAAATATTCAATAGGGTTGAGGACAGGGAAGGCCCCACATGTAAGTATCCAAGATGACGACGTAAACGACGTTGGAGGCTATTTTGGATGGCCACGATGTGTTGATGGGTACAACTGAGCACCGTGCAAAATTAAGGGTAGCACTAAAGAATGAGTACTAACTAAGTGTGGCAATATAAAAGACTCTTTTTTATCTAGGGTTTTTTGCTTAACACTCGGCAAAGAACTTATTTATTGAGTGCCCGAAAGAAAACATTCGACAAATCATTTGGCACTTGGTAAAGAGCCGAGTTTCGGTAGTGGTGATATGTTGTTTGCCATCCATATTGTACACTAGCTACGCCAAAAACAGATAATCACTTTCGAATATTTTTACACCGACAGTGACATAGATGAATCACTGCTTGTTCGTTCATAGGCAACATGCACGTCACTGCTGATTGGGCCTATAGGTAGTGGTACGGACGGACAGACAGACAACGCAGCGGTAGGTGGTCACCATCCATGCACCCCCACCCAGGTCGCCCAAATCCCTTCCCTTCCCTCCCGCTATAAATAAATTCTCATCAGACGAGGCAGGCAGCGGCGGATTCATCAGGCTCGCTAGCACATCGATAGATATATAGCTGGATCGACCCACTGCACTGCATCCATCATCGGCCGCTTTGCATGCACATGGCCCTGACAACGCTCGCGCTGGAGCTGGAGTCGGCGGCCGGCGACTACAGCCACAGCCACAGCCACAGCAGGCGGGAGCGCATGTTCGAGAAGGTGGTGACGCCGAGCGACGTGGGCAAGCTGAACCGGCTGGTGGTGCCGAAGCAGTTCGCGGAGCGCCACCTGCCGCTGCGCGGCGCGGCGGCCAGGTCGCGGGGCACGGTGCTGTGCTTCCACGACGACGCGCGCGGCGGCGAGGCGTGGCGCTTCCGCTACTCATACTGGAGCAGTAGCCAGAGCTACGTCATCACCAAGGGCTGGAGCCGCTACGTCCGCGACAAGCGGCTTGCGGCGGGGGACACCGTCGCCTTCTGCCGCGACGGCGCCAGGCTCTTCATCGACTGCCAACGGCGGCGCAGGACTACTACTCGTAGAAGCGGATCAGAGGGCGCGGTGGTTCTTCCGGCCCCAGCGATTGGCGCCGCCGTGCCGCCGATGTGCCAGCTGCAGATGACGGTCGTCTTCCCGGCCGGCCAGCACCATCAGGCGGCGGTGACCATGAAAAAAGAAACAGCTGCAGCACAAGAGGAGGATGACAAGGAGGTGCAGCGGCGGCGCGGGCGGTGCCTACGGCTGTTCGGCGTCAACCTGCTGGACGAGCTTCGCACGGAGCCGCTGCTGCTTGATCTGCAGCTTTGACGACGCCACGTACATTAATTAGTTTGCATCACAGAATTGGATTCGATTCTTGTAGAGCATCGCTAGCATGTATAATGCATGAACCATGAACTCGAGAACGCCGGTCCGGTGTTTTCATCATGGACATCGAACCTAATCCCAAGCCCCAATTATTAATTGGAGCATTACTACGACGCTAGTTGACCCTCAACATTAATACATTCCAAATTACAGGGATTTATTGCATTATATAGATCATAGGTCTATGCCAGTGCGTTACGACGGGAGTAAATTTTTTTAATGAAACATAGATACAGAACGACAAACATTACTATATTATACAAAATTTATATGCTGAAATATTACCGTAACACTAATAGACGATATAATTATATAATATTATTATAAATATGCATGACGACACAAATTGATTGAACTGATGATGTAGAACAAACGTTACTAATATCACACAAATTATTTCTAAAGAGTCGATATAAAATTTTTAATGACGGGCAAACATGTCGACAATTATACACTAATTTAATTATTTTTAGCGATATTGATAAGTATCAACAAAAGCACATCTATTGACAAGGACCAAACTCAATGTGACCATAGTAGAAAAGAGGATAAAAAGAGTGATATGTTGACTGCCCATGATATACCCAAAATACCAGCACACTAAATTAGGACAGGATGAAACAAGTAGAATTGAAAAAAAAAACTGTGAACCAAGTGGGAGAAGGCCAAAATAAGCAGATAGATATGCGTGTAATTGCGGATAAATCATGTTTTCTTAACAAGCTACCAAGGATACAGTCAAGCGCGCACATACTATTGTGGGGGCTCTAGTTCACATCCATTGGGAATTTTTTTGGCAACATTGTCGAGTGTCTTACTCGGATAAAGACTATTGTTTACCAGGGCTATTTGAAGCAGTAGGACTCCAATTCTACATGAATAGCATGGTCTTCAGCTCCCATGATTATGATTTTGTATACAACCGTAGATAGACATAGTGAAAAAGTACAATTCTATACTCACAATGTGTCTGACATAAATCACTTTCAGACACTTCTTCCCAAAAAAGATATTTACACTCTACCTACATGCCACAATAGACTATCACCAAGTTAGATATAATATAATAATGATTGCTCTTTGATGTGACCGTACAGTTCTTTGTGGAATGGATGATCAAGGGAGAAGCAGCTGTTGCCGACGTCGGTAGACGTTTTTTATGATCCAGAGCTTTCCCGGTGGCAGAAATGGGGGAATGATGAGTAGTCCATGATCTACAAACGTTAAACCCCCCAATTGTTTTACTGAAGGAAGAATACATGTGCAAGATACTAATAGTATTGTATTGCACCCAGAAATGACAAGTGAAACCAATGAGAAAGAATATGTTTCCAGTTATTTACCTTTAGAATCAGAAGTTAATCTCTCCCACAGCCAGAGCTCTAACCTTCTTTTTTGTCCTCTCCTGCAATAAGGGCTTCACAACCTAGCAGCATGCTCAAATTAAGTGCCATCAGTTTCTGCTAAAAACATAGGCCTAAGCATTAGTGGTAATTGATAGTACCTTCCAACAAGCAAACATCACTAAGATATCAAGTATACTGTAAATTCTTGCCAACTGCGTGGCAAACTTTTGCGGTTGGGATAACCTAGATCTCATCATTTCTAATCTCTAAGATATCGGTAAGGTTAGTGACTTAACAGTTTAGTAGTACCACTCCCTCAAAATGTGTGGCCCTGAACACATGAAAAATAATAAAAATATAAAGAACATGTAACTGAATCTAGAGTCGATTGCAGGTACGAACTATAGGAACTGTGAGATGAGGCATCTTTACCATCATCTTCCATGCGAGGTAGCCAATGAGCCCTCCCCATTCACCATCCCCATTGGCGCCCTGCTCCTCCTCCTCGATTCATCTCAGCCGCCACCGATGTAGTGCGTGCAGGCGGAGGAGAACCACACGGCGGTGGTCGGTGATGCCGTCCCTCTCACGGGGCCCCTGGATCGGTGGCTCGCGGGCTACGTCTTGGTGGTCGCGTCGGTGATGGACGTGTGTAAGCAGAGGAGAACCACGCAGCGGCGGTTGGCGGCGCCGTCCCTCGCATGGGGCTCCTGGCTCGGTGGCTCGCAACTACGAACTACCTCTTCGTGGCCGCACCGGTGATGGCCGCCTGTGCAGGTATCCTTGACGGACTGTGGGCACAAGGATTCACCTACGCGGCCCTCCTGCTCAGTGTCGGCTCCATCTGCTGCATCGTGCTTCTATCCCGATCGATGAAGTGCGTGTGGTATGAGGAGGACAGTCGCGGCGAACGTCGACGCTGATAGCCACCAGAGCGTCTGGAGGTGGGCTTGGGCTGGCGGTGCTCGTGTGGCGAGGGGGACGGTTAGGTCGGATTGGGGCACGGGGAGGAGGGATGTGCGAGTCATTCACGTTAGGGATCGGATTCCACATGCCCAGTAGTGGGCTGCGCCCGCCGCAACTCCCGCCCAGCGCCATGAGGCTAAGTCCAGTGCACAGCCTCCCTCTCGCCCCTGCCACGTCAGCTCTCGTCTCCACTCTCGTCCCTGCTGCCCTGCTGCTCCAGTGCACAGGCTGCAGCAGACTACAATCTCAGGCTATAGTCACGAGTGGACCAACTGCTACTCCAAACAGTCAAAAATACCTAGGTGGACCAACTAGAATGTGCCAACTCACTCTCGTCTCGCGCTCTCGCCCACCGCGCCAGCGCGTCGCCCCGCTCCCGCCCTCCTCTCGCCCGAGCACGCTCTCCAGTGCAGGCGAGAGCGAGGCGACAGGCACGCTGTCGCCGGGCGACGCGGCCATCGCCCGCTCCCTGTCACACCCGGGGCTTTAAGGGACAAAGTCGGGTGCATCTCATACATGCGCCAAGAAGACAACATATATAATAACAGAGTATATAGAGATAACGTCATAATATAATCAGAGTATCTATTACATAGCGGAAGACTTACAAAATAAAAGATAAATATAACAGGATCTAAAAATACATCTTTGGCGCGAGAAAGTCAACTGGGAGACGACGACCTAGACCTCTCTCGAATACAGCACAACATCCACCATGCGCCATCCAGTGGTACCTATTCTTGACCTGTGGGGGGTATGAGACAACAAGTGTGAGCTCACACATGATCATAGCTCAACAAGTTGTGGGGAACCAGTGGACATGAACTCACAAAGGTGGGAGTTCATGTGATATGTAAGGCTAATCAATGACAGGGGTTAAAGCTGAGCATTGCTTTTAAGTAGTTGGTCAAAATTTTATTAGCAGTTACTAAGTGTAAATAAATACCAAACCTTAAATAAAGTAATAGAACAAAATTAATAAATAATCCCATGCATATGCAAATGACAAATTGAGTTTAGGTTCCATAATTTAATCATCGGAGAGTCCTGAGCCGCTCATGACCGTGAGCTCGGCTAGTATATCAGTTTTACACTCTGCAGAGGTTGTACCCTTTACCCACAAGTTGTGTTTTCCATGTCGCCAGGGTTAGCTAGGCCCTTAGACACTACCAAGGT
This sequence comes from Zea luxurians, assembly GCA_029449295.1. Taxonomy (NCBI): domain Eukaryota; kingdom Viridiplantae; phylum Streptophyta; class Magnoliopsida; order Poales; family Poaceae; genus Zea; species Zea luxurians. Next base: position 6,539,502 of record JAOPSE010000005.1, on the reverse strand, counting down.
GAATGGCTAGGGATCCACTACGAGGCCTTTACAAAGTTCCACTAGCTTCCGAAAACCCGCTACTGTTTATGGGAAGAGCACTTGCAAGAATCCCTCGTCTAACCGCCATCGCAGCAAAATCAACCCAAAAAAACCTCCTTGCATGCAACTCCCCTGCTGCCCTTGCCCCTTTCGGGTAAGGTAGTCTTCCACTAGCTTTCCTAATTAGTTAGCCAAGGGGTCCCATTCCTCCCTTGTGGTGACACGTGTTTCTCAAGTTAAGCTCCATGTTCCAATTAACAATAATATAATGATCTTGACTTGAACATAAATAAAATAACAAAATAACTGAAATATGGATATAATAAATGATTATCCCAAAACCATATAAAGCAATAGCAAAAACTACCCATGTGATTCAGGGGCAAACAAGGTAATGAGATAAACAATCTAGGGTGACCTATTGGGTCCCATCAAAATTAAACCTATGCATGGTAAATGATTATAAAGAACATTATTGGGTAACAAAAGTGAATCAAGGGCACAACTTGCCTGGCACTTGAGATTCCAGTACCAACTTGCTCTTCAAATGACACGTGTCCTCGCGCTATTCGTAACAATACAAACAAACATGGTATAGATAAAATTAACATCACACCAAACATAATAACAAACTGAATGATAATGATCTACGCGAAGCTATGAGACTAACGCAACTTGAACGGATCAAATCGAAGTTAGGGTTATTAAGTTATGATTTTCTGAAGTTATTTAATGCCTAGAATAGAGTTATTCATGTGGATAATTTTAAACCAAGTTTCATGGTTAGACAAAGATACCAGGTGATAAACAATATTTAAACAAAATAAATGCCCCTAGAATGAATCAATTTGGAGTTATATATTTTAAGTTATGAATTTCTGAAGGTTTTATGTGTTTTGTACAAGATTAAATAGGATATAAATTTTATTGCAACATTCATGTCAAAACAGTGGTACTATGTGATAAACAATAATATTATAGAATTATAGGAATTGGAATGAACTAATTTGGACATCATATGAAATTTCTATGATTTAAACACATTCTAGCATTTATTTTTGCATTAAATATCATTTTCTAATTCCGTTTATCTGATTTTGTAGCTTCCTGGACTGGGCACACTAATACAGAGAAATGCAGGGGCTAACGCGTAAGTGTTCCCAAGACCCAGAATCATCCCTACGGACGGCGGGTTGATTCTTTAGTTTACCGGGGGTTCTTTTATAAACTCGTAGAGTCTGAAGGGGTATCGGGCCACTAGGGCCGTTAGATCCTGATCTAACGCCCCAGATAGAACACCGAACCGGTACACGCAGGGCTCCGTCGGATCGACGATCTACGATCTATATTTAAAACGACTACGATCGAATCCTGATCGCAAGATCCTAGATCCACGGCCCGTATTCGATCACGCGAAGGGGTGTACGCGTGCTCGAATCACATCCGTTCAATTCTAATCAACGGCTCTGGAGTTCTCTTCCTCCCACGACACCGGTCGTGCCATCTACCCTCCGCGGAGAACGCGCCCAGAGTGCCCTGGCCGCGACGCCCTCGACGGCGGTCAAGGATCCGCGTCCCCAACTCCGGACCGCGGTGGCACAACCCTCAGTCCCTGCGGCCCACAACTATTTCTCTCCCCATGCCAGAGAGCAAGCCGCGAAGCGCGCATGCTCACCGCGGCGGCCATGGCAGACCCCGCACAACTGCGACCCCCGGTGACCCAAGCACTGAACGAGAAGCACGCTAAGATAGAGATGAACGCGGCGAGGACACAGGGGTGAATCACTCACCGACAAGGGAACTCGAGCGGCCCGGCCACGACGAAGTGTGGCGCCGCGACGGTGTATGAGCTCCGGCGAGAAATTGATGGCGGACAAGACGCTCCCGAGCCCCGGGTTTACGCTGTGCACTCCACCGTGGCCCGCGCATCCCTCAATTTCTATCTCCCCGGTCGAGTCGTTGACCATGGCGAGGTTCAACAGCGGCGGCACGAACACCGCACCGAGGGCTCCCATGATCTTTCTAGGGTGGCGGACGCGAGGAGTAAGAAGAGGGGAAAAGTGAGGAGGGTCCTCGGCCCGCATTTAGCATCGGGTCAGCGGGGTTGGCGGCCGATTCAGGTATTGCCGAAAGAAGGGGAAGTGCGCCGCGCCGCCCGCCATGCTTGGGATTCCGTTGGGGATGGAGCTGACGAAGCCGACCCACTGATTAGCGGCAGAGAAACCGAGCACGCGCAACGGAAGACAGACAAGCAGGCCCTGGTTTCCAGCTTCCCAGAGTACGCCCGAGGTGATCGGTGAGCGAATGGTGCGTGGGCCCGGTGAGTCTTGGGCCTGACGCGCGGGACCCGCAGCACAGCTACGGCATGAGCGATGTGAGCACGAGAGACCGCCCCGTGGGACCCTGCTGTCGACACGCGCGGAATGGGTAAGTGGGCCGCGCAGATGGCTTCCCCAGGTGGGCCAAAACGGGGTAAATCGGCCCAGGTAACTCTCCTTTTCCTTTTCTTTTATGTTTTATTTTCTGTTTTCTTTTATTCATAATTATTTTGAATCCAATTTGAATTTGAATATGAGTTTCACCTTTGAACCAAATATACAAGTTCAAACCCTAATGTAGGAATATATTTTTATTTCCTTACTTTTATCTAAGTACTATTTGTTTGCTTCTCTTTTCTAAATTCTAGGATTCCCTTTTAAATTCTAAATTTACACTTTGGGACTGTAGTAATTTTCTTTTCCCATTATTCTATGTTGTCACAAAATGCACACAAGATAAAATCCAGCATGATGCATAATTTGGTAGTATATATTTTTATTAATTGTTTTTAAGGATGGTGTTCACATGTGATGATGCGTGAAGGTCAAACTCGCATATAGATGAAGTGAAATTATGTCTCCTTTTATATTATCTCTAACAAATTACAAATTGGGTATTACAAATCCTACCCCCCTTAAAAAGAATCTCGTCCTCGAGATTTAAAAAAGATCTAGGGAAAAGATGGGGAAAATCTATACGAAGCTCTTCTTCTTTTTCCCAGGTTGCTTCATCCTCTCCATGGTGACTCCATTGCACTTTGCACATCTTTATCACCTTATTTCTCGTAACCTGAGTCAATGTATCAAGAATCTTGACCGGATACTCCGTGTAAGTCAAATCACTCTGAACACTGAGCTCTTCCATTGGTAACTGTTCCTTAGGGACACGGAGATACTTCTTAAGTTGAGACACATGGAATACATTATGCACATTAGACAGATTATCAGGTAGCTCGAGTTGATAGGCCATCTCTCCAACTTGCCTAAAAACTCAGAATGGTCCAATATAGCAAGGGGACAATTTGCCCTTGACTTTAAACCTCCTCATTCCATGAAGTGGTGACATCTTGAGGTACACATGATGACCTTCCTCAAACTCCAGTGGTCTTCTGTTATCAGCATAGCTCTTTTACCTGGTAATGAAGACCTTACCAATCTGGTAATGAAGACCTTACCAATCTCTTTCCACTTCCACTCGGGTATCTTTAGTGGGTGTAATAGTCCAGCTAGTCTTTGGTGTTCAGCCTTAACTCTTTGACACACGTCGCACATAGCCACATGTGCAGCCACATCTCTCTTCAATCCATACCACCAATACTTCTGCTTCAAATCCTGATACATCTTGGTACTTCCAAGATGAACAGAATAATCCAAGTCACGGGCTTCCTTTAAAATAGTCTCACGAAGGCTTTCAATCTCAGAGACACATATCTTGTCCTTGAACCATACGGTGCCTTGCTCATCTTCCGTGAACTCCGGACCTCGACCTTTAGTAATCAGATCCTTAATCTCTTGTATTTTAGCATCACCAATCTGTCCTTTGCGGATTTCTTGTTCCAGAGTAGATTCCACATCAATAATAACTCCTTCAGTGTGAGCAACTATCCCCAGGCTAAGTCTCCTGAAATCCTCAACAATCTCATCGGGTAGCTGGGCAACAACAGCTAAATGAACATGCTCCTTTCGACTCAAGGCATCTGCAACCAAATTTGCCTTGCCCGGGTGATAGTGAATCTCCAAATCATAATCCTTAATAAGCTCCAACCAACGGCGTTGCCTAAGGTTGAGATCCTTCTGAGTGAATATATACTTCAAACTCGTATGATCCGTGTATACTTGACACTTAGTTCCCATAATATAATGTCTCCATATCTTAAGCGCATGCACAACGGCTGCCATTCAACTCTTGTTTCCGCAACTGACGAGAAGCATAGGCAATCGCATGTCCCTCTTGCATGAGCACACATCCTAAGCCTTGGCCACATGCATCACAATAGATATCAAATCCTTTCTGTAGGTCTGGCATAGCCAACACTGGTGGTGACATCAATCTCTTCTTCAATTGATCAAAGCTGTCTTGGCACTTCTCGTCCCACTTAAATTCTCTCCACTTCTCCAAAAGTGAGGTCATAGGCTTGGCTATCTTAGAAAATCCTTCAATAAATATCTGATAATATCCTGCAAGTCCCAAGAAACTCTGAATCTCCGTAACTGTAGTGGGTATGCTCCACACCACTATCTCCTTAACTTTAGCAGGATCCTCTGATATCCCTCCATTAAAAAATGATATGTCCAAGAAAGGGCACCTCACCAATCCACAACTCACACTTGCTAAACTTGGCGTAGAGTTGATTGTCTCGTAGCTTCTATAGCACCAATCTCAGATGTTCCTCATGATCACTATCACTCTTGGAATAAATAAGAATATCGTCGATGAAAACCATGACGAATCTGTCCAAATCATGAACTCCTTATTCTTCAGATCCATAAAATAGGCTGGTGCATTAGTTAGTCCAAATGGCACAACAATGAACTCATATAATCCATATCGAATCAAGAAAGCCGTCTAGGGAATATCCGATGGCCTAATCTTCATTTGATGGTAACCCGATCGGAGATCAATCTTCGAGAATACACTTGCACCTCTCATCTGATTAAATAAATCTTCAATGCGGGGTAATGGATACTTGTTTTTCATAGTGACACCATTAAGGGACCTTTAATCCACGCACATCCCTTGCAATCCATCTTTCTTCTGTACAAAAAAACTGGTGCTCTCCAAGGTGAAGACTCGGACGAATGTACCCAGCCTCTTGCAACTCCGTTAGGTGCTTCTTGAGTTCTTTTAACTCTTCTACAGACATCCTATATGGCCATTTAGAAATAGGAGCAGTTTCAGGTAAGAGATATATGACAAACTCAACTTCCCTATCTGGTGGCATCCCTGGTAACTCTTCTAGAAAGACATCCGAAAAAAATCTCTAACCACACGGATGCTGTCGCCAACAACTTCCCATCTACTAAGATGCCGGTAGTTACTGCAATTTCAACTTCAAATCTTTCTTCTTTAGAACGGGTGAGTTCTACGGCTCCCTTAGCACAGTGTATATACTGCCTTTGCCTTTCTTAACCATGACATACCAAGGATCAAGTCTATACTGCTCTCTTCTAACACTATAGGGGTAGCCCATCTGGTTTAGAAACACAGGGTAAGAAGGAAAGAATTGTAGACAAGGCGAGTAATTACGAGGAATGTTACTGCGGGGGATTTATTAGCTAAGTAGATTAGTGTGTTATCCACTAAAGCTAACTCAATACGTTATGGTGGTACATGCTAAGATGTCCATCTATAATAATCCAATCAATCAAAGAAGCAAATCAGGCATTTATCATCAGAACAATCAACCAACATTTTTAAATAGAGAAAATAGTTTTAATTTTTGTTTTGGGTTTCCTATCTCTTAAAAAGTTCATAAATGTAGGATTCCAAGGTGTGAAATCCATCTTGTCTTAGAGTTGAAAAGATAAGAGTAATCAGAGTATGACAGCAAAAGCTGAGACAGGATCAAGATGAGATAAGTATAGAATGAATCGGAGTAAGGTAAGTAGGTAAGAGTTTGTCCATTTCTATCTAGGTTTTGTCCTACAGTCAACATTTCCTCTGATACCACTTCTGTCACACCCGGGGCTTTAAGGGACAAAGCCAGGTGCATCTCATACATGCGCCAAGAAGACAACATATATAATAACAGAGTGTATAGAGATAACGTCACAATATAATCAGAGTATCTATTACATAGCAGAAGACTTACAAAATAAAAGATAAATATAACAGGATCTAAAAATACATCCTTGGCGCGAGAAAGTCAACTGGGAGACGACGACCTAGACCTCTCTCGAATACAGCGCAACATCCACCATGCGCCATCCAGTGGTACCTGTTCTTGACCTGTGGGGGGGTGTGAGACAGCAAGTGTGAGCTCACACATGATCATAGCTCAACAAGTTGTGGGGAACCAGTGGACATGAACTCACAAATGTGGGAGTTCATGTGATGTGTAAGGCTAATCAATGACAGGGGTTAAAGCTGAGCATTGCTTTTAAGTAGTTGGTCAAAATTTTATTAGCAGTTACTAAGTGTAAGTAAATACCAAACCTTAAATAAAGTAATAGAACAAAATTAATAAATAATCCTGTCGGGGACCATAATTAGGGGTACCCTCAAGACGCCTAATTCTCAGCTGGTAACCCCCATCAGCATAAAGCTGCAGAGGCCTGATGGGTGCGATTAAGTCAGGGATCAGTCCATACGAGCGACTCGATCACGCCTCGCCCGAGCCTAGCCTCGGGCAAGGGCAGCCGACCCCGAGGTGTTTCCGTCTCGCCCGAGGCCCCCTTTTTACGGCAGACGCACCTCCGGCTCGCCCGAGGCCTTGCCTTCGTTAAGAAGCAACCCTGACTAAATCGCCGCGCCGACCGACCAAGTCGCAGGGGCATTTAACGCAAAGGTAGCCTGACACCTTTATCCTGACGCGCGCCCCCCGGCAGAGCCAAAGTGACCGCCGTCACTTCGCCGCTTCACTGACCGATCTGACAGAAGGGCAGCGCCGCCTGCGCCATCCCGACTGCAGTGCCACATGACAGAGTGAGACTGACTGGCAGTCAGGCCTTGCCAAAGGCGCCATAGGAAGCTCCGCCCGACCCAGGGCTCGGACTCGGGCTAAGGCCCCGGAAGATGGCGAACTCCGCTCCGCCCGACCCAGGGCTCGGACTCGGGCTAAGGCCCCGGAAGACGGCGAACTCCGCTCCGCCCGACCCAGGGCTCGGACTCGGGCTAAGGCCCCAGAAGACGACGAACTCCGCTCCGCCCGACCCAGGGCTCGGACTCGGGCTAAGGCCCCGGAAGACGGTGAACTCCGCTCCGCCCGACCCAGGGCTCGGACTCAGGCTAAGGCCCCAGAAGACGACGAACTCCGCTTCGCCCGACCCCAGGGGTCGGACCCTGCCCCGGCCTCTACCGAGCGACCTCCGCCTCGCCCGACCTAGGAGCTCGGGCTTGGCCTCGGCCATGGAAGACAGACTCGACCTCGGCCTCGGAGGAGCCTCCACATCGCCCGACCTTGGGCACAAGTCCGCCACGTCAACAGAAAGCGCCATCATCACCCTACCCCGAGCCGACTCGGGCCGCAGAGAACAAGACCGACGTCCCATCTGGCTAGCTCCGCCAGATAGGCAATGATGGCGCCCCGCTAGCCCTGTGACGACGGCGGCTCTCAGCTCCCTTACGGAAGCAGGGGGATGTCAGCAAGGACCCAACAGCTCCGACAGCTGTCCCTCCGCCAGGCTCCGTTGCTCCACCGACAGCCACGACACCACACCAGCTGGGTGCCAAGATCTCTCCGGCTGCCACCTTGTCATGTACTTAGGGCGCTAGCTCTCCCCCGCTAGACACGTAGCACTCTGCTGCACCCCCATTGTACACCTGTATCCTCTCCTTACGCCTATAAAAGGAAGGACCAGGGCCTTCTTAGAGAGGGTGGGCCGCGCGGGAACGAGGACAGGGCAGGCGCTCTCTTGGGGCCGCTCGCTTCCCTCACCCGCGTGGACGCTTGTAACCCCCTACTGCAAGCGCACCTGACCTGGGCGCGGGACGAACACGAAGGCCGCGGGATCTCCACCTCCCTCACGACTCGGCTCCGGCCACCTCACTTTCCCCCCTTCGCGCTCGCCCACGCGCTCGACCCATCTGGGCTGGGGCACGCGGCACACTCACTCGTCGGCTTAGGGACCCCCGGTCTCGAAACGCCGACAGTTGGCGCGCCAGGTAGGGGCCTGCTGCGTGTTGACGAGCAGTTTCCCGTCAAGCTCCAGATGGGCAGTCTCCAACGACCTCTCCAACCCAAGACGGTGCTCCGTTTCGGGAGTCTCGAGTTCATGTCTCTCGACGGCAGCTACGACATGATACTCCTTCCACCGCCGCGCGACGACGACAATGGCGGCCGACAGCCCGCCCGCCGGCGGCGGAATCGACGACGTCTTCCCCGCGTGGTGGAAGAACAACATTCGAGCTCGCCCCGTCCTCTCCCTCGCCATCGGAGGAGGAGGCGGGGCAACCAAGGCCGGGCGGGAGGCTGCGCTCCGTCGGCTGTCGAGCGAATCGACATTCCCAGCGCCCCAACGGAGGACGCGTCGGGCGTCGACCTCGCGTTTGAGACGAAGGCAGGCGCCGTCCCCCCGCAACACGCCAATCCCGAGCAAGTGGACGACGCCAGCACGCTCGCGGAGGGCCTGCAGGACGTCGCCCTCGTACCCAAGACGACGGCGCAATCAGTCCCCGATGTGACTACGTCGCTCCTCATCGACCAAAAGGTACCGACTGATTCCCATCCTACGTCCTTTCGACTCGACCTCAACCCGCCTAGCGACCTCGCTTTGGCGGGCGCTCACGTTGAGGCGAGTGCAACCCCTCTGGGGTTTCGTGTGCGGTCGCCTTGGGACCGATTGACGGACGTCTCGACCTACGGGCCCTCTGGGTCCGAGGAAGATGACGATCCCAGCATCTGCTGGGATTTCACTGGACCTGGCAACCCCAGTGCCATGCGGGACTTCATGACCGCATGTGACTACTGCCTCTCCGACTGTTCCGACGGCAGCCGCAGCCTTGACGACAAGGACTGCGGCCCGAGCCGCGAATGTTTCCACGTCGAGCTAGGGGATCCCTCCGAAGGCAACCGTCTCGGCATGCCGGAGGATGGCGATCTCCCTAGGCCAGTGCCTCGCGCCGACATCCCGCGGGAGCTAGCTGTGGTCCCCGTTCCGGTGGGGGGTCATGACCCACAGCTCGAGCAAGTCCGCGGGGCATAGGCCAGGCTCGACGAGGGAGCAGGAGCGCTCGAGTCGATCTGCCGGGACGTCGGGCAGGTATGGGCGGGCCAGCCCCCGGCCGGAGAAATACGTCACCTGCCCCAGGGTTTCCAGCACCGCGTCACCAACGATGCCAGGGACAGGCCGCCGCTCGCATCCAGCGGGATCGGTCAGAACCTGGCAGCCGCAGCGATGCTCCTCCGCGCGATGCCGGAGCCATCAACCACCGAGGGTCGGCGAATCTAGGGAGAGCTCAAGAATCTCCTGGAAGGCGCTGCGGCCTGGCGGGCCGAGAGCTCTGCCTCCCGAAAGCAGGGGTACCCCTCGGAACCTCATGCCGCGACTTCCCGATTCATGCGGGAAGCCTCGGTCTACACCGGGCACACGCGCAACACCGCGCCTGCGGCCCCGGGCCACCTCGGCGACGAGCACCATCGTCGCGACCGTCGGGCCCGCCTCGATGAAAGGGTGCGCCGAGGCTATCACCCCTGGCGTGGGGGACGCTACGACAGCGGGGAGGATCGGAGTCCCTCGCCCGAACCACCCGGTCCGTAGGCCTTCAGCCGGGCCATCCGTCGGGCAACGTTTCCGGCCCTATTCCGACCCCCGACTACTATCACAAAGTACTCGGGGGAAACGAGACCGGAATTGTGGCTCGCGGACTACCGCCTGGCCTGTCAACTGGGTGGAGCGGACGACGACAACCTCATCATCCGCAACCTCCCCCTGTTCCTCTCCGACACTGCTCGCGCCTGGTTGGAGCACCTGCCTTCGGGGCAGATCTCCAACTGGGAGGATTTGGTCCAAGCCTTCGCCGGCAACTTCCAGGGCACGTACGTGCGCCCCGGGAATTCCTGGGACCTCCGAAGCTGCCGGCAACAGCCGGGAGAGTCTCTTCGGGACTACATCCGGCGATTCTCAAAGCAGCGCACCGAGCTGCCCAACATCACTGACTCAGATGTCATCGGCGCGTTCCTTGCCGGCACCACTTGCCGTGACCTGGTGAGCAAGTTGGGTCGCAAGACCCCCACCAGAGCGAGCGAGCTGATGGACATCGCCACCAAGTTCGCCTCTGGCCAGGAGGCGGTCGAGGCCATCTTCCGAAAGGACAAGCAGCCCCGGGGCCGCCCGTCGGAAGAGGCTCCCGAGGCGTCTACTCCGCGCGGCGCCAAGAAGAAAGGCAGGAAGAAGTCGCAAGCGAAACGTGACACCGCCGACGCGGACCTTGTCGCCGCCGCCGAGTACAAGAACCCTTGGAAGCCCCCCGGAGGTGCTAACCATTTCGACAAGATGCTCAAGGAGCCGTGCCCTTACCACCAGGGGCCCGTCAAGCACACCCTCGAGGAGTGCGTCATGCTTCGGCGCCACTTCCACAAGGCCGGGCCACCCGCAGAGGGTGGCAGGGCCCACGACGACGACAAAAAAGAAGATCACCGAGCAGGAGAGTTCCCTGAGGTCCGCGACTGCTTCATGATCTACGGAGGGCATGCGGCGAATACCTCGGCTCGGCATCGCAAGCGAGAGCGTCGGGAGGTCTGCTCGGTGAAGGAGGCGGCGCCAGTCTACCTAGACTGGTCCGACAAGCCCATCACCTTCGACCAAGCTGACCACCCCGACCACGTACCGAGCCCGGGGAAGTACCCGCTCGTCGTCGACCCCATCATCGGCGACGTCAGGCTCACCAAGGTCCTGATGGATGGGGGCAGCTACCTCAACATCATCTACGCCGAGACCCTCAGGCTCCTGCGCGTTGATCTGTCCTCCGTCCGAGCAGGCGCTGCGCCCTTCCACGGGATCATTCCTGGGAAGCGCGTCTAGCCCCTCGGACAGCTCGACCTTCCTGTCTGCTTCGGAACACCCTCCAACTTCCGAAGGGAGACTTTGACGTTCGAGGTGGTCGGGTTCCGAGGAACCTACCACGCGGTATTGGGGAGGCCATGCTATGCGAAGTTCATGGCCATCCCCAACTACACCTACCTGAAGCTTAAGATGTCGGGCCCCAACGGGGTCATCACCGTCGGCCCCACGTACAAACACGCGTTCGAATGGGACGTGGAGTGTGTGGAGTACGCCGAGGCCCTCATCGCCGACCTGGAGAACCTCTCCCGAGAGGTGCCAGACGTGAAGCGACACGCCGGCAACCTCGAGCCAGCGGAGACGGTTAAGGCTGTCCCTCTCGACCCCAGTGGCAACACCTCCAAGCAGACCCCGACCGGTCTCGGGCTCGACCCCAAATAGGAAGCAGTGCTCGTCGACTTTCTCCATGCAAACGCCGACATCTTTGCGTGGGGACCCTCGGACATGCCCGGCATACCGAGGGATGTCGCCGAGCACTCGCCGGATATTCGGGCAGGAGCCCGACCCGTCAAATGGCCTCTGCACGGATAACGCCCGGAGGCTGCGCTCCCCCCCGTTCATACACGAGTATCAGTCGTCAAGGAAGGGTCGGCCTCGCCTTGGCGGAGCCCGACCATCCCTCGAGGGCTAAAAAGGGGGAACCCCTCCGCGTCGAGATTGGGTGCACTTTTTCGCATCAAAAATTTTCGATCAAGAAGGGGCTTTTGCGTTCTCCCGGCTATGTCAGAAGCAGGGTCCCGAGGAGCGAACGTGGGTACAAATAAGTGGCGAGGCCGACTGAGCCGAGGAACCCCTATGCCTCCGGGTTAGGGACACCTCACTCATCACCTGCCACAAAAAATGACCCAACTCGGGAAATCACCCTATTGTTGACGAGCCAGGCCAGACGCGCAAATTGAAAGAAAAGAGAGTACGACTTCATGTAAGAAAAGCAAAGTGTTCAGGCCTCGGCGGCCGCGGTAAAGCGCACATCCAACAGAAACTGTTCCAACAAAAGTCAGGCGCCGCCTTGGGAAGGAGTCGCGCCCTCAGTTCCGCCCCCGCCGTCGGTAAGGTCCACCTCCGCTTCCAGCGGCGGCGCAGGAGGAAGGATCTCCGCCTCAAAGGTGGTCGCCAGCACCGCGCTCGGACCCGCGGCGACCGCGTCGAGCCACTGAACTTCTGCCAGGGCGGCTTCGTCTTCGTCAGGAAGACAATACCCCTCACTGACCCGTTCCAGGTCCACAACGAATGGGAAGCGAGCACGGCGAAGGCCCGCCTGACGCCGTGGTGTAGCGCCTCGCGGACTTTACCGCGCGCGTAATCACCCAAGGCTTGAAGACGGCTTTGAGGGGAGCTTCCTGAAGGGACGTCGCCGGGGCCAAGGATCCGATAAACGTCCGAGACGGCCTCGGACATGGCCGCGAGGTCGGCCTCCCTCTGCTCGGCAGCTCCAGCAAGCGCCTCGGTGAGCGCCTTGGCAGACTCGTCAAGGGCGGACTCGAGCTCTGCGAACAACCAGAAGAGAGACCTCAAGCACAAGCAGAAAAAACAGACAAGAACAAGAACCGGGGACGGCCAAGGCATACCTCCGGCTCGGACACGCTGCTCCGAGGCCGCGACTTGGGCTGCGGCTAGGTCGGCCGCAAGGGTCTCAGCCCGGCCCCGAGATTGGTCCCGCTCCTCGGCGACCTGGACGAACTCCGACCGCTGCCGTTGCGCCTCCGCGCGCGCTGCCGCCGCCTCGGCTCTCAGGTCAGCACAGAGCAACTGGAGGTCCGCTATCTTAGCGTCCTGCTGAGAAAGGCGCGCGGTAGCCCCGGCGAGCGAGGTCCTCAGAGATCGCAGCGAGCCCCAAACATCGGCCTCGGGGCGGATGAACGACGACTTGGCAGCGCTCCGATCCGTCAGATCCTGGGGAAGGGAAACAAGGCGTCACGACGAACGCCTCGCTCACAGAAAGGAAAAGGTATGCCTGAAACCGTTACCTGGAGGATTTTGGGGACGTCCCTGCAGAGAACCTCCAGCGACGACCGGAGCGCCCCCACCGTTGCTTCAGCACGCTCGCGGAGCTCGTCCCAGGAATGGTCCTCCTGTTCATCGTCAAGAATGAAGACAGGGTCCGAGGCCTCGCGGGTCCGGAACCGGAGCAACTGGCGCCGGGCCTCGGGGCTCCGCCGCATAGCGACGAGGCTGCCGCCCGCCTGGATGAACTGCACGTCCACGCCCACCTCTTCCGAGGCACTGGGCACCGACGTAGCGACCATCCCGACGCTGGCAGCAACCAGTCGCTCTCCGATTGGGACGGCAACGACTTCGGTGGTGGTAGGCGCCGGCATGGCCAGCACGACAGGCGGGCTCGGGACCACGTCGGCGCCGGCCGCCTCCCCTATCACGATGGCCACCTCGGCAGAAGAGCCCGCCTCGGGAACCTGCTCCCCAGAGACATGCGACACCCGAGCCCCCTGCGGTGAAACGCCCTGCGAAAGGGTCGGCTGAACGACAGGGCCCGGGGCGACGCTGGCCGCCCGGACTGACGCCGTCTTAAGGGCCTTCCGGGGCGCCAGGTCGGTCTGGCCATGGCTTCGCTTGCTGGATAAAGAAAAAAAAAAGAGAAAGGGAAAATCACGGCCGGGACATGTGAACGAAGCGCCAGGACGAAGACATTCCAAGATACTTACCCGCTCTGGGCCATGATCAACCGCGCCTGGGGGGAGGTCTCTTGGATCTCGCTCCCCGGAACCACCGCCGAGGTCCGCTTCGCCGACAGCTTCGGCACCACCCTCGCTTTGGGCGCCTCGGACACCCGGGAGGCGGACTGCCCAGGCGCCGCCACGGCGACCTAAGGGTCGCTCCTCCGCGCTGCCGGCGCGGGTGGCGGCTCTCGAGGAACGGATGCCTCGGCCTGGCTCCCTGGGGTCGCCTCAGCTCCTCCAGCCGAGGGGTCAAGTACCCTCTCAGGTTGCCCCCGCCCCTCGGGTCGGGGACCCGGCGTCCCGGCTCCGGGAACTGACGGCATCAGCCCGCTCGGGGGCTGGCTCGGCGGCTCCTGGCCACACCCCAAGCTGGGGCTGAGGCCGAGACGGGCGGCCATGTCGTCCTCCTCATCATCACCGTCGTCATCATCGTCATCGGATGTCTCCGGCGACGGCTCCCTTGGGAGTCCTTCCCTCTCCTGCTGGCGACGGCGCTTCTCCAAGGCGTCCCGAGCCCGCCTCCGCTCGCGGGCCCGGGCCTTCTCCGCATCCTTCTTCTTCTCCTCCTCCGCGGCGACCCGCCGCGCTGCTCGATCCACCACGTCCTCCGGGACCCGCGGCAGGGAGGGCTTGTGCCACCCCACCTCCTAAAGAAGGGGGGAAAGAAACCGAGTCGTAAGAACCAGGAGTAACCCGGTGTATGAAGAAGGAAGGAGCGAACACTCACCAGAGTCACGCACCCCTGGTCGGGCACCAGGGCGCATCCGAGGCTGGGAGAAGGCGTGGGGGTCCGGCTTCCCCATCGCGGCCGACACCCGCCATTGGAGGGCGTCGAAGGGAAGAGAATCAGGGGACATTCGTGACCCCTCCCAGTCGGCCTCCAGGGTCATCTCCCAAAGCGGCAGCCGCCGCTCCGCCAAGGGGAGCACTCTCCGACGGTGGATGGCGGCAACCACTCCCGCAGCGGTGAGTCCTCCCTCCCGCAACGCCTTCAGGGCCTGGAGAAGGGGTTCGAGGTTCTTCTGTCTCTCGCGTGGAGTCCCGTGATGCCAGGCGTCGGTGGCGGCGGTGACAACCCGCTGAGAGAACGACAGGAGCAACTCTCCGTCATTCCGGAGGTAGAACCACCGGCGCTGCCACCCCTTGTTCGAGGACGCGAGGACAGCAGAGATGTACTGCGACGCCCGCGACTGCCTCAACAAGAGGGTGCAGCCGCCGGCCCGCACCGCTGCACGGACCTTCCTCTCCCCCGTCGGCAAGGCAAAAAGCTCGGCGAAGAAGAGATGAGTCCACAAATCCCAATGGGGGGCGATCCCCAAATACCCTTCGCACACCGCTAGGAAGATAACGGCCTGTGAGATGGAGTTGGGGGTGAGGTTATGCAACTCCACCCCATAGTGGAACAGGATAGCCCGCATAAAGCGGCTCATCGGCACACCGAATCCCTGCTCGTGGAAGGAGACGAAGCTCACGACGTACCCCGGTGGTGGGGATGGAGCGACTCCGCCCATGGGAGGAATCCATTCCGGCCGCTGCTCATCGGTGAGAGGGCGGAGCAAACCCTCGCCGACGAGATCCTCTAGATCACTCGCCGTCACCGTGGAGAAGGGCCATGGGTCGCACGGCGAGATGATGGTCACCCGGTCAGCCATCGCCGAGCGGAAGGGGTGGCGGCGCAAAGGACAGGGAGGGCGGTTTCCTTTTTCCTGGCTAAATCTCTCAGGCTGCAAAAAACCTAAGAGGGAAACAGGAAGCGGAGTAAAGAACCATCACCGGACCCTCTCCGGGGTATATAAAGACCAAGGCGAAGACGGTTCCAACGTTCCGCCTGGACCGGACGCGGGGTTCAAAAAACGCAAAGCGAAACGGCCGTTCCTCGAACGGCTCGCGCACGCGCAACGGCAGCCCCGCCAACTACTCGCCCCGTCGCATTAACTCCGCGGCTGGACAGGCGGCGCTTCTGGCAGGAGCAGCGGGCGACGCTTCGCCTTCGCCGAAACAACCGCGCCAAAAAAGGTACGCCGCGTCGTTCGGCTTCGTATCCTTTTTCCTTTTTTCCTCTTTCTCTATCTCTTGCGACAGGGACCGGGAAAGGGGATACCCCAAAAGGGATCCTTCCCCGTGAAGGAACTAGGCCCTGAGCCTCCTTACTGATCAGGGGTTCGAAGGCTGGCCCCCAAGGGTTCAACAGCCGCCTCAGATCGCGTGGGCCCTACACCCACTACTGGTCAGAGGTTCAAAGGCCGGCCCCCCGAAAGGTTCCATGGCCGCCTCAGGCTACTCGGGCTCCGCGCCCATTACTGATCAGGGGTTCGAAGGCTGGCCCCCCGAAGGGTTCACAGTCGCCTCAGACACCGAGCGAGGGATGACCAGGGGTACGTTCGATACATAACCGAGGCTCGGGCTGCGCTCCCGAGGTACCCTAGGACATTTCCGAGACCAGCGGGAGCGATCCTGTAACGGAATCCCATCGGAGGGAGGCATCGAGCCCTCGGACCCCGTCGCTAGGGGACCGGGTCCGGCAGATCACCCGCAGGTACTTTTGGGCGTGCCTCTGGGCCCCTAGCCGACCCCCAACGAACGGGGCACGGACGTCCACTCGGATTACCCGCTTGCAGCTCACCGGAGACACCATGTTCGGTGCCCATCGAGGGTAACATGACGCTCTCCCCCCTCCTCCTTGCGGAAAGGCGACGTAGGGGTGTATGTAAAAAAGCCGAGTCTGTCCCTGATCGCCCTCTCGCCCTGTGCGGAGGCTCGGGGGCTGCTCTCGCAAACCCGGCTCCGGCCAAACCGTTGACAGCGTCAACATACCAGCCCGAGAACTTGGGCCCCGACCGTGCACCCGGGCTACGGCCAGTTCACATGAGGGAACCACCAGACCTGCCGAAGCATTACGCAAGGCATTAAGACCTCGAAGGAGTGAAACCACTCCTCCGAGGCCTCGGGGGCTACACCCGGCGGGTGCGCTCGCGCACACCCACCGGAACAAAGTGCGACGAAAGCCTCCAAGCGAGTGCTAACACTCCCTTCGAGGCTCGGGGGCTACTGTCGGGGACCATAATTAGGGGTACCCTCAAGACGCCTAATTCTCAGCTGGTAACCCCCATCAGCATAAAGCTGCAGAGGCCTGATGGGTGCGATTAAGTCAGGGATCAGTCCATACGAGCGACTCGATCACGCCTCGCCCGAGCCTAGCCTCGGGCAAGGGCAGCCGACCCCGAGGTGTTTCCGTCTCGCCCGAGGCCCCCTTTTTACGGCAGACGCACCTCCGGCTCGCCCGAGGCCTTGCCTTCGTTAAGAAGCAACCCTGACTAAATCGCCGCACCGACCGACCAAGTCGCAGGGGCATTTAACGCAATGGTAGCCTGACACCTTTATCCTGACGCGCGCCCCCCGGCAGAGCCAAAGTGACCGCCGTCACTTCGCCGCTTCACTGACCGGTCTGACAGAAGGGCAGCGCCACCTGCGCCATCCCGACTGCAGTGCCACTTGACAGAGTGAGACTGACAGGCAGTCAGGCCTTGCCAAAGGTGCCATAGGAAGCTTCGCCCGACCCAGGGCTCGGACTCGGGGTAAGGCCCCGGAAGACGGCGAACTCCGCTCCGCCCGACCCAGGGCTCGGACTCGGGCTAAGGCTCCGGAAGACGGCGAACTCCGCTCCGCCCGACCCAGGGCTCGGACTCGGGCTAAGGCCCCGGAAGACGGCGAACTCCGCTCCGCCTGACCCAGGGCTCGGACTCGGGCTAAGGCCCTAGAAGACGACGAACTCCGCTCTGCCCGACCCAGCGCTCGGACTCGGGCTAAGGCCCCGGAAGACAACGAACTCCGCTCCACCTGACCCAGGGCTCGGACTCGGGCTAAGGCCCCAGAAGACGACGAACTCCGCTTCGCCCGACCCCAGGGGTCGGACCCTGCCCCGGCCTCTGCCGAGTGACCTCCGCCTCGCCCGACCCAGGAGCTCGGGCTCGGCCTCGGCCATGGAAGACAGACTCGACCTCGGCCTCGGAGGAGCCTCCACGTCGCCCGACCTTGGGCACAAGTC
Organism: Zea luxurians; assembly: GCA_029449295.1. Lineage (NCBI taxonomy): Eukaryota > Viridiplantae > Streptophyta > Magnoliopsida > Poales > Poaceae > Zea > Zea luxurians. The sequence continues at coordinate 6,521,722 of JAOPSE010000005.1, read as the reverse complement.
CGCCACGTCAACAGAAAGCGCCATCATCACCCTACCCCGAGCCGACTCGGGCCGCAGAGAACAAGACCGACGTCCCATCTGGCTAGCTCCGCCAGATAGGCAATGATGGCGCCCCGCTAGCCCTATGACGGCGGCGGCTCTCAGCTCCCTTACGGAAGCAGGGGGACGTCAGCAAGGACCCAACAGCTCCAACAGCTGTCCCTCCGCCAGGCTCCGTTGCTCCACCGACAGCCACGAGACCACACCAGCTGGGTGCCAAGATCTCTCCGGCTGCCACCTTGGCATGTACTTAGGGCGCTAGCTCTCCCCCGCTAGACACGTAGCACTCTGCTGCACCCCCATTGTACACCTGTATCCTCTCCTTACGCCTATAAAAGGAAGGACTAGGGCCTTCTTAGAGAGGGTGGGCCGCGCGGGAACGAGGACGGGGCAGGCGCTATCTTGGGGTCGCTCGCTTCCCTCAGCCGCGTGGACGCTTGTAACCCCCTACTGCAAGCACACCCGACCTGGGCGTGGGACGAACACGAAGGCCGCGGGATCTCCACCTCCCTCACGACTCGGCTCCGGCCACCTCGCTTTCCCCCCTTCACGCTCGCCCACGCGCTCGACCCATCTGGGCTGGGGCACGCGGCACACTCACTCGTCGGCTTAGGGACCCCCCCGGTCTCGAAACGCCGACAAATCCCATGCATATGCAAATGACAAATTGAGTTTAGGTTCCATAATTTAATCATCGGAGAGTCCTGAGCCGCTCATGCCCGTGAGCTCGGCTAGTATACCAGTTTTACACTCTGCAGAGGTTGTACCCTTTACCCACAAGTCGTGTTTCCCATGTCGCCAGGGTTAGCTAGGCCCTTAGACACTACCAAGGTGAATGGCTAGGGATCCACTACGAGGCCTTTACAACGTTCCACTAGCTTCCGAAAACCCGCTACAGTTTATGGGAAGAGCACTTGCAAGAATCCCTCGTCTGACCGCCATCGCAGCAAAATCAACCCGAGAACCTCCTTGCATGCAACTCCCCTACTGCCCTTGCCCCTTTCGGGTAAGGTAGTCTTCCACTAGCTTTCCTAATTAGTTAGCCAAGGGGTCCCATTCCTCCCTTGTGGTGGCACGTGTTTCTCAAGTTAAGCTCCATGTTCTAATTAACAATAATATAATGATCTTGACTTGAACATAAATAAAATAACAAAATAACTGGAACATGGATATAGTAAATGATTATCCCAAAACCATATAAAGCAATAGCAAAAACTACCCATGTGATTCAGGGGCAAACAAGGTAATGAGATAAACAATCTAGGGTGACCTATTGGGTCCCATCAAAATTAAACCTATGCATGGTAAATGATTATAAAGAACATTATTGGGTAACAAAAGTGAATCAAGGGCACAACTTGCCTGGCACTTGAGATTCCAGTACCAACTTGCTCTTCAAATGACACGTGTCCTCGCGCTAGTCGTAGCAATACAAACAAACATGGTATAGATAAAATTAACATCACACCAAACATAATAACAAACTGAATGATAATGATCTACGCGAAGCTACAAGACTAACGCAACTTGAACAGATCAAATCGGAGTTAGGGTTATTAAGTTATGATTTTCTGAAGTTATTTAATGCCTAGAATAGAGTTATTCATGTGGATAATTTTAAACCAAGTTTCATGGTTAGACAAAGATACCAGGTGATAAACAATATTTAAACAAAATAAATGCCCCTAGAATGAATCAATTTGGAGTTATATATTTTAAGTTATGAATTTCTGAAGGTTTTATGTGTTTTGTACAAGATTAAATAGGATATAAATTTTATTGCAACATTCATGTCAAAACAATGGTACTATGTGATAAACAATAATATTATAGAATTATAGGAATTGGAATGAACTAATTTGGACATCATATGAAATTTCTATGATTTAAACACATTCTAGCATTTATTTTTGCATTAAATATCATTTTCTAATTCCATTTATCTGATTTTGTAGCTTCCTGGACTGTGCACACTAATACAGAGAAGTGCAGGGGCTAACGCGTAAGTGTTCCCAAGACCCAGAATCATCCCTACGGACGGCGGGTTGATTCTTTAGTTTACCGGGGGTTCTTTTATAAACTCGCAGAGTCTGAAGGGGTATCGGGCCACTAGGGCCGTTAGATCCTGATCTAACGCCCTAGATAGAACACCGAACCGGTACACGTAGGGCTCCATCGGATCGACGATCTACGATCTAGATTTAAAACGACTACGATTGAATCCTGATCGCAAGATCCTAGATCCACGGCCCGTATTCGATCACGCGAAGGGGTGTACGCGTGCTCGAATCACATCCGTTCAATTCTAATCAACGGCTCTGGAGTTCTCTTCCTCCCACGACACCGGCCGTGCCATCTACCCTCCGCGGAGAACGCGCCCAGAGTGCCCTGGCCGCGACACCCTCGACGGCGGTCAAGGATCCGCCTCCCCAACTCCGGACTGTGGTGGCACAACCCTCAGTCCCTATGGCCCACAGCTATTTCTCTCCCCATGCCAGAGAGCAAGCCGCGAAGCGCGCATGCTCACCGCGACGGCGGCCATGGCAGACCCCGCAAAACTGCGACCCCCAGTGACCCAAGCACTGAACGAGAAGCACGCTAAGATAGAGATGAACGCGGCGAGGACACAGGGGTGAACCACTCACCGGCAAGGGAACTCGAGCGGCCCGGCCATGATGAAGTGTGGCGCCGCGACGGTGTATGAGCTCCGGCGAGAAATTGATGACGGACAAGACGCTCCCGAGCCCCGGGTTCACGCTGTGCACTCCACCGTGGCCCGCGCATCCCTCAATTTCTATCTCCCCGGTCGAGTCGTTGACCATGGCGAGGTTCAACAGCGGCGGCGTGAACACCGCACCGAGGGCTCCTGTGATCTTTCTAGGGTGGCAAACGCGTTTAGCATCGGGTCAGCGGGGTTGGCGGCCGATTCAGGTATTGCCGAAAGAAGGGGAAGTGCGCCGCACCGCCCACCATGCTTGGGATTCCATTGGGGATGGAGCTGACGAAGCCGGCCCACTGATCAGCGGCAGAGAAACCGAGCGCGCGCAACGGAAGACAGACAAGCAGGCCCTGGTTTCCAGCTTCCCAGAGTACGCCCGAGGTGATCGGTGAGCGAATGGCGCGTGGGCCCGGTGAGTCTTGGGCCTGACGCGCGGGACCCGTAGCACAGCTACGGCATGAGCGATGTGAGCACGAGAGATCGCCCCGTGGGACCCTGCTGTCGGCGCGCGCGGAATGGGTAAGTGGGCCGTGCAGATGGCTTCCCCAGGTGGGCCAAAACAGGGTAAATCGGCCCAGGTAACTCTCCTTTTCCTTTTCTTTTATGTTTTATTTTCTGTTTTCTTTTATTCATAATTATTTTGAATCCAATTTGAATTTGAATATGAGTTTCACCTTTGAACCAAATATACAAGTTCAAACCCTAATGTAGGAATATATTTTTATTTCCTTACTTTTATCTAAGTACTATTTGTTTGCTTCTCTTTTCTAAATTCTAGGATTCCCTTTTAAATTCTAAATTTACACTTTGGGACTGTAGTAATTTTCTTTTCCCATTATTCTATGTTGTCACAAAATGCACACAAGATAAAATCCAGCATGATGCATAATTTGGTAGTATATATTTTTATTAATTGTTTTTAAGGATGGTGTTCACATGTGATGATGCGTGAAGGTCAAACTCGCATATAGATGAAGTAAAATTGTGTCTCCTTTTATATTATCTCTAACAAATTACAAATTGGGTATTACACTCCCGCTCTCCCGCCCCTCTCCCGTCCCACTCTCGCTCCCGTACGCTCCTCTCGCCCGTGCTTCCCGCCTGCACTGGCACCAGCCTGACGAGTGGGAGGGGCGGGGAGCGCGCTGGATGCAGGGATGGGGGCGGATGCGGCGGGAAGTGGGGGCAGGGGCAGCGCCGATTTTGGACGGGAGTTGGGGGTGGACTGCGGCTGACGTGTGGGCCCAGATGGTCAGTACTAGGGGCGTCTACACTATTGACTTAATAAATAGTAGACATATATACTATAATCCCGCCCGCACGTTGATGGGTCACCTATACCCACAAAGATTAAACATCTATCAAAATAATATATTATAAAAACATCAAGTATATCAATCTAGCTAAATACCATTACAAAATTTCGAGCATCACTTAATCATCGATTCATCAACATCATGGATAATTGGATAAAGTAGCAACACTAGGGTAGTACAACATAACATTTACATGTTCCATTATATGGTCATCAAATAGTTGTTAAGCTTTCTACGACATTACCACCAAAAGGTTTGTTAATTAGTCAAAATAGATGATCGAAGACCAAGTTTACGCTTTTATACTATTTTATACACATGGGTTAATAGGTATGGGTGAGAGTGGAACGTTCTAATACTCATTTACCCATTGGGTGAAGATTTTTGTCTAATAAGAGACATATGGATAGAATATTTAGCTCGTATACATACTCAAATGGAGTAAATACCCATTGAATTTCGGGTCGTGAGTACCCATTGCCATCTCTATTTCCAGCCATGGGCTATGGCTCATGTACAATAATTCCTTGCCTATTCATCCGAGCCGAGGTCAGCACTACCGGACACAGCTGCTTTGCCGAGTGGCGGAAAGCACTCGGCAAAGCCTGGAAAACACTCGACAAAGTCTTTGCCGAGCGTGACACTCGACAAAGAAGTCTCGGTGACCTGTACATTAGCAATGGCTTTTTTGCTGAGTACTTTTTGTCAGGCATGTGGCTCTCGACAAAGAAAAGTCACTGTCATGGCACTAGGTGACGGCGATGGAGACTTCGCTGAGTGCCACCATGACACTCGGCAAAGGCTCACTCTTTGTCGACTGTCTATTGTACTGGCACTCGACTAAGAAGCACCATGTGGGCCCCTTTGCCAGTTCCATTGCCGAGTGCCCGCTAGACTAGCTCTCGGCAAAGGGAGCACCAGTGGGCCCCTTTGTCAGTTCCTTTGCTGAGTGTCAAGGCCACAACACTCGACAAAGAAGCTTTATCGGTTCCCAGGTTTGCCTTCTTTGCCGAGTGCTATGGCATTGACACTAGGCAAAGTACTTCTTTGTCGAGTGTTACACTCGGCAAGTTACCAGAATACCCCTTTTATTTATTTTTGTTGTTCCATCCAAACAAACAAAAGATATATCACATAATCATTACATATACATCACAGATATCATAGAATCATCACATACATCAAACACACGACATAGCTCACAAAGATCACATGTTTCATCACAAAGATCACGTGTTTCTTCACAAAGTCACAAGTACCATAAAATAGTTCACAACACTAACAAGTACTCACATAAATAAGTCCACAAGCATCCAATATATGGCATAAACATGTCCCACAACTAGGTTTATAAGAACATCAGCGAGGTGGGTGGCTGGACTAGTTCGGCGATGGGTTAGGCGATCCATGAGGGTTGTTGGATGCCATAGATTGTCCCTACATAGAGAAGATGCTGCATGTGTTATACCCGATGAATATTATCCTACAGGACTAGAATTTTGATACACATAGGAGTATAGAACTGACCAGGGTCAGCTAGAGGGAACAACGGAGGTGGTGGTGCAAAACCCTGTGCGGCGCCAAGGCTCTGCATGTATTGGAACATCTCCACCATCCTCTACTGATCTGCCAAGAGAGCCACCTGCTCTGCTTCCCACTCCGCCCTCATCCATGCCTCCATCTCATATCGTTGCCTCATCTCTTCTTCTAGCTGGGCCTATAATATTTCACCTCAATGTTATAATAACTCAAAGAAAAAGGTATATAACTAAAGGAATGATGAGTTATAGAAGCACTAACCTGGTGTTGCTGTATCCGATGATGTGAGCTGTCCTACCGAGGTCATATGGCTAGGCTCGCACTCGTGCTCCTTGCTCGAACCTGAGACAGAGTGGGAGTGGATAACGAGTCGATTGCTCCGTCGGCAATCCAGTACCGCCCATGCCTATTGCCTCCTCCAACCCTCATGAGGACATCTCTGTCGATGTCCTTAGTACTCAGATCGTAATCTAGCTATGGTGGAACTGCCCGAATTATTCCAACTTAAGTGTTTGAGTCCCGCCTTAGAGGCTAGACCACACTTAAATGGGAATAACCTGTTAATCCCTCGGATCTAGTCCGATGAGGCCACTGACAGGATCAAGTACCACAGTCTCACTCGATGGTGAGTCACAGAGCAAATACAATAAACCATAAAACCATACATTAAAGAGTATTAAACTTATTACATCATCATCGGGGTTTTAGCAAAAGTAGTCATCCTTGTTCGAAGTGCAGTGGAATAAAACTAACGATAAATAAACAGAGAGATGGGGAAGCCTGTCCCATCACTCCTCATGCTCCTCCTCAGCCGAGGCAGGGTCCCACTCGACTGTCCAACCCGGTGGCAAGGTGGACGGCCAAGTCACTCAAGCAACCATGTCCTCCAGAGAACCTGTAAAATTATGCCACAAGCAAGGCTGAGTATACTAATACTCAGCTAGACTTACCCGGTGTGAGGAGTCTACTCCTCTACCTCTAGACATGCAGCTGTTTGGCTGTGGGTTTGGTTGCCAAAAGCACTAGCTGAGTTTATAAATCAAGTTTTAGCTTTGTCAAGTTTTAGTGTGACTCTCTTAAGACTAGAGATGTACTATCTACTCATTCATGGTAGCAAGCAAATTTAGCAATCAACATCTTTTGTCACATCATCACATTTCCACTTGTTACTCAATGTAGCAGCTCATTAGCTGCGAGAAGCAGACGATTCGAATTGAGTTTTTAAACCTTGCAAGGTAAACCTAAACACACGACATGGCGAGGCACTCCGTCCCCACACATATCAACCATCCCCATCAATTCCCCGTAGGTAGATCAGGGCTCACCACCTTGGCGTACAATGCCTCACTGACCCCGACTGCGGTCGTGCAGTGACCGCACTTGTACCCACCATAACCGGAATGGGAGACCACGTCTCTGGTCGCGTGAGGGGATATGTCCACTGCCAGGTTCATTCAGGTACTAGGATTACCGATTTACCATATTTCTCGGCATATGTTTAGTACGTTCAAACGCTTGAGTCACGGTACCACACCTTAATCCTTATTCCAATTTCCACCTCGTAGACAACCCATCCCCATGGATTGTTGTCCACAGACCAACATCATTATGATATAAAAATGGATACAACCAATTCCTGACCGCACGTGAGTGCTAGAAAAATCACTCGACTTCTACCGAGATCCCTAATTAGTAAAGCAGCTACTCGACCTAGCATACTAGTATCCATCATAAAAAGGATTCCTGAGATCATGCAACTAGGGTTTCAAACAATTCCTACACTTAAGTGCACATTCAATCCTACAATCATTAAGTGTAGTAAAATAGCATAATAAACAGGTTATGCATAAAACCGGGGCTTGCCTTCCAAAGCTGGGGCAGGCTCTGGTGCTGGATCCGGGGCTACCTCCTGAGCAGCTCCTTGCTCCGGCACGAGGACGTACTCTCCGTCGGCGAGGTTGCAATCTATCGAATGCAATGAATAAGAATATGTATGCCATGATTATGCAGGATTTAATAATCATTATGCTAACTGAAGAAAAACTAAGTTAGTTAGTAATTTAGGGTTTTCCGGTTATACGTGGCTCTTAGTGGTGTATGCTTATCCACTTAGGTTTTGGGTTTTGTTAGGGATAAGCATAGTGGATGGTATTTCCCTTAGATATTTTAGTGGGCAATTAAGGGGTTTTGCTGGTTCGGTTAGGGTGACATTAATCTCTATTATTAATTTACCTTTTTCATTTTCTATTTATGAATTCTAGTGTGGGTTGAACTACAACAGTGGTTTAACTTCTACCAAAAATTTTATAAAAATTACAGTGGGTCACTCCCTGACCTTTCCTTCTTCTTCCTCGAGGTCCCTCCCCTTATGCAAACAGTACCCGCGGGAAAGTGAAAGGGAAATGTGCCCTTGGGCCATTTCTAAGTATTTTGGTGATTGAATGCCAACACATGTGCTTAATTGTAAATTTATGTCCATGGATGAACAAGGTGCAAATCATGAAGTAAAGGTATGTTTCTAATCCTTAGTACATTGGTTTTGTGTACTAATATACTTGTCTAAGTGTTAGAAACAGAAAGAAGAAGAAAAGAAAAGGGGAGAGAAAGACTTGGCTGTGTGCAGCCAAGACCCAGCTCGGTCTGGAGCACCGGACTGTCCGGTGTGCACCGGACAGTGTCCGGTGCGCCAGGCTGACTCGGCATAAACTGGCTGCTCTCGGGAATTAGCTGACGGCGTACGGCTAAAATTCACCGGACTGTCCGGTGTACACCGGACTGTCCGGTGAGCCAACGGTCGGCCGGAGCCAACGGTCGACCGCGCAATCTGCGCGGGACACGTGGCGGAGCCAACGGTCGGAAGAAGGCACCGGACTGTCCGGTGTGCACCGGACATGTCCGGTGCGCCAACGGCTCGCAGATCCACCACGGTCAGCAACGGTCGGAAGCGCCAGTTAAGGAAACAAATCGGGCACCGGACAGTGTCCGGTGTGCACCGGACTGTCCGGTGCCCCCGACGACAGAAGGCAAGGATAGCCTTCTAAAATTGCTCTCAACGGCTCCTAGCTGCCTTGGGGCTGTAAAAGGGGCCCCTAGGCGCATGGAGGAGACACACAAGCAACTCTTGAGCATTCTTGATCATCCACACTTAGTCTTTGCGCATTCGTTTGTGATTCTAAGAGATTCGAGCTCCGTTCTAGTGAGAACGTTAAGATAGTCTTGTGAGCTCGATTCTTGGCCGTGTGTGTGCGCATTTCGCTGTGGTTTTGTGTGTGTTGCTTCCCTCCCTTACTCTGTGTTTCATTTGTGATCATATACTTGTAAGGGCAAGAGACTCCAATTTGTGGAGATTCCTTGCAAACGGGATAGTGAAAGGAACAACAAAACACCGTGGTATTCAAGTGGGTCTTTGGACCGCTTGAGAGGGGTTGATTGCAACCCTCGTCCGTTGGGACGCCACAACGTGGAGTAGGCAAGCGTTGGTCTTGGCCGAACCACGGGATAAAACCACTGTGTCACCTCTGTGCTTGATTTTCTTGTGGTACTGTGTTTTGTTGAGACTTCACCTTAGCCACTTGGCAATAATCGTGCTAACACTTAACAAGTTTTTGTGGCTTAAGTTTGAAGTTTTTACAGGATCACCTATTCACCCCCCCCCTCTAGGTGCTCTCAATTGGTATCGGAGCCGTTCTCTTCACAAAGGGACTAACCGCCCGAAGAGATGGATCCTAAGGGGAAGGGTATTGTGATCAATGACAAAGAGAAGGAATCCTTCGTCAACGAGCCGAAGGACGATAAGCCCACCGACTCCGGCTCGGGCCAAAGACGAAAGGAAGGGAAGAAGAAGAAGACATGGCGCATCAAGGAGATCGTCTACTACGACAGCGACGAGTCTACTTCTTCCCAAAAGGACGAGGACCACAACGACTACGAGAGAAGGAAACCGGTTAATTCGAACTTTTCTTTTGATTACTCTCGTATTCCGCAAAGTTCACATTCTCATTTGCTCTCCATTCCACTCGGCAAGCCCCCACACTTTGATGGAGAGGACTACGGATTTTGGAGCCACAAAATGCGTAGTCACCTATTCTCTCTCCATCCTAGTATATGGGAGATTGTAGAGAGTGGAATGCACTTTGATAGTTCGGATAGTCCCATGTTCATTAATGAACAAATTCATAAGAATGCACAAGCTACTACTGTTCTTCTAGCTTCTTTGTGCAGGGATGAATATCATAAAGTGAGCGGCTTGGATAACGCCAAGCAAATCTGGGACACCCTCAAGATTTCTCATGAGGGGAACGACGTCACCTTGCTCACCAAGATGGAGTTGGTGGAGGGTGAGCTTGGACGGTTCGCAATGATAAGGGGCGAGGAGCCGACGCAAACATACAACCGGCTCAAGACTCTTATCAACAAGATAAGGAGCTACGGAAGCACACGATGGACGGACCACGACGTCGTCCGCCTAATGCTCAGGTCATTTACCGTTCTTGATCCTCATTTGGTGAACAATATACGTGAAAATCCCAGGTACACCAAGATGTCGCCCGAAGAAGTTCTTGGGAAATTCGTTAGCGGGCGAATGATGATCAAGGAGGCGAGGTATGTGGACGACGCCTTGAATGGTCCGATCAACGAGCCGCAACCTCTCGCTCTCAAGGCAACACGAAGCAAGGAGGCGCTACCTAGCAAGGTGGCACAGATTGAGGCGGCCGGACTCAATGATGAAGAGATGGCTCTCATCATCAAGAGATTCAAGACGGCGCTAAATGGTCGCAAGGGGCAGCCAAGCAAGACCAAGACAAAGGGGAAGCGCTCATGCTTCAAATGCGGTAAGCTTGGTCATTTTATCGCTAACTGTCCCGATAATGAAAGTGACCAGGAAAAGGGGAACAAAAGAGAGAAGAAGAAGCAATACAAGAAGGCAAAGGGCGAGGCGCATCTAGGAAAGGAGTGGGACTCGGATTGCTCCTCCTCCGACTCCGACAATGAAGGACTCGCTGCTACTGCCTTCAACAAGTCTTCCCTCTTCCCCAACGAGCGTCTCACATGCCTTATGGCAAGGGAGAAGAAGGTGAGTACTCAAGACTCCACTTATGCTTCTTCTAGTGATAATGAATCTAGTGATGATGATGACATAGATTATTCATGCTTGTTCAAGGGCTTAGATAGATCTAAGATAGATAAAATCAATGAATTGATTGATGCATTGAATGAAAAGGATAGGCTTTTAGAAAAACAGGAGGATTTATTGTATGATGAACATGATAAATTTGTAGAGGCACAAAAATCATATGCTTTAGAAGTGAAAAGAAATGAGGTGCTTTCTAGTGAATTATCCTCTTGTCATGAAACCATTGCTTCTTTACGAAATGTTAATAATGATTTAAGTGCTAAACTAGAAGTAGCTAGTAAATCAAATTCCTGTGTTGAAAATGTTACAATTTGCACTAGGTGTAAGGATTTTGATGTTAATGCCTGTAGTGAACACTTATTTTCAATTTCCAAACTAAGTGATGAATTGGCTAGTCTTAATGCACAACTTAAGACTAGCAAAAGTGAATTTGACAAGTTAAAATTTGCAAGGGATGCCTATACAATTGGAAGACATCCCTCAATTAAGGATGGGCTTGGCTTCAAGAGGGAAGCCAAGAACTTAACAAGCCATAAGGCTCCCATCTTCGTCAAGGAGAAGGGGAAGGCCCCTATGGCTAGTAGTGCGAAAAAGAACCATGCCTTTATGTATAATGATAGGAGAAATGCTAGAAAGGCTTATAATGATTTTGATTCACATGTTTATGATTCTCATGCCATGTTTGCTTCTAGTTCCTCTTATAAGCATGATAGGGATATGTGTAGGAGAAATGTTGTACATATGCCTAGGAGAAATATTGCTCATGTGCCTAGAAAGAATGTTATTCATGCTCCTAGAAAAGTTGAGAACAAACCTTCTACCATTTATTATGCTTGTAATGCTCCCTTTGCTATTTGTAGAAAGGGTAAGAAGGTAATTGCTAGGAAGTTAGGGGCAAGATGCAAGGGAGATAAAACTTGCATTTGGGTCCCTAAGGATATTTGTGCTAACCTTGCAGGACCCAACATGAGTTGGGTACCTAAGACCCAAGCCTAAATTTGCCTTGCAGGTTTATGCATCCGGGGGTTCAAGCTGGATTATCGACAGCGGATGCACAAACCATATGACGGGGGAGAAGAAGATGTTCACCTCCTACGTCAAAAATAAAGATTCCCAAGATTCAATTATATTCGGTGATGGGAATCAAGGCAAGGTAAAAGGGTTAGGTAAAATTGCAATTTCTAATGAGCATTCTATATCAAATGTATTCTTAGTGGAGAGTCTTGGATATAATTTGCTATCTGTTAGTCAATTATGTCAAATGGGATATAATTGTTTATTTACAAATGTAGATGTGTCTGTCTTTAGAAGATGTGATGGTTCACTAGCTTTTAAGGGTGTACTAGACGGCAAGCTTTATTTAGTTGATTTTGCAAAAGAAGAGGCCGGTCTAGATGCATGCTTAATGGCTAAGACTTGCATGGGCTGGCTGTGGCATCGCCGCTTAGCACATGTGGGGATGAAGAACCTCCACAAGCTTCTAAAGGGAGAACACGTGATAGGTCTAACAAATGTGCATTTCGAAAAAGATAGACCTTGTGCAGCTTGTCAGGCAGGTAAACAGGTGGGAGGAGCGCATCACAGCAAGAATGTGATGACCACGTCAAGACCTCTGGAGCTGCTGCATATGGACCTCTTCGGACCCGTCGCCTACCTAAGCATAGGAGGAAGTAAGTATGGTCTAGTTATTGTTGATGACTTTTCCCGCTTCACTTGGGTGTTCTTTTTGCAGGATAAGTCTGAAACCCAAGGGACCCTCAAGCGCTTCCTCAGGAGGGCTCAAAATGAGTTTGAGCTCAAGGTGAAGAAGATAAGGAGCGACAACGGGTCCGAGTTCAAGAATCTTCAAGTGGAGGAGTTTCTTGAGGAGGAAGGGATCAAGCACGAGTTCTCCGCTCCCTACACACCACAGCAAAATGGTGTGGTAGAGAGGAAGAACATGACGCTAATCGATATGGCGAGGACGATGCTTGGAGAATTCAAGACCCCCGAGTGTTTTTGGTCGGAAGCTGTGAACACGGCTTGCCACGCCATCAACAGGGTCTACCTTCACCGCCTCCTCAAGAAAACGTCGTATGAGCTGCTAACCGGTAACAAACCCAATGTATCGTACTTTCGTGTATTTGGGAGCAAATGCTACATTCTAGTGAAGAAGGGTAGAAATTCTAAGTTTGCTCCCAAAGCTATAGAAGGGTTTTTGTTAGGTTATGATTCAAATACAAAGGCGTATAGGGTCTTCAACAAATCATCGGGTTTGGTTGAAGTCTCTAGCGACGTTGTATTTGATGAGACTAATGGCTCTCCAAGAGAGCAAGTTGTTGATTGTGATGATGTAGATGAAGAAGATGTTCCGACGGCCGCTATACGAACCATGGAGATTGGAGAAGTGTGGCCACAGGAACAAGATGAACGAGATCAACCTTCTTCCTCAACCACGGTGCATCCCCCAACTCAAGACGATGAACAGGTTCATCAAAAGGAGGCATGTGATCAAGGGGGAGCACAAGATGATCACGTGATGGAGGAAGAAGCACAACCGGCACCTCCAACCCAAGTTCGAGCGATGATTCAAAGGGATCATCCCGTCGACCAAATTTTGGGTGACATTAGCAAGGGAGTAACTACTCGGTCTCGACTAGTTAATTTTTGTGAACATTACTCTTTTGTCTCCTCTATTGAGCCTTTCAGGGTAGAGGAGGCCTTGCTAGATCCGGATTGGGTGTTGGCCATGCAGGAGGAACTTAACAACTTCAAGCGCAATGAAGTTTGGACGCTGGTGCCTCGTCCCAAGCAAAATGTTGTGGGAACCAAGTGGGTGTTCCGCAACAAACAGGACGAGCACGGGGTGGTGACAAGGAACAAGGCTCGACTTGTGGCAAAAGGTTATGCCCAAGTCGCAGGTTTGGACTTTGAGGAGACTTTTGCTCCTGTGGCTAGGCTAGAGTCCATTCGTATCTTGCTAGCGTATGCCGCTCACCATTCTTTCAGGTTGTACCAAATGGATGTGAAGAGCGCTTTCCTCAACGGGCCAAAAAAGGAGGAGGTGTACGTGGAGCAACCCCCTGGCTTCGAGGATGAACGGTACCCCAACCACGTGTGTAAGCTCTCTAAGGCGCTCTATGGACTTAAACAAGCCCCAAGAGCATGGTATGAATGCCTTAGAGATTTCTTAATTGCTAATGCTTTCAAGGTTGGGAAAGCCGATCCAACTCTTTTTACTAAGACTTGTGATGGTGATTTGTTTGTGTGCCAAATTTATGTCGATGACATAATATTTGGTTCTACTAACCAAAAGTCTTGTGAAGAGTTTAGCAGGGTGATGACGCAGAAATTCGAGATGTCGATGATGGGCGAGTTGAACTACTTCCTTGGGTTCCAAGTGAAGCAACTCAAGGACGGCACCTTCATCTCCCAAACGAAGTACACTCAAGACTTGCTGAAGCGGTTTGGGATGAAGGACGCCAAGCCCGCAAAGACTCCGATGGGGACCGACGGACACACCGACCTCAACAAAGGAGGTAAGTCCGTTGATCAAAAAGCATACCGGTCAATGATAGGGTCTTTACTTTATTTATGTGCTAGTAGACCGGATATTATGCTTAGCGTATGCATGTGTGCTAGATTTCAATCCGATCCTAAGGAGTGTCACTTAGTGGCTGTGAAGCGAATCCTTAGATATTTAGTTGCTACGCCTTGCTTCGGGATCTGGTATCCAAAGGGGTCTAACTTTGACTTGATTGGGTACTCAGATTCCGACTATGCTGGATGTAAGGTCGATAGGAAGAGTACATCGGGGACGTGCCAATTCTTAGGAAGGTCCCTGGTGTCATGGAATTCTAAGAAACAAACCTCCGTTGCCCTATCCACCGCTGAGGCCGAGTACGTTGCCGCAGGACAGTGTTGTGCGCAACTACTTTGGATGAGGCAAACCCTCAGGGACTTCGGCTACAATCTGAGCAAAGTCCCACTCCTATGTGATAACGAGAGTGCTATCCGAATAGCGGAAAATCCTGTTGAGCACAGCCGCACAAAGCACATTGACATCCGGCATCACTTTTTGAGAGACCACCAGCAAAAGGGAGATATCGAAGTGTTTTATGTTAGCACCGAGAACCAGCTAGCCGATATCTTTACCAAGCCTCTAGATGAGAAGACCTTTTGCAGGCTGCGTAGTGAGCTAAATGTCTTAGATTCGCGGAACTTGGATTGAATTGTAGCATACATGTATTTATGCTCTTGATCATGTTCCTTTCTGCATTTTGTTGCTTATTATGGTGCTCAAGTTGTACAAACACTCCCTGGACCTCACAAGTCCGTTGCAAAGTGATGCACATGTTTAGGGGGAGATGTGTTACAACTTGACCCTTTGAGACTAACCATATGCTTGAGTTTGCTTGTTTTAGTCTCAAAAGAGAATTGAAAGGGAAAAGGTGGACTTGGACCATGAAAGACTTCCACTGCACTCCGATGAGAGGGTAACTTATTCCAAGTCCATCTCATTAACTCTTATTGCCATTTGCTCTTAATTGAAGATTTTGGTGAGGCAATGGGGTTAAAGGGCCAAAATTGATCCCGTTTTGGTGCTTGATGCCAAAGGGGGAGAAAATAAAGGCCAAAGCAATAAATGGATCAGCTACCACTTGAGAAATTTCAAAATAGTAGAGTAGAGCTTTTGGTTTGTCAAAACTCTTTTTGTTATCTCTCTTATCAAAGCTGGCTTCTTGTGGGGAGAAGTAGTAATTATGGGAAAAAGGGGGAGTTTTTGAAATATTTGATCAATCTCTTTTGGAATGACTCTCTTTATGCTTCAACATGTGTGTTTAACTTAGAGATAGAGATTTGAGTTTGATTTGCAAAAACAAACCAAGTGGTGGCAAAGGATGATCCATATATGCCAAAATTGATTCAAAATAAATTTAAGTTTTATTTGAAGTAAGTTTGCACTTGTTCTAGTTGCTTTATGTTGTGTTGGCATAAATCACCAAAAAGGGGGAGATTGAAAGGGAAATGTGCCCTTGGGCCATTTCTAAGTATTTTGGTGATTGAATGCCAACACATGTGCTTAATTGTAAATTTATGTCCATGGATGAACAAGGTGCAAATCATGAAGTAAAGGTATGTTTCTAATCCTTAGTACATTGGTTTTGTGTACTAATATACTTGTCTAAGTGTTAGAAACAGAAAGAAGAAGAAAAGAAAAGGGGAGAGAAAGACTTGGCTGTGTGCAGCCAAGACCCAGCTCGGTCTGGAGCACCGGACTGTCCGGTGTGCACCGGACAGTGTCCGGTGCGCCAGGCTGACTCGGCATAAACTGGCTGCTCTCGGGAATTCGCTGACGGCGTACGGCTAAAATTCACCGGACTGTCCGGTGTACACCGGACTGTCCGGTGAGCCAACGGTCGGCCGGAGCCAACGGTCGACCGCGCAATCTGCGCGGGACACGTGGCGGAGCCAACGGTCGGAAGAAGGCACCGGACTGTCCGGTGTGCACCGGACATGTCCGGTGCGCCAACGGCTCGCAGATCCACCACGGTCAGCAACGGTCGGAAGCGCCAGTTAAGGAAACAAATCGGGCACCGGACAGTGTCCGGTGTGCACCGGACTGTCCGGTGCCCCCGACGACAGAAGGCAAGGATAGCCTTCTAAAATTGCTCTCAACGGCTCCTAGCTGCCTTGGGGCTATAAAAGGGGCCCCTAGGCGCATGGAGGAGACACACAAGCAACTCTTGAGCATTCTTGATCATCCACACTTAGTCTTTGCGCATTCGTTTGTGATTCTAAGAGATTCGAGCTCCGTTCTAGTGAGAACGTTAAGATAGTCTTGTGAGCTCGATTCTTGGCCGTGTGTGTGCGCATTTCGCTGTGGTTTTGTGTGTGTTGCTTCCCTCCCTTACTCTGTGTTTCATTTGTGATCATATACTTGTAAGGGCAAGAGACTCCAATTTGTGGAGATTCCTTGCAAACGGGATAGTGAAAGGAACAACAAAACACCGTGGTATTCAAGTGGGTCTTTGGACCGCTTGAGAGGGGTTGATTGCAACCCTCGTCCGTTGGGACGCCACAACGTGGAGTAGGCAAGCGTTGGTCTTGGCCGAACCACGGGATAAAACCACTGTGTCACCTCTGTGCTTGATTTTCTTGTGGTACTGTGTTTTGTTGAGACTTCACCTTAGCCACTTGGCAATAATCGTGCTAACACTTAACAAGTTTTTGTGGCTTAAGTTTGAAGTTTTTACAGGATCACCTATTCACCCCCCCCCTCTAGGTGCTCTCAGAAAGAAAAGGGCGGCGCGGCTTACCGACGGCGAGAGAGGTCCAGCGAGGGGCGGGGTTGGCTTCGGGAGGTTCTGGCGGTCACAGCGAGGTACGGCTTGACGGTGGTGGTGGCCGGAATCGGCCAGACCACGTGCTCAGGCGGGTGATCTCGTCGGCGGCGAGTACTCCGGCCTAACCACGGCGATCTAGTTCAATCAAACGGCACGATGAGCTCCATGGGGTGACATAGAGGCTATGTGCGCAAGAAATCGAAGAATGGGGCAGAGATTTACCCGGTCTACAATCACCGGCGGTCGAGTGAAGTCCGGCGACCGTGGACTGGCTTCTCCGGCAAAGCAAAGTCCGATTCCATGCTCAGGGAGCTTCACCGAGGCATTCACGGTCTCTTCCGAGGGTTGGGCATGGCTGGGGAGGGCTCTGCTGGCCGGTCTACGGTGGCGGTGGATCGGGTGGCCGCGGGCACGCCGTTTGCAGGGCAACGCCGGTGGTTTCTGGCTCCGGTGAGGTCGAGCGTGCGCGGAGGAGTACGGTCGATGCCTGAGGGGGCTTTATAGGCACGGGTGCGAGTAAGGGACATGGGCACGGCTCAGCGCGGTGCGGGGCGCACGGGGTCGGGCGATGGCGTGCTCTGGCGCGCTCAGAGTGCGTCGAACACGTGGAAGTGTTCTTCTGCCCGTGTTCAACAGCTCGCCGAGATCGCAAGCATGCAAATCTTGGCAAAAATCCGACGCAGGCCTCCTCCTGGCACCTAGGGCTGTCCCTTGTATGTGAGTCCCCATGGCAGATATGCCCTAGGTAGGGAGATATGCGGACACCAAATCTGGCTTGTCCCTCTGCCCACCTCGCGACAAAAGCCATGCCAAATCATGTCAAACGTCTTAGGCTCGGTTTCAACTTTTTCCAGTGGGTGCCTTAGGTGGTATGACATATTTTTGGTATACAACTCAAGTGGTTTTGGTGCCATTTACTAAGTGAACACGGTGGATCTTTAGATTAGGTTCAAAATTTGACTTACAAAGAATTAGAGAGCTCTAGTTCTCTCTCCAGTTAAGGAATGGATTTGGGGTTCTTTAAGGGGTCTTTTTGCAATGTTTTCTCTCTGTATTTTGTAGATTATAATGTTACTTAAACTTTGGCTAAAGGTTAACTCATGATTTGCACATTTGCTTAACCTTCCCCCCCTTTTTCCAGGGTTTTGGGAGTTAAGAGCTTAAGAAGGGTCTAGGGTTTATTCTTCTCTTGCCCAAGGTGATAATTGCATAAATGCTTGAGTAATTCTTTTGGTCATTAACAATTCTTGGTTAATACATGGTTCCCAAGGTTTTGGGGGCTCCCTCTCCTCCACTTAACCACATGAGATAACATGTCATGAGTGCAAGTAGGGAGTCAGGGCCTTGGTAACACATGGGGTGTTACAGCCCTCCCCCCATAAAGGAATCTCGTCCTGAGATTTTAGGTCGAGTCCCTTGGAGGGGTGCGATGAAGGTGTGCTGGTGGGTGGTTTCTTCCTTTATCCAAGTTTCTCTAGTTAACTGCTCTTCAAATGTCATTCTCTGTGCAACTTCAGAAGGAAGTCCTTTTTGAGTCATTCTCAGAGCTTACACTACCTTTAACATCTAAGTTTTTCTTATATTTAGATTCAAAGGGCAGGTGGGGGTGGGGTTCTGGGTTACATACCGACTCCTTTGGGCAGAAAGTCGGGGAAGCGAGAACGTAGAAAATCCTCAGTCTCCCATGTAGCTTCTTCTACTGAATGGTGGCTCCACTGAACCTTATACATTTTTATCAACCTTGCCCGCGTTGATCTCTCCTTTTGGTCCAAT
Source organism: Zea luxurians (assembly GCA_029449295.1). Classification (NCBI taxonomy): domain Eukaryota; kingdom Viridiplantae; phylum Streptophyta; class Magnoliopsida; order Poales; family Poaceae; genus Zea; species Zea luxurians. Next base: position 6,502,876 of record JAOPSE010000005.1, on the reverse strand, counting down.
ACCTTGACGGGGTGCTCTTGATAAGACAAGTCTGGTTCTATCTCAATTTTTGGTTCAGGTAATACTTCAGTGGGTAAGCGGACACATTTCCGCAGCTGAGATACATGGAACACATCATGAACAGCTGACATGTGTGGTGGCAACTTCAATTGATATGCTACTGGTCCACAAGTTTCCTTGATCTCGTAGGGTCCAATGTAGCGAGGAGCTAACTTACCCTTGATTCCAAACCTCTGAACACCTTTAGTGGGTGACACCTTAAGATAAACATGATCTCCCATTTCAAACTGTAGAGGCTTCCTTCTCTTGTCGTGATAGCTCTTTTGCCTGGCCTGATCAGCTTCTAGGTTCTTCTTTATAACTCTGACCTTTTCCTCTGCTTCAATTACCAAGTCTGGTCCAAATATTTCTCTCTCACCGGCTTGTGACCAATTTAGCGGTGTCCTACACCTTCTCCCATATAAGGCCTCAAAAGGTGCCATCTTCAAGCTGGACTGGTAGCTGTTATTATAAGAAAACTCTGCCAACGAAAGACACTTGTCCCAATCCTTTCCATAATGTAGCACACACGCCCTCAACATGTCTTCCAAACTTTGATTTACCCTTTCTGTCTGGCCATCTAATTGAGGATGGTAAGCTGAGCTTCTTATTACATGGGTCCCAAGTGATTCCTGTAATTGCTCCCAAAATCGTGCCACGAACGGGGCTCCTCTGTCCGATAATATAGTCCGTGGTATTCCATGCAAACGAACTATCTGGTCAATGTAGATTTCTGCATACTTCTCCGTCCTATGGGTGGTGTGTACCAGCAAGAAATGAGCTATCTTGGTCAATCTATCCACAATGACCCAAATGGAATCATGGTGCTAGGAGGTATTGGGCAATCCTACGATAAAATCCATGCAAATGTCCTCCCATTTCCAAGATGGTATGGGAAGGGGCTGTAAAGGGCCTGCTACCTTCAAATGACTGGCCTTGATTCTCTGGCAGGTGTCACATTCGGATATGTACTTGGCAATTTCCCTCTTCATTCTGGTCCACCAGTATAAGGATCTGAGGTCATGATACATCTTATTACTGCCGGGGTGCATGGAGAATTTTGAAAGGTGAGCTTCATCCAATATCTTCTTTTTGAGCTCAGGGTCCTTGGGAACAACCAATCAATCTCCAAACCATAGGATTCCTTTGCTGTCCTGCCGGAAGCATTTGTATTTTTCTGCTGTCTGCTTGATCATTTCCTTGATGACCTGAACACCCTTGTCTTCAATCTGTGCCCTGACTATTTGCTCTTGCAATGTGGGCACCACCGAGATATAATTTAAAGCACCCGAAGAAACAACTTCTAGGTTCAGCTTGCCCAACTCATCACACAGGGTGGTGACTTTCGCATCCATGCTCATACAATTGCACTGGGCCTTTCTGCTCAAAGCATCTGCCACAACATTGGCTTTGCCAGGATGGTAATGCACCTCCAAATCATAGTCCTTGATTAGCTCTAACCATCTCCTCTGCCTCATATTAAGATCTGCTTGAGTGAAAATGTATTTGAGGCTCTTATGGTCAGTGTAAATGTTACAGTGAGCTCCCATCTGGTAATGTCTCCATATCTTGAGAGCATGAACCACAGCTGCTAACTCCAGATCATGTGTGGGGTAGTTCTGCTCATGGGGTCTGAGTACTCGGGAGGCATAAGCAATTACTTTGTTGTCTTGCATTAAGACACATCCCAAACCAGTACCGGAAGCATCGCAATACACTTCAAAGGGCTTGGTGTTATCAAGTTGAGCTAGCACTGGTGCTATTGTCAATTGTTGCCTTAGTGTATGAAAGGCATCCTCACATTTCTGGCTCCAATCATACTTGACTCCCTTCTTCAACAGTTCAGTCATTGGCTTGGCAATTCTGGAGAAATCCGGAATGAATCGTCGACAATACCCTGCCAATCCCAGAAAACTCCGAATCTGTCTCACTGTGGTAGGAGGTTTCCGATCCATTACTTCTTGCACCTTCTCAGGATCAACTGATATCCCATCCTGAGAAATTGTGTGACCCAAGAATTTAATTTCCCTCAGCCAGAATTCACATTTAGACAACTTAGCATACAAACGATGATCACGCAGTCGCTGAAGCACGATGTGCAGATGCTCAGTATGCTCGTCTTCATTCTTGGAATAGACCAGGATATCATCAATGAAAACCACTACAAATTTGTCTAGCTCTGGCATGAATACTAAGTTCATCAGATACATGAAATAAGTCGGGGCATTGGTCAGCCCAAAAGACATCACCAAGAATTCATAGAGCCCATATCTGGTAGAGAAAGCTGTCTTGGGAATATCACTGGCACGGATCTTGATCTGATGGTAGCCTGAGCGAAGGTCTATCTTAGAGAATACCTTGGCTCCCACCAACTGATCAAACAAAACATCAATGCGGGGTAGCGGGTATTTGTTCTTGATGGTCACCGCATGGAGAGGGCGGTAATCAACACACATTCTCAAACTCTCATCCTTTTTCTTCACAAATAAGGCCGGACATCCCCACGGTGAAGTACTTGGGCGAATGAAACCTTTGTCCAACAACTCTTGCAGTTGCTTCTTCAATTCTGCCAATTCCACGGGAGGCATCCTATAAGGCCTCTTGGATATAGGAGCAGTCCCAGGCTGCAATTCAATCGCAAACTCTATATCTCTATCAGGTGGCATTCCTGGCAATTCGTCAGGAAAGACATCTGGGTAGTCACAGACCACTGGGATTTTCTCAACCGGGGATTCTACCATAACGAAGGCACAGGAACGGGTACAACCCTGATCAGGCAAATATAAGGCAGTCTCGCCATAAGTAGGGGAGTTAATCTCACTGGCCCTTGCTGCAATGTCAAGTACTGCCTGATGTTTGGTCAACCAGTCAGCTCCCAATATGATATCCATGCTATCCAATCCCAAAATAAGAAGGTTGGTTTTAATTATCAGACTACAAAACTTTATAGGCACATTCTTGCTGATTTGATTGGTGGCAATCCTGCCTCTTGGTGTTGAAATTGTAATACCCCCCATTGGTGTGATGGAAAGGTAGCTGACATTTGGCACTAAATTTGGTACTGATAAAACTGTGTGATGCACCAGAATAAAAAAGAATAATTGTAGGATAATTCAAAACTGTAAAGATACCAGTCATGATGGGTGCTCCCTTTAGAATGTCAGCCCTGGTGGTGAAGTTTAGCCTGCCTTGCCTCACTTGCACCTTCTGCCTCTTGCCTTGGTTTTGGTTGGCATTCTGCCCCTGCCTCTGCTGGTTTCTGGGGCAATTCTTGGCATAATGTTCGGTGTTACCACAAGTGAAACACCTGTTGTCATTGGGTTGACGGTACTGCTGCTGCTGTGGCTGGTTGTTCCTCTGAGCTGGAAACTGGGTGCGGTTGGGTGCCTGCTGCTGCTGCTGCTGCTGTGGCCGGATCACCCAACGTCCTTGTTGCTGCTGAGGTCCTCTGTTCTGAGTGTCAGACACGATCCTGAAGCGCTGTGGCTGAGCTGAAGGTCCTGCCACAGGGGCCTTCCTCTTCTTCTTTGCCTGACGAGCTGTGATACAGTCCTCCTGCGAAATGGCCATGTTGACTAACTCATTATAGCTGTTGGCCCTAACTGTGTTGAGACGGTCACGGAGCTGAGTACTGAGCCCCCTCCTGAACCTGTCCCTCTTCTTCTCGTCGGTGTCTGCATGATATCCCGCATACTGGCACAGGTCATTGAAGGCCTGAGCATACTGTAACACTGTCCGGTTCCCTTGAGTGAGTGCCAAAAACTCGTTGAGCTTGCGGTCCATAATGCCCGCTGGTATATGGTGCCCCCTAAAAGCTGCCTTAAACTCTCTCCAATCCACTTCATGGTCAACTGGTTGCATAGCAAGGTAGTGGTCCCACCATGTCCGCGCGGATCCGCGAAGCTGCTGGGTGGCGAACCTGACCTTAGTCACCTCTGATCAAACTCCATTTTGTAGTGGGAATTTGGATTCCACTACCCTCAGCCATACATCAGCATCAAGTGGGTCCTCTGCCCTGGTGAACAACGGTGGCTGAGTACTGAGGAACTCCTGGTAAGTAGCTGCGATAGGGTGACGCTGATGGTCACCACCACCATAGTGCTGAGGTGGCGGCTGACGCTGAGCTAGCTGTCTCAAGATCTCGTTCTGCTGAGCCATTAGCTCCTGCAGAGTAGGCGGTGGTGGCGGTGGTGGAGGAATGCGCTCATTCTGTCCACGACGCGCTCTTCCTGCCATCTGAAAAATCATATATATATTCTCAATATCACATTTTTGAGGTTCAAGGGTCAATCATGGTCAAAGAGTCAAAAGGGTGAAACCAATATATATTGCATAATTATAAAAGATTTCCACATTGTCCACACTTTTCCCCTTAAATTAAGACTGACAGCTTTAACCAACCATGCTTCCAAAAGAGTTGATCACGATTACATCAATAGCCCAAAAGACTCAACTCTATCTAGCCTAGTACCCCAAGGGTGCAAAAGCTAAGCTAGCTTCGAGGAGTCCTGCCATCATAGACTTCTAACTCTATCCTTGCGATCTAGTGAGCAAACGAGGCAACACTCGACTCGGGGGAAGGTGGTCTCTCTGAGCCAGCAGTGTCCAAACTGGAGGCAGGCTCCTCTCCTCCATCGATGTCGACATCCTCGTTGGCCTCCATGTCTTGAATCTCCTGGTGGTGCATATCCAGGTGCTAATTAGCTTCTGCAAGCTGCTGCTAGGTGTTGATCAACTGATCCTCGAGAACCTCGATGGTGTTCTCCCTCGTTCCCACTAGCTCCTCAAGTTCGTGGATCTCATCTGACAACTGCTCCACTTGTAGATCTTTTTCTACCATCTCAGTGGACAAGTCAACCACAAGCTCCTCTCTGTTATCCAAAGTGATCTTAGTAGCCTCCAATAGTGCCATCAGATGAGACATGGCCTCTCCTCGCATCACTTGCAGACGATACAGGGCATTCATACACCGCACCGTCAAGTGAGCAGTCTGGCCTGGGTAGATAGCCCAAACATCCTTGGCGTGCTCCACTCGATCCTTCCACATTGGGTCGTCCTCCTTTTCCTCGGGAAACAAACCAATGAGGTGAGTGGACAGCTCCAAGGGGTGGAATCCGCAAAAGGTGGTCAGCCCATGAAGAGCAATCGCCTCGATAGTATCTTCAGCTCTGTATCCAAAAGACTCAGAGTCCAGCGAACGCCAGCCTGGCTACAGGGGATGAGGCTCTAGGGTCATCCTCACCCTACAGCGGGGCACTCGGTGCTTCTTGAACAACTGCACCGCGTACTGAGGAGGCGTCATGTAACCAGCTCCCTAAAGTACCTCCCACAAGATGCGAGGAAAACCCTCTCGTGCGAGCCCTTCAGTGTGGGACTGTGCATTCCCTTCGTCCGAGGATCCGTGAGAAGTCATCTGTGTACGGTTAAGCGTAAGTAAAGGAAAAATAATTATAAAAAGAAAAAGGGATCACAACTCAGCCTCTCTATAACTACGACAATGGTACTGGGGTACTTAGTTTGCCATCAATTTGTATCAAAGTTCTTACCCAATTATCCATTAATTTAATTAAGGATGCATGCATGCTCGTCCTGAACGACCTCACATCAACTTAGAGGGAATAGGGAAGAACTCCCATCCCTGTAAGTAGCCGGTAAGGCTTACTCATATAGCCACCTAGCTACCCCTATATTATTCTAAGGCTTCACGTCCTAGGTCTATCCTTATCGTCCTGATGATCTATCCAATGCTTGTTTCTAACCAGTTTTACTTTGAAAAAAGGATGGTATTTATAGTTTATTGATTCCTCTGTGGTGGTACAAGCTCCGATACTAGCTGTGGCGGAACTGCCCGAATTATTCCAACTTAAGTGCCTGAGTCCCGCCTTAGAGGCTAGACCACACTTAAATGGGAATAACCCGTTAATCCCTTGGATCTAGTCCGACGAGGCCACTGACAGGATCAAGTACCACAGTCTCACTCGATGGTGAGTCACAGAGCAAATACAATAAAGCATAAAACCATACATTAAAGAGTATTAAACTTAATACATCATCATCGGGGTTTTAGCAAAAGTAGTCATCCTTGTTCGAAGTGCAGCGGAATAAAACTAACGATAAATAAATAGGGAGATGGGGAAGCCTGTCCCATCACTCCTCATGCTCCTCCTCAGCCGAGGCAGGGTCCCACTCGACTGTCCAACCCGGTGGCAAGGTGGATGGCCAAGTCACTCCAGCAACCATGTCCTCCAGAGAACCTATAAAATTATGCCACAAGCAAGGCTGAGTATACTAATACTCAGCTAGACTTACACGGTGTGAGGAGTCTACTCCTCTACCTCTAGACATGCAGTTGTTTGGCTGTGGGTTTGGTTGCCAAAAGCACTAGCTAAGTTTATAAATCAAGTTTTAGCTTTGTCAAGTTTTAGTGTGACTCTCTTAAGACTAGAGATGTACTATCTACTCATTCATGGTAGCAAGCAAATTTAGCAATCAACATCTTTTGTCACATCATCACATTTCCACTTGTTACTCAATGTAGCAGCATGGATCAAGCAGTCTCATTAGCTGCGAGAAGCAGACGATTCGAATCGAGTTTTTAAACCTTGCAAGGTAAACCTAAACACACGACATGGCGAGGAACTCCATCCCCACACATATCAACCGTCCCCATCAATTCCCCGTCAGCAGATCAGGGCTCACTGCCTTGGCGTACAATGCCTCGCTGACCCCGACTGCCGTCGTGCAGTGACCGCACTTGTACCCACCATAACCGGAATGGGAGACCACGTCTCAGGTCGCGTGAGGGGATATGTCCACTGCCAGGTTCATTCAGGTACTAGGCTTACCGATTTACCATATTTCTCGGCATATGTTTAGTACGTTCAAACGCTTGACTCACGGTACCATACCTTAATCCATATTCCAATTTCCACCTCGTAGACAACCCATCCCCATGGATTGTTGTCCACAGACCAACATCATTATGATATAAAAATGGATACAACCAATTCCTGACCGCGCGCGAGTGCTAGAAAAATCACTCAACTTCTACCGAGATCCCTAATTAGTAAAGCAGCTACTCGACCTAGCATACTAGTATCCATCATAAAAAGGATTCCTGAGATCATGCAACTAGGGTTTCAAACAATTCCTACACTTAAGTGCACATTCAATCCTACAATCATTAAGTGTAGTAAAATAGCATAATAAACAGGTTATGCATAAAACCGGGGCTTGCCTTCCAAAGCTGAGGCAGGCAGATCCTCTAGGGCAGGCTCTGGTGCTGGATCCGGGGCTACCTCCTGAGCAGCTCCTTGCTCCAGCACGAGGACGTACTCTCTATCGGTGAGGTTGCAATCTATCGAATGCAATGAATACGAATATGTATGCCATGATTATGCAGGATTTAATAATCATTATGCTAAGTGAAGAAAAACTACGTTAGTTAGTAATTTAGGGTTTTCCGGTTATACATGGCTCTTAGTGGTGTATGCTTATCCACTTAGGTTTTGGGTTTTTAGGGATAATCATAGTGGATGGTATTTCCCTTAGATATTTTAGTGGGCAATTAAGGGGTTTTGCTGGTTGGGTTAGGGTGACATTAATCTCTATTATTAATTTCCCTTTTTCATTTTCTATTTATGAATTCTAGTGTGGGTTGAACTACAACAATGGTTTAACTTCTACCAAAAATTCTATAAAAATTACAGTGGGTTACTAGTTGTTACTGTAATTTGTCCTATAAATTTGAGGTGGTTATTGATTCAGATACTACTTGTGCAAAATCAACAAGGATAAGTTCTAAAAGGGCACTTTACACTATAGCTATGATTTAATTTAGGTTTCTGTACCAAATTTTATTTTTGTCCAAACACATAGGTGATATTAGGCCTTTGTGTTAAAAATCACAGAAAAAGGCATACTGGATATTTAGTTGTGAATTTCTAAAGTTTTATGCCAAAAAGGTGCTTATAACTAACTTGTTATTTGAAAAATATCAAGGTTTGGGGTGTTTTCTCTTTGGGGTTATTTTTCTAAGGTTTTTCTAAGTTTTCCTTGTTTCCCTAAAATAAAAGGTATCTCATTTATTCTGTACTAAACAAGGGTATAATAAATTTTTTCTAATGAACTTTATTGAATAAGTGAACTAACAAAAAGGTGGGTGTTCCCTGGTTCTTTATTTAAATCACCTTTAATATTTTCTCTAACTTTAGGCTAAAAATGATTTAAATGGCAAACTCTACCTTAACTTGGTGTACAGAGGGGTTTATTATTTTTTTACATGTTAGGAAGTGATCAAGTACTTCTCTAAATTTTCTTAACCCCAGTCAAATAGTGTAACTATTTTTCCTTATTTCTTTTAGCTTTTGACCAGTTAATCATTTAAATCAAAACTCTAAAGTTTTCTGCAATACTTAGGGGTTTTATATTTTTCCTAAGTAGTTTACTTTATTTAGGATCTGGCAAAATTGGTTTGACTTGATTTGGGTGAACCAAACTAAAGTTATGAATTTTCCAAGTTCTGTTTGGATTTAAATCAGAATTTTTAAAAGGTTTCCTGGAAAACTACTTTGCACCGAAGACCCTGGGTTCCTCCTAAATCAATCCATTCATTTCTACCCCTGTGCTACTATTCCCCTTAGTCACTGACAGCGCACAAAACCCCCTGACCTTTCCTTCTTCTTCCCTGAGGTCCCTCCCCTTATGCAAACAGTACCCGCGGGAAAGAAAAGGGCGACGCGGCTTACCGGCGGTGACAGAGGTCCGGCGAGGGGCGGGGTTGGCTTCGGGAGGTTCTGGCGGTCACAGCGAGGTACGGCTTGACGGCAGTGGTGGCCGGAATCGGCCAGACCACGTGCGCAGGCGGGTGATCTCATCGGCGGCGAGTACTCCGTCCTAACCACGGGGATCTAGTTCAATCAAATGGCACGATGAGCTCCATGGGGTGACATAGAGGCTATGTGCGCAAGGAATCGAAGAATGGGGCAGAGATTTACCCGGTCTACGATCACCGGCGGTCGGGTGAAGTCTGGCGACCGTGGACTGGCTTCTCCGGCGAAGCAAAGTCCGGTTCCTTGCTCGGGGAGCTTCACCGAGGCATGCACGGTCTCTTCCGAGGGTCGGGCGTGGCTGGGGAGGGCTCTGCTGGCCAGTCTACGGTGGCGGTGGATCGGGTGGCCGCGGGCACGCCGTTTGCAGGGCAACGCCGGTGGTTTCTGGCTCCGGTGAGGTCGAGCATGCGCGGAGGAGTACGGTCGACGCCTGAGGGGGCTTTGTAGGCGCGGGAGCGAGCAGGGGACATGGGCACGGCTCAGCGCAGCGCAGGGTCGGGCACGGGCGTGCTCTGGCGCGCTCAGAGCGCGTCGAACACGTGGAAGTGTTCTTCTGCCCGTGTTCAACAGCTCGCCGAGATCGCAAGTGTGCGAATCTTGGCAAAAATCCGGCGCAGGCCTCCTCCTGGCACCTAGGGTTGTCTCTTGTATGTGAGTCCCCATGGCAGATATGCCCTAGGTAGGGAGATATGTGGACGCCAAATCTGGCTTGTCCCTCTGCCCACCTCGCGACAAAAGCCATGCCAAATCATGTCAAACGTCTTAGGCTCGGTTTCAACTTTTTCCAGTGGGTGCCTTAGGTGGTATGACACATTTTTGGTATACAACTCAAGTGGTTTTGGTGCCATTTACTAAGTGAACACGGTGGATCTTTAGATTAGGTTCAAAATTTGACTTATAAAGAATTAGAGAGCTCTAGTTCTCTCTCCACTTAAGGAATGGATTTGGGGTTCTTTAAGGGGTCTTTTTGCAATGTTGCCTCTCTGTATTTTGTAGATTATAATTTTACTTAAACTTTGGCTAAAGGTTAACTCATGATTTGCACATTTGCTTAACCTTCCCCCCCCCCTTTTTCTAGGGTTTTGGGAGTTAAGAGCTTAAGAAGGGTCTAGGGTTTATTCTTCTCTTGCCCAAGGTGATAATTGCATAAATGCTTGAGTAATGCTTTTGGTCTTTAACAATTCTTGGTTAATACATGGTTCCCAAGGTTTTGGGGGCTCCCTCTCCTCCACTTAACCACATGAGATAACATGTCATGAGTGCAAGTAGGGAGTCAGGTCCTTGGTAACACATGGGGTGTTACACTAGCCCATGGACCTCCTGTGCCATGGCAGTGTACTAACTTAGGCGGTCGTAGACGGCGGGGTATCTTTATGCCTTGGGCCCGTCCTTTGGGTTGTAGGGGACATCAGGCGTCGTCTTGCCCTTGTGGGTGTGAATCATCTAGGCCCCTTAGTGGTGTTTTGGTAATTATTGACAACTGCTTGTGGACTAACAGTTCTTGGAGAAATAAGAATGCAGGATTGGACCACAGGAAACAAGAAATCTTGGTGACTTATAACCACTAGTTGTGGATCAAGTGAATGCAAAAGTATAACGTAGGTTTTATTTTTTTGATGTGACCATACAAGCATCGTCAACCTTGCCGAACATTCCTACTGGACCTATCACTCGAAGCTGAGCGAAACAGATACAACAAGAGGTGCACGCGCTACTTTACGAATTTAAATTAAGCACTAATGATAACTTTATGCTACCTAAGTCGTGTATGTTGATTTTGCTTAGGTTCACCAAAGAGGAAGGACAAAACATATCAAGGGCGAATCAGAGACAAGAACCATGTTCGAGTCAGCCCATCGTGACAGAAGCGTCCAGAAGAAATAGTCATATCTTTTGATTCCCAAAAGCTATGAAGGCTCATAAGTACATTTTCAAAAGCTATTGAAGTCTAGTTTACAATGCTTCTAGGACCGACTTAATAAGATCTCCCAGCAAGGCAGCCGACCTACTTTAGTGCTGACTGGTCAGAAGGTCAACAAACTGCTTGATGACCAAGTTTCAGTATTAAACTACATCATTCTATGAAGTTTCATTAGGCATGCTACACATGGTGGGAAATCTTATCAAGTTAGCTTTCCAACGCATCCAGCCCCATGCCATTTGGAGATTTCTAGGAGAAATTATTATCAAAATACTAAAGGCTGTGCAGAAGTCAAAAAACCACGCGGAATCCAGCTCTGGAATCTCCCGAAGAGACTCCTTCACATTAGCACGTTAAAATACTTTCTTTTTGTGTTTATACCTTCCTAAGGCTGGTTGTGGCTAGTATAAATACCCCCTATGACTATGATGTAAGACAACTTTGGATAACCTTTGATGATTTGATAATCCAAGTGATTACCGCAGTCGAGCTGTTGAGTGTTTACTCTACCCCTGTTCTTCCTTGTTCTCCTGGACTTGTGAAGAGATTCCTCTAGGATCCACTAGTTCATGCCTTGTGAGTTCCAGTACGACTGCCTCGCATTGTGTGGATTAGCTCCGGTTATGGTTCTACGGTTGTTTGGAGATCGAGTCGAAGTCTACACGGTTTCGGTGTCTCTCTCCCCATTGCTTGGTCACCTCCAACCTTGATCAGGTATAAAGTCAGTTACCCGCTGCTCTTCAGCAAATTTATCTTGTTATTCCGTTATTTTTATACGCAATCATCATATTTATCAACCTACTGTCGTGAAGATCGGGCCACCCTAGTATCGAATATAATCCGGTACATATCATCTGGTATCAAAGCTTTCGTTGTCATGGTAGGTCTTACTGTCATCCATTTATTTATCACAATCTTCATCCATCTTATATTTTGTTTGTCATATAGTCCAAAGCCACAAAAAACCTATAACCCTTTGGTGGTACTGTTACCTTGTGTTATTTAAAGTTCATCAAGTTGCTAGTTAGCACCATCATATTCATATTGTGTCATTGCATTTGATCTCAGCACCCCATTAGTGTTATAAAAAGAAGAAGAAGAGAAAGAAGTCAAAAAAAGAAGTGAAAAAAATTGTGAAAGGGGATTGTGTTGCAGCGTGTTGTTGAAAATTTTAGTTTACATTGATTTGGTGAGAATATTTCCAGCAACAATTTCATATCTTTTAGCACGTCAACACACTTGGTTGATAGTACCATAGCCCACCTTGATCAGCCTCCTATAGCTCCACTAAAAACCTAAACCAAGATGTTTGACTTGTAATCATTTCGACTGCTCTACCACCTCTGTCGAAGCTGTCACACTGGCACCATCATAGTCCTAGAGATTAGGAAAGAGCTTGGGTAAGTAAGAGGTGAGATTGAGTGTTCCACAAATACTTTCATATTCACTTTCTCTTGCTTCCTGCTAACATGGTAGGATCCAATTCAAGTGTTCATGGTGGAAACCATGGAGACAGAGAGCCCCCTGTCTCTCGGGCTGAATTGCATCAGATGGCCGACTCACTCGTGGGGGCCATGGAAAGGGTGTTAAATGAATGTTTGCCCACGACAGGAGGTCAAAGGCTACATCATCATGATCCAGAAGAATTTAACCGTGAAGAATCCGAAGATGAGAATTCTAGTTTCGGCCATGAATCCAATCCCTTTAGCGATGGCCGTAGAGGTTATGGTGTTGGTCGCCACACTAATTTCGATAATTTGCGTGGAAGGCGTCATGCACATGGACGTCGAGTAAGATTTGAAGACGAGGAGTCTGAAGACCATGATCGTGAGGAAGGATCTGATGAAAATCCTTTTGCAAATGATGGAATGTCTGGTCGGCGTCATCATCATGGACATGCTAATTTTGAAAATAGAGACCATTATCATGGGTGTCATCATAGAAATGACCCAAACCATATTGCCCAAGTCAAGTTGGATATTCCTAAATTTACTGGGAAAGAAAGTGCAGATGAATATCTTAATTGGGCTGAGCAATGTGATCAAATGTTTAGAGTTCATAATTTTTCAGATCAACACTGAGTGAACTTAGCCTCAGTCGAGTTTTCTGGTTATGCTCTTACTTGGTGGAATCAAATGCAAGAACATCAACTTAGATTGGGACTAAGACATGTTAATACATGGGAAGAGATGAAGCGAGTGATGAAGAGGCGATTTGTTCCTTCCAGCTATCAACATGATCTTCGAAATCGATTGCAATTATTAAAGCAAGGAAAGAAATCCGTTGATGAATATTTTAAGGAGATGGAGTTGCTGTCAGTGTGGACTGGAATTAGAGAAGATCCCGAGTCAACCATGGCAAGATTTTTAGGCGGACTCAATGAAGAGATTTCTGGATTTGTCGAGATGTTCCCATACCGTACCGTGCAAGATCTAGTCGATCAAGCAATGCATATAGAGAGAAACCCACAGGGGTTTGCCGCTAACCCACGCATAGAACTCATCGTACTCTTGGAACTCATGGAAGTCTCCCTCCACGACTTCATCTTCTCCTGAGCAGTGGTTGCAACGTGGACAACCTGGGGGGTTTGGTGTGTAAAGCAAGGGTGAGTACACATCAACATACTCAGTAATTGTCCCGTTTGGCTGTAGTAGACTAGCTTTATGTGGGGTTAAAGTCAAGCAGTTGCTTTTAGTTTGTCAGGTTATTATTACTAGTAGAGAGTCATGTTTTAGCATTAACCCAAGTTGTTAACCCAAAAGTACCCTTTCCAAACGGAAAGAATACCACTTACCATTACCATGGTTATAATCAAAACCATCATCCTCATCGCCACTGTAAACCAAACATCTCTGATCAAAGTATCTCTAATCAATAGAGCTCCCTTGGCCGCTCATAACCGCGAGCACAGCTGATATATCAGTTTCATAACACTCTGCAGAGGTTGCACACTTTACCCACAAGCCGTGATTCCCTTTTGCCTCTGGTTGATCAAACCCTTAAACACTACCAAGGTGAATAGGCAGAGTCTCACTACGTAGCCTTTACAAAGATTCCCTAAGGCTGTAGCCGCCTGTTAGGTTTCCTAAATATACCGCACTCCTCCCTAAGGGGCAATCCACCCTCGACAGAGCGAGCCGCATACACCGAGCCCCATTGACGGCACGACGGCGAAGCGAGCTACACCTCAGTTTCTCTAATTATTCAGTTAAGGGCGTCCCATTCTACCCTCATGGTTGCACTGTTTTCCTGGGCGGTCATCCAACGAATAGGTCCTTACGGAGAGGCACTCGAGAAACCGCTCGAGTCCCCTTAAATGCCATAAGTATATCATCATAATCAAAAGGGAAAACAGCGTATCATAAATAATATCATCATGTTCATTGATTAATGTGAAGCACTAGCATAAGGCTAACCAAAATAACCCAACCCAAATAGGTAAACAAGGACATGATAAATAAAAGCTAGTCAATCCTTAGGTATAAACTGTGTAAATGCGGGGAGTGAATTATAAAATGAGTCGGACATAGATGGGTCACGGGACACTAGCCTTCACCAACCAGCTGCTGCTCAGGCTCTTCACCTGCAACTCTTTTGGACTCTTCCAACAGACTGTTATCTATACGAGTTCAAACATACATTCCACAAATTCAATATAAAAGGAACAATACACAAGACAGTAAATACAATAAGTAAGCAGACGCTTGGTGCAGGGCTCGCACCTACGACTAAGCGAGAAAGAGAAAACAACGATCGAGGCTAGGGTCGAAGAGCGATCACGTTAAGCGGTTATAGATTAAAGTATTCGTCCAAACATAATCGTATTAATTTAACAATCACGTTATGCATAGAATAAAGTTACGCTATGCATTTAATTATTATAAACAATTCAAGGTAAATTTAAAAAGGCTTGTCGCGTGGTGAAACGCACGACGGCACACGCGAACTAAACTGAGAATAAAATAAGTCGTCGTGCGGTGAAGCGTGCGACACAATACATAGACTGAACTGAAATAAAACGAATTCGTCGCGCGACGAAGCGCGCAACGAGACACTTGAATTAATTATAAAAAATAATGTCAAGCATCGCGCGACGAAGCGCATGACAACATACGTCACTTAAACTGAATTTAAAACGAAACGCCGCGCGACACCGCATATTAAATAATCTGAATTTAAGATAAACTGTCGCATGACGAAGCGGGAAAGGCCATGCACAGGGAAGAGGGAAGGGGAAGGAGGGAGAGAGAGAGGAGAGGGGAGCTCACCTTGGGATCCAAATTCCGGCGATAACCGTCACCGGATCACACCTAGGGCAAGGAGGTGGGAGAGTGGGAGAGGGAGTTGCTGCACGGGAAAAACAAATGAGAGAGAAGGAGAGGGGGCACGCATGGGGGGGGGTTGGGGGCGTGCGGGGCGCGCCGGGCCGGGCTAGGCTGGGTCAGATTGGACTGGATCGTGGGCCATGACTGAAGCACACAACACACGCGACCACTGATCGAAAACCAATTGCGAATCGAAATCCGAAACGAGGTGAGACGGACGTGCGATTAAACACAACATCAGACAAAAGAAATATGCTTCAGCATGATGCAACACCCATGTCAACTTAGGTTTTTGTTTGCACGCGAGACGGACACCAGTCGTTGTATTGCTTTAAAAATGGGAAGAAGGAGCAAAACAGGAAGAGAAAAGAGAGTAACGTCTGAATTTGGTGAGTATCGAAGAAGAAAAAATTCTACCCCAAATTCAGGGTGTTACACTTCTCTGCAAAAAAAACTAAGGGTCTATGCGCAAGAACACAGGACTGCGGTAAAGCCCTAAAATTTGTATCAAAATATATACATATATATTGATGTGTTAGTATTTTATTGATTTTGGAACCCTTGGAGATTAATTGAATTCTTCCTTCTTTGCATATTTAAATAATGTAATTAAGGTAGTCAAATAACAAATAAATAAATACAAAAATTGCATTTCATACTGAAGTTATTGTATTGTTGCACTTTTAATTCCGAGTTGTAAGACAAGCTTAGGTTAGGAAACTAGAATTTAAAAATAGAAATAGAAAAAAGAAGAGAAGAAAAACAGGAAAAGAATATGTGGTATAAGAAAATAATAATAATAATAATAATATATAAATAAAATATATCCTCTTATACTGGTATTTTAATTGTGCACTTGATCTATGTGCAAGACTTACTAACAAATTCAAATTCAAATGGAAATTTTGGAATGGAGAAATAAATGCAAAACATAAAAAAGGATAAAAAAGGGAGAGAACAGCTTCTTGGGCCGAATTACTAGCTCTCGGCCCAGATAGCCGCACCAGCCCAGCCAATTCCCGCGCTGTCTCATTGACATGCGGGGCCCATTGTTAGATACACCCGCGGTCAGTGACTGGCTCGACTTGGCGCCTCTGTCGTGCGGGCCCACAGCGTCAGCCTCCCTGCTCGTGCGCGCACATTTTCCGTTCCTAACAAACCGGCCCACTCTCCATGCCCTGCCGTCTGTTGCGTGTCACTAGCAATCGGGCCCGGGCCATCAGTGACACCTCCCTACTACCTACCGCCGAAATCCAGTCTGTGGAAATCGCTCAACCACTCAAGCCTGGTGGCCGCCATGGCCGTCGCCGGAGATCTCGAGGTCTTCCCTTCCCAGCCAACGAATTTCCCTCTGCGTGGACTCGCCCTTCCCCTATAAAGCATGGCATCATGTTTCCCTCTGGCATCGCGCTGCCGTAACCAAACACCAAGATAGATTGGGAGGGAAGAAGAAGCTGCCGCCGATGTGTGCTGCCTGTGCTGCCGATCTGTGGCCGGAGTATGGCTATGGTCGTTCATGGGGCTGTGGTGAACCTAGGTGCGGGGTCGCGGGAGCTGGGGATAGACGGAATCATCCCTAATTCCTCGCCGTCGATTTGGGCACTGCCGCGGGCCGCTGTGCCGCGCGGTTAGTGCCTCTACACCGCGAATTAGCGAGACCCGTTCACTTTTCGATTTCGATGTCCTTCGGTTGTCATGCGCCTTTGATTTGGGTTTGGGGGCCACCATAGCTGTAGATTGGTGGCCGACGGTGGGGGCGCCGCCGGGGATGGTTCTGTGCCGCCGTGTTGGTGCGGCTCGTGGGAGAAGTTAGGGAAGATTGTGCCAACGCCGTTTATCGGTTAATGGGCGCTCGGGATTCAACCCAGCATACCATTTCGGTGGGGGTGATCCTGGACGTTGATCGGTTGACTAACGGGTGGGAACGATCCTAGACACTTAGAACCTGTGCCATTGGATCCGTATCCAACGATCCAGAATAGATTAAGTCTGGGCATGATCTGCGGCCGTCCAGATCTAATCCAACGGTTCATGGTGACCGATACCCCTTCGGCTTGTAAGTTTTGCATATGAGTCCTCAAGTTCTTAAACAATCAACCCGCCGTCCACCGTGGTTAGATCTGAGTCTCGGGAAAAATTATGGATTAGCCCCTAAACTCCTCTGGTTTTGTGCGCCCAGTCCAGAGAATTAGAAAATCTAGTAAAAGTAATTAGAAAATAATTTTTAATGTGAAAATAAATGCTAGAAACTTGTATAATTCATAGAAAATTCATATTAAATCTAAATTGATCCATTCCAGTTTCTATAATTTTGTAATATTATTGTTTATCAACTAGTGTCTCTATTTTGACATGAAAACCATATTAAAATTAATCTCCTAATTAATCTTGTACCTAGCACCTAGAACTTTTGGAAATTCATAACTTGTAATCCATAACTCCAAAATTAATGATTCCTGTTCCTATGATCTTATTTTAATATGTAGATTATTAATATGTATTTTGTTCTTATGTTTGGTGTGATGTTAATTTTGCATATACCATGTTTGTTTGTATTGCTACGACTAGCGCGAGGACACATGTCATCTGAAGAGCAAGTTGTGCCCTTGATCACTTCTTTTTACCCAATCATGTTCTGATAAATCATAATGATCTGTATAGGTAAATTTTGATGGGACCCAATAGGGTTACCCTAGTTTGAATATCTTTATACCTGCTAGTGCTTTATGTGGATTTGGGTATGGAGATACATTATTCATGATCATACTTTTATTATCAGTTGTTATTTACTGTTCATGTTAAGATCATTATGTTAGTTGAAACATGGAGAACCACCCGGGAAAACAGTGCTACCACAAGGTTGGAATGGGATGCCCTTGGCCGATTAACTAGGAAAGCTAGTAGATGACTACCTTACCCGATAGGGGCAAGGGCAGTAAGGGAGTGGTCAGTGTATGGAGGTCCTTGGGTTAATTTTTCTACGATGGCGGTCAGGCAAGGGATCCTTGCATTGGAGCTTCCTATAAACTGTAGCGGGTTTTCTGAAGCTAGTGGAACTTTGTAAAGGCCTCGTAGTGTTACCCTGCCTCGCCTCCTCGATAGAGGTGTATGGGATTGCCGTCTCTTGGCAGATGGGTAACATGACTTATGGGTAAAGTTGCACAACCTCTGTAGAGTGTAAAACTGGTATACTAGCCGTGCTCATGGTCATGAGCAGCTCGGACACTCACATGATTAATTTATGGAACTAAATTCAATTTGTCACATGCATTGCATCGCAGGTGTTCTTATCACTTTTGTTCTACTACTTAATTGGGTTGGTGTTTACTTATACTTAATAATTGCTAATAAAATTTTGACCAACTTTAAAAGCAATGCTCTGCTCTAACCATCCTCTTTGGTAAGCCTTACACTTCACATGAGCTCCCACCTTTGGCGAGTTCATGCACATTATTCCCCACAACTTGTTGAGCGATGAACATATGTGAGCTCACTCTTGCTGTCTCACACACCCCACAGGTCAAGAACAGGTACCACAGGATGAGGCGCATGGAGGATGCTGTGACGAGTTCGTGAGAGGTCTAGGCCGTCATCTCCTAGTCAACTTTGGGTTGCTGGATCATTGTCTTCGTATGATGTAATTAATTATTTATTTTGTACAGAACTCCTATTATATAGTAAAGATGTGACATTCATTTCTGTACCACTATTCATCATATGTGTGAGACTTGGTCCCAGCACACCTGGTGTTTATTTCGCATCCGGGTTTTGGACCCTAAAACTCAGGTGTGACAGAAGTGGTATGAGAGGAAATGTTGACTGTAGGACGAAACCTAGATAGAACTGGACAACCATTATTTACTTACCTTTGCTACTCTGATTCTTTCTAAACTTTTCTTAATCTTTTCTCATCTATTTCCGCTATACTCTGATTACTCTTACCTTTTCCTTCTAAAGACAAATGTGGATTTCACACTTTGAAATCATGTACCTAAAGTGACTTTTAGGAATAGGAGACCTAATCTTAAGAACTAAAACAAAATTATTTTTTTATAGATATCTATGCACGTGAATGTTTGTTCTTATGATATTTATCTGATTTGGATCTTTGATTGGGTGTGATGGGTTGTGGAGTAATGTCCATAATTGCATCTGCATATACATCTAGGCATAAAGGAGACTATTTATAAAATAACTAGACAACTTAGATTATCACCCATTAAAATATATCTAGCATCATAGATCCATTCATTCTTGTCTTAAAAGATTCTAGCTTATTTTATCTTATCCTATCCTAACTACCTTGTTATCTCACTCTAGTGTAACAACCATGATCTAAAGTAATTAGATATTATCTAGTCTAATCTACTCATATCAATCTAATCTAGCTTCTATCTAATCTAATATGATCCAACCTAGTGGGAGTTACTTAATGCTGGTACAAAAGATAAGGTCATACTCCTAATTCACTTAACCCTAAATTGGTGACTTAGATTGATTCGGCCATACCCAACAACTTGACCTACATAACATGTTACATAACCTATCCAATCAGTCTAGTAGCAAACAACCAAACTAGATTCTGACTAATCTCGTTCAACTTATAGCTACCTACTAAACCAGCTACACTACCTACTAAGTTGTTGCCTACAAATCTATCCTAACCTCTTATCCATAATCTGGATAAAGACATCAAGACTCGAGAAGGAGATCAAACTTGTTGAGGGATAATAAGAGTCAAGCCATACTTCCAAAGGAATCAAGATCCACAATCCGGGATGGAGTCTTTTCTTACCCCACTCTTTCTTACCCAAACATATATATGCTTTAAAAGATATCTTTCATCCTGTATAATAAAGTGGATATATATACCCAGGCCTTCCTAATCACCCATTATTGGCCAAAAAAATGAAACTCTGGATTTCTGAACAAATTATGGACTAAAAAAATTGAATTACAAACAATCTTTCTATATCCCTTTTCTTACAAATCTCGAGGATGAGATTTCTGTTAAAGGGGTAGGATTTGTAAAGCCCTAAAATTTATATCAAATATACATATATTGATGTGTTAGTATTTTATTGGTTTTGGAACCCTTGGAGATTAATTGAATTCTTCCCTCTTTGCATATTTAAATAATGTAATTAAGGTAGTCAAATAACAAATAAATAAATATAAAAATTGCATTTCATGCTGAAGTTATTGTATTGTTGCACTTTTAATTCCCAGTTGTAAGACAAGTTTAGGTTAGGAAACTAGAATTTAAAAATAGAAATAGAAAAAAGAAGATAGGAAAAAAAAAGGAAAGGAATATGTGGTATAAGAGAAGAAAATAATAATAATAATATATAAATAAAATATATCCTCTTATACTGGTATTTTATTTGTGCACTTGATCTATGTGCAAGACTCACTAACAAATTCAAATTCAAATGGAAATATTGGAATGGAGAAATAAATGCAAAACATAAAAAAGGATAAAAAGGGAGAGAAAACAGCTTCCTAGGTCGAATTACAGGCTCTCGGCCCAGATAGCCGCACCAGCCCAGCCAATTCCCGCGCTGTCTCATTGACATGCGGGGCCCATTGTCAGATACACCCACAGTCAGTGACTAGCTCGACTTGGCGTCTCTATCGTGCGGGCCCACAACTTCAGCCTCCTTGCTTGCGCACGCGCGTTTTCCGTTCCTAACAAACCGGCCCACTCTCCACGCCCTGTCATCTGTTGCGTGTCGCAGGCAATCGGGCCCGGGCCGTCAGCGACACCTTCCTACTACCTACCGCCAGAATCCCGTCCACGAAATCGCTCAACCACTCAAGCCTGGTGGCCGCCATGGCCGTCGCCGGAGATCTCGGGGTCTTCCCTTCCTCGCCAACAAATTTTCCTCTGCGCGGACTCGCCCTTCCCCTGTAAAGCATGGCGTCGTGTTTCCCTCTAGCATCGCGCTGCCGTAACCGAACACCAAGAGAGAGATTGGGGGGGAAGAAGAATTCACCGCTGATGTGTGATGCCCGTGCTGCCGTTCTATGGCCGGAGTGGGGCTATGGTCGTTCACGGGGCCGTGGTAAACCTGGGCGCGGGGTCACGGGAGCTGGGGATAGACAGAATCATCCCTAATTCCTCGCCGTCGATTTGGACGCCACCGCGGGCCGCTGTGCCGCACGGTCAGTGCCTCTGCACCGTGAATTGGTGAGACTCATTCACTTTTCGATTTCACTATCCTTCTGTGGTTGTCACGCGCCTTCGATTTGGGTTTGGGGGTCACCGTAGATTGGTGGCCACCGATGGGGGCGCCGCCGGGATGGCTCTATGCCGCCGTGTTGGTGCGCCTAGTGGGAGAAGTTGGGGAAGATTGTGCCAATGCCGTTGATCGGTTAATGAGCGCCCGGGATTCAACTCAGCGTACCATTTCGGTGGGGCGATCCTGGTCGTTGATCGGTTGACTAACGGGTGGGAGCAATCCTAGACACTTAGAACCTTGCCAATGGATCCGTATCCAACACTCCAGAATAGATTAAGTCTGGGCGTGATCTGCGGCCATCCAGATCTAATCCAACAGTTCATGGTGACCGATACCCCTTCGGCCTGTAAGTTTTGCATATGAGTCCTCAAGTTCTTAAACAATCAACCTGTCGTCCACCGTGGGTAGATCTGAGTCTCGGGAAAAATTATGGATTAGCCCCCGAACTTCTCTAGTTTTGTGCGCCCAGTCTAGAGAATTAGAAAATACAGTAAAAGTAATTAGAAAAAGATTTTTAATGTGAAAATAAATGCTAGAAACTTGTATAATTCATAGAAAATTCATATTAAATCTAAATTGATCCATTCCAGTTTCTATAAATTTGAATATTATTGTTTATCAACTAGTGTCTCTGTTTTGACATGAAAACCACATTAAAATTAATCTCCTAATTAATCTTGTACATAGCACCTAGAACTTTTGGAAATTCATAACTTGTAATCCATAAATCCAAAATTAATGATTCCTATTCCTATGATCTTATTTTAATATGTAAATTATTAATATGTATTTTTTTTCTTATGTTTGGTGTGATGTTAATTTTGCCTATACCATGTTTGTTTGTATTGGTACGACTAGCGCGAGGACACGTGTCATTTGAAGAGCAAGTTGGTACCTGGAATCTCAAGTCCTAGGCAAGTTGTGCCCTTGATCACTTCTTTTTACCCAATCATGTTCTGATTAATCATAATGATCTGCATAGGTTAATTTTGATGGGACCCAATAGGTTACCCTAGTTTGACTATCTTTATACCTTTTCACCACTGAACTTTTTGGGTAGTACCTGCTAGTGCTTTATGTGGATTTGGGTATGGAGATTCATTATTCATGATCATACTTTTATTATCAGTTGTTATTTACTGTTCATGTTAAGATCATTATGTTAATTGGAACATGGAGAACCAAGCCGGAAAACAGTGCTACCAAAAGGGTGGAATGGGACGCCCTTGGCTGATTAACTAGGAAAGCTAGTGGATGACTACCTTACCCGATAAGGGCAAGGGCAGTAGGGGAGTGGTCAGTGTAGGGAGGTCCTTGAGTTGATTTTTCTGCAATAGCGGTCAGGCGAGGGATCCCTGCACTGGAGCTTCCTATAAACTGTAGCGGGTTTTCTGAAGCTAGTGGAACTTTGTAAAGGCCTCGTAGTGTTACCCAGCCTTGCCTCCTCGGTAGAGGTGTATGGGATTGGTCGTCTCTTGGCAGATGTGTAACATGACTTGTGGGTAAAGATGTGCAACCTCTGCAGAGTGTAAAACTGGTATACTAGCCGTGCTCACGGTCATGAGCAGCTCGGACACTCACATGATTAATTAATGGAACTAAATTCAATTTGTCATATGCATTGCATCGCAGGTGTTGTTATCACTTTTGTTCTATTACTTAATTGGGTTGGTATTTACTTATACTTAGTAATTTCTAATAATTTTTGATCAACTTTAAAAGCAATGCTCAACTCTAACCATCCTCTTTGGTAAGCCTTACACTTCACATGAGCTCCCACCTTTGGCAAGTTCATGCACATTATTCCTCATAACTTGTTGAGCAATGAACATATGTGAGCTCACTCTTGCTGTCTCACACCCCCCACAGGTCAAGAACAGGTACCACAGGATGAGGTGCATGGAGGATGCTGTGACGAGTTCGTGAGAGGTCTAGGCCGTCGTCTCCAAGTCAACTTTGGGTTGCTGGATCGTTGTCTTCATATGATGTAATTATTTATTTATTTTGTACAGAACTCCTATTATATAGTAAATATGTGACATTCGTTCTTGTACCACTATTCATCATATGT
This sequence comes from Zea luxurians, assembly GCA_029449295.1. Taxonomy (NCBI): domain Eukaryota; kingdom Viridiplantae; phylum Streptophyta; class Magnoliopsida; order Poales; family Poaceae; genus Zea; species Zea luxurians. Next base: position 6,479,447 of record JAOPSE010000005.1, on the reverse strand, counting down.
GTGAGATTTGGTCCCAGCACACCTGGTGTTTTTTTCGCGTTCGGGTTTTGGACCCCTAAAACCCGGGTGTGACAACTGCGGGTTATTTTCTAGAAAGCCGAGGGTCTCTTTAACAAAATGAGCACGCGAAGGGGTATGGGGTGTCCTCAGCCATCTGATCACAGATCGATGACTGAGATCAACCCCGAGCGCGGGCTAACAAGCGGGCCAGGGGAGAGGGCTCAGCACGGCCGAGGAAGGCAAGATCTCGGACAAGGCATGGCTGAGCGCGGCGGGAGCTCGGGGGAGGCGCAGACGACAACGGGTGAGGGCAAAAAGCTCGGGCGAGGCACAGATGAAGGTTAAGAAGGACATACCTTCATCCTTTAATACGTGAATAGGAATGCAAAAGGATGAAGACAGTAACTACATCTCATTAATTTACTCATATTTGCATTCCATAAAACATGTATGAATATTAACAAAATTCATATTACATTGATACCTTTGGCTTGCTCGAAGGTGAAGACGCGAGGGAGTGATTACAATTCCGCGTGAACAGTATGGTGCTACTGTTCATCTATTTATAGGCACAAGACGCAGCCTGAGTAAAAGTACATTTATGTCCTCAATATTCACATAGGATCACAATACAAGTTATTAAGGACTAAGTAGTCTTTTCCTCTTTCGGTCAGCATCATCATTATACTTCATCTCCGTCGTGAGCCAAAGTTGTCCATCTAGTGATAGCTTCAGCGTTTACTCTTATCCTCTTTAGATTTGTCTTCATCTTGTATGCCTTTGTCATGAGGAAGAGGCTTGCATCCTGAAGACAAAGCTTCCTGTAATAGCTTATGCTGAAAGCAAAATGTAATTATGTTTTTGAGGACCTTCGGAGGGAGAAGGCCCCCAACACCCTAAATATACTACTTCCGATGATGAAGGTAGCTCTAGGTAAAAGGATGATGATTTGTCTTCTCTTTTTGCAAATCTTACCATGGAACAAAAGGATAAAATTAATGAATTGATAAAAATAATTAACGAGAAGGATGAAATCTTGGAATGCCAAGAAGACTTGCTCGTTAAGGAAAACAAAAAATTTGTTAAGCTAAAAGAAGCTTTTGTTCTTGAAGTTGAAAAATGCAAAAACTTGACTAAAAAGCTAAATACATGCAATGGTTCAATTTCTTGTCTTAGAACTGAAAATGTTAGTTTAATTGCTAAGATTGAGGAATTAAATGCTTGCAAAATACCTACATCTACCGTTGAGCATGTTTTTGCACTAGATGTAGAGATATTGATGTTAATGCTATGAATGATCACCTTGCTATGATTAAAGAACAAAATGATCACATAGCTAAGTCGAATGCCAAAATTGTCGAGCATGAGCTTGAAAATGAAAATTTTAAATTTTCTCGTAGTATACTTTATAATGGGAGATGCCCTGACATTAAGGATGGAGTTAGCTTCCAACCTGGGAGCTAAAGCAACATCAAACTTAATGCCCATAGAAACAAGATTTCTAACTTTGTCAAGGGCAAGGCTCCCATGGTTCAAGATAGAGAAGGTTACATTTTATACCTTGAAAACTATCCTGAGCATAAGATTAGAAGAATTCATGCGAAGAAATCTCATCCTGCTACTCATCATGCTTATATTTATAATAATGCGGCTTCTAGCTCTACGCATACAACTCATATTAAAATTCCTAAGAAAAAGATTGTTGATGCTTCAAATGAACATAGTATTTCATTTAAATCCTTTGATACATCCTTTGTTCTTACTAACAAATTCGACAAAGTAGTTGCCAAATATGTTGGGGGCAAGCACAAGAGTCCAAAGACTTTTGTTTGGGTACCCAAGGTGCTTGTTTCTAATGTCAAAGGACCCCAGACCATTTGGCTACCTAAGGACAAGGAGTAAATTTGTGTTGTAGGTTTATGCATCCGACGAAACAAGTTGGATAATCGACAGTGGGTGCACAAACCACATGACAGGGGAGAAAAGGATGTTCTCATATGAGAAAAATGATGATCCCCAAAGAACAATCACATTCGGAGATGGAAATCAAGGTTTGGTCAAATGATTGGGTAAAATTGCTATATCTCCTGACCATTCCATTTCTAATGTATTTCTTGTAGAATCTCTAGGATACAACTTGCTTTCTATTTCTCAATTATGCAAAATGGGCTACAATTGTTTATTAACTGATGTAGATGTTATCGTATTTAGAAGAAATGATAATTCACTAGCTTTTAAGGGAGTGTTAGATGGTTAGCTATATTTAGTACATTTCAATGATAACAATGTTGAACTAAACACTTGCTTAATTGCTAAGACTAACATGGGCTGACTCTGGCATCACTGACTTGCTCATGTTGGGAAGAAGAATCTTCATAAACTTCTAAAGGGGAACACATTTTAGGACTAACCAATTGAGAAAGACAGAATTTGTAGTGCATGTCAAGAAAGGAAGCAAATTGGAACTCATCATCCACACAAGAACATCATGACGACTGAAAAGCCGCTTGAGCTACTCCACATGGATCTATTAGGCCTGATTGCTTACATAAGCATCGGCGGGAGTAAGTATTGTCTTGTAATTGTTGATGACTATTCTTGCTTCACTTGGGTGTTCTTTTTGCTGGAAAAATCACATACCCAAGAGACCTTAAAGAAATTCTTGAGACAGGCTCAAAATGAGTTCGGATTGAGAATCAAGAAGATTAGAAGCGACAATGGAACAGGGTTCAAGAACTCTCAAATTGAAGGATTTCTTGAGGATGAGGGCTTCAAGCATGAGTTCTCTACTCCCTACACACCTCAACAAAACGATGTTGTGGAGAGAAAGAATAGAACTCTTTTGGATATGGCAAGGACCATGCTTGAAGAATACAAGACATCGGATTGGTTTTGGGCAGAGGCGATTAACAAAGCTTGCTACTCCATCAACCGAATCTACTTTCACCGAATCCTCAAGAAAACATCATATTAACTCCTCACCGGTAAAAAGCACAATGTTTCTTATTTTAGAGTTTTTGGAAGTAAGTGTTTTATTCTTGTTAAGAGAGGTAGAAATTCAAAATTTGCTCCTAAAGTTGTAGAAGGCTTTTTACTCGGCTATGACTCAAACACAAGGGCATATAGAGTCTTCAACAAGTCCACTAGATTAGTTGAAGTTTCTTGTGACATTGTGTTTGATGAGACTAATGGCTCTCAAGTAGAGCAAGTTGATCTTGATGAATTAGATGATGAAGAGGCTCCGTGCATCGTGCTAAGGAACATGTCCATTGGAGATATGTGTCCATAAGAACCCAAAGAGCCTTCACAAGCACAAGATCAACCATCATCCTCCATACAAGCATCTCCACCAACTTAAGATGAGGAACTGAGTCAAGAAGAAGAGGATCAAGATCAAGATCAAGACAACCTCCTGGCTTTGAAGATAGTGAGTATCCTTCACATGTTTATAAGCTCTCAAAGGTGTTGTATGGGCTCAAACAAGCCCCAAGAGCATGGTATCAATGCGTAAGAGACTTTCTTATCACCAATGGTTTTGAAATCGAAAAAGTTAACCCTACTCTCTTCACTAAAACAATTGACAAAGACTTGTTTATATGCCAAATTTATGTTGATGATATTATCTTCGGGTCTACTAATAAGTCATCTTGTGAAGAGTTTAGTAGTATAATGATACAGAAATTTGAGATGTCCATGATGGGGGAGTTGAAGTATTTTCTTGGATTCCAAATCAAGCAACTCCAAGAGGGAACCTTCATTTGCCAAACAAAGTACATTCAAGATATTCTCAAAAAGTTTGGAATGAAGAATGCCAAACCCATCAAGACTCCCATGGGAACAAATGGGCATCTTGACCTCGGCACAAGAGGTAAGTCTATAGTTCAAAAGGTATACCGGTCGATGATAGGATTTCTACTCTATTTATGTGCTTCACGACTGAATATTATGCTTTCAGTATGTGTTTACGCAAGGTTCCAGGCCGACTCTAAGGAAATCCACTTAAGGGCCGTGAAAAGAACCATGAGATATTTAGTTTACACTCCTATGTTTGGGCTATGGTACCCCAAGGGATCTACCTTTGATCTAATGGGTATTCTAATGCTAATTATACCAGATGTAAGATTGATAGAAAGAGTACATAAGGGACTTGTCAGTTTATGTGGAGATCTCTGGTGTCTTGGGCTTCAAAGAAACAAAATTCAGTAGCTTTATCAACCGCCGAAGCCGAGTATGTTGCTGCAGGACACTGTTGTGCATAATTACTCTGGATGAGGCAAACTCTTAGTGACTATGGCTACAAATTGAGCAAAGTCCCTCACCTATGTGACAATGAGAGTGCAATCCGCATGGCGGATAATCTTGTTGAACACAACCGCACAAAGCACATAGACATCCGGTATCACTTTCTGAGAGATCACCAACAAAGGGGAGATATCGAAATTGCTTATGTTAGCACCCACAAACAGTTAGCCGATATCTTCACCAAGCCCCTAGATGAAAAGAATTTTAGCAAGCTTAGGAATGAACTAAATGTCTTAGATTCTCAGAACTTTGATTGAAATCTTGCACACATTGCTCATTTTATAACTTTGATCATGGCATGTCTCTTTCATTTGGTACAAATGCATATTTCTTATTCTTCTTGAGCCAAACCTAAGACTAATGTGCTTCCAAGAGTATTTCTATGCTTAGTCTTGAATTGAAAGGGAAATGGAATTGTAGGCAAAGATAAGGCTTCCGCTCCATATTTGTCAGTATCCTTTGCCCTACTCATGTATTTACTTTCATATCTTTTTAAAGACCTCTCAATTTCTCTATTTTTGGCGCTTAATGTCAAAGGGGGAGAAATTAACAGGCCAAAGCGAAAGGACCACACCACCACCCTGTTTTCTGTAAACTTTTTAAAAAATTTTGCATTTGCAAAAACCCTCTTGACAGCTAAGGGGAGAACTTTTTTAGGGGGAGCTTTTATTTAGCCAAAGGAAAAGCATTTGAAAAAGAGGGAGAATCTTTCTGTTGGGGGCCTTCTCCTTCCGAAGGTCCTCAAAAACATAATTAACCATTTATTTCAGCATAAGCTATTACAGGAAACTTCATCTCCAAGATACAAGTTTCTCCCTTATGATGAAGGCACACAAGATGAAGCCAGATCCAAGGAAGAGTAAATGTCGAAGCTATCACTATATGGACAGCTTCGGCTCGCGATGACGATGAACAATGATGATGACCGAAGGACGAAAAGACAACTTAGCCCTTAATAACTTGTATCACGATCATGTGTAATTGTTGAGGACATAAATGTACTTTTGCTTGGGTTGTGTCTCGTGCCTATAAATAGATGAACAGTAACATCATACTGTTCATGCTGGATTGTATTCACTTTCTAGCATCTGCATCTTTGAGCAAGCCAAATGTATCAATGTAATATTAACATTATGTAACACCCGGTTTTAGCGGACAAAGCCGGGTGCATCTCATACATGCGCCAAGAAGACAACATATATAATAACAGAGTGTATAGAGATAAATGTCATAAAACATCAGACTATTTATTACATAGCGGAAGACTTATTACAAAATAAAAGTGTAAACATAAAACGAACTAAGGATCGTCGGCGCCAATGTCGACCGTGAAACGCCACCTAGATCAGATCGAACTCCTCAGTGTTAGGCGGCTCCTTTTGAACCACCTGTTCTTCTCCTGTGGGGGGTGTGAGACAGCAAGAGTGAGCTCACATACGTTCATAGCTCAACAAGTCGTGGGGAATAATGTGGCATGAACTCACCAAAGGTGGGAGTTCATGAAGTGTAAGGCTGATCAATGAAATAAAGGCTGAGGCTGAGCATTGCTTTTACATGTTGGTCAAAATTTTATTAGAAATTACTAAGTGTAAGTAAATACCAAACCTTAATATCAATAAAGAACAGTAATAGTAAAATAATCCCAAATGCGATGCAAATGTCAAATTGAATTTAAGTTCCATAATTAACCATGTGAGGGTCCGAGCCGCTCATGACCGTGAGCACGGCTAGTATACTAGTTTTACACTCTGCAGAGGTTGCGCATCTTTACCCACAAGCCGTGTTACCCATCTGCCAAGGGGTCATGAATCCCATACACCTCTACCAAGGAAGCGAGGCAGGGTAACACTACGAGGCCTTTACAAAGTTCCACTAGCTTCAGACTACCCGCTACAGTTTATAGGAAGCTCCAGTGCAGGGTTCTTGCCTGACCGCCATCGCAGCAAAATCAAACAAGGACCTCCCTACATTGACCACTCCCCTACTGCCCTTGCCCCTTTCGGGTAAGGTAGCCCTCCACTAGCTTTCCTAGTTAATCAACCAAGGGCGTCCCATTAAACCCTTGTGGTAGCACTGTTTTCCCGGGTGGTCGCTCCATGTTCCCATTAATTTAATGATCTTAACATGAACAGTAATAATAACAAGATAATAACAGAATAATCATGAATAGTGTATCTCCATACCCAATCCACATAAAGCAATAGCAAGTACTACCCAAAAACATTTCAGGGGTGAACAAGGTATAGAGGTAATCAAAACTGGGGTAACATAAAGGCTCCCATCAAAATTAACCTATGCATATCATTAAAATTAATAAGAACATGGCTGGGAAAAGTAAGTGATCAAGGGCACAACTTGCCTTCAATGAGCTCCTGCTCAGCTACTTCCACTTGTTGAACCTCAGTTTCCATAGTGGCTTGCTCGTCTACTCGCATCAACACAATACATACATAGTATAGCATAAATTAACATCACAACAAAGATGCAAATAAAATATACAGTAAAAATCTACACATTAAAATGAAATCATAGGAACTGGAATCACTAAATTTGGAGTTATAGAATTCAAGTTATGAATTTCCTAAGGTTTAATGTGATTAAAATAGGATTAAATGATAAATAATTTTTCTTACTGTTTTCATGCCAAAACAAAGCCACTATATGATAGAGAACATTATTACAAAATTTTAGAAACTGGAATGGCTCAATTTGGACTAAAAATGGATTTTCTATGATTTATACAAGTTTCTAGATTTGTTTTTGTATTAAAAATGAATTTCTAATATTATTTCTCTGTTTTTAATCTCCTCTGGACTGGGCCTCGAATTCTAGAAAATACAGGGTTCTCGGTGCAAGATTTCTAAGACACAGAGAATAGTGTTCTCTGGATGGCGGTTTGATTTGTGTTTTCTTCGGGGTCTCTTTAGAAAAATTGACCCGCGAAGGGGTATCGCGCGTCCATAACTGTCAGATCTAACTCAACGCACCAGATTAGATCTTACGCGCAGTGAACCGGTACGCCATCTAAACCTTTAGATCCAGATCTAACGGCCACGAGTTCAAAACTACGCGATCCCATTACGAACGTCCATCCACAATCGGACGGCTGGGAATTATCTCGGTGAATCGCTACCCTACTTCTAATCTCGCCCGTACACGCAAAGATCAACGGCCGACAATCAAAGGATGAAAGGGTATCGGCCAGCTCTAATCTGGACCGGACATTGCCAGATCAATGACGCACGAGCTTCTCCTTTCCTCGCCGGACCCCCGCGGCGGCGCACCTAACCATGCGGCGGCGCCATGGCTACCGAATACGGACCACGCCCTAGCGCGCCTAAAATACGATCCGAGCGCTGCTACCTGAGGCAGGGAACAAGGGAAAGCTAGAAGAGGATTCTTACTCCGGATTATGGCGCAGAGACGACTACCCACGGAGGAGAGCGGATCCGCGGTGGCGCTTGAGCTACGGCAAGCGCATCCGACGTTGTTGGCCCTCAATCGCTCCCAGAAAGACCACGTACAGTTTCCAGACGCGCAGGCGACTTCGATCAATCCTTTCCCGGTCCGATTCCAAGGCCCCAGTGAAGATGAGGACGTGGGGCAACTCCGGCGGCCCGACTCTTTCTCTCACTCGGAAATTGGTTAGCGACGGCGCCCTATCCAAGTCCTATGGGGGCGCAATAGGCCAGAGGAGTCGCACTTGTAGCCCGGTGCAGGCGGAATCCCCTGCGGTCTTCTCGCAACCAGAATTTCGTTGCGGCGGCGCGACAATCGCGGCATGCCATGACCGAGCAATGGAGCCCGTTGTGTTCAACAACCAACGCATGAAGCGGACAGGAAATAGGGACGGGGAGATGAAGCTGACTAATAGGTCCCGCACGAGTAAGGATGGGGCGCGTGCGAACGTCGGCGGCGACCCCGGGATTTTCGGTTCCGCGCGCGGCAACGGGGAGAAGACGACGACGACTCGGCCTCATGGTTATGACGTGTGGGGCCATCGACTCAGCGTCTGTAGGCACATGGACATCGGCTGGGGAGATTGGCCAGTGGGTCCCACCCACCAGTGAAACGGTGGAAATAGCGCGGGCGCGACGACGGGAAAAAGAAAAGTGGGCCGTGGGGGAGCAGAAGGAAAGTGGAGATGGGCCAGATTGATGCCCCACGGCCCATGAGGCTTTTTATTCTTTTTTTTACCTTTTCTTTCTATTTTCTTCATTTCTAAGGTTTAGTTTGAATTTGGATTTTGAATTTGAACATTGTGCAGAATTTTTTTTTATCCTCCCATCATATTGTGAAATGAATATACAAATTTTTGGAAATAGTAGTATATCATTTATATTTTATATCATTTCTCCTCTCCTTTTCAAAACCCAAATTTTAATTTAGGGTTTCAATTCAACCTTTAGAATTATTATTTTATTATTATTATTATCAACATTATCATTTTATTAAATGCACAAACAATAAAACTCCAACATGATGCATTTTATTTTATTTTGGTATCATTTATTTTGTAACTTAATCACTCTTAATTACTTGGATGCTCTTTTCATGATACAATGTGGCACATAAAATAAGGAGATCTACTATATCCTTTGTATACAAATTTGAGTATTACAAATCCTACCCCCCTTAAAAATAATCTCGTCCTCGAGATTTAAGAAGATCTAGGGAAAAGGTGGGGAAAATCTATGCGAAGCTCTTCTTCTCTTTCCCAGGTTGCTTCATCTTCACCGTGGTGACTCCATTGAACTTTGCACATCTTTATAACCTTATTCCTCGTGACTCGAGTTAATGTATCAAGAATTTTGATGGGGTACTCAGCATAAGTCAGGTCATCTTAAACATTAAGGTCTTCCATTGGTAATTGCTCCTCAGGTACCCTGAGACATTTCTTCAGCTGAGATACATGAAATACATCATGAACATCCGCGAGATGATCCGGTAACTCCAATTGATATGCAACCTCTCCCACTCGCTTTAAGATTAAGAAGGGTCCAATAAAGCGAGGGGACAACTTTCCTTTGACTTTGAATCTCCTCATACCCCGGAGTGGTGACACCTTCAAATAGACATAATCACCCTCCTTAAACTCAAGCAGTCTTCTCCAGGTATCAGCATAACTTTTCTGTCTTGACTGCGCAGTTCTCAAATTCTCCCTTATTTGCTGAACTTGTTCTTTTGCTTCCTGTATAATCTCAGGCCCAAACAACTGCCTTTCACCAGTTTGATTCCAATACAAGGGAGTCCTGCACTTTCTGCCATACAAAGCCTCAAATGGTGACATCTTCAAACTGGCCTAATAGCTATTATTATAAGAGAACTCTGCATACGGCAAACTCTTATCCCAACACCCACCATGTTTAAGAGCACAAGCTCTTAAAATATCTTCCAGCACTTGGTTGGTCCTCTCAGTCTGCCCATCAGTCTGTGGATGGTAAGCCGAACTAAAATTTAATCTTGTATCCAAGGACTCGTGCAACTTCTTCCAATATCGAGAGGTAAACTGTGATCCCCGGTCTGACACAATCTTCTTTGGTACACCATGCAGGCATACAATCCGTGCCATGTACAACTCTGCCAACTTGGCTCCTGAATACGTGGTCTTCACTGGAATAAAGTGGGCTACTTTAGTTAGCCTGTCCACAATCACCCATATAGAATCATATCCAGCAGACGTGCGGGGTAATCCAACAATGAAGTCCATGCCAATCTCTTCCCATTTCCACTCAGGTATCTTCAGTGGGTGCAATAGTCTGGCTGGCCTTTGGTGTTCAGCCTTAACTCTTTGGCACACATCGCACATAGCCATATGTGCAGCCACATCTCTCTTTAGTCCATACCACCAATACTTTTGCTTCAAATCCTGATACATCTTAGTACTTCTAGGATGGATAGAATAAATTGAGTCATGTGCTTCCTTCAATATGTTTTCCCGAAGACTATCAATATCGGGAACACAGATCTGATTCTTGAACCATATCGTGCCTTGTTCATCCTCCGTGAACTCCGGGCCTCTACCTTCAGTTATCAGATCCTTGATCTCCTGGATTTTGGCATCACCAATCTGGCCTTTACGAATTTCTTGCTCCAAGGTAGGTTCCAATTCAATGGTCACTCCTTCCGTATGTGTAACAATCCCCAGGTTGAGCCTCTCAAAATCTTTCGCTAATTCATCAGGTAGCTGGACAACGAAAGCGGAGTAAACATGCTCCTTCCGACTCAAGGCATCTGCAACCAAATTCGCCTTGCCTGGGTGATAGTGAATCTCCAAGTCATAATCCTTAATGAGCTCCAACCAATGGCGTTGCCTAAGGTTGAGATCCTTTTGAGTGAATATGTACTTCAAGCTCTTATGATCCGTGTACACTTGACACTTAGTTCCCATGATGTAGTGTCTCCAAATCTTAAGTGCATGCACAACTGCAGCCAATTCCAAGTCATGAGTGGGGTAGTTCAATTCATGCTTCCGCAACTGACGAAATGCATAGGCAATCACATGTCCTTCTTGCATGAGCACACATCCAAGTCCTTGGCCACATGCATCACAATAAATGTCAAATCCCTTCTGCAGATCTGGCATAATCAATACTGGGGGTGACATCAATCTCTCCTTCAATTGATCAAAGCTCTCTTGGCATTTCCCATCCCACTTGAATTCTCTTCCTTTCTCCAAAAGCGAGGTCATAGGCTTGGCAATCTTAGAAAACCCTTCAATAAATCTCCGATAATATCCTGCGAGTCCCAAGAAACTTCGAATCTCAGTAACTGTAGTGGGTACTCTCCACTCCATAATCTCCTTCACTTTAGCAGGATCCACTGCTATTCCTCCATTAGAAATAATATGACCAAGGAATGGCACCTTGTCAATCCAAAACTCGCACTTGCTGAACTTAGCGTAGAGTTGATTATCTCGTAACTTCTGTAGCACCAACCTTAGATGTTGTTCATGATCACTTTCATTCTTAGAATAGATAAGAATATCGTCGATAAACACCACGACGAATCTGTCCAAGTACTCCATAAACACTTTGTTCATCAAATTCATGAAATACGCCGGTGCATTGGTTAATCCAAATGACATAACAGTAAACTCATATAATCCATATCGAGTCGAGAATGCTGTCTTAGGAATATCCGATGGTCTAATCCTCATCTGATGGTAACCCGATCGGAGATCAATCTTCGAGAATACTCTAGCACCTCTCATCTGATCAAATAAATCCTCAATACGGGGCAACGGATACTTGTTCTTCACAGTAACATCATTAAGAGACCTATAATCCACACACATCCATTGCGATCCATCCTTCTGCACAAATAACACCGGTGCTCCCCAAGGTGAGGAACTCGGACGAATATACCCCGCCTCTTGCAACTCAGTTAACTGCTTCTTAAGCTCCTTCAGTTCTTCTACAGCCATCCTGTATGGTAGTTTAGAAATAGGGGCGGTTCCAGGTAGGAGATCAATAACAAACTCAACTTCTCTATCAGGTGGCATCCCTGGTAACTCCTCTGGAAAGACATCCGGAAAATCTCTAACCACCCGGATGTTGTCACCAACAAACTCCTCAGGCATAAGGAACATTGCACGCATGGATGAGGAGGTTACTGCAATATTAACTTGAAATCTTTCTCCTTTAGTGGTAGTGAGTTCTACAGTACCTCTACCACATGCTATAACGGTCTTTGCCTTTCTTAGCCATGACATACCAAGGATCAGATCTATACTGCTTGACTCTAATATTATAGCAGTAGCTCCAAATTCTCTACCCATAATGGTCAATGTCAATCTACGTGTCATTTGATTCGCCTCAACAGGCCCTTTAGGTGTAATTACTATCATTGGTTTTCTCATATTTAGCAGTGGTATTTCATTTGTGTTGGCATATCTAGCAGACATGAATGAATGTGTAGCACCAGAATCAAATAATATGGTTGCAGGAATTGCATTAACATAAAACATACCAATTACAAGGTCCCCACCATCAGGAGTATCATCAACGCTGACTTGATTCACCCTGGCTATAGAATATCCCTTGCCAGGGGTCTGTTGCTTGTTCTGAACTGGAGTAGTAGCAATCCTCTGTGGGCAGACATTTGCATAATGACCAGTCTTCCCACACTTGAAACACGTAGTGCCTGGACTCTGTCCTGCAAACTTCGTCGGGGTGCCAGTGGGAGTAGCCTGTCGAGGAGGTGGAGTCCTCAGTGGTGATTGCTGAACTGGGCGTGGTCCTCCTGGTCGAGTCGGTGTACCCTGTGGTGAACTATAGCGAGGACGAACACTGCTGCTACCCTGTCCTTGTGAGATAGCCTTCCTCTTCAAATCACCCAGTTGAACACGCTTGTGTTCAATAGCAAGAGCTTTATCAAGTAGCCTCTGAAATGATGGAAAGGTGTGTGCAACCAGTGCATACTTCAAGGGTCCATTAAGTCCTTCAATGAAGTGCTCCTGCTTCCTCTCATCCACAGCAACTTCCTCTGGAGCATATCTCGACAACTGAATAAATTTGTCTCTGTACTCGCTGACCGACATGTTGCCTTGCTTTAATGACAGAAACTCCTTCTTCTTGATCTTTATCATACCAGCTGGAATATGGTAGTTCCTAAATTGTGTACTGAACTCTGCCCAGGGAATAGTATCAGCAGCATCGTGGGCAGCAGTATATGAATCCCACTAGTCAGCAGCAGGACCAGTCAGACGTCCAGAAGCATATAAAACCCTCTCCCGGTCAGTGCATTGTGCAATATTCAGCATCTTCTCAATTGACTTCAACCAATCGTCTGCATCAAGTGGATCTGGCGAACTGGCGAAGGTCGGTGGCTTATGACTCATAAACTCCCGGTACTTATCACGAGGTGGAACTAGTGGTGGTGGTGGAGGCAGTGGTACTTGTTGCTGTTGTTGAAGTTGTTGTTGCAGCTACTGTTGTTGCGCCCTCCTTTCTTGGCGTATCTCATCTCTCTCCTGGCGCAACTCCTGGCGTATATCTTCTCTTTCCTGACGCATTTCCTGGCGTTCTTGCTGCATCTGGGCACGCATATCAGCCATAGTGTCCGCCATTTGCTGCATCACCGCCATCTGAGCAGCAACCAGTGGGTCAACTCCGCCTGGTGGAGGATTAGGAGGATTCATCTCTGCAGGCTGTGGCTGAGGTTGTCTATATATCCTTCGAGTGTGTTGGTTAGGAGGCAAATCAATTCCACCACCCCTCCTGGTATTGACCATCTGAGTTAGATACATATGGTAAGAAAGAGTAGTAGACGAGGCAGTAATTACAAATCATGTTACTTTGGGGGATTTATTAGCTAAGCAGTTTAATGTTTTACCTACCATAGCTAATTTATTACCTTACGCTGGCACATGCTAAGATGTCCATATTTAATACTTGATTCAATCAAAGAAGCAAATCAGACATTTTCCACCAGAACAATCAAACAACATTTTTAAATATAGAAAATAGTTTTGATTTGGTCTTAGGCCTCCTATCTCTTAAAATGTCGTAGGGGTAGGGATTCCAAGGTGTGAAATCCATCTTGTCTCAGAGTAGAAAAGGTAAGAATGATCAGAGTAGAACTGGATCAAGATAAGTATAGAGAGAATCAGAGCGAGGTAAGTGTAGAATGAATCAGAATAAGATAAGTAGGTAAGGGTTTTGTCCATTTCTATCTAAGTTTCGTCCTACAGTCAACATTTCCTCTGATACCACTTCTGTAACACCCGGTTTTAGCGGACAAAGCCGGGTGCATCTCATACATGCGCCAAGAAGACAACATATATAATAACAGTGTATAGAGATAAATGTCATAAAACATCAGAGTATTTATTACATAGCGGAAGACTTATTACAAAATAAAAGTGTAAACATAAAACGAACTAAGGATCGTCGGCGCCAATGTCGACCGTGAAACGCCACCTAGATCAGATCGAACTCCTCAGTGTTAGGCGGCTCCTCCTGAACCACCTGTTCTTCTCCTGTGGGGGGGTGTGAGACAGCAAGAGTGAGCTCACATACGTTCATAGCTCAACAAGTCGTGGGGAATAATGTGGCATGAACTCACCAAAGGTGGGAGTTCATGAAGTGTAAGGCTGATCAATGAAATAAAGGCTGAGGCTGAGCATTGCTTTTACATGTTGGTCAAAATTTTATTAGCAATTACTAAGTGTAAGTAAATACCAAACCTTAATATCAATAAAGAATAGTAATAGTAAAATAATCCCAAATGCGATGCAAATGTCAAATTGAATTTAAGTTCCATAATTAACCATGTGAGGGTCCGAGCCGCTCATGACCATGAGCACGGCTAGTATACTAGTTTTACACTCTGCAAAGGTTGCGCATCTTTACCCACAAGCCGTGTTACCCATCTGCCAAGGGGTCATGAATCCCATACACCTCTACCAAGGAAGCGAGGCAGGGTAACACTACGAGGCCTTTACAAAGTTCCACTAGCTTCAGACTACCCGCTACAGTTTATAGGAAGCTCCAGTGCAGGGTTCTTGCCTGACCGCCATCGCAGCAAAATCAAACAAGGACCTCCCTACACTGACCACTCCCCTACTGCCCTTGCCCCTTTCGGGTAAGGTAGCCCTCCACTAGCTTTCCTAGTTAATCAGCCAAGGGCGTCCCATTAAACCCTTGTGGTAGCACTGTTTTCCCGGGTGGTCGCTCCATGTTCCCATTAATTTAATGATCTTAACATGAACAGTAATAATAACAAGATAATAACAGAATAATCATGAATAGTGTATCTCCATACCCAATCCACATAAAGCAATAGCAAGTACTACCCAAAAATATTTCAGGGGTGAACAAGGTATAGAGGTAATCAAAACTGGGGTAACATAAAGGCTCCCATCAAAATTAACCTATGCATATCATTAAAATTAATAAGAACATGGCTGGGAAAAGTAAGTGATCAAGGGCACAACTTGCCTTCAATGAGCTCCTGCTCAGCTACTTCCACTTGTTGAACCTCAGTTTCCACAGTGGCTTGCTCGTCTACTCGCATCAACACAATACATACATAGTATAGCATAAATTAACATCACAACAAAGATGCAAATAAAATATACAGTAAAAATCTACACATTAAAATGAAATCATAGGAACTGGAATCACTAAATTTGGAGTTATAGAATTCAAGTTATGAATTTCCTAAGGTTTAATGTGATTAAAATAGGATTAAATGATAAATAATTTTTCTTACTGTTTTCATGCCAAAACAAAGCCACTATATGATAGAGAACATTATTACAAAATTTTAGAATCTGGAATGGCTCAATTTGGACTAAAAATGGATTTTCTATGATTTATACAAGTTTCTAGATTTGTTTTTGTATTAAAAATGAATTTCTAATATTATTTCTCTGTTTTTAATCACCTCTGGACTGGGCCTCGAATTCTAGAAAATACAGGGTTCTCGGTGCAAGATTTCTAAGACACAGAGAATAGTGTTCTCTGGATGGCGGGTTGATTTGTGTTTTCTTCGGGGTCTCTTTAGAAAAATTGACCCGCGAAGGGGTATCGCGCGTCCATAACCGTCAGATCTAACTCAACGCACCAGATTAGATCTTACGTGCAGTGAACCGGTACGCCATCTAAACCTTTAGATCCAGATCTAACGGCCACGAGTTCAAAACTACGCGATCCCATTACGAACGTCCATCCACAATCGGACGGCTGGGAATTATCTCGGCGAATCGCTACCCTACTTCTAATCTCGCCCGTACACGCAAAGATCAACGGCCGACAATCAAAGGATGAAAGGGTATCGGCCAGCTCTAATCTGGACCGGACATTGCCAGATCAATGACGCACGAGCTTCTCCTTTCCTCGCCGGACCCCCGTGGCGGCGCACCTAACCATGCGGCGGCGCCATGGCTACCGAATACGGACCACGCCCTAGCGCGCCTAAAATACGATCCGAGCGCTGCTACCTGAGGCAGGGAACAAGGGAAAGCTAGAAGAGGATTCTTACTCCGGATTATGGTGCAGAGACGACTACCCAAGGAGGAGAGCGGATCCGCGGTGGCGCTTGAGCTACGGCGAGCGCATCCGACGTTGTTGGCCCTCAATCGCTCCTGGAAAGACCACGTACAGTTTCCAGACGCGCAGGCGACTTCGATCAATCCTTTCCCGGTCCGATTCCAAGGCCCCAGTGAAGATGAGGACGCGGGGCAACTCCGGCGGCCCAACTCTTTCTCTCACTCGGAAATTGGTTAGCGACGATGCCCTATCCAAATCCTATGGGGGCGCAAGAGGCCAGAGGAGTCGCACTTGTAGCCCGGTGCAGGCGGAATCCCCTGCGGTCTTCTCGCAACCAGAATTTCGTTGCGGCGGCGCGACAATCGCAGCATGCCATGACCGAGCAATGGAGCCCGTTGTGTTCAACAACCAACGCACGAAGCGGACAGGAAATAGGGACGGGGAGATGAAGCTGACTAATAGGTCCCGCACGAGTAAGGATGGGGCACGTGCGAAGGTCGGCGGCGACCCCGGGATTTTCGGTTCCGCGCGCGGCAACGGGGAGAAGACGACGACGACTCGGCCTCATGGTTATGACGTGTGGGGCCATCGACTCAGCGTCTGTAGGCACATGGACATCGGCTGGGGAGATTGACCAGTGGGTCCCACCCACCAGTGAAACGGTGGAAATAGCGCGGGCGCGACGACGGGAAAAAGAAAAGTGGGTCGTGGGGGAGCAGAAGGAAAGTGGAGATGGGCCAGATTGATGCCCCGCGGCCCATGAGGCTTTTTATTCTTTTTTTTTTACCTTTTCTTTCTATTTTCTTCATTTCTAAGGTTTAGTTTGAATTTGGATTTTGAATTTGAACATTGTGCAGAATTTTTTTTTATCCTCCCATCATATTGTGAAATGAATATACAAATTTTTGGAAATAGTAGTATATCATTTATATTTTATATCATTTCTCCTCTCCTTTTCAAAACCCAAATTTTAATTTAGGGTTTCAATTCAACCTTTAGAATTATTATTTTATTATTATTATTATCAACATTATCATTTTATTAAATGCACAAACAATAAAACTCCAACATGATGCATTTTATTTTATTTTGGTATCATTTATTTTGTAACTTAATCACTCTTAATTACTTGGATGCTCTTTTCATGATACAATGTGGCACATAAAATAAGGAGATCTACTATATCCTTTGTATACAAATTTGAGTATTACACATTATTGATATTCATTTACGTTTTATGAAATGCAAGAATAAATGAGTTAATGAGTAACAATTATCATGTTTATTCTTTCGCATTCCTATTCACATATTAAATAATGAAGGTATGTCCTTCTTGACCTTCGTCTAATGAAGCATTATCCTCATGAGTGAAAGGGAAATGTGCCCTTGGGCCATTTCTAAGTATTTTGGTGATTGAGTGCCAACACAAGTGCTTAAGTGTAAATCTATGCCAATTGATGAACAAAGTGCAAATCAAGTCTAAAGGTATGTTTCTAGACTTAGTACATTGTTTTGAGAACTAATGTATTGTGTCTAAGTGCTGGAAACAGGAGAAATCGGATTGGAAAAGAGATGGCTCTGTTCAGCCAAAGTCAGCTCGGTCTGGGTGCACCGGACTGTCCGGTGGTGCACCGGACAGTGTCCGGTGCGCCAGGCTGGCTCTAGCGAACTTGCTGCTCTCGGGACTTCGACGGTGGTGTACGGCTATAAATCACCGGACTATCCAGTGGTGCACCGGACTGTCCGGTGAGCCGTTCACAGGCGAACTCGTCGCTCTCGGGAGATGATTAACGGCGTACGGCTATAATTCACCGGACTGTCCAGTGGTGCACCGGACTGTCCGGTGAGCTAACAGTCAGCCGGGCCAACGGTCGGCCGAGGATTCCGCGCGTGACGCGTGGCCGAGCCAACTGTCACAAGGGGGCACCGGACAGTGTCCGGTGCGCCAACGGCTCTGAATCTGCAACGGTCAGCTTCGCCAAATAAGGAAAGAAATCTGCACCGGACAGTGTCCAGTGGTGCACCGGACTCTCCGGTGCGCCAGGCGACTGAAGGCAAGAATTGCCTTCCTAGAATGCTCTCAACGGCTCCTAGCTGCCTTGGGGCTATAAAAGGGACCCCTAGGCGCATGGAGGAGCACACCAAGCATTCTCTAAGCATTCCTAAGCGACAAGACTTCGATTCCGCGCATTTGATTCTTTGTGATAGCATCTAGAGCTCTATTTGAGTTGTGAACTCGTCGGGTTGTGTTGAGAGCTCTTGTTGCGACTTGTGTGCGTATTGTCACTCTGATTTTGTGTCTTATGTGTGTTGCTCATCCCTCCCTTACTTCGTGCTTCTTGGTGAACATCGAAGTGTAAGGGCGAGAGACTCCAAGTTGTGGAGATTCCTCGCGAACGAGATATAGTAAAGCAAAGCAAAACACCGTGGTATTCAAGTGGGTCTTTGGACCGCTTGAGAGGGGTTGATTGCAACCCTCGTCCGTTGGGACGCCACAACGTGGAGTAGGCAAGTTTTGTACTTGGCCGAACCACGGGATAAACCACTGTGTCTATCTGTGTTGATCCTCTTGTGGTTGTTGTGTTTTGCAAGAACTCCTCTCTAGCCACTTGGCCTTATTGTGCTAACACTTAATCAAGTTTTTGTGGCTTTAAGTTTAAGTTTTTACAAGATCACCTATTCACCCCCCCCCTCTAGGTGCTCTCAATTGGTATCAGAGCCGTTCTCTTCACAAAGGGACTAATCGCCCGAAGAGATGGATCCTAAGGGCAAGGGGATTGTGATCAATGATAAGGAGAAGGAGTCCTTCGTCAACGAGCTGAAAGACGACAAGCCTACCGACTCGGGCTCGAGCTACAAACGAAAAGATGGGAAGAAGAAGACGAGGCGCATCAAGGAGATAATCTACTACGACAGCGACGAATCTTCCTCTTCCCAAAAGGACGACGACAACGACTATGAGAAAAGAAAGATTGTCAATTCAAACTTCTCTTTCGATTATTCTCGTATTCCGCATAGTTCAAATACACATTTGCTTTCCATTCCTCTTGGCAAACCTCCACACTTTGATGGGGAGGACTACGGATTTTGGAGTCACAAAATGCGTAGTCACTTGTTCTCTCTCCATCCAAGCATATGGGAGATTATAGAGAGTGGAATGAAATTTGATAGCTCGGATAGTCCCATGTTTATAAATGAACAAATCCATAAAAATGCACAAGCTACTACTGTCCTTTTAGCATCTTTGTGCAGGGAAGAGTACAATAAGGTGAGCGGCTTGGACAATGCCAAGCAGATCTGGGACACCCTCAGGATCTCACATGAGGGGAACGACGTCACCATGCTCACCAAGATGGAGTTGGTGGAGGGCGAGCTTGGAAGATTTGCAATGATAAGGGGAGAGGAGCCAACCTAAACATACAACCGGCTCAAGACCCTCATCAACAAAAATAAGGAGCTACGGAAGCATGCGATGGACGGACCACGACGTCGTTCGCCTAATGCTAATGTCTTTTACTGTCCTTGATCCACATCTTGTGAACAATATTCGTGAAAATCCTAGGTACACCAAGATGTCGCCCGAAGAAGTTCTTGGGAAGTTCGTAAGCGGGCGAATGATGATCAAGGAGGCGAGATACGTGGATGATGCACTAAATGGCCCAATCCATGAGCCTCAAACCATCGCCCTCAAGGCAACGAGAAGCAAGGAGACGCTACCTAACAAGGTGGCGCAAGTTGAGGCGGCGGGACTAAATGAGGAAGAGATGGCCCTCATCATCAAGCGCTTCAAGACGGCGCTAAAGGGCCGCAAGGAGCATCCCAAGAAGAACAAGACGAAGGGAAAACGCTCCTGCTTCAAGTGTGGTAAGATTGGTCATTTTATCGCTAATTGTCCGGATAATAATAGTGACCAGGAACAAGAGAAGAAAGGGGAAAAGAAGAAGAAGTACAAGAAGGCTAAGGGCGAGGCACATCTTGGCAAGGAGTGGGACTCGGATTGCTCTTCATCCGATGACAAAGGACTTGCCGCCTCAGCCTTCGACAAATCATCCCTCTTCCCCAACGAGCGTCACACATGCCTCATGGCGAAGGAGAAGAAGGTATGTACTCGAAACAATACCATTTATGCTTCTTCAAGTGATGATGAGTCTAGTGATGATGATGAAATAGATTACTCTAGTTTGTTCAAAGGATTGGATAGAACTAAAATAGACAAGATTAATGAATTGATTGATGCCTTGAATGAAAAGGATAGAATTTTAGAAAAACAAGAGGATCTTTTGTATGAAGAACATGATAAATTTGTAGAGGCACAAAAATCTCATGCTTTAGAAGTTAAAAGGAATGAAATGCTTTCTTGTGAACTATCTACTTGCCATGAGACAATTTCTAGTTTAAAAGATGTTAACAATGATTTAAATGCTAAACTAGAAGTAGCAAATAGATCTAACTCTTGTGTAGAACATATTGTGATTTTCACTAGGTGTAAAGATTTTAATGTTGATGCTTGTAGTGAACACCTAGTGTCTATTGCAAAGTTAAATGATGAAGTGGCTAGTCTTAATGCCCAACTTAAGACTAGCAAAAATGAATTTGATAAACTAAAATTTGCGAGGGATGCCTACACGATTGGTAGACACCCCGCAATTAAGGATGGGCTTGGCTTCAAGAGGGAAGCCAAGAACTTAACTAGTCATAAGGTTTCCATTCCCGCCAAGGAGAAAGGGAAGGCCTCTATGACTAATAGTGTTCAAAAGAACCATGCTTTCATTTATGGTGATAGAAAATTTTCTAGAAATGCGTATAGGACCTATGCTTATGATTCATATGCTATGACTACTTCTAGTTCCCATGTTGTGCATGGTAGAGATATGCCTAGGAAAAATATTCATCATGTGCCTAGAAAGAATATTATTCATGTTCCTAGGAAAGTAATTAATGAACCTTCTACAATTTTTCATACTTGCAATGCTTCCTTTGCTATTTGTAGAAAGGATAAGAAGGTAATTGCTAGGAAATTAGGGGCAAGATGCAAGGGAGATAAAACTTGCATTTGGGTCCCTAAGACTATTGTGACTAACCTTGTAGGACCCAACAAGAGTTGGGTACCTAAAACCCAAGCCTAAATTTGCCTTGCAGGTTTATGCATCCGGGGGTTCAAGCTGGATTATCGACAGTGGATGCACAAACCACATGACGGGGGAGAAGAAGATGTTCACCTCCTACGTCAAGAACAAGGATTCCCAAGATTCAATCATATTCAGTGATGGGAACCAAGGCAAGGTGAAAGGGTTAGGGAAGATTGCTATTTCATCCGAGCACTCTATTTCTAATGTGTTTTTAGTTGAGTCGCTTGGATATAATTTGTTATCCGTTAGTCAATTATGCAATATGGGATATAATTGTTTATTCACAAATTTAGATGTGTCTGTCTTTAGAAGGTGTGATGGTTCACTAGCTTTTAAGGGTGTACTAGACGGCAAACTTTATTTAGTTGATTTTGCAGAAGAGGAGGCCGGTCTAGATGCATGCTTAATTGCTAAGACTTGCATGGGCTGGCTGTGGCATCGCCGTTTAGCACATGTGGGGATGAAGAACCTTCACAAGCTTCTAAAGGGAGAACACGTGATAGGTCTAACTAATGTGCATTTCGAAAAAGATAGACCTTGTGCAGCTTGTCAAGCAGGTAAACAGGTGGGAAGCTCTCATCACACCAAAAATGTGATGACCACATCAAGACCTTTGGAGATGCTTCATATGGACCTCTTCGGACTCGTCGCCTATCTAAGCATTGGAGGAAGTAAGTATGGTCTTGTTATAGTTGATGATTTTTCCCGCTTCACTTGGGTATTCTTTTTGCAGGATAAATCTGAAACCCAAGGGACCCTCAAGCGCTTCCTAAGGAGAGCTCAAAATGAGTTTGAGCTCAAGGTGAAGAAGATAAGGAGCGACAACGGGTCCGAGTTCAAGAATCTTCAAGTGGAGGAGTACCTTGAGGAGGAAGGGATCAAGCACGAGTTCTCCGCTCCCTACACACCACAGCAAAATGGTGTGGCAGAGAGGAAGAACAGGACGCTCATAGACATGGCGAGGACAATGCTTGGAGAATTCAAGACCCCCGAGCGGTTTTGGTCGGAAGCCGTGAACACGGCTTGCCACGCCATCAACCGGGTCTACCTTCACCGCCTCCTCAAGAAGACTTCGTATGAGCTGCTAACCGGTAACAAACCCAATGTGTCTTACTTTCGTGTATTTGGGAGCAAATGCTATATTCTAGTGAAGAAAGGTAGAAATTCTAAGTTTGCTCCCAAAGCTGTAGAAGGGTTTTTATTAGGTTATGACTCAAATACAAAGGCGTATAGAGTCTTCAACAAATCATCGGGTTTGGTTGAAGTCTCTAGCAACGTTGTATTTGATGAGACTAATGGCTCTCCAAGAGAGCAAGTTGTTGATCTTGATGATGTAGATGAAGAAGACGTTCCAACGGCCGCAATACGCACCATGGCGATTGGCGATGTGCGACCACAGGAACTCAAGGAGCAAGATCAACCTTCTTCCTCAACAATGGTGCATTCCCCAACTCAAGACGATGAACAGGTTCATCAAGAAGAGGCGTGTGATCAAGGGGGAGCACAAGATGATCATGTGATGGAGGAAGAAGCACAACCGACACCTCCAACCCAAGTTCGAGCGACGATTCAAAGGAATCATCCCGTCGACCAAATTTTGGGTGACATTAGCAAGGGAGTAACTACTCGTTCTAGATTAGTTAATTTTTGTGAACATTACTCCTTTGTCTCTTCTATTGAGCCTTTCAGGGTAGAAGAGGCTTTGCTAGATCCGGACTGGGTGTTGGCCATGCAGGAAGAGCTCAATAATTTCAAGAGGAATGAAGTTTGGACACTGGTGCCTTGTCCCAAGCAAAATGTTGTGGGAACCAAGTGGGTGTTCCACAACAAACAGGACGAGCACGGGGTGGTGACAAGGAACAAGGCTCGACTTGTGGCAAAAGGTTATGCCCAAGTCGCAGGTTTGGACTTTGAGGAGACTTTTGCTCCTGTGGCTAGGCTAGAGTCCATTCGTATTTTGCTAGCATATGCCGCTCACCATTCTTTCAGGTTGTTCCAAATGGACGTGAAGAGCGCTTTCCTCAATGGGCCAATCAAGGAGGAGGTGTACGTGGAGCAACCCCCTGGCTTCGAGGATGAATGGTACCCCGACCACGTATGTAAGCTCTCTCAGGCGCTCTATGGACTTAAGCAAGCCCTAAGAGCATGGTATGAATGCCTTAGAGACTTTCTAATTGCTAATGCTTTCAAGGTTGGGAAAGCCGATCCAACTCTTTTCACTAAGACTTGTGATGGTGACTTATTTGTGTGCCAAATTTATGTCGATGACATAATATTTGGTTCTACTAACCAAAAGTCTTGTGAAGAGTTTAGCAGGGTGATGACTCAAAAGTTTGAGATGTCGATGATGGGCGAGTTGAACTACTTCCTTGGGTTCCAAGTGAAGCAACTCAAGGACGGCACCTTCATCTCCCAAACGAAGTACACGCAAGACTTGCTAAAGCGGTTTGGGATGAAGGACGCCAAGCCCGCGAAGACTCCAATGGGAACTGACGGACACACCGACCTCAACAAAGGAGGTAAGTCCGTTGATCAAAAGGCATACCAGTCCATGATAGGCTCTTTGCTTTATTTATGCGCTAGTAGACCGGATATTATGCTTAGTGTATGCATGTGTGCTAGATTTCAATCCAATCCAAGGGAGTGTCACTTAGTGGCTGTGAAGCGAATTCTTAGATATTTAGTCGCTACGCCTTGCTTCGGGATCTGGTATCCAAAGGGGTCTACCTTTGACTTAATTGGATATTCAGACTCTGATTATGCTGGATGTAAGGTCGATAGGAAGAGTACATCAGGGACGTGCCAATTCTTAGGAAGGTCTCTGGTGTCGTGGAGCTCTAAGAAACAAACCTCAGTTGCCCTATCCACCGCTGAGGCCGAGTATGTTGCCGCAGGACAGTGTTGCGTGCAACTACTTTGGATGAGGCAAACCCTCCGGGACTTTGGCTACAATCTGAGCAAAGTCCCACTCCTATGTGATAATGAGAGTGCTATCCGCATAGCGGACAATCCTGTCGAGCACAGCCGCACAAAGCACATTGACATCCGGCATCACTTTTTGAGAGACCACCAGCAAAAGGGAGATATCGAAGTGTTTTATATTAGCACCGAGAACCAGCTAGCCGATATCTTTACCAAGCCTCTAGATGAGAAGACCTTTTGCAGGCTGCGTAGTGAGCTAAATGTCTTAGATTCACGGAACTTGGATTGATTTGTAGCATACATGTGTATTATGCTTTGATCATGTTCCTTATGCATTTTGTTGCTTATTTATGGTGCTCAAGTTGTACAAACACTCCCCGGACCTCACAAGTCCTTTTGCAAGTGATGCACATATTTAGGGGGAGATGTGCTACAACTTGACCCTTTGAGACTAACCGTGTGCTTGAGTTTGCTTGATTTAGTCTCAAAGGTGGATTGAAAGGGAAAGGTGGACTTGGACCATGCAAGACTTCCACTGCACTCCGATGAGAGGGTAACTTATTCCAAGTCCATCTCAATATCCTTATTGCCTTTGTACTCTTATTTGAAGATTTTGGTGAGGCAATGGGGTTAAAGGGCCAAGATTGATCCCGTTTTGGTGCTTGATGCCAAAGGGGGAGAAAATAAGGCCAAAGCAATAAATGGATCAGCTACCACTTGAGAATATTGAAAATAGTAGAATAGAGCTTTTGGGTTGTCAAAATCCTTTTATTGTATCTCTTTGTCAAAAGTTGGTCTCTTGTGGGGAGAATGTTTGATTATGGGAAAAAGGGGGAGTTTTTGAATCTTTGATCAATTTCTCTTGGAATACCTCTCTTTATGTCTCTACAAGTGAATTTGACTTAGAGATAGGAAATTGAGTTTGATTTGCAAAAACAAACCAAGTGGTGGCAAAGAATGATCCATATATGCCAATTTTGAATCAAAACAATTTTGAGATTTCATTTGTATTGATGTTGCACTTCTTTTAGTTGCTTTTTGTTGTGTTGGCATAAATCACCAAAAAGGGGGAGATTGAAAGGGAAATGTGCCCTTGGGCCATTTCTAAGTATTTTGGTGATTGAGTGCCAACACAAGTGCTTAAGTGTAAATCTATGCCAATTGATGAACAAAGTGCAAATCAAGTCTAAAGGTATGTTTCTAGACTTAGTACATTGTTTTGAGAACTAATGTATTGTGTCTAAGTGCTGGAAACAGGAGAAATCGGATTGGAAAAGAGATGGCACTGTTTAGCCAAAGTCAGCTCGGTCTGGGTGCACCGGACTGTCTGGTGGTGCACCGGACAGTGTATCTTTGGACCGCTTGAGAGGGGTTGATTGCAACCCTCGTCCGTTGGGACGCCACAACGTGGAGTAGGCAAGTTTTGTACTTGGCCGAACCATGGGATAAACCACTGTGTCTATCTGTGTTGATCCTCTTGTGGTTGTTGTGTTTTGCAAGAACTCCTCTCTAGCCACTTGGCCTTATTGTGCTAACACTTAATCAAGTTTTTGTGGCTTTAAGTTTAAGTTTTTACAGGATCACCTATTCACCCCCCCCCCTCCCCTCTAGGTGCTCTCAATGAGGAGATAATCCTTTGGAAGACGAAGGTCTGTAATGATTGACAATTGTGTTGCCTTGTTCTTAATATACAACATTTGAGAACAAGTGACCAACATTGGCACCCACCTCCAATGAACCTGTACGACCACCTTCGGCAAGCATCCACCTTCATCATGCCATCGAAGAAGACAACAGCGCCAGGGGCTGCTCTAAAGCCACTAGACACAAATCAGGACATGCTCTCCTTACGAGACGCTAGGAGCTAGAAGAGAAAGGCTACTAGCCCAACACTTTATGAGGAGGAGCTTGACCAGGAGATTAGGGACCTATAAGCAATTCACTAGCAAGTATAGAGGAAAAAGGAAAAAAATGCTTTGCCTAGCCGACCTTCAGAAGAAGATTGACAAAGTAGCTAAGGAGATGCGTCATCTTACTCAAGATGACCAAGATCGAAGGCCCCAACACATGAAGCTTCGTCAAGAAAGCCCAATCAACGAAGATGAATGGTACGACGATTTTCATCATGGTAACTTTGCTTTTGATGATGCTTCTCCTCTGGCAGCAGAATTGCAGGCTACCCCATGGCCGCTATCCTACAAGCCACCTCAATTACCCATGTATGATGGGCATTCAGATCCAAAGCAGTTTCTGATGAGTTACGAGGCAACAATATCCTTGTATGGGAGCAACACTGCTATCATGGTGAAGTCATTCGTCATGGAAGTTAGAAGTGTGGCTCAGACATGGTATTCCTTTCTTCGGCCACGGACAATTACGTCATGGCAGAAGCTGAAGGACATGCTAGTCACCAACTTCCAGGGCTTTCAAACGAAGCTAGTCACTGCTCAGGCCCTGTTCCAATGCACGCAAGACCATGAGGAGTACCTGCAGGCGTACGTCCGAAGGTTCTTACATTTGAGAGCTCAAGCGCCTATAGTGCCCAATGAGATTGTCATTGAGGCCATGATCAAGGGGCTTCGGCCAGGACCCATAGCCCAATATTTCACAAGGAAGCCACCACAGACCTTGGAGAAACTCCTTCAGAAGATGGATGAGTACATCCGGGCTGATAATGATTTCCGCCAAAGAAGGGAGGAAGCATATAAGTATTCTGAGATGACTAGGGGCTTTGAAGGAAGACTCCATCCTAGGCATGTTAGGACAATCCACAACCCTAATGCCAGCAATGATAGGGCCAACAATGCCTAGAGCAGTCACCACAGCTCACAGTCTTCGGGCATGCAGCAAACTTCTTATAGACCACTAGCCCTAAGAGGCAGAGGGGGGAGAAGCTTTGGTGGAGGAAGGTACGGTAATCAACCCAGGAAATTGTTCTGCCTGTTCTGTGGCGAGGACAAGGGACACAAAACAAGGACGTGCCAAGTCACGATCCAAAATCAAAAGGAAATTGCTAAAGCTGAGGCACGGCAGAATCAGTCGAAGC
The DNA here is from genome assembly GCA_029449295.1 of Zea luxurians. NCBI lineage: Eukaryota > Viridiplantae > Streptophyta > Magnoliopsida > Poales > Poaceae > Zea > Zea luxurians. The sequence goes on along the minus strand of JAOPSE010000005.1, from coordinate 6,452,052 downwards.
AGGTGCTATATACTACTTCGTGCTACTCTCCATATATCCCGAAATACGTGGGCAATCAACAGCCTATGGCTTCTGCTGCTTCAGCAAGTCACTCTCAAGCCACCTGGGCTCAGTTACCACCACACCCACCACTGGTGCCTCCCCCAAGTCATGATCAGCAGCCAGAAGGGCATCTTCGGCCTCAGCAACAATGTGACCTTCGGGGGCAGTCCGAAGCTTGCACAGTTAACAGTATTGTGCCTGAGTCAAGACATATGTACTAAAGATGGCACAACGTTCTGACCAAAAAGAGCTCTGATTTCATATATTTTTACTCTTTTTTTGTTTTTACATTTCTTTCTAAAAAGACAATACAGGAAGGTTTAACCTTCAGTTTGATGTAATAAACATGTGGTTACACCATTGAGTGTGACAAGAGTAAGTTCCGAAGCTTAAACGTCGTTCCAAAGGGAGCACAGAGTAAGTTGAAGCTCAAAAGTTGTTCCTAAGGGAGCGCATAGTAAGTTCTGAAGCTCCAAAGTCATTCCTAAGGTAGCACAGAGTAAGTTCCGAAGCTCAAAAGTCGTTCCTAAGGGAATGCAGAGCTAAAATACCACCTAAGTAAAAGGTGAAGAAGCTCCAAAGTCATTCCTAGGGGAATGTAGAGCTTAAATACCACCTAAATCAAAGGTAAAGAAGCTCCAAAGTCATTCCTAAGGGGATGCAGACCTTAGCTCCAAAGTCGTTCCTAAGGGGATGAAGAGCTGAAATACCACCTAAGTAAAAGGTGAAGAGACTCCAAAGTTGTTCCCAAGGGGATGTAGAGTCTAGGTGTGTATTTGTCTGGTTTCTTACTTTCGGCACAAGTGACATTCCGCATCATATCATCATATCATATTGCATAGCATCGCATCATACATCATCTTGCATTACCAAAAAAGATGTGGAGAAACAAAGGGAAGTTGCCCTTTCGAAAGAATTGACCAGATAATGCAAAGGGAATACTATAGCATGAGACATGCTTTCGGTAGATATATCTTTCTATAAAAAGTTAGTCTTCGACAGCAGTGACATAAGGAGAGTTGTTTTCTTCGCGACGCGTGAAAAGAAGGGAAGGTGTTTTTTCGCCAACAACTAAAAAATGGTACGTACGAAGATTTCATGCATCACAAAGAAATTACATCAATATACATAAACTTGATGTTTGTTTCTTACAAAGGACGAAAGCCATACACAAGCATCACACTTTCAAGCATACAAAAATTTATTGTTCCTTCAGCACTTTTTTAGTAGCTTCATTTAGCAGTCTGTCGACGGCTTCGTCAAGAGCTTCATTAGCGATTCTTATTATGTCTAACGTTTCCTTCATGGCCAAGTCAACTTCGGGATTATACGGCTCCGGTGGAGGTGAAAGTTCAGCTGCAATAGAAAATGTGTTGGTTAATTTCGAAGCTAAAAACGAACTCTGAAGCTAAACCTCAGTAAAAGTACCTATAAGCCTTGTGCGCTCAGCAACTTCTTCAGCTCGCTTAGCTTCTTCTTGAGAGTCGTGAGATTCTTTTTTCATTTTTTCTAATCGCTTCATCAGCCATCTCATGACCGCCCTTCATCCATATATCGGAGTAGAATCTCCCGCCCAACATAGAAGCCTCAACCGAAGGGTCTTTGGTGTCGTCCACCGAGAAAACAAATCCCGGCTGACCTGCAGCCTTAACATGCTCACAACCAGCTTTCTCTAAGGTTGCCACAACCCCTCGTGTGCCAGCGAATGCGCAAAAGTCTCCCCGATCACTTAAGATTTCATCAAAGGCTTGGACTTCTCCACTAATCCACTGGATGACACCATCGGGGTCGCCGCGGATGAATTTCTGCTCGAAAGAATATGCTCCCACCTTTGCAAAACTATTCTTTAGAGTTTTGGCGCACTCCAAGGATATTTCTTAGCATCTCTCTTTGGAGTCGTGGAGCTCTTTGATATTCTTTTGTACCCTTAATCTTTCAATTTCGCTTATCTTGTGCTTCGCCTTTGCAACTTCAAATCTTCAACTTCGGCCTTGTGAGCTTTGGCTTGTGCACTAAGTTTGGCTTCACTAGTTTTCAGCCTATCCACTAAAGAAAACAATATCTTATCTTTCTCGAGAGCTTCGTTCCTTAGTGAAATGACTTATGTCCGAAGATTCCCAAGAGCTATCTGATAGCTCTCGTCTTCTGCTTCCTTTTGGGCCTTTAAAGCCTTACTTAGAATCAAGCCCTAATAATAAAAATATATGAGAACATAACGATAGCAAGAAAAGCTACAAATATAGTTTATTTTACAATAAAAGTATATGTACCTTCAAGCTATTATAAACAAGGCTATCTGCAAGATCATCCTTCGACAATGCAGATAGGCCGAGTTCAAGCTTCGGGTACCACATGTTTTTCATCATTTCCCAGTAGACAGAGATCTCTTTATTGTCTGACATGCAATAGAGAAAATCATCCTCATCATTGCCGCTATACACCAAGGATCCTCGAGGATACTTCAGATCCTTGGCATACTGTCTTGCTTCGGTAATCTGCTCCTCTGACAATTGCTTCCCCGAAGCATGTCACACAATGAACTCTAGCTCTTCGGTAGGTACTCCGGGAGCAGGAGACTTGGACTCCTTGTCACACCCTGTTTTAAGGGACAAAGCCGGGTGCATCTCATACATGCGCCAATGAAGACAACATATATAATAACAGAGTGTATAGAGATAAATGTCACAATAAAATTAGAGTATTTATTACATAGCGGAAGTCTTACAAAATAAAAGATAAATATAACAGGATCTAAAATCCATCCTTGGTGCCAGAAAGTCGACTGGGAGACGCCACCTAGATCAAATCGAACTCCTCGATGCGTGGCTCCTCCTGAAGCACTTGTTCTTCTCCTGTGGGGGTGTGAGACAGCAAGGGTGAGCTCACACATGTTCATCGCTCAACAAGTTGTGGGGAATAATGTGGCATGAACTCACCAAAGGTGGAAGATCATGTATAGTGTAAGGCTTACCAAAGAGAATGGTTAAAGCTGAGCATTGCTTTTAAAGTTGGTCAAAATTTTATTAGCAATTACTAGATGTAAGTAAATACCAAACCATAATAACAATAATATAACAAAATTAATAATAAACCCATGCAAATGCAAATGATAAATTGAGTTTAGGTTCCATAAATTAATCATGCGAGAGTCCTGAGCTGCTCTTGACTGTGAGCTCGACTAGTATACCAGTTTTACACTCTACAGAGGTTGTACCCTTTACCCACAAGTCGTGTATCCCATGTAACCAGGGTTATCTAGACCCTTAGACACTACCGAGGTGAATGGCTAGGGATCCACTATGAGGCCTTTACAAAGTTCCACTAGCTTCTGAAAACCCGCTACAGTTTATGGGAAGAGCACTGGCAAGAATCGCTCGTCTGACCGCCATCGTACCAAAATCAACCCGAGAACCTCCTTGCATGCAACTCCCCTACTGCCCTTGCCCCTTTCGGGTAAGGTAGTCTTCCACTAGCTTTCCTAATTAGTTAGCCAAGGGGTCCCATTCCTCCCTTGTGGTGGCACGTGTTTCTCAAGTTAAGCACCATGTTCCAATTAAAGATAATAATGATCTTGACATGAACATAAATAAAATAACAGAATAATTGGAATATGGATCTAATGAAATATTAACCCAAAACCATATAAAGCAATAGCAGAACTACCCAAGTGATTCAGGGGTAAACAAGATAAACAGACTAGAGTGACCTATTGGGTACCTTCAAAATTAAACCTATGCATTGAATAGTGATAATAAAGAACATTATTCTGTAATAGAAGTGGTCAAGGGCACAACTTGCCTGGCACTTGAGATTCCAATTACCAGGGTGATTCTTCAGATCCTCGTGATCTCACTGCTAGTCGTAGCAATACAAACAAACATAGTATAAACAAAATTAACATCACACCAAACATAAGAACAGACTGAATAATAATGATCTACGCGAAGCTACGAGATCGTGGGCTTGAGATTCACTAAAATCGGAGTTACGATTAAGGAGTTATGATTTTATAAAAGATCTGTGTGATTGAAATGTCAAACTATATTATAATTTGGTCAGTATAAATCATATGAGAGGTTATTCTATAGACAATTATCTCAACTTTAATTTAAGTTATAAATTGACCATAAATTATATTCTAGTAGATTATAATGATAAGCAGATTAACAAGACTAACCAACATAAGTTAAATAGAAATCTAATTATAAAATAATGAGACATGGTATAATAAATGTTGTTATTGCATAGTATATATTTATACGAGATTAACGCAACTTGAACGGATCAAATCGAAGTTATAGATTTTAAGTTATGAATTTCTAAGGATTTATGTGTTTTGTACAAGATTAAATAGGGTATAAATTTTAATTTGACTTTCATGTCAAAACAAAGGTACTATGTGATAAACAATAATATTATAGAATTATAGAAATTTGAATGGACTCATTTGGACTTAATATGAATTTTCTATGGATTTAACAAGATTTAGGAATTGTTTTTATATAAGAAATTCATTTTATAAATCAATTTCTCTGATTTACCATTTCCCTGGATTGTGCCTTAATTATCAGATAAGACAAGGACCCCTGCGCAAGTATTCCCGTGACTCAAACAACCCCGGCTATGGATTGCGGGTTGATTTTCCTTTTCCCTGAGGACCCTTATGCAAAATGAACCTAGCGAAAGGGTATCAGTCATTTCTGGCCATCCGATCTTAAGCCATGCGCTCGGATCTGATCCTCACTTCATCAAACCGGTATGTAACAATGGCCGCACGATCTCGAATCGACGAACCAGATTTTATGCATGCGAGATCCACCCAGACCATAGATCTTGCGATCCACGACCACGATCACCACCCTAAACCAGTATGAGGTGCTCTAATCACGAACGTACGATGGCAATCCGACGGCCACCTGTCCATCCCCCAGCTACTACCATCCCCAGCAACCGCGTGCGGCGGCGCCACCCAAAGTCATGGCGGATCCCTGCCGGAGGAGCTCAATTCGAGTGATTTCGTCCCCCAATCGCTACAATAATTGGTGCTACACGAAGCAGGGGATATGGCGAACACATAGGAGGTGAAATTACCAAGGATTGGACGCGCGGGCGAGCTGTCCACGATGAGGGTCGACTCGTGACGAGGGAAGAACTCCGATGAGGAATTCAGCACACCAGAGACGACCCCGATTGCTGGCGATTCCTGTGCAAGCTTCCAAGGTCCCCTGGTGACGGCACACAGGCACCCACCGAGGCAAGTCGGTAGTGGATCGAAGTTGGCCCGCGACAGTGGCGAGTGGCCAGAGAGGGGCGCGCGGCAGCAGGGATTCCAGAGAACAGGGATGGCGCGAGCGACGACGAGGGGGGTCGCGAGTGGAGGAAGGAGAAGTCACAGACTCCCGAGTCGAACGCCGAGGATCCCGTGGTAGTGGTTGGACTCATCCGCCCATGGAACTCAGAGTCTGTTGCGCGATTGGTTGTGAGGCCAGTAGCTAGCGATGACCCAAGTGAGCCAAGTGCAGAGGATAGGCCGCACGCGCGACCCCGCGGTGTCCGTGCCACACGTGCTAGTGAGCATGGACCCACTCTCGGAGATCTCGACGCGTCCGTTTGAGTCTACCGCCGAGCTAGAAGGTGAAGCTGATGCCAGGGGCCCACCAAACAGAGACACCAGCGCCAGAGGGAGTTGTTTTAGTGCGTGTGGAGGCTACATTCCAGGCCCGCTTATCGGCGAGTTCCAGCGGTGTGTGGGAGCGCGGTCATGGGGACTGGTCTGAGGGGCCCACGTGACAGTCACGGGATTTCTCTCCACAGGGCCGCGTGGGGTGGGAATGGAGATGGGCCGCGAGCAATGGTTTTGGGCCCAAATAACATTTTATTTGTTTTTCTTTTTATTTCCTTCTCCTTTCCTTTTCTATTTTTATTCCCACCTTCAAAATTCAGATTTAAATAGAGTTTCAAATTCTAATCTAATTGTAACATCCAGAATAACAACATGAAGGCAAAGTATAAATATTTATAGACTTATATATTTATTTTAAGTATTTTTGTTTCCTTTACATCCTCTTTTTTCTATTTTATTTTCTGTTCTCCTTTCTCTTATTATCAAATTCCAAACTAAATTTAAATTCATGTTTGAACTTTGAATTCACAATTCTATCTTGTATAATATTTTTGCACTTTGAAATCTTATTTATTTATTATTTATTCTTCTTCCCACTATTTAATTCTAGTAATAGTAGATGACTTTAATATAATTTCCTTCCTCTTTTCTTTTTGAAGTTAAACATTCAAAGGCATGAGAAATCCAAGAAGGTTTCAAAAATTCTAAAATCTCTATCATAGATATTCTTATTTCTTTGTTTTATTATTTTACTATTTTTAAATTTTTTATTATACAAATTTTGGGATGTTACACTCCAGAGGGGCACCTTCTTTTTCCAGGATTAGTGGTGCAATTTGCGAAGGTCTTGCTTCGGCAAAAACTGAGGGTCCAACCTCAGAAACAGCTTGCATCGTGCCAGCTTCGTCAGATTTCTTTAAAATTTCGCCTTCTGTACTAGGCGCTTCAGCAGAAGCAGGAGTTGATGCCTTTATAGATTCTATAACAGTGTTTAGTACATTGACCATTCTCCTCTTCCTTGGAGTTGTTGTAGGGATCCTTGATGCCTTCGGCAGTTCCGTCTTGCGTGGTGGACTCAAGGTCTTCAGCTGCTCTGCCACCATTTCCAGTTTCGACTCCTCAGCCGGTTATGTCCTAGCTTCAATGGGCACAGAACGACTTGGCTCAGACATAGAAGTGGACCCTTCAATTAGCTTTGGCACTTCGGCCGTCTCAATGCGCCAGGGTCAACGTGTCACAACTTTAACCTTCTTTGACTTCGGCGCGCTAGAAGTCGCCGAAGTAGCAGTTTTTCTCTTTTTCCTTGCTTCCGTGAAGGGCAGCAATAGTCTGGATATACAAATCCGATGACATCGAATACCCTGTTCAGCCTCTTTTTGTAATACCCACTTTGTAAGAAAAAAATCTAAAAGGAGAAATGATATTCCTTTATATATGCGTGTTATCTATATTTATCATTTCATGTGAACACCACCTTTAAACAAATAAATAAATGACAAAAGACACCCAAAAATAATACATGCATTATGATGGGGTTTTATTTTGTGTGCATTTTGTGACAACATAAAATAATGTGAAAAGAATTATATTAATACCCAAATGGGAAATTAAGATCTAAAAGAAACTCTAGAATTGGAGAAAGAGAGAACTAATTATAATAAAATAAATACTAAATTTAGACAAAATTATCCATACCATGTCTAAGATGTGTCTTTAATGAGAGAACAAATTTACCATGAAGTTTGAGTTGGAAAGGGAATTCAAATTTTGAATTTGAAAAGAAAAAGGTAAAAGAAAAGAGAAATAAAAGAAAATATAAAAGAAAAGGTAAAAACGCTGGAATGGGCTCACTACACGCCATTCGGCCCATTACTGTTTTTCCCTCGGCGCGCGCACGGCCCAACTCCATCCCGTGGCGCCGACATGTGGGCTCCATTCGCCAGCCTCCTCTCGCGCACGCGTCGACACAAAGGGGTCCGGCTGTCAGCCACTTAGTGCGCTCGCGCCCGTTTTCTTGCTCTATCACTGACTGACGGGGTCCCGGCGTTAGAGCAGGTCGTGCCCAAGCTCCACGCAAATGTCGCCGCGGCTCAACCAACTCTATTATGCTCGCCAAGGGCCGTTCCTACGAATTGGGCGCTCCGCTCGTATATAATCGTCGTCCGCAACCCTCCTGTTCTCCTAATTCGCCGGACCGAGCCGGAGCCATGTGCCAATTCGATCGAAAGGGAGGAGAGGGGGAACAGAGTGTGCCGCCACCGGTGAGTCTCGTCTCTGCCGGGCCTCTGTCCTCAGAGTGGGGTCGAGGAGGGCCGTTAGCACCTGGGTAGTCGTCTATGGCCACTATTGAAGGTCGGGACCTGCGGTGCGTGAACAATTCCTCGCCGTCGATCCCAAATCGCCGGGGAACCGTGGGTGACTGTGGACTGCACGCCTACTCGTACGATTCTCGCTATGGATCCCTTAACTGTACTCGCCTTCATTTCCACAACGAGTAAAACCGATTGATTTGAAGTTGGTACACCTATGTCGAGGATCTATCTCGCCGGCAATGGCGCTCGCCGTAGCTTTAACGCGGGCATTGTTCTCGGTGTTGGGGGGGAAGACGGGTGTTGGTCGGTTGATAGGCAAATCGACGGTCCCGGGCGTGCCACTGCAAGGATGATGCCTGGACCACTCGATCTGGATTGGGCGCTGGAGACTACGCGAGGGTGGCGGTCCGACCACGTTGATGTGAGCCATCGAATACTAATCCGAGGGGTAGCGTGGTCTTGCGGGTTATGATCTGTTATGGGCCGTTGATCTTGGATCGTGTGGATTCCACTGCGTACCGTTTCGGTTTAGGATAGATCTAATCCGCGCCATCCACGCGTGATCGGACGGTCCAAACCCCACCGTACCCCCTTCGCGGTAATGTTTTGCATAAGAGACCCCCGCAGAAGCTAGAATCAACCCACCGTCCAATTGGGGGGCTCCTTGTGTCTTAAGAATATTTATACCAGACCCCCTGTGTTTCGATTCAATTGAAGCTCGGTCCAGAGAACATATAAAAATAGGTAAATAAATAAAGAAATTGATTTTTAATACAAAAATAAACCCTAGAACTTGTTTATTCCATAAAAAATTCATATGAACTCCAAAATAATCCATTCTAGTTTCTAAAATTTTGTAATATTAATGTTTATCACTTAGAGTCTCTGTTTTTACAAGAAAACAGTAAGAAAATTTATTTCCCACTTAATCCTATTTCAAGCACATAAAACCTTTGGAAATTCATACCTTAAAATCTATAACTCCAAAATTAATGATTCCTGTTCCTAGATTCTTATTTTAATATGTAGATTATTATTATGTATTTTGTTTACATGATTGGTATGATGTTAATTTTCTCTATATACTGTGCTTGTTTGTATTGTGGCGAGTAGAACAGCCTGTGTCTGAGGATCCTGGTGCCCAGCAGATAGAAGTAGCTGAGCATGAGCTAATTAAAGGCAAGTTGTGCTCTAGACCACTTTTTACCCAATAATGTTCTTTAATATCACTTATTCATGCATAGGTTTAATTTTGATGGGACCCGATAGGTCACCCTAGACTGTTTATCTCTTTACCTTGTTATCCCTGAATCACATGGGTAGTTTTGCTATTGCTTTACATAGTTTTTGGGATAATATTTCATTATATCCATATTCCAATTATTTTGTTATTCTATTTATGTTCATGTCAAGATCATTATTATCTTTAATTGGAACATGGAGCTTAACTTGAGAAACAAGTGCCACCACAAGGGAGGAATGGGACCCCTTGGCTAACTAATTAAGAAAGCTAGTGGAAGACTACCTTACCCAAAAGGGGCAAGGGCAGTAGGGGAGTTGCATGCAAGGAGGTTCTCAGGTTGAATTTGCTGCGATGGCGGTCAGACGGGGGACTCTTGCAAGTGCTCTTCCCATAAACTGTAGCGGGTTTTCGGAAGCTAGTGGAACTTTGTAAAGGCCTCGTAGTGGATCCCTAGCCATTCACCTCGGTAGTGTCTAAGGGTCTAGCTAGCCCTGGCAACATGGAAACACGACTTGTGGGTAAAGGGTACAACCTCTGCAGAGTGTAAAACTGGTATACTAGCCGAGCTCACGGTCAAGAGTAGCTCAGGACTCTCGCATGATTAATTTATGTAACTTAAATTCAATTTTGTCATTTGCATATGCATGGGATTATCTATTAATTTTGTTCTATTACTTTTATGAAGGTTTGGTATTTACTTACATATAGTAACTGCTAATAAAATTTTGACCAACTAATTAAAAGCAATGCTCAGCTTTAACCCCTGTTGTTGATTAGCCTTACACATCACATGAACTCCCACCTTTGGTGAGTTCATGCCCACTGGTTTCCCCACAACTTGTTGAGCTATGATCATGTGTGAGCTCACCCTTGCTATCTCACACCCCCCCATAGGAGAAGAACAGGTGGTTCAGGAGGAGCAACACAACGAGGAGTTCGATCTGATCTAGGTGGCGTTTCCCAGTTGACTTATCGGCGCCAAGGATTATCCTTAGTTCATTATATATTTATCTTTTATTTTGTAATAAGACTTGCGCTATGTAATAAATACTCTGATGTTATTGTGACATTTATCTCTATACACTCTGTTATTATATATGTTGTCTTCTTGGCGCATGTATAAGATGCACCCGGCTTTGTTCCTTAAAGCCCGGGTGTGGCAGAAGTGGTATCAGAGGAAATGTTGACTGTAGGACAAAACCTAGATAGAAATGGACAAAACCCTTACCTACTTATCTTACTCTGATTCTTTCTATACTCATCTTGTCTTGATCCTGTCTCACCTTTTGTTGTTCTACTCTGATTATTCTTACCTTTACTACTCTAAGACAAGATGGATTTCACACCTTGGAATCCTACAACTATGAACTTTTTCAGAGATAGGGAACCTAAGACGAAATTAAAACCTTTTTCTCTAGTTAAAAATGTTGGTTGATTGTTCTGATGATAAATGCCTGATTTGCTTCTTTGATTGACTGAGATATTATAAATGGACATCTTAGCGTACCACCATAAGGTATTGAGTTAGCTTTAGTAGGTAAAACATTAATCTGCTTAGCTAATAAATCTCCCAAAATAACATGATTCGTAACTACCTGCCTTGTCTACTATTCTCTCTTACCATATGTTTCTAACTCAGATGGTCAATACCAGGAAGGGTGGTGGAATTGATCTACCTCCTAATCGACACACTCGGAGGATATTTAGACAACCCCAACAACAACAACAACCTGAGACGGATCCTCCAAATCCTCCACCAGCCGGAGTTGACCCAATGGTTGCAGCTCAAATGAGGATGATGCAACAAATGACGGACACTATGGCAGATATGCATGCTCAGATGCAGCAGGAACGCCAAGTGATGCGCCAAGAACAGGAGGAGATACGTCGGGAGATGCGCCAAGAGCGATAGGAGATATGCTAGGAAAGGAGGGCACAACAGCAACAGCAACAGTAGCAACAGCAGCAACAGCAACAAGTACCACTGCCTCCACCTCCACCACCAGTTCCACCCCTAGGACAAGCATCGAGAGTTCATGAGCCATAAGCCACCGACATTTGCTAGTTCTCCTAATCCACTACACGCAGATGATTGGCTAAAGTCTGTAGAGAAGATGTTGAACATTGCTCAGTGCTCTGACCGGGAGAAGGTTCTATATGCTTCTGGTCGTTTGACAGGTCCCGCTGCTGATTGGTGGGATTCATATATTGTTGCCCACGATGCTGCTGATACTATCACATGGGTGGAGTTTACTACTCAGTTCAGGAACTACCACATACCTGCTGGACTAATGAAGATTAAGAAGAAAGAATTTCTATCGCTGCAGCAAGGAAGCATGTCAGTCAGCAAGTATCGTGACAAGTTCATTCAGCTCTCCAGATATGCTCCAAATGAGGTTGCCGAAGATGAGAGGAAGCAGGAGCACTTTATTGAAGGATTCAATGGACCTCTGCAGTATGCTCTAGTGGCACATACATTTCCATCATTCCAGAGGCTGCTTGACAAGGCCCTAGCTATTGAACACAAGTGTGTTCAGCTGGGAGATTTGAAGAGGAAGGCTATATCCCAAGGACAAGGAAGCAGCAGTGTTCATCCATGCTATAGTTCACTCCAGGGTACACCAGTTCGCACTGGCGGAGGCTAGCGTCCAGTTCAGCACTCACCTCAGAGGACTCCACCAACTCGTTAGGCTACCCCCACTGGCACCCCGATGAAGTTTTCAGGACAGAGTGCAGGCACTACTTGCTACAAGTGTGGGAAGACTGGACATTATGCAAATGTTTGCCCACAGAGGATTGCTACTACCCAAGTTCAGAACAAGCAGCAGACTCCAGGATCTGGCAAGAGATTCTCGATTGCTAGGGTTAATCAGGTCAGCACTGATGCTACTGCGGAAGGAGCTGACATCACACTTGGTATGTTTTACATTAATGCAATTCCTGCAACAATGCTATTTGATTCTGGTGCTACACATTCATTCATGTCTGCTCGATATGCCAACACAAATGAGTTACCACTGAAAAATATGAAAACACCAATGATAGTAATTACACCTAAAGGGCCTGTTGAGGCAAATCATACGACACATAAATTGACATTGACAATTATGGGTAGAGAATTTGGAGCTACTGCTATAATATTAGAGGCAAGCAGTATAGATCTGATCCTTGGTATGTCATGGTTAAGAAAGGCAAAGGCCATTATACTATGGTAGGGGTACAGTAGAACTCACCAGCCCTAAAGGAGAAAGATTCAACATTGAAATTACAGTAACCACCTCTTCTAGACGTGTGATGTTCTTTATAGCTAAGGAGTTTGTTGGTAACAACATCCGTGTGGTTAGGGATTTTCTGGATGTATTTCTAGAGGAGTTACTAGAGATGCCACCAGATAGGGAAGTTGAGTTTGTCATTGATCTCTTACCTAGGACTGCTCCTATTTCTAAACGGCCATACAGGATGTTCGTAGAAGAATTAAAGGAACTTAAGAAGCAGTTAACTGAGTTACAAGAGGCCAGGTACATTCATCTGAGTTCCTCACCTTGGGGAGCGTCGGTTCTGTTCGTATAGAAGAAGGATGGATTGCAAAGGATGTGTGTGGATCATAGATCCCTTAATGATGTTACTGTGAAGAACAAGTATCTGTTACCCCGCATTGAGGATTTATTTGATCAGATGAGAGGTGCTAGGGTATTCTCGAAGATTGATCTCCGATCGGGTTACCATCAAATGAGGATTAGGCCGTCGGATATTCCCAAGACAGCTTTCTCAACCCGATATGGTTTATATGAGTTCACGGTTATGTCATTTGGACTAACTAATGCACCAGCTTATTTTATGAATTTGATGAATAAGGTATTTATGGAGTATTTGGACAGATTCGTCGTAGTATTCATCGACGATATACTTATTTATTCCAAGAGTGACAGTGATCATGAGGAACATCTAAGGTTGGTGCTACATAAGCTACGGGATAACCAACTCTACGCCAAGTATAGCAAATGTGAGTTTTGGATTGACGAGGTGCCATTCCTTGGACATATCATTTCTAATGGAGGAATATCAGTGGATCCTGCTAAAGTCAAGGAGATAATGGCATGGAGCATACCCACTACAGTTACAGAGATCTATAGTTTCTTGGGGCTTGCAGGATACTATCGAAGATTTATTGAAGGATTTTCTAAGATTGCCAAGCCTATGACCTCACTTTTGGAGAAGGGAAGAGAGTTCAAGTGGGACGAGAAGTGCCAAGATAGCTTTGATCAATTAAAGAAGAGATTGATGTCACCACCAGTGTTGGTTATGCCAGATCTACAGAAGGGATTTGACATTTATTGTGATGCATGTGGCTAAGGCTTGGTGTGCTTATGCAAGAAGGACACGTGATTGCCTGCGCGTCTCGTCAGTTGCAAAAACATGAGTTGAACTACCCCACTCATGACTTAGAACTGGCAGCTGTAGTGCATGCACTTAAGATATGGAGACATTATATCATGGGAACCAAGTGTCAAGTGTACACGGATCATAAGAGTTTGAAGTATATTTTTCACTCAGAAGGATCTCAACCTTAGGCAACACCGATGGTTGGAGCTCATAAAGGATTATGATTTGGAGATTCACTATCACCCGGGCAAGGGGAATTTGGTTGCAGATGCCTTGAGTCATAAGGAACACGTTCATTCAGCTATTGTGGCCCAGCTACCTGATGAGATTGTGGAGAATTTCAGGAGACTTAACCTGGGGATAGTTGCCCACACTGAAGGAGTTACCATTGATGTGGAACCTACCCTGGAACAAGAAATCTATAAAGGTCAGGTTGGTGATGTTAAGATACAAGAGATCAAGGATCTTATTACTAAAGGTAGAGGTCCAGAATTCATGGAGGATGAGCAAGGCACCGTATGGTTCAAGGATAGGATATGTGTTCCTAATATTGAAAGCCTTCGTGAGACTATTTTAAAGGAGGCCCATGACTCAGATTATTCTATTCATCCTGGTAGTACCAAGATGTATCAGGTTTTGAAGCAGAAATACTGGTGGTATGGATTGAAGAGAGATGTGGCTGCACATGTGGCTATGTGCGATGTGTGTCAAAGAGTTAAGGCTGAACACCAGAGGCCAGCTGGACTACCGCACCCACCAAAGATACCTGAGTGGAAGTGAGAAGAGATTGGTATAGATTTCATTACTAGATTGCCTCGCACCCAGAAAGGATATGACTCTATATGGGTGATTGTGCATAGATTGACTAAAGTGGCTCATTTCATTTTGGTCAAGACTACTTATAAAGGTTCTCAGCTAGCAGAGTTGTATATGGCTCAGATTGTGTGTTTACATGGAGTACCAAAGAAGATCGTGTCTGATCAAGGTTCACAGTTTACCTCAAGGTTCTGGAGAAGCTTTCATGAGAATATGAATACAAAGTTGAACTTTAGTACAGCCTATCACCCTCAGACTGATGGACAGACTGAAAGAACTAATCAGGTGTTGGAAGACATGTTGAGGGCTTGTGCACTTCAGCATGGAGGAAGTTGGGATAAAAGTCTACCATATGCTAAATTCTCATATAATAATAGTTATCAGGCCAATCTGAAGATGTCACCTTTTGAAGCTTTATATGGCAGGAAGTGCAGGACTCCTCTATATTGGGATCAGACTGGATAAAGACAGTTCTTTGGCCTAAACTGATTCAAGAGGCAGAAGAACAAGTCCAAATAATTTGGGAGAATTTGAGGGTAGCTCAAACCAGGCAAAAGAGCTATGCTGATAATAGAAGAAGACCACTGGATTTTGAGGAAGGAGATCATGTGTACCTCAAGGTGTCACCACTCTGTGGAATGAGGAGATTTAAAGTTAAGGGCAAATTGTCCCCTCGCTTTATTGGACCATTCAGAATCTTTAGGCAAGTTGGGGAGATGGTATACCAACTCGAGTTACCTGATAGTCTATCTAGTGTGCACAATGTATTCCATGTGTCTCAACTTAAGAAGTGTCTCCGTGTCCCTGAGGAACAGTTACCAATAGAAGAGCTCAGTGTTCAGGGTGATTTCACTTATACGGAATACCCTGTCAAGATTCTTGATACATTGACTTGAGTTACAAGAAATAAGGTGATAAAGATGTGCAAAGTGCAATGGAGTCACCATGGAGAAGATGAGGCAACATGGGAAAGAGAAGAAGACCTTCGAATAGATTTTCCTCATCTTTTCCCTAATCCTTCCTAAATCTCAAGGACGAGATTCTTGTTGAGGGGGTAGGATTTGTAATACCCACTTTGTAAGAAAAAAATCTAAAAGGAGAAATGATATTCCTTTATATATATGTGTGTTATCTATATTTATCATTTCATGTGAACACCACCTTTAAACAAATAAATAAATGACAAAAGACACCCAAAAATAATACATGCATCATGCTGGGGTTTTATTTTGTGTGCATTCTGTGACCACATAAAATAATGTGAAAAGAATTATATTAATACCCAAATGGGAAATTAAGATCTAAAAGAAACTCTAGAATTGGAGAAAGAGAGCACTAATTATCATAAAAAAATACCGAACGACCAACACCGAGAACAATGCCCATCAAACGACCAACACCCGTCTTCTCGGTGTTAGGGGGGAAGACGGGTGTTGGTCGGTTGATGGGCAAATCGATGGTCCCGGGCATGCCACTACAAGGATGATGCCAGGACCACTCGATCTGGATTGGGCGCTAGAGATTACGCGAGGGGTGGCAGTCTGACCGCGTCTATGTGAGCCATCGAATCCTGATCCGAGGGGTAGCGCGGTCTTGCGGGTTATGATCTATTGTGGGTCGTTGATCTTGGATCGTGTGGATTCCACTGCGTACCGTTTCAGTTTAGGATAGATCTAATCCACGCCATCCGCGTGTGATCGGACGGTCCAAACCCCACTGTACCCCTTCGCGGTAACGTTTTGCATAAGAGACCCCGTAGAAGCTAGAATCAACCCATCGTCCAATTGGGGGGCGCCCTATGTCTTAAGAATATTTATACCAGACCCCCTGTGTTTCGATTTAATTGAAGCTCGGTCCAGAGAACATATAAAAATAGGTAAATAAATATAGAAATTGATTTTTAATACAAAAATAAACCCTAGAACTTGTTTATTCCATAGAAAATTCATATGAACTCCAAAATAACCCATTCCAGTTTCTAAAATTTTGTAATATTAATGTCTATCACTTAGAGTCTCTGTTTTTACAAGAAAACAAAAAGAAAATTTATTTCCCACTTAATCCTATTTCAAGCACATAAAACCTTTGGAAATTCATACCTTAAAATCTATAACTCCAAAATTAATGATTCCTATTCCTAGATTCTTATTTTAATGTGTAGATTATTATTATGTATTTTGTTTACATGATTGGTGTGATGTTAATTTTCTCTATGTACTGTGCTTGTTTGTATTGTGGCGAGTAGAAGAGCCTGTGTCTGAGGATCCTGGTGCCCAGCAGATACAAGTAGCTGAGCATGAGCTCATTGAAGGCAAGTTGTGCCCTTGACCACTTTTTACCCAATAATGTTCTTTAATATCACTTATTCATGCATAGGTTTAATTTTGATGGGACCCGATAGGTCACCCTAGACTGTTTATCTCTTTAACTTGTTATCCCTGAATCACATGGGTAGTTTTGCTATTGCTTTACATGGTTTTTGGGATAATATTTCATTATATCCATGTTCCAATTATTTCGTTATTCTATTTATGTTCATGTCAAGATCATTATAATCTTTAATTGGAACATGGAGCTTAACTTGAGAAACAAGTGCCACCACAAGGGAGGAATGGGACCCCTTGGCTAAATAATTAGCAAAGCTAGTGGAAGACTACCTTACCCGAAAGGGGCAAGGGCAGTAGGGGAGTTGGATGCAAGGAGGTTGTTGGGTTGATTTTGCTGCGATCGCGATCAGACGGGGGACTCTTGCAAGTGCTCTTCCCATAAACTGTAGCGGGTTTTCAGAAGCTAGTGGAACTTTGTAAAGGCCTCGTAGTGGATCCCTAGCCATTCACCTCGGTAGTGTCTAAGGGTCTAGCTAGCCCTGGCAACATGGGAAACACGACTTGTGGGTAAAGGGTACAACCTCTGCAGAGTGTAAAACTGGTATACTAGCCGAGCTCACGGTCAAGAGCAGCTCAAGACTCTCGCATGATTAATTTATGTAACTTAAATTCAATTTTGTCATTTGCATATGCATGGGATTATCTATTAATTTTGTTCTATTACTTTTATTAAGGTTTGGTATTTACTTACATATAGTAACTGCTAATAAAATTTTGACCAACTAATTAAAAGCAATGCTCAGCTTTAACCCCTGTTGTTGATTAGCCTTACACATCACATGAACTCTCACCTTTGGTAAGTTCATGCCCACTGGTTTGCCCACAACTTGTTGAGCTATGATCATGTGTGAGCTCACCCTTACTATCTCACCCTCCCCCCATAGGAGAAGAACAGGTGGTTCAGGAGGAGCCACACAACGAGGAGTTCGATCTAATCTATGTGGCGTTTCCCAGTTGACTTATCGGCGCCAAGGATGATCCTAAGTTCGTTATATATTTGTCTTTTATTTTGTAATAAGACTTCCGCTATGTAATAAATACTCTGATTTTATTGTGACATTTATCTCTATACACTCTGTTATTATATATGTTGTCTTCTTGGCGCATGTATGAGATGCACCTGGCTTTGTTCCTTAAAGCCCTGTGTGACACTTTTTGCCTCGAGCTCCAAAGGCAGTTGTCATGGCATCATCTTCAGCCTTCGAATATGCCCCAAGCAATTCATCACTAGTCGCTTCAATGGCATCTAGCCAGTCATCATTCGGCTCATCAAATTGGCTCATGTACCTGAAGGTATACTTCAGGTAAACTAAACCACCTTGGCTAGAGCCAGCAGCATTCTCCTTCAGCATTTCCCACCCATCTGCAAGTGGCCAGACTCTGTAAGCGATGTGCTCCTACACCAAGTCCCTTATGCCTATATAAGTACACATTGTACTGAAAGCCGCATGGCATGTTTGTATATCGTTCCCAAGGGCAGTGGCTGGCCTCCTTATGCCAAAGCGAGACCATATAGGGCGTTGGATAATCCCTCTCACATCCTCCCTTGCACTTAAATCATTTTTCACGTAAAACCATTCCTGCATCCATGAACCCGGCCACCTCTTCTGAAATGTGGGAACTGGGTAGCTCACTTCAGACCGAGGCACAAAACTGTAACAACCAAAGTTGTTGTGATATTGCTCCTTTCCAGTAGCCTTCGTCTCATAAGACAACTCATGAATATTGCAAAAGCATCTTGCACTTGGTTCCAGTCCTTGGTTCTTCATGGCCATATAAAGATCCCCACCTTGATGATGGCTTTGGGAGTAAGTTGATGAAGGTAAATTTCGAAGGTTTTTAGAACTTTGACTAGCAATTTATCCAGAGGGAACTTAAGCCCCGCTTTCATGAAGCTTCTATAAACCACCACTTCGTCAGCTTCGGGAAGAGGAACATTATCTTCCCCTCCAGCCCTCACAATTGAAATATCACGAAAGTACCTCCCCCTCATTGCATCAATATGCCATTATTAATAGTGGATTTTCCAAAGACAACATGGCTTGGTCTCTAGGGCCGATCTTTGGCATCTTCATTTCCACTTTCTACATCGAAACTTTCACTATCGCCAGACTTTTTAGATATTCCAGCCAGCATCTCATTCGCAATCTTCTCTGCATTGGTTTTCTCTATAGCTTCATAAAATCTAGCCAGCGCCGGATCAACAACCTTCTTTTCATCAGCCATTCAGTCGATGGTTGCTAGAATGCCGAAGCTTAAAATCCAATTGAACTTGACGAGCCAAGAAAGGTTAAAATGATGAACGCAATGTAAGCAACTGAAATAGCACAAAAAATACCTACGATGCAGGCTCCTATTTATATGTTCAGAGCCCCACAGTCTGGTGGGTCCCACAAGTCAGTGTAATTCGCTATTCTAGCGAAGGGAAGGTGTTTTTTGGACCTTCGGCTAAAGGCCTTCGCTCACGTCACAGTCTAAATTTGTTACAAAGAAACAAATCAATACTGCAAAGGTCTACTGTTGGGTGCCTTCTCCTTTCGAAGGTCCTCAAAAACATAATTACCCATTTGTTCAGCATAAGCTATTACAGGAAACTTTGTCTCCAAGATACAAGCTTCTCCCTTATGATGAAGGCACACAAGATGAAGCCAGATCCAAAGAGGATAAGAGTAAATGCCAAAGCTATCACTATATGGACAGCTTCGGCTCGCTATGAAGACGATGAACAATGATGACGACCAAAGGAGGAAAAGACTACTTAGCCCTTAATAACTTGTATCACAATCATGTGTAATTGTTGAGGACATAAATGTACTTTTGCTTGGGCTGCATCTCGTGCCTATAAATAGATGAACAGTAACATCATACTGTTCATGTTGGATTGTATTCACTTTCTCGCATCCGCACCTTCGAGCGAGCCGAAGGTATCAATGTAATATTAACATTGTTGATATTCATTTATGTTTTATGAAATGCAAGAATAAATGAGTTAATGAGTAACAATTATGATGTTTATTCTTTCGCATTCCTATTCACATATTAAATAATGAAGGTATGTCCTTCTTGACCTTCGTCAAATGAAGCATTATCCTTGTGAGGAGATAATCCTTCAGAAGACGAAGGTCTGTAATGATTAACAATTGTGTTGCCTTGTTCTTAATATACAACATTTGAGAACAAGTAACCAACACTTTCAAAACTTGAAAATATCTTTAGAAATCACATTTTTATACCATTGGCTAATTGCAAAAGAATTTGAAAAGACTTTTCCAATAGATTTGCAAAAACAAGCTAAGTGGTGCAAATGTGGTCCAAAATGTTAACTATATCAAAACAGTCATATATACTTAGAACTGCTTTCATTTCAAAGTAACTTATGCATATCTACCAAAATGCAAACTAGCTACATTTCTATACTTTGTATCTACTTTGGTTTGTGTTGGCATCAATCACCAAAAAGGGAGGGATTGAGAGGGAAATGACCTCAACCATCTCATATAATCGATTTTGGTGTTTGACGACCATCACGAACTTATGGACTAACTAGTTTGCCTAGTTGATCTTTTCTCAGATGCATAAAGTTCATATACATCTATTTGGAAAATGGACCCTTGGGCCATTTCTATAAATATGGGGTGAATCAGACTTGCACCAGCCTGTGGTGCACCGGACTATCCGGTGTGCAGCGGATAATGTCCGATGCCCAGGCTGGCGCGCCCAACGAACAGACCGCTCTCGAGAAAACTCAGCGCTACATGGCTAAAATTCATCAGACTATCCAGTGAGCCCATGGCCAACGGTCAACTTCGCCAATGGTCGACTGCCACCACGACTGCAAACAACAAAAGGTCAGAAACGATCAGAAGAACTCAGCGACGTCAGGTCACACCAGACTATCCGGTGTGGCACCGGACTGTCCGATGCGCCACAGGGGTAGGCAGATCCAACGGTCAACTACTATAGACCCCAATGGTCAGCGAACGTGATAGGCATCGGACAATGAACAGTGTCATGTCCGGTGCGCATCGGACTGTCCGGTACGCCCGTCGACAGGAAGCTGCTGCCAACAGCTATAATTGTGGTTGGGCTTATAAATACCCCCCAACCACCACCATTCAACACACCCAAGCATTCAATACATCCACATTCAATACAAGAGTAAGGAATTCATTCCAAGACAAAATCAAAGCCTCCAAATCCTCTCTAAGTGCCATAATTAAGACAAGTGATTAATAGTGATTAGTGACTTGAGAGAGTGTAACTCGTGTTTCATTTGTTTCTCTTATTGCTTGGTTTTTAATCATGCTTTCATCAGCTCCTTCTACAATCTAATTGACTTATAAAGCTAGCATGAGACACCTAAGTGTGTGGTGATCCTTGTGGGGTCTTTGTGATCCGTGAGTTTAAGAAGAAGCACTCAATCGGTCTAGGTGATCGATTGAGAGAGGGAAAGAGTTGAAACAAATCATCGTGTTCATTTGTGTTGATCATTACTCCATGATTTGATTCTCTCTCTCCCTCTCTCTCTAAGTTCTCTTGCTCACAATCTTTTGAGTTAGATCCCAAAGTCATCCACATTGATTGAGCAACTGATAGCAAGAAGAACTCTCTTCCACACTCCACATTTATTATAATTTGTTTCTAATCCTAACCCCGGGTTAAATTCATGTTCAAAGTTTATAATTTACAGGTTTCGCTTATTCACCCCCCCTCTAGGCGACTTTCACTATAAATAGAAGTGGAGCTCGTGTGTGAGGGCTCTCTTGGTCATTCCTAGCATACATTGAGCTCATTTGTAATCCTCTAACTCAAACTCTCACACTCGTTGTTTGAGATTACATTCTAGTGAGTGATTGAGAGCTTCTAGTGCATCTGCATCTATTGTGATCTTTTGAGGCACTAGGTGGTACACCGGGCAAGCGTCATTGACTTATTGCTCTTGGATGTTGCCACCTCCTGGACGGCTCGGGTGTTGTCTCCGTCGAGCTCTCCGTGAAGATTGTGGGGGAGCCGCGGTGTTGATTGTGAGGGGTTCGCGCCCACCTCGCCGAAGCGGCAAAGGCGACACTAGTGGAATCGTTGTATTAACTGAGTTCTTGTCCACTTGGCTCAAAGATCAAGTCATGTCTTGATATAGGAGCAAGTGAGAGCTTGAATTCCACCTCAACGTGGATTAAGGGTGATCGGCAAATCATCGATACCACGGGATAAATTTCGGTGTCATTCTCTCACTCTTTACTCATTACTTGCAAGTAGTTAGTAATTTGTGTATTGTCTATCATTTGTAGTATTTACATAAATTGCTCATCATATTTTTTTAGCCTATCAAAGCTAGGAAATTTATATCTCTTATTGTTTTGATTAAATTTCTCTAGTGTCTTTGATTTTAGTTAAAACCGTATATTCACCCCCTTTAGCAGGTGTCCTAGATCCTATAGTGGGCCATAGCATACACTGAGAAGATGGAGCAAGGCTGGCCACCATATGACGTCGACTACAAGAAAACCAACTAGATAGTTAGAAATCATGCCTAATTGAATATTATATACCTAAATAAAAAAGAGCGCATACCCATGCTTCTACATATTTGTCGAGGCTGCGGCTGCCTTGGTCGTGGGAGGGACCTTGCATCATCAGACACTGTTCCCAGCTAGCGTTGTGCACCTCGTCCCACTCAAACGAGCACCACCTCTCCACCATCTGCTCCCAGCACTGAGGAAACGCGGCACACCAATAATGAATCATCTACAAAAAAACAAGTACACAACATATCAGAAGATAAAATTAAGCAAATTTAATACAAATATTGGTCCCGAGTCAACGACATGGTTTGGGCTTCCTGCTTGTTCACCTTCTTCCCAAGGACGGAGCCATGGTAATTGACGATGGCTTGGATTCGTGCCTCATAGTGCATGTCCACGACGAGCTTCTTGAAGCTCATGGTGGCCACCACATCCGCCCTGGCCTCGTATCCAGCCTCGCATCTGAAGAAATCCTGCATACAAAGACGTTGTCCACACATTATTTCAAAAAGTGCAACGAATGCGATGTATTTTACAATATAGCATGAGGAAGACTTACGCACAACTCTTGCTTCACCTGCTCCGCCTTATTGTTGATTTCCCTGTCGTCCTGATCTACTGCATCGAGGGCGACGGTGTAGTGGTCGAAGGTGTAGGCTGGGCCCATTACTCCGGCGTACTCAACCAGTCTAGGGAAGTGTTCCCTCCACAGAAGGCCGAGGATGCCATTGGGGTTGTGGCCGTGACCCCCTGCATTCTCCACAACCTTTCAAGACCTGTCCAACTGCTAAAGAAAAAGTATTAGTTCTATTAAGAATTTGAACACATAGTATGAACAAGCAGCGACAACATCTAAAGTATATGCCTCTCGCCATCGGGTCGAATCAGTGGCCGCCTGTCATGAGTATGGGTTGCTGAGGGAGACTCGCGGGACCTCTCAAGTGCTCATATGAAGAGTGTTAGTTCAAAATGGAGTGTTGAGCATTTAATCACCAAAACAACTTGTCACACCCGGTTTTGAAGGTAAACCGAATGCGAACCATGTACGTGCCAGGATCAGTAATTCACGTACACACCGATTACATAAATGACTCATCATAGCACAATGCTTCGAATTACAATAAAGAGTAAGTAATAATATTACAGACTAGAGCCATTTACATAATATAAATCAAAGTACACAGAATCGAAACGTAGCCAACGTAAACAACCCACCACAGGCAGCTGACTGGAGGAGGTCGCTAGCCTAATCCTCGAACTCGTCGACGTCCTGGAACTCCTGGAGATCCACCTCGACGCCTTCTTCTCTTTCTTTACCTGAGCATAGATTGCATCAAAGGTAATCTGGTGTTTTGTGAAAGCAAGGGTGAGTAAACATCAACGTACTCAGCAAATGTCTTGTTTGGCTAAGGTGGACTAGCTTTATGTGGAGTTAAGTCAAGCAGTTGCTTTTAGTTGGTCAGGTTATTATTACTAGTAGAAAGCCAGGTTTTAGCATTAACCCAAGTTATTAACCCAGAGTACCCTTTCCAAACGGAAAGAATACCACTCATAACCGCGAGCACAGCTGATATATCAGTTTCATAACACTCTGCAGAGGTTGCGCACTTTACCCACAAGTCGTGATTCCCTCTCTAGCCCGGGCTTGCAAGACCCTTGTTCACTCCCCAGGTGAATGGCTAGGGATTCACTACGAAGCCTTTACAAAGATTCCCTGAGGCTGTAGCCACCCGTTAGGTTTCCTAAATATACCGCACTCCTCCCCAAGGGGCAATACACCCTCGGCAGAGCGAGCCGCATACACCGAGCCCCATTGACGGCACGACGGCGAAGTGAACTACACCTCAGTTCCTCTAATTAATTAGCTAAGGGCGTCCCATACCACCCTCATGGTTGAACTGTTTTCCCGGGTGGTCATCCAACGAAAAGGTCCTTACGGAGAGGCACTCGAGAAACCGCTCGAGTCCCCTAAAATGCCACAAGTATATCATCATATCCAGAATAAAATCATAGTATCATCATTGTATCTCATCATGTTCTTTGATTAAAGTAAAGCGCTAGCATGGAACTAATCATAATAATCAATTCCCAAAGGATAAACAAGGACAGGAAAACAGAATACTAGTCAATCCTTAGGTTGATCATAGTATGCGGGACAGTGAATTATAAAGTAAATGGGACATAATGGGTCAGAGGACACTTGCCTTCACCAAACAGATGCTCAGGGTCTTCGATCTCGTAGAACTCGAAAAACTGGATCATTTGGTCGCCGAAGCTTGATCGTTGATTCCTCGATGCTTAGAAACAGATCGCAATCTATTCGCAACGCGTAGCGAATACAAACAGGAACAAACAAACACATATATACGCATAAGAACATTACACCATACCAGATAAAATATAATAAAACATGCAATACGAAAAGGAAAGCGTTACTACGGACACACGAGGAAAAAGAAACGTGACAGTCGAAGCTACGGTCGAGAAGTTATCGCGTTTACGCTAAACGAATATAAAATAGGACATTTGATTCGGTATTATCGAATATAAATTATAACTACTATTTAATTAGAGCGAGAGATTCTAGGTGAGGCAAATTTACAATGCGCGAAACAATACAGCAGCGTGCTGACGACACGTAGACAAGCGCGACAAAGCACACGAACGCTGCATAAGACAGTGCGCGCGGCGAGCGCGAACGACGCGCGAACCGACACGTCACCACATGCGGAACAGCACGCGCGATAGGCGAGAGAACTAAATAGGTAACATGTTTATACTAAATAATTATTAAATAAGTAGTTAAATTAATATTAGCCATGTTAATGTTTATTCTAAAAGCGCGAGTTGAACACTACACATTTAATATAATTAGAATATTAGTCCAATACATATTAGTCGAGCAAACCTTAAGTTAACTATCTAAAATATGCAACCAGACCAATTAATATTATTAACATGAGTGTCTGTAAGCGAAAGCAATTTATTATCACGCGCAGACGCCGCGCGACACTCGCGCGAGACAATTCGCATGACAGCGCGCGACACATGTGAGTTAACGTGACTACGCGAGTGAACAACACGATAACGCACAAACGATGTCGTGCGCGAACAACAACAAACAAATAATTAATTAAAAGTATTTAAGCTAGTATTAATCAAGTTAATTAACATCTTCATTTTATAAAAGCACGAGTTAAAACTATAGACTCGTTCTAAATAAATTGTTATTTTAATAACACTCGAACAAACCACTTATTAATTTTTCACTAAAACATGTGTCGTGACAATATAATAATTTTAAATGTGTGCATGACATCATTACGCGGACTTGTGCATAATTAAATGCAGACTTCAGGGTGTAGCAAATTATTTCTGTGAAACTCATAAACCTGGATGTTTATTACCTATATCGCCGAGGGCATTTTCGCAAAGCGGACTGTCTTCTTCCTCAGAATAACACATAGGGAGGGGGCCTCGACTGAGCGTGGGAGGGGGAGAACAGGGGGCCGGCTCGGACGGCCTGGCAGGCTCGGCCTCACGCTGTTGGGAGGAAGGACTCGTGGCTGGGCACCCACGGTCGGATCCGAGCACGAGGGAGGAGCGCGGCACCTTGGCAATGGCATTGGGAGGGGATTTGACCAGCAAGCCACGCCAGAGAGATCGAGCAGGGATGGATGAACGACAGATTCCACAAGAGGGCGCAGGATTCAGGGCGAGTGGTTCACGGCCGACATGGTCGAAGCGCCTAGTGCGGGGGCCCTTGACGAGCGCACCCCAGAACCCGGCGATGCCGTCGACCATGTGGACCACGCTGGAGCCAGCAAAGTCTATGGTGCCGGACCCGAAGAGCAGCGGGCCGGATGTGCGGCGAGTGGCGTCCCGTCCATCGGTGGACCAGAACCAGTGGGACGCTATGGGGTACATGAACACCATCAAGAACGCGGAGTAGATGAGGTAGGCGACGAACTGGATCCGCTCAATGATGGAGCACAACGAAATTCCTGCCGATAAAGTCATTGGACGGCATGCCGAAGGCGAAGCCGAACTGTATGGCAAAGACGAGGTAGGCCGAGAAGAGCAGGTACATGGCGTCCACCGCGAAGGCCGTGTCCGTGAACTAGCTGCAGAGATGGCCTGTGGCGGCGCTAGGCGCGTGGCAAGGTAGCTCACGGCGGCTAGGGCACGCGGGGAAGCGAAGTGGGGGGGTGTGCGGCTGGGCGCTGAGGTGGGCTGGCAGGGGGAAGGGGCAGGGGGAACGACCTGATGGGCCGCTAGCTGTGGCAGAACCGCCCGAATTATTCCAACTTAAGTGCCTAAGTCCCGCCTTAGAGGCTAGACCACACTTAAATAGGATAACACGTCAGTCCCTCGGATCTAGTCTGACGAGGCCACTAACAGGATCAAGTACCACGTACTCACTCGATGGTGAGGCACAGAGCAAATACAATAAAGCATAAAACCATACATTGGGGAGTATTAAATTTATTACATCATCATCGGAGTTTTAGCAAAAGTAGTCATCATTGTTCGGAATGCAGCGTAATAAAACTAGCGATAAATAAACAGAGAGATGGGGAAGCCTGTCCTATCACTCTTCATGCTCCTCCTCTGCCGAGGCAGGGTCCCACTCGACTGTCCAATCCGGTGGCAAGGTGGA
Source organism: Zea luxurians (assembly GCA_029449295.1). Taxonomy (NCBI): domain Eukaryota; kingdom Viridiplantae; phylum Streptophyta; class Magnoliopsida; order Poales; family Poaceae; genus Zea; species Zea luxurians. Next base: position 6,425,064 of record JAOPSE010000005.1, on the reverse strand, counting down.
TGGCCAAGTCACTCCAGCAACCATGTCCTCCAGAGAACCTGTAAAATTATGCCACAAGCAAGGCTGAGTATACTAATACTCAGCTAGACTTACCCGGTGTGAGGAGTCTACTCCTCTACCTCTAGACATGCAGCTGTTTGGCTGAGGGGTTTGGTTGCCAAAAGCACTAGCTGAGTCTATAAATCAAGTTTTAGCTTTGTCAAATTTTAGTGTGACTCTCTTAAGACTAAATGTATACCTATCTAATCATACATTGTATCAAACATTTAGCAATCAACAACTTTTGCCAATTCATCACATTTCCACTTGTTATTCAATGTAGCAGCATGGACCAAGCAGTCTCATTAGCTGCGAGAAGCAGACGATTCGAATCGAGTTTTTAAACCTTGCAAGGTAAACCTAAACATACGACGTGGCGAGGCACTCCGTCCCCACACATATCAACCGTCCCCATCGATTCCCCGTCAGCAGAGAGGGGCTCACCGCCTTGGCGTACAATGCCTCACTGACCCCGACTGCCGTCGTGCAGTTACCGCACTTATACCCACCATAACCGGAATGGGAGACCACGTCTCAGGTCGCGTGAGGAGGGCAATCTGCTGCCAGGTTCAATCAGGTACTAGGCTTACCGATTTACCATATTTCTCGGCATATGTTTAGTACGTTCAAACGCTTGACTCACGGTACCACACCTTAATCCTTATTCCAATTTCCACCTTGTAGACAACCAATCCCCATGGATTGTTGTCCATAGACCATCATCATTTCGATATAAAATGGATACAATCAATTCCTGACCTCGCGCGAGTGCTAGAAAAATCACTCGACTTCTACCGAGATCCCTAATTAGTAAAGCAGCTATTCGACCTAGCATACTAGTATCCATCACAAAAAGGATTCATGAGATCATGCAACTAGGGTTTCAAACAACTCCTACACTTAAGTGCACATTAAATACTACAATCCTTAAGTGTAGTAAAATAGCATAATAAATAGGTTATGCATAAAACCGAGGCTTGCCTTCCAAAGCTGGGGCAGGTAGATCCTCTGGGGCAGGCTGTGGTGCTGGATCCGGGGTACCTCCTGAGCAACTCCTTGCTCCGGCACGAGGATGTACTCTCCATCAGCTAGGTTGCAATCTATCGAATGCAATGAGTAAGAACATGTATGCTATGATTATGCAGAATTTAGAAATCATCATGTTAAGTGAAGAAATTAAGTTAATGGATAACTTAGGGTTTCCTGGTTATAAGAAGCTCTTAGGGTTTAAGGCTTATCAATTTAGGTTGGAGGTTCTTGCCTAAGCATAATGGATTAAGACTTGGAATGCCCTTTAAATGTTTTAGTAGGGAGTCAGGGGTTTGGCTGGTTTGGTTAGTGCAACATTAGTCTCCACTATTAGTTCTTCTTTTCATTTTCCACTTATGAATTTTAGTGTGGGTTTGAACTACAACAGTGTTTTAACTTTGCCCAAAAATTCTGTAAAAATTACAGTGGGTTACTATTTGTCACTGTAGTTTGTTCTATAAATTTGAGGTGGATACTGATTCAGACACTACTTGTACAAAATTAACAAAGACAAGCTTTAGAAGAGCATTTTACACTATAGCTGTGATTTAATTGAGGTTTCTGTACCTAATTTTATTTTTGTCCAGATACATAGGTGATATTAGGCCTCTGTGTTAAAAATCACAGAAAAAGGCTTACTGGATATTTAGTTGTGAATTTCTAAAGTTTTATGCCAAAAAGGTGCTTATAACTAACTTATTATTTGAAAAATATCAAACAAAAAATTCCATATTTTTCCTATGTTCATAATAACAAAAAATTAGTTATCCCAAGGGTTGGGGTGTTTTCTCCTCAGGGTTATTTTTCTAGGGTTTTTCTAAGGTTTCCTTGTTTTTTTCTAAATTGAAAGGTATCTCCTTTCTTTTGTACTAAAAAAGGGTATAATAAATTTTTCTAGTGAACTACCCAGAATAAGGGAGCCAACAAAAATATGGGTGCTCCCTGGTCTTTATTTTAAATTACCTTTTATATTTTTCTCTAACTTTAGGCTAAAAATGATTTAAATGGTAAACTCTACCTTAATTTGGGGCACAGAGGGGTTTATTATTTTTAAACGGGTTAGGAAGTGGTTAAGTATTTCTCTAAATTTTCTTAACCCCAGTCTAATAGTGTAGCTATTTTTCCTCATTTCTTTTAGCTTTTGACCAGTTAATCATTTAAATCAAAACTTTAAAGTTTTCTGTAACACTTAGGGGTTTTATGTTTTTCCTAAGTAGCTTTTATTGTTTAGGATGTGGCAAAATTGGTTTGACTCGATTTGGGTAAACCAAACTGAAGTTATGAATTTTTCAAGTTCTGTTTGGATTTAAATCAGAATATTTAAAAAGGTTTCCTGGAAAACCCATTTGCATCGAAGACACTGGGTTCTTACTAAACTAATTCCTTCAATTATACCCTTGCGCCACTATTCCCCTGAGTCACTGACAGCGCACAAAACCCCCTGCCCTTTTCTCCTTCTTCCCTGCGGTCCCTCCCCTTAAGTAAACAGTAACTGTGGAAGGGAAAAGGATGGCGCGGCTTACCGGCGGCAGGAGAGGTCCGGCAAGGGGCGGGGTTGGCTTCGGGAGGTCCTGGCGGTCACAGCGATGTACGGCTCGACGGTGGTGGTGGTCGGGATCGGCCGGTCCACGTGCGCAGGCGGGTGAACTCGTCGGTAGCGAGTGCTCTGGCCTAACCACGATGATCTGGTTCAATTAAACGGCACGATGAGCTCCACAGGATGACGTAGAGGCTATGTGTGCAGGGAATCGAAGAATGGTGCAGAGACTTACCCGGTCTACGTTCACCGGCGATCGGGTGAAGTCCGGCGACCGTGGACTGGCTTCTCCAGCGAGGCAAAGTCCGATTCCTTGCTTGGGGAGCTTCACCGAGGCATGCACGGTCTACTCCGAGGGTCGGGCGTGGCTAGGAGGGGCTCTGCTGGCCAGTCTACGGTGGCGGGGGATCGGGTGGCCATGGGCACGCCGCTTGTAGGGCAAACGCCGGTGATCTCTGGCTCCGATGAGGTCGAGAGCACGCGGGGGAGTACGGTTGAAGCTTCGGTGGGCTTTATAGGCACAGGCGCGAGCAGGAGACACGGGCACGGCTTGGCGCGGCGCGGGGCGCGCGGGGTCGGGCGCTGGGCGTGCTCTGGCGCGCTCAGAGCGCGTCGAACACGTGGAAGTGTTCTTCTGCCCTTGTTCAACAGCTCGCCGAGATCGCAAGCGTGCGAATCTTGGCAAAAATCCGGCGCAGGCCTCTTCCTAGCACCTAGGGCTGTCTCTTGTATGTGAGTTCCCATGGCAGATATGCCCTAGGCAGGGATATTTGCGGGCGCCAAATCTAGCTTGTCCCTCTGTCCACCTCGCGACAAAAACCATGCCAAATCTTGTCAAACGTCTTGGGCTCGGTTTCAAACTTTTCCAGTGGGTGCCTTAGGTGGTATGACACCTTTTTGGTATACAACCCAAGTGGATTTCGTGCCATTTACTTGGTGAACACGGTGGATCTTTAGATTAGGTTCAAAATTTAACTTAGAAAGAAATAGAGAGCTCTAGTGCTCTTTCTCCTTAAGGGGGTGAAATTGGGGTCTTCAAGGGGTCTTTTTGCAATGTTCCCTCCCTGCATTTGTTAGGTTATAAGGCTAGTAAAACTTGTTTAAGAACTAAGATTATGCTTTGGCAATTTGGTTAACTTATCCACTAATCCCTGACTTGGAAATCTAGTGCTCTTAGGTGCCCTTTTTAGGGTTTACTCTTCTTGGCTCCAAATGACCATTGTTCCACTTGTGTGGTTGAAACCCTTGCCATTCACTTCTCTTAGTTAACCCATGTTTCCAAGATTTTATGCTCTTCTTCTATTCCATAGGTGATCATAGTCATTAGTGCATAAATGTACCATGGTCATGGTAACACCTGGGGTGTTACAGCCCTCCCCCTTAAAGGAATCTCGTCCCGAGATTTTAGGTATAGTCCTTTGGAGGGGTGCCATGAAGGTGTGCTGGTGTGTGGTTTCTGCCTTTATCCAAGTTTCTCTAGTTAACTGCTCTTCGAATGACATCCTCTTTGCAACTTCAGAAGGAAGTCCTTCTCACGTTATTTTCAAAACTTACTATACCTTTAATATCTAAGTTTTTCTTATATTTTGATTCAAAGGGCAGGTGGGGGGTTTGGATTACGTATCGACTCTTTTCGGCAGAAAGTCGGGGAAGCGAGAACGTAGAAAATCCTCAGTCTCCCACGTAGCCTCTTCTACTAAATGGTGGCTCCACTGAACCTTATACATCCTGGTCAACCTTGCCCACGTTGATCTCTCCTTTTGGTCCAATACCTTGACGGGGTGCTCTTGATAAGACAAGTCTGGTTCTATCTCAATTTCTGGTTCAGGTAGCACTTCCGTGGGTAAGCGGACACATTTCCGTAGCTGAGATACATGGAACACATCATGAACTGCTGACATGTGGGGTGGCAACTTCAATTGATATGCTACAGGTCCACAAGTTTCCTTGATCTCATAGGGTCCAATGTAGCGAGGAGCTAACTTGCCCTTGATTCCAAATCTCTGGACACCTTTGGTGGGTGACACTTTAAGATAAACATGATCTCCCACTTCAAACTGCAGAGGCTTCCTTCTCTTGTCATGATAGCTCTTTTGCCTGGCCTGGGCAGCTTCTAGGTTTTTCTTAATAACCCTGACCTTTTCCTCTGCTTCAAGTACCAAGTCTGGTCCAAAAATTTCCCTTTCTCCTACTTGAGACCAATTCAGCGGGGTCCTACACCTCCTCCCATACAAGGCTTCAAAAGGTGCCATCTTCAAACTGGACTGGTAGCTGTTATTATAAGAGAACTCTGCCAAGGAAAGACATTTGTCCCAACCCTTTCCATAGTGTAGCACACATGCCCTCATCATGTCTTCCAAAATCTGATTTACTCTTTCTGTCTGGCCATCTGTTTGAGGATGGTATGCTGAGCTTCTTATTACATGGGTCCCAAGTGATTCCTGTAATTGCTCCCAAAATCGTGCCACGAATGGTGCTCCTCTTTCTGATACTACAGTCCTTGGTATTCCATGCAAGCGAACTATCTGGTCAATGTAGATTTCTGCATACTTCTTCGTCCTGTGGGTGGTGTGTACCGGCAAGAAATGAGCTGTCTTGGTCAATCTGTCCACAATGGCCCAAATGGAATCATGGTGCCGGGAGGTATTGGGCAATCCCACGATAAAATCCATGCAAATATCCTCCCATTTCCAAGATGGTATGGGAAGGGGTTGCAAAGGGCCTGCTACCTTCAAATGACTGGCCTTGATTCTCTGGCAGGTGTCACATTCAGATATATACTTGGCAATTTCCCTCTTCATTCGGTCCACCAGTTAAAGATCTGAGATCATGATACATCTTGTTGCTGCCTGGGTGCATGGAGAATTTTGAAAGGTGAGCTTCATCCAATATCTTCTTTCTGAGCTCAGGGTTTGTCGGGGACCATAATTAGGGGTACCCTCAAGACGCCTAATTCTCAGCTGGTAACCCCCATCAGCATAAAGCTGCAAAGGCCTGATGGGTTTGATTAAGTCAGGGATCAGTCCATACGAGTGACTTGACCACGCCACGCCCGAGCCTAGCCTCGGGCGAGGGCAGCCGACCCTAAGATGACTCCGTCTCGCCTGAGGCCTCCTCTTTCACGGCAGACGCATCTCCGGCTCGCCCTAGGCCCCGCCTTCGATAAGAAGAAACCCTGACTAAATCACCGCGCCAACCGACCGAGTCACCAGGGCGTTTAACGCAAAAGGTAAGACCAACAGGCGACCGGACTTCGCCAGAGGCACCATAGGAGACTCCGCCCGACCCAGGGCTCGGACTCGGGCTAAGGCCCCGGAAGACGGCGAACTCCGCTCCGCCCGACCCCAGGGCTCGGACTCGGGCTAAGGCCCCGGAAGACGGCGAACTCCGCTCCGCCCGACCCCAGGGCTCGGACTCAGGCTAAGGCCCCGGAAGACGGCGAACTCCGCTCCGCCCGACCCAGGGCTCGGACTCGGGCTAAGGCCCCGGAAGACGGCGAACTCCGCTCCGCCCGACCCCAGGGCTCGGACTTGGGCTAAGGCCCCGGAAGACGGCGACCTCCGCCTCGCCCGACCCAGGGCTCGGACTCCGCCTCGGCCTCTGCCGAGTGATCTCCGCCTCGCCCGACCCAGGGCTCGGACTCTGTCTCTGTCTTGCAGGACGGACTCGACCTCGGCTTCGGAGGAGCCTCCACGACGCCCGACCTAGGACACGAGACCGCCACGTCAACAGGGAGCGTCATCATCACCCTGCCCCGAGCCGACTTGGGTCGCAGAGAACAAGACCGGCGTCCCATCTGGCCAGCCACGCCAGATAGGCAAATCATGGCGCCCCGCTAGACCATGACGACGGCGGCTCCCAGCTCCCTTACGAAAGCAGGAGAACGTCAGCAAGGACCCAGCCACCTCGACAGCTGTCCCCCCGTCCGGCTCCGTTACTCCTCCAACAGCCACGACGCCACACCAACAGGGTGCCAAGATCTCTCCGGCTGCCACCTGGGCATGTACATAGGGCGCTAGCTCTCCCTCGCTAGACACGTAGCACCTTGCTACACCCCCATCTTGTACACCTGGACCCTCTCCTTACGGCTATAAAAGGAAGGGCCAGGGCCTTCTTAGAGAAGGTTGGCCTCGCGGGGACGAAGGGCAGGGGCAGGCGCTCTCTCGGGGCCGCTCACTCCCCTCACCTCGCGCGGACGCTTGTAACCCCCTACTGCAAGCGCACCCGACCTGGGCGCGAGACGAACACGAAGGCCGCGGGAATTCTCCGACTCCCTCACGACCCGGCTCCGGCCACCGACCTCTCTCTCTGTTCCCCCTTCGCGCTCGCTCCACGCGCACCAACGAGGTACCCTCAAGACGCCTAATTCTCAGCTGGTAACCCCCATCAGCATAAAGCTGCAAAGGCCTGATGGGTTTGATTAAGTCAGGGATCAGTCCATACGAGTGACTTGACCACGCCACGCCCGAGCCTAGCCTCGGGCGAGGGCAGCCGACCCTAAGATGACTCCGTCTCGCCTGAGGCCTCCTCTTTCACGGCAGACGCATCTCCGGCTCGCCCTAGGCCCCGCCTTCGATAAGAAGAAACCCTGACTAAATCACCGCGCCAACCGACCGAGTCACCAGGGCGTTTAACGCAAAAGGTAAGACCAACAGGCGACCGGACTTCGCCAGAGGCACCATAGGAGACTCCGCCCGACCCAGGGCTCGGACTCGGGCTAAGGCCCCGGAAGACGGCGAACTCCGCTCCGCCCGACCCCAGGGCTCGGACTCGGGCTAAGGCCCCGGAAGACGGCGAACTCCGCTCCGCCCGACCCCAGGGCTCGGACTCAGGCTAAGGCCCCGGAAGACGGCGAACTCCGCTCCGCCCGACCCAGGGCTCGGACTCGGGCTAAGGCCCCGGAAGACGGCGAACTCCGCTCCGCCCGACCCCAGGGCTCGGACTTGGGCTAAGGCCCCGGAAGACGGCGACCTCCGCCTCGCCCGACCCAGGGCTCGGACTCCGCCTCGGCCTCTGCCGAGTGATCTCCGCCTCGCCCGACCCAGGGCTCGGACTCTGTCTCTGTCTTGCAGGACGGACTCGACCTCGGCTTCGGAGGAGCCTCCACGACGCCCGACCTAGGACACGAGACCGCCACGTCAACAGGGAGCGTCATCATCACCCTGCCCCGAGCCGACTTGGGTCGCAGAGAACAAGACCGGCGTCCCATCTGGCCAGCCACGCCAGATAGGCAAATCATGGCGCCCCGCTAGACCATGACGACGGCGGCTCCCAGCTCCCTTACGAAAGCAGGAGAACGTCAGCAAGGACCCAGCCACCTCGACAGCTGTCCCCCCGTCCGGCTCCGTTACTCCTCCAACAGCCACGACGCCACACCAACAGGGTGCCAAGATCTCTCCGGCTGCCACCTGGGCATGTACATAGGGCGCTAGCTCTCCCTCGCTAGACACGTAGCACCTTGCTACACCCCCATCTTGTACACCTGGACCCTCTCCTTACGGCTATAAAAGGAAGGGCCAGGGCCTTCTTAGAGAAGGTTGGCCTCGCGGGGACGAAGGGCAGGGGCAGGCGCTCTCTCGGGGCCGCTCACTCCCCTCACCTCGCGCGGACGCTTGTAACCCCCTACTGCAAGCGCACCCGACCTGGGCGCGGGACGAACACGAAGGCCGCGGGAATTCTCCGACTCCCTCACGACCCGGCTCCGGCCACCGACCTCTCTCTCTGTTCCCCCCTTCGCGCTCGCTCCACGCGCTCGACCCATCTGGGCTGGGGCACGCGGCACTCTCACTCGTCGGCTCGAGGACCCCCCGGTCTCGGAACGCCGACAGTTGGCGCGCCAGGTAGGGGCACGCTGCGTGTTGACGTTCGATTTCCCGTCAAGCTCCAGATGGGCAGTCTCCAACAACCTCTTCAACCCGGGACGATGCTCCGTTTCGGGAACCTCGAGTTCATGTCTCTCGATGGCGACTACGACATGATACTCCTTCCACCGCCGCGCGACGGCGACATTGATGGCGGACAGCCCGCCCGCCGGCGGCGGAACCGACGATGTCTTTCCCGCGTGGGGGAAGGACAACTTTCGAGCTCGCCCCATCCTCTCCCTCGCCGTCGGAGGAGGAGGAGGCGGGGCAACCGGGGCCGAGCGGGAGATCGCGCTCCGACGGCTGTCGAGCAAATCGACATCCCCGGCGCCTCGACGGAGGACACGCCAAGCGTCGCCCTCGCGTTCAAGGCAGACGCGAGCGCCATCCCCCCGCAACACGTCGACTCCGAGCAAGTGGACGACGCCAGCACGCTCACGGAGGGCTTGCAGGACGTCGCCCTCGTACCCAAGACGACGACGCGGTCAGCCCCCGACGTGACTTCATCGCTCCTCGTCGACAAAAAGGTACCGACTGCCACCCATCTTTCGTCATTTCGACTCGGCCTCAGCCCGCCTGGCGATCTCGCTTTGGCGGGCGCTCACATTGAGGCGAGTGCAACCTCTCTGGGGTTTCGTGTGCGGTCGCCTTGGGACCGATTGACGGGTGTCTCGACCTACGGACCCTCTGGGTCCGAGGAAGATGACGACCCCAGCATCTGCTGGGATTTCTCCGGATCTGGCAACCCTAGTGCCATGCGGGACTTCATGACCGCATGTGACTACTGCCTTTCCGACTGTTCCGACGGCAGCCGCAGCCTTGGCGACAAGGACTGCGGCCCGAGTCGCGAATGTTTCCACATCGAGCTAGGGGATCCCTCCGGAGGCGGCTGTCTCGGCCTGCCGGAGGATGGTGATCCCCCTAGGCCAGCGCCTCACGCCGACATCCCGCGGGAGCTAGCTGTGGTCCCCGTTCCGGCGGGGGGTCACGACCCACAGCTCGAGCAAGTCCGCGGGGCGCAGGCCGGGCTCGGTGAGGGAGCAGGAGCGCTCGAGGCAATCCGCCAGAACATCGGGCAGGTATGGGCAAGCCAGCCCCCGGCCGGAGAAATACGTCACTTGCCCCAGGGTCTCCAACACCGCACCACCAACGATGCCAGGGCCAGACTGCCTCCCGCATCCGGCGGAACCGGTCAGGACCTGGCAGCGGCAGCGATGCTCCTCCGCGCGATGCCGGAGTCATCAACCACCGAGGGTCGGCGAATCCAGGAAGAACTCAAGCATCTCCTGGAAGGCGCTGCGGCCCGGCGGGCCGAGAGCTCTGCCTCTCGAAGGCAGGGATACCCCTCGGATCCTCGTGCCGCGACTTCCCGACTCACGCGGGAAGCCTCGGTCTTCACCGGGCGCACGCGCAACACCGCGCCTGCGGCCCCGGGCCACCTCGGCGACGAGCACCCTCATCGCGACCGTCGAGCACGCCTCGACGAAAGGGTGCGCCGAGGCTACCACCCCAGGCGTGGGGGACGCTACGACAGCGGGGAGGATCGGAGCCCCTCGCCCGAACCACCCGGTCCACAGGTCTTTAGCCGAGCCATTCGGCGGGCGCCGTTTCCGCCCCGATTCCGACCCCCGACTACTATCACGAAGTACTCGGGGGAAACGAGACCGGAATTGTGGCTTGCGGACTACCGCCTGGCCTGTCAACTGGGTGGGACGGACGATGACAACCTCATCATCCGTAACCTCCCCCTGTTTCTCTCCGACACCGCTCGTGCCTGGTTGGAGCACCTGCCTCCGGGGCAGATTTCCAACTGGGAAGATTTGGTCCAGGCTTTCGCCGGGAACTTCCAGGGCACGTACGTGCGCCCCGGGAATTCCTGGGACCTCCGAAGCTGTCGGCAACTGCCGGGAGAGTCTCTCCGAGACTACATCCGGCGGTTCTCGAAGCAGCGCACCGAGCTGCCCAACGTCACCGACTCCGATGTCATCGGCGCGTTCCTCGCCGGCACCACCTGCCGCGACCTGGTCAGCAAGTTGGGTCGCAAGACCCCCACCAGGGCGAGCGAGCTGATGGACATCGCCACCAAGTTCGCCTCCGGCCAGGAGGCGGTCGAGGCCATCTTCCGAAAGGACAAGCAGCCCCAGGGCCGCCCGTCGGAAGATGCTCCCGAGGCGTCTGTTCCGCGCAGCGCCAAGAAGAAAGGCAGGAGGAAGTCGCAAGCGAAACGCGACGCTCCCGATGCAGACCTTGTCGCCGCCGCCGAGCACAAGAACCCTCGGAAGCCCCCTGGAGGTGCAAACCTCTTCGACAAGGCACTCAAGGAGACGTGCCCCTACCATCAGGGGCCCGTCAAACACACCCTCGAGGAGTGCGTCATGCTTCGGCGCCACTTCCACAGGGCCGGGCCACCCGCCGAGGGTGGCAAGGCCCGTGACGCCGACAAAGGGGAGGATCGCCAAGCAGGAGAGTTCCCCGAGGTCCGCGACTGCTTCATGATCTACGGAGGACATGCGGCGAATGCCTCGGCTCGACATCGTAAGCAAGAGCGTCGGGAGGTCTGCTCGGTCAAGGTGGTGGCACCAGTCTACCTAGACTGGTCCGACAAGCCCATCACCTTCGACCGGGACGACCACCCCGACCACGTGCCGAGCCCGGGGAAGTACCCGCTCGTCGTCGACCCCGTCATCGGCGACGTCAGGCTCACCAAGGTCCTGATGGATGGAGGCAGCTGCCTCAACATCATCTACGCCGAGACCCTCAGGCTCCTGCGCGTCGACCCGTCGTCCGTCCGAGCAGGCGCTGCGCCCTTCCACGGGATCATTCCCGGGAAGCGCGTCCAGCCCCTCGGACAGCTCGACCTCCCTGTCTGCTTCGGAACGCCCTCCAACTTCCGAAGGGAGACTTTGACGTTCGAGGTGGTCGGGTTCCGAGGAACCTACCACGCAGTGCTGGGGAGGCCATGCTACGCGAAGTTCATGGCCATCCCCAACTACACCTACCTGAAGCTCAAGATGCCGGGCCCCAATGGGGTCATCACCGTCGGCCCCACGTACAAACACGCATTCGAATGCGATGTGGAGTGCGTGGAGTACGCCGAGGCCCTCGCCGAGTCCGAGGCCCTCATGGCCGACCTGGAAAGCCTCTCCCGAGAGGTGCCGGATGTGAAGCGGCATGCCGGCAACTTCGAGCCAGCGGAGACGGTTAAGGCCGTCCCTCTCGACCCCAGCGGTGACACCTCCAAGCAGATCCGGATCGGTTCGGGGCTCGACCCCAAATAGGAAGCAGTGCTCATCGACTTTCTCCGCGCAAACGCCGACGTTTTCGCGTGGAGTCCCTCGGACATGCCTGGCATACCGAGGGATGTCGCCGAGCACTCGCTGGATATTCGGGCCGGAGCCCGGCCGGTCAGACAGCCTCTGCGCCGATTCGACGAGGAAAGGCGCAGGGTGATAGGCGAGGAGGTCCACAAGCTGATGGCAGCAGGGTTCATTAAAGAGGTATTCCATCCCGAATGGCTTGCCAACCCTGTACTTGTGAGGAAAAAAGGGGGGAAGTGGCGGGTGTGTGTGGACTACACTGGTCTCAACAAAGCATGTCCGAAGGTCCCCTACCCTCTACCTCGCATCGACCAAATTGTGGACTCCACCGCAGGGTGCGAAACCCTGTCTTTCCTCGATGCCTACTCAGGGTATCATCAAATCAAGATGAAAGAGTCCGACCAGCTCGCGACTTCTTTCATCACGCCCTTCGGCATGTACTGTTATGTCACAATGCCGTTCGGGTTGAGGAACGCGGGTGCAACGTACCAGCGGTGCATGAACCATGTGTTCGGCGAACACATTGGTCGCACGGTCGAGGCCTACGTCGATGACATCGTAGTCAAGACGAGGAAAGCATCTGACCTTCTCTCCGACCTCGAACTGACATTCCGGTGTCTCAAGGCGAAGGGCGTCAAGCTCAATCCCGAGAAGTGCGTCTTTGGGGTGCCCCGAGGCATGCTCTTGGGGTTCATCGTCTCTGAGCGGGGCATCGAAGCCAACCCAGAGAAGATCGCAGCAATCACAAACATGGGGCCTATCAAGGACTTAAAAGGCGTACAGAGGGTCATGGGATGCCTCGCGGCCTTGAGCCGCTTCATCTCGCGCCTCGGCGAAAGAGGCCTGCCCCTATACCGCCTCTTAAGGAAGGCCGAGTGCTTCACTTGGACTCCCGAGGCCGAGGAAGCCCTCGGGAACCTGAAGGCGCTCCTCACCCAGGCGCCCATCTTGGTACCCCCAGCTGATGGAGAAACCCTCCTAGTCTACGTCGCCGCAACCACTCAGGTGGTCAGCGCCGCGATCGTAGTCGAAAGGCAGGAAGAGGGGCATGCTTTGCCCATTCAGAGGCCAGTCTACTTCGTCAGCGAAGTGCTGTCCGAAACCAAGATCCGCTACCCACAAGTCCAGAAGCTGCTATATGCAGTGATCCTGACGAGGCGAAAGCTGCGACATTACTTCGAGTCCCATCCGGTGACTGTGGTGTCATCCTTCCCCCTGGGGGAGATCATCCAATGCCGAGAAGCCTCCAGACGGATCGCGAAGTGGGCGGTGGAAATCATGGGCGAGGCAATCTCGTTTGCCCCTCGGAAGGCCATCAAGTCCCAGGTACTGGCGGATTTCGTAGCCGAATGGGTCGATACCCAGTTACCAACGGCTCCGATCCAACCAGAGCTCTGGACCATGTTTTTCGACGGGTCGCTGATGAAGACGGGAGCTGGCGCGGGCCTGCTTTTCGTCTCGCCCCTCGGAAAACACCTGCGCTACGTGCTTCGCCTCCATTTCCCGGCGTCCAACAATGTGGCTGAGTACGAGGCTCTGATCAACGGATTGCGAATCGCCATCGAGCTAGGGGTCCGACGCCTCGATGCACGCGGCGACTCGCAGCTCGTCATCGACCAAGTCATGAAGAACTCCCTCTGCCGCGACCCGAAGATGGAGGCCTACTGTGAGGAGGTTCGACGCCTGGAAGACAAGTTCTACGGGCTCGAGCTTAACCACATCGCCCGGCGCTACAACGAGACTGCGGACGAGCTGGCGAAGATAGCCTCGGGGCGAACGGCGGTTCCCCCGGACGTCTTCTCCCGGGATCTGCACCAACCCTCCGTCAAGACAGGCGACGTGCCCGAGCCCGAAGCACCCTCGGTCTCGTCCGAGGTGACCTCGTCCCAGCCCGAGCCATCCTCGGCTCACCCCGAGGAACCCTCGGAGCCCGAGGGCGAAGCACTGCGCATCGGGGAGGAGCAGAATGGGATCGTGCCAGATCAAGATTAGCAAACCCCGTACCTGCAATATCTCCGCCAAGGAGAACTGCCCCTCGACCGCGCCGAGGCTCGGCGGGTAGCGTGACGTGCCAAATCGTTCGTCTTGCTGGGCGATGAGAAGGAACTCTCCACCGAAGCCCCTCGGGCATCCTCCAGCGATGCATTTCCATCGCCGAGGGCCAGGAACTCCTGCGGGAAATACACTCGGGGGCTTGCGGTCATCATGCAGCACCTCGAACCCTCGTCGGGAATGCTTTCCGCCAAGGCTTCTACTGGCCAACGGCGGTGGCCGACGCCACTGGAATTGTCCGCGCCTGCCAAGGGTGCCAATTCTATGCGAAGCAGACCCACCTGCCCGCTCAGGCTCTGCAGACGATACCCATCACCTGGCCCTTCGCTGTGTGGGGTCTGGACCTCGTCGGCCCTCTGCAGAAGGCGCCCGGGGGCTACACGCACCTGCTGGTCGCCATCGACAAATTCTCCAAGTGGATCGAGGTCCGACCCCTAAACAGTATCAGGTCCGAGCAGGCGGTGGCATTCTTCACCAATATCATCCATCGCTTCGGGGTCCCGAACTCCATCATCACCGACAATGGCACCCAGTTCACCGGCAAGAAATTCTTGGATTTTTGCGAGGATCACAACATCCGGGTGGACTGGGCCGCCGTAGCTCACCCCATGTCGAATGGGCAAGTGGAACGTGCCAATGGCATGATTCTACAGGGGCTTAAGCCTCGGATTTATAACAGTCTCAACAAGTTCGGCAAGCGATGGATGAAGGAACTCCCCTCGGTGGTCTGGAGCCTGAGGACGACGCCAAGCCGAGCCACAGGTTTCACGCCGTTCTTCCTGGTCTACGGGGCCGAGGCCATCCTGCCCACGGACCTGGAATACGGCTCCCCGAGGACGAAGGCCTACAACGAAGAAAGCAACCAAGCTAGCCGAGAAGACTCGCTGGACCAGTTGGACGAGGCTCGGGACAGGGCCTTACTACACTCGGCACGGTATCAGCAGTCCCTGCGACGCTACCACGCCCGAGGGGTCCGACCCCGAGATCTCCAGGTGGGCGATCTGGTGCTTCGGCTGCGGCAAGACGCCCGAGGGAAGCACAAGCTCACGCCCCCCTGGGAGGGGCCGTTCATCATCGCCAAAGTACTGAAGCCCGGAACGTACAAGCTGGCCAACAGCCAAGGCGAGGTCTACGGCAACGCTTGGAACATCCAACAGCTACGTCGCTTCTACCCTTAAGATGTTTCCAAGTTGTTTATATACCTCGCACCCACGCAAAGTTTAGTCAACAAGGAAGGGTCAGCCTCGCCTCGGCAGAGCCCGACCCTCCCTCGGGGGCTAAAAGGGGGGAAACCCCCTCTGCGTCAAAATTTTCCTCGAACGAAAAATCCCTTTTACCAGAACATCTTTCGTGCTTTTTGACTACTTCGAAAAGCGGGTCCTGGAAACGACGGGGTGCACGTAAGCAGTCAAGGCTGACCGAGCCGAGGGACTCCTACGCCTCCGGGATACGGATACCTCACTCATCACCTTCTGCGATAAGTAACTCGCGCTCGGATAAGGCGAATCCGCGGATCGAACGAGTCTTTACGTACGGGAGCTCTTCTGTCGAAGTGATTCTTCGAGCCTTCTTGACCGAGTCGGTGACAGGGCCTCATGGGCGGGTAAAAGTACGTGTAAGCGGCAAGGCCGACCGAGCCGAGGGACTCCCACGCCTCCGGGATACGGATACCTCACTCATCACCTCCCGCGAGAAGCAACTCTTGCTCGCACTAACATCCCTGCTACCGACAAAAAGTCCAGATACTCGAAACAAGAGGAAAAGAGACGCAGCTTTACAATGCAACAAGGGTTTGGATCTTGACGCTGGAAGAGGATGACGAACACCCTCAACACTGAGGGCGGGGCCGAAACCACAGCCCGGTTTGCCCCTCCCCATTCGGGGGCTGGAGGCCACCACCTTGAGTGGCCACCGGCGGAGGGAAGCCGCTGGGCTGTGTGATGAAAATCCTTGAAGCCGAACGATGGCTGAAAGGTACCAACTCCCACGGAGTTGCGTTCCTCCAGTGATGGAGCAAAAAGACGGCGGTTTCCCCCCCATCCGGGGGGCTCGGAAGATGGAAAGACACAATGCATTGGGGAGGAAGGAGACGCGGTTACCTCACGAAGGGGGTCGCCCTCCATTTAAAAGGCAACTCCCCCTGCTTGCGCCCTCAAACCGTCACGGGCTGAGTCTTCTCCAACACGCCTCCAAAGCCCTTCCCTGCGGCGCGGGGGCTGGGACCCGCCTGTCATGCAGACCGGCTCTAAGCAGAAGAAGCCGAACCGCCGCGCACGACGCACGCAACCACCCAGCGGTTACGAGTAACCCTCCACTTTTGCCCGGACCAGCGGGCGAAAGGGGCAGGCGGCCATGCAGGCGGCATGCAACCGCGCCAAGTGGACGCGCCTCTCCGACTCCTGACAGGCCAGCGCGACAACTCAGGCCCACGCGTCGTGCAACTGGTGCGCCGGGCGCTGCATGCGAACCGCTATGCCACTCGCTCCACCGCCGCGCCTCCTCGATTGCGGAACCGATACCGCGATTCGAGGCGACCCAGCCCGCGACCCAGCAGCGCCAGCCTGGCGCAGCGGTCAAAAGCGGTCAAAAATGGGCCGGCAGTAATGACGGTGGCGGGCGTGCGAGGGCAGCGGTCACGCCATCGGCCAAGCTCATGTCCCATCCGGAGGCAGCAAGAGAACCCCCTCTCGCGGTGTGAAGACGACGCGCCCGTGACCCGTGCCTCGAACGGCTCGCACACGCGCAACGGCAACCTCGCCAACTACTCACCCCGGCGCATTAACTCCGCGGCTCGACGGACAGCGCTACGGGCGGGGGCGGCTGGTGACGTTTCGCCTTCGCCAAAACGACCACGCCAAAAGAGGTACGCCACGACGTTCAATTTCGAATCCCTTTTTCCTTTTTCCTTCTTTCTCTATCTCTTGCAACAGGGACCGAGAAGGGGGATAACCCCAAAGGGATCCTTCCCCGTGAAGGAACTAGGCTCCGAGCCTCCCTACTGATCAGGGGTTCGAAGGCTGGCCCCCCGAGGGGTTCAACAGCCGCCTCAGATCGCGTGGGCCCGACACCCACTACTGGTCAGGGGTTCGAAGGTCGGCCTCCCGAAAGGTTCCATGACCGCCTCAGGCTACTAGGGCTCCGTGCCCCCTACTGATCAGGGGTTCGAAGGCTGGCCTGTCGAAGGGTTCACAGCCGCCTCAGACGCCGAGCGAGGGATGACCAGGGGTACGTTCGATACATAACCAAGGCTCGGGCTGCGCTCCCGAGGTACCCTAGGACATTTCCGAGACCAGCGGGAACGACTCTGTAACGGAATCCCATCGGAGGGAGGCAACGAGCCCTCGGACCCCGTCGCTAGGGGACCGGGTCCGGCAGATCACCCGCAGGTACTTTTGGGCGTGCCTCCGGGCCCCTAGCCGACCCCCAACGAACGGGGCACGGACGTCCACTCGGATTACCCGATCGCAGCTCACCGGAGACACCATGTTCGGTGCCCATCGAGGGTAACATGGCGCACTCCCCCCCTCCTCCTTGCGGAAAGGCGACGTAGGGGCGTATATAAAAAGTCGAGTCTGTCCCTGATCGTCCTCTCGCTCCGTGCGAAGGCTCGGGGGCTGCTCTCGCAAACCCGGCTCCGGCCGAACCGTTGACAGCGTCAACATACCAGCCCGAGAACTTGGGCCCCGACAGTGCACCTGGGTTACGCCCTGCTCGCATAAGGGAACCGCTGGTCACGCCGAAGCATTACGCAAGGCATTAAGACCTCGAAGGAGTGAAACCACTCCTCCGAGGCCTCGGGGGCTACACCCGGCGGGTGCGCTCGCGCGCACCCACCGGAACAAAAGTACCACCGAGAAAGGCTGGTCCCCTTGCAAAAAAGTGCGACGCAAGCCTCCAAGCGAGTGTTAACACTCCCTTCGAGGCTCGGGGGCTACTGTCGGGGACCATAATTAGGGGTACCCTCAAGACGCCTAATTCTCAGCTGGTAACCCCCATCAGCATAAAGCTGCAAAGGCCTGATGGGTTTGATTAAGTCAGGGATCAGTCCATACGAGTGACTTGACCACGCCACGCCCGAGCCTAGCCTCGGGTGAGGGCAGCCGACCCTAAGATGACTCCGTCTCGCCTGAGGCCTCCTCTTTCACGGCAGACGCATCTCCGGCTCGCCCTAGGCCCCGCCTTCGATAAGAAGAAACCCTGACTAAATCACCGCGCCAACCGACCGAGTCACCAGGGCGTTTAACGCAAAAGGTAAGACCAACAGGCGACCGGACTTCGCCAGAGGCACCATAGGAGACTCCGCCCGACCCAGGGCTCGGACTCGGGCTAAGGCCCCGGAAGATGGCGAACTCCGCTCTGCCCGACCCCAGGGCTCGGACTCGGGCTAAGGCCCCGGAAGACGGCGAACTCCGCTCCGCCCGACCCCAGGGCTCGGACTCAGGCTAAGGCCCCAGAAGACGGCGAACTCCGCTCCGTCCGACCCAGGGCTCGGACTCGGGCTAAGGCCCCGGAAGACGGTGAACTCCGCTCCGCCCGACCCCAGGGCTCGGACTTGGGCTAAGGCCCCGGAAGACGGCGACCTCCGCCTCGCCCGACCCAGGGCTCGGACTCCGCCTCGGCCTCTGCCGAGTGATCTCCGCCTCGCCCGACCCAGGGCTCGGACTCTGTCTCTGTCTTGCAGGACGGACTCGACCTCGGCTTCGGAGGAGCCTCCACGACGCCCAACCTAGGACACGAGACCGCCACGTCAACAGGGAGCGTCATCATCACCCTGCCCCGAGCCGACTTGGGTCGCAGAGAACAAGACCGGCGTCCCATCTGGCCAGCCACGCCAGATAGGCAAATCATGGCGCCCCGCTAGACCATGACGACGGCGGCTCCCAGCTCCCTTACGAAAGCAGGAGAACGTCAGCAAGGACCCAGCCACCTCGACAGCTGTCCCCCCGTCCGGCTCCGTTACTCCTCCAACAGCCACGACGCCACACCAACAGGGTGCCAAGATCTCTCCGGCTGCCACCTGGGCATGTACATAGGGCGCTAGCTCTCCCTCGCTAGACACGTAGCACCTTGCTACACCCCCATCTTGTACACCTGGACCCTCTCCTTACGGCTATAAAAGGAAGGGCCAGGGCCTTCTTAGAGAAGGTTGGCCTCGCGGGGACGAAGGGCAGGGGCAGGCGCTCTCTCGGGGCCGCTCACTCCCCTCACCTCGCGCGGACGCTTGTAACCCCCTACTGCAAGCGCACCCGACCTAGGCGCGGGACGAACACGAAGGCCGCGGGAATTCTCCGACTCCCTCACGACCCGGCTCCGGCCACCGACCTCTCTCTCTGTTCCCCCCTTCGCGCTCGCTCCACGCGCTCGACCCATCTGGGCTGGGGCACGCGGCACTCTCACTCGTCGGCTCGAGGACCCCCCGGTCTCGGAACGCCGACAGGGTTCTTGGGAACAACCAATCGGTCTCCAAACCATAGGATTCCTTTGATGTCCTGATGGAAGCATTTGTATTTGCCCACCTTTTGTTTGATCATTTCCTTGATGACTTGAACACCCTTGTCACCATCTGTGCCATGGTTATTTGCTCTTGTAATGTGGGCTCCACTGAAATATAACTTAAAGCTCCAGAGGAAAGGACTTCTAGGTTCAGTTTACACAACTCATCACATAGAGTGGTGATTTTTGCATCCATGCTCATACAATTACACTGGGCTTTCCTGCTCAAGGCATCTGCCACAACATTGGCCTTGCCAGGATGGTAATGCACCTTCAAATCATAGTCCTTGATTAGCTCCAACCATCTCCTCTGCCTCATATTAAGATCAGCCTGAGTGAAAATGTACTTGAGACTCTTATGATCAGTGTAAATGTTACAGTGAGCTCCCATCAAGTAATGTCTCCATATCTTGAGAGCATGAACCACAGCTGCTAACTCCAGATCATGTGTGGGGTAGTTCTACTCATGGGTTCTAAGTGCCCAGGAGGCATAAGCAATGACTCGGTTGTCCTGCATTAAGACACATCCCAAACCCGTACCGGAAGCATCGCAATAAACTTCAAAGGGCTTGGTGTTGTCAGGTTGAGCTAGCACTGGTGCTGTGGTCAAGTGTTGCCTTAGTGTATGAAAGGCCTCCTCACACTTCTGGCTCCATTCATATTTGACTCCTTTCTTCAACAGTTCAATCATTGGCTTGGCAATTCTGGAGAAATCCGGAATAAATCGTCGATAATACCCTGCCAATCCCAGAAAACTCCGAATTTGCCACACTGTGGTAGGAGGTTTCCAATCCATCACTTCTTGCACCTTCTCAGGATCAACTGATATCCCATCCTAAGAAATTGTGTGGCCCAGAAATTTTATCTCCTTCAGCCAGAAATCACATTTGGACAATTTAGCATAAAGACGATGATCGCGCAGTCGCTGAAGCACGATGTGTAGATGCTCAGTATGCTCGTCTTCATTCTTGGAATAGACCAGAATATCATCAATGAAAACCACCACGAATTTATCCAGCTCTGGCATGAATACTGAGTTCATCAGGTACATGAAATAAGTCGGGGCATTGGTTAGCCCAAAAGACATCACCAAAAACTCATAGAGCCCATATCTGGTGGAGAAAGCCGTCTTCAGAATATCACTGGCACGGATCTTGATTTGATGGTAACCCGAGCGAAGGTCTATCTTGGAGAACACTTTGGCTCCCACCAACTGATCAAACAAAACATCAATGCGGGGCAGTGGGTATTTGTTCTTGATGGTTACCGCATTGAGAGGGCGGAAATCAACACACATTCTCAAACTCTCATCCTTTTTCTTCACAAATAGGCCGGACATCCCCATGGTGAAGTACTGGGGTGAATGAACCCCTTGTCCAACAACTCTTGTAGTTGCTTTTTCAATTCTGCCAATTCCACTGGAGGCATCCTATAAGGTCTCTTGGATATAGGAGCAGTCCCAGGCTGCAATTCAATCGTGAACTCTATGTCTCTATCCGGTGACATCCCTGGCAATTCATCCGGAAAAACATCTGGGTAGTCATAGACTACGGGGATTCCTTCAACCGGTGACTCCATCATGGTGAATGCACAAGAACGGGTACAACCCTGATCAGGCAAATATAAAGTAGTCTCGCCATAAGTAGAGGAGTGAATCTCAATGGCCCTTGCTGCAATATCCAATACCGCCTGATGCCTGGATAACCAATCAGTTCCCAATATAATGTCCACGCTATCCAATCCTAAGATGAGAAGGGTGGTCCTAATCACAAGACTACCAAGTTTTATAGGCACCTGCCTGTTGATTTGATAGGTGGCAACCCTGCCTCCTGGTGTTGAAATCGTAATACCCCCATTGGTGTGGTGAAAAGGTAATTGGCACTTGGCACTAAATTTGGCACTGATAAAACTGTGCGATGCACCATAATCAAAAAGAATAATTGCAGGGTAATTCAAAACTGAAAAGATATCAGTCATGACGGGTGCTCCCTCTAGAATGTCAGCCATGGTGGTGAAGTTCAGTTTGCCTTGTCTTACTTGCACCTTCTGTCACTTGCCTTGATTCTGGTTGGCATTCTGTCCCTGCTTCTGCTGGTTTCTGGGGCAATTCTTGGCATAGTGTCCGGTGTTACCACAAGTGAAACACCTGTTATCATTGGCCTAACGGTACTGCTGCTGCGGTTGATTGTTCCTCTGAACTGGAAACTGAGTGTGGTTGGGTGCCTGCTGCTGCTATGGCCGGATCACCCAACGTCCTTGCTGTTGCTGAGGTCCCCTATTCTGAGTGTCAGACATGATCCTGAAGCGCTGTGGCTGAGCTGAAGGTCCTGCCACAGGGGTCTTCATCTTCTTCTCTGCCTGACGAGCTGTGATACAGCCTTCCTGAGAAATGGCCATGTTAACTAACTCATTATAGCTGTTGGCCCTGACCGTGTTGAGACGGTCACGGAGCTTAGTGCTGAGCCCCCTCCTGAACCTGTCCCTCTTCTTCTCATCAGTATCTGCATGATATTTGGCATACTGGCACAGGTCATTGAAGGACTGAGCATACTGTAACACTGTCTGGTTCCCCTGAGTGAGTGCCAGAAACTCATTTAGCTTACGGTCCATAATGCCTGCTGGTATATGATGCCCCCTGAAAGCTGCCTTAAACTCTCTCCATTCCACCTCATGGTCAACTGGTTGCATAGCAAGGTAGTGGTCCCACCATGTCCGCGTGGGTCCACGAAGCTGCTGGGTGGCGAACCTGACCTTAGTCACCTCTGAACAAATCCCATTGAGTAGTGGGAATTTGGATTCCACTACCCTCAGCCATACATCAGCATCAAGTGGGTCCTCGGCCTTGGTGAACAACGGTGGCTGAGTACTGAGGAACTCCTGATAAGTGGCCGCTACGGGGTGACGTTGATGATCACCACCACCATAATGCTGAGGTGGCGACTGACGTTGCGCCAACTGTCGCAGAATCTCGTTCTGCTGAGCCATCAGCTCCTGTAGAGTAGTAGGTGGTGGCGGTGGTGGAGGAATGCGCTCATTCTACCCTCGACTCGCTCTTCCTGTCATCTGAAAAATCATGTATTTTCTCAACATCACACTTCTGAGGTTCAAGGTTCAATTGTGGTGAAAGAGTCAAAAAAGGGGTAAAACCAATATATTCTTACATAAGTATAACAGATTCCACATGGCACATACTTTTCTTCTTAAATTAAAACTGGCATCATTCATCATCCATACTTCCAAAAGAGTTTATCATGATTACATCAGTAACTCAAAAGACTCAACTCTATCTAGCCTAGTACCCCAAGGGTGCAAAAGCTAAGCTAGCTTCAAGGAGTTCTACCGTCACCGACTTCTAACTCTATCCCTGCAACCTAGTGAGCAAACGAGGCAATGCTCGACTCGGGGGAAGGTGGTCTTCCTGAACCAGCAGTGTCCAAGCTGGAGACAGGCTCCTCTCCTCCCTCGATATCGACATCCTCGTTGGCCTCCATGTCCTGGATCTCCTGGTGATGCATATCCAGGTGCTGGTTAGCCTCTGCAAGCTACTGCTGGGTGTTGATCAACTGATCCTCGAGAACCTCGATGGTGTTCTCCCTGGTTCCCACTAGCTCCTCAAGCTCGTGGATCTCATCTGATAACTGCTCCACTTGTAGATC
The DNA here is from genome assembly GCA_029449295.1 of Zea luxurians. Lineage (NCBI taxonomy): Eukaryota > Viridiplantae > Streptophyta > Magnoliopsida > Poales > Poaceae > Zea > Zea luxurians. Next base: position 6,402,080 of record JAOPSE010000005.1, on the reverse strand, counting down.
TTTTTCCACCATCTCAGTGGACAAGTCAACCACAAGTTCCTCTCTGTTATCCAACATGATCTTGGTTGCCTCCAACAATGCCATCAGATGGGACATTGTTTCTCCACGCATCACTTGCAGGCGATATAGGGCATTCATGCACCGCACCGTCAAGTGAGCAGTCCGGCCTAGGTAGATAGCCCAAATATCCTTGGCATGCTCCACTCGATCCTTCCACATTGGGTCGTCCTCCTTTTCCGCAGGGAACAAACCAATGGGGTGAGTGGACAGCTCCAAGGGGTGGAATCCGCAGAAGGTGGTCAGTCCGTGGAGAGCAATCGCCTCGATAGTATCCTCAGCCCTGTATCCAAAAGACTCGGAGTCCAGCGAACGCCAGCCTGGCTGCAGGGGATGAGGCTCCAGGGTCATCCTCACCCTACAGCGGGGCACTCGGTGCTTCTCAAATAGCCGCACCGCGTACTGGGGAGGCGTCGCGTAACCAGCTCCCTGAAGTACCTCCCACAAGATACGGGGGAAACCCTCTCGTGCAAGCCCGTCAATGTGGGACTGTGCATTCCCTTCGTCCGAGGATCCGTGAGAAGTCATCTGTGTACGGTTAAGCATAAGTAAAAGAAAAGGAATTATAAAATAAAAAGGGATCGTGATTCCGCCTCTCTAAAACTACGACAATGGTACTGGGGTACTTAATTTGTTATTACTATGTATTAAGGTTCTTACCCACTTATTAAATAGTTTAATTAAGGATGCATGCATGCTCATCCTAAACAACCTCACGTCAACTTAGAGGGAATAGGAAGGAACTCCCATCCCTTATAGTAGCCTGTAGGGCTTACTTAATTAGCCACCTAGCTACCCCTCTATCATCCTAAGGCTTCACGTCCTAGGTCTATCCTGATCGTCCTACGATCTATCCAACATTTGTTTCTATCAAGTTTTATTTTGAAAAAGGATGGTATTTATAGTTTATTGATTCCTCTGTGGTGGTACGAGCTCCGATACCAGCTGTGGCGGAACCGCCTAAATTATTCCAACTTAAGTGCCTAAGTCCTGCCTTAGAGGCTAGACCACACTTAAATAGGAATAACACGTCAGTCCCTCGGATCTAGTCCGACGAGGCCACTAACAGGATCAAGTACCACGTACTCACTCGATGGTGAGGCACAGAGCAAATACAATAAAGCATAAAACCATACATTGGGGAGTATTAAATTTATCACATCATCATCGGAGTTTTAGCAAAAGTAGTCATCATTGTTCGGAATGCAACGGAATAAAACTAGCGATAAATAAACAGAGAGATGGGGAAGCCTGTCCCATCACTCCTCATGCTCCTCCTCTGCCGAGGCAGGGTCCCACTCGACTGTCTAATCCGGTGGCAAGGTGGATGGCCTAGTCACTCCAGCAACCATGTCCTCTAGAGAACCTGTAAAATTATGCCACAAGCAAGGCTGAGTATACTAATACTCAGCTAGACTTACCCAGTGTGAGGAGTCTACTCCTCTACCTCTAGACATGCAGCTGTTTGGCTGAGGGGTTTGGTTGCCAAAAGCACTAGCTGAGTCTATAAATCAAGTTTTAGCTTTGTCAAATTTTAGTGTGACTCTCTTAAGACTAAATGTATACCTATCTAATCATACATGGTATCAAACATTTAGCAATCAACAGCTTTTGCCAATTCATCACATTTCCACTTGTTATTCAATGTAGCAGCATGGATCAAGCAGTCTCATTAGCTGCGAGAAGCAGACGATTCGAATCGGGTTTTTAAACCTTGCAAGGTAAACCTAAACATATGACATGGCGAGGCACTCCGTCCCCACACATATCAACCGTCCCCATCGATTCCCCGTCAGTAGAGAGGGGCTCACCGCCTTGGCGTACAATGCCTCACTGACCTCGACTGCCGTCGTGCAGTGACCGCACTTGTACCCACCATAACCGGAATGGGAGACCACGTCTCAGGTCGTGTGAGGAGGGCAATCTGCTGCTAGGTTCAATCAGGTACTAGGCTTACTGATTTACCATATTTCTCAGCAAATGTTTAGTACGTTCAAACGCTTGACTCACGGTACCACACCTTAATCCTTATTCCAATTTCCACCTCGTAGACAAACAATCCCCATGGATTGTTGTCCACAGACCATCATCATTTCGATATAAAATGGATACAATCAATTCCTGACCTCGCGCGAGTGCTAGAAAAATCACTCGACTTCTACCGAGATCCCTAATTAGTAAAGCAGCTATTCGACCTAGCAAACTAGTATCCATCACAAAAAGGATTCCTGAGATCATGCAACTAGGGTTTCAAACAACTCCTACACTTAAGTGCACATTCAATCCTACAATCATTAAGTGTAGTAAAATAGCATAATAAATAGATTATGCATAAAACCGGGGCTTGCCTTCCAAAGCTGGGGCAGGCAGATCCTCTGGAGCAGGCTCTGATGCTGGATCCAGGGCTACCTCCTAAGCAACTCGTTGCTCCGGCACGAGGATGTACTCTCTGTCAGCTAGGTTGCAATCTATCGAATGCAATGAGTAAGAACTTGTATGCTATGATTATGCAGAATTTAGAAATCATCATGTTAAGTGAAGAAATTAAGTTAATGGATAACTTAGGGTTTCCTGGTTATAAGAGGCTCTTAGGGTTTAAGGCTTATGAATTTAGGTTGGAGGTTCTTGCCTAAGCATAATGGATTAAGACTTGGAATGCCCTTTAAATGTTTTAGTAGGGAGTCAGGGGTTTGGCTGGTTTGGTTAGTGCAACATTAGTCTCCACTATTAGTTCTTTTCATTTTCCACTTATGAATTTTAGTGTGGGTTTGAACTACAACAGTGTTTTAACTTTGCCCAAAAATTCTGTAAAAATTATAGTGGGTTACTATTTGTAACTGTAGTTTGTCCTATAAATTTGAGGTGGATACTAATTCATACACTACTTGTACAAAATTAACAAATACAAGCTTTAGAAGGACATTTTACACTATAGTTGTGATTTAATTGAGGTTTCTGTACCAAATTTTATTTTTGTCCAGATACATAGGTGATATTAGGCCTCTGTGTTAAAAATCACATAAAAAGGTCTACTGGATATTTAGTTGTGAATTTCTAAAGTTTTATGCCAAAAAGGTGCTTATAACTAACTTGTTATTTGAAAAATATTAAACAACAGATTCCATATTTTTCCTATGTTTATAATAACAAAACATTAGTTACCCCAAGGGTTGGGGCGTTTTCTCCTTAGGGTTATTTTTCTAGGGTTTTTCTAAGGTTTCCTTGTTTTTCCTAAATTGAAAGGTATCTCCTTTCTTTTGTACTAAACAAGGATATAATAAATTTTTCTAGTGAACTACCCTGAATAAGGAAGCCATCAAAAATGTGGGTGCTCCCTAGTCTTTATTTTAAATTACCTTTTATATTTTCTCTAACTTTAGGCTAAAAATGATTTAAATGGCAAACTCTACCTTAATTTGGGCCACAGAGGGGTTTATTATTTTTAAACGGGTTAGGAAGTGATTGAGTATTTCTCTAAATTTTCTTAACCCTAGTCTAATAGTGTAGCTATTTTTTCCTCATTTCTTTTAGCTTTTGACCAGTTAATCATTTAAATCAAAACTTTAAAGTTTTCTGTAACACTTAGGGGTTTTATATTTTTCCTAAGTAGCTTTTATTGTTTAGGATCTTGCAAAATTGGTTTGACTCGATTTGGGTAAACCAAACTGAAGTTATGAATTTTTCAAGTTCTATTTGGATTTAAATCAGAATATTTAAAAAGGTTTCCTGGAAAACCCATTTGCATCGAAGACCCTGGGTTCTTACTAAACTAATTCCTTCAGTTATACCCTTGCGCCCTATTCCCCTGAGTCACTGACAGCGCACAAAACCCCCTGCCCTTTTCTCCTTCTTCCCCGCGGTCCCTCAAGAGGCCAGCGTGGGCGCATTTTCCAGTTTCGCCAGCGTGGTCCCTCAAGCTACGAAAAATCCATGGAATGCGTAAAGAAAATTAAAACCAGCTTCGCCAGCGTGGGCGCATTTTCCAGTGAAGAGAAATTCTCAAGAGGCAATCCCGAGGGTCCACTGGAATGGATCAGTCATGAAGCAGAGGCCTTCGAGGAAATCCTGAGTAGCCGTGGCGACATCTGCGCTTTTTCGGGCGCCAGGGGAGTTGCTACTGTCTTGGAGAAGAAAGGTTGCGGGCATGTAAAATCTTTAGCTCAGTCCGAAGCTGCCTTATCCTCCGAAGACATCAAAGACCCCTCGGCCGAAGCAAGCATGGTTGGTGGCAAATTCTTTACTGATGTCTGGGACAACGGCGGCCGAGAAATGGCGCAAGAAATCATTCAAAGGAGTGAAAAAGGCATCCATGATGCTAGGAAAGTGACAGAAGTTACCGAAGGGCAAATAGGTACTAATTAGTCGCTCTTATTGTGTTGTAATTTTTATTTCAAACTTTGCTCGCGGTTTGTAATAGTAATGCAAAAATATTCTCTTTCCTCAGAACCTGCTGGATCGTCTATTGACCCTCACACAAAAGAGGATGACGAAATCAAACAAATGGCTGAAGCTATCATGGATAAAGTTGTTGAACAACTTCTAAATGAGGCTGCCGAAGTAGTATTAAGAGAAGACTAGGTGTTATTAGAAAAAACATTTGAAGTGTGATCTATGTAATATTTTGTACATTTGAATGTAATATACAAGTCTCTTTTCATTATTCAATTCTTTACGATGCATGAAATTCTACATACATACCATTTTTGAGCCTTCGGCGAAAAAACACCTTCCCTTCTTTTCATGCTTGTGAAGAAGACATTCTTCGTTAAAACTATCCTGATGAATCACGTCCACGCTTCGTGAAAACATTCTCCGAAGCTGTGCAATTTCGATATTACTTTGATGAAGCACGTCCATAATGTGACAGTCGTTATTTCCCGAAGGGGAATAATGTTTCGAAGAATAAAACATATAATAAAACATGCAATACGAAAAGGAAAGCGTTACTACGGACACACGAGGAAAAAGAAACGTGACAGTCGAAGCTACGGTCGAGAAGTTATCGCGTTTACGCTGAACGAATATAAAATAGGACATTTAATTCGGTGTTATCGAATATAAATTATAACTACTATTTAATTAGAGCGAGAGATTCTAGGCGAGGCGAATTTACAATGCGCGAAACAATACAGCAGCGTGCTGACGACGCGTAGACAAGCGCGACAAAGCACACGAACGCCACACGAGACAGTGCGCGCGGCGAGCGCGAACGACGCGCGAACCGACACGTCACCACATGCGGAACAGCACGCGCGACAGGCGAGAGAACTAAATAGGTAACATGTTTATACTAAGTAATTATTAAATAAGTAGTTAAATTAATATTAGCCATATTAATGTTTATTCTAAAAGCGCGAGCTGAATACTACACATTTAATCTAATTAGAATATTAGTCCAATACATATTAGTCGAGCAAACCTTAAGTTAACTATCTAAAATATGCAACCAGACAAATTAATATTATTAACATGAGTGTCTGTAAGCGAAAGCAATTTATTATCACGCGCGGACGCCGCGTGACACACGTGGGGAGCACGCGACGACACGTGCGAATGACACGCGCGACACTTGGGCGAGACAATTTGCATGACAGCGCGCGACACATGTGAGTTAACGCGACTACGCACGTGAACAACACAATAACGCGCAAACGATGTCGTGCGCGAACAACAACAAACAAATAATTAATTAAAAGTATTTAAGCTAGTATTAATCAAGTTAATTAACATCTTCATTGTATAAAAGCATGAGTTAAAACTATAGACTCGTTCTAAATAAATTGTTATTTTAATAACACTCAAACAAACCACTTATTAATTTTTCACTAAAACATGTGTCGTGACAATATAATAATTTTAAATGTGTGCATGACATCATTACGTGGACTTGTGCATAATTAAATGCAGACTTCAGGGTGTAGCAAATTATTTCTGCGAAACTCATAAACCTGGATGTTTATTACCTGTATCGCCGAGGGCATTTTCGTAAAGCGGACTGTCTTCTTCCTCAGAACAACACATAGGGAGGGGGCCTCGACTGAGCGTGGGAGGGGGAGAACAGGGGGCAGGCTGATCCGAGCACGAGGGAGGAGTGGGGTACCTTGGCAATGGCATTGGGAGGGGATTTGACCGGCAAGCCACACCAGAGAGATCGAGCAGGGATGGATGAACGACAGATTCCACAAGAGGGCGCACGATCCAGGGCAAGTGGTTCACGGCCGACATGGTCGAAGCGCCTGGTGCGGGGGCCCTTGACGAGCGCACCCCAGAACCCCGCTATGCCGCCGACCATGTGGACCACGCCGGAGCCAACAAAGTCGATGGTGCCGGACCCGAAGAGCAGCGGGTCGGACGTGCGGCGAGTGGCGTCCCACCCATCGGTGGACCAGAACCAGTGGGACACTATGGGGTACATGAACGCCGTCAAGAACGCGGAGTAGATGAGGTAGGCGACGAACTAGATCTGCTCGATGATGGAGCATGACGAAATTCCTGCCGATAAAGTCGTTGGACGGCGTGCCGAAGGCGAAGCCGAACTGCATGGCAAAGACGAGGTAGGCCGAGAAGAGCAGGTACGTGGCGTCCACCGCGAAGGCCGTGTCAAGGTAGGCGCTAGCTGCAGAGATGGCCTATGGCGGCGCTAGGCGCGCGGCAAGGTAGCTCACGGCGGCTAGGGCTAGCGGGGAAGGGAAGTGGGGGGGTGTGCGGCTGGGCGCTGAGGTGGGCTGGCAGGGGGAAGGGGCAGGGGGAACAGCCTGATGGGCCGCTAGCACGGCTGGGCCGGCCAGGGGGAAAGGAGGGGGAGGAAAAAGGTTTTTTGTTTTTATTTGATTTCAGTCTATTTCTTGTTTTTATCTCAATATCGAATGGGACTCACAAATTAATACAGAAGCACATCAAAACCAATCATCATACAAAATAAGTGCTCCGACATGATGCATCAACCACTTCCCTCTAGGGTTTTATTTTACTACGCTAAAAAACCTATACATATAATAAAATGCTCTCCATTATTTAGAAAAAGAGAAGGAAAGCGAGTAAAGGAGAGGGTAACACTTGAATTTGGTGGATATCGAAAAAAGAAATTGTATACCCTCAAATTCAGGGTGTTACACGACTAGAAATGGTCCAAGGGCACATTTCCCTTTCAGTGATCGACGAGCATACGTCGGTACGCGTGAGGTGTGCACCATGCAGTCGGTATCGGGCGGTCGTGTTAGAGCCATGGAGGTGCCTAGGCCCAACACGAGCGTAGCCGAGAGCCTAGGGCAACGATGGGTGGCATGGGGGTTGCTCGTGCTCATGTCACGATACTGTGCGGAGGTGGTGAGGTGCGCTGTGCAGTGGAGCACCGTAGCCACGCTCGTAGACACAGGTGCATCTGGGGTTGGGGACTTGGGGGAGGCCAAGAGCGAAGGGGAGGCCAGGATAGGACGGGTGGACAGCGAGACTGAGGGAGTGTGGTTAGGGTAGGGACTTAGGGTTACAAAACAGTTGGGTTGGGCCGCTAGGGGAATCTGATACAATGATACTCTGATAGTCCGATGGCCCTTTGATCTATTTACATATATCCACAGGTTCTTCATGGGCGACAAATAATATTCGTACCCAATCTGATTTTATCACGAGTCGGGTGGGTGCAGGGGAGACCCATGCGCAAAAATTGTATCCAAACCCGATAGGTTGAATATCCAATGGATATCTAAATCCGCAGGTAAAATTGCTATCCCTAGCTAGCTGTACTTGTTGGTCTCACAAATTGCTACATAAAGAAAGAAAGAAAGAAAAAGAGGTAGCAAGAGATGGGGACACCATGGATCTGATGCTACATACATACTCCCTTTCCTTAGTCGAGATATGTTAGTTAGGCAAAGGGAAAGGAAAAGGAGGAAGAAGATAAGTCAGCCAAAACGACGTCTTCGGTCCATGTTTAAATCGATGTCCTGTCATTCATTTTGATATATTAAAAGCCACTAGCGTTTGGAGGCTGGGCCGCACTTCTCGGGTACTATGAAGTTTTCTTGACGACACATCGCATCATCTCGCTTTCCAGCGCTCCGTTCTTCTCCACGGTGGGACCATTAGCTACACTCGCTCACGCAAGAAGGGGTGCCCCCACAGACATCACCGATGTGCGAGACTAAGGAGCCCACATGCCCACGTATAAGTGAGGAGGGCGCACGGGTGCGGGCAATGACGGCGTGCTTTCGAGGGGAATGGGTTGGTGACTTGATGGAAGTAGTGAGGAGGGAAGCAGGAGAGGTGCAGGCCTCGCTGCGGTAGGCATCTACTGACATGGAGGCGTGCGAGCGCTGGACATCTCGTGAACATGGTCCTTGGTATGCCCGGTCTCGTCATGGTGCCGCTTCGTACAGGTTGTACTGCGCCCTCTTATACGCGCAGCCACAAAGCTTCTTCTTATCTTGCTTTGCCACCTTGGGCATCTGCCCACGAACCTTCCTAGCATGGGCCAACAATCTATGCACCATACCTTCCCATAGCCACACAACACACCTAAGCAGCGCATGAGTACACGAGTAAGCAGCGAAAGGTCAGCCGAGATGAGAGGTGACAGTAGCTTACCCATGGCTACGAAGCGGTAGCGGCGACGGGACAGCGCGCGAGTAGGTTGGGAGCTACTGTCACACCCGGTTTTGGAAGGCAAACCGAATGCGAACCATGTATGTGCCAGGATCAGAATCTCACGTACAAAGTGATTACATAGTTGGACATCATCACACATTGCTCAAAATAACAGCGGAAAAGGTACTTTATTACATCAAGATGTCCAAGACATCCACAGAGTCATTAACATAACATAGTCATTATCATAATCAAAGTGCAGAATACGAAACATAGTAGATAAGGCCTTCACAGGCAGCTGACTAGGGGTTTGCCACTAACACAACTAGAACTCATAGTTGCCCTGAAACTACTCAAAGTCCTCCATGTTGCCTTCATCTCCTCCTGAGCACTGATTGCAATGGGGACAACCTAGGGATTGGGGGTTTTAAAGCAAGGGTGAGTACACATCAACGTACTCAGCAAATGTCCCGTTTGGCTTAAGTGGGCTAGCTGTATGTGGAGTTGAGGTTAAAGTAGTTGCTTTTAGTTGTTCAGGTATTTATTACTAGTAGTAAGCCAAGTTTTAGTAATAAACCCAGATATTACCCCAAATGTACTCCCTCTAAGAGGAAATACCAGAAAACCATAATTATAATCATAATCTACCATCATCATAAAGTATCCAAAGTTATTCTAATCAAAGAGGATCCCAAGGCTGCTCTTAACCATGAGCACGGCTGATATACTAGTTTCTAACAATCTGTAGAGGTTGCACACTTTACCCACGAGTCGTGCTCCCTTTTTGCCTCAGGTCGATCAAATCCTCAAGCACTACCAAGGTGAGTAGGCAAGGTTTCACTATGTAGCCTTTACAAAGATTCCCTAGAGGTCATAGCTGCCCGTTAGGTTTCTCCAGTTTGATAAACACAGTACTTCTCCCCACAGGAAGGGTGACTAACAAAACCAAATCGAAAGAACCTCGGCAACCAACCTCGGCAGAGCAAGTACTATGCCCGGACCCCATTGACCGCCCTACGGCAAAGCCGACTACACCTCAAGTTCCTCTAAATATTTAGCTAAAGGCGTCCCATTCCACCCTCATGGTTGTACTGTTATCCCAGATGGTCACTCAACGAACAGGTCCTTATAGAGAGGTACTCAGGAAACAGCCTAAGTCCCCTAAAGTATCACAGATCATCATCATAATCAATATAACATTATCGTATCATAAATATTCATATCATGTTCATTGATTAAAGTAAAGCAATAGCATAAAGCTAACCATAATAACCCAAAAGGTAATCAAGGACAAGGTAAATACAAACTAGTCAATCCTTAGGTTTTAATTAAGTAATCTGGGACAATGAATTATAAAGTAAGTAGGACATAATGGGTTAGATGACACTTGCCTTCAATAGGTTGCTACTCAGGGAAGTCTTCGGCAACACACTCAGGGACCACTGGCTGCTTGTTGTCTAAACAAAGCGATCATGCATTCAACACATTTGGATAATGACAAAGAAACAATACACCAAATATGTACAATCAAGTGAACACAAGCTCGAAAGAACAGTATACACACAAAAGTGAAATCCAGGTTCTAGGGTGGACTAATACACCTAGGTGTTCGTGGTTCTCTAAGCACTTCTTATCTCAGAGATCGCATAAGTTAACCTCACTTATCTTAATGAATTACTAAGATTATACTAGGGATGGGTTCATATATTACATGATATTAAACTCACAAAATTAATCATCTAATTACCATTGGTGTTTTCCTTTCATTTTCCTATTTAATGAATAAACCATCACTTAAAATAACCTATAGTCTAGAATTAAAATTAATACATGCAGACAGTGAATGATTATAATTTTAACAGATGGAGAGTAATCTTATGAACATTTTGCAATTTGAATCACTCAATTTGGAGTTCATATGAAAAAGATATGAAATAAACAAGTTTTGGAATTCAAAATACAACACTAGGTTTAATTCTGTGATAAATAAAAGGTCCGAGGCTTTTCTGCAAAATCGAATGGGCCTGCGCACGAAAACTAGGGACGGTGGGTTGATTTTCAGAAAGCCAAGGGTCTTTTAACAAAACTACCACGTGAAAGGGGTACGGGGTTCTGCCAGCCGTCCGATCTCCAAACAACAGCCAAGATTAGATCTGGTAGGCGGGCGTGCGGACGCGAGCGCCAAACAGGCGGGCTCGGGACAGGTTGAGACAATGACACGTGGGGCCAGCGGGCGAGCAGGCTCGGGCGAGGCGCAAACGAGGCTGATGGCTCGGGCGAGGCGCAAACAGGGCCGACGGCTCGGGTGAGGGCTCGACGCAGACGCTTGACAGGTGGGGCGCAGGGCTGGGCACGCGGACACGGAGCGGCATCCTCAGATCCAAACCGTTGGATCGGGGAAGGACGGTTGTGATAGGGCGCACGGGGGTTTACGTCTCGGTGGCCGGCGCTGCTCCATCACGGCGGCGAAGTCGTCGGAGACGGGGCAGACGGCCTTCGAGGGGGTCTGGGGTCGTCGGGAACGGGCTCAGGCGGGTTCAGGGTGACACGACGGACTCGGTCGTGGGCACGACACCGACACAGAGGCACCATAGGGCACCGCTCCGTGGCGGAGTGGCCCGACAACGACACAGCTAAACTCCGGCGAGCGATTGTGCGAACAGCAGGGTAGGAAATGGGGAATTAAGAACATGGGGGGTTAGTTACCTCGAGAGACCGCTCTGGAGCGCTTGAGCAACGCCAAGGGCACTGCGAGAGCCCTAGTCGACGGCGGCGGAGGCACGGTTGCGCGACGAGAAGTCCGGTGAGCGCGAACAAAGGGAAATAGAGGAGCTGGGGGCAAACCAGAGGGTGTCTTATGTTGTTGGCGAGGAGGCAAAGCTCGACAGCACTGCGGAACGGACGGTGGATGACGTCGGTGCTCCACGGGTGCGCGTAGTGCGAGAGAGAGGTGAGAGGGGGTCTGTAGGTGAGCGCTACTAGGCGAGGGGAGTGAGCGAGTGAGTATGGGCTCAAAAGGAGGTCGGGCGCGTGGGGGAAGTGGCTGGGAAACGTGCGACGTGGGTGCGTCAACGATAGGGTGCACGAGCAGGAGGTTAGGGAAGGGGAGGTGGCTGACAGGTGGGGTCCGCGAGCCAGCGAGGGCGAACACGCGAATGGGCGGTCAGCGCTGACAGGGCAGACCCACTGGATAGTGAAAGGGAGAGAGCACGCGGCACGACTGACGCTGACAGGCGGGTCACACCTATCAGGCGGAGCGGGCGCGCACGCGGGGCCTGGCTGGGCTGGGCTTAACGGGCCAAAATGATTTTTCCTTTTTCTGGAATTTTCAAAATGCTTTTCTTTTTTATTTTCTTTATGAATTTCAAATCAAATTCAAGCCCAATTTAAATTCAAACTAATTCAAACATATGCATCAAATAAAAGAATAATTTAGGTTCAGCATGATGCAACATTTTATAACTCAAATAGGTTTTGCTAAAATAACTAGTTAATCCCTCACCTAATTGACATAGTTCTAATAAAAAGCAAGAGAGAAAAAGTCTAGAGAGAGAGAAATAAGAGGTACCACATGAATTTGGTAAGCATTAGAGAAGAAATTTTATACCTTATATTCAGGGTGTGACACATACGACAACAACTATATGAGGGAACCTGTAGCATCCCAAAAATTCAAATCCTGAAATTTTCTCAAACTCCCTCTAAATTCAAAATGAATTTCAAATTTCATTTCAAAATGTTTGTTTGCGAGTTGATATCAGCAAATAAAATATAGTGGTCTATATTCTCTCCAAAATCCTCCTCAAATATCCTACAAATATTTCCCAGTGATCACCCTCAATTTGTTTCCAGAAATACCGCCCAGATATTTCCCGAGTAATCCCCTTCAAGTTCTTTCCAGAAATACTGCCCAAATATTCCACCGATATATCTCCAGGTATTTTCCTCTTAAGAAATACCTTCAGAATCATTTTTCAAGTGCCTACAAATATTTTCTTCATAACTTTCCTCATGCTCATACGTATACGTATGCCTCCAGTGTCATACGGTGAGCTCTACAAGCAAATCGTACTTATACAAGACAAATACATGCTAACCTCCCACTAATCATCTCATCCTCCCACTAATCCTCTCATCCCTCCCACTAATCCTCTCATCCCTCCCCCTAATCCCCCCACCATGGCTATAAATAGAGGGGCAAGGGCCTCCTCCCATCCCACCCCAAGCCATTTCATGGCAACTCTCTCCCCCCCCCACACACACCCACTCCATGTTCCACACAAGCACACACTAGCACAAGGATCGTTCGGTCGTTCTTCGATCGTTCGTCCCCTGTTCTTAGTTTGTTCGTTCGTTCGTCCGATCGTTCATGGTTCGTTCGTCCGTTCGTCCGATCGTTCGATCGTTCGTCCGTTCGTTCGTCCAAATAATCTTTTTCCAACCGTTATGCTGCCGAAATTCCGATCGTTCGTTCGTTCGATCATTCGATCGTTCATCGTTCGTTCATAGTTCCTATTCATCGTTCATCGTTCGTTCATAGTCCCTATTCATCGTTCTTCCAGATAATCTTTGTCCTGCCGTTATGCTGCCGAGATTCCGATCGTTCGTTCTTTCGATCATTCGATCGTTCATCGTTCGTTCATAGTTCCCTATTCATCGTTCATCGTTCGTTCATAGTCCCTATTCATCGTTCTTCCAGATAATCTTTATCCTGCCGTTATGCTGCCGAAATTCCGATCGTTCGTTTGTCCGATCATTCGATCGTTCGTCCGTTCGTTCGTCTAAATAATCTTTTCCTGCCGTTATGCTGTCGAAATTCCAATCGTTCGTTCGTCCGATCATTCGATCGTTCGTCCGTTCGTTCATAGTTCCTATTCATCGTTCATCGTTCGTTCATACGACTATTCACTGTCACTATTCACCATTACTATTCATCGTTACTATTCACATACACTATTCATCATCGTTACTATTTATCATTACTATTCATCATCGTTACTATTCATAGATGATATCTATAATTACTTTTCCATCGCCACTATTCATTGTTACTATTCATCGATTAGCCGATCACCCCAAATTTCAACTACTCATACATCATGCTGTCCAGTCCACCTAAGACCAGCCAGACCCATATTCCAGTCATACGAACTCCGGTGACTGTGATTTTCCTTCCAGTAGGGGACTTCCCATCTGGTCACCCATCCCAGGTTTCTCCGAGTTGAGCACGCTTAACTTTGAGATTCCTTCGAACCAGGCTCCCAAACTCAGATTCCAATAATTCTCGTTTCTAAATTTTTATCAAACTATTCCCTATCCAGCCATGTCACCCCTTAAGCATGGTTCATGTTCTAGAAAACTCCCAAAATACTCTTGTCCCATATTCTGCCTATAACTCTCATGTTCATACCAAGTCAGACGATTCATTCGTCACTATTCTCACCAACAGTGAACTTCACTGTGCTACACCACCTACACTCAGCTATAAATACACCAGCTACCCTCTCCCTCTCCACACACACTCAACACCCTCAGCCAAGGCAAACACCCCACCCACTCAGTTACTCCGCTCTGCCGGCTACACGCATAGTGTCGCTTTGCCTCCAGTCCACCCTCCTGGTAAGCACCTCCGCTCCACCACCAGTAATATCACAACACCACATGACATAGATTCTACTCAAGACTCTACCCATCCATATATCGCTTTTCTGACCACTATACTAAATATTTGTTGGTATACTTGCTGGTTTGTATGTTTGCTTGTTCATGTTGCATAGTTATCGGAGCGTTCGTGCCATCTCGTGGAGGCCAGATCTGCAAGTCTACGCCAGGCGGTGGAGCTAGAAGCCAGTTCCGCGAGCTCTCCTTCCCCCTTCGCCGAATAAGCATGGCAAGCTCACTGGATCCCTTTGATGCATAAATTACCTATGATTTTTCAACCACAATCCTTAGCCTGTTATTTTATGCATGATATGATTTTGAGATAAGTTATTATGGCCACCCAGCCGCTTGCCGCAATCAATCCCTGATATATATGTTCCAAATGATTTGAGAACAGGTGTGAGTTTTCAAAAGAAAATGCTTTTCAAAATGTGTGTGATGAAGGGTTTTCACCCTTATCACCTTGTGAGCGGGATAATCAGGGACTCCCTGGTTTAGGGGAGGGCCTAAGGTGTTGGCTCAGCTGGTTTAGGCGTGAGCAGAAGGATTGTCCCCTCATATAAGGACCGGTTTGTCATCTTCACTACCTGTACTCTTTAATAGTACAACCACTCGAGACTGTGTGGGCAGTCACTCAATCTGAACTCGTACGGTCCAACCCCAGGGTTATGAAGGCTGGGGAGCGCCGGGAGGATAAGGAGGGGGAAAGTTTTGTCCGGTTTGGACATGGTGGTGGCCTGACTCCTTCCGGATAACCGTTAAGGTTAGGACGTGCGGGGAAAGAAAGAGATTCGGGTTCGGATCTCATTGATCATGAGATCGCAGAGCCGGACTAGTGGGTAAAGTGTACACCTCTGCGCAAAGTTTGAAAACCTATTCGAATAGTCTGTGTCCACAGGAATGGACGAGTCTGGTATGGTATGGCAATTAATGTTTTGTTTTCCAAAAAAAAGATGGTTTTGAGAAAAGTGGTTTTTAAAAAGGTTCGGCGGTTGAGCCGTGAGCTATGGTGGACGGGAAGTCCAGTAGCGGTTTTTGAAAAGGAAAACCAGTGGGAAACTGCTGAGATGCCTGGATGGTTTAGTCCAGGAGATTTTGTTATAATACTGAAAAACTTCCTGCTCCTTTTGGAGAGGATGCGCTTTGCAAAAATACAAAATGTTTTTCAAAACAACTCTGCATTAAATATTGCTGTTTCTGCAAAATATCCCGAGCTCCACATATTCCATGCATTATATCTGATTTCCCCATTCCGCGGGTGAAGGTGGGCTGCTGAGTACGTTTGTACTCACCTTTGCTTATTTGTTGTTTTTCAGAAAAAGGAGATCGGGTAAGAGTTACGACTGTTCCCAACCTTGCCTGTGGCTGTTGGACCATTGACTTGCTTCGCTGCGTATATCGGGCTGCTTCAGCCCCACTCTGATGATATGTCCCGAGTTGTGGACCAACTCTTAAAGTTGTTCGCCACCTTTGTAGGTTTGTCTCGTTTGAGCAGATTTGGTATCATCTGATGTATAAATGTGTTTACTAGCCTCCTGGGACTAGTAATTGTATCACATTTGAGTCCCAGAGGATTGGGGACGCTTTAGAACCCTAGTTAAGGGGAAGGACTTTATAGGCGTGAGGAACTGAGGAATTTTGCATGCGAGAAGATAGACTTGATAGTTGGTCGTGACCCGTAGCCCGTGGGAAGGAGATTGATAGGCTTTGTCACACTAACCTCATTTTACCTTTCCTAATTTTTAAGTTTTTTTAAATTCTTGTTTTCGACCATGTTCTTACCATTGAATTGGAACTATTTATATTACTATTACGCTTGAGAAGGATCCTTTATATTAATCCTCGAGGTGAACCCTAGAAATTATCAAAGAAAAAAATTGTCCACCAATTCATTACACTCTTATAAGTATTGATATGTTAGCCATTGAATATAAATATGTTTTCTAGAAACTATAATATTTTAGCTCACATGATCAGCAATAGTATAAATGTAGCAGACAAATAGTTTACACACATTTTTTTTTACAAATCCTTCATGATAAGGCGTCCTTACACCTCATGTTCTAGTTCATAAAACACACACAAAGATATGATGTGAATGAATCCCTCTCCCTTCTGATTCCCCCGGACGGCCCCTTTCCTTTTTATTAACACGCAAACATAGCAACTCGATCCTTGATTGCATCGTTGAGATCGTCTCAGGAGTAGTAATTCGATTGGAGCTAATTAAGCGGTACAGTGCTGCCTTTGATTTGTTCCCGTACGTCTGAAACTGAAAGCAACTTCATTACCCGCCGCTCTGATCCAGATTCAGACCACCGACTCCACTCCTGTAGTGTCAGCAGCTTGCCATTCCTCATCCTGATTTCTATTCCACTAGCTTGCATGGAACAGCAAACAGTAGTGGTGATATATGTGAGATTTCTCTCGTTTTCATTTTCTTTTGATTTTTCCTCTTTATTCTCTCTATGTGTCTGTCTAATAAAAAACAAATAAAGATAATAGTTGGTGTTATACATGCATATTCCATGACTAATAATTTAATTTCCAACTAACTAAGCAGCACCTTTGGTTTTTCTTTTCTATGCATGCACACCTTCATATCATATTACCTCTTTGATCTGGTTTCTGAAATCAAAGCATTACTCTTCGTGTTCTTCTTCTTGTCTTCTCGATGACGATTCTATATTTAAAGTCCACTCTATGAACAGTATAGTCTACAATACAAAACAATCTTTTAGATAACCATATAGGGTAAATGATGGAGACGGTCTTAATGAGCCTTTGCCTCGCAGTCTCCTATTCTAACTGAAGCCAGTCTCCTATTCTAACTGAAGCCAGCGAGCCTTCAGTCCTAGTGGCGTCTACGGTTTGCAAATAGATTGACAACAGGTACCCACCCACACGTCATATTGGACTATTTCCTTTTAGAGCTGATTTGGTGACCAGAGATCTCGTGTGAATTGGAGGAGTTTGAGGGGTAATTTGGTGACCAGCGATCATAGATGGATTGGAGAAATTGATAGATAAATTAGTTGATTTTTCCTCATTCATCTTCAATCTCATGTGATCACCTTATCACCAAATAAACCATGAGGAAAAAATTAATTCATTTTTCTCTCAATTCTCTATTATCATCGTTATCCTCTTGTCACCAAATCAATACTTATTATTATTTATATTTAATTCCATGCATATGTGGGTCATGGGTGTGTGTCTGCGATCTACTTCCATGAGCCCGCTGTGCGTGAATGCCGTCGGTCGAGACCACGATGGCGATGGGTGACACGACGTGAAGTAAGGCTATCCGCAGCGGTTCCCTCTAAATTTTTCCCCCTATATCACTTTTTTGCGTCACATCATCAACATTTCACCCCCTATTTTTTCATCTCCCGTAGCGGTTACCCCTAAATACTCCCCCTATACCCCACTACAACTATAAAATATCATTATTCAACCATATTCATCATCTATTACCATTTTTCTTCACCTATTAAAACCCCACTGTACAAATGAACAGTGCATAGGGGGTCCGAGGACTCACGCTGCAGCCAGTGGAGTCCTGTTCATCTCCGCCGCGTGGGGGGCTCGCAGGGGGCCGCGCTGCGGGCGCAGGGGCGCCCCTGTAGCCGCCATTCAAGGGGAGGGGGCGGCCGCGCGGCGAGCGCTGCGGCCAGCCTAAGGTACAGCGAGTAAGAGTGAGAGAGCGCGCTTGCCAAAAGTATACCTCTATATGTGGGCTCGTCTGGTCCGACACGATATAGTCTCACAAAAGTATGATCTACAAAGACACGATCCACAAAAGCACATATCTAATTATAAGGCCGTGCCATATCAGTATGTGTGCCCAGTCATCGGCCCACGACACAGCTCACAATTAGTTATGTGTGCCAGGCTAGCCCAAATAGCTCAAAATGCTTTAATGTGCCATACCGGTCCATATACATACAACAGTAATACATAAACAAAAAGTATAAAATATATATGACTAAAATAAAACTAAGACGTTTTGTGGATGCACATTAAAAACCTTTGGCCAGAAAGAAAAAATATTACAACTAGCTCAGAAATAATATTCAGTTCTCTGTTCAGTGTCTAATTGAGTACTATATAGCCATACATAATACATATACAATGATCATCATCACTATTCACTATCTCTATCTAGGTATTGGTTCTCGAAGGCCTATTGAAGCTATATATTCTCTAAGTTGTGCTGGTCATGTGGGATTTGATGGGTCTTAGTTAAATACTGAGTTTATATTTAGTGGACATCAATGGACCTTAGTTAAATGGGCCATGCCAGGCCGACCAGTGGGCTTAACTTGAGGTCTCGGCACGACTCACAATTAGGTTGGACTGTGCCAGATCTAGACCATGCCAGAAATTATACTTTTTCAGCCGGCCTATTAGACACAACACAAATGTACATCTATAGCCAAAAGTGTGATCTGAAGCCCAGTCGAATGGCCCAGTAGCAGTAGAGGCCCACCTGACGTCTTTGATCAGCAAACTGCAAACCAACACTAAAGCCACCGATCCGACGGCGGGGATCGACCGATCAAACCACAAAACCCTACCCCTGACCGCCCCTTTTTTATATAAAAGGGTCGCCCTCCGCGCGCCGCCGCTCCTTCGCAAACCCTCCTACCCCCTTCCGCCGCCCGCCCCGCGACCCCGAGGAGGCAAGATGAAGACGATCCTGGCGTCGGAGACGATGGACATCCCGGAGGGCGTCACGGTGACGGTGGCGGCCAAGCTGGTGACGGTGGAGGGCCCCCGCGGGAAGCTCACCCGGAACTTCAAGCACCTCAACCTCGACTTCCAGCTGCAGGAGGGCGGCCGCAAGCTCAAGGTGGACGCATGGTTCGGCACCCGCCGCACCATGGCCGCTATCCGCACCGCCATCTCCCACGTCCAGAACCTCATCAAGGGGGTCACCAAGGGCTACCGCTACAAGATGAGGTTCGTCTACGCCCATTTCCCCATCAACGCGTCCATCACCAACTCCAACACCGCCATCGAGATAAGGAACTTCCTCGGCGAGAAGAAGGTACACCCTACACACATATCTCTGTTTCGTGCGTGCGTCGAAGCAGATCAGATCTGGGAGGTTGCGATGTGTTCTGACCTGTGTCTGTCTGACTGCTTGGTGGTGATCCCGGGGTCGATCAGGTCAGAAAGGTGGACATGCTTGACGGCGTGACCATCCTCCGCTCCGAGAAGGTCAAGGACGAGCTTATTCTCGATGGCAACGACGTCGAGTTAGTCTCTCGCTCCGCCGCCCTCATCAACCAGGTGAATCCCGGCTTGCTTCGCTCATCATCTCTTACTATTACACATGAACCATTACATATGAGGTTGCTGCTGCTATATGCAGTGTCTGGTGTGCTTTGATGTGGTAGATCGTGAACCTTGCATTTATATTTGCTCTGCTATGAAGCAAGTGCCGATTGGAATGCCGACTTGCTGAGGTTTAATCGTACTAGTAGCTAGCGCGCGCCCTCGTGCGCGCTTTGTTATATATATTTAAGCTGCTTTACAAAATGTTGTTAAAATTGATGATGTGTAACTTATCTAAATATTATAGGGAAAAGTTTTAGATGATAATAGGTGTGCTTATTGTTAGAGTATAGTAACAATAGTAGTACAATATAAGTATATATAATCGAGGAACATTAGTAGCAAAATATAACTATTTTTATAGATGCGTTAAAATTGAAAATTTTGAAATCGACAGTATTTTTTGTTTTGATAAGTGACTGCATCGAAAAACACAGATTTAATTATTAAGAAACTGCATGTATCATTTATGTATGTACTCCCTCCGGTGTAGTAAAAGAAGTCATCCTGCGCGTGACCGAGCGTGCACAAAAAGAAGTCATAGCGCGCGTGAGTCTGGGATTTGGACGTTGTTGCCCCTAGTAATTGCACAAAAAAAGATGCATTTAAGAGGAATCGAACTTGAGACCTCCAGTCTAGAATGCCTTGGAGCTGCTGGAGTAACCAATCAAGCCTGATTGTTTTAGTGACATTAATGCACCCATATCCCTATTTAATAGGGGCAAACAGGGAAAACTCTATGATAATTAATCACTCCTTGGTATGCACAATCATGTCCTAAACGACTACCTTTACTGCACCGGAGGGAGTATGGTGGGACATGTATAGGAAATGAATCTATATGCTTTGCTTTTGACATGGTATCTACGGAAACGTAGTAAGAAAATAAGATAATATACACGTGAATCAATGGGCTTTAAATAAAAAGAGGAAGAGTGTATGTGGTAATTAAACGTATCTGGTGTACTCGGCTTCAACCTTCAAAGTTGATGCAAATCAGAGACAGTTTAATTCAACACGTCGGGGCCGGGGGGACGCCCCGGGAGAGAGTAAGACGCTTAATTTTTTTCATTTTGCCTATCCGTCCGGCACCTTCTTGAGACCGACACCATCTGGAGAAACGATACTACGAACAGTTTGTGTGTCCGCTCTGGCTGATCGAACGGCTGGAAAATCGTTGTGGCTGATCGAACGGCTGGAAAATCAAAGACGCACGGATGAGCGTTGGTCTTCACTCCAGAAGCCTCGTGGTCTTTGATGCTGTATCGCAGGGCCCGTATTTCTTTTGCTAACATGGATAGGCTAAAAGGACTCCTTTGCGCTGCGCTTTAATATATAGAAATTGGCTGCCCTTAAATGTTAAGGAGCCATGTGGTTTTGGCTTCAAATATGTAGGCATATCACATTTTTAAGGTGACATGGCATTATCTAGTGCGCCAAGATCAAATGCAAACAAGAACTCAAGCTTCTCTTATATGTATAGATAGATGTCCATCATCCATCCATTTGTTAAGCAATTTTTGTCTATGGTTAGTGTGCTCTCAGCAAGTCAGTAGGCATTTTAAAGGCTCGCTGTGGGTTGTATTTGGTAACAGTGACCACCTCTTGCTCATGCCATGATATTTTACACATGGCATGTCTTGGTTCCTGTTTGTGTTTTGATCTTTGATTTGATCTCAAGTACATCATGTGTTTTTACTAGCTTTGTCTTTCAGATTTTGCTGTTATATAATTCACGTTACTACTAGCGGGTTGATGTGCTACTGAACATTTTCTCTCCATTTCTCTACAGAAATGCCATGTCAAGAAGAAGGATATCAGGAAGTTTTTGGATGGTATCTATGTGAGCGACAAGGGTGTGATCGAAGAGGAGCAGTGAGGGACAAGTAGTTGTTATCGTTTGAGTTGGAATTATCGTT
Source organism: Zea luxurians (assembly GCA_029449295.1). Lineage (NCBI taxonomy): Eukaryota > Viridiplantae > Streptophyta > Magnoliopsida > Poales > Poaceae > Zea > Zea luxurians. Next base: position 6,380,517 of record JAOPSE010000005.1, on the reverse strand, counting down.
TGGTTTGCAATTTTCTCAGGGTGAACTTTGTAATCGGTTAGGATGTGTTGTGGACCATTATCTTATCCTACAATATTATCGTATCTGTTTAAGAATATGAAGCTTGTTTATTATTCCCTAAAAAGATCTGATCGACAAGGTTACTAAAACAGGTGAAGATTAAAGGTTTAAACGTAGCGTTAAACAACATAGTAAAATATTAATATATTATAATTTCAGACAATAATATGAAGCTAAATACCAAACAGCCAACATTGTTCATATAATAATATTCTGTAAAATGATCTCTGTACAATTGGTCAATTGTATTATCGCAGTAACACAAGTTCAACTAACAGTAACACAAGTTCAACTAAACTAACAGTAACACAAGTTCAACTAATAGTAAGTCGACACCTGCAATGAAATGTATAAACATAATAAAAAAGATAAACTAATAGTAAGTTGACAACTGCAAACAAAGTAGAATGAAATGTATAAACATAAAAAAAAGCAAATAAAGTGGAATGCAATGTTCAAAACTACAAGCACACAAGCGTTACCCAATCTCCCTTTATCATATCTCAATAACCATCATCCAAATCATCTATACTAACATCATCCTTGTCTAATTGTCTTGCTTATCACCATATCCACCACTGTTGTTTCTTGCTTCATCATCCATATCAAGGTCATCAAGCAAAAAAAAAAAACATCGTCTTCAGTCTCTTCACCCACATGAAACCAATCTTCATCATCCTTAAGTATTAACATTAAAATATCATGAGCTCTCCTACGAAAGTTGGGCCTTGAAGTTGTGTAGATGCATCGGCACCATGATCAACATGCTCCCATGTGAAAAAAGGTCATCCCCAAAAGAGTTGAATTAGCTAACGTATCAACCCACTCATCACCCCAAACAAAATCTTCAAGAACCAAAGGATCAAAGTTCTTTCCTTCACACATTTTTTGGAACCTAGCGGGCATCTTTCTATTGTATGAAACGTACACCAAATCATTCAATCTTTTATGCTCTAGCCTTTCCTTTTCTTGGTATGCATCTACATGTTGCAAGTAACAATAAATAAAGGGGTAACCACTACAAATCGAATAGTGTAATGTGATCATATTAGTTAACTTACAAATTCAAAATTCCTCTAATTTCGCTCACAACCGGATGATGAAGCACAAAGACTAACAATTCACCTTGCAAACTTATATTACTCAATGGTTCGATCACCATATGCAAGCCACCAATCAACTAAAAGGGCAAAATAGGTCAGATTTAATTACTGGAGATGAAGTTATTCATGATGAAAGTAATTAATAAAGTGATATTTTTAGAATACTCAAATTGATTTCTTGTTTGGACATTTTTAATGGTCATTGGGTTTGCAAATGTGTCAGTGTTTCGAACCAGCTCTGATAAGTAAATTTATTTGTACGTGTTTTGGATCCGGATGGTGTGCTAAGTGGACGCAAGATTTATACTGGTTCAGACAAAACGTCCATACATCCAGTCTTCGGTGGCTTGCGCTATCGGCACTGTTGGGGGCTTGTTCTCAAGTGCTAAGAGTTAAGAACAAGGCAACACAGAAAATGTTAAATATTAAGATCCTTCGTCCCTCATCACATTATATCCTTTCGGAATATAAGGGACTTCGGACGAAGGTTACGAAGGACGTACCTTCGTAAACATAATAATGAAGGACGAAGTATTCGCATAAATCGTGATGTATAAAATAGACATTTAAATGTTAACATAAAATTATTTCCATTTTTACTAACATGAACGAATGTAAATGATTTCGAATTACAAATGTACCTTCGGTCCTGAGGAAAGCGAGAGCACAAGTGTGATGCGAAGGCAAATAACAGGTTCGCGTGAACAGTACAGGGGTACTGTTCATCTATTTATAGGCACAGGTCGCAGCCTGTGACAAATTACAATTATGCCCCTTACAAAAGTTTACAACATTGACTCAGACCTCCATGGATAAAAAGGTCATTCTATCTCTATGTCGGTTTGTAATGCCGAAGCTCCATGAAAAGGAACCTTCGGCCATCTCTTGGAGACGACTTCAGCCGAGGCTGCTTCTTCGTGCAAGACCTTCGGCGCACCGAAGCACGACCCCAACAGTAGCCCCTTTCGCGGTGCTAGATCGTTTTTCGTAACGAGCTTGACCCGTGAAAAAAGCCTCTTCAGCTTCGGGAAGCCGAAGGTCCAAAAAACACCTTCCCTGAGCTCGTTGCGGGGAAACGATCCGACTTCTGAGCGCGTGCCAGGCCCACTCTGCAGAGTTACTGTTTGACCCTTGCGGTCCACTGCACAGCGAGTACAAGTGACTGCCCGCGTGGTGCAAAAATCCTGCCGCTTCGCCTTCTTACCTGCAGCACTATATAAACAAACAGGTAGGTGTGAAGTTACCACAGCATTCATTGCTTTTTGCACTGTTTTGCTGCTAAAATTTTCCATCATAGCCGAAGCTTAAGTCTCAGAATCGAACGAAGGTCCATCTCAACGCCTGCTTCGTCAGAAAGAAGAGCTTCGGAGAAAAGGAAAAAGGAAAAAAGTTTCTGACTTCCCCAAACTCAGAATTAAATGGCGAGAGTACGATCTACTGCCAAAGTTGTACGTGAGGGAGACGAAGCCGAAGGTTCAGGCACTGTGCCCATTTCCGAAGCAATGCAGCGTTCCGGTCTACTGACTGCGGAAGAAATGCCTGCTGCTGAAGCCAACCCAACAACTGCCGAAGGAGAAGAAGAAAACATTGAAGGGACTGACTCCGAAGATGACTACCACATTGCTATGCCCAGCAAGCCCAGTCACCTGGATTTTGGGAAATCAACTGTTTCAAAAGCTGATCTTTCGAAGATGGTGAAAGCAGGTTATTTCAATGAAGATCAGAAGAAGCTACTCCGCTTCGGGGGAGAAGAAACCACCCCGAAGCCAGGGAAGGATGAGATTGTTGTCTTCAAGAGCTTTTTAAAGGCTGGGCTTAGATTCCCTCTTCACAATATTGTTGCAGAGATACTGAAGAAGTTTGGCATCTACTTTCATCAATTGACTCCTAACGCCATCGTTAGGCTCAATGTTTATATTTGGGCGCTCCGAAGTCAAGCTGTGGAACCGTTTGCCGACAGCTTCTGCCGAGTTCACGAATTGCATTACCAAACAAAGGCCAGAAAAGATGGGCTACATGATAATTTCGGTTGCTATAATTTTGCCTACCGAAAGACAACAAAGTGTCCTGTCATCAGTTACCGAAGCAAATGGCCAGCAGGTTGGAAATCTGAGTGGTTTTATGTAAAAGTTGATGAAGACAAAGAAAAATTGGTACAAAGCCCTCTGGATTTAATCTTCGGAGAGACAAGGCCACGATGCCGCATCGGCGATCTAGAAGGTCCCACCTGGGCTGCTCTGGGTGAATTTGAAATTATTTCAGAACATATTGGCACCAGGGATCTAGTTCAGGAGTTCTTGGCATTCAAAGTTTTCCCTACTCTAAGAGAGTGGGAAATGCCGAAGCTGAAGGGAGAGAAGAAGAAGGGGGAGTTTGTCCGGCTTCCCTATCACTTCAAGTTTAAGAAGTACTTCAAAAAACCCTGCAAAGAGTGGTTAGACACAATTGAGGTGATGTGCAATGAGATCCTGGGGAATTACTCCAAAAAAGAGGACCAACTAATGACAGCGGCCTTCGGTGCCCGACCGAAGCGAAGACTGAACCGAGTGCTTGATGCCTTGGGCTTCGAGTACCCAGACTATGAGCAGTTGAACAAGGGTGCCGAGGGCCACAAAAGAAAAAGAGTAGCCGAAACTCTGATCAGGGATGAAGAAATACCAGCAAAGAAGAAGAAAATTGCCATGAAAAGAAAAATATCTACTCCGAAGCGCAAATCACCCGAAGAAGAGGGGTCCCCCACACCGCCTTCTACCAGCGACGTGGAGGAAATTTTAAAGGTAATGACTGAACCCATGCCCACGAAGCTAAGTCCACTAGGGCTCCAACTGACGAAGCTTTTTCAAAAGGTGGACGAGCCGGATCAAACGAAGACAAACAAACCCAAGCGGCAAAGAATTATTGCGGTAACTGAAGTTATCGACAAGACGCCGCCTAGGGCGTCAATTCAGAAATCGGCAGCTGCTGAAGGTACAGAAATCGTCAAAGGCGTAGCTTCAGAGGTCGCGGCTACCGAAGCCGCTACAGCCGAAGATACAAACTTAGAAACTACCATTGAGGACATTAACAGGATTTTGGAAAACATAGCTGCAGAAGAAGCTGGTACTACTACTGAAAAAACCATGGCCACAGTGCCTGAGAAAGGAAAAGAAATAGCCGAAGAAACTTCGGACGACGAAGCCTATTCTTTCCAGAATTTAATTGGGGAGAAACTGACGAAGGACGAAATAGAAGAACTCAAAGACTATGCCAAATCTTGCGGCTACAAGCCAGGAGCCCTTCTTTTTGGAGGCGTTGATGACGAAAAATTGGGCTGCATTCGAGACCAAACTGGAGCTAAGGTAATCGGTACTCTATCAAAGAGTATCGGTTTTCCGAAGCTAGAGACAGACATCAGCCGCTACCGACGACAACATATCGTCGGCAGCTTATTTTACTCCAACTTCAAGGTAAACAACATTTTCTCTGGTTTTTATTGTTGTTAATAATGAAAATACTACTAACGTAAGTTGTTTCTGTACAGAGCATGCTACTGAGCAAAGCTCTGAAGATGCAACAAGACTTGGAGGACAAAAAGCACGAAGCTATAATCGAAAATTTAGAGAACAAGATAAAAGAACAATCAACTATCATTGAGAAGAAAGACTTCGAGCTCCAATCCGCCGAAGGCCTGCTGGCAGAGACTGAGGCTAAGGTATCAGAATTGAATTCGAAGCTTATCAGTCAATCAGAACAATTCAATCAGGAGAAGCTGGAACTTAATTCGAAACTTAAAGCCGAAGTCCAGACCAGTTCAGAGTTGAAGAAATCGTTAGCAGGCCTTCAAGAGAAATGCTTAAAATTTAGCAACGATTGTATTGGACGATTAAAAAAGATATTTTACTCTGTCGGAGCCAGCAGCGGGAAATTTAACCCTTCAGCGGAAAATTTACCACATGCCTTCGATCATATCGAAGCCGAAATCGAAGAACTTGACGAAGTTATAGCCGGGCACGGCGACTTCTGTGCCTGGGTAGCTTCGCGGGGTACCGCTGCTGCATTCCTGAGGGCCGGCTGCGAGCATGGAAAGATTGTCAACAGGCCCAACTTCACCCTATCTCCATCAATCCTGGATGATATACCTGACCTCGCCCGAAGTATCTCAAATAGATTTATAAAAATGATATGGACAAAAGGCGGGCGGGAGAAAGCTGGAGACGAAGCACGAAGTCATCTTGAACCAGTAAGAAATGATACTTCGTACTTACCTTTCCCTTTGCACTTGATTTTTACTTACGATTCCTTGATTTATGTAGGATGACGAAGGTGAAGATGATGCTTAAGTTATATCACCGAAGCCGTCGCCGAAGCTGAAGCTTAATGAAGATCAGTAGAAATGTACTATAGGATAAAAACTTAGGATACTTTTGTAACAACTTTTGTAAATACATTTAAACTATTCTCAAGGAACTTTGTACATACCTTGTAATATATTCTTACCCTTCGATTGAGTCGCTTTGATGTGGACGAAATCAGTATTTTGAGCCGAAGGCGAAAAAACACCTTCCCTTCTTTTCGTACACAACGAAGCATAAAAGCAATTCTTCTTTTTGCCGAGCAACGAAGCTTTTCTCTTTTTTGTATACAACATAGCATAACGAGTCATAAAAAACCACTTCTCCGAAGCTTGTCTTTTACATAACGAATCATAAAAAGCCACTTCTCCGAAGCTTTTCTTTTACATAACGAACCATAAAAAACCACTTCTCCGAAGCTTTTCTTTTACATAACGAACCATAAAAAACCACTTCTCCGAAGCTTTTCTTTTACATAACGAACCATAAAAAACCTCTTCTCCGAAGCTTTTCTTTTTGCCGAAGCAACCACTCAGGAACACAAATGCTATGAATGAATGCTTATGCATGCAAATGCCATGATGTAATGCAATGTGCGAATGAATGTCCGAAGCGTATGTCCGAAGCCACATTCTCAACCATTACTTCTTTAGAATCCACCACACATCAGCTCTGCATTCCCTTAGGAACGACTTTGGAGCATCTTTGCCTTTTACTTAGGCAGTATCAGCGTTGACTTTTCGCTGTAAGCTCTGCATCCCCTTAGGGACGTCTTTGGAGCTTCTTCGCCTTTTACTTAGGCGGTATAAGCTCTGCATTCCCTTAGGAACGACTTTGGAGCTTCTTCGCCTTTTACTTTCGGCGGAATCAGCGTTGACTTTTCGCTGTAAGCTCTGCATCCCCTTAGGGACGTCTTCGGAGCTTTTTCTCTTTTTCAGTTTCGGCACTCGATGGTGCACTCTCAGCTTTTACATTTACATTCTTTGGGGGATTTTGCTCTTATAAAACTAAAAAGAAAAATTACATATGATGGCCCCATTAAAAACCTTTCTCCCCCTTTAGAAAGGAAAAGGGTGCCATGTAAAAGAAAAGAAAAAATATACAAAATTACATCGAGCTATACATAAAATCGCCGAAGCTCATCCGCATTCCAAGATCTTGGAATTTGATTGCCATCCATGTCCTTCAGTCTGTACGAACCAGGCCTTGACGAAGATGCTACTAAGAAAGGCCCTTCCCATTTCAATTGTAACTTGCCCACTGTATCTGGGTTGGCCACTCTCCGAAGCACCAAATGCCCTGGCTCAATATTTTTTAGCCGGACCTTTCTATCTCGCCATTTGATTGTTTCAGCTTGATATTTATTGATATTCTCCACGGCCTGAAGCCTGATCCCTTCTAGGGCATCTTTTTCCACAAGACAAGTATCTTCGGCACCTGGCTCTGCCGAAGCTACCACTCTTATTGATCCAGCTTTAGCTTCCTCTGGAGTTATTGCTTCGTCACCGAATAATAACTTGAATGGGGTAAAGCCTGTAGACCTTGATGTTGTTGTATTGTGGCTCCACACCACTTTGGTCAACTGATCTGGCCACTTTCCCCTGGGTTGATTGAAGATTAACTTCATTATTCCTGTCATTATGATACCGTTGGCCCTTTCAACAAGGCCATTCGACTCCGGATGCCTGACTGATGCAAAATGGATCTTCGTTCCAATTTGATCACAGAAGTTTCTGAAATCTTCGGAGTCGAACTGTGTTCCGTTGTCTACAGTGATGGCCTTCGGTACTCCGAAGCGACAGACAATGTTCTGCCAGAAAAATTTTTGGACAGTGGCCGAAGTTATTGTGGCTAATGGCTTCGCCTCAATCCACTTGGAAAAATATTCCACAGCTACTATAACATATTTCAGATTGCCTTGTGCCGGTGGTAATGGACCCAGCAAGTCGAGGCCCCACCTTTGCAATGGCCAGATGGGCTGTATCAGCTGCGTCAAAGACGAAGGTTGCTTCTGATCTCTTGCACATTTCTGACAACCTTCGCACTTTTGAACCAACTCCGCTGCATCCGAAGCTGCCTTCGGCCAATAAAACCCTTGGCAAAAAACTTTCCCAAGCAAGGGCCTGGATCCGATGTGGGATCCACACAGGCCTGCATGTATCTCTTTCATCAATTCTATACCTTCGGCCCTAGATAAGCACTTGAGCAGCGGGGCACAAACTCCATGCTTGTATAGCTCCCCTTCTATCATGATATACGGACGAGCTCTTGCCTCTATTCTTTTATTATAAGCTTCGTCATCTGATAGGAAGTTACCCTGAAGGTAAGAGATTATTTCAGTTCTCCAATCTTCACTGTACACAGGAGAAATGTTAAGGACTACTCTTTCAAGTAGCTCCACTGAAGGTGCCTTTATTGTTTCGAAGAACACATCCGAAGGTAGTGGCAGCCCCTGTGCTGCAGACTTGGCCAACAAATCAGCATGCTCATTTCGTCCTCGAGGGATATTCTTAACAGAAAATCCTTCGAAGGAAGCTTCGATCCTTCGGACCGTGTCTAGGTATTTTTCAAGCTTCGGGTCTTTAGCCTTGCAACTTTTGTCAATATGACCCGAAACAACCTGGGAATCAGTTTTAAGAATCGCCCTTCTGATCCCCATTGCCTTTAGTTTCCGAAGACCCAGGAGCAGAGCTTCGTACTCAGTTATATTATTTGTGCAGCTGAAGTCAAGTCTTGCTGCATAGCAAGTTTTAACCTTGGATGGTGAGACCAACACAGCAGCTGCACCTGCTCCGAAGGTTCCCCAAGAGCCATCACAAAACACCGTCCATACTTCGGCGTCTTTATTCGCTTCTTCGTCCTGAGCCCCTGGCGTCCAGTCGGCAATGAAATCTGCCAATGCTTGAGACTGAATTGAGGATCTATGCACATAATCAATGTAAAATTCATTGAGCTCCGCAGCCCATTTTCCAATACGCCCAGTAGCTTCTCTATTTCTCATGATGTCCTTCAACGGTTGCGAAGAAGGAACAATAATGTTGAATGCCTGAAAATAGTGCCGAAGCTTCCTGGATGCCATTAAAACGGCATACAACACCTTCTCCAGCTCTGTATAATTTTTCTTTGAGACACTAAGGACCTCAGATACAAAATATACTGGGACCTGCTTCTTGACTTGTCCATCAAACTTCTCCTGGACAAGTGCCGCACTTACTGCTGAGTGCGAAGCTGCCACATATAACAACAGAGGAGCCCCTGGCGTTGGTGGAGTTAATGTTGTGAGATCTATTAAGTATTGCTTCAGCTCTTCGAAGGCTTTTTGTTGACTTGGGCCCCATTGAAAGACTTCAGCTGACTTCAGCACCTCGAAGAATGGTAAGTTTCTTTCTGCTGATCTGGATATAAATCTGTTGAGAGATGCCAGCCTTCCTGTCAATCTTTGGGCCCCCTTTCTTGTGGTTGGTGGCTCCATTCGAAGTATAGCTTCGATTTTATTTGGATTAGCTTCGATCCCCTTTGTTGAAACCAAGCATCCAAGAAATTTGCCCTTCTTCACTCCGAAGACACATTTTTCTGGATTCAGCTTCAGACCAGCTTGTCTGAAGCTGGCGAAGGTCTCCTGCAGATCATCAATATGATTTTCTTGCTTCGTGCTTTTTACAATGATGTCATCAACATAAGTCAACACATTTCTGCCTATCTGAGATTGGAGAACCTTCGCAGTCATTCTGCTGAAACTCCCTCCAGCATTCTTGAGCCCCTCGGGCATCCGAAGATAGCAATATGTACCACTTGGGGTGATGAAACTAGTCTTCGGCTCATCTTCCTTCTTCATCCAGATTTGATGATAGCCTGAGTAGCAGTCCAGGAGACTCATGAGCTCCGAAGAAGCTGCTGCATCAACTAAAGAGTCTATCCTTGGCAGCGGGAATTCATCCTTCGGACAAGCCTTGTTGAGATCTGTGAAATCAATACACATTCTCCACTTGCCATTGGCCTTCTTCACCATAACAGTGTTAGCTAACCACTCTGGATACTTCACTTCTCTGATAACTCCTGCACTGAGAAGCCTTTTTACTTCGTTGCGAGCCCCTTCGGCCTTGTCATCAGACATTTTCCGAAGCCTCTGCTTTCGGGGTCTGAAGGAAGGGTCAACATTGAGCGAATGTTCAATAATATCCCGATTTACTCCACAGAGATCATTGGCTGACCATGCAAAAACATCTTTGTTGTTGAATAAAAACCTTATCAAGGTTTTCTCCTGGTCTTCGGATAATTGCGAGCCCAACAACACCTTTTGCTCTGCTATGTCTTCACATAATAACATCGGCTTCGGCTGATCTGCTGAAGCTGCCTTCTCCCTCCTGAATTTGTACTGTTCACAAGCTTCAGCTCCATCTATGTTATGGATTGCCTTGGAGTCAGTCCAGCTTCCTTCGGCCCTTCTAGCAGCTTCCTGGCTTCCATGAATAGCAATAGGCCCTTGGTCCGAAGGTATCTTCATGCAGAGATAAGCTGGGTGAAGAATTGCTTCGAAGGCATTAAGAGTACCTCGGCCAATGATAGCATTGTAAGGGTACTCCATGTCAACAATATCAAACACAATTTGCTCAGTCCTTGTGTTGTTAACAAATCCGAAGGTTACCGGCATGGTAATCTTCCCAAGTGCTACAATCTGCCGCCCTCCGAAGCCACAAAGGGGGTGCGTAGCATCATGAATCTTGTCTTCAGGCTCTTGCATTTGTCTGAAGGCTTTAGCAAATATAATGTCAGCTGCACTGCCTGTATCAACTAGGACATTGTGGACCAGAAATCCTTTGATCACGCAAGAGATAACCATGGCATCATTGTGAGGATAATCCTTAAGCTGAAGGTCTTCCTGAGAGAAAGTAATTGGAATGTGGGACCATTTTGACTTGATGAAGGGTCCCTGCACTCCAACATGCTGCACTCTTCTCTGAGCCTCCTTCTTCTGCTTCTTGTTAGCCGGCTCTGAGCAAGAACCGCCTGTTATCGGAAGCACCAGCTTCGAAGCCGAAGCAGCTCCAGCTTGATTGTTGAACGAAGCCATCAGCTCAGAAAAGTGGAAGTGAGTTCACCGGAGGTGGGCGCCAATGTTGGGGGCTTGTTCTCAAGTGCTAAGAGTTAAGAACAAGGCAACACAGAAAATGTTAAATATTAAGATCCTTCGTCCCTCATCACATTATATCCTTTCGGAATATAAGGGACTTCGGACGAAGGTTACGAAGGACGTACCTTCGTAAACATAATAATGAAGGACGAAGTATTCGCATAAATCGTGATGTATAAAATAGACATTTAAATATTAACATAAAATTATTTCCATTTTTACTAACATGAACGAATGTAAATGATTTCGAATTACAAATGTACCTTCGGTCCTGAGGAAAGCGAGAGCACAAGTGTGATGCGAAGGCAAATAACAGGTTCGCGTGAACAGTACAGGGGTACTGTTCATCTATTTATAGGCACAGGTCGCAGCCTGTGACAAATTACAATTATGCCCCTTACAAAAGTTTACAACATTGACTCAGACCTCCATGGATAAAAAGGTCATTCTATCTCTATGTCGGTTTGTAATGCCGAAGCTCCATGAAAAGGAACCTTCGGCCATCTCTTGGAGACGACTTCAGCCGAGGCTGCTTCTTCGTGCAAGACCTTCGGCGCACCGAAGCACGACCCCAACAGGCACCATGTTGCTCAGTGATCGTAGTAGGGGTTACAAGCGGGCGAGAGAGCGAGGAACTCCCATTCTCTTATGCGTGGTAGGATCTAAGGACTACGAATGTGGTGTTCGCTACCTAGCTAAGCCTTGGGCATCATGGCGATGTGCTCTTCGGCTTTGCCTCCTTAACCTCTATCCACCCTCGACTAGGTCAACCCTCCCTCTTTTATAGACCAAGGAGGTGGTTGGTTATAATAGTAGATTCTTGTGGAAGGAGTTATTACACCGTGATATAACAAAGCGTTCTACCTCGGTAAATCATGCTTGTCGGTATGCGCCTCGGTTGTCTGAGGCCAGGCTCTTTAAGTCTGGCTACAAGTGGGCGACGAGGAGCTCTGGCATCATTATTACTCTCTCTGTGCCACGCCAACCCTTGGCCTTCGTAGCCTGAGTCTCAACGCGACTCGTCGTGTTGCGGGCCCTGTAGATTGCTAGGGCACTCAGGCCTAGGCTTGGTATGTCTTGATTGGGTCACAAGCCTATGGGCCTGTAGATCATGGGTGAAAGGAGGATCAACTCCCCTGTCGTGGCTCGGCATCAGGTGTAGTGAATGCAGTCAGTCATTTGTGCCGGGTCAATCCCAAGCTGGGCGCGAAGTCAACTCGAGTGGCTTCCTCTCGGTTCACCCGATCCTGGGTGAAAGAGAAATGGTCTTAACCATTTCTATAATTAATTTTGGTGCTTGACGACCATCACAAATCTTATGGACTAACTAGTTTGCCTAGTTGATCATTTCTCAGGTGCATAAGTTCATCTACATCAATTCTAAGTCAACTATCTGGAATACCATAGATTATTTCGTACAGGAGAAGCTTTTTGGAAAAATCACGTGTGCGCGGACCGTCCAGGCCCGACCGTCCGCGACACCAAGGAGTGCCTAGGATAGGAACTATGCAAAACACGCGTTTACAACTGCGGACACTCCGACGGAAAAGAGAGCACCGTCCGGGACCATCCACCCGTTGAAAAACCAGAAAAACCTGAAGGTGACGGGTTCGGTAAAATGCATTTTTAACGTCCTCACAGACCGTCAAAGGTGCACGGCCGGACCATTCGTGACTGCTTTATCTGACATCTGACGATGCATTTAATGCACTATAGCCGTTGATATAGCCGTTACTGCTAATCGTTGCGATTTCAGCCGTTGATGTGCATGGGCTGTCACGGAACCTCCGAAGGTATTAGTCCCACCTATAGATGCCCTTGTCCTAAGGACCTCAGACAATCATGCAGGTGCGCGCAATCACTCGGCAAGTTCGGTTATCTGTATCTTCATCATATCGCCCAAGAGCGCTTCACCCATCACGCAGACAATACACACATAATCGGAGTAAAGAATAAGCGGAAGGATTACAATAACATAATTTACATTTATATAAAATATAGAGAGAGTATTTATTACATAACGGGTGTTCGAGTGCATCACTTAATATTACATAACTGGGAGGTAAAACATCCTCCCGCCAACAAGTTTACTGATTTTCCTCCTGCTTTGGCACCACCTTTGAGCAAAAACAGCAAAACTCGGCTCTTTCATCACCTACAACAACATGGGTTTGAAAACCCTAAGTACGGAGTGTACTTTCACAAGTCTTACCCGACAAAGGAAAAAAAGACTTCTCAAGGATATGCTGGCTTGTGGGATTCAAGGTAAAGCTGATCAAGAATCAAAGACTATGTTTGCAGAAAAGCTTACTAAAGTGGATCCTTAAAATCCCATTTTATTATCAGGTTAAGTCATTAACTGTATCTAGAGTTCTTTCTATCCTAGTTCAGGCACTTAGCCTACACTAGCCATCTTTTATCACCCCTTAAGTTCACTAGATTGCTACATGTAAGTCAGTGACCAAGTCTTCATGTCCGAGAAGTAACGGCCATCCGAATCGATTAATACCCAGCTAAAGATCTCCAATCACACAACATATGTAGCACTTAACCCTTGCATATATCAACTCACCACCGGGTTTCTCAAGACCAGAATGGGTTCACGCCAACCGAGAGCACAGATACACCACCATCCTGCCTCTTGCCACGGAGGGTACACGCTACTCTCGCCATCTCTCCACTCCCATTGCATGGTGGCCTTTCTGGTATTGGTCCGACTGAGGCAAAACTTACCCATGTCGAGGCATGTGGCCAGTTAAAGGGTCCTCGGTCAGCAGGCCCACATCGGCTCGGTCCTTAAGCGACTCAGACGGAGACACTACACCGAGACTTCCTTCTCGTGCAAGTCACCCGCTCGGTCTCGTCTTTTATCATTTACAACCCAAAATTTGATACCTAACAAGGGTACACCTTTTCAGATGTTGAACCCATCATGGCCATGATGGATTCATCATCAAGTCTTTTCTTTGAAAACTTCCCATCCCACATGAAGCATCCTCTTTTGTTTAAAACAAAACATTTTTTCTAAAGCAAAGCTAAGCATCAGGAAACTTTAAGTAAAACAAGTATCAAGGAAGGGTAATCAGTTCCAAGGATGGAAATACAGCAATTGTTTAGCACACAACTCCTACCACCTAATGCATCATCTCAAGTTATAAAGAGTTTAAAACAACAAGGAAAGGGGTAAATGCACTAGGGCTTGCCTTGTGTTGCAGGAGGTTCCGGGTCTGTCCAACAGATGTCAAAATAGAAGTTCTCAACCGAGGGATTCTCAGCTTGTGGGACAACTTCTTCCTCGACTACAGTCTCTTCTTCGTTTTCTATACGTAACAATACATATACATGAATGCTTATGTGATGCTATGAATGTGCTATTATAATAGAAACACAATAAGTTGTATCTTGAATACAACTTTCCTTCACGGTACACATTAGTCACTAGGGTTTCCTGAGTTAGTATTCTATCAGTACTAAGCAATTAAACCCTAGGAAGCTAGTGTATTGGGTTTGGGACCAAACAATGTCCAAATCCTTTCAAACTCCACTCAAGGGCTTTAATCATCAAACTTAGCTTACCCAAAAAGTTTTATTATTTTGGAGCTACCAAATTAATTCTAAAATTCTAAAAGGCTAGGTTTTGGCATCTTTAAATGCTAAATAATTCCAGGTTTGGACAAAAAATCTTGGAACGATTTTTATTAAATACTAGATGAATTTAGGAGTCTAGCAAAATTGGTCTCATATTTTTACCATTTTTCTAGTATTTGCTACAAATTTCCAAGTCTGACAGAAAAAAAGAAAAAGGAAAACTATGAATAGTACTGGGCTAATTCTGGCCCAAACCGGCCCACAAACAGGTAAAGCGTGCCCGCGTGTGCCCCCATGCTGGCCATTTTGCGCAGAAGTCCTCGGCGTTTCGAAAAACCAGTAAAGAATCCTATTTCCTATTCACCTGTGTCTCTGACATGTGCACTTAAGGCCCCTCCCTTCTTTCTTCTTCGCAAGACTGAGTCCCCGACCGCGGACGACGAAGCGGCTGCTCCAGCGAGCTTGTGCTGGTCACAACACCCAATAATCCGTGCTCAACTTCGGTCTACATCTAATTCTACCCTTGGAGCTCCACTGGGGATCACTAATTGAACCCGAACGCCGCCCTAGAGTTCGGTCTACGGGCACCCGCGGAATTGAAGCTTTCCCGGCCCGTTCCCGATGACACGATGCAGTAACATACGAATTGGAAGCATGATAAGCTTTAGCAACTTACCAGAACTCAAGAACTGCAGCTAGGAAGGCGGGTTGAGGGACAGGACGGTGGGTCGACGGAGGGGGTGCTTGCAGCGGTGCGAAGAACTGATTTGGGGGAAATCCGAATTAGGGCGCTACGGTGGACGATCGAGAGCGGGGAGTGGTTCACTGGGTTCGTAACAAGTAGGCGGAATAGGCCGAGGCATCAATTTATAGAGGATGACCATGAGGAGGGCGAATTTGAACGGAGAAGCGCTCATGGTGAGAAGGGGAAGAGTCACCGAAGTTCGCCAACGTGGCATTCACTGGTTAAAGGTCTACGTCGGTCAATGCCGAGTATTCACAGCTTGCGATGATGTGGTGAATCAACCGAGGGCGTGTCATACCCGAGATAAACGGCAGCACGACAACGGCAGTTGCGCAGCCACGTCGCCGATGCAAGTGGGTACGGCGATAGGGCAAAACTGTGCCCCAAGTTCATCCTCGCGCAGGATCTTTTCACTGTCGACCATTATCCGCATGCCAGGGCACACGAATCGTGATGCCGGTGAAGATCGCGGCACAACTCACTGGTGGCGACAGGTTCACTGAATCAGTGATCTTTTGCAGATACTGTACCATCACATTCTTTATTAGTCGTTCTGACAGAGCGAATTGAAGAGCTTTGTTCTCCAATTTTCATGTGACAATGTACTAATATGTCTGTAGCAAAGTTGATCTCCTACAAACCAGCTTTGATTTTGATATAGCAACCTTAATCAAACATCCACTGGATCTTATTCAAAATCGCTCTCAAAGTTTGTCCCAGTTCACTGTTAGTCGAAATTCAGCTTCAGGGGTGACTGACAGCCTGACTTTAAGTCCATTTATGTCCCATTTTCATACATCACCAATGCTCAGTCACTTAAGCAAACTTATACCCCTATATTACCTATACAAACTTGTTGTAGTGACCTAGGGAAAAATCTTCATGGATGAAGAAATACAAGGTTCCCAAGTCAGCTTAATCACACTGATTTCAGAGTTAGCCATATGGGTGCCCTTGTGGATTTTTCACAAATTAGTCCAATTTGTTTCACATTACTTGAAAATCCTCCAATGTAAAAGTTGTTTAGTTTTTTATACGTTACCACTTTGATATATGCATTTTGGTCCAAAAGTGTATAGAAATTGAAATCACCATATAGGGCACAAATTAGGGTTTCCAGGGTTCTCTTTAGGGTTTTGAGTACTCTAGGGTTTGTGTGCCACTCAAATTCATCAAACTTAGGCTCCTGTGAACATTTCCAATAACTTTTGAGGTAATACTCAATTTGGCCTCACATTCACCCATATACCCCAATCCCATGGTTAAGTACCCTATTCTAGGGTTAAGAAGCACTTCAAGACACCACATCACACTTGTGTTAAAGTTTTAGTCTAGTGGATGCATTATAGGTGTAACAAACATAATGAAATGTTAATGCATATAATGTCATGCTCAAATTTTAGTTCTGGTAACACCAGGGGTGTTACATGGGTGGACCGTCCGGACCAGGAGCATGGACCGTCCGCGGTTGGCAGAACAAGGACAACGAATAGGAAGTGGTTGGTGGCTATAAATACAACCCCAACCACCTCCATTCAATACATCCAAGCATTCTACTCACACACATTTAATACACGAGCAAGCAATCTATTCCAAGACACATTCAAAGCTTCCAAACCTCTCCAAGTGCCACAATTGAGACAAGTGATCATTAGTGATTAGTGAGTTGAGAGAGTGTGATTCATGTTTTATTTGTTGCTTTTGTTGCTTGGCTTTTAATCGTGCTTTCTTCATCTCTTTCTAAACTCTTTAGTGACTTGTAAAGCTAGCAAGAGATACCTAAGTGTGTGGTGGTCCTTGCGGGGTCTTAGTGATCCTTGAGATTAAGAAGAAGCACTCAACCGGTCTAAGTGATTGTTTGAGAGAGGGAAAGGGTTGGAAAAGACCCGGCCTCTGTGGCCTCCTCAATGGGGAGTAAGTTCTTCGGAACCGAACCTCGGGAAACAAATCATTGTGTTCATTTGTGTTGACATTTTTCTATGATTTGATTATTCCTCTCCCCTCTCTCTAAGTTATCTTGCTCACAATCTTTTGAGTTTGCTCCCAAAGTCATTCGCATTGATTGAGCAACTTATAGCAAGAAGAACTCTCTTCCGCACTCTGATCTCTTTGTTATTTGTTTCTAATCCTAACCCCGGGTGAAGTTTGTGTTCAAAGTTTATAATTTTCAGGTTTCACATATTCACCCCCCTCTAGGCGTCTTTCACTGGGCTCAGTGCCTCGGGACTATTCGGGGGCAGGTCCTTCTGGGGCAAACTCTTCTTTCATCCTCCTGCTGACTTGTGGGCGCCAGGGGCTCGAGGATCATTTCCCCGACAGTAGCCCCCAAGAGGAGAGTGTCTCCCCTTGGTGGCTTATTCTGGGTCAGGCAGAGCTTGCTCTGACCCTCTCGGTATCCGTGTTCGGGGGTAGGTAATATTTGTGGGGCCCATCATTGGCTCGTCATAGGTTAGACGACCACTACAAGTAGAGGGTCTCTCCGCTCTATCCTTTACCAGTCTTGTTTGGCACCTTTCCGTAATCTGGGAATGGTATCTCGTTGTCACACCCAGGTTTCAGGGGCACCAAAACCCGGGCGCGAAATAATCACCAAGTGTGCTAGGATCAAGTCTCACACATATGATGACTCATGGTACAGAAATGAATGTCACATCTTTAATATATAACGGAGTTCTGTACAAAATATTTAAATAATTACATCATACAAGGACAATGATCCAACAACCCAAAGTTGACTAGGAGACGACGGCCTAGACCACTCACGAACTCATCACAGCATTCTTCATGCGCCTCATCCTGTGGTACTTGTCCTTGACCTAGGGGGATGTGAGTACAACAAGCGTGAGCTCACATACGTTCATCGCTCAACAAGTTCTGGAGAATAATGTGCATGAACTCACCAAAGGTGGGAACTCATGTGAAGTATAAGGCTTTGTCGGTGTTTTGGGTCCGACCGCACACCCGGGGTTGCCCCTCAAGGTGTTTTAGGAGTAGGACGGTGTCGACAACTGTAGCAAAATGGTTCGTGCCGATCGCACGAGGGACAGTGGACAAGGTTTACAGGTTCGGGCCGCTTAGAGATGCGTAACACCCTACGTCCTGATGAGTATGCTTGGTGGATGTGATTACAAGAGAGCTCTCTGGATCGAGAATACAGAGAGTTGAGGTGGGTGGCTAAGTAATGGGTCGATCGTTCTGAAGGGGTGCCCCCTAGGCCTTATATACTTGACCGTGGGGCAGTACACATGATAAGATAACAACGAGTGGCTAAAAGATAGTGAACCTCTCGAGATTATCCTTTACATAACTCTCGCCGACTTATCCTCACGTGGCTTCGTTGCATGGAGGCCCCGACGCGGGAAAGTCGGATCTCTGTTGCGGCCAATGGCTCGACGCTATGGGCCGTCCGGGTTTGCACCAATCCGGCCCCATGTCGCTCTGCGTTGCTGGTTGTCTTTCCCCAGGCCCACGAAAGAATAACCTTACGATTTATTGGGCCCTTGGGCCTTTCGTGAGGTCCTTTACTCTTTTGGTGGACCCGGGGGATATCTATCCCCCACAAGCCCCCGATCTTTGGGTTAATTTAGAGGTAATCAACCCGAAGATCCCAGGTCCAGCTTGTAGGTGATTTGAAGAAAGATGACTCCTTGCTGTTCTCTCCTGCTTCGATCACTTGTTGACCAGAACCTAGCTTTGTGCCTGTGCCTTAGAGATCGGCATTCCTGTTTGTTGGACTCTGAACTTTATTGGGTGCACCGGAGGTGCACCCAATGGGTGTAGCCCCCGAGCTTCGAGTAGATTTTAGAAAATAATCTACTCGAAGGTCTTCATTAGAGATTACTTCCATTTGTGTTCCTTTATTCCAGTTGAGGATTGGCTTCTTAATCTTGTCCCGTGCCCTTAGAAACTGGTGCTATCCTGGCTTAGAATGACAATCCATGGGGTGCACCGGAGGTGCACCCAATGGGTGTAGCCCCCGAGCTTCGAGTAGATTTTAGAAAATAATCTACTCGAAGGTCTTCATTAGAGATTACTTCCATTTGTGTTCCTTTATTCCAGTTGAGGATTGGCTTCTTAATCTTGTCCCGTGCCCTTAGACACTGGTGCTATCCTGGCTTAGAATGACAATCCATGGGGTGCACCGAAGGTGCACCCAATGGGTGTAGCCCCCGACCTTCAAGTGGATTTTTTTGAGGATAATTCGCTTGAAGGTATTCTTTTTGTGTCCTTTTGCTGAAGATTACTCTTTCTGCTTATAAAAAAGTTGGCATGATGTCATCCGTGCTATGTCATCAATATTATGCTTCAGAGGTCAGCATGTGTTTTGTCTTTTGCAACTGAATTTGACATTCGATGGACGTTCTCTGTCTAGTCTTCAAGTCATGTCTGTCGACCATATTTTGCACTTTGCTGGCTATACTTGGCTTCCCTTTAACTCTTGTTGATATCTCATTTTTGTCTTGAGGCATTCACTGCATGCTCTGTACAGATGTGACCATTTTGAAAAATATACTGACAATTCCTGGGCGTCCCCCCCAATGGGTGTGGGCAAGGGACGGCTTGGTACGCTGAGTGTTTTAACCGGCTGCTTCTGAGTTGTAATGTGATGGGACGACGAGTGTAATCATATCCTTTGTGCTGTTGACTGGAGTCCCAATGGGTGTAGTGCTGCATGAAACGGCGTCAGCCGCTTGACGTGTCTTTGGACGGGTGGAGGCGTATATTGAATGCTTAGCGACTGTTCAGTGACCGCGGTTGGAGGTGAGCGGTTGCCTTTCTCTTCTATAAATAACGCTGTTGTTCCTCTGGTTTCTTCACATCCCTTCGCTATTCCTTACTGCTTCCTTCTCTTCTTTTCTGCTTGCCTCCATGGGAAAGAAACGCAAGCGCGAGCCGACTCCTCCATCGGAGGACTTCGGCGACTCGGAGTACTCGGAGGAGGAGTTCTCCTCCGAGTCCGAGAGGTCCCCGGCCCCCGTCTCTCCCCCGGCGTCGTCCGATGACTCGGACGACTCCCAGGGGATAGCCGCGGAGGTCTGGTCGTACATCCGGGCCGTCGAGCGCTCCGGGCTCGCGGGCTCGGATGAGTCCGAGTACTCCTCGGATGAGGAGGACTCGGACGGCGGCGGCGAGGGCGAGGACGACGACGACGACGACGATGATGACGACGACGACGACGACGACGACGACGGCGGCAACGGCGGGGGCGGCGGCAACGGCAGCAGCAGGGGCAGCACCAAGAGCAGCGGCGGCGGGGGCGGCACCAAGGGCGGCGGCGGCGGGGGCGGCACCAAGAGCGGCGGCGGCGGCAGGGGCAGGGCCAGTGGCTAGATGCCACTGGTCCTTTTAACTATTAGTATAGATTAGAAGTAGTATAGTTAGATAATGTAGTAGTATTAGTAATGTAGAGTAGTATAGTGTAGCGTAGTAGTAGTAGTAAAAGTAGTAGTAGTAGTAGTAAAAATAGGGAAGTATCAACTCATAATGAGTTGATTTGTAAATATTGCCACTTCCCTTGAATGAAGAACGAATTTGAATCGTTTCGTTTGACTATGAATCTGAGTCTTTTGAGGCCATAGACGAACAGCTTGATCATTATGCTGATGCTTCCGAGCAATATTGCAGTCTGTATCAATGTTTTTAGAAGTAATGCTGGGCGATTGAAGGTCGACGTTGGCATTTTAGAAGTAATGCCGAACGATTGAATTCGAGATCAACGCTTTAGAGGCGACGCCGAGTAACTAAAGGTCGACGCTGGCATTTTAGAAGTAATGCCGAACGATTGAACTAGAAATCAGTGTTTTAGAGGTACGCCGAGTGATTGAATAGTGACGTCGGCATTTTAGAGGCAACGCCGAGTTATTGCACTCGAGATCAGCGTTTTAGAGGCAACGCCGAGTGACTGAATAGTGACGTCGGCATTTTTAGAGGCAACGCCGAGTTATTTTGAGGATTAACACCCGAATAAGGAGATGGCCCACCAGTGTTTTGGGAAATAACTGCCGAATGACCACGTGGCATGCTAGGATTTCGGAAATAACTGCCGAGTGATGACTGGGCACTTTTTGAAACGGTATCTGGTCCGAGAATATCCCATAAGAGCTGCACTTTTAGCCGCCTTTGCTTTCCGCGCCCTAGTTCTTGCATTCCTGCTTCCAAATCCTCTCTGCGCTCGCCTCCAATCTGCTCACTGGTGAAATCGAGATGGCTCCCAAGAGGAAAATCGCGAGTTCTTCCGCTGTGGTGATTCCTCCGATTGATCCCAACAGCCAGTTGCCCTTCGCAGGTAACCACATGTCCAACATCTCTGAAGCTGAACTCCTCCATCTCGTGTCCATCGGGGTTCTTCCTCCACGGGAACTTTGTTCTTGGCGGATTTGCCATGGGACTACGGTCCCGACGGAGGATACACACGAGTCCGTGGTTTACACTCCTTTTCTTCTCCGCGGGCTTGGCCTTCCTATTTCTCCCTTTTTCCGCGGTCTTCTTGATTTCTATCACATCAACTTAACCCATCTGAACCCTAACTCAATTCTGCAAATTTCTATCTTCGTCCACTTATGCGAGGCCTTTCTTGGCGTGCTGCCGCATTTTGGCTTGTGGAAACATCTGTATCATTGTCGCCCTGGGATGGCCGGGGGACAACATCAGTTGGTTGGAGGTGCTAGTTTGGAGATGCGCTGGGGACGGAAGACTGAGTATCTTGAGATCCCCCTTAAAGACAGCATTAAGGGATGGCGCCTGGAATGGTTTATAGTTGATAACTATGGAAATTCTCTCCCCCCCGGTCAGGAAGACAGCCAGATGTTCGCACCCCGAGCTGGACCGAGTCTCCTACAGACGAGGAGGTGGCTGAGGCCAGTGTGCTGCTAGCTGAAGTTGGGCTATTGAAAGAGAGGGGTTTGACTGCTGAAGCTATAGTCGCTGACTTCGTCTTCAAAAACATTCAGCCACTGAAAGATAGGGTTCACCCGGCTTATCTGTATCAAGGGCTAGCCGACCCAACTCGAGTTACCAATAGAAGAATCCCTTCTGCAGATTTGGTGAGCCGACTGGAGATGATTCTCAGAGGCAAAGTATCCAATGTTGGTGCTCCGGTGGCGTATTCAGCCTGGAATCTGCCTCCTGCCAAGGCCTTCACTCGCTTCGTGTCAAACCCTCCTGTGACTGATGGCAGTTCGGGCCTTAGAACGCGGCCTTCTGACGAGGAGGTTAATGCTTTAGTTGCCTCACTTGGGAAAATCCCTGATGATGAACGACAGATCCATTTCGAGGTGCCTTTGGATCCTACTGATGCTGAAATAAATGCCGTGCTTGACATGTTGGCTGAAGATTCTTCTGACGCTATTCCTGCTGAGACATTGGCAGTGGCACCTCTCCCAGAGGTCGGTATAATCTTGGATGTTCAGAGACCTGTCCGTGCTCGCTCGAAGCGTCCCCGCCGAACCAATCAGACTGATCTTTCTGTTGATGAGCAGAAAAAGAAGAAAAGACGTATTCGGCGAGTATCTAGTTTGGATCAGGGTGCTGGTCCCTCGGTTCCTGCTGATGAGGAGGTTCCTGCGCCTGAATTTGCTAATGCTGATCCCAATGGGTGTGGTATGACTGTTGCTGATCCCAATGGGGGTGTTGCCAGTGTTGCTGATCCCAATGGGGGTGTTGCCAGTGTTGCTGATGAAGATGACGAAGAGGAAGAGGATGAAGTTCCTCTGACTCGGAAGAACAGTCGGCAATTCCTCGCCAGTGGGGAAAGTAGTGGGGTTCCTTCTCCGGCTTTATCTGCTCTTGTTGGTCTGCAAAACATATCCCTGGCCGATTTTGATCAAACTCTCGAGGATATGGTCCCAGAGGACTTGTTATCAGGGCCAGTGGATGATGATGTGACGGAAGCTTGTGGTGCTGTGCCGGACGCTGGGTTGAGGTCATCCCGTGCCTCATCAACCTTAGAGCACGATCTTGAGGGACGGGATGTTAACTTGGATTGTCCTGATTCCATGGAAGTAGCCGAGGGTCCGTCAACCTTAGAAGTGGTTACTGCGGAGAGTTTGGACCTTGAAGCTGGTGCTGACACATGCCCAGCCCCCGAGGGTGTCGTCGGGGATGACTTAGCTCAGGAGAAGGGTGCAAGCCACTGCCCAGCCCCCGAGGGTGCTGCCGGGGATGATCCAGCTCAAGTGGGCAGTGCCAGCTACGACCCAGCTCCCAAGGGTGCCCAAACGGGGACTCCATCCGGTACTTCCATGGACGTTCACGCAGGGTCACCTCTACACTCTGGCTGCATGGTGGTGGCTCAGACTTTACACCAGAGCGTCGCTTTAGAGGGCAGCATCCCCGTTGATCGAGTATCCGGCTCCGTCGAAGGAGATGAGCTGATTCCCACCGTTCCATTGCATGCTGCTTCGGGTGATGACCTTGCGCCTGGTTATCATCTGATTTCTCCTGACTTGGGGATCCCTTCGTTCTTCTCCAACCTCCAGGTACTGTGCTGTTTCTTAGCTTGACTTTTACATGAACTCTTGCCATTATGCTCATCCGCTCTTCTCATCAGGTTTTGGTGGATGGGATGACCAGCCAGCTGAAATTGCATGGTGCTCCTATCCCGGAAGTAGCTTCATCCTTTTCGTGTTGGAATCCGGTGTCTCTTCATCGCCGTGTATCCGAGTTGGAGGCGACTAACGCTGGTTAGTGCCCTTTTTTCTTTTCTTCGTGCTTGTTGTGGACTGTTTTACCTTCTGACCTCGCTTTGTTTGGTTGTCCTTCGCTAGGAATGATTCGACAGATTACATTACTTGAGGAGAAACATTCTCAAGATCGGGCTGAACTGTCTCAGCGATGCACTGATCTTGAGGAAAAGTACTCTCAGGGTCAAATTGAACTGAGTCAAGTCTCTGCCGCCTTAGATGATGCTAATGCGTTGAGTTCTTCTCTGCATGCCCAGCTTGACTCTGAAAAGGTGATATACGAAACTGCGCTTTTTTCTTGCTGTGCTCCTATTACTTGCCTGTTTTTTTTTGAAGGAACTGACTTGTGCTTGCAGGAGGAAAAACGTATCCTTGCTGCTTCTCGCGACAATCTTGATAGGTTGTATCGTGATTCTAGCAACTCGCTGACCATCTTGGAGAGGAGTCATCGCTTTTCCATGGAGGAGTTGAACAATCTTCGCTATAAGCTGCAGGAGTCCTTGGATGATGTGATTCGCCTTCGGGAGTTGATATCGGCTAAAGACGTTGTCATCAAGAATCTGCGTGCTTCCAAGAAATCTGTTACCCAAGAGCTAGAGGCTGCCCAGTTGGCTGTCAAGGTTGCTGAAGAGACTTCCAATACTCTGAGAGCCCAACGCGACAGGGCCATGGATAAGGCCATTCGAGCGGGACGAATTCTGATGAGGAGGCCTGGCGTAGTCGTTCCTGAAGATATAAGGGCTGACGTGAACGCTGCCCCTGACTCCTCGAGTCGTCCTTCTTCGTCGACTGCTCCTGGAAAAGACATTGCAAAATAGAGAAAACATTTCGCGTGCTCCGAGCGCGCAGCTTGCATGATTGAACGTTTGTTAGAGGACACCGGTTTATTTGAATAACATAATTATTCACTTATTGTATCAGAATTTTTTAGTTAATGAGTTTGGTAGTTATGACGCATGATGACTATGAATTTTGTCTGTGGGATATGGAAATCATCCCCTGAATTAAATAGGCGAGAGCATGTTGCATTGGTCTTAAGTAGACGCCAACTGGAGTTGATTGCTTCGTTAGCTGGGCATAGTGGTCGCCCTGGGTTAAGTAAAGCGTGAGCATGTCACACCGCCTTAAGTCGTTGCCGACTTAAGTCGATTGCTCCGTTAGCAGGGCATAGTGGTCACCCCGAGTTAAGTAAGCGTGAGCATGTCGCACCGCCTTAAGTCATTGCCGACTTAAGTCGATTGCTCCGTTAGTAGGGCATAGTGGTCACCCTGAGTTAAGTAAGCGTGAGCATGTCGCACCGCCTTAAGTCATTGCCGACTTAAGTCGATTGCTCCGTTAGTAGGGCATAGTGGTCACCCCGAGTTAAGTAAGCGTGAGCATGTCGCACCGCCTTAAGTCATTGCCGACTTAAGTCGATTGCTCCGTTAGCAGGGCATAGTGGTCACCCCGAGTTAAGTAAGAATGCAAGTCAATCGTAAACAAATTGAGTATCCTTGAAACCTTTTCTTTATTGATGACATATTTCCACTTTACAGAGTACATCATTGTTATCCCAGCAGTTTTGAGGTACGGCTAAGGATAAAACTTTCTCAGGTGTTCTATGTTCCAAGAGTTCCCGACTTCCGTGCCATCCATCTGAGTGAGGCGATATGATCCGGGCCGAGTGACTTCTGCTACTATGAAGGGTCCTTCCCATAAGGGTGATAACTTGTGTCGTCCTTCTCCCGTTAGAATTCGGCGAAGGACGAGCTCCCCCACTAAAAAGGATCGTTGCCGCACAGCCTTGTCGTGATAGCGCCTTAGAGTCTGCTGGTATCTTGCTGACTGGATTACTGCACTTAGCCGTTCTTCCTCGAGTACGTCTATGTCCTCCAGCCTGGTGGTCTCAGCTTCTGCTATGCTTTCAAAAATCAGCCTTGGCGCCCCAAACTTGAGATCAGCAGGCAACACTGCCTCCGACCCATAGACCATGAAGAAAGGAGTGTTTCCATGCAAAGCTCGGCTAGGTTGGGTTCTTAGGCTCCAAACAACATAGGGTAATTCCCTTATCCACTTTCCTGCGAATTTTTCGTTCTTATCGAAAATCTTTTTCCTGAGTGCATCCAATATCATTCCGTTGGCTCGCTCAACTTGCCCATTGGCTCTTTATTTATCTGGCTGATGACTACCAGAGAATCCCCATATACCATTAATCTTTTGACGCCCAATGATATGGCAATGTTCAGTCCATGGATCAAGGCTTCATACTCGGCTGCATTGTTGGAGGCCGGGAATAACAGCTGGAGGGCGTACTTGAGGTGTTCGCCTCCTGGTGCAGTGAAAAGAATCCCCGCTCCTGCTCCCTGCAGCTTGAGTGAGCCATCAAAATACATTCGCCATACTTCTGCAGTCTCCGGGTTGTCTGGTACTTGTTGTTCAGTCCACTCTGATACAAAATCAACCAGTGCTTGGGTTTTGATGGCAGT
The DNA here is from genome assembly GCA_029449295.1 of Zea luxurians. NCBI lineage: Eukaryota > Viridiplantae > Streptophyta > Magnoliopsida > Poales > Poaceae > Zea > Zea luxurians. The sequence continues at coordinate 6,354,413 of JAOPSE010000005.1, read as the reverse complement.
GCGAGGCCGAAACTCGATGTCATGAGATCCCAGCTCACAGGCCCACTTGGCTATTCGACCGATGGCTTCCTTGTTGTGAAGAATATCCCCTATTGGAAAACTTGTGACTACTATGACTTTGTGGTCGTCAAAGTAGTGACGCAGCTTGCGGGCAGTTAGAAGTACTGCATACAATAGTTTCTGAACTTGAGGATACTTTTTCTTTGAGGGGCCGAGGACTTCACTAATGAAGTAGACAGGATGTTGTATTGGATAGGCATGCCCTTCTTCTACTCGCTCGACTACCAACGCGGTGCTCACCACGTGAGTCATGCAAGAGATGTACAATAGCAAATCTTCGGCTGGTTGAGTCGATGTAGCTCGCCGAGGTGGTTTCAGTACTGGCGGTGTTGTCAAGAATTTTTTCAGAGCATCTAGAGCTTCTTGTGCTTCTGAAGTCCACTGAAATTTATCCACCTTCTTGAGTAACTTGTAAAACGGCAAACCTTTTTCTCCCAGCCTAGATATAAATCTGCTTAAAGCTGCCATGCATCCAGTAAGTCGCTGAACCTTCTTCTGTGATCGAGGTGCTTCCATCTTCATGATAGCTTCAATCTTATCCGGATTAGCCTCAATTCCTCGGTGGCTGACGATAAATCCGAGCAGCTTTCCGGCTGGTACCCCAAAAACACATTTCTCGGGATTAAGCTTCCATCTATACCGCCTCAGGCTGTTGAAAACCAGTTGCAAATCTTCGATGAAGTCTTTTGAGTCCTGTGTTTTGATCACCACGTCATCCACATAAGCCTCCACACGCTTGCCCCAGTGATCGGCTAAGCATGTTTGAATAGCTCTCTGGTAAGTCGCTCCAGCGTTTTTGAGGCCAAACGGCATGGAGGTATAACAGAAAGCGCCAAATGGAGTAATGAATGCCGTTTTTTCTTCATCTTCCTTTGCCAGACTGATCTGATGGTACCCGGAATAGCAATCCAAGAAAGACAGCATAGAACATCCAGCGGTGGAGTCCACCACCTGATCTATCCTCGGGAGCCCGAAAGGATCCTTCGGACAGTGTTTGTTGAGATCAGTATAATCAACACACATGCGCCAGTCCACTTTATTCTTTTTGAGTACAAGAACAGGATTAGCTAACCACTCAGGATGTAATACTTCTCTAATGAATCCAGCCGCGACCAAGCGAGCTAACTCGGCGCGAATGGCTTCCCTCTTATCAGGCGTGAAACGACGTAATTTCTGTCGAATCGGCCTCGCCTGGGGAAAGACCTTCAGTTTGTGCTCGGCCAGTTCTCTCGGGACTCCCGGCATATCCGCAGGTTGCCATGCGAATACGTCTCGGTTATCTTGCAGAAACCGGACGAGCGCGCTTTCCTATTTGTCACCCAAACTGGAGCTGATGATGGCCGTCTTGCGCTCATCAGCGAACCCCAGGTTGATTCTCTTGGTTTCTTCAGTCGGCCGCATAGAGGTCGCGGTCTGAGCTTCATTCGCTGGTATTGCGAGGTCCTCCTCAGGCTTAGAGTTCGCCATTGCGGAGGGAGCTGTCGACGGCTTGGCGGTGAGGGCTGCTTGAATAGCTACTCGGAAACATTCTGCGGCGCCTTGGAGGTCGGCGCGCACAGTTATGATCCCTTGTGGCCCTGGCATCTTCAGTATCATGTACGTGTAATGCGGAATGGCCATGAACTTGGCCAGTCCTGGCCTCCCAATGATGGCGTTGTACCCGCAGTCGAAGTTTGCCACTTCAAACCTTAGGAACTCGGTTCTGTAGTTCTCCGGAGTTCCAAAGGTGACCGGCATGTAGATGTGGCCCAGCGGGTATTCCCCTTCCGTCGGCACGATGCCGAAGAAAGGAGTGTCCGACTCGTGGAGCTCTTTGAGATGAACTCCCAAGCTTTGGAGTGTCCGGGGGAAGGTGATGTTGATGCTGCTCCCCCCGTCCACTAACACCTTTTTCACCCGGCTCTCTCGGATCACCGGATCGACGAGAAGCGGGTACTTGCCCGGGTGGTCGAAGTTGAGCCATTGATCCGCCCGAGTGAAGGTGATCGGGTGCTCCGACCATCGGTACGGGGCGGGAGGGCCGATGGTCGCCACCAGTATCTGGCGATCATTGAGCTTTTGCTGTCTTCTGCTCTCCTGTGATCCGTGTCCGCCGAAGATGACGTTGACCTCCCTGTCAACGCGCGGGAAAGCTCCTCCTCCTCCTCCCTCCTCCTGCCAATGGGGTTGTCGTGGTTCATCTGGTCCTTCCCTCGGCGGAGGAGGAGGTAGAGGTTGGAAGGGTCGGCCGTGTCCGACAGAGTGCTTGAAGTCCCGGCAGTTACGAAGAGTGTGGCGCATGTCCTTGTGGTACGGGCACTGGGCGTCGAGGATGTCGTCCAGTGTGCGTTCGCCTCCACGAGGTCCTCCTCGAGCGCGAGAGGCAGGTGGTCCGGCGGCGTGCACTTCTTCGCGTGGCCTCTTCTCCCATCGCTTGTCAGGCTGCTGGTTCGTGTCACGCCGTGGCGCCGCCGGCGCGGGCTTCGCTCCTCCGATGAGGTCCTGGGCTCGCTCGTCGGCGGTGATGTAGAGGTCGGCTTCCCGGAACAGCTCCTCGGAGGTAGTCGGCGCCCTTTGTAGTATGGCTCGGACGAAAACCGAATCATTAGATCCTCGGTAGAAGTCCTCGATCACGGCCGCCTCCGTGACATCGGGGATGCGATTCCTCATGGTTTGAAACCTCTTGAGGTATGATCGGAGAGTTTCGTCCCCCCGGCGCTTGATAGATTTGAGATCCCACGGCTGCGCCGGCTTGTCGGAGAGGGACTGGAAGTTGGCGGTGAAACGCCGACTGAAGTCTCCCCAGGCGTCGATGCAGTGTCGGGGTAGATGTCGTAGCCATTGCAGCGCGTCTTGTCCAAGGACAATAGGCAAGTACGCGGTCATCACGTCTTCAGATGCTCCGGCAGCTTGAGCGGCAGTGGTGTAGACGGCTAGCCAACCCCACGGATCCTGCTTAGGTTCATATTTGTCAACATTGGATACCTTGAAGTTGGGAGGCCATTGGATGGCCTTAAGGCGCGGAGTGAGGGCGGACACTCCGCACGTGTCCTCCTGTCGTCGGGGATGATGCCTGTCCCGGGGAGGGGAGTTGTGATTGTGATTCCTCGACCGTCCCCGGGTGGTTCCGCCGGTTGAGCCTGTTGCCGACTCAGTCCTGGTAGCCTGGCTCTGAGTCGGGGCGCCATGATCCCTGTCGTACTCCTCTCGACGACGAATTTCGTTCTCATGCCGCCGTTCCCGCGAAGCATTGATGGAGCTCCGCGCGTCTCGGCGACTGTTGATGGCGTGTCGTAGATCGTTCGGCGGGTGGGCAAGCGGTAGAAGATGGTTGGCCGCTTGGGTGAACAGTCGTCGGTAGCCGTCGGCGTCTGGAGTCCGAGGAAGTCCTTCCGCTATCCGAGCCAGCACCCCTCCGACTTCGCTCGGCGTGTTCATGGCTCGGGCGAAGTCGGGGTTCAGATTGCGCCCGAAGAGTGGATTCTCTCGACGTTGCCTTGCATCCTGCTCAGCCTGTTCCTGAGCTCGTCGGCGATCGCGTCGTCGGGAGTTCCTTCGCTCTCTGAAGACGCGTTCTTCCGGGGTTTCTCCTACCTCCGAGACCTCGTCTCGCGAGACAGGTTGTTCCGGATTCCGCTCTCCGGCCGCGTGATGTCGTCGAACATTCCTGCGCCGGTTCCTTCGTCGACGGGACTCTCGCTGAGGCGGTTCTTCCCCAGGTACAGTCGGCTCGTCGTCGGAGATGGCCGGCGATTCTGCCCTTCCGATGAAGAGGACGTCGGGGTAGAACGACGCTGCCGTCGTGGTGATCTTCTTCCGGGGAGCTGGAGGTTGCGCCTCTCCGGTATTTTCGGAGTTTGTTGAGGAAGATTCCTTTTCCGGTGGATCCGCGATATGGTGCAGAATTCCTTCTTCGTCCGCTACGAACGAGATTGTTCCGAAGCAGAACATAGATCCGGGGCGTAGGGTGACCTTGCTGTGGAAGGAGATGGCCATTGAGCTAGCTGGGATTGTCGACACACCCCCTACCTGGCGCGCCAGCTGTCGGTGTTTTGGGTCCGACCGCACACCCGGGGTTGCCCCTCAAGGTGTTTTAGGAGTAGGACGGTGTCGACAACTGTAGCAAAATGGTTCGTGCCGATCGCACGAGGGACAGTGGACAAGGTTTACAGGTTCGGGCCGCTTAGAGATGCGTAACACCCTACGTCCTGATGAGTATGCTTGGTGGATGTGATTACAAGAGAGCTCTCTGGATCGAGAATACAGAGAGTTGAGGTGGGTGGCTAAGTAATGGGTCGATCGTTCTGAAGGGGTGCCCCCTAGGCCTTATATACTTGACCGTGGGGCAGTACACATGATAAGATAACAACGAGTGGCTAAAAGATAGTGAACCTCTCGAGATTATCCTTTACATAACTCTCGCCGACTTATCCTCACGTGGCTTCGTTGCATGGAGGCCCCGACGCGGGAAAGTCGGATCTCTGTTGCGGCCAATGGCTCGACGCTATGGGCCGTCCGAGTTTGCACCAATCCGGCCCCATGTCGCTCTGCGTTGCTGGTTGTCTTTCCCCAGGCCCACGAAAGAATAACCTTACGATTTATTGGGCCCTTGGGCCTTTCGTGAGGTCCTTTACTCTTTTGGTGGACCCGGGGGATATCTATCCCCCACAGGCTTACCAAATAAGATGGTTAAAGTTGAGCATTGCTTTTAATGTTGGTCAAAATTTTATTAGCAATTACTAGGTATAAGTAGATACCAACCCAATTAAGTAAGAGATCAAGATTAATAATAACACCCATAATGCAATGCAAATGACAAATTGAGTTTAATTCCATAAGTTAATCATGTGAGTGTCTGAGCCACTCATGATTGTGAGCACAGCTGATATCACTACCGGAATCCGAGGCTTTACCGAGTGTTGTATTCTTTGCCGAGTGCCTTTTGTTGGGCACTCGGCAAAGAAGGCTTTGCCGAGTGCCGCACTCGGTAAAGTTAGGCTCTCGGCAAAGAGCCCCTTTACCGAGTGCTAGACACTCGGCATAGGACAGCACTCGGCAAAGACAAGTTTGCCGAGTGTCTAACACTTTGCAAAGAGGGCTCTCGGCAAAGGGCCGTCAGCGGCCGTCCCAAAGCTGACGGCCGTCAGTCTTTGCCGAGAGCAAATAGTTGGCACTCGGCAAAGAGTCATCTTTGCCGAGTGCCACATAGTAGGCACTCGGCAAAGGCGGCTTTGCCGAGTGTCATCTCTAGACACTCGGCAAAGTGTATTTTTATTTCTTTTATTTTGTCTCCCAAACTTTTTGTGGTATGTTTCTACACTATGTAGACCTACATGTATCATTTATGGACAATTATAACAGAGTTTCAATCGTTAGTAGATTTAGTTCGTTTATTTGAATTTCTTCGGAAAATTCAAATTTGAACTGCAGGTCACTCGAAACTTGGAAAACCGTGCATGAAAAAATGATATTCATGGTACTTAGCATAAGTTACGACCGATTTCAGAAGCGTACCGGAAACTTCGAGCAACATGCTCACTAAACATGGCCGTGAACTTGGCATCCACATGTTTAAAAATTGTATAAAACACAAACAAAGTCAGAAAATCATGAAACTTGTCCACGTGTCATGATATCATATGTATAGGCTGTGATAAAAATTTTAGAATGTTTGGAGAAAGTTGTGAGACACTATGTGTAGAAACCTAAGAGATCCACATTGAAACTCTATGATTTCATGTGTAGTCCTCTTAGGTTTCTACACATAGTGTCTCACAACTTTCTCCAAACATTCTAAAATTTTTATCACAGCCTATACATATGATATCATGACACGTGGACAAGTTTCATGATTTTCTGACTTTGTTTGTGTTTTATACAATTTTTAAACATGTGGATGCCAAGTTCACGGCCATGTTTAGTGAGCATGTTGCTCGATGTTTCCGGTACGCTTCTGAAATCGGTCGTAACTTATGCTAAGTACCATGAATATCATTTTTTCATGCACGGTTTTCCAAGTTTCGAGTGACCTGCAGTTCAAATTTGAATTTTCCGAAGAAATTCAAATAAACGAACTAAATCTACTAGCTATTTCAAACACTGTTATAATTGTCCCAAAATGATACATATAGGTCTACATAGTGTAGGAACATACCACAAAAAGTTTGGGAGACAAAATAAAAAAAATACAAATGTACTTTGCCGAGTGCCCCTGGGTGGCACTCGGCAAAGAAGGCGTCTTTGCCGAGTGCCGCCGATCTGGCACTCGGCAAACCAGAAAAGAAGGCGTCTTTGTTGAGTGCCACCGATCTGGCACTCGGCAAACCAGCAAAGAAGACGCCTTTGCTGAGTGCCGCCGATCTGGCACTCGGCAAACCATATTTTAAAAATAAAAAAAAAATCTTTGCCGAGTGCCGCATCGCGGGCACTCAGCAAAGAACATGAACTTAACCAAACTGACGACTTCTTCTCTCTCTCACTCACGCTCACTCGCTCACGCCACCGCCCGCGCTCGCCGCCGACCCCGCGCCCGCGCCCGCCCTCGCCGCCGACCACGCGCGCGCCCCCGGCCCTGCGCCCGCGCTCGCCGCGCGCCCGCGCGCCGCCCATGCTCGCCGCGCGCTTGCCGCGCCGCCGCCGTCCCCGGAGCGCCGCCGCCGTAACACGCCCACCACCACGCGCCCGGCAAGCCGCCATCGGCCGCGTCCAAGCCGCCGCCGTTGCCCGCGCCCTCCACCGTCGGTATTATTGTCATATGTTATTTAATTTATTAAATTTATGTGTGTTTATTGTCATATTATGTGTTGTATTAAATTTATACTACATGTTTATTTAATTTATTGTGTGTATACTACGTGTTTATATTATGTTTTTATAATGAATTATGTGTGATTATTGAATTTAGGGAGTTTATACTATGTGTATCAATTAGATATATTTGTGGATGTCAGCCATCGTGCTGCTAGTTTTATTTACAGGTTTTTGTAAACATCCCCGTAGAGGGGAGGTGCTGCCGAATTTTTGTTGATAAGCTTGAGTTATTTTTTGCATATGTCTTACATGTTATATTAAACTATAGTCGGTTATATATGTTATAGGATGGAGGACCGTGAGTGGATGTACACGGGCCGTAGAGGAAGGAACGATGTCACCACAGAATGGATTAGAAAGACCGATGATTTCGTGGAACGGGCATATGGCGAAGCTGCTAAAGGAGCGAGTCTAGTCCCATGCCCGTGCAGCAAATATGACAACCGAAAAAGAAAACCAAAGAAGGCCATGGTAGAACATATTTGGAAGAATGGATTTACGCCGGGCTATACTCGGTGGATATTTCATGGTGAAGCGCATCGTACGAGAGAGGAGGTGTTGAGACAACGTGTCGAGGATTATGACGCGGATGCGGGGGTAGCAGATATGTTGGACGACTATCAGGAGGCACAGTACACGGGAGGATGTATGGATGACGAGCCAGAGCCGACTGCAAAGGCGTTCTACGACATGTTCGACGTGGCACAGAAGCCCCTTCACGGCAAGACAAAGGTTTCTCAACTGGATGCCATTGGGCGTGTAATGGCATTCAAGTCGCAGTACAACATGAGTAGAGACGCATTCGATGGCTTGTTGACGGTTATTGGGAGTCTGCTTCTAGATGATCACGTTCTGCCAAAGAGCATGTACGAGGCACAGAAACTACTTCGTGCACTCAAGATGACGTATGAGCAGATTCATGCTTGTCCGAAGGGCTGCGTGCTATTTAGGAAAGAATACGCGGAGGCAAAGTACTGTCCCAAGTGTAATTCGTCTAGGTTTATGGAGGTAGACTCTGGTGATAGACAGAAGAGGCAGCTCGACATCCCCTTGACAATCCTACGACACCTTCCGTTCATACCGAGGATCCAGCGTCTTTACATGACAAAGGAATCCGCGAAACAGATGAAATGGCACAAAAATGGAAAACGATACAATCCTGACAAGATGGTGCACGCATCAGATGGTGAAGCATGGCAACACTTTGATGACATTCACCGTGAGAAAGCCGAAGAGGCTCGTAATGTACGTGTTGCATTGGCCACAGATGGGTTCAATCCATATGGAATGAGCGCTGCCCCGTACACATGTTGGCCCGTGTTTGTTATCCCAATCAATCTCCCCCCTGGTGTGTGCTTTCAAAGGCAGAATATATTCGTGTCGTTGATAATTCCCGGACACTCGGGGAACAAAATGGGCGTGTACATGGAGCCTTTGATCGATGAATTGGTACGTGCCTGGGAGGAAGGGGTATGGACGTATGACCGAGCTACAAAGACAAACTTCAGAATGCATGTTTGGTACCAGTACTCCATGCATGACTTACCGGCGTATGGGCTATTCTGTGCCTGGTGTGTTCACGGTAAGTTCCCATGCCCAGTTTGCAAGGAAGCTCTCAGGTTCATTTGGTTGAAAAAGGGTGGCAAATATTCGTCCTTCGATAAACATGGACAATTTCTTCCTGCTGACCATCCATTCCGCCTAGACATCAAGAACTTTACGAAAGGTGTCGTAGTGACAGACCGCCCACCTGCAATGATGACTGGTGCCGAAATTCGTCAACAGATAGATGGGCTCGTGGCCAACACAGAAGGTGGTTTTGTGGGAAATGGTGAGCAGCATATGTGGACACATAAGTCTGGCTTGACTCGGCTCCCCTATTATGACGACCTACTCCTTCCACACAACATTGACGTGATGCACACTGAAAAGAATGTTGCCGAGGCACTGTGGGCAACAATTATGGACATTCCTGATAAGTCAAAGGATAATGTGAAGGCAAGAGTGGATCTGGCAGCGTTATGTGATAGACCAAAACTAGAGATGAAGCCGCCAAGTGGTGGAAAGACGTGGAGAAGGCCTAAGGCCGATTTCGTCCTAAGCAGGGCCCAGAGGAAGGAAGTACTTCAGTGGATCAAGATGTTGATGTTCCCTGATGGGTATGCATCTAACCTGAGTAGGGGGGTGAACTTATCTACTATGCGAGTCTTAGGGATGAAGAGTCATGACTTCCACATATGGATTGAACAGATTCTTCCTGCGATGGTTCGAGGCTATGTCCCTGAGCATGTCTGGCTAGCGCTTTCAGAGTTGAGCTATTTCTTCCGTCAGCTTTGTGCAAAAGAGTTATCTCGGACCGTTGTTGCAGACTTGGAAAGATTGGCCCCCGTGTTACTGTGGAAGCTTGAGAAGATATTTCCACCCGGCTTCTTCAATCCAATGCAACATTTGATTCTTCATCTCCCCTATGAGGCATGAATGGGGGGCCCCGTGCAGGGACGTTGGTGCTATCCAATCGAGAGATGTCTAAAGACTATTCGAAAAAAATGTAGAAATAAATGCAAAATCGAGGCTTCCATTGCAGAGGCATACATTCTAGAGGAGGTCTCAAACTTCACAACAACTTATTATGGTGACAAACTGTCGAGCGTGCATAATCCACCCCCTCGTTACAATGATGGCGACAATGAATCAAACCTTAGCATATTTCGAGGCCAACTCAGAAGCGCAAGTGGTTCAAACGTAAGGTACGTGCTTAGTTTGTAAAAGAGATACGTCTTTGAACTCAATTTAGCGTCTTTTAACTTGCGAATACTTGCAGGGCCAAAGAGATCCGTCTATGAGTGCCGAGTTGAGACAAGTAGCCAAGAAATATTCTGGGTATGACGTCAATGGATACCGTTTTCGCACAACACACTACGACAAAAGTCGGCCCAATCGGAAAACAACGTGTTATGGAGTCTTTACGCCGGGCCTTGACAATGTCGATTATTTTGGACGAATCGAAGAAATATATGAGCTCAATTTTTATGGTTCCAAACCTCTTACTCCAGTGATATTCAAATGTCATTGGTTTGACTCTCAAGTAACGAGACGGACACATTCTAATCTTGGGATAGTCGAAATTCGACAAGATTCCACCTTAGCAGGAGACGATGTCTATATCGTGGCCCAACAGGCCACACAAGTGTATTATCTCCCATATGCGTGTCAAACGAAAGAACATCTTAAGGGTTGGGATGTTGTGTATAAGGTATCACCGCACGGGAGGTTACCTGTTCCTAACGATGAAGATTACAACGTAGACCCGGACACATGATGGAGAGTTCTTCCAAGAAGATGGGCTAGAAGGGCGATTTGAGATAGACTTAACTGAAGCTATCGGAATGAACGTAGATATTGAAATGGTTGTTGATGAGGAGGATGATGAGGTGCAAAATGATAATGACTTAGTAATCCTTGAAGGCAATGACGAGGTTGCGTCTTCCGATGTTGTTGAGATTGAAATGCTTGATAGTGATGATGAGAGTTATGATCCGGCTAACCCCGACACATATGAAGATTATTTTTAATCGATGTAATGCTATATGACTTTTTATTTCGCACCTGTTTTTAAATACATCTTTTTATATGTGCTTATTTGTTTACTCTTAATTGCAGGTTGTTGGACAAATATGGTGGGCGGTTTCCTGAGGAGGAGGAGGGGGAGGAGGAGTAGGACGGCGGACGATGCAGAGCAGGCAGCGCAGCAGGACGAGGCAGAGCAGGCAGCGCAGCAGCAGGCGGCGCCTCAGGACGACGACGACCAGCAGCAGGACGCCTCAGGTTCAGGCGGCTCTAGTTCGAGGAGCATCTACCTGCGAGGCCCCGCGAGTCTCCCGTCGCGTCCCATACTTCGGGACAGACGACCGCTGATTCGGCCGGAAGGGGAGAGGTTTGTAACTTTATGTTCTTCATTCTTGTTCATATTATGTGTTCAAAATCATAATATAAACTAATACTTTTTATTTATCACTTGGACAGGTCTTGGACGGTTTTGGATTATGCTGGGGGTCATCGTCGCCCCCCCAATAACATCCTCGGCCTGCTTTGCAGGGAACACTTCCCTGGACTTGTGGAGTACACCGGAGTGACGGGCCCAGCCTTCACCTTCGACCACTACGCCGTCGCCCCCGATGCAGTAGACCGGGACGACAGGGAATTCAATAACAAGGCGGAGCGGGTGAAGCAAGAGCTGTGGGTAAGTCTTAGTATAATGTAAAATATGTCGCATTCGTTGCAAATTCTTGAAATAATGTATGGATACATCGTTTTTGTATGCAGGATTTCTTCAGATGCGATGCTGGATACGAGGCTAGGGCGGATGTGGTGGCCACCACGAGCTGTAAGAAGCTCATCGTGGACATGCACTATGAGGCCCGCATCCAGGCCATCATCACCTACCACGGCTCTGTCCTTGGGGAGAAGGTGACCAAACCTCAAGCCCGAACCATGTCATTGACCAGGGAGCAGTACCTGCAGGCAAAGTCATGCATGTTTGGTACTAGTACTCCATGCATGAATTTTATTTTATCTTCTGATATGCACTTTATGTGTTTACTTTGTAGGTGATTCCACATTGGTGCACCGCACATCCTCTGTGTTGGGAGCAGATGGTGGATAGGTGGTGTTCGGCTGAGTGGGACGAGGCGCACACTGCTAGCCAGGAACGACGTTTGATGATGCAAGGCGCCTCCCACCACCAAGGCAGCCGGAGCCTGGGCCAATATGCCGAAGCATGGGTACGCCACCTTTTTTATTTAGATATATAGTACTAAGTTAGATATTATTTCTAACTATCTCGTTGGTTTTCGTTGCAGTCGGCGTCACATGGTGGCAGGCCTTGCTCCACCTTCTCGGCCTATGCTATGGCCCATAAGGGTAAGGCGACGTCCGACGTCACCTACAACCCGGATGACGGGCCCGAGGCCTACACCAACCCGCCGTCTACAGCCACCTCCATGACTACACCGCCATGGCGCAGGAGGTCCATGGCCCAGACTATGATCCGAGCACCGAGCCGATCGACCCCGATGTGCTCATGAGGGTCGGAGGAGGCAAGAGACATGGGCGGTACTGGATTGCCGACGGGGCAATCGACTCGTCCTCTACTCCTACTCTGTCTCAGTGAGAGCAAGGAGCACGGGCTCGAGTCCAGCCATACGACCTCGGCACGACAGCTCACAGCATCGCATACAGCAACTCAAGGTTAGTGCTTCTGTAACTCGTCCTTTCTTAAGTTATATACCTTCTCTTTGAGTTACTATAACGTTGGCTTGTAATATTACAGACCCAACTAGAAGAAGAGAGGAGGGAACGTCAAGAGATGGAGGCGAGGATAATGGCGGAGCGGGCGGCGGCTGATCAGAGGATGGCAGAGATGTTCCAGTACATGCATAGCCTTGGCGCCGCACAGGGCATCGCTCCGCCACCTCCATTGTTCCCCCTAGTTGACCCTACTCTCTTCCACACTCCTGTGAGTATCAAAATTGTAGTTAGATGTTTGTAATGCATCTGGTATAACACATGCAATCTCTTCTCTGTGCAGGGCCAATCTGGGGCGGCATCCAACAACCCTCCGGAAGGGTTCAGCCCAACGCAGCCCCGGTCAAACCGCCCACCTCCATGAGTGTTGTGTTTTCATTATTTTGGACTTCAGAACTTATGTATAATACTTATGTCTGTGTTTGATACTTATGTGAGAGCTTGCGACGTTTGAGACTTATGTTTGTGTTTAATACTTGTGTTGAACACTTATGTTTGTGATGGATATTTATGTTTGTGGTGACGGTTTTATGTTTGTGTTGGCTATTTATGTCTGTGATGATATTTGTGATGTATATATGTGATATCTTCTGTTTGTGTGGATGGAATACAAAAAACAAATTTAAAAGGTATATACTGGTCACTTTGCCGAGTGTCTGGGTCATAACACTCGACAAAGAGCACAGACCTGGGCACCGGCTTAGGTTCTTTGCCGAGTGTTATGTCGCTGGCACTCGGCAAAGAGGTCGGCTTTGCCAAGTGCCACTTGGGACACTCGGCAAAGAACCTGACATGGGGACCCTCCCTGGCGGGTTCTTTGCCGAGTGTCCCAAGTGGCACTCGGCAAAGATGGATTCTTTGCCGAGTGCTACCTGGAAGACACTCGGCAAAGCCACCGTCTCCGTCACCCGGCGCCTTAACGGCCGCTTTTCTTTGCCAAGTGCTCTCTAACACTCGGCAAAGAGTTTTGCCGAGTGCCCGAGAAAAAGCACTCGGCAAAGAAGGCTTTGCCGATGCACTGTTTGCCGAGCCTTCTTTGCTGAGTGTAACACTCGGCAAAGCCTTTGCCGAGTGTTTTTAAGGCTTCACCGAGTGCTTCAGGCACTCGGCAAAGCGATTGATTCCGATAGTGTATACTAGTTTTACACTCTGCAGAGGTTGCACATCTTTAACCACAAGTCATGTTACCCATTTGCCACGGGTTGTGCGGACCCCATACACCTCTACCAAGGAAGCAAGTCAGAGTAGCACTACGACGCCTTTCCAAAGTTCCACTAGTTCGAGAAAACCCGTTACAGATTCATGAAGAAGAAAGCATAGGAATCCCTCGTCCGAAATGCTTTACAGACAGTTTGACCCGAAGACCTTCCTATACTCTGCAGCGATGCCTCCCCGCTTGCCCCTAACCGGGTAAGGTAATCTCTCCCTATCTTTCCTAATTACTTGGCCAAGGGCGTCCCATTCCACCCTTGTGGTAGCACTGTTTTCCCGGGTGGTTCTCCATGTTCCAATTAACAATATAATCTTATCATGAACAATAATTAAACAACAACATAATTGGAACATGATCGTTATAAAACATTAGTTTCCCCAAAATAGGTAGAGCAATAGCAAATCTACCCAATAATTCATCTGTTTGCAAGGTGGGGGATAAACAATGCTAGGGAAACTTATTAGGTCCCATCAAATTAACCTGAGCATATCACAGTGATTAACATGAACATTATTAGGTAAAAAGGAGTGATTAAGGGCACAACTTCCCTGGGACTCGAGATTCCAGGTACCAGGATGATCTTCAGATTCTCATGACCTCACTGCTCTTCGTAGCAATACAAACACACATGTTATAGACAAAATTAACATCACACCAAACATAAGAACAAACTGCATAATAATATTCTACACGATGCTACGAGATCGCAGGTTCAAGAACCAATAAAATCAGAGTTACAGTTAAGAAGATACGGTTTTCAGAAGATTTTTATGATTAAATAATTAAAACTAGGCCTTAGATTGATTTTATAGATCATGTGAGATATACATTAAGGATTAACTTTAATATAAGTCATATCTTAGTTAAAGATCATCTTCTATTCACATTATAAACATGTTACTTTAATTAGATGGATTAATCTACTTATACATAGGATAAACAAATATCTAATTATAAAAGTATGTGATATGACACAATTAATGTTACTACTTTGTAGGCAATTTTATTAGAAAGCTATCGCAACTTGGATGGGTGGAATCAAAGTTAAAACGATCAAAATATGAATTATCTAAATTTTTAGGATTAATTTTATACTTAAAACTCATTCTCCATATCAATTTACATAATTTAAGTATCCCCTAGACTGCGGATACTATTTGCATAAAAGTCAGGGGTTCGACCATTAATAAATGGACTGGTTTCTAATGTTTCTATACGTTGTGTAGAGTGTGGGTCAAATTATAGAAAACCCAGGGGCTCTTTTGAAAAGTTGTTGCCATGAAGGGGTATTGGTGGATATGAGCCGTCCGATCAGAGTTCCGTGGTTCGGATATAGCCCTTTATGAACCGGTATGTAACAACGACCACACGATCGCGATTCAAGGCTTCAGATTACATCACCAACTGGTTGTCAATCCTATCCCTCCGATTTAATCTTAACGGTCCCCAATACTAGTCCCTGAAACGGTACCCAAAGGTCTAATCAGAACCGCAGGATTTTAGATCAAGGGCCCTGATCAACCTATAAATGGATGAAATCTCACCCACATGCCACTGATTCAACGGTCACGATCAATTGAAGTGGAGCGTTTTCCTCACATCCAATCTTAGCCGTTGGCATGCGATGAACGGCCAAGAGCTTTCTTCCATTACGGCGTTGCCCAGATGGCACCGCACGAGCCCTACAACGGTGGTGCCCTCGTCGGCAACGGCCACCCAGCGCCCATGTGCTCAATTCCCCACAAAGATTAGTGCTATTTGTCGAGGAGTAGACGACGAACACGGTCGAAGACTACTCACCGGTGATCACGCAGCGATGGACTCCGTTCACGATACGAGCCCAATCTGAGGTGGAGGGTCCTTACTTCCCTCTGATGCTCCATCAAGCTTGCTCCCAAAATGGAGAAACTGTTGAATAATTAGAAAAATTCCAGATTAAATTCCGAATATAAATCATGACAAAATCACAAGCACTGAAGTAAAAAGTCAAATAAGATGATGCGTACTGATTAGACATACTGATAGATGGCACGCGCCGGAATCAGCAGGGTCGACGACGTCGAAGTAGCGAAATCAGCAGGGTCGACGAGGTCAGAAGATCACGAGCAGTCGCGTGAAGACGCTTTCCAAAAACCTTATTCGGCCTCTCCTGGTGCAGGATCTAGAAGGCGAAGGGTTCCGGAGACCTGCTCTCCTAATCGCAGATGCACCTCTGCGATCGGGATGAAGAGAACTGGAAGGCGGCTCAGCTGTGAAGAGAGGCGAAAGCGAACTGGGATGATTTGGAGGCTGGCTGCCGGACTCCTTTTATAGGGCCAAGTCCGCGACCCCCAATCTTATCCGCCCACAAAAATCTCGCGATCAGTTGAGATTTTATAGCGATCGGTTAGGATAAACGTAACAGCCAAGAAACCAAAAAATCAGACGGCAAAAGGTAGCTGCGCCCCCGCAAGGCGAGGGGCCGGATTTCGACGGACCATTCACGCGCATGTCGTGCGCCCGCGCCCTTCGCACCGCCCCGGCCCGGCCCGGCCAGGCGAGACGAGGCGAGCGAGCGCGCGCGTGTGGCTCTCCACACTCTCTCCTCTCATCCATGACTTGGTGAGTGAGTGTGGCTTCCATATTTAAGCTAGCTCTACTCCACTAGAACTAGCAATATGGTGCTATTGGTTCCACCAATTCCCTAGCCATCCACTTGTATGGGCTTTTGAGATTTTCCTGGGATTTATTAGAATTTCTTAGCTGGGCCAAGCCCATAAATCCTAACAATCCCCCACCAGATCTCAAATGCCCATCTGCATTTTTCCGCCACTGTTCACTACTGTTTAATATACTAGTTTTTCAGCAGAGACTGTTAAGTTGAACTTCCGCCTAGAACTCTAAGCTACACCAACCCACAACTTGGACAATGGACTATGCCTTGATTTGCAAGTTTTGCGTGAATGGGTTTCACTTGAAGTCATGACCAGTACTTGGCTACCAGTAGTCCCCTTCTCGGGTGGAGCATATACGTCGTACTCCAAGGTCTCTTCATGAGTTTACTAGAGATCACCCAAATCTCATAGACTGCAACGTTAGACAGTCTAACTCATATAGGTGTGTTCTTTCAAAGAATGTTCTGCAGGACAACATCTTCGCTAATACAAGCCAATAGAACACATTAAGACACAAAGCCAACCTGCCTTACAACATTTGAGAGTATTGCATCTTTACTTAGAGAGGGTCAAAGGTTACTCTCCTCAGTTCACCAATGGCTTGTTCTTCCCAGGACCTAATTCACGGGATCTCCGATCACATAGACTGGGTTTCCACCATGGCAACTTTATTCGGGTCTCATACCCATCTCTCTCGATGCGATTTCTATCACATTACGTGGTAGTCCCTTGGTAAAAGGATCTGCCAGATTTTTATTTGTTGAAATATAAGTCACACTTATAACTCCGGAGTTTCTCAACTTTCTGACACACTTCAATCGTCTTTTGACATGTCTTGATGACTTTCCATTATCCTTAGAACTCGTCACTTTAGCAATCATTGTCTAATTGTCACAGTTCATAAGGATAGCTGGTATTGGTTTCTCAACCACCGGCAAGTCCATCAAGAGTTCACGCAACCATTCTGCCTCAACGGTTGCTGTGTCAAGTGTAGCTAGCTCGGCTTCCATGGTTGACCTCGTCAAAATGGTCTGCTTGCATGACCTCCATGATACCGCACCTCCACCAATAGTAAAGACATAACCACTGGTGGCATAAAGCTCGTCTACATCAGATATCCAGTTCGAATCACTATATCCTTCAAGTACTACATGCTGACCAGAATAGTGAATTCCATAACTCATTGTACCTTGCAGGTAGCGCATAACCCGCTCAAGTGCATGCCAATGATCAGTCCCGGGGTTTGACATGAACCTGCTCAATTTGCTCACAACAAACGAGATATCAGGCCTTGTTGCACCAGTAAGATACATGAGTGAACCGACAATCTGAGAGTATCTCAATTGGTCTAAACCAATTCTCTTGTTCTTTCGCAGTGTCACACTGGGATCATAAGATGTTGGAGAAGGTTTGCACTCAGAGAAGCCAAATCGCTTCAAAACCTTTTCAACATAGTGAGATTGCGAGAGAGTAATCCCACCATCTGCCTTAATCAGCTTGATGTTTAGAATCACATCAGCTTCTCCCAGATCTTTCATATCAAAACTCTTTGATAGAAAAGACTTGACTTCATTGATCACATCAATGTTTGTGCCAAATATCAATATATCATCAACATATAAGCACAATATAACTCCTTCGCCCCACCACAGCGATAATATACACACCTGTCTGCCTCATTAATGGCAAAGCCTGCAGACGTTAGAGTCATGTCAAACTTCTCATGCCACTGCTTTGGTGCTTGCTTCAGACCATACAGAGATTTTAATAACTTGCACACCTTGCTTTCTTGACCCTTTACTACAAATCCATCAGGCTGTTCCATATAGATTTCCTCGTCTAGCTCTCCATTAAGAAAAGTTGTCTTTACATCCATCTGATGAACAAGGAGACCATACGAGGCAGCCAAAGAAAGTAGTACTCGAATACTGGTCATTCTAGCAACAGGTGAGTAAGTATCAAAGAAGTCTTCTCCTTCTTTCTGAGTATAGCCTTTAGCCACAAGCCTAGCCTTGTACTTTTCAATTGTACCATCAGGCTTGAGCTTCTTTTTAAACACCCACTTACAACCCACAGGTTTGCATCCATAGGGTCGATCAGTGACTTCCCACGTACCATTTGAAAGAATGGAGTCCATCTCATTATGAACTACTTCTTTCCAATCATCTGCATCTGGAGATGCAAATGCTTCTGCAATGGTAGTAGGAGTATCGTCCACAAGGTACACAATGAAATCATCACCAAAGGATTTTTCAACCCTTTGTCTCTTGCTCCTTTTAGGAGCATCATTGTCATCCTCCTCTAGGACAATTTCATGTGGCTGTTCAAAACTCTCAATAGGTGTACTATGTTCAGGAGTTATCTCAGAAGAGTATCTAGAATTGCTATGAATGTCTTTCATTGGAAATATATGTTCAAAGAAAGTAGCATCACGTGATTCCATAATAGTATCAACATATACATCAGGAACTTTAGATTTAACTACTAAAAATCTATATGCTATGCTACACGAAGCATATCCAAGAAAGACACAATCCATTGTCCTTGGACCAAGCTTGCGCTTTTTATTAATTGGTACATTGACTTTCGCCATGCACCCCCAAGTGCGCAAGTATGAAAGTGATGGTTTTCTCCCAACCCACTTCTCATAAGGGGTTTTCTCTTCTTTGCCCATAGGAATTCTATTCAGAACATGACATGAAGTCAGGACTGCCTCCCCCCACCATGCCTTAGATAAACCACAAGTGTCTAACATGGCATTCACCAGGTCAGTCAACGTACGGGTTTTCCTTTCAACAATCCCATTTGACTAGGGTGAATAGGGAGGAGTCCTCTCATGAATAATGCCATGTTCTACACAGAAATCATCAAAGACTTTGGGAAAGAACTCGCCACCACGATCTGATCTAAGACGTTTGATCTTTCTCTCTAGTTGGTTTTCAACTTCAGCCTTATAGATTTTAAAGTAGTCTAAAGCCTCATCTTTAGTTTTTAGCAAGTATACATAGCAAAATCTAGACGCATCATCAACCAATGTCATGAAGTATCTCTTACCACCCTTTGTCAACACACCATTCATCTCACAAAGATCAGAATGTATGAGTTCTAGAGGTGCCAGGTGTCTCTCCTCAGCAGCCTTGTGAGGCTTTCGAGGTTGCTTCGACTGCACACAACTATGGCACTTAGAACCTTTGACTATGGTGATATTCAGAATTAAACTCATGGTTGCAAGCCGAGACATAGAGCCAAAATTAATATGACACAAACGAGAATGCCAAATACTCGTAAGATCATCAACATTAGCGCAAATATGGTTCACAGACTTATTATTGAAATCTAACAGAGAAAAGCGGAACAAGCCTCCGCAGTCATAGCCTTTACCAATAAATTGTCCAGACTTAGACACAACTAATTTATTGGACTCCAAAACTACCTTGAACCCATCTCTACACAGAAGGGTTCCGCTAACGAGATTCTTGTGTATAGAAGGGACATGATGCACGTTCTTCAGCTGCACGATCTTTCCCGAAGTAAACTTCAGATCCACCGTGCCAATGCCATGAACAGAAGCATGTGACCCATTCCCCATTAGGACAGAAGAATCCCGGGCAGCCTGATAAGAAGAGAACAAGTTAATGTCAGAACACACATGAACATTAGCACCAGTATCAAGCCACCAACTAGGTGATTGAAATACTGAGAAGATGAAAGGTAGATTACCATACCCTTTGTCTTCCTCATTGCTAGCGATCACTGTGTTGACATTGCCCTTTTTGCCACGGCGATCCGCTCGATCAGGACAATCCTTGGCAAAATGACCCGTCTCGCCACATGCGAAACATGTCAGTTCAGCCTTGTTCTTCTTCTTGAAGTTGGTAGTTTTGTTGGGCTTGTTAGATTTTGGCTTTCCTTTGCCCTTGTAGTGGTTCCACTGAACCATGTTGGCGCTGGAGTGGTCCTCGTCTCCTTTAGATCCCGTGTCCTTAGCCCGAGCTTTCTCCTCAACATCCAGAGACGCTATCAGATTTTCAACTGATTTCTCCTGTCTCTTATGTTTCAGAGATGTGGCGAAGTTCCTCCATGTAGAAAGCAACTTTGCAATAATGCACCCAGCCACAAATCGGTCAGGAAGGACTATCTTAAGGTGGTCGAGCTCCTTGGCTATACACTGTATTTCATGAGCTTGCTCTACAATAGAGCGATTATCAACCATCTTATAATCATGAAAGCTCTCCGTGATATACAGGTCACTGCCAGCATCCGATGCACCATACTTGGTAGTAAGTGCATCCCATAACTCTTTCCCGTCTGTATACTGAATATTCGCATCAACCAGATGGTCAACAAGGGCGCTAAGAACGGCTACCGTAAAGATAGTATTGGCATGGTCGTACTCTTTCTCCTGTTCAGGAGTCAGTGGACCCTCAGGTCTGCCTTTACTAACATGGAAGACATTCATAGCAGTAAGCCAGAGCGTGGCCTTGACTTGCCATCTCTTAAAGTGTATACCATTGAACTTTTCTGGCTTGAGCGCATCGGCAAAAGCAGCCATAGAAAAACTAGGAAATTGTCTACAATAAGGTTTTTGGATTGTTGAATAATTAGACAAATTCTAGATTAAATTCCGAATATAAATCATGACAAAATCACAAGCACTAAAGTAAAAAGTCAAATCAGATGATGCGTACTGATTAGACATACTGATAGATGGCGCGCGCCGAAATCAGCAGGGTCGACGACATCGAAGTAGCGAAATCAGCAGGGTCGACGAGGTCAGAAGATCACGAGCAGTCGTGTGAAGACGCTTTCCAAAAACCTTATTCGGCCTCTCCTGGTGCAGGATCTAGAAGGCGAAGGGTTCCGGAGACCTGCTCTCCTAATCGCTGATGCACCTCTGCGATCGGGATGAAGAGAACTGGAAGGCGGCTCAGCTGTGAAGAGAGGCGAAAGCGAACTGGGATGATTTGGAGGCTGGCTGCCGGGCTCCTTTTATAGGGCCGAGTCCGCGACCCCCGATCTTATCCGCCCACAAAAATCTCGCGATCAGTTGAGATTTTATAGCGATCGGTTAGGATAAACGTAACAGCCAAGAAACCAAAAAATCAGACGGCAAAAGGTAGCCGCGCCCCCACAAGGCGAGGGGCCGGATTTTGGCGGACCATTCACGTGCATGTCGTGCGCCCGCGCCCTTCGCCCCACCCCGCCCCGCCCCGGCCAGGCGAGGCGAGCGAGCGCGCGCGCGCGTTTGGCTCTCCACACTCTCTCCTCTCATCCATGACTTGGTGAGTGAGTGTGGCTTCTATATTTAAGCTAGCTCTACTCCACTAGAACTAGCAATATGGTGCTATTGGTTCCACCAATTCCCTAGCCATCCACTTGTATGGGCTTTTGAGATTTTCGTGGGATTTATTAGAATTTCTTAACTGGGCCAAGCCCATAAATCCTAACAGAAACCTCTGAGCAACCAGTCGAAGGTGATTGGTCAGCGGTCGCTTGGTCCTACGGTGACGACTTCCTTCTCTCTGTTTGCCTCGGTGAGGGTACTCACCACGCTGGATTTGTTGCCATGATGGAGGGAATAGTTGATGGGAAGAGAGAAGGGACGCACTGGGGTCTACATATATAATAGGGGTGGTTGAAGTACG
Organism: Zea luxurians; assembly: GCA_029449295.1. Classification (NCBI taxonomy): domain Eukaryota; kingdom Viridiplantae; phylum Streptophyta; class Magnoliopsida; order Poales; family Poaceae; genus Zea; species Zea luxurians. The sequence goes on along the minus strand of JAOPSE010000005.1, from coordinate 6,332,748 downwards.
ACCGAGATGGGATTGGAGCCGAGGTGAAGGATTTTCCCTGCCAACTTTGTGTTCAGTTCGGACCTGGCTCAGGGTAGAAGACGATCTAATGAACGAGACCCACGTGACAGCGCCTGGGGCCGAGCACTAGCTGCAACACACGCGGTCCTGGGCCAGCCTCATGGCCCAATTAGTAAGGAGCAGGTGGGAATGCGGATGGGCCGAGAGTAAGGTGAGGGCCACCCAGGTAAATATATTATCTTTTCTCTTTTTTTCTAATTTTTGTTTTCCATTTTAATTTGCAAGTTTCAAATTGAAATTAGAGTTGAGGTTTCAACTTCAAATATGCGCAATCAAAATGTACTCCAGCATGAATACAAAATATAATTTATTTAATAATTAATTAATTATCCTCTTTAAACAAACACTTTTTAAATATGTATTCCATCCACACTAAAATAGAAAATAGGTATTTTAGAAAAAAATAATTTCTAGTGTATCATTTTCTTTAGAGAACACTTATACATATATATATTTCAACAAAGAAATATCTAGAATCATATAGGTATACTTTTATTAAACATTCATTAAAAACCATATTTGTTTTAGAAGATGTAACTTCAAGAATAAGCAAATTTTTAGTAAAAGGTATTTTAATTCAAAACCTTTGGAGATCTTTTCCCTAGATTCAAGAATAAGATTTTGGGTATTACAAATCCTACCGTCTTAAAAATAATCTCGTCCTTGAGATTACTAAAAAGGGATATATTTAGTTTGGGTTTTTTAGTTGGTTCCAATACATTATTTTTTTCCAGGCTCTTCAATGGGTATCTTCCATGTTTAGCCGCTTATTAGGTGAGATATGGTTAGAGCAAGTCTAGAATAAGGTAAGAAGGATTTAGGGCAGAAAATCTTCTATCCCATATGGTGGATCTTGGCTCATCTGATGTACTAGCTTGGCTTTTGAAGACTTGAGTTGGTGCTCATCCTTTCTTGACCAGGTTGATCTATTTCTTCTCCGGTCCTAGTGTCTCCATCTGAGCTAGGGACATATGGCTAAGGTAGCTGTGAGTAGGATAAACTACATTAAGTAGGTCAAGCTCTGGTTTGATGCTAGGTTGGAATGGGTGATCATCATAAACATGTTGGTTAGTTTGTTTGTTCATGGCCAAATTGGTCTAAGCAACATTTTAGTTTAAAATGGGTTCATAGGAGTAGGGTCTAATTTATTTCACCACTATTAACTTGTTAAGTGACTAACCTTTGATTTGGTCATATTTAGATTAGATGGGATCTAGATTAGCTTGGCATGACTAGATTTCACTCGATAAGATCTGATTAATTGATTTTGGACTAGATCATGCTTGTTGCTATAGGAGAGAATAGGTAAAGTGGTTAGGATAGGATAAGATAGAATCCTTTAGGATGAGAATGATTTTATGAGGCTAGATATATTCTAATAGTTGATATTCTAAGTTTTTCTAGTTATCTTATAAGCACATTTTTTATACCTATATGTATAGGCAGATGCAATTGTGGACATTACTCCACAACTCATCACACTCAATCAAAGAACCGAACCAAGCAGTTATCATAAGGACAAACACTCAAACATATAAATATTTACAAAAATAGTTTTGATTTTTTTGTCCCTAAGACTGGGTCTCCTATTCCTTAAAGGTCACTTTAGGTACATGATTTCAAAGTGTGAAATCCACTTTTGTCTTTAGAGGTGAAAGGGTAAGAATAATCAGAGTAAAGCAGCAATAGATGAGAAAAGATTAAGAAAAGTTTAGAAAGAATCATAGTAGCAATGGTAAGTAGGTAAGGGTTGTCCAATTCTATCTAAGTTTCATCCTACAGTCAACATTCCTCTAATACCACTTCTGTCACACCCTGGTTTCAGGGGCACCAAAACCCGGACGCGATATAATCACCAAGTGTGCTAGGATCAAGTCTCACACATATGATAACTCATCGTATAGAAACGAATGTCATATGTTTAATATATAACAGAGTTCTATACAAAATATTTAAATAATTACGTCATACGAAGACAACAATCCAGCAACCCAAAGTTGACTAGGATACAATGGCCTAGACTACTCACGAACTCATCACATCATCCTTCATGCGTCTCATCCTGTGGTACATGTCCTTGACCTAGGGGGATGTGAGTACAGCAAGGGTGAGCTCACATACGTTCATCACTAAACAAGTTGTGAGGAATAATGTGCATGAACTCACCAAAGGTGGGAGCTCATGTGAAGTGTAAGACTTACCAAAGAAGATGGTTAAAGCTGAGCATTGCTTTTAAAGTTGGTCAAAATTTTATTAGCAGTTACTAGGTATAAGTAGATACCAACCCAATTAAGTAAGAGATCAAGATTAATAATAACACCCACAATGCAATGCAAATGACAAATGGAGTTTAATTCCATAAGTTAATCATGTGAGTGTCCGATCCGCTCATGACCGTGAGTACGGCTGATATACCAGTTTTACACTCTACGGAGGTTGCGCATCTTTACCATCAAGTCATGTTACCCATTTGCCACGGGGTTGTACGAACCCCATACACCTCTACCAAGGAAGCGAGGCAGGGTAGCACTACGAGGCCTTTCCAAAATTCCACTAGTTCGAGAAAACCCGCTACGGATTCAGGAAGATGGAAGCATAGGAATCCCTCGTCCGAAAAGCTTTACAGACAGTTCGACCCGAAGACCTTCCTATACTCTAAAATGATGCCTCCCCGCTTGCCCCTAATGGGGTAAGGTAATCTCTCCCTATCTTTCCTAATTACTTGGCCAAGGGCGTCCCATTCCACCCTTGTGGTAGCACTGTTTTCCCGAGTGGTTCTCCATGTTCCAATTAACAATATAATCTTATCATGAACAATAATTAAACAACAACATAATTGGAACATGATCGTAATAAAACATTACTTTCCCAAAACCAGGTAGAGGAATAGCAAATCTACCCAATAATTCATCTGTTTGCAAGGTGGGGGGATAAACAATACTAGGCAAACCTATTAGATCCTATCAAATTAACCTGAGCATGTCATAGTGATTAACAAGAACATTATAAGATAAAAAGGAGTGATCAAGGGCATAACTTGCCTGGGACTCGAGAATCCAGGTACCAGGTTGATCTTCATATTCTCGTGACCTCACTGCTATTCGTAGCAATACAAACACACATGGTATAGGCAAAATTAACATCACACCAAACATAAGCACAAACTACATAATAATATTCTACACGATGCTACGAGATCGCAGGTTCAAGAACCAATAAAATAAGAGTTATAGTTAAGAAGATAAGATTTTCAGAAGATTTTCATGATTAAATAATTAAAACTAGGCCTTAGATTGATTTTATAGATCATGTGAGATATACATTAAGGATTAACTTTAATATAAGTCATATCTTAGTTAAAGATCATCTTTTATTCACATTATAAACATATTACTTTAATTAGAAGGATTAATCTACTTATACATAGGCTAAACAAATATCTAATTATAAAAGTATGTGATATGACACAATTAAGGCTACTACTGCATAGGCAATTTTATTAGAAAGCTATCCCAACTTGAATGGGTCGAATCGGAGTTAAAACGATCAAAATATGAATTATCTAAATTTCCAGAATTAATTTTATACTTAAAACTCATTCTCCATATCAATTTACATAATTTAAGTATCCCTTGGACTGCAGATACTATTTGTATAAAATTCTAGGGTTTGGCCATAAGTAAATGGATTGGTTTCTAATGTTTCTATACGCTGTGTAGAGTGCGGGTCAAATTATAGAAAACCCAGGGGCTCTTTTGAAAAGTTGTTGCCGCGAAGGGGTATTGGTGGATATGTCCTGTCCGATCAGAGTTCCGTGGTTCAAATTAGGTTATAGTCCTTTATGAACCAGTATGTAACTATGACCACACGATCGCGATTCAAGGCTTCAGATTACATCGCGAACCGGTGTCAATCCTATCCCTCTGATTTAATCTTAATGGCCCCCAATATCAGACCCCGAAATGGTACCCAAAGGTCTAATCAGAACCAAACGATTTTAGATCAAGGGCCCGGATCAACCTGTGAATGGATGAAATCTCACCCACATGCCACAGATCCAACGGTCACGATCAATTGAAGTGGAGCGTTTTCCTCACATCCAATCTTAGTCGTTGGCTTGCGATGAACGACCAGGAGCTTTCTTCCCTTACGGCGTTGCCCAGATCGCGCCGCACAAGCCCTACCGCGGCGACGCCCTCGCCTGCAACGGCCACCCAGCGCCCATGTGCTCGATTCCCCACAAAGATTAGTGCTATCTAACGAGGAGTAGACGACAAACACGGTCGAAGACTACTCACTGGTGATCACGAAGTGATGGACTCCGTTCACGATAGGAGCCTGTGGGGGACAGATATCCCCCGAGTCCACTCGGAGGCAAAAACTTTGCTCGAGGACACATGCCAGTCGCCCCTCAGTGACATCTCATTGTGGGCTCGACAAGGGGAAACGGGGAAATAGGCCGACCTAGGAGTGCGATGGGCCCACGTCCGGATTATTCGTGGCTTGGGTGTGATCGCGTTGAGGCTGTTCGTTTTTCCTGTGCCCGACATACTCAAATGCCGGAGATAGCTCGGAGCGGAGGCGCCGGTTTTCCTCAGGATACGAAGTTTGTTTGCTATTAGCTAGGAGATAAGCAGGAAAAGTGTGATCAGCATGTGCATGGGAAGCACCCTACGGTCGTGTATATAAGGCCAAGGGAGATCCCCTTCACTTTCATCTCATCAGCACCTCACAACTTGGTAGACACCACTTGTAAACACTTCCCACATACAAAGACAACCCAGGAAGTAGGATATTACGCTCCTCAAAGCGGTCCAAACCTGCTGAAACTCGCTTGACTCTCTCGTGCCCAGGCACGAACCATCGAGTTACAATCCACGACATCGTCCTACCCAAAAGCACCACGAGGGTACTCCTGGGTGTGCGGTTGGACACTAAACACCGACACTAAACACTGAGTTACTTCCCTCTGATGCTCCATCAAGCTTGCTCCCGAAACGGAGAAACCTCTGAGCAACCAGTCGAAGGTGATTGGTCGGTGGTCGCTTGGTCCTACGGCGGCGCCTTCTTTCTCTCCGTTTGCCCCGGCGAGGGTACCCACCACGCTCGATTTCTTGCCATAACGGAGGGAATAGTTGATGGTAAGAGATAAGGGATGCACCGAGGTCTACATATATACTCAGGGGTGGTTGAATTATGGCAGAGATGGTGAAAGGGAAATAGGGTCAAACCTTTTCCTATATGAATTTTGGTGGTTGAATTGCCCAACACAAATCATTGGACTAACTAGTGTGCTCTAGAAAATATGTTCTACAGGTGCCAAAGGTTCAACTCAAAACCAATACAAAGATTAAAAAGGGTCCAAGAAGAAAGGAGCAAAGGAAACCGAAGTGCTCCCTGGTCTGGCGCACCGGACTGTCCGGTGTGCCATCGGATAGTGGCCGGTGCACCACCGGACAGTGTTCGGTGCACTAGGGTGAATCGACTTCAAACTCTTCACCTTCGAGTTTCCCAGGCGCAGCTCCGCTATAATTCACCGGACTGTCCGATGGTCCACCAGACTGTTCGGTGCGCCAGCGGAGCAACGGCTAACTGCGCACAATGGTCGACTCTAACAGGGAACAATGCAGCACAGTGAACGCGGCAGAAGTCAGAGCAGTTGGTCAGAGGGGCACCGGACTGTTCGGTGTCGCACCGGACTGTCCGGTGCCACATGAGGACAAAGCCTCCAACGGTCGACCAGCTCCAAGCCCTAACGGGAGGATGATGTGGCGGCGCACCGGACTGTCCGGTGTGCCCATCGCCAGTAGACTTCTCCAACGGCTACAATTTGGTTGGTGGCTATAAATACCACCCCAACCGGCCACTTCAAGGGGTGGGAGCCCAAGTAACATTCCAAGTCATCTAGTTGACATACTCAAGCCCTCCCAACCACCTCTATTCATTGATCCATCCTATACACAAGATTTAGACCACTACAATCAACACAAGTGCCACAAAAGAGAGAGCAAGCAAGAGAGAGCTACTCATTTGAGTTTAGCACTAGTGCCTTGTGAGATTCATTGAGAGATAGTGTGTGCTACATCTTTGTGTTCATTTGCGCGTGGAGTTTTGACTCCCATTGAACTTCCTCCAAAGTTTTGGAGGCTTGTAAAGCTAGCAAGAGACACCAAAGTGTGTGGTGATCCTTGCGGGGTCTTAAGTGATCCTTGAGAAGAAGAAGAGCTCACCGGTCTTTGGTGATCGGTGGAGAGAGGGAAAGGGTTGAAAGAGACCCGTCCTTAGTGGACTCCTCAACGGGGACTAGGCCTTCGAGGGCCGAACCTCGGTAAATCAAATCACCCGTGTCTCGTGTACTTATTGCTTGTGATTTGTTTGCTCTTTCCCTTTCTAAGTTTCTTCTTGCACTATTCTTTGCTAATACTATTTGGTGTTGCTTTAAGTTAAATTCTCATTTGGTGAAGCAACACTTTGCAAGAAAGTACTTGTGTTATTGCTCTTCTTATCTAAGCCCCCTTGCTTTATTCTCATAGACCTATTAGTTGTATTGTTTTATCAATTCCGCATTATTTGAAAGCTACTCTTTACAAGAAAGGACTTAGTTTTTGTACTCCAATAATTGTATATCTTGTTCTAACCACTAGTCAAGGGATCTAGTTGGGGGATAAAGTTTTAATTTTCAGGTTTTGCCTATTCACCCCCCTCTAGGCGACTTTCAATTGGTATCGGAGCTAGGCACTTCATATTGAGTCTAACCACTCGAAGTGATGGCTCGTAAAAGATCCCAAAAGAACAAGAAGACCAAGGAGAACAAGGAGGTAACTCTTGAGATATTACTTCCCGATTGTTCTAATTATGATTCATGGTCTACTAGGGTGATAAATGCTTTTAGGACCGTAGATCCACAATTAGAACAAATCTTATACAAGAGTATTATACCTCCTAGTTATGATAAGAAAAATACTTCCATAGAAGATCAAGGATGTATACGCTTAAACTATCTAGCTTTTGACATCCTAGTAAATTCTCTTAGCAAGGAAGATTATCATGCCTTTATAATGAATTATTATGAAAATATTCCTGATGTGCATGATATTTGGACTAGAATTAAAAGTAAATTTGATGAGTCCAAACATGTTAGTTCATTTATTGCTTCTACTTCCTTTAGTCTTTGTGATACTAACCCTTGCAAGGTAGAATAAGAAAATGACCGATGGAGACCAAACGATGAATCCACCTCTCCAAAAGGTTTGTCTTCCCATTTCGATTCCCACATATGTTGTGTGGCTAATGAAAATGATAGCGGAAGCACAAACGAGGATGAGGAGGAAGAAAGAAGCTTCATGCAACTCTACGCTCGCCTAAGCCAAGAAGATAAGGCGGTCATGCTCAAACTTCTAGAAAGAGCGAGAGAGCAAAGCGAAGCTCGTCAAAGGCTAGAAAATGTTCTCTCCATGAAAATGCTACACTTTGACGAGTTGACTAAAGAACATGAGGAGCTAAAGTGCTCTCATGTTGATTTGGTCCAAAGGTATGAAACTATTTCAATTGAGCAAGATAACGCTTTACATTGTATCGCTCAATTAGTAAATAGGAATGCCTTGCTTAAGGACCAAGTAGAAAAACTAAAAGATGAAAATCTAGCTTTTCAAGAAAAATATGATATGCTCCTATGTTCTCATGAAAATCTTATGGATGATCATATCATATTAAATATTGCTCATGAGGTTGTGATAGAAAACTTAAAATCCCAACAACCTCACTCATGCACATGTATTCAAATTGAAACTACATTACCATGTGCTAATGCTTGTTGTCCGTCGATAAGCAAATCTTCCTTTGAACTAGAATTTGCAGGAACAAAAGATGATACATATCAAAAGCTCAAAGAAGAAAATGAGAGGCTAAAAATGAGCTTGACACAACTAAAAGGGAAGTGCATTGCTCAACCTTCTCAAGATAACCGTGATCACATGGTGAAGAAGCTTGAGACAGGAACAACCGTGGCATGCACTAAATCCCTTGAAGAAAATGTCAAGGACTTGAGGATTGCCAAGAGGAAGGAACAAAATAAGAAAATCAATACCTCTTCCAAAAGCCTCAACCACGCCTCCATAAAAGGTAACATCCAAGGTAATAATCAAGTCGCACTTCACACTAAGAGAAGTAAGAAGTGTAGTGAATGCTTTAAAAAGGGGCACTCGATTAGGTCATGTCCCTATATTAAAAATGACTTGATTATTAACAAGGATGATAAAGTTTGTTTTAAATGCTCCAAGAAGGGACACTTATTTAGATCTTGTCCCCATTTAAAACAAAAAGGCATAATGTTAGAAAAGAAAATATTCACTAACCATGTAGCAAGCAAACAAGGAAAGAAGAAATCTTCAAGACTTGAAGATCGCCTATGCTACATATGCCGAAAGAAGGGACATCAATGCAAGGATTGTCCCATTGGTAACAATCCCACTCCTAACTTGTCAATTATTTCTCATATAACTAGGCAACCCAAAATTGCAACTTGTGCTAGAAAGGCAATGAGTTTACCAAGTGCTAACACAAAGGACTTTTGGGTTCCTAGATCTTTTTTGACTAACCTTGATGGACCCATCAAGAGATGGGTACCAAAATATGCTTGACAAGCTTTGTAGGAGAAGGAGATGATATGAAGCTTTGGGGTGCTTGAGAAAGTTAATTCAATTTAACTCAAGCTATCAATCTTCAATGATCTATATATCCAAGATTGAACCAAAGTTATTTCAAATTGTTATGTCTAAAACTCATATCATCTCGGGGAAGATATTGATGTTGTAGGAAATAAAGAATTATCTTGTGCGGGAAAATCAAGGCCTACAACATGGAGGAAAGCCGAAGGATGGTAACACTTGTGTTTTTAAGTGCAAGTATCTTAAATTATGATTTCTCATGTGTCTTGTGTAGTCCCATAGAAAAAGAAGCACTTCAAATGTCTTTAAATTTATATTACCATTCTTTGAAGAATTTCCTCTCATATGGTAGATTGCATACTCATCATTTCTATACTATGGCAATCTACATGCTTTAATTATTGCAAAAACCTCATGGCATGTTTTTAGCTAGTCATTCCATTATTGCCATGATTCTAGATATAGAGAGATATTTCATGTTCTTAAAAGAATAAGTTGTCATGTAAGGAATTCAAATCCTTAGGACACTTATAAAAGAAAAACTCTCTCTATAACTAGAATAGTAAGACTAATGCTCTTATCTAAGTAACCTAAGTAGTCTCACTTGTAGAGAATAAGTTTCTCTTTGGAAATGTGTAATCTAACATGAAAAGAGAAATCAATCCAATGATTTATGATGTATTTCTACTTGCTTAAATTGGATATGATTCTTTCACATTTATCGCTTTCCATATCATGAATTAGATTTATTCTCATAATCTTAAAGGATTATTTATGCTTGTTTTATGAGTTAAAATTGAGCATAACATCATCTATGGATAATCTAGTTCATGCTATGAAGTTTCCATGTTTTAGTAATCTATGTTTGCATTCATTATCAAATTGATTACAAAAAGGGAAACTAGAGCTTGTGCTACTAATGACATATCTCTTGAGCTTACTTATGAAAATCAACGAGAAAGTAAGAGCAAGCCACAAGCCTCAAGGGTCACTCTTCACCCAAAGGAAGAAATGTAAAAGCAAAGGTATGGGAACTCTTTTCTCATCATTGGTTATCTACTCTAATTTTATCATATTCTATCTATGTGAAGAATAGATCCTTTTTTGGACTTAATTCTTGCTAGGTTCTCATAAACACACTAGTCCATTAGAATCTATTTCATGCCTTTGCTATATATGTTCTCATATTGATTTACTTCTAAGTAATGATTACTAAATTCAATATGAAGAAGTAAAATTCCAATGATTGATCAAAATGTTTAATAGGTGCATATTCGTCTTTTCTAATGAAATGCACTAATACTAAGGATTTTACTTCATGTCTATGTGACTTATGGATGATGAATTGTTTTATTTCTTAACTAAAGAAATCATTCTTCATCAAATACTCCCTTGTGCTATTAACATCCTTCTTGAGTATTTTCAATAAGTTTGAAAGGAAAAAGAAACAACTACAAAGGGAGGACACTCACATGAAAGAGAAGGACATCAAGAACAACAACACCCACCTGGATAGTAAGATCTTCAAAACAATCAATGGTGTGGTTGTAAGCATTCCAAACCTTTTTCATTGTGAGAATACCAGGCTTAAGGTGCTTATTGCAAATCTTATAAGCCTTGATCAAGATGTATAATGGTTCTCCCTACACGTCTCTAAAATGAATGCATCTATTCATCTCATTCAAATTCTTGATGCATATCTTTAGGGGAGTCTATTTCTATATCTTGATTATTTTGAGACTAACACTTTATTTTAGTAATCTCATATGGTCTCAAGTATGAGAATAAATTTCTCATGAAGTATGCTACTACATATCAATCCAACATGTTAAAATAATGTAACTTTTATCAAGTATTGTTGCTTTCATTGCTAAAGTAGTATATCTACTGGATTCTCCTATCTTATCGAATGCATATGTTGTTCTTTTGATCACATCTGTTATTTGTTTGATCATTGAATAACTTCAATTTACACTTATGTTTCTTAGTGCCCTATATACTATCAATCAATATCTCTCTTGATGTGCACTAAGTTAAAAGGAGAATTCATGATACATCTATGCAATTTGTGATCTATTTGATATATGCTGACAATGACTTAGAAAAGGATCACTTGTTGTAGAACTCGTTCTTGTACAAAATATTTCCATATATTGTCTTGAGTATAGGTCTTAAGCATCTAAGACTAAGGACAATGCACAATGAAGAGAGCGTCTCTATGTGAAGGTACAAAAGGGTAAAACTACTTCCTTTCATCTAAACTTGTACCTAAACCTTCCTTTTCTATACTTTCTTTGCATATCTTGTATAAAAGGAAGAGAAAGCATGTCCATGCATCAGCCCTGCTTCAAACCTAGTTTAACTTCTCAAACATTTCATTCCTGCATTTATGCATCTTTGATTAAACTGGGTGAAGCGATTTTATTGTCAAAGAGCTTAAAGCTTAACCTTGTAACGAGGATAAGCTGCCTTTGTTCCAAAGGTGGATGGTCCTTAAGCCTCTTTGAAATCCTTAAGGGACAATGCTTAAGATGTTTTAGCATGCTTTCATAAGTGCATAAACTGTCATGAGCATCACACTTATACTATGACACAATGCACTTCACATTCTGTATGATATAGATATGTTCTCATTAACCTAATTATGTGCAATTGGCATTTAAGGCCATAATATGTGTTCCTCTCCATGCACATATTTAGGGGGAGCAATCTATGTTATATAGAACTATGATCATGCTTAATTTGATATATCCTTTGATCATATCTCTTTTATGTCTATGATTAATGTGTTTCCAAGTGTATTCTCATGCTTAGTCATAGAATTGAAAGGGAAATGGAGTATTCGACAAAGACGACGCTTCCACTCAACTCCTTCGGTATTATCCACTCTTTGTCGGTATTCCGCTTTGTTCTCCACTTTGGTACAATCTTCACTCATATTTATTTGTTTACCATTGGGGAGAAGGTACAAGGGCTTATATTTCACTCACAAGTATCAGTTTTTGGCGATTCATGCCAAAGGGGGAGAAAGTATGAGCCCAAAGCAAAAGGACGCACCACCACCGAATTCTAAAATGAAGTTTTCAAATTGATATCTTATTGTGTTCAAAAAGGGGGAGAAAGTAGTAACTTCAAAATTTTCTAAAACCCTCTTGAACACTAAGAGGATAATTTTATTTTGGGGGAGTTTTGTTTTAAGTCAAAGGAAAAGCATTTGAAACTGGGGGAGAAAATTTCAATCTTGAAAATGCTTCTTTCAAACTTTATTCATATACCTTTGACTATTTGCAAAATGTTTTGAAAAGAATTTTTACAAAGGATTTGCAAAAACAAAACCTGTGGTGCAAATGTGGTCCAAAATGTTAAATAAGAAGAAAACCATCCATGCACATCTATTGAAAAAGTATATTGGTTTCAATTCCAAGGAACCTTTGCACTTACCTTATGCAAACTAGTTCAATTCTGCACTTTTATATTTTTCTTTGGTTTGTGTTGGCATCAATCACCAAAAAGGGGGAGATTGAAAGGGAAATAGGGTCAAACCTTTTCCTATATGAATTTTGGTGGTTGAATTGTCCAACACAAATCATTGGACTAACTAGTGTGCTCTAGAAAATATGTTCTACAGGTGCCAAAGGTTCAACTCAAAACCAATACAAAGATTAAAAAGGGTCCAAGAAGAAAGGAGCAAAGGAAACCGAAGTGCTCCCTGGTCTAGCGCACCAGACTGTCTGGTGTGCCACCGGACAATGTCCGGTGCACCAGGGTGAATCGACTTCAAACTCTTCACCTTCGGGTTTCCCAGGCGCAGCTCCGCTATAATTCATCGGACTGTCCGGTGGTCCACCGGACTATCCGGTGCGCCAGCGGAGCAACGGCTAACTACACACAACGGTCGACTATGACAGGGAACAGTGCAGCACAGTGAACGCGGCAGAATTCAGAGCAGTTGGTCAGAGGGGCACCGGACTGTCCGGTGTCGCACCGGACTGTCCGGTGCCACATGAGGACAAAGCCTCCAACGGTCGACTAGCTCCAAGCCCTAACGAGAGGATGACGTGGCGGCGCACCGGACACTGTCCGGTGGCGCACCGGACTGTCCGGTGCGCCCATCGCCAGCAGACTTTTCCAACGGCTACAATTTGGTTGGTGGCTATAAATACCACCCCAACCAGCCACTTCAAGGGGTGGGAGCCCAAGCAACATTCCAAGTCATCTAGTTTTACATACTCAAGCCCTCCCAACCACCTCTATTCATTGATCCATCCTATACACAAGATTTAGACCACTACAACCAACACAAGTGCCACAAAAGAGAGAGCAAGCAAGAGAGAGCTACTCATTTGAGTTTAGCACTAGTGCCTTGTGAGATTCATTGAGAGATAGTGTGTGCTACATCTTTGTGTTCATTTGCGCGTGGAGTTTTGACTCCCATTGAACTTCCTCCAAAGTTTTGGAGGCTTGTAAAGCTAGCAAGAGACACCAAAGCGTGTGGTGATCCTTGCGGGGTCTTAAGTGATCCTTGAGAAGAAGAAGAGCTCGCTGGTCTTTGGTGATCGGTGGAGAGAGGGAAAGGGTTGAAAGAGACCTGTCCTTAGTGGACTCCTCAATGGGGACTAGGCCTTCGAGGGCCGAACCTCGGTAAATCAAATCACCTGTGTCTCGTGTACTTATTGCTTGTGATTTGTTTGCTCTTTCCCTTTCTAAGTTTCTTCTTGCACTATTCTTTGCTAATACTATTTGGTGTTGCTTTAAGTTAAATTCTCATTTGGTGAAGCAACACTTTGCAAGAAAGAACTTGTGTTATTTCTCTTCTTATCTAAGCCCCCTTGCTTTATTCTCATAGACCTATTAGTTGTATTGTATTATCAATTCCGTATTATTTGAAAGCAATACTCTTTACAAGCAAGGACTTAGTTTTTGTACTCCGATAATTGTATATCTTGTTCTAACCACTAATCAAGGGATCTAGTTGGGGGATAAAGTTTTAATTTTCAGGTTTTGCCTATTCACCCCCCTCTAGATGACTTTCAGATGGGATTGGAGCTGAGGCGAAGGATTTTCCCCGCCAACTTCGCGTTCAGTTCGGACCTGGCTCAGGGTAGATGACGATCTGATGAACGGCACCCATGTGACAGCGCCTGGGGCCAAGCACTGGCTGCGCCGCGCGGTCCTGGGCCGGCCTCGTGGCCCAATCAGTAAGGAGCGGGTGGGAATGTGGCTGGGCCGGGAGTAAGGTGATGGCCACCTAGGTAAATATCTTCTCTTTTTTTCTAATTTCTGTTTTCCATTTTAATTTGCAAGTTTCAAATTGAAATCAGAGTTGAGGTTTTAACTTCAAATATGCACAATCAAAAAGTACTCCAGCATGAATACAAAACATAATTTATTTAATAATTAATTAATTAATTATCCTCTTTAAACAAACACTTTTTAAATATGTATTCCATCCACACTAAAATAGAAAATAGGTATTTTAGAAAAAAAATTAGTGTATCATTTCCTTTAGAGAACACTTATAAATATAAATATATATATATATTTCAACAAAGGAATATCTAGAATCATATAGGTATACTTTTATTAAACATTCATTAAAAACCATATTTATTTTAGAAGATGTAACTTCAAGAATAAGCAAATTTTTAGTAAAAGGTATTTTAATTCAAAACCTTTGAAGATCTTTTCCTTATATTCAAGAATAAGATTTTAGGTGTTACACTCGTTGTCCGAGTCCTTCGGAGGACCTCTTGGCTGATTATGGATCGTGGAATTCGTCCAGCCACAGAGTGTGTCCACCAAGGTCGGCTCAAAAGTCGCCTAATGCGAGAAGGGTAGGCAACTCATAGAAACTTCCTAACTCTTTCTCCTTTCATTACTCTCTAGAGACAGCTTCTTTTACGTGACATCTAGCTCGAGCGTCTAAGGAGAGGTCATCTCCTTATCGTCTTCCCCCACGACCTCTTCGGATGAGGAGTCAAGTAGGGGTGGGCACATTTTTACCATAAACCGAAAACCGAACCGAACCGTACCGAACCGAACCGAAATTTTGGTTTTTTTGGTAGATCGGTTCGGTTTCGGTTTTTGTATCTAAGAAGTTCGGTTTTCGGTATCGTAATCGGTTTTCACCGTATACCGAACCGAAAAAACCGAATACCAAACTTTATCAATTCTCAAATTTGACTATTCAATTATGTGAACTAAATGTATGATACAATTAAATTGTTATTCACTTATTTGTATGTGATGTATGATGTATATCTAAATATTTGTACTTATATAATTTTTACTTTTTAAAATTATGTGTAATCTATCATTTAACTTGTTGTATGTATTGTCTTGATTATAAGTTTGGTATTCGGTTTTACCAGAAAACCGATGTAAAAAACCGAAACCGAACTTCTCGGTTTTTCATTTTCTAGAAAACCGATCGGTTTCTAATGTTTGAAAAACCGAAGTTTTTTAAAACTGAAAAACCGAACCGAAGTTTAGAGAAAAACCTAATGCCCAGCCCTAGAGTCAAGGGCTGGTCCTCGGGATGGTAGGCCCGAGCCCTCCCCACAAGGTAATGCGTCTGGCGCTCCAAACTTGATCGGTCACCCCCTGCCGGCTCTAGGACTGGTCGAGCTTCGGCCCCACTCAGGTCGTGTCATCCTGTGGAGGAGGGTCGTTGTTTCTTCCCTCCTTGCCAGTCATACGCAACCCAAAGGATCTGGGACCCAGACCCTTCTATTGCTTGTGATGGCCAAGCTTCAAGGCCGTATGGATGCGTCGCGGGTGATGCTGAGGACCTCTGACGTTCGCATTGCAGGCCTTTAAGCGTGCCTGGCTGCCGTGGAGGCCCGTGCGTCCAGTAAGCCGCAACTCCCGCTTTCTGTCATCCTTTGTGTCTAGGGTGTCTACACCTCATCCTTGTTTCTTGGTAGGACTGGAAGTGGAGCCGATGGAGCATCCGTGCTCATTGGGCGACTCGGGCGTAGCGTCTGCAAGACGTTCCAAGCCACGTTCGAGACATTGTGGAGCACAACGTCCACCGGGGTGCCTCCATCGCCTTCGCCGTCGCCCAGCTTCGCATTGGGGCTAACCTTCGCATCCCGATGGAGCTTCCTCGGGACGCCTCGTCAGTGGCCTTAGAGTATCTGATCCAGGGATACGTCCAGGCCGCCGTCGGAAACGCGGGCGCTGTGTCCTTAGAGGACTTGATGCATTGGGCTCCTTAAGGCTCTTTCACTTGTCGTCTTTTGGGTTTCCTCGCGCAGGCTTTATTCTCGCAGCCCGGCTGGTGTCATAATCGGAAGGGGTCGCTGGTGTCGTTGGATTACCTTCTTAGTTATAGTCTTAGATTTCCCCCTTTTTCTTTTGCCTTGATGGGCTCATGGGCGGCCCTCCAGTCCTAGATTGTGAAAGTGGAAGGCTTGGGGCCCCTTGATATAAGAAACGTTGTAACCTAGGTAATTTTAACCAACGCTTGTGCATTCTCTCCCCGTCCTTTCTATTTTACTAGGAGGAATTTACTGCTTGCACCTCCGCTTGAGGGACAGTGGCACACACGCTAGTCTATTTCTGACCGATCGGTGGGTCCGGCATGTTTCCCCGTTAAGGGCTTGTTCAGTTATTTTCAATCTATATGGATTGGAGGGGAATTTGACTTACCAGGGATTGAAACCCCCTCAATCCATATGGATTGGGGTAGAACCGAAGAAACCCTAAACGGGTCACCTTGCCCGAACATCATGCGGTAGAGAGTCATAGAGTGGCCTTTATTTAATCGTGTCATTCTCCCTATTCTCATTTTCCTCTTGCCTCCCTTGTCAACCCATATCCTTCATTTAGCCTCCTCCTCGCCCTTGAGTTATTTGTCGCGTTTCCTATGGCAAGCTGGTGCTGATCCTCAGTGGATCAGGAGCACCTTCGGGCTCTTGTCAGGCTTGTCCTGTTGGACGATGGTAACTAGCTAGCCCCCAGCACCGAGGAAACCTTGGCTCATCCTCCAGGTTACATGGTTTTGTTCGTTCGTTTTCACGAGCGAGGCCTTACTTTCTCCCTTCACACCTTCGTCGTGACTCTTTTCGATTATCTGCAGGTGCAGCTCCATTACCTAAATCCAAATGGGATTCAGCACATCGCCTCCTTTATCACCTTGTGCGAAGGGTATCTAGGTGTTGAGCCCAATTTTGATTTATGACGATATTTTTCTGTGTTGAGTTGGTGCGAAAAAGAGAAGAGCGAAGAATGACACAGATGTGGCTGATCGGGTGTGCGAGCATCCGTCTCCATAACGGGAGGTCACACGAGTATATCCTGGTTCTGCTTTCCTTATCTAACAAGGGCTGGTATCAACAATGGTTTTGTTTATGGGGCGCAGGCCAAGAGACCTAACTGGGGCTATGACTCCCTGGCTTTGATTTGGGTGTTCGCTCCAAGGCTCCTATCAGTTGGAGCCAGGACATCACATCCGCGTGAGAAGGTTTAGATCCATAATCATCTACCAAGTGTGCTTATCCTCTGAGATAAGGGTGTGTCGAGTGCTGGCATCATTGCTTCCTACCTCCGGTGTGGGGTCGCTACTCTTATGGCTCAGGCTATGCCCCTGAGTCGGATGAGGGATGACCCTTTGCCCTTAGGCACTAGGGGCCTCCCGAGTGATGCTGATGCTGCCCGGTGGATCTGTCAAGCCTTAGAAGTTCAAACGGACACAAATAGGGCAACATGGTCATCCATGTTCCTCATCCTCGGATGTCCTCCTATGCGTTCTGAGCTAGGCTTCGTCGAATTTGTAAGCATTCCACTCCAATGCCTTGGCTCCTCTTTCCTGTTTCTGATTTTATCATTATAAAGAGCTTCTATCAATGTTTCTATAGCCCTTTTCATTCGAGGAGCTTCCATCTTGGCTACCATGGGGTGGTCCGTGCAAGCAGCACATAGCCCTTGCGTAAACTCCCAATCTGAGACTGTCGCCTCTAAAGGGCATGACATCGTTGGGGCGGCTCTGGGCTCGTCATTGGTCCTCAGAAGGGCTCGTTTGTCTCCCTCAACTATCAACTTGCTCGTGCTTCCTTCGAGGGTAGGTGGAGAGTCCCTTCCGGTACATGCGGCGAGTGAGGTGTTGCCATGATCGGTGTCTCCTTCGTGGGGCCCCCCTCTTTGCTGAATCCTCCCCTGCGGAGTGGCAAAACTACTCCCCTCCCCCTTTCTTAGCTCAAAAAGGAGGAAGTAACTTGTCAAGGAGACGTGGTGTATTTCGTACCCAAGGTGGTGAGTCTAGCATGCAACCACCACTGTTCGATCTCAGCTTGGGTTGTGAGGTGTCCGTCCCTCCTCAATTCATGATCCATATCTGAGAGCACCTAGAGGGGGGTGAATAGGTGATCCTGTAAAAATCAAATACTTGTAGCCACAAAACATGGTAAAGTGTTAGCTCAATAGAATCAAGTGGCTAAGGACCAAGCTCTAGTGAAACACAATGGTCACGAAGAAAACAAGCACAGGAGATACTGTGATTTATCCCGTGGTTCGGCCAAGTATAACACTTGCCTACTCCACGTTGTGGCGTCCCACTGGATGAGGGTCGCACTCAACCCCTTTCAAGTGATCCAATGATCAACTTGAATACCACGGTGTTTTCCTTTCTTTTACTATCTCCCGTTCGCGAGGAATCTCCACAACTTGGAGCCTCTCACCCTTACAATTGATGATCACAAAGAAGCACGGAAGTAAGGGAGGGGAGAGCAACACACACAAGACTCAAAGCACGAGCACAATCACGCACACAAGCCACAACTTGAGCTCACAACACAATGCGAGGAGTTCTCTACTCAAATAGAGCTCAAGTCACTATCACAAAGAATCAAATGCGTGAGAATGGAGTCTTGGTGCTTAGAGATGATCAAAAAAAATGCTTGGATGACTCCTCCATGCGCCTAGGGGTCCCTTTTATAGCCCCAAGGCAGCTAGGAGCCGTTGGAGGCAATCTGGGAAGGCCATTCTTGCCTTCTGTCGGGTGGCGCACCGGAAAGTCCGGTGCACCACCGGACAGGCACTTTTCATGGTCCGGTGCAGATAGCCTTCCTAAAATGGCACATCCGACC
The DNA here is from genome assembly GCA_029449295.1 of Zea luxurians. Lineage (NCBI taxonomy): Eukaryota > Viridiplantae > Streptophyta > Magnoliopsida > Poales > Poaceae > Zea > Zea luxurians. The sequence continues at coordinate 6,313,934 of JAOPSE010000005.1, read as the reverse complement.
GTTGCAGAAATGTAGTCGTTGGCGCACCGAATAGTCCGGTGCCTCCTACCGACCGTTGGAGCGGCACGCGTCGCCCGCGGATTTGGTGGCCGATCGTTGCGCTGGCGGCCGATGGCTCACCGGACAGTCCGGTGAATTATAGCCGTACGCTGCCGACAAATTCCCGAGAGTGGCCAGTTTGCCAGAAGCCAGCCTGGCGCACCGGACACTGTCCGGTGCACCACCGGACAGTCCGGTGTGCTAGACTGCGCTGAGTCTTGGCTGCTCCAGCCAAGTCTTTTCCTTTTTCTTTTTTTTTCTGATTCTAGCACTTAAACAAATATATTAGTACACAAAAACCAATGTACTAAGTCTAGAATCATACCTTCTTGTTGATTTGCACTTCATCCATCATTTGGCACATAATAACTCACTCAATATGTGTTGGGCACTTAATCACCAAAAATATACTAGAAATGGCCCAAGGGCACATTTCCCTTTCAATGTCCCCCTTTTTGGTGATTTATGCCAACACATCAAAAAGCAACGAATAGAAGTGCAACAATAATGCAATTGAGAACAAAAATTGTCTTTTGCAAGATTTGACATATTTGGATCGTTCTTTGCCACCACTTGGTTTGTTTTTGCAAATCAAATTCATTTTCCTATCTCTAAGTCAAACTCACTTGTTTGGGCATAAAGAGAGATAATCCAAGAGAGAAAATGATCAAGATCCAAAAACTCCCCCTTTTTCCCATAATCATAAATTCTCCCCATAAGAGACCAAATTTTGATAATAAGAGTATTTTGACAAATCAAAAGTTCTAACTCTACTATTTTCAAAGTTCTCAAGTGGTAGCTGATCCATTTACTTTGGCCTTAATTTCTCCCCCTTTGGCATTGCACCAAAACGGGATCATTATTAGCCCTTAAACCCCATTGCCTCACCAAAATCGTCAATTAAGAGTAAAAAGGCAATAAGAGCATGGAGATGAACTTGGAGTAAATTACCCTCTCATCGGAGTGCAGTGGAAGTCTTGCATGGTCCAAGTTCACCTTTCCCTTTCAATCCACCTTTGAGACTAAATTAAGTAAACTCAAGCACATGGTTAGTCTCAAAGGGTCAAGTTGTAGCATTTCTCCCCCTAAATATGTGCATCATTCACACATGGACTTGTGAGGTCCGGGGATCCCCTGCACAACTTGAGCACCATAAATAAGCAATAAAATGCATAAAGGAACATGATCAAAGACATAAAACACATGTATGCTATAGATAAATCCAAGTTACGCGAATCTAAGACATTTAGCTCACTACGCAGCCTGCAAAAGGTCTTCTCATCTAGAGGCTTGGTAAAGATATTGGCTAGCTGGTTCTCAGTGCTAACATAAAACACTTCGATATCTCCTTTTTGCTGGTGGTCTCTCAAAAAGTGATGCCGGATGTCTATGTGCTTTGTGCGGCTGTGTTCAACAGGATTGTCCGCCATGCGGATTGCACTCTCATTGTCACATAGGAGTGGGACTTTGCTCAGATTGTAGCCAAAGTCCCGGAGGGTTTGCCTCATCCAAAGTAGTTGCGCGCAACACTGTCCTTCGGCAACATACTCGGCTTCAGCGGTGGATAGGGCAACAGAAGTTTGTTTCTTAGAACTCCAAGACACCAGGGACCTTCCTTGGAATTGGCACGTCCCTGATGTACTCTTCCTATCAACCTTGCACCCGACATAATCGAAGTCTGAATATCCAATCAAGTCAAAGGTAGACCCCTTTGGATACCAGATCCCGAAGCAAGGTGTAGCAACTAAATATCTAAGAATCTGCTTAACGGCCACAAGGTGACATTCCCTTGGGTCGGATTGATATCTAGCACACATGCATACGCTAAGCATAATATCCGGTCTACTAGCACATAAATAAAGCAAGGAACCTATCATAGACCGGTATGCCTTTTGATCAATAGACTTACCTCCTTTGTTGAGGTCGACATATCCGTCGGTTCCCATTGGAGTCTTTGCGGGCTTGGCGTCCTTCATCCCGAACCGCTTGAGCAAGTCTTGCGTGTACTTCGTTTGAGAGATGAAGGTGTCATCCTTGAGTTGCTTTACTTGGAACCCAAGGAAGTAGTTCAACTTGCCCATCATCGACATCTCAAATTTCTGAGTCATCACCCTGCTAAACTCCTCACAAGACTTTTGGTTAGTAGAACCAAATATTATATCATCGACATAAATTTGGCACACAAATAAGTCACCATCACAAGTCTTAGTGAAAAGAGTTGGATCGGCTTTCCCAACCTTGAAAGCATTAGCAATTAGAAAATCTCTAAGGCATTCATACCATGCTCTTGGGGCTTGCTTAAGTCCATAGAGCGCCTTAGAGAGCTTACACACATGGTCGGGGTACCATTCATCCTCAAAGCCAGGGGTTGCTCCACGTACACCTCCTCCTTGATTGGCCCGTTGAGGAAAGCGCTCTTCACATCCATTTGGAACAACCTGAAAGAATGGTGAGCGGCATAGGCTAACAAAATGCGAATCGACTCTAGCCTAGCCACAGGAACAAAAGTCTCCTCAAAGTCCAAACCTGCGACTTGGGCATAACCTTTTGCCACAAGTCGAGCCTTGTTCCCTGTCACCACTCCGTGCTCGTCCTGTTTGTTGCGGAACACCCACTTGGTTCCCACAACGTTTTTCTTGGGACGTGGCACCAGGGTCCAAACTTCATTTCGCTTGAAGTTGTTGAGCTCTTCCTGCATGGCCAACACCCAGTCCGGATCTAGCAAGACCTCTTCTACCCTGAAAGGCTCACGGTTAGAAGTTCGTATGACATCTTCTTGAGGAGGCGATGAAGGTAGACCCGGTTTATGGCGTGGCATGCTGTGTTCACAGCTTCCGACCAAAACCGCTCAGGCGTCTTGAATTCTCCAAGCATCATCCTCGCCATGTCTATGAGCGTCCTGTTCTTCCTCTCTACCACACCATTTTGCTGTGGTGTGTAGGGAGCGGAGAACTCGTGCTTGATTCCTTCCTCCTCAAGGTACTCCTCCACTTGTAAATTCTTGAACTCGGACCCGTTATCGCTTCTAATCTTTTTCACCTTGAGCTCAAATTCGTTTTGAGCTCACCTTAGAAAGCGCTTGAGGGTCCCTTGGGTTTCTGATTTATCCTGCAAAAAGAATACCCAAGTGAAGTGGGAAAAATCATCGACAATAACAAGACCATACTTACTTCCCCCGATGCTGAGGTAGGCGACGGGTCCGAAGAGGTCCATATGAAGTAGCTCTAGAGGTCTTGATGTGGTCATCACATTCTTGCTGTGATGAGCGCTTCCCACCTGTTTACCTGCTTGACAAGCTGCACAAGGTCTATCTTTTTTCGAAAACCACATTTCTCAGTCCTAACACATGTTCTCCCCTTAGAAGTTTATGGAGGTTCTTCATCCTAACATGTGCTAGACGGCGATGCCACAGCCAACCCATGCTAGTCTTAGCTATTAAGCATGTATCTAGATCGGCCTCCTCTTTCGAAAAATCAACTAAGTAGAATTTGCCATCTAGTATACCCTTAAATGCTAATGAACCATCACTCCTTCTAAAGACAGACACATCAACATTTGTAAATAAACAATTGTAGCCCATGTGGCACAATTGACTAACAGACAACAGATTATAGCCTAGCGACTCTACTAGAAATACATTAGAGATAGAGTGCTCATTTGTGATGGCTATCTTGCCTAAGCCTTTGACCTTGCCTTGATTCCCATCTCCAAATATGATTCTATCTTGGAAATCCTTGTTCTTGACGTAGGAGGTGAACATCTTCTTCTCCCCCGTCATGTGGTTTGTGCATCCGCTGTCGATAATCCAGCTTGAGCCCCGGATGCATAAACCTGCAAGGCACATTAGGCTTGGGTTTTGGGTACCCAACTCTTGTTGGGTCCTACAAGGTTAGTTATAATAGTCTTTGGGACCCAAATGCAAGTCTTGTCTCCCTTGCACTTGGCCCCCAACTTCCTAGCAATCACTTTCTTATTCTTACAACAAATTGCAAAAGAAGTATTGCAAGCATGGTAAATTGTAGAAGGTTCATTACATACTTTCCTAGGCACATGAGCAACATTTTTCCTAGGCATATTTCTACCATGCACAAAAGAAGAACTTGAAGCAATCATAGCATGTGAATCATAAGCATAACTCCTATGAGCATTTCTAGAAAATTTTCTATCACTATAGATGAAAGCATGATTCCTTTGAGCACTATTAGCCATAGGGGCCTTCCCTTTCTCCTTGGCGGAAATGGGAGCCCTTTGACTTGTTGAGTTCTTGGCTTCCTTTCGAAAGCCAAGCCCATCCTTAATAGAGGGGTGTCTACCAATAGTGTAGGCATCCCTTGCAAATTTTAGTTTATCAAAATCCACCTTGCAAGTCTTAAGTTGAGCATTAAGACTTGCAACTTCATCATTTAATTTAGTAATGGATGTCAGATGCTCATTACAAGCATTAACATCCAAATCCTTGCACCTATTACAAATTATGACATGTTCCACACATGAACTAGACTTATTCACTACTTCTAACTTAGCATTTAACTCATCATTAACACTCTTCAAACTAGAAATAGACTCATGGCAAGCAGAAATTTCAGAAGATAAAATCTCATTCCTTTTAGTTTCTAAAGCAAGAGATTTTTGTACACTAATAAACTCGTCATTCTCTTCATATAAAATATCTTCTTGCTTCTCTAACAATCTATTCTTTTCATTTAAAGCATCAATCAATTCATTGATCTTATCAACTTTAGTTCTATCTAAACCTTTGAATAAACATGTGTAGTCTACTTCATCATCACTAGATTCATCATCACTTGAAGAAGCATACGTAGGGGTATCTTGAGCGCTTACCTTTTTCTCCTTTGCCATGAGGCAGGTGTGGCGCTCATTGGGGAAGAGAGATGACTTGTTGAAGGCCGAGGCGGCGAGTCCTTCGTCGTCGGAGTCAAATGAAGAGCAATCCGAATCCCACTCTTTGCCAAGGTGCGCCTCGCCCTTCGCCTTCTTATAGGACTTCTTTTTCTCCCTCTTCCCGCTCTTTTCTTGTCCCTAGTCACTATCATTATCAGGACAATTAGCAATAAAGTGACTAGTCTTACCACACTTGAAGCAGGAGCGCTTTCCCTTTGTCTTGCTCTTGTTGGGATGCTCCTTGCGTCCTTTTAGCGCCGTCTTGAAGCGCTTGATAATGAGGGCCATTTCATCCTCGTTTAGCCCGGCCACCTCAACTTGCACCACCTTGCTAGGTAGCGCCTCCCTGCTGCTTGTTGCTTTGAGAGCAACGGTTTGAGGCTCGTAGATGGGCATTGGGCCATTCAATGCCTCATCAACGTATCTTGCTTCCTTGATCATCATACGCCCGCTTACAAACTTTCCGAGTATCTCCTCGGGCGTCATCTTTGTGTACCTAGGATTCTCGCGGATTGAGTTCACAAGATGAGGATCAAGAATAGTGAAGGACCTGAGCATAAGTCGGACGACGTCGTAGTCCGTCCATCTCGTGCTTCCATAGCTCCTGATCTTGTTGACCAGGGTCTTGAGCCTGTTGTACATTTGCGTTGGCTCCTCTCCCCTGGTCATTGCGAACCTTCCCAGTTCGCCTTCCACCAACTCCATCTTGGTGATCATGGTGGCGTCGTTCCCCTCATGAGAAATCTTGAGGGTGTCCCAAATTTGCTTGGTGTTATCCAAGCCGCTCACTTTGTTGTACTCGTCCCTGCACAAGGATGCTAGCAACACAGTGGTAGCTTGTGCATTTTTATGGATTTGCTCATTAATGAAAACAGGGTTGTCAGTACTATCAAAAAGCATTCCGTTTTCAACAATCTCCCAAATACTTGGATGGAGAGAGAATAGGTGACTACGCATTTTGTGACTCCAAAATGAGTAGTCTTCTCCATCAAAGTGCGGAGGTTTCCCAAGTGGAATTGAAAGTAAATGAGCATTGGATTTAAACGGAATACGAGAATAGTCAAATGAAAATTTTGAGTTAACCAGTTTCTTTTTCTCGTCGTCGTCGTCTCTTGGGGAAGAAGAAGACTCGTCGCTGTCATAGTAGACGATCTTCTTGATGCGCCTCTTCTTCTTCCCGTCTCTTTTCTTATGACTCAAGCCAGAGTCCGAGGGCTTATCATCTCTTGGCTCGTTGATGATGGACTCCTTTGTCTTGTCGTTGACCACCATCCCCTTTCCCTTAGGATCCATCTCTTCAGGTGATTAGTCCCTTGCGTGAAGAAAACGGCTCTGATACCAATTGAGAGCACCTAGAGGGGGGTGAATAGGTGATCTTGTAAAAATCAAATACTTATAGCCACAAAACTTGGTTAAGTGTTAGATCAATAGAATCAAGTGGCTAAGGACCAAGCTCTTGTGAAACACAATGGTCACAAAGAAAACAAGCACAAGAGACACGATGATTTATCCCGTGGTTCGGCCAAGTATAACACTTGCCTACTCCACGTTGTGGCGTCCCACTGGACAAGGGTCACACTCAACCCCTTTCAAGTGATCCAATGATCAACTTGAATACCACGGTGTTTTCCTTTCTTTTACTATCTCCCGTTCACGAGGAATCTCCACAACTTGGAGCCTCTCGCCCTTACAATTGATGATCACAAAGAAGCACGGAAGTAAGGGAGGGGAGAGCAACACACACAAGACTCAAAGCACGAGCACAATCACGCACACAAGCCACAACTTGAGCTCACAACACAATGCGAGGAGTTCTCTACTCAAATAGAGCTCAAGTCACTATCACAAAGAATCAAATGCGCGAGAATGGAGTCTTGGTGCTTAGAGATGATCAAAGAATGCTTGGATAACTCCTCCATGCGCCTAGGGATCCCTTTTATAGCCCCAAGGCAGCTAGGAGCCGTTGGAGGCAATCTGGGAAGGCCATTCTTGCCTTCTGTTGGGTGGCGCACCGAACAGTCCGGTGCACCACCGGACAGGCACTGTTCATGGTCCGGTGCAGATCGCCTTCCTAAAATGGCACATCTGACCGTTGCAGAAATGTAGCTGTTGGTGCACCAGACACTGTCCGGTGCACACCGGACAGTCCGGTGCCTCCTGCCGACCGTTGGAGCGGGCCACGCGTCGCCTGAGGATTTGGTGGCCGACCGTTGCTCTGGCGGCCGATGGCTCACCGGACAGTCCGGTGCACCACCGGATAGTCCGGTGAATTATAGCCGTACGCCGCCGACGAATTCCCGAGAGTGGCCAGTTCGCCAGAAGCCACCCTAGCGCACCAGACACTGTCCGGTGCACCACCGGACAGTCCGGTGTGCCAGACTGCGCTGAGTCTTGGCTGCTCCAGCCAAGTCTTTTTCTTTTTCTTTTTTTCTAATTCTAGCACTTAAACAAATATATTAGTACACAAAAGCCAATGTACTAAGTCTAGAATCATACCTTCTTGTTGATTTGCACTTCATCCATCATTTGGCACATAATTACTCACTCAATATGTGTTGGGCACTTAATCACCAAAAATATAATAGAAATGGCCCAAGGGCACATTTCCCTTTCAATATTAGAAGGTTCTAGTTCTCCTATCCCTTTGGCATTCGAGGACCCTTCCCAAACGTCTGTTTGGGACGTCTCACATGGCCAGGATCTGGTGTGTCATTCTCTGGGGAGGCAAAGGAGGTGCAACACCCTGTCCACTCACGGACCGGCAATACTTACTCCTGGAAGTTGTCTAGGATCATATATTGTCTCCACAGACCAACATGAGCCTTTTGTGCACACTTAAACCTCACTCATGCGCACCCGAGAAAACTTCCCGGTCTGTCACCCATCCCAAATTGCTCCAAGATAATAACGCTTAACTTGGAGGTTCTTTCAAGATAGGCTTCCGAAAAAGAAGATGCACCTTGTTGGTATGGATATTCTATTAATTCTATTCAGCCTTGGTGATGAGGACATCCTCCACTATTACCCGTTGGCAAAAACGCAATTGGCCCAGTTGGCCCAATTGTAGTCGGACGGTGACCGTGTCAGCCTTAGAATTGTCCCACCTCGCTTAACTTGGTAGGAGGAAGCCACTTTAAAAGGGAGAGCCATCCTTCCCCCATTGGACTAGTCTTTTGGGGCGATTGGGCCTTTCCCTGAGTTAGGTGTGCTTAATGAACTGTTGGGCTCCGGGCAACCCTAACTTATTGGGCCTCGGCCAACCCCACCTAGGCTGGGTGTATCATCTGGTATCAGAGCTAGGGCCCATTTTAAGAAGGTGGGAATGATGAGGACATCCTCCACTATTACCCGTTGGCAAAGACACAATTGGCCCAGTTAGCCCAATTGTAGTCGGACGGTGACCGTGTGAGCCTTAGAATTGTCCCACCTCGCTTAACTTGGGAGGAGGAAGCCACTTTAAAAGGGAGAGCCACCCTTCCCCCATTGGACTAGTCTTTTGGGGCGATTGGGCCTTTCCCTGAGTTAGGTGTGCTTAATGAACTGTTGGGCTCCGGGCAACCCTAATTTATTGGGCCTCGGCCAACCCCACCTGGGCTGGGTGTATCACTTGGGCCAATATATCACCATCCTAGGGGCTAGGATATCACAGTCCACCCCCTTAGAAGACCGACGTCCTCGTCAATCAACCCCAATCCAGGAACCTCCCCTCTTAGCCACGTTTGTGTGTCTAGTGTCGCCATATGCCATGTCATGTGACCACTCCGGGCTCATATGTGCCATGCGCCATATACCCGAACCCCTAACCCACACACACCCGTTAAACCACGAGGGTTGGCTCTAATACCACTTGTAACACCCCGTCCACTCCCGGACTGGCGATACATACTCCTGACAGCTCTCTAGGATCATATTTTATCCCCACGGACCAACACGAGTCTTTTACGCGCACTTTGTCCTCACTCATGCACACCCAAGAAAACTTCCGGATCGGTCACCCATCCGAAATTGCTCCAAGCCAAGCACGCTTAACTTGGAGGTTCTTTCGAGATAGGCTTCCGAAAAAGAAGATGCATGATATCTTAGCCCTATAGATGGTGATATCCTGGCCCAAGGCTTAATAGAATTAGTAGAGTAATCATATCAACAAGGTGCATCTTCTTTTTTGGAAGCCTATATCGAAAGAACCTCCAAGTTTAGCGTGCTAGGCTTGGACCAATTTGGGATGGGTGACCGACTGGAAAGTTTTCTCGGGTGCACATGAGTGAGGACAAAGTGTGCACAAAAGGCTCATGTTGGTCTGTGGGGACAATATATGATCCTAGAGAGCTGCCAGGAGTAAGTACCACCGGTCTGGGAGTGGACAGGATGTCACAAGTGGTATTAGAACCGACCCTCGTGGTTTAACGGACGTGTGTGGGTTAGGGGTTTGGGTATATTGCACATGGCGCATGTGGGCCCAGATTGGTCATGTGGCCTAGCATATGACAAGACTAGACACACAGACATGGCTAAGAGGGGAGGTTCCTGGATTGGGGTTGACCAACGAGGACATCGGTCTTATAAGGAGGGTGGATTGTGATATCCTGGCACAAGGCTGAATAGAATTAATAGAGTACCCATACCAACAGGGGCGGGCCCAAAGGGGTTTCATGGGTATTCATTGAATACCCAAGTTTTTGGTGATCTATAGTAATTTGTCAATAATGTATTATACAAAATAGCGTTAGAGTACTGATTTCTTTAATCTTTTGAATTTTTTGAATACCCAATCTTAAATGTCTGGGCCCGCTTCTGCATACCAACAAGGTGCATCTTCTTTTCAGAAGCCTATCTCAAAAAAACCTCCAAGTTAAGTGTGCTTGTGTTGGAGCAATTTGGGATGGGTCACCGACCAGGAAGTTTTCTCGGGAGCGCATGAGTGAGGGCAAAGTGCGCACAAAAAACTCATGTTGGTCTGTGGGGACAATATATGATCCCAGAGAGCTGCCAGTAGTAAATGCTACCGGTTCGGAACTATACAGGTGTTACAAGTGCTATCAGAATCGACCCTCGCGGTTTCATGGGCGTGTGTGGGTTAGGTGGAGCAATTTCGGATGGGTGACCAACCGAGAAGTTTTCTCGAGTGCGCATGAGTGAGGACAATGTGCGCACAAAAGACTCGTGTTGGTCTATGAGGACAATATATGATTCCAAAGAGCTGTCAGGAGTAAGTGTTGTCAGTCCAGGAGTGGACAGGGTGTTACAACTGGTAACAAAATCGACCCTCGCGGTTTCATGGGCGTGTGTGGGTTAGGGGTTCGGGTATATGGCGCATGGCGCATGTGGGCTCATAGTGGTCAAATGGCATGACATATAACGACACTGGACATACAGACGTGGCCAAGAGGGGAGGTTCCTAGCTTGGGGTTGACCGACGAGGACGTCGTTCTTCTAAGGAGGTGGATTGTGATATCCTGGCCCCGCGGATGGTGATATACTGGCCCAATGCTTAATAGAATTAGTAGAGTACTCATATCAACAAGGTACATCTTCTTTTTCGGAAGCCTATCTCAAAAGAACCTCCAAGTTAAGCGTGCTTGTCTTGGAGCAAATTGGGATGGGTGACCGACTAGGAAGTTTTATCGGGTGTGCATGAGTGAGGACAAAGTGCACACAAAACACTCATGTTGGTTTGTGGGTACAATATATGATCCCAGAGAGCTGCCAGAAGTAAGTACTACCGGTCCGGGAGTCGACGGGGTGTTACAGGAGGTATGGTACGACACCTTCTTCTTGTTTTGTGGCCTTCCGAGGGCTGACATTCTTGTTTGCTGACACATAGCTCATGATATCACTTTCATAGGAGCTTTGTCCAGGCGTCTTCCTTCTTTGGTCTGGCCTAAGGTGAATGTGGAGGCCTGGGGAAGATAGGCGAAGTTCATCCTTATGCGCGCAAGTGTCTTTTCGAGGGCTCCCAGTGGTTGGGCACGAGCTGCCTCAGCGAGGCCGGAATGTATACAGGGTGGATCACCTTTTTCTCTCCCCGTGGCTTTTGTCCACGAGGGAGCCACTGTCTTCCCTTCATTGGGGGATCAGGAATCCAGCTTTGAGACTGGATCTGGATAGCGCAGGGCATCTGGGGCCCGAGGCCACTTTGCGGCGGTCAAGGGGACATTTCATCACCCCTGGGTCTAAATGTCGGCTATCAAGCAACGGTTCGCTTTTTCGAGGAGGCAGGGGACTTCTGTTGTTGTCCATGAGGTGACTGTTGAGGTGGTGGCCAGAGCAGGATTTGAAGTTGAAAGGGTGGTAGAGGCCCTGCAATCCGCACTCGAGGTGGGGCGTGGTCTCATAAGGGCCCAATCAGGCTCTATTGAGGCACCGCTACCAGAAAGCGGTTCTGAGGGCACTTTGTCGAGGCCCTTCGTAGAAGGTAAGACTTGTGCACTTTCCTCATCATTTATCAGCTTTTCTAGGTTTCGGCGACCCTTACGGGGTTTTTGTTTTAGCTAGCAGAAGTGTTAGAGGAGCTTTCGCATGTGGATAACTGTTTGTAGGCTCTTGACACCGAGCACGCCAGTCTGAGTGTTGCCATTGATGTCATGCGTGATCACCTCGAGATTACGTGGCTGGAGGAATCGTTCACCCTAACCTCTCGGATGGTAGTTTATCGCTGGCCGCATTCGTGAACTAGAGGCTAATGAGTTCTGGCTCGGGGTCAACCATGCCCCAGTCGTTACTCAGTCTCACTATGAGGACTTGATCAAGCTAGATCAAGTGTGTCACGGATATGCCAACAGGTGGTGAGATGACGAGCTTGAAGACCTAGAGACATCGGTCGAGCCCTTTGTCCGGCGCCTGGCAGACAATTATACAGATTTAGTGTTTCCTAAGAAGAAATGACAAGGGTCAATTTTTTCCAAAAGATTTGTAAGAACAAGAATAAATTAATAAATGTTGTCAGGGTTTCGTGCTCCTTGTCCTGTTCTGTCCTCGTTAGTGGTCGTCCTATTAGAACGGGCTTTCGCAATTTTCCAGGACTCCCAATTCTGCTAGTGACCATCGTCGTAGCCTCTGAGGCGTAAGCATTCATAGTCCAACTAGCTTCCTCGAGGGGACCTTTTGTTTGCATTGTCCGTCCCTTAGGTCTGTTTTAACAGGGACGAGGGCAGGGACGCCGCACACGTCTCTCTCCCCTAGGGTTCGATTGCGGGGGCCTCGGGTTACATTGTTCCAAGTCCCCTTCCCGTGAGGGTCCCACGAGAGGGAGGCGTGGTGCGGTGACATGTTTTGCTGAGCACCCTTTTAACCTAAAATAAGAAAACTCAAAACAATTAGTTTTGAAAGGGAAGAATAATGTAGCTAGTTTATCGGTGGGGGTTTCCTCCCATTACTCTATCGATTCCTTTGCTTGCCATCCCATGCCTGTAGCTTTCGGCGCATCGTCTGCCCTATTAGCTACTGGGAGAGAGAGAGCTGGCCCTAGGTTAGGGCTCATTACCCCTTTCCTATGCCCAACATAGGGAATAATTTTGAAACCATATTTCATTGATAGTTGCCAAGGAATTACAAGCGTAGTGTGAACCTGCTCCTGCCGAGAGCTACCGAGGATTTTTGGTGGAGACATTACACTTAGCAACTCCTTCGGCTCCTACCACGCGCAGCACCCCATTTCGTCGGTGCCACTAGCGACGTCTGTCCTTTCAAGGGGCAGGGGTCATGAGGGACGGATGGACTTTGTTATCCCCATTGCTGGGGGTTCGTTCTCGCCGCCCGTAGGGGAGCCAGGGTCCAAGCCTGAGTCTGAGCAGAGGGTGTCAAAAATAAGGTCTCCATCACCATTGGCCATTCCAACAAACTCCAAGTCATCGATAGTAGGGACATGGCCACAATCACCCCCAGGGCAAGACACAGATGGGGCGGAAACACCTCATGGGATGTCATTAGAGCCATCGATGGGGGGTTGACCCTCCTTTGCTATAGAGCGTAAAAAAGCTCGTGTGTGGTGAGAAGAAAACCCACAGATCATCGTATGATGGGTCGGGTCCCATGTCGACCGCGATCTGTCGCCTTATCTTGTCGCCCAAAGAGGGTGAGGTCGAGTCTTGCTCCTTGTCTTACTTCTGTGGGACGAGACAGAGGCCGTCGAGGGCCTCCATGACGTTGTCGCGATTCCTGGGTGAAAGGGGTCAGGCTTTTGGGGCCCTGTCCATCTCCCCTTCATTGTTGAGGATGAAGTCAAGGCTCCCAAAACAGATGATTGTTATGGGGGTCTAGACAACATCGAGAACACGCAAGGAGCTTGGAGAGGAAGATGTTGAGAACGCAAGGCCCCTACCTAGCGTGCCAACTATCGATGTTTCGAACTAGCTCCGACAAGTAAATTTGTTTGTACATGTTCTGGATCTAGATGGTGTGCTCAGTGGGCGCAAGATTTATCTTGGTTCAGAAAGAATGTCCATACATCCAGTCTTCGGTGGCTTGCGTGATCGGCACCTTGTTGCTCAATGCTCATAGTAGGGGTTACAAGTAAGCAAGAGAGAGGAGCTCCCAAGTCTCTTATGCGTGGTAGGACCTAAGGACTATGAATCTAGTGTTCGCTACCTAGCTAAGCCTTAGGCATCGTGGCGGTGTGCTCTTCGACTTTGCCTTCATTGTCCTCTATCCACCCTCATCTCGGCCAGCCCTCCCTCTTTTATAGGCCAAGAAGGGGGTCGGTTATAGATAGCTTCTCATGGAAGGAGTTACAGCACCGTAACAGAACGAAGTGTTCTACCTTGGTAAAATCGTGCTTGTCGTTACGCGCCTCGGTCATCTAAGCTCCTCTAGCTAAGATCTTTAAGTTTGGCTATGCGTGGTGATGAGGAGCTCTATCATCATTATTACTCTCTCTGTGCCACACCGACCCTAGCCTCCGTAGCCTAAGTCTCGATGTGACTCGTCGTGTTGTCAGCCCTATAGATTGCTAAGGCACTCAGGCCTAGGCTCGGTAGGTCATGAGTGGGCTGCATGCCTATGGGTCTATAGGTCATGAGTGGAAGGAGGACCGACTCCCTTGTTGTGGCTTGGCATCAGGTGTAGTTAATGCGGTCAGTCATTTATGGCAGGTCAGTCCCAGACTGGGTAGAGTCCACTCGAGTGGCTTCCTTTCGGTTCGTCTGATCCCCTTCTAGCTCCGCCTCACCTAATCATGGGCTCGGTGCCTTGGAACTATCCGAGGGCAGACTCTTCCTCTGTTCTCCCACTAACTTGTGGGCCCTAGGAGCCTAGGGATCTTTTCCCCAACAAAATGCTTCTATTTGATTCTCATAAAGGACAACTTGAGCATCAATTATGTTTATAATGTTCTCATCTAACACCATTTTAACAAGTACAACATTGAAGCAACCCCTTATCTCTCCAGCATAACCTTCATCATCACTTTGCTTCATGCTATAGAATTTTCCAAGGTTCAAGTAGAGTGCTGCTCCATACAATGGAGTATCCATTTGTTTCATCCAACGATTGTCCACAATTTTCATGATGCTTGTGAAGCAAGGTTTCTTGTTTTGAGTATAGAATGATGAAGTAATCTTTTGCTTTGCGGCAACCTCAGGTATGGCAAGCTTCTCATCGTCATCAACCAATCTAAGCACAACAAGGAATGGTAAATCAGCTCTAAGGTTCAACTGAATTCCAAAATTGTGTTGAGAAAACAATTTCATATACTTTTTCCCTGCTTCTGTTTAGCTACTTTGGAGCGAGTGAAAACAACACTAGAAAAAAGCTTCCAATGCATCCTTATTCTTATGTAAACTCCTCAAGGTGAGAAATGGAGTAGCAAATATAGTAGCAGCAGGCCTCACAAGATCCATACCTTTTGTATGCACCCTCATGTCACTTAGAATCTTCCCATGCCTACATATGAATGTTGTGACATGACGAGCATGTGCAATAGGCTTCTTAAAATCCTTAAATTTTCCTATGTCCACTAGCATAAGGTCTGAGAAGCGGGTAGCACAAGGGGTCTAAAACAAGGGAGGAGTGTTCTAAACCAAAATGTGCCCCACAACCTTATGGTTGACACCAATGTTAGTGACAACCCATATGATCTTATCTCTGCCAATCTTCTCAGTTCTCTTGTCTAGTAGTTTTGCAAGCATCATATCATCATGAGACTCACTCGATGCATCCACTGAATCTATAAAGAATATACCTTTAGGGCTGTTAATAAGGAAGTTTATAAAATGGTGGCCCTTCGATTTGTCCATCCATCTGACATGGGTGTGTAGCCATATTGATTCCATGCTTCCTCATGTCTCTTCGTGTCCCCATCTATCTCTTTGATGGCCTCAGCAAGCCATGGTTCTTGCAGTTCATGGAAACTAGGGGGCTTCAACCTTGAACCATATTTCCCAATGGCTTCTACGGCTATCTCAAACTGCTTAGAGTTGGCAGCATTAAATGGTATTCCACACTCATAAAAAAACTTGGCTATCTCCATGCAAACAACATCTCTTTCTTCTTTAGACTTCATTTTAGAAATGATGGTACTTTGAGTGAGCCCCTTGGAATGTATTTCTGCTACAACTTCTTGTGGTGTACAATGGAGCATAGAAGCAATGGGCGTGGTCTTCATTGATGGAGGAGCAGTTGGTGGCTTGCTAGATGATGGTTGCTTTCTTTCAGTGGCTGTCCTAGAGAGCTTCCACTGCAAATGATGAGTTCTTATTATACACGATTATCTCTACACAATCATCCTCATCAACTTGATCTTCTTCCTGGTCACCTAGGTACAATGTTCTACCTCTCTTTCCACTGTCCAAAACTGCCTTCATTTCTTTTGAAATTTCTATTGTAGTGTTGTGACACTTAACAATATCTTTATATCCACCCACTAAACGCTACTTCAACCTCTTGATTCCTCATGCTACCTTCTTATTGCAAAGAGCACATCGGATCACCTCTCACTTGCCAGGCTCATCATAATATACATGCTGCCATTCAACATCATTAGACTTTGGCCTCTTTGCTGGATCTTTTAAAGGATCATAGTCATCACTTTGACTGATAGCCACAAATGCATTAGCATCACTACTCCTTTCTATTTCAATCTGCAAATAATAGATAATAGAGCAAATCAGGAGAGGAGGATGAGTGCACTGTAGGAGACTAGGTGAGGCAGGCATCTTTTTGGAGGATGAGAGTAGGGAAGGCAGGCAGTGGGCAACAGAGGAGGCGAGCATGGGATGCAGGACAGCGAGGGAGGGCAACGATGTAGGGGAAGCACAAAGGCGAACGAGCTCGTTGTCGTCGAGCTGAGAGCAAGCGAGGAGGGCAGGCAAGCAGGCGAGACACGGGAGTTGAGCAGGGGAGGTGGACGAGAGCAAATGAGGGCTTAGAGGCAGCGATGGCGCCGCGACGGATGATAGGCGCAGGGTGTAGATGTGGCAGGCGGAGTTGTATGACATCTGACGGCTTGTTTTATGGTGCAAGTTGTTTCTCTCGTTGGTTGGGCCGCATTTTCACAGCACATAGTGTTTAAAAGCCTAAAACGAGCGCTTGACTCTTTTTCGTGAAACGTTGCAGCGCTTCATGCACTTAAGCCGTATTTGGTTCCACAGACTAATCTTTAGTCTCTCGTTTTTAGCCGTGTGTAGATTCTTTTTTTTTGCTAAAAAATAGAGATTAATTGACTTCAGTCTTTGATCCCTCAAAGGACGGCTAAAAGGGGCTAACACAGATTTATTTTTCTCCATATCATTTATTTATTGATATCTCTCTCCGTAAGTCTTAAGCATATAAGAGGTATTTTATCGTTTTCATAATGTATTTAATGTGTTCTGAACCTGTTTAGTCTTTGAAATTTAACCGATAGAGACTAAAGTTTAGTTCTAGAACTAATGAGAACCAAACAGTGCCCTTAATAACTGTTTGACGATCACTGAACACTAGCTGACGCATTCTCCACTCGATATATACGCTGATAAAAACAACTCAAGATGATGGATGCAGAGCGGCTAATTGGTTTGGCTTCTGGCCACCACCGGCCGGCATGCAGTCTGCTGGGGCGTGCACGCGGCGGTGGGCCGGCATGAAAACGATGTCGATGGGGTCGTCTCTAGCAAGCCCCCACCACTAGTAAGCTACTCGTGGACGATAATAATGCATGCATCCATGCAAATATGCAACGCTTTTAAGTAGGAGTACTCTCTACGCGGCTGCCGTCCATCCGAATCCGATCCATCCATCCATGAATTTGACAGTGGACAGTGGCGCGCGGCTGCCACCACCGACCCACCCAGGCCACCGGAGAAGCAGCACGTACGCACGCGCACATCCCACATCAAACATTCATTTCAAGTCCCGTAATGACTTATTTTTGGCGAGATCGATGTATATGCAAACACTCACACAGACGACACTTGTGCCCGGGTGGCTATACGCCTGCCTCCACCATTGGAGAATAGGATGCACGCGCGCTTCGGCCGCCGCAGCTCTTGAGGTGGTGGGGGTATACCCCTTGCGTCACCTTCTAGGAGTGGAGCGCGTGGCCGTTTGATTAAAATACAGAAATTAGTCTATTTTACTTTCCACTATGGACTTGTTCGGTTAATTCCGTTACCCATAGATTGGATAGGATTGGAAAAAATTAAGAAGAAGTTTGACTTGTTTGGGATTTAAACTCACCCAATCTCACTTAATCCACATGGATTGAAAGCTAACCGAACAAACCCTAAATGGATAAGTTCTATGTATCTAGGAGTAGTTTAGACTAGTGAAATAACCCTCTATACATAGATGGATGGGGTGTTGTGGACAACCATCTCTTTGGCTATCTCTATTTTGGCTAGCTCATTTGTGTTTAGAAAACCCTAGTTTTATTCTCTAGTTTTCGCAGTAGTTTAGCCTGAGATCCGCAGATGAGTTGAACTCTATATATGTGTCTTTGTAATCTTCACCTCATCCTTCAAAGGAAGGGTGGCCATATCGATCCACAGGGTTTGTTCAACCATGTGCTCAGTTTTGTCTTTGCTGCATTTTTTATTCGATTTTGTTCTTGCTCTCTTCACTTTCCTTTTCTCTTTAGATTGTGGAAGAACCTTCGAGTTCTTTAGTTGGGGATTATTTTGGGGTTTTTCTCTGGGTTTGATTCAGTCCTTAGACCACTAAGAACCTCTGGGTTGCACAGTTTTTGGTTGTAGATTGATCTGAACTCATTTTGGTTAAAAAGGCAAAACCCCAACAAAACCCTATGTTTGTTTGTATTTTCTGATCTGCGATTGATTTACAAATCCGTTTGAGTTCAAAATTTATGGAGACCTTGGAAACTCATTTTCAAGGTATGTTTAAAATTTCAGCTTAATTAGAGTATGTTTGGTTCAGTTTCATATTCGAAAACTGAATTTTGAGCTGCTAAAAACATCACTAGATAGCGACACGGTTTTGGACCGATTCGGACTTTTCGGTGTCTGATTTGTGATTCGTTCATTTTGTTGGTCTCGTGTGAGTCTTAGAAACATGTTAAAATCATGATACCACTGGTTGGCTGATGCGCTTTTGGTTTGAGCAATTTCTTCATCTCAATTGAAGTTAAGTGCACAATTTTAGTTCTTAGTAGCAAAATTTGATTAACTCCATTCACCCCCTCTGGTCGCCTCACCGGTTCTTCAATTGGTATCGGAGTCTGTCGGAGAGGAAATCTCTCCGACCGGGTGGTGGATTGCACGCGCCCTAAATCCTAAGGAGAGGAGGGGCCTAAGCATTTTGCTTGTCACGAGACTGGTGGATGAACACACAAGAGCACGCAAGGGTTTAGAGCGGTTCGAGCCGCCAGAGCGTAATACCCTACTCCATTGTGTGATGTATTGCTTGAGAGCTTGTGGGAGCTTGTGAGTCTAAGATTGGATCTATCTTGTAACGCCGCATGCCTCCCCTTTTATAGCTGAAGGGGGGTATGCACAAAGGTACTGAGCCTCGACATGCGGGCCCAGGGACATAACGAATACAGCACTTGGTGCCACAAATGTTAGCCGCTGGGGCAATCTTCTAGATCCCTGACACCCGAGATCTGCGTATCCTCGGCGTGCAGGGGAGGCTTCTTGTAGAAGGGATGATGTGTACAGTGCGCCGCTCGGCACGGGCGCACTGTTCACAAACAGACCGGTCAGGCGCGCCGCCTGCTGGATGACCCTGACGCCGCCTGCCATTGGATTGGACAGGACGCATTAAATACTGGGAGGGCACGTCGCCTGCTAGCGTGGTGGCAGGCGGCGCGTCCTTTCCGCAATTAATGCATAGGCTGCTCGGCTTGGTGGGCTTTACGCCAGGCTCGGCCCGTTGGCTTATGTCACGGGCCATAAGCCACGCGGCAGCAACGGGGAGCGTAGGGCAAGGCCTGGACACGTGCCAGCACCGGACCCCTACTCACACCGGGGTCCTTCTCGTCCCGGGACCTTGCTAACGCTCGGACCTTACTCAGAGGGGGACTGGGGCCCTCCAAGGGATTCGGCGTGCCTTCTTGGGGGCACTGGACTTGTACGCATAGGGGTCCGGTGTCCTTCTTCGGGGGTCCAGACCCAATGATGAATACTGGGATGTACTACCTTTCCTTGCCACGTGGCGCCCTTGGACCTGCCCATGTGGTGGGGTCGGGCGCCATTCTCCGCGTGGCCTTGAAGTGTTGCACGGGTGTGCAGCTACTTTATACTGTAGTAGAGGGTACCCCTAATTGAGGATACTGACAGTGGCCCCCGGGCCCGCCTCAGGGGAGGAGGCGAGCCTGTAGGTGGGTCCAGAGTCTGATTGGCGATCTGCCTGCTGCTCCTGTGCGCCTGTTGGTGCAATTACTGCCGGCCCGCCTATGGCTACGCCGACTGTCACGCCCGTTCCCATGGCTGACTGGCCTGTGACCTTCGTACTTAATGTCACTGTTGGGCCATGCGCGGGGCGCCTCGAGTCGCTGCATCGGTTCTGAAAACTCATCTTTTCAGTCTTCTGCGACGGCCCCAAGGGGACGCGGCATTGGCGCAAGCGGCGGTGCGATTTTTCCGCACCCCGTAACCGCCGCGCCGGTTGCATGACATGCGGGCCTGGGTCCGCATGTTGAACCGTCGATTGTAGCGAAGCTGAGGGAGCGCACAACCGTGGGGCCGCTGTTTGCTTCCGGTGCGGCGGTTCGCCTTCTTGACCACCGGTTTTGGTGAAAATGAAGAGGCGCCTAACCGCGGGGCGGTTGCGCGCACCTTGTGCGGCGGTTCGTCTTCCCGACCGCTGGTTGCTCCGAAAGTGAAGGGGCACATAACCACGGGGCGGTTGCACGCCCCTTGTGTGGTGGTCTGCCTCCTTCGTGCTTCGGGCCGGCCTATATGACACGTTGGGCCTGGCCCCCGTGTCATAGGGCGGAATCCTTAGTGCACACCGGGGGAGACTTTGCCCGTGGCGCTCTGGGGCGCAAGAGGGGAAATCTCCCTTTAAAAAGGGATCAATCTCTCGGGTAGAAGTCATGCCTTGCTCCTCTTGCACCCTTCGCGCCCTCCCGCCTTCTGGGCCTCTAGATGGGGCACGCCGATGTTCGCTGGAGGGAAACACATCAGAGCCATCTCCTCCGGCGGTCTCATTGTCGGAGAGCTTGCGTTCGCAGAGGGGTTGTCGATCTTGTCTTCTTTTTGCTGCTGTTAGAGGAGCGTGACCTCATGGGGGTCGGTGCTCTTTCGCCATTGCTCGGATTCAAGGATTTTCATCATGCAGCCTAGCTGTAGTCCCCCGCCATTGGCCATCCAGAAGGATGACCACCAGCCTCATGGTGGGGAGAAGCAAGCCGGGCTGTGGCTTCCCCCCCCCACCCTCAGCTTCAAGGATGTTCATCATCCTCGCTGGGGTGAAGGGCGAGCCATGTCGGGGCCCTGCCCTCCGCATGGGCTGGTGACCCGCTTCTTCCTCCAGCATTCGGGGGAGAAGGGTGTTCACCAGCTTTGCGGAGGAGGCGAACCTCGGCTACGCGGGGCCGGCTGGCTGCAGGCCGTCAGCTGTAGCGTTCTGGCCCTTTGGGCTAGATGGCTTCGGCGCCGCCTCCGACGTTGCCTCCTGTCGCTCTGGCTGGGGCGTGGCTGTCCGTCCACCACACAAGCGATGGTCGCGCCGTGCGCGGGTCCGCCACATCCATGGCTTCTCCTGCTCGTCGGGCGCACTGGGGGGTCGTACAAGATGCCGTACGCCGTGGGAGTCGTGGCTGCATTCTTGGATGGTCTTGTCCTCACTCCCGTGAGAGGACGGGAGCGAGGACCCCTTCGTGCGTGCTGAGACAGCCGCCGCCGACGAGTACAGAGGTGGTCGCTGTCGTCGGTGCTGAGGTGGTCGCCGCCGCTGGCGAGGCTACCCGCTGTAGAGGTGGTTGCCTCTGCCAGCGGGACCATCAAAGCCTCCCGCCGCCGAGTCCCCGACTCTTTGGCTTTAATGGCCTCGTTGTCACCCCCCATAGGAGGACGGGGGCGAGGACCTCCTTGCAATGGCGCACACCCTAGGGTGGTCGCCACCGCTGGTAAGCCGCTCGGAGCGGAGGTCGTTGTCGCTGCTGGTGCAGAGGTGGTCGATGCCGCCGGCGATCCGCTGATGTAGAGGTGCCACCGCCGCTGGTGAGGTTGCTCGGAGCCAGCTTCCAGCGTGACTCCTGCTGGTGCAGCGTAGTTCATTCCTAAAAAATGGAGCTAGGGTCCCGCTTGTAAGGGAATGCAATAACATATGTTTGCTCGGAAGCAAAATGTAATAACATATGCATGCAGGATCTTAGTTTGGGAAGCCAAGTTGTGTATCCGGACCCCCTGGATGGTGGTTCTAGGTACTAGGACACCTGCCGCAGGGTGGTGGAGTGTGCAGGCCCACGGTACGGGACCAGGCTGAGCGGCTACACGGCTCCGGACCACCCCAGGAGACAAACAACGCTTCTCTAGTTCCGGACCCCAGGTTGTCGGACGCATAGGACTTATAGTTCCAAGTACTTGGGTGTCCATCACGGAGCGGTGGAGTGTGCAGGATTTCGGGTACGGAACCAGGCTAACCGGCCACACAGGCTCCGGACCACCCCATGGAACGGGCACCCGTTCTTTAGAACGGACCCCCAGGCTTTTTCCTGTTTTTGTAAGGTACTTCTGAGAATTATTTATAAAGTAGTGTTTAACACTTATCTGTGCATCGCTCGTTCCTGCTGTGTGAGGTGTTACGCTGTTGACTCCCCTTGGTATTTGGCCCCCTGCCTAGGATGCAGGCTTGATGTGTCGAGATTGGATTCCAGCGCGTCTGAAAGAGTTGTCAACAATTCTTGGGAGGCAGCTTCGCCAAGACCCGAATCTGCACACAGCTTTAGCTAAGGCACGTTAGCAGTACACCTGTAGGACCCGCCGTCTAACACTAGCCATCCTTTGATACATGCTCGGGACTTGCAGGGTCTAGCCTGGGGGAGCCAAGTTGTGCGTCTGGACCCCCTGGATGGTGGTTCTAGGTACTAGGACACCTGCCGCAGGGTGGTGGAGTGTGCAAGCCCACGGTACGGGACCAGGCTGAGCGGCTACTCGGCTCTAGACCACCCCAGGAGACAAGTATCTTTTCTCTAGTTCCAGACCTAGGTTGCAGACCCATAGGACTTATAGCTCTAAGTACTAGGGTACCCATCACGGAGTGGTGGAGTGTGTAGGGTTTCGGGTATGGAACCAGGCTAACCGGCCACACAGGCTCTGGACCACCCCATGGAATGGGCTCCCATTCTCCAAAGCCGGCCCCCAGGCTGTCGGGCCCTCCTGCTTTCGCATAGAGGTCCTAAACCGCAAGCCTGGCTATTCAATTCAGATGTCATCATGCCAGATAGGATGGGAACTAGTCGGGTGGGTTAGCTAAAATATAATCCGGAAACTACAGGAGAAGACCTTGGGGCAGTAGGATAATACTATCATAGAGATACATCTGAGAGGGTAGTTTTCTTTTATAACCTATCATGCATGGGTGCGGACCGACAGGCCGGGTTTATGGGGACAGACCCCATCGGGTTGGCGTACACGTATGCGTTACCTAGTTACAGAAAGGAAACACTTCAACCCCTCAGACTTGCTCTATAGATAAAACTTACAGAGGTGTTTCGACACCGGGGAAGGCACTCCTTCAGTCGTAGCTAGACAGTCACCCTCGGTTCGAAGTATTCCCGTTACCTTGAAGGGTCCTTCCTAGCTGGGGGAGTGTTGCGAAGCCCTAATTCTGTTTGGTACTTCCGTAAGATTAGGCCCCGACCCCGGGTTTCCATCTGCGTTTGACAAAAGGAGCCCCTGTCTCTGGCTGTGGTCATTCCTGGAAGAACCTGTTAGGAGTCTAGACCCGTGGGGGTCCAGAAGGGTTTACAGAGGAAGGCAGGCTTCATCTCCGTAGGTCGAGGGACATGGGGTCCCGCTGGTGCTCTGTCTAGTCGCCACCATCGGAGTGGGAGTCCCTAGTGAAGATGTCATTTAGGTCCCCCTCGGGTGACTGATACTCGAGGTCTCACTCAGCCGCGGCTACCTCGTCGTCGTCGACCTTTTCCTTGCCAGGGCGACGACGAGGTGGGGAGCCGTCCTTGGAAGACTGCTCACGCCGCTCGCTGACACGCTCGCTGACGCGCTTTGTGAGATCATTGATCTCGCGACACTCCACGGCGCTGTGGCGACCATTAGGGTGTACAAGGCACGAGCCGTTGTTACCCCTTTGTGGCTGTGGGCGTTTGTTGCGGTCGCCCCGACCCCCGGTCATAGCTGCAACGACCAGCGCGGTAGACTGTGGCCTTTCGTAGCCGTGGCCCTTCTTTTTCTTTTTGCCGTCCCGGGGGACGGCGCCCGAGCCACCCGTCTGGGTAGTCCCGGTTTGTGGGGCCGAGTGCCATGCACGGCCCTCGGTGGCTCTGGCGCACTTGTTAGCCAGAGCGAAGAGCGTGGGGATAGGTCTCCACGTCATGTGTGGCCAGCTTCTCCAACATTTTCTTATCACGCACCCCCTGTCGGAAGGCCGTGATGATGGAGGCATCAGAAATATGAGGTATAGTACCTCGTACCTTGGTGAAGCGGGAGATAAACGTCCGAAGGGTCTCTCCGGGCTCCTGCCTCACTGTGTGTAGGTGGGCCTCCACGCCATGCTGCTGGTAAGCGCTGGCGAAGTTCGCAACAAACCGTGTGTAGAGCTCTTCCCAGGTGTAGATTGACCCTGGGGCGAGGTTCATGAGCCAAGTCCGGGCAGGTCCAGACAGGGCGACATGAAAATACATCGCCATCGCAGCGGTGTTTCCACCTGCTACCGTGATAGCGGTGACGTACACCTGCAGGAACTCCGACTGGTTTGATGTTCCATCGTATTTTTCTGGCAGGCATGGCCGGAACTTGGGCGGCCATGATGCCGCACGAAGATGGTCTGTGAGGGCGGCGCAGCCCATGCCGGCCAAGGGGACACCCGTTTGGGACCGGGTGCCCATTGGTGTATGCGGTGCTGCCGCAGCGAAGTCTTGATCGAGGCTGCGACCCTCGATGTTTTGGCGGCGTTCACGCGCCCTTTCCAAAGAGATCCGGGCATCCTCTCCCATACGCCTGTGGTCAAGTTCTGCCCGGAGGTCGTCGGTCTGTGCACCCCTTGCGGAGGGCGAGTGCACAGACGTCGTCGCCTCGCGTTGGCGTCGAGATGACCGAGGCCTGGACCTAGTCGAAGTGGAATGCGCCATGCCGAGTAGCCGGTCGACGTCGTCACACCATTGCTTCATGGCCCTTGGTGAAGCCGTGGAGCTAGGGGGTGGTGTAGCAACTCCCTGGCTGCGGACAACGCCGTAGGCGTTGCCCTTGACGGAGTCCGGGAAACTTGTGCAGACGTGCGCTGCTGCACAGCGTGTACATCAGCAGTCCTAGACTCAGGGCGGTCGGGTACTTGCGGCGCGGAGGATGCAACTTCTTGCTCCATCACCAAATCTTCTGAAGTTTCGGTGCGGTGCTCGATGATCCGCACCATCATGCTGAGCGAGAAAACAAGCAAAAACTTCAAGCCTAGTGACCCTACCTGGCGCGCCAAATGTCAGAGAGGAAATCTCTCCGGCCGGGTGGCGAATTGCACCTGCCCTAAATCCTAAGAAGAGGAGGGGCCTAAGAGTTTTGCTTGTCATGAGACTGGCGGATGAACACGCAAGAGCACACAAGGGTTTAGAGTGGTTCGGGCCGCCGGAGCATAATACGCTACTCCACTGTGTGATGTATTGCTTGAGAGCTTGTGGGAGCTTGTGAGTCTAAGATTGGATCTGTCTTGTAACACCGCATGCCTCCCCTTTTATAGCTGAAGGGGGGCATGCACAAAAGTACTGAGCCCCGACATGCGGGCCCAGGGACATAACGAATACAGCACTTAGTGCCACAAATGTTTGCCACTAGGGCAATCTTCTAGTGCACTGACACCTAAGATCTGCGTATCCTCGGCGTGCAGGGGAGGCTTCTTGTAGAAGGGATGATGAGTATAGTGCGCCGCTCGGCACGGGCACACTGTTCGCCAAAAGACCGGTCAGGCACGCCACCTGCTGGATGACCCTGACGCCGCGTGCCATCCGATTGGACAGGACACATTAATTGCTGGGAGGGCACGTCGCCTGCTAGCATGGTGGCAGGCGGCGCGTCTTTTTCGCAATTAATGCAGAGGCTGCTCGGCTTGGTGGGCTTTACGCCAGGCTCGGCCCGTTGGCTTATGTCACGGGCCACAAGCCACACGGCAGCAGCGGGGAGCGCAGGGCAAGGCCAGGACACATGCTAGCACCGGACCCTACTAACGACGGGGTCCTTCTCGTTCCGGGACCTTGCTAACGCTCGGACCTTACTCAGAGAGGGACTGGGGCCCTCCAAGGGATCCGGCGTGCCTTCTTGGGGGGCCTGGACTTGTACGCATAGGGGTCCGGTGTCCTTCTGCAGGGGTCCGAACCCAATGATGAATACTGGGATGTACTACCTTTCCTTGCCACGTGGCGCCCTTGGACCTGCCCATGTGGTGGGGTCGGGCGCCATTCTCTGCGTGGCCTTGAGGTGTTGCACGGGTGCGCAGCTACTTCATACTGTAGTAGAGGGTACCCCTAATTGAGGGTACTGACAGAGTCGGTTAAGGATTGCTTACCCTAATTGGTCTAAAATTCACGAAGGCGACATAGAGCATGGTGGTGGCAAACCTCCATTCTTCGATGGGACGAATTACCCGTACTGGAAGATCCACATGTCCACATATCTTTAGAGTATTGGGTATCGCATCTAGGAGATTTGTCTTGATGCTGCATTCGATGCTCAAAGTGCTTAGATCACTCCTATTCGGTTGGAGTTCCATGATTCGAAAAACAAGGCTCGAAACACTTTGTTCTCGTGTCTCTCGCATGCAGAATTTGAGCGAGTTGGACATTTGGCTATGGCTCACTAGATCTGGTCCACCCTCAAGAGGTTCCATAATGGCAATGATCATGTAAAGACTAGACTGTTTGAGACGTACCAGCGAGAGTATGAGAACTTCATTTAGTTGTCTGGAGAGACAAACGACACCATGTTCTCTCAGTTCCGATCCATTGTGAACAAGACGCGCGAGAACAAGGCGCAGCTACCCTGTGATGATCACGAGAGAGTGTTGAAGTTGATACATGCTCTGGATCAAAGGCTTTGGGAGTTGAAGGTTGAAGGTCTCTGTGGTTATCGAGTTGCCCAACTATGAGACTCACTATGGATGAGCTTTTTAGCAAGCTCAAGTCCACAGAGATTGACCACTAGACCCTGCCCAAGATTGAGAAACCTGGTGCACCCACCATGGCCTTGGTCTCGGGAGGTGGTTCTGCTTCTAACCCCTCACATGCTTTGTTTGCTCTATCTTCTTTGTTTTCAATCTCAGAGGATCAGGTGGAGAGTCTTGGAGATGAGCTGGCGCTTGTGGCCAGTCGGTTTACGAGGTTTTACAAGAACCACTTGAACCGATGGTGTGGTGGGTCCAATGATGGATGCTACAACTATGGTGACCCCAACCACTTTATCGCCAGTTGCCTCAAGAAGGGTAAGCAGGAGGTTGGCCCCCATGACCACCACTCTAGTCGGCACAAGGGCAAGTGGGAGCACACCTTTGGCAAGCACAAGTCCAGGGAGAGGTTCAATAAGGAGGCGCTCAAGAAGAAGTTGTTAGAAATATGCCCTAGAGATAATCATAGAGATGAGCATATTTCTTTGTATCCATGATATATACATTGCTTAATTAAATATCCATGAAAGACACCTTGTATTGATTAGCGATTATGTGAATTGTTTATGAGATTCTTTACTTGTATGGTTATTCTAAATGATGTCCTTAGTCAGAGTCGATGACTAGCACATGTATTAGTTGATGACTACATTTAACAAGTCATGGACATGGAGATGTTAAACTAATGTGGGCGCATGTATGACATGAGGCTGGACCGACTCAACGTGAGATATTGTAATATAGTTCTCTTTTTGCAACATGTATATTGTGTCCTTAGACCTAAGATTGTCGCATGTTCTTAAGATGTGAATTGACTTACTTAGGGACTATCAAATGCTATTCCGTAACTGGGTAGTTATAAAGGTAGTTTTGGGTTTGTCGCAAAGCATGTTGTGAGGCATGGTTAGTCAAGATAGAATTTGTCCATCTCTTGTTGAGAGAGATATCTTTGATCCCCATGAGTGATTGGATCAAGAAATGCATGGTTGTGCTAGGGTTAAGTGTTAACCATTGAAAGGATTCCAATTCACAGTATCGAGAAAGAGATATCAGCTAGAGCCAGACCAAATATCATGAGACAAAGGGAACATCATGTACGTAATGTTGCAATGGTTTGTCTGATATGATCTTTACATGTGCATAGGAGTTGACATGTCTTTCTAGAGGCTTCTGTCAATTATTGGGCCAAATAAGAGTACTCAAGCCATGTCTATGTGTATGTGAACCTATAGGGTCACACACTTAAGGGGAAGGAAGCCTAACTCGGATTAGATCCAAAATTAGGCTGGGCTTTAGGGTTACTGATGGGCCTCAGAGTCAGAAGCCCACCAGAACACCTATATAATGAGGGGCAGGGGTGTGGTTAAGGATAACCTAATTCACCACCACCAAACAAGCAATCGCCCACCTCTTGCCCTCACCAAGCCACTATCGCAAACCTAGAATTTCGGTACATGGCACTTCCTCCCTATATGTGTGGATACCTTGGAGGTGCTGCAACTAGAGCACTAGGACAAACCATGCAAGGACGTGAAGGACGTCAGTGACTACATGACACTACTCGACGTGTTCGTCTACATTGAGACGTCTTCCGCTGCCCTGTGCTTCTAGTAGTAATTCCATGACCTATAACCGCAGTAGTTCTTAGTTTTATTGTTCGAAATTTTGTTTTGCGCTAGCGTAGCCTCCCCATTATCCTACAGAAGTACCTCCAGAAGGCAAAGATCAAGGAGCATGCCTTCCTTGTCTCCCTGAGTGACCTCGACCATGACTTCAACGAGTCAGCCTCTTCTTCGAGCGACGAGGAGCTCAAGAGGCATATTGAGGACAAGCTCAACGGGTTGTTCTTCATCACCAACACCATAGGAGGCCTTTGCACCATTGCCCTTAGTGATGATGTGGTGGATGGCAACAACAAGGACATTGACGATGACTCCGCTTCTTAGGCATCACATTCCACCGATGATCTTGCCGCTGAGGTGGAAGAGCTGAACGCTGCTTTGGCTAGTTAGTACAAGTTGCTTAGGCTTGCTGCTCGCGAGAGGAAAGAGTTTAAATCCAAGTATGAGAGCACGCTTAGGGAGCTTGAGTCTCCTAGAGCTTCTGTTGTGGTGTATGACGAGACAGAATGTGATGGGTGTGCCCTACACATGTCGAACATCACGACATTGCAGACCAAGTATGCCACCTTGCTATATGAGCACTGAAAGGGAATTAGGCTTACACCTAGTTCCTAAATAATTTTGGTGGTTGAATTACCCAACACAAATATTGGACTAACTAGTTTGCTCTAGTGCATAAGTTATACAGGTGCAAAAGGTTCACACTCAGCCAATAAAAAGATCAAGTTTTGGATTCAACAAAGGAGCAAAGAGGCAACCGAAGGCACCTCTGGCTGGAGGCACCGGACTGTCCGGTGTACACCGGACAGTGTCCAGTGCGCCCAGAGGACTCCAACTCGAACTCGCCACCTTCGGGAATTTCTCAAGCCGCTTCGCTATAATTCACCGGACTGTCCGGTGTACACCGGACAGTGTCCGGTGCTCCAAGGAAACGCGGCCTCCACAACTCGCCAGCCTCGGGTTCGCGCGGCAGCCGCTCCGCTATAATTCACCGGACATGTCCGGTGTGCACCGGACTGTCCGGTGTACCAGCGGAGCAACGGCTATTTCGGCGCCAACGGCTACCTGCGGCGCATTTAATGCGCGCTCTGCGCGCGCAGTCGTCAGGCATGCCCATACCGGCGCACCGGACAATGAACAGTGGTTGTCCGGTGTGCACCGGACACCCAGGCGGGCCCAGAAGTCAGAAGCTCCAACGGTCAGAATCCAACGGCATTGATGACGTGGCGGGGGCACCGGACATGTCCGGTGTGCACCGGATTGTCCGGTGCGCCATCGAACAGACAGCCTCCCAACGGCCACTTTTGGTGGTTGGGGCTATAAATACCCCAACCACCCCACCATTCATTGCATCCAAGTTTTCTAACTTCCAACCACTTACAAGAGCTAGGCATTCAATTCTAGACACACCAAAGAGATCAAATCCTCTCCAATTCCACTCAAGCCTTTAGTGACTAGCGAGAGAGATTTGTCGTGTTCTTTTGAGCTCTTGCGCTTGGATCGCTTTCTTTCTTTCTCACTTGTTCTTGTGATCAAAACTCAATTGTAACCTAGGCAAGAGGCACCAATTGTGTGGTGGCCCTTGCGGGGAAGTTTTGTTCCCGTTTGATTGAGAAGAAGAAAAGCTCACTCAGTCCGAGGGACCGTTTGAGAGAGGGAAGGGTTGAAAGAGACCCGACCTTTGTGGCCTCCTCAACGGGGAGTAGGTTTGAGAGAACCGAACCTCGGTAAAACAAATCCGCGTGTCTCATTTCATTATTCGCTTGCGATTTGTTTTGCACCCTCTCTCGCGGACTCTATTATATTTCTAACGCTAACCCGGCTTGTTGTTGTGATTATTTTTTGAGATTTTCAGTTTCGCCCTATTCACCCCCCCTCTAGGCGACTTTCAATTGGTATCAAAGCCCGATGCTTCATTAGAGCCTAACCGCTCAAAGTGATGTCGGGAGATCACACCAAGAGGGAGATGGAGACCGGCGACAAGCCCACTACAAGCCAAGGGAGCACTTCATCGGAAGAGTCCCGCACCAAGAGGAGGGAGAAGAAGAAGGACTCCTCCAAACGGAAGGAGAAAAGATCTTCCTCTTCTCACCACAAAGAGAAGAAGGAAAAATCTTCTTCTCACAAGCCGCATCGGAGTGGGGACAAGAAGAAGAGGATGAGGAAGGTGGTCTACTACGAGACCGATTCTTCATCGACATCCACCTCCGGCTCCGACGCGGCGTCTGTCACTTCTAAACGCCAAGAGCGTAAGAAGTATAGTAAGATCCCCCTACGCTACCCTCGCATTCCTAAACATACACCTTTACTTTCCGTCCCATTAGGCAAACCACCAACGTTTAATGGTGAAGATTATGCTATGTGGAGTAATTTAATGCGATTTCATCTAACCTCACTCCACAAAAGTATATGGGATGTTGTTGAGTATGGTGTACAGGTACCATCTGTAGGGGATGAGGATTATGATACAGACGAAGTAGCCCAAATCGAGCACTTCAACTCCCAAGCGACAACCATTCTCCTCGCCTCTCTAAGCAAGGAGGAATACAACAAAGTGCAAGGGTTGAAGAATGCAAAGGAGATTTGGGACCTACTCAAGACAGCGCACGAGGGTGATGAACTCACCAAGCTCACCAAGCGGGAAACGATCGAGGGGGAGCTCGGTCGCTTTCGTCTTCGCCAAGGGGAGGAGCCACAAGATATGTACAACCGGCTCAAGACCTTGGTGAACCAAGTGCGCAACCTCGGGAGCAAAAAGTGGGACGACCACGAGGTGGTTAAGGTTATTCTAAGAGCTCTTATTTTCCTTAACCCCACTCAAGTTCAATTAATTCGTGGTAATCCTAGATATCCACTAATGACCCCTGAGGAAGTTATCGGGAATTTTGTGAGCTTTGAATGCATGATTAAGGGCTCAAAGAAGATCAACGAGCTTGACGAACCTTCCACATCCGAGGCGCAACCGGTGGCCTTCAAGGCAACGGAGGAGAGGAAGGACGAGTCTACACCAAGTAGACAACCAATTGACGCCTCCAAGCTCGACAATGAGGAGATGGCCTTAATCATCAAAAGCTTTCGGCAAATCCTAAAGCAACGGAAGGGGAAGGATTACAAATCCCGTTCCAAGAAGGTTTGCTACAAGTGTGGTAAGCCCGGTCACTTTATTGCTAAATGTCCATTATCGAGTGACAGTGACAGGGATAACGACAAGAAGGGCAAGAGGAAAGAAAAGAAGAGGTACCACAAGAAGAAGGGCGGCGATGCCCACGTGTGCCGCGAGTGGAACTCCGACGAGAGCTCCACCGACTCCTCCTCCGACGACGAGGACGCCGCCAACATCACCGTCACCAAGGGACTCCTCTTCCCCAACGTCGGCCACAAGTGCCTCATGGCAAAGGACGGCAAAAGGAAGAAGGTTAAATCTAACTCCTCCACTAAATATGAATCTTCTAGTGATGATAATGCTAGTGGTGAGGAAGATAATTTACGTATCCTTTTTGCCAACCTTAACATGAAACAAAAAGAAAAATTAAATGAGCTAATTAGTGCCATCCATGAAAAGGACGATCTCTTGGACTCCCAAGAGGACTTCCTAATCAAGGAAAATAAGAAACATGTTAAGGTTAAGAATGCTTATACTCTAGAAGTAGAAAAATGTGACAAATTATCTAATGAGCTAAGCACATGCCATGACACTATTGCCAACCTTAGAAATGAAAATGCTAAATTAATTGCTAAGGTTGATTCTCATGTTTGCATTGATTCAACTTCCTATCCTAGAAATGATAATGTTGATTTGCTTGCTAGGATTGATGAGTTGAATGTTTCTATTGCTAGCCTTAGAAATGAGAATGAGAAATTGATTGCTAAGGCTAAAGAATTAGATGTTTGCAATATTACAATTTCCGACCTTAGAACTAAGAATGATATGTTGCATGCTAAGGTTGTAGAACTAAAATCTTGCAAACCCTCTACATCAAATGTTGAGCATGTTTCTATTTGTACTAGATGTAGAGATGTTGACATCAATGCTATTCATGATCACATGGCTTTAATTAAACAACAAAATGATCATATAGCTTTATTAGACGCTAAAATTGCCGAGCATAACTTAGAAAATGAAAAGTTTAAATTTGCTAGAAGTATGCTCTATAATGGGAGACGCCCTGGCATCAAGGATGGCATTGGCTTCCAAAGGGGAGACAATGTCAAACTTAATGCCCCTCCAAAGAATTTATCTAACTTTGTTAAGGGCAAGGCTCCCATGCCTCAGGATAACGAGGGTTACATTTTGTACCCTACCGGCTATCCTGAGAGCAAAATTAGGAAAACTCATTCTAGGAAGTCTCACTCTGGCCCTAACCATGCTTTTATGTATAAGGGTGAGACATCTAGGTCTAGGCAACCAACCCGTGCCAAGTTGCCTAGAAAGAAAACTCCTAATGCATCAAATGATCATGCTATTTCATTCAAAACTTTTGATGCATCATATGTTTTAACTAACAAATCCGGCAAGGTAGTTGCCAAAATTGTTGGGGGCAAACACAGGGGCTCCAAGACTTGTGTTTGGGTACCCAAAGTTCTTGTTTCTAATGCCAAAGGACCCAAAACCGTTTGGGTACCTAAAGTCAAGAACTAAAATTGTTTTGTAGGTTTATGCATCCGGGGGCTCAAGTTGGATACTCGACAGCGGGTGCACAAACCACATGACAGGGGAGAAAAAGATGTTCTCCTCATATGAGAAAAACCAAGATCCCCAACGAGCTATCACATTCGGGGATGGAAATCAAGGTTTGGTCAAAGGATTGGGTAAAATTGCTATATCACCTGACCATACTATTTCCAATGTTTTTCTTGTAGATTCTTTAGATTACAATTTGCTTTCCGTATCTCAATTATGTCAAATGGGCTACAACTGTCTATTTACTGATGTAGGTGTCACTGTCTTTAGAAGAAGTGATGATTCAATAGCATTTAAGGGAGTGTTAGAGGGTCAGCTATACTTGGTAGATTTTGATAGAGCTGAACTCGACACTTGCTTGGTTGCTAAGACTAACTTGGGTTGGCTCTAGCACCGCCGACTAGCCCATGTTGGAATGAAGAATCTTCATAAGCTTCTAAAGGGAGAACACATTTTAGGGCTAACAAATGTTCATTTTGAGAAAGACTGGATTTGTAGCGCATGCCAAGCCGGGAAGCAAGTTGGCACTCATCATCCACACAAGAACATCATGACTAGTGACAGGCCACTGGAGCTCCTACACATGGACCTATTCGGCCCCATCGCTTACATAAGCATCAGCGGGAGTAAGTACTGTCTAGTTATTGTGGATGATTATTCTCGCTTCACTTGGGTGTTCTTTTTGCAGGAAAAATCTCATACCCAAGAGACCTTAAAGGGATTCTTGAGACGGGCTCAAAATGAGTTCGGCTTAAGGATCAAGAAAATTAGAAGCGACAATGGGACGGAGTTCAAGAACTCACAAATAGAAGGCTTTCTTGAGGAGGAGGGCATCAAGCATGAGTTCTCTTCTCCCTACACTCCACAACAAAATGGTGTAGTGGAGAGGAAGAATCGAACTCTATTGGACATGGCAAGAACCATGCTTGATGAGTACAAGACACCGGATCGGTTTTGGGCCGAGGCGGTCAACACCTCCTGCTACGCCATCAACCGGTTATATCTTCATCGAATCCTCAATAAGACATCTTATGAACTCCTAACCGGTAAAATGCCAAATATTTCATATTTTAGAGTTTTTGGTAGCAAATGCTTTATTCTTGTTAAGAGAGGTAGAAAATCTAAATTTGCTCCTAAAACTGTAGAAGGCTTTTTACTAGGATATGACTCAAACACAAGGGCATATAGAGTCTTTAACAAATCCTCAGGAATTGTTGAAGTTTCTTGTGACGTTGTGTTTGATGAGACTAACGGCTCTCAAGTAGAGCAAGTTGATCTTGATGAGATAGATGAAGAACAGGCTCCATGCATAGCACTAAGGAACATGTCCATTGGGGATGTGTGTCCCAAGGAATCCGAAGAGCCTTCAAATACACAAGATCAACCATCCTCCTCAACGCAAGCATCTCCACCAACTCAAATTGAGGATGAGGCTCAAGATGTTGAACAAGAAGATCAAGAAGATGAGCCACCTCAAAATGACGGCAACAATCAAGGGGGAGATGCAAATGATGAAGACAAGGAGGATGAACAACCAAGGCCACCACACCCAAGAGTCCACCAAGCAATACAACGAGATCACCCCGTCGACACCATCCTCGGCGACATTCATAAGGGGGTAACTACTCGATCTCGTGTTGCACATTTTTGTGAACATTACTCTTTTGTTTCCTCTATTGAGCCACACAGGGTAGAGGAAGCACTTCAAGATTCGGATTGGGTGATGGCGATGCAAGAGGAGCTCAACAATTTCACAAGGAACGAGGTATGGCATTTAGTTCCACGTCCTAATCAAAATGTTGTAGGAACCAAGTGGGTCTTCCGCAACAAGCAAGACGAGCATGGTGTGGTGACAAGGAATAAAGCTCGACTCGTGGCCAAGGGGTATTCACAAGTCGAAGGTTTGGATTTTGGTGAAACCTATGCACCCGTAGCTAGGCTTGAGTCAATTCGCATATTATTGGCCTATGCTACTTACCATGGCTTCAAGCTTTATCAAATGGACGTGAAGAGTGCCTTCCTCAATGGACCAATCAAGGAGGAGGTCTATGTTGAGCAACCTCCCGGCTTTGAAGACAGTGAGTACCCTAACCATGTTTATAGGCTCTCTAAGGCGCTTTATGGGCTCAAGCAAGCCCCAAGAGCATGGTATGAATGCCTTAGAGATTTCCTTATTGCTAATGGCTTCAAAGTCGGCAAGGCCGATCCTACTTTATTCACTAAGACTCTTGACAATGATTTGTTTGTATGCCAAATTTATGTTGATGATATCATATTTGGGTCTACTAACGAATCTACATGTGAAGAATTTAGTAGGATCATGACACAGAAATTCGAGATGTCTATGATGGGGGAGTTGAAGTATTTTCTAGGATTCCAAGTCAAGCAACTCCAAGAAGGCACCTTCATTAGCCAAACGAAGTATACTCAAGACATTCTAAGCAAGTTTGGAATGAAGGATGCCAAGCCCATCAAGACACCCATGGGAACAAATGGGCATCTCGACCTCGACACGGGAGGTAAGTCCGTGGATCAAAAGGTATACCGGTCGATGATTGGTTCATTGCTTTATTTATGTGCATCTCGACCGGACATTATGCTTTCCGTATGCATGTGTGCAAGATTCCAAGCCGACCCTAAGGAATCACACCTTACGGCCGTAAAACGAATCTTGAGATATTTGGCTTATACTCCTAAGTTTGGGCTTTGGTACCCTCGGGGATCCACTTTTGATTTGATTGGTTATTCGGATGCCGATTGGGCAGGGTGTAAGATTAATAGGAAGAGCACATCGGGGACTTGCCAGTTCTTGGGAAGATCCTTGGTGTCATGGGCTTCAAAGAAGCAAAATTCGGTCGCTCTTTCTACCGCCGAAGCCGAGTATATTGCCGCAGGCCATTGTTGCGCGCAATTACTCTGGATGAGGCAAACCCTGCGGGACTACGGTTACAAATTAACCAAAGTTCCTCTTCTATGTGATAATGAGAGTGCAATCCGCATGGCGGATAATCCCGTTGAGCATAGCCGCACTAAACACATAGCCATTCGGTATCACTTTCTTAGGGATCACCAACAAAAGGGGGATATCGAGATTTCATACATTAACACTAAAGATCAATTAGCCGATATCTTTACCAAGCCTCTTGATGAACAAACTTTTACCAAACTTAGGCATGAGCTCAATATTCTTGATTCTAGGAATTTCTTTTGCTAAAACTTGCACACATAGCTCATAAGAATACCTTTGATCATGTCTCTTCTATATGCTATGACTAATGTGTTTTCAAGTGTATTCCAAACCAAGTCATAGGTATATTGAAAGGGAATTGGAGTCTTCGGCGAAGACAAAGGCTTCCACTCCGCTCTACTACTCATCCTTCGCCGTCGCTCCGCATCACTCTCCAACTTTGGTATAATCTTCACTCATTTATTTTATGACCAAAGGGGGAGAAAGTACTTCCAAAGGGCCTATATTTCATTCTAAGTATCCGTTTTTGGCGATTCATGCCAAAGGGGGAGAAAGTATTGGCCCAAAGCAAAAGGACCGCACCACCGCCCTTTTTAAAAAATTTTTAGTTTTCAATTGGTAAATTTCAAAATTGGTATCTCTTTGTGTTCTAAAGGGGGAGCAAGTAGTATTTTCAAAATTGATGACTTAAAACCCTCTTGAACACTAAGAGGAGACTTTATTTGAGGGGGAGTTTTGTTTAGTCAAAGGAAAAGCATTTGGAACAAAGGAAGAAAATTTCAAAACTTGAAAATGCTTTGCAAAATCTTATTCACTTACCTTTGACTATCTTGCAAAAGGACTTTGAAAAGAATTTACAAAAGAGTTTGCAAAAACAAAACTTGTGGTGCAAATGTGGTCCAATATGTTAAAAACAAAGAAACAATCCATGCGCATCATGTAAGTATTTATATTGGCTCAATTCCAAGCAACCTTTGCACTTATATTATGCAAACTAGTTCAATTATGCACTTCTATATTTGCTTTGGTTTGTGTTGGCATCAATCACCAAAAAGGGGGAGATTGAAAGGGAATTAGGCTTACACCTAGTTCCTAAATAATTTTGGTGGTTGAATTACCCAACACAAATATTGGACTAACTAGTTTGCTCTAGTGCATAAGTTATACAGGTGCAAAAGGTTCACACTCAGCCAATAAAAAGATCAAGTTTTGGATTCAACAAAGGAGCAAAGAGGCAACCGAAGGCACCTCTGGCTGGAGGCACCGGACTGTCCGGTGTACACCGGACAGTGTCCGGTGCGCCCAGAGGACTCCAACTCGAACTCGCCACCTTCGGGAATTTCTCAAGCCGCTTCGCTATAATTCACCGGACTGTCCGGTGTACACCGGACAGTGTCCGGTGCTCCAAGGAAACGCGGCCTCCACAACTCGCCAGCCTCGGGTTCGCGCGGCAGCCGCTCCGCTATAATTCACCGGACATGTCCGGTGTGCACCGGACTGTCCGGTGTACCAGCGGAGCAACGCCTATTTCGGCGCCAACGGCTACCTGCGGCGCATTTAATGCGCGCTCTGCGCGCGCAGTCATCAGGCGTGCCCATACCGGCGCACCGGACAATGAACAGTGGTTGTCCGGTGTGCACCGGACACCCAGGCGGGCCCAGAAGTCAGAAGCTCCAACGGTCAGAATCCAACGGCATTGATGACGTGGCGGGGGCACCGGACATGTCCGGTGTGCACCGGACTGTCCGATGCGCCATCGAACAGACAGCCTCCCAACGACCACTTTTGGTGGTTGGGGCTATAAATACCCCAACCACCCCACCATTCATTGCATCCAAGTTTTCTAACTTCCAACCACTTACAAGAGCTAGGCATTCAATTCTAGACACACCAAAGAGATCAAATCCTCTCCAATTCCACTCAAGCCTTTAGTGACTAGCGAGAGAGATTTGTCGTGTTCTTTTGAGCTCTTGCGCTTGGATCGCTTTCTTTCTTTCTCACTTGTTCTTGTGATCAAAACTCAATTGTAACCTAGGCAAGAGGCACCAATTGTGTGGTGGCCCTTGCGGGGAAGTTTTGTTCCCGTTTGATTGAGAAGAAGAAAAGCTCACTCGGTCCGAGGGACCGTTTGAAAGAGGGAAGGGTTGAAAGAGACCCGGCCTTTGTGGCCTCCTCAACGGGGAGTAGGTTTGAGAGAACCGAACCTCGGTAAAACAAATCCGCGTGTCTCATTTCATTATTCGCTTGCGATTTGTTTTGCACCCTCTCTCGCGGACTCTATTATATTTCTAACGCTAACCCGGCTTGTTGTTGTGATTATTTTTTGAGATTTTCAGTTTCGCCCTATTCACCCCCCCTCTAGGCGACTTTCAAGCACAATGAGCTTTAATCTAGGTCTAGCTTGTTAGGTGCATGTACTGCTTGTTCTGGCTTGCAAACTGAGCTAGCGGAGATTATCTCTAGGATAGCCTCGCTTGAGAAGGCTAGCTCAGTGAGTGCATCTGCACCTGTGCAGTATGCACTCTGTTAGGGTTTGTAGTCTGCTCTTGAGTCCTGCATACATGACAAGACTCAGATCGAGGAATAAAACACATACCTTCGATTAGTCTTGAGCAAGGTGTCGTGCAGTGAACCCTAGTTAAGCATGATGGTTACTCAGTTCAAGACGGGAACTGGTGGACGGGGTTAGGCTTTGCTTCTAAGGATGGGAGTGTCGCTTGTTTTGGAAAGGTTGGTGAGTGCAGTGGCCTAAAACCTTCAGAGAAACCTTTAGCCACCCCCAAACTTGTCAAGCTCATTCCACCCAAATATGCCACCACTATTATGAGAGATGGAGTGCCTGTGGAGCCTATGAGAGCTCCGCCACAAAAATAGGTATAGTGTCCAAAACCTAATTATCTCAAGAACACACTTGACACCATGCTAGATATCTCTAGTGATCCCCTTCCTAGAGCACTCAAGCCACCCAAAAACCCAAATCCCACAAACAGACCCCACCTAAGAGAAAGGTGACATTTCATTGTGATTATTGTGAGAGGGAGGGTCATTTGGCTGCTTTTTGCTTTAGAAGGAAGAGAGATGAGCGATGGGGTTCTTAGTCGAGCAGAAGGAACATGAACTGTCCCTCTCATGGTGTTTATGATTTTCCTACTCAGAGACGTCCTACGAGGCCTAGAGGTACTTTGCCTCTTGCTGCTAGGCCTTAGGTAGTGATACCACAAGGTGATCATGCTGGATAGGGTGCTGGTCGTGTGCCATATGGCCAAGGAACCCGTGCTAATGGCTTTGGTTCCCACTTCCGTAGTGGACCACGGTTTCCCTCTCATGGTGATCGCTATTCCTCCATGGGACGAGGGATGTTTGTTGTTTTCCCTAACACTTTTCAGAGGCAAATGTTGTAGCATCAATATCCTTCTTAGTTTACTAACCCCAATGTTGTGCCATTTGTTCACCCCGGTCTTTCTATTGATGCATGACGGAGGCCTCGAGAACACATGGCTCATGGATTTTGTTTGTTTGCCCCACATGACTAAAAGCTCCAAATGCTTCTCCAGCCTTGACCCCGTGATTGGTAAGGAATACATCACATTTGAGGATAAGTCAAGAGGTAAGGTTGTCTCTCATGGCACCATTCGTCTGAACGAGAGTTTTGTCCTCAACGATATTGCTTTGGTTTCAAATTTGCATTTCAATCTGCTTTCTGTTTCCTACCTCCTAGAGGATGACTACGAAGCACACTTTGTTGTTTTTGGATGCAAAGGGAGATCTTGTTTGTCAGATTTCTCCATTTGGACAAGTTTTTTGAGCTAGTTTTTCCCATTCTTCTGGCCCCTCTCCATGTCTTTTGGTAGGATCTTCCTCTTTGAATTAAAAGTGGCATAGGTAGCTAGGTCACCTAAGCTTTTATCTTTTGTGTCGACTGAGCTCACTTGGCCTCATCCAAGGATTGCCCAAATTGAAATTTGAGAAAGATCTTATTTGTCACCCTTGTCATCATGGCAAGATAGTTTCTACCTCCCATTCCCCAGTCACCAAGGTGATGACCTCGCAACCCGGCGAATTTCTCCATATGGACACTATTGGTCTAGCTCGGGTTTGCTCATTTAGGGGAATGTGGTGTGTGCTTGTGGTCGTTAATGACTTTTCTCGCTATTCTAAGGTGTTCTTTATGAAGGCAAAGGATGAGGCTTTTACTCATGCTCAAGATTTGATTCTTCAGTTGCACAATGAGTTTCCTAAGAATGCCATGAGAGCTATACTCAGTGATAATGGCACCGAATTCAAAAACACTCATTTTGAGACCTTTTGTCTTCTTTAGGACTCGAGCATCAGTTTTCCTCTCCGTATGTGCCTCACTAGAGTGGCGTTGTTGATCGCAAGAATCGAATCCTTGTTGAGATGACCAGGATGATGCTCGATGAGCATAGGACTCCTAGGCATTTTTGAGCCGAAGCAATCAACAGTGTCTGCCATGTGTCCAATCACATCTTTCTTCGAGCTTTTTTGAACAAAACTTCTTTTGAGTTACGATTTGAAACAAAAAATTTTGGACAAGTTTGAGCCACAGTCTTCTGATAGTGTTTTTCTTGGTTATGCATTACAGTCCTGTGCTTATTGTGTTCTTAACCATGAAACTAACCATATCATGGAGAACTATCGGTTGACTTTTGTTGAGACTTTGCCTAGTACATCCTTTGTTTTTGAGCATGCAGGTCCTGATCATATGGGTGACACCATCTTTGTGGAGGAGGAGCAAGACGACGCTGATTGGGAAGCCGTCTCCACTGGCTACCCCAGTCGAGCCTGCCTTCACTACTTTGTCTTATAGACCAGACATCACTTATTCCATGACTTGGGGTCCACTCGAGCTGGAGCCTGCTGAGCCTAGAGGCGATCAGGGTAATGTTGAGGGGGAGACAACCTCTTCAAGGGACACACCACAACACATTCAACGTCGTCACCCACCTCAGCAGATGATCAAGGAGCTTTACAAGCGAGTCACTCGCCCTAGGTCACAACAGATTTCTCATTTTACTCACTCTGCTTTTGTTCTTCTTTTGAGCCCTAGGATGTTGGACACGCCTTGTCTGATCCTAATTGGGTCAATGCCATGCATGAGGAGCTTGAAAACTTTGAGAGAAATTAAGTTTGGGTTTTGGTGCCACCACCTTCAAACTGCCATCCCATCGTTACCAAATGGGTTTTTAAAAATAAATAGAGTGAGGATGGAATGGTAGTGCAAAACAAGGTGAGGTTGGTTGCCCAAGGGTTTTGCTAGAAAGAGGGTATTGATTATGAGGAAACCTTTTCCCCTATTGCCCATTTAGAAGCCATTAGGATCCTTCTTGCTTTTACTGCTTCGAAGGGTTTTCAACATTTTCAAATGGATGTCAAAGGTGCTTTTCCGAATGGGTATATGGATGAGGAGGTTTATGTGAGACAGCCCCTGGTTTTGAGAGTTCCAAGTTTCTAAACCATGTTTTTAAACTCCTAAAAACTTTGTATGGTTTGAAGCATGCCCCTAGAGCCAGGTATGAGCGTTTGAAAATCTTTCTTGCTTGCAAAGGGTTTTAAAATGGGCTCTATAGATAAAATTCTTTTTCTCCTCAAACATGGCAATGATATCCTTTTAGTTTAGATATACGTGGATGATATCATCTTTGGTGGTTCTTCTCATGCTTCTGTTTCTAAGTTTTTAGATAATATGAGTAGGGAGTTTGAGATGAGCATGATGGGAGAACTCAACTTCTTCTTTAGGCTGCAAATCAAGCAGACCCAAGATGAGACTTTTGTGCACCAAGGCAAATCCACAAATGATGTCCTAAAGAAGTTTTACATGGGCGAGGCCAAGCCTCTTTTGATGCCCATGTCTACCACGACGGCGTTGGATGCCGATGAGGACGGCGAGCCCACGGACTAGAAGGAGTACAGGAGCATGATCATCTTTCTCCCGTACTTTACTGTGACGAGGTCGGACATACATTTTGTTGTGTGTCTATGTGCTTTCTTTCAGGCTTCCTCACGTACTTCCCACGGGCAGGCTGTCAAGCGGATTATGAGGTACCTATGTTTCACTCCTGAATTTGGTTTGTGGTACTCCTCGTATTCCATTCTATATTTGTGTGGGTATTCGGATGCTGATTTTGTGGGATGTCACTTGGATCGCAAATCTTCTTCTAGGACTTGTCAGTTTTTAGGGACTTCGTTGGTTTCTTGGTCTTCACGCAAACAGTCTAGCGATGCTCAGTCTACCACATAAGCTGAGTATGTCACTGTCGCTAGCTATTGCTCACAACTGCTTTAGATGATGGCTACTTTATGGGATTTTGATCTTCATCATGTGCCCTTGCTTTGCGATAGCACGGGTGCCATACGTAATACTCAAAAATGTATACAGGGAATGTAGAGAGGACTTCTCATTTTGTGTGCCATATTTTCATCATAAAAAGAGCATACATATAATTAAGAGTGAGTAATTAAAACAAATGATACTGTTGGGGACTTGTTCTCAAATGCTATGAATTAAGAACAAGGCAACATAGAAATGTTAAGTATAAATGTCCTTCACCCGCTGAAGCATTATCTCCCTAAGGATTTAATGAGCTTCGGACGAAGGTCAAGAGTAAAATATTACAAAGGTTTCACCTTCGTAATCATACTCGTAAAACAACAAGCAATAAGAAATGAAATATAAAGTATAAAATGTATTTACATATTTTATTATATAAATATATAGGTATTAAAACATGATATTTGGGCACATTTATACCTTCGCCTTGATGGAGAGCAAAAATTCGAGCGTAACGTGCCCGTGATTACCGGATCGCGTGAACAGTGCCAGCGTACTGTTCACCTATTTATAGGCACAGGGTGCAACCTGCGTAAAATTACATTTAAGCCCTTTACAATTGATTACAATAATGACGCAAACATCATGGGTCTTTGAGTCAATCCATCTTTAAGTCGGTTCAACCCTTCGTCTTAAGATTTATCATTGTGCCGAAGCTCACTAAGTAATAGCTTCGGCGCTTGCTCCTGAGAGTGTCTGCTGAAGGTGTTTTCTTTCTTTAGGATCTTCGGCTACGAAGCACACCCCCAATAGTAGCCCCTTCGCGGTGCTAGATCGTTTTTCGTAACGAGCTTGTTCCGTGAAAAAGTCTTCTATGCTTCGGGATGCCGAAGATCCGAAAAACACCTTCCCTAAGCTCGTTGGCGAGAAACGATTAAAATATTCCATGCTCGAGGTGGCTCCATCTTGCAGTAGTTACGCGTGCCCTGGCGATTCACCCTCTAGAACCCTGTGGCCCACCGTTCAGCGAGTGTGGGTGACTATTTGTTCGGTGCAGTAGTCTTTGACGATTCACCTTCTCACCTGCGGT
This sequence comes from Zea luxurians, assembly GCA_029449295.1. Taxonomy (NCBI): domain Eukaryota; kingdom Viridiplantae; phylum Streptophyta; class Magnoliopsida; order Poales; family Poaceae; genus Zea; species Zea luxurians. The sequence goes on along the minus strand of JAOPSE010000005.1, from coordinate 6,270,647 downwards.
ACTATATAAACAGACGGGTAGGTGTGAAGTTACCACAGCATTCATTGCTATTGCACTGTTTTGCTGCCAAAATTTTAGTCATAGCCGAAGCTTATTCATCGTGCTCAGATGAAACCCCGCTCTTGAATCTGCTTCGTCACAAAAGGAAGACCTTCGGGAAAATCAGAAAAGTCAACAACGAAAAATTTCAAGACAGACATAATTAAATGGCCATAGTTCGCTCCGTTGCTAGGGTTGATCGCGAGGGAGATGAGACCGAAGCTGTTGAGACTGTTCCGATTTCCGAAGCTATGAAGCGGTCTGGGCTGGTAACACCGGAGGACGTCCCTGCCGCCGGGGCAGAGCAAGTTGATGTTGAGGAGACCGATTCTGAGGATGATTATAGCAGCGTTGTGCCGAGCAAACCCAGCCACCTTGATTTTGGAAAATCCACAGTCTCCAAAGGTGACCTACCTAAAATGTTGAAATTGGGGTATTTCAATGAAGAGGATAAAAAGTTGATTCGCTTTGGTGGAGAGGAAACTACTCCGAAGCCGGAAAAAGATGAAATAGTGATTTTTAAGAGCTTCTTCAAAGCTGGTTTGAGATTTCCCTTGAATAAGATGATTGCTGATGTGCTAAAGAAGTTTGGGATCTATTTCCATCAGCTAACTCCTAACGCTATCGTTAGGTTTAGCGTTTACATTTGGGCTCTCCAAAGCCAAGGGGTGGAACCGTTTGCCGAAGGTTTTTTCCGAGTACATGAACTGCATTACCAAACCAAGGCCAGGAAAGATGGGTTGCATGAAAACTTCGGCTGCTACAATTTTGCCTACCGGAAGACTACAAAATTTCCTGTGATCAGCTACCGAAGCAAGTGGCCGGTAGGCTGGAAATCGGAATGGTTCTATGTCAAAGTTGACGATGATAAGGAAAAGTTGGTCCAGAGCCCGCTAGAGCTGATCTTCGGAGAGACCCGACCCCCGTGCAACATGTTACCAGGGAGTCCCAGTCAGATTGCTCTAGCTGAATTTAGGATTATCGCAGAGCACATTGGCACTAGAGACTTAGTGCAAGAATTTTTGGGTTTCAAAATATTTCCAACTATGAAAGAGTGGGCCATGCCGAAGCTCGAAGGAAAAAAGAAGGAAGGAGAACTTATCCGGTTGTCCTACCATTACAAATTCAAGAGACATTTCAAACTACCCTGCCAAGAATGGTTGGATACCATCGAAGTGATGTGTAACGAAATCCTTGGAAATTATTCTAAAAAGGAAGATCAATTGATGACAGCAGCCTTCGGCACCCGTCCGAAACGAAGGCTAAATCGAGTGATGGATGCTATAGGCTTTGAATACCCTGACTACGAGCTACTAGACAAGGGTGCCGAAGGATAAAAAAGAAAAAGAGTGGCTAGTGCTCTGAATAAGGACAACGAAGATCAATCAAAGAAGAAAAAACAAGAGTCTGAGGCGAAAACGGTTGCTTCGAAGAAAAGAAAAACCTCGACTTCGAAGCAAAAACCAACTCATGAAGAAGAAAAGACTTCTGCGACATCCTCTGCTTCTGAAATAGAGGAAATCCTGAAGGTAATGACTAAAACTTTGCCTGTCAAACTAAGTCCACTGGGGTTACATCTGACGAAGCTTTTTCAGAAGGAACAGGAGCCCATAAAAACGAAAGCACCTAAGCCGAAGAGGCAAAGAATCGTTACTGTGACATAAGTTATTGAAGCAACTCCACCAAGAGCTTCAGCTCCAAAGGTGCCAGGCATTGAAAGCATGACAGCTACCGAAGTTGTATCTTCGGAGGCTCTCGCAGAAGAGGTCGGAGCCGAAGATGCCAAATCCGAAGATATTAATTTAGAGAGCGTAGCTGCTGATATAGACAAGATGCTACTAAACATGGCCGCGGAAGAAGCTGCCGCAGCCACTGAAGAGACTACGGACGCAAAACCCGAGAAGGAAGAAATGATCGAAGATACTTTGGAAAATGAAACCTTTGACTTTCAAAACTTAATTGGCCAAGAGCTGACAAAAGCTGAGAAAGAGGAATTAAAAGAATATGCTATATCCTGCGGGTATCGGCTGGGGACACTTCTCTTCGGTGGCATTGATGACGAAAAGTTAGGCTGCATACGAGATCAGACTGGCGCGAAGGTCATCGGTACTCTATCAAAGAGTATCGGTTCCCTAAAGCTCGAGGCAGATATCAGCCGCTACCGACGACAACACATTGTCGGCAGTTTGTTCTATTCCAATTTTAAGGTAAACATCTTGCGTCTAACCCTTACTATTTGTAATAACACACATATTTTCTAATGAAGGTTATTTGTCCACAAAGTATGCTTTTGAGCAAGGCCTTAAAAATGCAGCAAGACTTAGAAGATAAAAGGCACGAAGTTATAATTGAGAACTTAGAAAACAAAATAAAAGAGCAATCAGCTGCCATCGAAAAGAAAGACTTCGAGCTTCAATCAGCCGAAGGTTTATTAGCAGATGTTGAAGCCAAAATAACAGAATTAAATTCGAAGCTTCTTTCCCAATCAAAAAATTTTGAACAAGAAAAGCTGAAACTTGATGTAAAGCTTGAAGCCGAAATTCAAAAAAGCTCGGAGCTGAAAGAATCCTTGACAAATCTTCAGAATAAATGCCTGGAGTTCAGCAATCGATGCATCCAACAGCTGAAGCAGGTGTTTAATTTTGGGGGAGCTAGCAGCGAAAAGTTCACTCCTTCGGCTGAAGACCTGCCTGGTGCCTTCGAGTATATTCAAGGTGAAATCAATGATCTTGACAAAGTTATAGCTGGGCATGGCGATTTCTGTGCCCTGGTAGCTTCTCGGGGCACAGCTGTTGCCTTTTTGAAGTCTGGCTATGAACATGGAAAGATTGTTAATAGACCCAACTTCAGCCTGTCGCCAGAAGACTTAGATAATATTCCCAGCCTGGCCCGAAGTATTGCGAATAGATTCATAAAATTAGTATGGACAAAGGGTGGCCGGAGCAAAGCTGGTGACGAAGCTCGAAGCCACCTTAAGCTGGTAACGAAATCATACCTTATACTTACCTTTTCCTTTGAATTTTGAATTTTGCTTATAATACTTACATACAGGTTGATCAAGCCGAAGCTGAAGCTGCAGAGTAAAAGGATGAAGCTCCATGGGCGTTGTCGAAGCTCGAATAGTCTGTTAAGAATAGCTCAACAAACTTTGTATAAAATATGATGTAATCAAATTTGACTTTGTAATATAATCTTACTTTTCCGTCAATGTATGAAATGCTTTGGTGTGGACGAAACTACTACTTTTGAGCCGAAGGCGAAAAACACCTTCCCTTCTTTGCGTACACAACGAAGCATAAAATTGCCTCTTTTTCTCTTTTTCCTGAAGCCTTCTTTTTCAAAGCCGAAGGAAGTTTGTATGTTATGATGATGATGATCCTATGTATGTCTAAGTGAATGTTTATGAATGCAAATGTATGATGCTATGTATCATGCAAATGAATGTTCGAAGACGCATACGAAACCATAACCACAACTCTTATTCCCTTAGGAATAACAAATCTTTGCCGTTTATTTTTCGGCTTCACTGCTTATTTTTCGGTGTATCAGCGCTGACTTTTCGCTGTAAGCCTCCCTTAGGAGCTTCTTCGCCTTTTACTTCAGCGGAATCAGCATTTATTTTTCGCTGTAAGCCTCCCTTAGGAGCTTCTTCGCCTTTTACTTCAGCGGAATCAGCGTTTATTTTTCGCTGTAAGCTCTGCATTCCCTTAGGAACGACTTTTTGTAGCTTCGTCGTGCTCTGCATCCCCTTAGGGACGTCTTTCTAGTTTCTCCCTGTTTTTCCTTTTTTTCTTTGCACTCGATGGTGCATGCCCCAGTTTTTACATTTACATCTTCGGGGGATATTGCTCTTGTAGAGCTGATATAAGAAAAAGAGAAATTACATGCAATGGCCCCATTAAAAACCTTTCTCCCCCTTTGGAAAGGAAAAGGGTGCCATAGGAAAGAATAAAAAAGATTACATCAAGTTACACAAAATACCGCCGAAGCTCATCCGCATTCCAAGATCTAGGAATGTCGTTGCCGTACATATCCTTCAACCTGAAGGAACCGAGTCTTGACGAAGATGTTACCAGAAAAGGTCCTTCCCACTTCAGCTGAAGCTTGCCTACTGTGTCGGGGTTGGCCACTCTCCAAAGCACCAGATGTCCTGGCTTAATATTTTTTAACCGAACCTTTCTGTCGTGCTATTTTATTGTTTCTGCTTGATATTTATTGATGTTCTCCATAGCCTGAAGCCTAATCCCTTCTATAGCATCTTTTGCCACAGAATAATCAGCTTCGGTTTCTGCCGAAGCCACTGTTCTTATTGATCTCGTTTTAGCTTCTTCTGGGGTGATTGCTTCATCACCAAACAACAATTTGAATGGTGTAAAGCTTGTTGATCTAGACATCGTTGTGTTGTGACTCCACACCACTTTGATTAATTCATCTGGCCACTTTCCCCTGGGCTGATTGAAGATTAACTTCATTATTCCTATCATTATAATGCCATTAGCTATTTCAACAAGTCCATTTGACTCCGGATGCCGAACCGATGCAAAATGGATCTTCGTGCCAATTCGTTCACAAAACTCTCTGAAAGCTTCGGAATCAAATTGTGTTCCATTGTCCACAGTGATAGCCTTTGGCACCCCAAAGCGACACACAATATTTTGCCAGAAAAACTTTTGAACAGTAACCGAAGTTATTGTGGCTAAAGGCTTCGCCTCAATCCACTTAGAAAAATATTCTACTGCCACCACAACATATCTTAAATTCCCTTGTGCTGGTGGAAGTGGGCCTAGCAAATCAAGGCACTACCTTTGTAATGGCCAAGTGGGTTGTATTAATTGAGTTAGAGACGAAGGTTGTTTTTGGTCTCTTGGACATTTTTGACAACCTTCGCACTTTTGGACTAATTCTGCTGCATCCGAAGCTGCCTTCGGCCAATAAAATCCTTGACGAAAAACTTTACCCAACAAAGGCCTAGATCCAATGTGAGATCCACACAGGCCTGCATGTATTTCTTTCATTAGCTCTATACCTTCAGCTCTGGATAAACATTTGAGTAATGGGGAACAGACTCCATGCTTATATAACTCCCCTTCTATTATTACATATGGACGGGCTCTTGCCGCTATTCTCTTATGATAAGCTTCATCATCTGAAAGGAAATTGCCCTGAAGAAAAGATATGATCTCAGTTCTCCAATCTTCACTATAGACGGGAGATATATTGAGTACTGCTCTTTCAAGAAGGTCAACCGAAGGTGCTTTTATTGTTTCAAAGAATACTTCCGAAGGTAAGGACAGCCCCTGTGCTGCTGACTTGGCTAGTAGATCAGCGTGCTCATTTTCTCTTCGTGGGATATTCTTGACAGAAAACCCTTCGAAGGAAGCTTCAAGTCTTCGAACTGTATCTAAATATTTCTCAAGCTTTGGATCTCTTGCTTTGCAACTTTTGTCAACATGGCAAGAAATGACTTGAGAATCAGTTTTCAGAATCGCCCTTCTTATCCCCATTGCCTTCAACTTCCAAAGTCCCAAAAGCAAAGCTTCATATTCAGCAATATTATTTGTACAACTAAAATCAAGTTTCACTACGTAGCATGTTCTGACTTTCGAAGGTGCAATTAAAACGGCAGCTGCACCTGCCCTGAAGGTTCCCCAGGAACCATCGCAAAATACTGTCCAAGCTTCGTCATCTTTACTTGCTTCTTCTTCCTGAGCTCCTGGCGTCCAGTCAGCGATGAAATCTGCTAGTGCCTGGGACTGAATCGAAGATCTATGCACATAATCAATGTAGAACTCATTGAGTTCCGCAGCCCACTTTCCAATCCTTCCCGTAGCTTCTCTGTTTCTCATAATATCCTTCAAAGGCTGTGATGAAGGAACGATTATATGGTATGCTTGAAAGTAATGTCAAAGCTTCCTGGAGGCCATTAAAACAGCATACAGCACCTTCTCTAATTCTATATAGTTTTTCTTTGATAAACTGAGAACTTCGGAAACAAAGTACATTGGAGCCTGCTTTTTCAATTGCCCTTCAAGCTTCTCCTGAACAAGCGCCGCACTTACTGCAGAGTGCGAAGCTGCGACATACAGCAACAGAGGAGCCCCTGGCACTGGTGGCGTTAAAGTTGTTAAATCTATCAAATACTGTTTCAGTTCTTCGAAAGCTTTTTGCTAAGTTGATCCCCATTGAAAAAATTCGGCTGACTTCAGCACTTCAAAGAATGATAAATTTCTTTCTGTCGATCTGGATATAAATCGATTCAAAGATGCTAGTCTTCCTGTCAGTCGTTGAGCCCCTTTCTTTGTGCTTGGTGGCTCCATCCGAAGGATAGCTTCGATTTTATTTGGATTAGCATCGATTCCTTTTGTTGAGACCAGACAACCAAGGAATTTCCCCTTCTTTACCCCGAAGACACACTTTTCCGGATTCAGCTTCAGACCAGCTTGCCTAAAATTAGCGAATGTCTCCTGCAGATCAGCAATGTGATTTTCTTGCTTTGTGCTTTTTACTATGATATCATCGACATATGTTAGCACTTTCTGCCTATCTGAGAATGAAGGACCTTTGCTATCATTCTACTGAAGCTTCCTCTAGCATTCTTGAGCCCCTCAGGCATCCGAAGGTAACAATATGTACCACTGGGGATGATAAAGCTGGTTTTTGGCTCGTCTTCCTTCTTCATCTAGATTTGATGGTAGCCTGAATAACAATCTAGTAAACTCATGAGCTCTGACAAAGCTGCTGCGTCTACTAGAGAATCTATCCTTGGTAATGGAAATTCATCCTTCGGACAAGCCTTGTTGAGATCAGTAAAATCAATGCACATTCTCCATTTACCATTGGCTTTCTTCACCATAACAGTGTTTACTAGCCATTCTGGTATTTTACTTCTCTGATGACTCCAGCGCTAAGGAGTCTTTTCACTTCATCTGAGCACCTTCGGCTTTGTCATCAGACATCTTCTGAAGCATCTGCTTTCTAGGTCTGAAGGATGGGTCCACATTGAGCGAGTGTTCAGTAACATCCCTGTTGACACCACAGAGATCATTGGCTGACCAAGCAAAAACATCTTTGTTGTTGAACAAAAACTTTATCAGGGTTTTCTCCTGTTCTTCAGACAATTGGGAACCCAGCAGCACCTTCTGCTCTGCAATATCTTCACATAAAAGCATGGGCTTCGGCTGATCGGCCGAAGCAGCCTTCTCCCTTCTGTACTTGTACTGCTCATAAGCTTCGTTTCCATATATATTATGGATTGCCTTTGAATCTGTCCAGTTCCCTTCAGCTTTTCTGGCAGCTTCCTGACTCCCATGAATAGCAATAGGTCCCTGATCCAAAGGTATCTTCATGCAAAGATATGCTGGATGAAGAATTGCTTCAAAAGCATTAAGTGTTCCATGACCAATGATTGCATTATAGGGGTACTCCATGTCAACAATATCAAACACAACTTGCTCAGTTCTGGTGTTGTTAACAAATCCGAAGGTCATTGGCACGGTGATCTTGCCAAGTGCTACAATCTGTCTTCCTCCGAAGCCACAGAGAGGGTGTGTAGCATCATGAATCTTGTCTTCTGGCTCTTGCATTTGTCTGAAGGCCATAGCAAATATGATATCAGCTGCACTGCCTGTATCAACCAAAACATTGTGGACCAGAAACCCTTTGATAACACAAGAAATAACCATAGCATCATTGTGAGGGAAATCCTTGAGCTGAAGATCCTCTTGGGAGAAGGTAATTGGAATGTGAGACCATCTTGACTTGATGAAGGGTCCCTGCACTCCGACATGCTGTACCCGTCTCTGTGCCTCCTTCTTCTGTTTCTTGTTGGCCAGCTCTGAGCATGAACCGCCTGTGATCGGGAGGACAAGCTTCGAAGCCGAAGCAGTTGCAGCCTGGTTCTTGAACGTAGCCATCAACTCAAAAAGTGGAAGTGAGTTCACCGGAGGTGGGCGCCAATGTTGGGGACTTGTTCTCAAATGCTATGAATTAAGAACAAGGCAACATAGAAATGTTAAGTATAAATGTCCTTCGTCCGCTGAAGCATTATCTCCCCAAGGATTTAATGAGCTTTGGACGAAGGTTAAGAGTAAAATATTACGAAGGTTCATACTCGTAAAACAACAAGCAATAAGAAATGAAATATAAAGTATAAAATGTATTTACATATTTTATTATATAAATATATAGGTATTAAAACATGATATTTGGGCACATTTATACCTTCGCCTTGACGGAGACCAAAAATTCGAGCGTAACGTGCCCGTGATTACCGGATCGCGTGAACAGTGCCAGCATACTGTTCACCTATTTATAGGCACAGGGTGCAACCTACGTAAAATTACATTTAAGCCCTTTACAATTGATTACAATAATGACGCAAACATCATGGGTCTTTGAGTCAATCCATCTTTAAGTCGGTTCAACCCTTCGTCTTAAGATTTATCATTGTGCCGAAGCTCACTAAGTAATAGCTTCGGCGCTTGCTCCTGAGAGTGTCTGCTGAAGGTGTTTTCTTTCTTTAGGATCTTCGGCTACGAAGCACACCCCCAACAGATACTAAAACAAGAGAATGTGCATCTTGTTGGAGTTTTGTTTGTGCATTTAATATAATAACAATAAATGAATAAAAATATAATAATGATAATGAGGTGAAGAATTACAAGAAAAGGGGAGAAAAGAAAGGAGAGTATATAATATAAAGAAAAAAAATTTATTTTCAAAATTGGTACTTCTTAATTTCACAAGAATAATAGAGAATAAATTTGGTATAAGTTTGAATTCAAATTCGAATTCAAATTGAACTTAGAAATAGAGAAAAGAAAATAAAAGATAAAAAGAAAAGAATAAGAAAAAACCACTTGGGCCGCGGAACACCGATCTGGCCCACTACCGTTTCCCCACCACACGGCCCATTTCTCCTTCCTACGCGCGCCGATAGCAAGGCCCCACGGGGCAGTCTCTCTGCCGCCTCACGCTCTCTCTGACAACCCAGGGCCCATGGGTCAGTTTCTTCCCCCCCCCCCCCCTCTGTCCGAGTCTTGCGGCATGTAATGAAGTCTGGCCATGGCGGAGCGCTCTGCAGGCCTTGGGACCCGTTGCTCGACCTCGCGCACCCACGAGTATATAATGCACCACGATCCTGAGTCGTTCCTCTCCCCAATTTCGTGTCTCCCAGTACGGAGTTGCGTGTGTTGGTGCTGAGCGAAAAGGATTACGCCACTGTCGTGGAGATCAAGCCCAGGTGTCGTTTGGTGCCCTTTTGTTGGCCGGGGGGTCCGCCTAGGTCCGGTGATTCGCGCTACGGCGTATCGTACCAAGAAGGCCAACGTGGTCTAGCCAATTCCTCACTGAGGTTGCACCACCGCCGCCGGTTCCGCTCACACAGACACCAGGTCGCTACGCAACATTTGGGGGTAAGCTGTCCATTCCTGAGTTCGTATGCCCCTCTTCGCCGTGTAGGCCTGCGTAGTTTAGGGAGTAGCGCGCCAGGGAGCGAAGTTGGCCTGGCCGGCGAACTCTGCCTCCGCGGACTGAGTCGTCCTGCCGTGGGTAGTGGCTAGGGGAAGGAGAAAGGCTGGGAGCCATCAGATCCACAGCGAGCGATCAGATTAGATTCTGGTTCCGGTATCCCATCGGCCGTTGATCTACTATCGTGTGCCCGCGGTTAGAGTAGAGGTAATGTTTTGGTGGATGTAATCCTGGCTGCTTGTTGGTGATCTAAGGGCTCGGGTCGGATCACCACGTGGATGGCTCATGGGCCACCGATCTCTAATCATGTGGTCATCGCCGATTTCTACTTTACAATTAAACTGTAACCGTTCAGATCTAATCCTGTGGCTCTAGTGCGTGCGTACCCCTTCGGTGCGCCAGTTTTACATATGAAACCCTCTAGAAAAGTGAAATCAACCCGCCATCCCCGTTTGACTGTAGACTGAGTCTGGCAAATTTAGCGCCAGAGACCCTGCCTTCTCTAGAAATTGAGGCCCAGTCCAGAATAATATTTAACCAGAGAATTTAAATTATAAATGGATTTTTAATATATAAATAAGTGCTAGAACTTGTAAAATTCATAGAAATTTCATTTTTAGTCCAAATTAACCCATTCCAGTTTCTAAAATTTTATAATATTATTCTCTATCACTTAGAGTCTCTGTTTTGACATGAAAACAGTAAGAAAAATAATTTCTCACTTAATCATATTTTAAGCACATAAAATCTTTGGAAATTCATAACTTAAAATCTATAACTCCAAAATTAATGATTCTTGTCCCTAGGATCTTATTTTAATGTGTAGATTATTATTGTGTATTTTGTTTACATGTTTGGTGTGATGTTAATTTCTCCTTTATATTGTGCTTGTTTGTGTTGTGGCGAGTAGAAGAGCCTATGACTGAGGATCCTGGTGCCCAGTAGATAGAAGTTGCTGAGCAGGAGCTCATTGAAGGCAAGTTGTATCCTTGACCACTTTTTACCCAATAATGTTCTTTAATATCATTTATTCATGCATAGGTTTAATTTGGATGGGACCCAATAGGTCACCCAAGTCTGTTTATCCATTTTACCTTGTTTACCCCTGAACCATTTTGGTAGTTTTGCTATTGCTTTACATGGTTTTGGGTTAATATTTCATTATATCCATGTTCCAATTGTTTTGTTATTTTATTTATATTCATGTCAAGATCATTAATGTTAATTGGAACATGGAGCTTAACTTGAGAAACACGTGCCACCATAACTGTTGGGGATTTGTTCTCAAATGCTATGAATTAAGAACAAGGCAACATAAAATGTTAAATATTAATGCCCTTCGTCCGCCGAAACATTATTTCCATAAGGATTTAATGAACTTCGGACGAAGGTCACGAGCATAATATTACGAAGGTTTCACCTTCGTAATTTAAACTTATAAAGATAATACACAGTAAAGTAAAACATTAAAGATAAATACATCGAAAATAAATGACATCATTCACATATCTTATTATATGAATTTAAGATATTTGAATACAACGCTTTTAGGTACATTTATACCTTTGCCTTGACAAACAATGATTCTCGAGTGATGCGTTAGCAATTACAGGAATGTGTGAACAGTAAAGGAATATTGTTCACTATTTATAGACACAGGACACAGCCTGTGAGGAATTACAATCATGCCCCTCATAAAAGTTTACAACAGTGACTCAAACCCCTATGGGCTAAAAGGTCATTCTATCTTTAAGTCGGTTCGACCCTTCATCTTTGGATATGTTAAAATACCGAAGCTTCATGAATGATGCCTTCGGCGTCACGTACGAGCAGCTTCAGCCTAAGCTGTTTCTTTCTGCAGGACCTTCGGCGACGAAGCATGGTCCCAACAATAATGGAGGAATGGGACCCCTTGGCTAACTAATTAGGAAAGCTAGTGGAAGACTACCTTACTCGAAAGGGGCAAGGGTAGTAGGGGAGTTGCATGCAGGGAGGTTCTCGGGTTGATTTTGCTGCGATGGCGGTCAGACGGAGGATTCTTGCAAGTGCTCTTCCCATAAACTGTAGCGGGTTTTTGGAACCTAGTGGAACTTTGTAAAGGCCTCGTAGTGTTGCCCTGCCTCGCTTCCTTGGTAGAGGTGTATGGGAGTCGCGATCCCTTGGCAGATGGGTAACATGACTTGTGGGTAAAGGGTACAACCTCTGTAGAGTGTAAAACTGGTATACTAGCCGAGCTCATGGTCATGAGTAGCTCAGGACTCTCGCATGATTAATCTATGGAACTTAAATTCAATTTGTCATTTGCATTGCATGGGATTATTATTTAATTTTGTTCTATTACTTTTATTAAGGTTTGGTATTTATGTCATCTAGTAACTGCTAATAAAACTTTGACCAACTAATTAAAAGCAATGCTCAGCTTTAACCCCTGTTGTTGATTAGCCATACACATCACATGAACTCCCACCTTTGGTGAGTTCATGCCCACTGGTTTCCCCACAACTTGTTGAGCTATGATCATGTGTGAGCTCACCCTTGCTGTCTCACACCCCCCATAGGAGAAGACCAGGTGGTTCAGGAGGAGCCACACAACGAGGAGTTTGATCTGATCTAGGTGGCGTTTCCCAGTTGACTTTGGCGCCAAGGATGATCCTAGTTCATTTTATATTTATCTTTTATTTTGTAATAAGACTTCCGCTATGTAATAAATACTCTGATGTTTTTGTGACATTTATCTCTATACACTCTGTTATTATATATATTGTCTTTTGGCGCATGTATGAGATGCACCCGGCTTTGTTCCTTAAATCTGGGTGTGACACCATAAGTGTTGCCAAGAATCATGTGCTGCATTCGAAGACCAAGGACATTGATGTTCACTTTCACTTTCTCCAAGATCATTATGATAAAGGGGACATCGATTTGTGCCACATTGATACCCATAGGCAACTTGCTGACATTTTGACCAAACCCCTTGATCAATCTACATTTGCTCATTTGCGAGGGGAATTGGGTGTTTGCTTCCCTTTTTTTACTGAGGCTTCCTTTCGGTTTTTTCTTCCTTTCTTCTGCTTTTCATGTAGATTCTAGCTTTTGTTTCTTAATTTTTGTATCATATCTACATTTGCAGCTCATGTATCATTTTGAGCTTCATTTGTATTACTGCTAGAATGTGACTATGCTCTTAGTAGTATTGTTGTCACTTGTTCTCAAATGTTGTGAATTAAGAACAAGGCAACACAATTGTTTAGTATTAAGGACCTTCGTCTTTCGAAGCATTATTTCCCCTAGATATAATGTTCATCGGACGAAGGTCGTGAAGGACATGCCTTCATCCTCTTATGAATAAATCATAATACAAAGAGAAAACAATGGCAAATATGACTTATCAATCCATTCATATTCGCATTCCGTAAAGCATGCATGAATATTAACAAAATATGTATTACATTGATACCTTCGGCTTTGTTCAAAGGTGTTGACGTGAGAGTGATTACAATTCAGCATGAACAGTACAGTGGCTACTGTTCATCTATTTATAGGCACGGGACGCAGCCTAGGTAAAAGTACATTTATGTCCCTAACATTTACTTATGATTGTAACATAAATCATTAAGGACTAGGTAAATACCCGTGCGTTGCAACGGGATAAAAATAGTGCAACAATAACGTATGTATGTCCATGTGATGTGTTGTTAGTAAAAATTAAACTATCTCTAGAACTTTGTAGTAGTCCTACGCACATTTTAAATATAAGCATACACATGTATCCGAGAACACATTGTGTATAGTTGATATCATCATGAAACGACATCACCTAAAAAATTGTAAGCATCTGGAGAAAAAATAATCACATAATTTTGGCACATTCTGATCTACGCAACCTAGTTGCAGCAGCGCTAGAGAGGACCCTCCACCATCACAAAAGAAAGAGCAATCCTAATACAGAAGCATTCAATAAAGAGGTCACCACGACATGTGCTAGTGCAAATGAGGGATGGATGTGCGGACCTTCAAATCGATCACGTCTGCGAAGAACACGATCCTAGCAAACCGAAGATTGTGAAGCACGGAGCGGTAGCCGATAGGGGCGCACTCAGATTGATCCCGAACGACGAAGCACAAACTACCGACCGGGCGACTGGCGTCTCCCAGAGTTGGGCAAGGCGAACACGAAAACCACTTTGCGCCTCGACGGGTGCAGCTGGGGCTTGCCTTGTGTTGCAGGAGTTTGTGTTTCCACACCGCAGATGTCGAAATAAAAGTTGCTCTCTAGTAGAAGATTCTCGGTCTAGGAGACAACTTCTTCCTCTACTACGGATTCTTCCTCGTGTTCTATACATGGTAATACATGTACATGAATGCTCATGCTATGTCATGAATATGCAATTATACAAAAAATATAGTAAGTTGTGTCTTGAATACAACTTTCCTTTACGGTACGAATCAATCACTAAAATTTCCTAATTAGGTGTTCCCTTGAATACAAAAATATAGTAAGTTATAGATTTTGATTATTAATCACATGATACAAAATAGGCTTTATTTGCAAGATAAAGGGGGCTACTTCCAAATTATGAATGCGCTATTTGGAATATGTTTTTGTCTCTACCATGATCGAGTTCAAGCATAGCTAAAAAATTAGAAGCCAAAAACAGTGACACAAATCTTTTCGTGCTATATTTATCAAAGCAAGCTCCATTCAATTAGGATACACAAAGATCTAGTTCAGGGAAAACAAAGCCTACATCAGCAGATCGGCTTTGTCTTCATATACATAAACTCCATAGGTCCAAGCAGCATATACACCATGGACAGTTGCCTCATCTGCCTATAGAAACAAGCGAGCGCTTGTCTAATGAGTCCTTGGTGTCACTGCTAATTAGGTCTTCTTCGCACAAGCTACCGGCACCCGACAAATACTTGAGGTTTGAGTAACCGGCAAGCTTAGAGTGGTCTATCAATCTAGCAAAAGCGAGCACCCCGTTACTTGGACATGGCAGACACTGTTAGCGTGCAAAAAGAAAACAAAGTTGTTAACATCAAAGAGATGACGCATATCCAAGGAAATGATTCAGATGTGCAACATAAAGGAAACTCTACTTTATAAGCTGACAAAGAAATTTCACCATCAAAGATGGCAAGTGTCTGCACATAGACAAGCAATACATAAACCATGCTTTGACTCAAGGATCAAGACAAAAGTACAAGAAAGGTGATTATAATCACATAGAGAATGATCTTCTATAGACAAGCTACTTTTAGGCTGCAATTTATGGAACAAGTGCTACACGAGAACTGGGCATCCGAGCAGCCAACAAACATACATATCTGCCAATTATCGAATACAGAGCTTAATGCTCCTGCTTTATTTAACGATCGATTTTCATTAACGAAATGATAAAAAGTAACTCGACAAAACAAGAAAATATGGCTACATAGATAGCAGACTTGATGAAAATAAAGCATGAAGTAAGGGTCATGTGTTTGACCTAGATATGAACATGTTCAAGGCAAACAAAGAGGATGATAATTTGGATTTTGTATAACAGACGTGTAGGTTCAGCCGTAAAATTATGTTGCAGATTTTTTCCCATAATATTCAGTTTGTACCTGATAGACTGTCAAATTATGGCTCAAGTCAGCTCTAGTTGATTTTATTACTATTGAATCAAGGTTGATAAAACTTTCATCTCTGCAATTAAATATATGCAGATCATCTAGATTCTATGTAGAAAGTAACAAGAAATCCAAATTGGTTAAAATTTTAGCCAGATTTTGTTATTCTTTAAAGTGGACTATATGTAGATCCTCCAGATTCTATGTATGTAGAAAGTAACAAGAAACCCGAAGAAATACCTAGAATTTTGATCATTGGATTATCCTAATGATAAATAAATGCTTCCAATAACTGATTGATGATTGCTTTGATAAGAAGGAAAATACTGTAATTCTAGCAATGTGAATTAACACATCATCTTTAAATCCCAAATATTGAACCTCATCTTCAAATCCCAAATTTTTTGTAATTTAAGTTAATGAATGAGTATTGGCTCATCAGACAATAATGTGGTTAGGAGAACAATCACAATTCTTGTCCCAAATTAACTACTTGAAACATCTAATTATTGCAGACACCAATAAACTATTCCAAGAATAAATATTAACTTAGAAGGCCATAATACACATTATTACAATTTACTACATTATTATCCAAGTGCATTAGACATATTGACTTTCATAGAGTTATGTATTCTCGTCAACAGTCAATGGCGAGGTGTGCCTCTAGCCCTGCACTGACACTCCTAGAATCCTAGTTGAAATCTGACCTGAACTCTTTTTCCTCTTGTGGCTCAATATGATGCCCTCTGTCCCAATTTTGCTCCTTTGTTCTAAAACTTCATGTTCTGATTTCAACTATGGGATGAAATCTAATTAGTTTTTGGGTCTAGTTTGACACACGATGTGATTTGGTAGTTAAGGAATTCTCTGCCAAAAGTATAATTTGTGCACCTCCCCACTTCTGTTTTCTTATGCATAGAAAGTTTTAGCCTTTCAGGTGTAATTCATCTACAGGCATAGAATAATCCAAAGTTTCTAAACAAACCCTTATTGTACCAAAAATAGGTTCCCTATGAGCAAGGATCGGTAGGATTCCATTGTGGTCCCTACTATATGACTGCCATATAATAGATTCACATACATGAAACTATCAAACACAAGTGACTAATATGGGCCTATTTTATCATTGAACAACAATTATATGAAGGTTGGGAGAAAATTTCTAATGTCATCCCTGTTGTAACCAAATGTCATTTGTGTGAGGTCATTTGTCCCAAGTGAGAAGAACTCTGCCAGCTCTGCTATCTGTCAACCATTGTAATCACATTCATAGAAAATATAAATCAGTATCTATGATAGCCAAATGACAAATACCTTGGGATGGTCTACTCTCTCATTTGGTCAAGCACATGGCGCGCGAGCGGGAAGGCGACGACCTCGAGGAGCAGGATGCCACGGCAGAGTGAGAGGAGTCACGATTGAGATGGGGACGGTCCGCTCTCTCATTTGGTCGAGCACATGACGCGCGAGCCAAAAGGAGATGGCCTTTAGGAGTGGGACGCCCCGACTGAGCGAGAAGAGGTGGCATGGGAGGGGAGCAGACTGTTGAGGAGCATAGAGGGACATCGCTGGAGAGGTCATTGGCGGTGCAAGACGTATCCCGATGGAGGGAGGTAGTCTAGACGGTGGCCGCCTGGGCGGGGGCGGCACGTCGAGGAGGTCATCGGCGGAGCAAGATGTGGCGTGCGGTGTAGCGATGTCGGAGGCAAATGGGGACTTGATCCTGCACCGTGAGCATCATGCGAGCGCGTGGAGTGATGGCGGTGGCGAAGATGGAGGAGGAGAGGGGGGGTCAAAGGTGGACGCGATGGAGGCATAGGGGGCGGCGATCTCAGCGCTCGATGCTAGGGGGCGAGGTATAGGGGGACGGTGGCGATCTCGGCACTGGGGGCGCTGAGGCCGGGCGCGAAGCAAAGGATGTCACAGGCGAGATTTGCGGAGAGCGTGTGCGCGGCGATCTCCGCGCTGGGGGCGCCATGGATGCCGCGGCGCTGCCACGGCAAGATTAGCAGGGAGAGGGCAAGGGTGGAGCCGTGGTGAAGCAAGTGGTGGACGCCTACACCATAGCCATATATAGTAGTAGAGACTAGGTAGTCTTTTTTCCCTTCGGTCAGCATCATCATCAATCTTCATCACCAGTATAAGCCGAAGCTGTCAGTCTGGCCATAGCTTCGGCATTTATTCTTATCATCCTTAGATCATGTCTTCATCTTATACACCTTCATCATGAGGGAAAGACTTCCATCCTAAAGACAAAGCTCCCTGTAATAGCTCATACTGAAAGCAAATGGTTAATTGTGTTTTTGAGGGCTTTCGGAAGAGGAAGGCCCCCAACAGTAGCCCCTCGCAGTATTAATTTGTTCCTTTGCAATAATTTTAGATTGCGATGTGAACGAAGGCCTTTATCGGAAGGTCCGAAAAAACACCTTCCCTTCGTTAGAATAGCGAATCATTCTGAGTCGTGGGACCCACCGAACTGTGGGGCTCTGAGTATATATATAGAAGGTTGTGTTACACATGTTTTTCGTGCCATCTAGCTTTCATACTATAGTTGTTGTTTTAGCTTACCTGTTCTGAGTACAATTGTTTTTGAGCTTTGGCTTTCTGCAGTGATCATCACTGAAATGGCTGAGGATAAGAAAAGCGTGGATCCCACACTCGTTGGCTTCTACGAAGCCATGGAAAGGACCAACGTAGAAAAATCACTAATGAAATGTTAGCTGGGCTGTCTGGTGACTCGAGCGATAGCGAAAGCTTTGATGCTGAGAGTGGGAATGAAGATGCTGAAGATCGACTGTGGAGGCTGTTGGAGCGAAGGCAGAAACGCCACCCTTCGCCCGAAGTCTCCACCACTTAGCCCCTGCCCTGACAGACAAAGTAGGCAGGGACACCCTTCGCTTCATTGGCACCAGAGACAACACGGAGACCCTTCGCTCGATTCGGCACCAGACGAAGGCCTGCGGCGACGCCTCCCCGCGGCGCGGCCTCGTTCAGCTCTGAGGCCCACATGAGATCTGGCCCATTGTAACGGGCCCTGCGTGGCCGCGTTTGTGTTACGGGCCTAATTTGTAAAGGCGTACTTGTAATTACAGCTTGTAACCCCGCTTTATGGGAATATTCTGGGGATAAACTAGGTACCTGAGGGCACATGCGTCCTTAACGCAAGGCGCCGTGCACTCGGATACCTATAAATACCCCCGCACAGTGCCCGTGAGAGGCTAGATTAACAGAGCTTTTGCCATCACGCGCGAGTGCCCTGTTGCCATCACCATTCACTCGTGTTGGATCCCCTTGCTGTCGAGAGCAAGTTCCAACATTTGGCGCCCACCGTTCGTGCTACGAGACAACCACCCGCGATGGCACCCAAGAGAGCTAACCCGAAGGCTGACGAGGCTGCGAAGGCAGCACTGCTCGCCGCAAGAAAGGGCAAGGCCCTCGCCCTCACCCAATCCACCCACCAAGAGGCCACTGAAGACAACACCCTCCGCACCTGCGACCCTGAGGGACAACCCTCAGGCTTCGCACCTCCCTCAGGCTTCGCACCTCCCTCAGACTTCGCACCACCGGAGGGCGCGGACCTCGCCGAGGACGGTGAGGTCCTCGGCGTCTCAGCAGAAGAACAGCTACAGCTGCGCGCCCTGCGCGTCAAGAACCGCAACCTCCAGAGGCAGAAGGAGATACTGGAGGCCAAGCGCCAGCGTGTGTCCGCACTCGCCAAAGTGCGGCAGATGATACGCGACGAAGAGCACAAGGCCCAGGAACTCGAGCGGGAGATTGCGCTGATGCAGCGCGAAGGCCACCTCAGCCCGCGGCACGAGTCATCCCTCCAGCAGCGCGCACAAAACGAAGACACGCGCGAAGGCCACCCCGGCCTGCAGCATGGGCCACCCCTGCAACACCGCGCGCAACCGGAGGACCCGCGTTTCCCCCAGCACGACTTCACCTTCCCGCACGCCGCGCCATTCCAAGGGGTCAATTATCTCGATGAGCGAAGCCCCCTGGCGCCTCACCTGCAAGTGACGCCGTGGCCAGCTAACTTCCGGGCTGGGACCTACCCCAAGTACAACGGCAGCACCGACCCGGCTCAATACATAATGAGTTACCAGGTCGCCGTCGCATCGTCCGGGGGGGACGACGCCACAATGGCGAAGTCCTTCATCATCGCCCTCGAGGGCCCCGCACTCACCTGGTTCACCAGGTTGCCTCCGTTGTCCATCGATTCCTGGAGAAGTCTCCGGGACAAGTTCCTCCTCAACTTCCAAGGGTACCGCCCGGACACCGACGCCCTGGCCGAGCTCTCGCTCTGCAAGCAGCTAGAGAGGGAGACCCTGAGGGAATATTACCGCAAATTCCTGACACTCAAGTCACAGCTACCCTCAGTCGATGACCAGATTGCCATCCACTATGCTATCAGTGGTCTTCGCGCTGGCGTCCTTTACAGCCACTGCATCAGAGATCCGCCGAAGAACCTCCAAGAGTTATACCAGCTGTTTGAAAAGTACGCCAGATCCGAGGAGCTCCACCAGCGCAAGATTGAGTCCCAGCGGAAGCCAAAAGATGCTCCACAGTCCAGCCGCACGTGGACAAGGACTCCGCAACCAGACTCCGGTCGAGATGGCCGTGGTCAGCAGCAAGTGCACAACATTGCCAACCAGCAGCCGGCCGCTGACCCCCTTCGTCGCCAGGAATATCCCCCCCAGGGCCGCGGAAGTGGAACTCGCGGCAGGGGCCGAGGGCGTGCGCAGCCACCCCCTCCACCGCGCCGATTTTACTGCCTTTTCCATGGCGAAGACTGCGCCCACCAAATCAAAGACTGCCCCGAAGTGAAGGCCACCAGAGACAATGGCGAGGGCGCAGCCAGCCGACAACCCCAGAATTGTCGCGCATAATTACCAGCCACCCCCTCCACCATATATCCACGCTCCCGCCCCGCATCCACCGCACCACGCTTACCAACATCATCAGGAAGTACAAATCGTACATCCTCCGCCTCCACCACCACACCAGCAACAACAAAACATCCCCCATGCCCCAAAGCAGGAAGACTTCGCCGATCAACCTTATCGCGGAGTCATTCATATGATAACTGGGGGGTCCAGCACCGACTTCGACACCAAGCGGCAGAAGCGGGACCACTACCGCAGCATAAACCATGTCGCCGTCACGGGCCCAGTTGTGCAGACAAAGTGGTCCCACATACCGCTCACCTTCGACGCACGGGACGTCGACTTGCGCAGCGCCCCCCACTGCGATGCCATGGTTATCAATTGCAGCGTGGCAGGCTGGGACCTACACAAGGTCCTCGTTGACAACGGCAGCCAGGCGGACATCATCTTCCTCCACGCCTTCGATCGCATGGGCATCAGCCACAGCCTGCTTAAGCCTTCGGACAACCCGTTGTATGGCTTCGGCGGCAAGGGTACCTTCCCCGTCGGCAAAATAGAGTTGCCCCTCTCCTTCGGTGTAGCACCCAATGCCCGAAGTGAGCAAGTGACTTTTGACATTGTGGATATGGTATATCCATACAACGCCATCATGGGTCGGGGCTCCATCAATAAGTTTGAAGCTGCCATCCACGGACTGTATTTGTGCATGAAGATACCCGGCCCGCTAGGCGTAATCACAGTCTACGGTAACCAGCAGACAGCGCGCAACATAGAGCGGGACTTTGTGCCTGGTCAGAGGAACGTGCACTGTCTCTCGACACAGTGCGAGGTCCCTGCGCCCGCCAGCCCAACTGACAAGCAGCACGACAAGGCTCAGTTGCAGAGTCAGGATGGGACCAAGACTGTCCCCCTCGATCAGGCCACGCCCAAGCAGACAGTCACTATCAGCGAAGACCTTACTTCGCATGAAGAAGAGAAGCTCCTCTGCTGCCTGGCCAAGAATAAAGATGTCTTCGCCTGGTCCGCCCTCGACCTGGTCGGAGTCAGCCGATCCATAATCGAGCACAGTTTGGGAATTGACCCCTCGGTGCGACCAAGAAAGCAAAGGCTCCGCAAAATGTCCGACGAAAAGACAGAGGCCACCAAGGCGGAGGTGCACCGCCTCCTAGAGGCTAAATTCATTGAGCCAGTGGCTTACCCCACATGGCTCTCCAATGTTGTAATGGTGCAGAAAAAAAGCGGGAAATGGCGGATGTGCATAGACTTCACCAGTCTCAATAAGGCCTGCCCAAAAGACAATTTCCCGTTGCCACGGATCGACAAAATAGTCGATAGCGCGGCCGGATGCGAGGTCATGTCTCTCCTCGACTGCTTCTCCGGCTATCACCAGATATACATGAAGGCGGAAGACAAGGCTAGCACCAGCTTTATAACACCCTTCGGCACTTATTGCTTCATCAGAATGCCGGAGGGTCTCAAGAATGCCGGGTCCACCTTCTCCAGACTCACCAAAACAGTACTCGAAGGGCAGGTCGGCAGAAATATATTTACATATGTGGACGACATCGTCGTCGCCAGCAAAAATAAGGAGGACCATCTCGCCGACCTGGCCGAGACATTCGCAAACATGCGAGATGCACGACTCCGCCTAAACCCGGAAAAGTGCGTCTTCGGTGTTCGCCAGGGCAAGATATTGGGCTACCTGGTGTCACACCGTGGCATCGAGGCCAACCCAACCAAGATCCAGGCCATCATCGACATGTCGCCTCCGCAGTCCGCCAGGGACGTCCAGCGTCTGACAGGCAGATTGGCCGCTCTCAACAGATTTATTTCCAGGTCGGCCGAGCGAAGTCTTCCTTTCCTCAAAACTCTCCGCGGCGCAAAAGACTTCGCCTGGGGGCCGGAGCAAGCAGTGGCCTTCGCCTCATTAAAACAGTACTTAACGGAGCTGGCCACCCTCACAAGCCCCGACTCCTCGCTCCCCCTATTTCTCTATGTCGCGGCTTCGCCGCACGCGGTCAGCGCGGCACTAGTGCAGGAGCAGACAGTCGAGGGCGCTGTCAGACAGTGCCCTGTTTATTACGTCTCCGAGGTCCTGACACCGTCCAAATGCAACATGACAGAGCTGGAGAAGATCGCCTACGCAGTTGTTATGTCCTCGCGCAAGCTGCGCCATTACTTTGAAGCATTCAAGGTCCGCGTCACCTCAGACAGGGGGCTCGGCGAACTGTTTAGAAACCCGGAGGCATCAGTGAGGATCGCCAAGTGGGCAGCCGAACTCTCCGGCTACCACATCAGCTTCGAGCCCAGGACAGCCATCAAATCGCAAGTCCTGGTAGACTTCATCGTCGACTGGACCGGGCCAGTAACACAGCCGGACCCGACCACAGAGAAGGTCTGGACGATCCATTGCGACGGCGCATGGTGCCATGCGGGGGCAGGCGTCGCTGCAATCATAACCTCACCAGTCGGGGTCAAGCACAGATATGCAGCACGACTCAGCTTCAATCTGGAATCCGACAGATGCACAAATAATATAGCAGAATACGAAGCAGTCATCCTCGGCCTCCGCAAGCTAAGGGCCCTCGGAGTCACCACTTGCATCATCAAAACAGACTCCAAGGTAGTTGCCGGCCAGGTCGAGAAAGACTATGCAGCCAAGGACCCCACACTCATGCAGTACCTCGCGGCCATCCGAAGTCTCGAGAGGCAGTTCAAGGGGTTCACCGTGCAGCATGTGGACCGGGCCAAGAATGAGGAGGCCGACGCATTGGCCAAGGCCGCGGCCAGGGGCGAAACTCTGCCCTCCGACGTGTTCTTCCACGTCATCGGCACGCCAGCAGTCCGGAGCCCCGAAGGGCTCCAAATAACCAATGACAGCGAGGGCCACCGTACAGTCAACCTCATCATGACCGAAGACTGGCGAGCACCCATAACCCTGTTCCTGCAGGGGTATTATCACCCAGCCGACATCAGTGAGGCCAAGCGCCTCAGACATCGAAGCCGAGACTTCGCTCTGATTGAAGGCCAACTCTACAAAAAAGGGGTCAGTCAACCAATGCTTAAGTGCGTCACCGAGGCCGAAGGCATGCAGATTCTACGTGAAGTCCACAGTGGCACGTGCGGCTCGCACGCGGGGCCGAGGGCCCTAGCTGCTAAGGTGATCCGCCAGGGTTTTTACTGGCCCGCAATGATTTGCGCCGCGAATCAGGTCACTCGGTCCTGCGAAGCCTGCCAGAAGTTCTCTCCTCGGTCAGGCGGCCCTTCGCAGTATACAAAGCTGATCGCCCACACATGGCCTCTCCAGCGCTGGGGTCTCGACATTGTTGGACCCCTGCCCACCGCTCAGGGGAACCTTAAGTTCGCCTTCGTCGCGGTCGAGTACTTCACCAAATGGATCGAGGCACGGGCTGTCTCCACAATAACATCAAAGACTGCCCAAAAATTCTTCTGGCAGAACATCGTTTGCCGCTTCGGAGTACCGTCTGAATTAACAGTCGACAACGGCAAGCAGTTTGATAACCAAGGCTTCAAGGATTTTTGTTTCTCCATTGGCACCAAGCTTGCCTTCGCCTCAGTCTATCATCCGCAGTCCAACGGGGTCGTGGAGCGCGCCAACGGGAAAATCTTCACAGCTATCAAAAAATGCTCCTCGATGAAAAAAAGGGCAGATGGAGCGATTTTTTACCTGAGACAGTCTGGGCACTAAACACGACTGAGTGCAGGGCGACCGGGTTCACTCCCTTCCGTCTTTTATACGGATCGGAGGCCATGACCTCGCAAGAAATAAAGCACGGGTCCCCGCGAACAGTCCCGTCAGCCGTCCCAGATGTGGACGAGCCAACTTCAAAGGATCTCATCGACGGAGACCGTGTCTTCGCCCTATAGGCCCTGAACAAGTATCAAGCCCAGACCAAAGCATGGCGCGACCATTCAGTCACCCCGAGGGAGTTCAGCGAGGGGGACCTCGTACTCATTCGAACAGCTCGGACGGAGTCCAGGGGCAAGCTGGAGCCCAGGTGGGAGGGCCCTTTCATCGTCAAGACGAAAGCTTCCCCCGGCGCTTACAGGCTCACAACGCCAACCGGCGAGGACCTGGAGCACTCCTGGAACATCGACAACCTCCGCAAATTTTTTGTCTGATTCCTCAGGGCTGTCTTCGCCCTTGTAATTTGCAAAAACAAACTTGCAGCGGCCCGCACTCTTTTCCTCCCGGGGGGTGAGGTTTTTAACGAGGCGGAGCCATGTAATATATGCGTAAAAAATCCCCCGCAAAAAGACATGCGTCGAAAAAGACCGCGATGACGGTCTTCGACATTCGACCACCACGAGGTCACCGCGAGGCTAAGCGCTAGCTACCCTCGCGTGCGACAAATCCGCGCAGAAGTCGCCTAAGGGTGCAGCTGGATTAGCACAACAAGTGCGAAAAAAATCCAAGTCTATCGCGAAGACTATCCGCGCAGAAGTCGCCTAAGGGTGCAGCCGGATTAGCACAACAAGTGCGAAAAAAATCTAAGTCTATCGCGAAGACTATCCGCGCAGAAGTCGCCTAAGGGTGCAGCCGGATTAGCACAACAAGTGCGAAAAAAATCTAAGTCTATTGCGAAGACTGTCCGCGCAGAAGTCGCCTAAGGGTGCAGCCGGATTAGCACAACAAGTGCGGAAAAAATATGAGTCTATCGCGAAGACTATCCGCGCAGAAGTCGCCTAACGGTGCAGCCGGTTTAGCACAACAAGTGCGGAAAAATCTAAGTCTATCGCGAAGGCTATCCGTGCAGAAGTCGCTTAAAAGTGCAGCCGGATTAGCACAACAAGTGCGAAAAGACCGAAGACTATCTGTGCAGAAGACACTTAAGGGTACACCTGGACTAGCACAACAACGGCTGAAACGACAACATCAAACCATCCACGCCAAGACCAACTATAATCAAGCCAACACAGCGCAGCCAAACAAAACAGTGAGTACAAAACGCCTTCGCACACACACATGCACGCGAGGGCACACAATTCCACCATACAAGCCTCTACATACACAAGCGAGGGCAACACACTCTACATCGGCTCAACCTTAGGAATAATTCCCATCTCCCTATAATTAAATAACATTATCCTGAGCTCCTCACCCGCAAAAAGCCTTCGCAGTTCCCTTTCACCTACACTCTCGGCGGTCGGCAGAGACAACAGTTCCTGCCGACCAGCCCCGCTCACACGAAGCAGAGCCCGCTCCTCCGCGCTAACCCTACGTTTTGCAACCGCCCTTCGTCGACGGCGCCCGGTGCTAGGGCCTGGCACGTCCGACACGTCCGCGGCGTGTGGCGAAGCCTCCGCCGCAGCCACGTCCAAGGCCGCAAAATAATCCAAATTCTCCTCCGACGACTCCTCAGTCCACTCAACCGAGCTCCCAGAGTCGGCAAAATCAAAAAACTCAGATGCAGACCCACTATATTCATTACCACCTTCCGCGGTCGAAGCCGCCAAAAACTCAGTAGCAGCGGTTGCGTGCGCAGGCCCAAAATCTTGAACCTGCGCAGCAACCAAAATTCAGTACAACATCCAAAATTCCCCAACCCTAAACAACCACTACGCCACCTGCGAGGGCCCTGACGCTGCGGGAGCCTCCGCCGTTGGCTCCGCCGCCACTTCCGCCATTGTTTCCACCGCCTCCACCGCCGGATCTTCGACGGTCGGCGCAGCTGCTGCGAGGGCATCAGGAGCGCCTTCGGCCACCTTCAGGGGCAGGTCTTCAACTGTCGCAGCAGATGTGGGGGCGCCTGGTGCGTCTTCCGCGGTCTCCGGGGTCGGCTCCGGGTCAGGCAGGGCGCTGTTCAGTGCTCCGAAGTCGTCCACCTGCTCGCCTCGCTCCGCCTAAAACAAAACATACAAAAAGTCAGCAAACACACGCACAGACCACATCCAGCAAACGCCAAACAAACGACAACGTTACCTGAGCCCTCGCAGCCTCGGCCCGCTCCCTGACCACATCACCACCATACAGACCCCACATCCGGTCATAGAGGGCACCGGCGGACTCCTTCACCACGGGGTCTTCGACCTTATAGATATCTCGCCCAAAATCTTCATCTGCCTGGTCGAAGGCCTCATAGTGCCGGCACCCTTCGCGAGAGAGTGCGTTCATCGCCCCTTCGCAGGTGACCAGGGAGGCGAACGACATTAATCCCCTCAGGACAGTGGGGAGCTCCTGCAGCTCCTCTTGCACCCATTCCAGACAGCGAAGCCCGGCCTCTCGCTCCGGCACCACGAAGTCATCGGTCTGCGCACCCAGCTCGCGATATGTGGCCATAAGCTGTGTGCGCGTCCGTTCGGCCTCCGTTCGCACCGCGGCTTCGGCCCCCTTCGCGCGGCTCTCCAGAGCGGTGAGCCGCCCCCGCAGGTCTTCGGCGAGATCCTTGGCAAGATTGGCTTCCGCCCGTGCCAGCCTAGCCTCCGCCTGCGCGGCCTGCTCCTTGGCGATGGCCTCGTTGGCCTCCCTCCTCTCCCCCGCCAGTTGGCGCCGGAGGTCAGCCTTTTCCTTCTCCAGGGCGGCCACCTTGTCCGCCAGTTTACGACACTTGCTGTCGGAGGCCGACATCTCACGGACAGCGTCAGCATGTTGCGTCCGAAGTCTCTCGACTTCGGCAGACAAAGCTGCCGTAAGTGCCCCCGACGCAGTACGGCTGGTGAAGTCAGCCACCTGCAGAGCACACGTAAGGCCATGGCCATAAAAAAAATATATAATAAAAAATAAATAAATATATATATATATAATAGCTCGGCGGACCTGACTCAGTGCCTCCGTCGCCTGACTCAGCGCCTCCGTCACTCCTTTCAGCCGGCGGGTCGCCGCGCCAGCCTCGTCCCTGACCAACGCGAGGGCCGACACCTCGCCTCCGGCGCCAAGGGTCCCGTCCCTCGCCTTCGAGGACAGCGCAGCCGTCGCGATTGCCGCGGCAGGCACAACTATAGCAAGCCGGCCCTCGTCCGACCCTGCAACGCATCAACGATCAAAAAAAAAGGCGGCCGGGTGATTTACCCCCAAGATAATCGTCCACACTAATATCGGTGCCGAAGTCGGCAACGCGTTTGCCCGGCGGCGGCGACGTCTGGGCCGCCTTCGAAGCCTCCGCCAATCCGCTGGCCGACGGCACCACCTTCGTCAGTTTGGAGACTCCGGCGCCCGCCGTTGTCTCCGGCGCCTTGCTGGGTGCAGAGGCGCCCGCCTTCACCGCCAGCGGCGGCTTGCCTCCGCTAGAGGCCGCAGCCTTCGCCGTTCCCCGCTGCCTTTTTGGCCGGGCTTCGTGAATCCTGACAGTCGCTTGGCGTTTTTGCGCCGCCCCTTGGCGATCCTTGTCCATCACTGCCCACACAACAGCACCGATATTTCGCCCGTAAGGAAAAACTCTCCACTGACGAACCATACGAGACGTAAAACAGTCTTCCTCAGCCGCGCAGGGGACAGGAACATTTCTAGGCCAGCAGCCCCCGGTAACCCTCAGCATCCGAGCCGAAGACTCCCGGAGCTCGGGCGAAGACATCCTCCCCCCCGGGGCCGCACACGTCCTCATTAACTCTCTAGTAAAACTATCAGACACCCCAATTCCTCCCATCGCAGTACCTAATTTTCTCTTTTTTTGAGGAGGGGGCGGCCGCCAGCGCAGGGTCGCCTCCAGTCTCCACCGCCGGCTTCTTCCCACGGCGGTCCGCTTCGTCTTGACCAGGGTAGCCGTCGTACGGCAATTGATTTAATTCGAAGACCCTGTTCAAACATTCATTTGACCCGCGAATATCAAAGCTGCGCTGGCCTTCCGTCCTCGCCACGTACCGCCCCACGAGCCGCACCGCCAAGTCCTCCGCATCACGCACAAAGGCGGCCGGGTCACGGTTTCGCAAATTCAGTGCAAAGGCAGGACTTCGCACCACCCTTCCTCCGTGAAAAGGCATCTGGCGAGGGCACACTTCGCCCAGCGCCCAGCCGTGCGCCAAGGGCCAGACCCCGTACGCCACGAACTCTTCAACTAAATCACGACCACTGCTCTGGCCGGCGGCGCACCGAAGGGCCCCTTCGTCTGCATCCTCTTCTGCCACTTCAAAAGGCGGATACGCAGAGTAATAGTGAGAGCACATCTCAGACACGGGAAGTCCTTCATGGCCTTCGACAGTAGCCTCAGCAACGTAAAACCAAAATTCATTCCAATTGCCCCACTTGTTGCGGGCGCACGGAACCAACTCCACTACTGGCATTGTGGTCTTGCCGGTCTTCGGTGTGAATGTGCACGACCCGAACTGGGCAACTCCGTCCTCAACCGTCCTCTTCTGCCAATGCAAGCAATAATTCTTCGCAAAAACTTCAACCGACGGCTGTCCGCCGTACGAAGTCGTCGCCCAGACATACTTCGCCAGCGCCACCACGGCGTTCGGTGTCAGCTGATGTATTTGAACGTTGAATCTACGTAGGACTTCGCCAACAAACCGGTGCGCAGGCAAGCGGAGACCGGCGACGAAGAACGCCTCGAAAACAACCAACTCACCCTCCGGCTCGGGGACTTCCTCCGTCCCCGGAGCACGAGCGACCCCGCCGCCAAAGTAGCCCAAACGCTGCATATCTTCAACGCGGGCCGACGTCATCCGTGACACACCAAAATCAACAGAGTCGCCGGCGCGCAGCTCCTCCACCATCACGCTACTCAACGTCTCCTCAGACGAGGCGACGGCCGGCGGCATGGCGTCGGCGGAAGAAGAAGAGGATGGCATTGCTACGTACCGTCGGCGGCGGCGGGCGGTCTGCTTCACTCGAGCCAGAACTCCGACGAGCAAAGGGAGCAGTAGAAGAAGAGGAGCAGAAAGACGGCGGGCGGCTAGGGTTTTCACGGAGCGCGGAAGGCAAAGTGCAAACAGCGCCGACCCCCGCCCCCCTTTTATAGGCAGGGCGCGGCTCTTCGGGAAACCCGCAATCCAACAGTACGACGTCCATCAACGGTCACATCAAAAACCCCCGCGGAACCACTTCGAGCGAGGGCAGCGTCTCCGCCATCTAGCGACGTCTTCGGCACCAGGTGACTTTGTCGAACTGGTCCCTCGGAGGGCAAATGTTGGAGCGAAGGCAGAAACGCCACCCTTCGCCCGAAGTCTCCACCACTTAGCCCCTGCCCTGACAGACAAAGCAGGCAGGGACACCCTTCACTTCATCGACACCAGAGACAACACGGAGACCCTTCGCTCGATTCGGCACCAGACGAAGGCCTGCGGCGACGCCTCCCCGCGGCGCGGCCTCGTTCAGCTCTGAGGCCCACATGAGATCTGGCCCATTGTAACGGGCCCTGCGTGGCCGCGTTTGTGTTACGGGCCTAATTTGTAAAGGCGTACTTGTAATTACAGCTTGTAACCCCGCTTTATGGGAATATTCTGGGGATAAACTAGGTACCTGAGGGCACATGCGTCCTTAACGCAAGGCGCCGTGCACTCGGATACCTATAAATACCCCCGCACAGTGCCCGTGAGAGGCTAGATTAACAGAGCTTTTGCCATCACGCGCGAGTGCCCTGTTGCCATCACCATTCACTCGTGTTGGATCCCCTTTCTGTCGAGAGCAAGTTCCAACAGAGGCCAAGCCACGTTGTTTTTGGAAAGTTGACTATCAGACAAGGGCAGATTGAAGCGGTGAAAGGGAAATATTTTCATGATTTGTCCATAGTGAGGGCTGGAGGAGAAAACACTATTCCCCTTCCTGAAACTGATGAAGTGGTGGTATTCAGGAGCTTCATGAAAGCTAGGCTTCGCTTTCCACTCCACAAAATGTGGTCGAAGTTTTGAAGACATTCGAGATATACCTTCATTAGCTTACCCCCGAAGCTCTTATCAGAGTGGAGGTTTTTATATGGGCCATGAGGAGTCAAGGACTAGAGCCGGATGCAAGATGCTTCTGCAATATTCATGAGCTGTCTTATCAAATGAAGGCGACCGGAAAAGAACAGTATCATAACAACTTTGGATGCTACGGCTTCGTGCCTCGCTTTGAGGCAAATTATCCTATGCCCACATTTTGGAAGAAGTGGCCAGGTTCTTGGATGAAGGAATGGTTTTACATTAAGAATGACCTGGATCATAGGGAGGATGTGAGAGGCGTTATCCAACATCCTATATGGTCACGCTTCGGCATTAGAAGGCCATCCATCGCACTTAGGAATGAAGTGCAAGCGTGCCAAATTGCTTTCAACACCATATGCACCTATATCGGCACGAGAGATTTAGTTCATGAGCACATTGCTTATAAAGTATGGCCTCTTGCCAACAAATGGTAAATGCCGAAGGAAGCCGTCGCTGGCTCTAGCCAAAGTGGCTTGGTTTATCTAAAATATACTTTTTTGGTACAGAAGTCCATTTGATGAGCCAAATGATGATTGGCTAGATGATATAGAGGCAACGAGCAATGAACTACTTGGAGCATACTCAAGGGCGGAAGACAAAGCTATGACAATTGCCTTCGATGCTCATGGAAAAACGAGGCTAAATAGGGTGTTCGATGTTATTGGGTTTGTTTACCTAGATTACCGCTTCCTGTCCAAAAGCAAGGGAGAAAAAGGAAAGTCGTTGCTTCAACATCTTCTGATGCGCTGAAGGCGAAGAAAGTCAAGATCCTAACACGTAGGCTGAAACCCATTAGGATGGCCGATGTGCCGAAGTTACTTGAAAAAGCAGAAACTGCCCCTAGCCACAGAGACGACTCCTATGATGCCGATTGAAGCTAGTGCAGACCCAGTCGAAGAGCCGAAATCAGAGAAGGCAGTAGAGCAACCAAAGGTGCTAGCAACGGCGTTGCCAAAGTTATCAGCTACTGCAGCAGCAACTCCGAGGAAGAGGAGGATGGCTAGTGTTTTGGATGATGTTCTGGAATCTATGAAAACACCACCTCCTACTTCTACCGAAGCTTCTGGCAGAAAAATTGAAGATGCCAGAGACGTGGTTATTGCAAACATTTCTTCTGCTCACGCTGAAACGGGACCTTCATAAGTTGCGCCAGAAAAACTTGTGGAAGAGAGCCTTCTAGAAAGACCCACAACACCTGCTCCTGAGGCACCTCCCCAGAGTGATTTGAATTACATTGTTCGACATGCTTTGGGAAAGCAGCTATCGACAGAGCAAGATGCCGAAACACAGGATTATGCTAAGGAGCTAAAGTACCCCCAGGGATCCTTAGTATACGGAGGAGATAATGATGATGACTTCCTCTACTGTCTACCGGACAGTAAGGAGATCGATGTTTGCCGTGAAATGATGGATAACATGGGGTATCCGAAGCTTGAACTTGGTTTGTCTGCGATGACTAAGGATCAGCTTGCAGGTAGCCTTGCCTACAATAGCCTGAAGATTTGTATACTTTGGCTCGTCATTTTGTAATTTGTGTTACGGTGAACTGTTTTTGTGGTAGTTCTTATCATCGTTATGTGTTCACTCTTCGTTTTCCAAGGCTTGATTCTAAGCAAGGCTCTGAAGGCCCAAAAAGATGCAGAGGATGAGAGCTGTCGAATAGCACTTGGAAACCTTCGTTCGGAGGTCATAACATTGAGAAAGGAAGCTCTTGAGAAGGATAAAATCCTTCTCCTCCTTGGTGTAAAGATTAAAATCTAGCGAGGCCAGGCTTTCTGCTCAAGCTGAAACTCATGAAGCCGAGATGCAAGAGCTAAAGAAGAAAGTTGCCGAAGCAACTGAGAACTTTAATGTTGAAGTAGTAAAACACAAGATATGTGAAATTAAAAGATCAAGGGCATAGAAAAATGTTGATGAGCTTCGTGCTGCTAAGGAAAAATGCTATGAAATAGCTATGGAATGTGCTAAAAATCTGAAGAGCAGCTTTTCTAAAGTTGCGGCATTTTCTTCCGAGCAGAAATTCATTTGTGGTAGCCCTGATGAAGTTATTCAATGGATCAATGGCGAGGTCGAAGATTTTGAGGAAATTCTTAGTGACAGAGGGGACTTTTGCGCCTTTGTCGTTGCTCGTGGGGCTGCGTCCATTTTGGAGAAGGCTGGTTGTGATCATGCCAACGCTGTAGCTCAACCAGATTTTGCCTTCTCAACATATGACATTAGAAACCCTTTAGTCGAAGCTACTACTCTGGGTGGGAAATTTTACTCTGAAGTATGGCTGAAGGGTGGACGAGAAATTGCTAATGCAACTATTAAAAAGAACGAGAAAGAATCTCATGATGCCTTAGAAGAGGCCAAAAGGGTCGAGGAAGCTACTGAGCGGGCCAAACTTATAGGTATACCCTTTATAACTCAGCTTCGTAAGTTTTTCAGCTTCATAACTAATAGATATTTGTGTTTCAATGCAGATGAGCTTTCTCCACCCCCCCCCCCCCCCCGAGCCATATAACCCTGAAGCTGACCCAACTGTCAAGGAGGCGCTTGATATAATCAAAATTGCTAATGATGCTATTGACGAAGCTGTTGACAAGCAGCTGAACGAAGCTGCCGACAAAGTGCTAAAGGAAGACTGAAGCTTTGTGTTTCCGATAATTTCATGTCTTTATGTATAACTCCTGATTTTGTAAGAAACACTTCTAAACAATTTGCATGTATATTGATGTAATATATTTCTTTGTAAAGCGTGGAACCTTCATACATACTGTTTTTGAGCCGACGGCGAAAAAACACCTTCCCTTCTTTTCACGCTTCAGAAAGAAATCCCCCTTATTTGTCGAAGCAACTATATGATGTTTGATTCTTGTTGTAGACGTTGCGTAGGAATAGCATTATCGAGAATGCAAACTTCGCATGTCAGTACTGTCACAAGCATGGGCAATGCCTTTTCAATACTCTTCGATGAGTCTGCCGAAGCTAAAGGAGGAATTCTCCTTGTTTTTTTGCTACTTTTGTCGATGCAAAATGATGTATGATGCGATGTCATGATGCAATATGATGTGATGGTATAATGCAAATGATGTTGGCGCACGAAACATAAAAGATAAGACTCTGCATTCTCTTAGGAACGACTTTGGAGTCTCTTCACCTTTTTCTTAGGTGGTATTTTAGCTCTGCATTCCCTTAGGAACAACTTTGGAGCTAAGCTCTGTATTCCTTTAGGAACGACTTTAGAGCTTCTTCACATTTTACTTAAACCGTATTTTAGCTCTGCATTCCCTTAGGAATGACTTTGGAGCTTCTTCACCCTTTACTTAGGTGGTATTTTAGCTCTGCATTCCCTTAGGAATGACTTTGTAGCTTTTTTCACCATTTTTTGTTACACTCGATGGTGTAACCACAGATTTATTACATCAATCTGAAGGTTAAACCTCCTTATATTGTCTTTTGAGGAGGAAATATAAAGGCAAAAAGTACATTGAATTAGAAAAATTTCTAGTCAGAGCGCTGCGCTGCTTTCAGTAGATGTGCCTTGACTCGGGCACAGTGCTATTGACTGTGCGAGCCTCAGACTCCTCCCGAGTATCACGCTGTTGTTGCGCCTGGCGATGCCCTTTTGGCTGTTGATTATGGACCAAAGTAGGTGCCAGTGGTGGTGGTGGTGGTAGCTGAGCCCAACTAGCTTGAGAATGACTCGTCGAAGCAACCGATGCCATGGGTTGCTGATTGCCCACATATTCAGGGATATATGGTGAATAGCATGAAGCATTATGCAAGACCTGCTTTAGCTGATTCTGCCGCGCTTCGGCTTCAGCGATCTCCTTCTGCTTTTGGATCGTGACTTGGTGAAAGGGAAATGTGCCCTTGGGCCATTTCTAAGTGTTTTGGTGATTTAGTGTCTAACACAAGTGCCTAAGTGTCAAGAGATGGACAAAGTACAAATCAAGGATAAAGGTATGTTTCTCAGACTTAGTACATTGTTTTATGGACTAATGTATTGTGTCTAAGTGCTGGAAACAGGAAAAATCCAATTGGAAATGTCTTGGCTCGAGCAGCCAAGAATCTGCTGAGTCTGGGAGCACCGGACTGTCCGGTGGTGCACCGGACAGTGTCCGGTGCGCCAGGCTGGTTCGAGCGAACTGGCCGCTCTCGGGAATTCACCGGCGACATACGGCTATAATTCACCGGACTGTCCGGTGTGCACCGGACTGTCCGGTGAGCCAACGGTCGGCCGCGCAATCTGCGCGAGACACGTGGCCGAGCCAACGGCTAGAAGGGGGCACCGGACTGTCCGGTGTGCACCGGACATGTCCGGTGCGCCAACGGCTCTCAGGCTGCCAACGGTCGGCTTCGTTATTTAAGGAAGGAAATCGGGCACCGGACAGTGTCCGGTGTGCACCGGACTGTCCGGTGCGCCAGTCGACAGAAGGCAAGATCTGCCTTCCAAGATTGCTCCCAACGGCTCCTAGCTGCCTTGGGGCTATAAAAGGGACCCCTAGGCACATGGAGGAGTACACCAAGCATCTCCTAATCATTTCTAAGCACCAAGACATCGATTTCGCGCATTCGTTTCATTGTGATAGCATATAGAGCTCTGGTGGAGTTGTGAACTCATTAAGTTGTGTTGCGAGCTCTTGTTGCGACTTGTGTGCGTGTTGACACTCTGATTCTTGTGTCTTGTGTGCGTTGCTAATCCCTCCCTTGCTCCGTGTTCTTTGTGAATTTCAAGTGTAAGGGCGAGAGGCTCCAAGTTGTGGAGATTCCTCGCAAACGGGATTGAGATAAAGCAAGCAAAACACCGTGGTATTCAAGTGGGTCTTTGGACCGCTTGAGAGGGGTTGATTGCAACCCTCGTCCGTTGGGACGCCACAACGTGGAGTAGGCAAGCGTTGGTCTTGGCCGAACCACGGGATAACCACCGTGCCATCTCTGTGATTGATCTTTGTTGGTTATTGTGTTTTGGATTCCTCTATAGCCACTTGGCAATTATTGTGCTAACAATTAACCAAGTTTTGTGGCTTAAGTTTTGAAGTGTTACAGGATCACCTATTCACCCCCCTCTAGGTGCTCTCAATTGGTATCAGAGCCGTTCTCTTCAAGAAAGGGACTAACCGCCCGAAGAGATGGATCCTAA
Organism: Zea luxurians; assembly: GCA_029449295.1. NCBI lineage: Eukaryota > Viridiplantae > Streptophyta > Magnoliopsida > Poales > Poaceae > Zea > Zea luxurians. Next base: position 6,235,643 of record JAOPSE010000005.1, on the reverse strand, counting down.
GGGCAAGGGGATGGTGATCAACGACAAGGAGAAGGAGTCCTTCATCAATGAGCCCAATGATGACAGGCCCACCGACTCAGGCTCGGGCCACAAAAGAAAAGACGGGAGGAAGAAGAAGACAAGGCGCATCAAGGAAATTGTCTACTACGACAGCGACGAATCTTCCTCCTCCCAAAAGGACAACGACGACTACGACAGACGAAAGACGGTTAACTCAAACTTTTCTTTCGATTATTCACGCATTCCGCATAGCTCAAATGCTCAATTGCTTCCCATTCCACTTGGCAAGCCCCCTCACTTTGATGGAGAGGACTACGGATTTTGGAGCCACAAAATGCGTACTCACTTGTTTTCTCTCCATCCAAGCATTTGGGAGATTGTGGAAAGTGGAATGAAATTTGATAGCTCAGATAGCCCTGTGTTTATTAATGAACAGATTCATAAAAATGCACAAGCTACTACTGTGTTGCTAGCCTCTGTGTGCAGGGACGAGTATCACAAGGTGAGCGGCTTGGATAATGCCAAGCAGATCTGGGACACCCTCAAGATCTCTCATGAGGGGAACGACGTCACCTTGCTCACCAAAATGGAGTTGGTGGAGGGCGAGCTTGGAAGGTTCGCGATGATAAGGGGCGAGGAGCCAACTCAAACATACAACCGGCTCAAGACCCTTATCAACAAAATAAGGAGCTATGGAAGCACGCGATGGACGGACCACGACGTCGTCCGACTGATGCTAAGGTCCTTTACCGTTCTTGATCCTCATTTGGTGAATAATATTCGTGAGAATCCCAGGTACACCAAAATGTCGCCCGAAGAAGTCCTCGGAAAATTCGTTAGCGGGCGAATGATGATCAAGGAGGCGAGGTACGTGGACGACGCCTTGAATGGTCCGATCAACGAGCCGCAACCCCTTGCTATCAAGGCAACAAGAAGCAAGGAGGCGCTACCTAGCAAGGTGGCATAGATTGAGGCGGCCGGACTCAATGATGAAGAGATGGCCCTCATCATCAAAAGATTCAAGACGGCGCTTAAAGGTCGCAAGGGACAACCAAGCAAGACCAAAGCCAAGGGGAAGCGCTCATGCTTCAAATGCGGTAAGCTTGGTCATTTTATTGCTAACTGTCCCAACAATGATAGTGAACAGGACCAAGGGAGCAAGAGGGAGAAGAAGAAGGCATACAAGAAGGCAAAGGGCGAGGCACATCTAGGCAAGGAGTGGGATTCGGATTGCTCCTCCTCCGACTCCGACAATGAAGGACTCGCCGCCACCGCCTTCAACAAGTCATCCCTCTTCCCAAACGAGCGTCACACTTGCCTCATGGCAAGAGAGAAGAAAGTAAGCACTCATGATACTAGTACTTATGCTTCTTCAAGTGAGGATGAGTCTAGTGATGATGATGAGATAGATTACTCATGCTTATTCAAAGGATTAGATAGATCTAAAATTGATAAGATTAATGAGTTGATTGATGCTTTGAATGACAAGAATAGATTACTAGAAAAACAAGAGGATCTTTTATATGAGGAGCATGATAAAATTGTTAGTGCACAAAAATCTCTTGCTCTTGAAATTAAAAGGAATGAAATGCTCTCTAGTGAATTATCTTCTTGTCATGAAACTATTGCTACGTTAAAAGGTTTTAATGATGATTTAAATGCTAAACTAGAAGTAGCTAGTAAATCTAATTCTTGTGTAGAAATTGTTGAAACTTGTAATAGGTGTAAAGATTTTGACATTGATGCTTGTAGTGATCATTTAGTTTCAATTTCCAAATTAAATGAGGAATTAGCTATTCTTAATGCCCAACTTAAGACTAGCAAGAATGAATTTGACAAGCTAAAATTTGCAAGGGATGCCTACACGATTGGTAGACACCCCTCAATTAAGGATGGACTTGGCTACAAGAGGGAAGCCAAGAACTTGACAAGCCATAAGGCTCCCATCTCCGCCAAGGAGAAAGGGAAGGCCCCTATGGCTAGTAGTGTGCAAAAGAACCATGCCTTTATGTACCATGATAGGAGACAATCTAGAAATGCTTATAGGAGTTGTAATGCATATAATGCCTTTGATTCTCATGCCATGTTTGCTTCTAGTTCTTCTTATATGCCTAGGAGAAATGTTGTTAATGTTCCTAGGAAAGTAAATGAACCTTCTACAATATATCATGCTTTAAATGCTTCTTTTGCTATTTGTAGAAAGGATAGGAAGATAGTTGCTAGAAAATTAGGGGCAAAATGCAAGGGAGGCAAAACTTGCATTTGGGTCCCTAAGGATATTTGTGCTAACCTTGTAGGACCCAACATGAGTTGGGTACCTAAGACCCAAGCCTAAATTTGCCTTGCAGGTTTATGCATCCGAGGGTTCAAGCTGGATTATCGACAGCGGATGCACAAACCATATGACGGGGGAGAAGAAGATGTTCACCTCCTACGTCAAGAATAAGGATTCCCAAGATTCAATAATATTCGGTGATGGGAATCAAGGCAAGGTAAAAGGGTTAGGTAAAATTGCAATCTCAAATGAGCACTCTATCTCTAATGTGTTTTTAGTAGAGTCTCTTGGATATAATTTGCTATCTGTTAGTCAACTATGCAATATGGGATATAACTGTCTATTTACAAATGTAGATGTGTCTGTCTTTAGAAGATGTGATGGTTCACTAGCTTTTAAGGGTGTACTAGATGGCAAACTTTACCTAGTTGATTTTGCAAAAGAATAGGCCGGTCTAGATGCATGCTTAATGGCTAAGACTTGCATGGGCTGGTTGTGGCATCGCCGCTTAGCACATGTGGGGATGAAGAACCTCCACAAGCTTCTAAAGGGAGAACACGTGATAGGTCTAACCAATGTTCATTTCGAAAAAGATAGACCTTGTGCAGCTTGTCAAGCAGGAAAACAAGTAGGAGGAGCGCATCACAGCAAGAATGTGATGACCACGTCAAGACCTCTGGAGCTGCTGCATATGGACCTCTTCGGACCCGTCGCCTATCTAAGCATAGGAGGAAGTAAGTATGGTCTAGTTATTGTTGATGACTTTTCCCGCTTCACTTGGGTGTTCTTTTTGCAGGATAAGTCTGAAACCCAAGGGACCCTCAAGCGCTTCCTAAGGAGAGCTCAAAATGAGTTTGAGCTCAAGGTGAAGAAGATAAGGAGCGACAACGGGTCCGAATTCAAGAATCTTCAAGTGAAGGAGTTCCTTGAGGAGGAGGGGATCAAGCACGAGTTCTCCGCTCCCTACACACCATAGCAAAATGGTGTGGTAGAGAGGAAGAACAGGACGCTCATAGATATGGCGAGGACTATGCTTGGAGAGTTCAAGACCCCCGAGTGCTTTTGGTCGGAAGCCGTGAACACGGCTTGCCACGCCATCAACAGGGTCTACCTTCACCGCCTCCTCAAGAAGACTTCATATGAGCTACTGACTGGTAACAAACCCAATGTATCGTACTTTCGTGTATTTGGGAGTAAATGCTTGTGGGGGATAGATATCCCCCGGGTCCACCAAAAGAGTAAAGGACCTCACGAAAGGCCCAAGGGCCCAATAAATCGTAAGGTTATTCTTTCGTGGGCCTGGGGAAAGACAACCAGCAACGCAGAGCGACATGGGGCCGGATTGGTGCAAACCCGGACGGCCCATAGCGTCGAGCCATTGGCCGCAACAGAGATCCGACTTTCCCGCGTCGGGGCCTCCATGCAACGAAGCCACGTGAGGATAAGTCGGCGAGAGTTATGTAAAGGATAATCTCGAGAGGTTCACTATCTTTTAGCCACTCGTTGTTATCTTATCATGTGTACTGCCCCACGGTCAAGTATATAAGGCCTAGGGGGCACCCCTTCAGAACGATCGACCCATTACTTAGCCACCCACCTCAACTCTCTGTATTCTCGATCCAGAGAGCTCTCTTGTAATCACATCCACCAAGCATACTCATCAGGACGTAGGGTGTTACGCATCTCTAAGCGGCCCGAACCTGTAAACCTTGTCCACTGTCCCTCGTGCGATCGGCACGAACCATTTTGCTACAGTTGTCGACACCGTCCTACTCCTAAAACACCTTGAGGGGCAACCCCGGGTGTGCGGTCGGACCCAAAACACCGACAGCTGGCGCGCCAGGTAGGGGGTGTGTCGACAATCCCAGCTAGCTCAATGGCCATCTCCTTCCACAGCAAGGTCACCCTACGCCCCGGATCTATGTTCTGCTTCGGAACAATCTCGTTCGTAGCGGACGAAGAAGGAATTCTGCACCGTATCGCAGATCCACCGGAAAAGGAATCTTCCTCAACAAACTCCGAAAATACCGGAGAGGCGCAACCTCCAGCTCCCCGGAAGAAGATCACCACGATGGCAGCGTCGTTCTACCCCGACGTCCTCTTCATCGGAAGGGCAGAATCGCCGGCCATCTCCGACGACGAGCCGACTGTACCTGGGGAAGAACCGCCTCAGCGAGAGTCCCGTCGACGAAGGAACCGGCGCAGGAATGTTCGACGACATCACGCGGCCGGAGAGCGGAATCCGGAACAACCTGTCTCGCGAGACGAGGTCTCGGAGGTAGGAGAAACCCCGGAAGAACGCGTCTTCAGAGAGCGAAGGAACTCCCGACGACGCGATCGCCGACGAGCTCAGGAACAGGCTGAGCAGGATGCAAGGCAACGTCGAGAGAATCCACTCTTCGGGCGCAATCTGAACCCCGACTTCGCCCGAGCCATGAACACGCCGAGCGAAGTCGGAGGGGTGCTGGCTCGGATAGCGGAAGGACTTCCTCGGACTCCAGACGCCGACGGCTACCGACGACTGTTCACCCAAGCGGCCAACCATCTTCTACCGCTTGCCCACCCGCCGAACGATCTACGACACGCCATCAACAGTCGCCGAGACGCGCGGAGCTCCATCAATGCTTCGCGGGAACGGCGGCATGAGAACGAAATTCGTCGTCGAGAGGAGTACGACAGGGATCATGGCGCCCCGACTCAGAGCCAGGCTACCAGGACTGAGTCGGCAACAGGCTCAACCGGCGGAACCACCCGGGGACGGTCGAGGAATCACAATCACAACTCCCCTCCCCGGGACAGGCATCATCCCCGACGACAGGAGGACACGTGCGGAGTGTCCGCCCTCACTCCGCGCCTTAAGGCCATCCAATGGCCTCCCAACTTCAAGGTATCCAATGTTGACAAATATGAACCTAAGCAGGATCCGTGGGGTTGGCTAGCCGTCTACACCACCGCCGCTCGAGCTGCCGGAGCATCTGAAGACGTGATGACCGCGTACTTGCCTATTGTCCTTGGACAAGACGCGCTGCAATGGCTACGACATCTACCCCGACACTGCATCGACGCCTAGGGAGACTTCAGTCGGCGTTTCACCGCCAACTTCCAGTCCCTCTCCGACAAGCCGACGCAGCCGTGGGATCTCAAATCTATCAAGCGCCGGGGGGACGAAACTCTCCGATCATACCTCAAGAGGTTTCAAACCATGAGGAATCGCATCCCCGATGTCACGGAGGCGGCCGTGATCGAGGACTTCTACCGAGGATCTAATGATTCGGTTTTCGTCCGAGCCATACTACAAAGGGCGCCGACTACCTCCGAGGAGCTGTTCCGGGAAGCCGACCTCTACATCACCGCCGACGAGCGAGCCCAGGACCTCATCGGAGGAGCGAAGCCCGCGCCGGCGGCGCCACGGCGTGACACGAACCAGCAGCCTGGCAAGCGATGGGAGAAGAGGCCACGCGAAGAAGTGCACGCCGCCGGACCACCTGCCTCTCGCGCTCGAGGAGGACCTCGTGGAGGCGAACGCACACTGGACGACATCCTCGACGCCCAGTGCCCGTACCACAAGGACATGCGCCACACTCTTCGTAACTGCCGGGACTTCAAGCACTCTGTCGGACACGGCCGACCCTTCCAACCTCTACCTCCTCCTCCGCCGAGGGAAGGACCAGATGAACCACGACAACCCCATCGGCAGGAGGAGGGAGGAGGAGGAGGAGCTTTCCCGCGCGTTGACAGGGAGGTCAACGTCATCTTCGGCGGACACGGATCACAGGAGAGCAGAAGACAGCAAAAGCTCAATGATCGCCAGATACTGGTGGCGACCATCGGCCCTCCCGCCCCGTACCGATGGTCGGAGCACCCGATCACCTTCACTCGGGCGGATCAATGGCTCAACTTCGACCACCCGGGCAAGTACCCGCTTCTCGTCGATCCGGTGATCCGAGAGAGCCGGGTGAAAAAGGTGTTAGTGGACGGGGGGAGCAGCATCAACATCACCTTCCCCCGGACACTCCAAAGCTTGGGAGTTCATCTCAAAGAGCTCCACGAGTCGGACACTCCTTTCTTCGGCATTGTGCCGACGGAAGGGGAATACCCGCTGGGCCACATCTACATGCCGGTCACCTTTGGAACTCCGGAGAACTACAGAACCGAGTTCCTAAGGTTTGAAGTGGCAAACTTCGACTGCGGGTACAACGCCATCATTGGGAGGCCAGGACTGGCCAAGTTCATGGCCATTCCGCATTACACGTACATGATACTGAAGATGCCAGGGCCACAAGGGATCATAACTGTGCGTGCCGACCTCCAAGGCGCCGCAGAATGTTTCCGAGTAGCTATTCAAGCAGCCCTCACCGCCAAGCCGTCGACAGCTCCCTCCGCAATGGCGAACTCTAAGCCTGAGGAGGACCTCGCAATACCAGCGAATGAAGCTCAGACCGCGACCTCTATGCGGCCGACTGAAGAAACCAAGAGAATCAACCTGGGGTTCGCTGATGAGCGCAAGACGGCCATCATCAGCTCCAGTTTGGGTGACAAATAGGAAAGCGCGCTCGTCCGGTTTCTGCAAGATAACCGAGACGTATTCGCATGGCAACCTGCGGATATGCCGGGAGTCCCGAGAGAACTGGCCGAGCACAAACTGAAGGTCTTTCCCCAGGCGAGGCCGATTCGACAGAAATTACGTTGTTTCACGCCTGATAAGAGGGAAGCCATTCGCGCCGAGTTAGCTCGCTTGGTCGCGGCTGGATTCATTAGAGAAGTATTACATCCTGAGTGGTTAGCTAATCCTGTTCTTGTACTCAAAAAGAATAAAGTGGACTGGCGCATGTGTGTTGATTATACTGATCTCAACAAACACTGTCCGAAGGATCCTTTCGGGCTCCCGAGGATAGATCAGGTGGTGGACTCCACCGCTGGATGTTCTATGCTGTCTTTCTTGGATTGCTATTCCGGGTACCATCAGATCAGTCTGGCAAAGGAAGATGAAGAAAAAACGGCATTCATTACTCCATTTGGCGCTTTCTGTTATACCTCCATGCCGTTTGGCCTCAAAAACGCTGGAGCGACTTACCAGAGAGCTATTCAAACATGCTTAGCCGATCACTGGGGCAAGCGTGTGGAGGCTTATGTGGATGACGTGGTGATCAAAACACAGGACTCAAAAGACTTCATCGAAGATTTGCAACTGGTTTTCAACAGCCTGAGGCGGTATAGATGGAAGCTTAATCCCGAGAAATGTGTTTTTGGGGTACCAGCCGGAAAGCTGCTCGGATTTATCGTCAGCCACCGAGGAATTGTGGCTAATCCGGATAAGATTGAAGCTATCATGAAGATGGAAGCACCTCGATCACAGAAGAAGGTTCAGCGACTTACTGGATGCATGGCAGCTTTAAGCAGATTTATATCTAGGCTGGGAGAAAAAGGTTTGCCGTTTTACAAGTTACTCAAGAAGGTGGATAAATTTCAGTGGACTTCAGAAGCACAAGAAGCTCTAGATGCTCTGAAAAAATTCTTGACAACACCGCCAGTACTGAAACCACCTCGGCGAGCTACATCGACTCAACCAGCCGAAGATTTGCTATTGTACATCTCTTGCACGACTCACGTGGTGAGCACCGCGTTGGTAGTCGAGCGAGTAGAAGAAGGGCATGCCTATCCAATACAACATCCTGTCTACTTCATTAGTGAAGTCCTCGGTCCCTCAAAGAAAAAGTATCCTCAAGTTCAGAAACTATTGTATGCAGTACTTCTAACTGCCCGCAAGCTGCGTCACTACTTTGACGACCACAAAGTCATAGTAGTCACAAGTTTTCCAATAGGGGATATTCTTCACAACAAGGAAGCCAGCGGTCGAATAGCCAAGTGGGCCTGTGAGCTGGGATCTCATGACATCGAGTTTCGGCCTCGCACTGCCATCAAAACCCAAGCACTGGTTGATTTTGTATCAGAGTGGACTGAACAACAAGTACCAGACAACCCGGAGACTGCAGAAGTATGGCGAATGTATTTTGATGGCTCACTCAAGCTGCAGGGAGCAGGAGCGGGGATTCTTTTCACTGCACCAGGAGGCGAACACCTCAAGTACGCCCTCCAGCTGTTATTCCCGGCCTCCAACAATGCAGCCGAGTATGAAGCCTTGATCCATGGACTGAACATTGCCATATCATTGGGCGTCAAAAGATTAATGGTATATGGGGATTCTCTGGTAGTCATCAGCCAGATAAATAAGGAGTGGGATTGCTCAAACGATTCGATGGGAAGATACTGCACTGCCGTCCGAAAATTGGAGGATAAATTCGAGGGTCTAGAATTTCATCATGTGGAGAGAGATCGGAACGCGGCAGCCGATGCACTGTCCAAGCTAGGATCCAGTCGAGCTCAGGTCCCACCCGGGGTTTTTGTGCAAGAAATTCTGTAGCCAAGTATCTCTTTGGGTCAAATGGAAGAATGCAATATCATAGATCAACCCGAGTCAGATCCCGATGACTGGAGAAAGCCAATCATTAAGTACATAAGGAATGAAGAAGAACCAGATGATAAGAACTCGGCAGAGCGCATTGCAAGGCAGTCAGCTCACTATACACTTATTGGGGAAACATTATACAGAAGGGGTGCGTCAGGCGTCTTCATGAAGTGCATTCTCCCATCTACTGGAAAACAACTCTTAGAAGAGGTCCACGCTGGACAATGTGGGATACATGCAGCCTCCAGAACGATAGTTGGGAAGGTCTTCAGGTCAGGATTCTATTGGCCAACAGCAAAGAATGATGCAGCCGAGTTAGTTCAGAGGTGCGAAGCCTGCCAATACTTGTCAAAGCAACAACACCTGCCAGCACAGCAGCTGCAGACCATACCAGTGACCTGGCCTTTTGCATGCTGGGGGCTGGATATGATTGGACCTTTCAAGAAAGCTCAAGGGGGATATACTCATGTGTTGGTAGCGATTGATAAGTTCACTAAATGGATAGAATTCAAGCCCATTGCCTCCTTAACTTCTGCTAAGGCCGTGGAATTCATACAAGACATAATATTCAGATTCGGGATACCAAATAGCATCATAACTGATTTAGGATCCAATTTCACGAGTTCAGAATTCTTTGACTTCTACGAACAAAAGAGCATTCAGATCAAGTATGCATCTGTAGCCCATCCAAGAGCCAATGGGCAAGTTGAGCGAGCCAACGGAATGATATTGGATGCACTCAGGAAAAAGATTTTCGATAAGAACGAAAAATTCGCAGGAAAGTGGATAAGGGAATTACCCTATGTTGTTTGGAGCCTAAGAACCCAACCTAGCCGAGCTTTGCATGGAAACACTCCTTTCTTCATGGTCTATGGGTCGGAGGCAGTGCTGCCTGCTGATCTCAAGTTTGGGGCGCCAAGGCTGATTTTTGAAAGCATAGCAGAAGCTGAGACCACCAGGCTGGAGGACATAGACGTACTCGAGGAAGAACGGCTAAGTGCAGTAATCCAGTCAGCAAGATACCAGCAGACTCTAAGGCGCTATCACGACAAGGCTGTGCGGCAACGATCCTTTTCAGTGGGGGAGCTCGTCCTTCGCCGAATTCTAACGGGAGAAGGACGACACAAGTTATCACCCTTATGGGAAGGACCCTTCATAGTAGCAGAAGTCACTCGGCCCGGATCATATCGCCTCACTCAGATGGATGGCACGGAAGTCGGGAACTCTTGGAACATAGAACACCTGAGAAAGTTTTATCCTTAGCCGTACCTCAAAACTGCTGGGATAACAATGATGTACTCTGTAAAGTGGAAATATGTCATCAATAAAGAAAAGGTTTCAAGGATACTCAATTTGTTTACGATTGACTTGCATTCTTACTTAACTCGGGGTGACCACTATGCCCTGCTAACGGAGCAATCGACTTAAGTCGGCAATGACTTAAGGCGGTGCGACATGCTCACGCTTACTTAACTCGGGGTGACCACTATGCCCTGCTAACGGAGCAATCGACTTAAGTCGGCAATGACTTAAGGCGGTGCGACATGCTCACGCTTACTTAACTCGGGGTGACCACTATGCCCTACTAACGGAGCAATCGACTTAAGTCGGCAATGACTTAAGGCGGTGCGACATGCTCACGCTTACTTAACTCGGGGTGACCACTATGCCCTGCTAACGGAGCAATCGACTTAAGTCGGCAACAACTTAAGGCGGTGTGACATGCTCACGCTTTACTTAACCCAGGGCGACCACTATGCCCAGCTAACGAAGCAATCAACTCCAGTTGGTGTCTACTTAAGACCAATGCAACATGCTCTCGCCTATTTAATTCAGGGGATGATTTCCATATCCCACAGACAAAATTCATAGTCATCATGCGTCATAACTACCAAACTCATTAACTAAAAAATTCTGATACAATAAGTGAATAATTATGTTATTCAAATAAACTGGTGTCCTCTAACAAACGTTCAATCATGCAAGCTGCGCGCTCGGAGCACGCGAAATGTTTTCTCTATTTTGCAATGTCTTTTCCAGGAGCAGTCGACGAAGAAGGACGACTCGAGGAGTCAGGGGCAGCGTTCACGTCAGCCCTTATATCTTCAGGAACGACTACGCCAGGCCTCCTCATCAGAATTCGTCCCGCTCGAATGGCCTTATCCATGGCCCTGTCGCGTTGGGCTCTCAGAGTATTGGAAGTCTCTTCAGCAACCTTGACAGCCAACTGGGCAGCCTCTAGCTCTTGGGTAACAGATTTCTTAGAAGCACGCAGATTCTTGATGACAACGTCTTTAGCCGATATCAACTCCCGAAGGCGAATCACATCATCCAAGGACTCCTGCAGCTTATAGCGAAGATTGTTCGACTCCTCCATGGAAAAGCGATGACTCCTCTCCAAGATGGTCAGCGAGTTGCTAGAATCACGATACAACCTATCAAGATTGTCGCGAGAAGCAGCAAGGATACGTTTTTCCTCCTGCAAGCACAAGTCAGTTCCTTCAAAAAAAACAGGCAAGTAATAGGAGCACAGCAAGAAAAAAGCGCAGTTTCGTATATCACCTTTTCAGAGTCAAGCTGGGCATGCAGAGAAGAACTCAACGCATTAGCATCATCCAAGGCGGCAGAGACTTGACTCAGTTCAATTTGACCCTGAGAGTACTTTTCCTCAAGATCAGTGCATCGCTGAGACAGTTCAGCCCGATCTTGAGAATGTTTCTCCTCAAGTAATGTAATCTGTCGAATCATTCCTAGCGAAGGACAACCAAACAAAGCGAGGTCAGAAGGTAAAACAGTCCACAACAAGCACGAAGAAAAGAAAAAAGGGCACTAACCAGCGTTAGTCGCCTCCAACTCGGATACACGGCGATGAAGAGACACCGGATTCCAACACGAAAAGGATGAAGCTACTTCCGGGATAGGAGCACCATGCAATTTCAGCTGGCTGGTCATCCCATCCACCAAAACCTGATGAGAAGAGCGGATGAGCATAATGGCAAGAGTTCATGTAAAAGTCAAGCTAAGAAACAGCACAGTACCTGGAGGTTGGAGAAGAACGAAGGGATCCCCAAGTCAGGAGAAATCAGATGATAACCAGGCGCAAGGTCATCACCCGAAGCAGCATGCAATGGAACGGTGGGAATCAGCTCATCTCCTTCGACGGAGCCGGATACTCGATCAACGGGGACGCTGCCCTCTAAAGCGACGCTCTGGTGTAAAGTCTGAGCCACCACCATGCAGCCAGAGTGTAGAGGTGACCCTGCGTGAACGTCCATGGAAGTACCGGATGGAGTCCCCGTTTGGGCACCCTTGGGAGCTGGGTCGTAGCTGGCACTGCCCACTTGAGCTGGATCATCCCCGGCAGCACCCTCGGGGGCTGGGCAGTGGCTTGCACCCTTCTCCTGAGCTAAGTCATCCCCGACGACACCCTCGGGGGCTGGGCATGTGTCAGCACCAGCTTCAAGGTCCAAACTCTCCGCAGTAACCACTTCTAAGGTTGACGGACCCTCGGCTACTTCCATGGAATCAGGACAATCCAAGTTAACATCCCGTCCCTCAAGATCGTGCTCTAAGGTTGATGAGGCACGGGATGACCTCAACCCAGCGTCCGGCACAGCACCACAAGCTTCCGTCACATCATCATCCACTGGCCCTGATAACAAGTCCTCTGGGACCATATCCTCGAGAGTTTGATCAAAATCGGCCAGGGATATGTTTTGCAGACCAACAAGAGCAGATAAAGCCGGAGAAGGAACCCCACTACTTTCCCCACTGGCGAGGAATTGCCGACTGTTCTTCCGAGTCAGAGGAACTTCATCCTCTTCCTCTTCGTCATCTTCATCAGCAACACTGGCAACACCCCCATTGGGATCAGCAACACTGGCAACACCCCCATTGGGATCAGCAACAGTCATACCACACCCATTGGGATCAGCATCAGCAAATTCAGGCGCAGGAACCTCCTCATCAGCAGGAACCGAGGGACCAGCACCCTGATCCAAACTAGATACTCGCCGAATACGTCTTTTCTTCTTTTTCTGCTCATCAACAGAAAGATCAGTCTGATTGGTTCGGCGGGGACGCTTCGAGCGAGCACGGACAGGTCTCTGAACATCCAAGATTATACCGACCTCTGGGAGAGGTGCCACTGCTAATGTCTCAGCAGGAATAGCGTCAGAAGAATCTTCAGCCAACATGTCAAGCACGGCATTTATTTCAGCATCAGTAGGATCCAAAGGCACCTCGAAATGGATTTGTCGTTCATCATCAGGGATTTTCCCAAGTGAGGCAACTAAAGCATTAACCTCCTCGTCAGAAGGCCGCGTTCTAAGGCCCGAACTGCCATCAGTCACAGGAGGGTTTGACACGAAGCGAGTGAAGGCCTTGGCAGGAGGCAGATTCCAGGCTGAATACGCCACCGGAGCACCAACATTGGATACTTTGCCTCTGAGAATCATCTCCAGTCGGCTCACCAAATCTGCAGAAGGGATTCTTCTATTGGTAACTCGAGTTGGGTCGGCTAGCCCTTGATACAGATAAGCCGGGTGAACCCTATCTTTCAGTGGCTGAATGTTTTTGAAGACGAAGTCAGCGACTATAGCTTCAGCAGTCAAACCCCTCTCTTTCAATAGCCCAACTTCAGCTAGCAGCACACTGGCCTCAGCCACCTCCTCGTCTGTAGGAGACTCGGTCCAGCTCGGGGTGCGAACATCTGGCTGTCTTCCTAACCGGGGGGGAGAGAATTTCCATAGTTATCAACTATAAACCATTCCAGGCGCCATCCCTTAATGCTGTCTTTAAGGGGGATCTCAAGATACTCAGTCTTCCGTCCCCGGCGCATCTCCAAACTAGCACCTCCAACCAACTGATGTTGTCCCCCGGCCATCCCAGGGCGACAATGATACAGATGTTTCCACAAGCCAAAATGCGGCAGCACGCCAAGAAAGGCCTCGCATAAGTGGACGAAGATAGAAATTTGCAGAATTGAGTTAGGGTTCAGATGGGTTAAGTTGATGTGATAGAAATCAAGAAGACCGCGGAAAAAGGGAGAAATAGGAAGGCCAAGCCCGCGGAGAAGAAAAGGAGTGTAAACCACGGACTCGTGTGTATCCTCCGTCGGGACCGTAGTCCCATGGCAAATCCGCCAAGAACAAAGTTCCCGTGGAGGAAGAACCCCGATGGACACGAGATGGAGGAGTTCAGCTTCAGAGATGTTGGACATGTGGTTACCTGCGAAGGGCAACTGGCTGTTGGGATCAATCGGAGGAATCACCACAGCGGAAGAACTCGCGATTTTCCTCTTGGGAGCCATCTCGATTTCACCAGTGAGCAGATTGGAGGCGAGCGCAGAGAGGATTTGGAAGCAGGAATGCAAGAACTAGGGCGCGGAAAGCAAAGGCGGCTAAAAGTGCAGCTCTTATGGGATATTCTCGGACCAGATACCGTTTCAAAAAGTGCCCAGTCATCACTCGGCAGTTATTTCCGAAATCCTAGCATGCCACGTGGTCATTCGGCAGTTATTTCCCAAAAAACTGGTGGGCCATCTCCTTATTCGGGTGTTAATCCTCAAAATAACTCGGCGTTGCCTCTAAAAATGCCGACGTCACTATTCAGTCACTCGGCGTTGCCTCTAAAACGCTGATCTCGAGTGCAATAACTCGGCGTTGCCTCTAAAATGCCGACGTCACTATTCAATCACTCGGCGTTGCCTCTAAAACGCTGATCTCGAGTTCAATCGTTCGGCATTACTTCCAAAATGCCAACGTTGACCTTCAATCACTCGGCGTTGCCTCTAAAACGCTGATCTCGAGTGCAATAACTCGGCGTTACCTCTAAAACGTCGATCTTAAGCTCAATCGCTCGGCATTACTTCTAAAATGCCGACAACGACCCTTAATAACTCGGCGTTGCCTCTAAAACGCTGGCCTTGAGTTCAATAACTCAGCGTTGCCTCTAAAACGCCGACGTCACTACTCAGTCACTCGGCGTACCTCTAAAACACTGATTTCTAGTTCAATCGTTCGGCATTACTTCTAAAATGCCAGCGTCGACCTTTAGTTACTCGGCGTCGCCTCTAAAGCGTTGATCTCGAATTCAATCGTTCGGCATTACTTCTAAAATGCCAACGTCGACCTTCAATCGCCCAGCATTACTTCTAAAAACATTGATACAGACTGCAATATTGCTCGGAAGCATCAGCATAATGATCAAGTTGTTCGTCTATGGCCTCAAAAGACTCAGATTCATAGTCAAACGAAACGATTCAAATTCGTTCTTCATTCAAGGGAAGTGGCAATATTTACAAATCAACTCATTATGAGTTGATACTTCCCTATTTTTACTACTACTACTACTACTTTTACTACTACTACTACGCTACACTATACTACTCTACATTACTAATACTACTACATTATCTAACTATACTACTTCTAATCTATACTAATAGTTAAAAGGACCAGTGGCATCTAGCCACTGGCCCTGCCCCTGCCGCCGCCGCCGCTCTTGGTGCCGCCCCCGCCGCCGCCGCCCTTGGTGCCGCCCCCGCCGCCGCTGCTCTTGGTGCTGCCCCTGCTGCTGCCGTTGCCGCCGCCCCCGCCGTTGCCGCCATCGTCGTCGTCGTCGTCGTCATCATCGTCGTCGTCGTCGTCGTCCTCGCCCTCGCCGCCGCCGTCCGAGTCCTCCTCATCCGAGGAGTACTCGGACTCATCCGAGCCCGCGAGCCCGGAGCGCTCGACGGCCCGGATGTACGACCAGACCTCCGCGACTATCCCCTGGGAGTCGTCCGAGTCATCAGACGACGCCGGGGGAGAGACGGGGGCCGGGGACCTCTCGGACTCGGAGGAGAACTCCTCCTCCGAGTACTTCGAGTCGCCGAAGTCCTCCGATGGAGGAGTCGGCTCGCGCTTGCGTTTCTTTCCCATGGAGGCAAGCAGAAAAGAAGAGAAGGAAGCAGTAAGGAATAGCGAAGGGATGTGAAGAAACCAGAGGAACAACAGCGTTATTTATAGAAGAGAAAGGCAACCGCTCACCTCCAACCGCGGTCACTGAACAGTCGCTAAGCATTCAATATACACCTCCACCCGTCCAAAGACACGTCAGGCGGCTGACGCCGTTTCATGCAGCACTACACCCATTGGGACCCCAGTCAACAGCGCAAAGGATATGATTACACTCGCCGTCCCATCACATTACAACTCAGAAGCAGCCGGTTAAAACACTCAGCGTACCAAGCCGTCCCTTGCCCACACCCATTGGGGGGGGACGCCCAGGAATTGTCAGTATATTTTTCAAAATGGTCACATCTGTACAGAGCATGCAGTGAATGCCTCAAGACAAAAATGAGATATCAACAAGAGTTAAAGGGAAGCCAAGTATAGCCAGCAAAGTGCAAAATATGGTCGACAGACATGACTTGAAGACTAGACAGAGAACGTCCATCGAATGTCCAATCAGTTGCAGAGCAAATACACTATGCTACTTAGCAAGATATGGAAGGATTGCAAATTCAGTTGCAAAAGACAAAACACATGCTGACCTCTGAAGCATAATATTGATGACATAGCACGGATGACATCATGCCAACTTTTTTATAAGCAGAAAGAGTAATCTTCAGCAAAAGGACACAAAAAGAAGACCTTCAAGCGAATTATCCTCAAAAAATCCACTTGAAGGTCGGGGGCTACACCCATTGGGTGCACCTTCGGTGCACCCCATGGATTGTCATTCTAAGCCAGGATAGCACCAGTTTCTAAGGGCACGGGACAAGATTAAGAAGCCAATCCTCAACTGGAATAAAGGAACACAAATGGAAGTAATCTCTAAAGAAGACCTTCGAGTAGATTATTTTCTAAAATCTACTCGAAGCTCGGGGGCTACACCCATTGGGTGCACCTTCGGTGCACCCCATGGATTGTCATTCTAAGCCAGGATAGCACCAGTTTCTAAGGGCACGGGACAAGATTAAGAAGCCAATCCTCAACTGGAATAAAGGAACACAAATGGAAGTAATCTCTAATGAAGACCTTCGAGTAGATTATTTTCTAAAATCTACTCGAAGCTCGGGGGCTACACCCATTGGGTGCACCTCCGGTGCACCCAATAAAGTTCAGAGTCCAACAAACAGGAATGCCGATCTCTAAGGCACAGGCACAAAGCTAGGTTCTGGTCAACAAGTGATCGAAGCAGGAGAGAACAGCAAGGAGTCATCTTTCTTCAAATCACCTACAAGCTGGACCTGGGATCTTCGGGTTGATTACCTCTAAATTAACCCAAAGATCGGGGGCTTGTGGGGGATAGATATCCCCCGGGTCCACCAAAAGAGTAAAGGACCTCACGAAAGGCCCAAGGGCCCAATAAATCGTAAGGTTATTCTTTCGTGGGCCTGGGGAAAGACAACCAGCAACGCAGAGCGACATGGGGCCGGATTGGTGCAAACCCGGACGGCCCATAGCGTCGAGCCATTGGCCGCAACAGAGATCCGACTTTCCCGCGTCGGGGCCTCCATGCAACGAAGCCACGTGAGGATAAGTCGGCGAGAGTTATGTAAAGGATAATCTCGAGAGGTTCACTATCTTTTAGCCACTCGTTGTTATCTTATCATGTGTACTGCCCCACGGTCAAGTATATAAGGCCTAGGGGGCACCCTTCAGAACGATCGACCCATTACTTAGCCACCCACCTCAACTCTCTGTATTCTCGATCCAGAGAGCTCTCTTGTAATCACATCCACCAAGCATACTCATCAGGACGTAGGGTGTTACGCATCTCTAAGCGGCCCGAACCTGTAAACCTTGTCCACTGTCCCTCGTGCGATCGGCACGAACCATTTTGCTACAGTTGTCGACACCGTCCTACTCCTAAAACACCTTGAGGGGCAACCCCGGGTGTGCGGTCGGACCCAAAACACCGACAATGCTACATTCTAGTGAAGAAGGGTAGGAATTCCAAATTTGCTCCCAAAGTCGTAGAAGGGTTTTTATTAGGTTATGATTCAAATACAAAGGCGTATAGGGTCTTCAACAAATCATCGGGTTTGGTTGAAGTCTCTAGCGACGTTGTATTTGATGAGACTAATGGCTCTCCAAGAGAGCAAGTTGTTGATCTTGATGATGTAGATGAAGAAGACGTTCCAACGGCCGCGATACGCACCATGGCGATTGGAGATGTACGGCCTCAGGAACATTTGGAGCAAGATCAACCGTCTTCCTCAACTATGGTGCATTCCCCAACTCAGGATGACGAATAGGTACCTCAAGTGGAGGCGCATGATCAAGGGGGAGCACAGGATGTTCAAATTGAAGAGGAAGAAGCACCTCAGGCACCTCCAACCCAAGTTCGAGCGACGATCCAAAGGGATCATCCCGTCGACCAAATTTTGGGTGATATTAGCAAGGGAGTAACTACTCGTTCAAGATTAGTTAATTTTTGTGAGCATTACTCTTTTGTCTCTTCTATTGAGCCTTTCAGGGTAGAAGAGGCCTTGCTAGATCCGGACTGGGTGTTGGCCATGCAGGAGGAACTCAACAATTTCAAGCGCAATGGAGTTTGGACACTGGTGCTAGTCGACCGGATATTATGCTTAGCGTATGCATGTGTGCTAGATTTCAATCCGATCCTAATGAGTGTCACTTGGTGGCTGTGAAGCGAATTCTTAGATATTTAGTCGCTACGCCTTGCTTCGGGATCTAGTATCCAAAGGGGTCTAACTTTGACTTGATTGGGTACTCAGATTCCGACTATGCTGGATGTAAGGTCGATAGGAAGAGTACATCGGGGACGTGCCAATTCTTAGGAAGGTCCCTGGTGTCATGGAACTCTAAGAAACAAACCTCCGTTGCCCTATCCACTGCTGAGGCCGAGTACGTTGCCGCAGGACAGTGTTGTGCGCAACTGCTTTGGATGAGGCAAACCCTCCGGGACTTTGGCTACAATCTGAGCAAAGTCCCACTCCTATGTGACAATGAGAGTGCTATCCGAATAGCGGAAAATCCTGTTGAGCACAGCCGCACAAAGCACATTGACATCCGGCATCACTTTTTGAGAGACCACCAGCAAAAGGGAGATATCGAAGTGTTTCATGTTAGCACCGAGAACCAGCTAGCCGATATCTTTACCAAGCCTCTAGATGAGAAGACCTTTTGCAGGCTGCGTAGTGAGCTCAATATCTTAGATTCGTGGAACTTGGATTGAATTATAGCATACATGAGTCTATGCCTTTGATCATGTTCATTCTGCATTTTGTTGCTTATTGTAGTGCTCAAGTTGTACAAACACTCCCTGGACCTCACAAGTCCTTTTTGCAAGTGATGCACATATTTAGGGGGAGCTATGCTACAACTTGACCCTTTGAGACTAACCATGTACTTGAGTTTGGTTGTTTTAGTCTCCAAGGAGAATTGAAAGGGAAAAGGTGGACTTGGACCATGCAAGACTTCCACTGCACTCCGATGAGAAAGAGTAACTTTTCAAGTTCATCTTTATACTCCTATTGTCTTTGTGTTCTTATTTGAAAATTTTGGTGAGGCAATGGGGTTAAAGGGCCAAGATTGATCCCGTTTTGGTGTTTGATGCCAAAGGGGGAGAAAATAAAGGCCAAAGCAATAAATGGATCAGCTACCACTTGAGAAATTTTGAAAATAGTATATTAGAGCTTTTGGTTTGTCAAAACTCTTTTATTGTCTTTCATGTCAAAAGTTGGTCTCTTGTGGGGAGAAGTATTGATTATGGGAAAAGGGGGAGTTTTTGAAATCCTTGATCAAATTTCTTTGGAAAACCTCTCTTTATGTCTCTACAAGTGGTTTTGACTTAGAGATAGGAATTTGAGTTTGATTTGCAAAAACAAACCAAGTGGTGGCATAGAGTGATCATATATGTCAAATTGAATCAAAACAATTTTGAGTTCTAAATTGAATTGTTTTTGTACTTGTTCTACTTGCTTTATGTTGTGTTGGCATAAATCACCAAAAAGGGGGAGATTGAAAGGGAAATGTGCCCTTGGGCCATTTCTAAGTGTTTTGGTGATTTAGTGTCCAACACAAGTGCCTAAGTGTAAAGAGATGGACAAAGTACAAATCAAGGATAAAGGTATGTTTCTCAGACTTAGTACATTGTTTTATGGACTAATGTATTGTGTCCAAGTGCTGGAAACAGGAAAAATCCAATTGGAAATGTCTTGGCTCGAGCAGCCAAGAATCTGCTGAGTCTGGGAGCACCGGACTGTCCGATGGTGCACCGGACAGTGTCCGGTGCGCCAGGCTGGTTCGAGCGAACTGGCCGCTCTCGGGAATTCACCGGCGACGTACGGCTATAATTCACCGGACTGTCCGGTGTGCACCGGACTGTCCGGTGAGCCAACGGTCGGCCAGGCCAACGGTCGGCCGCGCAATCTGCGCGAGACACGTGGCCGAGCCAACGGCTAGAAGGGGGCACCGGACTGTCCGGTGTGCACCGGACATGTCCGGTGCGCCAACGGCTCTCAGGCTGCCAACGGTCGGCTTCGTTATTTAAGGAAGGAAATCGGGCACCGGACAGTGTCCGGTGTGCACCGGACTGTCCGGTGCGCCAGTCGACAGAAGGCAAGATCTGCCTTCCAAGATTGCTCCCAACGGCTCCTAGCTGCCTTGGGGCTATAAAAGGGACCCCTAGGTGCATGGAGGAGTACACCAAGCATCTCCTAATCATTTCTAAGCACCAAGACATCGATTTCGCGCATTCGTTTCATTGTGATAGCATATAGAGCTCTGGTGGAGTTGTGAACTCATTGAGTTGTGTTGCGAGCTCTTGTTGCGACTTGTGTGCGTGTTGACACTCTGATTCTTGTGTCTTGTGTGCGTTGCTAATCCCTCCCTTGCTCCGTGTTCTTTGTGAATTTCAAGTGTAAGGGCGAGAGGCTCCAAGTTGTGGAGATTCCTCGCAAACGGGATTGAGATAAAGCAAGCAAAACACCGTGGTATTCAAGTGGGTCTTTGGACCGCTTGAGAGAGGTTGATTGCAACCCTCGTCCGTTGGGACGCCACAACGTGGAGTAGGCAAGCGTTGGTCTTGGCCGAACCACGGGATAACCACCGTGCCATCTCTGTGATTGATCTTTGTTGGTTATTGTGTTTTGGATTCCTCTATAGCCACTTGGCAATTATTGTGCTAACAATTAACCAAGTTTTGTGGCTTAAGTTTTGAAGTGTTACAGGATCACCTATTCACCCCCCTCTAGGTGCTCTCACTTGGCACGTCCTTGTTTTGTGTCCCTTATCCTCCCCACAGAATAAGCAGAAAAATTTCCTAGGTTGAGTACCAAACCTTCCTCTGAAGCTTCTCCCCCCTCTGCCTCTTTGGGTTGGTGGCCTGTAGGAAGTTTGCTGCATTCCTGAAGATTGTGAGCTTTGATGGCTGCTCTGGGTGTAATTTGACCTGCCATCATTTGTGTTGGGATTGTGGATCGTTCTGACATGCCTAGGGTGGAGTCTTCCTCCGAAGGCCCTAGTCATCTCAAAATACCAGTAAGCTTCCTCCCTTCTCTGGCGGAAATCATTGTCAGCTCGGATGTACTCATCCATCTTCTGGAGAAGCTTCTCCAAGGTTTGTGGTGGCTTCCTTGAAAAATATTGTGTTGTCGGTCTTGGTCAGAGCCCCTTGATCATGGCTTCGATGACGATCTCATTAGGCACCATTGGCGCCTAGGCTCTAAGTCACAAGAACCTTCGGACGTATACCTACAGGTACTCCTCATGGTCTTGTGTGCACTGAAATAGAGCTTGAACAGTCACTGGCTTCATTTGGAAGCCCTAGAAGCTTGTGACTAGCATATCCTTTAGCTTCTACCATGATGTGATTGTTCCCGGCTGAAGAGAAGAATACCTAGTCTGAGCCACACTCCTGATTGACATGACAAAGGACTTCGCCATGATAGCAGTGTTGCCACCATATGATGATATAGTTACTTCATAGCTCATGAGGAATTGCTTCGAGTCGGAATGCCCGTCATACATGGGAAGTTGTGGCGGTTTGTATGAAAGTGGCCATGGGGTAGCCTGCAACTCTGCTACCAGGGGAGAAGCATCTTCAAAAGCAAAGTTACCATGGTAAAGATCATCATACCATCCATCATCATTGATTGGAATTTCTTGACGAAGCTCTCTGTATTGAGGCCCTCGTCCTTGATCATCATGCGTGATGTGACGTATTTCTTCAGCGGCTTCGTTAATCTTCCTCTAAAGTTTGGCTAGCCGAAGCATCTTCTCCCTTTTCATCTGTACTTGCTGATATATAGCTTCCAGGTCTTTGATTTCTTGGTCCAACTCCTCCTCCTATAGTGTTGGGCTTGTTGCTTTTCTTTTCTGGCTCCTAGCTTCTCTTAGTGATAGTGTCTCCTGATTGGTGTCCAATGGCTACAGGGCAACCCCTGGCGTTGTTGCCTTCTTCGGTGGCATGATGAAGGCGAATGCTTGCTGAAAGTTGTGGAAGTGAGTTCACCGAAGGTGGGCGCAAATGTTGGTCACTTGTTCTCAAATGTTGTGATCAAGAACAAGGCAACACAATTGTTTAGTATTAAGGACCTTTGTCTTTCGAAGCATTATTTCCCTCTAGATATAATGTTCATCAGACGAAGTTCGCAAAGGACATGCCTTCATCCTCTTATGAATAAATCAGAATACAAAGAGATAACAATGGTAGATGTGACTTATCGATCCATTCATATTCGCATTCCGTAAAGCATGCATGAATATTAACAGAATATGTATTACATTGATACCTTTAGCTTTGTTTGAAGGTGTTGACGTGAGAGTGATTACAATTCAGCGTGAACCGTACGGTGCTACTGTTCAGCTATTTATAGGCACGGGACACAGCCCGAGTAAAAGTACATTTATGTCCCTAACATTTACTTATGATCGTAACATAAATCATTAAGGACTAGGTAGTCTTTTTTCCCTTCGGTCAACATCATCATCAACCTTCATCACCACTATAAGCCGAAGTTGTCAGTCTGGCCATAGCTTCGGCGTTTATTCTTATCATCCTTAGATCATGTCTTCATCTTGTACACCTTCATCATGAGGGAAAGACTTCCATCCTAAAGACGAAGCTCCCTATAATAGCTCATACTGAAAGCAAATGGTTAATTGTGTTTTTGATGGCCTTCGGAAGAGGAAGGCCAACAAGTATCTTCTTTGTGCACATGATGATGTTATGGTATGCTTAGGCTCCTTTTGCTCATATTGATACATTATTATTGAGATAAGCCTATTTTCATAATTATGAACATGATTATTAATTGCTCAAACCAAAAATTGTTCACCATTGAGATTGGCGCCTAGCATGTGTAGGATGTGTTGAGATCCTTTTTGTTGTGAGTCGTATGCTAGGTGGCTATGTCTCATGCCTTCAGTCATTCACTATCTTGATTCATTAATTATGTGCCAAAATCTAAATCGAGATAAGTGAAATTTAGAAATATCGAGATGGGTTTGCATTTGTCACCACATCCATGTATCGAGACTGCTTCCATTTGCACTTTTGGATGAACTCGAGCAGTGTAGTGGATGATCAAAGCCCGTGTCTTTAGCTTCTGATTGCTTTTTTGCATAGGGTACATCTAGTTGAAAAGTTAGACAATGACAATGCTTACAACCTCTCGCACTCACATGCTTCTCAATGAAATTTATGATCCACTACAAACTCTGATAAACTTGAAATTTTTCATTTGTTGTCAATTTCAAATATGACTCTAGCATGACGAGTGATCGTTGTTTGGGGTAGTTCACCTAGTTTACTTTTGATTAGCACTTGGTTGATTTCTTTCTTACAAATGTCTAGTGTTGCCTTTAGAGGTGAACTTCTCTTTTGGCATACTTAAAACTAAATCAAAATGCTTACACTTCACATATCTTTTGCATATGATCAATTTGAGTGTTTGCTCGCACGTACATTTATTGTTGCACACATCACACAACACCATTTAAAGCATTTTTATACTCTGGCTGGTATACTCCCGAAGGTCCTACATTTTCTCCATTTTCTACTCCCTCTTTTGCATTTCTGCATTTTCTCAGGGGGAGATCCCTTGTCGAGGGGGAATTTTTGTCTCTACCCTTGTTTGTGGCTTGATGAGTCCATTTTTCAATAAGGGGTAGAGATTCTGGATTGTTGGGGGTCAAAGCATTGGGGGAGAAATTCTAGATTTTTTAGGATTCTGAATTATTTTCTTGTGCTCTTATCAAGGGGGAGTTACCTTCAGATTTAGGAGAAATTTTGATCATTTGCTAGTTGTGTTGAGTTGCTTGCTTCTTTCTAGAGGAACTAGCTTTGGTTTCAGCTTTTGTGCTAATTTTGTGCTGCAATGTGTTTTTGACTACTGGCTAGTAGTGTTGAGTCCTTCTTTTGCCTCTTATTGAGGACTAGCCATTTTCTCGCTTGGTCGTGTTGAGTCGTTGCCCATTTAATTGTGGACCAAGTTTTGCTCACTCTGGATGACCTGTTTTGGCTTTTATCTGGCTTTTGGTCATTTGAGTGAGTTTCTCTTCTCCTTCCTTCATTTTGTTTTGGCTTTTATCTGGCTTTTGGTCATTTGAGTGAGTTTCTCTTCTCCTTCCTTCTTTCTGCTGATATATGTTCGATGGTGGTGAAGACAATGCACTCATCAAGGGGGAGATTGTGAACACAAGGTTGACTTGTCCCTTATGGTTCGGGTTGATGTTGAGTGATTGTCAACGGATATTGCTTTGGTGTGAGTCTTGGACTAACTATAGTATGAGAGCTTGTGTTATGCAACCATGTATGTTGGCTTATGGTGTGCAGGTGTGGAGCATAGGGACGATGGTCGACGGCGAAGGTGAAGGTCATGTGGGTTCGTGTCGATGGACCGGGAGCAGCGAATGACGAGCGTTGGGACTTGACTGAGGGACTAGAGAAGCTGGGCGACTAGCCGTGGTGGCTGACACCTAGGACATGCACGGGTGCCGAGGACGTGGTAGAGCGGATCGTGTCGTCTACATGGTCGAGGACTAGTAGGACACGTGTCCAAGACATGGGGGACGCGCATACGGTACGCTACTCACTGTGGTTTTAGTGGTTGAGCCTCAAAACCACCCAGCTGCTGGTTTTGCTGAGTTTTGGCCTCAAAACTCGGTGATGCGGTTCCGACAGTAATTAGAGGTGGCACGTGGCGTTATCACGAAGAGTGCGTTGAGGTGAACCAAATTCGTGTGTAGCGCATGGTCGTCAGATCAAAATTCTAGGAGTTAGTCCATTTCATCCCCAGCTAAGTGGATAGGCTCTATGTATCTATGGTAGTTTAGACTAGTGAAATAACCCTCTACAAATAGATAGGTGGGTTGTTGTAAACAACCATCTCTTTGGCTATCTCTCTTTTGGCTAGCTCATTTATATTTAGAAAACCTAGTTTCATTCTCTAGTTTTCGCAGTAGTTTAGCCTGAGATCCGCAGATGATTTGAACTCTACATCTGTGTCTTTGTAATCTTCACCTCGTCATTCAAAGTAAAGGTGGCTAGATCCATCCATAGGATTTGTTGAATCATGTGCACTATTTTGTTTTTGCTGTAGTTTTGATTTGATTTTGTTCTTGCTCTCTCCTCTTTCCTTTTCTCTTTGGATTGTGGAATAACCTTCGAGTTCTTGAGTTGGAGATTGTTTTGAAGTTTTTCTTTGGGTTTGATTCCGACCTTATACCACTAAGAAACTCTGGTTTGCACGGTTTTTTGGTTGTGGATTGGTTTAAAAGGCAAAACCCCAACAAAACCCTAAGTATGTTTGTATTTTCTGATATGCGATTGATTTACAAATTCATTTGAGTTCAAAATTTGTGGAGACCTTGGAAACTCATTTGTTAAGGTGTGTGTAGAATTTCAGCTTAAGCGGAATCTGTTTGGTTCAGTTTCACATTCGAAAAATAAATTTGGAGCTGCTGAAAACGGCAATAGATAGCGATACAATTTTGGGCAGATTCAGACTTTTCTATGCCAGATACATTGTATCTGTTTTTTTGTTTGCCTTGTGTGAATCTTAAGAATATTTTGAAATAATAAAATCACTGGTTGGCTGATGCGCTTTTGGTTTGAGCAATTTCTTCGTCTCAATTGAAGCTAAGTGCATAATTTCAATTCTTAATAGCAAAATTTGATTGGCTTCCATTTACCTCCACGTGGTCACCTCACCGGTACTTCACACACAATGCCAATGCAATGCACCAGCCGACGAAGCACCAACAGCACTTCACCAAATAATATGTATACTACGGAGTATTGACTACTAATTCGCATGCACCAGCTAACTGAAACTAAAGATTTTACATAGGAGTCTTCACTAAGCCGATATAAAGTACAAGCAATTAACCTTTTTCACAAACAAGTAATTAAGCGAAAGTTACTAAGAGCGTACATATTTCTTCTGTAGCTGCAAATGACATGCATAAGCACGCCGGACCGGTGAAAAGCGATCAGGCAACCGAAAGAGCTAGTCAGTAAAAGATACATGCTTTATCACTGGTACTGCATTAATTAATGAAGGAGCTAGTGCTGAACAGTGCGGCAAGGACTCCTATAAATTGGCTGCCGTGCCGCTACCATCCAATCCACTCCACTCCATCATCCCGTGCCTCACGACACGAGTCACGAGTCACTCCAGGTCCAGGCCTGCTCTACTACTGCGGTCACCACCACCAGCACTACTCCAGCTGGGCAGCAATGGCGCCGCGAACGCTCGGCCTCAACGCGGCCCCGCTCCTCCAGGTACGTAACGTAACCCACTGCCCCGAAACTCTCACCGCGTTCGTTCGTAGCGGCCGCGTGCGTGTTCCTTCTTCCTCCTGCGCTAGCTGCGCGGTTCTGCTCTTCAGTACTCTTGTCCTGACAGATCTCATCTAGCTCCCAGATGAAAGTTTCACACTTTCACGCCTTTCCGGTCATTATGTGCACATGGAGGTGCTGAAATGGCGCACTGAGAAAAAGTGCCGTCTTTTTGGCTCACACAAACCAGAATGTTTTTTTGTCAATTCAAGATCAGAATTTTTTTTCCCCAGTCCACCGAACCAGATCGATCAGGTCATGTATGTGGTAGCAGCCAGTTGTTGATCTGAAGCACACTCCTGTTTCCTGGAACAGATTCTGCGGTCCCTGTGCCTCCTGGCCCTCGCCGCGGCGGCGGCGGTGTCCGGGCGGCGCCACGGGGCCTCCCCGGCGCGCGGCAGCGGGCAGAGCATGTACCTGGCGCCGGCCTGCCGGGCGCACACGGCGTCGGTGGCGGACTTCGGCGGCGTGGGCGACGGCACCACTTCCAACACCGCGGCGTTCCGGTCCGCGGTGGACCACCTGTCGCAGTACTCGGGCGAGGGCGGCGGCGGCGGCATGCTGTACGTGCCCGCGGGGAAGTGGCTGACGGGCCCCTTCAACCTGACCAGCCACTTCACCCTCTACCTCCACCAAGACGCCGTCATCCTCGCCTCCCAGGACGTAGGCGAGTGGCCAATCGTGGATCCCCTGCCTTCTTACGGAAGAGGGAGGGACAAGGTCGGAGGGAGGTTCGCTAGCCTCATCGGTGGATCGAACCTGACCGACGTAGTCATCACTGGCAGCAACGGGACGATCGATGGGCAGGGCGCCATGTGGTGGTCTAAGTTCCACAAGAACCAGCTCAAGTACACGCGCGGCTACCTCATCGAGCTGATGCACTCGGACACCATCTACATCTCGAACCTGACGCTGCTCAACTCGCCGGCGTGGAACATCCACCCAGTCTACAGCAGCAACATCGTGGTGCAAGGCATCACCATCCTGGCGCCGACCAACTCTCCCAACACCGACGGCATCAACCCAGACTCCTGCTCTCACGTCCGCATCGAGGACTGCTACATCGTGTCGGGCGACGACTGCGTGGCCATCAAGAGCGGCTGGGACGAGTACGGCATCTCGTACGGGATGCCCAGCCAGCACATCGTCATCCGCCGCCTCACGTGCGTGTCCCCGACCAGCGCCGTCATCGCGCTGGGCAGCGAGATGTCGGGCGGCATCCAGGACGTGCGCGCCGAGGACATCACGGCGATCAACACCGAGTCCGCCGTGCGCATCAAGACCGCCGTCGGCCGCGGCGCCTACGTCAGGGACGTGTTCGCGCGCCGGATGACGCTCACCACCATGAAGCGGGTGTTCTGGATGACGGGCGACTACAAGTCCCACCCGGACGACAAGTACGACCCCAACGCCGTCCCCGTTGTCGCCAACATCAGCTACCAGGACGTGGTGGCCACGGGGGTCTACAAGGAGGCGGCGCGCCTCCAGGGCATCCAGGGCGCACCGTTCCGGGGCATCTGCGTCGCCAACGTCACCGCCGACCTGTCCAAGTCCAGGAAGTACCCATGGAACTGCGCCGACATCGAGGGCGTGTCGGCCAACGTCAGCCCCGCGCCGTGCGACCCGCTACAGGGCGCGCACGACGGCGCATGCCCGTTCCCGACCGACACGCTGCCCATCGACCAGGTCACAGTGCAGCAGTGCGCATACGACATCCCGGCCACCAACTAGCAGCTCAATCAAGGAGTGTATTCGGATGTGGATCAGCCGCCTAGTACAACTTGTAGTTCAGGTCCAATGCAAGCGACTAGTAGTATCAAGTCTCATCAACACAATAACGACAGAATGAATCGGGCACTAGCCTAGAAAGCATTCATAAACTCCGAGCCTGTACACCATCTACAGCCTAAAGACTGACTTGACTCATCACCTGCCGCCGAAGAACGAGAAGAAGCCGCCTCCGCCTCCTTTCTTCTCGGGCCTCTCCTGCTCTTCGACCATGACCGCCGTCATCGCATCTCTTTCCACCAATCTCCAAGTAGCCTGCTCCAGAGCAAGACCAGCAGGCGTGGGCGGGTCATTCAGCACCAGCGGCACGCCCCTATTCGTACTCCGGATCACCTCCGTGTCCTCTGGCACCACGCCTAGTAAAGGCAACCCGAGCATTTCCTGCACGTCCAGCGCTGACATCATGTCCTCCCCCTTCACCAGGTCTGGCCGCACTCGGTTGACAACGATCTTGATGTCTTTGATGCCATCGCACTCCAGCAGTCCCGCGACACGGTCAGCATCGCGGAGAGCCGTAATGTCGGGAGTAGTAACGAGCACCGCCTCTTCTGCGGGTGCAATGGCAGTGACAAACCCAGCATCAACACCTGCAAAACAAAACATCAAGCAGCTGTCGTTAACACAGTTTCTATGCCATGGGTCAGAACTAAAACCTTGGTAAATGGATCCAAATCACATTTTAACAGAAATATTATTACACGCTAATGGCTCCAATTTTGAGAAATCTGATCATCCCATTATAAGGATGGGCTATAGTCATGGAAATCATGCCAAGTGCATTATATGCTCGGAATCCTTTCGTCTGTAGCAAGCAACAGGAACAAATGTGGGACAACTAAAATATTTGACATCAGCATCCCAATGAATCCAAGGTACAAGGGGATATATATATATATATATTGTCGGTACCCTGAAATAGGGATACCCCTTACTACAGTATGAAGACACGATACTCACGCGTCTATCTCTAGTTGCGTGGTAAACAGCACCCGACCCCACCACGTGGACGACTCCGGAACTGCCACGTGGCCAAGGAAGACGATATACTCCAAGGTATCATCAGTGGGTCCGGACCCCCATGGGAAAATGTCGGACCCCTGTGTATACAGACCGGACCTCCGGGTAAGGTCCAGGACCTCCACGGGCGTGAACCGGACCCCTGGGACGGGTCCCGGACCCCTCTGTGTGGGGTCCGGGCCACTCACAGCAGGGTCCCGAGATTCTGGGACAAAGAATACCCAGGCCTTAATCAAGGCCAGGCGGGGGTCCGGAGCCGACACGTGTCCGGACCATACCGTGTACGCTTCTGCTCCCCGCTCAGACGGAGACCCGATGCTGCCACGTGGCCTACTGCCCGTGATGTAAGCCAGCAGGCGGAGCCTGACGTAAGGCCCCTAGGCCGCGCGGCCTCTGCATTTATTGCGGATAAGGCGCGCCGCCTGTCCATTCCACTGGCAGGCGATGTGCCATCTCGACATTTAATAAGCCCTGTCCATTCCACTGGCAGGCGATGTGCCGCCTCAGCATTTAATGAGCCATGTCCACTCCGCTGGCACGCGGCGACCAGGCCATCCCGCAGGCGGCGTGCCTGTCCATTCCACTGGCAGGCAGTACGCCCGTGTTGCGGCGTACACTATGCTCATCATCACTCGCGCGTTACCGAGGGAGCGGCCGCGACACATCAATATCGTATGGACTACGGACATTATGGCGCCCGAAGATCACCCTGGCGTTACAGGCGTTAGTTACTTCCCTCCATTTTGCCCCTGGGCCCACATGTCGGGGCTCAGCATCCTTGTACGTGCCCCCCTTGAGCTATAAAAGGGAGGGCACACGACGTTACAAGGCAAACTCATACGCTTACTTAGACTCTCTCACACTCACTCAGACTCACAAGTTCATACAAGCTCTCAAGCTCAATACTACACACAGTGGAGTAGGGTATTACGCTCCGACGGCCTGAACCACTCTAAATCCTTGTGTGTTCTTGTGTTCTTCCCGATTCCATCTAGCAGGCAAAACGCTTAGGCCCCTCCTCATCTTAGGATTTAGGGCGGGTGCGTTCCGCCACCCGGCCGGAGAATTTCCTCTCTGACACACAAGGATTTAGAGTGGTTCAGGGCTAGTTTGGAAACTCAAATCCGCTTCGGGATTGAAGGGGATTGGAGAGGAAATTAGTTCATTTCCACTTCAATCTCCTTCGATCCCGAAGGGGATTTGAGGTTCCCAAAGTAGCCCTCAATGTTTTCGAGTGGGAGTCGTGTAGTTACTGACTAGTCGAATGTAAGTCGTTGATTACATTTCTTTATAATTTTCTATATATGCTAATACTAAAGACACACCGAAACGCTAAAATCGATTAGTTGCATGTCAAGCGCCTCAGCAACTAACAACGCCGGACCACGACTACGCAGTCCGTAGTCGCGCTCCAAGCCTTCATCGCGAGGGTGATTCCCACCGGCGGCTTGAGAGTAGAGAGAGAGAGCAGGTTTAGGATAACTGATTGCTTGATTCCTTTCCTCCAAGTTTGGTTACAATATATAGGCCAATGCCCAAACTAATCACTCCTAGATTTAAGGCATGAAAAGGAAACTAATCTCAACTAATCACTCCTAGATTTAAGGCATGGAAAGGAAACTAATCACTCCTAGATTTAAGGCATGGAAAGGAAACTAATCTTTTATTTCTAAATCTGGCCACTAACGGTGGCACCTTCCTGTGTCGCGCTAGCAGCCCGCTCTGCCGCGCGCCTGATGTCACGACGGCGCCTATACGTTTGCCCGTACATGACATATCTCCCCCACTCAACGTCCAGCTCGTCCTCGAGCTGAAATTGGGGAAACTTGTCACGGAAATCAGCCACATCCTCCCAAGTTGCAGACGCAGCGGACTGACCCTTCCAGTGGATGAGCACCTGGCGGACACCGCGCGCCAAGCGAAAGCATACAGTGTGCTCCGGTTCTGGAGTCACAGCCTCGTGAAGCATGGGTGGCAGTGGGGGAGGCACCTCCGGTGGATCGCCGATGAACTTCTTAAGAAGCCCCACATGGAAGACATCATGCAGCTTGGCACACGGGGGCGGGGCAAGGCGGACAGCAGCCTTGTTGATGCACTCGGTGATGTGGTACGGCCCGACGAAATGCGGCTTGAGCTTGCCCCTGGACAGCTGCGGTAGGGAAGCGCCAGCGCGCTGTCGAAGGGCTGTCGAAGGCGTAGAAGCACCCAGTCGCCCACGGCATTGGAGACCGGGCGGTGCAGCCGGTCGTAGAACTTCTTTTGGACGGCTTGAGCTTGCTCTAGCCGATAGCGAACATCCGCGAGGAGCTCTTCCCGAGCAGCCATGGTCTTGGCCACAGCAGTCACCCGCGTCTCCCCGGTTCGTAGGACCGGATGGATGGAGGAACCCGGCCATACACCACCTTGAAGGGGGTGTCCCAGAGCGACGACTGGTACGCCGTGTTGTAGACGTACTCCGCCCATGGCAGCCAACGCAGCCACTGCTTGGGCCAGTCCCCTGTGAAGCACCGGAGGTACATGACGATGACTTTGTTGGCCGCCTCTGTTTGGTCGTCCGACTGGGGGTGGAAGGCGGACGTCATCTGTAGTTTGGCCCCGGATAGCCTCATCAACTCTTGCCAAAACGTCGAGGTGGACACGGGGTCCCTGTCTGACACCATGGATTGAGGAATCCCATGGAAGCGAACAATCTCGCTGAAGAACGTCTGTGCCACAGATCTGCACTGTAGGGGTGAGCCAGCGGGATAAAATGACAATATTTGCTGAAACGGTCCACAACGATGAGGATCACCGACTTGCCCCCCACACGGGGCAGACCTTCTACGAAATCTAGGCCGATGTCTGTCCACACGGCCTGGGGAACATGTAGGGGCAACAGCAGTCCCGCGGGGTGGAGGTGCTCTGATTTGTTGCGCTGGCAGGTAGCGCAGGCGCGGACGAAGTCTTGCACCACTCGGCGCTTGGCGGGGAAGTGGAAGTCGCGGCGGAGGCGATGGAGAGTGCGCTGCACCCATTCGTGGTCGTCCTCGTGTGTAGCTGCCACAGGCTCGTGCAGTAGCGGCGAGTCCGGGGGAACATACAACCGGGCGGCATAAGCCACCATGTCGTCCAGGAGAGACCACGGCACGCCTCTGGTACCCGCGGCGATCTCATCTCTGATGGCGACGAGAGCGGGGTCCTGTAGTTGCGCCTGGCGAAGTCAGTCGATGAAGTCGAAGCGAGGTGCAAAGAGAGCCAAGACCGACCCCTCCTCGCAGGTATCGCGTCGAGCAGGGCATCGGTGACGGTGTTGGCGGTGCCCAGCTTGTACTCGACCGTGAAGTCGAAGCCGAGGAGCTTGCCCACCCAGTGGTGCTGCGGGATCGTCGCAAGGCGTTGGTCGAGGAGGAACTTCAGGCTGTAGTGGTCAGTGCGGACGATGAACGGTCGACCCCACAGGTATGGCCGCCAGTGGCGGACGGCGTGGACCATCCCAATGAGCTCGCACTCATAAGCTGCGAAGGAGCGGTGGCGAGGCGCGACCGGCCTGCTAAAGTAGGCGATCGGGTGCTGTTCTTGGATAAGGACCGCCCCAAAGCCATGGGTGGACGCGTCGCACTCGACGATGAACCCCTTGGTGAAGTCCGGCAACGTCAGCACGGGGGCCGACGTCACGGCGGCCTTAAGCGCCTGGAAGGCCGCCTGAGCGTCATCGTTCCAGAAGAACCCCTCCTTGAGGAGCGAGGTGAGGGGTGCCGCAATCTTGTTGTAATGGTGGACGAACTTGCGGTAGTACCCGGCGAGGCCCAAGAAGTCGTGCACCGCGCGCGCCGAGCAAGGGGCCGACCAGTCGTGGATGGCCTGCACCTTGGCCGGATCCATGGCCACCCCTTGAGCCGAGATAATGTGGCCCAAGTATGCCATCGAGGGGGAGCCAAAGGTGCACTTGGACCGCTTGATGAAGAGGACGTAGCGGCGCAGCTCATCGAGGACGGCGCGGATGTGTCGCAAGTGATCTGCCCATGTCTTGCTATAAATTAAAATATCATCAAAAAAGACCAAAACAAATCGGCGGAGGAACGGTCGAAGGACGTCGTTCATGAGCGCTTGGAATGTCACCGGGGCGTTGCAAAGCCTGAACGACATCACCAAGAACTCATAGAGGTCGTCGTGGGTGCGGAACGCCGTCTTGTGGACATCAGTTGGCCGCATCCGGACTTGGTGGTAGCCGGAGCGTAAGTCCAGCTTGGTGAAGTACCGCGCGTCGTGCAGCTCGTCGACGATAGGGATGGGGAAGGCGTCCTTGACGGTGAGGTCGTTGAGGGCGCGGTAGTCGACACAAAACCGCCAAGCCCCATCCTGTTTCTTGACGAGCAGCACCGGCGAGGACAACATCGAATCGCTGCGACGGACGATGCCTTGGGCGAGCATGGCAGCGCACTGCCGCTCCAACTCGTCCTTGTGCGCCGCTGGGTAGCGGTAGGGCCTAACCGCCACCGGTGCAGCCCCCAGTTTGAGGACGATGGCATGGTCCCGAGCCCGCTGTGGGGGGGAGCCTGGTGATGGAATAAGTCATGTGGTCAGCAGCAGTTGCAGTTTTGACTGCTGCAGGACAGCAGCAGTTGCAGCAGGACAGCATGCAGCAGTTTTTTGACTGCGCAGGACAGCAGTAGCAGCAGTCTTTTGACTGCGCAGCAGCAGCAGTCTTTTGGCTGCGCAGCAGCAGCAACTTTTTGACTGTTGCAGGACAGCAGCAGTTGCAGCAGGACAGCATGCAGCAGCAGTCTTTTGACTGCGCAGGACAGCAGAGGACAGCAGTAGCAGCACAGCAGTTTTTGACTGCACTTTAGTATCTAAAGGACAGCACCTGTGTGCTGCAGCGTGTAGTGTAGTGTGTAGTGCAGCCCCTAGGGCTATAAATATGTGTCCCCAACCCCTCTACGGGTATGGCATTGTGTAGTGTTTGAAGAAATAAACCGAAAATTGTCCCAACTCATAGTGTCATCCTCTTGATGAGAGTTAGAGTCCCTCTACTTACAATTGGTATCAAAGCCAAACTATCCTGCAGCCTAAACATCTCGTGTTCATCTCCTTCCCGCGCCTCTCCCCACACTCAGTCGGCAGCAAGAGCTCCAACTGTTCCTTCCTCCCCTGCTCAGACGAGCAGCCTTTCGTCTGAGACAGCCTCTTCCACACGCAGCGACCCCTCACTAGCCCACCATGTCCCTACGCTCGGCCACTTCGAGTGCGCGGCGCCAGCAGGAGGCCGAGGTCGCCGCGGCACAAGAACGCGAGCGAGCAGCAGCGGCGGCTGCAGCGACAGCGGCGAGGGCAGCACGGTTGGCGGCGGCGGAACTGGCAGCGGCGAGAGCGGAAGTAGAAGCAGCGGAGGCGGCGGAAGCTGCACGTGCGGCGGCAGCAGAGCTCGAGGTTCTGCGCGGCAGTAGAGCTGGCAGCTCTGCTTCTGTCGACGACAATAGCGACGAAGAGCTCAGGCTGGCGAGGGAAGCAGCGCGAGAGCAGGCGGCACAGTGGGCAGCCGCGTATCCCCATGGGGGCGCGCGTGGCGGCAACCCAGATAGGCGCCGACGCGCTGACGACGCTCTGGGCGAGGGCGCACGCGGCGGCAGCCCAGACGGGCGTAGACGCGCCGGCGGTGCTCCCGGCGGCGGCGACCGGGTCGACGGAGATCGCGGCCTCTACAGGCGGCGCGACTCTCCCTCCCCGGATCGGTACCATGGTCGCCGCATGGCCCAGGCCATTGTCAGGGACATCGGTCCCGGCGGTGGGTGGCCTACCCTCACCAAGACCAACTACGTCGAGTGGGCCGCAGTGATGAGGGTACGGCTCCAGGTTCGCCAAATGTGGGAAGCAGTTCGGTACGGCGACGTCGACTACCACGAGGATCGGCGGGCGCTGGATGCCCTCATTGCTGCAGTCCCGTCCGAGATGCAGTTTTCGCTTTCCCAGAAGCGGACTGCCAAGGAGGCCTGGGACGCCATCGCTGCGACCCGCATCGCCAGCGACCGTGCCCGCAAGACCACACTGCAGGCACTTCGCAAGGAGTGGGAGAACCTGGCCTTCAAGCCAGGTGAGGATGTTGATGACTTTGCTCTCCGCCTCAATACTCTGTTGCAGAAGATGGTGCAGTTCGGCGACGACACCTACGATGAGGAGAGAGCTGTTGAGAAGCTCTTTCGTTGCATCCCCGAGAAGTACAAGCAGATTGCTCGCTCGATCGAGTCTCTGCTAGACCTCTCCACGATGACAATCGAAGAGGCGATAGGTCGTCTCAAGGTTGTCGATGGCGACGAACCACAGGCTCCCTCTGGGCCTATCACTATCGGCGGGAAGCTACATCTCACTCGGGAGCAGTGGGAGGCCTGCCAGGGTGACAAGAAGAAGGGGGAGTCCTCCTCGACACGAGGCCGCAGACGCGGCAAACCGCGCAAGGCGCGTGGGGGCGCCCAGGTCGGGGCGCGAGGACAGGCTGAGGGTGGTGCCCGTGGAGGTGCCCAAGGCGGCGCCGTCGGCAACAAGAAGCCGGCACGAGACGACGGTTGTCACAACTGCGGCAAGCTTGGCCACTGGGCCAGGGACTGTCGGCAGCCACGACGTGGCCAGGCCAACGTCGCACAGGCGGAGGCGGAGGAGGAGGCCCTGCTCCTGGCACATGCAAACATCGAGCCATCTCCAGCGGCACTCCTCCACCTTGATGAGTCAAAAGCACGCGCTTTCCTCGGCGACGGCTCCAGCAAGGACATGATCGAAGGATGGTGCCTCGACACCGGCGCCACTCATCACATGACCGGCCGACGGGAGTTCTTCACCGAGCTTGACTCTAGCGTTCGAGGCTCCGTCAAGTTTGGGGACGCCTCCGGCGTAGAGATCAAGGGCGCCGACTCAGTCGTCTTCACCGCCGCGTCTGGTGAGCACAGGCTGCTCACCGGAGTCTACTACATCCCCGCACTGAGGAACTCTATCATCAGCTTGGGACAGCTGGATGAGAACGGTTCGCGCGTGGAGATCGAGCACGGAGTCATGAGGATCTGGGATCCTTCTCGTCGCCTTCTTGCCAAGGTACGCAGGAGTGCAAATCGGCTTTACATCCTCAATGTGAAGGTGGCACAACCTTGCTGCCTTGCTGCTCGTCGAGACGACGGGGCATGGCAGTGGCACGAGCGCTTCGGGCACCTTAACTTCGAGGCCCTGAAGCGGCTCAGTGCCAAGGAGATGGTACGAGGCCTGCCGTGCCTTGACCATGTGGAGCAATTCTGCGATGTCTGCGTGTTGACAAAGCAGAGACGGCTCCCCTTTCCCCAGCAGTCGAGTTTCCGAGCCAAGGAGAGGCTCGAGCTCGTGCATGGGGACTTGTGTGGCCCGGTGACACCAGCCACACCAGGAGGACGACGCTACTTCTTGCTGCTCGTCGACGATCTCTCCCGCTACATGTGGGTGATGATCCTTGGCAGCAAGGGAGAGGCTGCAAACGCCATCAGGCGTGTGCAGGTCGCTGCGGAGGCGGAGTGCGGCCGCAAGCTGCGCGTGCTGCGCACCGACAACGACGGCGAATTCACGGCGGCTGAGTTCGCGTCATACTGCGCGGATGAGGGCGTTCAGCGCCACTACCCCGCGCCGTACAGCCCGCAGCAGAACGGCGTCGTCGAGCGGCGCAACCAGACGGTTGTGGGGATGGCTCGGGCTCTCCTCAAGCAAAGAGGAATGCCAGCTGTCTTCTGGGGAGAGGCGGTGGTGACAGCGGTTTACATCCTCAACCGCTCGCCCACCAAGGCTCTCAACGGGATGACACCGTACGAGGCTTGGCATGGGCGCAAGCCGGCGGTCTCTCACCTACGGGTCTTCGGCTGCCTCGCGTTCACCAAGGAGCTTGGCCACATCGGCAAGCTCGACGACAGGAGCACCCCGGGGGTGTTCATTGGCTACGCGGAGGGCTCGAAGGCCTACCGCATCCTTGACCCAGGAACACAGCGTGTGCGCACGGCGCGCGACGTCGTGTTCGACGAAGGGCGAGGATGGGCGTGGGACAAGGCGGTGGACGACGGCATGACTCCGACGTACGACGACTTCACCGTCGAGTACGTCCACTTTGAGGGAGCTGGGGGAGTAGGCAACTCTTCTCCGAGCAGGTCCACCCCAGCCCCCAAGTCTCCACCGACTCCAGCGCCACGCTCTCCAGCTCCGGCTACAACGAGCTCTTCACCACCACGCACTCCAGCCACGACTCCGGCTACACCGAGCTCTTCGCCACCACGTACTCCAGCACCGACGGTACCCTCTCCGAGAACGTCCTCTCCGACACCAGCTTGTGTCGAGCACGACCCAGTGGAGCTCGTGACCCCGCTCTCCCGCGATGAGGAGCGCGTCGATGCGTGCTACGACGGCGAGCCGTTGCGGTATCGAAGGGTGGAGGGCCTTCTCATCGACCCGTCGGTGCCGGGTCGTGCGTCTCGCATTCTAGCAGGAGAGTTGCATCTTGCATGCGACGATGGTGAGCCTCGGTCTTTCGCGGAGGCCGAGAAACATGCGGCTTGGCGTGCCGCGATGCAGTCGGAGATGGACGCGGTTGAGACGAACCGCACTTGGGAGCTCGCTGATCTCCCTCATGGTCATCGCGCGATCACCCTTAAGTGGGTGTTCAAACTGAAGAGGGATGAAGCCGGCGCCATCGTCAAGCATAAGGCTCGCTTGGTGGCACGCGGCTTCTTGCAGCAGGAGGGGATCGACTTCGACGATGCCTTCGCCCCTGTAGCACGGATGGAATCCGTGCGACTCCTCCTCGCGCTGGCAGCCCTGGAGGGCTGGCATGTTCATCACATGGATGTCAAGTCGGCGTTTCTTAACGGCGACTTAAAGGAGGAGGTCTACGTACACCAGCCGCCAGGTTTTGCGATCCCTGGTAAGGAAGGCAAGGTGTTGCGCCTGCGTAAGGCTCTCTACGGCTTGCGACAGGCACCAAGGGCGTGGAATGCCAAGCTGGATTCCACGCTCAAGAGGATGGGCTTCATGCCAAGCCCGCACGAGGCGGCCATCTATCGGCGGGGCAATGGAGAAAATGCCCTGCTGGTGGGTGTCTACGTCGACGACTTGGTGATCACCGGCGCCAAGGATGCAGAGGTGGCAGCATTCAAGGAAGAGATGAAGGCCACCTTCCAAATGAGTGACCTGGGGCATCTCTCCTTCTACCTGGGGATTGAGGTGCACCAGGGAGACTCCGGGATCACACTTCGCCAGACCGCCTACGCCAAGCGCATTGTTGAGCTGGCTGGGCTCACCGACTGCAACCCAGCTCTCACTCCGATGGAGGAGAGGCTGAAGCTGAGTCGCGACAGCACGACGGAGGAGGTGGATGCTACTCAGTACCGGCGTCTTGTGGGGAGCCTTCGCTACCTCGTCCACACACGGCCTGACTTGGCATACTCTGTCGGCTACGTTAGTCGGTTCTTGCAGCGACCGACGACGGAGCATGAGCAGGCTGTGAAGAGGATCATCCGCTATGTTGCGGGGACTCTCGACCACGGTCTCTACTACCCGAGGTGCCCTGGGGCGGCACACCTTGTCGGGTACAGCGACAGCGACCACGCCGGCGACATCGACACTAGCAAGAGCACAAGCGGGATCCTCTTCTTCCTCGGCAAGTGCCTCATTAGCTGGCAGTCGGTCAAGCAGCAGGTGGTGGCCATGTCCAGCTGCGAGGCCGAGTACATAGCGGCGTCCACTGCTTCGACTCAGGCGCTCTGGCTGGCTCGACTGCTCGGTGATCTCCTCGGGAGAGACACTGGAGCGGTGGAACTCAGGGTGGACAGCCAGTCCGCTCTGGCATTGGCCAAGAACCCCGTGTTCCATGAACGGAGCAAGCACATCCGGCTGAGATACCACTTCATCTGAGACTGCTTGGCAGAAGGGAGCATCAAGGCGCGCTACATCAGCACCAATGATCAACTTGCAGACCTGCTCACTAAGCCCCTTGGGAAGATCAAGTTTGTTGAGCTTTGCTCCAGGTCCGGGATGGCTCAACTTTCTCACAAGACGACGCACAAGACTTAGGGGGAGAATGATGGAATAAGTCATGTGGTCAGCAGCAGTTGCAGTTTTGACTGCTGCAGGACAGCAGCAGTTGCAGCAGGACAGCATGCAGCAGTTTTTTGACTGCGCAGGACAGCAGTAGCAGCAGTCTTTTGACTGCGCAGTAGCAGCAGTCTTTTGGCTGCGCAGCAGCAGCAACTTTTTGACTGTTGCAGGACAGCAGCAGTTGCAGCAGGACAGCATGCAGCAGCAGTCTTTTGACTGCGCAGGACAGCAGAGGACAGCAGTAGCAGCACAGCAGTTTTTGACTGCACTTTAGTATCTAAAGGACAGCACCTGTGTGCTGCAGCGTGTAGTGTAGTGTGTAGTGCAGCCCCTAGGGCTATAAATATGTGTCCCCAACCCCTCTACGGGTATGGCATTGTGTAGTGTTTGAAGAAATAAACCGAAAATTGTCCCAACTCATAGTGTCATCCTCTTGATGAGAGTTAGAGTCCCTCTACTTACACCTGGCTGGCTCGGCGAAGACGTCGTCGAAGGCGTGGAGCAGGTCGTCGAGGAGGCCCTCCGTTGATGTGGCTGCAGCGACCAGTAGCCCCGACCGTTCTGCAATGTCGGACTAGCACACCAGCTGACCTTGGTGAGTGAAGGAGATGGTGCAGCCGATGAAGTCCCAACTGATTCGACCAATGGTGACCATCCACTGCGTCCCCAAGAACAAATCATACCCGGTGAGCGGCATGACGAAGAGGTCGACGGAGAACCGATCGCCCTCGATGATGAGCGGGGCGCGCCATATGACGCCGGGGCAGGTGACACGCTCCCCGTTGGCCACAGTCATCGTGAGACGTGGACGGGGCTGGATCTGCAGTCCGGTGCAACGCGCCGCAGCTTCGGCGATGAAGTTGTGTGTGGAACCCGTATCGAGGAGCGCGACGAGGGTGGAGGCACCCAACGATACTCGCACCTGCAGGGATTTGCAGATGGGGACGCCCGCAATAGCTTGTTCATTGGGTCGTCGACGCCCGCGATCTCGACGCCTTCCACGAAGAAAATGCGACGACAGACACGGTTGTGTCCACGGGAGTACGGTTCATTGCAATTGAAGCAAAGACTGAGGCGTCGTTGTTCCTCTTGTTCCTCCTGTGAAAGGCACTTCAACGGCGGGCCTTCCAGCCGAGGCGGCGCTGCACCCGCCGGTGGTGCAGGTAGCGGTGGGCGAGGGCCATGCGCGCTAGGCGCGGCCAGCAAGGCGCGAGGGGCGGCGCGGGCAGGGGGCTGAGTCGAC
The DNA here is from genome assembly GCA_029449295.1 of Zea luxurians. Taxonomy (NCBI): domain Eukaryota; kingdom Viridiplantae; phylum Streptophyta; class Magnoliopsida; order Poales; family Poaceae; genus Zea; species Zea luxurians. The sequence continues at coordinate 6,194,984 of JAOPSE010000005.1, read as the reverse complement.
TGGGCCAACCCCATCATCTCGACCTGTCGGGCGAGACTCATGGCCCCGACGAGCGTCTCCGGGTTGTGGATGCGGACGGAGTGGCTCATCGGAGGGAGGAGACTGCTCGTGTACAGCTGGACGCGTTGGCCCTCCTCGAGGCGACCCGCGCGGGGCAGGAGAGCCTGGAACCGGTTGGAGTAATCCTCCACCATCCCCGTGCGACGGCACTCCACCAACTCGAACAGGGGCGCCGATCGGAGAGGCGGACCGAACCGAAGGTTGAGCAATTCTTTGAAACGCGCCCACGGTGGCTTGCCCTCGTCCTCCTGGAGTTGAATGTACCAGATTTGGGCGACATCCTCCAGGTTGTACGACGCCATCCACACGCGCTACTCCGCCATGGTGCACTGTTGGAGAAAGTACGATTCACACTTGTTGATGAAGATCATCGAATCAGACTTGTCGTCGTAGCGGGGAAAATCCAGTTTCTGGAATCTAGGAGGGCGCTCGAGATCGCGAGGCCCCTCCTGGCGAGCGCCCTTGCTGTCCGCCGATGACGGGGAGGACTTTTCCTTCATCGCAGCCATCTCGGCCTTCAGGGTGGACATCTCTGTGGTGATTGATTGCAGCGCCTCCATGACATCCTTGATGGTGGTTCCGCCATCAGTAGCGGCTGTGTGGAGGAGGCATTGGAGGTTGGCGGCGATGGTGGTGGGCTAGGATGAGGTGCGACGGCTGTGGAGGACTGGTTGGTGCGCGTGGTAGAGGATCGACGAGACCTTGATACCAGGTTGTCAAGCGCCTCAGCACCTAACAACGTCGGACCGCGACTACGCCGTCCATAGTCACGCTCCAGGCCTTCACCGTGAGGGTGATCCCCACCGGCGGCTTGAGAGTAGAGACAGAGAGAGAGCAGGTTTAGGATAACTGATTGCTTGATTCCTCTCCTCCAAGTTTGGTTACAATATATAGGCCAATGCCCCAACTAATCACTCCTAGATTTAAGGTATGGAAAGGAAACTAATCACTCCTAGATTTAAGGCATGGAAAGAAAACTAATCTCAACTAATCACTCCTAGATTTAAGGCATGGAAAGGAAACTAATCTTTTGTTTCTAAACCTGGCCACTAACGGTGGCACCTTCCTGTGTCACGCGAGCAGCCCGCTCTGCGGCACGCCTAATGTCACGACGACCATGGTTATTAAAACGACGTTTAAACGTCGTTTAAACTATAAAACGCTATTTGGGTGATGAAACGCTGTAACGTTTCAGGATCTAGCATAAAACGTTGTTTTAGGGCGTATAAACGTCACGTTTCGACGTTTAAATGCTAAATGCAGTAAAACGTCACGTTTCTGGCGTTTTAGGTCTAGTGTCCCAACTGTGAAACTTGGCCTGGTCCAGTTCGGTCCTATCAGGCATTTGGCCCAGGTTGCAGCCTCCTCGTGCTCAAGCCTTCCCGTGCGGCTGCGGGCACTCCAGGCGCCGCCAGGCCGCCCGTCCACGTCCAGTCGGTCCACCCGTACAGCCGCCGCCAGGCCGCCCGTTCGCCAGCAGTCTGCCACTCCCATCCTGTTGCTTGACCGACTGCCAGCTAATGAGGCACTTGCCGAGGAAGAAGAGGATCCCGCTTGTGCTCTTGCTAGTGTCGATGTCACCGGCGTGGTCGCTGTCGCTGTACCCGACAAGGTGTGCCTCCCCAGGGCACCTCGGGTAGTAGAGACCGTGGTCGAGAGTCCCCGCAACATAGCGGATGATCCTCTTCACAGCCTGCTCATGCTCCGTCGTCGGTCGCTGCAAGAACCGACTAACGTAGCTGACGGAGTATGCCAAGTCAGGCCGTGTGTGGACGAGGTAGCGAAGGCTCCCCACAAGACGCCAGTACTGTGTAGCATCCACCTCCTCCGTCGTGCTGTCGCGACTCAGCTTCAGCCTCTCCTCCATCGGAGTGAGAGCTGGGTTGCAGTCGATGAGCCCAGCCAGCTCAACAATGTGCTTGGCGTAGGCGGTCTGGCGAAGCGTGATCCCGGAGTCTCCCTGGTGCACCTCAATCCCCAGGTAGAAGGAGAGATGTCCCAGGTCACTCATTTGGAAGGTGGCCTTCATCACTTCCTTGAACGCTGCCACCTCTGCATCCTTGGCGCCGGTGATCACCAAGTCGTCGACGTAGACACCCACCAGCAGGGCACTTCCTCCATTGCCCCGCCGATAGATGGCCGCCTCGTGCGGGCTTGGCATGAAACCCATTCCTTTGAGCGTGGAATCCAGCTTGGCATTCCACGCCCTCGGTGCCTGTCGCAGGCCATAGAGAGCCTTGCGCAGGCGCAACACCTTGCCCTCCTTGCCAGGGATCGCAAAACCTGGCGACTGGTGTACGTAGACCTCCTCCTTTAAGTCGTCGTTAAGAAACGCCGACTTGACGTCCATGTGATGAACGTGCCAGCCTTGCTGGGCTGACAGCGCAAGGAGGAGTCGCACGGATTCCATCCGTGCCACGGGGGCGAAAGCATCGTCGAAGTCGATCCCCTCCTGCTGTAGGAAACCGCGTGCCACCAAGCGAGCCTTGTGCTTGACAATGGCGCCGTCTTCATCCCTCTTCAGTTTGAACACCCATTTAAGGGTGATCGCGCGATGACTATGAGGGAGATCAGCGAGCTCCCAGGTGCGGTTCGTCTCAACCGCGTCCATCTCCGACTGCATCGCGGCACGCCAAGCCGCATGTTTCTCGGCCTCCGCGAAAGACCGAGGCTCACCATCGTCGCATGCAAGATGCAACTCTCCTGCCAGAATGCGAGATGCAGGGCCTGGCATCGACGGGTCGATGAGAAGGCCCTCCACCCTTCGATACCGCAACGGCTCGCCGTCGTAGCACGCGTCGACGCGCTCCTCGTCGCGGGACAGAGGGGTCACGAGCTCCACTGGGTCGTGCTCGACACGAGCTGGTGTCGGAGAGGACGTTCCCGGAGAGGGTACCGTCGGTGCTGGAGTACGTGGTGGCGAAGAGCTCGCTGTAGCCGGAGTCGTGGCTGGAGTGCGTGGTGGTGAAGAGTTCGTTGTAGCAGGAGCTGGAGAGTTTGGCGCTGGAGTCGGTGGAGACTTGGGGGCTGGGGTAGACCTGCTCGGAGAAGAGTTGCCTACTCCCCCAGCTCCCTCAAAGTGGACGTACTCGATGGTGAAGTCGTACGTCGGAGTCGTGCCGTCGTCCACCGCCTTGTCCCACGCCCATCCTCGCCCTTCGTCGAACACTACGTCGCGCGCCGTGCGCACACGCTGTGTTCTTGGGTCAAGGATGCGGTAGGCCTTCGAGCCCTCCGCGTAGCCAATGAACACCCCCGGGGTGCTCCTATCGTCGAGCTTGCTGATGTGGCCAAGCTCCTTGGTGAACGCGAGGCAGCCGAAGACCCGTAGGTGAGAGACCGCCGGCTTGCGCCCATGCCAAGCCTCGTACGGTGTCATCCCGTTGAGAGCCTTGGTGGGCGAGCGGTTGAGGATGTAAACCGCTGTCACCACCGCCTCTCCCCAGAAGACAACTGGCATTCCTCTCTGCTTGAGGAGAGCCCGAGCCATCCCCACAACTGTCTGGTTGCGCCGCTCGACGACGCCGTTCTGCTGCGGGCTGTACGGCGCGGAGTAGTGGCGCTGAACGCCCTCATCCGCGCAATACGACGCGAACTCAGCCGCCGTGAATTCGCCGCCGTTGTCGGTGCGCAGCACGCGCAGCTTGCGGCCGCACTCCGCCTCCGCAGCGACCTGCACACGCCTGATGGCGTTCGCAGCCTCTCCCTTGCTGCCAAGGATCATCACCCACATGTAGCGGGAGAGATCGTCGACGAGCAGCAAGAAGTAGCGTCGTCCTCCCGGTGTGGCTGGTGTCACCAGGCCACACAAGTCCCCATGCACGAGCTCGAGCCTCTCCTTGGCTCGGAAGCTCGACTGCTGGGGAAAGGGGAGTCGTCTCTGCTTTGTCAACACGCAGACATCGCAGAATTGCTCCACATGGTCAAGGCACGACAGACCTCGTACCATCTCCTTGGCGCTGAGCCGCTTCAGGGCCTCGAAGTTAAGGTGCCCAAAGCGCTCGTGCCACTGCCATGCCCCATTGTCTCGACGAGCAGCAAGGCAACAAGGTTGTGTCACCTTCACATTGAGGATGTAAAGCCGATTTGGACTCCTGCGTACCTTGGCAAGAAGGCGTCGAGAGGGATCCCAGATCCTCATGACTCTGTGCTCGACCTCCACGCGCGAACCGTTCTCATCCAGCTGTCCCAAGCTGATGATAGAGTTCCTCAACGCGGGGATGTAGTAGACTCCGGTGAGCAGCCTGTGCTCACCAGACGTGGCGGTGAAGACGACTGAGCTGGCGCCCTTGATCTCTACGCCGGAGGCGTCCCCAAACTTGACGAAGCCTCGGACGCTAGAGTCAAGCTCGGTGAAGAACTCCCGTCGGCCGGTCATGTGATGAGTGGCGCCGGTGTCGAGGCACCATCCTTCGATCATGTCTTTGCTGGAGCCGTCGCCGAGGAAAGCGCGTGCTTTCGACTCATCAAGGTGGAGGAGTGCCGCTGCGGCCGGTGCCGCTGGAGATAGCTCGATGCTTGCATGTGCTAGGAGCAGAGCCTCCTCCTCCGCCTCCGCCTGTGCGACATTGACCTGGCCACGTCGTGGCTGTCGACAGTCCCTGGCCCAGTGGCCAAGCTTGCCGCAGTTGTGACAGCCGTCGTCTCGTGCCGGCTTCTTGTTGCCGTCGGCGCCGCCTTGGGCACCTCCACGGGCACCACCCTCAGCATGTCCTCGCGCCCCGGCCTGGGCGCCTCCACGCGCCTTGCGCGGCTTGCCGCGTTTGCGGCCTCGTGTCGAGGAGGACTCCCCCTTCTTCTGGTCACCCTGGCAGGCCTCCCACTGCTCCCGAGTGAGATGTAACTTCCCGCCAATAGTGATAGGGCCAGAGGGAGCCTGTGGTTCGTCGCCGTCGACCACCTTGAGACGACCTATCGCCTCTTCGATCGTCATCGTGGAGAGGTCTAGCAGAGACTCGATCGAGCGAGCGATCTGCTTGTACTTCTCGGGGATGCAACGAAAGAGCTTCTCAACAGCTCTCTCCTCATCGTAGGTGTCGTCGCCGAACTGCACCATCTTCTGCAACAGAGTGTTGAGGCGGAGAGCAAAGTCATCAACATCCTCACCTGGCTTGAAGGCCAGGTTCTCCCACTCCTTGCGAAGTGCCTGCAGTGTGGTCTTGCGGGCACGGTCGCTGGCGATGCGGGTCGCAGCGATGGCGTCCCAGGCCTCCTTGGCAGTCCGCTTCTGGGAAAGCGAAAACTGCATCTCGGACGGGACTGCAGCAATGAGGGCATCCAGCGCCCGCCGATCCTCGTGGTAGTCGACGTCGCCGTACCGAACTGCTTCCCACATTTGGCGAACCTGGAGCCGTACCCTCATCACCGCGGCCCACTCGACGTAGTTGGTCTTGGTGAGGGTAGGCCACCCACCGCCGGGACCGATGTCTCTGACAATGGCCTGGGCCATGCGGCGACCATGGTACCGATCCTGTCGGGGACCATAATTAGGGGTACCCTCAAGACGCCTAATTCTCAGCTGGTAACCCCCATCAGCATAAAGCTGCAGAGGCCTGATGGGTGCGATTAAGTCGGGGATCAGTCCATACGAGCGACTCGATCACGCCTCGCCCGAGCCTAGCCTCGGGCAAGGGCAGCCGACCCCGAGGTGTTTCCGTCTCGCCCGAGGCCCCCTTTTAACGGCAGACACATCTCCGGCTCGCCCGAGGCCTTGCCTTCGCTAAGAAGCAACCCTGACTAAATCGCCGCGCCGACCGACCGAGTCGCAGGGGCATTTAACGCAAAGGTAGCCTGACACCTTTATCCTGACGCGCGCCCCCCGGCAGAGCCGAAGTGACCGCCATCACTTCGCCGCTCCACTGACCGGTCTGACAGAAGGACAGCGCCGCCTGCGCCATTCCGACTGCAGTGCCACTTGACAGAGTGAGACTGACAGGCAGACAGGCCTTGCCAAAGGCGCCATAGGAAGCTCCGCCCGACCCAGGGCTCGGACTCGGGCTAAGGCCCCGGAAGACGGCGAACTCCGCTCCACCCGACCCAGGGCTCGGACTCGGGCTAAGGCCCCGGAAGACGGCGAACTCCGCTCCGCCCGACCCAGGGCTCGGACTCGGGCTAAGGCCCCGGAAGACGGCGAACTCCGCTCCGCCCGACCCAGGGCTCGGACTCGGGCTAGGCCCCAGAAGACGACGAACTCCGCTTCGCCCGACCCCAGGGGTCGGACTCCGCCCTGGCCTCTGCCGAACGACCTCCGCCTCGCCCGACCCAGGAGCTCGGGCTCGGCCTCGGCCATGGAAGACAGACTCGACCTCGGCTTCGGAGGAGCCTCCACGTCGCCCGACCTAGGGCGCAAGTCCGCCACGTCAACAGGAAGCGCCATCATCACCCTACCCCGAGCCGACTCGGGCCGCAGAGAACAAGACCGGCGTCCCATCTGGCTAGCTCCGCCAGATAGGCAATGATGGCGCCCCGCTAGACCCGTGACGACGGCGGCTCTCAGCTCCCTTACGGAAGCAGGGGGACGTCAGCAAGGACCCAACCGCTCCGACAGCTGTCCCTCCGCCAGGCTCCGTTGCTCCTCCAACAGCCACGACACCACACCAGCTGGGTGCCAAGATCTCTCCGGCTGCCACATTGGCATGTACTTAGGGCGCTAGCTCACCCCCGCTAGACACGTAGCACTTTGCTACACCCCCATTGTACACCTGGATCCTCTCCTTACGCCTATAAAAGGAAGGACCAGGGCCTTCTTAGAGAAGGTTGGCCGCGCGGGGACGAGGACGGGGCAGGCGCTCTCTTGGGGCCGCTCGCTTCCCTCACCCGCGTGGACGCTTGTAACCCCCTACTGCAAGCGCACCCGACCTGGGCGCGGGACGAACACGAAGGCCGCGGGATTCCCACCTCTCTCACGACTCGTCTCCGGCCACCTCGCTTTCCCCCCCTTCGCGCTCGCCCACGCGCTCGACCCATCTGGGCTGGGGCACGCGGCACACTCACTCGTCGGCTTAGGGACCCCCCGGTCTCGAAACGCCGACAGTTGGCGCGCCAGGTAGGGGCCTGCTGCGTGTTGACGAGCAGCTTCCCGTCAAGCTCCAGATGGGCAGTCTCCAACGACCTCTCCAACCCGGGACGGTGCTCCGTTTCGGGAGTCTCGAGTTCATGTCTCTCGACGGCAGCTACGACATGATACTCCTTCCACCGCCGCGCGACGACGACAATGGCGGCCGACAGCCCGCCCGCCGGCGGCGGAATCGACGACGTCTTCCCCGCGTGGTGGAAGAACAACATTCGAGCTCGCCCCGTCCTCTCCCCCGCCATCGGAGGAGGAGGCGGGGCAACCAGGGCCGAGCGGGAGGCCGCGCTCCGTCGGTTGTCGAGCGAGCCGACGTCCCCAGCGCCCCAACGGAGGGCGCGTCGGGCGTCGACCTCGCGTTTGAGACGAAGGCGAGCGCCGTCCCCCCGCGACACGCCAATCTCGAGCAAGTGGACGACGCCAGCACGCTCGCGGAGGGCCTGCAGGACGTCGCCCTCGTACCCAAGACGACGGCGCAACCAGTCCCCGACGTGACTATGTCGCTCCTCGTCGACCAAAAGGTACCGACCGATTCCCATCCTACGTCATTTCGACTCGGCCTCAACCCGCCTAGCGACCTCGCTTTGGCGGGCGCTCACGTTGAGGCGAGTGCAACCCCTCTGGGTTTCGTGTGCGGTCGCCTTGGGACCGATTGACGGACGTCTCGACCTACGGGCCCTCTGGGTCCGAGGAAGATGACGATCCCAGCGTCTGTTGGGATTTCTCTGGATTTGGCAACCCCAGTGCCATGCGGGACTTTATGACCGCATGTGACTACTGCCTCTCCGACTGTTCCGACGGCAGCCGCAGCCTTGACGACAAGGACTGCGGCCCAAGCCGCGAATGTTTCCACGTCGAGCTAGGGGATCCCTCCGAAGGCAACCGTCTCGGCATGCCGGAGGACGGTGATCTCCCTAGGCTGGTGCCTCGCGCCGACATCCCGCGGGAGCTAGCTGTGGTCCCCGTTCCGGCGGGGGGTCACGACCCACAGCTCGAGCAAGTCCGCGGGGCGCAGGCCAGGCTCGACGAGGGAGCAGGAGCGCTCGAGCCGATCCGCCGGGACGTCGGGCAGGTATGGACGGGCCAACCCCCGGCCGGAGAAATACGTCACCTGCCCAGGGTTTCCAGCACCGCGTCGCCAACAATGTCAGGGACAGGCCGCCACCCGCATCCAGCGGGGTCGGTCAGAACCTGGCAGCCGCAGCGATGCTCCTCCGCGCGATGCCAGAACCATCAACCACCGAGGGTCGGCGAATCCAGGGAGAGCTCAAAAATCTCCTGCAAGGCGCTGCGGCCCGGCGGGCCGAGAGCTCTGCCTCCCGAAGGCAGGGGTACCCCTCGGAACCTCATGCCGCGACTTCCCGATTCATGCGGGAAGCCTCGGTCTACACCGGGCGCACGCGCAACACCGCGCCTGCGGCCCCGGGCCACCTCAGCAACGAGCACCATCGTCGCGACCGTCGGGCCCGCCTCGACGAAAGGGTGCGCCGAGGCTACCACCCCAGGCGTGGGGGACGCTACGACAGCGAGGACAATCGAAGTCCCTCGCCCGAACCACCCGGTCCGCAGGCCTTCAGCCGGGCCATCCGGCGGGCGCCGTTTCCGGCCCGTTTCCGACCCCCGACTACTATCACAAAGTACTCGGGGGAAACGAGACCGGAATTGTGGCTCACAGACTACCGCCTGGCCTGCCAACTGGGTGGAACGGACGACGACAACCTCATCATCCGCAACCTCCCCCTGTTCCTCTCCGACACTGCTCGCGCCTGGTTGGAGCACCTGCCTCCGGGGCAGATCTCCAACTGGGATGATTTGGTCCAAGCCTTCGCCGGCAATTTCCAGGGCACGTACGTGCGCCCCGGGAATTCCTGGGACCTCCGAAGCTGCCGGCAACAGCCGGGAGAGTCTCTTCGGGACTACATCCGGCGATTCTCGAAGCAGCGCACCGAGCTGCCCAACATCACCGACTCAGATGTCATCGGCGCGTTCCTTGCCGGCACCACCTGCCGCGACCTGGTGAGCAAGTTGGGTCGCAAGACCCCCACCAGGGCGAGCGAGCTGATGGACATCGCCACCAAGTTCGCCTCTGGCCAGGAGGCGGTCGAGGCCATCTTCCGAAAGGACAAGCAGCCCCAGGGCCGCCCGACGGAAGAGGCTCCCGAGGCGTCTACTCCACGCGGCGCCAAGAAGAAAGGCAAGAAGAAGTCGCAAGCGAAACGCGACGCCGCCGACGCGGACCTTGTCGCCGCTGCCGAGTACAAGAACCCTCGGAAGCCCCCCGGAGGTGCCAACCTCTTCGACAAGATGCTCAAGGAGCCGTGCCCTTACCATCAGGGGCCCGTCAAGCACACCCTCGAGGAGTGCGTCATGCTTCGGCGCCACTTCCACAGGGCCGGGCCACCCGCAGAGGGTGGCAGGGCCCGCGACGACGACAAAAAGGAAGATCACCAAGCAGGAGAGTTCCCCGAGGTCCGCGACTGCTTCATGATCTACGGAGGGCATGCGGCGAATGCCTCGGCTCGGCATCGCAAGCAAGAGCATCGGGAGGTCTGCTCGATGAAGGTGGCGGCGCCAGTCTACCTAGACTGGTCCAACAAGCCCATCACCTTCGACCAAGCTGACAACCCCGACCACGTGCCGAGCCCGGGGAAATACCCGCTCGTCGTCGACCCCATCATCGGCGACGTCAGGCTCACCAAGGTCCTGATGGATGGGGGCAGCTGCCTCAACATCATCTACGCCGAGACCCTCAGGCTCCTGCGCGTCGATCTGTCCTCCGTCCGAGCAGGCGCTGCGCCCTTCCACGGGATCATTCCTGGGAAGCGCGTCCAGCCCCTCGGACGGCTCGACCTTCCTGTCTGCTTCGGAACGCCCTCCAACTTCCGAAGGGAGATTTTGACGTTCGAGGTGGTCGGGTTCTGAGGAACCTACCACGCGGTATTGGGGAGGCCATGCTACGCGAAGTTCATGGCCGTCCCCAGCTACACCTACCTGAAGCTCAAGATGCCGGGCCCCAACGGGGTCATCACCGTCGGCCCCACGTACAAACACGCGTTCGAATGCGACGTGGAGTGCGTGGAGTACGCCGAGGCCCTCGCCGAGTCCGAGGCCCTCATCGCCGACCTGGAAAACCTCTCCAGAGAGGTGCCAGACGTGAAGCGACACGCCGGCAATTTCGAGCCAGCGGAGACGGTTAAGGCCGTCCCTCTCGACCCCAGTGGCGACACCTCCAAGCAGATCCGGATCGGTTCCGGGCTCGACCCCAAATAGGAAGCAGTGCTCGTCGACTTTCTCCGCGCAAACGCCGACGTCTTTGCGTGGAGTCCCTCGGACATGCCCGGCATACCGAGGGATGTCGCCGAGCACTCGCTGGATATTCGGGCCGGAGCCCGACCGGTCAGGCAGCCTCTGCGCCGATTCGACGAGGAGAAGCGCAGAGTGATAGGCGAGGAGATCCACAAGCTAATGGCAGCAGGGTTCATCAAAGAGGTATTCCATCCCGAATGGCTTGCCAACCCTGTGCTTGTGAGAAAGAAAGGGGGGAAATGGCGGATGTGTGTAGACTACACTGGTCTCAACAAAGCATGTCCGAAGGTTCCCTACCCTCTACCTCGCATCGATCAAATCGTGGATTCCACTGCTGGGTGCGAAACCCTGTCTTTCCTCGATGCCTACTCAGGGTATCATCAAATCAAGATGAAAGAGTCCGACCAGCTCGCGACTTCTTTCATCACGCCCTTCGGCATGTACTGCTATGTCACCATGCCGTTCGGTTTGAGTAACGCGGGTGCGACGTACCAGCGGTGCATGAACCATGTGTTCGGCGAACACATCGGTCGTACGGTCGAGGCCTACGTCGATGACATCGTAGTCAAGACAAGGAAAGCCTCCGACCTCCTCTCCGACCTTGAAGTGACATTCTGGTGTCTCAAGGCAAAGGACGTCAAGCTCAATCCCGAGAAGTGTGTCTTCGGGGTGCCCCGAGGCATGCTCCTGGGATTCATCGTCTCCGAGCGGGGCATCGAAGCCAACCCGGAGAAGATCGCAGCCATCACCAACATGGGGCCGATCAAAGACTTAAAAGGTGTACAGAGGGTCATGGGATGTCTCGCGGCCTTGAGCCGTTTCATCTCACGCCTCAGCGAAAGAGGCCTGCCTCTGTACCGCCTCTTAAGGAAGGCCGAGTGCTTCACTTGGACCCCTGAGGCCGAGGAAGCTCTCGGGAACCTGAAGGCGCTCCTCACCAAGGCGCCTATCTTGGTACCCCCAGCTGATGGAGAAGCCCTCTTGGTCTACGTCGCCGCGACCACTCAGGTGGTTAGCGCCGCGATTGTGGTCGAAAGGCAAGAAGAGGGGCATGCATTGCCCGTTCAGAGGCCAGTTTACTTCGTCAGCGAGGTGCTGTCCGAAACCAAGATCCGCTACCCGCAAGTTCAAAAGCTACTGTATGCAGTAATCCTGATGAGGCGAAAATTGCGACATTATTTCGAGTCTCATCTGGTAACTGTGGTGTCATCCTTCCCCCTGGGGGAGATCATCCAGTGCCGCGAGGCCTCGGGCAGGATCGCAAAGTGGGCGGTGGAAATCATGGGCGAGACAATCTCGTTCACCCCTCGGAAGGCCATCAAGTCCCAGGTATTGGCGGACTTCGTAGCCGAATGGGTCGACACCCAGCTGCCGACGGCTCCGATCCAACCGGAGCTCTGGACCATGTTTTTCGACGGGTCGCTGACGAAGACGGGAGCCGGCGCGGGCCTGCTCTTCATCTCGCCCCTCGGGAAACACCTACGCTACGTGTTGCGCCTCCATTTCCCGGCGTCCAACAATGTGGCTGAGTACGAAGCTCTGGTCAACGGATTGCGAATCGCCATCGAGCTAGGGGTCCGACGCCTCGACGCTCGCGGCGACTCGCAGCTCGTCATCGACCAAGTCATGAAGAACTCCCACTGCCGCGACCCGAAGATGGAGGCCTACTGCGATGAGGTTCGGCGCCTGGAAGACAAGTTCTACGGGCTCGAGCTTAACCACATCGCCCGGCGCTACAACGAGACTGCGGACGAGCTGGCAAAAATAGCCTCGGGGCGAACGACGGTTCCCCCGGACGTCTTCTCCCGGGATCTGCACCAACCCTCCGTCAAGATCAACGACACGCCCGAGTCCGAGGTACCCTCGGCCCAGCCCGAGGCGTCCTCGGCTCAGCCCGAGGTACCCTCGGCCCCCGAGGGCGAGGCGCTGTGCATCGAGGAGGAGCGGAGCGGGGTCACGCCTGATCGAGATTGGCAGACCCCGTACCTGCAATATCTCCGCCAAGGAGAGCTACCCCTCGACCAAGCCGAGGCTCGGCGGGTAGCGCGACGTGCCAAGTCGTTCGTCTTGCTGGGCGATGAGAAGGAGCTCTACCACCGCAGCCCCTCGGGCATCCTCCAGCGATGCATCTCCATCGCCGAAGGTCAGGAACTCCTGCAAGAGATACACTCGGGGGCTTGCGGCCATCATGCAGCGCCCCGAGCCCTCGTCGGGAATGCTTTCCGGCAAGGCTTCTACTGGCCGACGGCGGTGGCTGACGCCACTAGAATCGTCCGCACCTGCGAAGGGTGTCAATTCTATGCGAAGCAGACCCACCTGCCCGCTCAGGCTCTGCAGACGATACCCATCACCTGGCCCTTCGCTGTGTGGGGTCTGGACCTCGTCGGCCCTCTGTAGAAGGCGCCCGGGGGCTACACGCACCTGCTGGTCGCCGTCAACAAATTCTCCAAGTGGATCGAGGTCCGACCCCTGAACAGCATCAGGTCCGAGCAGGCGGTGGCGTTCTTCACCAACATCATCCATCGCTTCGGGGTCCCAAACTCCATCATCACCGACAACGGCACCAAGTTCACCGGCAGAAAATTCTTGGATTTTTGCGAGGATCACCACATCCGGGTGGACTGGGCTGCCGTAGCTCATCCCATGTCGAATGGGCAAGTAGAGCGTGCCAACGGCATGATTCTACAAGGGCTCAAGCCTCGGATTTACAACGACCTCAACAAGTTCAGCAAGCGATGGATGAAGGAACTCCCCTCGGTGGTCTGGAGCCTGAGGACAACGCCGAGCCGAGCACGGGTTTCACGCCGTTCTTCCTGGTCTACGGGGCCGAGGCCGTCTTGCCCACTGACCTGGAATACGGCTCCCCGAGGACGAGGGCCTACGATGATCAAAGCAACCAAGCAAGCCGAGAAGACTCGCTGGACCAGCTGGAAGAGGCTCGAGACAGGGCCTTACTACACTCGGCGCGGTATCAGAAGTCCCTGCGACGCTACCACGCCCGAGGGGTCCGACCCCGAGACCTCCAGGTGGGCGACCTGGTGCTTCGACTGCGGCAAGACGCCCGAGGGAGGCACAAGCTCACGCCCCCCTGGGAGGGGCCATTCGTCATCGCCAAAGTTCTGAAGCCCGGAACGTACAAGCTGGCCAACAGCCAAGGCGAGGTCTACGGCAACGCTTGGAACATCCAACAGCTACGTCGCTTCTACCCTTAAGATGTTTCCAAGTTGTTCATATACCCCGCACCCACGCAAAGTTTAGTCAACAAGGAAGGGTCGGCCTCGCCTCGGCAAAGCCCGACCCTCCCTCGGGGGCTAAAAGGGGGGAAACCCCCTCTGCGTCAAAATTTTCCTCGAAAAAAAAATCTCTTTTACCAGGACGGGCAGAAGGCCGTAGAGTTGGAGGTCGGTCCGCGGCCAGCCTTGGCTATCACGTCGGCGGAAGAACCTCTTCCAGCTGCCGTGGCAGACGCCGGCGCCGCGAGCGGCTCCGAAGCCACTCGCGTCCGAAGGCCAGGCACGCTGCAGATGCCAGCGCCACGGACGACAACCGCTCCTCCCTCCGATCACTGAGTAAAGGAGCGGGCCGCCGCCCACGCGGGGGCCGACCTCAACTCGGCACACTCCCCTCCCCAGCCCTGGTGATGAAAATCCTTGAGGCTGAGGGAGGGGCAAAGGTCGCAGCCCGGCTCGCTTTCCCCCACCATCAAGCCGGAGGTCACCATCTTGGGTGACCGCCGGTGGAGGGGTGCAGCCGGGCTGCATGATGAAAATCCTTGAAGCCGAACGATGGCTGAAAGGTACCAACTCCCACGGAGTTGCGTTCCTCCAACGATGGGGCGAAAAGACGGCGGTTTCCCCCATCCGGGGGTTTGGAAGTTGGAAAGACACGGTGCATAAGGGAGGAAGAAGACATGGTCGCCTTACGAAAGGGGTCGCCCTCCTTTTAAAGGCGACTCTCCCTGCTTGCGCCCCCAACCGTCACAGGCTGAGTCTTCTCCAGCACGCTCCAAAGCCCTCCCCTGCGGCGCGGGGGCTGGGTCCCGCATGTCATGCAGACCGGCTCCAAGCAGAAGAAGCCAAACTGCCGCGCGTGGTGCACGCAACCGCCCAGCGGTTACAAGTGACCCTCCACTCTTGCCCAGACCAACGGGCGAAAGAGGCGGGCAGCCATGCAGGCGGCATGCAGCCGCGCCAAGTGGACACGCTTCTCCGACTCCTGACACGCCAGCATGGAGGCCCAGGCCCACGCGTCGCGCGACCGGCGCGCCGGATGCTGCATGCAAGCAACTGTACCGCCTGCGCCACCACCGCGCCTCCTCGATTGCGGAACCAATACCGCGACTCGAGGCGACCCAGCGCGCGACCCAGCAGCGCCAGCCTGGCGCGGCGGCCAACGCGGCCAAAGGTGGGCCGGCAGTGATGACGATGGCAGGCGCGTGGGAGCAGCGGTCACGTCGTCAGCCAAGCTCACGTCCCATCCGGAGGCAGCGAGAGAACCCCCTCTCACGGCGTGAAGACAACGCGCCCGTGATCCGTTCCTCGAACGGCTCGCGCACGCGCAACGGCAGCCCCGCCAACTACTCGCCCCGTCGCATCAACTCCGCGGCTGGACAGGCGGCGCTTCTGGCAGGAGCAGCGGGCGACGCTTCGCCTTCGCCGAAACAACCGCGCCAAAAAAGGTACGCCGCGTCGTTCGGTTTCGTATCCTTTTTCCTTTTTTCCTCTTTCTCTATCTCTTGCGACAGGGACCGGGAAAGGGGGATACCCCGAAAGGGATCCTTCCCCGTGAAGGAACTAGGCTCCGAGCCTCCTTACTGATCAGGGGTTCGAAGGCTGGCCCCCCGGAGGGTTCAACAGCCGCCTCAGATCGCGTGGGCCCTACACCCACTACTGGTCAGAGGTTCGAAGGCCGGCCCCCCGAAGGGTTCCACGGCCGCCTCAGGCTACTCGGGCTCCGCGCCCATTACTGATCAGGGGTTCGAAGGCTGGCCCCCGAAGGGTTCACAGTCGCCTCAGACACCGAGCGAGGGATGACCAGGGTTACGTTCGATACATAACCAAGGCTCGGGCTGCGCTCCCGAGGTACCCTAGGACATTTCCGAGACCAGCGGGAGCGATTTTGTAACGGAATCCCATCGGAGGGAGGCATCGAGCCCTCGGACCCCGTCGCTAGGGGACCGGGTCCGGCAGATCACCCGCAGGTACTTTTGGGCGTGCCTCTGGGCCCCTAGCGGACCCCCAACGAACGGGGCACGGACGTCCACTCGGATTACCCGCTTGCAGCTCACCGGAGACACCATGTTCGGTGCCCATCGAGGGTAACATGGCGTTCTCCCCCCCCCCCTCCTCCTTGCGGAAAGGCGACGTAGGGGCGTATGTAAAAAAGCCGAGTCTGTCCCTGATCGCCCTCTCGCCCTGTGCGGAGGCTCGGGGGCTGCTCTCGCAAACCCGGCTCCGGCCAAACCGTTGACAGCGTCAACATACCAGCCCGAGAACTTGGGCCCCGACCGTGCACCCGGGCTACGGCCAGTTCGCATGAGGGAACCACCAGACCAGCCGAAGCATTACGCAAGTCATTAAGACCTCGAAGGAGTGAAACCACTCCTCCGAGGCCTCGGGGGCTACACCCGGCGGGTGCGCTCGCACGCACCCACCGGAACAAAATGCAACCGAGAAAGGCTGGTCCCCTTGCAAAAAAGTGCGACGAAAGCCTCCAAGCGAGTGCTAACACTCCCTTCGAGGCTTGGGGGCTACTGTCGGGGACCATAATTAGGGGTACCCTCAAGACGCCTAATTCTCAGCTGGTAACCCCCATCAGCATAAAGCTGCAGAGGCCTGATGGGTGCGATTAAGTCGGGGATCAGTCCATACGAGCGACTCGATCACGCCTCGCCCGAGCCTAGCCTCGGGCAAGGGCAGCCGACCCCGAGGTGTTTCCGTCTCGCCCGAGGCCCCCTTTTAACGGCAGACACATCTCCGGCTCGCCCGAGGCCTTGCCTTCGCTAAGAAGCAACCCTGACTAAATCGCCGCGCCGACCGACCGAGTCGCAGGGGCATTTAACGCAAAGGTAGCCTGACACCTTTATCCTGACGCGCGCCCCCCGGCAGAGCCGAAGTGACCGCCGTCACTTCGCCGCTCCACTGACCGGTCTGACAGAAGGACAGCGCCGCCTGCGCCATTCCGACTGCAGTGCCACTTGACAGAGTGAGACTGACAGGCAGACAGGCCTTGCCAAAGGCGCCATAGGAAGCTCCGCCCGACCCAGGGCTCGGACTCGGGCTAAGGCCCCGAAAGACGGCGAACTCCGCTCCACCCGACCCAGGGCTCGGACTCGGGCTAAGGCCCCAGAAGACGGCGAACTCCGCTCCGCCCGACCCAGGGCTAAGGCCCCGGAAGACGGCGAACTCCGCTCCGCTCGACCCAGGGCTCGGACTCGGGCTAAGGCCCCGGAAGACGGCGAACTCCGCTCCGCCCGACCCAGGGCTCGGACTCGGGCTAGGCCCCAGAAGACGACGAACTCCGCTTCGCCCGACCCCAGGGGTCGGACTCCGCCCTGGCCTCTGCCGAACGACCTCCGCCTCGCCCGACCCAGGAGCTCGGGCTCGGCCTCGGTCATGGAAGACAGACTCGACCTCGGCTTCGGAGGAGCCTCCACGTCGCCCGACCTAGGGCGCAAGTCCGCCACGTCAACAGGAAGCGCCATCATCACCCTACCCCGAGCCGACTCGGGCCGCAGAGAACAAGACCGGCGTCTCATCTGGCTAGCTCCGCCAGATAGGCAATGATGGCGCCCCGCTAGACCCGTGACGACGGCGGCTCTCAGCTCCCTTACGGAAGCAGGGGGACGTCAGCAAGGACCCAACCGCTCCGACAGCTGTCCCTCCGCCAGGCTCCGTTGCTCCTCCAACAGCCACGACACCACACCAGCTGGGTGCCAAGATCTCTCCGGCTGCCACATTGGCATGTACTTAGGGCGCTAGCTCACCCCCGCTAGACACGTAGCACTTTGCTACACCCCCATTGTACACCTGGATCCTCTCCTTACGCCTATAAAAGGAAGGACCAGGGCCTTCTTAGAGAAGGTTGGCCGCGCGGGGACGAGGACGGGGCAGGCGCTCTCTTGGGGCCGCTCGCTTCCCTCACCCGCGTGGACGCTTGTAACCCCCTACTGCAAGTGCACCCGACCTGGGCGCGGGACGAACACGAAGGCCGCGGGATTCTCACCTCTCTCACGACTCGTCTCCGGCCACCTCGCTTTCCCCCCTTCGCGCTCGCCCACGCGCTCGACCCATCTGGGCTGGGGCACGCGGCACACTCACTCGTCGGCTTAGGGACCCCCCGGTCTCGAAACGCCGACAGATCCGGGGAGGGAGAGTCGCGCCGCCTGTAGAGGCCGCGATCTCCGTCGACCCGACGCCACCGCCGGGAGCACCGCCGGCACGTCTACGCCTGTCTGGGCTGCCGCCGCGTGCGCCCTCGCCCGGAGCGCCGTCAGCGCGTCGGCGCCTATCTGGGCTGCCGCCACGCGTGCCCCCATGGGGGTGCGCGGCTGCCCACTGTGCTGCCTGCTCTCGCGCTGCTTCCCTCGCCAGCCTGAGCTCTTCGTCGGTGTTGTCGTCGACAGAAGCAGAGCTGCCAGCTCTATTGCCGCGCAGAACCCCGAGCTCTGCTGCCGCCGCACATGCAGCATCCGCCGCCTCTGCTGCTTCTACTTCCACTCTCGCTGCTGCCAGTTCCGCTGCCGCCAGCCGTGCTGCCCTCGCCGCTGCTGCTGCTCGCTCTCGTTCTTGTGCCGCGGCGACCTCGGCTTCCTGCTGGCGCCGCGCACTCGAAGTGACCGAGCGTAGGGACATGGTGGGCTAGTGAGGGGTCGCTGCGTGTGGAAGAGGCTGTCTCAGACGAAAGGTTGCTCGTCTGAGCAGGAGAGGAAGGAACAGTTGGAGCTCTTGCTGCCGACTGAGTGTGGGGAGAGGCGCGGGAAGGAGATGAGCAAGAGATGTTTAGGCTGCACGATAGTTTGGCTTTGATACCAATTGTAAGTAGAGGGACTCTAACTCTCATCAAGAGGATGACACTATGAGTTGGGGCAATTTTTCTGTTTATTTCCTCAAACACTACACAATGTCATACCCATCTAAGGGTTGGAGACCCATATTTATAGCCCTAGAGGCTGCACTACCACACCTTCTCACACACACTACACAACAGGATTGTCCTCTAGATGCTAAAGAGACTACAGAGGACAGTCAAAAGCGACTGTTGTCCTCTAGATGCTAAAGCGACTACAGAGGACAGTCAAAAAGCGATTGTTGTCCTCTAGATGCTAAAGAGACTACAGAGGACAGTCAAGCTGTCCTCTAGATGCTAAAGGACTACAGAGGGCAGTCAAAAGCGACTGCTGTCCTCTAGATGCTCAAGACTTATTCCATCACCGTCCGCCTCGCCTGGCCTGACGTTGTGCGCCTTGCGCCTGCGCTGTTCGAGCGGATCAGCGCCACTGGCCGCCGATGTGGTCTGCTGCAGTGCTGCTGCTTCTCTATGTCCAGCCGACGTCTGCTGCAGTGCTGCTGCTTCTCTGTGTCCCGCCGTCGTGGTCTGCAGCCGACGTCTGCTGTTTCTCTGCATCCAGCTGTCCACACCAGCTCGTGTTGACTGCTACTCTACTCTGTGCTCTATTGAAATTATGATATATTGAATTTTTTCTGTGTTGTTTAGAACTATGTTTAAAACGTTTAAAAGTCAAAACTCCACCTATGAGCGTTTCAACGTTTCATCGTTTTAATAACCTTGACGACGGCGCATATACGTTTGCCCGTACATGACATTGCAATATTGCATGCCTCACAAGATCTCTACCATTCGTCTTGGTCCTCACCTAGTCATAAATCCTTCCATGTCCATAGTAAAATCCGGTTATCTTCTTTGCTTTAGCAATGCAGCCACCAAAATTTTTTTATCTTCCCAATAACCTCCAACATGAGATCTAAGTAGTGGGCAGCACAAGGTGTCCAAAATAAGGTAGAAAACTTGTCTATTAGCATCCTACCTACTAGTGTTGAGATGATTGGGTGGGCTCACATTTTATACCTAGGCCCAAATATGTCGCCCAACTCAAATGCTACGACTAGTCGTGACTAGTTGACGAGTCGAGCGACTAGTAGAGAAAGTTGAGTCGCTAAGATCGACTATCACATCTACACCGACTTCTCAACTAGTCGTGACTAGTCGCTCGACTTTAAAACCTTGATATATATACCTTGTATCATATAGATTCTAGAGGTTCATTATGAACTCTTAGACTATACATTGAAATGCCAAGCCGCTCTCTCAATTTCATACCATTTATGCGATGAAAGCACCCACATTCTGAGATTGGAAACTATCAAGCATCTAAAAACTGGTACATACATAAAAATTAGTATCCTGGCTCTGAAACCACCAGTCTTCTAAATATCGTATCTAAAGATGAACTAGCATTGCAAAAAAAAACAATGAGTACCCTGGTTCTGGAATCATTCTTGACATCAGAAAGCAGTCGAAGAGTGATGAATCTGGGAGAAACCATGAAATGAAATCCAACACCCCAATTGATGGCTGCTAGATTTGGACAAACTAATTGTTTGCCATCGCTACAGGATGGATGGCACAGAAAATGCCATGTCAGTGACTCACCTGCCAGTGACTGATGATTTAGTGTCATCCATAAAGATGGCAAAAAGTTAAATGGCTGCTAGATTTGGTCAACCGGAGCTACTAGACCAAAGTATGTTTGATTGATTAGGACTGGTAATGGAACTTACTCAAAATGTGAAGGGAGCAAGCATGGCTCCTGAAACATCCTATTTCAGTTCACCCTTCTAACTAATGGATTAGACAGTAGTAGTGGTATCTCTGGATAGTGGAAATCCCTGAAAGATTGGGGTTGTTGAGGCCATCCAAATGGTTCCTCAATTCGTTGTATCGTGATACTAAAAATTCATTGCAAGTTTTTGTTCGATTGGTACATCAGTGACCGAAAATGCGGATACAACTGACCTGCGGGGCAGTCGATGAGGATGAATGCGGGTGGGCTGGTCGAGCGTCGTAGCGCGTCCGCGACCCAGGTGAGGGTCTTGGATCCGAACGCGAGGGGCAGCTTGGAGCGGGGCTTGGAGAGGCAGAGGAGGTGGAGGTCGTGGAGCGCGCGGTGGCGGACGAGCGCCTGGTCGAGTCGGCAGTCTCCCGCGAGGACGTCGGCGGCGGTGAGGTGGACGCGGTTCTCGAGGCCGAGCAGGAGGTCGAGGTTGCGGAGGCCAGCATCGGCGTCGACGGCGACGGCTGGGAGGCCGAGGCGCGCGAGAGAGGCGGCGAGGTTGGCGGTGGTGGTCGTCTTTCCGACGCCGCCCTTGCCGGAGGTGACGACCACCACGCGCGGGGTCGGGCCCGAGAGCTCAGGCGCCGTGCGCCCCCCGTGGTTGCGCGCGGAGACGGCCCGCGTGGATGCCGCCGCCGGAGGAGGGGGCAGCGGGAGGAGGCGCGGCGGCGCGAACGCCATCGGCGGACTAGGGTTGGCTAGGGTTTTGTTCGGGAGCTGGGACCGGGGAGAGGTCAGTCCGAGTTGGAGGTGGTGGTGGCGGTGGCCGCGACCATGGCCGATGCTACAGTACAGTATGTGTGTGCCACCGCATTTTTTGGTGGGAAAGGGTTGAGGAGGCGTTCAGGAACAGCCGAACAGGACAGACTTTAGAGGTGTTTGCTGGCTAAAAATTATTAATGGAATTAGCTAACTAACAAATCTCTACTGACTATTAAGAGAGAGTGTAGACTGCCCTGCCGCTACCCAACGCCCCCCGCTACCGTGCGCCCAGCCCCCACGAAACCCGCCGCAACCGAACGCCCGCACGCCCGCTGTCGCCGCGAATCTCGCACGCCCGCTGCCCCCACGAAACCCGCCGCAACCGAATGCCCGCATGCCCGCCGCCGCCTCGAAATCCGCCACCGCAAAACCTTCCAGTTCCGAACCGCTCGCACGGACGTCGCGCAAGCCGTGCTGCCCGCCTGCCCCCGGAAAATGAAAATCCCATATGTCGGCATCGCCTGCATCGGCGCCCGCGGAGAACGCAGGGGCGGGCCTGAGGCGGGTGACGATGTCGCGTCGTCGCAGCCCCCGAAGCGAGCCAAGGTCCGGATCTCCGTCCATCCCCCATGCATGTAGCCCCTTCAGGTCTCTGGTTTTGATCTGGTTTTTGTTGTTATTGCGATCTCGTTGGTGGTAGGTTGGGTGCACGGAGGCACACACCACGAAGTCGTCGGTGGCGCCAGTAGAAGTCGGCACCGTTGCGGGCCCACTGCCCAACACGGCTGGTCTGCAGGCGCTGACCGGCGCCATGGACAAGCTGGAGGCCCTCTTGAGGCCCAAGGAGGGTCAGTCCAATCCGGCCGGTATGAGCCTTGTCCCTACAATGTGCCTACGGCGTTCTTTCGGTTTTTGGCTTCGGGCCTTAGGGTTTGATGAGTTCCGTTGTTTGTGTAGGGCATAAGCGGGGCACTAACGATAAAGATATAACGGCGAAGATAAAGAGAGCCATGGATTTATCGGCAAAGATAAAAGAAAACCAAGGATAATGTGGCTGGGATATTGAATAAGCCACAGGCGGCAGCCACCAGCAGGCGTCAGGAGCCCTGGTGCAGACTAATTTCACAATATACCATGGTGCGACTTCTCTTGTCTTTTCACTTCTCTTTCAATTAGTAGAACTCACCCATGATCTCTCGTGCTTTGGATGAGACCTTAATTACCATGAACTACATGGCACATGTTACGATTTCTTTGTAATTGCTATAGAAATACCATATAAAACCTCATATCAGAACTCAGGAATATGCAATACTACCTTGAACCTTACCTGTTTTCTATCTGCTCTGAGTCTTGTAACTTTAAAGAAAGCACCATCCAACCCTATTCAGTTGCAATATACACAGATACGCTTTCTGTTTACTTTCTGTTTGTGGAAAAATAATTTCATACATAGTTCTATCTCAGTGCCAAGGTTATTAAGATGTTTTGTGCTTCATTTTTGCTTTATTGGATAGGTTGTATGTGATGTGACGTTTGGTTTCATTTGTTGAGAAACTTCAATGTCCCATTGTTAGTGTTTGTGTGCATATGATATTGTATAAGATTTAGGATTTAAGGTGCCTTTCAGTGAGTTAACGAACTTCATTATTGCTCTTTGGAGCAACTAAAATGATTGAACTTATCATATACCAATGGATTGCCATCTGCTATATTTTTTTCAACAGCACCCTACCCTTTCTATTTACGGTGCGCTTTTCACTATCGGTCATGGAGCACATCATGATTTCAGACTGGGCGAATCATCCACTGCCTCACATGTTTGTAGACTGAAGCAGACTAAGGTACTATGAATTTATTTTTTGTTTTTTTCCTACATTTGTTCCCCTTTTATTCTGACATTTTGTTCTAGCGAGGTGCACTCCTTGAAGTCTTTGAATCCAAAGTTGTCTGTGTCAATGGGAAATCTTTGGACAAGGCTGCCAAGATTACCTTGAATGGAGGAGATGAAATTATCTTCCGTTCACCAGTGAGGCATGCTTATGTATCCTTTTCTATTGTCTATTTCTTTATCTATTAAATACTCCCTATGTTTTTGTTTTTTTAAATGTATGAAACCTGGACAGGTTAAATAGTTAACAAAGGAAATAATTACATGTATTAAACATCATATTTTAAAACAAAGGGAGCATCTTACTTTTATGATTAAGGCTAATTGGCTAAACACAAATGAACCTTGATTTTTATTAGACTTGTTCGTAATAAATATAATATAATGATGGTCAAAGAAGTAACATTTGTCATTGGAAGTTTTTATTTCCTTAATGTAATGGTAGATATTTGAGCAACTTCATCGGGAGAAATCAAGCACTCCAGCATGATCTATGACAACAACTCAAAGATGGTCATGATTTGTAAGCAAGGGTTAACCCTTCGCTCCAGCCATGTTCTAACTCCATAGCTCTGGACCAAGTTACTACTGAACAAATGCAATCATATATCCATTGCTTGAAAGTTCGATGATGCACCCTTCTTCCTCCTCCTTTTCTTGTTCTTGGAGTCCTTCCGCTGCTTCACGGCATCGCCCTTTGTAGCTGCAGGTGGCTACGTTGCTAGCAGGTGCTGATGGATCGCAGCAAATGGGTCAAGCTGGAACTACATCTTTCCTAGCACAGCCTTGAGATGACCAGCCTCCTGTAACCTAGACAAGAAAATTGGGTTTACAGTCCAAAACTACAGTTGAAAAACATGACGACCTGAATGAAGCAAGGGAGAAGGTGTGAAGAGAGGATTACACTAATGTCTGTCTTGACTTGCAGTTTAGCTTTGCTTCAGGTTTCTGCTTTGGTGCACCTGGTTTTGGGAGGGACTTGGACAGTGCTGAGAGGTCATATGCTTTTAGTTTCTTCTGACGTCGACTCCGTGTATTTTTCTGCTGAACAAAAAAAAATTGAAATTGTAGAACACTAGCATCATAAGAAAAAGTGAAAGGAAATGCAACTTATACAAATATGTTGATAAATGATAAGTGTGTGTTTATATATGAGTAAGGTGTCGCCTCGCCTTATATCTTTCCGCTTAAAAGGTAAAAAAGTGGTTATCGCCTTAATAACTATAGTACAAATGCAAACATATCTACTAACTATTAAGAGAGGAGTGTAGACTGCCCCCGTCTCCCTACCCCGCTCGCCCGCCCGCCCACGAACTTCAGGATTGTCGCGTCGCGCCTCCGCCTCCCAGGATTGTCGCGCCGAGCCTTCGCCATTTTCGCCGCCGCGCCCTCGACACCACCTCCCAAGTATCCTCGTGCCCGCCCCTACCGCCATCGTGTGTCCCCGCCCCGCCTATGTCTGCCGTTGTGCCCCACCCCAGTCCCAGAGGCGAGCGCGAGAAAATCCCTATTCCGCAATCCCCACGCCATAGCCTCCCCTCCCTCCCCGTCTTCTCCAAATTCAATCGTCTCCAAGCGCCAATCCGCCCCGTCTCCAAATCCTAGGCAGGCAGCCAACTAGCCATGGAGTGCGAGCCGGAGGAGCTGCAGTTTCTGGGCGTCGTCGGCATCTACCGCTTCTCCGTGGAGATCCTCCGAGGCTCGCACCGCCCGCTCTTCGCGCGCATCGCGACCGCCTTCGCGCTGCCCCTCTCCACGCTCTTCCTCCTGCACGTCGCCATCTCCCACGTGCTCTTCACCCACATCGACTCCGACGACACGACCCTGGACGCATCCTCCCCGGACACCGACACGCAGCGCCGCCTGCTGTCCCGCCTCGCCTCCGTCTGGCTCGCCTTGCTCCTCTTCAAGTCCGCCTACCTCCTCGCGCTCCTCCTGCTCTCGCTCCTCTCCGTCGTCGCCTCCATCTACTTCGCCAAGCGCAACACACTCACCTTCCCACGCATGCTCTCCGTCGTGCCTCGCGTCTGGTGGAGGCTCGCCGCCATGTTCCTCGCCGCCTTCGCGCTCCTCTTCGCCTACCACTCCTTCGTCGTGCTCGTCTTCGTCGGCCTCCTCGTTGCCGTGGACAACGGCTCTGGTCTCGCGGGCCTGCTCACCTTCCTTGTCGCCGTCGCCTACCTGCTCGGCCTCGTCTACCTCGGCAGAAGAAAGGGTAAACCAAAATCAAAACCAAAGGATACAGGTTCATGGTTTGATGGCGGCAGAAAAGCCATGATCCAACTAGCTGGAGAACTTTTCTGGAAAATGGGTGAAGATCTGGATAGCATCGCAAAAGATTATACAGCTTCTCTTGATGCTTTTATTATGCAGCTGCCCATGCAACAACACGTCGATTTGAAGTTCCTTCTCTTCTGCCTTGACTTCACTGAATATTACGGTCGTGTTTCCTCCAACAAATGAATGTGAGCCGCTTATGTGAAAAACTAGGAGTTAGATTGACCGTTTGGTTGTGACTTCACTGAATATGAGCTGTGTTTCCTCCAACAATTGATCTTGGTCGCTTGACTGGCAATGGTCACTTCTATTTTCCTTGCACCTCCTATAGAAGAGGATCTGAATACCCTTTTACTGAGGATTGCCAATGCTAGAATCTAGTGATTCTGTCAGCTGTTTGCATGCTGATGCTTATGTGCCGATTCAACGAGGCTAAAGCCACACATTTCATGCAACTCTGTACAAAATTGTAAGTTTGTTTTGATCATGATTTTCATGGATGTTCTGGTGTAAATTTAATATATATTTTTCTCTATTAATTTCTTGAGAATTAAAGTTGGAGGTCTTGAAGATTTGTCCTTAACAGTTTGTATTGTCAGTTTTACAAGAGCAGATATCTCATTACACTGGTTGTTGTTCTTGGATTTGAAATTTTTATTTGAGCTGCTGTCTGGAACTCTGGATAGCATGCTGTGGTAAGAGCCGCTGATGATAAGATAATATATATGTTGCTCATGTAAAGGAGAAGTGTAGAACAAAAAGGTCTCGACTTATAGTGAGTTCATTTTCCCACTGTTATGTAATCTTTCAGTTGGTTTGACCACGGTTAAAGAAATCTGATACTGCTACCGAGACATGAGAGACTATGCACGAGGCATGCAAATTAACAAGACTCATACAAGCGCGGAACAATGTGTTGATGGGGCACAAGGGTAACACATGCTCAAGTCTTAACATATTTGGCTTCCGAGCAAACTTTCTCCAGACTCCCAAGGAAATATAAGATCCGATTAGATATGTGTCGATGCTCATCCCAGCATACTCCCGTTGCAACGCACGGGCACATACCTAGTAAATACATAATTATTAACTAATTTACTAAAAATAGCTAATAGTTGAACTATTAGTTAAGGTGTTTGGATGTCTCAATTAATTTTAGCGGCTAACTATTAGTTATATTGAATTCAAACACCCCTAGACTAGTTATAACAAAAACCTCTAAATGGTCTTGTAACCTAAATTTAGAGAATGAGATCATCATCTACTCCCTCTAGCAACGTCTTAAATTTAAAGGACGCTGCTGGATCCTCTATATATAGAGTTTTTTTGAAACGATTCTCTTTCCATTTGAATACTTTAAACAGCCAGTTTAGCAAAATTAAAATATGTACGATACAATTGAGAGTATGACAAATACGTATGTACAAAAAATAAAAATATCTCTAATATAGGACATGATTTAGAGAATGTTGTTGGAGTAGAAGAAGATATATGGGATGAAATCTTTTAAAGAAGACTGTAAAGGATGGATATAGAGGATAAATATAGAGGACATGATTTAGAGGACGTTGTTGGAGAAGATATTTGAGATGAAATCTTTTTAAAGAAAACTGTAAAGGACGACTATAGAGGATGAATATAGAGGACGTTGCTGGATACAGTCTTACAACTGCACCAACGCTACGGATTCATTAAAAAATATCAAAAATTTAAAACAATTCATTTTTACATAAAAACGTAGGAAAAAAGAAACTTATATTCAAAGCCTTACTAGCAAAGTGCTCATAGGTTGCTATAGTTTCATTTATATTTAAGTGTAAAATATAAAACATGAAGCCATATATTAGTTGGGTGTGAATATTGGTTTAGAGGCAACAATTATAGTTTAAATCTTTATATATATACTAGCCAGTTGCTCATACTTTGCTATGGTTTTTATATATCATATAAATAGGTATTAAAATATTTATTCAAATAAATTATAGTTTATTTCTAAACACTAAGATATGTGTGGTCTGGCGGTTAGCCCCAAATTTTTGGAGATGAGGTGTGGATTCGAGTGCTCGCTTCGCACTTTTTTGCGTGGTATGGTAGCTGTGTGGGTGGGGCCGAGTGCTGAGCATGTGCAGTAGCTGGCTGCGTGGGCACTGGGGTCCACAGGGCAGTAGCTGAGAGAAGGGCGGGAGAACCAGTCAAAGAGCGTGGGGTGGGACTAGAGTGTCAGCGTGTCCACAGGGCATTAGCTAAGAGAGCAACAGGAGAACCAGTCGGGACGCGTGGGGCGGGCCCAGAGTGTCATCATGGAGGGTGAAGCTGTGGTAGCATCAGGTGACTACATTAGGTTCTTAATAGAGTAGTAAGATAAATAGGTATTGAGATATTTATTCAAATATAATTATTGATTATTTATAAACACTGATGTATGTTTGGTCTGGTGGTTACCCTCTAATGTTTGGAGCAAGGGGGTGTGGGTTTGAGTGCTCGCTTTGAACTATTTTTTGCGTGGTGTGGTAGTACAGAGGGTGAAGTCGTGGTAGCACCAGGTGCCCACATTAGTTTCTTAATAGATTATTAGGTATATGCCCGTGCGTTGCCACGGGAGAAGTTAAAAATTCGTATAAAACATAGATACAAAACGACAAACAATGTTATGATATACAAAATTCATGTGGCAAAATAATAATATATTAACGGTACACTAACTGCTTGCTCCAGTACAAACCACGTCTCAAAACAGAAAGAGAACGCCCAAGACGCAAAAGCCAGAATGAAATTGTTGATCCATGAACAACGATGCGCACTGAAATATTCACAAGACCTGCTGCAAGCTGAAGTACCCATTACAATGTGCAAGCCCTTCGTGGTCCTCTATAATCATCAACGAAAGATTTGTAAGTTATAACTACTATTGCAAGGATTTAAAAAACTTAGACCACTCACATAAGAATACTGGATGTAAAGGATACATGTAGCTTATTGAACAAAAAAACTTCACATGCAAAGAGAAGAAAAAACATGAATCACACCAAGGTGTAGGTTATACTCATTAAATCTGATATAACAAGACTAATATATCATCCAAACTGCATCGAGAGGCACCAGTCTAGGTTAACAACTAACAAGTAATGCATAGGCATGGGGGCAAACATTGTGCACTTCCTAAACTCATTGTGTACTTCCTGCCAAGTGCTCAGTGTTTTTAGCAAAGTTGTCATAGGTTAATATCCTGATCATGTTGCATACACCGTACACTTCTACGGTTTAGCCAAAGCAAAGTCAAATACATGTTCTAACAAAAAATAAAAGCATTAAAATCACATACCTCCATCTAGAATCACCAACCCATCGACAGAAGAGGATATGTAAAGTGCATAAAGAAACGCCATCAGAGAGATGTACAAAACATTTAAAATAAAGACAGAAGATCTTGTCATTGGCTAGCATAGCCTTCTCCGTGATCTAGCTGAGATTGAAATCAAAGATCGATATTGAAATCAAAGATCACAACCCCAAACCAATTTGACATCACCGGAACTTGAGACATAGATAACGAATGAATGGAAACGGAAAAAACAATTTTATTAGCTGGTGCAGATTTCTCAGGACGCATCATTTAAAATAAAGATAGAAGATCTTGACATTGGTTGAGATTGCCGTCTCCATGATCTAGTTGATGTTGAATTCAAAGATCACAAATCCGGACTAATTTGATATCACTGGAACTTGAGCCACAAATAATGAATGACCAGAAATGGCAAAACAAGTTTAGTAGCTAGTACAGATACCTCACAATGCATCTCATTCCACGGACTGAAACCATTTCCACATAAATTAGGCACCCAGGGCAATGGATGCATATGGTTTGGACTTGCAATTGGTGGCAACCTCTCATTTCCTCTGACTCAAAAGTTAGAAAGTGTTGAGGACTTGTTCTCAAATGCTATGAATTAAGAACAAGGCAACACAAAATGTTAAATATTAACGCCCTTCGTCCTTCGAAACATTATTTCCCTTAGGACATAATGATCTCCAGACGAAGGTCATGAAGGACATACCTTCGAACATCGAAGGTATGAAGGTAACAGAAGGAAACGAATACAAAAGATAACATAAACAGTCGTGTAACATTATCAACTCATCTTCATTATATTATCATGAGGAAATAAAACAATATTGAATTACATTTGATACCTTCGACTTGATAGACAGCAAAGGTACAAGCGTGATGCAAAAGTAAATGCCAAGTCAGTGTGAACAATACGGGAGCACTGTTCATCTATTTATAGGCACGAGACGCAGCCCATGTAAAATTACACCCATGCCCTTTACATTTGCTAATGACTCTATAGTGATCCATCGAGGTCCAAATAGCCTTTTCCCTTTTAAGTTGGTTTCATTTCCTGCTGTCATGCCGAAGCTCCCTTGCGCGTAGCTTCGGCGCTGCATCAACCTTCGTATCCTTTGTGCTTCTCCTACTATGGTTCTGATTCGAATCCGAAGGTACCTGTTCTTGTATTACAACTCCGGAAACATTGTTAAATCATGCTTTTGAGGACCTTCGGAAGACGAAGGCCCCCAACAGTAGCCCCTCGCAAGGTTAATTTGTTAGAATAACAAATTCATATTGCGATATGGACGAAGGCCCTAAGCCGAAGGTCCGAAAAAACACCTTCCCCTTGCTAGAATAGCAATAGTTAATGACAGACGGGCCCCTCCAACTTGGAGCGCACTGGGCGTATAAATAAGAACCCACCCCGAGCACATTTGATACGCTATTCTGCCGCCTGCTTTGCTTGCTCAATTTTTAGCTCTTGCCTACCAACGCTTGCTTGGTTTTTTAGACTTTCTAAGCTTCGGCTTTAAGGACATATTTTCACCATTTCCGAAGAGAAGATGTCTCAAGACAAAAAAAGTTGTTGCTGAGACAAAGCTGAGCGAAGAGGAGAAGCTCCTTGAGAAGAAGACTGCTGGATTTATTGAATCAATAGCAAAGACAAATACAGAAAAGATTACTAAGGAGATTCTAGAAGGCTTATCTGAAGATACTGATGACAGCGACAGTTATGATGCGGAAAGTGGGGGCGAAGACTCCGAAGATCGGCCCTGGCGACCAAGTAATGCAGTTTTTGGGAAATCAACTATCAGACAGAGTCATCTTGATAATATGAGAGGAAAGTATTTTCGAGATATGTCTATTGTGAGGGCTGACAATGGAGACAGGACTGTTCCTGTTCCCGAAGAAAATGAAGTCGTGATCTACCGAAGCTTCTTCAAAGCT
This sequence comes from Zea luxurians, assembly GCA_029449295.1. Lineage (NCBI taxonomy): Eukaryota > Viridiplantae > Streptophyta > Magnoliopsida > Poales > Poaceae > Zea > Zea luxurians. The sequence goes on along the minus strand of JAOPSE010000005.1, from coordinate 6,164,548 downwards.
GGGCTTTAGTTCCCCTTAAGCAGATTTGTGGTTGAAGTTTTAAAGATATATCAGATTTTCCTTCACCAGATTACTCCCGAAGCAATTATCAGAATGGGGATCTTCGTCTGGGCCGTGAGGAGTCAAGGTTTGGAGCCAAGTGCAAAATGTTTTTGCAGCATGCATGAACTTTCGTATGAGACGAAGCCTTGGGGTAAAGAACAGTATCATAACAATTTTGGTTGTTATAGCTTCGTTGCTCATTCTGGCTCAAGCTGCCCAGTGCCAACTTTTCGGAAGAGATGGCCCGGAGACTGGATGAAAGAATGGTTCTATGTGAAGAATGATTTAAAGGCGAGAGAAGACATTACATAGATCATCATGCACCCTATTTGGTCCCGCTTCGGCCTTCAGAAACCGAAGGTAGAAATTGATGAAGCAGCCGAAGGATGCCGAAGGGCCTTCGACACAATTTGCTCTTTCATCGGGACAAGGGATTTAGTCCAAGAACATGTGGCCTACATGATATGCCATTTGATAGACAACTGGGAGATGCCAAAAGAGACCATCAGCAACCCTAGCAAGGGTGGTTTGGTTCGATTAAAATATACCTTCAGGTTTAGAGATCAATTTATCGAACCAGACGATGACTGGCTGAAATGTGTTGAAAATACTAGTGATGAACTACTTGGAGCATACTCCAAGTCTGAAGATAATGCATTATCCGCGGCCTTCGGGAGCCGAAAAAAGAAAAGACTAAATAGGGTTTTTGACGCTATTGGATTTGTGTACCCTGACTATCGGTACCCGCCGCGGGGGCAGAAAAGAAAGGGTGCAACTTCTGGGAAGGATGTTACTTCAGCTACTCCAAGCGAGCCCGCGCCGAAGAGGAAAAAGGTGAAGGTTCTTACTCACCGACCGCGCTACATTGAACCGGCCACAATGCCTGAATTTGGCGGTGAGACCTCTTCGGCTACTGAAGCCAAAGGACCTGCTCTTACGCAGAGGATTGAAGAGCCGGCTACAATGCTGAAGGCTGACAAAATTGAAGAACCGAGAACGAAAGAGACGAAAACATCAGAAGTTCTAAGCCCTTCGGTAGAAGTGGAGGCGCCAAAGACACAAAAAGATCTGGTAGCAACCCCCAAGAGAAAAAGGATGGCTAGTGTATTAGATGTGCTGGAGACGATAAAAACTTCAAGCTCTACTCCAGGAAAAATTGCCAAGGCTTCGAAAACACAGATTGAAACCGAGACAAAGCCGACCGAAGCCAAAGCTGGGCCTTCAGAGCCCACCAAGGAGAAATCCTCGGAAATTGGAGAAAAGGCAGCGGAGGAAGAAGCTATAGAACAGATTTTGCCTGAAAAAGCTGCAGCTCCTTCTCCCGAAGCTTTGAAAGAAAATATTGAATATATTATTCGTCATACTTTGGGAAAAAGCTCTCTAAAGAAGAAGAATGAGAAGCTCAACACTATGCCCAGAAGCTGAAATATCCAAAGGGGGCATTAGTATTCAACGACAGTGGAGAAGAGGATTTCTTGTATTGTCTCCCAGTCAGCAAGGAGATTTCTGTCTGCCGGGAGATGAGCAGAAGCTTCGGATTCCCGACATTAGAAGACGGGATTTCAGTGCTGTCAAAAGATGAATTGGCTGACAGTTTAGCATATAATAGTATAAAGGTGTGAAAATCAAAAAAAAAACTTAAAAACGAATTTTTTTCATTTGCTTATACTCAATACCGTACTTCTTTTGCAGGGCATGATCCTTAGCAATGCCCTCAGGGCGCAGAAAAATACTGAAGACGAAGGATGCACTATAGCTCTGAACAACCTTCGTTCAGAAGTAATTGAACTAAGGAACGAAGGTCTTGAAAAAGATAAAATATTAATTTCATTGGTGAGCAAAATAAAAGAAGACGAAGCTGCTTCCAAAGCCCAAGCTAAAGCCCAGAAATGTGAAATTGAAGACCTTCGGAAACAGCTGGCTGAAGCCAAATTAAAATGTGCTGTTGCCGAAGCTGAACGAGATGCCATTGATTACTGGAAAAATTATTGGGAAAAAACAGTTGCAAAACTTCGCTCATCAAAAGAAAGATGTTTTGAAAAATCTGTAGAGTGCGTGAAAAAGATAAAAACTAGCTTCACCAACGTTGGCGCATATTCAAATGAAGATAACTTCATACGAGGCGAGCCCGAAGGTCCAATTGGATTAGCAGCGAAGCCGAAGCTTTTGAAGAAATTTTGAGCGACCGCGGGGACGTCTGTGCCTTCTCTGGTGCAAAAGGAGTTGCGGCTATTTTGGAGAAAGCAGGGTGCGAACATGTGAAGATTTTGGCCCAAGCCGAAGCTGCTTTCTCTGTTAATGATACGAAGGACCCCTCGGCCGAAGCGAGCTTAATTGGCGGAAAATTTTTCACTGACATCTGGGAAAATGGTGGCCGAGGGATGGCCAACGAAATAATAAAGAAGAGCGAAAAAGATAATCATGACGCTAGAGAAGCAACGAAAGCAGCTGAGAAAGCTGCGGAACTCGAAAGGCGGATAGGTATTACTTAATAGCTTTTAACTTTGTTGTTTATTTTTGTGACTTCGAACTGATTTATGTTTTCTACCGCAGCTGAACTATCTCCTCCCCCAGAGCCCTTCGAGTCACTGGCCGAGCCAGAGGCAAAGGAATCAATAGAAATTATTAGTATGACCGAAACTATTATGGACGAAGTCGTTACCCAACTGCTGACCGAAGCTGCAGTTAAAGTTTTGAAAGAAGAAGAATAGCTATTTTAAAAACATTGCTAGAATATTAATGTAACATTTGCTGGACTATGCTTGTAATATTTGGTGCTCATGGGTTTTGAATGTAATATATAAATGGCTTTGTAATTCATTTCTTTGTGATGCATGAAACTTTTATGTACATACCATTTTTGAGCCTTCAGCGAAAAAACACCTTCCCTTCTTTTCATGCTTCGTAAAGAAGAGCTTTTATGCTTCGTAAAATATCCTCCAATCGTGGAAAAACATTAATGCTTCGTCAACAATAGATTTTTTCCTCCACATCAGAGATGATGAAACTGTATTCCTTCAAAACTTATTTTGTGCCTTAGCACAATTTCACTTTTTCGAAGCATTCTCCGAAGGTCAATATTGTATCCCCTTCTTGTGCCATTGATGCAATATGATGTATGATGTTATGTTATGCGAAATGATGTGATGATGTTATGTTATGCAAAATGATGTTTGTGCCGAAGACACACATTCACATCCCCATAGTGGAATACACAATCTCTTTGCCGTTTATTTTTCGGCTTCACCGCTTATTTTTCAGTGTATCAGCGCTGACTTTTCGTTGTAAGTTCTGCATTCCCTTAGGAACGTCTTTTGAACTTCTTCGCCTTCTATTTCGGCGGTATTCTCGTTGACTTTTCGCGCTTCGCCTTATATTTCGGCGGTATTTGGCTCTGCATTCCCTTTAGAACGACTTTTGAGCAGAAAACTTACACTGCGCTCCTTTAGGAACGACTTTTTGTAGCTTCGACAAACTTACGCTGCGTTCCTTAGAACGACTTTTTGTAGCTTTGGCAAACTTACTCTGCGTTCCTTAAAACGACTTTTTGTAGCTTCGGTGATACTTGTATTGTGTTTTTTAGCCCCGCGTTCCCTTAGGGACGACTTTTGTGCTTCAGCGACTTCGTGAGTCTGTGGAGAAGATATATTTTACTATGGCAAGAACGAAGCTATTACAAGAAATTGAAAATGACAAAAGAACTAGGTTTCAAATAATTGTTCCTTATTAAAAAGGAAATGACAACGAATGTAAAAACTGTTTCAGGGGTAGGATATCTCTTAGTAGATATGCTTCGATTCTGGCACAGTACTGTTGACTGTGCGAGCTTCGGACTCCTCCCTGAAATCTCGCTGCTGATGGGTGTTGGAACTTGCTCTCCCGAGCAAGATGATCCAACGGGGGAGTGAAAGCAATGCAAACAAGGTTTTAGCTCAGGAAGGCAATTGCTCTGTTAATCTAGCCTCTCAAGGGCACTGTACGGGGGTATTTATAGGTGCCTGAGTGCCCAGCGTCTCGAATTAAGGACGCATGTGCCCTCAAGTGCCCAGGTTATTGTCACACCCGGTTTTAGAAGGCAAACCGAATGCGAACCATGTACGTGCCAGGATCAGCAATTCACGTACACAGCAGTTACATAATATGGACATCATCACACAGTGCTCAAATAGTATTAAAAAGGGAAATAGTAGTCGATTATATCATACGTCTGAGACGTCCATATAGTCCTTACAATAAATCAAAGTGCGGAAAAGAAACGTAGATAAACGCGGCCTTCACAGGCAGCCGACTGGGGGTTGCCGCTAACCCACGCCTAGAACTCGTCGTAGTCTTGGAACTCCTGGAAGTCTCCTTCCACAGCTTCATCTTCTCCTGAGCAATGGTTGCAATGCTGACAACCTGGGGATGGGGGGGTTTGGTGTGTAGAGCAAGGGTGAGTACACATCAACATACTCAGCAAGTATCCTGTTTGGCTGTAGTGGACTAGCTTTATGTGGGGATAAGTCAAGCAGTTGCTTTTAGTTGGTCAGATTATTATTTACTAATAGAAAGCCAGGTTCTAGCATTAACCCAAGTTATTAGCCCGATGTACCCTTTGAAAGTCGCCTAGAGGGGGGGGGGGGTGAATAGGGCGAAACTGAAATTCTCAAAAATAAACACAACTACAAGCCGGGTTAGCGTTAGAAATATAATAGAGTCCGCGAGAGAGGGTGCAAAACAAATCGCAAGCAAATAAAGAGTAAGACACGTGGAATTTGTTTTACCGAGGTTCGGTTCTTGCAAACCTACTCCCCGTTGAGGAGGCCACAAAGGCCAGGTCTCTTTCAACCCTTACCCTCTCTCAAACGGTCCCTCGGACCGAGTGAGCTTTCTCTTCTCAATCACTTGGAACACAAAGTTCCCGCAAGGACCACCACACGATTGGTGTCTCTTGCCTCAATTACAAGTGAGTGTTTGATCACAAGAAAGAATCAAGAAAGAAGAAAGCAATCCAAGCGCAAGAGCTCAAAAGAACACAAGCAAATCACTCTCTCTAATCACTAGGGCGTTGTGTGGAATTTGGAGAGGATTTGATCTCTTTGGTGTGTCTAGAATTGAATGCTAGAGCTCTTGTAAGTAGTTGGGAAGTGGAAAACTTGGATGCAATGAATGGGGGGTGGTTGGGGGTATTTATAGCCCCAACCACCAAACTAGCCGTTTGGTGAGACTGTCTGTTCGATGGCGCACCGGACAGTCCGGTGCACACCGGACATGTCCGGTGCGACAGCCACGTCACCAAAGCCGTTGCAATTTGACCGTTGGAGTTCTGACTTCTGGGCCCGCCTGGATGTCCGATGCACACCGGACATGCACTGTTCAATGTCCGGTGCACCAGAATGGGCGTGCCTGACTTCTGCGCGCTTCTGGCGCGCATTGAATGCCCCTGCAGGTGACCGTTGGCGCGAAGTAGCCGTTGCCCCGCTGTTACACCGGACAGTCCGGTGTACACCGGACATGTCCGGTGAATTATAGCGAAGCGCCCACTGCAAAATCCCGAGGCTGCCAAGTTCCAGAGCCGCGTCCCTTTGGAGCACCGGACACTGTCCGGTGTACACCGGACAGTCCGGTGAATTATAGCGCGTCGGCTCCTAGAAATTCCCGAGGCTGAGGAGTTCTGTGCGCGGTTCCCTGGTGCACCGGACACTGTCCGGTGTGCCACCGGACAGTCCGGTGCGCCAGACCAGGGAGCCATCCGGGTTGCCTTTAGCTTTCTAATTCGAACCCAACTTTGGTCTTTTTAATTGGCTTGTTGTGAACCTTTGACACCTGTATAACTTATACACTAGAGCAAACTAGTTAGTCCAATTGTTTGTGTTGGGCAATTCAACCACCAAAATTAATTAGGGACTAGGTGTAAGCCTAATTCCCTTTCAATCTCCCCCTTTTTGGTGATTGATGCCAACACAAACCAAAGCAAATATAAATGTGCATAAATTGAACTAGTTTGCATAATGTAAGTGCGAAGGTTGCTTGGAATTTAGCCAATATAAATACTTACATGATGTGCATGGATTGTTTCTTTGTTTTTAACATATTGGACCACATTTGCACCACATGTTTTGTTTTTGCAAATCCTTTTATAAATTCTTTTCAAAAAACCTTTTGCAAGATAGTCAAGGGTAAATAAATAAGATTTTGAGAAGCTTTTTCAAGTTTTGAAATTTTCTTCCTTTGATCCAAATGCTTTTCCTTTGACTAAACAAAACTCCCCCTAAATGAGATCCTCCTCTTAGTGTTCAAGAGGGTTTTGATATATCATTTTTGAAATACTACTTCCTCCCCCTTTAGAACATAATAAGATACTAATTTGAAATTGACCAATTGAAAATCTCCAATTTTTTTTTAAAATTAGGTGGTGGGTGCGGTCCTTTTGCTTTGGGCTCATATTTTCTCCCCCTTTGGCATGAATCGCCAAAAACGGAATCATTAGAGCCCACCGAAGTACTTTCTCCTCCTTTGGTCATGAAATAAATGAGTGAAGATTATACCAAAGTTGGAGAGATGCTCGGAGTGACAGCGAAGAATGAGTAGTAGAGTGGAGTGGAAGCCTTGTCTTCGCCGAAGACTCCAATTCCCTTTCAATATACCTATGACTTGGTTTGAAATACACTTGAAAACACATTAGTCATAGCATATATAAAAGAGACATGATCAAAGGTATACTTGTGTGCTATGTGTGCAAATTAGCAAAAGAAATTCCTAGAATCAAGAATATTGAGCTCATGCCTAAGTTTGGAAAAAGTTTGTTCATCAAGAGGCTTGGTAAAGATATCAGCTAATTGATCTTTAGTGTTAATGTATGAAATCTCGATATCCCCCTTTTGTTGGTGATCCCTAAGAAAGTGATACCGAATGGCTATGTGTTTAGTGCGGCTATGCTCAATGGGGTTATCCGCCATGCGGATTGCACTCTCATTATCACATAGAAGAGGAACTTTGGTTAGTTTGTAACCATAGTCCCGCAGGGTTTGCCTCATCCAAAGCAATTGCGCGCAACAATGGCCTGCGGCAATATACTCGGCTTCGGCGGTAGAAAGAGCGACCGAATTTTGCTTCTTTGAAGCCCAAGACACCAAGGATCTTCCCAAGAACTAGCAAGTCCCCGATGTGCTCTTCCTATTAATCTTACACCCCACCCAATCGGCATCCGAATAACCAATCAAATCAAATGTGGATCCCCGAGGGTACCAAAGCCCAAACTTAGGTGTGTAAGCCAAATATCTCAAGATTCGTTTTACGGCCGTAAGGTGTGATTCCTTAGGGTCGGCTTGGAATCTTGCACACATGCAAACGGAAAGCATAATGTCCGGTCGAGATGCACATAAATAGAGTAATGAACCAATCATCGACCGGTATACCTTTTGATCCACGGACTTACCTCCCGTGTTGAGGTCGAGATGCCCATTTGTTCCCATGGGTGTCTTGATGGGCTTGGCATCCTTCATTCCAAACTTGCTTAGAATGTCTTGAGTATACTTCGTTTGGCTAATGAAAGTGTCCTCTTGGAGTTGCTTGACTTGGAATCCTAGAAAATATTTCAACTCCCCCATCATAGACATCTCGAATTTTTGTGACATGATCCTACTAAATTCTTCACAAGTAGATTCGTTAGTAGACCCAAATATGATATCATCAACATAAATTTGGCATACAAACAAATCATTGTCAAGAGTTTTAGTGAATAAAGTAGGATCGGCCTTGCCGACTTTGAAGCCATTTGCAATAAGGAAATCTCTAAGGCATTCATACCATGCTCTTGGGGCTTGCTTGAGCCCATAAAGCGCCTTAGAGAGCCTATAGACATGATTAGGATACTCACTGTCTTCAAAGCCGGGAGGTTGCTCAACATAGACCTCTTCCTTGATCGGTCCGTTGAGGAAGGCACTCTTCACGTCCATTTGGTAAAGCTTGAAGCCATGGTAAGTAGCATAGGCCAATAATATACGAATTGACTCAAGCCTAGCTACGGGTGCATAGGTTTCACCAAAATCCAAACCTTCGACTTGTGAATACCCCTTGGCCACGAGTCGAGCTTTGTTCCTTGTCACCACACCATGCTCATCTTGCTTGTTGCGGAAGACCCACTTGGTTCCTACAACATTTTGGTTAGGACGTGGAACTAAATGCCATACCTCGTTCCTCGTGAAATTGTTGAGCTCCTCTTGCATCGCCATCACCCAATCCGAATCTTGTAGTGCTTCCTCTACCCTGTGTGGCTCAATAGAGGAAACAAAAGAGTAATGCTCACAAAAATGTGCAACACGAGATCGAGTGGTTACCCCCTTATGAATGTCGCCGAGGATGGTGTCGACGGGGTGATCTCGTTGGATTGCTTGGTGGACTCTTGGGTGTGGCGGCCTTGGTTGTTCATCCTCCTTGTCTTCATCATTTGCGTCTCCCCCTTGATCATTGCCGTCGTCTTGAGGTGGCTCATCATTGTGTTCTTCATCTTTATCAACTTGAGCCTCGTCCTCATTTTGGGTTGGCGGAGATGCTTGCGTGGAGGAGGATGGTTGATCTTGTGCATGTGGAGGCTCTTCGGATTCCTTAGGACATACATCCCCAATGGACATGTTCCTTAGCGCTATGCATGGAGCCTGTTCTTCACCTATCTCATCAAGATCAACTTGCTCTACTTGAGAGCCGTTAGTCTCATCAAACACAACGTCACAAGAAACTTCAACAAGTCCTGAGGACTTGTTAAAGACTCTATATGCCCTTGTGTTTGAGTCATATCCTAGTAAAAAGCCTTCTACAGTTTTAGGAGCAAATTTAGATTTTCTACCTCTTTTAACAAGAATAAAACATTTGCTACCAAAAACTCTAAAATATGAAATATTTGGCTTTTTACCGGTTAGGAGTTCATAGGATGTCTTCTTGAGGATTCGGTGTAGATATAACCGGTTGATGGCGTAGCAGGCGGTGTTGACCGCCTCGGCCCATAACCGATCCGGTGTCTTATACTCATCAAGCATGGTTCTTGCCATGTCCAATAGAGTTCGATTCTTCCTCTCCACTACACCATTTTGTTGTGGAGTGTAGGGAGAAGAGAACTCATGCTTGATTCCCTCCTCCTCAAGGAAGCCTTCTATTTGTGAGTTCTTGAACTCTGTCCCATTGTCGCTTCTAATTTTCTTGATCCTTAAGCCGAACTCATTTTGAGCCCATCTCAAGAATCCCTTTAAGGTCTCTTGGGTATGAGATTTTTCCTGCAAAAAGAACACCCAAGTGAAGCGAGAATAATCATCCACAATAACTAGACAGTACTTACTCCCGCCGATGCTTATGTAAGCAATCGGGCCGAATAGGTCCATGTGTAGGAGCTCAAGTGGCCTGTCACTAGTCATGATGTTCTTGTGTGGATGATGAGTGCCAACTTGCTTCCCGGCTTGGCATGCACTACAAATCCTGTCTTTCTCAAAATGAACATTGGTTAGTCCTAAAATGTGTTCTCCCTTTAGAAGCTTATGAAGATTCTTCATTCCAACATGGGCTAGTCGGCGGTGCCAGAGCCAACCCAAGTTAGTCTTAGCAACCAAGCAAGTGTCGAGTTCAGCTCTATCAAAATCTACCAAGTATAGCTGACCCTCTAACACTCCCTTAAATGCTATTGAATCATCACTTCTTCTAAAGACAGTAACACCTACATCAGTAAATAGACAGTTGTAGCCCATTTGACATAGTTGCGAAACGGAAAGCAAATTGTAATCTAAAGAATCTACAAGAAAAACATTGGAAATAGTATGGTCAGGTGATATAGCAATTTTACCCAGTCCTTTGACCAAACCTTGATTTCCATCCCCGAATGTGATAGCTCGTTGGGGATCTTGGTTTTTCTCATATGAGGAGAACATCTTCTTCTCCCATGTCATGTGGTTTGTGCACCCGCTGTCGAGTATCCAACTTGAGCCCCCAGATGCATAAACCTACAAAACAATTTTAGTTCTTGGTTTTAGGTACCCAAACGGTTTTGGGTCCTTTGGCATTAGAAACAAGAACTTTGGGTATCCAAACACAAGTCTTTGAACCCTTGTGTTTGCCCCCAACAAACTTGGCAACTACCTTGCCAGATTTGTTAGTAAGCACATAAGAAGCATCAAAAGTTTTAAATGAAATAACATGATCATTTGATGCATTAGGAGTTTTCTTTCTAGGCAACTTGGCACGGGTTGGTTGCCTAGAGCTAGATGTCTCACCCTTATACATAAAAGCATGATTAGGGCCAGAGTGAGACTTCCTAGAATGAATTTTTCTAATTTTGCTCTCAGGATAACCGGCAGGGTATAAAATGTAACCCTCGTTATCTTGAGGCATGGGAGCCTTGCCCTTAACAAAGTTAGATAAATTCTTTGGAGGGGCATTAAGTTTGACATTGTCTCCCCTTTGGAAGCCAATGCCATCCTTGATGCCAGGGCGTCTCCCATTGTAGAGCATACTTCTAGCAAATTTAAACTTTTCATTTTCTAAGTTATGCTCGGCAATTTTGGCATCTAATAATGCTATATGATCATTTTGTTGTTTAATTAAAGCCATGTGATCATGAATAGCATTGATATCAACATCTCTACATCTAGTGCAAATAGACGTGTGCTCAACGGTAGATGTAGAGGGTTTGCAAGATTTTAATTCTACAACCTTAGCATGCAACATATCATTCTTAGTTCTAAGGTCGGAAATAATAGTATTGCAAACATCAAAATCTTTAGCCTTAGCAATCAAAATTTCATTTTCTATTCTAAGGCTAGCAAGAGAATCATTCAATTCATCAATCCTAGCAAGTAATTCAACATTATCATTTCTAGGATTGGAAGTTGAATCAATACAAACATGAGAATCAACCTTAGCAATTAATCTAGCATTTTCATTTCTAAGGTTGTTAATGGTCTCATGGCAAGTGCTTAGCTCACTAGACAATTTTTCACATTTTTCTACCTCTAGAGCATAAGCATTTTTAACCTTAACATGTTTTTGTTTTCCTTAATAAGGAAGTCCTCTTGAGAGTCCAAGAGATCATCCTTCTCATGAATAGCACTAATCAATTCATTTAATTTTTCCTTTTGTTGCATGTTAAGATCAGTAAAAAGGGTACGCAAATTATTTTCCTCATCACTAGCATTATCATCACTAGAAGATTCATATTTAGTGGAGGATTTAGATTTAACCTTCTTCCTTTTGCCGTCCTTTGCCATGAGGCACTTGTGGCCGACGTTGGGGAAGAGGAGTCCCTTGGTGACGGCGATGTTGGCGGCGTCCTCGTCGTCAGAGGAGGAGTCGGTGGAGCTCTCGTCGGAGTCCCACTCCCGGCAAACATGAGCATCGCCGCCCTTCTTCTTGTAGTACTTCTTCTTTTCTCTCCTCTTTCCCTTCTTGTCGTCGCCCCTGTCACTGTCACTAGACATAGGACATTTTGCAATAAAATGACCGGGCTTACCACATTTGTAGCACACTTTCTTGGAGCGGAGTTTGTAGTCCTTCCCTCTCCGTTGCTTGAGGATTTGGTGAAATCTTTTGATAATTAAAGCCATCTCCTCATTGTCGAGCTTGGAGGCGTCAATTGGTTGTCTACTTGGTGTAGACTCCTCCTTCTTCTCCTCCGTCGCCTTAAATGCCACCGGTTGCGCCTCGGACGTGGAGGGTTCGTCAAGCTCGTTGATCTTCTTTGAACCTTTAATCATACATTCAAAGCTCACAAAATTCCCGATAACTTCCTCGGGGGTCATTAGTGGGTATCTAGGATTACCACAAATTAATTGAACTTGAGTGGGGTTAAGGAATATGAGAGCTCTTAGAATAACCTTAACCACCTCATGGTCGTCCCACTTTTTGCTCCCGAGGTTGCGCACTTGGTTCACCAAGGTTTTGAGCCGGTTGTACATACCTTGTGGCTCCTCCCCTTGGCGAAGACGGAAGCGACCGAGCTCCCCCTCGATCGTTTCCCGCTTAGTGATCTTGGTGAGTTCATCACCCTCGTGCGCGGTCTTGAGTAGGTCCCAAATCTCCTTTGCATTCTTCAACCCTTGCACTTTGTTGTATTCCTCCTTGCTTAGAGAGGCGAGGAGAATGGTTGTGGCTTGGGAGTTGAAGTGCTCGATTTGGGCCACTTCGTCCGTATCATAATCCTCATCCCCTATGGATGGTACCTGTGCTCCAAACTCAACAACATTCCATATACTTTTGTGGAGTGAGGTTAGATGAAATTTCATTAAATCACTCCACCTAGCATAATCTTCGCCATCAAAAGTTGGCGGTTTGCCTAATGGAACGGAAAGTAATGGAGTATGTCTAGATGTATGGGGATAGTGTAAGGGGATCTTACTAAACTTCTTGCGCTCTTGGCGCTTAGAAGTTACGGACGGTGCATCGGAGTCGGAGGTAGATGTTGATGAAGTGTCGGTCTCGTAGTAGACCACCTTCCTCATCCTCTTGTGCTTGTCGCCTTTCCAATGCGACTTGTGGGAAGAAGATTTTTCCTTCTTCTCCTTGTGGTGTGAGGAAGAAGATCTTTTCTCCTTCCGTTGGAGGAGTCCTTCTTCTTCTCCTTCCTCTTGGTGCGGGACTCTTCCGATGAAGTGCTCCCTTGGCTCGTAGTGGGCTTGTCGCCGGTCTCCATCTCCCTCTTGGTGTGATCTCCCGACATCACTTCGAGCGGTTAGGCTCTAATGAAGCACCGGGCTCTGATACCAATTGAAAGTCGCCTAGAGGGGGGGGGGGTGAATAGGGCGAAACTGAAATTCTCAAAAATAAACACAACTATAAGCCGGGTTAGCGTTAGAAATATAATAGAGTCCGCGAGAGAGGGTGCAAAACAAATCGCAAGCAAATAAAGAGTGAGACACGTGGAATTTGTTTTACTGAGGTTCGGTTCTTGCAAACCTACTCCCCGTTGAGGAGGCCACAAAGGCCGGGTCTCTTTCAACCCTTACCCTCTCTCAAACGGTCCCTCGGACCGAGTGAGCTTTCTCTTCTCAATCACTTGGAACACAAAGTTCCCGCAAGGACCACCACACGATTGGTGTCTCTTGCCTCAATTACAAGTTAGTGTTTGATCACAAGAAAGAATCAAGAAAGAAGAAAGCAATCCAAGCGCAAGAGCTCAAAAGAACACAAGCAAATCACTCTCTCTAATCACTAGGGCGTTGTGTGGAATTTGGAGAGGATTTGATCTCTTTGGTGTGTCTAGAATTGAATGCTAGAGCTCTTGTAAGTAGTTGGGAAGTGGAAAACTTGGATGCAATGAATGGGGGGGTGGTTGGGGGTATTTATAGCCCCAACCACCAAACTAGCCGTTTGGTGAGGCTGTCTGTTCGATGGCGCACCGGACAGTCCGGTGCACACCGGACATGTCCGGTGCGACAGCCACGTCACCAAACCCGTTGCAATTTGACCGTTGGAGTTCTGACTTCTGGGCCCGCCTGGATGTCCGGTGCACACCGGACATGCACTGTTCAATGTCCGGTGCACCAGAATGGGCGTGCCTGACTTCTGCGCGCTTCTGGCGTGCATTGAATGCCCCTGCAGGTGACCGTTGGCGCGAAGTAGCCGTTGCCCCGCTGTTACACCGGACACTCCGGTGTACACCGGACATGTCCGGTGAATTATAGCGAAGCGCCCACTGCAAAATCCCGAGGCTGCCAAGTTCCAGAGCCGCGTCCCTTTGGAGCACCGGACACTGTCCGGTGTACACCGGACAGTCCGGTGAATTATAGCGCGCCGGCTCCTAGAAATTCCCGAGGCTGAGGAGTTCTGTGCGCGGTTCCCTGGTGCACCGGACACTGTCCGGTGTGCCACCGGACAGTCCGGTGCGCAAGACCAGGGAGCCATCCGGGTTGCCTTTAGCTTTCTAATTTGAACCCAACTTTGGTCTTTTTAATTGGCTTGTTGTGAACCTTTGACACCTGTATAACTTATACACTAGAGCAAACTAGTTAGTCCAATTGTTTGTGTTGGGCAATTCAACCACCAAAATTAATTAGGGACTAGGTGTAAGCCTAATTCCCTTTCACCCTTTCCAAACGGAAAGAATACCACTTACCAGCACCATAGTCATAACCAAAACCATCGATCTCATAGCCACCTGTACCAAAATGTCTCTGATCAAGTACCACTAATCACTGGAGTTCCCTTGGCCGCTCATAACCGCGAGCACGGCTGATATATCAGTTTTCAAACACTCTGCAGAGGTTGTGCACTTTACCCACAAGCCGTGATTCCCATTCTGCCCGGAGAGAGCTACTCCCCATTGACCACTACCTAGGTGGCCTAGCAGGGCATCACTACGTAGCCTTTACAAAGATTCCCCGGGGCTGTAGCCACCCATTAGGTTTCCTAAATGCACCGCACTCCTCCCCAAGGGGCGAACCCAAACTTGGCAGAGCGAGCCGCATACACCGAGCCCCATTGACGGCACGACGGCTAAGTGAACTACACCCCGGATCCACCCTCATGGTTGCACTGTTTTCCCGGGTGGTCATCCATAGAACAGGTCCTTACGGAGAGGCACTCGAGAAACCGCTCGAGCCCCCTTGAAGACCACAAGTATAACATCATAATAAGAGAGGGGAAAACAGCGTATCATAGATAATCTCATCATGTTCATTGATTAGAGTTAAGCAATAGCATAAAGCTAGACAATAATAATCCAACCCAAATAGGTAAACAAGGACATGGATAACAAAAGCTAGTCAATCCTTAGACATAAATGTGTAAAGCGGGAGGTGAATTAAAGAATGAATAGGACAGAGATAGGTCAAGGGACACTTGCCTCCACCAACCGACTGCTGCTCAGGGGCTTCTCCTACGAGTTCCTCGGGCTCTTCGACCGGATCGTTCTCTATGCGATTGCAAGCATACATACATCCATCCATTCAAATTAGGGAACAAACAGTACACCATACGAGAGAACAAATGAAGTAAATATGCATAGAATATCACATACGATAATGAACTTACCATGGTTAGAAAGGAATGAGAAAAGGTCTCGCGAGAGTTAAAGCTTATGCCCGAGACGCACTATGGGTTGATGAATAACTAGACGTCACGTGTTCTAATTCCAATTGGTCTTAACAAAAGAATTAGCTACATGCACTAATGTAAACGTGACCACTTTTAGTAGATTAACATTAAATGAGTTAGGCAATTAGCTATACAAATTAACTAACGTAACCAATTTCCAAATTGAGACTCCTATCTTATTAATATGAACAACGGGATTAGCGTGCATAGGACACGGGGGGGGGGGGGGGTAGACGGGGCGTCTGGGGTAGACGGGGCACGACGGGTCGTGCCAAGGCACGAGCACTACGCGAGCACGCGCGCGAGACCGCACGCACACGCCACGAATTAGCCGTGCGCACGTCGGGGCCGAGCGCTAGCCGAGCTCAAAGCCGCGCGCTAAAGGCATGCTGGGCCGAGCTCGAGGCCACGCCGGGGCCGTCACGACGCGAGCAAGGCACGGCGGGGCGAGCGGGCGAGCACGACGCACGGGCGGGGCGGGGGCACGGTCGTGGACGGGATGGCCCGGGGCTGAGGCGGGCGCGGCGGGGACGGCCGAGCCGGGGCTCGCGCGGGGGGCGCGGCGAGGGGCGGGCTCGCCGGAGTGAGGCGCGCTGGGGCCGGGGCACGGCCGAGCGCGGGGCGAGGCCGGCGCGAGCTCGCCGGAGGGCCGGGCGGGGCGAGGCGAGGCGGCCGAGGCCGGGCGGCCGAGCCGAGCTCGCCGGAGAGCGGCGCGGGGAGGGCGGGCGCGGGCGAGGCCGGGGCCGAGCGCGACGGGGGCGGGGCGGCGTGGAGCGGTCGGGCGAGGGCAGCAGAGGGCGACCGAGCCGAAGGCGGCCGGGGCCGGGGCCGAGCTCGCCGAGCCAGGGGCGGCCGAGGGCGGCGCGGGAGGGCCGGCCGAGCGGGCGGCCGAGCGCGGGGCGGCCGAGGGCGACTGGGCGCGGGGAGGGCGGGCGCGGGCGAGGCCGGGGCGGCCGGGGGCCGAGGCGGGTGCACCCATGGCGTGGGGGCGGGGGACGCTGGCGGGAGAGAAGGAGGAGGGAGGGGAGGAGAGGAGGGAGGAGAGGGGGAGAAACCTCACCGGAGAGGGAGGCCGGCATGGCGGCGGCGCCGGGGAGGGGCGGCGGCGGCGGCGCGGGGGTGGGATGGTGGCGACGGCGGCTAGGGTTAGGGTGAGGGAGAGAGAGAGGGGATGACGAGCGGGGCCCGCGGGGAGGGGATTTTTGAAAAAAAGAAAAAAGAGAAAGGGAGGGGGGGGGGGGCGGCTGGGCTGGCTGGGCCCAAAGGGGAAGGGGGGGGGGGGCGCGGCTGGGCCGCCAGGCGGCCCACGGCGGGAAGGGAAGGGGGGGGGGGCTGGGCCGAAAATGGGGAAGGAGGGAGGGAGGGAGAAAGAAAAGGTTTTCTTTTTCTAAAATCTATTTTCCTCTAAATGAATGCATTCACATTTTTAAACAATCAAAAGGTATGCATGGTCCGGCATGGTGCATCACACAAAATAAAATATTTTAGGGTTTTGCTTTACATGGGATCTCAAGCCGAATCCTGCTATACTTTGGAAAAGATCAAGGTTTAGCAAGGGGAAAAGGGAAAAGGAAAGGGTAACGCCTGAATTTGGTGAGGGAAAAGAAGAAAAAAATTCTACCCCCAAATTCAGGGCGTTACAAACCTACCCCCCTTAAAAGAATCTCGCCCTCGAGATTCAGGGTTGGCTAGCAAAGAGCTCTGGGTATTTAGCCATCAGATCATCTTCACACTCCCAGGTTGCTTCTTCCTCAGAGTGGTGATTCCATTTGACTTTGCACATTCTGATGGTCTTCCTTCGGGTGACTCTGTCTGCAACCTCAAGGATTTGCACTGGCTTCTCAACATAGGTCAAGTCCTCCTGGACTTCAAGACCTTCCACTGGCAACTGCTCTTCTGGCACACGCAAGCACTTCTTCAACTGAGACACATGAAAGACATCATGCACAGTAGACAAATTCTCTGGCAGAATGAGCTGATAGGCCACTTCTCCACGCCTTGAGAGAATTTGGTACGGACCAATGTAGCGGGGTGCTAGCTTGCCTTTGACTCCGAACCTTCTGACTCCTCTAATCGGTGACACTTTCAGATAGACAAAGTCTCCGACTTCGAAACTCAGCTCTCTTCTTCTTGTGTCTGCATAGCTTCGCTGCCTCGATTGCGCTATCTTCAGATTCTCTCGAACCATCCTGATGTTCTCTTCGGCTTCAAGCAAAATGTCTGGCCCAAACACTTGCTTTTCTCCAGGCTGATCCCATTGCAACAGAGTTCTACAACTCCTTCCATAGAGTGCCTGAAATGGTGACATCTTCAAACTGGCCTGATAACTGTTGTTATAGGAAAACTCTGCATAAGGCAATCTCTTGTCCCATCCGGACTGATCTTGCAACGCACAGGCTCTCAACATATCTTCAAGAATTTGATTGGTCCTTTTGGTCTGGCCATCTGTCTGCGGATGATAAGCTGAACTGAAATTCAGATGCGTGCCCAAGGCTTCATGCAACTGCTGCCAGAAATGAGAGGTGAACTGCGTTCCTCTGTCTGACACTATCTTCTTTGACACACCATGAAGACAAACGATCTGAGACATGTACAGCTCTGCCAATACTGCACTGCTGTAGTTGGTCTTGACAGGTATGAAGTGGGCTGACTTGGTTAAACGGTCCACTACTACCCAAATGGAATCGTAGCCGGCTCGTGTGCGAGGCAATCCGACTATGAAATCCATACCGATTTCATCCCATTTCCACTGAGGGATCTGCAACGGTTGCAACAATCCAGCAGGTCTCTGGTGCTCTGCCTTAATTCTTCGGCAACTATCGCACATAGCCACATGCTCTGCGATTTCCCTCTTCATTCCGTACCACCAGAATTTCTTCTTCAGATCCTGATACATCTTCTCACTGCCAGGGTGAATCGAATAGGCTGTCTCATGAGCTTCCTTAAGGATTAACTCCCGAATAGACTGGACATTAGGAACGCACAAGCGGTCTTTAAACCATATCACACCTTCTGCATCTTCTCGAAAATCTTTGCCTCTTCCATCTAGAATCAGTCGCCGGATCTCACTGATCTTCTCATCATTCTTCTGCACTTCTTTGATTTCACGCTCCAAGGTAGGTTCCAATTCAACTGTGACTCCTCGCGAATTGTTCAGAAATCCGAGACTCAACCTATCAAACTCCTTGGCCAACTCGTAAGGCATTGGACGAGCGACCATCAGATTGACTTGACTCTTCCTGCTCAAAGCATCTGCCACTACGTTCGCTTTGCCCGGATGGTAGTGGATCTCCAACTCATAGTCTTTGATCAACTCTAACCATCTTCGCTGCCTCATATTCAACTATGACTGAGTGAATATGTACTTCAGACTCTTGTGGTCTGTGTAAACATCGCATTTCTGTCCATACAGATAATGCCTCCATGTCTTCAGTGCGTGAACCACTGCTGCCAACTCTAGGTCATGGATTGGGTAATTCTTCTCATGAACCTTCAGCTGTCAGGACGAGTAAGCCACAACTCTTCCCTCTTGCATCAACACACATCCCAAACCTGTGTAACAAGCGTCACAATACACCGAGAAGGACTTGTGCACATCAGGCAAGACTAGGACAGGCGCTGTTGTCAACTTCTCTTTCAGCGCTTCGAAGGCCTCTTGACATTTTTGGGTCCACTTGAACTCAACTTTGTTGCCTAGCAACGCTGTCATTGATTTCGCAATCTTTGAAAACCCTTCAATGAATCGCCGATAATATCCAGCCATTCCAATGAAGTTCTTGATTCCTCGAGCATCTGTTGGCGCCTTCCAGTTCAGAATGTCTGCCACTTTCTTCAGATCCACAGCCAATCCTTCTTCGTTGATTATGTGACCCAAGAACAGGACTTCACTGATCCAGAATTCACATTTGTTCAACTTTGCATACAACTGGTGCTCTCGCAACCTCTGCAATACCATCTTCAAATGATCTGCGTGCTCTTCTTCGCTATGAGAATAAATCAGAATGTCATCGATGAATACCACCACAAACTTATCAAGGTAATCCATGAATACACTGTTCATCAAGTTCATGAAAAAGGCTGGTGCATTGGTCAAACCAAAAGACATCACTGTGAACTCATACAAACCATACTTGGAAATGAATGCCGTCTTCAGAATGTCCGAAGGTCGGATCCTGAGCTGATGATAACCTGACCTCAGATCAATCTTGGAGAACACACTGGCTCCTCTCAACTCGTCGAACAGATCTTCTATTCTGGGCAAGGGATACTTGTTCTTGATGGTGACTTCATTTAGAGCTCGATAATCGATACACATCCTCTTAGTGCCATCTTTCTTTTCCACAAACAAGACAGGAGCGGCCCAAGGCGAGGTGCTTGGCCGGATGTAACCTTTCTCTGACAGCTCATCAATCTGCTCCTTAAGTTCAACCAACTCTGGTCCGGATATTCTGTAAGCTCTCTTAAAGATGGGGGCGGTTCCAGGAAGAAGCTCTATGGCAAACTCAACTTTTCGCTCTGGTGGCATACCCGGTAAGTCCTTTGGAAACACATCTGGGAATTCGGACACAACCTTGATACTCTCGATTGGGTCTGCTTCACTGCTATCAACAACTATCTAATAACAACTTCCTTTCTTTGGCTCAGGCGGGACTAACTCGGTCACCACTTCCTCTCCTAGTGGGGACACCAACTTGATTGTCCTCTTATCACAACTGATAACTGCCTGATACTTATCTAGCCAATTCATCCCTAGGATGACATCTATTCCCTGAGTACCCATTACTATAAGGTTGGCGGGAAATGCTATCCCCCTTATTTCCACACATACATTCAAACATATGCTATCAGCTCGAATTTTACCACCGGCTGAGTCAATTTGAATGGGGGTTGGCATGGTAGTAATTGGAAGATTATGTGCTTCTACCCATGATGCAGTAATGAAAGAATGTGTTGCTCCAGTATCAAATAACACTTATGCAATATGGGAGTCGATTGGGAACATACCTACTATCATGCCGGGGGTCTCCTGAACTGCTTCAGCCTCCAAGTGGTTCAGTCTCCCATGATTATAACGCGGCTGAGAGCGATTGCCTGCTCCAGGCTGAGGCACATTCTGCTTTGCTGGGGCATTGGGGCCTGACTGCTGCTGGGCTGCCTTCTTGGGACATTGCATCACCCAGTGGCCTTGCTCTCCACAGTGGAAACATGCCCTGTTTCCAACCTGAGCTGGTGCTGCCTGACTGTTCTGCTGGTTTGCTGGGGCAGGAAGACGAGGTGCCTACTGATTCTGCCTCTGAAACTGACCTCCTAACTGATTGCTCTGACGGTTCTGATACTGGTGCTGAGGATACTGCCTTTGGAACTGCTGATGCTGCTGAGGTGGACGCTGGTTCTGCCTGAACTGCTGAGGTTGATTGCCTGAGAAACGAGGACGATTGCTGCTTCTAGGCTGGGGTCCACTGATCTTGCGCTTACGATCCTCCATCTCCTTACGCTTCCTCTCTGTCATGATTGCTCTGTCAATCAGGTGCTGGAATGTTGGGAAGGTGTGATTCATCAGTTGATAGTGCAGAGGGTCAACCAAGCCTCTCAGGAAACGGTACTGTCTCTTGGCGTCGGTGTTGACATCTTCAGGAGCATAGCGAGACAGCTGCAGAAACCTGTCCCGGTACTCACTGACAGACAATGGCCCTTGCTTGAGGGCCAGGAACTCCTCCTTCTTCACTGTCATCAGACCTGCAGGAACATGGTACTGACGAAAGCTTCCTCTGAACTCTTCCCAGGTGATTGTGTCAGGGTGGGCATGGGTGGCGAGGTAAGACTCCCACCATGACTGAGCTGCTCCTCTCAACAGACGGGGACCATACAAGACTTTCTCTCTGTCATCGCACTGAGCGGTGTGCAACTCCCGCTCCACAGTGCGCAGCCAGTCTTCAGCATCCATGGGGTCAGAAGAGTGAGCGAACGTTGGTGGATGGCCTCTCATGAATTCAGCACGCTTGTCTCTGGGCATCTGAGGCATCTGAGGCTGAGGTGGTGCTTGCTGTTGCTGCTGCTGCTGAATGGCGGCCAGAGTCTGACCGATGGCTTGAACTGCCTGAGTCTGCATCAGAAACATCTGCTCGATCGACATCGGGGGCGGGGGGCGGCAGGTGCTGTTGCTGGGGTACCTCTTCCTGTTGAGCGGCTCGCTCCTGCTGAGCACGCCTTCCTCCTCTGCGCCTGTTCTCTGACATCTGCAGAATGCAACCACACATCAGAACTGATCTGGCAAATCTTGCAGCATAAGAAAAGAGTATAGAATCCTTCAACAACACTGAACAGATGAGCATCTTCACTGATCTCCAACACAGACCACACAGCTTCTCAGATAAAGAGGAAAGTGGAATAAAAGGTTTCCCAACTATATAACTAACTCCATTAACATATAACAGGTAAACCAAAATGCAGGGGATACCCACATTCTGGCGACAATCATTACAAAGATCCAAACCAAACATAGTTCATCATGACAAACATAAATGCACAGGATATAGCAAACTACCCTGTCTAACTAAGACTAACTAAAAGCGAGACTAACGCTAAGACTGTAGCTTCTACATATATATTTTGTGTTAATTACAAGATCCAACTCTAACGAGCTATGGTTCTAGATTTATCTTGGTCTTGCAGTCGGGATTGCCATAAGGCTGGTGTCCATGCCGAGGTGAGCGGTACGGGTGCTGAGTCCCAACGGGAGCGGGGGAACCATCATCCAGGTGACGATGTTCCGCGCGCTCAGCCCGCAGCAGGGCGATCTCAGCATGAGCCCTACTCAGCTCATCTAATGCATGGTCCAGCTCCGTGTTTAGCACGGCGGCTAGGTTGACTGTGCTGCTCAACCTAGGATTGTCCTCACCGACAGGTGAAACAATCACGCCTCCTGTGCTGCCAGATGGACGGCGGGGGTAATACTTCAGGTCAAGACCGTCAGCTACCCCACCGAGAACCGAGCAGTAGTGCGAAAGCGCACGTCATGCAGCATCTTGCATGGCCGCCTCAGCTGAGTCCCGCTCAGAGATAGAATAGTGCTCTGAGCAGGCCTCCGCACCCTGGAGACTGTTCTCCGGGCAGCGCACCAAGCAGGTCGCCTCCCAGCGGTCCGGGTAGACCCCGCGACTATGCTGGTAGACCACACAACGATACTCGATGGACCAAGTATGCCGGTTAAGTGCCCGACGTAGCAGGGTGTCGAGCGCATCATGGAAGTGACACCCGCGAGCAGCGTCGCGAGCGATGGATCGAGCAACTCATCCTTCCGGCTCATGGTCAGCAGAGAAGTCGGTGTCGTGGCTCGAGCTGTCGTTGCCACCTCCGTCATCTGGGTCTCCTCCAGCAGCTACTCCAGAAGCTGGGGTGCCTAGTGGTGGTGCAGGGGGCGCCTCCAGGGGGAGCACAGGGGAGCAGCTCCTCACGGACTCTATCTCCTATTGGAGCGAGAAGGAAGAACCCTGCTGCTCCTGTCGTCGACGTTCCTGCTCCTCATGCAGGCGGTGGTGCAGTCTCTCCAAGTGGCTGGACTGTCCGGCCACGGGACGGCGAAGCGGACGCTCAGCAAGGCGGGAGGGTAAGAAGGGGATGACGGACTTTCGTGCAGTGTGTCTAAGTCGAGCCATCTACAAAAGACATCACAAGCAAAAGGGTGAGAACAAAATTAATATGACCAACAAATAATGAATCATAAATAAATGAAGGATTAGAATAAAACACAATTTTCAGCAAGGTATAATATATAGTAGAACATAGGTTTGGTCAGTATGACCAACTTTTGAAGGGATATCAAAGTCAAGGCAGGGACAGAGGTCTATAGTCCTTAGAACGACCATTCTACTCTAGGTTAGCGGTCCTACAGTCAGCACGGCTTTGATACCACTTATGTCACACCCGGTTTTAGAAGGCAAACCGAATGCGAACCATGTACGTGCCAGGATCAGCAATTCACGTACACAACAGTTACATAACATGGACATCATCACACAGTGCTCAAATAGTATTAAAAAGGGAAATAGTAGTCGATTACATCATACGTCTGAGACGTCCATATAGTCCTTACAATAAATCAAAGTGCGGAAAAGAAACGTAGATAAACGCGGCCTTCATAGGCAGCCGACTGGGGGTTGCCGCTAACCCACGCCTAGAACTCGTCGTAGTCTTGGAACTCATGGAAGTCTCCTTCCACAGCTTCATCTTCTCCTGAGCAGTGGTTGCAATGCTGACAACCTGGGGATGGGGGGGTTTGGTGTGTAGAGCAAGGATGAGTACACATCAACATACTCAGCAAGTATCCTGTTTGGCTATAGTGGACTAGCTTTATGTGGGGATAAGTCAAGCAGTTGCTTTTAGTTGGTCAGATTATTATTTACTAATAGAAAGCCAGGTTTTAGCATTAACCCAAGTTATTAGCCCGATGTAACCTTTCCAAACGGAAAGAATACCACTTACCAGCACCGTAGTCATAACCAAAACCATCGATCTCATAGCCACCTGTACCAAAATGTCTCTGATCAAGTACCACTAATCACTGGAGCTCCCTTGGCCGCTCATAACCGCGAGCACGGCTGATATATCAGTTTTCAAACACTCTGCAGAGGTTGTGCACTTTACCCACAAGCTGTGATTCCCATTCTGCCCGGAGAGAGCTACTCCCCATTGACCACTACCTAGGTGGCCTAGCAGGGCATCACTACGTAGCCTTTACAAAGATTCCCCGGGGCTGTAGCCACCCGTTAGGTTTCCTAAATACACCGCACTCCTCCCCAAGGGGCGAACCCAAACTTGGCAGAGCGAGCCGCATACACCGAGCCTCATTGACAGCACGACGGCTAAGTGAACTACACCCCGGATCCTCTAATTATTCAGCTAAGGGCATCCCATTCCACCCTCATGGTTGCACTGTTTTCCCGGGCGGTCATCCATAGAACAGGTCCTTACGGAGAGGCACTCGAGAAACCGCTCGAGCCCCCTTGAAGACCACAAGTATAACATCATAATAAGAGAGGGGAAAACAGCGTATCATAGATAATCTCATCATGTTCATTGATTAGAGTTAAGCAATAGCATAAAGCTAGACAATAATAATCCAACCCAAATAGGTAAACAAGGACATGGATAACAAAAGCTAGTCAATCCTTAGACATAAATGTGTAAAGCGGGAGGTGAATTAAAGAATGAATAGGACAGAGATAGGTCAAGGGACACTTGCCTCCACCAACCGACTGCTGCTCAGGGGCTTCTCCTGCGAGTTCCTCGGGCTCTTCGACCGGATCGTTCTCTATGCGATTGCAAGCATACATACATCCATTCAAATTAGGGAACAAACAGTACACCATACGAGAGACCAAATGAAGTAAATATGCATAGAATATCACATACGATAATGAACTTACCATGGTTAGAAAGGAATGAGAAAAGGTCTCGCGAGAGTTAAAGCTTATGCCCGAGACGCACTATGGGTTGATGAATAACTAGACGTCACGTGTTCTAATTCCAATTGGTCTTAACAAAAGAATTAGCTACATGCACTAATGTAAACGTGACCACTTTTAGTAGATTAACATTAAATGAGTTAGGCAATTAGCTATACAAATTAACTAACGTAACCAATTTCCAAATTGAGACTCCTATCTTATTAATATGAACAACAGGATTAGTGCGCATAGGACACCGGGGGGGGGGTGGGGGTAGACGGGGCATCTGGGGGTAGACGGGGCACGACGGGTCGTGCCAAGGCACGCACACTATGCGAGCACGCGCGCGAGACCGCACGCACACACCACGAATTAGCCGTGCGCACGTCGGGGCCGAGCGCTAGCCGAGCTCAAAGCCACGCGCTAAAGGCATGCTGGGCCGAGCTCGAGGCCACGCCGGGGCCGTCACGACGCAAGCAAGGCACGGTGGGGCGAGCGGGCGAGCACGGCGCATGGGTGGGGCGAAGCACGGGCGGGGCGGGGGCACGGTCGGGGCCGGGACGGCCCGGGGCCGAGGCGGGCTCGGCCGAGGCGGGGACGGCCGAGCCGGGGCGGGGCGGCCGAGCGGGGCTCGCGCGGGGGGCGGCCGAGCCGGGGCAGCCGGGGCGCGGCGAGGGGCGGGCTCGCCGGAGCGAGGCGCGCCGAGGCCGGGGGCACGGCCGAGGCGGGGCGGGGCGAGGCGGCCGAGGCCGGGCGGCCGAGCCGAGCTCGCCGGAGAGCGGCGCGGGCGAGGCCGAGGCCGAGCGCGACGGGGGCGGGGCGGCGCGGCCGGGCGCGGGCGGCCGAGGGTGGCCAAGCCGAAGGCGGCCGGGGCCGAGCTCGCCGGAGGCGGCCGAGCTCACCGAGCCGGGGGCGGCCGAGGGCGGTGCGGGCAGGGCCGGCCGAGCGGGCGGCCGAGGGCGAGGCCGGGGCGGCCGGGGCCGGGGCCGAGGCGGGCGCGCCCATGGCGCGGGGGCGGGGGACGCCGGCGGGAGAGAAGGAGGAGGGAGGGGAGGAGAGGAGGGAGGAGAGGGGGAGAAACCTCACCGGAGAGGGAGGCCGGCACGGCGGCGGCGCCGGGGAGGGGCGGCGGCGGCGCGGGGGCGGGATGGGGGCGACAGCGGCTAGGGTTAGGGTGAGGGAGAGAGAGAGAGGGGATGACGAGCGGGGCCCGCGGGGAGGGGATTTTTGAAAAAAAGAAAAAAAGAGAAAGGGAGGGGGGGGCGGCTGGGCCGGCTGGGCCCAAAGGGGAAGGGGGGGGGGGGGGGGCGGCTGGGCCAAAAATGGGGAAGGAGGGAGGGAGGGAGAAAGAAAAGGTTTTCTTTTTCTAAAATCTATTTTCCTCTAAATGAATGCATTCACATTTTTAAACTATCAAAAGGTATGCATGGTCCGGCATTGTGCATCACACAAAATAAAATATTTTAGGGTTTTGCTTTACATGGGATCTCAAGCCGAATCCCGCTATACTTTGGAAAAGATCAAGTTTAGCAAGGGTAAAAGGGAAAAGGAAAGGGTAACGCCTGAATTTGGTGAGGGAAAAGAAGAAAAAAAATTCTACCCCCAAATTCAGGGCGTTACAGTTATCCCCGGAATATTCCTATAAAGTAGGGTTACAGACTGTAATTATAGAGAAGCCTTTACAGATTAGGCCCGTAATACGCAGCAGCCACGCGGTGCCTGTTATAATGGGCCGAATTCCACGTGGGCCTTCGTGTTGGACGAGGACGCGGGATGGGGCGACCTCGTTGTAGGCCTTCGTCCTGCAGCGTGTTGGACAAAGGGTGGAGACTGCCAGTCATTTCGCCTCCGTTGGTGCAGTGAGATTGGTGAAGGCATCGAGCGAAGGGTAGCGTCTTTGCCTTCGCCCCAACATTTGCCCTCCGAGGGACCAGTTCGACTAAGTCATCTGGTGCTGAAGGCGCCGCTAGATGGTGGAGACGCTGCCCTCGCTCGAAGTGGTTCCGCGGGGTTTTTGATATGACCGTTGATTGACGCCGCACTGTTGGATTGTGGGTTTCCCGAAGCGTCGCGTCATGTGTATAAAAAGGGGGTGGGGGGCGACGCAGGTTGAGTTTTACCTTTCCGCGCGCTGCGAAAACCCTAGCCTCCTTTTCAAACTGCTCGCTTGCTCGCCTGCCCTCCTTGCTCCTGTTCGTCGGAGATCTGGGCCCGCGTGAAGCAGACCGCACGCCACCGCCGACGGTACGTAGCCATGCCGTCTTCCTCCTCGTCTGCTGTGACAACACCAACAGCCGAGGCATCGTCCGAAGATGCCTCGAGCACTGTGGCGGCGGCAGAGTTACGACCGGGTGATACGGTGGAGTTCGGTGTTTCGCGGATGTCGTCGGTCCGCGTGCAAGATATGCAACAGTTGGGATATTTTGGCGGCGGGGTTGGGCGTGTCCCGGGGGTAGAGGAGGTTCCCGAGCCCGAGGGCGAATTGGTTGTTTTTGAGGCATTTTTCACCGCTGGCCTTTGTCTGCCTGCACATCATTTTGTGTCAGAGGTTCTGCAGAAATTCGAAGTCCAGGTCCACCAGCTGACACCTAACGCCGTGGTGGCTTTGGCGAAGTACGTCTGGGCAACGACTTCGTATGGCGGTCAGCCTTCGGTTGAAGTCTTTGCCAAGCAATACTGTCTGCACTGGCAGAAGAGAAAAAATGGACATAAGATCGCACAATTTGGATCGTGCACTTTCACGCCGAAGTCCGGGAAGACTTCGATGGAAGTCGTGGAGCTGGTCCCCTGTGCCCGTAATAAGTGGGGCAACTGGTGGGATTACTGGTTCTATGTTTCAGAGGCCAAAGTCGAAGACCACCTAGGGCTCCCCGTGGCCATTATGTGCTCTCATTATTATGTGGCATACCCGCCATTTGGAGTAGCGGAGGATGATGAGAATGAAGGGGCCCTTCGGATCACTGCCCGTACGAGTAGTGGGCGCGATCTAGTTGAGGAATTCATCGGGTATGGGGTGTGGCCCTTAGCGCATGGATGGGCGTTGGGCGAAGTATGCCCTCGCGAGATGCCTTCCCTGGGTGGGCGGAAAGTGCGAAGTCCACTTTTTGCATTGGATGTGCGAGGCCGGGATCATGCCGCGGTCGTGCGCGAAGCGGAGGATGGGGCGGTGCGGATTGTGGGGCGTTACGTGATGAAGACGGAGGCCCTACGGAGCTGGGATATACACGGATCCAACGACCGCCTGAATAGGGTCTTCGAGATGAATCGCTTACTGTATGGCGGTTATCCCGGGGAAGACGTTGTCGACCGCCACGGGAAAGGGCCAGTGACTGTGACTGAAGAAGACCCTGCGCTGGAGGCCGCCCCAGCCACTAAGAAAAGGAAACTAGGTACTGCGGTGGGGGAACTGGGGGTCTCCGATAGTTTTGCTATGGAGTTGAAGGGGACATGCGCAGCCCTCAGGGGAAGGATGTCTTCGCTCGAGCTCCGGCAGTCTTCGGCACGTATGTTGGAGGTTACCGGGGGTCGATGGCCCAAGAACGTTCCGATCCCCCACGCGATTGGTGAAGACTTCTTTACGTCTCGCATGGCTCATGAATTGAGGGTGTTTCCTTACGGACTGAATATTGCTGCTGTTGTGTCGGCAATGATGAACAAGGACCGTCAAGATGCTGCGCAGAAGCTCCGGGAGGTCGTCAGGATGGTCGATCCCATGCGCGAGGCGAAGAGGGCACGGGGGAGCACGAAGGCTGCAGCCGTCGGCAGTAGCAAACCGGTGCCGGCTGCGCCCGGAGCCAGCAAGGCGTCGACGGGCGAGAAGGCTACAGCCGCTGGCGGAACCAAGCCTCCCCTGGGCGGACCTTCGCCCGCGAAGCTGCCTTCGCCAGGGAAGCGTGTTGCTGACTTCAGCACGAATATTAGTGTCGAGGATTATCTTGTTGGTAAGGTTTTTTTGACCGGAGGCATGTTGCAGGGTCAGGTGAGGGACAATTGGTTGTTGTCCCGCCTTCGGTGGCAGCCACCTAGCCATCGGCGGTGGTAAGGGCGAAGGGGGCCATGTAGGACCCGTGGGCCGCCTTTTGCGCGAGCGGCGAGATTCTGACAGCCGCTGCCGCTAAGGATGTGGTGGGCATCATGTCCCAGCAGCTGAGGGAGGTGTCTCAGCAGCTGTCGCAGCAGCTAAAGCAAGTAAGTTGTGCTGGACTTCGATGTTTGTTGTTTCCGTGAAGGTTTGGCTCATGTGTTTTTTGGTAGGCGGCCAACTTCGCCGACCGTGTTGTGTCGGGCGTCCTGACTGCGAACGTCGCTGCCGAAGTCGAGAATCTTTGGGTGCAGCATGCGGATGCTGTCCGGGATAAGTCGGCTGCGGAAAGCAAAAACCGCAGGCTGGCGGAGAAGGTGGCCACCCTGGAGGCCGAGAAGACGGACCTCCGGCGCCGACTGGCGGAGGAGAGGAGGGAGGCTAACCAGACCATCGCTGAAGGCAGGCTGCGCAAGCGGAGGCTAAGGTGGTGCGGGCGAAGGGTAGCCTCGCCAGCCAACGCGCCAAGGAGTGGGAGGTGAGGTTCAACGCCCTGCGCAGTTGCGTGGACAAGGCCGAGACCTCAGTACGCTCAGAAGTCGTGCGGACGCACGCGCAGCTCGTGGAAGCATACCGCGATCTGGGTGCACGGACTGCAGATTTCAATGTGCCGGACCAAGAGGCCAGCTTCCGCTTCCTCGAATGGTTGCAGGAGGAGCTACTGGTGCTCCCGACCATTGTGCACGGCTTCATGTCCTACGCCTCCCTCGTCACCTGCGAGGGGGCCATGAATGCGTTGTCCCGCGAGGGGTGCAAACACTATGAGGTCTTCGACCAATCAGATGAAAACTTTGAGCGTGAAATTTTTAAGGCCGAAGACCCTGTGGTAAAGCTGTCCGCGGGGGCACTCTTCGATAGGATGTGGGATCCTCATGGCCGAGAGGCGGTTAGAGAGCGGTCTGACCGGGCGAGAGAGCACGTAAAGCTTATCTTTTGTTTTGTGTGGTTATGTGTGGGTACGTGTGGTTTTGCTGAATAAGTGTGCTGTTGCTGCAGATGGCGCGTGCCGAGGATGTCGAGGACCTTGGAGATCTGAACGGCACGCAGCCCGAGGCTGAGGTCAACCCGGTGCTGCCCGAGGCTAAGGTTAACCCGGCGCTGCCCTCGGATGCTGGTGAAGGCTCCTCCGCTGCACCTGTGTCTACTGTGTTCAGTGAAGGCTCTTTGCCAGCCCCTACGCCGACGGCGGAGGACCCCTCGAAGGCGGTGGCGGAGCCGGCGGCTGAGGATCCCATGGCCGCGGCCGGGCCTTCGCAGGTGGCTTAGTAGGTGTTGGGGAGTTAGTAAATTTTGTCTGTGTTACTGAACCTTGGTTGCTACGCAGGTTCAGGATTTTGGGCCTGCGCACGCAACCGCTACTGACACTGCTAATTTTGTGGCGGCTTCGACCGTGGTTGCTGAAGATGATTCTGATGATTCTGTGTCTAAGTGTTTTGGGTATGATGATTCTGGGAGTTCGGTTGCGTGGACTGAGGAGTCTTCGGATGAGGATTTAGATTACTTTGCAGCGTTGGATGTGGCTGCGGCGGAGGCTTCTCCGCGTGTAATGGATGATGATCTTCCGGGTGCGAGTACTGGGCATAGACGGCGAAGGGTGGTGGCGAAGCAGAGAGTGATTGAGTTGTCGCGAAGTGATAGGCGTCATCATGGTGAGGTGGAGGGTGGCCGTCTTCATGTTGATGGGACGGGCAAGCGGGAATTGCTGGCCTCGCCGACTGGGGCGGGTGTAGGTGAGGGAGAGCTGCGAAGTCTGTTTGAGGGCGAAGAATTGAGGATAATGCTTCTCAACTATAGGGAGATGGGTATTATCCTGAAGGTTGAGCCGATGTAATGTGTGATGCCCTCGCTGTATGTATGTAACTATAATTTGTATGATGAGGCTGTGTGCCTTCGCTGATCTGGCCACGCCCGTAGGAGACGTGCACTTGATCCTGCGCGTGTATTGTGTTGGTCCGGCTGCACCCGTAGTCGGGTTCTGCACGGAGGATCCGGCTGTACCCTTAGGCGACTTTTGCGTGGATATTCTTTTGAAGGAAACTCCGATTTTGCGCACATGTTGTGCTAGTCCGGCTGCACCCTTAGCGACTTTGAAAGTCGCCTAGAGGGGGGGGGCAGTGAATAGGGCGAATCTGAAATTTGTAAACTTAAGCACAACTACAAGCCGAGTTAGCGTTAGAAATATAAACGAGTCCGAGAGAGAGGGCGAAAACAAATCGTAAGCAAATAAAGCATGAGACACAAGGATTTGTTTTACCGAGGTTCGGTTCTTGCAAACCTACTCCCCGTTGAGGTGGTCACAAAGACCGAATCTCTTTCAACCCTTTCCCTCTCTCAAACGGTCACTTAGACTGAGTGAGCTTCTCTTCTCAATCAAACGGAACACAAAGTTCCCGCAAGGACCACCACACAATTGGTGTCTCTTGCCTCGGTTACAATTGAGTTTGATCACAAGAAAGAGTGAGAAAGAAAAGAAGCAATCCAAGCGCAAGAGCTCAAATGAACACAAATGTCGCTCTCTCTAGTCACTATTTGATTTGGAGTGATTCCGGACTTGGGAGAGGATTTGATCTCTTTGGTTGTGTCTAGAATTGAATGCTATAGCTCTTGTAATGTGTTGAAGGTGGAAAACTTGGATGATTTTGAATGTGGGGTGGTTGGGGTATTTATAGCCCCAACCACCAAAAGTGGTCGTTGGAAGGCTGCTGTCGCATGGCGCACCGGACAGTCCGGTGCGCCAGCCACGTCAGCCGGTCGTTGGGTTCTGACCATTGGAGCTCTGACTGGTGGGGCCTCTGGGCTGTCGGGTGGTGCACCGGACAGGTCCTGTAGACTGTCTGGTGCACCGTCTGTCGCTGCTCTGACTCTGGCGCACACTGTAGCGCATTGAATGCGTTTGCAGACGACCGTTGGCGCGAAGTAGCCGTTGCTCCGCTGGCACACCGGACAGTCCGGTGTGACACCGGACACTGTCCGATGCTTCACCGGACAGTCCGGTGAATTATAGCGGAGCGGCCTCCCATTTTCCCGAAGGTGAGGAGTTTAGCTTTGAGTTCCCTGGTGCACCGGACACTGTCCGGTGGCACACCGGACAGTCCGGTGCGCTAGACCAGGGTGCCTTTTGGGATGTCTTTAGCTCTCTTTATTTGAACCCATCTTTGGTCCTTTTATTGGCTTGTTGTGAACCTTTGGCACCTGTAAAACTTATAGACTAGAGCAAACTAGTTAGTCCAATTATTTGTGTTGGGCAATTCAACCACCAAAATCAATTAGGAAAAAGGTGTAAGCCTAATTCCTTTTCAATCTCCCCCTTTTTGGTGATTGATGCCAACACAAACCAAAGCAAATATAGAAGTGTATAATTGAACTAGTTTGCATAGTTGTAAGTGCAAAGGTTACTTGGAATGAAACCAATATATTCTCATAAGATGCACATGGATTGATTTCTTTTTCATTTTCAACATTTTGGACCACGCTTGCACCACATGTTTTGTTTTTGCAAATTCTTTTGTAAATTATTTTCAAAGTTCTTTTGCAAATAGTCAAGGAACACATGAGTAAGATTTGGAGAAGCATTTTTCAAGATTCGAAATTTTCTCCCCCTGTTTCAAATGCGTTTTCCTTTGACTAAACAAAACTCCCCCTTAGTGAAATCCTCCTCTTAGTGTTCAAGAGGGTTTTGCAATTTTCGAAGATCCCCCTTTTGAACACAACAAAATATCAATTTTTATTTTAAAATTAGGTGGTGGTGCAGTCCTTTTGCTTTGGGCTAATAATTTCTCCCCCTTTGGCATGAATAGCAAAAAACAGATACTTGAGTGAAATATAAGCCCTTGTGAAACTACTTTCTCCCCCTTTGGCGAACAAAATATGAGTGAAGATTATACCAAAGTTGGAGAGCGGCTCAGAGCGACAGCGAAGGATGAGTAATTTGATGGAGTGGAGTAGAGTGGAAGCCTTGTCGTCGCCGAAGACTCCAATTCCCTTTCAATCTATGACTTGGTTTGAAATACACTTGAAAACACATTAGTCATAGCATATAAAAGAGACATGATCAAAGGTATATCAATGAGCTATGTATGCAAGACATCAAAAGAAATTTCGAGAATCAAGGATATTTAGCTCATGTCTAAGTTTGTTAAAAGTTTGTTCATCTAGTGGCTTGGTAAAGATATCGGCTAATTGTTTTTTGGTGTTAATATATGCAATCTCGATATCCCCCTTTTGTTGGTGATCCCTTAGAAAATGATACCGAATGGCTATGTGTTAGTGTGGCTATGTTCAACGGGATTATCCGCCATGCGGATTGCACTCTCATTATCACATAGAAGAGGAACTTTGTTTAATTTGTAACCATAGTCCCTAAAGGTTTGCCTCATCCAAAGCAATTGCGCGCAACAATGGCCTGCGGCAATATACTCGGCCTCGGCGGTAGAAAGAGCTACGAAATTTTGTTTCTTTGAAGCCCAAGACACCAGAGACCTTCCTAAGCACTGGCAAGTCCCCGCTGTGCTCTTTCTATTAATTTTACACCCCGCCCAATCAGCATCCGAATAACCAATTAAATCAAATGTGGATCCCCGAGGGTACCAAAGCCCAAACTTAGGAGTATAAACTAAATATCTCAAGATTCATTTTACGGCCGTAAGGTGAGCTTCCTTAGGGTCGGCTTGAAATCTTGCACACATGCATACGGAAAGCATAATGTCCGGTCGAGATGCGCATAAATAGAGTAAAGAGCCTATCATCGACCGGTATACCTTTTGATCTACGGATTTACCTCCCGTGTCGAGGTCGAGATGCCCATTGGTTCCCATGGGTGTCTTGATGGGCTTGGCATCCTTCATCCCAAACTTGTTTAGAATGTCTTGAATATACTTCGTTTGGCTAATGAAGGTACCCTCTTGGAGTTGCTTCACTTGAAATCCTAAGAAGTACTTCAACTCCCCCATCATCGACATCTCGAATTTCTGTGTCATGATCGTACTAAATTCCTCACATGTAGATTCGTTAGTAGACCCAAATATAATATCATCAACATAAATTTGGCATACAAACAAATCATTGTCAAGAGTTTTAGTAAATAAAGTAGGATCGGCCTTTCCGACTTTGAAGCCATTAGTGATGAGAAAATCTCTTAGGCATTCATAACACGCTCTTAGGGCTTGCTTGAGCCCATAAAGCGCCTTAGAGAGTTTGTAAACATAGTTAGGGTACTCACTATCTTCAAAGCCGGGAGGTTGCTCAACATAGACCTCTTCCTTGATTGGTCCATTGAGGAAGGCACTTTTCACGTCCATTTGATAAAGCTTGAAGCCATGGTAAGTAGCATAGGCAAGTAAAATGCGAATTGATTCTAGCCTAGCTACGGGTGCATAGGTTTCACCGAAATCCAAACCTTCGACTTGTGAGTATCCCTTGGCCACAAGTCGGGCTTTATTCCTTGTCACCACACCATGCTCATCTTATTTGTTGCGAAAGACCCATTTGGTTCCTACAACATTTTGGTTAGGACGTGGAACTAAATGCCATACCTCATTCCTAGTGAAGTTGTTGAGCTCCTCTTGCATCGCCACCACCCAATCTGAGTCTTGAAGTGCTTCCTCTACCTTGTGTGGCTCAATAGAGGAAACAAAAGAGTAATGTTCACAAAAGTGAGCAACACGAGATCGAGTAGTTACCCCCTTTTGAATGTCGCCGAGGATGGTGTTCACGGGGTGATCTCGTTGGATTGCTTGGTGGACTCTTGGGTGTGGCGGCCTTGGAACTTTTTCATCTTCATCATCTTGATCATGGGCATCTCCCCCTTGATCATTGCTCTCCTCTTGAGGTGGCTCAACTTCTTGATCTCCTCCTTCATTATTTTGAGCCTCATCCTCATCTTGAGTGGGTGGAGATGCTTGCATTGAGGAAGATGGTTGATCTTGTGCATGTGGTGGCTCTTCAGATTCCCTAGGACACACATCCCTAATGGACATGTTCCTTAGCGCGACACACGGAGCCTCTTCATCACCTATCTCATCAAGATCAACTTGCTCTACTTGAGAGCCGTTAGTCTCATCAAACACAATGTCACAAGAAACTTCAACTAGTCTAGAGGACTTGTTAAAGTTTCTATATGCCCTTGTGTTTGAATCATATCCTAGTAAAAAGCCTTCTACAGCCTTAGGAGCAAATTTGGATTTTCTACCTCTTTTAACAAGAATAAAACATTTGCTACCAAAGACTCTAAAATATGAAACATTGGGCTTTTTACCGGTTAGGAGTTCATACGATGTCTTCTTGAGGATTCGGTGTAGATACAACCGGTTGATAGCGTAGCACGCGGTGTTGACCGCCTCTGCCCAAAACCGATCTAAAGTCTTGTACTCATCAAGCATGGTCCTTGCCATGTCCAATAGAGTTCTATTCTTCCTCTCCACTACACCGTTTTATTGTGGCATGTAGGGAGAAGAGAACTCATGCTTGATGCCCTCCTCCTCAAGGAAACCTTCGATTTGTGAGTTCTTGAACTCCGTTCCGTTGTCGCTTCTTATTTTCTTGATCCTTAAGCCGAACTCGTTTTGAGCCCGTCTCAAGAATCTCTTTAAGGTCTCTTGGGTATGAGATTTTTCCTGCAAAAAGAACACCCAAGTGAAGCGAGAATAGTCATCCACAATAACTAGACAGTACTTACTCCCGCCGATGCTTATGTAAGCTATCGGACCGAATAGGTCCATGTGTAGGAGCTCGAGTGGCCTGTCAGTCGTCATAATGTTCTTGTGTGGATGATGAACACCAACTTGCTTCCCTGCCTGACATGCGCTACAAATCATGTCTTTCTCAAAATGAACATTTGTTAGTCCCAAAATGTGTTCTCCCTTTAGAAGCTTGTGAAGATTCTTCATTCCAACATGTGCTAGTCGGCGATGCCAGAGCCAGCCCATGTTAGTCTTAGCAATTAAGCAAGTGTCGAGTTCAGCTCTATCAAAATCTACTAAGTATAGCTGACCTTCTAACACTCCCTTAAATGCTATTGAATCATCACTTCTTCTAAAGACAGTAACACCTGTATCTGTAAAAAGACAGTTGTAACCCATTTTACATAATTGCGAAACTGAAAGCAAGTTGTAATCTAAAAAATCTACAAGAAAAACATTGGAAATGGAATGGTCAGGTGATATAGCTATTTTACCCAAACCTTTGACCAAACCTTGATTTCCATCCCCGAATGTGATAGCTCGTTGGGGATCTTAGTTTTTCTCGTAGGAGGAGAACATCTTCTTCTCCCCTGTCATATGGTTTGTGCACCCGCTGTCGATGATCCAACTTGAGCCCCCAGATGCATAAACCTACAAAACAAATTTAGTTCTTGATTTTAGGTAGCCAAACGGTTTTGGGTCCTTTGACATTAGATACAAGAACTTTGGGTACCAAACACAAGTCTTTGACCCCTTGTGCTTGCCCCCAACATACTTGGCAACTAATTTGCCGGATTTGTTAGTTAAAACATAAGATGCATCAAAAGTTTTAAATGAAATGTTAAAATCATTTGATGCAATAGGAGTTTTCTTCTTAGGCAATTTTGCACGGGTTGATTGCCTAGAGCTAGATGTCTCACCCTTATACATAAAAGCATGGTTAGGGCCAGAGTGAGACTTCCTAGAGTGAATTCTCCTAATTTTATGCTCGGGATAACCGGCAGGGTACAAAATGTAACCCTCGTTATCCTAAGGCATGGGAGCCTTGCCCTTAACAAAGTTAGACAATCTTTTAGGAGGGGCATTAAGTTTGACATTGTCTCCCTTTTGGAATCCAATGCCATCCTTGATGCCAGGGCGTCTCCCACTATAGAGCATGCTTCTAGCAAATTTAATTTTTTCATTTTCTAAGTCATGCTCATTAATTTTGGCATTAAGTTGGACTATGTGATCATTTTGTTTCTTAATTAAAGCTAGGTGATCATGAATAGCATCAACATTAATGTCTCTACATCTAGTGCAAATGGAAACATGCTCAATAGTAGATGTAGAGGGTTTGTAAGATTTTAGTTCAACAATCTTAGCATGTAAAATGTCATTTTCACTTCTAAGATTGGAAATTGTAACAATGCAAACATCTAAGTCTTTAGCCTTAGCAATTAAATTTTCATTATCATTTCTAAGGCTAGCAAGAGAGATATTCAATTTTTCAATCTTAGCAAGTAAACTAACATTATCATCTCTAAGATTGGGAATTGAAACATCACTAACATTAGAATCAACCTTAGCAATTAATTTAGCATTTTCATTTCTAAGGTTGGCAATAATATCATGACAAGTGCTTAGCTCACTAGATAATTTTTCACATTTTTCTACTTCTAGAGCATAAGCATTTTTAACCTTAACATGCTTCTTGTTTTCTTTAATTAGGAAGTCCTCTTGAGAGTCCAAGAGTTCATCCTTCTCATGAATAGCACTAATTAATTCATTTAATTTTTCCTTTTGTTGCATGTTTAGGTTGGCAAAAAGGGTGCGCAAGTTATCCTCCTCATTTTCACTAGAATTATCTTCATCACTAGAGGAAGCATATTTAGTGGAGGATCTTGATTTTACCTTCTTCCTTTTGCCATCCTTTGCCATGAGACACTTGTGGCCGACGTTGGGGAAGAGGAGTCCCTTGGTGACGGCGATGTGGACGGCGTCCTCGTCGGAGGAGGAGTCGGTGGAGCTCTCGTCGGAATCCCACTTGCAGCACACATGGGCATCGCCGCCCTTCTTCTTGTAGTACCTCTTCTTTTCTCTCCTCTTGCCTTTCTTGTCGTCGCCCCTGTCACTATCACTAGATAGTGGACATTTTGCAATAAAATGACCGGGCTTACCACACT
Source organism: Zea luxurians (assembly GCA_029449295.1). Taxonomy (NCBI): domain Eukaryota; kingdom Viridiplantae; phylum Streptophyta; class Magnoliopsida; order Poales; family Poaceae; genus Zea; species Zea luxurians. The sequence continues at coordinate 6,127,086 of JAOPSE010000005.1, read as the reverse complement.
TGTAGCAAACTTTCTTGGAGCGGGGTTTGTAATCCTTCCCCCTCCTTTGCTTGAGGATTTGGCGGAAGCTCTTGATGATGAGCGCCATTTCCTCGTTGTCGAGCTTGGATGCGTCGATGGGTAGTCTACTTGAGGTATACTCCTCCTTCTTCTCCTCCGTTGCCTTGAATGCGACCGATTGTGCTTCGGGCGTGGAGGGGCCGTCGTGCTCGATGATTTTCTTGGAGCCTTTGATCATCAACTCAAAGCTCACAAAGTTTCCTATTACTTCCTCGGGAGACATTAGAGTATATCTAGGATTACCACGAATTAATTGAACTTGCGTAGGGTTAAGAAAAACGAGTGATCTAAGAATAACCTTGACCATTTCATGGTCATCCCATTTTTTGCTCCTGAGGTTGCGCACTTGGTTTACCAAAGTCTTGAGCCGGTTGTACATTTCTTGTGGCTCCTCCCCTTGGTGAAGCCGGAACCGACCGAGCTCCCCCTCGATCGTCTCCCGCTTGGTGATCTTGGTCACCTCGTCTCCTTCGTGCGCGGTCTTGAGCACGTCCCAAATTTCCTTTGCGCTCTTCAACCCTTGCACCTTATTGTACTCTTCTCGACTTAGAGAGGCGAGGAGTATAGTTGTGGCTTGGGAGTTGAAGTGATGGATTTGTTCGACCTCCTCCGAGTCATAATCCTTGTCTCCCTGCTTTGGTACCTGCACTCCATACTCAACAATATCCCATATGCTTTTGTGGAGTGAGGTTAGGTGATGCCTCATTTTATCACTCCACATAGAATAATCTTCACCTTCAAACATAGGTGGTTTGCCTAATGGAATGGAAAGTAATGGAGTGCGCCTAGAAATGCGAGGATAGCGAAGAGGCATCTTACTATACTTCTTGCGCTCATGGCGCTTTGAAGTAGTGGAGGCCGATTCCGAGCCGGAGGTGGAGGGTGACGAAGAGTCGGTCTCGTTGTAGACCACCTTCTTCATCTTCTTCTTCTTGTCACCCATCCGATGGGACTTGATGGAGGAAGAGGATTCCTCCTTGTGTTTGTGGGCGGACTCCCTTGAGTGTGTTCTCCCCGAGCTTGCGGACTTGTCGCCGGTCCCGAGATCCCTCTTGGCGGATGCTCCCGACATCACTTCGAGCGGTTAGGCTCTAATGAAGCACTGGGCTTTGATACCAATTGAAAGTCGCCTAGAGGGGGGGTGAATAGGGCGAATCTGAAATTTGTAAACTTAAGCACAACTACAAGCCGAGTTAGCGTTAGAAATATAAACGAGTCCGAGAGAGAGGGCGAAAAACAAATCGTAAGCAAATAAAGCGTGATACACAAGGATTTGTTTTGCCGAGGTTCGGTTCTTGCAAACCTACTCCCCGTTGAGGTGGTCACAAAGACCGGGTCTCTTTCAACCCTTTCCCTCTCTCAAACGGTCACTTAGACCGAGTGAGCTTCTCTTCTCAATCAAACGGAACACAAAGTTCCCGCAAGGACCACCACACAATTGGTGTCTCTTGGCTCGGTTACAATTGAGTTTGATCACAAGAAAGAGTGAGAAAGAAAAGAAGCAATCCAAGCGCAAGAGCTCAAATGAACACAAATGTTGCTCTCTCTAGTCACTATTTGATTTGGAGTGATTCCGGACTTGGGAGAGGATTTGATCTCTTTGGTTATGTCTAGAATTGAATGCTATAACTCTTGTTATGTGTTGAAGGTGGAAAACTTGGATGATTTTGAATGTGGGGTGGTTGGGGTATTTATAGCCCCAACCACCAAAAGTGGCCGTTGGAATGCTGCTGTCGCATGGCACACCGGACAGTCTGGTACGCCACCGGACACTATCCGGTGCGCCAGCCACATCAGCCGGCCATTGGGTTTTGACCGTTGGAGCTCTGACTGGTGGGGCCTCTGGGCTGTCCGGTGGTGCACCGGACAGGTCCTGTAGACTGTCCGGTGCGCCGTCTGTCGCTGCTCTGACTCTGGCGCGCACTGTAGCGCATTGAATGCGTTTGCAGACGACCGTTGGAGCGAAGTAGCCGTTGCTCCGCTGGCACACCGGACAGTCCGGTGAATTATAGCGGAGCGGCCTTCCATTTTCCTGAAGGTGAGGAGTTTAGCTTCGAGTTCCCTGGTGCACCGGACACTGTCCAGTGGCACACCGGACAGTCCGGTGCGCCAGACCAGGGTGCCTTTTGGGATGTCTTTAGCTCTCTTTATTTGAACCCATCTTTGGTCCTTTTATTGGCTTGTTGTGAACCTTTGGCACCTGTAAAACTTATAGACTAGAGCAAACTAGTTAGTCCAATTATTTGTGTTGGGCAATTCAACCACCAAAATCAATTAGGAAAAAGGTGTAAGCCTAATTCCCTTTCAGACTTTCGCATGGATAGTCTTGTGAAGAAGACTTCGATTTTGCGCACTTGTTGTGCTAGTCCGGCTGCACCCTTAGGCGACTTTTGCACATATAGTCTTGTGAGGAAGACTTTGTTTTTGCGCACTTGTTGTGCTAGTCCGGCTGCACCCTTAGGAGACTTTTGCACGGATAGTCTTGTGAGGAAGACTTCGATTTTGCGCACTTGTTGTGCTAGTCCGGCTGCACCCTTAGGCGACTTTTGCACGGATAGTCTTGTGAAGAAGACTTCAATTTTGCGCACTTGTTGTGCTAGTCCGGCTGCACCCTTAGGCGACTTTTGTGCGGAGTGTCGCACGCGAGGGTAGCCAGCGCTGCCCCTCGCGGTGACTTCGTTTTGGTCGAATGCTGAAGACCGTCGATGCGGTCTTTTTCGACGTTGTTTTAATTTTTTGCGGGGGATTTTTTGCGTGTATATTACATGGCTCCGCCTCATTAAAAACCTCACCCCCGGGAGGAAAAGAGTGCGGGCCGGAATAAAACTGTTTGGTGAATTACAAGGGCGAGTTGGCCCTGAGGAATCAAACAAAAAATTTGCGGAGATTGTCAATATTCCATGAATGCTCTAAGTCTTCGCCGGATGGCGTTGTTAGCCTGTACGCGCTGGGGGACGCCTTTGTCTTGACGATGAAGGGGCCCTCCCACTTTGGCTCCAGCTTGCCTCATGACTCTGTCCGAGTTGTCCGGACGAGTACGAGGTCTTCTTCGCTGAATTCTCTCGGGACGACTGTGTGGTCGCGCCATGCTTTTGTTTGAGCTTGGTATTTGTTGAGGGCCTGTAGGGTGAAGACACGATCTCCGTCGATGAGGTCCTTCGAAGTTGGCTCGTCTATGTCGGGGATGGCTGAAGTGATTGTCCGTGGTGACCCATGTTTTATTTCTTGCGGGGTCATGGCCTCCGATCCATATAGCAGGCGGAAAGGAGTGAACCCAGTCGCCCTGCACTCAGTCGTGTTCAGGGCCCAGACCGCTTCAGGTAACAGGTCGACCCACTTGCCCTTCTTGTCGTCGAGGAGCATCTTCTTGATGGCTATGAAAAATTTACCGTTGGCGCGCTCCACGACGCTGTTGGATTGTGTGTGGTATACGGAGGCGAAGGCAAGCTTGGTGCCAATTGAGAAGCAGAAGTCTTTGAAGTCCTGGCTGTCAAATTGCTTGCCGTTGTCAACCGTGAGCTCGGACGGGACTCCAAATCGGCAAACGATGTTTTGCCAGAAGAATTTCTAGGCAGTCTTCGATGTTATTGTGGATACTGCCCTCGCCTCGATCCACTTGGTAAAATACTCGACGGCGACGAAGGTGAACTTGAGGTTCCCTTGGGCCGTGGGTAGCGGCCCGACAATGTCCAGGCCCCAACGCTGAAGGGGCCACGTGTGGGCGATTAGCTTTGTGAACTGCGAAGGGTTTCCCGAGCGTGGAGAGAATTTCTAGCAGGCTTCACAGGACCTCGTCACCCGGTTCGCGGCGCAAATCATAGCAGGCCAGTAGAAGCCTTGACGGATCACATTGGCGGCTAGGGCCCTGGGCCCTGCGTGAGAACCGCAAGTGCCGCTGTGGACATCGCATAGGATTTGGACGCCTTCGGCCTCGGTGACGCATTTAAGCATGGGTTGACTAACTGTTGGGGGCCTTCGTCCTCCGAAGGTCCTCAAAAACATGATTTGACAATGTTCTCCAAGTGGATTATATGAACAGGTATCTTCGGACCTAGAATTATGAACATGGAGTACGGTCAGGACGAAGCCTAAGCCAGACGAAGGGGAATTGAGATGAAGGACGGGCTGATTACCAAGCTGTACGAAGGATGGTGCATAGCCGAAGCTGTGCGCAGGAAAGCTTCGTCGTGATAGCAGAAAGGGGAACCGACTTAAAGATGAAAGGACTACTTAGGCCTTGACAGATTCCCATAAGTCATTAACAAATGTAATGGGCATGAATGTAATTTTACATGGGCTGTGTCCCACGTCTATAAATAGATGAACAGTACTCCCGTACTGTTCACGCTGACTTGGCATTTGCTTTTGCGTCACGCTTGTACCCTTGCCTTTCTCAGGACCGAAGGTACATTTGTAATTTGAAGTCATTTCTATTCGTCCATGATAATAAAATAGAAATGATTCCATGATAATATTTAAATGTTTATTTTATACCTCATGCTTTATATGAATCCTTCGTCACTTAATGTTATGCTTACGAAGGTACGTCTTTCGTAACCTTCGTCCGAAATTCATTATCTCCCGAAGGGATATAATGTTTTGGAGGACGAAGGACTTTAACACTTAACATTTTTTATGTTGCCTTGTTCTTAACTCTTAGCATTTGAGAACAAGTCCCCAACATTGGCGCCCACCTCCGGTGAACTCACTTCCACTTTGAGTTTTTTGAACACCTTCGGAAGCCATAGACCCTCGCTATGGCGCCGAAGAAAGCTTCAGCGACTGGGGCTGCAGCTCTGCAACCGCTGGACCCCAACCAGGAGACTGTCTCTCTTCGGGAGGCCCGAACCCAGAAGAGGAAGGCCGTTAGCCCGACGCTTCAGGAGGATGAGTTAGACCAAGAGATCAGGGATATGGAGGTGCTTCATCAACAGGTGCAGAGGAAGAAGAAAAAGATGGCCAGGCTAGCTGAGCTGCAAAGGCAGATAGACGAAGCTTCTGAAGAAGTTCATCATCTTACTCACGACGAGCAGAACAGAAGGCCTCAACAAAAAGACCTTCATCAGGAGGGCTTTTTCAACGAAGATGACTGGTATGACAATTTCCATCATGGAAATTTTGTTTTCGATGATGCTTCTCCCCTGTCCGCTGAGCTGCAGGCTACACCTTGGCCTCCGTCCTACAAGCCGCCCCAGCTTCCCATGTTCGATGGCCATTCAGACCCGAAGCAGTTTTTGATGAGCTACGAAGCAACAGTATCTTCGTATGGTGGCAATGCTGCAGTCATGGCAAAGTCTTTTGTTATGGCTGTCAGGAATGTTGCTCAGACCTGGTATTCCTCCCTTCGACCAGGAACGATCACTTCATGGCAAAAGCTGAAGGACATGTTGTTAACCAGCTTTCAAGGGTTTCAGACGAAGCCGGTCACTGCTCAAGCCTTGTTCCAGTGCACTCAGGATCATGAAGAATACCTTCAGGCGTATGTCAGAAGGTTCTTGCATTTGAGGGCGCAGGCACCAACGGTGCCCAATGAAATTGTCATCGAAGCCATGATCAAGGGGCTTCGTCCTGGACCTTCAGCTCAATACTTTGCTAGGAAGCCTCCTCAGACTTTGGAGAAGCTGCTCCAGAAGATGGACGAGTACATTCGTGCCGACAATGATTTTCGCCAAAGAAGGGAGGAGGCTTTCAGATTTTCTGAAATGACCAGGGGCTTCGGAGGAAGATTCTATCCGAGGCATGTCAGGTCCATCCACAACTCTACTCAAAATGATGATAAGGGGAGTCAACAGAACAGGCCGCAGTGCTCCTCACAGGCTTCGGGGCAACAACAAAATTTCTTTCGGCCACCAGCTCCAAGAGGCAGAGGCGCCAGGGGCTTCGGCGGAAGATTTGGAGATCAACCAAGGAGAGTATTTTGTTTATTCTGTGGTGAAAACAAGGGCCATACCACCAGGATGTGCCATGTTACCATCCAGAAGCAAAAGGAGATAGCCGAAGCTGCAGCGCAACAACTTCAGCCGAAGCAGGTCATGCATACTGCTTCGTACCATCAGCCTTACATCCCAGAATACGTGGGCAACCACCCTGCAGTTTCTGTAGCTTCGGCGAGTCAACCTCAAGCTTCATGGCAACAACCCCCGCCTCCACCACCGCTGCAACAAGGCCAACAGCCGGAAGGGAGCCAATATGTTCCACACCAAAGGGATCTCAGAGAACAATCTGAAGCTCGCACAGTCAATAGCACTGTGCCAGAGTCGAAGCACATTTATTGACAAATATCCTACCTTGATAGCAGTCTTTTCCATTTAGTTCTATTTTCTGTGTAATAAAGAACATTTCAGTTTTCATGTAATGGTTTCGTTGTTGGTCACGAGGAAAACCTATTTTCTCCACAGGCTTAAGTTGCTGAAGCTTAAAAATTCGCGATAACAAGGAGGACCTTCGAATTATTAAAAATCCTTCGAAGCAACAAAAAGTCGTTCTAAGGAACGCAGAGTAAGTTGCTGAAGTCACAAAAAGCCGTTCCAAAGGGAGCGCAGTGTAAGTTTTCTGCTCCAAAGTCGTTCCTAAGGGAATGCAGAGCATACAGCGAAAAGTCAACGCTGATACCGCCTAAGTAAAAGGCGAAGAAGCTCCAAAGACGTTCCTAAGGGAATGCAGAGCTTACAGCGAAAAGTCAACGCTGATACCGCCTAAGTAAAAGGCGAAGAAGCTCCAAAGACGTTCCTAAGGGAATGCAGAGCTTACAGCGAAAAGTCAGCGCTGATACAAAGATATTTTGTGTTTTACGGGGATATGTGTGTATCTTCGGAACGAATGTCATCTACATAACATAGCATCATCACATCATTTTGCATAGCATAAGCATCATACATCATGTTGCATATGGCAAAAGAAGGGGACACAGTATCAACCTTCGAAAGGATGCTTTGAGAAAGTGAAAATCGTGCAAAGTCACGAGGGAATACAATGTTGATCTTCGGAATACAGCTTCGGAGAATGTTTTCACGAAGCATGGACATGCTTCAACAGAGTAATATCGAAATTGTACAGCTTCGGAGAATATTTTCACGAAGCGTGGACGTGCTTCATCAGAATATTATTAAAGGAGAATGTCTTCTTCACGAAGCATGAAAAGAAGGGAAGGTGTTTTTTCGCCGAAGGCTCAAAAATGGTATGTATGTAGAATTTCATGCATCGTAAAGAATTGAATAATGAAAAGAGATTTGTATATTACATTCAAATGTACAAAATATTACATAGATCACACTTCAAATGTTTTTTCTAATAACATCTAGTCTTCTCTTAGTACTACTTCGGCAACCTCATTTAGAAGTTGTTCAACAACTTTATCCATGATAGCTTCGGCCATTTGTTTAATTTCGTCATCCCCTTTCGTGTGAGGGTCAGCAGACGATCCAGCAGGTTCTGAGGGAAGAGAATATATGTTTATGTTACTATTACAAACCATAAGCAAGTTCGAAAATCAAAAATTACAGCAAACCTAAAAACCACTAGTTGGTACCTATTTGGCTTTTGGGCTCTGCGCTTTTTTCAGCGGCCTTGGCTACTTCCCTAGCATCATGGATACCTTGTTCGCTTCTTCGAATAATTTCCTGGGCCATTTCTCGACCACCATTGTCCCAGACGTCGGTGAAAAATTTTCCACCAACCTGGCTAGCTTCGGACGAGGGGTCTTTAATATCTTCAGCGGATAAAGTGGCTTCGGATTGCGCAAGAAGCTTAATATGATCGCAACCTTTCCTCTCCAAAACAGTTACAACTCCTCTTGCGCCCGAAAAAGTGCAAATGTCACCGCGGCTACTCAGGATTTCCTCGAAGGCCTCTGCTTCGTGACTGATCCATTCTAGTGGACCTTCGGGATTGCCTCTTGAGAAATTCTCTTCACTAGAGAATGCGCCAACGCCGGCGAAGCTGGATTTTATCTTTTTGACGCATTCTATAGATTTAACGTAGCATTTTCTCTGGGATGCACGAAGCTCCTTAACACTTATCTCTAAATGATTGGCCAGTTGATCGCTAAGCTCTCGTTTTGTTTCTTCAAGCATACGTTCCTCTTTAGCTCTAGCTAGCTGTTTCTGAAGATCTTTAATCTCACGTTTTTGGGCTTCGGCCTGGACCTTTGAGGCAGCTTCGTCCTTCTTTACCTTGTCTACCAATGTAAGCAGAATCTTATCCTTTTCCAGAGCTTCGTTTCTCAGTTTAATAACTTCTGACCGTAGGTTGTTGAACGCAATTTCATAGCTCTCATCTTCGGCATTCTTTTGTGCTCTCAATGCGTTGCTTAGAATTAAACCCTACATGTAAAAAAAAGTTGGTATAAGAATAAAAGAATGAGTTGCGAATTATAAAATTTCTAAGCGCCCAATTCCCATACCTTTAGGCTATTGTACGCAAGACTGTCCGCGAGATCTTCCTTCGTCATAGCACATAATCCAGCTTCGAGCTTCGGAAACCCCATACTCCTAGCCATCTCCCGGCAGACAGATAATTCTTTATTGTCAGGGAGACAGTATAGGAAGTCATCTTCGTTTGTCCCATTGAACACTAGTGCCCCCTTCGGATATTTTAATTCTTTGGCATAGTGGTTGGCTTCAAAAATCTCTTCTTCAGATAATTTTTCCCCCGAAGCATGTCGCACAATGTAATCACATATGGTGGAAGAAGCTTCGGGGGCAGCAGTGTCAATTTCTTCAACCAAAATTGGTTCTGGCATTTTTATTTTTTCTTCGGTTTCCAAAGGTTGTTCCTTGGTGGGCTCTGAAGTCCCAGCTTCAACTTCAGGTTGTTGCTTCGAAGCTTCAGCAATTAAAGCTTCAGTGGACACTTCAGAAAGTTCAACAGTCTTCTTTGGAGTTGTGCTTGAAGACTTAATTGTCTCCAAAACATCTAACACGTTCACCATTCTTTTTCTTTTCGGGGTTACCGATGGACCCTTTTGATTTTTTATTGTTTCAACACTTGCTGAAGGACTTAAGATTTCTAATATTTTTGGTCCTTCAATTTTCGGTTTTTCTGCTTTTTCTGCTGAAGGCACTTCAGTTTTTTCTTCGATCTTCGGCACTGGAGCTGGCTCTGAACTTTCAATGGCCAGGGAGACTTTATCGATAAATTCAGGCACTGTGGCCGGCTCAATAAAACGTGCCCGGTGGGTGAGCACCTTCATCTTTTTTCTCTGCGGTGCTGGCTCACTAGAAGCACTTGTGGCAACTTCTGTTGCAGGAGAAGTATTTTTTCTTTTGCGGCCCGGCACCGGATAATGGTAGTCAGGGTAGACAAACCCGATTGCATCAAATACCCGGTTGAGCCTTTTCTTCTTTCGGCCTCCGAAGGCTGCCGATAATGCAGTGTTCTCAGCCCTCACAATAGATATATCTCGAAAATATCTCCCCCTCATATTGTCAATTTGACTCTGTTTAACAGTGGTTTTCCCAAAAACCGTGTGACTTGGCCGCCATGGTCGATCTTCGGACTCTCCCCCACAGCTTTCTGCATCATAACTGTCGCTGTCACCAGTATCTTCAGACAAACCTTCCAGAATCTCCTTGGTGATTTTTTCCGTATTGGTCTCCGCCATCGCTATAAGGAATCCCAAGTTCTTCTCTTCGTCGAGACTCAGCTTCATCTCAGCAGTGACCTTCTTATCTTCAGACATCTTCGGAAACACTAAAAAAACTGTTTTCAAAGCCGAAGCTTCAAAACCAAAAGATCAGCAAATCTTAGTGCGCAAGAGCTAAAAATTTAGTGAGCGGGAGCAGATGGCAAGAGAGCGTACCAAACAAATTGTGGCGGGCCCCTATTTATACACTCGATATATCGGAAATTGAAAGACCCCGCTTGTTAGTGAATGTTGCTATTCTAGCAAAGGGAAGGTGTTTTTTCGGACCTTTGGCTTAAGGCCTTCATCCATATCGCAATCTGAATTTATCATTAACAAATTAATATTGCGAGGGGCTACTGTTGGGGGCCTTCGTCCTCCGAAGGTCCTCAAAAACATGATTTGACAATGTTCTCCAAGTGGATTATATGAACAGGTATCTTCGGACCCAGAATTATGAACATGGAGTACGGTCAGGACGAAGCCTAAGCCAGACGAAGGGGAATTGAGATGAAGGACGGGCTGATTACCAAGCTGTATGAAGGATGGTGCATAGCCGAAGCTGTGCGCAGGAAAGCTTCGTCGTGATAGCAGAAAGGGGAACCGACTTAAAGATGAAAGGACTACTTAGGCCTTGACAGATTCCCATAAGTCATTAACAAATGTAATGGGCATGAATGTAATTTTACATGGGCTGTGTCCCACGTCTATAAATAGATGAACAGTACTCCCGTACTGTTCACGCTGACTTGGCATTTGCTTTTGCGTCACGCTTGTACCCTTGCCTTTCTCAGGACCGAAGGTACATTTGTAATTTGAAGTCATTTCTATTCGTCCATGATAATAAAATAGAAATGATTCCATGATAATATTTAAATGTTTATTTTATACCTCATGCTTTATATGAATCCTTCGTCACTTAATGTTATGCTTACGAAGGTACGTCTTTCGTAACCTTCGTCCGAAATTCATTATCTCCCGAAGGGATATAATGTTTTGGAGGACGAAGGACTTTAACACTTAACATTTTTTCTGTTGCCTTGTTCTTAACTCTTAGCATTTGAGAACAAGTCCCCAACACTGACCCCCTTCTTGTAAAGCTGTCCCTCAATGAGTGCGAAGTCCCGGCTTCGGTGTTTGAGGCGCTTGGCCTTGTTGATATCACTTGGCTGGTAGTATCCCTGCAGGAACAGGGTTATTGGTGCCCGCCAGTCTTCGGTCATGATGAAGTTGACTATGCGGCAGCCCTCAGTGTTGTTGGTTATTTGGAGGCCCTCTGGGCTTCGGACGGCTGGCGTGCCGATGACATGGTAGAACACGTCGGAGGGCAGGGCCTCGCCTCTAGCGGCTGCCTTGGCCAATGCGTCGGCCTCCTCATTCTTGGCTCGGTCCACATGCTGCAAGGTAAAACCCTTGAATTGCCTCTCGAGACTGTGGACATCTGCGAGATACTGCATAAGTACGGGGTCCTTTGCTGTGTAATCTTTCTCGACCTGGCCGGCAACCACTTTGGAGTCTGTTCTGATTATGCAGGTGGTGACACCAAGTGCCCGTAGCTTGTGAAGGCTGAGGATGACAGCTTCGTACTCTGCTACATTGTTGGTGCATCTGTCGAACTCCACAGCGAAGCTGAGTCGTGCTGCATATCTGTGCTTGACCCCTGTGGGTGAAGCGATGACTGCAGCTGCGCCTGCCCCCGCATGGCACCACGCGCCGTCACAGTGTATGGTCCACACCTTCTCTGCATACGTGTCCGGCTGTGTTATTGGCCCAGTCCAGTCGACGAAGAAGTCTGCCAGGACTTGTGACTTGATGGATGTCCTGGGCTCGAAGGTGATATGGTAGCCGGAAAGCTCGGCTGCCCATTTGGCGATCCGGACAGATGCCTCCGGATTTCTGAACAATTCGCCGAGTCCCCTGTCCGAGGTGACACGTACCTTTAACGCTTCAAAATAATGGCGCAACTTGCGTGAAGCCATAACAACTGCGTAGGCAATTTTTTCCAGTTCCGTCATGTTACATTTGGATGTCGTGAGCACTTCGGAGACGTAATAAACTGGACACTGTCTGGTCGTGCCCTCTCTGTCCTGCTCCTGGACCAGCGCAGCGCTGACCGCGTGCGGCGAAGCTGCGACGTAGAGCAACAGGGGTAGCGAGGAGTTGGGGCTTGTAAGAATCGCCAGCTCTAACAGGTGCTGCTTTAGTGAAGCGAAGGCCGCCGCTTGCTCTGGTCCCCATGCGAAGTCTTTTGCGTCTCGTAGCGTTTTGAGGAAGGGTAGACTTCGCTCTGCGGACTTGGAAATGAATCTGTTGAGGGCGGCCAGTCTGCCTGTCAGTCGTTGGACGTCTCTGGCTGACTGCGGGGGTGTCATGTTGATGATGGCCTGGATCTTGGTCGGGTTGGCCTCGATCCCGCGATGCGACACCAGGTAGCCCAGTATCTTCCCCTGGCGAACGCCGAAGACGCACTTTTCGGGGTTTAAGCGAAGTCGTGCGTCCCACATGTTCGTGAACATTTCTGCGAGGTCAGCCAGATGGTCTTCTTTGCTTTTGCTGGCGACGACGATGTCGTCCACGTACGTAAATATGTTTCTACCGACTTGGCTCTCGAGCACCGTTTTGGTGAGGCGAGAGAATGTGGACCCAGCGTTCTTAAGTCCCTCCGGCATTCTAATGAAATAATACGTGCCGAAGGGTGTTATGAAACTGGTGCTGGCCTTGTCTTCCTCCTTCATATATATTTGGTGGTAGCCGGAGAAGCAATCAAGGAGCGACATGACTTCGCACCCGACCGCGCTGTCGACGATCTTGTCGATCTGAGGCAGTGGGAAATTATCCTTGGGGCAGGCTTTGTTGAGGCCGGTGAAGTCAATGCACATCCGCCACTTTCCGCTCTTATTTTGCACCATGACTACGTTGGCGAGCCATGTAGGGTAGGCGACTAGCTCGATGAACTTGGCCTCAAGTAAGTGGTGCACCTTGGCCTTGGCGGCTTCTGTCTTCTCATCAGACATCTTGCGCAGCCGCTGCTTCTTCGGCCTCACCGAAGGGTTGATTCCCAAGTTGTGCTCGATGATAGAGCGACTAACTCCGACCAGGTCGAGGGTGGACCAGGCGAAGACATCCTTATTCTTGGACAGACAGGAGAGGAGTCTCTCCTCATCATGCGAAGCCAGGTCTTCGCTTATGATGACTGTTTGCTTGGGCGTGGCCTAATCAAGGGGAACAGTCTTGGTCCCGTCGTTGCTCTGCAGCTGTGCCTTCTCATGTTCTTTGGCGGTTGGGCTGGTAGACTCGGGTACCTCGCGCTGCGCCGTGAGGCAATGTACGTTCCTTTGCCATGAAACGAAGTCTCTTTCTATATTGCGCGCGACCTGCTGGTTACCGTAGACGATGATTGCGCCTTGTGGACCCGGGATCTTCATGCACAGGTAGAGTCCGTGAATGGCTGCCTCAAACTTGTTGATGGAGCCCCAACCCATTATGGCATTGTACGAGTACACCATGTCGACGATGTCGAAAGTGACTTGCTCACTTCGTGCATTGGGTGCTACACCAAAGGAGAGGGGTAGCTCTATTTTGCCGACAGGGAAGGTGCCCTTGCCACCGAAGCCATACAGTGGGTTGTCCGAAGGCTTAAGTAAGCTGTGGCTGATGCCCATGCGGTCGAAGGCATGGAGGAAAATGATATCCGCCTGGCTGCCGTTGTCAACTAAGACTTTGTGCAGGTCCCAGCCTGCCACGCTGCAATTGATAACCATTGCGTCGATGTGGGGTGCGCTGCGCAGGTCTACGTCTCTGGCGTCGAAGGTCAGCGGCACATGGGACCACTTTGTCTGCACGACTGGACCAGTGATGGCGACGTGATTGATGCTGCGGTAGTGGTCTCTCTTCTGTCGCTTCGTGTCAAAGTTGGCGCTGGACCCCCCAGTGATCATGTGAATGACTCCGCGATATGGCTGATCAGCGAAGTCTTCTTGCTTTGGTGCTTGGGGGTGGTGGATGTTTGGCTGTTGTGGGTGTGGAGGTGGGAGTGGGGGAGGTACGATTTGTACCTCCTGGTGGTGTTGGTACGCGTGGTTAGGTGGATGCTGAGCGGGGCCGTGGTTGTATGGCTGTGGGAGTTGCTGATATGTGTGCGCGACAACTCTTGGGTTGTTGGCTGGTTGTGCCCGAGACATCCTGTCTCTAGTGGCCTTCGTTTCCGGGCAGTCCCGTGTTGGGTGCGCGCAGTCTTCACCGTGGAACAAGCAGTAAAATCTGCACGGCTACTGCGCCCGTCCTCGGCCCTAACCGCAAGTTCTGTTGCCGCGACCCTGGGGGGATAATCTTGGCGGCAAGGGGCCTCACCAGCAGGGTGCTGGTTGGCGATGTTGTGCACCTGCTACTGACTGTGGCCGTCCCGACCGGAGTCTGACGGCAAAGGTCTCGTCCACGTTCGGCTGGACTACGGAGGGTCTTTGGGTTTCCTCTGGGACTCGACCTTGCGCTGGTGGAGCTCTTCGGATCTGGCATATTTTTCGAACAGCTGGTACAACTCCTGGAGGTTCTTGGGCGGATCTCTGATGCAGTGGCTGTAAAGGACGCCAGCCCGAAGGCCACTGATGGCGTAGTGAATGGCGATTTGGTCATCAACCGAAGGCAGTTGTGACTTGAGGGTAAAAAACTTGCGGTAGTACTCTCGCAGAGTCTCTCTTTCCAGCTGCTTGCAGAGTGATAGTTCAGCCAAGGCGTCGGTGTCTAGGCGGTACCCTTGGAAGTTGAGCAAAAATTTGTCCCAGAGACCTCTCTAGGAGTCGATGGACAACGGGGGCAACCTGGTGTACCAGGTGAGAGCCGGGCCCTCGAGGGCAATGATGAATGACTTGGCCATCGTGGCGTCATCCCCTCCGGATGATGCAACGATGACTTGATAGCTCATGATGTACTGTGCTGGGTCAGTGCTGCCGTTGTACTTGGGATAGGTCCCTGCCCTGAAATTGGCGGGCCATGGCGACACTTGCAGGTGCGGCGCCAGGGGACTCCGCTCGTCAAGGTAGTTGACACCTTGGAATGCTGCTGTGTGCAGGAAGACGGGTCCGTGCTGAGGGATGAACGGGTCTTCGAGTGGCGCACGCTGCTGGAGGGGTGGGCCGTGTTGCAGACCAAGTTGGCCTTCACGCTGCATGAGCGCAATCTCTTGCTCAAGCTCCTGAGCCTTCTGCTCCTCGTCGTGTATCATCTGGCGCACCTTGGCCTGCGCGGAGACACGTTGGCGCTTGGCCTCGAGGATCTCCTTCTGCTTCTATAGGTTGCGGTTCTTGATGCGCAAGGCCCGTAGCTGTAGCTGTTCCTCTGCTGAAAAGCCGATGACTTCACCGTCTTCAGTGGCATCCGTGCCCTCCAGTGGAGCGAAGCCTGGGGGAGGTTGCGGTTGTCCTCCGGAGCTACAGGTGCAGAGACTGCCTTCGGGTGTAGGTTGTTCATTGCGCTGCCTCTTGCTGAGTGCGTCGTCTTCGCAGGCTTCTTGGTGGGTGGTGTCGACAAGGGCCTTGCCCTTTTTCTCGGCCAACAGCGCTGCCTTCGCAGCTTCGTCAATGGATGGGGCTGCCTTCGAGCTAGCTCTCTTTGGTGCCATCGCGGGTGGTTTTTCGTAGCACGAACGATGGGCGCCAAATGTTGGAACTTGCTCTCCCGAGCAAGATGATCCAACGGGGGAGTGAAAGCAATGCAAACAAGGTTTTAGCTCAGGAAGGCAATTGCTCTGTTAATCTAGCCTCTCAAGGGCACTGTGCGGGGGTATTTATAAGTACCTGAGTGCCCAGCGTCTCGGATTAAGGACGCATGTGCCCTCAAGCGCCCAGGTTATCCCCGAAATATTCTTATAAAGCAGGGTTACAGACTGTAATTACAGAGAAGCCTTTATAGATTAGGCCCGTAATACGCAGCAGCCACGCGGGGCCTGTTACAATGGGCCAAATTCCACGTGGGCCTTCGTGTTGGACAAGGACGTGGGATGGGGCGACCTCGTTGTAGGCCTTCGTCCTGCAGTGTGTTGGACGAAGGGTGGAGACTGCCAGTCGTTTCGCCTCCGTTGGTGCAGCGAGATTGGCAAAGGCATCGAGCGAAGGGTAGCGTCTTCGCCTTCGCCCCAACAATGGGTCTGTTGACTCCCTTCTGGCTGCTGGCCTCGTGAATATGCAGGTTGTAGTGGTGGCGGAGGTGGAGGCTGTGGCTAGGATGCCTGTGGCTGACTAGCCAAAGCAACAGACGCTGCAGGATGGTTACCCACATACTCTGGTATGTAGGGTGAGTGATACGAAGCAGTATGCATGACCTGCTTCGGCTGGTTCTGCTGAGCTACGGCTTCTGCTATTTACTTTTGTTTCTGAATGGTGACATGGCACATCCTTATAGTATGGCCCTTGTCCTCACCACAGAATAAGCAATAAAGTTTCCTAGGTTGATCCCCAAATCTTCCTCCGAAGCCCCTGGCGCCTCTGCCTCTTGGACCTGGCGGCCGAAGATAGCTTTGTTGCTGCCCCGAAGCTTGCGAGGAATATTGTGGCCTCTGTTGTTGACTTCCTCTGTCATCACTCTGGGTGGAGTGGATTGACCTGACATGCCTTGGGTGGATTCTCTCTCCGAAGCCCCTGGTCATCTCAGAGAACCTGTAGGCTTCCTTCCTTCTTTGATGAAAGTCATTGTCAGCGCGGATGTATTCATCCATCTTTTGAAGCAGCTTATCCAAAGTCTGTGGAGGCTTTCTAGCAAAATATTGGACAGTAGGTCCTGGACGAAGCCCCTTGATCATGGCCTCAATGACAATTTCATTGGGCACTGTAGGCGCTTGTGCTCTCAGACGGAAGAACCTTCGGACGTATGCCTGGAGATACTCCTCATGATCTTGTGTGCATTGAAACAAAGCCTGAGCTATGACTGGCTTCATCTAAAAGCCCTAGAAACTTGTCACCAGCATGTCCTTGAGCTTCTGCCATGAAGTGATAGTCCCTGGCCGAAGAGAAGAATACCACGTTTGAGCCACATTCTTAACTGCCATGACGAAGGACTTGGCCATGACAACTGCATTGCCTCCGTATGAAGATATAGTTGCTTCATAACTCATCAAAAACTGCTTTGGGTCTGAATGCCCATCATACATGGGAAGCTAAGGTGGCTTGTATGATGGGGGCCACGGGATAGCCTGCAGTTCTGCTGCCAAGGGAGAAGCATTGTCAAAAGTAAAGGTATCATGATTAAAATCATCATACCATCCATCGTCGTTGAACAAGCCCTCTTGATGAAGCTCCCTGTGTTGGGGCCTTCGATCTTGCTCGTCTTGAGCAAGGTGACGTACTTCTTCAGTGGCTTCGTCAATCTGCCTTTGAAGGTTAGCTAGTCGGGCCATTTTCTCCTTCTTCTTTTGCACTTGCTGATGAAGCATCTCCATGTTTTTGATTTCTTGGTCCAACTCATCCTCCTGGGGTGTTGGACTAGTGGCCTTCCTCTTCTGGCTTCGGGCCTCTCGAAGAGAAAAGGTCTCTTGATTTGGGTCTAGTGGTTGCAGAGCGGCAGCCCCTAGCGCTGAAACTTTCTTCAGTGGCATGACAAAGGTCGATGCTTGCCGAAGGTGGTCGAAAAGAGTTCACTGGAGGTGGGCACCAATGTTGGGGACTTGTTCTCAAATGCTATGAATTAAGAACAAGGCAACACAAAATGTTAAATATTAACACCCTTCGTCCTTCGAAACATTATTTCCCTTAGGACATAATGATCTTCAGACGAAGGTCATGAAGGACATACCTTCGAACATCGAAGGTTTGAAGGTAACAGAAGGAAACGAATACAAAAGATAACATAAACAGTCATGTAACATTATCAACTCATCTTCATTATATTATCATGAGGAAATAAAACAATATTGAATTACATTTGATACCTTCGACTTGATAGATAGCAAAGGTACAAGCGTGATGCAAAAGCAAATGCCAAGTCAGCGTGAACAGTACGGGAGCACTGTTCATCTATTTATAGGCACGAGACACAGCCCATGTAAAATTACATCCATGCCCTTTACATTTGCTAATGACTCTATAGTGATCCATCGAGGTCCAAATAGCCTTTTCCCTTTTAAGTCGGTTTCCTTTCCTGCTGTCATGCCGAAGCTCCCTTGCGCGTAGCTTCGGCGCTGCATCAACCTTCGTATCCTTTGTGCTTCTCCTACTGTGGTTCTGATTCGAATCCGAAGGTACCTGTTCATGTATTACAACTCCGGAAACATTGTTAAATCATGCTTTTGAGGACCTTCGGAAGACGAAGGCCCCCAACAGAAAGCAGGTTTGATATTCTCAGTATCTCTGCACATGATGGTTTGCAATCAACATAACATTTTCATAAGACTAAATACCTATTATTTATAAAGCTCTAGCATTTTCAGCCCCAGAACAATCATATGCTATACCAAAACACAAGGGACTGTGGGAACTCTCCATACAGGTTGCCCCACGTTAAACCATTGTGTCATTTATAAACAAAATGAATGAAAATGCCACTATTTTAGCATAAACAGAACATGTATAGGAAAAGAGCATATGAACTATCGATAGATGATGAGGGACTCATGGCCATCTCAGATGACATAATGCTGGGAGTAGCACCAGCACGTGATATCCTCTAGGCTTTATATTTTAATAGCAATTTGATTTCCTTATTCAAATTCAGCAGTACCCGATCCAAAAAGAGACGGATTTAGCTCAGGATTTTTAATCAAGATAGTGGAAATTATAACATAATAAATATGGGGACCTAAGTTATTGTTTGCACTAAAATAAATTCTCGAGACGAAGCTTATCAAGCAAAGCAATATCTAAAACTGTGGTCCATATGTACCGCCTATAGGTTTGTGTGTAACATTTTCTGATAAGGTAGGAGGCAGTAGGCACTATGTTGCTTTTTGCACTAAAATAAACTCTCTAGACGAAACTTATCGAATAGAGCAATATATGAAGATGTGGTCAATGTTTAACTATTTATAGATAACAAAAAAGTGTAGTAGTAGATTTTTGTTCAAAAAAGAGTGCAGTAGTAGATTTAGGGAAAACGAACTAAAGGACATTTTTACCATAAACTTTTCATTTGCTTGACCCCATCAATAGTTTCCTAATAAAGGGTTAAGTGGAAGACGAGATTAAGTGTGAACTATAATTATATAGTCAATTAACTTGTTTGGATTTCTTAACATCTTACCGCGTCATGGAATCTTTAGAACATAGTTGGAGCAACATTACCATAGTTTGTGCTCTCTCCCAAGTAATGGAATTTCAACATTCTCCCCTTTTTTGTCACTGTCCCTGAGTAGAAATGAACTATTAGATGCGGATATATAGGATCAGCTATAACAACATGTGCATAAATGCAATTAACTAATATATAGTGTTGTTCTGCAAACAAACAAAGGTTTTACCAATCGACTCCATGTAAGATTATTTTTTATATCTAATAACCAAATTGAAGCACCAGGACCTAGCTGAAAGACAAATTAGTTTATAAAATGTAGAATATATGTGGACAAAACATATCTGCTGGTGTTGGGTGAGAATAACACCTGCGAGCTTGAGGTTTTCTAGACTTCTTTTGAAAATCATCAATCATTTCCCATCTTCTACTCCAACCAAAAATCATTTCCCCTCATCTACACCTCTGCAAATGTCGCACAACAAGAGTCGATCACAATTTGCATTGAGCCTTGAATGCAATTGCTAGCAATAGCAGAACTGCTATCTTCTGACCACCTAAAAAATTGACCAACCACACCCACCTCTGTGCCAACTTTGAAGAAGAGGAATGACAGTCAGCGAGCATCTGGTTGTGGAGCATCAAGAATACGTTATTTCATGACAGAGATTGCCTAGCCAATTTTCATCCATTCAAAAAGCATATCACATTTCATGTATTATTCATAGGTTAAAATCAACTCATGGGTTGTCAGCAAATCTCTATCATCCTTAAGCATGCTAACCTGCAAATCTTGCATCTTGGTGCTGACAGCAATGGACACGAGAAGCTTTTCTTCTGAAAGTTGTAGCCTCGGCTCAAGTAGAACTTGATTCACTGCAATTCGGTGCATGCCATAAAAACAATGACGAAAGCGCAAACAAATACCATGAGAACAAATCGAACATGGGAATGGATTGTTCATGGAGCACAAAATTGAACATGTTGCACCATTACTCCCTTAGATCTAGAATGCAAAAATTGAAGAAACGCCACTTACCAATCTGAGGCTTCATGGAGATTACGATCACATCGATGTCGTTGATTAGGAGCCCCAAACAATATGTTATACCAATACTATGGGAGTTCCCCGTACAAGTTGTCCCATGTTAAACCAATGTGCCTTTTATGAACAAATAGATGAAAAGGCTGCTCTTTTATTTATCATAAAGACATCTCATAGAGGAACAAAGCATGTGAACTACCGAATCTGAGCAAGACTACTACAATTAAAGTTGAAATTTATCTCACCTTGATTCCACAACCTGCTGCAGATTGGGGCGCCTGCACGAATGGCCTGAGCTTCTATTGCTCCCGCAACAAGTCCTCATATCATAATACATTTTTTACTCCATTCTTTGATATCAGTAGTGGCTCCCCTGTACGTAAAAGCTCCAGCCATAGCAGAAGCCGTAGTAGAAGCTCAAGTCATAACAGTGGAACTGAAATGTATATTTATAATAAATTAATTTAAGGACAAAAATATAAATACGTTGATTGTAAAATTCATCAAACGTGAGCCATTTAAATTAGCATGTAACTCATAGTTATATTTTCTAGGGCAAACGAAACCATAGTTACAAGTGCAAGCCATTCTCTAGGGCAACATGAAAATGACTTGTCTGACAGACACAAAAGTTTCAAGAAAACATAGTACAAGAGTAACATTTTGGTTTCAGACTTTCAGCGAGCCCAAGAGAGTTTCAGTTAGAAGCTTGTAGCACCATAAATACAAATTAGCATTTCAAAAACGACCTACATGCTTTAACTAACTTGTGAAATTATGGAGATCTAGTCGGCTAACAAATTTTGAAGGTTTACAAAAATATACTCCAAGCTGAGCAACGTGTAGGAAACAATCCACACAATCTGCACCAACAAGAGAATCCATCTAATCAAACATATTGGGATTTCAATTAAAAGGAGAATCCATCTAACCAAGAGAGGAGGGAATCAACCCGAGCCAAGATAGATCTCCACCCTATGCTAGTTGAGGTGCCCGACTGCACGAGGACAATGATAGAAGAGTTGTGGTCTAAGGATACCTAGACATAGACATGTTTGGCGCAGGGGACTGAGGAGCATGAGGGAAAGATTGCCCACAAAGTTGTCAGGTGAGGCCAGTGGAGCAGGCTATGTCGGGGAGGCGTGATGGTGGGTTGCTTTAGGTCGAGGGATCCGTTGTCGCGTCGTCGTCGGGGAACACGACGCTGCAGGCGCCTTCCATGCCGCCATCTCAGTGTCCTACTCCACCTTCCTCTTCAGATCAGATTAGCACTCGCCATTCCAATGGGAGGTGGCTCGGTACACTGCCGACACGGTCGCCGGGGCTGAGGCCACACGCCTTGTGGGTGTCCATGTCGACGTGGAGCGACATGATGTGGTGAGGCGGAGCACATGCAGGTGTGGGCGGAATTGTCAAGGAGCTAATCGCTGCACCAGCTTCTGCGCGCGTTGAGCGTACACCACGACCTTGCTGTCCCACCCATCCACCAGCTAAGGCAGGACGCGGTCAGGTCGGAGAGGCGGCGAGGGGGAGAGAGGGGTGGCTCGGCGGTCGAAAGGCGGGACACTACAAGGGGGAGAAGGGGGTCATTACCTACCCGAGTCACCGGTGAAGAAGCGGGCACGGGCGAGGAGCTCCTACGATGGAAACCGGCAGTGGTCAGGGGGAGGGGGTGCCGATGTCGAACGGGGGTGGGGTCATGGTGTCGCCCCCCTGTGGATGCCTCTAGCGCCTGCGCCACCATGAAGTGGTCATAGATGGAGGAGAGGGTTGGACGGTGACGGTCGCGGATCCGAGCATCACCGATGGGGGTGAGGGCGGGTGAAGGGGAAGGGAGGGGAGGCCTCGAATCCCAAACACATCCACGAGCGTGTTCTCGGATCCCTGTCACAGTGGACGCGGCCACAGCCGGGTCGGAGAGGTGGCGAGGGGGAGAGAATGGTGGCTCGGTAGCAAAAAGGGGGGACATAGTGAGGGGGAGAGGGGGGCATGACCTACCCGAGTCACCGGTGAAGAAGCAGGCACGAGCGAGGAGCTCCTATGATGGAAACCGGCAGTGGTCGGGGGGAGGGGTGCTGATGTTGAATGGGGGCGGGGTCATGGTGTCGCCCTCCTGTGGATGCCTCCAGCGCCTGCGCCACCACAGAGCGGTCAAAGACGGAGGACGGGGTTGGACGGCGATGGTCGCGGATCCAGGCATCGCCGATGGGGGTGAGGGCGGGAGAAGGGGAAGGGAGGGGGAGGCTTCGAATCCCAAACATGTCCACGGGGGTGTTCTCGGATCCCTGTCATGGCGGACGCGGCCGGGTTGGAGAGGCGGCGAGGGGGAGAGAGGGGTGGCTCGGTGGCTAAAAGGCGGGACACGACGAGGGGGAGAGGGGGGGCATGACCTACCCGAGTCACCGGTGAAGAAGCAGGCACGAGCGAGGAGCTCCTACGATGGAAACCAGCAGTGGTCGGGGGAGGGGGTGCCGATGTTGAATGGGGGCAGGGTCACGGTGTCGCCCCCTGTGGATGCCTCCACTGCCTGCGCCACCACGGAGCGGTCATAGACGGAGGACGGGGTTGGACGGCGACGACCGCGGATCCGGGCATCACCGATGGGGGTGAGGGTGGGGGAAGGGGAAGGGAGGGGGAGGCCTCGAATCCCGAACACGTCCACGAGGGTGTTCTCGGATCCCTGTCACCGCGGACGCGGCGCGGGGTGAGGGGAGTAGTGCGGCGGTCGCAGACGACTTCGGGAGACGGGGGTGGGGACAGGCGAGGGCACACGCAACTGACACTGGAGCAGAGAGGGAGGCGGGGGCACATGAGTGGTCTACAGTATTGACTTAATAGATAGTAGAAATATTACTATGCAGTTGCTTGTGCTTTGCTACGGTTTTTATATATCATATAAATATGTATTAAGATATTTATTCAAATATAATTATTGTTTATTTCTAAACACTAAGGTGTGTGTGGTGTGGTGGTTAGCCCCAATTTTTTGGAGCTGGGGGTGAGGGTTTGAGTGCTCACTCTGCACTTTTTTGCGCGGTGTGGTAGCTGCGTGGGTGCGGTCGGGTGCTGAGCAGGCACAGTAGTTGGCTGTGTGGGCGCTAGGATCCACAGGGCAGTAGCTGAGAGAGGGGTGGTAGAACTAGTCAGAGAGCGTGGGGCGGGCCTAGAGTGTCAGCGTGTCCACAAGGTAGTAGCTGAGAGAGGGACGAGAGAACCAGTCAGGGCGTGTGGGGTGCGCCCAGAGTGTCAACGTGGAGGGTAAAGATCTGGTAGCACCAGGTGCCCAATTAGGTTCTTAATATAGTAGTATAGATAAATAAGTATTGAGATGTTTATTCAAATATAATTATTGTTTATTTATAAACACTATGGTATGTGTGGTTTGTTGGTTAACCCCAAATGTTTAGAGCAAGGGGGTGTGGGTTCGATTGCTCGCTTTGCACTATTTGTTTACGCGGTGTGGTAGCACCGAGAGTGAAGCCATGGTATCACCATGTGCCCACATTAGATTCTTAATAGTATAGATATAGATATAGATAAGTATCGATATAGATATAGATATATAAGCCATGGGCTTCCAATATCTAGAGGAAGCACAGTCCAGATATGCCACCGAGTTGAGCTAGACCAGGTACGAGCGTCTATAAAAACACCCTATACTCCTAGGGATTAAGGTTTCAGGACGTGTGAAAGGGAAATAGGCTTACACCTTTTCCTAAATGATTTTGGTGGTTGAATTGCCCAACACAAATATTTGAACTAACTAGTTTGCTCTAGATTATAAGTTTTACAGGTGCCAAAGGTTCAACACAAACCAATAAAAAGTCCAAGAAAGGGTTCAAATAAAAAGAGCAAAAGACAACCCAAAGGCAGCCCTGGTCTGGCGCACCGGACTGTCCGGTGTGCCACCGGATAGTGTCCGGTGCACCAGGGAGTTCCAATCCAAACTTGCCACCTTCGGGAATTCGGGGAGGCCACTCCGCTATAATTCACCGGACTGTCCGATGTAGCACCGGACTGTCCGGTGTGCCAAGCGGAGTAACGGTCGTCTACAGAGGAACAATAAAACGCTACAGTGCGCGACTGCGCGCGCAGAAGTCAGAGCAGGCGCAGAAGGCGCACCGGACAGTGAACAGGACCTATCCGGTGCACCACCGGACTGTCTGGTGGCCCCGTTGTCAGAAGCTCCAACGGATGGAACCCAACGACCTGGTGATGTGGCTGGCGCACCGGACAGTGTCCGGTGGCGCATCGGACTGTCCGGTGCACCATACGACAGAAGCCCTCACCAACGGTTCTTTTGGTGGTTGGGGCTATAAATAACCCCCAACCACCACACTTCAATGCATCCAAGTTTTCAGCCATCAAACCTCATACAAGAGCTCTAGACTTCATTCCAAGACACAAACAAGAGATCAAATCCTCTCCCAAGTCCGGAATCACTCCAAACAAATTAGTGACTAGAGAGAGAGACTTTTGTGTTCTTTTAAGCTCTTGCGCTTGGATCACTTTTCTTCTTCCTCTATTCTTGTTTCCAACTCACTTGTAATCAAAACAAGAGACACCAAGTTGTTGTGGTCCTTGTAGTGGACTAAGTGTCCCATTTGATTGAGAAGAGAAGCTCATCGGTCTAAGTGACCATTTGAGAGAGGGAAAGGGTTGAAAGAGACCCGGTCTTTGTGACCACCTCAATGGGGAGTAGGTTTGCAAGAACCGAACCTCGGTAAAACAAATCACCATGTTCATCCGCTTTATTTCTTTGTTGATTTGTTTTCCCTCTCTTTCGGACTCGATTATATTTCTAACGCTAACCCCGACTTGTAGTTGTGCTTAAACTTTATAAATTTCAGATTTGCCTATTCACCCCCCTCTAGGCGACTTTCAATTGGTATCAGAGCCCGGTGCTTCATTAGAGCCTAACCGCTCGAAGTGATGTCGGGAGAACATGCCAAGAAGGAGATGGTGACCGGCGAGTGTGACACCCCAGGTGTCAGTTTCGTGTTACGTCGCGAGATTTGTCCTAATCTTGGATGCTCAGTAAAAATTTCTATTTCTCGCTCGCCTATGTCTCTGATTATCCAGATTATTCATTCACATTTCGCCGAATTCGGAGCTATTCGATCTCGACGAATACCGAATTTGGAGCCTCTTGAAACTTTTAATCCTCAGAACAAATGCAGACTCGAAGATCAATCTCGATTTATAAATCCCATCTGAAGCTCATTAAATCACACTCTCGACGACTGTTATTTGATTTGAGCCCGAGTCTAATTCCTCGAACCCCGATCGATGTCCGTTATTTTGATCCGAGTCCGTACTCTCACACGGAATACTCAGTACATCGTCCTCTAATTATTTCTTACTCGACTCGGCCAAATATCTCTATGTCCAAACCAAATTCAAAACCCCGCATCGACAGCGATTTTAAAATATCACGATTCGCCTTCTCCGACTAAAATTCCAAAGCCGATCAAATCTCAGGACGATTTATTTCCGAATCACGCGTAGGGAATTATTTTGAGCAAAGTCAAATCAAACTCTCGGCCGAATTAATCGCTCAATCGTTCGTTCGTCCGAACTCTCGTTCACTCTGTTTTGCGTACCGACGAAATCCGCACGAGCCTTTTTCCGAAAAATATTTAGCGCAGCCCGATTTCGTGTTTTGGGCCAGCCCAACCCAGCCCAATAGGCCCACTAAGAAACCCTAACCCTAGGTTTTCTTCTATAAATAGGAGCCCTCTCCCCTTGCAAATTGGAAAAATTGCATGTACCCCCCCTAGCCACCACTTCCTTTTTTTTCCTGTTCCTTTCTTCCTCACGGCTGCGCGCAGGGAGCTTCCTCCCCTCCCATGGCCGCCCAGCTTCCCTCCGGTGTCGGCTGTCCAGCAGATGTCGAGCGCCTCCCTCTGCCCCCCTGTGCTTGGTGCTCCTTCCCTCGGCTCCCTGTTTCCCTGTCTCCATGGCGCGCCCTGCTATGCCCAGGACCCGACGGCCCCTGCGTACGCTCCCTCCATGGCGCCCAGTCGCATGCACGACCGAGCTCCAGCTCCGGCCAGCAGCCATGGCGCGGCACCCTTGCTATCTCCTCCCCTTGGTCATTCGCCCCTGCACTCCTCCTCCTCTCCAGCCAACAGCAGCTAGCAGCCCCCATTCCCCAGCAGCCCCATTGGGCGACGCCCTACTCAGGGAATGAAGCCGATGCTCCAGCGGCCTCATGTCCAGGAGCTTGATGCTGGCTTTCTTTCACTGTCCCTTGCCGCAGGGGAGCAGTAGCTCTTCCTCCCTAGCCTCCATTCCCCTGCAAGCGACCCCCTGCTCGGCCACCTCTGTGCGCAGCAAGTTTTCTTCCCCTGCCGCACCCCGCACACTACCTGCTCGACAGAATGTCCGATCTATGCACAGCCCTTCTTCCTCCTCTCCCATTGGTGCTGCTTGTCGAGCCCCCCTTTTTTTGGATGCCGACAAGAAAAATCGGCACAACAGCCCTCTAACTCATTCTCCATTCCCCCGTCGCGTGCTATCACTCTCGTGTTTGCTGCGCAGCCCCATCTGCAACGCCGTCGAAAACCATGGTGAGAAACCCCCCCGCTGTCCTCGATGTTTATTTTTCGATGTGTGTGATGTTTGATGAACTGCCGCCAACAAATTTGTATGTAATCGCAGCTAGATGTTGCCGTGGCGCCTCGCGCGATGCATGATTCGGTAAAGCACCCAAACAGTGGATGCATGCACGACTCAAATCCGAGTTTGACAGGTTGATGGATTTATAATTTACCATTAATGTGATTCGGTTGATGGCATGCATATAGATATGGTGTATATTGGTGTTGAATATGTGTGCCTGCGAGGGTTCATTTACGTGTCGCGAGGGTGGTTCACGGAAGTATTAATTGTTTATTAAAACACTTCGTCGTAAAGTAGTGGGTTAGTTGTGGTAAATTTAATAAAGCGTAAAGCATGCTTGGTAATTTCCACAGTCGGCTAATGAGTTAGTCTATGTTAAAAATATATATTTTTGTATTCATCGTGGTGTAGGATAGAGTGGATCGAAGATATACATTAGGTGACATGTGATTAGTGTTTTTAAGATGAGATGTGCAAATGATCGGTTAGTGTTGCACTTGTCTAGTCGGTAAATGTTGTCATAAATAATTATGCTAAAATTGGTCATGAGAATGCAGTGGGCACGTGGTGTGGTTGGATGTGACAAGTAGATTGGAAGTGTGGGGTCTGTCATAGCACTGCGATGTCGAACATGTATCTCAAAGTGCATTGTAGTGATAATTGCGTTAAGTTAATCGGTAGTGTCTCGAGTGCATGCCACAACAAGGTTGTATGCGAGACAAGGTAATATAAGGTGTGCTCAACACGAATGTTTGGTCGTTGTAAGTAGAAATTGTCTCGGCTTAAGTAGAGAGGTGATGACATGCCGTAAGTAGTCATCACTTCCTCTATAATTATATGTCGAGTCTATACGCGTTAGGAGTTCCTTAAATTGTGCTTCACAAATAAAGGTATGGTTGTGTTTATGACTTGAATAGATGTCTTCGAGTGAACTAATAGGTTCCTAAGGAAATTATGTGTAAGGTGTTTATAGTGACGCTTTATCCCGAAAGGTGTTAAGTCTGTGCATAAATAAGAGATAAGTGTATTTTGTGTAGTGTGGATTGATTTTGAGTGCATGTGTCGCAAGAAATGAATTAGTGCGCATATAGGCGATGGATGGGTGTGATGAAATGGGGACATGCCTTCGTAGTCATCATGTCGTCTGTTGGTGACCTAACTGAAGGTCGTAGAGAATGGTCGATTACCTGTGTATTATTATTGTCACCTTGCGGTTCTATATGAATTGAAATGAGAAGTAGTGGGCTCTCTATATGATGCTAGATGTCTGGGTAGACTTTCGTAAATTGTGGTGCTCGGACCGTCAGATGAAGGTTAAGTCGGCCGATGCCGATTAAGTAGTTAAAGTGATTAAGGGAATAATCATGGGGTTAAAACTAGAAACTAGTGTTCTCGCACCCGTTTGGGATGTTGTAGTCCAATTGCGCATGGTTATGATCGTGGGTAAAAATTAGTAGTGCTCATGTGGTGTCTAAGTTAAAATGCGGACTAGTGGGTGAAAAGCGCTTCGATATAAATATATGCCGGATTTGATGATGGTGGTGAATGCGTTTGTTAAATGAATGTGGTAATTTTAGTGCACTAAATGATTTGGATAAAATTTGTAAGACTACTTGTTAGTCCTCATTTAATTAATTTAACTCTAAGAAATGGTAAAGTGCTAGAATGATTCGAGTATCTAGAATGTGGCAATTCTTGAATTATAGAAGCTGAAATTTATTGATTGCTGTTTTGGACTGCACATACTGTTTTAGTTGTGCTGTATGTTTGATGAACTAAATTGTATTTTCTGTAGATATGTGCTATAGAAAAGTGGTAGATAACTTTATTATCTTGCTGGTGTTAAAATTTGACAGCCATAGGTCTGACAGTTTAGGAGTTATGCTTTTTACAAATTCAGTAACTGAATCTGGCCAAATTCTGTACAGATTTCAGAAACTGTATTGTTTGCTTAATTTAATGTTATAATCAGTTCATGGTCGTTATAAGAAAGTTGTAGATGCTTTTCTTATCTTTCTTGTGTTAAAATTTCATAACTATAGGCCTGACGGTTTAAGAGTTATGAATTTTACAACTTGGTTGCTGTGTTCTGTCCACCGTCAGAACAGATTTTGACAACTGTGTTGTTTGATTTAGTTAAATATTGAATCACTTCTTGGTGATTATAAAAGTTATGTAGTACTTTTGCTAAGCTTTCCAAAAAGTCTTGGATCACTCTTTTTGGTGGTCTGAAGCTTAAGTTATGAATGTTTCAAATATGAAGACTGAATCTGTCCAGTTCTGGACAGCAAAGTCTTTTAGTGATGTTTATCCTTAGTTAAATATTGAATCACCTTGGGATGTTTATAAATAATTTGTAGAACATTTAATTATCTTTCCAGAAAGTCTAGGATCAATTTGTTTGGATGTCTGAATCTTCAGTTATGAATTTTTAAAATCACAAGTCTGAATCTGTCCAAATCTGGACAGAGCTGCTGTGATTGCACTTTTTGACCTTGCTAAGTGTTTAATCATGCTATGATGAAAATACCAAAATTGTAGAGCACTTTCTAAGATTTACAGAAAGTCCTAGTTTGCTAGTTTTGGATTAATATTTGAAAAGTTATGATTAAAACAAGTAACGGCTGTATTGCTGTCCAAAAATCTGCAAGTGAGCAAATGAATGTTTAGTTCACCCTATTTGCTAAAAATGTTTGGTTGACACTTAAGTAATGTAGACTTGCCATGACTAAGCTTAATAATGCACGTGTGTCATATTTTGTATGTTTCTTGCTCTAGTTGATTATGATATAGGAGTTCCGTAGTTAGTGATGCCTATGTCGTATTCAAGCTTACGTTGTCTTGGTTGGACTTGTGTGGTCGGTGATGCTTTTGCGCGATTAATAGGAGAACTAATAAAAAGCCGTATCCAAATAAATAAAATGTGCGTGTACTTGTCATATCGTATTTGTGTTGCGTAAATAAATAAAATGTGGTCGTCTTGTTAATGGTGTTAATGATGAACGCCGATAACATACGAATAGATAGCGCTTGCGTATAGTCGTTGCGGTGTCTTACAATTAAATGTTAGTTTGCTACCATGTATTTATATAGCTTGTGATATTTTTCATTGTATTCATACATATGCATCCTGCATCTCATTTAGGACCGAGAGGTGACGACCGTGCAAGTGATGTGGTGCCAACCACAAGATGCAGTTGGTGGACGTACTGAAGGATGGTGGACTTAACCAGTGGATGCTCGCCGAGCGAGTATCTCCCCCAGCAAACACTGTCTAAGTGTTAAATTAAAGGCAAGCCCCGGTTTATGCATAACCTGTTATTTATGCTATTTTACTATACTTAATGATTGTAGGATTGAATGTGCACTTAGGTGTAGGAGTTGTTTGAAACCCTAGTTGCATGATCCCAGGAATCCTTTTGAGATGGATACTAGTATGCTAGGTCGAGTAGCTGCTTTATTTAATTAGGATCTCGGTAGAAGACGAGTGATTTTTCTAGCACTCGCGCGAGATCAGGAATTGGTTGTACCCACTTTCATATCATCATGATACTAGTCTGTGGACAACAATCCATGGGGATTGGTTGTCTACGAGATGGAAAAATTGGAATAAGGATTAACGTGCGGATACCTGTGTCAAGCGTTTGAACGTACTAAACACATACCGAGAAATATGGTAAATCGGTAAGCCTAGTACCTGAGTGAACCTACCCGCAGACTTTGCCCCTCACGCGACCTGAGACGTGGTCTCCCATTCCAGTTATGGTGGGTACAAGTGCGGTCACTGCACGACGGCAGTCGGGGTCAGTGAGGCATTGTACGCCAAGGCGGTGAGCCCTGATCTGTTGCCAGGGAATCGATGGGGATGGTTGATGTGTGTGGGGACGGAGTGCCCCTGCATGTCGTGTGTTTAGGTTTACCTTGCAAGGATAAAAACTCGATTCGAATCGTCTGCTTCTCGCAGCTAATGAGACTGCTTGATCCATTGTACTGCATTGAGTAATAAGTGGAAATGAGGTGAATGGCAAAATGATGTTGATTGATAAAAATGTTTGATACCATGTATGACTAGCTAGGTACACATCTAGTTTTAACAGGATCATACTAAAACTTGAAAAGCTAAAACTTGATTTTAGACTCAGCTAGTGCTTTTGGCAAACCAAACCCCTCAGCCAAACAGCTGCATGTCTAGAGGTAGAGGAGTAGACTCCTCACACCGGGTAATTCTAGCTGAGTATTAGTATACTCAGCCTTGCTTGTGGCATAATTTTTGCAGGTACTTCTTAGGTTGATTGGTTGATGGTGTGACTTGGCCTTCATCCCTGCCACCGGGATAGACGGTCAAGTGGGTTATTGCTTCCGCAGGAGAGGACCAGGAGGAGTAGCGTGGCCAGGCTTCGCCATGTTACTCGGTTCTTCTCCGTTAGTTATTTCCGCTGCATTAAAATTTATGGTTATTATTTCTGAAACTCCGATAATGTAATCACTATTGATACTTATTAAACTTGTGGTATTATGCTTTATTGTATTTCTCTGTGCCTCACCTTCGAGTGAGCTAGTGGTATTCGATCCTGGATAAGTGGCTTTATCGGACTAGATCCGAGGGACTGACGGGTTATTCCGGTTTAAGTGTGGTCTAGCCTCTAAGGTGGGACTTGGGCACTTAAGTCGGAATAATTCGGGCGGTTCTGCCACAGCGAGAAGCCCACCACAAGCCACGGGAAGGCTCCATCGGGAGAGTCCCGCAAGAAAAAGGAGGAGGAATCACCTCCTCACAAGTCGCATCGGAGTGGCGAGAAGAAAAAGACGATGAAGAAGGTAGTCTACTATGAGACCGACTCTTCGTCGCCATCCACCTCTGGCTCCGACGCACCGTCCGTAACTTCTAAGTGCCATGAGCGCAAGAAGTTTAGTAAGATCCCTCTACACTATCCTCACATTTCTAAGCGTACTCCTTTACTTTCCATCCCATTAGGCAAACCACCCATGTTTGATGGTGAATATTATAATATGTGGAGTGATAAAATGAGGCACCATCTAACCTCACTCCACACTAGCATTTGGGATGTTGTTGAGATTGGAGTACATGTACCATCGCCTAGGGATGAAGACTATGATTCGGACGAGGTTGCCCAAATCCGGCACTTCAACTCCCAAGCCACCACTATACTCCTCGCCTCTCTAAGTCGAGAGGAGTATAACAAGGTGCAAGGGTTGAAGAGCACCAAAGAGATTTGGGACGTGCTCAAGACCACGCACGAAGGAGACGAGGTGACCAAGATCACCAAGAGGGAAATGATCGAGGGGGAGCTCGGTCGCTTCATGCTCAACCAAGGAGAAGACCCACAAGCCATGTACAACCGGCTAAAGACCTTGGTAAATCAAGTGCGCAACCTCGGGAGCACTAAATGGGATGACCATGAAATGGTCAAGGTTATTCTTATATCACTAGTTTTTCTTAACCCCACTCAAGTTCAATTAATTCGTGGTGATCCTAGATACAAACTAATGTCTCCCGAGGAAGTAATAGGAAAATTTGTGAGCTTTGAATTGATGATCAAAGGCTCCAAGAAGATCATCGAGCAAGGCGCCTCCTCCTCCATACCCGAAGCACAACCCATTGCATTCAAGGCAACAGAGGAGAAGAAAGAAGACTCAACACCAAGTAGAGTTCCCATCGACGCCTCCAAGCTCGACAACGAGGAAATGACACTCATCATCAAGAGCTTCCGCTAAATCCTCAAGCAAAGGAGGGGGAAAGACTACAAGCCCCGCTCCAAGAAAGTATGCTACAAGTGTGGTAAGCCCGGTCATTTTATCGCTAAATGTTCTTTATCTAGTGATAGTGACAGGGATAACAACAAGAGGGGGAAGAAGAAGGAGAAGAAGAGGTATTACAAGAAGAAGGGCGGCGATGCCCATGTTTGCCGGGAGTGGGACTCCAACGAGAGCTCCACCGACTCCTCCTCCGACGAGGACGCCGCCAACATCGCCGTCAATAAAGGACTTCTCTTCCCCAACGTCGGCCACAAATGCCTCATGGCAAAGGATGGCTAGAATAAGAAGGTAAAATCAAGATCCTCCACTAAGTATGCAATCTCTAGTGATGAGGGTAATTCTAGTGATGATGAGGATAACTTGTTTACTCTCTTTGCCAATCTTAACATGCAACAAAAAGAGAAATTGAATGAATTGATTAGCGCTATTCATGAGAAGGATGAACTCTTGGATAGCCAAGAGGACTTCCTTATTAAGGAAAATAAAAAGCATGTTAAGACTAAAAATGCTTATGCTCAGGAGGTAGAGAAAAATGAAAAATTAATTAGTGAGCTTAGCACTTGCCATGACACTATCTCCAACCTTAGAATTGAGAATGCAAATTTGATTGCTAAGGTTGAGAAGTCAAATATTTGTGATGATTCAATTGACAATCTTAGAAATGATGATGCTAGTTTAATTGCTAAGATTGATAAATTGAATGCCTCTCTTGCTAGCCTTAGGAATGAGAATGAAAAATTAATTGCTAAGGCTAAAGACTTAGATGTTTGCAATGCTTCTATTTCCAATCTTAGAGATGAGAATGCTATTTTACATGCTAAGATTGTTGAATTAAATAATTGCAAACCCTCTACATCTAGCGTTGATCATGTTTCTATTTGTACTAGATGTAGGGATATTAACATTGATGCTATTCATGATCACCTTGCTATGATTGAACAACAAAATGATCATATAGCTAAATTAGATGCTAAAATTGCCGAGCATGAACTAGAAAATGAGAAATTTAAATTTGCTCGTAGCATGCTTTATAGTGGGAGACGCCCTAGCATTAAGGATGGCATTGGCTTCCAACAGGGAGACAATGTCAAGCTTAATGCCCCTCCTAAAAGATTGTCCAATTTTGTTAAGGGTAAAGCTCCCATGCCTCAGGATAACGAGGGTTCTATTTTGTATCCTGCTGGTTATCATGAGGATAAGATTAGGAGATTTCATGCAAAGAAGACTCATTATCACCATGCTTTTATTTATAAGAATGAGGCTTCTAGCTCTAGGCGTTCTACACATGTTAAAATGCCTAAGAAGAAAACTCCTATTGCATCAAATGATCATAACATTTCATTTAAGACTTTTGATGCTTCATATGTGCTTACTAACAAATCAGGCAAAGTAGTTGCCAAATATGTTGGGGGCAAACACAAGGGCTCCAAGACTTGTGTTTGGGTACCCAAGGTACTTGTTTCTAATGTAAAAGGACCCAAGACCGTTTGGGTACCTAAGAACAAGGCCTAAATTTGTTTTGTAGGTTTATGCATCCAAGGGCTCAAGTTGGATCATCGACAGCGGGTGCACAAACCACATGACTGGGGAGAAAAGTATGTTCTCCTCCTACGAGAAAGACCAAGATCCCCAAAGAGCTATCACATTCGGGGATGGAAATCAAGGTTTGGTCAAAGGATTGGGTAAAATTGCTATATCACCTGATCATTCTATTTCCAATGTTTTTCTTATAGATTCTTTAGATTACAACTTGCTTTCTGTTTCTCAATTATGCAAAATGGGTTACAACTGTCTTTTTACGGATACAAGTGTTATTGTCTTTAGAAGAAGTGATGATTCAGTAGCTTTTAAGGGAGTATTAGAGGGTCAGCTATACTTAGTTGATTTCAATAGAGCTGAACTCGGTACTTGCTTAATTGCTAAGACTAACATGGGTTGGCTCTGGCACCGCCGACTAGCCCATGTTGGGATGAAGAACCTTCACAAGCTTCTAAAGGGAGAACACATTTTGGGACTAACAAATGTTCATTTTGAGAAAGACAGGATTTGTAGAGCATGCCAAGCAGGGAAGCAAGTTGGTGTTCATCATCCACACAAGAACATCATGACGACTGACATGCCACTGGAGCTACTCCACATGGATTTATTCGGCCCGATAGCTTACATAAGCATCGGCGAGAGTAAGTACTGTCTAGTTATTGTGGATGATTATTCTCGCTTCACTTGGGTATTCTTCTTGCAGGAAAAATCTCAAACCTAAGAGACTTTGAAAGGGTTCTTGAGATGGGCTCAAAATGAGTTTGGCTTGAGGATCAAGAAAATAAGAAGCGACAATGGGACGGAGTTCAAGAACTCTCAAATTGAAGGCTCTCTTGAGGAAGAGGGCATCAAGCATGAGTTCTCTTCTCCCTACACGCCACAACAAAATGGTGTAGTGGAGAGGAAGAATAGAACTCTATTAGACATAGCAAGGACCATGCTTGATGAGTACAAGACTTCGGATTGGTTTTGGGCCGAGGCGGTCAACACCGCTTGCTACGCCATCAACCGGTTATATCTACACCGAATCCTCAAGAAGACATCATATGAACTCCTCACCGGTAAAAAGCCCAATGTTATTTTAGAGTCTTTGGTAGCAAATGCTTTATTCTTATTAAAAGAGGTAGAAAATCTAAATTTGCTCCTAAGGCTGTAGAAGGCTTTTTACTTAGTTATGATTCAAACACAAGGGCATATAGAGTCTTTAACAAGTCCACTGGACTAGTTGAAGTCTCATGTGACATTGTGTTTGATGAGACTAACGGCTCTCAAGTAGAGCAAGTTGATCTTGATGAGCTAGATGATGAAGAGGCTCTGTGCGTTGCGCTAAGGAACATGTCCATTGGGGATGTGTGTCCTAAGGAATCTGAAGAGCCTCCACAAGCACAAGATCAACCATCTTCCTCCATGCAAGCATCTCCACCAACTCAAGTTGAGGATGAGGCTCAAGATGATGAAGGAGAAGATAAAGAAGATGAGCCACCTCAAGAGGATGACAATGATCAAGGGGGAGATGCCAATGATCAAGACAAGGAGGATGAGCACGATCCAAGGCCGCCACACCCAAGAGTCCACCAAGCAATCCAACGAGATCACCCCGTGAACACCATCCTCGGCGATATTCATAAGGGGGGTAACCACTCGATCTCGTGTTACTCATTTTTGTGAACATTACTCTTTTATTTCCTCTATTGAGCCACATAGGGTATAGGAAGCACTTCAAGATTCGGATTGGGTGTTGGCGATGCAGTAGGAGCTCAACAACTTCACGAGGAATGAGGTATGGCATTTAGTTCCACATCCTAACCAAAATGTTGTAGGAACCAAGTGGGTCTTCCGCAACAAGCAAGACGAGCATGGTGTGGTGACAAGGAACAAAGCCCAACTTGTGGCCAAGGGATATTCACAAGTCGAAGGTTTGGATTTCGGTGAAACCTATGCACCCGTAGCTATGCTTGAGTCAATTTGTGTATTACTTGCCTATGCTACTTACCATGGCTTTAAGCTTTATCAAATGGACGTGAAAAGTGCCTTCCTCAATGGACCAATCAAGGAGGAGGTCTATGTTGAGCAACCTCCCGGCTTTGAAGATAGTGAGTATCCTAACCATGTCTACAAACTCTCTAAGGCGCTTTATGGGCTCAAGCAAGCCCCGAGAGCATGGTATGAATGCCTAAGAGATTTTCTTATCACTAATGGCTTCAAAGTCAGAAAAGCCGATCCTACTCTCTTTACTAAAACAATTGCAAATGATTTGTTTGTATGCCAAATTTATGTTGATGATATCATATTTGGGTCTACTAACAAATCTACTTGTGAAGAGTTTAGTAGGATTATGATTCAAAAATTCGAGATGTCTATGATGGGGGAGTTGAAGTATTTCTTAGGATTTCAAGTGAAGCAACTCCAAGAGGGCACCTTCATCAGCCAAACAAAGTACATTCAAGACATACTCACCAAGTTTGGAATGAAGGATGCCAAGCCCATCAAGACACCCATGGGAACTAATGGGCATCTCGACCTCGACACGGGAGGTAAATCCATAAATCAAAAGGTATACCGGTCAATGATAGGATCTTTACTCTATTTATGTGCATCTCGACTAGATATTATGCTTTCCGTATGCATGTGTGCAAGATTCCAAGCCAATCCTAAGGAAGTTCACCTTAGGGCCGCAAAACGAATCTTGAGATATTTAGTTTATACTCCTAAGTTTGGCCTTTGGTAC
The DNA here is from genome assembly GCA_029449295.1 of Zea luxurians. Taxonomy (NCBI): domain Eukaryota; kingdom Viridiplantae; phylum Streptophyta; class Magnoliopsida; order Poales; family Poaceae; genus Zea; species Zea luxurians. Next base: position 6,090,477 of record JAOPSE010000005.1, on the reverse strand, counting down.
CCTAGGGGATCCACTTTTGATTTAATTGGATATTCAGATGCTGATTGGGCAGGGTGTAAAATTGATAGAAAGAGCACATCAGGGACTTGTCAGTTCTTGGGAAGATCACTGGTGTCTTGGGCTTCAAAGAAGCAAAATTCTGTAGCTCTTTCTACCGCCGAGGCCGAGTATAATGCCGCAGGTCATTGTTGCGTGCAATTACTTTGGATGAGGCAAACCCTTAGGGACTATGGTTACAAATTAACCAAAGTTCCTCTCCTATGTGATAATGAGAGTGCAATCCACATGGCGGATAATCCCGTTGAGCACAGCCGCACTAAACACATAGCCATTCGGTATCACTTTTTGAGGGATCACCAACAACGGGGTGATATCGAGATTGCATATATTAACACCAAAGAACAATTGGCCGATATCTTTACCAAACCACTAGATGAGAAAACTTTTACCAAACTTAGGCATGAGCTAAATATTCTTGATTCTAGGAATTTTGATTAATATATTGCACACATAGCTCATTTGTATATCTTTGATCATATCTCTTTCATGTGCTATGACTAATGTGTTTTCAAGTGTATTATATGCTAAGTCATAGATTGAAAGGGAAATGGAGTCTTCGGCGAAGATAAGGCTTCCACTCCACTCCATCGAATTATTCATCCTTCGCCGTCACTCCGCACTGTTCTCCAATTTGGTATAATCTTCACTTCTATATTATTTACAAAAGGGGCAGAAAGTTTGAAGAAGGGCTTATATTTCACTCAAAAGTATGCGTTTTTGGCGATTCATGCCAAAGGGGGAGAAAGTATTAGCCCAAAGCAAAAGGACCGCACCACCACCAATTTTAAAAAAATGTAGTCTTTCAAATTTGTATTAAAAAAGGGGTTTTTCAATTAGTATCTTATTCGTGATAGAATTTTCAAATTGGTATAACCTCTTCAAAATTAATATCTAAAACCCTCTTGAACACTAAGAGGAGAATTTGATTGAGGGGGAGTTTTGTTTAGTCAAAGGAAAAGCATTTGAAACAGGGGGAGAAAATTTCAAATCTTGAGAATGCTTCTCAAAATCTTACTCATTTACCTTTGACTATTTGCAAATAGACTGTGAAAAGATTTTCCAAAAGAATTTGCAAAATCAAAACAAGTGGTGCAAGCGTGGTCCAAAATGTTAAAAATGAAGAAAGCATCCATGCATATCCTATGAGAATATATGTTGGTTTAATTCCAAGTAACCTTTGCACTTAAATCATGCAAACTAGTTCAATTCCGCATTTATTTATTTGCTTTGGTTTGTGTTGGCATCAATCACCAAAAAATGGGAGATTGAAAGGGAAATAGGCTTACACCTTTTCCTAAATGATTTTTGTGGTTGAATTGCCCAACACAAATATTTGAACTAACTAGTTTGCTCTAGATTATAAGTTTTATAGGTGCCAAAGGTTCAACACAAACCAATAAAAAGTCCAAGAAAGAGTTCAAATAAAAAGAGCAAAAGACAACCCAAAGGCAGCCCTGGTCTGGCGCACCGGACTGTCCGGTGTGCCACCGAACTGTGTCCGGTGCACCAGGGAGTTCCAATCCAAACTTGCCACCTTCGGGAATTCAGGGAGGCCGCTCCGCTATAATTGCCCGGAATGTCCGGTGTATCACCGGACTGTCCGGTGTGCCAAGCGGAGCAACGGTCGTCCGCGCCAACGGTCGTCTGTAGAGGAACAGTAAAATGCTACAGTGCGCGACTGCACGCGCAGAAGTCAGAGCAGGCACAGAAGGCGCACCGGACAGTGAACATGACCCTATCAGGTGCACCACCGGACTGTCCGGTGGCCCCGTTGTCAGAAGCTCCAACGGTCGGAACCCAACGGCCTGGTGACGTGGCTGGAGCACCGGACAGTGTCCGGTGGCGCACCAGACTGTCCGGTGCGCCATACGGCAAAAGCCCTCACCAACGGTTCTTTTGTTGGTTGGGGCTATAAATAACCCCCAACCACCACACTTCAATGCATCCAAGTTTTCAGCCATCAAACCTCATGCAAGAGCTCTAGACTTCATTCCAAGACACAAACAAGAGATCAAATCCTCTCCCAAGTCCGGAATCACTCCAAACAAATTAGTGACTAGAGAGAGAGACTTTTGTGTTCTTTTAAGCTCTTGCGCTTGGATCGCTTTTTCTTCTTCCTCTATTCTTGTTTCCAGCTCACTTGTAATCAAAACAAGAGACACCAAGTTGTGGTAGTCCTTGTAGTGGACTAAGTGTCCCATTTGATTGAGAAGAGAAGCTCATTCGGTCTAAGTTACCGTTTGAGAGAGGGAAAGGGTTGAAAGAGACCCGGTCTTTGTGACCACCTCAACGGGGAGTAGGTTTGCAAGAACCGAACCTTGGTAAAACAAATCACCGTGTTCATCCGCTTTATTTCTTTGTTGATTTGTTTTCCCTCTCTTTCGGACTCGATTATATTTCTAACGCTAACCCCGGCTTGTAGTTGTGCTTAAACTTTATAAATTTCAGATTTGCCTATTCACCCCCCTCTAGGCGACTTTCAACGTGGCGGTGGCTGCAACCGCGTGAGGTGCGAGCGGCGGACGGATGTCGATGACGACTTCCTGCGGAGCGAGACGCGAGCGACAGTCCCAGGCGATGTCGGCGAGTGGCGGCCCGAGATGCGAGTGCCGCGAAGGCCGTGACTGACCTAGGCACGAGTAGCGGTGGTCGCGTCTGCCCGAGGCACGAGCGGTTGCGACAACCGCGACCTCTCGAGGCACGATCGGTGGCGGTGGCGACGACCTTCCGAGGCACGAGCGGTGATGGCTGCGGTGACCGTCCATGGTGGCATCCGAAGACAACGATCTCCTCCTATGCGGCGCATCGAAGGGCGTCCTCCGATGATGACCACCTTCGGCCTGATGGCCTCTGAGGCGTCTTTTGGTTTGGCGGCCTCGAGATCGTCCTCCTGCGATGAACTATCTGATCCATGTTTATACCATCTATGATTATATTTTATGCCAGCTACTTACACAATTTATACATTCCAGTGATGATTTTTACGATGATGAATATGATTTTTACGTCTACCATAAAATTGTCTGTAATTTCCACAGGGGCTGTTAGTTGAACCGATATTAGTTTTTTATCAATTATGCTACATGGTGTATGTATTTATATGACTTTGTATAAGAATTTATGCTCTATGTGAATCATGTCATCCTATTTTTTGCATGCGTGCAGTAGAAACGAAAATATCATCCAAAATTTGCGTGTATGCAAAGAAAACTCTCACGATGTGCCATATTTTTTTAGATCTACATAAAAATAGAAACGACATGCATTCGACTCCCATATTTTTTTGGATCTGCCATAAAAATAGGATCATGAATACAACGCACCAGAGTTATCAACCTCTCTCACATGGCTCAGTATTTACGCACATAATAGAGGGGTTTTATGCTCAATACTTAAGGTTTTTACGCTTGAATCTGGAGATGCGTTTACCAGTGTACCACGTGGCAGTTTTTATGCAGTGTTCCGTATTGCATAAATATCAAGACCGTGTAGCATAATTAGTATCAGTATATATCATAAACTAGTTGTAACGAGCTAGGTGCATGGTTGTTAGAGTGATTCTATTATTATGGAGGAAATGCAACATTTAAAATAAGAATTTATTGTTTCCATGCATGCCAATCAATTTTCTTTCATGACACATTCATGTCATCCTAAATCTATGCACATGTAATATGAACAATTTTTTTATGCAATGTACCGAATTGCATAAATACCTACACCGTGTAGCATAATTAGTATAAACAAATATTAGAAACTGGTTCTAACATGTCTAGTTGCATGGCTGTTGGAGCGATCCTATATTTATGAAGTCATCCAATTTTTGCGCGCATGCAATGGAAACAAAATTTCATCCAAAATTTACGTACATGCAATGAAAACTCCCATGATCTGCCATAATTATCAGATCTACCATAAAAATAGGATCTGCATGTATGCACCTGCGCATATGCACGTGGTCCAGTGGCTGGACGGGGGTTTTATGCTATCTCTGTGAACTATTTACGCTATTTTTATGGATTATTTACGCTATTTGAGCAAAAAAATAGTATCATAATTTATGGCTTGTGTTCCACCCGGGAGGTTGGTTGTTTGACCAGGAGTTTGACTGACACACCGTCACACCCGGATTTAAGGGCAAATCCGGGCGTGAATCAAATGTGTGCTAGGATCAAGTCTCACACATATAATGACTCGTGGTACAGAAACAAATGTCACATATTTACTATAAAATAGAAGTTATGTACAAAATAGCTAAATAATTACATCATACGAAGACAACGATCTAGCAACCATAGTTTACTAGGAGACGATGGCCTAGACCTCTCACGAACTCATCGCAACATCCTTAATGTTCTTCATCTTGTGGTACTTGTCCTTGACTTGGGGGTATGTGAGTATAGCAAGGGTGAGCTCACATATACTCATCGCTCAACAAGTTGTGGGAAATAATGTGCATGAGCTCAATTACGGTGGGGCTCATGTGAAGTGTAAGGCTTACCAAAGGAGATGGTTAAAGCTGAGCATTGCTTTTAAAGTTGGTCAAAGTTTTATTAGCAGTTACTAAGTATAAGTAGATACCAACCCAATTAAATAAGATATCACAATTAATAATAACACCCACAATGCAATGCATATGATAGATTAAGTTTAGTTCCATAAGTTAATCATGCGAAGGTCCTGAGTCGCTCTTGACCGTGAGCACGGCTGATATACCAGTTTTATACTCCGCAGAGGTTGCATATCTTTACCCACAAGACGTGTTTTTCGTTTAGCCAGGGTTAGCTAAAACCTTAGACACTTCCAAGGTGAATAGCGAGGGATCCACTGCGAGGCCTTTCCAAAGTTCTACTAGTTCGAGAAAACCCGCTACAAATTCAGGAAGAAGGAAGCATAGGAATCCCTCGTCCAAAAAAGCCATCTCAGCAGTTCGACCCGAGGACCTCCCTATACTCTGTAGCGACGCCTCCCCGCTTGCCCCTTTCGGGTAAGATAATCTCTCCCTTGCTTTCCTAATTACTTGGCAAAGGGCGTCCCATTCCACTATCACACCCGGTTTCGGGGGGCAAAACCGAATGCATAGCATATGTGTGCCAAGATCCATTTCCACACATATGTTGACGTCACAAGTGTAATATATCAAAAGACAATGCAATAAAGGCGTAAAAAGGAGTAGAGTAACTTTATTACATCATCCGGATCATAATATCTTAAACAAGTATCGTTATCAAAGTACGACAGAATTAAACATGAACACTCTTCCATAGGAAGGTGACTGGCACATCGTTAGACTCAAAATTTATCAACGTCATCTTCGAAGTCTTCGTCATCACCCTCTGATCAAAATATTAGCAAGGGTGAGCTCACTTATGGTCGGGGTTCATCAAGTGAGGGAAATAATGCAAAGTTAACAAGGTAGGCTATGGATAAGCGGTAAGCATTTTACTTGGTCAATGTTTTATTAGCAACACCTAACTTACTAATTTTAAGTGTATCCCATAATTCCCAGTTAAGCATAAGTACATAATTGTATCTCAAAACACTTAAGTGAAATCTCTTAAGCAAACCACTGGTGGATCATCGGACCACAATTTATTTTCCATCTTTAAGTTCAATTATCATGTGAGGGTCCAGGTTGCTCTTAACCGTGAGCATGGCTGATATATCAGTTTTACACTCTACAGAGGTGGTACAACTTTACCCACAAGTCGTGTATCCCATGTAGCCTGGGTTGATTGGACCCATAAACACTGCCTAGGTGAATGACTAGGGATCCACTATGAGGCTTTCACAAAATATCCTTAGTACAAAGCCACCCGCTAAGGTTTCCACATCAGTATGGATGGCCCTCTGGGTGAGGTAACTTAGCCAAGACTACCACCCCATGTTAACATGAGCTGCCACCAAACCACTGCCCCGCCCTCTTGCCCATCTTTCAGGTAGGGTTGCTAAGCACTAAGTCTATAGAGCTAATTAGCAAAGCCAGAGCCATTATACCACTCGTGGTTGCACTGTTATCCTGGGTTGTCACTCCATGTTCCATTTAATACAAAATATTCTTGTTTAACCATCGGGTTAACATCATAAATAAAACTTCATTTTCGGAACATAATATCATTAAAAGAGTGACATCATATTTATCAAGTTGAGCAATAGCAAAAATTGCTAAGCATAGCATTTATCATAGGGTAAATCAAGGAATAGGGTTGGTAATTCTAGGAAATCCTATTTAGGCAAATCCCATAAAATTATGCAATATTCGAAAAGTAAACATTATTATATGCATTATTTGGATACAAATAGAAATTCAGAGGGAGAATCCACTTGCCTTGACCGAACATGTCATGTGGGTCGTCCTCGAACGAGTTTGGTTCGTCTACCCCACAATCAACTTCTAATCATCGGTTCGCATATCGTACATACAAAAGAATACGTACGCCAAATAAATAAACATACACCATTACATAAACAATCACATACCATGCAACTATACTTATAAATAGTGCCTAAATCATAATTATTTTATTAATCCACTGAAATTCTACTTTAGATTGTCACTAGGGAAAGTTATATGGACATTTTACTATGAAGGTATTTCACCTAACATAGCTTAGATGAAATAACTTAACCAATTCTACATAAATAAATTACCAATTAATTATTTCTATTATGAATAATGATATCCTTTTAGTTTTTATCCTCTCCTTCTAAAAGATAACACCATTATAATTAATTAGAGAACAAAAAATTTAATAATAAATTAGACCACTGACTAACCTACAATTCTTACATTATGTTGAATCCTACACCACTTACTAATTCTGTGTTAAGGGATTTTTATTATTTATTTTGTGAGCCTAAATGAACCTTGGATTATAACTTCTAGATAAGTTATAAAATTCATCATAAACGAAATTAACTATGAAATTACCTATCTAGTGTTCTTACTACTAACACATGTCTACCAGATTTTTATCATACTTCTTTCCAATCCCCAATTTTTAAAGAAATCATAAACCAATATCATGTCTAACAATAATTCACTAATTCTTCGCATATATACTCAAAAGCAATAGTTCACATACACATGCATTCCAAATCACATCATTCCAGTATTACAACAATAATTCACAAACTTCATAAACTAACTCAAAACATGATAAATCAAATTTTTGGGTTGTCTTCAACCTTAGAATGGACGGTGGCAGACAGGGCTCGGACGGCGTGGAGCTTGGGTGGTGGCGGACGGCTCCGGTGACGGTGAGCGGGCGCGAACGGCTCCGACGACTCAGGCGTGGACGGTCCGACGACTCAGGCATGTGCAACGAGGTAGGGCTTGGCACAGCGAACAACAGGGAAGCGGACGGTCAGGCGGGCTCGGCACGGACGGTCCGGCGAAGCTCCGGCGACCGGTAATGGGGCAGCGATGGCGACTTTGGGAGAGGAGATGGGGGCGAGTTATGTAGGGGAGAGGAGGGCTCGGCCTGTCCTATTTATAGAGAGAGAAGGGGAGAGGAGAGGGTGCCAGGGGAGGGGAAGCGACCGTTTCTCTAATAATGGAGAGAGGGAGTGGGGAGTGAATGGGGAGAAGAGGAAGGGGAAAGGGGTGGCTGTTTCAGGCGCTGTGGGAGGCGAGAGGACGCCGGGGCGGCTCGACCGAAGGGGTGCGCGGCGTGGGCGTGCACACACAGGGCATGGCGGCGGCGCAGTTGAGAGGAGGAAGACGGCCTGACGGGTGGGGCCCGCATGTAAGTGAGAGGGAGAGGGGAACAGGCCGGTTGGGCCTGTTTGGGCTGGGTCGGTTCAACCGGTCAGCTAGGGTTTCAGTTTACTACTTTTTTATCCCTATTTCCCAAAAATATAAATAAATATATTATTAAATATTTTCAAAAATTCATAATAATTATACCAAAATTATTTATAACTAATATATTAATATTAATTTTTTTGGACCAATGTTTTTATATTAATTAATTGGGCTTTCAATATAAAAGAAATTTCCTAAAAAACAATCATCAATCCATTGTGAGCAACCAAAAATTATTCCAAAGGTAAATAAAATCAAACACTTGAAGAAAAATTCTTTAATATTATTACCACTAATATTCTAAATGTATTATTTTTAGTTGATGGTTTTGAGGTGTTACAAACCAACCCCCCTTAAAAGAATCTCGTCCTCGAGATTAAGGAACTTCTGAGAATATCTGGGGAAATTCGGCTCTAAGTTCATCTTCTCTTTCCCAAGTGGCTCCATCTTCCGAATGATGACTCCACTGAACTTTACACATTTTGATAACTTTACTTCGAGTAATTCTACAAGATGTTTCCAAAATTTTGATAGGTACTCTAAATAAGTCAAATCCTCATTGACATTGAGTTCTTCCATAGGTAATTGTTCCTCTGGTACTCTAAGCATTTCTTAAGTTGTGACACATGAAATACGTCATGCACATCCGATAAACTATTGGGTAGCTCTAACTGATATGCTACTTCACATTTTCTTTCCAAAATTTTGAATGGGCCAATGTAGCGAGGAGATAGTTTACCCTTAACCTTAAATCTTTTCATTCCTCTCATTAGTGAAACTTTAAGGTATACGAAGTCTCCAACTTCAAAGATCAACTCTCTTCTTCTATTGTCAGCACAACTTTTCTGTCTCGAATGTGCTGTTTTCAAATTCTCTCTGACAATCTGTACTTGCTTTCTGCTTCTTGGAGAATTTTTGGACCAAATACTTGACTTTCTCCGGTCTGATTCCAATAAAGCGGTCTTCTACACTTTTGTCCATAAAGTGCTTCAAACGGTGCCATTTTTAGACTTGCCTAGTAACTACTGTTATTCGAGAATTCTGCATAAGGCAAACTCTTAACATATCCTACAACACTTGGTTTGTTCTTTCCGTTTACCCATTCGTTTGCGGATGATAAGCTGAGCTGAAGTTTAGCTTGGTATCCATGGACTCATGTGGTCTTTTCCAAAAGCGTGAGGTAAACTAGGTTCCTCGATCTGATATGATCTTCTTTGGTACTCCATGTAGACAAACAATCCTTGACATGTATAACTCTGCTAACTAGGCTCCTGAGTAGGTTGTCTTCACAGGTATAAAGTGTGCCACTTTAGTCAACCTGTCCACTATAACCCATATTGAATCATAGCCATCCCGAGTATGAGGTAGTACAACTATGAAATCCATACCGATTTCTTCCCATTTCCATTCTGGTACTTTGTGAGGTTGTAGCAATCCTGCTGGTCTTTGGTGTTCGGCTTTAACTCGTTGACTTGTTACGAAGGAATGAGATGCTCCAGAATCAAATAAAACTGATGCAAGTATGGAGTTAATAAGAAACATACCATACACCATGTCGGCATCCTCAGGAACTGATTCTGCTATCACGTGATTAACTCTTCCCCTACTCTGGTTCTGTGGAGTCTTGTTTTGTGTAGATCCATGAGCAGGTGTGTTCTGGTCAGTCCTCTAGTTGCTGTTCCTCTAGGGTGTCTGTTGATTGCGCCTTGGGCAGTTGTTAGCATAGTGGCCAAGTTTGCCACACTTGAAACAACCATTAGGTTGGATTGGGGTGTTTGTGATGTTGTTTTTGGCCGGTGTGTTCACGGTGCTTCCTTGACAATTCTTGTGTTGACCACTAGACCTTAGACCAGTCTGAGTGTTGTTCCTCTGTTGGTTCTGATTTTGGTTGCTCCTCTAACCTTGTTGTCTAAAGCGTTGTACTTGGTAGTTGTTGTTCCCACTCTGATTTCCGGAGTGGAACTGAGAACCTTGAGAGTTGTTCTGATGGGTATTCCTATTGGACTGCCCTTGGAACTTTCTCTTATGATCAGACAACTCTTTTCTTTTGCTTTCAAGGCCAATTTTCTTGTTAAGCAAAGTCTGAAAGTTGGGAAAGCTGTGGCTCTGTAGCTGATAGTTTAAAGGCCTAATCAAGCCTTACAAGAAACGTTCTTGATGCTTCTCATCAGTGTCCACTTCTTCTGGGGTGTAGCGTGAAAGCTAGGTGAAGCGATCACGGTACTCACTAATAGACATGTTCCCTTGTGTGAGGGATAGAAACTCCTTCTTGAGCTTCATTATTCCCGAGGGAATATGGTCAGCATAGAAGTTCACCTGGAATTCCTGCCAGGTTATGGCATCAGCATTAGCATGTGTCGCGGTGAAGGCATGCCACCAATCAGACGCGACACCTTCAAGTCTTCCCGAAGCGTACAAGACCTTCTCTCGGTCATTACACTGGGTGATGTCCAGTTTCTTCCCGATGAGCTTGAGCCAGTCATTGGCATCCAAGGGCCTAACCGCATGAGAGAAAGCAGGCAAGCGATGGCTCATAAAATCCCAATGCTTGTCTCTAGCTTGTGGTGCATGTTGTTGTTGATGTTGGTGCTGCTGGTTCTGTTGATTCTGCTGAATCTGCTGCACAGAGGCAATGAGTCCTTGCAAAAGGTGCATCTGCGCTGCGATGAATTGCTCCATGTTGGGGTTGGGTGGAGGTGGTGGCAACTGCTGACCACGCTGGTTTCTGTTGCTCCTAGGACCTGAGCGAGCGTTCACCATCTGGTTTGTTAGAAAGTGCAATCCTTAGGTAAGTGAGGAGTTGAGAAAGATTCTAGGGGAAATAGCTTTTTATTAAAGTTAAGTTTATATTTTTATGCTCTTATGGCCATCATTCCATAAGACCATTGCACTCAAGCAAAACTCTGAATCAAACATTGCAAACAACACCATCACATGGTTGTTATTATTATAAGCATAGAATTATAAAGGTGTTCACCGTCTAATGTGAAAACTAACTTATTACAATGTAAATGAAAATCTATAGCAGCCTGGTGATGGATCCTAGTTCTCCATAGCGGATCCTCTTGCGGGGAGGGGACAATGCCATGGCAAGGACTTGAGCTTCAGGGGATCCCTTCCTTTAGCTGAGCTTCCAGGGCTGCAATCCTTGCGTGTGCATCCTCCAGCTCCAAGTGTACCCTGGAGAGGTCCGGGGTAGCACTGTCGTGGTCGGTGTTAAGACCTGCCACCACACCAACTAGGGTGTTAAGGCGATATTCTTCACCTCCACCTGGAACAATGCTGGTCTAGCTTTCTCCATGAATACGCAGAGGAAGATGTCTGTACTTCATGTTGTGCAGCTGCTGCCGGTAAGTGTGGCTGAGGGACCACAGAGTTCGCATAGCAGTATTGTTGACCGAAGCAGCGTAGGTGGATAGCGGCGTAAGAGACTCATGAGCTGACAGAGTCCTGAACCCTCTATCCCCTGCATCCATCACACTGACATGAATACGAGTGATGTAGTAGCAAGCCCGAGGGGGCTCGTATACTCGCCTGGTCTCATACAGGGGTTGGACGTAGGTTCCCAACACATGCAGAACATCCTGCAGCAGGTTAGAAAAGTGCCCCGTCTCGAACATTGATGTATAATGTTCGGTGACAGGCCATATCCCCACGAAGTGGTCCTATTGTTCACCGTTGGCTTCCTCGTTGATGCTCTCCTCTTCTTCTTCTTCTTCTTCTTCTTCTTCTGCCAACGGGGTGGGCGTAGGCAGAAACTCATCCGAGCTGTCCTCCAGAATAACACCGTTCTCCACACAAATGCGAGGGAGATCCATAGGGATTTCCTCGACTACCACGGGGTAGACGGGAACTTGTCATGGCGGAGGATGTAGTTGGTGTTGGTCCGGGTGGTTTGGATTGTACAAACCATCTACAAGAGAAAATGTCAACTTAGTTGAATTTAAAAGATGTAAGATTAATAAAATAATTTTGTAAGAACAAAATTATCATGTTTTGAACAGACTAGGTTTTCCCTTTCTAACTAGTCTAACGACCTAGAGTCAGCATAGCTTTGATACCACTTCTGTCACACCTGGTTTTGGGGCAAAACTAAATGCATAGCATATGCGTGCCAGGATCCATTTCCACACATATGTTGACGTCACAAGTGTAATATATCTAAAGACAATGCAATAAAGGCGTAAAAAGGAGTAGAGTAACTTAATTACATCATCCGGATCATAGTATCTTAAACAAGTAGGATTATCAAAGTACGACGGAATTAAACATGGACACTCTTCCACAGGAAGGTGACTGGAGCATCGTTAGACTCAAAATTCATCAACGTCATCTTCGAAGACTTCGTCATCACCCTCTGATCAAAATATTAGCAAGGGTGAGCTCACTTATGGTCGGGGCTCAGCAAGTGGGGGAAATAATGCAAAGTTAACAAGGTAGGCTATGGATAAGCGGTAAGCATTTTAGTTGGTCAATGTTTTATTAGCAACACCCGACTTACTAATTGTAATTGTATCCCAAAATTCTCAGTTAACCATAAGTACATAATTGTATCTCAAAACACTTAAGTGAAATCACTTAAGCAAACCACTGGTGGATCATCAGACTACAATTTATTTTCTATCTTTAAGTTCAATTATCATGTGAGGGTCCAGGTTGCTCTTAACCGTGAGCACGGCTGATGTTGGCCACTTGTTCTCAAATGCTGTGAATCAAGAACAAGACAACACAATTGTTAACGATTAAGGACCTTCGTCTTCCGAAACATTATCTCCACATGCGTATAATGCTCATCAGACGAAGGCCAAGAAGGTCATACCTTCTTCATTTAATATGTTATAAAATCATGGCAAGATAAAGATGATAACTGCATCTTATTGATTCAATTATATTTATGTCCATATAAAATATAAATGAATATTCAATAATACTGATATTACATCGATACCTTTGGCTTGCTTGAAGGCGTGAATGCGAGAGTGATTACAATCCAGCGTGAACAATACGGAGTTACTGTTCATCTATTTATAGGCACGGGACGCAGCCCGGGAGAAATTACATCCATACCCTTGAATGTTTATTTACATGCAACTAAAACTAATAAGGTCTATTTAGTCTTTTCCTTCTTTGCTTGGTCCGAGCCGAAGCTATTGAGCTTCGGCATTCTGCAACATTGCTTGTATGCAAGGTCTTCATCTTGAGAAGCTGAACCGAGGTTGATGATAGCTTCGGCAGGCCTCTATATTATTTTGCCGAAGGTGTTTTTGTCTTGAGGACCTTCGGTGGAGAAGAAGACCCCCAACAGTAGCCCCTTCGCGGTGCTAGATCGTTTTTTCGTAACGAGCTCGATCCGCGAAAAACACAAAGGCTTCGGAATGCCGAAGGTCCGAAAAACACCTTCCCTGAGCTTGTTATCGAAAAATGATTAAAATATTCCGAGCGTCGACCGGTTCACCGTTCAGTCAGTGTAGATGGTCTGGCAGTTCACCTTCTTCCCCTGCAGCACTATATAAGCCGACAGGTTGGTGAGGAGTTACCACAACATTCATTGCCATCACACTGTTGTGATGTTAAAATTTTTAACCAAAGCCGAAGCTTTCTAGATTGCGCTTTCCAAACAAGCTCTTCGTCATTTGAAATTAGCTTCGTCTTAAGGAACCAAAACACTTGAAACGACCCGAGTAAGATCCACTGCTTGGGTGTCCCACGAGGGAGATGAGGCTGATGTGACAGAAATATCGCCAATATCGGAAGTAATGAGATGATCAGGTCTAATTGTGTTGGAAGGAACTATTGCCGAAGGTGAAACTGATGAAGCTGAGCAGGCTGTAGTTGAAGACAGAAGTGATGATGAAATCAAAGAAGACAACAATATTCTGAGCCCATCAAAACCTAGTCATATTGAATTCGGAAAATCAACCATAACAGAAGAGGACCTGGTTATGATGAAAAAACTAGGCTATTTTGGGGAGGATGAAAGTAAACTTATTCGCTTTGCTGGCGAAGAAGTGATTCCGAAGCCGAAGGAAGATGAAGTTGTTGTGTTTAGAAGCTTCTTCAGGGTAGGGCTGCAATTTCCTCTGTATGATATAATAGGAGAAGTTTTGAAAAGATTTGAAATATATCTCCATCAGCTGACACCGAATGCCATTGTCAGGCTTAGTGTCTACATATGGGCTCTCCGAAGCCAGGGTAAAAATGCCAATGCCGAATGGTTCTGCCGAGTGCATGAGTTGCACTATCAGACGAAGGCCAGAGTCGATGGTCTTCACAAAAACTTTGGATGTTATAATTTTGCATACCGGAAGGGCACCAAGGCCCCAGTGATCGACTACCGCACTAAGTGGCCGACCGAGTGGACTAGCGAATGGTTCTATGTGAAGGCTGATGAGAAGAAAAGAGAAAAACTCATGACTATGGTGATGAGTCCTCTGAGATTAAGCTTCGACATGACGAGGCCATTGTGCAACATGCAACTCGGCTCCCCATGCCAGCTGGCCGAAGTTGAATTCAGAGTGGTGGCTGCTCAAATTAGCACTAGGGACTTAGTGCAGGAATATCTGGCGAACAAAACTATTCCAACCTCTAGCAATTGGGGGATGCCGAAGAAGAAGGAGGGAAAAATATGAACTTGTTCGACTCCCCTTCCGTTTCAAATTTGAGAAGCAATTCAAGAAACCATGTACTGAATGGTTAGAAATGATAGAAACCATGTGTAATGAAATCCTTGGAAATTACACAAAGAAAGAAGATCAGTTAATGACTGCTGCCTTTGGCACCCGGCCGAAACAAAGGTTGAATCGGGTGATGGACGCCCTGAATTTTGAGTACCCAGATTATGACAGACTTGACGAAGGGTCTGGGGGAGCAAAAATAAAAAGAGTTGTCAGCATTTTGAGCAGGCAAGCTGCCCAGTCTATGAAGGAAGACGAAGAGGCTTTGAAGAAGATGAAAACCACGTCGGAGCCGAAGGCACTAACTCCTAAGAAACAGAAACTTGTTGTGGGATTCTTAGAGAAGATAAAGACACAAGATGTGCTGAAACCAATTGCAAGCCCTTTGCCTTTTGCTGCTGAGGTTTCAGAAATATTGAAGGTAATGACTGAGTCCTTCCCATTCACACCACCAAGTTCTCTGGGATTGGAACTGACCAGCCTCTTACAGAAAAAGGAGGTATCTTCATTGTGAACATATTACAAGCGATTGAACAAACCGCCCCTTCAGCTTCGGCAAGCAAAGCTGCCAAACCGACTGATGTCGAAGCCACTGTGTTGGAACTTGCTACCAGGTGCAAGGGGATCCAACGGGGGTGAGAGTTGACGTAAACAGGGATCTCGCACGAGATGGCAAAAGCTCTGTTAATCTCGCCTCTCAAGGGCACTGTGCGGGGGTATTTATAGGTATCTGAGTGCCCAGCGTCCTGTGTTAAGGACGCATGTGCCCTCAGACATCTAGGTTATCCCCGGAATATTCCCATAAAGCGGGGTTACAGACCGTAATTACAGGGATGCCTTTACAAATTAGGCCCGAAACGTGCAGCGGCCACGCAGGGCCTGTTACAATGGGTCGGATCACACGTGGGCCTCCATGCTGGACGAGGTCGCAATGATGTGACGACCTCGTCACAGGTCTTCGTCCGATGACGTGTGGGACGAAGGGTGAGCCTGCCTGTTGTCTTGTCTTCGTTGGTCCGACGATTACAGCGAAGGCATCGAGCGAAGGGTGGCGTCTTCGCCTTCGCCCCAACATTTGCCCTCCGAGGGACCAGTTCGACTAAGTCATCTGGTGCCGAAGACGTCGCTAGATGGCAGAGACGCTGCCCTCGCTCGAAGTGGTTCCGCGGGGGGTTTTTGACATGACCGTTGATTGACACCGTACTGTTGGACTGCGGGTTTCCCGAAGCGCCGCACCCTGTGTATAAAAGGGGGCGGGGGGCGGCGCGTTTTGAATTTATCTTTCCGCGCTCCGTGAAAACCCTAGCCGCCTTTTCCACCATCTTGCTGCTCGTCTGCCCTCCTTGCTCTTGTTCGCCGGAGATCTGGCCCGAGTGAAGCAAACCGCCCGCCGCCGCCGACGGTACATAGCGATGCCGACCTCTTCTTCTTCTGCTGCCGCTACGTTGCCGGCTGATGCGTCGTCTGAGGAGACGCTGAGTACTGTGGCGGTGGAGGAGTTGCGCGCCAGCGATACAGTGGATTTCGGTGTGTCGCAGATGTCCTCGGTCCGCGTGCAAGATATGCAGTAGCTTGGTTACTTTGGCGGCGGAGTCGCTCGTGTCTCGGGGACGGAGGAGGTCCCCGAGCCGGAAGGCGAGTTGGTTGTGTTCGAGGCGTTCTTTGCCGCTGGTCTTCGCCTGCCTGCGCACCGATTTGTGGGAGAAGTCCTGCGCAGATTTAACGTTCAGATCCATCAGCTGACTCCAAATGTCATGGTGGCTCTGTCGAAGTATGTCTGGGCGACAACTTCGTACGGCGGACAGCCATCAGTCGAAGTCTTCGCGAAGTACTATTGCCTGCACTGGCAGAAGAGGATGATCGGAAATGAAGTTGCCCAGTTTGGGTCCTGTACATTTACGCCGAAGACCGGCAAGACCTCGATGGAGGTAGTTGAGTTGGTTCCTTGCGCCCGAAACAAGTGGGGCAACTGGCATGAGTTTTGGTTCTACGTCGCGGAGGGCACAGTCGAAGACCATCCGGGGCTCCCCGTGTCCGAGATGTGCTCGCATTATTACTCAGCATACCCGCCGTTTGAAGTGGCGGAGGAGGATGCGGACGAAGGGGCCCTTCGTTGCGCCGCCGACTTGAGCAGTGGGCGCGATTTGGTTGAGGAGTTTGTGGCGTATGGGGTATGGCCTTTGGCGCATGGCTGGGCGTTAGGCGAAGTATGCCCTCGTCAGATGCCTTCCCATGGTGGGAAGCTTGTGCAAAGTCCCGCCTTCGTGCTGGATCTGCATAGCCGCGATCCGGCCGCATTTGTGCGTGAGGCGGAGGATGGGGCGGTGCGGATCGTCGGTCGGTACGTGCCGAAGACAGAGGGCCAGCGTAGCTGGGATATTCGCGGGTCCAATGACCGCTTGAACAGGGTTTTCGAGTTGAACCATCTGCCGTATGGCGGTTATCCCGGCCAAGACGATGTGGATCGTCGCGGGAAGAAACCGGTGGTAGAGACTGGAGACGACCCCGCGCCGGCGGCCGCCCCGTCCTCTAAGAAGAGGAAACTAGGTATTGCTATGGGAGGTCTGGGGGTTTCTGATGGTTTTGCTAGGGAGTTGATGAGGACATGCGTGGCCCCCGGGGGAAGGATGTCTTCGCCCGAGCTCCGGGAGTCTTCGGTGCGGATGATGAGGGTTACCGGGGGTTGGTGGCCTAAGAATGTTTCTATCCCCCGCGCGGCCGGCGAAGACTTTTTTACATCTCGCATGGTTCATGATTGGAAAGTGTTTCGTTACGGGCGGAATATCGCTGCTGTTGTGTCGGCAGTGATGGACAAGGATCGTCAGGGAGCTGCGCAGAAGCGCCAGGCGGTCGTCAGGCTTCATGAGGCCAGGCCGAAGAGGCAACGGGGGGCTGCGAAGGCTGCTGCCCCCGGCGGAGGCCAGCCGCCGCTGGCGGCGAAGTCGGCCGTCCCTGCATCCAGCAGGGCGCTGGAGGCTGCGAAGGCGGCTGCCGCCGGTGGTTCCAAGTCTGTGAAGGCCGCCCCTGCGTCCAGCAGGGTGCCGGAGGCTGCGAAGGCGGCCCGAGAGTTGCTGCCGCCGGGCAAGCACATCGCCGACTTCGCCACCGACATTAGTGTGGAAGATTATCTTGTTGGTAAGTCGTTGGCTCGAGTTTTTTTTAATCTGTTGATACGTCGCAGGGTCGGATGAAGGCCAACTTGTTGTTGTTCCGCCTGCCGTGGCGACCGCGACGGCTGCCGTGGTGCCCAGGGCGAAGGGCAGTGCTCTTAGTGCCGGCGGCGAGATACCTGCACTCAATTCCGTCAGGGACGAGGCGGGTGCTGTGTCCCACCGGCTGAAGGAGATGCAGGAGGCACTAAGTCAGGTGCGTTGAGCTAGACTTTGGTTTTTTACCGGCTTCGCTGGGGCTGTGGTCTTATGTGTGTCTTGTAGGCGGCTGACTTCGCAGACCGCGCGGCGTTGGGGGCCCTGACGGCAGTTGTGTCTGCCGAAGTCGAGAGACTTCGGACGCAACATGCTGACGCCGTCCGGGAAAAGTCGGCCACCGACAGTAAGTGCCGCAAGCTGGCGGATAAGGTGGCCGCGCTGGAGGGTGAGAAAACTGACCTCCGGCGCCAACTGGCGGAGGAAAGGAAGGAGGCTAATGAGGCCCTCGCCAAGGCGCAGGCTACGTAGGCGGAGGCCAATTTGGCGCGGGCGGAGGGCAGTCTTGCCAGGCAGCGCGCCGAGCAGTTGGAGGAGCGGCTCAGCGCTCTGCAGAGCCGTGTGGAGAGGGCCAAGGCCTCGATGCGCTCGGAGGCTGAGCGGACACGCAAAAAGCTTATGGATTCATACCATGAGCTGGGCGCGCGGACCGCTGACTTCGAAGTGCCGGACCGAGAGCCCGGACTTTGCTGCCTCGAGTGGATACAGGAGGAGTTGCTGGCGCTTCCCGCCATCTTGGAAGGGTTTATGTCCTATGCCTCCCTGGTCACCTGCGAGGGGGCGATGAACGCGCTCTCTCGCGAAGGGTGCCGGCACTATGAGGTCTTTGACCAAGCTGATGAGGATTTCGAGCGTGATATCTACAAGGTTGAGGACCCTGTGGTGAAGGAATCCGCGGGAGCCCTCTACGACCGGATGTGGGGCCCCCACGGTCGGGAGGTGGTCAGGGAGCGGGCCGAGACGGCGAGGGGTCAGGTAATGTTTGGCTTTTGTTTGGTGTTTGTTGAATGTGGCTATATGTGGGTTTGCTGAATCTGTGTGCTGTGTCTCAGGCGGCGTGTGGCGAGAGGGTGGATGACTTTGGGGCTTTGAACAGCGCGCTGCCTGACCCGGAGCCGAACCCGGCGGCGGCTATGTCCGCGGCCGCCCTGGAGCTGCCCCCGGAAACCGCCGAAGGCGTTCCTGATGCCCCCGCAGCCACTGCAGCCGGCGGAGGCCCGTCGCCAACTGCTGCGCTGAGGGCTGAGGATCCTGTGAAGGTGGCGGCGGAGCCGACAACGGAGGATCCCGCGATGGCTGGGTCTTCGCAGGTGGCTTAGTGGGTGTGGGTAGTTAGGGAATTTTGGATATGTTGCTGAACCTTGGTTGCTGCGCAGGTTCAAGATTTTGGGCCTGCGCACGCAACCGCTACTACTAATTTTTTGGCGGCTTCGACCGTGGATGATGGTAATAAATCGGATGGGTCTGCATCTAAGTTTTCTGATTTTGGTGACTCTGAGAGCTCGGTTGAGTGGACTGAGGAGTCGTCGGATGAGGACTTGGACTACTTCGTGGCCTTGGATGTGGCAGCGGCGGAGGCTTCGCCGCATGCTGCGGATGCTGAAGTTGTGCCTGGTCCGAGTACTGGGCGTAGGCGGCGAAGGGCGGTTGCCAAGCGTAGAGTGAGTGGGGCGGACGGCGGTCGACTTCGTGTGAGTAGGGCTAGCAGGCAGGAACTGTTGTCCTTGCCGGCCGCTGTGAGTGCGGGTGAGGGGGAGCTGCGAAGTCTTTTTGCGGGTGAGGAGCTTAGGATAATGTTATTTAATTATAGGGAGATGGGAATTATTCCGAAGGTTGAGCCTATGTAGAGTGTGATGCCCTCGCTTGTACATGTGTAATGGCTTGTATGATGAGGTTGTGTGCCTTCGCACATTCGGCTATGCTCACGAAGGCGTTACGTACTTGGTCTGGTGTATTTGTTATGTTGGTCTAGTGCGCATGTAGTCGGTCTTTGTGCGGACAGTTTGGCGTAGTCGTTTTCGCACTTGTTAAGCTTCGTCCGGCTGCACCCTTAGGTAACTGTTGCACGGATAGTCTTCGCGGAAGACTTCGATTTTTCGCACTTGTTGCGCTAGCCCGACTGCACCCTTAGGCGACTTCTGCACGGATAGTCTTCGCGGAAGACTACGATTTTTTGCACTTGTTGTGCTGGTCCGGCTGCACCCTTAGGCGACTTTTGCACGGATAGTCTTCGCGGAAGACTACGATTTTTCGCACTTGTTGTGCTAGTCCAGCTGCACCCTTAGGCGACTTCTGCACGGATAGTCTTCGTGGAAGACTACGATTTTTCGCACTTGTTGTGCTGGTCCGGCTGCACTCTTAGGCGACTTTTGCACGGATAGTCTTCGTAGAAGACTATGATTTTTCGCACTTGTTGTGCTGGTCCGGCTGCACCCTTAGGCGACTTTTGCACGGATAGTCTTCGCGGAAGACTAAGGTTTTTCGCACTTGTTGTGCTAGTCCGGCTGCACCCTTAGGCGACTTTTGCGTGGAGTTGTCGCACGCGAGGGTGGCCAGCGCTGAGCCTCGCGGTGACTTTGTATTGGTCGAATGTCGAAGACCGTCGGCGCGGTCTTTTTTCGACGCAGGTTTTTGCGGGGGATTTTTCGCTTGTATATTACATGACTCCGCCTCGTTAAAAACCTCACCCCCCGGGAGGAAAAGAGTGCGGGCCAGAATAAAATTGTTTTTGCGAATTACAAGGGTGAATCAGCCCTGATGAGTCAAACAAAAAATTTGCGGAGATTGTCGATGTTCCAGGAGTGCTCCAGGTCTTCGCCGTTTGGCGTTGCGAGCCTATAAGCGTTGGGGGAAGCCTTCGTCTTGACAATGAAAGGGCCCTCCCACTTGGGCTCCAGCTTGCCCCTGGACTCTGTCCGAGCTGTTCGGACGAGTACGAGGTCCCCTTCGCTGAATTCCCTCGGGATGACTGCATGGTCGCGCCATGCTTTTGTCTGGGCTTGGTATTTATTTAGAGCCTGTAGGGCGAAGACTCGGTCTCCATCGATGAGATCCTTCGAAGTGGGCTCGTCCACGTCGGGGACGGCTGACGGAACTGTTCGCGGGGACCCATGTTTTATTTCTTGTGGGGTCATGGCCTCCGATCCATATAGAAGGAGGAAAGGGGTGAACCCGGTCGCCCTGCACTCAGTCGTGTTTAGCACCCAGACCGCCTCAGGTAGCAAATCGGCCCACTTGCCCTTTTTTTTGTCGAGGAGCATCTTTTTGACAGCTGTGAAAATTTTTCCATTGGCGCGTTCCACAACTCCGTTGGACTGCGGGTGATATACTGAGGCGAAGGCAAGCTTGGTGTCGATGGAGAAGCAAAAATCCTTGAAGTCTTGGCTGTCAAACTGCTTGCCGTTGTCGACTATTAGTTCAGATGGTACTCCGAAGCGGCAAACAATGTTTTGCCAAAAGAATTTCTATGCAGTCTTTGATGTTATTGTGGAAACAACCCTCGCCTCGATCCATTTGGTAAAGTATTCGACAGCGACGAAGGCGAACTTAAGGTTCCCCTGAGCCGTGGGCAGGGGCCCTGACGATGTCCAGGCCCCAGCGCTGGAGAGGCCATGTGTGGGCAATCAGTTTTGTGAATTGCGAGGGGATGCCTGATCGAGGAGAAAACTTCTGGCAGGCTTCGCAGGACCTTGCAACCCGATTTGCAGCGCAGATCATTGCGGGCCAGTAGAAACCTTGGCGGATCACATTTGCGGCTAGTGCCCTTGGCCCTGCGTGAGAGCCGCAAGTACCACTGTGGACTTCGTGCAGGATTTGGACGCCTTTGGTCTCGGTGACACATTTAAGCATTGGCTGACTGACCCCTTTCTTGTAGAGTTGGCCCTCAATCAGTGCGAAGTCCCGGCTTCGATGTTTGAGGCACTTGGCCTCGTTGATGTCGGTTGGGTGGTAGTACCCATGTAGGAACAGGGTTATTGGTGCCCGCCAGTCTTCGGTCATAATAATGTTGACTATGTGGTGGCCCTCGCTGTCATTGGTTATTTGGAGCCCTTCGGGGCTCCGAACGGCTGGCGTGCCGATGACATGGTAGAACACATCGGAGGGCAGGGACTCGCCTCTGGCGGCAGCCTTGGCCAGTGCGTCGGCCTCTTCATTCTTGGCCCGGTCCACATGCTGCAAGGTGAATCCCTTGAATTGTCTCTCGAGACTTCGGATGGCCGCGAGGTATTGCATAAGTGTGGGGTCCTTTACTGCATAGTCTTTCTCGACTTGGCCGGCAACTACCTTGGAGTCTATTCTGATGATGCAGGTGGTGACCCCAAGGGCCCTCAGCTTGCGGAGGCCGAGGATGACTGCTTCGTATTCTGCTATGTTATTTGTGCATCTGTCAGATTCTAGAGCGAAGCTGAGGCGTGCTGCGTATCTGTGCTTGACCCCGGTGGGTGAGGTGATGACTGCAGCGGCGCCTGCCCCGCATGGCACCACGCAGTCGCAGTGGATCGTCCAAACCTTCTCTGCGGACAGGTCCGGCTATGTTATTGGCCCAGTCCAGTCGACGACGAAGTCTGCCAAGACTTGTGACTTGATGGCTGTCCTAGGCTCGAAATTGATGTGGTAGCCGGAGTGTTCGGCCGCCCACTTGGCAATCCTCACCGATGCCTCCGGGTTTCTGAACAATTCACCGAGTCCCCTGTCTGAGGTGACTCGGACCTTGAATGCTTCAAAATAATGGCGCACTTTGTGCAAAGACATAACAACTGCGTAGGCAATCTTCTCCAGTTCTGTCATGTTACATTTGGACGGTGTCAGCACTTCGGAGACATAATAAACTAGGCACTGCCTGATCACGCCCTCAACTGTCTGCTCCTGCACCAGTGCCTCGCTGACCGCTTGCGGCGAAGCCGCAACATAGAGCAACAGGGGTAGCGAAGAGTCGGGGCTTGTAAGGACTGCCAACTCCGACAGGTACTGTTTTAATGAGGCGAAGGCCGCTGCCTGCTCTGGTCCCCAAGCGAAGTCTTTTGTGCCACGGAGAGTTTTGAGGAAAGGGAGACTTCGCTCAGCGGATTTGGATATGAGTCTGTTGAGGGCGGCCAACCTGCCCGTCAGGCGCTGGACGTCTCTGGCGGACTGCGGAGGCGTCATGTTGATGATGGCCTGAATTTTGGTTGGGTTGGCCTCGATGCCGCGGTGTGATACCAGGTAGCCCAATATTTTGCCTTGGCGAACGCCGAAGACGCACTTCTCCGGGTTCAGGCGAAGTCGTGTGTCTCGCATGTTCGCGAATGTCTCGGCGAGGTCAGCGAGATGGTCCTCCTTGCTCTTGCTGGCGACGACGATGTCGTCCACATATGTGAATATATTTCTGCCAACTTGCCCTTCGAGCACTGTTTTGGTAAGCCGGGCGAAGGTGGACCCGGCGTTCTTGAGTCCCTCCGGCATTCTGATGAAGCAATATGTGCCGAAGGGTGTTATAAAGCTGGTGCTAGCCTTGTCTTCCTCCTTCATGTATATCTGGTGGTAACTGGAGAAGCAGTCGAGGAGTGACATGACTTCGCATCCGGCCGCGCTATCGATTATTTTGTCGATCCGTGGCAACGGGAAGTTGTCCTTTGGGCAGGCCTTGTTGAGACTGGTGAAGTCGATGCACATTCGCCACTTACCGCTCTTTTTCTGCACCATCACAACGTTGGAGAGCCAAGTGGGGTAAGCCACCGGCTCGATGAATTTGGCTTCCAGAAGGCGGTGTACCTCTGTCTTGGTGGCCTCTATCTTCTCATCGGACATTTTGCGAAGCCGCTGTTTTTTCGGTCTCACCGAAGGGTCGATTCCCAAGCTGTGCTCAATTATGGATCGGCTGACCCCGACCAGGTCGAGGGCTGACCAGGCGAAGACATCTTTGTTCTTGGACAGGTAGCAGAGGAGTTTCTCCTCTTCATGCAAAGTGAGGTCTTCGCTGATAGTGACTGTCTGCTTGGGCGTGGCCTGGTCGAGGGGAACAGTCTTGGTCCCGTCGTTGCTCTGCAGCTGTGCCTTGTCGTGCTCTTTGTCGGTTGGGTTGACGGACGCTGGGACCTCGCGCTGGGCCGTGAGGCAGTGCACGTTTCTTTGTCCGGGGACGAAGTCCCGCTCTATGTTGCGCACAGTCTGTTGATTGCCGTAGACCGCAATGGCGCCTAACGGACCTGGTATCTTCATGCACAGGTACAGTCTGTGAATGGCTGCCTCAAACTTGTTGATAGAACCCCGGCCCATGATGGCGTTGTACGGATACAACATATCGATGATATCAAAGGTTATTTGCTCACTTCGGGCATTGGGTGCTACACCGAAGGAGAGAGGCAGCTCTATTTTGCCGACAGGAAAAGTGCCCTTGCCGCCGAAACCATACAATGGGTTGTCCGAAGGCTTGAGCAGGCTGTGGCTTATGCCCATGCGGTCGAAGGCATGGAGGAAAATGATGTCTGCTTGACTGCCATTGTCGACTAGGACTTTGTGCAGGTCCCAGCCTGCGACGCTGCAGTTGATAACCATGGCGTCGATGTGGGGGGCGCTGCGCAGGTCGACGTCTCGTGCGTCGAAGGTTAGCGGTACGTGGGACCACTTCGTCTGCACGACTGGGCCGATTATGGCGACGTGGTTGATGCTGCGGTAGTGGTCCCGCTTCTGCCGCTTTGTGTCGAAGTCAGTGCTGGACCCCCCAGTGATCATATGAATGACTCCGCGATACGGCTGATCGGCGAAGTCTTCTTGTTTTGGGGCGTGGGGGTGGGGGATGTTCTGATGTTGCTGGTGTGGAGGTGGGGGTGGGGGAGGCATGATTTGTACTTCCTGGTGGTGTTGGTATGCGTGGTGTGGTGGATGCGGGGCGGGAGCGTGGATGTATGGTGGCGGGGGTTGCTGATAAGTGTGCGCGACAACTCTGGGGTTGTCGGCTGGCTGTGCCCGTGCCATCCTGTCTTTGGTGGCCTTCGTTTCTGGGCAGTCTCTGGTTTGGTGGGCGCTGTCTTTGCCATGAAAAGACAGTAGAATCGGCGCGGCGGCTGCGCACGCCCCCGACGCCTACCGCGAGTTCCGTTTCCGCGGCCCTAGGGGGGATACTCCTGGCGGCGAGGGGCGTCAGCAGCGGGGTGCTGGTTGGCGATGTTGTGCACTTGCTGCTGATTGCGGCCGTCTCGACCGGAGTCTGGCTGCGGAGTCCTCGTCCACGTGCGACTGGACTGTGGAGCATCTTTGGGTTTCCTCTGGGACCTTGCGCTGGTGGAGTTCTTCGGATTTGGCATATTTTTCAAAAAGCTGATATAATTCCTGGAGGTTCTTGGGCGGGTCCCTGATGCAGTGGCTGTAAAGGACGCCAGCGCGAAGGCCACTGATGGCGTAGTGGATGGCGATCTGGTCATCAACTGAGGGCAACTGTGACTTGAGTGTTAGAAACTTGCGGTAATACTCCCGCAAAGTCTCTTTTTCCAGCTGCTTGCAGAGTGAGAGTTCGGCCAAGGCGTCGGTGTCTGGGCGGTACCCTTGGAAGTTGAGCAGGAATTTGTCCCGGAGGCTTCTCCAGGAGTCAATGGACAGCGGGGGCAACCTGGTGAACCAGGTGAGAGCTGGGCCTTCGAGGGCGATGATGAAAGACTTGGCCATCGTGGCGTCGTCCCCTCCGGAAGATGCAACGACGACCTGATAGCTCATGATGTACTGTGCTAGGTCCGTGCTGCCATTGTACTTGGGATAGGTCCCTGCCCGGAAGTTGGCAGGCCAGTGTGTCACTTGCAGGTGTGGTGCCAGGGGACTTCGCTCGTCGAGGTATTTGACCCCTTGGAATGGCGCGGCGTGTGGGAAGGCGTGGTCGCGCTGGGGGAAGTGTGGTTCTTCCATTTGCGCGCGCTGTTGCAGGGGTGGCCTGTGCTGCAGGCCGAGGTGGCCTTCGCGTATGCCTTCCAGTTGTGCGCGCTGTTGCAGGGGTGGCCCGTGCTGCAGGCCGAGGTGGCCTTCGCACTGCATCAGTGTGATCTCCCGCTCGAGGTCTTGGGCCTTCTGCTCTTCGTCGCGTATCATTTGCCTCACCTTGGCTAGTGCGGACACGCGCTGGCGCTTGGCCTCCAGTATCTCTTTTGGCCTCTGGAGATTGCGGTTCTTGAGGCGCAGGGCGCGCAGCTGTAGCTGTTCTTCCGCTGAGACGCCGAGGACTTCACCGTCCTCGGTGAGGTCCGCGCCCTCCGGTGGGGCGAAACCTGGGGGAGGCTGCGATTGTCCTTCAGGGCCGCAGGTGCGGAGAGCGTCGTCTTCGCAGGTGTGGAGAACGTCGTCTTCAGTAGCCTCTTGGTGGGTGGAGTGGGTGAGGGCGAGGGCCTTGCCCTTTTTTGCGGCAAGCAGTGCTGCCTTCGTAGCCTCGTCAGCCTTCGAGTTAGCTTTCTTGGGTGCCATCGCGGGTGGATTTTTCGTAGCACGAACGGTGGGCGCCAAATGTTGGAACTTGCTACCAGGTGCAAGGGGATCCAACGGGGGTGAGAGTTGACGTAAACAGGGATCTCGCACGAGATGGCAAAAGCTTTGTTAATCTCGCCTCTCAAGGGCACTGTGCGGGGATATTTATAGGTATCTGAGTGCCCAGCGTCCTGTGTTAAGGACGCATGTGCCCTCAGACATCTAGGTTATCCCCAGAATATTCCCATAAAGCGGGGTTACAGACCGTAATTACAGGGATGCCTTTACAAATTAGGCCCGTAACGCGCAGCGGCCACGTAGGGCCTGTTACAATGGGCCGGATCACACGTGGGCCTCCATGCTGGACGAGGTCACAATGATGGGACGACCTCGTCACAGGTCTTCGTCCGATGACGTGTGGGACAAAGGGTGAGCTTGCCTGTTGTCTTGTCTCCGTTGGTCCGACGATTACGGCGAAGGCATCGAGCGAAGGGTGGCGTCTTCGCCTTCGCCCCAACACACTGCTACAGCCGAAGGTGAAAAACTTGCAACCACCCTGTCCGAAATCGACAAGCTGATATCAGATGTGGCTGTGGAGAAGGAGGTGGTCACAACCATTTCAGACAAGGGAAAGAGATTGATGAAACCTCTTCAGAGGGAGTGAATTTCGACCTACGGCACTTGGGCGACCATCAACTCTCTGAAGAGGACAAATAAGAGTTAAGGGAATTTGCGATCTCGTGTGGTTACCAACCTGGGTCGATACTCTTTGGCAGGGTTGACGAAGAAATCCTGGGTGTATCCGCGATCGTGCCGGTGCAAAAAATTATAGGCACCCTGTCGAAGAGTGTCAGATTCCCGAAGCTTGAGAAGGATATCAGCTGTTACATGCGTCAACACATCATAGGCAACCTATCTTATTGTAACTTCAAAGTAAGAAGCCTTCTACAAGTTACCATTGATGTGTTCATATTAGCTTAAGTATTTTAATTTCGAGTTTGTTTTTGTAGAGCTTGTTACTAAGCAAAGCTTTAAAAATGCAACAAGATGATGAGGATAGAAAAAAACGAAACTATTATCAAAGGTTTATAGGATAAAATCATGGAACTTGAGGATTCTATAACACAAAAGGATGGGTTGTTGCGCTCAGCCGAAGGATCCCTTGCCGAAGCGCAAGTTCAAAACAAAGAATTGAGCGAGGAGCTGACGAAGGCACAAATACTTTTAGAAGAAGCTTCCAGCCGATTCAACAGAGTCTGAAACTTTGAAAATGTCACTTAAGGTTGAGGATGAGAAGAATTCGAAGCTCAGTGAAGCGTTGAGGGCCCTTAAGGAGAGGTGCTTTAACTTTGCAAGCCAATGCACTGCTCGATTGAAAAACATATTCAACTCAGTTAGAGCTGCATCTGAAGAAGCTAACTTTTATGCCGAAGATATCCCCGGGGCCCATGAATGTGTAGAGAAAGAAGTCGATGTCCTCGACAAAGTTATCACCGGCCATGGAGACTTCTTTGCGCTGGTGGCTTCTCGTCGTACAACCGCTGCTTTCATAAAGGTCGGGTGTAATCATGCGAAGGCTGTCAATAGACCAAACTTTAGCCTTTCATCGTCGGACCTGGTTAATATTCCAGCCGAAGCCCGAAGCATAGGGAACAGGTTCATTACTCAAATTTGGGCTAAGGGTGGATGCGAGTTGGCTAGAGACGAAGCTCAGAATCTACTTAACAAAGTTTAGCTCTCTTTCCTTTATTCTTGTACATTATTTCTTACCAGGTTCCTGATTACCCTATTCCTCGTCATTCTTCAGGGTGATGATGTCGAAGGACGATGAACCGAAGCTACATTTGAAGCCTTGGGGTATTCTTCTTAGGATAGTGCCTGATTTTAGTAAAAATACTTTAGAAATTCTTTCGCATAAGAAATGTAATATTTGTAACCGTAATGGAAAAATTGTGAATATTTTTAAATGCTTTGTAATATTATTTACCTTTCGTTTGTACATCATCTGCTTTGTTGTGGACGAAACCGACATCTTTTGAGCCGAAGGCGAAAAACACCTTCCCTTAGTTTTGTTCACATCAAAGCACACTTCGTATAAAACGAAATTTCCTTTGAAATGAAGCACCTTTGTATAAAACGAAGTTTCCTTTGAACCGAAGCACCTTCGTACAAAACGAAATGCTTTCTCATCAACGACGGAAATTCCCGCTTTTCCTGTTAATGCTTCATGGTTTATGTGATGATGATGATCCTATGAGTGCGTAATGCATGGTTATGAATGCAAAAGATGATGTGATGATGTGCAAATGTATGTCGAAGATAGAAAATTCATATGAATACACACCCAGACTCTGCATCCCCTTAGGGACGACTTTGGAGTCCCTTCACCTTTTACTTAGGTGATGTTTCAGCTCTGCATTCCCTTAGGAACGACTTTGGAGCTAAGCTCTGCATCCCCTTAGGAACGACTTTGGAGCTTCTTCACCTTTGACTTAGGTGGTGTTTAAGCTCTGCATTCCCTTAGGAACGACTTTGGAGTTTCTTCACCTTTGACTTAGGTGGCATTTAAGCTCTGCATTCCCTTAGGAACGACTTTGGAGCTTCTTCACCTTTTACTTAGGTGGCATCTTAGCTCTGCATCCCCTTAGGGATGTCTTTTGAGCTTCTTTATATGCTTCTACACTCGATGGTGTAGTCCCAGATTTTACATTTTATATGTGGGGGGATTTGGCCCTTGCATTGTACAGGGCTGCACAAGAAAAAAAAAATGAAAATTACAACCTATGGCCCCATTAAAAACCTTTCTCCCCTCTTGAAAGGAAAAGGCTGCCATAGGGAAGAAAGAAGAAAATTACATGGTTTACACATAGTATCTCCGAAGCTCATCCGCATTGCAAGACCTTGGAATGTCATTACCATCCAAGTCTTTCAACCTGTACGATCCGAGCCTTGATGAAGATACTACCAAGAAGAGACCTTCCCACTTAAGCTGAAGCTTCCCCACTGTATCCAGATTGGCTACCCTGTGAAGCACTAGGTGCCCTCGCTTGATGTTCTTCAGTTTTACCTTCCGGTCACACCATTTGATTGTTTCAGCCTGGTCTTTATTGATGTGGTCTACTGCTTGGAGTCTGGTCCCTTCTATGGTGTGTTTATTATTTTGTAACCCTCTTCATCTTCTGTCGAAGCCAAGGTCCTTACTGAGCCCCTTCTTGCTTCTTCTAGTGTTATTGCTTCGTCACCAAACATAAGCTTGAACGGAGTAAAACCTATTGACCTTGAAATGATAGTGTTGTGGTTCCACACCACCTTTATTAATTCGTCTAGACACTTTCCTTTGGGCTGGTTGAAGATTGACTTCATTATTCCAGTTATTATAATTCCGTTTGCTCTTTCTACTAGTCCATTTGACTCCGGATGTCTCACTGATGCAAAGTGTATTTTTGTACCAATCTGGTCACAAAAGGTTTTGAATGTTTCAACATCAAATTGAGTTCCGTTATCAACCGTGATAGCCTTCGGCACAAGCGACAAACAATATTTTGCCAAAAGAATTTTTGTACTGTGGCCGAAGTTATTGTAGCTAAGGGCTTTGCTTCGATCCACTTGGAGAAGTTGATATGACCACGCCATTAAGCAACATGTTACAACCCCCAAGTCATACTACATCAACCCAAGTACAACCAACATCATCACCAACCCAAGTCTTTGATGGACCAATTACACGTAGCCGAGCTAAGAAGCTACAGCAAGAGGTGCACGCGCTACTTTATGAATTTCATTTAAACACTAATGAGAATTTTATGCTACCTAAGCCGTGTATGTTGATATTACTTAGGTTCACCAAAGAGGAAGGACAAAACATATCAAAGGCAAATCAGCAAGAAGAGTTATGTCCGAGTGAGTCCAGCGCTATAGAACCGTCCAGAAGAAACAGTCATATCTTTTGATTCCCAAAAGCTATGAAGACCTATAAGTACTTTTTGGAAAGCTCTTGAAGTCTAGTTTCCAATGCTTCTAAAGCCGACTTAACCACATCTACCAGAAAGGCAGCCGACCTACTTTAGTGCCGACTGGTCAGAAAATCCGAATCAGTCCAGCGCAACAGAACCGTCCAGAAGAAACAGTCATATCTTTTGATCCCCAAAAGCTATGAAGGCCCATAAGTACTTTTGGAAAGCTCTTGAAGTCTAGTTTCCAATGCTTCTAAAGCCGACTTAACCACATCTACCAGAGAGGCAGCCGACCTACTTTAGTGCCGACTGGTCAGAAGGTCAACAGTTAGCGTGATGACCAAGTTTTCGTATTAAACTGCATCATTCTACGAAGTTTCATTAAGCATGCTATATATGGTGAGAAAGCTTATCAAGTTATCTTTCCAATGCAACCAGTCCCACGTCATTTGAAGATTCCTAGAAGAAGTTATTGCCAAAATACTGAAGGCTGCGCAGAAGTCAAACAGCCACACGGAAATCAGCTCTGCAGATCTTCCGAAGAGGCTCCTTCACATTAGCTCGTGAAAATACTTTTGTTTTATGTTTATACCTCGCTAAGGCTGGTTGTTACTAGTATAAATACCCCCCTATGTCTATGTGTAAGGCAGCTTATGATAATCTAAAACAGAACCCCTTTGTTCAGCTGTGTGCTAACAAATATTGAGAGTGATCTCTACCCCTTTGCTCTTGTGAATTCCTTCGCGGGATTGCAGAAGCGGCGGCTTCATCCGCTCCCAATTGGTGCTCCTACTCCCTTCGAGGTCTCCTCGATTGATTGTAGGCTGTGTTGGTTGGTTCTTTGAGAGTGTGGTTGGGCGAATCCTCGATTCAGGCTGCCGGTTAAAGACGGTGGTTGGCTTCGAGTTTTATTTGTCAGGTTGCACTAGTTATCGCTGCTTGCAGCAAGTTATCTTGGCTTCTTTGAAGCTAGTTATCTGAAGATTGATCCTACGTCGTGAAGATCGGGCATCGTGACGCATACCAGATGATGTAAATAGATCAAACACACGCGCAAGAAATTTCAGATTTGATGCAGACAAGGAGTATGATTGGAACGACGTAGGATCAATCTTCAGATAACTAGCTTCAAAGAAGCCAAGATAACTTGCTGCAAGCAGCGATAACTAGTGCAACCTGACAAATAAAACTCGAAGCCAACCACCGTCTTTAACCGGCAGCCTGAATCGAGGATTCGCCCAACCACACTCTCAAAGAACCAACCAACACAGCCTACAATCAATCGAGGAGACCTCGAAGGGAGTAGGAGCACCAATTGGGAGCGGATGAAGCTGCCGCTTCTGCAATCCCGCGAAGGAATTCACAAGAGCAAAGGGGTAGAGATCACTCTCAATATTTGTTAGCACACAGCTGAACAAAGGGGTTCTGTTTTAGATTATCATAAGCTGCCTTACACATAGACATAGGGGGGTATTTATACTAGTAACAACCAGCCTTAGCGAGGTATAAACATAAAACAAAAGTATTTTCACGAGCTAATGTGAAGGAGCCTCTTCGGAAGATCTGCAGAGCTGATTTCCGTGTGGCTGTTTGACTTCTGCGCAGCCTTCAGTATTTTGGCAATAACTTCTTCTAGGAATCTTCAAATGACGTGGGACTGGTTGCATTGGAAACCTAACTTGATAAGCTTTCTCAACATATATAGCGTGCTTAATGAAACTTCGTAGAATGATGCAGTTTAATACGAAAACTTGGTCATCACGCTAACTGTTGACCTTCTGACCAGTCGGCACTAAAGTAGGTCGGCTGCCTCTCTGGTAGATGTGGTTAAGTCGGCTTTAGAAGCATTGGAAACTAGACTTCAAGAGCTTTCCAAAAAGTACTTATGGGCCTTCATAGCTTTTGGGGATCAAAAGATATGACTGTTTCTTCTGGACGGTTCTGTTGCGCTGGACTGATTCGGATTTTCTGACCAGTCGGCACTAAAGTAGGTCGGCTGCCTTTCTGGTAGATGTGGTTAAGTCGGCTTTAGAAGCATTGGAAACTAGACTTCAAGAGCTTTCCAAAAAGTACTTATAGGTCTTCATAGCTTTTGGGAATCAAAAGATATGACTGTTTCTTCTGGACGGTTCTATAGCGCTGGACTCACTCGGACATAACTCTTCTTGCTGATTTGCCTTTGATATGTTTTGTCCTTCCTCTTTGGTGAACCTAAGTAATATCAACATACACGGCTTAGGTAGCATAAAATTCTCATTAGTGTTTAAATGAAATTCATAAAGTAGCGCGTGCACCTCTTGCTGTAGCTTCTTAGCTCGGCTACGTGTAATTGGTCCATCAAAGACTTGGGTTGGTGATGATGTTGGTTGTACTTGGGTTGATGTAGTATGACTTGGGGGTTGTAACATGTTGCTTAATGGCGTGGTCATATCATCCTCCTCCCCTTGAAAAGGAGTCGTCCTCGACTCTGAAATGTCTTCGCTTGTATAAGGTAAGAGGTCAGCAACATTGAACGTGTTGCTCACGCCATAGCTTGGTGGAAGATCTATCTTGTATGCATTATCATTGATCTTGGCAAGAACACGAAATGGACCATCCCCTCGTGGCATCAATTTGGATTTGCGCTGATCAGGAAAACGCTCCTTGCGCAAGTGAATCCAAACCAAGTCCCCCGGCTCAAATAACACTTTCTTCCTATGCTTGTTCATACTTGCAGCCTTGCGCACTGCTTTGAGCTCAATTGCTTCCTTGGTCTTCTCATGTATCTTTTTTATATATGCAGCACGCTTGGAAGCTTCCATATTGGTTCTTTCCTGCAATGGAAGGGGCAACAAATCTATGGGAGCAATAGGTTTAAACCCATATACAATTTCGAAGGGGCATAAATTAGTTGTAGAATGTACTGCCCTATTATAAGCAAACTCCACGTGTGGCAAACATTCCTCCCAATCCTTCAAGTTCTTCTTTACCATTGTTCGCAGCAGCATTGACAATGTACGATTCACCACTTCAGTTTGTCCATCAGTTTGGGGGTGGCATGTGGTGGAGAACAAAAGTTTAGTTCCAAGCTTTGCCCACAATGTTTTCCAAAAATAGCTCACAAACTTCACATCACGGTCAGATACGATGGTCTTGGGCACTCCATGTAGTCTCACGATTTCTCTGAAAAAACAAATTAGCAACATGTGAAGCATCGTCGCTCTTGTTGCATGGAATAAAATGAGCCATTTTTGAAAATCTATCAACCACAACAAAAATAGAATCTCTCTCTTTTCGAGTCATCGGCAGTCCTAAAACAAAATCCATGCTTATGTCTTCCCAAGGAATTTTAGGAGCGGGTAAAGGAGTATATAAACCATGAGGGTTCAATTTTGACTTAGCTTTGTGACAGGTGACACAACGCTCCACAAATCTGATGACGTCTCTCCTCATCTTGGGCCAATAGAAATGATCACTGAGCATTTCATAAGTCTTCCTTTGTCCAAAATGACCTATTAGACCGCCTCTATGTGACTACTGCAATAAAAGCAATCTAACCGAAGAATTTGGTACACAAAGTTTGTTAGCTCTAAACAAAAATCCATCATGTATATGATATTTTTCCCAACCTTTTCCATCTTTACAATGATTGTATGGTTCTGAAAATTCAGGATCATCATTATACATTTCTTTCAAATTTTCAAGACCCAAAACTTTTACCTCTAGTTGATTCAACAACACATTCCTTCGAGACAAGGCATCAGCGACCACATTGTCCTTACCTTTCTTATATTTTACAATGTATGGAAATGTTTCGATAAACTCAACCCATTTGGCATGGCGACGGTTCAGTTTGGCTTGCCCTTTCAAATACTTCAAAGCTTCATGATCAGAATGAATAACAAACTCTTTTGGCCATAAGTAGTGCTGCCATGTTTCAAGCGCTCGGACCAAAGCATACAATTCTTTGTCATACACAGAATAATTTAATTGAGCACCTCCCAATTTTTCACTAAAATATGCTATAGGTTTTCCTTGTTGCATTAAAACTCCTCCTATCCCAATCCCACTAGCATCACATTCTACTTCAAAAGTTTTAGTGAAATCAGGAAGAATAAGTACAGGTGCTTCAGTCAAACGTTTCTTCAATTCTTGAAAAGCATCTTCTTGTGAGTTTCCCCATTTAAATTCAACACCTTTCTTTGTCAATTCATTTAAAGGAGAAGCGATGGTACTGAAATCTCGCACAAATCTTCTATAAAAACCAGCAAGACCATGAAAACTTCTTACTTGACTTACATTCGTTGGAGCTGGCCAATCCTTGATGGCTTTCACCTTGGATTCATCCACCTCTAATCCTTTTGCTGAAACAACAAAGCCAAGAAACACAACATGGTCTGTGCAAAAACTGCACTTCTCAAGATTAGCAAATAATTTCTCCTTTCTAAGCTCATCTAAAACTTGTCGAATGTGATTCACATGTTCATCAAAAGACTTGCTGTAAATTAGAATATCATCGAAGTAGACAACAACAAATTTTCCAATGAAAGTTCTTAAGACATGGTTCATTAATCTCATAAAAGTACTAGGAGCATTAGTCAACCCAAAGGGCATTACTAACCATTCATACAACCCAAATTTTGTTTTAAATGCAGTCTTCCATTCATCTCCAGTTTTCATTCTTATTTGATGGTATCCACTTCTCAAATCAATTTTAGTAAAAATTGTGGAACCACTTAATTCATCAAGCATATCATCTAGCCGTGGAATAGGATGGCGATAGCGAACGGTAATATTATTTATAGCTCTACAATCAACACACATCCTCCAAGATCCATCTTTCTTAGGTACTAAATTCACAGGAACAGCACAAGGGCTTAAGCTTTCACGAACAAAACCTTTATCAAGAAGTTCTTGCACTTGCCTTTGTATTTCCTTAGTTTCTTCAGGATTGGTTCGATATGGTGGACGGTTAGGAAGTGCAGCCCCTGGAATAAGATCGATTTGATGCTCAATCCCTCGAATTGGAGGTAGTCCAGCCGGTGTTTCTTGTGGAAACACGTCTTCAAAGTCCTGTAAAAGATCAGCCACAACACTAGGAAGAGAGGTTATGTCGTTAGCAGAAATCAAAACATCTTTGTTCACAAGTACAAAGAGTACTTGATATGGGTTGTTCCTCACTTCTCTCAGCTCAGATTTTGTGGCTAGCATAACTAGATGTTCTCCCTCTTCCTTCCTTTTATCTCTCGAATTTGGCTTGTAGCACTCGCTCACCGAATTGTGGATGGCACTCAATTTCTTTTGCTCTTCTCCTCCCCTACTTGTTGTACTAATTTCAGTTTTCTTTTGTAAGTGTTCAGCCATGATTTGTTGAGGGGTCATAGGCTTGAGTACAAACTTTCTCCCTTTTAGATCTAGCGTGTATTGATTTGTTCTTCCACAATGCTGAGAATATCGGTCATATTGCCAAGGTCTTCCTAGCAGCATGTGACAAACAGACATGGGTGCAACATCGCACTCCACCGTGTCAACATACTCTCCAATCTTGAATGGAACTTTCACCTTATAACCAATCTTGATATCTCCCGATTCATTCAACCATTGGACATGATATGGATGAGGGTGTCGCTGCAACTTCAAACCAAGCTTTTCAACCATCTCACGACTTGCAAGATTATGACAGCTCCCTCCATCAATGATCACCTTTACTACTTTGTCTTGCACTTTTACTCGTGTTTGAAAAAGATTATGTCGCTGTCCAATTTCAGCTTCTTTCATTTGAACACTCAAGATTTGTGTAACCACAAGAGTAGTACCATGCTCAAATTCACATCCCGTATGTTCTTCAGATTTATCAATGACATCTTCATTTCCTGCTTCAGCTTCCTCTTCACTAGCTGATGTATATTCTCCATCATCAGTCACAAGGATCACACGATTATTTGGACACTCCTTTATGACATGACCACGACCTCCACACTTGAAGCACTGAATACCACTACTCTTGGCTGTTGAACCCACTGACGTTGAAGTGGAGGCTGCTGGTTTATAACTCGTGTTTGGAGCAGCACCGTTCTTTCCACTAGAATTGCCTTGAATATTGGATCGCAAGCCTCCAGTTGAACCTTTTGTTGCTGAGGATGCAGCAGTAAACCTTGAGATCGATTTGCTTCCTCCAGTCATGGTTCGTGCACCATATGACAAGGGCTTGCTGCTCTTAGCATCTTGTTGCAGCTGGCGTTCAGCTTTGGTGGCTTGATGTACCAAATCAATAAGACTTTGGTACGGCTGAAACTCAACAATACGCTGAATGTTGCGGTGTAACCCAGCCATGAAACGTGCAATGGTTTGCTCTTCGTCTTCATACACATTGGCTCTAATCATGGCCTTCTCCATCTCCTTATAATACTCCTCAACAGAGAAACTTCCTTGCCTCAAATTCTGCAATTTATCAAAAAGATCACGCCGATAATGCTTCGGCACAAAACGAATTCTCATTTCTCGCTTCATCTCTTGCCAAGTAATAATAGGGTCCTCTCCATCTTCTTCACGATCACGAAGAAGTTGCTCCCACCAAATCAGAGCATATCCTTCAAACTCGAGAGATGCCATTGCAAGTTTCTTCTCCTCTGAATAATTGTGTAGGCGGAAGATTTTCTCCACTTTCAATTCCCATGTGAAATAATCTTCAGGATCAGATCTACCATCAAATTTTGGCATGGTAAACTTAAGTTTCCCAAATCTCTCTTCTTGGTTGACGCCTCTATGATGACGACGACCATAGCGATGTTGAGACTGATCATCCCCAAATTCAGATTCTTCATTGTCATTATTTCTTCGATTCCGGCCTCTTCCTCTACCATATGCAGCACCTTGATTTCTCCTCCCATGTTCACTTGCTCTTCTAGAATAATTTCCTTCATCTTCTTCCCCATCTTCATCATGGTTTCTTACACCGTCGGGGAGTCGACGACGACCTCTGATTTCAGCCATAAGTGTCTGAAGATCTTGTGCCAACAGATCTTGCTTGGCTTCTATGCTTTGTTTGAGCTCATTGAATTGTATCAGGGTGACACATTCTTCAATCTCAACGTTGGGATCCATCTTCCTGCGAAGTTAGTGACAACAAGGCAACAAATATAGATGGAATATGAAGCTATATAGAATCTCACAACCTCACCACTCTTACCAACCAAAGCTCTTGTGAATTCCTTCGCAGGATTGCAGAAGCGGCGGCTTCATCCGCTCCCAATTGGTGCTCCTACTCCCTTCGAGGTCTCCTCGATTGATTGTAGGCTGTGTTGGTTGGTTCTTTGAGAGTGTGGTTGGGCGAATCCTCGATTCAGGCTACCGGTTAAAGACGGTGGTTAGCTTTGAGTTTTATTTGTCAGGTTGCACTAGTTATCGCTGCTTGCAGCAAGTTATCTTGGCTTCTTTGAAGCTAGTTATCTGAAGATTGATCCTACGTCGTGAAGATTGGGCATCGTGATGCATCAGAAGTACTCCACTGCCACCACAACATATTTCAAGTTGCCTTGTGCTGGTGGAAGTGGACCTAACAAATCTAGGCCCCACCTTTGCAGTGGCCAAGAGGGCTATATTAGCTGTGTTAAAGACGAAGGTTGTTTCTGGTATCTGGCGCATATTTGGCAATTTTCACATTTTTGAACCAAGTCTGCTGCATCCGAAGTTGCCTTCGGCCAGTAAAATCCTTGTCTGAAAACCTTCCCCAGCAGAGGCCTAGACCCAATATGAGCTCCACACAATCTTGCATGTATCTCCTTCATTAATTCTTGACCTTCGGCTCTAGACAAGCATTTTAGTAATGGAGAGCACACTCCTTGTTTGTATAACTCTGTAACGCCCTGAATTTGGGGGTAGAATTTTTTTCTTCTTTTTACTCACCAAATTCAGGCGTTAATCTCTTTTTCTCTTCCCGTTTCGCTCCTTCTTCCCAATTTCAAAGCAGTATAGCGACTGGCGTCCATATCGTGCGTAAACAAAACCTAAGTTGACATGAGTGTTGCATCATGCCGAATCATATTTCTTTTGTCTGATGTCGTGTTTAGTCGCGTGTGTTGCTTAGCCTCGTTTCGGATTTTGCTTCGCGAATTGAATTCCGATCTGTGGTTGTGCGTGCCACGGGGTTTGGACCCGCGGTGCGGCCCAGCCCAGCCCTGCCCGGCCCAGCTCGGCCCGCGTGCCCCTGGCGCCCGTGCCCTCCCCATGCGCCCCCTCTCCCCTGGTCTTTTCCCTTAATTCAATTCTCCCGCGCAACAACCTCCTCCTCTCCCACATCTCTCTCTCTCTCTCCTCGTGGTGCCCTAGGTCTTGGAGACGGTGATTGCCGGAATTTGGATCCCCGAGGTGAGCTCCCCTCCCCTCTCCTCCTCTCTCTCCCTCTTCCTCTTCCTCCCCTTCCCTTCCCTGCGCGCGCCCCCTTCTTCTCCCCTGCGTGCGCGCCCCCCTGCAGCCCCTCGCGCGCGGCCCCCAGCCACCGGCGGTGCGGCCCCTTGGCCCCCCTCGCGCGTGGCTCCCTCGCCCCACCCGGCGCGGCGTCCCGGCCCCCCTCGCGCGCGGCTCCCTCACCACCGGTGCGGCCCCCGGCCCCCTTGGCGTGGCCCCCAGCCCCCTCGGTGTGGCCCTCTGCGCGCGGCCGTCTCGGCCCTGGTGCGCGGCCTCTGCCTTCGGCAGCGTGGACCCCCGGAGCGGTCCCTACGCACGTCCCGGCGCGGCTCGCGTGGTCTCGGCGCGGCCTGCGCGGCCTCGCGCCCCCCGTTCACCCAACGCGTTCCCGCGTGCACAGCCCCACGCGCGCGGTGATTAATTCTTGGTTTTAATTAATTTTAAACTCTGTTTAGTTAGCGTGTTGCGTCGCGCGCTTTGTCGCGTGACAAATTTGTTTAATTTCAGATTCTATTTTTTATTTCAGGATTGTTTAATGTATGGCATCGTGCGTCCAGTCGTGCGATGTTCCATTTTAAATTCAGTTTGGTTGACGTATGCCGTCGTGCATTTCGTCGCGTGACGCTTAACGTCTCTTTATAATTAATGCAAGTGTCTCGTTGCGCGCCTATCGCGCGGCGAGTCATTTATTTCTTAATTCAATTTAAATGATGTGTCACGTGTCTCGCCGCACGACCATTTCCTTTAATTTACCTTCATCTGCTTATAATAATTAAATATGGAACATGACTTTACCTTATGCTAAACGCGATGGCCAAATTAATACCATTCTGTTTAGACGAGTATTTTAATTTATAATCGTGTAACGTGATCGCTCTTCGACCGTGGCCTCGACCGTTACTTTCTCTTTCTCGCTTAGTCGTAAGTGCGAGTCCTGCGTCGAACGTCTGCTTATTTATTGTATTCTATTGTATGGTGTACTGTTTTTTTGTATTAAATGTGTGGAATGTATGTTTGAACTCGTATAGATAACGGTCAGTTGGCAGAGTCCGAAGGAGTTGCAGTTGAAGACCCTGAGCAGCAGCTGGTTGGTGAAGGCAAGTGTCCCTTAACCCATCTATGTCCTACTAATTCTTATAATTAACTCCCCACATTTACACAATTTATACTTAAGGATTGACTAGCTTTTGTTTATCTTGTCCTTGTTTACCTATTTTGGTTGGGTTATTATGGTTTAGCTTTATGCTAGCGCTTCACATTAATCAATGAATATGATGAGATTATCTATGATACGATGTTTTCCCTTTTGATTATGATGATTGTTCTATGACATTTAGGGGACTCGAGCTGTTTCTCGAGTGCCTCTCCGTAAGGACCTGTTCGTTGGATGACTGCCTGGGGAAAACAGTGCACCATGAGGGTGGAGTGGGACGCCCTTAGCTGAGTAATTAGAAGAACTGGGGTGTAGTTCGCTTCGCCGTCGTGCCGTTAATGG
Source organism: Zea luxurians (assembly GCA_029449295.1). Taxonomy (NCBI): domain Eukaryota; kingdom Viridiplantae; phylum Streptophyta; class Magnoliopsida; order Poales; family Poaceae; genus Zea; species Zea luxurians. The sequence goes on along the minus strand of JAOPSE010000005.1, from coordinate 6,050,473 downwards.
GGCTCGATGTATGCGGCTTGCTTTGCCAAGGTTGGTTCGCCCCTTGGGGAGGAGTTCGGTGCATTTAGGAAACCTAACAGGCGGCTACAGCCCCAGAAAATCTTTGTAAAGGCTACGCAGTGAGACCCTGCCTATTCACCTTGGTAGTGTTTAAGGGTTTGATCGGCCCGAGGCAAGAGGGAATCACGACTTGTGGGTAAAGTGCGCAACCTCTGCAGGGTATGTTGATGTGTACTCATCCTTGATTTACACACCAACCCCCCAGGTTGTCCGTGTTGCAACCACTGCTCAGGTGAAGATGAAGTCGTGGAGGAGGACTTCCAGGAGTTTCAAGAGTACGATGAGTTTTAGGCGTGGGTTAGCGGCAAACCCCCAGTCGGCTGCCTGTGTAGGCCGTGTGTATCTACGTTTCTTTTCCGCACTTTGATTATTGTTAAAGACTATGTGGATGTCTCAGACATCATGATGTAATCGACTATTATACCCTCTTTTATGTCATTATTTGAGCACTGTGTGATGATGTCCAGTTATGTAACTGCTGTGTAGGTGAATTGCTGATCCTGGCACGTACATGGTTCGCATTCGGTTTGCCTTCTAAAACCGGGTGTGACATAGGTGGTATCAAAGCCGTGCTGACTGTAGGACCGCTAACCTAGAGTAGAATGGTCGTTCTAAGGATTATATACCCCTATTATTACCTTGACTTTGGTATCCCTTCAAAAGTTGGTCATATCGACCAAACCTATGTTCTACTATTTATGGTCTACTTGCTGGTCATATTAGTTTTGTTCTCACTCTTATGCTTACGGTGTCTTTTGTAGATGGCTCGTCTTAGACACACTGCACGGAAGTCTGTCATCCCCTTTTTACCCTCTCGTCTCGCGGAGCGTCCGCTTCGCCGTCCAGTGACTGGTCAGTCCAGCCACTTGGAGAGGCTACACCACCACCTGCATGAGGAGCAGGAGCGTCGACGACAGGAGCTAGAGCAGCAGGGCTCCTCTTTCTCGCTTCAGTAGGAGATAGTCTATGAGGAGTTGTTCCCCTGTGCTCCCGCTGGAGGCGCCCCCTGCACCACCACTGAGCGCCCCAGCCGCTGGAGTAGCTGCTGGAGGAGACCCAGATGACGGAGGTGGCAACAGCAGCTCGAGCCACAACACCGACCTTTCAGAGGAGCAGGAGTTGGAAGGATGGGTTGCCCGACCCATCACCAGTGACGCCGCTCGCGGGTGTCACTTCCACGATGCGCTCGACACCCTGCTACGCCAGGCACTCGACCGACGTACTTGGTCTATCGAGTATCGATGTGTTGTCTTTCAGCATAGTCGCGGGGTTTACCCGGATCGCTGGGAGGTGACCTGCTTGGTACACCGTCCGGAGAACAGTCTCTGGGTGCAGAGGTCTGCTCAGAGCACTATTCCATCTCTGAGCGGGATTCAGCTGAGGCGGCCATGCAAGATGCCGCACAGCGTGCGCTTTTGCACTACTGCTCAGTGCTCGGCGGGGTAGCCGACGGTCTCAACCTAAAGTATTACCCCCGCCACCCATCTAGCAGCACAGGAGGCGTGATTGTCTCACCTGTTGGTGAGGACAATCCTAGGTTGAGCAGCACAGTCAACCTAGCTGCCATGCTAAACACGGAGCTGGACCATGCATTAGATGAGCTGAGTAGGGCTCGTGCTGAGATCGCCCAGCTGCGGGCTGAGCGCGTGGAGCATCGTCACCTGGAGGATGGCTGCCCCGCTCCCGTCGAGACTCAGCACCCGTACCGCTCACCTCAGCGTGGACACCATGCTTATGGTAACCCCGACTGTAGGACCAAGATAAATTTAGAACCATAGATCGTCAACGTCAGATCTTATAATTAATACGAAAATATATGCATAGAAGCTATAGTCTTAGCATCAGTCTTACTCTTAGTTAGTCTTAGTTAGACAGGGTAGTTTGCTTATCCTGTGCCTTTATGTTTGTCATGATGAACTATGTTGGATTTGGATCTTTGTAATGACTATCGCCAGGGTGTAGGCATCCCCTGCACTTTGGTTTACCTGTTAAATGTTAATAAAATTAGTTATCTAGTTGGGAAGCCCTTTTGTTCTACTTTCCTCTTTATCTGAGAAGCTGTGTTGGTCTGTGTTGTAGATCAATGAAGATGTTCATCTGTTCAGTATTGTGGAAGAATTCTATACTCTTTTCTTATGCTGCAAGATTTGCAAGATCAGTTCTGATGTGTGATTGCATTCTGCAGATGTCAGAAAACAGGCGCAGAGGAGGAAGGTGTGCTCACCAGGAGCGGCCAGCTCAGTAGGATGAGGCACCCTAGCAACAACATCTGCCACCACCGCCCCGATGACCATTGAGCAGATGTTCCTAATGCAGACTCAGGCAGTTCAAGCCATCGGTCAGACTCTAGCCGCCATTCAGTAGCAGCAGCAACAACCACCACCTCAGCCTCAGATGCCTCAGATGCCCAGGGACAAGCGTGCTGAATTCATGAGAGGTCATCCCCCAACGTTCGCTCATTCTTCTGACCCCATGGATGCTGAAGATTGGCTGCGCACTATGGAGCGGGAGTTGCACACTGCTCAGTGCAACGACTGGGAGAAAGTTCTGTATGGTCCCCGTCTGTTGAGAGGAGTAGCCCAGTCTTGGTGGGAGTCTTATCTCGCCACCCATGCCAACCCCGACACTATTACCTGGGAGGAATTCAGAGACAATTTTTGCCAGTACCATGTCCCTGCAGGTCTGATGACAGTGAAGAAGGAGGAGTTCCTAGCGCTCAAGCAAGGGCCTATGTCCGTCAGTGAGTACCGAGACAAGTTTCTGCAGCTGTCTCGCTATGCTCTCGAGGATGTCAACACCGATGCCAAGAGGCAGTATCGCTTCCTGAGAGGCTTAGTTGATCCTCTGCTGTATCAACTGATGAATCATACTTTCCCCACATTTCAGCACCTGATCGACAGAGTGATCATGATAGGGAGGAAGAGCAAGGAGACGGAGGATCGCAAGCGCAAGATTGGTGGACCTCAGCCTGGAAGCAGCAATCGCCCTCGTTTCTCAGGTAACCCACCTCAGCAGTTCAGGTAGAACCAGCACCCACCTCAGCAACAGCAGTTTCAAAGGCAGTATCCTCAGCACCAGTAGCAGAATCGCCTGAACAATCAGTCAGGAGGAGGTCAGTTCCAGAGGCAGAATCAGCAGGCACCTTGTCTTCCCGCCCCAACAACCAACCAAAACAGTCAAGCAACACCAGTTCAAGGTGGAAGCAGAGCATGTTTCCATTATGGAGAGCAAGGCCATTGGGTGATGCAATGTCCGAAGAAGGCAGCCCAACAGCAGTCAAGCCCCAGTGCCCAGCAAAGCAGAATGTGCCTCAGCCTGGAGCAGGCAACCGCTCTCAGCCACGCTATAACCATGGAAGACTGAATCACTTGGAGGTTGAAGTAGTTCAGGAAACCCCCGTCATGATAGTAGGTATGTTTCCAGTCGATTCCCATATTGCAGAAGTGTTATTTGATACTGGAGCAACACATTCATTCATTACTGCATCATGGGTAGAAGCACATAATCTTCCAATAACTACCATGTCAACCCCCATCCAAATTGACTCAGCCGGTGGTAGAATTCGAGCTAATAGCATTTGTTTGAATGTAAGTGTGGAAATAAGGGGGATAGCGTTTCCCGCTAACCTCATAGTATGAGTTGGCTAGATAAGTGTCAGGCAGTTATCAGTTGTGATAAGAGGACAATCAAGTTGATGTCTCCACTAGGAGAGGAAGTGGTGACCGAGTTAGTCCCGCCTGAGCCAAAAAAAGGAAGTTGTTATCATATGGTTGTTGATAGCAGTGAAGCAGATCCACTTGAGATTATCAAGGTTGTGTCTGAGTTCCCAGATGTGTTTCCGGAAGACTTACCAGGCATGCCACCAGAGCGGAAAGTTGAGTTTGCTATAGAGCTTCTTCCTGGCACCGCCCCCATTTCTAAAAGAGCCTATAGAGTTTCTGGACTAGAGTTAGTTGAACTCAAGAAGCAGATTGATGAGCTGTCAGAGAAAGGTTATATAAGGCCAAGCACCTCGCCTTGGGCCGCCCTGTCCTGTTCGTGGAGAAGAAAGATGGCACCAGAAGGATGTGTATCGATTATCAAGCTCTAAATGAAGTCACGATTAAGAACAAGTAGCCCTTGCCTAGAATAGAAGATCTATTCGGCCAGCTGAGAGGAGCCAACGTGTTTTCAAAGATAGATCTGAGGTCAGGTTATCATCAGCTCAGGATTCGACCTTCAGACATTCCAAAGATAGCATTCATTACCAAGTATGGGTTGTATAAGTTCACTATTATGTCTTTTGGCCTAACAAATGCACCAGCCTTCTTCATGAATATGATGAACAGTGTATTCATGGATTATCTCGACAAGTTTATGGTAGTATTTATTGATGACATTCTTATATGTTCTCAAAGTGAAGAAGTGCATACAGATCATTTGAAGATGGTATTGCAGAGAGTGCGAGAGCACCAGTTGTATGCAAAGTTGAGCAAGTGCGAGTTCTGGATTGATGAAGTCCTGTTCTTGGGTCACATAATCAACAAAGAAGGATTGGCTGTGAATCCGAAGAAAGTGGCTGACATTCTGAACTAGAAAGCGCCAACAGATGCTCGAGGAATCAAGAGTTTCATTGGAATGGCCGGATATTATCGGCGATTCATCGAAGGGTTTTTGAAGATTACGAAACCAATGACAGCTTTGCTAGGCAACAAGGTTGAGTTCAAGTGGACTCAGAAATGCCAAGAAGCCTTTGAAGCGTTGAAAGAGAAGTTGACTACAACACCTGTCTTAGTCTTGCCTAATGTGCACAAGCCCTTCTCGGTGTATTGCGATGCTTGTTATACTGGTTTGGGATGTGTGTTGATGCAAGAGGGAAGAGTTGTGGCTTACTCGTCCCGACAGCTGAAGGTTCATGAGAAGAATTACCCAATCCATGACCTAGAGTTGGCAGTAGTGGTTCATGCACTGAAGACATGGAGACACTATCTGTATGGACAGGAATGTGATGTTTACACAGACCACAAGAGTCTGAAGTACATATTTATTCAGTCGGAGCTGAATATGAGGCAATGAAGATGGTTAGAGTTGATCAAAGACTATGAATTGGAGATTCATTACCATCCAGGCAAAGCAAACATAGTGGCAGATGCTTTGAGCAGGAAAAGTCAAATCAACCTGATGGTCGCTTATCCGATGCCTTATGAGCTGGCCAAAGAGTTTGACAGGTTGAGCCTCGGATTTCTAGACAATACGCGAGGAGCGACAGTTGAGTTAGAGCCTACCCTAGAGCGGGAAATCAAAGAAGCACAGAAGAATGATGAGAAGATCAGTGAAATCCAGCACCTGATTCTAGAGGGCAGAGGCAAAGATTTTCGGGAAGATGCAGAAGGTGTGATATGGTTCAAGGACCGCTTGTGTGTTCCCAATGTCCAGTCCATTTGGGAGTTGATCCTCAAGGAAGCTCATGAGACAACTTATTCTATACACCCTGGAAGTGAGAAGATGTATCAGGATCTGAAGAAGAAGTTCTGGTGGTACGGAATGAAAAGGGAGATCGCAGAGCATGTGGCTATATGTGACAGTTGTCAAAGGATCAAGGCAGAGCATCAGAGACCAGCTGGGTTGTTGCAACCGTTGCGAATTCCTCAGTGGAAATGGAATGAAATCAAGATGGATTTCATAGTCGGATTGCCTCGCACTCGTGTCGGCTACGATTCCATTTGGGTAGTAGTGGACCGCTTAACCAAGTCAGCCCACTACATACCTGTGAAGACCAACTATAGTAGTGCAGTATTGGCAGAGTTGTACATGTCCCGGATCGTTTGTCTTCATGGTGTGCCAAAGAAGATAGTGTCAGACAGAGGAACACAGTTCACCTCTTATTTCTGGCAGCAGTTGCATGAAGCGTTGGGTACACATCTGAATTTCAGTTCAGCTTATCATCCGCAGACAGACGGTCAGACACTTCGAAGAATGGCAAGTTCCTCTCTGCTGATCTTGAAATAAATCTATTCAATGATGCCAGCCTTCCTGTTAACCTCTGGGCACCCTTTCTTGACTTTGGTGGCTCCATCCGAAGTATAGCTTCTATCTTACTTGGATTAGCTTTGATACCCTTTATTGATACCAAGCAACCAAGAAATTTTCCCTTTTTCACTCCGAAGACACATTTTTTTGGATTTAGTTTAACACCAGCTCTTTTGAAGTTAGCAAATGTTTCTTGCAAATCAGTAATGTGATTTTCTTACTTCGTGCTCTTTACAATGATATCATCAACATATGTCAGGACATTTTTGCTAATTTGGGAGTGAAAGACTTTGGCAGTCATCCTGCTGAAGCTTACTTGTAACATCCCAAAAATCTCAACCCAAGGCTTGGAACCCTAATCTCCTAAACCCCCCTTATTTTATTTTCTCCCTAAACTCCACCCATTAGGTCATCTCATCATGTGCATACACTTGAAATGTTAGGAGCACCTCACATAGACTATTTCATCACTCAAGATTTTTTAGCAAATTGTTGATTCAAAAGAAAAGGAAATAAAATGGAACAAAAATAGAAAAGGGAAAAAGGAAATAGAAAACAGAAAAAAAGAAAACCTTTCCCCCCTCGGCTGGGCCCATTCTGGCCCAACCCGCGTCGCGCCCGTGCTTCCCCCTCTCCCACGGCCCAAGCGGCCCAGCCGTGCGCGCCCGCGCCACACCTGACAGACCGGCCCCACCAGTCAGCGACTCTACCTCTCTCCCTCTCGCGCCGCTCTCCCCCTAGCAGCCCGGGCCCGTCTGTCAGCATCGTCGTCCCACCCATGCCTCACCGGCGCGTTCGCCGCCGACCGCCTCACGCCCCGTTGCCTCGCCATTAAGGCTCGCACCAGCCTCAGCGACCACCCCGCCACTGTACCCGAGCCGTCCCCTCACCCCTCGCCTGCCCGAGTCGTCCCAATCGCCGTTTGCTCCATTCCCGCCATCATGGCGAGCTCGTCGGCGCTCGCCGTCCCCTCCATCCCTCTCCCTCTCCCGGGCGCCTATAAAAGGGACCGCCCGAGCTCCGTTCCTTCCACATCAGCTCCGGCCATCTCCTCCACTCCTCCTCGAGCCAATCGAGCCAGCGCCACCGCGTCTTCCCCGTTGCTCCGGTGAGCTCCGTTCTCCCCTCCCAAGTGAATTTCAGTCGAATTAACCAGTGCGTGAAGCTCCGCCACACTCTCACGGTCATAGGGCACCCCTCCGATCCTCCTATTGCACCCGGCAGCCTCACCGGCGACCTCACTGCCTTGAGCACCCGCCACCGCGCCGCGGACCGGCCGCCCTAGGCCCCCGCCGGTCAAATTGACCCCACCCATGTGATCCCCTGCCCCCGCCCGTGCCTCGCCACCGCCTCCTCGCAGCAGAACCGGACCCACGGCGGAGAACCGCCGTGGAATTCCACCGGCGGTCAAACTCCGGTCGACCTCCCCCTCCCTCCATTACCGCCCGCGCCGTTAAGCCCCCTCCCCCTCGCTGGCATGTGGGCCCCGCACCACGGCGCCGTTCCCCGCTGTTCTCCCTCGCTGTTGGGCCAACTGGGCCGCCGCCGCGCCCGCGCGCGCGCTCGCGCCTGGGTGGGCCGAAATCCCCCCGGCCCAGCAAGGCAGGAAACCCTTTTCCTTTTTGTTTTCTCATTTCTTTCCCATTTTTCACATATAGAATTATATGCTAATATTTTATGTACCAAAAATAGTTCAAATAAATTATAGGGCACAAAAATAATAAGATATAAGAAATGGCACACCCCACTAAAGTCACCATGATTGATGTATTGTTATTATCTGTGTTTGTTAGCGGAAGAGGGATCCGATCCTCTGGAATTTGTAGCTCCGGAAGAAGGGCAGGAACCTGACCCCTCCGAGATAAACCTTTTGTGCCAGGAAAGCTTCGACGAAGGCAAGTCCATCCTTCCCTTGATGCATAATTTACCTATTTCTCTCTACCACTACCTAAGCCGGGAATATGGGATGGAATCAATTTGCATGGTGAGCATGAGAGAGCCCGCATTAACTAATACCTTTGATTACAAGATATGGGATAAGTAAAAGGGTGTGAGTAACATGTTTCCAAAAAGTGTGCGATGAAGGGTGTTCACCCTCATCACCTGGTGAGTAGGATGATCAGGGACTCCCTGGTTTAGGGGAGGGCCTAAGGTGATGGCTCAGCTGGTTTAGGCGTGAGCAGAAGGATTTTCCTCTCGTATAAGGACCGGTTTGTCATCCTTCACTATGCATAAAAAGTACAACCACTCGAGGCTGTGTGGGCAGCCACTCGATCTGAACTCGTACGGTCCAACCCTAGGGTTATGGATGCTGAGGAGCACCGGGAGGATAAGGAGGGGGAATGATTTGTCTGGTTTGGACATGGCGGTGGCCTGACTCCTTCCGGTATAACCGTTAAGGTTAGGACATGCAAGGAAGGAAAGAGTTTCGGATTCGGATCTCATTGGCCGTGAGATCGTAGAGCCGGACTAGTGGGTAAAGTGTAATACTCAAAGTTGTATACCAAGAGTAATAGAGAGAGCTCCTCATTTTGTGTGTCTTATTTGCATCATAAAAAGAGCACCTATGTAATTGAGAGTGACTAAATAAAACAATTATTCTAAAATAAAGAAAAAGTGCATTTGTTGGAGTTTTATGTGTTTGTGCATTAAATAAAACCATGAGGATAAAAATAATAAGGTAATAATTATTTGAAGCTTGATTAAACCCTAAATTTGAAATTAGGGTTTGAAAATAAGGAAAAGAGAAGAGATATGAAAATATAAATAAAATGTATAAATAAATATCTTCAGGCTTAGTATTTTTAATTGCAAAAATAGAGTTTAGAAATGAAGATCCACAAAAGTTTGAATTAATTCAAATTGGGTTTGAAAATGAAGAAAATAGAAAGGAAAAATAAAAAGAAAAAGAACAAAAGCCTCATGGGCCGCAGAGCATCAATCTGGCCCATCTCCACTTTCCTTCTGCTCCCCACGGCCCACTTCTCTTTTTCCCATCGTCGCGCCCGCGCTATTTCCACCTCCTTTCACTGGACTGCGGGACCCGCTTGGCGGCTGCTGCGTCGCGCGCACGGCGCGATCAGCCTTTCGCTGTGTAGTGGGCCCACGCTGTCAGGCGTCGTCTTCCACAGCTAACGACCTCGGCGCAATCGACGGCGGTGTGTGCAGATTCCGCGCGGGGCCGTTGAACCGGACTCGGCTGCGGGCGCCGTGCCCGCCGTCCTATAAATACTTCGCCGCGACCTGTTGACCTACCTCGCCCTCCCTTCCTTGCCGAATAGCGCTGCGCAGACCTTCTTCCCAACAGCCGCCGTCGGTGATTCTCCTCTGCGCTCACGCACGGGTTCGCGCGTGTGGGTGAGGGCGTTCGCCGGGGACCCGTGAAGCTGACTAGGCCATCAATTTGAACTGCGTGGTCTCGGGAACTCCGGAATTCCTCGCCGTAATCAAGCTCCACCGCGGATCTTCGTCTCCGCATGGCCAGAACCGCTGCCGCCATAATCCAAGGTGAACACTTCCTCACCTCGTCCGTCTCGTTTAGCGCAGTGTGTAGGACTAGTTAATCGGGGTTTGGTGCGCTGAGGCCTGCGAATGGCATCGTCGGCGGTGGTTCTCGTCGCCGCCGCGTGGTTGGGTATCTTGGCCGCGGGGAAGAAGACGTGTGCGAGTCGTTGATCGGCGAACAGAGGGATAGGATTGCATCTGATGGTAACTGAATGCGAGCCGTCGATCACTGAATTGAGGGCTCAAATTAGAGACGAAATACCCCTTCATGTTAATATATCCTTGCCGTAGATCTATGTGCCTACGGTGTGGATCATCCGCGGGTCCTCGGATGCGGACCAAACTAATCTGGACCACCGGATCGTAATCGTGCGGTGCTCGGTGGCCGATACCCCTTCGGCGGTGGATAATTTCTAAAGAGCCCCTGTGGTTTTTCTTATTCGACCCGCAGTCCATTGGCCACTGTTCACTGAGTCTAGGATTTTATTCGCGCAGACCCCTACACTTCACAGTAATTGACGCCCAGTCCAGATGACAAATAAAACCAGAGAAATGCATTTAAAAATGAATTTTTAGTATTAATTAAATGCCAGAATTTGTATAATCCATAGAAAATTCATGTTAGCTCCAAATTGATCCATTCCAATTCCTATAATTTTGTAATAATGTTGTTTATCACCCTGTATCTCTGTTTTGACATGAAAACATTTAGAAAATTAATTTCTCATCTAATCCTATTTTAATCACCTTAAACCTTAGGAAATTCATAACTTGAATACTATAACTCCAAATTTGGTGATTCCAGTTCCTATGATTTCATTTTAAGGTGTAGATTTTTACTGTATATTCTATTTTCATGTTTGATGTGATGTTAATTTATGCTATGCTATGTATGTATTGTGTTGATGCGAGTAGACGAGCAAGCCACTGTGGAAACTGAGGTTCAACAAGTAGAAGTAGCTGAGCAGGAGCTCATTGAAGGCAAGTTGTGCCCTTGATCACTTACTTTTCCCAGCCATGTTCTTATTAATTTTAATGATCTGCATAGGTTAATTTTGATGGGAGCCTTTATGTTACCCCAGTTTTGATTACCTCTGTACCTTGTTCACCCCTGAAATATTTTTGGGTAGTACTTGCTATTGCTTTATGTGGATTGGGTATGGAGACACACTATTCATGATTATTCTGTTATTATCTTGTTATTATTGCTGTTCATGTTAAGATCATTAAATTAATGGGAACATGGAGCGACCACCCGGGAAAACAGTGCTACCACAAGGGTTTAATGGGACGCCCTTGGCTGATTAACTAGGAAAGCTAGGGGAGGGCTACCTTACCCGAAAGGGGCAAGGGCAGTAGGGGAGTGGTCAGTGTAGGGAGGTCCTTGTTTGATTTTGCTGCGATGGCGGTCGGCAAGAACCCTGCACTAGAGCTTCCTATAAACTGTAGCGGGTAGTCTGAAGCTAGTGGAACTTTGTAAAGGCCTCGTAGTGTTACCCTGCCTCGCTTCCTTGGTAGAGGTGTATGGGATTCATGACCCCTTGGCAGATGGGTAACACGGCTTGTGGGTAAAGATGCGCAACCTCTGCAGAGTGTAAAACTAGTATACTAGCCGTGCTCACGGTCATGAGCGGCTCGGACCCTCACATGGTTAATTATGGAACTTAAATTCAATTTGACATTTGCATCGCATTTGGGATTATTTTACTATTACTGTTCTTTATTATTATTAAGGTTTGGTATTTACTTACACTTAGTAATTGCTAATAAAATTTTGACCAACTTATAAAAGCAATGCTTAGCCTCAGCCTTTACTTCATTGATCAGCCTTACACTTCATGAACTCCCACCTTTGGTGAGTTCATGCCACATTATTCCCCACGACTTGTTGAGCTATGAACGTATGTGAGCTCACTCTTGCTGTCTCACACCCCCCCACAGGAGAAGAGCAGGTGGTTGAAGAGGAGCCGCCTAACACTGAGGAGTTCGATCTGATCTAGGTGGCGTTTCTCAGTCGACATTTGCGCCGACGATCCTTAGTTCGTTTTATGGTTATTCCTTTATTTTGTAATAAGTCTTCCGCTATGTAAAAAATACTCTGATGATTTATGACATTTATCTCTATACACTCTGTTATTATATATGTTGTCTTCTTGGCGCATGTATGAGATGCACCCGGCTTTGTTCTTTAAAACCGGGTGTTACAGAAGTGGTATCAGAGGAAATGTTGACTGTAGGACAAAACCTAGATAGAAATGGACAAAACCCTTACCTACTTATCTTACTCTGATTCTTTCTATACTTATCTTATCTTGATCCTGTCTCACCTTTTGCTGTCATACTCTGATTACTCTTATCTTTTCTACTCTTAGACAAGATGGATTTCACACCTTGGAATCCCTACCCCTATGACAATTTTAAGAGATAGGAAGCCTAAGACAAAAGTAAAATTTATTTTCTCTATCAAAGATATTGGTTGATTGTTCTGATGATCAATGCCTGATTTGCTTCTTTGATTGATTGAGATATTATATATGGACATCTTAGCATGTGCCAGCGTAAGGTAATAAATTAGCTATGGTAGGTAAAACATTAAACTGCTTAGCTAATAAATCCCCCAAAGTAACATGATTGTAATTACTGCCTTGTCTACTGCTCTTTCTTACCATATGTATCTAACTCAGATGGTCAATACCAGGAGGGGTGGTGGAATTGATTTGCCTCCTAACCAACACACTCGAAGGATATATAGACAACCTCAGCCACAGCCTGCAGAGATGAATCCTCCTAATCCTCCACCAGGCGGAGTTGACCCACTGGTTGCTGCTCAGATGGCGGTGATGCAGCAAATGGCATACACTATGGCTGATATGCGTGCCCAGATGCAGCAAGAACGCCAGGAAATGCGTCAGGAAAGAGAAGATATACGCCAGGAGTTGCGCCAGGAGAGAGATGAGATACACCAAGAAAGGAGGGCGCAACAACAGCAGCTGCAACAACAACTTCAACAACAGCAACAACAGCAGCAACAGCAACAAGTACCACTGCCTCCACCACCACCACCAGTTCCACCTCGTGATAAGCACCGAGAGTTCATGAGTCATAAGCCACCTACATTTGCAAGTTCGCCGGATCCACTGGACGCGGACGTTTGGTTGAAGTCAATCGAGAAGATGCTGAACATTGCACAATGCACTGACCGGGAGAAGGTTTTATATGCGTCTGGACGTCTGACTGGTCCTGCTGCTGACTGGTGGGATTCTTATACTGCTGCCCATGATGCTGCTGATAATATTACTTGGGCAGAGTTCAGTACACAATTCAGGAACTACCATATTCCAGCTGGTATGATAAAGATCAAGAAGAAGGAGTTTCTGTCATTGAAGCAAGGTAACATGTCAGTCAGCGAGTACAGAGACAAATTTATTCAGTTGTCGAGATATGCTCCAGAGGAAGTTGCTGAGGATGAAAGAAAGCAGGAGCACTTTATTGAAGGACTTAATGGACCCTTGCAGTATGCACTGGTTGCACACACCTTTCCATCATTTCAGAGGCTACTGGATAAGGCTCTTGCTATTGAACACAAGCGTGTTCAACTGGGTGATTTGAAGAGGAAGGCTATCTCACAGGGACAGGGTAGCAGCAGTGTTCGTCCTCGCTACAGTTCACCACAGGGTACACCGACTCGACCGGGAGGACCACGCCCAGTTCAGCAATCACCACTGAGGACTCCACCTCCTCGACAGGCTACTCCCACTGGCACCCCGACGAAGTTTGCAGGACAGAGTCCAGGCACTACGTGCTTCAAGTGTGGGAAGACTGGTCATTATGCAAATGCCTGCCCACAGAGGATTGCTACTACTCCAGCTCAGAACAAGCAACAGACCCCTGGCAAGGGATATTCTATAGCCAGGGTGAATCAAGTCAGCGTGGATGATACTCCTGATGGTGGGGACCTCGTAATTGGTATGTTTTATGTTAATACAATTCCTGCAACCATATTATTTGATTCTGGTGCTACACATTCATTCATGTCTGCTAGATATGCCAACACAAATGAAATACCACTGCTAAATATGAGAAAACCCATGATAGTAATTACACCTAAAGGGCCTGTTGAGGCGAATCAAATGACCCGTAGATTGACATTGACCATTATGGGTAGAGAATTTGGAGCTACTGCTATAATATTAGAGTCAAGCAGTATAGATCTGATCCTTGGTATGTCATGGCTAAGAAAGGCAAAGGCCGTTATAGCTTGTGGTAGAGGTACCGTGGAACTCACTACCACTAAAGGAGAAAGATTTCAAGTTAATATTGCAGTAACCTCCTCATCCATGCGTGCAATGTTCTTTTTGCCTGAGGAGTTTGTTGGCGACAACATCCGGGTGGTTAGAGATTTTCCGGATGTCTTTCCAGAGGAGTTACCAGGGATGCCACCTGATAGAGAAGTTGAGTTTGTTATTGATCTCTTACCTGGAACCGCCCCTATTTCTAAACGGCCATATAGAATGTCCATAGAAGAGTTGAAGGAACTTAAGAAGCAGTTGACGGAGTTACAAGAGGCTGGTTACATTCGTCCAAGTTCCTCACCGTGGGGAGCACCGGTACTGTTTGTACAGAAGAAGGATGGATCCCAAAGAATGTGTGTGGATTATAGATCTCTTAATGATGTTACGGTGAAGAACAAGTATCCATTACCCCGTATTGAGGATTTATTTGATCAGATGCGAGGTGCTAGAGTATTCTCGAAGATTGATCTCCGATCCGGTTACCATCAGATGAGGATTAGACCATCAGATATTCCCAAGACGGCTTTCTCGACTCGATATGGATTATATGAGTTTACTGTTATGTCATTTGGACTAACCAATGCACCAGCTTACTTCATGAATTTGATGAATAAGGTGTTTATGGAGTATTTGGACAGATTCGTCGTGGTATTCATCGACGATATTCTTATCTATTCTAAGAATGAAAGTGATCATGAACTACATCTAAGGTTGGTGCTACAGAAGTTACGAGATAATCAACTCTACGCTAAGTTCAGCAAGTGCGAGTTTTGGATTGACAAGGTACCATTCCTTGGTCATATTATTTCTAATGGAGGAATAGCAGTGGATCCTGCTAAAGTGAAGGAGATAATGGAGTGGAGAGTGCCCACTACAGTTACGGAGATTCGGAGTTTCTTGGGACTCGCAGGATATTATCGGAGATTTATTGAAGGATTTTCTAAGATTGCTAAGCCCATGACATCGCTTTTGGAAAAAGGAAGAGAATTTAAGTGGGATGAGAAATGCAAAGAAAGCTTTGATCAATTGAAGGAGAGATTGATGTCACCTCCAGTATTGATTATGCCAGATCTGCAGAAGGGATTTGATATTTATTGTGATGCATGTGGCCAAGGACTTGGATGTGTGCTTATGCAAGATGGACATGTGATTGCCTATGCATCTCGTCAGTTGCGGAAGCATGAATTGAACTACCCCACTCATGACTTGGAATTGGCTGCCGTTGTGCATGCACTTAAGATTTGGAGACACTACATCATGGGAACTAAGTGCCAAGTATACACGGATCATAAGAGTTTGAAGTACATATTCACTCAGAAGGACCTCAACCTTAGGCAACGCCGTTGGTTGGAGCTCATTAAGGATTATGATTTGGAGATTCACTATCACCCAGGCAAGGCAAATTTGGTTGCAGATGCCTTGAGTCGGAAGGAGCATGTTCACTCCGCTTTCGTTGTCCAGCTACCTGATGAATTAGCAAAAGATTTTGAGAGACTCAACCTGGGAATTGTTACACATACGGAAGGAGTGACTATTGAATTGGAACCTACCTTGGAGCAAGAAATTCGTAAAGGTTAGGTTGGTGATGCTAAAATCCAGGAGATCAAGGATCTGATAACAGAGGGTAGAGGCCCGGAATTCACAGAGGATGAGCAAGGCACGATATGGTTCAAGAATCGGATCTGTGTTCCCGATATTTATAGTCTTCGGGAAACCATATTGAAGGAAGCACATGACTCAATTTATTCTATTCATCCTAGAAGTACTAAGATGTATCAGGATTTGAAGCAAAAGTATTGGTGGTATGGACTAAAGAGAGATGTGGCTGCACATGTGGCTATGTGCGATGTATGCCAAAGAGTTAAAGCTGAACACCAGAGGCCAGCCGGACTATTGCACCCACTGAAGATACCTGAGTGGAAATGGGAAGAGATTGGCATGGACTTCATTGTGGGATTACCCCGCACGTCTGCTGGATATGATTCTATATGGGTGATTGTGGACAGGCTAACTAAAGTAGCCCACTTTATTCCGGTGAAGACCACTTATTCAGGAGCCAAGTTGGCAGAGTTGTACATGGCACGGATTGTTTGCCTGCATGGTGTGCCAAAGAAAATCGTGTCTGATCGAGGATCACAGTTTACCTCTCGGTATTGGAAGAAGTTACACGAGTCATTGGATACGAGATTGAATTTTAGTTCGGCTTACCATCCCCAGACTGATGGGCAGACTGAGAGGACTAACCAAGTACTTGAAGATATGTTAAGAGCTTGTGCCCTTAAGCATGGAGGAAGTTGGGATAAGAGTTTGCCTTATGCGGAGTTCTCTTATAATAATAGCTATCAGGCCAGTTTGAAGATGTCACCGTTTGAGGCTTTATATGGCAGAAAGTGCAGGACTCCATTATATTGGGATCAGACCGGTGAAAGGCAGTTGTTTGGGCCTGAGATTATACAAGAAGCAGAGGAACAAGTTCAGCAAATAAGGGAGAATTTGAGAACTGCACAGTCCAGGCAGAAAAGTTATGCTGACACCTGGAGAAGACTACTTGAGTTTAAGGAGGGTGATTATGTCTATTTGAAGGTGTCACCACTCCGGGGTATGAGAAGGTTCAAAGTCAAAGGAAAGTTGTCCCCTCACTTCATTGGACCCTTTTTAATCTTAAAGCGAGTGGGAGAGGTTGCATATCAATTGGAGTTACCGGATCATCTCGCGGATGTTCATGATGTATTCCATGTATCTCAGCTGAAGAAATGCCTCAGGGTACCTGAAGAACAGTTACCACTGGAAGACCTTAGTGTTCAAGAAGATTTAACTTATGCTGAGTACCCCATCAAGATTCTTGATACATTGACTCGAGTTACGAGGAATAAGGTTATAAAGATGTGCAAAGTTCAATGGAGTCGCCACGGTGAAGATGAAGCAACTTGGGAAAGAGAAGAAGAGCTTCGTATAGATTTTCCCCACCTTTTCCCTAGATCTTCTTAAATCTCGAGGACGAGATTATTTTTAAGGGGGGTAGGATTTGTAATACTCAAAGTTGTATACCAAGAGTAATAGAGAGAGCTCCTCATTTTGTGTGTCTTATTTGCATCATAAAAAGAGCACCTATGTAATTGAGAGTGACTAAATAAAACAATTATTCTAAAATAAAGAAAAAGTGCATTTGTTGGAGTTTTATGTGTTTGTGCATTAAATAAAACCATGAGGATAAAAATAATAAGGTAATAATTATTTGAAGCTTGATTAAACCCTAAATTTGAAATTAGGGTTTGAAAATAAGGAAAAGAGAAGAGATATGAAAATATAAATAAAATGTATAAATAAATATCTTCAGGCTTAGTATTTTTAATTGCAAAAATAGAGTTTATAAATGAAGATCCACAAAAGTTTGAATTAATTCAAATTGGGTTTGAAAATGAAGAAAATAGAAAGGAAAAATAAAAAGAAAAAGAACAAAAGCCTCATGGGCCGCGGAGCATCAATCTGGCCCATCTCCACTTTCCTTCTGCTCCCCACGGCCCACTTCTCTTTTTCCCATCGTCGCGCCCGCGCTATTTCCACCTCCTTTCACTGGACTGCGGGACCCGCTTGGCGGCCGCTGCGTCGCGCGCACGGCGCGATCAGCCTTTCGCTGCGTAGTGGGCCCACGCTGTCAGGCGTCGTCTTCCACAGCTAACGACCTTGGCGCAATCGACGGCGGTGTGTGCGGATTCCGCGCGGGGCCGTTGAACCGGACTCGGCTGCGGGCGCCGTGCCCGCCGTCCTATAAATACTTCGCCGCGACCTGTTGACCTACCTCGCCCTCCCTTCCTTGCCGAATAGCGCTGCGCAGACCTTCTTCCCAACAGCCGCCGTCGGTGATTCTCCTCTGCGCTCACGCACGGGTTCGCGCGTGTGGGTGAGGGCGTTCGCCGGGGACCCGTGAAGCTGACTAGGCCATCAATTTGAACTGCGTGGCCTCGGGAACTCCGGAATTCCTCGCCGTAATCAAGCTCCACCGCGGATCTTCGTCTCCGCGTGGCCAGAACCGCTGCCGCCATAATCCAAGGTGAACACTTCCTCACCTCGTCCGTCTCGTTTAGCGCAGTGTGTAGGACTAGTTAATCGGGGTTTGGTGCGCTGAGGCCTGCGAATGGCATCGTCGGCGGTGGTTCTCGTCGCCGCCGCGTGGTTGGGTATCTTGGCCACGGGGAAGAAGACGTGTGTGAGTCGTTGATCGGCGAACAGATGGATAGGATTGCATCTGATGGTAACTGAATGCGAGCCGTCGATCACCGAATTGAGGGCTCAAATTAGAGACGAAATACCCCTTCATGTTAATATATCCTTGCCGTAGATCTGTGTGCCTACGGTGTGGATCATCCGCGGGTCCTCGGATGCGGACCAAACTAATCTGGACCACCGGATCGTAATCGTGCGGTGCTCGGTGGCCGATACCCCTTCGGCGGTGGATAATTTCTAAAGAGCCCCTGTGGTTTTTCTTATTCGACCCGCAGTCCATTGGCCACTGTTCACTGAGTCTAGGATTTTATTCGCGCAGACCCCTACACTTCACAGTAATTGACGCCCAGTCCAGATGACAAATAAAACCAGAGAAATGCATTTAAAAATGAATTTTTAGTATTAATTAAATGCCAGAATTTGTATAATCCATAGAAAATTCATGTTAGCTCCAAATTGATCCATTCCAATTCCTATAATTTTGTAATAATGTTGTTTATCACCCTGTATCTCTGTTTTGACATGAAAACATTTAGAAAATTAATTTCTCATCTAATCCTATTTTAATCACCTTAAACCTTAGGAAATTCATAACTTGAATACTATAACTCCAAATTTGGTGATTCCAGTTCCTATGATTTCATTTTAAGGTGTAGATTTTTACTGTATATTCTATTTTCATGTTTGATGTGATGTTAATTTATGCTATGCTATGTATGTATTGTGTTGATGCGAGTAGACGAGCAAGCCACTGTGGAAACTGAGGTTCAACAAGTAGAAGTAGCTGAGCAGGAGCTCATTGAAGGCAAGTTGTGCCCTTGATCACTTACTTTTCCCAGCCATGTTCTTATTAATTTTAATGATCTGCATAGGTTAATTTTGATGGGAGCCTTTATGTTACCCCAGTTTTGATTACCTCTGTACCTTGTTCACCCCTGAAATATTTTTGGGTAGTACTTGCTATTGCTTTATGTGGATTGGGTATGGAGACACACTATTCATGATTATTCTGTTATTATCTTGTTATTATTGCTGTTCATGTTAAGATCATTAAATTAATGGGAACATGGAGCGACCACCCGGGAAAACAGTGCTACCACAAGGGTTTAATGGGACGCCCTTGGCTGATTAACTAGGAAAGCTAGGGGAGGGCTACCTTACCTGAAAGGGGCAAGGGCAGTAGGGGAGTGGTCAGTGTAGGGAGGTCCTTGTTTGATTTTGCTGCGATGGCGGTCGGCAAGAACCCTGCACTGGAGCTTCCTATAAACTGTAGCGGGTAGTCTGAAGCTAGTGGAACTTTGTAAAGGCCTCGTAGTGTTACCCTGCCTCGCTTCCTTGGTAGAGGTGTATGGGATTCATGACCCCTTGGCAGATGGGTAACACGGCTTGTGGGTAAAGATGCGCAACCTCTGCAGAGTGTAAAACTAGTATACTAGCCGTGCTCACGGTCATGAGCGGCTCGGACCCTCACATGGTTAATTATGGAACTTAAATTCAATTTGACATTTGCATCGCATTTGGGATTATTTTACTATTACTGTTCTTTATTATTATTAAGGTTTGGTATTTACTTACACTTAGTAATTGCTAATAAAATTTTGACCAACTTATAAAAGCAATGCTTAGCCTCAGCCTTTACTTCATTGATCAGCCTTACACTTCATGAACTCCCACCTTTGGTGAGTTCATGCCACATTATTCCCCACGACTTGTTGAGCTATGAACGTATGTGAGCTCACTCTTGCTGTCTCACACCCCCCCACAGGAGAAGAGCAGGTGGTTGAAGAGGAGCCGCCTAACACTGAGGAGTTCGATCTGGTCTAGGTGGCGTTTCTCAGTCGACATTTGCGCCGACGATCCTTAGTTCGTTTTATGGTTATTCCTTTATTTTGTAATAAGTCTTCCGCTATGTAATAAATACTCTGATGATTTATGACATTTATCTCTATACACTCTGTTATTATATATGTTGTCTTCTTGGCGCATGTATGAGATGCACCCGGCTTTGTTCTTTAAAACCGGGTGTTACAGTAAAGTGTACCCCTCTGTGTAGAGTTTAAACCTATTCGAATAGTCCGTATCCACTGGTATGGATGAGCCTGGTGTGGTATGACAATTAGTGTTTCTACAACAACTGGGAACAGGGAAATATGTGTGTGTCTCTGGAAAGAAAATGGTGCCACAGGAGCGGGAAGCTCAGTGGTGGTTAAGCAAGTGTCATTTCTATTGTTTCGGGAAACCCTAACAACAAGTGCTGCCTTTCTCTGAGAAAAAGGAAAAGTGACTTCAACTCCACCATATGAAGCGTGTACAATATAGGTCACTTTCTCTTTACGGGAGCCGGGTGGGCTTTGCGGAATACCTAGTGTATTCACTCAGATTTATTTATGTTTTTCAGCAGCTGAAGACTTCTTTTCTGCTATGCTTGATTGAAGGGGCTGTGTCTTCACCCAGTTCTACCTGTGGCCTGGGCTAATTTATCTTCCACTGCGTTTTATAAATTTCGACTCACTCTTGAGCTTGTACCCCCGGTATTGTAATAAAATTACTCAGACTCTATAACTATTTGAAGTAAGGAATGTGGTTACTAGCCTCCTGGGACTAGTAATTGTATCACATTTGAGTGCCAAAGGATCGGGACGCTTCAGGTGGTATCGGAGCCTATAGGACTGGCCGTAGACCACAGCCCTGACCTTAAAAGTTGCTTTAGCAAGAAAACATCTCTTACCCCCCAAGAAACACCTTCTCTCCCTGATATTAACAGACCCTTCTTTTCTTCTACCAGATGGAAGGCTCTTGGTGTGACGGAACCTCCCAAGTAATTAGGCCCACCTACAGTTGTCCTTGTCCAACGGACTTCAGACAACCCTGTAGGTGCCCCTGAATTACTTGACAAGTTCGGTATCTTTCCTTACCTTACCAGGAACGATTCACCCGTCTTGCAGACATTACAGAACATCGGAGATAAAGAATTGCGGAAGCGATTACATAATTCACATTTATTTAAAAGCAAGCTCAAGTTGTTTTATTACAGACCAGAACTAAAAGCGAGTGCTGAGTAGTAATATCATACAAACCAAGGGAGGCAAAAACTCCTCCCGAGAAGATTTAAGTAAAAGATCTATATGGAGGACCAAGTCCTCCCGTACTTCAGTCTTGGGTTTCTTCTTTGGGAACCACCTTGGCACAGAAGCAGTAAAAATCTGCTACTTCCTCACCTAAAAACAACGAAGGGATAAACCCTGAGTATGGAATTACTCAGCAAGACTTACCCGACTAAAGAAAAGACTCTCAAGGGTATGCTGGCTTTTAGGGAGTCAAGGTAAGGCTTCTCAATAATCAAAAGACTCTGTTTTGCAGAAATGCTTACTAAAATGGATCCTTAAAAATCAAATTTTATTTGTCAAGTTAAGTACAATTACCTACAACTAGAGTTCTTCCTACCCTAATTCAATCACTGGTCCTGCACTAGCCAATTTCTTAACAAAAACCCATCATCTTTAGTGGAATGCTACGTGTAGGTCAGTGACCAAGTCTTCATAACCACGAAGGTACGGCGATCCGAATCGATTATACTCAGCTGAGGATCTCCAATCACACGACATATGTAGCACTTAACCCTTGCATATGTCAACCCGCCACCGGGGTTCTTAAGACCGGATCAGGTTCACGCAAACCGAGAGCACAGATACACCACCGTCCAGCCTCTTGCTACGGAGGGTACACGCTACTCTCGCCACCGCTCCACGCCCATTTCGTGTTATCTTATTCCGGCCTTAGTCTGCCCGAGGCAAGGCTTACCCATGACGAGGCATGTGACCAGCTAAAGGGTCCTCGATCATCAAGCCTACATCGAGACAGTCCATAATCGACTCAGACGGAGACACTACACCAAGACTCTCTTCTCGTGCAAGTCAACCGCCCGGTTTCAGCTTAATCTTTTCAACCCAAAAACTTGGTACCTGGCAGAGGTACATCTTTTCCGATGTTGAACCCATCATGGCCATGATGGATTCACCATCAAGTTTTATTTTCGAAAACATCCCACCCACTTTTGCCACTGTTGGGACTATGCTTCGTCGCCGAAGGTCTTGTAGGAATAAGCGGTTTTCAGCTGAAGCTGTTTGTATGAGTTGGCCGAAGGTTCCTCTTCATGAAGCTTCGGTATTACAAACCGACTTAAAGATAGAATGACCTTTTAGTCCATAAAGGTCTGAGTCAATGTTGTAAACTTTTATGAGGGGCATAATTGTAATTCTTCACAGGCTGTGTCCTGTGTCTATAAATAGTGAACAGTATTCCTTTACTGTTCACGGATTCCGGTAATTGTAATCGCATCATTCGAGAACCAATCTTTGTCAAGGCAGAGCATTTGAGAACAAGTCTCCAACATTGGCGCCCACCTCCGGTGAACTCACTTCCACTTTTTTGAGCTGATGGCTTCGTTCAACGATCAAGCTGGAGCTGCTTCGGCTCCGAAGCTGCTACTCCCGATAACAGGCGGTTCATGTTCAGAGCCAGCCAACAAGAAGCAGAAGAAGGAAGCACAGAGAACGGTACAACATGTTGGGGTGCAAGGACCCTTCATCAAGTCGAGATGGTCTCACATTCCTATTACCTTCTCCCAAGAGGACCTTCAACTCAAGGATTACCCACACAACGATGAAATGGTTATCTCTTGTGTTATCAAAGGATTTCTGGTCCACAATGTCTTGGTTGATACAGGCAGTGCAGCTGATATCATATTTGCTAAGGCCTTCAGGCAAATGCAAGAGCCAGAAGATAAGATTCATGATGCTACGCACCCTCTCTGTGGCTTCGGAGGAAGACAGATTGTAGCACTGGGCAAGATCACCATGTCAGTGACCTTCGGGTTCATCAACAACACTAGAACTGAGCAAGTTGTGTTTGACATTGTTGACATGGAATACACTACCGGAATCCGAGGCTTTGCCGAGTGTTGGACTCTTTGCCGAGTGCCTTTTGTCGGGCACTCGGCAAAGAATTCTTTGCCGAGTGCCGCGCTCGGTAAAGCTAGGCACTCGGCAAACCGTGCTTTGCCGAGGGCTGAACACTCGGCAAAGAAGACAACCTGGGAACCGGTAAAGCCATCTTTGCCGAGTGCTGACAATGGCACTCGGCAAAGAAGGAAACCTGGGAACCGGCAAAGACATCTTTGCCGAGTGCCATTGCCAAGGCACTCGGCAAAGACACTGGCAAAGGGGCCCACTGGAGGGTTCTTTGCCGAGTGCCTGTCCAACAGACACTCGGCAAAGAAGCTCCTTTGCCGAGTGCCTACTAGAGCTCTCGGCACAGGGACTGGCAGTGGGGCCCACTGGGTCAGTCTTTGCCGAGGGCCACTCGAGCAAACACTCGGCAACATTGACCTCTTTGCCGAGTGCCACAGACGGCACTCGGCAAAGGATCCGTCACCGTTACTTGGCACCGTGACGGTGACTTTTATTTGCCGAGTGCCGTTTGGCACTCGGCAAAGTCTTTGCCGAGTGCCCGACAAATAGTACTCGGCAAAGAGGATGTTGCCGATGTACAGTTTACCGATCGTTCTTTGCCGAGTGTAACACTCGGCAAAGCATTTGCCGAGTGTAAATTTGCCTTTGCCGTGTGTCTGAGACACACGGCAAAGAAGCTGATTTCGGTAGTGATACCCTTACAATGCAATTATTGGTCGTGGCACCCTCAATTCTTTCGAAGCAATTCTTCATCCTGCCTATCTTTGCATGAAGATACCTTCGGATCAAGGACCCATCGCTATTCATGGAAGTCAGGAAGCTGCCAGAAGGGCCGAAGGAAACTGGACTGACTCAAAAGCAATCCATAACATAGATGGAGCTGAAGCTTGTGAACAGTACAAATTCAGAAGGGAGAAAGCAGCTTCAGCAGATCAGCCGAAGCCCATGCTCTTATGTGAGGACATAGCAGAGCAGAAGGTGCTGTTGGGCTCTCAATTATCCGAAGAGCAGGAGAAAACCTTGATAAGGTTTTTTGTTCAACAACAAAGATGTTTTTGCATGGTCAGCCAATGACCTCTGCGGAGTAAATAGGGATGTTATTGAACACTCGCTCAATGTTGACCCATCCTTCAGACCCAGAAAGCAGAGGCTTCGGAAAATGTCTGATGATAAGGCCGAAGGTGCTCGTAATGAAGTCAAAAGACTCCTCAGTGCAGGAGTTATCAGAGAAGTAAAGTACCCAGAATGGCTAGCTAACACTGTTATGGTAAAAAAGGCCAATGGAAGTGGCGAATGTGTATCGATTTTACAGATCTCAACAAGGCTTGTCCGAAGGACGAATTCCCATTGCCAAGGATAGACTCTTTAGTTGATGCAGCAGCTTCTTCAGAGCTCATGAGTCTGCTAGACTGTTACTCAGGCTATCACCAAATCTGGATGAAGAAGGAAGATGAGCCGAAGACTAGCTTCATAACCCAAGTGGCACATATTGCTATCTTCGGATGCCTGAGGGGCTCAAAAACGCTAGAGGAAGTTTCAGCAGAATGACTGCGAAGGTTCTCCAGTCTCAGATAGGCAGAAATGTGCTAACTTATGTTGATGACATCATTGTAAAAAGCACGAAACAGGAAAATCATATTGCTGATTTGCAGGAGACCTTCGCCAGTTTCAGACAAGCTGGCTTAAAGTTGAATCCAGAAAAATGTGTCTTCGGAGTAAAGAAGGGGAAATTTCTTGGATGCTTGGTTTCAACAAAGGGAATTGAAGCTAATCCAAGTAAAATTGAAGCTATACTTCGAATGGAGCCACCAACTACAAAAAAGGGGGCCCAAAGATTAACAGGGAGGTTGGCATCTCTTAATAGATTTATATCCAGATCAGCAGAAAGAAATTTACCATTCTTCGAAGTGCTGAAATCAGCCGAAGTCTTTCAATGGGGACCAAGCCAACAAAAAGCCTTCGAGGAACTGAAGCAATATCTGATAGATTTAACAACATTAACTCCACCAACGCCAGGGGCTCCTTTGTTATTATATGTGGCAGCTTCGCACTCAGCGGTAAGTGCAGCACTTGTCCAAGAGAAGCTTGATGGCCAAGTCAAGAAGCAGGTCCCAGTGTATTTTGTATCTGAAGTTCTTAGTATATCAAAGAAAAACTATACAGAATTAGAGAAGGTGTTATATGCTGTTTTGATGGCATCCAGGAAGCTTCGGCACTACTTTCAAGCATACAATATTGTTGTTCCTTCTTCGCAGTCGTTGAAGGATATTATGAGAAATAGAGAAGCTACTGGGCGAATTGGAAAATGGGCTGCAGAGCTCAATGAATTTTGCATTGATTATGTGCATAGATCCTCGATCCAGTCCCAGACGTTAGCAGACTTCATTGCTGATTGGACGCCAGGGGCTCAGGATGAAGAAACAAATAAAGATGCCGAAGTTTGGACAGTGTTTTGCGATGGGTCTTGGGGAACCTTCGGGGCAGGAGCAGCTGCTGTGTTGGTCTCGCCATCCAAAGTTAAAACTTGTTATGCGGCAAGACTCGATTTCAGTTGTACAAACAATATTACTGAGTACGAAGCCTTGCTTTTGGGTCTTCGGAAGCTAAAAGCAATGGGAATCAGAAGGGCCATTCTTAAAACTGATTCCCAAGTTGTTTCGGGTCATATCGACAAGAGTTGCAAGGCTAAAGATCCGAAGCTTGAAAGATATCTAGACATGGTTCGAAGAGTCGAAGCTTCTTTCGAAGGATTTTCTGTCAAAAATATCCCTCGAGGACAAAATGAGCATGCTGATTTGCTAGCTAAGTCAGCAGCACAGGGGCTGCCTTTACCTTCGGATGTGTTCTTCGAAACAATAAAGGCACCTTCAGTGGAACTCCTTGAAAGAGCAGTCCTCAATATATCTCCTGTTTATAGCGAAGATTGGAGAAATGAGATCATCTCTTACCTTCAGGGTAAATTCCTTTCAGATGACGAAGCTTATAACAGGAGGATAGAGGCAAGAGCTCGTCCATATGTCATGATAGAAGGGGAGTTGTACAAGCATGGAGTTTGCGCTCCGCTACTCAAGTGTTTATCTAGAACCGAAGGTATAGAGTTGATGAAAGAAATACATGCAGGCCTGTGTGGATCTCACATTGGATCTAGGCCGTTACTTGGAAAAGTTTTCCGCCAAGGGTTTTATTGGCCGAAGGCAGCTTCGGATGCAGCGGAATTAGTTCAAAAGTGCGAAGGCTGTCAGAAATGTGCAAGAGATCAAAAACAACCTTCGTCCTTAACACAGCTCATACAACCCATCTGGCCATTGCAAAGGTGGGGCCTTGACTTGTTAGGTCCATTACCACCGGCCCAAGGGAACTTAAGATATGTTGTAGTGGCTGTGGGATATTTTTCTAAATGGATTGAGGCAAAGCCTTTAGCCACAATAACTTCGGCCACTGTCCAAAAGTTTTTCTGGCAGAATATTGTTTGTCGTTTCGGGGTACCAAAGGCCATCACTGTAGATAATGGAACACAATTCGACTCCGAAGCTTTCAGAGATTTCTGTGATCAAATTGGTACGAAGATCCATTTTGCATCAGTCAGGCATCCGGAGTCAAATGGCCTCGTTGAAAGAGCCAATGGCATTATAATGACAGGAATAATGAAGTTAATCTTCAATCAACCCAGGGGAAAGTGGCCAGATCAGTTAACCAAAGTGGTGTGGAGCCACAATACAACAACATCATGGTCTACAGGCTTTACTCCATTCAAGTTATTATTCGGTGACGAAGCAATAACTCCGGAAGAAGCTAAAACTGGATCAATAAGAGTAGTAGCTTCGGCAGAATCAGGTTCTGAAGATGCTTATTCTGTGGAAAAAGATGCTTTAGAAGGGATCAGGCTTCAAGCTGTGGAGAATATCAATAAATACCAAGCCGAAACAGTCAAATGGCGAGATAGAAAAGTTCGGCTAAAGAATATTGAGTCTGGACATTTGGTGCTTCGGAGAGTGGCTGCAATACTCAAAATTGTATAAAAGGATTATATAGTGAATTCCTTATTTTATGTGCCATATTTGCATCATGAAAAGAGCATACATAAAAGTTGGAGATGAATTAAAACAAATGATAAAAAGAATATGCATCATGTTGGAGTTTTATATGTTTGCATATTAAATAAAATAATAAGGATAATAACAATGAGGTAATAATTCTAAAGGTTGGATCAAACCCTAAATGGAAATTAGAGTTTGGAGATAAGAAAAGGAGTAGGGATATAAAAAAATATAAATAATATATATATAAATAAATATATTCAGAATTAATATCCCTAATTTCACAAATATAAGTTGAAGTGATGAGCCATAGAAGTTTGAATTTAAGTTTGAATTCAAATTTAACTGGAAATGGAGAAAAGAAATTAGAGCATAAATGGAAAAGAATAGAAGGCTTCATGGGCCGTTTCTGCCTGATTTCGGCCCAAGACCAACACCCTCACACGCGCACCACTCGCACTGACACGCGGGGTCATCACGCCAGCCTCCCCGCGCGCACTGGGCGACAGCGCCGACCCATGGGACCCACTGCCAGCCACAGCCATGATCCTCCCGCGCGATCGGCGTGGCCCGCTGACCAGTAGGCCCGGCCGGTCGGAGGCGTCTCCTACTCCTAACTCGTGCAACGGATGGCGCGATTACAGCCGCCATGACCGGGTCGCCTCCTTCACGCTCGGGGGGGTTAAAGGCTGGGGCTCTTGAGCCTCACGGCATCCCTCCTTGCTCTCGCCTATTTCTTCCATCGCGAATTACCCGAGAGTCGTTGCTCTGCGCCTATCGCCCTACGCGCCGGAGTAGGAGCTCACGCCGCCGCCTTGGCTTTCCTTATTTTGCTCTTTCCGGTGCCCACAGAGAAGAAAGTGAAGTTCGCCAACGGGCGGGTGGCTGTGCGTGCTCGTACTTCGGCACTCGGAGCCATCGGTGTGAAGGTAATTCCTCACCGCGCCCCTCCTCCGTTGTGGAATTGCCCCTCATCGTGGGCAGCGCCGCCTCGGCCACCGTCTCTGGTGAGCCTCTGCCCATACGAATCACTATGTTCTTCTCTTCGTGTAGCACCCGCTTAGCTTGAGGTTGGGACCGGGGAGCGCGTAATCGCTTAGTTCCGGTGGGGCTCCGCCGCATGCCGTGGGCGGCGCCGCCGTCGCGTTGGAGGAAGGGGGGCGGACAACTCCTGACCGTCCGATCTAGATGTGCGGGTAGGATTAGATCCTGATACCGATTCGGCCATATTCACCCATGACCGTCGATCCAGTCTTAAACGGTTGGGATTAGATGACTCCTATCGCGTTGATCGAGCAATCGGTGGTCAGGGGCGTGGATCCAACGGTAGGAAGCGAGTCTGGGATTCATTAAACACTGGCCGATGGATCTAGATCCAAGGGTCCGAATGGCTTACCGATTCGTGTAATCTGGGATCTAATCCAAGGCATCGGCTGTTGATCCAACGGCCAGGTTTGACGCGTACCCTTTCGCGCTGGTAGTTTTGCTAAAGAGTCCTCGAGGAATTCACCAATCAACCCGCAATCCAGTGAATAGTAGCCTGGGTCTCGCAGATTCTTGCACCATAGCCCCTGCAGTTTCCTGTAATGGAGGCCCAGTCCAGAGAATTTGGAAAATCAGAGAAACTAATTTAAAAATAGATTTTTAGTACAAATTTAATTGCAGAAACTTGTTTAAATTATAGAAAATGCATATGAACTCCAAATTGGTCCATTCCGGTTCCTAAATTTTTATAATATTATTGTCTATCCATTTGTACCACTGTTTTTACATGAAACACACATTAAAATTTATTCCTCACTTAACCCTATATTAAATGCATAAAATCTTTGGAAATTCATAACTTAAAATATATAACTCCAAAATTAATAATTCCAGTTCCTATGATCTCATTTTAGTGTCTAGATTATTACTGTGTATTTTATTTACATGTTTGGTGTGATGTTAATTTTTGCTATACCATGTATGTATTGTATTGATGCGAGTAGACGAGCAAGCTACAGAGGATTCTGAGGTTCAGTTGGTAGAGACTGCTGAGCAGGAGCTCGTGGAAGGCAAGTTGTGCCCTTGATCACTTCTTTTACCCATTCATGTTCTTATTACTCATAATGATCTGCATAGGATAATTTTGCTGGGACCCAATAGGTTACCCTAGATTTTGACTATCTTTATACCTTGCTTCACCACTGGTTTTACTACTAAAGTTTTGGGTAGTACATGCTATTGCTTTATGTGGATTTGGGTATAGAGATATTCATCACTCATTGTTATACTATTTATTGTTATCTGTTTTATTCTTCCTTGTTCATGTTAAGATCATTATGTTAATGGGAACATGGAGAACCACCCGGGAAAACAGTGCTACCACAAGGGTTTAATGGGACGCCCTTGGCTGATTAACTAGGAAAGCTAGGGGAGGGCTACCTTACCCGAAAGGGGCAAGGGCAGTAGGGGAGTGGTCAGTGTAGGGAGGTCCCTGGTTGATTTTGCTGCGATGGCGGTCAGCCAGGAACCCTGCATTGGAACTTCCTATAAACTGTAGCGGGTAGTCTGAAGCTAGTGGAACTTTGTAAAGGCCTCGTAGTGGTACCCTGCCTCGCTTCCTAGGTAGAGGTGTATGGAGTCTGATCAACTCCGTGGCAGATGGGTAACACGACTTGTGGGTAAAGATGCGCAACCTCTGCAGAGTGTAAAACTGGTATACTAGCCGTGCTCACGGTCATGAGCGGCTCGGACACTCACATGATTAATATATGGAACTTAAACTTAACCTGTCATTTCATTGCATTTGGGATTATTTTATTATTACTTTTACTTATTATTACTATGGTTTGGTATTTACTTACACTTAGTAAATGCTAATAAAATTTTGACCAACTTATAAAAGCAATGCTCAGCTTCAGCCTTTATTTCATTGATCAGCCTTACACTTCATGAACTCCCACCTTTGGTGAGTTCATGCCATATTATTCCCCACGACTTGTTGAGCTATGATCGTATGTGAGCTCACTCTTGCTGTCTCACACCCCCCCACAGGAGAAGAGCAGGTGGTCGAAGAGGAGCCGCCTAACACTGAGGAGTTTGATCTGATCTAGGTGGCGTTTCTCAGTTGACATTGGCGCCAACGATCCTTAGTTCGTTTTATGGTTATTCCTTTATTTTGTAATAAGTCTTCCGCTATGTAATAAATACTCTGATGTTTTATGACATTTATCTCTATACACTCTGTTATTATATATGTTGTCTTCTTTGGCGCATGTATGAGATGCACCCGGCTTTGTCCTTTAAAACCGGGTGTTACAGAAGTGGTATCAGAGGAAATGTTGACTGTAGGACGAAATCTAGATAGAAATGGACAAACCCTTACCTACTTATCTTACTCTGATTCTTTCTATACTCATCTTGTCTTGATCCTGTCTCACCTTTTGCTATTCTACTCTGATTATTCTTACCTTTACTACTCTAAGACAAGATGGATTTCAAACCTTGGAATCCCTACCCCTATGACATTTCTAAGAGATAGGAGACCTAAGACAAAAAAAAATCAAAACTATTTCTTATATTTAAAAATGTTGTTTGATTGTTCTGATGAAAAATGTCTGATTTGCTTCTTTGATTGATTAAAGTATTAAATATGGACATCTTAGCATGTACCACCATAAGATAATGTATTAGCTTTAGTGGATAACACACTAATCTACTTAGCTAATAAATCCCCCGCAGTAACATTTCTCGTAATTACTCGCCTTGTCTAAAAATCTTCCTTCTTTCCCTGTGTTTCTAACCCAGATGGCTACCCCTATACTGTTAGAAGAGAGCAGTATAGACTTGATCCTTGGTATGTCGTGGTTAAGAAAGGCAAGGACAGTTTATACACTAGGCTAAGGTAACCTTAGAACTCACCAGTGCCAAAGGAGAAAGATTCGAAGTTGAGATTTCAGTAACTACCACCGTCAGACTAGCGATATTCTTAGTAGATGAGAAATTTGTGGGTGACAACATCCGGGTGGTTAGAGATTTTCCGGATGTCTTTCCAGAGGAGTTACCAGGGATGCCACCTGATAGAGAAGTTGAGTTTGTTATTGATCTCTTACCTGGAACCGCCCCTATTTCTAAACGGCCATATAGAATGTCCGTAGAGGAGTTGAAGGAACTTAAGAAGCAGTTGACGGAGTTACAAGAGGCTGGTTACATTCGTCCGAGTTCCTCACCTTGGGGAGCACCGGTTCTATTCGTACAGAAGAAGGATGGATCCCAAAGAATGTGTGTGGATTATAGATCTCTTAATGATGTTACGGTGAAGAACAAGTATCCGTTGCCCCGTATTGAGGATTTGTTTGATCAGATGAGAGGAGCTAGAGTATTCTCGAAGATTGATCTCCGATCGGGTTACCATCAGATGAGGATTAGACCATCGGATATTCCTAAGACGACTTTCTCGACTCGATATGGATTATATGAGGTTACTGTTATGTCATTTGGACTGACCAATGCACCAGCTTATTTTATGAACTTGATGAACAAGGTGTTTATGGAGTATTTGGACAGATTCGTCGTGGTATTCATCGACGATATTCTTATCTATTCTAGGAATGAAAGTGATCATGAACAACATCTAAGGTTGGTGTTACAAAAGCTGCGAGATAATCAACTCTACGCTAAGTTCAGCAAGTGCGAGTTTTGGATTGACAAGGTGCCATTCCTTGGTCATATTATTTCTAATGGTGGAATAGCAGTGGATCCTGCTAAAGTAAAGGAGATAATGGAGTGGAGAGTGCCCACTACAGTTACGGAGATTCGGAGTTTCTTGGGACTCACAGGATATTATCGGAGATTTATTGAAGGGTTCTCTAAAATTGCTAAGCCTATGACATCGCTTTTGGAAAAAGGAAGAGAATTTAAGTGGGATGAGAAGTGCCAAGAAAGCTTTGATCAGTTGAAGGAGAGATTGATGTCACCTCCAGTATTGATTATGCCAGATCTGCAGAAGGGATTTGACATTTACTGTGATGCATGTGGCCAAGGACTTGGATGTGTGCTTATGCAAGAAGGACATGTGATTGCCTATGCATCTCGTCAGTTGCGGAAACATGAATTGAACTACCCCACTCATGATTTGGAACTAGCTGCCGTTGTGCATGCACTTAAGATTTGGAGACACTACATTATGGGAACTAAGTGCCAAGTATACACGGATCATAAGAGTTTGAAGTATATATTCACTCAGAAGGATCTCAACCTTAGGCAACGCCGTTGGTTGGAGCTCATCAAGGATTATGATTTGGAGATTCACTATCACCCGGGCAAGGCAAATTTGGTCGCAGATGCCTTGAGTCGGAAAGAACATGTTCACTCTGCTTTTGTTGTCCAGCTACCCGACGAATTAGCAAAAGATTTTGAGAAGCTCAACCTGGGAATTGTTACTCACACTGAAGGAGTCACCATTGAATTGGAACCTACCTTGGAGCAAGAGATTCGTAAAGGTCAGGTTGGTGACGCTAAGATTCAAGAGATTAAAGATCTGATTACGGAAGGTCGAGTTCCGGAATTCACGGAGGATGAGCAAGGTACTATATGGTTCAAGGATCGGATATGTGTTCCGGAGATCGATAGCCTCCGTGAGGCTATATTGAAAGAAGCTCATGATTCTGATTACTCCATCCACCCTGGAAGCACTAAGATGTATCAAGATTTGAAGCAAAAGTATTGGTGGTATGGACTGAAAAGAGATGTGGCTGCTCATGTGGCTAAGTGTGATGTATGTCAAAGAGTCAAGGCCGAACATCAAAGACCCGCTGGACTATTGCACCCATTGAAGATACCCGAGTGGAAATGGGAAGAAATTGGTATGGATTTTATTGTTGGACTACCCCGCACCCCTGCTGGGTATGACTCTATTTGGGTAATTGTGGACAGATTAACAAAAGTGGCTCATTTCATACCAGTGAGGACTAATTACACGGGAGCCAAGCTAGCAGAATTGTATATGACTCGGATAGTTTGTTTACATGGAGTGCCTAAGAAGATCGTGTCTGATCGAGGATCACAGTTTACTTCTCGATTTTGGAAGAAGTTGCATGAGAGCTTGGATACAAAGTTGAATTTTAGTTCAGCCTACCATCCCCAGACTGATGGACAGACAGAGAGGACAAATCAAGTACTGGAGGATATGCTAAGAGCTTGTGCTCTTAAACATGGTGGCAGCTGGGAGAAGAGCTTACCCTATGCTGAGTTTTCTTATAATAATAGCTACCAGGCTAGTTTGAAGATGTCACCATTCGAGGCTCTATATGACAGAAAATGCAGGACTCCTCTATATTGGGACCAGACTGGAGAAAGACAGTTTTTTTGGACCTGAACTTATACAAGATGCGGAAGAACAAGTTCGAATGATAAGAGAAAATTTGAGAATTGCACAATCAAGGCAAAAGAGCTATGCTGATAACAGAAGGAGACTACTGGAGTTTAAGGAGGGTGATCATGTCTATTTGAAGGTGTCACCACTTCGTGGTATGAGGAGATTTAAAGTTAAAGGAAAGTTGTCCCCTCGCTTCATTGGACCCTTCTTGATTTTAAAGCGAGTGGGTGAAGTTGCATATCAACTGGAGTTACCCGATCATCTGTCAGATGTACATGATGTGTTTCATGTGTCCCAGCTAAAGAAGTGCCTCAGGGTACCTGAGGAGCAGTTGCCAATGGAAGACCTTAGTGTTCAAGAGGATTTGACTTATGCTGAGTACCCCATCAAGATTTTGGACACTTTAACTCGAGTTACAAGAAATAAGGTGATAAAGATGTGCAAAGTTCAATGGAGTCACCACGGTGAAGATGAAGCAACTTGGGAAAGAGAAGAAGAGCTTCGCATAGATTTTCCCCACCTTTTCCCTAGATCTTCCTAAATCTCAAGGACGAGATTCTTTTTAAGGGGGGTAGGATTTGTAATACTCAAAATTGTATAAAAGGATTATATAGTGAATTCCTTATTTTATGTGCCATATTTGCATCATGAAAAGAGCATACATAAAAGTTGGAGATGAATTAAAAAAAATGATAAAAAGAATATGCATCATGTTGGAGTTTTATATGTTTGCATATTAAATAAAATAATAAGGATAATAACAATGAGGTAATAATTCTAAAGGTTGGATCAAACCCTA
Source organism: Zea luxurians (assembly GCA_029449295.1). NCBI lineage: Eukaryota > Viridiplantae > Streptophyta > Magnoliopsida > Poales > Poaceae > Zea > Zea luxurians. Next base: position 6,016,220 of record JAOPSE010000005.1, on the reverse strand, counting down.
AATGGAAATTAGAGTTTGGAGATAAGAAAAGGGGTAGGGATATAAAAAAATATAAATAATATATATATAAATAAATATATTCAGAATTAATATCCCTAATTTCACAAATATAAGTTGAAGTGATGAGCCATAGAAGTTTGAATTTAAGTTTGAATTCAAATTTAACTGGAAATGGAGAAAAGAAATTAGAGCATAAATGGAAAAGAATAGAAGGCTTCATGGGCCGTTTCTGCCTGATTTCGGCCCAAGACCAACACCCTCACACGCGCACCACTCGCACTGACACGCGGGGTCATCACGCCAGCCTCCCCGCGCGCACTGGGCGACAGCGCCGACCCATGGGACCCACTGCCAGCCACAGCCATGATCCACCCGCGCGATCGGCGTGGCCCGCTGACCGGTAGGCCCGGCCGGTCGGAGGCGTCTCCTACGCCTAACTCGTGCAACGGATGGCGCGATTACAGCCGCCATGACCGGGTCGCCTCCTTCACGCTCGGGGGGGTTAAAGGCCGGGGCTCTTGAGCCTCACGGCATCCCTCCTTGCTCTCGCCTATTTCTTCCATCGCGAATTACCCGAGAGTCGTTGCTCTGCGCCTATCGCCCTACGCGCCGGAGTAGGAGCTCACGCCGCCGCCTTGGCTTTCCTTATTTTGCTCTTTCCGGTGCCCGCAGAGAAGAAAGTGAAGTTCGCCAACGGGCGGGTGGCTGTGCGTGCTCGTACTTCGGCACTCGGAGCCATCGGTGTGAAGGTAATTCCTCACCGCGCCCCTCCTCCGTTGTGGAATTGCCCCTCATCGTGGGCAGCGCCGCCTCGGCCACCGTCTCTGGTGAGCCTCTGCCCATACGAATCACTATGTTCTTCTCTTCGTGTAGCACCCGCTTAGCTTGAGGTTGGGACCGGGGAGCGCGTAATCGCTTAGTTCCGGTGGGGCTCCGCCGCATGCCGTGGGCGGCGCCGCCGTCGCGTTGGAGGAAGGGGGCGGACAACTCCTGACCGTCCGATCTAGATGTGCGGGTAGGATTAGATCCTGATACCGATTCGGCCATATTCACCCATGACCGTCGATCCAGTCTTAAACGGTTGGGATTAGATGACTCCTATCGCGTTGATCGAGCAATCGGTGGTCAGGGGCGTGGATCCAACGGTAGGAAGCGAGTCTGGGATTCATTAAACACTGGCCGATGGATCTAGATCCAAGGGTCCGAATGGCTTACCGATTCGTGTAATCTGGGATCTAATCCGAGGCATCGGCTGTTGATCCAACGGCCAGGTTTGACGCGTACCCTTTCGCGCTGGTAGTTTTGCTAAAGAGTCCTCGAGGAATTCACCAATCAACCCGCAATCCAGTGAATAGTAGCCTGGGTCTCGCAGATTCTTGCACCATAGCCCCTGCAGTTTCCTGTAATGGAGGCCCAGTCCAGAGAATTTGGAAAATCAGAGAAACTAATTTAAAAATAGATTTTTAGTACAAATTTAATTGCAGAAACTTGTTTAAATTATAGAAAATGCATATGAACTCCAAATTGGTCCATTCCGGTTCCTAAATTTTTATAATATTATTGTCTATCCATTTGTACCACTTTTTTTACATGAAACACACATTAAAATTTATTCCTCACTTAACCCTATATTAAATGCATAAAATCTTTGGAAATTCATAACTTAAAATATATAACTCCAAAATTAATAATTCCAGTTCCTATGATCTCATTTTAGTGTCTAGATTATTACTGTGTATTTTATTTACATGTTTGGTGTGATGTTAATTTTTGCTATACCATGTATGTATTGTATTGATGCGAGTAGACGAGCAAGCTACAGAGGATTCTGAGGTTCAGTTGGTAGAGACTGCTGAGCAGGAGCTCGTGGAAGGCAAGTTGTGCCCTTGATCACTTCTTTTACCCATTCATGTTCTTATTACTCATAATGATCTGCATAGGATAATTTTGCTGGGACCCAATAGGTTACCCTAGATTTTGACTATCTTTATACCTTGCTTCACCACTGGTTTTACTACTAAAGTTTTGGGTAGTACATGCTATTGCTTTATGTGGATTTGGGTATAGAGATATTCATCACTCATTGTTATACTATTTATTGTTATTTGTTTTATTCTTCCTTGTTCATGTTAAGATCATTATGTTAATGGGAACATGGAGAACCACCCGGGAAAACAGTGCTACCACAAGGGTTTAATGGGACGCCCTTGGCTGATTAACTAGGAAAGCTAGGGAGGGCTACCTTACCCGAAAGGGGCAAGGGCAGTAGGGGAGTGGTCAGTGTAGGGAGGTCCCTGGTTGATTTTGCTGCGATGGCGGTCAGCCAGGAACCCTGCATTGGAACTTCCTATAAACTGTAGCGGGTAGTCTGAAGCTAGTGGAACTTTGTAAAGGCCTCGTAGTGGTACCCTGCCTCGCTTCCTAGGTAGAGGTGTATGGAGTCTAATCAACTCCATGGTAGATGGGTAACACGACTTGTGGGTAAAGATGCGCAACCTCTGCAGAGTGTAAAACTGGTATACTAGCCGTGCTCACGGTCATGAGCGGCTCGGACACTCACATGATTAATATATGGAACTTAAACTTAACCTGTCATTTCATTGCATTTGGGATTATTTTATTATTACTTTTACTTATTATTACTATGGTTTGGTATTTACTTACACTTAGTAACTGCTAATAAAATTTTGACCAACTTATAAAAGCAATGCTCAGCTTCAGCCTTTATTTCATTGATCAGCCTTACACTTCATGAACTCCCACCTTTGGTGAGTTCATGCCACATTATTCCCCACGACTTGTTGAGCTATGATCGTATGTGAGCTCACTCTTGCTGTCTCACACCCCCCCCCACAGGAGAAGAGCAGGTGGTCGAAGAGGAGCCGCCTAACACTGAGGAGTTTGATCTGATCTAGGTGGCGTTTCTCAGTTGACATTGGCGCCGACGATCCTTAGTTCGTTTTATGGTTATTCCTTTATTTTGTAATAAGTCTTCCGCTATGTAATAAATACTCTGATGTTTTATGACATTTATCTCTATACACTCTGTTATTATATATGTTGTCTTCTTTGGCGCATGTATGAGATGCACCCGGCTTTGTCCTTTAAAACCGGGTGTTACAGTGGCCAACCCAGACACAGTGGGCAAGTTACAGTTGAAATAGGAGGGACCTTTCTTAGTAGCATCTTCGTCAAGACCCGGTTCATACAGATTGAAGGATATGGACGGCAACGACATTCCTAGATCTTGGAATGCGGATGAGCTTCGGCGATATTATGTGTAACTTGATGTAACTTTTTATGTCTTTTCTTTTTCATGGCACCCTTTTCCTTTCTAAAGGGGGAGAAAGGTTTTTAATGGGGCTATCATATGTAATTTCCTTTTTTAGTTCTATAAGAGCAAAATCCCCCAAGGAATGTAAATGTAAAAGCTGAGAACGCACCATTGAGTGCCGAAAAGTAAAAAGCGAAGAAGCTCCAAAGTCGTTCCTAAGGGAATGCAGAGCTTACAGCGAAAATTCAATGCTGATTCCGCCAAAAGTAAAAGGCAAAGAAGCTCCAAAGTCGTTCCTAAGGGAATGCAGAGCTTACAGCGAAAAGTCAACACTGATTCCGCCAAAAGTAAAAGGCGAAGAAGCTCCAAAGTCGTTCCTAAGGGAATGCAGAGCTTACAGCGAAAAGTCAACGCTGATTACGCCGAAAGTAAAAGGCGAAGAAGCTCCAAAGTCGTTCCTAAGGGAATGCAGAGCTGATGTGTGATTGTTTCTAAGGAAATAATGGCTGAGGGTATGGCTTCGGATATGTGTTTGGACATTCATTCGCACATCACATTACATCATAGCATTTGCATTCATAAACATTCATCCAGGCATATGTAGGATAATCATCATCATGGCATGTTGGGGGCCTTCGTCCTCCGAAGGTCCTCAAAAACATGATTTGACAATGTTTTCCAAGTGGATTATGTGAACAGGTATTTTCGGATTCAGAATTATGAATATGGAGCACGGCCAGGACGAAGCCTGAACCAGACGAAGGTCGAGGGCAGCCGAAGCTGTGCGCAGGGAAGCTTCGGCGCGATGGCATAAGGGGGAACCGACTTAAAGATGAAAAGACTTCGGGGGCCTCGACAGATTTCCATAAACCGTTAACAAATGTAATGGACATGGATGTAATTTTACGTGGGCTGCGTCTCGCGTCTATAAATAGATGAACAGTACTCCCGTACTGTTCACGCTGATTTTTGGCATTGGCTTTTGCGTCACGCTTGTACTTTTTACCTTCTCTCAGGACCGAAGGTACATTTGTAATTTGAAATCATTTCTATTTCTCCATGTTAATAAAATAGAAATGATTTTATGTTGATGTTTATATTTCACGCTTTATATGAATCCTTCGGCATTATTTATTATATTTACGAAGGTATGTGTCTTATGACCTTCGTCCTAAAGCATTATTTCCCGAAGGGGCATAATGTTCCAAAGGACGAAGGACCTTAATGTTTAACATTTTCTATGTTGCCTTGTTCTTAACTCTTAGCATTTGAGAACAAGTCCCCAACATTGGCGCCCACCTCCGGTGAACTCACTTCCACTTCGAGTTTTTGTGAACACCTTCGGAAGCTATAGACCTTCGCTATGGCACCGAAGAAAGCTTCAGCGACTGGGGCAGGAGCACTACAACCGCTGGACCACAACCAGGAGACTGTCTCTCTTCGGGAGGCCCGAAGCCAGAAGAGAAAAGCCGTCAGCCCGACGCTTGAGGAAGAAGAGCTAGACCAAGAAATCAGAGAGATGGAGATGCTACATCAACAAGTGCAGAGGAAGAAGGAGAAGATGGCCCGCCTAGCTGAGTTGCAAAGGCAAATAGACGAAGCCTCTGAGGAAGTTCGCCATCTCACTCACGATGAGCAGAACAGAAGGCCTCATCAGCAAGACCTTCATCAGGAAGGCTTCGTCAACGAAGATGACTGGTATGATAATTTCCATCAGGGAAATTTTGTTTTCGATGATGCTTCTCCTCTGTCTGCTGAGCTGCAGGCTACACCTTGGCCTACATCCTATAAGCCACCCCAGCTTCCCATGTTTGACGGCCACTCCGACCCGAAGCAATTCTTGATGAGCTACGAAGCAACAGTGTCTTCGTACGGGGGCAACGCTGCAGTCATGGCGAAGTCTTTCGTTATGGCCGTCAGGAATGTTGCTCAGACCTGGTATTCCTCCCTTCGGCCAGGAACAATCACTTCATGGCAGAAGCTCAAGGATATGTTACTGACCAGCTTTCAAGGATTTCAAACGAAGCCGGTCACAGCTCAAGCCCTCTTCCAGTGTATTCAGGATCACGAAGAATACCTTCAGGCGTATGTCCGAAGGTTCTTACGATTGAGGGCGCAGGCACCAACGGTGCCCAATAAAATCGTTATCGAAGCCATGATAAAGGGGCTTCGTCCTGGACCTGCAGCTCAATACTTTGCTCGGAAGCCTCCTCAGACCTTGGAGAAATTACTCCAAAAGATGGATGAGTACATTCGTGCTGACAATGACTTTCGCCAAAGAAGGGAGGAGGCCTTCAGATTTTCTGAAATGACCAGGGGCTTCGGAGGAAGATACTACCCGAGGCATGTCCGTTCCATCCACAACACTCAGAATGATGATAAGGGGAGTCAGCAAAACAGGCCGCAGTGCTCCTCACAGGCTTCGGGGCAACAACAAACTTCCTTCCGGCCACCAGCTCCAAGAGGCAGAGGCGCTAGGGGCTTCGGCGGAAGATTCGGAGATCAGCCAAGGAGACTGTTTTGCTTGTTCTGTGGAGAAGGCAAGGGCCATACCACTAGGACGTGCCATGTTACAATCCAGAAGCAAAAGGAAATAGCCGAAGCTGCATCTCAACAAGCTCAGCCGAAGCAGGTCATGCATACTGCTTCGTATCATCCGCCTTATATCCCACAATACATAGACAACCACCCTGCAGCTTCTGTAGCTTCGGCAAGTCAACCTCAAGCTTCCTGGCAGCAGCTTCCGCCTCCACCTCCATTGCAGCAAGGTCAACAGCCAGAAGGGAGTCAATACGCTCCACATCAGAGGGACTTCAGAGAACAGTCCGAAGCTCGCACAGTCAACAGGACTGTGCCAGAGTCGAAGCACATTTATTGACATATCCTACCTTTGATAGCAGTCTTTTCTATTCAGTTTTATTTTCTGTGAAGCAAAAAACATTGATAGTTTTCATGTAATAATTTCGTTGTTTCCCACGAGGAAAATCTATTTGCTCCACAAGCCTAAGTTGCTGAAGCCTAAAACTTTTTCCGTTACCAAGGAGGACCTTCGGATTAAAAATCCTTCGGAGTAACAGAAAGTCGTTCTAAGGAACACAGAGTAAGTTTATGAAGTCACAAAAAGCCGTTCCAAAGGGAGCGCAGTGTAAGTTTTCTGCTCAGAAGTCGTTCCTAAAGGAATGCAGAGCCTACAGCGAAAAGTCAACGCTGATACCGCCTAAGTAAAAGGCGAAGAAGCTCCTAAGGGAGGCTTACAGCGAAAAGTCAACGCTGATACCGCCTAAGTAAAAGGCGAAGAAGCTCCTAAGGGAGGCTTACAGCGAAAAGTCAACGCTGAAACCGTCTAAGTAAAAGACGAAGAAGCTCTAAAGACGTTCCTAAGGGAATGCAGAGCTTACGAATATATTTTATGTGTATCTTCGGAACAAATGTCACATGCATAACATAACAACATCACATCATTTTGCATAGCATAAGCATCATACATCATATTGCATTTGGCAAGAGAAGGGGATACTCTCAACCTTCGAAAGGATGCTTTGAGAAAGTGACATCGAAATTGTATAGCTTCGGAATACAGTTTCGGAGAATATTTTTACGAAACATGGGCGAACTTTATCAGATCAATATCAAAGTTGTATAGCTTCGGAATATAGCTTCGGAGAATGTTTTCACGAAGCATGGATGTCATTCATCAGAATAATTTTAACGAAGAATGTCTTCTTCACGAAGCATGAAAAGAAGGGAAGGTGTTTTTTCGCCGAAGGCTCAAAAATGGTATGTATTTAAAGTTTCATGCATCGTAAAGAATTCAATAATGAAAAGAGACTTGTATATTACATTCAAATGTACAAAGTGTTACATAGATTACACTTTAAATGTTTTTTCCAAATAGCATCTAATCTTCTCTCAATACTGCTTCGGCGGCTTCATTCAGAAGTTGGTCAACAACCTTGTCCATGATAGTTTCGGCCATTTGTTTAATTTCTTCATCCCCTTTTGTGTGGGGGTCGGCAGTTGATTCAGCAGTTTCTGAGCGAAGAGAGCACTTCTTCATTACTTTTACAAATCGCGAGCAAAGTTTAGAATGAAAATTACAACGCAACGAGAACGACTAATTGGTACCTAATTGTCTTTCGGGCTCCGTACTCCTTTCGGCAGCTTCTGCTACTTTTCTAGCATCATGAATGCCTTTTTCGCTTCTTTGGATGATCTCTTGCGCCATTCCTCGGCCGCCGTCGTTCCAGATATCAGTAAAAAATTTGCCACCAACCACGCTTGCTTCGGCCGAGGGGTCCTTGATATCTTCGGAAGATAAGGTAGCTTCGGACTGAGCTAAAAATTTTACATGCCCGCAACCTTTCTTCTCTAAGACAGAAGCAATTCCTCTGGCGCCCGAAAAAGCGCATATGTCGCCACGACTGTTCAGAATCTCTTCGAAGGCCTCTGCTTCGTGGCTAATCCATTCCAGCGGACCTTCGGGATTGCCTCGAGAAAAATTCTCTTCGCTGGAAAAGGCGCCGACGCTAGCAAAGCTGGTTTTAATTTTATTCACGCATTCTATAGATTTAACATAGCATTTCCCCTGAGATGTGCGAAGCTCCTTAACTCTTGATTCCAATTTGCTGACCATAAAATCACTAAGTTCTCGTTTCGTTTCCTCAAGCGCGCGCTCCTCTTTAGCTCTAGCCAGCTGTTTCTGAAGATCTTTAATCTCGCGTTTTTGAGCTTCGGCTTGGGCCTTTGAAGCAGCTTCGTCTTTTTTCACTTTATCTACCAGTGTAAGCAGAATTTTATCTTTTTCCAAAGCTTCGTTTCTCAGTTTGATAACTTCGGAGCGTAAATTATTAAACGCAATTTCATAGCTTTCATCTTCGGCGCTCTTTTGCGCTCTTAGTGCGTTGCTTAGGATCAGGCCCTATACGAAAAAGAATTCATATAAGAAAAAAGGAATGAGTTGCGTAAAAAATAATAAGGGGGTTTTTTCAAGCGTTTAATTCCCGTACCTTCAGGCTGTTGTACGCAAGACTGTCTGCGAGATCTTCTTTCGTCATGGCGCTTAATCCAGATTCAAGCTTCGGGAAACCAATACTCCTGGCCATCTCTCGGCAGACAGATAGCTCTTTGTTGTCAGGCAGGCAGTATAAGAAATCATCTTCATTCGTCCCATTGAATATTACTGCCCCCTTCGGATATTTTAGCTCCTTTGCATAATGGTTAGCTTCATGAGTTTCTTCTTCAGATAGTTTTTTCCCCGAAGCATGTCGTATGATGTAATCACACATGCTGGCAGGCGCTTCGGGGATGGCAGTGTCAGTTTCTTCAACTAAAATTGGTTCTGGTATTTTTATTGCTTCGGCTTCCAAAGTTTGCTCCTTGAAGGGCTCTGAAGGCCCAGCTTCAGCTTCAGCCTGTTGCGTCGGAGCTTCAGAAGAAGCTTCAGCAATTTCAACACTCTTTTTTGGAGTTGTGCTTGAAGACTTAATTGTCTCCAAGACATCTAGTACATTTACCATTCTTTTCCTTTTTGGGGTCACCATTGGACCCTTTTGGATTTTTGCTGCTTCGACATTTGCTACAGGACTCAAAATTTCTGATGCTTTTTCCTTAGTCGGATTTTTCGCTTCTTCCATTTTTTCTGTGGATGGCGCTTCGGCCATCTCTGCAATTTCTGGCAGCAAGGTTGGCTGTTCAGCTTCGGCGGCCGAAGAAGTTTCTCCGGTGAACTCAGGCACCGAAGCTGGTTCAATATGGCGTGGCCGGTGTGTGAGGACCTTCAACCTTTTTCCTTTCGGTTCTGGCTCGCTAGGAGCAGTTGCAGCTTCTTCTTTTTCAGAGGTTGTGTTTTTCCTTTTTTGCCCTCGGATGGGATAACGATAATCAGGGTAGAAGAACCCGACTGCATCAAACACTCGGTTGAGTCTCTTCTTTTTTCGGCCTCCGAAGGCTGCTGATAGTGCAGTATTTTCAGCCTTCGAATATGCCCCAAGTAGATCATCACTTAATGTTTCAATGCTTTTCAGCCAGTCATCATCAGGTTCAACAAATTTATCTACATATTTGAATGTGTATTTCAGTCTAACCAGTCCGCCTTCGTCGGACTCTTTAATGGTCTCCTTCGGCATTTCCCATTTTTCTGTAAGTGGCCATACCCTGAAGGCAATGTGCTCTTGGACTAAGTCCCTTGTCCCAATGAAAGAGCAGACTATGTCGAAAGCTCTTTGGCATTCCTCGGCTGCTTCGTCCATTTCAACCTTCGGCCTTCGAAGTCCGAAGCGTTGCCAGATGGGGCGCATAATAATACTCTTGACATTTTCTCGCGCTGATAAGTCATTTTTTACATAGAACCATTCGGTCATCCAGGCTCCAGGCCATCTTTTCTGAAAGGTTGGCACAGGGCGGCTTGACCCGGAGCGGGCACCGAAGCTGTAGCACCCAAAATTATTGTGATATTGTTCTTTTCCCCAAGGCTTCGTTTCGTATAATAATTCGTGAATATTGCAGAAGCTTTTAGCGTTTGGTTCCAAACCTTGGCTTCTCGTAGCCTAGACAAAAACCCCCATTCTTATGATAGCTTCGGGAGTAAGTTGATGAAGGTAGACTTGGAATGTTTTCAGTACCTCAACAATAAAGTTGCTCAGCGGGAATCGAAGCCCAGCCTTGAGAAAGCTTCGGAAAACTACAACTTCATCTTCTTCCGGGGTGGGAGAGGTTTTTTCTCCAGCGTCAGCCCTCACAACAGATACATCTCGAAAATACCGCCCCCTCATATATTCAATATGACTCTGCTTGATGGTGGTCTTCCCAAAAACCGTGTGACTTGGCCGCCATGGACGATCTTCGGCCTCTTCCCCACCACTCTCTACATCATAGCTGTCGCTGTCACCAGTATCTTCGGACAAACCTTCGAGAATCTCCTTGGTGATTTTCTCTGTATTGGTCTCTGCCATTGCTATCAGGAACCCCAGATTCTTCTCCTCCTCGAGACTCAGCTTCGTCTCAGCAGGGATCTTCTTGCCTTCAGACATCTTCGGAAACGCTAAAAAATTGTTCCCGAGGCCGAAGCTTCAAAATCAAAAAGACCAGCAAATCTTAGTGCACAAGAGCTAAAAATTTTAGTGGGCCGAAGCAGAAGGCAAGTGTGCGTACCAAATGAGTTCGCGATGTGATCTTATTTATACGCCTAGGGCGTTGAAAATTGAAAGGCCCCGCTTGTCAGTGAATGTTGCTATTCTAGCAAAGGGAAGGTGTTTTTTCGGACCTTCGGCTCAAGGCCTTCGTCCATATCGCAATCTGAATTTATTATTTACAAATTAATATTGCGAGGGGCTACTGTTGGGGGCCTTCGTCCTCCGAAGGTCCTCAAAAACATGATTTGACAATGTTTTCCAAGTGGATTATGTGAACAGGTATTTTCGGATTCAGAATTATGAATATGGAGCACGGCCAGGACGAAGCCTGAACCAGACGAAGGTCGAGGGCAGCCGAAGCTGTGCGCAGGGAAGCTTCGGCGCGATGGCATAAGGGGGAACCGACTTAAAGATGAAAAGACTTCGGGGGCCTCGACAGATTTCCATAAACCGTTAACAAATGTAATGGACATGGATGTAATTTTACGTGGGCTGCGTCCCGCGTCTATAAATAGATGAACAGTACTCCCGTACTGTTCACGCTGATTTTTGGCATTGGCTTTTGCGTCACGCTTGTACTTTTTACCTTCTCTCAGGACCGAAGGTACATTTGTAATTTGAAATCATTTCTATTTCTCCATGTTAATAAAATAGAAATGATTTTATGTTGATGTTTATATTTCACGCTTTATATGAATCCTTCGGCATTATTTATTATATTTACGAAGGTATGTGTCTTATGACCTTCGTCCTAAAGCATTATTTCCCGAAGGGGCATAATGTTCCAAAGGACGAAGGACCTTAATGTTTAACATTTTCTATGTTGCCTTGTTCTTAACTCTTAGCATTTGAGAACAAGTCCCCAACATGGCATAAGTGGTTGCTTCGGCATAAGAGAAGAGCTTCTTTGCGTACAAAAAGGAGAGCTTCGGAAGAAAGGGAAATGTTGTTTTCTATGCTTCGCTGTGTACGAAAAGAAGGGAAGGTGTTTTTTCGCCTTCGGCTCAAAAAAGATAATTTCGTCCACAACAAAGCACTTCACATACATTAATAGAAGGGTAAGAGCATAATACAAGGTATGAACAGAACTCATTAAAGACAAGTTTAGTTACATTTACACAAGTTATCTCAAAAGTTTCCTGAGTCTGTCTATAGTCTACTCCTACTTAATCTTCGAGGGATTTTAGCTTCGGCGTCACTCTTTTTAATCATCGACTTCGGCTTCGTCATCCTACATGAATTAAGTTGTTGTAAGTCAAAATCGAGCTTGAAGGAAGAGGTAAGCACAAGGTATGATTTCTTATTGGTTCAAGATGACTCCGAGCTTCATCTCCAGCCTTTTCTCGCTCGCCTTTTGTCCATATCATTTTTATAAATCTATTGGAAATACTTCGGGCGAGATCAGGGATGTTATCTAGGATTGATGGTGATAAAGTGAAATTGGGCCTATTGACAATCTTTCCATGGTCGCAGCCAGCTTTTAGGAAAGCTGCAGCAGTGCCACGAGAAGCTACCCAGGCACAGAAGTCACCGTGCCCAGCTATAACTTCGTCGAGCTCGTCAATTTCACCCTCAATATGTTCGAAGGTCTTCGGTAAATCTTCAGCTGAGGGGGTGAATTTCTCACTGCTGGCTCCAACTGAGTGAAAAATTTTTCTTAGTCGTTGAATGCATTTGTTGCTAAATTCCAAACATTTTTCTTGAAGGTCCGCCAATAGTTTTTTCAAATCTGAATTTTGTTGAGCTTCGGCTTCAAGTTTTGCATTAAGTTCTTGCTTTTCTTGTTCAAACTGCTCAGATTGGCAGAGAAGCTTCGTGTTCAGTTCTGTTATTTTTTCTTCGGCTTCCGCCAATAAACCTTCAGTTGCCTGGAGCTCAAAGTTTTTCTTCTCAATAGCAGCTGATTGCTCCTTTATTTTGTTTTCTAAATTTTCAATTATAACTTCGTGTTTCTTGTCTTCAAAATCTTGCTGCATTTTCAAGGCTTTGCTCAATAGCATACTCTGCACGAAAACAACCTTCGTTAGACATGTTTTCATTATTGAAAACAATATAAGTTAAGGGAAAAGTAGTTCACCTTGAAATTGGAATAAAATAAACTACCAACGATATGTTGTCGTCGGTAGCGGCTAATGTCCGTTTCTAGCTTCGGAAAACCGATACTCTTTGACAGAGTACTGATAACTTTGGCTCCAGTTTGGTTTCGGATACAATCTAATTTTTCATCATCAATACCTCCGAAGAGGAGTGCTCCTGGTTTGTACCGCAAGATTTGGCATACTCTTTAAGCTCTTCTATTTCGGGTTTTGACAATTTTTCTCCAACTAAATTTTGAAACATGAAGGCTTCGTTCTCTGAAGCTTCGTCAGCAATTTCCTTTCCTTTCCCCGACGCTGCGGCCGCGGCCTCTTCGGCGGCAGTGGTAGCTTCTTCTGTGGCCATGTCTAGCAGTATTTTGTCGATGTGTTCGATTGCGCTTTCCAGGTTCACATCTTCAATTGAGGCAGCTTCGGCAGCCGCGACCTCCGAAGGTGTGATTTCAATATCTGTTCTTTCCTCAGCCGCTGGTGTCTTCTGAGCCGAAGCTCTTGGTGGTGTCTTGTCAATGACCTCTGTCACAGTGATAATTCTTTGTCTCTTTGCTTTAGTCGTCTTCTTCGTTTTTTCGGGCTCCTTTTCCTTCTGAAAAAACTTTGCCAGTTGAGGCCCCAATGTACTTAGCTTCGCACGCAGGGATTCAGTCATTACCTTCAAAATTTCCTCCACGTCAGTGGCAGAGGGTGATGCGGGGGTTTCTTCTTCGTCAGATATTTTTTGCTTCGGAGAAGACGCTTTCCTCTTCTTCGGAATTCTCTTCTTTGATGGTTCTTTCTCATCTTCGTTTAAGGCTTCAGTTGTCCTTTTCCTTTTCTGGCCCCCGACACCTTTGTTCAGATTTTCATAGTCAGGGTATTCAAAACCCAGGGCGTCCAGCACTCGATTCAGTCTTCGCTTCGGACGGGTGCCGAAGGCCGCAGTCATCAATTGATCTTCTTTTTTGGAGTAATTGCCAAGTATTTCATTGCACATTACTTCAATTGTATCCAGCCACTCTTGGCAAGGTGTTTTAAAGTATTTCTTAAACTTGAAATAGTAAGGTAAACGCACAAGTTCACCTTCTTTCTTCTCCTCCTTTAGCTTCGGCATTTCCCATTCTTTTAAACTAGGAAAAACCTTGAAAGCCAAAAACTCCTGAACCAGGTCTCTTGTACTGATATGCTCTGCAATAATTCTGAATTCATTCAATGCCTGTTGTGTTGGACCTTCTGGTGTCATGTTGCAGCGAGGTCGGGTTTCTCCGAAGATTAGTTCGAGTGGACTTTGCACAAGCTTCTCCTTGTCGTCATCAACCTTGACATAGAACCACTCCGACTTCCAGCCTGCTGCCCATTTGCTCCGGTAGCTGATTACAGGAAACTTTGTGGTTTTCCGATAAGCAAAATTATAGCAACCAAAATTGTCATGCAATCCATCTTTTCTAGCCTTCGTCTGATAGTGCAGTTCGTGAACTCGACAAAAGCTGTCTGCAAACGGCTCCACCGCTTGGCTTCGGAGGGCCCAGATATAAACGCTAAGCCTAACGATAGCGTTAGGAGTTAACTGATGAAAGTAGATACCAAACCTCTTCAGTACCTCTGCAATAATCTCATGTAGGGGGAATCTTAATCCAGCCTTTAGAAAGCTCTTGAAAATGACAATTTCATCCTTCTCCGGCTTTGGGGTAGTCTCTTCTCCCCCGAAGCGTAATAGCTTCTTCTGATTCTCATTGAAAAAGCCCGACTTTACCATTTTGGAGAGATCAGCCTTCGAAACAGTAGACTTTCCGAAGTCCAAGTGGCTGGGCTTGCTTGGCATGGCAATACGATAATCGTCTTCGGGATCAGTTTCCTCAATATCTTCTTCTTCTGCTTCGGCAATTGCTTGTTCTGCCTGTTCTGCATCATCACTGGGGATCTTTTCCGAAGTTACCAGTCCGGACCTTTGCATCGCTTCGGAGATGGGAACAGTCTCCGAACCTTCAACTTCGCCCCCCTCACGCTCAACCCTAGCGGTAGATCGCACTCTGGCCATTTAATTCTGAGTTTGTGGAAATTAAATACTTTTTTCTTCCGAAGTTTTTCCTTCTGACGAAGCAGGCTTCAAGTTGGAGCTTCGTTCGATTCCGAGAGTCAAGCTTCGGCGATGGTTAAAAATTTTGGCAGCAAAATAGTGCAAATAGCAATGAATGCTGTGGTAACTTCACACCTACTCGTCTGTTTATATAGTACTGCAGGTAAGAAGGCGAACCGCCAGGATTTTTACACCAGGCGGACACCCGCTTGCACTCGCTGCGTGGTGGACCGCAGAGACAAACAGTAACTCTGCAAGGTGGGACCGATACGCGCTGGGAAACTGAATCGTTTCTCGACAACGAGCTCGGGGAAGGTGTTTTTCGGACCTTCGGCTCCCCGAAGCTTAAGAGACTTTTTTCACGGATCAAGCTCGTTACGAAAAACGATCTAGCACCGCGAAAGGGGCTACTGTTGGGACTATGCTTCGTCGTCGAAGGTCTTGTAGGAATAAGCGGTTTTCAGCTGAAGCTGTTTGTATGAGTTGGCCGAAGGTTCCTCTTCATGAAGCTTCGGTATTACAAACCGACTTAAAGATAGAATGACCTTTTAGTCCATAAAGGTCTGAGTCAATGTTGTAAACTTTTATGAGGGGCATAATTGTAATTCTTCACAGGCTGTGTCCTGTGTCTATAAATAGTGAACAGTATTACTTTACTGTTCACGGATTCCGGTAATTGTAATCGCATCATTCGGGAACCAATCTTTGTCAAGGCAGAGCATTTGAGAACAAGTCTCCAACAGCCACCTCAACTTTTGTAAAAACAAAACATTTTGTTTTTCTAAAGCAAGACTGAGCATCAAAATCTTTTGTAAAAAGGGTGATCAAGGAAGGTAATTAAATTCATGGAAGGTAATGCAGGAATTGTTTTATCAATCAACTCCTATCACCTAATGCATCAAGCAAGTGAGAAAGATTTAAAATAACAAGGAGGGTGGCAAATGCACCGGGGCTTGCCTTTGTTAACAGGTGAGTCCTGCTTGGATCCACAAATATCGAAATAAAAGCAGTTGCCTGCCTGAGGATCTGAGGTTGGTGGAGTCCCTTCTTCAGTGACTTCTTCTTCCTCTTCGTGTTCTAACATAACCATATATATGCATAAGAATGGATGCCATGGGATGCTCATGAGGATGCGAAGATAATATAAACTTATTATCTAAGTCTTGAGTACAACTTTCCTTCACGGTACTCCGAGAACCTAGGGTTTCCGGAGTCGGTAAAGGAGTTCACAGGGCAGGGGGGGTGGTTTTGGGTTCTAGTTATCAAACATGGTCCAAATCAACTCAAATTCTACCCAAGGCTTCTAAATATTGTTTTAAGTTCCCATAAAAAGTTTGGGCATTTTTGGACTTACCAATTATTTTCTAAAAATCCATAACTAATACTTTTAACCACTTTAAATACCCTAAAATTTCCCATTTCCACTAAAAATCACAAAACTATTTTTATTAAATTCTAGGGAAAATTATGAACCTAGGAAAATTGGTTTTACAATTTTTCCATTTTTCTACTGTTTTCTATAATTGTTTTGGCTCTGGAGATAAAAGAAAAAGAAAAACAGATGAATAGTACTGGACCGAATTCAGCCCAGGTCGGCCCACTACCAGCAGAAGCACGCCCACGCGCGCGCGCCCGCGCCCGCCGTGGAGTTTTTGCAACAGGGCCCTTGGGGTTTTAACTAATTGGAGATAGGTTTGATTACTATTCTACTGTGTCGCTGACGACTTGCAGATAAGCCCTCCATGCTCTATTTCTTCGCAGACCCAAGTCCACGACGGCGTTCACGCGTGGAGAGGCTTCGGCGAGGTTCTGGACCGGCCGATTGGGGTTACGGCTGGGTCCTCCGAGCGGCGGACATGAAAGCGGGGCTAGTCTGACCATTTCCCCCAACCTAATTGCAGCTAAGACCAACTACGTAGCTCTGGCCACGGTGGCCGCGATCATGGCGGCTATACGGTCGTGTTCCCGGCGACCAGAGGACTCCTAGTTCAATTCAGTGGCTCGGCAAGCATCGTAGGCTTAAGGGAAAACTTGAACGAGGAAGAGGAAGAGGTGAACTGACCGGGAGAGGGGCTAGCCGCGGTGAGGTGAATTCATGGTGGCGGAAACCGAATTGGGGGAACTGTGAAATTCAAGCTCGCTGGCGATCAACTAGGGACAATACTGGGTGTCGGGGTTCTTGACTACTCTACGGAGCTTGCGGTGGCTTCAATTTATAGACTCCGGGGGCGGTGGCGATCAATTCGACCGAGCCGTGCTGGCGGCCGGAGATGAGGAAGAAGCCTGGCGCGGTGAATACGTGTTCCTAGCCGTGGCGGGCTCATCGGTGATGATGGGACGACAGTAGGGAATCACGGCGGTGCCGTGGAAAGGCTCGGACACGCGGCGGGCACAGAGATTGCACGACGGCGGCGAGCGGCTTTATCTACGGCGGTGAGCAAAGGGGAGGGGTATCGTGGCCGATCGGGGTGGCTCCCAGCTCAACGGTGACGACGATCTTTTGACGCCGCGAAGTTATCCACAAGTCCGGTGCACGAATCCAAACGCCGGTGACCCGAATCGCGGCGGAGGGATCCGTCGGCGGTGAGGACAGCCGCGCTGGTGATCTGATCCAGTCAAGCTACTGTACCATGGCGAGCTCGGTTCAGACAGTCTGACAGAGCAATTTGCAGGGGAGTTTTATTCCAATTTCATGTGGCAACAGGCCCAAGTCTCTGCACCAAAGTTGTAGTGCTACATACCAGCTACAAATCGACTATAGGGATTAAACCTATTTGAGCAATGGATCAAGGTTTAATTCAACCCCAAAGATGGCTTTGTTACACTGAACTTCTGAATTTTAGACTGAATCAGCCTGACAGCATAACTTCAGGCCTGATTATCTCCAATATTTCCTTAACAACAATGCTCACACTCTTAAGCAAAGTTGTTCTCCTTTAATTGCTCTACAAATTTGGTGTGGTGACCTAGGGCAAAGACCCTATGCTTTGAATGTTACAAAGCCCTAAAGTTGAGCCTTCAACACTGCATTTCAGACTTAGTGTGGAATTCAAAGTTGGGGTCCTTTTTGCAAATGAGTCCAAAACTCAGGGTTTGGCTTTCAAGTCCACATATTTGTGAACCAAATGGCTTAAAATACTTATTTGGCTTGGTTTTTGCACTTTAGCCCAAAAGTGGACTAATTTTGCACATAGGCCCCTAGGGTTTAGTTTTAGGGTTTTCCAGGGTTCTATTTGAGATTGTTGGTATCCAGGGGTATAAATGTGACTCAACTTTGTTTTTGGGGACATTTATAACTCTTTCCCCTAAAGCCTTTAGGTTTTCTCATCTTGGGTTAAGTTTTACCCCTTTAACCCCTATTTAGGGTTAAGTTTCCCATCCAGGGTGCTATTTGCAAAAATACTTAAACAATACAACTTGTTTGAAATTTTTGCCTAGTGAATGCACTCTAAGTGTATCAAACATATGCAATGCCAATGTTATGATGTCATGCTCAAGTTTTAGTTAGAGTAACACCAGGGGTGTTACATCCTTCCCCCCATAAAAGAATCTCGTCCCGAGATTTAAAGTCCTAGGGTGAGTAATGGAAAAGGAAATGTGTCACATTTTTATTTCCTTATTTCTGGTACAAGGCAGGGGTGGTGTGGGGGTTCACTCCTTTATTGCAATAACTATATACACTTTACAAATTACATGACGCTAGAAAGCCTGGGAAATTCTGATTCAAGAAGTCTTGAGTTTCCCACGTAGCCTCTTCCTCAGAATGCTGGTTCCATTGTACCTTGTAGAACTTGAGAGTCTTTCTCCGGGTAACCCTGTCCTTTTGATCTAGAACTCGAATAGGATGTTCCGAGTACGTTAAGTCTGGTTCCAGGACAACATCTGTCACTTCAATGGTTCGATCGGGAACCCGAAGACACTTCTTCAATTGCGATACATGGAACACATTATGTACAGCAGACAATGTTTCGGGAAGTTGAAGTCGATACGCCACTGGCCCATATCTTTGAAGAATAGGAAATGGACCAATGTACCTGGGTGCAAGCTTTCCCTTTACCCCAAAACGCGATACTCTCTTTATTGGTGAAACCTTCAAGTAGACGTAGTCTCCTTCCAGGAAGTATAAAGGCATTCGCCGTTGGTCTGCATAACTCTTCTGACGAGCTTGTGCTTTCTTCATATTATGAATAATTTTCTGAACCTTATCCTCGGCTCCTTTCACCAGATCAGGTCTAAAGAAGCACCTTTCACCAGGTTCAGACCAATTTAGCGGAGTCCGACACCGTCGTCCATATAAAGCTTCAAAAGGTGCCATCTTGATACTTTCTTGATAGCTATTATTATATGAAAACTCCGCCAAAGGTAAACATTCATCCCATTTTGGTGAGAAATCCAGGACACATGCCCGCAACATATCTTCAAGTATTTGGTTTACTCTCTCAGTTTGTCCACTGGTTTGAGGATGATAGGCCGAACTGTGGAGTAACTTAGTACCCAGGGATTTATGAAGTTCTTCCCAAAATTTAGATACAAATTGTGGTCCACGATCCGATACTATAGT
This sequence comes from Zea luxurians, assembly GCA_029449295.1. Taxonomy (NCBI): domain Eukaryota; kingdom Viridiplantae; phylum Streptophyta; class Magnoliopsida; order Poales; family Poaceae; genus Zea; species Zea luxurians. The sequence continues at coordinate 5,997,106 of JAOPSE010000005.1, read as the reverse complement.
CTTTGGAACACCATGCAAACTGAGAATACGAGCAATATATAATTCCGCGTAGGTAAGTACCGGGTAATATGTCTTGACCGGCAGAAAATGAGCAACCTTTGTAAGTCGATCAACAATCACCCAGATAGAGTCATACCCTTTTGCGGTCCTGGGCAATCCCACAATGAAGTCCATGCTTATGTCTTCCCATTTCCATGTTGGTATTGGTAATGACTGCAATGGACCGGCAGTTTTCATGTGTATGGCCTTGACACGTCTGCAAGTGTCACACTTAGCCACATAGCGTGCAATTTCAATTTTCATCTTCGTCCACCAGTAGTGTTGTTTTAGATCATGATACATCTTAGTGCTTCCGGGATGAATAGAATAGCGACTAAGATGCGCTTCATCTAGGATTTGCTGGCGGAGTTCTTCATTCTTTGGCATTACTATGCGGTTGTTAAACCATAACACACCTTGATCGTCTTCCTTAAAACATTTGGCTGTTCCAGCCCTTATCTTCTCTCGTATGTGCTTCATACCCAAATTATCCTTTTGAGCATCAATTATCCTTTGCAAAATGGTTGACTCAAGCTTTAGCTGATTCAGAGTCCCTTGTTGGATTATCCCCAGGTTTAACTTTTCCATCTCTTGACATAAAGTGTTGTTAGGGGTTTTCACCATAAGGCAGTGGCAGGAAGCCTTACGACTTAGTGCATCTGCCACCACATTGGCCTTGCCTAGGTGATAATGGATCTCTAGTTCATAGTCCTTAATAAGCTCAAGCCATCGTCTTTGCCTCATATTTAATTCTGACTAGGTGAAGATATACTTCAAGCTTTTATGATCTGTATATATGTGACAGATATTTCCCAGCAGATAGTGACGCCATATTTTCAGGGCATGAACCACAGCAGCTAGCTCCAGATCATGAGTTGGATAATGCTCCTCATGTCGGCGCAACTGCCTTGAAGCATACGCAATTACTCGGCCTTCTTGCATCAGTACACAGCCGAGCCCACTGCCAGATGCATCACAATATACATCAAAAGGCTTAGTGATGTCCGGTTGAGCCAATACCAGAGCAGTGGTTAATAATGTCTTCAATTGCTCAAAGGCTTCATTACACTTAGAAGACCAATTGAATTTAATATCATTCTTCAATAAACTTGTGATTGGCTTCACAAGCTTAGAAAAATCGGGTATGAATCTGCGATAATATCCAGCTAGTCCAAGAAAGCTCCGGACTTGGTGAACAGTGGTTGGGGGTTTCCACTCTAGAATATCTTTGACCTTGCTAGGATCTACCGCAATTCCTTTAGCTGATAACACGTGCCCCAAAAATTGAATTTCCACCAGCCAGAACGCGCACTTGCTGAACTTGGCATACAGCTGATGTTCCCTCAGGCGCGTCAATACAATCCGTAGATGCTGAGCATGCTCCTCTTCATTTTTAGAGTATATTAAAATATCGTCGATGAAGACCACGACGAACTTGTCCAACTCGGGCATGAACACCGAGTTCATCAAATAGGTGAAGTGGGCAGGAGCATTTGTGAGCCCGAAAGACATTACCAAGTATTCAAACAATCCATACCGCGTAGTAAATGCGGTCTTTGGTATATCCTTGGGCCGAATACGGATTTGATGATAGCCCGACCTGAGATCAATTTTGGAAAATACCCTCGCCCCAGTCAGTTGATCAAATAAGATGTCGATCCTTGGAAGAGGGTACTTATTCTTGATGGTGACCTCATTCAGGGGTCGATAATCCACGCACATCCGCAAGGTTTGATCCTTCTTCTTAACAAAAATGGCGGGGCAACCCCATGGGGACGAGCTTGGCCGGATGAATCCCTTATTCAGTAGATCTTGTAATTGAATCTTCAATTCCGCCAACTCATTAGGGGGCATACGGTACGACCTTTGGGAGATGGGAGCCGTACCGGGCTTTAGCTCAATTACGAATTCTACATCTCTTTCAGGGGGCAGTCCAGGCAAATCTTCTGGAAATACATCTGGAAACTCACATACTACCGGAATGTTCTTGATCTCCGGTACAATGGCTTCAAATATTCTACCAGAAGCTTTGGCTGGATTGGTTTCGGGGAGAGACAAAAGAATTTCTTCTTGATTATAGCTCAACCTGACAGTTCTGAGTTCAGTGTTGAGGATTGCCTTGTGTTGGGTTAACCAATTCATACCCAAAATTACATCTATATCCTGGCCTTTCAGAACAATCATGTTAGCAGGAAAGTTCCGTCCGGCCATTGTTACTGGCACTTCATAGGCCACTTCTCTAGTAAAAATGTGTCCCCCAGGTGAATGAATTTTAAATCCCTCTCTTGATTCATGGCATGCAATGTGATGTTTCTCCACAAATTTCTTGCTAATGAAGGTATGCGAAGCACCAGAATCAAAAAGAATAATTGCAGGGTGACTGGCCCCGGGAAACGTACCCATCATCACCGGCTCTCCTTCCGGTGTAGTGGCCACTTGAGTGTAGTATACACGCCCCGTTTTCTTGGTATTTCTCCCCACAGCATTTCCCTTGGGCTGAGTGGACTTCCCAGTTCCTTGCTGAGCATTGGATTGATTTTGCTTGGGGTATGGGCAGTCTTTGATAAAATGTCCTGATTTGCCGCAGTTGAAACACCCAGTTGAAGAGCTAGGCAAGGTAGGGAATCGAGTGCCTGGGGCACCCGGCTGATTTGGGGAAGTGGAGGTATTGTTGGGGCGGATAATAATGGGCTGTTTGAAAGGGAATGCTGGTGGACGGGAAAAAGTATGGTTTTGGCTAGAAGGTCGGATGACGAACCGTTGCCTCTTCGCCTGGCCCTGATTAGGCCTCTCACCACTGAATCCCTTATTCTTCCCAGAACTTGCGTATTTTGCTTCCACAGATAAGGCTGTACTGACAGCCTTTCCATATGTGAGATCAATACATGTGGCCATCTTTCGCTGCAACCGGTCATTTAGACCTCTCATAAAACAGTTCTTTTTCTTCAAATCAGTATTCACCTGGTCGATGGCATACTGCGACAGGTGATTAAACTTGTTAAGATACTGATTGATGGTGTCTCCTCCTTGTTTTAGCTTCATGAATTCCTCTTGTTTCATATGCAGCACCCCTTCCGGTATGTAGTGCTCACGGAAGGCTGCTTTAAATTCTTCCCAGGTGATTTGATGGTTGTCAGGTTGGATAGCCACAAAATTTCCCCACCAAGTACTGGCAGGGCCACGTAGTTGCTGTGCCGCGAACAATGGCTTCTGCGTTTCAGAACAACAAAGAAGACCAAACTTTTGTTTAATAACTCGTATCCACTCGTCGGCTTCTAGCGGGTCTTCTGCCTTGGTGAATAGAGGTGGACGAGTTTCGGAGAAGTCCAGATAGGTGGTTTCACGGGGACCTTGCTGAAAACCTCTTCCTGCCTGCTGCTGGAACTGCTGCTGACCCGCCATTTCCCTAAGGAAGCGGGTATTGTCTGCGGTGGCATTCACCAAGGCGGCAATCGCCTCGGCTAGCGTGGGTGGAACCGGAGGTGGATTTGGGGTGACATCCCGACCCCCAGAAGTTCCGGCTGTGTCCTGTCCGCGAGTCCTGGTCGGCATCTGAGGCAAAAACATTTGAATAAACATAATATGCCAAAGAGACCTTCCATTTTACATTACTATAAAAAGTAATGATACAGACTCGATATTACATAACAGGATACATTACCCATTATACAAAAGTTCAACCTATTATACAACCGTGCATTCTACAATACACTACTCTACTTCTATTACACAATTAGTCCTGCTTTCCGTTACTTTTGGCGGCCTCATCGTCAGGTGTGGGAGTCCAGACGTCAACCAACCTCAAAGAAGGAGGGGGTTCAAAAAGGTCTAACTCCCCACCCAACGCGTGTCCGGCAACGTGAGAGGGTCCGGCTTCCGCCTCAGCAGAGTGTGCAGGCACACTAGGGTGTAATTGTGAGTATAGTATATGGACTTCCTCATGCAACGTATTGCAGTAGACCTGCAGGTCGTCGACAGTTGAGCTAAGTTCTTTAATTCGGGCCTGAGCCCTTGCTTCCTTAGCACATGCCAGCAAATGAGACTGTACTGCCCAGTCAAGTGCTAAGTCTCGATCAGCAAGCTGATCCTGCAGGTGACGGATGTCCCTTCTTAGTTCATTGATTCTATCTCCGTCTGCGACCCAATCATTAGTCCTGTGTTGCAGCTCTGCTTGAAGTCGACTCACTCGGGCTTCAAGGTCTCCTATGGGGTCATTACTTCCGCTGCTGCTACTTTCGTGTCGAGGGGCTAATTGATGCCGGGGTACTCCAATTGGTCCCGTTGACTTTCGTGCCATTAGCCTTGTGCGTGGCGGCATCTTTCTAAGGGGGAAAATTTATTAGCATAATTCTTAGCATGATGCATGAATAAGTACAGAATCAACCTTAGTCGATTCAACCTTCTATACATTGCACTCTTCCTATCTGGTCTTTAGGATAGACTCTTCAGAATACTTAGGTAAGAAGAGAAAAGAATTTTTAGGTAAGACTTTCGAAAATCCTTTTGAAGATGCCTCATAATGTCTGCAAAGAAGGGCTACGCTCCGATACCAGCTGTGACGGAACCTCCCAAGTAATTAGGCCCACCTACAGTTGTCCTTGTCCAACGGACTTCAGACAACCCTGTAGGTGCCCCTGAATTACTTGACAAGTTCGGTATCTTTCCTTACCTTACCAGGAACGATTCACCCGTCTTGCAGACATTACAGAACATCGGAGATAAAGAATTGCGGAAGCAATTACATAATTCACATTTATTTAAAAGCAAGCTCAAGTTGTTTTAATACAGACCAGAACTAAAAGCGAGTGCTGAGTAGTAATATCATACAAACCAAGGGAGGCAAAAACTCCTCCCGAGAAGATTTAAGTAAAAGATCTATATGGAGGACCAAGTCCTCCCGTACTTCAGTCTTGGGTTTCTTCTTTGGGAACCACCTTGGCACAGAAGCAGCAGAAATCTGCTACTTCCTCACCTAAAAACAACGAAGGGATAAACCCTGAGTATGGAATTACTCAGCAAGACTTACCCGACTAAAGAAAAGACTCTCAAGGGTACGCTGGCTTTTAGGGAGTCAAGGTAAGGCTTCTCAATAATCAAAAGACTCTGTTTTGCAGAAATGCTTACTAAAATGGATCCTTAAAAATCAAATTTTATTTGTCAAGTTAAGTACAATTACCTACAACTAGAGTTCTTCCTACCCTAGTTCAATCACTGGTCCTGCACTAGCCAATTTCTTAACAAAAACCCATCATCTTTAGTGGAATGCTACGTGTAGGTCAGTGACCAAGTCTTCATAACCGCGAAGGTACGGCGATCCGAATCGATTATACTCAGCTGAGGATCTCCAATCACACGACATATGTAGCACTTAACCCTTGCATATGTCAACCCGCCACCGGGGTTCTTAAGACCGGATCAGGTTCACGCAAACCGAGAGCACAGATACACCACCGTCCAGCCTCTTGCTACGGAGGGTACACGCTACTCTCGCCACCGCTCCACGCCCATTTCGTGTTATCTTATTCCGGCCTTAGTCTGCCCGAGGCAAGGCTTACCCATGACGAGGCATGTGACCAGCTAAAGGGTCCTCGATATCAAGCCTACATCGAGACAGTCCTTAATCGACTCAGACGGAGACACTACACCAAGACTCTCTTCTCGTGCAAGTCAACCGCCCGGTCTCAGCTTAATCTTTTCAACCCAAAAACTTGGTACCTGGCAGAGGTACATCTTTTCTGATGTTGAACCCATCATGGCCATGATGGATTCACCATCAAGTTTTATTTTCGAAAACATCCCACCCACTTTTGCCACCTCAACTTTTGTAAAAACAAAACATTTTGTTTTTCTAAAGCAAGACTGAGCATCAAAATCTTTTGTAAAAAGGGTGATCAAGGAAGGTAATCAAATTCAAGGAAGGTAATGCAGGAATTGTTTTATCAATCAACTCCTATCACCTAATGCATCAAGCAAGTGAGAAAGATTTAAAATAACATGGAGGGTGGCAAATGCACCAGGGCTTGCCTTTGTTAACAGGTGAGTCCTGCTCGGATCCACAAATATCGAAATAAAAGCAGTTGCCTGCCTGAGGATCTGAGGTTGGTGGAGTCCCTTCTTCAGTGACTTCTTCTTCCTCTTCGTGTTCTAACATAACCATATATATGCATAAGAATGGATGCCATGGGATGCTCATGAGGATGCGAAGATAATATAAACTTATTATCTAAGTCTTGAGTACAACTTTCCTTCACGGTACTCCGAGAACCTAGGGTTTCCGGAGTCGGTAAAGGAGTTCACAGGGCAGGGGGGGTGGTTTTGGGTTCTAGTTATCAAACATGGTCCAAATCAACTCAAATTCTACCCAAGGCTTCTAAATATTGTTTTAAGTTCCCATAAAAAGTTTGGGCATTTTTGGACTTACCAATTATTTTCTAAAAATCCATAACTAATACTTTTAACCACTTTAAATACCCTAAAATTTCCCATTTCCACTAAAAATCACAAAACTATTTTTATTAAATTCTAGGGAAAATTATGAACCTAGGAAAATTGGTTTTACAATTTTGCCATTTTTCTACTGTTTTCTATAATTGTTTTGGCTCTGGAGATAAAAGAAAAAGAAAAACAGATGAATAGTACTGGACCGAATTCAGCCCAGGTCGGCCCACTACCAGCAGAAGCACGCCCACGCGCGCGCGCCCGCGCCCGCCGTGGAGTTTTTGCAACAGGGCCCTTGGGGTTTTAACTAATTGGAGATAGGTTTGATTACTATTCTACTGTGTCGCTGACGACTTGCAGATAAGCCCTCCATGTTCTATTTCTTCGCAGACCCAAGTCCACGACGGCGTTCACGCGCGGAGAGGCTCCGGCGAGGTTCTGGACCGGCCGATTGGGGCTACGGCTGGGTCCTCCGAGCGGCGGACATGAAATCAGGGCTAGTCTGACCATTTCCCCCAACCTAATTGCAGCTAAGACCAACTACGTAGCTCTAGCCACGGTGGCCGTGATCATGGCGGCTATACGGTCGTGTTCCCGGCGACCAGAGGACTCCTAGTTCAATTCAGTGGCTCGGCAAGCATCGTAGGCTTAAGGGAAAACTTGAACGAGGAAGAGGAAGAGGTGAACTGACCGGGAGAGGGGCTAGCCGCGGTGAGGCGAATTCACGGTGGCGGAAACCGAATTGGGGGAACTGTGAAATTCAAGCTCGCTGGCGATCAACTGGGGACAATACTGGGTGTCAGGGTTCTTGACTACTCTACGGAGCTTGCGGTGGCTTCAATTTATAGACTCCAGGGGTGGTGGCGATCAATTCGACCGAGCCGTGCTGGCGGCCGGAGATGAGGAAGAAGCCTGGCGCGGTGAATACGTGTTCCTAGCCGTGGCGGGCTCATCGGTGATGATGGGACGACAGTAGGGAATCACGGCGGTGCCGTGGAAAGGCTCGGACACGCGGCGGGCACAGAGATGGCACGACGACGGCGAGCGGCTTTATCTATGGCGGTGAGCAAAGGGGAGGGGTATCGTGGCCGATCGGGGTGGCTCCCAGCTCAACGGTGACGACGATCTTTTGACGCCGCGAAGTTATCCACAAGTCCGGTGCACGAATCCAAACGCCGGTGACCCGAATCGCGGCGGAGGGATCCGTCGGCGGTGAGGACAGCCGCGCTGGTGATCTGATCCAGTCAAGCTACTGTACCATGGCGAGCTCGGTTCAGACAGTCTGACAGAGCAATTTGCAGGGGAGTTTTATTCCAATTTCATGTGGCAACAGGCCCAAGTCTCTGCACCAAAGTTGTAGTGCTACATACCAGCTACAAATCGACTATTGGGATTAAACCTATTTGAGCAATGGATCAAGGTTTAATTCAACCCCATAGATGGCTTTGTTACACTGAACTTCTGAATTTTAGACTGAATCAGCCTGACAGCATAACTTCAGGCCTGATTATCTCCAATATTTCCTTAACAACAATCCTCACACTCTTAAGCAAAGTTGTTCACCTTTAATTGCTCTACAAATTTGGTGTGGTGACCTAGGGCAAAGACCCTATGCTTTGAATGTTACAAAGCCCTAAAGTTGAGCCTTCAACACTGCATTTCGAACTTAGTGTGGAATTCAAAGTTGGGGTCCTTTTTGCAAATGAGTCCAAAACTCAGGGTTTGGCTTTCAAGTCCACATATTTGTGAACCAAATGGCTTAAAATACTTATTTGGCTTGGTTTTTGCACTTTAGCCCAAAAGTGGACTAATTTTGCACATAGGCCCCTAGGGTTTAGTTTTAGGGTTTTCTAGGGTTCTATTTGAGATTGTTGGTATCCAGGGGTATAAATGTGACTCAACTTTGTTTTTGGGGACATTTATAACTCTTTCCCCTAAAGCCTTTAGGTTTTCTCATCTTTGGTTAAGTTTTACCCCTTTAACCCCTATTTAGGGTTAAGTTTCCCATCCAGGGTGCTATTTGCAAAAATACTTAAACAATACAACTTGTTTGAAATTTTTGCCTAGTGAATGCACTCTAAGTGTATCAAACATATGCAATGCCAATGCTGTGATGTCATGCTCAAGTTTTAGTTATAGTAACACTAGGGGTGTTACATCTGGGTCATTAGGGCATCCTACTGCTCGGAGGAGGAAGGACTTCCTCACCTTCTACGGAGTTGCGGGCTACGCATGGGGATCCGCAAGAAGCCCGAATATGTCTGGAAGGAATACCGCGAAAATGGAGTAGAGAAGTGCTCTATGGCGGTCTACCTGGGAGAAAGCCGAAGCTACCCAAACCACCCCCCTTCCAAGTCACCTTCATCGGGCATCGCTTCCCAGACACTTGCCAAAGTGTTGCCCGAAAGGCCCTTAAACAGCTATGCCAAAACTACAGCAGAGAGATCTCTGAAACCCCTCTTCATTATTTCCCACCCAGCAACAAAAATACCCCCACCTGGAGGAAAAGACTTCAGGCTCTGTCAGGGAGAGACCCCATCGAGGATGACCCCACCATTGTCTACATGGCCGGATACCTCCACACCCTCGATACCCACTACGATGATCTCTCCTCCCACTGCACCCACCTAAACTCCCGGGTGGAAAGCCTAGAGCAGCAAGTCAAAGAGCTTAAGAAGGAGAAGGCATCTCTCCAAGAGTGTCTCGACATAGCGGAAGGCGAGGAGGCCAACACCCGTGAAGCCTATCGAACCTTAAAGATGGACTATGATAAGAAGCTTAAGAATCTCGCCCCCACAAAGAAAATCCGGAAGAAAACCACGAGCCAAGGATGCCAGACGGAGAGAAAGAAGAAAGCTCCCCCAGCACCAGCTCCCGCCAGGATAGAGAATTTGTCCGATATCGAGGACATGTCCCTCGCTAGCCTTGATGATCTTCTCAAGGAATTTGGGCACACTCTAGAAAAAGAATTCGGCAGTACCTCAGGGAACGCTCACGTGTAGTACAACTTGTAGTAGCCATATGCTTGTAATGTATTGGTGTAATGAATAAAATAACTTGGTTGAAAACAATTTGCATGTGCATAATAGTGACTCTCTCCCCCTGGCAGATGGCTTCGGATAAAACCACGCCTACCGCCTCCGGGATTGGAGCAGGGTTTCCCCTGAGAGCTGAAAGGGAAGCCGGTAGAGAGGAAAGTGAAACCCACCTCCCCGCACCTCCACAACTACCCTTAGATCTAGCCCAAGTTCTAGCCAATCAAACCCGACTCATCGAGGTCCTCACTCGAAGTCTGGAAAATCAACGTCCGAATGGTGGAAGACCGCAAGACAGAATGGGGGATTTCCTAAGGCTCAAGCCTTCCACGTTTGCCTGATCTAGCAATCCCCTCGATGCTGATGATTGGCTGTGCACGATTAAAAGAAAACTGGAAGCCATCGGATGCCTAGAAAATCAGTGTGTTCATCTGGCCACTCATCAACTTTCCGGGATGGCCTTAGCGTGGTGGGATACCTTCAACGTCACCATCAGAGATGCTACCTAGGCAGAATTTGAAACGACTTTCTGGGAGCACCATGTGCCCCAAGGGCTCGTTCAGCTCAAGGAAGACGAATTCCGGGAACTGACTCAAGACAGAAGATCTGTCAGTGAATATGTGCACAAGTTCATGGAGTTAGCTCACTACGTGCCAGATGACGTCAGTACCGAAGTCAAGAAGATGGCCCGCTTCCTGAACGGACTCAGGCTAGAACTCAAGACCATTCTGGCTAGCCAAGACTTCCTCAGTTTCTCTCACCTCTCCAACAAGACCATGCAAATGGAAAGGGCAAAGGAGGAAGAAAAAGGGCATCTCAAAAGGAAATTCCAAGTCCTCCGAGCTCAGCAGCAAGACCGGCACCAAAAAACTCGATCCCTTGGATTTCCACCCAAGGGACCAAACTTCAGTAGACCAGCTGGACCCACCCTGTCGCGGTTCAGTCAGCAGAGTCAGAGCTCCTTCCATGCCCCCTTAGTTGCAAGCAACCAACCCCCGGCGAATGCATGTTGGCACTGCGGAGATCCCAGTCATTTCAAGAACGACTGTCCCCAGCTGAAGCCATCAGGACCTGCCTACTCCAACTCGGTGAATGGCCCCAAGAATACCTCAGCATCCGCCCCCAAGGCGCCCTCCTCCATCAGCCAGCAGAACAAGACCCAGTATCAAGGAAGGGCACGATTGAATCACGTCGATGCCCAGGAGGCTCAGCAAGCTCTGGGAGTAGTGCTCGGTGAGTTCCTTGTTGAATTTACTCCCGCTATCGTACTTTTCGATTCTGGAGCATCCCACTCTTTCATAGCCACTAGTTTTGTGGAAAAGCATGGCATTCCCTCTACTCCTCTAGAGATTCCCTTGGTCACCCGAACCCTAGGGTCAGACCTTCTATGCCAGCTCAAATGCTCCCAAGTCAGAATTCTTTTAAGTGGGGTAGTATTCTTGGCAGACTTAACCATCTTGCCATCCAAAGGAATTGATGTGATCTTAGGGATGGATTGGTTAACTAAACACAAAGGTATCATCAGTTGTGCAAGCAAGACAGTCCTCCTCACAGACCACCAAGGAAAGTCAGTCTCTTGTCAGGCCCAGCCACCCGCCAATGATCCGATGATGTTCAATCTAACAACAGAAAGCATATCAGTGGTAGAAGAATTCATGGATGTGTTTCCAGAAGAGTTACCAGGAATGCCACCGGAAAGAGAAGTGGAGTTCTACATAGATCTGATCCCTGGGACGGCACCCATCGCAAAGAGACCATACCGCATGGCTCCTACCGAGTTAGCAAAACTGAAGCTCCAAATCGCAGATCTTCAGCAAAAGGGATACATTCGTCCCAGCTCATCCCCTTGGGGAGCACTAGTCCTTTTCGTCTCTAAGAAAGATGGAAGTATGAGGATGTGTATTGATTACCTATCGTTAAATGAAGTCACCATCAAGAACAAGTATCCACTTCCTCGGATAGACGACCTCTTTGATCAGCTTCAAGGGGCCAAATACTTCTCCAAGATAGACCTAAGGTCTGGTTATCACCAATTGAGGATCAAGGAAGCAAACATCCAGAAGACTGCATTTGTCACCCGGTACGGATAGTATGAATTCACAGTGATGTTGTTCGGACTGACAAACGCACCCGCCTTTTTCATGAACCTCATCAACAAAGTATTTATGGAAGAGCTAGATAAGTTTGTTGTGGTCTTCATCGATGACATCCTTATCTACTCCAAGAACCGTGAAGACCATAAGTGTCACCTTCGGATCGTCCTCGGAAAACTTAGGGCGCACCAACTCTGTGCTAAACTCAGTAAATGTGAATTCTGGTTGGAAAAGATAGCCTTCCTCGGGCATATCTTGACCACGGAAGGAATAGAAGTAGACCCTTCCAAGGTAGAAGCAGTATCAAAATGGAGGCAGCCGACCAACGTTAGTGAAGTTCGAAGCTTTCTAGGAATGGCAGGATATTACCGCCGCTTTATCAAAGGATTCTCCAGCATAGCAATACCTATGACCGAGCTTCTCAAGAAAGACCATAAATTTGTGTGGACCCCAAAATGTGAAGAAAGTTTCTAGATCATAAAGGAGAAACTCACAACTGCACCCGTTTTGACACTACCAGATATTCATCAGGATTTTGTCATCTTCTGTGATGCCTCGAGACAGGGCTTAGGGTGTGTGCTGATGCAAAATGAGAAAGTCATTGCTTATGCATCACGCCTACTTAAGCCGCATGAGCAGAATTACCCCACACACGATTTGGAATTGGCAACCATAGTGCATGCTTTGAAGATATGGAGGCATTACCTAATTGGGAACAAATGTCACATTTTCACTGATCACAAGAGTCTGAGGTATATCTTCACTCAACCAGATCTCAATCTCCGTCAACAAATATGGTTGGAGCTGATCAAGGATTATGACCTTGAGATTCATTATCACCCCAGAAAGGCCAACATGGTAGCAGACGCCCTCAGTCGAAAACCATTCAGAATAAAGGGAACCAACTTTTTAGAAGATTGGAAGAAAGAATCAGCTCAACTGAATACATGTTTGGGAAACAATGGCAGTCTCAAAGTCAAACCAATGCTAGGAGACCTCATATGCAAAGCTCAACGCTTAGACTCAGAGACAACAAGACTTGTGGAAAAAGCCCGCAAGGAACAACTCCTGGACCTCAGGACAGATGAACAAGGAGCCCTTTGGTTCAAAAATCGTCTGTGTGTACCAAAAGGGGAGGCACAAGAAGTCCTGCTCGAGGAAGCTCACAACTCAGCCTACTCCATCCACCCAGGAACTACCAAGATGTACCTAGACCTCAAAACCAAATACTGGTGGAGAGGGATGAAGAAAGAGATAGCACCGTATGTGGCCCGGTGTGACACCTACCAACGAACGAAGGCTGAGCACCAAAAACCTGCAGGCCTATTGCAACCCCTCCCAGTACCTAAATGGAAGTGGGAAGAAATAGGCATGGATTTTGTAACCGGACTACCCCAGACGCAAAAAGGGAATGACTCTATCTGGGTAATAATAGATCGCCTCACCAAGGTAGCCCATTTGATTCCAGTGAAAACTACCTTTGGAGGAGCCACCCTTGCCCGAATTTATCTTAAAGAGATAGTCAGACTCCATGGCATCCCAAGAAAGATAGTGTCAGACAGGGGAACCCAGTTCACCTCCAAATTCTGGACAAGCCTTCAGAAAGCTATGGGCACCAAGCTAGATTTCAGCACCGCTTATCACCCTCAGACAGACGGACAGACAGAAAGAGTTAACAAAGTCCTCGAAGATCTATTAAGAGCATGTGTGCTAGCATTCGATAGAAGTTGGGAATCCAGTCTACCCTACGCGGAGTTCTCATACAACAAGAGCTATCAGGCCAGCATCAAGATGTCACCGTTCGAAGCGTTGTATGGACGAAAATGCCAGACCCCTCTCATGTGGTCCAACGTAGGGGAAAAAGCACTAGAGGCACATGCCTTTGTCAAAGAGGCGGAAGAGAAAGTTGTCCTGATCCGCATAAGAGTTATGCGGACAACAGGCGGAGAGAACTCAGATTTGAGGAAGGAGACTTCGTCTACCTCAAGGTCTCCCCGATGCGTGGTGTCAGGAGGTTCCAAGTAAAAGGAAAGCTAGCACCGCGATTCGTTGGTCCCTATCCCATCATTGGCAGAGTGGGACCCGCAACATACCGTCTTGAACTACCAGAGTCCATGTCTGACATCCACAATGTGTTTCACGTATCCCAGCTCCGCAAATGCCTGCAAGCACCGGAAAGTCACATCGAAGAAGAGGCAGTGCAGATTCAGAAAGATCTTCAATACCGTGAGAAGCCAGTAAAGATTCTTGATTCAGCAGTCCAAAAGACCCGCACCTCAGAAGTGAAACTCTGTAAAGTTCAGTGGAGCAGAGAAGGAGAAGAGGAAGCTACCTGGGAGAGTGAGGACTCCTTGAGGAGGGAATACCCTTATCTTTTCTCAAATCCAGTCTAAATCTCGAGGGCGAGATTCCTTTAAGTGGGGTAGGTTTGTAACATCCCAAAAATCTCAACCCAAGGCTTGGAACCCTAATCTCCTAACCCCCCTTATTTTATTTTCTCCCTAAACTCCACCCATTAGGTCATCTCATCATGTGCATACACTTGAAATGTTAGGAGCACCTCACATAGACTATTTCATCACTCAAGATTTTTTTTAGCAAATTGTTGATTCAAAAGAAAAGGAAATAAAAAGAAACAAAAATAGAAAAAGGGAAAAAGGAAACAGAAAAAAAGAAAACCTTTCCCCCTCGGCTGGGCCCATTCTGGCCCAACCCGCGCCGCGCCCGCTCTTCCCCCTCTCCCACGGCCCAAGCGGCCCAGCCGCGCGCGCCCGCGCCACCCCTGACAGACCGGCCCCACTAGTCAGCGACTCTACCTCTCTCCCTCTCGCGCCGCTCTCCCCCTAGCAGCCCGGGCCCGCCTGTCAGCATCATCGTCCTGCCCATGCCTCACCGGCGCGTTCGCCGTCGACCGCCTCACGCCCCGTCACCTCGCCATTAAGGCTCGCACCGGCCTCAGCGACCACCCCGCCACTGTACCCGAGCCGTCCCCTCACCCCTCGCCTGCTCGAGCCATCCCAATCACCGTTTGCTCCATTCCCTCCATCATGGCAAGCTCGTCGGCGCTCGCCGTCCCCTCCATCCCTCTCCCTCTCCCGGGCGCCTATAAAAGGGATCGCCCGAGCTCCGTTCCTTCCACACCAGCTCCGGCCATCTCCTCCACTCCTCCCCGAGCCAATCGAGCCAGCACCGCCGCGTCTTCCCCGTCGCTCTGGTGAGCTCCGTTCTCCCCTCCCAAGTGAAATTCAGTCGAATTAACCAGTGTGTGAAGCTCCGCCACACGCTCACGGTCACATGGCACCCCTCCCCACCTCCTATTGTACCCGGCAGCCACACTGGCGACCTCACCGCCGTGAGCACCCACCACCGCGCCTCGGACCGGCCGCCCTAGGCCCCCGCCGGTCAAATTGACCCCACCCCTGTGATCCCCTGCCCCCGCCCGTGCCTCGCCAACGCCTCCCCGCCGCAGAACCGGACCCACGGCGGAGAACCGCCGCGGAATTCCACCGGCGGTCAAACTCCAGTCGACCTCCCCCTCCCTCCGTTACCGCCCGCGCCGTTAAGCCCCCTCCCCCTCGCTGGCATGTGGGCCCCGCACCATAGCGCCGTTCCCCGCCGTTCCCCCTCGCTGTTGGGCCAACTGGGCCGCCGCTGCGCCCGCGCGCGCGCTCGTGCCCTGGTGGGCCGAAATCCCCCCCGGCCCAGTAAGGTAGGAAACCCTTTTTCTTTTCTCATTTCTTTTCCCATTTTTCACATATAGAATTATATGCTAATATTTTATGTACCAAAAATAGTTCAAATAAATTATAGGGCACAAAAATAATAAGATATAAGAAATGGCACACCCCACTAAAGTCACCATGATTAATGTATTGTTATTATCTGTGTTTGTTAGCGGAAGAGGGATCTGATCCTCCAGAATTTGTAGCTCCAGAAGAAGGGCATGAACCCAACCCCTCCGAGATAAACCTTTTGTGCCAGGAAAGCTTCGACGAAGGCAAGTCCATCCTTCCCTTGATGCATAATTTACCTATTTCTCTCTACCACTACCTAAGCCGGGAATATGGGATGGAATCAATTTGCATGGTGAGCATGAGAGAGCCCGAATTAACTAATACCTTTGATTACAAGATATGGGATAAGTAAAAGGGTGTGAGTAACATGTTTCCAAAAAGTGTGCGATGAAGGGTATTCACCCTCATCACCTGGTGAGTAGGATGATCATGGACTCCCTGGTTTAGGGGAGGGCCTAAGGTGATGGCTCAGCTGGTTTAGGCGTGAGCAGAAGGATTGTCCTCTCGTATAAGGACCAGTTCGTCATCCTTCACTACCTGTACTCATAAAAAGTACAACCACTCGAGGCTGTGTGGGCAGCCACTCGATCTGAACTCGTACGGTCCAACCCCAGGGTTATGGATGCTGCGGAGCAACGGGAGGATAAGGAGGGGGAATGATTTGTCCGGTTTGCACATGGCGGTGGCCTGACTCCTTCCGGTATAACCGTTAAGGTTAGGACGTGCAAGGAAGGAAAGAGTTTCGGATTCAGATCTCATTGGCCGTGAGATCGCAGAGTCGGACTAGTGGGTAAAGTGTACCCCTCTGCGCAGAGTTTAAACCTATTCGAATAGTCCGTGTCCACTGGTATGGACGAGTCTGGTGTGGTATGACAATTAGTGTTTCTACAACAACCGAGAACAGGGAAATATGTGTGTGCCTCTGGAAAGAAAATGGTGCCACGGGAGCGGGAAGCTCAGTGGTGGTTAAGCAAGTGTCATTTCTACTGTTTCGGGAAACCCTAACAACAAGTGCTGCCTTTCTCTGAGAAAAAGGAAGAGTGACTTCAACTCCACCATATGAAGCATGTACAATATAGGTCACTTTCTCTTTACGGGAGCCGGGTGGGCTTGCGGAATACCTAGTGTATTCACCCAGATTTATTTATGTTTTTCAGCAGCTGAAGACTTCTTTTCTGTTATGCTTGATTGAAGGGGCTGTGTCTTCACCCAGTTCTGCCTGTGGCCTGGGCTAATTTATCTTCCACTATGTTTTATAAATTTCGGCTCACTCTCGAGCTTGTACCCCCGGTATTGTAATAACATTACTCAGACTCTGTAACTATTTGAAGTAAGGAATGTGGTTACTAGCCTCCTGGGACTAGTAATTGTATCACATTTGAGTCCTAAAGGATTGGGACGCTTCATTCCTCCAGCGTTCTTGAGCCCCTCAGGCATCCAAAGGTAGCAATAGGTCCCACTAGGGGTTATTAAGCTTGTCTTAGGCTCATCCTCCTTCTTCATCCAGATTTGATGATAACCTGAGTAGCAGTCCAATAAGCTCATGAGCTCTAAAGTAGCCGTTGCATCCACAAGAGAATCTATTCTTAGCAATGGGAATTCATCCTTCGGACATGCCTTATTGAGATCTATGAAGTCGATGCACATTCTCCATTTTCCATTAGCTTTCTTTACCATCACAGTATTGGCCAGCCACTCTGGGTATGTTACTTCTCTGATAACACCGGCACTTAGAAGCCTTTTTACTTCGTTTCGTGCACCTTCGGCTTTATCATCGGACATTTTCCAAAGCTTCTGCTTTCTTGGCCTGATGGCCGGGTCTACATTAAGTGAGTGCTCAAAGACATCTCTATTGACACCACAAAGATCATTGGCTGACCAAGCAAAAATATCCTTGTTGTTGAACAAGAATCTCAACGAAGTCTTCTCTTGTTCATCAGATAATTGGGATCCCAACAGCACCTTCTGCTCGGCTATGTCTTCGCACAAAAGCATGGGCTTTGGTTGATCTGCTGAAGCAGTTTTGTCTCTTTTATGTTTATATTGTTGATGAGCTTCGGCTTCATCTATGTTATGGATGGCCTTCGAATCTAACTAGTTCCCTTTGGCTTTCCTTGCAGCCTCTTAGCTTTCCATGTATAGAGATAGGCCCTTGGTCAGAAGGTATCTTCATGCAAAGATATGTTGGGTGGAGTATTGCTTCGAAGGTGTTTAGCGTCCCTCGACCAATGATTGTATTGTAGGGATACTCCATATCGACAATGTTGAAGACAACCTGTTTCGTCCTTGTATTGTGAACATAGCCGAAGGTGATTAGCATAGTTATCTTGCCGAGCACCACAATTTGTCTTCCTTCAAAGCCACAAAGGGGGTGTGTTGCATCATGTATCTTGTCATCCTTCTCTTGCATTTGCTTGAAAGCCTTCGCAAAGATGATGTGTGCCGCACTACCTATGTCTACTAGGACATTGTGGAACAAGAACCCCTTGATGACACAAGATATAACCATTGCATCATTGTGAGGATAATCCTTGAGTTGAAGATCTTCCTAGGAGAAGGTGATTGGTACATTGGACCATTTGGACTTGATGAAGGGTCCTTGCACTCCAACATGATGTAACCTTCTCTGTGCTTCCTTCTTCTGCTTCTTATTGGTTGGTTTAGAACTTGAGTCGCCCGTGATTGGGAGCACTAGCTTCATAGCTGAAGGTGCCACAGCTTGGTTGTCTTGCGAAGCCATTCTTGCAATCGTGGAAGTGAGTTCACCGGAGGTGGGCGCCAATGTTGGCCACTTGTTCTCAAATGCTGTGAATCAAGAACAAGACAACACAATTGTTAAAGATTAAGGACCTTCGTCTTCCGAAGCATTATCTCCACATGAGTATAATGCTCATCAGACGAAGGTCAAGAAGGTCATACCTTCTTCATTTAATATGTTGTAAAATTGTGGCAAGATAAAGATGATAACTTCATCTTATTGATTCATTTATATTTATATCTCATATAAAATATAAATGAATATTCAATAATACTGATATTACATTGTTACCTTCGGCTTGCTTGAAGGCGTGAATGCGAGAGTGATTACTATCCAGCGTGAACAGTACAGAGTTACTGTTCATCTATTTATAGGCACGGGACACAGCCTGGGAGAAATTACATCCATACCCTTGAACGTTTATTTACAAGCAACTAAAACTAATAAGGTCTATTTAGTCTTTTCCTTCTTTGCTTGGTCCGAGCCGAAGCTATTAAGCTTCGACATTCTACAACGTTGCTTGTACGCAATGTCTTCGTCTTGAGAAGCTGAATCGAGGTTGATGATAGCTTCGGCAGGCCTCTGTATTATTTTGTCGAAGGTGTTTTTGTCTCGAGGACCTTCGGTGGAGAAGAAGACCCTAAACAACTGATATATCAGTTTTACACTCTGCAGAGGTGGTACAACTTTACCCACAAGCCATGTATCCCATCTAGCCTGGGTTGATCGGACCCATAAACATTGCCTAGGTGAATGGCTAGGGATCCACTATGAGGCTTTCACAAAATATCCTTAGTACAAAGCCACCCGCTAAGGTTTCCACATCAGGATTGATGGCTCTCTGGGTGAGGTACTTAGCCAAGACTACCACCCCATGTTAACATGAGCAGCCACCAAACTACTGCCACCCCTCTTGCCCATCTTTCAGGTAGGGTTGCTAAGCACTAAGTCTATAGAGCTAATTACCAAAGCCAGAGCCATTATAGCACTTGTGGTTGCACTGTTATCCTAGGTGGTCACTCCATGTTCCATTTAATACAAAATGTTCTTGTTTAACCACTGGGTTAACATCGTAAATAAAACTTCATTTCCAGAACATAATATCATTAAAAGAGTGACATCATATTTATCAAGTTGAGCAATAGCAAAAATTGCTAAGCATAGCATTTATCCTATGGTAAATCAAGGAATAGGGTTGGTAATTCTAGGAAATCCTATTTAGGCAAATCCCATCAAATTATGTAATATTCGAAAAGTAAACATTACTATATGCATTATTTGGGTACAAATAGAAATACAGAGGGAGAATCCACTTGCCTTGATCGAACATGTCCTGTGGGTCGTCCTCAAACGAGTTTGGTTCGTCTACCCCACAGTCAACTTCTAATCATAGATTTGCGTTCGTACATACAAAAGAATACATACGCCAAATAAATAAACATACACCATTACATAAACAATCACATACCACGCAACTATACTTATAAATAGTGCCTAAATCATAATTATTTTATTAATCCACTGAAATTCTACTTTAGATTGTCACTAGGGAAAGTTATATGGACATTTGACTATGAAGGTATTTCACCTAACATAGCTTAGATGAAATAACTTAACCAATTCTATAGAAATAAATTACTAATTAATTATTTCTATTATGAATAATGATATCCTTTTAGTTTTTTATCCTCTCCTTCTAAAAGATAACACCATTATAATTAATCAGAGAACAAAACATTTAATAATAAATTAGACCACTGACTAACCTACATTTCTTACATTATGTTGAATCCTACACCACTTACTAATTTCGTGTTAAGAGATTTTCATTATTTATTTTGTGAGCCTAAATGAACCTTGGATTATAACTTCTAGGTAAGTTCTAAAATTCATCATAAACAAAATTAACTATGAAATTACCTATCTAGTGTTCTTACTACTAACACATGTCTACCAGATTTTTATCATACTTCTTTCCATTCCCCAATTTCTAAAGAAATCGTAAACCAATATCATGTCTAATAATAATTCACTAATTCTTCGCATATATACTCAAAAGCAATAGTTCACATACACATGCTTTCCAAATCATATCATTCTAGTATTACAACAATAATTCACAAACTTCATAAACTAACTCAAAACATGATAAATCAAAATTTGGGGTTATCTTCAACCTTAGAACGGACGGTGGTGGACGGCTTCGGCGAGCGCGCGCGGACAGTCCGGGTGGCTCGGGAGCGTGCAACGAGGTAGGGCTCGACACGGTGGACAGCGGGGACGCGGACGGTCCGGCGGGCTCGGCACGGACGGTCCTGTGAAGCTCCGGTGGCCGGTAATGGGGCAGCGACGACAACTTTGGGAGAGGAGATGGGGGCGAGTTCTGCAGGTGAGAGGAGGGCTTGTCCTGTCCTATTTATAGAGAGAGAAGGGGAGAGGAGAGGGCCCCGGGGGAGGGGAAGGGACGAACGGCGGCCATCAACGGCCATAATGGCGGTCGTTTCTCCAATAATGGAGGGATGGAGTGGGGAGTGAATGGGGGAGAAGAGGAAGGGGAAAGGGGTGACAGTTTCAGGCACTGGGGGAGGTGAGAGGACGCCGAGGTGGCTCGACCGGGGGGGGTGCGTGGCGCCGGCGCGCACACAAAGGGCACGGAGGCGGCGCAATTGAGAGGAGGAAGATGGCCTGACGGGTGGGGCCCGTAGGTAAGTGAGAGGGAGAGGGGAGGAGGTCGGTTGGGTCGGTCTGGGCTGGGCCGGTTCAGCCGGTCTGGGTTTCGGTTTACTACTTTTTTATCCCTATTTCCCAAAAATATAAATAAATATATTATTAAATATTTTCAAAAATTCATAATAAATACACCAAAATTATTTGTAACTAAAATATTAATTTTAATTTTTTTGGACCAATGTTTTTATATTAATTAAATGGACTTTCAATATAAAAGAAATTTCTTCAAAAACAATCGTCAATCCATTGTGAGCAAACAAAAATACTCCAAAGGTAAATAAAATCAAACACTTGAAGAATTTTTTTAATATTATTACCACTAATATTCTAAATGTATTATTTTTAGTTGATGGTTTTGAGGTGTACATCCACCCTTGTGGTAGCACTGTTATCTCAAGTTAAACTCCATGTTCCAATTAACACCATAATCTTATCATGAACAGTAATTAAACCAACAACAAAATTGGAACATGATCATAATTCGGATGTAGCATTAATCCCAAAACTATGTAGAGCAATTGCAAGTCTACCCAATAACTCATTGGTTTGCAATGTATGGGGTAAACAAAACTAGGGAAACCTATTAGATCCCATCAAATTAAACTAAGCATGTGCCTCGCAACCTTTGTAGATAGGCAAAGTGATCAAGGGCACAACTTGACTTTTTGGTGCAACTCCAGGTACTCTACCAATGTAGAATGTATGTGCCTCGCAACCTCGCTTCTATCGTAGCAATACATATAGATAGGCAAAGACTAGGTAAAAATAACATTACATCAAATCATATGAACAAACAACGTAAGAATATTCTACGCGTTGCTACTAGATCGTAGGTTCGAGAACCATTAAAATCAGAGTTAAAACGAAGAAATTATGGGTAAAACAATATTTTTAGGCGCAATAAATATAATAGATGTTGCATTTAAAATAAGCAGGTATTAAATTGAAAGATTTGAGTTGGTATTAATCACTTTAACAATTATGTATAATAAGTGTAGGATACCACTATAAATTAGATTAACTAGATTGCATAGCTAATTAACATTAATTAAATAATTAATTATTTAATTAAAACATGTGTCATAATTAAAACAATGTTATTATTACATACGCAAAACTAATATGAACCTAACACAATTTAAATGAAATAAACGCCTAACATAAAATATATCACATGCTTAATAAATTAGTAGAGCTGCACATGCGATCCGTTTAGTTAGATCAGGGTCACATAAATAATTACAGGGTAAATTGATGTGATATATGGGATCTAGATGTGGTCATCTTGTACCTACCTTTCATCTTTCCTAGCGGCGGCGACTATGGTCCTCGGCGACAACTCTCCTTCTACCACAACTGTGCTATTCCTCCACACCCTCATGTTTTCGGCAACTCGCTCGGCGCCCAGGAAAACTTGCCTAGATGCTACAGAACGATGGCTAAAAGTCTCGGGAGGTTGGGATTTATACGCAGGAGAAGCCCCGATGCCGAATAGCACCATCGAACGCAAGGTGCAGAACAAACTCAACGGTGCAGCGAAAACTATGGCCTAGTACCAACAAGCTCAGGAATCTTATGATGCTTTGAGGCTCACATGGCAGCAACTAAACTTGTAGGATCAGACAGGTATGCGCCCAGGGAAACATGAGGCCAGGTATGTGTGTCATCTCTTTTTTCCTTTTTTTATTTTAGTTTTCTATTTTTCTATTTCTATTCTATGTTATCTATACTACAATATTAAGGCTGCAAGGTGTAGCCTTCCTCCACCTGGTTCTACTTCTAGCCAATCTGCACCGTCAATTTGTCCCTGCTCAATTCTGGCCCTCGAAGCAATCCCCCGATGGTCTGCTCCCCCTCGCTCTCAACCACCCCCATCGCTCTCGGTCGTCATCCTCCCTTTCCCTCCCCCCCCCCCCCCCCGACGGTCTCCCCCGTCGCTCTCAACAACCCCCGCCCCCATCGTCGTGCGTCTCAGCCATGCTCCCCTCCGAGATTTACGCCGCGCGACAGCTCCAATCCCTCAACAACCATGCTACTCCGCTCCCTCAGCAAACCTGTCGCACGTAGCATAGATTTTGTTCCGCGACAGCGCCAATCCATCACTTGCGTGCACGCAGCAACCAGCGTGACCGCGATCGTGAGCGGGCGGCGGCGTGGAAGCCCAACGCCAAGGGCTCCTAGGACGGGCTCACTTCGGAGTAGCGCCGCAAGAGGTGCGCTTATTCTATGATGGTTGCTGCGTGATGTCCAGATCATCTCCATTGCTTGGCGCTAACCTTGTCCCCATCCGGTTGTTGTTGGTAGGGACAAGAAAGCACTGGAGGAGAAGGCGGCTAAGAAGGCACACCTCTTCTTGAAGCAAAGCTTGGAAATCTAGCACCAACATATTCAGAACATGTACTATGTTGTGCTCCTTCCAATATTTATTTAAATTGGTTGCATTTCCAGTTTTTTATTCAGTTCTAATTACTTTTTGCATTACGGCTCGAGTGATGGATTGGAGTCATATACAAACTGATTGCATTACTGCTCTCAAGACAATCTACCTTCTCCATTCAGTAATTAGAATTGACATATAAAGATTCATCTAGCTCTCATGTTGCTTTTGTGAGAAGGTTGAGGACTCGGCCCCCACAATCACACTGGCAACAAGGAATTAGTGAACCCAACGACATTAATTAGTATGCACTTCTATAGTAACAAGTTAATCATGATGCATATGTTCTTGTGGTTTTTACAGACTACAACAATGTAGAGCATGTGGCTAGATAATATAACAGAAATCACACCTAACTAAATCACCAAGGATACTTGTTTGTGTTAGCTTATAGATGGAAACCCATATAGTCTCTGTAACCTAACTGAATGGGTTTGCATATGTTTGTTTTTTCCCTTTTTTAGGGGTTGCCAGGCTCACTTAAACTGTAAAGTGGGTGTCTGATAGTTGTGGTGACCAATAAGTGAAACTAAACTTAAAAAAATAACACAAATTGTATATAGATAGAACAATGCAACAGTTTGTGAGAAAGCGAGTTAGATGTATGGTATTATTCATGTTTTTATGTATATGTACATAATAATACTTAGTCACAACTGGTTGCTTGTGTGCAGTATTATAAAGAGATAAAACAATGAATTCTTACCTCTTTGTCTGCCAGAACCATACAAATGTGTGATAAAAAACATGAAGAGCAAATAACAAATGAAGCAGAAGCTGGTAATATACGACTCATATTATTTTGCTGTGTTACATTATTACAAAAATAACTTGGTCTTGGTTCGTTTTCTAACATGAAAGTAGCCACTTGCTATTCTTATGCTTCCCCTAATGTAACTTTGTTTTTTTTGAATAATTTCCCAGCTTGTCGACAATTAGAGGCTCTCCCATTCTTGGATCCACTGAAGCATTTTATAGGTGCTCTGTTCTACTATCAAAGGTTAGCATGATTGTTTCTGCACATCTCCTACTCCCCCTTTGTTTAGTATAATGTTCATTTTAATCTGTAGTCTTGTAATGGTTGGTAAGTGTAAGCACATGAATAGTATGGAAGGAAAAAAGGTAATTTTGAAATTATTAATATATGACATAGGTTGAGTAATACAATGCTGAGCTTGTGTGTATTGGGGGTATAAAGTTTATATGCATTCTTCCAGTATATATGTAACACTATAAAAACCATCAACTAAAATAATGTATTTAGTTTATTAATATGGTAAAAAATTTTCTTTCTAATGTTTGATTTTTATTTGCATCTAGAATAATTTTTGGTTTGTTCATGTTTGATTTTGGATGTTTAGTAGAATTTCCTTCTTAATGAAAATCCAATTAAACAATATAATAATAATGGTTCGCAAATTAATACTTTGTTTATAAATAATTTTGGTATAAATACCATGATTTTTAGAATTTTTAAAATATATTAATTTATATTTTGAAATAGAAAAGAAAAAACCCAAACCCTAGCGCTCGGCCAGGCGAAACGGCCCAGCCGAGGCCCACCTACGCCGCGACGCTGGGGGGTTTCCTTTCCCCCCCTCTCACTGCTGCGTGGGCGCCCCGCCTTCTCGTGCAGCCCGCGCGCGGACGCTTCTTCACCGTGTCGTCGCGGGGCTGGCAACCGCCTAGAGCGCGCGTCCAACCGCGCCGCCTGGCTCGCGCCCAACTGGACTGGTCACCTCCCCGCGCCGGAAACGGTCGTGCCCCCTCCTCTCCTCTCTCCCCACCACTTATTCTCCATCAATGAGGAAACCTCCACCGTAATGGCCATCAGTGGCGCTAATACCGGTCGTTTCTGAAAGTGCATTCATCCCTTTTGTGAGTTTTGGTGATTTGGATAACAACACATTTAAAGGTCTAACAAGTTTGCTAAGTGTTGAACAGGAAATTCAGTATGATGAACATACTTAAATAGTGTATAATGATCAGTGAACAAGGTTCAACACAAGGTGAAATAACTAGTGAGACAATGCAAATGGATATAATATGGTCTCTATATTGGTTTGAATATATGGACAAGTCCTGAGAAATCACTATGCATAAATATGATCATAATAGAGGTTGAAGTGATTAAGAGGATTGGTCAAGCCAAAGTGAATAAGATATGAGGAATCGTGAATTGGCTTGACCATATTACTGTCAGTCCATATATGCTTCTATGAGAATCAAACTAGAGCTTGATTGATCTTGACAATTATATCTAGAAGACATTCAAGCAAGGTTCACAATATTGAAGAAATGATTCTCTCAATGGATGCTCAATTTGATGTGACTCAAGAATGGCTTGATAGGGTGAAGATAGCAAGGAAAGGGCTTCGAGGAACTAAGCGAAGGTGAAGGTCAAGCGACGGCTTGTAGACCGAGGTACCATGGCTAAGGTGAAGAAGAGAGTACTTGCACTAAGTCGATGAACTAATCAGCTATGAAGAGTTATAACATGTTGATGCATCAGTAAGGTGACTTGAAGCCATGATTTGAACTCATATAAGGTGATATGGTACAAGTCACTGGGTTTGATTTGAGTTTGCTTCAAAAGGTGAGACAAAGATGTTTGTGATCCTTATGAAGCAATGCCATGGAGAAATCACACATGAGACACCAGTGACTCAAGGAGTTTTCTTAATTAATTTTATTTAACTTGAGTATAGGAATCGTCGTACTATAAAGGGGGATCCAAAAAGAAGGTTGGTGTTTGCCAAAGCTCAAACCTCTCTATTCAAAAGCTATTTTTGAAAAGCAAAAATCTCTTTAACGTTCTATGGTTGACCGTGGTTAGGGTTGAGAAACCTAGAGTGTTCTTGCTGAAAAGCAGCTGAACTTGTTCAGCTGCAGCTGAGCTTTTCAGCTGCAGCTGAGCTTTTCAGCTGAGCTGAACTTCAGCTGAGTTGAGCTTTCTCAACTTCAGCTGAACTCAACTTCAGCTGTGAACCTCTTTGACCATACACCAGCTGAACTTGCCTCCGGGCAGTTGAGCTGGGGTTTTCTCTCCTAAACTCACTGGTCAAGACCAGTTGAACTGGTCTTGAGGGGCAGTTCAGCTGGTCTCTGACCCCTCTGACCTCTGTTCTGCAGTCTGCCAGTCAGACTGGCAAACAGGTCACCAGAAGTGTCAGGGGCGGTTCAACCGCCCCCCCCCCCCCCCTGGGCGGTTCAACCGGTCTTGGTCAACTTGACCAGTCTGCAGGTCAGTCTGCGCGTCAGTCTGCCAGTCAGACTGGCAGACAGGCTGCCAGGCCTGCCAGGGGAGGTTCAACCGGTCTCAGGCAGAAAAATCTGCCCAACGGCTAGTTTTGAGCTCCACCTATATGTACTACCTCCTACCTCTCTCCCCAAAGAAAAGAGCACGATTTGAACTCCATTTCCAACTTGAGAAACACCTCCCACTCTCTCTCACACATCTCTTGCCTCTCCCATTTCAAATCTTTGGAGAGAAATCTTTGAGTGAGCTTGAGAGCTGCAGTTTTTGTGCTTCATTTCTAAATCTCTCTCACTCTTCTTCTTCATTCGAGCTTTGGTACTACATCGAGTTCTTTGTGGATTCATTACTCTTGGAGCTTCTAGCTCCTAGACGACTAGGTGTCTCTTGTGAGTCTCCAAATCTTGTGGAAGACCACAAGAAAGTTTGTATTACCCGCTCGTTTGAGCAAAGATTAGTGTGTGAGCTTGACCTTTGTGGTCGGCAAAGGAAGGATTAGGGTTGAAAGAGACCCGGCTCTTTGTGGGCGCCTCAACGAGGAAGTAGGGCACCTTGGTGGTGTGACCGAACCTCGGGATAAATCTTGTGTCTCTTGTGTTCTTGCTCATTGTGTTTGTTTGTGTTCTTCGTTCTCTCACCATCCCGCGAAAGAATTGTTTATATATTTTTGGTGTGTGGATTTTGAGAAGTGCCCTTCTCAGATCTACTACTTTGAACCCTGTGGATCATTTAGAACATCTCATTTCCAAAGTTAACTGGGTGAATTTCGAGATCAATTCAGTTTTACCCAGTTTGCTTCTAGTTTTTGTTGAAAAAGTTTTAACTTGCCTATTCACCCCCCCTCTAGGCAACTTTCAATTGGTATCAGAGCCTAATCCTCGTTCTAACGCTTAACCGCGTGAGGAAAAGATCATATCGGGGGGACTAAGAAACGAAAGTGCTTCTAAGCTTGAAAAAGTTGAGGTTGTCTCGACTTCATCTTTTGGTGCAGATGTTGATCCTAGGGCAATAGATCTTGCCATGAAAATCGCCGAAAGGATGTTCCTCAAAATGAAAGAAGATGAGGCGAAGAACAAGATTGAAGAAGAAGAAAATGATCGATGGAGACCAAACGACGAATCCACCTCTTCACAAGGTTCGTCTTTCAAATCCACTTCTCATATGTGCTTTATAGCTAATGGGAGTGACAGTGAAAGCGAAAGTGAGGATGAGGAGGAGCATGAAAGTGATAGTGAAGATGAGGATGATCTTCAAAAATTCTTCGCTCAACTAAGTAAGAAGAACCGGATGAGCTTGCTCAAACTCATGAAAAGAGCGGAAGAACAAAAGGAAATGCTTCATAAGCAAGAAGATGTCCTCATCGAAAAAATCAAAGACTTGGAGAAGTTGACCAAAGAGCATGAGAAGCTAAAGTGCTCTCATGATGATTTGGTCCAAAGGTATGAAGACATTTCAATTGAGCAAATTAAAGCTATTAATCATTCATCATATATTGCTCAATTAGAAAATAAAAATGCTATGCTCAAGAACACGGTAGAAAGGCTAAATATTGAAAATCTAGCTTTGCAAGAAAAACATGATATGCTTGTGTGCTCTCATAATAAATTTATGGATTCACATATCATGTTAGAAATGGCTCATGAGGTTGTGTTAACTAATTTGAAATCATACCAACCTCACATATGCACATGTACTCAAATAGAAACTATATTACCATGTGCTAACAATTGTTGTTATCAAGCAAGCCAATCTTCCATTGAGCTAGAAATTTCAGGAATTAGTGATATTTCTATCACACAAGAAAATAAAGAGCTCAAGGAAGAAAATGAGAGGCTAAAAAGGAGCTTAACTATTTTGAAGGGAAAGTGTCATGCTCAACCTTCTCAAGATAACCGTGATAATATGGTGAAAGAGCTTGAGAAGGGGACAACTGTAGCATGCACAAAACCCCTTCAAAAGAATACCAAGCTTTCCAAGAAGGGCATGAGCAAAATTCATGGTAAGAAAATTAATGCTCATACTATTTGCTCTAACAATGTACCTATGTGCTTCAACAAAGAAAGATCAAAGAGAAGCGATAGGAGATGCTATGGATGCAAGGAGAAGGGCCATGAAATTGATTCATGCCCCCACATGAAGAATCAAGACCTTGCACGATCAAGAAATATGACCATCAAAAAGGATGAAAGCAAAAGACAAATGCATTGCAAGGACAAGCATCGCATTTGCTACAATTGCCGTGAAAAAGGTCATCTATTCAAGGATTGTCCCATGAGTAAGTATCCTAAGCTTACCATGTCAATTCATTCATATTCGCTTAGGAGACCCAAAAATGACATTTGTGCTAGAAAGGTAATTAGTTCACCTAAAACTAGCACAAAGGCCATTTGGGTGCCTAAGTACTTGTTAGCTAACCTTGGTGGACCCATCCAAAGATGGGTACCAAAATGTGCTTGATAAGTTTTGCAGGTACCCAAAGATGATATGAAGCTTTGGGGTGCTTGAGCGGTTTAACTCAATTCTTATCTCAAGCTATCAATCTTACATTGTCTATCCTTTAAGATTGACCCAAAGATGAATTGAATTATTATATCACTAACTTCATATTCATCTCTAGCAAGAACTTGTGTTGTAGGGAATAAGGATTAACCTTTGTGGGAATCAAGCAAAAGGCCTACAACCAAGTGATATCCAAAGGATGGTAACAATTAATTCTTAAGTGCACATTGCTTTTAATTGGTAAATTCCTTTGTGTCTTTTGTAGCCACATAGGAAAAATGAAGCACTTAAGAATGAACTTAAAAGATTTTACCTTGCTTTGGAAAGGATCTAATTATATGGTAGATTGCAAGTTCATATTTTTATATTGTGACAATCTACATGATTTAAATTGATTGTATGTATCTTGTGGCATATTTCCAATTTATTATCGTATTATTGCCATGACCTAGACATAAAGAGTATTATCCCATGTTCTTAAATGAATAGAGTGCTAAGTAAGAAATTCGAATTCTTAAAGCACTTACCAAAAGGGAATTCTCTATATGACTAGAGTTGTGAGACTAATGTTTCTATCCAAGTGTTTATGTAGTCTCACAACATGAGAATGTGTTTGCCAAATGGAGTGTGCCATTCAACATTCAAAGAAGATCGAACCAATACTATGTGATGTATTCATTCTTGTTTAAATTGGTTTTGAGTCTTCTACATTAATCACTCACCATGCTATGAATTAAACTTGCCATGTAAACTTAATTAAATAATCATGCTACTTTCATTTTTTTTACAATTGATGTTATGCATGATGCTTGTAAGGGCAATTTAGTTCATATCATGAGGTTTCCTTGTTTTAGTAACCTTCTTGTCATTCATATACTAGAGGTTGCTAAATAGAAAACTATTGCTTGTGTTACTAATACAATCTCCTTTAAGATATTTCATGGAAATTCATAAGTAGAGATTGTGCTCTTTCATTGGTAAAATCACAAGCATTAAAGGTTAATCTTCACCTAAAAGAAAGATTAGGAATGCTCAAGGCAAAGGTATGGAACAAATTGCTTCAATTGGTAGTTGATCAATAGTAATTCCTTCCAAGTGGCATTCTTTCAATTGGTAATAATATATTCTATGGAAAGGAATGTCAATATGAAGGTTAAATTCCTTTTGGCTTAAATTTGTAAATTAGTGCATATTGTGAATTCACTGCTCCATGTGCATTAACTTAAAAGGAATTTAATTTATGCATTTACGCCTCATAAATGATGATTTGTTTGCCATTCATATATAGATATCATCATTCATTAAATACTTCCTTGTACTACTAATACCTCTTTTCAAAGTGTTTTATCGACTAGTTTTAAAAGGAAAAGAGATAACAAAGAAGGAAGTCTCCACAAATGATGAAAAGAAGAATACTAAAGTGACACCACCACCGATAGTAAGATCTTTCAAATTGGTACAACAAATGGTACGTTCTATATGGTGGTAAGTATTCTTAGGCATAAGTTAATTCATTGCAAATTTGTCATGCCTTGACCATGATATGTAATGTACTCCCCATGAGACTCTTAACTGAATTGAAAGTGCATGTGTCAAGTCATTCAAATACTTAATGCACATATCTAGTGGGAGAACATTATATATCTTGTGTCATAGAGAATAAGTTTCCCTTGAGTAAGCTATGCTAAGACAATCCAAAATGGTAAATTTGTATCTCATTCATATGGATTGTAATCTTTGTTTTCTAAATAGCTACTCTTGATGCAGTTTAAAATTCCCTTATCGTTAATTCTAAAAGTGCATAAGAATCTTTTTGTTGATATTCATCACATACATATGCACTAACATGGATATGATTTTTAAACTGTAAAAGGTACAATTAGTGATCCATACTCTCTAAATTTTGAAAACCCATATTTTGATATTTTAGAAATCTACTTCAATCGATATCCATATGCTTCACATTGAATTGGATCACTAAGTTGAAAATTCCATGCATAACTTGTCTTCATGATATGAATGCTTGTGTGACTAACCTTGATAAGCTAGGTGCACCCAAGGTCAAGCTAGGTTCATCATTAAGAAGGCAACACAATGATGTATGAAGAAAAGGAGAAAAGGCTCCTATTCTTAACTCTAGTTTTTATCTGTGATTAAATATTGACTTGAAACCATGTAAGATGGTTGTCAAGTATATCTTGGGTGCCTACACAAAGATAAAGGTCACAATAAGGATTGTGTGGGTACTCAGGCTCTTCCTACTAATCTCAAAGGACCCAATTCAAATTGGGTACCAAGATATGAAGCTTAAACTTGTTTTGCAGGATCACACCTTCAATGGATTAAGTTGGGTGCTCGATATTGAATGTATAAATCATATTTGGAGATAGTAGCAAGGGTGGTAACAACTGAATCTCAAGTGCATATTATTTTCAAATCTTATCTTTTTGTGACTTGTGTAGCCACTAAAGAAAAAGAAGCACTTGAGGATATACATCAGTTGTTGATTATGAAATAAAGGTCTAATTGGAAGATGAATGAATATTATCATATGGTGAACAATCCAAAATTATGTGACGTATTCTCTATCTAGTTAATTTGGATTTGATTCTTCTATATTAGACACTCTCCATAATATGGATTAAGTCATCTCTTTAGACTTCATTGAATAACCATGCATATTATCCATGTCATTCAAAATATATTGTGCATGAGGGTTCAAGGAAATTTAGTCCATATTATGATGTTTCTCTATTTTAGCAACATGCTTGTCTTCCACATATAAAAGGGTTGCTAAATAAGAAACTAGTGCTTGTGCTACTAATTCCATCTCTTGTGTTGAGTTTATTCTTAGAAAATCTATGTTAAGAGATGGTGCTTGTTTTAAATTGGATAAATCACAAGCTTAAAGGATAATATTCAACTAAAGTAAGAAGTTGATAAGAGGCCAAGGTATGAAAACTTTCTCTCCTTCAGTTGTTTTAGTATTCTATTCTTATTGGGATGTACCATAGTATAGGTTAAATTCCTTGCAATATAAAATGTTCAATAGTGCATATAACTTTGACATCAACTATATGTGTGCACTAATTTAAAGGAATTTAATCTATCCTTTTAGGTTTCAATAATGATGATTCATTTTCCATCCACATATAAGGATCATCATTTGTGAAACCCTCTCTTGTGTTTCTAATGCTCTCTTTTCTAAGTGTTTCAACAAGGTCCTTCCAAGTGCTTTCAAGATGGATTCAAAATCTACAAATATAATAGACTTGGTTCTTTCAATCATTAAGTTTCAATGGGTCTCATATCAAGCATGATCGAACCAAGCAAAGATGAATGAAGTTCAAGATCGCTTGGTTGGATGGAATCATAAAGAGAAAAGAAATCATAGTGATTCAAGAAGGGAGTTATATTTTTTTGTCAACCAAATAATGAAGATGTAGCGATATATTTATATAATATCCTTCATTATGAGGTTTGAGGTTCATATTAGCATGCTTTACCCTTCAGAATTTCAATTGATATACTTTAAGTTCTTAAACTTTCAATTGGTTTAATTTTCATCATCTATGTAAAACATGTTATGTTAAACCAAGATATAGTGCAAACATCTCCTTTAACCTCGTATTATTGATGTGCATAAGTGTACTTTGTGTACTCTTGCATGCACAAATTGAGGGAGAATTTAGCCTATATCTTGTGAGACTAATGATTTCTTTCAAGTTCATGATTGTGTAGTCTCACGCCTTGGAGAACATCAAATGAGGATGAGTGGTTCCAAGGAAATATTTGGAGTGATGTGAGGTATGAGTCAAACATGCAATATTTGGAGTCAAACATGCCTTCGCTTAGTGAGGTATGAGTCAAACATGCTAACTTCTCAAGAATCTTGGCTTAAAATATTGCATATCATGTCTATTAGTATACCTTTTGATTATGAGTAATTCCTTAAATTGGTACAATTTCACTTGTTTATATCTTATTTGTACCAAGGTTCAAATTGTAGAACTTAATCCCCGGGCCTCACAAGTCCAAGTGCATAAGCTAAACAAGTATTCATCACTTGTATGCACACATTTAGGGGGAGAATGGTCTATAATTTGAATCTTTGAGACTAACTTCATTTTCAAGTCTATTATGTGTGTAGTCTCAAATTAGAAAGGAATCTTCAAGCAAAGACAATCGCTTCCACTGTAAATTTTGATGGGTATCAAAGATTCTTTGCTCTAATAAATGTATCTTCTATACATTTCATAGGAGAATGAGTTTCTCTTGTGTATGCTACTCCAACTTCATCTAAAATTGGTAAACATGTATCATATTCTTTTGGTTTGCAAATGTCTAAAGTAGCATAGCTTATAAATTCTTCTGTTTAGAACTTAATTGATTAAATAGTGCACATGTTTCTTATGTTGCATGATTATGTTCAATTGATACTCCTTTTATGCCAATGGTACTTTAAGTTGCAAATAAGTACTCTAAACAGATATCAATTGAATTCATATATATATATATATATATATATGTGCACTAAAACTTGAGGAGAACTTAGTGTAATATGCTATTAGTGATCTATTTATCTATCAAATTGTATCAATTGGTGTTTTTCAATTGATATTTTTCATACATGATCACTAGTTGCATAATCCATACTTGTGCAATTTTTATGTTGCCTCTTGTTGTGATAAGAAAATGCTAGGTGACATCTAGACTCTAGGTATCAAGATTTATCTTTCATTTAGTATGACAATCTTCATTTGATATCCTGGACTTATGTCACAACTATACCAACAAGAGCGTGCAAATGAATTCTAAATCCAACACAAGTTTGGAACACCCCCTTGAAAAGGTAAAACGCAAAGGTACATCACTTCATGTCACTTCTACATTACTTTTTTGTCATCTAAGGATCCTTTTCATGATAGTGTGTTCACATCTTGCTTAAATCATAATTTCTACCCTTTATATTCTTTGTATCCTTTTTGGAGATTTATGACAAAGGGGGAGAAATTTTGCATTAAAGCTTATCTTTATTTTAGAAAAGAGGAGAAATAATTAACAAAAGAGGGAATCATAAGAAAAACATAAGATGAAGAAAGTTGATAAGTGCATTCCCTGTCATGAGCATCACGTTTATTTTATGACACACTGCACCCTATGAACAGTATGATATAAGTTGTCTATACTTTGACCTAAATATGTGCTTTTGGCATTTGAGTACAAAAGTGTTATTTTCTGAAATGCACATGTTTAGGGGGAGGAAACTATATCATAGGATTCAAAATCTTATTTATCAAATCTTATGTAAGCTTTAAATGTCTTGTCATCAATCACCAAAAAGGGGGAGATTGAAAGTGCATTCATCCCTTTTGTGAGTTTTGGTGATTTGGATAACAACACATTTAAAGGTCTAACAAGTTTGCTAAGTGTTGAACAGGAAATTCAGTATGATGAACATACTTAAATAGTGTATAATGATCAGTGAACAAGGTTCAACACAAGGTGAAATAACCAGTGAGACAATGCAAATGGATATAATATGGTCTCTATATTGGTTTGAATATATGGACAAGTCCTGAGAAATCACTATGCATAAATATGATCATAATAGAGGTTGAAGTGATTAAGAGGATTGGTCAAGCCAAAGTGAATAAGATATGAGGAATCGTGAATTGGCTTGACCATATTACTGTCAGTCCATATATGCTTCTATGAGAATCAAACTAGAGCTTGATTGATCTTGACAATTATATCTAGAAGACATTCAAGCAAGGTTCACAATATTGAAGAAATGATTCTCTCAATGGATGCTCAATTTGATGTGACTCAAGAATGGCTTGATAGGGTGAAGATAGCAAGGAAAGGGCTTCGAGGAACTAAGCGAAGGTGAAGGTCAAGCGACGGCTTGTAGACCGAGGTACCATGGCTAAGGTGAAGAAGAGAGTACTTGCACTAAGTCGATGAACTAATCAGCTATGAAGAGTTATAACATGTTGATGCATCAGTAAGGTGACTTGAAGCCATGATTTGAACTCATATAAGGTGATATGGTACAAGTCACTGGGTTTGATTTGAGTTTGCTTCAAAAGGTGAGACAAAGATGTTTGTGATCCTTATGAAGCAATGCCATGGAGAAATCACACATGAGACACCAGTGACTCAAGGAGTTTTCTTAATTAATTTTATTTAACTTGAGTATAGGAATCGTCGTACTATAAAGGGGGATCCAAAAAGAAGGTTGGTGTTTGCCAAAGCTCAAACCTCTCTATTCAAAAGCTATTTTTGAAAAGCAAAAATCTCTTTAACGTTCTATGGTTGACCGTGGTTAGGGTTGAGAAACCTAGAGTGTTCTTGTTGAAAAGCAGCTGAACTTGTTCAGCTGCAGCTGAGCTTTTCAGCTGAGCTGAACTTCAGCTGAGTTGAGCTTTCTCAACTTCAGCTGAACTCAACTTCAGCTGTGAACCTCTTTGACCATACACCAGCTGAACTTGCCTCCGGGCAGTTGAGCTGGGGTTTTCTCTCCTAAACTCACTGGTCAAGACCAGTTGAACTGGTCCTGAGGGGCAGTTCAGCTGGTCTCTGACCCCTCTGACCTCTGTTCTGCAGTCTGCCAGTCAGACTGGCAAACAGGTCGCCAGAAGTGTCAGGGGCGGTTCAACCGCCCCCCCCCCCCCCCCCCCCCCCCGTGCGGTTCAACCGGTCTTGGTCAACTTGACCAGTCTGCAGGTCAGTCTGCGCGTCAGTCTGCCAGTCAGACTGGCAGACAGGCTGCCTGGCCTGCCAGGGGAGGTTCAACCGCCCTAGGGGGAGGTTCAACCGGTCTCAGGCAGAAAAATCTGCCCAACGGCTAGTTTTGAGCTCCACCTATATATACTACCTCCTACCTCTCTCCCTAAAGAAAAGAGCACGATTTGAACTCCATTTCCAACTTGAGAAACACCTCCCACTCTCTCTCACACATCTCTTGCCTCTCCCATTTCAAATCTTTGGAGAGAAATCTTTGAGTGAGCTTGAGAGCTGCGGTTTTTGTGCTTCATTTCTAAATCTCTCTCGCTCTTCTTCTTCATTCGAGCTTTGGTACTATATCGAGTTCTTTGTGGATTCATTACTCTTGGAGCTTCTAGCTCCTAGACGACTAGGTGTCTCTTGTGAGTCTCCAAATCTTGTGGAAGACCACAAGAAAGTTTGTATTACCCGCTCGTTTGAGCAAAGATTAGTGTGTGAGCTTGACCTTTGTGGTCGGCAAAGGGAGGATTAGGGTTGAAAGAGACCCGGCTCTTTGTGGGCGCCTCAACGAGGAAGTAGGGCACCTTGGTGGTGTGACCGAACCTCGGGATAAATCTTGTGTCTCTTGTGTTCTTGCTCATTGTGTTTGTTTGTGTTCTTCGTTCTCTCACCATCCCGCGAAAGAATTGTTTATATATTTTTGGTGTGTGGATTTTGAGAAGTGCCCTTCTCAGATCTACTACTTTGAACCCTGTGGATCATTTAGAACATCTCATTTCCAAAGTTAACTGGGTGAATTTCGAGATCAATTCAGTTTTACCCAGTTTGCTTCTAGTTTTTGTTGAAAAAGTTTTAACTTGCCTATTCACCCCCCCTCTAGGCAACTTTCAGTTTCTTCCTCCCTCGGGTGCCCCTCTTCTCTACCTCTCTCTATAAAAGCCGAGGTCACGCCCTTGGAGCCGTGCCCAAACCTCTAGCCCTCGCGCCCTTCTCTCCTTCTACGAGCCGCCCGCAGAGACGCCGCTGTGGCGGAACCGCCCGAATTATTCCAACTTAAGTGCCTAAGTCCCGCCTTAAAGGCTAGACCACACTTAAATAGGAATAAACCGTCAGTCCCTCGAATCTAGTCCGACAAGGCCACTAACAGGATCAAGTACCACATACTCACTCGAAGGTGAGGCACAAAGGAAATACAATAAAGCATAAACCATAAGTTAAAGAGGTACTTAATGTTATTACATCATCATCGGAGTTTTGCAAAAGTAATAACCATTGTTCTCAGTGCCGCGGAAATTAACAAACGGTAAATAATAGGGAGGATGGGGAAGCCTGGCCCATCACTCCTCATGCTCCTCTCTAGCTAAGGTAGGGTCCCACTCGACTGTCCAGCTCGGTGGCAGGATGGACGGCCAAGTCACTCCAGCAACCATATCCTCCAGAGAACCTATAAAAATTATGCCACAAGCAAGGCTGATGTCGGGGACCATAATTAGGGGTACCCTCAAGGCTCCTAATTCTCAGCTGGTAACCCCCATCAGCATAAAGCTGCAAAGGCCTGATGGGTGCGATTAAGTCAGGGATCAGTCCATTTGAGGGACTCGATCAAGCCTCGCCCGAGCCTAGCCTCGGACAAGGGCAGCCGACCCCGAAGGACCTCCGTCTCGCCCGAGGCCCCCCTCCAGCGGTGAACATATTTCCGGCTCGCCCGAGGCCCTGTCTTCGCCAAGAAGCAACCCTGACCAAATCGCCGCACCGACCGACCAAATCGCAGGAGCATTTAATGCAAAGGCGACCTGACACCTTTATCCTGACGCGCGCCCCTCAGCCGACAGAGCCGAAGTGACCGCCGTCACTTCGCCGCTCCACTGGCCGGTCTGACAGAAAGACAGCGCCGCCTGCGCCGCTCCGGCTGCGGTGCCACTTGACAGAGTGAGGCTGACAGGCAGTCAGGCCCGGCCGCAGGCACCATAGGAAACTCCGCTCCGCCCGACCCAGGGCTCGGACTCGGGCTAAGCCCCGGAAGACGGCGAACTCCGCTCCGCCCGACCCAGGGCTCGGACTCGGGCTATGCCCCGGAAGACGGCGAACTTCGCTCCGCCCGACCCAGGGCTCGGACTCGGGCTAAGCCCCGGAAGACGGCGAACTCCGCTCCACCCGATCCAGGGCTCGGACTTGGGCTCAGCCCTAGAAGACGACAAACTCCGCTCCGCCCGACCCCCGGGGCTCGGACTCCGCCCCGGCCTCAGCCGTCGGTCTCCTCCTCGCCCGACCCAGGGGCTCGGACTCAACCTCGGCCACGGAAGACAGACTCGACCTCGGCTTCGGAGGAGCTTACACATCACCCAACCTAGGGCGCAGACCAGCCACGTCAACAGGAGGCGCCATCATCACCCTACCCCGAACTGACTCGGGCCACGGGAACAAGACCGGCGTCCCATCTGGCTCGCTCCGCCAGATAGGCAATGATGGCGCCCCGCATACTCTGTGACGACGGCGGCTCTCAGCCCCCTTACGGAAGCAAGAGGACGTCAGCAAGGACTCAACAGCTCCGACAGCTGTCCCTCCGCCAGGCTCTAGCACTCCTCCGACGGCCACGACATCACACCAGCTGGGTGCCAAAATCTCTCCGGCTGCCACAACGGCATGTACTTAGGGCGCTAGCTCTCCTCCGCTAGACACGTAGCACTCTGATGCACCCCCCATTGTACACCTGGATCCTCTCCTTATGCCTATAAAAGGAAGGACCAGGGCCCTCTTAGAGAGGGTTGGCCGCGCGGGGACGAGGACGAGACAGGCGCTCGCTTGAAGCCGCTCGCTCCCTCTCCCGCATGGACGCTTGTAACCCCCTACTGCAAGCGCACCCGACCTGGGCGCGGGACGAACACGAAGGCCGCGGGATTCCCACCTCTCTCACGTCGGTCTCCGGCCACCTCACTTCCCCCCTTCGCGCTCGGCCTCGCGTCGACCCATCTGGGCTGGGGCACGCGGCGACATTCCCTCGTCGGCTTAGGGACCCCCCGGTCTCGAAACGCCGACAGTTGGCGCGCCAGGTAGGGGCCTGCTGCGTGTTGACGAACAGCTTCCCGTCAAGCTCCAGATGGGCAGTCTCCAGCAACCTCTCCAACCCGGGATGGTGCTCCGTTTCGGGAGTCTTGAGTTCGTGTCCCTCGATGGCAGCTACAACATGATACTCCTTCCACCGCCGTGCGACAGCGACAATGGCGGTCGTCAGCCCGCCCGTCGGCGGCAGAATCGACGACGTCTTCCCCACATGGTGGAAGAACAACATTCGAGCTCACCCCGTCTTCTCCCCCGTCGACGGAGGAGGAGGCGGGGCAACCAAGGCCAAGCAGGAGGCAGCGCCTCGTCGGCTGTCGAGCGAGTCGACGGCGCCAGCACCCCAACGGGGGGTGCACCGGACATCGACCTCGCGCTTGAGACGAAGACGAGCGCCGTCTCCCCGCAACGCGCCGATTCCGGGCAGACGGACGATGCCAGCGCGCTCGCGAAAGGCTTGCTGGGCGTCACCCTTGTACCTGAGATGACGGTGCAGTCAGTCCCCGACGTGACCTCATCGCCGCCCGTCGACCAAGAGGTACCGACCGATTCCCATCCCACGTCTTTCGGATTCAGCCTCGACCCGCCTAGCGGCTTCGCTTTGGCGGGTGCTCTCGTAGAGGCGAGTCCAAACCCTCTGGGGTTTCGTATGCGGTCACCTTAGGACCGGCTGACGGACGTCTCGACCTATGGGCCCTCTGGGTCCGAGGAAGACGACGAGCCCAGCATCTGTTGGGATTTCTCTAGACTTGGCAACCCCAGTGCCATGCGGGACTTCATGACCGCATGTGACTACTGCCTTTCCGACTGTTCCGACGGAAGTCGTAGCCTCGGCGACGAGGACTGCGGCCCAGGCCGCGAATGTTTCCACGTTGATCTAGGGGGGCCCCTCCGAAGGCAACCATCTCGGCATGCCAGAGGACGGTGATCTCCCTAGGCCGGTGCCTCACGTTGATATCCCACGGGAGCTAGCTGTGGTCCCCATTCAGGTGGGGGGCCATGACCCACAGCTCGAGCAAATCCGCCGGGTGCAGGCCAGGCTCGACGAGGGAGCAGGAGCGCTTGAGCCAATCCGCCGGGATGTCGGGCAGGCATGGGCGGGCCAACCTCCGGCCGAAGAAATACGTCATCTACCCCAGGGCTTCCAGCACCGCATCGCCGACGATGTCAGGGTCAGGCCGCCACCCGCATCTAGTGGGGTCGGCCAGAACCTGGTCGCAGCAGCAATGCTCCTCCGCGCGATGCTGGAGCCATCAACCACCGAGGGGCGGCGAATCCAGGGAGAGCTCAAGGATCTCCTGGAAGGCACCGCGGTCCGGTGGGCCGAGAGCTCCGCCTCCCGAAGGTAGGGGTACCCCTCGGAGCATCATGCCGCGACATCCCGATTTGTGCGGGAAGCCTCGGTCTACACCGGGCGCACGCACAACACCGCGCCTGCGGCCCCGGGTCGCCTCGGCAACGAGCACCATCACCGCGACCGCCGAGCCCACCTCGACGAGAGGGTGCACCGAGGCTACCACCCCAAGCGTGGGGGACGCTACGACAGCGGGGAGGATCGGAGTCCCTCGCCCGAACCACCCGGTCCGCAGGCCTTCAGCCGGGCCATACAACGGGCGCCGTTCCCAACCCGGTTCCGACCCCCGACTACTATCACGAAGTACTCGGGGGAGACGAGACCGGAACTGTGGCTCGCGAACTACCACCTGGCCTGCCAACTGGGTGGAACGGACGACGACAACCTCATCATCCGCAACCTCCCCCTGTTCCTCTCCGACACCGCTCGCGCCTGGTTGGAGCACCTGCCCCCGGGGCAGATCTCCAACTGGGACGACCTGGTTCAAGCTTTTGCCGGAAATTTCCAGGGCACATACGTGCGCCCTGGGAATTCTTGGGACCTTCGAAGCTGCCGACAGCAGCCGGGAGAGTCTCTCCGAGACTACATCCAGCGATTCTCGAAGTAGCGCACCGAGCTGCCCAACATCACCGACTCGGATGTCATCGGCGCGTTCCTCGCTGGCACCACTTGCCACGACCTGGTGAGCAAGCTGGGTCGCAAGACCCCCACCAGGGCGAGCGAGCTGATGGACATCTCCACCAAGTTCGCCTCCGGCCAGGAGGCGGTCGAGGCTATCTTTCGGAAGGACAAGCAGCCCCAGGGCCGCCCTTCGGAAGATGTCCCCGAGGCGTCAACTCAGCGTGGTGCCAAGAAGAAGGGCAAGAAGAAGTCGCAAGCGAAACGCGACGCCGCCGACGCAGACCTTGTCGCCGCCGCCGAGTACAAGAACCCTCGAAAACCCCCCGGAGGTGCCAACCTCTTCGACAAGATGCTCAAGGAGTCGTGCCTCTACCACTAGGGGCCCGTCAAGCACACCCTTGAGGAGTGCGTCATGCTTCGGCGCCACTTCCACAGGGCTGGGCCACCCGCGGAGGGTGGCAGGGCCCACGACGATGACAAGAAGGAAGATCACCAGGCAGGAGAGTTCCCCGAGGTCCGCGACTGCTTCATGATCTATGGTGGGCAAGCGGCGAATGCCTCGGCTCGGCACCGCAAGCAAGAGCGTCGGGAGGTCTGTTCGGTGAAGGTGGCGGCACCAGTCTACCTAGATTGGTCCGACAAGCCCATCACCTTCGACCAAGCCGACCATCCCGACCATGTGCCGAGCTCGGGGAAATACCCGCTCATCGTCGACCCCGTCATCGGCGATGTCAGGCTCACCAAGGTCCTCATGGACGGAGGCAGCAGCCTCAACATCATCTACGCCGAGACCCTCGGGCTCCTGCGTGTCGATCTGTCCTCCGTCCGGGCAGGCGCTGCGCCCTTCCATGGGATCATTCCCGGGAAGCGCGTCCAGCCCCTCGGACAGCTCGACCTTCCCGTCTGCTTCGGAACACCCTCCAACTTCCGAAGGGAGACCCTGACGTTCGAGGTGGTCGGGTTCCGAGGAACCTACCACGCGGTACTGGGGAGGCCATGCTACGCGATGTTCATGGTCATCCCCAACTACACCTACCTGAAGCTCAAGATGCCGGGCCCCAACGGGGTCATCACCGTCGGCCCCACGTACAAACACGCGTTCGAATGCGACGTGGAGTGCGTGGAGTACGTCGAGGCCCTCGCCGAGTCCGAGGCCCTCATTGCCGACCTAGAGAGCCTCTCTAAGGAGGTGCCAGACGTGAAGCGTCATGCCGGCAACTTCAAGCCATCGGAGATGGTTAAGTCCGTCCCCCTCGACCCCAACAGTGACGCCTCCAAGCAAGTCCGGATCGGCTCCGAGCTCGGTCCCAAATAGGAAGCAGTGCTCGTCGACTTTCTCCACGCGAACGCCGACGTCTTCGCGTGGAGTCCCTCGGACATGCCCGGCATACCGAGGGATGTCGCCGAGCACTCGCTGGACATCCGAGCTGGAGCCCGACCCGTCAAGTAGCCTCTGCGCCGATTCGACGAGGAGAAGCGCAGAGCCATAGGCGAGGAGACCCACAAGCTAATGGCGACAGGGTTCATCAAGGTGGTATTCCATCCCGAATGGCTTGCCAACCCTGTGCTTGTGAGAAAGAAAGGGGGGAAATGGCGGATGTGTGTAGACTACACTGGTCTCAACAAAGCATGTCCGAAGGTTCCGTACCCTCTGCCTCGCATCGACCAAATCGTGGATTCCACTGCTGGGTGTGAAACCCTTTCTTTCCTTGATGCCTACTCGGGGTATCACCAAATCAGGATGAAAGAGTCCGACCAGCTCGCGACTTCTTTCATCACACCCTTCGGCATGTACTGCTATGTCACCATGCCGTTCGGCTTGAGGAACGCGGGCGCGACGTACCAGCGGTGCATGAACCATGTGTTCGGCGAACACATTGGCCGCACGGTCGAGGCCTACGTCGATGACATCGTAGTCAAGACAAGGAACGCCTCCGACCTCCTTTCCGACCTTGAAGTGACATTCCGATGTCTCAAGGCGAAAGGTGTCAAGCTCAATCCCGAGAAGTGCGTCTTCGGGGTGCCCCGAGGCATGCTCTTGGGGTTCATCGTCTCCGAGCGGGGCATCGAAGCCAACCCGGAGAAGATCGCAGCCATCACCAGCATGGGGCCCATCAAGGACTTGAAAGGCGTACAGAGGGTCATGGGATGTCTCGCGGCTCTGAGCCGCTTCATCTCACGCCTCGGCGAAAGAGGTCTACCTCTGTACCGCCTCTTAAGGAAGGCCGAGTGCTTCGCTTGGACCCCTGAGGCTGAGGAAGCCCTCGGGAACCTAAAGACGCTCCTCACGAAGGCGCCTATCTTGGTGCCCCCAGCTACCGGAGAAGCCCTCTTGGTCTACGTCGCCGCGACCACTCAGGTGGTTAGCGCCGCGATTGTGGTCGAGAGGCAAGAAGAGGGGCATGCATT
This sequence comes from Zea luxurians, assembly GCA_029449295.1. Lineage (NCBI taxonomy): Eukaryota > Viridiplantae > Streptophyta > Magnoliopsida > Poales > Poaceae > Zea > Zea luxurians. Next base: position 5,953,857 of record JAOPSE010000005.1, on the reverse strand, counting down.
GCCCGTTCAGAGGCCTGTCTACTTCGTCAGTGAGGTACTGTCCGAAACCAAGATCCGCTACCCACAAGTTCAGAAGCTGATGTACGCGGTGATTCTGACACGGCGGAAGTTGCGACACTACTTCGAGTCTCATCCGGTAACTGTGGTGTCATCCTTCCCCCTTGGGGAGATCATCCAGTGCTGGGAGGCCTCGGGTAGGATCGCAACGTGGGCGGTGGAAATCATGGGCGAAACAATCTCGTTCGCCCCTCGGAAAGCCATCAAGTCCCAGGTCCTAGCGGACTTCGTGGCCGAATGGGTCGACACCCATCTCCCAACAGCTCCGATCCAGCCGGAGCTCTGGACCATGTTATTCGACGGGTCGCTGATGAAGACAGGAGCCAGCGCAGGCCTACTCTTCGTCTCACCCCTCGGGAAACACCTACGCTACGTGCTACGTCTCCATTTCCCGGCATCCAACAATGTGGCTGAGTATGAGGCTCTGGTCAACGGATTGCGGATCGCCATCGAGCTAGGGGTCCGACGCCTCGACGCTCGCGGTGACTCGCAGCTCGTCATTGATCAAGTCATGAAGAACTCCCACTGCCGCGACCCAAAAATGGAGGCCTACTGCGATGAGGTTCGGCGCCTAGAAGACAAGTTCTACGGGCTCGAGCTCAACCACATCGCTCGGCGCTACAACGAGACTGCGAACGAGCTGGCTAAAATAGCCTCGGGGCGAACAACGGTTCCCCCGGACGTCTTCTCCCGAGATCTGCATCAGTCCTCCGTTAAGATCGACGGCACGCCCGAGCCTGAGGCACCCTCGGCCCAGCCCGAGGTACCCTCGGCACAGTCCGAGGCGCCCTCGGCTCGGCCCGAGGAACCCTCGGACCAGCCCGAAGTACCCTTGGCACAGCCCGAGGCACCCTCGGCTCAGCTCGAGGCACCCTCGGTTCGGCCCAAGGTACCCTCGGCCCCCGAGGGCGAGACGCCGCACGTCGGGGGGGAGCGAAGTGGGGTCACGCCTGATCAAAACTGGCAGACCCCGTACCTGCAATATCTCCGCCGAGGAGGGCTACCCTCCGACCGAGCCAAAGCTCGGCGGGTGGCGCGGCGCGCCAAGTCGTTCGTCTTGCTGGGAGATGAGAAGGAGCTCTACCACCGCAGCCCCTCAGGCATCCTCCAGCGATGCATCTCCATCGCCGAAGGTTAGGAACTCCTGCGAGAGATACACTCGGGGGCTTGCGGCCATCACGCAGCGCCTCGAGCCCTTGTCGGGAATGCTTTCCGACAAGGTTTCTACTGGCCGACGGTGGTGGCCGACGCCACTAGAATTGTCCGCACCTGCGAAGGGTGTCAGTTCTACGCAAGGCAGACCCACCTGCTCGCTCAGGCTCTGCAGACGATACCCATCACCTGGCCTTTTGCTGTGTGGGGTCTGGACCTCGTCGGCCCCTTGCAGAAGGCACCCGAGGGCTACACGCACCTGTTGGTCGCCATCGACAAATTCTCCAAGTGGATCGAGGTCCAACCCCTAAACAGCATCAGGTCCGAGCAGGCGGTGGTGTTCTTCGACAACATCATCCATCGCTTCGGGGTCCCGAACTCCATCATCACCGACAACGGCACCCAGTTCACCGGCAGGAAGTTCCTGGACTTCTGCGAGGATCACCACATCCGAGTGGACTGGGCCGCCGTGGCTCACCCCATGTCAAACGGGCAAGTAGAGCGTGCCAACGGCATGATTCTACAAGGGCTCAAGCCTCGGATCTACAACAACCTCAACAAGTTCGGCAAGCGATGGATGAAGGAACTCCCCTCGGTGGTCTGGAGCCTGAGGACAACGCCGAGCCAAGCCACGGGCTTCACGCCGTTCTTTCTGGTCTATGGGGCCGAGGCCGTCTTGCCCATAGACTTAGAATACGGTTCCCCGAGGACGAGGACCTACACCGACCAAAGCAACCAAACTAGTCGAGAGGACTCATTGGACTAACTGGAGGAGGCTCGGGACAGGGCCTTGCTACACTCGGCGCGGTACCAGCAGTCCCTGCGATGCTACCACGCCCGAGGGGTCCGGTCCCGAGACCTCTAGGTGGGCGACCTGGTGCTTCGGCTGCGACAAGACGCCCGAGGGCGGCACAAGCTCACGCCCCCCTGGGAGGGGCCATTCGTCATCGCCAAAGTTCTGAAGCCTGGAACGTACAAGCTGGCCAACAGTCAAGGCGAGGTCTACAACAACGCTTGGAACATCCAACAGCTATGTCGCTTCTACCCTTAAGATGTTTTCAAGTTGTTCATATACCTCGCTCCCACACAAAGTTTAGTCATCAAGGAAGGGTCGGCCTCGCCTCGGCAAAGCCCGACCCTCCCTCGGGGGCTAAAAGGGGGGAACCCCCTCTGCGTCGAATTTTTTCCTCGAAAAAAGATCCTTTCTATCAGAATTTCTTTCGTGCTTTTTGACTACTTCGAAAGCGGATCCTAAAAACGACAGAGTACACGTAAGCAGCCAAGGCTGACCGAGCCGAGGGACTCCTACGCCTCCGGGATACGGATACCTCACTCATCACCTTCTGCGATAAGTAACTCGCGTTCGGATAAGTGATTCCGCGGACTGAACAAGTCTTCATGTTTGGAAGCTCTTCTGCCGGAGCGATACTTTGAGCCTTCTCAACTGCGTCGGTGACAGAACCCCATGGACGGGTAAGAGTGCGCGTAAGCGGCAAGGCCGACCGAGCCGAGGGACTCCTACGCCTCCGGGATACGGATACCTCACTCATCACCTTCCGTGAGAAGCAACTCTCGCTCGCACAAAACAATTTTGTTACCGACAAAAAAGCCCAGATACTCGAAACAAGAGGAAAAGGGACGCAGCTTTACAACACGGCGAGGGTGTGTTTAGGCCTCGGCGGCCGCAGAAAACACACGCTACAAGATAATTCGATCCTGCAGGCTCGGATCTTGGCGGCTAGAGGGAGCAGCAGCACCCTCGGCGTCAGCAACACCTTCGGCGAGGCCCGACCTAGCCTCGGACGGCGACGCGGTCCAAGGGTCTCTGCTCTAAAGGACAACGTCATCACCAAGCCCGGGCCATCGCCGCCAGGGTCTTCCTCGAGAATCCGGTCCGAGCAGGCGGCTCGGCCGGTCACCCCGAGGCCTCGGCCAGCTGTCCTCCAAGGGCATCAGCCCGGCCCGAGGCCTCGGCAGGTCAATCCCGGCGTCGGACCCGCTAACGGACGACCCGGCCAGGCTCCGGCCGACCAGGTCTTCTTTTTGAGTCGACTCCGCCTCTGTTTGCGCTGACACCGCTACCCCTGGCCTCGGCTCATCGTAGGGAGGCCGAGGGGTTCCTTTAACTGAGCAAGAGAAGCCTCGGGCAACAAGGCTGACCGAGCTGAGGGACTCCTACGCCTCCGGGATACGGATACCTCACTCGTCACCTTTACACAGGGCGACTCACGCTTGGTGAAGCGGTTCATACAACCAACAGGCGAGTCTTAGTGCTCGAAAATGAGGAAAAAACACGGCTCCGTGCCGAAATTACATACATGTTCAGGCCTCGACAGCCACAATGAACAAAAACGCTGGCATTCAAGGTGCCATTACAAAACGGAACTCCGGTTTCACCTCCGCAGGCACGAACAACCCCACTCGACGGAGCAACGGAAGACCGACGAACGGCGCGCCGTCGCCCGCTCCGGCAGCGGCGACGACGACGACTTCTGCTCCGGGGGGCCGAACAGCGGCAGCGATGACCTCAGGGCGGATGCCGCTACCAGGAGGCCCCGCCCGTGCCCAAACTCGTGAGGCAAGGACGGGCAAAAGGCCGTAGAGTTGGAGGTCGGTCCATGGGCGGCCCTGGCTATCTCGTCGGCGGAAGAACCTCTTCCAGCTGCCGTGGCGGAAGCCGGCGCCAAGAGCGGCTCCAAAGCCACTCGGGTCCGAGAGCCAGGCACGCTGCAGCTGCCGGCGCCACGGACGACAACCGCCCTTCCCCCCGATCACTAAGGGAAGGAGCGGGCCACCGCCCACGCAGGGGCCAACCCCAACTCGGCACACTCCCCTCCCCAGCCCTGGTGATGAAAATCCTTGAGGCTGAGGGAGGGGCAGAGGCCGCAGCCCGGTTCGCTTTCCCCCGCCATCGAACTGGAGGTCACCATCTTGGGTGACCGCTGGCGGAGGGGTGCAACCGGGCTGCATGATGAAAATCCTTGAAGCCGAACGATGGCTAAAAGGTACCAACTCCCACGGAGTTGCGTTCCTCCAACGACGAGGTGGAAAGACGGTGGGTATCCCCCATCCGGGGGCTTAGAAGGTGGAAAGACACGATGCATAAGGGAGCGCGAAGACATGGTCGCCTTCCAAGGGGGTCACCCTCCTTTTAAAGGCGGCTCTCCCTACTTGCGTCCCCAGTCGTCGCGGGCTGAGTCTTCTCCAACACACCCCAAGGATCTACCCTGCAGTGCGGGGGCTGGGTCCCACACGTCATGCAAGCCAGCTCAGAGCAGAAGAAGCCAAACCGCCGTGCGTGGTGTGTACAACCGCCCAGCGGTTACAAGCGGCCCTCCACTTTTGCCCAGACCAGCAGGCGAAAGGGCGGGCAGCCATGCAGGCGGCATGCAACCACGCCAAGTGGGCGCACTTCTCCGACTCCCAACACGCCCGGCATGGAGGCCCAGGCCCACGCGTCATGCAACCGGCGCGCCGAATGCTTCGTGCATGCGGCTGCACCGCCGCTTGCGCCACCACCGCGCCTCCTCGACTGTGGAGCCAATACCACGACTCGAGGTGACCCAGCGCATGACCAGGCAGCGCCAGCCTGGCACGACGGTCAATACGGCCAAATATGGGCCGGCAGTAATGGCGGTGGCAGGCGGGCAGGAGCAGTGGTCACGTCGTCAGGCAAGCCTACGTCCCATCCAGGGGCGACGAGAGAACCCTCTCTCACGGCGTGAAGACAACGCGCCCGTGTTCCGCTCCTCGAACGACTCGCGCATGCGCAACGGCCGCCTCGTGAACCACTCGCCCCGTCGCATTCACTCCGCGGCGAGACAGGCGGTGCCCCTGGCAGGAGAAGCGGGCGACGCTTCGCCTTCGCCATAATGACCGCGTCGGAAAAGGTACGCCGCGTCATTCGATTTCGTATCCTTTTCCTTTTTCCTCTTTATCTCTCTTGCAACAGGTACCGGGAAAGGGGGATGCCCCGAAAAGGATCCTTCCCCGTGAAGGAACCTGGCTCCGAGCCTCCCTACTGATCAGAGGTTCGAAGGCTAGCCCCTCGGAAGGGTTCAATAGCCGCCTCAGAGCGCGTGGGCTCCACACCCACTACTGGTCAGAGGTTCGAAGGCCGGCCCCTCGGAAGGGTTCAACGGCCGCCTCAGGCTACTCGGGCTCCGCGCACACTACTGATCAGGGGTTCGAAGGCTGGCCCCCGAAGGGTTCACAGCCGCCTCAGACACAGAGCGAGGGATGACCATGGGTACGTTCGATACATAACCAAGGCTCGGGCTGCGCTCCCAAGGTACCCTAGGACATTTCCGAGACCAGCGGGAAGCATCTTGTAACGGAATCCCATCAGAGGGAGGCATCGAGCCCTCGGACCCCGTCGCCAGGGGATCGGGTCCAGCAGATCACCCGCAGGTACTTTTGGGCGTGCCTCTGGGCCTCTAGCCGACCCCTAACGAACGGGGCACGGACGTCCACTCGGATTACCCGTCTGCAGCTCACCGGGGACACCATGTTCGGCGCCCACCGAGGGCAACATGGCGCTCTCCCCCCCTCCTCCTTGCGGAAAGGCGACGCAAGGGCGTATGTAAAAGAGTCGAGTCTGACCCTGATCCCCTCTCGCCCTGTGCAGAGGCTCGGGGGCTGCTCTCGCAAACCCGGCTCCAGCCACACCGTTGACAGCGTCAACATACCAGCCCGAGAACTTGGGACCCGACCGTACACCCGGGCTACGGCCAGCTCGCATGAGGGAACGACCAGACCAGCCGAAGCATTACACGAGGCATTAAGACCTCGGAGGAGTCAAACCACTCCTCCGAGGCCTCGGGGGCTACACCCGGTGGGTGCGCTCGCGCGCACCCACCGGAACAAAATGCAACCGAGAAAGGCTGGTCCCCCTTGCAAAAAAGTGCGACGAAAGCCTCCAAGCGAGTGCTAACACTCCCTTCGAGGCTCGGGGGCTACTGTCGGGGACCATAATTAGGGGTACCCTCAAGGCTCCTAATTCTCAGCTGGTAACCCCCATCAGCATAAAGCTGCAAAGGCCTGATGGGTGCGATTAAGTCAGGGATCAGTCCATTCGAGGGACTCGATCACGCCTCGCCCGAGCCTAGCCTCGGACAAGGGCAGCCGACCCCGAAGGACCTCCGTCTCACCCGAGGCCCCCCTCCAGCGGTGAACATATTTCCGGCTCGCCCTAGGCCCTGTCTTCGCCAAGAAGCAACCCTGACCAAATCGCCGCACCGACCGACCAAATCGCAGGAGCATTTAATGCAAAGGCGACCTGACACCTTTATCCTGATGTGCGCCCCTCAGCCGACAGAGCCGAAGTGACCGCCGTCACTTCGCCGCTCCACTGGCCGGTCTGATAGAAAGACAGCGCCGCCTACGCCGCTCCGGCTGCGGTGCCACTTGACAGAGTGAGGCTGACAGGCAGTCAGGCCCGGCCACAGGCACCATAGGAAACTCCGCTCCGCCTGACCTAGGGCTCGGACTCGGGCTAAGCCCTAGAAGACGGCAAACTCCGCTCCGCCTGACCCAGGGCTCGGACTCGGGCTAAGCCCCGGAAGACAGCGAACTCCGCTCCACCCGACCCAGGGCTCGGACTCGGGCTAAGCCCCGGAAGACGGCGAACTCCGCTCCGCCCGACCTAGGGCTCGGACTCGGGCTAAGCCCCGGAAGACGGCGAACTCCGCTCCGCCCGACCCAGGGCTCGGACTCGGGCTAAGCCCCAGAAGACGGCGAACTCCGCTCCGCCCGATCCAGGGCTCGGACTTGGGCTCAGCCCCAGAAGACGACGAACTTCGCTCCGCCCGACCCCCGAGGCTCGGACTCCGCCCCGGCCTCAGCCGTCGGTCTCCACCTCGCCCGACCCAGGGGCTCGGACTCAACCTCGGCCACGGAAGACAGACTCGACCTCGGCATCGGAGGAGCTTACACATCACCCAACCTAGGGCGCAGACCAGCCACGTCAACAAGAGGCGCCATCATCACCCTACCCCGAACTGACTCGGGCCACGGGAACAAGACCGACGTCCCATCTGGCTCACTCCGCCAGATAGGCAATGATGGCGCCCCGCATACTCTGTGACGACGACGGCTCTCAGCCCCCTTACGGAAGCAAGAGGACGTCAGCAAGGACTCAACAGCTCCGACAGCTGTCCCTCCGCCAGGCTCCAACACTCCTCCGATGGCCACGACATCACACCAGCTGGGTGCCAAAATCTCTCCGGCTGCCACAACGGCATGTACTTAGGGCGCTAGCTCTCCTCCGCTAGACACGTAGCACTCTGCTGCACCCCCCATTGTACACCTGGATCCTCTCCTTACGCCTATAAAAGGAAGGACCAGGGCCCTCTTAGAGAGGGTTGGCCGCGCGGGGACGAGGACGAAACAGGCGCTCGCTTGAAGCCGCTCGCTCCCTCTCCCACGTGGACGCTTGTAACCTCCTACTGCAAGTGCACCCGACCTGGGCGCGGGACGAACACGAAGGCCGCGGGATTCCCACCTCTCTCACGCCGGTCTCCGGCCACCTCACTTCCCCCCTTCGCGCTCGGCCTCGCGTCGACCCATCTGGGCTGGGGCACGCGGCGACATTCACTCGTCGGCTTAGGGACCCCCCGGTCTCGAAACGCCGACAGCTGAGTATACTAATACTCAGCTAGACTTACCCGGTGTGAGGAGTTTACTCCTCTACCTCTAGACATGCAGTTGTTTGGCTGAGGGGTTTGGTTTGCCAAAAGCACTAGCTGAGTCTAAAATCAAGTTTTATCCTTTTCAAGTTCTAGAGTAATAAGTTAATCTAGGTGAATCCTAGCTATTCATACATGGTATCAAACATTATATCAACCAACACCTTTTTACCAGTCATCTCATTTCCACTTATTACTCAATGCAGTACAATGGATCAAGCAGTCTCATTAGTTGCGAGAAGCAGATGATTCGAATCGAGTTTTTAACCTTGCAAGGTAAACCTAAACACATGACGTGGCGAGGCACTCCATCCCCACACACATCAACCGTCCCCATCGATTCCCTGGCAACAGAAAGAGGCTCACCGCCTTGGCGTACAATGCCCTACTGACCCCGATTGCCGTCGTGCAGTGACCGCACTTGTACCCACCATAACCGGAATGGGAGACCACGTCTCAGGTCGTGTGAGAAGTTCAATCCGCGGGCAGGTTCACTCAGGTAATAGGCTTACCGATTTACCATATTTCTCGGCATGTGTTTAGTACGTTCAAACGCTTGACACAGGTATTCGCACGTTAATCCTTATTCCAATTTCGTCTCGTAGACAACGCATCCCCATGGATCCGTGTCCACAGACCATCATCATTCCGATATAAAAATGGATACAACCAATTCCTGACCTCGTGCGAGTGCTAGAAAAATCACTCGACTTCTACCGAGATCCCTAATTAGCAAAGCAGCTATTCAACCTAGTATACTAGTATCCATCTCAAAAGGAATCCTGAGTTCATGCAACTAGGGTTTTAGACAACTCCTACACTTAAGTGCACAATACAAGCCTACAAACATTAAGTGTAGTAAAATAGCATATATAAACGGTTATGCATAAAACTGGGGCTTGCCTTCAAAAGCTGGGGCAGGTAGATCCTTCGTAGCAGGCTCTGGTGCTGACTCCTGGACTACCTCCTGAGCAACCCCTTGCTCCGGAATGAGCACATACTCTCCGTCAGTGAGATTACAATCTATCGAATGCCATGAATAAGAGACATGTATGTTAATGAGATGTAAAAATTTAGTAAACACGATGTAGGGTGAGATAATGTAAGCCAGTGGTACTAGGGTTTCTTTATCATATGATACTCTAAGTGTTTTATACTTGCCTAGTAGGTTTTGGTTGGAATCAAGATGTTTAGACATGCTTCATAGTTTTAGTAGGTACTTAGGGAGGTTTGGTTGCATGGGTGTGGGTAACATTCTTCATCTCCACTAATTCTCCTTTTTATTTTCTATGTATGTTTTTGAGGTAGGCTTGAACTACCATGATGATTTAAAAATTTTCAAAAATTCTATAAAAACCACAGGGGGTTAATATTGGTTATTGTAGTCTGTTCTACAAATTTGAGGTTAAGAATAATTAGGATAAACTCTAGGCAAAAATAACAAAAGTGAGGGTGGATGGTCACTTTGCACTACAACTATGATTTAGGTGGGGGTTCTGCACTAAAATTTATCTTTGCTAACATCTATGGGTAATGACAGGTCTCTATGCCAAAAATCACAGAAAGTGACTTAATGATTATTTAGTTGTGATTTTTCTAAAGTTTAATGTCAAAAAGGTACTTATAACTAACTTGTCATTTGAAAAATATCAAACAACAGAACTTGTATTTTTCCTAGATTCATACTTGCATAATAGTAGTTATCCGAAGGATTGGGGTGGTTCCTCCTTAGGGTTATTTTTCTAGGATTTTTCTAAGTTCTTATTGTTTTTATAAAATAAAATATGGTGTACTTCCTTTGTACTAACAGAGGGTTCACATAATTTTCTTATGAACTATATTACCTAAGCAAGATAGGAAAAATGTGTTTGTCCTCTGGTTCTTATTTTAAATCCGCTTTTTCATTTTATTAAGGTTTGGGCCAATACAAGTTTTAATGGTTAATCCCTTCTTAACCTAGTATACTGAGGAGTTTAACATTTTTAATCAGGGTAGTCACTAATTAAGTATGCCTCTAGTTTTTCCTACCCTTGGTCTAAAAGTATTTCTATTTTTCCTCTATTTATTTAGTTTTGGGCAGTATACTTATTTAAATTAAAACTCTAAAAAATATTGTAGGAATCAGGGTGTTTATTAATTTTGCTGAATTGTTCATAATATTTAGGACCTAGCAAAATTAGTTTGACCAAATTTGGTAGAATAAAACTCAAGTTATGAATTTTTAAGTTCTCTACTTATTTAAAAAGAATAAATCTTAAAGGTTTAAGAAAGGCAGCTTTGCGCCGGGACCCCTGGGGTTTTCCTTAACTAAAAATTTAAATCCGTGCCCCTGGGAACTATTCACTAGAGTCACTAACATTTCTAATAAACCCCCCTGCTTTTCCCTCACTTAACCCGAGCTCCCTCCTCGCCGGAATAGTGGCCGCATAGAGGAAAAAGGGTGGCACGGCTTACCGGCGGCGGGAGAGGTCCGGTGGAGGGCTGGGTGAGGTCCGAGAGATCCTGGCTGTCACGTCGGTGATGGCCGGAATAGGGCTGGCCACGTGCGCAGGCGGTCGGGCTCATCGGCGTCGTGTGCCCCGGCCTGCTCACGGCAGTAGAGTTCAATTAACCGTACAGGGAGCTTCATTGGAGGTCAAGGATGTTGTAGGCGCAAGGAATCAATGAGTGGCTTACCGTGTAGCTTGGTCTACGTGCGACGGCGACCGGTTGAAGTCTGGCGACGTCAATCTGGCGTCTCCGGTGAGGTGGTGTTCAGTCTGCGGGCTCGGGGAGCTTCACTGAGCTCCGGGAACTTGTGCTCGGGTGGGGTTGGGAGTGAGCGGGGGCGTACGATCGAGGCCGGGGTTGGCTTTATAGCCAAGGGCGCGGCGCGACACGCGCGGGGCCAAGCGCCTGGGCGTGCTCTGGCATTGCCAGGGTGCATCGAACACGTGGTCGTGTTATTCTGCCCATGTTCTTGCGCCTGCTGAGCAGCCAAACGTGTGAATATTGCCTTATGACTTGTGTAAGATTTCTTCCCTGCACCTAGAGCTATCTAGTTCATGTGAGTTCCAAGGGGAGATCGGGTCTGGTTTGGAAGATATGGTGGCACCAAGTCTTGTCTGTCTGCACTGTTCATCTCGCGACAAAATAGATGCCAAACCGTGTCAAACAACCTTGGTTTGGTTTCAAACTTTTCAGGGGTGTGCCTTCGGTAGTTTGGCTATGTTGGAGGGAAAATCCTCCGGCCGGGTGGCGGAATACACCCGCCCTAATCCTAAGATGAGGAGGGGGCCTCAGCGCTTGCCTATTTGGTGAATTTCGCACGAACACAAGAACACTCAAGGGTTTATAGTGGTTTAGGCCGCTGGAGCGTAATACCCTACCTCCACTGTCTGTAAGTTGTATTGAGATGGTCCCTTGTAACGTTGTGTCCCCTCCCTTTTATAGTTTAAGCGGGGTACATACAAGGATGCTGAGCTCCGACATGCAGGCCCAGGAGCATAATGGAAGGAATACATTATGTGAATAATTAATGCTGACAACACACATGAGTAGAGGCGTATAGGCGGAGGCACTCAGATTCCCTCCGCCTTAGTAATGCATGAGTAATCAGCGGGAGTCATGATGACTGCAGTCCATGTAGTATTGATAGGCAGTGACCCTTTTCCTGGTAACGCGGGAGTAATGGTGAGTCATTGTCATTGCTATGCTAACGTGTGAGTAATTAACAGCACGGCCCACGCAATGTGGACTGGGCGTGCCGCCTGTCACTGGAATGGACAGACGCACGTCTTATCCGTAATAAATGCAAAGATGCGCGTAGCCCAGAGGCTTTATGTCAAGCTCCGCCCATTGGCTTACGCCGTGCATAGTAGGCCACGTGGCAGCATCGGGTCTCCGCCTGGGCGGGGAGCAGGCGTGTATGTGATAAGGTCCGGATCCCACCAGATCAGGTCTGGACATGTGTCGGCACTAGACCCCCGCCTGGGTCTTGATTAAGGCCCGGGTATGCTCTATCCTGGGACCCTAGGACCCCACTGTGGACGGCCTGGACCCCATACAGGGGGTCCGGATCCCATTCCAGGGGTCTGGTTCACACACGTGGAGGTCCTGGACCAAACTTGGAGGCCCGGACCGTATATACAGGGGTCCGACACCTTCCCATGGGGGTCTGGACATGTGGCGGCACCAGACCCGCCCATGTGGTGGGGTCTGGTTCTGTTGCTGGCCCAGAGTAGTCGCCCGAGGCTGGGGCGAGTCATGGCCTGGTCCTACATACGGCTCTTTTACCACACGACTAAAAATAGCCGCGTGGGTACTGCGTCTTTATATAGTAGTAAGGGGTACCCTAGTTTCAGGGTACCGACATTGGCCCCCAGGCCAACCTCATGGGAGGATGCGAGCCTGCAGGTGGGGCCAAAGCTTGTACTTTGCCTCAACATGGCCTGATCGGTGATTGGCGCGCTGTTTTACCACGTCTACTGGCGCGCCCACTGTCAATCCACCTTTAGTCACGTCAACTGCCATATCTGTCCCCGCGGCTAACTGACCCACGGTCCTCACGCCTGGTGGTTTCGTCGGGCCCCGCGCAGGGCGCCTCGGTGCCGCTGCACTGGTTTAAAATAACCTTTTGTCTTCTACAGCGGCCCCAAGGAGGCACGCTATCGTGTGCGGCAGTTTGCATCCCGCTCTTTCCGCACCCGAAATCCGGCACACGAATTGTATGACTTGTGGACCCGGGCCCCCGTGTCAGACACTGGGCTGCCTGGGCCCTATGTGCTCGTCGAACGGGATTTCTTGCAGCATTTCAGGGGCGCGTGGGAGAGTTTCCCTGAGAAAGGATTCAGGTTTCCTTGAAAAAGGATTCACCCCGAGTGTAGCAGTTACCTTTTCGCATTCTCTCCCAATCGGTTGCGCCCCTTTGCCTTCATGCTCCTTTGTTCCACGCCCGCGCCGCCGCACATGCCATGGCTTCGCTCGGTCATCCTGATCGCTTTCAAGCTGAGGAAGCACTCAATCTGGTGCACGGCCTGCTTGGGTGGAGCGCGCCAGGGCTCGCCGGAAGAATCCATGCCGGCGCTGCCTCCCTTGGCGATCTCGCCGCCGGGGAGTTTGTGTTGTTCACCTCCTACATCTCTTGCGGGTTGGCGCTGCCGATTTCGTCCTTCTTCCTACTACTGCTGGAGGAGTTTGGGCTTCAGCTTCAACACCTCACGCCTCACTCCATCCTCCAGGCAGCGATCTTCATCCACCTCTGCGAGATGTTTGTAGGTGTGGCCCCTGCACTTCCCTCTTCCGCTACTTCTTCGTGCTGGTCAGGTCCAGGAAGACTAGGGACCACATTGGTGCCTACTACTTTTAGACGAGGCTAGACCCGGCCATAGTCTACATCCCCACCTTTGGTGGTGCGAGGTTGGAAAACTGGCGCAGCGATTGGGTGATTGCCAGCACCGAGGCCAACAACCGCCTCATCCTGCAGAGCAATGGGCCAGCCCTTGACCGCAAGAATGGAGGACCAAGCCATCCCTCTCACCAGAGTTCCTACTCGTATTGGACAGGATCAAGGTCTTGGCCACGAGCAGCCTGACATCAATGCACGTGGTCGGCGATCTCCTGAAGCGCCGGATCGTGCCGCTGCAGAGGAGGCCACGCCTGTCCTGCTGGTTCACCGGCCCGAACGACTTCGGTAGGATCCAGCACGGGCAGGGTACCGATCTGTCCTGGGATGAGCTGGAACTCCTGGTGGGAGGGATTACTAAGAAGACTTTTGTCCCTGAATCCCTGATACTCCCCCAGGACATCCTGGCGCTCTGTGATGACCCAGGCCTGAGGACGGCGATCTTGGCCATGTTGCCGACTCTCGACGACAGCGGCGTGGCGGTTCGTCAGACCGGCGGCCGGGACCCCCTCCACGGGATCTGGATCTTTGATGTACTGGCTGGGGGTCCCTAGCCCGCCGGTGTGGCTCCCAGCGCTAATCCCTCCATGGCCCCTAGCCCCTTGGACAAGGGCAAAGGGGTTGCAAGTAGTGCCTTCGCCTTAGGTAGCTCCGAGGGGTCGAAGGAGGAGAGGCGACGCAGGCTGCATCGTGCTGACAGTCGCTCATTTTGGAGCCCCCTAGAAGCACCAGAGTGCTGCAGGTGGGACCAAGGAGGCCAGCTCCCAGGCCCGCGACGCGCAGAGGCGCGTGAGCCCTCCGATTCCGCTGCCACCACCACCATCTGGGGGTGATCACTCCCGGGAGCACCAGCAACAACAGCAGCATGAGTGGCAATCGCCTCGCTTCTAGGGTCACTAGAAAGTCTAGGGCCCCAAGTAAGTGTAGTCCCTTTTTCCACGAGTCTAATCATCATGCCGACAAGTCTTAACCCATCATTTGTTTGCTAGGGCTTCTTCCTTCGCTGCTCCCAAGGTCTCGCCTCCTCCACCAGACACCAGGCCCACCGACGGGTCTGGCTCTCAGTAGCAGGAATCCACTGAGGGTGGTGCCGGCGGTCCGCTCCCAGCTGCTGCCAGGACAGCGCCAGTGGCTTCCCATGCCCTAGTTAGGGATCTGGTGGCAGCGGCACCAGCGTTAGGCGGTGTCGCAGTGGTGGAGGAGGTCCCAGCTGTGGGATCTGCGCCCACTCCTGACACTGGGGGGTGACACAGGAGGCGTGTCCAGCTCCAACCCCCCGCCTGCTCCGGAGGAGATGGAGGTGGTGTTTGGGCGGCGACTCTGGTCGGGTGCCGAGCAAGAAGCTGCGCCAGTCCCCCTCCCCCGAATGTTGTCTCGTGCCCACCAGGTCCTTAGTGAAACTGAGGCAGCAATCTTGCGGGAGTGGGAGGTGCTTGAAGCTGAGCACCAGCGCCTCAGTGACTGGCGCACCCAAATGGAGGAGCGCACCAAGACGGCGTCCCGACAGTTCGCCTCCGAGCGGTCCCAACTCGAGCGGGACCGCAAGGAGTACAAGAGAGACCTCTAGAGGGTGTGCCAGGGAGCTGGAGGCGACCCAGAGGGAGAAGAAAGTGGCTTGGAGGGAGGAAGCCGTGACCCATAGGGAGGCCCTCACGATGGAGTACCAGGACAAGTTGAGTGCTCTGGACCAGACTCTAGAAGCCCAGCGGGCCTAGCAGGTGAAGGCCGTGGAAAGGCTACAGAAATGGCAGCAAGAGCTCGAGGGCAAGGCCAGCGATGCCGCCCTCGCCGAGGAAAACCTTAAGGAGAAGGAACTGTCCTTGGACAGGCAGGAGGCGGACCTCGCCAGGCGAGAGACAGATCTCGCCTTCAGGGAAGAAATGCTCACCCGGCGAGGCGATTTGCTGGCCGAGCACGAGCTCGAAGAAGAGGAAAAAGAGAGGAAGCTAGAGGAGCAGATCCGCCAGTTCAATGCAGTGCAGGCAGCACCGGGCCCCTAGGCAATGGAGGCCACCAGAAAGGCACTTGAAGATCTCCAAGCAGAACACCGCGCTGGGGTCTAGTGCATCGCCGAGTGGGTCGGCGAGGCAAGCACGACACTGGTGCCACTAGGGATGAGCCCCATCCCAGTGTTGGAGCTGCCAGTGTCGATCTCTGATGCCCTCTCGGTGCTGGACTCCGCCGCCGATCGCCTTCGGCGCCTGGATCAGATCCTTGGTGCCTGCTTGGAGGCAAAGGGCAGCAAGCTCTGCCGGGCGGTGGTTGCATACGTCCTGACGTGCTTCTGGAGTCACGACCCTGCCATATCCTTGGCGCCGGTGATCGATGGTCCGGTAGCAGCCACAGAAGACGTCGCCCGGGAGAGTGTTCAAGATGCAGTGGAGATGGTGACCGCGCGCTTTCAGCGTGATCCTGCCAACGCCGAATAGTTGAACCTG
Organism: Zea luxurians; assembly: GCA_029449295.1. NCBI lineage: Eukaryota > Viridiplantae > Streptophyta > Magnoliopsida > Poales > Poaceae > Zea > Zea luxurians. The sequence continues at coordinate 5,938,141 of JAOPSE010000005.1, read as the reverse complement.
CAGAGACAAGGCAAGGGTTCCGCTGGGGGCGGCTGTAATAACTTTTGGTCTTGTAACATATTTTAAGAACCGTTAATCAAGTAGAAACTAGAACTTATCTGTATGTTATTTGCCCTTGTTATGTGTAGCATCATCAACTTCTCTCTGGTACTTGGCCCCCTGGGAGGCAGGCTCGACGTGTCGAGGCTGGATACCAGTATACCAAAGGAAAAATTGGTGGTCAAGCCCCTAGAGGTAGTCTCTACAGTTTGAGACTACCTACCTCTGGACTGGGAGCTGGACCTGCACACAGCTTCGGCTTTGAAGTTTTAGGAGCACACCCATAGGACCCACCGTCTGGTATCTTTCATCCTTTGATTCATGCAACAGGACCTGCAGGATTTAGCCTAGGAAGCCAAGCCGTATGCCCGGACCCACAGGATCACAGTTCCAAATACTAGGACACTCGTTGCAGAGCGGTGGAGCATGCAGGCTTAGGGTACAGAACCTTGCTAAGCAGCTACACAGCTTCGGACCACTCTAGGAGACGAGCGTCCATTCTCTAGAACTGGACCCCAGGTTACCGAACCCCCTGCAGCAGTAGAGGGGTCCTGAACTGCAAGCCTGGCTTCTCAATTCGGATGTCATCATACTAGCAAGGGTAGGAAACTGTATGGGTGAGTTAGATAAAAAATAATGCTTGTAAACTAAAGTAGAATAAAACCATCACAAAAGCACATTTAGGGGGTAAATCTTTTCCTTATAACTTGATATACATGGGTGTAGACCAATAGACTAGGCTTACGAGGGCGGGCCTCACCGGATTGACGAACACATATGTGCAACCTAGTTACAAAGGAAGAAAACTCAACCCCCCAGTTTTGCTTCTATGGATAGAAATTACGAAGATGCTCTATATTCCAAGGATTGGGAAGAGGTACTCCTTCTGTTGTGGCAAGGTGGACACACCCGGGTCGGCATATTTCTGTCACCTTGAAGGGTCCTTCCCAACTTGGGGAGAGTTTGTGGAGCCCTTCTCGGTTCAGTACTCGCCTTAGGACTAGGTCTTCGACCCTGAGCTCCCTACTATGCACAAACCGCTGGTGGTAGCGCCTGAGCGCTTGGTTGTACCGTGCATTTCGGATCTCCGCTCGCCATCTATGTTCATCGATGAAGTCCACGTCCTCACGCCGTAGTTGTTCCAGCATAGATTCATCGAAAGAATGGACCCATGGCGAGCCCATAATGATTTCCAGGGGAAGACAGGCTTCAGCCCCGTAGACCAGGAAGAATGGGGTCTCCCCGGTAGCTCGGCTGGGTGTGGTCCGGTTCCCCCCATAGTACACACGGAAGCTCATTAACCCAATTTGCACCATGCTTTTTTAAGCAGTCATAAGTGCGTGTCTTGAGTCCCCTAAGGATTTTTGCATTTGCCCTCTCAGCTTGGCCATTGCTCTTGGGATGAGCTACAGACGCAAAGCATAGCTGGGTGCCAATGCCCTCGCAATACTCTTGGAAGAGCCGACTTATGAACTGGGTCCCATTGTCCGTAATGATACGGCTTGGGACCCCAAATCTACAGATAATCGACTTGAGGAAGGTAACAGCAGCACCCTGGGTGATACTGACCACAGGGGTGGCCTCTGGCCACTTTGTGAATTTGTCGATAGCGACGAAGAGGAAACGGTAGTCGCCGACAGCCCTGGGGAATGGTCCTAGGATATCCACCCCCATACGGCGAATGGCCAGGAGGGTGGAATCATTTGCAGAGCCTGAGCCAGTGTGTGTATCTGCTTTGCATGGAACTGACATGCTTTGCAGGACTTTACCAACTCAGCTCCATCCTGGAGAGCAGTTGGCCAATAGAAACCGTACCGGAAGGCCTTACCAACCAGTGTGCGGGATGATGAATGACTTCCGCACTCTCCTCCATGGATCTCTGCGAGCAGCTCACGACCCTCCTCCTGGGTGATGCACCGCATGAGAATGCGTTGGCACCACAGCGGTATAGATCCCCTTCTACCACCGTGTATCGTTTAGCCAACCGCACTATGCGCTCTACGGATACATGATATTTAGGAAGGATATTTTCTTTCAGGTAGTCCCGGATCTCAGAGATCCATGCATTGGGACCTCTCTGAGCTACTGGCTGTGACGCTAAGAGGTTGGCAGGACCCTCTGTAGCACACACAATCCTTGGTGGGCTCTGCAGATGGAACGCCACTGGGACCGCTAGCTTTGAGGTGCTAGTCTCGCCCCCTTCGCCTGGTTCGGCAGGCTGGGTGGTAGGTCTCAACAGCCGTCTTTTGAAGACGCCCTCGGGCACGGGTGCCCAAGTTGATGCCCTCGTGGAGAGTTCATCTGCTGCTGAGTTGTTAGCCCGAGGAACATGTTGCAGTTCCAGTGCAATGAAATCCTTTTCCAGCTTCCTTACATGGAGGAGGTAAGCTGCGAGCCTGGGCTCATTGCAGCTACATTCTCCGCGGACCTGCTTGACAATCAGCTGAGAGTCCCCCTTCACAAGGAGCTAGCGGATCCCTAGGGATAGGGCCGCAGTCAAGCCGAAAATCAGTGCTTCATACTCTGCCATGTTGTTGGTGGCCTTGAACTCAAGGTGCACCATGTACTTCACTTGATCTCCGCTTGGGTCGATGAGGACAACTCCAGCACCGCCACCCTGCTGGCGGGCAGATCCATCGAAGAAGAGCGTCCAATGGGGCTCGGTGAAGACCGGAACCCTGGGCTCCGCAGGTGTGGGGTCTGAATCGGGATCCAGACCCCCAGGAGCGCTCGGGGAAGGGGTCCATTCCACGATGAAGTCAGCCAGGACCTGGCTCTTGACAGCATGGCGAGGCTGGAACTCCAGTTGGAACTCAGCAAGCTTCGCGGCCCACATGGTGATGTTGCCTATGGCGTTAGAGTTGTGGAGAATGGCCCTCAATGGGAAGGAGGTCACCACCACAACTCTATGTGCCTGAAAATAGTGGAGCAACTTCCTGGATGAAACAAATATAGCATAGATAAGCTTGTGCGTCTCATGGTACCTAGCCTTTGCCTCATGGAGGACTTCGCTGACGTAGTAGACTGGCTTCTAGATGGTTTGGACCCCTGTGGTTGGTCCTGAGCCCTCAAACTCTTGACTTTCCATCACCATCGTGGTGGTCGGACCACCACCTTCTCCTAGGGGAACTTTCTGACTCCCCTGGGGATGTTGTGTCGTCCTTTCGGCGACCAGCACCATGCTCACCACCTCTGTAGCCGCTGCAATGTATAGTACAACGGCTCCCCTAGCTCTGGAGCTACCAGTATTGGTAGGGACACAAGGTGCTGTTTCAACTCTTGAAAGGCTCGTTCTGCCTCCTCAGTCCAAGAGAATGGGCCGGACTTCCGTAATAGCTTGAAGAAAGGTAGCGCCCTCTCAGCTAGTCTTGAGATGAAGCGGCTAAGGGTGGCCAGTGACCCCATAAGCTTCTAGACGTCCTTGATTCGGGCCGGAGGCCTCATTGTCTCAATTGCTTTGATCTTCTCTGGGTTTGCTTCAATGCCCCGGTGCGAAACCAGGAATCCCAGCAACTTCCCTGCGGAGACACCAAAGACGCACTTTTCTGGGTTCAGCTTCGTGTGTGTTGCCCACAACTTGTCAAAGACCAGGGTTAAGTCTTCCACTAGGGTCAACCCTCTCTTAGTTTTGACCATGATGTCATCAACGTATACCTCTACCCTGTCCCTATTCAGGTCACCAAAAGTCTTACTCATTGCCTATACAAATGTTGGCAAGGCATTTTTCAGACCGTAAGGCATTACAACATAACAGTAAAGCCCATCCACAGTTACAAAAGCGGTATGCTTCCTATCTTGCCTAGACATCTGGATCTGATGGAAACCAGAGTAAGCATCTAGGAAGGACATGAGGTCGCACCCAGAGGTAGAATCCACGATTTGATCTATTCGTGGAAATGGATATGGGTCCTTGGGACAGGCCTTATTGAGGTTGGTGTAGTCGATGCACATCCAAAGCTTCCCGTTAGCCTTGGGAATGATGACTGGATTGGCCAGCCATACTGGGTGATGGACCTCTTCGATGAAGCCAGCGCGCAGCAGTTTCCGGACCTCCTCACGGATAAAATCCTGCCGCTCAATGGACTGTCTCCGAGGCTTTTAACTCACCGGTTTGGCATCAGGGTGGATCTTCAGATGGTGCTCGATCACCTCCCTGGGGATCCCAGGCATCTGCGACAGTTCCCATGCGAATAGGTAGGCATTTGCCAGGAGGAAGGCGATGAGCGCGATTTCCTATTTCTCGTCCAGATTGCCCATGATGCGAGTGGTCTGGGAGGAATCCCAGCTGAGCTGGATAGTCTTGATGGGACCGACATCTGCTCCAGATGGTTGCACCTTAGGCACCTTGGTATGCACCTTGATATCGGAAGTCGAGGGGTCCCTCCCCCCATCATCCGGGCGAGCGGTTTCTGCCGCCAGGGCGTGCAACTTCTCGACAGCTGCAAGCGCAGCGGGGCGGTCTCCTCGCACAGTGAGGACCCAGCAGGGGACGACATCTTGAGGACCAAGTACTCGTAATGGGCAATGGCCATGAACCGGTATAGGGCCGGCCTGCCAATGATGGCATTGAAAGAGAAGTTAACCTCCACAACATCGAACTGGACGTTCTCAGTGTGGAAGTTCTCCTCAGTCCCGAATGTAATCGGGAGTGTGATGCTCCCAAGGGGATACACCGGTTGAGGGCCCACTCCGGAGAATGGGCGAGAGGGTCCCAGTCGAGATCCTGGGATCTGCGGCTGCTTGAACACAACATGACTGATGACGTTGAGCCCAACTCCACCATCAATCAGGACATGATGTAGCCTCATGTTGGCGATGACAGGGGCGGTGATGAGTGGTAGTATGCTGGCCCCTGCCATGTTTTCGGGGCAGTCAGACACCCCGAAGGAGATAGTGGTGCTCCGCCACCGCTGATTTGGGGCTACCTTCGGGACCCCTGGGGTCACCGAAAGGACCTCGTGGCGCAGGGACTTTACGTTCGTACGGGAGGTGAGCTCCCAGCTTCCGCCATACATCAAGTACAGCTTCTTGTGGCGGTCGTTGTCATCACCGGAGTCGGAGTCTCCAGTGAGGATGTCCTTGATAACTTGCTCGGGGGACTGATACCCGAGGTCCCGTTCTCCCGCGGCCAGGTCACCTTCGTCGACCTTCTCCTTGCCAGGCCGGCGATGAGGCGGCGAGCCATCCTTGGAGGCCTGCTCGCACTGCTCGCTAATGCGCTTCGTGAGCTTGAGGATCTCTCGGCATTCCGAGGCACTGTGACGACTGTTGGGATGGATAGGGCATGACCCACTATTACTTCCCTGTTGCCGTGGGCGCTTGCCGCGCTCGTCCCGGCCTCCAGCTGCAGCTACGGCGACCGGAGCACCAGACTGCGGCCTATTGTGGCAGAACCACCCGAATTATTCCAACTTAAGTGCCTAAGTCCCACCTTAAAGGCTAGACCACACTTAAATAGGAATAAAATGTCAGTCCCTCGGATCTAGTCTGACGAGGCCACTAACAGGATCAAGTACAACGTACTCAGTCAAAGGTGAGGCACAGAGCAAATACAATAAAGCATAAAACCAAACATTAAGGAGTACTTAATTTATTACAACATCATCGGAATGTTAACAAAAGCAGTGATCATTGTTTGGAATGCAGCGGAATAAAACTAACGATAAATAAACGGAGAGATGGGGAAGCCTGGCCCATCACTCCTCATGCTCCTCCTCTGCCGAGGTAGGGTCCCACTCGACTGTCCAAATCAGTGGCAAGATGGACGGCCAAGTCACTCCAGCAACCATGTCCTCCAGAGAACCTGTAAAATTATGCCACAAGCAAGGCTGAGTATACTAATACTCAGCTAGAATTACCCGGTGTGAGGAGTCTACTCCTCTACCTCTAGACATGCAGTTGTTTGGCTGAGGGGTTTGGTTTGCCAAAAGCACTAGCTGAGTCTAAAATCAAGTTTTTGCTTTTCAAGTTTTAGTGTTCTCTCTTCAGACTAAATGTGTACCTATCTAATCATACATGGTATCAAGCATTTAGCAATTAACATCTTTTGCCAAGTCAACACATTTCCACTTGTTACTCAATGTAGCAGCATGGATCAAGCAGTCTCATTAGCTGCGAGAAGCAGACGATTCGAATCGAGTTTCAACCTTGCAAGGTAAACCTAAACACACGATGTGGCGAGGCACTCCGTCCCCACACACATCAACCGTCCCCATCGATTCCCTGGCAACAGAAAGGGGCTCACCGCCTTGGCGTACAATGCCTCACTGACCCCGACTGCCGTCGTGCAGTGACTGCACTTGTACCCACCATAACCGGAATGGGAGACCACGTCTCAGGTCGCGTGAGGAGGGCAATCTGCGGGTAGGTTCACTCAGGAACTAGGCTTACCGATTTACCATATTTCTCAGCATATGTTTAGTACATTCAAACGCTTGACACACGGTACCACACCTTAATCCTTATTCCAATTTTCGTCTCGTAGACAACCAATCCCCATGGATCGTTGTCCATAGACCAACATCATTACGATATGAAAATGGATACAACCAATTCCTGACCTCGCGCGAGTGCTAGAAAAATCACTCGACTTCTACCGAGATCCCTAATTAGTAAAGTAGCTACTCGACCTAGCATACTAGTATCCATCTCAAAAGGAATCCTGAGTTAATGCAACTAGGGTTTCAGACAACTCCTACACTTAAGTGCACAGCACAAACCTATAATCATTAAGTGCAGTAAAATAGCATATATAAACGGTTATGCATAAAACCGGGGCTTGCCTTCCAAAGCTAGGGCAGGCAGATCCTCGATGGCAGACTCGGGTGCTGGCTCCTAGACTACCTCCTGAGCAACTCCTTGCTCCAGAATGAGGATGTACTCCCCATTAGCGAGATTACAGTCTATCGAATGCAATGGACAAGATAGATGCATATTAAGGACATGGTAATTTGTAAAGGCCATGCACAGTAAAATAGTACTAAGTTTAGTGGTACTCTTAGGGTTTCTTTTGGGTATACTTAATGGTTTTATACCTTCACCCATGGAATTTTGGATGACTTATATTCTTTAATTGTACTTTTATGTTCCATGAGATCCTTGGAAGGTTTTGGTTGTACATTATCTATTTCTCCCAAAATTCCCTCTTTCTTGCTATGGCTTCTTATTAAGCATTTTTGAACTATCATGGTCAGTTAATATTTTCAAAAAAAATGTTGTAAAAATTATAGTGGGTAAATATTTACCTCTGTGGGTTATCCTAGAAATTTGAGGTTGAAATTAATTCAGATGCTCCTTGTGTAAAATTATCAAAAGTAAGGGTAAAAGGGCACTTTATACTACAACTCTAATTTAGGTGAGGTCTCTGCACTAAATTATATTTTTGTCAAGATTCATAGGTGATATTAGGCCTCTGTGTTAAAAATCACAGAAAAAGGCATACTGGATATTTAGTTGTGAATTTCTAAAGTTTAATGCCAAAAAGGTACTTATAACTAACTTATTATTTGAAAAATATCAAACAACAGAACTCATATTTTTCCTATATTCATAATAACAAAATTTTAGTTATCCCAAGGTTTGGGGTGTTTTTTCCCCTCAGGATTATTTTTCAAAGATTTCATGGTTTTCACAAAATAAAAGGTACTTCATTCCTTTTGTATTAACAGAGGGTCTAACAAAATTTTCCAGTGAACTATGTTAAATCAGTGAGCTAGCAAAAATGTGGTTGCCCCCTGGTTCTTATTTTAAATCCCCTTTTCTATTTTTCTTAACTTTGAGCCAAAATAAGTTTAAATGGTAAACCCTTCCTTAATTTGTTGTACTGAGGGGTGTACTATTGTTAAACAGCTTAGGGAGTGGTTAAGTACTTCTCTGGTTTTTCTTAACCCCAGTCTAATAGTGTAGCTATTTTTCCCTCTTTTATTTAGCTTTTGGCCAGAATACTATTTAATTACAAACTTTAAAATCTTCTGCAATACTTAGGGGGTTTTGCATTTTTCCTAGGTAGTTCACATTATTTAGAATTCAGCAAAATTGGTTTGACCAAATTTGGCTGAATAAAACTGAAGTTATGAATTTTACAAGCTCTGTTTGTATTTAAATGAGAAATGTTTAAAAGGTTTTCTGGAAAACCAGTTTGCACCGAGGACCCTGGGTTTTTCCTAAACCAACTCTTAAACTTATGCCCCTGCGCCACTATTCACTTGAGTCTCTGACCATTCAAAAACCCCCCTGACTTCTTTTCCTTCTTCCCCGAGGTCCCTCCCCCCCTTTAAACAGTACCCGCGAAAGAAAACAGGGTGACGCGGCTTACCGGCGGCGAGGGAGGTCCGGCGAAGGGCGGGGTTGGCTCCGGGAAGTCCTTGCGGTCATGACGAGGTACGGCTCGACGACGGTGATGGCCGGAATCGACCGGTCCACGTGCGCAGGCGGGCGAGCTCGTCGGCGGCGTGTGCTCCGGCCTATCCACGGCGATATAGTTCAATCCAAGGGCACGGGGAGCTTCACGGGGCGCTAAGGAGTCTACCCGTGCAAGGAATCGACGAACAACTCACCATGGAGCTCGGTCTACGCTCGCCGGCGGTCGGGTGAAGTCCAGTGACCTTGATCCGGTGTCTCCGGCGAGGCAGAGCTCGATTCCATGCTCTGGAAGCTTCACGAGGCACGTAGAGTCTCTCTCGAGGGTCGGACGAGGTTGGGAATGGCTCAGTTGTCCGGTCTACGTTGGTGGGTTCTCGGGTGGCCGCTGGCACGCCGTGTGCAGGGCAAACACCGGTGATCTTGCGCTTCAGCGAGGTCGAGAGCGAGCGGGGGCATACAGTTGAAGCCTCGGCTGGCTTTATAGGCACGGGCGAGGGCACGGGCTTGGCTTGGCGCGGCGTGGGGCACGCGGGTTTGGGCACCGGGCGTGCTCTGGCGAGGTCAGGGCGTGTCGAACACGTGGAGGTGTGTTTCTACCCTTGTTCAAATGCTTGCTGAGATCGCAAACATGCGAATCTTGGCAAAAATCCTGCACAGACCTCTTCCTGGCACCTAGGGCTATCTCTTGTATGTGAGTTCCAATGGGAGATATGCCCTGGCTAGGGAGATATGCGGACGCCAAATCTGGGTTGTCTCACTGTTTACCCCAAGACAAAAGTGGTGTCAAATCATGTCAAACAAATTTGGCTCAGGTTCAAATTATTCCAGTGGGTTCCTTAGGTAGTTTGGCTCCTTTTTGGTATTCATACCAAGTGGTTTTGGCGCCATTAACTAGGTGAACATTTTTGCACATTTGCTTAACCTTTCCCTTAAACCAGGGTTTTGGGAGTTAAGGGCTCAAGAAGGGTCTAGAGTTTAATCTTCTCTTGCCCAAGGTGATAACTGCATAAATGCTTGGGTAATGCTTTTGTCATGGACATTCCTTAGCTAACACATTATTCCCAAGGTTTTGGGTGCTCCTTCTCCTCCACTTAACCACATGAGATAACATGTCATGAGTGCAAGTAGGGAGTCAGGGCCTTGGTAACACCTGGGGTGTTACAGCCCTCCCCCCTTAAAGGAATCTCGTCCCGAGATTTTGGGTAGGGATCCTTTAGAGGGGTAACAAGAAGGTGTGCTGGTGTGTTGCATTTTCCTTTAGCCAAGTTTCTCTAGTTAACTGCTTTTCGAATGTCATTCTCTTTGCAACTTCAGAAGGAAGTCCTTTTAAAGTTATTCTCAAATCTTACTTTACCCTTAACAACTAAGTTTTTATTATATGTAGATTCAAAGGGCAGGTGGGGGTGGGGTTTTTTTTATTTCATACCGACTCCTTTGGGTAGAAAGTCAGGGAAGCGAGAACGCAGAAAATCCTCAGTCTCCTAGGTGGCCTCTTCTACGGAATGGTGGCTCCACTGAACTTTATACATCCTGATCGACCTTGCCCGAGTTGATCTCTCCTTTTGGTCCAATATCTTGATGGGGTGCTCTGGATAAGGCAAGTCTAGTTCTATCTCCAATTCTGGTTCCGGTAGCACTTCCATGGGTAAGCGGACACACTTTCGTAGCTGAGATACGTGGAACACATCATGAACTGCTGACATATGGGGTGGCAACTTCAATTGATATGCTACAGGTCCACAAGTCTCTTTGATCTCATAGGGCCCAATGTAGCGAGGAGCTAACTTGCCCTTGATTCCAAATCTCTGAGCACCTTTGGTGGGTGACACCTTAAGATAAACATGATCTCCCACTTCAAATTGTAGAGGCTTCCTCCTCTTGTCATAATAACTCTTTTGTCTGGCCTGAGCAGCTTCTAGGTTCTTCTTAATGACTCTGACATTCTCCTCGGCTTCAAGTACCAGGTCAGGTCCAAAGATTTCCCTCTCTCCAGCTTGTGACCAATTTAGCGGTGTTCTACACCTTCTCCCATACAAGGCCTCAAAAGGTGCCATCTTTAGGCTGGACTAGTAACTATTGTTATAAGAGAATTCTGCTAATGAAAGGCACTTGTCCCAATCCTTACCATAGTGTAGCACACATGCCCTCAACATGTCTTCCAAAATCTGATTCACCCTTTCTGTCTGACCATCTGTTTGAGGATGGTATGATGAGCTTCTTATTACATGGGTCCCAAGTGATTCTTGCAATTGCTCCCAGAAACGTGCTACGAACGGTGCTCCTCTGTCAAACCCAATAGTCTTTGGGATTCCATGCAAACGAACTATCTGGTCAATATAGATTTATGCATATTTTTCTGTCCTGTGGGTGGTATGTACTGGCAAGAAATGAGCTGTCTTGGTCAACCTATCCACAATGACCCAAATAGAATCGTGGTGACGGGAGGTATTGGGCAATCCCACAATAAAATCCATGCAGATATCCTCCCATTTCCAAGATGGTATGGGAAGGGGCTGTAAGGTGCCTGCCACCTTCAAATGACTGGCCTTGACTCTTTGGCAAGTGTCGCATTCTGATATATACTTAGCAATTTACCTCTTCATTCTGGTCCACCAGTACAAAGATCTGAGATCATGATACATCTTGTTACTGCCGGGGTGCATGGAAAATTTGGAAAGGTGAGCTTCATCCAATATTTTCTTTCTGAGCTCGGGATATTTAGGAACAACCAATCGGTCCCCAAACCATAGAATTCCCTTGCTGTCCTGACGGAAGCATTTGTACTTATCCACCTTCTGTTCGATCATTTCTTTAATGACTTGAACACCCTTGTCACCAATTTGAGCCATGACTATATGCTCCTGCAAGGTGGGCTCCACTGAGATGTAATCCAAGGTACCTGAGGAAACAACTTCTATACTCAGCTTGCACAACTCATCACACAGGGTGGTGATTTTAGCATCCATAGTTACACAGTTACACTGGGCGTTCCAACTTAAGGCATCACCCACAACATTGGCCTTGCCAGGATGGTAATGTACTTCCAAATCATAGTCCTTGATTAATTCCAGCCATCTTCTTTGCCTCATATTCAGATCTGCCTGAGTAAAAATATACTTGAGACTCTTGTGGTCAGTATAGATATTGCAATGAGCTCCCATCAAGTAATGTCTCCAGATCTTCAGAGCATGAACCATGGCTGCAAACTCTAGATCATGAGTGGGGTAGTTCTACTCGTGAGGCCTGAGTGCTCTGGATGCATAGGCAATAACTCAGTTGTCTTGCATCAAGACACATCCCAATCCAGTATCTGAAGCATTGCAATAAACCTCAAAGGGTTTGGTATTGTCAGGCTGGGCTAACACGAGTGCTGTTGTCAGATGCTGCCTCAATGCATGAAAGGCATCCTCACATTTCTGACTCCATTCATACTTTACTCCTTGTTGGGGGCCTTCGTCCTCCGAAGGTCCTCAAAAACATGATTTGACAATGTTTTCCAAGTGAATCATATGGACAGGTATCTTCGGACTCAGATTATGAACATGGAGTACGGTCAGGATGAAGCCTAAGCCAGACGAAGGGGGATTGAGATGAAGGATGGGCTGATTACCAAGCTGTACGAAGGATGGTGCATAGCCGAAGCTATGCGCAGGAAAGCTTCGTCGCGATAGCAGAAAGGGGAACCGACTTAAAGATGAAAAGACTACTTAGGCCTTAATAGATTCCCATAAGTCATTAGCAAATGTAATGGGCATGAATGTAATTTTACATGGGCTGCGTCCCACGCCTATAAATAGATGAACAGTACTCCCGTACTGTTCACGCTGACTTGGCATTTGCTTTTGCGTCATCCTTATACTTTTGCCTTCCTGCAATCCGAAGGTACACTTGTAATCTGAAATCATTTCTATTTTTCTATGATAATAAAATAGAAATGACATTGTGATAATATTTAAATGTTTATATTACTTCTTATGTTACATATAAGTCATTCATCATCGTTTATTGTGCTTATGAAGGTATGTTGTTTGTGACCTTCGTCCGAAATACATTATATCCCGAAGGGAAATAATGTTTCAGAGGACGAAGGACTTTATCATTTAACACTTTTTATGTTGCCTTGTTCTTAATCCGAAGCATTTGAGAACAAGTCCCCAACATTGGCGCCCACCTCCGGTGAACTCACTACCACCCTTTGAGTTTTTTAACACCTTCGGCGATCATAAACCTTCGCTATGGCGCCGAAGAAAGCTTCAGCAACTGGGGCTGCACCTCTGCAACCACTGGACCCCAATCAGGAGACTCTCTTCGGGAGGCCCAAAGCCAGAAGAGGAAGGCTGTCAGCCCGACACCGCAAGAGGATGAGCTAGACCAGGAGATCAGAAACATGGAGATGCTTCATCAACAGGTGCAGAGGAAGAAGGAAAAGATGGCCAGGCTAGCTGAACTGCAAAGGCAGATAGACGAAGCTTCTGAAGAAGTTCGCCATCTTACTCACGATGAGCAGAACCGAAGGCCTCAGAACAAAAACCTTCATCAGGAGGGTTTCCTCAACGAAGATGACTGGTATGACAACTTCCATCATGGAAATTTTGTTTTTGATGATGCTTCTCCTCTGTCCGCTGAGCTGCAGGCTACACCTTGGCCTCCGTCCTACAAGCCGCCCCAGCTTCCCATATTCGACGGCCATTCAGACCCGAAGCAGTTTTTGATGAGCTACGAAGCAACAGTATCTTCGTATGGTGGCAATGCTGCAGTCATGGCAAAGTCTTTTGTTATGGCTGTCAGGAGTGTTGCTCAAACCTGGTATTCCTCCCTTCGACCAGGAACGATCACTTCATGGCAAAAACTGAAGGACATGTTGTTAACCAGCTTCCAAGGGTTTCAGACGAAGCCGGTCACTGCTCAGGCCCTATTCCAGTGCACCCAGGATCACGAAGAATACCTTCAGGCGTATGTCAGGAGGTTCTTGCGTTTGAGGGCGCAGGCGCCAACGGTGCCCAACGAAATTGTCATTGAGGCCATGATCAAGGGACTTCGGCCTGGACCTTCAGCTCAGTACTTTGCTAGGAAGCCTCCTCAAACTTTGGAGAAGCTGCTCCAGAAGATGGACGAGTATATTCGTGCCGACAATGATTTTCGCCAAAGAAGGGAGGAGGCTTTCAGGTTTTCCGAAATGACCAGGGGCTTCGGAGGAAGATTCTATCCGAGGCACGTCAGGTCAATTCACAACTCTACTCAAAATGATGATAAGGGGAGTCAGCAGCAAAGGCCACAGTGCTCCTCACAGGCTTCGGGGCAACAGCAAAGCTTCTTCCGGCCACTAGCTCCAAGAGGCAGAGGCGCCAGGGGCTTCGGCGGAAGATTTGGAGATCAACCAAGGAGAATATTTTGCTTGTTCTGTGGTGAAAACAAGGGCCATACCACCAGGATGTGCCATGTTACCATCCAGAAGCAAAAGGAGATAGCCGAAGCTACAGCACAACAAGCTCAGCCGAAGCAGGTCATGCATACTGCTTCGTACCATTCTCCTTACATCCCAGAATACGTAGGCAACCACCCTGCAGTTTCTGTTGCTTCGGTGAGTCAACCTCAAGCTTCCTGGCAACAGCCTCCGCCTCCACCACCGCTGCAACAAGGTCACCATCCAGAAGGGAGCCAATATGCTCCACATCAAAGGGACTTCAGAGAACAATCCGAAGCTCGCACAGTCAATAGCACTGTGCCAGAGTCAAAGCACATCTATTGACAAATATCCTACCTCGACAGCAGTCTTTTCCATTCAGTTTTATTTTCTGTGTAATAAAGGACACTTTTTAAATTTCAAGTAATAGTTTTGTTGTTTGCCACAAGGAAAACATATCTTCTACACAGGCTTAAGTTGTCGGAGCTTAAAAGTTCGTAATAGCAAGGAGGACCTTCGGATTATTAAATTTATTTTAACAAAGAAGACATGGTATGAATTCTTCGAAGCAACAAAAAGTCGTTCCAAAAGGAGCGCAGTGTAAGTTTTTTGCTCCAAAGTCGTTCCTAAGGGAATGCAGAGCTTACAGCGAAAAGTCAACGCTGATTCCGCCGAAAGTAAAAGGCGAAGAAGCTCCAAAGTCGTTCCTAAGGGAATGCAGAGCTTACAGCGAAAAGTCAACGCTGATTCCGCCGAAAGTAAAAGGCGAAGAAGCTCCAAAGTCGTTCCTAAGGGAATGCAGAGCTTACAGCGAAAAGTCAACGCTGATTCCGCTGAAGTAAAAGGCGAAGAAGCTCCTAAGGGAGGCTTACAGCGAAAAGTCAACGCTGATTCAAAAAAAATTATGTATTTTATTGCAGGGATGAGTGTGTAGCTTCGGAACGAATACCTTTTCTCATAACATAACATCATCACATCATTTTGCATAGCATAAGCATCATACATCATTTTGCATATGGCAAAAGAAGGGGACACAGTATCGACCTTCGGAAGAATGCTTTGAGAAAGTGAAAATCGTGCTATAAGTCACAAGGGGATACAATATTGATCTTCGGAATATAGCTTCGGAGAATGTTTTCACGAAGCTTGGATATTCTTCATCAGAGCACTATGGACATTGTTGTGATGCATAAAAGTTTTTCTATCTTCACGAAGCATGAAAAGAAGGGAAGGTGTTTTTTCGCCGAAGGCTCAAAAACGGTACGTATGTAAAGTTTCATGCATCGTAAAGAATCGAATCATTAAAAGCAAATATATTACATTCAGGGTTACAAGATACCACACATATTATATTTCAAATATTTTTACAATAACACCTAGTCTTCCCTAAGTACTACTTCAGCAGCTTCGTTCAGAAGTTGATTGACAACTTGATCCATGATAGCTTCGGCTATCTTTTTTATTTCATCGTCTTCCTTCGGGTGAGGGCCCGGAGACGCTTTAGCAGAATCTGAGGGAGAACAGGATACGACTACATTGCTATTACAAATCGCGAACAAAGTTTGAAATTAAAAAATTACAACACAATAAAAACCACTAGTTAATACCTATTTGCCCTTCGGGCTCTGCGCTTTTCTCAGCAGCCTCTGCTACTTTTCTAGCATCATGGATGCCTTTTTCACTTTTCTGAATAATTTCTCAGGCCATTTCTCGGCCACCATTGTCCCAGACATCGGTGAAAAATTTTCCACCAGCCTGGCTAGCTTCGGCCGAGGGGTCTTTAATATCTTTAGGGGATAAGCTGGCTTCGGATTGTGCAAGAACCTTAACATGATTGCACCCTTTTTTCTCCAGCATAGTAGCAATCCCCCTGGCACCCGAGAAGGCGCAAATGTCTCCACGACTGTTTAGAATATCTTCGAAGGCTTCAGCTTCGTGGCTGATCCATTCGATCGGTCCTTCGGGGTTACCTCTCACAAAGTCTTCTTCACTCGAAAATGCGCCAACACTGGCGAAGCTGGTTTTTATCTTCTTTACACATTCCATGGATTTTTCGTAGCACCTTTTCTTAGAAGACCGAAGCTCTTCAACGGTTCCTTCCAAATGATTGGCCCATTGGTCTCTACATTCCCGCCTCGTTTCTTCAAGTATGCGTTCTTCTTTAGCTCGGGCTAATTGCTTCCGAAGATCGGCGATCTCGTGTTTTTGAGCTGCAGCTTGTGCTTTAGAGGCAGCTTCGTCCTCCTTTATTTTATCCACCAATGTAACTAGAATTTTGTCCTTTTCTAAGGCCTCGTTTCTCAGTTTGATAACTTCTGTTCGAAGGTTGTTGAAGGCAATTTCATAGCTCTCGTCTTCGGCATTCTTTTGCGCTCTCAGCGCGTTGCTTAGTATTAAACCCTATATGTAAAAGAGTTGGTATAAGAATAAAAGAATAGATTTCAAATCATAAAGTCTCCAAACGCGCAGTTCTCGTACCATCAGGCTATTGTATGCAAGGCTATCTGCAAGATCGTCCTTTGTCATCGCGCACAGGCCAGCCTCCAGCTTCGGAAACCCCACGCTTCGGGCCATTTCCCGGCAGACGGATAATTCCTTGTCATCTGGGAGGCAGTATAGGAAATCTTCTTCATTTGTCCCATTGAATACTAAGGCCCCATTTGGATATTTCAATTCTTTTGCATAGTGATTAGCTTCAAAAATTTCTTCTTCTGTTAACTTCTTCCCCGAAGCATGTCGAACAATATAATCAAGGACTTTGGGGGATGCTTCGGGGGCAGCAGTACTGATCTCTTCAATTAAAATTGGCTCCATCATTTTTTCTTCCTCGGTTTCCAAGGGTTTTACCTTCGTGGGCTCTGAAGGTCCAGCTTCAGTTTCAGATTGTTGCCTTGGAGCTTCAGCAGCAAAGATTTCAGTTTCCGTTTTGGAAGTTTCAACAGTCTTCTTCGGAGTTGTGCTTGAAGACTTAATTGTCTCCAAAACATCTAGCACGTTCACCATTCTTTTTCTTTTCGGGGTCACCGATGGGCCCTTTTGATTTTTTATTGTCTCAACACTTGCTGAAGGACTTAAGATTTCCAATATTTTTGTTCCTTCAATTCTCGGTTTTTCTGCCTTCTCTGCTGAAGGTGCTTCAGTTTTTTCTTTGATCTTCGGCACTGGAGCTAGTTCTGTAGTCTCAGTGGCCGAAGAGACTTCACCAATAAACTCAGGTACTGTGGCCGGTTCAATAAAACGTGCCCGGTGGGTGAGCACCTTTATCTTTTTTCTTTGCGGCGCTGGCTCACTAGAAGCACCTGAGGCAACTTCTTTTGCAGGAGAAGTATTTTTTCTTTTGTGGCCTGGCACCGGATAATGATAGTCAGGGTAGACAAACCCGATTGCATCAAATACCCGGTTGAGCCTCTTCTTCTTTCGGCCTCCGAAGGTTGCTGATAATGCAGTATTCTCGGCCTTCGAGTATACCCCAAGCAGTTCATCACTTACGGTTTCAATACTTTTTAACCAGTCATCATCTGGTTCAACAAACTTATCTCCGTATTTGAATGTGTATTTTAGTCTGACCAGACCACCTTCGTCAGACTCTTTGATGGTCTCCTTCGGCATTTCCCACTTTCCTGCAAGTGGCCAAACTCTGAAGGCAATATGCTCTTGGACCAAATCCCTTGTCCCAATAAAAGAGCAGATTACGCCGAAGGCTCTTTGGCATTCTTCGGCCGCTTCATCCATTTCAACCTTCGGCTTTCGGAGTCCGAAGCGTTGCCAGATAGGGCGCATAATGATACCCTTAACATCTTCCTGCGCTGTCAAGTCATTCTTTACATAGAACCATTCTATCATCCAGGCACCGGGCCACCTCTTCCGAAAGGTTGGCACGGGGCAGCTTGACCCGGAGCGGGCACCGAAGCTGTAACAACCAAAGTTGTTGTGATATTGTTCTTTCCCCCAGGGCTTCGTCTCATATACCAACTCATGAATTTTGCAAAAGCTTTTAGCATTTGGTTCTAAACCTTGGCTTCTCACAGCCCAGACAAAGATTCCCATTCTTATGATAGCTTCGGGAGTAATTTGGTGGAGGTAGATTTGAAATGTCTTCAGGACTTCAACAACAAAGCTGCTTAGGGGGAACCGAAGCCCAGCCTTGAGAAAGCTTCGGAAGATCACGACCTCATTTTCTTCGGGGGTAGGAGAGGTTTTTTCTCCAACATCAGCCCTCACAATAGATACATCTCGAAAATATCTCCCCCTCATATTGTCAATATGACTCTGCTTAATAGTGGTTTTCCCGAAAACCGAGTGACTTGGCCGCCATGGTCGATCTTCGGACTCTCCCCCGCCGCTTTCTACATCATAACTGTCGCTGTCATCAGTATCTTCAGATAAACCTTCTAAAATCTCTTTGGTGATCTTTTCTGTATTGGTCTTCGACATTGCTTCAAGAAAGCCTAGGGTTTTCTCTTCAGAGAGACTTAGCTTCATTTCGACAGCAGCTTTCTTCTCCTCAGACATCCCTTCGGAAATCTTACTTTTCGCTTCCGAAGCTTAAAACTAGGAAAGAAAACAAATATTTTTGGGCAGAAAGCTTTATAAGCAGGCAAAATAGATGGCAAAGAGAGCGTGCCAAATAAATTGTGGCGAGATCCTATTTATACACTCGATATGACGGAAACTGTGTGGTCCCGCGTGTCAATGACTTTTGCTATTCTAGCAAAGGGAAGGTGTTTTTTCGGACCTTCGGCTTAAGGCCTTCGTCCATATCGCAATCTGAATTTATCACTAACAAATTAATATTGCGAGGGGCTACTATTGGGGGCCTTCGTCCTCCGAAGGTCCTCAAAAACATGATTTGACAATGTTTTCCAAGTGAATCATATGGACAGGTATCTTCGGACTCAGATTATGAACATGGAGTACGGTCAGGACGAAGCCTAAGCCAAACGAAGGGGGATTGAGATGAAGGATGGGCTGATTACCAAGCTGTACGAAGGATGGTGCACAGCCGAAGCTATGCGCAGGAAAGCTTCGTCGCGATAGCAGAAAGGGGAACCGACTTAAAGATGAAAAGACTACTTAGGCCTTAATAGATTCCCATAAGTCATTAGCAAATGTAATGGGCATGAATGTAATTTTACATGGGCTGCGTCCCACGCCTATAAATAGATGAACAGTACTCCCGTACTGTTCACGCTGACTTGGCATTTGCTTCTGCGTCATCCTTATACTTTTGCCTTCCTGCAATCCGAAGGTACACTTGTAATATGAAATCATTTCTATTTTTCTATGATAATAAAATAGAAATGACGTTGTGATAATATTTAAATGTTTATATTACTTCTTATGTTACATATAAGTCATTCATCATCGTTTATTGTGCTTACGAAGGTATGTTGTTTGTGACCTTCGTCCGAAATACATTATATCCCGAAGGGAAATAATGTTTCAGAGGACGAAGGACTTTATCATTTAACACTTTTTATGTTGCCTTGTTCTTAATCTGAAGCATTTGAGAACAAGTCCCCAACACTCCTTTCTTCAACAATTCAGTCATTGGCTTGGCAATCCTGGAGAAATCCGGAATAAATCGTCGATAATATCCTGCCAATCCCAGAAAACTTTGAATCTGCCACACAGTGGTAGGAGGTTTCCAATCCATCACTTCTTGTACTTTCTCAAGATCAACTGATACCCCATCCTGAGAAATGGTGTGACCCAAAAATTTAATCTCTCTCAGCCAGAAATCACATTTGGACAACTTAGCATATAAACGATGGTCGCGCAGTGTCTGAAGTACTGTATGCAATTGCTTGACATGATCGTCTTCATTCTTTGAGTATACCAATATATCGTCAATGAAAACCACTACAAACTTATCCAGCTCTGGCATGAAAACTGAGTTCATCAAATACATGAAATAAGCCGAGGCATTGGTCAGCCCGAAAGACATCACCAAGTACTCATAAAGCCTGTATCTGGTAGAGAAAGCTGTCTTCGGAATATCACTGGCTCTGATTTTGATCTGATGGTAGCCGGAGCGGAGGTCTATCTTGGAAAATACCTTGGCTCCCACCAACTGATCAAACAATACATCAATGCGGGGCAATGGATACTTATTTTTTATGGTTACCGCATTGAGAGGGCGGTGATCAACACACAATCTCAGACTCTCATCCTTCTTCTTCACGAACATGGCTGGACATCCCCATGGAGAAGTACTTGGGCGAATGAATCCTTTGTCCAACCACTCTTGTAATTGCTTCTTTAATTCCGCCAATTCTGCTGGAGGCATCCTATAGGGTCTCTTGGATATAGGTGCAGTTCCGGGTCGCAACTCAATTGCAAATTCTATGTCTCTGTCGGGTGGCATCCCTAGCAATTCATCTGGGAAAACATCTGGGTACTCACAGACCATTGGGATTCTCTCAATAGGTGTCTCTATCATAGCAAAGGCACAGGAACGGGTACAACCCTGGTTAGGCAAATATTATGTAGTCTCACCACAAGTAGGGGAGTGAATCTCAATGGCCCTTGCTGCAATATTAAGTACTGCCTCATGCCTTGATAACCAGTCAGTTCCCAATATAATGTCCACACTATCCAAACCCAAGATGAGGAGGGTGGTTCTACTCACAAGGCTACCAAATTTTATAGGCACCTGCCTGTTGATTTGATAGGTGGCAACCCTGCCTCCTGGTGTTGAAATTGTAATGCCCCCATTTATGTGATGGAAAGGTAACTAGCATTTAGCACTAAATTTTGCACTGATAAAACTGTGTGATGCACCAGAATAAAAAAGAATGATTGCAGGATAATTCAAAACAGAAAAGATACTAGTCATGATGGGTGCTCCCTCTGGAATGTCAGCCATGGTGGTGAGGTTCAGCCTGCCTTGCCTCACTTGCATCTTCTGCCTCTTGCCTTGGTTCTGATTAGAATTCTGCCCCTGCCTCGACTGGTTCCTAGGGCAATTCTTTGCGTAATGTCCATGTGTTACCACAAGTGAAACATCTGTTGTCATTGGCCTGACGGTACTGCTGTTGTGGCTGATTGTTCCTCTGAACTGGGGGCTGAGAGCGGTTGGGTGCCTGCTGCTGCTGTGGTCGGATCACCCAATGTCCTTGCTGCTACTGGGGTCCCATGTTCTGAGTGTTAGATACAATCCTGAAGCGATGAGGCTGAGCTGATGGTCCTGCCACAGGGGTCTTCCTCTTCTTTTCTGCCTGGCGGGCTATGATGCAGTCTTCCTAGGAAAAGGCCATGTTGACTAACTCATTGTAGCTGTTGGCCCTGACTGTATTGAGACGGTCATGGAGCTTAGTACTGAGGCCCCTCCTAAACCTGTCCCTCTTCTTCTCATCAGTGTCTGCATGATACCCTGCATACTGACACAGGTCATTGAAGGCCTGAGTGTACTACAACACAGTACGATTCCCCTAAGTGAGTGCCAAAAACTCATTAAGCTTGCGGTCCATAATGCCAGTCGGTATGTGATGTCCTCTGAATGCTGCCTTGAACTCTCTCCATTCCACCACGTGATCAATTGGCTACATAGCGAGAAAGTGATCCCACCAAGTCCGCGCGGGTCCACGAAGCTGCTGGGTGGCGAACCGGACCTTAGCCACATCTGAACAAACTCCATTAAGCAGTGGGAATTTGGAGTCCACTACCTTGAGCCATACATAGCATCAAGTGGATCCTCTGCCCGAGTGAACAACGACGGCTGAGTGCTGAGGAACTCCTGATAAGTGGCTGCTGCTAGGGGACGCTGATGGTGATCACCACCACCATAGTGCTGAGGTGGTGGCTGACGCTGAGCCAACTGTCACAGAATCTCATTCTGCTGAGCCATTAGTTCTTGCATGGTAGGAGGCGGTGGCAGGGGTGGAGGAATGCGCTCATTCTGTCCATGGTGCGCCCTTCCTGCCATCTGAAAATTTAGGATACTCTTAATATCATACTTCTGACGTCGGGGTTCATACATGGTGAAAGATTCAAAAGGACTAAGTTTGCAAAAATGCCAATGTTTCCTTGCATAATTCATAAAAGATACCATAGGGCATAAAACTTTCTTCATAAATAAAGGTTGACAACATCCACCATCCATAATTCCAAAAGAGGTGGTTACAATTACATCAGTGATCAAAAGACTCAACTCTATCTAGCCTAGTACCCCAAGGGTGCAAAAGCTAAGCTAGCTTCGAGGAGTTCTACCGCCACACACTTCTAACCCTAACCCTGCAATCTAATGCGCAAACGAGGCAACGCTTGACTCGGGGGAAGGTGGTCTCCCTAAGCCAGCAGTGTCCAGGCTGGATGCAGGCTCCGGCTCCACTCCTCCCTCGATGTCAACACCCTCGTCGGCCTCCATGTCCTGAATCTCTTGATGGTGCATATCCAAGTTCTAGTTAGCTTCCTCAAGTTGCTATTGAGTGTTTATCAGCTGATCCTCGAGAACTTCAATGGTATTCTCCTTGGCTCCCACTAGCTCCTCAAGCTCTTGAATCTGGGTGGCCATCTGCTCCACCTGGAGATCCTTTTCCACCATCTCAGTTGATAGATCTACCACAAGTTCCTCCCTGTTATCCAGTGTGATCTTGGTAACCTCCAACAAGCCCATTAGCTGAGACATTGCCTCTCCTCGCACCGCTTGCAGGCGGTACAGGGCATTCATGCATCGCACCGTCAAGTGAGCAGACTGCCCTGGGTAAAGAGCCCACACATCCTTGGCATGCTCCACTCGGTCTTTCCACATTGGGTCGTCCTCTTTTTCAGCGGGGAACAAGCCAATGGGATGAGTAGACAGCTCCAAAGGGTGAAAACCACAGATGGTCGTCAGCCCGTGGAGAGCAAAGGCCTCGATGGTGTCTACAGCCCGGTATCCGAAGGACTCGGAGTCCAACGAACGCCAGCCTGGCTGTAAGGGATGAGGCTCCAAGGTCATCCTCACCATACAGCGGGGTACCCGGTGCTCCTTGAACAGCTGCACCGCGTACTAGGGAGGCGTCGTATAACCGGCTCCCTGAAGTACCTCCCACAAGATGCGAGGAAAACCCTCTCGTGCAAGTCCGTCCGTGTGGGAATGTGCGTTCCCTCCTTCCGAGGATCCGTGAGAAGTCATCTGTGTACGGGTAAGCGTAAGCAAAAAAAAAGAAAAAGAATTACAAAAATAAAAGGGGATCAAAGCTTGGCCTATCGAAGGTTACGATAAGGTCACTGAGTGTACTTAAGCTTTCATTATCATGTATTTAAAGTTCTTACCCAATTACCAAGTATTTTAAATAAAGGATGCATGCATGCTCTTCCTAAACAACCTCATTTCAACTTATAAGGAATAGGGAAAAATCCCCATCCCTTATAGTAGCCTATAGGGCTCACTCAATTTGCCACCTAGCTACCCTTCTATTGTCCTAAGGCTTCACGCTCTATGTTCATCCCTATCGCCTTACCGATCTACCCAACATGGGTTTCTAACATGTTTTACTTTTCAAAAAGGATGGTAATTACGGTTTATTGATTCCTCTGTGGTGGTACAAGCTCCGATACCAGCTGTGGTGGAACTGCCCGAATTATTCCAACTTAAGTGCCTAAGTCTCACTTTAAAGGCTAGACCACACTTAAATAGGAATAAAACATCAGTCCCTCGGATCTAGTCCGACGAGGCCACTAACAGGATCAAGTACCACGTACTCACTCGAAGGTGAGGCACAGAGCAAATACAATAAAGCATAAAACCAAACATTAAGGAGTACTTAATTTATTATAACATCATCGGAGTGTTAATAAAAGCAGTGATCATTGTTCGGAATGCAGCGGAATAAAACTAACGATAAATAAACGGAGAGATGGGGAAGCCTGGCCCATCACTCCTCATGCTCCTCCTCTGCCGAGGTAGGGTCCCACTCGACTGTCCAACCCGGTGGCAAGATGGACGGCCAAGTCACTCCAGCAACCATGTCCTCCAGAGAACTTGTAAAATTATGCCACAAGCAAGGCTGAGTATACTAATACTCAGCTAGACATACCCGGTGTGAGGAGTCTACTCCTCTACCTCTAGACATGCAGCTGTTTGGCTGAGGGGTTTGGTTTGCCAAAAGCACTAGCTGAGTCTAAAATCAAGTTTTTGCTTTTCAAGTTTTAGTGTGACTCTCTTCAGACTAAATGTGTACCTATCTAATCATACATGATATCAAGCATTTAGCAATTAACATCTTTTGCCAAGTCAACACATTTCCACTTGTTACTCAATGTAGCAGCATGGATCAAACAGTCTCATTAGCTGCGAGAAGCAGACGATTCAAATTGAGTTTCAACCTTGCAAGGTAAACCTAAACACATGACGTGGCGAGGCACTCCGTCCCCACACACATCAACCGTCCCCATCGATTCCTTGGCAACAGAAAGGGGCTCACCGCCTTGGCGTACAATGCCTCACTGACCCCGACTGCCGTCATGCAGTGACCGCACTTGAACCCACCATAACCGGAATGGGAGACCACATCTCAGGTCGCGTGAGGAGGGCAATCTGCGGGCAGGTTCACTCAGTTAGTAGGCTTACCGATTTACCATATTTCTCGGCATATGTTTAGTACGTTCAAACGCTTGACACACGGTACCACACCTTAATCCTTATTCCAATTTCCGTCTCGTAGACAACCAATCCCCATGGATCATTGTCCACAGACCAACATCATTACGATATGAAAATGGATACAACCAATTCCTGACCTCACGCGAGTGCTAGAAAAATCACTCGACTTCTACCGAGATCCCTAATTAGTAAAGCAGCTACTCGACCTAGCATACTAGTATCCATCTCAAAAGGAATCCTGAGTTAATGCAACTAGGGTTTCAGGCAACTCCTACACTTAAGTGCACAGCACAAACCTACAATCATTAAGTGCAGTAAAATAGCATATATAAACGGTTATGCATAAAACTGGGGCTTGCCTTCCAAAGCTGGGGCAGGCAGATCCTCGATGCCAGACTCGGGTGCTGGCTCCTGGACTACCTCCTGAGCAACTCCTTGCTCCGAAATGAGGATGTACTCCCCGTCAGCGAGATTACAGTCTATCGAATGCAATGAACAAGATAGATGCATATTAACGACATGGTAATTTGTAAAGGCCATGTACAGTAAAATAGTACTAAGTTTAGTGGTACTCTTAGGGTTTCTTTTGGGTATACTTAATGGTTTTATACCTTCACCCATGGAATTTTGGATGACTTATATTCTTTAATTATACTTTTATGTTCCATGAGATCCTTGGAAGGTTTTGGTTGTACATTATCTATTTCTCCCAAAATTCCCTCTTTCTTGCTATGGCTTCTTATTAAGCATTTTTGAACTATCATGGTCAGTTAATATTTTCAAAAAAATGTTGTAAAAATTACAGTGGGTAAATATTTACCTCTAGGGTTATCCTAGAAATTTGAGGTTGAAATTAATTCAGATGCTCCTTGTGTAAAATTATCAAAAGTGAGGGTAAAAGGGCACTTTACACTATAGCTCTAATTTACGTGAGGTCTCTGCACTAAATTTTATTTTTGTCAAGATTTATAGGTGATATTAGGCCTTTGTGTTAAAAATCACAGAAAAAGGCATAATGGATATTTAGTTGTGATTTTCTAAAGTTTAATGTCAAAAAGGTACTTATAACTAACTTGTTATTTGAAAAATATCAAACAACAGAACTCATTTTTTTACGTATATTCATAATAACAAAATTTTAGTTGTCTCAAGGTTTGGGGTGTTTTCCCTTAAGGACTATTTTTCTATGGTTTTTATAAGTTTTCATGGTTTTCACAAAATAAAAGGTAGTTCATTCCTTTTGTATTAACAGAGGGTCTAACAAAATTTTCCAGTAAACTATGTTAAATCAGTGAGCTAGCAAAAATGTGGTTGCCCCCTGGTTCTTATTTTAAATCCCTTTTTCTATTTTTCTTAACTTTGAGCCAAAATAAGTTTAAATGGTAAACCCTTCCTTAATTTGTTGTACTGAGGGGTGTACTATTTTTAAACAGCTTAGGGAGTGGTTAAGTACTTCTCTGGTTTTTCTTAACCCCAGTCTAATAGTGTAGCTATTTTTCCCTCTTTTATTTAGCTTTTGGCCAGAATACTATTTAATTACAAACTTTAAAATCTTCTGCAATACTTAGGGGGTTTTGCATTTTTCCTAGGTAGTTCACATTATTTAGAATTCAGCAAAATTGGTTTGACCAAATTTGGCTGAATAAAACTGAAGTTATGAATTTTACAAGCTCTGTTTGTATTTAAATGAGAAATGTTTAAAAGGTTTTCTGGAAAACCAGTTTGCACCGAGGACCCTGGGTTTTTCCTAAACCAACTCTTAAACTTATGCCCCTGCGCCACTATTCACTTGAGTCTCTGACCATTCAAAACCCCCCCTGACTTCTTTTCCTTCTTCCCCGAGGTCCCTCCCCCCCTTTAAACAGTACCCGCGAAAGAAAACAGGGCGACGCGGCTTACCGGAAGCGAGGGAGGTCCGGCGAAGGGCGGGGTTGGCTCCGGGAAGTCCTTGCGGTCATGTCGAGGTACGGCTTGACGACGGTGATGGCCAGAATCGACCGGTCCACGTGCGCAGGCGGGCGAGCTCGTCGGTGGCGTGTGCTCCGGCCTATCCACGGCGATATAGTTCCATCCAAGGGCACGGGGAGCTTCACGGGGCGCTAAGGAGTCTACCCGTGCAAGGAATTGATGAAAAACTCACCATGGAGCTTGGTCTACGCTCGGCGGCGGTCGGGTGAAGTCCGGTGACCTTGATTCGGTGTATCCGGCGAGGCAGAGCTTGATTCCTCGCTCTGGAAGCTTCACCGAGGCACGTAGAGTCTCTCTCGAGGGTCGGACGGGGTTGGGAATGGCTCGGTTGGCCGGTCTACGTTGGTGGGTTCTCGGGCGGCCGCTGGCACGCCGTGTGCAGGGCAAACGCTGGTGATCTTGCGCTCCGGTGAGGTCGAGAGCGAGCGGGGGCGTACTGTTGAAGCCTCGGCTGGCTTTATAGGCGCAGGCGCGGGCGGGGGCACGGGCTTGGCTTGGCGCGGTGCGGGGCGCGCGGGTTCGAGCGCCGGGCGTGCTCTGGCGAGGTCAGGGCGCGTCGAACACGTGGATGTGTGTTTCTGCCCTTGTTCAAATGCTTGCTGAGATCGCAAACGTGCGAATCTTGGCAAAAATCCTGCGCAGACCTCTTCTTGGCACCTAGGGCTATCTCTTGTATGTGAGTTCCAATGGGAGATATGCCCTGGCTAGGGAGATATGCGGACGCCAAATCTGGGTTGTCTCACTGTTCACCCCAAGACAAAAGTGGTGTCAAATCATGTCAAACGAATTTGGCTCGGGTTCAAATTTTTCTAGTGGGTTCCTTAGCTAGTTTGGCTCCTTTTTGATATTCAGACCAAGTGGTTTTGGCGCCATTAACTAGGTGAACACGCCTGATCTTTAGATTAGGGTTCATTTTTGACTTAGTGAAGATTAGATAGCTCTAGTGTGCTCTCTACTTAAAGAATGGATTTGGGTCTTTAAGGGGCCGTTTTGTAATGTTTCCCCTCTGCATTTTATAGATTTTAATATGTACTTAAACTTTGGTTAAGGGTTAACTCATGATTTGCACATTTGCTTAACCTTTCCCTTAAATCAGGGTTTTGGGAGTTAAGGGCTCAAGAAGGGTCTGGGGTTTAATATTCTCTTGCCCAAGGTGATAACTGCATAAATGCTTGGGTAATGTGTAAAGCCCAAATTTGTATAAAAATGATATAAATAAATAAATTAAATTATGATAGTATTGTGAGAATTTCTTTGAAAACCTTTGAATATTATTAGGTTTCCTTTGTTCTTGAATAAATGGGATTAAACTAGCCAAATAATGAAATAAATAAAAATAAAATGTGCACCTCATAATGAAACTCTTGTATTTGTATTCAAAGTTGTGAAGCAAGTTGAGTTTAAAAAAATTAGAATTTGAAAATAAAAGGGGAATAGAAAAGAAAAGGATGGAAGATATAAATGGAGATAAAAGAAAAATAGAAAACTAATATTAGTGAAAATAGTAGAAGTTAAATTCTCATTAGGGTTGTGTTTTATATTTGGTAATTTGAAATTCAAACAAGAAACTTAACTTTGTTTGAATCCTTGAAAATAGAAAAGAAAAAGAAAAGAAAACAAAAAGAGAACTTGATGGGCTCGGAAATACGTTTTTGGCCCATTAACCTTTCCCCCATCGTGGCCCAGCTGGTGGCTCTTCGCACTGACATGTGGGGCCCAATGGCCAGCCACTGCCCACTCTCATGGCTGTCATCCCGGTGGCTCTGGCGTGTGGGACCGCTTCTACGGTCACGCTCGGACCCTCTGGTTTTCCTCTCTGGTTGGTGGACCCATGCTGCCAGGATTGTCTTCCCCGTGGGCCGCACGTGAAACAGGAACCCCGAAGTCACCATAGGCTATTACCACCGGAACCCGCAAACTCCACCGTTGATCTCGCTGCTGCTCCGCTCGGACTTCCTTGCTCCCTATAAGGCCCGCCCGAACCGCCATGGGGTGTTGGTGGAATCCGCCATCGAGCAGGCAGAGGGTAGAGAGAGACCGGGGAAGAGAAACAATAGCCGCCGCCATCGAGCTCGTGGCTGGTCGCCGCTAGGACCTCGGCAGTTGCTCGCGATGCTGCTCAATTGCTGCGACGTCGAACTCAAGCAGCCGCGGGGGCTCCAAGACCCCCGGGTCCTCGTCGGGGAGACCAAGAATTTGTCGACAATGGCCATCCTCCACCTCGAAAACATGTTGCGTCATGGCCAGGGAACCTGAGGGCATGATTCACGGTAGGAACCTTCACAATAGCTTCATACCATATTCAATTTGATCTTGCATCACTAGGGAGTCGAGCTTTGCGCTAGGATCGTGTTCCTGGGGGGAAATCCGGGCATGGCGCCACCGTGCCCGTACGCGCCGCCGCTCCCCCTCGGCCGTGGGTAGGAGACGCGCCTGGGTCGTAGATCAGTGAACCGACGGCCATGATTAGACCAACGGATACCGTTCACATAAGGCAAGATATGATCTGGGCCATCGGTTTGTGATCGCGCGGCCTAAGTTTGATCATACCCCTTCGTCGTGGTCATTATACAGAAGAGCCCCTGCACTTAGTTGAAATAAACATGGCGTCCTATCTGGTGAGATCCTGAGTCTTAGGAACGTTTTGCGTAATAGCCCCGGATCTCTCTGGATTTTGAACTGCAGCCCAGCAGTAAATAATAAGGGAATAAATTAGTGTAGAAAATGATTTTTAGTATCAAAAATAATTATAGAACTTGTGTAATTCCTAGAAAATCCATTTTTGCTCCGAATTGACCCATTCTAGTTGCAATAATTTTGTATTAATATTGTCTATCAACTAGTAACACTGTTTAGCTATGAAACTTGAATTAAAATTGTTCATTTAGATTAATCTATTCTAAGTAATAAATAATTTCGGAAATACATAACTTAATAACTGTAGCTCCGAATTTAGTAGTTCTTGTTTCTACGATCTCGTTATGCAGCGTAGAATATTAATACGCAGTTTATTCTTATGGTTGGGGTGATGTTAATTTTTTCCTATACATGTTTGTTTGTATTGCTACGTTTAGCAGTGAGGACACGTGTCACCTGAAGATCATCCAAGTACCTGGAATCTCAAGTCCCAGGCAAGTTGTGCCCTTGATCACTTCTTTTACCCACTCATGTTCTAATTAATCATAATGATCTGCATAGGTTAATTTTGATGGGACCTAATAGGTTACCCTAATTTGTCTATCTTTATGCCTTGTTTACCACTGAACTTTTTGGGTAGTACTTGCTAGTGCTATATGTGGTTTTGGGCATTAAGATACACATTATTTATTATCACACTTTTATTATCAGTTGTTATTTACTGTCCATGACAAGATCATTATGTTAATTGGAACATGGAGCGACCACCCGGGAAAACAGTGCTACCACAAGGGTTTAATGGGATGCCCTTGGCTGATTAATTAGGAAAGCTAGTGGAGGACTACCTTACCCGAAAGGGGCAAGGGCAGTATGGGAGTGGTCAGTGTAGGGAGGTCCTTGGTTGATTTTGCTGCGATGGCGGTTAGGCAAGGGATCCCTGCATTGGAGCTTCCTATAAACTGTAGCGGGTTTTCTGAAGCTAGTGGAACTTTGTAAAGGCCTCGTAGTGTTACCCTGCCTCGCTTCCTTGGTAGAGGTGTATGGGGCCCGTACAACCCCGTGGCAAATGGGTAATATGACTTGTGGGTAAAGATGTGCAACCTCTGCAGAGTGTAAAACTGGTATACTAGCTGTGCTCACGGTCATGAGCAGCTTAGACCCTCACATGATTAATTTATGGAACTAAATTCAATTTGTCATATGCATTGCATCGCAGGTGATGTTGTTACTTTTGTTCTACTACTTAATTGGTTTGGTATTTACTTATACTTAGTAATTGCTAATAAAATTTTGACCAACTTTAAAAGCAATGCTCAGCTTCAACCATCCTCTTTGGTAAGCCTTACACTTCACGTGAGCTCCCACCTTTGGCAAGTTCATGCACATTATTCCCCACAACTTGTTGAGCTATGAACGTATGTGAGCTCACTCTTGCTGTCTCACACCCCCCACAGGTCAAGAACAGGTACCACAGGATGAGGCGCATGGAGGATGCTGTGACCAGTTCGTGAGAGGTCTAGGCCATTGTCTCCCAGTCAACTTTGGGTTGCTGGATCGTTGTCTCCTTATGGTGTAATTATTTATTTATTTTGTACATAACTCCTATTGTATAGTAAAGATGTGACATTCGATCCTGTGCCATGATTCATCATATGTGTGAGACTTGGTCCCAGCACACCTGGTGATTATGTTCGTGCCCGGGTCTTGGTGCCCCTGAAATCCGGGTGTGACAGAAGTGGTATCAGAGGAATGTTGACTGTAGGACGAAACCTAGATAGAACTGGACAACCTTTATTTACTTAACTTTGCTACTCTGATTCTTTTCTAAACTTTTCTTAATCTTTCCTCATCTATTTCCGCTTTACTCTGATTATTCTTATCTTTTCCTTCTAAAGACAAATATGGATTTCACACATTGAAATCCTATGCCTAAATTGACATTTAGGAATACGAAACCTAATCTTAGGAACGAAAACAAAACTATTTTTATCTATGCACTTGAATGTTTGTTCTTATGATATTTGTCTGATTTGGATCTTTGATTGAGTGTGATGGGTTGTGGAGTAATGCCCACAATTACATCTGCATATACATATAGGCATAAATATAAATAAATAAATAAAATGACTATACAAACTAAGAATATCCCCCACTAGAATATATTTTAATAGATCCATCTTATCTTAAAAGATTCTATCCTACACTCATAGATCCATCTCATCTCAAAAGATCCTAACTTATCCTAATTAAAATATATCTAGCTTAATAAATCTACCTTATCTTAAAAGATACTCTATTGTCCTAATAGAACCATCCTATCTTGAAAAAGATTTTATGTCATCCTAATAGATCTAACTAACCTCAAAAGATTCTAACATATATCCTACCCTAGTAGATATATCTAACTAAAACTAGTCTAATATAGTTATATCCAATCTAATCTAGATCACCATCTAATCCAATATGATCCAATCAAAAGTGAGTTATTAACAGGTTAGTTAATCTGGTGATATGGGTTAGACACTGCTTCAACAAACATAACCTAACCTAAATTAATGTATTATACCAACTCGTCCATAAACAATAATATAACCTACATCACAGGCTGCCTAGTCCATTTGTTCCAAAAGCAAAATACAACTTTGTTCAAACCTACCTACCTCGTGTACCCCGACTATCCTAACTATATGTCCTTAACTCGGATGGCAACTCCAAGAAGAAAGGCCAAAGAAGACCAACCACGTCAAAGAAGGATAAGAATCAACTCAAGTCTTCAAAGATCAAGTTGAATCGCCAACAGAATCAAGATCCATAGTTCTGGATGAAGTCTTTCCTTATTATACTCTTCCTTGCCACAACCTATGCTTGCCATAACCGTATCTCATCTGACATAATAAATGGCTAGACATACATATCCATAAAAAAACTTTAAACAAAACTTTGATTCCCAAACCAAATGAGAAACTAAAATTCTAGACCAAACTTATTGTATCCCTTTTCTTACAAATCTCGAGGACGAGATTTCTGTTAAGGGGGGTAGGATTTGTAAAGCCCAAATTTGTATAAAAATGATATAAATAAATAAATTAAATTATGATAGTATTGTGAGAATTTCTTTGAAAACCTTTGAATATTATTAGGTTTCCTTTTTTCTTGAATAAATGGGATTAAACTAGCCAAAAATGAAATAAATAAAAATAGAAATGTGCACCTCATAATGAAACTCTTGTATTTGTATTCAAAGTTGTGAAGCAAGTTGAGTTTAAAAAAATAGAATTTGAAAATAAAAGGGGAATAGAAAAGAAAAGGATGGAAGAGATAAATGGAGATAAAAGAAAAATAGAAAACTAATATTAGTGAAAATAGTAGAAGTTATATTCTCATTAGGGTTGTGTTTGATATTTGGTAATTTGAAATTCAAACAAGAAACTTAACTTTGTTTGAATCCTTGAAAATAGAAAAGAAAAAGAAAAGAAAAGAAAAGAAAAAGATAACTTGATGGGCTCGGAAATACGTTTTTGGCCCATTAACCTTTCCCCCGTCGTGGCCCAGCTGGTGGCTCTTCGCGCTGACATGTGGGGCCCAATGGCCAGCCACTGCCCGCTCTCATGGCTGTCATCCCGGTGGCTCTAGTGTGTGGGACCGCTTCTACGGTCGCGCTCGGACCCTCTGGTTTTCCTCTCTGGTTGGTGGACCCATGCTGCCAGGATTGTCTTCCCCGTGGGCCGCACGTGAAACAGGAACCCCGAAGTCACCGTAGGCTATTACCACCGGAACCCACGAACTCCGCCGTTGATCTCGCTGCTGCTCCGCTCGGAGTTCCTTGCTCCCTATAAGGCCAACCCGAGCTGCCATGGGGTGTTGGTGGGATCCGCCATCGAGCAGGCAGAGGGTAGAGAGAGACCGGGGAAGAGAAACAATAGCCGCCGCCATCGAGCTCGTGGCTGGTCACCGCTAGGACCTCGGCAGCTGCTCGCGGTTCTGCTCAATTACTGCGACATCGAGCTCAAGCAGCCGCGGGGGCTCCAAGACCCCCGGGTCCTCGTCGGGGAGACCAAGAATTCGTCGACAATGGCCATCCTCCACCTCGAAAACATGTTGCATCGTGGCCAGGGAACCTAAGGGCATGATTCACTGTAGGAACCTTCACAATAGCTTCATACCATATTCAATTTGATCTTGCATCACCAGGGAGTCGAGCTTTGCGCTAGGATCATGTTCCTGGGGGGAAATCCGGGCATGGCGCCACCACGCCCGTACGCGCCGCCGCTCCCCCTCGGCCGTGGGTAGGAGACACGCCTAGGCCGTAGATCACTGAACCGACGGCCATGATTAGACCAACGGATACCGGTTCACATAAGGCAAGATATGCTCTGGGCCATCGGTTTGTGATCGCGCGGCCTCAGTTTGATCATACCCCTTCGTCGTGGTCATTATACAGAAGAGCCCCTGCACTTAGTTGAAATAAACCTGCTGTCCTGTCTGGTGAGATCCTGAGTCTTCGGAACGTTTTGCGTAATAGCCCCGGATCTCTCTGGATTTTGAACTGTAGCCCAGCAGTAAATAATAAGGGAATAAATTAGTGTAGAAAATGATTTTTAGTATCAAAAATAATTATAGAACTTGTGTAATTCCTAGAAAATCCATTTTTGCTCCGAATTGACCCATTCTAGTTGCAATAATTTTGTATTAATATTGTCTATCAACTAGTAACACTGTTTAGCCATGAAACTTGAATTAAAATTGTTCATTTGGATTAATCTATTCTAAGCACTAAATAATTTCGGAAATACATAACTTAATAACCGTAGCTCCGAATTTAGTAGTTCTTGTTTCTACAATCTCGTTATGAAGCGTAGAATATTAATACGCAGTTTATTCTTATGGTTGGGGTGATGTTAATTTTTGCCTATACATGTTTGTTTGTATTGCTACGTTTAGCAGTGAGGACACGTGTCACCTGAAGATCATCCTAGTACCTGGAATCTCAAGTCCCAGGCAAATTGTGCCCTTGATCACTTCTTTTACCCACTCATGTTCTAATTAATCATAATGATCTGCATAGGTTAATTTTGATGGGACCTAATAGGTTACCCTAGTTTGTCTATCTTTATGCCTTGTTTACCACTGAACTTTTTGGGTAGTACTTGCTAGTGCTATATGTGGTTTTGGGCAATGAGATACACATTATTTATTGTCATACTTTTATTATCAGTTGTTATTTACTATTCATGACAAGATCATTATGTTAATTGGAACATGGAGCGACCACCCGGGAAAACAGTGCTACCACAAGGGTTTAATGGGACGCCCTTGGCTGATTAATTAGGAAAGCTAGTGGAGGACTACCTCACCCGAAAGGGGCAAGGGCAGTAGGGGAGTGGTCAGTGTAGGGAGGTCCTTGGTTGATTTTGCTGCGATGGCGGTCAGGCAAGGGATCCCTGCATTGGAGCTTCCTATAAACTGTAGCGGGTTTTCTGAAGCTAGTGGAACTTTGTAAAGGCCTCGTAGTGTTACCCTGCCTCGCTTCCTTGGTAGAGGTGTATGGGGCCCGTACAACCCCATGGCAAATGGGTAACATGACTTGTGGGTAAAGATGCGCAACCTCTGCAGAGTGTAAAACTGGTATACTAGCCGTGCTCACGATCATGAGCAGCTCGGACCCTTACATGATTAATTTATGGAACTAAATTCAATTTGTCATATGCATTGCATCGTAGGTGATGTTGTTACTTTAATTCTACTACTTAATTGGCTTGGTATTTACTTATACTTAGTAAATGCTAATAAAATTTTGACCAACTTTAAAAGCAATGCTCAGCTTCAACCATCCTCTTTGGTAAGCCTTACACTTCACGTGAGCTCCCACCTTTGGCGAGTTCATGCACATTATTCCCCACAACTTGTTGAGCTATGAACATATGTGAGCTCACTCTTGCTGTCTCACACCCCCCACAGGTCAAGAACAGGTACCACGGGATGAGGCGCATGGAGGATGTTGTGACGAGTTCGTGAGAGGTCTAGGCCGTCGTCTCCCAGTCAACTTTGGGTTGCTAGATCGTGGTCTCCTTATGGTGTAATTATTTATTTATTTTGTACAGAACTCCTATTGTATAGTAAAGATTTGACATTCGATGTTGTGCCATGATTCATCATATGTGTGAGACTTGGTCCCAGCACACATGGTGATTATGTTCGTGCCCGGGTCTTGGTGCCCCTGAAATCCGGGTGTGACATAATGCTTTTGTCATGGACATTCCTTAGCTAACACATTATTCCCAAGGTTTTGGGTGCTCCTTCTCCTCCACTTAACCACATGAGATAACATGTCATGAGTGCAAGTAGGGAGTCAGGGCCTTGGTAACACCTAGGGTGTTACAGCCCTCCCCCCTTAAAGGCATCTCGTCCCGAGATTTTGGGTAGGGATCCTTTAGAGGGGTACCAAGAAGGTGTGCTGGTGTGTTGCATTTTCCTTTAGCCAAGTTTCTCTAGTTAACTGCTCTTCGAATGGCATTCTCTTTGCAACTTCAGAAGGAAGTCCTTTTAAAGTTATTCTCAAAGCTTACTTTACCCTTAACAACTAAGTTTTTCTTATATTTAGATTCAAAGGGCAGGTGGGGGTGGGGTTTTTTGATTACATACCGACTCCTTTGGGTAGAAAGTCGGGGAAGCGAGAACGCAGAAAATCCTCACTCTCCCAAGTGGCCTCTTCTACGGAATGGTGGCTCCACTGAACTTTATACATCCTTATCGACCTTGCCCGAGTTGATCTCTCCTTTTGGTCCAATATCTTGATGGGGTGCTCTGGATAAGACAAGTCTGGTTCTATCTCCAATTCTGGTTTTGGTAGCACTTCCATGGGTAAGCGGACACACTTTCATAGCTGAGATACATGGAACACATCATGAACTGCTGACATATGGGGTGGCAACTTCAATTGATATGCTACAGGTCCACAAGTCTCTTTGATCTCATAGGGCCCAATGTAGTGAGGAGCTAACTTGCCCTTGATTCCAAATCTCTGAGCACCTTTGGTGGGTGACACCTTAAGATAAACATGATCTCCCACTTCAAATTGTAGAGGCTTCCTCCTCTTGTCATGATAACTCTTTTGTCTCGCCTGAGCAGCTTCTAGGTTCTTCTTAATGACTCTGACTTTCTCCTTTGCTTTAAGTGCCAGGTCAGGTCCAAAGATTTCCCTCTCTCCAGCTTGTGACCAATTTAGCGGTGTTCTACACCTTCTCCCATACAAGGCCTCAAAAGGTGCCATCTTTAGGCTGGACTAGTAACTGTTGTTATAAGAGAATTATGCCAACGAAAGGCACTTGTCCCAATCCTTACCATAGTGTAGTACACATGCCCTCAACATGTCTTCCAAAATCTGATTCACCCTTTCTGTCTGACCATCTGTTTGAGGATGGTATGCTGAGCTTCTTATTACATGGGTCCCAAGTGATTCTTGCAATTGCTCCCAGAAACGTGCTACGAACGGTGCTCCTCTATCATACACAATAGTCTTTGGGATTCCATGCAAACGAACTATCTGGTCAATATAGATTTCTGCATATTTTTCTGTCTTGTGGGTGGTATGTACTGGCAAGAAATGAGTTGTGTTGGTGCTGGGAGGTATTGGGCAATCCCATAATAAAATCCACGCAGATATCCTCCCATTTCCAAGATGGTATGGGAAGGGGTTGTAAGGTGCCTGCCACCTTCAAATGACTGGCCTTGACTCTTTGGCAAGTGTCGCATTTCGATATATACTTAGCAATTTCCCTCTTCATTCTGGTCCACCAACTGCCGTAATGGCAGTGACGTAGACCTGCAAGAATTCTGTGACGGAACCTCCCAAGTCATTAGGCCCACCTACAGTTGTCCTTATCCAACGGACCTCAGACAACCCTGCAGGTGCCCTGATCACTTGACAAGTTCGGTATCTGTATTCCTTACCTTGCCCAAGAGTGTTTCACCCATCACGCAGACATTACAATACATCGGAGGTACGAGAATGTGGAAGCAGTTACAATAACTTACTTTATTTTAAAGTAAGAAAGAGTAGTATTATTACAGACCAGGGCAAATATAGGAGTGCAGGATTAATATTATTACATAACCTGGGAGGCAAAAACCCCTCCCGATAAACAGTAAAAAGTTTTTCTTAAAGGAGGACACTTCCTCCCGTGGCTTCAGTCTTGATTTTCTTCTTTAGGCACCACCTTGGAACAGAAGCAACAAAAATTTGCTGCTTCTTCACCTAAAACAACATGGGACAAAGCCCTGAGTACAAAGTGTACTTTCGCAAGTCTTACCCATCAAAATAAAAGACTCTCAAGGATATGCTGGCCTTTAGGAGTCAAGGTATGGCTTATCAATAATCAAAGACGCTGTTTGCAGAAATGCTTACTAATAGTGGATCCTTAAAAGTCCAGTTTTATCAGCAAGTTAAGTCATTACCTGAGTTCTAGCGTTCTTTCTACCCTAGTTCAAGCACTTGACCTATACTAGCCAATTTCTTTTCAACCCTTCTTATTCACTGGAATGCTACGTGTAGGGCAGTGACCAAGTCTTCATGTCCGTGAAGTTACGGTGAACTGAATCGATTATACTTAGGTGAGGATCTTCGATCACATGACATATGTAGCACTTAACCCTTGCATATGTCAACTCGCCACCGGGGTTCTTAAGACCAGATCAGGTTCACACGAACCGAGAGCACAGATACACCATCGTCCTCAGCCTCTTGCCATGGAGGGTACATGCTACTCTCGCCATCTCTCCACTCCCATTGTGTGTTATCTTATTCTGGTATTAGTTTGCCCGAGGCAAAGCTTACCCATGATGTGGCATGTGACCAGTTAAAGGGTCCTCGATCATCAAGCCTACACCGAGAAGGTCCTTAATTGACTCAGACGGAGACACTACACCGAGACTCTCTTCTCGTGCAAGTCACCTGCCCGGTCTTAGCTTTATCATTTCAAACCCAAAGTTTGGTACCTAACAGAGGTACATCTTTTCCGATGTTGAACCCATCATGGCCATGATGGATCCACCATCAAGTTTTTATTTTTGAAAACACCCACCCACTTGAAGCATCATCTTTTGTCAAAACAAAACATTTTGTTTTTCTAGAGCAAAACTAAGCATAAGAAAAACCTTTTTGTAAAACAAGGGATTAAGGAGAAGAAATCAAATTCAAGGAAGGAAATGCAGCAACTGGTTTAGCACACAACTCCTATCACCTAATGCATCAAGCAAGTGAGAAAGATTTTAAAATAGCAAGGAGGTGGCAAATGCACCAGGGCTTGCCTTGTGTGATAGGTGAATCAGGCTCTGCTCCACAGATATCAAAGTAAAAGCAGTTTCCTACCTGAGGTTCTTCAGGTGGTGGTGTAGTCCTCGCTTCTTCAACTTCTATCTCTTCCTCATTTTCTATATATAGCCACATATAATCATGAATGCTCATGTAATGCTCATGAAAATGCAAAGATAATAAAAGTATATTATCTAATGTCTTGAATATAACTTTCCTTCACGAGTCTCCGGGAAACTAGGGTTTTTGGAGTCTATAGTGAAGTTCATAGGGTAGGGGACTAGGGTTTTGGGTTCTAAGCATCAAACATGGTCCAAATCATACTAAATTTTACCTAGGGATTCTAAATAATATTTAAAGCTTATATAAAAAGTTTGGTGATTTTTGGAATTGTTGATTACTCTCTAAAATTCTAGAAGTATGGTTTTTGGCTGTTTTAAATGTCCCATAATTCCCTATTGGAACTAAAAATCATGAAACTATTTTTATTAAATACTATAAAAATTAGGAGCCTAGCAAAATTGGTCTGGTATTTTTAGCATTTTTCTGTACTTTCTTATGGATTTCTAAAGCTTCTTGGAAAAATAAAAAGAAAAACTTCTTACAGTGCTGGGCCAAAATTGACCCAATCGGCCCAACGAAAACAGAATACGGGGACGCGCCCACGTGCGCGCGCCCGCGCTGGCGGATTTACACAGAGGCCCCCGATGATTTGGATAGCTGCTTAAGGGGTCGCGGTGCTATTTCCATGTCTCACTGACACTGGCAAATACACCCCCGCACTTTGATTTCTTCACATCCCGCAGTCCACGATGTCGCACGGCGGAGAACCGAGCCTCGGTGAGCCTGCATTGGTCAGGACACGCGATGATCGGTGCTCTACTTCGGCTAAGACCTAATTCAAGCCCTAACAAGAGTTTTCCCTCAATTAATTTCACTAACGGAGGTCTAACTCGCCCTGTCCACGGTGACAGCGGGCACAACGGACAGCACGACGCGTTCCCGGTGATCTAAGAGGTCCTAGCCTAATTGGCGGGGTCGAGGAGCATCATGGACACACAAGGACACTGAAACGAAAGAGCAGAGGGCATGAACGGACCTAGAGTAGGATAACCACGGCGAGGTTGTAAGGTGCGAAATTTTGGACTGAATTGGGGGAAACCGAAATTGGGGCTTGCTGGTGAGCAATTGGGGGCACGGCTTGGTGGATTAGTGCTTGATTACCCCACGGACCCGTCGGTGTGCTCAATTTATAGTGTGCTTGAGCGGTGGTGTTTAATTTGGACGAATTGCGCTGGCAGACGAGAGGGGAATGAGTCACGGCGGCGATCTACCGTGGCAATCGCAGAGCGACTGAACTACAGCGGTCACTGGATTGTCACTACGGCTCATACCGACGTGATAAACTTCCTAAGGCGTGGCGCCCTCACGGTGAATGGAGAACACGCCGGTGATAGCCGCTCGGCCACGTCGCCAGTGCGAATGACCGAGGGACAGCGCGGCCACAGTGTCCCGGACCTATCCACGGCGTGATCTTTTCACCAGCGAGCTCAATCCACAGACCAGAAGCACGAATTGTGGCGAGCAGCACTAATCACAGCGAAGGGTCACCGGCGGCAAGATACTCT
Organism: Zea luxurians; assembly: GCA_029449295.1. Taxonomy (NCBI): domain Eukaryota; kingdom Viridiplantae; phylum Streptophyta; class Magnoliopsida; order Poales; family Poaceae; genus Zea; species Zea luxurians. Next base: position 5,898,206 of record JAOPSE010000005.1, on the reverse strand, counting down.
AAGCTGGCGATCTGATTAGTATATTGTACCATCGCGCATCCAATTCAGTTAGCCTAACTGAGCATACTTGGGGTCAATTTGCTCTAGATTTTATGTAGTGACTGGATCAACTCTCTGTTACAAAGTTCTAGCCCTTTAATCCAGCTACAATCTTGCTATAGTAATCATAGCCAAACAATGACTGGATCATGGTCAAATCCAAGTTCAAAGATTGCCCAATCTCACTGTTAGTCTGAATTCAGACCTAGGGCAGTCTGAAAGCCCGACTTTGGGCTCATTTTACTCCAAATTTTGCATGTGACCAAGGCTTAATCCTTATAGCAAAGTTGTTCTCCTTACATAGCTCTACAAATTTGATGTGTTGACCAAGGGCAAAATCCTTATAGTTTTGAAGGTACAGGGCTTCAAAGTTGATCCCATTCACTGAAATTCAGACTTAGTCTTATAAAAGGAATTGAATGGATTTTTGCAAATAAGCCCAATTCACACCTTTTGGCTTGTAAATCTTCAAACACGTAAACCATTTGACATGAGGTACCCTATTTCCATGATTTTTGCACTTTGGTCCAAAATGTGCACATTTTGCACATAACCCCCTTGGGTTTCTATTTGGGGTTTTCCAGGGGTCTATTTAGGGTTTTTGGTACTTCTAGGCTTTGGATACCACTTAAGTCCATTAATGGTGACATTTTATGATCATTACTAATAAGTTTTGAAGTTTTCTCTTGTTTAGGCTTTGTTTATTCTTTTAGGCCCAGTTTAGGGTTAAGTACCCTACTCTAGGGTTTTACCCATAACATGTCACATCAATACATCTCATTTGAAATTTTTGCCTAGTGAATGCATTCTAAGTGTAACAATCACATGATATGCTAATTCTTATGATGTTATGCTCAAATTTTAGTGGCAGTAACACTAGGGGTGTTACATCCTTCCCCTATAAAAGAATCTCGTCCCGAGATTAAAAGTCCTAGGGCAAGTAATGGAAAATGAAACGCGACATATTTTTATTTCCTTCTTTCTTGTACAAGGCAAGGGTGTCGGGGTTTATTCCTCCTTTATAACAATTGTACATATCTCGTAATTTACATGAAGCTAAAAAGTCTGGGAAATTCTTTTCTAGAAAAACTTGAGTTTCCCAAGTAGCTTAATCTTCCGTGTGTTGGTTCCATTGTATCTTGTAAAACTTGAGAGTTTTCCTTCGGGTAATCCTGTCCTTTTGATCCAAGACTCGACAGGATGTTCGGAATATGTCAAGTCTGGTTCTAAGGCAACATCCGTTACTTCAACAGTTCGATCTAGAACCCGAAGACACTTCTTCAATTGAGATACGTGGAACACATTGTGCACCACAGACAATGTTTCGGGTAATTGGAGTCGGTATGCCACCAGTCCATATCTTTCAAGAATAGGAAAAGGACCAATGTACCGGGGTGCAAGCTTCCCTTTTACCCCGAAACGAGATACACCCTTCATTGGTGAGACTTTCAGGTAAACATAATCTTCAACTTGAAAGTGCAAGGGTTGACGTCGCTTGTCTGCATAACTCTTCTATCGAGCTTGGGCTTCTTTCAAATTATGAGTTCTTCGTTGAACTTTCTCTTCTGTTTTCTTTACCATATCAGGCCTGAAAAAACTTCTTTCACCCGGTTCAGACCAGTTTAACGGAGTACGACACCGCCGTCCATACAAAGCTTCAAAGGGTGCCATTTTGATACTCTCTTGATAGCTATTATTGTATGAGAACTCCGCTAATGGTAAACAATCATCCCATTTCTGCGGAAATTCTAGAACACATGTTCGCAACATATCTTCAAGTATCTGATTAACTCTCTCAGTCTGTCCACTAGTTTGGGGATGATAGGTCGAACTGTGGAGCAATTTAGTACCCAAGGATTTGTGAAGTTCTTCCCAGAATTTGGATATGAATTGAGGTCCACGATCCGACACTATGGTCTTTGGAACATCGTGCAAACTGAGAATGCGAGCAATGTATAGTTCAGCATATGCGATTACTGGATACTTTACTTTGACTGGGAGAAAGTGGGCGATCTTTGTAAGTCGATCAATGATAACCCAGATGGAATCATACCCTTTTGTTGTCCTGGGTAACCCCATAATGAAGTCCATACTAATATCCTCCCATTTCCATGTTGGTATAGGTAAAGACTGCAATGGGCCAGCAGTCTTCATATGTATGGCCTTGACACGTCTGCAAGTGTCGCATTTTGCCACATAGCGTGCAATTTCAATCTTCATTTTTGTCCACCAATAATGCTGCTTTAGATCATGATACATCTTAGTGCTTCCTGGATGAATAGAATAGCGACTAAGATGTGCTTCATCTAAAATTTGCTGGCGGATCTCATCATTCTTGGGCACAACTATGCGGTTGTTAAACCATACAACACCTTGATCATCTCTTCTGAAGTAGTTGGCTTTACCGGCCTCTATTTTCTCATGAATGTGTTTCATACCCTCATCATTTCTTTGGGCATCAATTATTCTTTGCAGAAGAATTGACTCAAGTTTCAAGTGATTTGAAGTTCCATGCTGAATCATTCCCAGGTTCAACTTCTCCATTTCTTGGCATAACATAATGTCAGAAGTCTTCATTGTAAGACAATGATAGGAAGCCTTGCGACTTAGTGCATATGCCACTACATTAGCTTTGCCTGGGTGATAGTGAATCTCCAATTCATAATCCTTAATCAGATCGAGCCATCTCCTCTGCCTCATATTCAGCTCTGACTAGGTAAAGATGTATTTCAAGCTTTTATGATCTGTATAAATATGATAGATATTCCCCAGTAGATAATGATGCCATATTTTCAGGGCATGAACCACATCAGCTAATTCCAGGTCATGAGTTGGATAATGTTCTTCATGCCGGCGTAACTACCTTGAAGCGTATGCTACCACTTGGCCCTCTTGCATTAGAACATAGCCTAGACCACTGCCTGATGCGTCACAATACACATCAAAGGGCTTTTCAATGTCCGGTTGAGCTAATACCGGAGCAGTGGTCAATAATACTTTCAGCTGCTCAAAGGCTTCATTACATCTTGAAGACCAATTAAATTTAATATCATTCTTCAATAAACTTGTGATTGGCTTCACAAGATTGGAAAAATCTAGAATAAATCGGTGATAATAACCAGCCAGTCCAAGGAAACTTCGGACTTGATGTACAGTGGTAGGGGGTTTCCACTCCAAAATATCCTTGACCTTGCTGGGATCCACCGCAATCCCGTTAGCAGACAACACGTGTCCCAAAAATTGGATCTCCTCCAGCCAAAATGCGCATTTACTAAATTTAGCATATAGTTGATGCTCCATTAAGCGCGTTAACACAATCCACAAATGTCGAGCATGCTCCTCTTCATTCTTGGAATATATCAAGATATCATCAATGAACACCACCACAAATTTATCCAACTCGGGCATGGATACCGAGTTCATAAGATATGTGAAGTGGGAAGGAGCATTTGTTAGTCCGAAAGACATAACCAGATATTCAAATAATCCATACCGCGTAGTGAATGCGGTCTTAGGTATATCTTCGGGTCAGATATGGATCTGATGGTAACCCGACCTGAGGTCAATCTTGGAAAATACCCGAGCTCCAGTTAGCTGATCGAATAAGATATCAATCTGGGGAAGAGGGTACTTATTCTTGATTGTGACCTCATTAAGGGGTCTATAATCCACGCACATCCGAAGTGTTTGGTCCTTCTTCTTGACAAAGATGGCTGGACAACCCCAAGGCGATGAGCTTGGTCGGATGAATCCCTTTTCTAGGAGATCTTGTAATTGTGTCTTGAGCTCTGCCAACTCATTCGGAGGCATTCGGTACGACCTTCTAGAAATAGGAGTCGTACCGGGCTTCAATTCAATCACAAATTCTACATCTCTCTCTGGAGGCAATCCAGGCAGATCTTCTAGAAAGACATCTGGGAATTCACATACTACCGGAATATCTTGGATCTCCGGCATGATGGCTTCATATACTCTGCCAAATGGTTTAGTTGTAGTAGCTATGGGAATGGACAAGAGAACCTCTTCTTGGCCATAGCTCAACCTGACAGTTCTCAGATCAGTGTTGAGGATAGCTTTGTGTTGGTCTAACCAATTCATGCCTAGAATTACATCTATATCTTGGCCTTTCAGAACAATCATATTTGTGGGGAAGTCCCGTTCAGCCAATGTTACGGGCACATGGAAAGCCACTTCTTTAGTGAATATTTGTCCCCCAGGCGAATGAATTATAAACCCTTCCCTTGATTCATTGTATGGAATGCAATGTTGCTCCACAAACTTCTTGCTTATGAATGTATGTGAAGCACCAGAATCAAAAAGAATAACTGCAGGGTGATTGGCCACGAGAAACGTACCCATCATGACCGGTTCTCCTTCCGGCGTCGTGGCCACTTGCGTATAATAAATCTGCCCAGTTTTCTTCATATTTTTGCCCGTTGTATTGTTTGCCGCATTTCCCTTGCCTTGATTGGAACTTCCCGGGTTCTGCTGATTATTGGAGTTGTTCCGCTTCGGATATGGGCAGACTTCCCACAATTAAAGCAACCAGTAGACAAACTTGGAAGTGCAGGGAAACGAGTACTAGGGGCACTCGGGTTATTTGTTGGGGTGGAGGCAGTGGTAGGGCGGATAAAGACATGTTGTTTAAAGGGGTAGGAGGGTGGACGTGGTGAAGAACAATTTTGATTAAAAGGTCGGATCACCAACCTTTGTCGCTTCTCAAGCCCCTGGTAGGACATGTCACCTCCATACCTCTTTGACTTGCCCAGGCCTACATATTTAGCTTCAAGTACGAGCGTCGTGCTGACAGCCCTGCTATAGGAGAGATCGAGGTAGGTGCCATTTTCTGCTGCAGCCGATCATTAAGGCCCCTCATAAAACAATTTCTCTTCTTCAGATCAGTGTTGACCTGATCAATGGCATACTAGGACAAATGGTTGAACTTGTTGAGATACCTCCACCATGTTTAAGCTTCATAAATTCTTCTTGTTTCATATGGAGCACTCCTAGAATGTAGTGCTCCCGAAATGCCAACCTAAATTCGTCCCAGGTAATTTGATGGCCAGCAGGCTGAATAGCCACATAATTTCCCCACCAGGTGCTGGCAGGGCCACATAACTGTTGCACCGCAAATAAGGGCTTCTGAGTCTCCGTGCATCGGAGAAGCCCAAACTTCTGCTCAATAACCCGAATCCATTCATCCGCTTCAAGGGGATCTTCAGCCTTGATGAACAGTGGGGGACGCGTTTCTGAGAAATCCAAATATGAAGTTTCGTGGGGTCCTTGCGGATAAGCTCGCCCGCCTTGCTGTTGTAGTTGCTGTCCCACCATTTCGCGAAGAAAACGGGTGTTATTGGCTGTTGCATTGACTAAGGCAGCAATAGCCTCAGCCAAGGTTGCGGGTTAGGAGTAGTTTCCCTCCCACGGGAGGTTCCCGCACCATCCTGTCCACGAGTCCTGGACGGCATCTGAGGCAAAGAACATTTGGAAAATATAACATGCCAAAGCACACCATCCATTTTACATTACTTAAAAGGTAACGATACAGACTTGAATTTACAATAGGACCACACTACTTATTATACATTATCATATCTAAACTACACTACTCTAGTTTCTTATCACTTTTGGTAGCTTCACTGTCGGGTGTAGGAGTCCATTCATCAGCCAGGTTCATTAAAGGAGGGGGCCTGAAAAGGTCCAGTTCCCCACCAAGGGCTTCACCCGCTGTTCCAGAAGGTCTGGCTCCCATTCCGACAGGATCGGCAGGTATGTCAGGGTGCAGTCGCGAATACAATACATGAACTTCCTCATGTAGTGTATTACAGTACACCTGCAAGTTGTCCACGACTGTGCTAAGCTCTTCCACACGGGCTCGAGCTTTGGCTTCCTTCGCCCAAGCAAGTGAACGTGAGTTAATAGCCCAATCGAGTGCAGATGTCGGATGTCAGTTCTTAGCTCGTTTATTCGCTGACCATCCTCGACCCACACATTGTTCCTGTGACGGAGCTCCGTTCGAAGCTGCTCTACCTGAGCTTCCAGATATCCGATGGGATCATTGCTACCACTACTACTATCCTCATGCCTTGGAGCTAGTTGATGGCGAGGCACTCCAATTGGTCCAGTAGACTTGCGCGCGATTTTCCTTATGCGCGGCGGCATATCTCCATAAGGGGGAAAATCTTATTAGTATAGTTTTTATCATGATGCATGCATAATTACAGAATCAACCTTAGTTGATTCACAACATTCTATACATTGCACTCTACTATCTGGTCTTAAAAATAAGTACTTCAGAAGGTAGTTAGATAAGAAGGAAAGAAATTTTCTAGATAAGTCTTTGAAAATTCTTTTTGAAAATGCCTCATAACATTTGCAGAGATGGGCTTCACTCCGATACCAGCTGTGACGGAACCTCCCAAGTCATTAGGCCCACCTACAGTTGTCCTTGTCCAACGGACCTCAGACAACCCTGCAGGTGCCCTGATCACTTGACAAGTTCAGTATCTGTGTTCCTTACCTTGCCCAAGAGTGTTTCACCCCGTCACGCAGACATTATAATACATCGGAGGTACGAGAATGCGGAAGAAGTTACAATAACTTACTTTATTTTAAAGTAAGAAAGAGTAGTATTATTATAGACTAGGGCAAATATAGGAGTGCAGGATTAATATTATTACATAACCTGGGAGGCAAAAACCCCTCCCGATAAACAATAAAAAGTTTTTCTTAAAGGAGGACACTTCCTCTCGCGGCTTCCGTCTTGATTTTCTTCTTTAGGCACCACCTTGGAACAGAAGCAACAAAAATTTGCTGCTTCTTCACCTAAAACAACATGGGACAAAGCCCTGAGTATGAAGTGTACTTTCGCAAGTCTTACCCGTCAAAATAAAAGACTCTCAAGGATACGCTGGCCTTTAGGAGTCAAGGTATGGCTTATCAATAATCAAAGACGCTATTTGCAGAAATGCTTACTAATAGTGGATCCTTAAAAGTCCAGTTTTATCAGCAAGTTAAGTCATTACCTGAGTTCTAGCGTTCTTTCTACCCTAGTCAAGCACTTGACCTATACTAGCCAATTTCTTTTCAACCCTTCTTATTCACTAGAATGCTATGTGTAGGGCAGTGACCAAGTCTTCATGTCGGTGAAGTTACGGTGATCCGAATTGATTATACTCAGCTGAGGATCTCTGATCACACGACATATGTAGCACTTAACCCTTGCATATGTCAACTCGCCACCGGGGTTCTTAAGACCAGATCAGGTTCACGCCAACCGAGAGCACAGATACAGCACCGTCCAGCCTCTTGCCACGGAGGGTACACGCTACTCTCGCCATCTCTCCACTCCCATTGCGTGTTATCTTATTCTGGTATTAGTCTGCCCGAGGCAAAGCTTACCCATGATGAGGCATGTGACCAGTTAAAGGGTCCTCGATCATCAAGCCTACATCGAGAAGGTCCTTAATTGACTTAGACGGAGACACTACACCGAGACTCTCTTCTCGTGCAAGTCACCCGCCCGGTCTCAGCTTTATCATTTCAAACCCAAAGTTTGGTACTGACAGAGGTACATCTTTTCCGATGTTGAACCCATCATGGCCATGATGGATCCACCATCAAGTTTTTATTTTTGAAAACACCTACCCACTTGAAGCATCATCTTTTGTCAAAACAAAACATTTTGTTTTTCTAGAGCAAAACTAAGCATAAGAAAAACCTTTTTTGTAAAATAGGGGATTAAGGAGAAGAAATCAAATTCAAGGAAGGAAATGCAGCAACTGGTTTAGCACACAACTCCTATCACCTAATGCATCAAGCAAGTGAGAAAAATTTTAAAATAGCAAGGAGGTGGCAAATGCACCGAGGCTTGCCTTGTGTGATAGGTGAATCAGGCTCTGCTCCACAGATATCAAAGTAAAAGCAGTTTCCTGCTCGAGGATCTTCAGGTGGTGGTGTAGTCCTCACTTCTTCAACTTCTATATCTTCCTCGTTTTCTATAAATAGCCACATATAATCATGAATGCTCATGTAATGCACATGAAAATGCAAAGATAATAAAAGTATATTATCTAATGTCTTCAATATAACTTTCCTTCACGAGTCTCCGGGAAACTAGGGTTTTTGGAGTCTATAGTGAAGTTCATAGGGTAGGGGACTAGGGTTTTGGGTTCTATGCACCAAACATGGTCCAAATCATACTAAATTTTACCCAGGGCTTCTAAATAATATTTAAAGCTTATCTAAAAAGTTTGGTGATTTTTGGAATTATTGATTGCTCTTTAAAATTCCAGAAGTATGGTTTTTGGTTGTTTTAAATGTCCTATAATTCCCTATTGGAACTAAAAATCATGAAACTATTTTTATTAAGTACTATAAAAAATCAGGAGCCTAGCAACATTGGTCTGGTATTTTTAGCATTTTTTTGTACTTTCTTATGGATTTCTAAAGCTTCTTAGAAAAAGAAAAAGAAAAACTTCTAATAGTGCTAGGCCAAAACTGACCCAATCGGCCCAACCAAAACAAAATACGGGGACGCACCCACGCGCGCGCGCCCGCGCTGGCAGATTTACACAGAGGCCCCGATGATTTGGATAACTGGTTAAGGGGTCGCGGTGCTATTTCCATGTCTCACTGACACTTGCAAATACACCCCCGCACTTTGATTTCTTCACATCCCGTAGTCCACGATGCCGCACGGTGGAGAACCGAGCCTCTACGAGCCTGGACTGGTCAGGACACGCGATGACCGGTGCTCTACTTCGGCTGAGACCTAATTCAAGCCCAAACAAGAGTTTCCCCTCAATTAATTTTAGTAACGGAGCTCTAACTCGCCCTGTCCACGATGACAGCAGGCACAATGGACAGCACGACGTGTTCCCGACGATCTAAGAGGTCCTAGCCTAATTGGCGGGGTCGGGGAGCATCAGGGACACACAAGGACACTGAAACGAAAGAGCAGAGGGCATGAACGGACCTGGAGTAGGATGACCATGGCGAGGTTGTAAGGTGCGGAATTTCGGACTGAATTGGGGGAAAACCGAAATTGGGGCTTGCTGGTGAGCAATTGGGGGCACGGCTTGGTGGATCAGTGCTTGATTACACCATGGACCCGTCGGTGTGCTCAATTTATAATGTGCTTGAGCGGTGGTGTTTAATTTGGACGAATTGCGCTAGCGGCCGAGAGGGGAATGAGTCACGGCGGCGATCTACCGTGGCAATCGCAGAGCGACTGAACTACGGCGGTCACTGGATGGTCACTACAGCTCATACCGACGCGATAAACTTCCTAAGGCGTGGCACCCTCACGGTGAATGGCGAACACGCCGGTGATAGCCGCTCGGCCACGTTGCTGGTGCGAATGATCGAGGGACAGCGCGGCCACAGTGTCCCGGACCTATCCGCGGTGTGATCTTTTCACCGGCGAGCTCAATCCACAGACCAGAAGCACGAATTGTGGCGAGCAGCACCAATCACGGCGAAGGGTCACTGGCGGCGAGATACTCTGAGCTGGCGACCTGATCAGTATACTGTTACCATCGCGCAGCCAATTCAGTTAGTCTGACAAAGCATATTTGGGGTCAATTTGCTCCAGATTTTATGTAGTGACTGGATCAACTCTCTGTTACAAAGTTCTAGCCCTTTAATCCAACTACAATCATGCTATAGTAATCATAGCCAAACAATGACTGGATCATGGTCAAATCCAAGTTCAAAGATTGCCCAATCTCACTGTTAGTCTGAATTCAGACCTAGGGCAGTCTGACAGCCTGACTTTGGGCTCATTTTACTCCAAATTTTGCATGTGACCAAGGCTTAATCCCTATAGCAAAGTTGTTCTCCTTACATAGCTCTACAAATTTGATGTGCTGACCAAGGGCAAAATCCTTATAGTTTTGAAGGTATAGGGCTTCAAAGTTGATCCCATTCACTGAAATTCAGACTTAGTCTTATAAAAGGAATTGAATGGCTTTTTGCAAATAAGCCCAATTCACACCTTTTGGCTTGTAAATCTTCAAACATGTGAACCATTTGACATGAGGTACCCTATTTCCATGATTTTTGCACTTAGGTCCAAAATATGCACATTTTGCATATAACCCCCTAGTGTTTCTATTTGGGGTTTTCCAGGGGGTCTATTTAGGGTTTTTGGTACTTCTAGGCTTCAGATACCACTTAAGTCCATTAATGGTGACATTTTATGATCGTTACTAATAAGTTTTGAAGTTTTCTATTGTTTAGGCTTTGTTTATTCTTTTAGGCCCAGTTTAGGGTTAAGTACCCTACTCCAGGGTTTTACCCATAACATGTCACATCAATACATCTCATTTGAAATTTTTGCCTAGTGAATGCATTCTAAGTGTAACAATCACATGATATGCTAATGCTTATGATGTTATGCTCAAATTTTAGTGGCAGTAACACCAGGGGTGTTACAAATTCCGACGGGTTTGATGTACCATCGTACTTCTCCAGCAGGTGTGGTCGGAACTTGGGTGGCCAAGTCGCCGCGCGGAGATGATCCACTAGTGTGGCACAGCCCACGCCGACCAAAGGGACACCCGCCTGGATTCGGGTGCCCCTTGCAGTGAAGTCTTGGTCGAGGATGCGACCCTTGAAGTTTTGTCGGCGCTCACGCGCCCTCTCTAGAGAGACACAAGCATCCTTGCCCGCACGCCTGCGGTTGAGCTCTGCCCGTAGGTCGTTAGTCCGTGCACCCTTCACTGAGGGTGAGCGCACAGATGTCGACGCCTCGCGTTGACGTCGGAATGATCGTGGCCTGGACCTGGCCGAGCCAGGATGGGCGATGCCGAGGAGACGGTCGACATCTTTGTGCCACTACCTCATGGCCCCCGGCGAGGCCGTGGAGCTTGGAGGGTTACGTAGCAACTCCCTGGCTGTAGACAAAGCCCCACCAGGAGCAGCCCCCGACGGAGCTCTGGATGTCTGCGCGGGCGTGTGCTGCTGCACAGCATGCATAGCAGCAGCACCAGGCGCAGGGCAGTAAGAGCCTCGTGGCACGGAAGATGCTACCCCTTCCTCCATCAGGAAGTCCTCGGGAGACAAGTCGCGGTGTTCGACGATCTGAACCATCGTGTCGAGCAAGAAAACAGGAGAAAAACCTAAAGCCAGATCCCCTACCTGGCGCGCCAAATGTCGGAGGGAAAATCCTCTGGCTGGGTGGCGGAATGCACCCGCCCTAATCCTAAGATGAGGAGGGGGCCTAAGCACTTGCCTGTTTGGTGAATTTCGCACGAACACAAGAACACTCAAGGGTTTATAGTGGTTCAGGCCGCTGGAGCGTAATACACTACCTCCACTGTCTTTAAGTTGTATTGAGTGTGTCCCTTGTAACGCTGTGTCCCCTCCCTTTTATAGTTTAAGGGGGGTACATACAAGGATGTTGAGCTCCGACATGCAGGCCTAGGAGCATAATGGAAGGAATACATTATGTGAATAATTAATGCTGACAGCACACATGAGTAGAGGCGTATAGGCGGAGCCGTTCAGATTCCCTTCGCCTTAGTAACGCATGAGTAATCAGTGGGAGTCATGATGACTGCAGTCCATGCAGTATTGATAGGCAGTGACCCTTTTCCTGGTAACGCGGGAGTAATGGTGAGTCATTGTCCTTGCTATGGTAACGTGTGAGTAACAGCACGGCCCATGCAACGTGGACTAGGCGCGCCGCCTATCACTGGAATGGACAGACGCACGTCTTATCCATAATAAATGCAAAGAAGCATGTAGCCCAGAGGCTTTATGTCACGCTCCACCCGTTGGCTTACGCAGCGCGCAGTAGGCCACGTGGCAGCATCGGATCTCCGCCTGGGCGGGGAGCAGGAGTGTATGTGATAAGGTCCGGATCCCACCAGATCAGGTCTGGACACGTGGACGGCCTGGACCCCATACAGGGGGTCCGGATTCCATTCCAGGGGTCCGGTTCCCACACGTGGAGGTCCTGGACCAAACTTGGAGGCTCGGACCGTATATATAGGGGTCCGGCACCTTCCCATGGGGGTCCGGACTCACTGGTAATACCTCAGAGTATGTCACTTTTTCTGGACACGTGGCGGCACCAGACCCGCCCATGTGGTGGGGTCAGGTGCTGTTGCTGGCCCAGAGTAGTCGCCCGAGGCTGAGGCGAGTCATGGCCTGGTCCCACATACGGTTCTTTACCACGTGACTAAAAATAGCCGCGTGGGTACTGCATCTTTATACAGTAGTAAGGGGTACCCTAGTTTCAGGGTACCGACATGCTACTTTTTGTTATTTGGACCATGTGGTTTTGGCGCCAGCAAATAAGTGAGCACTTCTGATCTTTAGATTAGGACTGATTTTTTACTTAGAGAAAAATGGATTGTTCTAGGGTGCTCTCCACTTGGGGGCTTGATTTGGGGTTTTTGTAGGACCTTTTTGTAATACCTCCCTTACTATAATTTGTATATATATTAATGTACTTCAACTTTGGTAAAGGGTTCAAGCTATGGATTGATCATTTGCTTAGTTTTCCCCTTAATCCAATGTTTGGGGGTTTAATGGTTCAAGAGGGGAAATTAGGGTTTGAGCATCTTTTTCCAAGGTGGAGACACATGAAAAGCTAGGGTATTCCTTTTTCTCATGATCCTTACTTAATTAAGCCACGGTTCTAAAGCTTGGGTGCCTTCTCTTTCCACTTAAACCCATGTGATAATAGGCCATAGGTGCATATATTGAACCATGGCCTTGGATAACACCTGGGGTGTTACATCCTTCCCCCCTTAAAGGATTCTCGTCCCGAGATTGGGTAGGGAACCTTTAGAGGGTGCTAAGAAGGTGCGTGCTTGCGCGGTGTGGTTTCTTTTGTCAAGGTTCTCTAGTAGACTTCTCTTTGAATGTCATCCTCTTTGCAACTTCAGAAGGAATCCCTTCTAGATTTGGTTTCACAACTTACTTAGTTCCTATTAACTATATTTCTCTTATACTTAGATTCAAAGGACAGGTGGGGGTGTTTTGGGATCCGATTTACGTACCGATCTCCCGAGGCAGAAAATCGAGATAGTGCGAGCGCAGAAATTTCTCAGCTTCCCAAGTAGCTTCTTCTTCTGAATGGTGGCTCCACTGGATTTTATACATTTGGATTGATTTTGCTTGAGTTGACCTTTCCTTACGATCCAATATTCTGACAGGGTGCTCTTGAAATGACAAGTCTGGTTCTATCTCCAATTCAGGTTCTGGTAGCACTTTTGTTGGTAAGCGAACACACTTCTTCAGCTGAGATACATGGAACACATCATGAATTGCTGACATATGAGGTGGTAGCTTTACTTTGTATGCTACGGGTCCACAAGTCTCCTTGATCTCATAGGGCCCAATATAGCGAGGAGCTAATTTGCCCTTGATCCCAAATCTCTGAACACCTTTGGTGGGTGACACTTTGAGATACACATGATCTCCCACTTCGAATTGTAGAGGCTTCCTCCTTTTATCATGATAGCTCTTTTGCCTGGCATGAGCAGCTTCCAAGTTCTTCTTAATGACTCGGACTTTATCCTCGGCTTCAAGCACTAGGTCAGGTCCAAATATCGCCCTTTCTCCAGCTTGTGACCAATTTAGCCGTGTTCTACACCTTCGTCCATACAAGGCCTCGAAAGGTGCCATCTTTAGGCTAGATTGGTAACTGTTATTGTAAGAGAATTCTGCCAAAGAAAGACACTTATCCCAATTCTTGCCATAGTGTAACACACACGCTCTCAACATGACCTCAAGAATCTGATTTACTCTTTCTGTCTGACCATCCGTTTGAGGATGATATGCTGAGCTTCTAATCACGGTTGTTCCAAGTGACTTTTGTAGCTGCTCCCAGAAACGTGCTACAAATAGTGCCCCTTTATCCGACACGATAGTCCTCGGGATCCCATGCAGACGCACTATTTGGTCAATATAGATTTCTGTGTATTTTTCTGTCTTGTGGGTGGTATGCACAGGCAAGAAATGAGCTGTCTTGGTTAGCCTATCCACAATGACCCAAATGGAATCGTGGTGCTGGGAGGTGTTTGGCAACCCCACGAGAAAGTCCATGCAAATGTCCTCCCACTTCCAAGAGGGGATGGGGTGAGGTTGTAAGGTACCTGCTACCTTTAAATGACTAGCTTTGATTCTTTGGCAAGTGTCGCACTCGGATATGTACTTAGCAATCTCTCTCTTCATCCGGGTCCACCAATACAAGGATATGAGATCATGATACATCTTGTTACTTCCGAGGTGCATGGAAAATTTGGAGAGGTGAGCTTCATCCAAAATCTTCTTCCTAAGTTCTGGATCTTTGGGAACAACCAATCAATCTTCGAACCATAAAATACCCCTGCTGTCTTGACGAAAGCATTTATACTTATCCACCTTTTGATTGAGCATTTTCTTAATGACTTGAACACCCTTGTCACCAATTTGTGCCATGATTATCTGCTCTTGTAAGGTTGGCTCAACTGAGATATAATCCAAGGCACCCGGGGAAACCACTTCCATATTCAGCTTGCGCAACTCGTCGCACAAAGCGGCGACCTTTGAGTCTATGGTTAAACAGTTGCACTGGGCCTTTCGACTCAAGGCATCTGCCACAACATTTGCCTTGCTAGGATGGTAATGTACCTCTAGGTCATAATCCTTGATCAATTTTAACCATCTCCTCTGCCTCATGTTAAGATCAGCCTAAGTGAAAATATACTTGAGACTCTTGTGGTCAGTATAAATATTACAATGAGCTCCCATTAGGTAATGTCTCCATATTTTCAGAGCATGATCTACCGCTGCTAACTCCAGATCATGTGTGGGGTAATTCTGCTCATGAGGCTTGAGTGCTCTAGATGTGTAGGCAATAACTCGGTTGTCTTGCATCAAAACACAACTTAGTCCAGTGCCCGAGGCATCGCAATACACATCAAATGATTTGGTGTTGTCAGGCTGTGCTAGCACGAGTGATGTTGTCAGATGTTGCCTTAATGTGTGAAAGGCATCTTCACATTTTTGACTCCAATCAAATTTTACTCCTTTCTTCAACAATTCAGTCACTGGTTTAGCAATCCTAGAGAAATCCAGAATGAATGGCTGATAATATCCTGCCAAACCCAGGAAACTCTGAATCAGCCGAACGGTGGTAGGACGCTTCCAATCCATCACTTCTTGTACTTTCTCAGGGTCAACTGCTATCCCATCCTGAGAAATGGTGTGTCCCAAGAACTTGATTTCCCTTAGCCAGAAATCACATTTGGAGAATTTGGCGTACAAGCGATGATCTTGCAGTCGCTGAAGTACGGTGTGCAAGTGCTTTGTATGCTCGTCTTCACTTTTCGAAGATACCAGGATATCATCAATGAAGACCACCACAAATTTGTCCAACTCTGGCATAAATACTGAGTTCATCATATACATGAAGTATGCCGGCGCATTGGTCAGCCCGAAAGACATCACCAAGTACTCATAAAGCCCGTATCTAGTAGAGAAAGTCGTCTTTGGAATATCACTGGCCCTGATCTTGATTTTGTGATAGCCAGAGCGGAGGTCTATCTTGGAAAATACCTTGGCTTCAATCAACTGATCAAACAAAACATCAATACGAGGTAAAGGATACTTGTTCTTAATAGTCACCGCATTGAGAGGGCGGTAATCGACACACATCCTTAAGCTCTCATCCTTCTTCTTTACGAACAAGGACGGACATCCCCATGGTGAAGTACTTGGGCGAATGAGCCCCTTGTCCAAAAATTCTTGTAACTGCTTCTTCAGCTCTACCAACTCCGCTGGAGGCATCCTATAGGGTCTTTTTGATATAGGAGCAGTCTCGGGTTGCAGCTCTATGGCAAACTCTATGTCTCTATCGGGTGGCATCCCGGGCAGCTCGTCTAGGAAAACATCAGGGTACTCACAGACTACTGGAATCCTCTCCACAGGTGATTTTACCTTGGTGAAGGCATAAGAGCGGGTACAACCTTGGTTAGGTAGGTACAAGGTGATTTCTCCGCAAATTGGTGAGTGTATTTCAATGGCTTTTGCTGCGACATCAATCAAAACATGATGTCGTGATAGCCAGTCTGTTCCCAAGATGATGTCCACACTCTCCAATCCCATGATAAGGAGGGTGGTTCCGACTATGATACTACCCAATTTTATTGGTACTTGTCGGTTTAGTTGATAGGTGGCAACTCTACCTCCTGGTGTTGCAATCATAATAGCCCCCTTTGTGTGGTGAAAAGGTAGCTGACACTTGGCACTAAAATTTGCACTGATGAAGCTGTGTGATGCACCAGAATAAAAAAGAATGACTGCAAGAAAAATCAAAACAGAAAAGATACCAGTCATGATGGGTGCTCCCTCCGGAATGTCAGCCAATGTGGTGAAGTTCAGTCCGCCTTGCCTTACTTGCACCTTCTGCCTCTTGCCTTGGTTCTAATTTGCATTCTGCCCCTGCCTCTGCTGGTTCCTAGGACAAGTCTTGGCATAATGTCCGGTGTTGCCACAAGTGAAACACCTGTTATCATTGCCCTGACGGTACTGTTGTTGTGGCTGGTTGCTGTTCCTCTGAGCTGGGAGTTGAGAGCGGTTGGGTGCCTGTTGTTGCTGCTGCTATGGTCGGATCACCCATCGCCCCTGCTGCTGCTGAGGTCCTCTGTTCTGAGTATCGGACACTATTCTGAAGCGCTGAGGCTGAGTTGACGGTCCTGCCATAGGGGTCTTCCTCTTCTTCTCTACCTGACGAGTTGTTATGCAGTCCTCCTAGGAGATGGCCATATTGACTAACTCATTGTAGCTGTTAGCCCTGACTGTGTTGAGACGATCATGGAGCTTAGCGTTGAGGCCCCTCCTGAATCTGTCTCTCTTCTTCTCATCAGTGTCAGCATGGTAGCCTGCGTACTGACACAGATGATTGAAAGCTTGGGCGTACTGCAGCACGGTACGACTCCCCTGAGTGAGTGCCAAAAACTCATTGAGCTTGTGGTCCATGATGCCTGTTGGTATGTGATGCCCTCGGAATGCTGCTTTGAACTCTCCCCACTCAACCACGTGGTCAGCCGGCTACATGGCGAGGAAATGGTTCCACCATGTCCGAGCGGGCCCACGAAGCTGCTGGGCAGCGAAACGGAGCTTGGCCGCATCTGAACAATCTCCATTAAGCAGTGGGAACTTTGATTCCACCGCCCTGAGCCAAACATTGGCATCGAGTGGATCTTCCGCCCTGGTGAACAATGGCGGCTGAGTGCTGAGAAACTCCTGGTAGGTGGCCGCTGCCAAGGCACGCTGGTGGTGATCACCACCACCATAGTGCTGAGGCAGTGGCTGATGCTGAGCGAGCTGCCGCAGAATCTCATTTTGCTGAGCCATCAGCTCCTGCATGGTAGGAGGCTGCGACGGAGGTGGAGGAATGCACTCATTCTATCCAAGGTGCAAAAGCTAAGCTAGTTTTGAGGAGTTCTACTGCTACACACTTCTACCCTAACCCTAGAATCTAATGAGAAAACGAGGCAACACTAGACTCGGGGGAAGGTGGTCTTCCTGAGCCAGCAGTGTCTAAGCTAGATGCAGGCTCCGGCTCCTCTCCTCCCTCGATATCTACGTCCTCATCAGCCCTTCTGCCTCCATGTCCTCAATCTCTTGAAGGTGCAGATCCAAATGTTGGTTGGCTTCCTCAAGCTGTTGCTGGGTGGTCTGGAGCTGGTCTTCCAAAACCTCAATAGTATTCTCCCTGGCTTCCACCTGATCCTCGAGCTCTTGTATGTGGTTGGCCATCTGCTCCACCTGGAGATCCTTCTCCACCAGCTTAGTGGACAAGTCTACCACAAGGTCCTCCCGGTTATCTAGAGTGATCTTGGTAGACTCCACTAGGCCCATAAGCTGGGACATCGCCTCACCTCGCAAGGCCTGCAGACGATACAGGACACTCATGCACCGAACCGTCAGGTGAGCGGTATGCCCAGGGTAGAGAGCCCACACATCCTTGGCGTGCTCAACCCGATCCTTCCACATTGGGTCGTCCTCCTTTTCAGTGGGGAACAAGCCAATGGGGTGGGTTGACAGCTCCAAGGGGTGGAATCCACAGAAGGTCATCAGCACGTGTAGAGCCGTGGACTCAATAGTATCATCGGCCCTGAAACCGAAAGACTCTGAGTCCAAGGAACACCAGCCTGGCTATAGGGGATGAGGCTCCAAGGTCATCCTCACCCTACAGCGAGGTAGCCGGTGCTCCTCGAACAGCTGCACCGCGTACTCGGGAGGCGTAGCGTAACCTGCTCCCTGCAGTACCTCCCACAAAATGCGGGGAAAGCCCTCTCGTGCAAGACCGTCTGTGTGGGAATGTGTGTTTCCTCCGTCCGTGGGTATGTGGGAAGTCATCTGTGCAAGGGCAAGTGTAAGAGAAAGAAAAAGAATCCCAAAAATAAAAGGAGCTAGTGCAAAAGATTAGGAAATTTCCACGGGCTTGGCTTTTCTAGGGTTAAGTTGAAATCTTTGCTATAGATTTTAAATCTTGTTATGGATGTTTCTTTATTTATACATCTTACTGTTGGTAATGACATTTTACTAAGATGACAGATTTTTAAAAGGATGCATGCATGCTCGTCCTAAGCGTCCTCACATCAAACATGGGGTACAGAATATCCCTATTTATATCGTAGTAGCCTGTAAGGCATTTTCAATTAGCCACCTAGCTACCCATCTAGTATCCTAAGGCTTCACGTCCTAGGTCTATCTGTATCGTCATAATAGTTATCCAACTTGGTTTCTAATCAAGTTTTACCTTTGTAAAAGGTCAGAAATTATGATTTATTGATTTCTCTAAGGTGGTACAAGCTCCGATACCAGCTGTGGCGGAACCGCCCGAATTATTCCAACTTAAGTGCCAAGTCCCACCTTAAAGGCTAGACCACACTTAAATAGGAATAAACCATCAGTCCCTCGGATCTAGTCTAATGAGGCCACTAATAGGATCAAGTACCACATACTCACTCGAAGGTGAGGCATAGAGGAAATACAATAAAGCATAAACCATAAGTTAAAGAGGTACTTAATGTTATTACATCATCATCGGAGTTTTGCAAAAGTAATAACCATTGTTC
Source organism: Zea luxurians (assembly GCA_029449295.1). Lineage (NCBI taxonomy): Eukaryota > Viridiplantae > Streptophyta > Magnoliopsida > Poales > Poaceae > Zea > Zea luxurians. The sequence continues at coordinate 5,879,082 of JAOPSE010000005.1, read as the reverse complement.
TCAGTGCAATAGAAATTAACTAACGGTAAATAAAAGGGAGGATGGGGAAGTCTGGCCCATCACTCCTCATGCTCCTCTCCTGCTGAGGTAGTGTCCCACTCGATTGTCCAGCCCGGTGGCAGGATGGACGGCCAAGTCACTCCAGCAACCATATCCTCCAGAGAACCTGTAAAAATTATGCCACAAGCAAGGCTGAGTATACTAATACTCAGTTAGCTCCTCTCCGTTATACACTTGCGCTGGGCACGAATCATAGTGGCAGGCGCGAATCCAGGCGCACGGCTCACTGGCGGCGAGGTTCTCTAAACCTGGGATATTTGTAAAGCATTATACCATCAGATTCCTTATTCAAAGCGCCTGACAGCCAGAATTGCAGTGCCCAGATCTCGGATTTTTGTGTGAGAAACTTACTAATCCATCTGTAACAAACTTGTAGCTCTATTATACCAGCTACAATGTTATAGGGATCTTGCTCATTTGCGTATCCCCTTGAGCAAGAATCGAGCCCAAAGTTCCTCAGAACTAACTGCCATTCAGTATTCAGTCTCAGGGTGGTATGACAGCCAGACTTTAGGGCTAGTTATCTCCACTTTTTGTATGTCAATAATGCTTAATCACTTAAGCAAAGTTGTACTCCTAAAATAGCTCTACAAGTTTGATGTGTTGACCCTAGGCAAATTCCTTGTATTTTAAAAAATACAAAGCTCCAAAGTCAGCCCTATTCAACTGATTTTAGACTTACGCATATGGAGTGCATGAGGGGCTTTTTGCACTTAAGTCCAAATCTCATCTTTTGACTTGGAAATCCTCAAATGTGTGAAGCATATGATTTGAGGTGCCCTAATACCTTGGTTTTTGCACCTTGGTCCAAAAGTGCACCAATTTTACACTTAGCCCCTAGGGTTTTAATTTAGGGGTTTTCAGGGGTCTTTTCAGGGTTTTTGGCAGTTTCAGGGTTTGGATGCCACTCAAGTCCATTAAATGTGATATCTTATGATCATTTCTAATGAGTTTTGAAGTTTTCTCATGCTTGGGCTTTATTGTCACTCCTAAACCTAGTTTAGGGTTAAGTACCCCACCCTAGGGTTTCACACATAATAAGTCACACCAATACAACTTATTTGAAATTTTTGCCTAGTGAATGCACTCTAAGTGTAACAAACACATGATATGCTAATGCTCATGATGTTATGCTCAAATTTTAGTGATAGTAACACCAGGGGTGTTACAAATGGATTGGTAGAAAGAGCAAATTGAATCATAATAATAGGAATAATGAAGTCAATCTTCAACCAACCCAAAGGAAAGTGGCTAGACGAATTAATAAAAGTAGTGTGGAACCACAATGCTGTTGCATCAAAGTCAACAGGACTTACCCCTTTCAAACTTCTATTCGGTGATGAAGCAATAACACCAGAAGAAGCAAGAACGGGTTCAAAAAGAACTCTAGCTTCGATAGAGGACGAAGGTGATTGCCAAATAACAAAAGACACCATAGAAGGGACCAGACTACAAGAAATAGAGAACATCAATAAATACCAGGCCGAAACAATCAAATGTCGTGATAGAAAAGTAAGATTGAAGAATATCAAGCCAGGTCATTTGGTGCTTCGAAGGGTGGCTAACCCTGATACAGTGGAAAAGCTTCAGCTCAAGTGGGAAGGTCCCTTTTTGGTGGTATCTTCGTCAAGACCCGGGTCCTATAGACTTAAAGACATGGACGATAATGACACACTGAAAGTCGCCTAGAGGGGGTGAATAGGCGTAATCTGAAATTTACAACTTAAAACACAAACTACAAGTCGGGGTTAGCGTTAGAACTTAAATCGAGTCCGGGAGAGAGGGGAAAAGCAAATCAACCAAGAAATAAAGCGAATCAACACGGTGATTTGTTTTACCGAGGTTCGGTTCTAAAGAACCTAGTCCCCGTTGAGGTGGTCACAAAGACCGGGTCTCTTTCAACCCTTTCCCTCTCTCAAACGGTCACTTAGACCGAGTGAGCTTTCTCCTTAATCAAACGCGTCACTTAGACCCTGCAAGCACCACCACACACTTAGGTGTCTCTTGCTTTGATTACAAGTCACTTGGAAACAAGAATGAGGAAGGAAGAAAGCGATCCAAGCACAAGAGCACAAAAGAACACGAACAAACACTCTCTCAAGTCACTAGGTGGTTGGAGTGAATTTGGGACTTGGAGAGGCTTTGATCTTTTGATTTTGTGTCTAGGAGTGAATGCACTAGCTCTTGTATTGAATGAAAACTTCAGAAGACTTAGATGCTTGGAGTTGTGGTGGTTGGGGGTATTTATAGCCCTCAACCACCAACAAGCTATTGGGAAAGGCTGCTGTCGATGGGCGCACTGGACAGTCCGGTGCGCCACCGGACAGGCACTGTAGGCTGTCCGGTGTACCGCCACGTCACCCAACCATTAGGGTTCGAGAGCAATCTACCGTTGGAGGCTTTGTACTCTTGCGGCACCGGACAATCTAGTGCCACACCAGACACTATCTGGTGCCCCTCTGACTTCTGCCGCGCATTGTTTACGCTGTCAGCCCTTTTGCAATCGACTGTTGCATGCAGATAGTCGTTGCCCGCTGACTCACCGGACAGTCCGGTGGCACACCGGACAGTCCGGTGAATTATAGCGGAGCGCGCCTGGAGAAACCCGAGAGTGGTTGGTTTGAGGTGTATGGTCCTGGTGCACCGGACACTGTCCGGTGGCACACCAGACAATCCGGTGTGCCATTCCTCAGCACACTTCGGTTTCTTTTGCTCCTTTGTATTTGATCCCTAACTTGAATATTTATTGGTTTGTGTTGAACCTTTATGCACCTGTAGAACATATATTCTAGAGCAAACTAATTAGTCCATATATTTGTGTTGGGCATTCAACTATCAAAATTAATTGTGGGAAACGGTTAACCCTATTTCCCTTTCAATCTCCCCCTTTTTGGTGATTGATGCCAACACAAACCAAAGCAAATATATAAAGTACAGAAATGAACTAGTTTGCATAAGGTAAGTGCATAGGTTACTTAGAATTAAACCAATTGATAATCTTACTAGATATGAATGGATTGCTTTCTTTTATTTAATATTTTGGACCACATTTGCACCACTTGTTTTGTTTTTGCAAATCCTTTTGGAAAATCTTTTCAAAGTATTTTGCAAATAGTCAAAGGTATATGAATAAGATTGCAAGAAGCATTTTCATGATTTTAAAATTTCTCCCCCTGTTTCAAATGCTTTTCCTTTGACTAAACAAAACTCCCGCTGAATGAAATTCTCCTCTTAGTTTTCAAGAGGGTTTTAATGGATACTAATTTTGAAAATCTTCCTTTAATCATATCAATTAGATACCAATTTGAAATATACCAATTTAAAAATTTTCAAAACATAATTAAAATTAGGTGGTGGTGCGGTCCTTTTGCTTTGGGCTTAATAATTTCTCCCCCTTTGGCATTAATCGCCAAAAACGGAGACTTTGAGAGCCCTTTATACTTTCTCCCCATTGGTACAAGTAGATAAAAGTGAATATTATACCAATTGAGAGTGATGTGGAGGGATGGCGAAATGATACCATTAGAGTGGAGTGGAAGCTTTGTCTTCGCTGAAGACTCCATTTCCCTTTCAATCTACGACTTAGTATAGAAATATACTTAAAAGCACATTAGTCGTAGTCTTGGTACAAGAATAATAAGAGATATGCATTTGTACCAATGTGAAAGAGATATGATCAAAGGTATATAAATGAGCTATGTGTGCAATGTTTCAATCAAAATTCCGAGAATCAAGAATATTTAGCTCATTCCTAAGTTTGCTAAAGGTTTTCTCATCTAATGGCTTGGTAAAGATATCGGCTAATTGTTCTTTGGTGCTAACATAAGCAATTTCGATATCCCCCTTTGTTGGTGATCTCTCAAAAAGTGGTACCGAATGTCTATGTGCTTAGTGCGGCTGTGTTCAACGGGATTATCCGCCATGCGGATTGCACCCTCATTGTCGCATAGGAGAGGGACTTTGCTCAATTTGTAGCCATAGTCCCTGAGAGTTTGCCTCATCCAAAGTAATTGCGCACAACAATGGCCTGCGGCAATATACTCGGCTTCGGCGGTAGAAAGAGCTATAGAGTTTTATTTCTTTGAAGCCCATGACACCAGGGATCTCTCCAGAAATTGACAAGTCCTGATGTGCTCTTCCTATCAATTTTGCACCCTGCCCAATCGGCATCGGAATATCCTATTAAATCAAAAGTGGATCCCTTGGGGTACCAAAGTACAAACTTAGGAGTGTAAACTAAATATCTCATGATTCTTTTTACGGCCCTAAGGCAAACTTCCTTAGGATTGGCTTGGAACCTTGCACACATGCATACAAAAAGCATAATATCTGGTCGAGATGCACATAGATAGAGTAAAGATCCTATCATCGACCAATATACCTTTTGATCTACGGACTTACCTCCCGTGTCGAGGTCGAGATGCCCATTTGTTCCCATGGGTGTCTTGATGGGCTTGGCATCCTTCATTCCAAACTTGTTAAGTATGTCTTGAATGTACTTTGTTTAGCTGATGAAGGTGTCGTCTTGGAGTTGCTTGACTTGAAATCCTAGGAAATACTTCAACTCCCCCATCATAGACATCTCAAATTTTTGTATCATGATCCTACTAAACTCTTCACAAGTGGATTTGTTAGTAGACCCAAATATGATATCATCAACATAAATTTGGCATACAAACAAATCTTTTGCAATAGTTTTAGTAAAGAGTGTAGGATCGGCTTTTCCGACTTTGAAGCCATTAGTGATAAGAAAATCTCGCAGGCATTCATACCATGCTCTTGTGGCTTGCTTGAGCCCATTAAGCGCCTTTGAGAGTTTATACACATGGTTAGGGTACACACTATCTTCAAAGCCGGGAGGTTGCTCAACATAGACCTCTTCCTTGATAGGTCCATTGAGGAAGGTACTTTTCACGTCCATTTGATAAAGCTTAAAGCCATGGTAAGTAGCATAGGCAAGTAATATACGAATTGACTCAAGCCTAGCTACGGGTGCATAAGTTTCACCAAAGTCCAAACCTTCGACTTGTGAATAACCTTTGGCCACAAGTCGGGCTTTATTCCTTGTCACCACACCATGCTCATCTTGCTTGTTGCGGAATACCCACTTGGTACCTACAACATTTTGGTTAGTACGTGGAACTAAATGCCATACCTCATTCCTCGTGAAGTTGTTGAGTTGCTCTTGCATAGCCAACACCCAATACGAATCTCTTAGTGCATCCTCCACCCTGTATGGCTCAATAGAGGACACAAAAGAGTAATTTTCACAGAAATGTGTAACTCGAGATCTAGTGGTTACCCCCTTATGAATGTCACCGAGGATGGAGTTGACGGGGTGATCTCGTTGAATTACTTGGTGGACTCATGGGTGTGGCGGTCTTTGACCCTGAATTTCTTGATCATCTTCCTTATCTTCATTTTCTTTATCTCCCCCTTGGTCATTGTCCTCCTCTTGAGGTGGCTCATCCTCTTGATCTTCATTTTCATCTTGAGCCTGATCCTCATCTTGAGTTGGTGGAGATTCCTTAGGACACACATCCCCAATGGACATGTTCCTTAGCACGATGCACGGAGCCTCTTCATCATCTAGTTCATCAAGATCAACTTGCTCCACTTGGGGGCCATTAGTATCATCAAACACAATGTCACAAGAAATCTCAACTAATCCAGTGGATTTGTTGAAGACTCTATATGCCCTTATGTTTGAGTCATATCCTAGTAAAAAGCTTTCTACAGCCTTAGGAGCAAATTTAGATTTTCTACCTCTTTTAACAAGAATAAAACATTTGCTACCAAAGACTCTAAAATATGAAACATTGGGCTTTTTACCGGTTAGGAGTTCATATGATGTCTTCTTGAGGATTCGGTGAAGGTAGAGTTGGTTGATGGAGTAGCAAGCAGTGTTGATTGCCTCAGCCCAAAATCGGTCCGGAGTCTTGTACTCATCAAGAATGGTCCTTGCCATGTCCAGTAAAGTTCTATTCTTCCTCTCCACTACACCATTTTGTTGAGGTGTGTAGGGAGAAGAGAACTCATGCTTGATGCCCTCATCCTCAAGAAAGACTTCAATTTGTGAATTCTTGAACTTCGTCCCATTATCGCTTCTTATCTTTTTGATCCTTAATCCGAACTCATTTTGAGCCCGTCGCAAGAATCCATTTAAGGTCTCTTGGGTTTGTGATTTTTCCTGCAAAAAGAATACCCAAGTGAAGCGAGAATAATCATCCACAATAACAAGACAGTACTTACTCCCGCCGATGCTTATGTAAGCGATCGAGCCAAATAAATCCATGTGGACTAGCTCGAGTGGCTTGTTAGTCGTCATGATGTTCTTGTGTGGATGATGAGAGCCAACTTGCTTTCCTGCTTGACATGCGCTACAGACCCTGTCTTTCTCAAAATGAACATTTGTTAGTCCCAAAATGTGTTCTCCCTTTAGAAGCTTGTGAAGATTCTTCATTCCAACATGGGCTAGTCGGCGATGCCAGAGCCAACCCATATTAGTCTTAGCAATCAAACAAGTGTTGAGTTCAGTTGTGTTCTCATTAAAATCAACTAAATATAGTTGACCCTCTAACACTCCCTTAAATGCTATTGAATCGTCACTTCTTCTAAAGACAGTAACACCTACATCTATAAAAAGACTGTTGTAGCCCATTTTTCATAATTGAGAAACAGAAAGTAAATTGTAATCTAAAGAATCTACAAGAAAAACATTGGAAATAGAATGGTCAGGTGATATAGCAATTTTACCAAGTCCTTTGATAAAACCTTGATTTCCATCCCCGAATGTGATAGCTCGTTGGGGATCTTCGTTTTTCTCGTAGGAGAAGAACATCCTTTTCTCCCCTGTCATGTGGTTTCTGCATCCGCTATCTATTATCCAACTTGAGCCCCCGGATGCATAAACCTGCAAAACAATTTAGGCCTTGTTCTTAGGTACCCAAATAGTCTTGGGTTCTTTGATGTTAGAAACAAGCACCTTGGGTACCCAAACACAAGTCTTTGACCTCTTTTGTTTGCCCCCAACATATTTGGCAACTACTTTGCCTGATTTGTTAGTAAGCACATATGAAGCATCAAAAGTTTTGAATGAAATTTTATGATCATTTGATGCAGCAGGAGTTTTCTTTTTAGGCATTTTAACATGTGTAGAATGACTAGAGCTAGAAGCCTCATTTTTATACATGAAAGCATGATGAGAAACAGTGTGAGCTTTTCTAGCATGAATTCTCCTAATTTTGTGCTCGGGATAATTAACAGGATATAAAATATAGCCTTCATTATCCTGAACCATGGGTGTCTTGCCCTTTACAAAATTAGACAATCTTTTAGGGGCATTAAGCTTGACATTGCTTCCCTGTTGGAAACCAATGCCATCCTTAATGCCAGGGCGTCTCCCATTATAGAGCATGCTTCCAGCAAATTTAAACTTTTCATTTTTAATTTCATGCTCATTAATTTTAGCAGTTAATTGAGCTATATGATCATTTTGTTGTTTAATAAGAGCAAGGTGATCATTTATAGCATCAACATTAACATCTCTACATCTAGTACAAATAGTAACATGATCAACAGTAGATGTAGAGGATTTGCAAACATTTAATTCTTCTATCTTAGATTTTAACATGGCGTTTTCATTTCTAAGACAGGAAATAGAATCATTGCAAACATTTAAATTTTTAACCTTAGAAATCAAACTAGCATTTTCAGTCCTAAGGCTAGAAATTGATTCATTCAATTTATCAATCATAGCATTTAAACTAGCATTTTCACTTCTAAGATTGGTAATTGAATCATGGCAAATGCTAAGCTCTTTAGTCAGGTTTTCACATTTCTCTACTTCCTGAGCATAAGCATTTTTCACTATAACATGTTTTTTATTTTCTTTAATAAGGAATTCCTCTTGGTTGTCCAAGAGTTCATCCTTCTCATGAATGGCTCCTATCAATTCATTCAATTTTTCTTTTTGATCCATGTTGATGTTAGCAAAAAGAGTAACTAAATCATCTTCGTCTTCACTAGAACTACCTGTGTCACTAGATGTTGTGTACTTGGGGGTGGTTCTAGATTGTACCTTCTTCTTTTTGCCGTCCTTCGCCATGAAACACTTGTGGCCGACGTTGGGGAAGAGGAGGCCCTTGTTGATGGCAACGTTGGCAGTGTGAGAGCACCTAGAGGGGGGGTGAATAGGTGATCCTGCAAAAACTTAAAACTTAAAGCCACAAAACTTGATTAAGTGTTAGTACAATGAAATCAAGTGGCTAAGGACCGAGCTTTTGTGAAACACAATAGTCACAGTGAGAAACAGACACAAGAGACACGATGGTTTATCTCGTGGTTCGGCCAAGTACAACACTTGCCTACTCCACGTTGTGGCGTCCCAATGGACGAGGGTTGCACTCAACCCCTTTCAAGTGATCCAAAGATCCACTTGAATACCACGGTGTTTTTCTTTCTTTCACTATATCCCGTTTGCGAGGAATCTTCACAACTTGGAGCCTCTCGCCCTTACAAATTATGATCACAAAGAAGCACGGATGTAAGGGAGGGAAAAGCAACACACACAAGTCTTAAAAGCAACAACACAAACACGCACACTAGTCACAACTTGAGCTCTAAGTTCACACAAGGAGTTCTCAACTCAAGAGGGGCTCAAATTGCTATCACAAAGAATCAAATGCGCTAGAATGAAGTCTTGGTGCTTAGAGATGATCAAAGAATGCTTGTGTGTCTCCTCCATGCGCCTAGGGGTCCCTTTTATAGCCCCAAGGCAGCTAGGAGCCGTTGAGAGCAATCCAGGAAGGCAATTCTTGCCTTCTGTCGGGTGGTGCACCGGACAGTCCGGTGTGCCACCGGACAGGCACTATTCAGTGTCCGGTGCAGATTGCTTTCCAAAATTGGCACAGCCGACCGTTGAAGATTTGGAGCCGTTGGCGCACCGGACACTGTCCGGTGCACACCGGACAGTCCAGTGCCCCCATCAGACCGTTGGCTCGGCCACGCGTCACGCGCGGATTGCGCGGTCGACCGTTGGCGCGGCTGACCGTTGGCTCACCGGACAGTCCGATGAATTTTAGTCGTACGTCGCTGATGAATTCCTGAGAGCGGCCAGTTGACCAGACGCCAGCCTGGCGCACCGGACACTGTCCAGTGCACCACCGGACAGTCCGGTGCACCCAAACTGCGCTGAGTCTTGGCTGCTCCAGCCAAGTCTTTTTCCTTTTGTATTTTCTCTGATTCTAGCACTTAGACAAATGTGTTAGTACACAAAATACAATGTACTAAGTCTAGAATCATACCTTCTTGATGTTTTGCACTTCATCAACCATTTTGCACACTTTGCACTTAAACCATTTGTGTTGGGCACTTAATCACCAAAATACTTAGAAATGGCCCAAGGGCACATTTCCCTTTCAATCTCCCCCTTTTTGGTGATTTATTCCAACACAACAAAAAGCAACTAAAAGAAGTGCAACATCAATGCAATATTGAACAAGAATTGTTTTTGATTCAAATTTGGCATATTTGGATCATTCTTTGCCACCACTTGGTCTGTTTTTGCAAACCAAACTCAATTTCCTATCTCTAAGTCAAACACACTTGTTGAGATATAAAGAGAGGTATTCCAAGAGGAATTGATCAAAGATTCAAAAACTCCCCCTTTTCCCATAATCAAACATTCTCCCCACGAGAGACCAACTTTCGACAAAAAGAGACACTTAGAGTATTTTGGCAAATCAAAAACTCTAACTCTACTATTTTCCAAAATTCTCAAGTGGTAGCTGATCCATTTGCTTGCTTTGGCCTTAATTTCTCCCCCTTTGGCATCAAGCACCAAAACAGGATCATTTTTTGCCCTTTAACCCCATTGCCTCACCAAAATCTTCAATTAAGAGCAAAAGGCAATAAGAGCTAAGAGATGAACTTGGAGTTAATTACCCTCTCATCGGAGTGCAGTGGAAGTCTTGCATGGTCCAAGTTCACCTTTTCCTTTCAATCCATCCTTGAGACTAATTTAAGTAAACTCAAGCACACGGTTAGTCTCAAGAGGTCAAGTTGTAGCACAACTCCCCCTAAAAATGTGCATCACTCACACATGAACTTTTGAGGTCCGGGGATCATGTGTACAACTTGAGCACTATAAATAAGCAGCAAGATGCATAAGGAACATGATCAAAGGCATAAACACATGTATGCTATAGATCAATCCAAGTTACGCGAATCTAAGACATTTAGCTCACTACGCAACCTGCAAAAGGTCTTCTCATCTAAAGGCTTGGTAAAGATATCGGGTAGCTGGTTCTCGGTGCTAACATAAAACACTTCGATATCTCCCTTTTGCTGGTGGTCTCTCAAAAAGTGATGCTGGAGGTCTATGTGCTTTGTGCGGCTGTGTTCAACAGGATTATCCGCCATGCGGATTGCACTCTCATTGTCACATAGGAGTGGGACTTTGCTCAGATTGTAGCCAAAGTCCGTGAGGGTTTGCCTCATCCAAAGTAGTTGCGCGCAACACTGTCCTGCGGCAACATACTCGGCCTCAGCGGTGGATAGGGCAACAGAAGTTTGTTTCTTAGAACTCCAAGACACCAGGGACCTTCCTAAGAATTGGCATGTCCCTGATGTACTCTTCCTATCAACCTTGCATCCAGCATAATCGGAGTCTGAATATCCAATTAAGTCAATGGTAGACCCCTTTGGATACCAGATCCTGAAATAAGGCGTAGCAACTAAATATCTAAGTATTCGCTTAACGGCCACAAGGTGACACTCCCTTGGATCGGATTGAAATCTAGCACACATGCATACGCTTAGCATAATATCTGGTCTACTAGCACATAAGTATAGCAAGGAACCTATCATAGACCGGTATGCCTTTTGATCAATGGACTTACCTCCTTTGTTGAGGTCGACATGTTCGTCGGTTCCCATTGGAGTCTTTGCGGGCTTGGCGTCCGTCATCCCAAACCGCTTGATCAAGTCCTGCGTGTACTTCGTTTGGGAGATGAAAGTGCCGTCCTTGAGTTGCTTCACTTGGAACCCAAGGAAGTAGTTCAACTCGCCCATCATCGACATCTCAAATTTTTGAGTCGTCACCCTGCTAAACTCTTCACAAGACTTTTGGTTAGTAGAACCAAATATTATGTCATCAACATAAATTTGGCATACAAATAAGTCACCATCACAAGTCTTAGTGAATAAAGTTGGATCGGCTTTCCCAACCTTGAAAGCATTAGCAATTAGAAAATCTCTAAGGCATTCATACCATGCTCTTGGGGCTTTCTTAAGTCCATAAAGCGCCTTAGAGAGCTTACACACGTGGTCGGGGTACCGTTCATCCTCAAAGCCAGGGGGTTGCTCTACGTACACCTCCTCCTTGATTGGCCCGTTGAGGAAGGAGCTCTTCACATCCATTTGGAACAACCTGAAAAAATGGTGAGCGGCATAGGCTAACAGAATGCGAATAGACTCTAGCCTAGCCACAGGAGCAAAAGTCTCCTCAAAGTCCAAACCTGCGACTTAGGCATAACCTTTTGCCACAAGTCTAGCCTTGTTCCTTGTCACCACTCCGTGCTCGTCTTGTTTGTTGCGGAACACCCACTTGGTTCTCACAATGTTTTACTTGAGACGTGGCACTAGTGTCCAAACTTCATTTCGCTTGAAGTTATTAAGCTCTTCCTGCATGGCCAACACCCAGTCCGGATCTAGCAATGCCTCTTCTACCCTGAAAGGCTCAATAGAAGAGACAAAAGAGTAATGCTCACAAAAATTAGCTAATCTAGAGCAAGTAGTTACTCCCTTGCTTATATCACCCAATATCTGGTTGACGGGATGATTCCTTTGAATCGTCGCTCGGACTTGAGGTGGAAGGGCTTGAGGTGCTTCTTCCTCCATAACATCATTATCTTGTGCTCCCTCTTGATCACACGCCTCCTCTTGATGAACCTGTTCATCAGTTTGAGTTGGGGGATGCACCATTGTTGAGGAAGAAGGTTGATCTTGCTCCTTTTGTTCCTGTGGTCGCACATCTCCAATCGACATGGTGCGTATTGCGGCCGTTGGAACATCTTCTTCATCTACATCATCAATATCAACTTGCTCTCTTGGAGAGCCATTAGTCTCATCAAATACAACGTCGCTAGAGACTTCAACCAAACCCGATGATTTGTTGAAGACTCTATACGCCTTTGCATTTGAGTCATAACCTAACAAAAACCCTTCTACAGCTTTGGGAGCAAATTTGGAATTCCTACCTTTCTTCACTAGAATGTAGCATTTACTCCCAAATACACGAAAATATGAAACATTGGGTTTGTTACCGGTTAGAAGTTCGTACGACGTCTTCTTGAGGAGGCGATGAAGGTAGACCCGGTTTATGGCGTGGCAAGCCGTGTTCACGGCTTTCGACCAAAACCGCTCGGGCGTCTTGAACTCTCCAAGCATCATCCTTGCCATGTCTATGAGTGTCATGTTCTTCCTGTCTACCACACTGTTTTGCTGTGGTGTGTAGGGAGCGGAGAACTCATGCTTGATTCCTTCCTCCTCAAGGTACTCCTCTACTTGAAGGTTCTTGAACTCGGACCCGTTGTCGCTCCTTATCTTCTTCACCTTGAGCTCAAATTCATTTTGAGCTCTCCTTAGGAAGCGCTTGAGGGTCCCTTGGGTCTCAAATTTATCCTGCAAAAAGAATACCCAAGTGAAGCGGGAAAAATCATCAACAATAACAAGACCATACTTACTTCCCCCTATGCTGAGATAGGCGACGGGTCCGAAGAGGTCCATATGAAGTAGCTCCAAAGGTCTTGATGTGGTCATCACATTTTTGCTATGATGAGTACTTCCCACCTATTTACCTGCTTGACAAGCTGCACAAGGTCTATCTTTTTCGAAAGATACATTTGTTAGACCTAACACATGTTCCCCCTTTAGAAGCTTATGAAGGTTCTTCATCCCAACATGTGCTAGACGGCGATGCCACAACCAGCCCATGCTAGTCTTAGCAATTAAGCATGCATCTAGACCGGCCTCTTCCTTCGAAAAATCAACTAAATAAAGTTTGTCGTCTAGTACACCCTTAAAAGCTAATGAACCATCACACCTTCTAAAGACGGACACATCTACATTGGTAAATAAACAATTGTAACCCATATTACAAAGTTGACTAACGGACAACAAGTTATACCCGAGCGATTCAACTAAAAACACATTAGAGATGGAATGCTCGGATGAAATAGCTATTTTTCCTAGTCCTTTAACCTTGCCTTGATTCCCGTCACCGAATATGATTGAATCTTGGGAATCTTTGTTCTTGACGTAGGAGGTGAACATCTTCTTCTCCCCCCTCATGTGGTTTGTGCATCCGCTGACGATAATCCAGCTTGAGCCCCCGGATGCATAAACCTGCAAGGCAAATTAGGCTTGGGTTTTAGGTACCCAACTCTTGTTGGGTCCTACAAGGTTAGTAACAATAGCCTTAGGGACCCAAATGCAAGTTTTGTCTTCCTTGCATTTTGCCCCTAATTTCCTAGCAACCACTTTCTTATTTTTACATGTGAGTACAAAATCAGTGTTGCAGGCATGTATAACAGTAGCATTTTCATTATGCATTTTCCTAGGCACATGAACAACATTTCTCCTAGGCATATGATGAATAATATTTTTCCTTGGCAAATCTCTACCATGCACAAAGGAAGAACTTGAAGCAATCATGGTATGTGAATCATAAGCATCACAACTCCTATTATGATAAGCATTTCTAGAAAATTTTCTATCATAAATAAATGCATGATTCTTTTGACTACTATTAGCCATAGGAGCCTTCCCCTTTTCCTTGTTGAAAATGGGAGCTCTTTGGCTTGTTAAGTTCTTGGCTTCCCTCTTGAAGCCAAGCCCATCCTTAATTGAGGGGTGTCTACCAATGGTGTAGGTATCCCTTGCAAATTTTAGTTTATCAAAATTACTCTTGCTAGTCTTAAGTTGAGCATTAAGACTAGCCACTTCATTATTTAATTTAGAAATGGAAATTAAGTGTTCACTACAGGCATCAACATTAAAATCCTTACACCTATTGCAAATCGCAACATGTTCTACACAGGATATTGATTTATTAGCTATTTCTAACTTAGTATTTAAGTCATCATTGATACTCTTTAGACTAGAAATAGACTCATGACAAGTAGATAATTCACATGAAAGCATTTCATTTCTTTTAACTTCTAAAGCAAGAGACTTTTGCACACTTACAAATTTATCATGCTCTTCATATAAAAGATCCTCTTGCTTTTCTAGCAATCTATTCTTCTCATTCAACGCATCAATTAATTCATTGATCTTATCAATTTTAGTTCTATATAAGCCTTTGAATAAACTTGCGTAGTCTACTTCATCATCACTAGATTCATCATCACTTGAAGAAGCATATGAACTAGTATTTCGAGTGCTTACCTTCTTCTCCTTTGCCATGAGGCAGGTGTGATGCTCGTTGGGGAAGAGAGATGATTTGTTGAAGGCTGTGGCGGCGAGTCCTTCGTCGTCGGAGTCAGACGATGAACAATCCGAGTCCCATTCTTTTCCAAGGTGTGCCTCGCCCTTAGCCTTCTTATAAACCTTCTTGTTCTCTCTCTTCCCATTCTTTCCTTGTTCCTGGTCACTATCATTATCGGGACAGTTAGCAATAAAGTGACCAATCTTATCACACTTGAAGCAGGAGCGCTTTTCCTTTGTCTTGCTCTTGTTGGGATGCTCCTTGCGACCTTTGAGCGCCGTCTTGAAGCGTTTGATGATGAGGGCCATTTCATCCTCATTCAGCCCAGCAGCCTCAACTTGCGCCACCTTGCTAGGTAGCGTCTCCCTGCTACTTGTTGCTTTGAGAGCAACCTTTTGAGGCTCGTAGATGGGTATTGGGCCATTCAACGCCTCATCAACATATCTTGCCTCCTTGATCATCATTCGCCCGCTTACAAACTTTTCGAGTATTTCCTCGGGCGTCATCTTGGTGTACCTAGGATTTTCACGAATAGAGTTTACAAGATGAGGATCAAGGATAGTGAAGGACCTTAGCATAAGTCGGACGACGTCGTGGTCCGTCTATCTCGTGCTTCCATAGCTCCTGATTTTGTTGACCAGGGTCTTGAGCCTATTGTACATTTGGGTTGGCTCCTCCCCCTGATCATTGCGAACCTTCCTAGTTCGCCTTCCACCAATTCCATCTTGGTGATCATGGTGGCATCATTCCCTTCATGCGAGATCTTGAGGGTGTCCCAAATCTGCTTGGCGTTATCCAAGCCGCTGACCTTATAGAACAGTGGTAGCTTGTGCATTTTTATGAATTTGTTCATTGATAAACATGGGATTATCCGTACTATCAAATTGCATTCCATTTTCTACTATCTCCCATATACTTGGATGAAGAGAAAACAAGTGGCTACGCATTTTGTGACTCCAAAATCCGTAGTCCTCTCCATCAAAGTGAGGAGATTTACCAAGAGGAATGGAAAGCAAATGAGTATTCGAATTATGCGGAATACGAGAATAATCAAAAGAAAAGTTTGAGTTGACCGTTTTCTTTTTCTCGTCGTCATCTCTTTGGGAAGAAGAGGACTCGTCACTGTCGTAGTAGACTATCTTCTTGATGCGCCTCTTCTTCTTTCCATCCTTCTTCTTATGGCTTGAGCCCGAGTCAGTGGGCTTGTCGTCTTTTGGCTCATTGAGGAAGGACTCCTTCTCCTTGTCGTCGATCACCATCCCCTTTCCCTTAGGATCCATCTCTTCGGGCGATTAGTCCCTTTCTTGAAGAGAATGGTTCCGATACCAATTGAGAGCACCTAGAGGGGGGTGAATAGGTGATCCTGTAAAAACTTAAAACTTAAAGCCACAAAACTTGATTAAGTGTTAGTACAATGAAATCAAGTGGCTAAGGACCGAGCTTTTGTGAAACACAATAGTCATAGTGAGAAACTAACACAAGAGACACGATGGTTTATCTCGTGGTTCGGCCAAGTACAACACTTGCCTACTCCACGTTGTGGCGTCCCAATGGACGAGGGTTGCACTCAACCCCTTTCAAGTGATCCAAAGATCCACTTGAATACCATGGTGTTTTTCTTTCTTTCACTATATCCCGTTTGCGAGGAATCTCCACAACTTGGAGCCTCTCGCCCTTACAAATGATGATCACAAAGAAGCACGGATGTAAGGGAGGGAAAAGCAACACACACAAGTCTCAAAAGCAGCAGCACAAACATGCACACTAGTCACAACTTGAGCTCTAAGTTCACACAC
Source organism: Zea luxurians (assembly GCA_029449295.1). Classification (NCBI taxonomy): domain Eukaryota; kingdom Viridiplantae; phylum Streptophyta; class Magnoliopsida; order Poales; family Poaceae; genus Zea; species Zea luxurians. Next base: position 5,862,735 of record JAOPSE010000005.1, on the reverse strand, counting down.
GGAGTTCTCAACTCAAGAGGGGCTCAAATTGCTATCACAAAGAATCAAATGCGCTAGAATGAAGCCTTGGTGCTTAGAGATGATCAAAGAATGCTTGTGTGTCTCCTCCATGCGCCTAGGGGTCCCTTTTATAGCCCCAAGGTAGCTAGGAGCCGTTGAGAGCAATCCAGGAAGGCAATTCTTGCCTTCTGTCGGGTGGCGCACCGGACAGTCCGGTGTGCCACCGGACAGGCACTGTTCAGTGTCCGGTGCAGATTGCTTTCCAAAATTGGCGCAGCCGACCGTTGAAGATTTGGAGCCATTGGCGCACCGGACACTGTTCGGTGCACACCGGACAGTCCGGTGCCCCCATCAGACCGTTGGCTCGGCCACGTGTCACGCGCGGATTGCGCGGCCGACCATTGGCTCACCGGACAGTCCGGTGCACCACCGGACAGTCCGGTGAATTTTAGCCGTACGCCGCCGACGAATTCCTGAGAGCGGCCAGTTGACCAGATGCTAGCCTGGCGCACCGGACACTGTCTGGTGCACCACCGGATAGTCCGGTGCACCCAGACTGCGCTGAGTCTTGGCTGCTCCAGCCAAGTCTTTTTCCTTTTGTATTTTCTCTGATTCTAGCACTTAGACAAATGTGTTAGTACACAAAATACAATGTACTAAGTCTAGAATCATACCTTATTGATGTTTTCCACTTCATCCAGCATTTTGCACACTTTGCACTTAAACCATTTGTGTTGGGCACTTAATCACCAAAATACTTAGAAATGGCCCAAGGGCACATTTCCCTTTCATGGTGTCCTCGTTGGAGGAGGAGTCGGTGGAGCTCTCATCGGAGTCCCATTCCCGACACACGTGGGCATCGCCGCCCTTCCTCTTGTAGTATTTCTTCTTCTCCTTCTTCTTCCCCTTCTTGTCGTCATCCCTGTCACTTTCACTAGACATAGGACATTTTGCAATAAAATGACCGGGCTTACCACATTTATAGCACACCCTTTTGGAGCGGGGTTTGTAGTCCTCCCCCTCCTATGATTGAGGATTTGGCGGAAGCTCTTGATGATGAGCGCCATTTCCTCGTTGTCAAGCTTGGAGGCGTCGATTGAAAGCCTACTTGGTGTAGACTCCCTCTTCTCTTCTTCCGTCGCCTTGAATGCGACGGGTTGCACCTCGGGTGTAGAGGTGGAGCCTTGCTCCAAGTTGACGATGTGTTTGGAGTCTTTGATCATTAGCTCAAAGCTCACAAACTTTCCAATAACCTCATCGGGAGACATTAGCTTGTATCTAGGATCCCCACGTATTAATTGAACTTGAGTAGGATTACGAAATATGAGGGATCTAAGAATAACTTTGACCATTTCATGGTCATCCCATTTTGTGCTCCCGAGGTTGCGCACTTGGTTGACCAAGGTCTTGAGCTGGTTGTACATCGCTTGTGGCTCCTCTCCCTTGTTGAGGACGAATCGACCGAGTTCTCCCTCGATCGTTTCGCGCTTGGTGATCTTGGTCACCTCGTCCCCTTCGTGCACTGTCTTGAGCACATCCCAAATTTCTTTGGCGCTCTTTAACCCTTCACCTTATTATACTCCTCTCGACATAAGGAAGCGAGGAGTATAGTTGTGGCTTGGGAGTTAAAGTGCCTAATTTGGGTGACCTCGTCCGAGTCGTAGCCTTCGTCCCCCAACTTAGGTACCTGCGCTCCAAACTCAACAATGTCCCAAATGCTTGCGTGGAGTGAGGTTAGGTGATGCCTCATTTTATCACTCCACAAACAATAATCTTCACCATCAAAATATGGTGGTTTGCCTAAGGGAATAGAAAGTAAAGGAGCGCACTTTGAAATACGAGGATAACGAAGTGCCATCTTACTATACTTCTTACGCTCATGGCGATTAGAAGCGACGGACGAGTCGGAGCTTGAAGAAGTGGAGGGTGACGAAGAGTCGGTCTCATAGTAGACCACCTTCTTCATCTTCTTCTTCTTGTCACCCTTCCGATGAGTCTTGTTGGAGGAAGAGGATTCCTCCTTATGCTTGTGGCTGGACTCTCTTGTAACACCCGGTTTTAAAGAACAAAGCCGGGTGCATCTCATACATGCGCCCAGAAGACAACATATATAATAACAGAGTGTATAGAGATAAATGTCATAAAACATCAGAGTATTTATTACATAGCGGAAGTCTTATTACAAAATAAAATAGTAAATATAAAACGAACTAAGGATCGATGGCGCCAATGTCGACTGAGAAACGCCACCTAGATCAGATCGAACTCCTCAGTGTTAGGCGGCTCCTCTTCTACCACCTGTTCTTCTCCTGTGGGGGGTGTGAGACAGTAAGAGTGAGCTCACATACGTTCATAGCTCAACAAGTCGTGGGGAATAATGTGGCATGAACTCACCAAAGGTGGGAGTTCAAGTAGTGTAAGGCTGATCAATGAATTAATGGCTAAGGCTGAGCATTGCTTTTATAAGTTGGTCAAAATTTTATTAGCAATTACTAAGTGTAAGTAAATACCAAACCTTAATAATAATAAAGAACAGTAATAGTAAAATAATCCCAAATGCGATGCAAATGTCAAATTAAACTTAAGTTCCATAGTTAATCATGTTAGGGTCCGAGCCGCTCATGACCGTGAGCACGGCTAGTATACTAGTTTTACACTCTGCAGAGGTTGCGCATCTTTACCCACAAGTCGTGTATCCCATGTCGCCTGGGTTTGCAAGGCCCTTAGACACTACCGAGGTGAATGGCTAGGGATCCACTACGAGGCCTTTACAAAGTTCCACTAGCTTCCGAAAACCCGCTACAGTTTATAGGAAGATCCAGTGCAGGGTTCCTGGCTGACCGCCATCGCAGCAAAATCAACCAGGGACCTCCCTACACTGACCTCTCCCCTACTGCCCTTGCCCCTTTTGGGTAAGGTAGTCTTCCACTAGCTTTCCTAATTAGTCAGCCAAGGGCGTCCCATTAAACCCTTGTGGTAGCACTGTTTTCCCGGGTGGTCGCTCCATGTTCCCATTAATTTAATGATCTTAACATGAACAATAATAATAACAAGATAATAACAGAATAATCATGAATAATGAATCTCCATACCCAATCCACATAAAGCAATAGCAAGTACTACCCAAAAATATTCCAGGGGTGAACAAGGTATAGAGGTAATCAAAACTGGGGTACATAAAGGATCCCATCAAAATTAACCTATGCAGATCATTAAAATTAATAAGAACATGGCTGGGAAAAGTAAGTGATCAAGGGCACAACTTGCCTGTAATGAGCTCCTGCTCAGCTATCTCTACTTGCTGAACCTCAGTTTCCACAGTGGCTTGCTCGTCTACTCGCATCAACACAATACATACATAGTATAGCCAAAATCAACATCACACCAAACAGATGAATGAAATATACAGTAAAAATCTACACATTAAAATGAAACCATAGGAACTGGAATCACTAAATTTGGAGTTATATATTTCAAGTTATGAATTTCTGTAGCTTTTATGTATTTAATACAAGATTAAGTATTAGATAAATTTAAATGAGCCTTTCATGCCAAAACAGAGGAACTAATGCGTAGACAATATTATTACAAAAATTTAGGAACTGGAATGGACCAATTTGGAGCTAAAATGAATTTTCTATGAATTAACTAAGTTCTAGGAATTATTTTTGTATTAAAAATACCTTTACTAATTCATTTATACGTTTTAAACGTGCTCTGGACTGGGCGCCAATTTCTGGAAAGTCTAGGGGCTAAACTACAAAGATCCCCGAGACTCAGTTTACTGTACAATGGACTGCGGGTTGATTTTCTGTTTACCAGGGGGCTCTTTAGCAAAATGTCCACTGCGAAGGGGTATGGGCGAGTCTCGGCCGTTGGATTAGACACCGAGCGCCCAGATTAAATCCTTATTCAAACGAACCGGTACTGAATCGCATCCATTGGATCCGAATCAAACGGTGGGGATTTTATTACTCTAGACCTATCTCTGTCCGTCCGATCCAGATCAACGATCCAGATTGAAACGCGGTGAAAGGGTACGCGGGATCTAATCAGGGCCGTTCATCAAGATCTAACGGTGTCTGTGTTTCCCCCCAATCTCTCCGCCAGCGACGGCGGCGCCGCCCGACTTCACGGCGAAGCTCGCCGGGGAAATCCCAATCAAACGTTCCAGTGCCCTAGAGCTCAATTAAAGGCTGCTACACGATGCTTAGGGGATGGCGAACACACTGGAGTAGTTCTTACCGACAGTCTCGGCGCGAAGAGGGTCCGGCCACGGCGAAGGCGGATCCGCGGCGAAGCTGAGTCGACGGTGACGAATTCCGGTGCCGCCGGTGACCTATCCTCAGCAATTCGGTTGCGGTCGCCTTCAACACAGCCGAAGGGAGCCCCTGGGTTCCACAATTCGAGCTCGGTCGCCGGCAAGCCCGGATTCGCCCGCGGCGGGTATCTCTCGGCGGCGCAGCGGTGATGGTGGCGGTTCGCTCAGGGAAAACGAGGCTCGTGCGAGAGGATAGAGAGGTACGAGTGCGCTTTTATTCAGCGCGGGCAACGTCCGAGGGCGGTCAACGCCGGCGTTCTCGCGGCGGACATCGCGCAACGGCGAGCGAAGAAAAAGGGAAGGTGGGTACGCGGCTGACATGCGGGTCCCGCGGCTCAGAGAGACCGAGCACACGCGAAATACGCCTGGACGGTGGGACCCGTGCGGCAGTGAGGGAGCGAGGCGCGGGCGCGAGGGAGGCTGACGAGGAGGGCCCAGGTGTCGGCGCTTCCCCCCTGGTTGATGGGCCGCGCGGTGAGAAAACGCTGGTGGGCCAAAATACGGGGTTCCGGCCCAGGTAAGGTTTTTATCTTTTTCTTTTTATTTTCCTTCCTATTTTCTTCATTTTCAAACTCAATTTGAATTACTTCAAACTTTTGTGGATCTTTATTTATAAACTCTATTTTTGCATTTAAAAATACTAAGCCTGAAGATATTTATTTATACATTTTATTTATATTTTCCTATCTCTTCTCTTTTCCTTATTTTCAAAACCCTAATTTCAAATTTAGGGTTTAATCAAGCTTCAAATAATTATTACCTTATTATTTTTATCCTCATGGTTTTATTTAATGCACAACACATAAAACTCCAACAAATGCACTTTTTCTTTACTTTAGAGTAATTGTTTTATTTAGTCACTCTCAACTACATAGGTGCTCTTTTTATGATGCAAATAAGACACACAAAATGAGGAGCTCTCTCTATTACTCTTGGTATACAACTTTGAGTATTACAAATCCTACCCCCCTTAAAAATAATCTCGTCCTCGAGATTTAAGAAGATCTAGGGAAAAGGTGGGGAAAATCTATACGAAGTTCTTCTTCTCTTTCCCAAGTTGCCTCATCTTCACCGTGGTGACTCCATTGAACTTTGCACATCTTTATAACCTTACTCCTCGTAACTCGAGTCAAAGTATCCAGAATCTTGATGGGGTACTCAGCATAAGTCAAATCTTCTTGAACACTAAGGTCCTCCATTGGTAACTGTTCTTCAGGTACCCTGAGACATTTCTTCAGCTGAGATACATGAAATACATCATGAACATCCGTGAGATGATCCGGTAACTCCAATTGGTATGCAACCTCTCCCACTCGCTTTAAGATTAAGAAGGGTCCAATAAAGCGAGGGGACAACTTTCCTTTGACTTTGAATCTTCTCATACCCCGGAGGGGTGACAACTTCAAATAAACATAATCTCCCTCCTTAAACTCAAGTAGTCTTCTCCGGGTATCAGCATAGCTTTTCTGCCTGGACTGTGCAGTTCTCAAATTCTCCCTTATTTGCTGAACTTGTTCTTCTGCTTCCTGTATAATCTCAGGTCCAAACAACTGTCTTTCACCAGTTTGATTCCAATACAAGGGAGTCCTGCACTTTCTGCCATACAAAGCCTCAAACGGTGACATCTTCAAGCTGGCCTGATAGCTATTATTATATGAGAACTCCGCATACGGTAGACTCTTATCCCAACTTCCACCATGCTTAAGAGCACAAGCTCTTAACATATCCTCTAGCACTTGGTTAGTCCTCTCAGTCTGTCCATCAGTCTGGGGATGGTAAGCCAAACTAAAATTCAATCTCGTATCCAATGACTCGTGCAACTTCTTCCAATATCGAGAGGTAAACTGTGATCCTCGATCTGACACAATCTTCTTTGGCACACCATGCAGGCATACAATCCGTGCCATGTACAACTCTGCCAACTTAGCTCCTGAATAAGTGGTCTTCACTGGAATAAAGTGGGCTACTTTAGTTAGCCTGTCCACAATCACCCATATAGAATCATATCCAGCAGACGTGCGGGGTAATCCAACAATGAAGTCCATGCCAATCTCTTCCCATTTCCACTCAGGTATCTTCAGTGGGTGCAATAGTCCGGCTGGCCTCTGGTGTTCAGCTTTAACTCTTTGGCATACATCGCACATAGCCACATGTGCAGCCACATCTCTCTTCAATCCATACCACCAGTATTTTTGCTTTAAATCCTGATACATCTTAGTACTTCCAGGGTGGATAGAATAAACTGAATCATGTGCTTCCTTCAATATAGTTTCCCGAAGACTATCAATGTCGGGAACACAGATCCGATTCTTGAACCATATCGTGCCTTGCTCATCCTCCGTGAACTCCGGGCCTCTACCCTCTGTTATCAGATCCTTGATCTCCTGAATCTTAGCATCACCAACCTGACCTTTACGAATTTCTTGCTCCAAGGTAGGTTCCAATTCAATAGTCACTCCTTCCGTATGTGTAGCAATTCCCAGGTTGAGTCTCTCAAAGTCTTTTGCTAATTCATCAGGTAGCTGGACAACGAAAGCGGAGTGAACATGCTCCTTCCGACTCAAGGCATCTGCAACCAAATTCGCCTTGCCTGGGTGATAGTGAATCTCCAAGTCATAATCCTTAATGAGCTCCAACCAACGGCGTTGCCTCAGGTTGAGATCCTTCTGAGTGAATATATACTTCAAACTCTTATGATCCGTATATACTTGGCACTTAGTTCCCATAATGTAGTGTCTCCAAATTTTAAGTGCATGCACAACGGCAGCCAGCTCTAAGTCATGGGTGGGGTAGTTCAATTCATGCTTCCTCAACTGACGAGATGCATAGGCAATCACATGACCATCTTGCATAAGCACACATCCAAGTCCTTGGCCACATGCATCACAATAAATGTCAAATCCCTTCTGCAGATCTGGCATAATCAGTACTGGAGGTGACATCAATCTCTCCTTCAATTGATCAAAACTCTCTTGGCATTTCTCATCCCACTTGAATTCTCTTCCTTTCTCCAAAAGTGATGTCATGGGCTTAGCAATCTTAGAAAATCCTTCAATAAATCTCCGATAATATCCTGCGAGTCCCAAGAAACTCCGAATCTCAGCAACTGTAGTGGGCACTCTCCACTCCATTATCTCCTTGACCTTAGCAGGATCCACTGCTATTCCTCCATTAGAAATAATATGACCAAGGAATGGCACCTTGTCAATCCAAAACTCGCACTTGCTGAACTTAGCATAGAGTTGATTATCTCGTAACTTCTGTAGCACCAACCTTAAATGTTGTTCATGATCACTTTCATTCTTAGAATAGATAAGAATATCGTCGATGAACACCACGACGAATCTGTCCAAATACTCCATAAACACCTTATTCATCAAATTCATGAAGTAAGCTGGTGCATTGGTTAGTCCAAATGACATAACAGTAAACTCATATAATCCATATCGAGTCGAGAATGCTGTATTGGGAATATCCGATGGTCTAATCTTCATCTGATGGTAACCGGATCGGAGATCAATCTTCGAGAATACTCTAGCACCTCGCATCTGATCAAATAAATCCTCAATACGGGGCAACGGATACTTGTTCTTCACCGTAACATCATTAAGAGATCTATAATCCACACACATCCGTTGCGATCCATCCTTCTTCTGCACAAATAACACCGGTGCTCCCCAAGGTGAGGAACTTGGACGAATGTAACCAGCCTCTTGTAACTCCGTCAACTGCTTCTTAAGTTCCTTCAACTCTTCTACGGACATTCTATATGGCCGTTTAGAAATAGGGGCGGTTCCAGGTAAGAGATCAATAACAAACTCAACTTCTCTATCAGGTGGCATCCCTGGTAACTCCTCTGGAAAGACATCCGAAAAATCTCTAACCACCCGGATGTTGTCACCAACAAACTCCTCAGGCATAAAGAACATTGCACGCATGGATGAGGAGGTTACTGCAATATTAACTTGAAATCTTTCTCCTTTAGTGGTAGTGAGTTCTATGGTACCTCTACCACATGCTATAACGGCCTTTGCCTTTCTTAGCCATGACATACCAAGGATCAGATCTATACTGCTTGACTCTAATATTATAGCAGTAGCTCCAAATTCTCTACCCATAATGGTTAATGTCAATTTACGTGTCATTTGATCCGCCTCAACAGGCCCTTTAGGTGTAATTACTATCAGGGGTTTTCTCATATTTAGCAGTGGTATTTCATTTGTGTTGGCATATCTAGCAGACATGAATGAATGTGTAGCACCAGAATCAAATAATATTGTTGCAGGAATTGTATTAACATAAAACATACCAATTACGAGGTCCCCACCATCAGGAGTATCATCAACGCTGACTTGATTCACCCTGGCTATAGAATATCCCTTGCCAGGGGTCTGTTGCTTGTTCTGAGCTGGAGTAGTAGCAATCCTCTGTGGGCAGACATTTGCATAATGACCAATCTTCCCACACTTGAAACATTGAGTGCCCGGACTCTGTCCTGCAAACTTCGTCGGGGTGCCCGTGGGAGTAGCCTGTCGAGGAGGTGGAGTCCTCAGTGGTGATTGCTGAACTGGGCGCGGTCCTCCTGGTCGAGTCGGTGTACCCTGTGGTGAACTGTATCGGGGACGAACACTGCTGCTACCCTGTCCCTGTGAGATAGCCTTCCTCTTCAAATCGCCCAGTTGAACACGCTTGTGTTCAATAGCCAGTGCCTTATCAAGCAGCCTCTGAAATGATGGAAATGTGTGTGCCACTAGAGCATACTGCAGTGGTCCATTAAGTCCTTCAATGAAATGCTCCTGCTTTCTCTCGTCTTCAGCAACTTCTTCAGGGGCATATCTGGATAACTGAATAAACTTGTCGCGGTACTCGCTGACTGACATACTTCCTTGCTTCAGCGACAGAAACTCCTTCTTCTTGATCTTTATCATACCAGCTGGAATATGGTAGTTCCTGAACTGTGTACTAAACTCTGCCCAAGTAATAGTATCCGCAGCATCATGGGCAGCAGTATAAGAATCCCACCAGTCAGCAGCAGGACCAATCAGACGTCCAGAAGCATATAAAACCTTCTCCCGGTCCGTGCACTGTGCAATAATCAGCATCTTCTCAACGGACTTCAGCCAATCATCTGCATCAAGTGGATCTGGCGAACTTGCAAATGTAGGTGGCTTATGACTCATAAACTCCCGGTGCTTATCCCGAGGTGGAACTGGTGGTGGTGGTGGAGGCAGTGGTACTTGTTGCTGCTGTTGCTGTTGTTGAAGTTGCTGTTGCAGCTGCTGTTGTTGCGCCCTCCTTTCTTGGCGTATCTCATCTCTCTCCTGGCGCAACTCCTGGCGTATGTCTTCTCTTTCCTGACGCATCTCTTGGCGGTCTTGCTGCATCTGGGCACGCATATCAGCCATAGTGTCTGCCATTTGCTGCATCACCGCCATCTGAGCAGCAACTAGTGGGTCAACTCCGCCTGGTGGAGGATTAGGAGGATTCATCTCTGCAGGCTGTGGCTGAGGTTGTCTATAAATTCTTCAAGTGTGCCGGTTAGGAGGCAAATCAATTCCACCACCCCTCCTGGTATTGACCATCTGAGTTAGATACATATGGTAAGAAAAAGCAGTAGACAAGGCAGTAATTACAATCATGTTACTTTGGGAATTTATTAGCTAAGCAGATTAATATTTCACCTACTATAGCTAATTCAATACCTTATGTTGGTACATGCTAATATGTCCATCTATTCAATCAATCAAAGAGGCAAATCAGACATTTAGCATCAGCACAATCAACCAACATTTTTTTAAGAAAATAGTTTTAACTTTTGTTTTGGGTTCCCTACTCTTAAGAATGTCATAGGTGTAGGGATTCCAAGGTTTGAAATCCATCTTGTCTCAGAGTAGAAAAGGTAAGAATGATCAGAGTAGAACAGTAGAAGGTGAGACAGGATCAAGATAAGTGTAGAAAGAATCAGAGTAAGGTGAGTGTAGAATGAATCAGGATGAGATAAGTAGGTAAGGGTTTGTCCAGTCTATCTAGGTTTCGTCCTACAGTCAACATTTCCTCTGATACCACTTCTGTAACACCCGGTTTTAAAGAACAAAGCCGGGTGCATCTCATACATGCGCCCAGAAGACAACATATATAATAACAGAGTGTATAGAGATAAATGTCATAAAACATCAGAGTATTTATTACATAGCGGAAGTCTTATTACAAAATAAAATAGTAAATATAAAACGAACTAAGGATCGATGGCGCCAATGTCGACTGAGAAACGCCACCTAGATCAGATCGAACTCCTCAGTGTTAGGCGGCTCCTCTTCTACCACCTGTTCTTCTCCTGTGGGGGGTGTGAGACAGCAAGAGTGAGCTCACATACGTTCATAGCTCAACAAGTCGTGGGGAATAATGTGGCATGAACTCACCAAAGGTGGGAGTTCAAGTAGTGTAAGGCTGATCAATGAAATAATGGCTAAGGCTGAGCATTGCTTTTATAAGTTGGTCAAAATTTTATTAGCAATTACTAAGTGTAAGTAAATACCAAACCTTAATAATAATAAAGAACAGTAATAGTAAAATAATCCCAAATGCGATGCAAATGTCAAATTAAACTTAAGTTCCATAGTTAATCATGTGAGGGTCCGAGCCGCTCATGACCGTGAGCACGGCTAGTATACTAGTTTTACACTCTGCAGAGGTTGCGCATCTTTACCCACAAGTCGTGTATCCCATGTCGCCTGGGTTTGCAAGGCCCTTAGACACTACCGAGGTGAATGGCTAGGGATCCACTACGAGGCCTTTACAAATTTCCACTAGCTTCCGAAAACCCGCTACAGTTTATAGGAAGATCCAGTGCAGGGTTCCTGGCTGACCGCCATCGCAGCAAAATCAACCAGGGACCTCCCTACACTGACCTCTCCCCTACTGCCCTTGCCCCTTTCGGGTAAGGTAGTCTTCCACTAGCTTTCCTAATTAGTCAGCCAAGGGCGTCCCATTAAACCCTTGTGGTAGCACTGTTTTCCCGGGTGGTCGCTCCATGTTCCCATTAATTTAATGATCTTAACATGAACAATAATAATAACAAGATAATAACAGAATAATCATGAATAATGAATCTCCATACCCAATTCACATAAAGCAATAGCAAGTACTACCCAAAAATATTCCAGGGGTGAACAAGGTATAGAGGTAATCAAAACTGGGGTACATAAAGGATCCCATCAAAATTAACCTATGCAGATCATTAAAATTAATAAGAACATGGCTGGGAAAAGTAAGTGATCAAGGGCACAACTTGCCTGTAATGAGCTCCTGCTCAGCTATCTCTACTTGCTGAACCTCAGTTTCCACAGTGGCTTGCTCGTCTACTCGCATCAACACAATACATACATAGTATAGCCAAAATCAACATCACACCAAACAGATGAATGAAATATACAGTAAAAATCTACACATTAAAACGAAACCATAGGAACTGGAATCACTAAATTTGGAGTTATATATTTCAAGTTATGAATTTCTGTAGCTTTTATGTATTTAATACAAGATTAAGTATTAGATAAATTTAAATGAGCCTTTCATGCCAAAACAGAGGCACTAATGCGTAGACAATATTATTACAAAAATTTAGGAACTGGAATGGACCAATTTGGAGCTAAAATGAATTTTCTATGAATTAACTAAGTTCTAGGAATTATTTTTGTATTAAAAATACCTTTACTAATTCATTTATACGTTTTAAACGTGCTCTGGACTGGGCGCCAATTTCTGGAAAGTCTAGGGGCTAAACTACAAAGATCCCCGAGACTCAGTTTACTGTACAATGGACTGTGGGTTGATTTTCTGTTTACCAGGGGGCTCTTTAGCAAAATGTCCACTGCGAAGGGGTATGGGCGAGTCTCGACCGTTGGATTAGACACCGAGCGCCCAGATTAAATCCTTATTCAAACGAACCGGTACTGAATCGCATCCATTGGATCCGAATCAAACGGTGGGGATTTTATTACTCTAGACCTATCTCTGTCCGTCCGATCCAGATCAACGATCCAGATTGAAACGCGGTGAAAGGGTACGCGGGAACTAATCAGGGCCGTTCATCAAGATCTAACGGTGTCTGTGTTTCCCCCCAATCTCTCCGCCAGCGACGGCGGCGCCGCCCGACTTCACGGCGAAGCTCGCCGGGGAAATCCCAATCAAACGTTCCAGTGCCCTAGAGCTCAATTAAAGGCTGCTACACGATGCTTAGGGGATGGCGAACACACTGGAGTAGTTCTTACCGACAGTCTCGGCGCGAAGAGGGTCCGGCCACGGCGAAGGCGGATCCGCGGCGAAGCTGAGTCGACGGTGACGAATTCCGGTGCCGCCGGTGACCTATCCTCAGCAATTCGGTTGCGGTCGCCTTCAACACAGCCGAAGGGAGCCCCTGGGTTCCACAATTCGAGCTCGGTCGCCGGCAAGCCCGGATTCGCCCGCGGCGGGTATCTCTCGGCGGCGCAGCGGTGATGGTGGCGGTTCGCTCAGGGAAAACGAGGCTCGTGCGAGAGGATAGAGAGGTACGAGTGCGCTTTTATTCAGCGCGGGCAACGTCCGAGGGCGGTCAACGCCGGCGTTCTCGCGGCGGACATCGCGCAACGGCGAGCGAAGAAAAAGGGAAGGTGGGTACGCGGCTGACATGCGGGTCCCGCGGCTCAGAGAGACCGAGCACACGCGAAATACGCCTGGACGGTGGGACCCGTGCGGCAGTGAGGGAGCGAGGCGCAGGCGCGAGGGAGGCTGACGAGGAGGGCCCAGGTGTCGGCGCTTCCCCCCCCCTGGTTGATGGGCCGCGCGGTGAGAAAACGCTAGTGGGCCAAAATACGGGGTTCCGGCCCAGGTAAGGTTTTTATCTTTTTCTTTTTATTTTCCTTCCTATTTTCTTCATTTTCAAACTCAATTTGAATTACTTCAAACTTTTGTGGATCTTCATTTATAAACTCTATTTTTGCATTTAAAAATACTAAGCCTGAAGATATTTATTTATACATTTTATTTATATTTTCCTATCTCTTCTCTTTTCCTTATTTTCAAAACCCTAATTTCAAATTTAGGGTTTAATCAAGCTTCAAATAATTATTACCTTATTATTTTTATCCTCATGGTTTTATTTAATGCACAACACATAAAACTCCAACAAATGCACTTTTTCTTTACTTTAGAGTAATTGTTTTATTTAGTCACTCTCAACTACATAGGTGCTCTTTTTATGATGCAAATAAGACACACAAAATGAGGAGCTCTCTCTATTACTCTTGGTATACAACTTTGAGTATTACATCTCTCGAAAGAGTTCTCCCTAAGCTTGTGGGATTGTCGCCAGTCACGATCTCCCTCTTGGCGTATTCTCCCGACATCACTTCGAGTTGTTAGATTCTTAATGAAGTACCGGGATCTAATACCAATTGAAAGTCGCCTAAAGGGGGGTGAATAGGCGTAATCTGAAATTTACAACTTAAAACACAAACTACAAGCCAGGGTTAGCGTTAGAACTTAAATCGAGTCCGGGAGAGAGGGGGAAAAGCAAATCAACCAAGAAATAAAGCGGACGAACACAGTGATTTGTTTTACCGAGGTTCGGTTCTAAAGAACCTAGTCCCCATTGAGGTGGTCACAAAGACCGGGTCTCTTTCAACCCTTTCCCTCTCTCAAACGGTCACTTGGACCAAGTGAGCTTTCTCCTTAATCAAACAGGTCACTTAGACCTCGCAAGGACCACCACACACTTAGGTGTCTCTTGCTTTGATTACAAGTCACTTGGAAACAAGAATTAGGAAGGAAGAAAGCAATCCAAGCACAAGAGCGCAAAAGAACACGGACAAACACTCTCTCAAGTCACTAGGTGGTTGGAGTGAATTTGGGACTTGGAGAGGCTTTGATCTTTTGATCTTGTGTCTAAGAGTGAATGCACTAGCTCTTGTATTGAATGAAAACTTCAGAAGACTTGGATGCTTGGAGTTGTGGTGGTTGGGGGGTATTTATAGCCCTCAACCACCAACAAGCCGTTGGAAAAGGCTGCTGTCGATGGGCGCACCATACATGCACTGTAGGTTGTCCGGTGCGCCGTCACGTCACCCAACCGTTAGGGTTCGGGAGCAGTCGACCATTGGAGGCTTTGTCCTCTTGCGGCATCGGACAGTCTGGTGCCACACCGGACACTGTCTGGTGTCTGTCTGACTTCTGCTCTGACTTCTGCCGCGCACTGTTTGCGTTGTCAGCCCTTTTGCAGTCGACCGTTGCACGCAGATAGCCGTTGTCCGCTGACTCACCGGACAGTTCGGTGAATTATAGCGGAGCGCGCTCGGAGAAACCCGAGAGTGGCTGGTTTGAGGTGTACGGTCCTGGTGCACCGGACACTGTCCGGTGCGCCATTCCTCAGCACACTTCGGTTTCTTTTGATCCTTTGTATTTGATCCCTAACTTGAATATTTATTGGTTTGTGTTGAACCTTTATGCACCTGTAGAACATATATTCTAGAGCAAACTAGTTAGTCCATATATTTGTGTTGGGCATTCAACCACCAAAATTAATTGTGGGAAATGGTTAACCATATTTCCCCTTCACATACCCAGGTCTTGGAATGCAGATGAGCTTCCACGATATTATGTGTAAACAATGTAATTTTCTTATTTTTTCCCTATGGCACCATTTTCCTTTCAGGAGGGGAGAAAGGTTTTTAATGGTGCCATAGGTTGTAATTTTTATTTTTTGTTCAGCCCTCTGCAATACAAGGGCCAAATCCCCCACATGTAAAATGTAACATCAGGATTTGCACCATCTAGTGCAAGAGATCATGGAGAAGCTCAAAAGTCGTCCCTAAGGGGATACAAAGCTAAAATGCCACCTAAATCAAAGGTGAAGAAGCTCAAAAGTCACCCCTAAGGGGATGCAGAGCTTAAATGCCACCTAAGTCAAAGGTGAAGAAGCTCCAAAGTCGTTCCTAAGGGTATGCAGAGCTTAGCTCAAAAGTCGTTCATAATGGGATGCAGAGCTGAAATACCACCTAAGTAAAAGGTGAAGAGACTTCAAAGTCGTTCCTAAGGGGATGCAGAGTTTGGGTGTGTTCTTGGCATACATTTGCATATTTCATCACATCATCTTTTGCATTCATACAGACATTCATTAGACATTTGTAGGATCATCATCATGACATAAAGCATAGACATTAACAGGAAAGACAGAAGATGCCTATCTCCAGTGACAAAATGCTTCGTTGAAAGCGAAGCTGCTTCATCTCAGATAAAACTTTGTGGTGTATGGAGGTACTTTGTCTTTAATAAAAAAATGCTTCGATGTGAACGAAAAGAAGGGAAGGTGTTTTTCGCCTTCGGCTCAAAAGATTGCAAGCATGGGTTTCGTCCACAACAAAGCAATTCATACAGGAGCGAAAAGGTAAAGTTATATTACAAGGTTTTCACAAATAAGTACAATATTTTGTTCAACTGACAATTACAATTTTTTGCCAAAAGATGCAAAGAATTCCTAAGTCCTCTACATATAGTTCTAGGATCTTCAGTCCTTCGGAATAGGCTTCGTCTTAACGACTTTTGGCACCATCATCCTGCAGAAAGATGAAGGTATAAAGTAATCAGAAATATAATAATGGAAACCCAAGGTAGAGAAGACAAAGGTAAAAGTTTCATATCGAGTTTAGCAGTTTCCGTGCTTCATCCCCGGCCAGTTCACGCTCGCCCCTTGCCCAAATTTGGGTAATGAATCTGTTCCCTATGCTTCGGGCTTCAGCTGGAATGTCAACCAAATCTGATGTTGAAAGATTAAAAGTTGGCTTATTAACAGTTTTGGCATGGTTGCACCCAGCCTTCATAAATGCCGCAGTTGTGCCGCGTGAAGCCACCAGGGCACAGAAATCTCCGTGCCGGGTTATAACTTCATCAAGGGCTTCAACTTCATTTTCAATATGTCCGAAGGTCCCGGGGATATCTTCGGCCGAAGGAATAATCTCTTTAGAAGTAGCTCAAACCGAGTTAAATATTCCCTTCAGCCGATTAATGCACCGAGCGGCAAAGTCGGAGCACTTGTTCCGAAGGGTCTCAATAGCTTCGTGCAGCTTCGTATTTCTTTTAGCTTCGGCTTCGACCTTTGCTTCAAGCTCCTTTGTCTCGTGGTCAAAGTTTGTGAGCTTTCGTTCAAAATTGTTCGAGCTTCGTCTAGTTCCTCACTCAGCTTATTATTCTGAGATCGTGCCTCTGCGAGGGAGCCTTCGGCTGATTGCAGCAGGATGTCTTTTTCCTTTAAAGAAGTTTCAAGTTCCTTGATTTTGTCCTCTAAGCCTTTAATTATAACTTTGTTTCTTCTATCCTCATTATCTTGCTGCATTTTTAAGGCCTTGCTTAATAACATTCTCTACAAAACAAGTTAGAGTTAGAACACTCAATCACTACAAAGGTAATAAAAAATCTAGACAAAAGTCTCACCTTGAAGTTGGAATAAAATAGGCTACCGACAATATGTTGTCATCGGTAAAAACTGATGTCGGTCTCCAACTTTGGGAATCCAATGCTCTTGGATAGGGTGCCGATTATCTTCGCCCCAACGCGGTCCCAAATGCATCGTAAGATTTCCTCATCGGCCCTGCCAAAGAGCATGGACCCCGGTTCGTAACCACAAGATACATCAAATTCTTTTAATTCTAACTTATCCTCCTCAGAAAGTTCTTGGCCGCCTAGGTGCCGAAGATCAAAATCTTTTTCGTCCAAAGGGGTATTATCAATTCTCTTTCCTTTATCTGGCACTGCGACCATGTTTTCCTCTGCAACCACATCTGATATAAGCCTGTCAACTTCTGACATTGTAGCTGCAAGTTCTTTAGCTTCGGCTTTGCTAGCATCTTCGACATCCGCAGGAATTGGTGCTTTCGTCGCCGAAGCTGAAGGCGATGTTTGCTCAATTGCTTGCATTACATTCATAATTCACCATTTATTTTGCCCTTCAATCTTCTCTTCTGTGGCTGAAGGCGTTTCCGTCCTCTGTAAAAGTTTTGTCAGTTCCAATCTGAGAGGACTTAGCAGCTTGAATGGCGGAGATTCAGTCATTACCTTCAAAATTTCGACCACTTCGACAGCAAACGGCGACAGAGGGATTTTCTCTGCTGCTTTGTCTACCTTCGGTTCAGTAGAGGGTATCTGGTCAAGCTTTCGCTTCTTAGAAATTGTCGCCTTCGGCTCTAGCGCTGTTTTTGCTTTCTTCAGAGCCTTTTCATCTTCTTTTATGGACCGGGCAGCTTGCCTGCTTAGGATGCTAACAACCCTCTTTCTTTTCACACCCCGACCCCTTCATCAAGCTTCTCATAATCTGGGTATTCGAAGTTCAGTGCATCCATTACTCGATTTATCCTTCGTTTTGGCTGAGTACCGAAGGCAGCAGTCATTAGATGGTCCTCCTTCTTCGTATAATTGCCAAGAATCTCATTGCACATTGTCTCGATCATTTCTAGCCACTCATTGCATGGTTTCTTGAACTGTTTCTCAAATTTGAATCGATAAGGAGCCGAACAAGCTCATACTTTTTCCCCCTTCCTTTTTCTTTAGCATCCCCCAGCCGCTAGAGGTTGGAAACATTCTATTCGCCAAGTATTCCTGCACTAAATCCCTAGTGCTAATATCGGCAGCTACCACTCTAAATTCAACTTCGGCCAGCTGGCATGGGAGCCAAGTTGCATGTGGCATAAGGGCCTTGTCATTCCAAAGTTTAATCTCATCAGACTCATGACTATAGTCATCAGTTTCTCCCTCTTCTTCTCATCAGCTTTGATATAGAACCACTCACTTGTCCACCCAGTCGGCCACTTGGTACGGTAGTCGATTACCGGGGATTTAGTATCCTTTTGATACGCAAAATTATAGCAACCGAAGTTCTTGTGAAGGCCATCCGCTCTGGCCTTCGTCTGGTAGTGCAACTCATGCACCCGACAGAAAGCTTCGGCATTAGCGCTCATGCCCTAGCTTCGGAGAGCCCATATATAAACGCTGAGTCTGACGATGGCATTTGGTGTTAATTGATGAAGATATATCTCAAAATTCTTTAGAACTTCTCCTATCATGTCATATAAAGGGAACCGAAGCCCTGCCCTGAAGAAGCTCTTGAAAACAACAACTTTGTCCTCTTTTGGCTCCGGAACCACTTCCTCCCCAGCAAAGCGCACAAGTTTGCTCTCAGCTTCTCCAAAATAACCCAACTTCTTCATCATAATCATGTCCTCTGCCGTCATAGTAGATTTTCCAAATTCGATGTGGCTTGGCTTCAACGGGCTCAAAATACTATAGTCTTCGCCAGCTTCATCATCACTCCCATCTTTAGCCACAATCTGCTCAGCTTCAGCATCTTCATCTTCAGAAATAGCTTTTTCTATTATCACTAGACCTGATCGTCTCATCATTTCTGAAATCGGCGATGTCTCTGTTGTCTCAGCATCATCCCCCTTGCGGGACACGCTAGCGGTGGATCTAACTCAAGCCATCTCAAGTTTCGCGGTTCCTTAAGCCGAAGTTGATTTCGAATGACGAAGCAAATATTTGCATGGAACAATCCGGAAAAGCTTCGGCTTTGGTTAAAATTTTTAACAGCGCAACAGTGCAATGACAATGAATGCTGTGGTAACTCCTCACCAACCTGTCTGTTTATATAGTGCTGCAGGGGAAGAAGTCGAACCGCCACACAGCCTACACTGGCTGAGCGGTGGACCGTTCGACGAGCGGAATATTTTAATCGTTTTTCGACAACAAGCTCATGGAAGGTGTTTTTTCGGACCTTCGGCATTTCGAAGCCTTCGTGTTTTTCGCGGATCAAGCTCGTTACGAAAAATGATCTAGCACCGCGAAGGGGCTAGTGTTGGGGGTCTTCTTCTCCGCCGAAGGTCCTCAAGGAAAAACACCTTCAGCAAAACGATACAAAGGATCGCCGAAGCCACCTTCACCCTCGATTTAGCTCCTCAAGACAAAGACTCTGTATAGAGGCGACAACGCAAGATACCGAAGCTCAATGGCCTCAGCCCAGATCAAGCAAGGAAGGAAAAATGACTAGATATGCCTTATTGGTTTTAGTTACTTGTAAACAAAAGTTCGAGGGCATGGATGTAATTTTACCTAGGCTGCGTCCCGTGACTATAACTAGATGAACAGTACCCCCGTACTGTTCACGCTAGATTGTAATCACTCTCGTGCCATCCTCGTTCTCTCACCTTTTGGCAAGCCGAAGGTATCAATGTAATATGAATATTATTGATGTTTATTCATGTTTATGGAATACGATAATAAATGAATCATTGATACATAACAATTATTATCTTTATTCTTTTTGTATTCCTTCGCTTTCTTATTTACGTTCACGATTATATGTTAAAATGATGAAGGTGTGTCCTTCATGACCTTCGTCTGAAGTTCATTATATCCGAGAGGAAATAATGCTTCGAAGGACGAAGGTCTTTAACCATTAACAATTGTGTTGCCTTGTTCTTGATTCATAGCATTTGAGAACAAGTGACCAACACTAACTATATTTGGAGGTTAATAATATAAAAATTGTTGTTAATAGGAGTAGAGATAGAGACTTATAGCGTACCTGTTTTCGCTGACACCCCAGACGCAGGGTTCTATAGAAGACGCAAAAAACATGTCTAGATCCGTTGCCATCTACAGCACAACATATTATATGAACTGAGCGTTGGTAGATCCATCACCATTTCACCAATGCTAGAATGCAAAGGTGTTGAGGTTTGACGAACATATAAAACCTATAACATGTCATTCTGAAAAAATCAATAAAATAATTTCTATTGAACCCTCCAAATAGCGCCAAAAGCTTTAGAAGCATTACACGACATTCCAAAACATAAACATGTAATCCAGCATAAATATGAGTTGAAGTAGTATAATTCCCTGAACAGAACCAACCAGGAGCAAGACATCACAATACAAAAAGATTAGCAGGTTAGGATAAACAATTTCAGATCTTTTTTCCTTATATTTCCAAAGCCATTTGTTTCGAAATTCCTAGTATTCCTTCTTTTCTTAGTAAGTTTTACTGCTGTATTCTTTTTTCACCAAACTATTTCATAATTTTCTATAGGACCTATATCAATCGGTTAGTGGGAGAAGCTATTTTTAAGTTGAAAACAGATGAGTTAATAAAGTCTATGTAGTAAGCGGCATTGCAAACGAGTATGTCCAACATTTTTTATACAATACACAAGAGAAAAAGAAGAAGAGGCACTGGACAAATTAAAACAAGTAGTGCGCCAAAACCAACCTGAGAGCTGTAGCTATTGGCACAACTGGCGATCCAGGAGCAGATATGCATGACGAGGTTCAGGATGTGCTTCGGCAAGTATGTAGATTGTCAAGATCTATGGAAACATGACGAAATGAAATAGCGACACAATGACTTGAGTGAAATTATGTAAATAACTACTGATAGATGATCTCGATTCAAAATCCTAAGTGATGATGCTGAATAGCAATTGCAACGTAGTGTTTGTTCAATTGCTTCGATAACCTTGACGACCTCAATTCCTTATCCATGTTGTCCATTTGCATGCTATAATGTGGAAAATCGGCATAAGAATTGCTTGCTAATAGGAGCAAAGTAGAGATAGTTGTGTCAGTATCAGTGGCATCATGACACGCTAGGTGACATTAAAATTTTAGGTTATCAACCACTCACACTAAGTGCATTATCTTTGTAGGACGGTGTGAATGCTAAAAAATAAAACAATTTCTATGTCATACTGATCTGTTGTAAAATAGCTTGTGATTTATAGTCTCCACAGGATGTGTGGAATAGATGTGAGAGGTGGGAGAAAAGTGCCTGCCACGACCCCTTCTCCTCGATGAGGTAGCCTCAGTAGCTGTTCTTGCTGCCGCTAGACTCGGACGTAGTGGGGGAGAGCTTCAACAACGACAATACGACATGAACACCCATTGCACGACCACGAAGGTGGTGCCAATGAGGAGTTGTTGAAGCCCCGCTCATGTAGAGGCCACCGACGAACCCTCTATTGGCTACCGGAATGACAAAAACAACAATGATGAGAAATCAATAGCCACTGGTCAAGATCTGGGGGGGAAAGGATAGAGGAGTTTGTGGCGGGATGGGCCGCGTACGTTGGCCGACGTCGAAGCAGATCTGGTCGGCGGGGGGGGGGGGGGGAGGTGATGAAGTCGCTAGCCTCAGACATCCTCACTGTCTTTGGCCTCTACAGCGGCGAGGAGGAGGAGGATGCGCGGAGGGGAAGGCGAGGCAAGGGCATGGCGGGTCGGGCAGCCTCCGAGACGACCGACCACACCGCGGCTGCGCGTCTACGAGGAGGGGAAGGCGAGGCGGGGCCACATGACAGACTTTGACGGGGAGGCGAGCGGGGGCATTGGCCGCGCCAGACGCCCACTTTGTTGTCTTAATAGTAGTAAGGATGTGAATAAGAATGCAAAAGGATGAAGACAATAACTGCACCTTATTAATTTATTCATATTCATATTCCATAAAACACGTATGAATTTCAACATGATTAATGTTACACTAATACCTTCGGCTTGCTCGGAGGTGAGGATGCGAGAGAGTGATTACAATCCAGCGTGAACAATACGATGTTACTGTTCATCTATTTATAGGCACGGGACACAACCCGAGTAAAAGTACATTTATATCCCTGACATTCATCTATTATGATAACACGAAACATTAAGGACTGAATAGTCTTTGTTCCTTTTCGATCATCATCATACTTGGTCTTCGTCATCCCATCAAGCCGAAGCTCTTCGGCTATAGCTTCGACGTCCATTCTTATCACCTTCGGGCTACATCTTCACCCTGATGAGGGAGGACCTTTATCCCGAAGTCAAAGTCCCCTGTAATAATTTATGTCATACTAAAAACATATGATCAATCACATTTTTGAGGATATTCGGATGAAGAAGACCCCAACAAAATCATTACCGTGTCCATTTATATTAGATTTCGTAAACAAACGACACCTACGTGTATACATATACATACATACTCGGCAGACAGAAGTAAAAGGCCATGGTTAAATTTGTTCATAATAATATATAAAAAAACCGTATCATATGCCTAGGCTGCGCTTATCTTGTGTTGTGGATAAAAAAATTTACATTATAAGAGTAAAGATACGACGAAAACTCGATCATTTCCACTGTAATAATTGGATTTTTGCCACTTACAATGTTGTTTTCTTGTTATAATTAACACTGTGTCTATGAATTGTGGGTCCAGCTGGGTCTATGAAATGTGGGCCTAATGGTAATTTTACGAACCTGTTTCTTGCTGATGGCAAATATCAGAATCTCTCATTTTTTACACAAAATTTTCAAATAGCGGATTAGTGATGAATTTTCTTAAACAAGTATTAGCGTGCTAGATCGGGTTATTTAACAATCAAATCTCTACAGACACCTCTAGCGGATTAGTGACGTCAGCGCGAGCATCGCACACGCGTCTCCTCCCTCTGCTCCCAGTCTCCAATCTCCTCCCTTCCCCACTGCGGCGGAAGTCCACCAAAGCGAAACCAAGAGCGGCCCGACCAGATCCACCTTCTTCCTCCCCCCTTCATGCAACCAAACCCTAGGGACTAGGGCTAATTCCCCTCCTCCTCCTACTCCATGGCCTCGGATTTCGACGAGACCGACGAAGCCTTCTTCGACAAGCTAGTCAACTCCGACGACGACGACGATCCCCCGGCCGCCGCCGCCGTGGGGGGGATCGCTGCGCTATCGCTGACCGATCAACCCGACGCGCCGCCGCCTCGCGAGCCCGAGCCTCGTGACCAGCCTGCTGCTGCTGCTGCGGCGGCAGCGGCACCGACGGAGGATGCGGAGCGTGAGCCCTCGCCGGAGGTGTATCCTGCGGCCGTGCTGCTGCATCCGCCCCCCGACCTCGCTGCCACCGTCGGGGCAGATCCGGCCGGGGACCTCCTGCCGGAAGACGGAGAACCCTTCTCCGGGGCCGCGGCTGTGCCAGAGGATCATCAGGGCCTGGAGCCGTCGCTGTCGTCGTCTCTCTCAGCAGGCACCGGCGATGGCAGCGCGCCGGATCGCACCGTCTCTGGCCACACGGAGAGCAATGCCAGTTCCCAGTTGGATTCCAGCACAGCTGCGGAGGGGTCTGGGCATCAGAGCGCCAAATCGCAGCTGGAGTACACGGATCCCAGGTATCTAGAGAGCCTCTACCCTGGCTGGAAGTACGATGACGCTACGCAGCAGTGGTATCAGGTAGATACTCTCAGCGCGCAGAGCTATGCTGCTCAGAATACTGGTGCTGCTGTGGCAGACCATAGGAGTGATGGTGACCTTCAGCAGAAGTTTGGTGGTTCTTACCTGCAAAACACTTCACACGCAGCGACTGGGCTTGAACACAGGCAGACGGCTTCTCAGCCTGAGACTGAGGCTGGCAATCAGCCTGCAGTGGCACCACAGAAAGAGGGGGAGGCACAGTGTGAACCCAAGCCGACGCATACAGAGGTGGGATATGGGGAGAGCAATGCCACTTCCCAGTTCGATTCCAGAGCTACTGTTGAGGGATACGGGGACCGGAGCGCTGATGCGCAGGTGGAGTACACTGATCCCAGATATCTAGAGAGCCTCTACCCTGGCTGGAAGTACGACGAGGCCACACATCAGTGGTATCAGGTAGATACCCTCAACACACAGACTTATGCTGCTCGTGATACTGGTGGTGCTGTGGCAGACCTTGCGAGTGGCGGTAGTGTTCAGCAGCACCAACAGTTTAGTGGTTCGTACATACAAAACACTTCACATCCAGAGCCTGCTCTTGAGCTTACAGAGCCGACTTCTGAGTCAAAGCCTCAGCTTGAGCCTGCGGCGGCCCC
Source organism: Zea luxurians (assembly GCA_029449295.1). Lineage (NCBI taxonomy): Eukaryota > Viridiplantae > Streptophyta > Magnoliopsida > Poales > Poaceae > Zea > Zea luxurians. The sequence goes on along the minus strand of JAOPSE010000005.1, from coordinate 5,838,531 downwards.
TCCTCAGACCGATGCTTATCCTGCGGTGGCATCACATAAAGAGGAGCAGAAAGAGCATGGATCTGTACCGGTGCATACTAAGCCTGAAGCTCAGGAGATTCCTGCCAATGCTGGTGATACTGCCACAGTGACAGAGGGTGGGTCCCCAGGGTCAGAGAAAGGCATCCATACCGCCGTCAAGCAAGTGCAGTGGAACGACTTTGGTGCCAGCACTGGTGGGGCGGATCTATTTGGTGACCTCCTGCCCGATGGAGCTGAAGATGACTTCTTTGAGGGCACCGTCCCTGTCAGCCAAGACGTCTCATCCTTGGTAGGTGCTACAAATGTTAGCACACCAGATCACAGCTTCTCTGCAGGAGTGTATAACACTGCCATGATTAGTGCTGGACACAGCTTCTCTGGCGGAGTTGATAAAAATGCTAACTCTCATTTCGGTCCCAGTGGAAGTAGTGCAGGGTACGGGGATCAAAGCACTAATGCACAGTTGGGCTCCACTGATCCCAAATACCTGGAGAGCCTCTACCCGGGGTGGAAGTACGATGAGGCGACACAGCAGTGGTATCAGGTAGATACCCACAGTGCACAGAGTTACGTTGCTGATAATACTGGTGCTGTTGTAGCTGTTGGGAGTGACAATACACAGCAACATCAGCAGCAGTTTAGTGCATCGTACTTGCAAAACAATTTACATGCAGCACTTGAAACCATTGCGGAGGAGAGCAGCACCAATGCCATGAGCTGGGTCCAGGGTGGGACCAACGCAGGACCCCCAGAATACCCACCGAACATGCTGTTCTACGCAGAATACCCAGGATGGTACTTTGACACCAACACTCAACAATGGCAAACACTTGAGTCATACCAGCAAAGAGTTGCACATGTTGCAACTACTGCAGCAGCCTCAGATGGGTTCGCAGGGACATGCCATAATGTAGCTCATTACACCGAGGATTCTTATGCAAGTAGCTATAACCAGCAGAGCCAGTGGCAACCGGATTCGTTCGGTAATACCATGCAGGCTGATGTTTTGGGGGGCAAGAGCTTGCTAGGTAGTTCCTATGGTTCTAATCAGCAGGCTGGGAATCAGATTGGGCAACAGGCCAATGTGGACTCTTTAAATCACGAGCCTCATGTAAAAACATTTATGCCTTCTACAGGTCAATCCACTGGTAGTGAGGGAAATCAGGCTAGCTATAAGAGTTTCGAATCTTTTACAGGGAATCAGAGTTGGTACAGTGGTTTGGAGCATTCTACAAGTAAGGAATTAAGGTACAAAGGATTTGAACCTTCAACAGGTTTCCAGACTAGTCGCAAGGAATTCCAGCCTCCTAAAGATCACCAGGCTGGTCACATGGCAGATGAACCTTTGACAAGATATGGGTATGGTAGTTCAAATGGGGTCGTCAATACACAAAATTTCGTACCAAAAGAGGGTATGCACAAGACACAAATGCATGATGACTCCACTGCGCATACTTATGCTGCAAGCAACTATTGGGGTACTCAGACCTCCATGGGCAGTGCTCAGCAGCAACTGACTGGTACAAATGGTCCATCCCAACAGTTTGGTTTCTCACCACATGAGCAGAGATCATCAGCTGGACGCCCACCACACACTGTGGTATCCTTTGGATTTGGGGGGAAGCTTGTAGTTCTTAAAGAAACCAGCTCTATGGCTGCAAACTTTGACAGCGGAAATCAGGTACCACAATTATTTTCTTGTAGCATTCTTGCTGTAATGAGTTGTAACTAAAAGCTTTTTGTTGCTGCAATACAAGGGCAATTCTGGTCGAACGGTATCAGTTCTTAATATTCCAGAGATTGTTGCTGATAAAATTGATCATTCAAGCATCGCTAACGGTGGTGCATTTAGCTACTTCCATGCTTTGTGTCGCCATCCTATTCCTGGCCCTCTTGTTGGTGGAAGTGCTGCATCAAAGGATCTGAATAAATGGCTTGATGATATGAGTGGCGTATATGAATCTTCTCAGACAGAATTCCAGGGAGGGGATGTTCAGAAGGTGCTTATTTCGTTGTTGAAAATATTGTGCCAACACTATGGAAAGCTTCGTTCATCCTTTGGGTCTGACCCGTCACAAGAGGTATTTTTTGCCCGTCTTGCTTGACTATGTTAAACTATTGATCCTGTATGCAGATAATTTTTCAATAGGGGTAAAATCGTCTTTTCACATGGAAGTTGACACCGTTAGAGATCAGAACTAATGTTTGTGTCATATAGGGAATCAAATTTACATCAAGTGTCAAATATGGAAGATTTATATTTTGAGGGTCATGAAATGAACCATGAATTTTTCTAGTGTCAAATAAGGAATTGTCTCTTTTGAGTTGTGATCCAAATAAATGTGATGAATGGATAATCAATAGAGTACTGCATAGAAATCTGAGAAGAAAATTGTCGGGGGCGAGTGCCTCGTGTATGACATGGCGTGGGATCATTGAGATGTGACGAGTATCCAAACAATTGGATCTGTCCGACCCTCGTGGGACCGAGCTTGTCTCGTCCGACCACTAGGCGCAGGGAATGGCTGTTTTCTGTCTCGCCCGACCCCCAACCCTCAAGGGTCTGGGGGATGAATAACCCGACCTAATACGTCCAGTGTCCTGCATGAAGTTTGCTCACCCATGCCAACGGAAGACGTTATCAGCATGTTCCTATTCTCCGTTCTATCTTGCATGGCGTTCATTAGGTCATGTGGCAATTGGGCCTTGGGTTTGTCGACGATGTTCGTCCTCGATCCCAACATCACGTAACAATGGTGCTTTAGTGTCTTCCAGGCGACATCGCACACACGATGTATATAGACCTCAAAATTCCAATCAGTGGCCTTGGAGGTTACTTTTGGCGTATAGACATTGCCTGAGAGCTACACCAACAGGTGGATGACCATGCCGTCGCTCTTGCAGACATTGTGGATTGGATGAGATGTCAGTAGTCAATGCCTCATATCGAGGATGAGCCTCTGATCATCTGAGTGTCTGGGGTGGATTGGAGATAGACAGGCAGCTTGGGCTCAATGTGGACGATGGAACTTGAACTTGCTGCCACTTGACGATCTTGATGGCAATGAGGCGCATTATGGCACCCACTGCATCTGCACAGCCGGTGCATTCTTTATTGATTGTAGAAGGCTTGGAGGGGTAACTACACAGTGATGGTGGGTGCCTTGCGAGCAAGCCGTGGTCACGGAGATGAGGCATGAGTCACGAGCGTTGATCATGGAAAGGGTAGGAACCATGATCATGGTGCGGAGGAGCAGATGCATCGGCACTCTTCGCTCTTCTTCGTGACAGGCAACGCGTGGCCGTGGCTGAGACGATTCACGTGGAGGCTAGTACACCGGTGACCTCGTGGGAAGCGCGGGCGCCGGGCGGTGACACCGTGGGGCCCTAGTCGGCAGTAGCAGCCCCATCTTAGGGAGCGCTGGCCCTTGGGGAGGAGCGAGTAGGTAATGGCGGCTAGGCGTGGTGGTGGACATGAATTTGTTATTTCCTTTCTCTGTTGCGGTGATTGTGCGAGACTTCAGCGTACATACGGGATCCAACTGCGCGTGTGATTAGTGGAAGGAAGGGGCGTGGAGCGCCGTATGGTGCCGCGGGGGGCAGCACGATGTGAAGCTGGGTGCACGATAACCTCTCATGTTCTTTAGTTGTAGAGATATTTTGACATGAGAGATGAAAAGATTTGTTACTCTCTTTAATCTCTTAATTAGCGAAAGGGCCTCTAGCTGAGTTGGTTAGGTGGTTTGATTAGCACTCCTTAGGTCCTAGGTTCGACTCCGCGTGGGAGCGAATTTCAGGCTGCGGTTAAAAAAATTTCCTCGTCTGTCCCACGCCAAAGCACAGGTCTAAGGCCCGGTCCCGGTCGCTGTCGTTTCTCACATGGGTTACGATGCCACTGTGTATGGGTGGGCAGGGGTTCGGAGGTTTTCTCGACCTGTGTGAGAAGGTCGTCTTATTAATATAATACCCGGGGGCTGTCTTACCCCGCACAGGTCGAGTTTTTTTAATCTCTTAATTAAATCCAGTTTGATGAATCATGTTGTGGAAAGGGTTCTTTTCAACAGGATGTTTCACTCTATCATGATTATTTTTCTAATGGAATACTGATTTTGTTTGAACTATTTACTAAAGGGTATAGATGGCCCAGAGATGGCAGTGACGAAACTTTTCTCATCTTGTAAGAGCAGTGCTAATATGAAAGGGTATGGAGCTGTTGTCCATTGCATGAGAAATCTTCCCTCAGAAAGCCAGATTCAGGTAATTCTAATTTCTCTTTGCCTGTGGTGTGTTATTTACCCTTGCTTAGACAGGTACCCTATTGCAGACTACTGCCCAGGAGGTTCAAAGTCTCTTGGTTTCTGGTAGAAGGAAAGAGGCCCTTCACCAGGCACAAGAAGGTCACCTTTGGGGCCCTGCACTGATCCTTGCTTTACAACTTGGTGATAAGGTCTGCTCTCTGCTGCAGAGCTGAAATCTTCACGCTAGTTAGTTGGATGGCATGTGCATTTCTCTTTCCCGAGTTATTTCTCATTTTCTTGCTACCTGATGATGCAGTTTTATGCGGATACTGTGAAGAAAATGGCTCACTGCCATTTTGTTTCTGGATCACCCTTGAGGACACTGTGCCTTCTTATTGCTGGACAACCTGCAGATGTTTTCAGTTTTGAGAATCCTGTTAACAGTGGTTTGTCTTCTCCCCAACAGCCTGTAGAGGTAATATTATATTATAATGCTCCCTATATGCTGTTTTGGCATCAACGTGGTTTCTAGTACTATACTTTGCTCACTAGTTTTATATGACCTTTTTTTCAAATATTATAAAACTGCTTTATTATAATTTTTTTGTTACAAATCCGCTGATACTATATTCATTGACCTATCAGATTAGTTCTTTCAAAACTATAGGTTAAAGCTAGAGAGGTTTGATCAATTACTTGCATATGGAGTTATTGTACTTCAAATATTATTAAGTACAATGATACATGTCTCAATGGAAAATAAACTTCTCATCTATGACTAGTGATTCTTTACGTTGAAGCAGGAGCATCTATATTCTACATTTGTTATACCATGATACTTTACTTATATTTCTGTATTATAATCATGTGTTATCTAAAACTATAGTCACATCTCGTATTTATCCTGAAATGATTTTTTGATTCACCGCTTTCCAATTCTTTTGTCTTGATTCTCAGATTTTGAGAAATATTTTTTTTCTTGAACACGCAGGAGAGCTGCGTATCATTATATTAGAAGGAGAAATCTTGTTAGACACGCTCTTACTTTTTCACTGTAATATTTGAAACTCGTTTCTGGGTTTGTGCAGGCTGCTCCTAAAGGTATGCTGGATGACTGGCAAGAGAATTTGGCTATTATAACAGCAAACAGGACAAAAGGTGATGACCTTGTAATTACCCGCCTTGGGGATTGCCTTTGGGAAGAGAAAAATGAGGTTCGAGTCTTGTGTGATGAATACAGCCTCTTTTTCAGTTATAAGGTCGAGTCTAATGGACCATTTATTTTATGAAGGTTGCATCTGCCCACTCGTGCTATTTAGTTGCTGAACTAAATATTGATTCGTACTCTGGAAGTGCAAGGATGTGCCTTATTGGTGCGGACCACTTGAGATGTCCGCGCACATTTACCAGCCCTGAAGCAATCCAGGTCTTTTACATCTGGACCTTTGTTTCCAAGTCTACTCTAAAGATTATCTAATTGTGGTAGTACAAGAGTTAGGTTCCGACTGAGGGTGCTACGGTGTCAATTTTAATGGCATGGATCATACTAGCTCTTGGGGCTTGTTTGGCTACACACCACTCTACCCGAATCTACATGGGGTTGCTCCCAACCCATGTGGATTCGTGTGCAGGCAAACAAGCTGTTAGGCAATCACGCAGATGCATGCAAAGGATGTTGTCATGTCATGACATAATGCAATATGAGCATTTATGTATTTGCTTCAAAGTTCAAATTCTCATTACCTGCAGGCAGATATATTACCTGATTTGTCAAATAGGATTTATCATGTACTCCAATAACTTGTAGTGATTTTTTATCTTACTCTTTTGTTCTATTTTGGGATTCTCCTTTTGGCTGTATCTTTATTTTTCCCTATTACTTGGTTTCCATACTCTTATGTTTTTCTTGTTTTTTCGTTGTCACTGATTAATACCCTCCTTATGCAAGTAACAGAGAACAGAGGTTTATGAGTATGCAAAGGTTCTTGGTAATTCTCAGTATATCCTCTTGCCATTTCAACCATACAAGCTGATATATGCATATATGCTTGCGGAGGTTGGGAAGATTTCTGATTCACTAAAGTAGGTTGTTGATTGTCATTTCCATATTTGTACTTGGTTCATTTCCTTATTTCTCCTGGGTTATTAGTTGACATTGAAGTGCATTATGAAGGTACTGTCAAGCATCTCTGAAGGTGCTCAAGTCCTCTGGTCGTGCACCTGAACTAGAAGCATGGAAGCAACTGTTTATTACCCTGGAGGACCGGATACGTACCCATCAACAGGTTTGAGTGTACTGTAGTTATTTTTAATTGAACATTTCTTTTCTTTTCGCTGATAGTTGACTCACTGCTATTTAGGGCGGTTATGCAACAAATCTTGCCCCTGGAAAGATTGTTGGAAAGCTTTTCACATCACTTGATAAATCTTTGTCCCGCATGATGGGTACACAATCTGCACCGTTGCCTCAACTGCCGCAGGGTGCTGCAAATGAGAGAGGTGTTTATTCTTCTCCTGATACAAAAGTAGTAAATAGTCAGTCAGTGATGTCCATGGCACCATTAGTGTCATCTGCTTCAGAGCAGTCTATGAGTGAAATTGGAGGAAATAGTGTCTATGGCAGGGAAGTTGCACATAACAGAAGTATTTCTGAACCAGACTTCGGCAAAACCCCCCAACAGGTACTTGTCTCTTGATGTTGTTTTCTGAAGAATTTTCAATTTTTTTTATACCTATGCATATGATAATGCAGCAGGGTGCTGCTGTATCAAGTAAGGCACAGAGCACATCAGGTTCAGGCAGTTCACGCTTTGGATGGTTGGTGCAGAAGACAATGGGGCTTGTTTCAAAATCTCACCGCCAGGTACTTGTTAGCACATTAAGTACAATGTTCTGTTGTTGTCTATGCTTTTGGTTCTCCGCAGTAACATGGTTACCCTCCTGATATTCTGAAGGCAAAGCTAGGGGAACAGAACAAGTTCTACTATGACGAGAAGCTGAAGCGGTGGGTTGAAGAAGGTGCCGAGATCCCTGCCGAGGAGCCCCCACTTCCCCCACCTCCAACAAAAGTGCCATTCCAGAACAGCGTTCCAGATCCCAACTCCAATGCTCCTCCCACTGGTGGAGGTTATTCCTCAAATCCTCCCGAGCCTAGTTCCGGGATGCCACCGATGCCACCCACCCAGAACCAGTTCTCAGCACGTGGAAGGATGGGTGTTAGATCAAGGTGATTTATTTAGTTATTTCCACTAATTCCTTTCTATATCATCCTGTTGCAACTGGATAACATTTCCTTGTGTAGATATGTGGATACTTTTAACAAGGGTGGCGGTGGTGGTGGCGCAAATGCCTTCGGAGTAGCAACATCTTATAGCAAACCAGCAGCTCCTTCAATGTCCGGTGCGAAGTTCCTTGTGCCAACTCCAGTCAATGTTGCTTCAGAACAGATGGTTGAGCTAGGTGCCCACAGTGAAACCGCCCGACAGGATGAATCGTCGTCCTCACCAGCGATGGAAACATCATTTAGTTCGCCGCCATCACTGATACAGATGCAGTCAAGCATTCCGCGGTACCCAAGCGGTGACAACATTCCACGGTACCCGAGCGGTGACAACATTCCGCGGTACCCAAGTATGGATAACGTCAGCTCCCCCACAGGCAGCATTAACAGCTCGATGTCAAGGTCAAGAGCGTCATCATGGAGCGGAACGTACCCAGAGCAGTTGAGCAGCACTGCCGCTTCCAGGTCACCTGATGGACAGATGACGCAGTCACCATCGATGCCTGGAAGAAGACCTCCGCACAGCCGTTCCAACAGCGCGTCTTCTTCCGCCCAGCTCAATGGTTTGGGTGAGGATCTTCACGAGGTGGAGCTCTGACACCTGGCCGCAGATTTTGACCATAATGTGATTTATATTAATAGCTGCATGTGTCTAGAGAGCAAAGCAAAGGAAATTAAAGTGCGGTGTCCCTTTTTCAATTTTTTTACATGTGAAAGACTGGATGCCGCTGCATTGTACAGATAGTTGACTCGTTCGCCAGATGAAAAATGTATAACAAGAGTCGTAGGTTCAAGATAGGGAGAAGATGAAACCGTGATGATTCATCATTGTTAAAAAGATGGACTGTCTGTTGGAAAAATAAAGCTGATTAATAACCGCAATAATGTCGGTCCGCATCTTGGTGTTCATATGCTTATTTGTGTGTATGCATTTCTTTGTTCCTGCGTATTATATTACTTTGTTATTTTGCGAGTCACTGGAGCACCAAGTCATGTCCTTATCTATGTGAAGTTAAGGAGATGTACCTCCTTCAATAATGCAACTCTAAAAAAGTTGCCAGCAAATGAATGCATCAGCCTGCCACGAGATCGTGTTCTTGTCTGTTTGCGGTGATTTCTGGCTATAAATACTCCGTGGTGGTTTAAAACATCCATTTGTTGTACGTCCTAACTCTTAGTTGACATTGTAATACCTAAAATGTATACAGGAATACTATATCGGATTTTCTCATTTTATATGCCTTATTTGCATCATGAAAAGAGCATACCTATAATTAAGAGATGAATTAAAACAAATGATAAAGAATATATATATGCATCATGTTGGAGTTTATATGTTTGTGCATTAAATAAAATAATAATGTTAATAATAATAAGGTAATAATTACTAGAAGTTGGGTTAAACTCTAAAATTGGAATTAGGGTTTTGAAAATGAGAAGAAGAGAAATGATATAAATATAAATAATATAATTATATACCTAGAATTAATATTCTTAATTTCACAAAAAAATAATAGAGAATAAATTCGAATTTAAATTCGAATTCAAACTAAACTTAGGAATGAAGGAAATAAAAAGAAAATAGAAAGAAAGGATAAAAAGTTAAGAATAAAAGCTTCGCGGGCCGCCTGCCTCACTTTTGGCCACCACGACAATCGCTCCGCGCGGCCCATGTGAATTTCTCCGTGCGTGCGTGCAATGCCTGGCCAACTCGTTGTGCTGCGGGCCCCGTTACCTGACTATGCACACGCGCGCTTCGTCCCACTACTCCGCGGGCCCCGCTCGTCAGGGCACGTTCTCCTTCTTTGCAACGGCGTCCGCAGCTGTCACCGCCATTACCAGGGCATGGGCGACCTTCCCCTCCGCCTGGACCTGGATTCCAGGAGATAAAAGGGAGCCTCTCCGTGACCCGTGCTGACCCCTGCCAACTCCTCACCCACTCGCGCCACAATCTGTTGCAAACCAGTGCTGCTACCGCCGCCACGAGTTCGGATCTCGCCGCCGTCGTCGTCTGGCAAGTGTACGGGTGCTCGCGCCTCGGAGTGAGGGTCAGCGTGCTTGCGGCGTGGCCCCGGTGGTGTTCGCAGACTCCCCTACCCCAGAACTTAAGCTACCTCGCCGTAATTTCTCGCCGTCGTCGCGCGCTCCGCCTGGATCCGTACCGCTCCGTCGCCAGGGGGTCTCTACGCCTTAATTCTCGGTGAGTAACCATTCCATGTGCTCACACGATAGTCGTAATTGCCTACCGCTAGTAGAATTAGGGTTTGGTGCCTAAGAACGTCGGGCAGGGAGTTCACCGGCGCGTGGGTGTCCGCCAGGGCGGTGCCGCCGTCGCCGCGATACACTAGGGAAAGAAGAGGGCTCGTGGGCCGTTTGATCCTTCTCGGTCGGCTGCGATTAGAAGTCAAGATAACCTTTCGCTTCGTTAAATCTTAACCGTAGGATGCAAATCGTTCGGTAGAGATTGGATCTAGGCGTAACTTGATATTAACCAACGATCTCAGATCCGTCGGCCAGGGGAGTGCGCGAGTTAGTAGAGCGCTCGGTTTTAATCTGGAGCGTCGCTTATTGATCCAACGGCCTAGATCTGCAGATACCGCTTTAGCCGCACATTTCACAGAAAAGACCCTTTGTTATTTTAGAATAAACCCGCAGTCCTATCTGCAGGATTCTGAGTCTTAGTAACATTTGCGCCAGAGCCCTCGCGCTTTCTGAAATTTGACGCCCAGTCTAGAGGGGAATAAAATAGGGAAATACATGTAGAAATTGGTTTTTAATACAAAATAAATTCTAGGAACTTGGAAAATTCATATCTAATTCATTTTAATTCCAAATTGACCCATTCCAATTTCTATGATTTTATAATATTATTGTTTATCACCTAGAGTCTCTGTTTTGACATGAAAACAGTAATAAAATTAATTTCTCATTTAATCCTATTTCAAGCACATAAAACCTTTGGAAATTCATAACTTAAAATCTATAACTCCAAAATTAATGATTCATGTTCCTAAGTTCTTATTTTAATGTGTAGATTTTTATTGTATATTTTATTTACCTGTTTGGTGTGATGTTAATTTTTGCTATACTATGTATGTATTGTGTTGATGCGAGTAGACGAGCAAACCACCGTGGATCCTGAGGTTCAGCAGGTAGAAGTTGCTGAGCAGGAGCTCATTGAAGGCAAGTTGTGCCCTTGATCACTTACTTTTTCCCAGCCATGTTCTTATTAATTATAATGATCTGTATAGGTTAATTTTGATGGGATCCAATAGGTTACCCCAATTTTGGTTATGTTTATACCTTGTTTTACCACTGAAATATTTTTGGGTAGTACTTACTATTGCTTTATGTGGATTTGGGTATGGAGATACACTATTCATGATTACACTTCTATCATCTTTTTATTATTACTGTTCATGTTAAGATCATTATGTTAATGGGAACATGGAGTGACCACCCGGAAAAACAGTGCTACCACAAGGGTTTAATGGGAAGCCCTTGGCTGATTAACTAGGAAAGCTAGTGGATGACTTCCTTACCCGAAAAGGGCAAGGGCAGTAGGGGAGTGGTCAGTGTAGGGAGGTCCTTGGGTTGATTTTGCTGCGATGGCGGTCAGGCGAGGGATTCCTGCACTGGAGCTTCCTATAAACTATAGCGGGATTTCTAAAGCTAGTGGAACTTTGTAAAGGCCTCGTAGTGTTACCCTGCCTCGCCTCCTCGGTAGAGGTGTATGGGATTGGCCGTCTCTTGGCAGATGGATAACATGACTTGTGGGTAAAGATGCGCAACCTCTACAAAGTGTAAAACTGGTATACTAGCCGTGCTCACGGTCATGAGCAGCTCGGACCCTCACATGATTAATTTATGGAATTAAAACTCAATTTGACATTTGTATCGCATTTGGGATTATTTTATTATTACTTTTATTTATTACTAAGGTTTGGTATTTACTTACACTTAGTAACTGCTAATAAAATTTTGACCAACTTATAAAAGCAATGCCCAGCTTTAGCCTTTACTTTGTTGATCAGCCTTACACTTCACATGAACTCCCACCTTTGGTGAGTTCATGCACATTATTCCCCACAACTTGTTGAGCTATGATCGTATGTGAGCTCACTCTTGCTGTCTCACACCCCCCACAGGAGAAGAACAGGTGGTCGAAGAGGAGCCGCTTAGCACTGAGGCTTTCGACTTGATCTAGGTGGCATCTCCCAGTCAGCTTTGTGGCGCCAGAGAATAATAATTAGTTCGCTTTATTTTATCATTTATTTTTGTAAGACTTCCACTATGTAATAAGTACATTTATGATATTTATGACATTTATCTCTATGCACTCTGTTATTATATGTGTTGTCTTCTCTGGCGCATATATGAGATGCACCCGGCTTTGTTCCTTAAATCCGAGTGTGACAGACATATACTTTAGATTTCACATAATGAATATGATAATCTTTGAGATGCTTGAGCCTACAAACACAGTTGAAGTAGTTGCACTAGCCTTGTAACTAGGAGAATTCTTGTGACAGGGTTCAGCCCAAAGTTGAATAGTTATCAAATGTAGCTAGGAGAAGCCTTTTTATGGGTAAATATCTGATATTTGGTTTGTCTTAGAGGTTGGGTGATCATTGACACGACTAGAATATATCTTGATAGATCATCAGTGATGATATATTTGTTTTAAGCATCCTGAAGCTCTTCCACTCTCACACCTAATAAGAGTCCTGCTCATTCTCTTGTGCACACTTCTCTAGATATGATGCGTTCTCCTCCCATTAACCTCTTTGACAAACCTTAACAATTGACACATTATTTTCGTCATGTAATACTTGGCCGGTAGGGGAAAGACCCCTATGGTATTATCATATTCTGACCGAAAGCTACCCCTGTGCAGCATGAGGATCCGCCCCCTATAGGTCAGATCTTTACTCATGCTTTCAGCCATGCCAACATCTACATGAGGATCCGTTGGTGCCCCCATAGGTAATAAGTACATTTATGATCTTTATTTTATCATTTATTTTTGTAAGACTTCCGCTATGTAATAAGTACATTTATGATATTTATGACATTTATCTCTATGCACTCTGTTATTATATGTGTTGTCTTCTCTGGCGCATATATGAGATGCACCCGACTTTGTTCCTTAAATCCGGGTGTGACAGAAGTGGTATCAGAGCAAACGTTGACTGTAGGACGAAACCTAGATAGAAATGGACAAAACCCTTCCCTACTTACCTTCTTCTGATTCATTCTATACTTACCTTACTCTGATTCTCTCTATACTTATCTTGATCCTGTCTCACCTTCTACTGTTCTACTCTGATGATTCTTACCTTTTCTACTCTGAGACAAGATGGATTTCATACCTTGGAATCCTACATTTATGACCTTTTTAAGAGATAGGAGACCTAAGACAAAAAATAAAATTATTTTCTCTATTAAAAATGTTGGTTGATTGTTCTGATGATCAATGCCTGATTTGCTTCTTTGATTGATTGAAATAGTATAGACGGGCATCTTAGCATGTACCACCATAAGGTAATGAATTAGCTTTAGTAGGTGACACACTTAGCTAATAAATCCCCCAAAGTATCATGCTTCGTAATCACTGCCTTGTCTACAATCCTTTCTTTTGTCCCCTATGTTTCTAACCCAGATGGGCTACCCCTATAGTGTTAGAAGAGAACACTATAGATGTGATCCTTGGTATGTCGTGGTTAAGAAAGGTAAAGGCGGTTTATACACTGTGCTAAAGGAACCATAGAACTCACCAGTTCCAAAGGAGAAAGATTTGAAGTTGGAATTGCAGTAACTACCGCCACCAAACTAGCGTCATTCTTACCCGATGGGAAGTTTGTTGGTGACAACATCCGTGTGGTTAAGGATTTTCCGGATGTCTTTCCAGAGGAGTTACCAGGGATGCCACCAGATACAGAAGTTGAGTTTGTCATAGATCTCTTACCTGGAACTGCTCCTATTTCTAAACGACCATAAAGGATGTCTATAGAAGAGTTAAAAGAACTCAAGAAGCACTTAACGGAGTTGCAAGAGGCTAGGCACATTCGTCCGAGTCTTCACCTTGGAGAGCACCGGTTTTGTTTGTACAGAAGAAAGATGGATTGTGTGGGGGACAGATATCCCCCGGGTCCACTAGAAGGATAAAAGACCTCACGAAAGGCCCAAGATCCCCATAATTCGTATGGTCATCCCCTCGTGGGCCTGGGAGGAATGACCAGTGGAACGGATTAAAGCAAGGTCGGGTCGGCGCAAGCCCAGACGACCCAACAAATTCGAGCAGTAATCACAACAGTGACCCAACCTTCCCGCGCAGGAGCCCCGTACAACGGAATCAAGCGAGGATGGGTCGGCTGAATTATAGGAGGATAGACTCAGATGGTTCACTATTTCTTAGGCACACACTGTTATCATATCTGCATGTAATGCCCACGGTCGAGTATATAAGGCCTAGGGGGTACCCCTTCAGAACGATCACTCATTACTTAGCCATTCACCCCGCTCTCTACATTTTCTAGCACTAGAGAACTCCCTTGTAACCCATCACATAAAGCACTCTCGCTAGGACGCAGGGTGTTACGCATCTCAAAGCGGCCCGAACCTGTACATCATTGTCCACTATTACTCGTGCGCCCAGCACGAACCATCGAGCTACAGTCGGTAACACCGTCCTACTCCTAAAAGCACCTTGGGGGGTAACCCCGGGTGCGCGGTCGGACCCAAAACATCGACAGCTGGCGCGCCAGGTAGGGTGTGTGTCATCGATCCAAGCTAGCTCAATGGCCATCACCTTCCAGCACAAGATCATCCTCTGCCCCGGATCCATGTTCTGCTTCGGAACTATCTCATCTGTAGCGGATGAGGAGGGAACTCTGCATCGCATCACGGATCCACCGAAGAGCGTTTTTCTCAAAGATCTCCGAGAAAATCAGAGCAAAGCAGGAAAAAGCGCAACCTCCAGTGCTCCGAAAAAAGATCACCTTCAGCAAGCTAGGAGCTGAGGGTCCTTCAGCCCGGAGAACTCCGCTGTCCACCTCTTCGACGGAGGAATGAACACAGATCACAAGGAAAAAGGAAGCAAAGGATCATCAAGCTGGTCTTTCTGTGCCTCCGCCCTCAAAGGAGAACAGAAAGAAGATCGTTGTGGCAGCTGCTCCATTCTACCCCGACGTCCTCTTCATCGGGAGAGTGGAATCGCCCCCCATCTCCGACGATGAACCGACCGCACCCGGAGAGGAACCTCCTCAGCGGGAATCCCGCCGACGAAGGAACTGACGTCGAAATATCCGGCGACATCACGAGGCCGGAGAGCGGGACCCGGCGCAACCTGTATCGCGAGACGAGGTCTCAGAGATGGGAGAAACTCTGGAAGAACGTGTCTTCAGGGAAAGAAGGAATTCCCGACGACGCGATCATCGACGAGCTCAAGAACAGGCCGAGCAGGAGACAAGGCAACGTCGGGAAAATCCACTCTTCGGGCGCAACCTGAACCCCGACTTCGCCCGAGCCATGAACACGCCGAGTGAATTCGGTGGAGTATTGGCTCGGATATCTGATGGCCTTCCCCGGACCCCCGACACCGAGGGCTACCGACGGCTATTCACTCAAGCAGCCAATCATCTTCTACCCCTCGCTCACCCGCCGAACGATCTACGACACGCCATCAACAGTCGGCGG
The DNA here is from genome assembly GCA_029449295.1 of Zea luxurians. NCBI lineage: Eukaryota > Viridiplantae > Streptophyta > Magnoliopsida > Poales > Poaceae > Zea > Zea luxurians. The sequence goes on along the minus strand of JAOPSE010000005.1, from coordinate 5,823,294 downwards.
GACGCATGAAGCTCCATCAACGCTTCGCGCGAATGATGACATGAGAACGAGATCCGTCACCGGGAAGAGTACGCCCAAGATCACAGCATCCCAGCACGGAGTCAGGCTACCAGGACCGAGTCGGCCACGGCTTCAACCGGTGGCACCACCCGGGGACGGTCGAGGCACCACGACAACCACTCCCCTCCCCGGGACAGACAACATCATCGACGACAGGAGGACACGTGTGGAGTATCATCAATTACTCCGCGCCTCAGGGCCATTCAATGGCCCCCCTAACTTCAAGGTATCCAACGTCGACAAATATGAACCTAAGCAGGATCCGGGAGGCTGGCTGGCCGTCTACACCACCGCTGCCCGAGCTGCTGGGGCAACCGAGGACGTAATGACCGCGTACTTGCCTATCGTCCTCGGGCAAGACGCGCTGCAATGGCTGCGACACCTACCCTGACACTGCATCGACAACTGGAGCGACTTCAGTCGGTGCTTCACCGCCAACTTTCAGTCTCTCTCCGACAAATCGGCGCAACCATGGGACCTCAAATCCATCAAGCGCCGAGGGGACGAAACTCTTCGGTCATACCTCAAAAGATTCTAGACCATGAGAAATCGTATCCCTGAGGTCGCGGAGGCAGCAGTGATCGAGGATTTCTACAGGGGATCCAATGACCCGGCCTTCATCCGAACCATACTACAGAAGGCACCGACAACCTCCGAGCAGCTGTTCCGGGAAGCCGATCTCTACATCACCGCCGACGAACGAGCTCAGGACCTCATCGGGGGAGTGAAGCCTGCACCAGCGGCACCGCGACGTGACACGAACCAGCAACCCGACAAGCGCTGGGAGAAGAGGCCTCGTGAACAGGTCCACGCCACCGGACCGCCCGCCTCTCACGCCCGAGGAGGACCTCGAGGAGGCGAACACACATTGGACGACATCCTCGACGCCCAGTGTCCGTACCATAAGGACATGCGCCACACCCTCCGGAACTGCAGGGATTTCAAGCATTCCGTCGGGCATGGTCGACCCTTCCAACCTCTACCTCCTCCCCCGCCGCGAGGAGGGCCAGGAGAACCGCGACAGCCCCAACAGCAGGAGGAGGGAGGAGGTGGAGCCTTCCCGCGCGTTGACAGAGAAGTCAACATCATTTTCGGTGGACACGGGTCACATGAAAGCAAGAGACAACAAAAGCTCAACGACCGTCAGATACTGGTGGTGGCTATCGGTCCTCCCGCCCCGTACCGATGGTCTGAGCACCCGATCACCTTCACCCGGGCAGATCAGTGGCTCAACATCGACCACCCAGGCAAATACCCGCTCCTCGTCGATCCGGTGATCCGAGAGAGCAGGGTAAAGAAGGTATTAGTGGACGGGGGGAGCAGCATCAACTTCACCTTCCCCCGGACACTCCAAGGCTTGGGAGTTCACCTTAAAGAGCTCCACGAGTCGGACACTCCTTTCTTCAGCATCGTGCCGACTGAAGGAGAATACCCGCTGGGCCACATCTACATGCCGGTCACCTTCGGAACTCCGAAGAACTACAGAACCGAGTTCCTAAGGTTCGAGGTGGCAAACTTCGACTGCGGGTACAACGCCATCATCGGGAGGCCTGGATTGGCAAAGTTCATGGCCATCCCGCATTATACATACATGATATTGAAGATGCCAGGACCGCAAGGGATCATAACTGTGCGCGCTGACTTCCAAGGCGCCGCAGAATGTTTCCGAGTGGCCATTCAGGCGGCCCTCACCACCAAACCATCGACGACTTCTTCCGCACAGGCGAACTCAAAGCCTGAGGAAGACCTCGCGGTACCCGCGAATGAAGCTCAAGCCGTGACCTCCATGCGACCGACTGAAGAAACCAAGAGAATTAATCTCAGGTTCGCCGATGAGCGCAAGACTGCTATCATCAGTTCCAGCCTGGATGACAAATAGGAAGGCACGCTTGTCCAGTTTCTGCAAGACAACCAATATGTATTCGCATGGCAACCTACGGATATGCCAGGAGTCCCGAGTGAACTGGCTGAGCACAAATTAAAGGTCTACCCCTAGGCGAGGCCGATCTGACAAAAATTACGCCGCTTCACGCCCGACAAGAGAGAAGCCATCTGTGCTGAGTTGGCTCGCTTGGCCGCGACAGGATTCATTAGAGAAGTGTTACATCCTGAGTGGTTAGCTAATCCTGTTCTTGTACTCAAAAAGAATAAAGTGGATTGGCGCATGTGCGTCGACTATACGGATCTCAACAAACACTGTCCGAAGGATCCCTTCGGGCTTCCTAGGATAGATCAGGTGGTAGATTCAACCGCCGGATGTTTTGTGTTGTCTTTCTTGGATTGCTACTCCGGATATCATCATATTAGCCTAGCAAAAGAAGACGAGGAAAAAACAGCATTCATCACTCCGTTCGGGGCTTTCTGCTATACCTCCATGCCGTTCGGCCTCAAGAACGCTGGAGCGACTTATCAGAGAGCCATTCAAACATGCTTAGCCAATCACTGGGGCAAGCATGTGGAAGCTTATGTGGATGATGTGGTGATCAAAACAGAGAATTCAGAAAATTTCATTGAAGATTTACAGCTGGTCTTTAACAGTCTACGACGATATCGATGGAAGCTTAATCCCAAAAAATGTGTTTTCGGAGTACCAGCAGTAAAGTTGCTCGGGTTTATTGTCAGCCACCGAGAGATTGAAGCCAATCTAGAAAAGATCGAGGCTATCATGAGGATGGAAGCACCACGATCATAGAAGAAAGTTCAAAGACTTACCGGATGTATGGCAGCTCTGAGCAGATTCATATCAAGGCTGGGAGAGAAAGGCTTACCATTCTATAAGTTGCTCAAGAAGGTAAACAAATTCCAGTGGACTTCAGAAGCACAAGAAGCTCTGGATGCGCTGAAAAAATTCTTGACAACACCACCAGTGCTGAAACAGCCGCGCCGAGCCACGCCGACTCAACTGGCTGAAGATCTGCTATTATACATCTCTTGCACGACTCACGTGGTAAGCACCACGTTGGTAGTCGAGCGAGCAGAAGAAGGACATGCATACCCAGTATAGCACCCGGTCTATTTCATCAGTGAAGTCCTGGGTCCCTCGAAGAAAAAATACCCCCAAGTCCAAAAGCTATTATATGCAGTACTTCTAACTGCACGCAAGCTCCGTCACTACTTCGACGACCACAAAGTCATAGTAGTCACTAGATTTCTGATAGGAGATATTCTTCACAACAAAGAAGCCATCGAGAGAATAGCCAAGTGGGCCTGTGAGCTGGGATCTCATGACATTAAATTTCGACCTCGCACTGCTATCAAAACTCAAGCACTGGTTGACTTTGTATCAGAATGGACTGAGCAGCAGGTGCCGGATAACCCGGAAACCGCAGAAGTGTGGTGAATGTATTTTGATGTCTCGTTGAAACTGCAGGGAGCAGGCGCAGGGATCCTCTTTATTGCACCTGGAGGTGAACAACTCAAGTATGCTCTTCAATTGTTATTCCCGGCATCTAACAATGCAGCCGAATACGAAGCTCTGATTCATGGACTGAACATTGCCATATCACTGGGCATCAAGAGACTGATGGTATATGGAGATTCTCTGGTGGTCATAAGTCAGATAAACAAAGAATGGGACTGCTCGAATGACGCCATGGGAAAATACTGCACTGCTATCCGGAAACTAGAAGACAAATTTGAAGGTTTGGAATTTCATCATGTGGAGAGAGACCGCAACACGGCAGCTGATGCATTGTCCAAACTCGGATCCAGTCGGACTCAGGTCCCCCATGGAGTTTTCGTACAAGAAGTACTGCATCTGAGCATTTCACTGGATCGGGTAGAAGAATGTAACACTCTGAGCCAACCAGAGTCAAATTCTGATGACTGGAGGGAGCCGACCATCAGATATATAAAGAATGAAGAGGAACCAGATGACAAAGATACAACTGAGCGCATCGCAAGGCAGTCGGCCCACTATACACTCATTGGGGAAACCTATACAGAAGGGGCGCATCAGGAGTCCTCATGAAATGTATTCTCTCAGCTACTGGAAAACAACTTCTGGATGAGGTCCATGCTGTGCAATGTGGAGTACACGCAGCATCCAGGACCCTGGTTGGGAAGGTCTTCAGGTCGGGTTTCTACTGGCCAACAGCAAAGAGTGATGTAGCCGAGTTAGTCCAGAGGTGCGAAGCCTGCCAGTACTTATCAAAGCAGCAACATCTACCAGCACAGCAACTGCAAATCATACCTGTAACTTGGCCATTCGCGTGCTGGGGATTGGATATGATTGGACCTTTCAAGAAAGCTCAAGGAGGATACACTCATGTACTGGTTGCTATCGACAAATTCACTAAATGGATAGAGTTCAAACCCATTGCTTCTCTAACTTTAGCTAAGGCCATAGAATTCATACAAGACATAATATTCAGGTTTGGAATACCGAATAGCATCATAACTGACCTAGGATCCAACTTCACAAGTCCAGAGTTCTTCGATTTCTACGAGCAAAAGAGCATTCAGATCAAATATGCCTCAGTGGCGCACCCAAGAGCCAACGGGCAGGTCGAAAGAGCTAACGGGATGATATTGGAGGCGTTCAGAAAGAAAGTCTTCGACAAGAACCAAAAGTTCGCAGGAAAGTGGATCAGAGAGCTGCCGTATGTTGTTTGGAGCCTGAGAACTCAACCTAGTCGAGCTCTGCATGGAAACACACCTTTCTTCATGGTCTATGGTTCGGAGGCAGTGCTACCTGCTGATCTCAAGTTCGGGGCACCAAGGTTAATCTTTGAAAACATAGCAGAAGCTGGAGCTACTAGGCTAGAGGTTGTTGATGTACTCGAAGAAGAGCGACTGAATACGGTGATTCAATCAGCACGGTATCAGCAAACTCTGAGGCGCTATCATGATACGGCCATACGACATCGATCCTTCGCAGTGGGAGATCTCGTCCTCCGCCGAATTCTAACGGGGGAGGGACGACACAAATTGTCACCTCTATGGGAAGGACCATTCATAGTAGCAGAAGTCACTCGGCCGGGATCATATTGTCTCACTCAGATGGACGGCACAGAAATTTGGAACTCATGGAACATAGAACACCTCAGGAAGTTTTACCCCTAGCTACAACCTAGAAGCCATTGGGACGACGATGTATTCTGTAAATTGAGAAATATATAATCAATAAAAAGACTTCAAAGGCAGTCAAATTGTTCGCTGTCGATTGGCATACTTACTTAACTCGGGGTGACCACTATACCCTACTAATGGAGCAATTGGCTTAAGTCGGCAATGACTTAAGGCGGTGCGACATGCTCGCGCTTACTTAACTCGGGGTGACCACTATGCCCTACTGACGGAGCAATCAGCTTAAGTCGGCAATGACTTAAGGCGGTGCGACATGCTCACGCTTACTAAACTTGGGGTGACCACTATGCCCTACTAACGGAGCAATCGGCTTAAGTCGGCAATGACTTAAGGTGGTGCGACATGCTCACGCTTACTAAACTCGGGGTGACCACTATGCCCTACTAACGGAGCAATCGGCTTAAGTCGGCAATGACTTAAGGCGGTGCGACATGCTCACGCTTACTAAACTCGGGGTGACCACTATGCCCTACTAACAGAGCAATCGACTTAAGTCGACAATGACTTAAGGCGGTGCGACATGCTCGCGCTAACTTAACTTGGGGTGGCCACTATGCCCTACTAAAGGAGCGGTCGGTTTAAGTTGGCACTGACTTAAATTGGCACGACACACTTGGCATGTTTGCGATCACCCATCTTAGGGCAACCTCTATGCCCCACGACGAAATTTCAAAACCATCACACTACATTTACTTCTACAATTGTAGATACTGTTGAATTCTAACAATGGGAAAACAATAGTAGCATTCAGTATTCAAAAGTGTTCTCTAACAAAACATCCGAGCACATTAATCGCACATTCAAAGCATCCAGTGTTTTCTATTTAGTAATGTTCTTCTCAGGAGCAACTGACAAAGAGGGACGACTCGAGGAATCGGGAGCGGCATTCACGTCTGCCACTATGTCGTCAGGAACAACCACGCCGGGTCTCCTCATCAGGATCCGCCCCGCGCGAATAGCTTTATCCATAGCTTTGTCGCGCTGGTCCCTCAGACTAGCAGAAGTCTCTTCAGCAGCTTTGACAGCCAACCGAGCAGTTTCTAGCTCCTAGACGACTGATTTCTTGGAAGCACGCAAATCCTTGATGACAGTATCTTTGGTCGACACCAACTGCCTTAGGCGAATCACATCATCCAAGGACTCTTGCAGCTTATAACGATGATTATCCAACTCTTCCCTGGTGAAGCGATGACTCCTCTCCAAGATGGTCAACGAATTGCTGGCATCGCGGTATAGCTTGTCAAGGTTGTCACAAGAAGTGGTGAGGGCACGTTTTTCCTCCTGCAGACAAGAATCAGTTTCTCCAAAACGTCAAGCAAGCAATAAGAACACAGCAAACAAAGCCAAGATTCACTGGTCACCTTTTCAGAGTCGAGCTGAACACGGAGGGTGGAGCTCAGCGTGTTAGCATCATTCAGAGAAGCAGAAACCTGGGCCAGTTCAATCTGACCTTGAGAATATTTCTCTTCAAGATCAGAATACCGCCGAGCCATATCTGTCAAGAAATAGTCAAGCAAAGATGTTTAGTTAAAAAACATAATTAATCAAGTAATCAAAGAAGAAACAAAGGGCACTAACCAGCATTTGCCATCTCCAAATCAGACACCCGCCGCTGAAGCAGCACTGGATTCCAATGTGCCAGAGATAGAGCCCTTTCCGGGACAGAAGCACCCTGCGACCTCAGCCGACCAACCATTTCATCAACCAACGCCTAGCATTAAAAACGAATGAGTATCAGAACAATATCACACCTGGGGTACTGCCAGATCAGTAAAAACCAAGTTACCTGGAGGTTGGAAAAGAACGAAGGAACTCCTAAGTCGTGGGAAGTTAATTGATGGCTCAATGAAGGATCACCAACTGGAACAACCCGCAATGCATCAGTGGGGACCAGATCAGTATCATCAGCAGAGGTCAAAACTCTGTCATCAGGAGCGCTGGCCTCTAAGGCGACTTCCTGACCCGAAGCTTGGGCTGCTGCCATGCAACCAGAATGCGGAGGAGAAGACCCTATGTGAACGTCCATGGAAGTGTGAGAGGGAGAACCGACTCGAACACCCTCGGGAGCTAGGTCATAGCTCACGCTACCCATCCGAGCCGGGTCATCCCCGGCAACACCCTCGGGGGCTAGGTAAGCGCTAGCGCCATCCTTGAGGGCCAAGTTCTCTGTAACAGCCACCTCTAAGGCTGAAGGACCTTCACCCACTTCCATGGGAGCAGAACAATCCAGACCAGCCTCCTTGCCCTTAAGACCGCGCTCCAAGGTCGATGAGGCGCGGGACGCCGCCCGAGATAACTCCAGCCCAGAATCAGGCACATCAGTGCAAACATCCATCATGCCTCCATCTGCTGGCTCTGATAACAAATCTTCTGGGACCATGTCTTCAAGAGTCTGTTCAAAGTTCGCCAGAGATAATTCTTGCAGACCAATGAGGGCAGATAAAGCTGGAGAAGGAACACCACTGCTTTCCCCGCTGGCTAGGTAACGCCGGCTGTTCTTCCGAATTAGAGGGATTTCATCCTCCTCTTCCTCATCTTCATCAACAACGCGGACAGTACACCCATTGGGGTCAGCTTTGGCCAGATCACACCCATTGGGTTCAATGTCATCTAGGTCACACACACTGGGTTCCACAGCAGTCGGGTCACACCCATTGGGGTCAGCTTCAGCAAATTCAGGCACTAGCACTTCCTCAGCAGCAGAAACAGAAGGACCGGCATCCTGATCCAAGCTAGACACTCGACGAAGACGTTTCTTCTTCTTTTTATTCCCCTCAGCAGGAGAAGTGGGCTGATTGGCTCGGCGAGAACGCTTCGGGCGAACAATGTCAGACCTCTGAATATCCAAAGCTTTGCTGGCCTCAGGGATGGGCGCCACCACCAGTGTTTCAGCAGGAGCGGCATCAGAAGAATCTTCAGCTAACATATCCAGCATTGCACTTATCTCTGCGTCACTTGGATTCAAAGGCACCTCAAAATGAATCTGCCTCTCGTCGTCAGGAATTTCTTTGAGTGAGGCAACCAAAGCACTAACTTCTTCGAGAGAGGGTCACACTCTAAGGCCCAAACCGCTATCACCAGCAGGAGGATTTGACACGAAACTGGTAAAGGCCTTGGAAGGAGGCAGATTCCAGGCCGAGTATGCAACAGGAGCGCCGATGTTCGACACCTTGCCTCTGAGTATCATCTCGAGCCGGCTCACCAAGTCCATAGCAGGAATTCTTCTGTTGGTTACCCGGGTTGAATCAGCCAGGCCTCGATATAGATATGCGGGTTATGCTCTGTCTTTCAGTGGCTGAATGTTCTTGAAAATGAAGTCGGCAACCACAGCCTCTGTAGTCAAACCCCTTTCTTTCAGCAGCCCAACCTCAGCAAGCAGAGCCCCTGCCTCAGCCACCTCCTGGTCTGTAGGGGATTCGGTCCAGCTCGTAGTGCGAACATCTGGCTATCTCCCTGACCGTGGGGGAGAGAATTCCCATGATTCTCCACGATGAACCATTCCAGGCACCATCCCTTGATGCTGTCCTTGAGTGGGATGTCAGGATAGTCAGTCTTCCTCCCACGGCGCATCTCCAAACTCGCGCCCCCCACAAGCTGGTGCTGCCCTCCGGCCATCCCAGGCCGACAGTGGTACAAATGCTTCCAAAGGCTGAAGTGAGGCAAAACGCCAAGGAAGGCTTCGCATAAATGGACAAAAACAGAAACTTGCAGAATGGAATTGGGATTCAGATGGGTCAGATTCAAGCGATAGAAATCAAGGAGACCGCGGAAGAAAGGAGAAATGGGAAGAGCAAGGTCGCGGATAAGAAAAGGAACATAAATGATGGATTCGTGGGTGTCTTCTGTTGGAACAGTAACCCCACGGCAGATCCGCCAGGAACAGAGCTCCTTCGGAGGAAGAACTCCGATGGATACGAGATGAAGAAGGTCGGATTCAAAGACAATGGACATACGGTTACCTGCGAAGAGCAACTGACTGTTGGGATCGATGGAGGGAATGATTGCGACGGACGAACTCGAAGCTTTCCACTTGGGCGCCATCTCAACCTCGCTAGCGAGCGGAGTGGAAGCAATATTGCAGGAGAGCAGAGAAGGCCTGGATGTAGAAAAGCAAAAACTAGGGCATGGAACGCGGAGGCGTGCGACAGTGCAGTACATATGGGGTTTTCCCGGGCCAGGCGCCACTTCCAAAACGTTGGCATGCCATGTCATCGCCCAGCTGTTATTTCTAAAACGCGGGCACGCCATGTCATCACCCGACCGTTATTTCTAAAACGCGGGCGTGCCACATCATCACTCGGCCGTTATTTCCAAAACGGCCGACGTGGCCCATTTTAACTCAGCGGTTATTTCTAAAAGCGCTGACATTACCATACTTCACCCGGCCATTGTTTCCAAAGCGGCCGGCATGGCCCGTCATCACTCGGCTGTTACCTCTAAAACGTCGACGTCGCCATCGATCACTCGGCTGTTACCTCTAAAACGCCGATGTCGCCATCAGTCACTCGGTTGTTATCCCTAAAGTGGTGACGTGGCTCCAAAGGATTCGACTGTTACCTCTAAAACGCCGACATCACCAGTAACCGCTCGGTCGTTACTTCTAAAACACCGACATGGCCCGCTATCACTCAGCCATTACTTCAAAAAGCGCCAACATCGCCAATAATAACTCGGCCGCTACCACCAAAGCACTGACGTCGCAAATAAAGCAGTCTGAAGCGTGATCCGATGACCCCAAGTTGCTACTCAAGCGTTGCAGACAGAAAACATCATTGGCGGTAAATATTAAAACGATCGACGACTGACCAGAAGGCAAAATAATGCACACAGAAGTGGGGCGAAATCATTCTTCATAAGGGAAGCATTACTGAACTTACAAATCAACTCATTATGAGCTGATGCCTTTCCTACTACTACATTACATTTCACTAACTATACTACTAGCTACTACTACATTATTTCGCTAATACTATTTCTACTAAACTACACTAACATCTAAAACCAGTGGCGTCTAGCCACTGGCCTTGTTGCTGCCCTTGCTGTTGCCCTTGGTGCCGCCGCCGCCGTCGCCGCTGCCACCCTTGCCACTGCCGTCAGCACCCTTGCCGCCGCCGCCGTCACCGTCGCCTCCGTCGTCGTCGCCGTCACCACCGTCGCCGCTGCTGCCCTCCTCGGATAGGTCGGAGGAATTCTCCTTGTCCGAGGAGTACTCCGATTCATCCGAGCCCTCGAGCCCTCGAGCCCGGCGCGCTCGACGACCCGGATGTAAGTCCATACCTCCGCGGCGATCCCCTGGGAGTCATCTGAATCATCAGACAACGCCGGGGGAGAGGCAGGAGCCAGAGAGTCCTCGGACTCGGAGGAGAACTCCTCCTCCGAGTACTCCGAGTCGCCGAAGTCCTCCGAGGGGGGAGTCGGCTCGCGCTTGCGCTTGTCGCCGGAATGATGCGAAGAACCACCACCTTTCTTGCTCTTGCCCATGGTGGAGGGGAAGGAAGAAGATGAGATCAAATAGCAAGCAGCAGCAAGAAATGTGAAAATGCCGGAGAAGCAAGAACACTATTTATAGAAGAAGAAGCCAACCGCTCACCTCCTACCACGGCCACCGAACAGTCGCAAAAATTCAATATGCAATTCAAACCGTCTGAAGACACACCAGGAGGCTCACGCCGTTTCACGTAACACGACACCCATTGGGACTCCAGTCAACTGCGCGGGCGATATGATTACACCCGCGGTCACATCAAGTTACTACTCAGAAGCAGTTTGCTAAACGCTCAGCGTACCAAGCCGTCCCTTGCCTACACCCATTGGGGGTGGGACGCCCAGGAATTATCAGTATATTTTCCAAAACTGTCACATCTGTACAGTATATGCAATGAATACTCCAAGACAGAAGAGCTATCGGCAAGGATCAAAGGAAAGCCAAATATAGCCGATAAGGTACAAGTCTAATCGACAGAAGCATCAAAGCACGAAGTGACATGAAGACTAGTCAAGGGCCATCTACCGAACGTCCAATCAGTCGTAGATCAAATAAATTGTAGGACCTAGCAAGATATGGGCAGATCGCGTACTCAGCCTCAAAGACAAAAATGTGTGCTGACCTCTAAAGCATAGTGTTAATAATATAATGCTAATCTCTAAAGGCATTCGACAAAAGGAAAGGATGATTCCCAGAAAAAGGCATGAAATGAAGACCTTCGAGTGGATTATTTTCAAAAATCCACTCGAAGCTCGGGGGCTACACCCATTGGGTGCACCCTCGGTGCACCTAATGAATCATCATCCCCGAAGAAGCAAAATGCTGACATCTAAAGCATAAGGCAAAATTAAGACAAGGCTGACCTCTGAAAAAGCACAAGTGGAAGATAAAATTGATTTCTGATAATACTTGAAGTGAAGACCTTTGAGTGGATTGTTTGCAAAAATCCACTCGAAGCTCGGGGGCTACACCCATTGGGTGCACCTTCGATGCACCCAATGAAGTTCGAAGTCCAATAGTACAAAATGCTGACCTCCGAAGCATGAACCTGAGACAGAACACCAAATTTCGATGAATAATGGCAGAAGAAGACAGTAAAAAAATCGTTTTAACCGGATCACTCAGAATTCAGAAGCAGTGGTCCGACAGACTTATTTCTAGAACATTCCCTGTTAAAATCAAAGACTGCAAACTAGACCTTGGATCTTTGGGCCGTTTATTTCAAAATCAACCCAAAGATCGGGGGCTTGGGGGGGGACAGATATCCCCGGGTCCACTAGAAGGATAAAAGACCTCACGAAAGGCCCAAGAGCCCCATAATTTGTAAGGTCATCCCCTCGGGCCTGGGAGGAACGACCAGTGGAACAGATTAACGCAAGGCCGGGTCGGCGCAAGCCCAGACGGCCCAACAAATTCGAGCAATAATCACAACAGTGACCCGACCTTCCCGCGCAGGAGCCTCGTACAACGGAATCAAGCAAGGATGGGTCGGCTGAATTATAGGAGGATAGACTCAGATGGTTCACTATTTCTTAGGCACGCGCTGTTATCATATCTGCATGTAATGCCCCACGGTCGAGTATATAAGGCCTAGGGGGTACCCCTTCAGAACGATCACTCATTACTTAGCCATTCACCCCGCTCTCTACGTTTTCCAGCACTAGAGAACTCCCTTGTAACCCATCACATAAAGCACTCTCACCAGGACGTAGGGTGTTACGCATCTCAAAGTGGCCCGAACCTGTACATCATTGTCCATTATTACTCGTGCGCCCAGCATGAACCATCGAGCTACAGTCGGTAACACCGTCCTACTCCTAAAAGCACCTTGGGGGGTAACCCAGGGTGCGCGGTCGGACCCAAAACATCGACAGCTGGCGCGCCAGGTAGGGGGTGTGTCATCAATCCAAGCTAGCTCAATGGCCGTCACCTTCCAGCACAAGATCATCCTTCGCCCCGGATCCATGTTCTGCTTCAGAACTATCTCATCTGTAGTGGATGAGGAGGGAACTCTGCATCGCATCGCGGATCGTCCGGAGAGAAAGTTTTCTCAAAGATCTCCGAGAAAATCGGAGCAAAGCAGGAAAAAGCGCAACCTCCAGTGCTCCGAAAAAAGATCACCTTCAGCAAGCTAGGAGCCGAGGGTCCTTCAGCCCGGAGAACTCCGTTGTCCACCTCTTCAACGGAGGAATGGACACAGATCACAAAGAAAAAGGAAGCAAAGGATCATCAAGCTGGTCTTTCCGTGCCTCCGCCCTCAAAGGAGAACAGAAAGAAGATTGCTGTGGCAGCTGCTCCATTCTACCCCGACGTCCTCTTCATCGGGAGAGTGGAATCGCCCCCCATCTCCGACGATGAATCGACCGCACCCGGAGAGGAACCTCCTCAGCGGGAATCCCGCCGATGAAGGAACCGACGCCGAAATATCCGGCGACATCACAAGGCCAGAGAGCGGGACCCAGCGCAACCTGTATCACGAGACGAGGTCTTGGAGATGGGCGAGGTGCCATTCCTTGGACATATCATTTCTAATGGAGGGATATCAGTGCATCCTGCTAAAGTCAAGGAGATAGTGGCGTGGAGCATACCCACTACAGTTACAGTGATTCGGAGTTTCTTGCGGCTTATAGGATACTATCGGAGATTTATTGAAGGATTTTCTAAGATTGCTAAGCCCATGACCTCACTTATGGAGAAGGGAAGAGAGTTTAAATGGGACGAGAAGTGCCAAGAAAGCTTTGATCAATTAAAGAAGAGATTGATGTCGCCCCAGTGTTGATTATGCCAGATCTACAGAAGGGATTTGACATTTATTGTGATGCATGTGGTTAAGGCTTTGGATGTGTGCTTATGCAAGAAGGACATGTGATTGCCTACACTTCTTGTCAATTGCGGAAATATGAGTTGAACTACCCCACTCACGACTTAGAACCAGTAGTCATAGTGCATGCGCTTAAGATATGGAGACATTATATCATGGGAACCAAGTGTCAAGTGTACATGGATCATTAGAGTTTGAAGAACATATTCACACAGCAGGATCTCAACCTTAGGCAACGCCGTTGGATGGAGCTTATTAAGGACTATGATTTGGAAATTCACTATCACCCGGGCAAGGCAAATTTGGTTGCAGATGCCTTGAGTCGAAAGGAGCATGTTCATTCAGCTGTTGTTGCCCAGCTACCCGATGAGATTGTTGAGGATTTTAGGAGACTTAACCTGGGGATCGTTGCTCACACTGAAAGAGTTATTATTGATCTGGAACCTACCTTGGAGCAAGAAATTCACAAAGGACAAATTGGTGATGCTAAGATACAAGAGATTAAGGATTTGATTACCGAAGGTTGAGGTCCAGAATTCACGGAAGATGAGCAAGGCACCGTATGGTTCAAGGACAGGATATGTGTTCCTGAGATTGATAACTTTCGAGAGACTATACTAAAGGAAGCCCATGACTCAGATTATTCTATTCACCCTGCTGGTACCAAGATGTATCAGGATTTGAAGCTAAAATACTGGTGGTATGGATTGAAGAGAGATGTGGCTGCACATGAGGCTATGTGTGATGTGTGTCAAAGAGTTAAGGCTGAACACCAGAGGCCAGCTGGACTACTGCATCCACTAAAGATACCCGATTGGAAGTGGGAAGAGATTAATATGGACTTCATTACTGGATTACCTCGCACCTCGAAAGGATATGCTTCTATATGGGTTATTGTGGATAGACTGACCAAAGTGGCTCATTTCATTCCGGTCAAGACTACTTATAAGGGATCTTAATTGGCAGAGTATATATGGCTTGGATTGTGTCTCTACACGGTGTACCGAAGAAGATCATTTCGGATAGAGGATCACAGTTTACCTTTAGATTTTGGAAAAGTTTTCATGAGAATTTGGATATGAAGTTGAATTTTAGTTCGGCCTACCATCCTCAGACTGAAAGGACTAATCAAGTATTGGAGGACATGTTGAGAGCTTGTGCCCTTCAGCATGGTAGTAGTTGGGACAAGCGTCTACCTTATGCTGAGTTCTCATATAATAATAATTACCAGGCCAGTCTGAAGATGTCACCGTTCAAGGCTCTATATGACAGGAAATGTAGGACTCCTCTATATTGGATCAGACTAGAGGAAGACAGTTCTTTGGGCCTAAACTTATTCAAGAGGCAGATGAGCAAGTCCGTATAATTTCATTCTGATAGAAGTGAAACTATTACAAGGAATTAAAACTAGATTTACATTGCTTGTTCCTTATTGAAAAACAAAATGCCATAAAACATAAAAGTATTTTGGGGGTAGGATATCGCTCAATAAATGTGCTTTGATTCTGGCACAGTACGATTGACTGTGCGAGCTTCGTATTCCTCCCTGAACTCCCGTTGTTGTTGGGTGTGCTGGCACCCTTCTGGCTGCTGGCTTCAGGAATAGGTTGGTTGCAATGGTGGTGGGGGTGGGAGCTGTGGCCAGGAAGCCTGTGAATGGCTAGCTGAAGCAACAGAAGCTGCAGGATGATTGCCCACATATTCTGGTATGTAGGGAGAGTGGCACGAAGCAGTGTGCATGACCTGCTTCGGCTGATTCTGCCGAGCTTCGGCTTCCACGATCTCCTTCTACTTCTGAATGATGATTTGGCACATTCTTGTAGTATGGCCCTTGTCCTTACCACAGAATAAGCAATAAATCTTCCTGGGCTGATCCCCATATCTTCCTCCGAAGCCCCTGGCGCCTCTGCCCCTTGGAGCTGGCGGCCTGAAAGAGCTTTGCTGTTGCCCCAAAGATTGTGAGGTGTACTATGGTCTCTAAAGCTGGCTTCCTTTGTCGTCATTCTGACTAGAATTATGGATTAACCTGACATGCCTCGGGTGGATTCTTCCTCCGAAGCCCCTAGTCATCTCCGAGAATCTGTAAGCTACCTCCTTCTTTGGCGGAAGTCGTTGTCAACCCGAATGTATTCATCCATCTTTTGAAGCAGCTTCTCCAGAGTTTGTGGGGGCTTCCTGGCGAAGTACTGAGCCGTGGGTCCTGGCCGAAGACCCTTAATCATGGCCTCAATGACAATTTCATTAGGCACTGTAGGCGCTTGTGCCCTCAGTCTCATGAACCTTCGGACATATGCCTAAAGGTATTCCTCATGGTCTTGCGTGCACTGGAACAGGGCTTGAGCTGTGACTAGCTTCATTTGAAAGCCTTGGAAACTGGTAACCAGCATGTCCTTGAGTTTCTGCCACGACATGATAGTCCCTGGCCGAAGAGAAGAATACCATGTCTGGGCTACGTTCCGGACTGCCATGACAAATGACTTCACCATGACTGCAGTATTGGCCCCGTACGAAGATATAGTTGCTTCATAACTCATCAGAAATTGCTCTAGATCTGAGTGTCCATCATACATGGGAAGTTGAGGTGGCTTGTATGATGGGGGCCATGGGATAGCCTGCAGTTCTGCTGCTAAGGGAGAAGCATCATCAAAAGTAAAGGTATCATGATTAAAATCATCATACCATCCATCTTCATTGAATAAGCCTTCTTGACAAAGCTCCCTGTGTTGGGGCCTTCGGTCTTGTTCATCTTGAGCAAGATGACGCACTTCTTCAGTAGCTTCGTCGATCTTCCTTTGAAGATCAGCCAGGCGCGCCATCTTCTCCTTCTTCCTTTGCACTTGTTGATGGATGATTTCCATGTCCCTGATCTCTTGGTCCAACTCCTCCTCCGGGAGTGTTGGACTGGTGGCCTTTCTCTTCTGGCTTCGAGCCTCTCGGAGATAGAGAATCTCCTGATTTGTGTTCAGTGGCTGCAGTGCAGCAGCCCCTGGCGCGGTTATCTTCTTCGGTGGCATGACGAAGGTCAGTGCTTGCCGAAGGTGGTCGAATGAGTTCACCGGAGGTGGGTGCCAATGTTGGGGACTTGTTCTCAAATGCTATGAATTAAGAACAGGTCAACGCAAAATGTTAAAGGTTAATACCCTTCATCCTTCGAAGCATTATTTCCTTTAGGATATAATGATCTTCAGACGAAGGTCATGAAGGACATACCTTCATCATCGTAGTATATGTTAATAAAAGAAGAAGCATATGAAATATAAGAAACAACATGAACTATCACATAACATTATTAACTCATCTTCATTAGATTATCATGGAAAAACAGAAACAATATTGAATTACATTTGTACCTTCGGCTTGACAGAAGGTGCAAGTACAAGTGTGACGCACAAGCAAGTACAAAATCAGCGTGAACAGTACGGGGGTACTGTTCATTAATTTATAGGCACAGGACGTAGCCTGTGTGAAATTACATTCATGCCCTTCATATTTACTATTGACTTATAGACAACCCAATAGGGACTAGATAGCCTTTTCCCCTTTAAGTCGGTTCCTTTTTCCGCCATTGAGCCGAAGCTCCCTTGCGCGTAGCTTCGGAGCAACACCAGCCTTCGTCACGACCATGCTCTTCACATTGTATATGCTTTTAACCCGAGTCCGAAGGTACCTGTTCATATGTCACACTTGGAAGATATTGTTAAATCATGTTTTTGAGGACCTTCGGAAGACGAAGGCCCCCAACAGACCCCAAGGAATGTCACCTTGTGGCCGTTAAGCGAATTCTTAGGTATTTAGTCTCTACGCCTTGCTTCGGGATCTAGTATCCAAAGGGGTCTACCTTTGACTTGATTGGATACTCAGACTCCGATTATGCCGGGTGCAAGGTTGATAGGAAAAGTACATCAGGGACGTGCCAATTTCTAGGAAAGTCCCTGGTGTCCTGGAGCTCCAAGAAACAAACATCCTTTACCCTATCCACCGCTGAGGCCGAGTATGTTGCCGCAGGACAGTGTTGCACGCAACTACTTTGGATGAGGCAAACCCTTCGGGACTTTGGCTACAATCTGAGCAAAGTCCCACTCCTATGTGACAATGAGAGTGCAATCCGCTTGGTGGATAATCCTGTTGAACACAGCTGCACTAAGCACATAGACATCTGGCATCACTTCCTGAGAGACCACCAGCAAAAGGGAGATATCGATATTTATCATATTAGCACCGAGAACCAGCTAGCTGATATCTTCACCAAGCCGTTGGATGAGAAAACATTTTGCAGGTTGCGAAGTGAGCTCAATGTCTTAGATTCGCGTAACTTGGATTGATCTATAACATACATGTAGTCTATGCCTTTGATCATATTACTTTGTGCAGTTACATCATTTGTTGTAAATTTATGGTGCTCAAGTTGTACAAGTCATCCCTGAACCTCACAAGTCCGTATGCAGATGTGCACATGTTTAGGGGGAGATGTGCTAGAACTTGATCCCTTTGAGACTAATTTGTTTGTTTGAGTACACTTGATGTAGTCTCGAAGGTACATTGAAAGGGAAATGAACTTGGACGACGCAAAGACTTCCACTGCACTTCGGTATTAGTGTATTTAATTCCAAGTTAATACTTGTGCTCTCATTGCCTTTTTCTCTTAATTGACATTTTTGGTGAGGCAATGGGGTTAAAGGGCAAAAAATTATCCTGTTTTGGTGCTTAATGCCAAAGGGGGAGAAATTAAGGCCAAAGCAAATGGATCAGCCAACCACTTGTGAATTTTAAAATAATAGAGTAAGAATTTGTGATTTGCCCAAAATCCTTATATTGCAAAATTTGGTCTCTTATGGGGGATAATTTTGATTATGGGAAAAAGGGGGAGTTTTCTAGCACTTGATCAATTTTACTCTTGGAATATCTCTCTATGTGCCAAACAAGTGTGTTTGACTTAGAGATAGGAAAATGAATTTGATTTGCAAAAACAAACCAAGTGGTGGCAAAGAGTGATCCGAATATGCCAAATCCTAAGTAAAAAGTATTTGGTCTTCAATTTGAATTGATATTGCACTCAACCTGTTGCTTTTTGATGTGTTGGCATAAATCACCAAAAAGGGGGAGATTAAAAGGGAAATGTGCCCTTGGGCCATTTCTATAATTGTTTTGGTGATTAGATGCCCAACACAAATGTTTTGAACCCTTATGTGCTAAGTGAGCAAGAAGTGCAAATCAAAGACAAGGTACGTTTCTAGACTTAGTAAATTGTTTTTAAGTACTAACATGTTTGTCCAAGTGCTAGAAACTATGCAGAGAAAAGAGAAATGAATTTGGAAAAAGACTTGGCTGTGTAAAGCCAACTCTAGCTCGGGCCTGGCGCACCAGACTGTCCGATGGCGCACTGGACAGTGTCCGGTGCCCCAGGCTGGTCAACGGTGAATCGACTGCTCTCGGGAATCAACAGAGTTGTACGGCTATAATTCACCAGACTATCCGATGGTGCACCGGACTGTTCGGTGAGTCATCCGTGACGAACTCGTCGCTCTCGGGAAATGAAAAAGGCGACATGGCTAAAATTCACCGGACTGTCCGGTGGTGCACCGAACAGTCCGGTGAGCCAAAAGCGCCAGCGGCTAACGGTCGTCCGCGCGATCAACGTGCGACACGTGGCCCACTCCAACGGTCGGCTGGGTGCACCGGACTGTCCGGTGCGCCATCTGGCCAAGAGGTCCAACGGTCGATTGTGCCCGGAATGGAAAGAAATCGTGCGTCGGACTGCTACAGTGGTTGTCCGGTGGTGCACCGGACTATCCGGTGCACCACTCGACAGAAGGCAAGATTGGCCTTCCAAGTTGGCCTCCAACGGCTCCTAGCTGCCTTGGGGCTATAAAAGGGACCCCTAGACGCATGGAGCACGACACCAAGCTTGCATGAAACATCCTAAGACTCCCAGACTTCGCCTCCACGCATTTGATTCGTTGTGTTAGTGATTTGAGCTCCGTTTGAGTTGCGAACTCCCTGTGCTGCATTTTGAGCTCAAGTCTTGGCTTGTGTGCGTGTGTGTGCTACAGATTCAAGTTTTGTGTGCATTGCTTTCCCTCCCTTACTGTTGTGCTTCTTTGTGATCTCTATTGTAAGGGCGAGAGACTCCAAATTGTGGAGATTCCTCGCAAACGGGAAAAATACTCTAAAGGAAAAGACCGTGGTATTCAAGTTGATCATCGGATCACTTGAAAGGGGTTGAGTGCAACCCTCGTCCATTGGGACGCCACAACGTGGAAGTAGGCAAGTGTTACTTGGCCAAACCACGGGATAAATCGTGTCTCTTGTGATTGTTTTTCTTGGTGATTGTTGCGTTCACAAGAAAATCACTTCATAGCAACTTGATTAACTTACACTAACATTTCTATAATCAAGTTTGTGGACATTTAGTCTTTGATTTTACAGGATCACCTATTCACCCCCCCTCTAGGTGCTCTCAGATGTCAACACAAACCAAAACAAATATAAATTGGGTTGGTTGGACTTATGCACTTATGAATCATAGATTAGGCAAACAAGTTAGTTTACAAGGTTTTGATGGTCATCAAGCACCAAAACCAATTAGAGAAAATGGTAGAAACCATTTCCCTTTTAGTATTTAAGTATACCTATGAACCATAAAAGACTTTTGAACATACATTGGGTTTGTATTGAGAGGTTTTCTTGCAAGTGGTACACTTATAAAAGTCTATAAGGCATGAATAATGGAAGATACAATAAAATAACTCACTTAAGGACTTTGACACCTATATGGGAAAGAGATCCTGCTACTACAATTGATCTTTCAAAGAGCATATTTTCCCACTGATTTCTAGGATGGGGATCAAGACTCAAGAGAGGCACCACTTGGAGTTGGAGGTGGAGCACCAATCGTGAGAGCGAGATTAGGATTCTCTCACAACTTGGTGCTACCTAGTGGTTGCACTAATGGACAAGAACCATTGAAATTTCCTAATAACTCAGGCACACTATTTCCAATCAAAGATCTCACATTCTCAGTAGAGCAATCATCGTTGAGACTATTGAGTGAAGACATTGCACTCTGGTAACAAAGAACATTTAGTTAAAGAGGATTTATATAGCTAACTAGACAATCATTGGGGTTGAACATCAATGATACAAATAAATCAGATTCATCCAAAAATAGTAAAAGGCAGAGTCACAGGTGCACAATGTATGTCAAAACAATAATGACATGTGTAGATTTCATATCAAAAGAGTAGTATGATACATCATATATGATACAACAATAATAGTCCAAAAACACTTCTAAGTGTTAAGGGCCTCTAGCTGAGTTAGTTAGATGGTATGAGTAGCAGTCTTCAGATTCTGAATTTGAATTTCAGTGGGAGCAAACTTTAGGCTAAGGTTAAGAAAAAGGTCACTCGCTAGTTACCCTGGATATATGCATACGAGATGGAGTGAACTGACCTATGGGGGCACCGACGGATCCTCATGTAGATGTTGGCATGGCTGAAAGCACGAGTAAAGATCTGACCTATAGGGGGCGAATCCTCATGCTGCAAAGGGGTAGCTTTCGGTCAGAATATGATAATACCATAGGGGTCTTTCCCCTACCGGCCAAGTATTACACGACAAACATAATGTGTCAATTCTCAAGGTTTGTCGAAGAGGTTAATGGGAGGAGAACGCATCATATCTAGAGAAGTGTGCACAAGAGAATGAGTAGGACTCTAATTAGGTGTGAGAGTGGAAGAGCTTCAGGATGCTTAAAACAAATATATCATCACTGACGATCTATCAAGATATATTCTAGTCACGTCAATGATCACCCAACCTCTAAGACAAAGCAAATAGCAGATATTTACCCATAAAAAGGCTTCTCCTAGCTACATTTGATAACTATTCAACTTTGGGCTGAACCCTATCACAAGAATTCTCCTAGTTACAAGGCTAGTGCAACTACTTCAACTGTGTTTGGAGGCTCAAGCATCTCAAAGATTATCATATTCATTATGTGAAGTCTAAAGTATATGTCTGTCACACCCGGATTTAAGGAACAAAGCTAGGTGCATCTCATATATGCGCCAGAAAAGACAACACATATAATAACAGAGTGCATAGAGATAAATGTCATAAATATCATAAATGTACTTATTACATAGCGGAAGTCTTACAAAAATAAATGATAAAATAAAGCGAACTAATTATTATTCCCTGGCGCCACAAAGCTGACTGGGAGATGCCACCTAGATCAAGTCGAAAGCCTCGGTGCTAGGCGGCTCCTCTTCGACCACCAGTTCTTCTCCTGTGGGGGGTGTGAGACAGCAAGAGTGAGCTCACATAATATCATAGCTCAATAAGTTGTGGGGAATAATGTGCATGAACTCACCAAAGGTGGGAGTTCTTGTGAAGTGTAAGGCTGATCAACAAAGTAAAGGCTAAAGCTGAGCATTGCTTTTATAAGTTGGTCAAAATTTTATTAGCAGTTACTAAGTGTAAGTAAATACCAAACCTTAGTTATAAATAAAAGTAATAATAAAATAATCCCAAATGTGATGTAAATGTCAAATTGAGTTTTAATTCCATAGATTAATCATGTGAGGGTCCGAGCTGCTCATGACCGTGAGCACGGCTAGTATACCAGTTTTACACTCTGCAGAGGTTACGCATCTTTACCCACAAGTCATTTTACCCATCTGCCAAGAGACGGCCAATCCCATACACCTCTACCGAGGAGGCGAGGCAGGGTAACACTACGAGGGCTTTACAAAGTTCCACTAGCTTCAGAAATCCCGCTACAGTTTATAGGAAGCTCCAGTGCAGGAATCCCTCGCCTGACCGCCATTGCAGCAAAATCAACCCAAGGACCTCCCTAAACTGACCACTCCCCTACTGCCCTTGCCCCTTTCGAGTAAGGAAGTCATCCACTAGCTTTCCTAGTTAATCAGCCAAGGGCGTCCCATTAAACCCTTGTGGTAGCACTGTTTTCCCGGGTGGTCGTTCCATGTTCCCATTAACATAATGATCTTAACATGAACAGTAATAATAAAAAGATAATAAAAGTGTAATCATGAATAGTGTATCTCCATACCCAAATCCACATAAAGCAATAGCAAGTACTACCCAAAAATATTTCAGTGGTAAAACAAGACATAAAGATAACCAAAACTAGGGTAACCTTTTGGATCCCATCAAAATTAACCTATGCAGATCATTATAATTAATAAGAACATGGCTGGGAAAAGTAAGTGATCAAGGGCACAACTTGCCTTCAATGAGCTCCTGCTCAACAACTTCTACTTGCTGAACCTCAGGATCCACAGTGGTTTGCTCGTCTACTCGCATCAACACAATACATACATAGTATAGAAAAAATTAACATCACACCAAACAGGTAAATAAAATATACAATAAAAATCTACACATTAAAATAAGAACTTAGGAACAGGAATCATTAATTTTGGAGTTATAGATTTTAAGTTATGAATTTCCAAAGGTTTTATGTGCTTGAAATAGGATTAAATGAGAAATTAATTTTATTACTGTTTTCATGTCAAAACAGAGACTCTAGGTGATAAACAATAATATTATAAAATCATAGAAATTGGAATGGGTCAATTTGGAATTAAAATGAATTAGATATGAATTTTCCAAGTTCCTAGAATTTATTTTGTATTAAAAACCAATTTCTACATGTATTTCCCTATTTTATTCCCCTCTGGACTGGGCGTCAAATTTTAGAAAGCGCGAGGGCTCTGGCGCAAATGTTACTAGGACTCAGAATTCTGCAGACAGGACTGCGGGTTTATTCTAAAATAATAAAGGGTCTTTTCTGTGAAATGTGCGGCTGAAGCGGTATCTGCAGATCTGGGCCGTTGGATCAATAAGCGACGCTCCAGATTAAAACTGAGCGCTCTACTAACCCGCGCACTCCCGTGGCCGACGGATCTGAGATCGATGGTTAATATCAAGTTACGCCTAGATCCAATCTCTACCGAACGATTTGCATCCTACGGTTAGGATTTAACGAAGCGAAATGTTATCTTGACTTCTAATCGCAGCCGGCCGAGAAGGATCAGACGGCCCACGAGCCCTCTTCTTTCCCCAGTGGATTGTGGCGACAGTGGCGCCGCCCTGGCAGACACCCACGCGCCGGTGAACTCCTTGCCCGGCGTTCTTAGGCACCAAACCCTAATTCTACTAGCGCTAGACGATTACGACTATCGCGTGAGCACGTGGAATGGTTACTCACCGGGAATTAAGGTGCAGAGACCCCCTGGCGACGGCGCGATGCGGATCCAGGCGGAGCGCACGACGACGGCGAGAAATTACGGCAAGGTAGCTTAAGTTCTGGGGCAGGGGAGTCTGCGAACACCACCGGGGCCACGCCGCAAGCACGTCGACCCTCACTCCGAGGCGCAAGCACCTGTACACTTGCCAGACGACTACGGCGACGAGATCCGAACTCGTGGCGGCGGTAGCAGCGCTGGTTTGCAACAGATTGTGGCACGAGTGGGCAAGGAGTTGGCAGGGGTCAGCACGGGTCACAGAGAGGCTCCCTTTTATCTCCTGGAATCCAGGTCCAGGCGGAGGGGAAGGTCGCCCATGCCCCGGTAATGGCGGCGATAGCTACGGACGCCGTTGCGAAGAAGGAGAACGTGCCCTGACGAGCGAGACCCGTGGAGCAGTGGGATGAAGCGTGCATGTGCAGAGTCAGGTAATGGGCCCTGCAGCACAGCGAGTCGGTCTGGCATTGCACGCATGCACGGAGAAATTCACATGGGCCGCACTGAGCGATTGTCGTGGTGGGCCAAGAGTGAGGCAGGCGGCCCGCGAAACTTTTATTCTTTTCTTTTTATCCTTTCTTTCTATTTTGTTTTTATTTCCTTCATTCCTAAGTTTAGTTTGAATTTGAATTTGTGCCAAATTTATTCTCTATTATTTTTTTGTGAATTAAGAATACCAATTCTAGGTATATAATAATATTATTTATATTTATAACATTTCTCTTCTTCTCATTTTCAAAACCCTAATTCCAATTTTAGGGTTTAACTAAACTTCTAGTAATTATTACCGTATTATTATTAACATTATTATTTTATTTAATACACAAACATATAAACTCCAACATGATGCATATATATTTTTTATCATTTGTTTTAATTCATCTCTTAATTATAGGTATGCTCTTTTCATGATACAAATAAGGCACATAAAATGAGGAAATCCGAT
Source organism: Zea luxurians (assembly GCA_029449295.1). Taxonomy (NCBI): domain Eukaryota; kingdom Viridiplantae; phylum Streptophyta; class Magnoliopsida; order Poales; family Poaceae; genus Zea; species Zea luxurians. The sequence goes on along the minus strand of JAOPSE010000005.1, from coordinate 5,798,623 downwards.
ATAGTATTCATGTATACATTTTTGGGTATTACAAATCCTACCCTCCCCCTACAAAAAAATCTCTTCCTCGAGATTTAAGAAGATCTAGGGAAAAGATGGGGAAAATCTATGCGAAGCTCTTCTTCTCTCTCCCAAGTAGCTTCATCTTCACCATGGTGACTCCATTGCACTTTGCACATTTTTATAACCTTATTTCTCGTGACATGAGTCAGTGTATCAAGAATCTTGACCGGGTACTTAGCATAAGTTAGATCATCTTGAACACTAAGGTCTTCCAGTAGTAGCTGCTCTTCAGGTACCCTGAGACACTTCTTTAGTTGTGACACGTGGAATACATTATGTACATCAGATAGATTATCAGGTAGCTCGAGTTGATAGGCCATCTCTCCAACTCGCCTAAAAACTCTGAATGGTCCAATAAAGTGAGGGGACAATTTGCCTTTAACTTTAAATCTTCTCATACCCTGGAGTGGTGACACCTTGAGGTACACATGATCACCTTCCTCAAACTCCACTGGTCTTCTTCTATTATCAGCGTAGCTCTTTTGCCTGGTTTGAGCTACCCTCAAATTCTCTCGGATTATACGGACTTGCTCATCTGCCTCTTGAATAAGTTTAGGCCCAAAGAATTGTCTTCCTCTAGTCTGATCCAATATAGAGGAGTCCTACATTTCCTGTCATATAGAGCCTTGAACGGTGACATCTTCAGACTGGCCTGGTAATTATTATTATATGAGAACTCAGCATAAGGTAGACGCTTGTCCCAACTACTACCATGCTGAAGGGCACAAGCTCTCAACATGTCCTCCAATACTTGATTAGTCCTTTCAGTCACAGACTTACGAAGCTCAAAAACTGTCGAAGCTCAAAAGTCATTACTAAGGGAATGCAGAGCTAAAAATCGCCAACTACAAAAAAAATCGTTCCTAAGGGAGCGCAGCGTAAGTTTTGCCGAAGCTACAAAAAGTCATTCCTAAGGGAGCGCAGTGTAAGTTTTCTGCTCAAAAGTCGTTCCAAAGGGAATGCAGAGCCAAATACCGCTGAAATATAAGGCGAAGAAGTTCAAAAGACATTCTTAAGGGGATGCAGAACATATACCGCCAAAATAGAAGGCAAAGAAGTTCAAAAGACGTTCCTAAGGGGATGCAGAACTTACACCGAAAAATAAATGGTGAAGTTGAAAAATAAACGGCAAAGAGATTTCAGTCATTCCTAAGGGAATGCAGAGATTGTGTTCCTTTGGCATCAGCATCATTTTGCATCATATCATCATATCATTCCGCATAGCATCACATCATACATCATATCGCATCAATGACACGAATCAGATACAAAATTGATCTTCGCAGAATGCTTCGTAAAAATGAAAATGTGCTAAGGCACAAAATAATATTTGAGAAATGCAGCTTCATCAGCCCTGTTACAAAAGAAGATATCCCTTGTGTACGAAGCCTGGATATTTTTTACGAAGCGTGGATCTTTTTCTTCACGACGCATGAAAAGAAGGGAAGGTGTTTTTTCGTCGAAAGCTCAAAAATGGTATGTACATAAGTTTCATGCATCGTAAATAAATAGAATATAATAATTTACATATTCGATCTAAAGTTACACACATCAAATGTTATAGCTTCGTTGCAATAAAAGCACAATGTTTATTCTATTGTCTCTTACATCGACTATTTAAAAATATTTTTACAATAAGTGCTAGTCTTCTTTCAGGATCTTCTCCGCAACTTCATTTAGCAATTTATTGATGACTTCGTCAACGATAGATTCAGCCATATTAATGATCTCCAGTGCTTCCTTCGTTTCTGGATCGGCCAGGGGATCAAACGGTTCCGACAACGGAGATAATTCAGCTGAAGAAGGAAAAAGTTAATTAGTCCGAAGCTATAAAAACAAATGCCGAAGCTAAAGGCCACGAAACAATACCTATACATCTTTCACGCTCTGCAGCTTCCTCAGCTTGTTTTGCTTCTACTCGGGCGTCATGAATGTCTTTTCACTTTTCTTCATAATTTCGTGAGCCATTTCTCGGCCACCATTTACCCAGATGTCATTGTAAAATTTCTCGCCCATTAAACTTGCTTCAGCTGAGGGATCCTTTGTATCATCCACCGAGAAGGCAGCTTCGGCCTAGGCTAGGGTCTTGACATGGTTGCATCCCGCCTTTTCTAGGATGGCTGAAATTCTCCTTGCACCGGAGAACGCACAGACATCCCTGCGATCACTTAAAATTTCTTCGAAAGCTTCGGCCTCTCCACTTATCCATTCGATAACACCTTCAGGGTCGCCTCGTATGAAGTTACCTTCGTTAGAATAGGCACCCACGTTGGCAAAGCTAGCCTTTATTTTCTCCACGCAGCCCAAGGATTTTTCAAAGCATCTTTCCTTGGATGCGTGAAGTTCTTCAACTATTTTCTCTAAATGGGTTTTCCAATATTCACTGATCTACCGGTTAGCTTCTACGAGAGCGCATTTTTCTTTGGCTTCTGCCAACTGTTTTCGAAGGTCTTCGATTTCATTCTTTTGGATTTCAGCTTGAGCCTTGAAACTAGCTTCATCTTCTTTCACTTTGTTTACCAATGAAATCAAGATTTTGTCTTTTTCAAGACCTTCGTTCCTTAATTCGATTACCTCTGAATGAAGATTGTTCAGAGCCATTGTATATCCTTCATCTTCAATATCTTTCTGTGCCCTGAGGGCAATACTAAGAATCAGGCCCTACAAGTGGAGGAAAGAAAAAGTATGACAAATAAAATACCCCATTTTTAAATTTTAATGTAACTCTTATACCTTTATGCTATTATACACCAAACTGTCAGCAAGCTCATCCTTCGATAAGATTGAAAGGCCATCTTTCAGCTTCGGGAATCCGATGCTTCTACCTATCTCCCGGCAAATGGATATCTCTTTATTTTCTGGGAGACAGTACAAAAAATCTTCTTCCCCACTGCCATTAAACACTAATGCCCCCTTCGAGTATTTTAATTTTTGGGCATAGTGTAGTGCTTCTAGCTTTTCTTCTTGAGAAAGTCTCTTCCCCGAAGCATGATGAATGATGTAATCAGTGCTTTCTTTTGAAGCTTCGATAGCAGCAGCTTCAACCTTTTCAGACGCAATTTGCTCTGCCGCCTTTTCTTCAACTATGGCAGGCTCTGAAGGCCCAGCTTCGGTTTCAGCTTGAATTGTTGCAGCTTCGACTTCTGCCTGCTTTGTTTCAGCTTCGGGTTGCACTTTCGAAGCTTCGGCAATTTTACTTGAAGGAGTAGAACTCAAGGTTTTTGCTATTTCTAATACAACATCTAGCACATTTGCCATCCTTCTCCTCTTAGGAGTTGTGGCAGAACTCTTTTGTGTCTTTGGCACTGTTGCCTCTATTGAAGGGCTCAAAATCTCTAGCATTTTTGTTATTTCTCCAATTTTTGAACCCTCAGCCTTATCAGCCGCCGCATCAACTAGCTTAACTGAAAGTAACTTCGGCATTATGGCTGGCTCTCCAGTATTCTATGTAGGCAGAACAGTTTCTTTTGTTTCAGCAGCCGAAGAGGCCCCTCCGCCAAATTCAGGAATCACGACCGGTTCGATGTAATGCGGCCGGTGAGTCAGAACCTTCAACTTTTTTCCCTTCGGCATAGGCCCAACTGAGGTGTCCGAAGTAGCAACTTTCCTCTTTTTCCCCTGTCCCCGTAGCAGGTAGCGGTAGTCGGGGTAAATGAAGCCAATGGCATCAAAAACTCTGTTCAGTCTCTTTTTTCCCCGACCTCCGAAGGCGGCGGACAATGCATTATCTTCTGCCTTGGAATATGCTCCAAGTAGTTCATCACTTGTAGCTTCGATACACTTCAGCCAGTCGTTGTTTGGTTCATCGAACTTATCCCCAAACCTAAATGTATACTTCAGCCGGACCAAATCACCTTCGCTAGAGTTAGTGATGGTCTCCTTCGGCATTTCCCAGCTCTCTACAAGCGGCCAAACTCTGAAGGCTATATGTTATTGAATTAAATCTCTTGTGCCAATCAAGGAGCAAACAATACTGAAGGCCTTCTGACACGCTTCAGCGGTGTCATCAATTTCGACCTTTGGCCTTCGGAGGCCGAAGCGGGACCAGATGGGGCGCATAATGACTTCCTTAATGTCTTCCCTCGCTTTCAAATCATTCTTTACATAAAACCATTCTTCCATCCAAGCTCCAGGCCATCTCTTCCAAAATGTTGGCACCGGGTGGCTTGCGTTGGGGCGAGCGATAAATCCATAACAACCGAAGTTGTTGTGGTACTATTCTTTACCCATGGCCTTCGTCTCATATAGAAGTTCGTGCATATTGCAGAAGCACTTGGCGCTTGGCTCTAGCCCTTGACTTTTCACTGCCCAGACAAAAATCCCCATCCTTATTACGGCTTCGAGGGTGATCTGATGAAGGAAGATTTGGTAGGTCTTCTGCACCTCAACTACAAATTTACTCAAAGGGAACCGAAGCCCAGCTTTGAAGAAGCTTAGGAAGATCACAACTTCGTTCTCCTCAGGGGCAGGGACATTGTTGTCTCTGCCAGCTCTCACGATAGACATACCCCAAAAGTACCTTCCTCTCATGTTTTCAAGATGACTCTGTTTGATGGTCGATTTTCCGAAGATTGAATGACTTGGCCTCCAGGGCCGATCCTTAGAATCTTCGTCCCCGCTTTCCACATCATAGCTATCGTTGTCACCAGTATCTTCAGATAAGCCTTCCAATATCTCTTTAGTAATCTTCTCTGTATTTGTTTTTGCCATCAACTCGACAAATCCAGCAATATAAGGATCCACAGTCTTCTTCTCCTCAAACAGCTTCTCCTTTTCAGACAGCTTCGTCTCAGCAGCAACCTTCTTGTCTTGAGACATTTTTTCTTCAGAAATGGTGAAAACACGTCTTTTAAACCAAAGCTAAGAGAGCTTGAAAAACTAGCAAGCGCAAGTGAACAAGAGCTATAAAATTGAGAAAATAATGCAAATGGCACAAACAGCGTATCAAATGCAGCTGGTGTGAGTTCTTATTTATATGCCCAGTGTGCTCCAAATTGGAGGGCCCCGTCTGTCATTGACTGTAGCTATTCTAGAAAAGGGAAGGTGTTTTTTGGACCTTCGGCTTAAGGCCTTCGTCCATGTCGCAGTCTGAATTCGTTATCTTAACAAATTAATACTGCGAGGGGCTACTGTTGGGGGCCTTCGTCTTTCGAAGGTCCTCAAAAACAAGATTTAACAATGTCTTCCAAGTGTGACATATGAACAGGTACATTCGGACTCGGGTTAAAAGCATATACAATGTGAAGAGCATGGTCGTGACAAAGGCTGGTGTTGCTCCGAAGCTACGCGCAAGGGAGCTTCGACTCAATGGCGAAAAAAGGAACCGACTTAAAGGGGAAAAGGCTATCTAGTCCCTATTGGGTTGTCTATAAGTCAATAGTAACTATGAAGGGCATGAATGTAATTTCACACAAGCTGCGTCCTGTGCCTATAAATAGATGAACAGTACCCCCATATTGTTCACGCTGATTTTGTACTTGCTTGTGCGTCACACTTGTACTTTCACCTTCTGTCAAGTCGAAGGTACAAATGTAATTCAATATTGTTTCTGTTTTTCCATGATAATATAATGAAGATGAGTTAATAATGTTATGTGATAGTTCATGTTGTTTCTTATATTTCATATGCTTCTTCTTTTATTAACATATACTACGATGATGAAGGTATGTCCTTCATGACCTTCGTCTGAAGATCATTATATCCTAAAGGAAATAATGCTTCGAAGGACGAAGGGTATTAACCTTTACCATTTTGTGTTGCCTTGTTCTTAATTCATAGCATTTGAGAACAAGTCCCCAACAGGGTCGGATTGATATCTAGCACACATGCATACACTAAGCATAATGTCCGGTCTACTAGCACAAAGGTAAAGTAATGAACCTATCATGGACTAGTATGCCTTTTGATCAACGGACTTACCTCCTTTGTTGAGGTCAACATGCCCGTCAGTCCCCATCGGTGTCTTCGCGGGCTTGGCGTCCTTCATCCCAAACCTCTTGAGAAGATCCTGAGTGTACATCATTTGGGAGATGAAGGTGCCGTCCTTGAGTTGCTTCACTTGGAATCCAAGGAAGTAGGTCAACTCGCCCATCATCGACATCTCAAATTTCTGCATCATCACCCTGCTAAACTCCTCACAAGACTCTTGGTTAGTAGAACCAAATATTATGTCATCAACATAAATTTGGCAAACAAAGAGATCACCGTTGCAAGTCTTTGTGAAAAGAGTGGGATCGTCTTTCCCAACCTTGAAAGCATTAGAAATAAGGAAATCTCTAAGGCATTCATACCATGCTCTTGGGGCTTGCTTAAGTCCATAGAGCGCCTTAGAGAGCTTGTACACATGGTCAGGATACCTGTCATCCTCAAAGCCAAGGGGTTGTTCCACGTATACCTCCTCCTTGATTGGCCCATTGAGGAAAGTGCTCTTCACATCCATTTGAAATAGCCTAAAGGAATGGTGAGCGGCATAGGCTAACAAAATTCGAATTGACTATAACCTAGCCACAGGAGCAAAAGTCTCCTCGAAATCCAAACCTGTGACTTGGGCATAACCTTTTGCCACAAGTCGAGCCTTGTTTCTTGTCACCACCCCGTGCTCATCTTGCTTGTTGCAGAACACCCACTTGGTTCCCACAACGTTTTGCTTTGGACGTGGCACCAGGCTCCAGACTTCATTTCTTTTGAAGTTGTTTAGCTCTTCCTGCATGGCCAACACCCAGTCCAGATCCTGCAAGGCCTCTTCTACCCTGAAAGGCTCAATAGAAGAGACAAACGAGTAATGCTCACAAAAGTTAGCTAATCGTGAGCGAGTAGTTACTCCCTTGCTGATGTCACTCAAAATTTGATCGACACGGTGATGTCTTTGGATTGATGCTCGGAATTGAGTTGGAGGGGCCCGTGGTGCTTCTTCCTCCATCACTTGATCTTCCTGTGCTCCCCCTTGATCCTGTCCTTCTTCTTGAGGTACCTGTACATCGTCTTGAGTTGGGGGATGCACCATTATTGAGAAAGATGGTTGATCTTCTTCATGTGGTTCCTGTGGTCGCACATCGCCTATCGCCATCATGCGCATTGCGGTCGCTGGAACTTCATCCTCATCTATGTCATCAAGATCAACTTGCTCTCTTTGAGAGCCATTAGTCTCATCAAATACAATGTCACTAGAGACTTCAACTAATCCTAATGATTTGTTGAACACTCTATACGCCTTTGTATTTGAGTCATACTCTAGTAAAAACCCTTCTACTACCTTGGGAGCAAACTTAGAATGTCTACCTTTCTTCACCAGAATGTAACATTTGCTCCCAAATACAAGAAAGTACGAGACATTGAGTTTGTTACCGGTAAGGAGTTCGTAGAAGGTCTTTTTGAGAAGGCGATGTAGATAGAGCCGGTTTATGGCATGGCAGGCTGTGTTCACAGCTTCCGACCAAAACCGCTCGGGTGTCTTGAACTCTCCAAGCATCGTTCTCGCCATGTCGATTAGCGTCCTGTTCTTCCTCTCTACCACACCATTTTGCTGTGGTGTGTAGGGAGCGGAGAACTCGTGCTTGATGCCTTCCTCCTCAAGAAACTCTTCGACTTGAAGATTCTTGAACTCAGACCCATTGTCACTCCTTATCTTCTTCACCTTTAGCTCAAATTTGTTTTGAGCTCTCCTCAAGAAGCGCTTTAGGGTGCCTTGGGTTTCTGACTTATCCTGCAAAAAGAATACCCAAGTGAAGCAGGAAAAATCATCGACAATTACAAGACCATACTTACTTCCCCTGATGCTAAGGTAGGCAACGGGTCCGAAAAGATCCATATGAAGAAGCTCCAGTGGTCTTGATGTCGTCATCACATTCTTGCTGTGATGAGTGCTTCCCACCTGTTTCCTTGCCTGACATGCTGCACAAGGTCTGTCTTTCTCAAAACAGACATCAGTTAGTCCTAACACATGATTTCCCTTTAGAAGCTTATGAAGGTTCTTCATCCCAACATGTGCTAGACGGTGATGCCAAAGCCAGCCCATATTAGTCTTAGCCATTAAGCATGCATCTTGATCGGCATTCTCTTTCGAAAAATCAACTAAATAGAGCTTGTCGTCTAATACACCCTTGAAAGCTAATGAACCATCACTTCTTCTAAAGACAGATACATCTACATTTGTGAATAAACAATTATAACCCATGTTACATAATTGACTCACAGATAACAAGTTATACCCGAGCGATTCAACTAAAAACACATTAGAGATAGAATGCTCGGATGTGATGGCTATCTTTCCTAAACCTTTAACCTTGCCTTGATTCCCGTCTCCAAAGATAATCGCATCCTGGGAATCCTTGTTCTTGACGTAGGAGGTGAACATCTTCTTCTCCCCCGTCATGTGGTTTGTGCATCCGCCGTCGATAATCCAGCTTGAGCCCCCAGATGCATAAACCTACAAGGCAATTTAAACTTGGGTTTTAGGTACCCAACTCTTGTTGGGTCCTACAAGGTTAGTCACAATAACTTTTGGAACCCAAATACAAGTCTTGTCTCCCTTGCATTTGGATCCCAACTTCCTAGCAACTACTTTTGTGTTCTTACATGAAAGTACAAAAGAAGTATTGCAAGCATGATAAATAGTAGAAGGTCCATTGCACATTCTCCTAGGCGCATGAGGAACAACATGATTTCTCCTAGGCCTACTTCTACCATGAACAAAAGTGGAGCTAGATGTAAACATAGCATGTGAGTCATTGTAAGCTGCATGATCATAACATCTATCATTATAAGCATTCCTAGAAAATTTCCTATCATAAATATAGGCATGATTCTTTTGAGAGCTACTAGCCATAGGGGCCTTCCCTTTCTCCTTGTTGAGAACGGGAGTCCTTTGGCTTGTTAAGTTCTTGGTTTTGTTTTGAAAACCAAGTCTATCCTTAATCGAGGGGTGTCTACCAACAGTGTAGGCATCCCTAGCAAATTTTAATTTATCAAATTCAACTTTGCATGTCTTAAGTTGAGCATTAAGACTTGCGATCTCATCGTTTAATTTAGCAATAGAAATAAGATGTTCATTACAGGCATTAACATCAAAGTCTTTACATCTATTGCAAATAACTACATGATCTACACATGATCTAGTTGCATTTGCTTCCTCTAGTTTAGCATTTAGTTCAACATTTGAATTCTTTAGACTAGAGACAGATTCTTGACAAGCAGACAACTCGGAGGATAGCATTTCATTTCTGTTAATTTCTAAAGCAAGGGATTTTTGAACACTAACAAACTTGCCATGTTCCTCATATAAAATGTCCTCTTGCTTTTCTAGCAGTCTATCCTTTTCATTAAGAGCATCGATTAATTCATTAATTTTTCTACCTTAGCTCTATCTAAACCCTTAAATAATTCAGAGTAATCTACTTCATCATCAAAAGATTCCTCATCACTAGAAGAAGAGTACTTAGGAGTATCTCGAATACGTACCTTCTTCTCCTTGGCTATAAGACATGTATGACGTTCGTTGGGGAAGAGCGAAGACTTGTCGAAGGTCGAGGCAGCCAATCCTTCATCATCGGAGTCGGATGAAGAGCAGTCAAAATCCCATTCCTTTCCAATATGCGCCTCGCCTTTCGCCTTCCTGTAATTCTTCTTCTTCTCCTTCTTCCCATGTCTTTCTTGTGCCTGGTCACTTTCATTATCAGGAAATTGAGCAATAAAATGACCAGTCTTACTGCATTTGAAGCAGGAGCGCTTTCCCTTTGTTTTATTCTTATTGGGGTACTCCTTGCGTCCTTTAAGCACTGTTGGGGACTTTTTCTCAAATGCTATGAATTAAGAACAAGGCAACACGAAATGTTAAAGGTTAAAGCCCTTCGTCCTTCGAAGCATTATTTCCCTTAGGATATAATGATCTTCAGACGAAGGTCATGAAGGACATACCTTCATTATCGTAGTTTATGTTAATGAAAGAAGAAGCATGTGAAATATAAGAGACAACATGAATAATTATATAACATTATCATCACATCTTTTTATTATATTATCATGGATAAACAGAAATACTATAGAATTACATTTGTATCATCGGTCTTGACAGAAGGAGAGAATACAAGCGTGATGCACGAGCGAGTACAAATCAGCGTGAACAGTACGGGGGTACTGTTCATCTATTTATAGGCACAGGGCGCAGCCTGTGTAAAATTACATTCATGCCCTTCATGTTTACTATTGACATTAGGACAATCTATCGAGGACTAGATAGCCTTTTCCTCTTTAAGTCAGTTCCTTTTCTGCTACTGAGCCGAAGCTTCCTTGCGTGTAGCTTCGGAGTTGGTTCGACCTTCATCCCGGCCATGCTTTTCATATTGTGAACAACTTCATCCCGAGTCCAAAGGTTCCTGTACATATGTTACACTTGGGAAACATTGTTAATCATGTTTTTGAGGACCTTCAGAAGACGAAGGCCCCCAACAGTAGCCCCTCGCAGTATTAATTTGTTAAGATAACGAATTCAGACTGCGATATGGACGAAGGCTTTAAGCCGAAGGTCCGAAAAAACACCTTCCTTTTGCTAGAATAGCAATAAACAATGACAGATGGGGCCCTCCACTTTGCTGTGCGCTGAGCGTATAAATAAGAACTCACACCAGCTAGATTTGATACGCTGCTTGTGCCATTTGCTTTATTTTCTCAATTTATAGCTCTTGCTCACTAGCGCTTGCTAGTTTTTCAAGCTCTCTGAGCTTCGGTTTAAAAGGCGCATTTTCATCATTTCTGAAGAAAAAATGTCTCAAGACAAGAAGGTTGCTGCTGAGACGAAGCTGACTGAAGAGGAGAAGCTTTTTGAGGAGAAGAAGACTGTGGATTCTTATATTGCTGGATTTGTCGAGTCAGTGGCAAAAATAAATACAGAGAAGATTACTAAAGATATACTGGAGGGCTTGTTCGAAGATACTAGTGGCAGCGATAGCTATGATGTGGAAAGTGGGGACAAAGATTTTGAGGATCGGCCCTGGAGGCCAAGTCATTCAATCTTCGGAAAATCGACCATCAAATAGAGTCATCTCGAAAACATGAAGGGAAGGTACTTTCAGGATATGTCTATTGTCAGGGCTGGCGGAGACAACAACGTCCCTGCCACTGAGGAGAATGAAGTTGTGATTTTCTGAAGCTTCTTCAAGGCTGGGCTTTGGTTCCCTTTGAGTAAGTTTGTTGTTGAAGTGCTGAAGACGTACCAAATCTTCCTTCATCAGATCACCCCCGAAGCCATAATAAGGATGGGGATTTTTGTCTAGGCAGTAAAAAGTCAAGGGCTAGAGCCAAGCGCCAAGTGCTTCTGCAGTATCCACGAACTTTTATATGAGACGAAGGCCATGGGTAAAGAACAATACCACAACAACTTCGGTTGTTATGGATTTATCGCCCGCCCCAACGCAAGCCACCAAGTACCAACATTTCAGAAGAGAAGGCCCAGAGCTTGGATGGTAGAATGGTTTATGTGAAAAATGATTTGAAAGCAAGGGAAGATATTAAGGAAGTCATTATGTGCCCCATCTGTCCCGCTTTGGCCTCCGAAGGCCGAAGGTTGAAATTGATGACGCCGCCGAAGCGTGTTAAAGGGCCTTCAACACTATTTGCTCTTTTATTGGGACAAGGGATTTAATTCAAGAACATATAGCCTTCAGAGTGTGGCCGCTTGTAGAAAGCTAGGAAATGCCGAAGGAGACCATCACTAACTCTAGCGAAGGTGATTTGGTCCGGCTGAAGTATACATTCAGGTTTGGGGATAAGTTCGATGAACCAAACGACGACTAGCTGAAATGTATCGAAGCTACAAGTGATGAACTGTTTGGAGCATATTCCAAGGCAGAAGATAATGCACTATCCGCAGCCTTCGGAGGTCGGGGAAAGAAAAGACTGAACATAGTTTTTGATGCCATTGGCTTCGTTTACCCCGACTACCGCTATCTGCTGCGGGGACAAGGGAAGAAGAGGAAAACTGCTACTTCGGACACCCCAGTTGGGCCTGTGCCGAAGGGAAAAAAGTTGAAGGTTCTGACTCACTGGCCTCGTTACATCGAACCGGCCTTGATTCCTAAATTTGGCGAAGGGGCCTCATCGGCTGCCGAAACAAAAGAAAATGTTCTGCCTATGTAGAACACTAGAGAGCCAGCCATAATGTCGAAGCTACTTTCAGTTAAGCTGGTTGAGGCGATGACTGATAAGGCTGAGGGGTCAAAAATTGGAGAAATAATAAAAATGCCAGAGATTTTGAGTCCTTCAACAGAGGCAACGGTGCTGAAGGTACAAAAGAGTTCTGCCACAACTCCTAAGAGGAGAAGGATGGCAAATGTGCTAGATGCTGTGTTAGAAACAGCAAAAACCCTGAGTTCTACTCCTTTAAGAAAAATTGCCAAAGCTTCGAAAGTGCAACTCGAAGCTGAAACAAAGCAGGCAGAAGTCGAAGCTGCAACAATTCAAGCTGAAACCGAAGCTAGGCCTTCAGAGCCCACCGAGACAGAGCCTGCCGTAGTTGAAGAAAAGGTGATAGAGCAAATTTCGTCTGAAAGGATTGAAGCTCCTGCTACCGAAGCTTCAAAAGAAAGCACTGATTACATCATCCGTCATGCTTCAGGGAAGGGACTTTCTCAAGAAGAAAAGCTAGAAGCACTACACTATGCCCAAAAATTAAAATACCCGAAGGGGGCATTAGTGTTTAATGGCAGTGGGGAAGAAGATTTTTTGTACTGTCTCCTGGATAATAAAGAGATATCCGTCTGCCAGGAGATAGGTAGAAGCATCGGATTCCCGAAGCTGGAAGATGGCCTTTCAATATTATCAAAGGATGAGCTTGCTGACAGTTTGGCGTATAATAGCATAAAGGTATAAAAGCTAATTTTGTATTTTGAAAACGAAATGTTTTATTTGGTTATACTTAATTCTGTCCTCCTTTTGCAGGGTTTAATTCTTAGCAATGCACTTAGGGCTCAGAAAAACATTGAAGATGAAGGATATACGATGGCTCTGAACAACCTTCATTCAGAGGTAATCGGATTAAGGAACGAAGGACTTGAAAAAGACAAAATCCTAATTTCATTGGTAAACAAAGTGAAAGAAGATGAAGCTAGTTTCTAGGCTGAAGCCGAAATCCAAAAGAATGAAATCAAAGACCTTTGGAAACAGTTGGCAGAAGCCAAAGAAAAATGCACTCTCGCAGAAGCTAACCGAGAGATCAACGAATATTGGAAAAATCATCTAGAAAAAACAGTTGAAGAACTTCGCTCGTCCAAGGAAAGATGCTTCGAAAAATCCTTAGGCTGCGTGGAGAAAATAAAGGCTAGCTTCGCCAACGTGGGTGCCTATTCTAACAAAGATAACTTCATACGAGAAGACCCTGAAGGTGTTATTGAATTGATAAGTGGAGAGGCCAAAGCTTTTGAAGAAATTTTAAGTGATCACGGGGATGTCTGCGCGTTCTCTGGTGCAAGGGGAATTTTAGCCATCCTGGAGAAGGCGGGACGCGACCATGTCAAGACCTTGGCCCAGGCCAAAGCTGCCTTCTCCATGGATGATACAAAGGATCCCTCGGCTGAAGCAAGTTTAATGGGCGAGAAATTTTACAATGACATCTGGGTAAATGGTGGCCAAGAGATGGCTCACGAAATTATGAAGAAAAGCGAAAAAGACATTCATGACGCCCGAGTGGAAGCAAAACAAGCTGAGGAAGTAGCAGAGCGTGAAAGACACATAGGTATTGATTCGTGGCTTTTAGCTTCGACATTTGTTTTTGTGGTTTCGGATTGATTAATTTGAATTAATTTTTTTTCTATAGCTGAATTATCTCCGCCACCGGTGCCGTTCGATCCCCTGGCTGATCTAGAAACGAAGGAAGCACTGGAGATCATCAATATGGTTGAATCTATTGTTGACGAAGTCATTAACAAATTGCTAAATGAAGTTGCAGAGAAGATCCTGAAAGAGGACTAGTACTTATTGTAAAAACATTTTTAGATGGTCAATGTAGCTTTGTTGTAACAAAACTGTAATATTCGATGTGTATATCTTTGAATCTAATATGTAAATTATTTGTAATTTACTTCTTTGCGATGCATGAAACTTTTATATACATACCGTTTTTGAGCCTTCGGCGAAAAAACACCTTCCCTTCTTTTCATGCTTCGTAAAGAAAAAAATCCATGCTTCGTGAAAATATCCATGCTTCGTAAGAACATCCAAGCTTCGTAAAAACATTCATGCTTCGTAAATAAGGAATCCCTTCTTTTGCAACAGAGCTGATGAAACTGTATTTCTCAGCTTACTTTGTGCCTTAGCACATTTTCATTTTTATAAAGCATTCTCCAAAGATCGACTTTGTATTCAATTCGTGTCATTGGTGCGATATGATGTATGATGTGATGCTATGCGGGATGATGTGATGATATGATGCAAAGAATGATGCTAATACCAAAGACACACACCCACACGCCCACGCTGAAACACATAATCTCTGTGTCCCCTTAGGAACGATCGAAATCTCTTTGCCGTTTATTTTTCGGCTTCACCGCTTATTTTTCGGTGTAAGTTCTGCATCCCCTTAGGAACGTCTTTTGAACTTCTTCGCCTTCTATTTTGGCGGTATAAGTTCTGCATCCCTTTAGGAACATCTTTTGAACTTCTTGGCCTTATATTTCGGCGGTATTTGGCTCTGCATTCCCTTAGGAATAACTTTTGAGCAGAAAACTTACACTGCGCTCCCTTAGGAACGACTTTTTGTAGCTTCGGCAAAGCTTACACTGCGCTCCCTTAGGAACGACTTTTTGTAGTTTCGGAAATTTTTAGCTCTGCATTCCCTTAGGAATGACTTTTTGAGCTTCGGCAGTTTTTGAGCTTCGTAAGTCTGTGAAGTAGATATATTTCATTCTGATAGAAGCAAAACTATTACAAGGAATTAAAACTAGATTTACATTGATTGTTCCTTATTGAAAAATAAAATGACATAGAACATAAAAGTATTTCGGGGGGTAGGATATCGCTCAATAAATGTGCTTTATTCTGGCACAGTACTGTTGACTGTGCGAGCTTCGGATTCCTCCCTGAACTCCCGTTGCTATTGAGTGTGCTGGCGCCCTTCTGGCTGCTGGCTTCGGGAATAGGTCGGTTGCAGTGGTGGGGGGGTGGGAGCTGTGGCCAGGAAGCCTGTGAATGGCTAGCCGAAGCAACAGAAGCTGCAGGATGATTGCCCACATATTCTGGTACGCAGGGAGAGTGGCACGAAGCAGTGTGCAAGACCTGCTTCGGTTGATTCTGCCGAGCTTTGGCTTCTACGATCTCCTTCTTCTTCTGAATGGTGATTTGGCACATTCTTGTAGTATGGCCCTTGTCCTCACCACAGAATAAGCAATAAATCTTCCTGGGTTGATCCCCCATATCTTCCTCTGAAGCCCCTGGCGCCTCTGCCCCTTAGAGCTGGCGGCCTAAAAGAGCTTTGTTGTTGCCCCGATGATTGCGAGGTGTACTGTGGCCTCTAATGCTGGCTTCCTTTGTCGTCATTCTGGCTGGAATTGTGGATTGACCTGACATGCCTCGGGTGGATTCTTCCTCCGAAGCCCCTGGTCATCTCCAAGAATCTGTAAGCTTCCTCCCTTCTTTGGCGGAAATCGTTGTCAGCCCAGATGTATTCATCCATCTTCTGAAGCAGCTTCTCAGAGTTTGTGGGGGCTTCCTGGCGAAGTACTGTGCCGTGGGTCCTGGCCGAAGACCCTTAATCATGGCCTCAATGACAATTTCGTTGGGCACTGTGGGCGCTTGTGCCCTCAGTCGCAAGAACCTTCGGACATACGCCTGAAGGTATTCCTCATGGTCTTGCATGCACTGGAATAAGGCCTGAGCTGTGACTAGTTTCGTCTAAAAGCCTTGGAAACTGGTCACTAGCATGTCCTTGAGATTCTGCCACGACGTGATTGTCCCTGGCCGAAGGGAAGAATACCATGTCTGGGCCACGTTCTGGACTGCCATGATGAAGGACTTGGCCATGACAGCTGCATTGCCTCCATATGAGAATATTGTTGCCTCATAGCTCATCAGAAATTGTTTTGGGTCTAAGTGCCCATCGTACATTGGTAGCTGAGGTGGCTTGTAAGATTGCGGCCATGGGATAGCCTGCAGTTCTGCTGCCAAGGGAGAAGCATCATCAAAAGTAAAAGGTATCATGATTAAAATCATCATACCATCCATCTTCGTTGAATAAGGCTTCCTAATGAAGTTCCCTGTGTTGGAGCCTTCGGTCTTGTTCGTCTTGAGCAAGATGACACACTTCTTCAGTAGCTTCATCGATCTTCCTTTGAAGATCGGCCAGCCGAGCCATCTTCTCCTTCTTCCTTTGCACTTGTTGATGAATGATTTCCATGTCCCTAATCTCTTGGTCCAACTCTTCCTCCTGGAGTGTTGGACTGGTGGTCTTCCTCTTCTGTCTTGGAGCCTCTCGGAGAGAAAGAGTTTCCTAGTTTGGGTCTAGTGGCTGTAGTGCAGCAGCCCCTGGCGCTGAAGCTTTCTTCGGTGGCATGACGAAGGTCAGGGCTTGCCGAAGGTGGTCGAATGGGCGCCAATGTTGGGGACTTGTTCTCAAATGCTATGAATTAAGAACAAGGCAACACGAAATGTTAAAGGTTAAAGCCCTTTGTCCTTTGAAGCATTATTTCCCTTAGGATGTAATGATCTTCAGACGAAGGTCATGAAGGACATACCTTCATTATCGCAGTTTATGTTAATGAAAGAAGAAGCATGTGAAATATAAGAGACAACATGAATAATTATATAACATTATCATCACATCTTTTTATTATATTATCATGGATAAACAGAAATACTATAGAATTACATTTGTACCTTCGGTCTTGATAGAAGGAGAGAATACAAGCGTGATGCACGAGCGAGTACAAATCAGCGTGAACAGTACGAGGGTATTGTTCATCTATTTATAGGCACAGGGCGCAACCTGTGTAAAATTACATTCATGCCCTTCATGTTTACTATTGACATTAGGACAATCTATCAAGGACTAGATAGCCTTTTCCTCTTTAAGTCGGTTCCTTTTCTGCTACTGAGCCGAAGCTTTCTTGTGTGTAGCTTCGGAGTTGGTTCGACCTTCGTCCCGACCATTCTTTTCACATTGTGAACAGCTTCATCCTGAGTCCGAAGGTTCCTGTACATATGTTACACTTGGGAAACATAGTTAATCATGTTTTTGAGGAACTTCAGAAGACGAAGGCCCCCAACAAGCACGGTCTTTAAGCGCTTGATGATAAGCGCCATCTCATCTTCATTGAGCCTAGCAGCCTCCACTTGTGCTACCTTGCTCGGTAGCGTCTCTTTGCTACTAGTTGCTTTGAGGGCAACGGGTTGTGGCTCGTAGATGGGTAGTGGACTATTTAACGCATCATCCATGTATCGCGCCTCTTTCACCATCATGCGCCCGCTCACGAATTTTCCAAGTATCTCTTCGGGCGTCATCTTGGTGTACCTGGGATTTTCACGAATAAGATTGACAAGATGGGGGGTCAATAATGGTAAATGACCTGAGCATGAGTCAGACAACATCATGATCTGCCCATCTTGTGCTTCCGTAGCTTCGGATTTTGTTGACCAGAGTCTTGAGCCTGTTGTAGGTTTGTGTTGGCTCCTCTCCCCTGATCATCGCGAACCTCCCTAGCTCGCCCTCCACTAGTTCCATCTTGGTGATCATGGTGGCATCATTTCCCTCATGTGATATCTTGAGGGTGTCCCAGATTTGTTTGGCGTTGTCCAAGCCGCTAACCTTGTTATATTCATCCCTGCACAAAGACGCTAGCAAAACAGTCGTGGCATGGGCATTTTTATGAATTTGTTCATTTATAACAACAGGATTATCCGTACTATCAAAATGCATCCCATTTTCCACAATTTCCCAAATGCTAGGATGGAGAGAAAATAGATGACTACGCATTTTATGACTCCAAATTGAGTAGTCCTCTCCATCAAAGTGTGGGGGTTTTCCAAGAGGAATAGAAAGTAAATGGGCATTTGAACTATACAGAATACGGGAATAATCAGAGGAATAATTTTGATTAACCGTCTTTTTCTTCGACGAAGAGTCGTCGTCGTCATCGTCCCTTGGTGAAGAAGATGATGCATCACTGTCGTAGTAGATGATCTTCTTGATGCGCCTCTTCTTCTTCCCGTCCCTCTTCTTGTGACTCGAGCCTGAGTCAGTGGGCTTGTCGTCTCTTGGCTTGTTGAAGAGGGACTCCTTCTCCTTATCGTTGACCACCATCCTCTTACCCTTAGGATCCATCTCTTCGGGCGGTTAGTCCCTTAGATGAAGAGTACGGCTCTGATACCAATTGAGAGCACCTAGAGTGGGGGGTGAATAGATGATCCTATAAAATCAAAGACTAAATGGCCACAAACTTGATTATAGAAATGTTAGTGTGAGTTAATCAAGTTGCTATGAAGTGATTTTCTTGTGAACGCAACAATCATCAAGAAAAACAATCATAAGAGACACACGATTTATCCCGTGGTTCGGCCAAGTAACACTTGCCTACTTCCACGTTGTGGCGTCCCAATGGACGAGGGTTGCACTCAACCCCTTTCAAGTGATCCGATGATCAACTTGAATACCACAGTCTTTTCCTTTAGAGTATTTTTCCCATTTGCGAGGAATCTCCATAATTTGGAGTCTCTCGCCCTTACAATAGAGATCACAAAGAAGCACAAGAGTAAGGGAGGGAAAGCAACGCACACAAAACTTGAATCTGCAGCACACACACGCACACAAACCAAGACTTGAGCTCAAAATGTAGCACAGGGAGTTCGCAACTCAAACGGAGCTCAAATCACTAACACAGTGAATCAAATGCGTGGAGGCGGAGTCTGGGAGTCTTAGGATGTTTCTCGCAAGCTTGGTGTCGTGCTCCATGCGCCTAGGGGTCCCTTTTATAGCCCCAAGGCAGCTAGGAGCCGTTGGAGGCCAACTTGGAAGGCCAATCTTGCCTTCTGTCGAGTGGTGCACCGGACAGTCTGGTGCACCACCGGACAACCACTGTAGCAGTCCGGTGCACGATTTCTTTCAATTCCGGGCACAGTCGACCGTTGGACCTCTTAGCCAGATGGCGCACCAGACACTGTCTAGTGCACACCAGACAGTCCGGTGCACCTAGCCGACCGTTGGAGCGGGCCACTGTCACGAGTTGATCGCGCAGACGACCGCTGGCCACTAGCTCTTTTGGCTCACCGGACTGTCCGGTGCACCACCGGACAGTCTAGTGAATTTTAGCCACGTCACCTTTTTCATTTCCCGAGAGCGACGAGTTCGTCATGGATGACTCACCAGACAGTCCGGTGCACCACCGGACAGTCCAGTGAATTATAGCCGTACAACTCCGTCGATTCCCGAGAGCAGCCGATTCACCGTTGACCAGCCTGGGGCACCGGACACTGTCCGGTGCGCCACCGGACAGTCCGGTGTGCCAGGCCCGAGCTGGAGTTGGCTTTACACAGCCAAGTCTTTTTCCAAATTCGTTTCTCTTTTCTCTACACTGTTTCTAGCACTTGGACAAACATGTTAGTACTTAAAAACAATTTACTAAGTCTAGAAACGTACCTTGTCTTTGATTTGCACTTCTTGCTCACTTAGCACATAAGGGTTCAAAACATTTGTGTTGGGCATCTAATCACCAAAACAATTATAGAAATGGCCCAAGGGCACATTTCCCTTTCAACATCAATCACCAAAAAGGGAGAGATTGAAATGGAAATGGTATCTACCATATTCTCTAATTGATTTTAGTGCTTGATGACTATCACAACCTTGCGGACTAACTTGTTGGCCTAGTCTATGATTGAGAGCACCTAGAGGGGGGTTGAATAGGTGATCCTGTAAAAATAGCTTAACAAAACAAACTTGTACTAATATTAGATTAGTGAAAACCAAGTTCGAGATAGAAGTGCAAGCGGAGTAAACTTCTTCACTTAATTGCTCTTCATAAAGTAAGTATTAAACTTAGAGCAATTATGTAAGTGGAGTGAATATAGGTAGAGAGAATCGCACAAGAATGAAGACAAGTGACACATCGATTTTATCCATTGGTTCGGCCAAGTAGAACACTTGCCTACTTCCACGTTGTGGCGTCCCAATAGACGAGGGTTGCACTCAACCCCTTTCTAGTGATCTAAAGACCAACTTGAATACCACAGTTCTCTTTATCTCAAGTATATCCCTTTGTGAGGAATCTCCACACTTTGGAGTCTCTCACGCCTTACACAAAATGATCTCGAATGAGTACAAGAGTAAGGAGGTTAAATCAACACACACAAGAGCGAGAGTTGCAGCACCAACACACACAGAAGACAAGAATGAGCACACGAAAGCAGCTGTCACACCCGGTTTTGGAAGGTAAACCGAATGCGAACCATGTATGTGTCAGGATCAGAACTCTCGTACACATCGATTACATAATTGGACATCATCACATAATGCTTGAATTAAATAGTGGAAAGGTACTTAGTTACATCAAGATGTCTGAGAGATCCACAGAGTCTATTACATAAACATAGTGTTTAACAATAACATCAAAGTGCGGAGTATCGAAACATAGAATGTAAGCCTACACAGGTAGCTGATTGGGGGTTTGCCACTAAAGTAAACTAGAACTCGTCGTAGTCCTAGAACTCCTCAAAGTCCTCCATGTTGCCAGCTTCACCTCCTGAGCACTAAGTACAATGGGGACAACCTGGGGTGGGGTGGTTTGTAAAGCAAGGGTGAGTACACATCAACGTACTCAACAAATGTCCCATTTGGCTAAAGTGGACTAGTTTTATGTGGAGTTAAGGTTAAGCAGTTGCTTTTAGTTGGTCAAGTTTTATTACTATAAGTAGAGCCAAGTTTTAGTAATAACCCAGTTATTATTCAGACGCACTCCCTCCAAGAGGAAATACCAGAGATCAGATTTATAACCATCATTGCTAATCATCATCATAAAAGTAACCAAAGTTCTTCTAATCAAAGAGGATCCCAAGGCTGCTCATAACCATGAGCACGACTGATATACCAGTTTCTAACACTCTGCAGAGGTTGCACACTTTACCCATGTTGGGGCTATGCTTCGTCGCGCCGAAGGTCTTGTAGGAAGAAGCAGCTTCGGCTGAAGCTGTCCGCAGGAGATGACCGAAGATTCCTCTTCATGAAGCTTCGGAATTACAAACCGACTTAAACGTAGAATGACCTTTTAGTCCATAAAGGTCTGAGTCAATGTTGTAAACTTTTATAAGGGGCATAATTGTAATTCTTCACAGGCTGTGTCCTGTGTCTATAAATAGTGAACATTATTCCTTTACTGTTCACGGATTCCGGTAATTGCAATCGCATCATTCGGGAATCAATCTTTGTCAAGGCAGAGGTATAGCTGTATTCAATGATTTAATATATTATAATATGATTCATTTATGATCCATTTACCTTTGATACCCTTTATTTTATATTATCTCATACAATCTATTAAAATTTGATTACGAAGACTTAACCTTCGTAATCATATTCTCATTAACCTTCGTCCAAGGTTCATTATCCTCAAGGGAATAATGCTTCGTGGACGAGAGACTTTATCATTTAACATTTTATGTTGCCTTGTTCTTAATTCATAGCAGTTGAGAACAAGTCCCCAACATTGGCGCCCACCTCCGGTGAACTCACTTCCACTTTCTTGAGCTGATGGCTTCGTTCAATGATCAAGCTGGAGCTGCTTCGGCTCCGAAGCTGCTACTCCCGATAACAGGCGGTTCATGTTCAGAGCCAGCCAACAAGAAGCAGAAGAAGGAAGCGCAGAGAAGGGTACAGCATGTTGGAGTTCAAGGACCCTTCATCAAGTCGAGATGGTCTCACATTCCTATTACCTTCTCCCAAGAGGACCTTCAACTCAAGGATTACCCACACAACGATGCCATGGTTATCTCTTGTGTTATCAAAGGATTTCTGGTCCACAATGTCTTGGTTGATACAGGCAGTGCAGCTGATATCATATTTGCTAAGGCCTTTAGGCAAATGCAAGAGCCAGAAGATAAGATTCATGATGCTACGCACCCTCTCTGTGGCTTCGGAGGAAGACAGATTGTAGCACTGGGCAAGATCACCATGTCAGTGACCTTCGGGTTCATCAACAACACTAGAACTGAGCAAGTTGTGTTTGGCATTGTTGACATGGAATACCCTTACAATGCAATTATTGGTCGTGGTACCCTCAATGCCTTCGAAGCAATTCTTCATCCTGCCTATCTTTGCATGAAGATACCTTCGGATCAAGGACCCATCGCTATTCATGGAAGTCAGCAAGCTGCCAGAAGGGCCGAAGGAAACTGGACTGACTCAAAAGCAATCCATAACATAGATGGAGCTGAATCTTGTGAACAATACAAATTCAGAAGGGAGAAAGCAGCTTCAGCAGATCAGCCGAAGCCCATGCTCTTATGTGAGGACATAGCAGAGCAGAAGGTGCTGTTGGGCTCTCAATTATCCGAAGAGCAGGAGAAAACCTTGATAAGGTTTTTGTTCAACAACAAAGATGTTTTTGCATGGTCAGCCAATGACCTCTGCGGAGTAAATAGAGATGTTATTGAACACTCGCTCAATGTTGACCCATCCTTCAGACCCAGAAAGCAGAGGCTTCGGAAAATGTCTGATGATAAGGCCGAAGGTGCTCGTAATGAAGTCAAAAGACTCCTCAGTGCAGGAGTTATTAGAGAAGTAAAGTACCCAGAATGGCTAGCTAACACTGTTATGGTAAAAAAGGCCAATGGCAAGTGGCGAATGTGTATCGATTTTACAGATCTCAACAAGGCTTGTCCGAAGGACGAATTCCCATTGCCAAGGATAGACTCTTTAGTTGATGCAGCAGCTTCTTTAGAGCTCATGAGTCTGCTAGACTGTTACTCAGGCTATCACCAAGTCTGGATGAAGAAGGAAGATGAGCCGAAGACTAGCTTCATAACCCCAAGTGGCACATATTGCTATCTTCGGATGCCTGAGGGGCTCAAAAACGCTGGAGGAAGTTTCAGCAGAATGACTGCGAAGGTTCTCCAGTCTCAGATAGGCAGAAATGTGCTAACTTATGTTGATGACATCATTGTAAAAAGCACGAAACAGGAAAATCATATTGCTGATTTGCAGGAGACCTTCGCCAGTTTCAGACAAGCTGGCTTAAAATTGAATCCAGAAAAATGTGTCTTCGGAGTAAAGAAGGGGAAATTTCTTGGATGTTTGGTTTCAACAAAGGGAATTGAAGCTAATCCAAGTAAAATTGAAGCTATACTTCGAATGGAGCCACCAACTACAAAAAAGGGGGCCCAAAGATTGACAGGGAGGCTGGCATCTCTCAATAGATTCATATCCAGATCAGCAGAAAGAAATTTACCATTCTTCGAAGTGCTCAAATCAGCCGAAGTCTTTCAATGGGGACCAAGCCAACAAAAAGCCTTTGAAGAACTGAAGCAATATTTGATAGATTTAACAACATTAACTCCGCCAACGCCAGGGGCTCCTTTGTTGTTATACGTGGCAGCTTCGCACTCAGCGGTAAGTGCAGCACTTGTCCAGGAGAAGCTTGATGGCCAAGTCAAGAAGCAGGTTCCAGTGTATTTTGTATCTGAAGTTCTTAGTGTATCAAAGAAAAATTATACAGAATTGGAGAAGGTATTATATGCTGTTTTGATGGCATCCAGGAAGCTTCGGCATTATTTTCAAGCATACAATATTGTTGTTCCTTCTTCGCAGCCGTTGAAGGATATTATGAGAAATAGAGAAGCTACTGGACGGATTGGAAAATGGGCTGCAGAGCTCAATGAATTTTGCATTGATTATGTGCATAGATCCTCGATCCAGTCTCAAGCGTTGGCAGATTTCATTGCCGATTGGACGCCAGGGGCTCAGGATGAAGAAACAAATAAAGATGCCGAAGTGTGGACAGTGTTTTGCGATGGGTCTTGGGGAACCTTCGGAGCAGGAGCAGCCGCTGTGTTGGTCTCACCATCCAAAGTTAAAACTTGTCATGCGGCAAGACTCGATTTTAGCTGTACAAACAATATTACTGAGTACGAAGCCCTGCTTTTGGGCCTTTGGAAGTTAAAAGCAATGGGAATCAGAAGGGCCATCCTTAAAACTGATTCCCAGGTTGTTTCGGGTCATATCGACAAGAGTTGCAAGGCTAAAGATCCGAAGCTTGAAAAATATCTAGACACGGTCCAAAGAATCGAAGCTTCTTTCGAAGGATTTTCTGTCAAAAATATCCCTCGAGGACAAAATGAGCATGCTGATTTGCTAGCTAAGTCAGCAGCACAGGGGCTGCCCTTACCTTCGGATGTGTTCTTCAAAACAATAAAAGCACCTTCAGTGGAACTTCTTGAAAGAGCAGTCCTCAATATATCTCCTGTTTATAGTGAAGACTGGAGAACTGAGATCATCTCTTACCTTCAGGGTAATTTCCTTTCAGATGACGAAACTTATAACAGGAGGATAGAGGCAAGAGCTCGTCCATATGTCATGATAGAAGGGGAGTTGTACAAACATGGAGTTTGTGCTCCACTACTCAAGTGTTTATCCAGAGCCGAAGGCATAGAGTTGATGAAAGAAATACATGCAGGCTTGTGTGGATCTCACATTGGATCTAGGCCGTTACTTGGAAAAGTTTTTCGTCAAGGATTTTATTGGCCGAAGGCAGCTTCGGATGCAGCGGAATTAGTTCAAAAGTGCGAAGGTTGTCAGAAATGTGCAAGAGATCAAAAACAACCTTCGTCTCTATCTCAGCTGATACAACCCATCTGGCCATTGCAAAGGTGGGGTCTTGACTTGTTAGGTCTGTTACCACCGGCCCAAGGAAACTTAAGATATGTTGTAGTGGCTGTGGAATATTTTTCTAAATGGATTGAGGCAAAGCCTTTAGCCACGATAACTTCGGCCACCATTCAAAAGTTTTTCTGGCAGAATATTGTTTGTCGTTTCGGAGTACCAAAGGCCATCACTGTAGATAATGGAACACAGTTCGACTCCGAAGCTTTCAGAGAATTCTGTGATCAAATCGGCACGAAGATCCATTTTGCATCAGTCAGGCATCCGGAGTCAAATGGACTCGTTGAAAGAGCCAATGGCATCATAATGACAGGAATAATGAAGTTAATTTTCAACCAACCCAGGGGAAAGTGGCCAGATCAACTAATCAAAGTAGTATGGAGCCACAACACGACAACATCAAGGTCAACAGGCTTTACCCCATTCAAATTGTTGTTTGGTGACGAAGCAATAACTCCGGAGGAAGCTAAAACTGGATCAATAAGAGTAGTAGCTTCGGCAGAGTCAGATCCTGAAGCTGATCATTCTGTTGAAAAAGATGCTATAGAAGGGATCAGACTTCAAGCCGTGGAGAACATCAATAAATATCAAGCCGAAACAATCAAGTGGCGTGATAGAAAGGTTCGGCTGAAGAATATTGAGCCAAAACATTTGGTGCTTCGGAGAGTCGCTAACCCAGATACAGTGGGCAAGTTGCAGTTGAAATGGGAGGGACCTTTTTTGGTAGTATCTTCATCAAGACCCGGTTCATACAGACTGAAGGATATGGACGGCAACGACATTCCCAGATCTTGGAATGCGGATGAGCTTCGGCGATATTATGTGTAACTTGATGTAACTTTTTATGTCTTTTCTTTTTTATGGCACCCTTTTCCTTTCTAAAGGGGGAGAAAGGTTTTTAATGGGGCCATCATATGTAATTTCCTTTTTTAGTTCTATAAGAGCAAAATCCCCCAAGGAATGTAAATGTAAAAGCTGAGAACGCACCATCGAGTGCCGAAAAGAAACAGGGAAGAAGCTCCAAAGTCGTTCCTAAGGGAATGCAGAGCTTACAGCGAAAAGTCAACGCTGATTCCGGTGAAAGTAAAAGGCGAAGAAGCTCCAAAGTCGTTCCTAAGGGAATGCAGAGCTTACAGCGAAAAGTCAACGCTGATTACGCCGAAAGTAAAAGGCGAAGAAGCTCCAAAGTCGTTCCTAAGGGAATGCAGAGCTGATGTGTGATTGTTTCTAAGGAAATAATGGCTGAGGGTATGGCTTCAGATATGTGTTTGGACATTCATTCGCACATCACATTACATCATAGCATTTGCATTCATAAACATTCATCCAGGCATATGTAGGATAATCATCATCATGGCATAAGTGGTTGCTTCGGCATAAGAGAAGAGCTTCTTCGCGTACAAAAAGGAGAGCTTCGGAAGAAAGGGAAATGTTGTTTTCTATGCTTCGCTGTGTACGAAAAGAAGGGAAGGTGTTTTTTCGCCTTCGGCTCAAAAAAGATAATTTCGTCCACAACAAAGCACTTCACATACATCAATAGAAGGGTAAGAGCATAATACAAGGTATGAACAGAACTCATTAAAGACAAGTTTAGTTACATTTACACAAGTTATCTCAAAAGTTTCCTGAGTCTGTCTACAGTCTACTCCTACTTGATCTTTGAGGGATTTTAGCTTCGGCGTCACTCTTTTTAATCATCGACTTCGGCTTCGTCATCCTACATGAATTAAGTTGTTGTGGGTCAAAACCAAGATTGAAGGAAAAGGTAAGCACAAGGTATGATTTCTTACTGGTTCAAGATGACTCCGAGCTTTGTCTCCAGCCTTTTCTCGCCCACCTTTTGTCCATATCATCTTTACAAATCTGTTAGAAATGCTTCGGGCGAGGTCAGGAATATCATCTAAAATTGTTGGTGATAGAGTGAAATTGGGCCTATTGACAATTTTTCCATGATCACAGCCAGCTTTCAGGAAAGCAGCAGCAGTGCCCCGAGAAGCTACCCAGGCACAGAAGTCACCGTGCCCGGCTATAACTTCGTCAAGCTCATCAATTTCACCTTCAATATGTTCGAAGGTCTTTGGTAAATCTTCAGCTGACGGGGTGAATTTCTCACTGCTAGCTCCAACTGAGTGGAAGATTTTTCTCAGTCGTTGAATACATTTGTTGCTAAATTCCAAACATTTATCTTGAAGGCTTGCCAATAATTTTTTCAAAACTGAATTTTCTTGTACTTCGGCTTCAAGTTTCGCATTTAGTTCTTGTTTTTCTTGTTCAAATTGTTCAGATTGGCAGAGAAGCTTCGTATTCAATTCCGTTATTTTAGCTTCGGCTTCTGCCAATAAGCCTTTAGTTGCCTGAAGCTCAAAGTTTTTCTTCTCAATAGCAGCTGATTGTTCCTTTATTTTGTTTTCTAAATTTTCAATTATAACTTCGTGTTTCTTGTCTTCAAAATCTTGCTGCATTTTCAAGGCTTTGCTCAACAACATACTCTGCACGAAAACAACCTTCGTTAGACATGTTTTCATTATTAAAAACAATATAAGTTAAGGGAAAAGTAGTTCACCTTGAAATTGGAATAAAATAAACTACCAACGATATGTTGTCGTCGGTACCGGCTAATGTCCATTTCCAGCTTCGGAAAACCGATACTCTTTGATAGAGTACCGATGACCTTAGCTCCAGTTTGATCCCGGATGCAGTCTAATTTTTCATCGTCAATACCCCAGAAGAGGAGTGCTCCTGGTTTATATCCGCAGGATTTGGCATACTCTTTAAGCTCTTCTATTTCGGTTTTTGACAATTCTTCTCCAACCAAATTTTGGAACATGAAGGCTTCGTCCTCTGAAGCTTCGTCAGCAATTTCCTTTTCTTTCCCGGACACTGCGGCCATGGCCTCTTCGGCGGCAGCAGTAGCTTCTTCTCTGGCCATGTCTAGCAGTATTTTGTCGATGTGTTCAATTGTGCTTTCCAAGTTCAAACCTTCAGTTGAGGTAGCTTCGGCAGCCGCGACCTCCGAAGGTGTGATTTCAATATTTGTTATTTCTTCAGCCGCTGGTATCTTTTGAGCTGAAGCTCTCGGTGGTGTCTTGTCAATGACTTCTGTCACTGCGATGATTCTTTGTCTCTTTGTTTTAGTTGTTTTCTTCGTTTTTTCGGGCTCCTTTTCCTTCTGAAAAAACTTTGTCAGTTGAGGCCCCAATGGACTTAGCTTCGCAGGCAGGGATTCAGTCATTACCTTTAAAATCTCTTCCACGTCAGTGACAGAGCGTGATGCGGGAGTCTCCTCTTCGTCAGATACTTTTTGCTTCGGAGATGATATTTTCTTCTTCTTCGGAATATTCTTCTTTTTTGGTGGTTCTTCCTCATCTTCATTTAAAGCTTCGGCTCCCCTTTTCCTTTTCCGACCTTCGGCACTTTTATTCAGATTTTCGTAGTCAGGGTATTCAAAACCCAAGGCGTCCAGCACTCGATTCAGTCTTCGCTTCGGACGGGTACCGAAGGCCGCGGTCATCAACTGATCTTCTTTTTTGGAGTAATTACCGAGTATTTCATTGCACATTATTTCAACTGTGTCCAGCCATTCTTGGCAAGGTTTTTTAAAGTATTTCTTAAACTTGTAATAGTAAGGTAACCGCACAAGTTCCCCTTCTTTCTTCTCCCCCTCTAGCTTCGGCATTTCCCATTCTTTTAAAGTAGGAAAAACCCTGAAGGCCAAGAACTCTTGAACCAGGTCCCTAGTACTGATATGCTCTGAAATAATTTTAAACTCAGCCAGTGCAGCCCAAGTGGAACCTTCTAATGACATTTGGCATCATGGTCTTGTTTCTCCGAAGATCAATTCAAGAGGGCTTTGTACCAGCTTCTCTTTGTCTTCGTCAACTCTCACATAAAACCATTCTGATTTCCAGCCTGCCGGCCATTTGCTTCGGTAGCTGATTACAGGAAACTTTGTGGTTTTCCGATAGGCAAAATTGTAGCAACCAAAGTTATCATGTAATCCATCTTTTCTAGCCTTCGTCTGGTAATGCAGCTCATGAACTCGACAAAAGCTGTCAGCAAACGGCTCCACCGCCTGGCTTCGGAGGGCCCAGATATAAACACTAAGCCTAACGATAGCGTTAGGAGTCAACTGATGAAAGTAGATACCAAACCTCTTCAATACATCTGCAATAATCCTATGAAGGGGGAATCTCAACCCAACCTTTAGAAAGCTCTTGAAAATGACTATTTCATCCTTCTCTGGCTTCGGGGTAGTTTCTTCCCCTCCGAAGCGAAGTAGCTTCTTCTGACTTTCACTGAAATAACCTGACTTTACCATCTTGGAGAGATCAGCCTTCGAAATGGTCGACTTTCCGAAGTCCAAGTGGCTGGGCTTACTTGGCATGGCAATACGATAATCATCTTCAGGATCAGTTTCTTCAATGTTCTCTTCTTCTGCTTCGGCAGTTGCTTGTTCTGCTTCAACAGTGGGGATTTCTTCCGAAGTTACCAGTCCGGATCGTTGCATTGCTTCGGAGATGGGAATAGTCTCCGAGCCTTTAGCTTCGCCTCCTTCACGCTCAACCCTAGCGATAGAACGCACTCTGGCCATTTAATTCTGAATTTGCGGGAATTAAATACTTTTTCTTCCGAAGTTTTTTCTTCTGACGAAGTGGGCTTCAAGCTGGAGCTTCGTTTGATTCTGAGAGTCAAGCTTCGGCTATGGTTAAAAATTTTGGCAGCAAAACAGTGCAAATAGCAATGAATGCGGTGGTAACTTCACACCTACTTGTCTGTTTATATAGTGCTGCAGGTAAGAAGGCGAAACGCCAGGATTTTTACACCAGGCGGACAGCCGCTTGCACTCACTGCAAGGTGGGACCGCTATGCGCTCGGAAACTGAATCGTTTCTCGACAACGAGCTCAGGGAAGGTGTTTTTTGGACCTTCGGCTTCCCGAAGATTAAGAGATTTTTTTTTCACGGATCAAGCTCGTTACGAAAAACGATCTAGTGCCGCGAAAGGGGCTACTGTTGGGGCTATGCTTCGTCGCGCCGAAGGTCTTGTAGGAAGAAGCAGCTTCAGCTGAAGTTGTCCGCAGGAGATGACTGAAGATTCCTCCTCATGAAGCTTCGGAATTACAAACCGACTTAAACGTAGAATGACCTTTTAGTCCATAAAGGTCTGAGTCAATGTTGTAAACTTTTATAAGGGGCATAATTGTAATTCTTCACAGGCTGTGTCCTGTGTCTATAAATAGTGAACAGTATTCCTTTACTGTTCATGGATTCCGGTAATTGCAATCGCATCATTCGGGAATCAATCTTTGTCAAGGCAGAGGTATAGCTGTATTCAATGATTTAATATATTATAATATGATTCATTTATGATCCATTTACCTTTGACACCCTTTATTTTATATTATCTCGTACAATCTATTAAAATTTGACTACGAAGACTTAACCTTCGTAATCATATTCTCATTAACCTTCGTCCAAGGTTCATTATCCTCAAGGGAATAATGCTTCGTGGACGAGGGACTTTATCATTTAACATTTTATGTTGCCTTGTTCTTAATTCATAGCAGTTGAGAACAAGTCCCCAACAACCCACAAGTCATGATTCCCATTCTGCCCAGGGTTCTAGCCTCCCCATTGATCACTACCAAGGTGACCTAGCAGGGTCTCACTACGTAGCCTTTACATAGATTTCCCAGAGGTCATAGTCGGTCGTTAGGTTTCTCCAGTTTGATAAACATAGTACATCTCCCCAGAGGAAGGGTGACTAACAAAACCAAATCAAAGAACCTCTGCAACCAGCCTCGGCAGAGCAAGTACTATGCCCGAACCCCATTGATGGCCCTACGGTGAAGCCAACTACTCCTCTGGTTCCTCTAATTAATCAGCTAAGGGCGTCCCATTCCACCCTCATGGTTGCACTGTTATCCCGGATTGTCACTCCCCAAACAGGTCCTTACGGAGGGTCACTCAAGAAACAACCTAAGCCCCCTAAAGTAATCACAAGAACCTTATCGGGATAACATCATCGTATCATAAAAGATCACTTCATGTTTATTGATTAAGTTAAAGCAATAGCATAAGCTAACCATGATTAACCCAAGAGGGTAAACAAGGGTAAGGTAAATACATACTAGTCAATCCTTAAGTTTTAGTAATGTAATGCGGGACAGTGAATTATAAAGTAAAGTAGGACATGATAGGTCTGAGGACACTTGCCTTCACCAGGTTGTTGCTCAAATGGATCTTCCATAACACACTCAGGAACCACGAGCTGCTCGTTGTCTAAGTAAAGCGAGCATACATTAAATACATTTGGAAGGTAAAAATGAACATCACATCAAACATGTACAAACATTGGCATACAACTCAAAAATGTATAGTATTAAGTAGGAATGAGATCAAGTTATAAAATGGACTAATCCTAATTGGGGAATTGATTACTCTCTAAGTGTTTGGAACATTTCAAAAAGGTTAAGAGGTAATTAAACAAGTAGAGATTAAATTATAAGAGGAACTACTCTTATTTAGGAATTTGATTATCCTTTAAGTGTCATCCAAAATTACATACCTAATTCTATTTATGTCATTAAGGCCTAAAGGTTAAACCAAAAATGAATCCATGTACTACAAAACACGAATCTCACAAGATTAATTATACTTTACTCCTAGTATTCTCCTTTTATTTATTTCATTAAATAAATAAATCAACATACACTTTAATTCTATATTCTAAGTGTAAAAATTAAAGTATACAAATTACATTTGGTCATATTTTATTTGAACAGAGAATAATTTTGTGAACATTTTGCAATTTGAACCACTAAATTTGGAGCTCATATGAAAAAGATATGAAATAAACAAGTTTTGAAGTTTGAAATATGAAATTAAGGCTAAATATGTGATTAAATAAAAGTCCAGGGGTCTAACTAAAACAAACCTGGGACCTATGTGCTAAAATAGAGGACGACGGGTTGATTTCCAAAAATCCAGGAGGGTTCTTAAGCAAAACAACCACGCGAAGGGGTATCAGGCTCCCTCAACCGTTGGATTTGAAACCGACGGTTGAGATTAGATCGCGTGGGCGCGCAGGCGCGGCTGACAAGCGGGGCCAGGGCATCAGCGAGCTAGGGCGGGCTGACCGGCCGGGCCTAGAGGCAGAGGCGCGAGTGAGGGGAGAGAGTGGGGGCGGTCAGATCCCGATCAAAGGGCTAGGATTAGATCTACTCGGGTTGAGTCCAAACCACCCGATCTCATACAGACGACCGAGATCTAACGGCCAGGGCTGGCTTGGGCACGGTGGCGCCGCTCGGTCCCGCGGCGAGAGTTCGCCAGAGACGAGTAGACCGGCCACGGCGGGGCGCTAGAGGCTCGGGGACTAACCTAGGCGCAATCATGGAGGTCTGGCGAACTCGACCATGGCCTACACGCTGGCGCAGGAGCACAAGAGGGTGCAGACCACGGCAGAGCGGGCTAACGGCAGACCACGAAAATCGTGCGAGCTATAGAGCGAGGATAATCAAATTAAGGGCACGGGCAGGCTGCTCACCTCGAGCAGAACTGCTGGTGTCGCGAAGCAACGACAGAGGCGCAGGGGCTCGACGGGGCGACAGTGGCGGACTCCGACTGTGCAAGAAAACTCTCCCGTGAGCACGGACCGGACGCAGCAGGGAGGGAGAGGGCACACCAAAGGGTGTCCCGAGTAGCTGACGGCTAGGCGAAGCTCACCGTGGCACTGGACGGGGCACGGACGCAACGGCGGCCACGGAATAGGCGGTGGGCGTCGGTGGGCGGTGGCGGAGCTCTCGGTTCGCGTGGGCAGAGCGAGAGAGAGGGCGAGGGAGCTGGGCAGAGGGCGCAAATGAGAGAGGGGAGGTGGGCGAGCAGGGCGCGGGGCTCAAAAGGGGCGCGGGGGCTCAGATGTGACCGAAGAACATGCGGTCGTCGGCGCATCCACGGCGGGGAGATCGTGGGCGAGAGGTTAGAGACGGGCTGACAGGTGGGGACGACAGGACAGAGAGAGAGGGAGCGGGCGCGCGTGAGGGAAACAGCGCCGACAGCCCGACCCCACGGTGCAGTGAGAGAGAGAGAGGGGAGCGAGCGCGCTCGGGTTGGCGCCGACAGGAGGGACTCGCCTGTCAGACATAGGGGACGCGCGGGCGCGGGCTGGGCTAAATGGGCCAACTTGGGCTGAAATGGCCTTTTCTATTTTCCTGGAATTTCTATTGCCTTTTCTATTTAATTCTCTAGGGTTTTCAATTCAAGTTTCAAATTCAAACCAAATCAAATATGTGCAACAATTCAAAGAATATTTAGGCTCAATATGATGCAACATTCCATGGCTCATATGTTTTGGTCAAAATAAATTAAATAATCCCTCACTAATACAACTAACTCTAATTAAAAGAGAAAGAAAGAGGGAAAACTAGAGAGAGAGAGAAACTAGACTGAGATAGAGAAGAGTAACACCTGAATTTGGATGGTCATAAGAAAGAAATTTTATACCCCCAAATTCAGGGTGTTACAGACCTATCCCCCTTAAAAGAATATCCCCCTCGAGATTCTAGGCTGGCTAGCAAAGAGTTCAGGGTACTTGGCTCTCAGATCATCTTCTCTTTCCAAGATTGCTTCCTCTTCTGGGTGATGGCCCCATTTGACTTTGCACATTCTGATGGCGTTCCTCCGGGTGACCCGATCTGCTGTCTCCAGAATTTGCGTTGGCTTCTCAATATAAGTCAGATCTTCTTGAACTTCCAGATCTTCCGCTGGCAACTGCTCTTCTGGCACTCTCAAGCATTTCTTCAACTGAGACACGTGAAACACATCATGCACTGCGGACAGGTTTTCTGGTAAGCTGAGTTGATAAGCCACTTCTCCACGTCTTGCCTGAATCTGATATGGTTCGATATAGCGAGGGGCTAGCTTGCCCTTGACTCCAAACCTTTTGGTTCCTATGATGGGTGACACTTTTAAATAGACATAGTCTCCCACTTCAAAACTGAGTTTCCTTCTTCTGGTGTTAGCATAGCTTCGCTGCCTAGACTGTGCTGCCTTCAGATTTTCCCGGACCATCCTGATATTCTCTTCAGCTTTAAGCAAAATCTCTGGGTCGAATACCTGCCTTTCGCCGGGTTGGTCCCAATGCAATGGAGTTCTGCTATTTCTCCCATAGAGCGCTTCGAATGGTGACATCTTCAGACTAGCCTGATGTAACACCCGGCTTTAAGGAACAAAGCCAGGTGCATCTCATACATGCGCCAAGAAGACAACATATATAATAACAGAGTGTATAGAGATAAATGTCATTAACATCAGAGTAATTATTACATAGCGGAAGTCTTATTACAAAATAAAGTAATGAAGATAAAACAATCTAAGGATCGTCGGCGCCAATGTCGACTGGGAAACGCCACCTAGATCAGATCGAACTCCTCAGTGTTAGGCGGCTCCTCCTGAACCACCTGATCATCTCCTGTGGGGGGGGTGTGAGACAGCAAGGGTGAGCTCACACATGATCATAGCTCAACAAGTTGTGGGGAACCAGTGGACACAAACTCACAAAGGTGTGAGTTCATGTGATGTGTAAGGCTAATCAATGATAGGGGTTAAAGCTGAGCATTGCTTTTAAGTAGTTGGTCAAAATTTTATTAGCAGTTACTAAGTGTAAGTAAATACCAAACCATAAGTAAAGTAATAGAACAAAATTAATAACAAACCCATGCAATGCAAATGACAAAATTTAATTTAAATTCCATAATTTAAACATCAGAGAGTCCTGAGCTGCTCGTGACCGTGAGCTCGGCTAGTATACCAGTTTTACACTCTGCAGAGGTTGTACCCTTTACCCACAAGTCATGTTACCCATCTGCCAAGGGGTCATGAATCCCATTTACCTCTACCTAGGAAGCATGGCAGGGCAACACTACGAGGCCTTTACAAAGTTCCACTAGCTTCCGAAAACCCGCTACAGTTTATGGGAAGATCCAGTAAAGGGTTCCTGGCTGATAGCCATCGCAGCAAAATCAACCAGGGACCTCCCCGCACTGACCTCTCCCCTACTGCCCTTGCCCCTTTCGGGTAAGGTAGTCTTCCACTAGCTTTCCTAATTAGTCAGCCAAGGGCGTCCCATTCCACCCTTGTGGTGGCACGTGGTTCTCAAGTTAAGCTCTATGTTCCAATTAACATTAATGATAACAACATGAACATAAACAGAATAACAACAAGAATTGGAACATAGAGGTAATAAATGATTATCCCAAAACCATATAAAGCAATAGCAAACTACCCAAATGATTCAGGGGTAAACAAGGTAATGAGATAAACAATCTAGGATGACCTATTGGGTCCCATCAAAATTAACCTATGCATGGATAAGTGATATTAAAGAACATTATT
Source organism: Zea luxurians (assembly GCA_029449295.1). Lineage (NCBI taxonomy): Eukaryota > Viridiplantae > Streptophyta > Magnoliopsida > Poales > Poaceae > Zea > Zea luxurians. The sequence goes on along the minus strand of JAOPSE010000005.1, from coordinate 5,763,326 downwards.
GGGTAAAAAGTGGTCAAGGGCACAACTTGCCTTCAATGAGCTCCTGCTCAGCTACTTCAACCTGCTGCTCACCAGGATCCTCAGCAACGGGCTCTTCTACTCGCCACAATACAAACAAGCACAGTGCATATAGAGAAATTAACATTACACCAAACATATATACAAAATACACAGTAATAATCTACACATTAAAATAAAATCCTAGGAACAGAAATCATAATTTTTGGAGTTATAGATTTTAAGTTATGGATTTTCAAAGGTTTCATGTGTTTTAAATAGGATTAAGTGATAAATAAATTTCCTTACTGTTTTCATGATAAAACAGAGACACTAAGTGATAAAGAATAAAATTACAAAATTTTAGGAACTGGAATGGATTAATTTGGAGTTAGTATAAATTTTCTATTAATTATTGAAGATTTAGCACTTATTTTTGTATTAAAAACACATTTTCTAATTCATTTATTCATTTTAACCTGTCACTGGACTGGGCCTCAAATCCAGAGAAACCCAGGGGGCACGGTGTAAGTCGCCCCAGACTCAGAAAACAGTGACAAAGGGACGGCGGGTTTATTTTAGTGAAACCGAGGGGCTCTTTAGCTAAATCGCCAACGCGAAAGGGTATCGGGCCGTTCTGGCCGCACGATCTAAACTCTACGCTCTAGATTAGATCCAGATTATAACGAACCGGGACACAACGACAGCCGCTGGATCCTATATCTACGGCGTGGATTTAATATGATGCTAATGCCCCAGAGAACGTCCGATCTCGGATCAACGGGCCTTATTCTATCGAGCGAAGGGGTACCTTTGATCTAATCGGGACCGTCAAAAAGCGATCGGACGGTCCACGAGTCGCCCCCAACCTCAGCTCATCACGACGGCGGCGCCGCCCAAGGCAGCCACGGATTCCCCCACCGGCGTTGGTCAATCTCACCTCTACGGTGCACCACCGCTAGCGCTACTGCCCTTAAAACGAAATTGGTACGACGGCGAGCTTTGGAGAAGGTTTCATACCGACTATTGAAGGCCGAATGTTTCTGACCACGGCGCGGCGCGGATCCAGGCGGAACTTGTACTCCGGTGAGGAATTCAATCACCGCCGGTCGATGATTCCTCCCACAAACGCCACGGACGGCCCCGCACGGGCACGGTGTAGACCCCCGACCCAACAGCAGCTTCAAACGGCGGGGAATGGACGGGAGAGCACAACGGCGCCGCGCGCTTCGTCACGGTGATATGGTGGCTCTGGAATTCCAGGCGATTGCGAACCTAAAGCGGCTATGGAACGGGGGAGGGCAAGGGCGGCTAGTGCTTTATTCCCTGGTGGAGTCAATCGGATCGTGCGCGCGATTCTAGCGCCAGCTTCGCGTCTCCGTTCAAGCGCTCCGCCATGCGCGGCAGGTTTGTTGAAGACGATCCCTTACATCCCGGGCCCACGCGTCAAAGAGACAAACGAGAGCGAGCGCGAGCGCAGACGTCTGACCGATGGCCCCGCCGTGTCGGTGTAAGCAGAGTAAGCAGGCGCGCGTGAAACCGACGGGCGGGCCCCGCCCAGCAGGCAGACAACGCGCGCGAGGGTGTGGGTTCCCTGGGCCGCGCGGAGGCCGATTTGTTAGGTGGGCCGAATAGGTGGCCGCCGGCCCAGGTAGGGTTTATTCTTTTCTTTTTTTCATTTTCTGTTTTTCTTTTTCATTTCTTTTTCAAATTCAAACTTCAATCTAAATTCAAACTTTGTGGCACTTTATATACTGGTTAATTATTTATTTTGATCATCTCAACTGTGATGAAGTGATTTTAATGATAACTTTATTTGTATTGAATAACATTCCTTCCTCTTCTCTAATCTCAAGAATTCCTTTTAGGTTTTAAATTCTCTCTTTTTGGTCTTTAATATTTTTTTTTGTCACAAAATGCACACAAAATAAAATGTTCAGCATGATGCAATGATTTAGTAGAATATCTTTTTATTGATTGTTCTTGGACATGGTGTTCTCATAAGATGATGCAATAAGATCAAACCCACATAAAGAGTAATGTTTCTCTATTGATGTTATTCCTAGCACTTACAAAGTAGGTGTTACAAATCCTACCCCCCTTAAAAATAATCTCGTCCTCGAGATTTAAGAAGATCTAGGGAAAAGGTGGGGAAAATCTATACGAAGCTCTTCTTCCCTTTCCCAAGTTGCTTCATCTTCACTGTGGTGACTCCATTGAACTTTACACATCTTTATCACCTTATTCCTTGTAACTCGAGTCAATGTATCCAAAATCTTGATCGGGTACTCCGTGTAAGTCAAATCACCTTGAACACTGAGCTCTTCCATTGGTAACTGTTCCTCAGGGACACGGAGACATTTCTTCAGTTGAGATACATGGAACACATTATGCACATCTGATAGACTAGCAGGTAACTCCAGTTGGTATGCCATCTCCCCAACTCTTCTAAAGATCAAGAATGGTCCAATGTAGCGAGGGGACAATTTGCCCTTGACTTTAAATCTCCTCATTCCACGAAGTGGTGACACTTTGAGATACACATAATCTCCTTCTTCAAATTCCAGTGGTCTCCTTCTATTATCAGCATAACTCTTTTGCCTGGTTTGTGCCACTCTCAAATTTTCTCGAATTATACGAACTTGTTCTTCTGCTTCTTGAATCAATTCAGGCCCAAAGAACTGTCTCTCTCCAGTCTGATCCCAATATAGAGGAGTTCTGCACTTCCTCCCATATAAAGCTTCAAAAGGTGACATCTTCAGACTGGCCTGATAACTATTATTATATGAGAATTCAGCATAAGGCAGACTCTTATCCCAACTTCCTCCATGCTGAAGTGCACAAGCTCTCAACATATCTTCCAAAACTTGATTAGTCCTTTCAGTCTGTCCATCAGTCTGAGGGTGATAAGCTGTACTGAAATTCAACTTCGTACTCATGTTCTCATGAAAGCTTCTCCAAAATCTTGAGGTAAACTGCGAACCTCGATCAGACACGATCTTCTTTGGTACTCCATGTAAACACACAATCCGAGCCATATATAACTCTGCTAGTTGAGAACCTTTATAAGTAGTCTTCACAGGAATAAAGTGAGCCACTTTAGTCAATCTATCCACAATCACCCATATAGCATCATATCCTTTCTGGGTGCGAGGCAATCCAGTGATGAAATCCATACCAATCTCTTCCCATTTCCACTCGGGTATCTTCAGTGGATGCAGTAGTCCAGCTGGCCTCTGATGTTCAGCCTTAACTCTTTGACATACATCGCACATAGCCACATGTGCAGCTACATCTCTTTTCAATCCATACCACCAATATTTCCGTTTCAAATCCTGATACATCTTGGTACTACCAGGATGAATAGAATAATCTGAATCATGGGCCTCCTTTAAAATAGTCTCCCGAAGACTTTTAATGTCAGGGACACACATTCTGTCCTTGAACCATACAGTGCCCTGCTCATCTTCCGTGAACTCCGGAACTCGACCTTCAGTAATCAGACCCTTAATCTCTTTTATTTTAGCATCACCAACTTGTCCTTTGCGGATCTCTTGCTCCAAAGTAGGTTCCACATCGATAGTAACTCCTTCAGTATGAGCAACTATCCCCAGGTTAAGTCTCCTGAAATCCTCAACAATCTCATCGGGTAGCTGGGCAACAATAGCTGAATGAACATGCTCCTTGCGACTCAAGGCATCTGCGACCAAATTTGCCTTGCCCGGGTGATAGTGAATCTCCAAATCATAATCCTTAATAAGCTCCAACCAACGGCGTTGCCTAAGATTGAGATCCTTCTGAGTGAATATATACTTCAAACTCTTATGATCCGTATACACTTGGCACCTGGTCCCCATGATATAATGTCTCCAAATCTTAAGTGCATGCACAACGGCTGCCAATTCCAAGTCATGTGTAGGGTAGTTCAATTCATGTCTCCGCAACTGACGAGAAGCATAAGCAATCACATGTCCTTCTTGCATGAGCACACATCCTAAGCCTTGGCCACATGCATCACAATAGATATCAAATCCTTTCTGCAGGTCTGGCATAACCAATACTGGTGGCGACATCAACCTCTTCTTCAATAGATCAAAGCTTTCTTGACATTTCTCATCCCACTTGAATTCTCTTCCTTTCTCCAAAAGTGAAGTCATCGGCTTAGCAATCTTAGAAAATCCTTCGATAAACCTCCGATAATATCCAGCAAGTCCTAAGAAACTTCGAATCTCAGTAACTGTAGTGGGTACTCTCCACTCCATTATCTCCTTAACCTTAGCAGGATCCACTGCTATTCCTCCATTAGAAATAATATGACCAAGAAATGGCACTTCGCCAATCCAAAACTCGCATTTGCTGAACTTGGCATAGAGTTGATTATCTCGTAGCTTCTGTAGCACCATCCTCAGATGTTCCTCGTGATCACTATCACTCTGAGAATAAATAAGAATATCGTCGATGAATACCACGACGAATCTGTCCAAATACTCCATAAACACCTTATTCATCAAGTTCATAAAATAAGCTGGTGCATTGGTTAATCCAAATGACATAACAGTGAACTCATATAATCCATATCGAGTCGAGAAAGCCGTCTTGGGAATATCCGATGGTCTAATCCTCATCTGATGATAACCGGATCGGAGATCAATCTTCGAGAACACTCTAGCACCTCTCATCTGATCAAATAAATCCTCGATACGGGGCAACGGATACTTGTTCTTCACCGTAACATCATTAAGAGATCTATAATCCACACACATCCGTTGCGTTCCATCCTTCTTCTGTACAAACAAGACCGGTGCTCCCCAAGGTGAGGAACTCGGACGAATGTACCCAGCCTCTTGTAACTCAGTTAACTGCTTCTTAAGTTCCTTCAACTCCTCTACGGACATTCTATATGGCCGTTTAGAAATAGGGGCGGTTCCAGGTAAGAGGTCAATAACAAACTCAACTTCTCTTTCAGGTGGCATTCCTGGTAACTCCTCTGGAAAGACATCCGGAAAATCTCTAACCACCCGGATATTGTCACCAACAAACTCCTCAGGTATAAAGAACATTGCACGCATAGATGAGGAGGTTACTGCAATGTTAACTTGAAACCTTTCTCCTTTAGTAGTAGTGAGTTCTACGGTACCTCTACCACATGCTATAACGGCCTTTGCCTTTCTTAGCCATGACATACCAAGGATTAAATCTATACTGCTTGACTCCAATATTATAGCAGTAGCTCCAAATTCTCTACCCATAATAGTTAATGTCAATCTACGTGTCATTTGATTTGCCTCAACATGCCCTTTAGGTGTAATTACTATCAGGGGTTTTCTCATATTTAGCAGTGGTATTTCATTTGTGTTGGCATAACGAGCAGACATGAATGAATGTGTAGCACCAGAATCAAATAATATGGTTGCAGGAATTGCATTAACATAAAACATACCAATTACGAGGTCCCCTCCATCCGGAGTAGCATCCACGCTGACTTGATTAACCTTGGCAATAGAATATCCCTTGCCAGTTCCTGGAGTTTGCTGCCTGTTCTGAACTGGAGTAGTAGCAATCCTCTGTGGGCAGACATTTGCATAATGACCAATCTTCCCACACTTGTAACATTGAGTGCCCGGACTCTGTCCTGAAAACTTTGTCGGGGTGCCAGTAGGGGTAGCCTGTCGAGGAGGCGGAGTCCTCAGTGGTGACTGCGGAACTGGGCGTGGTCCTCCGGGTCGAGTCGGTGTACCCTGTGGTGAACTGTAGCGAGGACGAACACTGCTGCTTCCTTGTCCTTGAGATATGGCCTTCCTCTTCAAATCTCCCAGTTGAACACGCTTGTGTTCAATAGCTAGTGCCTTATCAAGCAGCCTCTGAAATGATGGAAATGTGTGTGCCACAAGAGCATACTGTAATGGTCCATTAAGTCCTTCAATGAAATGCTCCTGCTTCCTCTCGTCTTCAGCAACTTCTTCAGGGGCATATCTGGATAACTGAATAAACTTGTCGCGGTACTCGCTGACGGACATACTCCCTTGCTTCAGCGACAGAAATTCCTTCTTCTTAATCTTTATCATACCAGCGGGAATATGGTAGTTCCTGAACTGCGTACTGAACTCTGCCCAAGTAATAGTATCCGCAGCATCATGGGCAGCAGTATAAGAATCCCACCAGTCAGCAGCAGGACCAATCAGACGTCCAGAAGCATATAAAACCTTCTCCCGGTCCGTGCATTGTGCAATATTCAGCATCTTCTCAATTGCTTTTAGCCAATCATCCGCATCAAGTGGATCTGGTGAGCTTGCAAATGTGGGTGGCTTATGGCTCATGAACTCTCTATGCTTATCACGGGGTGGAACTGGTGGTGGTGGAGGTGGAGGCAGTGGTACTTGTTGCTGTTGTTGTTGCATTTGCTGTTGCAGCTGCTGTTGTTGCGCCCTCCTTTCCTGGCGTATCTCATCTCGCTCCTGGCGCAACTCCTGTCGTATATCCTCTCTTTCTTGACGCATCTCCTGGCGTTCTTACTGCATCTGAGCACGCATATCGGCCATAGTATCTGCCATTTGCTGCATCACCGCCATCTGAGCAGCAACCAGTGGGTCAACTCCGCCTGGTGGAGGATTGGGAGGATTCATCCCAGCAGGTTGTGGCTGAGGTTGTCTTCGAGTGTGTTGATTAGGAGGCAAGTCAATTCCACCACCCCGCCTGGTATTGACCATCTGAGTTAGATACATATGGTAAGAAGATAATAGACAAGGCAGGTATTTACAAATCAGGTTACTTGGGGAATTTTATCTATCCTAGCTAATTCAATACATTATGGTGGTACATACTAAGATGTCCATAGTTCAATCAATCAAAGAGCAAATCAGGCATTTAGCATCAGCACAATCAAACAATATTTTTAAATAGAGAAAATAGTTTTAATTTGTCTTAGGTTCCCTATCTCTTAGAAAGATCATAAGGGTAGGGATTCCAAGGTGTGAAATCCATCTTGTCTTAGAGTAGAAAAGATAAGAATGATCAGAGTAGACCAGTAGAAGGTGAGACAAGATCAAGATGAGTGTAGAAAGAATCAGAGTAAGGTGCGTGTAGAATGAATCAGAATGAGATAAGTAGGTAAGGGTTTGTCCATTTCTATCTAGGTCTCGTCCTACAGTCAACATTTCCTCTGATACCACTTCTGTAACACCCGGCTTTAAGGAACAAAGCCAGGTGCATCTCATACATGCGCCAAGAAGACAACATATATAATAACAGAGTGTATAGAGATAAATGTCATTAACATCAGAGTAATTATTACATAGCGGAAGTCTTATTACAAAATAAAGTAATGAAGATAAAACAATCTAAGGATCGTCGGCGCCAATGTCGACTGGGAAACGCCACCTAGATCAGATCGAACTCCTCAGTGTTAGGCGGCTCCTCCTGAACCACCTGATCATCTCCTGTGGGGGGGGGGGGGTGTGAGACAGCAAGGGTGAGCTCACACATGATCATAGCTCAACAAGTTGTGGGGAACCAGTGGACACAAACTCACAAAGGTGTGAGTTCATGTGATGTGTAAGGCTAATCAATGATAGGGGTTAAAGCTGAGCATTGCTTTTAAGTAGTTGGTCAAAATTTTATTAGCAGTTACTAAGTGTAAGTAAATACCAAACCATAAGTAAAGTAATAGAACAAAATTAATAACAAACCCATGCAATGCAAATGACAAAATTTAATTTAAATTCCATAATTTAAACATCAGAGAGTCCTGAGCTGCTCGTGACCGTGAGCTCGGCTAGTATACCAGTTTTACACTCTGCAGAGGTTGTACCCTTTACCCACAAGTCATGTTACCCATCTGCCAAGGGGTCATGAATCCCATTTACCTCTACCTAGGAAGCATGGCAGGGCAACACTACGAGGCCTTTACAAAGTTCCACTAGCTTCCGAAAACCCGCTACAGTTTATGGGAAGATCCAGTAAAGGGTTCCTGGCTGATAGCCATCGCAGCAAAATCAACCAGGGACCTCCCCGCACTGACCTCTCCCCTACTGCCCTTGCCCCTTTCGGGTAAGGTAGTCTTCCACTAGCTTTCCTAATTAGTCAGCCAAGGGCGTCCCATTCCACCCTTGTGGTGGCACGTGGTTCTCAAGTTAAGCTCTATGTTCCAATTAACATTAATGATAACAACATGAACATAAACAGAATAACAACAAGAATTGGAACATAGAGGTAATAAATGATTATCCCAAAACCATATAAAGCAATAGCAAACTACCCAAATGATTCAGGGGTAAACAAGGTAATGAGATAAACAATCTAGGATGACCTATTGGGTCCCATCAAAATTAACCTATGCATGGATAAGTGATATTAAAGAACATTATTGGGTAAAAAGTGGTCAAGGGCACAACTTGCCTTCAATGAGCTCCTGCTCAGCTACTTCAACCTGCTGCTCACCAGGATCCTCAGCAACGGGCTCTTCTACTCGCCACAATACAAACAAGCACAGTGCATATAGAGAAATTAACATTACACCAAACATATATACAAAATACACAGTAATAATCTACACATTAAAATAAAATCCTAGGAACAGAAATCATAATTTTTGGAGTTATAGATTTTAAGTTATGGATTTTCAAAGGTTTCATGTGTTTTAAATAGGATTAAGTGATAAATAAATTTCCTTACTGTTTTCATGATAAAACAGAGACATCAAGTGATAAAGAATAAAATTACAAAATTTTAGGAACTGGAATGGATTAATTTGGAGTTAGTATAAATTTTCTATTAATTATTGAAGATTTAGCACTTATTTTTGTATTAAAAACACATTTTCTAATTCATTTATTCATTTTAACCTGTCACTGGACTGGGCCTCAAATCCAGAGAAACCCAGGGGGCACGGTGTAAGTCGCCCCAGACTCAGAAAACAGTGACAAAGGGACGGCGGGTTTATTTCAGTGAAACCGAGGGGCTCTTTAGCTAAATCGCCAACGCGAAAGGGTATCGGGCCGTTCTGGCCGCACGATCTAAACTCTACGCTCCAGATTAGATCCAGATTATAACGAACCGGGACACAACGACAGCCGCTGGATCCTATATCTACGGCGTGGATTTAATATGATGCTAATGCCCCAGAGAACGTCCGATCTCGGATCAACGGGCCTTATTCTATCGAGCGAAGGGGTACCTTTGATCTAATCGGGACCGTCAAAAAGCGATCGGACGGTCCACGAGTCGCCCCCAACCTCAGCTCATCACGACGGCGGCGCCGCCCAAGGCAGCCGCGGATTCCCCCACCGGCGTTGGTCAATCTCACCTCTACGGTGCACCACCGCTAGCGCTACTGCCCTTAAAACGAAATTGGTACGACGGCGAGCTTTGGAGAAGGTTTCATACCGACTATTGAAGGCCGAATGTTTCTGACCACGGCGCGGCGCGGATCCAGGCGGAACTTGTACTCCGGTGAGGAATTCAATCACCGCCGGTCGATGATTCCTCCCACAAACGCCACGGACGGCCCCGCACGGGCACGGTGTAGACCCCCGACCCAACAGCAGCTTCAAACGGCGGGGAATGGACGGGAGAGCACAACGGCGCCGCGCGCTTCGTCACGGTGATATGGTGGCTCTGGAATTCCAGGCGATTGCGAACCTAAAGCGGCTATGGAACGGGGGAGGGCAAGGGCGGCTAGTGCTTTATTCCCTGGTGGAGTCAATCGGATCGTGCGCGCGATTCTAGCGCCAGCTTCGCGTCTCCGTTCAAGCGCTCCGCCATGCGCGGCAGGTTTGTTGAAGACGATCCCTTACATCCCGGGCCCACGCGTCAAAGAGACAAACGAGAGCGAGCGCGAGCGCAGACGTCTGACCGATGGCCCCGCCGTGTCGGTGTAAGCAGAGTAAGCAGGCGCGCGTGAAACCGACGGGCGGGCCCCGCCCAGCAGGCAGACAACGCGCGCGAGGGTGTGGGTTCCCTGGGCCGCGCGGAGGCCGATTTGTTAGGTGGGCCGAATAGGTGGCCGCCGGCCCAGGTAGGGTTTATTCTTTTCTTTTTTTCATTTTCTGTTTTTCTTTTTCATTTCTTTTTCAAATTCAAACTTCAATCTAAATTCAAACTTTATGGCACTTTATATACTGGTTAATTATTTATTTTGATCATCTCAACTGTGATGAAGTGATTTTAATGATAACTTTATTTGTATTGAATAACATTCCTTCCTCTTCTCTAATCTCAAGAATTCCTTTTAGGTTTTAAATTCTCTCTTTTTGGTCTTTAATATTTTTTTTTGTCACAAAATGCACACAAAATAAAATGTTCAGCATGATGCAATGATTTAGTAGAATATCTTTTTATTGATTGTTCTTGGACATGGTGTTCTCATAAGATGATGCAATAAGATCAAACCCACATAAAGAGTAATGTTTCTCTATTGATGTTATTCCTAGCACTTACAAAGTAGGTGTTACACCTGATAGTTGTTGTTGTAGGAGAATTATGCATATGGTAGCCTCTTGTCCCAACCTAACTTGTCTTGCAAAGCACAAGCTCTCAACATATCCTCTAGAATCTGGTTGGTTCTTTTAGTCTGGCCATCTGTCTGCGGGTGATAAGCTGAGATGAATTTCAAGTGAGTACCCAAATCTTCATGGAGCTGCTGCCAAAAATGAGAAGTGAACTGGGTGCCTCTGTCCGATATTATCTTCTTTGGAATACCATGCAAGCACACAATCCGAGACATGTATAACTCTACCAACACTGCACTGTTATAGGTGGTCTTGACTGGTATGAAATGGGTTGTTTTTGTCAAACGGTCCACTACTACCCAGATGGAGTCATAACCAGCTCGAGTGCGGGGCAGACCAACTATAAAGTCCATCCCATTCTCATCCCATTTCCACTACGAAATCTGCAACGGCTGCAACAATCCTGTAGGTCTCTGATGTTCTGCCTTGATCCTCTGACAACTGTCGCATCTGGCCACATATTCTGTTATCTCTCTTTTCATACCGTACCACCAGAATCTCTTCTTCAAGTCTTGGTACATTTTCTCGCTACCAGGGTGTATAGAATACGCTATATCATGAGCTTCCTTGAGAATCAGTTCTCGGATCGATTTGATGTCGGGAACACACAGCCTATCCTTGAACGATACCACTCCTTCTGCATCTTCATGGAAATCTGGACCTCTCCCATCTATGATTAGCTGTCGGATCTCGTTGATCTTATCATCATCCTTCTGACCTTTTCTGATGTCTTGCTCTAGGGTGGGTTCCAGCTCAATTGCCACTCCTTGAGTGTTGTTCAGAAATCCGAGACTCAACCAGTCGAATTCCTTTGCTAGCTCAAACGGCATCGGGTGAGCAGCCAACATATTGACTTGACTCTTCCTGCTAAGAGCATCTGCAACCACATTTGCTTTGCCTGGGTGATAATGAATTTCTAGCTCATAGTCTTTGATCAATTCTAGCCATCTTCGCTGCCTCATGTTTAACTCTGAATGAGTGAATATGTACTTGAGGCTCCTGTGGTCCGTGTAGATATCACACTTCTGCCCATACAGATAATGTCTACAGGTCTTCAATGCATAAACCACTGCTGCTAGCTCCAGATCATGAGTGGGGTAATTCTTCTCGTGAACTTTCAATTGTCGGGACGAGTATGCCACTACTTTCCCTTCCTGCATTAACACACATCCTAGTCCAGTGTACGAAGCATCACAATATACTGAGAATGGCTTGTGAACATCTAGCATAACTAACACTGGTGCTGTTGTCAACTTCTGCTTCAACATCTCAAATGATTCTTGGCACGCTGGGGTCCACTTGAACTCAACCTTCTTTGCTAGCAAGGCTGTCATTGGTCTGACAATCTTGGAGAAACCCTTAATGAAACACCGATAGTAACCGGCCATTCCAATGAAACTCTTGATTCCTCGGACATCTTTTGGTGCTTTCTAGTCCAGAATCGCTGCTACCTTCTTTGGATCTATATCTAGTCCATCTCGGTTTATAATATGACCCAAGAATAGGACTTCGCTGATCCAGAACTCGCACTTGCTAAGCTTGGCATACAGCTAGCAATCTCGTAGCCTCTGAAGTACTTTCCTCAAATGTTCCTCGTGCTCTTGCTCATTCTAGGAATATACGAGAATATCATCAATGAACACTACTACAAACTTGTTGAGGTAGTCCATGAACACAATGTTCATCAGTTACATGAAGTAAGCTGGCGCGTTCATCAATCCGAATGACATAACCATGAACTCATATAATCCATACTTGGTGAGGAATGCTGTCTTCGGTATATCTGCGGGTCGGATTCTGAGCTGATGGTAACCTGACCTTAGAGCTATCTTTGAGAACACACTGGCTCCTCTCAACTGATCAAATAAGTCTTCAATTCGAGGCAGGGGTACTTGTTCTTGATAGTGACTTCATTCAAAGCTCTATAATCGATGCACATCCTCTTCGTGCCATCCTTCTTCTCCACAAATAATACTGGGGTTGCCCAAGGTGAGGTACTTGGCCTGATATAACCTTTCTCTAACAACTCATCAATATGCTTCTTGAGTTCCACCAACTCTGGTCCGAACACTCGATAAGCTCTCTTGGAAATAGGGCGGTGCCTAGGATAAGCTCTATGGCAAATTCCACTTTCCTTTCAGGTGGCATGCCTGGTAACTCTTCAGGGAATAAATCGGGGAATTCTTACACAATCCTAATTTCCTCAATCGGATTGGACTCCTTGTCATCTACTGATAAATGGTGACAAGCTCCTTCTTCTAGTTCAGGTAAGTACAGCTTGGTTACTACTTCCTTTCCGGATGGGGATACCAACTTGACTGTTCTCTTGTCACAACTGACAGTGGCTTGATTTCTGTGTAGCCAATTCATCCCTAGGATGACATCTAACCCTTGAGTTCCCATTACTACTAGGCTAGCAGGGAAGTCTATCCCCCTTATTTCAATCCTTAGATTCGGACAAATCCTATCAGACTGAACTTTCCCCCCAACTGAATTAACTCTTAAAGGCGGGATCATTGGTTCTATGAGGATGTTATGTGATTCTACCCAAGATGTAGAAATAAAAGAATGTGTGGCACCAGTATCAAATAGTACTTTTGCTGGGTAGGATTCGACTGGAAACATACCTACTGCCTTGTCCTGAGCATCCTAGATTGCTTTGGCCTCCAGGTGATTCACCTTTCCATGGTTGTAGGCCTGACCACGGACTCCTGGTGCTTGTTGTGGTACTCCTTGTCTTGCTGGGGCGTTGACTGTTAGCGGTTGCTAGGCTGCTTTCTTGGGACAGTTCTTTGCCCAGTGATTTTGTTCTCCACAGTAGAAGCATGCACGATCTCCTACTTGTGCTAGGCTGCTTGGCCATTCTGGTTGGGTGCTGGGGCAGGAAGGCGAGATGCCTGGTTGTTCTGATGTTGGAACTGATTTCCTCTAGGCTAGGTGTTCTGATGGTACTGCTGCTGCTGAGGAAACTGCCTCTGGTACTGGTGCTGGTGCTAACACTGATGCTGGTGCTGGTGACCTTGCTTGAATTGCTGTGGTGAGTTGCCTGAGTAGCAGGGACGGCTGCTACTCCTAGCCTGAGGTCCACCAATCTTGCACTTCCTATCCTCCATCTCCTGACGCTTCCTTTCTGTCATGATTGCTCTGTCAATCAAATGCTGGAAGGTGGGGAAAGTGTGGTTCGTGAGCTAGTAATGGAGGGGATCAACCAATCCTCTCAGAAAGTGGTACTGCCTCTTGGCATCTGTGTTGATGTCTTCTGGGGCATAACGTGACAACTGCAAAAACTTATCCATGTACTCACTGACGGGCAGGGGACCTTGCTTCAGGGCGAGAAACTGCTCCTTCCTCACTATCATCAGTCCCTCGGGCACATGGTAGCGACAGAAGTTGTCCTTGAACTCCTCCCAAGTAATGGCTTCAGGGTTGGCATGGGTGGCGAGATAAGACTCCCACCAAGACTGTGCTACTCCCCTCAGCTATCGGGGACCATACAACACCTTCTCATGGTCGTTGCACTGGGAAGTGTGTAACTCATGCTCCACGGTACGCAGCCAATCTTCCGCGTCCATGGGATCAGCAGGGTGGGCAAAGATAGGGGGATGGCCCCTCAGGAACTCTGCACGCTTGTCTCTGGGCACTTGTGGCATTTGAACTTGCACTGGAGGCTGTGGTGGGGGTGGCTGCTGCTGCACTTGCTGCATTGCTGCTAAGGTCTGACCTATTGCCTGAACTGCCTGAGTTTGCATCATGAACCTCTGCTCAATGGTCATCGGGGGTGGCGGTGGCAAATGTTGTTGCGGAGCTGCCTCTTCCTAGGGTGCCTGCTACTCTAGCTGAGCACGCCTCGCACCTATGTGCCTGTTATCAGACATCTGTAGAAATCACACACATATCAGATCTGACTCTGCAGTCTTTCAGCATAAGAAAAGATATACGGAAATCTTCATAGCACTGAACAATTGATCATTTCCACTGACAACTTCTCAGATAAAGAGGAAAGTGGAAAATGGATTACCCAACTAAATAACTGTCTTTATTAATAACTACACCAAGTTGCAGGGGATACCCACACCTTGGTGACAATAATTACAAAGATCCAACTTCATTACATGTTCATCATGATAAGAATCCAACAAAAGATAACCAACCTAACTCTAACTAAGACTAGCTAGACTAAGACACTGAATTAAGCATTATTACAGACTCCGACTCCATCGATCTATGGATCTAAATCTATGCGGGTCCTGCAGTCTAGGGTACCATAGTCGAAGCGACCATGGGGCGTTGAACGGTAAGGGTGCTGAATCACAACAGGGGCGGGAGAACCACCATCAAGATAGTGGCGTGTCGCGCATTTAGCACGCAATTCTGCAACCTCCGCCCAAACCTTGCCCAACTCGTCAAGGGTGTGGTCCAGCTCTATGTTGAGCACGGTGGCCAGGTTGACCATGCTTCTCAGCCTAGGATTGCCCTCACCAACTGGCGAGACAATCACGCCTCTAGCACTGCCGGTTGAACGACGAGGGTAGTACTTCAGGTCGAGGCCATTAGCTACCCCGCTAAACAACGAGCAATACTGAGAAAGTGCCTGTTGTGCTGCATCATGCATGGCTGCCTCGGCAGTATCCCTCTCAGTAATAGAATAGTGCTTTGAGAAGGCCTCTGCACCCTAGAGATCATCATCCGGACGGCGCACCAAGCAAGTAGCCTCCCACTGGTCCGGGTATAACCCGCGACGATACTGGTAGACTACACAAAGGTACTCGATGGACCAAGTGTGTCGGTTGAAGGCCTGATGCAACAGGGTATCGAGAGCATCGTGGAAGTGACATCCGTGAGCAGCGTCACAAGTGATGGGTCTAGGGATCCACCCCTTCGGCTCTGGCTCCTCCGAGCACTCCGTGCCGTGGCTCAAACTGCCACTGGCTTCGTCGTCGTCTCCGTCTCCGTCAGGGTCTCCTCCAATAGCTGGGATGCCCTGTGGTGGTGCAGGGGGCATCTCTAGCTGAGGTGCAGGGGAAGGCGGCCTCTCATACTCCACCTCCTGCCGAGGCGAGGGGGAAGAGTCCTGCTGCTCCTGCTCCTCGTGCAGGCGACGATACAGTCTCTCTAGGTGACTGGACTGACCTAACACCGTGCGACGCAGGGGACGCTCCGCCAGTCAAGAAGGCAAAAAGGGGATCACCAACTTACATGCAGTGCACCTGATACAGGCCATCTACAAAAAACATCGTAAGCACAAGAGTAAGAGTAGAACTACGAGACTAGAAAGTAAACAGAAAGAAGAGTCAGACAAAACTTTTGAGATAAGTAAATAACATAGAGTTGGTCAAGATGACCAACTTTTGAAAAGACACTAAGGTCAAGGTAAGGGTAAGAGTCTATAGTCCTTAGGACGACCATTCTAGTCTAGGTTAGCGGTCCTACAGTCAGCAAGGCTTTGATACCACTTATGTCACACCCGGTTTTGGAAGGTAAACCGAATGCAAACCATGTACGTGCCAGGATCAGACACATCGATTACATAATTGGACATCATCACACAATGCTTGAATTAAATAGCGGAAAGGTACTTAGTTACATCAAGATATCTGAGACATCCACAGAGTCTATTACATAAACATAGTGTTTAACAATAACATCAAAGTGCGGAGTATCGAAACGTAGAATGTAAGCCTACACAGGCAGCTGACTGGGGGTTTGCCACTAAAGTAAACTAGAACTCATCGTAGTCATGGAACTCATCAAAGTCCTCCATGTTGCCAGCTTCACCTCCTGAGCACTGAGTACAATGGGGACAACCTGGGGTGGGGTGGTTTGTAAAGCAAGTGTTGGGGACTTGTTCTCAAATGCTAAGAATTAAGAACAAGGCAACACAGAAAAATGTTAAGCATTAAAGTCCTTCGTCCTCCATAACGTTATATCCCTTCGGGATATAAAGTATCTCGGACAAAGGTTACGAAGGACATACCTTCGTAAGTATAACAAATGAGGGACGAAGCATTTATATAAATCACGAAGTAAAGAATAAACATTTAAAGGTTATCATGGAATCACTTTCATCTTTTCTAATATGAACAAATATAAATGATTTCAAATTACAAATGTACCTTCGGTCTTGAGGAAGGCAAGAATACAAGTGTAGTGTGAAGGCTAATGACAGGTTCGCGTGAACAGTACAGAGGTACTGCTCATCTATTTATAGGCACAGGTCGCAGCCTGTGACAAATTACAATTATGCCCCTTACAAAAGTTTACAACATTGACTTAGACCTCTATGGATAAAAAGGTCATTCTATCTCTATGTCGGTTTGTAGCGCCGAAGCTCCATGAAAAGGGACCTTCGGCCATCTCCTGGAGACGACTTCAGCCGAAGCTGCTTCTTCGTGTGAGACCTTCGGCGCACCGAAGCACGACCCCAACAGTAGCCCCTTTCGCGGTGCTAGATCGTTTTTCGTAACGAGCTTGACCCGTGAAAAAAAACCTCTTCAGCTTCGGGAAGCCGAAGGTCCAAAAAACACCTTCCCTGAGCTCGTTGCGGAGAAACGATCCGGCTTCCGAGCTCGTGCCAGGCCCATCTTGCAGAGTTACTGTTTGATTTTTGCGGTCCACTGCACAGCGAGTACGAGTGACTGCCCGCCTGGTGTAAAAATCCTGCCGCTTCGCCTTCTTACCTGCAGCACTATATAAACAAACGGGTAGGTGTGAAGTTACCACAGCATTCATTGCTATTTGCACTGTTTTGCTGCCAAAATTTTCCACCATAGCCGAAGCTTGACTGTTAGAATCGAACGAAGGTCCATCCCAACATCTGCTTCGTCAGATAGAAGAGCTTCGGAGAAAAGAAAAAAGAAAAAAGTGTCTGACTCCCCCAAACTCAGAATTAAAATGGTGAGAGTGCGATCTACGGCCAAAGTTGTGCGTGAGGGAGACGAAGCCGAAGGTTCGGACACCGTGCCTATCTCCGAAGCGATGCGGCGTTCCGGTCTAGTGGCTGCGGAAGAAATGCCCAGTGCTGCAGCAAACCCATCAACTGCCGAAGGAGAAGAAGAAAACATTGAAGGGACTGACTCCGAAGATGACTACCACATTGCTATGCCCAGCAAGCCCAGTCACCTGGATTTTGGGAAATCTACTGTTTCAAAAGCTGATCTTTCAAAGATGGTGAAAGCAGGTTATTTCAATGAAGATCAGAAGAAGCTACTCCGCTTCAGGGGAGAAGAAACCACCCCGAAGCCAGGGAAGGATGAGATTGTTATCTTCAAGAGCTTTTTAAAGGCTGGGCTTAGATTCCCTCTCCACAATATTATTGCGGAAATACTGAAGAAATTTGGTATCTACTTTCATCAATTGACTCCTAACGCCATCGTTAGGCTCAATGTTTATATCTGGGCTCTCCGAAGCCAAGCTGTGGAACCATTTGCCGACAGCTTCTGCCGAGTTCACGAATTGCATTACCAAACAAAGGCCAGAAAAGATGGGCTACATGATAATTTTGGTTGCTATAATTTCGCCTACCGGAAGACGACAAAGTGTCCTGTCATCAGCTACCGAAGCAAATGGCCAGCAGGTTGGAAATCTGAGTGGTTTTATGTAAAAGTTGACGAAGACAAAGAAAAATTGGTACAAAGCCCTCTGGATTTAATCTTCGGAGAGACAAGGCCGCGATGCCGCATCGGCGATCTAGAAGGTCCCACCTGGGCTGCTCTGGGTGAATTTGAAATTATTTCAGAACATATTGGCACCAGGGATCTAGTTCAGGAGTTTTTGGCATTCAAAGTTTTCCCTACTCT
The DNA here is from genome assembly GCA_029449295.1 of Zea luxurians. NCBI lineage: Eukaryota > Viridiplantae > Streptophyta > Magnoliopsida > Poales > Poaceae > Zea > Zea luxurians. Next base: position 5,745,028 of record JAOPSE010000005.1, on the reverse strand, counting down.
AAGAGAGTGGGAAATGCCGAAGCTGAAGGGAGAGAAGAAGAAGGGGGAGCTTGTCCGTCTGCCCTATCACTTTAAATTCAAGAAGTACTTTAAGAAACCCTGCAAAGAGTGGTTAGACACAGTTGAGACAATGTGCAATGAAATCTTGGGGAATTACTCCAAAAAAGAGGATCAATTAATGACAGCGGCCTTCGGCACTCGACCGAAGCGAAGGCTGAACCGAGTATTCGATGCCCTGGGCTTCGAGTACCCAGACTATGAGCAGTTGAACAAGGGTGCCGAGGGCCACAAAAGAAAAAGAGTGGCCGAAATTCTGACCAAGGATGAAGAGCAACCAGCAGCAGAGAAGAAAATTCCGAAGAAAAGGAAAATATCAACTCCGAAACGGAAAATATCCGAAGAAGAGAGGACCCCCACACCGCCTTCTACCAGCGACGTGGAAGAAATTTTAAAGGTAATGACTGAACCCATGCCCACGAAGCTAAGTCCATTAGGGCTCCAACTGACGAAGCTTTTTCAAAAGGTGGACGAGCCGGATCAGACGAAGATAAGCAAACCCAAGCGGCAAAGAATCATTACGGTAACTGAAGTTATCGATAAGACGCCGCCAAGGGCGTCAGTTCAGAAAACAGCAGCTGCCAAAAGCACCATAAACGTCGAAGTCGCACCTTCGGAGGTTGCGGCTACCGAAGCCGCTACAGCCGAAGATGTTAATTTAGAAACAACCATTGAGGATATTAACAAAATTTTGGAAGACATGGCTGCAGAAGAAGCTGGTGTTGCTACTGAAAAATCCATGGCCGCAGTGCCTGAAAAAGGAAAAGAAATAGCCGAAGACACTTCGGATGACGAAGCCTACTCCTTTCAGAATTTAGTTGGGCAAAAACTGACGAAGGACGAAATAGAAGAACTTAAAGACTACGCCAAATCTTGCGGCTACAAGTCAGGTGCCCTCCTATTTGGAGGTGTAGACGATGAAAAACTAGGCTGCATTCGAGACCAGACTGGAGCTAAGGTAATCGGTACTCTATCAAAGAGTATCGGTTTTCCGAAGCTAGAGACAGACATCAGCCGCTACCGACGACAACATATCGTCGGCAGCTTATTTTATTCTAACTTCAAGGTAAACAACCTTTTCTCTGGTTTTTATTGCCGTTAACAATGAAAATATTACTAACATAAGTTGTTTCTGTACAGAGCATGCTACTGAGCAAAGCTCTGAAGATGCAACAAGACTTGGAGGACAAAAAGCACGAAGCTATAATTGAAAACTTAGAAAGCAAAATAAAAGAGCAATCTGCCATCATTGAAAAGAAAGACTTCGAGCTCCAATCGACCGAAGGCTTGCTGGCTGAGACTGAGGCTAAATTATCAGAGTTGAATTCGAAGCTTATCAATCAATCAAAACAATTCGATCAGGAGAAGCTAGAACTGAATTCGAAGCTTAAAGCCGAAGTCCAGACCAGCTCAGAGTTGAAGAAAACATTAACAAGCCTTCAAGACAAATGCTTGAACTTTAGCAATAATTGTATTGGACGATTAAAGAAGATATTTTACTCTGTTGGAGCCAGCAGCGGGAAATTTAACCCTTCAGCGGAAAATTTACCCCAGGCCTTCGATCATATTGAAGCTGAAATCGAAGAGCTTGACGAAGTTATAGCCGGGCACGGCGATTTCTGTGCCTGGGTAGCTTCTCGGGGTACCGCTGCTGCATTTCTGAAGGCCGGCTGCGAACATGGAAAAATTGTCAACAGGCCTAACTTCACCTTATCTCCATCAATCCTGGATGATATGCCTGACCTCGCCCGAAGTATCTCCAATAGATTTATAAAAATGATATGGACGAAAGGCGGGCGGGAGAAGGCTGGAGACGAAGCCCGAAGTCATCTTGAACCAGTAAGAAATGATATTTCGTACTTACCTTTTCCTTTGGACTTGATTTTTACTCACGATTCCTTGATTCATGTAGGATGACGAAGGTGAAGATGATGCCTAAGATATGTCGCCGAAGCTGTCGCCGAAGCTGAAGCTTAATGAAGATTAGTAGAAGTGTGCTAGAAAAACTCAGGATAATTTTGTAACAATTCTTGTAAATAGAATTAAACTGTTATTCAAGGAACTTTGTACATACCTTGTAATATATTCTTACCCTTCGATTGAGGCGCTTTGATGTGGACGAAATCAGTATTTTGAGCCGAAGGCGAAAAAACACCTTCCCTTCTTTTCGTACACAACGAAGCATAAAAGCAATTCTTCTTTTTGCCGAGCAACGAAGCTTTCCTCTTTTGTATACAACATAGCATGACAAACAAAAAACCACTTCTCCGAAGCTTTTCTTTTACATAACGAATCATAACAAACCACTTCTCCGAAACTTTTCTTTTTGCCGAAGCAACCACTTAGGAACACAAATGCTATGAATGAATGCTTATGCATGCAAATGCCATGATGTAATGTAATGTGCAAATGAATGTCCGAAGCGTATGTCCGAAGCCACATTCTCAACGATTACTCCTGTAAAACCAACCACACATCAGCTCTGCATTCCCTTGGGAACGACTTTGGAGCATCTTTGCCTTTTACTTAGGCAGTATCAGCGTTGACTTTTCGCTGTAAGCTCTGCATCCCCTTAGGGACGTCTTTGGAGCTTCTTCGCCTTTTACTTAGGCGGTATAAGCTCTGCATTCCCTTAGGAACGACTTTGGAGCTTCTTCGCCTTTTACTTTCGGCGGAATCAGCGCTGACTTTTCGCTGTGAGCTCTGCATCCCCTTAGGGACGTCTTCGGAGCTTTTTTTCTTTTTCAGTTTCGGCACTCGATGGTGCGCTCTCAGCTTTTACATTTACATTCTTTGGGGGATTTTGCTCTTATAAAACTAAAAAGGAAAATTACATATGATGGCCCCATTAAAAACCTTTCTCCCCCTTTAGAAAGGAAAAGGGTGCCATGAAAAAAGGAAAGAAAAAACATAAAAAGTTACAGCAAGTTATACATAATATCGCCGAAGCTCATCCGCATTCCAAGATCTTGGAATTTCATTGCCATCCATGTCCTTCAGCCTGTACGAACCAGGCCTTGACGAAGATGCTACTAAGAAAGGCCCTTCCCATTTCAGTTGCAACTTGCCCACTGTATCCGGATTGGCCACTCTCCGAAGCACCAAGTGTCCTGGCTCAATATTTTTTAGCCGGACCTTTCTATCTCGCCATTTAAGTGTTTCAGCCTGGTACTTATTGATATTCTCCACGGCTTGAAGCCTGATCCCTTCTAAGGCATCTTTTTCCACGAGACAAATATCTTCGGGACCTGAATCTGCCGAAGCTACCACTCTTATTGATCCAGCTTTGGCTTCTTCCGGGGTTATTGCTTCGTCACCAAATAACAACTTAAATGGGGTAAAGCCTGTAGACCTTGATGTTGTTGTGTTATGGCTCCACACCACTTTGGTCAGCTGATCTGGCCACTTTCCCCTTGGTTGATTAAAGATTAGCTTCATTATTCCTGTCATTATGATGCCGTTGGCCCTTTCAACAAGCCCATTCGACTCCGGATGCCTGACTGACGCAAAGTGGATCTTCGTGCCAATTTGATCACAGAAATTTCTGAAATCTTCGGAGTCGAACTGTGTTCCATTATCTACAGTGATAGCCTTCGGCACTCCGAAGCGACAGACAATATTCTGCCAGAAAAATTTTTGGACAGTGGCCGAAGTTATTGTAGCTAATGGCTTCGCCTCAATCCACTTGGAAAAATACTCCACAGCAACTATAACATATTTCAGATTGCCTTGAGCCGGTGGTAATGGACCCAGCAAATCGAGGCCCCACCTTTGCAATGGCCAGATGGGTTGTATCAGCTGTGTCAAAGACGAAGGTTGTTTTTGATCTCTTGCACATTTTTGACAACCTTCGCACTTTTGAACTAACTCCGCTGCATCCGAAGCTGCCTTCGGCCAATAAAATCCTTGGCGGAACACTTTTCCAAGTAACGGCCTGGATCCAATGTGGGACCCGCACATGCCTGCATGTATCTCCTTCATCAACTCTATACCTTCGGCCCTAGACAAGCACTTGAGCAGCGGGGCACAAACTCCATGCTTGTATAACTCCCCTTCTATCATGACATAGGGACGAGCTCTTGCCTCTATCCTTTTATTATAAGCTTCGTCATCTGATAAGAAGTTACCCTGAAGGTAAGAGATTATTTCAGTTCTCCAATCTTCACTGTACACAGGAGAAATGTTAAGGACCGCTCTTTCGAGTAGCTCCACTGAAGGTGCCTTTATTGTTTCAAAGAATACATCCGAAGGTAGCGGCAGCCCCTGTGCTGCAGACTTGGCTAACAAATCAGCATGTTCATTTTGTCCTCGAGGGATATTCTTAACAGAAAATCCTTCGAAGGAAGCTTCGATCCTTCGGACTGTGTCTAGGTATTTTTCAAGCTTCGGGTCTTTAGCCTTGCCACTTTTGTCAATATGACCCGAAACAACCTGAGAATCAGTTTTAAGGATCGCCCTTCTGATCCCCATTGCCTTTAGTTTCCGAAGACCCAGGAGCAAGGCTTCGTACTCAGCGATATTATTTGTGCAGCTGAAGTCAAGTCTTGCTGCATAGCAAGTTTTAACCTTGGACGGTGAAACCAAAACAGCAGCTGCACCTGCTCCGAAGGTTCCCCAGGAGCCATCACAAAACACTGTCCATGCTTCGGCATCTTTATTCGCTTCTTCGTCCTGAGCCCCTGGCGTCCAGTCGGCAATGAAATCTGCCAATGCTTGAGACTGGATTGAGGATCTATGCACATAATCAATGTAAAATTCATTGAGCTCCGCAGCCCACTTTCCAATCCGGCCAGTAGCTTCTCTATTTCTCATGATGTCCTTCAACGGCTGCGAAGAAGGAACAATGATATTGTATGCCTGAAAATAATGCCGAAGCTTCCTGGATGCCATTAAAACAGCATACAACACCTTCTCCAGCTCTGTATAATTTTTCTTTGAGACACTAAGGACCTCAGATACAAAATATACTGGGACCTGCTTCTTGACTTGTCCATCAAACTTCTCCTGAACAAGTGCCGCACTTACTGCTGAGTGCGAAGCTGCCACATACAACAACAGAGGAGCCCCTGGCGTTGGTGGAGTTAATGTTGTGAGATCTATTAAGTATTGCTTGAGCTCTTCGAAGGCTTTTTGTTGACTCGGGCCCCACTGAAAGACTTCAGCTGACTTCAGCACCTCGAAGAATGGTAAGTTTCTTTCTGCTGATCTGGATATAAATCTGTTGAGGGATGCCAGCCTTCCTGTCAATCTTTGGGCCCCCTTTCTTGTGGTTGGCGGCTCCATTCGAAGTATAGCTTCGATTTTATTTGGGTTAGCTTCGATTCCTTTTGTTGAAACCAAGCATCCAAGAAATTTGCCCTTCTTCACCCCGAAGACACATTTTTCTGGGTTCAGCTTCAGACCAGCTTGTCTGAAGCTAGCGAAGGTCTCCTGCAGATCAGCAATATGATTTTCTTGCTTCGTGCTTTTTACGATGATGTCATCGACATAAGTCAACACATTTCTGCCTATCTGAGATTGGAGAACCTTCGCAGTCATTCTGCTGAAACTGCCTCCAGCATTCTTGAGCCCCTCAGGCATCCGAAGATAGCAATATGTACCACTTGGGGTGATGAAACTAGTCTTCGGCTCATCTTCCTTCTTCATCCAGATTTGATGATAGCCTGAGTAGCAATCCAGGAGACTCATGAGCTCTGAAGAAGCTGCTGCATCGACTAAAGAGTCTATCCTTGGCAGCGGGAATTCATCCTTCGGACAAGCCTTGTTGAGATCTGTGAAATCAATACACATTCTCCACTTGCCATTGGCCTTCTTCACCATAACAGTGTTAGCTAGCCACTCTGGATACTTCACTTCTCTGATAACTCCTGCACTAAGGAGTCTTTTCACTTCATTGCGAGCCCCTTCGGCCTTGTCATCAGACATTTTCCGAAGCCTCTGCTTACGGGGTCTGAAGGAAGGATCAACATTAAGCGAATGTTCTATAACATCCCGATTGACTCCACAGAGATCATTGGCTGACCATGCAAAAACATCTTTGTTGTTGAATAAAAACCTTATCAAGGTTTTCTCCTGGTCCTCAGACAACTGCGAGCCCAACAGCACCTTCTGGTCTGCTATATCTTCACACAATAACATGGGCTTCGGCTGATCCGCTGAAGCTGCCTTCTCCCTCCTGAATTTGTATTGTTCACAAGCTTCAGCTCCATCTATGTTATGGATTGCCTTGGAGTCAGTCCAGCTTCCTTCAGCCCTTCTAGCAGCTTCCTGGCTTCCATGAATAGCAATAGGCCCTTGATCCGAAGGTATCTTCATGCAGAGGTAAGCTGGGTGAAGAATTGCTTCGAAGGCATTGAGAGTACCTCGGCCAATGATAGCATTGTAAGGATACTCCATATCAACAATATCAAACACAATTTGCTCAGTCCTTGTGTTGTTAACAAATCCGAAGGTTACCGGCATGGTAATCTTCCCAAGTGCTACAATCTGCCGCCCTCCGAAGCCACAAAGGGGGTGCGTAGCATCATGAATCTTGTCTTCAGGCTCTTGCATTTGTCTGAAGGCTTTAGCAAATATAATGTCAGCTGCACTGCCTGTATCAACTAGGACATTGTGGACCAGAAATCCTTTGATTACGCAAGAGATGACCATGGCATCATTGTGAGGATAATCCTTAAGCTGAAGGTCCTCCTGAGAGAAAGTAATTGGAATGTGGGACCATTTTGACTTGATGAAGGGTCCCTGCACTCCAACATGCTGCACTCTTCTCTGAGCCTCCTTCTTCTGCTTCTTGTTAGCCGGCTCTGAGCAAGAACCGCCTGTTATCGGGAGCACCAGCTTTGAAGCCGAAGCAGCTCCAGCTTGATTGTTGAACGAAGCCATCAGCTCAGAAAAGTGGAAGTGAGTTCACCGGAGGTGGGCGCCAATGTTGGGGACTTGTTCTCAAATGCTAAGAATTAAGAACAAGGCAACACAGAAAAATGTTAAGCATTAAAGTCCTTCGTCCTCCATAACGTTATATCCCTTCGGGATATAAAGTATCTCGGACGAAGGTTACGAAGGACATACCTTCGTAAGTATAACAAATGAGGGACGAAGCATTTATATAAATCACGAAGTAAAGAATAAACATTTAAAGGTTATCATGGAATCACTTTCATCTTTTCTAATATGAACAAATATAAATGATTTCAAATTACAAATGTACCTTCGGTCTTGAGGAAGGCAAGAATACAAGTGTTGTGTGAAGGCTAATGACAGGTTCGCGTGAACAGTACAGAGGTACTGCTCATCTATTTATAGGCACAGGTCGCAGCCTGTGACAAATTACAATTATGCCCCTTACAAAAGTTTACAACATTGACTTAGACCTCTATGGATAAAAAGGTCATTCTATCTCTATGTCGGTTTGTAGCGCCGAAGCTCCATGAAAAGGGACCTTCGGCCATCTCCTGGAGACGACTTCAGCCGAAGCTGCTTCTTCGTGTGAGACCTTCGGCGCACCGAAGCACGACCCCAACAGCAAGGGTGAGTACACATCAACGTACTCAGCAAATGTCCCGTTTGGCTAAAGTGGACTAGTTGTATGTGGAGTTAAGGTTAAGCAATTGCTTTTAGTTGGTCAAGTTTTATTACTATAAGTAGAGCCAAGTTTTAGTAATAACCCAGTTATTATCCAGACGCACTCCCTCCAAGAAGAAATACAAGAGATCAGATTTATAACCATCATTGCTAATCATCATCATAAAAGTAACCAAAGTTCTTCTAATCGAAGAGGATCCCAAGGCTGCTCATAACCGTGAGCATGGCTGATATACCAGTTTCTAACACTCTGTAGAGGTTGCACACTTTACCCACAAGTCATGATTCCCATTCTGCCCGGGGTTCTAGCCTCCCCATTGATCACTACCAAGGTGACCTAGCAGGGTCTCACTATGTAGCCTTAACAAAGATTTCCTAGAGGTCATAGCCGGCCGTTAGGTTTCTCCAATTTGATAAACACAGTACATCTCCCCAGAGGAAGGGTGACTAACAAAACCAAATCAAAGAACCTCTGCCACCATCGGTAGAGCAAGTACTGTGCCCGGACCCCATTGACGGCCCTACGGTGAAGCCAACTACTCCTCTGGTTCCTCTAATTAATCAGCTAAGGGCGTCCCATTCCACCCTCATGGTTGCACTGTTATCCTGGGTTGTCACCCCCCAAACAGGTCCTTACAGAGAGGCACTCAGGAAACAGCTTGAGCCCCTAAAGTAATCACAAGAACCATATCGGGATAACATCATTGTATCATAAAAGATCACATCATGTTAATTGATTAAGTTAAAGCAATAGCATAAGCTAACCATGATTAACCCAAGAGGGTAAACAAGGGTAAGGTAAATACAGACTAGTCAATCCTTAAGTTTCAGTAATGTAATACGGGACAGTGAATTATAAAGTAAAGTAGGACATGATAGGTCTGAGGACACTTGCCTTCACCAGGTTGTTGCTCAGAGGGATCTTCGGCAACACAGTCAGGAACCATGAGCTGCTCGTTGTCTAAGTAAAGAGAGCATACATTCAATACATTTGGAAGGTAAAAATGAACATCACATCACACATGTACAAACATTGGCATACAACTCAAAAAGGTATAGTATTAAGTACAGGGGAATGAGATCAAGTTATAAAATGGACTAATCCTAATTGGGGAATTGATTACTCTCTAAGTGTTTGGAACATAGTTCAAAAAGGTTAAGAGGTAATTAAACAAGTAGAGATTAAATTATAAGAGGAACTACTCTTATTTAGGAATTTGATTATCCTTTAAGTGTCATCCAAAATTACATACCTAATTCTATTTATGTCATTAAGGCCTAAAGGTTAAACCAAAAATGAATCCATGTACTGCATAACACTAATCTCACAAGATTAATTATACTTTACTCCTAGGATTCTCCTTTTATTTATTTCATTAAATAAATAAATCAACATACACTTTAATTCTATATTCTAAGTTTAAAAATTAAAGTATACAGATTATAGTTGACCATATTTTATTTGAACAGAGAATAATTTTGTGAACATTTTGCAATTCGAACCACTAAATTTGGAGCTCATATGAAAAAGATATGAAATAAACAAGTTTTGAAGTTTGAAATATGAAATTAAGGCTAAATAGGTGATTAAATAAAAGTCCAGGGGTCTAACTAAAACAAACCAGGGACCTATGCGCTAAAACAGAGGATGACGTGTTGATTTCCAAAAAACCAGGGGGGTTCTTAAGCAAAAAAACCATGTGAAGGGGTATCGGGCTCCCTCAACCGTTGGATCAGAAACCGACGGGTGAGATTAGATCGCACGGGCGCGCAGGCGCGGCTGACAAGCGGGGCCAGGGCGGGCTGCCCGACCGGGCCCTGAGGCAGTGGCACGGGTGAGGGGGAGAGAGGGCGCGGTTAGATCCCGATCGAAGGGCTAGGATTAGATCTACTCGGGTTGAGTCCAAACCACCCAATCTTGGACAGACGACCAAGATCTAACGGCCAGGGCTGGCTTGGGCGCGGTTGTGCTGCTCGGTCCCGCGGCGAGAGTTCGCCGAAGACAAGCAGACCGGCCACGGTGGGGCGCTAGAGGCTCGGGGACTAACCTAGGCGCAATCAGGGAGGTCTGGCGAACTCGGCCATGGCCTACACGCTGGCGCAGACCACGACGGAGCGGGCTATCGGCGGTGCTGGATTGCTCCGCCGAGCAATCGCGCGAGCTATAGAGCGAGGATAACCAAATTAAGGGCACGGGCAGGCTGCTCACCTCGAGTAGAAGTGCTGGTGTCGCGTAGCAACGGCAGAGGCGAAGGGGCTCGACGGGGCGACGGTGGTGGACTCTGGCTGCGCAAGAAAACTCTCCGGTGAGCGTGGACTGGACGTAGCAGGGAGGGAGAGGGCACACCGAAGGGTGTCCCGAGTAGCTGACGGCTAGGCGAAGCTCACCGTGGCACTGGACGGGGCACGGGCGCAACGGCGGCCACGAAATAGGCGGTGGGCGTCGGCGGGCGGTGGCAGAGCTCTCGGTTCGCGTGGGCAGAGCAAGAGAGAGGGCGAGGGAGCTGGGCAGAGGGCGCAAATGAGAGAGGGGATGTGGGCGAGTAGGGCGCGGGGCTCAAAAGGGGTGTGGGGGCTCAGACGTGGCCGGAGAACGTGCGGTCGTGGGTGCTTCCATGGCGGGGAGATCATGGGCGAGAGGTTAGAGACGGGCTGACAGGTGGGGACGGTGGGACAGAGAGAGAGGGAGCGAGCGCGCGCGAGGGAAACAGTGCCGACAGCCCGGCCCCACGGTGCAGCGAGAGAGAGAGGGTGAGAGCGTGCTCGGGTTGGCGCCGACAGGCAGGACCCACCTGTCAGACACAAGGGACGAGCGGGTGCGGGCGCGCGCGCGGGCTGGGCTAAATGGGCTGACTTGGGCTGAAATGGCCTTTTCTATTTTCCTTGAATTTCTATTGCCTTTTCTATTTATTTTCTCCAGGGTTTTCAATTCAAGTTTCAAATTCAAACCAAATCAAATATGTGCAACAATTGAAAAAATATTTAGGCTCAATATGATGCAACATTCCATGACTCATGTTGGGGACTTGTTCTCAAATGCTATGAATTAAGAACAAGGCAACATAAAATGTTAAATGTTAATGCCCTTCGTCCGCTGAAGCATTATCTCCCTTAGGATATAATGAACTTCGGACGAAGACCATAAGCAAAATATCACGAAGGTCTTACCTTCATGATCAGTTCTATAAAACAATGTAAACAATGCTAGAACATGAAACATTAAAGAAATTTATACCAAAAACAAATATTGTTATACATATATTTTATTATACAAACTTGAGTATTAAAACATAATACTTAGGCACATTTATACCTTTGCCTTGGCAAAGAACAATAATTCCAGTGTGATGCGTCAATGATTACAGGATTGCGTGAACAGTAAAGGAGTATTGTTTATCTATTTATAGGCACAGGACGCAGCCTGTGAGAAATTACAATTATGCCCCTTACAAAAGATTACAATTATGACTCAGACCCTCATGGACTAAGAAGTCATTTCATCTTTAATTCGGTTCGAACCTTCATCTTCAGATAAGTTATAGTATCAAAGCTTCATGAGTGGTAGCTTCGGCACTACGTTTAAACGGATTTGCCGAAGGTGTTTCTTCCTGCAGGACCTTCGGCGATGAAGCATGGCCCCAACAGTAGCCCCTTCGCGGTGCTAGATTGTTTTTCGTAACGAGCTTGATCCGTGAAAAAGTCTCTTAGGCTTCGGGAAGCCGAAGGTCCGAAAAACACCTTCCCTGAGCTCGTTGCCGGGAAACGATAAAATTTCTGAGCGCGGAGTGGTCCCACCATGCGGATTCACCTTCTCGGGTTTTGTGGCCCACCGTTTAGTGGGTGCGAGCGATTGTTCATCCAGTGTAGGAGACTTGACAATTCACCTTCTTACCTGCAGCACTATATAAACAGACGAGTAGGTGTGAAGTTACCACAGCTTTCATTGCTATTGCACTGTTTTGCTGCCAGGAATTTAACCATAGCCGAAGCTTGACCCTTGCACTCAAACGAAGCACCACCTCGGATTCTGCTTCGTCACAAGAAGAGCTTCGGAAAAAAGGTCATTAATTTCAAAAAACTTCTAGGAATTCATAATCAAATGGCTAGAGTGCGTTCCACTGCCAGGGTTGATCGTGAGGGAAATGAGACCGAAGCCACCGAAACTGTCCCAATTTCCGAAGCAATGAGGCAGTCTGGGCTTGCAACATCAGAGGATACATCTGCCGCTGAAGCAAAACAAGCTGACGTTGAAGAAGATGAATTTGAGGATGAGTTCTGTGCAATGCCATCTAAACCCAGCCACTTAGAGTTTGGGAAGTCTACTATTACCGAAGGTGATATGGCTAAGTTACTGAAGCTAGGCTATTTTAGTGAAGACAAAAGGGAGCTGATTCGCTTCAGGGGAGAAGAAGTTACCCCGAAGCCAGAAAAAGATGAGGTGGTGGTTTTTAAGAGCTTCTTCAAAGCAGGGTTAAGATTTCTCCTGCATGGGATGATTACATATGTTTTAGAGAGATTTGGGATTCACCTTCATCAGTTAACTCCTAACGCCATTGTTAGGCTAAGTGTTTACATCTGGGCACTCCAAAGCTAGGAGGCAGAGCCACTTGCCGAAGGTTTTTGTCGGGCACACGAGCTTCATTACCAGACAAAAGCTAGAGAAGATGGGCTGCATGATAATTTCGGCTGCTACAATTTTGCATATCGGAAAGATGCCAAGTATCCAGTTATCAGCTATCGTACGAAATGGCCAGCTGGCTGGAAGAGTGAATGGTTTTATGTCAAAGTAGATGAGAAAAAGGAGAAGCTAGTTCAGAGCCCTTTGAGTTTAACCTTCAGAGAATCTAGGCCCTGATGCGTCATGGATCCAAATAGTCCATGCCAGATTGCACTGGGCGAATTTCGGGTTGTTGCAGAGCACATTGGCACCATGGATCTGGTCCAAGAATTCTTAGCCTTCAGAGTATTCCAAACTTTGAAGGAATGGGACATGCCAAAGCTTAAAGGGGAGAAAAAGAAGAAAGAGCTTGTTCGGCTTCCTTATTATTACAAGTTTAAAAAATATTTTAAAGCACCTTGCCAAGAGTGGTTGGACACAATTGAGGTTATGTGCAACGAGATCCTTGGCAACTATTCTAAGAAAGAAGATCAGTTAATGACTGCGGCTTTCGGTACTCGTCCGAAGCAAAGAATGAATCAGGTGATGGATGCCTTGAATTTTGATTATCCTGACTATGAGCAATTGGGCAGAGGTGCCGAAGGCCAGAAAAGAAAAAGAGTTGCCAGCGTCCTTGACAAAGAAGCTACTAAATTGGCTAAAAAGGACAAATAAATTTTTTATAAAGGAAAACTTAGCCCTGAGCCGAAGACAGCTACTTCAAAGAAAAGGAAAGCTACGGCCCCGAAACCAAAAACGTTGGGCCATGAGGGAGAAGCTCCTGCGACGCCTTCTGCTGCCGATGTGGAAGAAATTCTAAAGGTAATGACTGAACCTTTGCCTATCAAGCTAAGTCCGCTGGCGCCACAACTGACGAAGCTTTTTCAGAAGGAAAAGGAGCCTTCGGCAACGGAAAGTCCTGCTAAGCTGAAAAAACGGAGAATTATCCAAGTGGCCGATGTTATTCATCAGACACCGCCGCCGGCATCGGCATCAAAAATACCAATTACTGAAGGCGCTGGCGCTGCCGAAGCTGAAGCCGCCGAAGCCGAAGGTGCCAAAGCCGAAACCGCTGAAGATTCTGATCTAGAAACCACACTTGGTGATATTGATGACATGCTTCTAAAAATGGCTGAGGAAGAAGCTGCTGCGGCCGCGGTGAACACAACAATTGAGAAAGGAAAAGAGCAAATTGAAGATACTTTGGAAGAGGAAGACTTCAATTTTCAAGATATACTAGGGCAAGAGTTATCAGAAACTGAAAAAGAAGAACTGAAGAAATATGCTGTATCCTGTGGGTACAAACCAGGGGCTTTGCTTTTTGGCGGAGTCAATGAAGGGAAATTGAGATGCCTTTGGAATCGAACCGAGGCAAAGGTCGTTAGGACTTTCTCGAAGAATGTTGGCCTGCCGAAGATTGAGGCGGACCTCTGCAGGTACCGGCGACAGCATGTCGCCGGTAGCCTGTTCTATGCTAATTTTAAGGTAAAACTCTTAACTTTTTATTATTTTTTAAATTAAGATGTTTTCTGACGAAGGTTGTTTTGCGAGAGTATATTACTAAGTAAAGTGCTGAGGGTGCAACAAGATCTCGAAGATGAGAAAAACGAAGCTACAATTAAAGATCTAGAAAATAAAGTAAAAAATCACGAAGCTGCTTTGGAGAAAAAGGACTTCGTCATCCACTCCATGGAGGGTTCGCTGGTAGAGGCTCAAGACGAAATTGACAGATTAAACAGTAAATTACTTATAAAATCAGAAAAATCTGAGCAAGAAAAGAAGAATCTTGAAACGAATCTCAAAACCGAAATTGAGAAGAATTCAAATTTGCAGAAATCATTGAAGGAGCTTCAGGATAAATGTTTAGACTTCGGCAACCGATGCGTGCAGCGGCTGAAGGATGTCTTTTACTCAGTTGGAGCCAGCTCTGAAAAGTTTACACCTTCAGTTGAAAACCTGCCAAGCACCTTTGAATATATTGAGGGCGAAATTGATGCGCTTGACGAAGTTATCGCTGGGCATGCCGATTTCTGCGCCCTGTTAGCTTCTCGCGGCACAGCTACTGCTTTCCTGAAGACTGGCTGCACGCACGGGAAAATTGTTAATAGGCCAAACTTCAGTTTGTCACCAGCAGATTTGATTGACATCCCCAGCCTAGCTCGAAGTATAGGAAACAGGTTTATGACTCAAATTTGGATAAACGGCGGGCGAAAAATGGCTGGTGACGAAGCTCGAAGCCACCTTAAGCCAGTGAGAAACTTATACTTGTTACTTTTACCTTCTCCTTGAACTCTGCGCTTTTCTCATTCCGTTTTAATATGTACAGGATGATGAAGCTAAAGAATTATGAGCTGAAGCCTTAACAGATGTTCTGAAAGACTTTGCTGCAGAAGATTCTAGAGAAAATTTTGTAATATGATTGTAAAGAAATTTATGTAAATTTGTGCGTACCTCGTAATATATCTTTACCCCTTTGTCCGTGTACGATCTGCTTTGCTGTGGATGAAATTTTCTTTTTGAGCCGAAGGCGAAAAACACCTTCCCTTCTTTTCATACACAACGAAGCATGAAAATTTCTTCTTTCTGTTTTTCCCCGAAGCTTTATCCTCATAGCCGAAGCATCTGCCTTGTCTGTATGATATGATGATAATGATCCTATGTATGTCTAAATGAATGTTTATGAATGCAAATGTCATGATGCAATGTATCGAGCAAATGAATGTCCAAATACATATTCGAAGCCATAATCATAGCCTTCATTCCCTTAGGAATGACTCAAATCTCTTTGCCGCTTATTTTTCGGCTTCACCGTTTATTTTTCGGTGTATCAGCGCTAACTTTTCGCTGTAAGCCTCCCTTAGGAGCTTCTTCGCCTTCTACTTCGGCGGAATCAGCGTTTATTTGTCGCTGTAAGCCTCCCTTAGGAGTTTCTTCGCCTTTTACTTCGGCGGAATCAGCGTTTATTTTTCGCTGTAAGCTCTGCATTCCCTTAGGAACGACTTTTGAGCTTCTCCCTGTTTTCTTTTCTTTTTTCTTTGCACTCGATGGTGCGTTCTCAGCTTTTACATTTACATCTTTGGGGGATATTGCTCTTATAGAGCTGAAATAAGAAAAAGAGAAATTACATGTTGTGGCCCAATTAAAAACCTTTCTCCCCCTTTGGAAAGGAAAAGGGTGCCATAAGAAAGAATAGAAAAAATTACATAAAGCTAGACATAATATCGCCGAAGATCATCCACATTCCATGATCTAGGAACGTCATTGTCGTCCATATCCTTCAATCTGTAGGAACCGAGGCTTGACGAAGATACTACCAGAAAAGGTCCTTCCCACTTCAGCTGTAGCTTGCCTACTGTGTCTGGGTTGGCCACTCTCCGAAGCACCAAATGTCCTGGCTTGATATTCTTTAGCCGAACCTTTCTATCACGCCATTTTATTGTTTCAGCTTGGTATTTATTGATGTTTTCCACAGCCTGAAGCCTGATCCCTTCTATAGCATCTTTATTCACAGAATAATCAGCTTCGTCTTCTGCCGAAGCCATTGTTCTTATTGATCCTGCTTTTGCTTCTTCTGGAGTTATTGCTTCGTCACCAAATAATAACTTGAATGGTGTAAAGCCTGTTGACCTTGATGCTGTTGTATTGTGGCTCCACACCACTTTAATTAATTCATCTGGCCATTTTCCTCTGGGCTGATTGAAGATTAATTTCATTATTCCCATCATTATGATGCCATTAGCTCTTTCGACAAGTCCATTTGACTCTGGATGCCTAACCGATGCAAAATGGATCTTCATGCCAATTTGTCCACAGAACTCTTTAAAAGCTTCAGCATCAAACTGTGTTCCGTTATCCACAGTAATGGCCTTCGGCACAACGAAGCGACAAACTATATTCTGCCAGAAAAATTTCTGAATGGTAACCGAAGTTATTGTGGCTAAAGGCTTCGCCTCAATCCACTTGGAAAAATATTCTACTGCTACCACAACATATTTTAAATTTCCTTGTGCTGGTGGTAGCGGGCCTAACAAATCAAGGCCCCACCTTTGCAATGGCCAAGTGGGCTGTATTAACTGAGTCAGAGACGAAGGCTGTTTTTGATCTCTTGCGCATTTCTGACAGTCTTCGTACTTTTGGACTAATTCCGCTGCATCCGAAGCTGCCTTTGGCCAATAAAATCCTTGACGAAAAACTTTTCCTAGCAAAGGCCTAGATCCAATATGAGATCCACACAGGCCTGCGTGTATTTCCTTCATCAATTCTATACCTTCGGCTCTAGATAAACATTTGAGTAGTGGAGAACAGACTCCATGCTTGTACAGCTCCCCTTCTATTATAACATATGGTCGAGCTCTTGCCTCTATTCTCTTGTTATAAGCTTCGTCATCTGAAAGGAAATTACCCTGAAGGAAAGAAATGATCTCAGTTCTCCAATCTTCACTATGAACAGGAGATATATTGAGGACTGCTCTTTCAAGAAGTTCAACCGAAGGTGCTTTTATTATTTCAAAAAATACTTCCGAAGGTAAGGGCAACCCCTGTGCTGCTGACTTGGCTAGCAAATCAGCATGTTCATTTTCTCCTCGAGGAATGTTTTTGACAGAAAACCCTTCAAAGGAAGCTTCAATCCTTCAGACTGTGTCTAAATATTTCTCAAGCTTCAGGTCTCTTGCTTTACAACTCTTGTCAATATGGCCAGAAATAACATGGGAATCGGTTTTAAGAACCGCCCTTCTAATCCCCATTGCCTTTAACTTCCGAAGGCCCAAAAGCAAAGCTTCGTACTCAGCAATATTGTTTGTGCAGCTAAAATCAAGTCTTGCTGCATAGCAAGTTCTGACTTTGGAGGGTGCAACTAACACAGCAGCTGCTCCTGCCCTGAAGGTTCCCCAAGAACCGTCACAAAATACCGTCCATGCTTCGGTATCTTTAGTTGTTTCTTCTCCTTGAGCCCCTGGCGTCCAATCGGCAATGAAGTCTGCTAATGCCTCGGACTGTATTGAGGATCTGTGCACATAATCAATGCTGAACTCATTGAGCTCCGCAGTCCACTTTCCAATTCTTCCAGTGGCTTCTCTGTTTCTCATGACATCCTTCAAAGGTTGTGACGAAGGGACAATTATATGATATGCTTGAAAATAATGTCGAAGCTTCCTGAATGCCATTAAGATGGCATATAAGACCTTCTCCAATTCTGTATAATTCTTCTTTGATAGACTAAGAACTTCGGAGACGAAGTATATTGGGGCTTGCGTTTTGGTTTGTCCCTCAAGTTTTTCTTGAACAAGTGCCGCACTCACTGCTGAGTGCGAAGCTGCCACGTACAGCAACAGAGGAGCCCCTGGCGCTGGTGGAGTTAACGTTGTTAGGTCTATCAAATACTGCTTCAGCTCTTCGAAGGCCCTCTGCTGAGCTGATCCCCAATGAAAGACTTCGGCTGACTTCAGCACTTCGAAGAATGGTAAATTTCTCTCTGCTGATCTAGATATGAATCGATTGAGAGATGCCAGTCTTCCTGTCAGTCGTTGAGCCCCCTTCTTCGTGCTTGGCGGCTCCATCCGAAGAATAGCTTCGATCTTATTTGGATTAGCTTCGATTCCTTTTGTTGAGACCAGACAACCAAGGAATTTCCCCTTCTTTACTCCGAAGACACACTTCTCTAGATTCAGCTTCAGACCAGCTTGTCTGAAATTAGCAAATGTCTCTTGCAGATCAGCAATGTGATTTTCTTGCTTGGTGCTTTTTACTATAATATCATCAACATAGTTTAGCACATTTCTGCCTATCTGAGAATGGAGAACCTTCGCTGTCATTCTGCTGAAGCTTCCTCTAGCATTCTTGAGTCCCTCAGGCATCCGAAGATAACAATATGTTCCACTGGGGGTTATGAAGCTGGTTTTTGGCTCATCCTCCTTCTTCATCCAAATTTGATGATAGCCTGAGTAACAGTCTAGCAGACTCATAAGCTCTGACAAAGCTGTTGTGTCTACCAGAGAATCTATCCTTGGTAATAGAAATTCATCCTTTGAACAAGCCTTATTGAGATCAGTAAAATCAATACACATTCTCCATTTACCATTGGCTTTCTTCACCATAACAGTGTTGGCTAGCCACTCTAGGTATTTCACTTCTCTGATGACCCCGACGCTAAGAAGTCTTTTTACTTCATTCCGAGCACCTTTAGCTTTGTCGTCAGACATTTTCCGAAGCCTCTGCTTTCTAGGTCTGAAGGATGCGTCAACATTGAGCGAGTGTTCAATGACATCCCTGTTAACACCACAGAGATCATTAGTTGACCATGCAAAGACATCTTTGTTATTGAACAGAAACCTTATCAAGGTTTTCTCCTATTCCTCAGACAATTGAGATCCCAGCAACACCTTCTGCTCTGCGATATCTTCAAATAAAAGCATGGGTTTTGGCTGATCGGCCGAAGCAGCCTTCTCCCTTCTGTACTTGTACTGCTCACAAGCTTCGACTTCATCTATATTATGGATTGGCTTTGAATCTGTCCAGTTCCCTCAGCCTTTCTAGCAGCTTCCTGACTCCCATAAATAGCAATAGGTTTTTGATCCGAAGGTATCTTCATGCAAAGATATACTGGATGAAGAATTGCTTCGAAAGCATTGAGTGTTCCGCGACCAATGATTGCATTGTAAGGGTACTCCATGTCTACAATGTCAAACACAACTTGCTTAGTCCTTGTATTGTTGACAAATCCGAAGGTCACTGGCATGGTAATCTTGCCAAGCGCTACAATTTGTCTTCCTCCGAAGCCACAAAGAGGGTGCGTAGCATCATGAATCTTGTCTTCTGGCTCTTGCATCTGTCTGAAGGCTTTAGCAAATATAATGTCGGCTGCACTGCCTGTATCAACCAAAACATTGTGGACTAGAAATCCTTTGATGACACAAGATATGACCATAGCATCATTGTGAGGGTAATCCTTGAGCTGAAGGTCCTCTTGGGAAAAGGTAATTGGGATATGAGACCATCTTGACTTGATGAAGGGTCCCTGTACCCCGACATGTTGTACCCTTCTCTGTGCCTCCTTCTTCTGCTTCTTATTGGCCAGTTCTGAGCACGATTCGCCTGTTATTGGGAGCACCAGCTTCGTAGTCGAAGCAGCGCTAGCTTTGTTGTTGAACGAAGCCATCAGCTCAAAAAGTGGAAGTGAGTTCACTGGAGGTGGGCGCCAATGTTGGGGACTTGTTCTCAAATGCTATGAATTAAGAACAAGGCAACATAAAATGTTAAATGTTAATGCCCTTCGTCTGCTGAAGCATTATCTCTCTTAGGATATAATGAACTTCGGACGAAGACCATAAGCAAAATATCACGAAGGTCTTACCTTCGTGATCAGTTCTATAAAACAATGTAAACAATGCTAGAACATGAAACATTAAAGAAATTTATACCAAAAACAAATATTGTTATACATATATTTTATTATACAAACTTGAGTATTAAAACATAATACTTAGGCGCATTTATACCTTTGCCTTGGCAAAGAACAATAATTCCAGTGTGATGCGTCAATGATTACAGGATTGCGTGAACAGTAAAGGAGTACTGTTCATCTATTTATATGCATAGGACGCAGCCTGTTAGAAATTACAATTATGCCCCTTACAAAAGATTACAATTATGACTCAGACCCTCATGGACTAAGAAGTCATTTCATCTTTAAGTCGGTTCGAACCTTCATCTTCAGATACGTTATAATATTGAAGATTCATGAGTGGTAGCTTCGGCACTATGTTTAAACGGATTTGCCGAAGGTGTTTCTTCCTGCAGGACCTTCGGCGATGAAGCATGGCCCCAACCACTCATATGTTTTGGGCAAAGTAAATTAAATAATCCCTCACTAATACAACTAACTCTAATTAAAAGAGAAAGAGAGAGCGAAAACTAGAGAGAGAGAGAAACTAGAGTGAGATAGAGAATAGTAACACCTGAATTTGGATCGTCATAAGAAAGAAATTTTATACCCCCAAATTCAGGGTGTTACAGCACCACAACGGAGTTACAACTAAGAAAAGTGCTCGAATCTCTATCACAGTGCACCAGATGTGTGAATGCGAAGTCTCGGCATCTTAGGATGTTCAAGTGGTGCTTGGTTTTCTATTCCATGCGCCTAGGGGTCCCTTTTATAGCCCCAAGGCAGCTAGGAGCCATTGGAGCTCCATTTGGAAGGCAATAGTTGCCTTCTACCCGTGGGCGCACCGGACAATCCGGTGCACCACCGGACAGTGAACAGGCACAATTTCCTTCCTTTTTCTGGTGAAGCCGACCGTTCCAGCCACGCGCTTTTGGCACACCGGACAATACGGTGGCACACCGGTGCGGCCTGGTGACCGTTGGCGAAGTCCACGTGTTGCCCGCTGATTGTGCTGCCGACCGTTGGCGTGGGCACGGCTGGCTCACCGGACAACTGATTTTCTTGAGAGTGGCATGTTTGCCGCGGGAGCCAGCTTGAGCACCGGACACTGTCCGGTGCACCTCAGGCTGGTGCAAGTCTGGCTGGACTCAGCCAAACTTCTCCAATCCAATTTCTCTCGTTTTGACAAGGTTCCTAGCACTTATTAGAATAATGTTAGTACCAAAAACAATTTACTAAGGATAGAATCATACCATGATTTTTCATTTGCATCTCTTTGACACTTAGCACAAAACAATATGTGTTGAGCATCTAATCACCAAAACATTTATAGAAATGGCCCAAGGGCACATTTCCCTTTCAATCTCCCCCTTTTTTGGTGATTTATGCCAACACAATAAAAGCAACTCAAAATGCAACAACATTTTCAAAGATAAGCTAAAGAGTGCAAATTGAAGACCAATTCATCTCACATAGGATTTGGCATATTTGGATCACTTTTGCCACCACTTGGTTTATTTTCTCAAAATAAATTCATTTTCCTATCTCTATGTCAAAAACACTTGTTTTGGCAAATCAAGAGATCATTCAAGAGTAATTTTGATCAAGTGCCGAAAACTCCCCCTTTTCCCATAATCAAATTTCTCCCCCACAAGAGAACAATTTTTGCAATAAGAGGGTTTTGATCAAACACCAAGAATCTAACACTAAAATTTTGAAATTCATAAGTGGTTGGCTAATCCAGTTGCTTTGGCCTTAATTTCTCCCTCTTTGGCATTAAGCACCAAAACAGGAGAACTATTTGGCCCTTTAACCCCATTGCCTCACTAAAATGTCAAATAAGATCAAAGGCAATGAGAAAACACAAATAAAAACTTGGGACATGATACATTGATACCGTAATGCAGTGGAAGCCCTTTCTTTGTCCAAGTTCAAATTTTCCCTTTCAATTCAACTTTGAGACTATATCAAAAGTACTCACGCAAACACGTTAGTCTCAAATGATCAAGTTGTAGTACATCCTCCCTCTAAACATGTGCATCATGTGCATAGGGACTTGTGAGGTCTAGGGATGACTTGTACAACTTGAGCATAAAAAATAAGAAAGTAAAGACATTAATGCTCAAATTAATATCATCTAAGACATAAAACACATGTATGTTATAGATCAGTCCAAGTTCCGTGAATCTAAAACATTTAGCTCACTACACAGCCTACAAAACCTTTTCTCATCTAAAGGCTTGGTGAAGATATCGGCTAGCTGGTTGTAAAGCCCGAAATTGGTAGAAGAAAAAAAAAATAAATAAATCTTCTTATACTGGTATTTCAATTGTGCACTTGACCTATGTGTAAAACTCACTAACAAATTCAAATTCAAATGGTAAATTTTGAAATGGAGAAAGGAACAATATGAGTGGGTTTCACATTTCAAACATCTACTAAACAAATAAATTAGTTAAAATAAATATATAATTGCATCATGATTGATTTTTTGAGTAAGCATTATGTTTGAAGTTTGGAACATTATTTGAATCAGAATTAAGAAAGAATAGAAATTAAAAAAAAGAATAGCAAAACAGGAAAGTAATAATAAAAGAAAAAGAATAGAATAATAATAATAAAATAAACTTTGAATCATGCTGTATTTTTATTTGTGCATCCCAATATTTGAATCTCAAATGAAACACTTGTGTTGAATTTGAAGTTTGAAAATAAAATGATACGAGAATAGGAAAAAAAATCCAAAATAAGAAACTAAGCGCTTGGGGCAATCCTCCTCAATTTGGCCCATCATCTGCTCGGCCCAGAATGCAACACCACACACGCTGGGGCGTTTGCCGCGGACCCCACTCACCAGTCTCCCCAAACACGGTGGTGTCTCCATCTAGGTCGCTGTTGTGCGGGCCCGGTTGCCAGAAGAGCCTCCCTCGCGCCGGACTCGGCCGTAACAACCGGCGAAACATCACCGAATAACCAGGATTCGACAGCTTTGCTCCCCCCATGCAAATCCTCTAGCTCCGAGTGCATAAGTACCGGCCGAAGCTTGTCGTTGTCCCAGCTAATTGAAAGATGGCAAGAGATCTCAGCCCCTGTAGAGTAAGAATCGGGGTACAATGGTGTCGCCGCCGCCGTTCTTGGCCTTCACCGTCGTTTGAAGTCCGCGGTGTGGTCGAGGATGGCGCCGAGATGCGTGCTGGCTTGTAGTGACGTTGTCGGGCGGGTTGGAGTCTTCGTCGCCGAGTGCCTTACAACACGGGTTCGCCTCCTCTCTCCCATTCCCACCAGTTGAAGCTTCATGGAGCATCTCGTCTCGGCCCGAGCTAACAAGCTCACCGGCGGGCGGGATGCTGGCGGCATCCACCAGGGCTGGCTCTAGGCTGGCCTCTCCGCGTGCCTCCTTGTCCGCCGGTGCTGCGGTGGCGGCGCCGGCGAGCTTTCCCCCGTGCTGGGCTCTGCTCCCAGGTGTCGGGCGGACGCGACGGACATCCTCCAGTACGTGGTCGAGCACCTCCTCAAATCCTGACACCGGTAATGCTTCCATGCCATGCTCACCTCGTCCTCACTAGTGTATTTAGCGAACTTGGGTTGGATTAGGATATCGGGGCCCCTGATGGCCGTGCTTGGATGGAGCGCCGCCATGGGGAGTAATCTCCGCCAAGCTGGTTATGCGGGAGGAAGAAGATGGCCTTCTGGCCCTTCAATTAGAGATGGGCGACCTAGATTGGGCACACTTTCCCCTTCACGCTATCAAATCTGGACCATGGATCTTGTATCGAGTGAACGGGAATCGATCTGGGTTGTTTTTAATCCGGATTGTAGATCTCTAATCCAATGGTCCTTGATGCGTACTGGTTCGGTTATGATGGGAATTGAATCCGGACCGCTGGATTGTAATTGGATGGCCCCAAACACTCCTTACCCCTTCGACCGTTACGTTTTGCATAAGAGCCCCTGCCCTTTTCACAAATCAACCCGCTGTCCACTCAGGTGCACCATTGTGTCTGGGACGCTTTTTCACTTTAGCCCCTAGCCTTTTATGTATTCATGAGCGCAATCCAGGAAATAGAGAAAACAGAGAAATAATTATAGAAATTGGTTTTTAATATACAAATAATTCTAGAAACTTGTATAATTCATATTAAATTCAGTTTAACTCTAAATTGATCCATTCCAGTTGCAATAATTTTGTATTAATATTGTCTATCAACTAGTCACACTGTTTAGCTGTGTAACTTGGAATAAAATTGTTCACTTGAATTAATCTATTCTAGGTGGTAAATAAATTTAGAAATTCATAACTAAATAACCATAATTCCAAATTTAGTAATTCTTGTTCCCACGATCTCGTAGCGACGCGCAGGTTATTATTATGTAGTTTGTTCTTATGTTTAGTGTGATGTTAATTTTTGCTATACCATGTTTGTCTGTATTGCTACGACTAGCAGCGAGGTTGCGAATCACTTGAAGAGTAAGTTAGTACCTGAAATCTCAAGTCCTAGGCAAGTTGTGTCCTTGATCACTTCTTTTTACCCAATCATGTTCTTATGAATCATAATGATCTGCATACGTTAATTTTGATGGGACCCAATAGGTTACCCTAGTTTGACTATCTTTATACCTTGTTTACCACTGAATTTTGGGTAGTACCTGAAAGTCGCCTAGAGGGGGCTAAATAGGCAGAATCTGAAATTTATGACTTTAAACACAATCTACAAGTCGGGTTTAGCGTTAGAAATAAAACCGAGTCCAAAAGAGAGGGCGAAAACAAATCAACCAAGAAATAGATCGAGTGACACGGTGATTTATTTTACCGAGGTTCGGTTCTTGCAAACCTAGTCCCCGTTGAGGTGGTCACAAAGACCAGGTCTTTTTCAACCCTTTCCCTCTCTCAAACGGTCACCTAGACCGAGTGAGCTTTCTCCTTAATCAAACGGGTCACTTAGACCCCTACAAGGACCACCACAACTTGGTGTCTCTTGCTTGGATTACATGTTGCTTGAGAAACAAGAATGGGGAAGAAGAAAGCGATCCAAGAACAAGAGCTCAAAGAACACGAGCAAAACACTCTCTCTAGTCACTATTTGTTTAGAGTGGATATGGGACTTGGAGAGGCTTTGATTTTTTTGAATTGTGTCTTGTATTGATTGCACTAGCTCTTGCATTGAATGTGAAGTCTGAAAAACTTGGATGCTTGAAGTAGTGGTGGTTGGGGGGTATTTATAGCCCCAACCACCAAACCAACTATTGGGGAGGCTGTCTGTCGATGGGCGCACCGGACACTGTTCGGTTCAGCCACGTCACCCAACCGTTAGGGTTCTGACGCTTTCGACCGTTGGAGCTCTGACAACTTGGTGCACCGGACAGGCACTGTTCACTGTTGGGTGCGCCTTTGACGCCTGCTCTGACTTCTACGTGCACTGTTCACGCACTGTTCACACTTTTGCAGACAACCGTTGCGCTTTTTAGCCGTTGCTCCGGTGGCCCACCAGACAGTCCGGTGAATTATAACGGAGCGGCTCTCCAGAAACCCAAAGGTGAAGAGTTTGAAGTCGATCTGCCCTGGGCACCGGACACTGTCCGATGGCACACCGGATAGTCTGGTGCGGCAGACCAGGGTTTTCTTCGGTTTCTTTTAAACCCTAACTTGGATCTTTATATTGGTTTGTGTTGAACCTTTAGCAACTGTAGAATATATAATCTAGAGCAAACTAGTTAGTCCAATTATTTGTGTTGGGCATTTCAACCACCAAAACTATTTAGGAAAAGGTTTGACCCTATTTCCCTTTCAATCTCCCCCTTTTTGGTGATTGATGCCAACACAAACCAAAGCAAATATATAAGTGCAGAATTGAACTAGTTTGCATAAGGCAAGTGCAAAGATTGCTTGGAATTAAACCAATTTATACTTTTACTAGATATGAATGGATTGCTTTCTTTCTTTTAATATTTTGGACCACGCTTGCACCACTTGTTTTGTTTTTGCAAATTCTTTTGGAAAATCTTTTCAAAGTCCTTTTGCAAATAGTCAAAGGTATATGAGTAATATTGTGAGAAGCATTTTCGAGATTTGAAATTCTCTCCCCCTGGTTCAAATGCTTTTCTTTTGACTTAAACAAAACTCCCCTGAATGAAATTCCCCTCTTAGTGTTCAAGAGGGTTTTACCAATTGAAAGAAGATCAAATATTTTAGATACCAATTTGAAATATGTCTATTAAAAATTTTCATCATAAGATGCCAATTGGAAACTTCTTTTAAAAACTTTGAAATTGGTGGTGGTCCTTTTGCATTAATCACCAAAAACGGAGTCTTTTGAGAGCCCTTTTTTACTTTCTCCTCAATGATATGAGTAATAAGAGTGAAGATTATACCAAATTGGAGAGTGGTGCGGAGTGACGGCGAAGGGTAAATAATACTGATAGAGTGGAGTGGAAGCATTGTCTTCGCCGAAGACTCCATTTCCCTTTCAATCTACGACTTAGCATAAAAAGACACTTGGAAACACATTAGTTGTAGTAAACGAAAGAGATATGATCAAAGGTATATGAATGAGCTATGTGTGCAAAGTATCAATCAAAGCTCTGAGAATCAAGAATGTTTAGCTCATTCCTAAGTTTGGTAATGGTTTTCTCATCTAATGGTTTGGTAAAGTTATCAGCTAGTTGTTCTTTGGTGCTAACATAAGCAATCTCGATATCCCCCCTTTGTTGGTGATCCCTCAAAAAGTGATAATGAATGGCTATGTGCTTAGTGCGGCTATGTTCAACGGGATTATCCGCCATGCGGATTGCACTCTCATTGTCACATAGGAGAGGGACTTTGATCAATTTGTAGCCATAGTCCCTAAGGGTTTGCCTCATCCAAAGCAATTGCGCGCAACAATGGCCTGCGGCAATATACTCGGCTTCGGCGGTAGAAAGAGCTACTGAATTTTGTTTCTTTGAAGCCCAAGACACCAGGGATCTCCCTAGAAACTGATAAGTCCCTGATGTGTTCTTTCTATCAATTTTACACCCTGCCCAATCAGCATCTGAATAACCTATTAAATCAAAGGTGGATCCCTTGGGGTACCAAAGACCAAACTTAGGTGTGTAAACTAAATATCTCATTATTCTTTTCACGGCCCTAAGGTGAACTTCCTTAGGATCGACTTGGAACCTTGCACACATGCATACGAAAAGCATAATATCCGGTCGAGATGCACATAAATAGAGTAAAGATCCTATCATCGACCGGTATACCTTGTGATCTACGGATTTACCTCCCGTGTCGAGGTCGAGATGTCCATTGGTTCCCATGGGTGTTTTGATGGGCTTGGCATCCTTCATTCCAAACTTGTTGAGTATGTCTTGGATGTACTTCGTTTGGCTGATGAAGGTGCCCTCTTGGAGTTGCTTGACTTGAAATCCTAGAAAATACTTCAACTCCCCCATCATAGACATCTCAAATTTTTGAATCATGATCCTACTAAACTCTTCACATGTAGATTTGTTAGTAGACCCAAATATGATATCATCAACATAAATTTGGCATACAAACAAATCATTTGCAATGGTTTTAGTAAAGAGGGTAGGATTAACTTTTCCGACTTTGAAGCCATTAGTGATAAGGAAATCTCGTAGGCATTCATACCATGCTCTTGGGGCTTGCTTGAGCCCATAAAGCGCCTTAGAGAGTTTGTAAACATGATTAGGGTACTCACTATCTTCAAAGCCGGGAGGTTGCTCAACATAGACCTCTTCTTTGATTGGTCCATTGAGGAAGGCACTTTTCACGTCCATTTGATAAAGCTTAAAGCCATGGTAAGTAGCATAGGCAAGTAATATGCGAATTGACTCAAGCCTAGCTACGGGTGCATAGGTTTCACCGAAATCCAAACCTTCAATTTGTGAATATCCTTTGGCTACAAGTCGGGCTTTGTTCCTTGTCACCACACCATGCTCATCTTGTTTTTTGCGGAATACCCACTTGGTTCCTACAACATTTTGGTTAGGACACGGAACAAGATGCCATACCTCATTCCTCGTGATGTTGTTGAGCTCCTCTTGCATTGCCAACACCCAATCTGAATCTCGTAATGTATCTTCCACCCTGTATGGATCAATAGAAGACACAAAAGAGTAATGTTCACAAAAATGAGTGACTCGAGATCGAGTAGTTACCCCCTTATGAATATCGCCGAGGATGGACTTCACGGGGTGATCTCTTTGAATCGCTTGGTGGACTCTTGGGTGTGGCGGTCGTTGACCCTGTTCTTCTTGATCATCTTCCTTGTCTTGATCATTATCATCTCCCCCTTGATCATTGTCCTCCTATTGAGGTGGCTCATCTCCTTGATCTTCTTCTTCATTATCTTGAGCCAGATCCTCATCTTGAGTTGGTGGAGATGCTTAATTTGAAGATGATGGTTGATCTTGTGCTTGTGGAGGCTCTTCGGATTCCTTAGGACACACATCCCCAATGGGCATGTCCCTTAGCGCGACGCATGGAGCCTCTTCATCATCTAGCTCATCAAGATCAACTTGCTCCACTTGGGAGCCATTAGTCTCATCAAACACAATGTCACAAGAAACTTCGACTAATCCAGTGGATTTGTTGAAGACTCTATATGCCCTTGTGTTTGAGTCATAACCAAGTAAAAAGCCTTCTACAGCCTTAGGAGCAAATTTAGATTTTCTACCCCTTTTAACAAGAATAAAACATTTGCTACCAAAGACTCTAAAATTGTAACATTGGGCTTTTTACCGGTGAGGAGTTCATATGATGTCTTCTTGAGGATTCGGTGAAGGTATAACCGGTTGATGGAGTAGCAAGCAGTGTTGATTGCTTCTGCCCAAAACCAGTCCGGAGTCTTGTACTCATCAAGCATGGTCCTTGCCATGTCCAGTAGAGTTGCCTAGAGGGGGGAGGATGAATAGGCAAAATCTGAAATTTATAACTTTAAACACAATCTACAAGTCGGGGTTAGCGTTAGAAATAAAACCGAGTCCAAAACAGAGAGCAAAAACAAATCAACCAAGAAATAGAGTGAGTGACACGGTGATTTGTTTTACAGAGGTTCGATTCTTGCAAACCTAGTCCCCGTTGAGGTGGTCACAAAGACCGGGTCTCTTTCAACCCTTTCCCTCTCTCAAACGGTCACCTAGACCGAGTGAGCTTTCTCCTTAATCAAACGGGTCACTTAGACCCCTACAAGGACCACCACAACTTGGTGTCTCTTGCTTTGATTACAAGTTGCTTGAGGAACAAGAATGGGGAAGAAGAAAGTGATCCAAGAACAAGAGCTCAAAGAACACGAGCAAAACACTCTCTCTAGTCACTATTTGTTTGGAGTGGATTTGGGACTGGGAGAGGCTTTCATTCTTTTGAATTGTGTCTTGTATTGATTGCACTAGCTCTTGTATTGAATGTGAAGTATGAAAAACTTGGATGCTTGAAGTGGTGGTGGGTGGGGGGTATTTATAGCCCCAACCACAAAACTAACCGTTGGGGAGGCTGTCTGTCGATGGGCGCAGCAGACAGTCCGGTGCGCCACTGGACACTGTCCGGTGTGCCAGCCACGTCACCCAATCGTTAGGGTTCTGACGGTTTCTACCATTGGAGCTCTGACAACTTGGTGCACCGGACATTCCGGTGCTGCACCGGACAGGCACTATTCACTGTCCGGTGCGCCTCTGACGCCTGTTCTGACTTCTGCGCGCACTGTTCACGCACTGTTCACACTTTTGCAGACAACCGTTGTGCTTCTTAGCCGTTGCTCCACTGGCACACCGGACAGTCCGGTGGCTCACCGGACAGTCCGGTGAATTATAGCGGAGCGGCTCTCCAGAAACCCGAAGGTGAAGAGTTTAAAGTCGATCAGTCCTGGGCACCGGACAGTCCGGTGCACCAGACCAGGGTTTTCCTCGGTTTCTTTTGCTCCTTTCTTTTGAACCCTAACTTGGATCTTTTTTATTGGTTTGTGTTGAACCTTTAGCACCTTTAGAATATATAATCTAGAGCAAACTAGTTAGTCCAATTATTTGTGTTGGACATTTCAACCACCAAAATTATTTAGGAAAAGGTTTGACCCTATTTCCCTTTTAGTACCTGCTATTGCTATATGTGGTTTTGGGTATGGAGATACACATTATTCATTATCATAATTTTATTATCAGTTTGTTATTTACTGTTCATGATAAGATCATTATGTTAATTGGAACATGGAGCGACCACCTGGGAAAACAGTGCTACCACAAGGGTGGTATGGGACGCCCTTGGCTGACTAATTAGGAAAGCTAGTGGGGGACTACCTTACCCAAAAGGGGCAAGGGTAGTAGGGGACTGGTCAGTGTAGGGAGGCCCTTGGGTTGATTTTGCTGCGATAGCGGTCAGGCGAGGGGTCCCTTCATTGGAGCTTCCTAGAAACTGTAGAGGGTTTTCTGAAGCTAGTGGAACTTTGTAAAGGCCTCATAGTGGTACCCTACCTCGCTTCCTTGGTAGAGGTGTATGGGGTCCGATCAACCTCGTGGCAAATGGGTAACATGACTTGTGGGTAAAGATGTGCAACCTCTGCAGAGTGTAAAACTGGTATATCAGTTGTGCTCACGGTCATGAGCAGCTCAGACCCTCACATGATTAATTTATGGAACTAAATTCAATTTGTCATATGCATTGCATTGCGGGTGTTGTCATCACTTTTGTTCTACTACTTAATTGGGTTTGTATTTACTTATACTTAGTAACTGCTAATAAAATTTTGACCAACTTTAAAAGAAATGCTCAGCTCTAACCATCCTCTTTGGTAAGCCTTACACTTCACATGAGCTCCCACCTTTGGTGAGTTCATGCACATTATTCCCCACAACTTGTTGAGCGATGAACGTATGTGAGTTCACTCTTGCTGTCTCACACCCCCACAGGTCAAGAATAGGTACCGCAGGATGAGGCGCATGGAGGATGTTGTGATGAGTTCGTGAGAGCTCTAGGCCGTCGTCTCCCAGTCAACTTTGGGTTGCTGGATCGTGGTCTCTTTATGATGTAATTAATTATTTATTTTGTACAGAACTACTATTATATAGTAAAGATGTGACATTCGTTTCTGTACCATGATTCATCATATGTGTGAGACTTAGTCCCAGCACACTTAGTGATTATTTCGCACCCGGGTCTTGGTGCCCTCGAAACCCGGGTGTGACAGAAGTGGTATCAGAGCAATGTTGACTGTAGGACGAAACCTAGATAGAACTGGACAACCATTATCTACTTACCTTTGCTACTATGATTCTTTCTAAATTTTTCTTAATCTTTTCTCATCCGCTGCTGCTTTACTCTGATTACTCTTACCTTTTCACTTCTAAATACAAAAGTGGATTTCACACTTTGAAATCATGTACCTAAAGTGACTTTTAGGAATAAGAGACCTAATCTTAGGAATAAAAACAAAATTATTTTTATAGATATCTATGAACTTGAATGTTTTTTCTTATGATACTTGTCTGATTTGGATCTTTGATTGATTGTGATGAGTTGTGGAGTAATGTCCACAATTACATCTACATATATATATAGGCATAAATATAAATAAATAAAATTCATAAGATAACTAAACAACCTAGATTATTCTCCATTAAAGTGTATCTATTTTAAATAGATCCCTCTTAATTAAAGGAATCCATCTTATCCTTATAGGTTCATCGTATGTTAAAAATAATATAAGATAACTAGACAAACTAAGAATACCCCCCATTAAAATATATCTAGCTTCATAAGATCCATCTTGTCTTAAAAGACTCTCTCTTATCTTAGTAGGTTTATCTTATCTTGAAGGAATCACCATATCCTAACCACTTTACTTATCTCGTCCTAAAGTAACAACCAGGATCCAATCCAAAATAATAAGATCTTATCTAGTCTAATCTAGTCACAAATATAACTTAGATTGATCTAATGTTATGGATTAAACTAACCTAACAAAGGCTAACCTTAGGTTGAACTAATCTAATGTAAGTTCTTGATAAGAAGGATAATACCGATGAAACAAATGAGACTCTACTCCGATAGAACATGTTTTAACTTAATTCACTCTGCACTAAATTAAGAACAACAGACCAACTCGGCCTCATGCAACTACCTTAACCATCTGATGGTTGCATAACCCCTCTATTTTAACCTAACAGAGATTCTGACCTACCTACACCATATAATCCATCCCATCTCAAAAGATTCTAACACATCCTAATAATATATATTCTACCCTAGTAGATCTAACTTAAACTAGTCTATTCTAGTCATACCCAATGCTATCTATTCTATTATGATCAAACCTAATATGAGTCACTAAAACGTGATTAACTAATGCTGAGGAAATACATTAGACCCTGCTCCTATAAACAAGTTTGAGATCTTAGATCAACCTGACCCTACCCAATAACTTGACCTAAAAAGCAGGTTACATAACTAATCCCATCTAGCATATAGCTACCCACTAAACCCTCTACCCATCTATTACCGACAGATCTATCTTGACCTCTTATCCCAAACCCGAAGGGTGCCCAAGCTCAAGAAGGAAAAGATCAATCTCATTAAAGAAGAACAGGAATCAAGCTAGACCCCCAAAGGAAGCTCGATTATGCCATAGTACACTCATTCTATGTCAACACTCACCTAATAGTTAAAACCTGATGTACCCTTGTTTTCTATGCCACACCTGCTAATAACATGAAAATTTTAGGTGTGTAAAAAAATAATATATATTGGAAGTTCCACTTAGATAAAAAAAATATACTAGATCTTCGTAAAGATAAAGTCAGCTTGATATGCTTAACTAAATGATATTCTAATGTGATACAATCTAGTGTGATCTACTTAAACGGATTAGGGATACTGGTATAAGAGATTGGACCCTACTAGCCAGGTGTTAACTTAACTTAGCACATTAGACCAACTCAACCATAAGCATAAGAGCTAACCCCACCAATAGAGTCATGATGAACTGTATAATCTGTCTATCCCCACCTAACATCAAACAAACGTTTGACCTACATCATGTAGTCTATCTCACCCATATCGCTTAACCATATTCCCCAACCCCGATGATATACACTAACCTCGAATCAATGAGACCAAGACTCGAGAAGAAAAGATCGACATCGACAAGGAAGGATATAACAGTCAAAGCGAATCTCGAGATAAATCAAGACTTAAACATTTTGAACAAAGTCTTTTCCTTGCCATAATCTTTCTTACCTCAACCTGTCCAGCCTATATCCTACATAATAAGTAGCTGGATACCTATGCCCTTCTATCACCCACTATTGACTATAAAAAAGTGAGACTCTGGATTTTCGAACCAATTATAGACTAAAAGCCAAATTACAAACCAATCCTCTTGTATCCCTTTCCTTACAAATCTCGAGGACAAGATTATTGTTAAGGGGGTAGGATTTGTAAAGCCCAAAATTGGTAGAAGAAAAATAAATAAATAAATCTTCTTATACTAGTATTTTAATTGTGCACTTGACCTATGCGTAAAACTCACTAACAAATTCATATTCAAATGGTAAATTTTGAAATGGAGAAAGGAACAATATGAGTGGGTTTCACATTTCAAACATCTACTAAACAAATAAATTAATTAAAATAAATATATAATTACATCATGATTGATTTTTTTGAGTAAGCATTATGTTTGAAGTTTGGAACTTTATTTGAATCAGAATAAAGAAAGAATATAAATTTAAAAAAAGAATAACAAAATAGGAAAATAATAATAAAAGAAAAAGAATAGAATAATAATAATAAAATAAACTTTGAATCATGCTGTATTTTTATTTGTGCATCCCAATATTTGAATCTCAAATGAAACACTTGTGTTGAATTCGAAGTTTGAAAATAAAATGCTACAAGAATAGGAAAGGAAATCTAAAATAAGAAACTAAGTGCCTGGGGCAATCCTCCTCAATCGGCCCATCATCTGCTTAGCCCAGAATGCAACACCGCGCGCGCTGGGGCGCTGGCCGCGGACCCCACTCACCAGTCTCCCCAAACACGGTGGCGTCTATATCTAGGTCTCTTTTGCGTGGGCCCGGTTGCCAGAAGAGCCTCCCTCACGCCGGACTCGGCCGTAACAACCGGAGAAACTTCACCGAATAACCAGGATACGATAGCTTTGCTCCCCTCGTGCAAATCCCCTAGCTCTGTGTGCATAAGTACCGGCTGAAGCTTGTCGTTGTCCCAGCTCATTGAAACATGGCAAGAGATCTCAGTCCCTGCAGAGTAAGAATCAGGGTACAATGGTGTCGCCGCCGCCGTTCTTGGCCTTCACCGTCGTTTGAAGTCTACGGTGTGGTCGAGGATGGCGCCGGGACGCGTGCTAGCTTGTCGTGGCATTGTCGGGCGGGTTGGAGTCTTCGTCACCGAGTGCCTTGCAACATGGCCTCGCCTCCTCTCTCCCATTCCCACCCGTTGAAGCTTCATGGAGCTTCTCGTCTGGGCCCGAGCTAACAAGCTCACCGGCGGGCGGGATGCTGGCGGCATCCACCAGGGCCGGCTCTAGGCTGGCCTCTCTGCGTGCCTCCTTGTCTGCCGGTGCTGCTGGTGGCATCGGTGAGCTTTCCCCCATGCTGGGCTCTGCTCCCAAGTGTCGGGCGGACGCGGCGAACATCCTCCAGTACGTGGTCGAGCACCTCCTCAAATCCTCACACCGGTAATGCTTCCATGCCATGCTCACCTCATCCTCACTAGTGTATGTACCGAACTTGGGTTGGATTAGGGTATCGGGGCTCCTGATGGCCGTGCTTGGATGGAGCGCCGCCGTGGGGAGTAATCTCCGCCAAGCTGGTTATGCGGGAGGAAGAAGATGGCCTTCTGGCTCTTCAATCTGAGATGGGCGGCCTAGATTGGGCACACTTTCCCCTTCACGCTATCGAATCTGGACCATGGATCTTGTATCGATTGAACGGGAATCGATCTGGGTTGGTTTTAATCCGGATCGTAGATCTCTAATCCAATGGTCCTTGATGCGTACCGGTTTGATTATGATGGGAATTGAAACCGGACCGCTGGATCGTAATCGGATGGCCCTAAACACCCCTTACCCCTTCGGCCGTTACGTTTTGCATAAGAGCCCCTGCCCTTTTCACAAATCAACCCGCTGTCCACTCAGGTGCACCACTGTGTCTGGGACGCTTTTGCGCTTTAGCCCCTGGCCTTTTATGTATTCATGCGCGCAATCCAGCAAATAGAGAAAACAGAGAAATAATTATAGAAATTGGTTTTTAATACAAAAATAATTCTAGAAACTTGTATAATTCATATTAAATTTATTTTAACTCCAAATTGATCCTTTCCAGTTGCAATAATTTTATATTAATATTTTCTATCAACTAATAACATTGTTTAGCTGTGTAACTTGGAATAAAATTGTTCACTTGAATTAATCTATTCTAGGTGCTAAATAACTTTAGAAATTCATAACTAAATAACCATAATTCCAAATTTAGTAATTCTTGTTCCCACTATCTCGTAGAGACGCGTAGAATATTATCATGTAGTTTGTTCTTATGTTTGGTGTGATGTTAATTTTTGCTATACCATGTTTGTTTGTATTGCTACGACTAGCAGCGAGGTTGCGAATCAATTGAAGAGCAAGTTGGTACATGGAATCTCAAGAGCCAGGCAAGTTGTGCCATTGATCACTTCTTTTTACCCAATCATGTTCTTATTAATCATAATGATCTGCATAGGTTAATTTTGATGGGAACCAAAAGGTTACCCTAGTTTGACTATCTTTATACCTTGTTTACCTCTGAATTTTGGGTAGTACCTGCTATTGCTATATGTGGTTTTGGGTATGGAGATACACATTATTCATGATCAT
Organism: Zea luxurians; assembly: GCA_029449295.1. NCBI lineage: Eukaryota > Viridiplantae > Streptophyta > Magnoliopsida > Poales > Poaceae > Zea > Zea luxurians. The sequence goes on along the minus strand of JAOPSE010000005.1, from coordinate 5,709,495 downwards.
ACTTTTATTATCAGTTTGTTATTTACTTTTCATGATAAGATCATTATGTTAATTGGAACATGGAGGAACCACCCGGGAAAACAGTGCTACCACAAGGGTGGTATGGGACGCCCTTGGCTAACTAATTAGTAAAGCTAGTGGAGAACTACCTTACCCGAAAGGGGCAAGGGCAGTAGGGGAGTGGTTAGTGTAGGGAGGCCCTTGGGTTGATTTTGCTGCGATGGCGGTCAAGCGAGGGGTCCCTGCATTGGAGCTTCCAAGAAACTGTAGCGGGTTTTTTCTGAAGCTAGTGGAACTTTGTAAAGGCCTCGTAGTGGTACCCTGCCTCGCTTCCTTGGTAGAGGTGTATGGGGTTCGATCAACCCCGTGGCAAATGGGTAACACGACTTGTGGGTAAAGATGCGCAACCTCTATAAAGTGTAAAACTGGTATATCAGTCGTGCTCACGGTCATGAGTAGCTCGGACCCTCACATGATTAACTTATGGAACTAAATTCAATTTGTCATATGCATTGCATTGCGGGTGTTGTTATCACTTTTGTTCTACTACTTAATTGGGTTGGTATTTACTTATACTTAGTAACTGCTAATAAAGTTTTGACCAACTTTAAAAGCAATGCTCAGCTCTAACCATCCTCTTTGGTAAGCCTTACACTTCACATGAGCTCCCACCTTTGGCGAGTTCATGCACATTATTCCCCACAACTTGTTGAGTGATGAACGTATGTGAGCTCACTCTTGCTGTCTCACACCCCATAGGTCAAGAACAAGTACCGAACAAGTACCGTAGGATGAGGTGCATGTAGGATGTTGTGATGAGTTTGTGAGAGGTCTAGGCCGTCGTCTCCTAGTCAACTTTGGGTTGCTGCATCGTGGTCTCCTTATGATCTAATTATTTATTTATTTTGTATAGAACTCCTATTATATAGTAAAGATGTGACATTCGTTTCTGTACCATGATTCATCATATGTGTGAGACTTGGTCCCATCACACTTGGTGATTATTTCGCACCCGGGTCTTGGTGCCCCCGAAACCTGGGTGTGACACTGGTTCTCGGTGCTAATATGGTAAATATCGATATCTCCCCTTTGCTGGTGGTCTCTCAAAAAGTAATGATGGATGTCTATGTGCTTAGTGCGGCTGTGTTCAATAGGATTATCCGCCAAGCGGATTGCACTCTTATTATCACATAGGAGTGGGACTTTGCTCAGATTGTAGCCAATGTCTCGGAGGGTTTGCCTCATCCAAAGCAGTTGCGCACAACACTGTCCTACGACAACATACTCAGCCTCAGCGGTGGATAGGGCAACAGATGTTTGTTTCTTAGAGCTCTAGGACACTAGGGACCTTCCTACAAACTGACAAGTCCCTGATGTGCTTTTCCTATCAACCATTCACCCGACATAGTCGAAATCTAAATATCCAGTTAACTCAAACCTTTGGATACCAGATCCCGAAGCAAGGCGTAAAAACCAAATATCTAAGAATTCGCTTAACGGTCACAAGGTGACATTCCTTGGGGTCGGATTGAAATCTAGCACGCATACATACGCTTAGCATAATATCCGATCTACTAGCACAAAGATAAAGTAAAGAACCTATCATAGACAGGTATGCCTTTTGATCAACAAACTTACCTCCTTTGTTGAGGTCCAAGTGTCCGTCCGTTCCCAATGATGTCTTTGCGGGCTTTGCATCCTTCATACCAAACCTCTTGAGTAAGTCTTGAGTGTACTTTGTTTGAGAGATGAAGGTTCCTTCCTTGAGTTGCTTCACTTGGAATCCAAGGAAGTAGTTCAACTTGCTTGTTGCGGAACACCCACTTGGTTCCCACAACGTTTTGCTTCGGACGTGGCACCAGGCTCCATACTTCATTTCTTTTGAAGTTGTTGAGCTCTTCCTGTATGGCCAACATCCAGTCCGGATCCTACAAGACTTCTTCTACCCTGAAAGGCTCTGTTGGGGGTATGCTTTGTAGCCGAAGATCATAAAGAAAGAAACACCTTCGGCAGGTCCTCTCCAAAGCAGCGCCGAAGCTATCGCCTATAAAGCTTCGGCACAGTGACATGTCTCAAGACGAAGGGGTGAACCGACTTAAAGATGAAATGACTTAAAGACCCATGTTATTCTGTGTCATTATTGTAGTTCATTGTAAAGGGCATAAATGTAATTATACACAGGCTGCGCCCTATGCCTATAAATAGGTGAACAGTACCCCTGTACTGTTCACGGAATTCTGTAATAACGCGTTTGGCATTTGCTTCTGTATTACACTGGTATTTCAGTTTTCCTTCAAGCCGAAGGTACATTTATAATTTGTCATCATTTCTATAATAATAGAATAAAAATGAGTTAATAATAATAATCAATTACTTATATTATTTCTTCATATTTTATGTAAATCCTTCTTCACTATTCATTGTGCTTATGAAGGTATGTCATTCATAACCTTCGTCCGGAATTCATTATATCCCAAGGGAGATAATGCTTCGAAGGACGAAGGACCATAATATTTAACCATTTCTGTGTTGCCTTGTTCTTGATTCATATGTTGGGGGCCTTCGTCCTCCGAAGGTCCTCAAAAACATGATTTGACAATGTTTTCCAAGTGGATTATATGAACAGGTATCTTCAGACTCAGAATTATGAACATGGAGTACGGTCAGGACGAAGCCTAAGCCAGACGAAGGGGGATTGATATAGAGGACGGGCTGATCACCAAGCTGTACGAAGGACGGTGCACAGCCGAAGCTGTTCGCAGGAATGCTTCGTCGCGGTATCAGAAAGGGGAACCGACTTAAAGATGAAAAGACCACTTGGGCCTTAACAGATTCCCAAAAGTCATTAGCAAATGTAGTGGACATGAATGTAATTTTACATGGGCTGCGTCCCACGTCTATAAATAGATGAACAGTACTCCCGTACTGTTCACGCTGACTTGGCATTTGTTTTTGCGTCATCCTTGTACTTTTGTCTTCCTGCAATCCGAAGGTACACTCGAAATTTGAAGTCATTTCTATTGTTATATGATAATAAAATAGAAATGACATTGTGATAAAATTTAATACTTACATTACCTTTTGCGTTACGTATATGACCTTCGTCACAGCTTATTGCGTTTACGAAGATATATTGTTTATGACCTTCGTCCGGAACACATTATATCCCAAAGGGAAATAATGTTTCAAAGGACGAAGGACCTTATCATTTAAAACTTTCTATGTTGCCTTGTTCTTAATCCGAAGCATTTGAGAACAAGCCCTCAACATTGGCGCCCACCTCCGGTGAACTCACTTCCACTTCGAGTTTTTTGAACACCTTCGGAAGCCATAGACCCTCGCTATGGCACCGAAGAAAGCTTCAGCGATTGGGGCTGCAGCTCTGCAACCGCTGGACCCTAACCAGGAGACTGTCTCTCTTCGGGAGGCCCGAAGCCAGAAGAGGAAGGCCGTCAGCCCGACGCTTCAGGAGGATGAGCTAGACAAAGAGATCAGGGATATGGAGATGCTACATCAACAGTTGCAGAGGAAGAAGGAGAAGATGGCCAGGCTAGCTGAGTTGCAAAGGCAGATAGACGAAGCTTCTGAAGAAGTTCGCCATCTTACTCACGATGAGCAGAACAAAAGGCCTCAGCAAAAAGACCTTCATCAGGAGGGCTTCTTCAACGAAGATGACTGGTATGACAATTTCCATCATGGAAATTTTGTTTTCGATGATGCTTCTCCCCTGTCCGCTGAGCTGCAGGCTACACCCTGGCCTCCGTCCTACAAGCCACCCCAGCTTCCCATGTTCGATGGCCATTCAGACCCGAAGCAGTTTTTGATGAGCTACGAAGCAACAGTGTCTTCGTATGGTGGCAACGCTGCAGTCATGGCAAAGTCTTTTGTTATGGCTATTAGGAATGTCGCTCAGACCTGGTATTCCTCCCTTCGACCAGGAACGATTACTTCATGGCAAAAGCTGAAGGACATGTTGTTAACCAGCTTTCAAGGGTTTTAGACGAAGCCGGTCACTGCTCAAGCCCTGTTCCAGTGCACTCAGGATCATGAAGAATACCTTCAGGCGTATGTCAGAAGGTTCTTGCGTTTGAGGGCGCAGGCACCAACGGTGCCCAATGAAATTGTCATCGAAGCCATGATCAAGGGGCTTCGTCCAGGACCTGCAGCTCAATACTTTGCTAGGAAGCCTCCTCAGACTCTGGAGAAGCTGCTCCAAAAGATGGACGAGTACATTCGTGCCGACAATGATTTTCGCCAAAGAAGGGAGGAGGCTTTCAGATTTTCTGAAATGACCAGGGGCTTCGGAGGAAGATTCTATCCGAGGCATGTCAGGTCCATCCACAACTCTACTCAAAATGATGATAAGGGGAGTCAGCAGAACAGACCGCAGTGCTCCTCACAGGCTTCGGGGCAACAGCAAACTTTTTTCCGGCCACCAGCTCCAAGAGGCAGAGGCGCCAGGGGCTTCGGCGGAAGATTTGGAGATCAACCAAGAAGGGTATTTTGCTTATTTTGTGGTGAAAACAAGGGCCATACCACCAGGATGTGCCATGTTACCATCCAGAAACAGAAGGAGCTAGCAGAAGCTGCAGCGCAACAGGGCCAGCCGAAGCAAGTCATGCATACTGCTTCGTACCATCAACCTTACATCCCGGAATATGTGGGCAACCACCCTGCAGTTTCCGTAGCTTCGGCGAGTCAACCTCAAGCTTCATGGCAACAGCCCCCGCCTCCACCTCCGCTGCAACAAGGCCAACAGCCGGAAGGGAGCCAATATGTCCCGCACCAAAGGGATCTCAGAGAGCAATCTGAAGCTCGCACAGTCAATAGTACTGTGCCAGAGTCGAAGCACATTTATTGACAAATATCCTACTTTGATAAGCACAGTCTTTTCCGTTTAGTTCTATTTTCTGTGTAATAAAGAACATTTTAGTTTTCATGTAATAGTTTCATGGTTGGTTATGAGGAAAACCTATTTTCTCCACAGGCTTAAGTTGCTGAAGCTTGAAAATTTGCGGTAACAAGGAGGACCTTCGAATTATTAAAAATCCTTCGAAGCAACAAAAAGTCGTTCTAAGGAACGCAGAGTAAGTTGCTGAAGCTACAAAAAGCCGTTCCAAAGGGAGCGCAGTGTAAGTTTTTAGCTCCAAAGACGTTCCTAAGGGAATGCAGAGCTTACAGCGAAAAGTCAACGCTGATACCGCCTATGTAAAAGGCGAAGAAGCTCCAAAGACGTTCCTAAGGGAATGCAGAGCTTACAGTGAAAAGTCAACGCTGATACCGCCTAAGTAAAAGGCGAAGAAGCTCCAAAGACGTTCCTAAGGGAATGCAGAGCTTACAAAGATATTTTGTGTGTATATTCGGAACAAACGTCATTTACATAACATAACATCATCACATCATTTTGCATAGCATAAGCATCATACATCATGTTGCATATGGCAAAAGAAGGGGACACAGTATCAACCTTCGAAAGGACGCTTTGAGAAAGTGAAAATTGTGTAAAGTCACGAGGGAATACAATGATAATCTTCGGAATACAGCTTCGGAGAATGTTTTTACGAAGCATGGACGAGCTTCATCAGAGTAATACCGAAATTGTACATCTTCGGAGAATGTTTTCACGAAGTGTGGACGTGATTCATCAGAATAATTTTAACGGAGAATGTCTTCTTCACGAAGCATGAAAAGAAGGGAAGGTGTTTTTTCGCCGAAGGCTCAAAAATGGTATGTATGTAGAATTTCATGCATCGTAAAGAATTGAATAATGAAAAGAGACTTGTATATTACATTCAAATGTACAAAATATTACATAGACCACACTTCAAATGTTTTTCTAATAACACATAGTCTTCTCTTAATACTACTTCGGCAGCCTCATTTAGAAGTTGTTCAACAACTTTATCCATGATAGCTTCGGCCATTTGCTTAATTTCGTCATCCCCTTTTGCGTGAGGGTCAGCAGACGATCCAGCAGGTTCTGAGGGAAGAGAATATTTCTGCATTACTATTACAAACTGCGAACAAAGTTTGAAATAAAAATTACAACACAATAAGAACGACTAATTAATACCTATTTGCTCTTCGGGCTCTGTACTTTTTTCGGCAACTTCTGTCACCTTCCTAGCATCATGGATGCCTTTTTCACTCCTTTGAATAATTTCTTGCGCCATTTCTCGGCCGCCGTTGTCCCCGACATCAGTAAAGAATTTACCACCAACCATGCTTGCTTCGGCCGAGGGGTCTTTGATGTCTTCGGAGGATAAGGCAGCTTTGGACTGAGCTAAAGATTTTACATGCTCACAACCTTTCTTCTCCAAGACAGTAGCAACTCCCCTGGCGCCCGAAAAAGCGCAGATGTCACCGCGGCTACTCAGGATTTCCTCGAAGGCCTCTGCTTCGTGACTGATCCATTCCATTGGGCCTTCGGGATTGCCTCTTGAGAAATTCTCCTCACTGGAAAATGCGCCCACGCTGGCGAAGCTGGTTTTAATTTTCTTTACGCATTCCATGGATTTTTCGTAGCATTTTTTCTTAGAAGACCGAAGCTCTTCCACGGTTGCTTCCAAATGATCAGCCCATTGGTCGCTACATTCCCGTCTTGTTTCTTCAAGTATGCGTTCTTCTTTCGCCCGGGCCAATTGCTTCTGAAGATCTTTAATTTCGCGTCTGTGAGCTTCGGCCTGAACCTTTGCAGCAGCTTCGTCCTTTTTTATCTTGTCTACTAATGTAAGCAGAATTTTATCCTTTTCTAGAGCTTCGTTTCTCAGTTTAATAACTTCTGATCGTAAATTGTTGAACGCAATTTCATAGCTTTCATCTTCGGCACTCTTTTGTGCTCTTAATGCGTTGCTTAGGATTAAACCCTATACGAAAAAGAATTTATATAAGAATAAAAGAATGAATTACGTATTAAAATTTTTTTTTCAAGCGTCTAATTCCCATACCTTTAGGCTATTGTACGCAAGACTGTCCGCGAGATCTTCCTTTGTCATAGCACATAATCCAGCTTCGAGCTTCGGGAACCCCATACTTCTAGCCATCTCTCGGCAGACAGATAGTTCTTTGTTATCAGGAAGGCAGTATAGGAAGTCATCTTCATTTGTTCCATTGAACACTACTGCCCCCTTCGGATATTTTAGCTCTCTGGCATAGTAGTTGGCTTCGTAAGTCTCTTCCTCAGATAATTTCTTCCCCGAAGCATGTCGTACGATGTAATCGCATATGCTGGAAGGAGCTTCGGGGACGACAGTGTCAATTTCTTCAACCAAAACTGGTTCTGATATCTTTATTTTTTCGGTTTCCAAAGATTGTTCCTTGGTGGGTTCTGAAGGCTCAGCTTCAGCTTCAGGTTGTTGCTTCGAAGTTTCGGTAGACGCTTCAGCAAGATCAACAGTCTTCTTTGGAGTTGTGCTTGAAGACTTAATTGTCTCCAAGACATCTAGCACGTTCACCATTCCTTTTCTTTTTGGGGTCATCGATGGGCCCCTTTGATTTTTTATTGTTTTAACATTTGTTGAAGGACTTAAAATTTCCAATGTTTTTTGTCCTTCAATCCTCGGTTTTTCTGCCTTCTCTGCTGAAGGCGCTTCAGTCTTTTCTTCCATCTTCGGCACTGGAGCTGGTTCTGTAGTTTCAGCGGCCAAAGAGAATTCACCAATAAATTTGGGCACTGTGGCTGGCTCAATAAAGCGTGCCCGGTGGGTGAGCACCTTCATCTTTTTTCTTTGCGGCGCTGGCTCACTAGAAGCACTTGTCGCAACTTCTGTTGCAGGAGAAGTATTTTTTCTTTTGCGGCCCAGCACCGGATAATGGTAGTCAGGGTAGACAAACCCGATTGCATCAAATACCCGGTTGAGCCTTTTCTTCTTTCGACCTCCGAAGGCTGCCGATAATGCAGTGTTCTCGGCCTTCGAGTACACCCCAAGCAGTTCGTCACTTAATGTTTCAATGCTTTTTAGCCAGTCGTCATCAGGTTCAACAAATTTATCCCCGTATTTGAATGTATATTTCAGTCTGACCAGTCCGCCTTCGTCGGACTCTTTGATGGTCTCCTTCGGCATTTCCCATTTTCCTGCAAGTGGCCACACCCTGAAGGCAATATGCTCTTGGACCAAGTCTCTTGTCCCAATATAAGAGCAGATTACGCCGAAGGCTCTTTGGCATTCTTTGGCTGCTTCATCCATTTCAACCTTCGGCTTTCGGAGTCCGAAGCGTTGCCAGATGGGGCGCATAATGATACTCTTAACATCTTCCTGCGCTGTTAAGTCATTCTTTACATAGAACCACTCTGTCATCCAGGCTCCGGGCCACCTCTTCCGAAAGGTTGGCACAGGGCGCTTGACCCGGAGCGGGCACCGAAGCTGTAACACCCAAAGTTGTTGTGATATTGTTCTTTCCCCCAGGGTTTCGTCTCATATAACAACTCATGAATGTTGCAAAAGCTTTTAGCATTCGGTTCTAAACCTTGGCTTTTCGTAGCCCAGACAAACATCCCCATTCTCATGATAGCTTCGGGAGTAATTTGATGAAGGTAGACTTGAAATGTCTTCAGGACTTCGACAACAAAGCTGCTTAAGGGGAATCGAAGCCCGGCCTTGAGAAAGCTTCGGAAGATTACGACTTCATCTTCTTCGGGAGTGGGAGAAGTTTTTTCTCCAGCATCAGCCCTCACAATAGATATATCTCGAAAATACCTCCCCCTCATATTGTCAATATGACTTTGCTTAATAGTGGTTTTTCCGAAAACCGTGTGACTTGGCCGCCATGGTCGATCTTCGGACTCTCCCCCACAGCTTTCTGCATCATAACTATCGCTGTCACCAGTGTCTTCAGATAAACCTTCCAGAATCTCCTTAGTGATTTTTTCCGTGTTGGTCTCCGCCATCGCTATAAGGAACCCCAAGTTCTTCTCTTCGTCGAGACTCAGCTTCATTTCCGCAGTGACCTTCTTATCTTCCGACATCTTCGGAAACACTGAAAAACTGTTTTCAAAGCCGAAGCTTCAAAACCAAGAAATCAGCAAAACCTAGTGCGCAAAAGCTAAAAATTTACTAAGCGGGAGCAGATGGCAAGAGAGCGTACCAAACAAATCGTGGCGAGCTCTTATTTATACACTCGATATAACGGAAACTGTGTGGTCCCACGTGTCGGTGACTTTTGCTATTCTAGCAAAGGGAAGGTGTTTTTTCGGACCTTCGGCTTAAGGCCTTCGTCCATATCGCAATCTGAATTTATCATTAACAAATTAATATTGCGAGGGGCTACTGTTGGGGGCCTTCGTCCTCCGAAGGTCCTCAAAAACATGATTTGACAATGTTTTCCAAGTGGATTATATGAACAGGTATCTTCAGACTCAGAATTATGAACATGGAGTACGGTCAGGATGAAGCCTAAGCCAGACGAAGGGGGATTGATATAGAGGACGGGCTGATCACCAAGCTGTACGAAGGACGGTGCACAGCCGAAGCTGTTCGAAGGAAAGCTTCGTCGCGGTATCAGAAAGGGGAACCGACTTAAAGATGAAAAGACCACTTGGGCCTTAACAGATTCCCATAAGTCATTAGCAAATGTAGTGGACATGAATGTAATTTTACATGGGCTGCGTCCCACGTCTATAAATAGATGAACAGTACTCCCGTACTGTTCACGCTGACTTGGCATTTGTTTTTGCGTCATCCTTGTACTTTTGTCTTCCTGCAATCCGAAGGTACACTCGAAATTTGAAGTCATTTCTATTGTTATATGATAATAAAATAGAAATGACATTGTGATAAAATTTAATACTTACATTACCTTTTGCGTTACGTATATGACCTTCGTCACAGCTTATTGCGTTTACGAAGATATATTGTTTATGACCTTTGTCCGGAACACATTATATCCCAAAGGGAAATAATGTTTCAAAGGACGAAGGGCCTTATCATTTAATACTTTCTATGTTGCCTTGTTCTTAATCCGAAGCATTTGAGAACAAGCCCTCTGAAAGGGAAATGTGCCCTTGGGCCATTTCTAAGTATTTTGGTGATTTAGTGCCCAACACAGGTGCCTAATTATAAAATGGGACAAAGTACAGATCATGGAGTAAAAGGTATGTTTCTAATCCTTAGTACATTGGTTTTGTGTACTAATATACTTGTCTAAGTGTTAGAAACAGAAAGAAGAAGAAAAGAGAAGGGGAGAGAAAGACTTGGCTGTGTGCAGCCAAGACCTTGCTCGGTCTGGAGCACCGGACTGTCCGGTGTGCACCGGACAGTGTCCGGTGCGCCAGGCCGACTCGGCACGAACTGGCCGCTCTCGGGAATTCGCCGACGGCGTACGGCTAAAATTCACCGGACTGTCCGGTGTGCACCGGACTGTCCGGTGAGCCAACGGTCGGCCAGGGCCAACGGTCGGCCGCGCAATCCGCGCGGGACACGTGGCCGAGCCAACGGTCGGAAGACGGCACCGGACTGTCCGGTGTGCACCGGACTGTCCGGTGCACCAACGGCTCGCAGATCTCCAACGGGCTGCAACGGTCGGCAGCGTCTGTTTAAGGAAACAAATCGGGCACCGGACAGTGTCCGGTGTGCACCGGACTGTCCGGTGCCCCCGTCGACAGAAGGCAAGGATGGCCTTCTAAAATTGCTCTCAACGGCTCCTAGCTGCCTTGGGGCTATAAAAGGGGCCCCTAGGCGCATGGAGGAGACACACAAGCAACTCTTAAGCATTCTTGATCATCCACACTTAGTCTTTGCGCATTCGATTGTGATTCTAAGAGATTCGAGCTCCGTTCTAGTGAGAACTGTGTGATACTCTTGTGAGCTCGATTCTTGGCCGTGTGTGTGCGCTTTTGCTGTGGATTTGTGTGTGTTGCTTCCCTCCCTTACTCTGTGTTTCATTTGTGATCATATACTTGTAAGGGCAAGAGACTCCAATTTGTGGAGATTCCTTGCAAACGGGATAGTGAAAGGAACAACAAACACCGTGGTATTCAAGTGGGTCTTTGGACCGCTTGAGAGGGGTTGATTGCAACCCTCGTCCGTTGGGACGCCACAACGTGGAGTAGGCAAGCGTTGGTCTTGACCGAACCACGGGATAAAACCACTGTGTCACTCTGTGCTTGATTCTCTTGTGGTACTGTGTTTTGTTGAGACTTCACCTTAGCCACTTGGCAATAATTGTGCTAACACTTAACAAGTTTTTGTGGCTTAAGTTTGAAGTTTTACAGGATCACCTATTCACCCCCCCCCCCGCTAGGTGCTCTCAATTGGTATCGGAGCCGTTCTCTTCGCAAAGGGACTAACCGCCCGAAGAGATGGATCCTAAGGGGAAGGGTATAGTGATCAACGACAAAGAAAAGGAGACCTTCGTCAACGAGCCGAAGGACGACAAGCCTACCGACTCCGGCTCGGGCCATAGACGAAAGGAAGAAAAGAAGAAGAAGACGAGGCGTATCAAGGAAATCATCTACTACGACGATAGTGATGAATCCACTTCTTCCCAAAAGGACGACGACAACGACTACAGGAAGACGGTCAATTCGAACTTTTCATTTGATTATTCCCGTATTCAACATAGTTCGAATTCGCATTTGCTTTCCATTCCTCTTGGCAAACCTCCACACTTCGATGGGGAGGACTACGGATTTTGGAGTCACAAAATGCGTAGTCACTTATTCTCTCTCCATCCTAGCATATGGGAGATTGTGGAAAATGGAATGAAATTCGATAGCTCGGATAGCCCTATGCTTATAAATGAACAGATTCATAAAAATGCACAGGCTACTACTGTTCTCTTAGCATCTTTGTGCAGGGAAGAGTACAATAAGGTGAGCGGCTTGGACAATGCCAAGCAGATATGGGACACCCTCAAGATCTCTCACGAGGGGAACGACATCACCATGCTCACCAAGATGGAGTTGGTGGAGGGCGAGCTTGGACGGTTCGCCATGATAAGGGGAGAGGAGCCAACTCAAACGTACAACCGGCTCAAGACCCTTATCAACAAAATCAGGAGCTACGGAAGCACGCGATGGACGGACCACGACGTCGTCCGTCTAATGCTAAGGTCCTTTACTGTTCTTGATCCTCATCTCGTGAACAATATTCGTGAGAATCCCAGGTACACGATGATGACGCCTGAGGAAGTACTTGGAAAATTTGTAAGCGGGCGGATGATGATCAAGGAGGCAAGATACGTCGATGAAGCGTTGAACGGACCACTCCACGAGCCGCAACCTCTTGCTCTCAAGGCAACACGAAGCAAGGAGGCGCTACCTAGCAAGGAGGCGCTACCTAGCAAGGTGGCACAGATTGAGGCGGCCGGACTCAATGATGAAGAGATGGCTCTCATCATCAAGAGATTCAAGACGGCGCTAAATGGTCGCAAGGGGCAGCCAAGCAAGACCAAGACAAAGGGGAAGCGTTCATGCTTCAAATGCGGTAAGCTTGGTCATTTTATCGCTAACTGTCCCGATAATGAAAGTGACCAGGAAAAGGGGAACAAAAGAGAGAAGAAGAAGCAATACAAGAAGGCAAAGGGCGAGGCGCATCTAGGAAAGGAGTGGGACTCGGATTGCTCCTCCTCCGACTCCGACAATGAAGGACTCGCTGCTACTGCCTTCAACAAGTCTTCCCTCTTCCCCAACGAGCGTCTCACATGCCTTATGGCAAGGGAGAAGAAGGTGAGTACTCAAGACTCCACTTACGCTTCTTCTAGTGATAATGAATCTAGTGATGATGATGACATAGACTATTCATGCTTGTTCAAGGGCTTAGATAGATCTAAGATAGATAAAATCAATGAATTGATTGATGCATTGAATGAAAAGGATAGACTTTTAGAAAAGCAAGAGGATTTATTGTATGATGAACATGATAAGTTTGTAGAGGCACAGAAATCATATGCTTTAGAAGTGAAAAGAAATGAAATGCTTTCTAGTGAAATATCTTCTTGTCATGAAACCATTGCTACTTTACAAAGTGTTAACCATGATTTAAATGCTAAATTAGAAGTAACAAATAAATCTAAGTCTTGTGTTGAAAATGTTACAATTTGCACTAGGTGTAAGAACTTTGATGTTAACGCTTGTAGTGAACACTTAGTTTCAATTTCAAAACTAAAAGATGAAGTGGCTAGTCTTAATGCCCAATTTAAGACTAGCAAGAGTGAAGTTGAAAAGATAAAATTTGCAAGGGATGCCTATACAATTGGAAGACATCCCTCAATTAAGGATGGGCTTGGCTTCAAGAGGGAAGCCAAGAACTTAACAAGCCATAAGGCTCCCATCTTCGTCAAGGAGAAGGGGAAGGCCCCTATGGCGAATAGTGCTAAAAAGAACCATGCGTTTATGTATAATGATAGGAGACATGCTAGAAATACTTATAATGGTTGTGCTTATGATTCTCATGCCATGTTTGCTTCTAGTTCTTCTTATAAGCATGATAGGGATATGCCTAGGAGAAATATTGCTCATATGCCTAGAAAGAATGTTATTCATGCTCCTAGGAAAGTAGTGAATGAACCTTCTACAATTTATTGTGCTTTAAATGCTTCTTATGCTATTTGTAGAAAGGATAGGAAAATTGTTGCTAGAAAGTTAGGGGCAAGATGCAAGGGAGACAAAACTTGCATTTGGGTCCCTAAAGATATATGTGCTAACCTTGTAGGACCCAACATGAGTTGGGTACCTAAGACCCAAGCCTGAATTTGCCTTGCAGGTTTATGCATCCGGGGGTTCAAGCTGGATTATCGACAGCGGATGCACAAACCATATGACGGGGGAGAAGAAGATGTTCACCTCCTACGTCAAAAGTAAAGATTCCCAAGATTCAATTATATTCGGTGATGGGAATCAAGGCAAGGTAAAAGGGTTAGGTAAAATTGCAATTTCTAATGAGCATTCTATATCAAATGTATTCTTAGTGGAGAGTCTTGGATATAATTTGCTATCTGTTAGTCAATTATGTCAAATGGGATATAATTGTTTATTTACAAATATAGATGTGTCTGTCTTTAGAAGATGTGATGGTTCACTAGCTTTTAAGGGTGTACTAGACGGCAAGCTTTATTTAGTTGATTTTGCAAAAGAAGAGGCCGGTCTAGATGCATGCTTAATGGCTAAGACTTGCATGGGCTGGCTGTGGCATCGCCGCTTAGCACATGTGGGGATGAAGAACCTCCACAAGCTTCTAGAGGGAGAACACGTGATAGGTCTAACAAATGTGCATTTCGAAAAAGATAGACCTTGTGCAGCTTGTCAGGCAGGTAAACAGGTGGGAGGAGCGCATCACAGCAAGAATGTGATGACCACATCAAGACCCCTGGAGCTGCTACATATGGACCTCTTCGGACCCGTCGCCTATCTAAGCATAGGAGGAAGTAAGTATGGTTTAGTTATCGTTGATGACTTTTCCCGCTTCACTTGGGTGTTCTTTTTGCAGGATAAGTCTGAAACCCAAGGGACCCTCAAGCGCTTCCTCAGGAGGGCTCAAAATGAGTTTGAGCTCAAGGTGAAGAAGATAAGGAGCGACAACGGGTCCGAGTTCAAGAATCTTCAAGTAGAGGAGTTTCTTGAGGAGGAAGGGATCAAGCACGAGTTCTCCGCTCCCTACACACCACAGCAAAATGGTGTGGTAGAGAGGAAGAACAGGACGCTAATCGATATGGCGAGGACGATGCTTGGAGAATTCAAGACCCCCGAGTGCTTTTGGTCGGAAGCTGTGAACACGGCTTGCCACGCCATCAACAGGGTCTACCTTCACCGACTCCTCAAGAAGACTTCGTATGAGCTTCTAACCGGTAACAAACCCAATGTATCGTACTTTCGTGTATTTGGGAGCAATGCTACATTCTAGTGAAGAAGGGTAGAAATTCTAAGTTTGCTCCCAAAGCTGTAGAAGGGTTTTTATTAGGTTATGATTCAAATACAAAGGCGTATAGAGTCTTCAACAAATCATCGGGTTTGGTTGAAGTCTCTAGCGACGTTGTATTTGATGAGACTAATGGCTCTCCAAGAGAGCAAGTTGTTGATTGTGATGATGTAGATGAAGAAGATGTTCCTACGACCGCTATACGAACCATGGCGATTGGAGAAGTGCGGCCACAGGAACAAGATGAACGAGATCAACCTTCTTCCTCAACCACGGTGCGTCCCCCAACTCAAGACGATGAACAGGTTCATCAAAAGGAGGCGTGTGATCAAGGGGGAGCACAAGATGATCATGTGATGGAGGAAGAAGCGCAACCGGCACCTCCAACCCAAGTCCGAGCGATGATTCAAAGGAATCATCCCGTCGACCAAATTCTGGGTGACATTAGCAAGGGAGTAACTACTCGATCTCGATTAGTTAATTTTTGTGAGCATTACTCTTTTGTCTCCTCTATTGAGCCTTTCAGGGTAGAGGAGGCCTTGCTAGATCCGGATTGGGTGTTGGCCATGCAGGAGGAACTTAACAACTTCAAGCGCAATGAAGTTTGGACGCTGGTGCCTCGTCCCAAGCAAAATGTTGTGGGAACCAAGTGGGTGTTCCGCAACAAACAGGACGAGCACGGGGTGGTGACAAGGAACAAGGCTCGACTTGTGGCAAAAGGTTATGCCCAAGTCGCAGGTTTGGACTTTGAGGAGACTTTTGCTCCTGTGGCTAGGCTAGAGTCCATTCGTATCTTGCTAGCATATGCCGCTCACCATTCTTTCAGGTTGTACCAAATGGATGTGAAGAGCGCGTTCCTCAATGGGCCAATAAAGGAGGAAGTGTACGTGGAGCAACCCCCTGGCTTTGAGGATGAACGGTACCCCGACCACGTGTGTAAGCTCTCTAAGGCGCTCTATGGACTTAAGCAAGCCCCAAGAGCATGGTATGAATGCCTTAGAGATTTCTTAATTGCTAATGCTTTCAAGGTTGGGAAAGCCGATCCAACTCTTTTTACAAAGACTTGCGATGGTGATCTCTTTGTGTGCCAAATTTATGTCGATGACATAATATTTGGTTCTACTAATCAAAAGTCTTGTGAAGAGTTTAGCAGGGTGATGACGCAGAAATTCGAGATGTCGATGATGGGCGAGTTGAACTACTTCCTTGGGTTCCAAGTGAAGCAACTCAAGGACGGCACCTTCATCTCCCAAACGAAGTACACGCAAGACTTGCTGAAGCGGTTTGGGATGAAGGACGCCAAGCCCGCAAAGACTCCGATGGGGACTGACGGACACACCGACCTCAACAAAGGAGGTAAGTCCGTTGATCAAAAAGCATACCGGTCAATGATAGGGTCTTTACTTTATTTGTGTGCTAGTAGACCGGATATTATGCTTAGCGTATGCATGTGTGCTAGATTTCAATCCGATCCTAAGGAATGTCACTTGGTGGCGGTGAAGCGAATTCTTAGATATTTAGTCGCTACGCCTTGCTTCGGGATCTGGTATCCAAAGGGGTCTAACTTTGACTTGATTGGGTACTCAGATTCCGACTATGCTGGATGTAAGGTCGATAGGAAGAGTACATCGGGGACGTGCCAATTCTTAGGAAGGTCCCTGGTGTCATGGAATTCTAAGAAACAAACCTCCGTTGCCCTATCCACCGCTGAAGCCGAGTATGTTGCCGCAGGACAGTGCTGTGCGCAACTACTTTGGATGAGGCAAACCCTCAGGGACTTTGGCTACAATCTGAGCAAAGTCCCACTCCTATGTGATAATGAGAGTGCTATCCGAATAGCGGAAAATCCTGTTGAGCACAGCCGCACAAAGCACATAGACATCCGGCATCACTTTTTGAGAGACCACCAGCAAAAGGGAGATATCGAAGTGTTTTATGTTAGCACCGAGAACCAGCTAGCCGATATCTTTACCAAGCCTTTAGATGAGAAGACCTTTTGCAGGCTGCGGAGTGAGCTAAATGTCTTAGATTCGCGGAACTTGGATTGAATTGTAGCATACATGTGTTTATGCCTTTGATCATGTCCTTTCTGCATTTCGTTGCTTATTATGGTGCTCAAGTTGTACAAACACTCCCTGGACCTCACAAGTCCGTTGCAAAGTGATGCACATGTTTAGGGGGAGATGTGTTACAACTTGACCCTTTGAGACTAACCATATGCTTGAGTTTGCTTGTTTTAGTCTCAAAGGAGAATTGAAAGGGAAATGGTGGACTTGGACCATGAAAAACTTCCACTGCACTCCGATGAGAGGGTAACCTATTCCAAGTCCATCTCATGAACTCTTATTGCCACTTGCTCTTAATTGCAGATTTTGGTGAGGCAATGGGGTTAAAGGGCCAAAATTGATCCCGTTTTGGTGCTTGATGCCAAAGGGGGAGAAAATAAAGGCTAAAGCAATAAATGGATCAGCTACCACTTGAGAGATTTTTGAAAATAGTAGAATAGAGCTTTTGGTTTGTCAAAACTCTTTTGTTGTCTCTCTTGTCAAAAGTTGGCTTCTTGTGGGGAGAAGTAGTAATTATGGGAAAAAGGGGGAGTTTTTGAAATTCTTGATCAATCTCTTTTGGAATGACTCTCTTCATGCTTCAACATGTGTGTTTGACTTAGAGATAGAGATTTGAGTTTGATTTTCAAAAACAAACCAAGTGGTGGCAAAGGATGATCCATATATGCCAAAATTGATTCAAAATAACTTTAAGTTTTATTTGAAGTGTTTTTGTACTTGTTCAACTTGCTTTATGTTGTGTTGGCATAAATCACCAAAAAGGGGGAGATTGAAAGGGAAATGTGCCCTTGGGCCATTTCTAAGTATTTTGGTGATTTAGTGCCCAACACAGGTGCCTAATTATAAAATGGAACAAAGTACAGATCATGGAGTAAAAGGTATGTTTCTAATCCTTAGTACATTGGTTTTGTGTACTAATATACTTGTCTAAGTGTTAGAAACAGAAAGAAGAAGAAAAGAGAAGGGGAGAGAAAGACTTGGCTGTGTGCAGCCAAGACCTTGCTCGGTCTGGAGCACCGGACTGTCCGGTGTGCACCGGACAGTGTCCGGTGCGCCAGGCCGACTCGGCACGAACTGGCCGCTCTCGGGAATTCGCCGACGGCGTACGGCTAAAATTCACCGGACTGTCCGGTGTGCACCGGACTGTCCGGTGAGCCAACGGTCGGCCAGGGCCAACGGTCGGCCGCGCAATCCGCGCGGGACACGTGGCCGAGCCAACGGTCGGAAGACGGCACCGGACTGTCCGGTGTGCACCGGACTGTCCGGTGCACCAACGGCTCGCAGATCTCCAACGGGCTGCAACGGTCGGCAGCGTCTGTTTAAGGAAACAAATCGGGCACCGGACAGTGTCCGGTGTGCACCGGACTGTCCGGTGCCCCCGTCGACAGAAGGCAAGGATGGCCTTCTAAAATTGCTCTCAACGGCTCCTAGCTGCCTTGGGGCTATAAAAGGGGCCCCTAGGCGCATGGAGGAGACACACAAGCAACTCTTAAGCATTCTTGATCATCCACACTTAGTCTTTGCGCATTCGATTGTGATTCTAAGAGATTCGAGCTCCGTTCTAGTGAGAACTGTGTGATACTCTTGTGAGCTCGATTCTTGGCCGTGTGTGTGCGCTTTTGCTGTGGATTTGTGTGTGTTGCTTCCCTCCCTTACTCTGTGTTTCATTTGTGATCATATACTTGTAAGGGCAAGAGACTCCAATTTGTGGAGATTCCTTGCAAACGGGATAGTGAAAGGAACAACAAACACCGTGGTATTCAAGTGGGTCTTTGGACCGCTTGAGAGGGGTTGATTGCAACCCTCGTCCGTTGGGACGCCACAACGTGGAGTAGGCAAGCGTTGGTCTTGACCGAACCACGGGATAAAACCACTGTGTCACTCTGTGCTTGATTCTCTTGTGGTACTGTGTTTTGTTGAGACTTCACCTTAGCCACTTGGCAATAATTGTGCTAACACTTAACAAGTTTTTGTGGCTTAAGTTTGAAGTTTTACAGGATCACCTATTCACCCCCCCCCTCTAGGTGCTCTCACCCTCAACATCATAGAAGTTAAGAACAAGTCCCCAACATTGGCGCCCACCTCCGGTGAACTCACATCCACTTGCTGAGCTGATGGCTTCGTTCCAAGCTGGAGTTGCTTCGGCTTCGAAGTTTGTGCTCCCGATAACAGGCGGTTCATGCTCAGAGCTGGCTAACAAGAAACAGAAGAAGGAGGCACAGAGAAGGGTACAACATGTAGGGGTACAAGGACCCTTCATCAAGTCAAGATGGTCTCACATCCCAATTACCTTCTCTCAAGAGGATCTTCAGCTCAAGGATTACCCACACAATGATGCTATGGTTATCTCTTGTGTGATCAAAGGATTTCTGGTCCACAATGTTTTGGTTGATACAGGCAGTGCAGCGGACATTATATTTGCTAAAGCCTTCAGACAAATGCAAGAGTCCGAAGACAAGATCCATGATGCCACACATCCCCTTTGTGGCTTCGGAGGAAGGCAGATTGTAGCACTTGGCAAGATCACAATGCCAGTAACCTTCGGTTTTATCAACAACACAAGGACTGAACAAGTTGTGTTTGATATTTTGACATGGAATACCCCTACAATGCAATCATTGGTCGTGGTACTCTCAATGCCTTTGAAGCAATTCTTCATCCAGCATATCTTTGCATGAAGATACCTTCGGACCAAGGGCCCATTGCTATTCATGGAAGTCAGGAAGCTGCCAGAAGGGCCGAAGGAAACTGGACAGACTCAAAAGCAATCCATAACATAGATGGAGCTGAAGCTTGTGAGCAATACAAGTACAGAAGAGAGAAAGCTGCTTCAGCCGATCAGCCGAAGCCCATGCTCTTATGCGATGACATAGCATAGCAGAAGGCGCTATTGGGATCTCAACTGTCCGAAGAACAAGAGAAAACCTTGATAAGGTTTCTGTTTAACAACAAAGATGTTTTTGCATGGTCAGCTAATGATCTTTGCGGAGTCAACAGGGATGTTATTGAACACCCGCTCAATGTTGATCCATCCTTCAGACCTAGAAAGCAGAGGCTTCGGAAGATGTCTGATGACAAGGCCAAAGGTGCTCGGAATGAAGTGAAAAGACTCCTCAGCGCCGGGGTCATCAGAGAAGTAAAATACCCAGAATGGCTAGCCAACACTGTTATGGTAAAAAGGCCAATGGCAAATGGGGGATGTGTATTGATTTTACTGACCTCAATAAGGCCTGTTCGAAAGATGAGTTTCCATTGCCAAGGATAGATTCCCTAGTTGATGCAGCAGCTTCATCAGAACTCATGAGTCTGTTGGATTGTTATTCAGGCTATCATCAAATTTGGATGAAGAAGGAGGATGAGCCAAAAACCAGCATCATAACCCCTAGCGGAACATATTGTTACCTTCGGATGCCTGAGGGGCTCAAGAATGCTGGAGGAAGCTTCAGCAGAATGACAACGAAAGATCTTCACTCTCAGATAGGCAGAAATGTGCTAACTTATGTTGATGATATCATTGTAAAAAGCACGAAGCAAGAAAATCACATTGCTGATCTACAGGAGACTTTCGCTAATTTTAGACAGGTCGGTCTAAAGCTGAATCCAGAAAAATGTGTTTTCGAAGTAAAAAAGGGGAAATTCCTTGGTTGCCTAGTTTCAACAAAAGGGATTGAGGCTAATCCAAATAAAATCGAAGCTATTCTTTGAATGGAACCACCAAGCACAAAGAAGGGGGCTCAGCGACTGACGGGAAGGCTTGCATCTCTGAACCGATTCATATCTAGATCAGCAGAGAGAAATCTACCATTTTTTGAAATACTAAAGTCAGCCGAAGTTTTTCAATGGGGACCAGTTCAACAGAAAGCCTTCGACGAGCCGAAGCAGTATTTGATAGACCTAACGACATTAACTCCACCAACGCCAGGGGCTCCTCTGTTGTTATATGAGGCAGCTTCGCACTCAGCGGTAAGTGCGGCACTTTTCCAAGAGAAGCTTGAAGGGCAAGTCAAAAAGCAAGCCCCAATATACTTCGTCTCCGAAGTCCTTAGTTTATCAAAGAAAAATTATACAGAATTGGAGAAGGTGTTGTATGTTGTTTTGATGGCTTCCAGGAAGCTTCGCCACTATTTTCAAGCATACAATATAATTGTCCCTTCTTCACAACCATTGAAGGATATTATCAGAAATAGAGAAGCTACTGGAAGGGTTGGAAAATGGGCTGCGGAACTCAATGAGTTTTGCATTGATTATGTGCATAGATCTTCGATTCAGTCCCAGGCGTTAGCAGACTTCATTGCTGACTGGACGCCAGGGGCTCAAGAAGAAGAAACGAGTAAAAATGCTGAAGCTTGGACATTATTCAGCGATGGTTCTTGGGGAACCTTTGGGGCAGGAGCAGCCGCTGTGTTAGTTGCACCCTCCAAAGTTAAAACTTGCTACGCAGCAAGACTTGATTTTAGCTGCACAAATAACATTGCTGAGTACGAAGCTTTGCTTTTGGGTCTTCGGAAGTTAAAGGCAATGGGAATTAGAAGGGCAGTTCTTAAAACTGATTCCCAGGTTATTTCTGGTCATATTGACAAGAGTTGTAAAGCAAGAGACCCGAAGCTTGAGAAATATTTAGACACGGTCCGAAGGATTGAAGCTTCCTTTGAAGGGTTTTCTGTC
Source organism: Zea luxurians (assembly GCA_029449295.1). NCBI lineage: Eukaryota > Viridiplantae > Streptophyta > Magnoliopsida > Poales > Poaceae > Zea > Zea luxurians. The sequence goes on along the minus strand of JAOPSE010000005.1, from coordinate 5,687,912 downwards.
AAAAATATTCCTCGAGGAGAAAATGAACATGCTGATTTGCTAGCCAAGTCAGCAGCACAGGGGCTGCCCTTACCTTCGGAAGTATTTTTCGAAACAATAAAAGCACCTTCGGTTGAACTTCTTGAGAGAGCAGTCCTCAATATATCTCCTGTTTATAGTGAAGACTGGAGAACTAAAATCATCTCTTTCCTTCAGGGTAATTTTCTTTCAGATGACGAAGCTTATAACAAGAGAATAGAGGCAAGAGCTCGACCATATGTTATAATAGAAGGGGAGCTGTACAAGCATGGAGTCTGTTCTCCACTACTCAAATGTTTATCCAGAGCCGAAGGTATAGAATTGATGAAGGAAATACACGCAGGCCTATGTGGAACTCACATTGGATCTAGGCCTTTGCTGGGAAAAGTTTTTCGTCAAGGATTTTATTGGCCAAAGGCAGCTTCGGATGCAGCGGAATTAGTCCAAAAGTGCGAAGGCTGTCAGAAATGTGCAAGAGATCAAAAACAACCTTCGTCTTTAACCCAGTTAATACAACCCACTTGGCCATTGCAAAGGTGGGGCCCTGATTTGTTAGGTCCGCTACCACCAGCACAAGGAAACTTAAGATATGTTGTAGTGGCAATGGAATATTTTTCTAAATGGATAGAGGCAAAGCCTTTAGCCACAATAACTTCGGTTACTATTCAAAAGTTTTTCTGGCAAAATATTTTCTGTCGCTTCGGAGTGCCGAAGGCCATTACTGTGGACAATGGAACGCAGTTTGATTCCGTAGCTTTCAGAGAATTTTGTGAACAAATTGGCACGAAGATCCATTTTGCATCAGTTCGGCATCCGGAGTAAAATGGACTTGTTGAAAGGGCTAATGGCATCATAATGACAGGAATAATGAAGTTAATCTTCAATCAGCCCAGGGGAAAGTGGCCAGATGAATTAATCAAAGTGGTGTGGAGCCACAACACAACAATATCAAGATCAACAGGTTTTACACCATTCAAATTGTTGTTTGGTGACGAAGCAATAACCCCAGAAGAAGCTAAAGCAGGATCAATAAGAACAATGGCTTCGGCAGAAGACGAAGCTGATTATTCTGTGGCAAAAGATGCTATAGAAGGGATCAGGCTTCAAGCTGTAGAGAATATCAACAAATATCAAGCCGAAACAATAAAATGGCGTGACAAAAAGGTTCGGCTAAAAAATATTAAGCTAGGACACTTGGTACTTCGGAGAGTCGCCAACCCAGACACAATAGGCAAGCTACAGCTGAAGTGGGAATGACCTTTTCTGGTAGTATCTTCGTCAAGACCCGGTTCTTACAGATTGAAGGATATGGACGGCAACGACATTCCTAGATCATGGAACACGGATGAGCTTCGGCGATATTATGTCTAGTTTGATGTAATTTTTTATATTCTTTTTTATGGCACCCTTTTCCTTTCCAAAGGGGGAGAAAGGTTTTTAATGGGGCCATAGCATGTAATTTTTCTTTTTATTTCAGCTCTATAAAAGTAATATCCCCCAAAGATGTAAATGTAAAAGCTGAGAACGCACCATCGAGTGCAAAGAAAAAAGAAAAGAAAACAAGGAGAAGCTCAAAAGTCGTTCCTAAGGTAATGCAGAGCTTACAGCGAAAAGACAACGCTGATTCCGCCGAAGTAAAAGGCGAAGAAGCTCCTAAGGGAGGCTTACAGCGAAAAGTCAATGTTGATTCCGCCAAAGTAAAAGGCGAAGAAGCTCCTAAGGGAGGCTTACAGCGAAAAGTCAGCGCTGATACACCGAAAAATAAACGGTGAAGCCGAAAAATAAGCGACAAAGAAGATTTGAGTCATTCCCAAGGGAATGAAGGGTTGGATTATGGCTTCGAATATGTATTTGGACATTCATTTGCACGATACATTACATCATGACATTTGCATTCATAAACATTCATTTAGACATACATAGGATTATCATCAGCATAACATACAAACTTGCTTCGGTTCTGAAAGGAGGGTAATTTTATGCTTCGCTGTGTACGCAAAGAAGGGAAGGTGTTTTTCGCTTATGGCTCAAAAGAATTAATTTCGTCCACATCAAAGCATTTCATACATGGACGGAAAAGTAAGATTATATTACAAAGTGAAATTCAAGTTACATCATACTTTATACAAGTTTTTACAGGAGATTTTTGAGCTATTTTTACAGATAATTCAAGCTTCGACAGCATCTCTCGAGCTTCGTCCTTTTCCTCTGTAGCTTCAGCTTCGGCTTGGTCAATCTGTACGGAAGTATTGTAAGCTAAATTCAAAATTCAAAGGAAAAGGTAAGCATAAGGTATGATTTTGTTACCAGCTTGAGGTGGCTCCGAGCTTCGTCACTAGCTTTGCTTCGACCACCCTTTGTCCATACTAACTTTATAAATCTATTTGCATTACTCCGAGCCAGATTGGGAACATTATCTAGGTCTACTGGTGATAGGCTAAAGTTGGGTCTATTAACAATCTTGTCGTGTTCATAGCCAGACTTCAAAAAGGCAACAGCTGTGCCCCGAGAAGCTGCCAGGGCACAGAAGTCGCTATGCCCAGCTATAACTTCGTCAAGATCATTAATTTCACCCTCAATGTGCTCAAAGGCACCATGCAGGTCTTCAGCCGAAGGAGTAAACTCTTTACTACTGGCTCCAACAAAATGGAACACTTGCTTTAACTGATGAATGCATCGACTGCTGAACTCCAGGCACTTATTCTGAAGATTTTTCAAAGATTCTTTCAGTTCCGAATTTCTTTGAGCTTCGGCTTCAAGTTTTGCATCAAGCTTCAGCTTTTCTTGTTCAAAATTTTCTGATTGGGAAAGAAGCTTCAAATTTAATTCTGTTATTTTTGCTTCAGCGTCCACTAATAAGCCTTCATCTGTTTGTAGCTCGAAGTCTTTCTTCTCGATGGCAGCAGATTGCTCTTTTATCTTGTTTTCTAAGTTTTCAATTATAACTTCATGCCTTTTATCCTCTAAGTCTTGTTGCATTTTTAATGCCTTGCTCAAAAGTATACTCTATGGATAAATAACCTTCGTTAAAAAATATTTCTGCGACCACAAATAATAACAGTTAAACACAAGATATTTACCTTAAAATTAGAATAGAACAAGCTGCCGACAATGTGTTGTCGTCGGTAGCGGCTTATATCCGCTTTGAGCTTCGGGAAGCTGATACTCTTTGATAGAGTACCGACAACCTTCGCACCGGTTTGATCTCGTATGCAGCCTAACCCTTCATCATCAATACCACCGAAGAGAAGCGCCCCCGGCCGGTATCCGCAAGATATAGCATACTCTTTTAATTCCTCTTTTTTCAGCTTCTGTTAGCTTCTGGCCAACTAAGTTTCGGAAGTCAAAAGTTTCATCTTCTGAAGTATCTTCGGTTATTCCTTCTTTCCCGGGTTTTGCGGCCGTGGTCTCTTCGGTGGCTACAGCAGTTTCTTCAGCGGCCATGTTTAGCAGCATTTTATCTATATCAGCAGCTATGCTCTCTAAATTAATATCTTCGGAGTTGGCATCTTCGGCTCTGGCTTCTTCTGCGGCAACCTCCGAAGGTACAGCTTCGGTAGCTGTTGTGCCTTCAACCGCCAGCACCTTCGGATCTAGAGCTCTTGGTGGTGTTGTTTCAATTACTTCTGTCACGGTAACAATCCTTTGCCTTTTTGGCCTATATGCCTTTGTTTTTGTGGGCTCCTTTTCATTATGAAAAAGCTTCATCAGATGAAGCCCCAATGGACTTAGTTTGACAGGCAAAGTTTCAGTCATTACCTTTAGAATTTCCTCTATTTCAGCATCAGAAGATGTTGCAGAAGTCTTCTCTTCTTCATCAATTGATTTTTGCTCTGGGATCGAGTCCTTTCTTTTCTTCGAAGTTAATACTTTCGCTTCAAACTTTTGTTTCCTCTTCTTTGATTGATCTTCGTCGTCTTTGTTCAAAGCGTCAGCCACTCTTTTTCTTTTCTGCCCTTCGACACCCTTGTCGAGGCGTTCATAATCAGGATATTCAAAGCCTATAGCATCCAGCACTCTGTTTAGCCTTCGTTTCGGACGGGTGCCGAAGGCTGCTGTCATCAATTGATCTTCTTTTTTGAAATAATTCCCAAGAATTTCGGTGCACATTACTTCGATTGTTTCCAGCCATTCTTGGCAGGGTGCCTTGAAATATTTCTTGAACTTGTAGTGGTAGGGCAGTCGGACAAGTTTCCCCTCCTTCTCTCCTTCAAGCTTCGGCATAGCCCATTCCTTCATAGTTGGAAATATTTTGAACGCCAAAAATTCCTGCACTAAGTCCCTAGTGCCAATGTGCTCTGCGATAATCCTGAATTCAGCCAGCGTAGTTTGGGTTGGACCTTCTGGTGTCATATTGCATTGGGGTCTGGTCTCTCCGAAGATTAATTCTAGCGGACTCTGCATCAGCTTCTCCTTATCATCGTCAATTTTGACGTAGAACCATTCCGATTTCCAGCCTGCCGGCCACTTGCTTCGGTAGCTGATCACAGGAAATTTTGTAGTCTTCCGGTAAGCAAAATTGTAACAACCAAAATTTTCATGTAATCCATCCTTTCTGGCCTTGGTTTGGTAATGAAGCTCGTGCACCTGGCAGAAACTTTCGGCAAACGGTTCCACCCCCTGGCTTCGGAGAGCCCAAATATAAACATTAAGCCTAACGATAGCGTTAGGAGTTAGTTGATGAAAGTGGATCCCAAACTTTTTTAGCACATCGGCAATCATCTTATTTAAAGGGAATCTTAAACCAGCTTTGAGGAAACTCTTGAAAACTACTATTTCATCTTTTTCTAGCTTCGGAGTAGTTTCTTCCCGACCGAAGCGAATCAGCTCTTTCTTATCTTCGCTGAAATAGCCCAACTTCACCATCTTAGGAAAATCAGCTTCAGAGATGGTGGATTTTCCGAAGTCTAGGTGGCTAGGCTTGCTCGGCACTGCGCTGCTGTAATCATCTTCAGAATCGGTCTCTTCAATACCAGCTTGCTCTACTTCAGCAACAGGGACGTCTTCCGGTGTTACCAACCCAGATCGCTTCATTGCCTCCGAAATAGGAACAGTATCAACAGCTTCGGTCTCATCCCCATCACGATCGACTCTTGCAGTAGAGCGAACTCTGGCCATTTGATTATGACTAACTTGAAATTTTTGGTGTTGGCTTTTTTGTCTTTTCCGAAGCTCTTACTCTTGTGCCGAAGCAGATTCACAAGCGAGGTTTCGTCTGAGCACGATGATCAAGCTTCGGCTATGACTAAAAATTTGGCAGCAAAACAGTACAATAGCAATGAATGCTGTGGTAACTTCACACCTACCCGTCTGTTTATATAGTGCTGCAGGTGGGAAGGTGAATCGGCAAGGTCTCCAGCACCGAACAAACAGTCACCCGCACTCACTGAACGGTGGGCCACATAGTTCGAGAAGGTGAATCGCTGGCGAACGCGTAATTGGTGCAAGATGGGTCGCGCGCGCGCGACGATTATTTTAATCGTTTCTCGCCAACGAGCTCAGGGAAGGTGTTTTTTGGATCTTCGGCATCCCGAAGCCTAGAAGATTTTTTCACGGATCAGCCTCGTTACGAAAAACGATCTAGCACCGCGAAGGGGCTACTGTTGGGGGTATGCTTCGTAGCCGAAGATCCTAAAGAAAGAAACACCTTCGGCAGGTCCTCTCCAAAGCAGCGCCGAAGCTATCGCCTATAAAGCTTCGGCACAGTGACATGTCTCAAGAAGAAGGGGTGAACCGACTTAAAGATGAAATGACTTAAAGACCCATGTTATTATGTGTCATTATTGTAGTTCATTGTAAAGGGCATAAATGTAATTATACACAGGCTGCGCCCTGTGCCTATAAATACGTGAACAGTACCCCTGTATTACACGTGTTTGGCATTTGCTTCTGTATTACACTGGTATTTCAGTTTTCCTTCAAGCCAAAGGTACATTTATAATTTGTCATCATTTCTATAATAATAGAATAAAAATGAGTTAATAATAATAATCAATTGCTTATATTATTTCTTCATATTTTATGTAAATCCTTCTTCACTATTCATTGTGCTTATGAAGGTATGTCATTCATAACCTTCGTCTGGAATTCATTATATCCCAAGGGAGATAATGCTTCGAAGGACGAAGGACCATAATATTTAACCATTTCTGTGTTGCCTTGTTCTTGATTCATAGAAGTTAAGAACAAGTCCCCAACAGGCTCAATAGAACAAACAAACGAGTAATGCTCACAAAAGTTAGCTAAACGTGATCAAGTAGTTACTCCCTTGCTGATATCACCCAGAATCTGATCCACTGGATGATTCCTTTGAATTGTCGCCCAGACTTGAGTTGGAGGAGCTTGTTGTGTTTCTTCCTCCTTATCCTTTTCTTCATGTGCTCCCCTTGATCCATGACTTCAGCTTGAGGTACTATTCCTCATCTTGAGTTGGGGGATGCACCAGTGTTGAGGAAGATGGTTGATCTTGATCTTAGTATTCCTGCGGTCGCACATCACCTATCGCCATTGTTCGCATTGCAGTCGTTGGAACCTCATCCTCATCTACATCATCAAGATCAACTTGCTCTCTTAGAGAGCCATTAGTCTCATCAAATACAACGTTGCTAGACACTTTTAACTAATCCTGATGATTTGTTGAAGACCCTATACGCCTTTGTATTTGAATCATAACCTAGTAAAAACCCTTCTACAGCTTTGGGAGCAAATTTTGAATGGCTACCTTTCTTTACCAAGATGTAGCATTTGCTCCCAAATACACGAAAGTAGGAAACATTGGGTTTGTTACTGGTTAGGAGCTCGTAAGATGTCTTCTTGAGGAGGCGATGAAAATAGAGCCGGTTTAGGGCATGGCAAGCTGTATTTACAACTATCGACCAAAATCGCTCAGGCGTCTTGTATTCCTCAAGCATTGTTCTTGCCATGTCGATGAGTGTCCTGTTCTTCCTATCTACTACACCATTTTGTTGTGGTGTATAGGGAGCGGAGAACTCATGCTTGATGCCTTCCTCCTCAAGATATTCTTCTACTTGAAGATTCTTGAATTCGGATCCATTATCGCTCCTTATTTTCTTCACCTTGAACTCAAACTCATTTTGAGCTCTCCATAAGAAGCACTTTAAAGTACCTTGGGTTTAAGATTTATCCTGCAAAAAGAACACCCAAGTGAAGCGGGAAAATCATCAACAATTACAAGACCATACTTACTTCCCCCGATGCTAAGATAAGCAACGAGCCCGAATAGATCCATATGTAGGAGTTCTAGTGGTCTTGATGTCGTCATCACGTTCTTGCTTTGATGAGTAGTTCCCACCTGCTTTCCTACCTGGCATGCTGCACAAGGTCCGTCTTTCTCAAAATAGACATAGGTTAGTCCTAACACATGTTCTCCCTTTAGAAGTTTATGAAGATTCTTCATCCCAACATGTACTAGACAGCGGTGCCAGAGCTAGACCATATTAGAGCATCTCCAAGAGACTAGCTAAATAACTTGTCAAGCCAAATTTTAGCTACTCAATAGTAAATTAAATCTCCAACAGACTAGCTATCTGACTCGCAAGCTATTTGACTCTGTAAATTGTCTCTCTCACTAGCTAAATTTGACTACCACCTGACTAGCCAAATTAGATAGATAGTCTGTTGGACTGAGATGCTATATATACAGTGTAGTCTCTATGAAAACGTAAATAGATAGTCAAATAGAGAGCAAAAAATGAAGAGTCTCTTGAAGATGCTCTTAGTCTTAGCTATTAAACATGCATCTAGATCGGCATTCTCTTTTGAGAAATCAACTAAATAGAGCTTGCCGTCTAATACACCTTTAAAAGGTAATGAACCATCACTTCTTCTAAAGAAAGATACATCAACATTTGTAAATAAACAATTTTATCTCATATGACACAATTGACTTATAGAAAGCAAATTATAACCGAGCAATTCTACTAAAAACACATTAGAAATTGAATGCTCGGCAGTGATGGCTATTTTACCCAGACCTTTAACCTTGCCATGATTTCCATCTCTAAAGATGATAGTGTCTTGGGAATCCTTGTTCTTGACTTAGGAGGTGAACATTTTCTTCTTCCCGTCATGTGGTCTGTGCATCCGCTATCAATAATCCAGCTTGTGTCTCCCGGATGCATAAACCTGCAAGGTAATTTAAGCTTGGGTTTTAGGTACCCAACTCTTATTGGGTCCTACAAGTTTAGTCACAAAAGTCTTTGGAACCCAGATGCAAGTTTTGTCTCTCTTGCACTTAGGTTCCAAACTTCTAGCAACTACTTTATCATTTTTGCACAAAAGAACAAATGAAGCATCATATGTTTTATAAAGTATGGTTGGTCCATTTGATGCATTCCTAGGCACATGAGAAGCAACATGATGGCGCCTAGGTCTATTCCTACCATGAGCATATGAAGAGCTAGATGCAAACATGGCATGAGAATTAAAAGCAGCATCATGACAAGTAGGTAAAACAACATGATTATAACATCTATCATGATGAACATTCTTAACATGAGTATAAAGATAGGCATGGTTCTTTTTCGCATGTGAGGAATGAGAGCCACTAGCCACATGAGCCTTTCCCTTCTCCTTGTTGAGATTGGAGGTTCTTTGGCTTGTTAAGTTCTTGGTTCCCTTTTGGAAACCAAGTCCGTCCTTAATAGAGGGGTGTCTACCAATGTTGTAGGCATCCCTAACAAATTTTAATTTTTCATGGTCACTCTTGCAAATTTTAAGTTGAGCACTAAGATTAGCAACATCATTATTCAACTTAAGAATGGTAGAAGCATGTTCATTGCAAGCATCAATATCAAAATCTTTACACCTATTGCAAATAACAACATGCTCCATGGTTGAACTAGCAACATTTTATTTTTCTAACTTAGCATTTAAATTGACATTTAAATTCTTAAGACTAGAAATAGAATCATTGCAAGTAGATAGCTCAGAAGACAATAGTTCATTTTTCTTAGTTTCTAGAGCAAGAAATTTTTGAACATTAATAAATTTATCATGTTCCTCATAAAGAATATCTTCTTGCTTTTCTAACAACATATCTTTCTCATTAAGGGCATTAATTAATTCATTGATTTTATCTACCTTAGATCTATCTAAACCCTTAAAGAGATCGCTACAATCTACATCATCATCATCAGATTCCTCATCACTAGAAGAAGTATACTTGGGGTTATCTCATGTCGTACCTTCTTCTCCTTAGCCATGAGGCACGTGTGATGTTCGTTGGAGAATAGGGAGGACTTGTCAAAGGCGGAGGCAGCTAGTCCTTCATCATCGGAATCAGATGAAGAGCAGTCCAAGTACCATTCCTTGATGATGTGTGCCTCACCCTTTGCCTTCCTGTAGTTTTTCTTCTTCTCCTTCTTCCATTTCTTTTCTTATCCCTGGTCATTTTCATTATCGGGACATTGTGCAATAAAATGACCAGACTTACCACATTTGAAGAAGGAGCGCTTTCCCCTTGTCTTGTTGTTATTTGGATACTCCATGCGTCCCTTTAATGCAGTCTTGAAACGCTTGATTACAAGCGCCATTTCTGAAAGGGAAATGTGCTCTTGGGCCATTTCTATAAATGTTTTGGTGATTAGATGCCCAACACATATTGTTTTAGTGAATATGGGCTAAAGTGCTAAAGTGATGCAAATAAAGAATCAAGGTATGTTTCTAGCCTTAGTGAACTGTTTTTGGTACTAACATATTCCTCTAAGTGCTAGAAACCTTGTCAAACAAAATGAGATTGGTTTGAAGAAGGTTGGCAGTGCCCAGCCATACTTCACCAGCCTGCAGGTGCACCGGACACTATCCGGTGCCTAGGCTGGCGCGTCGACTAACTTGCTGCTCTCGGGAATCGCCCAGGACGCTACGGCTAAAATTCACCAGACTGTCCGATGAGCCAACAGCGTCCGCGTCAACGGTCAGCAGCGCAATCAGCGCTATCAACGGGCGACGCGTGGCAAGAGCCAATGGTCACTAGGCCGCACGGGACTGTCCGGTGAGCCAAGGTGATATTGGCTGCAACGGTCGGCTTCGCCAAATAAGGAAGAAGATCATGCATTGTTCATGTCCGGTGGTGCACCGGACTGTCCGGTGCGCCCACGGACAGAAGGCAAGAATTGCCTACCAAATGGAGCTCCAACAGCTCCTAGCTGCCTTGGGGCTATAAAAGGGACCCCTAGGCACATGGAGCAGAACACCAAGCACCTCTTGAACATCCTAATACGCTGAGAGCTCGCATTCGTGCATTTGATTCACTGTGTTAGAGATTTGAGCACTTTTCTGAGCTGTAACTCCGCCGTGTTGCTTTCATGTGCTCGCTCTAGTCTTGTGTGCGTGTTAGTGCTGTGACTCTCGCTTTTGTGTGTGTTGCTATTCCCACCTTACTCTTGTGATATATTCGTGATCAATCTTGTAAGGGTGAGAGGCTCCAACTTGTGGAGATTCCTCACAAAGGGAAACATCTACTATAAGGAAGAAAACTGTGGTATTCAAGTTGATCTTTAGATCACTTGAAAGGGGTTGAGTGCAACCCTCGTCCATTGGGACGCTAGAACGTGGAAGGAGGCAAGTATTGTACTGGGCCGAACCATGGGATAAAATCGCTGTGTCACTTGTGCTATTTTCTAATGCGATTGCTTTCTTCCTTAGAGTTCTCATTTAATCACTTGTGCTATTGTTCCTAAGTTTAATACACATTCTAAAGGAATAATCAAGTGAAGAGTTCTCTTCTCCTTTATTTCATAGTACTTTGGTTTTGACTTCACTAACATATTATAAACCAAGTTTGTGTTGTTTAGTCTTGAATTTTACAGGATCACTTATTCACCCCCCCTCTAGGTGCTCTCAATTTTGTCTTCATTTAGCCTGGCAGCCTCCACTTGTGCCACCTTGTTAGGTAGCGCTTCCTTGCTAGTTGTTGCTTTGAGAGCAACAGACTGTGGTTCATAAAGAGAAAGGAATCCATTTGCAATATCATCTACGTACCTTGCTTCCTTCACCATCATGCGTCCGCTTACAAATTTTCTAAGAATTTCCTCGGGTGTCATCTTCGAGTACCTGAGATTCTCATGAATAAGGTTTACAAGATGAGGATCAATAACAGTAAATGACTTGAGCATGAGTCGAACGACTTCATGATCCATCCATCTTGTGCTCACATAGCTTTGGATCTTGTTCACCAGGGTGTTGAGCCTATTGTAGGTTTCGGTTGGCTCCTCTCCCCTTTTCATGGTGAACCTTCCCAGTTTTCCTTCCACCAGTTCCATCTTTGTTATCATGGTGGCATCATTACCCTCGTGAGAGATTTTGAGGGTATCCCATATTTGCTTGGCATTGTCCAAGCCGCTGACTTTGTTGTACTCATCCCTGCATAGAGATGTGAACAACATAGTAGTAGCCTGGACATTCTTATGAATTTGTTCATTAATAAATACAGGATTATCGCTACTATCAAAATGCATTCCATTCTCTACTATTTCCCAAATGCTAGGATGGAGAGAAAATAAATGGCTACGCATTTTACGGCTCTAGAAAGAGTAATCATCTCCATCAAAGTGGGGGGTTTACCAAGAGGAATGGACACTAAATGACCATTTGAACTGTACGACATGCGAGAATAATCAAAAGAATAATTCTGATGAACCGTTTCCTTTTTCATGGACGAGTCGTCGTTGTCCCTTGGTGAAGAGGAGGAGACATCACTGTCATAGTAGATGATCTTCTTAATGCACATCTTCTTCTTCCCATCCTTTTTCTTGTGACTCGAGCCTGAGTCAGTGGGCTTGTCACCTTTTGGCTCATCAACGTAGAGGGTCTCCTTCTCCTTGTCGTTGATCACCATCCCCTTACCTTTAGGATCCATCTCTTCGGGCGGTTAGTCCCTGAATGAAGAGTATGACTTTGATACCAATTGAGAGCACCTAGAGGGGTAGGGGTGAATAGGTGATCCTGTAAAAATAGCTTAACAACACAAACTTGGACTAATATTGGATTAGTGAAACCAAGTTCGAGAGAGAAGTGTTAGCGTAGTAAACTTCTTCACTTAATTGCTCTTCATAATATAAGTATTAAACTTAGAGCAATTATGTAAGTGAAGTGAATAGAGGTAGAGAGAATCGCACAATAATGAAGACAAGTGACACATCGATTTTATCCCGTGGTTCGGCCAAGTAGAACACTTGCCTACTTCCACATTGTTGCGTCCCAACGGACGAGGGTTGCACTCAACCCCTTTCAAGTGATCCAAAGATCAACTTGGATACCACAGTTCTCTTTATCTCAAGTATGTCCCTTTGTGAGGAATCTCCACACTTTAGAGTCTCTCACGCCTAACACAAAATGATCTCGAATGAGTACAAGAGTAAGGAGGGAAAAGCAACACACACAAGAGCGAGAGTTGCAGCACCAACATGCACACAAGACAAGAACGAGCACACGAAAGCAGCACAACAGAGTTACAACTCAGAAAAGTGCTCAAATCTCTATCATAGTGAACCATATGCGTGAATGCGAAGTCTCGACGCCTTAGGATGTTCGAGAGGTGCTTGGTATTCTATTCCATGTGCCTAGGGGTCCCTTTTATAGCCCCAAGGCAGCTAGGAGTCGTTGGAGCTCCATTTGGAAGGCAATAGTTGCCTTCTATCCGTGGGCGCACCAGACAGTCCAGTGCACTACCTGACAGTGAACATGTGCGATTTCCTTCCTTTTCTGGTGAAGCCAACCATTGCAGCCACTGTGCTCGTGGCACATCAGACAGTGCGGTGCGGCCTGGTGACCGTTGGCGAAGTCCACGCGTCGCCCGTTGATTGTGCTGGCGACCGTTGGCGTGGGCGCGACAGGCTCACCGGACAGTCCGGTGTACGCCGGACAGTCCGGTGAATTATAGCCGCGATGCGCTGATTTTTCCCGAGAGCGGCCTGTTCGCCGGGGGTAAAACTCAGAACTAACCATAGATGGGTAAAACTTGGAAAATATAAAGAATATTTAGTTTCACACTGTGGGCAAGTTGCATTTACCACTAGGAACCTTTTGGACACATCTAAGGAGGTTGGAAAGCTCTGTTTCAAATAATCACTCTTTTGGAGCTAGCTTGAGCAAAATTAGAGTTATAATTTGGAGAAAAGAAAAAGTCAAATAAATGAGACTTAGACTAGTTGGATTGATAGCACACATGGTTGTCTAAGTCTTAAAGAACACCCTCGGGGATACTCAAAAGTATTTGAAGAAATTTGGAAGAAAATAAGAAGTTTTCAGCTCATAGCCAAAGGGCACTGGATTATCCGATGGGTGCCCTAGACTCAGACAGAGAAGCAGCCCAGCGCCACAAGAAAGCATCAGATTGTCCGGTGTGCACCGGACTGTCCGATGGTATTTACAGCAAAGGTAGCCTAACTCTCTGCCTTCCGAAAAACATTGGCAGGGAGCACCAGATTGTCCGATGTGCACTGGACAGTCTGATAACAGTGGCAACGACTACTTGCAAAACTTAGAACGGCTACCTGCCATCCGGAGCAGTAACCTGACAATGCACTAGACACGTACTATAGACCGTCCGGTGTGCACCAGATAGTCTGACAATAGCGGCAACGACTACCTGCAAAACTTAGAACGACTACCTTCCATCCGGAGCAGTAACCTGACAATGGACTAGACACATACTGTAGGCCATCCTGTGTGCACCGAAGAGGCACTATTCATGGTCCGGTGCACCACTCGACAGACAACTTTTACACATTGCCACCTGGGCTTTAAGGGACAAAGTCGGGTGCATCTCATACATGCGCCAAAGAAGACAACATATATAATAATATAGTGCATAGAGATAAATGTCACAATAATCAAAGTATTTATTACATAGCGGAAGTCATACAAAATAAAAGATAAATATCACAGGATCTAAAATCCATCCTTGGCGCCAGAAAGTCAACTGGGAGACGACGACCTAGACCTCTCACGAACATAACGCAACATCCTCCATGCGCCTCATCTTATGGTACCTATCCTTGACCTGTGGGGGGTGTGAGACAGCAAGGGTGAGCTCACACATGTTCATCGCTCAACAAGTTGTGAGGAATAATGTGGCATGAACTCACCAAAGGTGGGAGCTCATGAAGTGTAAGGCTTATCAAAGAGAATGGTTAAAGCTGAGTATTGCTTTTAATGTTGGTCAAACTTTTATTAGCAATTACTAGATGTAAGTAAATACCAAACCTTAATAAAAATAATAGAACAAAATTAATATATAATCCCATGCAATTCAAATGACAAATTGAATTTAAGTTCCATAAATTAATCATCGGAGAGTCCTGAGCTGCTTATGACCGTGAGCTCGGCTAGTATACCAGTTTTACACTCTGCAGAGGTTGTACTCTGTACCCACAAGTCGTATATCCCATGTCACCAGGGTTAGCTAGACCTTTAGACACTACCGAGGTGAATGGCTAGGGATCCACTACGAGGCATTTACAAAGTTCCACTAGCTTCCGAAAACCCGCTACAGTTTATGGGAAGAGCACTTGCAAGAATCCCCCGTCTGACCGCCATCGCAGCAAAATCAACCCGAGAACCTCCGTGCATGCAATCCCCTACTGCCCTTGCCCCTTTCGGGTAAGGTAGTCTTCCACTAGCTTTCCTAGTTAGTTGGCCAAGGACGTCCTATTAAACCCTTGTGGTGGCACGTGTTTCTCAAGTTAAGCTCCATGTTCCAATTAAAATTTAATGATCTTGACATGAACATAAATAGAATAACAAAATAACTGGAACATGGATATAATGAAATATTATCTCAGAAACCATGTAAAGCAATAGCAAAACTACCTAAGTGATTCAGGGATAACAAGATAAAAAGGGATAAACAATCTAGGGTGACCTATTGGGTCCCATCAAAATTAAGCCTATGCATGAGCATGTGATATTAAATAACATTATTGGGTAAAAAGAGCACAAGGGCACAACCTGCCTTCAATGAGCTCCTGTTCAGCTACTTCTATCTGCTGGTCACCAGGATCCATAGACACATGCTCATCTACTCGCCACAATACAAACAAGCACAATATATAGAGAAAATTAACATCACATCAAACATGTAAAAAAATACACAGTAATAATCTACACTTTAAAATAAAATCATAGGAATAGGAATCATAATTTTTGTAGTTATGGATATTAAGATATGAATTTCCAAAGGTTTTATGTGTTTAAAATAGGATTAAGTGAGGAATTAATTTTTTTACTGTTTTCATGTCAAAACAGAGACATTAGGTGATAGAGAATAATATTACAAAAATTTAGAAACTGTAATGGGTTAATTTGGACTAAATATGAAGTTTCTATGAATTTTATAAGTTCTAGCACTTATTTATATATTAATAATCTATTTTCTATTTAGTTTTCCTGAATTTCTTAATTTCCTGGACTGGGTCTCAAATTTAGAAAAGAGCAGGGACTCCGGCGCAAATAAATCCCAGAAACAGACGACCCTGACATAGGACTACGGGTTGATTCACTAGTAATACAGGGGCACATTTGCAAAGTGGTGGCCGAAGGGGTATCAATTATTCTCAGCCGTTTGATCTGAAATCTAGGGCTTAAGTTAGATCGACGCAGTACGCGAACCGGTATCGAATCCTGGCCGATGGATCGCCATCCAACGATCCACATTTTAAATAGCAGAGGTCCCCTCCCATCCATCCGATCGACATCGAACGGACGCGGGCGAAATGCTACCCAGATCTAATCCTACGCGATCAGCCGCCATCCGACGGCCCCTGGAAACTCCACAAAAGGGGTACACGGTTTCCTAATCTAGAGCGTCCTACGGGAGATCAACGGCTCCGCTCCGTCTTCTTCCCCACGCGACGGTAGTGAACAGTGGCGCTGCCAGCTGCCACGGCGAAGTACGCCGACAGAGTTCTATCGACGAGGATGGGCTCCGGTCCGTCTTCTCACCTGTGATGGCGCCCAACAGAGTTCTATCGACGAGGAAGCACGGCCACAGCGAAATTTCCAGCCCCAGCGATCGATTCGCACCGGCATAGCGTCGATCCCCGACCCGAGATACAGCGGCCACTTTCCACTACCACCAACGCTTCACCAATTCGCGTTTCTGGCGGCCGAACGACGGTGGCGAAGCTCCTGCCTGGTGGAGAATTGGCCGCGCTCGCACGGCACTCTCACAGCGCGCAACAGCGAACGCCGCCCCTCTGGTAGCCATGCACACACCCAGCGGCCCCCAGAGATCGATTCCGCACGGGACGCAGTGGCAGCACCGCTTCCTGCCTCCCATCCACTTACTGGGTGCCCGCAAAGGTGAGCGCCATTGGCGGTATTGGAGATCCACGACGGATCGACGACGCACCCAGAGCAGTGTACGAGTACGGCTAGGACGCGCAAGGGCAAGGGGAGGGCGAGGCCGTTGGGGAAGACGACCCGGGTACCGACTGGACGAACAGGGCAAGGCGGCGGCATGGCAGGACTTAAATCGCTGGGCGAGGTGCTATCCCGCGCGTGGCGCCTGGGCGGTTGCAACAAGCGTCGGTCTTCGCGCGGCTAACAGCGCTTAGGATCGCGCCATGGCGAACAGAGTTCTGCCCACGACGAGCGAAAGTCGCGGTGGGGATAGATCTGACCCCCCTGGGCCCGTTTGTCGATCTTGCGCGCTCAGACTGACCAGTCGAGCCCTCTGGTAAGTCAACGCCACACGCAGCGTACGAGCACGCGGCTCCACCGGGTGGTGCCATTGGGCCGCGCAGTACTATGCGCTGGTGGGCCAAAAACTGAAGCCAAGGCCCACGCGAGGTCTTTTTTTATTCTTTTCTTTTTTCTGTTTTCTATTTCAAAGTTCAAATGGATTTAAATTGTAGGTTTGAATCTCAGACTTTCAAATATCAACTAGAATTCTAATGCTTCTTTTACTTGGTATTATATTATTTATTTGTTATTATTATTTATTCCCTTCCCGTTTATTTTATAGAAGAAAAAATGACTTTATTAACATTTTTTTATCCTCTATTTTTTTATGCATAGTTTGAGTTCAAATTTCAAATTTGAATTAAACTATTTTTCAAACTTCAGGTTGTAAATTTTCTAATTAAATGCACAACCAAGGAAATCCAACATGATGCATACTTCCACGTGTTTATTTAATATTTGTTTTAAAATAATCATGCCTCGCGAGTAAGTCACATAATCGAAATGACTCCTTTATTATCTCCAATGTCAATAATCATGAGTATTCTACACTAGGGTTTACACACATTTACTCAAACGGCTATTTGAGTGGTTGGGTGCTATAAATACCCCCTCAACCGGCACATTGAAGACAGAAGACCTCCTCCAACCTTGTAAGCATTAAGTGCAACTTCACGCATTCAAAGCCATTCCCGCACCGTATTCGATCGATTTGTGCTTGAGAGATATAGCGACTAGTGCATTTGAGTGTCGTAAGGTCTTGTGATCATTTGAGCTTCGATTGTTCTCTTCTCACTCGCTCTTATTCTCTTGATGGTAAAGTGGGGCAAGAGGCTCCAATTCTTTGTGTGGAGGTCCTTGCGGGACTTAGTGTCCGTGTGATAGTGAAGCATACTCAACCGGTCTCCGTGGCCGTTTGAGAGAGGAAAAGAGTTGAAAAAGACCCGACCTTCGTGGCCTCGTCAACGGGGACGTAAATCTTTCGGGGTGGAACCTCAGGAAACAAATCGCCGTGTCTTTGCGTTGATCACAATCTTTGCGATTTGCTTCTTCCCTCTCCCCTCTCTAGTTCTCTTGCTTGTGATTGTTTCGAGCTTGCTCCTAAAGTAATCCGTATTAGATTGAGCAACTCTTTGCAAGAAGAGCTTTCTTCTGCACTCCAATTTCATTATTCGCTTTAACGCTAACCTCTAGTAAAGTTCGTGTTTAAAGTTTATAATTTTTAGGTTTCGTCTATCCACCCCAGACTACTTTCAAATACCTAAAAGATAAACCTCCTAGCTTGCACCCAAACATACTTGCATATTCTTGTTCACATAGACCATACACAAACCGCATAGTATACCTTATATGACGACATATGTGTAGTTGCACGATCAACTAGATCCTGCAGCACACGTACGTACACAGACACACTCTACATGATTGGTTGCTAGCACCTGCGGCGTGTGGCTCGCGCGAGCCTAGGCAGCCAGAAACGCCCCTCGCTCACTTGTGTGCACATGCGGGTATGTGAGTGAAAAAACATTTACGGTGTCTTCACGCATGCAGGATGGAACCATATCATACAGGAAACCAATCACGCTGAAGACTAGTCAACGCCTCCAGTCCGCATGGACACTGGCCTGGCAACCACAGGGACTGTTTTTATTCCCGACAATCTATGTGTTACGTGTAGAGACGATCGATCGATCTGTGCACGCACTGCCACAGCAAAGTCCATAGCTAGGCGCATTTGAATCCGGCGGGCACACGGCGGCCGCAGTAGTTGACGAGGAGGGAGAGGTCGACGGCGACGTCGAGGTTGACGCCGAGGACGTTGGCGTTGATGGCGAGGCAGACGCAGAGAGCGGCGTCCAGGTCGGCCAGGCCGGAGATGAGGGAGCAGCAGGGCTCCTTGGGCGGGCCGCCCACCACGGCGTGGATCAGCCCGTCCAGCACGTCGGCGCACACGCCCAGCTTCACCGCGTTCACCGGGCACTTGCCGTCCGGGATCGGGCACGGGTGGCCGCCGCACGCCGCCGCCGGCGCCACGCCCGACGACAGCAGGATGAATAGCAGCAAGGCCGAGGCGCACAGTAATGGTACCGCGGTGGTGGAAGAAGAACTGGAACGCCTCGCCGCCATTGTGGTCGTCGATACGATACGAGGTGGATTGTGCTGTGCGGTTGATGATGCATGAGCATGGAGACTTTGGAAGGTATTTATACCCAAGGATTTTTGGAGCTTACTTACTCAAGTTGCTCCTAATTAATATATATACGACCATGCATTTTCTAGCTTAGCTGATGGTATATGTGTCGTCTGTTTACGACCAAGCTATGTATAATACAATACGTGTTGTATGTATGTATGTGCAGCCGGCCGGCCATGATGCATGAGCATTATATTCAGTTGCATTGCCTACTACTAGCTAGCTACTGTCAATTGTGATGAGTGTGCATGTGTGTGTAAACGGAATTAAGACACCATGCATGTCCAAATAAATTCATTTTCTTTCATTGGCCGCCCATCAATTTGTCTTAAGCTCGAAACGTGTTTGTGCCATTGGCTTTAGCGAATGCCCATTCTTTTCTGTTGGGACTATGCTTCGTCGCCGAAGGTCTTGTAGGAATAAGCGGTTTTCAGCTGAAGCTGTTTATATGAGTTGGCCGAAGGTTCCTCTTCATGAAGCTTCGGTATTACAAACCGACTTAAAGATAGAATGACCTTTTAGTCCATAAAGGTCTGAGTCAATGTTGTAAACTTTTATGGGGGGCATAATTGTAATTCTTCACAGGCTGTGTCCTGTGTCTATAAATAGTGAACAGTATTCCTTTACTGTTCACGGATTCCGGTAATTGTAATCGCATCATTCGGGAACCAATCTTTGTCAAGGCAGAGGTATAGCCGTATTCAATGATTTAATATATTACTAGGTGAGTGCCCGTGCGTTGCAACGGAAACATATAATACTACAATAACTTATATACAAATGTGTGTTATATTGTTATAAGAAAAGGTTTCGTAATCCATTTGTGTTCCTAACCATACATAAATTTTGTTATTTTAATCTAGTTATTTCATCACTATATTGTAATCATCAGTACTATGCATACTTCTATATATAATAGGTATATACACGTGCGTTGCTACGGAATCAATATAATAAACTCATTGATATACAAAAACATAGATATGTAAAATCCATTTCACATCACATGTGTATTGGAGCAGTGTGGGAGGAATGTGTGTGTTGGGGTATCTGCTAATGCAGTTTCTTTCAAATCTAGTAAACAAATCCAAATTTGTTTATCATTATATAATGGTTTTTATCATGTTGCAAATATGTGTTGTTCATGTCCTGCATATAAAAACTTTCAGGAGGACGAGAAAAATAAAGAGAGAGAAGAAAAGGCAAAACAAAAGAAAGAAGAGGCAAAGATGAAAGAACCATAAAATGTTGAAGAAGATTTAGCTTTTAAGGAAATGACAGAAAGAAGAGGCAAAGATGAAAGAACCAGAAGACGCTGAAGAAGATTTAGCTTTTAAGGAAATGACCGATGATACCGCTAGGGAAGAACTGAGAAAGGCAAAAAAACATGACAAGACAAAGCTCTGTAATATTAGTTGTGCCTTGGCTGACCGTGTGTTGGCTGTGATCACATTTGGCTCTATACGTGGAACAACCCCAAATTTACATTGTACTCATGTTTCAGAAAATAAAATTGGAGCATCAACACTAATTTGTTTATTATCCATCAACATATGAATCAGGATGTGGTTATCAGCCAATCTATTAACATATAATATCAGCGACAATTGTAGAACACTGTATTGACAATATTCATTGAGTTCATTGATGATGCATGTATTTATTAGGACATAGAGAGACCACACAGTTGTGTACAAAGAAGTCACCATTGAGATCGGACACAATGACGGGTAGAAATAGAGCACAAATCATTGTTACTATGTTTTCTCTAACACATAACTAACAAGTTTATATTGTTACAAACTAACAGACATGTCTCAATCTGGTACCACACTTGCCTGAATGTTGAATTGCTTCTTGAGGATGGAGACAATCCCTATATATATAAAGATATATGATGCCTCATTGCAGAAAAGGAAATTGGGTTGATTAGGACAACATCCAACAAAATGCAGCAAATCATTCCTTGAAAGGAATTTCATCTAGCATTAGCTAGGTGAATAAGAGTAAGACATCAAAATTAACAACATATTAGGGAGGCACACTGAAATAAACATGTAATTAACAAAGGAAACTTAAAATCAATGGGAACAAGATTGTAACAACACCACGACTATGGTATGTAGCAGATAGAGTGGTTAGAGACATGCACTTTATGCGAGAATCATCAGCACCCTTAATATATATGAAAGGGGACATGTTGGAACATACCATAATATCCTTTTATCACTTTGTTAAGGATAATAAACTGACCATATAATGCAAATAATATTTCACATAATTGATGCTGAATCAGATGAGAGGAGAAACTTCACAACACTTTTGTGAAAGAAGCACTAACTGAGCTAAAGTTAAAATCAAGTTGGTCTTTCAAGGCTGACAAAGTGGTTAGAAGTAAAATATGATTGCACCAGTCTGTCCAGCAAGTCCAACTTGCAGTCTGATTCTCTCCAACAAAATATTTAGAATGGCTGGCGCACATTTTATTGGAGCATAGACTCTATGCATCATCAAATAAAAAGACAGGTCATTAAGCTAGATCAGGTCTAAGGCATACCACAAAAATAAGGGATTATCCAAAATGATGTTCAGATTGCCAAGTCAATTAAAAAACTGCACATCAAGCACTATATGGTATAAGGCTGAGAAAATATTAGCTTTCTTAGACTGACCAAATAACATGCATGGTGGCTGCTTGAATTTCACACCTTATTAAGAAGACAACAAGAAACATAGTACTTGAATCATACACAGCATACCTATACAACAATATGACTACAATTTTCGGATACTAAAGTAACAGCAGAAAAAGCACGAACTGATTCTCTGGTGAATGGGTTGTCTATACCTGAAGGAAGCAAGATCCGAGATTGGCTTTCCGCATGTTCTTTCCAAACCGATAGCACGAACAGCTGCAAAAAGTTGCAAGCAAACAGGAACAAAACATCAGTGTATAACAACAGCACCGTTAACATTGAAACATCTGGTGTCCTTTGGACGTTAAAAATTAGTATAAAATATAGATACAGTGAGCACGGTCTTCTGTGGCGGCATGACACTTAGCTTGCCTTCTGAAAATGACCAACTTGGTTTGTTGAATCGACAAGATATGCGGTCTTGACAAAGAATGTGTGCACACCGGTGGCAATGACAACTGCCTCAATTAGTCGCCTCTTCCAGTGTCAACAAATCAAACATCGTGCATTGAACTCTCCCTATCTTCTTTAGTGCTGGTGTCAAATGGCAAGAATTTATGTGACCAGAAAGGATAAATGAGCAGAACCAGAACAATGAAAAGGCCGATCTGAATTGAGATGTATAATTGTAACTCGGGCAGATTAAGTTTTAGTGTTAACGAGGAGCAACATAACAACTGAAGTCCTTGCAAAAAAGCTCATCTACATTTTGTGAAAGTAACAACATGTACTTCATATCGTCTGCTCAGATCTACAAGCATGTTAGATTTTCCAATTTTAAACTAAAGTCCTTGCAAAAAAAAGCTCATCTACGTTTTGAGAAAGTAACAACATGTACTTCATATCATTTGCTCAGATCTACAGGCCTGCTAGATTTTTCAATTTTCTAGTTTTGTCAAATTTCATGGACACTTAATTGAATATCCCATATACGAGGTCATCCTTTTGTGTTGAATATTTTGATTAGAAAATTGTGGGAAAATAGCACACATACAGTTCGTAATAGAACATGGATGAACCTCATTAGGACAATTAAACGTCAATAGGAACCTAAGGAGTACCTGATGCTCTCTGTTTGCACTATCGTACTGAACTTATATTTGGATTTGTAAAGCATTCTTCCTGAAACACACTAAAGAGAATAAGTTAGATGTGGATAAAATCACTATCATGTAGTGTACAGTTAAATCAAAATTCATCAAATTAATAAACAAATTACTTATGTTAAAATAGCACTGAAGTGAATCAACAGAGTCAGAGCAATTTTAAGGCAAATATAGAAGCATAGATATAAAATCGGTTTGATGATTAAATATTTTATTTAAAAGATACAGCAAAACAGAAAAACTAAAAGCATTCTCGAAATACGTGCCTGAGCTTAAGCTGTTGCACCAGTGCACTGAGAGCGCCCACGCCTGTAGTCTGGCCAGAAATAAACGGAAACGAGTGGCGTTGATCAAATAGCCAGGTCGAGGAGGAGCTATAGGGTACCAAACACACTGATATATCCTTCATCTTCTCTCAAATAAAGGGGAGAGTTGCATCTTCAATAATATACCTTTTTTTGCTTTGGATAGTGGCTTATGATCAAGTCGGCCAACTAAGATCTAGAATGTCTAATTATGAAGTTTATACCATAGAGCTTGGTTAGCCGGCAGTGCAAACCGCTTTAATTTGTGACGTGTGCAAGTCTCGGCAGTTGGCACATCCTGCAAATAGGATCAGTCCAGGTAACAAGACACGTTCGAATCCCTTTAATTTAAATAACCCTTAACTTTAGTTTTCATAGGAATGGCGATCATTGCTCTCTTAATCAGCAATGTGGCAGATTACCTTATTGAGAAACAGGAGGTGTTGTTCTTCAAATCACCGCACATGAATATGAAGGGAAACAAAGCCCAAATGCTCAGAGCAATGGAAACAAATAGGAAAATGTAGTGCTAATTCCTACTTTATTTAGCTAGTAAATGAGCAATTGATCTTTTAGAAAATGTAGCGCTAATTCTAATTGGTTAGGGTGTTGATAAAAACAGAAATTGATTGCATTGGGCTCTTAGGTTGGACTGATTGACAGAAAGGAGAATTTGGCGCTAGGTGAGAGAATTTGTATGCAACCCAGTGCTGTGTGGTCAAAAGAATATAGTGGTATTTTTTCTATAAATATGTACCCTTCGTCCAAAAATGAATCCTTAAGAGATTCTCCATGTATCTTCAGAATTTCAATAGATTCCAAGTGGGTGCTACCCTACCACCATTCAGATAGAAACCAGTCAACACTATAACATCATCGAATAATAACATGATTGAGTAGCTATGAAGTATGAAGCATACTTTTTGAAGAGTAAAATTTTATAGATGAAGATATCATAGTTCAATGTAAATGATAACCAACTTTCATTAAACCATTTGTACACCTTAAGCCTCAAGACAACATCAACCGCAAGTTCAGTAAAGTACTCCTTGTCTTGGGAAAGTATTTTTCAACTAAGAGTAGTCATAGAAATATTCATGAGATCAACTCTGAGCTTATCTGCATAAGGAAAAGGATATTGTCATGAGATCGATGGGCATAATGGCATAACAAAATCTCAATGACGTCAAGTCTTTTTTGCTACGCAAATACATATACATTGTCCAGGAAAAGAATAAGCAGTGTCTTATGAATACTGAAAAAATATGCTTTCTAACCACGAGATCGGGAAAATAATTCACTTGTATTTTCTTTGTTGTCCATGGTCTTTTGCAGCAAAGCATCTCTAGCACACTCGAGAGACATTCTGTAACCTAAAATTTACAAAATGAATTAACCGGAGACATTGAATCTCACCATAAAGAACAATGATTGAAGCTCAGAATACATACTAATTATCTCGGTATAAAACAGGTGTTACCTCGGTATAAAACAGGTGACCCAAGATAGATTAGAATCAAAACATGGTGCACTACCTATACATTATTATTATTACTAAGAAAATTGGAAGGTAAATCTGAAAACATGAATTGTAAAAATTAATCCGCATCTCAAATTGTGAATGGCTCAACAGTGGAATCCATCCTAAGGGAAGCAAATCAGTTGCTCTTCATCTCGAACTTGGTCGGCATCCTCCTATCCCGACGTGCAAGGAGCACCGACCAAGGTGGTGGCTAAGCCGAGGGAACAAAGAGGAGGTGGGGGATCTGGAAGAGAGACAACTGCTTGAGCCGCCCCTGCTCATCAGTCGCAGGCTCTCAGCCCGTCAGCTGGCAGCGGACGGTAGGTAGGATCTGTGAATCTCGATGAGCAAGCTAAGGCCCGACGAAAGAGACGGCAGAGCGACACTTGAATAGAATGATGCTGTCGCACCGAATGCAAAGTCGTTCAACGTATACGGCGCGCGGTCCGGCCAGTACGGCGACCAGCCAGCGTTTCCGGGTGGTGTGTGTGTGTATCCGAACTACCTACCAGGTGTGTCTCCGAACTTGGTCGGCATCCTCCTATCCCGACGTGCAAGGAGCACCGGCCAAGGTGGTGGCTAAGCCGAGGGAACAAAGAGGAGGTGGGGGATCTGGAAGAGAGACAACTGCTTGAGCCGCTAGCTCCCTCTGCGCGAACTCGCCCAGGTACACGTCACACTCAGTCACGGACCTCGACCGACGATGGTACCTGACGGCGGGGAGCACTGCGATGACGTCCAGGTCGAGCCCGCCTAGGGTCTCAGCAGCCTCGTGGTCGGTGAAGAAGACCACGGAGACGCGCTCCACCTAGTGGTGGTCCTTGCGGTGCGCATGGTGGTCAAATAGGAGCAAGAGGCAGGCAAAACAGGAACCACCGCCATAGATGAAGCAGACCATAGCGAGCGGTCGGGGTCGGTGGGGCGCACGCCCCAGCAGCGCGATCTGCAGCGCCGCCGTCGCGATGGGCAGGTCGAATGCGGACCGCAGCCCCACGCGCGACCGCCAGTCCGGGAACCTGGGCCCCGACGGCAGGCCCGCGGTGAGGACGACACGGAGGTCGGGCAGGAACGCGAATCCCATCTCGGCCTCGGCGCGCGCCAGCTCTAGCTCCGTCAGGCCCGGGAGCACCGCCACCCTGGAGGCCCGGAGGTGGCCCAGCACCGCGGCCGCGAGCGGGGCGAAGGAGTGCAGCCCGTGCCGTGATGAGGCCGACGCCGACGCCGACGAGGGGCCAAGAAGGGGGGCGGGGTGGCGGCCTCTTCGAAGATCTGGGAGGGGGGGGCGAGGGCATGGTATGGCCTCGTGGGGGCGGTAGCGAGGATCGCGGGGCGTCAATGGCGTCCTGGGCGGTGGGTGGGCAGAGAGATCTCGCGGGCGAGACGGAGGTGAGGTCGGGGTGGTGGCGGCGGAGATTGCGGGCGAGGCGGGATCAGGGGAATCGGACGCCGAGGCAGAACATGGTGCACTGTGCACGCCTACACTACAGGCTTATAGAGTAGTAGAGATAATATGATTCGTTTATGATTCATTTACCTTTGATACCCTTTATTTTATATTATCTTGTACAATCTATTAAAATTTGATTACGAAGACTTAACCTTCGTAATCATATTCTCATTAACCTTCGTCCAAGGTTCATTATCCTCAACGGAATAATGCTTCGTGGACGAAGGACGTTAACATTTAACATTTTATGCTGCCTTGTTCTTAATTCATAGCATTTGAGAACAAGTCTCCAACATTGGCGCCCACCTCCGGTGAACTCACTTCCACTTTTTTGAGCTGATGGCTTCGTTCAACGATCAAGCTGGAGCTGCTTTGGCTCCGAAGCTGCTACTCCCGATAACAGGCGGTTCATGTTCAGAGCCAGCCAACAAGAAGCAGAAGAAGGAAGCACAGAGAAGGGTACAGCATGTTGGGGCGCAAGGACCCTTCATCAAGTCGAGATGGTCTCACATTCCTATTACCTTCTCCCAAGAGGACCTTCAACTCAAGGATTACCCACACAACGATGCCATGGTTATCTCTTGTGTTATCAAAGGATTTCTGGTCCACAATGTCTTGGTTGATACAGGCAGTGCAGCTGATATCATATTTGCTAAGGCCTTCAGGCAAATGCAAGAGCCAGAAGATAAGATTCATGATGCTACGCACCCTCTCTGTGGCTTCGGAGGAAGACAGATTGTAGCACTGGGCAAGATCACCATGTCAGTGACCTTCGGGTTCATCAACAACACTAGAACTGAGCAAGTTGTGTTTGACATTGTTGACATGGAATACCCTTACAATGCAATTATTGGTCGTGGCACCCTCAATGCTTTTGAAGCAATTCTTCATCTTGCCTATCTTTGCATGAAGATACCTTCGGATCAAGGACCCATCGCTATTCATGGAAGTCAGGAAGCTGCCAGAAGGGCCGAAGGAAACTGGACTGACTCAAAAGCAATCCATAACATAGATGGAGCTGAAGCTTGTGAACAGTACAAATTCAGAAGGGAGAAAGCAGCTTCAGCAGATCAGCCGAAGCCCATGCTCTTATGTGAGGACATAGCAGAGCAGAAGGTGCTGTTGAGCTCTCAATTATCCGAAGAGCAGGAGAAAACCTTGATAAGGTTTTTGTTCAACAACAAAGATGTTTTTGCATGGTCAGCCAATGACCTCTGCGGAGTAAATAGGGATGTTATTGAACACTCGCTCAATGTTGACCCATCCTTCAGACCCAGAAAGCAGAGGCTTCGGAAAATGTCTGATGATAAGGCCGAAGGTGCTCGTAATGAAGTCAAAAGACTCCTCAGTGCAGGAGTTATCAGAGAAGTAAAGTACCCAGAATGGCTAGCTAACACTGTTATGGTAAAAAAGGCCAACGGCAAGTGGCGAATGTGTATCGATTTTACAGATCTCAACAAGGCTTGTCCGAAGGACGAATTCCCATTGCCAAGGATAGACTCTTTAGTTGATGCAGCAGCTTCTTCAGAGCTCATGAGTCTGCTAGACTGTTACTCAGGCTATCACCAAATCTGGATGAAGAAGGAAGATGAGCCGAAGACTAGCTTCATAACCCCAAGTGGCACATATTGCTATCTTCGGATGCCTGAGGGGCTCAAAAACGCTGGAGGAAGTTTCAGCAGAATGACTGCGAAGGTTCTCCAGTCTCAGATAGGCAGAAATGTGCTAACTTATGTTGATGACATCATTGTAAAAAGCACGAAACAGGAAAATCATATTGCTGATTTGTAGGAGACCTTCGCCAGTTTCAGACAAGCTGGCTTAAAGTTGAATCCAGAAAAATGTGTCTTCGGAGTAAAGAAGGGAAAATTTCTTGGATGCTTGGTTTCAACAAAGGGAATTGAAGCTAATCCAAGTAAAATTGAAGCTATACTTCGAATGGAGCCACCAACTACAAAAAAGGGGGCCCAAAGATTAACAGGGAGGTTGGCATCTCTTAATAGATTTATATCCAGATCAGCAGAAAGAAATTTACCATTCTTCGAAGTGCTGAAATCAGCCGAAGTCTTTCAATGGGGACCAAGCCAACAAAAAGCCTTCGAGGAACTGAAGCAATATCTGATAGATTTAACAACATTAACTCCACCAACGCCAGGGGCTCCTTTGTTTTTATATGTGGCAGCTTCGCACTCAGCGGTAAGTGCAGCACTTGTCCAAGAGAAGCTTGATGGCCAAGTCAAGAAGCAGGTCCCAGTGTATTTTATATCTGAAGTTCTTAGTATATCAAAGAAAAACTATACAGAATTAGAGAAGGTGTTATATGTTGTTTTGATGGCATCCAGGAAGCTTCGGCACTACTTTCAAGCATACAATATTGTTGTTCCTTCTTCGCAGCCGTTGAAGGATATTATGAGAAATAGAGAAGCTACTGGGAGAATTGGAAAATGGGCTGCAGAGCTCAATGAATTTTGCATTAATTATGTGCATAGATCCTCGATCCAGTCCCAGACGTTAGCAGACTTCATTGCTGACTGGACGCCAGGGGCTCAGGATGAAGAAACAAATAAAGATGCCGAAGTTTGGACAGTGTTTTGCGATGGGTCTTGATGACCCTGACATAGGACTACGGGTTGATTCACTAGTAATACAGGGGCACATTTGCAAAGTGGTGGCCGAAGGGGTATCAATTATTCTCAGTCGTTTGATCCGAAATCTAGGGCTTAAGTTAGATCGACGCAGTACGCAAATCGGTATCGAATCCTGGCCGACGGATCGCCATCCAACGATCCACATTTTAAATATCAGAGCCCCCCTCCCGATCCATCCGATCGACATCGAATGGACGCGGGCGAAACGCTACCCAGATCTAATCCTATGCGATCAGCCGCCATCCGATGGCCCCTAGAAACTCCACAAAAGGGGTACACGGTTTCCTAATCCAGAGCGTCCTATGGGAGATCAACGACTCCGGTCCGTCTTCTTCCCCACGTGATGGCAGTGAACAGTGGCGCTGCCAGCTGCCACAGCGAAGGACACCGACGATGGGCCACCCAGTCATTCCAACGGCCCAACCCCACATAAAATAGTGCTAAACAATGAGGGGTCAATGGCGAACGCGCGGGGAGAGTTATCACCTGTGATGGCGCCCAACAGAGTTCTATCGACGAGGAAGCATGGCCACGGTGAAATTTCTAGCCCCGGCGATCGATTCGCACCAGCACAACGCCTATCCCTGACCCAAGATACAGCGGCCACTTTCCACTACCACCAACGCTTCACCAATTCGCGTTTCTGGCGGCCGAACGACGGTGGCGAAGCTCCTGCCTGGTTGAGAATCGGCTGCGCTCGCACGACACTCTCACAGCGCGCAACAGCGAACGCCGCCCCTCCGATAGCCATGCACACACCCAGCGGCCCCTAGAGACCGATTCCGCACGGGACGCAGTGGCAGCACTGCTTCCTGCCTCCCATCCACTTGCTGGGTGCCCGCAAAGGTGAGAAGCGCCATTGGTGGTATTGGAGATCCACGGCGGATCGACGACGCGCCCAGAGCAGTGTACGAGTAAGGGTAGGACGCACAAGGGCAAGGGGGGGGGCGAGGCCGTTGGGGAAGACGACCCGGGTACCGACTGGACGAACAGGGCAAGGCGGCGGCACGACATGACTTAAATCGCTGGGCGAGGTGCTATCCCGCGCGTGGCGCCCGGGCGGTTGCAACAAGCGCCGGTCTTCGCGCGGCTGACGGCGCTCAGGATCGCGCCATGGCGAACAGAGTTCTGCCCATGACGAGAGAAAGTCGCGGTGGGGATAGATCTGACCCCCCGGGGCCTGTTTGTCGGTCATGCGCGCTCAGACTGACCAGTCGGGCCCTCTGGTCAGTCAACGCCACGTGCAGTGAACAAGCACGTGGCTCCACCGGGCGGTGCCATTGGGCCGCGCAATACTATGCGCTGGTGGGCCAAAAACTGAAGCCAAGGCCCACGCGAGGTCTTTTTTTTATTCTTTTCTTTTTTTCTGTTTTCTATTTCAATGTTCAAATGGATTTAAATTGTAGGATTGAATCTCAGACTTTCAAATATCAAATAAATTCTAATGCTTCTTTTACTTGGTATGATATTATTTATTTGTTATTATTATTTATTCCTTTCCCGTTTATTTATTTATAGAAGGAAAAATGACTTTATTAACATTTTTTATCCTCTATTTTTTTATGCATAGTTTGAGTTCAAATTTCAAATTTGAATTAAACTATTTTTCAAACTTCAGGTTCTAAATTTTCTAATTAAATGCACAACCAAGGAAATCCAACATGATGCATACTTCCACATGTTTATTTAATATTTGTTTTAAAATAATCATGCCTCGCGAGTAAGCCACATAATCGAAATGACTCCTTTATTATCTCCAATGACAATAATCATGAGTATTCTACACTAGGATTTACAAATCCTACCCACCTTAAAAAGAATCTCGTCCTCGAGATTTAAGAAGGACTAGAAAAAAAAGATGGGGAAAATCTATGCGAAGCTCTTCTTCTCTCTCCCAAGTAGCTTCATCTTCTCCATGGTGACTCCATTGCAATTGCACATCTTTATCACCTTATTCCTTGTAACTCGAGTCAAAGTGTCAAGAATCTTGATGGGATACTCCGTGTAAGTCAAATCACCCTGAACAGTGAGCTCTTCCATTGGTAATTGTTCCTCAGGGACACAGAGACACTTCTTAAGTTGAGACACATGGAATACATTATGCACATCAGATAGACTAGCAGGTAGCTCGAGTTGATAGGCTATCTCTCCAACTCGCCTAAAAACTCTGAATGGTCCAATAAAGCGAGGGGACAATTTTCCCTTGACTTTAAATTTCCTCATTCCACAAAGTGGTGACACCTTGAGGTATACATAATCCCCTTCCTCAAACTCCAGTGGTCTTCTTCTATTATCAGCATAGCTCTTCTGCCTGGTTTGAGCTACCCTCAAATTCTCTCGAATTATACGGACTTGTTCTCCTGCCTCTTGAGTAAGTTTAGGTCCAAAAAACTGTCTTCCTTTAGTCTGGTCCAAAATAGAGGAGTCATGCATTTCCTGTCATACAGAGTCTCGAACGGTGACATCTTCAGACTGGCCTGGTAACTACTATTATATGAGAACTCGACATAAGGTAGACTCTTGTCCCACTACTACCATGCTGAAGGGCACAAGCTCTCAACATGTCCTCCAATACTTGATTAGTCCTTTCAGTCTGTCCATCAGCCTGAGGATGGTAAGGCGAACTAAAATTCAACTTTGTATCCATATTCTCATGAAAACTTTTCCAAATTCTGGAGGTAAACTGTGATCCTCTATCCAAAATGATCTTCTTCGGTACACCATGTAGAGACACAATCCGAGCCATATATAACTCTATCAATTGAGATACCTTATAAGTAGTCTTGACCGGAATGAAATGAGCCACTTTGGTCAGTCCATCTACAATAACCCATATAGAATCATATCCTTTCGAGGTGCATGGCAATCCAGTAATGAAATCCATACCAATCTCTTCCCACTTCCACTCGGGTATCTTGAGTGGATGCAGTAGTCCAGTTGGCCTCAGTTGGTGTTCAGCCTTAACTCTTTGACACACATCGCACATAGCCACCAGTGCAGCCACATCTCTCTTCAATCCATACCACTAGTATTTCAGCTTCAAATCTTTATACATCTTGGTACTCCCAGGATGAATAGAATAATCCAAGTCATGGGCCTCCTTTAAAATAGTCTCACGAAGGCTTTCAATATCAGGAACACATATCCTGTCCTTGAACCATATGGTGCCTTGCTCATCTTCCATAAACTCTGGACCTCTACCTTCCGTAATAAGATCCTTAATCTCCAAATTTGTCTTGCCTGAGTGATAGTGAATCTCCAAATCATAATCCTTAATAAGCTCCAACCAACGGTGTTGCCTAAGGTTGAGATCCTTCTAAATGAATATATACTTCAAACTCTTATGATCCGTGTATACTTGACACTTGGTTCCCATAATATAATGTCTCCAAATCTTAAGCGCATGCACAACAGCTGCCAGTTCTAAGTCATGAGTGGGGTAGTTCAACTCATATTTCCGCAATTGACAAGACGTGTAGGCAATCACATGTCCTTCTTGCATAAGCACAAATCCAAAGCCTTAGCCACATGCATCACAATAAATGTCAAATCCCTTCTGTAGATCTGGCATAACCAACACTGGGGCGACATCAATCTCTTCTTTAATTGATCAAAGCTTTCTTGGCACTTCTCGTCCCACTTAAACTCTCTTCCCTTCTCCATAAGTGAGGTCATGGGCTTATCAATCTTAGAAAATACTTCAATAAATCTCCGATAGTATCCTACAAGCCCCAAGACACTCTGAATCTCCGTAACTGTAGTGGGTATGCTCCACACCACTATCTCCTTGACTTTAGCAGGATCCACTGATATCCATCCATTAGAAATGATATGTCCAAGGAATGGTACCTCACCAATCCAAAACTCGCATTTGCTATACTTGGCGTAGAGTTGATTATCCCTTAGCTTTTGTAGCACCAATCTCAGGTGTTCCTCATGATCACTTTCACTCTTAGAATACATAAGAATATCGTTGATAAATACTACGACGAATCTGTCCAAATACTCCATGAACACCTTATTCATCAAATTCATAAAATAAGCTGGTGCATTAGTTAATCCAAACGACATAACAGTGAACTCATATAATCCATATCGGGTTGAGAAAGTTGTCTTGGGAATATCCGATGGCCTAATCTTCATTTGGTGATAACCCGATCGAAGATCAATCTTCGAGAATACCCTTGCACCTCTCATCTGATCAAATAAATCTTCAATGCAGGGTAATGGATACTTGTTTCATAGTGACACCATTAAGAGACCTTTAATCCACGCACATCCCTTGCAATCCATCTTTCTTATGTACAAACAAAATCGGTGCTCACCAAGGTGAAGACTCGAACGAATGCACCCAGCCTCTTGCAACTCCGTTAAGTGCTTCTTGAGTTCTTTTAACTCTTTTACAGACATCCTATATGTCCATTTAGAAATAGGAGCAGTTCCAGTTAAGAGATCTATGATAAACTCAACTTCTGTATCTGGTGGCATCCCTGGTAACTCTTCTGGGAAGACATCCGAAAAATCTCTAACCACCCGGATGTTGACACCAATAAACTTCCCATCTACTAAGAATGCCGCTAGTCTGGTGGCGGTAGTTTCTGCAATTCCAACTTCAAATCTTTCTCCTTTGGAACTGGTGAGTTCTATGGTTCCCGTAGCACAATGTATATACTGCCTTTGCCTTTCTTAACCATGACATACCAAGGATCACGTCTATACCGCTCTCTTCTAACACTATAGGGGTAGCCCATCTGGGTTAGAAATACAGGGTAGGAAAGGAAAAATTGTAGACAAGGCGAGTAATTTACGAGAAATGTTACTGTGGGGGATTTATTAGCTAAGTAGATTAGTGTGTCACCTACTAAAGTTAATTCATTACCTTATGGTGGTACATGCTAAGAAGCCCGTCTATACTATTTCAATCAATCAAAGAAGCAAATCAAGCATTTATCATCAGAACAATCAACCAACATTGTTTTAATAGAGAAAATAGTTTTAATTTTTGTCTTAGGTCTCCTATCTCTTAAAAAGGTCATAAATGTAGGATTCCAAGGTGTGAAATCCATCTTGTCTTAGAGTAGAAAAGGTAAGAATGATCAGAGTAGAACGGTAGAAGGTGAGACAGTGTAGCATCCCAAAAATTCAAATCCTGAAATTTTCTCAAACTCGCTCTAAATTCAAAATGAATTTCAAATTTCATTTCAAAATGTTTGTTTGCAAGTTGATATCATCAAATAAAATATGGTGGTCTATATTCTCTCCAAAATCCTCCTCAAAATATCATACAAATATTTCCTCAGTGACCCCCTCAAATTCTTTCCAGAAATACCGCCCAGATATTTCTCGAGTAATCCCCTTCAAGTTCTTTCCAGAAATATTGCCCAAATATTCCACCGATATATCTCCAAGTATTTTCTTCCTAAGAAATACATTCATAATCATTTTTCAAGTCCCTACAAATATTTTCTTCATAACTTTTCTCATGCACATACGTATACGTATGCCTCCATTGTCATACGGTGAGCTCTACAAGCTAATCTCACTTATACAAGACAAATACATGCTAATCTCCCACTAATCCTCTCATCCTCCCACTAATCCTCTCATCCCTCCCCCTAATCCCCCCACCATGGCTATAAATAGAGGGGCAAGGGCCTCCTCTCATCCCACCCCAAGCCATTTCATGGCAACTCTCTTCCCCCCCCACACACACCCACTCCATGTTCCACACAAGCACACACTGGCACAAGGATCGTTCGATCGTTCGTCCCCTGTTCTTAGTTTGTTCGTTCGTTCGTCCGATCGTTCGATCGTTCATGGTTCGTTCGTTCGTTCGTCCGTTCGTTCGTCCAAATAATCTTTTTCCTACCGTTATGCTACCGAAATTCCGATCGTTCGTTCGTTCGATCATTCGATCGTTCATCGTTCGTTCATAGTTCCTATTCATCGTTCATCGTTCGTTCAGAGTCCCTATTCATCGTTCTTCTAGATAATCTTTGTCCTGCTATTATGCTGCCGAAATTCTGATCGTTCGTTCGTCCAATTATTCGATCGTTTGTCCGTTCGTTCATCCAAATAATCTTTTTCCTGCCGTTAGCTGCCGAAATTCCGATCGTTCGTTCGTTCGATCATTCGATCGTTCATCGTTCGTTCATAGTTCCTATTCATTGTTCATCGTTCGTTCATAGTCCCTATTCATCGTTCTTCCAGATAATCTTTGTCCTGCCGTTATGCTGCCAAAATTCCGATCGTTCTTTCGATCATTCGATCGTTCGTTCGTTCATAGTTCCTATTCATCGTTCATCGTTCGTTCATAGTTCCTATTCATCGTTCATCGTTCGTTTATACGAACTATTCACCATCACTATTCACCGTTACTATTCACCAACACTATTCACCATCGTTACTATTCATTGTTACTATTCATCATCGTTACTATTATCATCGTTACTACTCATCGATGATATCTATGTAATTTTTTTCGTCGTCACTATTCATCGTTACTATTCATCGATTAGCCGATCACCCCAAATTTCAACTACTCATACATCCTGCTGTCCAGTCCACCTAAGACCAGCCAGACCCATATTCCAGTCATACGAACTCCGGTGACTGTGATTTTCCTTCCAGTAGGGAACTTCCCATCTGGTCACCTGTTGGAGACCTTCGGCTTCTGAAGGTCCTCAAAAACGTGATTTGACAATGTTTTCTAAGTATGCGAGCAGGTATCTTCGGAATCAGGGATCAGGTTGCAGGTATACAGAAGCATGGTCAAGACAAAGCTTGACTAGGATGGTGATCACGACGAAGGATAAGATGATCACGAAGCTATATGCAGAAGAGCTTCGGCATCACGGCGGGAAGGGGAAACCGACTTAAAGATGAAAAGCCAAACTAGACCTCGAAGAATTACTATAGAGTTATTGATAAATGTAAAGGGCATTAATGTAATCTTGCATGGGCTATGACCGATGCCTATAAATAGGTGAACAATATTCCCGTACTGTTGGCGCGGACCTGGCATTCACTTTTGCGCCACGCCTGTATTTTCTTTCCTTCAAGCCGAAGGTACATTTGTAATTTATCTTTGTCTACACAAGTAATATTAATATAAATATATTAATGATAATGTTTACAGAAATTATGCTACCCTCTGTATTTTGTTTGAATGTTCTTTATTTTCTATCGTGATCATGAAGGTACGTCTTTCATGACCTTCGTCCTAAATTCATTATATCTGAAGGGAAATAATGATTAGAAGGACGAAGGGCTTTTGATATTTAACACTTTATGTTGCCTTGTTCTTGATTCATAGCATTTGAGAATAAGTCTCCAACATTGGCGCCCACCTCTGGTGAACTCACTTCCATTTTTTGAGTTTTGAACACTTTCGACAAGCATCACCTTCGTCATGCCGCTGAAAAAAGCTTCAGCGACAGGGGCTGGTACTTTACAGCCACTGGATCCCAATCAGGACGTCCTCTCTCTTAGAGAGGCCCGAAGCCAGAAGAGGAAAGTTGTTAGTCCAACACCTCCAGAGGATGACTTGGATCAAGAAATCCAAAATCTGGAGATCCTTCAGCAACAGGTGCAGCGCAAGAAGGAGAAGATGGTTCGTCTAGCCGACCTTCAGAGACAGATAGACAAAGCTTCTGAAGAGGTTCGCCATCTTGTTCAAGATGATCAGAGCCGAAGGCCTCCACGCAGAGAGCTCCATCAGGAAGGCTTCCACAATGAGGACGACTGGTATGAAGATTTCCATCATGGAAACTTTGCTTTCGATGATGCTTCTCCCCTCTCAACAGAATTGCAGGCTACACCATGGCCCCAGTCTTACAAGCCACCCCAGCTACCCATGTATGACGGTCATACAGACCCGAAGCAATTCTTGATGAGCTACGAGGCAACCATATCTTCGTATGGTGGCAATACTGCAGTCATGGCAAAATCTTTTGTCATGGCCGTCAAGAGCGTTGCTCAGACCTGGTACTCTTCCCTTCGGCAAGGGACAATCACTTCTTGGCAGAAGTTGAAGGATATGCTGATAACTAGCTTCCAAGGGTTTCAGACGAAGCCAGTCACTGCTCAAGCTTTATTTCAGTGTACCCAGGACCACGAAGAATACCTCCAGGCGTACGTCTGAAGGTTTCTACGTCTGAGGGCACAAGCGCCAACAGTGCCCAATGAAATTGTCATTGAGGCCATGATTAAAGGGCTTCGGCCGGGACCTTCAGCGCAGTACTTTGCCAGGAAGCCACCACAAACATTGGAGAAACTGCTCCAGAAGATGGATGAATACATTCGAGCTGACAATGACTTCCGCCAAAGAAGGGAGGAAGCATTCAGGTTCTCTGAAATGACCAGGGGCTTCGGAGGAAGATTTCACCCGAGGCACGTTAGGTCGATTCATAACTCTGCTCAAACTGATGATCGAGGGAGTCAGCAGCAAAGGCCACAATACTCTTCACAAGCTTCGGGCCAACAACAAAGTTATTTTCGGCCGCCAGCGCCAAGGGGCAGAGGCGCCAGGGGCTTCGGGGGAAGGTTTGGAGACCAGCCAAGAAAAATTTATTGCCTATTCTGTGGTGAAGACAAGGGCCATTCCACCAGGATGTGCCATGTTACCATCCAGAAACAGAAAGAGATAGCAGAAGCAGCAGCGCAACAAAGTCAGCCGAAGCAGGTCATGCATACTGCTTCGTATCACTCGCCTTATATTCCAGAATACGTAGGCAACCACTCTGCAGCTTCTATTGCTTCGGCGAGCCAACCCCAAGCATCTTGGCAGCAGCCTCCACCGCCACCGCCGATCCAGCGAGGGCAGCAGCCAGAAGGGAGTCAGCACAATCACCTTCAGAGGGATTTCAGAGAGGAGTCTGAAGCTCGCACAGTCAATAGCACTGTGCCAGAGTCGAAGCACATTTATTGACAAATATCCTACCTCAACAGCAGTTCTTTCACATTTTTTACATTCAGTATTACCTTTTTGTTAATAAGGAAGAATTATGAAGAGTTTAAATGTCTTTTGTTGAATTTCAATTCCTTGTAATACTTTTGTCTTTTACCATAATAGAAATATGTTTTTTCCATAGGCTTGAGTTGCCGAAGCATACGAATTTATGCTGATTTGAAGGACCTTTGTATTATCAAAAATTTGATCTAACGGACACAGTACAAATTGTTCGAAACAGCAAAAAGTCGTTCCTAAGGGAGCGCAGTGTAAGTTTTCTAAACCTACAACAAAAAATAAACGCTGATTCCGCTGAAAGTAAAAGGCGAAGAAGCTCCTAAGGGAGGCTTACAGCGAAAAATAAACGCTGATTCCGCTGAAAGTAAAAGGCGAAGAAGCTCCTAAGGGAGGCTTACAGCGAAAAATAAACGCTGATTCCGCTGAAAGTAAAAGGCGAAGAAGCTCCCAAGGGAGGCTGTAGGAAACGGGTGACGCCTAAGAGGGGGGGGTGAATTAGGACTTCTAAAACTTTTACTAAACTAGGCCACAATTGAATCCCTAGAGCAAAACCTATGCAAATAATCAAAACTAGAATGTGCAACCTAGGTTTTGTCTAAGTGTTGCTATCTCTACCGCAAAGGCTAAGTTTCAATCTACACTAAATAAGTATGACTACAAGATTGAAACTTAAATGCTTAATATAAATGCGGAATGTAAAGAGCTAAGTAGAGAAGCAAACTCTCGTGGATGACGCCGGTATTTTTACCGAGGTATCCGGAACCACGCAAGGTCCCGACTAATCCTCGTTGGTGCCCCTACGCAAAGGGAAGCCCACGCGAGGGCCAAGCACCACGGTTGAGTAACTCCGTAGAGAGCCGCGGGCCTTCTCCACGCGCAAGTGGTGCTCCGCTTCCGGCTCCTCTCGGATGCTCCCCGCCGTCTCCACTATCGAGCTTCCGTCCGAAACGCCGTGGGCCTCGTTCCCTCCGGTACACGGTGGCGGCCGTGACACAAACGCGGTTGTCACGGTCTCGCAAGACTCTCGCCCCACTCGGTACAAATACAACGACTCACGCAAGAGCCGAGGGGTTGTGTGGTTTTACAAAACTCACTCAACTAACTAGGATTCACCTAGAGCAAGCGCTAAAGCGGTCTAACTAACCTAAGCACTTCGCAAAGCACCTACGCTAATCACCGAGTGATTCTATTAAGCACTTGGGTGTTTGAGCTCTTGGAAATATGCACTATGTGTATTGGTATGTTGCTTGGGCTCACACACTTGAGAATGCCCGGTTGGGGTGGTATTTATAGCCTCCTCACCTCCAACTAGCCGTTGGACAGAAAGCAGCAGCTTTCTGTCGTCGGGTGCACCAGACAGTCCGGTGCACACCGGACACTGAACAGTAGATGTCCGGTGCACGCCACGTCAGCCGACCGTTGGCGCCTGTAGCAGTCGACCGTTGGATCTGACCGTTGGATTCGACCGTTGTCGTCTGCCCGTTGGCACACCGGACAGTCCGGTGCACACCGGACAGTCCGGTGCTACAGCCAGAGAGCGCCTGTCTGTGGCCTCTCTGCGCAGACTGTCCGGTTCCTCACCGGACAGTCCGGTGCACACCGGACACCAATGTCCGGTGCGCCACCAGGCGCTGGCTGACAGCCCTTTTCTTGGATTTCTTCGCTGATTTCTTTGGGCTTCTTTGTTCTTGAGTATTGGACTCCTATGCATCTTTTTATGTCTTCTTTTGAGGTGTTGCATCCTCATTGCCTTGGTCCAATTCTCTTCGCATCCTGTGAACTATAAACACAAACACTAGAAAACTTATTAGTTCACTGATTGTGTTGTTCATCAAACACCAAAACTCAGTTAGCCAAAAGGCCCGGGGTCCATTTTCCTTACAATCTCCCCCTTTTTGGTGATTGATGACAACACAACCAAAGCAAGCAAATAATACAAGTATTTGAGTGAAAATATGCAATCTACTTGCTAAGATGCATGATTGTCCCCACAATGTGATATTATGGACTTGAGCCTCCCCCTAACTCCATAATTCACTAACTTCCTATTTTTGGACCAAATAACCAAAACCACTTGAAAAGCCATTTGTAGATATAAAATTTTAAATTGGTGGTGTTTGGTGTTTGATATAGTTTTCATTGCTTTGGTCCCTAAACTTCTCCCCCTTTGGCATCAACCACCGAAAAGGAAGACATTAAAAGCATGTAGGAAGTAAATAAA
Source organism: Zea luxurians (assembly GCA_029449295.1). Classification (NCBI taxonomy): domain Eukaryota; kingdom Viridiplantae; phylum Streptophyta; class Magnoliopsida; order Poales; family Poaceae; genus Zea; species Zea luxurians. Next base: position 5,648,083 of record JAOPSE010000005.1, on the reverse strand, counting down.
AGCTTGCCCTCATCAAGAATTGTATCAAATGATATCACTAGAAGGATATTAAATTAAGCCATGAATGATACCACTTGAAGGAGTCCTCAAAAGATTACTCCCCCTAAATGAGTATTCTCTTTAGAAAGAAGTTTTCTCCCCCTTTTTAGAGATGAAGAAATACTCCCCCTGACAGAGATCCTCTACTAAGGAAAAAGCATGTGAAAATTAGAGGTGCAAGACATGATTTGAAAAGACTAACTTCCCTTATGCATAGGTAACAGAATATGAGTTAACTACTTATGCATTTTTGCAACATGGAAGCATATGATATGAAATATAGTCTAATCAAATATTGGAGAAGACATGTAAATGATACTGAATGTAGTCTCAAAAGATACCAATTGGAGATCAATGGCGAGCTTGAGAGACATGAGTGTTCTTGGAGATTTTGCAGTGGAAGATTGTTGTCTTTCTCCGGGGACCTTATTTTCCTTACAATGAGACTATCACATGAAATAGACTTGAAAAGGTGTTAGTCTCAAAGTGTTAGATTATAGAGTAACCTCCCCCTAAAGGTGTGCATACAAGTTTTGAATACTTGTAGGAGACATGCACTTTGACTTGATATCAAGAGGGGCAAATTATCCATGATCCAAACTTTGGCACATATAAGTTAAATGATACATTTTGTAGAAATCAAAATTTTCAATTTATGCATCATTTACTATGGAGTGATATAGAAGCTATGTGCCGTGCTTAAATAAACATTTTAAACCATGTAGGTTTGCTTAAGCATATGAATTGAAAGCAAGCAATCCTACCATATGATTTACCTAGTATGCATGATTTTAAACAAAAGTACATAACAAATGTAATACTAGGCAAGAAAGGTAAACTAGATAAAAGATAAATAGATACGCATATCTAAAAAAGAAGAATACAATAAAACTAGTTACCTTAGTCATGGGTGGGAAATTTGGGTCCAAAATTTTCACTAACCCACTTGGCAATAAACTTGATCCAATATGATGTATCCCATGATATACATCCCAATTTTGCCAAGTCTCCAAATTTCCCGAAAACCTTCGGTCCACTCACTTCCCTTTCGGGATCCAAACCTTCTTGGTGCTTTTTATGGTTGAAATTATATCCTTTGGCACCCAGATGCGTTTGGCCCCTTTTCCTTTGTTGGCTTGCTTGTTGGCCTTGATTGCTATCACCTTTCCGTTCTTTTTCTTCTTGATCAAATATGGTGTAGCATCCTTTTTGTTCACCTTTTTGATGTAGGTGTTGGAGATTTTGCTTGATGGCTTTTGCTTGAGCTTTTGCCTTTGTTTATCCCCGGTCATTGCCTTGCATTGGAAAGACTTGTGGCCTTCCTTGTGGCATAGCCTACAAATCACAGTTTCTCCCTCTACAGGCTTGTTCACTCCCGCAGTGGTGTTATCCTGTGGAGGTCGGATTTATTTGGCTTTGCCTTTCTTGTCATACAAAGCCTTGCCAAGGCAAGCCACTTCTTGCTTTAATTGTTCATTTTCCTTTGCAACCTCATCCGTACATGTCTCTACAACAATATTCTCAACAACGACTTGGTTGCAGGGGTTAGAATCATCAATTAAATCAAAGCAGGAAGTAGAAGCATCTTTCTTAATTATTTCAGGCATTTCAATTAAAGATGCTGCTGGGGTGCTACCAATGTTTTCTAGCTTAGTAGTTAGCTCATTATTGTGTATGCTAAGAATTTCCATTTTCTCTAGCAAATTTTCAATAGCTTCTTGGGAGCTAGCTAACTTAGCCTTAAGTTTTTCATTCTTTTTAATAAGGCTATCATCGGTAGCAGTGGATGGAGCACTAGATTCTAATAGCTCAATTTTAGTTGATAGCTCACTATTTAAGTTTGCAAAAGTTTCAAATTTTTCTAGCAAACCTTTGTAATCATTTTGAGAGCTAACCAACTTATTTTTCAAAGTTTTAAGTTGAGCTTTTTGCTTAGTGCAAACATCCTGAAAAAATTTTACGGCTTCCACAAGCTCTTCTAGAGAGGCCTTTCCCTCGCCTTCATCATCACTACTACTTTCATCACTAGAGTATGGAATGCTTTTGTTACCTCTTGCCATAAGGCATTTGTGTGATGACCGTGATGATCGTGACGAGGACCGGTGGCTGCGCGTCCTTGGAGGTTCATCTTCACTTGAAGAATCACCCCAAGTTCTGACACTTGTGAGCGCCTTGCCTTTGCTCCTCTCCTTTTTGGGTTTGGCCATATTTGGACAGTTGTCCCTGAAGTGGCCCTTCTCCCCACATGCGAAGCATCCTCTCTTCCTTTGCTTTTTCCTGTCAATGTTAAAGAGAAGATCCTCGACCTGCAGGGGCACACCCATTAGATTAATCTTGCGGATCATCCTCATTACCTTTCCGACGCGTCGGATGGTTTCTTCGTCCTCGGAGGATGATGTGCATGGTTGATTATCTTCATCATCATCACTTTCTTCTTCTTCCTCTTCTTCACTTGAGGAACTTGGAGTGGGAGCCTTCTTTTTGCCCTTCCTTTCATCACATGCAAAAGCATATGGTCTTGAGGAAGTTGGCTCCTCTCCCCGACTCATTTTACGCGACATCTCAAAGGCTGCGATTTTCCCAATCACAATGGTCGGGGTCATGTTGCTCAAGTCCTCCATGTTGTGAAGGATGGTGATGATGCTCCCATATCTTTGTTGTGGTAGCAGGGAGATAATCTTCCTCACAATGTCCGCATCACCTAGCTTATTAATGCCAATAGAATTGAGCTCATTGATAATTAGATTCAAATGAGAATACATGTCTCTAACAAGCTCATCATCTTTCATGGCAAAAGAATTATACTCATTTAAGACTAGGCAATGTTTTTGCTCACGGACATTGGATGTGTCGTCATGGAGTTCATGCAATTTTAGCCAAATCTCATTAGCAGTTTTCAAGGTAAATACTTGATTAAAAATATCCATGCTAAGAGATTCATACAAGCAATTTTTGGCTCTAGCATTTAAATGAATTTCTTTTTCCTCACTCGTGGTGGGTTTCTCGGGATTCTTGAGGGGTTTCATCCCGTCACGAGTGACTCTCCAAACACCTAGATCAACGGCCTCTAGGTAACAAGCCATTCTAGCACTATAATATGGGAAGTTAGTGCCGTCGAAGTGTGGTGGCCTATGGGTATCCATCCCTTCCTCTAAAAAGTGTCGGCTCTTTTAGCGGTGAAGCTAAAGCGTTTCAAATGAGCCAAACCGGGCTCTGATACCACTTGTAGGAAACGGGTGACGCCTAAGAGGGGGGGGGGTGAATTAGGACTTCTAAAACTTTTACTAAACTAGGCCACAATTGAATCCCTAGAGCAAAACCTATGCAAATAATCAAAACTAGAATGTGCAACCTAGGTTTTGTCTAAGTGTTGCTATCTCTACCGCAAAGGCTAAGTTTCAATCTACACTAAATAAGTATGACTACAAGATTGAAACTTAAATGCTTAATATAAATGCGGAATGTAAAGAGCTAAGTAGAGAAGCAAACTCTCGTGGATGACGCCGGTATTTTTACCGAGGTATCCGGAACCACGCAAGGTCCCGACTAATCCTCGTTGGTGCCCCTACGCAAAGGGAAGCCCACGCGAGGGCCAAGCACCACGGTCGAGTAACTCCGTAGAGAGCCGCGGGCCTTCTCCACGCGCAAGTGGTGCTCCGCTTCCGGCTCCTCTCGGATGCTCCCCGCCGTCTCCACTATTGAGCTTCCGGCCGAAACGCCGCGGGCCTCGTTCCCTCCGGTACACGGTGGCGGCCGTGACACAAACGCGGTTGTCACGGTCTCGCAAGACTCTCGCCCCACTCGGTACAAATACAACGACTCACGCAAGAGCCGAGGGGTTGTGTGGTTTTACAAAACTCACTCAACTAACTAGGATTCACCTAGAGCAAGCGCTAAAGCGGTCTAACTAACCTAAGCACTTCGCAAAGCACCTACGCTAATCACCGAGTGATTCTATTAAGCACTTGGGTGTTTGAGCTCTTGGAAATATGCACTATGTGTATTGGTATGTTGCTTGGGCTCACACACTTGAGAATGGCCGGTTGGGGTGGTATTTATAGCCTCCTCACCTCCAACTAGCCGTTGGACAGAAAGCAGCAGCTTTCTGTCGTCGGGTGCACCGGACAGTCCGGTGCACACCGGACACTGAACAGTAGATGTCCGGTGCACGCCACGTCAGCCGACCGTTGGCGCCTGTAGCAGTCGACCGTTGGATCCGACCGTTGCCGTCTGCCCGTTGGCACACCGGACAGTCCGGTGCACACCGGACAGTCCGGTGCTACAGCCAGAGAGCGCCTGTCTGCGGCCTCTCTGCGCAGACTGTCCGGTTCCTCACCGGACAGTCCGGTGCACACCGGACACCAATGTCCGGTGCGCCACCAGGCGCTGGCTGACAGCCCTTTTCTTGGATTTCTTTGCTGATTTCTTTGGGCTTCTTTGTTCTTGAGTATTGGACTCCTATGCATCTTTTTATGTCTTCTTTTGAGGTGTTGCATCCTCATTGCCTTGGTCCAATTCTCTTCGCATCCTGTGAACTATAAACACAAACACTAGAAAACTTATTAGTTCACTGATTGTGTTGTTCATCAAACACCAAAACTCAGTTAGCCAAAAGGCTCGGGGTCCATTTTCCTTACAGAGGCTTACAGCGAAAAGTCAGTGCTGATATAAAAAGTGTGTGTGCTTCATTACAGGGATATGTATCTGCGGCACAAATATCATTTTGCATAACATAACATCATCACATCATTTTTTGCATAACATAAGCATCATACAGCATAGTGCATCTGGAACAAGAAAGGGATACAGTGTTGATCTTCGGAGCATATTTTGGAAAAGAGAAAATCGTGCTAAGGCACAAGACGAATCGAGACGAACAGTAGCCTCATTGGAGAGGCAACACAAAACTTTTTTATAACTTCGGAGATTATTTCACGAAGCTTGGATGTTCTTCATCAGAGAAGTAAACAAATTCTTGTGATATAGAAAAGATTTTCTTCACGAAGCATGAAAAGAAGGGAAGGTGTTTTTTCGCCGAAGGCTCAAAAAATGGTATGTATGCAAAATTTCATGCATCGTAAAGAATTAAACTATAAATAGATTATATATTACATTCGAAGTTACAATATATTACACATTTTACGTTTCAAATGTTTCTACAATAGCATTCAATCCTCTTTAAGCACTATTTCTGCAGCTTCATTCAATAGTTGGTCGACAACCTTGTCCATAATGGCTTCGGCCATTTTTCTAATTTCATCGTCCCCCTTCGGGTGGGGGCCTGGAGATGCCTCAGCAGGTTCTGAGCGAAGAAAAGATACGGCCATATTACTATTACAAACCGCGAACAGAGTCTGGAATTAAAAATTACAGCATGATAAAAACCACTAATTAATACCTATTTGCCCTTCGGGCTCTGTACTTTTCTCCGCAGCTTCCGCTACTTTTCTAGCATCGTGGATGCCTTTTTCACTCTTTTGAATAATCTCTTGCGCCAATTCTCGGCCGCCGTTATCCCAGATATCGGTGAAGAATTTCCCGCCGACCATGCTTGCTTCGGGTGAGGGGTCTTTAATGTCTTCAGAGGACAGGGTAGCTTCGGACTGCGCTAAGGATTTTACATGCTCGCAACCTTTCCTCTCCAAAACAGCAGCAATCCCTCTAGCACCCGAAAAAGCGCAGATGTCACCGCGGCTATTCAAGATTTCCTCGAAGGCCTCTGCTTCGTGACTGATCCATTCCATTGGACCTTCAGGATTGCCTCTTGAGAAATTCTCTTCACTAGAGAATGCGCCAACACTGGCGAAGCTGGATTTTATCTTCTTGACGCACTCTATGGATTTAACATAGCATTTTCTCTGGGATACACGAAGCTCCTTAACACTTATCTCTAAGTGATTGGCCAATTGATCACTAAGCTCTCGTTTTGTTTCTTCATGTATACGCTCTTCTTTAGCTCTAGCTAGCTGTTTCTAAAGATCTTTAATTTCACGTCTTTGGGCTTCAGCCTGGGCCTCTGAGGCAGCTTCGTCCTTTTTTACCTTGTCCACCAATGTAAGCAAAATTTTATCCTTTTCCAGAGCTTCGTTTCTCAGTTTAATAACTTCTGATCGTAGGTTGTTGAACGCAATTTCATGGCTCTCGTCTTCGGCATTCTTTTGTGCTCTCAATGCGTTGCTTAGAATTAAACCCTATATGTAAAAAAGTTGGTATAAGAATAAAAGAATGAGTTACGAATTATAAAATTTGCAAACGTCTAATTTCCATACCTTCAGGCTATTGTACGCAAGACTATCCGCGAGATCCTCCTTCGCCATAGCACATAATCCAGCTTCGAGCTTCGGAAACCCTATACTTCTAGCCATCTCCCGACAGACGGATAATTCTTTATTGTCTGGGAGGCAGTATAGGAAATCTTCTTCGTTTGTCCCATTGAACACTAGTGCCCCCTTCGGATATTTCAATTCTTTGGCATAGTGATTAGCTTCAAAAACTTCTTCTTCCGATAACTTTTTCCCCGAAGCATGTCGCACGATATAATCGTATATTTTGGAAGATGCTTCGGGGGCAACAGTATCAATTTCTTCGACCAAAGTTGGCTTTGACATTTTCATTTCTTCAGTTGCCTTTGCAATTTTTGCTTCTTCTGCTTCCAGAGGTATTACCTTGGTTGGTTCTGAAGGCCCGGTTTCAACTCCAGTCTGTTGCTTCGGAGCTTTAGCAACGGATACTTCAGCAAGCGCCTCAGAAGTTTCAGCAGTCTTCTTTGGGGTTGTGCTTGGAAGTTTAATTGTTTCCAAAACATCTAACACATTAACCATTCTTTTTCTTTTTGGGGTCACTGTTGGCCCCTTTTTAATTTTTGCTACTTCAATTTCTTCTGAAGGACTTAAAATTTTTGATATTTTCGCTCCCTCAGTTGATGCTTTCGCTTCTTCCATCTTTTCTGTCGATGGCGCTTCGGCCAGCTCTTCGGTTTCTGGCAACAAAGTCTTTGGTTCCTCCATTCTTTTGTTGATGGCGCTTCGGCCAGCTCTTCGGCTCCTGGCAGTAGAGTTGATTCCTTAACTTCGGGGGCCGAAGATGTTTCACTGCCAAACTCAGGCACTGTGGCTAGTTCAATGTAACGTGGCCGGTGTGTGAGAACTTTCACCCTTTTTCTCTTCGGCGCTGGCTCGCTAGGAGCAGCTGAAGCAGTTTCTTTCACAGAAGTCGTACCTTTCCTTTTCTGCCCCCGCACTGGATAATGGTAGTCGGGGTACACGAACCCAATTGCATCAAAAACTCGGTTCAGTCTTTTCTTTTTTCGGCCTCCGAAGGCTACTGACAATGCAGTGTCTTCGGCCTTCGAATATACCCCAAGCAATTCATCACTTACAGTCTCAATGCTCTTTAACCAGTCATCATCTGGTTCAACGAACTTGTCTCCGTACTTGAATGTATACTTCAGCCTGACTAGCCCACCTTCGTCAGTTTCTTTAACAGTTTCTTTCGGCATTTCCCAATTATCTGCAAGAGGCCACACTCTGAAGGCAATGTGTTCTTGTATTAAATCCCTTGTCCCAATAAAAGAGCAGACTACGCCGAAGGCCCGTTGGCATTCTTCGGCTACTTCATCCATTTGTACCTTCGGCTTCCGGAGTCCGAAGCGCTGCCAGATGGGGCACATGATGACATCCTTAATATCCTCTCGAACCTTCAAATCATTTTTTACATAGAACCATTCTTTCATCCATTCTCCGGGCCATCTCTTACGAAAGGTGGGCACGGGACAGCTTGATCCAGAGCGAGCACCGAAGTTGTAGCAGCCAAAGTTGTTATGATATTGCTCTTTGCCCCAGGGCTTCGTTTCGTATAACAATTCATGTATATTGCAAAAGCTTTTCGCACTTGGCTCTAGGCCCTGACTCTTCACAGCCCAGACGAAGATTCCCATTCTTATTATTGCTTCAGGGGTAAGTTGATGAAGGTAAACCTGATAAATTTTCAGAACTTCTACCACAAATCTGCTTATAGGGAATAGTAGCCCAGCTTTTAAAAAGCTTCGGAAGATAACGACTTCATCATCTTCGGGAGTCGGCACAGTTCTTTCTCCAACATCTGCTCTCACAATGGACATATCTCGAAAATATCTCCCCCTCATGTTTTCAAGGTGACTTTGTCCAATAGTTGATTTTCCGAAGACTGAATGGCTTGGTCGCCATGGTCGATCTTCGGAATCTTCACCCCCACTATCTGCATCATAACTGTCACTGTCACCAGTATCTTTAGATAAACCTTCTAAAATCTCCCTTGTAATCTTCTCCGTATTTGTCTTTGCTATTGACTCAAGAAAACCCAGATGCATCTCTTCAGAAAGGCTCAGCTTCATTTCAGCAGCAACCTTCTTCTCCTCAGACATCTCTTCGGAATTCTTGCTTCTCGCTTCCGAAGCTTAAAACTAGGGAGGCAACCAAATATTTGTGGGCAGAAAACTATTTGAGCAAGCAAAACAGATGGCAAGAGAGCGTGCAAAATAAATTGTGGCGAGCCCCTATTTATACACCCATTATGTCGAAAACTGGAGGGTCCCGCTTGTCAAAGACTGTTGCTATTCTAGCAAAGGGAAGGTGTTTTTCGGACCTTCGGCTCAAAGCCTTCGTCCATATCGCAATATGAATTTATCATTACAGCAAAATTAATATTGCGAGGGGCTACTGTTGGGGACCTTCGGCTTCCGAAGGACCTCAAAAACGTGATTTGACAATGTTTTCTAAGTATGCGAGCAGGTATCTTCGGAATCAGGGATCAGGTTGCGGGTATACAGAAGCATGGTCAAGACGAAGCTTGACTAGGATGGTGATCACGACGAAGGATAAGATGATCACGAAGCTATATGCAGAAGAGCTTCGGCATCACGGCGGGAAGGGGAAACCGACTTAAAGATGAAAAGCCAAACTAGACCTCGAAGAATTACTATAGAGTTATTGATAAATGTAAAGGGCATTAATGTAATCTTGCATGGGCTATGACCCATGCCTATAAATAGGTGAACAGTATTCCCGTACTGTTGGCGCGGACCTGGCATTCACTTTTGCGCCACGCCTATATTTTCTTTCCTTCAAGCCGAAGGTACATTTGTAATTTATCTTTGTCTACACAAGTAATATTAATATAAATATATTAATGATAATGTTTACAGAAATTATGCTACCCTCTGTATTTTGTTTGAATGTTCTTTATTTTCTATCGTGATCATGAAGGTACGTCTTTCATGACCTTCGTCCTAAATTCATTATATCCGAAGGGAAATAATGATTAGAAGGACGAAGGGCTTTTGATATTTAACACTTTATGTTGCCTTGTTCTTGATTCATAGCATTTGAGAACAAGTCTCCAACATCACCCATCCCAGGTTTCTCCAAGTTGAGCACGCTTAACTTTAAAATTCCTTCGAACCAGGCTTCCAAACTCCGATTCCAATAATTCTTGTTTCTAAATTCTTATCAAACTATTCCCTATCCAACCATGTCATCCCTTAAGCATGGTCCATATTCCAAAAAAACTCCCAAAATACTCTTGTCCCATATTCTGCCTATAACTCTCCTGTTCATACTAAGTAAGACGATTCATTCGTCACTATTCTCACCAACAGTGAACTTCACTGTGCTACACCACCTACGCTCAGCTATAAATACACCCAGCTACCCTCTCCCTCTCCACACACACTCAACACCCTCAGCCAAGGCAAACACCCCACCCACTCAGTTACTTTGCTCTGCCGGCTACACGCATAGTGTCGCTTTGCCTCCAGTCCACCCTCCTGGTAAGCACCTCCGCTCCACCACCAGTAATATCACAACACCACATGACACAGATTCTACTTAAGACTCTACCCATCCATACATCGCTATTCTGACCACTATACTAAATATTTGTTGGTATACTTGTTGGTTTGTATGTTTGTTTGTTCATGTTGCATAGTTATCGGAGCGTTTGTGCCATCTCGTGGAGGCCAGATCTGCAAGTCTATGCCAGACAGTGGAGCTAGAAGCCAGTTCTGCAAGCTCCCCTTCCCCCTTCGCCGAATAAGCACGGCAAGCTCACTGGATCCCTTTGATGCATAAATTACCTATGTTTTTCAACCACAACCCTCAGCCTGTTATTTTATGCATGATATGATTTTGAGACAAGTTATTATGGCCACCCAAGCCGCTTCCCGCAATCAATCCTTAATATATTTGTTACAAATGATTTGAGAAAAGGGTGTGAGTTTTCAAAAGAAAATGCTTTTCAAAATGTGTATGATGAAGGGTTTTCACCCTTATCACCTTTGAGTAGGGATGATCAGGGACTCCCTGGTTTAGGGGTGTAACACCCGGCTTTAAGGAACAAAGCCAGGTGCATCTCATACATGCGCCAAGAAGACAACATATATAATAACAGAGTGTATAGGGATAAATGTCATAGAACATCAGAGTACTTATTACATAGCGGAAGACTTATTACAAAATAAAATAGTAAATATAAAACGAACTAAGGATCGACGGCGCCAATGTCAACTGAGAAACGCCACCTAGATCAGATCGAACTCCTCAGTGTTAGGCGGCTCCTCTTCGACCACCTGTTCTTCTCCTGTGGGGGGTGTGAGACAGCAAGAGTGAGCTCACATACGTTCATAGCTCAACAAGTCGTGGGGAATAATGTGGCACGAACTCACCAAAGGTGGGAGTTCATGTAGTGTAAGGCTGATCAATGAAATAAAGGCTGAAGCTGAGCGTTGCTTTTATAAGTTGGTCAAAATTTTATTAGCAATTACTAAGTGCAAGTAAATACCAAACCTTAATAATAATAAAGAACAGTAATAGTAAAATAATCCCAAATGCGATGCAAATGTCAAATTGAATTTAAGTTCCATAATTAATCATGTGAGGGTCCGAGCCGCTCTTGACCGTGAGCACGGCTAGTATACTAGTTTTACACTCTGCAGAGGTTGCGCATCTTTACCCACAAGCCGTGTTACCCATCTGCCAAGGGGTCATCAATCCCATACACCTCTACCAAGGAAGCGAGGCAGGGTAACACTACGAGGCCTTTACAAAGTTCCACTAGCTTCATACTACCCGCTACAGTTTATAGGAAGCTCCAGTGCAGGGTTCTTGCCGACCGCCATCGCAGCAAAATCAAACAAGGACCTCCCTACACTGACCACTCCCCTACTACCCTTGCCCCTTTCGGGTAAGGTAGCCCTCCCCTAGCTTTCCTAGTTAATCAGCCAAGGGCGTCCCATTAAACCCTTGTGGTAGCACTGTTTTCCCGGGTGGTCGCTCCATGTTCCCATTAATTTAATGATCTTAACATGAACAGTAATAATAACAAGATAATAACAGAATAATCATGAATAGTGTATCTCCATACCCAATCCACATAAAGCAATAGCAAGTACTACCCAAAAATATTTCAGGGGTGAACAAGGTATAGAGGTAATCAAAACTGGGGTAACATAAAGGCTCCCATCAAAATTAACCTATGTAGATCATTAAAATTAATAAGAACATGGCTGGGAAAAGTAAGTGATCAAGGGCACAACTTGCCTTCAATGAGCTCCTGCTCAGCTATCTCTACTTGTTCAACCTCAGAATCCACAGTGGCTTGCTCGTCTATTCGCATCAACACAATACATACATAGTATAGCCAAAATCAACATCACACCAAACATGTAAATAAAATATACAGTAAAAATCTACTCATTAAAACGAAATCATAGGAACTGGAATCACTGAATTTGGAGTTATAGGTTTCAAGTTATGAATTTCCTAAGGTTTAATGTGATTAAAATAGGATTAGATGAGAAATTAATTTTCTAAATGTTTTCATGTCAAAACAGAGATACTAAATGATAGAGAATAATATTACAAAATTTTAGGAATTGGAATGACTCAATTTGGACCAAAAATGGATTTTCTATGATTTATACAAGTTTCTAGAATTGTTTTTGTATTAAAAACGAATTTCTAATATCAATTCTCTGTTTTTAATACTCCCTGGACTGGGCCTCGAATTCCAGAAAACACAGGGGCCCTGGCGCAAAATACTCCAGACTCAGGGAACAGTCTATACGGACGGCGGGTTGATTTTCGCTTTACCCAGGGTCTCTTTAACAAAAGGTGCAGGCCGAAGGGGTATCGAGCGTTTCTGGCTGATGGATCTAGATTGGATGGCTCAGATTTAAATAAACGAAAGGGTAAGTTATGTCTAATCTAAGACGCTCATTATCAATCGGACGGTCCAGATTGGATCGCCCAGGGGGGTATGCGTGATCAAATCTGCTCCGCCCATCTAAGATCCTACGGCCGCCACCTGCACTACCCTCCGTCTAATCACGAGCGTCCGATATTAGATCGACGGCCACCATTTCACCGCACGAGGTCTAATCCTCCACATCCGATCTAGGATGAATGACCGAGGGGTCGTCTTCACCCCACCGACGGCCGAACGCGGCGGCGCACCTCGCCACCGCGATATACGCTGGCGAACATCACTGCCCGGCGATACCAAGCGCTAAACCCTAATTCTACCAGCGCTAGATGGTCACTACTGTCGCGCGAACACTAGAAATGGCTACTCACCGAGAATTGAGGTGCAGAGACCACCCGACGACGGCACGGTGCGGGTCCAGGCGATGCGCGCGGCGGCGACGAGGGAACTCGGTGAGACAGCTTGCGTTCCGGTGCAGAGAAGCCTGCGATCACCACCGGGACTATGTCGCACGCACTCCGACCCAACGCCGAGGCGCGCGCACCCACACACTTGCCGGACGATGACGGCGGCCAGACCCGAGCCCGTGGCGGCGGTAGCAGCGGTGGTTTTTCAACGGACTGCGGGCGCGAGGGAGGGCGAGAAGTTAGCAGGGGAAGGATGGGTCACGTAGGCTCCCTTTTATCTCCTAGAGTCCAGGTCCGAACGGAGGGGAAGGTCACCCATGACCCCGGCAATGGCGGCGACTTCCGCGCCAGCCGTTGCGAAGGATGGGGATAAGGTGCTGACATGCGGGTCCCGCGCACCAGAGGGATCAACGGTGAACACGCACACATAGGAGACTGCCAGTGGGCCCCATCCGTCAGATGGCTGCGTGCGCGCGGAATGGAACTGGGCCGCGCGGCTTGAGTTTGGGAGTGGGCCGAATGCAGGGAAATCGAGCCCAACAGTGGGATTTTGCTTTTCCTTTTTCTTTTCATCTCCCATTTTCTTTCCTTTCTTTCTAAAATCAATTTGAATTCGAATTTAGTTTCAAACCTTGTGTAAATTTATTCTCCAATCATGTTGTGAAATGAAAAATACCAATTTTAGAAATATATCTATATTATTTTTATTTTCATATCACTTCTCTTCTTACTTTTAAACCCTAGTTTTCAATGTAGGGCTTAATCCAATTTCCAGTCATTTTATATTATTGTTATTTTTATTTAATGCACAAACATAAAAAAAACTCCAACAAATGCACTTTTTCTTTATTTTAGAATAATTGTTTTATTTAGTCACTCTCAATTACATAGGTGCTCTTTTTATGATGCAAATAAGACACACAAAATGAGGAGCTCTCTCTATTACTCCTGGTATACAACTTTGAGTATTACAAATCCTACCCCCCTTAAAAATAATCTCGTCCTCGAGATTTAAGAAGATCTAGGGAAAAGGTGGGGATAATCTATACGAAGCTCTTCTTCTCTCTCCCAAGTTGCTTCATCTTCACCGTGGTGACTCCATTGAACTTTGCACATCTTTATAACCTTATTCCTCGTAACTCGAGTCAATGTATCAAGAATCTTGATGGGGTACTCAGCATAAGTCAAATCCTCTTGAACACTAAGGTCTTCCATTGGTAACTATTCTTCAGGCACCCTAAGACATTTCTTCAGCTGAGATACATGAAATACATTATGAACATCCGCAAGATGATCCGGTAACTCCAATTGATATGCAACTTCTCCCACTCGCTTTAAGATTAAGAAGGGTCCAATAAAGCGAGGGGACAACTTTCCTTTGACTTTGAACCTTCTCATGCCCCGGAGTGGTGACACCTTCAAATAGACATAATCTCCCTCTTTAAACTCAAGTAGTCTCCTCCGGGTATCAGCATAGCTTTTCTACCTGGATTGTGCAGTTCTCAAATTCTCCCTTATTTGCTAAACTTGTTCTTCTGCTTCCTGTATAATCTCAGGTCCAAATAACTGCCTTTCACCAGTTTGATTCCAATACAAGGGAGTTCTGCACTTTCTGCCATACAAAGCCTCAAACGGTGACATCTTCAAACTGGCCTGATAGCTATTATTATAAGAGAACTCCGCATACGGCAAACTCTTATCCCAACTTCCACCATGTTTAAGAGCACAAGCTCTTAACATATCTTCAAGCACTTGGTTAGTCCTCTCAGTCTGCCCATCAGTCTAGGGATGGTAAGCCGAACTAAAATTTAATCTTGTATCCAATGACTCGTGCAACTTCTTCCAATACCGAGAAGTAAACTGTGATCCCCGGTCCGACACGATTTTCTTTGGCACACCATGCAGGCAGACAATCCGTGCCATGTACAATTCTGCCAACTTGGCTCCTGAATACGTGGTCTTCACTGGAATAAAGTGGGCTACTTTAGTTAGCCTGTCCACAATCACCCATATAGAATCATATCCAGCAGACGTGCGGGGTAATCCAACAATGAAGTCCATGCCAATCTCTTCCCATTTCCACTCAGGTATCTTCAGTGGGTGCAATAGTCCGGCTGGCCTCTGGTGTTCAGCTTTAACTCTTTGGCATACATCGCACATAGCCACATGTGCAGCCACATCTCTCTTTAGTCCATACCACCAATACTTTTGCTTCAAATCCTGATACATCTTAGTACTTCCAGGATGAATAGAATAAATTGAGTCATGTGCTTCCTTCAATATGGTTTCCCGAAGACTATCAATATCGGGAACACAGATCCGATTCTTGAACCATATCGTGCCTTGTTCATCCTCCGTGAACTCTGGGCCTCTACCCTCTGTTATCAGATCCTTGATCTCCTGGATTTTAGCATCACCAACCTGGCCTTTACGAATTTCTTGCTCCAAGGTAGGTTCCAATTCAATAGTAACTCCTTCCGTATGTGTAACAATTCCCAGGTTGAGTCTCTCAAAATCTTTTGCTAATTCATCAGGTAGCTGGACAACGAAAGCGGAGTGAACATGCTCCTTCCGACTCAAGGCATCTGCAACCAAATTCGCCCTGCCTGGGTGATAGTGAATCTCCAAGTCATAATCCTTAATGAGCTCCAACCAACGGTGTTGCCTAAGATTGAGATCCTTCTGAGTGAATATATACTTCAAACTCTTATGATCCGTGTATACTTGGCACTTAGTTCCCATAATATAGTGTCTCCAAATCTTAAGTGCATGCACAACGGCAGCCAGCTCTAAGTCATGAGTGGGGTAGTTCAATTCATGCTTCCGCAACTGACGAGATGCATAGGCAATCACATGACCATCTTGCATAAGCACACATCCAAGTCCTTGGCCACATGCATCACAGTAAATGTCAAATCCCTTCTGCAGATCTGGCATAATCAATACTGGGGGTGACATCAATCTCTCCTTCAATTGATCAAAGCTTTCTTGGCATTTCTCATCCCACTTGAATTCTCTTCCTTTCTCCAAAAGCGATGTCATAGGCTTAGCAATTTTAGAGAACCCTTCAATAAATCTTCGATAATATCCTGCGAGTCCCAAGAAACTCCGAATCTCTGTAACTGTAGTGGGCACTCTCCACTCCATTATCTCCTTTACTTTAGCAGGATCCACAGCTATTCCTCCATTAGAAATAATATGACCAAGGAATGGCACCTTGTCAATCCAAAACTCGCACTTGCTGAACTTAGCATAGAGTTGATTATCTCGTAACTTCTGTAGCACCAACCTTAGATGTTGTTCATGATCACTTTCATTCTTAGAATAGATAAGAATATCATCGATGAATACCACGACGAATCTGTCCAAATACTCCATAAACACCTTATTCATCAAATTCATGAAGTAAGCTGGTGCATTGGTTAGTCCAAATGACATAACAGTAAACTCATATAATCCATATCGAGTCGAGAAAACCGTCTTGGGAATATCCGATGGTCTAATCCTCATCTGATGGTAACCGGATCGGAGATCAATCTTCGAGAATACTCTAGCTCCTCTCATCTGATCAAATAAATCCTCAATACGGGGTAATGGATACTTGTTCTTCACCGTGACATCATTAAGTGATCTATAGTCCACACACATCCGTTGCGATCCATCCTTCTTCTGCACAAATAACACTGGTGCTCCCCAAGGTGAGGAACTTGGACGAATGTAACCAGCCTCTTGTAACTCCGTCAACTGTTTCTTAAGTTCCTTCAACTCTTCTATGGACATTCTATATGGCCGTTTAGAAATAGGGGCGGTTCCAGGTAAGAGATCAATAACAAACTCAACTTCTCTATCAGGTGGCATCCCTGGTAACTCCTCCGGAAAGACATCCAGAAAATCTCTAACCACCCGGATGTTGTCGCCAACAAACTCCTCAGGCATAAAGAACATTGCATGCATGGATGAGGAGGTTACTGCAATATTAACTTGAAATCTTTCTCCTTTAGTGGTAGTAAGTTCCACGGTACCTCTACCACATGCTATAACGGCCTTTGCCTTTCTTAGCCATGACATACCAAGTATTAGATCTATACTGCTTGACTCTAATATTATTGCAGTAGCTCCAAATTCTCTACCCATAATGGTTAATGTCAATCTACGTGTCATTTGATTCGCCTCAACAGGCCCTTTAGGTGTAATTACTATCATGGGTTTTCTCATATTTAGCAGTGGTATTTCATTTGTGTTGGCATATCTAGCAGACATGAATGAATGTGTAGCACCAGAATCAAATAATATGGTTGCAGGAATTGTATTAACATAAAACATACCAATTACGACGTCCCCACCATCAGGAGTATCATCAACGCTGACTTGATTCACCCTGGCTATAGAATATCCCTTGCCAGGGGTCTGTTGCTTGTTCTGAGCTGGAGTAGTAGCAATCCTCTGTGGGCAGACATTTGCATAATGACCAGTCTTCCCACACTTGAAACAATTAGTGCCTGGACTCTGTCCAGAAAACTTCGTCGGGGTGCCAGTGGGAGTAGCCTGTCGAGGAGGTGGAGTCCTCAGTGGTGATTGCTGAACTGGGCGTGGTCCTCCCGGTCGAGTCGGTGTACCCTGTGGTGAACTGTATCGAGGACGAACACTGCTGCTACCCTGTCCCTATGAGATAGCCTTCCTCTTCAAATCGCCCAGTTGAACACGCTTGTGTTCAATAGCAAGAGCCTTATCCAGTAGCCTCTAAAATGATGGAAAAGTGTGTGCCACTAGAGCATACTGCAGCGGTCCAATAAGTCCTTCAATAAAATGCTCCTGCTTTCTCTCATCCTCAGCAACTTCCTCTGGAGCATATCTCGACAACTGAATGAATTTATCCATGCACTCGCTGACTGACATGTTGCCTTGCTTTAATGATAGAAACTCCTTCTTCTTGATCTTTATCATCCCAGCTGGAATATGGTAGTTCCTGAATTGTGTACTGAACTCTGCCCAAGTAATAGTATCCGCAGCATCATGGGCAGCAGTATAAGAATCCCACCAGTCAGCAGCAGGACCTGTCAGACGTCCAGAAGCATATAAAACCTTCTCCCGATCAGTGCATTGTGCAATATTCAACATCTTCTCAACGGACTTCAGCCAATCATCCGCGTCCAGTGGATCCGGTGAGCTAGCGAATGTAGGTGGCTTATGACTCATAAACTCCCGGTGCTTATCACGAGGTGGAACTGGTGGTGGTGGAGGAGGCAATGGCACTTGTTGCTGTTGTTGCTGTTGTTGAAGTTGTTGTTGCAGCTGCTGTTGTTGCGCCCTCCTTTCTTGGCGTATCTCATCTCTCTCCTGGCGCAACTCCTGGCGTATGTCTTCTCTTTCTTGACGCATCTCTTGGCGTTCTTGCTGCATCTGGGCACGCATATCAGCCATAGTGTCCGCCATTTGCTGCATCACCGCCATCTGAGCAGCAACCAGTGGGTCAACTCCGCCTGGTGGAGGATTAGGAGGATTCATCTCTGCAGGCTGTGGCTGAGGTTGTCTATATATCCTTCGAGTGTGTCGGTTAGGAGGCAAATCAATTCCACCACCCCTCCTGGTATTGACCATCTGAGTTAGATACATATGGTAAGAAAGAGCAGTAGACAAGGCAGTAATTACAAGCATGTTACTTTGGGGGGTTTATTAGCTAAGTAGTTTAATGTTTTACCTACCATAGCTAATTTATTACCTTATGCTGGCACATGCTAAGATGTCCATGTAATATTTCAATCAATCAAAGAAGCAAATCAGGCATTGATCATCAGAACAATCAACCAATATTTTTAATAGAGAAAATAGTTTTAATTTTGTCTTAGGCTTCCTATCTCTTAATATGTCATAGGGGTAGGGATTCCAAGATGTGAAATCCACCTTGTCTCAGAGTAGAAAAGGTAAGAATGATCAGAGTAGAACGGTAGAAGATGAGACAGGATCAAGATAAGTATAGAAAGAATCAGAGTAAGGTAAGTAGGTAAGGGTTTTATCCATTTCTATCTAGGTTTCGTCCTACAGTCAACATTTGCTCTGATACCACTTCTGTAACACCCGGCTTTAAGGAACAAAGCCAGGTGCATCTCATACATGCGCCAAGAAGACAACATATATAATAACAGAGTGTATAGGGATAAATGTCATAGAACATCAGAGTACTTATTATATAGCGGAAGACTTATTACAAAATAAAATAGTAAATATAAAACGAACTAAGGATCGACGACGCCAATGTCAACTGAGAAACGCCACCTAGATCAGATCGAACTCCTCAGTGTTAGGCGGCTCCTCTTCGACCACCTGTTCTTCTCCTGTGGGGGGGGTGTGAGACAGCAAGAGTGAGCTCACATACGTTCATAGCTCAACAAGTCGTGGGGAATAATGTGGCACGAACTCACCAAAGGTGGGAGTTCATGTAGTGTAAGGCTGATCAATGAAATAAAGGCTGAAGCTGAGCGTTGCTTTTATAAGTTGGTCAAAATTTTATTAGCAATTACTAAGTGCAAGTAAATACCAAACCTTAATAATAATAAAGAACAGTAATAGTAAAATAATCCCAAATGCGATGCAAATGTCAAATTGAATTTAAGTTCCATAATTAATCATGTGAGGGTCCGAGCCGCTCTTGACCGTGAGCACGGCTAGTATACTAGTTTTACACTCTGCAGAGGTTGCGCATCTTTACCCACAAGCCGTGTTACCCATCTGCCAAGGGGTCATGAATCCCATACACCTCTACCAAGGAAGCGAGGCAGGGTAACACTACGAGGCCTTTACAAAGTTCCACTAGCTTCATACTACCCGCTACAGTTTATAGGAAGCTCCAGTGCAGGGTTCTTGCCGACCGCCATCGCAGCAAAATCAAACAAGGACCTCCCTACACTGACCACTCCCCTACTGCCCTTGCCCCTTTCAGGTAAGGTAGCCCTCCCCTAGCTTTCCTAGTTAATCAGCCAAGGGCGTCCCATTAAACCCTTGTGGTAGCACTGTTTTCCCGGGTGGTCGCTCCATGTTCCCATTAATTTAATGATCTTAACATGAACAGTAATAATAACAAGATAATAACAGAATAATCATGAATAGTGTATCTCCATACCCAATCCACATAAAGCAATAGCAAGTACTACCCAAAAATATTTCAGGGGTGAACAAGGTATAGAGGTAATCAAAACTGGGGTAACATAAAGGCTCCCATCAAAATTAACCTATGCAGATCATTAAAATTAATAAGAACATGGCTGGGAAAAGTAAGTGATCAAGGGCACAACTTGCCTTCAATGAGCTCCTGCTCAGCTATCTCTACTTGTTCAACCTCAGAATCCACAGTGGCTTGCTCGTCTATTCGCATCAACACAATACATACATAGTATAGCCAAAATCAACATCACACCAAACATGTAAATAAAATATACAGTAAAAATCTACTCATTAAAATGAAATCATAGGAACTGGAATCACTGAATTTGGAGTTATAGGTTTCAAGTTATGAATTTCCTAAGGTTTAATGTGATTAAAATAGGATTAGATGAGAAATTAATTTTCTAAATGTTTTCATGTCAAAACAGAGATACTAAATGATAGAGAATAATATTACAAAATTTTAGGAATTGGAATGACTCAATTTGGACCAAAAATGGATTTTCTATGATTTATACAAGTTTCTAGAATTGTTTTTGTATTAAAAACGAATTTCTAATATCAATTCTCTGTTTTTAATACTCCCTGGACTGGGCCTCGAATTCCAGAAAACACAGGGGCCCTGGCGCAAAATACTCCAGACTCAGGGAACAGTCTATACGGACGGCGGGTTGATTTTCGCTTTACCCAGGGTCTCTTTAACAAAAGGTGCAGGCCGAAGGGGTATCGAGCGTTTCTGGCCGATGGATCTAGATTGGATGGCTCAGATTTAAATAAACGAAGGGGTAAGTTATGTCTAATCTAAGACGCTCATTATCAATCGGACGGTCCAGATTGGATCGCCCAGGGGGGTATGCATGATCAAATCTGCTCCGCCCATCTAAGATCCTACGGCCGCCACCTGCACTACCCTCCGTCTAATCACGAGCGTCCGATATTAGATCGATGGCCACCATTTCACCGCACGGGGTCTAATCCTCCACGTCCGATCTAGGATGAACGACCGAGGGGTCGTCATCACCCCACCGACGGCCGAACGCGGCGGCGCACCTTGCCACCGCGATATACGTCGGCGAACATCACTGCCTGGAGATACCAAGCGCTAAACCCTAATTCTACCAGCGCTAGATGGTCACTACTGTCGCGCGAACACTAGAAATGGCTACTCACCGAGAATTGAGGTGCAGAGACCACCCGACGACGGCACGGTGCGGGTCCAGGCGATGCGCACGGCGGCGACGAGGGAACTCGGTGAGACAGCTTGCGTTCCGGTGCAGAGAAGCCTGCGATCACCACCGGGGCTACGTCGCACGCACTCCGACCCAACGCCGAGGCGCGCGCACCCACACACTTGCCGGACGATGACGGCGGCCAGACCCGAGCCCGTGGCGGCGGTAGCAGCGGTGGTTTTTCAACGGACTGCGGGCGCGAGGGAGGGCGAGAAGTTAGCAGGGGAAGGATGGGTCACGGAGGCTCCCTTTTATCTCCTGGAGTCCAGGTCCGAACGGAGGGGAAGGTCACCCATGACCCCGACAATGGCGGCGACTTCCGCGCCAGCCGTTGCGAAGGATGGGGAGAAGGTGCTGACATGCGGGTCCCGCGCACCAGAGGGATCAACGGTGAACACGCACACATAGGAGACTGCCAGTGGGCCCCATCCGTCAGATGGCTGCGTGCGCGCGAAATGGAACTGGGCAGCGCGGCTTGAGTTTGGGAGTGGGCCAAATGCAGGGAAATCCAGCCCAACAGTGGGATTTTGCTTTTCCTTTTTCTTTTCATCTCCCATTTTCTTTCCTTTCTTTCAAAAATCAATTTGAATTCGAATTTAGTTTCAAACCTTGTGTAAATTTATTCTCCAATCATGTTGTGAAATGAAAAATACCAATTTTAGAAATATATCTATATTATTTTTATTTTCATATCACTTCTCTTCTTACTTTTAAACCCTAGTTTTCAATGTAGGGCTTAATCCAATTTCCAGTCATTTTATATTATTGTTATTTTTATTTAATGCACAAACATAAAAAAAACTCCAACAAATGCACTTTTTCTTTATTTTAGAATAATTGTTTTATTTAGTCACTCTCAATTACATAGGTGCTCTTTTTATGATGCAAATAAGACACACAAAATGAGGAGCTCTCTCTATTACTCCTGGTATACAACTTTGAGTATTACAAGGGGAGGGCCTAAGGTGATGGCTCAGCTGGTTTAGGCGTGAGCAGAAGGATTGTCCCCTCGTATAAGGACCGGTTTGTCATCTTTCACTACCTGTACTCATGATAAGTACAACCACTCGAGACTGTGTGGGCAGTCACTCAATCCGAACTCGTACGGTCCAACCCCAGGGTTATGAAGGCTAGGGAGCACCGGGAGGATAAGGAGGAGGAATGTTTTGTCCGGTTTGGACATGGCGGTGGCCTGACTCCTTCCGGTATAACCATTAAGGTTAGGACGTGCGAGGAAAGAAAGAGATTCGGATTCGGGTCTCACTAGCTATGAGATCGCAGAGCCGGACTAGTGGGTAAAGTGTACACCTCTACGTAGAGTTTGAAAACCTATTCGAATAGTCTGTGTCCACAGGAATGGACGAGTCTGGTATGGTATGGCAATTAATGTTTTGTCTTCCAAAAAAAGGGGTGCGTTTGAGAAAAGTGTTTTTTTAAAAGGTTCGGCGGTTGAGCCGTGAGCTATGGTGGACGGGAAGTCCAATAGCTGTTTTTGAAAATGAAAACCAGTGGGAAACTACTGAGATACCTGGATGGTTTAGTCCAGGGGATTTTGTTCTATATTGAAAAAAACTTCCTGCTCCTTTGGTAGAGGATGCGCTTTGCAAAATACAAAATGTTTTACAAAACAACCCTGCATAAAATATTGTTGTTTCTGCAAAATATCCTGAGCTCCACATATTCCATGCATTATATCTGATTTCCCCATTCCGTGGGTGAAGGTGGGCTGCTGAGTACGTTTGTACTCACCCTTGCTTATTTGTTGTTTTTCAGAAAAGGAGATCAGGTAAGAGTTACGACTATTCCCAACCTTGCCTGTGGCTGTTGGACCACTGATTTGCTTCGCTGCTTATATCGGGCTGCTTCAGCGCCACTCTAATGATATGTCCCGAGTTGTGGACCAACTCTTAAAGTTGATCGCCACCTTTATAGGTTTGTCTCGTTTAAGCAAATCTAGAATCATCTGATGTATAAATGTGTTTACTAGCCACCTGGGACTAGTAATTGTATCACATTTGAGTCCCAGAGGATCTGGGGACGCTTCAGGTGGTATCAGAGCTGTTAGGTTGGCCGCAGGACGTAACACTTAGCCTGATCCAAAAGTTTTTGAGTCCAAACTATTTTCTTAAAAAAAAATCTTGCTCTCATCCCTTCATTTCAAAAATGATTTCCCCCTTTCCTTCTCTCAGAAGTCAGATGGAGGTTCGTTGCCAAACCAGCTTTTGCCAGAATGAAGATGGTTTCCCCAAGTTGCTGAGAGCATGCACAGTTCGCCTCGGAACCAGGAGCCAGCCAGAGTATGATGGTCGTGAATTCGTCGAGCATGGCACAGAGAAGTGTGTCGTGACTGTATACATTGGATCCAGTCCGCACCATGTGGAATGGAGTGTCACTGCTGCTGGGCATAGATTCAAAGACACCTGCCAAGTCATCGCCCGCAAGGCATTGAGGGCCCTGTGTCAGATATATGAAGAAGAAGTGGCTGACACACCACTCAGATTCTTTCCGCCCTTTCAGAGAGACCGTCCAGTTTGGATGGCTAGGATGCATACACTGGAAGAGCAGCAGCTGCTTGAGGACGACCCCACAATCGTGTACCTCACTGCATACCTGCTCACCCTAGATGTGCAGTATGATTTCTTGGCTCGGCACCACCGTCAGATGATTGCTCGAGCAGAAGATGAAGAGAAGCTCAACCGTAAGCTCCATGTGGATCTCACCACATCTCAAGCCCGTGTAGCTGCCTTGGAAAGTCGTGAAGTCATTGCTGTTGAAGCCCTGAAGCAAGCCAAGGATGAGCATGTCCAGAAGTTGATGGAGGCCAACTTGGTAACCCATAACCAACGTAGAGCCCTGCGGATCCAAGAGCCTGCTCCATCCAACCCTGTTCAACCCATCAAAGCTGAAGACCCCCAGATTCTTGAAGGTCACCCGGTCTCTATCAGAGGAGAGAAGAAGGCTTGGGAACCCCCGGAAGGAGCCATAGTCTTGGAAGGAATTCCAGTCTTCCCTTAGGCTAAGAATAAGCAAGAGCACCCCGAATCCTCCCAAGATCCCCTGCCAGAGTTGTTTGAGCCCTTCACCATGAAGAATATTCCAGCACCGTCCCATGAGATCAAAGGAGAAGCTGCAAGCACCCCGCCAGCACCACCACCCTCTGAGGAGCTACAAGAGCCAGTCCTGCTTGAAAAAGAGCTCGACCCAGTCTTTCCATCTCAGTTGCCGCCAGAAGAAGTCATCAACATCAGCTCCCTCTTAACCCATCCAGGAGATGTCTCAGATTGAAGTTGTGTGCAAGCCTTGCCAGAAGAGAAGTTGCCTGGTCTGAAGTTAGTATGCCCAGTCCTCTGCATGCATTGGGTATTGAAGTTTTTCTTCACTTTGGCTAGAGCCCTGCATGTATGAGAGGTAATCGTGTAGTCCCGTGCTTTGAAAAACTCTATTTGTGTGGCCCCCTAGGGCATTTCAAAATGAATTTCGCTTGATGTTTTCTCCCCTTTTGAGTGCATATGTGATGCTTTAACATTAGTGCTCATAAGTTGCATTTAGCATAGTTCTCAATTCAGGAGCCAAGCAATAGTAGTTATGCTTAGCCCCCGAATCTGAGTAGTCGTGCTTTGGAAAAACTCAATTCTTGCCTTATTCAAAACATTTGATTTGTTTGTGCTTATCATTGTTGAGCTTGTGTGTTTTCTTTCTTTTTAAGAAAGGTTTTCTCTAAAAACATAGATCACAAATTAGAGCTAATCCTCACCTTATGCTTCCATTCTCATCTTAACCCATCTCAAGAGAAAAGCACCTTACCCAAGAAGATATCGGGAAGCTTACCCTTGAAGCATGGAATAAGCTACAGAGGAACCTATCCAGTCGCTCAGTCAAAAGGACCGACCGTGAGAATCAAAGCACTGCCCCTGAGTCAAAGTAAACAGGAAAAGAGGACAGAAGGAGTTATTACCATACAGAGAGGCAAAGATTGTTGGAACCAGAGACCACAAACATCAGGGTCATCGACCCCACCACTCACCCGTGCCCCCCGCATGCGTGCCCGCCTCCATGCGCACTAGCACCGCCGCCCATGCCCCCTTTGCAGCGCACTACCGCCACCCACGCCCCCTTTTGCAGCGCACCCACCGCCATCAACGCCGGCAACACCAGCCCCCCCTCCCCTTGTCGCACCCGTTGCCACATAGCACCTACTCCATCACCAATACTCCGCAACCGGACACCCCCGCTCACCTATAAATCCCCCCACTAGCTCCCTCAACTCCCATCTCGCTCAAAGCAAAGCACACTCTAGATAAAATCCCCTCTGCCAAATTGCAAGCAAATCAATTTTCCACTCCATCGCCCCTAAGATCACAATGCTTGGTGATTCTTGGGTTGAAGACTGTTGTACATGGTTCATAGTCTTTGGTTTCCTCCAGTGTATGATAATAATACTCTTTGATAGAATCCTCCAGTGGGAAGAGCAAAGAGAAAGAAAGAGGCAGTGAAAAGTGAGAAGATAAAAGAAGATAGTGAAGAGAAGATAAGAAGAAGGTTCTCCCAGAATCAACCCTGTGCTAGTCATCTCTCCGCAGCCTGCTCAAGCAGCAACAGCAACAGAAGGACCCGTAACACCCTTGTTATGTGGTACTTCAAGGAGTTCAAATCCCCAAGATTCAAGAGTTCTACCCTCATTCTTTTTAAGTGGGGTAGTATTCCAGTAAGGTTCCTCCTTCGGAGAAAAAGAAGGCCTGTAGCAAGCTTGTGAAGGACCAGATCATCAAAGCATATAAGTTTCTGGATGAGAAGTGGTCACCCAAGTTTTGTTGATAAAGCACCAGAAGACTAATCAAGGAAGGAATCCATGTGGGAGTTCGCAAGAGAAAGGTTTGCGGGTTGGCATCGTTGCTTCTTCAGTAAGCTAGCCGCCAAACGAAACCTAGAAGCCTGAAGATGATCTTTGAGTAGCCAGAATCACCGTTTGCAATCGACAACCAGATGCTCCGCCAGACCAGATCTTGTTGAAGTTCCATCTCCTCGAAGAGTTGCAAAGTGAAGATATGTAGCTGAAGTAAAGCTATACCCATAACCCTTCTAAGCCGAATCTCGGGGACAAGATTCCTTTTAAGCGGGGTAGATTTGTAGCATCCCAAAAATTCAAATCCTGAAATTTTCTCAAACTCGCTCTAAATTCAAAATGAATTTCAAATTTCATTTCAAAATGTTTGTTTGCAAGTTGATATCAGCAAATAAAATATGGTGGTCTATATTCTCTCCAAAATCCTCCTCAAAATATCATACAAATATTTCCTCAGTGACCCCCTCAAATTCTTTCCAGAAATACCGCCCAGATATTTCTTGAGTAATCCCCTTCAAGTTCTTTCCAGAAATATTGCCCAAATATTCCACCGATATATCTCCAAGTATTTTCTTCCTAAGAAATACCTTCATAATCATTTTTCAAGTCCCTACAAATATTTTCTTCATAACTTTTCTCATGCTCATACGTATACGTATGCCTCCAGTGTCATACGGTGAGCTCTACAAGCTAATCTCAGTTATACAAGACAAATACATGCTAATCTCCCACTAATCCTCTCATCCTCCCACTAATCCTCTCATCCCTCCCCCTAATCCCCCCACCATGGCTATAAATAGAGGGGCAAGGGCCTCCTCTCATCCCACCCCAAGCCATTTCATGGCAACTCTCTTCCCCCCCCCACACACACCCACTCCATGTTCCACACAAGCACACACTAGCACAAGGATCGTTCGTCCCCTGTTCTTAGTTTGTTTGTTCGTTCGTCCGATCGTTCGATCGTTTGTCCGATCGTTCATGGTTCATTCGTCCGTTCGTCCGATCGTTCGATCGTTCGTCCGTTCGTTCGTCCAAATAATCTTTTTCCTACCGTTATGCTGCCGAAATTCCGATCGTTCGTTCGTTCGATCATTCGATCGTTCATCGTTCGTTCATAGTCCCAATTCATCGTTCTTCTAGATAATCTTTGTCCTGCTATTATGCTACCGAAATTCTGATCGTTCGTTCGTCCGATCATTCGATCGTTTGTCCGTTCGTTCATCCAAATAATCTTTTTCCTGCCGTTATGCTGCCGAAATTCCGATCGTTCGTTCGTTCGATTATTCGATCGTTCATCGTTCGTTCATAGTTCCTATTCATCGTTCATCGTTCGTTCATAGTCCCTATTCATCGTTCTTCCAGATAATCTTTGTCCTGCCGTTATGCTGCCAAAATTCCGATCGTTCGTTCGACCATTCGATCGTTCGTTCGTTCATAGTTCCTATTCATCGTTCGTTCATAGTTCCTATTCATCATTCATCGTTCGTTTATACGAACTATTCACCATCACTACTCACCGTTACTATTCACCAACACTATTCACCATCGTTACTATTCATTGTTACTATTCATCATCATTACTATTATCATCATTACTACTCATCGATGAAATCTATGTAATTTTTTTCGTCGTCACTATTCATCGTTACTATTCATCGATTAGCCGATCACCCCAAATTTCAACTACTCATACATCCTACTGTCTAGTCCACCTAAGACCAGCCAGACCCATATTCCAGTCATACGAACTCCGGTGACTGTGATTTTCCTTCCAGTAGGGAACTTCCCATCTGGTCACCCATCCCAGGTTTCTCCAAGTTGAGCACGCTTAACTTTAAAATTCCTTCGAACCAGGCTTCCAAACTCCGATTCCAATAATTCTTATTTCTAAATTTTTATCAAATTATTCCCTATCCAACCATGTCATCCCTTAAGCATGGTCCATATTCCAAAAAAACTCCCAAAATACTCTTGTCCCATATTCTGCCTATAACTCTCCTGTTCATACTAAGTCAGACGATTCATTCGTCACTATTCTCACCAACAGTGAACTTCACTGTGCTACACCACCTACGCTCAGCTATAAATACACCCAGCTACCCTCTCCCTCTCCACACACACTCAACACCCTCAGCCAAGGCAAACACCCCACCCACTCAGTTACTCCGCTCTGCCGGCTACACGCATAGTGTCGCTTTGCCTCTAGTCCACCCTCCTGGTAAGCACCTCCGCTCCACCACCAGTAATATCACAACACCACATGACACAGATTCTACTTAAGACTCTACCCATCCATACATCGCTATTCTGACCACTATACTAAATATTTGTTGGTATACTTGTTGGTTTGTATGTTTGTTTGTTCATGTTGCATAGTTATCGGAGCGTTTGTGCCGTCTCGTGGAGGCTAGATCTGCAAGTCTACGCCAGACAGTGGAGCTAGAAGCCAGTTCTGCAAGCTCCCCTTCCCCCTTCGCCGAATAAGCACGGCAAGCTCACTGGATCCCTTTGATGCATAAATTACCTATGTTTTTCAACCACAACCCTCAACCTGTTATTTTATGCATGATATGATTTTGAGACAAGTTATTATGGCCACGCAAGCCGCTTGCCGCAATCAATCCTTAGTATATTTGTTACAAATGATTTGAGAAAAGGGTGTGAGTTTTCAAAAGAAAATGCTTTTCAAAATGTGTATGATGAAGGGTTTTCACCCTTATCACCTTTGAGTAGGGATGATCAGGGACTCCCTGGTTTAGGGGAGGGCCTAAGGTGATGGCTCAGCTGGTTTAGGCGTGAGCAGAAGGATTGTCCCCTCGTATAAGGACCGGTTTGTCATCTTTCACTACCTGTACTCATGATAAGTACAACCACTCGAGACTGTGTGGGCAGTCACTCAATCCGAACTCGTACGGTCCAACCCCAGGGTTATGAAGGCTAGGGAGCACCGGGAGGATAAGGAGGGGGAATGTTTTGTCCGGTTTGGACATGGCGGTGGCCTGACTCCTTCCGGTATAACCGTTAAGGTTAGGACGTGCGAGGAAAGAAAGAGATTCGGATTTGGGTCTCACTAGCTATGAGATCGCAGAGCCGGACTAGTGGGTAAAGTGTACACCTCTGCGCAGAGTTTGAAAACCTATTCGAATAGTCTATGTCCACAGGAATGGACGAGTCTGGTATGGTATGGCAATTAATGTTTTGTCTTCCAAAAAAAAGGTGCATTTGAGAAAAGTGTTTTTAAAAGGTTCGGCGGTTGAGCCGTGAGCTATGGTGGACGGGAAGTCCAATAGCTGTTTTTGAAAATGAAAACCAGTGGGAAACTGTTGAGATACCTGGATGGTTTAGTCCAGGGGATTTTGTTCTATATTGAAAAAAACTTCCTGCTCCTTTGGGAGAGGATGCGCTTTGCAAAATACAAAATGTTTTACAAAACAACCCTGCATAAAATATTGTTGTTTCTGCAAAATATCCTGAGCTCCACATATTCCATGCATAATATCTGATTTCCCCATTCCATGGGTGAAGGTGGGCAGCTGAGTACGTTTGTACTCACCCTTGCTTATTTGTTGTTTTTCAGAAAAGGAGATCGGGTAAGAGTTACGACTGTTCCCAACCTTGCCTGTGGCTGTTGGACCGCTGATTTGCTTTGCTGCGTATATCGGGCTGCTTCAGCCTCACTCTGATGATATGTTCCGAGTTGTGGACCAACTCTTAAAGTTGATCGCCACCTTTATAGGTTTGTCTCGTTTAAGCAAATCTAGAATCATCTGATGTATAAATGTGTTTACTAGCCTCCTGGGACTAGTAATTGTATCACATTTGAGTCCCAGAGGATCTAGGGACGCTTCAGACAGGATCAAGAAAATTATAGAAAGAATCAGAGTATGGTAAGTAGGTAAGGGTTTTGTCCATTTCTATCTAGGTTTCGTCCTACAGTCAACATTTCCTCTGATACCACTTCTGTCACACCCGGGCTTTAAGGGACAAAGCCAGGTGCATCTCATACATGTGCTAAAGAAGACAACATATATAATAACAGAGTGTATAGAGATAAATATCACAATAATCAGAGTATTTATTACATAGCGGAAGTCTTACAAAATAAAAGATAAATATCACAGGATCTAAAATCCATCCTTGGCGCCAGAAAGTCAACTGGGAGACGACGACCTAGACCTCTCACGAACATAACACATCATCCTCCATGCGCCTCATCTTATGGTACCTATCCTTGACCTGTGGGGGGTGTGAGACAGCAAGGGTGAGCTCACACATGTTCATCGCTCAACAAGTTGTGAGGAATAATGTGGCATGAACTCACCAAAGGTGGGAGCTCATGAAGTGTAAGGCTTATCAAAGAGAATGGTTAAAGCTGAGTATTGCTTTTAATGTTGGTCAAACTTTTATTAGCAATTACTAGATGTAAGTAAATACCAAACCTTAATAAAAATAATAGAACAAAATTAATATATAATCCCATGCAATTCAAATGACAAATTGAATTTAAGTTCCATAAATTAATCATCGGAGAGTCCTGAGCTGCTTATGACCGTGATCTCGGCTAGTATACCAGTTTTACACTCTGCAGAGGTTGTACTCTGTACCCACAAGTCATATATCCCATGTCACCAGGGTTAGCTAGACCTTTAGACACTACCGAGGTGAATGGCTAGGGATCCACTACGAGGCATTTACAAAGTTCCACTAGCTTCCGAAAACCCGCTACAATTTATGGGAAGAGCACTTGCAAGAATCCCCCGTCTGACCGCCATCGCAGCAAAATCAACCCGAGAACCTCCGTGCATGCAATCCCCTACTGCCCTTGCCCCTTTCGGGTAAGGTAGTCTTCCACTAGCTTTCCTAGTTAGTTGGCCAAGGACGTCCTATTAAACCCTTGTGGTGGCACGTGTTTCTCAAGTTAAGCTCCATGTTCCAATTAAAATTTAATGATCTTGACATGAACATAAATAGAATAACAAAATAACTGGAACATGGATATAATGAAATATTATCTCAGAAACCATGTAAAGCAATAGCAAAACTACCTAAGTGATTCAGGGATAACAAGATAAAAAGGGATAAACAATCTAGGGTGACCTATTGGGTCCCATCAAAATTAAGCCTATGCATGAGCATGTGATATTAAATAACATTATTGGGTAAAAAGAGCACAAGGGCACAACCTGCCTTCAATGAGCTCCTGTTCAGCTACTTCTATCTGCTGGTCACCAGGATCCATAGACACATGCTCATCTACTCGCCACAATACAAACAAGCACAATATATAGAGAAAATTAACATCACATCAAACATGTAAAAAAATACACAGTAATAATCTACACTTTAAAATAAAATCATAGGAATAGGAATCATAATTTTTGTAGTTATGGATATTAAGATATGAATTTCCAAAGGTTTTATGTGTTTAAAATAGGATTAAGTGAGGAATTAATTTTTTTACTGTTTTCATGTCAAAACAGAGACATTAGGTGATAGAGAATAATATTACAAAAATTTAGAAACTGTAATGGGTTAATTTGGACTAAATATGAAGTTTCTATGAATTTTATAAGTTCTAGCACTTATTTATATATTAATAATCTATTTTCTATTTAGTTTTCCTGAATTTCTTAATTTCCTGGACTGGGTCTCAAATTTAGAAAAGAGCAGGGACTCCGGCGCAAATAAATCCCAGAAACAGACGACCCTGACATAGGACTACGGGTTGATTCACTAGTAATACAGGGGCACATTTGCAAAGTGGTGGCCGAAGGGGTATCAATTATTCTCAGCCGTTTGATCTGAAATCTAGGGCTTAAGTTAGATCGACGCAGTACGCGAACCGGTATCGAATCCTGGCCGATGGATCGCCATCCAACGATCCACATTTTAAATAGCAGAGGTCCCCTCCCATCCATCCGATCGACATCGAACGGACGCGGGCGAAATGCTACCCAGATCTAATCCTACGCGATCAGCCGCCATCCGACGGCCCCTGGAAACTCCACAAAAGGGGTACACGGTTTCCTAATCTAGAGCGTCCTACGGGAGATCAACGGCTTCGCTCCGTCTTCTTCCCCACGCGACGGTAGTGAACAGTGGCGCTGCCAGCTGCCACGGCGAAGTACGCCGACAGAGTTCTATCGACGAGGATGGGCTCCGGTCCGTCTTCTCACCCGTGATGGCGCCCAACAGAGTTCTATCGACGAGGAAGCACGGCCACGGCGAAATTTCTAGCCCCAGCGATCGATTCGCACCGGCATAGCGTCGATCCCCGACCCGAGATACAGCGGCCACTTTCCACTACCACCAACGCTTCACCAATTCGCGTTTCTGGCGGCCGAACGACGGTGGCGAAGCTCCTGCCTGGTGGAGAATTGGCCGCGCTCGCACGGCACTCTCACAGCGCGCAACAGCGAACGCCGCCCCTCTGGTAGCCATGCACACACCCAGCGGCCCCCAGAGATCGATTCCGCACGGGACGCAGTGGCAGCACCGCTTCCTGCCTCCCATCCACTTACTGGGTGCCCGCAAAGGTGAGCGCCATTGGCGGTATTGGAGATCCACGACGGATCGACGACGCACCCAGAGCAGTGTACGAGTACGGCTAGGACGCGCAAGGGCAAGGGGAGGGCGAGGCCGTTGGGGAAGACGACCCGGGTACCGACTGGACGAACAGGGCAAGGCGGCGGCATGGCAGGACTTAAATCGCTGGGCGAGGTGCTATCCCGCGCGTGGCGCCCGGGCGGTTGCAACAAGCGTCGGTCTTCGCGCGGCTAACAGCGCTTAGGATCGCGCCATGGCGAACAGAGTTCTGCCCACGACGAGCGAAAGTCGCGGTGGGGATAGATCTGACCCCCCTGGGCCCGTTTGTCGATCTTGCGCGCTCAGACTGACCAGTCGAGCCCTCTGGTAAGTCAACGCCACACGCAGCGTACGAACATGCGGCTCCACCGGGTGGTGCCATTGGGCCGCGCAGTACTATGCGCTGGTGGGCCAAAAACTGAAGCCAAGGCCCACGCGAGGTCTTTTTTTATTCTTTTCTTTTTTCTGTTTTCTATTTCAAAGTTCAAATGGATTTAAATTGTAGGTTTGAATCTCAGACTTTCAAATATCAACTAGAATTCTAATGCTTCTTTTACTTGGTATTATATTATTTATTTGTTATTATTATTTATTCCCTTCCCGTTTATTTTATAGAAGAAAAAATGACTTTATTAACATTTTTTTATCCTCTATTTTTTTATGCATAGTTTGAGTTCAAATTTCAAATTTGAATTAAACTATTTTTCAAACTTCAGGTTGTAAATTTTCTAATTAAATGCACAACCAAGGAAATCCAACATGATGCATACTTCCACGTGTTTATTTAATATTTGTTTTAAAATAATCATGCCTCGCGAGTAAGTCACATAATCGAAATGACTCCTTTATTATCTCCAATGTCAATAATCATGAGTATTCTACACTAGGGTTTACACACATTTACTCAAACGGCTATTTGAGTGGTTGGGTGCTATAAATACCCCCTCAACCAGCACATTGAAGACAGAAGACCTCCTCCAACCTTGTAAGCATCAAGTGCAACTTCACGCATTCAAAGCCATTCCCGCACCGTATTCGATCGATTTGTGCTTGAGAGATATAGCGACTAGTGCATTTGAGTGTCGTAAGGTCTTGTGATCATTTGAGCTTCGATTGTTCTCTTCTCACTCGCTCTTATTCTCTTGATGGTAAAGTGGGGCAAGAGGCTCCAATTCTTTGTGTGGAGGTCCTTGCGGGACTTAGTGTCCGTGTGATAGTGAAGCATACTCAACCGGTCTCCGTGGCCGTTTGAGAGAGGAAAAGAGTTGAAAAAGACCCGACCTTCGTGGCCTCGTCAACGGGGACGTAAATCTTTCGGGGTGGAACCTCAGGAAACAAATCGCCGTGTCTTTGCGTTGATCACAATCTTTGCGATTTGCTTCTTCCCTCTCCCCTCTCTAGTTCTCTTGCTTGTGATTGTTTCGAGCTTGCTCCTAAAGTAATCCGTATTAGATTGAGCAACTCTTTGCAAGAAGAGCTTTCTTCTGCACTCCAATTTCATTATTCGCTTTAACGCTAACCTCTAGTAAAGTTCGTGTTTAAAGTTTATAATTTTTAGGTTTCGTCTATCCACCCCAGACTACTTTCAAATACCTAAAAGATAAACCTCCTAGCTTGCACCCAAACATACTTGCATATTCTTGTTCACATAGACCATACACAAACCGCATAGTATACCTTATATGACGACATATGTGTAGTTGCACGATCAACTAGATCCTGCAGCACACGTACGTACACAGACACACTCTACATGATTGGTTGCTAGCACCTGCGGCGTGTGGCTCGCGCGAGCCTAGGCAGCCAGAAACGCCCCTCGCTCACTTGTGTGCACATGCGGGTATGTGAGTGAAAAAACATTTACGGTGTCTTCACGCATGCAGGATGGAACCATATCATACAGGAAACCAATCACGCTGAAGACTAGTCAACGCCTCCAGTCCGCATGGACACTGGCCTGGCAACCACAGGGACTGTTTTTATTCCCGACAATCTATGTGTTACGTGTAGAGACGATCGATCGATCTGTGCACGCACTGCCACAGCAAAGTCCATAGCTAGGCGCATTTGAATCCGGCGGGCACACGGCGGCCGCAGTAGTTGACGAGGAGGGAGAGGTCGACGGCGACGTCGAGGTTGACGCCGAGGACGTTGGCGTTGATGGCGAGGCAGACGCAGAGAGCGGCGTCCAGGTCGGCCAGGCCGGAGATGAGGGAGCAGCAGGGCTCCTTGGGCGGGCCGCCCACCACGGCGTGGATCAGCCCGTCCAGCACGTCGGCGCACACGCCCAGCTTCACCGCGTTCACCGGGCACTTGCCGTCCGGGATCGGGCACGGGTGGCCGCCGCACGCCGCCGCCGGCGCCACGCCCGACGACAGCAGGATGAATAGCAGCAAGGCCGAGGCGCACAGTAATGGTACCGCGGTGGTGGAAGAAGAACTGGAACGCCTCGCCGCCATTGTGGTCGTCGATACGATACGAGGTGGATTGTGCTGTGCGGTTGATGATGCATGAGCATGGAGACTTTGGAAGGTATTTATACCCAAGGATTTTTGGAGCTTACTTACTCAAGTTGCTCCTAATTAATATATATACGACCATGCATTTTCTAGCTTAGCTGATGGTATATGTGTCGTCTGTTTACGACCAAGCTATGTATAATACAATACGTGTTGTATGTATGTATGTGCAGCCGGCCGGCCATGATGCATGAGCATTATATTCAGTTGCATTGCCTACTACTAGCTAGCTACTGTCAATTGTGATGAGTGTGCATGTGTGTGTAAACGGAATTAAGACACCATGCATGTCCAAATAAATTCATTTTCTTTCATTGGCCGCCCATCAATTTGTCTTAAGCTCGAAACGTGTTTGTGCCATTGGCTTTAGCGAATGCCCATTCTTTTCTGTTGGGACTATGCTTCGTCGCCGAAGGTCTTGTAGGAATAAGCGGTTTTCAGCTGAAGCTGTTTATATGAGTTGGCCGAAGGTTCCTCTTCATGAAGCTTCGGTATTACAAACCGACTTAAAGATAGAATGACCTTTTAGTCCATAAAGGTCTGAGTCAATGTTGTAAACTTTTATGGGGGGCATAATTGTAATTCTTCACAGGCTGTGTCCTGTGTCTATAAATAGTGAACAGTATTCCTTTACTGTTCACGGATTCCGGTAATTGTAATCGCATCATTCGGGAACCAATCTTTGTCAAGGCAGAGGTATAGCCGTATTCAATGATTTAATATATTATAATATGATTCGTTTATGATTCATTTACCTTTGATACCCTTTATTTTATATTATCTTGTACAATCTATTAAAATTTGATTACGAAGACTTAACCTTCGTAATCATATTCTCATTAACCTTCGTCCAAGGTTCATTATCCTCAACGGAATAATGCTTCGTGGACGAAGGACGTTAACATTTAACATTTTATGCTGCCTTGTTCTTAATTCATAGCATTTGAGAACAAGTCTCCAACATTGGCGCCCACCTCCGGTGAACTCATTTCCACTTTTTTGAGCTGATGGCTTCGTTCAACGATCAAGCTGGAGCTGCTTTGGCTCCGAAGCTGCTACTCCCGATAACAGGCGGTTCATGTTCAGAGCCAGCCAACAAGAAGCAGAAGAAGGAAGCACAGAGAATGGTACAGCATGTTGGGGCGCAAGGACCCTTCATCAAGTCGAGATGGTCTCACATTCCTATTACCTTCTCCCAAGAGGACCTTCAACTCAAGGATTACCCACACAACGATGCCATGGTTATCTCTTGTGTTATCAAAGGATTTCTGGTCCACAATGTCTTGGTTGATACAGGCAGTGCAGCTGATATCATATTTGCTAAGGCCTTCAGGCAAATGCAAGAGCCAGAAGATAAGATTCATGATGCTACGCACCCTCTCTGTGGCTTCGGAGGAAGACAGATTGTAGCACTGGGCAAGATCACCATGTCAGTGACCTTCGGGTTCATCAACAACACTAGAACTGAGCAAGTTGTGTTTGACATTGTTGACATGGAATACCCTTACAATGCAATTATTGGTCGTGGCACCCTCAATGCTTTCGAAGCAATTCTTCATCCTGCCTATCTTTGCATGAAGATACCTTCGGATCAAGGACCCATCGCTATTCATGGAAGTCAGGAAGCTGCCATAAGGGCCGAAGGAAACTGGACTGACTCAAAAGCAATCCATAACATAGATAGAGCTGAAGCTTGTGAACAGTACAAATTCAGAAGGGAGAAAGCAGCTTCAGCAGATCAGCCGAAGCCCATGCTCTTATGTGAGGACATAGCAGAGCAGAAGGTGCTGTTGAGCTCTCAATTATCCGAAGAGCAGGAGAAAACCTTGATAAGGTTTTTGTTCAACAACAAAGATGTTTTTGCATGGTCAGCCAATGACCTCTGCGGAGTAAATAGGGATGTTATTGAACACTCGCTCAATGTTGACCCATCCTTCAGACCCAGAAAGCAGAGGCTTCGGAAAATGTCTGATGATAAGGCCGAAGGTGCTCGTAATGAAGTCAAAAGACTCCTCAGTGCAGGAGTTATCAGAGAAGTAAAGTACCCAGAATGGCTAGCTAACACTGTTATGGTAAAAAAGGCCAATGGCAAGTGGCGAATGTGTATCGATTTTACAGATCTCAACAAGGCTTGTCCGAAGGACGAATTCCCATTGCCAAGGATAGACTCTTTAGTTGATGCAGCAGCTTCTTCAGAGCTCATGAGTCTGCTAGACTGTTACTCAGGCTATCACCAAATCTGGATGAAGAAGGAAGATGAGCCAAAGACTAGCTTCATAACCCCAAGTGGCACATATTGCTATCTTCGGATGCCTGAGGGGCTCAAAAACGCTGGAGGAAGTTTCAGCAGAATGACTGCGAAGGTTCTCCAGTCTCAGATAGGCAGAAATGTGCTAACTTATGTTGATGACATCATTGTAAAAAGCACGAAACAGGAAAATCATATTGCTGATTTGCAGGAGACCTTCGCCAGTTTCAGACAAGCTGGCTTAAAGTTGAATCCAGAAAAATGTGTCTTCGGAGTAAAGAAGGGAAAATTTCTTGGATGCTTGGTTTCAACAAAGGGAATTGAAGCTAATCCAAGTAAAATTGAAGCTATACTTCGAATGGAGCCACCAACTACAAAAAAGGGGGCCCAAAGATTAACAGGGAGGTTGGCATCTCTTAATAGATTTATATCCAGATCAGCAGAAAGAAATTTACCATTCTTCGAAGTGCTGAAATCAGCCGAAGTCTTTCAATGGGGACCAAGCCAACAAAAAGCCTTCGAGGAACTGAAGCAATATCTGATAGATTTAACAACATTAACTCCACCAACGCCAGGGGCTCCTTTGTTTTTATATGTGGCAGCTTCGCACTCAGCGGTAAGTGCAGCACTTGTCCAAGAGAAGCTTGATGGCCAAGTCAAGAAGCAGGTCCCAGTGTATTTTATATCTGAAGTTCTTAGTATATCAAAGAAAAACTATACAGAATTAGAGAAGGTGTTATATGCTGTTTTGATGGCATCCAGGAAGCTTCGGCACTACTTTCAAGCATACAATATTGTTGTTCCTTCTTCGCAGCCGTTGAAGGATATTATGAGAAATAGAGAAGCTACTGGGAGAATTGGAAAATGGGCTGCAGAGCTCAATGAATTTTGCATTGATTATGTGCATAGATCCTCGATCCAGTCCCAGACGTTAGCAGACTTCATTGCTGACTGGACGCCAGGGGCTCAGGATGAAGAAACAAATAAAGATGCCGAAGTTTGGACAGTGTTTTGCGATGGGTCTTGAGGAACCTTCGGGGCAGGAGCAGCTGCTGTGTTGGTCTCGCCATCCAAAGTTAAAACTTGTTATGCGGCAAGACTCGATTTCAGTTGTACAAACAATATTACTGAGTACGAAGCCTTGCTTTTGGGTCTTCGGAAGCTAAAAGCAATGGGAATCAGAAGGGCCATTCTTAAAACTGATTCCCAAGTTGTTTCGGGTCATATCGACAAGAGTTGCAAGGCTAAAGATCCGAAGCTTGAAAGATATCTAGACATGGTTCGAAGAGTCGAAGCTTCTTTCGAAGGATTTTCTGTCAAAAATATCCCTCGAGGACAAAATGAGCATGCTGATTTGCTAGCTAAGTCAGCAGCACAGGGGCTGCCTTTTACCTTCGGATGTGTTCTTCGAAACAATAAAGGCACCTTCAGTGGAACTCCTTGAAAGAGCAGTCCTCAATATATCTCCTGTTTATAGCGAAGATTGGAGAACTGAGATCATCTCTTACCTTCAGGGTAAATTCCTTTCAGATGACGAAGCTTATAACAGGAGGATAGAGGCAAGAGCTCGTCCATATGTCATGATAGAAGGGGAGTTGTACAAGCATGGAGTTTGCGCTCCGCTACTCAAGTGTTTATCTAGAACCGAAGGTATAGAGTTGATGAAAGAAATACATGCAGGCCTGTGTGGATCTCACATTGGATCTAGGCTGTTACTTGGAAAAGTTTTCCGCCAAGGGTTTTATTGGCCGAAGGCAGCTTCGGATGCAGCGGAATTAGTTCAAAAGTGCGAAGGCTGTCAGAAATGTGCAAGAGATCAAAAACAACCTTCGTCCTTAACACAGCTCATACAACCCATCTGGCCATTGCAAAGGTGGGGCCTTGACTTGTTAGGTCCATTACCACCGGCCCAAGGGAACTTAAGATATGTTGTAGTGGCTGTGGAATATTTTTCTAAATGGATTGAGGCAAAGCCTTTAGCCACAATAACTTCGGCCACTATCCAAAAGTTTTTCTGGCAGAATATTGTTTGTTGTTTCGGGGTACCAAAGGCCATCACTGTAGATAATGGAACACAATTCGACTCCGAAGCTTTCAGAGATTTCTGTGATCAAATCGGTACGAAGATCCATTTTGCATCAGTCAGGCATCCGGAGTCAAATGGGCTCGTTGAAAGAGCCAATGGCATTATAATGACAGGAATAATGAAGTTAATCTTCAATCAACCCAGGGGAAAGTGGCCAGATCAGTTAACCAAAGTGGTGTGGAGCCACAATACAACAACATCAAGGTCTACAGGCTTTACTCCATTCAAGTTATTATTCGGTGACGAA
Source organism: Zea luxurians (assembly GCA_029449295.1). Lineage (NCBI taxonomy): Eukaryota > Viridiplantae > Streptophyta > Magnoliopsida > Poales > Poaceae > Zea > Zea luxurians. The sequence continues at coordinate 5,608,485 of JAOPSE010000005.1, read as the reverse complement.
GCAATAACTCCGGAAGAAGCTAAAACTGGATCAATAAGAGTAGTAGCTTCGGTAGAATCAGGTTCTGAAGATGCTTATTCTGTGGAAAAAGATGCTTTAGAAGGGATCAGGCTTCAAGCTGTGGAGAATATCAATAAATACCAAGCCAAAACAGTCAAATGGCGAGATAGAAAAGTTCGGCTAAAGAATATTGAGTCAGAACATTTGGTGCTTCGGAGAGTGGCCAACCTAGACACAGTGGGCAAGTTACAGTTGAAATGGGAGGGACCTTTCTTAGTAGCATCTTCGTCAAGACCCGGTTCATACAGATTGAAGGATATGTACGGCAACGACATTCCTAGATCTTGGAATGCGGATGAGCTTCGGCGATATTATGTGTAACTTGATGTAACTTTTTATGTCTTTTCTTTTTCATGGCACCCTTTTCCTTTCTAAAGGGGGAGAAAGGTTTTTAATGGGGCCATCATATGTAATTTCCTTTTTTAGTTCTATAAGAGCAAAATCCCCCAAGGAATGTAAATGTAAAAGCTGAGAACGCACCATTGAGTGCCGAAAAGTAAAAAGCGAAGAAGCTCCAAAGTCGTTCCTAAGGGAATGCAGAGCTTACAGCGAAAAGTCAACGCTGATTCCGCCAAAAGTAAAAGGCGAAGAAGCTCCAAAGTCGTTCCTAAGGGAATGCAGAGCTTACAGCGAAAAGTCAACGCTGATTCCGCCAAAAGTGAAAGGCGAAGAAGCTCCAAAGTCGTTCCTAAGGGAATGCAGAGCTTACAGTGAAAAGTCAACGCTGATTACGCCGAAAGTAAAAGGTGAAGAAGCTCCAAAGTCGTTCCTAAGGGAATGCAGAGCTGATGTGTGATTGTTTCTAAGGAAATAATGGCTGAGGGTATGGCTTCGGATATGTGTTTGGACATTCATTCGCACATCACATTACATCATAGCATTTGCATTCATAAACATTCATCCAGGCATATGTAGGATAATCATCATCATGGCATAAGTGGTTGCTTCGGCATAAGAGAAGAGCTTCTTCGCGTACAAAAAGGAGAGCTTCGGAAGAAAGGGAAATGTTGTTTTCTATGCTTCGCTGTGTACGAAAAGAAGGGAAGGTGTTTTTTTCGCCTTCGGCTCAAAAAAGATAATTTCGTCCACAACAAAGCACTTCACATACATTAATAGAAGGGTAAGAGCATAATACAAGGTATGAACAGAACTCATTAAAGACAAGTTTAGTTACATTTACACAAGTTATCTCAAAAGTTTCCTGAGTCTGTCTACAGTCTACTCCTACTTAATCTTCGAGGGATTTTTGCTTCGGCGTCACTCTTTTTAATCATCGACTTCGGCTTCGTCATCCTACATGAATTATGTTGTTATAAGTCAAAATCGAGCTTGAAGGAAGAGGTAAGCACAAGGTATGATTTCTTACTGGTTCAAGATGACTCCGAGCTTCATCTCCAGCCTTTTCTCGCCCGCCTTTTGTCCATATCATTTTTATAAATCTATTGGAAATACTTCGGGCGAGATCAGGGATGTTATCTAGGATTGATGGTGATAAAGTGAAATTGGGCCTATTGACAATCTTTCCATGGTCGCAGCCAGCTTTTAGGAAAGCTGCAGCAGTGCCCCGAGAAGCTACCCAGGCACAGAAGTCACCGTGCCCAGCTATAACTTCGTCGAGCTCGTCAATTTCACCCTCAATATGTTCGAAGGTCTTCGGTAAATCTTCAGCTGAGGGGGTGAATTTCTCACTACTGGCTCCAACTGAGTGAAAAAATTTTCTTAGTCGTTGAATGCTTTTGTTGCTAAATTCCAAACATTTTTCTTGAAGGTCCGCCAATAGTTTTTTCAAATCTGAATTTTGTTGAGCTTCGGCTTCAAGTTTTGCATTAAGTTCTTGCTTTTCTTGTTCAAACTGCTCAGATTGACAGAGAAGCTTCGTGTTCAGTTCTGTTATTTTTGCTTCGGCTTCCGCCAATAAACCTTCAGTTGCCTGGAGCTCAAAGTTTTTCTTCTCAATAGCAGCTGATTGCTCCTTTATTTTGTTTTCTAAATTTTCAATTATAACTTCGTGTTTCTTGTCTTCAAAATCTTGCTGCATTTTCAAGGCTTTGCTCAACAGCATACTCTGCACGAAAACAACCTTCGTTAGACATGTTTTCATTATTAAAAACAATATAAGTTAAGGGAAAAGTAGTTCACCTTGAAATTGGAATAAAATAAACTACCAACGATATGTTGTCGTCGGTAGCGGCTAATGTCCGTTTCTAGCTTCGGAAAACCGATACTCTTTGACAGAGTACTGATAACTTTGGCTCCAGTTTGGTTTCGGATACAATCTAATTTTTCATCATCAATACCTCCGAAGAGGAGTGCTCCTGGTTTGTACCCGCAAGATTTGGCATACTCTTTAAGCTCTTCTATTTCGGGTTTTGACAATTTTTCTCCAACTAAATTTTGAAACATGAAGGCTTCGTTCTCTGAAGCTTCGTCAGCAATTTCCTTTCCTTTCCCCGACGCTGCGGCCGCGGCCTCTTCGGCAGCAGTGGTAGCTTCTTCTGTGGCCATGTCTAGCAGTATTTTGTCGATGTGTTCGATTGTGCTTTCCAGGTTCACATCTTCAATTGAGGCAGCTTCGGAAGCCGCGACCTCCGAAGGTGTGATTTCAATATCTGTTCTTTCCTCAGCCGCTGGTGTCTTCTGAGCCGAAGCTCTTGGTGGTGTCTTGTCAATGACCTCTGTCACAGTGATAATTCTTTGTCTCTTTGCTTTAGTCGTCTTCTTCGTTTTTTCGGGCTCCTTTTCCTTCTGAAAAAACTTTGTCAGTTGAGGCCCCAATGGACTTAGCTTCGCAGGCAGGGATTCAGTCATTACCTTCAAAATTTCCTCCACGTCAGTGGCAGAGGGTGATGTGGGGGTTTCTTCTTCGTCAGATATTTTTTGCTTCGGAGAAGACGCTTTCCTCTTCTTCGGAATTCTCTTCTTTGATGGTTCTTTCTCATCTTCGTTTAAGGCTTCAGTTGTCCTTTTCCTTTTCTGGCCCCCGACACCTTTGTTCAGATTTTCATAGTCAGGGTATTCAAAACCCAGGGCGTCCAGCACTCGATTCAGTCTTCGCTTCGGACGGGTGCCGAAGGCCGCAGTCATCAATTGATCTTCTTTTTTGGAGTAATTGCCAAGTATTTCATTGCACATTACTTCAATTGTATCCAGCCACTCTTGGCAAGGTGTTTTAAAGTATTTCTTAAACTTGAAATAGTAAGGTAAACGCACAAGTTCACCTTCTTTCTTCTCCTCCTTTAGCTTCGGTATTTCCCATTCTTTTAAACTAGGAAAAACCTTGAAAGCCAAAAACTCCTGAACCAGGTCTCTTGTACTGATATGCTCTGCAATAATTCTGAATTCATTCAATGCCTGTTGTGTTGGACCTTCTGGTGTCATGTTGCAGCGAGGTCGGGTTTCTCCGAAGATTAGTTCGAGTGGACTTTGCACAAGCTTCTCCTTGTCGTCATCAACCTTGACATAGAACCACTCCGACTTCCAGCCTGCTGCCCATTTGCTCCGGTAGCTGATTATAGGAAACTTTGTGGTTTTCCGATAAGCAAAATTATAGCAACCAAAATTGTCATGCAATCCATCTTTTCTAGCCTTCGTCTGATAGTGCAGTTCGTGAACTCGACAAAAGCTGTCTGCAAACGGCTCCACCGCTTGGCTTCGGAGGGCCCAGATATAAACGCTAAGCCTAACGATAGCGTTAGGAGTTAACTGATGAAAGTAGATACCAAACCTCTTCAGTACCTCTGCAATAATCTCATGTAGGGGGAATCTTAATCCAGCCTTTAGAAAGCTCTTGAAAATGACAATTTCATCCTTCTCCGGCTTTGGGGTAGTCTCTTCTCCCTCGAAGCGTAATAGCTTCTTCTGATTCTCATTGAAAAAGCCCGACTTTACCATTTTGGAGAGATCAGCCTTCGAAACAGTAGACTTTCCGAAGTCCAAGTGGCTGGGCTTGCTTGGCATGGCAATACGATAATCGTCTTCGGGATCAGTTTCCTCAATATCTTCTTCTTCTGCTTCGGCAATTGCTTGTTCTGCCTGTTCTGCATCATCACTGGGGATCTTTTCCGAAGTTACCAGTCCGGACCTTTGCATCGCTTCGGAGATGGGAACAGTCTCCGAACCTTCAACTTCGTCCCCCTCACGCTCAACCCTAGCGGTAGATCGCACTCTGGCCATTTAATTCTGAGTTTGTGGAAATTAAATACTTTTTTCTTCCGAAGTTTTTCCTTCTGACGAAGCAGGCTTCAAGTTGGAGCTTCGTTCGATTCCGAGAGTCAAGCTTCGGCGATGGTTAAAAATTTTGGCAGCAAAACAGTGCAAATAGCAATGAATGCTGTGGTAACTTCACACCTACTCGTCTGTTTATATAGTACTGCAGGTAAGAAGGCGAACCGCCAGGATTTTTACACCAGGCGGACACCCGCTTGCACTTGCTGCGTGGTGGACCGCAGAGACAAACAGTAACTCTGCAAGGTGGGACCGATACGCGCTGGGAAACTGAATCGTTTCTCGACAACGAGCTCGGGGAAGGTGTTTTTCGGACCTTCGGCTCCCCGAAGCTTAAGAGACTTTTTTCACGGATCAAGCTCGTTACGAAAAACGATCTAGCACTGCGAAAGGGGCTACTGTTGGGACTATGCTTCGTCGCCGAAGGTCTTGTAGGAATAAGCGGTTTTCAGCTGAAGCTGTTTGTATGAGTTGGCCGAAGGTTCCTCTTCATGAAGCTTCGGTATTACAAACCGACTTAAAGATAGAATGACCTTTTAGTCCATAAAGGTCTGAGTCAATGTTGTAAACTTTTATGGGGGGCATAATTGTAATTCTTCACAGGCTGTGTCCTGTTGTTGGGGCCATGCTTCGTTGCGCCGAAGGTCTTACACGAAGAAGCAGCTTCGGCTGAAATTGTCCCCAGGAGATGGCCGAAGGTTCCTATTTATGGAGCTTCGGCGTTATAAACCGACATAGAGATAGAATGACCTTTTTATCCATAGAGGTCTAAGTTAATGTTGTAAACTTTTGTAAGGGGGCATAATTGTAATTCGTCACAGGCTGCGTCCTGTGTCTATAAATAGATGAACAGTACCCCTGTACTGTTCACGCGAACCTGTCATTTGTCTTCGCATCACACTTGTATTTTTGCCTTCTTCAGGACCGAAGGTACATTTATATTTCGAAATCATTTACATTTGTTTATAATAATAAAAATGGAGATAATTCTATGATAACATTTAAGTGTTCATTTCATATCTCATGATTTATGTGAATACTTCATCCTTCGTTATTATGCCTACGAAGGTACGTCCTTCGTAACCTTCGTCCGAATGCTTTATATCCCGAAGGGATATAATGTTGTGGAGGACGAAGGACTTTAACACTTAACATTTTCTGTGTTGCCTTGTTCTTAATTCTTAGCATTTGAGAACAAGTCCCCAACATTGGCGCCCACCTCCGGTGAACTCACTTCCACTTTTCTGAGCTGATGGCTTCGTTCAACAATCAAGCTGGAGCTGCTTCGGCTTCGAAGCTGGTGCTCCCGATAACAGGCGGTTCTTGCTCAGAGCCGGCTAACAAGAAGCAGAAGAAGGAGGCTCAGAGAAGGGTGCAGCATGTTGGAGTGCAGGGACCCTTCATCAAGTCCAAATGGTCCCACATTCCAATTACTTTCTCTCAGGAAGACCTTCAGCTTAAGGATTATCCTCACAATGATGCCATGGTTATCTCTTGCGTAATCAAAGGATTTCTGGTCCACAATGTCCTAGTTGACACAGGCAGTGCAGCTGACATTATATTTGCTAAAGCCTTCAGACAAATGCAAGAGCCCGAAGACAAGATTCATGATGCCACGCACCCTCTTTGTGGCTTCGGAGGGCGGCAGATCGTAGCACTTGGGAAGATTACCATGCCAGTAACCTTCGGATTTGTTAACAACACAAGGACTGAGCAAATTGTGTTTGATATTGTTGACATGGAGTATCCTTACAATGCTATCATTGGCCGTGGTACTCTTAATGCCTTCGAAGCAATTCTCCACCCAGCTTATCTCTGCATGAAGATACCTTCGGACCAAGGGCCTATTGCTATTCATGGAAGCCAGGAAGCTGCTAGAAGGGCCGAAGGAAGCTGGACCGACTCCAAGGCAATCCATAATATAGATGGAACTGAAGCTTGTGAACAGTACAAATTCAGAAGGGAGAAGGCAGCTTCAGCAGATCAGCCGAAGCCCATGCTATTGTGTGAGGACATAGCAGAGCAGAAGGTGCTGTTGGGCTCGCAATTATCTGAAGACCAGGAGAAAACCTTGATAAGGTTTTTATTCAACAACAAAGATGTTTTTGCATGGTCAGCTAATGATCTCTGTGGAGTAAATCGGGATGTTATTGAACATTCGCTCAATGTTGACCCATCGTTCAGACCCCGAAAGCAGAGGCTTCGGAAGATGTCGGATGACAAGGCCGAAGGGGCTCGCAATGAAGTAAAAAGACTTCTCAGTGCGGGAGTTATCAGAGAAGTAAAGTATCCAGAGTGGCTAGCTAACACTGTTATGGTGAAGAAGGCCAATGGCAAGTGGAGAATGTGTATCGATTTCACAGATCTCAACAAGGCTTGTCCGAAGGACGAATTCCCGCTGCCAAGAATAGACTCTCTAGTCGATGCAGCAGCTTCTTCAGAGCTCATGAGTCTCCTGGACTGCTACTCAGGATATCATCAAATCTGGATGAAAAAGGAAGATGAGCCGAAGACTAGCTTCATAACTCCAAGTGGCACATATTGCTATCTTCGGATGCCTGAGGGGCTCAAAAATGCTGGAGGAAGTTTCAGCAGAATGACTGCGAAGGTCCTCCAGTCCCAGATTGGCAGAAATGTGTTGACTTATGTTGATGACATTATTGTAAAAAGCACAAAGCAGGAAAATCATATTGTTGATTTGCAGGAGACCTTCGCCAGTTTCAGGCAAGCTGGTCTGAAGCTGAATCCAGAAAAATGTGTTTTCGGGGTAAAGAAGGGAAAATTTCTTGGATGCTTGGTTTCAACAAAGGGAATCGAAGCTAATCCAAATAAAATCGAAGCTATACTTCGAATGGAGCCACCAACCACAAGAAAGGGGGCCCAAAGATTGACAGGGAGGCTGGCATCTCTCAACAGATTCATATCCAGATCAGCAGAAAGAAATTTGCCCTTCTTCGAGGTGCTGAAGTCAGCTGAAGTCTTTCAATGGGGCCCAAGTCAGCAGAAAGCCTTCGAAGAGCTGAAGCAGTACTTGATAGATCTAACAACATTAACTCCACCAACGCCAGGGGCTCCTTTGTTGTTATATGTAGCGGCTTCGCACTCGGCAGTAAGTGCAGCACTTGTCCAGGAGAAGCTTGATGGACAAGTAAAGAAGCAAGTTCCAATATATTTTGTATCTGAAGTCCTTAGTGTATCAAAGAAAAATTATACAGAGCTGGAGAAGGTATTATATGCCGTTTTAATGGCATCCAGGAAGCTTCGGCATTATTTTCAGGCATACAATATTATTGTTCCTTCTTCGCAGCCGTTGAAGGATATAATGAGAAATAGAGAAGCTACTGGACGGATTGGGAAATGGGCTGCAGAGCTCAACGAATTTTACATTGATTATGTGCATAGATCCTCGATCCAGTCTCAAGCATTGGCAGATTTCATTGCCGACTGGACGCCAGGGGCTCAGGATGAAGAAGCAAATAAAGATGCCGAAGTGTGGACAGTGTTTTGTGATGGCTCTTAGGGAACCTTCGGAGCAGGTGCAGCTGCTGTGTTGGTTTCACCATCCAAGGTCAAAACTTGTTATGCAGCAAGACTTGATTTCAGCTGTACGAACAATATTACTGAGTACGAAGCCCTGCTTCTGGGCCTTCGGAAATTAAAAGCAATGGGAATCAGAAGGGCAATTCTTAAAACTGATTCCCAGGTGATTTCGGGTCATGTTGACAAAAGTTGCAAGGCTAAAGATCCGAAGCTTGAAAAATATCTAGATACGGTCCGAAGGATCGAAGCCTCCTTCGAAGGGTTCTCTGTCAAGAATATCCCTCGAGGACAAAATGAGCATGCTGATTTGCTAGCCAAGTCTGCAGCACAGGGGCTGTCGTTACCTTCGGATGTATTCTTCGAAACAATAAAGGCACCTTCAGTAGAGCTCCTCGAAAGAGCGGTCCTCAACATATCTCCTGTTTACAGCGAAGATTGGAGAACTGAAATCATCTCTTACCTTCAGGGTAACTTCCTATCAGATGACAAAGCTTACAATAAAAGAATAGAGGCAAGAGCTCGTCCGTATGTCATGATAGAAGGGGAACTATACAAACATGGAGTTTGCGCCCCGCTGCTCAAGTGCTTATCTAGAGCCGAAGGTATAGAGTTGATCAAAGAGATACATGCAGGCCTGTGTGGATCCCACATCGGATCCAGGCCGTTACTTGGAAAAGTGTTCCGCCAAGGATTTTATTGGCCGAAGGCAGCTTCGGATGCAGCGGAGTTAGTTCAAAAGTGCGAAGGTTGTCAAAAATGTGCAAGAGATCAAAAGCAACCTTCGTCTTTGACACAGCTGATACAACCCATCTGGCCATTGCAAAGGTGGGGCCTTGACTTGTTGGGTCCATTACCACCGGCCCAAGGGAATCTAAAATATGTTATAGTAGCTGTGGAGTATTTTTCCAAATGGATTGAGGCGAAGCCATTAGCCACAATAACTTCGGCCACTGTCCAAAAGTTTTTCTGGCAGAACATTGTCTGTCGCTTCGGAGTACCGAAGGCCATCACTGTAGATAATGGAACGCAGTTCGACTCCGAAGCTTTCAGAAATTTCTGTGATCAAATTGGAACGAAGATCCATTTTGCATCAGTCAGGCATCCGGAGTCGAATGGGCTTGTTGAAAGGGCCAACGGCATTATAATGACAGGAATAATGAAGTTAATCTTCAATCAACCCAGGGGAAAGTGGCCAGATCAGTTAACCAAAGTGGTGTGGGGCCACAATACAACAGCATCAAGGTCTACAGGCTTTACCCCATTCAAGTTATTATTCGGTGACGAAGCAATAACTCCGGAAGAAGCTAAAGCTGGATCAATAAGAGTAGTAGCTTCGGCAGAATCAGGTCCCGAAGATGCTTGCCTTGTGGAAAAAGATGCTTTAGAGGGGATCAGGCTTCAGGCCGTGGAGAATATCAATAAATACCAGGCTGAAACAGTTAAATGGCGAGATAGAAAGGTCCGGCTAAAAAATATTGAGCCGGGACACTTGGTGCTTCGGAGAGTGGCTAACCCAGATACAGTGGGCAAATTACAATTGAAATGGGAAGGGCCTTTCTTAGTAGCATCTTCGTCAAGGCCTGGTTTCTACAGATTGAAGGACATGGATGGCAACGAAATTCCAAGATCTTGGAATGCGGATGAGCTTCGGCGATATTATGTATAACTTGATGTAACTTTTTATGTTATTTCTTTTCTTTTTCATGGCACCCTTTTCCTTTCTAAAGGGGGAGAAAGGTTTTTAATGGGGCCATCATCTGTAATTTCCTTTTTAGTTTTATAAGAGCAAAATCCCCCAAAGAATGTAAATGTAAAAGCTGAGAACGCACCATCGAGTGCCGAAACTAAAAAAAAAAGAAGAAGCTCCAAAGACGTCCCTAAGGGGATGCAGAGCTCTGATTCCGCCGAAAGTAAAAGGCGAAGAAGCTCCAAAGACGTCCCTAAGGGGATGCAGAGCTTACAGCGAAAAGTCAACGCTGATACCGCCTAAGTAAAAGGCGAAGAAACTCCAAAGACGTTCTTAAGGGAATGCAGAGTTTATACCGTCTAAGTAAAAGACGAAGAAGCTCCAAAGTCGTTCCTAAGGGAATGCAGAGCTGATGTGTGGTTGTTTTTAAGGAAATAATGGCTGAGTGCGGCTTTGGACATATGCTTTGGACATTCATTCGCACATCACATTTCATCATAGCATTTGCATTCATAAGCATTCATTCATAGCATTTGTGTTCCTAAGTAGTTGCTTCGGCAAAAAGAAGAAGTAGTCTTTTATGTTTTGTTATGTACAAAAAAGAAAAGCTTCGGCAAAAAGAAGAAGTAGTCTTTTATGTTTTGTTATGTACAAAAAAGAAAAGCTTCGGCAAAAAGAAGAAGTGGTCTTTTATGCTTCGTTGTGTACGAAAAGAAGGGAAGGTGTTTTTTCGCCTTCGGCTCAAAATACTGATTTCGTCCACATCAAAGCGTCTCAACAAAGGGGTAAGAATATATTTCAAGGTATGTACAAAGTTCCTTGACAACAGTTTAATTGTATTTACAAAAAAGTTGTTACAAATTCTCCTGAGTTTTATCTAGCCTACTCCTACTAATATTCATCAGGCTTCCGCTTCAGCGGCATATTCTCTAAGTATCACCTTCAGCTTCGTCATCCTACATGAATCAAGGTATCGCGAGTAAAAATCAAGTGTAAAGGAGAAGGTAAGTACAAAATACGATTTCTTACTGGTTCAAGATGACTTCGAGCTTCGTCTCCAGCCTTCTCTTGCCCGCCCTTTGTCCATATCATTTTTATAAATCTATTTGAGATGCTTCGGGCGAGATCAGGAATGTCGTCTAGAATTGACGGAGACAGGGCGAAGTTGGGCCTGTTGACAATCTTTCCATGCTCGCAGCCGGCCTTCAGGAACGCTGCAGCGGTACCCCGAGAAGCTACCCAGGCACAGAAGTCACCGTGCCCAGCTATAACTTCGTCAAGTTCTTCAATTTCAGCCTCAATATGATCGAAGGCTTTTGGTAAATTTTCCGCTGAAGGGTTAAACTTCCCGCTGCTGGCTCCAACAGAGTAAAAGATCTTTTTTAATCGTTCAATACAATTACTGCTAAATTTCAAGCACTTGTCTTGAAGGCTTGTTAATGATTTCTTCAAGTTTGAGTTGGTCTGGACTTCGGCTTCAAGTTTCGAATTAAGCTCTAGCTTCTCCTGTTCAAATTGTTTTGATTGACTGATAAGCTTCGAATTTAATTCTGATACTTTAGCTTCAGTCTCTGCCAGCAAGCCTTCGGTTGATTGGAGCTCGAAGTCTTTCTTTTCAATGATAGCTGACTGTTCTTTTATCTTGCTCTCTAAATTCTCAATTATAGCTTCGTGTTTTTTATCTTCTAAGTCTTGTTGCATCTTCAAAGCTTTACTTAGTAGCATGCTCTGCAAATAAACAACCTTCGTCAGGAATATTTCCATTATTAAAAAACAATAGGAGTCAGAGAGAAAGGTGTTTACCTTGAAATTGGAATAAAATAAGCTGCCGACAAGGTGTTGTCGTCGGTACCGGCTGATATCTGTCTCTAGCTTCGGAAAACCGATACTCTTTGATAGAGTACCGATGACCTTAGCCCCAGTTTGGTCTCTGATGCAGCCTAATTTTTCATCGTCCACTCCTCCGAAAAGAAGAGCTCCTGGCCTGTATCCGCAAGATTTGGCATAATCTTTAAGCTCCTCTATTTCGACCTTCGAAAGTTTTTGCCCAACTAAATTTTGAAATGTGTAGGCTTCGTCGTCCGAAGTGTCTTCGGCTATTTCTTTCCCCCTCCCAGGCACTGTGGCCATGGTTTCTTCAGCAACGGTGGCAGCTTCTTCTGCAGCCATGTCTTGCAAAATTTTGTCGATGTCCTCAATGGTAGTTTCTAAGTTCACATCTTCGGCTGTAGCGGCTTCGGTAGCCGCGACCTCCGAAGGTGCGACTTCGACGTTTGTTGTGTCTTCAGCAGCTGCCGTTTTCTGAATTGACGCCCTCGACGGCGTCTTATCAATAACTTCAGTCACTGCAATAATTCTTTGCCGCTTTGATTTGGTTATCTTCGTTTGTTCCGGCTCTTCCACCTTTCGAAAAAACTTCGTCAGTTGAGGCCCTAATGGACTTAGCTTCGTGGGCACGGGTTCAGTCATTACCTTTAAAATTTCCTCCACGTCGCTAGTAGAAGGTGGTGTGGGGGTCCCCTCTTCTTCGGATAATTTTCGCTTCGGAGTTGATATTTTACTTTTCTTGGGAATTTTCTTCTTTTTTGCTGGTCTTTCTTCATCCTTGTTCTGAGTTTCGGCCACTCTTTTTCTTTTTTGGCCTTCAGCACCCTTGTTTAACTGCTCATAGTCAGGGTACTCGAAGCCCAGGGCATCAAGCACTCGGTTCAGCCTTCGCTTCGGACGGGTGCCGAAGGCTGCTGTCATCAGTTGATCTTCTTTTTTCGAATAATTTCCAAGAATTTCATTACACATCACCTCAACTGTGTCCAGCCACTCTTGGCAGGGCTTCTTAAAGTATTTCTTGAATTTGAAGTGGTAGGGAAGCCAGACAAGTTCCCCCTCCTTCTTCTCCCCCTTTAACTTTGGCATTTCCCATTCTTTCAGAGTAGGGAAGACTCTGAATGCCAAGAATTCTTGAACCAGATCCCTGGTACCGATATGCTCTGCAATAATTCTGAATTCATCCATTGCCTGTTGTGTTTGACCCTCTGGTGTCATGTTGCAGCGGGGTCGGGTTTCTCCGAAGATCAGCTCGAGTGGACTTTGCACAAGCTTCTCCTTGTCGTCATCAACCTTGACATAGAACCATTCTGATTTCCAGCCTGCCGGCCATTTGCTTCGGTAGCTGATTACAGGAAACTTTGCGGTTTTCCGGTAGGCGAAATTGTAGCAACCGAAGTTATCGTGTAGCCCATCTTTTCTGGCCTTTGTTTGATAATGTAACTCATGAACTCGACAGAAACTATCAGCAAATGGCTCCACTGCTTGGCTTCGGAGGGCCCAAATATAAACGCTAAGCCTAACGATAGCGTTAGGAGTTAACTGGTGAAGGTAGATACCAAACCTCTTCAATATCTCCGCAATAATCTCGTGAAGAGGGAATCTTAGCCCAGCCTTTAAAAAGCTCTTGAAGATGACAATCTCGTCCTTCTCTGGCTTCGGGGTGGTTTCTTCTCTCCCGAAGCGAAGTAGCTTCTTCTGATCTTCACTGAAAAAACCTGCTTTCACCATCTTGGCGAGATCAGCCTTTGAAACAGTCGACTTTCCGAAATCTAGGTGACTGGGCTTGCTGGGCATGGCAATACGGTAGTCATCTTCGGGATCAGTCCCTTCAATGTTTTCTTCTTCTCCTTCGGCAGTTGCCGGGTTTGCTTCGACAGCAGGCATTTCTTCCGCAGTCACCAGTCCGGAACGCTGCATCGCTTCGGAGATGGGCACGGTATTCGAACCTTCGGCTTCGTCTCCTTCACGTGCAACTCTGGCAGTAGATCGTACTCTGGCCATTTGATTCTGAATTTAGGGAAGTTAGATACTTTTTCTTTTTTCTTTTCTCCCGAAGCCTTTCTTTCTGACGAAGCAGACGTCGAGATGAACCTTCGTTCGATTCTGAGAATCAAGCTTCGGCTATAATTAAAAATTTTGGCAGCAAAACAGTGCAAATAGCAATGAATGCTGTGGTAACTTCACACCTACCCGTCTGTTTATATAGTGCTGCAGGTAAGAAAGCGAAGCGGCAGGATTTTTACACCAGGCGGGCAGTCACTTGTACTCGCTGTGCAGTGGACCGCAAAGATCAAACAGTAACTCTGCAAGGTGGGACCGACACGAGCTCGGGAATTGAATCGTTTCTCGGCAACGAGCTCAGGGAAGGTGTTTTTTGGACCTTCGGCTTCCCGAAGCTTGAGAGGATTTTTTCACGGATCAAGCTCGTTACGAAAAACGATCTAGCGCCACGAAAGGGGCTACTGTTGGGGCCATGCTTCGTTGCGCCGAAGGTCTTACACGAAGAAGCAGCTTCGGCTGAAATTGTCCCCAGGAGATGGCCGAAGGTTCCTATTTATGGAGCTTCGGCGTTATAAACCGACATAGAGATAGAATGACCTTTTTATCCATAGAGGTCTAAGTTAATGTTGTAAACTTTTGTAAGGGGGCATAATTGTAATTCGTCACAGGCTGCGTCCTGTGTCTATAAATAGATGAACAGTACCCCTGTACTGTTCACGCGAACCTGTCATTTGTCTTCGCATCACACTTGTATTTTTGCCTTCTTCAGGACCGAAGGTACATTTATATTTCGAAATCATTTACATTTGTTTATAATAATAAAAATGGAGATAATTCTATGATAACATTTAAGTGTTCATTTCATATCTCATGATTTATGTGAATACTTCATCCTTCGTTATTATGCCTACGAAGGTACGTCCTTCGTAACCTTCGTCCGAATGCTTTATATCCCGAAGGGATATAATGTTGTGGAGGACGAAGGACTTTAACACTTAATATTTTCTGTGTTGACTTGTTCTTAATTCTTAGCATTTCCCCAACACCTGTGTCTATAAATAGTGAACAGTATTCCTTTACTGTTCACGGATTCCGGTAATTGTAATCGCATCATTCGGGAACCAATCTTTGTCAAGGCAGAGGTATAGCCGTATTCAATGATTTAATATATTATAATATGATTCGTTTATGATTCATTTACCTTTGATACCCTTTATTTTATATTATCTTGTACAATCTATTAAAATTTGATTACGAAGACTTAACCTTCGTAATCATATTCTCATTAACCTTCGTCCAAGGTTCATTATCCTCAAGGGAATAATGCTTCGTGGACGAAGTACGTTAACATTTAACATTTTATGCTGCCTTGTTCTTAATTCATATCATTTGAGAACAAGTCTCCAACATTTTCTAAGCAATTTTGTTCTTTTTTTTAAAAAAAGGTAGCCAATAAGGGAATGAAGAAGCACACGCTACAGTATTTGAAAGTGGCAGACAATCTTGTTATATATTATTTGGAAGTCGGGCGCCATCTATATATCTATCTTGACAAGAACGTTCAAACAGTTGCCCGTGAACTTCATCTCGGCCGGCCAATATATAACGACATCCAAGCAAGACATGCAATTTGTAGTTATCTATTCTGTACAAAAATCTTGACAGATTTTTCTTCCACTGCCACATCACTCGCCAACAGCAAATTAAATCAGGCAGCTTTCGTCGCGCGAACAGATTTTTCTTGTCAAATTCTTGGCACCAATCAGGCAGCTTGCTGACTGCCTCCTCGAGTTTCTTGCTCTGTTTCCCCCCAATGGATGCCAGAGAATCAGCTGCTGCAGAAGCTAGCAGAACCTCCTCCATCCTCCTCAAACACTTGGGCCGCTCGTCCCAGGCCGTTCAAAGCTAGAGTATCACTTGTGGTACCCGAAATGAATGCCCTCTGCATCGATGAGGTTTGTCAGTTCATTATACTGTCGTGAGAAGCGTCTCTCACAGTTTCCTCTACCTTCTGTCCTAAACCCAGTTTCCTCTGGTATACGTATGTGCTCTGAAAATTTCCGAAAAAAAATTCTTTGTGATCGGCCCAGCTCTGGATGCATCCTTAAGTTTTCTAGCCACGCTAGGGCTGAGTCTGCCAAATATAGAGGAAGGTTTCGAATTATAAAGTTGTTGTGGTCTGCCTCTCTCGTTTGGCATGCCAACCGATAATCCCCAAATATAGATGGAGGTTTCGAATTATAAAGTTGTCGTGGTCCGCCTCTCTCGTTTAGCATGCCAACCGATAATCCCCCAACCGTAGGCTGGGGTTTGAGTTTGCGATATTCGTGGGTGCCCTATACCGTTACAGCGCTAGCGCTCGGAGGATGTGGCAGTCGAAAGTCCGAGGGCCTGGCAAATGCGGGCTTTGGCTTCGGTCCTTGTTAGGTTCAAAACGTCCTCCACGACGCCAGTTGTACCAACGGCCGATGGCTGGTTCTTTAGGTCAGGGACGCTCCGCCTGTTCCTGCCTGACCTAGAGCGTCGACTAGGTGGGGACTGTGCCACACCTTGCTCATCACACTCGAGCAGCTAGCTCGCCAATGTGTCATCTTCTAGGGGCGTGGTCACAGTATGCTGACCGATCTTTGGCTCTGGAACTTTGTTTTGGTACGACATATGGATTCATGGTCAAAGAATTGCTGATCTGGTCCCCTTGCTCTTTTTCTAAGGTTAACAAAAGAACGACCAAGAAAAAGACAGTCTTGGAAGCTCTTGATGGCTATTCTTAGGTAGTTGATATTCAAGGTGCTCTAACTGCAGGGGTTATTTCAGAATTTCTCTCACTTTGGGATCTCATCTCAGAAGTTGTCCCCCAACCAAATATTGAAGACATTCATTTTTTTTAGATAAAGGAAACTGATTCCCGCCTTTGCGGAGCCACATACAACGTATTATTACATTGTTTCATCTATTGGCTGATCTCTTAGGAACAAAGTATATTACGAGAGACAAAGCCTTTTATTATATTTCCATCCATATCTAGCAAAAACCTCCATGGCAATAATATCTAGGATACGGCTCACCGCCTGGTGTTCTCCTTTGTCACGTCCTCATGATGCAGCAATGCTCAACACCGCAGCCAATATGTTCCCCTGAAAATAGTCTGCATAAAAGATGTATATATGACATTGTCAAAAATTAAATCATTCCGACATCACCGGATAGCCCAGCAAAGGGCAGTCACCCCAACAAGAATAATACTCTTTCCTTTTGTAGCAACTCCTGAAAGCTAGTTCCCAGCATGTGAATAATCGACGTAGGTGCTGTTAAACCCATAGCTATATTAACCACCCTCCAAATCGTTTTAGCGTGGTGATAGTCAAAGAATAAGGGTTTAATTGTTTCATTACAATTACATAAACAACACTTTTGGCTATCTTTCCGATTGCGTTTCGCCAAATTCTCCTTTTTGAGGATCATCCCATGTTGAAGGTATCAAAGGTGTCGGCGTTTCGGACCCGCGAGGACCCTCGACCGACCAGTGAATTTGTCGCCGCGTGTCCCTGCCTAGATGGGTTGATGCAAGATGTAACACAAGAGAGAGGATGAGGCTTATATTATCTTGCACCGGGGTGCTCGTAGTAGGGGTTACAAGCGTCGCGAGAGAGAGAGAGAGAGAGAGAGGGAGAGGGTCCGGCCCTGAGGTGAGCTGTCTGAGTTAGCCTCCTCTGCGTTTCTCCCACTCTGCCTGCCTCTGCTCACCTCAGGAAGGCCCTGGACATCCCCTTTTATAGATACAAGGAGATGGTCCAGCTGTACAATGGGGGTGTAGCTATGTGCTAACATGGCCGGCGGAGAAGTACTTGAGCCCTGTAGAAGCGCAGCTGGCGGTGTGGCAGGGGTCCTGCTGATGTTTTTATGCTTTCGTAGAGAGTTGAGAACAGCCGACGTCATGGACGCACGCAAGGAACCATCATTACGTGTTACCGGAGTAATCTAGATGGGACACCAGTCTTGTTCCTTCATAGCCTGAGGCAGCTAGCTAGGGGTAGGGTAATGATGTATCCCCAGTGGCGTAGTCGGTCCGAGGCCGAGGTCGGGCGAGGCGGAGACTTCTCCTGAGGCCGAGGCTGAGGTCGGGCGAGGATGTGACTCCTCCCGAGGCTGAGGCTGAGGCTGAGGCTGAGGCCCGAGGTCGGGCGAGGCGGAGACCTTCTTCCGAGGCCGAGGTCGAGGCCTGGGGTCGGGCGAGGCGAAGACCTTCTCCTGCGGCCGAGGCTGAGGCCGAGGCCTGAGGTCGGGCGAGGCGGAGCTCCCTGTTGCGCCCGAGGCTGAACTCGGGGGAGGTCATGACTTATTGCCGTTGGTTTTACCCTGGTGGTTGGCACAGTAGTCGGAATGGGGTGAATAGTGCTGTTTTCCTGTCAGAACGATCAGTAAAGGGGCAAAGTTACTGCGGTCACTTCGACCTTGCCAACTGAGGCACGCGTGTCAGGATAAGGTGTCAGGCAATCCTCGCATTAAATGTGCATGCGATACGGTCGGTTGGTAAGGCGATTTGGCCGAGGTCGCTCCATGACAAAGTTTGCCTGAGCTTGGCTTCGGACGAGCCGAGGGTGTGTCCACTGCCTGAGGAGGCCCTCGGGCGAGGCGTGAATCCATCCGGGACTACTGTTCTTGCCCAAGGCTGGGCTCGGGTGAGACGAGATCGCGTCCCTGAGGCTTCAACTTTGAACCGTGCTTACCGGTCTGTTTTGAGGATGTTTTCCAGCCAGGTTAAGGAGCATTGGGGGTACCCCTAATTACGGTACCCGACAGTAGCCCCCGAGCCTCGAAGGGAGTGTAGATACTCGCTTGGAGGTTCTGCCAGATTTTTGCAAGGGGACCATCCCTTCTCGGTCATATTTTGTTCCGATGGGTGCGCGCGAGCGCACCCGTCGGGTGTAGCCCCCGAGGCCTCGGAGGAGTGGTTTGACTCCTCTGAGGTCTTAACTCTTTTGTGATGCCTCGGTCGGCCTTGTTCCCTCATGCGGCTTGGCCGCAACCCGGGTGCATGGTCAGGCTCCGAGTTTTTAAGCTGGTTTGTCGATGTGGTCGATAATTTGGCCGTAGCCTGGTGCGAGAGCAGCCATCGATCCTCTACACGGAGCGAGAGGACGATCGAGTACTGTCTCGGCTTTTTATTGTATGCCCCTTCTTCGCCTTTCCGCAAGGAGGAAGGGGGGAAAGCGCCATGTCACCCTCGGAGGGCACCGAACACGACGTTTCCAGTGAGTTGCTATCGGATGATCCGAGTGGACGCCCGAGCCCCGTTCGATAAGGGTCGGCTAGTGGCCCAGAGGCGCGCTCCAAAAGTACCTACAGGTGATTTGCTGGACCCGAACCCATTTGATAGGGTCCGAGGGCTCGTCGCC
Source organism: Zea luxurians (assembly GCA_029449295.1). Lineage (NCBI taxonomy): Eukaryota > Viridiplantae > Streptophyta > Magnoliopsida > Poales > Poaceae > Zea > Zea luxurians. The sequence goes on along the minus strand of JAOPSE010000005.1, from coordinate 5,589,750 downwards.
TCCCTCCGGTGGGATTCCATTACAAATTGTTCCCGCTGGTCTCGGAAATGTCCTAGGGTACCTCGGGAGCGTAGCCCGAGCCTTGGCCATGTAACGGACGTACCTAGGGTCATCCCTGACTCTGCGTGCTCTGGGGCGACTGTCAAACACTTCCGAGGGGCCAGCCTTCGAACCCCTGATCAGTAAAGGGCTCGGAGCCCGAGTGCTCTGGGGCGGTTGCCGAACCTCTGATCAGTAGGAGGGCTCGGGGCCCGTTTCCTTCGCTGAGAAGGATCCTTTTTTGAAATATCCCCTTTCCCGATCCCTATGGCAAGAGAGAGAGAGAGAGGAAAAGGATATGAATTTAAATAATGTGGCGTACCTTTTTTGACGCGGTCATCATGACGGAGGTGAAACGGCGCCCGCTTCGCCTGCTAGAGGTGTCGCTTGCCATGCTAGGGAGTTAATGCGACGGGACGAGCGATTCACGGGGCATCTGTTGCGCGTGCGTGAGTCGTTCGAGGAACAGAAAAACCGTTTCACCTTCGAGTTTGAATTTCGCGACGGGTTCGGGCGAAGTTTTGAGTGGATCTCATTCAGGCCTTTATATGCCCGAAAGAGGGGCCGACGGTGGTTCTTTACCCTGCCATTTGCGTTTGCCTTCTGCTTTGGTTTCCGCAACCTAAGAGAATAGCTAGAGAAGAGAAAACTACGCACCTCATCCCCTCCGCCTCCACCGCTTCCGTTCGGCGATGGCTGACAAGGCGACCGTCGTTCCGCCGTGCGACCCGTGGCCTTTCTCCACCGTTACTGTGGAGGAGCTGGAGGCCCTTGTTTTCGACGGTTTGCTCCGTCCTCTCTCCGGTGGGCCACAGCCTGAGTGGATGGCTCCCGGGAGCGAGGCCGACCCGACTCCGTCGCCGGGGTACGTGGTCAGTTTCATCCCCTTCCATGAGCGGGGGTTTGGGATGCCAGCAAGCCGCTTCATGCGGGCGCTCCCGCACTACTACGGGGTGGAGCTGCATAACTTCAACCCCAACTCCATTGCGCAAGCGGCCATCTTCGTGGCGGTTTGCGAGGGTTTTTTGGGGATTGACCCTCACTGGGACCTGTGGACCCATCTCTTCTCCGCGGAGTTCTTCGCTGCGTCGACGGACGTGAAGAAGGTCCGCATGGCGGTGCGGGCCGGTGGCTGCACCCTCTAGCTGAGGCCGAGGCGTGCGCAGCAGTACATCCCTGCCTCTCTTGTATCTTTGAACAAGGGGTGACAGAACCGGTGGTTTTATCTCCGGAACGACGACGGGATGCTTCCGCCGTTTTCTCAACGAGTGGTGACCGCCGCCGGTAATAACTGGCACTGGGGGCCACACGCGAGAACCAGGAGAAGCTCCAGCCTATTATGTGTGCCTTGTAGAAGTTACAAGACGAGGGCCTTATCGCTGCGGGGGTCGTCACTGCTATCCATCGCCGAAGGGTGCTCCCATTGGCGGAGTGGCGGTTGTGACTCTCGGAGATGAAGCCGGGGGTTGATTTGGAGGGTTCACGGATGTCCTCGACCTCCCTCTCCGCCGACGACCTCCTCAAGCGGGTAGCGGGTACGGTAGGGAGGCTAGATGCTGGCACCCTTAGCCAGCCCACGATGCGTCCCGACCGTGGGTATGTGTCCCTAGTAAGTGTCCGATCCTCCTTCTGTTTTATGCTGAGTTTTTTTACGTTTTTAGCTCTCACTGTTGGGATTTTCGTTCGTCCTTAGGGGTTGAGGAGTTTTAAGCTCTCCCTGCCACCGGTCCCGGAGGACGCGGCGGACCGAATCGCGCGCAGGCTCACCGTGCAGAAGGAAAAGGAGAAGAAGGACGCGGAAAAGGCCCGGGCTCGCGAGCGGATGCGAGCTCGGGAAGCCTTGGAGAAGCGTCGTCGGAGGCAAGCAAGGGATGGGCTCCCGTTGGAGCCGTCGCCGGAGACGCCTGACGACGACGATGATGATGATGATGATGATGAAGATGACGACATGGCGGCCCGACTTGGCCTCAGCCCAGACCCGAGGCTAGGCCAGGGGTCGCCAAGCCAGCCTCCATGTGGGCTGGCACCACCAGTGTTTGGGGCCGGGACACTAAGGTCCTGGTCCGAGGAGCGGAGGTGGGCTGAGGGGGTACTTGACCCCTTGGCCGAGATAATTGGGGTGACTCTGGGGGGTCAGGCCGAACCGCATGCTCCCCAAGAGCAGGTGCCCGCGCCGGCTACACAGGAGGTCGGTCCCTCGGCCGTCGTGATGACGCCTGGGCAGGTTGCCCCCTCGGCGCCTCGGGCACCCGAGGTGGAAGCGACGCCGAAGCCGGCAGCGGGGCAACCCTCAGCAGCGTCTATGGAGACTGGGGCCTGAGGGGCCTCCCCGCAGGCACGATTGGCCTTGCCCCGGAGCAGGTAAGTATCTGAGGATACCTCTGTTTTGGTTTTTTCACTGTGTGTCTTGAACTTGCTCTCTCTCTTTCTTTCAGCAAGCGGAGGCAGGGCTCGGCTGGTCTAGCCCCCACGAAGGCCCTTATGACGAGGTCGGCCTCTGTAGCCGGTGCTGCGGCGCGCCACACCGGTTGGCTGGCCTCTGCACAAGGCACCCTCCGATGGGGGGCCCAGGCGGCGCGGGTCGCCCTGGGGCAAGCCTCCCAAGTTGACCCCCTGTTGGAGCGGCCATCATGTCGGGGGAGGCCGTTGACGCGGCCGCGGCTCCGAGCCTGCATGTCTTGTTGCCGGCGCCGGCATCGATTCCCACCGGGGCTGTCGCTGATTCGCCCGCTGAGCCGCCCGTCGCCGTCGATGTCGGGATGGCTGAGGCGCCCCCGCCTCTGGTCATCCCCGACCTCCCCGTTCTCGACCGTGAGGAGAGGGCGGCCGTCATTGCCGAGGTCGGGGAGCGGAGGCCTATCACCTTAGCCGAGGAGAGGCCCAGTACGTCGACTGTGGTGGTACCCGATGCATCGACTGCAGGGGGACCCGACGCCTCGGTGGAGGGGCGCACAGAACCGTGGCCCGTCTTGGGGAGCAGTGGTCTTATCCCCGCACAGCTCAACCCCAATGAGTGGTGTGGGCAGCCGCTCCTGTTCTGGAGCCGTGATACCTTGGAGCCCCTCCTCTCCCTCAACGATGAGTCGGAGGAGCAGTCTCAGAATAATTTCCGTGAATATACCGAGGCGGCGATGAGGTCGCTTCAGTCGACCATGGAAATCCTTTCCAGGGACGTCCCCAGGGTCTTCCAGGTAAGGATTTTGATGCACACCTGACGTGATGAGGGCATTCTTTGTGATACCCTTGAAAGCATCTAGGCCCCTGGTTGGTTTTAGTGATTAATGACAACGTAATGTTATATGTGACTAACGTGTGTTTTGCAGAGACAAATGGTAAGTTAGGTCGCATTACAGGTAGAAGTACTACAACGGTGAAAACAATCTCAGAGATAAGAACTCAAAGCGACGGCTAAAACGACGAAACAAAAGGTGAAGGGCTACGGAGTCCGAGTGTCAAGGAGATGTGGACACTCGTGATTTAGTTAGGTCTTTTATTCTCTTTTAGCCATACTATAAAGAGGGGTTGTCGATGAGTAGTTTGACCAAGAGAGTACTAGTGTAGTGTTAGTGCACAATCACACTCACATTCAGTGCTAGGTGTCACTCTAGAACTCACTCACAAGTTAGAACGAAAACCGATTTGAAAATCAGCTGAAAAACAAGAAGTAGGGTTTCTGGCCCTGGGGCACTGGACTGTCCGGTGTGCACCGAACTGTCCGGTGCACCCTCTGCCAGGTGGGGCCAGGCTGGCCAAGGGAAGAGCCTTCCCCACGCAGAAACCCGAGAGCGCAGGTTTCAGAGTTGAATTATAGTGGCGCACCGGACAGTGCACCGGACTGTCCGGTGTGCACCGGACAGTGGCTGTTCACTGTCCGGTGTGCCATGAGTCCAACAGCTAACTGTCAGAACTAGCCGTTGGAAAGGATCGTTGGCGCACCGGTGGCGCACCGGACTGTCCGGTGCACCAGTGCGCAGTGAAATGCCTGTAATGGCTAGTTGGTGGGTGAGGGCTATTTATACCCCTTCCACCCACCATATTCAATGTCTTGCACCCCACATTTATTCCAGCACATTGCTAGAGCATTGCAAGCAACAAAAGCCTAGTGAGGAGATTAGAGAATCCTAATCCGCATTTGTTCCTCATTAGCGCTAGCGAGAGCCACCTAGAGCACAAACCACTTGCATTAGGCTTCTCTTGGTCAAGCGAAAGTCTACGGCTTGTTACTCTTCGTGATCGGCATCACCTAGACGGCTTGGTGGCGTTGGGAGCTCGGTGATCACCGTGAAGATCTTGTTGGTGACCCGACTCAAGTTTGTAAGCGGTCTCGAGGGATCCACCGCGCTGGAGTGGCAAAGGATCATCTCGTAGTGAGCACTTGGTTCTTGTGAGGACCAAGGGGGAGAGATACCCTTGCGCGGGTGCTCCAACGAGGACTAGTGGAGAGTGCCGATTCTTCGATACCTTGGGAAAAATTGGAGGAGTCTTCTAAACCTTGCTTTACATTTCGCACTTAATTCAAGCACTTTACATTGTGTATTTGTTGAGCAAGTATTTGAAGTATTGTCTTAACATTGTTGCATTTCTAGTATTATATTCTTAGTGCTAGTTGTTGGGGTGAAGTTGGGCTCTTGCTTAGGTTTTAATTAGTGTTGATTTTTAGAAAAGCCCAATTCACCCCCCCCCCTTGGGCATCGTGATCCTTTCAATTGGTATCAAAGCCTTGTTGCTCTTAGATTAGCTTAATCGCTAAGAGTTACGATGTCCGGTGGGGATGGACCTCCTCCCGTTTTTGATGGTGACGATTTTCCTTATTGGAAAATTCGTATGGAAGCATATTTAGAGGCTATAGACATTGGTGTCTATAAAGCCGCCACACAAGGATTCCCTGAACCTAGAGATCCCACAAATCTAGTAGGTGATGAGTTCAATTATGAGAAATGGAATGCTAAGGCCAAAAACACCCTTTTTAGAGGCCTTTGCAAAGATGTGTTCAATAGAGTAAGAAATCATAAAAATGCTCATGATTTGTGGATGGACATTTGTGCTCTACATGAAGGAACTAGAAGTGAGCGTGAGGAGAGATATCACATAGCCATGAGAAAGTTAAATTCTTTTGAAATGCTTGCTAATGAAAATGCCAATGCTATGTACTCACGTCTCAATATTCTTGTAGAGGAAGTTAATGGATTGGGGCTTACTCAAATCTCACAACCGGATGTTGTGAGGAAGATTCTCAGTATCCTCCCAATAGACAAATATGGACACATTGTCACTGTGCTACATCAAATGGATCTTTCAGTTACCACACCTACACAGATTTTGGGAAAGATCAATGCTCATGAGATGTACATGCACATCAACGACAAAGAAGAATCATCTTCCAAAAGAAAGGATTTAGCTCTCAAAGCAAATCATGAAAGAAAAGGAAAAGCAAAAATACAAGTTGAGGAAGAATCCTCAAGTGATGATGACCTTGATGCTAACATTGCCTTGATGGTAAGGAAAACCACCAAGATGTTGAAGAAGCTCAATAGAGAAGGCATCAAATTTTATTCAAGAAAGAAGAAATTCTTTTCCAACAAAAGAAAGCCCATTTCTAAGATGGATTGCTACAACTGTGGTGAGCTTGGTCATCTTGCTCATCAATGTAACAAGCCCAAGAAGAACAAGTTCAAGGGCAGGAAAGAAGATGACAGCGATGATGAAAAGAAGGAAAAGAAATTCTTCAAGAGGAAGGATGGGAAGCAAAAGAGGTTCCACAAGAAGAAGAATGGAAAGGCATATATTGTTGGTGACTGGCTCACTGACATTGAGTCATCAAGTGGATCTTCTTCAAGTGAAGAAGAGAATGATGAAAAAGTTGCCGCCATCGCCGGGGACTTCTCTTCACCACCACCATCGCCATCATCGACTCCTCACCTATGCCTCATGGCTAGAGGTGAACGGAAGGTACAAAATGATATTGATATTACTGATGATAGTGATAGTGATAGTGATGAGGAATTTGCTTCACCTTCTTATGATGAGCTAGCTGACTTGCTTAAAGAATATACTCAAATTATTAGAAAGTCAAAAGCTAAATGTGATAGGTTGAAAAATGAAAATGAATCTTTAAATGCCAAATATGATATAGTTATGAAAGCTAGTGATGAAATAAAAGAAGAAAATAAAACTATGTCATCAACTGTAAATGAGCTCACAATCTCCCTAAAAGATGCTAAGGATAAATGTGACAAATTAAATGAAGCTAATAGGGAGTTGCAAAATAGACTAGTAAAAATCAAGGAAGACTATACTCAAATTAAATTTGATCATGACAATCTTCTTGTTAAAAATGAACTTTTATCTTGCAAAACACATGAGGCTATTAACCCTGTTGTTAAGATTGATGTAGCAACCTCATGTGATGATTTGATTCAAGGAGAGCAAACTAGTCTACATGCTAAATTGACTGAAAAAGTTGAAGTCCTGACTTTAGACAACCAAAAATTGAAGAAATACTTGACTGATGCAACTACTAGAGGAAAGGTTGCTATTGAGAACAATGATTTCAACAATGAGTTGGCAGTGGATAATCAAAGGCTTAAAAATGAGGTCAAGATACTAAAAAGTGAAAATGAACATCTTGCAACAAGTGTGCAAAAGTTCAACAAGGGTCAATACATCCAAAATGAGCTACTTATGAACACTGTCATAAAAAACAACAAGAGTGGTATTGGATACAATGCTTTTGTGCAAAAGAAAGCTACCACTCAATACAAGCCAAAGCAGACTCACAAGCCCGTCAAATGCTTTGAGTGTGGAAATGAAGGTCATTTTGCCCACAACTGCAAAGCCAAACCACCAACTCCCTTGCCTAAGCACTCAAGACCATTTGCTTTCAATGCTCACTATGTTCTAAGAAAGGTTGCAAATGGAAAGGTCAAAGTTACATTTATAGGTCCACCAAACAAGAGTAGACCTAGACAAATCTGGGTTGCAAAGTCCTTGATTGAGAGAGTCACTGGTCCTATGCAATATAGGGCCCTCAAAACTCAAGCTTGATTTGTCTCTGGATGTAGGTGAACTACAAGACCAGTGGGAGCCATTGGGTTATTGACAGTGGATGCACACAACATATGACAGGCAACCCATGGATGTTCACCTCACTTGATGAGAATGTTGATGGACAAGATAAAATCACATTTGGAGACAATTCAAAAGGAAAAGTGCAAGGACTAGGCAAGGTGGCAATTTCAAATGATTTATCAGTATCAAATGTTCTCTTGGTTGCACCTTTGAGCTTCAATTTATTATCAGTGGGTCAACTCTGTGATCTTGGACTTCAATGCTTATTCACTCCAACAGAGGTTATTGTAACAAAGATGGATGATGAATCAATGGTGTTCAAGGGATTTAGATACAACAACCTCTACTTAGTGGATTTCACTTCAGAAGATGCAGACTTAAGAACTTGCCTCTTCACCAAAGCTTCACTTGGATGGCTTTGGCATAGGAGGCTTGCACATGTTGGGATGAGCACACTCAAGAAGGTATTAAAGAAAGACATGGTTAGAGGATTAAAGGATGTGGTGTTTGAAAAAGACAAGCCATGTAGTGCATGTCAAGCTGGAAAGCAAGTTGCTAATACACATCCTACTAAAGCTTTCATGTCAACATCAAGGCCACTGGAACTACTTCATATGGATTTATTTGGACCTACAAATTATGCAAGTGCCGGTGGCAACCTCTACTGTCTAGTGATTGTTGATGACTTCTCAAGATACACTTGGGTGTTCTTTCTTCATGACAAATCTAAAGTTGCATCTATATTCAAGAAGTTTGCCAAGAAAGCACAAAATGAATTTGATTGCAAGATCAAGAAGATTAGAAGTGATAATGGCAAAGAATTTGACAACACCAACATTCATGAGTACTGTGATGAAATTGGGATCAAGCATGAAGTATCTGCAACATATACACCTCAACAAAATGGAGTTGTTGAAAGGAAAAATAGGACCTTGATCACACTTGCAAGAACAATGATTGATGAGTATAACACACCGGAGAGGTTTTGGGCCGAAGCTGTCAACACTGCATGTTATGCATCAAACAGGCTATTTCCTCACCGGCTACTTGCAAAGACTCCCTATGAACTGCTAAATGGGAAAAAGCCAGACGTCTCCTTCTTCCGGGTGTTTGGGTGCAAATGCTACATCTACAAGAAACGCCATCACCTAGGGAAGTTTCAAAGACGTTGTGATATTGGTTTTCTTTTGGGTTATTCATTAAAGTCCAAAGCATATCGAGTATTCAACCATGCCACTGGCGTGGTAGAAGAAACATATGATGTGGAATTTGATGAGACTAATGGCTCCCAAGGAGCACTTGAAAATCTTGATGATGTAGGTGATGAGCCACTTAGGGAAGCAATGAAGAACATGCCTATTGGAGCTATCAAACCAAAAGAAGATGAAGAAGAGGTGCAAAACATTGACAGGCCTTCTTCATCAAATGTACCACAAGATGATGAAAAAGATGAAAGGCATGCAAATAAAGATACATTTGTCTCTCATGAACAAGCAAGGGTACAAGCCGAAGATGTTGATGCTCCAGGATCTTCTTCCCAAGTGGTTGACAGGAGAAACTCATCACTACTTCAAGCTCATCCTCCTATGACACTTTTTATCGTTCAAACACCGTTTTCACGTTGTTTGACCTCTCGATCGTCTCATCTCTTGTTTTCTGTGCCATATTTCTCTGTGTATGTATTTATTCACATTTCATATACTTATGACTATGTGACTAATACGTGCTCACCTCTTCTGTCATTTCAGTGACCTTGATTGCCCGTGTGTCGTCTCCTGTCTTGCCTGGATCGTCACCTCTCGTGTGAGCTTTCCAGGTAGTCATCTCATCCTTTGATATTCTATCGGATTTTATCGATCTGTGCTTAGTCTCTCTCTCATTTGCAGTCATCAGGTCAGGATGCCGCGCACGAAGAATGTGTCGGCGCCAGGGGGAGGCGATGATGAGGATCCTCGTCGCCCCTTCAGGCAGGTCAAGGGCAAGACAGTACATTGGAGCAGCAGGAAGGCCGCAAGAAGCGGCGTATGGATAGAGCAGCCCGTGCAGCGGCAGCAGCGGCGGCGGCCGCTGCACAGGCCGAGCTTAGAGATCAGCCACAGACTCTGTCAGATCAGATTGCGTACCGTGTTCGTCGTCTCGCCTCCCGGCCTCGCTCCTCCACTCACACCACTGCTTCCACTCCACCACCCACTCTGCCTGCTCCCGTCACCCCTGTTGCGCCATCCACCACCATAGCCATACCCGCTACCTCCACTATACCAGCTTCCACTGCTCCTCCTCTTGCTCCCGCTTCAGCTCCTCCTATATCTCCACCTCGATTTCGGGAGCGCGATGAGACTGAGGTACAACCCCTTGCTATGGATCCCAGAGTTTTTTACCTTTAGCGTGCTACAGCGGCACGGGTACGTAGGTTCAGATACGTACCCGTGGAGTCATGGTTACCGGCTTAGAGGGATCCTGCTGCAGTTGACCTTTTCAGCACCCGTATTCAGGAGTCCTTTTTCAAAGCTCAGATGTCTGCACAGATTGCTTTACGAGTGCACCGGCTTTTGGATCTTCCAGCTTTTCTGCTTGCCACCGGTGCTGACTCTGAGGTGCACCTCACATATCTGCCTGGCCTTCTGACTCTGTTGACTACCGGCGGCAGGTATGTTGAGGAGTGGGTCCGAGTTTTCTACGCTACTGTATGGATAGACCCAGATCATCACTGGATGAGGTTTCGTTTTGAGCGAGAGGATGTCACCATTACTGCCAGTCAGATTCGTCAGCTCTTTGGATTTCCCGAGTCGTCGACTCGACTTCATAGCTTATGCTACGGCACCTCTGACCCTCCTCGTCGCCCTCCCGACAGTGTGGCTCCGGGTACAGCTCACGTCGTGGCTCTGTTTCGCCCGCCCTTCTCAGATGGGTTGCGACGTTCACCGACAGATTTTACTACAGCAGCCAAGTACTTATTTGAGCTTATCAGACGGACTCTTCTGCCGAGGATGGGATATAGGGAGGCTACCACACATATCCAGCTCTGGCTCCTTGGTGCCCTGGTCTCTCACTCTGAGTTTGACGTCGTGGATTTCCTTATTTGTGAGATCGAGGACACCGTTTTGGATGGCATTCGTGCTCGTTGACAGTTGCCATATGCTCACTACTTGTGCCACATCTTTGCGCAACTGATTCGGTCTCCACAGTTTCAGGGCACACTTGAGGCCTCTCGCCTTGTCTTTGGGTCCTACCGTCCTGCGCCTGAGGCTCCTGTGCCAGCTTCTGCTCCAGTCTTTGACTCTCAGGCCGAGGATGCTGCTCTTCATCAGTTTGAAGCTCAGGATGCAGCAGTTGATGATGATGATGATGATGATTTTGGGATTCCTCCTCCGCCTCCTATGCCTCCACGCTCACATGATCATGAGGCTGGGAGTTTTAGTGCTACCCCTACTGCCCCTCCTGCTATTGACCCTGCACTTGCTTCGATTCTTCAGACACTCACTCAGCAGCAGGCTCACTTGGCAGCCGAGCAGTCCCGCCAGGCAGCAGCCCATCAGCAGTTATCCGAGAGGATGCTCTCGATGTTTTAGACCATACAGGACAGACAGGATTCCCTTCGGCAGCAGCTTCTCCAGGATTGGGCTGAGAGCAGGGCATTCATGGCTCTTATGTTGCAGCATTCTGGTGTCTCAGTTCCCCCGGTTCAGTCTGCTCCACCTCCTCCGCTTCAGGCTCCTGTTGTGCCAGCGATTCAGACAGGACCCCTTCTTTCTTCTGTTGGTCCTTCTTCCTCTCCGCTCCAGCCGGTCACTCTGGCTTTCACATCATCGGTTCTCAGCTCTGTCTGCCCTCAGCCGTCAGTGCCACCAGCATCTGATGTTACCACTACTGCTGTGGCAGTATCTATGATCACTTCTGTTCCGGTAGCTTCTGCAGCGCGGCCTCAGTCCGAGTCAGTACCAGCTCCAGCTTCTACCGCGGATCCTGGATCCGAGACTGACTCTGACCCCCCACCGGCGTTCGCTCTGCTGCCTCGACAGCGACCGAATGCGCCCCCGCCGCCTCCTCCCGCCTCAGATGTGTAGGTTAGGGTCCCTTTTGGTGTTTGACGCCAAAGGGGGAGAGATATGAGTTGTGAGAGCTAGGGGGAGTTAGAGAGTTAGTAGAGAGTCATTTTGATGTAATATATGTGCTTGCTACTCTCTGTACTAGCTTGGTGTTTTTGGCTCACAAACTCTATATATACTCTCGTTGCTTATGATTGACTGTGTGTATTATGTTTTCACCTTATATTTTATCACCAAGTCTTCTAGTTCTTGATTCATTGATTTAACTTCACTTTTATATGAACAAGAATCTTACGATGTGTATGCGCTCACTCTTATTATTATGGTACACGTTCTTTCTGTCAAAGATTACTAAGTATAACTAACCATCCTTTCTATTGACAGAAACTTCAAAACAAACTACTCTCACAAATCTTGTAGGGTTGTCATCAATCACCAAAAAGGGGGAGATTGAAAGCATCTAGGCCCCTGGTTGGTTTTAGTGATTAATGACAACGTAATGTTATATGTGACTAACGTGTGTTTTGCAGAGACAAATGGTAAGTTAGGTCGCATTACAGGTAGTACTACAACGGTGAAAACAATCCCAGAGATAAGAACTCGAAGCAACGGCTAAAACGACGAAACAAAAGGTGAAGGGCTACGGAGTCCGAGTGTCAAGGAGATGTGGATACTCGTGATTTAGTTAGGTCTTTTATTCTCTTTTAGCCGTACTATAAAGAGGGGTTGTCGAAGAGTAGTTTGACCAAGAGAGTTCTAGTGTAGTGTTGGTGCACAATCACACTCACATTCAGTGCTAGGTGTCACTCTAGAACTCACTCACAAGTTAGAACGAAAACCGATTTGAAAATCAGCTGAAAAACAAGAAGTAGGGTTTCTGGCCCTGGGGCACTGGACTGTCCGGTGTGCACCGGACTGTCCGGTGCACCCTCTGCCAGGTGGGGCTAGGCTGGCCCAGGGAAGAGCCTTCCCCACGCAGAAACCCGAGAGCGCAGGTTTCAGAGTTGAATTATAGTGGCGCACCGGACAGTGCACCGGACTGTCCGGTGTGCCATGAGTCCAACGGCTAACTGTCAGAACTAGCCGTTGGAAACGACCGTTGGCGCACCGGTGGCGCACCGTTGGCGCACCGGTGGCAAACCGGACTGTCCGGTGCGCCAGTGCGCAGTGAAATGCCTGTAACGGCTAGTTGGTGGGTGAGGGCTATTTATACCCCCTCCACCCACCATATTCAATGTCTTGCACCCCACATTTATTCCAGCACATTGCTAGAGCATTGCAAGCACCAAAAGCCTAGTGAGGAGATAAGAGAATCCTAATCTGCATTTGTTCCTCATTAGCGCTAGCGAGAGCCACCTAGAGTACACACCACTTGCATTAGGCTTCTCTTGGTCAAGCGAAAGTCTACGGCTTGTTACTCTTGGTGATCGGCATCACCTAGTCGGCTTGGTGGCGTTGGGAGCTCGGTGATCACCGTGAAGATCTTGTTGGTGACCCGACTCAAGTTTGTAAGCGGTCTCGAGGGATCCACCGCACCGGAGTGGCAAAGGATCATCTCGTAGTGAGCACTTGGTTCTTGCGAGGACCAAGGGGGAGCGATACCCATGCGCGGGTGCTCCAACGAGGACTAGTGGAGAGTGTCGACTCTTCGATACCTCGGGAAAAATTGGAGGAGTCTTCTAAACCTTGCTTTACATTCCGCACTTAATTCAAGCACTTTACATTGTGTATTTGTTGAGGAAGTATTTGAAGTATTGTCTTAACATTGTTGCATTTCTAGTATTATATTCTTAGTGCTAGTTGTTGGGGTGAAGTTGGGCTCTTGCTTAGGTTTTAATTAGTGTTGATTTTTAGAAAAGCCCAATTCACCACCCCCCTCTTGGGCATCGTGATCCTTTCAACCCTGTTTTCCTTCCTCAGGAGCTTGCAGACGTGAGCACGGCCAAGTCGTTGTTCATCCGCCGCGAGAGCGACGTCTGGGATTCGCTGCGGTCCTAGTGGGCCGCGCTTACCGAGGCCAATGAGCGCCTTGCCCAACGGAGCGCCGAGGTGGCGGACCTTTGGCTGCTCTGTGATGAGCTGAAGTCGGAGGCAGCTGAAAGGGAAATGTGCCCTTGGGCCATTTCTAAGTATTTTGGTGATTTTGTGTCCAACACAAATGCTTAAATGTGAATTTATGCTCATGGGTGGACAAAGTGCAAATCAAGAGTAAAGGTATGTTTCTAAGCCTTAGTACGTTGGTTTTGTGTACTAATATACTTGTTGAAGTGTTAGAAACAGAAAGAAGAAGAAAAGAAAAGAGGTGAAAAAGACTTGGCTGTGTGCAGCCAAGACTCAGCTCAGTCTGGCACACCGGACTGTCCGGTGGTGCACCGGACAGTGTCCGGTGCGCCAGGCTGGCTCGGCGTGAAGTGGCCGCTCTCGGGAATTCGCCGACGGCGTACGGCTAAAATTCACCGGACTGTCCGGTGTACACCGGACTGTCCGGTGAGCCAACGGTCGGCCGGGCCAACGGTCGGCCGCGGAATCTGCGTGGGACACGTGGCCGAGCCAACGGCTAGAAGACGGCACCGGACTGTTCGGTGTGCACCGGACATGTCCGGTGCGTCAACGGCTCCCAGATCTGCAACGGTCGGCAGCGCCATTTTAGGAAGGAAATCGGGCACCGGACAGTGTCCGGTGTGCACCGGACTGTCCGGTGCCCCCGATGACAGAAGGCAAGATTGGCCTTCCAGATTTGCTCTCAACGGCTCCTAGCTGCCTTGGGGCTATAAAAGGGACCCCTAGGCGCATGGAGGAGGACACCAAGCAACCTTAGAGCATTCTTGATCATCCACACTCAGTCTTTGCGCATTCGTTTGTCATTCTCAGTGATTCGAGCTCCGTTCTAGTCAGAACTTTGAGATAGTCTTTTGAGCTCGATTCTTGGCCGTGTGTGTGCGCGTTTCACTGTGGATTTGTGTGTGTTGCTTCCCTCCCTTACTCTGTGCTTCTTTTTGATCATATACTTGTAAGGGCAAGAGACTCCAATTTGTGGAGATTCCTTGCAAACGGGATAAAGAAAAGAAAGCAAAACACTGTGGTATTCAAGTGGGTCTTTGGACCGCTTGAGAGGGGTTGATTGCAACCCTCGTCCGTTGGGACGCCACAACGTGGAGTAGGCAAGCGTTGGTCTTGGCCGAACCACGGGATAAACCACTGTGCCATCTCTGTGATTGATCTTCTGTGGTTATTGTGTTTTGTTGGGACTCCTCTCTAGCCACTTGGCATTATCTGTGCTAACACTTAACCAAGTTTTGTGGCTTAAGTTTGAAGTTTTACATGATCACCTATTCACCCCCCCCCCTCTAGGTGCTCTCAATTGGTATCGGAGCCGTTCTCTTCAAGAGGGGACTAATCGCCCGAAGAGATGGATCCTAAGGGAAAGGGGATGGTGGTCAACAACGAAAAGGAGTCTTTCGTCAACGAGCCAAAGGATGACAAGCCCACTGACTCCGGCTCGGGCTACAAGCGAAAGGAAGGGAAGAAGAAGAAGACAAAGCGCATCAAGGAGATCATATACTACGACGATAGTGATGAGTCTACTTCTTCCCAAAAGGATGACGACAACGACTACAAAAAGACGGTCAATTCGAACTTTTCATTTGATTATTCTCGTATTCAACATAGTTCGAATTCGCATTTGCTTTCCATTCCTCTTGGCAAACCTCCACACTTCGATGGGGAAGACTACGGATTTTGGAGTCACAAAATGCGTAGTCACTCATTCTCTCTCCATCCAAGCATTTGGGAGATTGTAGAGAATGGAATGAAGTTTGATAGCTCGGATAACTCTATGCTCATAAATGAACAAATCCATAGAAATGCACAAGCTACTACTGTTCTCTTAGCGTCCTTGTGCAGGGAAGAGTACAACAAGGTGAGCGGCTTGGACAATGCCAAGCAAATATGGGACACCCTCAAGATCTCTCACGAGGGGAATGACATCACCATGCTCACCAAAATGGAGTTGGTGGAGGGCGAGCTTGGACGATTCGCCATGATAAGGGGAGAGGAGCCAACCCAAACGTACAACCGGCTCAAGACCCTCATCAACAAAATAAGGAGCTACGGAAGCACGCGATGGACGGACCACGACGTCATCCGCCTAATGCTAAGATCCTTTACCGTTCTTGATCCTCATCTTGTGAACAATATTCGTGAGAATCCCAGGTACACGATGATGACGCCCGAGGAGGTACTCGGAAAATTCGTAAGCGGGCGGATGATGATCAAGGAGGCGAGATACGTCGACAATGCGTTGAACGGTCCAATCCACGAGCCTCAACCCATTGCTCTCAAGGCAACAAGGAGCAAGGAGTCGCTACCCAGCAAGGTGGCGCAAGTTGAGGCGGCCGGGCTCAATGATGAAGAGATGGCTCTCATCATCAAGAGATTCAAGACGGCGCTAAATGGTCACAAGGGGCAACCAAGGAAGACCAAGACAAAGGGGAAGCGCTCATGCTTCAAATGTGGTAAGGTTGGTCATTTTATTGCTAACTGTCCCGAAAATGATAGTGACCAGGAGCAAGGGAAGAATGGGAAGAGAGAGAACAAGAAGGTTTACAAGAAGGCCAAAGGCGAAGCACATCTTGGAAAGGAGTGGGATTCGGATTGCTCTTCGTCCGACTCTGACGACGAAGGACTCGCCGCCACTGCCTTCAACAAATCGGCCCTCTTCCCAAACAAGCATCACACTTGCCTCATGGCAAGGGAGAAGAAGGTAATCACTTGTAATGCTAATACTTATGATTCTTCTAGTGATGATGAGTCTAGTGAGGATGAAATAGATTACTCTAGTTTATTCAAGGGATTGGATAGAACTAAGATAGCTAAGATTAATGAATTGATTGATGCCTTGAATGAAAAGGATAGAATCTTAGAGAAACAAGAAGATCTTTTATATGAAGAGCATGATAAATTTGTTAGTGCACAAAATTCACTTGCTCTAGAAGTTAAAAGAAATGGAATGCTTTCTTGTGAACTTTCTACTTGTAATGAAACCATTTCTTCTTTAAAAGGTGAAATTAATGATTTAAATGCGAAACTAGAAGTAGCAAGTAAATCTAACTCTTGTGTTGAACATGTTGAAATTTGCACTAGGTGTAAGGATGTTGATATTAATGCTTGTTGTGAACACTTAGTTTCAATTTCAAAACTAAATGATGAAGTGGCTAGTCTTAATGCCCAACTTAAGACTAGCAAGAATGAATTTGATAAGCTGAAATTTACAAGGGATGCCTACACGATTGGTAGACACCCCTCAATTAAGGATGGACTTGGCTACAAGAGGGAAGCCAAGGACTTGACAAGCCATAAGGCTCCTATCTCCGCCAAGGAGAAAGGGAAGGCTCCTATGGCTAGTAGTACTAAAAGGAACCATGCTTTTATGTATCATGATAGGAGACAAACTAGAAATGCTTATAGGAGTTATAAGGCTTATGATGATTTTGACTCTCATGCCATGTTTGCTTCTAGTTCTTCCTATATGCATGGTAGAAATATGTCTAGGAGAAATGCTATTCATCATGTGCCTAGAAAGAATATTATTCATGCTCCTAGGAAAGTAGTGAATGAACCTTCTACAATTTATTGTGCTTTAAATGCTTCCTTTGCTATTTGTAGAAAGGATAGGAAAATAGTTGCTAGGAAGTTAGGGGCAAAATGCAAGGGAGACAAAACTTGCATTTGGGTCCCTAAGGATATTTGCACTAACCTTGTAGGACCCAACATGAGTTGGGTACCTAAGACCCAAGCCTAAATTTGCCTTGCAGGTTTATGCATCCGGGGGTTCAAGCTGGATTATCGATAGCGGATGCACAAACCATATGACGGGGGAGAAGAAGATGTTCACCTCCTACGTCAAAAATAAGGATTCCCAAGATTCAATTATATTCAGTGATGGGAATCAAGGCAAGGTAAAAGGGTTAGGTAAAATTGCAATTTCTAATGAGCACTCAATCTCCAATGTGTTTTTAGTTGAGTCTCTTGGTTACAATTTGCTATCTGTTAGTCAACTATGCAATATGGGATATAATTGTCTTTTTACAAATGTAGATGTGTCTGTCATTAGAAGAAGTGATGGTTCACTAGCCTTTAAGGGTGTATTAGACGGCAAGCTTTACTTAGTTGATTTTGCAAAAGAAGAGGCCGGTCTAGATGCATGCTTAATGGCTAAGACTTGCATGGGCTGGCTGTGGCATCGCCGCTTAGCACATGTGGGGATGAAGAACCTCCACAAGCTTCTAAAGGGAGAACACGTGATAGGTCTAACCAATGTTCATTTCGAAAAAAATAGACCTTGTGCAGCCTGTCAAGCAGGGAAACAGGTGGGAGGCTCTCATCACACCAAAAATGTGATGACAACATCAAGACCCCTGGAGCTGCTACATATGGATCTCTTCGGACCCGTCACCTATCTGAGCATAGGAGGAAGTAAGTATGGTCTAGTTATTGTTGATGACTTTTCCCGCTTCACTTGGGTGTTCTTTTTGCAGGATAAGTCTGAAACCCAAGGGACCCTCAAGCGCTTTCTAAGGAGAGCTCAAAATGAGTTTGAGCTCAAGGTGAAGAAGATAAGGAGCGACAACGGGTCCGAATTCAAGAACCTTCAAGTGGAGGAGTTTCTTGAGGAGGAGGGGATCAAGCACGAGTTCTCCACTCCCTACACACCACAGCAAAATGGTGTGGTAGAGAGGAAGAACAGGACGCTAATCGATATGGCAAGGACGATGCTTGGAGAGTTCAAGACCCCCGAGTGCTTTTGGTCGGAAGATGTGAACACGGCTTGCCACGCCATCAACAGGGTCTACCTTCATCGACTCCTCAAGAAGACTTCGTATGAGCTACTAACCGGTAACAAACCCAATGTATCGTACTTTCGTGTATTTGGGAGCAAATGCTACATTCTAGTGAAGAAGGGTAGAAATTCTAAGTTTGCTCCCAAAGCTGTAGAAGGGTTTTTATTAGGTTATGATTCAAATACAAAGGCGTATAGGGTCTTCAACAAATCATCGGGTTTGGTTGAAGTCTCTAGCGACGTTGTATTTGATGAGACTAATGGCTCTCCAAGAGAGCAAGTTGTTGATTGTGATGATGTAGATGAAGAAGATGTTCCGACGGCCGCTATACGAACCATGGCGATTGGAGAAGTGCGGCCACAGGAACAAGATGAACGAGATCAACCTTGTTCCTCAATAACGGTGCATCCCCCAACTCAAGACGATGAACAGGTTCATCAAAAGGAGGCGTGTGATCAAGGGGGAGCACAAGATGATCACGTGATGGAGGAAGAAGCGCAACCGGCACCTCCAACCCAAGTTCGAGCGGTGATTCAAAGGGATCATCCCGTCGACCAAATTTTGGGTGACATTAGCAAGGGAGTAACTACTCGATCTCGATTAGTTAATTTTTGTGAGCATTACTCCTTTGTCTCTTCTATTGAGCCTTTCAGGGTAGAGGAGGCCTTGCTAGATCCGGATTGGGTATTGGCCATGCAGGAGGAACTCAACAACTTCAAGCGCAATGAAGTTTGGACACTGGTGCCTCGTCCCAAGCAAAATGTTGTGGGAACCAAGTGGGTGTTCCGCAACAAACAGGACGAGCACGGGGTGGTGACGAGGAACAAGGCTCGACTTGTGGCAAAAGGTTATGCCCAAGTCGCAGGTTTGGACTTTGAGGAGACTTTTGCTCCTGTGGCTAGGCTAGAATCAATTCGTATCTTGCTAGCATATGCCGCTCACCATTCTTTCAGGTTGTTCCAAATGGATGTGAAGAGCGCTTTCCTCAACGGGCCAATCAAGGAGGAGGTGTACGTGGAGCAACCCCCTGGCTTCGAGGATGAACGGTACCCCGACCACGTGTGTAAGCTCTCTAAGGCGCTCTATGGACTTAAGCAAGCCCCAAGAGCATGGTATGAATGCCTTAGAGACTTTTTAATGGCTAATGCTTTCAAGGTTGGGAAAGCCGATCCAACTCTTTTTACAAAGACATGTGATGGTGATTTGTTTGTGTGCCAAATTTATGTCGATGACATAATATTTGGTTCTACTAACCAAAAGTCTTGTGAAGAGTTTAGCAGGGTAATGACGCAGAAATTCGAGATGTCGATGATGGGCGAGTTGAACTACTTCCTTGGGTTCCAAGTGAAGCAACTCAAGGATGGCATCTTCATCTCCCAAATGAAGTACACGCAAGATCTGCTAAAGCGGTTTGGGATGAAGGACGCCAAGCCCGCAAAGACTCCGATGGGAACCGACGGACACACCGATCTCAACAAAGGAGGTAAGTCCGTTGATCAAAAAGCATACCGGTCAATGATAGGGTCTTTACTTTATTTATGTGCTAGTAGACCGGATATTATGCTTAGCGTATGCATGTGTGCTAGATTTCAATCCGATCCTAAGGAGTGTCACTTAGTGGCAGTGAAGCGAATTCTTAGATATTTGGTTGCTACGCCTTTGACTTGGTTGGATACTCAGACTCCGACTATGCTGGATGTAAGGTCGATAGGAAGAGTACATCAGGGACGTGCCAATTCTTAGGAAGGTCCCTGGTGTCGTGGAACTCTAAGAAACAAACCTCCGTTGCCCTATCCACCGCTGAGGCCGAGTATGTTGCCGCAGGACAGTGTTGCGCGCAACTACTTTGGATGAGGCAAACCCTCCGGGACTTTGGCTACAATCTGAGCAAAGTCCCACTCCTATGTGACAATGAGAGTGCTATCCGCATGGCGGAAAATCCTGTTGAACACAGCCGCACAAAGCACATAGACATCCGGCATCACTTTTTGAGAGACCACCAGCAAAAGGGAGATATCGAAGTGTTTCATGTTAGCACCGAGAACCAGCTAGCCGATATCTTTACCAAGCCTCTAGATGAGAAGACCTTTTGCAGGCTGCATAGTGAGCTAAATATCTTAGATTCGCGGAACTTGGATTGAATTGTAGCATATATGTGTTTATGCCCTTGATCATGTTTATTCTGCATTTTGTTGCTTATTGTGGTGCTCAAGTTGTACAAACACACCCTGGACCTCACAAGTCCGTGGCAAAATGATGCACAGTTTTAGGGGGAGATGTGTTACAACTTGACCCTTTGAGACTAACCATATGCTTGAGTTTGCTTGTTTTAGTCTCAAAGGAGAATTGAAAGGGAAAAGGTGGACTTGGACCATGAAAGACTTCCACTGCACTCCGATGAGAGGGTAACTTATTCCAAGTTCATCTCATGAACTCTTATTGACATTTGCTCTTAATTGAAGATTTTGGTGAGGCAATGGGGTTATAGAGCCAAGATTAATCCCGTTTTGGTGTTTGATGCCAAAGGGGGAGAAAATAAAGGCCAAAGCGATAAATGGATCAGCTACCACTTGAGAGATTTTGAAAATAGTAGAATAGAGCTTTTGGTTTGTCAAAACTCTTTTGTTGTCTCTCTTATCAAAAGTTGGCTTCTTGTGGGGAGAAGTATTGATTATGGGAAAAAGGGGGAGTTTTTGAAATCTTTGATCAATCTCTTTTGGAATGACTCTCTTTATGTTTCAATATGTGTGTTTGACTTAGAGATAGAGATTTGAGTTTGATTTGCAAAAACAAACCAAGTGGTGGCATAGAGTGATCCATATATGTCAAAAATGAATCAAAATAATTTGAGTTGTTATTTAAAGTGTTTTTGTACTTGTTCTACTTGCTTTATGTTGTGTTGGCATAAATCACCAAAAAGGGGGAGATTGAAAGGGAAATGTGCCCTTGGGCCATTTCTAAGTATTTTGGTGATTTAGTGTCCAACACAAATGCTTAAATGTGAATTTATGCTCATGGGTGGACAAAGTGCAAATCAAGAGTAAAGGTATGTTTCTAAGCCTTAGTACATTGGTTTTGTGTACTAATATACTTGTCGAAGTGTTAGAAACAGAAAGAAGAAGAAAAGAAAAGAGGTGAAAAAGACTTGGCTGTGTGCAGCCAAGACTTAGCTCAGTCTGGCACACCGGACTGTCCGGTGGTGCACCGGACAGTGTCCGGTGCGCCAGGCTGGCTCGGCGTGAAGTGGCCGCTCTCGGGAATTCGCCGACGGCGTACGGCTAAAATTCACCGGACTGTCCGGTGTACACCGGACTGTCCGGTGAGCCAACGGTCAGCCGGGCCAACGGTCGGCCGCGGAATCTGCGCGGGACACGTGGCCGAGCCAACGGCTAGAAGACGGCACCGGACTGTCCGGTGTGCACCGGACATGTCCGGTGCGTCAACGGCTCCCAGATCTGCAACGGTCGGCAGCGCCATTTTAGGAAGGAAATCGGGCACCGGACAGTGTCCGGTGTGCACCGGACTGTCCGGTGCCCCCGATGATAGAAGGCAAGATTGGCCTTCCAGATTTGCTCTCAACGGCTCCTAGCTGCCTTGGGGCTATAAAAGGGACCCCTAGGCGCATGGAGGAGGACACCAAGCAACCTTAGAGCATTCTTGATCATCCACACTCAGTCTTTGCGCATTCGTTTGTCATTCTCAGTGATTCGAGCTCCGTTCTAGTGAGAACTTTGAGATAGTCTTTTGAGCTCGATTCTTGGCCGTGTGTGTGCGCGTTTCGCTGTGGATTTGTGTGTGTTGCTTCCCTCCCTTACTCTGTGCTTCTTTTTGATCATATACTTGTAAGGGCAAGAGACTCCAATTTGTGGAGATTCCTTGCAAACGGGATAAAGAAAAGAAAGCAAAACACTGTGGTATTCAAGTGGGTCTTGGACCGCTTGAGAGGGGTTGATTGCAACCCTCGTCCGTTGGGACGCCACAACGTGGAGTAGGCAAGCGTTGGTCTTGGCCGAACCACGGGATAAACCACTGTGCCATCTCTGTGATTCATCTTCTGTGGTTATTGTGTTTTGTTGGGACTCCTCTCTAGCCACTTGGCATTATCTGTGCTAACACTTAACCAAGTTTTGTGGCTTAAGTTTGAAGTTTTACAGGATCACCTATTCACCCCCCCCCTCTAGGTGCTCTCAGTAGCGGTGGCGCGGACAGAGGTGACGTCGGCACGAGCGGAGGCTTCATCGGCCCAGGAGGAGGTGGCTTCCCAGGCCGAGGAGATGCAGCAGCGGCAGCTGGAGCTTGGCCAAGTCATCGGCGAGCGGGACCAATCTCGGAGCCAAGCTACCGAGGCCGTGAGCCGGGCTGAGGCCCTTAGGGGTCAGCTAGCTGAGGCTACGGAGCGGCTAGCCGAGGTGTCCACTTGGGCCGGGACCCTTGCGGAGGGCCTGGCCGTGGCCGTCGGGTCTGCCCAGTCCGCCCAAGCCATGGCCTCACAGCAGCGCGCCCAGGCCAAAGGTCTGTTTTGTCCGCTTTATGTTTTTGTTTTTGTCTCCATTCTTCACCTCGTGTCTGAAGAATATTGCCCGGCTGTATGCAGGGTTCGAGACGGCTCTTAACGAGTCTGTCGAGAACTGCAAGGCGCTTGCCCAGGCGGCTGAGCAGAAGGAGGCCGACCGCGTGGCCATGTCCGAGGCTATCTCGGCCTTTTGCCGGGCCTTCGGCCTCGACGACGTCCCCTCGGGTAGCTCCCCCCAGAGTCACCTACGGGCCTTGGGCGGCCATGTGCGCAGCAGACTCCGCGGGGTGCTGCACCATGGCGTTAGGCAGGCCTTCGCCGTCCTCGCTTCCCACTACGACGTGGATCTAGAGCGGGTCAGCGAGGGGTACTGCTTACCCGACGAAGAGGAGGCCGCCTTAGCCGAGGTCCAAAGGCTTGACGTGGCTGTCGAGGGCCCAAGCGCGGCGCTGGCTTCCTCCTTTGAGGTGGAGATCCTTCCGCCCGTGTCGCCGTCTGAGGCCGGGCCAGATTCTGCCGAGGGTGGAAACGACGCCGAGGGTGCTGCTCCTCCCCCTGCCGATGTTTGAGCCTGCAAGAACAATTTATTTTAAGTATGCGTATGTTTTTGTGGCTGCTGAGGCCTAAACATTTTTATTGTCGGATTATAAAGCTGCGTTTTCTTTCCTCTTGTTTCGTGCGTTAGGACTTGTTCGTCGGTAGCAGAATCACTTATCCGAGCGTGAGTTACTTTTCGCGGAAGGTGATGAGTGAGGTATCCATATCCCGAAGGCGTAGGAGTCCCTGGGCCCGGTCGGCCTTGCCGTTTAAGTTTCCTCTCGTCGTTTTTAAGATTTCGTTATCGATATAGTCGAAAAGCACGAAAGTCGTTTTGGCGGAAAACTTTTCCGAGGAAAATTTTGACGCAGAGGGGGTTCCCCCCTTCTAGCCCCCGAGGGAGGTTCGGTTTTTGCTGGGGCAAGGCCGATCCTCCCTTGACGGTTAGACTTTATTTATACACATAAAGAAAGCGAGATACATGAACGACTTGAAACATTTTAAGGGTAGAAGTGACGTAGCTGTTCGATGTTCCAAGCGTTGCTGTAGACTTCGCCTCGATCGTTGGCCAGCTTGTATGTCCCAGGCTTCAAAATCTTGGCGATGATGAACGGCCCTTCCCAGGGAGGAGTAAGCTTGTGGCGCCCTCGGGCGTCTTGTCGTAGCCGAAGTACCAAGTCTCCTACTTGGAAGCCACGGGGCCAAACCCTTCGGGCGTGGTAGCGTCGCAGAGACTGCTAGTACTGTGCCGAGTGTAGTAAGGCTACGTCCCGAGCCTCTTCCAGCTGGTCCAATGAATCCTCTCGGCTGGTCTGGTTGTTTTGGTTGTCGTATGCCTTTTTCCTCGGGGAACCGTATTCCAAGTCCGTGGGTAAGATGGCCTCGGCTCCATAGACTAGGAAAAACGGCGAGAAGCCCGTGGCCCGGCTCGATGTCGTTCTCAGACTCCAAACCACTGAGGGTAGTTCTTTTATCCACCGCTTGCCAAACTTGTTGAGGTCGTTGTAGATCATCGGTTTTAGTCCCTGCAAAATCATGCCATTGGCGCGCTCCACCTGCCCATTTGTCATCGGATGAGCCACGGCGGCCCAGTCCACACGGATGTGGTGGCCTTCGCAAAAGTCTAGGAACTTTTTCCCAGTGAATTGCGTGCCATTGTCAGTGATGATGGAGTTTGGGACCCCAAAGTGATGGATGATATTTGTGAAGAATGCCACCGCCTGCTCGGACCCGATGCTGGTTAAGGGTCAGACTTCGATCCACTTGGAGAATTTGTCGATGGCAACCAGCAGGTGCGTGAAGCCCCCGGGTGCCTTCTGCAAGGGACCGACGAGGTCCAGACCCCATACGGCAAACAGCCAAGTGATAGGTATTGTCTGCAGGGTCTGAGCGGGCAGGTGCGTCTGTCTCGCGTAGAATTGACACCCTCGGCAGGATCGTACAATCCTAGTGGCGTCGGCCACCGCGATCGGCCAGTAGAAACCTTGTCGGAAAGCGTTTCCCACGAGGGCCTAAGGTGCTGCATGGTGACCGCAAGCCCCCGAGTGTATTTCTTGTAACAGCTCTTGTCCTTGGGCGACGGATATGCATCGTTGGATAATGTCTGAGGGGCTGCGGTGGTACAACTCTTTTTCATCACCCAGTAAAACGAATGACTTGGCACGCCGAGCCAGTCGTCGAGCTTCGTCCTTGTCGAGGGGTAGCTCTCCTCGGAGGAGATATT
Organism: Zea luxurians; assembly: GCA_029449295.1. Taxonomy (NCBI): domain Eukaryota; kingdom Viridiplantae; phylum Streptophyta; class Magnoliopsida; order Poales; family Poaceae; genus Zea; species Zea luxurians. The sequence continues at coordinate 5,564,985 of JAOPSE010000005.1, read as the reverse complement.
CTAGGTATGGGGTCTGCCAGTTCTGGTTTGGCGTAACCCCGTGCTGCTCTCTCTTGACGCGCAGGGCCTCACCCTCGGTGGCCGAGGGTACCTCGGGCTGGGCCGAGGTCCCCTCGGATTCGGGCGCGTCGTCGAGTTTGACGGATGGTTGATATATGTCCCTAGAGAAGACGTTCGGGGGAACCGTCGTCCGCCCCGAGGCTATTTTAGCCAGCTCATTCGTAGTCTCGTTGTACCATCGAGCAACATGGTTGAGTTCCAGCCCGTAGAACTTATCTTCCAAGCACCGAACTTTGTCGTAGTAGGCCTCCATTTTTCGATCGCGACAGTGGGAGTTCTTCATGACTTGGTCAATAACGAGCTGCGAGTCGCCACGAGCGTCGAGGCGCCGAACCCCTAGCTCGACGGTGATGTGCAACCCATTAACCAAAGCCTTGTACTCGGTCACGTTGTTTGACGCCGGAAAATGGAGGCGTATCACGTAGCGCACGTGTTTCCCGAGGGGTGAGATGAGCAGTAAGCCAGCACCTGCTCCGGTTTTGATAAGCGACCCATCGAAGTACATGGTCCAAAGTTCGACCTGGATTGGAGCTGCCGGCAATTGGGTGTCGACCCATTCAGCCAGGAAGTCTGCCAAGACTTGAGATTTTATGGCCTTCCGAGGAGCGAATGAAAGTGTTTCGCCCATGAGTTCCACCGCCCACTTTGCTATCCTACCCGAGGCCTCTCGGCACTGGATGATCTCTCCCAGGGGAAAGGATGACACCACAGTCACCGGATGAGACTCGAAGTAGTGTCGCAACTTTCGCCGTGTTAGAATTACTGCGTATAGTAGCTTCTGGATTTCTGGGTAGCGGATCTTGGTCTCGGATAGCACCTCGCTGATGAAGTAGACCGGCCTCTAGATGAGCAGTGCATGCCCTTCTTCTCGTCTCTCGACTACGACTGCAGCGCTGACTACCTGAGTGGTTGCGGCTACGTAAATCAAGAGGGCTTCTCCCGCAGCGGGGGCACCAAGATGGGCACATTAGTAAGGAGTGCCTTTAAGTTTCCGAGGGCTTCTTCGGCCTCGGGGGTCCAAGTAAAGCGCTCGGCCTTCCTTAAGAGGCGGTACAAGGGCAATCCTTTCTCGCCAAGGCGCGAGATGAAGCGGATCAAAGCCGCAAGGCATCCCATGACCCTTTGTACTCCTTTTAAATCTTTGATAGGTCCCATGTTGGTGATGGCTGCGATTTTCTCTGGGTTGTCTTCGATGCCCCGTTCGGAGATGATGAACCCTAGGAGCATGCCTCGGGGGACTCCGAAGACACACTTCTCGGGATTGAGTTTTACGCCCTTCGCTCTTAGACACCTGAATGTTATCTCAAGGTCAGAGAGGAGGTCGGAGGCTTTCCTTGTTTTGACAACGATGTCATCGACGTAAGCCTCGACCGTTCTGCCGATGTGCTCTCCGAACATGTGGTTCATGCACCTCTGGTATGTTGCACCTGCATTCCTCAAGCCAAATGGCATAGTAGTATAACAATACATGCCAAAAGGTGTGATAAAAGAAGTCGCGAGCTGGTCGGATTCTTTCATCTTGATTTGGTGATAGCCTGAATAGGCATCGAGGAAAGACAGGGTTTCGCACCCAGCAGTGGAGTCCATAATTTGATTGATGTGAGGCAGAGGGTAGGGAACCTTCGGACATGCTTTATTTAACCCAGTGTAGTCCACGCACATCCTCCATTTCTCACCTTTTTTCTTTACAAGCATAGGGTTAGCTAAACATTCTGGATGGAATACCTCTTTGATGAACCCTGCAGCCATTAGCTTGTGGACCTCCTCGCCTATGGCTCTGCGCTTTTCTTCATTAAAACGGCGCAGGTGCTGCTTCACGGGTCGGACACCGGCTCGGATGTCCAATGAGTGCTCGGCGACATCCCTCGGTATGCCGGGCATGTCCGAGGGACTCCACGCAAAAATTTCGGCGTTTGCGCTGCTTCCTATTTGGGGTCGAGCTCGAAGCCGATCATGACTTTCTTGCCGGCGTCGTTGCTGGGGTCGAGAGGGACAGACTTAACCGCCTCGGCCGGTTCGATGTTGCCGGCGTGGCGCTTCGCATCAGGCGCCTCTTTGGAGAGGCAATCCAGGTCGACGATGAGGGCCTCGGACTCGGTGATGGCCTCAGTGTACTCCACACATTCCACGTCGCACTCGTAAGTGTGGTGGTACATGGATCCGACGGTGATGGTTCCCTTGGGGCCTGGCATCTTGAGCTTGAGGTATGTGTAGTTGGGGACGACCATGAACTTGGCGTAGCACGGTCTTCCTAGCACCGCGTGATAGGTCCCTCGGAACCCGACTACCTCGAAAGTGAGGGTTTCCTTTCGGAAATTGGAGGGAGTTCCGAAGCAGACGCCAGCACCGCGTGATAGGTCCCTCAGAACCCGACTACCTCGAAAGTGAGGGTTTCCTTTCGGAAATTGGAGAGAGTTCCGAAGCAGACGGGCAAATCAAGTTGTCCAAGGGGCAAGACGCGCTTGCTGAGGACAATCCCGTGAAAGGGTGCTGCACCGGCCCGGATCGTGGACAGTTCGACCCCCAAGAGCCCTAGGGTCTCGGCGAAGATGATGTTGAGGCTGCTGCCTCCGTCCATGAGAACCTTGGTGAGCCTAGCGTTGCCGATGACAGGGTCGACGACAAGCGGGTACCTTCCTGGGCTCGGTACGCAGTCGGGGTGGTCGCCTTGGTCGAAGGTAATGGGTTTGTCGGACCAGTCTAGGTAGACGGGCGCTGCTACCTTCACCGAGCAGACCTCCCGGCGCTCCTGCTTGCGATGTTGAGCCGAGGCATTTGCCACCTGCCCGCCGTAGATCATGAAGCAGTTGTGGACCTCTAGGAACTCCTCTTCCTTGTCGCCCCCTTCTTGTTGTTGCCTTGGTCCTTGCCACCTTCTGCCGAGGGTCCGGCCTTGTTGAAGTAATGCCGGAGCATGTCGCACTCTTCAAGGGTGTGCTTGACGGGACCCCTGTGATAGGGGCACGACTCCTTGAGCATCTTGTCGAACATGTTGGCCCCTCTGGGAGGCTTCCGAGGATTCCTGTGTTCGGTAGCAGCGATGAGATCCGCGTCAACGGTGTCGCATTTTGCTTGCGCCTTCTTCCTGGTCTTCTTCTTCATGCCACGCTGGACGAACGCCTTGGGGACGTCTTCCTTCTGTCTTCCCTGAGGCTGCTTGTCCTTCCGGAAGATGGCTTCAACCGCCTCCTGACCAGAGGCAAACTTGGTGGCTATGTCCATCAATTCACTTGCCTTGGTGGGAGTCTTCCGTCCCAGTTTACTCACCAGGTCCCGGCAAGTGGTGCCGGCGAGGAATGCCCCAATGACGTCCGAGTCGGTGATGTTGGGCAACTCGGTGCGCAGCTTGGAAAACCACCGGATGTACTCTCGCAGGGATTCCCCTGGCTGATGGCGGCAGCTTCGGAGATCCCATGAGTTCCCAGGGCACACGTACGTACCTTGGAAATTTCTAGCGAAAGCCTTGACCAGGTCATCCCAGTCAGAGATCTGTGTAGGAGGCAGATGCTCCAGCCAGGCCCGGGCAGCGTCAGAGAGGAAAAGGGGGAGGTTGCGGATGATGAGGTTGTCGTTGCCCGTCCCTCCCAACTGGCACGCCAGCCGGTAATCCGCAAGCCACAACTCCAGCCTTGTCTCCCCTAAGTACTTGGTGATGGTAGTCGGGGCTCGGAACTGGGCCGGGAACGGCGCCCGTCGTATGGCCCGGCTGAAGACTCGCGGACCTGGTGGTTCGGGCGAGGGGCTCCGATCCTCCTCACTGTTGTAGCGTCCTCCGCGCCTAGGATGGTAGCCTCGGCGCACCCATTCCTCGAGGCGGGCTCGACGATCGCGGCGGTGTTGTTCGCTGCCTAGGCGGCCCGGGGCTGCAGGCGTCCCGTCCCTTGTGCGCTCGGTGTGGACCGAGGCCTCCCGCATGCGTCGGGGGGACGTTGCGCGATGCTCCGAGGGGCACTCTCGCCTTCGGGAGGCAGAGCTCTCGGCTTGTCGGACTGCAGCATCTTCCAGGAGATCCTTGAGTTCGCCCTGGATACGTCGCCCCTCGGTGGTGGATGGCTCCGGCATTGTTCGAAGTAACATCGCTGCTGCAGCTAGGTTCTGGCCGACCCCGCTGAAGGCTGGGGGCAGCCTTGCCCTGGCATCGTCAATGATACGGCGCTGGACGTCCCGGGCCCGATGACGCGCTCCTCCGGCGAGTGCCCGGCCTGCCCACTCCTGCTCGATGTTTTGTCGGAGTTGCACAAGCCGCCCCGTTTCTTCGTCGAGCTTGGCCTGCATCTCGCGGAGTTGATCGAGCTGTGTGTCCTGACCCCCCACAGGGACTCGGACCACAGCTAGCTCCCGCGGGATCTCAACGCGAGACGCAGGCGCAGGGGCGTCGTCATTCTCTGGCATGCCGAGACGGTCGTCTTTGTCGTGATCCCCCTGATCGATGTGGAAACACTCACGACTTGGGTCGTAACCCTCGTCGTCAAGGCTGTGGCCATCGTCAGAGCAACCGGAGAGGCAGTAGTCACATGCGGACATGAAGTCTCGCATGGCACTGGGATCACTGAGTCTGGAGAAATCCCAACTGAAGTCAGGGTCGTCCTCTTCCTCGGAACCCGCGGGTCCGTAGGTTGAGACGGTCGTCAGTCGGTCCTAGGTTGACCATATATGGTACCCTGGAAGGTCAGGATATGCCCTTGCAAAAGCGCTCACCGAAGCGGGGTCGCTTGGTGGATCGAAGCTGAATCTAAAGAGAACAGGATGGAAGACTGATGGTACCTCCTGGTTGATGGACGATGGTGAAGTCGCATCGGGGACGGAGTGCATCATTATCTCAGGTGCGAGACTAATGTCCGACAAGTCCCTCGCAAGGGTGCCGGCGTCATCAGTCCGCTTGGGGTTGGCACGTTGCTAGGAAGCGACACCCGTCGTTGTCTCAGGTGCGAGGACAACACCCGACATGTCCCCCGCAGGTGTGCCAGCGTCGTCGGCTCACTCTGGTCCGACAGCCGACGAAGTGCTGCCTCGTGCCTGGCCACGGTTGCTCCGTCTTCTCCTCCTCCGGTGAGGAGGGTGGCGGGGCAAACCCGGATGTTCCTCTTCTGCCATGGGGAGATGCTATCGTCGAGTTCGCCGCCACCGGGCGAGCCGATGACCGTCGTTGTTGTCGTGCTGCGAGAGGAGGAGTACCATGTCGTAGCTGCCGTCGCGAGACATGAACTCGAGACTCCCGAAGCGGAGCACCGTCCCGGGCTGAAGAGGCTGCTGAAGACTGTCCATCTGGAACCCAACGGGAAAGTGTTTGTTAACACGCAGCAGGACCCCTACCTGGCGTGCCAACTGTCGGCGTTTCGGACCCGCGAGGACCCTCTACCGACCAGTGAATTTGTCGCTGCGTGTCCCTACCCAGATGGGTTGATGCAAGATGGAACACAAGAGGGAAGATGAGGCTTATATTATCTTGCACCGGGGTGCTCGTAGTAGGGGTTACAAGCGTCGCGAGAGAGAGAGGGAGAGGGTCCAGCCCTGAGGTGAGCTGTCTGAGTTAGCCTCCTCTGCGTTTCTCCCACTCTGCCTGCCTCTGCTCGCCTCAGGAAGGCCCTGGTGTAATACTCAAAATTGTATACAAGAAATATATAGTGATTTCCTTATTTTATGTGCCATATTTGCATCATGAAAAGAGCATACATAAAATTAAGAGGGATTAATTAAAACAAATGATACTAACATAAAATAAAGTGCATCTTGTTGGAGTTTTATATGTTTGTGCATTAAATAATAATAATAATAATAATAATAATAATAATAATAATAATAATAATAATAATAATAATAATAAGATAATAATTCTAAAGGTTGGATTAAACCCTAAATTAAAATTAGGGTTTTGAAAATAAGAAGAAGAGAAAGGATACAAAAATATAAATAATATAATTATATATCTAAAATTGGTATTATTAATTTCACAAAAATGATAGAGAACATATTTGGCACAAATTCAAATTTAAATTCGAATTCAAACTAAACTTAGAAAATAAGAAAATAGGAAGAAAAGATAAAAAGAAAAAGAATAAAAACCTCATGGGCCTCAGTACTTCAATTCAGCCCACTTCTGATTCCACCGGCATAGCCCAACTCCCCACCCGCCTTCTCCACGCGCGCGCTTGACGCCCTCTACCACGTGGGGCCAGCGGGTCAGCCATATTACGTTGTGCGCGCGCCTAGCTGCTGACAGGAGGGGCCTACCTCTCAGCTGTCGCCTCACATCGCTGTTTGGTGGGCCCAGGGTGTCAGATTCGTCCTCAACTGCATCGCGAGGATCTCGGCGAGGCTTGCGGCGCCACGATTGTTCTGAGCCTGGCGTGACTCCGAGCCCTCTCGGGTATAAAGCCTCGCACCACCGTTCCTTATCCATTCCTCTCCGCTCCACAGCTCCCCTAAGTCCGTCGTCGCCGTTCTCTGGCTTTTCTAACTCGCGCACAGAAAACCTAGAGATCTCGCCCCAAGCGCGAATCCGCCGCCATTGACAGCCTAAACCTACCCCGCCGCCTGCTAGGAAGTGTTGGTCGAGCGGTCACCGTGTAAGAGTTGCTGGCGGCCGTCTATCAACTCCATCCACGGTCGGAGAGATCTCCTGGGCGCGTCTGGTGCCGCTGCGGTGTGTGATTGGGCCCCTGCCGTCTCGATTCAAGGTATTGAAACCACCAGAAAGTTCGCCATCTCCCTTGCTTCGCGTAGAACCAAACCGCTCGGGTAGATGGGCGCCAGATGATCGGCTGGTCGCGCGCCGGCGTGCTTTCTGGTGGGGACGCGGGTACTCTGGTCAACCTCGGCTGCAGGGTAGAAGAGAGGCGCCTAGCCGTGCGATTGGATGCGGGCGGATAGGATTAGTTTGATAGCGTACCCCTTCGTTCTGGAGATCTCTGGTCGTTCATCTGCGAATTAGCGTGCACGATTTTCCCACGGGGGTGTTGGATCCGAACCATAGAATCAAGATCTTGCGGTTACCACGTTGTCCTGTTCCAGTGGAGTTGTGATCTAATCTGCGCCACTCGCGCGGCATCCAACGGCCAGAAACCATAGATACCCCTTCGCGGGTTAGTTTTACACATGAGACCCTCTGGTATTTGAGAATAAACCCGCCGTCCAAATTCATTATTCACTGAGTCTAGGAATTTATGCGAGCAACCCCCTTTTTCAATTGTGCCCCTCTATTTTTAGGGAAACAACCCGCGGTCCACAGGGACTGTGCACTGAGTCTAGAAAATCTTTCGCATAGACCCCTGCTGTTCTCTGTAATTATGCGCCCAGTCCAGAATGGTATTTAACCCGAGAATTTAAATTGTAAATAGATTTTAATATAAAAATAAGTGCTAGAGTTTGTAAAAATCATAGAAAATTCATTTTAGCACCAAATTGAACCATTCCAGTTTCTAAAATTTTGTAATATTATTGTCTATCATCTAGAGTCTTTGTTTTGACATGAAAATTGTAAGAAAATTAATTTATCATTTAATCCTATTTCAAGCACATTAAATCTTAGGAAATTCATAACTTGAAATCTATAACTCCAAATTTAATGATTCCAGTTCCTATGATCTCATTTTAATGTGTAGATTTTTATTGTATATTTTATTTATCTGTTTGATGTGATGTTAATTTATGCTATACTATGTATGTATTGTGTGATGCGAGTAGACGAGCAAGCCACTGTGGATTCTGAGGTTCAGCAAGTAGAAGTAGCTGAGCAGGAGCTCATTGAAGGCAAGTTGTGCCCTTGATCACTTACTTTTTCCTAGCCATATTCTTATTAATTATAATGATCTGCATAGGTTAATTTTGATGGGACCCAATAGGTTACCCCAGTTTTGGTTATCTTTATACCTTGTTCACCACTGAAATATTTTTGGGTATTACCTGCTATTGCTTTATGTGGATTTGGGTATGGAGATACACTATTTATGATTACTCTTTTATTATCTTTTTATTATTACTATTCATGTTAAGATCATTATGTTAATGGGAACATGGAGCGACCACCCGGGAAAACAGTGCTACCACAAGGGTATAATGGGACGCCCTTGGCTGATTAACTAGGAAAGCTAGTGGATGACTTCCTTACCTGAAAGGGGCAAGGGCAGTAGGGGAGTGGTCAGTATAGGGAGGTCCTTGGGTTGATTTTGTTGCGATGGCGGTCAGGCGAGGGATTCCTGCACTGGAGCTTCCTATAAACTGTAGCGGGATTTCTGAAGCTAGTGGAACTTTGTAAAGGCCTCGTAGTGTTACCCTGCCTCGCCTCCTCGGTAGAGGTGTATGGGATTGGCCATCTCTTGGCAGATGGGTAACATGGCTTGTGGGTAAAGATGCGCAACCTCTGCAGAGTGTAAAACTGGTATACTAGCCGTGCTCACGGTCATGAGCAGCTCGGACCCTCACATGATTAATTTATGGAACTTAAATTTAATTTGACATTTGCATCGCATTTGGGATTATTTTACTATTACTTTTCTTTATTACTATTAAGGTTTGGTATTTACTTACACCTAGTAATTGCTAATAAAATTTTGACCAACTTATAAAAGCAATGCTCAACTTCAGCCTCTATTTCATTGATCAGCCGTACACTACATGAACTCCCACCTTTGGTGAGTTCATGTCACATTATTCCCCACAAATTGTTGAGCTATGAACGTATGTGAGCTCACTCTTGCTGTCTCACACCCCCCCACAGGAGAAGAGCAGGTGGTTCAGGAGGAGCCACAAGGCGAGGAGTTTGATCTGATCTAGGTGGCGTTTCTCAGTTGACATTGGTGCCAACGATCCTTAGTTCATTTTATATTTATTCTTTTATTTTGTAATAAGTCTTCCGCTATGTAATAAATACTCTGATGTATCGTGACATTTATCTCTATACACTCTATTATTATATATGTTGTCTTCTTGGCGCATGTATGAGATGCACCCGGATTTGTCCCTTGAATCCGGGTGTGACACCTGGACATCCCCTTTTATAGATACAAGAAGATGGTCCAGCTGTACAATGGGGGTGTAGCTATGTGCTAATGTGGCCGGCGAAGAAGTACTTGAGCCCTGTAGAAGCGCAGCTGGCGGTGCGGCAGGGGTCCTGCTGACGTTTCTATGCTTTCGTAGAGAGTTGAGAACAGTCGACGTCATGGACGCACGCAGGGAACCATCATTACCTGTTACCGGAGTAATCTAGATGGGACACCGGTCTTGTTCCTTCATAGCCTGAGGCAGCTAGCTAGGGGTAGGGTAATGATGTATCCCCAGTGGCGTAGTCGGTCCGAGGCCGAGGTCGGGCGAGGCGGAGACTTCTCCTGAGGTCGAGGCTGAGGTCGGGCGAGGATGTGACTCCTCCCAAGGCCAAGGCTGAGGCCGAGGCTGAGGCCCGAGGTCGGGCGAGGCGGAGACCTTCTCCCGAGGCCGAGGCTGAGGCTGAGGCCTGGGGTCGGGTGAGGCAGAGACCTTCTCCCGCGGCTGAGGCTGAGGCCGAGGCCTGAGGTCGGGCGAGGCGGAGCTCCCTGTTGCGCCCGAGGCTGAACTCATGGGAGGTCGTGACTTACTGCCGTTGGTTTTACCCTGGTGGTTGGCACAGTAGTCGGAATAGGGTGAATAGTGTTGTTTTCCTATCAGAACGATCAGTAAAGGGGCGAAGTGACTGCGGTCACTTCGACCTTGCCGACTGAGGCGCGCGTGTGAGGATAAGGTGTCAGGCGATCCTCGCATTAAATGCGCATGCGATACGGTCGGTTGGTAAGGCAATTTGGTCGAGGTCGATGCACGACAAAGTTTGCCTGAGCTTGGCTTAGGCAAGCCGATGGTGTGTCCACTTCCTGAGGAGGCCCTCGGGCGAGGCGTGAATCCGTTCGGGACTACTGTTCTTGCCCGTGGCTGGGTTCGGGTGAGACGAGATCGCGTCCCTGAGGCTTCAATTTTGAACCGTGCTTACCGGTCTTTACGGTCTGTTTTGAGGATGTTTTCCAGCCAGGTTAAAGAGGATTTGGGGTACCCCTAATTATGGTACCCGACAAAAGGAAAATCTTAATTTTTAGCGGAACTTTCAAACTTCAAATGATTTTGTGAGTAAAATGAGGGTTGTGGTTCATTAGGTAAAGATACATCGAACAAACTGTAAATTGACCGTTGCGACATAAGTTCCATGAGAAAGTGTCTCTCTCATTTGATAAACCAATATGAGCTATTTTGGCTACTAAATTATACCATTGGTTTAGGTTGATTCCTATTGAGGCTCTTCAAAAAGAGATGTGTAGTGGCGTAGTCCTCATAACATTCACAACTGTTTCATGTGGATAGTGTGTGATGTTATAAGGACATGGGTATTGTTCTTTGAAAGGTTGTCTGCCTACCCATTTGTCCTCCCAAAACCTTATTTGCGACCCATCCTTAATATTGAATGTGCCACAATCAAGGACTTTTTTCTTAACTTTTAAAAGACCTTTCCAAAAGTGAGAATCATTTGGTTTCTCTTGAACATGAGAGAGGGTTTTGGTGGTTAGATATTTATTTCTAAGCAAAGATTGCTATGGCCCATCTCCGTTAAGCAAGTTGAAGATCCATTTGCTTAACAAAATTATATTTTTTGTTTCCAAATCTGCAATTCCTAGACCTCCTTGGTCTTTGGGTCGGCAAAGGATGTTCCATTTATCAAGTCTATATTTTTTCTTATCTTTGTTCCCTTGCCAAAAAAATCTAAATCTATATTGATCTAGTTTTTTTAAAACCTCTTTAGTGATCTCAAAAACTGACATCATAAACATGGGAAGACCGCTAAGCACCGGGTTTAAAAGGACTAATCTACCTCCATAAGAAAGGTGTTTTGCTTTCCAGGAGGCTAATTTTTTCTCGAACCTTTTTTCTAAGACCCTCCAATCACTATTTAGGAGTTTCCTATGATGCATCAGTATACCCAAATATTTAAAAGGATATTCACCTGAATTGCATCCAAAAGTTCAGTATACTGGTTTTCAAATAATTTTGCTTTTATGGAAATTTATCTTTAGGCCAGAAAGTTCTTCAAAACACTTAGTAACAATTTCATGCTTTTGGCCTGATCTAAATCATGATCTAAGAATAGAATAGTATCATATGCATATTGCAAAATTGATAAACCATCCTCTACCAAATGAGGAATGACCCCACTAAATTGTCCATCATATTTAGCTCTTTTAATTAAGAGTGCCAGCATATCTGCAGCTATGTTGAACAAAATAGGTGACATAGTGTCTCCTTGACGCAACCCTTTCTTTGTCTAGAAATAATGGTCGATATCATCATTGACTTTGATTGCAACACTACCTCCTGCAATGAAGTTCTCTACCCATTTGCACCATTTGGAGAGAACCCTTTCATTCTCAAGGTTTGTTGAAGGAATGGCCACTTAACTTTGTCATAGCCTTTTCAAAATCAATTTTGAAAATTACCCCATTAAGTTTTTTTTGTGTAATTCATGAATGGTCTCGTGTAATATAACAACTCCTTCCATTATATTCCTTCCAGGCATGAAGGTGGTCTGTGAGGGTCTCACAACCGTTTATGCAACCTTGTTTATTCTATTGGTGGCAACTTTAGTAAAAATTTTAATACTAACATTTAACAGACATATTGGCCTGTATTGTTGGATTTTTATTGCCTCTTTAGTTTTGGATAGAAGAGTAATTACCCTAAAATTTAGACTAAAAAGGGGAAGTTTATCTTCATGAAAATCATCAAAGAGAGCCATCAAATATTCTTTTAAAATTTTCTAGAACACTTGATAGAATTCAACAGGGAATCCATCGGGACCTAGAGCTTTGTTGTGTTCCCTTTGGAAAATAGCTTCTTTGACCTCATCCTCCGTAAATGTGGAGGTTAGTAAGTTATTTTCAGCCATGCTAACATGGAGGATATCTTCAATATAATCTTCCACCAAGGTTATATTGGTATTCTCTGGTGGTCCAAACAACCCTTTATATATGCCTTTAAATTATCATCTCCCATGAAAACTCACCCTTCCTGTTCTAATTTGAAGATGTGTTGTTGCGGTGTTTACCATTGGCAACTAGATGTGAAAAGCGAGTAGTATTATCACCTTGTAATAGGTTATTAACCTTCGCTCTTTCATACCACTTAGGGCCTGTTTGTTTCAGCTTATAGATTATATAATCTGGATTATAATCTAAATTATATAATCTAGATTATAATCTAGACATATTATAATCTATATGTAGTTGTTTGGTAGTCTAGATTATAAAAATGTAGATTATTTATAAAGACAACAGTACCCTTATTTGTTTATTTGGGATGAGAAAAGAAGGATGACATATATTGTAATTTCTATTTACATAACCATGGGTAGTGGGTCTTTTGCCAAAATAATCTCAAATAAGCTACTCTTGAGGAGATTATGAGATTATCATAATCTAGTCTTTAGATTATATAATTTGACCCATAATCTATGTGTTTGTTTAACTGTTGGATTATTTACGCTGGATTATATAATCTAGAGAGATTATAATCCGAAACAAACAAGGCCTTAATCTCCTCTTCTCTTAATAAAAGGGCAAGTCTTTCTTTCGAATAATGCTTCATATTTATTTCGCTACCAGCCAAGGCAAGTGATTTGGCCTTTTTATCAATGGCACAATCAATGATATTAGTCTCTTTATTTCACCAGACAGGAAATAACCTACAAAGTCTAGCTATAAGAACCTATATTCTAGGATTGTGGCCTTTAGATTTTGGGAAAGAATTTGGAATGCCTTGCCCCTGAAAAATGTCGCTTTTTATGTGGCTTGTCGTGAGAAATAGGTGTTGGACAGCTCATCGGCTTGCAAAGCGTGGACTCCTGCACCCACCAATGTGCCCACTTTGTGATCAAGCTGAGAAAACTATTAATCACTTGTTTCTCTCCTGCATCTTTGCTCGAGTATTTTGGTTTAGACTTTTACAAAAAGTCAGGCTGCATAACCTAAGTCCAAAACTAGGGGAAGAAAATTTTGATGAGTGGTGGCATGGTGAGAAAGAACTCTGGCTGCAGCACATGCCCCTGTTAGAAAATGCCTTAATTCTCTAGTTGTTCTAGGGGTATGGATTCTTTGGAACCAATCGAAAAAGGTGTGTGTTTGATGGTTTCTCCCTTTCCATCGACCGAGCTATGTCCCTAGCCGGTCAGGAGCTCATACTCTGGAGATTGGCCGCAGCATGGTTCTAGAGGAAGTTTGATATCAGGAGGACCTAGTTGATTCTTGGTCGTTTTTTAAAGGCGCATTGTATGTTCTGAGTTGAGTGGGTGTTCGTTTGTATGGGCTCTTGTCCTTTTTCCTTTTTTTAATATAATGATATACAACTTTCTTTGTCCTTTTTTCTTATTAATATAATGATATACAACTCTCCTGCATATTCAAGAGAAAAACAAAGAATATATGTTAATCAGACGAACTGTTTCTTCCTCAACTTCCTTCTGATCCTTCTTTTGTACTAAACATGTACTTGCCAACAGACTAAACTGTTTCGTTCATAAAAGCCTGCTTGTATCTCATTTTATCCCTGGGTTCCATATAACCAGTGAAAGTGAATGGTGGTTGGCATGATGCATAAATCATGCTACCTGCTCTTTCTGTAGATGCATAAATCATAATATCACATTAGCCTCGGACTCTGGCCATCTTTGGTGCTTGCCCCTCAATCCATGGTAAGGACCGCAAAGAAATCTATGCTAGAGGAGCTTGAAGCCATGAGCCACCAGGGAAGCAGAATTACTGAGCCACAGGAAGTTTGATCTCCCAGAATGTGGAGCCATCTCCGATGAGAAAAGGGCTATTGCGAACAAGGCCGTCAGGATCATCATGCCTGAATCCCGATGAAAGATCAGTAGCAGCAGCATATCTACTAGTCTATCATCTAGGAGAAGTTTAGACCTGAGACAACTCTGCACTTTGTTGAGACTCCCTATTATCCTAGTTGGACTGCTGGAGGGAGCTATCTCTGCACTTTGTTGTACCTTCAATGTTATCCATGTTTTTATGTGGACAGACAACCATTTTGAGCTTTAGAATGTGTCACCATGTCCAGATCACTAGATCCATCTCTCTATGTATATCAGTGAAGAGTGCTTTGAGCCACGATCAAGGTTATTAAAACGATAAAACGATGGAACACTCATGAGTGAAATTTTGACTTTTAAACGTTTGAACTTTGTTTAAACGTAGTTTTAAACAACATAGGAAAAATACCAATACATTATAATTTCAGACAAAAAAATGAAGTCAAATACCAAAATAGAGAGGCTAGTGGCTTACCAAAACTTCATCCATGAGCTGGATTGAACCTCGAAAGTAACTAACAGACTGGGCGCAAAAGTAGCTAATGGTCTAAAATGCATAAAACACTGTGTTTTACAGTTTAGAAGCCAAAACGCTAAAACGTGGTTTCAACCTCTAGTTAGAGTTTTGACGTTTAAACGTAGTTTTAATAACTGTTGGAACTTGCTCTCCCGAGCAAGATGATCCAACGAGGGAGTAAGAGTAACGCAAACAAGGTTTTAGCTCAAGAGGGCGATTGCTCTGTTAATCTAGCCCCTCAAGGGCACTGTGTGGGGGTATTTATAGGTGCCTAAGTGCCCAGCGTCTTGGGTTAAGGACGCATGTGCCCTCAAGCGCCCAGGTTATCCCCGGAATATTCCTATAAAGCAGGGTTACAAACCGTAATTACAGAGAAACCTTTACAAATTAGGCTCGTAATGCACAACGGTGAAAGGGAAATGTGCCCTTGGGCCATTTCTAAGTATTTTGGTGATTAAGTGTCCAACACAAGTGCCTAAGTGTTAAATTGTGCCAAGGACTCAAGAAGTGCAAAGCAAGATTAAAGGTATGTTTCTAGACTTAGTACATTGTTTTGAAGACTAATGTATTGTGTCTAAGTGCTAGAAACAGGAGTGAAAGTCGCCTAGAGGGGGGTGAATAGGGCGAAACTGAAATTTACAAAGTTAATCACAACTACAAGCCGGGTTAGCGTTAGAAATATAATCAAGTCCGCGAGAGAGGGTGCAAAACAAATCGCAAGCAAATAAAGAGTGTGACACGCGGATTTGTTTTACCGAGGTTTGGTTCTCGCAAACCTACTCCCCATTGAGGAGGCCACAAAGGCCGGGTCTTTTTCAACCCCTTCCCTCTCTCAAACGGTCCCTCGGACCGAGTGAGCTTTCTCTTCTCAAATCAACCGGGAACAAAACTTCCCCGCAAGGACCACCACACAATTGGTGTCTCTTGCCTTGGTTACAATTGAGTTTTGATCACAAGCAAAGAATGAGAAAGAAGAAAGCGATCCAAGCGCAAGAGCTCAAAGAAACACAACAAATCACTCTCACTTAACACTAAAGCTTTTGTGGAATTGGGGAGAGGATTTGATCACTTGGGTGTGTCTTGTATTGAATGCCTAGCTCTTGTAAGTGGTTGGAAGGTTGAAAACTTGGATGACTTGAATGTGGGGTGGTTGGGGGTATTTATAACCCCAACCACCAAACTAGCCGTTTGGTGGAGGCTGCTGTCGCATGGCGCACCGGACAGTCCGGTGCGCCACCGGACAGTGTCCGGTGCGCCAGCCACGTCACCAGGCTGTTGGGTTCCGACCGTTGGAGTTCTGACTGCTGGGCCCGCCTGGATGTCCGATGGCACACCGGACATGCACTGTAGAGTGTCCGGTGCGCCACTTCGCGCGTGCCTGACTTCTGCGCGCTCTGGCGCTCATTAATTGCTTCTGCAGGTGACCGTTGGGGCGAAGTAGCCATTGCTCCGCTGGCTCACCGGACAGTCCGGTGCACACCCGACATGTCCGATGAATTATAGCGGAGCGAATTCCCGAAGCTGGCGAGTTCCAGGGATGCTTCATTCCTGGAGCACCGGACAGTCCGATGAATTTTAGCGGAGCGCCTCTGGATTTTCCCGAAGGTGAGGAGTTCAGTGTGAAGTCCCCTGGTGCACCGGACACTGTCCGGTGCGCCAGACCAAGGCTGCCTTCGGTTATCCCTTGCTCTCTTTATTGAACCCAAATCTTGGTCTTTTTATTGGCTAAGTGTGAACCTTTGACACCTGTATAACTTATACACTAGAGCAAACTAGTTAGTCCAATTTATTTGTGTTGGGCAATTCAACCACCAAAATCATTTAGGAAATAGGTGTAAGCCTAATTCCCTTTCAATCTCCCCCTTTTTGGTGATTGATGCCAACACAAACCAAAGCAAGTCTAGAAATGCATAATTGAACTAGTTTGCAAAATGTAAGTGCAAAGGTTGCTCGGAATTGAGCCAATATGACTACTCATAAGATATGCATGGATTGTTTCTTCATTTTTAACATTTTGGACGATGCTTGCACCATATGTTTTGTTTTTGCAAATTCTTGTGTAAATCCTTTTCAAAGTTCTTTTGCAAAGAGTCAAAGGTAAATGAATAAGATTTTGCGAAGAATTTTCAAGATTTGTAATTTTCTCCCCTTGTTTCAACTGCTTTTCCTTTGACTAAACAAAACTCCCCTAGATGAAATCCTCCTCTTAGTGTTCAAGAGGGTTTTAAGATATCAAATTTTTAAAAAGCTAACTTCTCCCCCTTTTGAACAATAAGATACCAATTTGAAATTTACCAATTGAAAATCCTTAGTTTTAAAATTAGGTGGTGGTGCGGTCCTTTTGCTTTGGGCTCATGCTCTCTCCCCCTTTGGCATAAATCGCCAAAAACGGAATCATTAGAGCCCTTTGGCAAATAAGACATGTGAGTGAAGATTATACCAAAGACGGAGTCCTTTTGCTTTGTACTTAGGCTCTCTCCCCCAAAGATGGAGAGTTTCCCGGAGCGACGGCGAAGCATGAGTTACGGAGTGGAAGCCTTTGTCTTCGCCGAAGACTCCAATTCCCTTTCAATACACCTATGACTTGGTTTGAAATAGACTTGAAAACACATTAGTCATAGCACATGAAAGAGACATGATCAAAGGTATATGAATGAGCTATGTGTGCAAATCAACAAAAGAAATTCCTAGAATCAAGGATATTTAGCTCATGCCTAAGTTTGTTAAAGGTTTGTTCATCAAGTGGCTTGGTAAAGATATCGGCTAATTGATCTTTAATATTAATGTATGAAATCTCGATATCTCCCTTTTGTTGGTGATCCCTTAAAAAGTGATACCGAATGGCTATGTGTTTAGTGCGGCTATGCTCAACGGGATTATCCGCCATGCGGATTGCACTCTCATTATCACATAGAAGAGGAACTTTGGTTAATTTGTAACCATAGTCCCTAAGGGTTTGCCTCATCCAAAGTAGTTGCGTGCAACAATGTCCTGCGGCAATGTACTCGGCTTCGGCGGTAGAAAGAGCTACGGAATTTTGCTTCTTGGAAGCCCAAGACACCAAGGATCTTCCCAAGAACTGGCAAGTCCCCGATGTGCTCTTTCTATTAATTTTACACCCTGCCCAATCGGCATCCGAATAACCAATTAAATCAAAAGTGGATCCCCTAGGATACCAAAGCCCAAACTTAGGAGTATAAACTAAATATCTCAAGATTCGTTTTACGGCCGTAAGGTGAGCTTCCTTAGGGTCGGCTTGGAATCTTGCACACATGCATACGGAAAGCATAATATCCGGTCGAGATGCACATAAATAGAGTAATGAACCTATCATCGACCAGTATACCTTTTGATCGAGGGGTTTACCTCCTTCATCGAGGTCGAGATGCCCATTGGTTCCCATGGGTGTCTTGATGGGTTTGGCATCCTTCATCCCAAACTTGCTTAGAATATCTTGAGTATACTTCGTTTGACTTAGGAAGGTGCCCTCTTGGAGTTGCTTCACTTGAAATCCCAAGAAATACTTCAACTCCCCCATCATTGACATCTCGAATTTTTGTGTCATGATCCTACTAAACTCTTCACATGTAGATTCGTTAGTAGACCCAAATATAATATCATCAACATAAATTTGGCATACAAACAAATCTTTTTCAAGTGTTTTGGTAAAGAGTGTAGGATCGGCTTTTCTGACTTTGAATCCGTTAGTGATAAGGAAATCCCTAAGGCATTCATACCATGCTCTAGGGGCTTGTTTGAGCCCATAAAGCGCCTTAGAGAGTTTATAAACATGGTTAGGGTACTCACTATCTTCAAAGCCGGGAGGTTGCTCAACATACACCTCTTCCTTGATTGGTCCATTGAGGAAGGCACTTTTCACGTCCATTTGATAAAGCTTGAAGCCATGGTAACTAGCATAGGCCAATAATATACGAATTGACTCAAGCCTAGCTACGGGTGCATAGGTTTCACCGAAATCCAAACCTTCGACTTGGGAGTATCCTTTGGCCACAAGTCGGGCTTTGTTCCTTGTCACCACACCATGCTCGTCTTGCTTGTTGCGGAACACCCATTTGGTTCCTACAACATTTTGATTAGGACGGGGAACTAAATGCCATACCTCATTCCTTGTGAAGTTGTTGAGCTCCTCTTGCATCGCCACCACCCAATCCGAATCTTGAAGTGCTTCCTCTACCTTGTGTGGCTCAATAGAGGAAACAAAAGAGTAATGCTCACAAAAATGTGCAACCCGAGATCTAGTGGTTACCCCCTTATGGATGTCGCCGAGGATGGTGTCGACGGGGTGATCTCGTTGGATTGCTTGGTGGACTCTTGGGTGTGGCGGCCTTGGTTCTTCATCCTCCTTGTCTTGATCATTTGCATCTCCCCCTTGATCATTGCCATCATCGTGAGGTGGCTCATTTGCTTGATTTTGCATTTCATCAACTTGAGCTTCATCCTCATTTTGAGTTGGTGGAGATGCTTGCGTGGAGGAGGATGGTTGATCTTGTGCATTTGGAGGCTCTTCGAATTCCTTAGGACACACATCCCCAATGGACATGTTCCTTAGTGCTATGCATGGAGCCTCTTCATCACCTATCTCATCAAGATCAACTTGCTCTACTTGAGAGCCGTTAGTCTCATCAAACACAACGTCACAAGAAACTTCAACTAGTCCCGAGGACTTGTTAAAGACTCTATATGCCCTTGTGTTTGAATCATATCCTAGTAAAAAAGCCTTCTACAGTCTTAGGAGCAAATTTAGATTTTCTACCTCTTTTAACAAGAATAAAGCATTTGCTACCAAAGACTCTAAAATATGAAATATTGGGCTTTTTACCGGTTAGGAGTTCATATGATGTCTTCTTGAGGATTCGGTGTAGATATAACCGGTTGATGGCGTAGCACGCGGTGTTAACCGCCTCGGCCCAAAACCGATCCAAAGTCTTGTATTCATCAAGCATGGTTCTTGCCATGTCCAATAGAGTTCTATTCTTCCTCTCCACTACACCATTTTGTTGTGGCGTGTAGGGAGAAGAGAACTCATGCTTGATGCCCTCCTCCTCAAGGAAGCCTTCAATTTGTGAGTTCTTGAACTCCGTCTCGTTGACGCTTCTAATTTTTTGATCCTTAAGCCGAACTCGTTTTGAGCCCGCCTCAAGAATCCCTTTAAGGTCTCTTGGGTGTGAGATTTTTCCGGCAAAAAGAATACCCAAGTGAAGCGAGAATAATCATCCACAATAACTAGACAGTACTTACTCCCGCCGATTCTTATGTAAGCAATCGGGCCGAATAGGTCCATGTGTAGGAGCTCTAGTGGCCTGTCAGTCGTCATGATGTTCTTATGTGGATGATGGGTACCAACTTGCTTCCCTGCTTGGCATGCGCTACAAATCATGTCTTTCTCAAAATGAACATTTGTTAATCCTAAAATGTGCTCTCCCTTTAGAAGTTTATGAAGATTCTTCATCCCAACATGGGCTAGTCGGCGGTGCCAGAGCCAACCCATGTTAGTCTTAGCAATTAAGCATGTGTCGAGTTCAGCTCTATCAATATCTACTAAGTATAGCTGACCCTCTAACACACCCTTGAATGCTATTGAATCATGACTTCTTCTAAAGACAGTGACACCTACATCAGTAAAAAGACAGTTGTAGCCCATTTTGCATAATTAAGAAACGGAAAGCAAATTGTAATCTAATGAATCTACAAGAAAAACATTGGAAATAGAATGGTCAGGAGATATAGCAATTTTACCCAATCCTTTGACCAAACCTTGATTTCCATCCCCGAATGTGATTGCTCTTTGGGGATCTTGGTTTTTCTCGTAGGAGGAGAACATCTTCTTCTCCCCTGTCATGTGGTTTGTGCACCCGCTGTCGATTATCCAACTTGAGCCCTCGGATGCATAAACCTACAAAACATGTTTAGTTCTTGACTTTAGGTACCCAAATGGTTTTGGGTCCTTTGGCATTAGATACAAGAACTTTGGGTACCCAAACACAAGTCTTTGACCCCTTGTGCTTGCCCCCAACATACTTGGCAACTACTTTGCCGGATTTGTTAGTTAAAACATAGGATGCATCAAAAGTTTTAAATGAAATGTTATGATCATTTGATGCACTAGGAGTTTTCTTCTTAGGCAACTTAGCACGGGTTGGTTGTCTAGAACTAGATGTCTCACCCTTATACATAAAAGCATGGTTAGGGCCAGAGTGAGACTTCCTAGAGTGAATTCTCCTAATTTTGCTCTTAGGATAACCGACAGGGTACAAAATATAACCCTCGTTATCTTGAGGCATGGGAGCCTTGCCCTTAACAAAGTTGGACAATTTCTTAGGAGGGGCATTAAGTTTGACATTGCCTCCCTGTTGGAAGCCAATGCCATCCTTAATGCCAGGGCGTCTCCCTTTATTAAGCATGCTTCTAGCAAATTTAAACTTTTCGTTTTCTAAGTCATGCTCGGAAATTTTAGCATCTAACTTTGCTATATGATCATTTTGTTGTCTAATTAAAGCCATATGATCATGAATAGCATCAATGTTAACATCTCTACATCTAGTGCAAATAGTAGTGTGCTCAATGGTAGATGTAGATGGTTTGCAAGATTTTAATTCTACAACCTTAGCATGTAATATGTCATTTTTACTTCTAAGGTTGGAAATGGTAGCATTGCAAACATCAAAATCTTTAGCCTTAGCAAGCAATTTTTCATTTTCATCTCTAAGGCTAGCAAGAGAAATGTTCAATTCTTCAATCTTAGCAAGTAAATCATCATTATCATTTTTAAGATTGGGAATTGAAACATTACAAGCAATAGAATCAATCTTAGCTAACAAATTAGCATTCTCATTTCTAAGGTTGTCTATAGTCTCATGGCAAGTGCTTAGCTCACTAGATAATTTTTCACATTTTTCAACTTCTAGAGCATAAGCATTTTTAACTTTAACATGCTTTTTGTTTTCCTTGATTAGGAAGTCCTCTTGGGTGTCCAAAAGATCATCCTTCTCATGGATGGCACTAATTAATTCATTTAACTTCTCCTTTTGTTGCATGTTTAAGTTGGCAAAAAGAGTACGCAAGTTATCTTCCTCATCACTAGCATTATCATCGCTAGAGGATTCATATCTAGTGGAGGATTTAGATTTAAGCTTTTTCTTTTTGCCGTCCTTTGCCATGAGGCACTTGTGGCCGACGTTGGGGAAGAGAAGTCCCTTGGTGACGGCGATGTTGGCGGCGTCCTCGTCGTCGGAGGAGTCGCTAGAGCTTTCGTCGGAGTCCCACTCGCGACAAACATGGGTATCGCCGCCCTTCTTCTTGTAGTACCTCTTCTTCTCCTTTCTTCTCCCCTTCTTGTCGTCGCCCCTGTCACTGTCACTGGATATAGGACATTTTGCAATAAAATGACCGGGCTTACCACATTTATAGCACACTTTCTTAGAGCGGGGTTTGTAGTCCTTCCCCCTCCTTTGCTTGAGGATTTGGCAGAAGCTTTTGATGACAAGAGCCATTTCCTCGTTGTCGAGCTTGGAGGCATCGATGGGTGTTCTACTCGGTGTAGACTCCTCCTTCTTCTCCTCCGTCGCCTTAAATGCGACCGGTTGTGCTTCGGACGTGGAGGGACCGTCAAGCTCGTTGATCTTCCGTGAGCCCTTGATCATAAACTCAAAGCTCACAAAATTCCCGATTACTTCCTCGGGAGTCATTAGTGTATATCTAGGATTACCATGAATTAATTGTACTTGAGTAGGGTTAAGGAAAATGAGTGATCTTAGAATAACCTTAACCACCTCGTGGTCATCCCATTTCTTGCTCCCGAGGTTGCGCACTTGATTCACCAAGGTTTTGAGCCGGTTGTACATGTCTTGAGGCTCCTCCCCTTGGTGAAGATGGAAGCGACCGAGCTCCCCCTCGATCGTTTCCCGCTTGGTGATCTTGGTTAGTTCATCACCCTCGTGCGCGGTCTTGAGCACGTCCCAAACTTCCTTGGCGCTCTTTAATCCTTGCACCTTGTTGTACTCCTCCCTACTTAGAGAGGCAAGGAGTATGGTTGTGGCTTGGGAGTTGAAGTGCTCGATTTGGGCCGCCTCGTCCTCATCATAATCCTCATCCCCTACGGATGGTACCTGTGCTCCAAACTCAACAACATTCCATATACTTTTGTGGAGTGAGGTTAGATGAAATTTCATTAAATCACTCCACCTAGCATAATCTTCACCGTCAAAGGTTGGCGGTTTGCCTAATGGGACAGAAAGTAATGGAGTATGTTTAGGAATGCGAGGATAGCGTAAGGGGATCTTACTAAACTTCTTGCGCTCATGGCGCTAGAAGTTACGGAGGGCGCGTCGGAGCCGGAGGTAGATGGCGATGAGGTGTCGGTCTCGTAGTAGACCACCTTCCTCATCTTCTTTTTCTTGTCGCCACTCCGATGCGACTTGTGGGAAGAGGCTTTCTTCTCCTTCCCCTTCCCCTTTTTGCGGGACTCTTCCGATGAAGCCTTCCTGTGGCTTGTAGTGGCCTCTTCGTCGGTCTCCATCTCCTTCTTGGCGTGTTCTCCCGACATCACTTCGAGCGGTTAGGCTCTAATGAAGCACCGAGCTTTGATACCAATTGAAAGTCGCCTAGAGGGGGGTGAATAGGGCGAAACTGAAATTTACAAAGTTAATCACAACTACAAGCCGGGTTAGCGTTAGAAATATAATCAAGTCCGCGAGAGAGGGTGCAAAACAAATCGCAAGCAAATAAAGAGTGTGACACGCGGATTTGTTTTACCGAGGTTCGGTTCCCGCAAACCTACTCCCCGTTGAGGAGGCCACAAAGGCCGGGTCTTTTTCAACCCCTTCCCTCTCTCAAACGGTCCCTCGGACCGAGTGAGCTTTCTCTTCTCAAATCAACCAGGAACAAAACTTCCCCACAAGGACCACCACACAATTGGTGTCTCTTGCCTTGGTTACAATTGAGTTTTGATCACAAGCAAAGAATGAGAAAGAAGAAAGCGATCCAAGCGCAAGAGCTCAAAGAAACACAACAAATCACTCTCACTTAACACTAAAGCTTTTGTGGAATTGGGGAGAGGATTTGATCACTTGGGTGTGTCTTGTATTGAATGCCTAGCTCTTGTAAGTGGTTGGAAGGTTGAAAACTTGGATGACTTGAATGTGGGGTGGTTGAGGGTATTTTTAACCCCAACCACCAAACTAGCCGTTTGGTGGAGGCTGCTGTCGCATGGCGCACCAGACAGTCCGGTGTGCCACCGGACAGTGTCCGGTGCGCCAGCCACGTCACCAGGCCGTTGGGTTCCGACCGTTGGATTTCTGACTGCTGGGCCCGCCTAGATGTCGGGTGGCACACCGGACATGCACTGTAGAGTGTCCAGTGCGCCACTTCGCGCGTGCCTGACTTCTGCGTGCTCTGGAGCGCATTAATTGCTTCTGCAGGTGACCGTTGGCGCGAAGTAGCCATTGCTCCGTGGCTCACCGGACACTCCAGTGCACACCGGACATGTCCGGTGAATTATAGCGGAGCGAATTCCCGAAGCTGGCGAGTTCCAGGGATGATTCATTCCTGGAGCACCAGACAGTCCGGTGAATTATAGCGGAGCGCCTCTGGATTTTCCCGAAGGTGAGGAGTTCAGTGTGAAGTCCCCTGGTGCACCGGACACTGTCCGGTGGCACACCGGACAGTCCGGTGCGCCAGACTAGGGCTGCCTTCGGTTATCCCTTGCTCTCTTTGTTGAACTCAAATCTTGGTCTTTTTATTTGCTAAGTGTGAACCTTTGACACCTGTATAACTTATACACTAGAGCAAACTAGTTAGTCCAATTTATTTGTGTTGGACAATTCAACCACCAAAATCATTTAGGAAATAGGTGTAAGCCTAATTCCCTTTCAATGAGAAACAATTTTGGAGAAGTTGGATGTGTACAGCCAAAAGGCTGCTCGGTCTGGGTACACCGGACTGTCCGGTGGTGCACCGGACAGTGTCCGGTGTGCCAGCCTGGCGTCTGTCAACTGGCTGCTCTCGGGACTTCGACGGCGATGTACGGCTATAAATCACCGGACTGTCCGGTGAGCCAACAGTCGGCCCGGCCAACGGTCGGCCGCGTAATCCGCGCGCGACGCGTGGAAGAGCCAACGGTCAGAAGGGGGCACCGGACTGTCCGGTGTGCACCGGACAGTGTCCGGTGCGCCAACGGCTCTGGATCTCCAACGGTCGGCTTCGCCAAAGAAGGAAAGAAATCCGCACCGGACTGTCCGGTGCGCCAGGCGACAGAAGGCAAGAATTGCCTTCCTGGAATGCTCTCAACGGCTCCTAGCTGCCTTGGGGCTATAAAAGGGACCCCTAGGCGCATGGAGGAGAAAACCAAGCATTCTCTAAGCATTCCTAAGCACCAAGACTTTAATTCCGCGCATTCGATTCTTTGTGATAGCAACTAGAGCTCCATTTGAGTAGAGAACTCTTTGGGTTGTGTTGTGAGCTCGAGTTGTGACTTGTGTGCGTGTTGTGCTCTGATTTTGTGTCTTGTGTGCGTTGCTCATCCCAGCCTTACTTTCGTGCTTCTTTGTGAACATCAAATTGTAACGGCGAGAGGCTCCAAGTTGTGGAGATTCCTCGCAAGCGGGATATAGTAAAGCAAAGCAAAACACCGTGGTATTCAAGTGGGTCTTTGGACCGCTTGAGAGGGGTTGATTGCAACCCTCGTCCGTTGGGACGCCACAACGTGGAGTAGGCAAGTATTGGACTTGGCCGAACCACGGGATAAACCACTGTGCCTATCTGTGTTGATTTTCTTGTGGTTATCGTGTCTTGCTAGAACTCCTCTCTAGCCACTTGGCTTTATTGTGCTAACTCCTAATCAAATCTTGTGGCATTAAGTTCCAAGTTTTACAGGATCACCTATTCACCCCCCCCCCCCCCCTCTAGGTGCTCTCAATTGGTATCAGAGCCGTTCTCTTCAAGAAAGGGACTAATCGCCCAAAGAGATGGATGCTAAGGGCAAGGGGATGGTGGTCAATGATAAGGAGAAGGAGTCCTTCGTCAATGATCCAAAGGATGACAAGCCTACTGACTCAGGCTCGGGCCACAAAAGAAAAGACGGGAGGAAGAAGAAAACAAGGCGCATCAAGGAGATAGTCTACTACCACAGCGACGAATCTTCCTCTTCCCAAAAGGACGACGACAACTGTCAGCGTTTCGAGACCGGGGGGTCCCTCGGGCCAACGAGTGAGTGTCGCCGCGTGCCCCAGCCCAGATGGGTCGAGCGCGTGGGCGAGCGCGAAGGGGGGAAAGGAGCGAGGTGGCCGGAGACCGGCGTGAGAGAGGTGGGAATCCCGCGGCCTTCGTGTTCGTCCCGCGCCCAGGTCGGGTGCGCTTGCAGTAGGGGGTTACAAGCGTCCACGCGGGAGAGGGAAGCAGGCGGCCCCAAGAGAGCGCCTGTCCCGTCCTCGTCCCCGCGCGGCCAACCTTCTCTAAGAGGGCCCTGGTCCTTCCTTTTATAGGCGTAAGGAGAGGATCCAGGTGTACAATGGGGGTGTAGCAGAGTGCTACGTGTCTAGCGGGGGAGAGCTAGCGCCCTAAGTACATGCCGATGTGGCAGCCGGAGAGATTTTGGCACCCAGCTGGTGTGAAGTCGTGGCCGTCGGAGGAGCGACGGAGCCTGGCGGAGGGACAGCTGTCGGAGCGGTTGAGTCCTTGCTGACGTCCTCCTGCTTCCGTAAGAGAGCTGAGAGCCGCCGTCGTCACAGAGCATGTGGGGCACCATCATTGCCTATCTGGCGGAGCTAGCCAGATGGGACACCGGTCTTGTCCTCTGCGGCCCGAGTCAGCTCGGGGTAGGGTGATGATGGCGCTTCCTGTTGACGTGGCTGGCCTGCGCCCTAGGTTGGGCGACGTGGAGGCTCCTCCGAAGCCGAGGTCGAGTCTGTCTTCCATGGCCGAGGTCGAGTCCGAGCCCCTGGGTCGGGCGAGGCGGAGGTCGTTCGGCAGAGGCCAGGGCAGAGTCCGAGCCCTGGGGTCGGGCGAAGCGGAGTTCGTCGTCTTCTGGGGCTAAGCCCGAGTCCGAGCCCTGGGTCGGGCGAAGCGGAGTTCGTCGTCTTCCGGGACTTAGCCCGAGTCCGAGCCCTGGGTCGGGCGGAGCGGAGTTCGCCGTCTTCTGGGACTTAGCCCGAGTCCGAGCCCTGGGTCGGGCGGAGCGGAGTTCGCCGTCTTCCGGGACTTAGCCCGAGTCCGAGCCCTAGGTCGGGCGGAGCGGAGTTCGCCGTCTTCTGGGACTTAGCCCAAGTCCGAGCCCTGGGTCGGGCGGAGCGGAGTTCGCCGTCTTCCGGGGCTTAGCCCGAGTCCGAGCCCTGGGTCGGGCGGAGCTTCCTATGGTGCCTTTGGCAGGGCCTGACTGCCTGTCAGTCTCACTCTATCAAGTGGCACTGCAGTCGGAGTGGCACAGGCGGCGCTGTCCTTTTGTCAGGCCGGTCAGTGGAGGGGTGAAGTGATGGCGGTCACTTCGGCTCTACCGGGGGGCATGCGTCAGGATAAAGGTGTTAGGTCACCTATGCGTTAAATGCTCCTGCGACTTGGTCGGTCGGTGCGGCGATTTGGTCAGGGTTGCTTCTTAGCGAAGGCAGGGCCTCGGGCGAGCCGGAGATGTGTCCGCCGTTGGAGGGGGGCCTCGGGCGAGACAGAAATCCTCCGGGGTCGGCTGCCCTTGTCCGAGGCTAGGCTCGGGCGAGGCACGATCGAGTCGCTCGAATGGACTGATTCCTGACTTAATCGCACCCATCAGGCCTTTGCAGCTTTATGCTGATGGGGGTTACCAGCTGAGAATTAGGAGTCTTGAGGGTACCCCTAATTATGGTCCCCGACAGTAGCCCCCGAGCCTCGAAGGGAGTGTTAGCACTCGCTTGGAGGCTTTAGTCGCACTTTTTTGCAAGGGGACCAGCCTTTCTCGGTTGCATTTTGTTCCGGTGGGTGCGCGCGAGCGCACCCGCCGGGTGTAGCCCCCGAGGCCTCGGAGGAGTGGTTTCACTCCTTCGAGGTCTTAATGCCTTGCGTAATGCTTCGGCTGGTCTGGTTGTTCCCTCATGCGAACTGGCCGTAGCCCGGGTGTACGGTCGGGGCCCAAGTTCTCGGGCTGGTATGTTGACGCTGTCAACGGTTCGGCCGGAGCCGGGTTTGCGAGAGCAGCCCCCGAGCCTCCGCACAGGGCGAGAGGGCGATCAGGGACAGACTCGGCTTTTTTACATACGCCCCTGCGTCGCCTTTCCGCAAGGAGGAGGGGGGAAAGCGCCATGTTACCCTCGATGGGCGCCGAACATGGTGTCTCCGGTGAGCTGCAAGCGGGTAATCCGAGTGGACGTCCGTGCCCCGTTCGTTAGGGGTCGGCTAGGGGCCCAAAGGCACGCCCAAAAGTACCTGCGGGTGATCTGCCGGACCCGGTCCCCTGGCGACGGGGTCCGAGCGCTCGATGCCTCCCTCTGATGGGATTCCGTTACAAGATCGCTCCCGCTGGTCTCGGAAATGTCCTAGGGTACCTCGGGAGCGCAGCCCGAACCTTGGTTACGTATCGAACGTACCCCTGGTCATCCCTCACTCGGCGTCTGAGGCGGCTGTGAACCCTTCGGGGGCCAGCCTTCGAACCCCTGATCAGTAATGGGCGCTGAGCCCGAGTAGCCTGAGGCGGCCGTGGAACCCTTCGGGGGGCCGACCTTTGAACCTCTGACCAGTAGTGGGTGTAGGGCCCACGCGATCTGAGGCGGCTGTCGAACCCTTCGGGGGGCCAGCCTTCGAACCTCTGATCAGTAGGGAGGCTCGGAGCCTGGTTCCTTCACGGGGAAGGATCCTTTTCGGGGTATCCCCCTTTCCCGGTCCCTGCTGCAAGAGATAGAGAAAGAGGAAAAAAGGAAAAGGATACGAAATCGAACGACGCGGCGTACCTTTTTCGTCGCAGTTATTACGGCGAAGGCGAAGCGTCGCCCACTGCTCCCGCCGGAAGCGCCGCCTGTCCTGCCGCGGAGTTAATGCGACGAGGCGAGCGGTTAGCGGGGCGGCCGTTGCGCGTGCGCGAGCCGTTCGAGGAACGGATCACGGGCGCGTTGTCTTCTCGCCGTGAGAGGGGGTTCTCTTGCTGCCCCTGGATGGGACGTGAGCTTGGCTGACGACGTGACCGCTGCTCCCGCCCGCCTGCCACCGTCATTACTGCCGGCCCACTTTTGGTCGCATTGACCGCCGCGTCAGGCTGGCGCTGCTGGGTCGTGCGCTGGGTCGCCTCGAGTCGTGGTATTGGTTCCGCAATCGAGGAGGCGCGGTGGTGGCGCAAGTGGCGGTGCAGTTGCTTGCATGCAGCATCTGGCGCACCGGTTGTGTGACGCGTGGGCCTGGGCCTCCATGCTAGCGTGTCGGGAGTCGGAGAAGCGCGTCCACTTGGCGCGGTTGCATGCCGCCTGCATGGCTGCCCGCCTCTTTCGCCCGTTGGTCTGGGCAAAAGTGGAGGGTCACTTGTAACCGTTGGGCGGTCGTGTGCACCACGCGCGGCGGTTTGGCTTCTTCTTCTCTGAGTCGGTTTGCATGACATGCGGGACCCAGCCCCCGCGCCGCAGGGGAGGGCCTTGGAGCGTGTTGGAGAAGACTCAGCCTGTGACGGTTGGGGGCGCAAGTAGGGAGAGTTTCCTTTAAAAGGAGGGCGACCCCTTTTGGAAGGCGACCATGTCTTCTCGCTCCCTTATGCATCGCGTCTTTCCACCTTCCAAGCCCCCAGATGGGGGATACCCGCCGTCTTTTCGCCTCATCGTTGGAGGAACGCGACTCCGTGGGAGTTGGTACCTTTCAGCCATCGTTCGGCTTCAAGGATTTTCATCACACAGCCCGGTTGCTCCCCTCCGCTGGTGGTCACCCAAGACAGTGACCTCTAGCTCCTGGATGGGGAGAGGCAAACCGGGCTGTGATCCCGATCCCGCCCTTAGCATCGAGGGTGTTCGTCATCCTCGCTAGGGCGGGGAGCGAGGCGAGCCGGGGCTCTACCTCCTGCGCGGGTCGGCGGGCCACCTCTTCTTCCAGCTTTTGGTGGTGGCAATCGCCTTCCAGCCCTGCGGCGGAGACGTCCTCCAGCCATGCCGGGGAAGGCGAACTGTTGCTGCCCAGCTAGGATGCAACATTCCGCCCTCTCCCTCGCATTCGCGGCGAGGACGGCAGCGAGGACCTGCCGGTGCGCTTGGGGGCGACCCGCGTTTGCTGGTGATTCGCCCGGAGCTTGTCGCTCCGCAGGCTCCCCGGTGTGGAGGTTGTCCGTACCCGCGGGGACGGAACCGGAGTTCCGTTTGTAATGGCACTTCGAATGCCAGGGTTTTTTGTTCATCGCGGCTGTCGAGGCCTGAACATGTATGTAATTTTGGCACGGAGCCATGTTTTTTCCTCATTTTCGAGCACTAAGACTCGCCTGTTGGTTGTCTGAACCGCTTCACCAAGCATGAGTCGCCCCGTGTCAAGGTGACGAGTGAGGTATCCGTATCCCGGAGGCGTAGGAGTCCCTCGGCTCAGTCGGCCTTGTTGTCTAAGGCTCCTCTAGCTTAGTTAAAGGGACCCCTTGGCCGCTCTTCGACGAGCCGAGGCCAGGGGTAGCGATATCAGCATGAACAGAGGCGGAGTTGGCTCGAAAATGAAACCTGGTTGGCCGGAGCCTAGCCGGGTTGTCCGTTAGCGGAACCGACGCCGGAGTCGATCAGCCGAGGCCTCGGGTCGGGCTAGCGCCCTTGGAAGATGGTTGGCCGAGGCCCCAGGGGTAACCGGCCGAGCCGCCTGCTCGGGCCGGATTCCCGGAGAAGTCCCTGGCAGCGATTGTCCAGGCGTGACGATGATGTCGTCCTCCAGAGTGGGGATCCTTGGACCGCGTTGCCGTCCGAGGCTAGGTCGGACCTTACTGAAGGTGTCGTCGATGCCGAGGGTGTTACTGCCCCCTTCCAGCGTCAAGACCCGAGCCTGCAGGATCAGAGTGTCTTGTAGCGTGTGCCTTCTGTGGCCGCCGAGGCCAGAATACACACCCTCGCTGTGTTGTAAAGCTGCGTCTCCTTTCCTCTTGTTTCGAGTATCTGGGCTTTTTGTCGATAGCAGGGATGTTTGTGCGAGCGAGAGTTGCTTCTCGCGGAAGGTGACGTGTGAGGTATCCGTATCCCGGAGGCGTGGGAGTCCCTCGGCTCGGTCGGCCTTGCCGCTTACGCGCACTTTCACCCGTCCATGAGGCT
Organism: Zea luxurians; assembly: GCA_029449295.1. NCBI lineage: Eukaryota > Viridiplantae > Streptophyta > Magnoliopsida > Poales > Poaceae > Zea > Zea luxurians. The sequence goes on along the minus strand of JAOPSE010000005.1, from coordinate 5,534,354 downwards.
CTGTCACCGACTCAGTCGAGAAGGCTCGAAGGATCGCTTCGGCAGAAGAGCTTCCGAACGTGAAGACTTGTTCGGTCCGCGGAATCACTTTATCCCAACGCGAGTTACTTATCACAGAAGGTGATGAGTGAGGTATCCGTATCCCGGAGGCGTAGGAGTCCCTCGGCTCGGTCAGCCTTGGCTGCTTACGTGTACTCCGTCGTTTTCAGGATCCACTTTTCGAAGTAGTCAGAAAGCACGAAAGATATTCTGGCAGAAGAGATCTTTTTTCGAGGAAAATTTCAACGCAGAGGGGGTTCCCCCCCCTTTTAGCCCCCGAGGGAGGGTCGGGCTTTGCCGAGGCGAGGCCGACCCTTCCTTGATGACTAAATTTTGCGCGGGTGCGAGGTATATGAACAACTTGAAAACATCTTAAGGGTAGAAGCGACGTAGCTGTTGGATGTTCCAAGCGTTGTCGTAGACCTCGCCTTGACTGTTGGCCAGCTTGTACGTTCCGGGCTTCAGAACTTCGGCGATGACGAATGGCCCCTCCCAAGGGGGCATGAGCTTGTGCCTCCCTCGGGCGTCTTGCCGCAGCCGAAGCACCAGGTCGCCCACCTGGAGGTCTCGGGGTCGGACCCCTCGGGCGTGGTAGCGTCGCAGGGACTGCTGGTACCGCGCCGAGTGTAGCAAGGCCTTGTCCTGAGCCTCTTCCAGCTGGTCCAGCGAGTCTTCTCGGCTAGCTTGGTTGCTTTGATCGCTATAGGCCCTCGTCCTCGGGGAGCCGTATTCCAGGTCAGTGGGCAAGACGGCCTCAGCCCCGTAGACCAGGAAGAGCGGCGTGAAACCCGTGGCCCAGCTCGGCGTTGTCCTCAGGCTCCAGACCACCGAGGGGAGTTCCTTCATCCATCGCTTGCCGAACTTGTTGAGGTCGTTGTAAATCCGAGGCTTGAGCCCTTGTAGAATCATGCCGTTGGCACGCTCTACTTGCCCATTCGACATGGGATGAGCTACGGCGGCCCAGTCCACCCGGATGTGGTGATCCTCGCAGAAGTCCAAGAATTTTCTGCCGGTGAACTGGGTACCGTTGTCGGTGATGATGGAGTTCGGGACCCCGAAGCGATGGATGATGTTGGTGAAGAACGTCACCGCCTGCTCGGACCTGATGCAGTTCAGAGGTCGAACCTCGACCCACTTGGAGAATTTGTCGATGGCGACCAGCAGGTGCGTGTAGCCCCCGGCGCCTTCTGCAAGGGGCCGACGAGGTCCAGCCCCCACACGGCAAAGGGCCAGGTGATGGGTATCGTCTGCAGAGCCTGAGCGGGCAGGTGGGTTTGCTTCGCATAGAATTGACACCCTTCACAGGTGCGGACAATTCTAGTGGCGTCAGCCACCGCCGTTGGCCAGTAGAAGCCTTGCCGGAAAGCATTCCCGACAAGGGCTCGAGGCGCTGCGTGATGGCCGCAAGCCCCCGAGTGTATCTCTTGTAGGAGTTCCTGGCCTTCGGCGATGGAGATGCATCGCTGGAGGGTGCTCGAGGGGCTGCGGTGGTAGAGCTCCTTCTCATCGCCCAGCAAGACGAACGACTTGGCGCGTCGCGCTACCCGCCGGGCCTCGGCTCGGTCGAGGGGTAGCTCTCCTTGGCGGAGATATTGCAGGTATGGGGTCTGCCAATTTCGATCAGGCGTGGCCCCGCTCCGCTCCTCCTCGATGCGCAGTGCCTCATCCTCGGAGGCCGAGGGTACCTCGGGTTGAACCGAGGCCGCCTCGGGCCGAGCTGAGGGTGCCTCGGGCTGTGCCGAGGGCACCTTGGGCTGGACCGAGGGCACCTCAGGCTCGGGCGAGTCATCGATCTTGACGGAGGGTTGATGCAGATCCCAGGAGAAGACGTCCGGGGGAACCATTGTTCGCCCCGAGGCTATTTTTGCCAGCTCGTCCGCAGTCTCGTTGTAGCGCCGAGCGATGTGGTTAAGCTCGAGCCCGTAGAACTTGTCTTCCAGGCGCCGAACCTCATCGCAGTAGGCCTCCATCTTCGGGTCGCGGCAGTGGGAGTTCTTTATGACTTGGTCGATGACGAGCTGCGAGTCACCGCGAGCGTTGAGGCGCCTGGCCCCTAGCTCGATGGCGATCCGCAACCCGTTGACCAGAGCCTCGTACTCAGCCACATTGTTGGACGCCGGGAAGTGGAGGCGTAGCACATAGCGTAGGTGTCTCTCGAGGGGCGAGATGAAGAGTAGGCCCGCGCCGGCTCCCGTCTTCATCAGCGACCCGTCGAAAAACATGGTCCAGAGCTCCGGTTGGATCGGAGCCGTCGGTAGCTGGGTGTCGACCCATTCGGCTACGAAGTCCGCCAAGACCTGGGACTTGATGGCCTTCCGAGGGGCGAACGAGATTGTCTCGCCCATGATTTCCACCGCCCACTTTGCAATCCTGCCCGAGGCCTCTCGGCACTGGATGATCTCCCCCAGGGGGAAGGATGACACCACAGTTACCGGATGAGACTCGAAGTAGTGTCGCAACTTCCGCCGTGTCAGGATCACTGCATACAGCAGCTTCTGAACTTGTGGGTAGAGGATCTTGGTTTCGGACAGTACCTCGCTGACGAAGTAAACTGGCCTCTGAACGGGCAATGCATGCCCCTCTTCTTGCCTCTCGACCACAATCGAGGCGCTAACCACCTAAGTGGTCGCGGCGACGTAGACCAAGAGGGGTTCTCCGTCAGCTGGAGGCACCAAGATAGGCGCCTTTGTGAGGAGCGCCTTCAGGTTCCCGAGAGCTTCCTCGGCCTCAAGGGTCCAAGTGAAGCGCTCGGCCTTCCTTAAGAGGCGGTACAGAGGCAGTCCTCTTTCGCCGAGGCGTGAGATGAAGCGGCTCAGAGCCGCGAGACATCCCATGACCCTCTGTACGCCCTTTAAGTCCTTGATGGGACCCATGCTGGTGATGGCTGCGATCTTCTCCGGGTTGGCTTCGATGCCCCGCTCGGAGACGATGAACCCCAAGAGCATGCCCCGGGGCACCCCGAAGACACACTTCTCGGGATTGAGCTTGACGCCTTTCGCCTTGAGACATCGGAATGTCACTTCAAGGTCGGAGAGGAGGTCGGAAGCTTTCCTCGTCTTGACTACGATGTCATCGACGTAGGCCTCGACCGTGCGACCGATGTGTTCGCCGAACACATGGATCATGCACCGCTGGTACGTCGCGCCCGCATTCCTCAAACCGAACGGCATGGTGACATAGCAGTACATGCCGAAGGGCGTGATGAAAGAAGTCGCGAGCTGGTCGGACTCTTTCATCCTGATTTGGTGGTACCCCGAGTAGGTGTCGAGGAAAGACAGGGTTTCGCACCCAGCAGTGGAATCCACGATTTGATCGATGCGAGGCAGAGGGTAGGGAACCTTCGAACATGCTTTGTTGAGACCAGTGTAGTCTACACACATCCGCCATTTCCCCCCTTTCTTTCTCACAAGCACAGGGTTGGCAAGCCATTCGGGATGGAATACCTCTTTGATGAACCCGGCTGCCATTAGCTTGTGGATCTCCTCGTCTATCGCTCTGCGCTTCTCCTCGTCGAATCGGTGCAGAGGCTGCTTGACGGGTCGGGCTCCGGCCCGAATATCCAGCGAGTGCTCGGCGACATCCCTCGGTATGCCGGGCATGTCCGAGGGACTCCACGTGAAGACGTCGGCGTTCGCGCGGAGAAAGTCGACGAGCACTGTTTCCTATTTGGGGTCGAGCCCGGAACCGATCCGGATCTGCTTGGAGGCGTCGCCACTGGGGTCGAGGGGGACGGCCTTAACCGTCTCCACTGGCTCGAAGTTGCCGGCATGACGCTTCACGTCTAGCACCTCTTTGGAGAGGCTTTCCAGGTCGGCGATGAGGGCCTCGGTGTACTCCACGCACTCCACGTCGCATTCGAACGCGTGTTTGTACGTGGGGCCGACGGTGATGACCCCGTTGGGGCCCGGCATCTTGAGCTTCAGGTAGGTGTAGTTGGGGATGGCCATGAACTTCGCGTAGCATGGCCTCCCCAGTACCGCGTGGTAGGTTCCTTGGAACCCGACCACCTCGAACGTCAGAGTCTCCCTTCGGAAGTTGGAGGGCGTTCCGAAGCAGACGGGAAGGTCGAGTCGTCCGAGGGGCTAGACGCGCTTCCCGGGAATGATCCCGTGGAAGGGCGCAGCGCCTGCTCGGACGGAGGACAGGTCGACGCGCAGGAGCCTGAGGGTCTCGGCGTAGATGATGTTGAGGCTGCTGCCCCCGTCCATAAGGACCTTGGTGAGCCTGACGTCACCGATGACGGGGTCGACGACGAGCGGGTATTTCCCCGGGCTCGGCACGTGGTCGGGGTGGTCGTCTTGGTCGAAGGTGATGGGCTTGTCGGACCAGTCTAGATAGACCGGTGCCGCCACCTTGACCGAGCAGACCTCCCGGCGCTCTTGCTTGCGGTGCCGTGCCGAGGCATTCGCCGCATGCCCACCGTAGATCCTGAAGCAGTCGCGGACCTCGGGGAACTCTCCTGCTTGGTGATCTTCCTTCTTGTCGTCGTCGCGGGCCCTGCCACCCTCCGTGGGTGGCCCGGCCCTGTGGAAGTGGCGCCGAAGCATGACGCACTCCTCAAGGGTGTGCTTGACGGGCCCCTGATGATAGGGGCACGGCTCCTTGAGCATCTTGTCGAAGAGGTTGGCACCTCCGGGGGGCTTCCGAGGGTTCTTGTACTCGGCGGTGGCGACAAGGTCCGCGTCGGTGGCGTCGCGTTTCGCTTGCGACTTCTTCTTGCCTTTCTTCTTGGCGCCGCGCGGAGTAGACGCCTCGGGAGCATCTTCTGATGGGCGGCCCTGGGGCTGCTTGTCCTTTCGGAAGATAGCCTCGACCGCCTCTTGGCCAGAGGCGAACTTGGTGGCGATGTCCATCAGCTCGCTCGCCCTGGTGGGGGTCTTGCGACCCAACTTGCTCACCAGGTCGCAGCAGGTGGTGCCGGCAAGGAACGCGCCGATGACATCCGAGTCGGTGATGTTGGGCAGCTCGGTGCGCTGCTTCGAGAATCGCCGGATGTAGTCCCGGAGAGACTCTCCCGGCTGCTGCCGGCAGCTTCGGAGGTCCCAGGAATTCCCGGGGCGCACATACGTGCCCTGGAAATTGCCGGCGAAGGCTTGGACCAGGTCATCCCAGTTGGAGATCTGCCCCGGAGGCAGGTGCTCCAACCAGGCGCGAGCGGTGTCGGAGAGGAACAGGGGGAGGTTGCGGATGATGAGGTTGTCGTCGTCCGTTCCACCCAGCTGGCAGGCCAGACGGTAGTCCGCGAGCCACAATTCCGGTCTCGTTTCCCCCGAGTACTTTGTGATAGTAGTCGAGGGTCGGAACCGGGTCGGGAACGGTGCCTGCCGGATGGCCCAGCTGAAGGCCTGTGGACCGGGTGGTTCGGGCGAGGGACTCCGATCCTCCCCACTGTCGTAGCGTCCCCCACGCCTAGGGTGATAGCCTCGGCGCACCCTCTCGTCGAGGTCGGCCCGACGGTCGCGATGATGGTGCTCATTGCCGAGGTGGCCCGGGGCCGCAGGCGCGATGTTGCGCGTGCGCCCGGTGTAGACCGAGGCTTCCCGCATGAATCGGGAAGTCGCGGCATGAGGTTCCGAGGGGTATCCCTGCCTTCGGGAGGCAGAGCTCTCGGCCTATCGGACCACAGCGCCTTCCAGGAGGTTCTTGAGCTCTCCCTGGATTCGCCGACCCTCGGTGGTTGATGGCTCCGGCATCGAGCGGAGAAGCATCGCTGCTGCAGCCAGGTTCTGACCGACCCCACTGGATGCGGGTGGCGGCCTGACCCTGACGTCGTTGGCGACACGGAGCTGGAGACCCTGGGGCAGGTGACGTATTTCTCCGGCTGGGGGTTGGCCCGCCCATGCCTGCCCGACGTCCCGGCGGATCGGCTCAAGCGCTCCTGCTCCCTCGTCGAGCCTGGCCTGCGCCCGGCGGACTTGCTCGAGCTGTGGGTCGTGACCCCCCGCCGGAACGGGGACCACAGCTAGCTCCCGCGGGATGTCAGCGCGAGGCACCGGCCTAGGGAGATCACCGTCCTCCGGCATGCCGAGATGATTGCCTTCGGAGGGACCCCCTAAATCGACGTGGAAACATTCGCGGCTTGGGCCGCAGTCCTCGTCGTCGAGGCTGCGGCTACCGTCGGAACAGTCAGAGAGGCAGTAGTCACATGCGGTCATGAAGTCCCGCATGGCACTAGGGTTGCCAAGTCCAGAGAAATCCCAACAGATGCTGGGGTCATCGTCTTCCTCGGACCCGGAGGGCCCATAGGTCGAGACGTCCGTTAGCCGGTCCCAAGGCGACCGCATGCGAAACCCCGGAGGGTTTGAACTCGCCTCTATGAGAGTGCCCGCCAAAGCAAGGTCGCTAGGCGGGTTGAGGCTGAATCCAAATGACGTAGGATGGGAATCGGTCGGTACCTTTTGGTCGACGAACGGCGATGAAGTCACGTCGGGGACTGACTGCACCGTCATCTCAGGTACGAGGGTGACGCCCAGCAAGCCTTCCGCGAGCGTGCTGGCGTCGTCCGCTTGCTCGGGATTGGCGTGTCGCGGGGAGACGGCGCTCGCCTTCGTCTCAGACGCGAGGTCAACGCCCGACGCGCCCCCCGTTGGGGCGCTAGGGACATCGACTCGCTCGACAGCCGACGAGGCGCGGCCTCCTGCTTGGCCTTGGTTGCCCCGCCTCCTCCTCTGTTGGCGGGGGAGAGGATGGGGCGAGCTTGAATGTTGTTCTTCCACCACGCGGGGAAGATGTCGTCGATTCCGCCGCCGGCGGGCGGGCTGTCGGCCGCCATTGTCGTTGTCGCGCGGCGGTGGAAGGAGTATCATGTCGTAGCTGCCGTCGAAGGACATGAACCCAAGACTCCCAAAACGGAGCACCGTCCCGGGTCGGAGAGGTTGCTGGAGACTGCCCATCTGGAGCTTGACGGGAAGCTGTTCGTCAACACGCAGCAGGCCCCTACCTGGCGCGCCAACTGTCGGCGTTTCGAGACCGGGGGGGTCCCTCGGGCCGACGAGTGAGTGTCGCCGCGTGCCCCAGCCCAGATGGGTCGAGCGCGTGGGCGAGCGCGAAGGGGGGAAAGGAGCGAGGCGGCCGGAGACCGGCGTGAGAGAGGTGGGAATCCTGTGGCCTTCGTGTTTGTCCCGCGCCTAGGTCGGGTGCGCTTGCAGTAGGGGGTTACAAGCATCCACGCGGGAGAGGGAAGCGGGCGGCCCCAAGAGAGCGCCTGTCCCGTCCTCGTCCCTGCGCGGCCAACCTTCTCTAAGAGGGCCCTGGTCCTTCCTTTTATAGGCGTAAGGAGAGGATCCAGGTGTACAATGGGGGTGTAGCAGAGTGCTACGTGTCTAGCGGGGGAGAGCTAGCGCCCTAAGTACATGCCGATGTGGCAGCCGGAGAGATTTTGGCACCCAGCTGGTGTGAAGTCGTGGCCGTAGGAGGAGCGACGGAGCCTGGCGGAGGGACAGCTGTCGGAGCGGTTGAGTCCTTGCTGACGTCCTCCTGCTTCCGTAAGAGAGCTGAGAGCCGCCGTCGTCACAGAGCATGCGGGGCGCCATCATTGCCTATCTGGCGGAGCTAGCCAGATGGGACACCGGTCTTGTCCTCTGCGGCCCGAGTCAGCTTGGGGTAGGGTGATGGTGGCGCTTCCTGTTGACGTGGCTAGCCTGTGTCCTAGGTTGGGCGACGTGGAGGCTCCTCCGAAGCCGAGGTCGAGTCTGTCTTCCATGGCCGAGGCCGAGTCCGAGCCCCTGGGTCGGGCGAGGCGGAGGTCATTCGGCAGAGGCCAGGGCAGAGTCCGAGCCCTGGGGTCGGGCGAAGCGGAGTTCGTCGTCTTCTGGGGCTGAGCCCGAGTCCGAGCCCTGGGGTCGGGCGAAGGGGAGTTCGTCGTCTTCCAGGACTTAGCCCGAGTCCGAGCCCTGGGTCGGGCGGAGCGGAGTTCGCCGTCTTCCGGGACTTAGCCCATGTCCGAGCCCTGGCTCGGGCGGAGCGGAGTTCGCCGTCTTTCGGGACTTAGCCCGAGTCCGAGCCCTGGGTCGGGCGGAGCGGAGTTCGCCGTCTTCCGGGACTTAGCCCGAGTCCGAGCCCTAGGTCGGGCGGAGCGGAGTTCGCCGTCTTCTGGGACTTAGCCCGAGTCCGAGCCCTGGGTCGGGCGGAGCGGAGTTCGCCGTCTTCCGGGGCTTAGCCCGAGTCCGAGCCCTGGGTCGGGCGGAGCTTCCTATGGTGCCTTTGGCAGGGCCTGACTGCCTGTCAGTCTCACTCTGTCAAGTGGCACTGCAGTCGGAGTGGCGCAGGCGGCGCTGTCCTTCTGTCAGGCCGGTCAGTGGAGCGGTGAAGTGACGGCGGTCACTTCGGCTCTGCCGGGGGGCGTGCGTCAGGATAAAGGTGTCAGGTCACCTTTGTGTTAAATGCTCCTGCGACTTGGTCGGTCGGTGCGGCGATTTGGTCAGGGTTGCTTCTTAGCGAAGGCAGGGCCTCGGGCGAGCCGGAGATGTGTCCGCCGTTGGAGGGGGGCCTCGGGCGAGACAGAAATCCTCCGGGGTCGGCTGCCCTTGTCCGAGGCTAGGCTCGGGCGAGGCACGATCGAGTCGCTCGAATGGACTGATTCCTGACTTAATCGCACCCATCAGGCCTTTGCAGCTTTATGCTGATGGGGGTTACCAGCTGAGAATTAGGAGTCTTGAGGGTACCCCTAATTATGGTCCCCGACAACAACGACTACAAAAAAAGAAGACGGTTAATTCAAACTTTTCCTTTGATTATTCTTGTATTCCGCAAAGTTCCAATGCTCATTTGCTTTCCATTCCCCTCGGTAAACCCCCCCCCCCCACTTTGATGGAGAGGACTACGGATTTTGGAGTCCCAAAATGCGTAGCCACTTGTTCTCTCTCCATCCAAGTATATGGGAGATAGTAGAAAATGGAATGCACTTTGATAGTACAGATAGTCCCATGTTCATTAATGAGCAAATTCACAAAAATGCACAAGCTACTACTGTTCTTCTAGCTTTATTGTGTAGGGATGAATACCATAAGGTGAGCGGCTTGGATAACGCCAAGCAGATTTGGGACACCCTCAAAATCTCACATGAGGGGAACGACGTCACCATGCTCACCAAGATGGAGTTGGTGGAGGGCGAACTTGGGAGATTCGCAATGATCAGGGGCGAGGAGCCAACCCAAACGTACAACCGGCTCAAGACCCTCGTCAACAAAATAAGGAGCTATGGAAGCACGCGATGGACGGACCACGACGACGTCCGCCTAATGCTAAGGTCTTTCACTGTCCTTGATCCACATCTCGTGAACAATATTCGTGAAAATCCTAGGTACACCAAGATGACGCCCGAGGAGATACTTGGAAAGTTTGTAAGCGGGCGGATGATGATCAAGGAGGCAAGATACGTTGACGATGCGTTGAACAGCCCAATCCACGAGCCTCAAACTATTGCTCTCAAAGCAACGAGGAGCAAGGAAGTGCTACCTAGCAAGGTGGCACAAGTTGAGGCGGCGGGACTCAATGAGGAAGAGATGGCCCTCATCATTAAGCGTTTCAAGACAGCGCTAAGGGGTCGCAAGGAGCATCCCAACAAGACCAAGACGAAGGGGAAGCGCTCATGCTTCAAATGTGGTAAGATTGGTCATTTTATCGCTAATTGTCCCGATAATGATAGTGACCAGGAACAAGGGAACAAGAGGGAAAAGAAGAAGGCTTACAAGAAGGCTAAGGGTGAGGCACACCTTGGAAAGGAGTGGGACTCGGATTGTTCGTCGTCCGACTCCGACAACGAAGGACTCGCCGCCACCGCCTTCAACAAGTCGGCCCTCTTCCCCAACGAGCATCACACTGCCTCATGGCAAGGGAAAAGAAGGTAAGCACTCATAATACTAGTACTTACGCTTCCTCAAGTGATGAAGAATCTAGCGATGATGAAATAGACTATTCATGTTTATTCAAGGGCCTAGATAGAACTAAGGTTGATAAGATTAATGAATTAATTGATGCATTGAATGATAAGAATAGGTTATTAGAAAAGCAAGAGGATCTTTTGTATGAAGAACATGATAAGTTTGTAGAGGCACAAAAATCCCTTGCTTTAGAAATTAAAAGAAATGAAATGCTTTCTTGTGAATTGTCTACATGTCATGACTCTATTTCTAGCTTGAAGAGCAAAAATGATGATTTGAATGCTAAGTTAGAAATAGCTAATAAATCAACATCTTGTGTAGAACATGTTGCAATTTGCAATAGGTGTAAAAATTTTAATGTTGATGCTTGTAGTGAACATCTAGTTTCAATTTATAGTTTGAATGATGAAGTGGCTAGTCTTAATGCCCAACTTAAGACTAGCAAGAGCGAATTTGACAAACTAAAATTTGCAAGGGATGCCTACACGATTGGTAGACACCCCTCAATTAAGGATGGTCTTGGCTTCAAGAGGGAAGTCAAGAACTTAACAAGCCATAAGGCTTCCATCTCCGCCAAGGAGAAAGGGAAGGCCCCTATGGCTAGAAGTGCTCAAAAGAACCATGCTTTCATGTATCATGATAGGAGACATTCTAGGAATGTTTATAGAAGTTATGATGCTTTTGATTCTCATGCCATGATTGCTTCTAGTTCTTCTATTATGCATGATAGAAATTTGGCTAGGAAAAATGCTATGCCTAGAAGAAATGTTGTTCAAGTTCCTAGGAAAGTAAACTATGAATCTTCTACAATTTTTCATACTTGCAATGCTTCCTTCACTATTTGTAGAAAGGATAAGAAGGTGATTGCTAGGAAGTTAGGAGCAAGATGCAAGGGAGATAAAACTTGCATTTGGGTCCCTAAGATAATTGTCACTAACCTTGTAGGACCCAACAAGAGTTGGGTACCTAAGACCCAAGCCTAAATTTGCCTTGCAGGTTTATGCATCCGGGGGATCAAGCTAGATTATCGACAGCGGATGCACAAACCACATGACAGGGGAGAAGAAGATGTTCTCTTCCTACGTCAAGAACAAAGACTCCCAAGACTCAATCATATTCGGTGACAAGAATCAACGCAAGGTGAAAGGATTAGGAAAGATTGCTATTTCATCCGAGCACTCCATTTCCAATGTGTTTTTAGTTGATTCGCTTGGATATAACTTGTTGTCTGTTAGTCAACTTTGCAATATGGGATATAATTGTTTATTCACAAATGTAGATGTGTCTGTCTTTAGAAGAAGTGATGGTTCATTAGCCTTTAAGGGTGTACTAGACGACAAACTTTATTTAGTTGATTTTGCAAAAGAGGAGGCCGGTCTAGATGCATGCTTAATTGCTAAGACTAGCATGGGTTGGCTGTGGCATCGCCATTTAGCACATGTAGGAATGAAGAACCTTCACAAGCTTCTAAAGGGAGAACACGTGATAGGTCTAACAAATGTTACTTTCGAAAAAGATAGACCTTGTGTAGCTTGTCAAGCAGGTAAACAGGTGGGAAGCTCTCATTATACCAAAAATGTGATGACTACATCAAGACCTTTGGAGTTACTTCATATGGACCTCTTCGGACCCGTCGCCTACCTAAGCTTAGGAGGAAGTAAGTATGGTCTTGTTATAGTTGATGATTTTTCCCGCTTCACTTGGGTATTCTTTTTGCAGGATAAGTCTGAAACCTAAGGGACCCTCAAGCGCTTCCTAAGGAGAGCTCAAAATGAGTTTGAGCTCAAGGTGAAGAAGATAAGGAGCGACAACGGGTCCGAGTTCAAGAATCTTCAAGTGGAAGAGTACCTTGAGGAGGAAGGGATCAAGCACGAGTTCTCCGCTCCCTACACACCACAGCAAAACGGTGTGGTAGAGAGGAAGAACAGGACGCTCATAGACATGGCGAGGACAATGCTTGGAGAATTCAAGACACCCGAGCGGTTTTGGTCGGAAGCCGTGAACACGGCTTGCCACGCCATAAACCGGGTATACCTTCATCGCCTCCTCAAGAAGACTTCATATGAGCTCCTAACCGGTAACAAACCCAATGTATCTTACTTTCATGTATTTGGGAGTAAATGCTACATTCTAGTGAAGAAAGGTAGAAATTCTAAGTTTGCTCCCAAAGCTGTAGAAGGGTTTTTATTAGGTTATGACTCAAATACAAAGGCATATAGGGTCTTCAACAAATCATCGGGTTTAGTTGAAGTCTCTAGCGACGTTGTATTTGATGAGACTAATGGCTCTCCAAGAGAGCAAGTTGTTGATCTTGATGATGTAGATGAAGAAGACGTTCCAACGGCCGCACTGCACACCATGGCGATTGGAGATGTGAGACCACTAGAACAAAAGGAGCAAGATCAACCTTCTTCCTCAACAACGGTGCATTCCCCAACTCAAGAAGATGAACAGGTTCATCAAGAGGAGGCGTGTGATCAAGGGGGAGCACAAGATGATCATTTAATGGAGGAAGAAGCACAACCGGCACCTCCAACCCAAGTTCGAGCGACGATTCAAAGGAATCATCCCGTCGACCAAATATTGGGTGACATAAGCAAGGGAGTAACTACTCGTTCTAGATTAGTTAATTTTTGTGAGCATTACTCCTTTATCTCTTCTACTGAGTCTTTCAGGGTAGAAGAGGCCTTGCTATATCCGGAATGGGTGTTGGCCATGCAAGAGGAGCTCAACAACTTCAAGAGAAATGAAGTTTGGACACTGGTGCCTCGTCCCAAGCAAAACGTTGTGGGAACCAAGTGGGTGTTCCGCAACAAACAAGACAAGCACGGGGTGGTGACAAGGAACAAGGCACGACTTGTGGCAAAAGGTTATGCCCAAGTCGCAGGTTTGGACTTTGAGGAGACTTTTGCTCCTGTGGCTAGGCTAGAGTCAATTCGCATATTGTTAGCCTATGCTACTCACCATTCTTTCAGGTTGTTCCAAATGGATGTGAAGAGCGCTTTCCTCAACGGGCCAATCAAGGAGGAGGTGTACGTGGAGCAACCCCCTGGCTTTGAGGATGAACGGTACCCCGACCACGTGTGTAAGCTCTCTAAGGCGCTCTATGGACTTAAGCAAGCCCCAAGAGCATGGTAGGAATGCCTTAGAGACTTTTTAATTGCTAATGCTTTCAAGGTTGGGAAAGCCGATCCAACTCTTTTTACTAAGACTTGTGATGGTGATCTTTTTGTGTGCCAAATTTATGTCAATGACATAATATTCGGTTCTACTAACCAAAAGTCTTGTGAAGAGTTTAGCAGGGTGATGACTCAAAAGTTTGAGATGTCGATGATGGGCGAGTTAAGCTATTTCCTTGGGTTCCAAGTGAAGCAACTCAAGGATGGCACCTTCATCTCCCAAACGAAGTACACGCAAGACTTGATCAAGCGGTTTGAGATGAAGGACGCCAAGCCCGCAAAGACTCCAATGGGAACCGACGGACACACCGACCTCAACAAAAGAGGTAAGTCCGTTGATCAAAAGGCATACTGGTCTATGATAGGATCTTTACTTTATTTATGTGCTAGTAGACCGGATATTATGCTTAGCGTATGCATGTGTGCTAGATTTCAATCCGATCTAAGGGAGTGTCACTTAGTGGCTGTGAAGCGAATTCTTAGATATTTAGTCGCTACGCCTTGCTTTGGGATCTGGTATCCAAAGGGGTCTACCTTTGACTTGATTGGATATTCAGATTCCGACTATACTGGATGTAAGGTCGATAGGAAGAGTACATCGGGGACGTGCCAATTCTTAGGAAGGTCCCTGGTGTCGTGGAGCTCTAAGAAACAAACTTCTGTTGCCCTATCCACCGCTGAGGCCGAGTATGTTGCCGCAGGATAGTGTTGCGCAACTACTTTGGATGAGGCAAACCCTCCGGGACTTTGGCTACAATCTGAGCAAAGTCCCACTCCTATGTGATAATGAGAGTGCTATCCGCATGGCGGATAATCCTGTTGAACATAGACGCACAAAGCACATAGACATCCGGCATCACTTTTTGAGAGACCACCAGCAAAAGGGAGATATAGAAGTGTTTTATGTTAGCACCGAGAACCAGCTAGCCGATATCTTTACCAAGCCTCTAGATGAGTCGACCTTTTGCAGGCTGCGTAGTGAGCTAAATGTCTTAGATTCGCGGAACTTGGATTGATTTATAGCACACATGTGTTTTTATGCCTTGATCATATTCCTTAAGCATTTTATTGTTTTATGGTGTTCAAGTTGTACAAACACTCCCCGGACCTCAAAAGTCCATGTGTGAGTGATGCACATATTTAGGGGGAGATGTGCTACAACTTGACCCTTTGAGACTAACCGTGTACTTGAGTTTGCTTGATTTAGTCTCAAAGGTGACTTGAAAGGGAAAAGGTGGACTTGGACCATGCAAGACTTTCACTGCACTCCGATGAGAGGGTAACTTATTCCAAGTTCATCTCCATGCTCTTATTGCCTTTTTACTCGTACTCGAAGATTTTGGTGAGGCAATGGGGTTCAAGGGCCAAAATTGATCCCGTTTTGGTGTTTGATGCCAAAGGGGGAGAAAATAAGGCCAAAGCAAGAAATGGATCAGCTACCACTTGAGAATTTTGAAAAAGTAGAGTTAGAGTTTTTGTTTGTCAAAATACTCATGTTTGTCTTTTATTGTCAAAAGTTGGTCTCTTGTGGGGAGAATGTTTGATTGTGAAAAAACAAAGGGGGGAGTTTTTAAATCTTTGACCAATTTCTATTGGAACAACTCTCTTTATGTCTCAACAAGTGTGTTTGACTTAGAGATAGGAAATTGAGTTTAATTTGCAAAAACAAACCAAGTGGTGGCAAAGAATGATCCAAATATGCCAAATTTGAATCAAAACAAATTTGAGTTCTCATTTGCATTGATGTTGCACTTCTTTTAGTTGCTTTTTATTGTGTTGGCATAAATCACCAAAAAGGGGGAGATTGAAAGGGAAATGTGCCCTTGGCCCATTTCTAAGTATTTTGATGATTAAGTGTCCAACACAAGTGCCTAAGTGTTAAACTGTGCCAAGGACTCAAGAAGTGCAAATCAAGATTAAAGGTATGTTTCTAGACTTAGTACATTGTTTTGAAGACTAATGTATTGTGTCTAAGTGCTAGAAACAGGAGAAACAATTTTGGAGAAGTTGGCTGTGTATAGCCAAAAGGCTGCTCGGTCTAGGTACACCGGACTGTCCGGTGGTGCACCGGACAGTGTCCGGTGTGCCAGGCTGGCGTTTGTCAACTGGCTGCTCTCGGGACTTCGACGGCGGTGTACGGCTATAAATCACCGGTCTGTCCGGTGAGCCAACAGTCGGCCCGGCCAACGGTCGGCCGCGTAATCCGCGCGCGACGCGTGGCAGAGCCAACGGTCAGAAGGGGGCACCGGACTGTCTGGTGCGCCAACGGCTCTGGATCTCCAACGGTCGGCTTCTTCAAAGAAGGAAAGAAATCCGCACCGGACAGTGTCCGGTGGTGCACCGGACTGTTCGGTGCGCCAGGCGACAGAAGGCAAGAATTGCCTTCCTGGAATGCTCTCAACGGCTCCTAGCTGCCTTGGGGCTATAAAAGGGACCCCTAGGCGCATGGAGGAGAAAACCAAGCATTCTCTAAGCATTCCTAAGCACCAAGACTTTAATTCCGCGCATTCGATTCTTTGTGATAGCAACTAGAGCTCCATTTGAGTAGAGAACTCTTTGGGTTGTGTTGTGAGCTCGAGTTGTGACTTGTGTGCGTGTTGTGCTCTGATTTTGTGTCTTGTGTGCGTTGCTCATCCCAGCCTTACTTCCGTGCTTCTTTGTGAACATCAAATTGTAAGGGCGAGAGGCTCCAAGTTGTGGAGATTCCTCGCAAGCGAGACATAGTAAAGCAAAGCAAAACACCGTGGTATTCAAGTGGGTCTTTGGACCGCTTGAGAGGGGTTGATTGCAACCCTCGTCCGTTAGGACGCCACAACGTGGAGTAGGCAAGTATTGGACTTGGCCGAACCACGGGATAAACCAATGTGCCTATCTGTGTTGATT
The DNA here is from genome assembly GCA_029449295.1 of Zea luxurians. Taxonomy (NCBI): domain Eukaryota; kingdom Viridiplantae; phylum Streptophyta; class Magnoliopsida; order Poales; family Poaceae; genus Zea; species Zea luxurians. The sequence continues at coordinate 5,518,372 of JAOPSE010000005.1, read as the reverse complement.
TTCTTGTGGTCATCGTGTCTTGCTAGAATTCCTCTCTAGCCACTTGGCTTTATTGTGCTAACTCCTAATCAAATCTTGTGGCATTAAGTTCCAAGTTTTACAGGATCACCTATTCACCCCCCTCTAGGTGCTCTCAAGCGGCCGAGCGGGGCCTGTTACAATGGGCCGGATTGCACGTGGGCCTTCGTGTTGGACGACACCGCGGGATGGAGTGACCTCGCCATAGGCCTTCGTCCTTCGGCGTGTTGGACGAAGGGTGGAGTCTATCAGTCGTCTTGTCTTTGTTGGTGCAGCGAGACTGGCGAAGGCATCGAGCGAAGGGTAGCGTCTTCGCCTTCGCCCCAACATTTGTCCTCCGAGGGACCAGTTCGACCAAGTCATCTGGTGCCGAAGGCGTCGCTAGATGGTGGAGACGCTGCCCTCGCTCGAAGTGGTTCCGCGGGGGTTTTTGACATGACCGTTGATTGATGCCGCACTGTTGGATTGCGGGTTTCCCGAAGCGTCGCGCCCTGTGTATAAAAGGGGGTGGGGGCGGCGCGGGTTGAAATTTACCTCAAATGTTGGGGCGAAGGCGAAGACGCTACCCTTCACTCGATGCCTTCGCCAGTCTCGCTACACCAACGGAGGCAAGACGACTGGCAGACTCCACCCTTCGTCCAACACACCGAAGGACGAAGGCCTATAGCGAGGTCGCTCCATCCCGCGGCGTCGCCCAACACGAAGGCCCACGTGCAATCCGGCCCATTGTAACAGGCCCCGCTCGGCCGCTGTGCATTACGTGCCTAATTTGTAAAGATTTCTCTATAATTACGGTCTGTAACCCTGCTTTATAGAAATATTCCGGGGATAACCTGGGCGCTTGAGGGCACATGCGTCCTTAACCCAAGACGCTGGACACTCAGACACCTATAAATACCCCCGCACAGTGCCCTTGAGGGGCTAGATTAACAGAGCAATCGCCCTCTTGAGCTAAAACCTTGTTTGCGTTACTCTTACTCCCCCGTTGTATCATCTTGCTCGGGAGAGCAAGTTCCAACAATAACACTGGCCACGGTCCATTCAGCAATGAGAACAGCTAGTGCTTGGTGTGTTCAACAAAGCAGCCTACTAGCAGCTGACACGTTCAATCTGTATCTATATGTATCTGCAAGTTTGAAGCAGCAGAATTTTGTGGAAACATGTACAGACAGCACTACATGGATGAGAACGGGATGCACACAAACTACACTGCTGGTTTTAATCATAAGGCTATCTAGCATTCAGAAGAGCACGACAGGAACAGACTAACATCAACTATTCTTGCTTTCATGGCCTTTTGGTGTTGGGGACTTCACTGTTGGGGGCCGACCCAAATCCAAGCTCTGCATCTCGCTTGCCAGCAGCGCCCTCCGTTCTTTCAGGAAGTTGAGCCGGTTCGTCAGCTTGGCTAATGCCGATGACGCTGCTGGTGATATGCTTCCACCGAAATCCTGATCAGCAACAGCATATGAGTATTCATCATCATCACTAGCTCATTAGTTGACAACAAACGAAAGGAGCATTCAGACCTCTAGTCTGCTGGATACATGAAGCCCTCTTATCAATGGGCTATTTGAATATTGTTTCTGCGCAAGATTCCACTTCGAATTAGAGGATGACAACGACGACGACCCATCTTGGCCCTCCCTGGCAATCGAATGCCCTCTTTGAGGAGCCCTCTGGGTGATGCCCCCGACCGCCTCGTGACTTGGCTTGTCTCTTGAAGAAGGCGAATGCTGTGCGGCTTGCTTCCTTGATTGCTCGATATCACCCTGAAATGTTCTCTTCTTTTTAACCTGATAACAGACTTTCCTCCTATAATGAAAGCAGAACGAAAGGGATTTTGCCTTCTTACCATGTCAAATGCAGGATCACTCCCAACAGTCGGTGACGCTTCCACTGATGAGCTTTCAGGTCTGGAGAAAGGGCCTCAGTTTAGTACAAGTCTACAACCCAAATGATGTCCAACAGTGAGGGAAAAAAGGACCAAAATCTTACCCGCTAAGCCTGTCTGTATTTAGGAGACGTTGGTTGCATGATTCACAGCACAGCTGCTGGCCCCTGACCTGCCCATGAAGATAAGAAACCTCTTGCTTCAAGTTCATGATATCAGATTCAGCAGTAGCACCTAGGGATGTAATCGGATCGAATACGGACGGATATCACTGAAATCATATTTGTTTTCATATTTTTATTCGGATTCGAATTCGAATACGGATAGCTTCGGATACGAATACGGATGTTCTCGGATACAAATACGGATAGGTGTGTATCGAATACGGAACTAGTCGGACACGGATATTGTCGGTAACGAAATTTTTGTCGGATGTCGTGTAAGACATCATTCCACACATATCATGGTTGTAATCATGTATCCACTCCTTGAGTCCAAACATTTTTTAGTATTATATGTGTACATATGTCACGTTTTTTTAAAAATCATGAATTTTTAGCCTATGTGCGTGTTATTAATTTATTTTATATAAAATCATCAAAATGCAAATAAGTTACTAAAACTAATAAATATTCTATAAGAATATAACCTCAAGTCTACACATGAAAATGATAAAGTGAACTTGGATAATTAGAGTGATTTCACGTGTAATTCACACAAGTGAAAGTGATATGAAAGAAACACTATCATATTGTGGATTTTATGGTCTAAATATTTTGGAGGATTATATGTGGACATATGGTATGCCTCCATAAATTTTCATGAATTTTTGAGACTATTTGAGTATTATTAATTTCTTTCTACAAAAAATCAACAAAATGCACACAGCTATCCGGATATCCGAGAAGATTTATCCGAGAAAGTATCCGGATATTCGATATCCGACGGATATCAGACATTGTATTCGAATTTGATATCCGAATAAAATATCCGTATTTGTATCCGTTATCCGAAAAAAAGTCCGGATATCCGAAAATTCCATCCGAACCAGTGTTCACCATCTTCGAATCCGGATCCGGACGGATATTTTCCGAACCATATTACATCCCTAGTAGCACCTTCCTAAAGATCAAAGAAACTGAGAACAAACTCACTAATCACTTCTTTAGGAAACTACCTTGCTGTCTATTGTTGAAGGCGAGGACACCTGCCCTCTTCGCAAATTCATCACCCTCTTCAGCTGGTCCCTCAAATTTTCAACCTATTGAATCAACATTTTTTTGCTGTCAAAAATAGAAATGTATGACTTACTCCGAGAAAACACACCCAAACACCTTCAGAGGAATGATATACTACATGGCCATAATTTTGCATACTGCACACTTTTGGCATTATTTTATTTATTCAATCAATATGGTCTTTATTTCTTCTTGATGGAACAAAAACCTCTTATCGAGACAAAATGATTCAGTGGTAAAAGCTTCCTGGGTTTTACTGACTAAAAATGAAAAGAAAAGATAACCCTTCAGTTCTTACTTCTTTTTCAAGTGCTAAACGACGCTCATGTAGTTCTTCTTTCCGTTTTTCTAGACTTGACCATAGGATTGCATTTTCTTTGGCCTATGAAAGAAAAGGAACAATATCATCTCATCGGGAGGTATCCAATGCCACTTAACCCAATTCATGTGATCCTAGGAGAAAAGGCTTTACCTCCTTTGCAATTTTTGATTGGAGATCAATCTTGTTACTCTCAAGTTTCTCAACAAGGGCCCTTGTTCAGAAGCCACATCAGAAAATACCTCAAATGTCAGCCAGAAATTGTAAAAGCTTCCTTGCATTTTTTTTCGTTCCAAACTGCTGTTAAGTTTGTATGTTATAATTTTACTAGTTGAAGTCAACATGCAAACATCAAATGCAAGGGCAACTTCACAGTGAATGGCAAATTTGCGATGGTATTAAACATGGACCGATATCACAAGTAAAAAATAAAGTATTGATAAAGAAAAGCTGGAAAAAGAATCGTGGTGCTTTTAAAGGATATATGTTTGCAATTCTTTCAATAAACAGCTAGGATATGCCCAAAGGTCAAAGGTTCCCAGGCCACTTACTCATCATCGCTGCAGCATTCAATCTCCTCTGTTGACAGGTCTTTTCTTGCCTGTATATCAAGTGTTCCCATAAAATTGTAAGATTATCCTACCAGTATTAATATGAACTATACCAATAACATTTTCACTTACTGAAGTACGGCCCCATAAGGTTCTTTTGCCCTTGTGTGCTGAACTGCATGATTTCTCCATAGTTTTTTCTCTGGAAGATGATGAACGAGAAGTTGATCTTAGTATACGATCTTTGGATTCATTCGGTCCACATGATTCTTGCTTCTGGTTGGATTGACTATTGATATCCATAGGAGAGGTATCCTCTGCCTGTGCAACTTCTATGGAAAAAAGATTAAGCAAAGAAGAATTTTGATCAGTGTCTTGCCTTGATGCACCATTTTCTACTCTTGTTGCTCTTATAGGAGGGTTGAAGATACTGATTATTATCACTACCTGCAGTTTCTGAGATATTGTTTTTAACCTATAGACCAAGAAAAATTGAAGTCAGAGACCTGAAGCTGCAGTTCTGAAAAATACATGTGTTCTACGCCAAATGAGCAAAGTTATTTGCAACTTTGTAAGTGCTTTGAAGCGGTAGTCTAAACTATTCTTCAATATTGTATCCAAGAGCATAGTGTGACCAGGGTTTTCTCGTGTAAGAATATAGTTACAGACACTGGGATATCTCATCTATAATGTTTTGGAATCAATACGATGATCAGTGAAGTACCTTGCCATCCTTGATATTAGCGTTGATCTTACTGTCATGATCACTGTCATCAGAGTAGTCCAAATCTTCTTCAATGTCATCTTCACCAGAATCATAAGAACCATCGTCATCATGGGTGTCATTATCTATGGAATATTCCTTGTCAACATCATCCTCAGACTCCGTATAAGCATCTGAAGAACAGGAACCTTCTTCCGAGTCCTGTATGATAATCAGTTGAATTATAGCTCATGAACGACTACGCGAAGTACTTCAAATGGATCCAGTAAAAAGAGGATACATCAAATATCTGATCAAATTCCTCCATCATAATAATAACAATAGCCTGTGCATGATTCGCAGCCGCAGCAGCTTGAAGTAGCTGGAATGAACTATCCCCTCCCATACTAAATTCATTGTCTATGTCACATTCTCCAAGAAGAAGAGGTCGAAGAAGTAGTGGTGCCATGCAAGCTGCCAAAGCAGATTGAGACATTCTATTCACAGCTTTGTGTGACTCAACAACTTGCATCATCTTAAGAGTCCTGAAAGAACCTGATTAGTATGGAGCCCATTTGTTGGAATAATGTTGTTAAGGTTCTACAGGATAATGTAACTCATTCAAATTTATTACAATGATATCAAGGAATGAGAAACCCCCATCAAGAATGAAAATCCAGCTATGACACCACAAGAATTAATATGTTAAATATAAAGCTTAGGTTGAAAGAAAATATGATATAAGCATATAAGTTAGTACCTCTGCAACAATTGTCGATTTGGTTCTGGGAAAACTTCATTTATCACTCTATTAATCTCATCAAGTCTTCTTGCCTTGTCACTTCCTGTGTAACACTAGCCTTGATCATCCTACGATTTCTAACATATCAAAATGATGTAGATAAGGGCATATATTGATTTCATTATGTGTAGTTACTTTATGACATTAATCGGGATGATATATCAGTTTGATTGATTAATGAATTCAGGAATACAAGATAACTACAGAATGCATAACAAAATTTCAAATTAATCTTACGGTATGCTTTAACCAGAGCAGTGCAACATGATGCAGGAACTGGAGATGATGGCATCTCTCGAAGAACATACTGTATCAAAGGAAAACCAGACAGATATCAGTGAAGAGCATTTCCTTTTAGTGTGATTGTAACCAACACTTGCCAAATATATACCTTAATACAGTCACCAATAACATGAGCATCCTCTTCTGGAGAGAACTCGTTTTTCCCTAAAAACAAATTAAATGTGTCTTATATAGTACAAAGAAGATGGTAAAGCAGTCAAAGCAAATAAAAATACAATTCCCACACATTATTATGGCCCGCATAAAATATCTTTATGAAAACATACTGAAGAAGACAGATTATTTTATTAATTGAACTAAAGACTGCCAAACACCAAACACAGTTATCCTAGATAAGAAAAGAAAAGGTTCAGTCAAAAGAAATCACCCTTTTCATAATCCCTAATTCTGCGTTTGACTTCTTCAACATCAGCAGACTGACGCAGGATGCCCTCTACCTTGATCCCTACAGATAAAGGGGTTTTGGTGTGTGTGTGTGTTAGGATTGTGCTGAATGATTTATCGTCATTTATGCTTTTACTCACCATAATGCAGAATTTGCCAAGATTGTGTAATGACCGCAATTAGCAAAAGAACTTACCATGATCTTCAATGAACTTCAGGGCCTTCTCCAAGAATGATGGACTACCATCAGCATCTACAAGTGCAAATTTTGCAGGTCTGCCAATAACAGAACGGTCCTTTGCTGCACCACAAACAACTGAACTTGCTTATCATAATGAAATGTAAGGAATACATCCCTCCCGCAAAAAAAGTTCAGTTATCAGCAAAAGCAGGAGTCCCATTCTACTATTTACAATCATCGCAGTGATGTCTCTAAGTTGATCATTGCCCTTGCATGCGCTACCCTGGAGTCAGCGGCAATTGATTTATTTGCCTCACTAGATATCCTTTCGTTTTTAGGATCACCTTGTGAACTACTAAGAGTTTGGTTGTATGGTTGCAAGAGTGTGCAAATTTTTTTGCAATTAATGTGGCTGATTCCTCTATTTTGAGGATGGAGCTGGATTCTTTCCATTATGTAAAATAAGACACAGGCGTATTCTAAACATCTAATATCTCAAATGGTGAGCAAGTGATGAAAACTAACATAGCTTACAATGTTCAGCTGGAGATTCAGCAGATTCTGCTTCTACATCAGTGCTGAATATTGGATTTTGCCCCATTGTATTTGCTATGCTGGGTGCCTGAGCTATAGCACTCTCCAGTGCATTTCTCCACTCATTTAGATCTCCTGTGGTTTCTGCCTGCTTGGTAAAAATTCATACCATTAATCATAAATAAGTATGGTACCTGTAATGAATTAATGAAACAAGAATGGGCCAATTTCTACAGTGTTACAGCATAGACCCCTGCAACCTCCTAAGGAACTAGAACTAGCATGGCCCTCCCCTCAATCTAACCAATAACCATCACTACCGATACTTCAGTCACTGCCAGCCACAGTCAGTTGTGCAAGCCGCAGCAAATAACCAAACCCAATAGGAACACCGGAAGCAATATGCCAGAAATTGTATGAGCTGAACAACTAACCTTCAGAGTGAAAGTTCGTTCACCATGGCCATCAGGAAAGAACACTGTCAAAAGTTTCCTTTCTTCTTTGATGACGACACTTAAACATTCCCCAATATTATAAGCTTATAAGACAATATTGAAGAATCATCAACCTTTCGTCAAAGTTTCGGTTTCATTGCATACCTTCCAGAACTATTCAAGTCAATTCCACCAAGTGTAACAATTGGTTCAGCTCCTCTGGGTGGCGGCACATTCTGAAATTAAAGCACAGAATTGAGAGTGAATACTGTGTCCCTACCTGATCTGATCATTTTTTTTAAGAAACTGAACTTCAAAAATGGAAAGAAAAACAAGTTTTAGCAATTGTACTTATGGCTTGATACTAAAAAATAACCTTTTGCGCAACTTTGGTTATCCAACTAATAGGACAAAAAAGTAACTATCTCACTTCACAACTAGTCTCAACCAGAATGCTTCCCCTTACAAAATGTGTATGCAATGACAATTGTATTCTGATTTCCAACACAGCAGAGTTATGTCAATTTGATAATCTATAGGGGTATCTGAGCAACAAGATGCCCCTACTACAAGTAGCTGTGCACATAGGTAGATGATCATAGTATAGCCGTATTGAGAGGGCCCAGTACAAACAGAACTCAGTCCCTCTAGCAGTATATCTCCAGCCACTACCTGGTAATGACTAACAAAGTAAAATGAGATCTACAGCCAAAGAAAAACTTAAACAAAACATTATCTCATTAATAAACTGCAGGATTTTTTTCCCCTAATGTGGCCATGATCGTCAAAAAAGAAAAAAAAACTCAACCAGGGAGGAAAAGACTGCCCTCCCAGTATTATATTAAGAAGAGACCGAAAAACATGCTCCCGGCCGAGAAAACCCTCGAACCTGGCTCCATCATTAATGGGCCGATCAACTACCCACTCTACAACGGCCCAGCCGGAGGGTGGCGTGCAGGATATCGATCCCCGAGAGCGGGTGGGGCACAGCGAGGGGATTTTTTAACCAAGCCCGAAATTCACCCCCCGAGAGGGATCGAACCCGGGACCTGGAGGTGCTACTCGGAAGCAAGGTTTTAAAATCAGCTAGTCGAATCTAGTCGCCTGAGCACGGATAAGGTGACTAATCGCGATTAGATTTGCTCGATTAGTCGAGCCTAGTCGACTCCTAGTCGTCCACCTATAACAGGACCATGTGTGTGTGTGTGTATATATCAATATATATAGCTGTAGCAGGACTGCAGGACAGCAGTACAACAGTATACTATATTGCAGATCAGCAGATCTATTAACAATGTCACAATATATCTGTACAAGCACGTTTTCACTAAATGTAAAAGGTAAAGATCACTTACCTTGGATTGTACAGCAGCACACTGATTTCAACTCTAGGAATTATTAGAATGCCAAACTTGTAGGCTGTTGTCAGTGACTACAACAGGAGGTCAGGACTTCAGAAGCATATGTAGAGGGCTGCCGGAGCACAGCAGGGTGGCAGGAGAGGATGGCGGCGGCGATGGAGAAGGGGTGGCGGCGCTGGAGAAGGGCACACATGCAACTGTGCGCTGCGTAATGTGTAGCGTATTGGTACAGGTAGGGCAAAACAGTGTTTGTGTTGTACAGATGGTGGGGCTGGCCCATGTAACAGAGACCGGATTAGTGGCCCAAAACAGGCATAACTAGTCGACCATTACCCCTAGTCGGACGACTAATCACTATTAGTCAGCGACTAGGACGACTAATCGCTTCCTAGTCGCTCTAGTCGAGTCGGAGATCCTAATCGAGCTCGCTCTAGCGATAAGGCCGACTAATCGCGATTAGTCGGACGACTTTAAAACCTTGCTCGGAAGCCTTAACCATTACGCTAGAGGCTCTTTCGCGCCATGATCGTCAAAGATATTGAGGAAGCAAGGTTATGTGCTTAGCAGGGGCACGGGGCTGAAACAGATTTGGCCTTAGTGCGTTATGTGGGTCAGGTTCTCTCTGCTGTCTTGTAACCCTCTTTTATTTTATTTTCATAGTTTTACCGCTTCGGTGGCATGTATCAGTCTATTTTAGACCTTTTTTTTCTTCTTAATATAATGGTGTGCTGCTCTCTTGCATGTTTGATAAAAATAAACTGCAGGATTCACATTGTTATCAAGGTTATTAAAGCGATAAAACGCTGAAGTGCTCATGAGAACTTTTTAACTTTAAAACGTTTAAGCGAGCTTTAAAACGTCTTTTTAAACAACATAGACAAAATATGAATATAACATAATTTCACATAATAATGTAACATGTCCATAACCACACTACCACAAATCCACAGTAACACAAGTTCAAGTGTTCAACTAATAGCAACTAGCAAGTAGACAATCACAAACAAAGTGGAATGAAATCTGCAATAGTCCACAATCACAAGCATAGCACAAAAGCAACTAAAGTGGAATGCAATGTCCACAACCACAAAGGCACAAACATAGCACAAAAGCAACTAAAGTGGAATGCAATGTCCACACCTGCAAGCACACAAGCGTCTCAATCTCCCTCTATCATATCTCAATAACCATCATCCAAATCATCTATGCCACCATCATTCTTGTCTTTGTCTTGTTCATCACCATAGCCAGCACTATATTTTTGTTGCTTCATCATCATAACCAAAATCAGAGGAGAATGTGAGCAAATCAGTAGGGAAGGGGAGAAGGATGAGAGCAGGGGCAGGGGCAGGAGCAGCAAAGGGAGGCAGTGGCGAGCATGAGCAGCAAAGGGACAGCGAGAAGGGACAACAAGCTGGAGCACTGGAGTGGCGAGCACGAGCGCTGAGCAGGGTAGATAGCCAGATACGGAGCGGAGGCGGCGAGCGCCGAGCAGCACAGGGAGGTAACGGCAGCGCCGAACCTGAGCAGGACTAGAAGCAAGCATGGCCAACATAGGGAGGTTGCGGCGTGAGCGCCGAGTGCGGCCTCAAGTAGGGAGCAACGCAGGGAGGAGGGGAAGGAGGCAGCGAAGCCCAGGGATGCCGGAGGACGGAGCAAACTCGCGGTCCGTGATGGCTGGGGCACGTTCGTGACAGCTGGAGAAGGACGTTGTGTGACAAAGGAGGACATCCCTGTTTTAGGTTAGGAGAAATGGGCTGGGTTGGAAATCTGAAAAGCAACAAAACGTGGCCTTTTTACGGCCTAGAGCGTTTTAACGCTAAAAAGTGGCGCTTTAGCGCTTAAAACGAGCGCTTTACGTCGATTCGTGAAACGTTACAACGCTTTACCACCTCAGTAGCGCTTTAATAACACTGATTGTTATGGTAATTTTGGAATGTATTTACTAGGATCTCCTTGCGAGAAGTGGATTAGCATTAGTAAAGCTTCTTTTGTGTTCTCCATTACAAGAAAAATTATTTATACCTCAAACATATGAAAAAGATATCACAGATAGCAGATTGATGTATGAATAATGATGTAATAAACACAAAAAAGTACAGATAATAATAGTACAGTAGAACTTAAAGATATGGAAGAATATTGAAGGAACTGGTGCAGTACATCTTACAGGGTCGCTTCTGAAGAACACTAGGGATGCCCTCGTAAGAACAAACCAGCGCTTTTTCCATGATGTCCATCCAATTCCTGATTATAAAAGATTTAATATGTGGTGTTTTATCTCGAAAGTAAAATGTGATCATCTATGGACGGTCACTAAGTGGGGCAGCCAAGCTTTGACACTTAAACAAAATATGACCATTTGGCACCAAAAAGGGATAGCATAAATAAACTATTTATGCAATATCATACATATTTGCAGGAAAACATACCTTTAGATGAAAGTAGTAAATGTCCACTCTTAAGGACCTGCACTAGAAGAATATTTATCATTGTCCTCGAAAGTTTTCTTACAAAGGATGGAGAAAATAACCAGGTATTTTTTTCTCTATTTTTACTGTCTACCATAACTTGAATAATAGTATACTTTGCAATAATAAAATAAGTTTCTCATAAATTTTGCTTTGGCCATGTGCTGAGGCACAACCAAGTTGCAGATAAGCATCAGTGGCAGACATGCATAGTAATGACATCTTGTGAAAACATCAAACTGCATAAAGTCAGCTCATACGTGTTGATCATAAAAAGGCCATTTCTTTTATTTCCTTTACTGCAGCACAAAGCCTTTAGTTGTAAGAAGATCATACAAACCTGGCAATTAGGACAAGAGGCCGGTGGACTGTCACCAGTTTCAGAAGTGGAGTTCGGGTCTCCCTCCCCACATCGACAGGTCTTAAACTGATTTACATTCTCAGCAGGCTGCGAAGGTGAAACCTATCAAGAGAATTAAACAAAGTGAAGTGGACATGTAGAACAGTGCCTCGGCCAAACAACTAAACAGTGATCTTGTGAACTTGACTTTAGTGCAAAAGGAAGGGGGGAGAAGAGGCTTTTACATATTGAAATTTATTATTGTTATTATTCAATAAAGCATAATAAGACATGAATTTTGTATCAGCATATCCTCCATAGGCATGCATTATGTGGCATATTCTCCATGATTTACTCTTTTATGTACCAATGATTGATAACTAAAACTCCATCCAAAGTAAAAGCTCATACGGTGTGATTGCTAACAGTCATATCCAGTTTATCACCCAAGTAAAGCACTTGAATAATGCAACGGGCTATATATACACATTGATAGCCAAACTCCAGCCCAAAACATTAAAAAAATACGGTTGAAACATATGAGCCACTTACTTGCTGGTATGGAATCCTGAACTCGGAAGCTGACATTGTCAGCCTGGTCTAAATGCCAGACTTACGAAGAACATCAGGACGATTTCTATCCTGGAATGCGCTGTCGTTCTTACTCCCTATTGAGAGATGCAGAGTACTATGTTAGTGCCCATAAAGTCATGAGCTTTGTGCTCCGCACCCAAAAAGAGTAAGGTGAAAAATAACGGGCGCAGGTAACCATATTACCGAATACTGATCCGAGATAAAGACGTGCCTAGTATGTTGCGGGGTGTGCGTTATTTTTCCAGTTGTGTAACCAACATTCGATTTTGATTGTGTGAAGGGCATGGGCTGTCGCCTGTCGATCCATGATCCATATCGCAATCAGCTATACGCCAACTGGCAATGTACAATGGAATGGAAACACATAAATAGATGCTGGGGGCGTCGAGGATGTTACCTGACTGAATGAATTGAAGGAATAGATGTCACTGACGCGAATGGCGGAGGGAGGCGGCGATTCAGATTTCGGAGTCGTTGCGCTGCGGCAGGGCAGGGCTAGGAGAGGATAGGAGGCAATCAGAGATCCCCTAGCCTAGACTAGCCTCCCCTGACAAGTGCAAGAGCTGACCCCTCCGGCCTCCGCTCTTCCCTCTCGGCCGGTCTTGTTGTTTGGGGCACCAATCCATAGATGGCTGGCTGAGCTCCCTCCTCCTCCCTCTACTCCAAGATACATGGAGTGCTATTCTTGGTAATGGAGTGGACAGGATCAGAAGCAATTGGAGACACCAGACATGGCATCCGGAAGTTCACATTCACCCTCCGCCTCCCCCTCACTTTGACGATTTGGGTAACACTTAGTCCTTGTTCGGTCCAATACACATGGATTGGATGGGATTAGAAAAAATGAAGTAGAAGTTTAACTTGTTTGGAATTCAAACTCATCCGATCCCACTCAATCCACATGGATTGAGAGCTAACCGAACTAAGCCCTTAGTGAGCAGCAATCATAGGGCAGGTTTGGTTCGGCTTTTTTTTAGACAACATATCTGGTGCACATGGAACATTAGTGCACATGGTGCACGTATTAAATCATCACCACTCATTTTAGATCTAACGTCTCTAGTTGTTTGGTACATTTTACTAAGGACACCCTCCAACGTGGTGGTATGTAGTGGTAAAAGGTGTTATTTGTAAATTGAATAATCAACTAGAGACGTTAGATCTAAAATGAGTGGTGATGATTTAATATGTGCACCATGTGCACCAGTCTTCTATGTGCACCAGATATGTCCTCTTTTTTTAGATATGGTCGTGAGAATAAGCTGGTTGTGAAAAAAAGTTGGCTGAATGTTTGGTTGACTGTTGTAGGGAGAAGCTGATAGTTACAATCTGGGTGTTTAGATACGCAAATTCTGATATTGTAGATTCTGAGTGAAAAAAAAGAAAAAGACAGACACAATAATCAACATCTGATTGCAATTACACATGATTTGTCCATTATAATATAATTATTTATCGATTTAGATAACTACATAAGACACTAACATATTAGCAATTGCATCACTAAAAACACTCATGTCTAACTCATATGATGTGTTGGTACTACTATCACCTATAGCTACATCATAAACATACCTCGTACAAGATAACTACTAGTCAAAGTCGCGATCGTGTATAACACTGTCCTGAATGAAGTTATGCAACGCCATGCATACATTAATTATCTTGGATTGCTTCCTTAGTCAAAATGAATGCAGATTGAGAAGGATTCTCCACTTCATCTTTAGCACCCCAAATGATCGCTTTATAACATTCCTCGTGGATGAGTGTACATAGTTGAAAACTTTTTTGGCACCAACTGGTTGCCTCACATGCTGCCATTCAAAAATATGGTAATTTTGACCATTATAAGATGTGAGGTATCCCTTCCTGTTGGGGTACATAACAACATTAATTGGAAATGCTACAAAAGTATATTGTACTAATACCTTCTGGAGGATGTAGGAACCTATTCCCGTACGTGATAAAAGTATCATGTAGCACTCTAGTGTCATGCACCGAACCAGGCCACCCAGTAACGACAAATGTGTACCTTATATCGGAGTCACAAACGACCATGACATTCTATTATGCGTACCCGTGACAACCAATATATTTGGGTTGCTTTGACAAAGGGACAAAGGCGGGAAAGTGGCTTCCATCGATCGCTCCTATGTAGTCCTTGATATGTGGCCAAAACCTAGACTCCCGTAGTCCAGGGTGAATATCAGTGAAATGGGCATCCTTCGGCTTAATCAGGTCATTGTACATCCTATATATTCCATCAAGGACTTCACTAAATTTCCAGATTATAGTTTCCAAAGAGTGTCCAAACTTGTTCCTTATCTGTATAAATGATTGGAGGCCCCGCATGCCCATAGGAAAATAGTAAGTGCCTCCTTCGTATGAAAGTAGCATAGAGGGGGGTGAATAGGCTACACCTGCAATTCTCAACACAAACTTCGAACTTTTGTGAGAAACGACAGTTCAACAGGGGAGGCTGGTTCAACCGATCTTGAGGCCGGTTCAACCGCAATTCACCTATTCAACTGCGAACTTAAATGAAACTACTCAGATTTACCAACAATAAACGCAGCGGAAGAGTTGAATTAAAACCAACTAGATATAACAAAGATCTGAGATGATGAGAGACAAAATCACACCCACAAAAGCACATAAGACACATGATTTTTACCGAGGTTCGGTCACACCACCAAGGTGCCCTACTCCTCGTTGAGGTGCCCACAAAGGACCAGGTCTTTCTCAACCCCGTTCCTCGTTGATGACCACATAGGTCAAGGCCTCCTTTACTCAATTTTTCCAAAACGTTCTTGGGGTCATCCACAAATTTGGAGACTCGCAAGGCAAGATTACAAGTGCACAAGGAACAACACGTTCCAAGAACAAAGGGATCGTAAGTAAGAACGATCTACACCAACTAGAAAGAGAGAGATCGAAGAACTTGAGTCAAAATCGCGTTTTAGATCAAGAACTTATCTCACAAAGAAGAATCTTCCTACCGATCAAAGGGGGAAGGACTTGGGGCGTGAGAACGGAGTTGAAATGCTTTGAAACGGAGGAGAGCAGCCGCACAGGGTGTAGGTTCGAGAGCCTTAGGGTTTAGAAGTGGGGAGGAAGGTTTTTATAGCCCCCACAAATAAGATCAGGCTGATTCTGGGTGGCTGCGCAAATCCCAGTTGAACCAGCCCTGATCCTGGTTGAATCAGTATTCAATAGAGAACTCTCTATAAATTCACGGTTGAACCTGAATTTAAACTTTCGGTTGAACTTAAAATTTTCAGAGAAGAACCTAAAGAATGGATCCTAGGCCATTTGGCTCAATAGGTTTTGGTGTTTGATGATTAACACAACCTATGGACTAATGTGTTTGCTAATATTTATGTTTGTAGTTCACAATATGCGAAGAGAATTGGACTAAGGCAATGAGGATGCAACACCTCAAAAGAAGACATAAAAAGAAGCATAGAAGTCCAAGACTCAAGAACAAAAGAAGCCCAAAAGAATCAGCAAAGAAATCCAAGAAAAGGGCAGTCAGCCAGCGCCTGGTGGCACACCGGACAGTGCACAATACCTGTTCGGTGTGCACCAGACTGTCCGTGCGCAGAGGGGCCCACAGACAAGCGCCCTCGGGCTGCAGCACCGGACTGTCCACACAATGGTCGGATCCAATGGTCGACTGCTGCAGACCCCAATGATCGGCTGAAAGCTGCTGCTTTCTGATGAGGACATCACTTCTATACAAACAATGATTGGACCGATAACACGATCTCGTGCATGACAGCTAAATCTCCAGGTACGTTCTACCCTAGTCAATTGTGTTTTAGAGCTTACGCTTGGGGCCATGAATGTTTTGATGATTAGGTACCTTGGAGAGGACCAGCAAGGACTTGGGAAAAGGCCAAGGTGTTGAGGAGGAGCAGCAAGGGCGTCCACAACAGGAAGGAGATCAAGTCCGACTCGACTGCGACTCCATCTCGGGTTCCAGGACCAGTCTGCACTAAAATGGACGCCCAGGATGCATCCGAACTCCGATTGCGACGGACTTGATATGGTTGGAAAGATAAGGAGATTATCTAACCAACCCAACTGGTTCCACCTTAAAATTCATCCGGAGTTAACGGGAATCGTTGAAACAATTCAGTGTTCAAATTCTGTTTTGGTGCTGCGACACCGTCTGTTAGGCCGTTGGGCCGTGTATCGTGTCGAAGCCCATTAGGGGCGAGTCCAGGGGTCACGCACGCCCTAATACTCTATTTATTCAGCAGCAGCTGCCACATTAGGTTTTGGGTTTTGCTTAGATCAATTCTGTCATCGAACAGTGTCACCGTCATCGGTTTGTGAGACCCCATCCCATAATCAATACAATTTTAGTTGCGTTTCTTTCCTGTTCTTGCTTGTGTTCTTGATTGCGCTTGCAGGGATAAGCCTTCGTGACGAGGTCATTCGTGTGTGACGGGTGATAACCAACAGAGCCATGGTGTAGTGATTGCGAGGAACCGTTCGCTCGGAGCCTTAGATCATCAACGTCGAGATCTCCATTCAATCAAATTATCGCATCTCACGGAAGATCGGGTCGTGTCTACTATCAATTGGTATCAGAGCTCCAGGTTGCCCGTGAGGTATAATCCTACCTTTAGATTAGTTTTGTTTCGTCCCATAGTCCACAAAAAGCCAAAAAATATATAATTACGATCAGTTTATTCCGACCTAAAACTATCGCCTTAGCCTTTACACAATTCAGTTTTAGAGTCCGCAGTTCTGAGTTCGTGTTCTAGGTTGAGTTTGGTTGCTGGTTTAGATTTGTTTTGGTCCAGTTTGATTCTGTCCATCCGCTTCCATCCTACAAAACCGACCTTATCTACAAAACAGATCCTATCTCTAAAACCGACCCTATCCACAAGACAGATCCTATCTCTAAAACCGACCCTATCCACAAAACAGGTCCTATATCTAAACCGACCATATCCACAAAAAAAATCTTATCTCTAAAACCGACCCTATCCATAAAATAGATCCTATCTCTACAACCGACCCTATCCACAAAATAGATCCTATCTCTAAAACCGACCCTATCAAAAAAAACCAAACCCCCCACCCTTCCAACACCTCGCCAAAAACCCTGATTTGGAGTCCAAACTTAAAACAGCCATAACTTTCGCCTCGGAACTCGAATCGGGCCCAATTTTTTTTCAAATCGCACAGAATTAAATTTCGCATCTGATTCTTTCCGGCTTTGCCAGATTCGCTGTTTTTAAAATTCCCAAATTCGGCTTGGAAATAGGACTTCTTATTTTCCAAACATTTATTCCAATTTTAGGGCAAACTTGTAGAAATTCCAGAGGACGCGTCATTGCACAAAAAAATCTGAAACTTGGTGTGTTTTCTTCTTATGTGCTGCTGCAAAAGAGAAAGATATAAAAAATATTTGAAAAAAATCGCAAAAAAGAGAAAAAAAAAAAGAAAAGAGTAGCACATAAACAGAAACGCCAGTGTTCTGTGCACCTCTGTGATTATTTTGCCCCAAGCCTGTTTCTTGCTGCACCTAGATACTTGTACCTTATTTCTTGTGCCTTAGTCCAACTATTCTATTACATTTTCGAGGTCAGCAACTAGGACGAGTACTTGGAACACTTATTCAGCAGTGCTATCTGTTACTGACTTGTGTGCCACATATATATATTTAGTCAGCCTTCCCAGAGCCTCAGCTTTCTCTCGAGCAGAACATGTACTCCTTTGCAATCACACCCACATTCGTTGGACAGTCACACCGGTCACCGTTTGCCACCTGCAGTGCTGGTAAGAACCTTGTAAGAGCGGGGTAAGACGCTTCATAATTTGTATTCCACCACCTCCACCACCACCCTGAGAGATAGTTGTAGGGTTCACATTGTTTGTTGCCTTTTTGTCTCTATTTTGTCCTAACAATGACAGGACCAAAGAATCAAATGGACAAGGACAAGGGGCCTAAGCTTAACGACGATGAGTGTGTCTCTCAGCTGGAATTGAAGGAGATGATGCGCGCGATGACTGAAGCTTTTAAAAAATACCAGGACTCTGCGGCGACATCCTATGAGTAGCTTGATCGATGAGTTGCTAAACTTGTTACACGCATGGACGTACTGGAGGCTCGTCCCCCACCACCAACTCCAGCCCCAGCTCACTCTCCTGTGGACGACGACGACGATGACGATGATGCTTATGCACCGCTGCGACAACGCCTCGCACGTAATCGACAAGGTATGGGAGGTAATGGTAGACGTCGTCATTAATCCTGAACCAGACCATGATCCATTTGCTAAGATTAAGTTCTCTATTCCACCGTTCATGGGTTCTTATGATGCTGAAGCTTACTTAGACTGGGAGATGACGGTAGAACAAAAATTTAATTCCCATCTTGTTCCTGAGCAGCATAGGGTTAGACAAGCCACTAGTGAATTTAGAGACTTTGCTATCATTTGGTGGAATGAACTTGTTAACACACGTGCTGCACCACAAACATGGAATGCGTTAAAAGAGGAGATGCGAGCTCGCTTTGTTCCCCCTTCTTATAGACGTGATCTTCGAAAAAATTGCAACACTTAGATCAGGGAGACATGTCGGTACAAGAATACTACCAAGAGCTTCAGAAAGGTATGCTACGATGTGGGGTAGTTGAGGATCCGGAGGATCAAATGGTTAGGTTTTATGGGGGATTGAGGCGGGAGATTCAGGATATTGTTGATTATAAAGAATATCATTCTATACAACGCTTGTTCCATCTTTCTATGTTGGCAGAAAAAGAATTGCAGGGTCGTCAACAGCGGAGGAGCAGCACTTTGGCGCCACACCAGCCACCGACGCTAGCCAAGGCGTCATCCTCTTCGGGCGTACGGGCGTCCACATCTTCCTCCACCAGCGGCACACGCAGCACCGCACCTTCGGCATCACAGGGACACGACAACAACAAGTCCTTGGTGCCTTCAGGTGTTGCAGCAAAACCTGCTACAACCACCTCTTCCACAGGCCGCTCCTCCGACATCAAGTGCCACCGCTGCCAGAGACTTGGCCATATTCAGCGAGATTGCCCCAGCAAATGGGCATACATTGCTACTGGTGATGGTGGGTATGTTAGTGCTGTTGATGTGGAAGATGAAGATACTGTTGGAGCTAACATTGCATAGACTTATGATGGTGATGAAGAGGTTCTTGGTACAACAGCGACCGAGACCTATAAGGCCTTGATTGTGCAACGAGCTTTGAGTGCCACGGCTAGTGACGACGACAACAGACAGTGCCACAACCTCTTCAACATGTTCCTCATCGTCAAGGACTGCCGGGTACATACCATCATTGACGGTGGTAGCTGCAACAACTTGGTGAACATTGAGGTGGTCAAGAAGCTTGGCTTGACCACACGACAACATCCCCACCCTTATCACATTCAATGGTTTAACAACAGCGGTAAGTTCAAGGTAACAAAAATAGCAAGGGTGCATTTTTCTATTGGCTCTTACCATCACTTTGCTGATTTCGATGTGGTGAGTATGGATGCTTGCTCTCTTTTACTGGGACGTCCTTGGGAGTTTGATATTGATGCTATTCACCATGGTAGATCTAATAAATATACTTTCATGCATAAGGGAAAGAAATTTGTGTTGCTTCCTATGACTCCCACTGAAATGGTCCACTTTGAACATGAGAAAAAGACTAATGCTAAGAAAAAAGGTGTTTTGAACTCTAAAAATCAGCAACCTATTAAGTTAAAAAGTCCTACTTTGCTAGCCACTAAATCTGATCTTGATGAGTTACATGCCTCTGTTGGACTTTGCTATGCCTTAGTGTGCAAAAATGTTTTCTATTCCATTGATGATACGTCTATTGCTTTGCCACCGGCTATTGCTAACCTTTTGCAAGAGTATATGAATGTGTTTCCCTCTGAGATACCCCCTCGATTACCACCTGAGTTGCCTCTAGATTTTCGGGTTAGTTCCACCTTTAACATTTCAGATTTGAAGCCATATATGGGTGACGAAGATGAGATCGAGTCGAGGACGACTCCAATCCAAGAGGAGGAGGATGATGAGGACATCACTTCTATACATACAATGAATGGACTGATAACACGATCTCGTGCACGACAGCTAAATCTCCAAGTACGTTCTACCCTAGTCAATTGTGTTTCAGAGCTTACGCTTGGGGCCATGGATGTTTTGATGATTAGGTACCTTGGAGAGGACCAGCAAGGACTTGGGAAAGGCCAAGGTGTTGAGGAGGAGTAGCAAGGGAGGCCACAACAGGAAGGAGATCAAGTCCGACTCGGCTGTGACTCCACCTCGGGTTCCAGGACCAGTCTGCACTAAAATGGACACCAGGATGCATCTGGACTCCGATTGCGACGGACTTGATATGGTTGGAAAGATAAGGAGATTATCTAACCAACCCAACTGGTTCCACCTTAAAATGCATCCGGAGTCAACAGGAATCATCGAAACAATTCAGCGTTCAGATTCTGTTTTGGTGCTGCGACACCGTCTATTGGGCCGTTGGGCCGTGTATCGCGTCGAAGCCCATTAGGGGCGAGTCCAGGGGTCACGCACGCTCTAATACTCTATTTATTCAGCAGCCGCCACCACATTAGGTTTTGGGTTTTGCTTAGATCAATTCCGTCATCGAACAGTGTCGTCGTCATCGGTTTGTGAGACCCCATCCCGTAATCAATACAATTTTGGTTGTGTTTCTTTCCTGTTCTTGCTTGTGTTCTTGATTGCGCTTGCAGGTATAAGTCTTCATGGCGAGGTCATTCATGTGTCATGGGTGATAACCAACGGAGCCATGGTGGAGTGATTGCGAGGAACCGTTCGCTCGGTGCCTTAGATCATCAACATCGAGATCTCCATTCAATCAAATTATCACATCTCACGGAAGATCGGGCCGCGTCTACTACCACTTTCTGTCCAACGGCTAGAAATGGGGTTGGGGCCTATAAATACCACCCCAACTGGCCATTTCAAGGGGTGGGAGTCCAAGCAACATACCAAAGCATATAGTGGACATTTCCAAGTGCTCATACACCCAAGTGCTTGATAGAATCACTCGGTGATTAGCACAGGTGCTTTGCGAAGTGTATAGGTTAGTTAGACCGCTTTAGCGCTTGCTCTAGGTGAATCCTAGTTAGTTGAGTGAGTTTAGAAAAACCACAGAACCCCTTGGCTCTTGCACGAGCCGTTGTAATTGTACCGAGTGGGGTGAGAGTCTTGTGAGACCGTGACAATTGTGTTTTTGTCACGGCCGCCACCGTGTACCAGAGGGAACGAGGCCCACAGCGTTTTCAGCTAGAAGCTCGATAGTGGAGACAACGAGGAGCGTCCGAGAGGAGCCAAAAGCAGAGCACCACTTGTGTGTGGAGAAGGCCCGTGGCTCTCTACGGAGTTACTCGACCGTGGTGCTTGGCCCTCGCGTGGGCTTCCCTTTGCGTAGGAGCACCAACGAGGATTAGTCGAGACCTTGCGTGGTTCCGGATACCTCGGTAAAAATACCGGCTTCATCCACGAGAGTTTGCATCTCTACCTTGCTCTTTAGTTTTAGCATTTAAGTTTCAATCTTGTCTTTATACTTATATTGTCTATGACTGAAACTTAGCCATTGCGGTAGAGATAGCAACACTTAGACAAAACCTAGTTTGCACATTCTAGTTTGATTAATTGCATAGGTTTTGCTCTAGGGATTTATTTGTGGCCTAGTTTAGAGAAAGTTTTAGAAGTCCTAATTCACCCCCCCTTAGGCGTCACCTATTTCCTTAAATTGGTATCAGAGGCAGGTTTGGCTCGTTTGAAATGCTTTAGCTTCACCACTAAAAGAGCTGACGCCTTTTAGAGAAAGGGGATGGATACCCATAGGCCACCACACTTCGACGACACTAACTTCCTATATTATAGTGCTAGAATGGCTTGTTACCTAGAGGCCATTGATCTAGGTGTTTGGAGAGTCACTCGTGACGGGATGAAACCACCCAAGAATCCTGAGAAACCCACCATGAGTGAGGAAAACGAAATTCATATAAATGCTAGAGCCAAAAATTGCTTATATGAATCTCTTAGCATGGATATTTTTAATCAAGTTTTTACTTTAAAATCTGCTAATGAGATCTAGCTAAAATTGCATGAGCTCCATGACGACACTTCCAATGTCCGTGAGCAAAAACATTGCCTAGTCTTAAATGAGTATAATTCTTTTGCTATGAAGGAAAATGAGCTTGTTAGAGACATGTATTCTCATTTGAATCTAATTATCAATGAGCTCAATTCTATTGGCATTAATAAGCAAGGTGATGTGGACATTGTGAGGAAGATTATCTCCCTGCTACCACAACAAAGATATGGGAGCATCATCACTATCCTTCACAACGTGGAGGACTTGAGTACAATGACCCGACCATTGTGATTGGGAAAATCGCGGCCTTCGAGATGTCGCGAAAAATGTGTTAGGGAGAGGAGCCCACTTCTTCAAGACCATATGCTTTTGCATGTGATGAAAGAAAAAGGAAAAAGAAGGCTCCCACCCCAAGTTCCTCAAGTGAAGAAGAGGAAGAAGAAGAAAGTGATGATGGTGAAGATAATCAACCATCAACATCATCCTCTGAGGACGATGAAACCATCCGACGCGTCGAAAAGTTAATGGGGATGATTTGCAAGATTAATCTAATGGGTGTGCCTCTACAGGTCGAGGATCTTCTCTTTAACATTGCCAGGAAAAAGCAAAGAAAGAGAGGATGCTTCGCATGCGGGGAGAAGGGACACTTCAGGGACATCTGTCCAACTATGGCCGAACCCAGAAAGGGGAGGAGCAAAGGCAAGGCGCTAATAAGTGTCAAAACTTAGGATGATTCTTCAAGTGAAGATGAACCTCCAAGGACGCGCAGCCACCGATCCTCATCACGGTCATCACGCAAGTGCCTTATGGCAAGAGGTAAAATGATTATTCCATCCTCCAATGATGATAGCTGTAGGGATGATGAAGGTGAGGGAAAGCCCTCCGTAGATGAGCTTGTGGAAGCCAATAAATTTTTCTAGGATGTATGCACTAAACAAAAGACTCAACTTAAAACTTCAAAAAATACGTTGATTAGCTCACAAAATGATTATAAAGGTTTGCTAGAGAAATTTGAAACATTTGCAAATTTGAATTGTGAGTTATCAACTAAAATTGAGCAATTAGAGTCTAGTGCTCCATCCATAGCTACCGATGAGGGCCTTGTTAAAAAGAATGAAAAACTTAAGGCTAAGTTAGCTAGCTCCTAAGAAGCCACTGAAAATTTGCTAGAGAAAATGGAAATTCATAGCATACATAATAATGAGCTAACTACTAAGCTAGAAAACATTGGTAGCACCCCAGAAGTATCTTTGGTTGAAACACCTGGAATTATTAAGAAAGATGCTTCTACTTCTTGCTTTGATTTATTTGATGATTCTAACCCCTGAAATCAAGTTCTTGTTAAGAATGTTGTTGTAGAAACATGTTTGGACGAGATTGCAATGGAGAATGAGCAATTAAAGCAAGAGGTGGCTCACCTTGGGAAGGCCTTGTATGACAAAAAAGGCAAAGCCAAACAAATCCAACCTCCTCAGGATAACACCACTGCAGGAGTGAATAAGCCTGTGGAGGGCGAAACTATGATTTGTAGACTATGTCACAAAGAAGGCCACAAGTCTTTCCAATGCAAGGCGAAGACCACAGGTAAGCAAAAGCCAACAAGAAAAATCTTCAACACCTACATCAACAAGGTGGACAAAAAGGCTGCTACACCATATTTAATCAAGAAGAAAAAGAATGGAAAGGTGATAGCAATCAAGGCCAACAAGCAAGCCAACAAAGGGAAAGGGGCCAAATGCATCTAGGTGCCAAAGGAAATAATTTCAACCATGAAAAGCACCAAGAAGGTTTGGATCCCGAGAGGGAAGTGAGGAGTCCGAAGGGCATCGGGAAATTTGGAGACTTGGCAAAATTGGGATGTATATCTTGGGATACATCATATTGGATCAAGTTTATTGCCAAGTGGGTTAGTGCATACTTTGGACCCAAATTTCCCCACCCATGACTAAGGTAACTAGATTTGTTGTATTTCTTATTTTAGATATGTGTATTTACTTTCTTGCATCTAGTTTTTACCTTTCATACCTAGTATTACAATTGGTATTCATTTTTGATTAAAATGCATGCATACTAAGGTAAATCATATGGTAGGATTTCTCACTTTCAATTCGTACTTTTGAGCAAACCTACATGGTTTAAAATGATAAGCACAACACATAGATTATTCAATATTCCTAAGAAAATGATACATCAATTGATATTTTGAAATACTACAAGTGGTATAATACTTCAATTATGCTTCAATTTGTATCATTTAACTTATATGTGCCAAAGCTCGGATTATAGATAATTTGCCCCTCTTGATATCAAATCAAAGTGCATATCTCCTACAAGTATTCAAAACTTGTATGCACACTTTCAGGGGGAGGTTACTCTAGAATCTAAGACTTTGAGACTAATAAATGTTTTGGAGTCTATTTCATATAGTAGTCTCATTGAAAGAAAAATGGAGTCCCCGGAGAAAGACAACAAGCTTCCATTGCAAATTCACAAGAATTCTTATGTCTCACAAGCTTGCCATTGGTCTGCAAATGGTCCGCCATTGATTTTCAATTGGTATCCTTGAGACTACATTTAGTATCATTTACATGTCTTATCCAGCATTTGGTTAGACTATATTTCATATCTTATACTTCCTATGTTGCTATAAATGCAAATGTTGTTAAATCATATTCTGTTACTTGTGCATAAGGGAAGTTAGTCTAATCAAATCGTGTCTTGCACCTCTATTTCTCACATACTTTTTCCTAAGTAAAAGATCTCTGTCAGGGGGAGTATTTCTTTGTCTCTAAAGGGGGAGAAAATTCTTTCAAAATGGAAAACACTCATTTAGGGGGAGTCATAATGTTGAGTGCTTCAATTGGTATTAATTGATAAACCTTTTATGAGGGCAAGTCTTATTTGCTTCCTATGTTCTTTTAATGTCTTCCTTTTTGGTGGTTGATGCCAAAGGGGGAGAAGTTTAGGGACCAAAGCAATGAAAATTGTATCAAACACCAAATACCACCAAATTAAAAAATTTCAATCCTTGTTCCTTCAAGTGGTTTTGGTTCTTTGGTCTAAAATAGGAAGTAAGTGAATTATGGAGTTAGGGGAGGCTTAAGTCCATAGTCTCACGTTGTGGGGACACTCATGCATCCTAGCAAGTAGATTGCATATTTTCACTTAAATGTTTGATTATATTTGCTTGCTTTGATTGTGTTGTCATCAATCACCAAAAAGGGAGAGATTGTAAGAAAAATGGACCCTGGGCCATTTGGCTCAATAGGTTTTGGTGTTTGATGATTAACACAACCTGTGGACTAATGTGTTTGCTAGTATTTATGTTTGTAGTTCACAGGATGCGAACAGGATTGGACTAAGGAAATGAGGACGCAACACCTCAAAAGAAGACATAGGGCCTGTTTGGTTCAGCTTTTTTCTGACCAGCTTTTCTGAGAATCTAGCTGTGGGGAGAATCTGGCTGTGTAGAGAATCTGAATATCATTAGGATTACGTGCGGAGGAAGATAATGTTGTCCATGTGACTCAGTATCTATAAAGTGACAGATTACTACTATTGCGATGACTCAACCGATTATATGTTTATGTCGATTCTGAATGGTTTTTACCCAAACGAATTTTATAGAAGCTGGCTGAAAAGCTGAGTGTTTGGCAGTCCGCAACAGCTTTTGATGGCCAGAAGCTACGAAAAGCCGAAACAAACAGGGACATAAAAAGAAGCATAGAAGTCCAAGACTCAAGAACAAAAGAAACCCAAAAGAATCAGCGAAGAAATTCAAGAAAAGGGTAGTCAGACAGCGCCTGGTGGCGCACCGGACAGTGCACAATACCTGTCCAGTGTGCGCCGGACTGTCCGGTGGGACAACCGGATAGTCTACGCAGAGGGGCACGCTGATAGGCACCCTCTGGCTGCAGCATCGGACTATCCAATATACACCGGATAGTCAGGCAACGGTCGGATCCAATGGTCCACTGCTGCAGACCCCAACGGTCGGTTGACGTGGCAGACACCGGTCAGTGAACAGTGCCCTGTCCGGTGTGCACCGAACTGTCCGGTGTGCCCATTGACAGAAAGTTGTTGCTTTCTGTCCAACAGCTAGAAATGGGGTTGGGGCCTATAAATACCACCCCAACCGGCCATTTCAAGGGGTAGGAGCCCAAGCAACATACCAAGGCATATAGTAGACATTTCCAAGTGCTCATACACCCAAAGCTTGGTAGAATCACTCAGTGATTAGCATAGGTGCTTTGCGAAGTGCTTAGGTTAGTTAGACCGCTTTAGCACTTGCTCTAGGTGAATCCTAGTTAGTTGAGTGAGTTTAGAAAAACCACACAATCCCTCAGCTCCTACGCGAGCCATTGTAATTGTACCGAGTGGGGAGAGTGTCTTGCGAGACCATGACAACCACGTTTGTGTCACGGCTACCACCGTGTACCAGAGTGAACGAAGCTCGCGGCATTTTAAGCCGGAAGCTCGATAGTGGAGACAGCGGGGAGCGTCCAAGATGAGCAGGAAGCGGAGCACCACTTGTGCGTGGAGAAGGCCTGCGGCTCTCTACGGAGTTACTCGACCATGGTGCTTGGCCCTCGCATGGGCTTCCCTTTGCGTAGGGGCACCAATGAGGATTAGTCGAGACCTTGCGTGGTTCCGGATATCTCGGTAAAAATACCGGTGTCATCCACAAGAGTTTGCATCTCTACCTTGCTCTTTAGCTTCCGCATTTATATTAAGCATTTAAGTTTCAATCTTGTCTTTATACTTATATTGTTTATGATTGAAACTTAGCCATTGCGGTAGAGATAGCAACACTTAGACAAAACCTAGTTTGGACATTGTAGTTTGATTAATTGCATAGGTTTTGCTCTACGGGTTTATTTGTGGCCTAGTTTAGAGAACGTTTTAGAAGTCCTAATTCACCCCCCTCTTAGGCATCACCTGTTTCCTTCAACTGGTATGCACTAGAAAACTCAGATTTTAAAGGGAGACGGGGAGAAAGCAAATGGTGACTTCGCAACTTTTCAAAATAAGAATTTTGAAGCGGATAAAGTTAGTTGGTGCATATCATTCTTACCTTGTGAAAGAACTAAGAATTCGAAGATCCCTATTACTAAGATAGGACAACCAAAACACTTGAGAATCTTTGCTAGAAACCCTGCAGATCACTACTTTTCATTGCTTGGTTTCTTGTTAGCTCATTTATTTCATTCACGTGCATCCTTTTATAATTTAAAGCTGACATACACTAGGAGCAAACTCATTAGTACATTTTTATTTGTTTTGTCCCTTAATCACCAAAGCCCTCAAGAGGTTGATTGCACTTACAATCCCCCCTTTTCGTGATTGATGCTGAAACAAATAAAATGATAGGAAATAATAGGAAGTATTAATGCTATCCTTTTGAACATTTGTGTTTGTATGACTCCCCCTAAATGTGTATCGAATAAACTTTTGAATTGACTTGATATGTCAATTTGCATCACATTTGGAGAGAAAGTGAAAAAAATCACACACACACATGTTCGAGGGGTGCCCACACGTGTCATAGAATATCTGTGAATAGAATGCATATGACATATTATGCACACAAATATCTCAACAACCAAGATTACACCATAAATAAATGCTCAAGAAAGACTAAACTGATATCCATCATAACATGAAATCACATATGTGTCTATTACATAAAGATCCATCACATCACATAGAGTTCATGACATACTTATTACAAGACAAATGTTCAAAGACATAAACCAAATGAAAAGAAAGATAACTCCAACTCTCCTTCCCCAAACATCTCCCCCTTTTGGCACCAAGCACCAAAAAGGCAAGAGAAACATCTCACAACCCACTATAGGGATCACCACTGTAACACCCGGTTTTAGCGGACAAAGCCGGGTGCATCTCATACATGCGCCAAAGAAGACAACATATATAATCACAGAGTGTATAGAGATAAATGTCACAATAATCAGAGTACTTATTACATAGCGAAAGACGTACAAAATAAAAGATAAATATAACAGGATCCTAAAATCTATCCTTGGCGCCAGAAAGTCAACTGGGAGACGCCACCTAGATCGAATCGAACTCCTCGTTATGGCTCCCCTTGAACCACCTGTTCTTCTCCTGTGGGGGGGGTGTGAGACAGCAAGGGTGAGCTCACACATGTTCATCGCTCAACAAGTTGTGGGGAATAATGTGGCATGAACTCACCAAAGGTGGGAGCTCATGAAGTGTAAGGCTTATCAAAGAAAATGGTTAAAGCTGAGCATTGCTTTTAATGTTGGTCAAACTTTTATTAGCAATTACTAGATGTAAGTAAATACCAAACCATAATAAATAATAGAACAAAATTATTAACAATTCCCATGCAAATGCAAATGACAAATTGAATTTAGGTTCCATAAATTAATCATGTGAGGGTCCGAGCCGCTCTTGACCGTGAGCACGACTAGTATACTAGTTTTACACTCTGCAGAGGTTGCGCATCTTTACCCACAAGCCGTGTTACCCATCTACCAAGGGGTCATGAATCCCATACACCTCTACCAAGGAAGCGAGGCAGGGTAACACTACGAGGCCTTTACAAAGTTCCACTAGCTTCAGACTACCCGCTACAGTTTATAGGAAGCTCCAGTGCAGGGTTCTTGCCGACCGCCATCGCAGCAAAATCAAACAAGGACCTCCCTACACTGACCACTCCCCTACTGCCCTTGCCCCTTTCGGGTAAGGTAGCCCTCCACTAGCTTTCCTAGTTAATCAGCCAAGGGCGTCCCATTAAACCCTTGTGGTAGCACTGTTTTCCCGGGTGGTCGCTCCATGTTCCCATTAATTTAATGATCTTAACATGAACAGTAATAATAACAAGATATTAACAGAATAATCATGAATAGTGTTTCTCCATACCCCATCCACATAAAGCAATAGCAAGTACTACCCAAAAATATTTCAGGGGTGAACAAGGTATAGAGGTAATCAAAACTGGGGTAACATAAAGGCTCCCATCAAAATTAACCTATGCAGATCATTAAAATTAATAAGAACATGGCTGGGAAAAGTAAGTGATCAAGGGCACATCTTGCCTTCAATGAGCTCCTGCTCAGCTATCTCTACTTGTTGAACCTCAGTTTCCACAGTGGCTTGCTCGTCTACTCGCATCAACACAATACACACATAGTATATCATAAATTAACATTGCACCAAACATGTAAATAAAATACACAGTAAAAATCTACACATTAAAATGAGATCATAGGAACTGGAATCACTAAATTTGGGGTTATAGATTTCGAGTTACGAATTTCCTAAGGTTTAATGTGCTTGAAATAGGATTAAATGATAAATTAATTTTCTAACTGTTTTCATGTCAACACAGAGACACTAATTGATAGACAATAAAATTACAAAATTTTAGGAACTGGAATGGAGTAATTTGGGGTTCATATGCATTTTCTATGAATTAAACAAGTTTATGCAATTAATTTAATACTAAAAATCTATTTCTAAATTAATTTCTCTGATTTTCTAATCCTCTGGACAGGGCCTCATTTACTGGGAAGCACAGGGTTCTCGGCGCAAGATTCCCGAGACACAGAGAATAGTGACTCAGGATGGCGGGTTTATTCCCAAATACTAGAGGGTCTCATGCGCAAAACTAACCCGCGAAGGGGTATGATCAAATCTGGG
This sequence comes from Zea luxurians, assembly GCA_029449295.1. Taxonomy (NCBI): domain Eukaryota; kingdom Viridiplantae; phylum Streptophyta; class Magnoliopsida; order Poales; family Poaceae; genus Zea; species Zea luxurians. Next base: position 5,488,428 of record JAOPSE010000005.1, on the reverse strand, counting down.
TCGCACAATCGCAAATGGACGGTGCAAATTAGACCCGATTCACTCCGAACCGGCACCCAACGTGGGGCATCAGATTAAGATCCTACGGCTAGGGTGTTATGAAGATGCGCTCTAATCCTGGTCATCGAACTACCATCCTACGGCTCGGATCCGTTTGATGAAGGGGTATGCTCATTCCAATCCTGACCGCACAAGCTACATCTGACGGCTGAAACGCTATCAACCACGGATCTAATCGCATGCGTTCCTACCGGATCTAACGGCACATAACTCATCACGTGAGCAGGCATGCCAGAGTGAATCCCAACCGCTAATCCCAGGTCGGGCGGTGCAGGGGGCTTCATCTTCATCTGCTCCGAACACAGACACCAAGCGCACGACGGGGCGCATGCCAGGGACGACGGCGCCCACACCGGAGAATGCGAACGCGGCATGCAAGGATTTCCCTGCCAAATCCAACGTGTGCTACACTAATTGGAGAGGAAGGCGAACCTAGAAGAGGGGTCCATACCGGAGGAGGAGATGGAGAGAGAATCCGCCGTGGTGAATGGTGGCCCATGGCCGGATTTGACGACGACGGGGAACCACTGACCCCACGGCGGTGCTTCTTCCCTCCGACCCATGGCAGTGACAGCGGCATCGCAACGGCGCGAGCACCATCATCCCACACTTTCTCCCCCAACCTCACCTCACTCGATAACCTGGCGGCGCCCGATGGATTGAGTCCAGGGGAAAAGCACCACGAGCCGCAGATTTTATGGGGGCAGAAAGGGCGAGCCCGAGTTGACCGGCGCGATCGGCGTTCTGATGGGCGGAGTTTGTTACCGTGGATGCTGGAGAACCGGCCTGCTCGCCACGAGGATCGGAGTCCCGATTGGGATGGGGAGGAGGATAGACGGAGACCTGACTGCATGGTCCCACATGATAGCGGAAAGGCTGAAGCGCGCACGGCTTATGGTGGCTGAGGGGGAAGACCCACCGGCAGAGGAAGCCTTCCGAGCCGCAAGCACAGGCTGGGGCCGATTGACTACTTGGGTTAGGATGTCAGCGAGTGGATACGCGCACTCGAGTAGTGTGGGGAGTTGGCTGAGAAAACAAGTGGGTTGCGAGTGAGAGAATCAGCCCAATTAAAGGTAAGCTTCTTTATTCTTTTCTTTTGTTATTTTCTATTAGATTTGTATATCCTCAAATTGAATTTCAAATCCAAGCTTCAAATTCCCAAATTTAAAACTCATCCCACATGAAGATTTAACATCTACTATTTGCACCATTTTTCTTTCCATAGTGTATATTTTTCTTCCCTCTATTTCTCATTTATTTCCTTTTCTTTAAAGTGCACATTTGGTTTGAATTCAAATTCCTATCTCATCATTACATTTTTTTATCGTTATTATTTTTTTTCTTATACACATTTTTTTGGCCTTACAAATCCTACCCCCCTTAACAGAAATCTCGTCCTCGAGATTTGTAAAGAAAGGGCATATACTCATATTGTTTCAACGTATATGCACAAACAAAAACCTCAGCATGATGCATAATTTATTAGCAACACATGGGTCAATTAGACCTTATTATTCCTTTTTTTAGTCAATACTAGGTGATGTGGAGACCAAAGGTATCCAGCTACTCATTATGTAGGATGTAAGCCGAACAGGTTGAGGTAAGAAAGGTTATGGTAAGGAAAAGACTTCATCCGAACTGTTTAAGTCTTGAGTCATCTCGAGATTCGCTTTGATTATAATGTCCTTCCCTGCCGGTGTCGATCTTTTCTTCTCCAGTCTTGGTCTCACCGATTTGAGGTGGGTGTTTTATCGGAGTTGGGGAATATGGTTAAGATAGTCATGGATGAGATGGACTACCTGACTACATGATGTAGGTCAAAATATCGTTTGATGCTAGGTGAGTATAAAGAGGACTTGGGGAAAAGTTAGGTAACAGAAACATTTATTCTGGATGGTGGATCATGATTCATCCGAAGATCTGTTTCTACTTGTATCTTTCATTGTCGAGGTCATCCTTGTTCTTAGGTCTGATTTACGAGTCATCGGTTGTGGTGTTGGATGCCTTTATCTGAGTTGAGATAACCATTGCGGTTACATGGGTAGGTAGATTTAAACAAAGTCTTATTTTGCTTTTGGAATGATCGGGTTGGGCAACCTATATCATAGGCTAGGTCAGAATTTCGAATGGGTTAAAACGGAGGGGTTAGACTACCATCGAATGGTTAAGGTAATTGCATAACTTCAATTTAGATTAAAACATATTTATAAGAGTAGGATCCAATCTTATTTTTCCAGTATATCTAACATGTTTGTCTATTTGATTAGATGGGATCAGAATTAAATTGGTGTAACCATATTAGACTTGATAAGATCTACTTATTTTATTTTGGAATAGGTCATGTTTGTTACACTATTATGAGATAAGCAAAGTGGTTGGGATAAGTATGCTTATTAGGATAAGATAAGTCTCTAAGATTGAATCTTTTGAGATTAGTTAGATCTATTGGGATAAGATGAAAATATTTTCGAGATGAGATGAGTCTATTAAGGTAAGAGAGTATCTTTTAAGATAAGATGGATCTATGTAGATAAGAGAGAGTCTTTTAAGATAAGAGGGATCTCTACGAAATAGATACATTTTAATGGAGGATAATCTAAGTTGTTTCGTTATCTCGTGAATTTTATTTATTTGTATCTATACGTATATGTAGATGTATTTGTGGACATTACTCCACGACTCATCACACTCAATCAAAGATCCAAATCAAACAAGTATCATAAGAACAAACACTCAAGCGTATAGATACCTATGAAAATAGTTTTATTTTTTTGTTCCTAAGAGTAGGTCTCCTATTCCTAAAGTCACTTTAGGCACAAGATTTCAAGGTGTGAAATCCATATTTGTCTTTAGAAGGAAAAGAGGTAAGAATAATCAGAGTAAAGCGGAAATAGATGAGAAAAGATTAAGAAAAGTTTAGAAAAGGATCAGAGTAGTAAAGGTAAGGTTAATCAGAGTAGAACAGTAGAAGGTGAAACGGGATCAAGATAAGTATAGAAAGAATCAGAGTAAGGTAAGTAGATAAGTATTTTGTCCATTTCTATCTAGGTTTCGTCCTACAGTCAACATTCCTCTGATACCACTTCTGTAACACCCGGTTTTAGCAGACAAAGCCGGGTGCATCTCATACATGCGCCAAAGAAGACAACATATATAATCACAGAGTGTATAGAGATAAATGTCACAATAATCAGAGTACTTATTACATAGCGAAAGACGTACAAAATAAAAGATAAATATAACAGGATCCTAAAATCTATCCTTGGCGCCAGAAAGTGAACTGGGAGACGCCACCTAGATCGAATCGAACTCCTCGTTATGGCTCCCCTTGAACCACCTGTTCTTCTCCTGTGGGGGGGTGTGAGACAGCAAGGGTGAGCTCACACATGTTCATCGCTCAACAAGTTGTGGGGAATAATGTGGCATGAACTCACCAAAGGTGGGAGCTCATGAAGTGTAAGGCTTATCAAAGAAAATGGTTAAAGCTGAGCATTGCTTTTAATGTTGGTCAAACTTTTATTAGCAATTACTAGATGTAAGTAAATACCAAACCATAATAAATAATAGAACAAAATTATTAACAATTCCCATGCAAATGCAAATGACAAATTGAATTTAGGTTCCATAAATTAATCATGTGAGGGTCCGAGCCGCTCTTGACCGTGAGCACGGCTAGTATACTAGTTTTACACTCTGCAGAGGTTGCGCATCTTTACCCACAAGCCGTGTTACCCATCTGCCAAGGGGTCATGAATCCCATACACCTCTACCAAGGAAGCGAGGCAGGGTAACACTACGAGGCCTTTACAAAGTTCCACTAGCTTCAGACTACCCGCTACAGTTTATAGGAAGCTCCAGTGCAGGGTTCTTGCCGACCGCCATCGCAGCAAAATCAAACAAGGACCTCCCTACACTGACCACTCCCCTACTGCCCTTGCCCCTTTCGGGTAAGGTAGCCCTCCACTAGCTTTCCTAGTTAATCAGCCAAGGGCGTCCCATTAAACCCTTGTGGTAGCACTGTTTTCCCGGGTGGTCGCTCCATGTTCCCATTAATTTAATGATCTTAACATGAACAGTAATAATAACAAGATAATAACAGAATAATCATGAATAGTGTTTCTCCATACCCCATCCACATAAAGCAATAGCAAGTACTACCCAAAAATATTTCAGGGGTGAACAAGGTATAGAGGTAATCAAAACTGGGGTAACATAAAGGCTCCCATCAAAATTAACCTATGCAGATCATTAAAATTAATAAGAACATGGCTGGGAAAAGTAAGTGATCAAGGGCACATCTTGCCTTCAATGAGCTCCTGCTCAGCTATCTCTACTTGTTGAACCTCAGTTTCCACAGTGGCTTGCTCGTCTACTCGCATCAACACAATACACACATAGTATAGCATAAATTAACATTGCACCAAACATGTAAATAAAATACACAGTAAAAATCTACACATTAAAATGAGATCATAGGAACTGGAATCACTAAATTTGGGGTTATAGATTTCGAGTTACGAATTTCCTAAGGTTTAATGTGCTTGAAATAGGATTAAATGATAAATTAATTTTCTAACTGTTTTCATGTCAACACAGAGACACTAATTGATAGACAATAAAATTACAAAATTTTAGGAACTGGAATGGAGTAATTTGGGGTTCATATGCATTTTCTATGAATTAAACAAGTTTCTGCAATTAATTTAATACTAAAAATCTATTTCTAAATTAATTTCTCTGATTTTCTAATCCTCTGGACTGGGCCTCATTTACTGGGAAGCACAGGGTTCTCGGCGCAAGATTCCCGAGACACAGAGAATAGTGACTCAGGATGGCGGGTTTATTCCCAAATACTAGAGGGTCTCATGCGCAAAACTAACCCGCGAAGGGGTATGATCAAATCTGGGTCGCACAATCGCAAATGGACGGTGCAGATTAGACCCGATTCACTCCGAACCGGCACCCAACGTGGGGCATCAGATTAAGATCCTACGGCTAGGGTGTTATGAAGATGCGCTCTAATCCTGGTCATCGAACTACCATCCTACGGCTCGGATCCGTTTGATGAAGGGGTATGCTGATTCCAATCCTGACCGCACAAGCTACATCTGACGGCTGAAACGCTATCAACCACGGATCTAATCGCATGCGTTCCTACCGGATCTAACGGCGCATAACTCATCACGTGAGCAGGCATGCCAGAGTGAATCCCAACCGCTAATCCCAGGTCGGGCGGTGCAGGGGGCTTCATCTTCATCTGCTCCGAACACAGACACCAAGCGCACGACGGGGCGCATGCCAGGGACGACGGCGCCCACACCGGAGAATGCGAACGCGGCATGCAAGGATTTCCCTGCCAAATCCAACGTGTGCTACACTAATTGGAGAGGAAGGCGAACCTAGAAGAGGGGTCCATACCGGAGGAGGAGATGGAGAGAGAATCCGCCGTGGTGAATGGTGGCCCATGGCCGGATTTGACGACGACGGGGAACCACTGACCCCACGGCGGTGCTTCTTCCCTCCGACCCATGGCAGTGACAGCGGCATCGCAACGGCGCGAGCACCATCATCCCACACTTTCTCCCCCAACCTCACCTCACTCGATAACCTGGCGGCGCCCGATGGATTGAGTCCAGGGGAAAAGCACCACGAGCCGCGGATTTTATGGGGGCAGAAAGGGCGAGCCCGAGTTGACCGGCGCGGTCGGCGTTCTGATGGGCGGAGTTTGTTACCATGGATGCTGGAGAACCGGCCTGCTCGCCGCGAGGATCGGAGTCCCGATTGGGATGGGGAGGAGGATAGACGGAGACCTGACTGCATGGTCCCACATGATAGCGGAAAGGCTGAAGCGCGCACGGCTTAAGGTGGCTGAGGGGGCGGACCCACCGGCAGAGGAAGCCTTCCGAGCCGCAAGCACAGGCTGGGGCCGATTGACTACTTGGGTTAGGATGTCAGCGAGTGGATACGCGCACTCGAGTAGTGTGGGGAGTTGGCTGAGAAAACAAGTGGGTTGCGAGTGAGAGAATCAGCCCAATTAAAGGTAAGCTTCTTTATTCTTTTCTTTTGTTATTTTCTATTAGATTTGTATATCCTCAAATTGAATTTCAAATCCAAGCTTCAAATTCCCAAATTTAAAACTCATCCCACATGAAGATTTAACATCTACTATTTGCACCATTTTTCTTTCCATAGTGTATATTTTTCTTCCCTCTATTTCTCATTTATTTCCTTTTCTTTAAAGTGCACATTTGGTTTGAATTCAAATTCCTATCTCATCATTACATTTTTTTATCGTTATTATTTTTTTTCTTATACACATTTTTTTGGCCTTACAACCACCTAGAGGCGGTGCGAAGAATTGCTCAGGAAAGGCTATGGCGAAGTCCGGATCATATGAAGGGGCATTACTAGGTGGAGGCGGAGGAGCCTAGTAGGACGAAGGCTGATCTGGGCACGAAGGAGGTGGAACAGACTGACCCTGTCCCCAAATAGTATCATCTTCAGGAGTTGAAAAGGGGACACCATAATGATGTTGGTGCCAATGTTCAATGTCTTTGAAGGGTTGTTGCAGAAGAACATCTTGGGAGCGAGGTGGCAAAGGCACACTAGGGGGATACAACTAATACAAGGTGCAGTGACAAAATCAAAGAGAGAGACACGATGAACCCGTTCATGAATGGTTCAACCGAACCAAAGGATGGGTTCAACTGAACATGAGTTGTTCAACAGTGTTTTCTCCCGATCTCACCCAATAGAGTGTAAATCCATACAACACACATTGCCTCTATCTCGAGTGGATTTACAAGAATTTCAAGGAATCTAAAGAACTCCCCAAGAACACCATGACATACCTTGGAGAGAGAGTCTTGAATACAATCCACGCAAGAGGGAGTGAAGGAGAAGCTCTAGGGAGAGCAGATCTGATTTCTCCCTAGGTTTTTCCCAACAAATCAATGGGAGATGGATGGATTTGGTGGAGGAGATAGAGAAGGGAGTAGAGGCAGCAGTGGGCGTGGGCTAGGGCAGAGGCGACGGTGGCTGTGAAGATAAATGAGAGGAGAAGAGAGAGCAGGAGAGAAGAAAAAGGAAACAACCGCCCTGACTACACAATCCTAGCTCAACCGGTAATCTGAATTCTGGTTCAACCGAGAATGCCGCAGAAAGGAACAACACAATTTCCGGTTCAACTGGCCCTAGGCCCGGTTGAACCGTCCTAACCCAGAACAACAATAAAAAAATCCAAAAAAGATATAAAGATAAAAATTCAGAGAATTTAACAAATGAAAACATTTTGAGCATTTAACATCCAATTTTGTGTACAAGTTCTCAAGCAAATGTCACACCCGGTTTTGGGGGCAAAACCGAATGCATAATATATGCGTGCCAGGATTTATTTTCCACACATATGTTGACGTCACAAGTGTATTATATCAAAATACAATGCAATAAAGGCGTAAAGAGAGTAGAGTAACTTTATTACATCATCTAGACCATAGTATCTTAACAAGTATCATTATCAAAGTAGGGCGGAATTAAACATGGACACTCTTTCACAGGAAGGTGACTGGCGCATCGTTAGACTCAATATTCATCAACGTCATCTGTGATGTCTTCGTCATCACCCTCTGATCAAAATATTAACAAGGGTGAGCTCACTTATGGTCGGGGCTCAGCAAGTGGGGGAAATAATGCAAAGTTAACAAGGTAGGCTATGGATAAGCGGTAAGCATTTTAGTTGGTCAATATTTTATTAGCAACACCTGACTTACTAATTGTAACTGTATCCCAAAATTCCTAGTTAAGCATAAGTACATGATTGTATCTCAAAACACTTAAGTGAAATCACTTAAGAAAACCATTTGTGGATCATCGGATCACAATTTATTTTCCATCTTTAAGTTCAATTATCATGTGAGGGTCTAGGTTGCTCTTAACCGTGAGCACGGCTGACATATCAGCTTTACACTTTGTAGAGGCGGTACGACTTTACCCACAAGCCGTGTATCCCATCTAGCCTAGGTTGATCGGACCCATAAACACTTCCTAGGTGAATGGCTAGGGATCCACTATGAGGCTTTCACAAAATATCCTTAGTACAAAGCCACCCGTTAAGGTTTCTACGTCAGTATTGATGTCCCTCGGGGCGAGGTAACTTAGCCAAGACTACAACCCCATGTTAACATGAGCTGCCACCAAACCACAGCCGCCCCCTCTTGCCCATCTTTTAGGTAGGGTTGCTAAACACTAAGTCTATAGAGCTAATTACCAAAGTCAGAGCCATTATAGCACTCGTGGTTGCACTGTTAACCTGGGTGGTCACTCCATGTTCCATTTAATACAAAATGTTCTTATTTAACCATCGGGTTAACATCAAAATAAAAACTTTATTTCTAGAACATTAGTATCAATAATGAGTGAAATCATAATTATCAAGTTGAGCAGTAGCATAAATTGCTAAGCATAGTATTTATCCCAAGGTAATCAAGGAATAAGGCTGGTAATTCTAGGAAAATCCTATTTAGGCAAATCCCATCAAATTATGCAATATCCTAAAAGTAAACATTATTATATGCATTATTTGGGTACAAATAGAAATGCAGAGGGAGAATCCACTTGCCTTGCTCGAACGTGTCGTGCGGGTTGTCCTCGAATGAGTTTGGTTCGTCTACCTCACAGTCAACTTCTAACCTCGATTCGCATATCGTACATACAAAAGAATACATATACCAAATAAATAAACATACACCATTATATAAAAATCACGTATCACGCAACTATACTTATAAATTATGTCTAAATCATAACTATTTTATTAATCCACTAAATTTTCCACTTTGAGTTATCATTGGTGAAAATTATATGGGCATGCGAATACTAAGCTATTTTATCTAATATAGCTTAGATAAAATGACTTAACAAATTTTATTTAAAATAATTATAATTAATTATTTTCTTTATGACTAGTAATAATCTTTTGGGTTATCCTTTCCTTTTTAAATAGAAATTATACGTATTGCTAAAGTGGTTATTTATAAATCACATAACATTAATATTCTAAGGATTAATGTAAATAATTCAATTTGGACTTTATTAACAAAATCGTGGTTATTCCGTCATGAATAGATATTTTACTAATTCTAAGTGATTAAGCGATATACGTACGAATACTTTTATCCTGATTAGAGAAATCTATATTTTAACCTAACTGAAAATATGTGGCCTATTACCTCTTTCATTTTCTTATATTAGTAAAACTTATAATTAAACCACTAATAACATAATATCGTTTTATGCGCTAAAATGAGAAGTTAGTCGCAAACGTTTCTAGTACTACATCACAAAATTAAAGAATCATGACATAACCTATTTATTTTTTGAAATATAAAAATAATGTCCATATTCAAAATACTATTGTATGGCTGATCTATAATTAAACATATACATCAGGGGTCGCTTTTTACTAGTTTCTGAACTGGATATTTCGAAATTAGTTTTACACAAGCACAAGGGCTAAAAGACAAAAAAGTTCATCTTCTACCTTGAGCTAGCTTGTGTGCACAGGGAGCTTGACAGGGGGGTTTGGCCAAGCAGGGAGTGGGACACGGGGAATCTCGGTGTCGGGCGGGGCTCCGGCATGGCGACGAGCTCTGACACGGTCTGAGCTCCAGCGCCGGCCCGAACACGGCTACGCGACGAACGGCGAGGGCAGGGAAGAGAGAGGGGGAGCGCGGGTAGGGGAGAGAGGTTCGGTCTGCCATTTTATAGGGGAAGAGGGGAATAGGAGAGGGCACTGGGGAGGAGGTAAAGGGACGCCGATGGCTTAACTCCGTCAAAACGCCAGTAAATGGCGTCGGTTTCCATTGATGAGGAGATGAAATTCCCAAAAATTGCTATAAGGGAAAGATAATAGGATAAGTAAATAAATATACTTCTATGCTAGAATTTCGAGGATTTCCTGATCTTCTTTTCTTTGTGCATAATCAACTAAAGGAATTAAAGTAGTCAAATGACAAATAAATAAATAAATAAATAAATATGTGAATGTGCATTTCATGCTGGAGTTCTAGCATGATAGCATGTGTACTCAAATTTTTGAAACAAGTTAAGTTTGAAAGGTAGAATTTGTAAACACCCTAAAATCATATTCTGGGTAATCTATCAAAGTTCGTCCTAAAGCTTAACTAATTATGGTTTAGAATCAGAAATTTGAATAAAGGATCCTCATATAAAATTTATAGTCTCATTGAATTATATGGTCAGAAGCATTTTCCATAAGATTTAAATTAAATTATCTCACCGTAAAATCATACAAAATAAATGATCATAAAACATTAAGTTTGGATAAGATTCTAATTGGACAAACAATGTATCTCATGAAAATTAAAAGTTCTTTATGTGTGTTCAACACATTTGCATTATTGGAAATATGATAGTTAGTATAAAATATAATAATAATAAGAATATGTCACTATTATATTTTGAATTATCAAGGTCTCAAAATTAGAGATTAAAAGTTAAAATCTTTTAATAACCATAAAGATTTTCAATTGTTGATATGATTGAATTAATTTCTTCTTCTCGCTCTCATGAATTAAGCATCAATACCCTTCAAAACTAATAAAACATTATTGCATCATGCTGGGATTATTATGTTTGTTGCGTCAAAATTTGAGCGTGAAATTCAAAATCTAATTTGAATTTGAATTAAGAAGAAAACTGAAAATAGAAATAAGGAGAAAAGAAAATAGACAAGAAAAAATGGGAATGCTGCACGCTTGGGCTAATTCCGCTCCAAGAGGCCCATAAACGAGCTCCCACGTGGCCCATTTCTCCTCACGCACGCGCTCTAGCAACCAAGGTCCGCTAGTCAGTCTTAACCGCGCCTAGCTCGTTCCACATGCCCAGCCCACTTCCGCTGTGTCACTGTTAGGTGATCCCCATACGTCAGCTCCGTCCTCCTCGTGGATCAGTGATCCAGAGCCGTAACAGACTCCGGTTGATGCGTGTCATATTGATCGGATCGGTGGTGTAACAAACCCCATTGTGGTGGGTGCCTCATGACTATAAAACCTTCCCCTAGTTGTGGCTCGTGGTTGCAATCTGTATCGGCTTAAGCTGAGGGCCCATGCGCCAATCTGAGAAGCCAGGGGAAGAAACTGGGCGCTGCCGCGACCAATTCACACCCTCGTGGTCGTCACCCTAGTGCTGATGGGTCAGTGTGATTCGCTAGATCTAGCGAAGTTTGGGCACGGAGTATTTGGGCTCAGTGGGGGACCATGGCGTTGACAATGGTTCGTCGGAGACAGTGGCTATCTCCGGTCCGCAAGAACTCGTCGACGGAATCCCCTGCTTCACCGCTGAAGGTAACGTGCCTTCCCTAAAGTTCAAGGTCGCCTGCGCTCTGTGTATCATCGTTTGGGAGGGGAGTTAGGGCATTGGATCCCGTGGACGTGCACCAGCCATGGCGTCCGCCACGGGGGAAAACCAGGCACCACCGTCTTGTGAGCTGGGGGAAGAAGAAAGTCGAGTGCCGTCCATTCATTGATGGATGGGCAAACCGGTTTGATATCTTGGCCCTCGGATCGGGATCTGGTGGCTCGAAATCAATCACGTCCAATTTAAATCATAATCATTGGCCTTCAATCCGACGGCTATAAGAGCGTACTGGTTCAGTTAAAGCCAAGATTTAATCTGGGTCATCCAGATGGGATCCAACGGTTAGGAATTAGGGATACCCCTTCGCCGAGCCTTATTTGCAAAAGAAACCCCGCAAAACTTAATAACTAACCCGCCATCCCTCGACAGTATGAGTATTTCACAGTTAAGTCCCTGGAATTAGCAAAAGAACCCCTGGAAGTTTAGGTATAAATTTAGTAATAAAATACCTAGAAACTTGTTTAATCCATATCTCCTTCGTTTTTAATCGGAATTGATCCATTCCAATTGCATTAGACTCAAGATAATATTGTCTACCATTTAGTAACATTATTTTACTAGGTAACTTAGTTATAAAATAACACTCATTTTGTTTTATGTTTAACACCTAAATTATTCAGAAAATCATAACTTTTACGCCTTAACTCCGATTTGATCCATTCGAATTGCGTTAGCCTCATAGAAATATTTACTATATAGTGGCAACATTAATTATATGATATCACATACTTTTATAATTAGGTAACCAATTTAATCTATGTTTACTAGTTTAGCTCATTCTAATATTAATATAGTATTTTGATCCTATGGTTATAATTTGAATAAAAGATGATCTTTAATCAAGTAACGACTTAGATTAAAGTTGAGTTAATTATTTATAGAATAGTCTCTCATATGATATACACTAACTAATTTATGTTATAGTTTAATATTTAATCACATAGATCTTCAGAAAATCGTATCTTTATAACCGTAACTCCAAATTTAGTGATTCTCGAACGCACGATCTTGTAGCAGCGCATAGACTATTATTATACAGCTTAATCTTATATTTGATGTGATGTTAATTTTGTCCATACCATGTTTGTTTGTATTGCTACGACTAGCAGTGAGGTCACGAGAATCTGAAGATCGTCCTGGTACCTGGAATCTCAAGTCCCAGGCAAGTTGTGCCCTTGATCACATTTATTTACCCAATAATGTTCTTTATAATCATTTATTCCTGCATAGGTTTAATTTTGATGGGACCCAATAGGTCACCCTAGTCTGATTATCTTATTACCTTGTTTACCCCTGAATCATTTGGCTAGTTTTGCTATTGCTCTATATGATTTTGGGATTAATATCACATTATGTCCATGTTCCAATTATTCTATTATTTTATTTATTGTTCATGTCAAGATCATTATTTTTAATTGGAACATGGAGCTTAACTTGAGAAACATGTGCCACCACAAGGGTGGAATGGGACGCCCTTGGCTGACAAATTAGGAAAGCTAGTGGAAGACTACCTTACCCGAAAGAGGCAAGGGCAGTAGGGGAGTAGGCGTGTAGAGAGGTTATCGGGTTGATTTTGCTGCGATGGCAGTCAGACGAGGGATTCCTACATTGCTCTTCCTAGAAACTGTAGCGGGATTTCAAAAGCTAGTGGAACTTTGTAAATGCCTCGTAGTGGATCCCTAGCCATTCACCTCGGAAGTGTCGAATGGCCTTGCAAACCCTGGCGACATGGGATACACGACTTGTAGGTACATGGTACAATCTCTACAGAGTGTAAAATTGGTATACTAGTCGTGCTTGCGGTCATGAGCAGCTCAGGACTCTCGCATGATTAAATTATGGAACTAAATTCGATTTGTCATTTGCATTGCATGGGATTTATTGTTATTTTTTGTTCTATTATTATTATGGTTTGGTATTTACTTACATTTAGTAACTGCTAATAAAATTTGACCAACTTATTAAAAGCAATGCTCAACTTTAACCCCTATTATTGATCAGCCTTACACATCACATGAACTCCCACCTTTGGTGAGTTCATGCACATTATTCCCCACAACTTGTTGAGCTATGAACGTATGTGAGCTCACTCTTGCTGTCTCACACCCCACAGGTCAAGACCATGTACCACATGATGAGGCGCCTGGAGGATGCTGCGATGTGTTCGTGAGAGGTCTAGGCCATCGTTCCTAGTCAACTTTGGGTTGCTGGATCGTTGTCTCCCTATGATGTAATTATTTATTTATTTTGTATAAAAATCCTATTATATAGTAAAGATGTGACATTCGTTTCTGTACCATGATTCATCATATGTGTGAGACTTGGTCCTAGCACACTTGGTGATTATGTTCGCGCCTGGGTCTTGGTGCCATAAAACCCGGGTGTGGCAGAAGTGGTATCAGAGCAATGTTGACTGTAGGCTGAAACCTAGATATAACTGGACAACCAATCCTTACTTACCTTTGCTACTCTGATCCTTTCTAAACTTTCCTTAATCTTTTCTCATCTATTTCCGCTTTACTCTAATTATTCTTACCTTTTCCTTCTAAAGACAAATATGTATTTCACACTTTGAAATCCTGTGCCTAAAGTGACCTTTACGACTAGGAGACCTACTCTTAGGAACAAAATCAAAACTATTTTTTGTAAATATTTGTATGCTTGAAATGTTTGTTCTCATGTTACATGTCTGATTTGGATCTTTGATTGAGTGTGATGAGTTGTGGAGTAATGTCCACAATTGCATCTGCATATACACCTAGGAATAAGGGAGAATATTTATAAAATAGACAACACAGATTATCCCCATTAAAAATATATATAGTTTAATAGATCCATCTTATCTTAAAAGACTCTCTCTTACCTTAATAGATTCATCTTATCTTGAAGGAATCACCTTATCCGAACCACTTTACTTATCTCATCCTAAAGTAACATACATGATCTAATCCAAAATAATGAGATCTTATCTAGTCTAATCTAGTCACACAAATATAACTTAGATATGATCTAATGTGATAGATTAATCTAACCTAACGAAATAGGGCAACATCAAGTTGAGCTAATCTAATGTAAGTTGCTTAACAAGAAAGTTAATACTGATAAAATGGATTAGACTCTACTCCCATAAAATATGTTTTAATTTAATTCATTCTGCACTAAATTAAGAACGATAGACCAACTTGGCCTCGTGGAACTATCTTAACCATCTGATGGTTGCATAACCCCTCTGTTTTAACCTAACAGAGATTCTGGCTTACCTACACCATATAATTCATCCTATCTCAAAAGATTCTAACATATCCTAATAATATATATCCTACCCTGGTAGATTTATCTAGACCCTACCTAATCTAATATGATCCAATCTAAAGGGAGTTACTTAAACAAGTTTGTTAATATTGGTAACATAGATTAGACCATATTCATATGAATGGGTTTTAAACCTAAATTGGCGTCTTAGACCAACTCATCCGTGAAACCACAACCTAGCCTATGTTATAGGTTGCCCAACCCATTTATCCCAAAAACAAAGTAAAACTCTGTTTAACCTACCTACCCCATGTACCCGCAATTGCTATCCCACCTCGGATATTGGCATTTAACACCACAACCGATGGTCCCTAAATCAGACCCAAGAAGAAGGTTAACTTCGACAATGAATAATATGAGTAGAAACATATCTTCAGATGAATCAAGATCCACCACCCAGAATAAAAGTCTTCCGTACCTAACTTCCTTATCCCTCAAATCTTCTCTACACTCACCTAATAGGTAAAACCTGATGTACCCTTGTTTACTATGCCACACCTGCTAATGGCATGAAAATTTTAGGTGTATAAAAAATAATAATATATATTTGAAGTTCCACTTAGATAAAAAATATACTAGAACTTCATAAAGATAAAGTCAGCTTGATATGCTTAACTAAATAATATTCTAATATGATCTAATCTAATGTGATCTAATCTAATGTGATCTACTTAAACATATTAGTGATACTGGTAGAAGAGATTAGACCCTATTAGCCAGGTGTAAACTTAACTTAGCACATTAGACCAACTCAACCATGAGCAGATTAGCTAACCCAACCAAAAGAGTCATGATGGATTGCATAATCTGTCTATCCCCACCTAACATCAAACAAACTTTTGACCTACATCATGTAGTCTATCTCATCCATAACTATCTTAACCATATTCCCCCAACCCCGATGATATACACTAACATCGAATTAATGAGACCAAGACCGGAGAAGAAAAGATCAACATCGACAAGGAAGGATATAATAGTTAAAGCGAATCTCAAGATGAATCAAGACTTAAACCTTTCGGATGAAGTCTTTTTCTTGTCATAATCTCTCTTACTTCAACTTGTCCAGCTTATATCCTACCTAATAAGTAGCTGGATACCTATACTCTCCTAATCACCCACTATTGACTATAAAAAACGAGACTCTGATTTTTGAACCAATTATAGACTAAAAGCTGAATTACAAACCAATCCTTCTGTATCCGTTTTCTTACAAATCTCAAGGACGGGATTTCTGTTAAAGGGGGTAGGATTTATAATGCCCAAAAATTGCTATAAGGGAAAGATAATAAGATAAATAAATAAATAAATATACTTCTATGCTAGAATTTTGAGGATTTCCTGATCTTCTTTTCTTTGTGCATAATCAACTAAAGGAATTAAAGTAGTCAAATGACAAATAAATACATATGTGAATGTGCATTCCATGCTGGAGTTCTAGCATGATATCATGTGTACTCAAATTTTTTAGACAAGTTAAGTTTGAAAGGTAGAATTTGTAAACATCCTAAAATCATATTCTGGGTAATCTATCAAAGTTCGTCCTAAAGCTTAACTAATTATGGTTTAGAACCAGAAATTTGAATAAAGGATCCTCATATAAAATTTATAGTCTCGTTGAATTATTTGGTCAGAAGCATTTTCCATAAGATTTAAATTAAATTATCTCACCATAAAGATCATACAAAATAGATGATCATAAAACATTAAGTTTGGATAAGATTCTAATTGGACAAACAATGTATCTCATGAAAATTGAAAGTTCTTTATGTGTGTACAACACATTTGCATCATTGGAAATATGATAGTTAGTATAAAATATAATAATAATAAGAATATGTCACTATTATTTTGAATTATCAAGGTCTCAAAATTAGAGATTAAAAGTTAAAATCTTTTAATAACCATAAAGATTTTCAATTGTTGATATGATTGAATTATTTTCTTCTTCTCGCTCTCATGAATTAAGCATCAATACCCTTCAAAAATAATAAAATAAATAATAAAACATTATTGCATCATGCTGAGATTATTATGTTTGTTGCGTCAAAATTTGAGCGTGAAATTCAAAATCTAATTTGAATTAAGAAGAAAACTAAAAATAGAAATAAGGAGAAAAGAAAATAGACAAGAAGAAAAAATGGGAATGCTGTGCGCTTGGGCTAATTCTGCTCCAACAGGCCCATAAACGAGCCCCCGCGTGGCCCATTTCTCCTCACGCACGCGCGCTAGCAACCAGGGCCCGCTAGTAATTCTTAATCGTGCCTGGCCCATTCCGCCCGCCCAGCCCACTTTCGCAGTGTCAATGTCAGGTGACCCCCATACGCCAGCTCCGTCCTCCTCGTGGATCAGTGATCCGGAGCCGTAACAGACTCCGGTTGATGCGTGCCGTCTTGATCGGATTGCTGGTGTAACAAACTGTCGTCACCCGGTTTTAGAAGGCAAACCGAATAAGAACCATGTACGTGCCAGAATCAGCAATTCACGTACACAACAGTTACATAACTGGACATCATCACACAGTGCTCAAATAATGACATAAAAGAGGGTATAATAGTTGATTACATCATGATGTCCGGGACATCCACATAGTCTTTAACAATAATCAAAGTGCGGAAAAGAAACGTAGATACACACGGCCTACACAGGCAGCCGACTGGGGGTTTTCCGCTAACCCACGCCTAGAACTCATCGTACTCTTGGAACTCCTGGAAGTCCTCCTCCACGACTTCATCTTCACCCGAGAGTGGTTGCAACGCGGACAACCTGGGGGGGGGGGGTTTGGTGTGTAAAGCAAGGGTGAGTACACATCAACATACTCAACAAAATGTCCCGTTTGGCTGTAGTGGACTAGCTTTATGTGGAGTTAAGTCAAGTAGTTGCGTTTAGTTGGTCAGGTTATTATTACTAGTAGAAAGCCATGTTTTAGCGTTAACCCAAGTTATTAACCCAAAGTACCTTTCTAAACAGAAAGAATACCACTTACCAGTACCATAGTCATAACCAAAACCATCATCCTCATCACCACCTGTAAACCATACATCTCTGATCAAGTATCTCTAATCACTGGAGCTCCCTTGGCCGCTCATAACTGCGAGCACGACTGATATATCAGTTTCATAACACTCTGCAGAGGTTGCGCACTTTACCCACAAGCCGTAATTCCCTCTTGCCTCGAGCCGATCAAACCCTTAAACACTACCAAGGTGAATAGGCAGGGTCTCACTACGTAGCCTTTATAAAGATTCCCTGTGGCTGTAGCCGCCCGTTAGGTTTCCTAAATGCACTGCACTCCTCCCCAAGGGGGCGAACCAACCTTGGTAGAGCGAGCCGCATACACTAAGCCCCATTAACGGCACGACGACGAAGCGAACTACACCCCAGTTCCTCTAATTACTTGGCTAAGGGCGTCGCACTCCACCCTCATGGTTGCACTGTTTTCCCGGGCGGTCATCCAATGAACAGGTCCTTACGGAGAGGCAATTGAGAAACAGCTCATGTCCCCTTAAGGGCCACAAGTACCATCATCATAATCAAAAGGGAAAACAACGTATCATAGATAATCTCATCATGTTCATTGATTAATGTGAAGCACTAGCATAAAGATAAACTGAAATAACCCAACCAAAATAGGTAAACAAGGACAAGATAAACAAAAGCTAGTAAATCGTTAGGTATAAACTGTGTAAATGCGGGGAGTGAATTATAAGAATGAGTAGGACATAGATGGGTCAAGGGACACTTGCCTTCACCAACCATCTGCTGCTCAGGGTCTTCACCTGCAACTCCTTCGGACTCCGCCAACTGACCGTTATCTATATGAGTTTCAAACATACATTCCACAAATTTAATACAAAGGAACAATACACCAAACAATAGAATGCAATAAATAAACAGACGTTCGACGCAGGGCTCACACCTACAACTAAGTGAGAAAGGGAAAGTAACGGTCGAGGCTAAGGCCGGCGAGCGATCACATCACGCGATTATAAATTAAAATACTCGTCTAAATAGAATGGTATTAATTTAGCCATCATGTTAAGCATAGGGTAAAGTCATGTTCCATGTTTAATTATTATGAACGGATAAAGGTAAATTGAAAGGATTGTCGCGCGGTGAAACGCGCGACACAACACTTAAATTGAGTTAAGAAATAAACGACTCGTCGCGCGACGGAGCGCGCAACGAGACATTTGCATTAATTATAAAGAGACGTTAAGCGTCGCGCGACAAAACGCACAAAGGCATACGCCATCTAAATTGAATTTAAAACGAAACGTCGCACGACTAGACGCTCGATGCCACACATTAAATAATCTGAAATTAAGACGAATCATCGAGCGATGAAACACGCATCACAACTCATTAATAAAGATGAATTTAAAATGAATTGTCACGCGACGAAGTGCGCGACGCAGCACATTCATTAAACTAAATCCAAAACTAATTAAACTGAAAATCGTTCGCCGCGCACTGGGGTTGCGCGCGCGGGAACGCGTTGCGCGTGCCGGGGTGCGTGAGGCCGTGCCGGGGACACGCGAGACCACGTGAGTCACGCCGGGGGCACGCAGCCGCTCCGGGGACAGGGCGGGCGCAGCCGGGGAGGGGCCGAGCAGGGGCCACAAGGGGCGCGCGTGGGGCCACGCAGGGGGCCACGCGGGGAGCGCGCCGGGGCCACGAGGGGAGCGCCGCCGGGGCCACACGGGGGAGCGCGCTGGGGGGCCATGGGGGAGGAAGAAGAAGGGGAGGGGGAGGAGAAGAGAGGGACAAAGAGGGAGAGGGGAGGGGAGCTCACCTCGGGAACCAAATCCGGCGATCTCCGTCTCCAAAACCTATGGCACCACGGGGGAGAGAGAGGTGGGAGAGAGAGGGAGTTGCTGCACGGGAGAATTGAATGAGGGGAAAGAGACCAGAGGAGGGGGAGGGTGATGAGGACATCACCTGCAACATGAGTACGACTACACCAGCAGCACCTCCACATCAAGCGCCACTTCCTTCATTAGCTGGGCCAATCACTCGGGCCCGTGCCAGAGATCTTAACTTCGTCATGCAACTGAAGAATGAGGGCCCAGAAGAATAGACGACCAGCCCAACTGTGGACCATAGTGGACGACCAAGGGTTGGCCGCCCCTAGGGTTGCGTTTTCCCCCTTTGGCCGCCACTAGGGGCTGCGCCCCCTCTCTCTATTTATCCAGGAGTTGTGCCTCCTTTGTTCTTGAAGTTTTGTTTTACCTTAGCTTTAGCTACTCTCGAACACGCGCAAATCAGCGCTGTCTTCGTGTATTCAGAACTCCACCCTCGAGTAATAAATTAGATTGCTCGCATATTTTTCTTGTTCGTTCTTCGATTGCGCACAGGAAACGATCTTCGTGATCAGGCTGATCTCGCATCAGCAAGGTCGGTAACCACAGGGAGTTGGTTCAGTGATTGCATTGGCGCCTCGGGCTTGCTCGTCATAGTCGGATCGCGAGGGTCATCTTCCGCCAAATCGGAATTATCTCCACTCACCGAAAGATCGGGAACTTCAGCTATATCAGAGGGCGCAGCATGGGGAGGGGCAGGGCGCTAGGGGGTGCACGGGCCAAGGCCAGGCCGAGCTAGGCTAGACCGCGTCGGACTGGGTCGGGCTTGGCTGGGCCGCACCGCGGGTCAAAATCCCGTGGCATGCACAACCACAGATCGGAATCAAAACGCGAAACAAAATCCGAAACGAGACTAAGCAACACACGCGATTAAACACGACATCAGACAAAGAAATATGCCTCGGCATGATGCAACACCCATGTCAACTTAGGTTTTTGTTTACACATGACACAGACACCAGTCGCTATATTGCTTTGAAATTGGGAAGAAGGAGCGAAACAGGAAAAGAAAAGGTAGTAACACCTGAATTTGGTGAGTAAAAAGAAGAAAAAAATTCTACCCCCAAATCCAGGGCGTTACAAACCTATCCCCTTAAAAGAATCTCGCCCTCGAGATTCAAGGTTGGCTAGCAAAGAGTTCAGGGTATTTGGCCATCAGATCATCTTCACGCTCCTAGGTTGCTTGTTCCTCAGAGTGGTGACTCCATCTGACTTTGCACATTCTGATAGTTTTCCTCTGGGTGACTCTGTCTGCAGTCTCAAGAATCTGCGCTGGCTTCTCTATATAGGTCAAGTCCTCCTAGACTTCCAGACCTTCCACTGGCAACTGCTCTTCTGGCACACGCAGACACTTCTTCAACTGGGACACGTGGAAGACATCATGCACTGCGGACAAGCCTTCTGGCAGACTGAGCTGATAGGCCACTTCTCCACGCTTTGCGAGAATCTGATACGGACCAACACAGTGGGGTGCTAGCTTGCCTTTGACTCCGAATCTTCTGACTCCTCTGATCGGTGATAGTTTCAGGTAGACAAAATCTCTGACTTTGAAACTCAGCTCTCTCCTTCTTGTGTCTACATAGCTTCGCTACCTTGATTGCTCTATCTTCATATTCTCTCGAACCATCTTGATGTTCTCTTCAGCTTCAAGCAAAATGTCTGGCCCAAACACTTGCTTCTCTCCAGGCTAATCCCATTGCAACGGAGTTCTACAACTCCTCCCATAAAGTGTCTGAAATGATGACATCTTCAAGCTGGCCTGGTAACTGTTTGATGAGGACATCACTTCTATACATACAATAAATGGACCGATAACACAATCGCGTGCACAATAGCTAATTCTCCTGGTACGTTCTACCCTAGTAAATTGTGTTTCAGAGCTTACGCTTGGGGCCATGGATGTTTTAATGATTAGGAACCTTGGAGAGGACCAGCAAGGACTTGGGAAAGGCCTAGTTGTTGAGGAGGAGCAGCAAGGGCGCCCACAACAGGAAGGAGATCAAGTCCGACTCGGCTGCGACTCCATCTCGGGTTCCAAGACCAGTCTGCACTAAAATGAACGCCCAAGATGCATCCGGACTTCGATTGCGATGGACTTAATATGGTTGGAAAGATAAGGAGATTATCTAACCAACCCAACTGGTTCCACCCTAAAATTCGGCCGGAGTCAACGGGAATCGTCGAAACAAGTCAGCGTTCAGATTCTGTTTTGGTGCTGCGACACCGTCTATTGGGCCGTTGGGCCGTGTATCGCGTCGGAGCCCATTAGGGGCGCGTCCAGGGGTCATGCACGCCCTAATACTCTATTTATTCAGCAGCTGCCGCCACATTAGGGTTGGGTTTTGCTTAAGTTTATATCTTTCGAGAACAGTCGCCGTAGATCGGTTTGTGAGACCCCAACTTGTGAGCTTAATCATTCATCCGCAATATTCTAGATTGTGTTCTTTCTTGTTCTTGCTTGTGTCTTCGATTCACAGGCAAGGATTAGCCTTCGTGGCAAGGTCAATCGTGCAGCGCACGTTTGATAACTAGAGGAGAAGTGGTGATGCGATTGCGGGGTTCTAGTCGTGTTGATTGGAAGCCGGATCGTCTGTGTGACATCTCCACCAAATCGATAGTTATCTTCACCTGATGGAAGATCGGGCACCCTCGTTCCTATCAAGTGGTATTCAAAGACTCAGGTATTACCGTCAGGCTTACCCTAGTTTAGTTTAGGTTTTTCATCCTATAACTCCAGATAATTGCCATACAAAAAAATATATTCCGCTATCCTAGAACCCTTGTTTAGCCTTGCAATTTCGTTTCAGATTGCTTTGTTGAGTTTGTGTCCGTGTCGAGTCTTGTTGCTGGTTTAGGTCGTGTCGTCATCGTAGTTCAACCGCTCCATCGCTGTTATTTGTTTCCGCCGCTATCCCATCCACCTTACCCAGATTACAAGTCGAGACACCACATTACTCGATTTGCCCTCGCTAGCCGCCTTGTGTGAATTCTCGCCACGCTAGCACTAGATTAGGTTGCAAGCCGCATTGCATTGTAGCCCCTCCTTGTTTCATCATCTTGCGCTTACCTATTGCTTATACCAGGGAGGTTTATGCCCCTGTGCTCTATAGCCGCCGCTAAAGTTCATACCAATTTGTGCCCTGGAAAACCATAACTTGAGGTACCTTCCATAAAACGGGTATAACTTTTCGATCGGTGCTTCGTTTGAGCTCAAATTTTTACAGTAGATATTCCTGACTCCATTCTAGGGTGACCCAAACTCGCCTACGACCTATTTGGTTTGGTCAAAAAATTCAAAAAAAATCGGAAATATAATTAAAAAAATTGTTTAAGTGTTTTCAAGAATTTTAGAGATCTTTTGTGATTTTCTCTAGGCCACAATACAACTATGTTTCAAGTGAAATTTTGTGTGCTTCCATCAATTGTGATTTTGGATCAGTGATAAAAAATTCAGAATATTTCGAGCTCGTTTGCTGGTACTCCTTTAGAAACGCGCCTTTGATTTCTACTAGTGCTGAAAAATCTGCGCTATTTACAGAACTGCCATTCTGCTAGTTTGTTACTTTTATCTTGTTGTGCTTCGATAGGACACGTCTTAGCCAGCAATTGTGACTTGTGCTTTGGACACTTATTGAACTTCGCTAATCTGCACTCAATTTTGTTCCACATTCACATACATATTGTGCCTGTCCTACAGCTCCACATACTATATCTTCTGATCAATACAGATTTGACCTTGCAATCGCGGTTTCACTACCTCTTGGTAAGTATCACGAACCAGCCTCCGATTGTACCATTCTTTGCTTGTATTTCGTCAGACACTTGTAAGAGCTTGGTAAGATACATTAGAGCGTGTTCCTGTGTTCCACCCGAGAGGAGCGTGTAGTGAGATTATTAGGGATAACCTTCACCGTTTGTTTCCTGTTTTTGTGTTTCGATGGCAGGCGACAACGAAGAAGCAAGGATCCCTACAGACTTCGATGAATGTGTTAGCCGCCAAGATCTTGAGGCAAACAACAAGCTCCTGAAGGAGCAAATGGAGGAGACGGTCCACAAGTCAGTGCATGATGCCTTCATTAACATGGACCTTGGTAGGACTTATGAGAGGCTGGATCGACGATTGTCCCAGATCGTCGTCAGACTTGCTGTGTTGGAGACGCAACAACAAGCACCGCCACCACCACCTCCTCGTCCACGTCTTCCCGATGATGCGGTGATTGATGAAGAAGGTAATTATGATGAAGCGGCCACCAGAGATTTGCGCCTCCATCGTCGTCTTCATCAAAACACAGAAGGTATGCCACACCGCCAGCAAGGTAATAACAATCGTGCTCCTGACGACCCTTATGCTAAGATTAAATTTTCTATACCATCTTTTTTGGGTCATTATGATGTTGAGGGATATCTTGATTGGGAGATGACGATAGAACAGAATTTTGCTACCCACCTTGTACCTGAACGACATCAAGTTAGACAAGCCACTAGTGAATTTAAAGATTTTGCTATTGTTTGGTGGACTGGTCTAGTTGGGGATGGTAGAGCACCTACGACTTGGGAAGATATTAAGGTAGCTATGCGCGATAGATTTGTTCCCCCATCTTATCATAGAGAATTGCGTAAGAAATTGATGCGTTTAGAGCAAGGGGATAAATCTATTCAAGATTATTATGCTGAGCTTCAGAAGGGATTGCAGCGTTGTGGGATAGTAGAAGGACATGAGGACGCTCTTTGCCGTTTTTATTCAGGTTTGCGACGTGACATTCAGGACATTGTGGATTACAAAGATTTTAACACTGTCAACAAGTTGTTCTAGTTTGCTATGCTTGCAGAGAAAGAATTGCAGGGATGCCAACATCGACCTAGGACTACTTTTGGCGCCTCCTCTACATCACGGATGCACACACCTGCCTCGAGTCATACAACTTCGACCACTACAACGCCCACGCGACCTCCCTCGACACCTTCTGCACATGTTGGTAAACTTCCTTTGCAGGTACCCGCCAAGAAACAGAATTCACCAGCACCTGCAGCACCTTCTAGTGGTCGTTCTTTGGGTATTGTTTGCCACCGCTGTCATGGGATTGGTCACGTGAAGAAGGATTGCCCGAGTCAGCGAACATACATTGCTACAGATGATGGCTACATTAGTGCTTCCGATGGTGAGGATGACGATGATGACACCAGTGATGTTGCTACTAATGATGATGCTATGCTTGGTGCTGATGCTATGGTGAACCTTCGAAGCATCATGGTGCAGCGTGTTCTTAGTGCTCAGCCTGAATCATCAGAGAAGCAACAACGCCATAATTTGTTCTAGACTTTCTTTGCCATCGAGAATCGGCGTGCACGTGTTATTATTGATGGTGGAAGCTGCAATAATTTGGTGAGTTCAGATTTGGTCAAGAAGCTTGGCTTGACCACACGTCCACGGCCACATCCATACCACATTCAGTGGATCAATGATTCAGGCAAGGTTAAGGTAACACACATGGTACGAGTGCATTTCTCCATTGGTATGTATTCTGATTATGTGGATTGCGATGTAGTACCTATGGAAGCTTGTTCTCTTTTGTTGGGTAGACCTTGGGAATATGATACTGATGCACGTCACCATGGTAGGAGTAATACATACACTTTAGGCATAAAGATAAAAACATTACTTTGCTACCTTTGACTCTTGCTGAAATTGTACAAGCTGATAAAGATAGAGCTACAAATACCCATAAGGAACTAACTAATGAGACAGAAATTCAGCAACAAATTAAATTGAAAGCTCCTGTTATGCTTGCTACTTAATCTGATCTTCTTGAAACTCATGCTACTGATGCTTGTTGCTATGCCTTGGTTTGCAAAGATGCTTTATTTTCTATTGATGATATTGCTAGCACTTTGCCTGCATCTGTGACTAACCTTTTGCAGCAGTTCCAAGATGTTTTTCCCTCTAAGTTACCTCCAGGACTTCCTCCCATTCGTGGGATTGAGCACCAGATTGATTTGATTCCTGGAGCGAGCTTGCCCAACTGTGCTGCATATCGAGCAAATCCTGAGGAGACTAAGGAGATTCAGCGCCAAGTCCAAGACCTTTTGGACCGCGGGTATGTACGTGAGAGCCTTAGTCCTTGTTCTGTTCCTGTCATTTTGGTTCCAAAGAAAGATGGTAGTTGGCGCATGTGTGTAGATTGTAGAGCCATTAATAACATCACTATCCGGTACCGTCATCCTATTCCTCGATTAGATGATATGCTTGATGAGTTAAGTGGTTCTAAAATATTTTCTAAGATTGATTTGCGCAGTGGATACCACCAAATTAGAATGAAATTAGGCGATGAATGGAAAACTGCTTTTAAAACTAAGTTTGGCTTGTATGAGTGGTTAGTGATGCCTTTTGGATTAACTAATGCCCCTAGTACTTTTATGCATTTGATGAACGAGGTTTTGCGCCCATTTATTGGAAAATATGTGGTGGTTTATTTTGATGATATCTTGATCTACAACACTTGTTTATCTGAACATCTTGACCATCTACGTGCTGTTTTTGATGCTTTGCGCGCCGCGCGCTTATTTGCTAACCTTGACAAATGCACCTTTTGCACCGAACGTATCGTTTCTTGGCTATGTTATCACTACACAGGTGTCGGCGTTTCGACCCCGGGGGGTCCCGGGGGGCGAGCCAGATGGGACGCCGGTCTTGTTCCCCGTAGCCTAAGCTAGCTAGGGGTAGGGTAATGATGGCCTTCCCTGTGACGTGGCGGGTCTGAGCCTGAGGTCGGGCGAGGCGAAGGCTCCTCCGAGGTCGAGGTCGAGTCTGAGCCCTGGGGTCGGGCGAGGCGGAGTTCGTCTTCCGATGTCGAGGCTGAGTCCGAGCCATGGGGTCGGGCGAGGCAGAGACCGTCTTCCGAGGCCGAGGCTGAGTCCGATCCCTGGGGTCGGGCGAGGCGGAGTCCGTCTTCCGGGGTCGAGGCTAAGTCTGAGCCCTGGGTCGGGCGAGGCGGAGCTTCCCATGGCGCCCGATGCTGGACTTAGCTGCTGTCAGTCTCACTCTGTCGAGTGGCACAGCAGTCGGAGCAGGGCAGGCGACGCTGTTTTCTTGTCAGGTTGGTCAGTGGAGCGGCGAAGTGACTGCGGTCACTTCAGCTCTGTCGACTGAAGCGCGCGCGTCAGGATAAGGTGTCAGTCGATCCTTGCATTAAATGCTCCTGCGATATGGTCGGTTGGCGTAGCGATCTGGCCAAGGTTGCTTCTATGCGAAGACTGGGCCTCGGGCAAGCCAAAGGTGTGTCCGTCACTTGAGGGGGCCCTCGGGCGAGACATGAATCCTCAGGGGTCGGCTGCTGTTGGGGACTTGTTCTCAAATGCTATGAATTAAGAACAAGGCAACATAAAATGTTAAATGTTAATGCCCTTTGTCCGCTGAAGCATGATTTCCTTAAGGATTTAATGAACTTCGGACGAAGGTTAAAAACGGTACAATTACGAAGGTTGAATCTTCGTAATTGAACTCTCAGAGATTATGTAAAACAATGCGAGATATGAAGCATTAAAGACAAGTAAATTATAAATGAACAACATCATTTTCATAATATATCAACTTGATGTATTCAAATATTAGATACATTTATACCTATGCCTTGGCAAAGAATAATTTCCGAGTGATGCGATTGCAATTACAGGAATGCGTGAACAGTAAAGGAATACTGTTCACTTTTTATAGGCACAGGACACAGCCTGTGAGGAATTACAATCATGCCCCTCATAAAAGTTTACAACATTGACTCAGACCTTTATGGACTAAAAGGTCATTCTATCTTTAAGTCGGTTCGACCCTTCATCTTCGGATATGTTGTAATACCGAAGCTTCATGAATGGTACCTTCGGCGTCACGTATGAGCAGCTTCAGCCGAAGCTGTTGTTGGAACTTGCTCTCAACCGCAAGGGGATCCAACACGGGTGAACGATGATGACAACAGGGCACTCGCGTGTGATGGCAAAAGCTCTGTTAATCTGGCCTCTCACGGGCACTGTATAGGGGTATTTATAGGTACCTGAGCGCGCAGCACCTTGACCTAAGGACGCATGTGCCCTCAGGTACCTAGGTCATCCCAAGAATATTCCCATAAAGCGAGGTTACAGACCGTAATTACAGGAATGCTTTTACAACATAGGCCCGTAACACAGGGCGACCAAGCGGGACCCGTTACAACGGGCCGGATTGCACGTGGGCCTCCGAGCCGGGCGAGGCCGCAATGGGATGCCCTTCGTCGCCAGTCTTTGCCTGGAACGGAAGGAGCGAAGGGTGTCCCCGCCTGTTTTGTTTCTGTCAGTTCAGCTACTGCAGCGAAGGCTTCGAGCGAAGGGTGGCGCCTTTGCCCCAACATTTGCCCTCCGAGGGACCAGTTCGACAAAGTCACCTGGTGCCGAAGACGTCGTTAGATGGCGGAGACGCTGCCCTCGCTCGAAGTGGTTCCGCGGGGGTTTTTGACGTGACCGTTGATTGACGGCGTACTGTTGGATTGCGGGTTTCCCGAAGCGCCGCGTCCTGTCTATAAAAAGGGGCGGGGGCGGCGCTTTTTGAACTTCACTTTACGCGCTCCGCGAAAACCCTAGCTGCCCTTTCCACCGACTTGCTGCTCGTCTGCCTGCCGCGGTCTTGTTCACCGGAGATCTGGCTCGAGTGAAGCAGACCGCCCGCCGCCGACGACGGTACGTTGCGATGCCGTCCTCGTCTTCTTCCGCTGCCGCTACGCCGCCGGCCGTTCCCTCGCCGCCGGCCGCCGCCTCGTCTGAGGAGACGCCGAGTAGCTTAATGGTGGAGGAGTTGCGCGCCGGCGACTCTGTTGATTTCGGCGTATCGCGGATCTCGTCGGCCCGCGTGCAAGATATGCAGCGGTTGGGTTACTTCGGCAACGGAGTTGGTCGAGTCCCGGGGGCGGAGGAAGTCCCCGAGCCAGAGGGCGAGTTGGTCGTTTTCGAGGCGTTCTTCGCCGCCGGGCTCTGCCTGCCTGCGCATCGGTTTATTGGCGAAGTCCTGCGCAGGTTCAACGTTCAAATACATCAGCTGACACCGAATGCCATAGTGGCACTGTCGAAGTATGTCTGGGCGACGACTTCGTACGGCGGACAGCCGTCGGTGGAAGTTTTTGCGAAGTATTATTGTTTGCATTGGCAGAAGAGGGTGATTGGAGGCGAAGTCGCTCAGTTTGGATCCTGCACATTCACACCGAAGACCGGTAAAACCACGATGCAGGTGGTTGAGTTGGTTCCTTGTGCCCGCAACAAGTGGGGCAACTGGAATGAATTTTGGTTTTACGTCACTGAGGGTACCGTCGAAGGCCATGAGGGACTCCCCGTGTCCGCGATGTGTTCTCATTTTTACTCAGCGTATCCGCCTTTCGAAGTGGCGGAGGAGGATGAGGACGAAGGGGCTCTTCGGTGCGCCGCCGGTTTGAGCAGTGGGCGTGACTTGGTTGAAGAGTTTGTGGCGTATGGGGTGTGGCCATTGGCGCGTGGCTGGGCGTTGGGCGAAGTATGCCCTCGCCAGATGCCTTTTCATGGTGGAAGGGTGGTGCGGAGTCCCGCCTTCGCCCTGAATCTGCAAAGTCGCGATCCGGCCGCCGTTGTGCGTGAGGCGGAGGATGGGGCGGTGCGGCTTGTTGGACGCTACGTGCCGAGGACAGAGGGCCAGCGCAGCTGGGATATCCATGGGTCGAATGACCGCTTGAACAGGGTGTTTGAATTAAATCAATTGCCGTATGACGGCTACCCTGGACAAGACGATGTAGACCGCCGTGGGAAGAGACCGGCGGTGGAGACCGGAGATGACCCCGCGCCGGCGGCCGCCCCGTCCTCTAAAAAGAGAAAATTAGGTACTGCTACGGGAGGACTTGGGGTTTCTGATCGTTTTGCTAGAGAGTTGACGAAGACGTGCGCGGCCCCGGGGGAGAGGATGTCTTCGCCCGAGCTCCGGGAGTCTTCAACTCGGATGCTGAGGGTTACCGGGGGTTGTTGGCCTAGGAATGTTCCTGTCCCCCGCGCGGCTGGCGAGGACTTTTTTATATCTCGCATGGTTCGTGAATGGAGGGTTTTTCCTTACGGGCGGAATATTGCTGCTGTTGTGTCAGTAGTGATGGACAAGGATCGCCAGGGAGCTGCGCAAAAGCGCCAGGCGGCTATCAGGCTCGTTGAAGCCAGGCCGAAAAGGCAGCGGGGGATGGCGAAGGCTGCGGCCTCCGGCGGAGGCCGGCCGCCGCTGACGGCGAAGTCAAGCGTCCCTGCATCTAGCAAGGCGCCGGAGTCAAGCGTCCCTGCATCGAAGTCGGCGAAGGCGGTGCCGCCGACTGGCGGAGTGGCGGAGGTCGCGAGGGCGGCTCGAGCGTTGCCGTTGGCGGGCAAACGCGTCGCCGACTTCGCCACCGATATTAGCGTGGACGACTATCTCGGTGGTAGGTTGTTCTTTTTGATCGTTTCATTGGTACGCTGCAGGGTTGGGCGAAGGCCAACTTGCTGTGGTTGCGCCTGGCGCGGCGGCCACGACGGCTGCCGCAGCGCCGAAGGCGAAGGGCGGGGTTCTGAGCGCCGGAGGCGAGGCGTCGGCCCTCGCGGTTGTCATGGATGAGGCGGGCGCTGCGTCCCGCCGGCTGGCGGAGATGGCGGAGGCGCTACGTCAGGTCCGCTGAGTTGGACCTCGTCCCCCCCCTTTTTTTTACACCGTGGTCTTGCGATTGTTCTGCAGGTGGCTGACTTCGCTAGCCGCACTGCGTCGGGGGCCCTCACGGCAGCCGTGGCTGCCGAATTCGAAAGGCTTCGGACGCAACACGCTGACACCGTCCGCGAAAAATCGGCCACCGACAGCAAGTGCCGCAAGCTGGCGGAGAAGGTGGCCACACTGGAGGACGAGAAGGCCGCCCTCCGCCGCCAGCTGGCGGGGGAAAGGAGGGAGGCCAATGAAGCCCTTGTCAAGGTGCAGGCTGCGCAGGCGGAGGCCAACCTGGCACGGGCGGAGGGCAACCTTGCCAGGGAGCGCGCCGAGCAGTTGCAGGAGCGGCTCACCGCCCTGGAGAGCCGCGTGACGGGGGCCGAGGCTGCGGCATGAGCGGAGGCAGAGCGGACGCGCCAGCTGCTCGTAGATACATACCGTGGCCTGGGCGCGGGGACCGGTGAATTCGAAGTACCGGACCGAGAGCCCGAACTTCGGTGCCTGGAGTGGGTGCAGGAGGAGATGCAGGCGCTCCCCACCGTCGTGGAGGGGTTTATGGCGTATGCCTCCCTGGTCACCTGCGAGGGGGCGATGAACGCGCTCTCCCGCGAAGGGTGCCGGCACTTCGAGGTCTTCGACCAAGTCGAAGAGGACTTTGAGCGAGATATCTTCAAGGTCGAGGACCCCGTAGTGAAGGATTCTGCCGGGGCTATCTTCGACCGGCTGTGGGGTCCATACGGGCGCGAGGTGGTCAGGGAGCGCGCCGAGACGGCAAGGGCTCAGGTAACGTTTTCGCTTGTTTGGTATTTGTTGGACGTGGGCTGTGTGCGTGTCTGATGAATTTTGTGTGTTTTGGCTTAGGCGGTGCGTGGCGAGAGGGTCGACGACTTCGGGGCACTGAACAGCATGTTGGCTGACCCGGAGTCAGCCCCGGCGGAGGCTGTGTCCGAGGTCGCCCTGGCGCCAACCCCGGCCGCATCCGCGGCGGCCGGCGAAGGCCTGCCCCCAGAGGTCGCCGAAGGCGTGCCTGATGCTACTGCAGCTGCCGCGCCGAGTGCTGAGGATCCCGCAGCGGTAGCGGCGGAGATAACAGCGGAAGCAGTGGCAGAGCCGGCAGCGGAGGCTCCCGCAACGTCAGGGCCGTCGCAGGTGGCGTAGTAGGTGTAGAGGGTTGGGGAAGTTTGTACATGTCACTGAATTTTGGTTGCTGCGCAGGTTCAAGATTTTGGGCCTGCGCACGCAACCGCTACCACTAAATTTTTGGCGGCTACGACCGCGGAAGATGGTAAAGACTGTGGTGGTTCTTCATTTGAGTTTTTTGACTGTGCTGACTCTGAGAGCTCGATTGAGTGGACGGAGTCGTCGGAGGACTTGGACTACTTCGCGGCCTTGGATGTGGCTGCGACGGAGGCCTCGCCGCACGCCACGGATGCAGGAGACGTGCCAGGTCCTTGCACCGGGCGACGGCGACGAAGGGCAGTTGCGAAACGTATGGTTAGTGGGGTGGAGGGGGCTCGGCTTGGCGTAAGTGGGGCTGGTCGGCAGGAACTATTGTCTTTGCCGACCGCCGAGACTATAGGTGAAGGGGAACTGCGAAGTCTTTTTGCGGGTGAGGAGCTCAGGATAATGTTATTTAATTATAGGGAGATGGGAATTATTCCTAAGGTTGAGCCGATGTAGAGTGTGGTGCCCTCGCTTGTATATGTAGAGGCTTGTATGATGAAGTTGTGTGCCCTCGAGTGCATATGTGTGTGCGAAGGCGTTGTGTACTTTGTCTGGTTTGTTTTGTTGTGCTGCGTTGGCGTGATTATAGTTGGTCTTGGCGTGGACGGTTTGATGATGTCATTTCAGCCTTTTGTTGAGCTAGTCCGGTCTTCTGCACAGATAGTCTTCGGTTTTTTCGCACTTGTTGTGCTAATCCGGCTGCACCGTTAGGCGACTTCTGCGCGGGTAGTCTTCGCGATAGACTTAAATTTTTTTTCCGCACTTGTTGTGCTAATCCGGCTGCATCCTTAGGCGACTTCTGCGCGGATAGTCTTCGCGATAGACTTAGATTTTTTTTCGCACTTGTTGTGCTAATCCGGCTGCACCCTTAGGCGACTTCTGCGCGGATAGTCTTCGCGATAGACTTAGATTTTTTTCCGCACTTGTTGTGCTAATCCGGCTGCACCCTTAGGCGACTTCTACGTGGATAGTCTTCGCGATAGACTTAGATTTTTTTCCGCACTTGTTGTGCTAATCTGGCTGCACCCTTAGGCGACTTCTGCGCGGATAGTCTTCGTGATAGACTTAGATTTTTTTTCCGCACTTGTTGTGCTAATCCGGCTGCACCCTTAGGCGACTTCTGCGCGAATTCGTCGCACGCGAGGGTAGCTAGCGCTTAGCCTCGCGGTGACCTCGTGGTGGTCGAATGTCGAAGACCGTCATCGCGGTCTTTTTCGACGCATGTCTTTGCGAGGGATTTTTCACGCATATATTACATGGCTCCGCCTCGTTAAAAACCTCACCCCCTGGGAGGAAAAGAGTGCGGGCCGGTGCAAGATTGTTTTTGCGAATTACAAGGGCGAAGACAGCCCTGAGGAGTCAAACAAAAAATTTGCGGAGGTTGTCGATGTTCCAGGAGTGCTCCAGGTCCTCGCCGTTTGGCGTTGTGAGCCTGTAAGCGCTGGGGGAAGCTTTTGTCTTGACGATGAAAGGGCCCTCCCACCTGGGCTCCAGCTTGCCCTTGGACTCCGTCCGAGCTGTTCGAATGAGTACGAGGTCCCCCTCGCTGAACTCCCTCGGGGTGACTGAATGATCGCGCCATGCTTTGGTCTGGGCTTGATACTTGTTCAGGGCCTGTAGGGCGAAGACACGGTCTCCGTCGATGAGATCCTTTGAAGTTGGCTCGTCCACATCTGGGATGGCTGACGGAACTGTTCGCGGGGACCCGTGCTTTATTTCTTGCAGGGTCATGGCCTCCGATCCGTATAGAAGACGGAAGGGAGTAAACCCGGTCGCCCTGCACTCAGTCGTGTTTAGTGCCCAGACTGCCTCAGGTAAGAAATCGGTCCATCTGCCCTTTTTTTCATCAAGGAGCATTTTTTTGATAGCTGTGAAGATTTTCCCGTTGGCGTGCTCCACGACCCCGTTGGACTGCGGATGATAGACTGAGGCGAAGGCAAGCTTGGTGCCAATGGAGAAACAGAAATCCTTGAAGTCTTGGTTATCAAACTGCTTGCCATTGTCGACTGTTAATTCGGACGGTACTCCGAAGCGGCAAACGATGTTCTGCCAAAAGAATTTTTGGGCAGTCTTTGATGTTATTGTAGAGACAACCCATGCCTCGATCCATTTGGTGAAGTACTCGACCGCGACAAAGGCGAACTTAAGGTTCCCCTGAGCGGTGGGCAGGGGTCCGACAATGTCGAGACCCCAGCGCTGGAGAGGCCATGTATGGGCGATCAGCTTTGTATACTGCGAACGGCCGCCTGACCGAGGGGAAAACTTCTGGCAGGCTTCGCAGGATCGAGTGACCCGATTTGCGGCGCAGATCATTGCGGGCCAGTAAAAACCCTGGCGGATCAATTTAGCAGCTAGGGCCCTCGGCCCCGCGTGTGAGCCGCACGTGCCACTGTGGACTTCACGTAGAATCTGCATGCCTTCGGCCTCGGTGACGCACTTAAGCATTGGCTGACTGACCCCTTTTTTGTAGAGTTGGCCTTCAATCAGAGCGAAGTCTCGGCTTCGATGTCTGAGACGCTTGGCCTCACTGATGTCGGCTGGATGATAATACCCCTGCAGGAACAGGGTTATGGGTGCCCGCCAGTCTTCGGTCATGATGAGGTTGACTGTGCGGTGGCCCTCGCTGTCATTGGTTATTTGGAGCCCTTCGGGGCTCCGGACTGCTGGCGTGCCGATGACATGGAAGAACACGACGGAGGGCAGAGTTTCGCCCCTGGCCGTTGTCGGTGTTTTGGGTCCGACCGCACACCCGGGGTTGCCCCTCAAGGTGTTTTAGGAGTAGGACGGTGTCGACAACTGTAGCAAAATGGTTCGTGCCGATCGCACGAGGGACAGTGGACAAGGTTTACAGGTTCGGGCCGCTTAGAGATGCGTAACACCCTACGTCCTGATGAGTATGCTTGGTGGATGTGATTACAAGAGAGCTCTCTGGATCAAGAATACAGAGAGTTGAGGTGGGTGGCTAAGTAATGGGTCGATCGTTCTGAAGGGGTGCCCCCTAGGCCTTATATACTTGACCGTGGGGCAGTACACATGATAAGATAACAACGAGTGGCTAAAAGATAGTGAACCTCTCGAGATTATCCTTTACATAACTCTCGCCGACTTATCCTCACGTGGCTTCGTTGCATGGAGGCCCCGACGCGGGAAAGTCGGATCTCTGTTGCGGCCAATGGCTCGACGCTATGGGCCGTCCGGGTTTGCACCAATCCGGCCCCATGTCGCTCTGCGTTGCTGGTTGTCTTTCCCCAGGCCCACGAAAGAATAACCTTACGATTTATTGGGCCCTTGGGCCTTTCGTGAGGTCCTTTACTCTTTTGGTGGACCCGGGGGATATCTATCCCCCACAAGCCCCCGATCTTTGGGTTAATTTAGAGGTAATCAACCCGAAGATCCCAGGTCCAGCTTGTAGGTGATTTGAAGAAAGATGACTCCTTGCTGTTCTCTCCTGCTTCGATCACTTGTTGACCAGAACCTAGCTTTGTGCCTGTGCCTTAGAGATCGGCATTCCTGTTTGTTGGACTCTGAACTTTATTGGGTGCACCGGAGGTGCACCCAATGGGTGTAGCCCCCGAGCTTCGAGTAGATTTTAGAAAATAATCTACTCGAAGGTCTTCATTAGAGATTACTTCCATTTGTGTTCCTTTATTCCAGTTGAGGATTGGCTTCTTAATCTTGTCCTGTGCCCTTAGAAACTGGTGCTATCCTGGCTTAGAATGACAATCCATGGGGTGCACCGAAGGTGCACCCAATGGGTGTAGCCCCCGAGCTTCGAGTAGATTTTAGAAAATAATCTACTCGAAGGTCTTCTTTAGAGATTACTTCCATTTGTGTTCCTTTATTCCAGTTGAGGATTGGCTTCTTAATCTTGTCCCGTGCCCTTAGAATGACAATCCATGGGGTGCACCGAAGGTGCACCCAATGGGTGTAGCCCCCGACCTTCAAGTGGATTTTTTGAGGATAATTCGCTTGAAGGTCTTCTTTTTGTCCTTTTGCTGAAGATTACTCTTTCTGCTTATAAAAAAGTTGGCATGATGTCATCCGTGCTATGTCATCAATATTATGCTTCAGAGGTCAGCATGTGTTTTGTCTTTTGCAACTGAATTTGCAATCCTTCCATATCTTGCTAAGTAGCATAGTGTATTTGCTCTGCAACTGATTGGACATTCGATGGACGTTCTCTGTCTAGTCTTCAAGTCATGTCTGTCGACCATATTTTGCACTTTGCTGGCTATACTTGGCTTCCCTTTAACTCTTGTTGATATCTCATTTTTGTCTTGAGGCATTCACTGCATGCTCTGTACAGATGTGACCATTTTGAAAAATATACTGACAATTCCTGGGTGTCCCCCCCCAATGGGTGTGGGCAAGGGACGGCTTGGTACGCTGAGTGTTTTAACCGGCTGCTTCTGAGTTGTAATGTGATGGGACGGCGAGTGTAATCATATCCTTTGCGCTGTTGACTGGAGTCCCAATGGGTGTAGTGCTGCATGAAACGGCGTCAGCCGCCTGACGTGTCTTTGGACGGGTGGAGGTGTATATTGAATGCTTAGCGACTGTTCAGTGACCGCGGTTGGAGGTGAGCGGTTGCCTTTCTCTTCTATAAATAACGCTGTTGTTCCTCTGGTTTCTTCACATCCCTTCGCTATTCCTTACTGCTTCCTTCTCTTCTTTTCTGCTTGCCTCCATGGGAAAGAAACGCAAGCGCGAGCCGACTCCTCCATCGGAGGACTTCGGCGACTCGGAGTACTCGGAGGAGGAGTTCTCCTCCGAGTCTGAGAGGTCCCCGGCCCCCGTCTCTCCCCCGGCGTCGTCCGATGACTCGGACGACTCCCAGGGGATAGCCGCGGAGGTCTGGTCGTACATCCGGGCCGTCGAGCGCTCCGGGCTCGCGGGCTCGGATGAGTCCGAGTACTCCTCGGATGAGGAGGACTCGGACGGCGGCGGCGAGGGCGAGGACGACGACGACGACGACGATGATGACGACGACGACGATGACGACGACGACGGCGGCAACGGCGAGGGCGGCGGCAACGGCAGCAGCAGGGGCAGCACCAAGAGCAGCGGCGGCGGGGGCGGCACCAAGGGCGGCGGCGGCGGGGGCGGCACCAAGAGCGGCGGCGGCGGCAGGGGCAGGGCCAGTGGCTAGATGCCACTGGTCCTTTTAACTATTAGTATAGATTAGAAGTAGTATAGTTAGATAATGTAGTAGTATTAGTAATGTAGAGTAGTATAGTGTAGCGTAGTAGTAGTAGTAAAAGTAGTAGTAGTAGTAGTAAAAATAGGGAAGTATCAACTCATAATGAGTTGATTTGTAAATATTGCCACTTCCCTTGAATGAAGAACGAATTTGAATCGTTTCGTTTGACTATGAATCTGAGTCTTTTGAGGCCATAGACGAACAGCTTGATCATTATGCTGATGCTTCCGAGCAATATTGCAGTCTGTATCAATGTTTTTAGAAGTAATGCTGGGCGATTGAAGGTCGACGTTGGCATTTTAGAAGTAATGCCGAACGATTGAATTCGAGATCAACGCTTTAGAGGCGACACCGAGTAACTAAAGGTCGACGCTGGCATTTTAGAAGTAATGCCGAACGATTGAACTAGAAATCAGTGTTTTAGAGGTACGCCGAGTGACTGAGTAGTGACGTCGGCGTTTTAGAGGCAACGCTGAGTTATTGAACTCAAGGCCAGCGTTTTAGAGGCAACGCCGAGTTATTAAGGGTCGTTGTCGGCATTTTAGAAGTAATGCCGAGCGATTGAGCTTAAGATCGACGTTTTAGAGGTAACGCCGAGTTATTGCACTCGAGATCAGCGTTTTAGAGGCAACGCCGAGTGATTGAAGGTCAACGTTGGCATTTTGGAAGTAATGCCGAACGATTGAACTCGAGATCAGCGTTTTAGAGGCAACACCGAGTGATTGAATAGTGACGTCGGCATTTTAGAGGCAACGCCGAGTTATTGCACTCGAGATCAGCGTTTTAGAGGCAACGCCGAGTGACTGAATAGTGACGTCGGCATTTTTAGAGGCAACGCCGAGTTATTTTGAGGATTAACACCCGAATAAGGAGATGGCCCACCAGTTTTTTGGGAAATAACTGCCGAATGACCACGTGGCATGCTAGGATTTCGGAAATAACTGCCGAGTGATGACTGGGCACTTTTTGAAACGGTATCTGGTCCGAGAATATCCCATAAGAGCTGCACTTTTAGCCGCCTTTGCTTTCCGCGCCCTAGTTCTTGCATTCCTGCTTCCAAATCCTCTCTGCGCTCGCCTCCAATCTGCTCACTGGTGAAATCGAGATGGCTCCCAAGAGGAAAATCACGAGTTCTTCCGCTGT
Organism: Zea luxurians; assembly: GCA_029449295.1. Classification (NCBI taxonomy): domain Eukaryota; kingdom Viridiplantae; phylum Streptophyta; class Magnoliopsida; order Poales; family Poaceae; genus Zea; species Zea luxurians. Next base: position 5,450,498 of record JAOPSE010000005.1, on the reverse strand, counting down.
GGTGATTCCTCCGATTGATCCCAACAGCCAGTTGCCCTTCGCAGGTAACCACATGTCCAACATCTCTGAAGCTGAACTCCTCCATCTCGTGTCCATCGGGGTTCTTCCTCCACGGGAACTTTGTTCTTGGCGGATTTGCCATGGGACTACGGTCCCGACGGAGGATACACACGAGTCCGTGGTTTACACTCCTTTTCTTCTCCGCGGGCTTGGCCTTCCTATTTCTCCCTTTTTCCGCGGTCTTCTTGATTTCTATCACATCAACTTAACCCATCTGAACCCTAACTCAATTCTGCAAATTTCTATCTTCGTCCACTTATGCGAGGCCTTTCTTGGCGTGCTGCCGCATTTTGGCTTGTGGAAACATCTGTATCATTGTCGCCCTGGGATGGCCGGGGGACAACATCAGTTGGTTGGAGGTGCTAGTTTGGAGATGCGCCGGGGACGGAAGACTGAGTATCTTGAGATCCCCCTTAAAGACAGCATTAAGGGATGGCGCCTGGAATGGTTTATAGTTGATAACTATGGAAATTCTCTCCCCCCCCCGGTCAGGAAGACAGCCAGATGTTCGCACCCCGAGCTGGACCGAGTCTCCTACAGACGAGGAGGTGGCTGAGGCCAGTGTGCTGCTAGCTGAAGTTGGGCTATTGAAAGAGAGGGGTTTGACTGCTGAAGCTATAGTCGCTGACTTCGTCTTCAAAAACATTCAGCCACTGAAAGATAGGGTTCACCCGGCTTATCTGTATCAAGGGCTAGCCGACCCAACTCGAGTTACCAATAGAAGAATCCCTTCTGCAGATTTGGTGAGCCGACTGGAGATGATTCTCAGAGGCAAAGTATCCAATGTTGGTGCTCCGGTGGCGTATTCAGCCTGGAATCTGCCTCCTGCCAAGGCCTTCACTCGCTTCGTGTCAAACCCTCCTGTGACTGATGGCAGTTCGGGCCTTAGAACGCGGCCTTCTGACGAGGAGGTTAATGCTTTAGTTGCCTCACTTGGGAAAATCCCTGATGATGAACGACAAATCCATTTCGAGGTGCCTTTGGATCCTACTGATGCTGAAATAAATGCCGTGCTTGACATGTTGGCTGAAGATTCTTCTGACGCTATTCCTGCTGAGACATTGGCAGTGGCACCTCTCCCAGAGGTCGGTATAATCTTGGATGTTCAGAGACCTGTCCGTGCTTGCTCGAAGCGTCCCCGCCGAACCAATCAGACTGATCTTTCTGTTGATGAGCAGAAAAAGAAGAAAAGACGTATTCGGCGAGTATCTAGTTTGGATCAGGGTGCTGGTCCCTCGGTTCCTGCTGATGAGGAGGTTCCTGCGCCTGAATTTGCTGATGCTGATCCCAATGGGTGTGGTATGACTGTTGCTGATCCCAATGGGGGTGTTGCCAGTGTTGCTGATCCCAATGGGGGTGTTGCCAGTGTTGCTGATGAAGATGACGAAGAGGAAGAGGATGAAGTTCCTCTGACTCGGAAGAACAGTCGGCAATTCCTCGCCAGTGGGGAAAGTAGTGGGGTTCCTTCTCCGGCTTTATCTGCTCTTGTTGGTCTGCAAAACATATCCCTGGCCGATTTTGATCAAACTCTCGAGGATATGGTCCCAGAGGACTTGTTATCAGGGCCAGTGGATGATGATGTGACGGAAGCTTGTGGTGCTGTGCCGGACGCTGGGTTGAGGTCATCCCGTGCCTCATCAACCTTAGAGCACGATCTTGAGGGACGGGATGTTAACTTGGATTGTCCTGATTCCATGGAAGTAGCCGAGGGTCCGTCAACCTTAGAAGTGGTTACTGCGGAGAGTTTGGACCTTGAAGCTGGTGCTGACACATGCCCAGCCCCCGAGGGTGTCGTCGGGGATGACTTAGCTCAGGAGAAGGGTGCAAGCCACTGCCCAGCCCCCGAGGGTGCTGCCGGGGATGATCCAGCTCAAGTGGGCAGTGCTAGCTACGACCCAGCTCCCAAGGGTGCCCAAACGGGGACTCCATCCGGTACTTCCATGGACGTTCACGCAGGGTCACCTCTACACTCTGGCTGCATGGTGGTGGCTCAGACTTTACACCAGGGCGTCGCTTTAGAGGGCAGCGTCCCCGTTGATCGAGTATCCGGCTCCGTCGAAGGAGATGAGCTGATTCCCACCGTTCCATTGCATGCTGCTTCGGGTGATGACCTTGCGCCTGGTTATCATCTGATTTCTCCTGACTTGGGGATCCCTTCGTTCTTCTCCAACCTCCAGGTACTGTGCTGTTTCTTAGCTTGACTTTTACATGAACTCTTGCCATTATGCTCATCCGCTCTTCTCATCAGGTTTTGGTGGATGGGATGACCAGCCAGCTGAAATTGCATGGTGCTCCTATCCCGGAAGTAGCTTCATCCTTTTCGTGTTGGAATCCGGTGTCTCTTCATCGCCGTGTATCCGAGTTGGAGGCGACTAACGCTGGTTAGTGCCCTTTTTTCTTTTCTTCGTGCTTGTTGTGGACTGTTTTACCTTCTGACCTCGCTTTGTTTGGTTGTCCTTCGCTAGGAATGATTCGACAGATTACATTGCTTGAGGAGAAACATTCTCAAGATCGGGCTGAACTGTCTCAGCGATGCACTGATCTTGAGGAAAAGTACTCTCAGGGTCAAATTGAACTGAGTCAAGTCTCTGCCGCCTTGGATGATGCTAATGCGTTGAGTTCTTCTCTGCATGCCCAGCTTGACTCTGAAAAGGTGATATACGAAACTGCGCTTTTTTCTTGCTGTGCTCCTATTACTTGCCTGTTTTTTTTGAAGGAACTGACTTGTGCTTGCAGGAGGAAAAACGTATCCTTGCTGCTTCTCGCGACAATCTTGATAGGTTGTATCGTGATTCTAGCAACTCGCTGACCATCTTGGAGAGGAGTCATCGCTTTTCCATGGAGGAGTTGAACAATCTTCGCTATAAGCTGCAGGAGTCCATGGATGATGTGATTCGCCTTCGGGAGTTGATATCGGCTAAAGACGTTGTCATCAAGAATCTGCGTGCTTCCAAGAAATCTGTTACCCAAGAGCTAGAGGCTGCCCAGTTGGCTGTCAAGGTTGCTGAAGAGACTTCCAATACTCTGAGAGCCCAACGCGACAGGGCCATGGATAAGGCCATTCGAGCGGGACGAATTCTGATGAGGAGGCCTGGCGTAGTCGTTCCTGAAGATATAAGGGCTGACGTGAACGCTGCCCCTGACTCCTCGAGTCGTCCTTCTTCGTCGACTGCTCCTAGAAAAGACATTGCAAAATAGAGAAAACATTTCGCGTGCTCCGAGCGTGCAGCTTGCATGATTGAACGTTTGTTAGAGGACACTGGTTTATTTGAATAACATAATTATTCACTTATTGTATCAGAATTTTTTAGTTAATGAGTTTGGTAGTTATGACGCATGATGACTATGAATTTTGTCTGTGGGATATGGAAATCATCCCCTGAATTAAATAGGCGAGAGCATGTTGCATTGGTCTTAAGTAGACGCCAACTGGAGTTGATTGCTTCGTTAGCTGGGCATAGTGGTCGCCCTGGGTTAAGTAAAGCGTGAGCATGTCACACCGCCTTAAGTCGTTGCCGACTTAAGTCGATTGCTCCGTTAGCAGGGCATAGTGGTCACCCCGAGTTAAGTAAGCGTGAGCATGTCGCACCGCCTTAAGTCATTGCCGACTTAAGTCGATTGCTCCGTTAGTAGGGCATAGTGGTCACCCCGAGTTAAGTAAGCGTGAGCATGTCGCACCGCCTTAAGTCATTGCCGACTTAAGTCGATTGCTCCGTTAGTAGGGCATAGTGGTCACCCCGTGTTAAGTAAGCGTGAGCATGTCGCACCGCCTTAAGTCATTGCCGACTTAAGTCGATTGCTCCGTTAGCAGGGCATAGTGGTCACCCCGAGTTAAGTAAGAATGCAAGTCAATCGTAAACAAATTGAGTATCCTTGAAACCTTTTCTTTATTGATGACATATTTCCACTTTACAGAGTACATCATTGTTATCCCAGCAGTTTTGAGGTACGGCTAAGGATAAAACTTTCTCAGGTGTTCTATGTTCCAAGAGTTCCCGACTTCCGTGCCATCCATCTGAGTGAGGCGATATGATCCGGGCCGAGTGACTTCTGCTACTATGAAGGGTCCTTCCCATAAGGGTGATAACTTGTGTCGTCCTTCTCCCGTTAGAATTCGGCGAAGGACGAGCTCCCCCACTGAAAAGGATCGTTGCCGCACAGCCTTGTCGTGATAGCGCCTTAGAGTCTGCTGGTATCTTGCTGACTGGATTACTGCACTTAGCCGTTCTTCCTCGAGTACGTCTATGTCCTCCAGCCTGGTGGTCTCAGCTTCTGCTATGCTTTCAAAAATCAGCCTTGGCGCCCCAAACTTGAGATCAGCAGGCAGCACTGCCTCCGACCCATAGACCATGAAGAAAGGAGTGTTTCCATGCAAAGCTCGGCTAGGTTGGGTTCTTAGGCTCCAAACAACATAGGGTAATTCCCTTATCCACTTTCCTGCGAATTTTTCGTTCTTATCGAAAATCTTTTTCCTGAGTGCATCCAATATCATTCCGTTGGCTCGCTCAACTTGCCCATTGGCTCTTGGATGGGCTACAGATGCATACTTGATCTGAATGCTCTTTTGTTCGCAGAAGTCAAAGAATTCTGAACTCGTGAAATTGGATCCTAAATCAGTTATGATGCTATTTGGTATCCCGAATCTGAATATTATGTCTTGTATGAATTCCACGGCCTTAGCAGAAGTTAAGGAGGCAATGGGCTTGAATTCTATCCATTTAGTGAACTTATCAATCGCTACCAACACATGAGTATATCCCCCTTGAGCTTTCTTGAAAGGTCCAATCATATCCAGCCCCCAGCATGCAAAAGGCCAGGTCACTGGTATGGTCTGCAGCTGCTGTGCTGGCAGGTGTTGTTGCTTTGACAAGTATTGGCAGGCTTCGCACCTCTGAACTAACTCGGCTGCATCATTCTTTGCTGTTGGCCAATAGAATCCTGACCTAAAGACCTTCCCAACTATCGTTCTGGAGGCTGCATGTATCCCACATTGTCCAGCGTGGACCTCTTCTAAGAGTTGTTTTCCAGTAGATGGGAGAATGCACTTCATGAAGACGCCTGACGCACCCCTTCTGTATAATGTTTCCCCAATAAGTGTATAGTGAGCTGACTGCCTTGCAATGCGCTCTGCCGAGTTCTTATCATCTGGTTCTTCTTCATTCCTTATGTACTTAATGATTGGCTTTCTCCAGTCATCGGGATCTGACTCGGGTTGATCTATGATATTGCATTCTTCCATTTGACCCAAAGAGATACTTGGCTGCAGAATTTCTTGCACAAAAACCCCGGGTGGGACCTGAGCTCGACTGGATCCTAGCTTGGACAGTGCATCGGCTGCCGCGTTCCGATCTCTCTCCACATGATGAAATTCTAGACCCTCGAATTTATCCTCCAATTTTCGGACGGCAGTGCAGTATCTTCCCATCGAATCGTTTGAGCAATCCCACTCCTTATTTATCTGGCTGATGACTACCAGAGAATCCCCATATACCATTAATCTTTTGACGCCCAATGATATGGCAATGTTCAGTCCATGGATCAAGGCTTCATACTCGGCTGCATTGTTGGAGGCCGGGAATAACAGCTGGAGGGCGTACTTGAGGTGTTCGCCTCCTGGTGCAGTGAAAAGAATCCCCGCTCCTGCTCCCTGCAGCTTGAGTGAGCCATCAAAATACATTCGCCATACTTCTGCAGTCTCCGGGTTGTCTGGTACTTGTTGTTCAGTCCACTCTGATACAAAATCAACCAGTGCTTGGGTTTTGATGGCAGTGCGAGGCCGAAACTCGATGTCATGAGATCCCAGCTCACAGGCCCACTTGGCTATTCGACCGATGGCTTCCTTGTTGTGAAGAATATCCCCTATTGGAAAACTTGTGACTACTATGACTTTGTGGTCGTCAAAGTAGTGACGCAGCTTGCGGGCAGTTAGAAGTACTGCATACAATAGTTTCTGAACTTGAGGATACTTTTTCTTTGAGGGGCCGAGGACTTCACTAATGAAGTAGACAGGATGTTGTATTGGATAGGCATGCCCTTCTTCTACTCGCTCGACTACCAACGCGGTGCTCACCACGTGAGTCGTGCAAGAGATGTACAATAGCAAATCTTCGGCTGGTTGAGTCGATGTAGCTCGCCGAGGTGGTTTCAGTACTGGCGGTGTTGTCAAGAATTTTTTCAGAGCATCTAGAGCTTCTTGTGCTTCTGAAGTCCACTGAAATTTATCCACCTTCTTGAGTAACTTGTAAAACGGCAAACCTTTTTCTCCCAGCCTAGATATAAATCTGCTTAAAGCTGCCATGCATCCAGTAAGTCGCTGAACCTTCTTCTGTGATCGAGGTGCTTCCATCTTCATGATAGCTTCAATCTTATCCGGATTAGCCTCAATTCCTCGGTGGCTGACGATAAATCCGAGCAGCTTTCCGGCTGGTACCCCAAAAACACATTTCTCGGGATTAAGCTTCCATCTATACCGCCTCAGGCTGTTGAAAACCAGTTGCAAATCTTCGATGAAGTCTTTTGAGTCCTGTGTTTTGATCACCACGTCATCCACATAAGCCTCCACACGCTTGCCCCAGTGATCGGCTAAGCATGTTTGAATAGCTCTATGGTAAGTCGCTCCAGCGTTTTTGAGGCCAAACGGCATGGAGGTATAACAGAAAGCGCCAAATGGAGTAATGAATGCCGTTTTTTCTTCATCTTCCTTTGCCAGACTGATCTGATGGTACCCGGAATAGCAATCCAAGAAAGACAGCATAGAACATCCAGCGGTGGAGTCCACCACCTGATCTATCCTCGGGAGCCCGAAAGGATCCTTCGGACAGTGTTTGTTGAGATCAGTATAATCAACACACATGCGCCAGTCCACTTTATTCTTTTTGAGTACAAGAACAGGATTAGCTAACCACTCAGGATGTAATACTTCTCTAATGAATCCAGCCGCGACCAAGCGAGCTAACTCGGCGCGAATGGCTTCCCTCTTATCAGGCGTGAAACGACGTAATTTCTGTCGAATCGGCCTCGCCTGGGGAAAGACCTTCAGTTTGTGCTCGGCCAGTTCTCTCAGGACTCCCGGCATATCCGCAGGTTGCCATGCGAATACGTCTCGGTTATCTTGCAGAAACCGGACGAGCGCGCTTTCCTATTTGTCACCCAAACTGGAGCTGATGATGGCCGTCTTGCGCTCATCAGCGAACCCCAGGTTGATTCTCTTGGTTTCTTCAGTCGGCCGCATAGAGGTCGCGGTCTGAGCTTCATTCGCTGGTATTGCGAGGTCCTCCTCAGGCTTAGAGTTCGCCATTGCGGAGGGAGCTGTCGACGGCTTGGCGGTGAGGGCTGCTTGAATAGCTACTCGGAAACATTCTGCGGCGCCTTGGAGGTCGGCACGCACAGTTATGATCCCTTGTGGCCCTGGCATCTTCAGTATCATGTACGTGTAATGCGGAATGGCCATGAACTTGGCCAGTCCTGGCCTCCCAATGATGGCGTTGTACCCGCAGTCGAAGTTTGCCACTTCAAACCTTAGGAACTCGGTTCTGTAGTTCTCCGGAGTTCCAAAGGTGACCGGCATGTAGATGTGGCCCAGCGGGTATTCCCCTTCCGTCGGCACGATGCCGAAGAAAGGAGTGTCCGACTCGTGGAGCTCTTTGAGATGAACTCCCAAGCTTTGGAGTGTCCGGGGGAAGGTGATGTTGATGCTGCTCCCCCCGTCCACTAACACCTTTTTCACCTGGCTCTCTCGGATCACCGGATCGACGAGAAGCGGGTACTTGCCCGGGTGGTCGAAGTTGAGCCATTGATCCGCCCGAGTGAAGGTGATCGGGTGCTCCGACCATCGGTACGGGGCGGGAGGGCCGATGGTCGCCACCAGTATCTGGCGATCATTGAGCTTTTGCTGTCTTCTGCTCTCCTGTGATCCGTGTCCGCTGAAGATGACGTTGACCTCCCTGTCAACGCGCGGGAAAGCTCCTCCTCCTCCTCCCTCCTCCTGCCGATGGGGTTGTCGTGGTTCATCTGGTCCTTCCCTCGGCGGAGGAGGAGGTAGAGGTTGGAAGGGTCGGCCGTGTCCGACGGAGTGCTTGAAGTCCCGGCAGTTACGAAGAGTGTGGCGCATGTCCTTGTGGTACGGGCACTGGGCGTCGAGGATGTCGTCCAGTGTGCGTTCGCCTCCACGAGGTCCTCCTCGAGCGCGAGAGGCAGGTGGTCCGGCGGCGTGCACTTCTTCGCGTGGCCTCTTCTCCCATCGCTTGTCAGGCTGCTGGTTCGTGTCACGCCGTGGCGCCGCCGGCGCGGGCTTCGCTCCTCCGATGAGGTCCTGGGCTCGCTCGTCGGCGGTGATGTAGAGGTCGGCTTCCCGGAACAGCTCCTCGGAGGTAGTCGGCGCCCTTTGTAGTATGGCTCGGACGAAAACCGAATCATTAGATCCTCGGTAGAAGTCCTCGATCACGGCCGCCTCCGTGACATCGGGGATGCGATTCCTCATGGTTTGAAACCTCTTGAGGTATGATCGGAGAGTTTCGTCCCCCCGGCGCTTGATAGATTTGAGATCCCACGGCTGCGCCGGCTTGTCGGAGAGGGACTGGAAGTTGGCGGTGAAACGCCGACTGAAGTCTCCCCAGGCGTCGATGCAGTGTCGGGGTAGATGTCGTAGCCATTGCAGCGCGTCTTGTCCAAGGACAATAGGCAAGTACGCGGTCATCACGTCTTCAGATGCTCCGGCAGCTCGAGCGGCGGTGGTGTAGACGGCTAGCCAACCCCACGGATCCTGCTTAGGTTCATATTTGTCAACATTGGATACCTTGAAGTTGGGAGGCCATTGGATGGCCTTAAGGCGCGGAGTGAGGGCGGACACTCCACACGTGTCCTCCTGTCGTCGGGGATGATGCCTGTCCCGGGGAGGGGAGTTGTGATTGTGATTCCTCGACCGTCCCCGGGTGGTTCCGCCGGTTGAGCCTGTTGCCGACTCAGTCCTGGTAGCCTGGCTCTGAGTCGGGGCGCCATGATCCCTGTCGTACTCCTCTCGACGACGAATTTCGTTCTCATGCCGCCGTTCCCGCGAAGCATTGATGGAGCTCCGCGCGTCTCGGCGACTGTTGATGGCGTGTCGTAGATCGTTCGGCGGGTGGGCAAGCGGTAGAAGATGGTTGGCCGCTTGGGTGAACAGTCGTCGGTAGCCGTCGGCGTCTGGAGTCCGAGGAAGTCCTTCCGCTATCCGAGCCAGCACCCCTCCGACTTCGCTCGGCGTGTTCATGGCTCGGGCGAAGTCGGGGTTCAGATTGCGCCCGAAGAGTGGATTCTCTCGACGTTGCCTTGCATCCTGCTCAGCCTGTTCCTGAGCTCGTCGGCGATCGCGTCGTCGGGAGTTCCTTCGCTCTCTGAAGACGCGTTCTTCCGGGGTTTCTCCTACCTCCGAGACCTCGTCTCGCGAGACAGGTTGTTCCGGATTCCGCTCTCCGGCCGCGTGATGTCGTCGAACATTCCTGCGCCGGTTCCTTCGTCGACGGGACTCTCGCTGAGGCGGTTCTTCCCCAGGTACAGTCGGCTCGTCGTCGGAGATGGCCGGCGATTCTGCCCTTCCGATGAAGAGGACGTCGGGGTAGAACGACGCTGCCGTCGTGGTGATCTTCTTCCGGGGAGCTGGAGGTTGCGCCTCTCCGGTATTTTCAGAGTTTGTTGAGGAAGATTCCTTTTCCGGTGGATCCACGATACGGTGCAGAATTCCTTCTTCGTCCGCTACGAACGAGATTGTTCCGAAGCAGAACATAGATCCGGGGCGTAGGGTGACCTTGCTGTGGAAGGAGATGGCCATTGAGCTAGCTGGGATTGTCGACACACCCCCTACCTGGCGCGCCAGCTGTCGGTGTTTTGGGTCCGACCGCACACCCGGGGTTGCCCCTCAAGGTGTTTTAGGAGTAGGACGGTGTCGACAACTGTAGCAAAATGGTTCGTGCCGATCGCACGAGGGACAGTGGACAAGGTTTACAGGTTCGGGCCGCTTAGAGATGCGTAACACCCTACGTCCTGATGAGTATGCTTGGTGGATGTGATTACAAGAGAGCTCTCTGGATCGAGAATACAGAGAGTTGAGGTGGGTGGCTAAGTAATGGGTCGATCGTTCTGAAGGGGTGCCCCCTAGGCCTTATATACTTGACCGTGGGGCAGTACACATGATAAGATAACAACGAGTGGCTAAAAGATAGTGAACCTCTCGAGATTATCCTTTACATAACTCTCGCCGACTTATCCTCACGTGGCTTCGTTGCATGGAGGCCCCGACGCGGGAAAGTCGGATCTCTGTTGCGGCCAATGGCTCGACGCTATGGGCCGTCCGGGTTTGCACCAATCCGGCCCCATGTCGCTCTGCGTTGCTGGTTGTCTTTCCCCAGGCCCACGAAAGAATAACCTTACGATTTATTGGGCCCTTGGGCCTTTCGTGAGGTCCTTTACTCTTTTGGTGGACCCGGGGGATATCTATCCCCCACAGCCGTGGCCTTGGCCAATGCGTCGGCCTCCTCATTCTTGGCCTGGTCCACATGCTGCACGGTGAACCCCTTGAACTGCCTCTCGAGACTTCGGATGGCCGCGAGGTACTGCATGAGTGCGGGGTCCTTGGCTGCGTAGTCTTTCTCGACTTGGCCGGCAACCACCTTGGAGTCTGTCTTGATGATGCAAGTGGTGACTCCGAGGGCCCTTAGCTTGCGGAGGCCGAGGATGACTGCTTCGTATTCTGCTATATTATTTGTGCATCTGTCGGATTCCAGATTGAAGCTGAGTCGTGCTGCATATCTGTGCTTGACCCCGACTGGTGAGGTTATGACTGCCGCGACGCCTGCCCCCGCATGGCACCATGCGCCGTCGCAATGGATCGTCCAAGTCTTCTCTGCGGACGGATCCGGCTGTGTAGCTGGCCCAGTCCAGTCGACGACGAAGTCTGCCAAGACTTGAGACTTAATAGCTGTCCTGGGCTCGAAGCAGATGTGGTAGCCGGAGAGTTCGGCCGCCCACTTGGCAATCCTCACCGACGCCTCCGGGTTTCTGAATAATTCGCCGAGCCCCCTGTTTGAGGTGACTCGGACCTTGAATGCTTCGAAGTAGTGGCGCAGTTTGCGCGACGACATGACGACTGCGTAGGCAATCTTCTCCAGCTCTGTCATGTTGCACTTGGACGGTGTCAGCACTTCCGAGACATAATACACGGGGCACTGCCGAACCACGCCCTCGACGGTCTACTCCTGCACTAGGGCCACGCTGACCGCATGTGGCGAGGCCGCGACGTAGAGCAGTAAGGGGAGCGAGGGGTCGGGGCTGGTAAGGACGGCCAACTCTGTCAGGTACTGCTTTAATGAGGCGAAGGCCGCCGCCTGCTCTGGTCCCCAAGCGAAGTCTTTTGCGCCGCGGAGTGTCTTGAGGAAGGGGAGACTTCGCTCGGCGGACCTGGATATGAATCTGTTGAGAGCGGCCAATCTGCCTGTCAGGCGCTGGACGTCCCTGACGGACTGCGGAGGCGTCATGTCCAAGATAGCCTGCATCTTGGTTGGGTTGGCCTCGATGCCGCGGTGTGATACCAGGTAGCCCAATATTTTGCCCTGGCGAACGCCGAAGACACACTTTTCCGGGTTTAGGCGGAGTTGTGCGTCCCGCATATTCGCGAATGTTTCGGCGAGGTCGGCGAGGTGGTCCTCCTTGCTCTTGCTGGCGACGACAATGTCGTCTACATATGTGAATATATTTCTGCCAACCTGCCCCTCGAGCACTGTTTTAGTGAGCCTGGAGAAGGTGGACCCGGCGTTCTTGAGTCCCTCCGGCATTCTGATGAAGCAGTATGTGCCGAAGGGTGTTATGAAGCTGGTGCTAGCCTTGTCTTCTTCTTTCATGTATATCTGGTGGTAACCGGAAAAGCAATCGAGGAGGGACATGACCTCGCATCCGGCCGCGCTATCGACTATTTTGTCGATCCGTGGCAACGGGAAATTGTCCTTTGGGCAGGCTTTATTGAGACTGGTGAAGTCGATGCACATTCGCCACTTCCCGCTCTTTTTCTGCACCATTACGACATTGGAGAGCCATGTGGGGTAAGCCACCGGCTCGATGAATTTGGCCTCCAGGAGGCGGTGCACCTCTGCCTTGGCGGCCTCCGTCTTTTCGTCGGACATCTTGCGAAGCCGCTGCTTTTTTGGCCGTACCGAAGGGTCGATTTCCAGACTATGCTCAATTATTGAACGGCTGACCCCGACCAGATCGAGGGCCGACCAGGCGAAGACATCTTTGTTCTTGGACAGGCAGCAGAGGAGCTTTTCTTCTTCATGCGAAGTAAGGTCTTCGCTGATAGTGACTGTCTGCCTGGGCGTGGCCTGGTCGAGGGGGACAGTCTTGGTCCCGTCGTGGCTCTGCAGCTGCGCCTTGTCATGTTGCTTATTGGTTGGGCTGGCAGGCGCGGGGGCTTCGCGTTGGGCCGTGAGGCAGTGCACGTTTCTTTGACCGGGCACGAAGTCCCGCTCTATGTTACGCGCAGTCTGTTGATTGCCGAAGACTGTGATAACGCCTAACGGACCTGGTATCTTCATACATAGGTACAGTCCGTGAATGGCTGCTTTGAACTTATTAATGGAGCCCCGGCCCATGATGGCATTGTAAGGGTACACCATATCCACAATGTCAAAGGTTATTTGCTCGCTTCGGGCATTGGGTGCTACACCGAAGGAGAGAGGCAGCTCTATTTTGCCGACGGGGAAGGTGCCTTTGCCGCCGAAGCCATACAACGGGTTGTCCGAAGGCTTAAGCAGGCTGTGGCTTATGCCCATGCGATCGAAGGCGTGGAGGAAGATGATGTCCGCCTGGCTGCCGTTGTCAACGAGGACCTTGTGTAGGTCCCAGCCTGCCACGCTGCAATTGATAACCATGGCATCGCAGTGGGGGGCGCTGCGCAAGTCGACATCCCGTGCGTCGAAGGTGAGCGGTATGTGGGACCACTTTGTCTGCACAACTGGGCCCGTGACGGCGACATGGTTTATGCTGCGGTAGTGGTCCCGCTTCTGCCGCTTGGTGTCGAAGTCGGTGCTGGACCCCCCAGTTATCATGTGGATGACTCCGCGATATGGTTGATCGGCGAAGTCTTCTTGCTTTGGGGCATGGGGGATGTTTTGGTGTTGCTGATGTGGTGGTGGGGGTGGAGGAGGTACGATTTGTACTTCCTGATGGTGTTGGTAAGCGTGGTGCGGCGGATGCGGGGCGGGAGCGTGGATATATGGCGGAGGGGGTTGCTGGTAATTGTGCGCGACAATTCTGGGGTTGTCGGCTGGCTGCGCCCGTGCCATTCTGTCTCTGGTGGCCTTCGTCTCTGGGCAATCTTTGGTGTGGTGGGCGCAGTCTTCGCCATGGAATAGGCAGTAGAATCGGCGCGGCGGCTGCGCACGCCCTCGGCCCCTGCCACGAGTGCCGTTTCCGCGGCCCTAGGGGGGATAGTCCTGGCGACGAGGGGGGTCGGCAGCGGGGTGCTGATTGGCGATGTTGTGCACCTGCTGCTGAATGCGGCCGTCTCGACCGGAGTCTGGCTGTGGAGTCCTTGTCCACATGCGGCTGGACTGTGGAGCATCTTTTGGCTTCCGCTGGGACTCAATCTTGCGCTGGTGGAGCTCTTCGGATCTGGCGTACTTTTCAAACAGCTGGTATAACTCTTGGAGGTTCTTTGGCGGATCTCTGATGCAGTGGCTGTAAAGGACGCCAGTGCGAAGACCACTGATAGCATAGTGGATGGCAATCTGGTCATCGACTGAGGGTAGCTGTGACTTGAGTGTCAGGAATTTGCGGTAATATTCCCTCAGGGTCTCCTTCTCTAGCTGCTTGCAGAGCGAGAGTTCGGCCAGGGCGTCGGTGTCTGGGCGGTACCCTTGGAAGTTGAGCAGGAACTTGTCCCGGAGACTTCTCCAGGAATCGATGGACAGCGGAGGCAACCTGGTGAACCAGGTGAGTGCGGGGCCCTCGAGGGCGATGATGAACGACTTCGCCATTGTGGCGTCATCCCCCTCGGACGATGTGACGGCGACCTGGTAACTCATTATGTATTGAGTCGGGTCGGTGCTGCCGTTGTACTTGGGATAGGTCCCTGCCCGGAAGTTAGCTGGCCACGGCGTCACTTACAGGTGAGGCGCCAGGGGACTTCGCTCATCGAGATAGTTGACCCCCTGGAATGGCGCGGCGTGTGGGAAGGTGTGGTCGCGTTGAGGGAAACGCGGGTCCTCTGGCTGCGCGCGGTGTTGCAGGGGTGGCCCATGCTGCAGGCCGGGGTGGCCTTCGCGCGTGTCGTCGTCGTGTGCGCGCTGCTGGAGGGGTGACTCGTGCTGCAGGCCGAGGTGGCCTTCGCGCTGCATCAGCGCAATCTCCCGCTCGAGTTCCTGGGCCTTGTGCTCTTCGTCGCGTATCATTTGCCGCACTTTGGCTAGTGCGGACACGCGTTGGCGCTTGGCCTCCAGTATCTCCTTCTGCCTCTGGAGATTGCGGGTCTTGAGGCGCAGGGCGCGCAGCTGTAGCTGTTCTTCTGCCGAGACGCCGAGGACCTCACCGTCCTCGGTGAGGTCCGCGCCCTCTGGCGGTGCGAAGCCTGAGGGTGGCTGCGGTTGTCCCTTAGGGTCGCAGGTGCGGAGGGTGTCGTCTTCAGTGGCCTCTTGGTGGGTGGATTGGGTGAGGGCGAGGGCCTTGCCCTTTCTTGCGGCGAGCAGTGCTGCCTTCGCAGCCTCGTCAGCCTTCGGGTTAGCTCTCTTGGGTGCCATCGCGGGTGGTTTTTCTCGTAGCACGAACGGTGGGCGCCAAATGTTGGAACTTGCTCTCAACTGCAAGGGGATACAACACGGGTGAACGATGATGACAACAGGGCACTCGCGTGTGATGGCAAAAGCTCTGTTAATCTGGCCTCTCACGGGCACTGTACAGGGGTATTTATAGGTACCTGAGCGCGCAGCACCTTGACCTAAGGACGCATGTGCCCTCAGGTACCTAGGTCATCCCAAGAATATTCCCATAAAGCAAGGTTACAGACCGTAATTACAGGAATGCTTTTACAACATAGGCCTGTAACACAGGGCGACCAAGCGGGGCCCGTTACAACGGGCCGGATTGCACGTGGGCCTCCGAGCCGGGCGAGGCCGCGCCGTGGGATGCCCTTCGTCGCCAGTCTTCGCCTGGAACGGAAGGAGCGAAGGGTGTCCCCACCTGTTTTGTTTCTGTCAGTTCAGCTGCTGCAGCGAAGGCTTCGAGCGAAGGGTGGCGCCTTTGCCCCAACAGCTGTCTCTTTCTACAGGACCTTCGGCGACGAAGCATGGTCCCAACAGTAGCCCCTTCGCGGTGCTAGATCGTTTTTCGTAACAAGCTTGATCCGTGAAAAAAGTCTCTTAGGCTTCAGGAAGCCGAAGGTCTGAAAAACACCTTCCCTGAGCTCGTTGTCTAGAAACGATACAGTTTCCGAGCGCGTAGCGGTCCCGCCCTGTAGGGTTACTATTTGGTCTCTGCGGTCCACCGCGCAGCGGGTGTGAGCAGCTGTTTGCCTGGTGTACAAATCCTGACGATTCACCTTCTTACCTACAGTACTATATAAACAGACGGGTAGGTGTGAAGTTACCACAGCATTCATTGCTATTGCACTGTTTTGCTGCCAAAATTTTTAACCATAGCCGAAGCTTGACTCTCGCAATCAGACGAAGCTCCAGTTTAAAGCCTACTTCGTCAGAAGAAAAGCTTCGGGAGAGGAAGTTATTTAGTTCCCAAGAAATTCAAAATTAAATGGCCAGAGTGCGCTCTACTGCTAGAGTTGAGCGTGAGGGAGGCGAAGCCGAAGGAGCGGAGACTGTTCCTATCTCCGAAGCAATGCGACGATCCGGATTGGTGACCTCGGAAGGAATCCCCACTACCGAGACAGAACAGGTTGTTGCCGATACATAACAAGTTGCTGCCGAAGCGGAGGAAGGAGATATTGAGGAAGCTGCTTCCGATGATGATTACCATATCGCCGTACCGAGCAAGCCCAGCCATTTGGACTTCGGAAAGTCGACTGTCTCCAAGGCTGATTTCTCCAAAATGGTGAAGTCGGGCTATTTCAGTGAAAATGAGAAGAAGCTGCTTCGCTTCGGGGGGGAGGAAACTACCCCGAAGCCAGAAAAGGATGAAATAGTTATTTTCAAGAGTTTTCTGAAAGCTGGGTTGAGGTTTCCTTTGAATAGAATGATTTCTGATGTGCTGCAAAGGTTTGGGATCTATTTTCATCAGCTGACACCTAACGCCATTGTCAGGCTTAGTGTTTATATCTGGGCTCTCCGAAGCCAGGCGGTGGAGCCGTTTGCCGATAGCTTCTGTCGAGTTCATGAGCTGCATTACCAGACTAAGGCCAGAAAAGATGGATTGCATGAAAATTTTGGTTGCTATAATTTTGCTTATCGGAAAACCACGAAGTTTCCTGTGATCAGCTACCGAAGCAAATGGCCGGCAGGCTGGAAATCAGAATGGTTTTATGTCAAAGTTGACGAAGACAAAGAGAAGCTGGTACAGAGCCCTCTTGAACTGATCTTCGGAGAAACAAGACCCCGATGCAAAATGGCAGTAGAAGGCCCAACTTGGGCTGCACTGGCTGAATTCAAAATTATTGCAGAACATATTGGCACTAGAGATTTAGTGCAGGAATTCCTGGCCTTCAGGGGTTTTCCAACTATGAAAGAGTGGACCATGCCGAAGCTTAATGGGGAAAAGAAAGAGGGGGAACTTGTCAGACTGCCTTATTATTATAAGTTTAAAAAATATTTTAAAGTGCCCAGCCAAGAATGGCTCGATACAATTGAAACAATGAGTAATGAAATTCTTAGAAATTACTCCAAAAAAGAGGACCAGCTGATGACAGCAGCCTTCGGCACTCGGCCGAAGCGAAGGCTGAACAGGGTGCTTGACGCTATAGGATTTGAATATGCTGACTATGGTCGAGTGGGCGGGGATGCTGGAGGCCCGAAGCGAAAAAGAATTGCCAGCGCTACTGACGAAGAGGTTGGCAAGGTAGTCAAAAAGAAAAAGAAAGATTCTGAAAAACTTAGCCCTGAAGAGTTAAACCCTGAACTGAAGGTGGCCACTACAAGAAAGAGAAAAAGTGCATCTCCAGAGCCGGAAACGCTGGTTCGAGAAGAAGATACTCCTGCTACTCCTTCTGCTGTTGAAGTAGAAGAGATTATGAAGGTAATGACTGAACCCTTGCCTATCAGGCTAAGTCCGCTGGCACTGGAACTGACGAAGTTTTTTCAGAAGGACAAGACAGCTTCGGCAGCAGAAAGTCCTGCGAAGCCGAAAAAAACGGAGAATTATTCAAGTGACAGATGTGATCCATCAGACGCCGCCACCGGCGACGGTGTCAAAAATTGTCTTTGCCGAGACTGCCGAAGCCGAAGGCACCGCAGCCGAAGCTACTGGAGTGGAAACCACTGAAGCTGAAACCGGCGAAGCCGAAGCTACCGGGGCCAAAGCCGGGACTACCGAAGAGTCGAACCTGGAAACCACACTTGAGGTTATTGACAATATACTCCTGAAAATGGCTGAAGAAGAAGCTACTGTGGCTGCGGTGAACACGGCAACTGAAAAGGGGAAAGAGCAAATTGATGAAATTTCGGAAGAAGGAGATTTTAACTTTCAAGATTTGCTTGGACAAGAATTAACAGACGCCGAAAAAGAGGAGTTGAAAAAATATGCCATATCTTGCTGATATAAATCAGGGGCTATGCTATTTGGTGGGGTCAACGAAGGGAAACTAAGATGCCTTCGGAACCGCACCGAGGCCAAAATTGTTAGAAACCTCTCCAAAAGCATTGGCTTGCCGAAGCTGGAAGCGGACTTGTGCCATTATCAACGACACCATATCACCGGAAGCTTGCTTTATGCTAACTTCAAGGTAACGAATATTTTTGTTATTTTATTACTATTATTATTATCTTTTAGGTCGTGTTCTAACGAAGATTGTTTCGACAGAGCATATTATTAAGCAAGGTTCTAAAAATGCAACAAGATCTGGAAGAAGAGAAAAACAAAGCTGTCATTCAAGATTTGGCTGAAAAAGTTGAAAATTACGAAGCTAATCTGAAAAAGAAAGACTTCACAATCCAAGACCTTGAAATCATGGTCAAAGAGCACGAAGGTGCATTAGAAAAGAAAGATTTTGTTATTCAGACCATGGAGGGTTCTTTGGCTGAAGTCCAAACTGAGAATGACAAATTAAAGAATGAATTGCTCCGACAGTCAGAAAAATTCGAGCAAGAAAAGAAATATCTTGAAGCAAGCCTAAAAACTGAAGTGGATAAATACTCAAATTTGCAGAAATCCTTTAAAGAACTTCAGGAGAAATGCTTAAGCTTCGGCAGCCGATGCGTGCAGCGGCTGAAGGATGTGTTTCACTCTGTTGGAGCTAGCTCTGCGAAATTTACACCTTCAGCTGAAAATCTGCCGAGAACATTAGAATATATTGAAGGCGAAGTTGATGCCCTTGATGAAGTTATTGGTGGGCACGCTGACTTCTGCGCCCTGGTAGCTTCTCGGGGCACAGCTACTGCTTTTTTGGAGGCTGGCTGCACGCATGGAAACATTGTGAACAGACCAAACTTCAGCTTGTCAGCTTCAGATTTGATAGATATCCCAAGCCTAGCCAGAAGCATCGGAAATAGATTCATGACCCAGATCTGGGTAAGTGGCGGGCGAAAAATGGCAGGCGACGAAGCTAGAAGCCATCTTAAGCCGGTAAGAAACTTATGTTTGTTACTTTTACCTTCTCCTTTGAAATTTGCACCTTTCTTACTCTGCTGTTTGGTATACACAGGATGACGAAGCTGAAGAATGACGACGCTGAAGTTTAACGAAGCTGAGGACGAAGCCTTAGCTGAAGCTTAAAGTTGTTTACAATATGCTTTCCTGCAAAAATTCTGGAGAAACTCTTGTAATATAGCTATGAAACAACTTATGTAAATTTGTACATACCTTGTAATATATTCTGTCTCCCTTATCCGCATACAGTCAGCTTTGCTGTGGACGAAACTTCTCTTTTGAGCCGAAGGCGAAAAACACCTTCCCTTCTTTTCGTACACAACGAAGCATAAAAATTTTTTCCTTCGAATCTTTTCCTCATTTCTGAAGCACCTTTCTTCTTTGTGTAGTATGATGAAGATTCTATATATGTCTAAATGAATGTTTATGAATGCAAATGACATGATGAAATGTACTGTGCAAATGAATATTGGGACACATATTCAAAAACCATAAGCACAACCCTTCATCTCCTCAAGAATGATACAAATCTTTTTGTCGTTTACATTTCAGCTTCACCGTTTACTTTTTGGTGTATCAGCGTTGACTTTTCGCTGTAAGCCTCCCTTAGGAGCTTCTTCGCCTTTTACTTTCAGCGGAATCAGCGTTTATTTTTCGCTGTAAGCCTCCCTTAGGAGCTTCTTCGCCTTTTACTTTCAGCGGAATCAGCGTTTATTTTTCGCTGTAGGCTCTGCATTCCCTTAGGAACGACTTTTGAGCTTCTCCCTGTTTCCTTTTCTTTTTACCTTTGCATTTACATTTTTGGGGGATGTCATTCTCATAGAATTGAAATAAGGAAAATTACATATTGTGGCCCCATTAAAAACCTTTCTCCCCCTTTGGAAAGGAAAAGGGTGCCACAAAAAAGAATATAAAAAATTACATCAAACTAAACATAATATCGCCGAAGCTCATCCGCATTCCACGATCTAGGAATGTCGTTGCCGTCCATATCCTTCAATCTGTAGGAACCGGGTCTTGACGAAGATACTACTAAAAAGGGGCCTTCCCACTTCAGCTGTAGTTTGCCTACTGTCTCAGGATTGGCTATTCTTCGAAGTACCAAGTGTCCTGGTTCAATGTTCTTCAGCTTGACCTTTCTGTCACGCCATTTTACTGTTTCAGCTTGATATTTATTGATGTTTTCCACAGCTTGAAGTCTGATCCCTTCAATAGCATCTTTTTCTACAGAACAATCAGCTTCGTTTTTGCCCTCTGCCGAAGCTACTGTCCTTATTGATCCTGTTTTGGCCTCTTCTGGGGTTATTGCTTCGTCACCAAACAATAGTTTAAAGGGTGTAAAGCCTGTTGATCTTGACATGGTTGTGTTATGACTCCACACCACTTTGATTAACTCGTCTGGCCACTTTCCCCTGGGCTGATTGAAGATTGACTTCATTATTCCTGTCATTATGATCCCATTGGCTCTTTCGACAAGTCCATTTGACTCTGGGTGTCGGACTGATGCAAAATGGATCTTCGTGCCGATTTGATCACAAAATTCTCTGAAGTCTTCAGAATCAAACTGTGTCCCATTATCCACAGTGATAGCCTTCGGCACTCCGAAGCGACAAACAATGTTTTGCCAGAAAAACTTTTAAATAGTAAATGAAGTTATTGTGGCTAAGGGCTTCGCCTCAATCCATTTGGAAAAATATTCCACTGCCACCACCACATATCTTAAGTTCCCCTGTGCTGGTGGTAATGGACCTAGCAAATCCAGGCCCCACCTTTGCAACGGCCAAGTGGGTTGTATTAATTGAGTTAAAGACGAAGGTTGTTTTTGATCTCTTGCACATTTCTGACAACCTTCGCACTTTTGAACTAAATCCGCTGCATCCGAAGCTGCCTTTGGCCAATAAAATCCTTGGCGAAAAACTTTCCCAAGCAAGGGCCTAGATCCAATGTGAGATCCACACAGACCTGCATGTATGTCCTTCATTAATTCTATACCTTCGGATCTGGATAAACACTTGAGCAATGGGGAACAGACCCCACGCTTGTATAGCTCCCCTTCTATTATGACATATGGTCGAACTCTTGCTTCTATTCTCCTGTTATAAGCTTCGTCGTTTGAAAGAAAATTACCCTGGAGGAAAGAGATAATCTCAGTTCTCCAATCTTCACTATAAACAGGGGATATATTAAGGATTGCTCTTTCAAGAAGCTCGACCGAAGGTGCTTTTATTGTTTCAAAAAATACTTCCGAAGGTATAGGCAGCCTCTGGGCTGCTGACTTAGCCAATAGATCAGCGTATTCATTTTCTCCACGAGGAATACTTTTGACAGAGAAACCTTCGAAGGAAGCCTCAATCCTTCGGACTGTATCTAGATACTTTTCAAGCTTCGGGTCTCTTGCTTTGTAGCTCTTGTCAATATGACCAGAGATAACTTGAGAATCAGTTTTAAGAATGGCCCTTCTGATTCCCATTGCCTTTAATTTCTGAAGACCCAAGAGCAGAGCTTCATACTCAGCGATGTTATTTGTGCAACTAAAATCAAGTCTTGCCGCATAACAAGTTTTAACTTTGGAAGGTGAAACCAACACAGCAGCCGCTCCTGCTCCGAAGGTTCCCCAAGACCCATCGCAAAACACTGTCCATGCATCTTTATTTGTTTCTTCCTCCTGAGCCCCTGGCGTCCAGTCAGCAATAAAGTCTGCTAATGCCTGGGACTGAATCGAAGATCTATGAACATAATCAATACAAAATTCATTGAGCTCTGCAGCCCATTTTCCAATCCTTCCAGTAGCTTCTCGGTTTCTCATAATATCCTTCAGAGGTTGTGAAGAAGGAACAATTATGTTGTAAGCTTGAAAATAGTGCCGAAGCTTCCTGGAGGCCATCAAAACAGCATACAGTACCTTCTCCAATTCTGTATAATTTTTCTTTGATAAACTAAGAACCTCGGATACGAAATATATTGGGGCCTGCCTCTTAACTTGACCTTCAAGCTTCTCCTGGAGAAGTGCTGCACTTACCGCTGAGTGCGAAGCTGCCACATATAATAACAAAGGAGCCCCTGGCGTAGGTGGAGTTAATGTTGTTAGATCTATCAAATACTGCTTCAGCTCTTCAAAGGCCTTCTGCTGGATTGGTCCCCATTGAAAGACTTCGGCTGACTTCAGCACTTCGAAGAATGGTAAGTTTCTCTCTGCTGATCTGGATATGAATCTATTGAGAGATGCCAGCCTTCCTGTCAATCTTTGAGCCCCCTTTTTTGTACTTGGTGGCTCCATTCGAAGTATAGCTTCGATTTTACTTGGGTTAGCCTCAATTCCCTTTGTTGAAACTAGGCAACCAAGAAATTTCCCCTTCTTTACTCCGAAGACACATTTTTCTGGATTCAGCTTTAGACCAGCCTGTCTAAAATTAGCGAAGGTCTCCTGTAAATCAGCAATGTGGTTATCCTGCTTCGTGCTTTTTACAATGATATCATTAACATAAGTTAGTACATTCCTGCCTATCTGAGAATGGAGAACCTTTGCTGTCATTCTGCTGAAGCTTCCTCCAGCATTCTTAAGCCCCTCAGGCATCAGAAGGTAACAATATGTCCCACTAGGGGTTATGAAACTGGTTTTCGGTTCATCCTCCTTCTTCATCCAGATTTGATGATAGCCTGAATAGCAATCCAGCAAACTCATAAGTTCTGATGAAGCTGCTGCATCGACTAAAGAATCTATCCTTGGCAATGGAAACTCGTCCTTCGGACAGGCCTTATTGAGGTCAGTAAAATCGATACACATTCTCCATTTACCATTGGCCTTCTTCACCATAACAGTGTTAGCCAACCATTCTGGGTATTTTACCTCTCTAATAACTCCGGCACTGAGGAGTCTTTTCACTTCATTCCGAGCACCTTCAGCCTTGTCATCAGACATCTTCCGAAGCCTCTGCTTCCTGGGTCTGAAGGATGGATCAACATTGAGCGAGTTCTCAATAACATCCCTGTTAACTCTGCAAAGATCATTAGCTGACCAAGCAAAAACATCTTTATTGTTGAACAAAAACCTTATCAAGGTTTTCTCCTGCTCTTCGGACAATTGAGATCCCAATAGCACCTTCTGCTCTGCTATATCCTCACATAAGAGCATGGGTTTCGGCTGGTCAACCGAAGCAGCTTTTTCCCTTCTGAACTTGTATTGCTCACAAGCTTCAGTTCCATCTATATTATGGATTGCTTTTGAGTCTGTCCAATTTCCTTCGGCCCTTCTGGCAGCTTCTTGACTTCCATGAATAGCAATGGGCCCTTGGTCCGAAGGTATCTTCATGCAAAGATAAGCTGGATGCAGAATTGCTTCGAAGGCATTAAGAGTACCACGACCAATGATTGCGTTGTAAGGGTATTCCATGTCAACAATATCAAACATGACTTGTTCAGTCCTTGTGTTGTTGATAAATCCGAAGGCCACTGACATTGAGATTTTGCCGAGTGCTACAATTTGCCTTCCTCCGAAGCCACAAAGGGGATGTGTGGCATCAAGAATTTTATCTTCGGGCTCTTGCATCTGTCTGAAGGCTTTAGCAAATATGATATCAGCTGCACTGCCTGTATCAACCAAAACATTGTGGACCAGAAATCCTTTGATAACACAAGAGATAACCATAGCATCGTTGTGTGGGTAATCCTTGAGTTGAAGGTCCTCTTGGGAGAAGGTAATAGGAATGTGAGACCATCTTGACTTGATGAAGGGTCCTTGCACCCTGACATGTTGTACCCTTCTCTGTGCCTCCTTCTTCTGCTTCTTGTTGGCTGGCTCTGAACATGAACCGCCTGTTATCAGGAGTACCAGCTTCGGAGCCGAAGCAGCTCCAGCTTGATTGTTGAACGAAGCCATCAACTCAAAAACGTGGAAGTGAGTTCACCGGAGGTGGGCGCCAATGTTGGGGACTTGTTCTCAAATGCTATGAATTAAGAACAAGGCAACATAAAATGTTAAATGTTAATGCCCTTCGTCCGCTGAAGCATTATTTCCTTATGGATTTAATGAACTTCGGACGAAGGTTAAAAACGATACAATTACAAAGGTTGAATCTTCGTAATTGAACTCTCAGAGATTATGTAAAACAATGCGAGATATGAAGCATTAAAGACAAGTAAATTATAAATGAACAACATCATTTTCATAATATATCAACTTGATGTATTCAAATATTAGATACATTTATACCTCTGCCTTGGCAAAGAATAATTTCCGAGTGATGCGATTGCAATTATAGGAATGCGTGAACAGTAAAGGAATACTGTTCACTTTTTATAGGCACAGGACACAGCCTGTGAGGAATTACAATCATGCCCCTCATAAAAGTTTACAACATTGACTCAGACCTTTATGGACTAAAAGGTCATTCTATCTTTAAGTCGGTTCGACCCTTCATCTTCGGATATGTTGTAATACCGAAGCTTCATGAATGGTACCTTCGGCGTCATGTACGAGCAGCTTCAGCCGAAGCTGTCTCTTTCTGCAGGACCTTCGGCGACGAAGCATGGTCCCAACAACTGCCTTTGCCCGAGGCTGGGCTCGGGCGAGGCGAGATCGTGTCCCTTGAGTGGACTGAGCCTTGACCTTAATCGCGCCCATTAGGCCTTTGCAGCTTTGTGCTGATGGGGGTTACCAGTTGAGATTAGGAGTCTTGGGGGTACCCCTAATTATGGTCCTCAACAGTAGCCCCCGAGCCTCGAAGGGAGTGTTGATACTCGCTTGGAGGCTTTTGTCGCACTTTTTTGCAAGGGGACCGACCTTTCTCGGTTGCGTTTCGTTCCGGTGGGTGCGCGCGAGCGCACCCGCCGGGTGTAGCCCCCGAGGCCTCGGAGGAGTGGTTTGACTCCTTCGAGGTCTTAGCGCGTTTCATGATGCTTCGGCCAGTCTGGTTGTTCCCTCATGCGAACTGGCCGTAGCCCGGGTGCATAGTCGGGTTCCAAGTTCTCGGGCTGGTATGTTGACGCTGTCAACGGTTTGGTCGGAGCCGGGTTTGCGAGAGCAGCCCCTGAGCCTCCGCGCAGAGCGAGAGGACGGTCAAGGACAGACTCGGCTTTTTTCATACGCCCCTGCGTCGCCTTTCTGCAAGGAGGAGGGGGGAAAGCGCCATGTTGCCCTCGAAGGGCGCCGAACATGGTGTCTCCAGTGAGTTGCTAACGGGTGATCCGAGTGGACACCCGTGCCCCGTTCGATAAGGGTCGGCTAGTGGCCCAGAGGCACGCTCCAAAAGTACATGCAGGTGATTTGCCGGACCCGACCCCGTTTGATAGGGTCCGAGGGCTCAATGCCTCCCTCTGATGGGATTCCGTTACAAAATCGCTCCCGCTGGTCTCGGAAATGTCCTAGGGTACCTTGGGAGCGTAGCCCAAGCCTTGGTTGTGTATCGAACGTACCCAGAGTCATCCCTCACTCTGCGTGCTCGGAGGCGGCTGTCGAACCCTTCGGGGGCTAGCCTACGAACCCCTGATCAGTAGTGGGCGCGGAGCCCGAGTGGCTTGAGGCGGCTATCGAACCCATCCAAGGGGCCAACCTTCGAACCTCTGACTAGTGGTGGGCGCGGAGCCCGAGTGCTCTGAGGCGGCTGTCGAACCCTTCCGAGGGGCCAGCCTTCGAACCTCTGATCAGTAGGAGGGCTCGGAGCCCGAGTGCTCTGAGGCGGCTGTCGAACCCTTCCAAGGGGCCAGCCTTCGAACCTCTGATCAGTAGGAGGGCTCGGGGCTCGCTCCCTTCACAGAGAAGGATCCCTTTCGAAGTATCCCCTTTCCCGGTCCCTGTAGCAAGATAGAGAAAGGGGAAGAGAAAAAGGGATATGAATTTGAACGACGTGGCGTACCTTTTTGACGCAGTCATCATGGCGGAGGTGAAGCGTCGCCTGCTTCGCCTGCCAAAGATGTCGCCTATCCTGCCGCAGAGTTAATGCGACGGGACGAGTGGTTCGCGGGGCAGCCGTTGTGCGCGCGCGAGCCGTTCGAGGAACGGGCGTCTCACCTTTGAGTTTTGAATCTCGCGGCGGGTTCGGGTAAAGTGTTGAACGGGTCTCGCCTGGGCCTTTATATATTTGGGAGAGGGACCAGTGACGGTTCTTTACTCTGCTGCTGCCTCCCACTTAGGTTTTCGCAACCTGAGGGAATAGCTAGAGAAAGGAAACCGCGCACCTTGTCCTCTCCGCCGCCATCTCTTCTGCTTGGTGATGGTCGACCGGGTGACCGTTGTTTCGCCGCGCGACCCTTGGCCTTTCTCCACCGTCACGGCGGATGATCTAGAGGCCCTTGTTGCTGATGGTTTGCTTCGTCCTCTCTCCGGTGACTCGCAACCGGAGTGGATGGCCCCTCCAAGCGGAGCCGCCCCGTCCACGCCGCCGGGGTATGTGTTAAGCTTCGTCTCCTTTCACGAGCGGGGGTTCGAAGTGCCGGCAAGTCGTTTCATGCGGGCGATTCTGCACGTCTACGGGGTGGAGCTACACAATCTCAGTCCCAACTCCATCGCGCAAGCAACCATCTTCGCGGCGGTTTGCGAAGGATTTTTGGGGATTGCCCCCCACTGGGACCTGTGGACCCATCTCTTCTCCGCGGAGCTTTTCGCCTCGACGACGGGGGAAAGAAGAGTTCGCATGGCGGTGCGGTCCGGTGGCTGCATCCTCCGGTTGAAGCAGGCGCGGGCGCAGCAGTACATCCCTGCCATCCTCGCGTCTTTGAACAAGGGGTGGCAGCGCCGGTGGTTTTATCTCCGGAATGACGACGGGAGGCTCCCGTCGTTTTCTCAACGAGTGGTGACCGCCGCT
The DNA here is from genome assembly GCA_029449295.1 of Zea luxurians. Classification (NCBI taxonomy): domain Eukaryota; kingdom Viridiplantae; phylum Streptophyta; class Magnoliopsida; order Poales; family Poaceae; genus Zea; species Zea luxurians. Next base: position 5,423,868 of record JAOPSE010000005.1, on the reverse strand, counting down.
AGCGGTAACTGGCGCTATGGGGCCCCACGCGAGAGACAGAAGAATTTCTAGCCCCTTTTGAAGGCCTTGGAGGAGCTGCGAGAAGGAGGGCTCACCGCCGCGGGGGTGGTTGCCGCCATTCATCGCTGGAGGGTGCTCCCCTTAACGGAGCGGCGGCTGCCGCTTTGGGAGATGACGCCAGGGGTCGACTTGGAGGGTTTGCAGATGTCCTCGGACCCCCTTCCCGCTGATGACCTCCAAAGGCGGGTAGCCGGCACGGTTGGGAAGTTAGACGCCAGCGCCTTTTCCCAGCTCTCGATGCGTCCCGACCGCGGGTGTGTGTCCCTGGTGAGTGCCCGCTCCTTCTTCCTTCTTGTGTCGGATTGCCCTTGGTTCTCACAGCCGAGACTTTTCGTCCGTCTCCAGGAGGTGGGGTTTCACAAGCCTTCCCTGCCACCGGTCCCGGAGGACGCGGTGGACCGAGCCGCGCGGAGGGTCGCCGCGGAGAAGAGGAAGGAGAAGAAGGACGCGAAGAAGGCTCGGGCCCGCGAGCGGATGCGGGCTCGGGACGCCTTGGAGAGGCTTCGTCGTCGGCAGGAGAGGGATGGGCTCCCGAGGGAGCCGTCGCCGGAGACGCCTGACGATGACGACGACGACGATGAAGATGATGATGAAGACGACGACATGGCTGCCCGCCTCGGCCTCAGCCCGGATCTAAGGCTGGGCCAGGGGTCGTCGAGCCAGCCCCCAAGCGGGCTGGCGCCGTCGGTATCTGGGGCCAGGACGTCGGGGTCCCGGTCCGAAGAACGGGGGCAGGCCGAGGGGGTACTTGACCCCTTCGCCGAGGTAGTTGAGGTGACCCCGGGGAGTCAGGCCGACCCGCCAGTTCCCCAAGAACCGTTGCCCGTGCCGACTTCACAGGAGGGTGATCCTCGGGTCGCCGTGGCTGCGCCTGGGCAGTCCGTCCCTCTGGTGCCTCGGGCGCCCGAGGCAAGGAAGGTGCCGAAGCCGGCAGCGGGGCTAACCTCGGTGGTACCTTCGGGGACCAAGGCTCGAGGGACCTCCTCGCCGGTGCGATTGGTCGTGGCCCGGAGTGGGTAAGTATCTTAGGATATCTTCGTCTTGGCTCCTCCTTCGTGTGTCCTGATCCTGCTCTTCCTTTTCTTCCCAGCAAACAGAGGCATGGTTCGACCGGTCTAGCTCCCCAGAAGGCCCTCAAGACGGTGCCGGCTTCTGCAGCCAGTGCCGCACCGGGCCTCGCCGGCCAGCTGGCCTTCTTACAAGATGCCCCAAAGCAGGGGGCCCAGGCGGCACAAGTTGCCGTGGGCGAGCTCCCGAGGCCGACTCCTCCGTCAAGGCGGCCGTTGTGCCGAGGGAGACTGCTGGCGCGGCTGCGGCCTCGAGCCCACCAGACGCGTTGACGGCGCTGGCACCGACTTCTGCCGAGGTGGTTGCCGTTCTGGCCGTGGAGCCACCCGTCGCCGCCGATGCTGAGATGGCCGAGGCGTCGCTACTTGATGCCTCGGAGGAGGGGGGCGCAGAACCGCGACCCATCCTAGGGGGCGGCAACCTCGTCCCCACGCGGCGCAGTCCCGACGGGTGGCGTCAGTCGCTCCAGTTCTGGACCAGTGGGGCTTCGGATCCCCTCTTCGTTCTTGACGATGAGCGAGAGGAGCAGTCTTGGGACGGGCTTCGTGAGTGTGCCGAGGCAACGGTGGGGTCGCTTCGGTCGACCTTGGAGGTCCTTCGCAGGGACGTTCCCAAGATCCTCCAGGTAATGATTTCAAGCATACCTTTCACGTGATCAAGGCATTCTTTGTGACGCCCCTGCTTCCTTTCCTCAGGATCTGACGGATCTGAGCGCCGCCAAGTCGTCGTTCATCCGCCGCGAGGCCGATGTCTAGGGTTCGCTGCGGTCCCTGAGGACCACGCTTGCCGGGGCTACCGAGCGCCTCTCCCAACGGAGCGCTGAGGTGGCATACCTTCGGTTGCTCTGTGTCGATCTGGGAGCAGAGGTAGCGGCGGCACGCGCAGAGGCGCAACGGCAGCAGTTGGAGCTTGGCCAGGTCATCGACGAGCGGGACCAATCTCGGGGCCAGGCCGCCGAGGCTGAAAGCCAGGCTGAGGCTCTTGGAGACCAGTTAGCCGAGGCGTCTGCTCGGGCCGGAGCCCTTGCGGCAGACCTAGCCGTGGCCCAAGCCGCATCCTCGGAGCAGCGTGCCCGAGCCGAAGGTATGTCTTGGCTGTTTTAAGATTTTGATTCAGCTTCGTTCCTCAACTCGTGTTTGAAGTCTTCTGCTTTGGCTGTTTGCAGAGCTCGAGTCTGCCCTCGATGAGTCCACCAAGGCACTTGCCCAGGCGGCCGAGCAGAGGGAGTCCGACCATGCGGCCATGTCCGAGGCCATCTCGGCCTTCTGCCGGGTCTTTGGTTTCGATGACGTCCCCTCGGGGAGCTCCCCTCAGAGTCGCCTGCAGGCCTTGGGTGACCATGCGCGCGGCAGACTCCATGAGGCGCTGCATCACGGCATCAGGCGGGCCTTCACCGTGCTCGCTTCCCACTACGACGTGGATCTGGAGCGGGTCAGCGAGGGGTATTGCCTTCCCGACGAAGATGAAGCTGCCCTAGCCGAAGTCCAGAGGCTTGACGCGGCCGCCGCGGGCCCAAGCGCGGTGCTGGCGACCACCTTCGAAGCAGAGATCCTCCCGCTTGCGCCGTCGTCCGAGGCCGGGGCGGATCTCGCCGAGGGTGGAAACGAAGTCGAGGGCGCGGCTCCTCCGGGCGACGCCTGATTCTGCCGGAGCAGTTTATTTTGAATGCATATGTGTCTTTTGCGGCCGCTGAGGCCCGAACACTTTATCGTGGTAATATAAGGTTGTGTCTCTTTTCCTCCTGTTTTGCGTATATGAACTCGTTCGTCAGTAGCAGGATTGCTTACCCAAGTAAGAGTTATTTTTCGTGGTAGGTGACGAGTGAGGTATCCGTATCCCAGAGGCATAGGAGTCCCTCGGCTCGGTCGGCCTTGCCACTTACATGCACTCTTATTTGTTTCTTGGGGTCCTGTTACTGATATAGCCGGGAGACGCGAAAGTCGTTTTAATGAAAGACTTTTTCCGAGGAAAATTTTGACGCAGAGGGGGTTCGCCCCTTCTAGCCCCCGAGGGAGGGTCGGGCTTTGCTGAGGCAAGGCTGACCCTTCCTTGATGGTTAGACTTTATTGGCGTATGTAAACGAGGTGTATGAACGACTTGAAAACATCTTAAGGGTAGAAGCGACGTAGCTGTCGGATGTTCCAAGCGTTGCTGTAGACCTCGCCTTGACTGTTGGCCAGCTTGTATGTTCCAGGCTTCAAAATCTTGGCGATGATGAATGGCCCTTCCCAGGGAGGCGTGAGCTTGTGACGCCATCGGGCGTCTTGTCGCAGCCGAAGCACCAAGTCGCCCACCTGGAGGTCTCGGGACCGAACCCCTCGAGCGTGGTAGCATCCCAGGGACTGCTGATACCGCGCCGAGTGTAGTAAGGCCATGTCCCGAGCCTCTTCCAGCTGGTCCAGTGAGTCTTCTCGGTTGGTTCGATTGCTTTGGTCGTCGTACGCCCTCGTCCTCGGGGAACCGTATGCTAAGTCTGTGGGCAAGATGGCCTCGGCCCCATAGACTAGAAAAAACGGCGTGAAGCCTGTGGCTCGGCTCGGCGTTGTCCTCAGACTCCAGACCACCGAGGGGAGTTCCTTCATCCATCGCCTGCCGAACTTGTTGAGGTCGTTGTAGATCCGTGGCTTGAGTCCTTGCATAATCATGCCGTTGGCACGCTCTACTTGCCCATTCATCATGGGGTGAGCTACGACGGCCCAGTCCACCCGGATGTGGTGATCCTCGCAGAAGTCCAGGAACTTTCTGCCGGTGAACTGGGTGCCGTTGTCGGTGATGATGGAGTTCGAGACCCCGAAGCGATGGATGATGTTGGTGAAGAACGCCACCGCCTGTTCGGACCTGATGCTGTTTAGGGGTCGGACCTCGATCCACTTGGAGAATTTGTCGATGGCGACCAGCAGGTGAGTGTAGCCCCCGGGTGCCTTCTGCAAGGGACCGACGAGGTCCAGACCCCACACAGCAAACGGCCAGGTGATGGGTATTGTCTGTAGAGCCTGAGCGGGCAGGTGGGTCTGCTTCGCGTAGAATTGACACCCTTGGCAAGTGCATACAATCCTAGTGGCGTCGGACACCGCGGTTGGCCAGTAAAAACCCTGCCGGAAGGCATTCCCAACGAGGGCTCGAGGTGCTGCGTGGTGACCGCAAGCCCTCGAGTGTATTTCTTGTAATAACTCCTAACCTTCAGCGATGGATATGCATCGCTGGAGGATGCCTGAGGGGCTGTAGTGGTAGAGCTCCTTCCCGTCCCCCAGCAAGACGAACGACTTGTCGCGCCGCGCCAGCCGCTGAGCTTCGGCTCGGTCGAGGGGCAGCTCTCCTCGGTGGAGATATTGCAGGTACGGGGTCTGCCAGTCTCGATTAGGCGGGACCCCATTCCGCTCTCCCTCGACGCGCAGTGCCTCACCCTCGGGGGCCGAGGGGGCCTCGGGCTGAGCTGAGGGTGCCTCGGGCTGAGCCGAGGGCGCCTCGGGCAGGACCGAGACCTTCTCGGGCTCGGGCGTGTCGTCGGTCTTGACTGAGGGTTGATGTAGGTCTTAGGAGAAGACGTCCAGGGGAACCGTTGTCTGCCCCGAGGCTATCTTAGCCAGCTCGTCCGCAGTCTCGTTGTATCGTCGGGCGATGTGGTTGAGCTCGAGGCCATAGAACTTGTCCTCCAGGCGCCGAACCTCATCGCAGTAGGCTTCCATCTTCGGGTCGCGGCAATGGTAGTTCTTCATGACTTGGTCAATGACAAGCTGCGAGTCGCCACGAGCGTCGAGGCGTCGAACCCCTAGCTTGATGGCGATGCGCAACCCGTTAACCAGAGCCTCGTACTCAGCCACATTGTTGGACGCCGGGAAATGGAGGCGCAGCACGTAGCGGAGGTGCTTCCCGAGGGGTGAGATGAAGAGCAGGCCTGCGCCCGCTCCTATTTTCATCAGCGACCCATCGAAAAACATGGTCCAGAGTTCCGACTGGATCGAAGCTGCTGGAAGCTGGGTGTCGACCCATTCAGCCACAAAGTCCGCCAAGACTCGGGACTTGATGGCCTTCCGAGGGGCGAATGAGATTGTCTCGCCCATTATCTCCACCGCCCACTTTGCAATCCTACCCGAGGCCTCTTGGCACTAGATGATCTCCCCCAGAGGGAAGGATGACACCACAGTCACCGGATTAGACTCGAAGTAGTGTCGCAACTTTCGCCGCGTCAGAATTACCGCGTACAGTAGCTTCTAGATTTGCGGGTAGCGGATTTTGGTCTCGGACAGTACTTCACTAATGAAGTAGACCGGCCTCTGGACGGGCAATGCATGCCCCTCTTCTCGTCTCTCAACCACGATCGCGGCGCTGACCACCTGAGTGGTAGTGGCGACGTAGATCAAGAGGGCTTCTCCGGCAGCGGGGGCACCAAGATGGGCGCGCTGGTAAGGAGCGCTTTTAGGTTCCCGAGGGCTTCCTCGACCTCGGGGGTCCAAGTGAAGCGCTCGGTCTTCCTCAAGAGGCGGTACAGAGGTAGGCCTCTTTCGCTGAGGCGCGAGATGAAACGGCTCAGGGCCGCAAGACATCCCATGACCCTCTGTACTCCTTTCAAGTCCTTGATGGGGCCCATGTTGGTGATGGCCGCGATTTTCTCCGGGTTGGCCTCGATGCCATGCTCGGAGACGATGAACCCCAAGAGCATGCCTCGGGGGACTCCGAAGACACACTTCTCGGGATTGAGTTTTACGCCTTTCGCCTTGAGACACCGGAATGTCGTTTCCAGGTCGGAAAGGAGGTCGGAGGCTTTCCTCGTCTTGACTACGATGTCATCGACGTAAGCCTCGACCGTTCGACCAATGTGCTCTCCGAACATGTGGTTCATGCACCTTTGGTATGTCACACCCGCATTCCTCAAACCGAATAGCATAGTAACGTAGCAGTACATGCCAAAGGGTGTGATGAAAGAAGTCGCGAGCTGGTCGGACTCTTTCATCCTAATTTGGTGATACCCTGAGTAGGCATCGAGGAAAGACAGGGTTTCGCACCCAGCAGTGGAATCCACGATTTGATCGATGCGAGGCAGAGGGTAGGGAACCTTCGGACATGCTTTGTTTAGACCAGTGTAGTCTACACACATCCGCCATTTCCCTCCTTTCTTTTTCACAAGCACAGGGTTGGCAAGCCATTCGGGATGGAATACCTCTTTGATGAACCCTGCAGCCATCAGCTTGTGGATCTCCTCGCCTATGGCTCTGCGCTTTTCTTCGTCGAATCGGCGCAGAGGCTGCTTCACGGGTCGGGCTCCAGCTCAGATATCCAGTGAGTGCTCGGCGACATCCCTCGGTATGCCAGGCATGTCCGAGGGACTCCACGCAAAAACTTCGGCGTTCGCGCGGAGAAAGTCGACGAGCACTGCTTCCTATTTGGGGTCGAGCTCGGAGCCAATCCGTATCTACTTGGAGGCGTCGTTGCTGGGGTCGAGAGGGACGGACTTGACCGTCTCAGCTGGCTCGAAGTTGCCGGCATGGCGCTTCGCATCTGGCGCCTCCTTGGAGAGGCTCTCGAGGTCGGCGATGAGGGCCTCGGATTCGGTGAGGGCCTCGGCGTACTCCACGCACTCCATGTCGCATTTGTACGCGTGTTGGTACGTGGAGCCGACGGTGATGACCCCGTTGGGGCCCGGCATCTTGAGCTTGAGGTAGGTGTAGTTGGGGATGGCCATGAACTTAGCATAGCATGGCCTCCCCAGCACTGCGTGGTAGGTTCCTCGGAACCCTACCACCTCGAACGTGAGGGTTTCCTTTCGGAAGTTGGATGGAGTCCCGAAGCAGACGGGCAGATCGAGTTGCTCAAGGGGTTGGACACGTTTCCCGGGGATGATCCCGTGAAAAGGCGCCATGCCGGCCCGGATCGAGGACATATCGATCTGCAGGAGCCCGAGGGTCTCGACGTAGATGATGTTGAGGATGCTGCCTCCGTCCATGAGGACCTTGGTGAGCCTGATGTTGCCGATGACGGGGTCGACAACAAGCGGGTACTTCCCTGGGCTCGGCACGCGGTCGGGGTGGTCGCCCTGGTCAAAGGTGATGGGCTTGTCGGACCAGTCTAGGTAGACTGGTGCCACCACCTTTACCGAGCAGACCTCCCGACGCTCTTGCTTGCGGTGCCGAGCCGAGGCATTCGCCACATGCCCATCGTAGATCATGAAGCAGTCGTGGACCTCGGGGAACTCCTCTGCCTTGTGATCCTCCTTATTGTCGTTGTTGGGGGCTCGACCACCTTCCGCCGGTGGCCTGGCCCTGTGGAAGTGGCGCCGAAGCATGACACACTCCTCAAGGGTGTGCTTGACGGGACCCTGATGATAGGGGCACGGCTCCTTGAGCATTTTGTCGAACAGGTTGGGGCCTCCGGGAGGCTTCTGGGGGTTCCTGTGCTCGGCGGCGGCGACAAGGTCCGCGTCGGCGGCATCGCATTTCGCTTGCGACTTCTACTTGCCCTTCTTCCTCGCGCCGCGCTGAGCGGATGCCTCGGGGACGTCTTCCGGCTGGCGCCCCTGAGGCTGCTTGTCCTTCCGGAAGACGGCCTCGACTGCCTCCTGCCCAGAGGCAAACTTGGTGGCGATGTCCATCAGCTCGCTCGCCCTGGTGGGAGTCTTGCGACCCAGCTTGCTCACCAGGTCACGGCAAGTGGTGCCGGCGAGGAACGCGCCGATGACATCCGAGTCGGTGATGTTGGGCAGCTCGGTGCGCTGCTTCGAAAATCACCGGATGTAGTCCCGGAGGGATTCTCCCGGCTGCTGGCGGCATCTTTAGAGATCCCAGGAGTTCCCTGGGCGCACGTATGTGCCCTAGAAGTTGCCGGCGAAGGCTTTGACCAGGTCGTCCTAGTTGGAGATCTGCGCAGGAGGCAGATGCTCCAGCCAGGCTCGGGCAGCGTCGGAGAGGAACAGGGGAAGGTTGCGGATGATGAGGTTGTCATCGTCCATCCCACCCAGCTGGCAGGCCAGCCGGTAGTCCGCGAGCCACAGTTCCAGCTTTGACTCCCCCGAGTACTTGGTGACGGTAGTCGGGGTTCGGAACCGGGTCGGGAACGGCGTCCGTCGTATGGCCCGACTGAAAGCCCGAGGACCGGGTGGTTCGGGCGAGGGGCTCCGATCCTCCCTGCTGTCGTAGCATCCCCCATGCCTGGGGTGGTAGCCTCGGCGCACCTTCTCGTCGAGGTGGGCTCGACGGTCGCGGCGGTGGTGCTCGTTGCCGAGGCGACCCGGGGCCACAGGCGCGGTGTTTCGTGTGTGCCCGGTGTGGACCGAGGCTTCCTGCATGAGTCGGGAAGTCGCGGCGTGATGCTCCGGGGGGTACCCCTGCCTTCGGGAGGTAGAGCTTTTGGCCCGTCGGACCGCGACATCTTCCAGGAGATTCTTGAGCTCTCCTTGGGTACTGAGAGCACCTAGAGGGGGGGGGTGAATAGGTGATCCTGTAAAAACTCCAAACTTAAGCCACAAAAACTTGTTAAGCGTTAGCACAATTATTGCCAAGTGGCTAAGGTGAAGTCTCAACAAAACGCAGTACCACAAAGATCAAACTCAGATGTGACACAGTGGTTTATCCCGTGGTTCGGCCAAGCCAATGCTTGCCTACTTCCACGTTGTGGCGTCCCAACGGACGAGGGTTGCAATCAACCCCTCTCAAGTGGTCCAAAGACCCACTTGAATACCACGGTGTTTTGCTTTTCCTTTCACTATCCCGATTGCAAGGAATCTCCACAAATTGGAGTCTCTTGCCCTTACAAGTATATGATCACAAAGAAAGCACAGAGTAAGGGAGGGAAGCAACACACACAAATCCACAGCAAAACGCACACACACACGGCCAAGAATCGAGCTCACAAGAGTATCACACAGTTCTCACTAGAACAGAGCTCGAAACACTTAGAATGACAACAGAATGTGCAAAGATTGCTTGTGGGTGCTTAGGAATGCTCAAAGGTTGCTTGTGTATCTCCTCCATGCGCCTAGGGGCTCCTTTTATAGCCCCAAGGCAGCTAGGAGCCGTTGAGAGCAATTCTGGAAGGCTATCCTGGCCTTCTGTCGACGGGGGCACCGGACAGTCCGGTGCACACCGGACACTGTCCGGTGCCCGATTTATTTCCTTTTCAGGCGCTGCCGACCGTTGCAGCCCGTTGGAGATCTGCGAGCCGTTGGCGCACCGGACAGTCCGGTGCACACCGGACAGTCCGGTGCCGTCTTCCGACCGTTGGCTCGGCCACGTGTCCCGCGCGGATTGCGCGGCCGACCGTTGGCCCTGGCCGACCGTTGGCTCACCGGACAGTCCGGTGCACACCGGACAGTCCGGTGAATTTTAGCCGTACGCCGTCGGCGAAGTCCCGAGAGCGGCCAGTTCGCGCCGAGTCGGCCTGGCGCACCGGACACTGTCCGGTGCACACCGGACAGTCCGGTGCTCCAGACCAAACAAGGTCTTGGCTGCACACAGCCAAGCTTTTCTCTCCCCTTCTCTTTTCTTCTTCTTTCTGTTTCTAACACTTAGACAAGTATATTAGTACACAAAACCAATGTACTAAGGATTAGAAACATACCTTTAACCCATGATTTGTACTTTGTTCCATTTTACAAATAGGCACCTGTGTTGGGCACTAAATCACCAAAATACTTAGAAATGGCCCAAGGGCACATTTCCCTTTCAATCTCCCCCTTTTTGGTGATTTATGCCAACACAATCATAAAGCAAGTTGAACAAGTACAAAAACACCTCAAATAATAACTCAAATTATTTCGAATCGATTTTGGCATATATGGATCATCCTTTGCCACCACTTGGTTTGTTTTTGAAATCAAACTCAAATCTCTATTTCTAAGTCAAACACACATGTTGAAGCAAAGAGAGTCATTCCAAAAGAGATTTATCAAGGATTTCAAAAACTCCCCCTTTTTCCCATAATCAATACTCCTCCCCACAAGAAGGTAACTTTTAACAAGAGAGACAACAAAAGAGTTTTGACAAACCAAAAGCTCTATTCTACTATTTTCAAAATCTCTCAAGTGGTAGCTGATCCATTTATTGCTTTGGCCTTTATTTTCTCCCCCTTTGGCATTAAGCACCAAAACGGGATCAATCGTGGCCCTTTAACCCCATTGCCTCACAAAAATCTTCAATTAAGAGCAATTGGCAATAAGAGTTCATGAGATGGACTTGAAATACGTTACCCTCTCATCGGAGTGCAGTGGAAGTCTTTCACGGTTCAAGTCCACCATTTCCCTTTCAATTTTCCTTTGAGACTAAAACAAGCAAACTCAAGCATATGGTTAGTCTCAAAGAGTCAAGTTGTAACACATCTCCCCCGAAACATGTGCATCACTTTGCAACGGACTTGTGAGGTCCAGGGAGTGTTTGTACAACTTGAGCACCATAATAAGCAACAAAATGCAGAATGGACATGATCAAAGGCATAAACACATGTATGCTACAATTCAATCCAAGTTCCGCGAATCTAAGACATTTAGCTCACTACGCAGCCTGCAAAAGGTCTTCTCATCTAGAGGCTTGGTAAAGATATCGGCTAGCTGGTTCTCGGTGCTAACATAAAACACTTCGATATCTCCCTTTTGCTGGTGGTCTCTCAAAAAGTGATGCCGAATGTCTATGTGCTTTGTGCGGCTGTGCTCAACAGGATTTTCCGCTATACGGATAGCACTCTCATTATCACATAGGAGTGGGACTTTGCTCAGATTGTAGCCAAAGTCCCTGAGGGTTTGCCTCATCCAAAGTAGTTGCGCGCAACACTGACCTGCGGCAACGTACTCGGCCTCAGCGGTGGATAGGGCAACGGAGGTTTGTTTCTTAGAATTCCATGACACCAGGGACCTTCCTAAGAATTGGCACGTCCCTGATGTACTCTTCCTATCGACCTTACATCCAGCATAGTCGGAATCTGAGTACCCAATCAAGTCAAAGTTAGACCCCTTTGGATACCAGATCCCGAAGCAAGGCGTAGCGACTAAATATCTAAGAATTCGCTTCACAGCCACTAAGTGACACTCCTTAGGATCGGATTGAAATCTAGCACACATGCATACGCTAAGCATAATATCCGGTCTACTAGCACATAAATAAAGTAAAGACCCTATCATTGACCGGTATGCTTTTTGATCAACGGACTTACCTCCTTTGTTGAGGTCGGTGTGTCCGTCGGTCCCCATCGGAGTCTTTGCGGGCTTGGCGTCCTTCATCCCAAACCGCTTCAGCAAGTCTTGCGTGTACTTCGTTTGGGAGATGAAGGTGCCGTCCTTGAGTTGCTTCACTTGGAACCCAAGGAAGTAGTTCAACTCGCCCATCATCGACATCTCGAATTTCTGCGTCATCACCCTGCTAAACTCTTCACAAGACTTTTGGTTAGTAGAACCAAATATTATGTCATCGACATAAATTTGGCACACAAAGAGATCACCATCGCAAGTCTTTGTAAAAAGAGTTGGATCGGCTTTCCCAACCTTGAAAGCATTAGCAATTAAGAAATCTCTAAGGCATTCATACCATGCTCTTGGGGCTTGCTTAAGTCCATAGAGCGCCTTAGAGAGCTTACACACGTGGTCGGGGTACCGCTCATCCTCGAAGCCAGGGGGTTGCTCCACGTACACCTCCTCCTTTATTGGCCCATTGAGGAAAGCGCTCTTCACATCCATTTGGTACAACCTGAAAGAATGGTGAGCGGCATATGCTAGCAAGATACGAATGGACTCTAGCCTAGCCACAGGAGCAAAAGTCTCCTCAAAGTCCAAACCTGCGACTTGGGCATAACCTTTTGCCACAAGTCGAGCCTTGTTCCTTGTCACCACCCCGTGCTCGTCCTGTTTGTTGCGGAACACCCACTTGGTTCCCACAACATTTTGCTTGGGATGAGGCACCAGTGTCCAAACTTCATTGCGCTTGAAGTTGTTAAGTTCCTCCTGCATGGCCAACACCCAATCCGGATCTAGCAAGGCCTCCTCTACCCTGAAAGGCTCAATAGAGGAGACAAAAGAGTAATGCTCACAAAAATTAACTAATCGAGATCGAGTAGTTACTCCCTTGCTAATGTCACCCAAAATTTGGTCGACGGGATGATCCCTTTGAATCATCGCTCGAACTTGGGTTGGAGGTGCCGGTTGTGCTTCTTCCTCCATCACGTGATCATCTTGTGCTCGCCCTTGATCACACGCCTCTTTTTGATGAACCTGTTCATCGTCTTGAGTTGGAGGATGCACCGTGGTTGAGGAAGAAGGTTGATCTCGTTCATCTTGTTCCTGTGGCCGAACGTCTCCAATCGCCATGGTTCGTATAGCGGCCGTCGGAACATCTTCTTCATCTACATCATCACAATCAACAACTTGCTCTCTTGGAGAGCCATTAGTCTCATCAAATACAACGTCGCTAGAGACTTCAACCAAACCCGATGATTTGTTGAAGACCCTATACGCCTTTGTATTTGAATCATAACCTAACAAAAACCCTTCTACAGCTTTGGGAGCAAACTTAGAATTTCTACCCTTCTTCACTAGAATATAACATTTGCTCCCAAATACACGAAAGTACGATACATTGGGTTTGTTACCGGTTAGTAGCTCATACGAAGTCTTCTTGAGGAGGCGGTGAAGGTAGACCCTGTTGATGGCGTGGCAAGCCGTGTTCACAGCTTCCGACCAAAAACACTCGGGGGTCTTGAATTCTCCAAGCATCGTCCTCGCCATATCGATTAGCGTCCTGTTCTTCCTCTCTACCACACCATTTTGCTGTGGTGTGTAGGGGGCGGAGAACTCGTGCTTGATCCCTTCCTCCTCAAGGAACTCCTCCACTTGAAGGTTCTTGAACTCGGACCCGTTGTCGCTCCTTATCTTCTTCACCTTGAGCTCAAACTCATTTTGAGCTCTCCTGAGGAAGCGCTTGAGGGTCCCTTGGGTTTCAGACTTATCCTGTAGAAAGAACACCCAAGTGAAGCGGGAAAAGTCATCAACAATAACTAAACCATACTTACTCCCTCCTATGCTTAGATAGGCGACGGGTCCGAAGAGGTCCATATGCAGCAGCTCCAGAGGTCTTGACGTGGTCATCACATTCTTGCTGTGATGTGCTCCTCCCACTTGTTTACCTGCCTGACAAGCTGCACAAGGTCTATCTTTTTCGAAATAAACATTTGTTAGACCTATCACGTGTTCTCCCTTTAGAAGCTTGTGGAGGTTCTTCATCCCCACATGTGCTAAGCGGCGATGCCACAGCCAGCCCATGCAAGTCTTAGCCATTAAGCATGCATCTAGACCGGCCTCTTCTTTTGCAAAATCAACTAAATAAAGCTTGCCGTCTAGTACACCCTTAAAAGCTAGTGAACCATCACATCTTCTAAAGACAGACACATCTACATTAGTAAAAAGACAATTATAACCCATATGACATAATTGACTCACAGATAGCAAATTATATCCAAGACTCTCCACTAAGAATACATTAGATATAGAATGCTCATTAGAAATTGCAATTTTACCTAACCCTTTTACCTTGCCTTGATTCCCATCACCGAATATAATTGAATCTTGGGAATCCTTATTTTTGACGTAGGAGGTGAACATCTTCTTCTCCCCCGTCATATGGTTTGTGCATCCGCTGTCGATAATCCAGCTTGAACCCCCGGATGCATAAACCTGCAAGGCAAATTTAGGCTTGGGTCTTAGGTACCCAACTCATGTTGGGTCCTGCAAGGTTAGCACAAATATCCTTAGGGACCCAAATGCAAGATTTATCTCCCTTGCATCTAGCCCCTAATTTCCTAGCAACTACCTTCTTACCCTTTCTACGAATAGCAAAGGGAGTATTGCAAGCATAATAAATGGTAGAAGATTCATTCACTACTTTCCTAGGAGCATGAATAACATTCTTTCTAGGCACATGAGCAATATTTCTCCTAGGCATATGTTCAACATTTCTCCTACACATATCCCTATCATGCTTATAAGAAGAACTAGAAGCAAACATGGCATGAGAATCATAAACATGTGGATCAAAATCATAATAAGCCTTTCTAGCATGTCTCCTATCATTATACATAAAGGCATGGTTCTTTTTCGCACTACTAGCCGTAGGGGCCTTTCCCTTCTCCTTGACGAAGATGGGAGCCTTATGGCTTGTTAAGTTCTTGGCTTCCTTCTTGAAGCCAAGCCCATCCTTAATTGAGGGATGTCTTCCAATTGTATAGGCATCCCTTGCAAATTTTATCTTTTCAACTTCACTCTTGCTAGTCTTAAGTTGGGCATTAAGACTAGCCACTTCATCTTTTAGTTTTGAAATTGAAACTAAATGTTCACTACAAGTGTTAACATCAAAATCCTTACACCTAGTGCAAATTGTAACATTTTCAACACAAGACTTAGATTTATTTGTTACTTCTAATTTAGCATTTAAATCATGGTTAACACTTTGTAAAGTAGCAATGGTTTCATGACAGGAAGATATTTCACTAGAAAGCACTTCATTTCTTTTCACTTCTAAAGCATATGATTTTTGTGCCTCTACAAACTTATCGTGTTCATCATACAATAAATCCTCTTGCTTTTCTAAAAGCCTATCCTTTTCATTCAAAGCATCAATTAATTCATTGATTTTATCTATCTTAGATCTATCTAAGCCCTTGAACAAGCATGAGTAATCTATGTCATCATCACTAGACTCACTATCACTAGAAGAAGCATAAGTGGAGTCTTGAGTACTTACCTTCTTCTCCCTTGCCATAAGGCAAGTGAGACGCTCGTTGGGGAAGAGAGCCGATTTGTTGAAGGCAGTGGCGGCGAGTCCTTCGTTGTCGGAGTCGGAGGAGGAGCAATCCGAGTCCCACTCCTTTCCTAGATGCGCCTCGCCTTTTGCCTTCTTGTATTGCTTCTTCTTCTCTCTTTTGTTCCCCTTTTCCTGGTCACTTTCATTATCGGGACAGTTAGCGATAAAATGACCAAGCTTACCGCATTTGAAGCATGAGCGCTTCCCCTTGGTCTTGGTCTTGCTTGGCTGCCCCTTGCGACCATTTAGCGCCATCTTGAATCTCTTGATGATGAGAGCCATCTCTTCATCATTGAGCCCGACCGCCTCGACTTCCGCCACCTTGCTAGGTAGCGACTCCTTGCTCCTCGTTGCTTTTAGAGCAATGGGTTGAGGCTCGTGGAGTGGTCCGTTCAACGCGTCGTCGACGTATCTTGCCTCCTTGATCATCATCCGCCCGCTCACGAATTTTCCAAGAACTTCCTCGGGCATCATCATCGTGTACCTGGGATTCTCACGAATATTGTTCACGAGATGAGGATCAAGTACAGTAAAGGACCTGAGCATTAGGCGGACGACGTCGTGATCCGTCCATCGCGTGCTCCCGTAGCTCCTTATCTTGTTGATGAGGGTCTTGAGCCGGTTGTATGTTTGCGTCGGCTCCTCGCCCCTTATCATGGCGAACCGTCCAAGCTCGCCCTCGACCAACTCCATCTTGGTGAGTAAGGTGACGTCGTTCCCCTCATGAGAAATCTTGAGGGTGTCCCAAATTTGCTTGGCGTTATCCAAGCCGCTCACCTTATGGTATTCATCCCTGCACAAGGAAGCTAGAAGAACAGTAGTAGCTTGTGCATTCTTATGAATTTGTTCATTAATGAACATGGGACTATCCGAACTATCAAAATGCATTCCACTCTCTACAATCTCCCAAATACTAGGATGGAGAGAGAATAGGTGACTACGCATTTTGTGACTCCAAAATCCGTAGTCCTCTCCATCAAAGTGTGGGGGCTTGCCGAGTGGAATGGAGAGCAAATGAGAATGTGAACTTTGCGGAATACGAGAGTAATCAAAAGAAAAGTTCGAATTAACCGGTTTTCTCCTCTCGTAGTCGTTGTGGTCCTCGTCCTTTTGGGAAGAAGTAGACTCGTCGCTGTCGTAGTAGACGATCTCCTTGATGCGCCTGGTCTTCTTCTTCTTCCCCTCCTTCCGTCTTTGGCCCGAGCCAGAGTCGGTAGGCTTATCGTCCTTCGGCTCGTTGACGAAGGATTCCTTCTCTTTGTCGTTGATCACTATACCCTTCCCCTTAGGATCCATCTATTCGGGCGGTTAGTCCCTTTGTGAATAGAACGGCTCCGATACCAATTGAGAGCACCTAGAGGGGGGGGGGGTGAATAGGTGATCCTGTAAAAACTCCAAACTTAAGCCACAAAAACTTGTTAAGCGTTAGCACAATTATTGCCAAGTGGCTAAGGTGAAGTCTCAACAAAACGCAGTACCACAAAGATCAAACTCAGATGTGACACAGTGGTTTATCCCGTGGTTCGGCCAAGCCAATGCTTGCCTACTTCCACGTTGTGGCGTCCCAACGGACGAGGGTTGCAATCAACCCCTCTCAAGTGGTCCAAAGACCCACTTGAATACCACGGTGTTTTGCTTTTCCTTTCACTATCCCGATTGCAAGGAATCTCCACAAATTGGAGTCTCTTGCCCTTACAAGTATATGATCACAAAGAAAGCACAGAGTAAGGGAGGGAAGCAACACACACAAATCCACAGCAAAACGCACACACACACGGCCAAGAATCGAGCTCACAAGAGTATCACACAGTTCTCACTAGAACAGAGCTCGAAACACTTAGAATGACAACAGAATGTGCAAAGATTGCTTGTGGGTGCTTAGGAATGCTCAAAGGTTGCTTGTGTATCTCCTCCATGCGCCTAGGGGCTCCTTTTATAGCCCCAAGGCAGCTAGGAGCCGTTGAGAGCAATTCTGGAAGGCTATCCTGGCCTTCTGTCGATGGGGGCACCGGACAGTCCGGTGCACACCGGACACTGTCCGGTGCCCGATTTGTTTCCTTTTCAGGCGCTGCCGACCGTTGCAGCCCGTTGGAGATCTGCGAGCCGTTGGCGCACCGGACAGTCCGGTGCACACCGGACAGTCCGGTGCCGTCTTCCGACCGTTGGCTCGGCCACGTGTCCCGCGCGGATTGCGCGGCCGACCGTTGGCCCTGGCCGACCGTTGGCTCACCGGACAGTCCGGTGCACACCGGACAGTCCGGTGAATTTTAGCCGTACGCCGTCGGCGAAGTCCCGAGAGCGGCCAGTTCGCGCCGAGTCGGCCTGGCGCACCGGACACTGTCCGGTGCACACCGGACAGTCCGGTGCTCCAGACCAAACAAGGTCTTGGCTGCACACAGCCAAGCTTTTCTCTCCCCTTCTCTTTTCTTCTTCTTTCTGTTTCTAACACTTAGACAAGTATATTAGTACACAAAACCAATGTACTAAGGATTAGAAACATACCTTTAACCCATGATTTGTACTTTGTTCCATTTTACAAATAGGCACCTGTGTTGGGCACTAAATCACCAAAATACTTAGAAATGGCCCAAGGGCACATTTCCCTTGGTGCTCGTTGCCGAGGCGACCCGGGGCCACAGGCGCGGTGTTTCGTGTGTGCCCGGTGTGGACCGAGGCTTCCTGCATGAGTCGGGAAGTCGCGGCGTGATGCTCCGGGGGGTACCCCTGCCTTCGGGAGGTAGAGCTTTTGGCCCGTCGGACCGCGACATCTTCCAGGAGATTCTTGAGCTCTCCTTGGGTATGCCGCCCCTCGGTGGTGGATGGTTCCGGCATCGCTCGGAGTAGTATCGCTGCTGCAGCCAGGTTCTGGCTGACCCCGCTGGAAGCCGGAGGTAGCCTTGCCCTGGCATTGTCGGCGATGCGGTGCTGGACGTCCTGGGCCAGGTGACGCGCTTCTCCGGCCGGTGCTCGGCCTGCCCACTCTTGCCCGATATTTTGCCGAAGCTGCACAAGTTGTCCTGCTTCCTCGTCGAGCCTGGCATGTACCTCGCGGATTTGCTCGAGCTGTGCGTCCTGACCCCCCGCAGGGACTGGGACCACAGCTAGCTCCCGAAGGATGTCAACACGAGGCGCAGACCTAGGGGGATAACCGTCCTCCGGCATACCAAGATGGTTGCCTTCGTCGAGCCCCCTATATCGACGTGGAAGCATTCGCGACTTAGGCCACAGTCCTCGTCGCCGAGGCTGTGGCTGCTATCGGAGCAATCAGAGAGGCAGTAATCACATGCGGTCATGAAGTCCCGCATGGCATTGGGGTTATCGAGCTCGGAGAAATCCCAACCAGAGTCGGGCTCGTCATCTTCCTCGGAACCCAGAGGCCCGTAGGTCGAGACGGCCGTCAGCCGGTCCTAGGGTGACCGCATATGATACCCCGGAGGGTTTGGACATGCCTTTACGAAAGCGTCTACCGAAGCGGGGTCGCTTGGTGGGTCGCAGCTGGATCTAAAAGGCATGGAATGGGAAACGGACGGTACCTCTTGATCGACGGGTGGTGACGAAGTCGCGTCAGGGACGGACTGCACCGTTGTCTCAGGTACGAGTTTAACGCCCAACATGTCCTTTACGAGCGTGCTGGCGTCGTCCGTCCGCTTGGAGTTGGAGTGTTTTGGGGAAATGACGCTCGTCTTCGTCTCAGATGCGAGGTCGACGCCCGACGTGTCCCCCGTTGGGGCGCCGGCGCTGTCCACTCGCTTGACAGCCGACGAGGTGCCGCCTCCTGCTTGGCCATGCCTGCCCCGCCTCCTGCTCCGTCGGCGGGAAGGTGATGGGACAGACCCGGATGTTGCTCTTCCACCACGAGGGGAAGACGTCGTCGATTCTGCCGCCGGCGGGCGCGCTGACGGCCGCCATTGTCGTTGTCGCGCGGCGGAGGAAGGAGTATGATGTCGTAGCTGCCGTTGAGGGACATGAACTCCAGACTCCCGAAACGAAGTATCGTCCCGGGTTGAAGAGGTTGCCGGAGACTACCCATCTGGAGCTTGACGGGAAGCTGTTCGTCAACACGCAGCATACCCCTACCTGGCGCGCCAACTGTCGGCGTTTCGACCCCGGGGGGTCCCTGGACCAACGAGTAAATTGTCGCCGCATGTCCCAGCCCAGATGGGTCGGCGCGAGACAGAGCACGAAGGGGGGGAAGAAACATGCAAAGGGGAAACCCGCGGCCTTCATGTTGCCCTGCGCCTAGGTCGGGTGCGCTTGCAGTAGGGGGGTTACAAGCGTCCGCGAGGGAGAGAGAGAGACCGTCCGCCAGCCCGTTCTCCCGCGCGGCCAACCTTCTCGTACGAGAGCCCTGGACCTTCCTTTTATAGGCGTAAGGAGAGGGCCCAGGAGTACAATGGGGGGTGTAGCAGTGTGCTAACATGTCTAGCAGAGAGGAGCTAGAGCCCTAAGTACATGCCGTCGTGGCAACCGGAGAGGTTTTGGCGCCCTGTTCATGTGATGTCGTGGTCATCGGAGGAGTGCTTGAGCCTTGTGGAAGTATAGCTGTTGGGGCTGTCGGGTCCTTGCTGACGTCTCCTTGCTTCCGTAAGGGGCTGAGAGCCACCGTCGTCATGGCACACGCGGGGCGCCATCATTACTTGTTTACCGGGGCGAGCCAGATGGGACGCCGGTCTTGTTCCCCGTAGCCTAAGCTAGCTAGGGGTAGGGTAATGATGGCCTTCCCTGTGACGTGGCGGGTCTGAGCCTGAGGTCGGGCGAGGCGAAGGCTCCTCCGAGGTTGAGGTCGAGTCTGAGCCCTGTGGTCGGGCGAGGCGGAGTTCGTCTTCCGATGTTGAGGCTGAGTCCGAGCCCTAGGGTCGGGCGAGGCGGAGACCGTCTTCCGAGGCCGAGGATGAGTCCGAGCCCTAGGGTCGGGCGAGGCGGAGTCCGTCTTCCGGGGTCGAGGCTGAGTCCGAGCCCTAGGGTCGGGCGAGGCGGAGTCCGTCTTCCGGGGTCGAGGCTGAGTCCGAGCCCTGGGTCAGGCGAGGCGGAGCTTCCCATGGCGCCCGAGGCTGGACTTAGCTACTGTCAGCCTCACTCTGTCGAGTGGCACAACAGTCGGAGCAGGGCAGGCGACACTGTTTTCTTGTCAGGTTGGTTAGTGGAGCGGCGAAGTGACTGTGGTCACTTCGGCTCTGTCGACTGAAGAGCGCGCGTCAGGATAAGGTGTTAATCGATCCTTGCATTAAATGCTCCTGCGATATGGTCGGTTGGCGTAGCGATCTGGCCAAGGTTGCTTCTACGCGAAGACTGGGCCTCGGGCGAGACGTGAATCCTCCGGGGTCGGCTGCCTTTGCCCGAGGCTGGGCTCGGGCGAGGCGAGATTGTGTCCCTTGAGTGGACTGAGCCTTGACCTTAATCGCGCCCATCAGGCCTTTGCAGCTTTGTGCTGATGGGCGTTACCAGCTGAGATTAGGAGTCTTGGGGGTACCCCTAATTATGGTCCCCGACAACAGGGTATTGAGGTTGATGAGGCCAAGGTGCATGCTATTCAGAGTTGGCCAACGCCATCGACGGTGACACAAGTACGGAGTTTTCTTGGACATGCAGGATTTTATCGTCGTTTTGTGAAGGATTTCAGCACCATCGCTGCCCCATTACATGAGTTGACCAAGAAGGGTGTTTCATTTAATTGGGGGCAGTCACAAGAGGATTCTTTTGCTCTTTTAAAAGAGAAGCTTACTCACGCGCCACTACTCCAACTTCTTGACTTCGGTAAGACTTTTGAACTCGAATGTGATGCAAGTGGAGTTGGCATTGGTGCTGTTTTGATGCAAGGAGGTAAACCCATTGCATATTTTAGTGAAAAATTGAATGGTCCTGTTCTTAATTATTCTACTTATGATAAAGAATTATATGCTCTCATACGATCTTTGCAAACATGGAAACATTATTTGTGGTCTAAGAAATTTGTTATTCATTCTAATCATGAGTCACTTAAGCATCTTCGTAGTCAAACAAATCTGAACTGTAGACATGCTAAGTGGGTAGAATTTCTTGAAACTTTTCCTTACATCATTAAATATAAAAAGGGGAATGATAATGTGATTGCCGATGCTTTGTCTAGACGCTATGCTATGTTGTCTCAACTTGATTGTCGTATTTTTGGACTTGAAACAATTAAGGGACAATATGCTTTTGATGATGATTTTAAAGAGGTTGCATTAAATTGTAAAGAGGGCCATACATGGAATAAATTTGTGCTAAATGATGGATACTTGTTTAGAGCTAACCGCCTATGCATTCCAGTTGGTTCGGTTCGTCTTTTGTTGTTGCAGGAAGCGCATGGTGGTGGTTTGATGGGT
This sequence comes from Zea luxurians, assembly GCA_029449295.1. Lineage (NCBI taxonomy): Eukaryota > Viridiplantae > Streptophyta > Magnoliopsida > Poales > Poaceae > Zea > Zea luxurians. Next base: position 5,402,627 of record JAOPSE010000005.1, on the reverse strand, counting down.
CACTTCGGTGCCAAGAAGACGAAGGTTGTGCTGTCCACACACTTCTTTTGGCCTCGAATGCGGCGTGATGTTGAGAGCTTTGTAGCAAGATGCACGACGTGTTAAAAAGCTAAGTCCCGATTGAACCCACATGGTTTGTATATGCCTCTTCCTATTCCTTCAGTTCCGTGGGCGGATATTTCTATGGATTTTGTTTTGGGATTGCCTAGGACGAAGAGGGGGAGCGATAGTGTTTTTGTTGTGGTTGATCGTTTCTCTAAGATGGCACATTTTATACCTTGTTACAAAACGGATGATGCCATTCATATTGCTAACCTGTTTTTCAAAGAGATTGTTCGTTTGCATGGTATGCCTTCTACTATTGTTTCAGATCGTGATGTAAAATTCTTGAGTCATTTTTGGCGTACTCTATGGACCAAATTGGGGGCAAAATTGCTGTTTTCTACTACTTGTCATCCCCAAACTGATGGACAAACAGAAGTTGTGAATAGAACATTGTCTGCAATGCTGCGAGCAATATTGAAGAAAAACTTGAAAATGTGGGAAGAGTGTTTGCCGCATGTGGAGTTTGCATATAATCGGGCGGAACACTCCACCACCAAGGTAAGTCCTTTTCAGGTAGTGTATGGTTTTAACCCTCGTGCTCCTATTGATCTTTTGCCTCTACCTACTACCGAGCAAGTACATAGTGATGCTAAGGAGCGTGCTGACTTTATTTTGAAACTTCATGCTTCAACTAAAGCAAACATTGAAAAGATGACTGAAAAATATAGAATTGCTGGTAGTCAAGGTAGAAAACAAGTTAAGCTTGAAGTGGGTGATTTAGTGTGGTTGCACTTGAGAAAAGATAGATTTCCAGAGTTAAGAAAGTCTAAATTGATGCCACGTGGTGCTGGTCCATATAAGATTTTGGAGAAAATAAATGATAATGCATATAAACTTGATGTGGCGGAACTGCCCGAATTATTCCAACTTAAGTGCCTAAGTCCCGCCTTAGAGGCTAGACCACACTTAAATGGGAATAACCCGTCAATCCCTCGGATCTAGTCCGACACGGCCACTGATAGGATCAAGTACCACAATCTCACTCGACGGTGAATCACAGAGCAAATACAATAAAGCATAAAACCATACATGAAGGAGTATTAAATTATTACATCACCATCGGAGTTTTTCAAAGGTAGTCATCATTGTTCGAAGTGCAGCGGAATAAAACTAACGGTAAATAAACAGAGAGATGGGGAAGCCTATCCCATCACTCCTCATGCTCCTCCTCAGCTGAGGTAGGGTCCCACTCGACAGTCCAACCCGGTGGCAAGATGGACGGCCAAGTCACTCCAGCAACCATGTCCTCCAGAGAACCTGTAAAATTATGCCACAAGCAAGGCTGAGTATACTAATACTCAGCTAGACTTACCCGGTGTGAGGAGTCTACTCCTCTACCTCTAGACATGCAGCTGTTTGGCTGTGGGGTTTGGTTGCCAAAAGCACTAGCTGAGTTTCTAAATCAAGTTTTTAACTTTGTCAAATTAAGTGTGACTCTCTTAAGGCTAAAGATGTACTATCTATTCATACATAGTAGCAAACATTTTTAGCAATCAACTTCTTGTATCATCTCAGCACGATTCCACTTGTTACTCAATGTAGCAGCATGGATCAAGCAGTCTCATTAGCTGCGAGAAGCAGACGATTCGAATCGAGTTTTTATCCTTGCAAGGTAAACCTAAACACACGACATGTAGGGGCACTCCGTCCCCACACACATCAACCGTCCCCATCGATTCCCCGTCAGTAGAGAGGGGTTCACCGCCTTGGCGTACAATGCCTCACTGACCCCGACTGCCGTCGTGCAGTGACCGCACTTGTAACCACCATAACCGGAATGGGAGACCTCGTCTCAGGTCGCGTGAGGAGGGCAATCTGCTGCCAGGTTCAATCAGGTACTAGGCTTACCGATTTACCATATTTCTCGGTATGTGTTTAGTACGTTCAAACACTTGACACACGGTACCACACCTTAATCCTTACTCAAGTTTTCATCCCGTGGACAACCAATCCCCATGAATGGTTGTCCACAACCTAGCTTCATTATGATAAGGAAATGGATACAACCAATTTCCTGACCTCGCGCGAGTGCTAGAAAATCACTCGTCTTCTACCGAGATCCTAATTAATAAAGCAGCTACTCGACCTAGCATACTAGTATTCATCTCAACAGGATTCCTGAGATCATGCAACTAGGGTTTCAAACAATTCCTACACCTAAGTGCATAATCAATCCTACAATCATTAAGTGAAGTAAAATAGCATAAATAACAGGTTATGCATAAACCGGGGCTTGCATTCCAAGGCTGTGGTAGGCAGATCCTCTGATGTAGGCTCGGGTGCTGGATCTGGGGCTACCTCCTGAGCAGCTCCTTGCTCCGGCATGAGGACGTACTCTCCGTCAGCGAGGTTACAGTCTATCGAAATGTAATGAACATGTATGTCATGATTATGCAGGATTTAATAACATTATGCTAAGGAAGAAAACTAAGTTAAGGAGTAACTTAGGGTTTCTTGGTCAGGCAGGGCTTTTAGTGGTTTATGCTTATCACTCTAGGTTTAGGTCTTTGTTGAGGATAAACATAGGGAGTTGGTATTGCCTTTATATACTTCAGTGGACAAGTTATAAAGAGTTTTTTAGGATGGCACTAATTTCCTGTTATTCACTTTTCCTTTTCTTTATTTTCTACTTATGGTTTCTAGGGTAGGTTTGAACTACGAAGTGGGTTACTATTTTCTAAAAATTCCATAAAAATTACAGTGGGTTGCCATTTGCTATTCTAGCCTGTTTTAAGAATTTGAGGCTCTATATGTAAAGGCTTTGCTTTAGACAAAAATAACAAGAGTTGTGTAAAATAGGCCACTCTACACTACATCTCTTGATTAGGGGTGGGCTCTCTCCTAAAGGTTATTTTTGCTGGCAACTAATAGCAATAATAGGCTTCTGTGCCAAAAACCACAGAAAGCTAAGGGATGGTCATTTAGTTATGATTTTCTAAAGTTAAATGCCAAAAAGGCACTTTCTACTACATTGTTATTTGAAAAATGTCAAACAGCAGATTTCATATTTTTCCTAAATTCTTATTAACAAAACATTAGTTATCCCAAGGGTTGGGGTGTTTTCACCTTGGGGTTATTTTTGTAGGGTTTTTCTAAGTTTTCCTTGTTTTATTAAAATAAAAGGTAGCCTATTTATTTTATACTAAACTAGGGTATGATAGATTTTTCCAGTGAACTACATTGAATAAGTACCCTAACAAAAATAGGGGTACCCTCTGGTTCATTATTTAAATCACATTTTCTATTTTCCTTAACCTTAAGCATATTGCAAAATAAATGGTAAAAACTAACTTAATAGGGTGGACAGAGAGATTTAGAATTTTTAATTAGGTCAGTAGGTGGACATAAACTTCTCCAAATTTTTCTAACCCTAGCCAAATAGTACAACTATTTTTCTTTCTATTATTGAGCTTTTGGCCAAAACTATAATTAAATCAGAACCTTAAAGTTTTCTATAGTACATAGGGGTTTTTATATTTTTATTAAGTAGGCCACATTATTTAGAGTTTGACAAAATTGGTTTGACCCAATTTGGATAAACTAAACAGAAGTTATGGATTTTCAAAGTTTCTGTTCAAATTTAAAATCAGGTTTAATAAGGTTTTCTGAAAAAGCAGTTTACACCGAGGTCCCTGGGTTAAAACTAAATCAACCCACTCAAATCTACCCCTGCGCCACTATTCCCCCGAGTCTCTGACAGTTCAAAAAGCCCCCCGACTTTCTCTTCCTCTCACCCGCGGTCCCTCTCAGGTGTAAACAGTACCTACAGAGAAGAAAGGGGTGGCGTGGCTTACCGGCGACGAGAGAAGTCCGGCGAGGGGTAGGGTTAGCTCGGGCAGGTTCTGACGGTCACAACGACGTATGGCTCGCCGACGGGGATGGCCGGAATCGCTCAGTCCACGCGCGCAGGCGGGTGTCCTCGTCGGCGGCGGGTGTACCGGCCAAACCACGACGACCTATTCCAATCCAACGGCACAGTGAGCTTCCTGGGGTGATGCAGAGGCTATCTGTGCAATGAATCGGAAAATGGCTCAGTGATTTACCAGGTCCACGTGCGCCGGCGGGGGAATGAACTCCGGTGAGCACGGTTTCGCTATTCCGGTGACGCGGGTCCTCGGTTCAAGCTTGAGTAAGCTTCACGGCCTCACCAGGAAGCTATCTGAAGGCTTGGATCGAACAGAGGAGGACGGGAAAGGGGCTGGCCACGGTGGTTGCTCTCGGGCGGCTCTGGCGGGTCGCGGGGAGGTCACCGGAGCTAAGGGTTGGCTCGGGGAAGTCAGGCGAGGTACGGAGGAGGCAACGGGGAAGGCAGCCGAGCACTGGGACGGGCTTTATAGCCATGGCGCAGGCGTGGTCACGGGCGGCCGCGGGCGCGCGGGGGTTCACGCACGGGCGTGCTCTGAGCGCGCCCCCGGGTGTCAGCCCGCGTCAAACACATGGGAGCTCGCTTCTGCCATGGTTCAACGGCGGATTTGAGCACCATAGCGTGCGTATCTTGGCAAAGTCACTGTGTACGGTCGCTTCCCTGCTCCATATCCTACCTTTTTGCTGTGAGTTCCAAGTCAAGATATGGTTGGGGTAGGGAGATAGAGGGGTGAGAAGTTGGCTGTGTCAGCTAGGTCCAAGCCGAGACAAAAATGGTGCCAAGTCATGTCAAACGCCCTAGGGTAGGTGTTACCTCTTTCCAGGGCATTCTAGGGTTAATTTGGCGCCACTTTGTCAATTGGGTCGAAGTGTTTTGAATTTTGGATTAAGGTGAACATGTGGGATCTTTGTTCAAGGGTTAGTTTTTAGACTTAGGCAAATTTGAATTTTCCCTTGTGTTCAACCTTGGGTGAACCTTTTGGGGCTTTTCTGAAATCTTTTTGGGGTTACTTTCTTACTATCATTTGTAGGTTATGAAGCATACTACAACTTTTATATTTGGCCCAAGCCCTGATCATAAGGTTTACATGACCTTTTGATCCTAGCTTCAATTAGGGTTCCTATTGCCCAAGAGGGGTTTGCTTTAGGGTTTTGGAAAATTCTCCCCCTTAGATGTGTATGACAAGCTAGGGCATGATATCCAAGATGGTTGGCACTTGTTTAGGACCTTGAATTCCAAGTTTGATGTATTTTGCCCAAACCAATCCACATGTGATAATAGGTTAAATGGGGTAGCCCTGGGTGGACACCCTGAGTAACACCTGGGGTGTTACAGCCCTCCCCCCTTAAGGAATCTCGTCCCGAGATTTTAGGTAGAGTCCCTTGGAGGGGTGCTTGAAGGTGTGCTGGTGCGCTACTCTTTCTTTATACTCAAGTTTCTCTTGTTAACTGCTCTTCGAATGTCATTCTCTTTGCAACTTCAGAAGGAAGTCCTTTTTAAGTTAAATCCACAACTTACACTATCCTTGTTATCTAAGTTTTTCTTATAATTGAATTCAAAGGGCAGGTGGGGTTTTTGGGGTTACGTACCGACTCCTTTGGGCAGAAAGTCGGGGAAGCGAGAGCGTAGAAAATCCTCAGTCTCCCATGTAGCTTCTTCTACTGAATGGTGACTCCACTGAACCTTATACATTCTGACTGATCTTGCCCGAGTTGATCTCTCCTTTTGATCTAATACCTTGACGGGGTACTCTTGGTAGGACAAGTCTGGTTCTATCTCAATGTCTGGTTCTGGCAGCAATTCAGTGGGTAGGCGAACACATTTCCGCAGTTGAGATACATGGAACACATTGTGAACTGCTGACATGTGAGGTGGCAATCCCAATTGATAGGCTACAGGTCCACAAGCTTCCTTGATCTCGAAGGGTCCAATGTAACGAGGAGCTAACTTGCCCTTGATCCCGAATCTCTGGACACCCTTGGTGGGTGACACCTTAAGATAAAAATGATCTCCCACCTCAAACTGTAGAGGCTTCCGCCTCTTGTCATAATAGCTCTTTTGCCTGGCCTGAGCAGCTTCTAGGTTCTTCTTGACAATTCTGACCTTTGCTTCTGCTTCAAGTGCCAAATCTGGCCCAAAAATTTCCCTCTCTCCTGCTTGAGACCAATTCAGTGGGGTCCTACACCTTCTCCCATATAATACTTCAAAAGGTGCCATCTTCAGACTGGACTGATAGCTGTTATTGTAAGAAAACTCTGCCAAAGAAAGACACTTGTCCCAATCCTTTTCGTAATGTAGTGCACATGCTCGCAACATGTCTTCCAAAATCTGATTCACCCTTTCTGTCTGGCCATCGGTTTGGGGATGGTATGCTGAGCTTCGTATTACCTAGGTCCCAAGTGATTCCTGCAATTGTTCCCAAAATCGTGCCACAAATGGTGCTCCTCGGTCTGAGACTATAGTCCTTGGTATCCCATGCAGACGAACTATCTGGTCAATGTAGATCTCTGCATACTTCTCGGTCCTGTGGGTGGTGTGCACTGGCAAGAAGTGAGCGGTCTTGGTCAACCTGTCCACAATAACCCAAATGGAATCATGGTGTCTGGAGGTATTGGGCAATCCTACGATAAAATCCATGCAAATGTCCTCCCATTTCCAAGATGGTATGGGAAGGGGTTGCAAAGGGCCTGCTGCCTTCAAATGACTGGCTTTGATTCTCTGGCAAGTGTCACACTTGGATATGTACTTGGCAATTTCCCTCTTCATTCTGGTCCACCAATATAAAGATCTGAGATCATGGTACATCTTGTTGCTACCAGGGTGCATGGAGAATTTGGAAAGGTGAGCTTCATCTAATATCTTCTTTCTGAGCTCAGGGTCCTTGGGAACAACCAATCGATCTCCAAACCATAAAATTCCTTTGTTGTCCTGCCGGAAGCACTTGTATTTTTCGGCCTTTTGCTTGATCATGTCCTTGATAACCTGAACACTCTTATCCTCAATCTGTGCCCTGACTATCTGCTCCTGCAATGTGGGCTCTACCGAGATATAACTTAAGTCACCCGAAGAAACAACTTCCAGGTTCAATTTGCACAATTCATCGCACAGGGTGGTAACTCTTGCATCCATGCTCATACAATTGCACTGGGCCTTTCTGCTCAAAGCATCTGCCACAACATTGGCTTTACCAGGATGGTAATGCACCTCTAAATCATAATCCTTGATCAACTCCAACCATCTTCTCTGCCTCATGTTCAGATCTGCCTGAGTGAAGATGTATTTGAGACTCTTGTGATCAGTGTAGATGTTACAGTGAGCTCCCATCAAGTAGTGTCTCCATATCTTAAGAGCATGAACCACAGCTGCCAATTCCAGATCATGTGTAGGGTAGTTCTGCTCATGGGGTCTGAGTGCTCGAGAAGCATAAGCAATCACTCTGTTATCTTGCATCAAGACACATCCCAATCCAGTACCAGAAGCATCACAATAAACTTCAAATGGCTTGGTGTTGTCAGGTTGAGCCAGCACTGGGGCTGTTGTCAAATGCTGCCTCAAGGTATGAAAGGCATCTTCGCACTTTTGGCTCCAATCATACTTGACTCCCTTTTTCAACAGTTCAGTCATTGGTTTGACAATCCTGGAGAAATCTGGAATAAATCGTCGATAATACCCTGCCAAACCCAGAAAACTTCGAATCTGCCTCACTGTAGTCGGGGGTTTCCAATCCATCACCTATTGTACCTTCTCAGGATCAACTGATATCCCATCCTGAGAAATTGTGTGACCCAAGAATTTGATCTCCTTCAGCCAGAACTCACATTTAGACAACTTAGCATAAAGATGATGATCGCGCAGTCGCTGAAGCACGATGTGCAGGTGCTCAGTGTGTTCGTCTTCATTCTTGGAATAGACTAGAATATCATCAATGAAAACGACCACGAACTTATCCAACTCTGGCATAAACACTGAGTTCATCAGGTACATGAAATAAGCCGGGGCATTGGTCAGCCCAAAAGACATCACCAAAAACTCGTACATCCCATATCTGGTAGAGAAAGCCGTCTTGGGAATATGACTGGCACGGATCTTGATCTGATGGTAACCTGAGCGATGGTCTATTTTGGAGAATACCTTGGCTCCCACTAACTGATCAAACAGAACATCAATGCGGGGCAGTGGGTATTTGTTCTTGATAGTCACCGCATTGAGAGGGCGGTAGTCAACACACATTCTCAAACTCTCATCCTTTTTCTTCACAAATAATGCTGGACATCCCCATGGTGAAGTACTTGGGCGAATAAACCCCTTGTCCAACAACTCTTGCAATTGCTTTTTCAGTTCTGCCAATTCCGCGGTAGGCATCCTATAGGGTCTCTTGGAGATAGGAGCAGTCCCGGGTTGCAATTCAATTGCGAACTCAATGTCTCGGTCGGGTGGCATCCCTGGCAATTCATCTGGAAAAACATCCGGGTAGTCATAGACCACTGGGATCTTTTCCACTGGGGATTCTATCATAACAAAGGCACAAGAACGGGTGCATCCCTGGTCGGGCAAATATAAAACAGTCTCGCCATAGGCAGGGGAATGAATTTCAATGGCCCTGGCTGCAATATCTAATACTGCCTGATGCCTGGTCAACCAGTTAGCTCCCAATATAATATCCACGCTATCCAATCCTAGGATGAGAAGGGTGGTTCTAATCACAAGACTACCAAATTTTATAGGCACTTGCCTGTTGATTTGATAAGTGGCAACTCTGCCTCCTGGTGTTGAAATGGTAATGCCCCCATTGGTGTGGTGAAAAGGCAACTGGCACTTGGCACTAAATTTGGCACTGATAAAACTATGCGATGCACCAGAATCAAAAAGAACAATAGCAGGATAATTTAAAACTGTAAAGATACCAGTCATGACGGGTGCTCCCTCTGGAATATCAGTCATGGTAGTGAAGTTCAGCCTGCCCTGCCTCACTTGCACCTTCTGTCTCTTGCCTTGATTCTGATTAACATTCTGCCCCTGCCTCTGCTGGTTCCTGGGGCAATTCTTGGCATAATGTCCGGTGTTGCCACATGTGAAACACCTGTTATCATTTGCCTGACGGTATTGCTGCTGCTGCTGATTGTTCCTCTGAGCTGGAAACTGGGTACGGTTGGGTGCCTGCTGCTGCTGCTGCTGTGGTCGGATCACCCATCTCCCTTGCTGCTGCTGCGGTCCCCTGTTCTGTGTGTCAGACACAATCCTGAAGCGCTGTGGCTGAGCTGAAGGTCCTGCCATAGGGTTCTTCCTCTTCTTTTCTGCCTGTCGAGCTGTAATGCAGTCCTCTTGGGAGATAGCCATGTTGACCAACTCATTGTAGTTGTTGGCCCTGACGGTGTTGAGACGGTCACGGAGCTTAGTGCTGAGCCCCCTCCTGAACCTGTCTCTCTTCTTCTCATTCGTATCTGCGTGATATCCAGCATACTGGCACAAGTCATTAAAAGCCTAGGCATACTGCAACACTGTCCTGTTGCCCTGAGTGAGTGCCAGAAACTCGTTGAGCTTTCGGTCCATAATCCCGGCTGGTATGTGGTGTCCCCGAAAAGCTGCCTTGAACTCTCTCCACTCCACCTCTCGGTCCTCTGGCTGCATAGCAAGAAAATGGTCCCACCAAGTCCTTGCGGGTCCACGAAGCTGCTGTGTGGTGAACCTGACTTTAGTGACCTCTGAACAAGCTCCATAGAGTAGCAGGAATTTGGATTCCACTACTCGCAACCACACATCTGCATCAAGTGGGTCCTCTGCCCTTGTGAACAATGGTGGCTAGGTGCTGAGGAACTCCTGGTAGGTGGCTGCCGCTGGGTGATGCTGATGGTCTCCACCACCATAATGCTGAGGTGGTGGCTGACGCTGAGCCAGCTGTCTCAAGATCTCATTCTGCTGAGCCATTAGCTCCTGCAGAGTGGGAGGCGGTGGCGGCGGCGGAGGAACGCGCTCATTCTGGCCACGACGCTGCCTCCCGGCCATCTGAAAAACCACATATATACTTAACACAATATCTCCAAGTTCAAGGTTTAATCGCGGCGAAAAGAGTCAAAAGCAAAATGATAGATTCCAACTTAAACAAAAAGGATTTCAAAAGGCATAAATTTTTCCTTCCAAATTTAAAACTGATAACATCCATCAGCCATGCTTCCAAAAGAGTTTAATGCAATAACATCAAGGATCCCAAAAAGACTCAACTCTATCTAGCCTAGTACCCCAAGGGTGCAAAAGCTAAGCTAGCTGTGAGGAGTCTTACCATCACCGACTTCTATCTCTATCCCTGACACCTAGTGAGCGAACGAGGCAACACTCGACTCGGGGGAAGGTGGTCTCCCTGAGCCAGCAGTGTCCACACTAGAGGCAGGCTCCTCTCCTCCCTCGATGTCGACGTCCTCGTAGGCCTCCATATCCTGGATCTCCTGGTGATGCATATCCAAGTGCTCATTAGCCTCGGCAAGCTGCTGCTGGGTGTTAATGAGCTGATCCTCAAGAACCTCGATGATGTTCTACCTGGTGCCCACTAATTCCTCCAACTCTTGGATATCAGTGGATAGCTGCTCCACCTGCAAGTCCTTTTCCACCATTTCAGTGGACAAATCAACCACGAGCTCCTCTCTATTGTCCAAGGTGATCTTGGTCGCCTCCAATAGTGCCATCAGATGGGACATCGCCTCACCATGCATCACCTGCAGATGGTACAGAGCATTCATGCACCGTACGATCAAGTACGCAGTCTGTCCTGGGTAGATGGCATAGATATCCTTGGCATACTCCACCCGGTCCTTCCACATTGGGTCGTCCTCCTTCTCGGCGGGGAACAAGCCAATGGGGTGGGTAGCCAGCTCCAAGGGATGGAATCCGCAGAAAGTGGTCAATCCATGCAAAGCAATCGCCTCGATCGTGTCCTCAGCTCGGTATCCAAAAGACTCAGAGTCCAATGAACACCAGCCTGGCTGTAGGGGATGAGGCTCCAGGGTCATCCTCACCCTACAGCGGGGCACTCGGTGCTTCTCGAACTGCTGCACCGCGTACTGAGGGGGTGTCGTGTATCCGGCCCCCTGAAGTACCTCCCACAAAATGCGGGGAAAGCCCTCTCGTGCAAGCCCGTCAGTGTGGGACAGTGCATTTCCGTCATCTGAGGATCCGTGGGAAGTCATCTGTGTACGGTTAAGTGTAAGTAAAAGAAAAAGAACTATAAAAAGAACAAGAAAAATAAGACTCAGACTTTCTCTAGTTAAATAAAATGGTACTGGGGTACTTAGTTGGTCATCATTTTGTATTTAAGTCCTTACTTAATTTTCCATTTGTTTAATTTTAAGAATGCATGCATGCTCGTCCTGAATGACCTCACATCAATGTAAAGGGAATAGGGAAAGACTCCCATCCCTTAAGATGGCCTATAGGGCCTAATTACGTAGCCACCTAGCTACCCTTCTATCACCCTAAGGCTTCACGTCCTAGGTCTATCCTGCTCGTCCTACTATCTATCCAACATTGTTGCTATCAAGTTTTATTTGGAAAAAGATGGTATTTACATTTTATTGATTCCTCTGTGGTGGTACAAGCTCCGATACCAGCTGTGGCGGAACTGCCCGAATTATTCCAACTTAAGTGCCTATGTCCCGCCTTAGAGGCTAGACCACACTTAAATGGGAATAACCCGTCAATCCCTCGGATCTAGTCCGACACGGCCACTGACAGGATCAAGTACCACAATCTCACTCGACGGTGAGTCACAGAGCAAATACAATAAAGCATAAAACCATACATGAAGGAGTATTAAATTATTACATCACCATCGGAGTTTTTCAAAGGTAGTCATCATTGTTCGAAGTGCAGCGGAATAAAACTAACGGTAAATAAACAGAGAGATGGGGAAGCCTGTCCCATCACTCCTCATGCTCCTCCTCAGCCGAGGTAGGGTCCCACTCGACAGTCCAACCCGGTGGCAAGATGGACGGCCAAGTCACTCCAGCAACCATGTCCTCCAGAGAACCTGTAAAATTATGCCACAAGCAAGGCTGAGTATACTAATACTCAGCTAGACTTACCCGGTGTGAGGAGTCTACTCCTCTACCTTTAGACATGCAGCTGTTTGGATGTGGGGTTTGGTTGCCAAAAGCACTAGCTGAGTTTCTAAATCAAGTTTTTAACTTTGTCAAATTAAGTGTGACTCTCTTAAGGCTAAAGATGTACTATCTATTCATACATAGTAGCAAACATTTTTAGCAATCAACTTCTGGTATCATCTCAGCACGATTTCACTTGTTACTCAATGTAGCGGCATGGATCAAGCAGTCTCATTAGCTACGAGAAGCAGACGATTCGAATCGAGTTTTTATCCTTGCAAGGTAAACCTAAACACACGACATGTAGGGGCACTCCGTCCCCACACACATCAACCGTCCCCATCGATTCCCCGTCAGTAGAGAGGGGCTCACCGCCTTGGCGTACAATGCCTCACTGACCCCGACTGCCGTCGTGCAGTGACCGCACTTGTACCCACCATAACCGGAATGGGAGACCTCGTCTCAGGTCGCGTGAGGAGGGCAATCTACTGCCAGGTTCAATCAGGTACTAGGCTTACCGATTTACCATATTTCTCGGTATGTGTTTAGTACGTTCAAATGCTTGACACACGGTACCACACCTTAATCCTTACTCAAGTTTTCATCCCGTGGACAACCAATCCCCATGAATGGTTGTCCACAACCCAGCTTCATTATGATAAGAAAGTGGATACAACCAATTTCCTGACCTCACGCGAGTGCTAGAAAATCACTCGTCTTCTACCGAGATCCTAATTAATAAAGCAGCTACTCCACCTAGCATACTAGTATTCATCTCAACAGGATTCCTGAGATCATGCAACTAGGGTTTCAAACAATTCCTACACCTAAGTGCACAATCAATCCTACAATCATTAAGTGAAGTAAAATAGCATAAATAACAGGTTATGCATAAACCGAGGCTTGCCTTCCAAGGCTGTGGCAGGCAGATCCTCTGATGTAGGCTCGGGTGCTGGATCTGGGGCTACCTCCTGAGTAGCTCCTTGCTCCGGCATGAGGACGTCAGCGAAGTTACAGTCTATCGAAATGTAATGAACATGTATGTCATGATTATGCATGATTTAATAACATTATGCTAAGGAAGAAAACTAAGTTAAGGAGTAACTTAGGGTTTCTTGGTCAGGTAGGGCTTTTAGTGGTTTATGCTTATCACTCTAGGTTTAGGTCTTTGTTGAGGATAAACATAGGGAGTTGGTATTGCCTTTATATACTTCAGTGGACAAGTTATAAAGAGTTTTTTTTAGGATGGCACTAATTTCCTGTTATTCACTTTTCCTTTTCTTTATTTTCTACTTATGGTTTCTAGGGTAGGTTTGAACTACGAAGTGTGTTACTATTTTCTAAAAATTCCATAAAAATTACAGTGGGTTGCCATTTGCTATTCTAGCCTGTTTTAAGAATTTGAGGCTCTATATGTAAAGGCTTTGCTTTAGACAAAAATAACAAGAGTTGTGTAAAATAGGCCACTCTACACTACATCTCTTGATTAGGGGTGGGCTCTGTCCTAAAGGTTATTTTTGCTGGCAACTAATAGCAATAATAGGCTTCTGTGCCAAAAACCACAGAAACTAAGGGATGGTCATTTAGTTATGATTTTCTAAAGTTAAATGCCAAAAAGGCACTTTCTACTACATTGTTATTTGAAAAATGTCAAACAGCAGATTTCATATTTTTCCTAAATTCTTATTAACAAAACATTAGTTATCCCAAGGGTTGGGGTGTGTCGGCGTTTCGAGACCGGGGGGTCCCCGAGCCGACGAGTGAGAGTGCCGCGTGCCCCAGCCCAGATGGGTCGAGAGCGTGGGCGAGCGCGAAGGGGGGAAAGAGCGAGGTCGGTGGCCAGAGCCGGGTCGTGACGAGGGAGACGGAGATCCCGTGGCCTTTCGTGTTCGCCCCGTGCCCAGGTCGGGTGCGCTTGCAGTAGGGGGTTACAAGCGTCCGCGCGGGTGAGGGGAGCGAGCGGCCCCAAGAGAGCGCCTGCCCCTGCCCTCGTTCCCGCGAGGCCAACCTTCTCTAAGAAGGCCCTGGTCCTTCCTTTTATAGTCGTAAGGAGAGGATCCAGGTGTACAAAATGGGGGTGTAGCAAGGTGCTACGTGTCTAGCGGGGGAGAGCTAGTGCCCTAAGTACATGCCAAGGTGGCAGCCGGAGAGATCTTGGCACTCAGCCGGTGTGGCATCGTGGATGTCGGAGGAGTAACGGAGCCTGATAGAGGGACAGCTGTTGGAACAGCTGTGCTCTTGCTGACGTCTCCCTGCTTCCGTAAGGGAGCCGAGAGTCACCGTCGTCATGGGTCTAGTGGGGCGCCATCATTGCCTATCTGGCGGAGCTGGCCAGATGGGACGCCGGTCTTGTTCTCTGCGACCCGAGTCGGCTCAGGGCAGGGTGATGATGACGCTTCCTGTTGATGTGGTGGACTTGTGTCCTAGGTTGGGCGACGTGGAGGCTCCTCCGAAGTCGAGGTCGAGTCTGTCCTGCATGGCCGAGGCCGAACCTGAGCTCCTGGGTCGGGCGAGGTGGAGGTCGTTCGGCAGAGGCCAGGGCGGAGTCCGAGCCCTGGGTCGGGCGAAGCGGAGTTCGTCGTCTTCCAGGGCCTTAGCCCGAGTCCGAGCCCTGGGTCGGGCGGAGCGGAGTTCGCCGTCTTCCGGGGCCTTAGCCCGAGTCCGAGCCCTGGGTCGGGCGGAGCGGAGTTTGCCGTCTTCCGGGGCTTTAGCCCGAGTCCGAGCCCTGGGTCGGGCGGAGCGGAGTTCGCCGTCTTCCGGGGCCTTAGCCCGAGTCCGCCGTCTTCCGGGGCCTTAGCCCGAGTCCGAGCCCTGGGTCTGGTGTAACACCCCAGGTGTTACTCAGGGTGTCCACCCCAGGGTTACCCCTTTTAACCCATAGTTACATAGTGAATTGTGGGCAATGTATCTCAATCTTGGAATTCAAGGTCCTAATCAAGTGCAAACTATCTTGGATATCATGCCCTAGCTTGTAATGCACATCTAAGTGGAGATCTCCCAAAACCCTAGAACAAAACCCCCATAGGTAATTATAACCCTAATTGAAGCCATGATCAAAAGATCATGTAAACATCATGATCATGGTTTGGGCCAAATATAAAAGTTGTAATATACTTAATAACCTACAAATAATAGTAAGGAAGTGCCCCCAAAAAGTTTTCAGAAAGGCCCTAAAAAGATCACCCAAGTTTGAACACAAGGGAGGAATTCAGATTTTGCCTAAGTCAAAAACCAACCCTTAGGCAAAGATCCCTCATGTTCACCTTGATTTCCTTTTCAAAACCAGTCGACCCAAATAACAAAATGGCGCCAAATGAACCCTAGAATGCCCTGGAAAAGTTTGAACCCAAACCAAAACCGTTTGACACGCCTTGGCATTGGTTTTGTCTCGGTTTACACAGGGCAGACAGACAAGACTTGGCGCTGCCGTATCTCTTCGACCAGGCCACATCTACCCTTGGAACTTACATGAACTAGGTAGCCCTAGGTGCAAGGAAGAGATCTCCCACAGGCGCTAGGGCAAGATTCGTACGCCTGGCCGCTCAGCAGAGCGAAGAACACGGGCAGAAGCAACGCGCCACGTGTTCGACGCGCTCTGAGCTCGCCAGAGCACGCCCGCGCGCGCCCCGCGTGCCCGCGTCGCGCCAAACGGTCGGGCCGGCGCCTCGGCCGCGTCCGCGCCTATAAAACCCGTCCCAGCGCTCGGTTGCTTCTCCCAGTGCCTCCTCCGTACCTCACCGGACTCGCCCGAGCCAGCCATCGCCTCCGGCGACCTCCCCGCGACCCGCCAGTGCCGGCCGAAAGCCACCGTCGTGGCCAACCCCTCTCCAGCCCCCCTCCGTCCGATCCAAGCCCCCAGTTAGCTTCCTGGTGAAGCCGTAGGCCGTGCTCAAGCTTGAACCGAGGGCCTGCGTCACCGGAGTAGCCGAATCACGCTCACCGGACTTCACCCGACCGCCGGCAACCGTGGACCGAGGTGCACGGTGAGTCTCTCTTTGATTCCTTGCACGGTTAGACTCCTTAGACCTCCATGAAGCTCCCTATGCCCTTGGATTGAACTATACCGCCGTGGATAGGCCGGAGCGCACGCCGCCGACGAGCTCGCCCGCCTGCGCACGTGGACCGAGCAGCTCCGACCACCTCCGGCGACGACCCGCACATCGACGTGACCGTCGCGACCTCCTGAACACCCCTGACCACCTCGCCGGGCCTCCCTCGCCGCCGGTAAGCCGCGCCACCCTTTCTTTTCCAGCGGCTACTGTTTTAGTTAAAGGAGGGACCGCGGGTGAGAGGGAGAGGAATCCAGGGGGTTAAGTGAAAAGTCAGAGACTCAAATGAATAGTGGCCCGAGGGTAGATCTGCGAGATTTGAATCAGTTTAACCCCAGGGGTCTCGGCGCAAACTGTTTTTCCAGAAAAACTTAATTAAAACCTGATTTAAATTTAAGCAGAAACTTTAAAAACCCATAACTTCTGTTTGGTTTATCCAAATTTGGTCAAACTAATTTTGCCAGACTCTAAATAACCTAACCTGTCTAAGAAAAATATAAAACCCCATAAGCTCTAGAGAAAAATATAAGGTTCTGATTTATTTTCAGTTTTGACCAAAAGCTTAATAATAGCAAGAAAAATGGTGGCACTATTTGACTAGAGTTGGAAAAATTTAGAGAAGTTATTATCTACCTACTGACCTAGTTAAAAATGTTAAACCTCTCTGTCCATTACATTAAGTTAGTTTTAACCCCTTATTCTAGAATATGCTTAAGTTTAAGGAAAAT
This sequence comes from Zea luxurians, assembly GCA_029449295.1. Lineage (NCBI taxonomy): Eukaryota > Viridiplantae > Streptophyta > Magnoliopsida > Poales > Poaceae > Zea > Zea luxurians. The sequence continues at coordinate 5,385,790 of JAOPSE010000005.1, read as the reverse complement.
AGAAAAAGTGATATAAATAATGAACCAAAGAGCACCCCTATTTTTGTTAAGATATTTAGTTAATATAGTTCACTGGAAAAATGTAATATACCCTGTTGTAGTGTAAGATAAGAAAGATACCTTTTAAATGAAGAAAATGGGGATAACTTAGAAAAACCCTACAAAAATACCCCTAAGGTGAAACCTCCCCAAACCTTAGGATAACTAATGTGTTGATAATAAGAACTTAAGAAAAATCTGAAATCTGTTGTTTGATATTTTTCAAAGGACAAGTTAGTTCTAATCACTCTTTTTGCACCAAACTTTAAAAATCCATCATTAATTAACCATTGTGTGGCTCTCTGTCATTTTTGGCACAAGAGCTTTTCATCACTGTTTAAGGCCAGCAAAAATAACCATTAGGTCAGAAACCAATTTAATAAAAGACTTGTAGTGTAAAGTGGCCCATTTTGCCTAACTATTGTTATTTTTGTTTAAAGGCCAACTTTTGTACTTTAAGCCTCAAATTCCTAAAACAAGCTAGAATAGCCAGTGACAACCCACTGTAATTTTTACAGAATTTTTGGAATTTTCTAAGGTGCTGTCATAGTTCAAACCCCTACTAGAAACCCTAGATGGAAGTAAAGGAAAGGAAAAACGGATGATGAATTTTAATGTCCTCCTAAGACCTTTATTACTTGTCCACTAAAATCCATAAAGGCAATGCAAATCCAACATGTTATCCTAAAGGAAAAACCTAAACCCAAAAAGGTAATAAGTCTCCATGTACCACCAGAAGACCCCCGTAGCCAGGAACCCTAAGTTAATTCTTGACTTAACTTCTGTAGCTTAATGTTCTTAAATCTTGCATATTTGTGACATACATGTTCATTGCATTCGATAGACTGTAATCTTGCTGACGGAGAGTACATCCTCGTGCCGGAGCAAGGAACTGCCCAGGAGGTTGCCCCAGACCCAGCACCAGAGCCTGCACTAGAGGACCTGCCTGCCACTGCTTTGGAAGGCAAGCCTCGGTTTTATGCATAACCTATTATTTATGCTATTTTACTTCACTTAATGATTGTAGGATTGATTGTGCACTTAGGTGTAGGAATTGTTTGAAGCCCTAGTTGCATGATCTCAGGAATCCTTTTGAGATGGATACTAGTATGCTAGGTCGAGTAGCTGCTTTGCTAATTAGGGATCTCGGTAGAAGTCGAGTGATTTTTCTAGCACTCGCGCGAGGTCAGGACATTGATTGTAACCACCTTTTATGTCACATTGGTATTGGTATGTGGACACGGATCCATGGGGATACGTGGTCTATGAGGTAAATTGGAATAAGGATTAACGTGCGGATACCTGTGTCAAGCGTTTGAACGTACTAAACATATGCCGAGAAATATGGTAAATCGGTAAGCCTAGTACCTGATTGAACCTGGCAGTGGACATACCCCCTCACGCGACCTGAGACGTAGTCTCCCATTCCGGTTATGGTGGGTACAAGTGCGGTCACTGCACGACGGCCAGTCGGGGTCAGTGAGGCATTGTACGCCAAGGCGGTGAGCCCTGATCTGCTGACGGGGAATCGATGGGGACGGTTGATGTGTGTGGGGACGGAGTGCCCCTGCATGTCGTATGTTTAGGTTTACCTTGCAAGGATAAAACTCGATTCGAATCGTCTGCTTCTCGCAGCTAATGAGACTGCTTGATCCATTGTACTGCATTGAGTAACAAGTGGAACTGTGATGAGATGATACAAGATGTTGATTGCTAAAAATGCTTGCTACTATGTATGAATAGATAGTACACTTTTAGCCTTAATAGAGTCACACTTAATTTTGACAAAGTTAAAATCTTGATTTAGAAACTCAGCTAGTGCTTTTGGCAACCAAACCCCACAGCCAAACAGCTGCATGTCTAGAGGTAGAGGAGTATAGACTCCTCACACCGGGTAAGTCTAGCTGAGTATTAGTATACTCAGCCTTGCTTGTGGCACAATTTTTACAGGTTCCCTGGAAGACATGGTTGCTGGAGTAACTTGGCCATCCACCCTGCCACCGGGTTGGACTGTCGAGTGGGACCCTGCCTCGGCTGAGGAGGAGCATGAGGAGTGATGGGACAGGCTTCCCCACCTCTCCCTTTATTTATCGTTAGTTTATTTTCCGCTGCACTTCAAAACAATGATGGTTACTTTTGCGAAAACTCCGATGATGACAATGGTGATGTAATAATTTAATACTCTTCCATGCATGGTTTTAGGCTTTATTGCATTTGCTCTGTGACTCACCATCGAGTGAGAATGTGGTACTTGATCCTGTCAGTGGCCGTGTCGGACTAGATCCGAGGGATTGACGGGTTATTCCCATTTAAGTGTGGTCTAGCCTCTAAGGCCGAATTTAGGCACTTAAGTTGGAATAATTCGGGCGGTTCCGCCACAGCTGGTATCGGAGCTTGTACCACCACAGAGGAATCAATAAAACATGAATACCATCCCTTTTCTAAAGTAAAACTTGATAGCAACAATGTTGGATAGATAGTAGGGCGAGCAGGATAGACCTAGGACGTGAAGCCTTAGGATGGTAGAAGGGTAGCTAGGTGGCTAATTAACTAGGCCCTATAGGCCACTTTTACAGGATGGGAGTTTTTTTCCCCTATTCCTTCTATTTTCTTGTGAGGTCGTTCGGGACGTGCATGCATGCATTCTTAATTAAGCAAATGAATAGCTAAGTAAAAGGATGTAAAAAATGAGATAGCAGCTAACTAGGTCCCCAATGCCTTTTTCTTTTAGCTAGAGGCAAGCTGAGTGTTGTTTTTCCTTGTTCTTTTTGTACTTCTTTTTCTTTACTCACGCTTGACCGTGCACAGATGACTTCCCACGGATCCTCCGAGGATGGGGATGCACTGACCCACACTGACGGGCTTGCACGAGAGGGTTTTCCCCGCATCTTGTGGGAGGTACTTCAGGGAGCCGGATACTTGACACCCCCTCAGTACGCAGTGCAGCTGTTCGAGAAGCACCGGGTGCCTCGCTGTAGGGTGAGGATGACTTTGGAGCCTCATCCCCTGCAGCCAGGCTGGCGCTCCTTGGACTCCGAGTCTTTCGGGTACCGAGCAGAGGACACCATTGAGGCAATCGCGCTGCATGGACCGACTACCTTCTGCGGATTCCATCCCTTGGAGCTGGCTACCCACCCCATTGGGTTGTTCCCCGCGGAAAAGGAGGACGACCCGATGTGGAAGGATCGGGTGGAGCATGCTAAGGACATCTGGGCTCTCTACCCAGGCCACACCGCTCACTTGTCGGTACGATGCATGAACGCTCTGTACCGTCTGCAAGTGATGCGTGGGGAGGCCATGTCTCAGTTGATGGCACTACTGGAGGCTACCAAGATCACCCTGGACAACAGGGAGGAGCTCGTGGTGGACTTATCCCAGGAGCTGGTGGAGAAAGATTTGCAAGTGGAGCAGCTGACTGATGAGATCCATGAGTTGGAGGAGCTAGTGGGCACCAGGGAGAATACCATTGAGGTTCTCGAGGATCAGCTCCTCAACACTCAGCAGCAGCTAGCGGAGGCTAATGCGCACCTGGACATGCATCACCAAGAGATCCATGATGAGGAGGCTGACGAGGACGTGGACATCGAGGGAGGAGATGAGCCTGCCTCCAGTGTAGACACCGCTGGCTCAGGGAGACCCCCTTCCCCCGAGTCCAGCGTCGCCTCGTTTGCTCACTAGATGCCAGACTGATACTAGAAGTTGATGATAGTTGGACTCCTCGTCGCTAGCTTAGCTTTTGCACCCTTAGGGTACTAGGCTAGATAGAGTTGAGTCTTTTGATCGTTGATGTAACCAGTGTTAAAACTCTTTTGGAGGTTCAGGGATGATTAATGGCAGTTTAAATTTGGACGGAAGGTTTACCTTTCCGTTTTGTGTTATTTGGAATCTATCAAATTGCTTTAACTCCCCTACCATGTTTAAACCTTAAGCTTGGAGATGTGTTATTGAGCAACCATGTGATTTTTCAGATGGCTGGGAGAGCGCGCCGCGGTCAGAATGAGCACGTTCCTCCACCGCCACCGCCTCCCACTCTGCAGGAGCTCATGGCCCAGCAGAATGAGATCCTGCGACAGCTGGCACAGCGTCAGCCACCACCACAGCACTATGGTGGTGGAGACCATCAGCGTCACCTTGTCGCTGCTACCTACCAGGAGTTCCTTAGTACTCAGCCACCACTGTTTACCAGGGCAGAGGACCCACTTGATGCAGATGTGTGGTTGAGGGTGGTGGAATCCAAATTTCCACTGCTCCATGGGGCTTGCTCAGAGGTCACCAAGGTCAGGTTCGCCACTCAGCAGCTTCGCGGACCCGCAAGGACTTGGTGGGACCATTTTCTTGCCATGCAGCTAGAAGGTAGAGAAGTGGAATGGAGGGAGTTCAAGGCGGCTTTCAGAGGGCACCATATCCTCGCTGGCATCATGGACCGGAAGCTCAATGAATTTCTGGCACTCACCCAGGGCAACAGGACAGTATTGCAGTATGCCCAGGCCTTCAATGATTTGTGTCAGTATGCTGGATACCATGCAGATACGGATGAGAAGAAGCGAGACAGGTTCAGAAGGGGGCTCAGCACCAAGCTCCGTGATCGACTCAACACCGTCAGGGCCAACAGTTACAATGAGTTGGTCAACATGGCTATCTCCCAGGAGGACTGCATCTTAGCTCGACAGGCGGAGAAGAAGAGGAAGACCCCTGTGGCCGGTCCCTCGACGCAGCCACAGCGTTTCAGGATTGTGTCTGACTCACCGAGCAGGGGACCTCAGCAGCAGCAAGGAAGGTGGGTGATCAGGCCACCGCAGCAGCAGCAGCAGCAGCAGCAGGCACCCAACCGTGCCCAGTTTCCAGCCCAGAGGAACAATCAGCAGCAGCAGTACCGCCAGGCCAATGATAACAGGTGTTTCACTTGTGACAGCACTGGACACTATGCCAAGAATTGCCCCAAGAATCAGCAGAGGCAGGGGCAGAATGTTAACCAGAACCAAGGAAAGAGGCAGAAAGTGCAAGTGAGGCAGGGCAAGCTGAACTTCACTACAATGACTGACATCCCAGAGGGAGCACCCGTCATGACTGGTATCTTTACAGTTTTAAATTTTCCTGCTATTGTTCTTTTTGATTCTGGTGCTTCGCATAGTTTTGTCAGTGCCAAATTTAGTGTCAAGTGCCAGTTGCCCTTTCACCACACCAACGGGGCTATTACCATTTCAACCCCAGGAGGCAGGATTGCCACAAATCAAATCAGCAAGAATGTGCCCATAAAGTTTGGTAGTCTAATAATTAAAACCACCCTCCTCATTTTGGGTTTGGACAGCGTGGATATTATCTTAGGAACTGATTGGTTGACCCAACATCAGGCAATATTGGACATTGCAGCCAGAGCCATTGAAATTCATTCCCCTGCTTATGGCGAGGCTGTTTTGTATTTACCCAACCAGAGTGATACCCGGTCTTGTGCCTTTGCTATGGCAGAATCCCCGGTAAGGAAGATCCCAGTAGTCTGTGACTACCCCGATGTTTTTCCGGATGAATTGCCAGGAATGCCACCTGACAGAGATATTGAGTTTGCCATTGAATTGCAACCCGGGACTGCTCCTATCTCCAAGAGACCTTATAGGATGCCTCCCGCGGAACTGGTAGAATTGAAGAAACAATTGCAAGAATTGTTGGACAAGGGGTTTATTCGTCCAAGTACTTCACCTTGGGGATGTCCAGCTTTATTTGTAAAGAAGAAGGACGAAAGTTTGAGGATGTGTGTCGACTACCGCCCTCTCAATGCGATGACTATCAAGAACAAGTACCCGTTACCCCGCATTGATGTTCTGTTTGATCAGTTGGTGGGAGCCAAGGTATTCTCCAAGATAGACCTTCGCTCAGGCTACCATCAGATCAAGATCCGTGCCAGTGACATTCCCAAGACGGCTTTCTCTACCAGATATGGGTTGTATGAGTTTTTGGTGATGTCATTTGGATTGACCAATGCCCCGGCTTATTTCATGTACTTGATGAACTCGGTGTTTATGCCAGAGTTGGATAAGTTTGTGGTCGTTTTCATTGATGACATTCTGGTGTACTCCAAGAATGAAGATGAACACACTGAACATCTGCATATTGTGCTTCAGAGACTTCGTGACCATCAGTTGTATGCTAAGTTGTCCAAGTGTGAGTTCTGGTTGAAGGAGATAAAATTCTTGGGTCACACAATTTCTCAAGATGGGATATCAGTCGACCCTGAGAAAGTGCAAGAGGTGATGGACTGGAAACCTCCGACCACGGTAAAGCAGATTAGGAGTTTTCTGGGTTTAGCAGGATATTACCGACGATTCATTCCGGATTTCTCCAGAATTGCTAAGCCAATGACTGAACTGTTGAAAAAGGGAGTCAAATTTGAGTGGAGCCAAAAATGTGAAGATGCTTTTCATACCTTGAGGCAACAGTTGACAACAGCCCCAGTGCTAGCCCAACCCGACAATACCAAGCCATTTGAGGTTTATTGTGATGCTTCTGGTACCGGATTGGGATGTGTCTTGATGCAAGAGAACCGAGTAATTGCTTATGCTTCCCGGGCACTCAGGCCCCACGAGCAAAACTACCCGACACATGATTTGGAGTTGGCAGCAGTAGTTCATGCCCTCAAGATATGGAGACACTACTTGATGGGAGCTCACTGTAACATTTACACTGATCACAAGAGCCTCAAGTACATTTTCACTTAGGCAGATCTGAACATGAGACAAAGAAGATGGTTGGAGTTAATCAAGGATTATGATTTGGAGGTGCATTACCATCCTGGTAAAGCAAATGTTGTGGCAGATGCCTTGAGCCGAAAAGCCCAATGTAATTGCATGGACATGGATGCAAGAATCACTACCTTGTGTGATGAGTTGTGCAAGCTTAATCTGGAAGTTGTTCCTTCCGGTGAATTGAGATATATTGCAGTGGAGCCCACATTGCAAGAGCAAATAGCTCAGGCACAGTTTGGGGATAAAGGTGTTCAGGTTATCAAGGAAATGATCAAGCAGAAGGCAGAGAAATACAAGTGCTTCCGCCAGGACAGCAAGGGAACTTTATGGTTTGAAGATCGATTGGTTGTTCCCAAGAACCCAGAGCTCAGAAAGCAGATATTGGATGAAGCTCACCTTTCCAAGTTTTCCATGCACCCTGGTAGCAACAAGATGTACCATGAGCTCAGACCTCTTTATTGGTGGACCAGGATGAAGAGGGAAATTGCCAAGTACGTCTCAGAATGTGACACTTGTCAGAGGGTAAAAGCTAGTCATTTGAAAGCAGCAGGCCCTTTGCAACCCCTTCCCGTACCATCTTGGAAATGGGAGGATGTTTGCATGGACTTCATAGTGGGATTACCCAATACCTCCAGGCACCATGATTCTATATGGGTTATTGTGGACAGATTGACCAAGACTGCTCATTTCTTGCCAGTGCACACCACCCACAAGACAGAAAAGTACGCGGAAATTTACGTGGATCAAATAGTAAGATTGCATGGCATCCCAAAGACCATCATATCGGACAGAGGAGCACTGTTTGTGGCACGCTTTTGGGAGAAACTACAAGAAGCTCTCGGGACCCACGTAATCCGGAGCTCGGCATATCACCCGCAAACAGATGGTCAGACAGAAAGGGTAAATCAGATTTTGGAAGACATGTTGCGGGCATGTGCGCTACACTATGGAAAGGACTGGGACAAGTGTCTCTCCTTGGCAGAGTTCTCTTACAATAACAGCTATCAGTCCAGTCTGAAAATGGCACCTTTTGAGGCTTTGTATGGGAGAAGATGCAGAACCCCGCTGAATTGGTCTCAAGCAGGAGAGAGGGAGATATTTGGGCCAGATTTGGTAATTGAAGCAGAGGAAAAGGTCAGAGTCATCAGGAAGAACTTGGAAGCTGCTCAGGCCAGGCAAAAGAGTTATCATGACCAGAGACGGAAGCCACTACAGTTTGAGGTGGGAGATCATGTCTATCTTAAGATATCGCCAACCAAGGGTATCCAGAGATTCGGGATCAAGGGCAAGTTGGCCCCTCGATACATTGGACCCTATAAGATCAAAGCAAATTGTGGACCTGTAGCTTATCAGTTGGAATTGCCACCCTGCATGTCCGCAGTCCACAATGTGTTCCATGTATCTCAGCTGCGGAAATGTGTTCGTCTACCCACTGAAGTGCTACCGGAGCCAGACATTGAGATAGAACCAGACTTGTCCTACCAAGAGTACCCCGTCAAGGTATTGGATCAGAAGAAAAGGTCAACTCGGGCAAGATCAATCAGAATGTATAAGGTTCAGTGGAGTCACCATTCAGCAGAAGAAGCTACATGGGAGACGGAGGATTTTCTACGCTCTCGCTTCCCCGACTTTCTACCCAAAGGAATCGGTATGTAACCCAAAACCCCACCCCCACCTGCCCTTTGAAGTCAATTATAAGAAAAACTTAGATAACAAGGATAGTCTAAGTAATGGATTTAACTTAAGAAGGGCTTCCTTCTGAAGTTGCAAAGAGGATGACATTCGAAGAGCAGTTAGGGAAGTGGAACTTGAGTTTAAAGGGGAAGTAGCACCAGCACACCTTTAAAGCATCCCTCCAAGGGACTCTACCTGAAATCTCGGGACGAGATTCCTTTAAGGGGGGAGGGCTGTAACACCCCAGGTGTTACTCAGGGTGTCCACCCCAGGGTTACCCCTTTTAACCCATAGTTACATAGTGAATTGTGGGCAATGTATCTCAATCTTGGAATTCAAGGTCCTAATCAAGTGCAAACTATCTTGGATATCATGCCCTAGCTTGTAATGCACATCTAAGTGGAGATCTCCCAAAACCCTAGAACAAAACCCCCATAGGTAATTATAACCCTAATTGAAGCCATGATCAAAAGATCATGTAAACATCATGATCATGGTTTGGGCCAAATATAAAAGTTGTAATATACTTAATAACCTACAAATAATAGTAAGGAAGTGCCCCCAAAAAGTTTTCAGAAAGGCCCTAAAAAGATCACCCAAGTTTGAACACAAGGGAGGAATTCAGATTTTGCCTAAGTCAAAAACCAACCCTTAGGCAAAGATCCCTCATGTTCACCTTGATTTCCTTTTCAAAACTAGTCGACCCAAATAACAAAATGGCGCCAAATGAACCCTAGAATGCCCTGGAAAAGTTTGAACCCAAACCAAAACCGTTTGACACGCCTTGGCATTGGTTTTGTCTCGGTTTACACAGGGCAGACAGACAAGACTTGGCGCTGTCGTATCTCTTCGACCAGGCCACATCTACCCTTGGAACTTACATGAACTAGGTAGCCCTAGGTGCAAGGAAGAGATCTCCCACAGGCGCTAGGGCAAGATTCGTACGCCTGGCCGCTCAGTAGAGCGAAGAACACGGGCAGAAGCAACGCGCCACGTGTTCGACGCGCTCTGAGCTCGCCAAAGCACGCCCGCGCGCGCGCCCCGCGTGCCCGCGTCGCGCCAAACGGTCGGGCCGGCGCCTTGGCCGCGTCCGCGCCTATAAAACCCGTCCCAGCGCTCGGTTGCTTCTCCCAGTGCCTCCTCCGTACCTCACCGGACTCGCCCGAGCCAGCCATCGCCTCCGGCGACCTCCCCGCGACCCGCCAGTGCCGGCCGAAAGCCACCGTCGTGGCCAACCCCTCTCCAGCCCCCCCTCCGTCCGATCCAAGCCCCCAGTTAGCTTCCTGGTGAAGCCGTAGGCCGTGCTCAAGCTTGAACCGAGGGCCTGCGTCACCGGAGTAGCCGAATCACGCTCACCGGACTTCACCCGACCGCCGGCAACCGTGGACCGAGGTGCACGGTGAGTCTCTCTTCGATTCCTTGCACGGTTAGACTCCTTAGACCTCCATGAAGCTCCCTATGCCCTTGGATTGAACTATACCGCCGTGGATAGGCCGGAGCGCACGCCGCCGACGAGCTCGCCCGCCTGCGCACGTGGACCGAGCAGCTCCGACCACCTCCGGCGACGACCCGCACATCGACGTGACCGTCGCGACCTCCTGAACACCCCTGACCACCTCGCCGGGCCTCCCTCGCCGCCGGTAAGCCGCGCCACCCTTTCTTTTCCAGCGGCTACTGTTTTAGTTAAAGGAGGGACCGCGGGTGAGAGGGAGAGGAATCCAGGGGGTTAAGTGAAAAGTCAGAGACTCAAATGAATAGTGGCCCGAGGGTAGATCTGCGAGATTTGAATCAGTTTAACCCCAGGGGTCTCGGCGCAAACTGTTTTTCCAGAAAAACTTAATTAAAACCTGATTTAAATTTAAGCAGAAACTTTAAAAACCCATAACTTCTGTTTGGTTTATCCAAATTTGGTCAAACTAATTTTGCCAGACTCTAAATAACCTAACCTGTCTAAGAAAAATATAAAACCCCATAAGCTCTAGAGAAAAATATAAGGTTCTGATTTATTTTCAGTTTTGACCAAAAGCTTAATAATAGCAAGAAAAATGGTGGCACTATTTGACTAGAGTTGGAAAAATTTAGAGAAGTTATTATCTACCTACTGATCTAGTTAAAAATGTTAAACCTCTCTGTCCATTACATTAAGTTAGTTTTAACCCCTTATTCTAGAATATGCTTAAGTTTAAGGAAAATAGAAAAAGTGATATAAATAATGAACCAAAGAGCACCCCTATTTTTGTTAAGATATTTAGTTAATATAGTTCACTGGAAAAATGTAATATACCCTGTTGTAGTGTAAGATAAGAAAGATACCTTTTAAATGAAGAAAATGGGGATAACTTAGAAAAACCCTACAAAAATACCCCTAAGGTGAAACCTCCCCAAACCTTAGGATAACTAATGTGTTGATAATAAGAACTTAAGAAAAATCTGAAATCTGTTGTTTGATATTTTTCAAAGGACAAGTTAGTTCTAATCACTCTTTTTGCACCAAACTTTAAAAATCCATCATTAATTAACCATTGTGTGGCTCTCTGTCATTTTTGGCACAAGAGCTTTTCATCACTGTTTAAGGCCAGCAAAAATAACCATTAGGTCAAAAACCACTTTAATAAAAGACTTGTAGTGTAAAGTGGCCCATTTTGCCTAACTATTGTTATTTTTGTTTAAAGGCCAACTTTTGTACTTTAAGCCTCAAATTCTTAAAACAAGCTAGAATAGCCAGTGACAACCCACTGTAATTTTTACAGAATTTTTGGAATTTTCTAAGGTGCTGTCATAGTTCAAACCCCTACTAGAAACCCTAGATGGAAGTAAAGGAAAGGAAAAACGGATGATGAATTTTAATGTCCTCCTAAGACCTTTATTACTTGTCCACTAAAATCCATAAAGGCAATGCAAATCCAACATGTTATCCTAAAGGAAAAACCTAAACCCAAAAAGGTAATAAGTCTCCATGTACCACCAGAAGACCCCCGTAGCCAGGAACCCTAAGTTAATTCTTGACTTAACTTCTGTAGCTTAATGTTCTTAAATCTTGCATATTTGTGACATACATGTTCATTGCATTCGATAGACTGTAATCTTGCTGACGGAGAGTACATCCTCGTGCCGGAGCAAGGAACTGCCCAGGAGGTTGCCCCAGACCCAACACCAGAGCCTGCACTAGAGGACCTGCCTGCCACTGCTTTGGAAGGCAAGCCCCGGTTTTATGCATAACCTATTATTTATGCTATCTTACTTCACTTAATGATTGTAGGATTGATTGTGCACTTAGGTGTAGGAATTGTTTGAAGCCCTAGTTGCATGATCTCAGGAATCCTTTTGAGATGGATACTAGTATGCTAGGTCGAGTAGCTGCTTTGCTAATTAGGGATCTCGGTAGAAGTCGAGTGATTTTTCTAGCACTCGCGCGAGGTCAGGACATTGATTGTAACCACCTTTTATGTCACATTGGTATTGGTATGTGGACACGGATCCATGGGGATACGTGGTCTATGAGGTAAATTGGAATAAGGATTAACGTGCGGATACCTGTGTCAAGCGTTTGAACGTACTAAACATATGCCGAGAAATATGGTAAATCGGTAAGCCTAGTACCTGATTGAACCTGGCAGTGGACATACCCCCTCACGCGACCTGAGACGTAGTCTCCCATTCCGGTTATGGTGGGTACAAGTGCGGTCACTGCACGACGGCCAGTCGGGGTCAGTGAGGCATTGTACGCCAAGGCGGTGAGCCCTGATCTGCTGACGGGGAATCGATGGGGACGGTTGATGTGTGTGGGGACGGAGTGCCCCTACATGTCGTATGTTTAGGTTTACCTTGCAAGGATAAAACTCGATTCGAATCGTCTGCTTCTCGCAGCTAATGAGACTGCTTGATCCATTGTACTGCATTGAGTAACAAGTGGAACTATGATGAGATGATACAAGATGTTGATTGCTAAAAATGCTTGCTACTATGTATGAATAGATAGTACACTTTTAGCCTTAATAGAGTCACACTTAATTTTGACAAAGTTAAAATCTTGATTTTGAAACTCAGCTAGTGCTTTTGGCAACCAAACCCCACAGCCAAACAGCTGCATGTCTAGAGGTAGAGGAGTATAGACTCCTCACACCGGGTAAGTCTAGCTGAGTATTAGTATACTCAGCCTTGCTTGTGGCACAATTTTTACAGGTTCCCTGGAAGACATGGTTGCTGGAGTAACTTGGCCATCCACCCTGCCACCGGGTTGGACTGTCGAGTGGGACCCTGCCTCGACTGAGGAGGAGCATGAGGAGTGATGGGACAGGCTTCCCCACCTCTCCCTTTATTTATCGTTAGTTTATTTTCCGCTGCACTTCAAAACAATGATGGTTACTTTTGCGAAAACTTTGATGATGACAATGGTGATGTAATAATTTAATACTCTTCCATGCATGGTTTTAGGCTTTATTGCATTTGCTCTGTGACTCACCATCGAGTGAGAATTTGGTACTTGATCCTGTCAGTGGCCGTGTCGGACTAGATCCGAGGGATTGACGGGTTATTCCCATTTAAGTGTGGTCTAGCCTCTAAGGCCGGATTTAGGCACTTAAGTTGGAATAATTCGGGCGGTTCCGCCACATCTGGCGGAGCGGAGTTCGCCGTCTTCCGGGGCTTTAGCCCGAGTCTGAGCCCTGGGTCGGGCGGAGCGGAGTTCGCCGTCTTCCGGGGCCTTAGCCCGAGTCCGCCGTCTTCCGGGGCCTTAGCCCGAGTCCGAGCCCTGGGTCTGGCGGAGCCTCCTATGGCACCTCTGGCAAAGCCTGGTCGCCCGTCGGTCTTACTCTTTGCGTTAAATGCCCCGGTGACTTGGTCGGTTGGCGCGGTGATTTAGTCAGGGTTGCTTCTTAACGAAGGCAAGGCCTCGGGCGAGCCAGAGATGCGTCTGCCGTAAAAAAGGGGGCCTCAGGCGAGACGGAAACACCTCAGGGTCGGCTGCCCTTGCCCGAGGCTAGGCTCGGGCGTGGCGTGATCGAGTCGCTCGTACGGACTGATCCCTGACTTAATCAAACCCATCAGGCCTCTGCAGCTTTATGCTGATGGGGGTTACCAGCTGAGAATTAGGCGTCTTGAGGGTACCCCTAATTATGGTCCCCGACAGTAGCCCCCGAGCCTCGAAGGGAGTGTTAGCACTCGCTTGGAGGCTTTCGTCGCACTTTTTTGCAAGGGGACCAGCCTTTCTCGGTTGCACTTTGTTCCGGTGGGTGCGCGAGCGCACCCGCCGGGTGTAGCCCCCGAGGCCTCGGAGGAGTGGTTTCACTCCTTCGAGGTCTTAATGCCTTGCGTAATGCTTCGGCTGGTCTGGCGGTTCCCTCATGCGAACAGGCCGTAGCCCGAGTGCACTGTCGGGGCCCAAGTTCTCGGGCTGGTATGTTGACGCTGTCAACGATTCGGCCGGAGCCGGGTTTGCGAGAGCAGCCCCCGAGCCTCCGCACAGGGCGAGAGGACGATCAGGGACAGACTCGGCTTTTTTACATATGCCCCTACGTTGCCTTTCCGCAAGGAGGAGGGGGGGAGAACGCCATGTTACCCTCGATGGGCACCGAACATGGTGTCTCCGGTGAGCTGCAATCGGGTAATCCGAGTGGACGTCCGTGCCCCGTTCGTTGGGGGTCGGCTAGGGGCCCGGAGGCACGCCCAAAAGTACCTGCGGGTGATCTGCCGGACCCGGTCCCCTGGCGACGGGGTCCGAGGGCTCGTTGCCTCCCTCCGATGGGATTCCGTTACAGGATCGTTCCCGCTGGTCTCGGAAATGTCCTAGGGTACCTCGGGAGCGCAGCCCGAGCCTTGGTTATGTATCGAACGTACCCCTGGTCATCCCTCGCTCGGTGTCTGAGGCGACTGTGAACCCTTCGAAGGGCCAGCCTTCGAACCCCTGATCAGTAATGGGCGCAGAGCCCGAGTAGCCTGAGGCGGTCGTGGAACCTTTCGGGAGGCCGACCTTCGAACCCCTGACCAGTAGTGGGTGTCGGGCCCACGCGATCTGAGGCGGCTGTCGAACCCTTCGGGGGGGCAGCCTTCGAACCCCTGATCAGTAAGGAGGCTCGGAGCCTAGTTCCTTCACGGGGAAGGATCCCTTTGGGGGTATCCCCTTTCCCGGTCCCTGTTGCAAGAGATAGAGAAAGAGAAAAAAGGAAAAAAGGATACGAAACCGAGCGACGTGGCGTACCTTTTTTGGTGTGGTCGTGTTGGCGAAGGCGAAGCGTCGCCAGCTGCTCCTGCCAGAAACGTCGCCTGTCTAGCCGCGAAGTTAATGCGCCGGGGCGAGCGGTCGGCGATGCTGCCGTTGCGTGCGCGAGCCGTTCGAGGTACGGGTCACGGGCGCGTCGTCTTCACACCGTGAGAGGGGGTTCTCTCACTGCCTCCGGATGGGACATGAGCTTGGCCGATGGCGTGACCGCTGCTCTCGCGCGCCTGCCACCGTCATTACTGCCGGCCCACTTTTGACCGCGTTTGACCGTTGCGTCAGGCTGGCGCTGCTGGGTCGCGCGCTGGGTCGCCTCGAATCGCGGTATCGGTTCCGCAATCGAGGAGGTGCGGTGGTGGCGCAAGTGGTACAGCGGCTTGCATGCAGCATCCGGCACACCGGTTGCGCGACGCGTGGGCTTAGGCCTCCGTGCTGGCAGGTTAGGAGTCGAAGAGGCGCGGCCACTTGGCGGGGTTGCATGCCGTCTGCATGGCTGCCTGCCCCTTTTGCCCGTTGGCCTGGGCAAAAGTGGAGGGTCGCTTTTAACCGCTGGGTGGTTGCGTGCGCCGTGCGCGGCGGTTTGGCTTCTTCTGCTCGGAGCCGATCTTGTGAGACATGTGGGACCCAGCCCCCGCGTCACAGGGAAGGGCCCCGGAGGCGTGCTGGAGAAGACTCGGCCCGCGACGGTTGAGGGTGCGAGCAGGGAGAGTCGCCTTTAAAAGGAGGGCGACCCCTTCCGTAAGGCGACCATGCCTTCTTCCTGCCTCATGCATCGTGTCTCTCCACCTTTCAAGCCCCCGGATGGGGGAAACCGCCGTCTTTTCGCCCCATCGTTGGAGGAAACGCAACTCCGTGGGAGCTGGTACCTTTCAGCCATCGTTCGGCTTCAAGGATTTTCATCAGGCAGCCCGGTTGCTCCCTTCCGCTGGGGGTCGCCCGAGACGGTGACCACCAGCTCCTGGGTGGGGAGGGGCAAACCGGACTGCGATCTAGGCCCCACCCTCAGCTTCAAGGATGTTCATCATCCTCGCTGGGGTGGGCGCCGGACTGAGCCGGCGCTCTGCCTCCCGCACGGGTTCGTGGGTCATCCTCTCCCACGATGTTCGTGGGAGAGGGCGCCCATTGGCCCTACGGGCGGCCCGGACTTCGACAACGTGGGGTGGATCGGCGGCGGACGTCGTCACCTCCAGCGTGTCGGGTCCGGTGGCTCGGCTCCGGCGGCCCCTTCTGCTGGGGGGCGGCTGCCGCGCCGTGTACACGGGAGACCCACCCTAGACGCCGCGCGCTGCTGGGGCGGCGTTCGTGTTCTGGGGTGGTCCTGCCTTTGCACCGGGGCGGCGCCTTTATGCGGAGGCCGGCGCCCCACTCATCTGGGAGGATTTGAGTGGGGATCTGCCGGAGGGCTGATGGCTCCTGCCGTCAGTGCCGAGGCGGAGGCGGCTCGAGAAGTCCCCGTCACCGACGGGATTACCGCCACCATCCGCGCGTCGGGCCTCCGGCTCTTTGTACTTGTCCTCGCCCCTCGAGCGTCGGCGTGGGCGAGGGCAAGGCTGCAGCGGCGCCTACCCTGAGGCCTGCGCTGTTATAGCTCGACCGTCCGGAGTGGGGGCCGTCGTCGTCGTGGCCAGAGCGGGCGGCGGCGAGCCGCCCGTCAGTCTCCTGCAGCCCCGCAGGCCCACCCCCATCGAGTGGGGTTGTTCGTACCTGCGGAGGGGGAACCAGAGTTCCGTTTGTAACGGCACTTCGAGTGCCAGTTTGTTTGTTCATTTCGGCTTTCGGGGCCTGAACATGTAAGTAACTCCGGCACAGAGCCGTGTTTTTTCCTCATTTTCGAGCACTAAGATTCATCTGCTGATTATCTGAACCGCTTCACCAAGCATGAGTCGCCCCGTGTCAAGGTGACGAGTGAGGTATCCGTATCCCGGAGGCGTAGGAGTCCCTCGGCTCGGTCGGACCTGTTGTCCGAGGCTCCTCTAGCTTAGTTAAAGAGACCCCTCGGCCGCTTCTTCGACGAGCCGAGGCCGGGGGTAGCGATATCAGCATGAGCAGAGGCGGAGTCGGCTCGAAAATAAAACCTATTTGGCCGGAGCCTAGCCGAGTTGTCCGTTGGCAGGATTGACGTCGGAGTTGATCAGCCGAGGCTTCGGACCGGGCTGGCGCCCTCGGAAGGTGGTCGGCCGAGGCCCCGGAGGTGGCCAGCCGAGCCGCCCGCTCGGGCCGGATCCGGAGAAGTCCCTGACAGCGATTGCTCGGGCGTGGTGATGACGTCGTCCTTCGGAGCGGAGGCCCTCGGACCGCGTCGCCTGCCCGAGGCTAGGTCGGGCCTTGCTGAAGGTGCTGTCGATGCCGATGGTGTCATCGCCCTCTTCCAGCGTCAGGACCCAAGCCTGCAGGACCAGATTGTCTTGTAGCGTGGGCCTTGTGTGGCCGTCGAGGCCGGAACACACACCCTTGTTGCGTGTTAAAGCTGCGTCTCTCTTCCTCTTGTTTCGAGTATCTGGACTTTTTGTCGGTAACAGGGATGTTTGTGCGAGCGAAAGTTGCTTCTCGCGGAAGGTGAGGAGTGAGGTATCCGTATCCCGGAGGCGTGGGAGTCCCTCGGCTCGGTCGGCCTTGCCGCTTACGCGCACTTTTACTCGTCCATGAGGCCCTGTCACCGACTCGGTCGAGAAGGCTCGAAGAATCGCTTCGACAGAAGGGCTTCCGAACGTAGAGACTTATTCGATCCGCGGAGTCACCCTATCCGAACGCGAGTTACTTATCGCAGAAGGTGATGAGTGAGGTATCCGTATCCCGGAGGCGTAGGAGTCCCTCGGCTCGGTCAGCCTTGACTGCTTACGCGTACCCCGTCGTTTCCGGGACCCACTTTTCGAAGTAGTCAGAAAGCACGAAAGATATTCTGGTAAAAGAGATTTTCTGTTCGAGGAAAATTTTGACGCAGAGGGGGTTTCCCCCCTTTTAGCCCCCGAGGGAGGGTCGGGCCTTGCCGAGGCGAGGCCGACCCTTCCTTGTTGACTAAACTTTGCGTGGGTGCGAGGTATATGAACAACTTGGAAACATCTTAAGGGTAGAAGCGACGTAGCTGTTGGATGTTCCAAGCGTTGCCGTAGACCTCGCCTTGACTGTTGGCCAGCTTGTACGTTCCAGGCTTCAGAACTTTGGCGATGACGAATGGCCCCTCCCAGGGGGGCGTGAGCTTGTGCCTCCCTCGGGCGTCTTGCCGCAGCCGAAGCACTAGGTCGCCCACCTGGAGGTCTCGGGGTCGGACCCCTCGGGCGTGGTAGCGTCGCAGGGACTGCTGATACCGCGCCGAGTGTAGTAAGGCCCTGTCCCGAGCCTCGTCCAGCTGGTCCAGCGAGTCTTCTCGGCTAGCTTGGTTGCTTTCGTCGTCGTAGGCCCTCGTCCTTAGGGAGCCGTATTCCAGGTCCATGGGCAGGACGGCCTCGGCCCCGTAGACCAGGAAGAACGGCGTGAAACCCGTGGCTCGGCTCGGCGTCGTCCTCAGGCTCCAGACCACCGAGGGGAGTTCCTTCATCCACCGCTTGCCGAACTTGTTGAGGTCGTTGTAAATCCGAGGCTTGAGCCCTTGTAGAATCATGCCATTGGCGCGCTCTACTTGCCCATTCGACATGGGATGAGCTACGGCGGCCCAGTCCACCCGGACGTTGTGATCCTCGCAAAAATCCAAGAATTTTTTGCCGGTGAACTGGGTGCCATTGTCGGTGATGATGGAGTTCGGGACCCCGAAGCGATGGATGATGTTGGTGAAGAACGCCACCCGCCTGCTCGGACCTGATGCTGTTCAGGGGTCGGACCTCGATCCACTTGGAGAATTTGTCGACGGCGACCAGCAGGTGCGTGTAGCCCCCGGGCGCCTTCTGCAGAGGGCCAACGAGGTCCAGACCCCACACAGCGAAGGGCCAAGTGATGGGTATCGTCTGCAGAGCCTGAGCGGGCAGGTGGGTCTGCTTCGCATAGAATTGGCACCCTTCGCAGGCGCGGACAATTCTAGTGGCGTCAGCCACCGCCGTCGGCCAGTAGAAGCCTTGGCGGAAAGCGTTCCCGACGAGGGTTCGAGGTGCTGCATGATGGCCGCAAGCCCCCGAGTGTATTTCCTGCAGGAGTTCCTGACCCTCGGCGATGGAGATGCATCGCTGGAGGATGCCCGAGGGGCTACGGTGGTAGAGCTCCTTCTCATCGCCCAGCAAGACGAACGACTTGGCGCGTCGCGCCACCCGCCGAGCCTCGACTCGGTCGAGGGGCAGTTCTCCCTGGCGGAGATATTGCAGGTACGGGGTCTGCCAATCTTGATCTGGCGTGACCCTGCTCCACTCCTCCTCGATGCGTAGGGCTTCGCCCTCGGGGGCCGAGGGCTCCTCGGGCTGAACCGAGGATGGCTCGGGCTGGGCCGAGGTCACCTCGGACGGGGCCGAAAGCGTCTTGGGCTCGGGCGCGTCGCTGAACTTGACCGAGGGTTGGTGCAGATCCCGGGAGAAGACGTCCGGGGGAACCGTCGTTCGCCCCGAGGCTATCTTTGCCAGCTCGTCCGCAGTCTCGTTGTAGCGCCGGGCGATGTGGTTAAGCTCGAGCCCGTAGAACTTGTCTTCCAGGCGTCAAACTTCATCACAGTAGGCCTCCATCTTCGGGTCGCGGCAGTGGGAGTTCTTCATGACCTGGTCGATGACGAGTTGCGAGTCACCGCGAGCGTCGAGGCGTCGGACCCCTAGCTCGATGGCGATCCGCAATCCGTTGATCAGAGCTTCGTACTCAGCCACATTGTTGGACGCCGGGAAGTGGAGGCGTAGCACGTAGCACAGGTGTTTCCCGAGGGGTGAGACGAAGAGCAGGCCCGCGCCGGCTCCCATCTTCATCAGCGACCCGTCGAAAAACATGGTCCAGAGCTCCGGTTGGATCGGAGCCGTCGGCAACTGGGTGTCAACCCATTCGGCTACGAAGTCCGCCAGTACCTGGGACTTGATGGCCTTCCGAGGGGTGAACGAGATTGTCTCGCCCATGATTTCCACCGCCCACTTTGCTATCCATCGCGAGGCTTCTCGGCACTGGATGATCTCCCCCAGGGGGAATGATGACACCACAGTCACCGGATGAGACTCGAAGTAATGTCGCAGCTTTCGCCTCGTCAGGATCACTGCATACAGCAGCTTCTGAACTTGTGGGTAGCGGAACTTGGTTTCGGACAGCACCTCGCTGATGAAGTAAACCGGCCTCTGAATGGGCAAAGCATGCCCCTCTTCCTGCCTTTCGACCACGATCGCGGCGCTGACCACCTGAGTGGTAGCGGCGACGTAGACCAGGAGGGCTTCTCCATTGGCTGGGGGTACCAAGACGGGCGCCTGGGTGAGGAGTGCCTTCAGGTTCCCGAGGGCTTCCTCGGCCTCGGGAGTCCAAGTGAAGCACTCGGCCTTCCTTAAGAGACGGTACAGGGGCAGGCCTCTTTCGCCGAGGCGCGAGATGAAACGGCTCAAGGCCGCGAGACATCCCATGACCCTCTGTACGCCTTTTAGGTCCTTGATGGGCCCCATGCTGGTGATGGCTGCGATCTTCTCCGGGTTGGCTTCGATGCCCCGCTCGGAGACGATGAATCCCAAGAGCATGCCTCGGGGCACCCCGAAGACGCACTTCTCGGGATTGAGCTTGACGTCCTTCGCCTTGAGACACCGGAATGTCACTTCAAGGTCGGAGAGAAGGTCGGAGGCTTTCCTCGTCTTGACTACGATGTCATCGACGTAGGCCTCGACCGTGCGACCGATGTGTTCGCCGAACACATGGTTCATGCACCGCTGGTACGTTGCACCCGCGTTCCTCAAACCGAACGGCATGGTGACATAACAGTACATGCCGAAGGGCGTGATGAAAGAAGTCGCGAGCTGGTCGGACTCTTTCATCTTGATTTGATGATACCCTGAGTAGGCATCGAGGAATGACAGGGTTTCGCACCCAGCAGTGGAATCCACGATTTGATCGATGCGAGGTAGAGGGTAGGGAACCTTCGGACATGCTTTGTTGAGACCAGTGTAGTCTACACACATCCGCCATTTTCCCCCTTTCTTCCTCACAAGCACAGGGTTGGCAAGCCATTCGGGATGGAATACCTCTTTGATGAACCCTGCTGCCATCAGCTTGTGGATCTCCTCGCCTATCACCCTGCGCCTTTCCTCGTCGAATCGGTGCAGAGGCTGTCTGACCGGTCGGGCTCCGGCCTGAATGTCCAGCGAGTGCTCGGCGACATCCCTCGGTATGTCGGGCATGTCCGAGGGACTCCACGCAAAGACGTCGGCGTTTGCGCGGAGAAAGTCGACGAGCACTGCTTCCTATTTGGGGTCGAGCCCGGAACCGATCCGGACCTGCTTGGAGGTGTCGCCACTAGGGTCGAGAGGGACGGCCTTAACCGTCTCCGCCGGCTCGAAGTTGCCGGCATGTCGCTTCACGTCCGGCACCTCTCAGGAGAGGCTTTCCAGGTCGGCGATGAGGGCCTCGGACTCGGCGAGGGCCTCAGCGTACTCCACGCACTCCACATCGCATCCGAACGCGTGTTTGTACGTGGGGCCGACGGTGATGACTCCGTTGGGGCCCGACATCTTGAGCTTCAGGTAGGTGTAGTTGGGGATGGCCATGAACTTTGCGTAGCATGGCCTTCCCAGCACTGCGTGGTAGGTTCCTCGGAACCCGATCACCTCGAACGTCAAAGTCTCCCTTCGGAAGTTGGAGGGTGTTCCGAAGCAGACAGGAAGGTCGAGCTGTCCGAGGGGCTGGACGCGCTTCCCAGGAATGATTCCGTGGAAGGGCGCAGCGCCTGCTCGGACGGATGACAGATCGACGCGCAGGAGCCTGAGGGTCTCGGCGTAGATGATATTGAGGCAGCTGCCCCCATCCATCAGGACCTTGGTGAGTCTGACGTCGCCGATGACGGGGTCGACGACGAGCGGGTACTTCCCCGGGCTCGGCACGTGGTCGGGGTGGTCGTCCCGGTCGAAGGTGATGGGCTTGTCGGACCAGTCTAGGTAGACTGGTGCCGCCACCTTCACCGAGCAGACCTCCCGACGCTCTTGCTTACGATGCCGAGCCGAGGCATTCGCCGCATGCCCTCCGTAGATCATGAAGCAGTCGCGGACCTCGGGGAACTCTCCTGCTTGGCGATCTTCCCTTTTGTCGTCGTCGCGGGCCCTGCCACCCTCCGCGGGTGGCCCGGCCCGGTGGAAGTGGCGCCGAAGCATGACGCACTCTTCGAGGGTGTGCTTGACGGGCCCCTGATGGTAGGGGCACGTCTCCTTGAGTGCCTTGTCGAAGAGGTTAGCACCTCCGGGGGGCTTCCGAGGGTTCTTATGCTCGGTGGCGGCGACAAGGTCTGCGTCGGGAGCGTCGCGTTTCGCTTGCGACTTCCTCCTGCCTTTCTTCTTGGCGCCGCGCGGAGCAGACGCCTCGGGAGCATCTTCCGACGGGCAGCCCTGGGGCTGCTTGTCCTTTCGGAAGATGGCCTCGACCGCCTCCTTGCCGGAGGCGAACTTGGTGGCGATGTCCATCAGCTCGCTCGCCCTGGTGGGGGTCTTGCGACCCAACTTGCTCACCAGGTCACGGCAGGTGGTGCCGGCAAGGAACGCGCCGATGACATCGGAGTCGGTGATGTTGGGCAGCTCGGTGCGCTGCTTTGAGAACCGCCGGATGTAGTCCCGAATAGACTCTCCCGGCAGTTGCCGACAGCTTCGGAGGTCCCAGGAATTCCCGGGGCGCACGTACGTGCCCTGGAAGTTGCCGGCGAAAGCTTGGACCAAATCCTCCCAGTTGGAAATCTGCCCCGGAGGCAGGTGCTCCAACCAGGCACGAGCAGTGTCGAAGAGGAACAGGGGGAGGTTGCGGATGATGAGGTTGTCGTCGTCCGTTCCACCCAGTTGACAGGCCAGGCGGTAGTCCGCGAGCCACAATTCCGGTCTCGTTTCCCCCGAGTACTTTGTGATAGTAGTCGGGGGTCGGAATCGGGGCGGAAACGGCGCCCGCCGAATGGCTCGGCTGAAGACCTGCGGACCGGGTGGTTCGGGCGAGGGACTCCGATCCTCCCCACTGTCGTAGCGTCCCCCACGCCTGGGGTGATAGCCTTGGCGCACCCTTTCGTCGAGGCGTGCCCGACGGTCGCGATGAGGGTGCTCGTCGCCGAGGTGACCCGGGGCCGCAGGCGCGGTGTTGCGCGTGCGCCCGGTGTAGACCGAGGCTTCCCGCATGAGTCGGGAAGTCGCGGCACGAGGTTCCGAGGGGTACCCCTGCCTTCGGGAGGCGGAGCTCTCGGCCCGCCGGGCCGCAGCGCCTTCCAGGAGATGCTTGAGCTCTCCCTGGATTCGCCGACCCTCGGTGGTTGATGACTCCGGCATCGCGCAGAGGAGCATCGCCGCGGCTGCCAGGTCATGACCGGTCCCGCCGGATGCGGGTGGCGGCCTGTCCCTGGCCTCGTGGGCGATGCGGTGCTGGAGACCCTGGGGCAGGTGACGTATTTCTCCGGCCGGGGGCCGGCTTGCCCATACCTGCCCGGCGTCCCGGTGGATTGCCTCGAGCGCTCCTGCTCCCTCATCGAGCCCGGCCTGCGCCCCGCGGACTTGCTCGAGCTGTGGGTCGTGACCCCCCGCCGGAACGGGGACCACAGCTAGCTCCCGCGGGATGTCGGCGCGAGGCGCTGGCCCAGGGAGATCGCCATCCTCCGGCATGCCGAGACAGCTGCCTCCGGAGGGATCCCCTAGCTCGACGTGGAAACATTCGCGGCTCGGGCCGCAGTCCTTGTCATCAAGGCTGCGGCTGCCGTCGGAACAATTGGAAAGGCAGTAGTTGCATGCGGTCATGAAGTCCCGCATGGCACTAGGGTTGCCAGATCCAGAGAAATCCCAGCAGATGCTGGGGTCGTCATCTTCCTCGGACCCAGAGGGTCCGTAGGTCGAGGCGCCCGTCAATCGGTCCCAGGGCGACCGCACACGAAACCCCAGAGGGGTTGCACTCGCCTCAACGTGAGTGCCCGCCAGAGCGAGGTCGCTAGGCGGGTTGAAGTCGAGTCGAAATGACGAAGGATGGGGAACAGTCGGTACCTTTTTGTCGACGAGGAGCGACGAAGTCACGTCGGGGGCTGATCGCGCCGTCGTCTTGGGTACGAGGGCGACGTCCTGCAGGCCCTTCGTGAGCGTGCTGGCGTCGTCCACCTGCTCGGAGTCGACGTGCTGCGGGGGGATGGTGCTCGCCTTTGCCTCGAACGCGAGGGTGACGCTTAGTGTGTCCTACGTTGGGGCACTGGGGATGTCGATTTGCTCGACAGCCGTCGGAGCGCAGCCTCCCGCTCTGCCCTGGTTGCCCCGCCTCCTCCTCCTGCGATGGCGAGGGAGAGGATGGGGCGAGCTCGAAAGTTGTCCTTCCCCCACGCGGGAAAGACGTCGTCGATTCCGCCGCCGGCGGGCGGACTGTCCGCCACCATTGTCGCCGTCGCGCGGCGGTGGAAGGAGTACCATGTCGTAGCCGCTGTCGAGAGACATGAACTCGAGGCTCCCGAAACGGAGCACCGTCCCGGGTTGGAGAGGTCGTTGGAGACTGCCCATCTGGAGCTTGACGGGAAACTGCTCGTCAACACGCAGCGTGCCCCTACCTGGCGCGCCAACTGTCGGCGTTTCGAGACCGGGGGGTCCCCGAGCCGACGAGTGAGAGTGCCGCGTGCCCCAGCCCAGATGGGTCGAGCGCGTGGGCGAGCGCGAAGGGGGGAAAGAGCGAGGTCGGTGGCCGGAGCCGGGTCGTGACGAGGGAGACGGAGATCCCGCGGCCTTTCGTGTTCGCCCCGCGCCCAGGTCGGGTGCGCTTGCAGTAGGGGGTTACAAGCGTCCGCGCGGGTGAGGGGAGCGAGCGGCCCCAAGAGAGCGCCTGCCCCTGCCCTCGTTCCCGCGAGGCCAACCTTCTCTAAGAAGGCCCTAGTCCTTCCTTTTATAGTCGTAAGGAGAGGATCCAGGTGTACAAAATGGGGGTGTAGCAAGGTGCTACGTGTCTAGCGGGGGAGAGCTAGTGCCCTAAGTACATGCCAAGGTGGCAGCCGGAGAGATCTTGGCACTCAGCCGGTGTGGCGTCGTGGCTGTCGGAGGAGTAACGGAGCCTGATAGAGGGACAGCTGTTGGAACAGCTGTGCTCTTGCTGACGTCTCCCTGCTTCCATAAGGGAGTCGAGAGTCACCGTCGTCATGGGTCTAGTGGGGCGCCATCATTGCCTATCTGGCGGAGCTAGCCAGATGGGACGCCGGTCTTGTTCTCTGCGACCCGAGTCGGCTCAGGGTAGGGTGATGATGACGCTTCCTGTTGACGTGGCGGACTTGTGTCCTAGGTTGGGCGACGTGGAGGCTCCTCCGAAGTCGAGGTCGAGTCTGTCCTGCATGGTCGAGGCCGAACCTGAGCTCCTGGGTCGGGCGAGGCGGAGGTCATTCGGCAAAGGCCAGGGCGGAGTCCGAGCCCTGGGTCGGGCGAAGCGGAGTTCGTCGTCTTCCGGGGCCTTAGCCCGAGTCCGAGCCCTGGGTCGGGCGGAGCGGAGTTCGCCGTCTTCCGGGGCCTTAGCCCGAGTCCGAGCCCTGGGTCGGGCGGAGCGGAGTTCGCCGTCTTCCGGGGCTTTAGCCCGAGTCCGAGCCCTGGGTCGGGCGGAGCGGAGTTCGCCGTCTTCCGGGGCCTTAGCCCGAGTCCGCCGTCTTCCGGGGCCTTAGCCCGAGTCCGAGCCCTGGGTCTGGCGGAGCGGAGTTCGTCGTCTTCCGGGGCTTTAGCCCGAGTCCGAGCCCTGGGTCGGGCGGAGCGGAGTTCGCCGTCTTCCGGGGCCTTAGCCCGAGTCCGCCGTCTTCCGGGGCCTTAGCCCGAGTCCGAGCCCTGGGTCTGGCGGAGCCTCCTATGGCACCTCTGGCAAAGCCTGGTCGCCCGTCGGTCTTACTCTTTGCGTTAAATGCCCCGGTGACTTGGTCGGTTGGCGCGGTGATTTAGTCAGGGTTGCTTCTTAACGAAGGCAAGGCCTCGGGCGAGCCGAAGATGCGTCTGCCGTAAAAAAGGGGGCCTCAGGCGAGACGGAAACACCTCAGGGTCGGCTGCCCTTGCCCGAGGCTAAGCTCGGGCGTGGCGTGATCGAGTCGCTCGTACGGACTGATCCCTGACTTAATCAAACCCATCAGGCCTCTGCAGCTTTATGCTGATGGGGGTTACCAGCTGAGAATTAGGCGTCTTGAGGGTACCCCTAATTATGGTCCCCGACAGGGTGTTTTCACCTTGGGGTTATTTTTGTAGGGTTTTTCTAAGTTTTCCTTGTTTTATTAAAATAAAAGGTAGCCTATTTATTTTATACTAAACTAGGGTATGATAGATTTTTCCAGTGAACTACATTGAATAAGTACCCTAACAAAAATAGAGGTACCCTCTGGTTCATTATTTAAATCACATTTTCTATTTTCCTTAACCTTAAGCATATTGCAAAATAAATGGTAAAAACTAACTTAATGGGGTGGACAGAGAGATTTAGCATTTTTAATTAGGTCAGTAGGTGGACATAAACTTCTCCAAATTCTTCTAACCCTAGCCAAATAGTACAACTATTTTTCTTTCTATTATTGAGCTTTTGGCCAAAACTATAATTAAATCAGAACCTTAAAGTTTTCTATAGTACATAGGGGTTTTTATATTTTTATTAAGTAGGCCACATTATTTAGAGTTTGACAAAATTGGTTTGACCCAATTTGGATAAACTAAATAGAAGTTATGGATTTTCAATGTTTCTGTTCAAATTTAAAATCAGGTTTAATAAGGTTTTTTGAAAAAACAGTTTACATCGAGGTCCCTGGGCTAAAACTAAATCAACCCACTCAAATCTACCCCTGCGCCACTATTGCCCCGAGTCTCTGACAGTTCAAAAAGCCCCCCGACTTTCTCTTCCTCTCACCCGCGGTCCCTCTCAGGTGTAAACAGTACCCGCAGAGAAGAAAGGGGTGGCGCGGCTTACCGACGACGAGAGAAGTCCAGCGAGGGGTAGGGTTAGCTCGGGGAGGTTCTGACGGTCACAACGACGTACGGCTCACCGACGGGGATGGCTGGAATCGCTCAGTCCACGCGCGCAGGCGGGTGTCCTCGTCGGCGGCGGGTGTACCGGCCAAACCATGGCGACCTATTCCAATCCAACGACACGGTGAGCTTCCTGGGGTGATGCAGAGGCTATCTGTGCAATGAATGAGAAAATGGCTCAGTGATTTACCCGGTCCACGTGCGCCAGCGGGGGAATGAACTCCGGCGAGCACGATTTCGCTATTCCGGTGATGCGGGTCCACGGTTCAAGCTTGAGTAAGCTTCACGGCCTCACCAGGAAGCTATCTGAAGGCTTGGATCAAACGGAGGAGGACGGGAAAGGGGCTGGCCACGGTGGTTGCTCTCGGGCGGCTCTGGCGGGTCGCGGGGAGGTCGCCAGAGCTAAGGGTTGGCTCGGGGAAGTCAGGCGAGGTACGGAGGAGGCAACGGGGAAGGCAGCTGAGCACTGGGATGGGCTTTATAGCCGTGGCGCGGGCGTGGTCACGGGCGGCCGCGGGCGCGCGGGGGTTCGCGCACGGGCGTGCTCTGAGCGCGCCCTCGGGTGTCAGCCCGCGTCGAACACGTGGGAGCTCGCTTCTGCCATGGTTCAACAGCGGATTTGAGCACCATAGCGGGCGTATCTTGGCAAAGTCACTGTGTACGGTCGCTTCCCTGCTCCATATCCTACCTTTTTGCTATGAGTTCCAAGTCAAGATATGGTCGGGGTAGGGAGATAAAGGGGTGAGAAGTTGGCTGTGTCAGCTAGGTCCAAGCCAAGACAAAAATGGTGCCAAGTCGTGTCAAACGCCCTAGGGTAGGTGTCACCTCTTTCCAGGGCATTCTAGGGTTAATTTGGCGCCACTTTGTCAATTGGGTCGAAGTGTTTTGAATTTTGGATTAAGGTGAACATGTGGGATCTTTGTTCAAGGGTTAGTTTTTAGACTTAGGCAAATTCTGAATTTTCCCTTGTGTTCAACCTTGGGTGAACCTTTTGGGGCTTTTCTGAAATCTTTTTGTGGTTACTTTCTTACTATCAGTTGTAGGTTATGAAGCATACTACAACTTTTATATTTGGCCCAAGCCATGATCATAAGGTTTACATGACCTTTTGATCCTAGCTTCAATTAGGGTTCCTATTGTCCAAGAGGGGTTTGCTTTAGGGTTTTGGAAAATTCCCCCCCTTAGATGTGTATGACAAGCTAGGGCATGATATCCAAGATGGTTGGCACTCGTTTAGGACCTTGAATTCCAAGTTTGATGTATTTTGCCCAAACCAATCCACATGTGATAATAGGTTAAATGGGGTAGCCCTGGGTGGACACCCTGAGTAACACCTGGGGTGTTACACTTGAGTTGCCTCCCGAGTTCCGGGTTAGTCCTACATTTAACATTGCAGATTTGAAACCGTATTTGGGGGAAGAAGATGAGCTTGAGTCATGGACGACTCCACTTCAAGAGGGGGAGGATGATGAGGACATCACTTCTATACATACAATAAATGGACCGATAACACGATCGCGTGCACGACAGCTAATTCTCCAGGTACGTTCTACCCTAGTCAATTGTGTTTCAGAGCTTACGCTTGGGGCCATGGATGTTTTAATGATTATGAACCTTGGAGAGGACCAGCAAGGACTTGGGAAAGACCTAGTTGTTGAGGAGGAGCAGCAAGGGCGCCCACAACAGGAAAGAGATCAAGTCCGACTCGGCTGCGACTCCATCTCGGGTTCCAGGACCAGTCTGCACTAAAATGGACGCCCAAGATGCATCCGGACTCCGATTGCAACGGACTTGATATGGTTGGAAAGATAAGGAGATTATCTAACCAACCCAACTGGTTCCACCCTAAAATTCGGCCGGAGTCAACAGGAATCGTCGAAACAAATCAGCGTTCAGATTCTGTTTTGGTGCTGCGACACCGTATGTTGGGCCGTTGGGCCGTGTATCGCGTCGAAACCCATTAGGGGCACGTCCAGGGGTCACGCACGCCCTAATACTCTATTTTTTCAGCAGCCACCACCACATTAGGGTTGGGTTTTGCTTAAGTTTAGATCTGTCGAGAACAGTCGCCGTAGATCGGTTTGTGAGACCCCAACTTGTGAGCTTAATCATTCATCCACAATATTCTAGATTGTGTTCTTTCTTGTTCTTGCTTGTGTCTTCGATTCGCAGGCAAGGATTAGCCTTCATGGCAAGGTCAATCGCGCAGCGCACGGTTGATAACCAGAGGAGAAGTGGTGCTGCGATTGCGGGGTTCTAGTCGTGTTGATTGGAAGCCGGATCGTCTGTGTGACATCTTCACCGAATCGATAGTTATCTTCACCTGACGGAAGATCAGGCACCCCCGTTCCTATCACTGTTGTTACAGGAGAATTTTGTGTAAGGTAATCTCTTGTCCCACCCAGACTGATCTTGCAACACACAAGCTCTCAACATATCTTCGAGGATTTGATTAGTTCTTTCAGTCTGACCGTCTGTCTGCGGATGGTAAGCTGAACTGAAATTCAGATGTGTACCCAAGGATTCATGTTACTGCTGCATGAAATGAGAGGTGAACTGCGTTCCTCTGTCTGACACTATCTTATTTTGCACACCATGAAGACAAACGATCCGGGACATGTACAACTCTGCCAACACTGCACTGCTGTAGCTGGTCTTTTCGGGTATGAAGTGGGCCGACTTGGTTAAGTGGTCCACCACTACCCAAATGGAATCATAGCCGGCTCGAGTGCGAGGCAACGCGGGTCCTCGGTTCAAGCTTGAGTAAGCTTCACGCCCTCACCAGGAAGCTATCTGAAGGCTTGGATCGAACGGAGGAGGACGGGAAAGGGGTTGGCCACGGTGGTTGCTCTCGGGCGGCTCTGGCGGGTCGCGGGGAGGTCGCCAGAGCTAAGGGTTGGCTCGGGGAAGTCAGGCGAGGTACGGAGGAGGCAACGGGGAAGGCAGCCGAGCACTGGGACAGGCTTTATAGCTGTGGCGCGGGCGTGGTCATGGGCGGCCGCGGGCGCGCGGGGGTTCGCGCACGGGCGTGCTCTGTGTGGCGGAACCGCCCGAATTATTCCAACTTAAGTGCCTAAGTCTCGCCTTAAAGGCTGGACCACACTTAAATAGGAATAACCCGTCAGTCCCTCGGATCTAGTCCGACGAGGCCACTTATCCAGGATCGAATACCACTAGCTCACTCGAAGGTGAGGTACAGAGAAATACAATAAAACATAATACCACAAATTTAATAAGTATCATTAGTGATTACATTATCGGAGTTTTAGAAATAATAACCATAAATTTTAATGCAGCGGAAATAACTAACGGAGGAAACCGAGTAACATGGCGAAGCCTGGCCACGCTACTCCTCCTGGTCCTCTCCTGCGGAAGCAATAACCCACTCGACCATCTATCCCGGTGGCAGGGATGAGGGCCAAGTCACACCATCAACCAAATCAAGGAGGTACCTGCAAAAATTGTGCCACAAGCAAGGCTGAGTATACTAATACTCAGCTAGACTTACCCGGTGTGAGGAGTCTATACTCCTCTACCTCTAGACATGCAGCTGTTTGGCTGTGGGGCTCGGTTGCCAAAAGCACTAGCTAAGTTTCTAAATCAAGATTTTATCTTTGTCAAAGTTAAGTGTGACTCTCTTAAGGCTAAAAGTGTACTATCTACTCATACATAGTAACAAGCATTTTTACCAATCAACATCTTGTATCATCTCATCACAGTTTCACTTGTTACTCAATGCAGTACAATGGATCAAGCAGTCTCATTAGCTGCGAGAAGCAGACGATTCGAATCGAATTTTTATCCTTGCAAGGTAAACCTAAACACACGACATGTAGGGGCACTCCGTCCCCACACACATCAACCGTCCCCATCGATTCCCCGTCAGCAGATCAGGGCTCACCGCCTTGGCGTACAATGCCTCACTGACCCCGACTGGCCGTCGTGCAGTGACCGCACTTGTACCCACCATAACCGGAATGGGAGACTACGTCTCAGGTCGCATGAGGAGGTATGTCCACTGCCAGGTTCACTCAGGTACTAGGCTTACCGATTTACCATATTTCTCGGTATGTGTTTAGTACGTTCAAACGCTTGACACAGGTATCCGCACGTTAATCCTTATTCCAATTTTTCATCTCGTAGACCACGCATCCCCATGGACCGTGTCCACAGACCATCACCATTCTGTTATCAAAGTGGATACAACCAAATCCTGACCTCGCGCGAGTGCTAGAAAAATCACTCGACTTCTACCGAGATCCTACTTAATAAAGCAGCTACTCGTCTTAGCATACTAGTATTCATCTCAATGGGGTTCCTGAGATCATGCAACTAGGGTTCCAAACAACTCCTACACTTAAGTGCACAAACAATCCTACAATCATTAAGTGTAGTAAAATAGCATAAATAACAGGTTATGCATAAAACCGGGGCTTGCCTTTATTTTAACACTTAGATAGTGTTTGTCGGGTGGCACTCGCTTGGCGAGCATCTACTGGTTAAGTCCACCATCCTTCAGTACGTCCACCAACTGCATCTTGTGGGTGGCACCACATCACTGGCTCGATCATCATCTCTCGGTCCTATATGAGATGCAAGGTGCATATGTATGAATATAATGAAAGTAGCACAAGATATACAACGACACAGCGGTGAACTAAATATTAAATGAGAAGACACCGTAAACAACCATACGCTAGCACTAGTTATCTATACGTTCTCGGCGATCAACATTAACACCATTAAAAGGACAACAATGTTTTATTTATTTACGCGACGCAACTACGACATTACAAGTACGCATATCTTATTTATTTGGATACGGCTTTTCATTAGTTCTCTTATTGATCGCGCGAAAGCAATCAAGACAACGGAAGTTTAAACAGGACATAGACATCAATAACTATAAAACTTCTATCCATAACCAACTACAGCAAGCAAGCACAATAATCATGGACACATGTTAACATAAGTTAGACATTACAAGTCTAGGTCCGTTAAGTGCTAACTAAGCATTTTTAGTCAAAGGGTGAACTAAACAATTAAATGCGCACTGGCAGAATTTTTGGACAGCAGTACAGCAGTCACTTGTTTTAATCATAACTTTTCAAATATGAACCCAAAAATAGCAAACTAGAACTTTCTGGAAAGTTTAGAAAGTGCTCTACAACTTTGGTATTTTTATCACAACATGATTCCACACTTAGCAAGGTCAAAAAGTGCAACCACAGCAGCTCTGTCCAGATTTGGACAGATTCAGACTTGCGACTTCAAAAATTCGCATCTGAAGATTCAGATATCCAAATAAAGTGATTTTAGACTTTCTGGAAAGGTAATAAAATTGTCTACAATTTATTTATAAACATCACTGGCTGGTTTAACATGTATCAAGGGTAAAATATACTATGAAGGCTGTGCTGTCCAAAACTGGACAGATTCAGTCTTCCCACTTTAAACACATGTAACTTAATCTTCAGACCACCAAAAAGAGTGATCCAAGACTTTTTGGAAAGCTTGGAAAAAGCACTACATAACTTTTATAATCACCAAGAAGTGATTCCAGGTTTAACTAAATCAAATATTACAGTTTTCGAAATCTGTTCTGTCAGTGGACAGAACACAGCAAGCAGTTTGTAAAATTCATAACTCTTAAACTGTCAGTCCTATGGTTATGAAATTTTAACACAAGCAAGATCAGAAAAGCCTCTACAACTTTCTTATAATCGACAAGGACTGATTCTAACATTAACTTAAGCAAACAATACAGTTTCTGAAATCTGTACAGAATTTGGACAGATTCAGTTACTGAATTTGTAAAAAGCATAACTCCTAAACTATCAGACCTGTGGCTGTCAAATTTTAACACAAGTAAGATAATAGAGTTGTCTACAACTTTCTTGTGAACACCAATAACTGATTTCAACATTAACTTAATCAACCATTGCAATTTCTGAAATCTGTTCAGAAATACGACAGATTCAGATGCTGGGCTTGCGAAAAACACAACTCCTAAACGACCAGGTTTATGGCTGTCAAATTTTTGTACGGGCAAGATAATCATGTTATCTACAACTTTTCTATAGCACATATCCACAGAAAACACAATTTAGTTCATCAAACATACATCACACCGAAAACAGTACGTGCAGCCCAAAACAGCAATTATCAAAATTCAGCTTCTATTTACTTCTAAAATTGCCGCGTTCTGGGGACTCGATTTATTCTAACATATAGCAAGGCACACTTAAGCATAGTCACACAATAGATGACGTGACGGCTACGTAGTCATGCCATCACTTCACCACACATCGCAACCATAGACTAATCCAATCATACTTCACATGGCAATTATACAGAGTTGCAGAGGGGCAATATTAACACATAGGTATGCGACATTTCTTCACGACTCTCGGCTAAGTCACCAAACAGACGACATGATGAATACGAAGGCATGTCACCATTTCATCACACACATTCATCTCCTATATGCGCACTAATCCATTTCTTGCGACATATGTACTCAAAATCAATCCACACTACACAAGTACACTTATCTCTTATTTATGCACAGACTTAACACCTTTCGGGATAAAGTGTCACTATAAACACCTTACACATAATTGCTTTAGGAACTTATTAGTTTACTCGAAAACATCTATTCAAGCCATAAACACAAGCATACACTCATGTGTGAAGCACAATTTAAGGAACGCCTAACGTGTAAAGACTCGACTTATAATTATAGAGGAAGTGTTGACTACTTACGGCATGTCATCACCTCTCTACATAAGCCAAAACAATTTCTACTATCGACCAAGAGTTCTAAGTATTAAACACACTGTCACTTTCCACGCGCAAATCAACCTCAACTTAACACTAGTGACACCGATGGATTTTTACTAAACGCATCAGGCAAACAACCTTGTCTCGCATACAACCATGTTGTGGCGTGCACTCGAGACGCTTCAACCAATGTGGCGCGACCACTAATATATGAACTCCGATACTCATGTTTTAATAATTCATCCTCTACGCAACTAGCATTTTCTAACTACTCGTCACATCAATAAATATACTCCCTATATAATCATGAATTCCATCACATTGCATAAAACAATTATACTTTTCACACACATATAACCACATGCACATCATCGACCAAAACATAGTTAGACGACTACAATTCGCGCACATCAATTAACCTCTTGTTCTCCAATCGCAATCGCGATCCCACCAATGCACATAATCGAAACATTTTACACACATCCATTCACAATAATTAATCGGGTCGATCGAGAGCGATATGCATCGGCTCACCATAAACAAACCCAAACGGTGTTTGTGAGGACGATGGCTATTCTGATTTGTGCATAGCTTCGCACATCGACGAGCGTCGAGCGGCTTGCCTTCTTCTCCACGCAAAACACGGGGTTCTCTCCTCTACAAAACAAAAACAAAACAGCACACATACATAATTAATCATAGAAAAATAACGTCGATGCGGAATCGAACAAGTATCGTCGCGGTCTCACCGGGGGTGAATGGCGACGACTTTGGCGCTGCGCAAAAACAGCAAACAACCGGCGAGTGTCGACGGCGTGCTGTTCACGGTGCCATATAAAACAGCGAGCCCGCAGAGTGCGCAGACGTCGGGGCTGCTGCAGGAAAATCGACGACGTGTGGCTTGCTGCGCATTTCGTCGAGCACACAGCGAGCGTCAACGGCGCACTGCGCAGCAGCACGCAAACAGGGAGGAAGCCGGGTCGCGAGCCATGGCGGGGATGCTCCAGGGCGCTGGTATTGGAGGAGTGGAGCTGCGACATCGCGCCATGGACATGGACCTCGCCGAGGTCGGCCCAGGGAGCTCCCGCGCGCAGGGAAGAAAGGGAAGAGGGCGCCATCCATGGGAGCGCGACTTCCCTGCAGCGAGGTGCCAATCCCCATGCCTGCTGTCGTGGGGGAGGGACAGAGGGGAGGACGACTGGGGAAATGGTGGTCAGGGGAGCTCGCAGCCATGGAAGAAGAAGGCGCAGGGAGCTTGGAACAGCTGCGCAGGGGAGGGAAGCTGTCCATGGGGGGAAATGGAGCTCGGCGGCCATGGAGTTTCTGCCCCTGCGCACAAACCGAAAACAGGGAGAAGGGGCTGCTGTGTAGAGGAGGTCGTCCAGGGGGTGGAGAAGGGCGCCGAGCACATGGGCTCTGGACGCCATGGCTGTGGCTGCCGGCCGAGCAGGGAGGATTAGGGAGCGCTGGGCAGAGGAAGAAGAAAAGGGTGCCTGCACCTTCCTGCGCGATGGCGAGGCCAAGCTGGGAGATGAAGCGGGCGTGAGGAGCAGGACCGAGGATGGTGCCATGGAGGCTCTACTCCTGCGCGCTGGAGAGAAGGGCGCCATGGAAGGAGCACGGCTCCCTGCTGTTGCTGCCGTGGGAGAAGAGAAGAAGACAGGGAGGAGAATAGCTGTGGCGGCTGGGAGAAGAATAGGGGTGGGAATGGAAAATTGCCAAGGGCAAGGGGAGAGGGGTCCTATTTATAGACATGAGGTAGGGTTAGGGTTTCTTAGTGGGCCTATTGGGCTGGGCTGGAATGGGCTTGGCCCAAAATCCCAATTCGGTCGCGCTAAATTATTTTCCCGAATAAAAATGTTCCTGCTGATTTCGTCTGTACGCAAAACAGAGTGAAACAGAGTTCGGACGAACAGACGACTACGCGATTAACTTGGTCGAGAGTTTGATTTGACTTTTCTCGAAAATAAATCCTTACGCGTGATTTGAAAATAAATCGTCTTAAGATTTGATCGGCTTTGGATTTTTAGTCGGAGAAAGCGAATCGTGATATTTTTAAAATCGCTGCCGGAGTGGGTTTTCAATTCGGTTCAAACATAAGGTATTTGGTCGAGTTGGATAGAAATTGATTAGAGGACGACATATTGAGTATTCCGTTTGAGAGTACGGACTTGGATTAAAATAGTCGGACACCAATCGAAGTTCAGGAATTAGATGCGGGCTCAAACCAGATAATAGTCGTCGAGAGTTTGATTTAGAGAGCTTCAGATGAGATTTAAAATTCGAGAATGATCTTCGAGTCTGCATGAGTTCCGAGAATTAAAAGTTTTAACACGCTCCAAAATTGGTTGTTTCTCATGATCGATTAACTCTGAATTCGGTGAACTTCCGAGGGAAAGCCTGATAAACAGAGATAGGCACGATCAAGAAATAGAAATTTTTACTGAGCATCCGAGATTAGGATTAATCTCCCGACATAACGCGAAATAGACACCTGGGGTGTCACACTCTGAGCGCGCCCCCGGGTGTCAGCCTGCGTCGAACACGTGGGAGCTCGCTTCTGCCATGGTTCAACGGCGGATTTGAGAACCATAGCGTGCGTATCTTGGCAAAGTCACTGTGTAGGGTCGCTTCCCTGCTCCATATCCTACCTTTTTGCTGTGAGTTCCAAGTCAAGATATGGTCGGGGTAGGGAGATAAAGGGGTGAGAAGTTGGCTGTGTCAGCTAGGTCCAAGCCGAGACAAAAATGGTGCCAAGTCGTGTCAAACGCCCTAGGGTAGGTGTCACCTCTTTCCAGGGCATTCTAGGGTTAATTTGGCGCCACTTTGTCAATTGGGTCGAAGTGTTTTGAATTTTGGATTAAGGTGAACATGTGGGATCTTTGTTCAAGGGTTTGTTTTTAGACTTAGGCAAATTCTGAATTTTCCCTTGTGTTCAACCTTGGGTGAACCTTTTGGGGCTTTTCTGAAATCTTTTTGGGGTTACTTTCTTACTATCATTTGTAGGTTATGAAGCATACTACAACTTTTATATTTGGCCCAAGCCATGATCATAAGGTTTACATGACCTTTTGATCCTAGCTTCAATTAGGGTTCCTATTGCCCAAGAGGGGTTTGCTTTAGGGTTTTGGAAAATTCCCCCCTTAGATGTGTATGACAAGCTAGGGCATGATATCCAAGATGGTTGGCACTTGTTTAGGACCTTGAATTCCATGTTTGATGTATTTTGCCCAAACCAATCCACATGTGATAATAGGTTAAATGGGGTAGCCCTGGGTGGACACCCTGAGTAACACCTGGGGTGTTACACTTGAGTTGCCTCCCGAGTTCCGGGTTAGTCCTACATTTAACATTGTAGATTTGAAACCGTATTTGGGGGAAGAAGATGAGCTTGAGTCGTGGACGACTCCACTTCAAGAGGGGGAGGATGATGAGGACATCACTTCTATACATACAATAAATGGACCGATAACACGATCGCGTGCACGACAGCTAATTCTCCAGGTATGTTCTACCCTAGTCAATTGTGTTTCAGAGCTTACACTTGGGGCCATGGATGTTTTAATGATTAGGATCCTTGGAGAGGACCAGCAAGGACTTGGGAAAGGCCTAGTTGTTGAGGAGGAGCAGCAAGGGCGCCCACAACAGGAAAGAGATCAAGTCCGACTCGGCTGCGACTCCATCTCGGGTTCCAGGACCAGTCTGCACTAAAATGGACGCCCAAGATGCATCCGGACTCCGATTGCAACAGACTTGATATGGTTGGAAATATAAGGAGATTATCTAACCAACCCAACTAGTTCCACCCTAAAATTCGGCCGGAGTCAACAAGAATCGTCGAAACAAGTCAGCGTTCAGATTCTGTTTTGGTGCTACGACACCGTATGTTGGGCCGTTGGGCCGTGTATCACGTCGAAGCCCATTAGGGGCGCGTCCAGGGGTCACGCACACCCTAATACTCTATTTATTCAGCAGCCACCGCCACATTAGGGTTGGGTTTTGCTTAAGTTTAGATCTGTCGAGAACAGTCGCCGTAGATCGGTTTGTGAGACCCCAACTTGTGAGCTTAATCATTCATCCACAATATTCTAGATTGTGTTCTTTCTTGTTCTTGCTTGCGTCTTCGATTCGCAGGCAAGGATTAGCCTTCATGGCAAGGTCAATCGCGCAGCGCACGGTTGATAACCAGAGGAGAAGTGGTGCTGCGATTGCGGGGTTCTAGTCGTGTTGATTGGAAGCCGGATCGTCTGTGTGACATCTCCACCGAATCGATAGTTATCTTCACCTGACGGAAGATCAGGCACCCTCGTTCCTATCACTGTTGTTATAGGAGAATTTTGTGTAAGGTAATCTCTTGTCCCACCCGGACTGATCTTGCAACACACAAGCTCTCAACATATCTTCGAGGATTTGATTAGTTCTTTCAGTCTGACCGTCTGTCTGCGGATGGTAAGCTGAACTGAAATTTAGATGTGTACCCAAGGATTCATGTTACTGCTGCCAGAAATGAGAGGTGAACTACGTTCCTCTGTCTGACACTATCTTATTTTGCACACCATGAAGACAAATGATCCGGGACATGTACAACTCTACCAACACTGCACTGCTGTAGCTGGTCTTTTCGGGTATGAAGTGGGCCGACTTGGTTAAGTGGTCCACCACTACCCAAATGGAATCATAGCCGGCTCGAGTGCGACGCAATCCGACTATGAAGTCCATTCCGATTTCATCCCATTTCCATTGAGGAATTCACAACGGTTGCAACAATCCAGCTAGCCTTTGATGCTCTGCCTTGATACTTTGACAACTGTCACATATAGCCACATGCTCTGCGATCTCCCTTTTCATTCCGTACCACCAGAATTTCTTCTTCAGATCTTGATACATCTTCTCACTTCCAAGGTGTATAGAATAAGCTGACTCATGAGCTTCCTTGAGGATCAACTCCCGAATGGACTGGACATTGGGAACACACAAGCGGTCTTTGAACCATATCACACCTTCTGCATCTTCTCGAAAGTCTTTACCTCTTCCTTCCAGAATCAGCTGCCGGATTTCACTGATCTTCTTATCATTCTTCTGTGCTTCTTTGATTTCTCGCTCTAGGGTAGACTCTAACTCAACTGTCACTCCTCGCATATTGTTTAAAAATCCGAGGCTCAACCTGTCAAACTCTTTGGCCAGGTC
The DNA here is from genome assembly GCA_029449295.1 of Zea luxurians. Taxonomy (NCBI): domain Eukaryota; kingdom Viridiplantae; phylum Streptophyta; class Magnoliopsida; order Poales; family Poaceae; genus Zea; species Zea luxurians. The sequence goes on along the minus strand of JAOPSE010000005.1, from coordinate 5,347,103 downwards.
ATAAGGCATCGGATGAGCGACCATCAGGTTGACTTGAGTTTTCCTGCTCAAAGCGTCTGCCACTACGTTCGCTTTGCCTGGATGGTAATGAATCTCCAATTCATAGTCCTTGATCAACTCTAACCATCTTCGTTGCCTCATATTCAGCTCCTAATGAGTGAATATGTACATCAGACTCTTGTGGTCTGTGTAAACATCACATTTCTTCCCATACAGATAGTGCCTCCATGTCTTTTGTGCATGAACCACTGCTGCCAACTCTAGGTCATGGATTGGATAATTCTTCTCATGAACCTTCAGCTGTCGGGATGAGTAAGCCACAACTCTTCCCTCTTGCGTCAACACACATCCCAAACCAGTGTAACAAGCATCACAATACACCAAGAAGGGCTTGTGCACATCAGGTAAGACTAAGACAGGCGCTGTAGTCAACTTCTCTTTCAGCGCTTCAAAGGCTTCTTGGCATTTCTGGGTCCACTTGAACTCAACCTTGTTGCCTAGCAAAGCTGTCATCGGTTTCTCAATATTCGAAAACCCTTCAATGAATCGCCGATAATATTCGGCCATTCCAATAAAGCTCTTGATTCCTCGAGCATCTGTTGGTGCTTTCCAGTTTAGAATGTCTGCCACTTTCTTCGGATCCACAGCTAATCCGTCTTTGTTAATTATGTGACCCAAGAACAGGACTTCATTGATCCAGAACTCGCACTTACTCAACTTTGCATACAACTGGTGCTCTCGCAATCTCTGTAATACCATCTTCAAATGATTCACATGCTCTTCCTCACTTTGAGAATATATAAGAATGTCATCAATAAATACCACCACAAACTTGTCAAGATAATCCATGAATACACTGTTCATCAGATTCATGAAGAAGGTTGGTGCATTCGTTAGACCAAAAGACATAACAGTGAACTCATACAACCCATACTTGGTAATGAATGCCGTCTTTGGAATGTCTGAAGGTCGAATCCTGAGCTGATGATAACCTGACCTCAGATCTATCTTTGAAAACACGCTGGCTCCTCTCAACTGGTCGAACAGATCTTCTATTCTGGGCAAGGGGTACTTGTTCTTGATTATGACCTCATTCAGAGCTCGATAATCGATACACATCCTTCTGGTGCCATCTTTCTTCTCCACGAACAGGACAGGGGTGACCCAAGGCGAGGTGCTTGGCCGGATGTAACCTTTCTCTGATAGCTCATCAATCTGCTTCTTGAGTTCAACTGACTCTTGTCCAGACACTCTATAAGCTCTCTTAAATATGGGGGCGGTGCTAGGAAGAAGCTCTATAACAAACTCAACTTTCCGCTCTAGTGGCATGCCTGGTAAGTCTTCCGGAAACACATCTGGAAATTCTGACACAACCTTGATAATCTCGAGTGAATCTGGCTCCTTGCTATCAATAGCCATCTGATGACAACTTCCTTTCCTTGGCTCAGGTGAGATTAACTCAGCTACCACTCCTTCTCCTAGCGGGGACACCAACTTAACTATCCTATTATCACAGCTGATAATTGCTTGGTACTTATCTAACCAGTTCATCCCTAGGTTGACATCTATTCCTTGAGTACCCATGACTATGAGATTAGCGGGAAAAGCTATCCCCCTTATTTCCACACTTACATTCAAGCAAATGCTATCAGCTCGAATTCTACCACCGGCTGAGTCAATTTGGATGGGGGTGGACATGGTAGTGATTGGAAGATTATGTGCTTCTACCCATGATGCAGTAATAAATGAATGCATTGCTCCAGTATCAAATAACACTTCTACAATATGGGAGTCGACTGGAAAACATACCTATTGTCATGCCGGGGGTTTCCTGAACTGCTTAGCCTCCAAGTGATTCAGTTTCCCATGGTTGTAGCGTGGCTGAGAGCGGTTGTCTGCTCTAGGCTGGGGCACATTCTGCTTTGCTGGGGCACTGGGGCCTGACTGCTGCTGGGCTTCCTTCTCCTGACATTGCATCACACAATGGCCTTGCTCTCCACAATGGAAACATGCTCTACTTCCACCTTGAACTAGGGCTGCTTGACTGCTCTGGTTGGTTGCTGGGGCCGGGAGGCGAGGTGCCTGCTGATTCTGCCTCTGGAACTGACCTCCTCCTGACTGATTGTTCTAGCAATTCTGCTGCTGGTGCTAAGGGTACTGCCTTTGAAACTACTGCTGCTGAGGTGGGCGCTGGTTCTGTCTAATCTGCTGAGGTGGGTTGCCTGAGAAACGAGGGCGATTGTTGCTTCTAGGCTGAGGTCCACGAATCTTGCGCTTGCGATCCTCCATCTCCTTGCACTTCTTCTCTGTCATAATCGATCTGTCGATTAGGTGCTGAAATGTGGGGAAGGTATGATTCATCAGATGATACTGCAGGGGATCAACTAAGCCTCTCAGGAAGCGATACTGCCTCTTGGCATCTGCGTTGACATCCTCAGGAGCATAGCGGGACAGCTGCAGAAACTTGTCTCGGTACTCACTGACAGACATAGGCCCTTGCTTGAGCACCAGGAACTCCTCCTTCTTCACTATCATCAGGCCTGCTGGAACATGGTACTGGCGGAAATTGTCTCTGAACTCCTCCCAAGTAATAGTGTCAGGGTTGGCATGGGTGGCGAGATAGGACTCCCACCAAGACTGGGCTGCTTCTCTCAATAGACGGGGACCATACAAAACTTTCTCCCTGTCATCACACTGAGCGGTGTGCAACTCCTGCTCCACAGTGCGTAGCCAATCTTCAGCATCCATGGGGTCATAAGAGTGAGCGAATACTGGGGGATGGCCTCTCATGAATTCAGCATGCTTGTCTCTAGGCATCTAAGGCATCTGAGGTGGTGGCTGCTGCTGCTGCTGTTGAATGGCGGCCAGAGTTTGACCGATGGCTTGAACTGCCTGAGTCTGCATCAAGAACATCTGCTCGATGGTCATCGGGGGCGGGGATGGCAGCTGCTGACGGGGTGCCTCTTCCTGCGGGGCTGCCTGCTCCTGCTGAGCACACCTTCCTCCTCTGCGCCTGTTATCTAACATCTACAGAATACAATCACATATCAGAACTGATCTTGCAAGCTTACAACATAAGAAAAAAGTATAGAATCCTTCCACAGTACTGAACATATGAACATCTTCACTGACTTCCAACACAGGCAGACACAGCTTCTCAGATAAAGAGGAAAGTAGAACAAAAGGGCTTCCCAACTAGATAACTAATTTTATTAACATTCAACAGGTAAACCAAAGTGCATGGGATACCCACACCCTGGCGACAGTCATTACAAAGATCCAAATCCAACATAGTTCATCATGACAAACATAAAGGCACAGGATAAGCAAACTACCCTGTCTAACTAAGACTAACTAAGAGTAAGACTGATGCTAAGACTATAGCTTCTATATATATATATTCGTATTAATTACAAGATCTGACGCTGACGACCTATGGTTCTAAATTTATCTTGGTCCTGTAGTCGGGGTTACCATAAGCATGGTGTCCACGCTGAGGTGAGCGGTACGAATGCTGAGTCCCGACTAGAGCGAGGGAGCCATCCACCAGGTGACGATGATCCGCGCGCTTAGCCCACAGCTGGGTGATCTCAGCACGAGCCCTACTCAGCTCGTCTAATGCATGGTCCAGCTCCGTGTTTAGCACGGTGGCTAGGTTGACTGTGCTGCTCAACCTAGGATTGTCCTCACCAACAGGTGAGACAACCACACGTCCTGTGCTGCCAGATGGACGATAGGGGTAATACTTCAGGTTGAGACCATCGGCTACCCCGCCGATCACTGAGCAGTAGTGCGAAAGCGCACGCGCATGCGGCATCTTGCATGACTGACTCAGCTGAGTCCCGCTCAGAGATAGAATAGTGCTCTGAGCAGACCTCCACACCCCGGAGACTGTTCTCCGGACGGCGCACCAAGCAAGTCGCCTCCCAACGGTCCGGGTAAACCCCACGACTGTGCTGGAAGACAACACAGCGATACTTGATAGACCAAGTGCGCCGGTCAAGTGCCTAGCGTAGCAAGGTGTTGAGCGCATCGTGGAAGTGACACCCGCGAGCAGCGTCGCGAGTGATGGATCGAGCAACCCATCCTTCCGGCTCCTGGTCGGTTGAAAGGTCGGTGCTGTGGCTCGAGCTGCTATCGCCACCTCCGTCATCTGGGTCTCCTCCAGCAGCTACTCCAGCGGTTGGGGCGCTCAGTGGTGGTGCAGGTGGCGCCTCCAGCGGAAGCACAGAGGAGCAGCTCCTCACAGACTCTATCTCCTGCTGAAGCGAGAAAGAAGAGTCCTGCTGCTCTAGCTCCTGTCGTCGATGCTCCTGCTCCTCGTGCAGGCGGTGGTGCAGCCTCTCCATGTGGCTAGACTGACCAGTCACTGGACAGCGAAGCGGACGGTCCGCGAGACGAGAAGGCAAGAAAGGAATGACTGACTTCCGTGTAGTGTGTCTAAGACGAGCCATCTACAAAATACACTGTAAGCATAAGAGTGAGAACAGAACTAATATGACCAGCAAGTAGACCATAAATGAATGAGGAATTAGAATAAAGCAAAATTTTCAGCAAGGTATAATAATATATAGTAGAACATAGGTTTGGTCGATATGACCAACTTTTGAAGGGATACCAAAGTCAAGGTGATAATAGGGGTCTATAATCCTTAGAACGACCATTCTATTCTAGGTTAGCGGTCCTACAGTCAGCACCACTTTGATACCACCTATGTCGCCACCCGGTTTTAGAAGGCAAACCGAATGCAGACCATGTATGTGCCAGGATCAACAATTCACATACATAACAGTTACATAACTGGACATCATCACACATTGCTCAAATAATGACATAAAAGAGGGTATAATAGTCGATTATGTGGCAGAACCTCCCAAGTTATTGGCCCACATGCACCTGTCCTTGTCTCAAAGACCTCAGACTGCTATGCATGTGAACCAGATAACTTAACAGGATCTGTCCGATTGCCCCAAGGACATCGGATAAACCACTTACAACCAGAACCGCGGGATTAAGTAACACAAATCACACACACCAATGTTTTTGCAGCGGAAATCTTATTACCAAATTTTATAAGTTACAAAAATTTTATATTATTTTATCGGAGTGATTACAAAAGTATAAGTTTGAAATATATGCTAGCTCAAATGACCATCCTCAATAAGAAGATAAAGACGGGGTATACTTATATAAGAAGGCCGAGCCCACCGGCACTTAATACCATCATCAGCAGTACAAAGCTATAACCTGAAAAACAATAGGGAATAAAACCCTGAGTACGGAATTACTCAGCAAGACTTACCCGACTAAAGAAAAGACTCTCAAGGGTATGCTGGATTTGGGAATCAAGGAGAGGCTTTAGCAAGAATCAACTTAGATACTTTTGCAGAAATAGCTTACTAAAGTGAGTCCTTACTTTCAATATTTTAACGCCAGATTAAGTATTCATAGACTCTATTTGCATCTGGTCTAATTTCACCATCTCATCAATACAACATCATTTTTATTCATGAGGTTCACATCCTGACTTAGGTTGTAGGTCGGAGATCAAGTCTCCACTCTCCGGGGATATAACGGCGATCCGAATCAATTTACTCAGCTGAGGATCTTTAACCACACGACATATGTTTCTCGTAAACCTTGCATGTCTACCATTCCCACGGAAACTCCACTGCATGAACAGGTCCGCGCCACCCGAGAGCGCACCACCCTTTTTAGGCGGTCCTTTGCCAGGAGGGTACGTGCCACTCTCGCCATCTCTCCACTCCTAGTGCGCGATTGTCTTTTCATGTATGGAATAGCCGGGTTCAAGCTTACCCTGTCCCATATCCAGGGCATGTGGCTAGTTAAGATAGTCCTTGATCAACAGGCCTACATACGCATCCAATCCTTAATTAACCTGGACGGAACATCACCTGTTCCTAGCCCAAGTTCTGATTTAAGTACTTCCATCCTTAGGATTGTTTATGTTCCTAGGATGAAAAGAGCATCACAGGGAACTTTGCAGTAAGATCCCACCATGCTCTCAATGAAAATATTCTTGCAGGTAGAAGCCATCTTTCCTCAGGATAACCCCTGAGCTAGGCCTTAAAGCAAAAGACAACCTCTATCCACAAGATCTGAGCAGGGCTAAGCATTTTTGTAAATCAGATTTTGATACTTCATCAGAAGTATCTATAAAGGTATGGATATCAAGGAAGGCAATGCATCAAAGGGTTCCAAGCAACTTCTATAAACCTAATGCACATTTCACTAGACTTAAAGTGTGTAAAAATAATTTAAAAACACAAGGAAGGGGTTGCATGCACCGGGGCTTGCCTGGATAACACTAGGTTAATGTTTGTTAGGTGACGTCTGCTTGACAACCATCCTTTGTCTTGGTACTCGTTCATTTATCCATCTTCAAGTTCGTCCATCAGCATCACCTTGCGAATCAGTCCCCCCGTTACGCCATCTTGGGGTCGACTTGGCTTTGGTTCTCCGCATCACGTGGTTAATTCACGTACCTGAATGAAATGCATTATGCACATGAATGCATATCAACAGGAATAGCACAAATCTAAATAGTGCTATACGATAGCGCATTAAACACCTAGTGGCGAGGCGTTGTACAATTTTATACGAAAACACTAGTTATCGATGTATGACTGAACGTAATAATTATGCTTCTCTAGATTAACCGAATCTAACGCAAACATCACGAAACAACAAACAATACACATTTAATACAATTAGCCTAAACACAACTTATCAGCTAATTAATTAAATGCTAAATTTATCCCTCGCTTGATAAATTATACCACTTTGCTTCCCAAGAACTAATTTAATTTTATTTCGCATCACACATATTTATTTAATCTATCTAACAATTCGGCTAACAACTTGCGCGCCAACAATAAATTTAGCTCAGATCCACTACATTGATTAACGAATACGAATCCAGGTTTTTCGTCGATTACACGTTTACCGGGCTAATTTTAAATTCACTCGAAACTAATAACCCAAGCAAATCACATAGAATGTAATAACTACTACATAGGAAATATTTCTACAATACCTTATATAACACACAAAAGAAATGAGAAAGGTATTCTTCCCAGAGCATCACCACAATATAACTAACCAATCCAATTAACCGTAAAAACAAATCGGCTTACCATAACCGAATCGGCTTGGCAGATGAGAGACGACGATGATCTCCAGTTCATTTATTTTACTGAACAGGGAGCTCCAAGGGTGTACGGCCAACGAGTACGGTGAAGCGACGACAACGGGGATTGAGTTTACGATAGGAGGTGATGATAGCGTGACACGACATCCCTGGACGCGAGCTGAAGTAGAGCGAGTGGTCTACCAGGGAAGATGCAAGGGAGGCGAGGAGCCGAGCAATCACTTGAACATGGTCGACGGCGAGGTCTGCCGGTAGAGAATATCGACACACATCGCGACACGACGAACGCGCAGAGCTTCAAAATCACGCGCGCGAGACCTGGCCGGAACCGAGGACAAGCGAACAGAGAGGAACATGTCTAGGAGTTCAACGGCGATGGGGACACTGATGCTGTGGATGTGAACACGACCGCCACACACCGCATGAGGACAAGAAAGTCAGAGCGATAACGGCACAGCGACCACGACGCTAAGCACCGGAGCACACAGAGATGGATCCCCATCCACGATGTAGCGCGCTGAGCATCGAGCTGGCACAAGGAGTGTGGCTGAGAGATGGAGCGCTGCGCGCAGAGGAGAAACGTGAGCTGGGCGAGTAGGGAGCTGGGGACGCGCGTGGGAGCAGGGGCCTCGACAGAGCGCGGCGAGCTGAGGGAGCTCCGGCAGTCCGGCTGGGCGCGCGGCACCAACGAGCAGAGCGCTCGGGCGCAGTGAGGATGCACGCGCAGGGGGCGAGCCAGACGCGGCTGGGCACACGGCGGCCATGGCAGAAGCAGCTGCGCGCAGGAAAGGGAGAAACAGGGCACGCGCAGGAGGGCGACCACCGGCAGCCATGGGCGAGCGCGAACCTCCCTGGTGACCGACGAGCAGGGAGAACGTGCAGGCGAGCTGGGGCCAAGCACCAGCCATGGGCCGAGCGTGAGCAGGGCACGGCGAGCTTGCTACGTCCAGGAGCAAGGCGCGGCATCAGGGGTGAGCGAGCTGGAGAAATCAGGGAGCACACCATGGGAGACTAGAAAAAAGAGGCCCAGCGAGCACCAGAGAAGCCGAGCGGTGAGGGAGATGAAGGCTATGCAGCGGCTGATAAAAATCCCAGGAGATGAGATTGACAGGCTGGGGCGGTGGTCGGCACGGACAAGAGCTGGACTGCTGGAGGCTTGTGCCTGCAGAAAAAAAATTAACGAGGGAATAAGGAAATACAGGTACGATAGCTTGAAGATAATGCATATGCTGTTAAGCGGTGGCTGAGGATAACTCCAATAAATATTCATTCTCTTTTCTTTTATCAAGCAATAACTAGTTTACTTCACGATTTGTATTTTTGCACACCAATCAATCCTAAATTTAAACCTTAAGATTATGGCACAACTCGATTCGAGTTTGAACTACCGAAGTTTTGAATAGTTAGTATTTGTCTACATTTTAAATCCAAACACACGCCAGTCTGAGTTCTAGTATTTAAGTGTGGTCGAGATATAAACAGAACAGAATAACACAATATCGACCATGCTCTTACAGACGAAGTTTTATAAATTTAACACCGGACACAAATTTATCTGCTACCCAAACACAGATAAATTTATCTGTTTTGAATATTTTGCTGGAAACAATCCAATTAATCATTTTGCACATGATTTTCTTGGTTCTGAAATTAGGATTTGATTTGGTGAATACTCTGGAATTCAGATGAACCTTTACCCGTTATTTATATTTGGAGATTAAGATCGAGATGAGAAACCCATGGACCGAACTAAACGAGATCGACTTCGGTATTTTAGACTGTATTTAATCCAGTCTAAATTTTACGAGTCTCACCGGCTATCGATCATTTAATGTGACGCCAAGGATAACATGCTGAGAGAAACAATTCAATTAATATGCTGGCGCATTGTTCTTTTCGGTCAGCGCAGGACTCCAAATTTTACAGAAAATCATAGTCACTTATGCGCGTGATCCGAGCAAATCAAATTCCGCCAGCAAACGAAGATTTTGTCATCCAAAAGTTTCATGACCCCTTTTTAATTGTTTAGATCATGGAAATGAGTATGGCACCAAACTCGAATTTTTGTGAGACGATTAAATTCCAAGCTAAATGAGATTTTTCGAATAATCTCGGTAATTAGAGACGGGGCTAATATCGAAATCGTTATTCACCCCGGCCTTTCTTACTGATGTCCATAATCGCTGTTTAACGAGAGATAACACCTGGGGTGTTATAGATTACATCATGATGTCTGGGACATCCACATAGTCTTTAACAATAATCAAAGTACGGAAAAGAAACGTAGATACACACGGCCTACACAGGCAGTCGACTGGTGGTTTGCCGCTAACCCACGCCTAGAACTCATCGTACTCTTGGAACTCCTGGAAGTCCTCCTCCACGACTTCATCTTCACCTGAGCAGTGGTTACAACGCGGACAACCTGGGGGGGGGGGGTTTGGTGTGTAAAGCAAGGGTGAGTACACATCAACATACTCAACAAAATGTCCTGTTTGGCTGTAGTGGACTAGCTTTATGTGGAGTTAAGTCAAGCAGTTTCTTTTAGTTGGCCAGGTTATTATTACTAGTAGAAAGCCAGGTTTTAGCATTAACCCAAGTTATTAACCCAAAGTACCCTTTCCAAACGGAAAGAATACAACTTACCAGTACCATAGTCATAACCAAAACCATCATCCTCATCACCACCTGTAAACCATACATCTCTGATCAAGTATCTCTAATCACTGGAGCTCCCTTGGCCGCTCATAACTGTGAGCACGACTAATATATTAGTTTCATAACACTCCGCAGAGGTTGCACACTTTACCCACAAGCCGTGATTCCCTCTTGCCTCGGGCCGATCAAACCCTTAAACACTACCAAGGTGAATAGGCAGGGTCTCACTACGTAGCCTTACAAAGATTCCCTGGGGCTATAGCCGCCCGTTAGGTTTCCTAAATGCACCGCACTCCTCCCCAAGGGGGCGAACCAACCTTGGCAGAGCGAGCCGCATACACCAAGCCCCATTAACGGCACGACAGCGAAGCGAACTACACCCCAGTTCCTCTTATTACTCGGCTAAGGGCATCCCACTCCACCCTCATGGTTGCACTGTTTTCCCGGGTGGTCATCCAACGAACAGGTCCTGACGGAAAGGCACTCGAGAAACAACTCGAGTCCCCTTAAGGGCCACAAGTACCATCATCATAATCAAAAGGGAAAACAATGTATCATAGATAATCTCATCATGTTCATTGATTAATGTGAAGCACTAGCATAAAGCTAAACTGAAATAACCCAACCAAAATAGGTAAACAAGGGCAAGATAAACAAAAGCTAGTAAATCCTAGGTATAAACTGTGTAAATGCGGGGAGTGAATTATAAGAATGAGTAGGACATAGATGGGTCAAGGGACACTTGCCTTCACCAACCAGCTGCTGCTCAGGGTCTTCACCTGCAACTCCTTCGGACTCCGCCAACTGACCGTTATCTATACGAGTTTCAAACATACATTCCACAAATTTAATACAAAGGAACAGTACACCAAACAATAGAATGCACTAAATAAACAGACGTTCGACGCAGGGCTCACACCTACGACTAAGTGAGAAAGGGAAAGTAATGGTCGAGGCTACGACCGGCGAGCGATCACATCACGCGATTATAAATTAAAATACTTGTCTAAATAGAATGTATTAATTGAGCCATCGCGTTAAGCATAGGGTAAAGTCATGTTCCATGTTTAATTATTATGAACATATAAAGGTAAATTGAAAGGATTGTCGCGCGGCGAAACGCGCGACACAACACTTAAATTGAATTAAGAAATAAACGACTCGTCGCGCGACGGAGCGCGCAACGAGACACTTGCATTAATTATAAAGAGACGTTAAGCGTCGCGCGACAAAACGCACAACGGCATACGCCATCTAAATTGAATTTAAAACGAAACATCACGTGACTGGACGCGCGACGCCACATATTAAATAATCTGAAATTAAGACGAATCGTCGCGCGATAAAGCGAGCAACACAGCTCATTAAAAAAGATGAATTTGAAATGAATCGTCGCGCGACAAAGCGCGCGACGCTGCACATTAATTAAACTAAATCCATTACTAATTAAACTGAAAATCGATCGCCGCGTGCACTGGGGCTACGCGTGCGGGAACGCGTTGTGCGTGCCGGGGCGCGCGAGGCCGCGCCGAGGACACGCGAGACCACATGAGTCACGCCGGGGGCGCGCAGCCGCGCCGGGGACAGGACGGGTGCCGCCGGGGAGGGGCCGAGCGAGGGCGCGCGCGAGGGTGCCCCTAGAGGGCCGCGAGGGGAGCGCGCCGGGGGGCGCAGGGGAGCGCCGCTGGGACGCACGGCAGAGCGCGCTGGGGGGGCCGCAGGGGAGGAAGAAGAAGGGGAGGGGGAGGAGAAGAGAGAGAGGGAGAGAGAGAGAGGGGAGGGGAGCTCACCTCGGCAACCAAATCCGGCGATCTCCATCTCCAAAACCTAGGGCACCACGGGGGAGAGAGAGGTGGGAGAGAGAGAGGGAGTTGCTGTGCGGGAGAATTGAATGATGGGAAGAGACCAGGAGAGGGGGAGGTGGCAGCATGGGGAGGGGTAGGGCACTAGGGGGCGCGCGGGCCAAGGTCGGGCCGCGTCACACTGGGTCGGACTAGGCTGGGCCGGACCGCGGGTCAAAATCCCGTGGCTCTCACAACCACAGATCGGAATCCAAATGCGAAACAAAATCCGAAACAATACTAAGCAACACACGCGATTAAACACGACATCAGACAAAGAAATATGCCTCGGCATGATGCAACACCCATGTTAACTTAGGTTTTTGTTTACACATGACACGAACACCAGTCGCTATATTGCTTTGAATTTGGGAAGAAGGAGCAAAACGGGAAAAGAAAAGGGAGGAACGCCTAAATTTGGTGAGTAAAAAGAAGAAAAAATTCTACCCCAAATTCAGGGCATTACACAAACCCCATCATGGTGGGCACCTCATGACTATAAAACCTTCCCCTAGTTGTGGCTCATGGTTGCAGTTTGTATCGGCTTAAGCTGAGGGCCCATGCGCCAATCTGAGAAGCCGGGGGAAGAAACTGGGCGCCGCCGCGACCAATTCACGCCCTCGTGGCCGTCACCCTAGTGCTGATGTGTCCACGTGATTCGCCAGATCTAGGGAGTTTGGGCGCGGAGTATTTGGGCTCAATGGGGGACCATGGCGTTAGCAATGGTTCGTCGGAGGCAGTGGCTATCTCTGGTCCGCAAGAACTCGTCAATGGAATCCCTGCTTCATCGTTGAAGGTAACGTGCCTTCCCTGAAGTTCGCGGTCGCCTACGCTCTGTGTATCATCGTTTGGGAGGGGAGTTAGGGCATTGGATCTCGTGGACGTGCACCAGCCATGGCTTCCGCCGCGGGGGAAAACCAGGCGGCGCCGTCTTGTGAGCTGGGGGAAGAAGAAAGTCAAGTGTCGTCCATTCATTGATGGATGGGCGAGATTAGAATGGGGCTCCATCAAACCGGTTTGATGTCTTGGCCCTCAGATCGAGATCTGGTGGCTCAAAATCGATCGCGTCCAATTTAAATCATAACCATTGGCCTTCAATCTGACGGCTGTAAGAGCGTACCGGTTCAGTTAAAGCCGAGATTTAATCTGGGTCATTCAGATGGGATCCGACGGTTAGGAATTAGGGATACCCCTTCGCCGAGCCTTATTTGCAAAAGAAACCCCGCAGAACTTAATAACTAACCTGCCATCCCTCAACAATATGAGTATTTCACAGTTAAGTCCCTAGAATTAGCAAAAGAACCCCTGGAAGTATTATTTAGGTATAAATTTAGTAATAAAATACCTAGAAACTTGTTTAATCCATATCTCCTTCGTTTTTACTTAGAATTGATCCATTCCAATTGTGTTAGACTCAAGATAATATTGTCTACCGTTTAGTAACATTATTTTACTAGGTAACTTAGTTATAAAAATAACACTCATTTTGTTTTATGTTTAACACCTAAATTATTCAGAAAATCATAACTTTTACGCCTTAACTCCGATTTGATCCATTCGAATTGTGTTAGCCTCATAGAAATATTTACTATACAGTGGCAACATTAATTATATGATATCACGTACTTTTATAATTAGGTAACTAATTTAATCTATGTTTACTAGATTAGCTTATTCTAATATTAATATAGTATTTTGATCCTATGGTTATAATTTGACTAAAAGATGATCTTTAATCAAGTAATGACTTAGATTAAAGTTGAGTTAATTATTTATAGAATAGTCTCTCATATAATATATGCTAACCAATTTATAATATAGTTTAATATTTAATCACATAGATCTTCAGAAAATCGTATCTTTATAACTGTAACTCCAAATTTAGTGGTTCTCGAACCCACGATCTTGTAGCAGCGCATAGATTATTATTATGCAACTTAATCTTATGTTTGGTGTGATGTTAATTTTGTCCATACCATGTTTGTTTGTATTGCTATGACTAGCAGTGAGGTCATAAGAATCTGAAGATCATCCTGGTACCTGGAATCTCAAGTCCCAGGCAAGTGATCACATTTATTTACTCAATAATGTTATTTATTATCATTTATTCCTGCATAGGTTTAATTTTTGATGGGACCCAATAGGTCACCCTAGTCTGATTATCTTATTACCTTGTTTACCCCTGAATCATTTGGCTAGTTTTGCTATTGCTCTATATGATTTTGGGACTAATATCACATTATGTCCATGTTCCAATTATTCTGTTATTTTATTTATTGTTCATGTCAAGATTATTATTTTTAATTAGAACATGGAGCTTAGCTTGAGAAACACGTGCCACCACAAGGGTGGAATGGGACGCCATTGACTGACTAATTAGGAAAGCTAGTGGAAGACTACCTTACCCGAAAGGGGTAAGGGCAGTAGGGGAGTAGGCGTGTAGGGAGGTTATCGGGTTGATTTTGCTGCGATGACGGTCAGACGAGGGATTCCTACATTGCTTTTCCTAGAAACTGTAGCAGGATTTCGGAAGCTAGTGGAACTTTGTAAAGGCCTCGTAGTGGATCCCTAGCCATTCAACTCGGAAGTGTCTAAGGGCCTTGCAAACCCTGGCGGCATGGGATACACGACTTGTGGGTACATGGTACAACCTCTACAGAGTGCAAAACTGGTATACTAGTTGTGCTCGCGGTCATGAGCAGCTCAGGACTCTCGCATGATTAAATTATGGAACTAAATTCAATTTGTCATTTGCATTGCATGAGATTTATTGTTAATTTTGTTCTATTATTATTATGGTTTGGTATTTACTTACATTTAATAACTACAAATAAAATTTGACCAACTTATTAAAAGCAATGCTCAGCTTTAACCCCTATTATTGATCAGCCTTACACATCACATGAACTCCCACCTTTGTGAGTTCATGCACATTATTCCCCACAACTTGTTGAGCTATGAACGTATGTGAGCTCACTCTTTGTAACACCCTGAATTTGGGGGTATAAATTATCCACCATATTCAGGTGTTACCCTCTTCTTTACCTACTTTTCTTCTCCTTTTCTAAATAATGGTGAGTTATTTTATTATATATATATATGAGTATTTGGCATAGTAAAATAAAATCCTGCAGAAGCTTTGATTGTTGCATTCTTGTCATAATGTTTATGAGGGTAAAGGTTTTTCAAACTATATCGAATTATCTTGATCTTGTTTCCGGAGGCTTTCGGGAACCTTCAAAACATTTCTTCATGTATTAAAATATGAATTTTAGTTTCTTTTTTTTAATATTAATTAAATAACTAAAATTTAGTATTTGCGAAAACAACAAAATCTTGGAAACTCGATAATATATATATATATGTTCCTCTCGTCGAGCCTGTTCTAGATCTCGTGTCCTTTTCGCGGGATCATTAAAATGTGTTTCCTCACAAATGTCGTGTTGTTCGTGTTTACCCTCATCGTGATCACAACCGCCTCTCTCGCTTGGTCGCAACGTATTTGACGACGAATTCGGCAACCATCTCCCGCGCTCGCTCTTTTTATATAAATCCACCCCGCTGTAGCATAACCTCTCGTCTTCCCCCAGATCCAAATCATGCAGGAGCAGTCATCTCGTCTCGACGGTTTCAGGTGAGTCCTCTCCGTCTCTCCCATCCCCTACAGCCTGGGTGTGGCTAGCCGCCTCTCCTTATCCCCCATGGCCGATCCCTGTCCATCCCCCTCTCTCCCTCGCGCGGCCAGCCGACACAGAGCGCGCTTCTCCCGTGCGCGCCCCTGCAGTCACGCGCAGCGCGCTCAGCCTTGGCCTCGTCCCCGACACGACGTCGTGGCTAGCCCTAGCGGCGCCCTCGCCCCTACAGACCCCCATACCCGCGCTGCTCCCCTTGGCGCGACAGTTCTCTGGCGCGGCGCCCACCGGCCATGGCCGCGCGTCCAGCCCCCGCCTCGCCCCTAGCCAAGCCCACAAGCCAGCTCACAGATGCGTTAGTCGGTGCTGCCCACGGCCGGCGGCTGGACCTCTCCTGTGCGCCCATGGGGCGACTTGCTGCTCCCCGTGGCTACGACCGCCGGATGGTGAGCCGCCGGCGAGCCCGCTCTCAGTCGGCGCGGCCAGCACCCCCTTCCCCCCATGGCCGGCCAAACCCCCTCTGCGTGGATGAGACCAACAGAGAAGAAGATAGAGGAAAGAGATGCTAGCCACATTAGAACCCACCCCTTCAGATTTTCTGTGGCTGCACCTCGTGTGTGACCCATTGTGTGGTAAGTCGTCGGCCGATAGGATCACGCCACGTCGTCGTTAATCTGCGATTAATATATATCTATATTAACTTTTGCATTAGATATTTGTTTCGTTCAGTTCTGGCTGAGTTAACTCCATAAGGGTGTCGTGCACACATTAAAAATATTATTCTGTCACGACACATGCTTTATGTATTTAATTAATTGCTAGTTTGTCCATCAGTTTTATAAATATTAATATAGTTAAGATTAATTTATAGTTTTAGTTGCACCTTTATAAATACTGGTTAATTTGATTAGTACCTGTTGCGGTCCTTCATCTTTCGAAGGTCCTCAAAAACACGGCTAACATGTTTTCCAAGTATAACATATACACAGGGACCTTCGGCCTTGGGATAAAGCTGTATACGATATGAAAAGCACAGTTCAGGAGAAGGATGAACCAGTTCCGAAGCTACTTGTGGAGAAGCTTCGGCTTAGCAGTGAAAAATGGAACCGACTTAAAGGGGAAAAGGTGTCTAGTCCTTGATAGATTATCCTTAAGACAATAGTAAATGTCAAGGGCATAAATGTAATTTTACACAGGCTGCGTCCTATGCCTATAAATAGATGAACAGTAGCACTGTACTGTTCACGCTGACTTGTATTCACTCGCACGTCACGCTTGGATTTTTACCTTCTGTCAAGCCGAAGGTATAAATGTAATTCGATACTGTTCATGTTTATTCATGATAAGATAATAAAAACGTTCTGATGATGTCATATAAGTATTCAGGTTATTTTCCATGTTTCATATGCTTCTACTTACTTTATTATATACTGAGATGATGAAGGTACGTCCTTCATAATCTTCGTCTAAAGACCATTACATCCTAAGGGCGATAATGCTTCGAAGGACGAAGGTCTTTAACCATTAACATTTTGTGTTGCCTTGTTCTTAACTCATAACATTTGAGAACAAGTCCCTAACATTGGCGCCCACCTTCGGTGAACTCATTTGACCACCTTCGGCAAGCTGTGACCTTCGTCATGCCGTCGAAGAAAGTTTTAGGGCTAGGGGCTACGCTGCAGCCACTGGACGTCAATCAGGAAACACTATGTGAAGCCAGAAATCAAAAGAGGAAGGCTACAAGTCCAACACCTAAGGAGGAGGAAATTGACCAAGAAATTAGGGACCTCGAAGTAATCAATCAGCAGGTCCAAAGGAAGAAGGAGAAGATGCTTTGTCTTGCTGATCTTCAGAAGAAGATCGATGAAGCCACTGAGGAAATGCGTCATCTCACCCAAGATGACCAGGACCGACGACCTCAACGCAGAGAGCTTCGCTAGGACAATTCCTATGATGATGACGAGTGGTATGATGATTTCCATCATGGAAATTTTGCTTTTGATGATGCTTCTCCTCTGTCAGCAGAACTGCAGGCTACACCATGGCCTCCATCATACAAGCCACCCCAGCTTCCCATGTATGATGGGCACTCTAATCCAAAGCAGTTTCTGATGAGCTACGAAGCAACCATATCTTCATATGGGGGTAATACTGCAGTCATGGCGAACTCCTTCATCATGGCAGTCAAGAATGTTGCACAAACCTGGTACTCCTCCCTTTGGCCAAGAACAATCACATCTTGGCAGAAGCTGAAGGACATGCTGATCACCAATTTCCAAGGGTTTTAGACGAAGCCGGTTACTGCCTAAGCTTTGTTCCAGTGCACGCAAGACCACGAAGAATACCTCCTGGCGTATGTCCGAAGGTTCTTGCGTCTAAGAGCACAAGCGCCCACAGTGCCCAATGAAATTGTCATTGAGGCCATGATCAAAGGGCTTCGGCCAGGACCTACGGCTCAATATTTTGCCAGGAAACCCCCTCAGACCCTGGAGAAGCTGCTTCAGAAGATGGATGAGTACATCCGAGCCGATAATGATTTTTGCCAGAGAAGGGAAGAAGCTTATAGGTTTTCTGAGATGACTAGGGGCTTCGGAGGAAGAATCCACCCTAGGCATGTCAGATCAATCCACATCTCTAGTCAGAGTGATGACAAAGGAAGCCAGTTTCAGAGGCCACAACATGGCTCACAGTCTTCAGGACAGCAGCAAAGCTCCTTCAGGCCACCAGCTCCAAGGGGCAAAGGCGGCAGGGGCTTTGGAGGAAGATATAGGGATCAACCCAAGAAAATCTATTGCTTATTCTGTGGTGAAGACAAGGGCCACACTACAAGAACGTGTCAGGTTACCATTTAGAAGCAAAAAGAGATTAGCGAAGTAGAAGCCCGGCAGAATCAGTCGAAGCAGGTTTTACATACTACTTCATGCTACTCTACCTACATACCAGAATATGTGGGCAATCAACCTGCAGCTTCTGTTGCTTCGGCAAGCCATTCACAAGCTTTCTGGCCTTAGCTCCCACCGCCACCACCATTGCAACCTACTCATACCCGAAGCCAGCAGCCAGAAGGGCGCCAGCACCCCCAACAGCAACGTGACTTTAGGGAGGAGTCCGAAGCTCGTACAGTCAACAGTACTGTACCAGAGTCGAAGCACATATATTGAGGAATATCCTACTTTTGAAGAACTTTTATCTTTTATGCCATTTTATTTTCTGTGTGAGAAACAAATAATGAAGAACTTAATTTCAATTTTTTGTAATAATCGTGCTTGCACCAGAGTGAAATATATCTTCTTCATGGGTTTATGAAGCTCAAATGACGTGTCTAAGAAAGTGGAGTAAATTTCCGAAGCTTGAAAGTCTTTCCTAATGGAATGCAGAGCCAAAATTGACGAAGTTACAAAAGCCGTTCCTAAGGGAGTGCATTGTATGTTTTCTACAGAAAAGCCATTCCTAAGGGAATGCAGAGCCAAAATTGACGAAGCTACAAAAAGTCATTCCTAAGGGAGCATAGTGTAAGTTTTCTGCTCAAAAGTCGTTCCAAAGGGAATGCAGAGCCAAATACCGCCGAAATATAAGGCGAAGAAGTTCAAAAGTCGTTTCTGAGGGGATGCAGAAATTATACCACCGAAATAGAAGGTGAAGAAGCTCAAAAGTCGTTCCTAAGGGGATACAGAGCTTAGACTCAAAAGACGTTCCCAAGGGGATGCAGAGTCTTTCGTGTACCAGTGTGGGCGTAAGTGTGGGTGTTAAAGCATCATCATATTGCATCATATCATCGCATTATTTAACATAGCATCACATCATACATCATATCGCATCAACAGAAAGAATGAATACGAAGCAAATCTTTGGAAATACTTCATTGAATGAAAATATGCCAAGGCACGAAGCAAGCTTTGGGTAACAATTCTATCAGATCTGCCCTAGAAGGGGCTTCCTTCTTTACGAAGCATGAAAAGAAGGGAATGTGTTTTTTCGCCGAAGGCTCAAAAAGAGGTATGTGTGTATGTTTCATGCATCGCAAAGAAATAAATTACAACAACTTACATATTCGATTCAATGTTACATACATCGAATGTTACATAGTTTTGTTACATATAAAGTCTAATCTTCCTTCAATTGTTCCATACATCAAGCATTTCAAAATATTATTACAATAAAATCTATTCTTCTCTAAGGACTTTTTCTGCGACTTTGTTTAATAGTTTATCGACGACTTTGTCGATAATGGAGTTCACCATGCTTATAATATCCAGTGCTTCCTTCATCTCTGGATCAGCTAGGGGATTGTATGGCTTCGGTGGCGGGGATAGTTCAGCTATAGTAGGTAATCTGTTAGTTTGAAGCCACAAAGCAAGTAATGAAGCCAAAAAATAAAAAACAATACCTATGTGCCTTTCGCGTTCAGCAACCTCTCCAGCTCGCTTTGCTTCTTCCCGGGCGTCATGGGTGTCTTTTTCATTCTTTTTTATAATTTCGTTGGCCAGCTCTCGGCCACTGTTCACACAGACCTCGAAATAAAACTTCCTGCCCACTAAAGTTGCTTCGGCTGAAGGATCCTTCGTGTCGTCTATGGAGAAGGCAGCTTCGGCCTGGGCTATAGCCTTAACGTGATCACATCCGGCCTTCTCCAGAATAGCTGCGATTCACCGAGCGCTGGAGAAAGCACAAATATCCCGCGAGCATTCAATATTTCCTTGAAAGCTTTGGCGTCCCCACTTATCCATTCAATAACGCCCTCGGGGTCGCCTTGGATAAAATTTTCTTCAGAAGAATAGGCGCACACTTTGGAGAAGCTAGTTTTAAATTTATTCACGCAATCCAAGGATTTTTCAAAACACTTTCCCTTGGATTCGCGAAGTTCTTCAACATTTTCTCTAGTTTATTCTTCTAATATTCACTAATCTCTTGGTTAGCCTGTGCGAGCGCGCAGTTCTCCTTAGCTTCGGCCAGTTGTCTCCGAAGGTCTTCAACCTTGACTTTTTGGGCTTCGGCCTGAACTTTGTACTTAGCTTCGTCTTCTTTTATTTTACTCACCAATGAAATCAAAATTTTGTCTTTCTCTAGACCTTCGTTTCTAAGTTCAATCACCTCTGAGCGAAGGTTGTTAAGAGCCATTGTACAGCCTTCGTCTTCGGCGCTCTTTTGTGCCCTCAAGGCATTACTAAGAATTAAGCCCTGCAAAGAAGAAGAAAGAATTGAGCATGGCAATAAAATACTTCATTTCCAACTTCAAAGTTAACTTCTATACCTTTATACTGTTGTACGCGAGGCTATCAGCAAGATCATCTTTCGACATAACCGAAAGGCCTTCCTCAAGCTTCAGAAATCCTATACTTTTAGCTATCTCGCGGCAAACGGATATTTCTTTGTTGTCCGGGAGACAGTATAGGAAATCATCTTTGTTAGTGCCATTAAACACTAGGGCCCCTTTCAGATATTTTAGTTTTTGGGCATAGTGTCTGGCTTCCAGGATTTCTTCTTCGGATAATTTTTTCCCCGAAGCATGTCGAAAAATGTAATCAACATCTTCAACTGAAGCTCTCGGGGTAGGGGATTTTGCTTTTTCTGCCATACCCTGCCCTGCTGCCATGCTGGTATCTAAATTTTGTTGATCAGCTTTGTTTTCAGCCGCGACAGCCTTCGTCTCAATAGGCACTATAGGCCCAGCTTCGGCTTCGACCTGGACTTTGGCAACTTTCTTAATAGGAGCAGGGGTCAAGGCCTTTGTGGTCTCCATAACAGCGTCTAGCACGCTGGCCATCCTCCTCCTTTTGGGAGTTGCGGCAGGACCTTTTTGCATCTTCGGCAAATTTGCCTCTGCCGGTGGGCTCAGAATTTCTGGCATTTTTACTGTTTCTTCCACCTTTGGCTCTTCGACCGCATCATCCTTAGCTTTGGCTGGCCCAACTATAGGCATCTTCGACATTACAATAGACTCTTCAGCGCTCTGCACGATGGAAGCAGCTTGTTTTGCCTTGGCAGTTGAAGAGGTCCCTTCGCCAAATTTAGGCACTACGGCCGGTTCAATATATCGCGGTTGGTGGGTCAGAACCTTCATTTTCTTGCCCTTCGGCACAGCAGTGGTGGCCGAAGAGACAGTTTTTCTCTTCTTCCCTTGCCTTCGCAACGGGTAGTGATAATCAGGGTACGCAAAGCCGATTGCATCAAATACCCTGTTCAATCTTTTTTTTCCCGACCCTCAAAGGCTGCGGACAAGGCACCATCTTCAGCCTTGGAATATGTCCCGAGTAGCTCGTCACTGGTATCTTCAATGCATTTCAACCAGTCATCATTTGGTTCATCAAACTTCTCTCTAAATTTGAAGGTATACTTCAATCGAACTAAGCCATTTTCACTGGATTCGGCAGTAGTCTCCTTCGGCATATCCAAGCTCTCCACAAGTGGCCACACCCAATAGGCTATGTGCTCATGGACTATATCTCTTATGCCAATGAAGGCACAAACATTGCTCAATGCCTTTTGGCATGCTTCGACGTCACTTTCAATAGTGACCTTCGGCCTTCGAAGGCCGAAGCGAGACCAGATGGGGCGCTGGATAATCTCTTTGATGTCTTCCCTTTTAATCAGATAATTTTTAACATAAAACCACTCCTCCATCCAGGCCCCGGGCCACCTTTTCCGGTACGTCGGCACCGGGTAACTTGCATTTGAGCGGGCAATAAACCCGTAACAACCGAAGTTGTTATGGTATTGTTCTTTGCCGGTAGCCTTCGTCTCGTACAAAAGCTCGTGCATATTGTAGAAGCACTTTGCGCTCGGCTCCAGCCCCTGGCTTCTTACAGCCCAGACAAACATCCCCATCCTAATTATAGCTTCGGGGGCAATCTGATGAAGAAAGATATGGAATATCTTCAATACCTCAACCACAAATTTGCTCAGCGGGAACCGAAGGCCTGCCTTCAGGAAGCTTCGGTAAATAACAACTTCGTTTTCCTCAGGAGCAGGGGCAGTGCTGTCTCCTCAAACCCTGACAATAGACATGTCGCGAAAATATCTCCCCCTCATGGCGTCAATATGACTTTGTTTGATGGTCGATTTTCCGAAGATAGTATGGCTTAGCCGCCAGGGCCAGTCCTCAGAATCTTCATCTCCACTCTCTACATCATAACTATCACTGTTGTCAGAATCTTCAGACAAACCCTCCATTATCTCTTTAGTAATTTTCTCTGTATTTGTCTTCGCCATAGACTCATAAAACTCGACAATTAAAGGATCTGCAACCTTCTTCTCTTCATATAGCTTTTTCTCCTCAGCGAGCTTCTTCTCCTTAGTCATCTTTTCCTCGGTCATCGTCTTCTCCTTAGACATGGAGCAAGTGCGTCTTTAAACCGAAGCTCAAAAATCAAGCAAAAGCTGGTATGCAAGAGTTAAAAATTTGAGAAAATAACACAAACAACAGAAATGGCGCATCAAATGATGCCGCTGTGGGTTCCTATTTATACGCCTACTGCTTTGCAACTTGGCGGGTCCCGTTTGTCATTGACTGTCGCTATTCTAGTGAAGGGAAGGTGTTTTTTCGGACCTTCGACTTAAGGCCTTCGTTCACGTTGCAGTCTGAATTTATTGATTAAATAAATTAGTACTGCGAGGGGCTACTGTTGGGGGCCTTCATCTTCCGAAGGTCCTCAAAAACATGCTAACATGTTTTCCAAGTATAATATATACACAGGGACCTTCGACCTTGGGATGAAGCTGTATACGATATGAAAAGCACAGTTTGGGAGAAGGATGAACTAGTTCCTAAGCTACTTGTGGAGAAGCTTCGGCTTAGCAGTGAAAAATGGAACCGACTTAAAGGGGAAAAGGTTGTCTAATCCTTGATAGATTATCCTTAAGACAATAGTAAATGTCAAGGGCATGAATGTAATTTTACACAGGCTGCGTCATGTGCCTATAAATAGATGAACAGTAGCACCGTATTTAGAGATGGCAATGGGTAAATACCCACCGGGTATTACTACCCCATACCCATACCCATGACATAAAAATAACCCCATCGGGTCACCCATATACACTGGCGGGTATGGATTTACCCCCATACCCATACCCATGTGGGTATGGGTCACCCATCGGGTCACCCGTACCCACAAAAGCTAAACATCTATCAAAATATTATATGATACAAATGTCAAGTATATCCATCTAAATATCATTATAAAATTTCTAGCATCATTTAACCATCCATTGAACACACCAAAGATAATTGGATAAAGTAGTAACACTATGATAGTATTACATAGCACATTACATGTTCCATTACATAGTCATTAAATTGTCGTTAAGCTTTCTATGACATTATGGCCTAAAAGGTTGTTAAATAGTAAAAAAGATAGATGACTAAAGTCAAAGATCATACTTGGGCTAAGTTTATATTGGGTATTTTATACCCACGGGTTAACGGGTATGGGTGAATGCGGAATGTTCTAATACCCGTTTACCCATTGGGTGAAGATTTTTGCCCAATAACAGACCCACGGGTAGAATATTTAGCCCACATACATACCCTAATGGAGTAAATACCCATCGGGTATCGGGTTGCGGGTACCCATTGCCATCTCTAACCGTATTGTTCACGCTGACTTATATTCACTCGCACGTCACGCTTGGATTTTTACCTTCTATCAAGCTGAAGGTATAAATGTAATTCGATACTGTTCATGTTTATTCATGATAAGATAATAAAAATGTTCTGATGATGTCATATAATTATTCATGTTATTTTCCATGTTTCATATGCTTCTACTTACTTTATATATACTGAGATGATGAAGGTACGTCCTTCATAACCTTCGTCTGAAGACCATTATATCCTAAGGGAGATAATGCTTCGAAGGACGAAGGTCTTTAACCATTAACATTTTGTGTTGCCTTGTTCTTAACTCATAATATTTGAGAACAAGTACCTATTCAAATGTTTTAATTAATAAGTGTTTAGTATAAACACGATGTCTGTTAGTGACTCTCGTGAGCCGTGCGCGTCGTCGCACTGTCTACTCGCTGTTCGCACGTGTGGCGCTCGTCGTCGTCGTGTTGTTCATGCGTCTAGTTCGTGCGTAGCCACGCGTTGTCCGCGCGCTAAGTCACGTATGTCGCGCGGCGTCTGCGCGTGATAATAATTGTTTTCGCTTATAAACACTTATATTAATAATGATAATTTGTCTGTCGGGTATTTCTGATAGTTAACTTAAGGTTTGCTCGACTAATAATTGTTAGATTAATATTCTAATTAGATTAAAAGTGTAGTATTCGACTTGCGCTTTGATAATAAACATTAACATGGTTAATATTAGCTTAAATACTTTTTATTTATTTAATACTTGTTTAGTTTAAGCACGGCATCTAATTAGTATTTCTCCGCCTGTCGCGTGGCCTGTTCCGCACGCGGTGGCACGCTGTTTCGCGTGTCATTCGCGTGCTGCTTGTACGTCGTCGTCGTTCATTCGCGTGTTCACACCATGCGTATGGTTCGCGTGTTGTCGTGTGCTGTTCCCACGCGTCGTCATGCGTCAGTCGCACATGGTCAGGTGTTGTCGTTCGTACTGTCCGTCAGCTCCTTCTCGCGTGCCGCAGGGTTGTTTCGCGTGTCGTCGCGCGTGCTAATTCACACGTTGTTCGCTCGCATCGCCGCTCGCATAAATCGCTATTCAGGCGCTTTCATAAAGTCGCTTCGCCGCATCGTTTATGTTAAATAATTAATTTCTTGTTTAGCAACAGTTAGTTAAAATGACAGTTTGATCGAACCTATTAAGCGATTATGCCGACTTAGACGTTATATTCAATATTCGATTATTATAAAACGATATAATTTAGTGATACCCGTATGTCGTGTCATTTATAAATTTATTATATGTTTAAACATAGCGAGTCTTGTGCGTCGTGTTCATAAATATAATCCGACCAATTTAAAAACGTGGTTTCCTATCAAATTACAATCTCGATTAATGCCAAATTAGGTATTTCTTTAGAGTATCTTCCACAAATGATTTATATTAATTAGAATCGACCTAGAACATAGGTTACACGTTTATTATGCAAACCTTCAGAAAACCATACCGCCTCAACCATAGTTTCGATTTCAGCGCTTATTTCCTCGTGTGACTGTAGAAGCGATCTCTATTTTATAGTACATGTTTTTATAATAGTTTCCTTTGTATGGTGTAATGTTCTTATGCATGTATATGTTTGTTTGTCTATGTCTATTCGTATTCGCTGCGCGTCGCGAATAGATCGCGATTCGTTTCCGAGCTTTGAGGAATCAATGGTCAAGCGTTGGCGACCAAGTGATCTGGTTCTTCGAGTTCTACGAGATTGAAGACCCTGAGCATCTGTTTGGTGAAGGCAAGTGTCCTCTGACCCATTATATCCCATTCGCTTATAATTCACTGTCCCACATTACTTAATTGAAATCTAAGGATTGACTAGCTTTGTATTTACCTTGTCCTTCATTACCTTTTGGGTTATTATGGTTAGCTTCATGCTATTGCTTTACTTTAATCAATGAACATGATGTGAATATTTATGATACGATGATGTTATCCCGATGATGATCATGTGATACTTTAGGGGACTCAGGCTATTTCCTGAGTACCTCTCCGTAAGGACCTGTTCGGGGAGCAACATCCCGGGAAAACAGTGCAACCATGAGGGTGGTATGGGATGCCCTTGGCTAAGTAATTAGGGAAGTCTTATGTTGGGTGCTGATTTTTGGTCATTGGGAAACGAAGGCATCTGTTATGGCTCCTATATTCTCGCTCTGGGATCTGGGTACAGGCATCGTCCCATGGCTTTTTCCTGAGGGCAGAGGTATAGGTTTTGGGACGTCAGATAGAATTTATGCAATGGTCATTTCCAATATTCGCATAGTGAGGACCCTAGGGAAAAGCCACGTAGTGAGACACTACTAGTTCACCTTGGAAGTGATCAATGGGGAGTCACGATCCTCGGGCAGAAAGGGAATCACGGCTCATGGGTAAAGTGTGCAACCTCTGCAGAGTGTTATGAAACTGATATATCAACCGTGCTCACGGTTAAGAGCGGCCTTGGGATCCTCTTTGATTAGAGATACAGATGGTTCGATATACAATGGTTCTATTTATTATTTTGGTTCGATGATGATAATAATGTTCCTCGATGAGGAAATGATTCACGGGTTGGTTATTGCTAAAACTTGGCTTCTACTAATAATAAATATCTGACAAACTAAAAGCAACTGCTTTGACACTAACCCCACATAAAGCTAGTCCACCTCAGCCAAACGGGACATTTGCTGAGTATGTTGATGTGTACTCACCCTTGCTTTCACAAAACACCAGGTTGCCTTTGGTGCAATCTATGCTCAGGTAAGGAATAAGACATCGAGGTGGATCTCCAGAAGTTCCAGGACTTCGACGAGTTCGAGGATTAGGCTAGCGACCTCCCCCAGTCAGCTGCTTGTGGAGGGTTTATTTACGTTGGCTACGTTTCTATTTTGTGCACTTTGATTCATATTATGTAAATGACTCTAGTCTTTAATATTATTACTTACTCTTTATTGTAATTCGAAGCATTGTGCTATGATGAGTCATTTATGTAATCGTTGTGTACGTGAATTTCTGATCCTGGCACGTACATGGTTCACATTGGGTTTACCTTCAAAACCGGGTGTGACATAAATGGTATCAAAGCCTTGATGACTGTAGGATCCGTATCCTAGAGTAGCACTGGCCGTTTTAAGGACTTATTGATTTTTACTTCACCTCATCCTTGATGTTGTTTCAAAATATTAGTCACCTCGACTAATTCTATGTTGTGCTTCTATATGCCCCCTTGCCAAAAGTATTTTATTCTATTATGGTCTAACCTTTCTCAATCTACTAGATCTGATCTTACTCTTGTGCTTGCGACATCTTTGTAGATGCCCCTGACCATAACATTCTTGTCTTTTTGGGGGTTCTCTCCTCTTTCGTCATTAAGTTGCTACCGTTTGACAATCTTTATTCCCTTGGTGTTGACATGCTGCATCTTTTGGATATTTCCATACCCTTATCTCTTAATCCAACCACTTAACCCCAAAACTCTATTGCCTATTTTTACATTTCAGTTTACATTTTTCATGACATTCCTGTCTTTTGAGATTCCTTCCTGTTCCGTTGTTAAGTCATTACCTTTCAACAATTTCTATTCCCCTGGTCTTAGTATGCTCGTGTCCTTGGAGTCTTGCATACTCTCATATTTTATGCTTATCTTTCATACCACAATGACTGTTCAAGACATTTCAGTTAACATATCCTTGACCACCCTTATTTCTTAATGATCCATGAGCATTCATTTTATTTCGCACATCCTTGGTGATCTCGTTAATTCCTCGTAACTTTCTTCGGTAATGAATTTTTACTTCGACTCTTCTGTTGGAACCTCACTTATCTTATCCTTGATTGTTTTCTCCAATTCGTCACTCTGCGAGTCTTGCCTTAACTCTATCCTTTGTTATGCCTTTCGTTATTTTCACCTTCGCCTTTGACACCTCTATATCTTACCTTGATGCCTATATTATACATGTGCTCTAAAACCATCTCTCTTCCATCTCAATTTTAAAGGTTGTAGGTTACCTATTTTCCATTAATTGTATCCTATTCCTTGTCGCTTGCGAGTTTTTAACTCCCCCCTTTGTTGTCAGTTGCTACCTTTACCTTCGTCATCTCTCCATCTAACCTTGATGACTATCTTATGTCTGTTATTTAAAATTCCCTCTCCCATCTCAATTCGGGGGAAGTGTTTTACTTATCCTGCCCTTAGTCGGAACCTCGTCTTTGCTAGGTGTGAGTCTTATCTTAACTCCATTCTTTGTTGTACTCATACCACTGGCCCTCCAATGCCTTCATCCTTTCTTTTATACCCTTGTCCGTTATCGCCTT
Source organism: Zea luxurians (assembly GCA_029449295.1). Lineage (NCBI taxonomy): Eukaryota > Viridiplantae > Streptophyta > Magnoliopsida > Poales > Poaceae > Zea > Zea luxurians. Next base: position 5,318,884 of record JAOPSE010000005.1, on the reverse strand, counting down.
TGACCCTTACGATATTGATTTCTTCTACCTAAGCACTTACCTTGAAATTATCCTTTAAAAGCCTCCTCTTTCTTTCAACCCAGTTTGGGAGCTGTGAGTTACCTATCTCTCCCTTGATTTCATTTCACTCCTTGTCGCCTTACATGTTTTGTCCCAATTCCATCCCTTGTTGTGTTTTATTTGCTATCATCCTCACCTAGTCATCCATCGATCTTGCCTTGATACTCATCTTTGTTCCTACTCTTTAAAAATCCCCTTTTCCACCTCTATTTGAGAGTGGCAATTTACCTATCTGGCCCTTGGACGTACCCTCTCCTTTTCCATTTGCAAGTCCTGTCTTAACTCCATCCTTTATGGTACTTATATCCTTTGTCTTATGCCTATTTACCTCCTCTCCTACATCCTTATTTGTTATTACCTTTAAAACCCTTGTGATATCTATGCCCTTGCCCTCCTGCTTACCTTGAACATACCCTTTGAAGCCTCCTCTTTTCCATCCCTGTTCGGGGATAATGCCTCATCTATTTCATCATTGACTGCTCCCCCTTCTTTGACACCTTGCAAGTTTTGTCTAAATACATCCTTTGTTGTGTGTTTGTCCTTTATCACATTAACCCTTGACATCCCTCGATCTTTACCTTGATGCTTATCATGCATCCATAATTTAAAGCTTCCTCTCCCATTTTAGTTCAAGAGTGTTGTCTTACCCCTCCCCGCTCTTGTTCGTTCCCTATTCCTCTATCGCATTGCAAGTTCTAGCTTTTGCTCGATATCACCCTTACCTCCCTAATATCTAGATCTTTCCATGATGCATATCATATGCCTACCTTTTGAAATATTATCTTTCCCATCTCGATTTGAGAATGGTGTTTTACCTATCCCGACCTTGGTTGCAATATCTCCCTTGCTAGTTACAATCCTTGTTTTTGCTTCATCCTTTATTATGCCAATGCCCCTATCTTGTATGTCCTATCATTCCCCTTCCTTTCGATGGTCTTAGAGTAGTTTCCACTTTGTAATGAAATACCACCATCTAGTTAACATTAACGTGTAGCAATGAGATATTTGTTGTTGTATGCTTGTGTTGTTTGTCCTTGTGTTATGACTGAGTTGCTTCTTTGTGGTGAGTGTTGATGTGTTATGGCCCTTGGTCTGCAATGACATCAGTTTAATAGATGAGTGCCATATAGTTGGGTAGTTGGGTTCTCTTTTCCTGCTCTCTCCCTTTAATCCGTCTATGCTTACCTCTTTTCTCTCTCTACCCTTTTCCTCTTGTACCTGCTCAGTTGGCAGAGTCCGAGTTGAACCGAAGAATCTATGTGCCAACCTTATTATCTTGCTAGTCTTCCCTTGAAACACAATACCATCAACCTATCCCTGTCAAAGTGCAACAACATCCTTGTTTCACGCTAGCTGTCACTTCCTTTCTATTGTAAATGTCTAAATGTCCTTGTTTCATATTTGCCCTTTGTATATATCATGAACGGTGTGAAAACTTTGTCTCACTCTCACTTTTCCCCCCTAACTAGATGATGAATCCCAATGAAGATAAAGTGGATGAGGTCAACGATAAGATTCCAACCCCGAAAGTGGTGAAAAGAAAGGATGAGTCACATAGATATCTGCTGAATGGAGTGAAGAACAACAAGAGGACCAGAAAAATGTTTGGGTACAAGATTAAACCGCCTCAACCGCAAGCAGAAGTGCCAAAGCTCGTGAATACCCAAATAGGAGAATCAAATCAAGCTCAGTTATTCAGCATGCAGGCAACCGATCAACCATCATCTGCTGGCAATCAAGCAAAGTTGACTCGCAGAGAGGTCAAAGTAAGAGGTGCCTGTTCTACTGCAAGGAAGAAGGGCACTTCATTTGCCAATGCCCCAAGAAGCGTCTAGACAGGCTAGCGAAGAAGGCCTTCAAGCAGAAATCAATCAGTGATGATCCAGAAGAAATTGTCTTCACTCGCTCAAAGTACAAATTAATTCAAACGAGCGATGAGAGTGGCAGGTTGCTAGACATACGCGTCGAGCCGAGAGAGTGTTGCGTCTCTTGTTAGTGGGTAGATCTATTTGTAAGGTCTTGTGAACAACCGATGAACCAACGTTGTTTTTCTTGCTAGCTTCTTCTTGAATCTCGGGGCGAGATTCCGGTTAAGGGGGTTAGATTTGTAACACCCTGAATTTCGGGGTATAAAATTTCTTTTCTAATATCCACCAGATTCAGGTGTTACCCTCTTCTTTACTTGCTTTTCTTATCCTTTTCTAAATAATGGTGAGTTATTTTATTATATATACATATATATATATGAGTATTTGGCATAGTAAAATAAAATCCTGGAGAAGCTTTGATTGTTGCATTCTTGTCATAATGGTTATGAGGGTAAAGGTTTTTCAAACTATATCGAATTATCTTGATCTTGTTTCCGGAGGCTTTCGGGAACCTTCGAAACATTTCTTCATGTATTAAAATATGAATTTTAGTTTCTTTTTTAATATTAATTAAATACCTAAAATTTAGTATTTGCGAAAACAACAAAATCTTGGAAACTCGACAATATATATATATAGATATATATATGTTCCTCTCGTCGAGCCTGTTCTAGATCTCGTGTCCTTTTCGCGGGATCATTAAAATGTCTTTCCTCACAAACAATGTGATGTTCGTGTTTACCCTCATCGTGATCGCAACTGCCTCTCTCGCTTGGTCGCAACATATTTGACAACGAATTTGGCAACCATCTCCCCGCTCCCTCTTTTTATATAAATCCACCCCGCCGTTGCATAACCTCCCGTCTTCCCCCAAATCCAAATCGTGCAGGAGCAGGCATCTCGTCTCGGCGGATTTAGGCAAGTCCTCTTCGTCTCTCCCATCCCCTGCAGCCTGGACGTGGCTAGCCGCCTCTCCTGCCTCATGGCCAACCCCTCTCCATCCCCCTCTCTCCCTCGCGCGACCAGCCGACGCAGAGCGTGCTTCTCCCGTGCGCCCCCCTGTAGTCGCGCGAAGTGCGCTCAGCCTTGGCCTCGTCTCCAGCATGGCATCATGGCTAGCCCTGGCGGCGCCCTCGCCCCTGCAGACCCCCATACCCGCGCTGCTCCCCTGGCGCGACAGTTCTCCAACGCGGCGCCCACCGGCCATGGTCGCGGGTCCAGCCCCCGCCTCGCCCCTAGCCATGCCCACAAGCCAGCTCGCAGACGCGTTAGTCGGTGCTGCCCACGGTCGACGGCTGGACCTCTCCTGCGTGGCCGATCCGTGCCCTGCGCGCCCGTGGGGCGACTTGCTGCTCCCCATGGCTGCGGACACCGGCTGGTGAGCCGCCGGCGAGCCTGCTCTAGGCCGACGCGGCCAGCACCCCCTTCCCCCCATGGCCGACCAAACCCCCTTGCGTGGATGAGACCAACAGAGAAGAAGATAGAGGAAAGAGATGCTAGCCACATTAGATCCCACCCCTTCAGATTTTCTGTGGCTGCACCTCGTGTGTGACCCATTGTGTGGTAAGTCGTCGGCCGATAGGATCGCGCCACGTCGTCGTTAATCTGCGATTAATATATATCTATATTAACTTTTGCGTTAGATATTTGTTTCATTCTGTTCCGGCAGAGTTAACTCCATAAGGGTGTCGTGCACACATTAAAAATATTATTCTGTCACGACGCATGCTTTATGTATTTAATTAATTGCTAGTTTGTCCATGAGTTTTATAAATATTAATATAGTTAAGATTACTTTATAGTTTTAGTTGCACCTTTATATTTATAGGTTAATTTGATTAGTAACTATTCAAATGTTTTAATTAATAAGTGTTTAGTATAAACACGATGTCTGTTAGCGACTCTCGTGAGTCATGCGCGTCATCGCACTGTCTACGCCCTGTTCGCACGTGTGGCGCTCGTCGTCGTCGTGTTGTTCGTGCGTCTAGTTCGTGCGTAGCCGCGCGTTGTCCGCGCGCTAAGTCACGTATGTCGCGCGGTGTCTGCGCATGATAATAATTGTTTTCGCTTATAAACACTTACGTTAATAATGATAATTTATCTGGTCGGGTATTTCCGATAGTTAACTTAAGGTTTGCTCGACTAATAATTGTTAGATTAATATTCTAATTAGATTAAAAGTGTAGTGTTCGACTTGCTCTTTGATAATAAACATTAACATTGTTAATATTAGCTTTAATACTTTTTATTTATTTAATACTTGTTTAGTTTAAGCACGACATCTAATTAGTTTTTCTCCATCTGTCGCGTGGCATGTTCCGCACGCGGTGGCACGCTGTTTCGCGTGTCATTCGCGTGCTGCTTGTACGTCATTGTCGTTCCTTCGCGCGTTCACGCCACGCGTATGGTTCGCGTGTTGTCGCGTGCTGTTCGTACGCGTCGTCACACGTCAGTCGTACATGATCACGTGTTGTCATGCGTACTGTCTGTGAGCTCCTTCGCGCGTGCCGCAGGGTTGTTTCGCGTGTCGTCGCGCGTGCTAATTCACACGTTGTTCGCTCGCGTCGCCGCTCGCATAAATCGCTATTCAGACGCTTTGATAAAGTCGCTTCGCCGCATCGTTCATGTTAAATAATTAATTTCTTGTTTAGCGACGGTTAGTTAAAATAACAGTTTGATCGAGCCTATTAAGCGATTATGTCGACTTAGACGTTATATTCAATATCCGATTAATATAAAACGATATAATTTAGTGGTACCCGTATGTCGTGTCGTTTATAAATTTATTATATGTTTAAACATAGTGAGTCTTGTGCGTCATGTTCATAAATATAATCCGACCAGTTTAAAAACGTGGTTTCCTATCAAATTACAATCTCGATTAATGCCAAATTAGGTATTTCTTTAGACTATCTTTCGCAAATGATTTATATTAATTAGAATCAACCTAGAACATAGGTTACTCGTTTATTATGCAAACCTTTCGAAAACCATACCGTCTCAACCATAGTTTCGATTTCAGTGCTTATTTCCTCGTATGACTGTAGAAGCGGTCTCTTTTTTATAGTACATATTTTTATAATGGTTTCCTTTGTATGGTGTGGCGGAACCGCCTGAATTATTCCAACGTGCCTAAGTCCCACCCTAGAGGCTAGACTGCACTTAAATGGGAATAAGACGTCAATCCCTTGGATCTAGTCCGACAAGGCCACTAACAGGATCAAGTACCACGTACTCACTCAAAGGTGAGGCACAGAGCAAATACAATAAAGCATAAAACCATACATTAAGGAAGTACTTCAGGTTATTACAACATCATCGGAGTTTTGCAAAATTAGTGATCATTGTTCGGAATGCAGCGGAATATAACTAACGGTAAACAAACGGAGGGATGGGGAAGCCTGGCCCATCACTCCTCATGCTCCTCCTCTGCTGAGGTAGGGTCCCACTCGACTGTCCAACCCGGTGGCAAGATGGACGGCCAAGTCACTCTAGCAACCATATCCTCCAGAGATCCTGTAAAAAATTATGCCACAAGCAAGGCTGAGTATACTAATACTAGACTTACCCGGTGTGAGGAGTCTACTCCTCTACCTCTAGACATGCAGTTGTTTGGCTGAGGGGTTTGGGTTGCCAAAAGCACTAGCTGAGTCTATAATCAAGTTTTAGCTTTTTCAAGTTTTAGTGTGACCTCTTAAGACTAAATGTGTACCTAGCTAATCATACATGGTATCAAACATTTTAGCAATCAACATCTTTTGCCAGTCAACACATTTCCACTTGTTACTCAATGTAGCAGCATGGATCAAACAGTCTCGTTAGCTGCGAGAAGCAAATGATTCGAATCGAGTTTTTATCCTTGCAAGGTAAACCTAAACACACAACGTGGCGAGGCACTCCGTCCCCACACACACCAACCGTCTCTATCGATTCCCCGTCAGCAGAGAGGGGCTCACCGCCTTGGCGTACAATGCCTCACTGACCCCGTCTGCCGTCGTGCAGTGACCGCCCTTGTACCCACCATAACCGGAATGGGAGACCACGTCTCAGATCGCGTGAGGAGGGCAATCTGCTGCCAGGTTCACTCAGGTACTAGGCTTACCGATTTACCATATTTCTCGGCATGTGCTTAGTACGTTCAAACGCTTGACACACGGTACCACACCTTAATCCTTATTCCAATTTCCGTCTCGTAGACAACGCATCCCCATGGATTGTTGTCCATAGACCATCATCATTATGATATAAAAATAGATACAACCAATTCCTGACCTCGCGCGAGTGCTAGAAAAATCACTCGACTTCTATCGATATCCCTAATTAGTAAAACAGCTACTCGACCTAGCATACTAGTATCCATCTCAAGGGAATCCTGAGTTCATGCAACTAAGGTTTCAGTCAACTCCTACACTTAAGTGCACAATACAAGCCTACAAACATTAAGTGTAGTAAAATAGCATATATAAATGGTTATGCATAAAACCGGGGCTTGCCTTCCAAAGCTGGGGCAGGCAGATCCTCGATGGCAGGCTCGGGTGCTGGCTCCTGAACTACCTCCTGAGCAACTCCTTACTCCGGAACGAGGATGTACTCTCCGTCAGCGAGATTACAATCTATCGAATGTAATGAATAAGATATATGCATATTAATGATATGGCAAGTTGTAAATGCTACGTATGGTGAAATAGTATTAAAATAGTGGGTACACTAGGGTTTTCTTTGTCGGCCTTAAGGGTTTAATACACTCATTTTAGGGTCTTGAATGAACTTAAAATTTTAGTCATCCCTTGGATGTTTGTTTGGGCTCTTGGAGGATTTAATTTGCATACCACTAATTTCTCCCATAATTCTCATTTTACTTTCTATTGTGCTTCTTATTGAGTGCTTTTGAACTATCATGGCAATTTAAAATTTTCCAAAAATGTTACAAAAATTACAGTGGGTAGACATTGACCTCTGTGGGTTATTATGAAAATTTGAGATTGGAATAAATTCAGATACTCGTGCAAAAATAACAAAAGTAAGGGTAAAAGGGCACTTTACACTATAGCTCTGATTTAGGTGAGGTTTCTGGACTAAAATTTATTTTTGCTAAGATTTATGGGTGATAATAGGTCTCTGTGCCAAAAATCACAGAAAAAGACCCAATGGGTATTTAGTTGTGTTTTTTAAGTTTAATGTCAAAATGTACTTATAACTAACTTGTTATTTGAAAAATGTCAAACAACAGAACTGATATTTTTCCTAGATTCATACTAGCATATTATTAGTTATCCCAAGTATTGGGGTGGGTTCTTCTTAGGATTATTTTTCTAGTATTTTTCTAAGTTTTCATTGATTTCATGGAATAAAATGTGGTGCATTTCTTTTGTACTATCAGAGGGCTCAACAAAATTTTCTAGTGAACTATGTTAATAAAGTAAGCTAGCAAAAATGTGGTTGGCCTCTGGTTCTTATTTTGAACTCCCTTTTTCATTTTCTTTAAGTTTGAATCAAAGCAAGTTTTAATGGTAAACCTCTCCCTAATCTGGTGTACTGAGGGGTTTATTATTTTTAAACAGGCTAGTTAGTGGTTAAGTATCTCTCTGATTTTTCTTAATCTTAGTCCAACAGTATAGCTATTTTCCCTTCTTTATTTAGCTTTTGGCCAGTTTACTTTTTAAATCGAAACTTTAAAATTTCCTGTAGTACTTAGGGTGTTTGGTATTTTTCCTAAGTAGTTCATATTATTTAGAACTTAGCAAAATTTGTTTGACCAAATGTGGCATGATAAAACTGGAGTTATGAATTTTGTAAGCTCTGTCTGCATTTAAATGAATAATGTTTAAAAGATTTAATGAAAAACCAATTTACACCGAGGCTCCTGGGGTTTCCCTTAACTAATTCTTTAAACCATATCCCTGCGGGACTATTCCTCTGAGTCACTGACTACGCAAACCCCCCCGGCTTCTTCTTCTTTTCAACCGAGCTCCCTCCCCCCTTGAAATAGTACCCGTGGCAAGGAAAAAGGGTGGCGCGGCTTACCGACGGTGAGGGAGGTCCGGTGAAGGGCGGGGTTAGATCCGGGAGGTCCTGGCGGTCACGTCAAGGTGCGACTCATCGACGGTGACGGCCAGAATCGGTCTGACCACGTGCGTAGGCGGTCGGGCTCGTCGGCGGCGTGCGCTCCGGCCTGCTCATGGTGGTATTGCTCAATCAAGTGGTATGAGAAGCTTCACGGGGTGCTAAGGATGCTATAGGTGCAAGGAATCAACGAACGGCTTACCGTGGAGCTCGGTCTACGTGCGACGGCGGCCGGTTGAAGTCTGACGTCGTCGATCCGGCGTCTCCGATGAGGTAGAGTCCAATCCCCAGCTATGGGAGCTTCACTGAGGTCCGTAGAGGCTAACCCGAGGGTCGGACGGGGCGAGGAGTGGCTGGGTTGGCCGGTCTATGGTGGCCATAGCTTGCGTGGCCGCTGGCACCTCGCTCACGGGGCAAACTCCGGCGAACACGAGCTTGTGTTGGGTCCGTGACGCGCGGGGGTGTACGGTCGAGGCTGGGATGGCTTTTATAGCCGCGGGCGCGGGCGTGGGCGCGGGGTTGGCACGGCGCGGGGCTGTGCGCGTGGGCGGAGCGCCGAGGGCGTGCTCTGGCGTGCCAGACCGCGTCGAACACGTGTGCGTTTGTTTATGCCCTTGTTCAAACGCCTGCTGGGATCACAAACGTGCGAATCTCGCCAAAGTCTTGTGCAAGATTTCTTCTTGGCACCTAGGGCTAGCTAGTTCGTGTAAGTTCCAAGGGAAGATTTGCCCTAGATCACAAGATATGTGGGCGCCAAGTCAGGTCTATCGGCACTGTTCATCCCGAGACAAAACAGATGTCAACCCTTGACAAATGGCCTTGGCTTGGGTTCAATTTTTTCCAGGGTGTGCCTTAGGTAGTTTGGCTACTTTTTGTTATTTGGACCAAGGGGTTTTGGCACCAGCACAAAGGTGAAAACCTTTGATCTTTGGGCTAGCGTGGTTTTGGGGACTTAGAGAAATTTTGATGGCTCTAGTGTGCTTTCCACTTAGCCAACTATTTTGAGGTATTTGTTGGGCCTTTTTGCAATACTTATCTTAATAAATTTTGTAGCTTTACTATTACACTCCATCTTTAGTAAAGGTCCCTTTTTATGTTTTGATCATTTGCCCACTCTTTCCCCATTTAATCCCATGGTTAGGGTTTAAGGGCTTAAGAAGGAATTAGGGTTTTAGAATCTTGTTTGTGGGTGAACATTGTATGAAGGATAGGATTTATTTCCTGTTATGATTAATGCTTATCTTAACCATGCCTCTGAACTTTGAGTTCCTTCACTTTCCATTTTAGCATAAAGTTTGAGTAGGACACAAATGTGCTTCTTTGGCCAGGGCTTTGGGTAACACCTGGGGTGTTACAGCCCTCCCCCCTTAAAGGAATCTCGTCCTGAGATTGGGTAGGGATCCTCTAGTGGGGTACCAAGAAAGTGTGTGTTGGTGTGTTGCAGTTTCCTTTAATCAAGTTTCTCTAGTTAACTGCTCTTCGAATGTCATTCTCTTTGCAACTTAAAAAGGAAGTCCTAGATTTATTTTCACATCTTACTCTACTCTTATTAACTATGTTTCTCTTATATTTAGATTCAAAGGGCAGGTGGGGGTGGGTGTTTTGGGTTACGTATCGATTCCTTTAGGTAGAAAATCGGGGAAGCGAGAACGTAGAAAATCCTCAGTTTCCCATGTAGCCTCTTCTTCTGAATGGTTGCTCCACTGAATTTTATACATTCAGATTGACCTTGCTTGAGTTGATCTTTCCTTTTGGTCCAATACCTTGACGGGGTGCTCTTGGTAAGACAAGTCTGGTTCTATCTCCAATTCTGGTTCAGGTAGCACTTCCGTGGGTAAGCGGACACACTTCCGTAGCTGAGATACGTGGAATACATCATGAATTGCTGAAATATGAGGTGTCAACTTCAACTGGTATGTTAATAGCGAGGAGCTAACTTGCCCTTGATCCCAAATCTCTGAACACCTTTGGTGGGTGACACCTTAAGATATACATGATCTCCCACTTCGAATTGTAGAGGCTTCCTTCTCTTATCATGATAGCTCTTCTGCCTGGCCCGAGCAGCTTCCAAGTTCTTCTTAATGACTCTTACTTTCTCCTCGGCTTCAAGTACTAGGTCAGGTCCAAATACTTCCCTTTCTCTCGCTTGTGACCAGTTTACCGGTGTTCTACACCTTCTCCCATACAAGGCCTCGAACGGTGCCATCTTTAGGCTGGATTGGTAGCTATTATTGTAAGAGAATTCAGCCAAGGAAAGGCATTTATCCCAATTCTTACCATAGTGTAATACACAGGCTCGCAACATGTCCTCAAGAATCTGATTTACTCTTTCCGTCTGGCCGTCAGTTTGAGGATGGTATGCTGAGCTCTTATCACATGTGTTCCAAGTGACTCTTGCAGCTGCTCCCAGAAACGTGCTACGAACGGTGCCCCTCTATCTGACACGATAGTCCTTGGTATTCCATGTAAACGCACTATTTGGTCAATATATCTCTGCATACTTTTCCGCCCTGTGGGTGGTATGTACTGGCAAGAAATGAGCTGTCTTGGTTAGCCTGTCCACAATGACCCAAATTGAATCGTGGTGCCGGGATGTGTTGGGTAAACCCACAATAAAATCCATGCTGAGGTCCTCCCATTTCCAAGATGGTATGAGAAGAGGTTGTAAGGTACATGCTACCTTCAAGTGACTAGCCTTGATTCTTTTGCAAGCCTCGCATTCAGATACATACTTAGCGATTTCCCTCTTCATTCTGGTCCACCAATACAAAGATTTGAGATCATGATACATCTTGTTACTACCGGGGTGCATGGAAAATTTGGAAAGATGAGCTTCGTCCAATATTTTCTGCCTGAGTTCTGGATTCTTAGGAACAACCAATCGGTCTTCAAACCATAGAACTCCCTTGCTGTCCTGACAAAAGCATTTGTACTTATCCACCTTTTGTTCGAGCATCTCTTTAATGACTTGAACCCCCTTGTCACCAATCTGTGCCAGGACTATTTTGCTCATGTAGAGTGGGCTCTACTGAGATATAATTCAAGGTACCCGGGGAAATAACTTCCATGTTCAACTTGCGCAACTCGTCACACAGAGTGGCGATCTTAGAGTCCATAATTACACAGTTGCACTGGGCTTTTCGACTTAAGGCATCTGCCACAACATTGGCTTTGCCAGGATGGTAATGCACCTCCAAATTGTAGTCCTTGACCAATTCCAACCATCTTCTCTGCCTCATATTAAGATCAGCCTGAGTGAAAATATACTTAAGACTCCTGTGATCAGTATAGATGTTACAATGAGCTCCCATTAGATAATGTCTCCATATCTTCAGAGCATGAACTATGGCTGCTAACTCCAGATCATGTGTGGGGTAGTTCTGCTCATGAGGCTTGAGTGCTTTGGATGCGTAGGCAATAACTCTGTTGTCTTGCATCAGGGCACACCCCAATCCAGTGCCCGAAGCATCGCAATAAACATCGAAAGATTTGGTGTTATCAGGCTGTGCTAGCACGGGTGCTATCGTCAGATGATGCCTTAGAGCATGAAAGGCCTCCTCACATTTCTGACTCCATTCGAATTTTACTCCCTTCTTTAACAATTCCATCATTAGCTTATCAATCCTGGATAAATCCGGAATGAATCACCGATAATATCCTGCCAATCCTAGAAAACTCCGAATCTGTCGTACGGTGGTAGGAGGCTTCCAATCCATCACCTCTTGCACTTTCTTAGGATCAACCGATATTCCATCCCGAGAAATGGTGTGACCCAAGAATTTAATCTCCCTTAGCTAGAAATCGCATTTGGACAATTTAGCATATAAATGATGATCGCGCAGTCGTTGTAGTACGATGTGTAAATGCTTAGTATGCTCGTCTTCATTCTTTGAATAGACCAAGATATCATCAATAAAGACCACCACAAACTTATCCAGCTCTGGCATAAACACTGAGTTCATCAAATACATAAAATATGCCGGGGCATTGGTCAGCCCGAATGACATTACCAAGTACTCATAAAGTCCGTATCTGGTAGAGAAAGCCGTCTTCGGAATATCACTAGCTCTGATCTTGATTTGATGATAGCCAGAGCGAAGGTCTATCTTGGAAAATATCTTGGCTCCCACCAACTGATCAAACAATACATCAATGCGGGGCAACGGATACTTATTTTTAATCGTTACAGCATTGAGAGGGCGGTAATCCACACACAATCTCAGACTCTCATCCTTCTTTTTCACGAACAAGATCGGACATCTCCATGGTGAAGTACTTGGGCGAATGAATGCCTTGTCCAACAATTATTGTAACTGCTTCTTCAGTTCTGCCAACTCTACCGGAGGCATCCTATAGGGTCTCTTGGATATAGGTGCAGTTTCGGGTTGCAGTTCAATTGCAAACTCTATGTCTCTGTCGGGTGGCATCCCCGACAAATTCGTCTAGGAAGACATCAGGGTACTCACAGACCACTGGAATCCTCTCTACGGGTGGCTCTATCAAAGCGAAGGCACAAGAACGGGTACAACCTTGGTCGGGTAGGTACAAGGTGATCTCTCCATTCATTGGTGAGTGAATTTCTATGGCTCTTGCTGCGACATCAATCACAACATGGTGTCGTGATAATCAGTCCATTCCTAGAATGATATCCACGCTCTCCAATCCCATAATCAGGAGGGTGGTTCTAAATATAATACTACCCAGTTTTATTGGCACCTGCCGGTTGAGTTGATAGGTGGCAACCCTGCCTCCCGATGTTGCAATTATAATGCCCCCATTGGTGTGGTGAAAGGGTAGCTGGCACTTGGCACTAAATTTTGCGCTGATGAAGCTGTGTGATGCACCCGAATCAAAAAGAATGACTGCAGGATAATTTAAAATAGAAAAGATACCGGTCATGATGGGTGCTCCCTATGGAATGTCAGCCAACGTGGTGAAGTTCAGCCTGCCCTGCCTCACTTGCACCCTCTGCCTCTTGCCTTGGTTCTGATTAGCATTCTGCCCCTGCCTCTGCTGGTTCTTGGGGCAATTCTTGGCGTACTGTCCAGTGCTGCCACAAGTGAAGCACTTGTTGTCATTTGCCTGACGGTACTGTGGCTGGTTGTTGTTCCACTGAACTGGGGGTTGAGAGCGGTTAGGTGCATGTTACTGCTGTTGTGGTCGGATCACTCATTGCCCTTGCTGTTGCTGAGGCCCCCTGCTCTGAGTGTCAGACACAATCTTGAAGCATTGAGGCTGAGCATAAGGTCCTGCCATAGGGGTCTTCCTCTTCTTCTCTGCCTGGTGGGCTGTGATGCAATCTTCCTGAGAAATGGCCACGTTGACTAACTCATTGTAGCCATTTGCACTGACTGTGTTGAGACGGTTGCGGAGCTTAGTACTGAGGCCCCTCCTGAACCTATCCCTTTTCTTCTCATCTATGTCAGCATGATAGCCTGCGTACTGACACAGGTCATTGAAGGCTTGGGCGTACTGTAACACTGTACGAATCCCCTGAGTGAGTGCAAGAAACTCATTGAGCTTGCGGTCCATGATGCCTGCTGGTATGTGATGCCCTCTGAATGCTGCCTTGAGCTCTCCCCATTCAAACACGTGGTCAACTGGTTGCATAGCGAGGAAGTGATCCCACCATGTCCGCGTGGGTCCGCGAAGCTGCTAGGTGGCGAAACGGACCTTGGCCACATCTGAACAAACTCCATTAAGCAGTGGGAATTTGGATTCCACCACCCTGAGCCACACATCAGCATCAAGTGGGTCCTTTGCCCGAGTGAACAACGGCGGCTGAGTGCAGAGGAACTCCTGATAGGTGACCGCTGTTGTGGGACACTGATGGTGATCACCACCACCATAGTGCTGGGGTGGTGGCGGTCGCTGAGCTAACTGTCACAGAATCTTGTTCTGCTGTGTCATCAGCTCTTGCATGGTAGGAGGTAGCGGCAGTGGTGGAGGAATGTGCTCATTCTGTCCACGGCGCACTCTTCCTGCCATCTGAAATTTAGGATGCTCTTAATATCATACTTTTGAAATCAGGGATTGCACATGGTAAGAGATTTTAAATGACAAGGTTTGTAAAATGTCAAACATTTCCTTGCATTCTCACAAGAGGTATCACATGACATAATTTCCTTCATAACTTAAAATAGAAATCATCCATCATTCATCAAGCCAAAAGAGTTTTCTAACAGTTACAACAATGTTCAAAATACTCGACTCTCTCTAGCCTAGTACCTCCAATGGTGCAAAAGTTAAGCTAGTTTCGAGGAGTTCTACTGCCGCACACTTCTACCCGAACTCTGAAACCTAATGGGCAAACGAGGCAACGCTAGACTCAGGGGAAGGTGATCGCCTTGAGCCAGCAATGTCCAAGCTAGATGCAGGCTCCGACTCCTCTCTTCCCTCGATGTCGACATCCTCATCGGCCCCTTCTGCCTCCATGTCTTGAATTTCCTTATGGTGCATATCCAAATGCTGGTTGTCTTCCTCAAGCTATTGCTGCGTGGTCAGGAGCTGATCCTCCAGAACCTCGATGGTGTTCTCTCTGGCCCCTACCTGCTCCTTAAGCTCTTGGATTTGAGTGGCCATCTACTCCACCTGGAGGTCCTTCTCCACTGGACAGGTCTACCACAAGGTCCTCCCTGTTATCCAGGGTGATCTTGGTAGACTCCACTATTCTCATCAGAAACAGGGTGATCTTGGTAGACTCCACTATTATCATCAGTTGGGACATTGCCTCACCTCGCACTGCTTGCAGACGATACAGGGCATTCATGCACCGCACCGTCAGGTGAGCAGTCTGCCCCGGGTGAAGAGCCCACATATCCTTGGCATGCTACACTCAATCCTTCCACATTGGGTCATCCTCCTTCTCAGTGGGGAATAAGCCAATGGGATGAGTTGATAGCTCCAAGGGGTTAAAACTACAAAAGGACGTCAGCAAGTGGAGGGCGGTGGACTCGGTAGTATCTTCATCCCTAAAACCGAAAGACTCGGAGTCCAACGAACGCCAGCCCGGCTGTAAGGGATGAGGCTCCAAGGTCATCCTCACCCTACAGCGGGGTACCCGGTGCTCCTCGAACAGCTGCACCGCGTATTGGGGAGGCGTAGCATAACCGGCTCCCTGTAGTACCTCCCACAAAATACGGGGAAAACCCTCTCGTGCAAGTCCGTCCGTGTGGGAATGTGCGTTCCCTCCTTCCGAGGATTCGTGAGAAGTCATCTGTGTAAGGGTAAGCGTAAGTGAAAAAAGAAAAAGAATTACCAAAATAAAAAGAAACTAGTGCTTGGCTTTCCCTTGGTTAAGTTGGGACTTTTGATGCCGGATTGAATTTTTATTATGGGTATCTCTTGATTTTATAGTTTTTTATTGATATCGTCCTTTTTACTAAGTAGCTAGAAAAATGATGCATGTATGCTCGTCCTAAGCGACCTCACATCAAGTACATGGGGGTATGGAAATCCCCTACCTATATCATAGTAGCCTGTAGGGCATATTCAAATAGCCACCTAGCTACCCATCTAGTATCCTAAGGCTTCACGTTCTATGTCCATCCTTATCGTCTTACCGATCTATCCAACATTGGTTTCTAACAAGTTTTACTTTTTGAAAAGGTTGGTAATTACGTTTTATTGATTCCTCTGTGGTGGTACAAGCCCCGATACCAGCTGTGGCGGATCCGCCCGAATTATTCCAACTTAAGTGCCTAAGTCCCACCTTAGAGGCTAGACTGCACTTAAATGGGAATAAGACGTCAGTCCCTCGGATCTAGTCTGACAAGGCCACTAACAGGATCAAGTACCACGTACTCACTCGAAGGTGAGGCACAGAGCAAATACAATAAAGCATAAAACCATACATTAAGGAAGTACTTCAGGTTATTACAACATCATCGAAGTTTTGCAAAATTAGTGATCATTGTTCAGAATGCAACAGAATATAACTAACGGTAAACAAACGGAGGGATGGGGAAGCCTAGCCCATCACTCCTCATTCTCCTCCTCTGCTGAGGTAGGGTCCCACTCGACTGTCCAACCCGGTGGCAAGATGGACGGCCAAGTCACTCCAGCAACCATATCCTCCAGAGATCCTGTAAAAAAGTATGCCACAAGCAAGGCTGAGTATACTAATACTCAGCTAGACTTACCCGGTGTGAGGAGTCTACTCCTCTACCTCTAGACATGCAGCTGTTTGGCTGAGGGGTTTGGGTTGCCAAAAGCACTAGCTGAGTCTACAATCAAGTTTTAGCTTTTCAAGTTTTAGTGTGACTCTCTTAAGACTAAATGTGTACCTAGCTAATCATACATGGTATCAAGCATTTTAGCAATCAACATCTTTTGCCAGTCAACACATTTCCATTTGTTACTCAATGTAGCAGCATGGATCAAGCAGTCTCATTAGCTGCGAGAAGCAGATGATTCGAATCGAGTTTTTATCCTTGCAAGGTAAACCTAAACACACGACGTGGCGAGGCACTCCGTCCCCACACACACCAACCGTCCCCATCGATTCCCCATCATCAGAGAGGGGCTCACCGCCTTGGCGTACAATGCATCACTGACCTCGACTACCATCGTGCAGTGACCGCACTTGTACCCACCATAACCGGAATGGGAGACCACGTCTCAGGTCGCTTGAGGAGGGCAATCTGCTGCCAGGTTCACTCAGGTACTAGGCTTACCGATTTACCATATTTCTCGGCATGTGCTTAGTACGTTCAAACGCTTGACACACGGTACCACACCTTTATCCTTATTCCAATTTCTGTCTCGTAGACAACGCATCCCCATGGATCGTTGTCCACAGACCATCATCATTATGATATAAAAATGGATACAACCAATTCCTGACCTCGCGCAAGTGCTAGAAAAATCACTCGACTTCTACCGAGATCCCTAATTAGTAAAGCAGCTACTCGACCTAGCATACTAGTATCCATCTCAAGGGAATCCTAAGTTCATGCTGAAAGTCGCCTAGAGGGGGGTGAATAGGGCGAAACTGAAATTTACAAAGTTAATCAACTACAAGCCGAGTCCGCGAGAGAGGGTGCAAAACAAATCGCAGGCAAATAAACAAGTCAGACACAAGGATTTGTTTTACCGAGGTTCGGTTCTCGCAAACCTACTCCCCGTTGAGGAGGCCACAAAGGCCGGGTCTTTTTCAACCCCTTCCCTCTCTCAAACGGTCCCTCGGATCGAGTGAGCTTTCTCTTCTCAAATCAACTGGGAACAAAACTTCCCCGCAAGGACCACCACACAATTGGTGTCTCTTGCCTTGGTTACAATTGAGTTTTGATCACAAGAAAAGAATGGGAAAGAAAGCAATCCAAGCGCAAGAGCTCAAAAGAACACAACAAATCACTCTCAATTATCACTAAAGCTTTTGTGGAATTGGGAGAGAATTTGATCACTTGGGTGTGTCTTGTATTGAATGCCTAGCTCTTGTAAGTGGTTGGAAGTGTGAAAACTTGGATGACTTGAATGTGGGGTGGTTGGGGTATTTATAACCCCAACCACCAAACTAGCCGTTTGGTGGAGGCTGCTGTCGCATGGCGCACCGAACAGTCCGGTGCGCCACCGGACACTGTCCGGTGCGCCAGCCACGTCACCAGGCCGTTGTGTTCCGATCGTTGGAGCTCTAACGTGTGGGCCCGCCTAGCTGTCCGATGGCGCACCGGACAAGTCCTGTAGGCTGTCCGGTGTGCCACCCGCGCGTGCTCTGCTCCTCTGCGCGCGCTGGCGTGCATTTAATGCGTTGCAGACGACCGTTGGCGCGAAGTAGTCGTTGCTCCGCTGGCTCACCGGACAGTCCGGTGTGCACCGGACATGTCCGGTGAATTATAGCGGAGCGGAAATCCGAAGCTGGCGAGTTCAGAGTCGTTTTCCTCTGGAGCACCGGACATTGTCCGGTGGTACACCGGACAGTCCGGTGAATTATAGCGAAGCGTCTCTGAAAACTCCCGAAGGTGCAAAGTTTGGCTTGGAGTACCCTGGTGCACCAGACACTGTCCGGTTGTGCACCGGACAGTCCGGTGCGCCAGACCAGGGCTGCCTTCGGTTGACCCTTGCTCTCTTTGTTGAACCCAATTCTTGGTCTTTTTATTGGCTAAGTGTGAACCTTTGGCACCTGTATAACTTATACATTAGAGCAAACTAGTTAGTCCAATTATTTGTGTTGGGCAATTCAACCAGCAAAATCATTTAGGAAATAGGTGTAAGCCTAATTCCCTTTCAATCTCCCCCTTTTTTGTGATTGATGCCAACACAAACCAAAGCAAATGTGGAAGAGCATAATTGAACTAATTTGCATAATGTAAGTGCAAAGGTTACTTAGAATTGAGCCAATATAAATACTTGTAAGATACGCATGGATTGTTTCTTTTATTTTTAACATTTTGGACCACGCTTGCACCACTTGTTTTGTTTTTGCAAATTCTTTTGCAAATATTCAAAGGTAAATGAATAAGATTTTGAGAAGCATTTTCAAGATTTGAAATTTTCTCCCCCTGTTTCAAATGCTTTTCCTTTGACTAAACAAAACTCCCCCTTGATAAATTCCTTCTCTTAGTGTTCAAGAGGGTTTTAAAATACTGATTTTGAAAATATTACTCTCTCCCCCTTTTGAACATAATGAGATACCAATTTGAAAAATCATACCAATTGAAAAAACTCTTTTAAAATTAGGTGGTGGTGCGGTCCTTTTGCTTTGGGCTAATACTTTCTCCCCCTTTGGCATGAATCGCCAAAAACGGATACTTGAGTGAAATATAAGCCCTTTGAACTATTGTCCTCCCCTTTGGCAAATAAAACATATGAGTGAAGATTATACCAAGACTGGAGAGTTGCTCGGAGCGACGCTGAAGGATGAGTTACGGAGTGGAAGCCTTTGTCTTCGCCGAAGACCCCAATTTCCTTTCAATACACCTATGACTTGGTTTGAAATGGACTTGAAAACACATTAGTCATAGCATATGAAGGAGACATGATCACAGGTATACGAATGAGCTATGTGTGTAAATCAACAAAAGAAGTTCCTAGAATCAAGAATATTTAGCTCATGCCTAAGTTTTTTAAAAGTTTGTTCATCAAGTGGCTTGGTAAAGATATCGGCTAATTGATCTTTAGTGTTAATATATGCAATCTCGATATCTCCCTTTTGTTGGTGATCCCTTAGAAAGTGATACCGAATGACTATGTGTTTAGTGCGGCTATGCTCAACGGGATTATCCGCCATGCGGATTGCACTCTCATTATCACATAGAAGAGGAACTTTGGTTAATTTGTAACTGTAGTCCCTAAGGGTTTGCCTCATCCAAAGTAGTTGCGCGCAACAATGGCCTGCGGCAATGTACTCGGCTTCGGCGGTAGAAAGAGCTACGGAATTTTGCTTCTTTGAAGCCCAAGACACCAAGGATCTTCCCAAGAACTGGCAAGTCCCCGATGTGCTCTTCCTATTAATTTTGCACCCCGCCCAATCGGCATCCGAATAACCAATTAAATCAAATGTGGATCCCCTAGGATACCAAAGCCCAAACTTAGGAGTATAAACTAAATATCTCAAGATTCGTTTTACGGCCGTAAGGTGAGCTTCCTTAGGGTCGGCTTGGAATCTTGCACACATGCATACGGAAAGCATAATATCCGGTCGAGATGCACATAAATAGAGTAAAGAGCCTATCATCAACCGGTATACCTTTTGATCCACAGACTTACCTTCCGTGTCGAGGTCGAGATGCCCATTGGTTCCCATGGGTGTCTTGATGGGCTTGGCATCCTTCATCCCAAACTTGTTTAGAATGTCTTGAATATACTTCGTTTGGCTAATGAAGGTGCCCTCTTGGAGTTGCTTCACTTGAAATCCCAAGAAGTACTTCAACTCCCCCATCATTGACATCTCAAATTTTTGTTTCATGACCCTACTAAACTCTTCACATGTAGATTCGTTAGTAGACCCAAATATAATATCATCAACATAAATTTGGCATACAAACAAATCATTTTCAAGTGTTTTAGTGAATAGAGTAGGATCGGCCTTTCCGACTTTGAATCCATTAGTGATAAGGAAATCTCTAAGGCATTCATACCATGCTCTTGGGGCTTGCTTGAGCCCATAAAGCGCCTTAGAGAGTTTATAAACATTGTTAGGGTACTCACTATCTTCAAAGCCGGGAGGTTGCTCAACATAGACCTCTTCCTTGATCGGTCTGTTGAGGAAGGCACTCTTCACGTCCATTTGGTAAAGCTTGAAGCCATGGTAAGTAGCATAGGATAATAATATACGAATTGACTCAAGCCTAGCTACAGGTGCATAGGTTTCACCGAAATCCAAACCTTCGACTTGAGAGTATCCTTTGGCCACAAGTCGGGCTTTGTTCCTTGTCACCACACCATGCTCATCTTGCTTGTTGCGGAAAACCCACTTGGTTCCTACAACATTTTGATTTGGACGTGGAACCAAATGTCATACCTCGTTCCTAGTGAAGTTGTTGAGCTCCTCTTGCATCGCCACCACCCAATCTGAATCTTGTAGTGCTTCCTCTACCTTGTGTGGCTCAATAGAGGAAACAAAAGAGTAATGCTCACAAAAATGTGCAACACGAGATCTAGTAGTTACCCCCTTATGAATGTCGCCAATGATGGTGTCGACGGGGTGATCTCGTTGAATTGCTTGGTGGACTCTTGGGTGTGGTGGCCTTGGTTCTTTATCCTCCTTGTCTTGATTATTTGCATCTCCCCCTTGATCGTTGCCGTCATCTTGAGGTGGCTCATTTGCTTGATCTTCTCCTTCATCAACTTGAGCCTCATCCTCATTTTGAGTTGGTGGAGATGCTTGCTTGGAGGAGGATGGTTGATCTTGCGCACTTGGAGGCTCTTCGAATTCCTTAGGACACACATCCCCAATGGACATGTTCCTAAGCGCGATGCACGGAGCCTCTTCATCACCTATCTCATCAAGATCAACTTGCTCTACTTGAGAGACGTTAGTCTCATCAAACACAACGTCACAAGAAACTTCAACTAGTCCAGAGGACTTGTTAAAGACTCTATATGCCCTTGTGTTTGAATCATATCCTAGTAAAAAGCCTTCTACAGTCTTAGGAGCAAATTTAGATTTTCTATCTCTTTTAACAATAATAAAGCATTTGCTACCAAAGACTCTAAAATATGAAATATTGGGCTTTTTACCGGTTAGGAGTTCGTATGATGTCTTCTTGAGGATTCGGTGTAGATACAACCGGTTGATGGCGTAGCAGGCGGTGTTGACCGCCTCGGCCCAAAACCGATCCGAAGTCTTGTACTCATCAAGCATGGTTCTTGCCATGTCCAATAGAGTTCTATTCTTCCTCTCCACTACACAATTTTTTGTGGCGTGTAGGGAGAAGGGAACTCATGCTTGATGCCCTCCTCCTCAAGGAAACCTTCAATTTGTGAGTTCTTGAACTCCGTCCCATTGTCACTTCTTATTTTCTTGATCCTTAAGCCGAACTCATTTTGAGCTTGTCTCAAGAATCCCTTTAAGGTCTCTTGGGTATGAGATTTTTCCTGTAAAAAGAATATCCAAGTGAAGCGAGAATAATCATCCACAATAACAAGATAGTACTTACTCCCGCCGATGCTTATGTAAGCTATCGGGCCGAATAGGTCCATGTGTAGGAGCTCCAGTGGCCTGTTAGTTGTCATGATGTTCTTATGTGGATGATGGGCACCAACTCGCTTTCCTGCTTGACATGCGCTACAAATCCTGTCTTTCTCAAAATGAACATTTGTTAGTCCTAAAATGTGTTCTCCCTTCAGAAGCTTATGAAGATTCTTCATCCCAACATGGGCTAGTCGGCGGTGCCAGAGCCAACCCATGTTAGTCTTAGCAATTAAGCATGTGTCGAGTTCAGCTCTATCAAAATCTACTAAGTATAGCTGACCCTCTAACACACCCTTAAATGCTATTGAATCATCACTTCTTCTAAAGACAGTGACACCAATATCAGTAAAAACACAATTGTAGCCCATTTGACATAATTGAGAAACAGAAAGCAAATTGTAATCTAATGAATCTACAAGAAAAACATTGGAAATAGAATGGTCAGGAGATATAGCAATTTTACCCAATCCTTTGACCAAATCTTGATTTCCATCCCCGAATGTGATTGCTCTTTGGGGATCTTGGTTTTTCTCGTAGGAGGAGAACATCTTCTTCTCCCCAGTCATGTGGTTTGTGCATCCGCTGTCGATGATCCAACTTGAGCCCCCAGATGCATAAACCTACAAAACAATTTTAGTTCTTGACTTTAGGTACCCAAATGGTTTTGGGTCCTTTGGCATTAGACACAAGAACTTTGGGTACCCAAACACATGTCTTTGATCCCTTGTGTTTGCCCCCAACATACTTGGCAACTACCTTGCCGGATTTCTTAGTTAAGACATAGGATGCATCAAAAGTATTAAATGAAATATCATGATCATTTGATGCACTAGGAGTTTTCCTTTTAGGCAACTTAGCGCGGGTTGGTTGCCTAGAACTAGATGTCTCACCCTTATACATAAATGCATGGTTAGGGCCAGAGTGAGACTTCCTAGAGTGAATTCTCCTAATTTTGCTCTCAGGATAACCGGCAGGGTACAAAATGTAACCCTCGTTATCCTTAGGCATGGGAGCCTTGCTCTTAACAAAATTAGACAATTTCTTAGGAGGGGCATTAAGTTTGACATTGTCCCCCTTTTGGAAGCCAATGCCATCCTTAATGCCAGGGCGTCTCCCACTATAAAGCATACTACGAGCAAATTTAAATTTTTCATTTTCAAGTTCATGCTCAGCAATTTTAGCATCTAATTTTGCTATATGATCATTTTGTTGTTTAATTAAAGCCATGTGATCATGAATAGCATTAATATCAACATATCTACATCTAGTACAAATAGAAGTGTGCTCAACGGTAGATGTAGATGGTTTGCAAGATTTTAATTCTACAACCTTAGCATGCAATATATCATTTTTACTTCTAAGGTCGGAAATGGTAGCATTGCAAACATCAAAATCTTTAGCCTTAGCAAGTAATTTTTCATTTTCATCTCTAAGGCTAGCAAGAGAAATGTTCAATTCTTCAATCTTAGCAAACAAATCATCATTATCATTTCTAAGATTGGGAATTGAAACATTACAAACATTTGAACCAACCTTAGCTAACAAATTAGCATTTTCATTCCTAAGGTTGTCAATAGTCTCATGGCAAGTGCTTAGCTCACTAGATAATTTTTCGCACTTTTCTACTTCTAGAGCATAAGCATTTTTAACCTTAACATGCTTCTTGTTTTCTTTAATAAGAAAGTCCTCTTGGGAGTCCAAGAGATCATCCTTTTCATGGATAGAGCTAATCAATTCATTTAATTTCTCTTTTTGTTGCATGTTTAAGTTGGCAAAAAGGGTACGTAAATTATCTTCCTCATCACTAGCATTATCATCGCTAGAGGACTCATATCTAGTGGAGGATTTGGATTTAACCTTCTTCTTTTTGCCGTCCTTTGCCAGGAGGAACTTGTGGCCGACGTTGGGGAAGAGAAGTCCCTTGGTGACGGCGATGTTGGCGGCATCCTCGTCGTCGGAGGAGTCGCTAGAGCTTTCGTCGGAGTCCCACTCGCAACAAACATGGGCATCGCCGCCCTTCTTCTTGTAGCATTTCTTCTTCTCCTTTCTTCTCCCCTTCTTTTCATCGCCCCTGTCACTGTCACTAGAAATAGGACATTTTGCTATAAAGTGACCGGGCTTACCACACTTGTAGCAAACCTTCTTAGAGCGGAGTTTGTAGTCTTTCCCCCTCCTTTGCTTGAGGATTTGGCGGAAGCTTTTGATGACAAGCGTCATTTCCTCGTTGTCGAGCTTGGAGGCGTCGATGGGTGTTCTACTCGGTGTAGACTCCTCCTTCTTCTCCTCCGTTGCCTTAAATGCGACCGGTTGTGCTTCAGACGTGGAGGGGCCGTCAAGCTCGTTGATCTTTCTTGAGCCTTTAATCATAAACTCAAAGCTCACAAAATTCCCGATTACTTCCTCGGGAGTCATTAGTGTGTATCTAGGATTGCCACGAATTAATTGGACTTGAGTAGGGTTACGGAAAATAAGTGATCTTAAAATAACCTTAACCACCTCGTGGTCATCCCATTTCTTGCTCCCGAGGTTGCGCACTTGATTCACCAAGGTTTTGAGCCGGTTGTACATGTCTTGAGGCTCCTCCCCTTGGCGAAGATGGAAGCGACCGAGCTCCCCCTCGATCGTTTCCCGCTTGGTGATCTTGGTTAGTTCATCACCCTCGTGCGTGGTCTTGAGCACGTCCCAAACTTCCTTGGCGCTCTTTAATCCTTGCACCTTTTTGTACTCCTCCCTACTTAGAGAAGCGAGGAGTATGGTTGTGGCTTGGGAGTTGAAGTGCTCGATTTGGGCCACCTCGTCCTCATCATAATCCTCATCCCCTATGGATGGTACCTGTGCTCCAAACTCAACAACATTCCATATACTTTTGTGGAGTGAGGTTAGATGAAATTTCATTAAATCACTCCACCTAGCATAATCTTCACCGTCAAAGGTTGGCGGTTTGCCTAATGGAACGGAAAGTAATGGAGTATGTCTAGAAGTGCGAGGGTAGTGTAAGGGAATCTTACTAAACTTCTTGCGCTCATGGCGCTTAGAAGTTACGGAGGGCGCGTCGGAGCCGGAGGTGGAAGGTGATGAAGTATAGGTCTCGTAGTAGACCACCTTCCCCATCTTCTTTTTCTTGTCGCCACTCCGATGCGACTTGTGGGAAGAGGCTTTCTTCTCCTTCCCTTTCCCCTTTTTGCGGGACTCTTCCGATGAAGCCTTCCCATGGCTTGTAGTGGGCTTTTCGCCGATGGGCTTGTTGCCGGTCTCCATCTCCCTCTTGGCGTGATCTCCCAACATCACTTCGAGCGGTTAGGCTCTAATGAAGCACCTTGCTCCGATACCAATTGAAAGTCGCCTAGAGGGGGGGTGAATAGGGCGAAACTGAAATTTACAAAGTTAATCAACTACAAGCCGAGTTAGCGTTAGAAATATATTCAAGTCCGCGAAAGAGGGTGCAAAACAAATCGCAGGCAAATAAAGAAGTGAGACACAAGGATTTGTTTTACCGAGGTTCGATTCTCGCAAACCTAATCCCCGTTGAGGAGGCCACAAAGGCCGGGTCTTTTTCAACCCCTTCCCTCTCTCAAACGGTCCCTCGGATCGAGTGAGCTTTCTCTTCTCAAATCAACCGGGAACAAAACTTCCCCGCAAGGACCACCACACAATTGGTGTCTCATGCCTTGGTTACAATTGAGTTTTGATCACAAGAAAAGAATGAGAAAGAAAGCAATCCAAGCGCAAGAGCTCAAAAGAACACAACAAATCACTCTCACTTATCACTAAAGCTTTTGTGGAATTGGGAGAGGATTTGATCACTTGGGTGTGTCTTGTATTGAATGCCTAGCTCTTGTAAGTGGTTGGAAGTGTGAAAACTTGGATGACTTGAATGTGGGGTGGTTGGGGTATTTATAACCCCAACCACCAAACTAGTCGTTTGGTGGAGGCTGCTGTCACATGGCGCACCGGACAGTCCGGTGCGCCACCGGACACTGTCCGGTGTGCCATCCACGTCACCAGGCCGTTGGGTTCCGACCGTTGGAGCTCTGACGTGTGGGCCCGCCTGGCTGTCCGGTGGCGCACCGGACAAGTCCTGTAGGCTGTCCGGTGTGCCACCCGCGCGTGCTCTGCTCCTCTACGCGTGCTGGCACGCATTTAATGCGTTGCAGACGGCCGTTGGCGCGAAGTAGCCGTTGCTCCGCTGGCTCACCGGACAGTCCGGTGTGCACCGGACATGTCCGGTGAATTATAGCGGAGCGGAAATCCGAAGCTGGCGAGTTCAGAGTCGTTTTCCTCTGGAGCACCGGACACTGTCCGGTGAATTATAGCGAAGCGCCTCTGAAAATTCCCGAAGGTGCGAAGTTTGGCTTGGAGTACCCTGGTGCACCGGACACTGTCCGGTGCGCCAGACCAGGGCTGCCTTCGGTTGACCCTTGCTCTCTTTGTTGAACCCAATTCTTGGTCTTTTTATTGGCTAAGTGTGAACCTTTGGCACCTGTATAACTTATACACTAGAGCAAACTAGTTAGTCCAATTATTTGTGTTGGGCAATTCAACCACCAAAATCATTTAGGAAATAGGTGTAAGCCTAATTCCCTTTCACATGCAACTAAGGTTTCAGTTAACTCCTACACTTAAGTGCACAGTACAAGCCTACAAACATTAAGTGTAGTAAACTAGCATATATAAACAGTTATGCATAAAACCGGGGCTTGCCTTCCAAAGCTGTGGCAGGCAGATCCTCGATGGCAGGCTTGGGTGCTGGCTCCTGAACCACCTCCTGAGCAACTCCTTGCTTCGGAACGAGGATGTACTCTCCGTCTGCGAGATTACAATCTATCGAATACAATGAATAAGATATATGCATATTAATGATATGGCAAGTTGTAAATGCTATGTATGGTGAAACAGTATTAAAATAGTGGGTACACTAGGGTTTTCTTTTTCGGCCTTAAGGGTTTCATACACTCATTTTAGGGTCTTGAATGAACTTAAACTTTTAGTCATCCCTTGGATGTTTGTTTGGGCTGTTGGAGGATTTAATTTGCATACCACTAATTTCTCCCATAATTCTCATTTTACTTTCTATTGTGCTTCTTATTGAGTGCTTTTGAACTATCATGGCAATTTAAAATTTTCCATAAATGTTACAAAAATTACAGTGGGTAGACATTGACCTCTGTGGTTTATTCTAAAAATTTTAAGTTGGAATAAATTCAGATACTCCTTGTGAAAAAATAACAAAAGTAAGGGTAAAAGGGCACTTTGCACTATAGCTCTGATTTAGGTGAGGTTTCTAGACTAAAATTTATTTTTGCTAAGATTTATGGGTGATAATAGGTCTCTGTGCCAAAAATCATAGAAAAGACCCACTGAGTATTTAGTTGTGACTTTTTTAAAGTTTAATGTCAAAAATGTACTTATAACTAACTTGTTATTTGAAAAATGTCAAACAACAGAACTGATATTTTTCTTAGATTCATACTAGCATATTATTAGTTATCCCAAGGATTGGGGTGGTTCTCCTTACGGTTAATTTTCTAGGATTTTTCTAAGCTTTCATTGTTTTCATGGAATAAAATGTGGTGCATTTCTTTTGTACTATCAGAGGGCTCAACAAAATATTGTAGTGAACTATGTTAATAAAGTAAGCTAGCAAAAATTTGGTTGGCCTCTGGTTCTTATTTTGAACTCCCTTTTTCATTTTCTTGAAGTTTGAATCAAAGCAAGTTTTAATGGTAAATCTCTCCCTAATCTGGTGTACTGAGGGGTTTATTGTTTTTAAATAGGCTAGTTAGTGGTTAAGTATCTCTCTGATTTTTCTAAACCTCAGTCCAACAGTATAGTTATTTTTCCCTTCTTTATTTAGCTTTTGTCTAGTTTACTATTTAAATCAAATCTTTAAAATTTTCTACAGTACATAGGGTGTTTGGTATTTTTCCTAAGTAGCTCATATTATTTAGAACTTAGCAAAATTTGTTTGACCAAATTTCGCTGGATAAAATTGGAGTTATGAATTTTGTAAGCTCTGTCTTCATTTAAATGAATAATGTTTAAAAGGTTTAATGAAAAACCAGTTTACACCGAGGCCCCTGGGGTTTCCCTTAACTAATTCTTTAAACCATACACCTGCGAGACTATTCCTCTAATTCACTGACTACGCAAAACCACCTCGGCTTCTTCTTCTTTTCAACCAAGCTCCCTCCCCCCTTGAAATAGTACCCACGGAGAGGAAAAAGGGTGGCGTGGCTTACCGGCGGTGAGGGAGGTCCGGTGAAGGGCGGGGTTAGATCCGGGAGGTCCTGGCGGTCACGTCGAGGTGCGGCTCGTCGACGGTGATGGCCGAAATCGGTCTGACCACGTGCGCGGGCGGTCGGGCTCGTCGGCAGCGTGCGCTCCGGCCTGCTCACGGTGGTATTGCTCAAGTGGTACAGGAAGCTTCACGGGGTGCTAAGGACGCTATAGGTGCAAGGAATCAACGAACGACTTACCGTGGAGCTCGGTCTACGTGCGACGGCGGCCGGTGGAAGTCCGGCGTCATCGATCCAGCGTCTCTGGTGAGGTAGAGTTCAATCCCTGGCTCTAGGAGCTTCACTGAGGTCCGTAGAGGCTAACCCGAGGGTCGGATGGGGCGGGGAGTGGCTGGGTTGGCCGGTCTATGGTGGCTGTGGCTTGCACGGCCGCTGACACCTTGCTCACGGGGCAAACTCTGGCGAACTCGAGCTCGGGTTGGGTCAGTGACGTGCGGGGGTGTACGGTCGAGGCCGGAATGGCTTTTATAGCCGCGGGTGCGGGCGTGGGCGCGGGTTTGGCACGGCGCGGGGCTGCGCGCGTGGCCGGAGCACCG
This sequence comes from Zea luxurians, assembly GCA_029449295.1. Classification (NCBI taxonomy): domain Eukaryota; kingdom Viridiplantae; phylum Streptophyta; class Magnoliopsida; order Poales; family Poaceae; genus Zea; species Zea luxurians. The sequence goes on along the minus strand of JAOPSE010000005.1, from coordinate 5,290,428 downwards.
AGGGCGTGCTCTGGCGCACCAGAACACGTCGAACACGTGTGTGTTTGTTTCTGCCCTTGTTCAAATGCCTGCTGGGATCACAAACGTGCGAATCTCGCCAAGGTCTTGTGCAAGATTTCTTCCTAGCACCTAGGGCTAGCTAGTTCGTGCAAGTTCCCAGGGAAGATTTGCCCTAGATCACAAGATATGTGGGCGCCAAGTCAGGTCTGTCGGCACTATTCATCCCAAGACAAAACTGATGTCAACCCTTGTCAAATGGCCTTGGCTTGGGTTCAAATTTTTCCAGGGTGTGCCTTAGGTAGTTTGGCTACTTTTGTTATTTGGACGAAGGGGTTTTGGTGCCAGCACAAAGGTGAACACCTTTGATCTTTGGGCTAGGGTGGTTTTGGGGACTTAGAGAAATTTTGATGGCTCTAGTGTGCTTTCCACTTAGTGAACTATTTTGAGGTCTTTATTGGGCCTTCTTGCAATACTTCTCTTAAAATTTTTTGTAGCTTTACTAATACACTTCATCTTTAGTAAAGGTCCCTTTTTATGTTTTGATCATTTGCCCACTCTTTCCCCATTTAATCCCATGGTTAGGGTTTAAGGGCTTAAGAAGTAATTATGGTTTTAGAATCTTGTTTGTGGGTGAACATTGTATGAAGGATAGGATTTCTTTTTTGTTATGGTTAATGCTTATCTTAACCATGCCTCTAAACTTTGAGTTCCTTCACTTTCCATTTTAGCATAAAGTTTGAGTAGGACACAAATGTGCTTCTTTGGCCAGGGCTTTGGGTAATGTTCTTATGCATGTATATGTTTGTTTGTCTATGTCTATTCGTATTCGCTGCGCGTCGCGAATAGATCGCGATTCGTTTCCAAGCTTCGAGGAATCAACGGTCAAGCATTGGCGACCAAGTGATCTGGTTCTTCGAGTTCTACGAGATTGAAGACCCTGAGCATCTGTTTGGTGGAGGCAAGTGTCCTCTGACCCATTGTGTCCCATTCACTTATAATTCACTGTCCCGCATTACTTAATTGAAATCTAAGGATTGACTAGCTTTGTATCTACCTTGTCCTTGATTACCTTTTGGGTTATTATGGTTAGCTTCGTGCTATTGCTTTACTTTAATCAATGAATATGATGTGAATATTTATGATATGATGATGTTATCCCGATGATGATCCTGTGATACTTTAGGGGACTCAGGCTATTTCCTGAGTACCTCTTCGTAAGGACCTGTTCGGGGAGCAACACCCCGGGAAAACAGTGCAACCATGAGGGTGGAATGGGACTCCCTTGGCCAAGTAATTAGGAAAGTCTTATGTTGGGTGCTGGTTTTTGGTCATTGGGAAACGAAGGCATCTGTTATGGCTCCTATATTCTCGCTCAGGGATCTAGGTACGGGCATCGTCCCATGGCTTCTTCCTAAGGGTAGAGGTATAGGTTTTGGGACGTTAGATGGACTTTATTCAATGGTCATTTCCAACATTTGCATAGTGAGGACCCTAGGCAAAAGCCACGTAGTGAGACCCTGCTAGTTCACCTTGGAAGTGATCAATGGGGAGTCGCGATCCTCGGGCAGAAAGGGAATCACGGCTCATGGGTAAAGTGTGCAACCTCTGCAGAGTGTTATTGTTGAGCTTTGTTCCTAGTCACCACACCATGCTCATCTTGTTTGTTGTGGAATACCCACTTGGTACCTACAACATTTTGGTTAGGACATGGAACTAAATGACATACCTTATTCCTCGTGAAGTTGTTGAGGTCCTCTTGCATTGCCTCCACCCAGTCTGGATCTCTAAGTGCATCCTCTATCATGTATGGCTCAATAGAAGACACAAAAGAGTAATGTTCACAAAAATGAGCAACTTGAGATCGAGTGGTTACCCCCTCCTGAATGTCACCAAGTATGGAGTTGACAGGGTGATCTCTTTGAATTGTTTGGTGGACTCTTGGGTGAGGCGGTATTTTGATGTGACCATACCAGCATCGTCAACCTTGTCGACCATTCCTACTAGACCGATCACTCGAAGCCGAGCGAAAAATATACAACAAGAGGTGCATGTGCTACTTTATGAATTTCAATTAAACACTAATGAGAACTTTATGCTACCTAAGTCTTGTATTTTTATATTGCTTAGGTTCACCCAAAAGGAAGGACAAAACATATCAAGGGCGAATTAGAGAGAAGAGCTATGTTCGAGTCAGTCCAGCGCAACAAAACCATCCAAAATAAATAGACATATCTTTTGATTCCTAAAAGCTATGTAGGCACATAAGTACATTTTGCAAAGTTATTGAAGTCTAGTTTCCAATTCTTCTAAGACCGACTTAATCGGATCTCCTAGCAATGCGACCGACCTACTTTAGTGCTGACTGGTCAGAAGGTCAATAGTCTGCTTGCTGACCAAGTTTTAGTATTAAACTGCATCATTCTACTAAGTTTCAATAGGCATACTATATATGGTGAGAAAGCTTATCAAGTTAGCTTTCCAACGCATCCAGCCCCACGCCATTTAGAGAGTCTTAGGAGAAGTTATTATCAAAATACTAAAGGCTACGCAGAAGTCAAATAGCCACACAGAATTCAGCTTTGGAGATCTCCAGAAGAGGCCCCTTCACATTCTAATCTTATGCTTAGGATAGTTTTCAAAATATAAAATGTAACCTTGTGATACCCCAAATTTTCTGAAAAGAAGTTAAACTTATTTTTCTCTATTCTTTGATGTTCTGTGGCATTGGGGTTTGGAGTTTTAGGAGGCATTCCTCAGAAAACAGTAGATCTTTTGGCATTTTTTCCGCTGGGGTCGGGAGCTCAAAGGGGAGAGCGAGTTTGGGGCATTGATCTCGATCTAGTGGATGGGAGCCCCCCTCTCCTCCCCAACCCTAGCCGCCCCCCTCTCCTTCTCCCCAATTAGGTTGCAGCCCCCCTTCCTCTCTTGCTCTCCTCCCCAATGGCAGTCGCACCCTACCCTCTCCATGTCTCCCTCCTCCCTCTAGATCCCCCCCACGCAGCAAGGATCAAGAAGAGGAGGAGCACGTTGAATTGAAGAGGAAGAGAGGATCAAGGAGATGTTCTTTCCCATCTCTTCTTGAAGATTTTCTTGGGGAAAACCCAAGGTATGGATGAAATCCTTGTTCCTCCCTGTAATTATGTGCTTTTGGAGATTGTGGATCATGGAGATTAAATGATTAGAGGTTGGATTAGATGTGGGGTTAGGTTTTGATCTCGAATTTAGTTTTCCGCGGAGTGGCAGATTCGACAGTTTATGTTCATGCCAGTTTTCCATGGTCTTAGTGGCCTAAAAAATGAAAAGTCTATATATGAGTCGTAGATAATTTGTAGATCTTTTCGTGGACGCAAAGAACACCTCAATCGGACATCAGATCAGAAAGTTATTGCAGTTTTATTTGAGCAGTTTTTCAGTCTCATAATTCTGTGCAGAATCTATTCTCTTAAGATTTAGGCAATTTTATCAACAGAATTCAACCTTAGGTTTGTAAGAAAAGTTGTAGATAATTTCATATGCTTACCATATTGTTAAAAAGTGCATTCATATGAATTATAAAACTCCAGTTATGTTTGTTTTACTATGGCTGTTCCTGTTTGCCTGACGAAAATGAGTGGGTCTGTTTACTGGTAGGTTTCATCAGATAAATGGCCGAATTGGCTGTTCCAACTATGGAGACTTCTGTAGAGAGATAAAAGTTCTTACTGCCAGTAAAATTTCATGATTTTTGGTTGAGTGGTTTGTGAGATATCGAATTTTGAAGTTAACTACGCTGCTGTCTAAAACAGATTCAGTCAGTTATCTTGTCAGATGTTTTAGAACTTATAGATGGCAGAATTTAATTATCCATTGAATACCAAAGATGTAGGATATTTTGTGTAGATACTCCTAGATTATTTGTTTGATATCACCACTGTTATAATTTTAAAGATACAAAATTAACGAACAGCGCTGCTGCTGTTTGGCATGTGGTTCAGGGTGGGAGGCTTACCACCAGGTCTTGTTAAGTGTAGGAGCGATTTGTTGATTGTTGGCAAATGTTTGTGAAATATTTGTACTAAGTTTTATGCCTGCTAGCAGATGGCTACACTCCAAATCATGCCTAGTACATTTCTTCTTCTTCGATGAAGGCAAGTGAATGTAGCGGTGGTTGCTTCCGTTCTGACCTGTTATTTCTATTGCTTACACTCTAATACTCAAAAGTATTGGATTCTTTCATAATTGGACTCTATGGTGATGCTTTACTTGCTTGCATTATACTGATGCTCAATCATATATTGACGATGATTATGATTCGAGTATGTCTCATGAGATTAATTCACACCCCTGAAGGTAAATGAAGCATTATTTGAGGTTGGTATTGTATCTAAAGGTAAATGAAGTATTATTTGAGGTTGGTATTGTATCTGAAGGTAAATGAAGTATTATTTGAGGTTGTATTGTATGTGAAGGAAGTGAAGTATATTAATAAATGCAGCATGCCATATACATTGCATGATTCACTTGCATCTGAAGTTGGGTCGTGACCTATGGTCCGACCGTACCGGTACATCTTAGCATCGTACGTTGCCCGAGGAGGGGTACGATGCGGCTTCATACCCTTAGAGGTATGAAGGCAGAGGACATATGCATTGCATTCATATGCATTCATTGAAGTGATATTTGTAGATGATGTGGTTTTATACCTTCAGAGGTATGAAGACAGAGTACCTACACTTTGCATTCCTATGCATACATTGAAGTGATATTTGCAGGTTTTGTTGACGCAGAGAAGTGTTATAGAACCTATGGTGGTTGTTCGAGGAAATGAGATGGTATTGGTTATATTGGGATTACTGAGTTCTATATCTACAAGTATTTCTGATCTTAATTGTGATTCTTTTAAAATGTTGATTAATTCAATTTGTGGTTTAAATATCTCGTCAAAACAATTCGCTTGTTGAGATGTTTCATTTCACTCTTGCATTACTCAATGCAGGTGCTTGTTGCTCATCCAGGGAAGTGGGAAGTAGCAGCACATCCACCTTCACTTTCATAATAACGCTGCTTATGCGCAGTTATGATTTAATTAGAAGCTTCTTGCCAAAGGATGTTTATTTCTAACTAGTTGTGTGCACTAGTTAATTTAGTTCATGCTGTTATGGTTGTCTTCCCATTGCTAGCAGATTATTAATGTCGATTATGTTTTCTTATCAATATATCTATTTATATTTTGTTGCTTCCCCGTTTATGCAATTTTCAAAGGAGATGCTGTCAAAATTTTATATACGAATGTTAGAGGTGTAGTTTAGTAGCATTCTGGGGTGTTTGTGGATCTCGGGGTGTTACAGTTGGTATCAAAGCATAGGCTTTAGATTCTTGGCAATTTGAAGAAAAAGTTGACACACTTGCACATATAGGAAGGGTATGGGTTCAAATATCTTTGATATATGTTAATGTCTTTGAAGTGCAGATGAAATAATTTCACCCTCCCTAATCCTTTACGATGATGTGGTAAGTTGTTTATGACTTAATGCCTGATATAATTCATTTCTAAATTTTGATATTGTTTTATTAATGTGATTGATATCACTGGTCTTTTGTGAGATTGAAGTTGCTATTATGCTGGTGATATACAGGTATGCCTACGTTGTTTTCAACATGTTTTTCATGGTTGAGTTTTATTACAATAATATTGTTATATATGCTTGATTGAGGATGTTTCTAAGAGGAGTGTGAATTGTGTGTTTTGGGTTACAAGGTAACCATTAATTTGAATTTAAGTTGTTGGGCGTTTGGTGGATGGCTCCAACTATCTTTGCAAAGAATGATTGTTTATGTCGAGAAACCAGTTCTGAAAGAAATGAATATTGGTACTTTTATATGGATTTCGAGGGAAGTCTTTACATAGCCAGAATGGCTTACATGTCTCTCTTCTATCGTGTGTTTTAGTAGTCACAAAGCCTCGATGTGGTTTAAAGTGGTTGCATGTTAGTCATGCTAATTGTAGAATAAAATCTTTGATTTTCTTGATCCATTTATTATGTATTAATACATTGAGGATCTGATGGTTCTCTCCTCGATGAATGTTTGTGGAGCCATTGTTGGACCACTTATCTATTGGTTTGAATGAAGTCATTGCCTAGCCTAGAGTTGGTTGTGTGTGGTTAGTCACCTATTCCTAAATGATGTGGTTTTTACATCAGCTTGAAATGTTTGCCAAATGTGTGAAGGATTACGGGATTAGTATTGACCCTTTAGGTCTGGTACTTTGAGTGCATCATATGATAGAATGAAATGTATGTTTCTGAACTACAGTGGATCAAGACTTATATTATGTGTAGGTTAACCTTACTAGTTGGATATTTTTCTTAGTTGAGATGTTGAATGAAGTATAGTGACATGGGTTAAGCAAGTATTGTGTTGTTGTTGGGCTGTCAGTGCTCTATGTAGAGTTTTTGGCATTTCTTCGATGAACTGTGCCGCGCAAGATGTTATTGGCTTCTTGTCGGCTTTATTGCTCCATTAGTTCTATAGATTTTCTCCCTTTTGGTGGGGTGCAAAGTATGTTAGATTACATGATTATTTTTTCATTATGGTAAGAACAAGGTTTAGGAAGATTAGGAGTTTTGTTTCAATAGAACTACTTGTTTCGTGGTGCTGTGAGGTGAGGTGTTTGATCTTCTTATACATTCATCTAGTGTGGATGTTTCACCATTGAATTAAAATGAATTGTTAAAGTTGGTAAAGGTTGTGCTTAGTGCGTATTACCCCTTCATAAAAGAGTGTCGTTTTAAGACATTGATATTGATGTATGGCTGCATCCAAATTCGATGTTGGGAAATCGTAGTGTTGATTGCATCTATGACTTGGTTTGAGCTTCATTACATGATGGTTCATGCTTGATGTCAGGTGTTGTAGTTTCCTAAGACAATTAGTCGATGTAGAAGTTCTTGTGTTAATTAAGACCAATAATGGACCCATGTTTTGCATGGTGCTTCTATATGGGGTACCTTGGATGTTTTGTTGGAGTGGTTGAATTCGAGGACGAATTCTTTTTAAGGGGGGTAGAGTGTGATACCCCAAATTTTTTGAAAAGAAGTTAAACTTATTTTTCTCTTTTCTTTGATATTCTGTGGCATTGGGGTTTGGAGTTTCAGGTGGCATTCCTCAGAAAACAGTAGATCTTTTGGCATTTTTCCGCTGGGGTCGGGAGCTCAAAGGGGAGAGCGAGTTTGGGGCATTGATCTCGATCCGGTGGATGGGAGCCCCCCTCTCCTCCCCAACCCTAGCCGCCCCCTCTCCTTCTCCCCAATTGGGTTGCAGTCGCCCCCCTTCCTCTCTTGCTCTCCTCCCCAATGGCAGCCACCCCCTACCCTCTCCATGTCTCCCTCCTCCCTCTAGATCCCCCCACGCAGCAAGGATCGAGAAGAGGACGAGCACGTTGAATTGAAGAGGAAGAGAGGATCAAGGAGATGTTCTTCCCCATCTCTTCTTGAAGATTTGCTTGGGGAAAACCCTAGGTATGGATGAAATCCTTGTTCCTCCCTATAATTATGTGCTTTTGGAGGTTGTGGATCATGGAGATTAAAGGATTATAGGTTGGATTAGATGTGGGGTTAGGTTTTGATCTCGAATTTAGTTTTCTACGGAATGGTAGATTCGATAGTTTATGTTCATGCCAGTTTTCTGTGGTCTTAGTGGCCTCAAAAAAATAAAAAGTCTTTATATGAGTCGTAGATAATTTGTAGATCTTTTCGTGGCCATGAAGAACACCTCAATCGGACATCAGATCAGAAAGTTATTGCAGTTTTATTTGAGCAGTTTTTCAGTCTCAAAATTCGATGCAGAATCTGTTCTCTTAAGATTTAGGCAATTTTATCAACAGAATTCAACCTTAGGTTTGTACGAAAAGTTGTAGATAATTTTATAAGCTTTCCATATTGTTAAAAAGTGAATTCATATGAATTATGAAACTCCAGTTATGTTTGTTTTACTATGGCTGTTCCTGTTTGCCTGACAAAAATGAGCGGGTCTGTTCACTGGTAGGTTTCATCAGGTAAATGGCCGAACTGGCTCTTCCAACTATGGAGATTTATGTAGAGGGATAAAAGTTCTTACTGCCAGTAGAATTTCATGATTTTTTGTTGAGTGGTTTGTGAGATATCGAATTTTGAAATTAACTACGCTGTTGTTTGAAACAGATTCAGTCAGTTATCTTGTCAGATGTTTTAGAACTTATAGATGGCAGAATTTTATTATCCATTGAATACTGAAGATGTAGGTTATTTTGTGTAAATACTCCTATATTATTTTTTGATACCACCACTGTTATAATTTTAAAGATACAAAATTAACAAACAGCGCTGCTGCTGTATGGCATGTGGTTCAGGGTGGGAGGCTTACCACCAAGTCTTGGTTTCAAGTGTAGGAGCGATTTGTTGATTGTTGGCAAATGTTTGTGAAATATTTGTACTAAGTTTTATGCCCGCTATCAGATGGCTACACTCCAGATCATGCTTAGTACATTTCTTCTTCGATGAAGGAAAGTGAATGTAGCGGTGGTTGCTTCCGTTCTGACCTGTTATTTCTATTGCTTACACTCTAATATTCAGAAGTATTTGATTCTTTCATAATTGGACTCTATGGTGATGCTTTACTTGCTTGCATTATACTGATGCTCAATCATATATTGATTATGATTCGAGTATGTCTCATGAGATTAATTCACACCCCTGAAGGTAAATGAAGTATTATTTGAGGTTGGTATTGTATCTGAAGGTAAATGAAGTATTATTTGAGGTTGGTATTGTATCTGAAGGTAAATGAAGTATTATTTGAGGTTGTATTGTATGTGAAGGAAGTGAAGTATATTGATAAATCTAGCATGCCATATACATTGTATGATTCACTTGCATCTGAAGTTGGGCCGTGACCTATGGTCCAACCATACCGGTACAACTTAGCATCGTACGTTGCCTGAGGAGGGGTACGATGCGGCTTCATACCCTTAGAGGTATGAAGGCAGAGGACATATGCATTGCATTCTTATGCATTCATTGAAATGATATTTGTAGATGATGTGGTTTTATACCTTCAGAGGTATGAAGACAGAGTCCCTACACTTTGCATTCCAATGCATACATTGAAGTGATAGTTGCAGGTTTTGTTGACGCAGAGAAGTGTTATAGAACCTATGGTGGTTGTTCGAGGAAATGAGATGGTATTGGTTATATTGGGACTATTGAGTTCTATATCTACAAGTATTTCTGATCTTAATTGTGATTCTTTTAAAATGTTGATTAATTCAATTTGTGGTTTAAATATCTCGTCAAAACGATTCGCTTGCTGAGATGTTTCATCTCACTCGTGCATTACTCAATGCAGGTGCTTGTTGCTCATCCAGGGAAGTGGGAAGTAGCAGCACATCCACCTTCACTCTCATAATAACGCTGCTTAGGCACAGTCTTGATTTCATTAGAAGCTTCTTGCCAAAGGATGTTTGTTTCTAACTAGTTGTGTGCACTGGTTAATTTAGTTCATGCTGTTATGGTTGTCTTCCCATTGCTAGCAGATTATTAATGTCGATTATGTTTTCTTATCAAGATATCTATTTATACTTTGTTGCTTCCCCGTTTATGCAATTTTCAAAGGAGATGCTGGCGAAATTTTATATACGAATGTTAGAGGTGTAGTTTAGTAGCATTCTGGGGTGTTTGTGGATCTCGGGGTGTTACAAACCTTCTCTATCTTGTACCATGTGAGCCTTACCCTTAACAAAGATGGAAATCTTGTTTCTATGGGCATTAAGTTTGATGTTGTTTTTTCTCCCAGGTTGGAAGCCAACCCCATCCTTAATGCCAGGGTGTCTCCCATTGTAAAGCATACTATGAGCAAATGTAAATTTTTCATTTTCAAGTTCATGTTCGGCAATTTTGGCATTCAACTTAGCTATGTGATCATTTTGTTCTTTAATCATAGCAAGGTGATCATTCACAGCATTAAAATCAATATCTCTACATCTAGTGCAAATAGTAACATGCTTAATGGTAGATGTAGGAACATGGCAAGCATTCAATTCCTCAATCTTAGCAATTAAACTAACATTTTTAGTTTTTAGACAAGAAATTGAATCATTGCACGTATTTAGCTCTTTAGTCAAGTTTTTGCATTTTTCAACTTCAAGAGTAAAAGCATCTTTTAGCTTAACAAATTTTTTGTTTTCCTTAACGAGCAAGTCTTCTTGGCATTCCAAGATTTCATCCTTCTCCTTAATGGTTTTTATCAATTCATTGATTTTTTTCCTTTTGTTCTATGGTAAGGTTTGCAAAAAGAGAAGACAAATCATCATTCTTTTCACTAGAGCTACCCTCATCATCGAAAGTAGTATATTTGGGGGTTTCTCTAGAGTATACCTTCTTATTTTTGCCCTCCTTGGCCATGAGGCACTTGTGGCCGATGTTGGGGAAGAGAAGACCTTTGTTGATGGCGATGTTGGAGGCATCCTCATCGGAGGAGGAGTCGGTGGAGCTCCCATCGGAGTCCCACTCCCTTCCTATGTGCGCCTCACCACCCTTCTTCTTGTTGTAGTACTTCTTCTTCTCCATCTTCTTCTTCTTCCCTTCCTTATCGTCATCCCTGTCACTATTACTTGCATATGGACATTTAGCAATATAGTGACTGGACTTACCACACTGATAGCAAACCCTCTTGGAGCGGGAATTGTATTCCTTCCCCTTCCTTTGCTTGAGGATTTGCCGGAAGATCTTAATAATGAGAGCCATCTCTTTGTTGTCAAGCTTGGAGTCATCATTTGGGAGCCTATTGGTTGGTGTAGGCTCTTCCTTCTTTTCTTCTGTTGCCTTGAATGCAACGGGTTGCACCTCAGGTGTGGAGGTGGCACCTTGCTCCAAGTTGACAGTGTGTTTGGAGTCTTTGACCATAAGTTCAAAGCTCACAAACTTGTCAATCACCTCCTCGGAAGACAATTGCTTATACCTGATTATCACAAATTAATTGTACTTGAGTGGGATTACAAAAAACAAGAGATCTTAGTATAACCTTGACCATTTCATGGTCATCCCACTTGGTGCTCCCGAGGTTGCGGACTTGGTTCACCATTGTCTTGAGCCGATTGTACATGGCTTGTGGATCTTCTCTTTGTTGAGGATGAACCGACCAAGTTCTCCCTCGATCGTTTCCCGCTTGGTGATCTTGGTCATTTTGTCCCCTTCGTGTGCCGTCTTGAGGATGTCCTAAATTTCTTTGGCACTTTTCAACCCTTACACCTTGTTGTACTCCTCTCTACACAAGGAAGCAAGGAGTATGGAGGTGGCTTGAGAGTTGAAGTGCCTCACTTGGGCGGCCTCATCGAAGTTGAAGTCCTCATCACCAACTTGAGGTGTCTGCGCTCCAAACTCAATAATGTCCCAAATGCTTTCGTGGAGTGAGGTTCGATGGTGCCTCATTTTATCACTCCACATAGAATAATTTTCACTATCTAAGTATGGTGGTTTACCTAATGGAACGGAAAGTAAAGGAGCGTGTTTAGGAATGCGAGGATAGCAAAGAGGGATCTTACTATGCTTCTTATGCTCTTGGTGCTTCGAAGATGTTGACTTGGCGCCGGAGGTTGAGGGCGTGGAAGAGTCGGTCTCGAAGTAGACCACCTTCTTCATCTTCTTTTTCTTCTTGTTGCCCTTCTTGTGTGATTTGATGGAGCTAGCGAATTCATCCTTGTCCTCCTTGAGCTTGTGGTCGGCCTCCTTTGATGAAGTCTTTTCTTCGTTCTTCTTTTCCGAAGATCCGGGCTTTTCCCCGGTGATCAACTCCTTTTTGGCGTGTTCTCCCAACATCACTTTGATTTGTTAGACTCTAATGAAGTACTGGCTCCAATACCAATTGAAAGTCGCCTAGATGGCGGTGAATAGGCAAAACCTATAAATTATAAACTTTGAACACGAACTTCACCCGGGGTTAGGATAAAACAAATTATAATGAATATAGAGTGCGGAAGAGAGTTCTTCTTGCTATGAGTTGCTCAATCAATGCGGATGACTTTGGGAGCTAACTCAAAAGATTGTGAGCAAGAGAACTTAGAGAGAGAGGGCGAAAGAATCAAATCTTAGAGTGATGATCAACACAAATGAACACAACGATTTGTTTCCCGAGGTTCGGTTCCAATGAACCTACTCCCCATTGAGGAGGCCATGGAGGCCAGATCTTTTCTACCCTTTCCCTCTCTCAATCAATCACTCAGACCGATTGAGTGCTTCTTCTTAATCTCAAGGATCACAAACACCCCGCAAGGATCACCACACACTTAGGTGTCTCTTGCTAACTTTACAAGTTACTAGAGAGTTTAGAAGGAGGTGAAGAAAGCACGATTAAAAGCAAAGCAACAAGAGTAACAAATGAAACACGAATCACACTCTCTCAAGTCAGTAAACACTAATGATCACTAGTCACAATTGTGGGACTTGGAGGCATTTGGAAGCTTTGAATATGTCTTGAGATGGAGTATTTGCTCTTGTATTGAATGTGAGTGAATGGGATGCTTGGATGTCTTGAATGGAGGTGGTTCGGGTTGTATTTATAGCCACCAACCAGTTCCTAGTCGTTGCCTTCTTCCTGCCAACCATGGATGGTCCATGCCCCTAGTCCGGACGGTCCGCCCCTGCACATCAACGGCTGAAATCGCAACGGTCAGTAGTAACGCCTATATCAACGGCTATAGTGCATTTAATGCGTTGTCAGATGTCAGATAAAATAGTCACAGACGGTCCGATCATGCACCCCGGACGATCCACGAGGACGCTAAATGCATTTTATCGAACCCGTCTCCTTTGGGTTTTCTGGTTTTTCAACAATCGAACTGTTCATGCCTAAGGCCGAACGGTCCGCACTTGGTCTCGAATGGTGCTCGCTTCTCCTTTGGACAGTCTGCAGTGTAAACATTGTTTCTGCAGTGTTTCTGTCCGAGGCTCACCCTGGTGTCGCGGACGATACGTCGCAAGGGCCCGGACAGTCGACGCACAGATGAATTTCCAAAAAGCTTCTCCTATCTGGAATAATCTACGGTATTCCAGACAGTCGACTGAGAATTGATGTATATGAACTTTATGCACTTGAGAAATGATCAAATAGGCAAACTAGTTAGTCCATAAGATTTGTGATGGGCGTCAAACACCAAAATCGATTATAGGAAATGGTTGAGGTCCTTTCCCTTTCAGCATGCCCCCTCTCGCACATCCCCTGCCCGGCGGCGCTTGCACAGGCATGCCCTACCCCCAGTGTGGCCCCCTGCTCTGGCCCGGTATGCGGCCCCGGCGCAGCTTGCTACCAGCCCAGCGTGGCTGGCGCGACATGGCTAGCTCGGCCCGGGCGTGCCCACGGCTCGCCCGTGCGCGCCCCTCGTCATTGCCCACACGTAACACGTTTAAGTCAGCACATGCCATTCGCGCGCATCGTGCGTGCCGTTCGCACGTGTCGACACTTGTTACTATGTGCGTCGTTCCGCATGCACCGTGCACCTCGTTTTAGTGTGTCACGCGCCTTGTCGCGTGGCCATAAATCGTTTCACCAAGAATCGCTCACGTTAATTAATTTACGTATTTATACGACGATTATTCGAGTAACAACACAATCATAGCTAAGTAATGATTTTATTGGTGCATACGATAATTACTTGCTAGTATGACTAGGTCGAGTTAAAATATTATAGTTAATATTCGCTTAGCATACATGCAATATCTCTCGACCATAGCATCAAACGCCTTGAGTCCTCTCCCGTGTAGTCGTCAATGCGAGCTCTACGCCACGTGTCTGTTTAATTGATCAGTTTTATTATGTGGTGTATTGTTTCCTTCTATTTTAAGAATGTGGAATGTATGTTTGCACTCTTATAGATAACGGTCTGTTGTCGGAGTCCGAGGAAGTTGTAGGAGAAGACCCTGAGCAGCAACTGGTTGGTGAAGGAAAGTGTCCTCTGACCTATCTATGTCCTACTCATTTATAATTCATCTCCCCGCATTTGCATAATTTATACCTAAGGATTTACTACTCTTTTGTTTATCATGTCCTTGATCACCTATTTGGGTTGGATTATACCTAGATTAGCTTTATGCTAGCGATAATCAATGAACATGTTGAGAATATTTATGATACGATGTTTACTTTTGGATATGGTGATGGCATTGTGATATTTATGGTGGATTGAGCTGTTTCTCAAGTGGCTCTCTGTAAGGACTGCTTCGTTGAATGACCACCCGGGATAACAGTACAACCATGAGGGTGGAATGGGACGCCCTTAGCTAATTAATTAGAGGAACTAAGGTGTAGTTAGCTTCGCCGTCGTGCCGTGAATGGGGTTCAATGTACGCGGCTCGCTCTGTCGAGGGTGGTTTGACGAAGGTCACAATAGAGAGAGCTTCGTCATTAAAGTCCAAGCAATGATGACGAATGGTATGATGATTTTCATCATGGTAACTTTGCTTTTGATGATGCTTCTCCTCTAGCAGCAGAACTGCATGCTACCCCATGGCCACCATCCTATAAGCCACCGCAGCTTCCCATGTATGATGGGCATTCTTATCCGAAGCAGTTCCGTATGAGCTACGAGGCAACCATATCATCATATGATGGCAACACGGCTGTCATGGCGAAATCCTTCGTCATGGCAATCAGGAGTGTGGCTCAGACGTGGTATTCTTCCCTTCGCCCGAGAACGACCACGTCATGGCAGAAGCTGAAGGACATGCTGGTAACCAGTTTTTAGGGTTTCTAGACGAAGCCAGTAACTGCTCAAGCTCCGTTCTAGTGCGCGCAGGACCATGAGGAATACTTGCAAGCGTATGTCCGAAGGTTTTTGCGTCTCAGGGCTCAGGCGCCAACGGTGCCGAATGAGATTGTTATCGAAGCTATGATCAAAGGACTCTGACTAGGACCGACGGCACAGTATTTTGCCAGGAATCCACCATAGAATTTGGAAAAGCTTCTGCAGAAGATGGATGTGTACATCAGGGCCGATAATGGCTTTCAGCAGAGATGAGAAGAAGCCTACAGATACTCTGAGATGACTAGGGGCTTTGGAGGAAGACTCCACCCTTTGCATGTCAGGACGATTCATAACCCAAGCTCAAGTGATGACAGGGGCAATCATACTCAAGGGCATTAGCACAACTCTCAGTCATTGGGAACACAACAAAGCTCCTTTAGGCCACTAGCTCCAAGAGGCAGAGGAGGAAGAAGCTTTGGTGGAAGGTTCAGCTCTCAACTGAGAAGGTTGTTTTGCTTATTCTGCGAAGAAGACAAGGGACATACAATAAGGACATACCAAGTCACGATCCAAAAGCAAAAAGAAATAGCTAAACTGAAGCACGACAGAATCAGCCGAAGCAAGTCCTACATACTGCTTCGTGCTATTCTCCATACATTCCTGAATATGTGGGCAACTAGCAATCCACAACATCAGTTGCTTCGGCAAGCCACAATCAGCAGCCAGAAGGGCACCGTCAAGCGCAACAACAACGTGATATACCTGAAGAGTCCAAAGCTCGAACAGTCAACAGCACTGTGCCCGAGTCGAGACACAATTACTGAAGCAATATAGGGGCTCGACTAGAAAATTTTCATACTTAATGTATTCTTTACTTTTCTGTCTTTATATTTCTCCCTCGAAGACAATATAAGAAGGTTCAACCTTTGGCCTGTTGTAATGAATTTGGGTTACACCATCGAGTGTAACAGAAAGGGTGACGAAGCTCCAAAGTCGTTCCTAAGGGAATACAGAGCTAAAATACCACCTAAGTAAAAGGTGAAGAAACTCCAAAGTCGTTCCTAAGGGGATGCAGAGCTTACCTCCAAAGTCGTTCCTAAGGGAATGCAGAGCTGCAATACCACCTAAGTAAAAGGTGAAGAGACTCCAAAGTCATTCCCAAGGGGATGCAGAGTCTACGTATCAATAATACAAGATCCATGCCTTTGATAGAGGAATTGTCATATGAGGCTTATACCTTCGACAATGGTATTCTTATGCAACATTTATGGTGAGATCTTCAGAGTCGCTTTGGCAAAGAAGGGGGATTTCTTTCTTTCTTTATGAAGCGTGAAAAGAAGGGAAGGTATTTTTTCGCCTATGGCTCAAAAAATGGTACGTACGAAGATTTTACGCCTCACAAAGAAATATATTACATCATTAAATATACAAATAGTTGATAAGTGTTCTTACAAAAACAAAATTATATACAGAGAATCTAAAGTCTGAATAGATAAGCTCTAGTCATCCCCTTTTAAAACTTTGTTAGCAGCTTTGTTCAGTAGTCTGTTGATAGCTTCGTCAATGGCTTCATTAGCAATCCTAATTACATCGAGTGACCCCTTCAGAGATGGATCAGCTTCAGGGTCGTATGGCTCCAAAGGAGGAGAAAGCTCAGCTGCACCACAATACAAGTGTTTGTTAGTTCCGAAGCTAAAATAATTTATGAAGCTAAGTTACGATAAATATACCTATGAGTCTAGCACGTTCAGCAGCTTCTTCGGTTCTTCTGGTCGTCTATTAAGGCGTCATGAGACTCTTTCTCGTTTTTTTATAGCTTCGTCAGCTATCTCTCGGCCACCCTTTAGCCAGACTTCGGAATAAAACTTTCCACTTAGTGTAGCGGCTTCGGCCGAAGGGTTTCTAATATCGTTGGATGAGAGCGAGAATCCTGGCTGAACCACAGCCTTGGCATGTTTATAGCCAACCTTTTCAAGGACCGACATAGCTCCACGGGCACCGGCAAAGGCACAGAAATCTCCTATGTCGCTGAGAATCTCTTCAAAAGCTTTAGCTTAGCCGTTAATCCACCGTTTTACCCGTCAGGATCACCGTGGATAAAGTTCTGCTCTGAGGAAAATCTGCCAACTTTAGAAAAGCTATTCTTCAAATTCTTAGCACATTCTGTAGCAACATTGTACCATTCCTCTTTAGCTTGACAAAGCTCTTCAACATTTTTATGTACCCTCAAACGTTCTATATCAGATATCTCACGTTTTGTTAGCTCCACATTGAAATTTTTAGTTACTTCGTCAATTTTCTTTTCTAATTCTTGCACTTCAGATCTATGCAATTCCACTTGACTAGACAGCTTAGCTTCGCTGGATTTTAACCTTTCGACCAAAGAGAGCAGGATCTTATCCTTTTCAAGAGCTTCGTTTCTCAAAGTTATGACCTCCGATCGAAGGTTTCCAATTGCTATCTGGTGGCTCTCATCTTCTGCATCTTTTTGAGCTTTTAGAGCTTTACTTAAAATTAAACCCTGGCAAACAAAAAACAAACAAATAATAACGATAAGAATTACCACAAAAATACTTCACCATAACAAAAATTACCAAATGTGAAACCTAAGTGTACAAACCTTCAAGCTGTTGTAGGCGAGGCTATCCGCAAGTTGATCCTTCGTCATTGCAGACAGACCAAGCTCAATCTTTGGATACCCCATGTTGTCCATCATCTCACAACAAACATTAATTTCCTTACTGTCTGGTAGACAGTAAGGAAGTCATCTTCGTCATTTCCTCCGTATACCAAGGACCCTTGGGGGTATTTTAGCTCCTTAGCAAAATGTTGCACTTCAGCAATTTGATCTACTGATAGCTGTTTTCACGATGCATGTCGAACAATATAGTCCAAATCACTCTGGGAAGGTGCTTCGGGAACAGGTGATGTGGGCTTTTCTAGAAGATTTTCTTTCACCAGCTCTACTAGCGTAGCTCCTGAAGGCTTTGCTTCGGCGTGAATAGGAGAAGCGCTTGCAGCGGCTACTTCCCGTGCATCTTCAATTTTATCATCAGAAACCTCAGTAGTAGCAGGAGCGGGCAACTTAGTAGATTGTAAAATAACATCCAGAACACTGGCCATTCTCCTCTTCCTTGGAGTCGTTGTTGTAGTAGTTGATAACTTCGGAAACCCCGTCACAGTTGGGGACTCAGTAGTTTTGGCTGTTCCTCTGTTGTTTTCTTTGGTCTCGGCTCTTTTATCGGATCGGCACTAACTTTGGCCAGCGTAGCAGGAACTGTTTCCATAGCTAAGGGAGCACTTTCGGCAAGCTTCACCTCCCCTGTCGTAGGTGCTACAGCCGTCTTTTCTAAAGAATGGAGCTTTGGCCTACGAGTCAAGATTTAGCTCTCTTCGGCTTCGGTGCACCAGAAGAGGTTGAAGTGGCAGTTTTTCTCTTCCCTCCTTGTTTTTGAGCAGGAAAACAATAGTCAGGATAAACAAATTCGATCACATCAAAAACTCTGTTCAGTCTCTTTTTTCCTCGAGCCCCGAAGGCAATGATCATGGCTTCGTCCTCTGCCTTCGTGTAGGCTCCCAACAGCTCATCACTGGTTGCCTCAATAGCCTCTAGCCAATCGTCATTCAGCTCATCAAATTGGCTTCTATACCGGAAGGTGTATCTTAGATAAACCAACCCACCTTGGCTGGAGCTAGCAGCAGTTTCTTTCGGCATCTCCCAGTCATTCACAAGAGGCCAGACCTTGTAAGCAACGTGTTCCTATACCAAATCTCTGGTACCGATGTAAGTGCACACGGTGTTAAAAGCCATTAAACACGCCTACACCTCGTTCCCAATTGCAATTGATGGTCTTCTAATGCTGAAGCGTGACCATACGGAATGCTAAATAGTGCCCCTCACATCTTCCCTCTCACTCAGATCATTCTTCACAAAAAACCATTGTTTCATCTAAGAGCCCGTCAATTTCTTCTGAAATGTTGGCACGAGATATCTTGTGTCAGAGCGGGGCACAAAGCTGTAGCACCCGAAGTTGTTATGGTACTACTCCTTTCCAGTTACCTTCATCTGGTAAGATAATTCATGAATATTACAGTAGCACCTAGCATCTCGCTCTAGCCCTTGGCTCCTCATAGCCCAAATAAAACTCCCACTTTAATTAAAGCTTTGGGAGTAAGCTGATGAAGGTATATTTCAAATGTCTTTAACACTTCAACCAGCATCTTGTGCAATGGAAAACGAAGCCTAGCCTTCATGAAACTTTTAAAGACCACCACTTCATCTGCTTCGGGAAGAGGAACGGTACTCTCTCCTCCAGCCCTCGCAATAGATATATCATGAAAATATTTTCCCTTCATCCCTTCAATTTTTCCTTGTTTAACACTGGACTTTCCAAAAACAACATGACTCGGTCTCCATGGCCGATCTTTGGCATCCTCGTTACCAGTTTCCACATCAAAGCTATCATTATCACTGGAATCCCCAGATAGCCCAGCCAGCATCTCATTAGTGATTTTTTCAACATTGGTCCTTTCCATTGCTTCATAAAAACAACAGGTGTTCTTATCTTCAGCCATTTCGATGATGATCACAGAAAATGTCAAAGCTCAAAAAACAATTGCGCTCATAGAAGAAGGCTAAAATGGTGATCACAGCACAAAAGGCTAGATGGCACGAAAAATATTCACAGCGCAGCCCTCTATATATATACTCAGAGCTCCACTGGGTGGTGGGTCCCACGGTTCAGAACGATTCGCTATTCTAGCGAAGGGAAGGTGTTTTTTGGACCTTCGGCTAAAGGCCTTCGTTCGTATCACAGTCTGAATTTGTTACAAAGAAACAAATTAATACTGCGAGGGGCTACTGTCGGGGGCCTTCCTCTTCCGAAGGTCCTCAAAAACATGACTAACCATTTGCTTCTAGCATAATATTGATTATTACAGGGAGCATCGGTTCATGATGGAAGTCTTCTCCTCTGTCGAAGGTCTTTAAGACGAAGGTATAGCTCGAGAATGATAACAATGAACGTTTAAGTTATGGTCAAAGAGTAATAGCTTCGGCTTAAAGCGGTGACGAAGATCGACCATAATGCTGAGTCGAAGAGGAAAAGACTAGCTAATACCTAGTGATTTAGGCTACGGTTATAAGCATGTATTAAGGTCATAATTGTATTTTTACTCGGGCTGTGTCCCGTGCCTATAAATAGGTGAACAGTACCACCGTATTGTTCACGCTAGATTGTAATTGCTCTCGCGTCAACACCTTCAAACAAGCCAAAGGTATCAATGTAATATAAGTTCTGTTAATGTTCATATGTATATCATGAAATACATATATGAATGAATGAATGGATTACATATATTATCTCTATGAATTCTTATTCTCATGAATGATGAAGATATGTCCTTCATGACCTTCGTCTGAAGATCATTATATCCAAAAGGAGATAATGCTTCGAAGGACGAAGGTCCTTAATCTTTAACAATTATGTTGCCTTGTTCTTGATTCACAGCATTTGAGAACAAGTGAACAACACTGAGTACGTTGATGTGTACTCACCCTTGCTTAAAACACCAAAACACCAGGTTGTCCGCATTGCAACCCCTGCTTAGGAGAAGACGAAGGCGTAGCAGAGGATTTCTAGGAGTTCCAAGACTATGATGAGTTCTAGGCGTGGGTTAGCGGCAAACCCCCAGTCGGCTGCCTCTGAAGGCCTTATATTAATACGTTTCGTTTTCGCACTTTGATCTATGTTTAAGACTATGTGGATGTCTTGGACATCATGATGTAATCAAATTAATACGTTTTTACGTCATTATTTGAGCATGTGTGATAATGTCCAGTTATGTAATTGTTGTGTACGTGAGCTTCTGATCCTGGCACATACATGGTTCGCATTCGGTTTGCCTGCTAAAAATGGGTGTGACAACCACTCCAGCATCCTGTATTCTCCCAGCATCGTTTTTGCCATATCGATGAGCGTCTGGTTCTTCCTCTCCACTACACCATTTTGCTGTGGAGTGTAGGGAGCGGAGAACTCATGCTTGATGCCTTCCTCCTCAAGATGTTCCTCCACTTGATGATTCCTGAATTCTGATCTGTTATCGCTTCTTATCTTCTTCACCATTAGCTCAAACTCATTTTGAGTCTGCCATAAGAAGCACTTGAGGGTTTCTTGGGTTTCAGATTTATCCTGCAAAAATAATACCCAAGTGAAGCGAGAATAGTCATCAACAATAACAAGACCATACTCACTTCCCCCGATGCTAAGATAAGCAACAGGCCCAAAGAGATCTATATGAAGAAGCTCCAATGGTCTTGGCGTTGTCATCACATTCTTGCTTGGATGAGTTGTTCCCACTTGTTTCCCTGTTTGACATGCTGCACAAGGTCTATCTTTCTCAAAACAAACATCGGTTAGTCCTTACAAATGTTCTCCCTTTAGAAGCTTATGAAGGTTCTTCATACCAAGATGTGCTAGACGGCAAGATCAACATTCCCTAGATCAACATTACCTATGTTAGTCTTAGCAAGTAAACAGACCCTAGATCAACATTCTCTTTAGCAAGATCTACTAAGTAAAGCTTGCCATTAGATACACCTTTAAATGCTAATGAACCATCACTTCTTCTAAAGACAATTACATCAACACTTGTAAATAGACAATTATATCCCATATGACATAACTGGCTGACAGAAAGTAAATTATATCCAAGCGATTTTACCAAAAAGACATTAGAAATGGAATGCTTGGTAGTAATATGTAACATCCCAAAATTTCAACCCGAGGTTTGGAGCCCTAATCTCCTAACCCCCCCTTTATCTCTCCCTAAATTCCACCCCATAGGTCATCTCCTCATATGCATACACTTGATTGATAGAAGCACCTCACATAGATTATTATTTTTCTAGCACCCAAGATTATTTAGCTATTTATTTGTTCAAAAGAAAAGGAGATAAAAGAAATAGAAATACAAAAAATAGAAATAAGAAATAGAAAAAGAAAAAAAAAGGAAAAGGAAACCCCCCCATCGGCAGGGCCGCTTCCGGCCCAGGCCGCCTCTCTCTCCCTCACGCGCGCGCGCCCGCACCCCTCCCCCTCCCGTGGCCCAAACGGCCCATCGCCGCGAGCCCGCGCCGCCACTGACACCCCGGCCCCACCCGTCAGCTGCCTTCCCCCTCTCTCGTCGCTCTCCCACTGTCGGCTCGGCCCCACCCGTCAGCCTGCGCTCCCCTCCCTCGCGATCTCTCCCTCCCTGGCAAGCGGGCCCCGCCCTTCAGCGCCTTCCTCGCGCCCGTGACCGAGGCTAGCGACGCGATCGCCACCGGTCGCCACCACACCATCGTCTCGCCATTACTCGCTCGCCTGCCAGGTTGGCGCCTTGCGCCTCTGTCCTCTTGCGCCAGCCGAGCCATCCTGTCACCTGGTCACCCCCCCTGCCCGAGCCGTCTTGTCATCGCCACTGTGCGCCACCATCCCCGCCGTGGCGAGCTCGCCGGTGCACGCCACCTCTCGCCCCTTCCCTGCCCCGGGCGCCTATAAAAAGACCACCCCGAGCACTCTAATCCTTCACACCAGCCTCGGCCACCCTCTTCCTCCTTCCCCGAGCTCGATTGAGCCAGCGTCGTCGCGCCCTTCCCCTGCTCCGGTGAGCCTCGCCCTCCTCCCTCTGCAAAGTTCCAGTCTAATTCATATAGTTCTTGAGCTTCGCCATTCCCTCACAAACGCAATGCACCCATCCCCGCCTCCTTTTGCGTTCGGCAGCCTTGCCGGCGACCTCACCGCCGCGAGCGCCCGCCACCGCGCCGTGGACCGGCCACCACAGGCACCCTCCGGCCAAATTGTACCTACCCCCATGATCCCCTACCCCCGCCCGAGCCTCGCCACCACTCCGCCGTCGCAAAACCGGGCTCCCAGCGTAGAACCGCCGTGGACCTCACCGGCGGTCGAGCCCGACCGGTTTGACCCCCCCCCCTCCGTCGCCCTCTCCACGCCGTTACGCCCCCTCCTCTCGCTGACGCGTGGGCCCACACCCACAGCATCCGCCCGCGCTGCTCCACTCCTCCGTGGGCCGCCTGCCCGCGCCCCCCCCCCCCCCCCGCGCGCTTGCGCTCACTGGGCCGAAATCCCCCCCGGCCCAGCTAGCTGAGAATTCCTTTTCTTTTTCCTTTTTCCATTTCTTTTTCCCATTTTCATATATATATTTACATACTGATATTTTATGCACCAAAAATAGTTTAAATAAATTATAGGGCACAAAAATAATAATGTATAATAATTGGCACACCCCACCAAGTCACCATGATTGATGTATTGTTCCTTATTTGTGTTTGTTAGCGGAAGAGGGATCCGATCCTTCGGAATTTGTAGCTCCAGAAGAAGGGCAGGAACCCGACCCCTCTAAAATAGATCTTTTGTGCCAGGAAAGCTTCGACGAAGGCAAGTCCATCCTTCCCTTGATGCATAATTTACCTATTCTTTCGACCACTACCTAAGACAGGATTAAGGGATGGAATATTTGCATTGTGAGCAGAGAGATAGCCCGCATTAACAAACATCTTTTGAGTACAAAATGTGGGATGCGAAAAGGGCAGTGGTTTTGACTAAGCGATGTTTTCAAAAAGTGTGCGATGAAGGGTAATCACCCTAATCACCTTGTGAGTGGGATGATTAGGGACTCCCTGGTTTAGGGGAGGGCCTAAGGTGATGGCTCAGCTGGTTTAGGTGTGAGCAGAAGGATTGTCCCCTCATATCAGGACCGGTTTGTCATCCTTCACTACTTGTACTCATGATAAGTACAACCACTCGAGACTGTATGGGCAGTCACTCAATCTGAACTCGTACGGTCCAACTCCAGGGTTATGAAGGCTGGGGAGCACCAGGAGGATAAGGAGGGGGAATGTTTTGTTCGGTTTGGACATGGCGGTGGCCTGACTCCTTCCGGTATAACCGTTAAGGTTAGGACGTGCGAGGAAAGAAAGAGATTCGGATTCGGATCTCATTGGCCATGAGATCGCAAAGCCGGACTAGTGGGTAAAGTGTACCTCTCTGCACAGAGTTCAAACCTATTCGAATAGTCTGTGTCCTTTGGAATGGACGAGTCTGGTGTGGTATGACAATTAGTGTTTTACAACCTCCGTGAACAGGGAAATGTGTGTGTGTGAGAGTGTGTTTTTGGAAATGAAAACGATGCCACGGGAGCGGGAAGCTCAGTGGTGGTTGAGTAATGTGTTATTTCTATTTCTTTGGGAAAAACCCTAAAAGTACTGCCTTTCTCTAAGAAAAAGAAGAGTGACTTCAACTCCACCATATAAATCATGTATGATATAGGTCCCTTTCTCTTTACGAGAGCGAGATGGGCTTGTGGAATACCTAGTGTATTCACCAAGATTTATTTATGTTTTTCAGCAGCTGAAGACTTCTTTTCTTCTATGCTTGATTGAGGGGGCTGTGTCTGCACCCAGTTCTGCCTATGGCTTGGGCTAGTTTATCTTCTACTGCGCTTTGTATTTCCGGCTCTCTCTTGAGCTTGTACTCCGGTATTGTAATAACATTTATTCAAACTATGTACTATTTGAAGTAAGGAATGTGGTTACTAGCCTCCTGGGACTAGTAATCGTATCACATTTGAGTCCCAAAGGATCGGGACGCTTCAGGTGGTATCAGAACCATAAGACTGGTCGTAGATCGCAGCCCCGACCTTAAAAGTTTGCCTTAACAAGAAAACACCTCTTACCCCTAAGAAAAATCTCCTCTCCTTTCCCCCGATATTAACAGACCCTTCTTTTCTTCTACTAGATGGAAGGCTCTTGGGTCATTAGGACATCCTACTGCTCAGAGGAGGAAGGATTCCCTCATCTCTTGCGAAGTTGCGCGCTTCGCATGGGGATCCGCAAGAAGCCAAAATATGTCTAGAAAGAATACTGAGATAACAGAATTGAGAATTGCTCTATGGCAGTCTACCTAGGAGAAAGCCGAAGATATCCAAACCACCCTCCTTTCCAAGTTACCTTCACTGGACACCACTTCCCAGACACTTGCCAAAATGTTGCCCAAAAAGCCCTCCGACAGCTATGCCAAAACTACAACAAAGAGGTTTTTGAAACCCCCCTTCGTTACTTCCCACCTAGCAACAAAAATACCCCCACCTGGAGGAAAAGACTTCAGGCCCTATCAGGAAGAGATCCCACCAAGGATGACCCCACCATCGTCTACATGGTCGGATATCTCCACACTCTCGATAACCACTACTGTTGGGGACTTGTTCTCAAATGCTATAAATTGAGAACAAGGCAACACAAAAACAGGTTATTTGTTAATGCCCTTTGTCCTTCGGAACATTATTTCCCTAAGGATATAATGATCTTCGGACGAAGGTCATGAAGGACATACCTTCATCATCTCAACATATATATATAAACATATCAAGGGTGGATGAAGCATGTAAAACATAAGGGATAATGTGAACAAACATATAACATCATCATACACATTTCTTATTATATAATCATAAATGAACAAATGAATAATGACAATATTGAATTACATTTGTACCTTCGGCTTGACAGAAAATGAAAGTACAAGCGTGACGCAAAAATGAGTACAAGTCAGCGTGAACAGTACGGGGGTACTGTTCATCTATTTATAAGCACGGGACACAACCCGTGTAAAATTACATCCATGCCCTTCACATTTGCTAATGACTTTAAGGTAGTCCACCGAGGTCTAAATAGCCTTTCCCTTTTAAGTCGATTCCCTTTTTGCCGTTATACCGAAGCTCCCTTCCGCGTAGCTTCGGCGTTGCGTCAACCTTCGTATTGTTCGTGCTTTTCACACTGTGGTTCTGATCCGAGTCCGAAGGCTCCTGTTCATATATTACACTCAGAAAACATTGTTAAATCATGTTTTTGAGGACCTTCGGGAGACGAAGGCCCCCAACAACTACGATGACCTTTCCTCCCACTTCACCCACCTAAACTCCCGGGTGGAAAGCTTAGAGCAGCAAGTCAAGGAACTTAAAAAGGAGAAGGCGTCCCTCCAAGAGTGTCTCGATATAGCAGAGGGCGAAGAGTCCAACACTCGTGAAGCCTACCGAACCTTGAAGACGGATTACGATAAGAAGCTAAAGAAGCTCGCCCCCACGAAGAAAATCCAAAAGAAGACCAAGAGCCAAGGATGCCAGACTGAGCGGAAGAAGAAAGCCCCTCTAGCTCCACCTCTCTCCATGATAGAGAATCTGTCCGACGTCGAGGATATGTCCCTAGCTACCCTTGATGGCCTTCTCAAGGAATTTGGGGACACCTTAGAAAAGGAGTTCGGAAGTACCCTAGAAAGCGATCGCGTGTAGCATGACTTGTGGTAACTGTATGCTTGTAATGAACTGGTGTAATGAATAAAATAACTTGGTTGAAAAATTTTGGCATATGCATAGTAGTAACTCTCTGTCTCCCCCTGGCAGATGGCTTTACATAAAACCACGCCTACCGCCTTCGGGATTGGAGCATGGTTTGCCCTAGGAGCTGAAGGAGAAGCCGGTGGAGAAGGGAGTGAGACTCACCTCCCCGCACCTCCGGAGCTACCATTAGATTTAGCCCAAGTTCTATCCAACCAAATCCAACTCATTGAGGTCCTCACTAGAAGTCTGGAGAATCAACGCCCAAATGGTGGAAGACCACAAGACAGGATGGGAGATTTTCTGAGGCTCAAGCATCCCACATTTGCTGGATCCAGCAATCCCCTTGATGCTGATGACTAGCTACACACGATTAAAAGGAAGTTAGAAGCCATCAGATGCCCAGAGAATCAGCGTGTTCAATTGGCTGCTCATCAACTTTCCGGGATGGCCCTAGCATGGTGGGATACCTTCAACGCTGCCGTCAGAGATGCTACCTGGATAGAGTTTGAAACTGCTTTCCGAGAGCACCATGTGCCCCAAGGGATCGTTCAACTCAAGGAAGATGAATTCCGGGAACTAACTCAAGGTGGAAGATCTGTTAGTGAGTACGTGCACAAATTCACAGAATTGGCCCGCTACACGCCTGATGACGTCAGCACAGAAGCCAAGAAGATGGCTCGCTTTTTGAAAGGGCTCAGACCAGAACTCAAGACCATCCTAGCCAGCCAAGATTTCCTCAGCTTTCACACCTCTCAAACAAAGCCATACAAGTGGAAAGGGCAAGGGAAGAAGAAAAAGGTCACCTCAAGAGGAAATTCCAAGTCCTCCGAGCTCAGCAACAGGAATGGCACCAGAGAACTCGATCCTTTAGGTTTCCACCCAAGGGACCAAGCTTCAATAGACCAGCTGGACCCACTCTATCACGTTTCAGCCAGCAGAGTCAGAGCTCCTTTTAGGCCCCCTCGGTTGCAAGCAACCAACCACCAGCAAATGCCTATTGGCACTGCGGAGACCCCAGTCACTTCAAAAACAACTGCCCCCAGTTGAAGGCATCAGGACCTGCTTACTCCAACTCGGTGAATGGCCCCAAGAATACCTCAGCACCCGCCCCCAAGGCGCCCTCCTCCATCAGCCAGCAGAACAAGACCCAGTATCAAGGGCACGAGTAAACCACATCGATGCCCAGGAGGCTCAGCAAGCTCCGGGAGTAATGCTCGGTGAGTTCCTTGTTGAATTTACTCCCGCTACTGTACTTTTTGATTCAGGAGCATCCCATTCTTTTATAGCCACTAGTTTTTTGGAAAAGCATGGCATTCCCTCTACCCCCCTAGAAATTCCCTTGGTCACCCGAACCCCAGGGTCAGACCTTCTATGCCAGCTCAAATGCTCCCAAGTCAGAATTCTTTTAAGTGGGGTAGTGTTCTTGGCAGACTTAACCGTCTTGCCATCCCAAGGAATTGACGTGATCTTAGGAATGGATTGGTTAACCAAGCACAAAGGCATCATAAGTTGCGCAAACAAGACAATCCTTCTCACACACCACCAAGGAAAGTCAGTTTCTTGTCAGGCTCAGCCACCCACCAATGATCCAATGGTGTTTAATCTAGCAACAGAATGCATGTCAGTGGTAGAAGAATTCATGGATGTTGTCAGCGTTTCGACCCCGGGGGGTCCCTGGACCGACGAGTAAATTGTCGCTGCGTGTCCCAGCCCAGATGGGTTGGCGCGAGACGGAGCACGAAGGGGGGAAGAAACAGGCAAAGGGGAAACCCGCGGCCTTCGTGTTGCCCTGTGCCCAGGTCGGGTGCGCTTGCAGTAGGGGGTTACAAGCGTCCGCGACGGAGAGAGAGAGAGAGACTGTCCGCCAGCCCGTTCTCCCGCGCGACCAACCTTGTCGTACGAGAGCCCTGGGCCTTCCTTTTATAGGCATAAGGAGAGGGCCCAGGTGTACAATGGGGGTGTAGCAGTGTGCTAACGTGTCTAGCAGAGAGGAGCTAGAACCCTAAGTACATGCCGTCATGGCAGTCGGAGAGGTTTTGGCACCCTGTTCATGTGATGTCGTGGCTGTCGGAGGAGCGCTTGAGCATTGTGGAAGTACAGCTGTCGGGGCTGTCGGATCCTTGCTGACGTCTCCTTGCTTCCGTAAGGGGCTGAGAGCCGCCGTCGTCATGGAGCACGCGGGGGGCCATCATTACTTGTTTACTGGGGCGAGCTAGATGGGACGCCGGTCTTGTTCCCCGTAGCCTGAGCTAGCTAGGGGTAGGGTAATGATGGCCTTCCCTGTGACGTGGCGGGTCCGAGCCTGAGGTCGGGCGAGGCGAAGGCTCCTCCGAGGTCGAGGTCGAGTCCGAGCCCTGCGTCGAGCGAGGCGGAGTCCGTCTTCCGAGGCTGAGGCTGAGTCCGAGCCCTGGGTCGGGCGAGGCGGAGTCCGTCTTCCAGGGTCGAGGCTGAGTCCGAGCCCTGGGTCGGGCGAGCGGAGTCCGTCTTCCGAGGCCAAGGCTGAGTCCGAGCCCTGGGTCGGGCGAGGCGGAGTCCGTCTTCTGGGGTCGAGGCTGAGTCCGAGCCCTGGGTCAGGCGAGGCGGAGTCCGTCTTCCGAGGCCGAGGCTGAGTCCGAGCCCTGGGCCGGGCGAGGCGGAGCTTCCCATGGCGCCCGAGGCTGGACTTAGCTGCTGTCAGCCTCACTCTGTCGAGTGGCACAGCAGTCGGAGCGGCACAGGCGGCGCTGTTTTCTTGTCAGGTTGGTCAGTGGAGCGGCGAAGTGACTGCTGTCACTTCGGATCTGTCGACTGAAGAGCACGCGTCAGGATAAGGTGTCAATCGATCCTTGCATTAAATGCTCCTGCGATACGGTCGGTTGGCGTAGCGATCTGGCCAAGGTTGCTTCTACGCGAATACTGGGCCTCGGGCGAGCCGAAGGTGTGTCCGTCGCTTGAGGGGGCCCTCGGGCGAGACGTGAATCCTCCGGGGTCGGCTGCCTTTGCCCAAGGCTGGGCTCGGGCTAGGCGAGATCGTGTCCCTTGAGTGGACAGAGCCTTGACCTTAGTCGCGCCCATCAGGCCTTTGCAGCTTTGTGCTGATGGGGGTTACCAGCTGAGATTAGGAGTCTTGGGGGTACCCCTAATTATGGTCCCCGACAGTAGCCCCCGAGCCTCGAAGGGAGTGTTGATACTCGCTTGGAGGCTTTTGTCGCACTTTTTTACAAGGGGACCGGCCTTTCTCGGTTGCGTTTCGTTCCGGTGGGTGCACGCGAGCGCACCCGCCGGGTGTAGCCCCTGAGGCCTCGGAGGAGTGGTTTGACTCCTTCGAGGTCTTAGCGCGTTTCGTGATGCTTCGGTCGGTCTGGTTGTTCCCTCATGCGAACTGGCCATATCCCGGGTGCATAGTCAGGTTCCAAGTTCTTGGGCTGGTATGTTGACGCTGTCAACGGTTTGGCCGGAGCCGGGTTTGCGAGAGTAGCCCCCGAGCCTCCGCACAGAGCGAGAGGACGGTCAAGGACAGACTCGGCTTTTTTCATATGCCCCTGCATCGCCTTTCCACAAGGAGGAGGGGGGAAAGTGCCATGTTGCCCTCGGAGGGCACCGAACATGGTGTCTCCAGTGAGTTGCTAGCGGGTGATCCGAGTGGACGCCCGTGCCCCGTTCGATAAGGATCGGCTAGTGGCCCAGAGGCGCGCTCCAAAAGTACCTGCAGGTGATTTGCCGGACCCGGTCCCGTTTGATAGGGTCCGAGGGCTCGATGCCTCCCTCTGATGGGTTTCCGTTACAAAATCGCTCCCGCTGGTCTCGGAAATGTACTAGGGTACCTCAGGAGCATAGCCCGAGCCTTGGTTGTGTATCGAACGTACCCAGAGTCATCCCTCGCTCTGCATGCTCCGAGGTGGCTGTCGAACCCTTCGGGGGCCAGCCTATGAACCCCTGATCAGTTGTGGGTGCAGAGCCCGAGTGGCTTGAGGCGGATGTCGAACCCATCCGAGGGGCTAGCCTTCGAACCTCTGACCAGTGGTGGGCGCGGAGCCCGAGTGCTCTAAGGCGACTGTCGAACCCTTCCGAGGGGCCAGCCTTCGAACCTCTGATCAGTAGTAGGCGCGGAGCCTGAGTGCTCTGAGGCGGCTGCCGAACCCTTCCGAGGGGCCAGCCTTCGAACCTCTGATCAGTAGGAGGGCTCGGGGCCCACTTCCTTCATGGAGAAGGATCCCTTTCGGAGTATCCCCTTTCCCGGTCCCTGTAGCAAGAGAGAGAAAGAGGAAGAGGAAAAGGATACGAAATCGAACGACGCGGCGCACCTTTTTTTTGACGCGGTCATTATGGCAGAGGTGAAGCGTCGCCTGCTTCGCCTGCCAAAGGTGCCGCCTGTCCTGCCGCAGAGTTAATGCGACGGGACGAGTGGTTCGCGGGGCAGCCATTGTGCGTGCGCGAGCCGTTCGAGGAACGGAAAACGGGCGCGTCGACTTCACGCCGTGGGAGAGGGCTCTCTCGCTGTCCCAGGAGGGGACGTGAGCCTGCAGATGACTTGATCGCTGCTTCCACCCGCCTGCCGCCGCCATTACTACCGGCCCATTTCTGGCCGTATCGACCGTCGCGCCTTCTCCCGCATCTGACTGACCCATGACCGATGTGCTCGGTTGGCACTGTTGGGTCATGCGCGGGGTTGCCTCGAGTCGCGACACTAGTTCCGCAGTCGAGAAGGTGCGGTACTGGCGCAAGTGGCGGTGCAGCTTCTCGCACGTAGTAACCGGCGCGCTGGTTACATGACGTGTGGGCCTGGGCCTCCACGCTGGATGCGTCGGAATCGAAAGGGTGCGCCCCCCTGGTGTGGTTGCATGCCGCCTGCATGGCGGTCCGCCCTTTCACCCGCTGGTCTGGGCGAAAGTGGAGGAGTGCTTGTAACCGCTAGGCAGTTGTACGCTCCGCGCGCGGTGGCTTGACTTCTTCTGCCCTGGGCCAGCTTGCATGACGCGTGGGACCCATCCCCTGTGTCGTAGGGGGAGGATCTTGGAGCGTGTTGGTGAAGACTCAGTGCGCGACGGCTGAGGATGCAAGTGGGGAGAGTCACCTTTAAAAAGGGGGGTGACCCCCTTGGGTGGCAACCATGTCTTCGTACTCCCTTCATGCATCGTGCCCTTCCACCTTCCGAGCCCCTGGGTGGGGAGCGCTCGCGTTGCTTTCGTCTTGCTGTCATTGGAGGAACGCAACTTCACGGAAGTTGGTACCTTTCAGCCATCGCTCGGCTTCAAGGATTTTCATTAGGCAGCCCGGCTGTATCCCCTCGCCGGTGGTCACCCAAGACGGTGACCACCAGTTCGATGGTGGGGAGAAGCGAGCCAGGCTGTGGCCTCCGCCCCTCCCTCAACTTCAAGGATGTTCATCATTAGTGCTGGGGAGGGGAGTGCACCGAGTTGGGGCCTGTCTCCGTGCGGGCAGCGGCCCGCTCCTTCCCTCAGTGATAGGGGGAAGGGCGTTCGTCGTTCGTGGCGCTGGCAGCTGCCGCGTGTCTGGCTCTCCGGCCTGAGTGGCTTCGGCGCTGCTTCCGGTGCCACCTCCCACCGAGGCAGCCGAAAGAGGTTTCTCCGCCGACGAGATGGCCGGAGCCACCTGCGGACTGACCTCCGACTCCACGGCCTTGGTAGCTTGTCCTCGCCCCTCGAGTGGGGTCGTGGGCGAGGGCCTTGTCGCAGCAGCGTCTACCCTGAGGTCATCGCTGCTGCAGTTTGGCCGCCCAGAGCGGAGGTCGTTGTCGCTGCTGCCAGAGCGGGCAGCGGTGAGCCACCTGGGGTTTCGTCGCCCCGCAGGCCCTCCAATGTGGGGTGTTGTTCATGCCTGCGGGGGCGGAACCGGAGTTCCATTTGTAATGGCACCTTGAGTGCCGGTGTCTGTTCATTGCGGCTGTCGGGGCCTGAACATGTATGTATTTTGGCATGAAGCCGTGTTTCGTCCTCGTTTCGAGCACTAGGACTCGCGTGTCGGCTAGCTGAACCGCTTAACCAAGTGTGAGTTGCCTCGTGCGAAGGTGACGAGTGAGGTATCCGTATCCCGGAGGCGTAGGAGTCCCTTGGCTCGGTCGGCCTTGCCGCCCGAGGCTTCTCTTGCTTAGTTAAAGGAACCCTCGGTCGCTCTACGATGAGCTGGAGCCGGAGGCAGCGGTGCCAGCACGGACAGAGGCAGAGATGGCTCGAAAAGAAGCTTCGTCGGCCGGAGCTTGGCCAGGTCGTCCACTGGCGGGACCGACGCCGGAGTCGGGTTGCCGAGGCCGTGAGCCGGGCTGATGTCCTCAGGGGATAGCTGGCTGAGGCTACGGAGCGGCCGGTTGAGCCGTCTGCTCGGGCCGGGTTCCCAGAGGAGACCCCTGCGATGATGGCCCAAGCATGGTGCCAACAGGTTCCTTCGAGGTGGAGATCCTCCGACCGTGTTGCCATCCGAGGCCGGGTCAGATTCCGCCGAAGGTGGAGTCGATGCCGAGGGTGCTGCTGCTCCCCCACTGATATCTGACCCTGCAGGAACAGTTTATCTTGTAGTGTGCGTATGTTTTTTGCGGCCGCCGAGGCCCAAACATATCGCCGTCGTGTTGTAAAGCTGCGTTTCTTTTCCCCTTGTCTCGAGTATCTGGACTTATTTGTTGGTAACAGAATTGTTTGTCCGAGCGAGAGTTACTTTTCACGGAAGGTGATGAGTGAGGTATCCGTATCCCGGAGGCGTAGGAGTCCCTCGGCTCGGTCGGGCTTGCCGCTTACGTGTGCTCTTACTCGTCCGTACGATTCTGTTATCGATATAGTCGAGAAGGCACGAGAAATCGTTTCGGCAGAAAAGTTTTCAAGCAATAAGACTTGTTCAGTCAGTGGAATCGCTTATCCGAGCGTGAGTTACTTATCGCAGAAGGTGATGAGTGAGGTATCCATATCCCGGAGGCATAGGAGTCCCTCGGCTCAGTCGGCCTTGGCTGCTTACGTGTACTCCGTCGTTTTTAGGATCCCACTTTCGAAGTAGTCGAAAAGCATGAAAGACGTTCTAGCAGAA
This sequence comes from Zea luxurians, assembly GCA_029449295.1. Lineage (NCBI taxonomy): Eukaryota > Viridiplantae > Streptophyta > Magnoliopsida > Poales > Poaceae > Zea > Zea luxurians. Next base: position 5,257,271 of record JAOPSE010000005.1, on the reverse strand, counting down.
AGACCTTTTCCGAGGAAAATTTTGACGCAGAGGGGGTGCCCCCCTTCTAGCCCCCGAGGGAGGGTCGGGCTTTGCCGGGGCAAGGCTGACCCTTCCTTGATGGTTAGACTTTATTGGCGTATGTAAACGAGGTGTATGAATGACTTGAAAACATCTTAAGGGTAGAAGCGACGTAGCTGTTGGATGTTCCAAGCGTTGTTGTAGACCTCGCCTTGACTATTGGCCATCTTGTATGTTCCGGGCTTCAAAATCTTGGCGATGATGAATGGCCCTTCCCAGGGAGGCATGAGCTTGTGACGCCCTTGGGCGTCTTGTCGTAGCCGAAGCACCAAGTCGCCCACCTAGAGGTCTCGGGACCGAACCCCTCGGGCGTGGTAGCGTCGCAGGGACTGCTGATACCGGGCCGAGTGTAGTAAGGCCATGTCCTGAGCCTCTTCTAGCTGGTCCAGTGAGTCTTCTCGGTTGGTTCGGTTGCTTCGGTCATCGTACGCCCTCGTCCTCAGGGAACCGTATTCTAAGTCTGTGGGTAAGATGGCCTCGACCCCATAGACTAGAAAAAACGGTGTGAAGCCCGTGGCTCGGCTCGGCGTTGTCCTCAGACTCCAGACCACCAAGGGGAGTTCCTTCATCCATCGCCTACCAAACTTGTTGAGGTTGTTGTAGATCCGTGGCTTGAGTCCTTGCAGAATCATGTCGTTGGCACGCTCTACCTGCCCATTCGTCATGGGGTGAGCTACGGCGGCCCAGTCCACCTGGATGTGGTGATCCTCGTAGAAGTCCAGGAACTTTCTGCCGGTGAACTGGGTGTCGTTGTTGGTGATGATGGAGTTCGGGACCCCGAAGCGATGGATGATGTTGGTGAAGAATGCCACCGCCTGTTCGGACCTGATGCTGTTTAGGGGTCGGACCTCGATCCACTTGGAGAATTTGTCGATGGCGACCAACAGGTGCGTGTAGCCCCCGGGTGCCTTCTGCAAGGGACCGACGAGGTCCAGACCCCACACAGTAAACAGCCAGGTGATGGGTATTGTCTGCAGAGCCTGAGCGGGCAGGTGGGTCTGCTTCACGTAGAATTGACACCCTTGGCAGGTGCGTACAATCCTAGTGGCGTCGGCCACCGCGGTTGGCCAGTAAAAACCCTATCGGAAGGCATTCCCAACGAGGGCTCGAGGTGCTGCGTGGTGACCGCAAGCCCCCGAGTGTATTTCTTGTAATAACTCCTGACCTTCGGCGATGGATATGCATCACTGGAGGATGCCTAAGGGGCTGTGGTGGTAGGGCTCCTTCCCGTCCCCCAGCAAGACGAACGACTTGGCACGCCGCGCCAGCCACCGAGCTTCGGCTCGGTCGAGGGGCAGCTCTCCTCGGTGGAGATATTGCAGGTACGGGGTCTGCCAGTCTCGGTTAGGCGGGACCCCATTCCGCTCTCCCTCGACGCGCAGTGCCTCACCCTCGGGGGCCGAGGGGGCCTCGGGCTGAGCTGAGGGCGCCTCGGGCTGAGCCGAGGGCGCCTCGGGCAGGGCCGAGACCTTCTCGGGCTCGGGCGTGTCGTCGGTCTTGATTGAGGGTTGATGTACGTCTCGAGAGAAGATGTCCTGGGGAACCGTTGTCTGCCCCGAGGCTATCTTAGCCAGCTCGTCCGCAGTCTCGTTGTATCATCGGGCGATGTGGTTGAGCTCGAGCCCGTAGAACTTGTCCTCCAGGCGCCGAACCTCATCGCAGTAGGCTTCCATCTTCGGGTCACAGCAATGGGAGTTCTTCATGACTTGGTCGATGACAAGCTGCGAGTCGCCACGAGCGTCGAGGCGTCGGACCCCTAGCTCGATGGCGATGCGCAACTCATTAACCAGAGCCTCGTACTCGACCACATAGTTAGACGCCGGGAAATGGAGGCGCAGCACGTAGTGGAGGTGCTTCCCGAGGGGTGAGATGAAGAGCAGGCCCGCGCCAGCTCCTGTTTTCATCAACGACCCGTCGAAAAACATGGTCCAGAGTTCTGGCTGGATCGGAGCTGCTGGAAGCTGGGTGTCGATCCATTCAGCCACAAAGTCCGCCAAGACTTAGGACTTGATGGCCTTTTGAGGGGTGAACGAGATTGTCTCGCCCATTATCTCCACCGCCCACTTTGCAATCCTACCCGAGGCCTCTCGGCACTGGATGATCTCCCCCAGGGGGAAGGATGACACCACAGTCACCGGATGAGACTCGAAGTAGTGTCGCAACTTTCGCCGCGTCAGAATTACCGCGTACAGTAGCTTCTGGATTTGCGGGTAGCGGATTTTGGTCTCGGACAGTACTTCACTAAAGAAGAAGACCGGCCTCTGGACGGGCAATGCATGCCCCTCTTCTCGTCTCTCAACCACGATCGCGGCGCTGACCACCTGAGTGGTAGCGGCGACGTAGATCAAGAGGGCTTCTCCGGCAGCGGGGGGCACCAAGATGGATGCGCTGGTAAGGAGCGCTTTTAGGTTCCCGAGGGCTTCCTCGGCCTCGGGGGTCCAAGTGAAGCGCTCGATCTTCCTCAAAAGGCGGTACAGAGGTAGGCCTCTTTCGCCGAGGCGCGAGATGAAATGGCTCAGGGCCGCAAGACATCCCATGACCCTCTGTACTCCTTTCAAGTCCTTGATGGGGCCCATGTTGGTGATGGCCGCGATTTTCTTCGGGTTGGCCTCGATGCCCCGCTCGGAGACGATGAACCCCAAGAGCATGCCTCAAAGGACTCCGAAGACACACTTCTCGGGATTGAGTTTTACGCCTTTCGCCTTGAGACTCCGGAATGTCGTTTCCAGGTCAGAAAGGAGGTCGGAGGCTTTCCTCGTCTTGACTACGATATCATCGAAGTAAGCCTCGACCGTTCGACCAATGTGCTCTTCGAACACGTGGTTCATGCACCTTTGGTATGTCGCGCCCGCATTCCTCAAACCGAATGGCATAGTAACGTAGCAGTACATGCCATAGGGTGTGATGAAAGAAGTCGCGAGCTGGTCGGACTCTTTCATCCTGATTTGGTGATACCCTGAGTAGGCATCGAGGAAAGATAGGGTTTCGCACCCAGCAGTGGAATCCACGATTTGATCGATGCGAGGCAGAGGGTAGGGAACCTTCGGACATGCTTTGTTTAGACCAGTGTAGTCTACACACATCCGCCATTTCCCTTCTTTCTTTTTCACAAGCACAGGGTTGGCAAGCCATTCGGGATGGAATACCTCTTTGATGAACCCTGTAGCCATCAGCTTGTGGATCTCCTCGCCTATGGCTCTGCGCTTTTCTTCGTCGAATCGACGCTGAGGCTGCTTCACGGGTCGGGCTCCAGCTCAGATATCCAGCGAGTGCTCGGCGACATACCTCGGTATGCCAGGCATGTCTGAGGGACTCCACACAAAAACTTCGACGTTCGCGCGGAGAAAGTCGACGAGCACTGCTTCCTATTTGGGGTCAAGCTCGGAGCCGATCCGTATCTGCTTGGAGGCGTCATTGCTGGGGTCGAGAGGGACAGACTTGACCGTCTTAGCTGGCTCGAAGTTGTCAGCGTGGCGCTTCGCATCTGGCGCCTCCTTGGAGAGGCTCTCTAGGTCGGTGATGAGGGCCTCGGATTCGGCGAGGGCCTCGGCGTACTCCACGCACTCCACGTCGCATTCGTACGCGTGTCGGTACGTGGAGCCGACGTGATGACCCCGTTGGGGCCCGACATCTTGAGCTTGAGGTAGGTGTAGTTGGGGACGGCCATGAACTTGGCGTAGCATGGCCTCCCTAGCACTGCGTGGTAGGTTCCTCGGAACCCTACCACCTCGAACGTGAGGGTTTCCTTTCGGAAGTTGGAGGGAGTCCCGAAGTAGACGGGCAGATCGAGTTGCCCAAGGGGTTGGACGCGTTTCTCGAGGATGATCCCGTGAAAAGGCGTTGCGCTGGCCTGGATCGAGGACAGATCGATCTACAGGAGCCCGAGGGTCTCGGCGTGGATGATGTTGAGGCTGCTGCCTCCGTCCATGAGGACCTTGGTGAGCCTGACGTTGCCGATGACGGGGTCGACAACGAGCGAGTACTTCCCTGGGCTCGGCACGCGGTCGGGGTGGTCGCCTTGGTCGAAGGTGATGGGCTTGTCGGACCAGTCTAGGTAGACTGGCGCCGCCTCCTTTACCGAGCAGACCTCCCGGCGCTCTTGCTTGCGGTGCCGAGCCGAGGCATTCGCCACATGCCCACCGTAGATCATGAAGCAGTCATGGACCTCGGGGAACTCCTCTGCCTTGTGATCCTCCTTCTTATCGTTGTTGGGGGCTCGGCCACCTTCCGCCAGTGGCCCGGCCCTGTGGAAGTGGCGCCAAAGCATGACGCACTCCTCAAGGGTGTGCATGACGGGACCCTGATGATAGGGGCACGGATCCTTGAGCATTTTGTCGAACAGGTTGGCGCCTCCAGGAGGCTTCCGGGGGTTCCTGTGCTCGGCGGCGGCGACAAGGTCCGCGTCGGCGGCGTCACGTTTCGCTTGCGACTTCTTCTTGCCCTTCTTCCTCGCGCCGCGCTGAGCGGACGCCTCGGGGACGTCTTCCCGCTGGCGCCCCTGAGGCTGCTTGTCCTTCCGGAAGATGGCCTCGACTGCCTCCTGCCCAGAGGCGAACTTGGTGGCGATGTCCATCAGCTCGCTCACCCTGGTGGGAGTCTTGCGACCCAGCTTGCTCACCAGGTCGCGGCAAGTGGTGCCAGCGAGGAACGCGCCGATGACATCCGAGTCGGTGATGTTGGGCAGCTTGGTGCGCTGCTTCGAAAATCACCGGATATAGTCTCGGAGGGATTCTCCCGGCTGCTGGCGGCAGCTTCGGAGATCCTAGGAGTTCCCAGGGCGCACGTATGTGCCCTGGAAGTTGTCGGCGAAGGCTTTGACCAGGTCGTCCCAGTTGGAGATCTGCGTAGGAGGCAGATGCTCCAGCCAGGCTCGGGCAGCGTCGGAGAGGAACAGGGGAAGGTTGTGGATGATGAGGTTGTCATCGTCCGTCCCACCCAGCTGGCTGGCCAGCCGGTAGTCCGTGAGCCACAGTTCCAGCTTTGAGTCCCCCGAGTACTTGGTGATGGTACTCGGGGTTCGGAACCAGGTCGGGAACGGCGCCCGTCGTATGGCCCGGCTGAAAGCTTGCGGACCGGGTGGTTCAGGCAAGGGGCTCCGATCCTCCCCGCTGTCGTAGTGTCCCCCACGCCTGGGGTGGTAGCCTTGGTGCACCTTCTCGTCGAGGTGGGCTCGACGGTCGTGGCGGCGGTGCTCGTTGCCGAGGCGACCCGAGGCCGCAGGCGCGGTGTTTCGCGTGTGCCCGGTGTGGACCGAGGCTTCCCGCATGAGTCGGGAAGTCGCGGCGCGATGCTTCGGGGGGTACCCCTGCCTTCGGGAGGCAGAGCTTTCGGCCCATCGGACCGCGGCATCTTCCAGGAGATTCTTGAGCTATCCCTAGATACGCCGCCCCTCGGTGGTGGATGGTTCCGGCATCGCTCGGAGTAGTATCGCTGCTGCAGCCAGGTTCTAGCCGACCCCGCTGGAAGCCGGAGGTAGCCTTGCCCTGGCATCATCGGCGATGCGGTGCTGGACATCCTGGGCCAGGTGACGCGCTTCTCCGGCCGGTGCTCGACCTGCCCACTCTTGCCCGATATTTTGCCGAAGCTGCACAAGTTGTCCTGCTTCCTCATCGAGCCTGGCCTATACCTCGCGGATTTGCTTGAGCTGTGCGTCCTGACCCCCGCAGGGACTGGGACCACAGCTAGCTCCTGAAGGATGTCAACGCGAGGCGCAGGCCTAGGGGAATCACCATCCTCCGGCATACCAAGATGGTTGCCTTCGTCGAGACCCCCTAGATCGACGTGAAAGCATTCGCGACTTGGGCCACAGTCCTCGTCGCCGAGGCTGTGGCTGCTATCGGAGCAATCAGAGAGGCAATAGTCACATGCGGTCATGAAGTCCCGCATGGCACTGGGGTTTTCGAGCCCAGAGAAATCCCAACCAGAGTCGGGCTCGTCATCTTCCTCGGAACCCAGAGGCCCGTAGGTCGAGACAGCTGTTAGCCGGTCCCAGGGTGACCGCATATGATACCCCGGAGGGTTTGGACATGCCTTTACGAAAGCGTCCATCGAAGTGGGGTCGCTTGGTGGGTCGCAGCTGGATCTAAAAGGCATGGAACGGGAAACGGACGGTACCTCTTGATCGACGAGTGGTGACGAAGTCACGTCAGGGACGGACTGCACCGTTGTCTCAGGTACGAGTTTAACGCCCAGCATGTCCTTCGCGAGCGTGCTGGCGTCGTTCGTCCACTTGGAGTTGGCGTGTTGTGGGGAAACGGCGCTCGTCTTCGTCTCAGATGCGAGGTCGACGCCCGACGTGTCCCCCGTTGGGGCACCGGCGCCGTCAACTTGCTCGACAGCCGACGAGGTGCCGCCTCCTGCTTGGCCATGCCTGCCCCGCCTCCTCCTCCATCGGTGGGGAAGGTGACGGGACAGACCCGGATGTTGCTCTTCCGCCACGAGGGGAAGACGTTGTCGATTCTGCCGCCGGCGGGTGGGCTGATAGCCGCCATTGTCGTTGTCACGCGGCGGAGGAAGGAGTATCATGTTGTAGCTGCCGTCGAGGGACATGAACTCCAGACTCCTGAAACGAAGTATCATCCCGGGTTGAAGAGGTTGCTGGAGACTACCCATCTGGAGCTTGACGGGAAGCTGTTCGTCAACACGCAGCAGGCCCCTACCTGGCGCTCCAACTGTCGGCGTTTCGACCCCGGAGGGTCCCTGGACCGACGAGTAAATTGTCGCCGCGTGTCCTAGCCCAGATGGGTCGGCGCGAGACGGAGCACGAAGGGGGGAAGAAACAGGCAAAGGGGAAACCCGCGGCCTTCCTGTTGCCCTGTGCCTAGGTCGGGTGTGCTTGCAGTAGGGGGGTTACAAGCGTCCACGAGGGAGAGAGAGAGAGACCGTCCGCCAGCCCGTTCTCCCGCGCGGCCAACCTTCTCGTACGAGAGCCCTGGGCCTTCCTTTTATAGGCATAAGGAGAGGGCTTAGGTGTACAGTGGGGGGTGTAGCAGTGTGCTAACGTGTCTAGCAGAGAGGAGCTAGAACCCTAAGTACATGTCGTCGTGGCAGTCGGAGAGGTTTTGGCACCCTGTTCATGTGATGTCGTGGCCGTCGGAGGAGCGCTTGAGCCTTGTGGAAGTACAGCTGTCGGGGCTGTCGGATCCTTGCTGACGTCTCCTTGCTTCCGTAAGGGGCTAAGAGCCGCCGTCGTCATGGAGCACGCGGGGGGCCATCATTACTTGTTTACCGAGGCGAGCCAGATGGGACGTCGGTCTTGTTCCCTGTAGCCTGAGCTAGCTAGGGGTAGGGTAATGATGGCCTTCCCTGTGACGTGGCGGGTCCGAGCCTGAGGTCGGGCGAGGTGAAGGCTCCTCCGAGGTCGAGGTCGAGTCCGAGCCCTGGGTCGGGCGAGGCGGAGTCCGTCTTCCGAGGCCGAGGCTGAGTCCGAGCCCTAGGTCGGGCGAGGCGGAGTCCGTCTTCCGGGGTCGAGGCTGAGTCCGAGCCCTGGGTCGGGCGAGGCGGAGTCCGTCTTTCGAGACCGAGGCTGAGTCCGAGCCCTGGGTCGGGCGAGGCGGAGTCCGTCTTCCGGGGTCGAGGCTGAGTCCGAGCCCTGGGTCGGGCGAGGCGGAGTCCGTCTTCCGAGGCCGAGGCTGAGTCCGAGCCCTGGGTCGGGCGAGGCGGAGCTTCCCATGGCGCCCGAGGCTGGACTTAGCTGCTGTCAGCCTCACTCTGTCGAGTGGCACAGCAGTCGGAGCGGTGCAAGCGGCGCTGTTTTCTTGTCAGGTTGGTCAGTGGAGCGGCGAAGTGACTGCGGTCACTTTGGCTCTGTCGACTGAAGAGCGCGCGTCAGGATAAGGTGTCAGTCGATCCTTGCATTAAATGCTCCTGCGATACGGTCGGTTGGCGTAGCGATCTGGCCAAGGTTGCTTCTACACGAAGACTGGGCCTCGGGCGAGCCGAAGGTGTGTCCGTCGCTTGAGGGGGCCCTCGGGCGAGATGTGAATCCTCCGGGGTCGGCTGCCTTTGCCCGAGGCTAGGCTCGGGCGAGGCGAGATCGTGTCCCTTGAGTGGACTGAGCATTGACCTTAGTCACGCCCATCAGGCCTTTGCAGCTTTGTGCTGATGGGGGTTACCATCTGAGATTAGGAGTCTTGGGGGTACCCCTAATTATGGTCCCCGACAGATGTATTCCCAGAAGAGTTGCCAGGAATGCCGCCAGAAAGAGAAGTGGAGTTCAACATAGATCTGATCCCTGGTACGACACCCATCGTAAAGAGACCATAACGCATGGCTCCTACCGAGTTAGCAGAATTAAAACTCCAAATCGCAGAGCTTCAACAAAAAGGCAGCATATCCCCTTGGGGAGCACCAGTCCTTTTCGTCACTAAAAAGGATGGAAGTATGAGGATGTGTATTGATTACCGATCTTTAAATGAAGTTACAATAAAAAAACAAGTATCCACTCCCTCAAATCGACAACCTCTTCGACCAGCTTCAAGGGGCCAAAGATATCTCCAAGATAGACCTGAGGTCTGGTTATCACCAACTGAGAATCAAGGAAGCAGATATTCAGAAGACTGCATTTGTCACCCAGTACGGACAATATGAGTTCACAGTAATGCCTTTCGGACTAACGAACGCACCCACCTTTTTCATGAACCTCATGAATAAGGTATTCATGGAGGAACTGGATAAGTTTGTCGTAGTCTTCATTGACGACATCCTTATCTACTCCAAGAATCGCGAAGATCATGAGCATCACCTCCGGATCGTCCTCGGAAGACTCATGGCACATCAACTCTATGCTAAGCTCAGCAAATGTGAATTCTGGTTAGAAAAGATAGCCTTCCTTGGGCATATCTTGACTGCAGAAGGAATAGAAGTAGACCCGTCCAAGGTAGAAGCAGTATCAAAATGGAGGCAGCCATCCAACGTCAGTGAAGTTCGAAGCTTTCTGGGAATGGCAGGATATTACCACCGCTTTATCAAGGGATTCTCCAGCATAGCAAGACCTATGACAGAGCTCCTCAAGAAAGACAATAAGTTTGTGTGGACCCTGAAGTGTGAGGAAAGTTTCTAGATCATAAAGAAGAAGCTCACGACCGTGCCCGTTTTGACACTAACGGATATACACCAGGATTTTGTCATCTTCTGTGATGCTTCAAGGCAAGGCTTAGGGTGTGTTCTGATGCAAAATGAGAAAGTCATTGCTTATGCATCACGCTTACTCAAGCCGCATGAGCAGAATTATCCCACCCACGATTTGGAATTGGCAGCCATAGTGCATGCCCTGAAAATATGGAGGCACTACCTAATTGGGAACAAATGTCACATCTTCACCGATCACAAGAGTCTGAAGTATATCTTCACTCAGCCAGATCTCAACCTCTATCAGAGAAGATGGCTGGAATGGATCAAAGATTATGACCTTGAGATTCATTATCACCCCAGAAAGGCCAACGTGCTAGCAGACGCCCTCAGCCGAAAACCTTTCGGGATGAAGGGGATCAACTTTTTAGAAGATTGGAAGAAGGAATCAGCTCAGCTGAATGCATGTCTAGGAAACAACGGCAACCTAGAAGTCAAGCCAATGCTAGAAGACCTTATATGCAAGGCTCAACGCCTGGACACGGAGACAACAAGTTTTGTGGAAAAAGCTCGCAAGGAACAACTTCTGGACCTCAGGACAGATGAACAAGGAGTCCTTTGGTTCAAAAATCATCTGTGTGTACCAAAAGGAGAGGCACGAGAAGTCCTGCTCGATGAAGCTCACAACTCAGCCTACTCCATCCACCCAGGAACCACCAAGATGTACCTAGACCTCAAAACCAGATATTGGTGGAGAGGGATGAAGAAAGAGATAGCACAGTATGTGGCCCGGTGTGACACTTGCCAACGAACAAAAGCCGAGCACCAGAAACCTGTAGGCCTATTGCAACCCCTTCCATGCCCGAATGGAAGTGGGAGGAAATAGGCATGGATTTTGTAACCGGAGTACCCCAGACGCAAAAAGTGAATGACTCTATCTGGGTAATAATAGACTGTCTTACCAAGGTAGCCCACTTCATCCTAGTGAAAACTACCTTTGGAGGAGCCACCCTTGCCCGGATTTATCTTAAAGAGATAGTCAGACCCCATGGCATTCCAAGGAAGATAGTGTCAGACAGGGGAACCCAGTTCACCTCCAAATTTTGGATGAACCTTTAGCAAGCTATGGGCACCAAGCTAGACTTCAGCATCGCCTATCACCCCCAGTTAGATGGTCAGACCGAAAGGGTCAACAAGGTCCTCGAAGATTTATTAAGAGCCTGTGTGTTAACGTTCGACGGAAACTGGTAGTCCAGTTTGCCTTATGCAGAGTTCTCGTATAACAACAGCCATCAGGCCAGTATCAAGATGTCACTGTTCGAAGCATTGTATGGACGAAAGTGCCAGACCCCTCTCATGTGGTCCAATGTAGGGGAAAAGACAGTGGAAGGACCTGCCTTTGTTAAAGAGGCTGAAGAGAAAGTTGCCCTGATCCACAAAAGATTACTGGAAGCTCAGAGTCGGCAGAAAATTTATGCGGACAACAGGCGGAGAGAACTCAGATTTGAGGAAGGAGACATCGTCTACCTCAAGGTCTCCCTGATGCATGGTGTCAAAAGGTTCCAAGTGAAAGGAAAGCTAGCACCGCGATTCGTCGGCCCCTATCCCATCATTGGCAGAGTGGGACCCGTAGCATACCGTCTTTAATTACCAGAATCCATGTCTGATATCCACAATATGTTCCATGTGTCCCAACTCCGCAAATTCCTGCAAGTACTAGAAAGTCACATCGAAGAAGAGGCAATCCAGATTCAGAAAGATCTTCAGTACCAAGAAAAGCCAATAAAGATTCTTGACTCAGCATTCCAAAAGACCCGCAACTCAGAAGTGAGACTCTGTAAAGTTCAGTGGAGCAGAGAAGGAGAAGAGGAAGCTACCTGGGAAAGTGAGGACTCTTTGAGGAGGGAATACCCCTACCTTTTCTCGAGCCCCGTCTGAATCTCGAGGGCAAGATTCCTTTAAGTGGGGTAGGTTTGTAACATCCCAAAATTTCAACCTGATGTTTGGAACCCTAATCTCCAAACCCCCCCCTTTATCTCTCCCTAAATTCCACCCCATAGGTCATCTCCTCATATGCATACACTTGATTGATAGAAGCACCTCACATAGATTATTATTTTTCTAGCACCCAAGATTATTTAGCTATTTATTTGTTCAAAAGAAAAGGAGATAAAAGAAATAGAAATAGAAAAAGAAAAAAAAGGAAACCCCCCCCCCTTGGCTAGGCCGCTTCTAGCCTAGGCCGCCTCTCTCTCCCTCGCACGCGCACGCACCCCTCCCGCGGCCCAAGCGGCCCATCGCCGCGCGCCCGTGCCGCCACTGACACCCCAGCCCCACCCGTCAGCTGCCTTCCCCCTCTCTCGTCGCTCTCCTGCTGTCGGCTCGGCCCCACCCATCAGCCCGCGCTCCCCTCCCTTCCTCGCGCCCGTGACCGGGGCTAGCGACGCGATCGCCGCCGGTCGCCACCGCCCCATCGTCTCGCCATTACTCGCTCGCCTGCCCGGTTGGCGCCTTGCGCCTCTGTCCTCTTGCGCCAGCCGAGCCATCCCATCACCCCCTGCCCAAGTCGTCTTGTCGTCGCCACTGTGCGCCACCATCCCCGCCATGGCGAGCTCGCCGGTGCACGCCACCTCTCGCCCCTTCCCTGCCCTGGGCGCCTATAAAAGGACCACCCTGAGCTCCCCAATCCTTCACACCAGCCTCAGCCATCCTCTTCCTCCTTCCCCGAGCTCGATTGAGCCAGCGCCGCCACGCCCTTCCCCTACTCAAGTGAGCCTCGCCCTCCTCCCTCTGCAAATAGCGAGACAGAAAAGTTCGGCTAAAGAATATTGAGCCGGGACACTTGGTGCTTCGGAGAGTGGCCAACCCAGACACAGTGGGCAAGTTACAGTTGAAATGGGAGGGACCTTTCTTGGTAGCATCTTCGTCAAGACCTGGTTCATACAGATTGAAGGACATGGACGGCAACGACATTCCAAGATCTTGGAATGCGGATGAGCTTCGGCGATATTATGTGTAATTTGATGTAACTTTTTTATGTTTTTTCTTTTTTTTTATGGCACCCTTTTCCTTTCTAAAGGGGGAGAAAGGTTTTTAATGGGGCCATCATATGTAATTTTCTTTTTAGTTCTATAAGAGCAAAATCCCCCAAGGAATGTAAATGTAAAAGCTGAGAACGCACCATCGAGTGCCGAAAACTGAAAAAGCGAAGAAGCTCCAAAGTCGTTCCTAAGGGAATGCAGAGCTTACAACGAAAAGTCAACGCTGATTCCGCCGAAAGTAAAAGGCGAAGAAGCTCCAAAGTCGTTCCTAAGGGAATGCAGAGCTTACAGCGAAAAGTCAACGCTGATTCCGCCGAAAGTAAAAGGTGAAGAAGCTCCAAAGTCGTTCCTAAGGGAATGCAGAGCTGATGTGTGATTGTTTCTAAGGAAATAATGGCTGAGGATATGGCTTCGGATATGTGTTTGGATATTAATTCGCACATCACATTACATCATAACATTTGCATTCATAAACATTCATTCAGGCATATATAGAATAATCATCATCATGGCATAAGTGGTTGTTTCGGCATAAGAGAAGCGGTCTTTTATGCTTCGTTGTGTACAAAAAAGAAGGGTTTCGGCAAAAAAGAAGAAGCGGTCTTTTATGCTTTGTTGTGTACGAAAAGAAGGGAAGGTGTTTTTTCGCCTTCGGCTCAAAATACTAATTTCGTCCACATCAAAGCGCCTCAATGGAAGGGTAAGGATATTTTACAAGGTATGAACAAAGTTCATTAAGAACAGTTTAGCTGTATTTACAAAAGTTATTACAAAAGTCTCTTGAGTTTTTTCTACAGTCTACTCCTAATCTTCACCAAGCTTCAGCTTCGGCGGCATATTCTTTAAGCATCAGTTTCAGCTTCGTCATCCTACATGAATCAAGGTATTATGAGTAAAAATCAAGTTTGAAGGAGAAGGTAAGCACAAGGTATGATTTCTTACTGGTTCAAGATGACTTCGAGCTTCGTCTCCAGCTTTTTCTCGCCCGCCTTTTGTCCATATCATTTTTATAAATCTGTTTGAAATGCTTCGGGCGAGGTCAGGAATATCGTCTAGAATTGATGGAGATAGAGTGAAATTGGGCCTGTTGACGATTTTTCCATGATCACAGCCGGCCTTCAGAAATGCTGCAGCAGTGCCCCGAGAAGCTACCCAGGCACAGAAGTCACCGTGCCCGGCTATAACTTCGTCAAGCTCATCAATTTCAGCTTCAATATGTTCGAAGGTTCTTGGCAAATTTTCACCTGAAGGGGTGAACTTTCCACTGCTGGCTCCAACTGAATAAAAGATCTTTTTTAATTGTTGAATACAGTTGGTACTAAATTTCAAACATTTGTCTTGAATGCTTGTCAATGATTTCTTCAAATCTGAGTTTGTTTGGACTTCGGCCTCAAATTTTGAATTAAGCTCTAGCTTCTCTTGTTCAAATTGTTTTGATTGGCAGAGAAGCTTCGAATTCAATTCTGCTACTTTAGCTTCAGTTTCTGCCAATAAGCCTTCAGTTGTTTGGAGTTCGAAGTCTTTCTTTTCAATAATAGCTGATTGCTCTTTTATTCTGCTCTCTAAATTTTCAATTATAATTTCGTGTTTCTTATCCTCTAAATCTTGCTGCATTTTCAAAGCCTTGCTCAGTAGCATCCTCTGCACATAAACAACCTTCGTTAGGAACATTTTCATTATTAAAAACAATAAAAGTCAGAGAAAAGTTGTTTACCTTGAAATTGGAATAAAATAAGCTACCAACGATATGTTGTCGTCGGTAGCGGCTGATATCCGTTTCCAGCTTCAGAAAACCGATACTCTTTGATAGAGTACCGATGACCTTAGCTCCAGTTTGATCCCGGATGCAGTTCAATTTTTCATCGTCAATACCTCCGAAAAGAAGAGCTCCTGGCTTATATCCGCAAGATTTGGCATATTCTTTAAGCTCTTCTATTTCGGCCTTCGACAGTTCTTGCCCAACTAAATTTTGAAATATGAAGGCTTCATCCTCTGAAGTATCTTCGGCTTTTTCCTTTCCCTTCCCAGGCAATGTGGCCATGGTTTCTTCGGCAGCAGTGGTATCTTCTTCTGCGGCCATGTCTAGCAGTATTTTGTCGATGTCTTCAATTGTAGTTTCCAAGTTCACATCTTCGGCCGAGGCGGCTTCGGTAGCCGCAACCTCCGAAGGTGCGACTTCGACATTTGTTGTGCCCTCAACCGCTGGCGCTTTCCGAGTTGAAGCCCTCGGTGGCATCTTGTCAATGACTTCGGTCACTGCGATAATTCTTTGTCTCTTTGTTTTGGTTATCTTCTTCGTTTTTTCGGGATCCTCCACCTTTCGAAAAAGCTTCGTCAGTTGAGGCCCTAATGGACTTAGCTTCGCAGGCAGGGATTCAGTCATTACCTTTAAAATCTCTTCCACGTCGGTGGTAGAGGGTGATGCAGGAGTCCCCTCTTCATCGGATAATTTTCGCTTCGGAGATGATATTCTTCTCTTCTTTGGAATATTCTTCTCTTTTGGTGGTTCTTCCTCATCTTTGTTCAAAGTTTCGGCCACCCTTTTCCTTTTTTGGCCCTCAGCACCCTTATTCAGCCGTTCATAGTCAGGGTACTCGAAACCCAGGGCATCAAACACTCGGTTTAGTCTTCGCTTCGGACGGGTGCCGAAGGCCACAGTCATTAGCTGATCTTCTTTTTTGGAGTAATTACCAAGTATTTCATTGCACATTACTTCAACTGTGTCCAGCCACTCTTGGCAAGGTTTTTTAAAGTATTTCTTGAACTTGAAATGGTAAGGAAGCCGGACAAGTTCCCCTTCTTTCTTTTCCCCTTCTAGCTTCGGCATTTTCCATTCTTTTAAAGTAGGGAAAACCCTGAAGGCCAAGAACTCTTGAACCAGGTCCCTGGTACCGATATGCTCTGAAATAATTTTAAACTCACCCAGTGTAGCCCAGGTGGGACCTTCTAATGTCATGTGGCATCGTGGTCTTGTTTCTCCGAAGATCAATTCAAGTGGGCTTTGTACCAAGTTCTCTTTGTCTTCGTCAACCTTCACATAAAACCACTCTGACTTCCAGCCTACCGGCCATTTGCTTCGGTAGCTAATAACAGGAAACTTTGTGGTTTTCCGATAGGCAAAATTGTAGCAACCAAAGTTATCATGTAATCCATCTTTTCTAGCCTTCGTCTGGTAATGTAGCTCATGAACTCGACAAAAACTGTCGGCAAACGGTTCCACCGCCTGGCTTCGGAGGGCCCAGATGTAAACACTAAGCCTAACGATAGCGTTAGGAGTCAACTGGTGAAAGTAGATACCAAACTTCTTCAATACATCTGCAATAATCCCATGAAGGGGGAATCTTAACCCAGCCTTTAGAAAGCTCTTGAAAATGACTATTTCATCCTTCTCTGGCTTCGGGGTAGTTTCTTCTCCCCCGAAGCGAAGTAGCTTCTTCTGACTTTCACTGAAATAACCTGATTTTACCATCTTGGAGAGATCAGCCTTCGAAACGGTCGACTTTTCGAAGTCCAAGTGGCTGGGCTTACTTGGCATGGCAATGCGATAATCATCTTCGGGATCAGTTTCTTCAATGTTCTCATCTTCTGCTTCGGCAGTTGCTTGTACTGCTTCAACAGTGGGGATTTTCTCCGAGGTTACCAGTCCGGATCGTTGCATTGCTTCGGAGATAGGAACAGTCTCTGAACCTTTAGCTTCGTCTCCTTCACGCTCAACCCTGGCGGTAGATCGCACTCTGGCCATTTAATTCTGAGTTTGTGGAAATTGAATACTTTTTTCTCCCGAAGCCTTTCCTTCTGACGAAGCAGACTTCGAGTTGGACCTTCGTTCGATTCCGAGAGTCAAGCTTCGGCTATGGTTAAAAATTTTGGCAGCAAAACAGTGCAAATAGCAATGAATGCTGTGGTAACTTCACACCTACTCGTCTGTTTATATAGTGCTGCAGGTAAGAAGGCGAAACGCCAGGATTTTTACACCAGGCGGGCAGTCACTCGCACTCGCTACGCGGTGGACCGCAGAGACCAAACAGTAACTCTGCAAGGTGGGCCTGACACGCGCTCGGAAACTGAATCGTTTCTCGGCAACGAGCTCAGGGAAGGTGTTTTTTGGACCTTCGGCTTCCCGAAGCTTAGGAGGCTTTTTTCACGGATCAAGCTCATTACGAAAAACGATCTAGCGCCGCGAAAGGGGCTACTGTTGGGGCCATGCTTCATTGCGCCGAAGGTCTTGTAGAAAGAAGCAGCTTCGGCTGAAGTTGTCCTCAGGAGATGACCGAAGGTTCCTCTTCATGAAGCTTCGGAATTACAAACCGACTTAGAGATAGAATGACCTCTTAATCCATAAAGGTCTGGGTCAATGTTGTAAACTTTTATGAGGGGCATAATTGTAATTCTTCACAGGCTGTGTCCTGTGTCTATAAATAGATGAACAGTACCCCCGTACTGTTCACGCGAATTTGGCATTTGATGTCCGTCATCCTTGTACTTTTGCCTTCCTGCGAATCCGAAGCATTTGAGAACAAGTCCCCAACACCCGAGCTCGATTGAGCCAGCGCTGCCACGCCCTTCCCCTACTCTAGTGAGCCTCGCCCTCCTCCCTCTGCAAAGTTCCAGTCTAATTCATATAGTTCTTGAGCTTCGTCATTCCCTCACAAACGCAATGCACCCATCCCCGCCTCCTTTTGCGCTCGGCAGCCTCGCCGGCGACCTCACCGCCGCGAGCGCCCGCCACCGCACCGTGGACCGGCCACCCCAGGCACCCTCCGGCCAAATTGGACCTACCCCCATGATCCCCTACCCCTGTCCGTGCCTCGCCACCACTCCTCCGTTGCAAAACCGGGCTCCCGGCGGAGAACCACCGCGGACCTCGCTGGCGGTCGAGCCCGACCAGTTCGCCCCCCCCCCTCTGTCGCCTGCTCCACGCCGTTACCCCCCCCTCCTCTCGCTGATGCATGGGCACGTGCCCACGGCGTCCGCCCGCGCCTCTCCGCTCCTCCGTGGGTCGCCTGCCCGCGCCCGCACTCTCTGGGCCAAATCCCCCCCCCCGGCCCAGCTAGCTGAGAATTCCTTTTCTTTTTCCTTTTTCTATTTCTTTTTCCTATTTTCATATATATTTATATACTGATATTTTATGCACCAAAAATTGTTTAAATAAATTATAGGGCACAAAAATAATAATGTATAATAATTGACACACCCCACCAAGTCACCATGATTGATGTATTGTTCCTTATCTGTGTTTGTTAGCGGAAGAGGGATCCGATCCTCCGGAATTTGTAGCTCCAAAAGAAGGGAAGGAACCCGACCCCTCTGGAATAGATCTTTTGTGCTAGGAAAGCTTCGACGACGGCAAGTCCATCCTTCCCTTGATGCATAATTTACCTATTCTTTCTACCACTACCTAAGCCGGGATTAAGGGATGGAATATTTGCATTGTGAGTAGAGAGATAGCGTGCATTAACAAACATCTTTTGAGTACAAAATGTGGGATGGGAAAAGGGCAGTGGTTTTTGATAGTAGACGCGGCCCGATCTTCCGTGAGATACGATAATTGATTGAGTGGAGATCTCGACGTTGATGATCCAAGGCTCCGAGTGAACGGTTCCTCGCAATCACTACACCACGGCTCCGTTGGTTATCACCCGTGACACACGAATGACCTCACCACGAAGGCTTATCCCTGCAAGCGCAATCAAGAACACAAGCAAGAACAGGAAAGAAATGCAACCAAAATTGTATTGATTACGGGAGGGGTCTCACAAGCCGATGACGACGACACTGTTCGATAACAGAATTGATCTAAGCAAAACCCAAACCTAAATGTGGCGGTGGCTGCTGAATAAATAGAGTATTAGGGAGTGTGTAGCCCTGGACTCGCCCCTAATGGGCTCCGACGCGATACACGGCCCAACGGCCCAACAGACGGTGTCGCAGCACCAAAACAGAATCTGAACGCTGACTTGTTTCGACGATTCCCGTTGACTCCGGATGAATTTTAGGGTGGAACTAGTTGGGTTGGTTAGATAATCTCGTTATCTTTCCAACCATATCCAGTCCGTCGCAATCGGAGTCCGGATGCATCTTGGGCGTCCATTTTAGTGCAGACTGGTCCTGGAACCCGAGATAGAGTCGCAGCCGACTCGGACTTGATCTCTTTCCTGTTGTGGACGCCCTTGCTGCTCCTCCTCAACACCTTGGCCTTTCCCAAGTCCTTGCTGGTCCTCTCCAAGGTACCAAATCATCAAAACATCCATGGCCCCAAGCGTATGCTCTGAAACACAATTGACTAGGGTAGAACGTACCTGGAGATTTAGCTGTCGTGCACGAGATCGTGTTATCGGTCCATTCATTGTATATATAGAAGTGATGTCCTCATCATCCTCCTCCTCTTGAATTGGAGTCGTCCTCGACTCGGCCTCATCTTTGTCACCCATATATGGCTTAAAATCTAAAATGTTAAAGGTGGAACTAACCCCAAAATCTGGCGGCAACTCAAGTGTATATGCATTATCATTAATTTTTGCAAGAACTTTATAAGGACCTGCAGCTCGTGGCATAAGTTTAGACTTTCTCAAATCAGGAAACCTATCCTTTCTCAAATGAACCCACACCATGTCACCAGGTTCCAATTTCATTTCCTTCCTACCTTTATTAGCAGCAATACGATACTTTTCATTCATCCTTTCAATTTGCAACTTAGTTGTTTCATGTAACTTAAGAATAAATTTAGAACGTTGTGTAGCATCCAAGTTCACTATTTCAGAAGGTGGTAAAGGTAGCAAATCAATTGGGGCACGAGGATTAAAACCATATACTACCATAAATGGACTAAGCTTGGTTGTGGAATGAATCGATCTGTTATAAGCAAACTCAATATGTGGCAAACATTCATCCCACAACCTCAAATTATCCTTCAAAATAGCCCGCAACATGGTAGATAAAGTGCGATTAACAACCTCTGTTTGCCCGTTAGTTTGTGGATGACAAGTAGTAGAAAACAACAACTTTGTTCCCAATTTAAACCACAAAGTTCTCCAAAAATGACTTAAAAATTTAGCATCCCTATCAGAAACAATAGTATTTGGCACACCATGCAAACGCACAATCTCAGTGAAGAACAAATCAGCAATATGTGAAGCATTATCAATTTTGTGACAGGGTATAAAATGTGCCATCTTTGAAAAATGATCGACAATGACAAAAACACTATCACTCCCCCTCTTTGTTCTAGGCAATCCCAAAACAAAATCCATAGAAATATCCTCCCAAGGTGCACGAGGAACAGGAAGAGGCAAATAAAGACCATGGGGGTTAAGTCAGGACTTAGCTTTGTTGCACGTGGTGCAACGAGAGACGTAGCGCTCAACATCACGCCGCATCCGAGGCCAATAGAAATGAGTAAACAACACATCCTCGGTCTTCTTAACACCAAAATGTCCCATCAAGCCACCTCCATGTGCTTCCTGCAAGAGTAGAAGACGAACGGAGCTAGCTGGAACACACAACTTGTTAGCACGGTAGAGAAGGCCTTCACGCAGCATAAATTTTTGCCACGTTCTTCCCTCTCTGCAATTTTCAAAAGCATCTTTGAAGTCCAAATCAGCAGCATATAATTCCTTTATAGTCTCCAAACCAAATATTTTATGATTAAGTTGGGACAACATAGTATAACGTCTAGATAAAGCATCAGCAATTACATTATCCTTTCCTTTTTTATGCTTAATAATGTAAGGAAATGATTCTATGAATTCAATCCATTTAGCATGTCATTTGTTTAGATTAGATTGTCCCTTAAGATACTTCAAAGATTCATGATCCGAATGTATGACAAATTCTTTAGACCATAGATAATGTTGCCAAGTTTGTAAAACTCGTACTAAAGCATATAATTCTTTGTCATATGTAGAATAATTCAGAGTTGGACCATTCAAAGCAACAGGTTTACCTCCTTGAATGAGCACTCCTCCAATCCCAATGCCGCTCGCATCACACTCGAGCTCGAATGTCTTGTCAAAATCAGGAAGTTGCAGCAGTGGTGCTTGTGTGAGCTTCGACTTGAGGGCATCAAAGGCTTGCTGTTGTGATGGTCCCCAACGAAACGACACTCCATTCTTTGTCAACTCGTGGAGAGGTGCTGCAATGGTACTGAAATCCCGCACAAATCGCCTGTAGAATCCTGCAAGACCAAGAAAACTTCGAACCTGCGTGACCGTGGTTGGAAGTGGCCAGCTCGTGATGGCAACAATTTTTGCCTCATCCATCTCAATGCCCTGCGATGTCACAACATATCCAAGAAAAGACACACGATCGGTGCTGAAGGTGCACTTCTCAAGGTTACCAAATAAACGTGCATCACGCAAAACATCAAAAACAGCACGTAAATGTTCAATATGATCATCATGAGACTTACTATAGATAAGAATATCATCAAAATATACCACCACAAATTTACCAATGAAAGCACGTAAAACCTCGTTCATCAATCTCATGAAAGTGCTAGGCGCATTAGTTAACCCAAAAGGCATGACTAACCACTCATAAAGACCGAACTTAGTTTTAAATGCAGTTTTCCATTCATCACCTAAAGACATACGAATCTGGTGGTATCCACTACGCAAGTCAATTTTAGAGAAAACAATAGAACCACTTAATTCATCAAGCATGTCATCCAATCTAGGAATAGGATATCTGTATCGAATTGTGATGTTATTAATGGCTCTACAATCAACACACATGCGCCAAGTGCCATCTTTCTTAGGAACCAAAAGAACAGGAACAGAACAAGGACTAAGGCTCTCACGAATGTACCCGAGGTCCAGGAGGTCTTGGACCTGGCGCTGAATCTCCTTAGTCTCCTCGGGGTTGGTCCTGTAGGCAGCACGGTTGGGCAAGCTCGCCCCTGGAATTAAATCAATCTTGTGCTCAATGCCTCGCACAGGTGGCAATCCAGGGGGTATCTCGGAGGGAAACACATCCATATACTCTTGCAAAAGGTTAGCAATAGCAGGTGGCAAGACAATAGATGTATCATCAATGGAATAGAAAGCATTTTTGCACACTAAGGCATAGCAAAGTCCAAGAGAGGCATGTAACTCATCAAGATCAGATTTAGTAGCTAGCAAAGTAGGAGTTTTTAACTTAATAGGTTGCTGATTTTCAGAGTTCAAAACACCTTTTTGCTTAGCATTAGTCTTTTTCCCATGTTCAAAGTGGACAATCTCAGTGGGAGTCATAGGAAGCAACACAATTTTCTTTCCCTTGTGCATAAAAGTATATTTATTAGATCTACCATGGTGAATAGCATCAGTATCAAACTCCCAAGGACGTCCCAGTAAAAGAGAGCAAGCATCCATAGTCACCACATCGAAATCAGCAAAGTCATGGTAAGAGCCAATAGAAAAATGCACCCTTGCTGTTTTTGTTACCTTGAACTTACCGCTGTTGTTAAACCATTGAATGTGATAAGGGTGGGGATGCTCTCGTGTGGTCAAGCCAAGCTTCTTGACCACCTCAACGTTCACCAAGTTGTTGCAGCTACCACCGTCAATGATGGTATGTACACGTCAGTCCTTGACGATGAGGAACATGTTGAAAAGGTTGTGGCGCTGTCTGTTGTCGTTGTCACTAGCCGTGGTACTCAAAGCTTGTTGCACAATCAAGGCCTTATAGGTCTCGGTCGCTGTTGTACCAAGAACCTCTTCATCACCATCATAAGTCTCTGCAATGTTAGCTCCAACAGTATCTTCATCTTCAACATCAGAAGCACTAATATACCCACCATCACCAGTAGCAATGTATGCCCGTTTGCTGGGGCAATCTCGCTGAATATGACCAAGTCCCTGGCAGCGGTGGCACTTGATGTCGGAGGAGCGGCCTGTGGAAGAGGTGGTTGTAGCTGGTTTTGCTGCAACACCTGAAGGTACAGTGGAAGATGTGGACGTCCGTACGCCCGAAGATGATGACGCCTTGGCTGGCGCCGGTGGCTGGCGTGGAGCGAAAGTGCTGCTCCTCCGTTGTTGACGACCCTGCAATTCTTTTTCTGCCAACATAGAAAGATGGAACAAGCATTGTATAGAATGATATTCTTTATAATCAACAATATCCTGAATCTCCCGCCTCAATCCCCCATAAAACCTAACCATTTGATCCTCCGGATCCTCAACTACCCCACATCGTAGCATACCTTTCTGAAGTTCTTGGTAGTATTCCTGTACCGACATGTCTCCCTGATCTAAGCGTTGCAATTTTTTTCTAAGATCACGTCTATAAGAAGGGGGAACAAAGCGAGCTCGCATCTCCTCTTTTAACGCATTCCATGTTTGTGGTGCAGCACGTGTGTTAACAAGTTCATTCCACCAAATGATAGCAAAATCTCTAAATTCACTGGTGGCTTGTCTAACCCTATGCTGCTCAGGAACAAGATGGGAATTAAATTTTTGTTCTACCGTCATCTCCCAGTCTAAGTAAGCTTCAGCATCATAAGAACCCATGAACGGTGGAATAGAAAACTTAATCTTAGCAAATGGATCATGGTCTGGTTCAGGATTATGATGATGACGTCTACCATTACCTCCCATACCTTGTCGATTACGTGCGAGGCGTTGTCGCAGCGGTGCATAAACATCGTCGTCATCGTCGTCGTCGTCCACAGGAGAGTGAGCTGGGGCTGGAGTTGGTGGTGGGGGACAAGCCTCCAGTACGTCCATGCGTGTAACAAGTTCAGCAACTCGTCGATCAAGCTGCTCATAGGATGTCGAGGCAGAGTCCTGGTATTTTTTAAAAGCTTCAGTCATCGCGCGCATCATCTCCTTCAATTCCATTTGAGAGACACAGTCATCGTCGTTAAGTTTAGGCCCCTTGTCCTTGTCCATTTGATTCTTTGGTCCTGTCATTGTTAGCACAAAACAGAGACAAAAAGGCAACAAACAATGTGAACCCTACAACTATCTCTCAGGGTGGTGGTGGAGGTGGTGGAATACAAATTATGAAGCGTCTTACCCCGCCCTTACAACGTTCTTACCAGCACTGCAGATGGCAAACGGTGACCGGTGTGACTGTCCAACGAGCGTGGGTGTGATTGCAAAAGAGTATCTGTTCTGCTCGAGAGAAAATTGGAGCTATGGGAAGGCTAACTAAATATATATATATGACACACAAGTCAGTAACAGATAGCAATGCTGAATAAGTGTTCCAAGTACTCGTCCTAGTTACTGGCCTAGAAAATGTAATAGAACAGTTAGACCAAAGCATAAGAAAGGAGGTACAAGTATCTAGTGGGAATGGCAGTTCTGTAAATAGGGCAGATTTTTCAGCACTAGTAGAAATCAAAGGCGCGTTTCAAAAGGAGTACCATCAAAATAGCTCGAAATATTCTGAATTTTTTACCACTGATCCAAAAACACAAAGGATGGAAGCACACAAAATTTCACTTGAAACAGAGTTGTATTGTGGCCTAGAGAAATTCACAAAGGATCTCTGAAATTCCTGAAAACACTTAAACAATTTTTTTAATTATCTTCCCGATTTTTTTTGAATTTTTCGACCGAACCAAACAGGCCGTAGGCGAGTTTGGGTCATCCCAGAATGGAGTCAAGAATCTGCTGTAAAAATTTGAGCTCAAACGGAGCACCGAGCGAAAAGTTATGCCCGTTTTATGGAAGGTACCTCAAGTTATGGTTTTCAAAGGCACAACTCGGCAGGAACCGAAGCACAGGTTCAGTTTTAGAGATAGGATTTGTTTTCTGGATATGGTTGGTTTAGATATAGGATCTGTTTGTGGATATGGTCGGTTTTAGAGATAGGATATGTTTTGTGGATATTGTCGGTTGTAGAGATAGGATCTATTTTGTGAATAGGATCGATTGTAGAGATAGGATCTATTTTGTGAATAGGATCGGTTGTAGAGGATAGGGTCGGTTTTATAGGATGGAAGCGGATGGATACAATCAAACTGAACCAAAACAAATCTAATCCAGCAACCAAACTCAACTAGAACACGAACCCAGAACTACAGACTCTAAAACTGAATTGTGCAAAGGCGAAGGCGATGGTTTTAGGTCGGAATAAACTGATCGTAATTTTTTTTGGCTTTTTGTGGACTATGGGACGAAACAAAACTAATCTAAAGGTAGAATTATACCTCATGGGCAACCTGGAAATCTGATACCAATTGATAGTAGACGCGGCCCGATCTTCCGTGAAATACGATAATTGATTGAGTGGAGATCTCGACGTTGATGATCCAAGGCTCCGAGCGAACGGTTCCTCGCAATCACTACACCACGGCTCCGTTGGTTATCACCCGTGACACACGAATGACCTTGCCACGAAGGCTTATCCCTGCAAGCGCAATCAAGAACACAAGCAAGAACAGGAAAGAAACGCAACCAAAATTGTATTGATTACGGGAGGGGTCTCACAAGCCGATGACGGCGACACTGTTCGATGACAGAATTGATCTAAGCAAAACCCAAACCTAAATGTGGCGGCGGCTGCTGAATAAATAGAGTATTAGGGCGTGCGTAGCCCTGGACTCGCCCCTAATGGGCTCCGACGCGATACACGGCCCAACGGCCCAACAGACAGTGTCGCAGCACAAAAACAGAATCTTAACGCTGACTTGTTTCGACGATTCCCGTTGACTCCGGATGAATTTTAGGGTGGAACCAGTTGGGTTGGTTAGATAATCTCGTTATCTTTCCAACCATATCCAGTCCGTCGCAATCGGAGTCCGGATGCATCTTGGGCGTCCATTTAATGGCAGACTGGTCCTGGAACCCGAGATAGAGTCGCAGCCGACTCAGACTTGATCTCCTTCCTGTTGTGGACGCCCTTGCTGCTCCTCCTCAACACCTTGGCCTTTCCCAAGTCCTTGCTGGTCCTCTCCAAGGTACCTAATCATCAAAACATCCATAGCCCCAAGCGTAAGCTCTGAAACACAATTGACTAGGGTAGAACGTACCTGGAGATTTAGCTGTCGTGCACGAGATCGTGTTATCGGTCCATTCATTGTATATATAGAAGTGATGTCCTCATCAGTTTTGACTAAGCGATGTTTTCAAAAAGTGTGCGATGAAGGGTAATCACCCTCATCACCTTGTGAGTGGGATGATTAGGGACTCCCTGGTTTAGGGGAGGGCCTAAGGAGATGGTTCAGCTGGTTTAGGTGTGAGCAGAAGGATTGTCCCCTCATATAAGGACCAGTTTGTTATCCTTCACTACCTGTACTCATGATAAGTACAACCACTCAAGACTGTATGGACAGTCACTCAATCTGAACTCGTACGGTCCAACCCTAGGGTTATGAAGGTTGGGGAGCACCGGGAGGATAAGGAGGGGGAATGTTTTATCCGGTTTGGACATGGCGGTGGCCTGACTCCTTCCGGTATAACCGTTAAGGTTAGGACGTGCGAGGAAAGAAAGAGATTTGGATTCGGATCTCATTGGCCATGAGATCATAGAGCCAGACTAGTGGGTAAAGTGTACCTCTCTGCAGAGTTCAAACCTATTCGAATAGTCCGTGTCCACTGGAATGGATGAGTCTGGTGTGGTATGACAATTAGTGTTTTACAACCTCTGTGAACAGGGAAATGTGTGTGTGATAGTGTGTTTTTGGAAATGAAAACGATGCCATGAGAGCGGGAAGCTCAGTGGTGGTTGAGTAATGTGTTATTTCTATTTCTTTGTGAAAACCCCTAAAAGTACTGCCTTTCTTTGAGAAAAAGAAGAGTGACTTCAACTCCACCATATAAATCATGTATGATATAAGTCCCTTTCTCTTTACGGGAGCAGGATGGGCTTGCGGAATACCTAGTGTATTCATCTAGATTTATTTATGTTTTCCAGCAGCTGAAGACTTCTTTTCTTCTATGCTTGATTGAGGGGGCTGTGTCTGCACCCAGTTCTGCCTGTGGCTTGGGCTAATTTATCTTCTACTGCACTTTGTATTTCTGGCTGTCTCGAGCTTGTACTCTAGTATTGTAATAACATTTATTCAAACTCTATACTATTTGAAGGAATGTGGTTACTAGCCTCCTGGGACTAGTAATTGTATCACATTTGAGTCCCAAAGGATCGGGACGCTTCATAATCGCTATCTTATCTATCCCCTTTACCTTGCCTTGGTTCCCATCTATAAAGATCATCGTGCCAAGGGAATCCTTATTCTTGACATAGGAGGTGAACATCTTCTTCTCCCCCGTCATGTGGTTTGTGCATCCGTTATCAATGATCTAGCTTGAACCCTCGGATGCATAAACCTGCAAGGAATTTAGGCTTGGGGTTTAGGTCCCCAACTTGACGCGTATGTAAAATGGGATGATCACTACATGCATCATGATGAACATTATGAGCATTATGAGAAAAATTCTTAACATGAGAATATAAATAAGCATGATTCTTCTTTTCATGAAAAGAGTGTGAGCTACAAGCCATAGGCACCTTTCCCTTCTCCCTAGTGAAGTTGGTGGGATTTTGGCTCTTTGTGTCCTTGGTTCCATTTTGGAAACCAAGTCCATCCTTAATGGAGGGATGTCTACCAATGGTGTAGGCATCCCTTGGAAATTTAACTTTTTCTACTTCATTCTTGCAAGTTTTAAGTTGAATATTTAATTCAGCAATTTCATCATTCAACTTTGCAATAGTACAAGCATGATCATTGCAAGCATCAATATCAAAATCCTTACATCTATTGCAAATAAATACATGCTCCAAAGATGAACTAGTAACACTTAACTTTTCTATTCTAGCATTTAAATCAGCATTTAAACTCTTAAGGCTAGAAATAGAGGAATGAAAAGAAGATAATTCAAACACAAGCATTTCATTCTTCTTTATTTCTAAAGCAAGGGATTTTTCCACTTCTACTACTTTACCATGTTCCTCATAAACTAAATCCTCTTGTTTTTTACCAATCTATTATTTTTATTAAGGGCATCAATTAATTCATTAATTTTATCTACTTTAGATCTATTCAAGTCCTTAAAAAGATCATTATAGTCTATATCATCATCTGAATCATCATCATTAGAGGAAGTGTACTTGGGGGTATCATGAGAGTGTACCTTCTTATCTTTGCCATGAGGCAAGTGTGATGCTCGTTGGGGAATAGAGAAGATTTGTTGAAGGCAAAGGCGGCAAGTCCTTCATCGCCGGAGTCGGATGGAGAGCAGTCTGAGTCCCATTCCTTGCCAATGCGCCTCACCCTTCTTCTTTCTATAGAACTTCTTCTTATCCTTCTTTCCTTTCTTGTCTTGGTCCTGGTCATTTTCATTATTGGGACATTGAGCAATGAAATGACTGGACTTACCACACTTGAAGCATGAACACTTTCCCCTTGATTTGTTCTTGTTAGGGTAGTCCTTGTGTCCCTTCAAAGTGGTCCTGAAGCGCTTGATCAGGAGCATCATCTCATTCTCATTAAGGTCAGTCGCCTTAACTTATGCCACCTTATCAGGGAGCGCCTCCTTGTTGTCCATCACTTTGAGAGCAACGGGTTGCAGCTCGTAGTGCGGAAGAGGTCTGTTGGAGATGTCATCGACGTACCTTCCTTCCTTTACCATCATGCGCTCGCTCACAAATTTACTAGGAACTTCTTCAGGCGACATTTTGGTGTACCTAGGATTCTCACGAATAAGATTTACAAGATGAAGATCAATACCAGTAAATGACCTTAGCATTAGGCGCACGACATCATGATCTATCCATCTTGTGCTTCCATAGCTTCGGATCTTATTCACCAGGGCCTGAGCCTAGTGTGTACGTGTCGGTTGGCTATTCACCTCGCTTCATGGCAAACCTCCCAAGCTCGCCTTCCACTAACTCCATCTTGGTGATCATTGTGATGTCATTCCCCTCATGAGCAATCTTGAGGGTGTCACATATCTCCTTAGCGTTGTCCAAGCCACCAACCTTGTTATATTCATTTCTGCATAAAGATGCTAGAAGCACAGTAGTATCTTAGGAATTTTTTGTGAATTTGCTCATGAATATGAATAGCATCATCATTATCATCATAGTGCATTCCATTTTCATCTATGTCCCAAATGCTTGGGTGGAGTGAAATAAATCACTACACATCTTATGACTCAACAAGAGTAGTCTTCCCCATCAAAGTGAGGGGCTTGTCAAGTGGAATGGATAATAAATGAGCAACTGAACCATAAGGAATGTTGTCTTAGAGTAATTTTGTTTGGCCATCTTTTCTTGGAGTCGATGTCATCGTCCTCCTTCTTGATGCACTTCTTCTTCCTGTTCTTCTTGGTCTTGCCAGCCCCGAAGTCGACGGTCTCTCCTTCCATATCACCAGAGAGTATCTCCTCCTTCTCATCAGTCACCTTTCCCTTGCCTTTTTGATCCATCTCTTCGGGCGGTTAGTCCCTTGATGAAGAGAATGACTCCGATACCAATTGAGTCCAATTGAGAACGACTCCTGCAAAAATTTAACAAAAAACAACAAACTTGGTCTATAAATGGGGTAAGTGAAATCCAAAACCAAGTTCAATTAAGAATAGAAGGAGGATTTCTTCACTTAATTGCTCTCACAAGATGTGTATTGAAACTAGAGCAATAATGAAAGTGAAGTGGAGAGCTCAGAAGAACAAAGTTTAATGAAAGTAAGTAGAGAATCAAACTTGAGTACCATGATTGTCTTCCTGATAGAATATTCCTGTTTGTGAGCAATCTCCACAAGTTGGAGTCTCTCACACCTTACATAATCAAGAACAAGAGTAACAGAGGGAGTAGCAAGACACACAAGAGCACAAATGTAGCAAGTTCATGCACACAAGTGAGAAAAAGTGTGCACGAATAAAAACCGACAGAGTCTCAACTCAAAACATGCTCAAATCTCTCTCGAATAAACCAAAGCGTGATCGGAGTCTCAGAGTTTGTTGTATGCTCTTGTGATGTTCTGGTGTGTTGACCGGGTACCGCTCCATGGCGCCTAGGGGGTTCTTTTATAGCCCCAAGGAGTGTATGAGTCGTTGTTTCTTCATTAGGGAAGCAATCAGCCTTTCCTCTTTGCATGCACCGAATTGAACAATCAGCGATCTCCTTCATTGGCTGAGCCAACCGTTGTGCGCCTTTGGTCGCCTAGCACACCGACTCGTCCGAGGCCACAACCCGCCCGAGGCAGCAGCTCGCATGAGGCCACCGCTCGCCCAAGGAAGCGGCTCGCCCGATGCCACGGCTCATTCGAGGTAGTCACAACTTGCCCGAGGCCAATCGCCTGCCCTGAGCCAATCACGGCTCGCCCGAGGCCAACCTCGGTGGGAGACGCGGTTCTGATTCACCAGAGGCAACCATCGGCAGGAGACATAGTCCCGGCTCGCCCTAGGCCATCCTCAGACGAGAGACATAGTCTCGGCTTGCCCAAGCCCATCCTCGGATGGGAGACACATTAACAGTTCATCTGAGCGCAGTCACAACTCGCCTGAGCATAGTCCTCGCCCGAGCGTAGACACAATTCACCCGATCGCATCTCCGACTCACCCGAGCCAAACATGATTCGCTGAGCGCATCTCCGAGTCACCCGAGTGCAGTCATGATTCACCCGAGCGCAGTTCCGACTCATCCGAGCATGTCTCGAGTGACTGTCCAGTGAGACCGAGACTGGCCTTAGTTTGGCCATACTTTGCCAAACTTCTTTACTACATTTTGGCTCGACTTGAGAAGTTCCATAGCAGTTAGATGGACATTGTTAACACCTAAAACAAATGACTAAGTGCTAGAAACATACCTTTATATTTTTTATTCATAGATGTTTGCAATATGCCCAATTTCAAGCCCAAAAGTGATTTTGTTATTTTCCTTAATCTTTTAGACTTGATTGCTTCAATTTGCTTTTTAAACACATGTGCTCATGCTCATAAGAGGAGTGTTAGTTCTTAGTACTGTGTTGATCATTTAATCACCAAAAACTAGAAATGGCCTAAGGGCACATTTCCCTTTCACAATCATCATTACTCTCTAAGTTTCTCTCAACCCATTGTATACCTGTCTTTGCCATTGGTTGTCGTGCAACCTCACTTGAGGAGCTTCCCCAGATATCCAAAGCAAGAAGAGCCACCATAAATTCCTCATGAGATTCGTCATCATTTTGTTCATCGTCGGTTTGCACCATCTGCAAACAAACAACATATGTATAGTGTCTCATTCATCTACAATTCAATACTCAAACACTAATAGCTACCAGCACCATAAATTGAATGAAACACATATTACAAATGTCATACAAAGAAACATTGATCTCAAACATATAGTTACCAAGAATTAATGCAAACTATTTAACAACAACATATAACCACTGTCATTGTCCAACTTACAAAGAACTAGACTCGCTCTTAAGTGTTTTTATTCCAAACAAATATCTTGACCAAAAACTGGAACCATAACTCCAAAGGCGAACAAACTTAAACGACAAATAGTTTTCAAAAAAGTAGACAGAGAAAACGAAACAGACTCTAGGCCACCAGTAGGAATAATGCTACTAACTAGACTTTTCATGCTTCTCGTATGCGCAGCGAAGGCAAGCGTTCCTTCCTTCCTTTGTCTGAAGAGTTGCAAAGACATCCTGGTGACATTTGTCTATTAACAGTTGAGTTGCAAAGAAATGTAAATCGCTTCCTTCGGTAGCACCATCTTCAATCACTTGCTTCAATTGAGATGAAACCTGCTTGCACATCGGGTCATCCTCATAGGATGAAATGGTCTTGTTGGAGCTAAAATTCCTCGACTCAAAGCCATCAACAATCCTTCTCATGTAGTCATCCCTCTATTCCTTTTCTTCCTAGGATTTGGAGAGTCATGGTACACCTTGCGCTTTCCTTTCAGTTCAGTGCAGTGCTTGGGTCGGGTGTACTATTTTCACCAGCACTAAAAACATCTTCCTCGTGACCATCAAAGGATGAATTTGCATCCTCAACTCTAGGAACTAGGGTAGTTTCATTGATGCACACAATTGGGCCAAACATGATCCTAAGGTTGTCCTCATTCTCAAGAGGGACAAATTTGAACATAATACACCCTATCATTGCCTACAGTAAAATTTGATTGCCTATTTTTAGATGGTGAGCAGTAATCCTAATCTCTAGGCTGAAATGAAACATAAGTGTACTTACTTCATTTTTCATAGCCCACCACTCATCTGTTGCACTGATAGATCCTATATGAGGATCTCGACCAAGACCTGTGGCCCTTTCATTCAGCGTTTTCCATTGAGTGTACATTCTTTTGAGAGTGTCCCACCTATTTTTCATTTGATCCCTGGTGTACGTGCGTCCAGTTTGATCCTTAAACTTTCTAATGTGGTTAGCATGCCCTTCTACATTCAAAAAGTGTTGTGGCCTGTTGCGTGTATTCTGTATTCACCTCTTCTACACATATTTCAGTGTAAATCTTAGCTGCTCTCATGTCCCACTTTGCTATCACTTTCCCAAATTTGTCCATCTGATCAAAAACAAGTATACTGGTAAGAAACAAGGATTAAGGTTGGACAAAATATAAAGGTAAGACACAAGAATGTCGAAGAAATGGTATTACCTGAACTATAAAGGAAGCTTAAGAAAATAGAACGCATTGAACATCACATATAATATTATCAAACTAACATGTACCCTTATTACAAGTTCACAAAGTACTTAGCATAGTTCACATGACTCCACCCGAGCAGTACCCTTCATACCCCTTGGAACATAGGTACAAATAGTGTCGGGGACCATAATTAGGGGTACCCCCAAGACTCCTAATCTCAGCTGGTAACACCCATTAGCACAAAGCTGCAAAGGCCTGATGGGTGCGATTAAGGTCAAGGCTCAGTCCACTCAAGGGACATGATCTCGCCTCGCCCGAGCCCAGCCTCGGGCAAGGGCAGCCGACCCCGGAGGGTTCACGTCTCGCCCGAGGGCCCCCTCAAGCAACGGACACACCTTCGGCTCGCCCGAGGCCTAGTCTTCGCCGAGAAGCAACCTTGGCCAGATCGCCACGCCGACCGACCGTATCGCAGGAGCATTTAATGCGAGGATCGCCTGACACCTTATCCTGACGAGCGCTCTTCAGCCGACAGAGCCGAAGTGACCGCAGTCACTTCGCCGCTCCACTGACCGACCTGACAAGAAGACAGCGCCGCCTGCGTCGCTCCGACTGTTGTGCCACTCGACAGAGTGAGGCTGACAGCAGCCAAGTCTGGTCTCGAGCGCCATAGGAAGCTCCGCCTCGCCCGACCCTAGGGCTCGGCCCCCATCTCGGCCTCGGACGATGGACTCCGCCTCGCCCGACCCCAGGGCTCGGGCTCAGCCTCGGCTCTGGAAGACGACGAAGTCTGCCTCGCCCGACCCCAGGGCTCGGACTCAGCCTCGGCTCCGGAAGACGACGAACTCCGCCTCGCCCGACCCCAGGGCTCGGACTCAGCCTCGGCTCCGGAAGACGACGAACTCCGCCTCGCCCGACCCCAGAGCTCGGACTCAGCCTCGGCTCTGGAAGACGACGAACTCCGCCTCGCCCGAGCCCAGGGCTCGGACTCAGCCTTGGCCTCGGACGACGGTCTCCGCCTCGCCCGACCCGGGGCTCGGACTCGACCTCGCCTCGGAAGACAGACTTGACCTCGACCTTAGAGGAGCCTCCGCCTCGCCCGACCCAGGGCTTGGACCGACCACGTCACAGGGGGGCCATCATCACCCTACCCCTAGCTAGCTCAGGCTACAGGGAACAAGACCGGCATCCCATCTGGCTCGCCCCGGTAAACAAATAATGATGGCACCCCGCGTGCTCCATGACGACGGTGGCTCTCAGCCCCTTACGGAAGCAAGGAGACGTCAGCAAGGACTCGACAGCCCCGACAGCTGTCCTTCCGCAAGGCTCCAGCGCTCCTCCGACGGCCATGACATCACATGAACAGGGTGCCAAAACCTCTCCGGCTGCCACGATGGCATGTACTTAGGGCTCTAGCTCCTCTTTGCTAGACACGTTAGCACACTGCTACATCCCCCATTATACACCTGGGCCCTCTCCTTACGCCTATAAAAGGAAGGTCCAGGGCTCTCATACGAGAAGGTTGGCCGCGCGGGAGAACGGGCCGGCACGTAGGGCTCTCTCTCTCTCTCCCACGTGGACGCTTGTAACCCCCTACTGCAAGCGCACCCGACCTGGGCGCAGGACAACACGAAGGCCGCGGGTTTCCCCCTTTTGCCTGTCTCCTTCCCCCCTTCGTGCTCCGTCTCGCGCCGACCCATCTGGGCTGGGACACGCAGCGACAATTTACTCGTCGGTCCAGGGACCCCCCGGGGTCGAAACGTCGACAGTTGGCGCGCCAGGTAGGGGCCTGCTGCGTGATGACGAACAGCTTCCCGTCAAGCTCCAGATGGGTAGTCTCCAGCAACCTTTCCAACCCGAGACGATTCTCCATTTCGGGAGTCTTGAGTTCATGTCCCTCGACGGCGGCTACGACATGATACTCCTTCCTCCGTCACGCGACAGCGACAATGGCGGCCGACAGCCCGCCCGCCGGCGGCGGAATCGACGACGTCTTCCCCACGTGGCAGAAGAACAACATTCGGGTTTGTCCCATCGCCTCCCACGCCGACGGAGGAGGCAGGGCAACCATGGCCAGGTAGGAGGCGGCACCTCATCGGCTGTCGAGCGAACCGACGGCGCCGGCGCCCCAACGGGGGACACGTCGGGCGTCGACCTCATGTCTGAGACGAAGACGAGCGCCGTTTCCCCGCAATATGCCAACTCCAAGTGGACGAACGATGCCAGCACGCTCGCGAGGGACTTGTTGGGCGTCACCCTCGTACCTGAGACGACGGTGCAGTCCGCCAATGACGCGACTTCATCACCGCTCGTCGACCAAGAGGTACCGACCGATTCCCATCTCGTGCCTTTTAGATCCAACTGTGACCCACCAAGCGACCCCGCTTTGGTGGATGCTTTTATAAAGGCATGTTCAAACCCTCCGGGGTATCATATGCGGTCACCCTGGGACCGACTGACGGCCGTCTCGACCTACGGACCCTCGGGTTTCGAGGAAGATGACGAGCCTGACTTTTGTTGGGATTTCCCCAGGCTCGGTAACCCCAGTGCCATGCGGGACTTCATGACCGCATGCGACTACTGCCTTTCTGATTGTTCTGACGGTAGCCGCAGCTTCGGCGATGAGGACTGTGGCCCAAGTCGTGAATGTTTCCACGTCGATCTAGGGGTCCCGGTGAAGGCAACCATCTTGGTATACCGGAAAACGGTGATCCCCCTAGGCCTGCGCCTCGCGTTGACATCCTTCGAGAGCTAGATGTGGTCCCAGTCCCTGCGGGGGGTCAGGACGCACAGCTCGAGCAAATCCGCGAGGTACAGGCCAGGCTCGATGAGGGAGCAGGAACACTTGAGCAGTTCCGGCGGAACATTGGGCAGGAATGGGCAGACCGAGCTCCGGCCGGAGAAGTGCGTCATCTACCCCCGGGCATCCAGCACTGCATTGCCGACGACGTCAGGGCAAGGCCGCCACTGGCTTCCAGTGGGGTCGGCCAGAACCTGGCTGCGACAGCAATACTACTCCGCGCGATGCCGGAACCATCGACCACCGAAGGGCGGCGTATCCAGGGAGAGCTGAAGAATCTCCTGGAGGATGCCGCGGTCCGATGGGCCGAAAGCTCTGCCTCCTGAAGGCAGGGGTACCCCTCGAAGCATCGTGCCGCGACTTACCGATTCATGCGGGAAGCCTCGGTCCACACCGGGCGCACGCGCAACACAGCGCCTGCGGCCCCGGGTCGCCTTGGCAACGAGCACCACCACCGCAACCGTCGAGCCCACCTCGACGAGAGGGTGCGCCTAGGCTACCACCCCAGGCATGGGGGACGCTATGACAGCGGGGAGGATCGGAGTCCCTCGCCCGAACCACCCGGTCCACAGACTTTCAGCCGGGCCATACGATGGGCGCCGTTCCCGACCCGGTTCCGAACCCCGACTACCATCACAAAGTATTCAGGGGAGACGAGGCCGGAACTGTGGCTCGCGGACTACCGACTGGCCTGCCAGCTGGGTGGAAAGGACGATGACAACCTCATCATCCACAACCTCCCCCTATTCCTCTCCGACACCGCTCGAGCCTGGCTGGAGCATCTGCCTCCGGGGCAGATCTCCAACTGGGAGGACCTGGTCCAAGCTTTTGCCGGCAACTTCTAGGGCACGTACGTGCGCCCTGGGAACTCCTGGGATCTCCGAAGCTGCCGCCAGCAGCCGGGAGAGTCTCTCCAGGACTACATCCGGCGATTCTCGAAGCAGCGCACCAAGCTGCCCAACATCACCGATTCGGATGTCATCGGCGCGTTCCTCGCCGGCACCACCTGCCGCAACTTGGTGAGCAAGCTGGGTCGCAAGACCCCCACCAGGGCAAGCGAGCTGATGGACATCGCCACCAAGTTCGCCTCTGGCCAGGAGGCGGTTGAGGCCATCTTCCGGAAGGACAAGCAGCCCCAGGGCCGCCAGCTAGAAGATGTCCCCGAGGCGTCCACTCAGCGCGGCACCAAGAAGAAAGGCAAGAAGAAGTCGCAAGCGAAACGTGACACCGCCGACGCGGACCTTGTCGCCGCCGCTGAGTACAAGAACCCTCGGAAACCTCCCGGAGGTGCCAATCTCTTTGACAAGATGCTCAAGGAGCCATGCCCCTATCATCAGGGGCCGTCAAGCACACCCTTGAGGAGTGCGTCATGCTTCGGTGCCACTTTCACAAGGCCGGTCCACTTGCGGAAGGTGGCAGGGCCCACAACAACTACAAGGAGGATCACAAGGCAGAGGAGTTCCCCGAGGTCCACGACTGCTTCATGATCTATGGTGGGCAAGTGGCGAACGCCTCGGCTCGGCACCGCAAGCAAGAGCGTCGGGAGGTATGCTCGGTAAAGGTGGCGGCGCCAGTCTACCTAGACTGGTCCGACAAGCCCATCACCTTCGACCAGGGCGACCACCCCGACCGTGTGCCGAGCCTGGGGAAATATCTGCTTGTTGTCGACCTCGTCATCGGCAACGTCAGGCTCACCAAGGTCCTCATGGACGGAGGCAGCAGCCTCAACATCATCTACGCCGAGACCCTCGGGCTCTTGCAGATCGATCTGTCCTCAATCCGGGCAGGCGCGGCGCCTTTTCACGGGATCATCCCCGGAAAACGTGTCCAACCCCTCGGACAACTCGATCTGCCCGTCTGCTTCGGGACTCCCTCCAACTTCAGAAGTGAAACCCTCACGTTTGAGGTGGTCGGGTTCCGAGGAACCTACCACGCAGTGCTAGGGAGGCCATGCTACGCCAAGTTCATGGTCGTCCCCAACTACACCTACCTCAAGCTCAAGATGTCGGGCCCCAACGGGGTCATCACCGTCGGCCCCACGTATCGACACGCGTACGAATGCGACGTGGAGTGCGTGGAGTACGCCGAGGCCCTTGCTGAATCCGAGGCCCTCCTCGCCGACCTGGAGAGCCTCTCCAAGGAGGCGCCAGACGTGAAGCGCCATGCCAACAACTTCGAGCCAGCAGAGACGGTTAAGTCCGTCCCTCTCGACCCCAGCAATGACGCCTCCAAGCAGATCCGGATCGGTTCCGAGCTCGACCCCAAATAGGAAGTTGTGCTCGTCGACTTTCTCCGCGCGAACGCCGAAGTCTTTGCGTGGAGTCCCTCGGACATGCCTGGCATACCGAGGGATGTCGCCGAGCACTTGCTGGATATCCGAGCTAGAGCCCGACCCATGAAGCAGCCTCTGCGCCGATTCGACGAAGAAAAGCGCAGAACCATAAGCGAGGAGATCCACAAGCTGATGGTTGCAGGGTTCATCAAAGAGGTATTCCATCCCGAATGGCTTGCCAACCATGTGCTTGTGAGGAAGAAAGGAGGGAAATGGCGGATGTGTGTAGACTACACTGGTCTAAACAAAGCATGTCCGAAAGTTCCCTACCCTCTGCCTCGCATCGATCAAATCGTGGATTCCACTGCTGGGTGTGAAACCTTGTCTTTCCTCGATGCCTACTTAGGGTATCACCAAATTAGGATGAAAGAGTCCGACCAGCTCGTGACCTCTTTCATCACACCTTTTGGCATGTACTGCTATGTTACTATGCCATTTGGTTTGAGGAATGCAGGTACGACATACCAAAGGTGCATGAACCACGTGTTTGGCGAGCACATTGGTCGAACGGTCGAGGCTTACATCGATGACATCGTAGTCAAGATGAGGAAAGCCTCCGACCTCCTCTCCGACCTTGAAACGACATTCCGGTGTCTCAAGGCGAAGGGCGTGAAACTCAATCCCGAGAAGTGTGTCTTCGGAGTCCCCCGAGGCATGCTCTTGGGGTTCATCGTCTCTGAGCAGGGCATCGAGGCCAACCCGGAGAAAATCGCGGCCATCACCAACATGGGGCTCATCAAGGACTTGAAAGGCGTACAAAGGGTCATGGGATGCCTTGCGGCTCTGAGCCGCTTCATCTCGCGCCTCGGCGAAAGAGGCCTACCTCTGTACCACCTCTTAAGGAAGACCGAGTGCTTCACTTGGACCCCCGAGGCCGAGGAAGCCCTCGGGAACCTGAAGGCGCTCCTTACGAATGCGCCCATCTTGGTGCCCCCCGCTGCCGGAGAAGCCCTCTTGATCTACGTCGCCGCTACCACTCAGGTGGTCAGCGCCGCGATCGTGGTTGAGAGACGAGAAGAAGGGCATGCATTGCCCGTTTAGAGGCTGGTCTACTTCATCAGTGAGGTACTGTCCGAGACCAAGATCTGCTACCCCCAAATTCAGAAGCTAATGTACGCGGTGATTCTAACGCGGTAGAAGTTGCGACACTACTTCGAGTCTCATCCGGTGACTGTGGTGTCATCCTTCCCCCTAGGGGAGATCATCCAGTGCCGAGAGGCCTCGGGTAGGATTGCAAAGTGGGCGGTGGAGATTATGGGCGAAACGATCTCGTTCTCCCCTCGGAAGGCCATCAAGTCCCAAGTCTTGGCGGACTTTGTGGCTGAATGGGTCGACACCCAGCTTCTAGCAGCTCCGATCCAACCGGAACTCTGGTCCATGTTTTTCGACGGGTCGCTGATGAAAACAGGGGCAGGCGCGGGCCTGCTCTTCAACTCGCCCCTCGGGAAGCACCTCCGCTACGTGCTGCGCCTCCATTTTCCGGCATCCAACAACGTGGCTGAGTACGAGGCTCTGGTCAACGGGTTGCGCATCGCCATCGAGCTAGGGGTCCGACGCCTCGATGCTCGCGGTGACTCGCAGCTTGTCATCGACCAAGTCATGAAGAACTCCCACTGCCGCGACCCGAAGATGGAAGCCTACTGCGATGAGGTTCGGTGCCTGGAAGACAAGTTCTACGGGCTCGAGCTCAACCACATCGCCCGATGATACAACGAGACTGCGGACGAGCTGGCTAAGATAGCCTCAGGGCGGACAACGGTTCCCCCAGACGTCTTCTCCCGAGACCTACATCAACCCTTAGTCAAGACCGACAACACGTCCGAGCCCGAGAAGGCCTCGACCCAGCCCGAGGCACCCTCGGCTCAGCCCGAGGCGCCCTCGGCTCAGCCCTAGGCACCCTCGGCCCCCGAGGGTGAGGCACTGCGCGTCGAGGAAGAGCGCAATGGGGTCCCGCCTAATCAAGACTGGCAGACCCCATACCTGCAATATCTCCACCGAGGAGAGCTGCCCCTCGACCGAGCCGAAGCCCGGCGACTGGCGCGGCGCGCCAAGTCGTTCGTCTTGCTGGGTGACGGGAAGGAGCTCTACCACCACAACCCCTCAGGCATCCTCCAGCGATGCGTATCCATCGCCGAAGGCTAGGAGCTCTTACAAGAAATACACTCGGGGGCTTGCGGTCATCACTCAGCGCCTCGAGCCCTTGTCGGAAACGCTTTCCAACAAGGTTTCTACTGGCCGACTGCGGTGGCCGACGCCACTAGAATTGTCCGCACCTACCAAGGGTGTCAATTCTACGCAAGACAGACCCACCTGCCCGCTCAGGCTCTGCAGACGATACCCATCACCTGGCCGTTTGCTGTGTGGGGTCCGGACCTCGTCGGTCCCTTGCAGAAGGCACCCGGGGGCTAAACGCACCTGCTGGTCGCCATCGACAAATTCTCCAAGTGGATCGAGGTCCGACCCCTAAACAGCATCAGGTCCGAACAGGCAGTGGCGTTCTTCACCAACATCATCCATCGCTTTGGGGTCCCGAACTCCATCATCACCGACAACGGCACCCAGTTCACCGGCAGAAAGTTCCTGGACTTCTGCGAGGATCACCACATCCGGGTGGACTGGGCCGCCGTGGCTCACCCCATGACGAATGGGCAGGTAGAACGTGCCAACGCCATGATTCTGCAAGGACTCAAGCCGAGGATCTACAACGACCTCAACAAGTTCGGCAGGCGATGGAGGAAGGAAGTCCCCTCGGTGGTCTGGAGTCTGAGGACAATGCTGAGCCGAGCCACGGGCTTCACACCGTTCTTTCTAGTCTATGGGGCCGAGGCCATCTTGCCCATGGACTTAGAATACGGTTCCCCGAGGACGAGGGCGTACGACGACCAAAGCAATCGAACCAACCAAGAAGACTCACTGGACCAGCTGGAAGAGGCCTGGGACATGGCCTTACTACACTCGGCGCGGTATCAGCAGTCCCTGTGACGCTACCACGCTCGAGGGGTTCGGTCCCGAGACCTCGAGGAGGGCGACATGGTGCTTCGGCTGCGACAAGACGCCCGAGGGCGGCACAAGCTCACGCCACCCTGGGAAGGGCCGTTCGTCATCGCCAAGGTTCTGAAGCCCGAGACATACAAGCTGGCCAACAGTCAAGGCGAGGTCTACAGCAACGCTTGGAACATCCGACAGCTACGTCGCTTCTACCCTTAAGATGTTTTCAAGTTGTTCGTACACCTCGTTCACGTACAAAGTCTAACCATCAAGGAAGGGTCAGCCTTGCCTCGGCAAAGCCCGACCCTCCCTCGGGGGCTAGAAGGGGGGAACCCCCTCTGCGTCAAAATTTTCCTCGGAAAAGGTCTTTCTGCCAGAACGTCTTTCGTGCTTTTCGACTACTTCGAAAGTGGGATCCTAAAAACGACGGAGTACACGTAAGCAGCCAAGGCCGACCGAGCAGAGGGACTCCTACGCCTCCGGGATACGGATACCTCACTCATCACCTTCTGCGATAAGTAACTCATGCTCGGATAAGCGATTCCGCTGACCGAACAAGTCTTAATGCTCGGGAATTTTTCTGCTGAAACGATTTTTTTGTGCCTTCTCGACTATATCGATAGCAGAATCCTACGGACGAGTAAGAGTACACGTAAGCGGCAAGGCCAACCGAGCCAAGGGACTCCTATGCCTCCGGGATACGGATACCTCACTCATCACCTTCTGTGAAAAGTAACTCTCGCTCGGACAGACAATTCTGTTACCGACAAATAAGTCCAGATACTCGAAATAAGAGGAAAAGAAACGCAGCTTTACAACACAACGACAGTATGTTTGGGCCTCGGCGGCCGCAAAAAACATATGCATACTACAGGCGAACCGATCCTACAGGCTCAGACGTCGATGGAGGGGGAGCGGCAGCACCCTTGGCATCAACTCCACCTTCGGCGAAGTCCGACCGAGCCTCGGACGGCAACACGGTCGGAGGATCTCCGCTCCAAAGGACGACGTCAGCACTGCGCCAGGGCCATCGCCGCCAGGGTCTCCTCCAGGAACCCGGCCCGAGTAGACGGCTCGGCCGGCCACCCCGAAGCCTCAGCCAGCTGTCCCCCGAGGACACCAGCCCGGCTCGTGGCCTCGGCAACTCGACTCCGGCGCTGGTCCTGCCAGTGGATGGCCCGGCCAGGCTTCGGCCGATGAAGTCTTCTTTTCGAGCCAACTCTGCCTCCATCCACACTGACATCGCTGCCTCCGGCTCCGGCTCATCGAAGAGCGGCCGAGGGTTCCTTTAACTAAGCAAGAGAAGCCTCGGGCGGCAAGGCCGACCGAGCCGAGGGACTCCTACGCCTCCGGGATACGGATACCTCACTCGTCACCTTCGCACGAGGCAACTCACGCTTGGTGAAGCGGTTCAGTTAGCCGACAGGCGAGTCCTAGTGCTCGAAATGAGGAAAAAACACGGCTTCATGCCAAAAATACATACATGTTTAGGCCCCGACAGCCATAATGAACAGACACCGGCACTCAAGGTGCCATTACAAACGGAACTCCAGTTCCACCCCCGCAGGTACGAACAACCCCCACATTGGAGGGCCTGCGGGGCGACGAGACTCCAGGTGGCTCACCGCCGCCCGCTCTGGCAGCAGCGACAACGACTTCCGCTCCGGGCGGCCAAACAGCAGCAGCGATGACCAGGGCAGACGTTGCTGCGACAAGACCCTCGCCCGCGTCCCGCCCAAGGGGCAAGGACATGTAGAAGGCCGTAGAGTTGGAGGTCAGTCCGCGGGTGGCGCCGACTATCTTGTCGGTGGAGAAACCTCTTCTGGCTGCCTCGGTGGGAGGTGGCACCGGAAGCAGCGCCGAAACCGCTCAGGCTGGAGAGCCAGACACGCGGCAGCTGCCAGCGCCACGAACGGCGAACGCCCTTCCCCCCGATCACTAAGGGAAGGAGCGGGCCGCTGCCCGCACAGAGACCGGCCCCAACTCGGCGCACTCCCCTCCCCAGCACTGATGATGAACATCCTTGAAGCTGAGGGAGGGGCAGAGGCCGTAGCCCGGCTTGCTTCTCCCCACCCTGGAACTGGTGGTCACCGTCTTGGGTGACCACCGGCGAGGGGATGCAGTCGGGCTGCCTAATGAAAATCCTTGAAGCCGAACGATGGCTGAAAGGTACCAACTTCCGCGAAGTTGCGTTCCTCCAACGACGACAAGGCGGAAGAACTGCGGGCGCTCCCCATCCGGGGGCTCGGAAGGTGGAAGGACGCGAGGCATGAAGGGAGTGCGAAGACATGGTTGCCTTCCAAGGGGGTCACCCTCCTTTTAAAGGCAACTCTCCCCACTTGCGTCCTCAGCCGTCGCGGACCGAGTCTTCTCCAACACGCTCCAAGGTCCTCCCCCTATGACACGGGGGCTGGGCCCCACGCGTCATGCAAGCTGGCCCAAGGCGGAAGGAGCCAAACCACCGCACGCGGTGCGCGTAACTGCTCAGCGGTTACAAGCGCTTCTCCACTTTCGCCCAGACCAGCGGGTGAAAGAGCGGACCGCCATGCAGGCGGCATGCAACCGCACCAAGGGGGCGCACCCTTTCGACTTCGACGCGTCCAGCATGGAGGCCCAGGCCCACGCGTCATGTAACCGGCGCGCCGGTTACTACGTGCGAGAAACTGCACCGCCACTCACGCCAGTACCCGCGCCTTCTCGACTATGGAACCGGTGCCGCGACTCGAGGTGACCCTGCGCATGACTCGACAGTGCCAACCGAGCACATCAGTCATGGGTCAGTCAGCCGCGAGAGAAGGCGCGACGGTCGATACGGCCAGAAATGGGCCGGCAGTAATGGCGGTGGCAGGCGGGCAGAAGCAGCAGTCAAGTCGTCAGCAAGCTCATGTCCCCTCCTGGGACAGCAAGAGAGCCCTCTCCCACGGCGTGAAGACGACGCGCCCATGTTCCATTCCCTGAACGGCTCACGCACTCACAACGGCCGCCCCGCGAGCCACTCGTCCCGTCGCATTAACTCTGCGGCAGGACAGGCGGCACCTTTGGCAGGCGAAGCAGGCGACGCTTCACCTCCGCCATGATGACCGCGTCAAAAAAGGTGTGCCACGTCATTCGATTTTGTATCCTTTTCCACTTCCTCTTTCTCTCTCTTGCCATAGGGACCGAGAAAGGGGATACTCCAAAAGGGATCCTTCTCCGTGAAGGAAGCGGGCCTCGAGCCCCCCTACTGATTAGAGGTTCGAAGGCTGGCCCATCGGAAGGGTTCAACAGCCGCCTCAGAGCACTCGGGCTCCGCGCCC
This sequence comes from Zea luxurians, assembly GCA_029449295.1. Lineage (NCBI taxonomy): Eukaryota > Viridiplantae > Streptophyta > Magnoliopsida > Poales > Poaceae > Zea > Zea luxurians. The sequence continues at coordinate 5,214,161 of JAOPSE010000005.1, read as the reverse complement.
ACTACTGGTCAGAGGTTCGAAGGCTAGCCCCTCGGAAGGGTTCAACAGCCGCCTCAGGCCACTCGGGCTCCACGCCCACTACTGATCAGGGGTTCGTAGGCTGGCCCTCGAAGGGTTCTGACAGCCGCCTCAGAGCACGCAGAGTGAGGGATGACCCTGGGTACATTCGATACATAACCAAGGCTCGGGCTACGCTCCCGAGGTACCCTAGGACATTTCCGAGACCGACGGAAACGATTTTGTAACAGAATCCCACCAGAGGGAGGCATCGAGCCCTCGGACCCCGTCAAAAGGGGTCCGGGTCCGGCAAATCACCCGCAGGTACTTTTGGAGCGCGCCTCCGGGCCACTAGCCGACCCCTAACGAATGGGGCACGGGCGTCCACTCGGATTACCCGTTAGCAACTCACTGGAGACACCATGTTCGGCGCCCTCCGAGGGCAACATGGCGCTTCCCCCCCCCCTCCTCCTTGCGGAAAGGCGACACAGGGGCGTATGTAAAAAAGCCGAGTCTGTCCTTGATCGTCCTCTCGCTCTGTGCGGAGGCTCGGGGGCTACTCTCGCAAACCCGGCTCCGGCCAAACCGTTGATAGCGTCAACATACTAGCCCGAGAACTTGAGACTCGACTATGCACCCGGGCTACGGCCAGTTCGCATGAGGGAACAACTAGACCAGCCGAAGCATCACGAAACGCGCTAAGACCTCGAAGGAGTCAAATCACACCTCCGAGGCCTCGGGGGCTACACCCGGCGGGTGCGCTCGCGCGCACCCACCGGAACGAAACGCAACCGAGAAAGGCCGGTCCCCTTGCAAAAAAGTGCGATAAAAGCCTCCAAGCGAGTATCAACACTCCCTTCGAGGCTCGGGGGCTACTGTCGGGGACCATAATTAGGGGTACCCCCAAGACTTCTAATCTCAGCTGGTAACCCCCATCAGCACAAAGCTGCAAAGGCCTGATGGGTGCGATTAAGGTCAAGGCTCAGTCCACTCAAGGGACACGATCTCGCCTCGCCCGAGCCCAGCCTCGGGCAAGGGCAGCCGACCCCGGAGGGTTCACGTCTTCGCCGAGAAGAAACCTTGGCTAGATCGCCACGCCGACCGACCGTATCGCAGGAGCATTTAATGCGAGGATCGCCTGACACCTTATCCTGACAAGCGCTCTTTAGTCGACAGAGCCGAAGTGACCGTAGTCACTTCACCGCTCCACTGACCGACCTGACAAGAAGATAGTGTCGTCTGCGTCACTCCGACTGTTGTGCCACTCGACAGAGTGAGGCTGACAGCAGCCAAGTTCGGCCTCGGGCGCCATAGGAAGCTCTGCCTCACCCGACCCCAGGGCCCAGCCCCCGTCTCGGCCTCGAACGATGGACTCCGCCTCGCCTGACCCCAGGGCTCGGGCTCAGCCTCGGCTCCGGAAGACGACGAACTCCGCCTCGCCCGACCCCAGGGCTCGGCCTCAGCCTCGGCTCCGGAAGACGACGAACTCCGCCTCGCCCGACCCCAGGGCTCGGACTCAGCCTCGGCTCCGGAAGACGACGAACTCCGCCTCGCCCGACCCCAGGGCTCGGACTCAGCCTCGGCTCCAGAAGATGACGAACTCCGCCTTGTCCGAGCCCAGGGCTTGGACTCAGCCTTGGCCTCGGACGACGGTCTCCGCCTCGCCCGACCCAGGGCTCGGACTCGACCTCGACTTCGAAAGACAGACTCGACGTCGACCTCGGAGGAGCCTCCGCCTCGCCCGACCCAGGGCTCGGACCGACCACGTCACAGGGGGGGGCCATCATCGCCCTACCCCTAGCTAGCTCAGGCTACAGGGAACAAGACCGGCGTCCCATCTGGCTCGCCCCGGTAAACAAATAATGATGGTGCCCCGCGTGCTCCATGACGGTGGCTCTCAGCCCCTTACGTGTAATACCCACTTGGTAAGAAAGGTCTAAAAGAGAAATTATATTATTCTATATCTATGTGTATTACCAATGTTTATCATTTCATGTGGACACATTACTTACAAAAATACATGATTAACAAGAGATACCCAAAAATAATACATGCATCATGCTGGGATTTTATTTTTGTGTGCATTTTTGTGACAATATTACAATAATGTAAAAAGGAAATGTGTTAAATATCCAAACAGGGATTTAAGTCCTAAAACAATCCTAGAATTAAGAAAAGAGAGAAGAAGAGAAATTAATAGGTGAACAAAAATAAGTATAAAAATACATATTATTCTTATACATATTGGATTTGTGTAATTAACTCGAAGGAGGAACTCATAACCAAATTTAAATTCAAGTTTGAATTCAAAAAAAGAAAGAAAGGAACAAAGGGGAAATAAAACCAGAAAAAGGAAAAAGATAAAAGAAAAAAAAGAAAACAACGCCTGGGCTGATTCCTGTTCACCTCGGCCCATTCTCCTTTTGAATCCGCGCGGCCCATCTCCCCTGCGCATACTCAGCAATTGGCCTGTGGGCCACTTGGTAGCCGGCTGCGCACGCCCGCTTCCTTGTTCCGTCTCTGGCCGGTGGACCCACTATTCAGAAGCTCTAGGCATGCCTCGTTTCGCTGGGGCGCGGGACCACCTCGTCAGCCCAGCTCTCTTCCTCGCCGCAACGAACGCGCGCGCATGGCGGGCGACCATAACAACCGCGCCGAACGCTGCGGAGCTTGCGTGCCCATAAGAAACCCGCTTGACCTCGCCTCCCTCGCGCCCCATTATTTTCTTTTCTCTCCACTGCCGCTGCTACGCCATCATAGTTGCGCCATCGTGCTCTGCACAGAGACTACCGCCGCTGTAAATCGCCGCCGCGGAACTGGGGGAAAAAGCTTGTCACCGGGGAAGCCCTGCTGCTGCTGCGGAAGCCTGGTCGGCAGCCATTGCTCCCTCCCAAGCAACATCCAGTCAGAGCGCCCCCTCTCTGTTTCCTCTCTTCGTAGCCACGCGGAACGACGAAAGCAGAGGGGAGAGATTGAAGAAGCGGGCGGCCGCGGTCGATTCGGACCTCTGGGCAGTGCCGAGATCGCGGAACCTGGCTAGGGGCATCTCCGGGACGTCTGGGTGCTGGGGCGCCCGCGGGACTGGGGGCAATTCCTCGCCGTTGATCGGTCTCTGCCGCGGGCAACTTCACACCGCGACCGGGTACTTCTACGGCGTCAAGTCCGGTATGTCACCCATCCATGAGTTCACCGTAGTCTCCGTATTGTGTCGATGCTGTCAAATTTGGGAATGGTCTCCTTGGGTGCGGGCGTGCAGTTCACCGGCATAATCGTCATCGCGGTGAACGTCTCGGCTGTTGTGTGCCCAGCGTAAGGGAGGAGACGGGCTAGGGCCATCGATCTTGCGATGTGCGGTTAGGACTGGAAGATGTGATTGCGGGTGCTCCTGGCCATTGATCTAACCACGGTCGGCCAGGATTAGGACATGACTCACCGCTTTCGCGGCATGCAATCTGCGCCGTTGGTCTGCATCGGGCAGTTAGGATCGGATTTGGGCAAAGCGCTTCTCTGCCGTTGGATTCCGATCTAGCGATCCTGGATACCTATCGACCTACTTGTTGTCAGATCTAATCCCTACCGCGAAATTTAGATCCGGCGGCAGATATCGAGCGATACCCTTTCGTCCAGGCACTTTTCTCATAGAACCCCTGAGTAAGATGAAATTCAACCCGCAGTCCTAGGTCAGGGACGCCTGTGTCTGGGATTTATTTGCGCCAGAGTCCCTACCCTTTTATGAATTTGAGGCCCAGTCCAGAATGGTATTTAACCCGAGAATGTAAATTACAAATTGATTTTTAATGTATAAATAATGGCTAGAACTTATAAAATTCATAGAAAATTCATATGAGCTCCAAATTAACCCATTCCAGATCCTAAAATTTTGTAATTTTATTATCTAACACTTAGAGTCTCTGTTTTGTCATAAAAACAGTAAGAAAATTAATCCCTCACGTAATCCTATTTTAAGTACATAAAACTTTTAGAAATTCATATCTTAAAATCTATAACTCCAAAAATTATGATTCTTGTTCATAGGATTTTATTTTAATGTGTAGATTATTACTCTGTATTTTTTTACATGTTTGGTGTGATGTTAATTTTCTCTATATATTGTGCTTGTTTGTATTGTGGCGAGTAGAAGAACACGTGACTGAAGATCCTGGTGAGCAGCAGATAGAAGTAGCTGAGCAGGAGCTCATTGAAGACAAGTTGTGCCCTTGATCACTTTTGTTACCCAACAATGTTCTTTATAATCATTTACCATGCATAGGTTAATTTTGATGGGACCCGATAGGTCACCCTAGATTGTTTATCTCATTACCTTGTTTACCCCTGAATCACTTGGGTAGTTTTGCTATTGCTTTACATGGTTTTGGGATAATCATTTATTATATCTACGTTCCAATTCTTTTGTTATTTTATTTATGTTCATGTCAAGATCATTAATGTTAATTGGAACATAGAGCGTAACTTGAGAAACACGTGCCACCACAAGGGTTTATGGACGCCCTTGGCTGATTAATTAGGAAAGCTAGTGGAGGACTACCTTACCCGAAAGGGGCAAGGGCAGTAGGGGAGTGGTCAGTGTAGGGAGGTCCTTGGTTGATTTTGCTGCGATGGCGGTCAGGCAAGAACCCTGCATTGGAGCTTCCTATAAACTGTAGCGGGTTTTCTGAAGCTAGTGGAACTTTGTAAAGGCCTCGTAGTGTTACCCTGCCTCGCCTCCTTGGTAGAGGTGTATGGGAAGTCGCAATCCCTTGGCAGATGGGTAACATGACTTGTGGGTAAAGGGTACAACCTCTGCAGAGTGTAAAACTAGTATACTAGCCGAGCTCATGGTCATGAGTAGCTCAGGACTCTCTGATGATTAAATTATGGAACTTAAATTCAATTTTGTCATTTGCATATATGCATGGGTTTATTATTAATTTTGTTCTATTATTTATTAAGGTTTGGTATTTACTTACATCTAGTAATTGCTAATAAAAGTTTGACCAACATTAAAAGCAATGCTCAGTTTTAACCATTCTCTTTGATAAGCCTTACACTCCATGAGCTCCCACCTTTGGTGAGTTCATGTCACATTATTCCCCACAACTTGTTGAACTATGAACGTATGTGAGCTCACCCTTGCTGTCTCACACCCCCCCACAGGAGAAGAACAGGTGGTCGAAGAGGAGCCCCCTAACACTGAGGCATTCGACTTGATCTAGGTGGCGTTTCTCAGTTGGCATTGGCGCCGACGATCCTTAGTTCGTTTTATATTTATCCTTTTATTTTGTAATAAGTCTTCCGCTATGTAATAAATACTCTGATGTTATTGTGACATTTATCTCTATACACTCTGTTATTATATATGTTGTCTTCTTGGCGCATGTATGAGATGCACCCGGCTTTGTTCCTTAAATCCGGGTGTGACAGAAGTGGTATCAGAGGAAATGTTGACTGTAGGACGAAACCTAGATGGAAATGGACAAACCCTTCACTACTTACCTTATTCTGATTCATTCTATACTTATCTCATCTTGGTCTTGTCTCACCTTCTGCTTTTCTACTCTGATTACTCTTATCTTTTCTACTCTAAGACAAGATGGATTTCACACCATGGAATCCTACCCCTACGACATTTCTAAGAGATAGGAAACCTAAGACAAAAAAATCAAAACTATTTTCTCTATTTAAAAAAATGTTGGTTGATTGTTCTGATGATAAATGCTTGATTTGCTTCTTTGATTGATTGAAACATTATAGTTGGGCATCCTAGCATGTACCACCATAAGGTAATGTATTAGCTTTAGTGGATAACACACTAATCTACTTAGCTAATAAATCCCCCACAGTAACATTCCTCGTAATTACTCGCCTTATCTACAACTCTTCCTTTCTTACCCTGTATTTCTAACCCAGATGGTCTACCCCTATTGAAAGGGAAATGTGCCCTTGGGCCATTTCTAAGGATTTTGGTGATTTAGTGCTCAACACAGGTGCCTATTTGTAAAATGGAACAAAGTACAAATCATGGGTTAAAGGTATGTTTCTAATCCTTAGTACATTGGTTTTGTGTACTAATATACTTGTCTAAGTGTTAGAAACAGAAAGAAGAAGAAAAGAAAAGGGGAGAGAAAAGCTTGGCTGTGTGCAGCCAAGACCTTGTTTGGTCTGGAGCACCGGACTGTCCGGTGTGCACCGGACAGTGTCCGGTGCGCCAGGCCGACTCGGCGCGAACTGGCCGCTCTCGGGACTTCGCCGACGGCGTACGGCTAAAATTCACCGGACTGTCCGGTGTGCACCGGACTGTCCGGTGAGCCAACGGTCGGCCAGGGCCAACGGTCGGCCGCGCGATCGGCGCGCGACACGTGGCCGAGCCAACGGTCGGGAAGGAACACCGGACTGTCCGGTGTGCACCGGACATGTCCGGTGCGCCAACTGTGCGCAGATCTGGAGCAGCCAGCAACAGTCAGAAGTGCTGTTTTTGGAAACAAATCGGGCACCGGACAGTGTCCGGTGTGCACCGGACTGTCCGGTGCGCCACGAGACAGAAGGCAAAGATGGCCTTCCAGATTTGTTCCCAACGGCTCCTAGCTGCCTTGGGGCTATAAAAGGGACCCCTTGGCGCATGGAGGAAGACACCAAGCATTCCTTGAGCACTCTTGATCACTCACACATCAATCTTGCACACTCGTTTGACATTCTAGTGATTTGAGCTCCGTTCTAGTGTGCTAGCCTCTTGAGCTCAAGTCTGGGTTTTGTGTGTGCGTATTCGCTGTGATCTTTGTGTTGTGTGTGAGTTGCTAATCCCTCCCTTACTCCGTGATTCTTTGTGAACATCTTTTGTAAGGGCGAGAGGCTCCAAGTTGTGGAGATTCCTCGCAAACGGGATTGAGATAAGAAAAGCAAGAACACCGTGGTATTCAAGTTGATCATTGGATCACTTGAGAGGAGTTGAGTGCAACTCTCGTCCGTTGGGACGCCACAACGTGGAAGTAGGCAAGTTTTGTACTTGGCCGAACCACGGGATAAACCACCGTGTCATCTCTGTGATCATCTTCTTGTGGTTATTGTGTTTTGACTCCTCTCTAGCCACTTGGCCATAATTGTGCTAACACTTAACAAGTTTTGTGGCTTAAGTTTTTAAGTTCTACAGGATCACCTATTCACCCCCCCCCCCTCTAGGTGCTCTCAATTGGTATCAAAGCCGTTCTATTCACAAAGGGACTAACCGCCCGAATAGATGGATCCTAAGGGGAAGGGTATAGTGATCAACGACAAAGAGAAGGAATCCTTCGTCAACGAGCCGAAGGACGACAAGCCTACCGACTCCGGTTCGGGCCAAAGACGAAAGGAAGGGAAGAAGAAGAAGACTAGGCGCATCAAGGAGATCGTCTACTACGACAGCGACGAGTCTACTTCTTCCCAAAAGGACGAGGACCACAACGACTACGAGAGAAGAAAACCGGTTAACTCGAACTTTTCTTTTGATTACTCTCGTATTCCGCAAAGTTCACATTCTCATTTGCTCTCCATTCCACTCGGCAAGCCCCCACACTTTGATGGAGAGGACTACGGATTTTGGAGTCACAAAATGCGTAGTCACCTATTCTCTCTCCATCCTAGTATTTGGGAGATTGTAGAGAGTGGAATGCATTTTGATAGTTCGGATAGTCCCATGTTCATTAATGAACAAATTCATAAGAATGCACAAGCTACCACTGTTCTTCTAGCTTCCTTGTGCAGGGATGAATACCATAAGGTGAGCGGCTTGGATAACGCCAAGCAAATCTGGGACACCCTCAAGATTTCTCATGAGGGGAACGACGTCACCTTACTCACCAAGATGGAGTTGGTCGAGGGCGAGCTTGGACGGTTCGCCATGATAAGGGGCGAGGAGCCGACGCAAACATACAACCGGCTCAAGACCCTCATCAACAAGATAAGGATGTAACACCCTAAATCTCATTTTGAGAATACAGTAAAAATTTTCAAAGATCTTGCATTAGAATTTTTCTTTTTCTCTCTCTTTAGAACTCTCATAACATTTGAAGACTCATCTCCCTACTTAAAAGCATGTGATTAAGTGAATAAAATAATAAATAGAACCATATTTGGCTCTCATGTTGGAGTTTTAATTGTATGTGCATTTAAAATAATAAATATAATAATGGAATTGAGAATTAGGGTTTGAAATAGAGAAGGAAAGAGAAAATACTATATAATAAAAGAATAAATTAATGAATAGGTAAATTTATTCCACAATAATTTATTCAAATCATATACTCAGAAATTTGAATACAAGTTCACCACAAGTTTGAAATTTAAATTGAGATTCAAAAAGAAAGAAAGAAAAGAAAAAAAAAAGAAAAAAAAAAGGAAAACAACCTAACTGGGCCGGCTATTCCCCATTTGGCCCATCAGAACAATCAGCCTGTGCGGCCCAGCTCAATCCCGCACCCTACTCCTCCTTTCACTAACCGGTGGGGCCCGCTTGTCGGTCCCTCAATCCAGAAACCGCGCGCGCGCCTTGGGACACTGTCGGCCGGGACCCACGCCTGGGCGTTCTCCTAGCTCTGGCTGTTCCTCCGATTCCTCAGGCGCGGACTCGGCGGGCTGGCCGGATTCCTCTTATCAGCCGTTACAAGCCTGGGACCGAGTCCCCCTCCTTGACTCGTGGCCCTCAATGGTGGCTAGAGTTCTCTCCCACGGGTCTTCTTCCACCTTTCTCGGCAACAGACTCACACAGAAGACGCTGTTCTTTTTCCAGCCGATTTCGGACGCACGAGCGCCGCTGCCGCGAGATTCTCGGTCAGCTCGCGCAACCGCTTGGCGAACCTGACGCCCACACGATTCGGCTAATAAATAATGAGCCAAAGCTCCTCTCCTTTTCTTATCCCCTCATCTGCGACTCCAAATCGGAGAACCATGGCCGACTGAGGGAGTGCGATGGGAGAACGGGGTTGAGGAAGATGGGCGCCGCCGGTTGTATCGCGGTGATGGGGGGGGTTGGTAATCGACCGCCCAGCCCTGCTCATCGTGTAGCATCAGTGAATCGAGAGCTTGAGGGAGGAAGTTCGTCGGCGACACCGTCGTGGTGTACGAGCGCCACGATGCGATGCGCGCCGTCGCGGTTCGCGCCGGTGGTGTGCTCCAGAACCGGTTTGGTGTCTTCCGCCACGACGACTGGATCGGCCGCCCCTTCGGATCCAAGGTATTCGGCACAGGATGCGGCGGCGGCGGAGGCAAGGCGGGCAGATGATCTTGGGCATCGACGGCGCCGCCGTCTGGCCAAGGCTCGCCATCGGCCAAAGCGAGCAGGGAAGAGAGGAATGAAGAAGAGGTTGTGGCGGTCGGATCGATGGCAGACGGCTTGGATTATATCAAGGACACCCCTTCGATGGATCGGTCTGGATCCGTTGATCTTGGATCCATCGGCTGTGGCTCTCGCGCTGGTGCGATAAGGTAAGACCGTTGGATCGGGATCCGACCACTGACGTTGGATACCGGTTCAGGAGCCAGGACTTCTAATCTGCATCCTTGCTTTGTGATCTGACGGCTACTGATGGCCCATACCCCTTCGCCGTGGACGTTTTGCTAAAGAGCCCCTCTACTTTACTGAAATCAACCCGCCGTCCACCTTGGGGTTATTCTGGGTCTCGGGAAAACTTGCGAGTTAGCCCCTGCGGTTTTCTGTTATTGAGGCCCAGTCCAGTGCAGTATTAAAATGATTAAATGAATTAGAAAATGAGTTTTTAATATAAAAATAATTCCTAGAATTTATATAATTCATAGAAAATGCATATGAACTCCAAATTAATCCATTCCACTTGCTAAAATTTTGTAATAATATTCTCTATCATTTGGAATCACTGTTTTGACATGAACTCTGTCAGGAAATTAATTTATCATCTAATCCTATTATAATCACCTTAAATCTTAAGAAATTCATAACTTACAATCTACAACTCCAAAATTAATAATTCTTTTTCCTGTGATCTTATTTTAATATGTAGATTATTAATATGTATTTTGGCATACATGTTTGGTGTAATGTTAATTTTGCCTATACACTGTTTGTTTGTATTGCTACGACTAGTGCGAGGTCACGAGTCATCTGAAGATCATCCTGGTACCTGGATGCTCAAGGCCCAGGCAAGTTGTGCCCTTGATCACTTCTTTTTACCCAGCCATGTTCTGATTAATCATAATGATCTGCATAGGTTAATTTTGATGGGACCCAATAGGTTACCCTAGTTTGTCTATCTTTATACCTTGTTTACCACAGGACTTTTTGGGTAGTACTTGCTAGTGCTATATGTGGTTTTGGGTATGGAGATACACTGTTCATGGTTACACTTTTGTTATCAGTTGTTATTTATTGTTCATGTTGAGATCATTATGTTAATTGGAACATGGAGAACCACCCGGGAAAACAGTGCTACCACAGGGGTGGAATGGGACGCCCTTGGCTGATTAATTAGGAAAGCTAGTGGAAGACTACCTTACCCGAAAGGGGCAAGGGCAGTAGGGGAGAGGTCAGTGCGGGGAGGCCCTCGGGAGGATTTTGCTGCGATGGCGGTCCTGCAAGGGATTCCTGTACTGGATCTTCCTATAAACTGTAGCGGGTTTTCGGAAGCTAGTGGAACTTTGTAAAGGCCTCGTAGTGGATCCCTAGCCATTCACCTCGGAAGTGTCTAAGGGCCTTGCAAACCCTGGCGACATGGGATACACGACTTGTGGGTAAAGATGCGCAACCTCTGCAGAGTGTAAAACTGGTATACTAGCCGTGCTCACGGTCATGAGCAGCTCGGACACTCACATGATTAATTTATGGAACTAAATTCAATTTGTCATATGCATTGCATTGCAGGTGGAGTTGTTAACTTTTGTTCTACTGTTTAATTGGGTTGGTATTTACTTGCACTTAGTAATTGCTAATAAAATTTTGACTAACTTTAAAAGCAATGCTCAGCTCTAACCATCTTCTTTGGTAAGCCTTACACTTCACGTGAGCTCCCACCTTTGGCGAGTTCATGCACATTATTCCCCACAACTTGTTGAGCGATGAACGTATGTGAGCTCACTCTTGCTGTCTCACATACACCACAGGTCAAGACCAGGTACTGCAGGATGATGCTCATGGAGGATGCTGCGATGAGTTCGTGAGAGGTCTAGGTCGTCGTCTCCCAGTCAACTTTGGGTTGCTGGACCGTTGTCTCCTTATACTGTAATTATTTATTTTGTATAGAACTCTTGTTATATATAAAGATGTGACATTCGATCCTGTGCCACTATACATCATATGTATGAGACTTGGTCCCAGCATACCTGGTGTTCATGTTAACCCCGGGTTTTGGACCCCTAAAATCCGGGTGTTACAGAAGTGGTATCAGAGGAATGTTGACTGTAGGACGAAACCTAGATAGAACTGGGCAACCATTCTTTACTTACCTTTGCTACTCTGATTCTTTTCTAAAACTTATCTTAATCTTTTTCTCATCTAATTCCGCTTTACTCTGATTATTCTTACCTTTTCATTCTAAAAGACAAACTTGGATTTCACACTTTGAAATCTTGTGCCTAAAGTGACTTTAGGAATAGGAGACCTAATCCTAGGAACAAAAACAAAACTATTTTTATAAGTGTCTATGTATTTGAATGATTGTTCTTATGATATCTGTCTGATTTGGATCTTTGATTGAGTGTGATGGGTTGTGGAGTAATGTCCACAATTACATCTGCATATACATCTAGGTATAAAGGATAGCATTTGTAAGATAACTAGACCAACTAGATTATCCCCATTGGAACATATCTAGCTTAAGAGATTTATCTTATCCTAAAAGATCTCATTCTAACCAATTCATCTTATCTTAAAAGATTCTCCCTTATCTTAACAGATCCATCTTATCTTAAAAGATACTCATCCTATCTTGAAAAGATTGTATCTCATCCTAAATAGATCTAACTAGTCTCAAAAGATTCTATCTTATCTTTATGGATCCATCTTATCCTAATAAGCATACTTATCCACCCTAGTTTAAACAACCATGATCTAAGGAAAATTAATTAGATCTTACCTAGTCAAACTAGTCATACCAATCTAATCTAGATCCCACCCAATCTAATATGATCTAATCTAAAGTGAGTTATTTAATAAATTAGTTAGTACTAGTGAAATGGATTAGACCTCACTCCTATAAAAATGATTTAAGCTAAATTGATGCCCTAGATTAACTTGACCATATACATATGCAACTACCTTACCCATCCAATAGATGCATAATCCCTCTGTGTTAACCTAATAGAGTTTCTGACCTACCTACATCATATAATCCATCCTATCTTAAAAAAGATTCTAACATATCCTAACAAGATATATCTTACCCTGATAAATCCATCTAATCTAGTGTGAGTACTTAATGCTGGTAGAAAGGATAAGGCCATACTCCTAAATCACTTAAGCCTAATTTGGAGACTTATATCAACTTGGCCATACACAACCACTCGATCTATATAACAAGTTACATAACTTACCCAATAAATAGAATCTTAAAGGATTGCATAATCTATCAACCACCACCTGACATCAAACCAGATTTTGACCTATATCATGTAGTCTATCTCATCCATACCTATCTTAACCACATTCTCTAGCCCAATAATATACACTAACTCCTAATCAATGAGACAAGACCGAAGAAGATGATCAACTTCATCAAGTAAGGATGAGCACCAACTCAAGTCTTCAAGGATCAAGTGAGGTCACCAAGATGAGTCAAGATCCCCAATCTTGGATGAAGTCTTTTTCTTATCCTACTCTTTCTTACCCAAACCTATAAATACTTTAAAGATATTTTCTATCCTACATAATAAAGTGGACATACCCATATTACCCATGCTCTCCTAATCACTTACTAATGAAAAGAAAGAGAGACTCTTGATTTTGAACTAATTAGAAACTAAAAGCTAAATTGCAAACCACTCTTCCTATATCCTCTTTCTTACTAATCTCGAGGACGAGATTATTTTTAAGGGGGGTAGGATTTGTAACACCCTAAATCTCATTTTGAGAATACAGTAAAAATTTTCAAAGATCTTGCATTAGAATTTTTCTTTTTCTCTCTCTTTAGAACTCTCATAACATTTGAAGACTCATCTCCCTACTTAAAAGCATGTGATTAAGTGAATAAAATAATAAATAGAACCATATTTGGCTCTCATGTTGGAGTTTTAATTGTATGTGCATTTAAAATAATAAATATAATAATGGAATTGAGAATTAGGGTTTGAAATAGAGAAGGAAAGAGAAAATACTATATAATAAAAGAATAAATTAATGAATAGGTAAATTTATTCCACAATAATTTATTCAAATCATATACTCAGAAATTTGAATACAAGTTCACCACAAGTTTGAAATTTAAATTGAGATTCAAAAAGAAAGAAAGAAAAGAAAATAAAAAGAAAAAAAAAAGGAAAACAACCTAACTGGGCCGGCTATTCCCCATTTGGCCCATCAGAACAATCAGCCTGTGCGGCCCAGCTCAATCCCGCACCCTACTCCTCCTTTCACTAACCGGTGGGGCCCGCTTGTCGGTCCCTCAATCCAGAAACCGCGCGCGCGCCTTGGGACACTGTCGGCCGGGACCCACGCCTGGGCGTTCTCCTAGCTCTGGCTGTTCCTCCGATTCCTCAGGCGCGGACTCGGCGGGCTGGCCGGATTCCTCTTATCAGCCGTTACAAGCCTGGGACCGAGTCCCCCTCCTTGACTCGTGGCCCTCAATGGTGGCTAGAGTTCTCTCCCACGGGTCTTCTTCCACCTTTCTCGGCAACAGACTCACACAGAAGACGCTGTTCTTTTTCCAGCCGATTTCGGACGCACGAGCGCCGCTGCCGCGAGATTCTCGGTCAGCTCGCGCAACCGCTTGGCGAACCTGACGCCCACACGATTCGGCTAATAAATAATGAGCCAAAGCTCCTCTCCTTTTCTTATCCCCTCATCTGCGACTCCAAATCGGAGAACCATGGCCGACTGAGGGAGTGCGATGGGAGAACGGGGTTGAGGAAGATGGGCGCCGCCGGTTGTATCGCGGTGATGGGGGGGGTTGGTAATCGACCGCCCAGCCCTGCTCATCGTGTAGCATCAGTGAATCGAGAGCTTGAGGGAGGAAGTTCGTCGGCGACACCGTCGTGGTGTACGAGCGCCACGATGCGATGCGCGCCGTCGCGGTTCGCGCCGGTGGTGTGCTCCAGAACCGGTTTGGTGTCTTCCGCCACGACGACTGGATCGGCCGCCCCTTCGGATCCAAGGTATTCGGCACAGGATGCGGCGGCGGCGGAGGCAAGGCGGGCAGATGATCTTGGGCATCGACGGCGCCGCCGTCTGGCCAAGGCTCGCCATCGGCCAAAGCGAGCAGGGAAGAGAGGAATGAAGAAGAGGTTGTGGCGGTCGGATCGATGGCAGACGGCTTGGATTATATCAAGGACACCCCTTCGATGGATCGGTCTGGATCCGTTGATCTTGGATCCATCGGCTGTGGCTCTCGCGCTGGTGCGATAAGGTAAGACCGTTGGATCGGGATCCGACCACTGACGTTGGATACCGGTTCAGGAGCCAGGACTTCTAATCTGCATCCTTGCTTTGTGATCTGACGGCTACTGATGGCCCATACCCCTTCGCCGTGGACGTTTTGCTAAAGAGCCCCTCTACTTTACTGAAATCAACCCGCCGTCCACCTTGGGGTTATTCTGGGTCTCGGGAAAACTTGCGAGTTAGCCCCTGCGGTTTTCTGTTATTGAGGCCCAGTCCAGTGCAGTATTAAAATGATTAAATGAATTAGAAAATGAGTTTTTAATATAAAAATAATTCCTAGAATTTATATAATTCATAGAAAATGCATATGAACTCCAAATTAATCCATTCCACTTGCTAAAATTTTGTAATAATATTCTCTATCATTTGGAATCACTGTTTTGACATGAACTCTGTCAGGAAATTAATTTATCATCTAATCCTATTATAATCACCTTAAATCTTAAGAAATTCATAACTTACAATCTACAACTCCAAAATTAATAATTCTTTTTCCTGTGATCTTATTTTAATATGTAGATTATTAATATGTATTTTGGCATACATGTTTGGTGTAATGTTAATTTTGCCTATACACTGTTTGTTTGTATTGCTACGACTAGTGCGAGGTCACGAGTCATCTGAAGATCATCCTGGTACCTGGATGCTCAAGGCCCAGGCAAGTTGTGCCCTTGATCACTTCTTTTTACCCAGCCATGTTCTGATTAATCATAATGATCTGCATAGGTTAATTTTGATGGGACCCAATAGGTTACCCTAGTTTGTCTATCTTTATACCTTGTTTACCACAGGACTTTTTGGGTAGTACTTGCTAGTGCTATATGTGGTTTTGGGTATGGAGATACACTGTTCATGGTTACACTTTTGTTATCAGTTGTTATTTATTGTTCATGTTGAGATCATTATGTTAATTGGAACATGGAGAACCACCCGGGAAAACAGTGCTACCACAGGGGTGGAATGGGACGCCCTTGGCTGATTAATTAGGAAAGCTAGTGGAAGACTACCTTACCCGAAAGGGGCAAGGGCAGTAGGGGAGAGGTCAGTGCGGGGAGGCCCTCGGGAGGATTTTGCTGCGATGGCGGTCCTGCAAGGGATTCCTGTACTGGATCTTCCTATAAACTGTAGCGGGTTTTCGGAAGCTAGTGGAACTTTGTAAAGGCCTCGTAGTGGATCCCTAGCCATTCACCTCGGAAGTGTCTAAGGGCCTTGCAAACCCTGGCGACATGGGATACACGACTTGTGGGTAAAGATGCGCAACCTCTGCAGAGTGTAAAACTGGTATACTAGCCGTGCTCACGGTCATGAGCAGCTCGGACACTCACATGATTAATTTATGGAACTAAATTCAATTTGTCATATGCATTGCATTGCAGGTGGAGTTGTTAACTTTTGTTCTACTGTTTAATTGGGTTGGTATTTACTTGCACTTAGTAATTGCTAATAAAATTTTGACTAACTTTAAAAGCAATGCTCAGCTCTAACCATCTTCTTTGGTAAGCCTTACACTTCACGTGAGCTCCCACCTTTGGCGAGTTCATGCACATTATTCCCCACAACTTGTTGAGCGATGAACGTATGTGAGCTCACTCTTGCTGTCTCACATACACCACAGGTCAAGACCAGGTACTGCAGGATGATGCTCATGGAGGATGCTGCGATGAGTTCGTGAGAGGTCTAGGTCGTCGTCTCCCAGTCAACTTTGGGTTGCTGGACCGTTGTCTCCTTATACTGTAATTATTTATTTTGTATAGAACTCTTGTTATATATAAAGATGTGACATTCGATCCTGTGCCACTATACATCATATGTATGAGACTTGGTCCCAGCATACCTGGTGTTCATGTTAACCCCGGGTTTTGGACCCCTAAAATCCGGGTGTTACAAAGGAGCTACGGGAGCACGCGATGGACGGATCACGACGTCGTCCGCCTAATGCTCAGGTCCTTTACTGTACTTGATCCTCATCTCGTGAACAATATTCGTGAGAATCCCAGGTACACGATGATGACGCCCGAGGAAGTTCTTGGAAAATTCGTGAGCGGGCGGATGATGATCAAGGAGGCAAGATACGTCGACGACGCGTTGAACGGACCACTCCACGAGCCTCAACCCATTGCTCTAAAAGCAACGAGGAGCAAGGAGTCGCTACCTAGCAAGGTGGCGCAAGTCGAGGCGGCCGGGCTCAATGATGAAGAGATGGCTCTCATCATCAAGAGGTTCAAGACGGCGCTAAATGGCCGCAAGGGGCAGCCAAGCAAGACCAAGACCAAGGGGAAGCGCTCATGCTTCAAATGCGGTAAGCTTGGTCATTTTATCGCTAACTGTCCCGATAATGAAAGTGACCAGGAAAAGGGGAACAAAAGAGAGAAGAAGAAGCAATACAAGAAGGCAAAAGGCGAGGCGCATCTAGGAAAGGAGTGGGACTCGGATTGCTCCTCCTCCGACTCCGACAACGAAGGACTCGCCGCCACTGCCTTCAACAAATCGACTCTCTTCCCCAACGAGCGTCTCACTTGCCTTATGGCAAGGGAGAAGAAGGTAAGTACTCAAGACTCCACTTATGCATCTTCTAGTGATAGTGAGTCTAGTGATGATGACATAGATTACTCATGCTTGTTCAAGGGCTTAGATAGATCTAAGATAGATAAAATCAATGAATTGATTGATGCCTTGAATGAAAAGGATAGGCTTTTAGAAAAGCAAGAGGATTTATTGTATGATGAACATGATAAGTTTGTAGAGGCACAAAAATCATATGCTTTAGAAGTAAAAAGAAATGAAGTGCTTTCTAGTGAAATATCTTCTTGTCATGAAACTATTGCTACTTTACAAAGTGTTAACCATGATTTAAATGCTAAATTAGAAGTAACAAATAAACCTAAGTCTTGTGTTGAAAATGTTACAATTTGCACTAGGTGTAAGGATTTTGATGTTAACACTTGTAGCAAGCACTTAATTTCAATTTCAAAACTAAAAGATGAAGTGGCTAGTCTTAATGCCCAACTTAAGACTAGCAAAAGTGAAGTTGAAAAGATAAAATTTGCAAGGGATGCCTATACAATTGGAAGACATCCCTCAATTAAGGATGGTCTTGGTTTCAAGAGAGAGGCCAAGAACTTAACAAGCCATAAGGCTCCCATCTTCGTCAAGGAGAAAGGGAAGGCCCCTATGGCAAATAGTGCTAAAAAGAACCATGCTTTCTTATACCATGATAGGAGACATGCTAGAAATACTTATAATGATTTTGATTCACATGTTTATGATTCTCATGCTATGTTTGCCTCTAGTTCCTCTCATAAGCATGATAGAAATATGTGTAGGAGAAATGTTGTGCATATGCCTAGGAGAGATATTGCTCATGCTCCTAGGAAAGTAGTGAATGAACCTTCTATCATTTATTATGCTTGTAATGCTCCCTTTGCTATTTGTAGAAAGGGTAAGAAGGTAGTTGCTAGGAAATTAGGGGCTAGATGCAAGGGAGATAAATCTTGCATTTGGGTCCCTAAAGATATTTGTGCTAACCTTGCAGGACCCAACATGAGTTGGGTACCTAAGACCCAAGCCTAAATTTGCCTTGCAGGTTTATGCATCCGGGGGTTCAAGCTGGATTATCGACAGCGGATGCACAAACCATATGACGGGGGAGAAGAAGATGTTCACCTCCTACGTCAAGAATAAGGATTCCCAAGATTCAATTATATTCGGTGATGGGAATCAAGGCAAGGTAAAAGGGTTAGGTAAGATTGCAATTTCTAATGAGCATTCTATCTCAAATGTATTCTTAGTGGAGAGACTTGGATATAACTTGCTATCTGTTAGTCAATTATGTCAAATGGGATATAATTGTTTATTTACAAATGTAGATGTGTCTGTCTTTAGAAGATGTGATGGTTCACTAGCTTTTAAGGGTGTACTAGACGGCAAGCTTTACTTAGTAGATTTTGCAAAAGAAGAGGCCGGTCTAGATGCATGCTTAATGGCTAAGACTTGCATGGGCTGGTTGTGGCATCGCCGCTTAGCACATGTGGGGATGAAGAATCTCCACAAGCTTCTAAAGGGAGAACACGTGATAGGTCTAACAAATGTTTATTTCGAAAAAGATAGACCTTGTGCAGCTTGTCAGGCAGGTAAACAAGTGGGAGGAGCACATCACAGCAAGAATGTGATGACCACGTCGAGACCCCTGGAGCTGCTGCATATGGACCTCTTCGGACCCGTCGCCTATCTAAGCATAGGAGGAAGTAAGTATGGTTTAGTTATTGTTGATGATTTTTCCCGCTTCACTTGGGTGTTCTTCTTGCAGGATAAGTCTGAAACCCAAGGGACCCTCAAGCGCTTCCTCAGGAGGGCTCAAAATGAGTTTGAGCTCAAGGTGAAGAAGATAAGGAGCGACAACGGGTCCGAGTTCAAGAACCTTCAAGTGGAGGAGTTTCTTGAGGAGGAAGGGATCAAGCACGAGTTCTCCGCTCCCTACACACCACAGCAAAATGGTGTGGTAGAGAGGAAGAACAGGACGCTAATCGATATGGCGAGGACGATGCTTGGAGAATTCAAGACCCCCGAGTGCTTTTGGTCGGAAGCCGTGAACACGGCTTGCCACGCCATCAACAGGGTCTACCTTCACCGCCTCCTCAAGAAGACGTCGTATGAGCTGCTAACCGGTAACAAACCCAATGTATCTTACTTTCGTGTATTTGGGAGCAAGTGCTACATTCTAGTGAAGAAGGGTAGAAATTCTAAGTTTGCTCCCAAAGCTGTAGAAGGGTTTTTGTTAGGTTATGATTCAAATACAAAGGCGTATAGGGTCTTCAACAAATCATCGGGTTTGGTTGAAGTCTCTAGCGACGTTGTATTTGATGAGACTAATGGCTCTCCAAGAGAGCAAGTTGTTGATTGTGATGATGTAGATGAAGAAGATGTTCCGACGGCCGCTGTACGAACCATGGCGATTGGAGACGTTCGGCCACAGGAACAAGATGAACGAGATCAACCTTCTTCCTCAACCACGGTGCATCCTCCAACTCAAGACGATGAACAGGTTCATCAAAAAGAGGCGTGTGATCAAGGGGGAGCACAAGATGATCACGTGATGGAGGAAGAAGCACAACCGGCACCTCCAACCCAAGTTCGAGCGATGATTCAAAGGGATCATCCCGTCGACCAAATTTTGGGTGACATTAGCAAGGGAGTAACTACTCGATCTCGATTAGTTAATTTTTGTGAGCATTACTCTTTTGTCTCTTCTATTGAGCCTTTCAGGGTAGAGGAGGCCTTGCTAGATCCGGATTGGGTATTAGCCATGCAGGAGGAACTCAACAACTTCAAGCGCAATGAAGTTTGGACGCTGGTGCCTCGTCCCAAGCAAAATGTTGTGGGAACCAAGTGGGTGTTCCGCAACAAACAGGACGAGCACAGAGTGGTGACAAGGAACAAGGCTCGACTTGTGGCAAAAGGTTATGCCCAAGTCGCAGGTTTGGACTTTGAGGAGACTTTTGCTCCTGTGGCTAGGCTAGAGTCCATTCGTATCTTGCTAGCATATGCCGCTCACCATTCTTTCAGGTTGTACCAAATGGATGTGAAGAGCGCGTTCCTCAATGGGCCAATAAAGGAGGAGGTGTACGTAGAGCAACCCCCTGGCTTCGAGGATGAGCGGTACCCCGACCACGTGTGTAAGCTCTCTAAGGCGCTCTATGGACTTAAGCAAGCCCCAAGAGCATGGTATGAATGCCTTAGAGATTTCTTAATTGCTAATGCTTTCAAGGTTGGGAAAGCCGATCCGACTCTTTTCACTAAGACTTGTGATGGTGATTTGTTTGTGTGCCAAATTTATGTCGATGACATAATATTTGGTTCTACTAACCAAAAGTCTTGTGAAGAGTTTAGCAGGGTGATGACGCAGAAATTCGAGATGTCAATGATGGGCGAGTTGAACTACTTCCTTGGGTTCCAAGTGAAGCAACTCAAGGACGGCACCTTCATCTCCCAAACGAAGTACACGCAAGACTTGCTGAAGCGGTTTGGGATGAAGGACGCCAAGCCCGCAAAGACTCCGATGGGAACCGACGGACACACTGACCTCAACAAAGGAGGTAAGTCCGTTGATCAAAAAGCATACCGGTCAATGATAGGGTCTTTACTTTATTTATGTGCTAGTAGACCGGATATTATGCTTAGCGTATGCATGTGTGCTAGATTTCAATCCGATCCTAAGGAATGTCACTTGGTGGCGGTGAAGCGAATTCTTAGATATTTAGTCGCTACGCCTTGTTTCGGGATCTGGTATCCAAAGGGGTCTAACTTTGACTTGATTGGGTACTCAGATTCCGACTTTGCTGGATGTAAGGTCGATAGGAAGAGTACATCGGGGACGTGCCAATTCTTAGGAAGGTCCCTGGTGTCATGGAACTCTAAGAAACAAACCTCCGTTGCCCTATCCACCGCTGAGGCCGAGTACGTTGCCGCAGGACAGTGTTGTGCGCAACTACTTTGGATGAGGCAAACCCTCAGGGACTTTGGCTACAATCTGAGCAAAGTCCCACTCCTATGTGATAATGAGAGTGCTATCCGAATAGCGGAAAATCCTGTTGAGCACAGCCGCACAAAGCACATAGACATCCGGCATCACTTTTTGAGAGACCACCAGCAAAAGGGAGATATCGAAGTGTTTTATGTAAGCACCGAGAACCAGCTAGCCGATATCTTTACCAAGCCTTTAGATGAGAAGACCTTTTGTAGGCTGCGTAGTGAGCTAAATGTCTTAGATTCGCGGAACTTGGATTGAATTGTAGCATACATGTGTTTATGCCTTGATCATGTCCTTTCTGCATTTTGTTGCTTATTATGGTGCTCAAGTTGTACAAACACTCCCTGGACCTCACAAGTCCGTTGCAAAGTGATGCACATGTTTAGGGGGAGATGTGTTACAACTTGACCCTTTGAGACTAACCATATGCTTGAGTTTGCCTGTTTTAGTCTCAAAGGAGAATTGAAAGGGAAATGGTGGACTTGGACAGTGAAAGACTTCCACTGCACTCCGATGAGAGGGTAACTTATTCCAAGTTCATCTCATGTAACTCTTATTGCCATTTGCTCTTAATTGAAGATTTTGGTGAGGCAATGGGGTTATAGTGGGCCAAGATTGATCCCGTTTTGGTGCTTGATGCCAAAGGGGGAGAAAATAAAGGCCAAAGCAATAAATGGATCAGCTACCACTTGAGAAATTTTGAAAATAGCTCTTTTGATTGGCTTCTTGTGGGGAGAAGTATTGGTTATGGAAAAAAGGGGGAGTTTTTGAAATTCTTGATCAATCTCTTTAGTATTGGTTATGGGAAAAAGGGGGAGTTTTTGAAATTCTTGATCAATCTCTTTTGGAATGACTCTCTTCATGCTTCAACATGTGTGTTTGACTTAGAGATAGAGATTTGAGTTTGATTTTCAAAAACAAACCAAGTGGTGGCAAAGGATGATCCATATATGCCAAAATTGATTCAAAATAAATTTGAAGTGTTTTTGTACTTGTTCAACTTGCTTTATGTTGTGTTGGCATAAATCACCAAAAAGGGGGAGATTGAAAGGGAAATGTGCCCTTGGGCCATTTCTAAGGATTTTGGTGATTTAGTGCTCAACACAGGTGCCTATTTGTAAAATGGAACAAAGTACAAATCATGGGTTAAAGGTATGTTTCTAATCCTTAGTACATTGGTTTTGTGTACTAATATACTTGTCTAAGTGTTAGAAACAGAAAGAAGAAGAAAAGAAAAGGGGAGAGAAAAGCTTGGCTGTGTGCAGCCAAGACCTTGTTTGGTCTGGAGCACCGGACTGTCCGGTGTGCACCGGACAGTGTCCGGTGCGCCAGGCCGACTCGGCGCGAACTGGCCGCTCTCGGGACTTCGCCGACGGCGTACGGCTAAAATTCACCGGACTGTCCGGTGTGCACCGGACTGTCCGGTGAGCCAACGGTCGGCCAGGGCCAACGGTCGGCCGCGCGATCGGCGCGCGACACGTGGCCGAGCCAACGGTCGGGAAGGAACACCGGACTGTCCGGTGTGCACCGGACATGTCCGGTGCGCCAACTGTGCGCAGATCTGGAGCAGCCAGCAACGGTCAGAAGTGCTGTTTTTGGAAACAAATCGGGCACCGGACAGTGTCCGGTGTGCACCGGACTGTCCGGTGCGCCACGAGACAGAAGGCAAAGATGGCCTTCCAGATTTGTTCCCAACGGCTCCTAGCTGCCTTGGGGCTATAAAAGGGACCCCTTGGCGCATGGAGGAAGACACCAAGCATTCCTTGAGCACTCTTGATCACTCACACATCAATCTTGCACACTCGTTTGACATTCTAGTGATTTGAGCTCCGTTCTAGTGTGCTAGCCTCTTGAGCTCAAGTCTGGGTTTTGTGTGTGCGTATTCGCTGTGATCTTTGTGTTGTGTGTGAGTTGCTAATCCCTCCCTTACTCCGTGATTCTTTGTGAACATCTTTTGTAAGGGCGAGAGGCTCCAAGTTGTGGAGATTCCTCGCAAACGGGATTGAGATAAGAAAAGCAAGAACACCGTGGTATTCAAGTTGATCATTGGATCACTTGAGAGGAGTTGAGTGCAACTCTCGTCCGTTGGGACGCCACAACGTGGAAGTAGGCAAGTTTTGTACTTGGCCGAACCACGGGATAAACCACCGTGTCATCTCTGTGATCATCTTCTTGTGGTTATTGTGTTTTGACTCCTCTCTAGCCACTTGGCCATAATTGTGCTAACACTTAACAAGTTTTGTGGCTTAAGTTTTTAAGTTCTACAGGATCACCTATTCACCCCCCCCCCCCTCTAGGTGCTCTCACCTATAGTGTTAGAAGAGAGCACTATAGACGTGATCCTTGGTATGTCATGGTTAAGAAAGGAAAAGGTAGTATATACACTGTGCTAAGGGAACCATAGAACTCACAAGTTCTAAAGGACAAAGATTTGAAGTTGAAGTTGCAGTAACTACCACCATCAGACTGGCGGTATTCTTAGTAGATGGGAAGTTTGTTGGTGTCAACATCCGTGTGGTTAGAGATTTTCCGGATGTCTTCCCATAAGAGTTACCAGGGATGCCACCATATAGGGAAGTTGAGTTTGTCATTGATCCCTTACCCTGGACTGCCCCTACATTCAAACGGCCATACAGGATGTCTGTAGCAGAGTTAAAGGGACTTAAGAAGCAGTTAACTGAGTTACAAGAGGCTGGGTACATTCGTTCGAGTTCCTCACCTTGGGAGCCGGTTCTGTTTGTACAGAAGAAGGATGGATCACAAAGAATGTGTGTGGATTATAGATCTCTTAACGATGTTACTGTGAAGAACAAGTATCCGTTACCCCGTATTGAGGATTTATTTGATCGAATGAGAGGTGCAAGGGTATTCTCGAAGATTGATCTTCGATCGAGTTATCACCAAGTGAAGATTAGGCCATCGAATATTCCCAAGATGATTTTATCGACCCGATATGGTTTATATGAGTTCACCATTATGTCATTTGAACTAACTAATGCACCAGCCTACTTTATGGATCTGAAGAATAAGGTGTTCATGATCTAGACAGATTCGTCGTGGTTTTCATCGACGATATTTTTATTTATTCCAAGCGTGATAGTGATCATGAGGAATATCTGATATTGGTGCTACAGAAGCTACGAGATAATCAACTCTACACCAAGTATAGCAAATGCGAGTTTTGGATTACTGAGGTACCATTCCTTGGACATGTCATTTCTACTGGAGGAATATCAGTGGATCCTGCTAAAGTCAAGGAGATAGTGGCATGGAGCATACCCACTACAGTTACGGAGATTCGGAGTTTCTTGGGACTTGCTGGATATTATCGGAGGTTTATTGAAGGATTTTCTAAGATTGCTAAGCCTATGACCTCGCTTCTGGAGAAGGACAGAGAATTTAAGTGGGATGAGAAATGCTAGGACAGCTTTGATCAATTAAAGTAGAGATTGATGTCACCACCAGTTGGTTATGCCAGACCTACAGAAGGGATTTGACATTTATTGTGATGCATGTGGCCAAGGCTTAGGATGTGTGCTCATGCAAGAAGGACATGTGGTCGCCTACGTGTCTCGTCAGTTGCGGAAGCATGAATTGAACTACCCCACCCATGACTTAGAATTGGCAGTCGTTGTGCATGCACTTAAGATTTGGAGACATTACATTATGGGAACCAAGTGCCAAGTGTACACGGATCATAAGAGTTTGAAGTATATATTCACACAGAAGGATCTCAACCTTAGGCAACGCCGTTGGTTGGAGCTTATTAAGGATTATGATTTGGAGATTCACTATCACCCGGGCAAGGCAAATTTGGTTGCAGATGCCTTGAGTCGCAAGGAGCATGTTCATTCAGCTATTGTTGCCCAGCTACCCGATGAGATTGTTGAGGATTTCAGGAGACTTAACCTGGGGATAGTTACTCACACTGAAGGAGTTACTATTGATGTGGAACCTACTTTGGAGCAAGAAATCCGTAAAGGACAAGTTGGTGATGCTAAGATACAAGAGATTAAGAATCTGGTTACTAAAGGTCGAGGTCCGGAATTCACGGAAGATGAGCAAGGCACCGTATGGTTCAAGGACAGGATATGTGTTCCTGATATTGAAAGCCTTCGTGAGACTATTTTAAAGGAGGCCCATGACTCGGATTATTCCATTCATCCTGGTAGCACCAAGATGTATCAGGATTTGAAGCAGAAATATTGGTGGTATGGATTGAAGAGAGATGTGGCTACACATGTGGCTATGTGCGATGTGTGTCAAAGAGTTAAGGCTGAACACCAGAGGCCAGCTGGACTACTGCATCCACTGAAGATACCCGAGTGGAAGTGGGAAGAGATTGGTATGGATTTTATTACTGGATTGCCTCGCACCCAGAAAGGATATGATGTTATATGGGTGATTGTGGATAGATTGACTAAAGCGGCTCACTTTATTCCTGTCAAGACTACTTATAAAGGTTCTCAACTAGCAGAGTTATATATGGCTCGGATTGTGTGTTTACATGGAGTACCAAAGAAGATCGTGTCTGATCGAGGTTCACAGTTTAGCTCAAGATTTTGGAGAAGCTTTCATGAGAACATGAGCACAAAGTTGAATTTCAGTACGGCTTATCACCCTCAGACTGATGGACAGACTGAAAGGACCAATCAAGTTTTGGAGGATATGTTGAGAGCTTGTGCACTTCAGCATGGAGGAAGTTGGGATAAAAGTCTACCATATGCTGAGTTCTCATATAATAATAGTTATCAGGCTAGTCTGAAAATGTCACCTTTTGAGGCTCTATATGGCAGGAAATGCAGGAGTCCTCTATATTGGGATCAGACTGGAGAAAAACAGTTCCTTGGGCCTGAACTGATTCAAGAAGCAGAAGAACAAGTCTGTATGATTCGAGAGAATTTGAGGGTAGCTCAAACCAGGCAAAAGAGCTACACTGATAATAGAAGAAGGCCACTAGAATTTGAGGAAGGAGATTATGTGTACCTCAAGGTGTCACCACTTCGTGGAATGAGGAGATTCAAAGTTAAGGGCAAATTGTCCCCTCGCTATATTGGACCATTCTTGATCTTTAGGCGAGTTGGGGAGATGGCATACCAACTCGAGCTACCTGATAATCTATCTGATGTGCATAACGTGTTTCATGTGTCTCAACTTAAGAAGTGTCTCCGTGTCCCTGAGGAACAGTTACCAATGGAAGAGCTCAGTGTTCAGGGTGAGTTGACTTTCATGGAGTACCCGATCAAGATTTTGGGATACTTTGACTCGAGTTACAAGAAATAAGGTGATAAAGATGTGCAAAGTGCAATGGAGTCACCACGGAGAAGATGAAGCGACCTGGGAAAGAGAAGAAGAGCTTCACATAGATTTTCCCCACCTTTTCCCTAGATCTTCCTAAATCTCGAGGACGAGATTATTTTTAAAGGGGGTAGGATTTGTAATACCCGCTTGGTAAGAAAGGTCTAAAAGACAAATTATATTATTCTATATCTATGTGTATTACCAATGTTTATCATTTCATGTGGACACATTACTTACAAAAATACATGATTAACAAGAGATACCCAAAAATAATACATGCATCATGCTGGGATTTTATTTTTGTGTGCATTTTTGTGACAATATTACAATAATGTAAAAAGGAAATGTGTTAAATATCCAAACGGGGATTTAAGTCCTAAAAAATCCTAGAATTAAGAAAAGAGAGAAGAAGAGAAATTAATAGGTGAACAAAAATAAGTATAAAAATACATATTATTCTTATACATATTGGATTTGTGTAATTAACTCGAAGGAGGAACTCATAACCAAATTTAAATTCAAGTTTGAATTCAAAAAAAGAAAGAAAGGAACCACTAGTAGAAAAGAGCTCATAGCGTGCGGCACCCATAAATTATCACTGGCGGTTTCAGTTATCGCGCGCCAGTAAAAAAACGAGGCGGGCCCGGCTTTGGAACCGCCAGTGGAAACACATTTCCACTGGCGGTTATCTTAACAAAACCGCCAGTGGAAATAGGATGTTTCCACTGGCGGTTGGTGTAACATAACCGCCAGTGGAAAACCAATTTCCACTGGCGGTTGGTGTAACCGAACCGCCAGTGGAAATACCCTATTTCCACTGGCGGTTATGTTAAGATAACCGCCAGTGGAAATTGGTTTCCACTGGCGGTTTTTCAAGTCAACCGCCAGTGAACTGTCTGTTATAAATAGCTCTCTTCTTCCCCCGACAGTGAACTGTATGCTCGCAGCCAGCTTCCATTGGAGGCGATTTTGGAGGTCCAGATTTCAAAAAAAATATAAGGGGGGAGGTTTTGCTCTTCATTTCTTCGAAGAAGGTGGATAAGAAAGGTTGGTTTATGTTTCTTTGTTAATTTTTGTTCATTCTTGCTCAATTTTAGCCACATTTTGGATCTAGGGTTTTACATGTGAGAGAGAAGAGTATAGCTAGGTAATTTTCTCTATTTCCTCAAATGAGGTTGCTTAAGATGGTTAGTTTTTGTCTATTCCCTCTCCTTTTTCATGTTTAGTTATCAAATAAGTTTATCCATAACACATATTTAGTTGCTTTATGAATGGTGAATGTGTTGTATGGAAGGTTGGTTTAATTATGTTTCAATTGTCAGTTATTGTTTATTTTTGCTCAGTTTTAACTACATTTTGAAACTAGGCTTTCACCATGCATGTGTTAAAGATAGGTTTGGGTATTAATTTTTTTGTTTATTAGTTGCTAGGAAAGTTTGGCTTATGTTTCTTTTGCCAAATTTTGTTCATTTTTCCTCCATCTAAACAATGTAATATATAGTGTAAAACAATGTTTTACGCGATCATATGCATAATTTTCTAAAGTCAATCTTTTGGATATGCGGCTACCAATGACACCCCTTTCCTTTTTTTAGATGGATTAATTATGTACATGTCACTCAACTGTAAAAAATTAGATGGCTAGTTCATTTTAATGTCATTGAATATAGGTGTACATTCGGGCAACTGTACATTTTAGCAATAGTAGGTCCCAGGGAATAACATAGAATGTAAAACGACAGAAAATACGTTGTTGCGATTAACAAAAGTACTAGCATACGTTGTTGCGATCAACAAAAGTACTAGCATCAGCACGTAGAGATAGAGTGCGACGGTAGATTCAAACCATAAACAACCACTGAACCAGGGTAAGTACCAATGAGACGAACGAACGGTTGACCAGTAGGAATCAACCTATCCACACCAGCTAGCACGAGGCGACGTCAGACGTAAATTCTAACGGTGACGGAGATCGAGCCGGCGGAGCCCCAGTATGCATCCGGCACGAAGAGAAACCCTTTGGCCTGGAACCCATCGAGCCGCCGGGTGAACGGTATGGTGCCAGACGCCGACAGCGTGAGCGCTCCCGGCGCACCGCCGCTCACCTCCATCTTATACTTCAGCTCCACCTCCACGCCATCCTGGAAGCGTGGGCCAAGGCAGAGCAGGGACAACGAGCGCCCCTGTAGCAAATCGTGGTCGTTGAGCAGCAGGAACACGCGCTCCGTGTTGCGCTGCAGCAGGACGCGGAACGGCTCGTCCTTGCGCACGGTCGCCACCGCCTTGCCGTAGATAAACACGACGGAGGCGAGGCCGTCGTCGTCGTGGCCGTGGTCCTGTGCGACGTGGTAGCCCAGCCGCAGGCCACTATAGGCGCAGCCGTCGACGGGGCACTTGTACGGCGCGCGCTGGCATGTCTCCTCGTGGGTCACCTTCTCCAGGTAGCTGATGGCGTCGTAGCAGCCGTTGCTCTTGAACATGCAGGAGGTGGTCGCCGCAGCCAGGAGCTTCTCGAGCGGACGGCAACGCATGTCGCCAATGCGCTCGGAACAGGTCCAGCACTTACCGTCCGTACGGATGCAGCACTTTGCACAACCAGAATGTCCGTTCTTGCACTGATTTTACACAGAGCAGAGCATCATGCTGGAGCAAGCCTACCAATCAATATGTACTGTATATATACATGCATGGTAATTTGACTTGCCATGAAAACTTCGGACTGAAAGGGTAGGCAGCAGATGTCGCACTCCAACGTGTCCTTCTCCATGGATAGTGTCACAGTCGCCTCTTCCTCATCCTCCAACCCCGACTCTTCCTCATCCTCCATGTGCAGCATGTAATTTTACACGACTTTTGTAAAGCCCTAAAATTCATATAAGGCAAAATATGAAAGTGTTTTTTTTGAAATTATTTTATTTTCTTTTTGTGCATACTCACTTGAAGTAAAGTAGTCAAATAACAAATAAATAAATATAGAAAAATGCATATCATGCTGGAATTCTTGTATTGGTGCAATCATACTCAAATTTTGAGACAAGTTTAAGTCCGAAAAGTAGAATTTGTAACACCCATTAGAAATCACTTTAAAATAAGGAGGCGTATATTGAGTATTTGGAACAAATGCCTAAATAAATAAATAAGATATATTGTTGCATACCATGCTAGATACCTTTATCTATTTCATTTAAATTCGAATTGAAAACTTGAAATCAATTTGGATTTTGAAGTATGAAATAGAACAAGGAATTGAAAAGGATAATAGAAAAAAAAATATAGCAGCTCGGGCCGCTTCTATCCTGGCCCATCCTCCCTTGAATCCTGCACAGCCCAGCACTTCAGCCGCCGGTGCCAACACACGGGCCCACTGACCGGCCTCCCACTGCGTGCGTTGCCTGCTGCTGGCTGGCTGTCATGTGGGTCCACGCGGCCAGCTTCGTCTCCTCCCCTGCAACAGAATTAGCCGTGTTTTTCTGGGCGAATCGCGTGTGGCCGGTGCGACCCCGCCGGAATAGCCGGACGGTTGAAGCAACCCGGACCGGACTCCTTCGTCCTCGGGCCATAAAAACCCGGACCGCACACCCCCTGTTCGCATGGCGCGCAGCGCGCTACCCTTGCGCAGGAGCCATGGCCGTCGGCGAACGCGAGAGAGAAGAGAGAGAGAGAGTTGAAGCTGCCATTGTAGATCCTCCCAGCCATGGCGCAGGGCCTGTTCCTCTTCGGCTTCCCCTGCGCATTGGCTCGCCTTCGCCCATCGCCGTGGTCGGGCAGCGCCACACCGCAGAGAGAGAGCTCCATGTCGCCTTGCGTTCCATGTCCGCATGACGTTCGAAGATTGTGATGCGGTAGGGAAAAAGGTGAAAGCGCCAGCAAGCAGAACGGCGGAAGTCATGGTGGGGAGTCTGCACCGTCCCGTGGTGGGCCTCCGCGCTCGGGTCCATCGCCTTCGTCGCGCCTGGCGTGCTCATCTTGGCGGCTGCCTGGTGCCGCTGTTCTCAGAGCCTAGGAAAGAAGACGACCTCGTGAACGTTCGATCCGGATCGTGCGGATGGGGATGGATCCGGGGTTAATCCAATGAGAACCGTCGATCGTCAGTTTGAAGGCCCAGATTTGTTAAAAGGTACCTCTTCACTCAATGGGATCTGGACCGTTGTAATCGGATCGGAGGGAGTAGATTAGATCGCGCCTAATAAAATCCATGACGTTGATGTTGGATCGGGCGGTCCACGTTGCGTATCCGTTCGATTGATGTAGATTTAATCGTAGCCACTGGTTTATGATCGGGCGGCCAGAAACGCTCGATACCCCTTCGCTGGGGCCATTTTACTAAAGAGACCCCGTAGAACCCGATAATCAACCCGCCGTCCTTTAGTTACTATGCGCTGTGTCTGGGAATTCTTGCGCCGAGCCCCCTGCGCTTCTGTTTAATTGAGGCGCAGTCCAGTGGATAGGAAAATCATAGAAAATGATTTAGAAAATGATTTTTAGTGTTAAAATAAATCCAGAAATTTATTTAATTTATAACTAATTCATTTTAGCTCCTTTTTGACCCATTCCAGTTGCAATAATTTTGTTTTAATATTATTTATCACCTAGTACCTTTGTTTAGCCAAGAAACTTGAAGCAAAATTGTTCATTTGAATTACTCTGTTCTAGGTGCTTAATAACTTCAGAAATTCATAACTTAAAATCTATAACTCCAAAATTAATGATTCCTGTTCCTATGATCTTATTTTAATATGTATATTAATAATGTGTATTTTGTTCTTATGTTTGGTGTAATGTTAATTTTGCCTATACCATGTTTGTTCGAATTGCTACGACTAGCAGTGAGGTCACGAGTCATCTGAAGATCATCCTGGTACCTGGATTCTCAAGGCCCAGGCAAGTTGTGCCCTTGATCACTTCTTTTTACCCAGCCATGTTCTGATTAATCATAATGATCTGCATAGGTTAATTTTGATGGGACCCAATAGGTTACCCTAGTTTGTCTATCTTTATACCTTGTTTACCACTGAACTTTCTGGGTAGTACTTGCTAGTGCTATATGTGGTTTTGGGTATGGAGATACACTATTCATGGTTACACTTTTGTTATCAGTTGTTATTTATTGTTCATGATGAGATCATTATGTTAATTGGAACATGGAGCGACCACCCGGGAAAACAGTGCTACCACAAGGGAGGAATGGGACCCCTTGGCTGATTAATTAGGAAAGCTAGTGGAAGACTACCTTACCCGAAAGGGGCAAGGGCAGTAGGGGAGTGGTCAGTGTAGGGAGGCCCTCGGGAGGATTTTGCTGCGATGGCGGTCCTGCAAGGGATTCCTGCATTGGAACTTCCTATAAACTGTAGCGGGTTTTCGGAAGCTAGTGGAACTTTGTAAAGGCCTCGTAGTGGATCCCTAGCCATTCACCTCGGAAGTGTCTAAGGGCCTTGCAAACCCTGGCGACATGGGATACACGACTTGTGGGTAAAGATGCGCAACCTCTGCAGAGTGTAAAACTGGTATACTAGCCGTGCTCACGGTCAAGAGCAGCTCGGACCCTCACATGATTAATTTATGGAACTAAATTCAATTTGTCATATGCATTGCATTGCAGGTGAAGTTGTTAACTTTTGTTCTACTATTTAACTGGGTTGGTATTTACTTATACTTAGTAACTGCTAATAAAATTTTGACCAACTTTAAAAGCAATGCTCAGCTCTAACCATCTTCTTTGGTAAGCCTTACACTTCACGTGAGCTCCCACCTTTGGCGAGTTCATGCACATTATTCCCCACAACTTGTTGAGCGATGAACGTATGTGAGCTCACTCTTGCTGTCTCACATACACCACAGGTCAAGACCAGGTACTGCAGGATGATGCTCATGGAGGATGCTGCGATGAGTTCGTGAGAGGTCTAGGCCGTCGTCTCCCAGTCAACTTTGGGTTGCTGGACCGTTGTCTCCTTATAATGTAATTATTTATTTTGTATAGAACTCCTGTTATATATAAAGATGTGACATTCGATCCTGTGCCACTATACATCATATGTATGAGACTTGGTCCCAGCATACCTGGTGTTTATGTTAACCCCGGGTTTTGGACCCCTAAAATCCGGGTGTTACAGAAGTGGTATCAGAGGAATGTTGACTGTAGGACGAAACCTAGATAGAACTGGACAACCAATACTTACTTACCTTTGCTACTCTGATTCTTTTCTAAACTTTTCTTAATCTTTTCTTATCTATTTCCACTTTACTCTGATTATTCTTATCTTTTCTTTCTAAATACAAATGTGGATTTCACACTTTGAAATCCGTACCTAAAGTGACTTTAGGAATAGGAGACCTAATCCTAGGAACAAAAACAAAACTATTTTTATAAGTGTCTATGTATTTGAATGTTTGTTCTTATGATATCTATTTGATTTGGATCTTTGTTTGAGTGTGATGGGTTGTGGAGTAATGTCCACAATTACATCTGCATATACATCTAAGCATAAAGGATAGCATTTATAAGTAACTGGACAAATTAGACTATCCCTCATTAAAAAAAATGTAACTAGCCTAATGGATTCATCTCATCTTAAAAGATTCTATCCTACTCTCATAGATCTATCACATCTCAATAGATCCATCTTATCTTAAAAGATACCCTCTTACCTTAGTAGAATCATCTTATCTGGAAAGATTTTATGTCATCCTAATAGATCTAACTGACCTCAAAAGATTCTACCTTATCCATATGGATTCATCTTGCCCTAACTAGTATATTTATTCCACTCTAGAATAACAACCATGGGCTGATCCAAAATTCATTTAGATCTTATCTAGTCTAAAATAGTCATATCAATATATACTAGATCTTATCTAGTTATACCAATCTGATCTAGATCCCACCTAATCTAACATGATCTAATCCAAATTGAGTTACTTAAATAAGTTAGATAATGTTGTCAATATAAATTAGGCCCTAATTCTATAAGCATATCTTACCCTGATAAATCTATCTAACTTAAACTAGTCTAATCTAGATCATACCTAATTTAATATGGTCTAATCTAGTGTGAGTTACTTAATGCTGGTACAAAGGATAAAGACCATACTCCTAAATCACTTAAGCCTAATTTGGAAACTTATATCAACTTGGCCATACACAACAACTCGATCTATATAACAAGTTACATAACTTACCCAATCAATAGAGTCTTAATGGATTGCATAACCTATCAACCACCACCTGACATCAAACCAGATTTTGACCTATATCATGTAGTCTATCTTACCACATATATCTTAACCACATGTCCTTAACTCGGATGGCAACTCCAAGAAGAAAGGCCAAAGGAGACCAACCACACCAAAGAAGGATAAGCATCAACTCAAGTCATCAAAGATCAAGTTGAATCGCCAGCAGAATCAAGATCCACCATCAAGATGAAGTCTTTTCTTGCCCTGCCTTTCTTGCCTCAATCTATCCTTGCCCTAACCAAATCTTGTCTACTAGATGGCTAGAAATAAAAGATGTTAATGCTTTTCTAATCACCTGCTAATCAGTATTAATGACAAAAAAAAGAAGAGACTCTTAAATTTTAAACCAAAAATCTGAATTGCAAACCCATCTTTCTATATCCCTTTTCTTACTAATCTCGAGGACGAGATTATTTTTAAGGGGGGTAGGATTTGTAAAGCCCTAAAATTCATATAAGGCAAAATATGAAAGTGTTTTTTTTGAAATTATTTTATTTTCTTTTTGTGCATACTCACTTGAAGTAAAGTAGTCAAATAACAAATAAATAAATATAGAAAAATGCATATCATGCTGGAATTCTTGTATTGGTGCAATCATACTCAAATTTTGAGACAAGTTTAAGTCCGAAAAGTAGAATTTGTAACACCCATTAGAAATCACTTTAAAATAAGGAGGCGTGTATTGAGTATTTGGAACAAATGCCTAAATAAATAAATAAGATATATTGTTGCATACCATGCTAGATACCTTTATCTATTTCATTTAAATTCGAATTGAAAACTTGAAATCAATTTGGATTTTGAAGTATGAAATAGAACAAGGAATTGAAAAGGATAATAGAAAAAAAATATAGCAGCTCGGGCCGCTTCTATCCTGGCCCATCCTCCCTTGAATCCTGCACAGCCCAGCACTTCAGCCGCCGGTGCCAACACACGGGCCCACTGACCGGCCTCCCACTGCGTGCGTTGCCTGCTGCTGGCTGGCTGTCATGTGGGTCCACGCGGCCAGCTTCGTCTCCTCCCCTGCAACAGAATTAGCCGTGTTTTTCTGGGCGAATCGCGTGTGGCCGGTGCGACCCCGCCGGAATAGCCGGACGGTTGAAGCAACCCGGACCGGACTCCTTCGTCCTCGGGCCATAAAAACCCGGACCGCACACCCCCTGTTCGCATGGCGCGCAGCGCGCTACCCTTGCGCAGGAGCCATGGCCGTCGGCGAACGCGAGAGAGAAGAGAGAGAGAGAGTTGAAGCTGCCATTGTAGATCCTCCCAGCCATGGTGCAGGGCCTGTTCCTCTTCGGCTTCCCCTGCGCATTGGCTCGCCTTCGCCCATCGCCGTGGTCGGGCAGCGCCACACCGCAGAGAGAGAGCTCCATGTCGCCTTGCGTTCCATGTCCGCATGACGTTCGAAGATTGTGATGCGGTAGGGAAAAAGGTGAAAGCGCCAGCAAGCAGAACGGCGGAAGTCATGGTGGGGAGTCTGCACCGTCCCGTGGTGGGCCTCCGCGCTCGGGTCCATCGCCTTCGTCGCGCCTGGCGTGCTCATCTTGGCGGCTGCCTGGTGCCGCTGTTCTCAGAGCCTAGGAAAGAAGACGACCTCGTGAACGTTCGATCCGGATCGTGCGGATGGGGATGGATCCGGGGTTAATCCAATGAGAACCGTCGATCGTCAGTTTGAAGGCCCAGATTTGTTAAAAGGTACCTCTTCACTCAATGGGATCTGGACCGTTGTAATCGGATCGGAGGGAGTAGATTAGATCGCGCCTAATAAAATCCATGACGTTGATGTTGGATCGGGCGGTCCACGTTGCGTATCCGTTCGATTGATGTAGATTTAATCGTAGCCACTGGTTTATGATCGGGCGGCCAGAAACGCTCGATACCCCTTCGCTGGGGCCATTTTACTAAAGAGACCCCGTAGAACCCGATAATCAACCCGCCGTCCTTTAGTTACTATGCGCTGTGTCTGGGAATTCTTGCGCCGAGCCCCCTGCGCTTCTGTTTAATTGAGGCGCAGTCCAGTGGATAGGAAAATCATAGAAAATGATTTAGAAAATGATTTTTAGTGTTAAAATAAATCCAGAAACTTATTTAATTTATAACTAATTCATTTTAGCTCCTTTTTGACCCATTCCAGTTGCAATAATTTTGTTTTAATATTATTTATCACCTAGTACCTTTGTTTAGCCAAGAAACTTGAAGCAAAATTGTTCATTTGAATTACTCTGTTCTAGGTGCTTAATAACTTCAGAAATTCATAACTTAAAATCTATAACTCCAAAATTAATGATTCTTGTTCCTATGATCTTATTTTAATATGTATATTAATAATGTGTATTTTGTTCTTATGTTTGGTGTAATGTTAATTTTGCCTATACCATGTTTGTTCGAATTGCTACGACTAGCAGTGAGGTCACGAGTCATCTGAAGATCATCCTGGTACCTGGATTCTCAAGGCCCAGGCAAGTTGTGCCCTTGATCACTTCTTTTTACCCAGCCATGTTCTGATTAATCATAATGATCTGCATAGGTTAATTTTGATGGGACCCAATAGGTTACCCTAGTTTGTCTATCTTTATACCTTGTTTACCACTGAACTTTCTGGGTAGTACTTGCTAGTGCTATATGTGGTTTTGGGTATGGAGATACACTATTCATGGTTACACTTTTGTTATCAGTTGTTATTTATTGTTCATGATGAGATCATTATGTTAATTGGAACATGGAGCGACCACCCGGGAAAACAGTGCTACCACAAGGGAGGAATGGGACCCCTTGGCTGATTAATTAGGAAAGCTAGTGGAAGACTACCTTACCCGAAAGGGGCAAGGGCAGTAGGGGAGTGGTCAGTGTAGGGAGGCCCTCGGGAGGATTTTGCTGCGATGGCGGTCCTGCAAGGGATTCCTGCATTGGAACTTCCTATAAACTGTAGCGGGTTTTCGGAAGCTAGTGGAACTTTGTAAAGGCCTCGTAGTGGATCCCTAGCCATTCACCTCGGAAGTGTCTAAGGGCCTTGCAAACCCTGGCGACATGGGATACACGACTTGTGGGTAAAGATGCGCAACCTCTGCAGAGTGTAAAACTGGTATACTAGCCGTGCTCACGGTCAAGAGCAGCTCGGACCCTCACATGATTAATTTATGGAACTAAATTCAATTTGTCATATGCATTGCATTGCAGGTGAAGTTGTTAACTTTTGTTCTACTATTTAACTGGGTTGGTATTTACTTATACTTAGTAACTGCTAATAAAATTTTGACCAACTTTAAAAGCAATGCTCAGCTCTAACCATCTTCTTTGGTAAGCCTTACACTTCACGTGAGCTCCCACCTTTGGCGAGTTCATGCACATTATTCCCCACAACTTGTTGAGCGATGAACGTATGTGAGCTCACTCTTGCTGTCTCACATACACCACAGGTCAAGACCAGGTACTGCAGGATGATGCTCATGGAGGATGCTGCGATGAGTTCGTGAGAGGTCTAGGCCGTCGTCTCCCAGTCAACTTTGGGTTGCTGGACCGTTGTCTCCTTATAATGTAATTATTTATTTTGTATAGAACTCCTGTTATATATAAAGATGTGACATTCGATCCTGTGCCACTATACATCATATGTATGAGACTTGGTCCCAGCATACCTAGTGTTTATGTTAACCCCGGGTTTTGGACCCCTAAAATCCGGGTGTTACAACTTTCTAGAGAGGAGAGGGAGAGGGAGAGAGAGCTATTGTTGCCAATGCGCTCGGAGCAGGTGCAGCACTTACCGTCCGTGCGGATGCAGCACTTTGCACATCCAGAATGCCCGTTCTTGCACTGATTTTACACAGAGCAGAGCATCATGCTGGAGTCTACCGATCAATATGTACTGTATATATACATGCATGGTAATCTGACTTGCCATGAAAACTTCGGACTGGAAGGGTAGGCAGCAGATGTCGCACTCCAACGTGTCCTTCTCCATGGATAGTGTCACAGTCGCCTCTTCCTCCAACCCCGCCTCATCCTCCATAGAGAGAGAGAGGAGAGAGAGAGAGAGGGTTTCACATTTTAGCCACATTTTTGGATATAGGGTTTCACCATGTGTTTTATGTTACTTTTTTACAGGTGGTGATGGAGAGGACATCCTGGATGTATAACTTATCAAGGCTAGATCCATCATACATATCCGAGGTCCATAGGTTTATTGATGTCGCTACGAACCATGCTTGGAGAACAAAGACAAAACACATATATTGTCCATGCATGGACTGCAAAAATGCTGCTGTATTTAATGACACAGAACAAATCATATCTCATCTGGTATGCCGAGGATTTATGAAGGATTACACAATTTGGACAAAGCATGGAGAGGGTAGCTCTTCGCCTTATACGACTGGAAACCCTCAGAACATCGACGACAGATTTCAGTTCGTTCACAAGACACACCAACCTCTTCCACAGAGCGAACATGTAGTGCAAAATGTTACTGATCATGGTTACGCTGGAGGAAATGAACATGATAGACCTCATGTTCTGCCAAGTGTTATGGATGAGGAAGATGCAGAGTTGCTAGAGGCAATGTTGCGTCGTCATACAGATCAATCGATGTTCTTAATGAAAGGTATGGAGTCCCTGAAGAAGGCAGCAGAAGAGCCTTTGTACGACGAGTCTAAGGGTTGTACCAAAGAGTTCACGACGCTCCGGTCTGTGCTAAAGCTGTTGATGTTAAAAGCTAAATATGGTGTGTCTGATGCTGGCTTCGATGCGTTCTTGAGTATTATCGCAGACATGCTTCCAAAGGAGAACAATGTGCCTGCTAACACGTACTATGCAAAGAAACTAATCAGTCCGCTCACTATGGGTGTGGAGAAGATCCACGCGTGTAGAAATCACTGTATCCTTTATCGAGGTGATGATTATAAAGACTTGGAGAGCTGCCCAAAGTGTGGTGCAAGTAGGTACAAGACGAATAAAGACTATCGAGAGGACGAAGAGTGTGTTGCATCCGTGTCTAAAGGGAAGAAGCGAAAGAAAGCCCAAAAAAAGACTTCAAAATCCACGAGCAAAGAAAAAGAAGAAGTAGACTATTATGCGCTCAAAAAGATTCCTGCTTTGGTGATGTGGTACCTCCCCGTCGTCGATCGATTGAGGTGTTTGTTCGCTAATCCTGAGGATGCCAGACTTATGAGCTGGCATGCTTCTGATGAGCACAAAAATGATGGGAAGCTTCGACATCCAGCCGATGGGAAGCAGTGGCAAGATTTCAATGACAACCACCGAGACTTTGCCGATGAACCGAGAAATGTTAGGTTCGCACTGAGTACTGATGGAATGAACCCATTTGCTGAGAGGAGCAGCAAGCATAGCACATGGCCGATGATCCTCACCATATACAACCTTCCTCCATGGTTGATGCAGAAACGGAAGTACATTTTGCTAACCATCCTTATTTCTGGACCTACACAACCTGGAGTTGACATGGATGTATTTTTGGAGCCCTTAATGGAGGATATGAAAATATTGTGGGAAACGGGTGTTCAAATGTTGGATGAGTATCGTAAAGGTTCATTCACGCTGAGAGCAATTCTTTTTGTTACGATCAACGATTACCCTGCTCTCTTCACATTATCAGGCCAGTTTAAGGGAAAGGTTGGTTGCACAGTATGCATTGATGGAACTGCTTACGTATCCCTTGCTGCATCTAGGAAGATAGTTTACATGAGGCACAGACGCTTTTTATTGGAAGGACACAGGTACCGCATGCGAAAGATGGATAAGTACTTCGACAATAATGGTGAACTACATTCTACTGCTCCATCGGGTAACAATAGAGGTCATAGAGTTTTTGAAATAGTCAGGAATATCAAGTTTGTTTTCGGGAAGAAGACAAAAGACGGAAAAACAAGGAAGGATGCTAAACCAGCTTCGGGAGCTATATTCAAGAAGAAGTCTATTTTCTTCGAGTACTTGCCTTACTGGAAAGAGTTAGATGTGCGGCATGCAATCGATGGTATGCACGTTCAGAAGAACGTGTTTGAAAGCATAATGGGCACCTTGCTAGACATAAAGGGCAAAACAAAAGAAGGGCTCAATTCACGCATGGACTTGGTAGATTTAGGCATAAAAAAGGAACTACATCCCGTTCTTCAAGAAAATGGGAAGTACCATCTCCCAGCAGCAAGCTACAATCTCAATGTAGATGAGAAACATGCGATGTGTGTTTGGCTCAAGAATTTGAAAGTCCCATCCGGATTCTGCTCTAGCATACGGAGTATTGTGTCAATGAAAGACCTGACAATCACCAACTACAACTCACATGATTGCCATGTCATGCTGACTACATTCCTACCTATTGCCATCAGGGCTATAAATCCTTTGTTTTTAAAGATGGCAATCACACGGTTGTGCTACTTTTTCAACAGGATTTCACAAAAGGTAATTGGCCGTGATGAGTTGGCGTCTCTTCAGGAATTCACAGTGGAGACAATATCACAGTTTGAGATGTGTTTCCCTCCATCGTTCTTTGATATTATGGTGCACCTTGTGGTGCACTTGGTGCCACAAATAGAAGCATTGGGTCCTATGTACTTGCATGAAATGTGGACGTATGAGCGTTTCATGTCAATACTGAATGGCTATGTATCAACCCGTGCTTGTCCCGAGGCATCCATGATAGAGGGGTACTGTACCGAAGAGGCCATTGAGTCCGGAGGTCCATTCTGCAATAGTATCCTAAAAGACCAGGTTGCAATAGGTCTGCCTCCGTCACGACACGAGGGTAGACTGTATGGAAGCGGGAGGATGGGACGGAAATCTTTCATCCCACCGGATTACGATATAGTACTTGAGGCACATCAGAGCATCCTACATCAGCTAACGATAATGGAGCCATTTATCCAACAACACATCAATGAGCTTCGCGAGCAAAATCCTGGGCATACGGATGATTGGGTAATGAAGCAACATAAGCAGCGGTTCAACACATGGCTAATGGTGAAGGACATTCCACGTGGAGAAACAATAGAAGAACAAACCATCAAGGGCTTGGCATCTGGACCATCACGCCAGGTCACAACATGGCAAACCTATGACATTAGTGGATTCACATTTTGTACCAAGTCCAAGGACAAAAAGAGCATGTCACAAAACAGTGGTGTTCGATGCGAAGCCATAGATGATGAAACTGGTGAGATTATTACATATTTTGGCTTTATTGAGGACATATGGGAACTAGACTATGGTACATTTCAGATCTCGGTTTTCCGATGTCAATGGGTTGAAGACAAACATGTCACGGTAGACAACTATGGGGTCAGAGTTCTTGATCTAAGTAAGGTAGGTTACAAAGATGACCCATGGATCCTTGCTAATCGTGCTGCACAGGTCTTCTATGCTGAACAGATCATTTCTAACAATGAGAAGAAAAGCACCGACAAACCGAAGCATGTAGTTTTTCCTGGAAAACAACAAGCTATAGGAGTTGATGGTGTATCTGATTTAGAGGATTTTAACCAGTTCAATGACATGTCTCTTTTCATAGACCATCCAACCAAGATAAGGAACGTTGAGCGAAGCATCCCACGCAATTCGATGCCCTGGGTACGCCACGATGGACAAGGCAGAACAATAGCTCCCTAGATTATATAGTTGTCATGTAATTGATTATTGTTAGGACATGTCATGTAATTGATTATTGTTAGCGACAAACCGAAGCATGTAATTTTACATGACTTTCTAGAGAGGAGAGGGAGAGGGAGAGAGAGCTATTGTTGCCAATGCGCTCGGAGCAGGTCCAGCACTTACCGTCTGTGCGGATGCAGCACTTTGCACATCGAGAATGCCCGTTCTTGCACTGATTTTACACAGAGCAGAGCATCATGCTGGAGCCTACCGATCAATATGTACTGTATATATACATGCATGGTAATCTGACTTGCCATGAAAACTTCGCACTGGAAGGGTAGGCAGCAGATGTCACACTCCAGCGCGTCCTTTCTCAATGGATAGTGTCACAGTCGCCTCTTCCTCATCCTCCAACCCCGCCTCTTCCTCATCCTCCACCACCACCTTGGCTTTCTTTGGAGTGCCGCCGTCATGGTTTATCACCTAGAACGAGGTAAAATAAAAGCAGGGAGGACTATTCGACTAATATATACATATCAGGCAGTAAGAAACAAGCATCTTCAAAGAACATGTTGTAAAAGAACTTGGAAAGATGTTTACCAGATCTGATACTTGTGAAAGAACTTCACACCAATGGTGATGAGAGACGCGAAGCCATGAGACGACGTAGTATTTAAACACTACAAGAACTGGCATTCTAGTGACAGAGGAGGGAGAGAGAGGGAAGAGAGAGGAGGGAAAGAGGAGAGAGAGAGGAGAGAGAGAGAGGAGAGAGAGGAGAGAGAGGAGAGAGAGGAGAGAGAGAGGATAGAGAGAGAGGAGAGAGAGAGGGAGAGGGGAGAGAGAGGAGCTAGGGAGAGGAGAGAGAGGAGAGAGAGGATAGAGAGAGAGAGAGGAGATAGGGAGAGGAGAGAGAGGAGAGAGAGGGAGAGATAGAGGAGGGAGAGAGAGGGAAGAGAGAGGAGGGAGAGGGGAGAGAGAGGAGGGAGAGGGGAGAGAGAGGAGAGAGAGGAGAGAGAGAGGGGAGAGAGAGGGGAGAGAGAGAGAAGTAATATATAAATATATATATTATGTATACTAAATATATATTTATATATTTAATATGTACAAAAATTTATATACTTAATGTATGAATATACAATAAAAAATAATATACTAAAAACATTTCTACTGGCGGTTGACAATGAAAACCGCCAGTAGAAATTAATTTTTACTGGCGGTTGTCGATGAAAACCGCCAGTAGAAATGGCCTCCACAGTCTGTGGATGGCATTTCTACTGGCGGTTTTCATTGTCAACCGCCAGTAGAAATATCTCCTATATAAAGGAGCGCGCGCGGGGCCGAAAAATTTCACTAAGTCTGGCGCCCTGTCTTTCCATCTTCCCGCCGTCAGGCTGCCAAAATTTTCCCCGGCGATTTTCTCCGCCGTGCGCCGCCGTCGTTCACGCCGTCGTCCACGTCATCGTCCCC
Source organism: Zea luxurians (assembly GCA_029449295.1). Taxonomy (NCBI): domain Eukaryota; kingdom Viridiplantae; phylum Streptophyta; class Magnoliopsida; order Poales; family Poaceae; genus Zea; species Zea luxurians. The sequence continues at coordinate 5,171,448 of JAOPSE010000005.1, read as the reverse complement.
GCGCCGTAGGTAAGTTCTTCTCTCTCTCTCCCTTTCTTCGTCTATGATCGTTCGGGCGCCCTCGGCCGGGCGCCATGCGCGCCGCCGCCGCGCGCACGCGGGCGCACGCCGCCGCCGCCGCCGTCTCGGGCTAGGAAGAGTGAGAGAGTGAGAGGGAAGAGAGAGGAGGAAGAGGGAAGAGAGGGAGACCCCTGCGCGCGTCTCTGCAGAGAGTGAGAGAGAGGAGGGCGCACGCGCCGCCGCCGCCGAGAGGGAGGAAGAGAGAGGAAGGAGAGGGAGAGGGAAGAGAGAGGAGGGAGAGGGAGAGAGATAGAGGGAGGGAGAGGAGGGTGAGAGAGAGAGAGAGGAGGGAGAGGAGAGAGATAGAGAGAGGGAGAGAGATAGAGGGAGAGGAGAGAGATAGAGGGAGGGAGAGGAGGGTGAGAGAGAGAGAGGAGGGAGAGGAGAGAGATAGAGAGAGGGAGAGAGATAGAGGGAGAGGAGATAGATAGAGGGAGGGAGAGGAGGGTGAGAGAGAGAGAGGAGGGAGAGGAGAGAGATAGAGAGAGGAGAGGAGATGAGAGTATTCATACAATACTTATTTTTATTCATATGTGTGTTCATATGTGTTCAAATGTATGTGTTCAATATATATATGTGTTCATATGTGTTCAAATGTATGTGTTCAATATATATGTGTGTTCATATGTGTTCAAATGTATGTGTTCAATATATATGTGTGTTCATATGTGTTCAAATGTATGTTGAATATATACATTGTAATTTTATCCGTCACAACTCGATAATATACGTATCCGATCCGATCCGAATTCGATCTGAACTCGATAATTTCCGTACGACTCTCCCTCTCTCCCTCTCTATACGTCCTATGCGACTCTCCCTCTCTCCCTCTCCTCGTCCTATACGACTCTCCCTCTCTCCCTCTCTATACGTAACTCGATAATATCCATACGATTCTCCCTCTCTCCCTCTTTATACGTCCTATGCGACTCTCTCCCCGTCCTACACGATACTATACGACTATACGATACTATATGGTTACGGTTTAGGGTTAGGGTTATGGTTAAGGGTTAGGGTTAGGGTTAGGGTTAGGGTTAAGGGTTAGGGTTTAGGGTTAGGGTTAGGGTTAGGGTTAAGGGTTCGGGTTTTGGGTTAAGGGTTCGGGTTTTGGGTTAGGGTTAGGGTTAGGGTTAAGGGTTATAGTTAGGGTTAGGGTTTAGGGTTAAGGGTTCGGGTTTTGGGTTAAGGGTTCGGGTTTTGGGTTAAGGGTTCGGGTTTTGGGTTAGGGTTAGGGTTAAGGGTTTAGGGTTAGGGTTAAGGGTTATAGTTAGGGTTAGGGTTAGGGTTAAGGGTTAGGGTTTAGGGTTAGGGTTAGGGTTTTGGGTTAAGGGTTCGGGTTTTGGGTTAGGGTTAGGGTTAGGGTTAAGGGTTATAGTTAGGGTTAGGGTTTAGGGTTAAGGGTTCGGGTTTTGGGTTAAGGGTTCGGGTTTTGGGTTAAGGGTTAGGGTTAAGGGTTTAGGGTTAGGGTTAAGGGTTATAGTTAGGGTTAGGGTTAGGGTTAAGGGTTAGGGTTTAGGGTTAGGGTTAGGGTTAAGGGTTCGGGTTTTGGGTTAAGGGTTCGGGTTTTGGGTTAGGTTTAGGGTTAAGGGTTATAGTTAGGGTTAGGGTTAGGGTTTAGGGTTAAGGGTTCGGGTTTTGGGTTAAGGGTTCGGGTTTTGGGTTAAGGGTTCGGGTTTTGGGTTAGGGTTAGGGTTAAGGGTTTAGGGTTAGGGTTTAGGGTTAGGGTTAGGGTTAAGGGTTTAGTGCCTGAGGATGTATTTAATTATACTATTTGTTAATATGAATTTAATTATTGCTTACGTTAATATGTGTTAATATGTATTTAATTATTGCTTATGTATTTGTATATATATAGCTCAATGAGTTCTCCGATCAAGGACCAAGATTTAGTGCCCGAGCACATGGACAAGAGTGTTGCTCAAGAACAATCCAGCAGTGAAGGATATGAAACGCCTAGCGACCCTTTTCCTACCACTAGCATAGATAGGGCCGCTCTCCGTGAGTTGCAACGTGACCCTACTTATGATCCACAAGAAGCTGAGGTAAAAGTACGCATCTTTAGCTTCGTATGTGTACCCTACTGATTTCACATGCATGATCTCTTGTGCATTTTATTACATGAATAGGAGGTCGTGTCTGAATTTCGTGCGATACTCGAAGAAGCCGTGGCACGAAACGAAGACGTACCGGAGCCGACCCAAGACGCACCGGAACAGACCAAGACAACAACCGAGACGTCAAGGAAAAGGAAGCAGAGCGATCGAAAAAGAGGTGACAGGGGGCTGAACAAGTTTCCCGACAAAACATACAAAATCTCAGACGTGAGCCCGAAAGGTCAGCCCCTAGCTCCAGAAGAGGCACTACCTAAGTTCCGGAATGCACTTGGGTTTTTAGTTAGAGATAATCTTGACATAACAATACGACAGTGGAGAGATGTGTCAGATGATGTCAAGAATCAAATATGGAATAAGCTATTAATGAGGTTCGTTCTGCCTCGGGGTTTAGAAGAACTCGTGAAGGAATACACGATGAAGCAGCTTGCAATCAATTTCCGAAACTGGAGGTCTGAGATGAACACAAAGTTTGCAAAGAAAGGTCTGGACCCAACCAAAAAATATAAAATCTCAGCAGGTCAGTGGGCAGTATTTCTAGAGCAGAGGAGCAGCCCTGATTTCATATCTCTAAGTGAGGCAAATTCGGAACTATCAAAGAAGAACAAGTACCGCCACCACCTAGGCACAGGTGGTTACAAGCGGCAGGTTCCTAAATGGAGACAAGAAGACGCCGAGAAGAAGGCTGCAGGGTTGCCGACGCTGTCCGAGCAACTTGGTGAAAGGGCGGCAAATTGGCTCCGTGCTAGAAAACCAAGGGAAACCGAGACCGGTGTATCTTTTGATGATCCCATTGTCGAAGAAGCGGCAAAAAGCATATATACAATGGCAGCTAAGCAGAGCGAAGGAACTTTTAAGCCACAAAGGGAAAGAGACATCCTAACGGCTGGTCTCGGTAACCCTGAGCATCCTGGCCGTGTACGAGGAATCTCGTCTAAGGAAGGATGGAAGGAAGGATTCGGACAACAGTGGGAAGGTCTGTACAGGAAATGTGATCGATACAAGGAAGAGATGGCGGATTATTTTAAGGAGGAGGCCAAGAAAGAGTTCAAAGCCATGATGTCTCAAATGCTATCGAATCCTCCTCCAGAATTGATGCAACAGTTGGCGAGTGCGATGTCTGTTCAACAGATGACCACTCCACAAATACAAATAATTCCAGCAGCTCAACCGCCGGCTTCCACAGATTGTACGACATTACCAAGCTCTGTTGCTTCAACGGGAAATAAGGACCGTTATCCAGTTGATGACATCACAAGGCCTGTGGCGTGCACACTGGTTATAAGATATGGTATTAACAATAAACGTACAAAGAAAGTAGCCACAGGCCTTGCGATCCCAGGACGTAAGTTCCATGGAAACGATATTCCAGATGATTATTGCAAAGTAGAAGTGACGTCGATCGTCCAAGGATCCGAGGACGACATGCTAGACATCCCTGGGCCCGAAGGTATCGAGAAACTTGGACAAGCTATCAATAATTTTATCCTTTGGCCTCGAAGGGATGTCGATTTGCTTGATTGGTCGAATTCGTCGCAGGCGTCGCAGGCCCAACCGTCTCCGCCTTCTCAAATTTTTGTTCCTATTGTACATCCATCATCCTCACCTCCTCAAACTTCACATGCTGCTCCTCATCCTTTTTCTGACCCACCGTCTCCGCCACAAGCATCACCATTCAGGGCTCCACCACCTTCTCCTCCCCATCCTCTTGGTGACCCACTGTCTACGCCACCATCAAGGGATCCACCTTCTCCACAACCATCAAAGGATTCAAGGCCATCAAAGAAATCTAAACTTCCTATTCCAAAATTGGTGTCCCCGTATCAGAAAAAGAAGAGTAAAGCTACTACTGCTGGCACAGCTCAGTTTTTGAAAGGGATTGGACGGAGCCTCACGTCACAAACTGTTGATTTGGCCAAGCACGAGGAGTCTACAAAAAAGGCTGAGGCAATGGCCGCAAAGATAAAGAAGCCAACTAAGGCAGATTACAAAAACGTGCCTAAAAAATATGTGCCGGGCAGACCTCTGCTACCTCTTGAGAAACTAAGAAAGGTCCCGGCTGGTGTTAAAAGGTTGCATGACTGGTACATGCGGGCATCATCGGTTGGCATAGACACCATCAGTGTGCATATACCAGACCATGCTTTTATTGGTTCGGACCAAAAGGCCGTTGTTACATTCGAGGACATGTGGTTAATGATGAACCTTCAGAGACTCGACGTGCAACTTGTAACGATGTTTGCATTGTAAGTGTCGCTCATACTTCCACATATGTGTGTTATTATTAGTGAGTTGTATAAAATTTCAATATCTGACATGCACGTGTGACTTGCAGAATGCAACATGATCAGCAGGAGATTCTTTACGGTACCAAGCCCAATGCTAGTGCCAGTAAAAGGGTTGGGTATCTCAACCCAATACTTATATCCGAGGAAAGCCACACTTTTAGAATCGGGAAAGACAACGATGAATTACGGGGAAAGACGGACGAAGAAGTTGAGAAGCGTATAAAGGATATGAAGAAGGATTTTGAAGCTCGATACGCCACCTATATAGGACATGCAATGCTTCAATTTCAAGACAGGGAAGCCATAATGGCCCCGTACAACTTTAAGTAAGTGTGATTTTGCATAAATAAAATTAATAATTTCAATACACATGCATCACAAATTTGATTCGTACAGGGACCACTGGATATGCTTCCTCATTTATCCTAAGGTTGGAAAGGTGCTGGTGCTCGACTCCTTGAACTTCGACCCTTCGACATATGCAGAATTCCTCAGCATCTTAGAGCTGTAAGCCTTTTCTATGCATGCATACTTTTATCGATTAAAATTTGAGAATAACATGGTGATTCTATTTGAGATCACAGGGCTTATAGATTCTATAAGATGAGAGGTGGAAAGTACGACCTGTCGAAAAAAGGCGTGCCACTAGACATCCATCATCACTGGCCGGTAAGTATGTGATTTTATGAATACATATCATACACAATGTTGCAACTAAATAACCAATCTCCCGTTATGTAGTGCCACAAGCAACCACAAGGATCGGTCCTATGTGGATTCTATGCGTGCGAGTTCATGAGAGTGAACGGACGATACATCACGAACCCTGACAAGGTATTATTAGTAATAGTCAAGTATGTATTTATGTCATTAAAGATGCAAATGTGTTATTATTGAGTATAAATAGATGATGTTTATAAAATTCCTTTACAGCAATTTCAACGAGGAAACCCGGAGAACTTGACCGAAGCTGCATTGTATGGCATAATCGAGGACCTCTGCACATTCATATTGAAAGAGGTCATACCCGCAGAAGGAAAATATCACGATGCTTCCAGGACATTAGCTTTGCCAGAGTTCAGAATACTAACAGAAATTAGTAGATTATCTCTTAGCCGAGATAGTTATTAGAGCTTAGGTGAAAACTTATGATGTATAGAATGCATGAAGCATATATGGTTGTAAACAGAATACTTTGATGTATATAAATGTATGATAGAATTTAATTTCATGTTGCTTTCAATATCAATATAGATCTATATATATATGTTTGTGTGTGTGTAAATAAATATATATATAATTCAGTATTGTTTGAAATTTTGAAAAAAAGGCGGGAAAACTTCCACTGGCGGCTAAATAAAGAAAACCGCCAGTGAAAAGTGCATTTCCACTGGCGGTTTGCTTTATAAAACTGCCAGTGGAAATGCATTTCCACTGGCGGTTTTCTTTATTCAGCCGCCAGTGGAAATGCACTTTTCACTGGCGGTTCCTTAAGAAAACCGCCAGTGAAAATGCACTTTTCACTGGCGGTTCCTTAAGAAAACCGCCAGTGAAAATGCACTTTTCACTGGCGGTTCCAAAATAACCGCCAGTGGAAATGCTGATTTCCACTGACCCCTAGCACTGGCGGTACTGAAAAACGCCAGTGTAAATAGGTTTAGAACCGCCACTATAGAGCTTCTGTGTACTAGTGAACAAAGGGGAAAATAAAACCAGAAAAAGGAAAAAGATAAAAGAAAAAAAAGAAAACAACGCCTGGGTTGATTCCTGTTCACCTCGGCCCATTCTCCTTTTGAATCCGCGCGGCCCATCTCCCCTGCGCATACTCAGCAACTGGCCTGTGGGCCACTTGGTAGCCAGCTGCGCGCGCCCGCTTCCTTGTTCCGTCTCTGGCCGGTGGACCCACTGTTCAGAAGCTCTGGGCATGCCTCGTTTCGCTGGGGCGCGGGACCACCTCGTCAGCCCAGCTCTCTTCCTCGCCGCAACGAACGCGCGTGCATGGCGGGCGACCATAACAACCGCGCCGAACGCTGCGGAGCTTGCGTGCCCATAAGAAACCCGCTTGACCTCGCCTCCCTCGCGCCCCCATTATTTTCTTTTCTCTCCACTGCCGCTGCTACGCCATCACAGTTGCGCCATCGTGCTCTGCACGGAGACTACCGCCGCTGTAAATCGCCGCCGCGGAACCGGGGGAAAAAGCTTGTCACCGGGGAAGCCCTGCTGCTACTGCGGAAGCCTGGTCGGCAGCCATTGCTCCCTCCCAAGCAACATCCAGTCAGAGCGCCCCCTCTCTGTTTCCTCTCTTCGTAGCCGCGCGGAACGACGAAAGCAGAGGGGAGAGATTGGAGAAGCGGGCGGCCGCGGTCGATTCGGACCTCTGGGCAGTGCCGAGATCGCGGAACCAGGCCAGGGGCATCTCCGGGACGTCTGGGTGCTGGGGCGCCCGCGGGACTGGGGGCAATTCCTCGCCGTTGATCGGTCTCTGCCGCGGGCAACTTCACACCGCGACCGGGTACTTCTACGGCGTCAAGTCCGGTATGTCACCCATCCATGAGTTCACCGTAGTCTCCGTATTGTGTCGATGCTGTCAAATTTGGGAATGGTCTCCTTGGGCGCGGGCGTGCAGTTCACCGGCGTAATCGTCGCCGCGGTGAAGGTCTCGGCTATTGTGTGCCCAGCGTAAGGGAGGAGACGGGCTAGGGCCATCGATCTTGCGATGTGCGGTTAGGACTGGAAGATGTGATTGCGGGTGCTCCTGGCCATTGATCTAACCACGGTCGGCCAGGATTAGGACATGACTCACCCCTTTCGCGGCATGCAATCTGCGCCGTTGGTCTGCATCGGGTGGTTAGGATCGGATTTGGGCAAAGCGCTTCTCTGTCGTTGGATTCCGATCTAGCGATCCTGGATACCTATCGACTTACTCGTTGTCAGATCTAATCCCTACCGCGAAATTTAGATCCGGCGGCAGATATCGAGCGATACCCTTTCGTCCAGGCACTTTTCTCATAGAACCCCTGAGTAAGATGAAATTCAACCCGCAGTCCTAGGTCAGGGACGCCTATGTCTGGGATTTATTTGCGCCAGAGTCCCTACCCTTTTATGAATTTGAGGCCCAGTCCAGAATGGTATTTAACCCGAGAATGTAAATTACAAATTGATTTTTAATGTATAAATAATGGCTAGAACTTATAAAATTCATAGAAAATTCATATGAGCTCCAAATTAACCCATTCCAGTTCCTAAAATTTTGTAATTTTATTCTCTAACACTTAGAGTCTCTGTTTTGTCATAAAAACAGTAAGAAAATTAATCCCTCACGTAATCCTATTTTAAGTACATAAAACTTTTAGAAATTCATATCTTAAAATCTATAACTCCAAAAATTATGATTCTTGTTCATAGGATTTTATTTTAATGTGTAGATTATTACTCTGTATTTTTTTACATGTTTGGTGTGATGTTAATTTTCTCTATATATTGTGCTTGTTTGTATTGTGGCGAGTAGAAGAACACGTGACTGAAGATCCTGGTGAGCAGCAGATAGAAGTAGCTGAGCAGGAGCTCATTGAAGGCAAGTTGTGCCCTTGATCACTTTTGTTACCCAACAATGTTCTTTATAATCATTTACCATGCATAGGTTAATTTTGATGGGACCCAATATGTCACCCTAGATTGTTTATCTCATTACCTTGTTTACCCCTGAATCACTTGGGTAGTTTTGATATTGCTTTACATGGTTTTTGGGATAATCATTTATTATATCTACGTTCCAATTCTTTTGTTATTTTATTTATGTTCATGTCAAGATCATTAATGTTAATTGGAACATAGAGCTTAACTTGAGAAACACGTGCCACCACAAGGGTTTATGGACGCCCTTGGCTGATTAATTAGGAAAGCTAGTGGAGGACTACCTTACCCGAAAGGGTCAAGGGCAGTAGGGGAGTGGTCAGTGTAGGGAGGTCCTTAGTTGATTTTGCTGCGATGGCGGTCAGGCAAGAACCCTGCATTGGAGCTTCCTATAAATTGTAGCGGGTTTTCTGAAGCTAGTGGAACTTTGTAAAGGCCTCGTAGTGTTACCCTGCCTCGCCTCCTTGGTAGAGGTGTATGGGAAGTCGCGATCCCTTGGCTGATGGGTAACATGACTTGTGGGTAAAGGGTACAACCTCTGCAGAGTGTAAAACTGGTATACTAGCCGAGCTCACGGTCATGAGCAGCTCAGGACTCTCTGATGATTAAATTATGGAACTTAAATTCAATTTTGTCATTTGCATATATGCATGGGTTTATTATTAATTTTGTTATATTATTTATTAAGGTTTGGTATTTACTTACATCTAGTAATTGCTAATAAAAGTTTGACCAACATTAAAAGCAATGCTCAGCTTTAACCATTCTCTTTGATAAGCCTTACACTCCATGAGCTCCCACCTTTGGTGAGTTCATGTCACATTATTCCCCACAACTTGTTGAACTATGAACGTATGTGAGCTCACCCTTGTTGTCTCACACCCCCCCACAGGAGAAGAACAGGTGGTCGAAGAGGAGCCCCCTAACACTGAGGCATTCGACTTGATCTAGGTGGCGTTTCTCAGTTGGCATTGGCGCCGACGATCCTTAGTTCGTTTTATATTTATCCTTTTATTTTGTAATAAGTCTTCCGCTATGTAATAAATACTCTGATGTTATTGTGACATTTATCTCTATACACTCTGTTATTATATATGTTGTCTTCTTGGCGCATGTATGAGATGCACCCGGCTTTGTTCCTTAAATCCAGGTGTGACATTACGGAAGCAAGGAGACGTCAGCAAGGACTCGACAGCCCCAACAGCTGTCCTTCTGCAAGGCTCCAACGCTCCTCCGACGGCCACGACATCACATGAACAGGGTGCCAAAACCTCTCTGGCTGCCACGATGGCATGTACTTAGGGCTCTAGCTCCTCTCTGCTAGACACGTTAGCACACTGCTACATCCCCCATTGTACACCTGGGCCCTCTCCTTACGCCTATAAAAGGAAGGTCCAGGGCTCTCGTACGAGAAGGTTGGCCGTGCGAGAGAACGGGTCGGCGCGTAGGGCTCTCTCTCTCTCCCACGCGGACGCTTGTAACCCACTACTGCAAGCGCACCCGACCTGGGCGCAGGACAACACGAAGGCCGTGGGTTTTCCCCCTTTTGCCTGTCTCCTTCCCCCCTTCGTGCTCTATCTCGCGCCGACCCATCTGGGCTGGGACACACGGCGACAATTTACTCGTCGGTCCAGGGACCCCCCCGGGGTCGAAACGCTGACAAATAGCTAAAACAAAAGCCTAGTTCTAACATAGGTAGCCTAAACCCTAAACCATATTACATGACTCACTAACTTAGAGCTCATTGTCACTAAAGGATGGCATCTGATCTGACTCATATTCAACACCCCACATGTTTTTGAAGTGCTCGGCGAAGTCACAGTCTTCACCGAGGTGTGCTTCAGTAGGGATAAATGAGGACAAGTCAGAGGGCACGTAGTTGTCATCAACATGGTTGTTATCGTTGTTCACCTTGTCCAAATACTCTTGGAACGACAGAGAGTCCTGCTTTAGCATGCACAATATGTCCTCCAATGCTACACGGAGCTTGGTAGCGTCAAATGAGATCAAACCTCGTCCCAGACGGATTGTTTCCCTGGCTACGGAAAAAATCTTGTCGGATATCTCTTGCATCCTTCCAATTTCCTTATTGGCTATGGAATTTGTCGAATCCATCTAATGTGGATTTAGGTCGTTAGTATACGATAGCATGGAGACAATCTAACTTTCAGGTAATTACATGGTTTTAGAATAGATTTGTGACATGAAGTGGCTTGGCTAATCACACACAAATAATCACAACTAGTACTAATTGTTGGTATCTCATACAGTTCAAACCCTAAACAAACGATAAATGTGTCAAGTAATTGTAGCGGAAACACAGACCAATGTGTTATAACCCCTAAATCTGTCCAACAAACAGCTAAAAATGAACCCTAAACCGACATCCCCAAGCAAACCGAGTGCAATATGGTACAAGTAGAGATGAACATCACCTTGGTTAAACCGGAACTTAGTAGCGAACACGAACAACCGGATTTGTCGTGTAGATCTGAAGGACACATATCAAACACAAATCATTAGAATGATTACAACATGTTCAGATTTACTCATGCATAGAAGGAAACAATAATATTCATGGATCTGCTTATCACTCGCACACATGTTCAACTGAAGTGAAGTTCATCAACATACATTTCCAAGTCAGGATGCAGGAACACCAACACGTAGACCGGATCTGTGACCAAGATAACAAATCCCAGTTACAAAAAGATAAGAACACAATTACAATTTGAGGTGGCACTTGTTTGCTTGAATTGTATGATGCATGACATTCCTAGAACGGACGGGATCGAATCACAAAGGTAAGGTGCAAACCCTAAACACGACGCATCTATGGTGGAAAACCCAGAAACGACGTATGAGCAACAAAGGGGTGTGGATGATAGAGAAATGTGGGAGACCATACCTCTGTAGGAGCCGGCGACAATAGAGCGGACACCTGCAAGCGGCTTGTCACGTCTGTAGGAGCCGCAACCAAAAGTACGACGAGCCGTGACACGAATCAATGAGGTGGGACAAAATGGAGGAGAATGTAGGGGAGATACGGATGCAAGATGGGGGAGGTACGTCGCGGTCAACAGCAGAGAGCGAGAGGATGGCAAATGGAGGAGATGGGAGGGAGGGTTGGGATGCCGAAGAAATGGAGCAGAGCATACATGCGAAGATGACGACGTGACCTCAACGGATGTCAACGACAGAGGTTGGGGTTGAAACCCTAAAGGGCAGCATGAGTGTTCACGGGATGCCAGTGGCTTCTTCAAGACACGGGGCTTCGGCGGCTTCTCCCGACCCGTTGTGGGGCGGCTTTGCCCGGAAGCGCGGCCTATGGAAGCTCCCCAAGAAGCTGGGCATTTGGGAAGGTTGGGCAGCTTCTGCCTGCCAAAATCTACCCAAAAGCTGATCCAAACAGGGGAATTAGTCTCATCCGTGAGTGTCCACCGTTGGCAAAGCATATCTCTACTAACTAATAAGAGAGGAGTGTAGACTGCCCCCGCCTCCCTACCCTGCCCGCCCGCCCGCGAACGCCAGGATTTTCGCATCGCGCCTCCGTCTCCCAGGATTGTCGTGCCTCCGCCATTTTCGCCGCCGGAGGGACGCCATGCCCCGGAAGGACGGGAGCGCGCCAGAGAGGTTGTTCCCTGGAGGCTGAGGTCGCGCAGCGCCGCGAGCGAGGGGAGCGACAGCGGGAGCGTCCCTGCCAGGCCGGCATTCTTGAGGTCGAGGTTGCCGACGCGGCCCTCTTGCCCCAGCTCGGATCCGCCTGGGCGCGCCACGTCATCGTCCTCGCCGGCCCCGCCGGCACGGTGCTAATCCTCATCGAGCTCGTCGCGCTATCCTACACCCCCTCCGGATCCGCCAAGTGGATGAAGCATCCACTCTCTCTGTCGTCCAAGCCGTGGAGCCCCATACTGGCCTCCGACGCCATCTTCGCACTCTGCGACGTCGGCACGCCGTGGCGCAGCCAGTGGAAGCTCTTCTCCTGCCCGCTTGCCATGCTCACGGGGGGTTGGGCGCCCGTGGAGCGAGCTGTGTGAGGAGACGTATTCGAGGTCCTCAAGCGTCCCCGGCTCCTGGCTGGGGCTGGCGGCCGTCGGGTCCTTATGATCGGCGGGCTCAGGTCCTCCTTCGCCATGGATGCGTCGTGCTCCACGGTCTTAATACTTCGCCTAGATCTGGCCACCATGGAGTGGGAGGAAGTTGGGCGCATGCCGCCCAATATGTACCGCTGCTTCACTGGCCTATGCGAGGATGCCTCACAGAGAGGTGCCATACCGGCCGCTGCTGCCGGGGGTAACAATAAGGTCAAAGTTTTCAAAGGCGATGGGAAGGTGTGGTTCGCAGGTAAGCGAGTGCGCGTGAAGCTTGCAATGTAGGAGGAAGATGAGATGGGGAGCAGTGGCAAGTGGGACTGGGTGGATGGTCTTCCTGGCTATGGTGATGTAGAGAGTTTATTTTAGTACAAATAGCAACCGTATGTCCTACCTGATCTAAACCGCAACACTAATTTTATTATGTGATGTTTTCCACTTATTATGTGATGTTTTCCACTATGCGAGGTTGTTGGTATAGAATTTATTTTGTATATTTGATCAAATAATTTGTGTGTCGTTGCAGCGTATGGCCATTGTACAGGCTCTTTGGCTCGTGTGTTGCGACAGTCGTGATGGCTACTGCGCAAGTCACCAAACATGATGGCACAGTTTTTCGTTGTACCGGTAAACACTAATGACCAACCCAATGACTTAGATTACTTGATTTGTTTTGTGTGCTTTGTGCTGAAGGTGTTTCTTAATTCTAGCATGGCAGACAGGAAGTGAATGTGGAGTTGAAGAAGGAAGTTGATGTATGGGGTATGATGTTGTTTGTGTGAAGTTTCCGATAGTGAGTATATTGGTAGTTTCTTGTTTTTTTTTTCTTTCTATATATGACATCTTTGCCATTTTAAATTTTCATGGATGACTGGTAAATATAACTGATAAAATTTCATGTGTTCATGTCCATATCTGATTGTGTCAGCTCACTTAATCATGCAAATTCTGAAATGATCATATCATATAACTTTGATTCCTTTCAAATAATTTAATTTATGAAACAACTATGTTTGTAAATGGATATATTGATTCCGTAGCAACGCACGGGCATATATCTAGTCAAAAATAAACACAGGGACATGGTGTAGATAACACAAGCAACCATCTGTCTTAAAAAACTACTGTCGTGACTAGGGTGATAATGGATTACGATCTAAATACTTATTCACAATAAGTTAGAGCCCTTAATTAATTTTAGTTTAAAAATGGATAGAAATAGAGCTCAATCCTAATTCGATTCATTTTTTAAAATTTTATAGTGTAAAATCTAGAGCCTATTACCACCCCTATTCATGGCACCATTATTTTTTAAATTTTTTGACGGGGTGAAAGGTTCCCCCACCTGATATATTGCATAGAGGCCTAGACCACCGAGAAAAACACAGGGGATACATTTTGAATTAACTTTAAAACTAAATAGGCAATTTATTCACTTTTTAGAGAAGAGTGGATGATCTGATAGCTCTTGTGAACCCTCGTTTCCGAAGTGGAATGAGATAAAGCAGATAAAGCAGCCCAAATGTCCATATAACTTCACTGAAATGAGTTACGGTTTAAAATAGATAGAATGTGTGTGGAATTAAGGTTGCCTTCGGTGGATTGTGTAAAATAGGAAACACGACACTATAAATGATATTGTTTGTGTTTGACACTGTTTCGGAGTGAAGTTTGAAATAGTGAATGAGCTACTGGAGACGGCCTAAGCCATGCGCGCTTACACATCTTCAATGTGTGGCGGTTTATCAAAACACTCATATTCAAACAAACTGTTGTTTTGATATATGGTCACCAATTAAGGCCCCTTTGGGGAACACATGATTGGTAAAACGCAGGAATAGGAAAAACGTAGGAATGAAGTTGCATGCCTACATGAATTTAAAATATAGGAACACTATTAAATAGAGTGTTTGGATGTAATATAGGAAAAACACACGAATTAGAGGAAAGAGATAGACATAAAAGGAGAGTTTCAAAGAAGTTGGACATCTTGTTAGAAATCCTCTAAAATCTCACTACAATGAGCAATACTATAGAAATATAGGAAAATTTCCTATATGATTTCAGTTCTCTAAAATTCCTCTACTTTCGTAGAATTTTGTTTGGATTCACAGGAACTAGCTTTTATAATCTACCTAGGAATCCAAACGGCCATAACTTGTGGGCAGTGCATGCACCCCACGGAAAGAGAGAAAAAATGAATGTTGTCTCTCTCTTTCTCTCTTATTGCTGCGCGGCTACCCATGCGCTTCTCCTGCAGTGTTTCCATGTTCATCTTTTGTTGGCACCATCTGGAACAGCGTCCGACATCTAGAGTTGGATCGCTCCATCCAGTGCATGCCATAGTTCGATTAAGAGTAAAGTACACCACGGGTCACTAATGAGGTATTTGGTTTGATGAATCACTCTATCCAAAATGAAGTGGTGCATCGTAGGTCTATTCCTCAAATTTGGTGGGATGACTCCATTCCACATATTAGTACTAAACAACTAACTATGAGAAATGAGGTGGTGATGGATTAACTCACTCCATTTCACAAACCAAACAAAAAAGTGAGGAGTGAGAAGATGATGGAATATATCATTCCTCAAACCAAACACTCCATAAGCTTGTTTAGTCGTGTCATTCACGTCTCTAAACACATGTAGTGTGTGACAGAACAAGTTTAGGGGTCTAAGAATTCGTTTGAAAGTTGGAAGACCACGCCAAACAAGTTTAGGGATCTAAAATTTTGTTGAGGGACCTAGATGACACGGCTGAATAAGTTTAGAAACCTATAGTGCTCTTGGATGATTATTCTCGTATCAGCAGTCAACACAAAACCGGACTTTTCCATGGTATTGTGTTTTGAGGCTGGCAAATCTCTACAAGGAGTGAAGGACGTCTCGTCTACACGCTCGTCTTCCCCAGACAAGTTTCAGGTGCCCATAGAAGTTTGACATCTGAACCGAAAACAGGAATTGTATAGACTGACAAGTTTCAGGTGCCCATAGAAGTTTGACATCTGAACCGAAAACAGGAATTGTATAGACTATAGAAAACTAATTGCGTTTATCAAAAAATATTGTCTGCTTTCTGCTGTATTAATACAAACAGGCATTGTATGTTCCAAAAGAAAATTAAAACAGGCACTGTCAGTGTTGCAATTGTGCAATGTAAATGAGCCCAGCCCACAAACACAACGAAAAGCACGACACATATTCAACAGCTTCAAATCTGCCGCAAGTAGTTATTCAATCTCTGCTATGTCAAAAACCCCCAATAAAAAGCTTTTTGCTACAAGGAACAGCAACAGCTCCCATGGCTGAGGGCAAAAGGTTCCTCCTCCTCATTAGTACCTGCTTCGCCACGCGTTCCAGTTAAGCTTCAGCTGGTACCACAGAGGAGAGACCCCGTGGACTCCCCTCGACAGCCGAGGATCAAACACGTTGAACTCACACCTTCGCAGGGTATCCAGGAGGACCTGGGCCGGCAAGGCTGGGAGGAGCACAGGGATCGCCTCTTTGGGCACGGACGGTGCCAACTCCCGCGCCTTGTGCAAGTGAGCCTCCGCAACAGATGCAACCTTGAAAACTGCGTCTGGCAGCCTCTCGCCTGCCCTGACCTCCGACCTGCCGCCCTCCCGTGTGATGAGCAGGCCGCATTCCTCGGCCACACTAGCTGGGATATTATGTACCGTCCCTTGCTTATTTACATGGTGCGGCAGCGCCTTGAGCAGTAACAGAAGCCCGCTGGCCTTGCCGATGTGAGAGGCGGCGTGGTCAGCCACGGTGGACTGTATTCCGCCAGCCTGCAAGGTCATGTAAAGGATGGTGGACTGGGTGTCCTCCGCATACCTCTCCAACTCCGCGCTCGTCCCAGGAATGGTGCCTTCCTCACGGTTGGCGTCGTTGATCCTCGCCTCCACGGACCGCTTCAGCCAGTGCTTGCTAACCTTGTGGTCTGCGATGACCGAAGAGAGCGCCTGGGCAACTGGGTGCTCGACCAGCTTGTTGCCAAAGACCTTGTCGACCGCCTCCTTCCACCAGAGGAGGCGCATGAGGCCGGTCCGGGGGTCGGACACCACATCCATGGCCCTTGCTGTCTCGATGTTGAAGGCGCGGAAGGTGAACGCTGCCTTGCGCACGGCCGGGGCCAGGTGGAGAAGGCAGAGGTAGTGGTGGTAGTCATAGGCGCGGACTTGCCTCACGCAGTATGAGAGTGCTGTCCGCAGGCTACTGCTTGCTGCAGGCGTGCCGCCGCTCATGAACTCTGCCTTCCTGTATCAGGAAGGAAGGTCCCTGCACCACACAAACAAAAGAAAGGCACATGGTTAGATTAGATTCTGAATATACAACAGCCGAGATTTGTGCACATGTTCATATTAGTTAGGGCCTGTTTGGATTTATTGGCAATAAAAATTAGCTAGCTAATAGTTGCTAACTTTTAGCGGGAAGCTGTTTGCATCCATGTGCTAATAGGTAGTTAGATAGTGAGTTGAAGGTGCATATGAATCATTAGCAACTCCAAATCCTGCTAATGGAACTAGTAATAGTTAGCAGCCCTTCCGTTAACAATTATCAGATTATTAGCAGGTCTGTTTGCCATGAAGAAATCTTACTGACGGGTGCTTTCATCTGAGTTTTATTCTAGATCAACACAATGTTTTGAAATGGACGCCTAACTCATATCAGTCGCTGAGAATTTGGTATTACAACATTCCTTATCACATAATACTTTTATAGTATGCCGTAATTTCTTATGTGACAAACGAATAGCAAATGAAAGCAAAATAGAGCTACAAAGCCACGGCATCAACTAACACCAATAGAATCGGCAAAATGGCCAACCCTTTCCATGATTAAAAACAGGAGCAACATATCCCGCATGGATCCATCTGAGAGATATATGCCAGTGCTTTTATCCCCAGATAAGGCATGAGAACGCTGAACGCAGTACAATCCCATCAAATCCAGAATAACACGAGACGACCAAACGAACCTGATACCATCTAGCGGATCGAGGCGAACCCCGCGAGATCCAAGCAAGCCGAACCCGATTCGAGCCCGCGGCGGCGCAGATTCAGATGGAATAAGGCGGAACGGAGCGACGGGATGAAAGCTACTCACTAAATCCTTTCTCTATGAGGTAACTGAAGGTGTGGCCGTCGCAGTTGTAGGTGAACTTGTTGCTGGCGGGGAGCTTCTGCAGCCACTGGGCGGCAATGGTAGTGAAGTCACCGTGAAATCGACGTACTAGGCCAACACCACGGTGCTCCGCGCCACGAACGTACAATATCGTGAGCGAGCTGGGGGCGGACGGTGGCCCGCAGGCGGTGACCGCGAGTCGTCAGGCGGGCGGCCGGCCGGCGGGAGGCGGGGATGTGCGGTGGGCAGCGCGATACGCAGGTGTGGGATTTTGTGTGGCGGCCCGGTGTGAGGTATCAGGGATGAGAAATTTGGAATTCTGCCTAGTAGCCTTCGCGATTTTACAATCTTTGAGAGTTTTCGTCTAAATTTCATTATAAAACGGTCCTTTATAAATATATCGCACACAATATAATACTTTATATTAATCGAAAGAAGTAATGCATATTTATATGGACATTGAGGGCAGACACAACCGGGTTTAGGGTATGTTTTGTTGGGCTGTAGCCGTGAAAAAAAAAAGTTGTGGTTGACTGTGAGCGGTGAAAAAGCTGATGTAGAGTGTAAGCTGTTAAAAAGTTAAAAAACGTTTGGTGGAAACCACTAAAAGTCGTTAAAAGTTATTTGATATATGTTTTCACGGTTCATCCGAAAGCCACTAAAAGCAGGTCTAATGGTGCTTTCAGTTTTACACTGCGAGGAAGTCGGCTTTTAGAGAGAAAAAAACTGATTCCTAGATCCAGCCTTTTGGTTGGCTTTTAGCTTTTAGGAGCAAAAGCAAAAAGTTAAAAGTCAAACCAAATACATCCTTAGACGAACAACATCTGCGACCAAAGTGAATGCACAAACAATAACAGGGGCAAAATCGTCTCTCAATGCCCTTATAGATATATTTATTTCTTTTTGTTTCATTAAACAATTATAGCTTGTGCCACATGTTTCATAACAGGATTCGGATGAAGTCTGTGAAACGATGGCAAAGTGGTAAAATCTACTTCTCATAATGACAGAATTCCAAATTTCTCATTAGAGATGAAGAGGGGCAGATGGCTGATAAATACTAGGTCTGACAGGTGAGTCCACCAAAAAAATAGATGCGTATGAGGCAAACAGGTACGTGGAAACTTATATTGATCACTGACCAACAGTTAGGCTGCTTTCAACTGTGGACTTTATCCATTGTTTGAGCATCGGTTCAGTCTTAACATCAATAAATTTGGTCGACCAATCGATCGATTCTATTGATATCGACAAACAACAGTGTTAGAGCTAGACCGATAGATACTGAGGGCCTTTTATCCATCGTGTGAGCATTGGTTCGGCTTAAACATCATTGAATTTGGTCGACCGATCGATCGATTTGATCGATATTGACAGACGACGAGGTTAGAGTTGGACCGATAGTTATTGATCGGTGTGTTAGATGATCCTATCGTCACCGACCGCCTTTAGCCACATGGCGCATTGCTCTTCTATTGTGTGGTCCAAATTGTTGCTACATGAATTAATTGTCACGTAGTTGTATCATCACAAATCTCTATCTCTACTATAATTAAAGCATCAGTTTCAACGATCGCCTTACATCATTTTTTTAGTGTAAAATATTAAAAAGCGGTGCAACAGGTGAGGTTTGAACCCACATCCTGATGGAAGAGACACTGAGCGAAACTGTCTAACCAGTAGGACATCATGCTCAGGTATTTATAATATTGAATATAAATTGTACATGTGTATATATATGATTTTTTTTTGTAAAATAAAAAATAATCGTGTTAGGTCGGGCCAGCAATACGGGACGAGGCTACAGCCCAAGCACCACACGGGGCTCGTGTCGGGTTGGCCCAGGCACTATTAAATGGGTCGTGTCTCGAGCCGACTCGCCAGACACGACCCATTTGGTCATCTATACCTCTGCACGATAATGATGGTCCTCGCCTCAGTTGCCACCACCTTATTCGCCATTCTACTTCTTTTCTCTCTCCCCTCACGCCTCCACCTCCGCGCCACCCCATTCTCGGCAGAGGGTGTAGGAGCAGGCGCCTCCTCCCCATATTCGTCCGACACCAGCCCCGACACCGACTCGCACAGTGGCTATTGCATGTCCATGAGGACGTTTCACATCATGCGCACACCATCGTTTTCGCCGTCGTCGGACGTCCCGTTCGTCTTCCCGGCCTTTGTTGTGTTCTTCCTCCCCAATCTGCTACCCCTACCCACGGTCGTAGCCGCGAGCCAACCGACGCTCGCTGACGCAGGTACGGGGCGAGTCGGTCATGCTCCTGGCCTTTCTCCGTGCGTGCCGTCAAGGAGGACACGGTGGCGCCTGCCACGCTTAGGTTATCTTAGCGATGAAGAGTCCATGTTTGAGATATTCGACAACTAAGGCTCGTAGCGTAGCAGCAGTCGACATATGCTACGGATTTGGTGATGGTGTTGTGTCGCTTCGGCGGGTCCAGGGCTGGAAAGACATTCACATTTTCTCGCCCTTCTCGGACTAACGCCTGATGCGGGTGCCTCTTGGTTTGGAGCTTCTCCGGCTGGACTTCTTTCTCCACTAGCGTGCTCTCTCTCTCTATATCTAGCGATATACTACCTATTATAGGTGTACATTTGGGCCGGGCCGAAGCACGGAAAAAAAAGCATGGCCCAGGCACGTCACGACCCGAAATATTTTAGTGTCGGACCGGATTTGGGCCGAGGTCGCGGCCTATGGGCGGGCACGAGCTCGACCCGTTTAAGGTATGTAGGCACGAAATGGCCCATATAGAGGCACAAAAGGCCCATATATTTATTAAAACCACAGTTCATTCCACACTTTTGTAGCTAGAGAAAATGCTAGTTAGATGTTTTTTATAGCTTTAAATTAGAATATGTGATGTAATTTTACTTTTGTTATAAACATTAGATAATGAACTGAACTTACGAACTTTGTATAAAGCTGATTATACTCTTTTTTCCTTCTAACGAAATGATTTGTAAACGAGGTAGTCATTGCATAGCTTTGGTAACTTAATACAAATATTAAGTTTGCTTTTGGTCAAATTTATTTATCTTATCTTTTATTCATTTTATTAAATTTGTTTTAAATTTAGGGCTCTGGTGTGAATTTTGGGCTAAAAACTGAATATCGAGCCAAAAATTGAATTTCAAGCCAAAAATTGAATTTTGAGCCTTTATAATTTCGGGCTGCCCAAAATGAGCCCGGCACGTTTAAGCAATTACGTGCTGGTTCGTGGGCCGAGGGCTAGGCCCATGGGTCGGCCCGACATGGCCTGAAATTCAAACGGGTCGAGCCGGCCCGAAATTCAAATAATACGGGCTTTTCGGGTTTGGTCCGTGCCGGGCCGGGCGGCTCAAATGTACATCTATACTACCTATGTCGCCTCCAGATGCTCAGGTCTTCGTCATGTCCTTCTCTGACAACGAACAGGTATGCCCGCCTCTTGCTTTCTCCTTCTGCTCTATGAAACCTTGAAAGTGGGAGAGGCAATGAATGAGGGTCTCTGATTTGCTCCCTATAATACCCGTGCGTTCATAAAAATATTATGCGAAGAGTGGAGACAACCAATAAAAAATCTTGAAATTTTTTTGATGGATAATTTACGCGGGCATTGTTGTGAGCCGTCGCAACGCACGAATAACCGACTAGTATTGTCTACATATGGCAACAGGACAATTTCGATGGCGGATTAAGCATTCATAGTCGTTCTCAAAACTTAAAATTAAAATATACATCACCTCTGCCTAGTTGATTGAATATCCTAAAAAAATAGCGTCAGTTATGGATAGATAAAAATATCAAAACAATGATGACAGACAACTCGTGAGTAAATTTTTTAACGAACCATGAGTCATTACCCATCCACGGTTCATTAAAAGTTTTACCAACGAACGTCTATCATAAATATTTTGATATTTTTACGTATCTATATCCAACCTTATTTTTAGGGTATATCCAGCAAAATAGCCATACATTTCTGAGACAAATTTAAATCCACAACATTTCTATGAGAACCCTACCAAATGCACCCTATGATCCATCCAATAAGAGCCAATATAGTTGATCCTCATTCTTTTCCCTAGTTTTGTAATTGAAAATCGTGCAATCCATACGATCTAAGTAATGAATTATTATTATTATTATTATTATTATTATTATTATTATTATTATTATTATTATTATTATTATTATTATTATATACATATCTACTAACTATTAAGAGAGGAGTGTAGACTGCCCCCGCCTCCCTATCCCGCCCGCTCGCCCGCTCGCGAACGCCAGGATTTTCGCATCGCGCCTCCGTCTCCCAGGATTGTCGCGCCTCCGCCATTTTCGCCGCCGGAGGGACGCCATGCCCCGGAAGGACGGGAGCGCGCCAGAGAGGCTGTTCCCCTAGAGGCTGAGGTCGCGCAGCGCCGCGAGCGAGGGGAGCGATGGCGGGAGCGTCCCCGCCAGGCCGGCGTTCTTGAGGTCGAGGTTGTCGACGCGGCCCTCTTGCCCCAGCTCGGATCCGCCTGGGCACGCCACGGCACCGTCCTCGCCGGCCCCGCCTGCACGGTGCTCGTCGTCACCGAGCTCGCCGCGCTATCCTACACCCCCTCCGGATCCGCCAAGTGGATGAAGCATCCACTCTCTCTGTCGTCCAAGCCGCGGAGCCCCATACTGGCCTCCGACGCCGTCTTCGCACTCTGCGACGTTAGCACGTCGTGGCGCAGCCAGTGGAAGCTCTTCTCCTGCCCGCTTGCCATGCTCACGGGGGGCTGGGCGCCCGTGGAGCGAGCGGCGTGGGGAGACGTCTTCGAGGTCCTCAAGCGTCCCCGGCTCCTGGCTAGGGCTAGTGGCCGCCGGGTCCTTATGATCGGCGGGCTCAGGTCCTCCTTCGCCATGGACGCGCTGTGCTCCACTGTCTTAATACTTCGCCTAGATCTGGCCACCATGGAGTGGGAGGAAGCTGGGCGCATGCCGCCCAATATGTACCGCTGCTTCACTGGCCTATGCGAGGCTGCCTCGCAGGGAGGTGCCATACCGGCCGCTGCTGCCGGGGGTAACAATAAGGTCAAAGTTTTCAGAGGCGATGGGAAGGTGTGGTTCACAGGTAAGCGAGTGCGCGTGAAGCTTGCAATGTGGGAGGAAGATGAGATGGGGAGCAGTGGCAAGTGGGACTGGGTGGATGGTCTTCCTGGCTATGGTGATGTAGAGAGTTTATTTTAGTACAAATAGTAACCGTATGTCCTACCTGATCTAAACTGTAACACTAATTTTATTATGTGATGTTTTCCACTTATTATGTGATGTTTTCCACTATGCGAGGTTGTTGGTATAGAATTTATTTTGTATATTTGATCAAATAACTTGTGTGTCGTTGCAGCGTATGGCCATTGTACAGGCTCTTTGGCTCGTGTGTTGCGACAGTCGTGATGGCTACTGCGCAAGTCACCAAACATGATGGCACGGTTTTTCGTTGTACCGGTAAACACTAATGACTAACCCAATGACTTAGATTACTTGATTTGTTTTGTGTGCTTTGTGCTGAAGGTGTTTCTTAATTCTAGCATGGCAGACAGGAAGTGAATGTGGAGTTGAAGAAGGAAGTTGATGTATGGGGTATGATGTTGTTTGTGTGAAGTTTCTGATAGTGAGTATATTGGTAGTTTCTTGTTTTTTTTCTTTCTATATATGACAACTTTGCCATTTTAAATTTTCATGGATGACTGGTAAATATAACTGGTAGAATTTCATATGTGTTCATGTCCTTATTTGTTTGTGTCAGCTCTCTTAATCATGCAAATTCTAAAATGATCATATCATATAACTTTGATTCCTTTCAAATAATTTAATTTATGAAACAACTATGTTTGTAAATGGTTATATTGATTCCGTAGCAACGCACGAGCATATATCTAGTCAAATATAAACACAGAGACATGGTGTAGATAACACAAGCAACCATCTGTCTTAAAAAACTACTGTCGTGACTAGGGTGATAATGGATCACGATCTAAATACTTATTCACAATAAGTTAGAGCCCTTAATTAATTTTAGTTTAAAAATGGATAGAAATAGAGCTCGATCCTAATTCGATTCATTTCTTAAATTTTATAGTGTAAAATCTAAAGCCTATTACCACCCCTAGTCACGACACGATTATTTTTTTTTAATTTTTCGACGGGGTGAAAGGTTCCCCCACCTGATATATTGCATAGAGGCCTGGACCACCGAGAAAAACACAGTGGATACATTTTGAATTAATTTTAAAACTAAATAGGCAATTTATTCACTTTTTAGTGAAGAGTAGATGATCTGATAGCTCTTGTGAACCCTCATTTCCGAAGTGGAATGAGATAAAGCAGATAAAGCAGCCCAAATGTCCATATAACTTCATTGAAATGAGTTACGGTTTAAAATAGATAGAATGTGTGTGGAATTAAGGTTGCCTTCGATGGATCGTGTAAAATAGGGAACACGACACTATAAATGATACTGTTTGTGTTTGACACTGTTTCAGAGTGAAGTTTGAAATAGGGAATGAGCTACTCGAGACGGCCTAAGCCATGCGCGCTTACACATCTTCAATGTGTGGCAGTTTATCAAAACACTCATATTCAAACAAACTGTTGTTTTGATATATGGTCACCAATTAAGGCCCCTTTGGGGAACACATAATTGGTAAAACGCAGGAATAGGAAAAACGTAGGAATGAAGTTGCATGCCTACATGAATTTAAAATATAGGAACACTATTAAATAGAGTGTTTGGATGTAATATAGGAAAAACACACGAATTAGAGGAAAGAGATAGACATAAAAGGAGAGTTTCAAAGAAGTTGGATATCTTGTTAGAAATCCTCTAAAATCTCACTACAATGATGTCGGCGTTTCGACCCGGGGGGTCCCTGGACCGACGAGTAAATTGCCGCTGCGTGTCCCAGCCCAGATGGGTCGGCGCGAGATGGAACACAAAGGGGAAAACAGTAAGGGGAAACCGCGGCCTCGTGTTGTCCTGCGCCCAGGGCGGATGCGCTTGCAGTAGGGGGTTACAAGCGTTCGCGAGGGAGAGAGAGAGAGAGAGCACGCGCTAGCCTTGTGCGTCAGCCCGTTCTCCCGCACGACCACCTTCTCGTACGAGGGCCCTGGACCTTCCTTTTATAGATGTAAGGAGAAGGCCCAGGTGTACAATGGGGGTGTAGCAATGTGCTAACGTGTCTAGCAGAGGGAAGCCAGAGTCCTATGTACATGCCGACGTGGATGTCGGAGAGGTTTTGGCGCCCTGTTCATGTAATGTCGTGGCCGTCGGAGGAGTGCTTGAGCCCTGTGGAAGCACAGCTGTCGGGGCTGTTGTATCCTTGCTGACGTCTCCTTGCTTCCGTAAGGGGCTGAGAACTGCTGTCGTCATGGAGCACGCGGGGTGCCATCATTACTTGTTTTATCGGCGAGCCAGATGGGACGCCGGTCTTGTTCCCCGTAACCTGAGCTAGCTAGGGGTAGGGTAATGATGGCCCCCCCTGTGACGTGGTCGGTCCGATTCCAAGGTCGGGCGAGGCAGTGATTCCTTCGAGGTCGAGGCTCAGTCCGAGCCCCGGGGTCGGGCGAGGCGGAGACCATCGTCCGAGGTCGAGGTTGAGTCCGAGCCCTGGGGTCGGGCGAGGCGGAGACCGTCGTCCGAGGTCGAGGTTGAGTCCGAGCCCTTGGGTCGGGTGAGGCGGAGACCGTCGTCCGAGGTCGAGGTTGAGTCCGAGCCCTGGGGTCGGGCGAGGCGGAGACCGTCTTCCGAGGTCGAGGTGGAGTCCGAGCCCTGGGGTCGGGCGAGGCAGAGACCGTCTTCCGGTGTCGAGGTTGAGTCCGAGCTCTGGGGTCGGGCGAGGCGGAGACCGTCTTCCGGTGTCGAGGTTGAGTCCGAGCCCTGGGGTCGGGTGAGGCGGAGCTTCCTATGGCGCCTGAGGCTGGACTTGGCGGCCGTCAGCCTCACCCTGACGGGTGGCACAGTAGTCGAAGCAGCGCAGGCGGCGTTGTTTTCCTGTCAGGTCAGCCAGTGGAGGGGCGAAGTGACTGTGGTCACTTCAGCTCTGTCGACTGAAGAGCGCGCGTCAGGATAAGGTGTCAGGCGATCCTTGCATTGAATGCTCCTGTGATCCGGTCGGTTGGCGAGGCGATCTGGCCAAGGTTGCTTCTCCACAAAGCCTACCCGAGCTGGGCCTCGGGCGAGTCGAAGGTGTGCCCGTTGCTTGAGGGGACCCTCGGGCGAGACGTGAATCCTCCTGGGTCGGTTGTCTTTGCCCGAGGCTGGGCTTGGGCGAGGCGAGATCGTGTCCCTTGAGTGGACGGAGCCTTGACCTGAATTGCGCCCATCAGGCCTTTGCAGCTTTGTGCTGATGGGGGTTACCAGCTGAGATTAGGAGTCTTGAGGGTACCCCTAATTATGGTCCCCGACAGTAGCCCCCGAGCCTCAAAGGGAGTGTGGGTACTCGCTTGGAGGCTTTGTCGCACTTTTTTGCAAGGGGATCGGCCTTTCTCGGTTGCATTTTGTTCCGGTGGGTGCGCACGAGCGCACCCGCCGGGTGTAGCCCCCAAGGCCTCGGAGGAGTGGTTTGACTCCTCCGAGGTCTTAGCGCGTTTCGTGATGCCTCGGCCGGTCTGGTTGTTCCCTCATGTGAACTGGTCGTTGCCAGGGTGCATAGTCAGGTTCCGAGTTCTTGGGTTGGTATGTTGACGCTGTCAACGGTTTGGCCGGAGCCGGGTTTGCGAGAGCAGCCCCCGAGCCTCCGCAAGAGCGAGAGGACGGTCAAGGCCTGACTCGGCTTTTATCATACGCCCCTTCGTCGCCTTTCCGCAAGGAGGAGGGGGGAAAAGCGCCATGTTGCCCTCGGAGGGCGCCGAACATGGTGTCTCCAGTGAGTTGCTAACGGGTGATCCGAGTGGACGATCGTGCCCCGTTCGATAAGGGTCGGCTAGTGGCCCAGAGGCGCGCTCCAAAAGTACCTGCAGGTGATTTGCCGGACCCGGTCCCGTTTGATAGGGTCCGAGGGCTCGATGCCTCCCTCTGATGGGATTCCATTACAGAATCGCTCCTGCTGGTCTCGGAAATGTCCTAGGGTACCTCGGGAGCGTAGCCCGAGCCTCGGCCATGTATCGGACGTACCCAGAGTCATCCCTCGCTCTGCGTGCTCTGAGGCGGCTGTCGAACCCTTCGGGGGCCAACCTACGAACCCCTGATCAGTAGTGGGCGCGGAGCCCGAGTGGCCTGAGGTGGCTGTCGAACCCTTCCGAGGGGCCAGCCTTCGAACCTCTGACCAGTAGTGGGCGCGGAGCCCGAGTGCTCTGAGGCAGCTATCGAACCCTTCCGAGGGGCCAGCCTTCGAACCTCTGATCAGTAGGAGGGCTCGGGTCCCGCTTCCTTCGCGGAGAAGGATCCCTTTCGGAGTATCCCCTTTCCCGGTCCCTGTAGCAAGAGAGAGAAAGGGGAAGAGGAAAAGGATACGAAATTGAATGACGTGGCGTACCTTTTTTGACGCGGTCATCATGGCGGAGATGAAGCGTCGCCTGCTTTGCCTGCCAAAGGTGTCGCGTGCCCTGCCGCGGAGTTAATACGACAGGACGAGTGATTCGTGGGGCAGCCGTTGCGCGAGCCGTTCGAGGAACTGGCGTTTCGCCTTTGAGTTTTGAATTTCGCAGCGGGTTCGGGCGAAGTGTTGAACGGTTCTCGCCCGAGCCTTTATATATTCGGAAGAGGGACCGGTGGTGGTTCTTTACTCTGTTGCTCGCCTCCCGCTTAGGTTTCTGCAACCTAAGGGAATAGCCAGAGAAAGAAAACCGCACACCTTGTCCCCTCCGCCGCCACCTCCTTCGCTTGGTGATGGCCGACCGGGTAACCGTCGTTCCGCCGTGCGACCCGTGGCCTTTCTCCACCGTCACGGTGGACGATCTAGAGGCCCTTGTTGCTGATGGTTTGCTTCGTCCCCTCTCTGGTGACCCACAGCCAGAGTGGATGGCCCCTCCGAGCGGAGCCGCCCCGTCCCCGCCGTCGGGGTATGTACTAAGTTTCGTCTCTTTCCATGAGCGGGGGTTCGGAGTGCCAGCAAGTCGTTTCATGCGGGCGATTCTACATTTCTACGGGGTGGAGCTGCACAACCTCAGCCCCAACTCCATCGCGCAAGCAGCCATCTTCGCGGCGGTTTGCGAAGGGTTTTTGGGGATTGACCCCCACTGGGATTTGTGGACCCATCTCTTCTCTGCGGAGCCTTTTGCCTTGACGACGGGGGAAAGAAGAGTTCGCATGGCGATGCGGGCCGGTGGCTGCATCCTCCAGTTGAGGCAGGCGCGTGCGCAACAGTACATCCCCGCCATCCTTGTGTCTTCGAACAAGGGGTGGCAGCGCCGATGGTTTTACCTTCGGAACGACGATGGGAGGCTCCCGTCGTTTTCCTCAACGAGTGGTGACCGCCACCGGCAGCAACTGACGCTATGGGGCCCCGCGTGACAGACAGAAGAATCTCCAGCCTCTTCTGGCGGCCTTGCAGGAGCTGCGAGATGGAGGGCTCACCGCCGCGGGGGTGGTTGCCGCCATCCATCGCCGGAGGGTGCTCCCCTTGACGGAGCGGTGGCTATTGCTTTCGGAGATGACGCCGGGGGTCGACTTGGAGGGTTCGCAGATGTCCTCGGTCCCCCTCCTCGCCGATGACCTCCATAGGCGGGTAGCCGACACGGTAGGAAAGCTGGACGCCGGTGCCCTTACCTAGCCCTTGATGCGTCCCGAGCGCAGGTGCATATCCCTGGTGAGTGTCCGCTCCTTCTTCCTTCTTGTGTCAGATTGCCCTTTGTTCTCACAGCCGAGATTTCCGTCCGTCTCTAGGAGTTGGGGTTTCACAAACCTTTTCTGCCGCCGGTCCCGGAGGACGCGGTGGACCGAGCCGCACGGAGGGTCGCTGCGGAGGAGAAGAAGGAAAAGAAGGACACGAAAAAGGCTCGGGCCCGCGAGCGATGCGGGCTCGGGATGCCTTGGAGAGGCGTCGTCGGAAGCAGGAGAGGGACGGGCTCCCGACGGAGTCGTCGCCGGAGACGCCTGACGACAACGACGACGACGATGATGACGAAGATGATGAAGATGACGACATGGCGGCCCGCCTCGGCCTCAGCCCAGATCTGCGGCTGGGCCAGGGGTCGTCGAGCCAGCCCCCGAGTGGGCTGGCGCCGTCAGTATCCAGGGCCAGGGTATCAGGGTCCCGGTCCGAAGAGCAGGGGCAGGCCGAGGGGGTACTTGACCCCTTGGCCGAGGTGGTTGAGGTGACCCCGGGGAGTCAGGCTGACCCGCCTGTCCCTGAAGAGCCGTTGCCCGTGCCGGCAGCACAGGAGGCTGATCCTCAGGTCGCTGTGTCTGCGCCTGGGCGGACCGTCCCTTCGGCGTCCCGGGCGCCCGAGGCAGGGATGGTGTCGAAGCCAGCAGCGGGGCAAACCTTGGTGGTGCCCGCGGGGACCGAGGCTCGAGGGGCCTCCCCGCAGGCACGATTGATCGTGGCCCGGAGTGGGTAAGTATCTGAGGATACCTCTGTCCCGGTTCCTTCTTCGTGTGTCCTGATCTTGCTCTTCCCTTTCTTCCCAGCAAACGGAGGCACGATTCGACCGGTCTGGCTCCCCGGAAGGTCCTTAAGACGGCGCCAGCTTCTGCAGCCGGTGCCGCACCGGGCCTCGCCGGCCGGCTGGCCTCTACACAAGGTGCCCCCAAGCAGGGGGCTCAGGCGGCACAAGTTGCCATGGGGCGAGCTCCTGAGGCTGACCCCTCCATCGAGGCGGCCGTCGTGCCGAGGGAGACTGCTGGCGCGGCCGCGGCCTCGAGCCCACCTGACATGTTGCCGGTGCTGGCATCGACTCCTGCCGAGGCTGTTGCCGTTCTGGCCGTAGAGCCACCCGTCGCCGCCGACGCTGAGATGGCCGAGGCGCCGCTACTCGAGGCCGGCGATCGGAAACCTGCCCCCTTGGCCGAGGAGGTACCCGATGCGCCGACTGTAGGGGGTGCTGATGCCTTGGAGGAGGGGGGCGCAGAACCGCGACCCGTCCTAGGGAGCGGCGCCCTTGTCCTCGCACGGCGCGATCCTAATGAGCGGCGTGGGTAGGCGCTCCGGTTCTGGACCCGCGGCGCTTCGAAACCCCTCTTCGTTCTTGACGATGAGCGGGAGGAGCAGTCTCGGGATGAGCTTCGTGAGTGTGCCGAGGCAACGATGGGGTCGCTTCGGTCGACCCTGGAGGTCCTTTCCAGGGACGTTCCCAGGATCCTTCAGGTAAGGATTTCAGGCATACCTTTGACGTGATCAAGGCATTCTTTGTGACGCCCCGCTTCCCTTCCTTAGGATCTGATGGATCTGAGCACCGCTAAGTCGTCGTTCATCCGCCGCGAGGTCGACGTCTGGGGTTCGCTGCGGTTCCTGAGGACCGCGCTTGCCGAGGCTACCGAGCGCCTCTCCCAACAGAGCGCCGAGGCGGCGGACCTTCGGTTGTTCTGTGACGAGCTGGGGGCAGAGGCAGCGGGCAGAGGCGCAGCGGCGGCAGTTGGAGCTTGGCCAGGTCATCGGTGAGCGGGACCAATCTCGGGGCTGGGCCGCCGAGGCTGAAAGTCGGGTTGAGGCCCTTGGAGGCCAGCTAGCCGAGGCGTTTGCTCGGGTCGGAACCCTTGCGGCGGACCTGGCCACGGCCGTCGGGTCTGCTCGGTCCGCCCAAGCCACAGCCTCGGAGCAGCGTGCCCGGGCTGAAGGTATGTCTTGGCGGTTTTGATATTTTGATTCAGCTTCACTCTTCAACTTGTGTTTGAAGACTTTGCTTTGGCTATTTGCAGAGTTCGAGTCTGCCCTCAATGAGTCCGCCAAGGCACTTGCCCAGGCGGCTAAGCAGAGGGAGGCTGACCACGTGGCCATGTCCGAGGCTATCTCGGCCTTCTGCCAGGTCTTTGGTCTTGACGACGTCCCCTCGGGAAGCTCCCCCCAGAGTTGCCTGCAGGCCTTGGGTGACCACGTGCGCGGCAGACTCCGCGAGGCGCTGCATCACGGCGTGAGGTGGGCCTTCGCCGTGCTCGCTTCCCACTACGATGTGGATCTGGAGCGGGTCAGCGAGGGGTACTGCCTTCCCGACGAAGATGAAGCTGCCCTGGCCGAAGTTCAGAGGCTTGACGCGGCCGCCGCAGGCCCAAGCGCGGTGCTAGTGACCACCTTCGAGGTGGATATCCTTCTGCTTGCGCCGCCGTCCGAGGATGGGGCGGATCTCGCTGAGGGTGGAAACGAAGCCGAGGGTGCAGCTCCTCCCCCTGGCGATGCCTGATTCTGCCGGAGCAGTTTATTTTGAATATGTATGTGTCTTTCATGGCCGCCGAGGCCTGAACACTTCGCCGTCGTGATATAAAGCTATGTCTCTTTTCCTCTTGTTTCGCGTATCCGGACTCGTTCGTCAGTAGCAGGATTGCTTACCCAAGTAAGAGTTATTTTTCGCGGTAGGTGACGAGTGAGGTATCCGTATCCCGGAGGCGTAGGAATCCCTCGGCTCGGTCGGCCTTGCCACTTACATGCACTCTTATTCGTTTCTCGGGGTTCTGTTACTGATATAGCCGGGAAACACGAAAGTCGCTTTGGTGGAAGACTTTTTTCGAGGAAAATTTTGACGCAGAAGGGGTTCCCCCCTTCTAGCCCCCGAGGGAGGGTCGGGCTTTGCTGAGGCAAGGCCGACCCTTCCTTGATGGTTAGACTTTATTTGCGTATGTAAACGAGGTGTATGAACGACTTGAAAACATCTTAAGGGTAGAAGCGACGTAGCTGTCGGATGTTCCAAGCGTTGTTGTAGACCTCGCCTTGACTGTTGGCTAGCTTGTATGTTCCGGGCTTCAAAATCTTGGCGATGATGAATGGCCCTTCCCAGGGAGGCGTGAGATTGTGGCGCCCTCGGGCGTCTTGTCGTAGCCGAAGCACCAAGTCGCCCACCTGGAGGTCTTGGGACCGAACCCCTCGGGCATGGTAGCGTCGCAGGGACTGCTGATACCGCGCCGAGTGTAGTAAGGCCATGTCCCAAGCCTCTTCCAGCTGGTCCAGTGAGTCTTCTCGGTTGGTCTGGTTGCTTCGGGCGTCGTATGTCCTCGTCTTCGGGGAGCCGTATTCTAAGTCTGTGGGCAAGATAGCCTCAGCCACATAGACTAGAAAAAACGGCGTGAAGCCCGTGGCTCGGCTTGGTGTCGTTCTCAGACTCCAGACCACCGAGGGGAGTTCCTTCATCCATCGCCTGCCGAACTTGTTGAGGTCGTTGTAGATCCTTGGCTTGAGTCCCTGTAGAATCATGCTGTTGGCACGCTCACCTGCCCATTTGTCATGGGGTGAGCTACGGCGGCCCAGTCCACCCGGATGTGGTGGTCCTCGCAGAAGTCCAGGAACTTTCTGCCAGTGAACTGGGTGCCGTTGTCGGTGATGATGGAGTTCGGGACCCCGAAGCGATGGATGATGTTGGTGAAGAACGCCACCGCCTGTTCGGACCTGATGCTGTTTAGGGGTCTGACCTCGATCCACTTGGAGAATTTGTCGATGGCGACCAGCACGTGCATGTAGCCCTCGGGTGCCTTCTGCAAGGGACCGACGAGGTCCAGACCCCACACAGCAAACGGCCATGTGATGGGTATTGTTTGCAGGGCCTGAGCGGGCAGGTGCGTCTGCCTTGCGTAGAATTGACACCCTTGGCAGGTGCGTACGATCCTAGTGGCGTCGGCCACCGCGGTTGGCCAGTAGAAACCCTGTCGAAGGCATTTCCAACGAGGGCTCGAGGTGTTGCGTGGTGGCCGCAAGCCCCCAAGTGTATTTCTTGTAATAACTCCTGACCTTCGGTGATGGATATGCATCGCTAGAGGATGCCTGAGGGGCTGCGATGGTAGAGCTCCTTTCCGTCACCCAGCAAGACAAACGACTTGGCGTGCCGCGCCAGTCGCCGAGCTTCAGCTCTGTCGAGGGGTAGCTCTCCTCGGTGGAGATATTGCAGGTACGGGGTCTGCCAGTTTCGATTAGGCGGGACCCCATTCCGCTCTTCCTCGACGCGCAGTGCTTCACCCTCGGGGGCCGAGGGTGCCTCGGGCTGAGCCGAGGGCGCCTCGGGCAGGGCCGAGACCTTCTCGGGCTCGGGCGTGTCGTCGGTCTTGACTGAGGGTTGATGTAGGTCTCGGGAGAAGACGTCCGGAGGAACCGTTGTCTGCCCCAAGGCTATCTTAGCCAGCTCGTCCGCAGTCTCGTTGTATCGTTGGGCGATGTGGTTGAGCTCGAGCCCGTAGAACTTGTCCTCCAGGCACCGAACCTCATCGCAGTAGGCTTCCATCTTCGGGTCGCGGCAATGGGAGTTCTTCATGACTTGGTCGATGACAAGCTGCGAGTCGCCCCGAGCGTCGAGGCGCCGGACCCCTAGCTCAGTGGCGATGCGCAACCCATTAACCAGAGCCTCGTACTCGGCCACTGTCACACCCGGCTTTAAGGAACAAAGCCAGGTGCATCTCATACATGCGCCAAGAAGACAACAAATATAATAACAGAGTGTATAGAGATAAATGTCATAAAACATCAGAGTATTTATTACATAGCGGAAGACTTATTACAAAATAAAATAATAAATATAAAACGAACTAAGGATCGTCGGCACCAATGTCAACTGAGAAACGCCACCTAGATCAGATCAAACTCCTCGCCTTGTGGCTCCTCCTGAACCACCTGCTCTTCTCCTGTGGGGGGGTGTGAGACAGCAAGAGTGAGCTCACATACGTTCATCGCTCAACAAGTCGTGGGGAATAATGTGACATGAACTCACCAAAGGTGGGAGCTCATGGAGTGTAAGGCTTATCAAAGAGAATGGTTAAAGCTGAGCATTGCTTTTAATGTTGGTCAAAATTTTATTAGCAATTACTAGATGTAAGTAAATACCAAACTGTAACACCCGGATTTTAGGGGTCCAAAACCCGGGGTTAACATAAACACCAGGTATGCTGGGACCAAGTCTCATACATATGATGTATAGTGGCACAGGATCGAATGTCACATCTTTATATATAACAGGAGTTCTATACAAAATAAATAATTACATTATAAGGAGACAACGGTCCAGCAACCCAAAGTTGACTGGGAGACGACGACCTAGACCTCTCACGAACTCATCGCAGCATCCTCCATGAGCATCATCCTGCAGTACCTGGTCTTGACCTGTGGTGTATGTGAGACAGCAAGAGTGAGCTCACATACGTTCATCGCTCAACAAGTTGTGGGGAATAATGTGCATGAACTCGCCAAAGGTGGGAGCTCACGTGAAGTGTAAGGCTTACCAAAAAGGATGGTTAGAGCTGAGCATTGCTTTTAATGTTGGTCAAAATTTTATTAGCAATTACTAAGTATAAGTAAATACCAAACCCAATTAAATAGTTGAACAAATGTAACAACATCACCTGCGATGCAATGCATATGACAAATTGAATTTAGTTCCATAAATTAATCATGTGAGTGTCCGAGCTGCTCATGACCGTGAGCACGGCTAGTATACTAGTTTTACACTCTGCAGAGGTTGCGCATCTTTACCCACAAGTCGTGTATCCCATGTCGCCAGGGTTTGCAAAGCCCTTAGACACTTCCGAGGTGAATGGCTAGGGATCCACTACGAGGCCTTTACAAAGTTCCACTAGCTTCCGAAAACCCGCTACAGTTTATAGGAAGTTCCAATGCAGGAATCCCTTGCAGGACCGCCATCGCAGCAAAATCCTCCCGAGGGCCTCCCTACACTGACCACTCCCCTACTGCCCTTGCCCCTTTCGGGTAAGGTAGTCTTCCACTAGCTTTCCTAATTAATCAGCCAAGGGCGTCCCATTCCACCCTTGTGGTAGCACTGTTTTCCCGGGTGGTTCTCCATGTTCCAATTAACATAATGATCTCAACATGAACCATAAATAACAACTGATAACAAAAGTATAATCATGAATAGTAATGTGTATCTCTATACCCAAAGCCACATATAGCACTAGCAAGTACTACCCAAAGATTCAGTGGTGAACAAGGTATAAAGATAGTCAAACTAGGGTAACCTATTGGGTCCCATCAAAATTAACCTATGCAGATCATTATGATTAATTAGAACATGAGTAGGTGAAAAGAAGTGATCAAGGGCACAACTTGCCTGGGCCTTGAGATTCCAGGTACCAACTTGCTCTTCAGATGATTCGTGACCTCACTGCTAGTCGTAGCAATTCAAGCAAACATGGTATAGGCAAAATTAACATCACACCAAACATAAGGATAAACTGCGCATTAATAATCTACACGAAGCTACGAGATCGTAGAAACAAGAACCACTAAATTCGGAGCTACGGTTATTAAGTTATGAATTTCCGAAATTATTTGGTACCTAGAATAGATTGATCCTAATGAACAATTTCAATTCAAGTTTCATGGCTAAACAGTGTTATTAGTTGATAGACAATATTAATACAAAATTATTGCAACTGGAATGGGTTAAAAAGGAGTAAAAATGGAATTTCTATGAATTAAATAAGTTTCAAGATTTATTTTTATACTAAAATTCCATTTTTCCTTATTTAATCTCGAATTTCTTTTAGGTTCTGGACTGCGCAAACATAAACAGAGAACCCGAGGTCTAACTCATAAATTGTCTTAAGACTCAGTTTGTATCCGAATCGGACGGCGGGTTAATTTGTAAAGATTACGGGGTCTCTTTAGCAAATAGGCCAGGGCGAAGGGGTATCGGGCTATTTGGGCCGTTGGATCTTAATTCAAGCGCTCAGATTAAATCCGAGCACTGCGAATCGGTACGCAAATCTAGCCATCGGATCGAGATCCTACGGCCCAAAATCTCTCCCCCGCATTGAACCGTTCCAACCCTTGGATTTCCAATCCACGGCCGATAATAAACCTCTTACCTCAATTCTTCATCGCGCATCCAACGATCCTCCTTCATCTTCCTCACGCGGGGTAGACAAAGCTGCGGTCGTTTCCCTGCCTGCGGCGATGTCCGCCGACCAGTGGCCTTGTCCGCCCGATGATCTCCACCCTCTCGTGCTCCCCGGTGAAGCCCTCGGACCCATCGCCCAGACCCAGGTGCTGGTATGCTTGCAAGGCCACCACGACGACAATCTCTTTTCCTCTCTGTACAGTTTCCCATCCGAGCACAACGGTGCGGCAAGACCCATGGTGGCAGCGCGGTGCGGTCCCAGGTGGAGAGGGAGCGGCCGACTTATATAGCCCAACAAGGAGCCAGACGCCCTGGATCACGACAGCAAATCCCAGCGACCCGCGGAATCCATGGCCGCACGACATCGGCCGAGTCAGAGAAAAATACAACGACGGTTATGGAAGCCATAGCTTGCTCGGGATTTGCGGAGGAGTTCGTTTACCTTGAGCTAGGGGCGAGATCCAAGAAATACGGAGTTCGCTGGGGACATCAGCGCGATGCCCGGGTTCTTCCCCGTATCCCACGCCGACGCAGCCTAGATTCAGTTGAAGGTTGGTGATGACAATCGGGCCCCACATGTCAGTGTCCCAACAGAAAAAGAAAAGGAAGAGTAGCAGAATGGGCTGGCGTGGTGGGAAAAGCGGTACTGGGCCAAATGGGGGGAATTCGGCCCAGGTAGTGGTAGGTCTTCTTCTTTTTCTTTTTTTTTCTTTCTTTTACTCATTTTATGTTATATTTTCTCATTTAAAATTTGAATTAAAATTTGTTGGTGAGTTTCACAAATTAGGTGTAAAAATAAAGACCAAGCATGAAGGATTACAATTATTTATATATATATTTTTGTAATGTATTTCCTTCTCTTTTCTTGTTTCCCTTTTTATTTTCAAATTCTACATTCAAAATTCATATTCAAATATGAGTTTCAAATTTTACTCTAAATGCAACATCCAAAATAGTGGCATGAAGGCTGAGTATATATTTTTACAAACTTATATATTTATTTTAATTATTTTGTTCCTTTTCTTATTTTCTATTTTATATTTTCCTTTATGAGATGAGGTCAATTTAAATTACGATTCCTTGATTCAAATAAAATGCATCACATAAATAACATCAGCATGAGATACATTTTTATTTATTTATGTGTTTGTTGGTTATTTGCATAATTTTAATGCCATTAATTGAGTATGCAGAGGGAAATAGAAAGAAATTCAAGAAATCCCCAAACACTCCTTAATAAATTTATTTACCTATTCATTTTATTATAATTTTTTTATACCAATTTTTGGGCTTTACAAATCCTACCCCCCTTAAAAATAATCTCGTCCTCGAGATTTGTAAGAAAAGGGAATACAAAAGGATTGGTTTGCAATTTAGCTTTTAATTTCTAAATCAAGGGTCTCTCTTTTTATTATTAGTAAGTGATAGGAGAGCATGGATATTATATGTATGTCCACTTTATTATGTAGAATAGAAGATGTCTTTAGGGCATATATAGGTTTGGGTAAGAAAGAGTAGGATAAGAAAAACTCCATCCAAGATTGTGGATCTTGACTCATCTTGGTGACCTCACTTGATCCTTGAAGACTTGAGTTGGTGCTCATCCTTCCTTGATGAAGTTGATCATCTTCTTCGGTCTTGTCTCATTGATTAGGAGTTAGTGTATGTTATTGGGCTGGGGAATATGGTTAATATAGGTATGGATGAGATAGACTACATGATGTAGGTCAAAAGTTTGTTTGATGTTAGGTGGTGGTTGATAGATTATGCAATCCATTAAGACTCTATTGATTGGGTAAGTTATGCAACTTGTTATATAGGTCGAGTTGTTGTGTATGGCCAAGTTGATATAAGTCTCCAAATTAGGCTTAAGTGATTTAGGAGTATGGCCTTATCTTGTGTACCAGCATTAAGTAACTTACTCTAGATTAGATCATAATAGATTAGATAAAATCTAGATTAGGTTGGATATGACTAGGTTAGACTAGTTTAGGTTAGATAGATCTATCAGGGTAAGATATATCTTGTTAGGATATGTTAGAATCTTTTGAGATAGGATGGGGTATACGGTGTAGGTAGGTCAGAAGCTCTATTTAACACAGAGGGATTATGCATCTATCGGATGGGTAAGGTGGTTGCATATGTATATGGTCAAGTTAATCTAGGGCCTCAATTTAGATTAAATCATTTTTATAGGAGTGAGGTCTAATCCATTTCACTAGCACTAACTAATCTATTGAATGACTCACTTTAGATTGGATCCTATTAGATTAGATGAGATCTAGATTAGATTGGATATGACTAGATGAGACCAGTTAAAGTTAGATAGATCTTCCTGGATAGGATATATTTTATCAGGATATGTTAAACATCTCTGTCAGGTTAAAACAGAGGGGTTATGCAACTACCTGATGGGTAGGGTGGTTGCATATGGTTAGGTGGTTGTATATGGTAAAGTTGGTCTAGAGCACCAATTTTAGGTTAGATTGGTATAACTAATTTAGACTAGATAGAATCTCATTGATTTTAATTAGGTCATGGTTGTTATTCTAGAGTGGGATAAATATTCAATTTAGGGCAAGGTGAAGCCATAAGATAAGATAGAATCTTTCGAGGTCAGTTAGGTCTATTAAGATGAGACAAAATCTTTTCAAGATAAGATGGATCTAGATACATTAGGATAAGTTAGGATCTTTTGAGATAAGATAGATCTATGAGTGTAGGATGGAATCTTTTGAGGTGAATATTGTTAGGCTAGATACTTTAATGAGTGATAATCTAGTTTGTCTAGTTAGTTTTATAAGCATTATGTATATGCAGATGTAATTGTGGACATTACTCCACAACTCATCACACTCAATCAAAGATCCAAATCAGACAAATATCATAAGAACAAACATTCAAGTGCATAGATAACCATAAAAATAGTTTTGTTTTTGTTCCTGAGAGTAGGTCTCCTATTCCTAAAGTCACTTTAGGCACTGGATTTCAAAGTATGAAATCCACATTTGTCTTTAGAAGGATAAGGTAAGAATGATCAGAGTAAAGCGGAAATGGATGAGAAAAGATTAAGATAAGTTTAGAAAGAATCAGAGTAGCAAAGGTAAGTAGACAATGGTTGTCCAGTTCTATCTAGGTTTCGTCCTACAGTCAACATTCCTCTGATACCACTTCTGTAACACCCGGATTTTAGGGGTCCAAAACCCGGGGTTAACATAAACACCAGGTATGCTGGGACCAAGTCTCATACATATGATGTATAGTGGCACAGGATCGAATGTCACATCTTTATATATAACAGGAGTTCTATACAAAATAAATAATTACATTATAAGGAGACAACGGTCCAGCAACCCAAAGTTGACTGGGAGACGACGACCTAGACCTCTCACGAACTCATCGCAGCATCCTCCATGAGCATCATCCTGCAGTACCTGGTCTTGACCTGTGGTGTATGTGAGACAGCAAGAGTGAGCTCACATACGTTCATCGCTCAACAAGTTGTGGGGAATAATGTGCATGAACTCGCCAAAGGTGGGAGCTCACGTGAAGTGTAAGGCTTACCAAAAAGGATGGTTAGAGCTGAGCATTGCTTTTAATGTTGGTCAAAATTTTATTAGCAATTACTAAGTATAAGTAAATACCAAACCCAATCAAATAGTTGAACAAATGTAACAACATCACCTGCGATGCAATGCATATGACAAATTGAATTTAGTTCCATAAATTAATCATGTGAGTGTCCGAGCTGCTCATGACCGTGAGCACGGCTAGTATACTAGTTTTACACTCTGCAGAGGTTGCGCATCTTTACCCACAAGTCATGTATCCCATGTCGCCAGGGTTTGCAAAGCCCTTAGACACTTCCGAGGTGAATGGCTAGGGATCCACTACGAGGCCTTTACAAAGTTCCACTAGCTTCCGAAAACCCGCTACAGTTTATAGGAAGTTCCAATGCAGGAATCCCTTGCAGGACCGCCATCGCAGCAAAATCCTCCCGAGGGCCTCCCTACACTGACCACTCCCCTACTGCCCTTGCCCCTTTCGGGTAAGGTAGTCTTCCACTAGCTTTCCTAATTAATCAGCCAAGGGCGTCCCATTCCACCCTTGTGGTAGCACTGTTTTCCCGGGTGGTTCTCCATGTTCCAATTAACATAATGATCTCAACATGAACCATAAATAACAACTGATAACAAAAGTATAATCATGAATAGTAATGTGTATCTCTATACCCAAAGCCACATATAGCACTAGCAAGTACTACCCAAAGATTCAGTGGTGAACAAGGTATAAAGATAGTCAAACTAGGGTAACCTATTGGGTCCCATCAAAATTAACCTATGCAGATCATTATGATTAATTAGAACATGAGTAGGTGAAAAGAAGTGATCAAGGGCACAACTTGCCTGGGCCTTGAGATTCCAGGTACCAACTTGCTCTTCAGATGATTCGTGACCTCACTGCTAGTCGTAGCAATTCAAGCAAACATGGTATAGGCAAAATTAACATCACACCAAACATAAGGATAAACTGCGCATTAATAATCTACACGAAGCTACGAGATCGTAGAAACAAGAACCACTAAATTCGGAGCTACGGTT
Source organism: Zea luxurians (assembly GCA_029449295.1). Classification (NCBI taxonomy): domain Eukaryota; kingdom Viridiplantae; phylum Streptophyta; class Magnoliopsida; order Poales; family Poaceae; genus Zea; species Zea luxurians. The sequence continues at coordinate 5,131,590 of JAOPSE010000005.1, read as the reverse complement.
ATTAAGTTATGAATTTCCGAAATTATTTGGTACCTAGAATAGATTGATCCTAATGAACAATTTCAATTCAAGTTTCATGGCTAAACAGTGTTATTAGTTGATAGACAATATTAATACAAAATTATTGCAACTGGAATGGGTTAAAAAGGAGTAAAAATGGAATTTCTATGAATTAAATAAGTTTCAAGATTTATTTTTATACTAAAATTCCATTTTTCCTTATTTAATCTCGAATTTCTTTTAGGTTCTGGACTGCGCAAACATAAACAGAGAACCCGAGGTCTAACTCATAAATTGTCTTAAGACTCAGTTTGTATCCGAATCGGACGGCGGGTTAATTTGTAAAGATTACGGGGTCTCTTTAGCAAATAGGCCAGGGCGAAGGGGTATCGGGCTATTTGGGCCGTTGGATCTTAATTCAAGCGCTCAGATTAAATCCGAGCACTGCGAATCGGTACGCAAATCTAGCCATCGGATCGAGATCCTACGGCCCAAAATCTCTCCCCCGCATTGAACCGTTCCAACCCTTGGATTTCCAATCCACGGCCGATAATAAACCTCTTACCTCAATTCTTCATCGCGCATCCAACGATCCTCCTTCATCTTCCTCACGCGGGGTAGACAAAGTTGCGGTCGTTTCCCTGCCTGCGGCGATGTCCGCCGACCAGTGGCCTTGTCCGCCCGATGATCTCCACCCTCTCGTGCTCCCCGGTGAAGCCCTCGGACCCATCGCCCAGACCCAGGTGCTGGTATGCTTGCAAGGCCACCACGACGACAATCTCTTTTCCTCTCTGTACAGTTTCCCATCCGAGCACAACGGTGCGGCAAGACCCATGGTGGCAGCGCGGTGCGGTCCCAGGTGGAGAGGGAGCGGCCGACTTATATAGCCCAACAAGGAGCCAGACGCCCTGGATCACGACAGCAAATCCCAGCGACCCGCGGAATCCATGGCCGCACGACATCGGCCGAGTCAGAGAAAAATACAACGACGGTTATGGAAGCCATAGCTTGCTCGGGATTTGCGGAGGAGTTCGTTTACCTTGAGCTAGGGGCGAGATCCAAGAAATACGGAGTTCGCTGGGGACATCAGCGCGATGCCCGGGTTCTTCCCCGTATCCCACGCCGACGCAGCCTAGATTCAGTTGAAGGTTGGTGATGACAATCGGGCCCCACATGTCAGTGTCCCAACAGAAAAAGAAAAGGAAGAGTAGCAGAATGGGCTGGCGTGGTGGGAAAAGCGGTACTGGGCCAAATGGGGGGAATTCGGCCCAGGTAGTGGTAGGTCTTCTTCTTTTTCTTTTTTTTCTTTTTTTTACTCATTTTATGTTATATTTTCTCATTTAAAATTTGAATTAAAATTTGTTGGTGAGTTTCACAAATTAGGTGTAAAAATAAAGACCAAGCATGAAGGATTACAATTATTTATATATATATTTTTGTAATGTATTTCCTTCTCTTTTCTTGTTTCCCTTTTTATTTTCAAATTCTACATTCAAAATTCATATTCAAATATGAGTTTCAAATTTTACTCTAAATGCAACATCCAAAATAGTGGCATGAAGGCTGAGTATATATTTTTACAAACTTATATATTTATTTTAATTATTTTGTTCCTTTTCTTATTTTCTATTTTATATTTTCCTTTATGAGATGAGGTCAATTTAAATTACGATTCCTTGATTCAAATAAAATGCATCACATAAATAACATCAGCATGAGATACATTTTTATTTATTTATGTGTTTGTTGGTTATTTGCATAATTTTAATGCCATTAATTGAGTATGCAGAGGGAAATAGAAAGAAATTCAAGAAATCCCCAAACACCCCTTAATAAATTTATTTACCTATTCATTTTATTATAATTTTTTTTATACCAATTTTTGGGCTTTACACAAACCTTAATAAATAATAGAACAAAATTAATAATAAACCCATGCATATGCAAATGACAAAATTTAATTTAAGTTCCATAATTTAATCATCAGATAGTCCTGAGCTGCTCATGACCGTGAGCTCGGCTAGTATACCAGGTTTTACACTCTGCAGAGGTTGTACCCTTTACCCACAAGTCATGCTACCCATCTGCCAAGGGGTCGTGAATCCCATACACCTCTACCTAGGAAGCGCGGCAGGGCAACACTACGAGGCCTTTACAAAGTTCCACTAGCTTCCGAAAACCCGCTACAGTTTATAGGAAGCTCCAATGCAGGGTTCTTGTCTGACCGCCATCGCAGCAAAATCAACCAAGGACCTCCCTACACTGACCACTCCCCTACTGCCCTTGCCCCTTTCGGGTAAGGTAGTCTTCCACTAGCTTTCCTAATTAGTCAGCCAAGGGCGTCCCATTAAACCCTTGTGGTGGCACGTGGTTCTCAAGTTAAGCTCTATGTTCCAATTAATATTAATGAACTTGACATGAACATAAATAGAATAACAAGAATAATTGGAACATAGATATAATAAATGATTATCCCCAAAACCATGTAAAGCAATAGCAAACTACCCAAGTGATTAAGGGGTAAACAAGGTAATGAGATAAACAATCTAGGGTGACCTATTGGGTCCCATCAAAATTAACCTATGCATGGATAAATGATATTAAAGAACATTATTGGGTAAAAAGTGGTCAAGGGCACAACTTGCCTTCAATGAGCTCCTGCTCAGCTACTTCTATCTGCTTCTCACCAGTATCCTCGGTCACGGGCTCTTCTACTCGCCACAATACAAACAAGCACAGTGCATATAGAGAAATTAACATTACACCAAACATATAAACAAAATACACAGAAATATTCTACATATTAAAATAAAATCCTAGGAACAGGAATCATAATTTTTGGAGTTATATATTTTGAGATATGAATTTCTAAAGATTTTATGTGGTTGAAATAGGATTACATGAGAGATTATTTTTATTACTGTTTTCATGACAAAACAGAGACTCTAAGTGTTAGAGAATAAAATTACAAAATTTTAGGAACTGGAATGGGTTAATTTGGAGCTAGAATGGATTTTCTATGAATTGCACAAGTTTCTGGATTTATTTTTATACTAAAAATCATTTTTCTAAATGAATTCTAAATTTCCCATGGCTGCAGGACTGGGGACACTATTTTTCAGAAGTCCAGGGGGTCACAAGAAAATTCCAGGACCCAAGCGCGATGATCATATCACTATAATGGATGGCGGGTTATTTTATTAAAATCCCGAGGGCTTTTTCGCAAAGTGCCGCGCCAAAGAGGTATGCAGAGATTCTGGCCATAGGATCTAAAATATGGGATCCAGATTAGATCGCGCCATAACTAGAACTGGCAAGTTACCAGAGTCGCACATCGCGCGATCGACGTCTCACCACTAAACACACCAGGGTCCTCAGATCTACGATCGACGGTTGAAATCAATGCCCCAAACAAGTATGGCCTCGATCAAATCTGAGCCGTTCATTAGCAAATCTAAGGTCAGCCTGTCATCTTCCTACCCTGACATCAAGGCCACGCCGCCCAACCATATTTCCCCGGCGGCGCCATGGCCAGCGCAAGCCGACACTACGCCCAAGGTTTTGAACTCTCTCACACAGATGGTGCAAAATGATGCTTGGGTCCTAACGATTATGGGGGGGGGTACGGAACTCACTGGCATAGATGTCCTGGTGGAGCCAGTCCATGGTGCGAGACAGACCCGTCGCGGTGACGAACGTCGATGAACAATTGGAGTATCGATGGAGCTTCTTGCAGTCAATTGCTCCCTTGTGCAAGACTCCCAGGTAGTCGAACACGCAACCGAACCACGACGAAGACAAATCGCTGCGCCGGCGGTCCAACGGCGGTGGCCATGTTGGCGCACAACGCCCGGTCTGTCTATACCCCCAATCTCAAGCTCCGAGGATCACGACACTCATAGGAGAACGAAAGGATGCAGGTAGTGGCTCACACCGATGTTCACCCGCCGGAGTTGAAGCCCTCCGTCCCGCGGCGACTCTACTCCTCTTCGTTGCGCTCTGCCCTTTCTCTCTCTCCCGAGTCGCCAGCTAGGTGGGTAAAAGGGAGTAACCGACAGCCCTGGCGGAGTTTATAACCCCAGGGTGGCAGCGCAGTCCAGTCGTGGCGAATCGGTCAGGTCAATCCCGAGATATTCGCAGAGTCTTCGGCGAGTGGTTGCAACCAACGCACCGAGCTGGAGGTCGAAGGAACGACCGACATGGGGGTCCCACCAGGCGGCGTAAAGTGGTCGCGAGCGCGCGCGCCACGGCAACAAACAGCATGGCCCCACCTGACAATGAGTCATGCGCGATGGGGGGTTCAAGTTGGGCCGTGCGGAGGGGTTTTCATGATGGGCCAAATGCGAATCTGAGGTCCGGTTAAGCTTTTCTTTTTTTATTTTATTTTCTGTCTTCTTTTATAATTATTTTGAATCAAGTTTGAATTTGAATGTGTGTTTCGCCTTTGAGTCCATTTTACAAATTCACACCCTAGTGTAGGGATAATATATCTTTATTTACCTATTTTATCCACATAATATTTATTTTCTTTTCTAAATTCTAGAATTTCTTTTAGATTCTAGATTTCCTTTTTGAATTAATATATTTCTTGTCTCTTTGTTTTTATATTATCACAAAATGCACACACAGAAATAATATCCAGCATGATGCATAATTTAATGGCATATATTCTTTTATTAATTATTTGTTTTTTTGAATATGGTGTTCACATGTGATGATAAGTAGATTCAACACACACATAAAATTATAGGAAAATAACTTTTCTCCTCTTCTATTATCTATTACAAATTGCATATTACAAATCCTACCCCCTTAACAAGAATCTCGTCCTCGAGATTTAGGAAGGACTAGGGAAAAGATGGGGAAAATCTATGCGAAGCTCTTCTTCTCTTTCCCTTGTTACTTCATCTTCGCCATGGTGACTCCATTGCACTTTGCACATCTTTATCACCTTATTCCTTGTAACTCTAGTCAACGTGTCAAGAATCTTGATCGGGTACTCCATGTAAGTCAAATCACCCTGAACACTAAGCTCTTCCATCGGTAACTGTTCCTCAGGGACACGGAGACACGTCTTAAGTTGAGCCACATGGGACACATTATGCACATCCGATAGACTAGCAGGTAACTCGAGTTGGTATGCCATCTCCCCAACTCGCCTAAAGATCAAGAATGGTCCAATATAGCGTGGGGACAATTTTCCCTTAACTTTGAATCTCCTCATTCCATGAAGTGGTGACACCTTGAGGTACACATAATCTCCTTCTTCAAATTCCAGTGGTCTCCTTCTATTATCAGCATAACTCTTTTGCCTGGTTTGAGCCACCCTCAAATTCTCTCGAATTATATGGACTTGTTCTTCTGCTTCTTGAATCAGTTCAGGCCCAAAGAACTGTCTTTCTCCAGTCTGATCCCAATAAAAAGGAGTCCTGCACTTCCTCTCATATAAAGCTTCAAAAGGTGACGTCTTCAGACTGGCCTGATAACTATTCTTATATGAGAACTCAGCATACGGTAGACTTTTATCCCAACTTCCTCCATGCTGAAGGGCACAGGCTCTCAACATATCTTCCAAAACTTGATTAGTCCTTTCCGTCTGTCCATCAGTCTGGGGGTGGTAAGCCATACTTAAATTCAACTTCGTGCTCATGTTCTCATGAAAGCTTCTCCAAAATCTTGAGGTAAACTACGAACCTCGATCAGACACGATCTTCTTTGGTACTCCATATAAACACACAATCCGAGCCATATATAACTCTGCTAGCTGAGAACCCTTATAAGTAGTCTTGACAGGAATGAAGTGAGCCACTTTAGTCAATCTATCCACAATCACCCATATAGCATCATATCCTTTCTGTGTGCGAGGCAATCCAGTAATGAAATCCATACCAATCTCTTCCCACTTCCACTCGGGTATCTTCAGTGGGTGCAATAGTCCGGCTGGCCTCTGGTGTTCAGCCTTAACTCTTTGACATACATCGCACATAGCCACATGTGCAGCTACATCTCTCTTCAATCCATACCACCAATACTTCCGCTTCAAATCCTGATACATCTTGGTACTTCCAGGATGAATAGAATAATCTGAATCATGGGCCTCCTTTAAAATAGTCTCTCGAAGGCTTTCAAAATCAGGAACACACATCCTATCCTTGAACCATACAGTGCCTTGCTCATCTTCCATGAATTCCGGACCTCGACCTTCAGTAATCAGATCCTTAATCTCTTTTATTTTAGCATCGCCAATTTGTCCTTGGCGGATCTCTTGCTCCAAAGTAGGTTCCACATCAATAGTAACTCCTTCGGTATGAGCAACTATCCCCAGGTTAAGTCTCCTAAAATCCTCAACAATCTCATCGGGTAGCTGGGCAACAATAGCTGAATGAACATGCTCCTTTCGACTCAAGGCATCTGCAACCAAATTTGCCTTGCCCGGGTGATAGTGAATCTCCAAATCATAGTCCTTAATAAGCTCCAACCAACGGCGTTGCCTAAGGTTGAGATCCTTCTGAGTGAATATATACTTCAAACTCTTATGATCCGTGTATACTTGACACTTGGTTCCCTTAATGTAATGTCTCCAAATCTTAAGTGCATGCACAACGGCTGCCAATTCTGTCGGGGACCATAATTAGGGGTACCCTCAAGACGCCTAATTCTCAGCTGGTAACCCCCATCAGCATAAAGCTGTAGAGGCCTGATGGGTGCGATTAAGTCAGGGATCAGTCCATACGAGCGACTCGATCACGCCTCGCCCGAGCCTAGCCTCGGGCAAGGGCAGCCGACCCCGAGGTGTTTCCGTCTCGCCCGAGGCCCCCTTTTTACGGCAGACGCACCTCCGGCTCGCCCGAGGCCTTGCCTTCGTTAAGAAGCAACCCTGACTAAATCGCCGCGCCGACCGACCAAGTCGCAGGGGCATTTAACGCAAAGGTAGCCTGACACCTTTACCCTGACGCGCGCCCCCCGGCAGAGCCAAAGTGACCGCTGTCACTTCACCGCTTCACTGACCGGTCTGACAGAAGGGCAGCGCCGCCTGCGCCATCCCGACTGCAGTGCCACTTGACAGAGTGAGACTGACAGGCAGTCAGGCCTTGCCAAAGGTGCCATAGGAAGCTCCGCCCGACCCAGGGCTCGGACTCGGGCTAAGGCCCCGGAAGACGGCGAACGCCGCTCCGCCCGACCCAGGGCTCGGACTCGGGCTAAGGCCCCGGAAGACGGCGAACTCCGCTCCGCCCGACCCAGGGCTCGGACTCGGGCTAAGGCCCCGGAAGACGGCGAACTCCGCTCCGCCCGACCCAGGGCTCGGACTCGGGCTAAGGCCCCGGAAGACGGCGAACTCCGCTCCGCCCGACCCAGGGCTCGGACTCGGGCTAAGGCCCAAGAAGACGACGAACTCCGCTTCGCCCGACCCCAGGGGTCGGACCCTGCCCCGGCCTCTACCGAGCGACCTCCGCCTCGCCCGACCTAGGAGCTCGGGCTCAGCCTCGGCCATGGAAGACAGACTCGACCTCGGCCTCGGAGGAGCCTCCACGTCGCCCGACCTTGGGCACAAGTCCGCCACGTCAACAGAAAGCGCCATCATCACCCTACCCCGAGCCGACTCGGGCCGCAGAGAACAAGACCGACGTCCCATCTGGCTAGCTCCGCCAGATAGGCAATGATGGCGCCCCGCTAGCCCTGTGACGGCGGCGGCTCTCAGCTCCCTTATGGAAGCAGGGGGACGTCAGCAAGGACCCAACAGCTCCGACAGCTGTCCCTCCGCCAGGCTCCGTTGCTCCACCGACAGCCATGACACCACACCAGCTGGGTGCCAAGATCTCTCTGGCTGCCACCTTGGCATGTACTTAGGGCGCTAGCTCTCCCCCGCTAGACACGTAGCACTCTGCTGCACCCCCATTGTACACCTGTATCCTCTCCTTACGCCTATAAAAGGAAGGACCAGGGCCTTCTTAGAGAAGGTGGGCCGCGCGGGAACGAGGACGGGGCAGGCGCTCTCTTGGAGCCGCTCGCTTCCCTCACCCGCGTGGACGCTTGTAACCCCCTACTGCAAGCGCACCCGACCTGGGCGCGGGACGAACACGAAGGCCGCGAGATCTCCACCTCCCTCACGACTCGGCTCCGGCCACCTCGCTTTCCCCCCTTCGCGCTCGCCCATGCGCTCGACCCATCTGGGCTGGGGCACGCGGCACACTCACTCGTCGGCTTAGGGACCCCCCGGTCTCGAAACGCCGACAGTTGGCGCGCCAGGTAGGGGCCTGCTACATGTTGACGAGCAGTTTCCCGTCAAGCTCCAGATGGGCAGTCTCCAATGACCTCTCCAACCCGGGATGGTGCTCCATTTTGGGAGTCTCGAGTTCATGTCTCTCGACGGCAGCTACGACATGATACTCCTTCCACCGCCGCGCGACGACGACAATGGCGGCCGACAGCCCGCCCGCCGGCGGCGGAATCGACGACGTCTTCCCCGCGTGGTGGAAGAACAACATTCGAGCTCGCCCCGTCCTCTCCCTCGCCATCGGAGGAGGAGGCGGGGCAACCAAGGCCGGGCGGGAGGCTGCGCTCCATCGGCTGTCGAGCGAATCGACATCCCCAGCGCCCCAACGGAGGACGCGTCGGGCGTCGACCTCGCGTTTGAGACGAAGGCGGGCGCCGTCCCCCCGCGACACGCCAATCCCGAGCAAGTGGACGACGCCAGCACGCTCGCGGAGGGCCTGCAGGACGTCGCCCTCGTACCCAAGACGACGGCGCAATCAGTCCCCGATGTGACTACGTCGCTCCTCGTCGACCAAAAGGTACCGACTGATTCCCATCCTACGTCCTTTCGACTCGACCTCAACCCGCCTAGCGACCTCGCTTTGGCGGGCGCTCACGTTGAGGCGAGTGCAACCCCTCTGGGGTTTCGTGTGCGGTCGCCTTGGGACCGATTGACGGACGTCTCGACCTACGGGCCCTCTGGGTCCGAGGAAGATGACGATCCCAGCATCTGCTGGGATTTCTCTGGATCTGGCAACCCCAGTGCCATGCGGGACTTCATGACCGCATGTGACTACTGCCTCTCCGACTGTTCCGACGGCAGCCGTAGCCTTGACGACAAGGACTGCGGCCCGAGCCGTGAATGTTTCCACGTCGAGCTAGGGGATCCCTCCGAAGGCAATCGTCTTGGCATGCCGGAGGATGGCGATCTCCCTAGGCCAGTGCCTCGCGCCGACATCCCGCGGGAGCTAGCTGTGGTCCCCGTTCCGGCGGGGGGTCACGACCCACAGCTCGAGCAAGTCCGCGGGGCGTAGGCCAGGCTCGACGAGGGAGCAGGAGCGCTCGAGTCGATCCGCCGGGACGTCGGGCAGGTATGGGCGGGCCAGCCCCTGGCCGAAGAAATACGTCACCTGCCCCAGGGTTTCCAGCACCGCGTCGCCAACGATGCCAGGGACAGGCCGCTGCCCGCATCCAGCGGGATCGGTCAGAACCTGGCAGCCGCAGCGATGCTCCTCCACGCGATGCCGGAGCCATCAACCACCGAGGGTCGGCGAATCCAGGGAGAGCTCAAGAATCTCCTGGAAGGCGCTGTGGCCCGGCGGGCCGAGAGCTCTGCCTCCCGAAGGCAGGGGTACCCCTCGGAACCTCATGCCGCGACTTCCCGATTCATGCAGGAAGCCTCGGTCTACACCGGGCGCACGCGCAACACCGCGCCTGCGGCCCCGGGCCACCTCGGCAACAAGCCTCATCGTCGCGACCGTCGGGCCCGCCTCGACGAAAGGGTGCGCCGAGGCTATCACCCCAGGCGTGGGGGACGCTACGACAGTGGGGAGGATCGGAGTCCCTCGCCCGAACCACCCGGTCCGCAGGCCTTCAGCCGGGCCATCCGGCGGGCGCCGTTTCCGGCCCGATTCCGACCCCCGACTACTATCACATAGTACTCGGGGGAAACGAGACCGGAATTGTGGCTCGCGGACTACCGCCTGGCCTGTCAACTGGGTGGAGCGGACGACGACAACCTCATCATCCGCAACCTCCCCCTGTTCCTCTCCGACACTGCTCGCGCCTGGTTGGAGCACCTGCCTCCGGGGCAGATCTCCAACTGGGAGGATTTGGTCCAAGCCTTCGCCGGCAACCTCCAGGGCACGTACGTGCGCCCCAGGAATTCCTGGGACCTCCGAAGCTGCCGGCAACAGCCGGGAGAGTCTCTTCGGGACTACATCCGGCGATTCTCGAAGCAGCGCACCGAGCTGCCCAGCATCACCGACTCAGATGTCATCGGCGCGTTCCTTGCCGGCACCACTTGCCGTGACCTGGTGAGTAAGTTGGGTCGCAAGACCCCCACCAGGGCAAGCGAGCTGATGGACATCGCCACCAAGTTCGCCTCTGGCCAGGAGGCGGTCGAGGCCATCTTCCGAAAGGACAAGCAGCCCCGGGGCCGCCCATCGGAAGAGGCTCCCGAGGCGTCTACTCCGCGCGACGCCAAGAAGAAAGGCAGGAAGAAGTCGCAAGCGAAACGCGACGCCGCCGACGCGGACCTTGTCGCCGCCGCCGAGTATAAGAACCCTCGGAAGCCCCCCAAAGGTGCTAACCTTTTCGACAAGATGCTCAAGGAGCCGTGCCCTTACCACCAGGGGCCCATCAAGCACACCCTCGAGGAGTGCGTCATGCTTCGGCGCCACTTCCACAAGGCCGGGCCACCCGCAGAGGGTGGCAGGGCCCACGACGACGACAAAAAAGAAGATCACCGAGCAGGAGAGTTCCCTGAGGTCCGCGACTGCTTCATGATCTACGGAGGGCATGCGGCGAATACCTCAGCTCGGCATCGCAAGCGAGAGCGTCGGGAGGTCTGCTCGGTGAAGGAGGCGGCGCAAGTCTACCTAGACTGGTCCGACAAGCCCATCACCTTCGACCAAGCTGACCACCCCGTCCACGTGCCGAGCCCGGGGAAGTACCCGCTCGTCGTCGACCCCATCATCAGCGACGTCAGGCTCACCAAGGTCCTGATGGATGGGGGCAGCTGCCTCAACATCATCTACGCCGAGACCCTCAGGCTCCTGCGCGTCGATCTGTCCTCCGTCCGAGCAGGCGCTGCGCCCTTCCACGAGATCATTCCTGGGAAGCGCGTCCAGCCCCTCGGACAGCTCGACCTTCTTGTCTGCTTCGGAACACCCTCCAACTTCCGAAGGGAGACTTTGACGTTCGAGGTGGTCGGGTTCCGAGGAACCTACCACGTGGTATTGGGGAGGCCATGCTACGCGAAGTTCATGGCCATCCCCAACTACACCTACCTGAAGCTTAAGATGCCGGGCCCCAACGGGGTCATCACCGTCGGCCCCACGTACAAACACGCGTTCGAATGCGACGTGGAGTGCGTGGAGTACGCCGAGGCCCTTGCCGAGTCCGAGGCCCTCATCGCCGACCTGGAGAACCTCTCCCGAGAGGTGCCAGACGTGAAGCGACACGCCGGCAACCTCGAGCCAGCGGAGATGGTTAATGCTGTCCCTCTCGACCCCAGTGGCGACACCTCCAAGCAGACCCCGACCGGTCCCGGGCTCGACCCCAAATAGGAAGCAGTGCTCGTCGACTTTCTCCACGCAAACGCCGACATCTTTGCGTGGGGACCCTCGGACATGCCCGGCATACCGAGGGATGTCGCCGAGCACTCGCCGGATATTCGGGCAGGAGCCCGACCCATCAAATGGCCTCTGCACGGATAACGCCCGGGGGCTGCGCTCCCTCCCCCCCCCCCCCGTTCATACACGAGTATCAGTCGTCAAGGAAGGGTCGGCCTCGCCTTGGCGGAGCCCGACCCTCCCTCGGGGGCTAAAAAGGGGGAACCCCTCCGCGTCGAGATTGGGTGCACTTTTTCGCATCAAAAATTTTCGATCAAGAAGGGGCTTTTGCGTTCTCCCGGCTATGTCAGAAGCAGGGTCCCGAGGAGCGAACGTGGGTACAAATAAGTGGTGAGGCCGACTGAGCCGAGGAACCCCTATGCCTCCGGGTTAGGGACACCTCACTCATCACCTGCCACGAAATATGACCCAACTCGGGAAATCACCCTATTGTTGACGAGCCAGGCCAGACGCGCAAATAGAAAGAAAAGAGAGTACGACGTCATGTAAGAAAAGCAAAGTGTTCAGGCCTCGGCGGCCGCGGTAAAGCGCACATCCAACAGAAACTGTTCCAACAAAAGTCAGGCGCCGCCTTGGGAAGGAGCCACGCCCTCAGTTCTGCCCCCGCCGTCGGTAAGGTCCACCTCCGCTTCCAGCAGCGGCGCAGGAGGAAGGATCTCCGCCTCAAAGGTGGTCGCCAGCGCCGCGCTCGGACCCGCGACGACCGCGTCGAGCCGCTGAACTTCTGCCAGGGCGGCTTCGTCTTCGTCAGGAAGACAATACCCCTCACTGACCCGTTCCAGGTCCACAACATAATGGGAAGCGAGCACGGCGAAGGCCCGCCTGACGCCGTGGTGTAGCGCCTCGCGGACTTTACCGCGCGCGTAATCACCCAAGGCTTGAAGACGGCTTTGAGGGGAGCTTCCTGAAGGGACGTCGCCGGGGCCAAGGATCCGATAAACGTCCGAGACGGCCACGGACATGGCCGCGAGGTCGGCCTCCCTCTGCTCGGCAGCTCCAGCAAGCGCCTCGGCGAGCGCCTTGGCAGACTCATCAAGGGCGGACTCGAGCTCTGCGAACAACCAGAAGAGAGACCTCAAGCACAAGCAGAAAAAACAGACAAGAACAAGAACCGGGGACGGCCAAGGCATACCTCCGGCTCGGACACGCTGCTCCGAGGCCGCGACTTGGGCTGCGGCTAGGTCGGCCGCAAGGGTCTCAGCCCGGCTTTCGGCCTCGGCAGCCCGGCCCCGAGATTGGTCCCGCTCCTCGGCGACCTGGACGAACTCCGACTGCTGCTGTTGCGCCTCCGCGCGCGTTGCCGCCGCCTCGGCTCTCAGGTCAGCACAGAGCAACTGGAGGTCCGCTATCTTAGCGTCCTGCTGAGAAAGGCGCGCGGTAGCCCCGGTGAGCGAGGTCCTCAGGGATCGCAGCGAGCCCCAAACATCGGCCTCGCGGCGGATGAACGACGACTTGGCAGCGCTCCGATCCATCAGATCCTGGGGAAGGGAAACAAGGCGTCACGACGAACGCCTCGCTCACAGAAAGGAAAAGGTATGCCTGAAACCGTTACCTGGAGGATTTTGGGGACGTCCCTGCAGAGAACCTCCAGCGACGACCGGAGCGACCCCACCGTTGCTTCAGCACGCTCGCGGAGCTCGTCTCAGGACTGGTCCTCCTGTTCATCGTCAAGAACGAAGACAGGGTCCGAGGCCTCGCGGGTCCGGAACCGGAGCAACTGGTGTCGGGCCTCGAGGCTCCGCCGCACAGCGACGAGGCTGCCGCCCGCCTGGATGAACTGCACGTCCACGCCCACCTCTTCCGAGGCACTGGGCACCGACGCAGCGGCCATCCCGACGCTGGCAGCAACCAGTCGCTCTCCGACTGGGACGTCAGCGACTTCGGTGGTGGCAGGCGCCGGCATGGCCGGCACGACAGGTGGGCTCGGGACCACGTCGACGCCGGTCGTCTCCCCTATCACGATGGCCGCCTCGGCAGAAGAGCCCACCTCGGGAACCTGCTCCCCAGAGACATGCGACACCCGAGCCCCCTGCGGTGAAACGCCCTGCGAAAGGGTCGGCTGAACGACAGGGCCCGGGGCGACGCTGGCCGCCCGGACCGACGCCGTCTTAAGGGCCTTCCAGGGCGCTAGGTCGGTCTGGCCATGGCTTCGCTTGCTGGATAAAGAAAAAAAGAGAAAGGGAAAATCACGGCCGGGACATGTGAACGAAGCGCCAGGACGAAGACATTCCAAGATACTTACCCGCTCTGGGCCATGATCAACCGCGCCTGGGGGGAGGTCTCTTGGATCCCGCTCCCCGGAACCGCCGCCGAGGTCCGCTTCGCCGACAGCTTCGGCACCACCCTCGCTTTGGGCGCCCCGGACGCCCAGGAGGCGGACTGCCCAGGCGCCGCCACGGCGACCTGAGGGTCGCTCCCCCGCGCTGCCGGCGCAGGTGGCGGCTCTCGAGGAACGGATGCCTCGACCTGGCTCCCTGGGGTCGCCTCAGCTCCTCCAGCCGAGGGGTCAAGTACCCTCTCGGGTTGCCCCCACCCCTCGGGTCGGGGACCCGGCGTCCCGGCTCCGGGAACTGACGGCATCAGCCCGCTCGGGGGCTGGCTCGGCGGCTCCTGGCCACACCCCAAGCTGGGGCTGAGGCCGAGACGGGCGGCCATGTCGTCCTCCTCCTCATCACCGTCGTCATCATCGTCATCGGATGTCTCCGGCGACGGCTCCCTTGGGAGTCCTTCCCTCTCCTGCTGGCGACGGCGCTTCTCCAAGGCGTCCCGAGCCCGCCTCCGCTCGCGGGCCCGGGCCTTCTCCGCATCCTTCTTCTTCTCCTCCTCCTCCGCGGCGACCCGCCGCGCTGCCCGATCCACCGCGTCCTCCGGGACCCGCGGCAGGGAGGGCTTGTGCCACCCCACCTCCTAAAGAAGGGGGGAAAGAAACCCAGTCGTAAGAACCAGGAGCAACCCGGTGTATGAAGAAGGAAGGAGCGAACACTCACCAGAGTCACGCACCCCTGGTCGGGGCGCATCCGAGGCTGGGAGAAGGCGTGGGGGTCCGGCTTCCCCATCGCGGCCGACACCCGCCATTGGAGGGCGTCGAAGGGAAGAGAATCAGGGGACATTCGTGACCCCTCCCAGTCGGCCTCCAGGGTCATCTCCCAAAGCGGCAGTCGCCGCTCCGCCAAGGGGAGCACTCTCCGACGGTGGATGGTGGCAACCACTCCCGTAGCGGTGAGTCCTCCCTCCCGCAACGCCGTCAGGGCCTGGAGAAGTGGTTTGAGGTTCTTCTGTCTCTCGTGTGGAGTCCCGTGACGCCAGGCGTCGGTGGCGGCGGTGACAACCCGCTGAGAGAACGGCGAGAGCAACTCTCCGTCATTCCGGAGGTAGAACCACCGGCGCTGCCACCCCTTGTTCGAGGACGCGAGGACGGCAGGGATGTACTGCGACGCCCGCGACTGCCTCAACAAGAGGGTACAGCCGCCGGCCCGCACCGCTGCACGGACCTTCCTCTCCCCCGTCGGCAAGGCAAAAAGCTCGGCGAAGAAGAGATGAGTCCACAAATCCCAATGGGGGGCGATCCCCAAATACCCTTCGCACACCGCTACGAAGATAGCGGCCTGCGAGATGGAGTTGGGGGTGAGGTTATGCAACTCCACCCCATAGTGGAACAGGATAGCCCGCATAAAGCGGCTCGTCGGCACACCGAATCCCCACTCATGGAAGGAGACGAAGCTCACGACGTACCCCGGCGGTGGGGATGGAGCGACTCCGCCCATGGGAGGAATCCATTCCGGCCGCTGCTCATCGGTGAGAGGGCGGAGCAAACCCTCGCCGACGAGATCCTCCAGATCACTCGCCGTCACCGTGGAGAAGGGCCATGGGTCGCGCGGCGAGATGATGGTCACCCGGTCAGCCATCGCCGAGCGGAAGGGGTGGCGGCGCAAAGGACAGGGAGGGTGGTTTCCTTTTTCCTGGCTAAATCTCTCAGGCTGCAAAAAACCTAAGAGGGAAACAGGAAGCGGAGTAAAGAACCGTCACCGGACCCTCTCCGGGGTATATAAAGACCAAGGCGAAGACGGTTCCAACGTTCCGCCCGGACCGGACGCGGGGTTCAAAAAACGCAAAGCGAAACGGCCGTTCCTCGAACGGCTCGCGCACGCGCAACGGCAGCCCCGCCAACTACTCGCCCCGTCGCATTAACTCCGCGGCTGGACAGGCGGCGCTTCTGGCAGGAGCAGCGGGCGACGCTTCGCCTTCGCCGAAACAACCGCGCCAAAAAAGGTACGCCGCGTCGTTCGGCTTTGTATCCTTTTTCCTTTTTTCCTCTTTCTCTATCTCTTGCGACAAGGACCGGGAAAGGGGATACCCCGAAAGGGATCCTTCCTCGTGAAGGAACTAGGCCCCGAGCCTCCTTACTGATCAGGGGTTCGAAGGCTGGCCCCCCAAGGGTTCAACAGCCGCCTCAGATCGCGTGGGCCCTACACCCACTACTGGTCAGAGGTTCGAAGGCCGGCCCCCCCGAAAGGTTCCACGGCCGCCTCAGGCTACTCGGGCTCCGCGCCCATTACTGATCAGGGGTTCGAAGGCTGGCCCCCCGAAGGGTTCACAGTCGCCTCAGACACCGAGCGAGGGATGACCAGTGGTACGTTCGATACATAACCGAGGCTCGGGCTGCGCTCCCGAGGTACCCTAGGACATTTCTGAGACCAGCGGGAGCGATCCTGTAACGGAATCCCATCGGAGGGAGGCATCGAGCCCTCGGACCCCGTCGCCAGGGGACAGGGTCCGGCAGATCACCTGCAGGTACTTTTGGGCGTGCCTCTGGGCCCCTAGCCGACCCCCAACGAACGGGGAACGGACGTCCACTCGGATTACCCGCTTGCAGCTCACCGGAGACACCATGTTCGGTGCCCATCGAGGGTAACATGGCGCTCTCCCCCCCTCCTCCTTGCGGAAAGGCGACGTAGGGGCATATGTAAAAAAGCCGAGTCTGTCCCTGATCGCCCTCTCGCCCCGTGCGGAGGCTCGGGGGCTGCTCTCGCAAACCCGGCTCCGGCCAAACCGTTGACAGCGTCAACATACCAGCCCGAGAACTTGGGCCCCGACCGTGCACCCGGGCTACGGCCAGTTCGCATGAGGGAACCACCAGACCCGCCGAAGCATTACGCAAGGCATTAAGACCTCGAAGGAGTGAAACCACTCCTCCGAGGCCTCGGGGGCTACACCCGGCGGGTGCGCTCACGCGCACCCACCGGAACAAAATGCAACCGAGAAAGGCTGGTCCCCTTGCAAAAAAGTGCGACGAAAGCCTCCAAGCGAGTGCTAACACTCCCTTCGAGGCTCGGGGGCTACTGTCGGGGACCATAATTAGGGGTACCCTCAAGACGCCTAATTCTCAGCTGGTAACCCCCATCAGCATAAAGCTGCAGAGGCCTGATGGGTGCGATTAAGTCAGGGATCAGTCCATACGAGCGACTCGATCACGCCTCGCCCGAGCCTAGCCTCAGGCAAGGGCAGCCGACCCCGAGGTGTTTCTGTCTCGCCCGAGGCCCCCTTTTTACGGCAGACGCACCTCCGGCTCGCCCGAGGCCTTGCCTTCGTTAAGAAGCAACCCTGACTAAATCGCCGCGCCGACCGACCAAGTCGCAGGGGCATTTAACGCAAAGGTAGCCTGACACCTTTATCCTGACGCGCGCCCCCCGGCAGAGCCAAAGTGACCGCCGTCACTTCGCCGCTTCACTGACCGGTCTGATAGAAGGGCAGCGCCGCCTGCGCCATCCCGACTGCAGTGCCACTTGACAGAGTGAGACTGACAGGCAGTCAGGCCTTGCCAAAGGCGCCATAGGAAGCTCCGCCCGACCCAGGGCTCGGACTCGGGCTAAGGCCCCGGAAGACGGCGAACTCCGCTCCGCCCGACCCAGGGCTCGAACTCGGGCTAAGGCCCCGGAAGACGGCGAACTCCGCTCCGCCCGACCCAGGGCTCGGACTCGGGCTAAGGCCCCGGAAGACGGCGAACTCCGCTCCGCCCGACCCAGGGCTCGGACTCGGGCTAAGGCCCCGGAAGACGGCGAACTCCGCTCCGCCCGACCCAGGGCTCGGACTCGGGCTAAGGCCCCAGAAGACGACGAACTCCGCTCCGCCCGACCCAGGGCTCGGACTCGGGCTAAGGCCCTGGAAGACGGCGAACTCTACTCCGCCCGACCGAGGGCTCGGACTCGGGCTAAGGCCCCAGAAGACGACGAACTCCGCTTCGCCCGACCCCAGGGGTCGAACCCTGCCCCGGCCTCTGCCGAGCGACCTCCGCCTCGCCCGACCCAGGAGCTCGGGCTCAGCCTCGGCCATGGAAGACAGACTCGACCTCGGCCTCGGAGGAGCCTCCACGTCGCCCGACCTTGGGCACAAGTCCGCCACGTCAACAGAAAGTGCCATCATCACCCTACCCCGAGCCGACTCGGGCCGCAGAGAACAAGACCGACGTCCCATCTGGCTAGCTCCGCCAGATAGGCAATGATGGCGCCCCGCTAGCCCTATGACGGCGGCGGCTCTCAGCTCCCTTACGGAAGCAGGGGGACGTCAGCAAGGACCCAACAGCTCCGACAGCTGTCCCTCCGCCAGGCTCCGTTGCTCCACCGACAGCCACGACACCACACCAGCTAGGTGCCAAGATCTCTCCGGCTGCCACCTTGGCATGTACTTAGGGCGCTAGCTCTCCCCCGCTAGACACGTAGCACTCTGCTGCACCCCCATTGTACACCTGTATCCTCTCCTTACGCCTATAAAAGGAAGGACCAGGGCCTTCTTAGAGAAGGTGGGCCGCGCGGGAACGAGGACGGGGCAGGCGCTCTCTTGGGGCTGCTCGCTTCCCTCACCCGCGTGGACGCTTATAACCCCCTACTGCAAGCGCACCCGACCTGGGCGCGGGACGAACACGAAGGCCGCGGGATCTCCACCTCCCTCACGACTCGGCTCCGGCCACCTCGCTTTCCCCCCTTCGCGCTCGCCCACACGCTCGACCCATCTGGGCTGGGGCACGCGGCACACTCACTCGTCGGCTTAGGGACCCCCCGGTCTCGAAACGCCGACAAATTCCAAGTCATGAGTGGGGTAGTTCCATTCATGTTTTCGTAACTGATGCGACGCATAGGCGATCACATGTCCTTCTTGCATGAGCACGCATCCTAAGCCTTGGCCACATGCATCACAATAGATATCAAATCCTTTCTTGTAGATCTGGCATAACCAACACTGGTGGCGACATCAATTTCAACTTCATTTGGTTAAAACTATCTTGGTACTTCTCATCCCACTTGAACTCTCTTCCCTTCTCCAGAAGCGAGCTCATAGGCTTAGCAATCTTAGAAAATCCTTCAATAAATCTCCGATAATATCCTGCAAGTCCCAAGAAACTCTGGACCACAGTAACTATAGTGGGTACGCTCCACACCACTATCTCCTTGACTTTAGCAGGATCCACTGATATTCCTCCATTAGAAATGATATGTCCAAGAAAGGGCACCTCGCCAATCCAAAACTCGCACTTGCTAAACTTGGCATATAGTTGGTTATCTCGTAGCTTCTGTAGCACCAACCTCAGATGTTCCTCATGATCGCCATCACTCTGGGAATAAATAAGGATATCGTCGATGAATACCACGACGAATCTGTCCAAATACTCCATAAACACCTTATTCATCAAGTTCATAAAATAAGCTGGTGCATTGGTTAATCCAAACGACATAACAGTGAACTCATATAATCCATATCGAGTCGAGAATGCTGTCTTGGGAATATCCGATGGTCTAATCCTCATCTGATGGTATCCCGATCGGAGATCAATCTTTGAAAATACTCTAGCACCTCTCATCTGATCAAATAAATCCTCAATACGGGGCAACGGATACTTGTTCTTCACAGTAACATTATTAAGAGATCTATAATCCACACACATCCGCTGTGATCCATCCTTCTTCTGTACAAACAGAACCGGCGCTCCCCAAGGTGAGGAACTCGGACAAATGTACCCAGCCTCTTGTAACTCAGTTAACTGCTTCTTAAGTTCCTTCAACTCCTCTACGGACATCCTATATGGCCGTTTAGAAATAGGGGCGGTTCCAGGTAAGAGATCAATAACAAACTCAACTTCTCTATCAGGTGGCATCCCTAATAACTCCTCTAGAAAGACATCCGGAAAATCTCTAACTGCACGGATGTTGTCACCCACAAACTTCTCATCTTCTAAGAATGCCGCTAGTCTGATGGTGGTAGTTACTGCAATTTCAACTTCAAATCTCTCTCCTTTGGAACTAGTGAGTTCTACGGTTCCTTTAGCACAGTGTATAAACTGCCTTTGCCTTTTTAACCATGACATACCAAGGATCATGTCTATAGTGCTCTCTTCTAACACTATAGGGGTAGCCCATCTGGGTTAGAAATATAGGGTAAGAAAGGAAGAATTGTAGACAAGGCGAGTAATTACGAGAAATGTTACTGCGGGGGATTTATTAGCTAAGTAGATTAAAGTGTGACCTACTAAAGTTAATTCATTACCTTATGGTGGTACATGCTAAGATGCCCAACTATAATGTTTCAATCAATCAAAGAAGCAAATCAAGCATTCATCATCAGAACAATCAACCAACATTTTTAATAGAGAAAATAGTTTTAGTTTTATCTTAGGTCTCCTATCTCTTAAAAAGTTCATAAATGTAGGATTCCAAGGTGTGAAATCCATCTTGTCTTAGAGTTGAAAAGATAAGAGTAATCAGAGTAGAATAGCAAAAGGTGAGACAGGATCAAGATAAGGTAAATATGGAATGGATCAGAGTAAGGTAAGTAGGTAAGGGTTGTCCATTTCTATCTAGGTTTCGTCCTACAGTCAACATTTCCTCTGATACCACTTCTGTCACACCCGGCTTTAAGGAACAAAGCCAGGTGCATCTCATACATGCGCCAAGAAGACAACATATATAATAACAGAGTGTATAGAGATAAATTTCATAAAACATCAGAGTATTTATTACATAGCGGAAGACTTATTACAAAATAAAATAATAAATATAAAACAAACTAAGGATCGTCGGCGCCAACGTCAACTGAGAAACGCCACCTAGATCAGATCAAACTCCTCGCCTTGTGGCTCCTCCTGAACCACCTGCTCTTCTCCTGTGGGGGGGTGTGAGACAGCAAGAGTGAGCTCACATACGTTCATCGCTCAACAAGTCGTGGGGAATAATGTGACATGAACTCACCAAAGGTGGGAGCTCATGGAGTGTAAGGCTTATCAAAGAGAATGGTTAAAGCTGAGCATTGCTTTTAATGTTGGTCAAAATTTTATTAGCAATTACTAGATGTAAGTAAATACCAAACCTTAATAAATAATAGAACAAAATTAATAATAAACCCATGCATATGCAAATGACAAAATTTAATTTAAGTTCCATAATTTAATCATCAGAGAGTCCTGAGCTGCTCATGACCGTGAGCTCGGCTAGTATACCAGGTTTTACACTCTGCAGAGGTTGTACCCTTTACCCACAAGTCATGCTACCCATCTGCCAAGGGGTCGCGAATCCCATACACCTCTACCTAGGAAGCGCGGCAGGGCAACACTACGAGGCCTTTACAAAGTTCCACTAGCTTCTGAAAACCCGCTACAGTTTATAGGAAGCTCCAATGCAGGGTTCTTGTCTGACCGCCATCGCAGCAAAATCAACCAAGGACCTCCCTACACTGACCACTCCCCTACTGCCCTTGCCCCTTTCGGGTAAGGTAGTCTTCCACTAGCTTTCCTAATTAGTCAGCCAAGGGCGTCCCATTAAACCCTTGTGGTGGCACGTGGTTCTCAAGTTAAGCTCTATGTTCCAATTAACATTAATGAACTTGACATGAACATAAATAGAATAACAAGAATAATTGGAACATAGATATAATAAATGATTATCCCCAAAACCATGTAAAGCAATAGCAAACTACCCAAGTGATTCAGGGGTAAACAAGGTAATGAGATAAACAATCTAGGGTGACCTATTGGGTCCCATCAAAATTAACCTATGCATGGATAAATGATATTAAAGAACATTATTGGGTAAAAAGTGGTCAAGGGCACAACTTGCCTTCAATGAGCTCCTGCTCAGCTACTTCTATCTGCTTCTCACCAGTATCCTCGGTCACGGGCTCTTCTACTCGCCACAATACAAACAAGCACAGTGCATATAGAGAAATTAACATTACACCAAACATATAAACAAAATACACAGAAATATTCTACATATTAAAATAAAATCCAAGGAACAAGAATCATAATTTTTGGAGTTATATATTTTGAGATATGAATTTCTAAAGATTTTATGTGGTTGAAATAGGATTACATGAGAGATTATTTGTATTACTGTTTTCATGACAAAACAGAGACTCTAAGTGTTAGAGAATAAAATTACAAAATTTTAGGAACTGGAATGGGTTAATTTGGAGCTAGAATGGATTTTCTATGAATTGCACAAGTTTCTGGATTTATTTTTATACTAAAAATCATTTTTCTAAATGAATTCTAAATTTCCCATGGCTGCAGGACTGGGGACACTATTTTTCAGAAGTCCAGGGGGTCACAAGAAAATTCCAGGACCCAAGCGCGATGATCATATCACTATAATGGATGGCGGGTTATTTTATTAAAATCCCGAGGGCTTTTTCGCAAAGTGCCGCGCCGAAGAGGTATGCAGAGATTCTGGCCATAGGATCTAAAAAATATGGGATCCAGATTAGATCGCGCCATAACTAGAACTAGCAAGTTACCAGAGCCGCACATCGCGCGATCGACGTCTCACCACTAAACACACCAGGGTCCTCAGATCTACGATCGACGGTTGAAATCAATGCCCCAAACAAGTATGGCCTCGATCAAATCTGAGTCGTTCATTAGCAAATCTAAGGTCAGCCTGTCATCTTCCTACCCTGACATCAAGGCCACGCCGCCCAACCATATTTCCCCGGTGGCGCCATGGCCAGCGCAAGCCGACACTACGCCCAAGGTTTTGAACTCTCTCACACAGATGGTGCAAAATGATGCTTGGGTCCTAACGATTATGGGGGGGTACGGAACTCACTGGCATAGATGTCCTGGTGGAGCCAGTCCATGGTGCGAGACAGACCCGTCGCGGTGACGAACGTCAATGAACAATTGGAGTATCGATGGAGCTTCTTGCAGTCAATTGCTCCCTTGTGCAAGACTCCCAGGTAGTCGAACACGCAACCGAACCACGACGAAGACAAATCGCTGCGCCAGGCGGTCCAACGGCGGTGGCCATGTTGGCGCACAACGCCCGGTCTGTCTATACCCCCAATCTCAAGCTCCGAGGATCACGGCACGCATAGGAGAATGAAAGGATGCAGGTAGTGGCTCACACCGATGTTCACCCGCCGGAGTTGAAGCCCTCCGTCCCGCGGCGACTCTACTCCTCTTCGCTGCGCTCTGCCCTTTCTCTCTCTCCCGAGTCGCCAGCTAGGTGGGTAAAAGGGAGTAACCGGCAGCCCTAGCGGAGTTTATAACCCCAGGGTGGCAGCGCAGTCCAGTCGTGGCGAACCGGTCAGGTCAATCCCGAGCTATTCGCGGAGTCTTCGGCGAGTGGTTGCAACCAACGCACCGAGCTGGAGGTCGAAGGAACGACCGACATTGGGGTCCCACCAGGCGGCGTAAAGTGGTCGCGAGCGCGCGCGCCACGGCAACAAACAGCATGGCCCCACCTGACAATGAGTCATGCGCGAGGGGGGGTTCAAGTTGGGCGGCGCGGAGGGGTTTTCATGATGGGCCAAATGCGAATCTGAGGTTCGGTTAAGCTTTTCTTTTTTTTATTTTATTTTCTGTCTTCTTTTATAATTATTTTGAATCAAGTTTGAATTTGAATGTGTGTTTCGCCTTTGAGTCCATTTTACAAATTCACACCCTAGTGTAGGGATAATATATCTTTATTTACTTATTTTTATCCACATAATATTTATTTTCTTTTCTAAATTCTAGAATTTCTTTTAGATTCTAGATTTCCTTTTTGTATTAATATATTTCTTGTCTCTTTGTTTTTATATTGTCACAAAATGCACACACAGAAATAATATCCAGCATGATGCATAATTTAATGGCATATATTCTTTTATTAATTATTTGTTTTTTTGAATATGGTGTTCACATGTGATGATAAGTAGATTCAACACACACATAAAATTATAGGAAAATAACTTTTCTCCTCTTCTATTATCTATTACAAATTGCGTATTACAGCCACGTTGTTGGACGCCGGGAAATGGAGGCGCACCACGTAGCGGAGGTGCTTCCCGAGGGGCGAGATGAAGAGCAGGCCCGCGCCCGCTCCTGTTTTCATCAGCGACCCATCGAAAAACATGGTCCAGAGTTCCGGTTGGATCGGAGCTGCTGGAAGCTGGGTGTCGACCCATTCAGCCACAAAGTCCGCCAGGACTTGGGACTTGATGGCCTTCCGAGGGGCGAACGAGATTGTCTCGCCCATGATCTCCACCGCCCACTTTGCAATCCTACCCGAGGCCTCTCGGCACTAGATGATCTCCCCAAGGGGGAAGGATGACACCACAGTCACCGGATGAGACTCGAAGTAGTGTCGCAACTTTCGCCGCGTCAGAATTACCGTGTACAGTAGCTTCTGAATTTGTGGGTAGCGGATTTTGGTCTCGGACAGTACCTCACTGATGAAGTAGACCAGCCTCTGGATGGGCAATGCGTGCCCCTCTTCTCGTCTCTCGACCACGATCGCGGCGCTGACCACCTGAGTGGTAGCGGCGATGTATATCAAGAGGGCTTCTCCGGCAGTGGGGGGCACCAAGATGGGTGCGCTTGTAAGGAGCGCCTTTAGGTTCCCGAGGGCTTCCTCGGCCTCGGGGGTCCAAGTGAAGCGCTCGGTCTTCCTTAAGAGGCGGTACAGAGGTAGGCCTCTTTCGCCGAGGCGCGAGATGAAACGGCTTAGAGCCGCAAGGCATCCCATGACCCTCTGTACTCCTTTCAAGTCCTTGATGGGCCCCATGTTGGTGATGGCCGTGATTTTCTCCGGGTTGGCCTCGATGCCCCGCTCGGAGACGATGAATCCCAGGAGCATGCCTCAGGGGGCTCCGAAGACACACTTCTCGGGATTGAGTTTTACGCCTTTCGCCTTGAGACACTTGAATGTCGTTTCGAGGTCAGAGAGGAGGTCGGAGGCTTTCCTCGTCTTGACTACGATGTCATCAACGTAAGCCTCGACCGTTCGACCAATGTGCTCTCCGAACACGTGGTTCATGCACCTTTGGTATGTCGCACTCGCATTCCTCAAACCGACTGGCATAGTAATGTAGCAGTACATGCCAAAGGGTGTGATGAAAGAAGTCACGAGCTGGTCGGACTCTTTCATCCTGATTTGGTGATACCCTGAGTAGGCATCAAGGAACGATAGGGTTTCGCATCCAGTAGTGGAATCCACGATTTGATCGATGCGAGGCAGAGGGTAGGGAACCTTCGGACATGCTTTGTTTAGACCAGTGTAGTCTACACACATCCGCCATTTCCCGCCTTTCTTTCTCACAAGCACAGGGTTGGCTAGCCATTCGGGGTGGAATACCTCTTTGATGAACCCTGCAGCCATCAGCTTGTGGATCTCCTCGCCTATGGCTCTGCGCTTTTCTTCGTCGAATCGGCGCAGAAGCTGCTTCACGGGTCGGGCTCCAGCTCGGATATCCAGCGAGTGCTCGACGACATCCCTCGGTATGCCAGGCATGTCCGAGGGACTCCACGAAAAAACCTCGATGTTCGTGCAGAGAAAGTCGACGAGCACTGCTTCCTATTTGGGGTCGAGCTCGGAGCCGATCGGACTTGCTTGGAGGCGTCGTTGCTGGGGTCGAAAGGGACGGACTTAACCGCCTCTGCTGGCTCGAAGTTGTCGGCGTGGCGCTTCGCATCTGGCGCCTCCTTGGAAAGGCTCTCCAGGTCGGCGATGAGGGCCTCAGATTTGGTGAGGGCCTCGGCGTACTCCACGCACTCCACGTCGCATTCGTACGCGTGTTGGTACGTGGAGCCGACGGTGATGACCCCGTTGGGGCCCGGCATCTTGAGCTTGAGGTAGGTGTAGTTGGGGACGACCATGAACTTGGCGTAGCATGGTCTCCCCAACACTGCGTGGTAGGTTCCTCGGAACCCGACCACCTCGAACGTGAGGGTTTCCTTTCGGAAGTTGGAGGGAGTCCCGAAGCAGACGGGCAGATCGAGTTGCCCAAGGGGTTGGACGCGCTTTCCAGGGATGATCCCGTGAAAAGGCGCCGCGCCAACCCAGATCGTGTACAGATCAATCTGCAGGAGCCCGAGGGTCTCGGCGTAGATGATATTGAGGCTGCTGCCTCCGTCCATGAGGACCTTGGTAAGCCTGACGTTGCCGATGACGGGGTCGACAACGAGCGGGTACTTTCCCGGGCTCGGCACACGGTCGGGGTGGTCGCCCTGGTCGAAGGTGATGGGCTTGTCGGACCAGTCTAGGTAGACTGGCACCGCCACCTTCACCGAGCAGACCTCCCGGTGCTCTTGCTTGCGGTGCCGAGCCGAGGCATTCGCCACTTGCCCACCGTAGATCATGAAGCAGTCGTGGACCTCGGGAAACTCCTCTGCCTTGTGTTCCTCCTTCTTGTCGTTGTTGTGGGCTCTACCACCTTCCGCTGGTGGCCCGGCCTTGTGGAAGTAGCGTTGAAGCATGACGCACTCCTCAAGGGTGTGCTTGACGGGACCCTAATGATAGGGGCATGACTCCTTGAGCATCTTGTCGAACAGGTTGGCGCCTCCAGGAGGCTTCCGAGGGTTCCTGTGCTCGGCGCCGGCGACAAGGTCTGCGTTGGCGGCGTCGCGTTTCGCTTGCGACTTCTTCTTGCCCTTCTTCTTGGTGCCGCGCTGAGTAGACGCCTCGGGGACGTCCTCCGGCTGGCGCCCCTGAGGCTGCTTGTACTTCTGGAAGATGGCCTCGACCGCCTCCTGACCAGAGGCGAACTTGGTGGCGATGTCCATCAGCTCGCTCGCCCTGGTGGGAGTCTTGCGACCCAACTTTCTCACTAGGTCGTGGCAAGTGGTGCCGGCGAGGAACGCGTCGATGACATCCGAGTCGGTGATGTTGGGCAGCTCGGTGCGCTGCTTCGAAAATCGCCGGATGTAGTCCCGGAGGGATTCTCCCGGCTGCTGGCGGCAGCTTCGGAGATCCCAGGAGTTCCCAGGGCGCACGTATGTGCCCTGGAAGTTGCCGGCGAAAGCTTTGACCAGGTCGTCCCAGTTGGAGATCTGCGCAGGGGGCAGATGCTCCAGCCAGGTTCGAGCGGAATAGGGAGAGGTTGTGGATGATGAGGTTGTCATCGTCCATTCCACCTAGCTAGCAGGCCAGCCGGTAGTGAAAGTCGCCTAGAGGGGGGGTGAATAGGGCGAAACTGAAATTCTCAAAAATGATCACAACTACAAGCCGGGTTAGCGTTAGAAATATAATAGAGTCCGCGAGAGAGGGCGGAAAACTAATCGCAAGAGAATAAGGAGAGTGACACGCGGATTTGTTTTACCGAGGTTCGGTTCTTGCAAACCTACTCCCCGTTGAGGAGGCCACAAAGGCCGGGTCTCTTTCAACCCTTCCCTCTCTCAAACGGTCCCTCGGACCGAGTGAGCTTCTCTTCTCAAATCACTTGGGAATCAAACTTCCCGCAAGGACCACCACACGATTGGTGTCTCTTGCCTCAATTACAAGTGAGTATTTGATCACAAGAAAGAATGCCAAAGAAAAGAAGTGATCCAAGCGCAAGAGCTCAAATGAACACTACAAATCACTCTCTCTAGTCACTAGGGCTTTGTGTGGAGTTGGGAGAGGATTTGATCTCTTTTTGGTGTGCTTTGTAATGAATGCTAGCTCTTGTATAGTGGTTGGAGGCTGGAAAACATGGATGACTTGAATGTGGGGTGGTTGGGGGTATTTATAGCCCCAACCACCAAACTAGCCGTTTGGTGGAGGCTGTCTGTTCGATGGTGCACCGGACAGTCCGGTGCGACAGCCACGTCACCAAAGCCGTTGGATTCCGACCGTTGGAGCTCTGACTTCTGGGCCCGCCTGGATGTCCGGTGGCGCACCGGACATGTACTGTAGAGTGTCCGGTGCGCCAGCATGGGCGTGCCTGACCTCTGCGCGTGCTGGCGCGCATTTAATGCGTCGCAGGTAGCCGTTGGCACCAGAAGTAGCCGTTGCCCCGCTGTTACACCGGACAGTCCGGTGAATTATAGCGGAGCAGCTGAAGTGAATTCCCGAGGCTGACGAGTTCCGGAGGCCGCTCTTCCTTGGAGCACCGGACATGTCCGGTGTACACCGGACAGTCCGGTGAATTATAGCGGAGTTGCTTCTGGAATTTCCCGAGAGTGAAGAGTTCAGCCTCGAAGTGCCTCTGGTGCACCGGACATGTCCGGTGCACACCGGACAGTCCGGTGCGCCAGACCAGAGGTGCCTTCGGTTGTCCCTTTGCTCTTTTGTTGAACCCAATACTTGGTCTTTTTATTGGCTAAGTGTGAACCTTTGGCACCTGTATAACTTATGCACTAGAGCAAACTAGTTAGTCCAAATATTTGTGTTGGGCAATTCAACCACCAAAATTAATTAGGGACTAGGTGTAAGCCTAATTCCCTTTCAGGTAGTCCGCGAGCCACAGTTCCGGCCTTGTCTCCCCCGAGTACTTGGTGATGGTAGTCGGGGTTCAGAACCGGGTCGGGAACGGAGCCCGTCGTATGGCCCGGCTGAAAGCTTGCGGACCGGGTGGTTCGGGCGAGGGGCTCCGATCCTCCCCGCTGTCGTAGCGTCCCCCACGCCTGGGGTGGTAGCCTCGGCGCACCTTATCGTCGAGGTGGGCTCGACGGTCGCGACGGTGGTGCTCGTTGCCGAGGCGACCCGGGGCCGCAGGCGCTGTGTCCCGCGTGCGCCCGGTGTGAACCGAGGCTTCCCGCATGAATCGGGAAGTCGCGGCGCAATGCTCCGGGGGGTACCCTTGCCTTCGGGAGGCAGAGCTTTCGGACCGTCGGACCACGGCATCTTCCAGGAGATTCTTGAGTTCTCCTAGGATACGCCGCACCTCGGTGGTGGATGGTTCTGGCATCGCTCGGAGTAGTATTGCTGCTGCAGCCAGGTTCTGGCCGACCCCACTGGAAGCTGGGGGCAGCCTTGCCCTGGCATCGTTGGCAATGCGGTGCTGGACGTCCTGGGCCAAATGACGCGCTTCTCCGGTCGGTGCTCGGCCTGCCCCCTCCTGCCCGATATTCTGCCGGAGCATCACAAGTTGTCCTGCTTCCTCGTCGAGCCTGGCCTACATCTCGCGGATTTGCTCGAGCTGTGCGTCCTGACCCCCCGCAGGGACTAGGACCACAACTAGCTCCCGAAGGATGTCAACGCGAGGCGCAGGCCTAGGGGGATCATCGTCCTCTGGCACACCAAGGTGGTTGCCTTCGTCGAGACCCCCTAGATCGACGTGGAAACATTCACGACTTGGGCCACAGTCCTCGTCGCCGAGGCTGTGGCTACTATTGGAGCAATCGGAGAGGCAGTAGTCACATGCGGTCATGAAGTCCCGCATGGCACTGGGGTTACTGAGCCCGAAGAAATCCCAACCAGAGTCGGGCTCGTCATCTTCCTCAGAACCCGGGGGCCCGTAGATCGAGATGGCCGTCAGTCGGTCCCAGGTTGACCACATATGATACCCCGGAAGGTTCGGATATGCCTTTATGAAAGCATCCACTGAAGCGGGGTCGCTTGGTGGGTCGAAGCTGAATCTAAAAGGCACAGGATGAAAAACGGACGGTACCTCTTGATCGACGGATGGTGACGAAGTCGCGTCAGGGACGGACTGCACCATCATCTCAGGTACGAGGCTAACGCCCAACAAGTCCTTCGCGAGCGTGCTGGCGTCGTCCGTCTGCTTGGGGTTGGCGTGTTGCGGGGAAACGACGCTCGTCTTCGTCTCAGACGCAAGGTCAACGCCCGACGTGTCCCCCGCTGGGGCGCCGGCGCCGTCGACTCGCTCGACAACCGACGAGGTGCCGCCTCCTGCTTGGCCATGGTTGCCCCGCCTCCTCCTCCATCGGCGAGGAAGGTGACGGGACAGACCCGGATGTTGCTCTTCCGTCACGCGGGGAAGACGCCGTCGATTCCGCCGCCGGCGGGCGGGCTGACGGCCGCCATTGTCGTTGTCGCGCGGCGGAGGAAGGAGTATCATGTCGTAGCTGCCGTCGAGGGACATGAACTCAAGACACCCGAAATAGAGCATCGTCCCGGGTTGGAGAGGTTGATGGAGACTACCCATCTGTAGCTTGACGGGAAGCTGTTCGTCAACACGCAGCAAGCCCCTACCTGGCGCGCCAACTGTCGGCGTTTCGACCCCGGGGGGTCCCTGGACCGACGAGTAAATTGTCGCTGCGTGTCCCAGCCCAGATGGGTCGGTGCGAGATGGAACACAAGGGGGAAAACAGTAAGGGGAAACCGCGGCCTCGTGTTGTCCTGCGCCCAGGGCGGATGCGCTTGCAGTAGGGGGTTACAAGCGTTCGCGAGGGAGAGAGAGAGAGCGTGAGCCTTGTGCGTCAGCCCGTTCTCCCGTGCGGCCACCTTCTCGTACGAGGGCCCTGTACCTTCCTTTTATAGATGTAAGGAGAAGGCCCAGGTGTACAATGGGGGTGTAGCAATGTGCTAACGTGTCTAGCAGAGGGAAGCCAGAGTCCTATGTACATGCCGACGTGGCTGTCGGAGAGGTTTTGGCGCCCTGTTCATGTGATGTCGTGGTCGTCAGAGGAGTGCTTGAGCCCTGTGGAAGCACAGCTGTCGGGGCTATTGGATCCTTGCTGACGTCTCCTTGCTTCCGTAAGGGGCTGAGAACCGCCGTCGTCATGGAGCATGCGGGGTGCCATCATTACTTGTTTTACCGGGGCGAGCCAGATGGGACGCCGATCTTGTTCCCCATAGCCTGAGCTAGCTAGGGGTAGGGTAATGATGGCCCCCCTGTGACGTGGTCGGTCCGAGCCCAAGGTCGGGCGAGGCGGTGATTCCTCCGAGGTCGAGGCTGAGTCCGAGCCCCGGGGTCGGGCGAGGCGGAGACCGTCGTCCGAGGTCGAGGTTGAGTCCGAGCCCTAGGGTCGGGCGAGGTGGAGACCGTCGTCCGAGGTCGAGGTTGAGTCCGAGCCCTGGGGTCGGGCGAGGCGGAGACCGTCGTTCGAGGTCGAGGTTGAGTCCGAGCCCTGGGGTCGGGCGAGGCGGAGACCGTCTTCCGAGGTCGAGGTTGAGTCCGAGCCCTGGGGTCGGGCGAGGCGGAGACCGTCTTCCGGTGTCGAGGTTGAGTCTGAGCCCTGGGGTCGGGCGAGGCGGAGACCGTCTTCCGGTGTCGAGGTTGAGTCCGAGCCCTGGGGTCGGGCGAGGCGGAGCTTCCTATGGCGCCTGAGGCCGGACTTGGCGGCCGTCAGCCTCACCCTGATGGGTGGCACAGTAGTCGGAGCAGCGCAGGCGGCGCTGTTTTCCTGTCAAGTCAGCCAGTGGAGGGGCGAAGTGACTGCGGTCATTTCGGCTCTGTCAACTGAAGAGCGCGCGTCAGGATAAGGTGTCAGGCGATCCTTGCATTGAATGCTCCTGCGATCCGGTCGGCTGGCGAGGCGATCTGGCCAAGGTTGCTTCTCCACGAAGCCTGCCCGATCTAGGCCTCGGGCGAGTCGAAGGTGTGCCCGTTGCTTGAGGGGACCCTCGGGTGAGACGTGAATCCTCCTGGGTTGGCTGTCTTTGCCCGAGGCTGGGCTCGGGCGAGGCGAGATCGTGTCCCTTGAGTGGACGGAGCCTTGACCTGAATTGCGCCCATCAGGCCTTTGCAGCTTTGTGCTGATGGGGGTTACCAGCTGAGATTAGGAGTCTTGAGGGTACCCCTAATTATGGTCCCCGACAAATGAGCAATACTATAGAAATATAGGAAAATTCCTATATGATTTCAGTTCTCTAAAATTCCTCTACTTTCGTAGAATTTTGTTTGGATTCATAGGGACTAGCTTTTATAATCTACCTAGGAATCCAAACGGCCATAACTTGTGGGCAGTGCATGCACCCCACAGAAAGAGAGAAAATGAATGTTGTCTCTCTCTTTCTCTCCTATTGCTGCGCGGCTACCCATGCGCTTCTCCTGCAGTGTTTCCATGTTCATCTTTGGTTGGCACCGTCTGGAACAACGTCAGACATCTAGAGTTAGATCGCTCCATCCAGTGCATGCCATAGTTCGAAGCTTGTTTAGTTGTGTCATTCAGGTCTCCAAACACATGTAGTGTGTGACAGAACAAGTTTAGGGGTCTAAAAATTCGTTTGAAAGTTTGAAGACCACGCCAAACAAGTTTAGGGATCTAAAAATTTGTTGAGGGACCTAGATGATACGGCTGAATAAGTTTAGAAACCTATAGTGCTCTTGGATGATTATTCTCGTATCAGGAGTCAACACAAAACCGGACTTTTCCATGGTATTGTGTTTTGAGGCTGGCAAATCTCTACAAGGAGTGAAGGATGTCTTGTCTACACGCTCGACTTCCCCATACAAGTTTCAGGTGCCCATACAAGTTTGACATCTGAACCGAAAACAGGAATTGTATAGACTATAGAAAACTAATTGCGTTTATCAAAAAATATTGTCTGCTTTCTGCTGTATTTCTATATATACAAAGCGGGATGGAAACATGCGCTCCCGTGCGTCCACGTCATCCTTTTTACTCTCAACCATACGATTCAGATCCAATGGACGCGAGCTATCCTCCTCCTTCCACCTGTCTCCGCACAAAAGAAAAAAAAATTCTTGGGTCTCCACGCTACCAGAGCCTTCCAGGCGAAGACGACATCGGGAGATTTGCGCTCTCTCTTGCTATGGCGCTTCCTCCCCCTCTGAGATGTGCTTGCGCCGGCGCCACGCCCGCGTGAATGGCCTCGCCGCCGCTTCTCGCGCTCGCACGTGCTACTGCGTCTGCGCGCCTCTCCCTGCGTTCAAGCACGCCGCCTCTTCTCCCACCCCGTCGCCCTGCGCCGTGGTGGCTCCCGTGGTCGCACTCGCATCTCTCTCGCCGCAGCGCTTTCTCTCCTCCCGAGATCCCTCTCCTCGTGCTCGCCGCCACGCCCGCGTGAACGCCCTCGCTGCCGCTTCTTGCACTCCCCGCGCGTCTCTCCTCGCTTTCGCCCAAGCCGCCTCCTCTCCCTCTCTGTTGCCCATAATCAAGCGAGACTGCGTGCACGCTGCACGCGGTGGCGACGAGCTACGGCACGACCGCGACGTCGCGAATGACTCCGAGTTCCGTTCGTGGGGTGCAGACTCACCGGCTCCGCATGCTGTAACTGGGCAGAGCGTGGGGACGCTACGCTCGGGTGGTCTACTTCAATCTTAGCGCCCAGCGACATCGTCGTGCACCAGGGCTGGAGCGACTTTCCATCCTGTGTGTTACCTTCACTGTAGCTGTCAACTTGGTGAAGGTGATGATGAGATTCTAGGAAGTAGGTACGTGCTTGCCTAGCAGGTCAGCCTCATCGAACGGTCTTCAACTACAGGCAAATGCAACGCCGTTAGTTGCCGCCGCATGTGACTACTCGCTAATCAGATGGTAAACACGAGTAAATTAAATAGTAGGATTACTTTACGGCATGTATAAATAGCACATAGTGCATGACGAGGTGCAGCAGTAGCAGCATGATGCCAACAACTGCACTCTGGTTTCTTATTTTCCAGCTAGATCTTGCACGCACATCTAATTTGTCTTTTTTTTTTGGCTGGAATTTCCTTCCTGTCTATACATGTAGTATGTCGATTATGTTGTCTTCCTATTTTTTATTTACTACTGATAGTTGTATCACAGAAGTCCCATTCTTCTCTACTCCTTTATCTAATTTACTGTTTTTTTTTGGGTCTTAGTTGATCCAATTAGACCATTTTGTTATGTGTATATGCAATGATTCTATCTCTTTTAGGATTATGTAATGCTAGGAACTGATGTTACATTTTTTGCCAACTTCTAATTGTGTTCTTGGTTATGGATTTATGGTGGAAGCATAATCGTTTGTTTCATACCTAATGATAAGAATAAT
The DNA here is from genome assembly GCA_029449295.1 of Zea luxurians. NCBI lineage: Eukaryota > Viridiplantae > Streptophyta > Magnoliopsida > Poales > Poaceae > Zea > Zea luxurians. The sequence goes on along the minus strand of JAOPSE010000005.1, from coordinate 5,097,869 downwards.
AATAACCTTTACCATTAACATTTTTCTCAAAATCTAGCACAGTGCCACCAGCCCACCACGCGCGCCTGGGCGCGCGCTAGATACTAGTTAATACAAACAGGCATTGTATGTTCCAAAAGAAAAATAAAACAGGCACTGTCAGTGTTGCAATTGTGCAATGTAAATGAGCCCAGCCCACAAACACAACGAAAAGCACGACACATATTCAACAGCTTCAAATCTGCCGCAAGTAGTTATTCAATCTCTGCTATGTCAAAAACCCCCAATAAAAAGCTTTTTGCTACAAGGAACAGCAACATCTCCCATGGCTGAGGGCAAAAGGTTCCTCCTCCTCATTAGTACCAGCTTCGCCACGCGTTCCAGTTAAGCTTCAGCTGGTACCACAGAGAGACCCCGTGGACTCCCCTCGACAGTCAAGGATCAAACACGTTGAACTCACACCTTCGTAGGGTATCCAGGAGGACCTAGGCCGGCAAGGCTGGGAGGAGCACAGGGATCGCCTCTTTGGGCACGGACGGTGCCAACTCTCGCGCCTTATGCAGGTGAGCCTCCGCAACAGATGCGACCTTGAAAACTGCGTCTGGCAGCCTCTCGCCTGCCCTGACCTCCGACCTGCCGCCCTCCCGTGTGATGAGCAGGCCGCATTCCTCGGCCACACTAGCTGGGATATAATGTACCGTCCCTTGCTTATTTACATGGTGCGGCAGCGCCTTGAGCAGTAACAGAAGCCTGCTGGCCTTGCCGATGTGAGAGGCGGCGTGGTCAGCCACGGTGGACTGTATTCCGCCAGCCTGCAAGGTCATGTAAAGGATGGTGGACTGGGTGTCCTCCTCATACCTCTCCAACTCCGCGCTCGTCCCAGGAATGGTGCCTTCCTCACGGTTGGCGTCGTTGATCCTTGCCTCCACGGACCGCTTCAGCCAGTGCTTGCTAACCTTGTGGTCTGCGATGACCGAAGAGAGCGCCTGGGCAACTGGGTGCTCGACTAGCTTGTTTCCAAAGACCTTGTCGACCCCCTCCTTCCACCAGAGGAGGCGCATGAGGCCGGTCCGGGGGTCAGACACCACATCCATGGCCCTTGCTGTCTCGATGTTGAAGGCGCGGAAGGTGAACGCGGCCTTGCGCACGGCCGGGGCCAGGTGGAGAAGGCATAGGTAGTGGTGGTAGTCATAGGCGCGGACTTGCCTCACGCAGTATGAGAGTGCTGTCCGCAGGCTACTGCTTGCTGCAGGCGTGCCGCCGCTCATGAACCCTACCTTCCTGTATCAGGAAGGAAGGTCCCTGCACCACACAAACAAAAGAAAGGCACATGGTTAGATTAGATTTTGAATATACAACAGCCGAGATTTGTGCACATGTTCAGATTAGTTAGGGCCTGTTTGGATTCATTGGCAATAAAAATTAGCTAGCTAATAGTTGCTAACTTTTAGCGGGAAGCTGTTTGCATCCATGTGCTAATAGGTAGTTAGATAGTGAGTTGAAGGTGCATATGAATCATTAGCAACTCCAAATCCTGCTAATGGAACTAGTAATAGTTAGTAGCCCTTACGTTAACAATTATCAGATTATTAGCAGGTCTGTTTGGATCAACTAGTTTTAATTTTAGTTGCTAATTTTTAGTGCTAACGGATCTAAACAGGTCCTTACTGATAAAGGAAGTGAGAGAAACTCCAACATATTGGCTAAAATTAATAGCTAAATCCTAGTATTTTGTCATTTTGTAAAATAAAATCCCTCAAAAAGGAAGAGGTCCACAACAGCCTTGCTATTTTGCAAAGTTACAAAGCAACACCCATGATTAGCTATATATGGCTAATAAAAATCAAGGGATAGCTTACTTTCTATTTTACAAAATCAGATAGCACATCTATTAAAAGGAACAACAAAAATAGCATATATATGAAAAGGAACACCTGCTTCAGTTTCAGGGGTTCATATTTGATACATATATATGAAATGGACTGCGGAAATTGCAGGGAAATTAGACATGACATGACCAAAGTTAAACTGCAATTGGTTTGGGGCTGATGAATAACAATATCCAGTGCAAACAACAATGCAGACGCAGCATATCGGGTCAAAAGAAATGTAGAAACATAAATGTTACTGGCTTCGATGGTGACCTGACCTAGCAGCCTAGAAGGTGGGATGGGCGACTGAGGAAGGGAGACCACCTGGTGTGGTGATTGCTAGGGAGGCCATTACCGTGCACCGGAGAGTTAGAGCGCGGTGACGGTGGCTGGCCGCCGGAGGCGCACCGCGAAGGGCATGGATCCGCATGCTCAGGCGCAGTGTTATTAAAACTAAGTTTAAACGACGTTTAAACATCATAACTCTAATTAGAGGTTGAGACCATGTTTTAGCGTTTTGGCGTTTTAAACTGTAAAACACAAAGTTTTATGAATTTTAGACCATTAGCTACTTTTGGGCCCAGTCTATTAGTTACTTTTGGGGTCCAATCCAGCTCATGGGTGAAGTTTTGGTAAGCCATTAACCTCTCTATCTTAATATTTAACTCCATGTTATTGTCTCAAATTATGATGTATTGATATTTTTCCTATGTTGTTTAAATCTACATTTAAACTTTGTTTAAACATTTAAAAGTCAAAATTTCACCCATGAGCGTTTCAGCGTTTTATCGTGTTAATAACCTTGGTAAAAAGAGAGTAGGTGTCAATGACATTAAAGATATGCAAAGAAATTATGCATCGTATGTTTTCCTTCGTTTTGTAACAGAAAAAAATGTGCTCATAGTAAGCAGATCAAGTTCACATAAGCGAACAAGTAGCATATTGTGTCCATCTCAGCAAAATGTAAACCTAAACAGGTTAAGTTTCCTGACTAAAACAAGGCAAGTAACAGAGGATTATAAGAGAACAAAACTGAATCAAACTGCAAGCTCTAAATAAAGAAGCCTGGGTCAACTTGAAGCTACAAAATCCAGGTATGTAGTCGTCCGATAGAGTATCAGAAGCTACTATGTAAGATCCAGATGGAAAGTCCCTCCATTCACCTCCTAAGTAGCAAAATTAGCCTACAAAGTTGTGATGCTTAGCCTTCCTCGAGAGGTCAAGACTACAAATTTCAAATGTAAAATCAGTGTTCCATAATCCATTGTAGACCAAATTGTCAGTGCCCTCAATGTGACAGCCAGGCCATGAACTAAGCACCAACCACCATGATGCCCCTTAAAACTGATTTTGAGGAGTCATTTTCTAGAGATGCTCTAACCGACCAAAGATTGTACAAGATTGAGCCTTTCTTCTCTTCTTTGCTCGTACATATGGCAATACCTTCATCAATCAGAGGTTTTACAGGCAGTGAACTAGTTATACCACAAACCTTATCTTGGGGGAACGCAAAAAATCCCTACACGTACCCAGAGGGGAGAAATTCTTCCGTGCAAAGAAGATAACGCAGGAGTGCCCACAAAGAAGTAACCCCAAAAGAAGAACATTATCACGTAGAGAAAAAAATTGAAACAATAAGGACTCGTTTGGCAGCAATAGGGAAAAACCCATGGAAAAAATCCACCAAGGGGATTTAAATGGCACTTCATGAGAGGATTTCCCACACTAGGGTATAATTTCCTGCCACCCTTTGGCAACCAAGGGTTTAGTCCAAATCTGTTTTTGTCCCAAAACGTAGCAAGCAGCAACACTATACTACTATATTGGATGAGAACTTTATCCATCATCAAAAAATGGTTCATCCATATATACGTGATGCTATAAACAATACTTCAAAAAATCAGGAAAAAATCAAACAAAGTAAATTGAAGCATAGTAAATTGGTTCATCCATCATCACATCATTTGTGTACCACAGAATCACCAGAAACTTTTAAAACATTGCCAATTGTGTGTGCATTAAAGAACGTCAGGTATCAGACAACAGATGAGCAAAGGACAAGGTAAATGTAACAGCAATTCAGAATTCGAATAATATTGTTCCAATTTGCTCAAACTCCCTGTCATACAGACAACTTCTGTCAATGCAGAACCACCGCCGTCGCAGCCACTACTAACTATATCACATGTTTACTTCCTCAAATCATGGTTTCTAAAGCTTCAGAGCAAGTAGAAACCAACAGAAACGATTGGATTCGTCCTGTCTCAAGTCTCAACAGTTAAAGACTAACTTAAGCTTGCACGTGGTTTCAGTAAAAGCAATACGCCAAGGATAGAGCTGCCAGATCTAATCACCTAGCAGCACATTGTCCTGTGTAGGGATGTAATCGGATCGGATACGGACGGATATCATCGAAACCATATTTGTTTTTATATTTTTATTCGGATTCGAATTCGAATACGGATAACTTCGGATACGAATACGAAAACGAAGGTTCTCGGATACAAATACGAATAGATGTGTGTCGAATATGGAACTAGTCGGACACGGATATTGTCGGTAACGAATTTTTTATCGGATACCATGTAAGACATCATTCCACACATATCATGATTGTAATCATGTATCCACTCCTTGAGTCCAAACATTTTTAGCATTACATGTGTACATATGTCGCGTTTTTAAAAAAATCATGAATTTTTAGGCTATGTGCGCATTATTAATTTATTTTGCACAAAATCATCAAAATGCAAATAAGTTACCAAGACTAATAAATATTCTATAAAAATATAACCTTAAGTCTCCACATGAAAATGATAAAGTGAAGTATTGATTATGTTGAAACTTAGATACTTAAAGTGATTTCACGTGTAATTCACGCAACAAGTGAAATTGAAATAAAAGAAACACTAGCATATTGTGGATTTTATGGTCCAAATATTTTAGAGGGTTATATTTGGACATATGTTATGCCTCTATAAAATTTCATGAATTTCTAAGGCTATTTGTGTATTATTAATTTTTTTTCTAAAAAAATCAACAAAATACACACAGCTATCCGGATAAGATATCCGGATATCCGAAAAGATTTATCCGAGAAAATATCCGGATATTCGATATCCGACGGATATCAGACATATTGTATTCGAATCCGATATCCGAACAGAATATCCGTATTCGTATCCGTTATCCGAAAAAAAGTTCGGATATCCGAAAATTCCATCCGAATCAGCGTTCACCATCTTCGAATCCGGATTCGGACGGATATTTTCCGAACCATATTACATCCCTAGTCCTGTGCTGTCGTGCTGGTAAGGTATGTGTGAACGCGTGAAAAAGCAAGATGCAGCAAGGCACAGCAAGGCGTGGATCTAGAGCGGGATCTTACCTTGTCGAGGGGAAGGGGACGACGTCGGAGAGCTCGATGTGGATCAGGTGGCGACGACAGACGAGCTCGTGGGGATGGAGGATCAGGTGGCTGTTACCTTTATGTACTGCTTTGCTGGATGGAGAGTCGTTGGGAGCCGTGGGGATGGGGAGCTCGTGGGGACGAGCGACGACAGCGACGGAGGAGCTCGTGGCGACGGCGGACGAGCGATGGTGTTGGGGAGGAGCTCGAGAGGCTAGGGTTAGAGTCGCTGGGAGCCGGGGCGTCGCGGGGATGGCATCAGAGAACAAAGAATCGCCTGGCCTACTGAGACCGGGGCAATTTCCGACCGGAAAAAGGCCTCCCCCGGACAAATGTTTGTCGAAAGATGGGCTTCCAAACACACAGATGGATAAAACCAAGAAAAATATTCGGGTGGGCTTTATCCCCATAGAAAAGGCCAGAAAACTGGTGGGATTTTGGGCTGCCAAACCAGCCCTAATTGTAGAAAAAATAATAATCACTCCAACAACTAATACCATGGAGTACTTTTGCTGGGCTGGATTTCCACCAACCATCCATATGTTCCATCGACCCAACCCAAGGTGACGAGAACATAAACACACATGTAAGCAACGGGACAAAGCAAACGGTAATAGCGCTGCTGGAGGAAGCAAAGGCGTAGATTGCTAACACCTTGCGCGCCTACCAGACCTAAACTGTAATAGCGCCGCTGGAGAAGCAAACGGCTAGCACATGGGAAGAGAAGCAAATGGTAATAGCGCTGCTGGAGGAAGCAAACGGTAATAAACATATGGATTTCCACAACCATCCTTACGTTTATGTATATGATCAAAACATCACACATGGGAAGAAAAGAAAAAATGAAACATTTTGGGGGCTTTCTTGGTAGAGTTTGGGTAAGGTGGAAGACAATTAGATTGGGCAAGGCAGAAACCCCCAGAACTAAACTACGCTCCCCGCGGACGGATTGAATTGAACCCTAAGCAAAAACTTGTCGCAAACCAAAACAAACCAACCCAAATCGAAACGGCTAGCACAACCAAACCCGAGCAGAATTCTCGCCTCGAACCCCAGATTTCGGGCGCTGCACTGCGGGTACTAGCGCCCATCCGCCCCCGGAAATTCCCCGTAGACGGCGGTATACGGTGGCTATCCCACCACGAATCCTCGCCCGCCGCCGAGCGCACGAGCTCCCCCCTCGCAACCAGTCCGGCAATCGATCGCGTGCAGAGAAGCAAAGCGAAGAGAGGAACGAAAAAAAATCTCACCCCGCTGCCGCTGCCCCACCCACCTCGTGCTGCTGCTTCCGCTTCCGCTGCTAAATTATTTTCGACTTCCCCTCCTCTTCTTGCGCCTTGCCTAGCCATTGCCTGTCTGTGTTGGTGTGGCAGCCGGAGCCGCCGCCGCCGCGTCCACGGGGCTAATAGCTTCGCGGCGCCCGAGGCTGGGGTGCCTGACGCTGGTCGTTGGGAGGATGGTCGGGAGGCGTCGGCCGCCGGGAGGACGGGCGGGGTGCCGGGGAGGTATCGGTCGTCGCGAGAATGGACAAAGAGGCGCCGCCGCCAGGAGGTCGGGCGGGGATGTGACCTCGGGGAGGGCGGCGGAGTCAATCCATCGATGGGCCTCTCAATTTACTTCTTCATCTGATCGGTTCGGTTCGGTTCATAATCGGGCCGGACCGGCCCAATCGAAGTTTTACGAGCCAAAACGTGAAAGTGTCGTCCAGCCAGCCACGTGGCTCCGGCAGGGCAGGGCGTTTATCCAACTCGGCTCTCAGCGACTGCCCACCACCACCACTGAGGATTCCTCTTCCGGCGGCGGCGGCGGCGGCAGCGATGCTCCTCCTGCGCGCCAACGCGCTCGCCGCCGTACCGGTGTCCTTCTCCATAACGCCGGCGGCCTCCTATAGCTGCTTCCCCTGGCCGTCTTCATCCACCACTGCCGCGAGCTGCTCCGTCGGCTCCTCTGCCAGGCTCACCGCCGCCGTGCAGTACGACCCGCTCCGCCCCGGCTCCGATGCGTGGGCCCATCCCGACGGCATGGTCACCGCGGAGGGTGACGAGGAGAAACAGCGCTATGACACGGAGGGGGAGTCCAACGACTGGGAAGGGGAAGGGCCCCAAGGATCATCAGACCCCGAGGGCATCAACGTGCCGCGCCAGCGCTACATCGCCGTCCCCAAGGAGGCTCTCCTCGATGCTGTCCTCTCGCAGTTCGCGTCCGACGACGACGACGCCGCGGACTTCAAGCGCTGCGCCAGGTGCAATTCACTCGCTACTTTTATACTATGTTACTTGCCACTTCGTCAACAATCTACCACTAATTACATCATTCCCTCCCTTCCTTAGATGCTTGGACGCCATCCTTCACGCCGAGCACAAGAGGATGCTCGAGGAGATGCGCACCTCCTACATGCTCACGCAACGCCACCGGGACGAGGAAGAGGAGCAGGATGACACTGACACCGCCTCGGGCTCGGACTACGTCAACGGCAAAGCCGGCTCCGGATTTTTCGGCATCACCCAACTGGATGGCACGTTGTTCCTTACTAGAAGCGTGGACTTGAGAACTCTGCTCGGATTGACCCCAGACCCCGATTCCCAGACCAGGTAACAATAATAACAATGATGGAACGGATGAATGGAAATGGAATGGTGGATGCTCTCAAACTCTAGTTGCTTATAAATTCATTAAGCTACATACACACACATGCATAACCACCTGCCTAGTGCCTACTGACTGATTGCTTTTGTGTCTGCCGTGCTTTTTTTCTATAAAAAAAAGAGTTGCTTTTGCAACTCAATTTCAGCGCTCATTCATGACCCTACTACGCAATGCTCAGTTTGAAGAACTCTCCGCACAAGATCTGCTCTTGACATATGCCCTAAATAACGATTACCTGCTCACGCTGCCCATTTATGTCGACTGGAAGAAGGCTGCTCAATCTAATGCAATAATATTCAGGTCACACTTTTTCCCCTAGCTTGCTGCCTGATTCATATCTATATTCTATATAAGGAACTTTCACTCTCTGTAAGAATTACTCCAGACATCCCTTATTTTTCACCCCTTACAGGCGTGGATACGCGACTGAGAGGCAGAAAGGCCTCCTGTTGGTTGAGAAACTTGATTACTTGCAATCAAAACTCTTGCAGAATGTCTTTTTCAGCCTCTCCAAACCCTTGAAAAAGCCAGGGAAATGGCTTAATGAGGTCAGTCAATCTTTCTGTCCTCACATGCCTAGTATTCATGATCTTTAATGTACTGTGACCTCTTACTTATTATTATATCCTGATCACCTGTCATACAACCAGAATTAACTCTTTAGTGGCTCTAATACTGTTATACACACACTGAGCTGTAAGAGATGGTTCTAGTGCTGAAGTAACATTTGTATCGGATTATCGATACATGTTAACATTATAACATAACAGTTTAGGATCTGCAGTTTTATTATTATGCATCACAGTACATTGCTTTTAGGTCTTTGGCCGATGAACTCAGAAACATCTAACGCTACAATCTATGTGCCCTCTTAGACAATTGCAAATGAGCTAACTAACTATAGAATTCGAGAATAATTTAAATGCTGCAGATTTTGCTACTTGTAGTCAACCTGTTATGGAATCAGCATTCCAATTGTGTTCTTTTTTTTTTCCTGAACTCTTACGGATTTTGCGTGTCACTCAAAATTTTTGGCTAATTGTATGTGATTATTTTAGTTCCTGGCAGGCTTTGAAAAGATCAACAGATAACCAGGGATTTCAGATCTGGATAGACAAACTGAGACTATGGCTTAAAGAGCAAACTTATGCAGATAATTCACTGCTGTTGATAGAAAGCTCTTCATGGGACAAGCTTAGTTCTGATCAGTTACCTGATGCAGATGTTCCTATTTGGATCGCTGCACAAAGGGCAGTCTCTCGTTATGAAGGAATTTTGTCACCTGTTGGTCCTCGTGGAAGACTGTTAAGAAGATTGCTTAAATGGACTGGACTAATACCTTCTCTGCCAGAAGCAACGATAAAATCCAACAATGAAACTAAACATCTTGAAGGACATGTGAGGTTAGACCCCAAACATATGTACACTGTGCTTTCTCTTCACTTTAGTCTTTAGGGATACTTTATTATGTCTTGGTAATATTAGTAGTTTATGCAAATGAATGCAGCCGAGCTCTACAGAATTATTGCATAAGAATCTGATTACCAAACTTGTTATAAACTTGCATATTTCTGAAGCATAGTCCATATTTGATTATTCCTTTGCGCATATTCTTCTTGCTACACATTTTATTGTTTTCTACACATAAATGTGGAAAGAGTTTGCTATAAAAAACAAAATTATACCCGAAAATTATATGAAATGGTCATTTACTTATTTTCTTGCTAATTTCTTTTGTTGTGACTCGTCCATTCATATCATATTTTTTGACTTAGAAAGTATCCGACTTTCCCTTCAGGCCAAACTTTCTACCAAGAATTACCCTTGCTAATATATGGGAACCTGCAAGCAGAGAATCTTGCAATAACAATATCTGGGAGATGGTGAAAGCTTCTTTTCGTATTCTGTTTGGGAGGTCTACTCTTCAGGTATATAGAAAGTTGATTTTTGGTCATCCATTTTTTATGGCCATGAAGTGCCTTGGACAGAAAAAACAAAAAGTCTCTATAAAAGCAATTAAAATGTACATGGCCTTTGTTCAAAGTAATTTGACATGCTACTACCATGGATAGTGAACTGGCAATATTTGAATGATTTATCTTTTATTCTGCATAGACTTGGGTATCAAATTAAACTAGAAACTTTGACAGGAACCAGCATTCCAGGAGTTAATACTACTTTACACTGATGAAGTTGTTCCAAGTGAAACGAAGGACGAGATGGTTCCGCTGCAACTGAAAATTTATGAGAGGATTCCGATCCCAGATTTGCCAGTAAGTGACTGAGTCTCAGATAAATCGGAAAAGGAAAATTTATGGTTTTCCTAGATGTTTAAGGAAAACAATGTTTCCCAGATCTAAATACATTTCATTAATATCATCCCAGTCAGAAGGCTTGCTATCTATTGCCGTTACTCAGATGAGAAACCTATTGTCTTGATTACTTTAGTACCAATGAAGCATTAATAAACAATCTTCACACTGTTCTTTGTTTTGTCATCATAGTGACGGTCATGGTAAAATTCGTCTGCAGGTAGTTTTCCCCCACAAGAAATTGTCCTTCCGCATCCTAGATACAGTAATTCTCTGTCTAACCTTATCCTTTTCAGTCTAGTCACCTGTTGTCTGTGTGGACCCTTACTATATGATTCTTTTCTGTTCCTGCACATAGGCTTGTTGATAGTTTGCTTTTAATGCAGGTAAGGCTAGATATTGCTACTGTAATAGGTCTATTGGCATATGTGCTGAACTACAAATTTGAGAGTTTAGCCTCATCTCCGTAAGTATGTAATTTGTATCAGTAAAAGCTGGTGGAGCTACAGTTTTAGTTAATGAAATCATATGTAGTGGTCTCTTTCCTTGCATGGTAATGCAGGTCAGCTTTTCTTTTTGATATAGTTGCTGGTACTGCACTCGTCATACTTGTTTTCCGTGTAGCACTGGGCTACAAACAGACCCGGGATAGGTACCAGGTAAATCATTTGTTTTTCCTATTGTTACTAACGCAGCAGATCCTTTGGTTGACTGTATATCAATCAATTCCAGCTTCTGGTGAATAAAACCCTCTATGAGAAGACATTGGCAAGTGGGTTCGGCTCGGTTTACTTCCTTCTCGATGCTTCTGAGCAACAGCAGGTTATATTCATCACTGAGCAGGCAAAGCATGCTTTTTGAGCTTTTGAAGTGAAGATTTTCAGGTTTTTTCGGCTTGCTGTCTGAGGCAAATGATTTGCTTTTTGTGCAGTACAAAGAAGCACTTTTGGCATATGCCATGTTGCTCTGCAGAAAGAAGTATGAGGTATGGGGCATGTTCACCTTTGATAGATACCCTAGCTACCACATTACTGACTACTACACTACCTCTGTGGCCCTTTTGTAGGTCTCATCTCGTGCAAGCATAAGAGATGCATGCGAGCAGTTTATGCACGAGAAATTCGAGGCGAAGGTGAAAGATGACGGATACATTATTGTTTCCGTTCTCATGGTATAGGAATTCTGAAGGTGTTTGGTTTTTTTTTTTGTCTGTAGATTGAGATGCCGATCGACAAGGCAATGGAGACACTGCTGCGGTTGGGGCTGGTGATTGAGCTTCCCACTGATGGTGGGTCGAGCGTGATTGGTCTCCCATGCTCGGAGGCATACAGGATCCTGAAAAGCCGTTGGGACGGCTTGCTGGAACAAGATACAGAACAAGGTAGGTGCGGACACATGCATGGCGATGATGGCATGTAGATTATATATGTCTAAAAAAAGAAAGATTACATATGTGTAAAAAAGAAAGATTATATATGTGTGGTGATGGTATACAAGAATTATTCTCGTTTGTGCAGGCTGATTAGAACGAGACATGTACGTTGGTGGCTTGGAGTGGAGTGGGATGGGATGCCGTGCTGGTACATACTCGACGCGTCGGCAAAGCTCTCTCTTGTTTGTATGTATACGTACCAGTTGTTGCAGCAAGTGTATATGTGCTAGCTACGTGCATGTATAATCGTGATCTAGTTTGTTGTACACAAACGATTGCAGTGTATGTATATGGGAGCACATGTTTTTTTCGGAAGACTAGCCATGTGTCTGTAAGTTTTTCTATTTGTAAGTTGGTTTCCATTTATAAATATAGAGCATAAACACTGTTCTGTTAGCTAGGTGAGTATCCTCATAATTATAGCATAATTTTAGTTTTTTATCATTTAAATATATGAGCATAATTTTAGTTTTTTATCATTTAAATATATTGGGGAGCACCACGACGACAACAGTACAAACCATTTACCTTATATAGTAGGGACAAATAGATAGCAAAATGTTTGGGATGTGAACGTGGATTTGAAGCCAGTAAACATGGTTTGAATCTTTATTTGCACATGATTTTAGCTGATCTCTAAGGTTGTTGCAATGATTTTTTTAAAAGCAGCTGGTATTTGAAGAAAGAGGTCTAGAGAGTTTATTTTTGCAAACTTTTCATTTGGGCAATTCTATGGTTGTAAAAAGAATTAAAACCTATACTACTACTATTAAGAAAATAAGGAGGGCGTCTACAACTCAGTGCCCTCGCTGCCCCAGCCCCGCCCCCTCGCGCCAGCCCTCCGACAAATCTCGCCCGCTCCTCGCCCATCCCGGCTGCCGCGCTGGCCCCTCCCCCACCGGCGGAGCGCATGATACCTCCCTCCAAACCCACGTCGGTCTTCTCCAATGAAGCGTAGGTAAATTCACCGGTCGCTCCCACGCCGGTCTTCTTCACCGGCCTCCGGAAGAAAACGGAGGCGTCAACGCCGATGATTCGAAGCAAAGACTGCCAGATCTGCCCCTCATGTGTCGTTCGCTACCCAAACCAGAAGGTATAGGTTTTTTACTGTCATCGTCGGTTTTCGTCAATCCATGATTTCGGTGTATATGATTAGAGTTAGCTCATCCATCCATCATATTTTAAGTGTGTTAGATCATTCAGTGATCCACATTTTGGTGGATAGGTTAAGGGATAGCTCATTCATCCATTTCATAAAATTGTGTTGTGTTTGCTGATTTGTTGCACATTGTTGTTGTGCAGTAGCATCAATTAAGTATTATTGGTGACCTTCGATTAAGGAACACCGAACTATGGCTACCATTCACAATTTTTTTTGCAGATAGAACCAAAAAAGCCTTGTGTCTTGATTCCAGCATCGAATTAACACTTGCACCAAGAAAGCTTCCTGGCCATTCCTAAAAATTTGTCTTCTTCACAAGTGTTTGCTTCTTGCATCATCAGATACACCAGCTATCAGAACAACCAATTATGACACAAATTGATCTGAAATGTAGCTCATCCTTCATCTGTTTGCTGAACATTTAGGTCACCAATAGTTCAATAAATTTAAACGTCAACTAATGTTGACTAGACAAAGTGTTGTTAGGCTAATGTTAGTAAGAGAGATCACAAGACTAATAAACTTAGCTTTCAAATTGATGGCTTGATGCATACCAATTTTTCCTTGAAAATAGTAATAAAATCACCAGATAGATCGGATTAATGAGAAATACATATGTATGTATGTATTAAGTATGCAGTGAGATGCATACCTCATTTTTCTCTATATGTAGCCTCAGTACGAAGTTGTGATATGATGAAGGACTAAACTGAAACAAGTAATTGCCAGAATAAACTATGCTACAGTCAATATCCTAAGTACACAAATGACAAATCTCATGACATCTGTATTGTAATGTCTTTGGATTTAAAAAAATCAAAGCTCAGTCTTCATTTGATTGTTACTACAGGATGGGCTTGGACGTGTTGGAAACATTGTCGATCTGATAAGTGTTCATATTTTTCATTGAACTTGTAGCTTTCTTTGCTGATGTCATTGTGTTATGATTGACACCAAGGAAGAACTCACAGTTAAAAGGAATAAAGCATCATACTCACTCCATAAATAAAAGGTGTTTCTATGACTAAATTATTAACAAAGCATCATGTTCATTCTATAGCCATTGTAAAAAACTTGAGTGTTACTGACCTACAACTTGGAGTAATAGTAATGACTAAAGAAACCCACTTGGAAACATTATTGTTTTGGTTTGTACAATTAACATTCTTACCCTAATGATAACACATAGGTACGACCTTCAGTCCTTAATACCAGCAGTTATGTGCTAGCACTTGGATTTCGATTCCCACTGGTCAGAGCTCCAGAGCATAGGGCAACGTTAGGCAGTGTTAGGGTCTTCTACCGGGTCCGGACATTGGTCCGAACGAACAGCTTGAACACCGAGTCATCGGTTACTGATAGTCGTCTAGAGAGGGGTGAATAGGGCGAAACTGAAATTTACAAAATTAATCACAACTACAAGCCGGGTTAGCGTTAGAAATAATAACGAGTCCGAGAGAGAGGGCGCAAAACAAATCGCAAGCAAATAAAGAGTGTGACACGTGAATTTGTTTTACCGAGGTTCGGTTCTTGCAAACCTACTCCCCGTTGAGGAGGCCACAAAGACCGGGTCTCTTTCAACCCTTCCCTCTCTCAAACGATCCCTCGGACCGAGTGAGCTTCTCTTCTCAAATCAAAACCAGGAACAAAACTTCCCCGCAAGGGCCACCACACAATTGGTGCCTCTTGCCTTGATTACAATGGAGTTTTGATCACAAGAACAAGTGAGAAAGAAAAGAAGCAATCCAAGCGCAAGAGCTCAAAAGAACACGGCAAATCTCTCTCGCTAATCACTAAAGCCTTGTGTGGAGTTGGAGAGGATTTGATCTCTTTGGTGTGTCTAGAATTGAATGTCTAGCTCTTGTAAGTGGTTGAGAAGTGGAAAACTTGGATGCAATGAATGGTGGGTGGTTGGGGGTATTTATAGCCCCAACCACCAAACTAGCCGTTTGGTGGGGCTGACTGTCGTATGGTGCACCGGACAGTCCGGTGCACACCGGACATGTCCGGTGCGCCAGCCACGTCACCAAAGCCATTGGGTTCCGACCGTTGGAGCGCTGACTTCTGGGCCCGCCTAGATGTCCGGTGGCGCACCGGACATGTACTGTAGAGTGTCCGGTGCGCCAGTATGGGCGTGCCTGACGCCTGCGCGCTCTGGCGCGCATTAATTGCTGTTGCAGGCGACCGTTGGCGCGAAGTAGCCGTTGCCCTGCAGTTACACCAGACAGTCCGGTGTACACCGGACATGTCCGGTGAATTATAGCGAGGCAGCCGTTGCAGTTTCCCGAAGCTGGCGAGTTCCTGAGGCCGTTCTTCCTTGGAGCACCGGACACTGTCCGGTGTACACCGGACAGTCCGGTGAATTATAGTGGAGTTGCCTCTGGATTTTCCCGAAGGTGACGAGTTTGCGCTGGAGTCCTCTGGTGCACCGGACAGTCCGGTGCGCCAGACCAGAGGTGCCTTTGGTTGTACCTTTGCTCTTTTGTTGAACCCAATACTTGGTCTTTTTATTGGCTAAGTGTGAACCTTTGGCACCTGTATAACCTATACACTAGAGCAAACTAGTTAGTCCAATTATTTGTGTTGGAAAATTTAATCACCAAAATTATTTAGGAACTAGGTGTAAGCCTAATTCCCTTTCAATCTCCCCCTTTTTGGTGATTGATGCCAACACAAACCAAAGCAAATATAGAAGTGCATAATTGAACTAGTTTGCATAATGTAAGTGCAAAGGTTGCTTGGAATTGAGCCAATATAAGTACTTACAAGATATGCATGGATTGTTTCTTCATTTTTAACATTTTGGACCACGCTTGCACCACATGTTTTGTTTTTGCAAATTCTTTTGTAAATCCTTTTCAAAGTTCTTTTGCAAATAGTCAAAGGTAAATGAATAAGATTTTACGAAGCATTTTCAAGATTTGAAATTTTCTCCCCTGTTTCAAATGTTTTTCCTTTAACTAAACAAAACTCCCCCTAAATGAGATTCTCCTCTTAGTGTTCAAGAGGGTTTTGATATACCATTTTTGAAATACTACTTTCTCCCTCTTTTGAACACAATAAGATACCAATTTGAAATTTACCAATTGAAAATCTCCAATTTTTAAAAATAGATGGTGGTGCGGTCCTTTTGCTTTGGGCTCATATTTTCTCCCCCTTTGGCATGAATCGCCAAAAATGGAATCATTAGAGTCCTATGGAGTACTTCTTCCCCTTTGGTCATAAATAAATAAGTGAAGATTGTACCAAAGACGAAGTCCTTTTGCTCTCTCCCCCAAAGATGGAGAGTGGCGTGGAGCGATGGCGAAGGATGAGTTACGGAGTGGAAGCCTTTGTCTTCGCCCAAGACTCCAAATTCCTTTCAAGATACCTATGACTTGGTTTGAAATAGACTTGAAAACACATTAGTCATGGCATATGAAGGAGACATGATCAAAGGTATATAAATGAGCTATGTGTGCAAATCAACAAAAGAAGTTCCTAGAATCAAGAATGTTTAGCTCATGCCTAAGTTTAGTAAAAGTTTGTTCATCTAGTGGCTTGGTAAAAATATCGGCTAATTGATCTTTAGTATTAATGTAAGAAATCTCGATATCTCCCTTATGTTGGTGATCCCTTAAAAAATGATACCGAATGGCTATGTGTTTAGTGCGGCTATGCTCGACGGGATTATCCGCCATCTTGATTGCACTCTCATTATCACATAGCAAAGGGACTTTGGTTAATTTGTAACCGTAGTCCCGCAGGGTTTGCCTCATCCAAAGCAATTGTGCGCAACAATGGCCTGTGGCAATGTACTCGGCTTCGGCGGTGGAAAAAGAGCAACCGAATTTTGCTTCTTTGAAGCCCAAGACACCAAGGATCTTCCCAAGAACTGGCAAGTCCCCGATGTGCTCTTCCTATTGATTTTACACCCCGCCCAATCGGCATCCGAATAACCAATCAAATCAAATGTGGATCCCCTAGAATACCAAATCCCAAACTTAGGAGTGTAAGCCAAATATCTCAAGATTCGTTTTACGGCCGTAAGGTGAGATTCCTTAGGGTCGGATTGGAATCTTGCACACATGCAAACGGAAAGCATAATGTCCGGTCGAGATGCACATAAATAGAGTAATGAACCTATCATCGACCGGTATACCTTTTGATCGACGGACTTACCTCCCGTGTCGAGGTCGAGGTGCCCATTGGTTCCCATGGGTTTCTTGATGGGCTTAGCATCCTTCATTCCAAACTTGGTTAGAATGTCTTGAGTATACTTCGTTTGGCTAATGAATGTGCCTTCTTGGAGTTGCTTGACTTGGAATTCTAGAAAATATTGCAACTCCCCCATCATCGATGTAGGAAACGGGTGACGCCTAAGAGGGGGGGTGAATTAGGACTTCTAAAACTTTTACTAAACTAGGCCACAATTAAATCCCTAGAGCAAAACCTATGCAAGTAATCAAAACTAGAATGTGCAAGCTAGGTTTTGTCTAAGTGTTGCTATCTCTACCGCAAAGGCTAAGTTTCAATCTACACTAAACAAGTATGACAATAAGATTGAAACTTAAATGCTTAATATAAATGCGGAAAGTAAAGAGCTAAGTAGAGAAGCAAACTCTCGTGGATGACGCCGGTATTTTTACCGAGGTATCCGGAACCACGCAAGGTCCCGACTAATCCTCGTTGGTGCCCCTACGCAAAGGGAAGCCCACGCGAGGGCCAAGCACCACGGTCGAGTAACTCCGTAGAGAGCTGCGGGCCTTCTCCACGCGCAAGTGGTGCTCCGCTTCCGGCTCCTCTCGGACGCTCCCCGCCGTCTCCACTATCGAGCTTCCGGCCGAAACGCCGCGGGCCTCGTTCCCTCCGGTACACGGTGGCGGCCGTGACACAAACGCGGTTGTCACGGTCTCGCAAGACTCTCGCCCCACTCGGTACAATTACAACGACTCACGCAAGAGCCGAGGGGTTGTGTGGTTTTACAAAACTCACTCAACTAACTAGGATTCACCTAGAGCAAGCGCTAAAGCGGTCTAACTAACCTAAGCACTTCGCAAAGCACCTACGCTAATCACCGAGTGATTCTATTAAGCACTTGGGTGTTTGAGCTCTTGTAAATATGCACTATGTGTATTGGTATGTTGCTTGGGCTCTCACACTTGAGAATGGCCGGTTGGGGTGGTATTTATAGCCTCCACACCCCAAACTAGCCGTTGGACAGAAAGCAGCAGCTTTCTGTCGTCGGGTGCACCGGACAGTCCGGTGCACCACCGGACATCTACTGTGCAGTGTCCGGTGCACGCCACGTCAGCCGACCGTTGGCGCCTGTAGCAGTCGACCGTTGGATCCGACCGTTGCCTTCTGCCCGTTGGCACACCGGACAGTCCGGTGCACACCGGACAGTCCGGTGCTACAGCCAGAGAGCGCCTGTCTGTGGCCTCTCTGCGCAGACTGTCCGGTGCCTCACCGGACAGTCCGGTGCACACTGGACACCGATGTCCGGTGCGCCACCAGGCGCTGGCTGACAGCCCTCGTCTTGGATTTCTTCGCTGATTTCTTCGGGCTTCTTTGTTCTTGAGTATTGGACTCCTATGCATCTTTTTATGTCTTCTTTTGAGGTGTTGCATCCTCATTGCCTTGGTCCAATTCTCTTCGCATCCTATGAACTACAAACACAGACACTAGAAAACTTATTAGTTCACGGATTGTGTTGTTCATCAAACACCAAAACTCAATTAGCCAAATGGCCCGGGGTCTATTTTCCTTACAATCGACATCTCGAATTTTTGTGTCATGATCCTACTAAATTCTTCACATGTAGATTCGTTAGTAAACCCAAATATAATATGATCAACATAAATTTGGCATACAAACAAATCATTGTCAAGAGTTTTAGTGAATAAAGTAGGATCGGCCTTGCCGACTTTGAAGCCATTAGCTATAAGGAAATCTCTTAGGCATTCATACCATGCTCTTGGTGCTTGCTTGAGCCCATAAAGCGTCTTAGAGAGCCTATAAACATGGTTAGGGTACTCACTATCTTCAAAGCCGGGAGGTTGCTCAACATAGACCTCTTCCTTGATTGGTCCATTGAGGAAGGCACTTTTCACGTCCATTTGATAAAGCTTAAAGCCATGGTAGGTAGCATAGGCCAATAATATACGAATTGACTCAAGCCTAGCTACGGGTGCATAGGTTTCACCGAAATCCAAACCTTCGACTTGGGAGTATCCCTTGGTCACAAGTCGAGCTTTGTTCCTTGTCACCACACCATGCTCATCTTGCTTATTGCGGAAGACCCATTTGGTTCCTACAACATTTTGATTAGGACGTGGAACTAAATGTCATACCTCATTCCTAGTGAAGTTGTTGAGCTCCTCTTGCATCGCCACCACCCAATCCGAATCTTATAGTGCTTCCTCTACCCTGTGTGGCTCAATAGAGGAAACAAAAGAGTAATGCTCACAAAAATGTGCAACCCGAGATCTAGTGGTTACCCCCTTATGGATGTCGCCGAGGATGGTGTCGACGGGGTGATCTCATTGGATTGCTTGGTGGACTCTTGGGTGTGACGGCCTTTGTTCTTCATCCTCCTTGTCTTGATCATTTGCATCTCCCCCTTGATCATTGCCGTCATCTTGAGGTGGCTCATTTGCTTGATCTTCTATTTCATCAACTTGAGCTTTATCCTCATTTTGAGTCGGTGGAGATGCTTGTGTGGAGGAGGATGGTTGATCTTGTGCATTTGGAGGCTCTTCGGATTCCTTAGGATACACATCCCCAATAGACATGTTCCTTAGCGCGATGCATGGAGCCTCTTCATTACTTATCTCATCAAGATCAACTTGCTCTACTTGAGAGCCGTTAGTCTCATCAAACACAATGTCACAAGAAACTTCAACTTGTCCGGAGGACTTGTTAAAGACTCTATATGCCCTTGTGTTTGAATCATATCCTAGTAAAAAGCCTTCTACAGTCTTAGGAGCAAATTTAGATTTTCTACCTCTTTTAACAAGAATAAAGCATTTGCTACCAAAGACTCTAAAATATGAAATATTGGGCTTTTTACCGGTTAGGAGTTCATAAGATGTCTTCTTGAGGATTCGGTGTAGATACAACCGGTTGATGGCGTAGCAAGCGGTGTTGACCGCCTCGGCCCAAAACCGATCCGAAGTCTTGTACTCATCAAGCATGGTCCTTGCCATGTCCAATAGAGTTCGATTCTTCCTCTCCACTACACCATTTTGTTGTGGCGTGTAGGGAGAAGAGAACTCATGCTTGATGCCCTCCTCCTCAAGGAAGCCTTCGATTTGAGAGTTTTTGAACTCCGTCCCGTTGTCGCTTCTAATTTTCTTGATCCTTAAGCCGAACTCATTTTGAGCTCGTCTCAAGAATCCCTTTAAGGTTTCTTGGGTTTGAGATTTTTCCTGCAAAAAGAACACCCAAGTGAAGCGAGAATAATCATCCACTATTACAAGACAATACTTACTCCCGCCGATGCTTATGTAAGCAATCGGACCGAATAGATCCATGTGGAGTAGCTCAAGCGGCATGTCGGTCGTCATGATGTTCTTGTGTGGATGATGGGCACCAACTTGCTTTCCAGCTTGGCATGCGCTACAAACCCTGTCTTTCTCAAAATGAACATTGGTTAATCCTAAAATGTGCTCTCCCTTTAGAAGCTTATGAAGATTCTTCATCCCAACATGTGCTAGTCGGCGATGCTAGAGCCAGCCCATGTTAGTCTTAGCAATTAAGCATGTGTCGAGTTCAGCTCTATCAATACCAAGTATAGCTGACCCTCTAGTACACCCTTAAATGCTATTGAATCATCACTTCTTCTAAAGACAGTGACACCTACATCAGTAAAGAGACAATTGTAGCCCATTTGGCATAATTGAGATACAGAAAGCAAATTGTAATCTAATGAATCTACAAGAAAGACATTGGAAATAGAATGGTCAGGTGATATAGCAATTTTACCCAATCCTTTGACCAAACCTTGATTTCCATCCCCGAATGTGATCGCTCGTTGGGGATCTTGGTTTTTCTCGTAGGAGGAGAACATTTTCTTCTCCCCAGTCATGTGGTTTGTGCACCCGCTATCGATGATCCAACTTGAGCCCCCGGATGCATAAACCTACAAAACAAGTTTAGTTCTTAACTTTAGGTACCCAAACGGTTTTGGGTCCTTTAGCATTAGAAACAAAAACTTTGGGAACCCAAACACAAGTTTTGGAGCTCTTGTGTTTGCCCCCAACATACTTGGCAACGACCTTGCCGGATTTGTTAGTCAAAACATATGATGCATCATAAGTTTTGAATGAAATGTCATAATCATTTGATGCATTAGGAGTTTTCTTCTTAGGCAACTTAGCACGGGTTGGTTGCCTAGAGCTAGATGTCTCACCCTTATACATAAATGCATGATTAGGTCCAGAGTGAGACTTTCTAAAATGAATCCTCCTAATTTTGCTCTCGGGATAACCGGCAGGGTACAAAATGTAACCCTCGTTATCCTGAGGCATGGGAGCCTTGCCCTTAACAAAATTAGACAATCTTTTAGGAGGGGCATTAAGTTTGACATTGTTTCCCCTTTGGAAGCCAATGTCATCCTTGATGCCAGGGCGTCTCCCACTATAGAGCATACTTCTAGCAAATTTAAATTTTTCATTTTCTAAGTTATGCTCGGCAATTTTAGCATCTAATTTTGCTATATGATCATTTTGTTGTTTAATTAAAGCCATGTGATCATGAATAGCATTAATATCAATGTCTCTACATCTAGCACAAATAGAAACATGTTCAACAATAGATGTAGAGGGTTTGCAAGATTTTAACTCTATAACCTTAGCATGTAATATGTCATTTTCACTTCTAAGGTTAGAAATAGTAATATTGCAAGCATCAAAATCTTTAGCCTTAGCAAGCAATTTCTCATTTTCAACTTTAAGGCTAGCAAGAGAAATGTTCAATTCATCAATCCTAGCAAGTAAATCAACATTATTATCTCTAGGATTGGAAGTTGAAACATTACAAACATGAGAATCAACCTTAGCAATTAATTTTGCATTTTTATTTTTAAGGTTGGCAATAGTGTCATGGCATGTGCTTAGCTCACTAGATAATTTCTCACATTTTTCTACCTCTAGAGCATAAGCATTTTTAACCTTAACATGTTTCTTATTTTCTTTAATTAGGAAGTCCTCTTGGGAATCCAAAAGGTCATCCTTTTCATGAATAGCACTAATTAATTCATTTAATTTTTCCTTTTGTTCCATGTTAAGGTTGGCAAAAAGGGTACGCAAGCTATCCTCCTCATCACTAGCATTATCATCACTAGAAGACTCATATTTAGTGGATGATTTGGATTTAACCTTCTTCTTCTTGCCGTCCTTTGCCATGAGGCACTTGTGACCGATGTTGGGGAAGAGGAGTCCCTTGGTGACGGCGATGTTGGCGGCGTCCTCGTCGTCGGAGGAGTCGGTGGAGCTCTCGTCGGAGTCCCACTCGCGGCACACGTGAGCATCGCCGCCCCTCTTCTTGTGATACCTCTTCTTTTCTCTCCTCTTGCCCTTCTTGTCGTTATCCCTGTCACTGTCACTTGATAATGGACATTTAGCAATAAAATGACCGGACTTACCACACTTGTAGCAAACCTTCTTGGAACGGGATTTGTAATCCTTCCCCTTCCGTTGCTTGAGGATTTGGCGAAAGCTTTTGATGATTAAAGCCATCTCCTCGTTGTCGAGCTTTGAAGCGTCGATTGGTTGTCTACTTGGTGTAGACTCCTCCTTCTTTTCCTCCGTCGCCTTGAACTTGAGTGGGGTTAAGGAAGATGAGTGATCTAAGAATAACCTTAACCACCTCGTGGTCATCCCATTTCTTGCTTCCGAGGTTGCGCACTTGGTTCACCAAGGTTTTGAGCCGGTTGTACATATCTTGTGGCTCCTCCCCTTGGCGAAGACGGAAGCGACCGAGCTCCCCCTCGATCGTTTCCCGCTTGGTGATCTTGGTGAGTTCATCACCCTCGTGCGCGGTCTTGAGTAGATCCCAAATCTCCTTTGCATTCTTCAACCCTTGCACCTTGTTATATTCCTCTCTACTTAGAGAGGCGAGGAGTATGGTTGTGGCTTGGGAGTTGAAGTGCTCGATTTGGGCTACTTCATCCTCATCATAGTTTTCATCCCCTACGGATGGTACCTGTGCACCAAACTCAACAACATCCCATATACTTTTGTGGAGTGAGGTTAGATGAAATCGCATTAAATCACTCCACCTAGCGTAATCTTCACCATCAAAAGTTGGTGGTTTGCCTAATGGGACGGAAAGTAAAGGTGTATGTTTAGAAATGCGAGGGTAGCGTAGGGGAATCTTACTATACTTCTTACGCTCTTGGCGTTTAGAAGTGATGGACGCCCCGTCGGAGCCGGAGGTGGATGCCGATGAAGAATCGGTCTCGTAGTAGACCACCTTCCTCATCCTCTTTTTCTTGTCCCCACTCCGATGCGGCTTGTGGGAAGAGGATTTCTCCTTCTTCTCTTTGTGGTGTGAAGAAGATTTTTTCTCCTTCCCTTTGGAGGAGTCCTTCTTCTTCTCCTTCCTCTTGGTGCGGGACTCTTCCGATGAAGTGCCCCCGTGGCTTGTAGTGAGCTTTTCGCCGGTCTCCATCTCCTTCTTGGCGTGATCTCCCGACATCACTTCGAGCTGTTAGGCTCTAATGAAGCACCGGCCTCTGATACCAATTGATAGTCGCCTAGAGGGGGGGTGAATAGGGCGAAACTGAAATTTACAAAATTAATCACAACTACAAGCCGGGTTAGCGTTAGAAATAATAACGAGTCCGAGAGAGAGGGCGCAAAACAAATCGCAAGCAAATGAAGAGTGTGACACGTGGATTTGTTTTACCGAGGTTCGGTTCTTGCAAACCTACTCCCCGTTGAGGAGGCCACAAAGGTCGGGTCTCTTTCAACCCTTCCCTCTCTCAAACGATCCCTCAGACCGAGTGAGCTTCTCTTCTCAAATCAAAACCGGGAACAAAACTTCCCCGCAAGGGCCACCACACAATTGGTGCCTCTTGCCTTGATTACAATGGAGTTTTGATCACAAGAACAAGTGAGAAAGAAAAGAAGCAATCCAAGCGCAAGAGCTCAAAAGAACACGACAAATCTCTCTCGCTAATCACTAAAGCCTTGTGTGGAGTTGGAGAGGATTTGATCTCTTTGGTGTGTCTAGAATTGAATGCCTAGCTCTTGTAAGTGGTTGAGAAGTGGAAAACTTGGATGCAATGAATGGTTGGTGGTTGGGGGTATTTATAGCCCCAACCACCAAACTAGCCGTTTGGTGGGGCTGACTGTCGTATGGTGCACCGGACAGTCCGGTGCACACCGGACATGTCCGGTGCGCCAGCCACGTCACCAAAGCCGTTGGGTTCCGACCGTTGGAGCGCTGACTTCTAGGCCCGCCTGGATGTCCGGTGGCGCACCGGACATGTACTGTAGAGTGTCCGGTGTGCCAGTATGGGCGTGCCTGACGCCTGCGCGCTCTGGCGCGCATTAATTGCTGTTGCAGGCGACCATTGGCGCGAAGTAGCCGTTGCCCCGCAGTTACACCGGACAGTCCGGTGTACACCGGACATGTCCGGTGAATTATAGCGAGGCAGCCGTTGCAGTTTCCCGAAGCTGGCGAGTTCCTGAGGCCGCTCTTCCTTGGAGCACCGGACACTGTCCGGTGTACACCGGACAGTCCGGTGAATTATAGTGGAGTTGCCTCTGGATTTTCCCGAAGGTGACGAGTTTGCGCTGGAGTCCTCTAGTGCACCGGACATGTCCGGTGGTGCACCGGACAGTCCGGTGCGCCAGACCAGAGGTGCCTTCGGTTGTCCCTTTGCTCTTTTGTTGAACCCAATACTTGGTCTTTTTATTGGCTAAGTGTGAACCTTTGGCACCTGTATAACCTATACACTAGAGCAAACTAGTTAGTCCAATTATTTGTGTTGGACAATTCAATCACCAAAATTATTTAGGAACTAGGTGTAAGCCTAATTCCCTTTGAGTTACCGTCGAGCAAGAGAGGATCGCGGTCAAGTCAGTCGGGGTCAAGAAAGAGTTTGATGGTGACAGGGTCTTTGTGTAGGAGTCCACACAAGGTAATCTTTTGCTTACTCACTTGTTGCAGGTTTGTATGTTTGCCTTTTTGGTAGCTAGCAAGACTCATCTCGGTGTGGTCCATACAGAGGATGTGTTTCAAGAAGTGAAACCGATCCACAGCTCTGCGCTTGACGGGCACAATGTCTGTGTTTTCGCATACGGCCAAACCGGGACAGGGAAGACCTACATAATGGTTGGTTCACGCTCGCTCTAAAAACGAATTTTGAGCTAAATTTATTGGCGACTTTGCATTCCACTCAGCTTTCGCACGGTGCTTCTAATTAAATGAAGGTTTAACTGATTGCAGGAGGGAACTGATGGTAAGATTGGCGTTGTGCCTCGAGCCATCCAAGAGTTGTTCTCCCATGCTTTGGAAGACAGCTCATGCACGTACTCTTTCTCCATAAGCTTAAATGAGTCTTGCTAGCTACAGTCTTTTCATGCGATAGGATATGACTAATAGTTTGGAATAACCGAATATCCAAATAGTCAAACCATATGAAATAATAGAATTCGTCACATTTTAATTTTTCTGTTAGGATCTATGAATCTGTGATCTAGAGTTGTTCTTTGTTCCATTTGAATTTTTATTTGTAGCGATAAAGGCACTGACTAATATTTCGTGCACTTTAGTATTTATTGAGTTATTGATCTACCAAAATCGAAATTGCATATGCTCAATGCTAGATGAAAAGCACTTCAACCTAACAAAATGCATCAAAACTTGACTTATGCTCTATTAGTGTTAAGTACTTGTGTGCTAGAAATCACTACATGCATTTGGATTACTTAAGCTTCGGTCCTTGTGTTTATTGGCCTTGTCCAAACATCTAAAGCAACATGTCCTAGCATAGGTACGCAAAAATAAAGATAATTCTCAAGTGGATCAGAAACTTGAACCGACATGCTTGGATGAACCTGATCCCATCATCTGCCCGAATGATGGTCAATAGTTTGTTGTGTGCTTTTACTGCCTGTTTTTTGTCCTGCCTTCAATATCACATGAGCTTTTGGCCCACTAAATCCTTATTGGCCTGAGTTGTTTTATGCTACCGGAATATGATGTTTTTAGACCAAATGTACTATAGCAGGCGTTGTCAAAAGAATTCACTATTATGCTTTTATTTAGCATCCAACCTGCTCGTCGTTGTCATATAGATGATCAATGTTGTTACTGCTGGAACAATGAGATGCATGCACTTCTCAGCTGAATATGTTTCAGACCTATAATTAGATTCTTATAGAAACGTAACAAGCTCTTTTTTGGTGCTTCCTAAGCCCTTTTCTTGCATGGATGTGCGTGTGATCACGCTTTCTATTCCTAATGAAATACATGCTCAGGCGCATTCATGAAAGCACACACACCTAAAGTCTTAAAGACATGGTATTAAAGTAGAGCTCTACTGACTTGGCTATATTCCGCATCCACCCACTCACATAAAATCCTCAAAACACATATGGAGGTGATGCTTTAAAGGTTTATTATGATCGTGAACATCATTTTGACTGTTGATTTCTAGAACCCAAATTGCAAACAGGAGCTTTAATTTTGGTCTGCGTCATGAATTTGCCTTTCTCTTCAACGTGCAATACCGACAGATAATTCTCTATACAGAATGCTCTCCTTGCCAGCATCGCTGAGGTTGAAAAACAGAGTGAGATGGATGCTCGAGTTTCAACATGGAAAGAAAGAATTGAGAGTGCCTTGGAAGAACATGTTTGTTGCTGGCTAGAACTGCTTACAGTTTTGCATTTGAGCTTCTTTAGCGCTCACCCCTACATCCATGTCTTTCAGGATAAAAACCAACCTTTTGATATCGGTTCATATGGGGAGCAAATCCTTGACACACTTTCATCAAGAACTAACAATGCAAGAATTGCATCTTTTAGTGAGATTGTTAGTGGCAAACCAAAGTATGAGATTGCCACAACGTTCTCTGCCATTCTCCAGCTGGTAAAATTCCATTTTCTCCCTTTTCATTATATGGTTATCTGGTGTGACCCAAAGCAGTTTTTAGCCACGTGAATGTTACAGGTGACCGGCAGAAGTGTTGATCTGGAGAAAGGACAAGCCACGAATGAGTTGGTGTCTTACACAACAGAGAACCCATTCCATGTAAGGATCATAGGGTCCCAACCGGAGGCCAGAAGTGGGGGCACACTTTGCCCGAAAGATGGTCTAGTCCCCACTACAAAATGCAGGAAAGACGGTGAGTCCTCCGTGGCACAACATGAGTGCCCCAAGAAGTCGTTGCGTAAAAATGGCAAAATTCCAGTCAAGGCATCGACAAGGTTGACAAACCGAGCTTGTTGGTCGGCCATGCAATCTTATAACCTCTTGAAGTGGCACAAGAAAGCTCATATAGCTACAGTTAAAGCACGGTAAGACATACATAGTCTCAACACTGTAATCAGGAGGATAGAACAAGTCATCGCCTCGGACATATATTATAACCATTGATCCTTTTACATGTGCTTCTGGCAATCAAGCTTTCATGGCAACACTAATTTTTAACTCCCGTGCCAATGCACGGGCACATACCTAGTAATAAATTAAGGCACAATAAAGGAGATGACTAATATGCAAGCATGCATTAGGTGGAAGCGTGCAAGCAGATATTTTACTCCGTTAGATCTAGATTCAACGGTATGTCATATTTAACATTTAAACCCTTTCACAACCACCTGATGTAGCTTTATAACAAAGCCCTAACAAACCACAATTGTATCTATTGTTGGATTTAGATCTAACAGACAAAAAAATCTGCTTGTACGCTTACACCTAATATCTACTTGTATATTAGTCGTTGACTCGTTGCCCACAATAAAATGTTGAAATTTTAATGCGTTGAGTCACCACATGGATCCACGGGCCGTGCAGTGAGGAAGGGGGCCTGGATGGCCCTCTTCCAGTGCCAGGCCGGCCTAGATTCCGAAGGGAACTCCATCAATCCGGGCTGGGCTGGATGCCTGGATCCGTCCCATACTCCCGTCCCTATCCATATCGTTGCTGAGAATAAAGAGGAAGAGAGAGGCGTCTCAAGAGAGAGAGAGAGTCCTGCGTTCCCTTCTTCTGCTGCGGCGGCGGAGGCTCTTTCAGTTCCATCCATCTTCTCCCTCGTGGCTCTCCTTCCTCTCTCCCGTAGTCCCGCCGACCCCCCGCGCCGGCCAAGGAAATCAAGCGAAGTGAGCTTCATTCCATGTTTAGATTTCTCCTTAATTAATTCCTTCATCTTCGTCAACTGTCATGCTACTCACTACTCTGACACTCACAATCCATCTCAACTTGTTACCCTACATTATGTATGTATGTATGTTTATTTGTTTTATTCCCTGCTAGGGGCCGCAGAACGCCAGATTTTGATTGTTCCACATCTTCTTTCATCTCTGAGGGGTTTCCCGTCTTCCTCGCCTGGTTAGTTATGGTTACCTTGCTGCAAAATTGCAAACTTCCTTACTCCCCTGCTCAATCCATAGTTTTCATCGTCAGTTACATCACTCAAGTATACTTGCTTTGCAAAAGCATCGAATTGCCTCTGTTAGGCAGCTTTGTTTTGTTATGTTACCAAGGACGATGGGTCGGCAGTGGCTTTTCTCGGCTTTCTGCAGTTCACTTTCTTCTTTGGGGACAGCAGCTATACGTCTGTGTCCCTCCCTTTGTTGCTGCCTGCTGGCTGCTGCTTACCTTTGTTCTTTGTTGCCTGTTTTAGATTTCTTTCTATATAACAAAACAGATTTATTAAATACATCCCACTGAAAAATCCATGATACTGGAACCATATACCACTAAAAAAAATCTAGGTTTTCCAAATACGGCACTAAGTACATCCGATCATAGTTAGATGACATTTTATCTTGTAACTAGCTACTTTTTGCACTCCGAAAAACGACATCTACTTGTGGCTGGAGGGTGCAGTACAGAATTTTCTCCTTAATGGCATATTTCTCCTTGTATAAATAGTAGCTGCTTATCTCAAAACTGTAGAAATTATAATAACGGTATGAATCTCTTAATCACCCTGTTTAGCTCTCCACGGCATTGCCCCCTCGTTTCATTCCTTACCTGTCATACAAAATGTATTGTGCTGTAGTATGTATGCACTCATTTCCAGTTTCTTGCAGCTCTAATGGCTAAAGAACAGGATGGATCCCCCAAGGTGCGCCACCCAGAATTCCAAAGGATGCGCGTAACTCTCACCATAGGTGTCATTGGCCTCTGTGTCACAGCATACATTCTTGGTGCTTGGCAAGGTACCTCGAACGGCATTAGTTCCCCCTTAATAAGTACCAGAACCCAGTGCAAAGATCCCGTGCGATCATCTGGTGCTCGCCTGGATTTCCAAGCCCACCACCAGGTGGGCTTCAATGAATCGGCGCTTGCTGTGGAGAAATTCCCACCTTGCCAGCTCAAGTACAGTGAGTATACCCCTTGCCAAGATCCAAGGAAAGCTAGGAAGTTCCCAAAGAAAATGATGCAGTACAGGGAGCGGCACTGCCCAAAGAAAGAAGACATGCTCCGGTGCTTGATCCCTGCGCCTCCAAACTATAGCAACCCCTTCCAGTGGCCAAAAAGTCGCGACTATGCTTGGTTCAATAACATTCCTCATCGGGAGCTCAGTATTGAGAAGGCTGTTCAGAACTGGATTCATGTCGAGGGAGACCTGCTTAGATTCCCTGGAGGTGGCACTATGTTCCCACATGGTGCCGATGCTTATATTGATGACATAAATGCCCTTGTACCATTAAATGAAGGCAACATCCGAACTGCGCTTGATACTGGATGTGGAGTGAGTGACCGGACCAATGTTTCTATGATACTGTCTGTGATTCCTTCTCAAAATTTGTGGATGATAGTATCTTTGCTTGTGTGTGCAGGTTGCAAGCTGGGGTGCTTATCTTATGAATAGGAACATCATCACCATGTCTTTTGCGCCAAGGGATTCACATGAGGCACAGGTACAGTTTGCATTAGAGCGGGGGGTACCAGCCATGATTGGAGTGATGGGGACTGAGAGAATCCCATATCCGGCTAGAGCATTTGACATGGCACACTGCTCGAGATGTTTGATCCCATGGAATAAGCTTGGTAAACTTGTTTCCTTATTTGTTACTGCTTACAGTTACATGACATCAAACACAAACTGACTAAGATAATTCCACTTGATTGGTCCAAACAGATGGTGTCTATCTAATTGAAGTAGACAG
Source organism: Zea luxurians (assembly GCA_029449295.1). Taxonomy (NCBI): domain Eukaryota; kingdom Viridiplantae; phylum Streptophyta; class Magnoliopsida; order Poales; family Poaceae; genus Zea; species Zea luxurians. Next base: position 5,067,722 of record JAOPSE010000005.1, on the reverse strand, counting down.
GGTTCTTAGGCCTGGGGGCTACTGGATCCTCTCTGGGCCTCCAATCCATTGGAAGAGGCACTACCAGGGCTGGGAGAGGACAGAAGGAGACCTGAAGCAAGAGCAAGATGAGATTGAGGACTTGGCGAAACGGCTCTGCTGGAAGAAGGTCGTAGAGAAAGGTGATCTTGCTATATGGCAGAAATCTATCAACCACGTAGAATGTGTTGACAGTAGGAAGGTTTATGATGCTCCGCAGATTTGTAAGAGCAATGATGTGGATTCTGCTTGGTAAGATTTCTGCTGCTTTACTCTCTTTTCGTGAAATGTTTTCTCAATTTGATTGCAGCAGCTCACCCTGATTTGAACAATTTAGGTACAAGAAAATGGACACTTGCATATCTCCTCTCCCAGATGTGAAGAGTGAAGATGAAGTTGCTGGCGGAGTCCTTGAGACATGGCCCAAAAGAGCATTTGCTGTCCCCCCAAGAGTAATCCGCGGTTCAGTTCCAGGCCTCACCCCTAAGAAGTTCCAAGAGGATAACAAGGTGTGGTCAGAGAGAGTGGATCACTACAAGAAATTGATTCCACCACTGGGCAAAAGACGATACAGGAATGTGATGGACATGAATGCGGGGATAGGTGGCTTTGCAGCTGCATTGATGAAGTACCCTCTTTGGGTGATGAATGTTGTGCCTTCAGGCTTGGCCCATGACACCCTCGGTGTTATTTACGAACGAGGGTTTATTGGCACGTACCATGATTGGTGTGAGGCTTTCTCAACGTACCCGAGGACCTACGACCTCATCCATGCTGATAAAGTTTTCAGCAGTTACCAGGACAGGTAAAGAATGCCTTTGCTGTTTAATTTTGCTCTAGAAATTTTCTTTAGCGTTCACTAAGTCGTGTGGTTTTTTGTATGATGTCTTCCTTTTGTGGGCGGCCTTATTTGGTAACAAGGTTTTAAAATGCCCACAGCTTAAGCAAGTAGATACTAACTATGGAGTGGTCGCAGGTGTGACATAACGTACATCCTACTGGAGATGGACCGAATTCTAAGGCCTGAGGGGACTGTGATCATCAGGGACAACGTAGAGGTGTTGGTGAAGGTACAAGCTATCACTGGAGGCATGAGGTGGAAGAGCCAAATCATGGACCATGAGTCCGGTCCATTCAACCCTGACAAGATCCTAGTGGCTGTCAAGACTTACTGGACCGGGAAGCTCGTGCAAAAACAATAATCGTCGCCTTGTTACTGTTTTTCGTCTGCGAAAATGTAGGCATGACTTGCCTGTCAGTTCTGTCTTCATTGCCATTTTTTTATCCTAACTTCAGGATATCTGTATATAGGAGGCATGTGAACCATGTAGTTGGAATTGGTATCAAACATCATTAGCCACGTAGCGTATGTGACACATTGCAATGGTGTATAAGATGTTCATTCATATATTTGGTGTGATATTGCAATCTAATAACATGATGCTTGGTGTGACAAAAGGAGATTGTAATTGACAACATGTTCCTGTCAAAAATACGATGACAAGGTTGTGGTACAGACGAATTCTGAAGATTATACTATGGCCAAGTGCTGTGAAGAGAGAGAGAGAGAGAGAGAGAGAGAGAGAGAGTGAGAGAGAGAGACGAATTCTGAGAGCCAAGGGCTGTGATAAAAACTGTGTGAATTGCAGATAGTGTCTCCATGCAGATGTGTGCTGAGATAATCCATTTAACCATCAAAACTACTAAATGAGGGCTCCAGTCTCAGTAGGAAGCCCAGGCGGCTGCTTCAGGGAATGAGAGACCTGGAGGAGCAGGAGCTGATGCACCACCCTGATCAATGATACCGAAGTGTGCTAGGACCTTCGTGAGGAGGACGCCTGCGACGTACGACAGTCCGGAGCTGCTGAATCCAATGGACAGGTAGTAGAGGAGGGTTGTGAGGTATGTCCTATGCCTCTTAACATGTGCCTTCCCGATTGCGAGCAGCGCAATGCACAGGAGAGATGCAGCAGCGACCACCAGCACTTTGTTCTCTCTGTTGTCGCTCGTCCTGAATGACAGTCCATATATGACTGGTGGCAGCAGCCCGAAGAGGATGTATGACAGTATGGCTATCACCATGTGCAACTGGTACTTGGATCGCCTTCCCAGCTCTAGCCAGTAATGCCCCACTTGCTCACTGCTTTCAGCTATATCTCCTGTGTTTCGTAGATCAGCAATCTGTTTGTGACAAGGGAGATCTTGTCAGATGTGTGTCATCGCAGAGACTCGAGATTGAGAGGCAAGAAGCAGTATGTTACATTGTGGTAAAGTACAGGAAGACCACCAATAAGGTTTGCTATGCCCAGGATGAATATATCCACTGCAAACGGACGACATAATAATAGCATTAACAAACACCATGGGGATCTGGGTGATGGCATCCATTAATGGAAGAACCAAGAAAGAAACTTACAAGTCTTGGCACCACTTGCTGCAGCTGCTGATACAACTGAGAGGCTCGTGATTGATTCAACAAGGCCACCATACACTACGGCTTTCAGGATATCCCATTCATCCCTCTCAGCTGATGGTGCAGGAACTAGTGCCTCAGCCTCAGGGACTGCCAATACTCTATGAGGTGGTGCTTCTGGCTCAGCTGGCTGACGAATAACTGAAGTTGGTGTCTCAACCGTCTGGTTGTCCTCCCCTGCAGGCCATCGTCATTTACTATGTATACAAAATAATCTCAAATACTGTGGCACAATACTGTATGAGGTAGAGCCAAATGTAGGTTAATTAATTCTGAGCATATGAAACACCACATGTAAAATGAGCCTTGAAATACTGTGAATGAGATACTCCTATGACAAGCAAATACACCATACCAGGCAAAACTTTTATTGGGATTGTAAGTACTGGTTTAACAAACGATGGGCTGAAAAATGTGCTGTTATCAGAGGGCGCCATTATATCTTCCAGAATATCTGTAACAAGAAAATAAAAATCTTACCAATGCAAGCATGCATATTCTGTTGATATAGTTTATACAAATTAACAGATCTACCTTGTTTGTGGCCAAGGTGCATTGAATCATTCGCAGTATCACCAGAAGGCTGCGAGAGAGGAATTTGCTCTTGGCGTTCTCCATTTCGCTGCACAGTTACCACATGTCCTGCTTCTGTTTGCGTGAATTCTGCATAAGAGGTTTATACTTCTTGTTACCCATTTTCATCACAAGTGTCTTAAACTAATTGTGGTGCTGCAAGTAATGTGGGTACGTTAATGAGTCTGACTTCCTTATAATTGTGTCTAACTAATCAAACATACCTTCTTTGTGGCCTAGATGACTGGTATCAGTTTTAGTATCAACAGCAGGCCGTGAGAGAGGAATTTGCTCTTGGCGTGCTCCGTTTCGCTGCACAGTTACCACATGTCCTGCCTCTGTTTGCGTGGATCCTGCATAAGAGGTTTATATTTATACTTTTTGTTACTCCTTTTCATCACATTGACACACTAGCATATATTAAACTAGTCCTGAACAAACTGTAACCAACATGGGTAGTTAGTGAGGTTAAATTTCCTGACTCAATCTCTGGTTATTTCCTAATGGAAAAAGAAAAGAGTGTTACTGCACAAGTATTAAGCTCCTTTCTCCATGTAACATGGTAATATCTTAGCATTTCGGCAGCATTACAGCATTATTGGTTTTGTTATTAACGAAAAACATTTAGAATTACTCCACATTTTGCAAGTAGAAATTTCAAACGACAAAACAACATGGTAGCTTCACTGGCACAGCCTCTAGGCAGCTATAGATTATCTGATATACCAATAAAATTGTGTTTTGTGAACCAAAAAATATCATTATCCCATAGCTGGGTGCACATGATGGCATGTTCTATAGAGAAACAAACCTGTCACGACTTTAGATGATGCATGGAATTGACTGAAGGACTCCTTTACTTCATACGTCGCAGCTGTGGTTTGGGATCCAATTGGTGATGGTTTGTTTGATTGTTCTGCTTTACCTATTGTGTTATCACTATGCAATGGTGTGTTCTCTTCAACTGAAGTTATATTGTCAGTCATCTGCGAATCACTTACTAGAGGTTCATCCAATGAATCTGCAACATACTTGTTGATCAGAACCTTAGTCTGTATTACTACCCTTCAGACTACAGTGCTCAACAAAAAAGTTACTCCAATGTCAAGCTGGGCATTGATTAGAAAAAAAAGAACACTTAGGGCTAGTTTGGCAACCTCATTTTTCCAAGGGATTTTCATTTTCTTAAGGGAAATTAGTTGGTTTTCTCTTTGAAAAATGGGAATCCCTTGAAAAAATAGAGTTGCCAAACTAGCCCTTATAGTGCAAATCAACTTGGGTGTTGTACAACAGTGATGCTACTAGGAAAACACCCTGAAGTACATTATACATTACAATACCTGCATTATTTAATGGCTTTGGAGTATCTATTGTCCGGAAACAAGAAAGAAGCCAACTTCCACAATTTTCAACAGACGCAGAAGAATGCTGAGGTTGAACTTGTTGGTCTACATCCCTCCTTTCAAATATGCGGAATATATTAAACCCGCAACCTGGTGGCAACATAAATATTAAACTGGCACATTAGAAATAATATCTAGTACTAGTAATAACTGGAGAAGCACAGGTACATGGAGTTATGATTATTCTTTTTTTTTCTCTAAAACTAAGCTAGGAAACTACAGCCAACACTGAGGTGGCATAGCACAAATATCTAAATATGTTTTATCTATTTCGTTGTTCTAACCAGGAACTTACTTATGTATGGATCAAATCATGCAAGGCTTCCAGTCTTGCTTCTTGTACAGTTAAGGTACCCATGTTTAATTAACCATGATCTACATATCTCAAACTGCAGAAGAAATAATTTCAGATTTACTATTTGTAGATCTACAGCCATAAGTACTCATGTACTGATGCTAATTAAGCTTAATTGAAAGCATGATTGCCTGGGAGAATAATACTAAAAAATCTATCTCAAACACGCAAGAGAGTTGTGTATGGTTGCATTAAGAAGAAAAAGACAAAAAAATCTAAATGCTCATAATAACTCAGGTATTAGTTGATGAAAAGGAGGAAGGCACATATAAGGCATGTTGAGAGGTATAATACATACCTGTTGGGATGAAGAAAGTGAAGCACGACAAGCATCTAAATACTTCCGGCGAGTCTTGATCGATTGTTTGGCTTGGAGCATTGGCTGGAGGCTCTACAAGCTGTGGTCTTTTTGGTGGTTCCTTGCGTGTTTCTTGCCTTACTGTTCTCTTTCTCTTTTTAAGGATGACCCTTCGAGTTATGCACGATTTGCAGTTGGGGCAATAGAGGTCATGGGTTTCTTGCTCGTCCAGAATCTTCTCAAGATCATACTCTTCAACTTTGACGTCGCCCTTACTGACTTCCTTCTCAACTTCAATTTCATGAACCTGAGATGTGCTCGTGCTGCCACCGGAAACGTGGTCAAGAGAGCCACTCCAGCTTGGCAAGATGTGCTGCCTGCCCTCGCGGATGGTTGTGATCAGTTTGAGTCCGTCCGCAATGGTCGTCACGGTTTCACTGCTGCTGGAGATCTCAAGCACACCATTAGAGTGTGAACCATTTTCCAAGTTGCCATTACTCGAACTGTGGTTAGTTTGTTGAGCGCTGACATTGTCCTGTTTCTCAACTTGGTTTTCAGCACCCAGCCCAGTAGCATGGTCAGAGGCTGAAAAAGAAAATAATAGTGGTGATGTCAGCACTCAGCACTCGTAGTAGTAGCTCAAACATCTGAATCTACTCTTTTGTTTGGCATGATGTAGAGAGTCTGTTTTTGTGCAGTAAGCTGCTGACCTAGCTAGCTTGGAAGAAGATGACAGGACATGGAAAGAAATCAAGCTGGACTGCCGAAGCAGAAGTAACCTTTGTGTGGTGAACTATATAATGGTTGGTGCTGAACTAACGAATCGACGTTGCTGGCAATTTTGCAGTGTCCCTGCTGACTGTGGAGGATTATTTCAGCTGTGCATGGACCACTCAAGCGTTGGTGCGTCCAATCGCAGTGCCGGCACTTCCATAGACCTTCAGTCAAGAAATGGGAAGGTAACTTTACTGTCTAACCTCGCACGTAGTGTGAGTAGAAGAATTTATCTGCAACTAACTAAGTAGCACTGGAACTAGCTAGCTAGCTAGTATAACTAAGGAAGGAAGGAAGGAAGGAAGGAAGGAGGTTTTGGTCCAAGGTAAAAATCCTATCTTTTTTTTAATGATATATAAAAAAAAGATACATCGAAAGTGCCATGTTGGCTAGTCGTTGGATTGGAAGCACAGGAGGAGGTAGGTGCAGGCAAGGCAATGCGACGAAATGGAAGGTGTGGACAGGAATTCTGATGATGAGATGAGGTTAGGGACAGGAGTAGTTGCCAGACGTGGGGAGATGAAGCCAAAGGGCCGTGGTCCAGAATCTAATCCGTGTGCAGTACTTTCTTCGATTTGATGGGGAGCCACAAAGCCCACAAGGGATAGTGACAGTGAATAGTAGTGGTTGCCTGCCTCATCGTCAGATCAGATAAATTCAAGGAGCTAGCTAGTTGCTCACTTTGTAAGGCCGAAGCAGCAGAAAGTGGTGAAAACGAGTCAATAATGCAGCTGCAGCAGAGGTACGACGAGTACAGGAATGGAATTGGATGGAAATAGGCACCAGATCCCTATTCCCCACAGGAGTCAGGGCAGAAATAAAGGAAACAAGAGGAGAGGACATGGACAGAGACTGCAAGTAACAACTGAGAGGACAAATGAAGGGATGGATTATGGATAGAGAGTACTGTGAGTGAGCAGACCATACCTTGTGTTGGATCCAAGAAGATGCTCTGCTGGGCCGCCGCCGCCTCCTCCTCTACTGCTGCTGCTGCTGCGTTGGAGTCGGAGTCGGAGTCGGAGGACTCCATCTCCAGGTCCAGGTCCGCCATCGTTGTCGTCATCTTCTTCCTCATGCTCTCTCTCTCCCTAGTGTATAGGAGGGCAGAGGTGTCTTCCTCCTCCTCATAGTCATCCTCCTCGGCCTCCATGAGCAGCTGCGGCGGCGGCTCCTCCCCCTTGAGCTCCCACATCGGCCTCTCCACCTCCATCATCTTTTCTTTTCTTTTCTGATGTGTTTACTGTAGGAGTAGGAGCAGGAGTGCAGTCGTGTAGATGGAGATTGAGATGCAGCCTACTGCCTGCTGACTGCCTAGATGGGAAATGGGATTGATGGTTGGGTCTCCATGGATTGCTTTGCTTCCTTTATACATAGCACTAGGAGGGGTGAGGGGCAGGGGCAGGAGGAAGAGCTCAGCAGCAGAGCAGAGTCATCAGTGGGCACTATTTACCAAACAAAAGGTAGACCATAGGTTAAAAAAACATAAGAAAAGAAAAGAAAAAGGCTTTTTTATAGATAAATAAGAGAATTGCACTTGTGTAGCTTGACTCGACTAATAACTCGTCAACATTAGTATAATATAACATGTTCTGTATGGTCCAGCACTTATTGATTGCATTCCTACTAGTAATACCCCTCTCTCTCGGTCACCCTGAATCATGAATGCAAGGTACCTTCTTCTTGCAATGACTAAAATCTAACTAAATAGATCGATAAAAAATATTAATATCATATTGCTTAACAAGTATATTATAAAAAAGTATATCTCATATATAGCTCTTTATTGTTCCTATATGCCATTCATGTATTCAGCAGCAGCAGCGAGTGGTTGGCAGATGGCATGGCACCTATTATTGCCGGTACCAGCTGCATGAACAAGTAGTTCGTTTTGGTGTAAAACCGGCGGTTTAAACTATTACGCCTGTAATATAAGGCTTTCTCCAGCAGGATTCGTAAAGAGGCTCGCATCCTTAGTTTACGTGTTGTACCTGTCCCAGCAGCATGCGTATAGGGTATCGTATAATTGGAGGCATAGCTTCAGCATGCGTAAATCCACACTTCTCTCTCCTCCTCGCATATTCTGGACAACCGCGCTATAACCGGAGAAAGCAATACGAGACCGGATAGGGGAGCTGCTGGAGTACTCCAGTTAAATGCGCAGGCACAGCGGCTCACGGGCTCCTTAAATACGCATTCGCATCCGAATGCCAGTGGAGAAAGCCTAAGGCTATCCGCAGCGGTTCCCTCTAAATTTTCCCCCCTATATCACTTTTCTGGGTCACATCATCAATAGTTTATCCCCTACTTTTTCATCTCCCGCAGCGGTTCCCCCTAAATACTCCCCCTATACCCCACTACAATATAAAATATTATTTTCTATACCTACTTTTTACCTACTATCAATTTTTCTACTACTATTAATTCAAACCGGGCCCACACGAACAGTGCAAGGGGGAGAGAGAACGCGCACTGCAGCCAGGGGACTCCTGTTCATCTCCGCCGCGTGGGGGGGCTCGCAGGGGGCCGCGCTGCGGGCGCAGGGGCGCCCCTGTAGCCGCCATTCCAGGGGAGGGGGCGGCCGCGCGGCGAGCGCTGCGGCCAGCCTAATAGAAGCCAAGCGAACAAGCATGGTTGATGTTGACGAGATATTTTCCTATCTCAATTCACATGTTCTTCACGTAGCGTACTACAGCTGTACGCCGCAAATATGACATGATAACTTTATTTATTCAAGAATTCTAAGCTGAGATGTGACATCTTTCATTCTTGAGTTTCATCACATTACAACATACTACCTCATTTCTCAAATATTATCGTCAACTAATTTATTTTTAAACTAAAACGCGATAAATAAATAAAAACGGAGAGAGTATATAATAAAGAATTAATTATTACTGATCCAGGTGGCTAGCTAAAGTTTGTTTGATTTAGTTGATTAATATAACTAATGTCATAAAAAACGATGACCACTGTAGGGGACCATAATTAGGAGTACCCTCAAGGCTCCTAATTCTCAACTGGTAACCCCCATCAGCATGAAGCTGCAAAGGCCTGATGGGTGCGATTAAGTCAGGGATCAGTCCATTCGAGGGACACGATCACGCCTCACCCGAGCCGAGCCTCGGACAAGGGCAGCCGACCCCGGAGGATTTCTGTCTCGCCCGAGGCCCCCCTTTTAGCGGCGAACATATTCCCGGCTCGCCCGAGGCCCTGCCTTCGCTAAGAAGCAACCCTGACCAAATCGCCGCACCGACCGACCAAGTCGCAGGAGCATTTTAATGCAAAGGTGGCCTGACACCCTTATCCTGGCACGCACCCCTCGCCGGCAGAGCCGAAGTGACCGCCGTCACTTCGCCGCTCCACTGACCGGCCTGACGAAAGGACAGCGCCGCCTACGCCACACCGACTACAGTGCCACTGGACAGAGTAAGACTGACAAGCGGTCAGGCCCTGCCGGAGGCACCATAGGAAGCTCCGCTTCGCCCGACCCAGGGCTCGGACTCGGGCTAAGTCCCGGAAGATGGCGAACTCTGCTCTGCCCGACCCAGGGCTCGGACTCGGGCTAAGTCCCGGAAGACGGCGAACTCCGCCCGACCCAGGGCTCGGACTCGGGCTAAGTCCCATAAGACGACGATCTCCGCCTCGCCCGACCCAGGGCTCGGACTTGGGCTAAGTCCCAGAAGACGACGATCTCCGCCTCGCCCGACCCAGGGCTCGGACTTGGGCTCGGCCCCAGAAGACGACGATCTCCGCCTCGCCCGACCCAGGGCTCGGACTTGGGCTCGGCCCCAGAAGACGACGATCTCCGCCTCGCCCGACCCGGGGGCTCGGACTCAACCTCGGCTTCGGAGGAGCTTCCACATCGCCCAACCTAGGGCATAGACCAGCCACGTCGACAGGAGGCGCCATCATCACCCTACCCCGAGCTGACTCGGGCCGCAGGGAACAAGACCGGCGTCCCATCCGGCTCGCGCCGCCAGATAGGCAATGATGGCGCCCCGCATACTCTGTGACGACGGCGGCTCTTCGCCCCCTTACGGAAGCAAGAGGACGTCAGCAAGGGCTCAACCGCTCCGACAGCTGTCCCTCCGCCAAGCTCCATCGCTCCTTCGACGGCCACGACATCACACCAGCTGGGTGCCAAGATCTCTCCGGCTGCCACAACGGCATGTACCTAGGGCGCTAGCTCACCTCCGCTAGACACGTAGCACCCTGCTACACCCCCCATTGTACACCTGGATCCTCTCCTTACGTCTATAAAAGGGAGGACCAGGGCCCTCTTAGAGAAGGTTGGCCGCGCGGGGACGAGGACGAGAACAGGCGCTCGCCTGGAGCCGCTCGCTCCCTCTCCCGCGTGGACGCTTGTAACCCCCTACTGCAAGCGCACCCGACCTAGGCGTGAGACGAACACGAAGGCCGCAGGATTCCCACCTCTCTCACGCCGGTCTCCGACCGCCTCGCTCTCCCCCCTTCGCGCTCGCCCTCGCGCTCGACCCATCTGGGCTGGGGCGCGTGGCGACATTCACTCGTCGGCCCAGGGACCCCCCGGTCTCGGAACGCCGACAGTTGGCGCGCCAGGTAGGGGCCTGCTGCGTGTTGACGAACAGCTTCCCGTCAAGCTCCAGATGGGCAGTCTCCAGCAACCTCTCTAACCCGGGACGGTGCTCCGTTTCGGGAGTCTTGAGTTCATGTCCCTCGACGGCAGCTACGACATGATACTCCTTCCACCGCCGTGCGACAACAACAGTGGCGGCCGACAACCCGCCTGCCGGCGGCGGAATCGACGACGTCTTCCCCGCATGGTGGAAGAGCAACCTTCGAGCTCACCCCGTCCTCTCCCCCGTCGACGGAGGAGGAGGCGGGGCAACCAAGGCCAAGCAGGAGACAGCGCCTCGTCGGCTGTCGAGCGAGTCGACGGTCCTGGCACCCCAACGGGGGGCGCACCAGGCGTCGACCTCGCGTTTGAGACGAAGGCGAGCGCCGTCTCCCCGCGACACGCCAATCCCGAGCAAGCGGACGACGCCAGCACGCTCGCGAAAAGCTTGCTGGATGTCACCCTCGTACCTGAGACGACGGCGCAGTCAGTCCCCGACGCGACCTTATCGCCGCCCGTCGACCAAAAGGTACCGATCGATTCCCATCCCGCGTCTTTTGGGTTCAGCCTCAACCCGTCTAGCGACTTCGCTTTGGCGGGCGCTCTCGTAGAGGCAAATCCAGACCCTCTGGGGTTTCGTGTGCGGTCACCTTGGGACCGGCTGACGGACGTCTCGACCTACGGGCCCTCTGGGTCCGAGGAAGACGACGAACCCAGCATCTGTTGGGATTTCTCTGGACTTGGTAACCCCAGTGCCATGCGGGACTTCATGACCGCATGCGACTACTGCCTTTCCGACTGTTCCGACGGTGGCCGAAGCCTCGGAGACGAGGATCGCGGCCCAAGTCGCGAATGCTTCCACGTCGATCTAGGGGGTCCCCCCGAAGGCAGCCATCTCGGCATGCCGGCGGACGGTGACCTCCCTAGGCCGGTGCCTCGCGTTGACATCCCACGGGAGCTAGCTGTGGTCCCCGTTCAGGCGGGGGGTCATGACCCACAGCTCGAGCAAATCCGCGGGGTGCAGGCCAGGCTCGACGAGGGAGCAGGAGCGCTGGAGCCGATCCGTCGGGACGTCGGGCAGGCATGGGCGGGCCAACCTCCGGCCGGAGAAATACATCATCTACCCCAGGGCTTCCAGCACTGCATGGCCGACGACGTCAGGCTCAGGCCACCACCTGCATCCAGTGGGGTCGGCCAGAACCTGGCGGCAGCAGCAATGCTTCTTCGCGCGATGCCAGAGCCATCAACCACCGAGGGGCGGCGAATCCAGGGAGAACTCAAGAATCTCCTGGAAGGCGCCGCAGTCCGACGGGCCGAGAGCTCTGCCTCCCGAAGGCAGGGGTACCCCTCGGAACCTCATGCCGCGACTTCCCGATTCATGCGGGAAGCCTCGGTCTACACCGGGCGCACGCGCAACACCGCGCCAGCGGCCCCGGGTCGCCTCGGCAACGAGCACCACCACCGCGACCGACGGGCCCACCTCGACGAGAGGGTGCGCCGAGGCTACCACCCCAGGCGTGGGGGACGCTACGACAGCGGGGAGGATCGGAGTCCCTCGCCCGAACCACCCGGTCCGCAAGCCTTCAGCCGAGCCATCCGACGGGCGCCGTTCCCGACCCGGTTCCGACCCCCGGCTACTATCACGAAGTATTCGGGGGAGACGAGACCGGAACTGTGGCTCGCGGACTACCGTCTGGCCTGCCAGCTAGGTGGAACGGACGATGACAACCTCATCATCCGCAACCTCCCCCTATTCCTCTCCGACTCCGCTCGCGCCTGGTTGGAGCACCTGCCTCCGGGGCAGATCTCCAACTGGGACGACCTAGTCCAAGCTTTCACCGGCAATTTCCAGGGCACGTATGTGTGCCCCGGGAATTCCTGGGACCTCCGAAGCTGCCGACAGCAGCCGGGAGAGTCTCTCCGAGACTACATCCGGCGATTCTCGAAGTAGCGCGCCGAGCTGCCCAACATCACCGACTCGGATGTCATCGGCGCGTTCCTCGCTGGCACCACCTGCCGCGACCTGGTGAGCAAGCTGGGCCGCAAGACCCCAACCAGGGCGAGCGAGCTGATGGACATCGCCACCAAGTTCGCCTCCGGCCAGGAGGCGGTCGAGGCTATCTTCCGAAAGGACAAGTAGCCCCAGGGCTGCCCATCGGAAGGTACTCCCGAGGCGTCAACTCAGCGCGGCGCCAAGAAGAAGGGCAAGAAGAAGTCGCAAGCGAAACGCGACGCCGCCGACGCGGACCTTGTCGCCGCCGCCGAGTACAAGAACCCTCGGAAGCCCCCCGGAGGTGCCAACCTCTTCGACAAGATGCTCAAGGAGCCATTCCCCTATCACCAGGGACCGGTCAAGCACACCCTTGAGGAGTGCGTCATGCTTCGGCGCCACTTCCACAGGGCCGGGCCACCCGCGGAGGGTGGCAAGGCCCGCGATGACGACAAGAAGGAAGATCACCAGGCAGGAGAGTTCCCTGAGGTCCGCGACTGCTTCATGATCTATGGTGGGCAAGCGGCGAACGCCTCGGCTCGGCACCGCAAGCAAGAGCGCCGGGAGGTCTGCTCAGTCAAGGTGGCGGCGCCAGTCTATCTAGACTGGTCCGACAAGCCCATCACCTTCGACCGAGACGATCACCCCGACCATGTGCCGAGCCCGGGGAAATACCCGCTCGTCGTCGACCCCGTCATCGGCGACGTCAGGCTCACCAAGGTCCTCATGGACGGAGGCAGCAGCCTCAACATCATCTATGCCGAGACCCTCGGGCTCCTGCATGTTGATCTGTCCTCTGTCCGGGCAGGCGCTGCGCCCTTCCATGGGATCATCCCCAGGAAGCGCGTCCAACCCCTCGGACAGCTCGACCTTCCCGTCTGCTTCGGAACACCCTCCAACTTCCGAAGGGAGACCCTGACGTTCGAGGTGGTCGGGTTCCGAGGGACCTACCACGCGGTACTAGGGAGGCCATGCTACGCGAAGTTCATGGTCGTCCCCAACTACACCTACCTGAAGCTCAAGATGCCGGGCCCCAACGGGGTCATCACCGTCGGCCCTACGTACAAACACGCGTTCGAATGCGACGTGGAGTGCGTGGAGTACGCCGAGGCCCTCGCTGAGTCCGAGGCCCTCATCGCCGACCTAGAGAGCCTCTCTAAGGAGGTGCCAGACGTGAAGCGTCACGCCGGCAACTTCGAGCCAGCGAAGACGGTTAAGTCCGTCCCCCTCGACCCCAGCGGCGACACCTCCAAGCAGATCCGGATCGGCTTCGGGTTCGATCCCAAATAGGAAGCAGTGCTCGTCGACTTTCTCCGCGCGAACGCCGACGTCTTCGCGTGGAGTCCCTCGGACATGCCCGGCGTACCGAGGGATGTCGCCGAGCACTCGCTGGACATCCGAGCCGGAGCCCGACCCGTCAAGCAGCCGCTGCGCCGATTCGACGAGGAGAAGCGCAGAGCTATAGGCGAGGAGATTCACAAGCTAATGGCGGCAGGGTTCATCAAAGAGGTATTCCATCCCGAATGGCTTGCCAACCCTGTGCTTGTGAGAAAGAAAGGGGGGAAATGGCGGATGTGTGTAGACTACACTGGTCTCAATAAAGCATGTCCGAAGGTTCCCTACCCTCTGCCTCGCATCGATCAGATCGTGGATTCCACTGCTGGGTGCGAAACCCTGTCTTTCCTCGATGCCTACTCGGGGTATCATCAAATCAAGATGAAAGAGTCCGACCAGCTCGTGACTTCTTTCATCACACCCTTCGGCATGTACTGCTATGTCACCATGCCGTTCGGTTTGAGGAATGCGAGCGCGACGTACCAGCGGTGCATGAACCATGTGTTCGGTGAACACATTGGCCGCACGGTCGAGGCCTACGTCGATGACATCGTAGTCAAGACGAGGAAAGCCTCCGACCTCCTTCCCGACCTTGAAACGACATTCCGATGTCTCAAGACAAAAGGCGTCAAGCTCAATCCCGAAAAGTGTGTCTTCGGGGTGTCCCGAGGCATGCTCTTGGGGTTCATCGTCTCCGAGCGGGGCATCGAAGCCAACCCGGAAAAATCGCAGCCATTACCAACATGGGGCCCATCAAGGACTTGAAAGGCATACAGAGGGTCATGGGATGCCTCGCGGCTCTGAGCCGTTTCATCTCACGCCTCGGCGAAAGAGGTCTACCTCTGTACCGCCTCTTAAGGAAGGCCGAGTGCTTCACTTGGACCCCTGAGGCCGAGGAAGCCCTCGGGAACCTGAAGGCGCTCCTCACAAAGGCACCTATCTTGGTGCCCCCAGCTGCCGGAGAAGCCCTCCTGGTCTACGTCGCCGCGACCACCCAGGTGGTTAGCGCCACGATTGTGGTGTAACACCCGGTTTTAAGGAACAAAGCCGGGTGCATCTCATACATGCGCCAAGAAGACAACATATATAATAACAGAGTGTATAGAGATAAATGTCACAATAACATCTGAGTACTTATTACATAGCGGAAGACTTATTACAAAATAAAAGAATAAATATAAAACGAACTAAGGATCGTCGGCGCCAATGTCGACTGAGAAACGCCACCTAGATCAAGTCGAATGCCTCAGTGTTAGGCGGCTCCTCTTCGACCACCTGTTCTTCTCCTGTGGGGGGGTGTGAGACAACAAGAGTGAGCTCACATACGTTCATAGCTCAACAAGTCGTGGGGAATAATGTGGCATGAACTCACCAAAGGTGGGAGTTCAAGAAGTGTAAGGCTGATCAATGAAATAAAGGCTGAGGCTGAGCATTGCTTTTATAAGTTGGTCAAAATTTTATTAGCAATTACTAAGTGTAAGTAAATACCAAACCTTAATAATAATAAAGAACAGTAATAGTAAAATAATCCCAAATGCGATGCAAATGTCAAATTGAATTTAAGTTCCATAATTAATCATGTGAGGGTCCGAGCCGCTCATGACCGTGAGCACGGCTAGTATACTAGTTTTACACTCTGCAGAGGTTGCGCATCTTTACCCACAAGCCGTGTTACCCATCTGCCAAGGGGTCATGAATCCCATACACCTCTACCAAGGAAGCGAGGCAAGGTAACACTACGAGGTCTTTACAAAGTTCCAGTAGCTTCAGACTACCCGCTACAGTTTATAGGAAGCTCCAGTGCAGGGTTCTTGTCTGACCGCCATCGCAGCAAAATCAAACAAGGACCTCCCTACACTGACCACTCCCCTACTGCCCTTGCCCCTTTCGGGTAAGGTAGCCCTCCACTAGCTTTCCTAGTTAATCAGCCAAGGGCGTCCCATTAAACCCTTGTGGTAGCACTGTTTTCCCGGGTGGTTCTCCATGTTCCCATTAACATAATGATCTTAACATGAACAAGGAAGAATAAAACAGATAACAATAAATAGTATAACAATGAGTGATGAATATCTCTATACCCAAATCCACATAAAGCAATAGCATGTACTACCCAAAACTTTAGTAGTAAAACCAGTGGTGAAGCAAGGTATAAAGATAGTCAAAATCTAGGGCATCCTATTGGGTCCCGGCAAAATTATCCTATGCAGATCATTATGAATAATAAGAACATGAATGGGTAAAAGAAGTGATCAAGGGCACAACTTGCCTTCCACGAGCTCCTGCTCAGCAGTCTCTACTTGTTGAACCTCAGATTCCACAGTGGCTTGCTCGTCTACTCGCATCAATACAATACATACATAGCATAGCATAAATTAACATCACATCAAACATGCAAATAGAATATACAGTAATAAACTAGACATTAAAATAAGATCACAGGAATTGGAATCATTAAATTTGGAGTTATATATTTTAAGTTATGGATTTTCTAAGGTTTTATGCATTTAATACAAGATTAAGTGAAAGAATAATTTTAATGTGTTTGTCATGTCAGAATAGAGGCACTAATGGGTAGACAATATTATTACAAAAATTTAGGAACTGGAACGGACCAATTTGGAGTTCCTATGCATTTTCTATGAATTATACAAATTATATGAATTGTTTTTATATTAAAAACTCATTTCCTAATTCATTTTCTTGATTTTATAACGCTCTGGACGGGGCCTCAAATCCAGGAAACAGCAGGGGTCTCGGTGTAAGTGTTTCCAAGACTCAGAAAATCCTGGCGTGGACGGCGGGTTCTATTAACTAAAAGTATAAGGTCTCTTTTGAATAAGTGCCGAAGCGAAGGGGTATGGGGTTGTAACACCCGGCTTTAAGGAACAAAGCCAGGTGCATCTCATACATGCGCCAAGAAGACAACATATATAATAACAGAGTGTATAGAGATAAATGTCATAAAACATCAGAGTACTTATTACATAGCGGAAGTCTTATTACAAAATAAAATAATAAAGATAAAACGAACTAAGGATCGTCGGCGCCAATGTCGACTGAGAAACGCCACCTAGATCAGATCGAACTCCTCAGTATTAGGCGGCTCCTCTTCAACCACCTGTTCTTCTCCTGTGGGGGGGGTGTGAGACAGCAAGAGTGAGCTCACATACGTTCATAGCTCAACAAGTCGTGGGGAATAATGTGGCATGAACTCACCAAAGGTGGGAGTTCAAGAAGTGTAAGGCTGATCAATGAAATAAAGGCTAAGGCTGAGCATTGCTTTTATAAGTTGGTCAAAATTTTATTAGCAATTACTAAGTGTAAGTAAATACCAAACCTTAATAATAATAAAGAACAGTAATAGTAAAATAATCCCAAATGCGATGCAAATGTCAAATTGAATTTAAGTTCCATAATTAATCATGTGAGGGTCCGAGCCGCTCTTGACCGTGAGCACGGCTAGTATACTAGTTTTACACTCTGCAGAGGTTGCGCATCTTTACCCACAAGTCGTGTATCCCATGTCGCCAGGGTTTGCAAGGCCCTTAGACACTACCGAGGTGAATGGCTAGGGATCCACTACGAGGCCTTTACAAAGTTCCACTAGCTTCCGAAAACCCGCTACAGTTTATAGGAAGTTCCAATGCAGGGTTCCTGGCTGACCGCCATCGCAGCAAAATCAACCAGGGACCTCCCTACACTGACCACTCCCCTACTGCCCTTGCCCCTTTCGGGTAAGGTAGTCTTCCACTAGCTTTCCTAATTAGTCAGCCAAGGGCGTCCCATTAAACCCTTGTGGTAGCACTGTTTTCCCGGGTGGTCGCTCCATGTTCCCATTAATTTAATGATCTTAACATGAACAGCAATAATAACAAGATAATAACAGAATAATCATGAATAATGAATCTCCATACCCAATCCACATAAAGCAATAGCAAGTACTACCCAAAAATATTCCAGGGGTGAACAAGGTATAGAGGTAATCAAAACTGGGGTACATAAAGGATCCCATCAAAATTAACCTATGCAGATCATTAAAATTAATAAGAACATGGCTAGGAAAAGTAAGTGATCAAGGGCACAACTTGCCTGCAATGAGCTCCTGCTCAGCTACTTCTACTTGTTGAACCTCAGTTTCCACAGTGGCTTGCTCGTCTACTCGCATCAACACAATACATACATAGTATAGCCAAAATCAACATCACACCAAACAGATGAATGAAATATACAGTAAAAATCTACACATTAAAATGAAACCATAGGAACTGGAATCACTAAATTTGGAGTTATATATTTCAAGTTATGAATTTCTGTAGCTTTTATGTATTTAATACAAGATTAAGTATTAGATAAATTTAAATGAGCCTTTCATGCCAAAACAGAGGCACTAATGCGTAAACAATATTATTACAAAAATTTAGGAACTGGAATGGACCAATTTGGAGCTCATATGAATTTTCTATGAATTATCAAAGTTCTAGCAATTATTTTCATATTAAAAATCTATTTTCTATTTTATTTATTCAATTTAAACGATCACTGGACTGGGCCTCAATTTTCAGAAAGCGCGGGGGTCTCTGCGCAAGAAATACTAGGCACAGTGAATAGTAATAGGTGGACGGCGGGTTGATTATGCGAAAACAGGGGGTTTCTTTAGAACAAATGCCCCGCGAAGGGGTACGGGCGAGTCTCGGCCGCCCGATCGACAACGTGCGGCATGGATTAGATCTGATTTCCTCTGAACCGGTACACAATGTGGAGCCTTGGATCTAGATCCTACGCCCACGATTTAATGAAGCCAGCCCTAACCTGAACCGCAGGATTGCGGATCAACGACTTCAGCTCAATCGCGCGAATGGGTATCGTGTATCCTAATCTCGGCCGTTGGCCGCCAGATCAACGGCTGACGACCCATCCCCTACCCCGACGGCGGCCGCGGCGGAGCACAGCGCACCCAGCCCGACCTCGCCGGCGATTTGGTGCCCTGGCGAACCGGTGCCCTATTCCCAAAACGTGCTCATCCTGGACGTACTAGAGAATACTACAAGGCTTAGGGGAGGTGCCATACCGAGAATCGTAGTGCGGTTGTTCTTGGCCACGGCGGAGTGCGGCTTGCCAAGTCCGGCGAGAAATTCCCGGCACCGGACGTACCCAATCCTGATGTCGATGCCGCGGAAACTATCACCAAGCCGAAGCGAAGTTCCCCGACCAACTCGTTCGGGGCGGCTCACAACCTCAGCGGAGTCTCACACTCACCCACCCTCAGCGGTAATGGCGGCGGATTATCGGAGGGCACAGGCGATGTGGGTCGAGGGTCGCGAGGGTGGAATGAAGAGGGGAAGGAGACGGACCGGGTCCCGCTCCTATAAGAACGTGGCCACGGCCGGGACGCTTCAACGAACCTCGCGGTATCCGCGCGCGCGCCATGCGCGGCGAAGCCGTTGGGGACGATTCTGACGCGTGGGGGCCACGTTTCAGTGGATCATCGCGCAGAAAGGTGAGGCGCTCGAGGGTGACAAGTGGGACCCGCGACGCAGCGTCAGCAGGCACATGGGTATTGGCTTCGTGGGCCGCGCGAGGTGAACTGGCAACTGGGCCAGATTGGGAGTCCGAGGCCCAGGTAAGCTTTTATTCTTTTTCTTTTTATTTTTCCTTTCTATTTTCTTCATTTTCAAACCCAATTTGAATTAATTCAAACTTTTGCGGATCTTCATTTATAAACTCTATTTTTGCAATTAAAAATACTAAGCCTGAAGATATTTATTTATACATTTTATTTATATTTTCATATCTCTTCTCTTTTCCTTATTTTCAAAACCCTAATTTCAAATTTAGGGTTTAATCAAGCTTCAAATAATTATTACCTTATTATTTTTATCCTCATGGTTTTATTTAATGCACAAACACATAAAACTCCAACAAATGCACTTTTTCTTTATTTTAGAATAATTGTTTTATTTAGTCACTCTCAATTACATAGGTGCTCTTTTTATGATGCAAATAAGACACACAAAATGAGGAGCTCTCTCTATTACTCTTGGTATACAACTTTGAGTATTACAGGGGTGATATAGGCCGTCGGATTAGAAATCCAAGGCCCAGATCAGATCCCGCCTTAAGTGAACCGGTACGCTTTGCCCACGGTTGGATCATGATCCAACGGCCCACGGAGCACCACGCCATCACTAAATCCGACTCGTACGCCCGAGATCCAACGATGCAGATCAAAGCTACGCCTATCAATACGTGGGCTAAATCCGGACCGTTCAGATCCGATCCAAGGGCCAGGATCGGATCACGATATTATAAACCCGCGAGCGCACAAGGCCGTCCGATCACCAATTGATGGCCCAGATCCAATCCCACGAAGGGGTATCGCTCGATCTAATCGCGACCGTCGCATAGAAGATCAACGGCCCACGCACTAGCCCCGCTGCATCGCCCAACTCCGGCCGTCGGGGCAACTCTACGCGGCGGCGCCATCGCCGGCATTCCGCCATTAGCGCCGCCAGCCCACGACCTTCGCTCGGAACACTACTAAATGAATAGGATAACCTTGCGAACGCGTTGGTAAGGTCCTTACCAAGATTCGAGTGGCGCTCTGCCCGGTCCGCGGCGCACGGCGAAGATGCAGCGACGACGAGAAATTCAAGGTCGTCCGCCGCGCGATGCGCCCAGGCAAGGTCCCAGCCGTGACCCACCGGACCAGGTGGAGCTCCCGCACCCCAGACCTCGGTCCAATCGCTGAGAAATCGACCGGTCGACGACGGCGGACCGAATCCCCTCACACGGCGCGCGGCGGCGTTCTGGTGGCGATGAGGAATCGGGCTAAAGAGGGGAGAGGGGAAAAGGGAACGCGTGCGCTCAACTTTTATCCACCGAGCCCACGGAGTCGGGATCGTGGCCTAACTCGCGCGAAGCAAGGAAGGAATCCGCGCATGGCGCTCGGGTTGTTGACGCGGGCAGCGAGATGACAGGTGGGTCCCGCATGGTCAGCGCGGAGATCACGCACGGGGGAGGCCCTGACGAGTGGGCCCCGCGTGTAAGCGAGCACAAGCGAGGCGCACGCGCGTGTATAAGGCTGGGCCACGCGAGGGCGTTGCTGCAGTTGGACCGAAAGGGGAATCCGAGGCCCAGCTAGGGTTTTTATCTTTTTCTATTTTATTTTCTATTTTCTTTTCTCCCTTTTCTAATTCAAACTCCAATTTGAATTCAAATTTAATTCAAATCTCTGTTGTGAATTTGCACTTCAGATTTAATATTCAAACCAAAGGTTCCAATATGAAATGGCACTTATATTTACATATTTTCTTCATATTGCATATAGTATTTCCCTTATTGTTTATATCATTTTCAATTTCTAAAGGTAAGTTTGGGTCTTAAATTCCCCATTAGGGCACTAATATATTTTTATTAATATTATTATTATTATTATTATTTATAGATGCGCAATCACATAAACTCCAACATGATGCATAGATTATTTAGGTGTTCTTGGTTCTAATTGCCCACTTAACTAGTGTTGATCACATGTAATGAATAGTAGAGGCCACAACAAATGAGTTTATCTCTATCCACCTTTATTACACTTTTGAGTATTACATGTGGTCGAGAGGCAAGAAGAGGGGCATGCACTGCCCGTTCAGAGGCCAGTCTACTTCATCAGCGAGGTACTGTCTGAAACCAAGATCCGCTACCCACAAGTCCAGAAGCTGCTGTACGCGGTGATCCTAACGCGACGGAAGCTACGACACTACTTCGAGTCTCATCCGATAACTGTGGTGTCATCCTTCCCCCTGGGGGAGATCATCCAGTACCGAGAGGCCTCGGGTAGGATTGCAAAGTGGGCGGTGGAGATCATGGGCGAGACAATCTCGTTCGCTCCTCGGAAAGCCATTAAGTCCCAGGTCTTGGCGGACTTCGTGGCTGAATGGGTCGACACCTAGCTACCGACGGCTCCGATCCAACCGGAGCTCTGGACCATGTTCTTCGACGGGTCGCTGATGAAGACAGGAGCCGGCGCAGGCCTACTCTTCATCTCACCCCTCGGAAAGCATCTACGCTACGTGCTACGCCTCCACTTCCCGGCGTCCAACAATGTGGCCGAATATGAGGCCCTGGTCAATGGGTTGCGGATCGCCATCGAGCTAGGGGTCCGACGCCTCGATGCTCGTGGTGACTCGTGGCTCGTCATCGACCAAGTCATGAAGAACTCCCATTGCCGCGACCCGAAGATGGAGGCCTACTGCGATGAGGTTCGACGCCTGGAAGACAAGTTCTACGGGCTCGAGCTCAACCACATCACTCGGCGCTACAACGAGACTGCGGACGAGCTGGCTAAAATAGCCTCGGGGCGAACGACGGTTCCCCCCGGACATCTTCTCCCGAGACCTGCATCAACCTTCCGTCAAGATCGACGACACGTCCGAGCCCGAGGTACCCTCGGCCCAGTCCGAGGCGCCCACGGCTCAACCCGAGGCGCCCTCGGCTGAGTCTGAGGCACCCTCAGCTCGACCCGAGGCGCCCTAGGTTCAGTCCGAGGTACCCTCGGCCCCCGAGGGTGAGGCACTGCGCGTCGAGGAGGAGCAAAGCGGGGTCGCGCCTAATCAAAACTGGCAGACCCCGTACCTGCAATATCTCCACTGAGGAGAGCTGCCCCTCGACCGAGCCGAGGCTCGGCGGGTGGCGCGGCGCGCCAAGTCGTTCGTCTTACTAGGAGATGAGAAGGAGCTCTACCACCGCAGCCCCTCAGGCATCCTCCAGCGATGCATCTCCATCGCCGAAGGTCAGGAACTCCTGCGAGAGATACACTCGGGGGCTTGCGGCCATCACGCAGCGCCTCGAGCCCTTGTCGGGAACGCTTTCCGGCAAGGCTTCTACTGGCCGACGGCGGTGGCCGACGCTACCAGAATCGTCCGCACCTGCGAAGGGTGCCAATTCTACGCGAGGCAGACCCATCTGCCCGCTCAGGCTCTGCAGACGATACCCATCACCTGGCCTTTTGCGGTGTGGGGTCTGGACCTCGTCGGCCCCTTGCAGAAGGCACCCGGGGGCTACACGCACCTGCTGGTCGCCATCGACAAATTCTCCAAGTGGATCGAGGTCCGACCCCTGAACAGCATCAGGTCCGAGCAGGCGGTGGCGTTCTTCACCAACATCATCCATCGCTTCGGGGTCCCGAACTCCATCATTACCGACAACGGCACCCAGTTCACCGGCAGAAAGTTCCTGGACTTCTGCGAGGATCACCACATCCGGGTGGACTGGGCCGCCGTGGCTCATCCCATGACGAATGGGCAGGTGGAGCGTGCTAACGGCATGATTCTACAAGGGCTCAAGCCTCGGATCTACAACGACCTCAACAAGTTCGGCAAGCGATGGATGAAGGAACTCCCCTCGGTGGTCTGGAGTTTGAGGACAACGCCGAGCCGAGCCACGGGCTTCACGCAGTTCTTTCTAGTCTATGGGGCCGAAGCCATCTTGCCCACAGACTTAGAATACGGCTCCCCGAGGACGAGGGCCTACACCGACCAAAGCAAC
This sequence comes from Zea luxurians, assembly GCA_029449295.1. Taxonomy (NCBI): domain Eukaryota; kingdom Viridiplantae; phylum Streptophyta; class Magnoliopsida; order Poales; family Poaceae; genus Zea; species Zea luxurians. Next base: position 5,044,369 of record JAOPSE010000005.1, on the reverse strand, counting down.
CAAGTCAGCCGAGAAAACTCGCTGGACCAGCTGGAGGAGGCTCGGGACCAGGCGTTGCTACACTTGGCGCGGTACCAGCAGTCCCTGCGACGCTACCACGCTCGAGGGGTCCGGCCCCGAGACCTCCAGGTGGGCGACCTGGTGCTTCGGCTGCGACAAGACGCCCGAGGGCGGCACAAGCTCGCGCCTCCCTGGGAGGGGCCATTCGTCATCGCCAAGGTTCTAAAGCCCAGGAACATACAAGCTGGCCAACAGCCAAGGCGAGGTCTACGACAACGCCTGGAACATCCAACAGCTACGTCGCTTCTACCCTTAAGATGTTTTCAAGTTGATCATATACCTCGCACCCACGCAAAGTTTAGTCATCAAGGAAGGGTCGGCCTCGCCTCGGCAAAGCCCGACCCTCCCTCGGGGGCTAAAAGGGGGGGAACCCCCTCTGCGTCGAAATTTTCCTCGAAAAAAGATCTTTTCTTCCAGAACGTCTTTCGCGCTTTTTGGCTACTTCGAAAGTGGATCCTAAAAACGATGGAGTACACGTAAGCAGCCAAGGCTGACCGAGCTGAGGGACTCCTACGCCTCCGGGATACGGATACCTCACTCATCACCTTCTGCAATAAGTAACTCATGTTCGGATAAGTGATTCTGTGGACCGAACAAGTCTTCACGCCCGAAAGCTCTTCTGCCGAAGCGATCCTCCGAGCCTTCTCGACTGCGTCGGTGACAGAGCCCCATGGACGGGTAAGAGTGCGCGTAAGCGGCAAGGTCGACCGAGCCGAGGGACTCCTACGCCTCCGGGATACAGATACCTCACTCATCACCTTCCACGAGAAGCAACTCTTGCTCGCACAAACATTTCTGTTACCAACAAAAAAGTCCAGATACTCGAAATAAAAGGAAAAGAGACACAGCTTTACAACACGGCGAGGGTGTGTTTAGGCCTCGGCGGCCGCAGGAAACACACGCTACAAGACAATCCGATCCTGCAGGCTCGGATCTTGACGGCTGAAGGGAGCAGCAGCACCCTTGGCATCGACGACACCTTCGGCGAGGGCCGACCTAGCCTCGGACGGCGACGCGGTCCGAGGATCTCCACTCTAGAGGACGACGTCATCACCACGCCCGGGCCATCACCGCTAGGGTCTTCTCCGGGAATCCGGCCTGAGCAGGCGGCTCGGCCAGTCGCCCCAGGGCCTCGGCCAGTTACCTTCCAAGGACGTCAATCCGGCCCGAGCAGGCGGCTCGGTCGGTCACCCCGGGGCCTTGGCCAGCTGCCCTCCAAGGACGTCAGCCCGACCCGAGGCCTCGGCTGGTCAATTCCGGCGTCGGTCCCGCCGACGGACGACCCGGCCAGGCTCCGGCCAACCAGGTTTCCTTTTCAAGCCAACTCTGCCTCTGCCCATGTTGACGCCGCTACCCCTGGCCTCAGCTCATCGAAGAGCGGCCGAGGGGTTCCTTTAACTAAGTTAGAGAAGCCTCGAACAACAAGGCCGACCGAGCCGAGGAACTCCTACGCCTCCGGGATATGGATACCTCACTCGTCACCTGTACACGGGGCGACTCACGCTTGGTGAAGCGGTTCAGACAACCAACAGGCGAGTTTTAGTGCTCGAAAAGGAGGAAAATACACGGCTCCGTGCCGAAACTACATACATGTTCAGGCCCCGACAGCCACAATGAACAAAAACACTGGCACTCAAGGTGCCATTACAAACGGAACTCCGGTTCCACCTCCGCAGGTACGAACAACCCCACTCGACGGGGGAGAGGCCTGCGGAGCAACAGAAGACCGACGGACGGCTCGCCTTCGCCCACTCCAGCAGCAGCGACAGCGACCCCCTCTACGGGTAGCCAAGCCGCAGCGGCAATGGCCTCAGGGCGAACGCCGCTGCAGCCTTGCCCTCGCCCACGACCGACGCTCGAGGGGCGAGGACAAGTACAAAGAGCCAGAGGCCCGGAGCGCGGATGGTGGCGGTGATCCTGTCGGCGACGGGGACTTCTCGAGCCGCCTCCGCCTCGGCACCGACGACGGGGGCCGTTAGCCCGCCGGCAGATCCCCGCTCGGATCCTCCCGGACGAGCGGGGCACCGACCTCCCCGCGGAGGCACCGTACCGGTGCGAAGGCGGGACCGCCCCAGAACACGAACGCCGCCCTAGCAGCGCGCGACATCTTGGGCGGTCCTCCCATGCACACGGCGCGGCAGCCACTTTCTGGCGGGGGGAGGCACCGGGGGCCAACCCGACGAGCCCGACGCGCTGGGGCTGACGACGCCCACCGTCGACCGGCCCTGCGTTGTCGAAGTCCGACCCGCCCGCAGGGCCAGCGAGCGCCCTCTCCCTCGAACGCCGCGGGAGAGGGTGACCCACGAGCCCGCGCGGAAGGTAGAGCTCCGGCTCAGCCCGGCCACCACCCCAGCGAGGATGATGAACATCCTTGAAGCTGAGGGTGGGACCAAGATCGCAGCCCGGCTCGCTCTCCCCCACCATCAAGCTGGAGGTCACCGTCTTGGGTGACCGCCGGTGGAGGGGTGCAGCCGGGCTGCATGATGAAAATCCTTGAAACTGAACAATGGCTGAAAGGTACCAACTCCCGCGGAGTTGCGTTCCCCCAACGACGAGGCGGAAAGACGGCGGATCTCCCCCATCCGGGGGCCTGGAAGGTGGAAAGACACGATGCATAAGGGAGCGCGAAGACATGGTCGCCCTCCAAAGGGGTCACTCTCCTTTTAAGGACGGTTCTCCCTACTCACGCCCCCAGCCGTCACGGGCTGAGTCTTCTCCAACACACTCCAAGGTCCTCCCCTACGGCGCGGGGGCTGGGTCCCACACGCCATGCAAGCCAACTCAGGGCAGAAGAAGCCAAACCGCCGCGCGCGGTGCACACAACCGCCCAGCGGTTACAAGCGACCCTGCACTTTTGCCCAGACCAACGGGCGAAAGGGTGGGCAGCCATGCAGGCGGCATGCAACCGCGCCAAGTGGGCGCGCTCCTCCGACTCCCAACACGCCCGGCATAGAGGCCCAGGCCCACGCATCGTGCAACCGGTGCGCCGTTTGCTACGTGTGAGTAACTGCATCGCCACCCGCGCCACCACCGCACCTCCTCGACTGCGGAACCAATACCGCGACTCGAGGCGACCCGGCGCGCGACCCAGCAGCACCAGCCTGGCGCGATGGTCAACACGGCCAGAAGTGGGCCGGCAGTAATGGCGGTGGCAGGCGAGCAGGCGCAGCGGTCGCGTCGTCAGCCAAGCTTACGTCCCATCCGGGGGCAGCGAGAGAACCCTCTCCCACGGCGTGAAGACGACGCGCCCGTGATCCGTTCCTCGAACGACTCGCGCACGCGCAACGGTCGCCTCTCCAACCACTCGCCCCGTCACATTAACTCCGTGACGGGACACGCGGCGCCTCTGGCAGGAGAAGCAGGCGACGCTTCCCCTTCGCCAAAATGAACGCGTCCAAAAAGGTACGCCGCGTCGTTCGATTTCGTATCCTTTTCCATTTTTCCTCTTTCTCTCTCTTGCAACAGGGACCAGGAAAGGGGGATACCCCGAAAAGGATCCTTCCCCGAGAAGGAACCAGGCTCCGAGCCCCCCTACTGATCAGAGGTTCGAAGGCTGCCCCCCGGAAGGGTTCAACAGCCACTTCAGATCGCGTGGGCCCTACACCCACTACTGGTCAGGGGTTCGAAGGCCGGCCCCTCGAAAGGGTTCAACGACCGCCTCAGGCTGCTCGGGCTCCGCGCCCAATACTGATCAGGGGTTCGAAGGCTGGCCCCCGAAGGGTTCACAGCCGCCTCAGACGCCGAGCGAGGGATGACCATGGGTACGTTCGATACATAACCAAGGCTCAGGCTGCGCTCCCGAGGTACCCTAGGACATTTCCGAGACCGACGGGAATGATCTTGTAACAGAATCCCACCAGAGGGAGGCATCGAGCCCTCGGACCCCGTCGCCAGGGGACCGGGTCTGACAGATCACCCGCATGTACTTTTGGGCGTGCCTCTAGGCCCCTAGCCGACCCCTAACGAACGGGGCACGGACATCCACTCGGATTACCCGCTTGCAGCTCGTCGGAGACACCATGTTCGACGCCCATCGAGGGCAACATGGCGCTTTCCCCCCCTCCTCCTTGTGGAAAGGCGACGCAGGGGCGTATGTAAAAAAGGCGAGTCTACCCCTGACCGCCCTCTCGCTCTATGTAGAGGCTCGGGGGCTGCTCTCGCAAACCCGGCTCCGGCCGAACCGTTGACAGCGTCAACATACCAGCCCGAGAACTTGGGACCCGACCGTACACCTGGGCTACGGCCAGTTCGCATGAGGGAACGACCAGACCAGCCGAAGCACTACGTGAGGCAGTAAGACCTCGAAGGAGTGAAACCACTCCTCCGAGGCCTCGGGGGCTACACCCGGCGGGTGCGCTCGCGCGCACCCACCGGAACAAAACGCAACCGAGAAAGGCTGGTCCCCTTGCAAAAAGATGCGACGAAAGCCTCCAAGCGAGTGCAAACACTCCCTTCGAGGCTCGGGGGCTACTGTCGGGGACCATAATTAGGGGTACCCTCAAGGCTCCTAATTCTCAGCTGGTAACCCCCATCAGCATGAAGCTGCGAAGGCCTGATGGGTGCGATTAAGTCAGGGATCAGTCCATTCGAGGGACACGATCACGCCTCACCCGAGCCGAGCCTCGGACAAGGGCAGCCGACCCCGGAGGATTTCCGTCTCGCCCGAGGGCCCCCTTTTAGCGGCGAACATATTCCCGGCTCGCCTGAGGCCCTGCCTTCGCTAAGAAGCAACCCTGACCAAATCGCCGCACCGACCGACCAAGTCGCAGGAGCATTTAATGCAAAGGTGGCCTGACACCCTTATCTTGGCACGCACCCCCCGCCGGCAGAGCCGAAGTGACCGCCGTCACTTCGCCGCTCCACTGACCGGCCTAACGAAAGGACAGCGCCGCCTACGCCACACCGACTACAGTGCCACTGGACAAAGTAAGACTGACAAGCGGTCAGGCCCTGCCGGAGGCACCATAGGAAGCTCCGCTTCGCCCGACCCAGGGCTCGGACTCGGGCTAAGTCCCGGAAGACGGCGAACTCCGCTCCGCCCGACCCAGGGCTCGGACTCGGGCTAAGTCCCGGAAGACGGCGAACTCCGCCCGACCCGGGGCTCGGACTCGGGCTAAGTCCCAGAAGACAACGATCTCCGCCTCGCCCGACCCAGGGCTCGGACTCAGGCTAAGTCCCAGAAGACGACGATCTCCGCCTCGCCCGACCCAGGGCTCGGACTTGGGCTCGGCCCCAGAAGACGACGATCTCCGCCTCGCCCGACCCAGGGCTCGGACTTGGGCTCGGCCCCAGAAGACGACGATCTCCGTCTCGCCCGACCCGGGGGCTCGGACTCAACCTCGGCTTCGGAGGAGCTTCCACATCGCCCAACCTAGGGCGTAGACCAGCCACGTCGACAGGAGGCGCCATCATCACCCTACCCCGAGCTGACTCGGGCCACAGGGAACAAGACCGGCGTCCCATCCGGCTCGCGCCGCCAGATAGGCAATGATGGCGCCCCGCATACTCTGTGACGACGGCGGCTCTCCGCCCCCTTACGGAAGCAAGAGGACGTCAGCAAGGGCTCAACCGCTCCGACAGCTGTCCCTTCGCCAAGCTCCATCGCTCCTTCGACGGCCACGACATCACACCAGCTGGGTGCCAAGATCTCTCCGGCTGCCACAACGGCATGTACCTAGGGCGCTAGCTCACCTCCGCTAGACACGTAGCACCCTGCTACACCCCCCATTGTACACCTGGATCCTCTTCTTACGTCTATAAAAGGGAGGACCAGGGCCCTCTTAGAGAAGGTTGGCCGCGCGGGGACGAGGACGAGAACAGGCGCTCGCCTGGAGCCGCTCGCTCCCTCTCCCGCGTGGACGCTTGTAACCCCCTACTGCAAGCGCACCCGACCTGGGCGCGAGACGAACACGAAGGCCGCGGGATTCCCACCTCTCTCACGCCGGTCTCCGGCCGCCTCGCTCTCCCCCCTTCGCGCTCGCCCTCGCGCTCGACCCATCTGGGCTGGGGCACGCGGCGACATTCACTCGTCGGCCCAGGGACCCCCCGGTCTCGGAACGCCGACAACCACGGGCAACGACACATTATTATATTTCTCTATCCCAAAATATAATTCATTTTAAACTAAACAAATATTAATTATTTAATTTATAAATATAGTTTGTATGTATATCTATATTCATTAGCATTCAGATGAACGTGGACGGTCAAAAGAGGATGAAAAAGAACTATATTTTGAGAGGGGTTATAATATAGGATTGACTCTCAGCTCCCATCCATGATGCGTGTCGAGACTGTTCGCTTCAAATTAAAGTCGGATGTTTGTACTGCTACAGATGCAATTCATAGAGACAAAAAGATATTGTAGAAACAATATAAATTAGTATGAATTAATTCCTTGATAAATAAAAAAAGTCACTTGGCTTTAATCCTATCGGCTTCTACTACTTCTATAGTGTTTTGTCTCTATAGATTACAGGTGTAGCAGTTCAAACAACCGGTTTTAATTTGAAGAACAAGTCTTTGTATTTGTAATTAACCTCTTATCTAGAGATCTCTTAAGAGACTTTATATTAAATGAGGGTTGTACATGCCCTAAGCCTTTAGACCGTTTTTCAATTATTAGAGGCAATAAGAGATTACATAATATAACACCAAGCTCATATATCATAAATGTAGACCATCTCTTGTACATTTTTAGTTATCTCTCTAAAGACCCTTAAAAGACTCCATCTACTCCTCCCTTTTAGAGCAGGTATAATTAATAAGCTAACAGATTGTAAGAGATATCACATTAAATTTACAGTGATATGGAAGAAAGTGAAGTGGAGAGAGATAAAATATAAGCTGCTCACTAATAGTCAGCTAAGAGTGGGCTGCACATAAACTCCAAGACTCTATGAGCTAGCTAGATTAGCTGGAGCTAGTTAGCTAGCATACCGGACACATGTAGTATGAATCCATGCATGGTTATTGTATATATATTCTCATGTATGACAATGTATATGTACATATGTGTGACTTCTTTTTTCTAAAGGGAAAAAAATTAAATACAATGCACGCATATTTCATGGTATAAATTAACACAATCTACGTGTGTACATGATCTGTGTTCCATCAACCTGATTAGACTTTGTGTTTTCAACGACAATGACATGATGATCTGGCCGATCGTCATCGTATCATAGTGGCGTGCACGTTACCAACAACTCGTCGTTGGATATATATACAGAAAGCATCGACCTATCTAATATATAGTACAATCAAATGGCCATTTCGATCAACTAATTAAAACAAACTTTAGCTGGCCATTTCGATCAGTAACAATTAATTCCGTGTTATAAATTTTATACATATTGACCGTACATCTGTCTTGAATTCATATCAGATGGCTGTCTTGGATTCATATCCGCCGGCCATCGCTTTCACGTAAATTTGAATCTTCTTCCTTTTAATTAATTTCATTGTCCGAGGACGGAGTCGGGGATAGATATAGATGAAATTCAAGAATAAAAGATGCCGCAATCATGCATCTTAAAACTCTCGAATGAAGCTATATAAAATCAATCTGTCACATCTCTCACCTTAAAATTCTTGAATAAATAAAGTTATCATAATGTATGGAGAGAGAGAGAGAAATATTTGTTCCTGCTCTCCTGGTTCACATGTGACCCCTCATATGAGTGGGGTGAGTGCCGTCGTCAACCACATGCAGCGGTACTAGAAGATGATATAAACCTAACATGAGGGCTTGTTTAGCAATACAATATTTTTCTAATCTCAAAACAATATTGTAGTATTTGAACGTATCATGGTATTTTAGATGAAAATGTGTCTGCTGAGATCTAGAAAAACTCTGTATTTTAAGTCATAGTTTCACCAATACCACGATTTTTTTTGGGTTCTAAGACTATCTCCAGCAGCTTATCCATTCATATCCCCATATCCAAACTCAACTATATGAACAATATAGTCTAAAGTGTAAAACATTGTTTTGAGTGACCATATGGATAAACTATTGGACACGGTCTAACAAACTTTGGTCTAACCTAAAGTTTTTCGCTGGCACGCGGCTACAACCTCACCCTTTTTCCTTCCCTTCTGCGCTGCAACCAAAACATTGTCTCCAAATAGGTGCTGAATTGCAGTTTTAAATATCATGGTCTACCCAAAATTATGGTATTTTTGGAAACTTCACTCAAGACCTCAATTTTCTTGGGTTCTCTCTAATAGGGATGAAAACGGTTTCGGAATTTTTCGGAATTCCGGAAACCGATTTCGAATTTTTTCGATCGGATTCATCGGTAACGGTATTTTTCGAAAACGGAATCGGTTTTCGAAATTTTCTATCGGAATCGGTATCGGAATCGGCGTGGTGTTTTACCGACCGTTTCCATCGGTTACCGGTTTTTGTCGGAAATTACCGGATTTATGTCTCGGAATTTTCCGGAATTGTGTCTCGGAATTTTTTCGGAACTTTTTTCGGAATTTTCCAGCATGTGATTTTTTCGCATCGCCTGTACATCTCTGGATAAGGATTACTTATTTTTGTATTTTTTGGACGCTTTAAGATTTTTTTTGGGTTAGATGGTGTTGGAAGGCAGTTGAGATTAACGATTTGGTCTCTCGAACGAATCCACCATTTTCTATGCACATGTTATGTATTAGTAATATATAATGATAGAGAGCCGATAGTCTGTCTTTTCCACACACTAGATTTTAGGGTTTTCCTGTGAGGCTGTGAAAAAACCCTTTATGTAAGGAAAAATATTTCATGAGTAAGCATGCCACATCAACTAAATCGAGTGGATTTTGTGAATTGTGAACTTTGAGTATGTTAACTTGTGATCTTTATGAACTTGTTATACTGTGAACTTGTTATATTGTGAACTTGTGCTCTTTGTAAACTTTTTATATTATAAATTTGTGATCCTTGTGAATTTGTTATATCATGAATTGTGAACTTGTGGTATTTGTGATGTTTTGTCAATTTTGTTTTATTGTGAAGTTTGATATGTTTACCGATCGTATTTTAGATTTCGACCGTTACCGGTGTATTTTCCGCACCGAACTTTCGTTTCCGATGTTTCCGAAATACCGATATCGTTTCCGTTTCCGGAGTTACCGTTTTCGATTTTGTTTCCGATAAAAAAATATGAAAACGGTAATGGTTTTAGTGTTTACCGACCGTTTCCGACCGTTTTCATCCCTACTCTCTAATCATGCTTTGGTTTTCAAATGGAACCAAATAGATCTCAGTTTTAATCAATACCTGTGACTTTACTATGGTAAAGTAATGTCTACTCCCTCTATCCTAAAATAGTAATCGTTTTTTACTCTTAATTTTATATCTATATTCAAATGGATGATGATAAATCTAGACACATATGTAAAATATATATTTAACTATTGTATGAATATGCTAATTCTCTAGAAAGAATAATAATTTGGAACAAAGAGAGTATAATTTGTAAAACATATATTTAACTATGGCATTTCAAATCTAAACTGTATTACCAAGCAGACCCTGAGTGTGTGGAGTGTGGACTTGTTTTATGCAGCTGGTACCGGCCAATAATGGGTGGCACGCCATCTGCTAACCACTCGCTGCTATTCATTAAGCAGTATGATATTAAAATTAGATCTAAATGTACCTAGAAATAAATTGTATTCATTCACAGTGATAGAGAGAAAGGGGTAGCAGGACTGCAATCAGTAAGTGCTGATCCAACCACCAATCATACAGTATAATACTGCATGTATATAAACGTTGACGAACTATTAGTCGAGTCAAGCTACACAACAGCAATTCTCTCATTTATCTTTAGGTTGTACTGCCCTTAGGGTTATACATGCCCTAATTAATTAGAGAGGTACAATAGGAGGAGATAATAGGTTAATCTAACAACCCCAAACGCCTTAATTAATGAGCTATAGTACGTAGCACCAACATCGACACGTAGTATGTACTAGAGAAGCTTTTGTAAGAAGACCGCCATTAACTAATTAGATTTACACAAGACAAGATCAAAAGATACATACATGGTATATAATGTTTTCTATGCTGCATATGTATTTCATATATACGTTGGGGACACTTGCACATGGCCAAATCTTTTCACGATTCTACTAATATAAATGAGAGTTTGTGGTCGTGGTTTGGCACTAGTATCGAAGGTACTTAAAAGATTAAAAAAACGTAACAGATAGAGCAGGATCACACACTGAATAATATATGTTGAACCTAGGTGCATCCAGGTAATAACACGATGACAATTTTGTATAGGTTTGATCCGTAATACACGTAATTATTCCCTAAAGATAAATAATATTACAGTATTAAGGGTCTATTTGGCAGGGATCCAGCTTCTTTAAAAATCATCTCGGCTCTGATTTCTCTTAAGAACAACTTCTCTATATCAGCTAGCGTTTTTTTAATCAATCGTTTGGCAAAATGACTCCTCCTACCACGGGAGAAAGATAAGATGGGGAGTGGGGGAGCCGCTAAGAGCAATTTTTTTTACTTCGTCTTCTCTCTATAAAAATAGCTCTAGCTCCTCAATGCACTTTGTTGGAGCTCTTTTCTTGAGACCATTTGGTAGAGCTCCTGCAGGAACCGGTTTGTAGACCTGAAAAAAGCTCAAGCTGGCTCGGGCTTGGCACGGAACCAGCTTGACGCTTAGAACGAGCATGAACCGAGCTTGTTTTTGTGGTCGTGAAAAGGGCGAGTCAGCTCGTTTCGACTCGTTGTAGCTCGCGAGCTAGCTCGTGGCTCGATCCAACAACAATTTCTTAAAAAAATCCTAATTAGCATATAATGTTAATACGAAATAGACAATTAATTTATGTTATTTGAGATTACTATATAAAATTAATTTATTTTCTTTATTATATTAGTAATATATTATTTTACTAATTTAAAATATGTTATTTAAATTATTTTTGAGATTTTATATTATAATTGGAGGGTGAATTCACGTTTATGGTCAGGCTCGTTGGCTTGGCAAGCTGAACCAACTTTTCAGGCTTGTCAGAGGAGTGAGTCAAACTAAGCTTAGCTCGTTACATGACTGAGTCGCAATGACCCGAGCCGAGCTCGGTTCGTTTTTACCCCTACTGGTTTGGGATCCCTTCTAAACATACACTAACTAACGATAATGACGATTTCTAGCTCTCCTTATTTATTTGGTTATGGTAACCGTTCAAGTCTGTTGGTCACTAGATGACCTTTATGTATGCCCTTGCATCACACCATCAGATTATATGAGATGATCCAAAATGCATGCGTATGGATCCCTTTTTTCCACGTTGTATTGATCCGCTCTTCTTTTTATCTCTACCCTTTATAAACCACTAGTAAAAACAGTTAGAAATATGCCCTATAAATAATCATAATGTCAATACCCTATAAGTGGGGTATCCTCTCCTACTACGTCAAGACAGAGACCTGTGTGGTGAGCTCTAACCGCGCACTAAGGAACTGAGCAGCCAGGCCTATGGGACCGGACCCGTTTGGCAGGATTGCTGGCCTCGAAACCTGCTCCTGGCTTAGGAGTAGGTCTAGTGTTGCGACGTGTTTTGGAAGGAGAAATGCTTAGGAACTACACCAATAGATCTGGACCGCCACGGGTGGGGACTGGCCCCTCGCGTATGCCTTCCGAGCCCCTATGTGCAGGTGCTGGACCTCCACGTGTATCGTTTGGACCCTATGGGTGGGTCCCAGACCCCCACGTATGCAGCCTGTACCCCCATGGATGGGTCCCGTACCTCCACGTGTGTCGTCCAGACCTCCGCACAAGGGTCTCAAACCTTTTCGTCTGACATCCAGACCCCTGATAGGTGAAACCCAAGTCTTCAGGCTAGCATACGGCCTTGGTCCCTGAAAGGGAAATAGGGTCAAACCTTTTCCTATATGATTTTGGTGGTTGAATTGCCCAACACAAATAATTGGATTAACTAGTTTTCTCTAGATTATATGTTCCACAGGTGCCAAAGGTTCACAACAAACCAATACAAAGTTAAAAGAAAGGGTTCAAAACAAAGGAGCAAAGGAAACCGAAGTGTGCCCTGGTCTAGCGTACCGGACTGTCCGGTGTGCCACCGGACAGTGTCCGGTGCACCAGGGATCGTACACTCCGAACTCTGCAGCTTCGGGTTTCCCAGGCGCAGCTCCGCTATAATTCACCAAACTGTCCGGTGTGCCAGCGGAGTAATGGCTATCTGCGCGTAACGGTCGACTCTGCAAAGTGAACAGTGCAATTCAGATGTCAGAGCAGAAGGTCAAAGAGGCACCGGACTGTCCGCTGCCGCATGAGGGCAAAGCCTCCAACGGTCGACTAGCTCTAAGCCCTAACAGCAGGCTGACATGGCGGCGCACCGGACGATGTCCAGTGCGCCCATCGCCAGCAGCCTTCTCCAACGGCTACAATTTGGTTGGTGGCTATAAATACCACCCCAACCGACCACTTCGTGGTGTGGGAGCCCAAGCAACATTCCAAGTCATATAGTTGACACATTCAAGCCCTCCCAACCACCTCTATTTATTGATCCATCCTATACACAAGATTTAGACCACTACAACCGACACAAGTGCCACAAAAGAGAGAGCAAGCAAGAGAGAGCTACTCGTTTGAGTTTAGCACTAGTGCCTTGTGAGATTCATTGAGAGAAAGTGTGTGCTACATCTTGTGTTCATTTGTGCGTGGAGTTTTGACTCCCATTGAACTTCCTCCAAAGTTTTAGAGGCTTGTAAAGCTAGCAAGAGACACCAAAGAGTGTGGTGATCCTTGCGGGGTCTTAAGTGATCCTTGAGAAGAAGAAGAGCTCGCCGGTCTTTGGTGATCGATGGAGAGAGGAAAAGGGTTGAAAAAGACCCTTCCTTAGTGGACTCCTCAATGGGGACTAGGCCTTCGAGTGCCGAACCTCGGTAAAACAAATCACCTGTGTCTCTTGTGTTCATTTCTTGTGATTTGTTTGATTTCCCTCATACTAAGTTTTGCTTGCACTATTCTTTGCTAACATTATTTGGTATTGCTTTAAATTAAATTCTCATTTAAGTGAAGCAACACCTTGCAAGAAAGAACTTGTGTTATTGCTCGTCTTATCTAAGCCCTCTTGCTTTATTCTCATAGACCTATTAGTTGTATTGATTTATCAATTCCGCATTATTTGAAAGTAATACTCTTTACAAGCAAAGGACTTAGTTTTTATACTCCGATAATTGTGTATCTTGTTCTAACCACTAATTAAGGGATCTAGTTGGGGTGTAAAGTTATAATTTTCAGGTTTCGTCTATCCACCCCCTCCTCTAGGCGACTTTCAATTAGTATCAGAGCTAGGCACTTCATATTGAGTCTAACAACTCGAAGTGATGGCTCGAAGAAGATCCCAAAAGAACAAGAAGACAACTCCGAAGGAGAACAAGGAGGTAACTCTTGAGATATTACTTTCCGATTGTTCTAATTATGATTCATGGTCTTCTAGGGTGATAAATGCTTTTAGAACCATAGATCTACAATTAGAACAAGTTAAAGACAAGAGTATCATACCCTCTAGTTATGATAGAAAAAATATTCCAAGGAAAATCAAAGATGTATACGCTTAAACTACCTAGCTTATGACATCTTAAGTAATTCTCTTAGCAAAGAAGATTATCGTGCCTTCATAATGAATTATAATGAATCTATTCGTGATGCGCATGATATTTGGACTAGAATTAAAAATAAATTTGATGAGTCCAAACATGATGGTTCATTTTGTGCTTCTACTTCCTTTGTTCCTTGTGAAACTAACCCTTTGAAGGAAGAAGAAAATGAACGATGGAGACCAAACAATGAATCCACCTCTCCAAAAGGTTTGTGTTCCAATTTCGATTCATACATATGTTGTGTGGCTAATGAAAATGATAGTGGAAGCACAAATGAGGATGAGGAGGATGAAAGAAGCTTCATGCAACTCTACGCTCATCTAAGTCAAGAAGATAAGGCGGTCATGCTCAAACTTCTAAAAAGAGCGAGAGAGCAAAGCGAAGCTCGTCAAAGGCTAGAAGATATTCTCTCCATAAAAATGCTAAGCTTTGATGAGTTGACTAAAGAACATGAGGAGCTAAAGTGCTCTCATGTTGATTTGGTCCAAAGGTATGAAATTATTTCAATTGAGCAAGATAACTCTTTATATTGTATCGCTCAATTAGTAAATAAGAATGCCTTGCTTAAGGACCAAGTAGAAAAGCTAAAAATTGAAAATCTAGCTTTTCAAGAAAAACATGATATGCTTCTATGTTCTCATGAAAATCTTATGGATGATCATATCATGTTAAACATTACCCATGAGGTTGTGATAGAAAACTTAAAATCCTAACAACCTCACTCATGCACATGTATTCAAATTGAAACTATATTACCATGTGCTAATGCTTGTTGTCCATCGACAAGCAAATCTTCCTTTGAGCTAGAATTTGCAGGAACAAAAGATGATACATATCAAAAGCTCAAAGAAGAAAATGAGAGGCTAAAGATGAGCTTGACACAACTAAAAAGGAAGTGCATTGCTCAACCTTCTCAAGATAACCATGATCACATGGTGAAGAAGCTTGAGACGGGAACAACCGTGGCATGCACTAAATCCCTTGAAGAAAATGTCAAGGACTTGAGGATCGCCAAGAGGAAGGAAGAAAAGAAGAAAATCAATACCTCTACTAAAAGCCTCAATCGTGCCTCCATGCAAGGTAACATCCAAGGTAATAATCAAGCCACACTTCATACTAAGAGAAGTAAGAAGTGTAGTGAATGCTTTAAAAAGGGACACTCGATTAGGTCATGTCCCTATATTAAAAATGACTTGATTATTAACAAGGATGATAAACTTTGTTTTAAATGCTCAAAGAAGGGACACTTAATTAAGTCTTGTCCCTATTTGAAACAAAAAGGCATAGTGTTGGAAAAGAAAGTATTAACTAACCATGTAGCAAGCAAGAAACAAGGAAAGAAGAAATCTTCAAGACTTGAAGATCACCTTTGCTACATATGCCGAAAGAAGGGACATCAATGCAAGGATTGTCCCATTGGTAACTACCCTACCTCTAGCTTGTCAATTATTTCTCATGTAACTAGGCAACCCAAAATTGCAACTTGTGCCAGAAAGGTAATGAGTTTACCAAGTGCTAACACAAAGGACTTTTGGGTTCCTAGATCTTTGTTAACTAACCTTGATGGACCCATCAAGCGATGGGTACCAAAATATGCTTGACAAGCTTTGCAGGAGAAGGAGATGATATGAAGCTTTGGGGTGCTTGAGAGAGTTAATTCAATTCTTATTAACTCAAGCTATCAATCTTCAATAATCTATATATCCAAGATTGACCCAAAGTTATTTCAAATTGTTATGTCTAAAACTCATATCATCTTGGGGAAGATATTGATGTTGTAGGAAATTAATAATTATTCTGTGCGGAAAGATCAAGGCCTACAACATGGAGAAAAGCCAAAGGATGGTAACACTTATGTTTTAAGTGCACGTATCTTAAATTACCATTTCTCATGTGTCTTGTGTAGTCACATAGAAAAAGAAGTACTTCAAATGTTTTAAAATTATATCACCATTCTTTGAAGAAATTCCTCTCATATGGTAGATTGCATATTCATCATTTCTATTCTATGGCAATCTACATGCTTTAAATTATTGCAAGTACCTCATGGCATGTTTTACACTAATTATCTTATTATTGCCATAATTCTAGATATAGAGAGATATTCCAAGTTCTTAAAAGAATAAGGTGTCATGTAAGGAATTGAAATCCTTAGGACACTCATAAAAGGAAAATTCTCTCTATAACTAGAATAGTGAGACTAATGCTTTTATCTAAGTAAACCAAGTAGTCTCGCTTGTAGAGAATAAGTTTATCTTTGGAAGTGCGTAATCTAACATAAAAAGAAAAATCAATCCAATGACTTATGTTGTTGTGCTTCTTGCTTAAATTGGATATGATTCTTCTACATTCATCGCTCTCCATGATTGAATTAGATTATCTTAAGGAATTAACTATGTGTTGGGGGTATGCTTCGTCGCCAAAGATCCTATAAGGAGAAACACCTTCGGCAGATCCTCTCAAAAGCAGTGCCGAAGCTATCGTCCATAAAGCTTCGGCATAGTGACATGTCTCAAGACGAAGGAGTGAACCGACTTAAAGATGAAATGACCAATCGACCCATGATAGCTTGTATTATGATTGTAAGCATTTGTAAAGGGCATGAATGTAATTTCTCACAGGCTGCGCCCTATGCCTATAAATAAATGAACAGTACCCCCGTACTGTTCACGCTGGCTTGTGTTCATTCGTGCGTCACGCTTGGACTTCTGCCTTCTGTAAAGCCGAAGCATTTGAGAACAAGTCCCCAACATTGGCGCCCACCTCCGGTGAACTCACGTCCACTTTTTGAGCTGATGGCTTCGTTCAACAACCAAGCTGAAGCTGCTTTGGCTATGAAGCTGGTGCTCCCGATAACAGGCGGTTCATGCTCAGAGCCGGCCAACAAGAAGCAGAAGAAGGAGGCCCAGAGAAGGGTACATCATGTTGGGGTGCAAGGACCCTTCATCAAGTCAAAATGGTCTCACATCCCAATTACCTTCTCCCAAGAGGACCTTCATCTCAAGGATTACCCTCACAATAATGCTATGGTCATATCTTGTGTCATCAAGGGATTTCTAGTCCACAATGTTCTGGTCGATACAGGCAGTGCAGCGGATATCATATTTGCTAAGGCCTTCAGACAGATGCAAGAGCCAGAGGATACGATCCATGATGCCACGCACCCTCTCTGTGGTTTCGGAGGAAGGCAGATTGTAGCACTTGGCAAGATCACAATGCCAGTGACCTTCGGATTTGTCCACAATACAAGAACTGAACAGGTTGTGTTTGATATTGTTGACATGGAATATCCTTACAATGCAATCATTGGTCGTGGAACACTCAATGCATTCGAAGCAATTCTTCATCCAGCATATTTATGCATGAAGATACCTTCGGATCAAGGGCCTATTGCTATTTATGGAAGTCAGGAAGCTGCCAGAAAGGCTGAAGGAAATTGGACAGACTCAAAGGCAATCCACAATATAGATGGAACCAAAGCTTGTGAACAGTATAAGTATAGAAGAGAGAAGGCTGCTTCGGCTGATCAGCCGAAACCCATGCTTCTATGTGAAGATATAGCAGAGCAGAAGGTATTGCTGGGATCCCAATTATTTGAAGAGCAGGAGAAAACCTTGATAAGGTTTTTATTCAACAACAAAGATGTTTTTGCATGGTCAGCCAACGATCTCTGTGGTGTCAATAGGGACGTCATTGAACATTCACTCAATGTCGATCCATCCTTTCGACCCAGGAAACAAAAGCTTTAGAAAATGTTTGACGATAAAGCCGAAGGTGCTCGGAACGAAGTAAAAAGACTTCTCAGTGCTGGTGTCATCAGAGAAGTGAAATACCTAGAATGGCTAGCCAACACTGTTATGGTAAAAAAGGCCAATGGTAAATGGAGAATGTGCATTGATTTTACTGATCTGAACAAGGCTTGTCTAAAGGATGAGTTCCCATTACCAAGAATAGATTCTCTAGTAGATGCAGCAGCTTCGTTAGAGCTCATGAGTCTGCTAGATTGTTGTCGGCGTTTCGACCCCGGGGGGTCCCTGGACCGACGAGTAAATTGTCGCCGCGTGCCCCAGCCCAGATGGGTCGGCGCGAGGCAGAACGCGAAGGGGGGAAAGCAGCCGGAGGGAGACAGGCGTGGGAGGTGGAACTCGCGGCCTTCGTGTTAGCCCCGCGCTCAGGTCGGGTGCGCTTGCAATAGGGGGTTACAAGCGTCCACGCGGGAGGGAGCGAGCGGCCTTGCGCGAGCGCCGTCCCGTCCTTCCCCGCGCGGCCAACCCTCTGTAAGAGGGCCCTGGACCTCCCTTTTATAGGCGTAAGGAGAGGATCCAGGTGTACAATGGGGGGTGTAGCAGTGTGCTAACGTGTCTAGCGGAGGAGAGCTAGCGCCCTAAGTACATGCCATCGTGGCAGCCAGAGAGGTTTTGGCACCCAGTTCGTGTGGTGTCGTGGCTGTCGGAGGAGCGCTGGAGCCTGGCGGAAGGACAGCTGTCGGGGCTATCGAGTCCTTGTTGACGTCCTCTTGCTTCCGTAAGGGGGCTGAGAGCCGCCGTCGTCATAGAGCATGCGGGGCGCCATCATTACTTGTTTAGCGGAGCGAGCCAGATGGGACGCCGGTCTTGTCCCCCGTAGCCTGAGTCAGCTTGGGGTAGGGTAATGATGGCGCCTCCTGTGATGTGGTCGGTCCGAGCCCTGAGTTGGGCGAGGCGGAGGCTCCTCCAAGGTCGAGGTCGAGTCTGTCTCCCAAGGCCGAGGTCGAGTCCGAGCCTCGGGGTTGGGCGAAGCGGAGTTCGTCGTCTTCCGGGGCTGAGCCCAAGTCCGAGCCCTGGGGTCGGGCGAAGCGGAGTTCGTCGTCTTCCGGGGCTGAGCCCGAGTCCGAGCCCTGGGGTCGGGCGAAGCGGAGTTCGTTGTCTTCCGGGGCTGAGCCCGAGTCCGAGCCCTAGGGTCAGGCAAAGCGGAGTTCGTCGTCTTCCGGGGCTGAGCCCGAGTCCGAGCCCTGGGGTCGGGCGAAGCGGAGTTCGTTGTCTTCCGGGGCTGAGCCTGAGTCCGAGCCCTGGGGTCGGGCGAAGCAGAGTTTCCTATGGCGCCTGAGGCCGGACTTGGTTGCTGACAGCCTCACTCTATTGAGTGGCACAGCAGTCGGGGCGGCGCAGGCGGCGCTATCCCCTTGTCAGGCCAATCAGTGGAGCGGCGAAGTGACTACGGTCACTTCGGCTCTGTCGACTGGAGGGCGCGTGTCAGGATAAAGGTGTCAGACCACCTTTGCATTAAATGCCCCTGTAATTCGGTCAGTTGGCGTGGCGACTTGGCCAAGGTTGCTTCTTGGTGAAGACTGGGCCTCGGGCGAGCTGAAGGTGTGTCCGTTGCTGGAGGGGGTCCTCGGGCGAGACGTGAATCCTCCGGGGTCGGCTGCCCTTGCCCGAGGCTGGGCTCGGGCGAGGCGTGATCGCGTCCCTCGAATGGACCGATCCTGGACTTAATCACACCCATCAAGCCTTTGCAGCTTTGTGCTGATGGGGGTTACCAGCTGAGATTTAGGAGTCTTGAGGGTACCCCTAATTATGGTCCCCGACAGTAGCCCCCGAGCCTCGAAGGGAGTGTTAATACTCGCTTGGAGGCTTTTGTCGCACTTTTTTGCAAGGGGACCAGCCTTTCTCGGTTGCGTTTTGTTTCGGTGGGTGCGCGCGAGCGCACCCACTGGGTGTAGCCCCCGAGGCCTCAGAGGCGTGGGTTGACTCCTTCGAGGTCTTAATGTATTTCACAACGCTTCGGCCGGTCTGGTTGTTCCCTCATGCGAGCTGGCCGTAGCCCGGGTGCACGGTCGGGTCCCAAGTTCTCGGGCTGGTATGTTGACGCTGTCAACGGATTGGCCGGAGCCGGGTTTGCGAGAGCAGCCCTCGAGCCTCCGCACAGGGCGAGAGGACGGTCAAGGACAGACTCGTCTTTTTTATATACGCCCCTGCGTCGCCTTTCCGCAAGGATGGGGGGGGGGGGGGGAAGCGCCATGTTGCCCTTGGAGGGCGCCGAACATGGTGTCTCCAGTGAGCTGCTGACGGGTAATTCGAGTGGACGCCCGTGCCCCATTTGTTAGGGGTCGGCTAGAGGCCCGGAGGCGCGCTCCAAAAGTACCTGCGGGTGATCTGCCGGACCCGGTCCCCTTTTGACGGGGTCCGAGGGCTCGATGCCTCCCTCTGATGGGATTCCATTACAAGATCGTTCTCGCTGGTCTCGGAAATGTCCTAGGGTACCTCGGGAGCGTAGCCTGAGCCTTGGTTATGTATCGAACGTACCTGGGGTCATCCCTCGCTCTGTGTCTGAGGCGGCTGTGAACCCTTCGTGGGCCAGCCTACGAACCCCTGATCAGTAGTGGGCACGGAGCCTGAGTGGCCTAAGGCGGCCGTTGAACCCTTCCGAGGGGCCGGCCCTCGAACCTCTGACCAGTAGTGGGCGCGGAGCCCGAGCGCTCTGAGGCGGCTGTTGAACCCTTCCGAGGGGCCAGCCTTCGAACCTCTGATCAGTAGGGGGCTCGGGGCCCGTTTCCTTCGCGGAGAAGGTTCCCTTTTGGGGTATCCCCCTTTCCCGGTCCCTGTTGTAAGAGAGAGAAAGAGGAAAAGGAAAAGGACACAAAATCGAAATGACGTGGTGTACCTTTTCTGACGCGATCATTATGGCGAAGGCGAAGCGTCGCTTGCTTCTCCTGCCAAAGGTGCCGCCTGTCCTGCCGTGGAGTTAATGTGACGGGACGAGGGGTTCGCGGGGCAGCCGTTGCGCATGCGCGCGTTTGAGGAACGGAACACGGGTGCGCCGTCTTCACGCCGTGGGAGAGGGTTCTCTCGCTGTCCCACGAGGGGACGTGAGCTTGGCTGACGACGTGACCGCTGCTTCCGCCCGCCTGCTAC
Source organism: Zea luxurians (assembly GCA_029449295.1). Lineage (NCBI taxonomy): Eukaryota > Viridiplantae > Streptophyta > Magnoliopsida > Poales > Poaceae > Zea > Zea luxurians. The sequence continues at coordinate 5,023,771 of JAOPSE010000005.1, read as the reverse complement.
CGCCATTACTGCCGGCCCATTTGTGGCTGCATCGACCGTCGCGCCTCCTCCCGCGGCTGACCAGCCCGTGACTGATGCGCCTGGCTGGCACTGTCGGGTCATACGCAGGGTTGCCTCGAGTCGCGGTACTGGTTCCGCAGTCGAGGAGGCGCGATAGTGGCACGAGGGGCGGTGTAGTTGCTCGCACGTAGCAACCGGCGCGCCGGTTGCATGACGTGTGGGCCTGGGCCTCCATGCTGGGCGCGTTGGAGTCGAAGGGGCGCGCCCACTTGGCGTGGTTGCATGCCGACTGCATGGCTGTCCACCCTTTCACCCGCTGCTCTGGGCGAAAGTGGAGGAATGCTTGTAACCGCTGGGCAGTTGCATGCCCTGCGTGCGGCGGTTTGGCTCCTTCTGCCCTGGACCAGCTTGCATGACGCGCAGGGCCCAGCCCCCGTGTCGTAGGGGGAGGACCTTGGAGCGTGTTGGAGAAGACTCAGCCTGCGATGGCTGAGGACGCAAGTGGGGAGAGTTGCCTTTAAAAGGAGGGTGACCCCCTTGAAAGGCGACCATGTCTTCGCGTTCCCTTATACGTCGTGTCTTTCCACCTTCCGAGCCCCGGGATGGGGAACGCCCGCAATCCTTCTGCCTTGTCGTTGGAGGGACACAACTTCAAGGAAGTTGGTACCTTTTAGCCATCGTTCGGCTTCAAGGATTTTCATCAGGCAACCCGGCGCATCCCCTCACCGGTGGTCACCCAAGACGGTGACCTCCAGTTCGATGGTGGGGAGAAGCGAACCGGGCTGCGATCTTGGTCCCGCCCTCAGCTTCAAGGATGTTCATCATCCTGGCTGGGGCGGGGGCCGGACTAAGCCGGAGCTCTACCTCCCGCGGGTCGGACTTCGACAACGCGGGGCTGGTCGGTGGCGAACGTCGTCAGCTCCAACGCGTTGGGCTCGCTGGCTCAGCTGGCTCGGCTCCCGGTGCCCCCTCTCGCCGCAAGGGCGGCTGTCGTGCCACGCGTACTAGAGGACCGCCCAAGACGTCGCGAGCTGCTAGGGCGGCGTTCGTGTCCTGGGGCTGTCCTGCCTTTGCCCCGGTACGCGTCTCCGCGCGGAGGTCGGTGCTCCGCTCGTCCGTGAGGATCCGAGTGGGGAGCCGGCTCCCGTCGTCGGTGCCGAGGTTGCGGCGGCTGGAGAAGTCCCCGTCGCCGACGGGATCACCGCCACCATCCGCGCTTCGGGCCTCCGGCTCTTTGTACTTGTCCTCGCCCCTCGAGCGTAGCCGTGGGCGAGGGCGTCGTTGCAGCGGCATCCGTCCCGCGGCCATCGCTGCTGCAGTTCGGCCAGCCGGAGCGGAGGTCGTTGTCGCTGCTGCTGGAGCGGGTGGCGGTGGGCCAGATGGAGCCTTGTCGCCCCGCGGGTCCTCCAGTGTGAGGGGTTGTTTGTACCCGTGGGGGCGGAACCGGAGTTCTGTTTGTAATGGCACTTTGAGTGCCGGTGTCTTGTTCATTGCGGCTGTCGGGGCCTGAACATGTATGTATTTTCGGCACGGGGCCGTGTTTTTTCTTCATTTCGAGCACTAAGACTCGCCTGTTGACTATCTGAACTGCTTCACTGAGCGTGAGTCGCCTCGTGAAAAGGTGACGAGTGAGGTATCCGTATCCCGGAGGCGTAGGAATCCCTCGGCTCGGTCGGCCTTGCTGTCCGAGGCTTCTCTTGCTCAGTTAAAGGAACCCTCGGCCGCTCTTCGATGAGCCGAAGCCGGAGGTAGCGGTGTTAGCTCGGACAGAGGCAGAGTTGGCTCGGAAAGAAGATTTGGTCGGCCGGAGCCTGGCCGGGTCGTCCACTGGCGGGACCGACGCTGGAGTTGAGCTACCGAGGCCGCGAGCCGGGTTGATGTCCTCGGGGAACGGCTGGCTGAGGCTTTAGGGTGGCCGACCGAGCCGTCTGCTCGAGCCAGATTCCTGAAGAAGACCCCGCCAGCGCTGGTCCGGGCGTGGTGCTGGTGTCGTCCTTCGGGGTGGAGATCCTCCAACCGCGTCGCTGTCCGAGGCTAGGTCAGATCCCACCGAAGGTGTAGTTGACGCCGAGGGTGCTGCTGCCCCCTTCAAATGTCGACGTCGGAGCTTGTCGGTAACAAACTTGTTTGTCCGAGTGAGAGTTACTTTTCACGGAAGGTGATGAGTGAGGTATCCATATCCCGGAGGCGTAGGAGTCCCTCGGCTCGGTCAGCCTTGGCTGCTTACGTGTACTCCATCGTTTTCAGGATCCACTTTCAAAGTAGTCGAAAAGCATGAAAGGCATTCTGGCAGAAAAGATTTTTTTTCTTTTTTCGAGGAAAATTTCGACGTAGAGGGGGTTCCCCCCTTCGAGCCCCCGAGGGAGGGTCGGGTTTTGCCGAGGCAAGGTTGACCCTTCCTTGACGACCAGACTTTATGTGTGAACGAGGTGTACGAATAACTTGGAAGCATCTTAAGGGTAGAAGCGATGTAGCTGTTGGATGTTCCAAGCGTTGCTGTAGACCTCGCCTTGACTGTTGGCCAGCTTGTATGTTTCGGGCTTCAGAACCTTGGCGACGACGAACGGCCCTTCCCAGGGAGGCGTGAGCTTGTGCCGCCCTCGGGCGTCTTGTCGCAGCCGAAGCACCAGGTCACCCACCTGGAGGTCTCGGGACCGAACCCCTCGGGCGTGGTAGCGTCGCAGGGACTGCTGGTACCACGCCGAGTGTAGTAAGGCCGTGTCCCGAGCCTCCTCCAGCTGGTCCAGTGAGTCTTCTCGATTAGCTCGATTGCTTTGGTCGGCGTAGGCCCTCGTCCTCGAGGAACCGTATTCTAAGTCTGTGGGCAAGATGGCCTCGGCCCCATAGACTAGAAAGAACGGTGTGAAGCCTGTGGCTCGGCTCGGCGTTGTCCTCAGACTCTAGACCACCGAGGGGAGCTCCTTCATCCATCGCTTGCCGAACTTGTTGAGGTCGTTGTAGATCCGCGGCTTGAGCCCTTGCAGGATCATGCTGTTAGCACGCTCTACTTGCCCATTCATCATGGGGTGAGCCACGGCGGCCCAGTCCACCCGGATGTGGTGATCCTCGCAGAAGTCCAGGAACTTTCTGCCGGTGAACTGGGTGCCGTTGTCGGTGATGATGGAGTTCGGGACCCCAAAGCGATGGATGATGTTGGTGAAGAACGCCGCCGCCTGTTCGGACCTGATGCTGTTTAGGGGTCGGACCTCGATCCACTTGGAGAATTTGTCGATGGCGACCAACAGGTGCTTGTAGCCCCCGGGTGCCTTCTGCAAGGGGCCGATGAGGTCTAGACCCCACACAGCAAACGACCAGGTGATGGGTATGGTCTGCAGAGCCTGAGCGGGCAGGTGGGTCTGCCTCGCGTAGAACTGACACCCTTCGCAGGTGCGGACAACTCTAGTGGCATCGGCCAGTAGAAACCTTGTTGGAACGCGTTTCCAACAAGGGCTCGAGGTGTTGTGTGATGGCCGCAAGCCCCCGAGTGTATCTCTTGTAAGAGCTCCTAACCTTCGGCGATGGAAATGCATCGCAGGAGGATGCCCGAGGGGCTGCGGTGGTAGAGCTCCTTCTCGTCTCCCAGCAAGACGAACGACTTGGCGCGCCGCGCCAACCGCCGAGCTTCGGCTCGGTCGGGGGGTAGCTCTCCTCGGTGGAGATATTGCAGGTACGGGGTCTGCTAGTTCCGATTAGGCGTGGCCTCGCTCCGCTCCTCCTCGACGCGCAGTGCCTCACCCTCGGGGGCCGAGAGTACCTCGGGCTGAGCCGAGGGTGCCTCAGGCTGAGCCAAGGACGCCTCGGACTGAGCCGAGGGTGCCTCGGGCTGGGCTGAGGCCTTCTCGGGCTCGGGCGTGTCGTCGGTCTTGACAGAGGGTTGATGCAGGTCTCGGGAGAATACCTCCGGGGGAACCTTTGTTTGCCCCGAGGCTATCTTAGCCAGCTCGTCCGCAGTCTCGTTGTAGCGTCGGGCGATGTGGTTGAGCTCGAGCCCGTAGAACTTGTCTTCCAGGCGCCGAACCTCATCGCAGTAGGCTTCCATCTTTAGGTCGCGGCAGTGGGAGTTCTTCATGACTTGGTCGATGACGAGCTGCAAGTCACCGCGAGCGTCGAGGCATCGGACCCCTAGCTCGATGGCGATTTGCAACCCGTTGACCAGAGCCTCGTACTCAGCCACGTTGTTGGACGCCGGGAAGTGGAGGCGTAGCACGTAGCGTAGGTGCTTCCTGAGGGGCGAGATGAAGAGTAGGCCCGCGCCTGCCCCCGTCTTCATCAGCGACCCGTCAAAAAACATGGTCCAGAGTTCCGGTTGGATCGGAGCTGTTGGGAGCTGGGTGTCGACCCATTCGGCCACAAAGTCCGCCAAGACCTGGGACTTGATGGCTTTCCGAGGGGCGAACGAGATCGTCTCGCCCATGATCTCCACCGCCCACTTTGCAATTCTACCCGAGGCCTCTTGGGAATGGATGATCTCCCCCAGGGGGAAGGATGACACCACAGTTACCGGATGAGACTCGAAGTAGTGTCGCAACTTCCGCCGCGTTAGGATCACCACGTACAACAGCTTCTGAATTTGTGGGTAGCGGATCTTGGTCTCGGACAGTACCTCACTGATGAAGTAGACTGGCCTCTAGACGGGCAATGCATACCCCTCTTCTCGTCTCTCAACCACAATCGCGGTGCTAACCACCTGAGTGGTAGCGGCGACGTAGATCAAGAGGGCTTCTCCGACAGCGGGGGGCACCAAGATGGGTGCATTCATGAGGAGCGCCTTCAGGTTCCCAAGGGCTTCCTCGGCCTCATGGGTCCAAGCGAAGCACTCGGCCTTCCTTAATAGGCGGTACAGAGGCAGGCCTCTTTCGCTGAGGCGCGAGATGAAACGGCTCAGAGCCGTGAGGCATCCCATGACCCTCTGTACACCTTTCAAGTCCTTGATGGGCCCCATGCTAGTGATGGCCGCGATCTTCTCCGGGTTGGCCTCGATGCCCCGCTCGGAGACGATGAACCCCAAGAGCATGCCTCGGGGGACTCCGAAGACACACTTCTCAGGATTGAGTTTTACACCTTTCGCCTTGAGACATCGGAATGTCGCTTCAAGGTCAGAAAGGAGGTCAGAGGCTTTCCTCGTCTTGACTACGATGTCATCGATGTAGGCCTCGACCGTTCGACCAATGTGTTCGCTGAACACATGGTTCATGCACTGCTGGTACGTTGCACCCGCATTCCTCAAACCAAACGGCATGGTAACATAGCAGTACATGCCGAAGGGTGTGATGAAAGAAGTCGCGAGCTGGTCGGACTCTTTCATCCTGATCTGGTGATACCCTGAGTAGGCATCGAGGAAAGACAGGGTTTCGCACCCAGCAGTGGAATCCACAATTTGATCGATGCGAGGCAGAGGGTACGGAACTTTCGGACATGCTTTGTTTAGACCAGTGTAGTCTGCACACATCCGCCATTTCCCCCTTTCTTTCTCACAAGCATAGGGTTGGCAAGCCATTCGGGATGGAATACCTCTTTGATGAACCCTGCCGCCATTAGCTTGTGGATCTCCTCGCCTATGGCTCTACACTTTTCTTCGTCGAATCGGCGCAGAGGCTGCTTCACGGGTCGGGCTCTAGCTCGGATATCCAGCGAGTGCTCGGCGACTTCCCTCGGTATACCGGGCATGTCCGAGGGACTCCACGCGAAAACGTCGGCGTTTGTGTGGAGGAAGTCGATGAGCACTGCTTCCTATTTGGGGTCGAGCTCGGAGCTAATCTGGATCTGCTTGGAGGCGTCGTTGCAGGGGTCGAGAGGGACAGACTTAACCGTCTCTGCTGGCTCGAAGTTGCCGGCGTGGCGCTTCACGTCTGGTGTCTCCCTAGAGAGGTTCTCCAGGTCGGCGATGAGGGCCTCGAATTCAGTGAGGGCCTCGGCGTACTTCACGCACTCCACGTCGCATTCGTACGCGTGTCGGTACGTGGCCCAACGGTGATGACCCCGTTGGGGCCCGACATCTTGAGCTTGAGGTAGGTGTAGTTGGGGACAGCCATGAACTTGGCGTAGCATGGCCTCCCCAGCACTGCGTGGTAGGTTCCTCGAAACCCGACCACTTCGAACGTGAGGGTCTCCCTTCGAAAGTTGGAGGGTGTCCCAAAGCAGACGGGTAGATCGAGTTATCCGAGGGGTTGGGCACGCTTCCCGGGGATGATCCCGTGGAAAGGCGCAGCGCCCGTCCGGACCGAGGACAGATCGATCCGCAGGAGCCCGAGGGTCTCAGCGTAGATGATGTTGAGGCTGCTGCCTCCGTCCATGAGGACCTTGGTGAGCCTGACGTTGCCGATGATGGGGTCGACAACGAGCGGGTATTTCCCCAGGCTCGGCACATGGTCGGGATGGTCGCCCTAGTCGAAGGTGATGGGCTTGTCGGACCAGTCTAGGTAGACTGGCGCCGCCACCTTTACCGAGTAGACCTCCCGACGCTCTTGCTTGCGGCGCCGAGCCGAGGCGTTTGCCACTTGCCCACCGTAGATCATGAAGCAGTCGCGGACCTCGGGGAACTCTCCTGCCTTGTGATCTTCCTTCTTACTGTCGTCGAGAGCCTTGCCACCCTCCGCGGGTGGCCCGGCCTTGTGAAAGTGGCGTCGAAGCATGGCGCACTCCTCAAGGGTGTGCTTGACGGGCCCCTGATGATAGGGGCACGGCTCCTTGAGCATCTTGTCGAAGAGGTTGGCACCTCCGGGAGGTTTCCGAGGGTTCTTGTACTCGGCGGCGGCGACAAGGTCCGCGTCGGCGGCGTCGCGTTTCGCTTGCGACTTCTTCTGGGTGCCGCGCTGAGTTGACACCTCGGGAACATCTTCCGGTGGGCGGCCCTGGGGCTGCTTGTCCTTCCGGAAGATGGCCTCAACCGCCTCCTGGCCAGAGGCGAACTTGGTGGCGATGTCCATCAGCTCGCTCACCCTGGTGGGGGTCTTGCGACCCAGCTTGCTCACCAGGTCGCGGCAAGTGGTGCCTACGAGGAACGCGCCGATGACATCCGAATCGGTGACGTTGGGCAGCTCGGTGTGCTGCTTCGAGAATCGCCGGATGTAGTCCCGGAGAGACTCTCCCGGCTACTGGCGGCAGCTTCAGAGATCCCAGGAGTTTCCAGGGCGCACGTACGTGCCTTGGAAATTGCCGGCGAAGGCTTGAACCAGGTCGTCCCAGTTGGAGATCTGCCCCGGAGGTAGGTGCTCCAGCCAGGCTCGAGCGGTGTCGGAGAGGAACAGGGGGAGGTTGCGGATGATGAGATTATCATCGTCCGTTCCACCCAGTTGGCAGGCCAGCCAATAGTCCGCGAGCCACAGTTCCGGTCTCGTCTCCCCTGAGTACTTTGTGATAGTAGTCGGGGTTCAGAAACGGGTCGGGAACGGCGCCCGTCGTATGGCGCGGCTGAAAGCCTGCGGACCGGGTGGATCGGGCGAAGGACTCCGATCCTCCCCACTGTCGTAGCGTCCCCCACACCTGGGGTGGTAGCCTCGGCGCACCCTCTCGTCGAGGTGGGCCCGACGGCTGCGGCGATGGTGCTCGTTGCCGAGGCGTCCTGGGGCCGCAGGCGCTGTGTTGCGCGTGCGCCCGGTGTGGACCGAGGCTTCCCGCATGAATTGGGAAGTCGCGGCGCGAGGTTCCGAGGGGTACCCCTGCCTTCAGGAGGCGGAGCTCTCGGCCCGTCGGACCGCGGCATCCTCCAGGAGGTTCTTGAGCTCTCCCTGGATACGCCGCCCCTCGGTGGTTGATGGCTCCGGCATCACGCGAAGAAGTATTGCCGCTGCGGCCAGGTTTTGGCCGACTCCACTGGAAACCGGTGGCGACCTTACCCTGACATCGTCGGCGATGCGGTGCTAGATGCCCTGGGGGAGATGACGCGCTTCTCCGGCCGGAGGTTGGCCCGCCCATTCCTGCCCGATGTCCTGGTGGATCGGCTCAAGTGTTCCTGCTCCCTCATCGAGCCTGGCCTGCATCTCGCGGATTTGCTCGAGCTATGGGTCATGACCCCCACCGGGACGGGGACCACAACTGGCTCCCGAAGGATGTCAACGCGAGGCATAGGCCTAGGGGGATCACCGTTCTCCGGTATACCAAGATGGTTGCCTTCGCCGGGACCCCCTAGATCGACGTGGAAACATTCGCGACTTGGGCCGCAGTCCTCGTCGCCGAGGCTGCGGCTACCGTCGGAACAGTCAGAAAGGCAGTAGTCGCATGCGGTCATGAAGTCCCGCATGGCACTGGGGTTACCAAGTCCGGAGAAATCCCAACAGAAGTCGGGCTCGCCATCTTCCTCAGACCCTGAGGGCCCGTAGGTTGAGACGGCCATCAGCCGGTCCCAGGGTGACCGCATACGATACCCCAGAGGGTTTGGACTCGCCTCTATGAGAATGTCCACCGAAGCGGAGTCGCTTGGTGGGTCGAGGCCGAATCCAAAAAGCGCGAGATGGGAATCGGTCGGTACCTCTTGGTCGACGGGCTGTGGCGAAGTCACGTCGGGGGCTGACTGCACCGTCGTCTCAGGTACGAGGGTGACGCCCAGCAAGTCCTTTGCGAGCGTGCTGGCGTCGTCCGTTTGCTTGAGGTTGGTGTGTTGCGGGGAGACGGCGCTCGTCTTCATCTCAGACGCGAGGTCGATGCCCGACGCGCTCTCCGTTGGGGCGCCGGCGCCGTCGACTCGCTTGACAGCCGACGAGGTGCCGCCTCCTGCTTGGCCTTGGTTGCCCCGCCTCCTCCTCCATCAGCGGGGGAGGGGACGGGACAAGCCCGAATGTCGTCCTTCCACCACGTGGGGAAGGCGTCGTCGATTTCCCCGCCGGCGGGTGGGTTGTCGACCGCCATTGTCGCTGTCGCGCGGCGGGAGAAGGAGTATCATGTCATAGCTACCGTCGAGGGACATGAACTCAAGACTCCCGAAATGGAGCACCGTCCCGGGCTGGAGAGGTTGCTGGAGACTGCCCATCTGGAGCTTGACGGGAAGCTGTTCGTCAACACGCAGCAGGCCCCTACCTGGCGCGCCAACTGTCGGCGTTTCGACCCCGGGGGGTCCCTGGACCGACGAGTAAATTGTCGCCGCGTGCCCCAGCCCAGATGGGTCGGCGCGAGGCGGAACGCGAAGGGGGGAAAGCAGCCGGAGGGAGACAGGCGTGGGAGGTGGAACCCGCGGCCTTCGTGTTAGCCCCGCACCCAGGTCGGGTGCGCTTGCAGTAGGGGGTTACAAGTGTCCACGCGGGAGGGAGCGAGCGGCCTTCCGCGAGCGCCGTCCCGTCCTTCCCCGCGCGGCCAACCCTCTGTAAGAGGGTCCTGGACCTCCCTTTTATAGGCGTAAGGAGAGGATCCAGGTGTACAATGGGGGGTGTAGCAGTGTGCTAACGTGTCTAGCGGAGGAGAGCTAGCGCCCTAAGTACATGCCATCGTGGCAGCCGGAGAGGTTTTGGCACCCAGTTCGTGTGGTGTCGTGGCCGTCGGAGGAGCGCTGGAGCCTGGCGGAAGGACAGATGTCGGGGCTGTTGATGTAGCTGAGGTGCCCGATCTTTCGGCGAGTAGAGATAATTCCGATTTGGCGGAAGATGACCCTTGCGATCCGACTACGACGAGCAAGCCCGAGGCACCAATGCAATCGCTGAACCAACTCCCTGTGGTTACCGACCTTGCTGATGCGAGATCGGCCTGATCACGAAGATCGTTTCTTGTGCGCAATCGAAGAACGAACAAGAAAAAGATGCGAGCAATCTAATCTATTACTCGAGGGTGGAGTTCTGAATACACGAAGACAGCGCAGATTTGCGCGTGTTCGAGAGTAGCTAAAGCTAACGTAAAACAAAACTCAAGAAATAAAGGAGGCGCAGCTCCTGGATAAATAGATAGGGGGCACAGCCCCTAGGGGCTGCCAACCCTAGGTCGTCCATTATGGGCCGCAGTTGGGCTGGTCGTCTATTCTTCCGGGCCTTCGTTCTTTAACAGCATGATGTAGTTCAATTCTCTTGCATGGGCCCGAGTCACTGGCCCAGGTGGAAGGGGTGGCACCTGGACTGGGGAAGATGGTGCCTGGGCTGGAGAAGGTGCTGCTGGTGTAGATGTGCTCGTGTTGGTGTTGATGTCCTCATCAGCTGTCGAGTCCTTGCTGACGTCCTCTTGCTTCCGTAAGGGGGCTGAGAGCCGCCGTCGTCATAGAGCATGCGGGGCGCCATCATTACTTGTTTAGCGGAGCGAGCCAGATGGGACGCCGGTCTTGTCCCCCATAGCCTGAGTCAGCTTGGGGTAGGGTAATGATGGCGCCTCCTGTGACGTGGTCGGTCCGAGCCCTGAGTTGGGCGAGGCGGAGCCTCCTCCGAGGTCGAGGTCGAGTCTGTCTCCCAAGGCCGAGGTCGAGTCCGAGCCTCGGGGTCGGGCAAAGCGGAGTTCGTCGTCTTCCGGGGCTGAGCCCGAGTCCGAGCCCTGGGGTCGAGCGAAGCAGAGTTCGTCGTCTTCCGGGGCTGAGCTCGAGTCCGAGCCCTGGGGTCGGGCAAAGCGGAGTTCGTCGTCTTCCGGGGCTGAGCCCGAGTCCAAGCCCTGGGGTCGGGCGAAGCGGAGTTCGTCGTCTTCCGGGGCTGAGCCCGAGTCCGAGCCCTGGGGTCGGGCGAAGCGGAGTTTCCTATGGCGCCTAAGGCCGGACTTGGTTGCTGACAGCCTCACTCTGTCGAGTGGCACAGCAGTCGGGGCGACGCAGGCGGCGCTGTCCCCTTGTCAGGCCGGTCAGTGGAGCGGCGAAGTGACTACGGTCACTTCGGCTCTGTCGACTGGAGGGCGCGTGTCAGGATAAATGTGTCAGACCACCTTTGCATTAAATGCCCCTGTAATTCGGTCGGTTGGCGTGGCGACTTGGCCAAGGTTGCTTCTTGGTGAAGACTGGGCCTCAGGCGAGCCGAAGGTGTGTCCGTTGCTGGAGGGGGTCCTCGGGCGAGACGTGAATCCTCCGGGGTCGGCTGCCCTTGCCCGAGGCTGGGCTCGGGCTAGGCGTGATCGCGTCCCTCGAATGGACCGATCCTGGACTTAATCGCACCCATCAGGCCTTTGCAGCTTTGTGCTGATGGGGGTTACCAGCTGAGATTTAGGAGTCTTGAGGGTACCCCTAATTATGGTCCCCGACAATTGTTATTCAGACTACCACCAAATCTGGATGAAGAAGGAAGATGAGCCAAAGACCAGCTTCATAACCCCCAATGGTACATATTGTTATCTTCGGATGCCTGAGGGGCTCAAGAATGCCGGGGGAAGCTTCAGCAGGATGACAGCTAAGGTCCTTCACTCTCAGATAGGCAGAAATGTGCTAACATATGTTGATGACATCGTAGTGAAGAGCATGAAGCAAGAAAACCATATTACTGATCTACAGGAAACATTTGCTAATTTTAGGCAAGCTGGCCTAAAATTAAATCCAGAAAAATGTGTCTTCAGAGTAAAGAAGGGCAAGTTCCTTGGCTGTTTAGTTTCAACGAAGGGGATCAAAGCCAACCCAAGCAAGATCGAAGCTATCCTTTGAATGGAGCCACCAAGCACAAAGAAGGGGGCCCAACGATTGACAGGAAGACTGACATCTTTGAACCGATTTATATCTAGATCAGCAGAAAGAAATTTACCATTCTTTGAAGTACTAAAGTTAGCTGAAGTTTTTCAATGGGGCCCAACTCAATAGAAAGCTTTCGAAGAGCTGAAGCAATATCTGATCGGTTTAACAACATTAACTCCACCCGTGCTAGGGGCTCCATTGCTATTGTATGTGGCAGCTTCGCACTCTGTAGTGAGTGCGGCACTTGTACAAGAGAAGCTCGAAGGACAAACTAAAAAGCAAGTCCCAGTATACTTTGTCTCTGAAGTTTTAAGTTTATCAAAGAAAAACTATACAGAATTGGAGAAGGTGTTGTATGCTGTGTTAATGGCATCCAGGAAGTTTCGGCATTATTTTCAAGCATATCACATAATTTTTCCTTCATCACAACCCCTGAAGGATATCATGAGGAATAGAGAAGCTACTGGAAGGATTGGCAAATGGGTCGTGGAGCTTAATGAATTCACTATTGACTACATGCACAGATCTTCAATTCAATCTCAAGCGCTAGCCGATTTTATCGCTGATTGGACGCCAGGGGCTCATGAAGAAGGGACAAGCAAAGATGTCGAAGCTTGGACAGTGTTTTGCGATGGTTCTTGGGGAGCCTTCGGTGCAGGAGCAGCTGCGGTCCTAGTGGCACCTTCGAAAGTCAAAACATGTTATGCAGTAAAACTGGATTTTAGTTGCACAAATAATATTGCTGAGTACGAAGCACTTCTATTGGGGCTTCGGAAACTAAGGGCAATGGGAATAAGAAGGGCCATCTTAAAGACTGATTCTCAAGTTATTGCTGGCCATGTGGATAAAAGCAGCAAGGCACGAGATCCGAAGCTTGAAAAATATCTGGATGCAGTTCGAAGGCTGGAAGCTTCCTTCGAAGGTTTTTCCGTCAAGAATATTCCAAGAGGTGAAAATGAGCATGCAGATTTGCTAGCCAAATCAGTGGCTCAGGGGCTCCCACTACCCTCCGAAGTATTTTTTGAAATAATAAAAGCACCTTCAGTTGAGCTCATGGAGAGAGCAATGCTTACTATTTCTCCAGTACACAGTGAAGACTGGAGAACTGAAATAATATCTTTCCTCCAAGGCAATTGTCTTTCAAGTGACGAAGCTTATAACAAAAGAATGGAGGCAAGAACAAGACCATATGTGTTAATAGAAGGGGAATTGTATAAACATGGAGTTTGTTCACCACTCCTTAAGTGTTTATCAAGAACTGAAGGTGTGGAATTAATGAAAGAGATACATGCAGGTCTATGTGGATCTCATATTGGATCTAGGCTCTTGTTGGGAAAAGTTTTTCGACAAGGATTTTATTGGCCGAAGGCAGCTTCGGATGCAGCAGAATTAGTCCAAAAATGTGAAGGCTGTCAAAAATGTGCAAGAGACCAGAAGCAACCTTCATCCCTCACTCAATTAATACAGCCCACTTGGTCGTTGCAAAGGTGGGGCCTCGATTTGCTAGGCCCACTTCCACCAGCATAAGGAAATCTAAAATATGTTGTGGTGGCAGTAGAGTATTTTTCCAAGTGGATTGAGGCGAAGCCTTTAGCCACAATAACTTCAGTCACTGTCTAGAAATTCTATTGGCAAAACGTTGTTTGTCGCTTCGGAGTACCGAAGGCTATTACTGTAGACAATGGAACACAGTTCGATGCTGAAGCTTTCAAGGGATTCTGTGAACAAATTGGCACGAAGATTCATTTTGCATCGGTCAGACATCCAGAGTCAAATGGACTTGTTGAAAGAGCCAATGGCATTATAATGACGGGAATAATGAAGTTAATCTTCAATCAGCCTAGAGGAAAGTGGCCAGATGAATTGATCAAAGTTGTGTGGAGCCACAACACAACAATATCAAGGTCAATAGGTTTTACACCATTCAAACTATTGTTTGGTGACGAAGCAATCACTCTAGAAGAAGCTAAGGCAGGATCAATAAGAACAATGGCTTCGGTAGAAGACAAAGCTGATTATTCTGTGGCAAAAGATGCTATAGAAGGGATCAGGCTTCAGGCCGTGGAGAATATCAATAAATACCAAGCCGAAACAATAAAATGGCGTGACAGAAAAGTTCGGCTAAAGAGCATTAAACTAGGACATTTGGTACTTCGGAGAGTAGCCAACCCAGATAAAGTAGGCAAGTTACAGCTTAAGTGGGAAGGACCTTTTCTGGTAGCATCTTCGTTAAGACCCGGTTCCTACAGATTGAAGGATATGGACGGCAACAACATTCCTAGATCTTGGAATGCGGATGAGCTTCGGCGATATTATGTCTAGCTTGATGTAATCTTTTTTCTTTCTTTTTTCTACGGTACCCTTTTCCTTTCCAAAGGGGGAGAAAGGTTTTTAATGGGGCCATAGCATGTAATTTCTCTTTTTCTTATTCAGCTCTACGAGAGCAAAATCCCCCAAATATGTAAATGTAAAAACTGAGCATGCACCATCGAGTGCAGGGAAAAAGGAAAAAACAGGGACAAGCTCGAAAGTCGTCCCTAAGGGGATGCAGAGCACGACGAAGCTACAAGAAGCCGTTCCTAAGGGAGCGCATCGTAAGTTTTCTGCTCAAAAGTCGTTCCCAAGGGAATACAGAGCTTACAGTGAAAAGTCAACGCTGATACCGCCAAAATATAAGGCCAAGCGCGAAAAGTCAACGCGATACCACCGAAATAGAAGGCGAAGAAGTTCAAAAGACGTTCCTAAGGGGATATAGAACTTACAGTGAAAAGTCAGCGCTGATACACCGAAAAATAAGCGGTGAAGCCGAAAAATAAACGACAAAGAGACTTTGGTCATTCCCAAGGGAATGAAGGCTATGGTTGTGGCTTCGTATATGTGTGTTTGGACATTCATTTGCACGACACATTACATCATACATTTGCATTCATAAACATTCATCTAGACATACATAGGATCATCATCATCATAACACAGGTGGGTGCTTCGGCTCTAAAGATAAGGCTTCGGAAAATAGAAAAAGAAGCAGTTTCATGCTTCGTTGTGTACGAAAAGAAGGGAAGGTGTTTTTCGCCTTCGGCTCAAAAAATGCTAGTTTCGTCCACAGCAAAGCAGTTCAATACATGCACAAAAAGGTAAAGATATATTACAAAGTATGCATAAATTTACAGAATTAGTATCTGATTCTTAAATTATAAAGATTTTTTACAATGATATTACAAGATTTTTTCCCTAGAATTTTTCTAGCAACGTCTTCAGCTTTGACATCATTCAGCTTCGGATCATCTAAGCTTCGGATCATCTGAGCTTCGGATCACCTGTCAGGCTTCGGCTCATTTTTCTTCAGCATCATCATCCTGTACATATTAAAACGGTATGAGAGAAGTGTAGACTTCAAGGAGAAGGTAAAATAACAGGCATAAATTTTTTACCGGCTTAAGGTGGCTTCGAGCTTCGTCGCCAGCCATTTTTCGCTCGCCTTTTACCCAAATTTGTGTTATGAATCTGTTCCCTATACTCCGAGCTAGGCTAGAGATATCAATTAAATCTATCGGAGATAAGCTAAAATTTGGTCTGTTGACAATTTTTCCATGTTCACAGCCAGATTTTATGAAGGCAACAGCGGTGCCCCGAGAAGCTAACAGAGCGCAGAAATCGGCATGTCCACCTATAACTTCGTCAAGTGCGTCAACTTCGCCTTCAATATGTTCGAAGGTTTCCGGCAGGTTCTCAACCAAAGGACTGAATTTCTCAGCACCGGCTCCGACCGAGTTGAAAACGTGTTTTAGCCGCTGCAGGCACCGGTTGTTGAAGTCCACGCATTTTTCTTGAAGTTCTTTCAATGATTTCCGCAAATTTAAATTTTTCTCGGCTTCAACTTCGAGTTTGACTTTGAAATTTTTCTTTTCCGTGGAAAGTTCATTATTCAATCTAGCAATTTTGGCCTGGGCTTCTGCCAATGAACCTTCCATGGTTCGAAGTACGAAGTCTTTCTTTTCCAGAGTAGCCTCATGGTCTTTTATCTTCTTCTCCAGGCCCTCAATTATAATTTCATTCTTTTTGTCCTCGAGGTCTTGTTGCATACTCAGGACTTTGCTCAGCAGTAAGCTCTGACAAAATAACCTTCATCAGATAACATCTTCATAATGAAACAATAAAAAGTTGAGAATTTTACCTTAAAGTTGGCATGGAATAGACTACCAGCGATATGCTGCCGCCGGTACCTACTGAGGTCTGCTTCAACCTTCGGAAGGCCAATACTCTTCGATAGAGTGCTGACAACTTTCGCCCCAGTGTGGTCCTGAAGGCATCCTAGACTTTCCTCGTTAACTCCCCCGAAGAGCAGCGCCCCGGGTTTGTACCCGCAAGATATGGCATATTCCTTCAACTCTTCTTTCTCAGCCTTTGACAATTCTTGCCCAAGTATGTCCTGAAAATTGAAGTCTTCTTCTTCCGTGATATCTTCGACTTTCTCTTTTCCTTTCCCAGGCACTGTGGCCAGAGTTTCTTCAGCAACTCTAGCAATTTCTTCTGCGGGCTCATTCAGAAGCATGTTATCAATATCAGCAAGTGTGGTTTCTAGATTTGTATCTTCGGCGGCCTCAGCTTCGGCAGTGTCAGCTTCACTTTCAGCTTCAATGGCTATGACTTCAATTGCAGCAGTGCTCTCCACGGCTGGTGTCTTTGATGTCGAGGCCACCGGCAGTGTCTGCTCGATAACTTCAACTACATGAATGATTCTTCGTTTCTTCGGCTCAGCAGGCTTCTTCGCTGCCAAAGGCTCCTTTTCCTTCTGAAAAAGCTTCATCAGATGTGGCCCTAGTGGACTTAGCTTGACAGGCAAAGATTCAGTCATTACCTTTAAAATTTCTTCCACGTCGGCAGCAGAAGGCGTTGAAGGAGCCTCTTCCTCTATATCAGTCGTTTTTGGTTTCGGAGCAGCAGCCTTTCTTTTCTTCGGAGCAGCCATCTTCGGCTCAGGGCTCAATTTTCTTTTCTTCAAAATTTCTTCATCTTTCTTCACCAATTTAGCAGCTTCTCTATTCAGAACACTAACAACTCTTTTTCTTTTTTGCCCTTCGGCCCCTCTGTCCAATCGCTCATAGTCAGGATACTCAAAATTCAGTGCATCCAAGACCTGGTTCAACCTTCGCTTCGGTCGAGTGCCGAAGGCTGCAGTCATTAGTTGATCTTCTTTTTTAGAATAGTTGCCAAGGATCTCGTTGCACATAACTTCAATCGTGTCTAACCATTCTTGGCAAGGTTCTTTGAAGTGTTTCTTGAATTTATAATAATAGGGCAACCGAACAAGTTCCTTCTTTTTCTTTTCCCCTTTGAGCTTCGGCATGTCCCATTCTTTCAAAGTCAGGAATACTCTGAAAGCTAAGAATTCTTGCACTAAATCCCTAGTGCCAATGTGCTCTGAAACGACTCGAAATTCACCAAAGGCAATTTGGCATGGTGATTCTGGCAACATGTTGCACTGGGGTCTAGTTTCTCCAAAGACTAACTCCAATGGGCTTTGAACCAGCTTCTCCTTCTTCTCGTCAACCTTAACATAAAACCACTCGGTCTTCCAGCCGGTGGGCCATTTGGTACAATAGCTAATAACTGGAGACTTTGCATCTTTGCGATAAGCAAAATTGTAACAGCCGAAATTCTCGTGCAGCCCATCTTCTCTAGCTTTTGTCTGATAATGAAGCTCATGTGTCCGGCAGAAACCTTCGGTAAGCGGGTCCTCCCCTTGGCTTCGGAGAGCCCAAATGTAAACGCTAAGCCTAACGATGGCGTTAGGAGTTAGCTGATGAAGATAAATCCCAAACTTCTCTAACACATCTGCAATCATCTCATGCAAAGGAAATCTCAATCCTGCTTTAAAGAAGCTTTTAAAGACTACCACCTCATCCTTTTCTGGCTTCGGAGTAATTTCCTCTCCACCAAAATGAACTAGCTTCCTCTTGGCTTCACTGATGTAACCTAGCTTTATCAACTTAGGCATATCACCTTCGGTAATAGTAGACCTCCCAAACTCCAGGTGGCTAGGTTTAGATGGCATGACATTGTACTCATCTTCAGTTTCACCTTCAACATCAATCTGCTCAGCTTCGGCAGCAGGGGTTCCTTCAGAAGCTTCTTCCGGCACTGCCAGCCCTGACCGTTTCATCACTTCGGAAATCGGAGCGGTTTCAACAGCTTCGGTTTCCTCTCCGTCACGTATAACCCTAGCCGTAGAACATACCCTTGCCATTTGATGATGAATTCCTCACAATTTTTGATGAAATTGCTGACTTTTTAAATTTTCGCGAAGCTCTTCCTCTTGTGACGAAGCAAAGTCAACAGCGGTGCTTCGGTTGACTACGATGAACAAGCTTCAGCTATGGTCAAATTTTTGGCAGCAAAACAGGGCAATAGCAATGAATGCTGTGGTAACTTCACACCTACCCATCTGTTTATATAGTGCCATAGGTGGGGAGGTGAATCATCAAGTCTTCCGCACCGGACGAACAGTCGCCCGCACTCACTGAGTGGTGGGCCATAGAACCCGAGAAGGTGAATCGCCAGGACGCGTTTACCCGCTACATGGTGGGACCATCTCGTGCTCAAAATTTTGTGATCGTTTCTCGGCAACGAGCTCAGGGAAGGTGTTTTCAGATCTTCGGCTCTCCGAAGCCTAGGAGACTTTTTCACGGTTCAAGCTCGTTACGAAAAATGATCTAGCACCGCGAAGGGGCTACTGTTGGGGGTATGCTTCGTCGCTGAAGATCCTATAAGGAGAAACACCTTCGGCAGATCCTCTCAAAAGCAGTGCCGAAGCTATCATCCATAAAGCTTCGGCATAGTGACTTGTCTCAAGACGAAGGAGTGAACCGACTTAAAGATGAAATGACCAATCGACCCGTGATAGCTTGTATTATGATTGTAAGCATTTGTAAAGGGCATGAATGTAATTTCTCACAGGCTGCGCCCTGTGCCTATAAATAGATGAACAGTACCCTCGTACTGTTCACGCTGGCTTGTGTTCATTCATGCGTCACGCTTGGACTTCTGCCTTCTGTAAAGCCGAAGCATTTGAGAACAAGTCCCCAACACTATGCTTGTTTTATAAAACTAAGCATATATCACGGAATAATCTAGTTCATATTATAAAGTTTCCATGCTTTAGTAATCCACTTTTCATTCCTTGTCAAAATGATTACAAAAAGGGAAACTAGTGCTTGTGTTACTAACAACGTATCTCTTGAGCTTACTTATGGAAATCTACAAAAGAGAAAGTGCATGTTTAAGTCACAAGCCTCTAGGGTTACTCTTCACCCAAAGGAAGAAAGGTAAAAGCAAAGGTATGGGAACTCTTTTTCCCATCAATGGTTATTTACTCTAAATTATCTTATTCTACCTATGTGAAGAATAAATTCTTTATTGAACTTAATTTTTGCTAAGTGTGCATTCAATCTCGTTCTCATAAATGCACTAGTCCATTAGAATCTATTTCATGCCTTTGCTATATATGTTCTCATATTGATTTGCTTCTAAGTAATGATTAATAAATTCAATATGAAGAAGTAAATTTCCTATGATTGATCAAAATGTTTAAAAGGTGCATATTCCTTTTTCCTAATAATGTGCACTAATGTTAAGGAGTTTACTTCATGTCTATGTGACTTATGATGAATTGTTTTTATTTCCTATCTAAAGAAATCATCCTTCACCATATACTCCCTTGTGCTATTAACATCTTTCTTGAGTATTTCAATAAGTTTGGAAGGAAAAAGAGACAACTACAAAGGGAGGACACTCACATGAAAGAGAAGGATATCAAGAACAACAACACCTACTTGGACAGTAAGATCTTCAAAACAATCAATGGTGTGGTTGTAAGCATTCTAAATCTTTTTCATTGTGAGAATACTAGGCTTAAGTTGTTTATTGCAAATTTTATAAGCCTTGATCAATATGTATAATGCTTCTCCCTATTTGTCTTTAAAAGTGGGTGCATCTATCCAACTCATTCAATTTCTTGATGCATATCTTTAGGGGGAGTCTATTTCTATATCTTAATTATGTTGAGACTATCGCTTTATCTTAGTAATCTCATATAATCTCTTGCATGAGAATAAGTTTCTCATGAAGTAGGCTACTATATATCAATCCAACCTGGTTAAATAATGTCACCTTTATCAAGGATTGTAGCTTTCATTGCTAAAGTAGCATATTTACTGGATTCTCCTATTCTAAGCTTATGTAGTGCATATGTTGTTCTTTTGATCACATCTGTTATTTGTTTGATCATTGAATAACTTTAATTAATGTTTCTTAGTACCGCATATACTATCAATCGATATCTCTCTTGATATGCACTAAGTTAAAAGGAGAATTCATGATACATTTATGCAATTTGTGATCCATTTGATATATGCTAACAATGACTTGGAGAAGGATCACTAGTTGTAGAACTCTCTCCTATGCAAAATATTTCTATACATTGTCTTGAATATAGGTCTTAAGCAACTAAGACTAAAGACAAAGCACAATGAAGAGAGCGTCTCTTTGTGAAGGTACAAAAGGGTAAAACTACTTCCTCTCATTTACACATGTACCTAGATCTTCCTTTTTCTCTACTTTCTTTGCACATCTTGTATAAAAGGAAGAGAAAGCATGTCCATGCATTAACCCTGCTTCATACCTAGTTTAACTTCTCAAAAATCTCACTCCTGCATTAATGCATCTTTGTTAAAACTAGATAAAGTAATTTTATTGACAAAGAGCTTAAAGCTTAACCTTGTAATGAAAATAAGCTGCCTTTGTTCCAAAGGTGGATGGTCCTTAAGCCTCTTTGAAATCCTTAAGGGAAAATGCTTAAGATGTTTATAACATGCTTTCATAAGTACATAAACGATCATGAGCATCACATTTATATTATGACATAATGCACTTCACATTCTCTATGATATAGAACTATGATTTTGCTTAATTGATATATCTTTTGATCATATCTCTTTTATGTCTATGACTAATATGTTTTTAAGAGTATTATCATGCTTAGTCATAGAATTGAAAGGGAAATGGAGTATTCGGAAAGACGACGCTTCCACTCAACTCCATCGTATTATCTACTCTTTGTCGGTATTCTGCCATCTCTCCATTGGTATAATCTTTCACTCATATATTGTTTGCCAAAGTGGGAGAGAAGTTACTAAGGGCTTATATTTCACTCACAAGTATCCGTTTTTGGCGATTCATGCCAAAGGGGGAGAAAGTATTAGCCCCAAGCAAAAGGACCGCACCACCACCAACGAATTTTAAAAATGAAGTTTTCAAATTGGCATCTTAATATGTTTTTAAAAAAAGGGGGAGAAAGTTCTAGTATCTTTAAAAATTTGTAAAACCCTCTTGAACGCTAAGAGGAGAATTTCATTAAGGGGGAGTTTTGTTTAAGTCAAAGGAAAAGCATTTGAAACAGGGGAGAAAATTTCAAAATCTTGAAAATGCTTCTTTCAATCTTAATCATATACCTTTGACTATTTGCAAAAAGACTTTGAAAAGGATTTACAAAAGAATTTGCAAAAACAAAACTAGTGGTGCAAGCGTGGTCCAAAATTTTAATAAGAAGAAAACAATCCATGCATATCTAGTAGAAACAATTGTATTGGTTTCATTCCAAGCAACCTTTGCACTTACCTTATGCAAACTAGTTCAATTCTGCACTTATATATTTGCTTTGGTTTGTGTTGGCATCAATCACCAAAAAGGGGGAGATTGAAAGGGAAATAGGGTCAAACCTTTTTCTATATGATTTTGGTGGTTGAATTGCCCAACACAAATAATTGGACTAACTAGTTTGCTCTAGATTATATGTTCCACAGGTGCCAAAGGTTCACAACAGACCAATACAAAGTTAAAAGAAAGGGTTCAAAACAAAGGAGCAAAGGAAACCGAAGTGTGCCCTGCTCTGGTGCACTGGACTGTCTGGTGTGCCACCATACAGTGTCCGGTGCACCAGGGATCGTACACTCCGAACTCTGCAGCTTCGGGTTTCCCAAGCGCAGCTCCGCTATAATTCACCGAACTGTCCGGTGTGCCACCAGACTGTCCGATGTGCCGGCGGAGCAACGGCTATCTGCACGCAACGGTCGACTCTACAAAGTGAACAGTGCAATTCAGATGTCAGAGCAGAAGGTAAGAGGGACACCGGACTGTCTGGTGTAGCACCGGACTGTCCGGTGCCGCATGAGGACAAAGCCTCCAACGGTCGACCAGCTCCAAGCCCTAACGACAGGCTGACGTGGCGGCGCACTGGACGCTGTCCGGTGGCGCGCCGGACTGTCTGGTGCGCCCATCGCCAGCAGCCTTCTCCAACGGCTACAATTTGGTTGGTGGCTATAAATACCACCCCAACCAGCCACTTCGTGGTGTGGGAGCCCAAGCAACATTCCAAGTCATATAGTTGACACATTCAAGCCATCCCAACCACCTCTATTCATTGATCCATCCTATACACAAGATTTAGACCACTACAACCGACACAAGTGCCACAAAAGAGAGAGTAAGCAAGAGAGACCTACTCATTTGAGTTTAGCACTAGTGTCTTGTGAGATTCATTGAGAGAAAGTGTGTGCTACATCTTGTGTTCATTTGTGCGTGGAGTTTTGACTCCCATTGAACTTCCTCCAAAGTTTTGGAGGCTTGTAAAGCTAGCAAGAGACACCAAAGAGTGTGGTGATCCTTGCGGGGTCTTAAGTGATCCTTGAGAAGAAGAAGAGCTCGCCGGTCATTGGTGATCGGTGGAGCGAGGGAAAGGGTTGAAAAAGACCCGTGTTGGGGGCTTGTTCTCAAATGCTAAGAGTTAAGAACAAGGCAACACAGAAAATGTTAAATATTAAGGTCCTTCGTCCTCCATCACATTATATCCCTTCGGGATATAAAGAATTTCGGACGAAGGTTACGAAGGACATACCTTCGTAAACATAACAGCGAGGGATGAAGCATTCATATAAATCATGGGGTATAAAATAGACATTCAAATGTTAACATAGAATCATTTCTATTTTTATTAATACGAATAAATATAAATGACAGATATACCTTCGGTCTTGAGGAAGGCAAGAGCACAGGTGCGATGTGAAGGCAAATGACAGGTTCGCGTGAACAGTACAGAGGTACTGTTCATCTATTTATAGGCACAGGTCGCAGCCTGTGACAAATTACAATTATGCCCCTTACAAAAGTTTACAACATTGACTCAGACCACTTATGGATAAGAAGGTCATTCTATTTCTATGTCGGTTTGAAACGCCGAAGCTCCATGAAAAGGAGCCTTCGGCCATCTCTTGGAGACGACTTCAGCCGAAGCTGCTTCTTCGTGTGAGACCTTCGGCGCACCGAAGCACGACCCCAACAGTAGCCCCTTTCGCGGTGCTAGATCGTTTTTCGTAACGAGCTTGACCCGTGAAAAAAGAGCCTCTTCAGCTTCGGGAAGCCGAAGGTCCAAAAAACACCTTCCCTGAGCTCGTTGCGGAGAAACGATCCGACTTCCGAGCACGTGCCAGGCCCACCTTGCAGAGTTACTGTTTGATCTTTGCGGTCCACTGCTCAGCGAGTACAAGTGACCGCCCGTCTGGTGTAAAAATCTTGCCGCTTCGCCTTCTTACCTGCAGTACTATATAAACAAGCGGGTAGGTGTGAAGTTACCACAGCATTCATTGCTATTTGCACTGTTTTGCTGCCAAAATTTTTCACCATAACCGAAGCTTGACTCTCAGAATCGAACGAAGGTCAGTCTCGACGTCTGCTTCGTCAGAAAGGAGAGCTTCGGAGAAAAGGAAAAAAGAAAAAAGTTTCTGACTTCCCCAAACTCAGAATTTAAATGGCGAGAGTGCGGTCTACTGCCAAAGTTGTACGTGAGGGAGACGAAGCCGAAGGTTCGGACACTGTGCCCATCTCCGAAGCGATGCAGCGCTCCGGTCTAGTGACTGCGGAAGAAAGGCCTGCTGCCGAAGCAAACCCAACAACAGCCGAAGGAGAAGAAGAAAACATTGAAGGGACTGACCCCGAGGATGACTACCACATTGCCATGCCCAGCAAGCCCAGTCACCTAGATTTTGGGAAATCAACTGTCTCAAAGGCTGACCTTTCGAAGATGGTAAAAGCAGGTTATTTCAATGAAGATCAGAAGAAGCTACTTCGCTTCGGGGGAGAAGAAACCACCCCGAAGCCAGAGGAGGATGAGATTGTTATCTTCAAGAGTTTTTTAAAAGCTGGGCTAAGATTCCCTCTTCACAATATTGTTGCGGAGATACTGAGGAGGTTTGGCATCTACTTCCATCAATTGACTCCTAACGCCATCGTTAGGCTCAATGTTTATATCTGGGCCCTCCGAAGCCAAGCTGTGGAGCCGTTTGCTGATAGCTTCTGCCGAGTTCACGAATTACATTACCAAACCAAGGCCAGGAAAGATGGGCTACATGATAATTTCGGTTGCTACAATTTTGCCTACCGGAAGACAACAAAGTGTCCTGTAATCAGCTACCGAAGCAAATGGCCAGCAGGCTGGAAATCTGAATGGTTTTATGTAAAAGTTGACGAAGACAAAGAAAAATTGGTACAAAGCCCTCTGGATTTGATCTTCGGAGAGACGAGGCCACGATGCCGCATCGGCGATCTAAAAGGTCCCACCTGGGCTGCTCTGGGTGAATTTGAAATTATTTCGGAAAATATTGGCACCAGGGATCTAGTTCAGGAGTTCTTGGCATTCAGAATTTTCCCTACTCTAGAAGAGTGGGAAATGCCGAAGCTGAAGGGAGAGAGGAAGAAGGGGGAGTTGGTTCGTCTCCCCTATCACTTTAAATTCAAGAAGTACTTTAAAAAGCCCTGCAAAGAGTGGTTAGACACAGTTGAGACAATGTGTA
Source organism: Zea luxurians (assembly GCA_029449295.1). Classification (NCBI taxonomy): domain Eukaryota; kingdom Viridiplantae; phylum Streptophyta; class Magnoliopsida; order Poales; family Poaceae; genus Zea; species Zea luxurians. Next base: position 4,999,318 of record JAOPSE010000005.1, on the reverse strand, counting down.
ATGAAATCTTGGGGAATTACTCCAAAAAAGAGGATCAATTAATGACAGCGGCCTTCGGCACCCGACCGAAGCGAAGACTAAACCGAGTATTCGATGCCCTGGGCTTCGAGTACCCAGACTATGAGCAGTTGAACAAGGGTGCCGAGGGCCACAAAAGAAAAAGAGTAGTCGAAACTCTGACAAAGGATGAAGAGCAACCGGCAGCAGAGAAGAAAATTCCGAAGAAAAGGAAAATTTCAACTCCGAAACGGAAAATATCCGAAGAAGAGATGACCCCCACACCGCCTTCTACCAGCGACGTGGAAGAAATTTTAAAGGTAATGACTGAACCCATGCCCACGAAGCTAAGTCCATTAGGGCTCCAACTGACGAAGCTTTTTCAAAAGGTGGACGAGCCGGATCAGACGAAGATAAGCAAACCCAAACGGCAAAGAATCATTGCGGTAACTGAAGTTATCGATAAGACACCGCCAAGAGCGTCAGTTCAAAAAACAGCAGCTGCCGAAAGCACCAAAAACGTCGAAGTCGCACCTTCGGAGGTCGCGGCTACCGAAGCCGCTACAACCGAAGATGTTAATTTGGAATCAACCATTGAGGATATTAACAAAATTTTGGAAGACATAGATGCAGAAGAAGCTGGTGTTGCTACTGAAAAATCCATGGCCACAGTGCCTGAAAAAGGAAAAGAAATAGCCGAAGATACTTCGGATGACGAAGCCTACACCTTTCAGAATTTAATTGGGCAAAAACTGACGAAGGACGAAATAGAAGAACTTAAAGATTATGCCAAATCTTGCGGCTACAAGTCAGGTGCCCTCCTATTTGGAGGTGTAGACGATGAAAAACTAGGCTGCATTCGAGACCAGACTGGAGCTAAGGTAATCGGTACTCTATCAAAGAGTATCGGTTTTCCGAAGCTAGAGTCAGACATCAGCCGCTACCGACGACAACATATCGTCGGCAGCTTATTTTATTCTAACTTCAGGGTAAACAACCTTTTCTCTGGTTTTTATTGCTGTTAACAATGAAAATATTACTAACATAAGTTGTTTCTGTACAGAGCATGCTACTGAGCAAAGCTCTGAAGATGCAACAAGACTTGGAGGACAAAAAGCACGAAGCTATAATTGAAAACTTAGAAAGCAAAATAAAAGATCAATCTGCCATCATTGAAAAGAAGGACTTCGAGCTCCAATCGGCCGAAGGCTTACTGGCTGAGACTGAGGCTAAATTATTAGAGTTGAATTCGAAGCTTATCAATCAATCAAAACAATTTGATCAGGAGAAGCTAGAACTGAATTCGAAGCTTCAAGCCGAAGTCCAGACCAGCTCAGAATTGAAGAAAACATTAACAAGCCTTCAAGACAAATGCTTGAACTTTGGCAATAATTGCATTGGACGATTAAAGAAGATATTTTACTCTGTTGGAGCCAGCAGCGGGAAATTTAACCCTTCAGCAGAAAATTTACCCCAGACCTTCGATCATATTGAGGCTGAAATCGAGGAGCTTGACGAAGTTATAGCCGGGCACGGCGACTTCTGTGCCTGGGTAGCTTCTCGGGGTACCGCTGCTGCATTTCTGAAGGCCGGCTGCGAACATGGAAAAATTGTCAATAGGCCCAACTTCACCTTATCTCCATCAATCCTGGATGATATGCCTGACCTCGCCCGAAGTATCTCCAATAGATTTATAAAAATGATATGGACAAAAGGCGGGCGGGAGAAGGCTGGAGACGAAGCCCGAAGTCATCTTGAACCGGTAAGAAATGATATTTTGTACTTACCTTTTCCTTTGGACTTGATTTTTACTCACGATTCCTTGATTCATGTAGGATGGGGAAGGTGAAGATGATGCCTAAGATATGTCGCCGAAGCTGTCGCCGAAGCTGAAGCTTAACGAAGATTAGTAGAAGTGTGCTATAGAGAAACTCAGGATAATTTTGTAACAACTCTTGTAAATGAAATTAAACTGTTCTTCAAAGAACTTTGTACATACCTTGTAATATATTCTTACCCTTCGATTGAGGCGCTTTGATGTGGACGAAATCAGTATTTTGAGCCGAAGGCGAAAAAACACCTTCCCTTCTTTTCGTACACAACGAAGCATAAAAACAATTCTTCTTTTTGCCGAGCCACGAAACTTTTCTCTTTTGTACACAACATAGCGTAACAAAATAAAAAACCACTTCACCGAAGCTTTTCTTTTTGCCGAAGCGACCACTTGGGAACACAAATGCTATGAATGAATGCTTATGCATGCAAATGCTATGATGTAATGTAATGTGCGAATGAATGTCCGAAGCGTATGTCCGAAGTCACATTGTCAGCCGTTACTTCCTTAGAAACAACCACACATTAGCTCTGCATTCCCTTAGGAACGTCTTCGGAGCCTCTTCGCCTTTTACTTAGGCAATATCAGCGTTGACTTTTCGCTGTAAGCTCTGCATCCCCTTAGGGACGTCTTTGGAGCTTCTTCGCCTTTTACTTAGACGGTATAAGCTCTGCATTCCCTTGGGAACGACTTTGGAGCTTCTTCGCCTTTTACTTTCGGCGGAATCAGCGTTGACTTTTCGCTGTAAGCTCTGCATCCCCTTGGGGACGTCTTCGGAGCTCTTTTTTTTTCTTCTTTTCCAGTTTCGGCACTCGATGGTGCGCTCTCAGCTTTTACATTTACATTCTTTGGGGGATTTTGCTCTTATAAAACTAAAAAGGAAAATTACATATGATGGCCCCATTAAAAACCTTTCTCCCCCTTTTAGAAAGGAAAAGGGTGCCATGAAAAAGAAGAGAAAAGAGAAAATTACATCGAGTTATACATAAAACCGCCGAAGCTCATCCGCATTCCAAGATCTTGGAATTTCATAGCCATCCATGTCCTTTAGTCTGTACGAACCAGGCCTTGACGAAGATACTACTAAGAAAGGCCCTTCCCATTTCAGTTGCAACTTGCCCACTGTATCCGGGTTGGCCACTCTCCGAAGCACCAAGTGTCCTGGCTCAATATTTTTTAGCCGGACCTTTCTATCTCGCCATTTTACTGTTTCGGCCTGGTATTTATTGATATTCTCCACGGCTTGGAGCCTGATCCCTTCTAAGGCATCTTTTTCCACGAGACAAGTATCTTCGGCACCTGGTTCTGCCGAAGCTACCACTCTTATTGATCCAGCTTTAGCTTCTTCTGGAGTTATTGCTTCGTCACCAAATAACAACTTGAATGGGGTAAAGCCTGTAGACCTTGATGTTGTTGTGTTATGGCTCCACACCACTTTGGTCAACTGATCTGGCCATTTTCCCCTTGGTTGATTAAAGATTAGCTTCATTATTCCTGTCATTATGATGCCGTTGGCCCTTTCAACAAGCCCATTCGACTCCGGATGCCTAACCGATGCAAAATGGATCTTCGTGCCAATCTGATCACAGAAATTTCTGAAATCTTCGGAGTCGAACTGTGTTCCATTATCTACAGTGATGGCCTTCGGCACTCCGAAGCGACAGACAATGTTCTGCCAGAAAAATTTTTGGACAGTGGCCGATGTTATTGTGGCTAATGGCTTCGCCTCAATCCACTTGGAAAAATACTCCACAGCCACTATAACATATTTCAGATTGCCTTGAGCCGGTGGTAATGGACCCAGCAGGTCGAGGCCCCACCTTTGCAATGGCCAGATGGGTTGTATTAGCTGTGTTAAAGACGAAGGTTGCTTTTGATCTCTTGCACATTTTTGACAACCTTCGCACTTTTGAACTAACTCCGCTGCATCCGAAGCTGCCTTCGGCCAATAAAATCCTTGGCGGAATACTTTTCCAAGTAACGGCCTGGATCCAATGTGGGATCCGCACAGGCCTGCATGTATCTCCTTCATCAACTCTATACCTTCGGCTCTAGACAAGCACTTAAGCAGCGGGGCACAAACTCCACGCTTGTATAACTCCCCTTCTATCATGACATAAGGACGAGCTCTTGCATCTATCCTTTTATTATAAGCTTCGTCATCTGATAAGAAGTTACCCTGAAGGTAAGAGATTATTTCAGTTCTCCAATCTTCACTGTACACAGGAGAAATGTTAAGGACTGCTCTTTCAAGTAGCTCCACTGAAGGTGCCTTTATTGTTTCGAAGAACACATCCGAAGGTAGCGGCAGCCTCTGTGCTGCAGACTTGGCCAATAAATCAGCATGCTCATTCTGTCCTCGAGGGATATTCTTAACAGAAAATCCTTCGAAGGAAGCTTCGATCCTTCGGACCGTGTCTAGGTATTTTTCAAGCTTCGGGTCTTTAGCCTTGCAACTTTTGTCAATATGACCCGAAACAACCTGAGAATCAGTTTTAAGGATCGCCCTTCTGACCCCCATTGCCTTTAGTTTGCGAAGACCCAGGAGCAAGGCTTCGTACTCAGCGATATTATTTGTGCAGCTGAAGTCAAGTCTTGCTGCATAGCAAGTTTTAACCTTGGACGGAGAGACCAACACAGCAGCTGCGCCTGCTCCGAAGGTTCCCCAAGAGCCATCACAAAACACTGTCCATGCTTCGGCATCTTTATTCGCTTCTTCGTCCTGAGCCCCTGGCGTCCAGTCGGCAATGAAATCTGCCAATGCTTGAGACTGAATTGAGGATCTATGCACATAATCAATGTAAAATTCATTGAGTTCCGCAACCCATTTTCCAATACGCCCAGTAGCTTCTCTATTCCTCATGATGTCCTTCAACGGCTGCGAAGAGGGAACAATAATGTTGAATGCCTGAAAGTAATGCCGAAGCTTCCTGGATGCCATTAAAACGGCATACAACACCTTCTCCAGCTCTGTATAATTTTTCTTTGAAACACTGAGGACCTCAGACACAAAATATACTGGGACCTGCTTCTTGACTTGTCCATCAAACTTCTCTTGAACAAGCGCCGCACTTACCGCTGAGTGCGAAGCTGCCACATACAACAACAGAGGAGCCCCTGGTGTTGGTGGAGTTAATGTTGTGAGATCTATTAAATATTGCTTCAGCTCTTCGAAGGCTTTTTGTTGACTTGGGCCCCATTGAAAGACTTCAGCTGACTTCAGCACCTCGAAGAATGGTAAGTTTCTTTCCGCTGATCTGGATATAAATCTGTTGAGGGATGCCAGTCTTCCTGTCAATCTTTGGGCCCCCTTTCTTGTGGTTGGTGGCTCCATTCGAAGTATAGCTTCAATTTTATTTGGGTTAGCTTCGATTCCCTTCGTTGAGACCAAACATCCAAGAAATTTACCCTTCTTCACTCCGAAGACACATTTTTCTGGATTCAGCTTCAGCCCAGCTTGTCTGAAGCTGGCGAAGGTCTCCTGCAAATCAGCAATATGATTTTCTTGCTTCGTGCTCTTTACGATGATGTCATCAACATAGGTCAACACATTTCTGCCTATCTGAGATTGGAGAACCTTCGCAGTCATTCTGCTGAAACTCCCTCCAGCATTCTTGAGCCCCTCAGGCATCCGAAGATAGCAATATGTACCACTTGGGGTTATGAAGCTAGTCTTCGGCTCATCTTCCTTCTTCATCCAGATTTGATGATAGCCTGAGTAGCAGTCCAGGAGACTCATGAGCTCCGAAGAAGCTGCTGCATCAACTAAAGAATCTATCCTTGGCAGCGGGAATTCATCCTTCGGACAAGCCTTGTTGAGATCTGTGAAATCAATACACATTCTCCACTTGCCATTGGCCTTCTTTACCATAACAGTGTTAGCTAGCCACTCTGGGTACTTCACTTCTCTGATAACTCCTGCACTGAGGAGTCTTTTCACTTCATTGCGAGCCCCTTCGGCCTTATCATCAGACATTTTCCGAAGCCTCTGCTTTCGGGGTCTGAAGGATGGATCAACATTAAGCGAATGTTCAATAACATCCCGATTTACTCCGCAAAGATCATTAGCTGACCATGCAAAGACATCTTTGTTATTGAATAAAAACCTTATCAAGGTTTTCTCCTGGTCTTCAGATAATTGCGAGCCCAACAACACCTTCTGCTCTGCTACATCTTCACACAATAACATAGGCTTTGGCTGATCCGCTGAAGCTGCCTTCTCCCTCCTGAATTTGTACTGTTCACAAGCTTCAGCTCCATCTATATTATGGATTGCCTTGGAATCAGTCCAGCTTCCTTCGGCCCTTCTAGCAGCTTCCTGGCTTCCATGAATAGCAATAGGTCCTTGGTCCGAAGGTATCTTCATGCAGAGATAAGCTGGGTGAAGAATTGCTTCGAAAGCATTAAGAGTTCCACGACCAATGATAGCATTATAAGGATACTCCATGTCAACAATATCAAACACAATTTGCTCAGTCCTTGTGTTGTTGACAAATCCGAAGGTTACCGGCATGGTAATCTTCCCAAGGGCCACAATCTGCCGCCCTCCGAAGCCACAAAGAGGGTGCGTAGCATCATGAATCTTGTCTTCGGGCTCTTGCATTTGTCTGAAGGCTTTAGCAAATATAATGTCAGCTGCACTGCCTGTGTCAACTAGGACATTGTGGACCAGAAATCCTTTGATCACGCAAGAGATAACCATGGCATCATTGTGGGGATAATCCTTAAGCTGAAGGTCTTCCTGAGAGAAGGTAATTGGAATATGGGACCATTTTGACTTGATGAAGGGTCCCTGCACTCCAACATGCTGCACCCTTCTCTGAGCCTCCTTCTTCTGCTTCTTGTTAGCCGGTTCTGAGCAAGAACCGCCTGTTATCGGGAGCACCAGCTTCGAAGCCGAAGCAGCTCCAGCTTGGTTGTTGAACGAAGCCATCAGCTCAGAAAAGTGGAAGTGAGTTCACCGGAGGTGGGCGCCAATGTTGGGGGCTTGTTCTCAAATGCTAAGAGTTAAGAACAAGGCAACACAGAAAATGTTAAATATTAAGGTCCTTCGTCCTCCATCACATTATATCCCTTCGGGATATAAAGAATTTCGGACGAAGGTTACGAAGGACATACCTTCGTAAACATAACAGCGAGGGATGAAGCATTCATATAAATCATGGGGTATAAAATAGACATTCAAATGTTAACATAGAATCATTTCTATTTTTATTAATACGAATAAGTATAAATGACAGATATACCTTCGGTCTTGAGGAAGGCAAGAGCACAGGTGCGATGTGAAGGCAAATGACAGGTTCGCGTGAACAGTACAGAGGTACTGTTCATCTATTTATAGGCACAGGTCGCAGCCTGTGACAAATTACAATTATGCCCCTTACAAAAGTTTACAACATTGACTCAGACCACTTATGGATAAGAAGGTCATTCTATTTCTATGTCGGTTTGAAACGCCGAAGCTCCATGAAAAGGAGCCTTCGGCCATCTCTTGGAGACGACTTCAGCCGAAGCTGCTTCTTCGTGTGAGACCTTCGGCGCACCGAAGCACGACCCCAACAACCCGTCCTTAGTGGACTCCTCAACGGGGACTAGGCCTTCGAGGGCCGAACCTCGATAAAACAAATCACCCATGTCTCTTGTGTTCATTTATTGTGATTTGTTTGCTTTCCCTCATACTAAGTTTTTCTTGCACTATTCTTTGCTAAAATTATTTAGTATTGTTTCAAATTAAATTCTCATTTAAGTGAAGCAACACCTTGCAAGAAAGAACTTGTGTTATTGCTCGTCTTATCTAAGCCTTCTTGCTTTATTCTCATAGACCTATTAGTTGTATTGATTTATCAATTCTGCATTATTTGAAAGCAATACTCTTTACAAGCAAAGGACTTAGCTTTTATACTCTGATAATTGTGTATCTTGTTCTAACCACTAATCAAGGGATCTAGTTGGGGTGTAAAGTTATAATTTTCAGGTTTCGCCTATCCACCCCCCCCTCTAGGTGACTTTCAGTCCCTCTCTCCGCTCAGGTTGGGGTCCGGTACCACCATATGGCTCGTAGGCACGTGGCAGGAGATTTTGGCTAGAAGCAAGCTCGCCGCCCGCATTTAATGCGAGCGGTGGATGTGTGCCCTGCTGCGCATATGGCATGTGTAGGATTTTGTTAGATAGCTTAGACGCGAATGATTGCTCCACACGTTATCGATACAGGAAGTTGTGTCTCTGCATCACGCGCATGGGCGCCGCCATCATGAGTAGTCGTTGGCTCGGGCAGCACGCGCACGTCCATTGCATTAACACCACCACACATCAGCAGGGTTGGCCCCTACTTACGTCAGCACACAAGTCTTACTTCGCGGCTGGCACAAGCCGGCGAAAGGGGTGGAGGACACGCCTGATCGGAATCTACACACGATGGTCGAGGAGAAGATCTCTATCCAACATAGCCTTTCCTCTACATGTTATATACATTTAATACTAGATCGCTGGGACCCACCCGTCGAGGCTGTATGTGCCCCCTTGGACTATAAAAGGGGCCACATACATTACAAACTCAAGCATGAGACTAAGGTTTTCAGTGATAAATATAATGAAATAATGTGAAAGTGATGAAGGAGAACTTCATATCTGACTCATTTCATAGGCCTTGTCATTTTATTCCATCTTTCTTCATAAATGAATGTACAAGCATACCTCTTGTTCCTATACACAGGATGACACTGTTTGGAACCAAATTGAGCCTTGCGGACGGTCCGCGCCTGGGGGCCGGACGGTTCGCGCGTGCGCAGAGCAGATTAGGGTTCCGAGTTTTGTGCTACGGTTGTTAGCTAAATTCGCGGGATTTGCTCGGAAATTAGTTTGTAAAGGGTCCAGCCCCCCTCCTCTATAAATAGAGAGGTATACGGCCGATTTGTAATCATCAATCGAATCAATACAACTTCTATTTCGCATTTATTTCCTGTACAATTAGGAGTAGTTCTAGTCTAGTTTAGGTTTAGCCTCTCAATCCCTAAATCCTCCGCTTCTCTTCGACTCTACATCGATTAGAGGAGTCTAGGTCGGCCTGCTCGAGCCTAGATAACTCCTAGGATCTCTCCTCCCTGACGGGGTCCCTCCCAGGAGCGAGATCTAGGCGCCGCCGACGATCTTCCGCCGCCCCTGCACACGCGCGGACCGTCCGGCCCTAGGGCGCGGACTGTCCGGCCGTCAGGCAGGGAACCTTAGCTCCTGCGCCAGGTCGCGGACCGTCCGGCCCTATGCCGTGGATCGTCCGCGCCTGACCAGAGAGCACCACCGCCTCACGCCAGGTCGTGGACCGTCCGACCCTATGCCGCGGACCGTCCGCGCCTGACCAGAGAGCACCGCCGCTGGTTCTTTTGAAGTGATTGGCGCCTCCAAAAAGGCACCAACATACTTTTTGGCGACTCCGCTGGGGACAACACATATAGACCTATCAAATCGGCCCTCAATGGCCTGTTCAAGAGATAGCTTTGAAGTTTCCACCAGCAATATCATCACACCGACATGGGAAACCTTGCCGGCTGAAGAACAGCTCCTGTTCGAGGAGCGCCAGGAGCAGCTCATCCAAGAAGCAAAGGTGAAGTTCCTGGCCGACTTCAAAGTGGACAGGAACAACAAAGTCGTTCGGCAACGGGCGACAGATCCGGCTTCGCTCCGACCTACTACGATTACCCCCAATGTAAGTAACACCAACGAACTCCAATCTCTTAGAGCTTACATAGATGAACAACGAGAACAGTTACAACGTATCGTAGGGGATATACAAAATGATCATAAAAGGCTAGTGTGTGTGCTTCATAAGTCTACTATGTCAAATCTTCCTTCGCACGAGGTTGAATTGAGGGAATACACACATAATTCATCGGCTACAGGTTGTCATGACCAGTCACAACCCCTTTATGGGATGCCGATGGACATGTACCCTAGGCAACGACAGCCTCCCATGCACATCAGTGATAAATTTGCCGATCTGTACATGTCCGGACCGTCCGCACGTGAGCGCGGATCGTCCGGGCCAGTGGCGGCTGATCCTATTTTTAGAAGCGAATTACCGAGACCTGCACCCAAGCCGCCACATGCCGTGCAAACCCTAGATAACCCATTTGGACCATCTGCGTATGGCGACAGACAGTCCGAATACAATGTCGGACGGTCCGGCCATATGGCCGGACAGTCCGCGCACGGAGCCGGACGGTCCGCGTATTTAACTGGACGGTCCGGCGCAGAGTTTTTTTAAGGAGGATGGATATCCAACTCCGTATCCGTCCCAGCTAGACTCCCCATCTCACTATACGACGCACCAGCACCATAATATAATCTATCAAACCCGTGAGAGTGAATACTTTCCAGCCCCTAGAAGGCCGGAAAGGAATGGCCAGTCCTATGAGCCTCATAGGGCATGCATTAACGCGCCGCAAAACCCAAACCAATGGGGAGGAAAACAATATACCAACATCCAAACAAACTCACCCATATTGGGTCAAAGAGTCGATGGTCTCCCACCGGCTGCCATCGATATAGTAAGGGAGGAAATAGCTGGGGCGTTCCGAGATAAGCTCGGAGTTAGTATAGTCCCCGGGGGGCAGTCATATCGGAGACCTTATTATAGCCAGTTTGACCGGCTCCCATACCCACAGGGGACCAGAATACCCGAATTCGTAAAGTTTTCGGGTGACCAAGAAAAGAGCACGCGTGAACACATAGACCAGTTCTTAGCAGAGTTAGGAGAATTGGCCGACATCGAAGCATTACGTGCACGTTTATTTTCATTATCTTTAATAGGGACTGCATTCACATGGTATGCCACGCTCCCTCCTAATTCCATTTTGTCGTGGGGAGATTTAGAACAAAAATTTCATGAACATTTCTTCTCTGGCGATTATGAGCTAGATTTAGTAGACTTAGTGGCCCTACGACAAGAAAAGGATGAATCGGTTAGTGATTACATCCGGAGATTCCGGAATACGAGAAACCGATGCTTTCAAATTTATTTAACAGATAAACAACTGGCAGGAATAGCTAGAGATGGCAATGGGTACAAACCCGCTGGGTTTTGCCATCCCAAACCCGTACCCGTGAAAAATATCTATGCCCATTAAAAAACCCGTACCCATGACGGGTTTGAGATTTTGACCAAACCCGTACCCATCGGGTTAGCGGGTACCCATGGGTTACCCGCGGGTTTCATCTCCAATATACTTGTTCTTCTCATAATCAATAAGTATCGTAATGATTAATGAGATCATGATCCAAATTTTATGTAATGAACAACGAGTTCATGATTTGGTATAAAAATTATTAGTAGAGAGAATGAAATACAAATAATAAGTTGTATAATTAAGTGACCTTGCACTAAGTTATCCATCCATCACATATATAACACTAGTAAAAACTATAATAGCAAGCAAGCAACACTCTCACCGACTACTGATACATTCACTAGTTGATAAAGTTAGGAAGTAAATAAGGAATAACAAGTGTGTTGTTCATTTATAAAATAAAATGACAATATGCACTAGGTTTGGCCGGGTTTAAAAAACCCACGGGTTCACGGGTTTGGGTACTATAGGAACAAACCCGTACCCATAAACCCGTCGGGTATAGATTTATGCCCATTAACAAACCCGTGGGTATGAAAATTGACCCAAACCCGTACCCTAATGGGGTAAAAACCCATCGGGTTTCGGGTACCCATTGCCATCTCTAGGAATAGCCTTTGATGGATTGCGCTATTATTTAAAAGAGAAATTAGAAGGCATCCAGTTCTTTACGCTAGCACAATTACATCAGAAAGCTTCGGCTTGTGAAAGCCGAAGCAAAGAACTAGTCAAAACGGTTCATCATAATGTCCATATAGTAGAACACAATCAAAGTAGTTCGGACGGTGAACCAAAGGAAATTCACACTGCCGAAATAGTTTGGCCTGAGCAGGCCAAATCTTCGGCTTGCTCCTCCTTGCAGCCAGTTCAAAAGAAACAGCAGGAGGAGATTAAGTTTACATTTAATGTTGGCAAATGTGATAAGATATTCGATGAATTACTAAAAAATGGTAACATTAAAATTGATTATATCGTTCCACCTGCCGACGAACTAAAGCGTCGCGCATACTGCAAGTGGCACAACTCATTTTCCCATGCCACTAATGATTGTAATGTGTTCCGACGACAAATCCAATCGGCCATTAACGAAGGACGATTGAAATTTCAGGAGGACACGGAGCCCTTTCCAATGAATATGATCGACTTCAAGGGCAAAAGGGTCCTAATTCGGCCCAGCACAACCGATAAGGGTAAAGACAAAGAAGTCATCATCGGCAACTCACGGGAGGCCGATGGAAATAACAAAATTTCTTGCAGGAAAGTGGTGGCCGAGAAGACTCATGATGGAGGAGAGACACTGAAAGTAACCATCACAAACTCCGGCACTGGGGGGCAAGCGCAGACAAGGAGATATGCGCGATAACCCATACTACGCATCGCGGACGGTCCGGTGTCCAGGCGCGGACGGTCCGGAGCATTCCAGCGGACGGTCCGGCAACGCCGAAGAGCCGCGGCGATCACGTACCTTCAAACCGCGACGACTAGAAATAGGTACGTGGAAAACTAACACGTTCAAGGCAACTGGTCGGTTGGTAAAATTTAGCCTGACCTTTGATCAATTATTGTCTAAATATAAGGCTGGCCCCAGCGACCGACCACCAAAGGGACCTCGCTTACCCACCCAGGTGCGATGGCAGGTTAGGCCTATTGGACCACCACACCAATCGGAAAGGACGGGAGGTCATAATGTTCAATTAAGACCTAACGTACCTGCATGGACACCTCCACCACCATATCCACCTATGCCATATCCATACACATACATACCTCCACCATATGTCCCAAATCAAATGTGGGGCATGCCACCATACCCATTTGGGATGCCACAGTACCCCACTTGGGGGGCATCCCAAACATCTGTATTCAATAGGTTGACACCTCCAGTACAAGACCGATTGAGAGCCCCTCAATCTGGTCCACGAGCACAGGCCCAGCAAGATTGCCGAACAACTCGGCCCCAAAGGTTGACTAATCCGGCAGGGGGGCATACAGCTACAACCTCCAACAGTACGAAAAAGGGAGACATCATTAAAATAGGAACGACAGATGTCGTCGTACAACAAAATAACGAAGGACCGATGATTTTTGGTGAATCGGCCAACACAAACAAAAAAGAAAGTACGACTGTCAATAAAATAGCCGATCCAAAATACTCCATGCCCCAATGGTGCCCATCGGGATTGACACGATCGCAAAAGCGAAAATTACAGCGCCTTAGAGCAAAGGAGAATCAGGAGAAGGAGGCGGAAAAAATATTCAATGACACATATCCGCAGTATCCGCCACCACAAAAGAGATGGAGACCAAAGGCCGTTGAGGAAAATCAAACGGCCATAAAGACAAAAAAATAAAACAACAACTGTGCAGCTCTTTGCAGGTATAGCAGATAGTCCGGCTATAAAGACCGGACCAACCGTACAGGGCGCGGACCGTCCGACCCCTGAGGCCGACTCATCCGCAATACACCATGACACCTGCAACGGCGTACCAACACCCATGGAGGAAGACGACCTACAAGGAAAAGACCTGGTCGACTACAAAGCTACGCCAGAACACTTAGAAAATTAGGAAAGCAAGGTGACGAATTGGTCAGGACCAGTATGGCGCTCGGCGGTATTGCGACTAACAGTTCGATTAAAGTTAAAGGGGTCAAGTCCGTTGAGTCAACCATCGGGATTAAGGCCACTGCGTATCATCCTAGTAAGTGTCAATATGCCTAAGAAAACTGATGTGATCACATCGAGTTAGTTGCTTTTGGTTCGCTCAGCTCCACCAAAAGGCAGGGGGCATATGTTTGGAACCAAATTGAGCCTTGCGGACGGTCCGCGTCTGGGGGCCGGACGATCCGCGCGTGCGCAGAGCAGATTAGGGTTTCGAGTTTTGTGCTACGGTTGTTAGCTAAATTCGCGGGATTTACTCGGAAATTAGTTTGTAAAGGGTCCAGCCCCCCTCCTCTATAAATAGAGAGGTATACGGCCGATTTGTAATCATCAATCGAATCAATACAACTTCTATTTCGTATTTATTTCCTGTACAATTAGGAGTAGTTCTAGTCTAGTTTAGGTTTAGCCTCTCAATCCCCAAATCCTCCGCTTCTCTTCGACTCTACGTCGATTAGAGGAGTCTAGGTCGGCCTGCCCGAGCCTAGACAACTCCTAGGATCTCTCCTCCCCGACGGGGTCCCTCTCGGGAGCGAGATCCAGGCGCCGCCGGCGATCTTCCACCGCCCCTGCGCACGCGCGGACCGTCCGGCCGTCAGGCAGGGAACCTTAGCTCCTGCGCCAGGTCGCGGACCGTCCGGCCCTGTGCCGCGGACCGTCCGCGCCTGACTAGAGAGCACCACCGCCTCGCGTCAGGTCGCGGACCGTCCGGCTCTATGTCGTGGACCGTCCGCGCCTGACCAGAGAGCACCGCCGCTGGTTCTTTTGAAGTGATTGGCGCCTCCAAAAAGGCACCAACAGACACAAAGATTCTTCATAGGCTAAGTGAGACGAAGTGTGAGCCTTCAAAAAGGTATTTTATGCAGGGCACTATTCATCTATTTACAGAGAAGAAGAACCATATTTGTATGAAATTACAACCATGCCCTCTGCTTAAGGCTTTACACTTATTATTTATAAATGATGTACGGATAATGGCTGTCTTTTTCCTCTCTTTCTTGTTGTGCAAGTCTTGGACTCCTTTTTCTACGTCAGCTTGCGCTCGAAGTCTTCCATACCGTATGCTGATGGCTTCGATTCGACACGTTTTTGGACGAAGCTTTTCTCTGCACCGAAGCTGCCATCTTCGTCTAGCCTTCATTGTTCACCTGAAACATACTTTGTTATACTGAAGTAGTACATGTGTTTTGATGACCTTCGGCAAGGTATGACCATAAAAGCGACGATCTTCCACACCGTGATCACCAGCGCCAACGCGATTAGGCCCCGCATCTATCATCAGCACCCGACACCGTGATCACCAACAAAAACCGACCAGACCCCAGCATCGCAATCACCTCCCCTGCAACGAGATTGCCCATATACCGCGATCACCGAGGTTGTCGCCACCGCCTCCATCATCTATCTAGATCATTATTGTCGCCGCCACACACGCCCACGACCACAATCATGATCTTCCTCAAAGCCGGAAGAAGTCGACGCTGGCTGCCACCGCCATCACGACTGCCCTTGCACCGCGATCGTCGTCGCCGCCTCCCTCGGCCCAACCAGCTTATGTCCTTCCTTGCTATGCTCGTCGAGGATCGTGACAGTGTCACGCACCACTTCGTCGAGCAAGCCACCAAGAAGAAGCGCCGCCACATACAGCTCGCCTCCCAGTCCGTTCGCTGGCTCCTGCCTCCGCTCCCACCAGCACCGCCACCAGTCCTCCACCTGCTGCTGGCGCTCGGAGGCGCCGTAGCCAAGGGCCTAGGTGGAGTAGAAGTCGTCTGTCGTGCTCACCACTTTCGATCCCGCCTCCAGCTACTGTGGGGTGCAACATGTGCCGAATCGTGGACTGGGCTGACAGCAAAGAGATAATTACAACAATTTGTTACCGTCCTGATGGAAAGATTCATCTGAATACCTTTGTGATGATCAAAATTTACCAATTTGTTTTTATGCACCTGAATGTTAATAGTTCATACTTGTGCTGGTTTCATTCAGGGTGCATTGGTTGGCACAATAATAATAGTAAACTGCCATTGCTATAACACATCAAGTGATAGTTTGAGATACTAGATGTTTAGTAAACTGCCATTGCTATAACACATCAAGTGATAGT
This sequence comes from Zea luxurians, assembly GCA_029449295.1. Lineage (NCBI taxonomy): Eukaryota > Viridiplantae > Streptophyta > Magnoliopsida > Poales > Poaceae > Zea > Zea luxurians. Next base: position 4,983,604 of record JAOPSE010000005.1, on the reverse strand, counting down.
TTGAGATACTAGATGTTTGTGCATCAAGTGCTAATGTCTGTAGAGAAGAAGTCGCTTCAAACAACTACAACATTTGTTTTGTTGATATGTCAATATCATTTGCTTTCGTGTGGGTAATAAATATGCATATGCAATTTGCCAATGATGGTAATATATTATAATTCGTCTCGGTATGAGACTGATGGTCAAACTATTGCTAATTTGCTACATATATTGTCTTGGTCTCTCAAATTTGTAGCAGCCATGTTGTAGTTTCATCCTACTAGAGATATTAGCGTTTGAGGCATTTTTAAAAATAAATGTTCAGATATAACAATTATGATAAAATTTTAAAACCTGTTTATTTAGAAATCAATATCCCTGTATCAATGCCAAAAATACGAATGTGCAACTCCTTAGTGAAAAGTTTATATGATATTTTTTGATAAAATAAAACACAATGCTTACTATTTAAGGCCCCTTAATAGTCATAAATGATAGCCGAAGTTCTTGTCCTGCTCATTAGGAACAAGTAGCACCTTATATTTTTTGCCCTTTTGTTACCATTAGGATTAACGTTTAAGATGTTATATTAGTAAGGTACTGATCAGGGTATTTGGGAAATAGTAAACTTCTTTAAATGACTATAAAAAAGGCATAATTCCAAACAACTGTTAAACTGTTTTTTTTTGTGTACTATGAGAACCATAATTACGTGAACTATTGATTTGTTTAATTGGTTGAAATCTGATGCTTATTAAAGGTTGTGCATATCAAATTTCTAATTAATTGTCTATCGAATTATTCAGAAAACCATCTAGCGCTGGAGTCACAAGTCCCCCTATATGGCACAAAGAAATCTTCACTTAAAGGATAGTTGGATTCTAGGTATGAAGCTATTGACCTTGTCCACTCTTATAAACTCAATTTTCTTATTCAGAGTATCTTTATGGCCACCCATTCTTGTATCCTTATTTTATTTCTTGCATGAATAGTGTTGGTGCCTTTTTGGTCACCAAACACTATAATGAACCGCTTGGCGGTACTTGGCACCTTTAGATGATGTAGGGCCAAATAAAGTGGTTATCCTAAATATGGGACAACACCTCTATGATGGTCACCACCTATTTGGGACCAAATAGCAACGAACCCTATGACCTTCTCGTGATGAGCAATACCTTGGGTTCGGCTCCGCGAGGTGAACAGCGGTGGCGGCCTGCGATAGGTCGCCGGGTTGCCTGACAGTGCCCTCTGCGGCGGCGCGGACGGTCCGCGACCTTGGGCCGGACGGTCCGCGACCTGGACGCAGGAGCGGTGTCTTCCCTGCGTCACACCGGACGGTCCGCAGCTCTGGGCCGGACGGTCCGCGACCTGGCGACAGGGTCGTCTTCCTCCTCCTTGCTGGAATCTAGATCTCGTCCCCTGGGGGAAAAAGATCTTAAGATGCTCCGGGTCGACAGGTCACCCGGGGCGTCCCCAGACGACGTAGAGTCGCCTAGGAATTAAGAGATCAATTCGAGGAAGAGGTCTCGAGTGGACAACTAGATCTTGCCCCCCGGGAGGGGTGAGATCCTAGGGTCGTCTTGGGATCGGCAGGCCACCCAAGACAGATCTAGACGACGTAGAGTCGAATAGGGGTGGAGGTGGATATGCGGAAGGCTACAACTAGAACTATGCTACATCTACTCCTAGGGCAGAAAAAGTAAATAAGGTAATTGGTTCGATTGGAATGTGTTCGGGGGTTCTCAATCGGCCGTACCCCTTTATATTTATAGGGGAGGAGGTCTGGACCTTTTCCTAAGAGATAGCCAACAAACTCCCGCGTGATTAGATGGATAACCACGCACGAGATAAGGATAAATATTCGAGTTTAATCTAATCTCGGGATACGCGGACCGTCCGGGCCCAAAGGCCGGACCGTCCGCTTATTTTGGTGTCCAACAAATAGTATTGCCCATTTGATCCAAAAAAAAAAACTGATGGCGACATCTGGTGACTCACAAGTTTGCATTCTCGATGGGGTTCATGTCGTTTCCAGCTACAAAAGTACTATGTAGCTCTTCCAAGATCACTCCTGAATTGATTTTTAACAGCTACAAAAGTACTATGTAGCTCTTCCAAGATCACTCCTGAATTAATTTTAAACACATTAAGTTAACATGCCCTTATTTAAGTAGGGTGGTTGGCCGTGATGCGCGAGGTCTACAGCATGACAAGCACCTTCCCCAGCGGGCTAGTAGACCAAAGGAGAGAGATGATGGCATAACGACTCGATGGTGGGTCTCGATCAGGCAGCCTATGCCCCACAACCCATCAACACAGAAGCCACTTCATCAACTCTAGTTGCATCGTTGTATTCTGTTTAACTAGAATATTTTCGTAATCTTCTGATACAATAGTATACAATTTTAGGCTTTGTTTGGACATCATGGAATACCATCAAGTTTACCTTCTTGATGAACCTATAATACAATTTTCTTTAAGTGTACGAAATACATTAAGCTTTCTGTCAATACTTGGCAAATCTAGTAGATTTTTAATCGTGTTGTCATATATTTAATCCACCAAGACCTATAAAAGGTCTAGATACACTTTCATAAAAATCTACCGATCAGTATCGAGCAATTGCCTATTTTTACTCTACTTTGTTCTATGCATGGTCTGCCTCACTTTGATCAGTGTTGACTTATAATTTATAAACAACATGCTTGGATTAATTCTTGTAGATTTGGTTTGCCTTGCCTGAATAGATTTAAGTTTGGAGGTATAATATATAAACAACATGCTTGTATTTGGATCACAAAAGGTTAACACAAGAACATTTTGACCCTTAGTGTGTACCACAATATATGTCGTGTGTTGTTTGCTAATAAAGAATAAATACCATTTTAACTGTGCTTTAAATACTCCATCCGTTCATAAATATATTACACCGTTGATTTTTTTAAAAAAAACTTTAATCACTCATTTTATTCAAAAAATAATGAGTTATCATTTTCTTTGTTGTGATTTGTTTTATCATTCAAGGTAGTTTGTGCTTGACTTAAATTTTTACATTTTTGAATAATTTTTTTGAATAATACGAGTGGGCAAAGTTTTCGTAAAAAATCAACGGTGTCATATATTTGTGAATGGAGGTAGTACAAAAATATCTTTTATGTCCTTATATTAATTCATATAGTCATATATAGTTTGAATAATTAGTGGTAACAATATATAAACATTAACCGTTTCCGATGTCAAATGCATCGTTTTGGGGTTGAAATATTTACGTCACATGAAGTAGAAACAAAGGTTGCACTCTATCAATTAAATTGCACGTAGTACATTAAAGAATAGAATACGACGATGAAAATGACAAGGGTGAAGTTGTGTAGAAATTAGAATGAACAAACCATTGGTTAGAAAAAATAACAGTTATTCGCTTCGAATTAAGACCAGCTATTTAAAATGTTGTAGATGTAATCTATAGAGACAAAACACTATATAAGCAGTATAAATCGGTACCGATTAAAGTTAAGTAAACATGAGTATAGACTAAAGTCAAACTTACCGAAGCGAACTTGATGTCTATACAAAACATGAGTATAGACAACACAGGAATACAGTATGATATCACATTCTAGAGAAAAAACAAAAAACAATCACCCCATTAAATTAATGACTATATGTTTCGTTTTTCTATAGAAAAATATGCATGTGAATTGGATCAACTTTTTTTGCAAATTGGCCCTTTTCGGTTTTTTTTTGCACAATTATGCCCCTGGCAGTTTCATTTCAAAAAATGGACTCTATGCTCGGCGCCATCATCATTCGTACGAGAACCTAACTGCCTTGAAGAGGTGGTTGCAGCATTACGCAGTCTTACGTAAGAGGCCGGATAGAGTACTTCATTCGTACGAGAAACGTCGTTACACGGTTGTATGCGATAAGGACAACTGTGCATGGAGGGTTTGTGCTAGGATACAAAAGATCACCGCAAAGTGGAAGATAACAAAAGTAGTGGGGCCACACACATGTGCTGAACATGAGTTAACGATGAAACATCGCCAATTGACATCAACCCTCATTGGGAAGTGACTATGAAAATACTGCAGTCGGAACCAAATATGAAGGTTAGGACAATCATGAGGATCGTGGAGAATGTGTTTTATGGGTACAAGATAACATATGGTAAAGCTTGGAGGGCTAAGCAGTGTGCGTGGAAGATGATATATGGGGACTGGGAGTCTGGGTACGAGCAGCTACCTGTTCTTTTAAATGCAATGAAGGCGGTCAATCCAGGCATGCATTATGAGTACATCCCTAAACCAAATGCATGGATTGATGGGAGACAGATATTCTTCCGTGCGTTCTGGTGCTTTCCCCAGTGTGTGGATGCCTTCAGGCATTGTCGTCATGTCTTTTCAATTGACGACACGTTTCTTCTCGGCAAGTACCAGGGCACTCTTCTAATTGCCATATCCGTTGATGCAAACAATAAGCTAGTTCCCCTAGCATTTGCTCTGGTTGAGAAAGAGAACAAAGACAGTTGGGGGTGGTTCCTGCGACTGGTCCGGATACATGTGATTGGCCCAGGACGGGAAGTTGGTGTAATATCAGATCAGCACCAGGGAATACTCAACGCGGTCCGTGAGCAGATCGATGGGTACCCTCCTTTGCATCACAGGTGGTGTACTCGACACCTTGCTGAGAATCTTCTGCGTAAGGATGGTGTCAAGGATAACTTTGAGCTTTTCCAGGAGACATGTCGCCAGCTGGAAGACAAGTTCTTTAGAGAAAAGTTAGAAAAGCTCAAAGTCGCAACAAATGCCGAAGGCAGAGATTGGTTGAATGGATTGATGCCGGATTTGGAGAAGTGGACGAGAGCTCACGACTTAGGTGGATGGAGATATGAGTTCCAGTGTAGTAACATGGCCGAGTCATTCAACAAATTATTGTTGGGCATACGTGGTATGCCGGTCACTGCTATAGTAACATTTACCTTTTACAAGCTTGTGGCATGGTTTAATGATAGACACACCCATGCAGTTAGGATTGCAGAATGAGGGAGAGAGATGGGCTCCAAAACCTAAGACCTTTCTAGAGAAGGCAAAGGAAAGGGCAAACGCACACACTGTTGATTGTTTTGACTTACAGTCAGGGACATATGAGGTATTCCTTCAAGCTGGTACTACTTTCGACGGCAAGTCACAAGAGTCGAGGAAGCATGTGGTTGTCCTTAATGACTTGTCATGTACTTGTGGCGCACCCAGACAGTACCATTTTCCATGTTCTCATCTAATCGCAGCTGCTCGAGCTCGCAACTTTGACTTAGAGAGGAGGATACCTCAAGAGTTTACTATTGATAAACTAGTGTTGACTTGGAGTCCAAGATTTATTCCTTATCGTGACGCGGGTGAGTGGCCTCCGTACGATGGCCCAAAGTATGTCGCCGATCCAAGCAGTCGTTGGACCAAGCGTGGATCCAGGAAGAGGACGAGGCACAAGATGGTTATGGATCAGGTTGGTGGTAGGAGTAGAAGGGGAAGGAGAACACCATTTCTTACCAACCTCGAACAGTATGAGTGTGGCAAGTGCGGTAGACTTGGTCATAATTCACGCACTTGTCGTTGGTAGATTAGCGAGGTTTGTATTGTTTAGTTTAATGATATTACCTTAATTTTATTTAATAAGGCTATATTACTTACTAACATTAATTTCATTTTGTAGGATGGCATAGTTCCACCTCCTCGACCCGTTCTACGACAAGAGCCACCGGGGGCGCCTCCTGTCGGAAGGCCAGGTATTCAATTGTAAATATTTTTGTAGAATTGTTGTTGTACAAATGGTGTTGCTAATATAATATTTTTCCTTGTAGGACCTAGCAACGCTTCGTTCTAGGACACACAATGGGTTCCTAGACATGGTGTTCGACGAGAGGTACACTAATTACCTCAGACGAGCAGGTCTAGATGTAATATCGTACCAGTTACGACGCATGTTGCCTACTATTGACTCGGCGGCCATTACTGCACTTGTGGACAGGTATTGTTTTAGGATTTTGTAAAATTATTCTTGAATCATTGAGCTCGTTTACACTAAATTATTTTTTAATTATGTAGGTGGCGGCCCGAGACACATAGTTTTCATCTTCCTTTTGGTGAGATGACAGTCACATTAGAGGATACACAGAAGATACTTGGACTCGATGTTGGTGGGAGAGCAGTGACAGGCCAATGTGACTCTGACGGTTGGAGGGCTAGAGTTGAGGCCTTTCTTGGTAGAGAGCTTCCTGTTGAGGGCGTTGACACGACTGCTGGAGTACGCATCACATGGCTCTGTCAGTCGTTTGGTGTGTGCCCTGCTGATGCTAATGAGGATACAGTCCAGTTCTATTGTCGAGCTTGGATCCTGTACATGTTTGGTTGTGTCCTCTTCCCAGACGCCACAGGAGACTGCGCGTCATGGATGTACATCCCATGTCTAACCGACTGGGATACAGCTGGACACTACAGTTGGGGCTCCGTTGTGCTTTCTTTTTTGTACCGGCAGCTTTGTGAGGCTTGCCGTCGTACGTCCTCCTCTTCGTCTATAGGCGGTTGCGTCTACCTCCTGCAGATATGGATGTGGTACGTCCTCCTTAATTTTATTTAATAAGGCTATATTACTTATTAACATTAATTTCATTTTGTAGGTTTCACATACCAGTTGGTCGCCCACGTGTTTTCCAGCCTAGACCATGGCCATGGATCATTTATGGAAATGAACGTCTTCGACCGATGTATGCTTATATTTGGGACCAAGTGGCAGCTCCTTTTGCCAGAGCTAAGAGGGCATACATGGAGTATGTTAACGAGTTTGACACGCTTTCGACCTCTAGCGTAAGTACTCAACATGTATATCTTATCATAATGAAATTTGTTTTATTATACTTAACATAGATTGCTTTATTTTTATTTCAGGTCACATGACAACCATACAACGCACCTAAGTTGGATGGGATGATCTTTAGTGAAGTATGCAGCAGTGAAGATGAACTCTATATGATGCAATGTCCTATGATCTGTTTCTGGTGTGTTGAGTGGCACCTACCTCACAAGGTTCATAGACAGTTTGGTAGGAACCAGCTATGGCCGGTTGACGATATTCCTACTTCTAAGGAGCTACACAAGTAAGTTTGCAATCTTTAAATTCAATTATTCCATTTTGCAATTTATAACATCAATCATTCGTAACTTTGTGTTCTTTATATGATATGATTTGTGTGTAGATTTGACCGGCAGAAGCAAAAGAAGATAACAGACTTTCGTCAACATCATTTGATAATGAATGAATGGGATTTGGGTGAAGAGAATGTATATTCCAACGATGAGTTGCACAACAACAGTGACTACAGGCGGTACCAAGCTTGGTACCAGGGTGCGACTCGTTGTAAGCTTCGCCAGCAGTGGACAGCGGAAGACTACGCCGACATTGATTCTTCTGACGATGAAGAAACGGAGTACGACCTGTCCACTAGACTGGGAACCCAAGTGGAGGCGGCACCCATCTTAGATCGAGTGGTAAGTTTTACTCGATTTTAATACTCGACATGTATAAATTGTATGTTTCATGCAAATTGTGTTGTACAGGGTAACACATTGCGATGGTCGGTAGAGGACATTGATCGCCAACTTTTGACTATGGGCGACACCAGCATGCGTAGCTTCTTGCAGGTAAGCCCACATGCATCGTTTATAGCCTTTAGCTTGTTATTAATATGTTGTAAACTAATATGTCTTTGGCATGCAGCGTTTATCTAGGCGCCCACGTGGAGCTGCTGCTCACTGTGGCTGCAGGACTAATGTTGCACATGACGTCCATGTACCATCGTGTACCGACACAACAACGCCCTCCACAGGAATGGGTGCTGGCTTCGACTACGATCATGACGAGATAGGACCTTCACAGCTTCAGGGGGCTCCTTCGACACAACCATTACAACCACAAGATTGTAGGCGACACCGCTCTCCACAACGTTACACTCCAGGCACCGATGCTTTAGGCAAGGGTAAGATTAGGAGACGTTGACTTGGTTTGGACTTGTTATGTAACGTATGAATTATATGGACTTGTAATGGACTTATTTGGCCTCTACGGGCTTGTATGGCATATTTATAGACTTGTATGAATTCTATGGACTTGTAATGCACTTGTTTGGACTTGTATGAGCCTGCTTGGAATTTTTAAAAATTGTATGCACTTGTATGTTATGCTTATCTATGTGTATATGTTGGATTGACAAAAAACAGAGAAAACTCTGCCGAAATTTTGTGAAATCTGTGATTATGTCATGTAGCCTTTACAGAACTATTACATAGCCTTTTTAGAAGCATCAATTTTCGGACTAGCATCTAGACTTTTCAGATCCATTTCGTAGCCTTTTCAAGAGTGTATATATAGCCTTTTTAGAGTGTATAAATAGCCTTTTCAGAGTGTATAAATAGCCTTTTCAGAGTGTATAAATAGCCTTTTCAGGACTGTATATATAGCCTTTTCAGAATCAACAATATCCTACATTATCGTAGGACATGTAGCCTTTTCAGAACCAGAATATAGCCTTTTTCAGAGTTTTTGTACATATCTGTTATCATAATCCATTACACTACCTATCCTTTCGCTTATATATACACGATCCTTTGTACATTTGCTTCATTGTGCAATACAATGGCTTCAGGGTCTTCTAGGGGCAAGGGTGTGGGAAATGAGAGACAAAATGATAGAGGGAAGTTAACTCCAATGTGTTTCAATGGCCCTCTTGGTCCAGATTTTTTTGAAGAGGCGGTTTTTAACTTTCCAGTTCAAAGTAAAAAAGATTTCAACAAAGAGGTTAGACTTAGGTCCTACGATAATAGGAGAGAAGATTGGCCGAAGTGCATGCATGGTGAGGATTGCTTCGTGCAGATGTTCGTTGAGGGTGGAATTGATGGAGGCCGGCGTTTCTTCAGATGTCCTTATGCATATGTAAAAATTAATTTCTAATCCTTTGTTCTAAATACTTTTGTTGTTCAGTGAAACTAACTATAAACATTTACGCAGCATTCATTGGTCAAGGAGAATTGTGGGTTCACTCGTTGGGTAGATCCTCGTCCGATTTTTCCTCATGCGGAATACATATCCTACCTACAGAATAGGATATTTGATCTAGAGAGGGAAGTAAGCAACAGAAATGACGAGGAAGAAAGAGACAACAACAATGGTGGTGCTTCACAGGTGCAAGTATGCCCAACTCCATATTGTTGCTGCCCTTGTCACAACAAGAATGTTGGTCCTCCGACGTCTCCACCGCACCCACAACAGACAACAACAATGGGAGGATACTATGGAGAAGGGTCCACACAATTTGGAATGTGGGAGCACTACTAGAAAACTCTTCTGTATCAATTGCTTTCAGCGTGTTGATTATCTTTATCAATTGCTTGAAGTCGCCTTCAACAATTGCTTTAAATGTAGTTTTCATCAATTGCGTATTTATGTCGTTTTTCATCAATTTGAAGGTAATTTATTACGAAATATCATTATTCGACAATACATAATACCGAATAATAAGTTCATTATTACATAACTTCAAATAAAACACCTAGACTACTGAGTGCAACGGGACCATTTGCCCTTGCGAAATGCATCAGGGTTCTCCTCCATTGCTTCCTTTGCATGACGTGCACGCTCAAGCTTCTTCTCCTTCTCTTCCCTGCATTCAGCAACACGCCTCATTTCCTGTTCGTCTTCACGTTATTGCTCGGCAGCAAGCTCCTCTCGTCTTTTCTCCATCCTCTCTTTGTCCTCTTGAAAGTCGCCTAGAGGGGGGGGTGAATAGGCGAAACCTGAAAATTAAAACTTTATCCCCCAACTAGATCCCTTGATTAGTGGTTAGAACAAGATATACAAATATCGGAGAATAGAAACTAAGTTCTTGCTTGAAAGGAGTATTGCTAAGTAATGCGGAAGTGATAATACAACTAGTAAGTTATAGTATAACAGAGCAAGAAGCTTTAGATGAGAAGAACACTAGGACAAGTTCTTTCTTGCAACGTGTTGCTTCACTAAATGGGAATTTAACTTGAAGCAACACCAAATGATTTTAGCAAATAAAGGTGCAAGAAAACTTAAAACAAGGGAAAGTAAACAAATCACAAGCAATAAACACAATGGACACGGGTGATTTGTTTTACCGAGGTTCGGCCCTCGAAGGCCTAGTCCCCGTTGAGGAGTCCACTTAAGGACGGGTCTTTTTCAACCCTTTCCCTCTCTCCCCCGATCACACAAGGATCGGCGAGCCCTTCTTCTTCTCAAGGATCACTCTCGATCCCACAAGGATCACCACAATCTTTGGTGTCTCTTGCTAGCTTTTACAAGCCTCCAAAACTTTGGAGGAAGTTCGAATGGGAGTCAAAACTCCACGCGCAAATGAACACAAAGATGAAGCACACACTATCTCTCAATGAATCTCACAAGGCACTAGTGCTAAACTCAAATGAGTAGCTCTCTTTTGCTTGCTCTCTCTTTTGTGGCACTTGTGTTGGTTGTAGTGGTCTAAATCTTGTGTATAGGATGGATCAATGAATATATGTGGTTGGGAGGGCTTGAGTATGTCAACTAAATGACTTGGAATGTTGCTTGGGCTCCCACACCTTGAAGTGGCCGGTTGGGGTGGTATTTATAGCCACCAAACAAAAACTAGCCGTTGGTGAAGGCTGTCTGTCGTATGGTGCACCGGACAGTCCGGTGCACACCGGACATGTCCGGTGTGACAGCCACGTCACCAAATAGCCGTTGGGGTTGGAGCTGGTCGACCGTTGGAGGCTTTGTCCTCATGTGGCACCGGACAGTCCGGTGCACACCGGACAGTCCGGTGCCTCTCTGATCCTCTGCTCTGACTCTGCCGCGTGTACTTTTATTGTCAGAGTCGACCGTTGGCGCCGAAGTAGCCGTTGCCCCGCTGGTACACCGGACAGTCCGGTGCACACCGGACAGTCCGGTGAATTTTAGCGGAGCGGCTGCCGCGCGAACCCGAGGCTGGCGAGTTCCGGAGACCGCGCTTCCTTGGAGCACCGGACATGTCCGGTGCACACCGGACAGTCCGGTGAATTATAGCGCGCCGGCTTCCGAGAAATCCCGAGGGCGAAGAGTTTGAGTTGTAGTCCTCTGGTCGCACCGGACACTGTCCGGTGCACACCGGACAGTCCGGTGCCTCCAGCCAGAGGTGCCCTCGGTTGCCTCGTTGCTCCTTTGTTGAATCCAACACTTGTCTTTTTATTGGCTAAGTGTGAACCTTTTGCACCTGTATAACTTGTGCACTAGAGCAAACTAGTTAGTCCAACATTTGTGTTGGGCAATTCAACCACCAAAATTATTTAGGAACTAGGTGTAAGCCTAATTCCCTTTCAATCTCCCCCTTTTTGGTGATTGATGCCAACACAAACCAAAGCAAATATAGAAGTGCATAATTGAACTAGTTTGCATGATGTAAGTGCAAAGGTTGCTTGGAATTGAGCCAATAAATACTTGTATGATGTGCATGGATTGTTTTCTTTATTTTTAACATTTTGGACCACGCTTGCACCACAAGTTTTGTTTTTGCAAACTCTTTTGTAAATTCTTTTCAAAGTCTTTTTGCAAGATAGTCAAAGGTAAAGGAATAAGATTTTGCAAAGCATTTTCAAGTTTTGAAATTTTCTTCCTTTGTTCCAAATGCTTTTCCTTTGACTAAACAAAACTCCCCCTCAAATAAATTCTCCTCTTAGTGTTCAAGAGGGTTTTAAGACATCAATTTTGAAAATACTACTTGCTCCCCCTTTAGAACACAAAGAGATACCAATTTGAAATTTACCAATTGAAAATCATCAAATTTTTATACTTAGGGGGTGGGTGTCACATTAATCGCTTTCCAAATCATGAATTAGATTTATTCCTATAATCTCAAAGGATTATTTATGCTTGTTTTATGAGTTAAAATTGAGCATAACATCATCTATGGATAATCTAGTTCATGCTATGAAGTTTCCATGTTTTTGTAACCTAGCTTTTCATTTCTTATCAAAATGATTACAAAAATGGAAACTAGTGCTTGTGTTGCTACTAACATTTCTCTTGAGTTCAAATCATGAAAATCTACAAGAAAGAAAGTGCACAGGCCTCATGGGTTGATCTTCACCCAAAGGAAGAAAGGTAAAAGCAAAGGTATGGGAACTCATCTCCTTAAGTTTGGTTCCCATCTCATTGGGTATTTAATCTAAATTATCATATTCTACCCTTGTGAGGAATAGATTCTTTATTGGACCAAAATTAACTAAGTATGCATTCAATATCATTCTCATAAATGCGCTTGTCCATTAGAATCTAATTCATGCCTTTGCTATATCCATTCTCATATTGATGCGCTTCTAAGTCATGATAATAAACTCAATATGAAAAAGTAAAATTCCTTTGATTAATCAAAAATGATTAAAAAGGTGCTCATTCCTCTTTTCTGTTAATATGCACTAACGTTAAGGAATTTACTTCATGTCTGTGTGACTCTTGGATGATGAATTATGCTTATTTCCTATCTAAAAGAAATCATCCATCACTATATACTCCCTTCTATTACTAACTCTCTTCTTGAGTATTTTCAATAAGTTTGAAAGGAAAAAGAAGCCACTGCAAAGGGAGAACTCTCAAATGAAAGAGGAGAACATCAAGAACAACACCACCTACTTCTACGAAACAATCAATGGTGTGGTTGTGAGTATTCTAAACCCCTTCATATTGAGAATACTAGGCTCAAGTTGTTTATTACAAATTTAGTGAGCCTTGATCAAGATGTATAATGCTTCCCTCTATTTATCTTTAAAAATAAATGCATCTATATTTGATGCATATCTTTAGGGGGAGCCTCTTATCTTGATTATGTTGAGACTATTGCTTTATCTCAGTAATTTCATATAGTCTCTTGCATAAGAATAAGTTTCTCATGAAGTATGCTACTATCTTTGAATTCTTGTCTTTTACTCTAAAGTAGCATATTTGCTGGATTCTCCTACTCTAAGCTTAATTGATAATCTAATGTGTATGTTGTTCTTTTGATCACATCTGTTATTTGTTTGATCATTGAATAACTTCAATCAACAATCATATTTCTTAGTGCCGTATATTCTATCAATCGATATCTCTCTTGATATGCACTAAGTTAAAAGGAGAATTCATGATACTTTTATGCAACTTGTGATCCATTTGATATATGCTAACTGTAACTTGAAAAGATCACTAGTTGTAGAACTCTCTCTTGCGCAAAATCTTTCCATATATTGTCATTAAGAATAGGTCTTAAGCATCTAAGACTAAGGACAAAGCACAATGAAGGGAGCGTCCCTATGTAAAGGTACAAAAAGGTAAAACTATCTCCTTTCATTTAAACTTGTACCTAAATCTTCCTTTTCTATACATTCTTTGCATATCTTGTATAAAAGGAAGAGAAAGCATGTCCATGTATTATCCCTGCTTCATATCTAGTTTAACTTCTCAAAAATTCATTCATGCTTTAATGCATCTTTGTTGAAACTAGATGAAGTAATTTAATTGTCAAAGAGCTTAAAGCTTAACCTTGTAACGAGGATAAGCTGCCTTTGTTCCAAAGGTGGATGGTCCTTAAGCCTCTTTGAAATCCTTAAGGGAAAATGCTTGAAATGTTTACAACATGCTTTCATAAGTGCATAAACTGTCATGAGCATCACACTTATAATATGACACAATGCACTTCACATTCTGTATAGATATGTTCTCATTAACCTAATTATGTGCAATTGGCATTTGAGGCCAAAAATATGTTTTCCTCTCGCACATACTTAGGGGGAGCAATCTATGTTATACAGAACTATGATCATGCTTAATTTGATATATCCTCTTGATCATATCTCTTTTATATATATGCTATGACCAATGTGTTTTCAAGTGTATTCCAAACCAAGTCATAGGTATATTGAAAGGGAATTGGAGTCTTCGGCGAAGACAAGGCTTCCACTCCACTCTACTACTCATTCTTCGCCGTCGCTCCGCATCTCACTCCATCTTTGGTATGATCTTCACTCATTTATTTCATGACCAAAGGAGGAGAAAATACTTCTATTGGCTCTAGTGATTCCGTTTTTGGCGATTCATGCCAAAGGGGGAGAAAATATGAGCCCAAAGCAAAAGGACCGCACCCACCCCCTAAGTATAAAAATTTGATGATTTTCAATTGGTAAATTTCAAATTGGTATCTCTTTGTGTTCTAAAGGGGGAGCAAGTAGTATTTTCATGGAGAGAACATCTTCTAGCCTTTGACGAGCTTCGCTTTGCTCTCTCGCTCTTTCTAGAAGTTTGAGCATGACCGCCTTATCTTCTTGGCTTAGGCGAGCGTAGAGTTGCACAAGGCTTCTTTCTTCCTCCTCATCCTCATTTGTGCTTCCGCTATCATTTGCATTAGCCACACAACACATGTGGGAATCGAAATGGGAAGACAAACCTTTTGGAGAGGTGGATTCATCGTTTGGTCTCCACCGTTCATTTTCTTCTTCTTCCTTGCAAGGGTTAGTATCACAAAGACTAAAGGAAGTAGAAGCATCAAATGAACTATCATGTTTGGACTCATCAAATTTGTTTTTAATTCTAGTCCAAATATCATGCGCATCATAGAAAGATTCGTCATAGTTTGATATGAAGGCATGATAATCTTCTCTACTAAGAGAATTAGTTAAGATGTCAAAAGCTAGATAGTTTAAGCGATAACATCTTTGATCCTCCTCGGAATTAATTTTTCCATTGAAATTAGAGGAAAAAATACTCTTGTCTATAATTTGTTCTAATCGTGGATCTATGGTTCTAAAGGCATTTATCACACTTGTTGGGGACTTGTTCTCAAATGCTAAGAGTTAAGAACAAGGCAACATAAAAAGTGTTAAATGTTAAAGTCCTTCGTCCTTCGAAACATTATGCCCCTTCGGGAATAATGAATTTCGGACGAAGGTCATAAGGGACATACCTTCGTAATTATAACGAGTAATGACGAAGGACTTATATAAAGCACGAAATATAATATAAACAACATAAAATCATTTCTATTTTATTAACATGGAAAAATAGAAATGATTTCAAATTACAAATGTACCTTCGGTCCTGAAAGAAGGTATGAAGTACAAGTGTGACGCAAAAGCAGAATGCCAAGTCAGCGTGAACAGTACGGGAGTACTGTTCATCTATTTATAGACGCGGGACGCAGCCCACGTAAAATTACATTCATGTCCATTACATTTGTTAACAGTTTATGAAAATCTGTCGAGGCCCCCGAAGTCTTTTCATCTTTAAGTCGGTTCTCTCGTATGCCAACGCGCCGAAGCTTCCCTGCGCACAGCTTCGGCCGCCCTCGACCTTCGTCTGGTTCAGGCTTCGTCCTGGTCGTGCTCCATATCCATAATTCTGAATCCGAAAATACCTGTTCATATAATCCACTTGGAAAACATTGTCAAATCATGTTTTTGAGGACCTTCGGAGGACGAAGGCCCCCAACAGTAGCCCCTCGCAATATTAATTTGTAAATAATAAATTCAGATTGCGATATGGACGAAGGCCTTGAGCCGAAGGTCCGAAAAAAACACCTTCCCTTTGCTAGAATAGCAACATTCACTGACAAGCGGGGCCTTTTAACTTTCAGCGCCCTAGGCGTATAAATAAGATCACATCGCGAACTCATTTGATACGCACACTTGCCTTTTGCTTCGGGCCACTAAAATTTTTAGCGCTTGTTCATTAAGATTTGCTGTTCTTTTTGATTTCGAAGCTTCGGCCTCGGGACGAATTTCTGAGCGTTCCCGAAGATGTCTGAAGGCAAGAAGACCCCTGCTGAAACGAGGCTGAAGATCCCTGCTGAGACGAAGCTGAGCCTCGAGGAGGAGAAGAATCTAGGGTTCCTGATAGCGATGGCAGAGACTAATACAGAGAAAATTACGAAGGAAATTCTCGAAGGTTTATCTGAAGATTCTGATGACAGCGACAGCTATGATGTGGAAAGTGGTGGGGAAGAGGCCGAAGATCGACCGTGGCGACCAAGTCACACAGTTTTTGGGAAAACGACCATCAAGCAGAGTCACATTGATAATATGAGGGGGCGATATTTCCGAGACATATCTATTGTGAGAGCTGATGCCGGGGAGAAGACTTCTCCCACCCCCGAAGAGGATGAAGTTGTGATTTTCCGAAGCTTCCTCAGGGCTGGGCTTCGATTCCCCCTGAGCAATTTTGTTGTTGAGGTACTAAAAACATTCCAAGTCTACCTTCATCAACTCACTCCCGAAGCTATTATAAGAATGGGGATTTTTGTCTGGGCTGCAAGAAGCCAAGGTTTGGAACCGAACGCTAAAAGCTTCTGCAACATTCATGAGTTATTATACGAGACGAAGCCCTGGGGAAAAGAGCAATATCACAACAACTTTGGGTGCTACAGCTTCGGCGCCCGCTCCGGGTCAAGCTGCCCTGTGCCGACCTTTCGGAAGAGGTGGCCCGGAGCCTGGATGACTGAATGGTTTTATGTAAAGAATGATCTAACAGCTCAAGAGAATGTGAAGAGTATTATTATGCACCCAATCTGGCAACGCTTCGGTCTTCGAAGGCCGAAGGTCGAAATGGACGAAGCCGCCGAAGAATGCCAAAGAGCCTTCGGGGTAGTTTGCTCGTTTATTGGGACAAGGGATTTGGTCCAAGAGCACATCGCCTTCAGGGTATGGCCACTTGCAGAAAAGTGGGAAATGCCGAAGGAAACCATCAAAGAGTCCGACGAAGGCGGACTAGTCAGACTAAAGTACACATTCAAATATGCAGATAAATTTATTGAACCTGATGATGAGTGGCTGAAAAGCATTGAAACGTTAAGTGATGAATTACTTGGGGCATATTCGAAGGCTGAAAATACTGCACTATCAGCAGCCTTCGGAGGCCGAAAGAAGAAGAGACTGAACCGGGTGTTTGATGCAGTCGGGTTCTTCTACCCTGATTATTGTTATCCCATCCGAAGGCAAAAAAGGAAAAACATAACCTCTGAAAAAGAAGAAGCTGGAACCGTTCCTAGCGAGCCAGAACCAAAAGGAAAAAGGTTGAAGGTCCTTACACACCGACCACGCCATATTGAACCAGCTTCGGTGCCTGAGTTCACTGGAGAAACTTCTTCGGCCGCCGAAGCTGAACAGCCAACCTTGCTGCCAGAAATTGCAGAGATGGCCAAAGCACCATCGACAGGAAAAATAGAAGAAGCGAAAAATCTGTCTAAGGAAAAAGCATCAGAAATTTTAAGTCCTGTAGTAAATGTCGAAGCAGCAAAAATCCAAAAGGGTCCAATGGTGACCCCAAAAAGGAAGAGAATGGTAAATGTACTAGATGTCTTGGAGACAATTAAGTCTTCAAGCACAACTCCAAAAAAGAGTGTTGAAATTGCTGAAGCTTCTTCTGAAGCTCCGACGCAACAAGCCGAAGCTGAAGCTGGGCCTTCAGAGCCCTTCAGGGAACAAACTTTGGAAGCCGAAGCAATAAAAATACCAGAACCAATTTTAATTGAAGAGACTGACACTGCCATCCCCGAAGCGCCTGCCAGCATGTGTGATTACATCATACGACATGCTTCGGGGAAAAAATTATCTGAAGAAGAAACTCATGAAGCTAACCATTATGCAAAGGAGCTAAAATATCCAAAGGGGGCAGTAATATTCAATGGGACAAATGAAGATGATTTTTTATACTGCCTGCCTGACAACAAAGAGCTCTCTGTCTGCCGAGAAATGGCCAGGAGTATTGGTTTCCCGAAGCTCGAATCTGGATTAAGCGCCATGACAAAAGAAGATCTCGCAGACAGTCTTGCGTACAACAGCCTGAAGGTATGGGAATTTAACGCTTGAAAAGAAAACCCTCTTGTATTATTATTATATTTTTTACACGACACATTCGTTTTTTCTTATATGAATTTTTTTTCGTATAGGGCCTGATCCTAAGCAACGCGCTGAGAGCGCAAAAGAGCGCCGAAGATGAAAGTTATGAGATTGCGTTCAACAATTTGCGCTCCGAAGTTATCAAATTGAGGAACGAAGCTCTAGAAAAGGATAAAATTCTTCTTACGCTGATAGACAAAGTAAAAAAGGATGAAGCCGCTTCAAAAACCCAGGCCGAAGCCCACAAGCGTGAAATTAAAGATCTTCAGAAACAGCTGACTAGAGCTAGAGAGGAGCGCGTTCTTGAGGAAACAAAACGAGAACTCAGTGATCATATGGTCAACAAATTGGAGTTAAGAGTTAAAGAGCTTCGTACATCTCAGGGAAAATGTTATGTCAAATCTATAGAATGTGTGAATAAAATTAAATCCAGCTTTGCCAGCGTGGGCGCCTTCTCCAGCGAAGAGAATTTCTCTCGAGGCAATCCCGAAGGTCCACTGGAATGGATTAGTCACGAAGCAGAGGCCTTCGAGGAGATCCTGAGCAGTCGTGGCGATATCTGCGCTTTTTCGGGCGCCAGAGGAATTGCCTCTGTCTTAGAGAAGAAAGGTTGCGATCATGTAAAATTTCTTGCTCAGTCCGAAGCTGCCTTATCTTCCGAAGACATTAAGGACCCCTCGGCCGAAGCAAGCGTGGTTGGCGGCAAATTTTTTACGGATATCTGGAACGACGGCGGCCGAGGAATGGCGCAAGAGATTATCCAAAGGAGTGAAAAAGGCATCCATGATGCTAGAAAAGTGGCGGAAACTACTGAAAAAAGTACGGAGCCCGAAAGGCAATTAGGTATTAATTAGTTGTTCTTATTGTGTTGTAACTTTTGTTTCAAACTCTGCACTTAGTTTGTAATAGTGATGAAGAAATGTTCTCTTCCCTCAGAAGCTGCTGGGTTGACTGCCGACCCCCACACAAAAGGAGATGAAGAAATCAAACAAATGGCCGAAGCTATCATGGACAAAGTTGTTGACCAACTTTTAAATGAAGTCGCCGAAGCAGTATTAAGAGAGGACTAGATGCTATTAGAAAAACATTTAAATTGTGATCTGTGTAATATTTTGTACATTTGGATGTAATATACAAGTTTCTTTTCATTATTCAATTCTTCACGATGCATGAAACTCTATATACATACCTTTTTGAGCCTTCGGCGAAAAAACACCTTCCCTTCTTTTCATGCTTCGTGAAGAAGACATTCTTTGTTAAAATTATTCTGATGAATGACATCCATGCTTCGTGAAATCATTATCCGAAGCTATACTCCGAGGTTATACAATCTCAATATTGATCTGAAAAAGCTCACCCATGTTTCATAAAAATATTCTCCGAAGCTGTAATCCGAAGCTATACAATTTCGATATCACTTTCTCAGAGCATCCTTTCGAAGGTTGAGAGTGTCACTTTCTCTTGCCAAATGCAATATGATGTATGATGCTTATGTTATGCAAAATGATGTGATGATGTTATGCTATGCATGTGACATTTGTTCCGAAGGTACTCATAAAATATATTCGTAAGCTCTGCATTCCCTTAGGAACGTCTTTGGAGCTTCTTCGTCTTTTACTTAGTCGATCTCAGCGTTGACTTTTCGCTGTAAGCCTCCCTTAGGAGCTTCTTCGCCCTTTACTTAGGCGGTATCAGCGTTGACTTTTCGCTGTAAGCCTCCCTTAGGAGCTTCTTCGCCTTTTACTTAGGCGGTATCAGCGTTGACTTTTCGCTGTAGGCTCTGCATTCCTTTAGGAACGACTTCTGAGCAGAAAACTTACACTGCGCTCCCTTTGGAACGACTTTTTGTGACTTCGCAAACTTACGCTGCGTTCCTTAGAACGACTTTCTGTTACTCCGAAGGATTTTTAATTCGAAGGTCCTCCTTGGTAACGGAAAAAATTTTAAGCTTCAGCAACTTAAGCTTGTGGAACAAATAGATCTTCCTCGCGGAAAACAACGAAATTATTACATGAAAACTACCAATGTTTTTTGCTTCACAGAAAATAAAACTGAATAGGAAAGAGTGCTATCAAAGGTAGGATATGTGTCAATATATGTGCTTCGACTCTGGCACAGTGCTGTTAACTGTGCGAGCTTCGGACTGCTCTCTGAAGTCCCTCTGATGTGGAGTGTATTGACTCCCTTCTGGCTGTTGGCCTTGCTGCAATGGAGGTGGGGGCGGAAGCTGTTGCCAGGAAGCTTGAGGTTGACTTGCCGAAGCTACAGAAGCTGCAGGGTGGTTGTCTATGTATTGTGGGATATAAGGCGGATGATACGAAGCAGTATGCATAACCTGCTTCGGCTGAGCTTGTTGAGATGCAGCTTCGGCTATTTCCTTTTGTTTCTGGATTGTAACATGGCACGTCCTAGTGGTATGGCCCTTGCCTTCTCCACAGAACAAGCAAAACAGTCTCCTTGGCTGATCTCCGAATCTTCCGCCGAAGCCCCTGGCGCCTCTGCCCCTTGGAGCTGGTGGCCGGAAGGAGGTTTGTTGTTGCGCCGAAGCCTGTGAGGAGCTTTGCGGCCTGTTTTGCTGACTCCCCTTATCATCATTCTGAGTGTTGTGGATGGAACGGACGTGCCTCGGGTAGTATCTTCCTCCGAAGCCCCTGGTCATTTCAGAAAATCTGAAGGCCTCCTCCCTTCTTTGGCGGAAATCATTGTCAGCACGAATGTACTCATCCATCTTTTGGAGCAATTTCTCCAGTGTCTGAGGAGGCTTCCGAGCAAAGTATTGAGCTGCAGGTCCAGGACGGAGTCCCTTGATCATGGCTTCGATAACGATTTCATTGGACACCGTTGGTGCCTGCGCCCTCAATCGTAAGAACCTTCGGACATACGCCTGAAGGTACTCTTCGTGATCCTGAACACACTGGAACAAGGCTTGAGCTGTGACCGGCTTTGTCTGAAATCCTTGAAAGCTGGTCAGCAACATGTCCTTCAGCTTCTGCCATGAAGTGATTGTTCCTGGCCGAAGGGAGGAATACCAGGTCTGAGCAACATTCCTGACGGCCATAACGAAAGACTTCGCCATGACTGCAGCATTGCCCCCGTACGAAGACACTGTTGCTTCGTAGCTCATCAAGAACTGCTTCGGATCAGAGTGGCCGTCAAACATGGGAAGCTGAGGTGGCTTATAGGATGGAGGCCAAGGTGTAGCCTGCAGCTCAGCGGACAAAGGAGAAGCGTCATCAAAAACAAAATTTCCCTGATGGAAATTGTCATACCAGTCATCTTCGTTGACGAAGCCCTCCTGATGAAGGTCTTTCTGATGAGGTCTTCTGTTCTGCTCATCGTGGGTAAGATGGCGAACTTCCTCAGAGGCTTCGTCTATTTGTCTCTGCAACTCAGCTAGGCGGGCCATCTTCTCCTTCTTCCTCTGCACTTGTTGATGTAGCATCTCCATGTCTCTGATTTCTTGGTCTAGCTCTTCTTCCTCGAGCGTCGGGCTGACGGCCTTTCTCTTCTGGCTTCGGGCCTCCCGAAGAGAGACGGTCTCCTGGTTGTGGTCCAGCGGTTGCAGTGCTGAAGCCCCAATTGCTGAAGCTTTCTTCGGTGCCATAGCGAAGGTCTATAGCTTCCGAAGGTGTTCACAAAAGCTCGAAGTGGAAGTGAGTTCACCGGAGGTGGGCGCCAATGTTGGGGACTTGTTCTCAAATGCTAAGAGTTAAGAACAAGGCAACATAAAAAGTGTTAAATGTTAAAGTCCTTCGTCCTTCGAAACATTATGCCCCTTCGGGAATAATGAATTTCTGACGAAGGTCATAAGGGACATACCTTCGTAATTATAACGAGTAATGACGAAGGACTTATATAAAGCACGAAATATAATATAAACAACATAAAATCATTTCTATTTTATTAACATGGAAAAATAGAAATGATTTCAAATTACAAATGTACCTTCGGTCCTGAAAGAAGGTATGAAGTACAAGTGTGACGCAAAAGCAGAATGCCAAGTCAGCGTGAACAGTACGGGAGTACTGTTCATCTATTTATAGACGCGGGACGCAGCCCACGTAAAATTACATTCATGTCCATTACATTTGTTAACAGTTTATGAAAATCTGTCGAGGCCCCCGAAGTCTTTTCATCTTTAAGTCGGTTCTCTCGTATGCCAACGCGCCGAAGCTTCCCTGCGCACAGCTTCGGCCGCCCTCGACCTTCGTCTGGTTCAGGCTTCGTCCTGGTCGTGCTCCATATCCATAATTCTGAATCCGAAAATACCTGTTCATATAATCCACTTGGAAAACATTGTCAAATCATGTTTTTGAGGACCTTCGGAGGACGAAGGCCCCCAACAACACTAGTAGACCATGAATCATAATTAGAACAATCATCAAATAATATTTCAAGAGTTACCTCTTTTTGAGTTACGTTCGATGGAGGAGTCTTCTTGTTCTTTTGGGATCTTTTACGAGCCATCACTTCGAGTTGTTAGACTCAAGATGAAGTGCCTAGCTCTGATACCAATTGAAAGTCGCCTAGAGGGGGGGGGGGTGAATAGGCGAAACCTGAAAATTAAAACTTTATCCCCCAACTAGATCCCTTGATTAGTGGTTAGAACAAGATATACAAATATCGGAGAATAGAAACTAAGTTCTTGCTTGAAAGGAGTATTGCTAAGTAATGCGGAAGTGATAATACAACTAGTAAGTTATAGTATAACAGAGCAAGAAGCTTTAGATGAGAAGAACACTAGGACAAGTTCTTTCTTGCAACGTGTTGCTTCACTAAATGGGAATTTAACTTGAAGCAACACCAAATGATTTTAGCAAATAAAGGTGCAAGAAAACTTAAAACAAGGGAAAGTAAACAAATCACAAGCAATAAACACAATGGACACGGGTGATTTGTTTTACCGAGGTTCGGCCCTCGAAGGCCTAGTCCCCGTTGAGGAGTCCACTTAAGGACGGGTCTTTTTCAACCCTTTCCCTCTCTCCCCCGATCACACAAGGATCGGCGAGCCCTTCTTCTTCTCAAGGATCACTCTCGATCCCACAAGGATCACCACAATCTTTGGTGTCTCTTGCTAGCTTTTACAAGCCTCCAAAACTTTGGAGGAAGTTCGAATGGGAGTCAAAACTCCACGCGCAAATGAACACAAAGATGAAGCACACACTATCTCTCAATGAATCTCACAAGGCACTAGTGCTAAACTCAAATGAGTAGCTCTCTTTTGCTTGCTCTCTCTTTTGTGGCACTTGTGTTGGTTGTAGTGGTCTAAATCTTGTGTATAGGATGGATCAATGAATATATGTGGTTGGGAGGGCTTGAGTATGTCAACTAAATGACTTGGAATGTTGCTTGGGCTCCCACACCTTGAAGTGGCCGGTTGGGGTGGTATTTATAGCCACCAAACAAAAACTAGCCGTTGGTGAAGGTTGTCTGTCGTATGGTGCACCGGACAGTCCGGTGCACACCGGACATGTCCGGTGTGACAGCCACGTCACCAAATAGCCGTTGGGGTTGGAGCTGGTCGACCGTTGGAGGCTTTGTCCTCATGTGGCACCGGACAGTCCGGTGCCTCTCTGATCCTCTGCTCTGACTCTGCCGCGTGTACTTTTATTGTCAGAGTCGACCGTTGGCGCCGAAGTAGCCGTTGCCCCGCTGGTACACCGGACAGTCCGGTGCACACCGGACAGTCCGGTGAATTTTAGCGGAGCGGCTGCCGCGCGAACCCGAGGCTGGCGAGTTCCGGAGACCGCGCTTCCTTGGAGCACCGGACATGTCCGGTGCACACCGGACAGTCCGGTGAATTATAGCGCGCCGGCTTCCGAGAAATCCCGAGGGCGAAGAGTTTGAGTTGTAGTCCTCTGGTCGCACCGGACACTGTCCGGTGCACACCGGACAGTCCGGTGCCTCCAGCCAGAGGTGCCCTCGGTTGCCTCGTTGCTCCTTTGTTGAATCCAACACTTGTCTTTTTATTGGCTAAGTGTGAACCTTTTGCACCTGTATAACTTGTGCACTAGAGCAAACTAGTTAGTCCAACATTTGTGTTGGGCAATTCAACCACCAAAATTATTTAGGAACTAGGTGTAAGCCTAATTCCCTTTCACCTCTGCATCCCACTTTTTAAGATTCTCCAAGCACTTCTTGTCTTTCCCTGATATTTCTGTGTCAATCCACTGCTCAAAATCACATAGCGGTGGAGTCTACAAAACATGCAATTATTAGTAGGCAAAGAAACATTTCCCACTCCTAGTCTTCAAATTGTTAACATATTATAAGACTATTCTCACCATTAAATTCATCCGACGTTGAACAATAGTTGGCTCAAATGCAAAGTTAGCACACATCCAATACCTCTGTCGATAGGTGTCATGATCCTCAGACTTATCAACCTTACAAGGATCACCACAAAAACACATTGGCACTGGAACACCACTTGGCAAAGGCAGCGGGTCGAAAGCAGTTCCGGTCAAAGGACCCTTCCTAAATTTCCATAAGCTCTATAACAATCACAAATATAATAGACTCACAAAATAAGAGGCGGATCCAAAACTTACCTTTGTTTAGCAAATTTACCACGCCTAAACATCCTATAAATCAGGCTGATATCTCTAATTTCGAAGAATTGGAATGAGCACACAAACCAGTCGGACGTAGGGTCCTATTTATAGGCACGTACCTCGCCGCCATAGATCTTGGCGCCGAGGTAGGCGACGTTGCACGTAGATTCCATGTCATACCTCCATCTGACGTATGCATGCCAATAGTATTGGAGCCGGCACACACAGGCTCGGCGATGATGGCGCCGAGCATAGGGTCCATTTTTTAAATGAAACTGACAGGGGCATAATTGTGCAAAAAAAAACCTGAAAAGGGCCAATTTGCAAAAAAGTTGGTGAATTGGAGGGGGAAAAAGAAATACTCGATGGAAAAAAAATAAAGGAGGGCAAGTGTAGGCGGGTGGGCGTGGACGCGTTGACTTTTCAACTGTCTGCCCCTGATGTCCGTTGGCTCCCGACGGAGGCCGCCGCCGCCGCATCACCACCGTCGCGCCATGACACCTGCCTCCTCCGTCTCTGTCTCCGTCCCCGCGCCCGTTCCCGCGCCCCCAAAGCCTCTCTACCTCCGGGGTCCGGTCATCGCAGGCGCCGCCGCGCTGGCCGCGTTTCTCCTCCTCGCCGCCGCCTACGCCACCAGGCGAGCAGGGTCCCCGCCGGCCGCCCTCCTCGCCCACCCAGCTGTTTCCACCAGGTTCTTCTCCTTCGACCTGGTGCGCGAGTACCCTCACGACCCGGCCGCCTTCACCCAGGTATTATCTATATGTGCCTCTCTTCTCTTCTCTTCTTTCTGATGCGAGATCTGATCTCAACCACATCACAAATAAGGAGGGGGGAATACGCTTCCTGTGCTACTAGTTATTACTTGTCGTCGCCTTCCCTTCTTGATGAGCGCGTGTACAAAAAGGACACCATATTTTCTCAATTCTTGTTTGTTCGATGCATTCTTACTTATTTCTCTGTGCTTCGGATGTAGGGTATCTTGTACGCGGGAAATGACACGCTTTTCGAGTCCACTGGCCTCTACGGCAGGGTAATGTTCGCTTCTACCGTGCCCAACAAACAGTCCTCTGCCCATCCTACATTTGCATCCCACTAAATGTCTCTGCTTTTGGTTTCTCAACAGTCTTCAGTTCGAAAGGTTGAGCTTCAGACTGGAAAAGTATGCTTAACTTCCATGCTCATTCATGTTTATCGTCACATGTCTCGTGCTTGCGACGCTCTTTGTTCACTCATCACCTGATTATTTTACTAAGCTTCTCTTAAAGCTTGATTTGCAATTCGCCATTTCTTAGGTTTTGGTTAACCACCAAATGGACGGAGATGTGTTTGGAGAAGGTTTAACTCTTCTCGGTGACAGGTGCATAACCACCTCACATGCCAATCCCTTTCTCGGAGATAACTGGCATGGGCTTGCTTTGTTTGTATCTTCCCCATTCATACCACATTTCATTTTCATTTATTTCACTCTGTAGATTGTTTCAGGTTACCTGGTTGAAGAACGATGGGTTTATATATGACCGGCATAACTTCTCCAAAGTATGCTGCCGCCCTGTGTCTATGCTTACGTCAATCACACAGACCTAATGACCTATTTTTCTAAACCCTGGATAACAATTCTAAAATCCCACTTAATTTGGGTATCAGCTTTTCTTTTTTTTCATGATGGTGCTTTTCTTGTGAGGGCTGGGTGTACAATTGCTTGGCATTACTGATATCTCTTGAACTTTTATTTGCTCACCAGTTTACTTTTAGCGCATGATTATGTTGTTGTTGTTAATTTCCTATATACTGAATATGCAGCACACGAGTTTTACCCATAAAATGCGAGATGGTTGGGGTCTGGCGACTGATGGAAAAGTTCTTTTTGGCAGTGATGGCACTTCAATGCTGTATAAGCTGGATTCAAAGTCACTTGAAGGTTACTATTCTTCCTGCTTGATATTCTATTAGGGTTTAAATTTCTTTTTCTTTTATGCTGACCAATTTTTTTCATGCAGTCATGAAAGTGGTGACTGTCAAGTATCACGGTAATCAAGTCCCCTATCTTAATGAGCTTGAATATATAGATGGTGAAGTCTGGGCAAATGTCTGGCAGGTTAGATGTAGTTCCTCCTAGCTAACATATCTTATTATGAAGTATCTTAGTGTAACTATATAGGGTCTGATTAGTTGCTCGCATTATGGTAGCCTTCATAAAGGTCTAATATTGGATATCCAATCTAGCATTTTCTCAGGGATCTCCTCCCCGACATTCTTGGACCTTGAGAATGCATGTGGCCATATGCATGCCTAATTTCACTTGCCCACTACCACACTAGAGTCGGAAGTCAAACATTTATAGATTTGTCTAACACCATCTAAAAATCTGTTACAAACTATAAATATACCCTCTGCACCAGACTCATGTCCGTCGGGCATGTGGTCCACTTCCACTGCTACGTTAATACCCTCAGTGCCCGATTCGTGCATCTGGTCCGCTTCCACCGGATTTGTACCGTTAATACCCTCCACGTTTGTCTGACCGTTCTTTTTTGTCCAAGCTACAACTGCAAGCGAGCCTTGCCTTATGGGATGTTGCTACAGCAGATTAGTGAAGGCAACCTGTCATGGACAGGGGCAGAGCCATGTATATGGGCGACCCTCTGCACCCATGACAAAATGAAAAACGGTGACTGTGACCAGTTTTTGTCATATATCCGCACTGTCACAATAAAAATCTATACACCCACAAGGCAAGTGTATCCCTCGAATTTGATCTAGCTCCACCCCTGGTCTTGGAGCATCTTTGAGTGAAACCAACACCCCCACAGTTGTGAATGCCAAATGGGCCGATCCGCCTAATTGGTGTGGGCCTTTCATACATGAGGCCATCTGGGATCTCCCTAAAGGGTCCTCTACCCTAAATATAGAGGATCAAACGGTCCTATATGTTCTCTAGCAGCGTCCTGTAAACGGTCCTTTAAATTTAGAGGACGCTGCTGGATTCTCTATATATAGAGTTTCTATAAGCGGTCCTCTATCCATTTGAATACTTTAAATAACCGGTTTAGCAAAACTAAAATATATACAATACATTTGAGAGTATGACAAATACGTATGTACAAAAAATAAAAATAAAAAATGTCTCTAATATAGGTATTTGAGTATAGAGGATGTTGTTGGAGAGGAAGAAGTTATAGATGATAGAATCTTTTAGAGGAGACTGTAAAGGACGGATATAGAGGACGTTGCTGGAGACAACCTTACTTAGGCTATGGCCAGCAGACCCTGCATATTGCTGGGTGGAGTTTGGAATGAGAGGTGAGAAGGATTCGCCTAGCTCAAGGCTTGCCGGAGTAGGGCTAATCGACAGCGGCGTGCTGCGCGGGTCGGATCTCCTCCACCTAGGCATTGTGGTGCACCATGGCCACCCACAGTTTGGCATTGTCCGACTTCGCGTGCGATTCTGCCAAACACCGCTTCACCTCGGCTGCCTCCCACGAGTGGGCATCCGCCAGCGTGCGCTTCAGCGCCTGCACCTCCGCCGCTTGGTTCTTGGCATCCGGCACCAAGGCAATGAGTGAGAGGATGAGAACCTGAGATGCTGCAGAGTGGGTGCAACAAGACTGCAGTGTGGATCCAAGCTGAGCCTGCTTTGAGAGTGCTAGCATCAATAGTGGCTTATGCAAGTAACCGATCAGAGACAAGTTGCAGTTGGGAGCCTGGATAAGGAGACAGACAACCAAATAGACCCACACTGCATTTGTTGAGGACCACTATATCTTTATCTTCCATTAGTATCGTAGTGGCACCATGATGTTAGTTGTTCTCACCTTGAATGTCTGATCTAGACCAAATGTGAATGAGTTTAAAGGCTTCACCGGTTATTATTTGTGTTGTGTGTGCCTCAACTTTCTTCAAAGTGACCAAGTTTCACTGTTTGAGGCTCTCCATGTGGTTTATTGATGCCAAATAGGTTGCTGAATCCTGACTACAATGCACTCTGTTTTTTCATGATAACTAGCCATCTTATGGATTTCCTGTACCCAATTTTCTCTCCACCTGTTGCCAAGTCCTTTGCTGTGTAATATTTGCTGTAACCTACTAATATATGATTTGCCAATTTACGGAGAGATAATACCTTGTAATTTTCTACAATGTGTGACCATGGGCATCTGAGTTTTGAAAGCTGTGATACGCAGACAGATTGCATAGCTAGAGTGTCCCCTGAAGATGGCCTAGTGGTGGGTTGGATCTTTCTTCATGAGCTGAGGTATGCTTTATTTTTATTTTAAGCAATACACTTATACCAGTATCAGTGTTCCCACGTCAGAGCATTGATGTTTGTGCTGTTATAATCCTGCAGGCGGCAGTTGTGGAACTCAGGCAACA
Source organism: Zea luxurians (assembly GCA_029449295.1). NCBI lineage: Eukaryota > Viridiplantae > Streptophyta > Magnoliopsida > Poales > Poaceae > Zea > Zea luxurians. The sequence goes on along the minus strand of JAOPSE010000005.1, from coordinate 4,954,752 downwards.
CGGTAGGCGTTTTTTTTCTTCTTTATGTTGTGTTTTTATATTACCCTCACTCCATAACACCATTTGCAAAAAAAAAAAAAAAAATACAAACTCCATTTTGTTCTGTACTGCATGGTAGTTTTGTAGGGGAAACGGGATGAAACAAGTAAACAGTTCCATCATTACGAAAATTCCAAATATATAGGAGAAATTATATGGTGTCCTGAATGAAATATGCTTTGTTCCAGAATATTGACGTCTTAAACGGGATAGCTTGGGATGAAAGAAGGCACAGATTATTTGGTGAGCTTTAATTATTCCCAGTGAACACTCTTTTTTTTAAATCATTTTTGGTGATAAGTGGCCTTGAGCTGAAATTTGATCTGATGAGCCTTTTTTGGTACGGTACTTGCAGTGACAGGGAAACTGTGGCCAAAGCTATATGAGATCAAGCTACGGGCAGTAGATGGTCCAGCAGATGGATCTGTAGAAAAGCTTTGTCCAAAAGCCAGCTTCTATCGCTGAAGAGTGTAGAACCGCATATACACTGGGTGTGCTAACATGGGCCTTCATTTGTTTAAACGCACGATGCGAACGATGTGGAGATGGGAGTACATACATGTTTGATCTGGTACCACTGTCATATATATATACACCCATGAGTTAGTAGATGTAGCTGTACATTGTTGTGACCTGTATGAATTTTGATGATGGCTGTGTTGTTTGTGTTAAGAGTGAATTGCAACAGATTTTGATGGGCATGTTAATTCATCCTTGGGAAAGGAAAGAAAGTTGCCAACTTATTTGGGTAGATCTCAGTAACTCTTTGGAAAGAAGAATGTCTGGGCCAACTCTCTCTCGAGAAACAGATTTTGATGCATCAACATGGGGCATGATGAATACTTCTATACTGCGATGCGAGTACTTCGGAATGACCTGTATTAACTCAACTCCGCTTCAATCATAAATCGTATAAGGCTATCCGTACTCATGAAACCCTAAATTTCTACTCTAAAAAGAATATTTCATTCTGGTCAGCGAGATTCTCTACTCTATCCTATAATACTCCGCGTTCATATTTACTCTAAATATCTACCCTATACCAACTACCATATATTCTATCATTTTTCTCCACACTTTTTTATCATTTTTTCCCACACATATACCACTAGCGGCAGCCGTCACGTACTCACATGCACCGGCACCAGGTTTAGCGCATGCGCTGTATTTGAGGTTTCCAGCGTGGAGAGAGAGTGTAAGGTGAGGTTTCCAGCTCCCCACTGCGGCACTTGAGTGAACTGTAAAAGTTTAGGGGAGCATTTCCAGCTCCCCACTGCGCCCAGCCTAAGAAAGCCAAAAAAGGGATGATGAATATAAACCGCGTCTGCTGTGATTACTGAAATTATACTGGTTTACCTCACATTATACTGTTCAACTCAGTCTGAGCATAGCAACCATGGATTTGGAACTTGTAAGCTAATGGTAAGCACTTGTGCTGCTCCTCCTCAGTTATATAGCTGGAACGAACACGCCCGCAAGATGGTATTGCATTTGTAACAAGTTAACAAGAGAAGACGATGAAGCTTGTGCAAAGCAACTATGGGTGTGTTTGTTTTCCTACTATATTATATAAGTTGGATTACGGGTAAAAAGGTAGGAGGATAAAATATCACTTTAATGCTACAAATAAGCTAGCATTGATATCTTATTTCAGCTTATTTATAATCTAACTTATATAATCTAGGAGAGAAACAAACAGAGCCTATATGTTGTTCCTTTCTCGACGTGAATTTTCTGTGATTGCTAACATACCCAATGCAGATCAACATAATGTCACACCCAGATTTATGGACAAACCCGAACGCGTCTCAAATGTATACTAGGATCAAGTCTCATATATATAATGACTCATGGTATAGAAATTAATATCACATCTTCATTATATAATCGGATATATGTACAAAATAGCTAAATAATCTCTACTACTCCTTAAGAGGGTAAGGAGGGCGTCCACCACTTTCACCACGGCTCCACCCTCCCCTCGCTAATCTCCATCGTAATACTGTGTCCCGTACCTCCAGACTCCCACGATCTTCGCCCGAAGTCTCCTCCTTCGGTCCTTCCCTCGATTGATCCCAACTGCCACTACCCCATGTCGTCGCCGCCACCGAGTGCACACATCCCCTCAACCGCATGCAACGCAAAACCCTAGCCGCGGTCGCTCCTGCCCGCTCCTAGCCCCGCGCCTTCGCGCCGTCCTCCTCCACTCCACGTCGACATCGACGTCGCGGCCGCTGCTCTGCCTCTCGCGATTCTTCCTCCTCTTTCCAAGCAATCTAGGTTTAGGGCAATCACTCTGGCATAGACCGGAACGGAGGAGGAGGCGCAAGTCATGGAGGGCGGCGCTGTATGCGAGCGGCCTCACTAGGCCACATCGACGCGCCAGGTCGAGGTCGTCCACATCGAAGCAGGAGCTGAGGAAATCATTGGCGCCCAGGGTGGCGGCCTCCGAGGAGCGCTTGACCACGAAGTAGCACCCGACGGCTCCTTCCTCGACTCCATGGCAGCGGCGGCATCACCGCCCCTGACCGTACGAGGCTCCAGGATACAGTCGCCGAAGATGTGCCAGTACTAGGTATAAGCGCGCCGAAGAACCAATCTCGTTGCGATTCTACCTTGGGGGTTCATTTTGTGTTGTTACGTTGGATGGGGAGAAGTGTCGAGCACATAGTCCTTCCGCCGCCACTGCCACCACCTCTCCCTTCCACTACAGATCTATCGTCGTTGTGACGTCGGCAACGAGCCTAAGAACCGGAAGGCGCACCAGGCTTCATCGTCAACGTCTACGCCCACCAACACTCCTCCCACAACGCGCAAGCAGCAAACCCTAGCACTCCAGCCTTCCACCCCCAGTCATCCTCGAGGAGAGCAGTCACCGCCTCAAGGGTCGCCCCTGTAGCTCTATGTTTGTCCCGATGCATCAACACCTGATCGCGGCACGTCGGCGCGGCCAGGACGCTACCCCTTGTCGTGGTCAGATCGAACATCGATCATGCGAGGCCTCTAGAGCAGGCGCCCATCTTCTCATGCCACGACACTCGGCTTCGTCGTCAATGTCTACGCCACCAACACTCCTTCCACAACGCGCAAGCACCAAACCCTAGCACTCTAGCCTTCCACCCCCAGTCATCCTCGAGGAGAGCAGTCACCGCCTCAAGGGTCGCCCCTATGGCTCTATGTTTGTCCTGATGCATCAGCACCTGATCGCAGCACGTCGGCGCGGCTAAGATGCTGCCCCTTGTCGTGGTCAGATCAAACATTGATCATGCGAGGCCTCTAGAGCAGGCGCCCATCTTCTCATGCCATGGTGAGGCGAGACCATGGGGGTGGCAGCTGAGGTTGCCGCGGGTGGGGATGGGCCTAACATTAGCGAAGGGAGGGAGGCAGATGGTTTCAACGACTACTAGAGGAAATGTCAGCAGGGTAAGGTGCTCTCTGAATAGTTATCGTTTTTGGGAGTTGTAACTGATCAACACTTTGTAGCTGTTGAAGCCTTTATTAAATTACTGTTTAACATTTCTTATTTTTAGGGAGATAATGATTATCTTGATATGGTGTTTACTCAAGTGTCCTTGGAAGGTTACCTGTTGATTTGACTTATTTGAATGTAAATGTGAAGTGAACATTTTTAGATAACTGAGTTAAACCATGTCCAAGTTCTAATCATTTTTATCTCCTTTATCGTAATAAGGTGTCTACTGAGCATGTTATTAATAATTACCATAGATATATTTCTCTGACTTAGCATGACCAAGTGTTCTCTTTTGTAGAAGTAGAAAACTTGTGCCGGTATGAGCTTCCTAATGAGAGCTGGGAAGTAAATTTGTCTGTTGAAAAGGTGTCTTCTGAACTCCCAGAACCAACATTAGGCATAAACTTTGCAAGAGATGGAATCCAGGAAAAAGAGTGGTTGTCCATGGTTGCTGCACACAATGATGCATGGTTACTTTCTATTGCATTTTACCTTGGTGCTCGATTTGGTCTCAATAAAAATTACAGGTTAATTTTCATTCCATCTTTATGGAATATGTACTGCAGTCTCTTTATTTTTTACTGCCTGCCTTTCTTTTGTTTATCCGTGAAGTTTTCCTACTTTATGCAAAGCTTTCCTACATGCTTGCTTTGTCCTACAAAATATTAGACCTATTTTGATAGGCAACAGGTACAGATAATATAGTATAAATTATAAGTGCTACTTAAGAAATGTGAATAAAAATGATCCTGCACAATATCTCCACTTGGAATTATTTGTCTCAGTGAAGGAATAACATAGTCAAATCGTAGAGTCTGCGCAGCTCATATTACTCACCACATCTCATGTGCTAATTACTTTTATGTTCTCATTTATGCATTTTCAGTAATGACGTTGCTAATCTCAACAAGACGCTATGATCGATTTCCTTTAGCACGAAACAATGTTGATCATTTGTAGCCATTTTCTGGATTAGCCTTGATTACTTTATTATGTTTAGCTTTATCATTTGCTTTTTTAAAAACTACATATTTCGGTGACTAACACGACAATGCATCCGAGGATGATAAATGGTGAGCATGCGACACTTCGTCGACACTGCCTAGCTATACCTAGTTTCCCTCCCGACTTATCTGATTATCGATTTTTTGTCTGAGCGCGTGCGGACGCCGGAGCCGAAAGAGTTCCCGTCGAGGAGAAGCTTGTCACGGCCCAAAGAGAGAGGAGGCATACGTGTGGACGCTAGACAACCAGGGCCAGAGGAGGAGTGCGCACGTCGAAGAGCGAGGAGGACAACGAATCCTCACACCTCGCCGCCAGGACGTCGTAGGTATAATTCTCATCCTAACCCAGTTCAATCAATCTATTTAGGTCCACTTTGACAACTGCTTATTATTAGTATGTTACAATCAATTTGTATCATCTATCTCAATGAATTTGTGTGTGACTCGATCTGAGTTCTTATCTGAAGCATGTCCAGTGTTGCTCTTACAACTTAAATTGAAGTTTTTTCTGATCTCTTTTACTATGCTTTGTTCTCAAATTTTAGTTGGTAGTGCTCTAACTCCGGTCTCTAGGAACAATTTGCACCAGCAGTGCTGCTCCTGAAACAGAGACAATAGGGTGACCATCAATATAATTTCGCATTGCAAATGTTCAACTAGAGGCAAATTCTGTTTATGATTTCTATACAGCAACAATAACTTCACAATGCAAATGCTATGTTTATTATGTATAGTTTGCATTTCTCAGTACACTGCTATAGTTTGCTTAATTATTGGATCTCTTAAATGGCTGTATATTAGAGTGTTGGCTTGTGTTTTAGTTTCTGGAATATCGAGTATATTATTTGCAATTTCCAGAGAAATAGGTCCACATCCCTTATGTAAAGAAATAAATAAGCATTGAATTGATAAGTTCCAGAAAATTGAAGTGGCATACCAGACAAGTTTCACATGACTAAATAGAGCAAATTGAGTTACAGTCGAGAAGTATATTCACCTTGTAGAGTGAATGAATCATAACTTCCTCATCAAAACACCAGCTACATGTTTGCGTCACTGAAATCTACATAAGCAAACATGAACTGTAAGACACTTTTGGGCCATATAGTCCCATAGTTCTACCCTACCAAGTAGTACTACCGTATTATGTTTATTTTTTTAAAAAAATTGTACTACTACTATACTAGCACCCTACTATTCCATTCAGACATGTAAAGATTAGCAATCAGTATGTGAGACATTGATGCAATTTCGTCCAAGAAACAGAGTGTGGATATTGTGGCAGAACCTCCCAAGTTATTGGGCCCACATGCACCTGTCCTTGTCTCAAAGACCTCAGACTGCTATGCATGTGCACCAGATAACTTAACAGGATCCGTCCGATTGCCCTAAGGACATCGGATAAACCACTTACAACCAGAACCGCGGGATTAAGTAACACAAATCACACACACCAATATTGTTGCAGCGGAAATCTTACTACCAAATTTTACAGGTTACAAAAATTTTACATTAGTTTATCGGAGTGATTACAAAAGTATAAGTTTGAAATATATGCTAGCTCAAGGGATCATCCTCAATAAGAAGTATAGAAGGGTTACTTAGACTTATAAGAAGGCCGAGCCCACCGGCACTTAACACCATCAACAACAGCACAAAGTTAGAACCTGAAAAACAACAGGGAATAAAACCCTGAGTATGGAATTACTCAGCAAGTCTTACCCGACTAAGGAAAAGACTCTCAAGGGTATGCTGGATAAATAGGAGTCAAGGAGAGGCTTTAGCAAAAATCAACTTATATTTTTGCAGAAGTAGCTTACTAAAGTGAGTCCTTACTTTCAATCTTTTAACGCCATATTAGGTATTAATAGACTCTATTTGCATCTAGTCTAATTTCACATCACATCAAGACAACATCATTTTTATCCATAGTGTTCACGTCCTGACTTTAGGTTGCAGGGAAGTGACCAAGTCTTCATAACCGCGAAGGTACGGCGATCCGAATCGATTATACTCAGCTGAGGATCTCCAATCACACGACATATGTAGCACTTAACCCTTGCATATGTCAACCCGCCACCGGGGTTCTTAAGACCGGATCAGGTTCACGCAAACCGAGAGCACAGATACACCACCGTCCAGCCTCTTGCCACGGAGGGTACACGCTACTCTCGCCACCGCTCCACTCCCATTTCGTGTTATCTTATTCCGGCCTTAGTCTGCCCGAGGCAAGGCTTACCCATGACGAGGCATGTGACCAGTTAAAGGGTCCTCGGTCAGCACGCCTACATACGCGTTAATCCTTAACCAACCTGGGTAGAACATCACCTGTTCCTACCCCCAAGTCTCAATTTACGTATTTCCATCCTTAGGATTGTGTCTGTTCCTTAGGATGAAAGAGCATCACAGGGAACTTTGCAGTAAGATCCCACTATTGCTCCAAATGAAAATATTCTTGCAGGTAGAAGCCATCCTCTCCCGGGTTAGACTGAGGATAACCTCTATCCACAAGATCTAAGCAAGGCTAAGCATTTTTGTAAATCATAATTTTGATACTTCACAGAGTATCTATAAAGGTATGGATATCAAGGAAAGCAATGCATCAAAGGGTTCCAAGCAACTCCTATGAACCTAATGCACATTTCACTAGACTTAAAGTGTGCGGAAAGTATTTAAAAACACAAGGAAAAGAGTTGCATGCACCGGGGCTTGCCTGAGTAACACTAGGTTAGTGTTTGTTAGATGGCGACCACTTGACGACCATCCTTTTGTCTTGGCATTTGTTCAGGCAGGTTCGTCCATCAGCATCACCAGGCGGAGTAGTTCACGCTTGGGGTCGACTTGGCTTTGGTTCTCCGCATCACGTAGTCAACAAACGTACCTAAATGATTTGCATAATGCACATGAATGCATATAAGCAGAAATAGCGCAAAATCTAAATAGTGCTATACGATAGCGTATTAAACACCTAAGGGCGAGGCGTTGTACAATCGTACACGAAAACACTAGTTATTAATATACGACTACGCACAATAATTACACTTTTCTAAATTAAACGAACCTAACACAAACATTGTAAACAAATTATACACTTTAAACATAATTAGCCTAAACACAACTCATCAGATAGTTAATTAAATGTTAAACTTATCTCTCACTTTATAAATTATATCACTTTTCTTACCAAGAACTAATTTAATTTTTATTTCGCATCACACATATTTATTTAATTTACCTAACAATTTGGCTAACAACTTGCACGCCAATAATAATTTTAGCTTAGATTTACTACTTTGATTAACGAATATGAATCCAAGTTTTTCGTCAATTACATGTTAAATACCGTACTAATATTAATTTACTCGAACTAATAACCCAAGCAAACTACCTAGAATGTAATAACTATTATAACACAAGGAATCAACAACACGTATGACTACCGATTAAATCACCGTACACGATTCAAGTAGTCTAATAAATATTATATTTAGTCGACTGGAATAACGAATCCACTTACCGTCCATTAAACCCGACTTAAAGCTTGCGAGAACGTCGACAGTCTCCGAATAAAATCTTTGATCGAACCCTTGGCGAGCGTTAAACTGAGCTTCACTTTGACGACAACCAGATCGATATCGGGACTCGACGGCAGTGCAACACCACCACGAGATGGAGGCAAACCGGCTACGACGGCACGATTAACGATGATTTAACGACCATGACGAATAGCGGTGTCGCGGAAATAGAGCACGACACAGCAGGGCGATGGTCGGACCAGCATCGAGCCAGTTGAGCACTGGCGAGGCTTTGTGGGTACGGATCGGCGCTCGCAACAGAGCTCGCGCGTGCAGGGAGGAACCTCGGCGACGACGATCTGGGCGAGCGTAGTAGGGAGCCGGCCACGGCGAGGACGCAGAGCGCGACGACTGTTCTTTAACGGCGAGAATACTGGAATTGGATGCTGGTGGTCCGGGCAGAGGAGCGTATGGCCTGGCAAGCTTTGACGGCACGAACAGCGAGGGAGCTCAACGAAGGAGGGCGAGCAGGGCGCTTCGGTCGGGCGAGCTGAGAAGCAGTCCGAGCACCAGGGAGCAGCGCGGGCGGCATGCAGGGACTGGCGGGGTCGAGCAGCCGGCCGACGAGCAGGAGGCCGCGCAGAAGACTTGCGCGAGGAAGGAACTCGGCAAGCTGGAACACCAACAGCACGCAGAGAAGAGCCAAGGAGATGAGCTTGAAGGCGCGGCCATGGAAGAGCAGGGGATGGGAGAGCTCGGACCAAGGCGACAGTGCCATGGAGCTTGCAGAGAAGCCCGTCCAAGGAGCAACGTTCGGCGAGCTCCGGCAAGAGGAGGTATAGCCTGGGCGAATTCCATGGCGGCTATGAGAGAGGAGCAAGGAAGGAGCGCGCATGGGAGAAGATCCTGAGTGCTGTTGCCGCTCCGGCCAGGGAAGCGACGGCAAATACGTCGAGCAGGGAGTGGGGGATAAAGCTGAACGCTGGTGGAGATATTTTCCATGGACACGGCGTGTACAGGATAGGATAGGGAAGAAAGATTGTACGGCTTTGAGGAAATAAAGAAGAAAAAAAATATCAAGATGGCGGTGGGGATAGGATCAGCTAGAAAAAAATCTGAGTAAATATTTCTTTTCTTTTTTTTAGCATTAGAATATCCCTACAAACAAATATCTGGTGTGAGTGTTGTTCGGCTGGCTTTTTTTGGTACTGTAGCAACTAAAATACTGTAGTTATGTCTCTTACAATTACCACCGGCAGCAACCCAAATAGTTACTCTTAAGTCCAATCGAACAGCTAAGGATTTTTAGATTAAAGTTTGAGCGAATTCTAAATGGATTAGACTATGATGTTTTTCTGGCTACATATATTATTCTTCTTGGACTTTGAAATAGCAAATCGAATCGGCGAACAATTGTTCTGGTTTTGGTTGGTTCGGGTTCGGTTTATTTAAACAGCCTGCTCCAAGTAGTGTCTATACTGAATTCGTAGAGATCGCTCGAACAAGAGCGAAATACTTAGGTGACCTTTTTCAGTCTGTCTTGATCGATTAATTTTAAATTGGCACTAGGCCCGACACTTTTAGAAATAAATAAATTTTAAACTGTGCTAGCCGGATGTGGCATCGCAATCGGAATTCCCCCGGAGACGATGTCAGCATCGTCACGGGAGCGAGATGTGGATGGATTAAACCAGACGAGATCAGATTCGATATTTTAGTCGACGTTCGATTTAGTTGAATTTAGACGAATTCCGTTCGCTACTCGAACACTCGACTAGAGAACAATTCAATTAAAACCCGTAGACGCGATGTCACGGATGACAAAAGAGGACTAAATTATTTTACCCTGAAAGCTTAGTCATCGAGTTCTAAATAAATTTGTTTGGAATAAAATCATCCGAATGGGCCGGGCTTCCGAATTCGTATTCGCGTGAGCGATGAATTTTAAATAATCACCGGATGCACCGATTTTCGGAACAACGATGTTCCGAACATCACGAAAATTTAGGAACAACCCAGATAGATAAAATAAAAATGATGTCGCGCTCGCGACAGATGAAACAGATGCGATATTAAAATCGCGAAAGGCAAAAATAATTAGACCTTAGTGTCCGTCTTATTTACTGATATCACGTGCTTAAATTCGTACTCGTTGTCGAGCGGAATATAAACACATGGGGTGTTACAGCCCTCCCCCCTTAAAAGAATCTCGTCCCGAGATTCGGAGCGAAAGACTTTCAAGAGTGGAGAAGCAGGTAATCCCATGTCCATATCAGCGATAATCGTAAGGCAGTCCTAAGCGAAGACGGGTGTCTCAGAATGTCGTTTCTCTAGTGGACATAACATGTATCGCCATAAGCTAATTTAGAAATGTCCACTAATAGAGACGATATCTGCTAGAGGAACACATAAGGTTCCATGTGTGCAGTTTGCTTTTTCTGATGACACTGTACTATCTGAGTCTGTTGAGCGAGCGGTAATTACGCGATTTTACCCAACCAGGATCAGATGCACCATCTTGGGTAAAACACACAGAAAGAGGTTTACCAACAAGTGGTCACGATAAGTTCATAGCACACGTGACAAGTGCGGATGTCGAACAACACCACAGTTGACTCGTGGCTAGCCAGAAAATCTAAATCAATGGAAGGTGATATAGACTCGAGAAAATCACCAGCAGAGGGATCCATAGATGCGGACTTTGCAACCAGTCCGTTTTATCCAGCACTAATCATCGCTCGACCTGATCACACATGCTGGAAAAGCACGCGTGCGGCGGTCGAGGCGTGACTAGAGCGATAATTAGGTGGTTATTGGTTGACTTAACTTGATCCGTGTAAGTACTTTCTTTAGGATGGTTTGAACCAAAGTGAGTTTAGATAACTCGACAGAACGATCTCTAAACTTAGCCTTTGTTCACAATGCAGTTACAAGTTGGTAAAACCAACTTGTTGAACTACTTTTGACATTGAGCAAGTCCTCTCAGTACCATCGGTAAGCCAACGGTCGAGAGCTTACGTTTGCAAGCAAAAGGTCATGCATTTGGGTAGAAATCCATTTGGTCAGGTCGTTCATCCGTTTTCTTTTTTTTTCATGCGAGATGAACGGACTTGATTCAGAAATACATGGAAAATAGGAGAGCGAATGAACAAATTCCTGCATCTCAACAGCAGGGAAAATCAATCTCCAATTTGAGAGCTAATCAGTTGTTTCTTGACACTAAAAAGCTCCAAGGCTTCACCTTTACACAAAGGATGTAAAGGGAACTTGTATGAGTAGTCACTACCAAGATTAAAAGAAATAAGACCACACATGAAAGTGGTATGTCCTTTTGATCCGGCAAAGACGATAGATGTTGCTTGGTCACTTCGACAAACAACACCGAAATTATTTCAAGGAAGATATCTACGGAAGATCACACATCAGTGTAGTTCTACAATGGATCATGACTAGAGACTTCGATACCAGCATGCGCCAAGCAGCAGAATCCTGTGTGCACATTCACAGGAGGCTCTTAGTTTCGCCGTGGTACCATACGTCATTAATCGAGACGCCATTATCGAACTGGCACCAATAATGAATCTCACGTGGTAAGAATAATTTGCACAAAGATAACATATCGATATAGTCTAATAATGGATTATGACTACTAACGGTGATACCAGCGGATGCCAAGTAGCGCAACCATGTGTGTGCATCCACAGGAGGCCCTCAGTTTCATCGCGGTGCCATCGATTTTAGTCATAACACCATTGCCAGACATAACCAATAAGAAATCTCACGCGACACCAATGAATTGGGCAAGGGTGAAAATATACAAAGAGATACTCCACCAGTAAAGATGGTTACAAGTAGAGAGCCAAATAGATCATGGCCCGATGAAATGAACAAGGCATGGCCATAACCTAAACTTGATGAAAGAAGTACGATGGGAGACTGTTAATTCAGCCCCGAGCATATTTGTATGCCCATCGCAGAGATTACAAGGTCAAGGATTAAGTTGGTATGCCTTCGATAGGTATGGGGAAACCAAAGGCATCAAACTCAAGAAAATGATCGAACATGTCTTTCCTAGGTTGGGTTAATAAAGCAACATGGCAATCTTTAAGAACAGGCAAACTAGAATAGAAACATCAACTTGCACTAATCGAACAAGGGAATGGTTTTGGAAGAAGACATGACTCGAGACTCATGTTTTAAGTCTGGGTACACTTTATGTCCAACGAATAAGTTATCTAAGCATTTATTTGTATAAGTTTGGGTCATGGAGGGATAATAGTAAATTTAAATTTGGGTCTAGGTTTACCAAATTAGAACATGGCTTAAATTTGGGTTTAGGCAAACACGTCACTAACCTTCTATCGACACATCAAGCACAAGAGCAAGCACATAAAGCACCCTAAGAGGTCACCTAAAGAATGGAGGACACCTATTTCATAGAAGTTCGTAATACAATATTACACCATATTATCTACAATCAATGGTTACTGGAATAAAGATGAGAGAAGCATTTTGGGTGTATAGGTGACAAACATGATGCAACAATCAGGATGCATGCTCGTCTTATTCGTCCTCACTAATTTTGCCAACATAATGTGGCGATAGCGTTCTATATCGGTGGCATAATTACGATTCTCACGGTATTTTGCTAGTCGTCAACTACACATACGTTTTCGAGGTTAGTGTACCTGCAGAAAATTTCATTACAGCCCATTTTCCCAATGATGCAATTCAAACATGACAGTTTATCACAGTTTATACTCCATATATTGCTATATGGAGGCCAGCTCATCATTAAGCGTCGAGCCATGCATAGGCACTGTTGCCACACTTTAACCATAGGGCAACTCATTATGGTAACTCACCTTCTTACCTGAACGTAGGTGCGTTGTTACAAGTACATTACACTTCTCAGTATTCCCATGTCTGTATACCCTTACACATCCATGGGGTACTGAATTCCCAGAAAAGTAAATACTCCACATCGCAGCTTTCGTATATACATATATAGAACATGTATATAGTCAAGCGCCATAATTAAGCACTTCCCTAGACCGACAATTGTTCGGTCATGCTCTCACATCTCACCTTACCTGAGCGTCGATCCATTCAAAACTGAATGGCCTCAAAAATAACAATACACATGTATGCAATACCCACCCGGTTGTGGGTTATGGTTTTCAAATAAGCCACCTAATAGTCCTTAACTTAGGGCTTAACAGAGGATGTCGCTAGCATTATAGTTTTTTTTTTCAAAACTGTTTTTCAAAGCCAAACAATGTGTTTAGTTGAAAATAGGTTTTCTAAAACCAAAACTTTTGTTTTGAAAATACGTATGTGACCGTATATACTTAATCCTGCTCCGATACCAGCTGTGGCAGAACCTCCCAAGTTATTGGGCCCACATGCACCTGTCCTTGTCTCAAAGACCTCAGACTGCTATGCATGTGCACCAGATAACTTAACAGGATCCGTCCGATTGCCCTAAGGACATCGGATAAACCACTTACAACCAGAACCGCGGGATTAAGTAACACAAATCACACACACCAATATTGTTGCAGCGGAAATCTTACTACCAAATTTTACAGGTTACAAAAATTTTACATTAGTTTATCGGAGTGATTACAAAAGTATAAGTTTGAAATATATGCTAGCTCAAGGGATCATCCTCAATAAGAAGTATAGAAGGGTTACTTAGACTTATAAGAAGGCCGAGCCCACCGGCACTTAACACCATCAACAACAGCACAAAGTTAGAACCTGAAAAACAACAGGGAATAAAACCCTGAGTATGGAATTACTCAGCAAGTCTTACCCGACTAAGGAAAAGACTCTCAAGGGTATGCTGGATAAATAGGAGTCAAGGAGAGGCTTTAGCAAAAATCAACTTATATTTTTGCAGAAGTAGCTTACTAAAGTGAGTCCTTACTTTCAATCTTTTAACGCCATATTAGGTATTAATAGACTCTATTTGCATCTAGTCTAATTTCACATCACATCAAGACAACATCATTTTTATCCATAGTGTTCACGTCCTGACTTTAGGTTGCAGGGAAGTGACCAAGTCTTCATAACCGCGAAGGTACGGCGATCCGAATCGATTATACTCAGCTGAGGATCTCCAATCACACGACATATGTAGCACTTAACCCTTGCATATGTCAACCCGCCACCGGGGTTCTTAAGACCGGATCAGGTTCACGCAAACCGAGAGCACAGATACACCACCGTCCAGCCTCTTGCCACGGAGGGTACACGCTACTCTCGCCACCGCTCCACTCCCATTTCGTGTTATCTTATTCCGGCCTTAGTCTGCCCGAGGCAAGGCTTACCCATGACGAGGCATGTGACCAGTTAAAGGGTCCTCGGTCAGCACGCCTACATACGCGTTAATCCTTAACCAACCTGGGTAGAACATCACCTGTTCCTACCCCCAAGTCTCAATTTACGTATTTCCATCCTTAGGATTGTGTCTGTTCCTTAGGATGAAAGAGCATCACAGGGAACTTTGCAGTAAGATCCCACTATTGCTCCAAATGAAAATATTCTTGCAGGTAGAAGCCATCCTCTCCCGGGTTAGACTGAGGATAACCTCTATCCACAAGATCTAAGCAAGGCTAAGCATTTTTGTAAATCATAATTTTGATACTTCACAGAGTATCTATAAAGGTATGGATATCAAGGAAAGCAATGCATCAAAGGGTTCCAAGCAACTCCTATGAACCTAATGCACATTTCACTAGACTTAAAGTGTGCGGAAAGTATTTAAAAACACAAGGAAAAGAGTTGCATGCACCGGGGCTTGCCTGAGTAACACTAGGTTAGTGTTTGTTAGATGGCGACCACTTGACGACCATCCTTTTGTCTTGGCATTTGTTCAGGCAGGTTCGTCCATCAGCATCACCAGGCGGAGTAGTTCACGCTTGGGGTCGACTTGGCTTTGGTTCTCCGCATCACGTAGTCAACAAACGTACCTAAATGATTTGCATAATGCACATGAATGCATATAAGCAGAAATAGCGCAAAATCTAAATAGTGCTATACGATAGCGTATTAAACACCTAAGGGCGAGGCGTTGTACAATCGTACACGAAAACACTAGTTATTAATATACGACTACGCACAATAATTACACTTTTCTAAATTAAACGAACCTAACACAAACATTGTAAACAAATTATACACTTTAAACATAATTAGCCTAAACACAACTCATCAGATAGTTAATTAAATGTTAAACTTATCTCTCACTTTATAAATTATATCACTTTTCTTACCAAGAACTAATTTAATTTTTATTTCGCATCACACATATTTATTTAATTTACCTAACAATTTGGCTAACAACTTGCACGCCAATAATAATTTTAGCTTAGATTTACTACTTTGATTAACGAATATGAATCCAAGTTTTTCGTCAATTACATGTTAAATACCGTACTAATATTAATTTACTCGAACTAATAACCCAAGCAAACTACCTAGAATGTAATAACTATTATAACACAAGGAATCAACAACACGTATGACTACCGATTAAATCACCGTACACGATTCAAGTAGTCTAATAAATATTATATTTAGTCGACTGGAATAACGAATCCACTTACCGTCCATTAAACCCGACTTAAAGCTTGCGAGAACGTCGACAGTCTCCGAATAAAATCTTTGATCGAACCCTTGGCGAGCGTTAAACTGAGCTTCACTTTGACGACAACCAGATCGATATCGGGACTCGACGGCAGTGCAACACCACCACGAGATGGAGGCAAACCGGCTACGACGGCACGATTAACGATGATTTAACGACCATGACGAATAGCGGTGTCGCGGAAATAGAGCACGACACAGCAGGGCGATGGTCGGACCAGCATCGAGCCAGTTGAGCACTGGCGAGGCTTTGTGGGTACGGATCGGCGCTCGCAACAGAGCTCGCGCGTGCAGGGAGGAACCTCGGCGACGACGATCTGGGCGAGCGTAGTAGGGAGCCGGCCACGGCGAGGACGCAGAGCGCGACGACTGTTCTTTAACGGCGAGAATACTGGAATTGGATGCTGGTGGTCCGGGCAGAGGAGCGTATGGCCTGGCAAGCTTTGACGGCACGAACAGCGAGGGAGCTCAACGAAGGAGGGCGAGCAGGGCGCTTCGGTCGGGCGAGCTGAGAAGCAGTCCGAGCACCAGGGAGCAGCGCGGGCGGCATGCAGGGACTGGCGGGGTCGAGCAGCCGGCCGACGAGCAGGAGGCCGCGCAGAAGACTTGCGCGAGGAAGGAACTCGGCAAGCTGGAACACCAACAGCACGCAGAGAAGAGCCAAGGAGATGAGCTTGAAGGCGCGGCCATGGAAGAGCAGGGGATGGGAGAGCTCGGACCAAGGCGACAGTGCCATGGAGCTTGCAGAGAAGCCCGTCCAAGGAGCAACGTTCGGCGAGCTCCGGCAAGAGGAGGTATAGCCTGGGCGAATTCCATGGCGGCTATGAGAGAGGAGCAAGGAAGGAGCGCGCATGGGAGAAGATCCTGAGTGCTGTTGCCGCTCCGGCCAGGGAAGCGACGGCAAATACGTCGAGCAGGGAGTGGGGGATAAAGCTGAACGCTGGTGGAGATATTTTCCATGGACACGGCGTGTACAGGATAGGATAGGGAAGAAAGATTGTACGGCTTTGAGGAAATAAAGAAGAAAAAAAATATCAAGATGGCGGTGGGGATAGGATCAGCTAGAAAAAAATCTGAGTAAATATTTCTTTTCTTTTTTTTAGCATTAGAATATCCCTACAAACAAATATCTGGTGTGAGTGTTGTTCGGCTGGCTTTTTTTGGTACTGTAGCAACTAAAATACTGTAGTTATGTCTCTTACAATTACCACCGGCAGCAACCCAAATAGTTACTCTTAAGTCCAATCGAACAGCTAAGGATTTTTAGATTAAAGTTTGAGCGAATTCTAAATGGATTAGACTATGATGTTTTTCTGGCTACATATATTATTCTTCTTGGACTTTGAAATAGCAAATCGAATCGGCGAACAATTGTTCTGGTTTTGGTTGGTTCGGGTTCGGTTTATTTAAACAGCCTGCTCCAAGTAGTGTCTATACTGAATTCGTAGAGATCGCTCGAACAAGAGCGAAATACTTAGGTGACCTTTTTCAGTCTGTCTTGATCGATTAATTTTAAATTGGCACTAGGCCCGACACTTTTAGAAATAAATAAATTTTAAACTGTGCTAGCCGGATGTGGCATCGCAATCGGAATTCCCCCGGAGACGATGTCAGCATCGTCACGGGAGCGAGATGTGGATGGATTAAACCAGACGAGATCAGATTCGATATTTTAGTCGACGTTCGATTTAGTTGAATTTAGACGAATTCCGTTCGCTACTCGAACACTCGACTAGAGAACAATTCAATTAAAACCCGTAGACGCGATGTCACGGATGACAAAAGAGGACTAAATTATTTTACCCTGAAAGCTTAGTCATCGAGTTCTAAATAAATTTGTTTGGAATAAAATCATCCGAATGGGCCGGGCTTCCGAATTCGTATTCGCGTGAGCGATGAATTTTAAATAATCACCGGATGCACCGATTTTCGGAACAACGATGTTCCGAACATCACGAAAATTTAGGAACAACCCAGATAGATAAAATAAAAATGATGTCGCGCTCGCGACAGATGAAACAGATGCGATATTAAAATCGCGAAAGGCAAAAATAATTAGACCTTAGTGTCCGTCTTATTTACTGATATCACGTGCTTAAATTCGTACTCGTTGTCGAGCGGAATATAAACACATGGGGTGTTACAGATATAACACATGCCATTTATACGACAAAACTAATATCGATATGAGCATAATCATTATAGCTTTACAACATTAGGATATAAAAATTATAACGAATTAAGACAAATTTAAAACATAAACCAAACTATTGCAGATGCTTAAAAATGTAGAGTGTTTAGGATAGAGATTGATCATCTCCAAAATGGTCAGTTTTTGACTATTTCAATCAGACAAAAATCACAAGCTTTAAATTCATTGTAGGGAGGAGTGTTGCTTGTGTTTTTTGTAGTAGCCAAATAAGCATTGAATTGATAAAAACACTACTTGACTCGTTGTGGTTCCACTATCACCATCACCCACTTTAGTGAAGCAAGTGATACTGAAATTAGAGCAAGCAAGGGTGCATTTATTTGAGATGTTGATTAATATCCGCTACATATTTATTTTTTTATCAGTGACAAAGCACGAGTACAACTTTATATATATATATATATCTTTTAAGGTATGTAAACATCTATTTTTAGTAATGCGAACAAAAGTATAGAATAATAATTAGTGTTTTGGCATATCAATATATTTTATCGTCGCTCCTTGTCATAGACCACACTACGACTTTCTGCTCGTGCTTTGGCTTCCATGCTACCCCTCGCCTGAAGATAGCATTCGCGTCGTCCAACCTTCCTTTTCAGATTATGGTATCGGAGAAAGTAACTGGGTTAATGGTCCAACCTTCCTTTGTAGTTTCTGATATCGATTGTGATATCGGAGAAAACCACTAGGTTAATGGTGCTGGCATCGAGATTGTGTAAGGAAGTTTGATTATATTATTGTTGGTTGTACGTGGGAGGAAACAAATGGACTATGTAATTATGGAATTGTACATAGGGATGCAATAGACAGCTATATAGGTTTTGGTAGATGATGCTTTATAGTAGTGGAGACTGGTTGTTGCCAAAGAATTGTTTAGATATTGAGGTCGATGATTATCTTGTTTGTTTTCATGTATCTGTTTTGCACCAATATCTTATCGAATAATTTGTATACCGTTGCAACGCACGACATTGCACTATGTAGTGGTGAAATAGCTAGATTAAAATAACAAAATTTATGCATGGCTAGGATCACAAACGGATTACAAAATCTTTTCTCATAACAATATAGTACACATTTGTACATAAGTTATCATGGTATTGTATTTTTCCGTTGTAACGCACGGGCACTTACCTAGTTACATCATATGACGACAACGATCCTCTGCAACCATAGTTGACGGGAGACGACGACCTAGACCTCTCTGAACTCATCGTAGCATCCTTTATGCTCCTTCAGAGGTACCTATTCTTGACCTGGTGTGAGTTTAGCAAGAGTGAGCTCACATACGTTCATCGCTGAACAAATTGTGGGGGATAATGTGCATGAGCTCACTTACGGTGGGGGCTCATGTGAAGTGTAAGTCTTACCAAAGAAAATGGTTACGGCTGAGTGTTTATTTTAATAAGTTGGTCAAAATTTTATCAGTAGTTGCTAAGTATAAGTAGATATCAACCCAATTAAATAATTGATCACAATATTGAATAAATCCCACAATGCAATGCAAATGATAGATTAAGTTTAATTCCATAAATTACTCATGTAAGTGTTCGATTCACTCATGACCATGAGCACGGTTGATATACTAGTTTTAACTCTACAGACGTTGCACATCTTTACCCACAAGTCGTGTTACCCATTTGCCCAGGGATCACGACTTCCCATTAATCTCTACCAAGGAGACAAGGCAAGGTCCCACTACAAGGCCTTTACAAAGTTTCACTAGCTTTAGAAAACCCGCTACAGTTTCTATGAGAAGGGGGCGATACAGGAATCCCTCATCTGAAAAGCCATCATAGAATGATCGACCCAAGAACCTCCCTATACTGGTAGCTCCTCACACCTCGGTTACCCCTTTCGGGTAAGGTAGTCCTCCACTAGCTTTCCTAATTAGTCAGCCAAGGGCTTCCCATACCACCCTTGTGGTAGCACTATTTTCTAGGGTGGTTCTTCATGTTTTGATTAACAAAATGATCTTATCATGAACAATAAATAATCTAACAATAATGATAAGGCATGATCATAATTCAGATATAACATCTGTTGGGGCCGTGCTTCGGTGCGCCGAAGGTCTTACACGAAGAAGCAGCTTCGGCTGAAGTCGTCTCCAAGCGATGGCCGAAGGTTCCTTTTCATGGAGCTTCGGCGTTACGAACCGACATAGAGATAGAATGACCTTTTTATCCATAGAGGTCTGAGTCAATGTTGTAAACTTTTGTAAGGGGCATAATTGTAATTTGTCACAGGCTGCGACCTGTGCCTATAAATAGATGAACAGTACCTCTGTACTGTTCACGGGAACCTGTCATTTGCCTTCGCATCACACTTGTATTCTTGCTTTCTTCAAGACCGAAGGTACATTTGTAATTTAAAATCATTTATATTCATTCATGATAGTAAAAGTAGAAATAATTCTATGATAACATTCAAATGTTTATTTTGTACCTCATGATTTATATGAACACTTCGTTCCTTGCTATTATGCTTACGAAGGTATGTCCTTCGTAACCTTCGTCCGAAATTCATTATATCCCGAAAGGATATAAAGTCTTGAAGGACGAAGGACTTTAACTCTTAACATTTTCTATGTTGCCTTGTTCTTAATTCTTAGCATTTGAGAACAAGCTCCCAACATTGGCGCCCACCTCCGGTGAACTCACTTCCACTTTTCTGAGCTGATGGCTTCGTTCAACAATCAAGCTGGAACTGCTTCGGCTTCGAAGCTGGTGCTCCCGATAACAGGCGGTTCTTGCTCAGAGCCGGCTAACAAGAAGCAGAAGAAGGAGGCTCAGAGAAGGGTGCAGCATGTTGGAGTGCAGGGACCCTTCATCAAGTCAAAATGGTCCCACATTCCAATTACTTTCTCTCAGGAAGACCTTCAGCTTAAGGATTATCCTCATAATGATGCCATGGTTATCTCTTGCGTGATCAAAGGATTTCTGGTCCACAATGTCCTAGTTGATACAGGCAGTGCAGCTGACATTGTATTTGCTAAAGCCTTCAGACAAATGCAAGAGCCTGAAGACAAGATTCATGATGCTACGCACCCTCTTTGTGGCTTCGGAGGGCGGCAGATTGTAGCACTTGGGAAGATTACCATGCCGGTAACCTTCGGATTTGTTAACAACACAAGGACTGAGCAAATTGTGTTTGATATTGTTGACATGGAGTATCCTTACAATGCTATCATTGGCCGTGGTACTCTTAATGCCTTCGAAGCAATTCTTCACCCAGCTTATCTCTGCATGAAGATACCTTCGGACCAAGGGCCTATTGCTATTCATGGAAGCCAGGAAGCTGCTAGAAGGGCCGAAGGAAGCTGGACTGACTCCAAGGCAATCCATAACATAGATGGAGCTGAAGCTTGTGAACAATACAAATTCAGGAGGGAGAAGGCAGCTTCAGCGGATCAGCCGAAGCCCATGTTATTGTGTGAGGACATAGCAGAGCAGAAGGTGCTGTTGGGCTCACAACTATCTGAAGACCAGGAGAAAACCTTGATAAGGTTTTTATTCAACAACAAAGATGTTTTTGCATGGTCAGCTAATGATCTCTGTGGAGTAAATCGCGATGTTATTGAACATTCACTCAATGTCGATCCATCCTTCAGACCCCGAAAGCAGAGGCTTCGGAAAATGTCTGATGACAAGGCCGAAGGGGCTCGCAATGAAGTAAAAAGACTCCTCAGTGCAGGAGTTATCAGAAAAGTGAAGTATCCAGAGTGGCTAGCTAACACTGTTATGGTGAAGAAGGCCAATGGCAAGTGGAGAATGTGTATTGATTTCACAGATCTCAACAAGGCTTGTCCGAAGGATGAATTCCCGTTGCCAAGGATAGACTCTTTAGTTGATGCAGCAGCTTCTTCAGAGCTCATGAGTCTCCTGGACTGTTACTCGGGCTATCATCAAATCTGGATGAAGAAGGAAGATGAGCCGAAGACTAGCTTCATAACCCCAAGTGGTACATATTGCTACCTTCGGATGCCTGAGGGGCTCAAGAATGCTGGAGGGAGTTTCAGCAGAATGACTGCGAAGGTACTCCAATCTCAGATAGGCAGAAATGTGTTGACTTATGTCGATGACATCATTGTAAAAAGCACGAAGCAAGAAAATCATATTGCTGATCTGCAGGAGACCTTCGCCAGCTTCAGACAAGCTGGTCTGAAGCTGAATCCAGAAAAATGTGTCTTCGGAGTGAAGAAGGGTAAATTTCTTGGATGCTTGGTTTCAACAAAGGGAATCGAAGCTAACCCAAATAAAATCGAAGCTATACTTCGAATGGAGCCACCAACCACAAGAAAGGGGGCCCAAAGATTGACAGGAAGGCTGGCATCTCTCAACAGATTTATATCCAGATCAGCAGAAAGAAACTTACCATTCTTCGAGGTGCTGAAGTCAGCTGAAGTCTTTCAATGGGGCCCAAGTCAACAAAAAGCCTTCGAAGAGCTGAAGCAATACTTAATAGATCTCACAACATTAACTCCACCAACGCCAGGGGCTCCTCTGTTGTTATATGTGGCAGCTTCGCACTCAGCAGTAAGTGCGGCACTTGTCCAGGAGAAGTTTGATGGACAAGTTAAGAAGCAGGTCCCAGTATATTTTGTATCTGAGGTCCTTAGTGTCTCAAAGAAGAATTATACAGAGCTGGAGAAGGTATTGTATGCCGTTTTAATGGCATCCAGGAAGCTTCGGCATTATTTCCAGGCATACAACATTATTGTTCCTTCTTCGCAGCCATTGAAGGATATCATGAGAAATAGAGAAGCTACTGGCCGGATTGGAAAATGGGCTGCGGAGCTCAATGAATTTTACATTGATTATGTGCATAGATCCTCAATCCAGTCTCAAGCATTGGCAGATTTCATTGCCGACTGGACGCCAGGGGCTCAGGACGAAGAAGCAAATAAAGATGCCGAAGTATGGACAGTGTTTTGTGATGGCTCTTGGGGAACCTTCGGAGCAGGTGCAGCTGCTGTGTTGGTCTCACCGTCCAAGGTTAAAACTTGCTATGCAGCAAGACTTGACTTCACCTGCACAAATAATATAACTGAGTACGAAGCCCTGCTCCTGGGTCTTCGGAAACTAAAGGCAATGGGGATCAGAAGGGCGATTCTTAAAACTGATTCCCAGGTTGTTTCGGGTCATATTGACAAAAGTTGCAAGGCTAAAGACCCAAAGCTTGAAAAATACCTAGACACGGTCCGAAGGATCGAAGCTTCCTTCGAAGGATTTTCTGTTAAGAATATCCCTCGAGGACAAAATGAGCATGCTGATTTGTTAGCCAAGTCTGCAGCACAGGGTCTGCCGCTACCTTCGGATGTGTTCTTCGAAACAATAAAGGCACCTTCAGTGGAGCTACTAGAAAGAGCAGTCCTTAACATTTCTCCTGTTTACAACGAAGATTGGAGAACTGAAATAATCTCTTACCTTCAGGGTAACTTCCTATCAGATGACGAAGCTTATAATAAAAGGATAGAGGCGAGAGCTCGTCCGTATGTCATGATAGAAGGGGAGTTATACAAGCATGGAGTTTGTGCCCCGCTGCTCAAGTGCTTGTCTAGACCAGAAGGTATAGAGTTAATGAAAGAGATACATGCAGGCCTGTGTGGATCCCACATCGGATCCAGGCCATTACTTGGAAAAGTGTTCCGCCAAGGATTTTATTGGCCGAAGGCAGCTTCGGATGCAGCGGAGTTAGTTCAAAAGTGCGAAGGTTGTCAAAAATGTGCAAGAGATCAAAAGCAACCTTCGTCTTTGACACAGCTGATACAACCCATCTGGCCATTGCAAAGGTGGGGCCTTGACTTGTTGGGTCCATTACCACTGGCCCAAGGGAACCTAAAATATGTTATAGTAGCTGTGGAGTATTTTTCCAAGTGGATTGAGGCGAAGCCATTAGCCACAATAACTTCGGCCACTGTCCAAAAGTTTTTCTGGCAGAATATTGTCTGTCGCTTTGGAGTACCGAAGGCCATCACTGTAGATAATGGAACGCAGTTCGACTCCGAAGATTTCAGAAATTTCTGTGATCAAATTGGAACGAAGATCCATTTTGCATCAGTCAGGCATCCGGAGTCGAATGGGCTTGTTGAAAGGGCCAACGGCATCATAATGACAGGAATAATGAAGCTAATCTTTAATCAACCAAGGGGAAAGTGGCCAGATCAGTTGACCAAAGTGGTGTGGAGCCACAATACAACAACATCAAGGTCTACAGGCTTTACCCCATTCAAGTTATTATTCGGTGACGAAGCAATAACTCCGGAAGAAGCTAAAGCTGGATCAATAAGAGTGGTAGCTTCGGCAGAATCAGGTGCCGAAGATGCTTGTCTTGTGGAAAAAGATGCCTTAGAAGGGATCAGGCTTCAGGCCGTGGAGAATATCAATAAATATCAGGCTGAAACAATTAGATGGCGAGATAGAAAGGTCCGGCTAAAAAATATTGAGCCGGGACACTTGGTGCTTCAGAGAGTGGCCAACCCAGATACAGTCGGCAAGTTACAATTGAAATGGGAAGGGCCTTTCTTAGTAGCATCTTCATCAAGGCCTGGTTCCTACAGATTGAAGGACATGGATGGCAACGAAATTCCAAGGTCTTGGAATTCAGATGAGCTTCGGAGATATTATGTATAACTTGATGTAATTTTTTATGTTTTTCTTTTTCTTTTTCATGGCACCCTTTTCCTTTCTAAAGGGGGAGAAAGGTTTTTAATGGGGCCATCATCTGTAATTTCCTTTTTAGTTTTATAAGAGCAAAATCCCCCAAAGAATGTAAATGTAAAAGCTGAGAACGCACCATCGAGTGCCGAAACTAAAAAAAAAGAGAGAAGAAGCTCCAAAGACGTCCCTAAGGGGATGCAGAGCTCTGATTCCGCCGAAAGTAAAAGGCGAAGAAGCTCCAAAGACGTCCCTAAGGGGATGCAGAGCTTACAGCGAAAAGTCAACGCTGATACCGCCTAAGTAAAAGGCGAAGAAGCTCCAAAGACGTTCCTAAGGGAATGCAGAGCTTATACTGCCTAAGTAAAAGGCGAAGAAGCTCCAAAGTCGTTCCTAAGGGAATGCAGAGCTGATGTGTGGTTGGTTCCAAAGAAATAATGGTTGAGAGTGTGGCTTCGGATATATGTTTTGGACATTCATTCGCATATTACATTACATCATGGCATTTGCATGCATAAGCATTCATTCATAGCATTTATGCACCAAAGTGGTTGCTTCGGCAAAAAGACGAAGTGAATTTTTTCTGATTCGTTATGAAAAAGAAAAGCTTCGGCAAAAAGGAGAAGTGATTTTTTATGATTCGTTATGCTTTGTTGAGTACAAAAAAGAAAAGTTTCGTTGCTCGGCAAAAAGATTTGGTCTCTTATGCTTCGTTGTGTACGAAAAGAAGGGAAGGTGTTTTTTCGCTTTCGGCTCAAAATACTGATTTCGTCCACATCAAAGCACTTCAGTAGAAGGGTAAGAATATATTACAAGGTATGTACAAAGTTCCCTGAGAACAGTTTAATTGTATTTACAAAAGTTGTTGCAAAAGTATCCTAAGTTTTTCCTATAGTATACTTCTACTGATTTTCATTAAGCTTCAGCTTCGGCGACAGCTTCGGCGGCATATACTTTAAGTATCACCTTCAGCTTTGTCATCCTACATAAATCAAGGTATCGTGAGTAAAAATCAAGTGCAAAGGAGAAAGTAAGTACGAAGTTTCATTTCTTACTGGTTCAAGATGACTTCGAGCTTCGTCTCCAGCCTTCTCCCGCCCGCCTTTTGTCCATATCATTTTTATAAATCTATTTGAGATGCTTCGGGCGAGGTCAGGTATACCATCCAGGATTGATGGAGACAGGGTAAAGTTGGGCCTGTTGACAATTTTTCCATGCTCGCAGCCGGCCTTCAGGAATGCAGCAGCGGTGCCCCGAGAAGCTACCCAGGCACAGAAGTCGCCGTGCCCGGCTATAACTTCGTCAAGTTCTTCGATTTCAGCTTCAATATGATCAAAGGCCTGTGGTAAATTTTCCGCTGAGGGGTTAAACTTCCCGCTGCTGGCTCCAACAGAGTAAAATATCTTTTTTAATCGTTCAATACAATTATTGCTAAAATTCAAGCATTTGTCTTGAAGGCTTGTTAACGATTTCTTCAATTCTGAGCTGGCTTGGACTTCGGCTTCAAGTTTCGAATTAAGTTCTAGCTTCTCCTGATCGAATTGTTTTGATTGACTGATAAGCTTCGAATTCAATTCTGATATCTTAGCCTCAGTCTCTGCCAGCAAGCCTTCGGTTGATTGGAGCTCGAAGTCTTTCTTTTCAATGATAGCTGATTGTTCTTTTATCTTGCTCTCTAAATTTTCGATTATAGCTTCGTGTTTTTTGTCCTCCAAGTCTTGTTGCATTCTCAGAGCTTTGCTCAGAAGCATGCTCTGCAAATAAACAACCTTTGTTAAGGAATATTTCCATTATTGAAAACAACAGACGTCAGAGAAAAGTTGTTTACCTTGAAATTGGAGTAAAATAAGCTGCCGACGATATGTTGTCGTCGGTAGCGGCTGATGTCTGTCTCTAGCTTCGGAAAACCGATACTCTTTGATAGAGTACCGATTACCTTAGCTCCAGTTTGGTCTCGAATGCAGCCTAATTTTTCATCATCCATACCTCCAAATAGGAGAGCTCCTGGCTTGTAGCCGCAAGATTTGGCATAGTCCTTAAGTTCTTCCATTTCGGCCTTCGACAGTTTTTGCCCAATTAAATTTTGGAATGTGTAGGCTTCATCGTCCGAAGTGTCCTCGGCTATTTCTTTCCCCTTCCCAGGCACTGTGGCCATGGTTTTTTCAGCAGCAGTGCCAGCTTCTTCTGCAGCCATGTCTTGCAAGATTTTGTCAATGTCCTCAATGGTAGTTTCTAAGTTTACATCTTCGGCTGTAGCGGCTTCGGTAGCCGCAACCTCCGAAGGTGCGACTTCGACGTTTGTGGTGCCTTCGACAGCTGGTGTTTTATGAATTGATGCCCGAGGCGGCGTCTTGTCGATAACTTCAGTTACTGCAATAATTCTTTGCCGCTTGGGTTTGGTTATCTTCGTTTGATCCGGCTCGTCCACCTTTCGAAAAAGCTTCGTCAGTTGGAGCCCTAATGGACTTAGCTTCGTGGGCATGGGTTCAGTCATTACCTTTAAAATTTCCTCCACGTCGCTGGTAGAAGGTGGTGTGGGGGTCCCCTCTTCTTCGGATATTTTTCGCTTCGGAGTTGATATTTTTCTTTTCTTGGGAATTTTCTTCTCTTTTGCTGGTCTTTCTTCATCCTTGTTCAGAGTTTCGGCCACTCTTTTTCTTTTGTGGCCCTCGGCACCCTTGTTCAACTGCTCATAGTCAGGGTACTCGAAGCCCAGGGCATCAAGCACTCGGTTCAGCCTTCGCTTCAGTCGGGCGCCGAAGGCCGCTGTCATTAGTTGATCCTCTTTTTTGGAATAGTTCCCCAGGATTTCATTGCACATCACCTCGACTGTGTCCAGCCACTCTTGGCAGGGCTTCTTAAAGAATTTCTTGAATTTAAAGTGATAGGGCAGCCGGACAAGATCCCCCTCCTTCTTCTCCCCCTTTAACTTTGGCATTTCCCATTCTTTCAGAGTAGGGAAGACTCTAAATGCCAAGAATTCTTGGACCAGATCCCTGGTACCGATATGCTCTGCAATAATTCCGAATTCATCCATTGCCTGCTGTGTTTCACCATCTGGCGTCATGTTGCAGCGGGGTCGGGTTTCTCCGAAGATCAGCTCGATTGGACTTTGCACAAGCTTCTCCTTGTTGTCATCAACTTTGACATAGAACCATTCCGATTTCCAGCCTGCCGGCCATTTGCTTCGGTAACTAATTACAGGACACTTTGCCGTTTTCCGGTAGGCAAAATTGTAGCAACCGAAGTTATCGTGTAGCCCATCTTTTCTGGCCTTGGTTTGATAATGCAACTCATGAACTCGACAGAAACTGTCGGCAAATGGCTTCACTGCTTGGCTTCGGAGGGCCCAAATATAAACGCTAAGTCTAACGATAGCGTTGGGAGTTAACTGGTGAAGGTAGATGCCAAACCTTTTCAGTATCTCTGCAATAATCTCGTGAAGAGGGAATCTAAGCCCAGCCTTTAAAAAGCTCTTGAAGATAACAATCTCGTCCTTCCCTGGCTTCGGGGTGGTTTCTTCTCCCCCGAAGCGGAGTAGCATCTTCTGGTCTTCATTGAAATAACCTGCTTTCACCATCTTCGAAAGATCGACCTTCGAAACAGTTGATTTCCCAAAATCTAGGTGACTGGGCTTGCTGGGCATGGCAATACGGTAGTCATCTTCGGGATCAGTCCCTTCAATGTTTTCTTCTTCTCCTTCGGCAGTCGTCGGGTTTGCTTCGGCAGCAGGCATTTCTTCCGCAGTCACTAGACCGGAACGCTGCATCGCTTCGGAGATGGGCACAGTGTTCGAACCTTCGGCTTCGTCTCCCTCACGTACAACTTTGGCAGTAGATCGCACTCTCACCATTTGATTCTGAGTTTGGGGAAGTCAGATACTTTTTTCTTTTTTCTTTCCTCCCGAAGCTCTTCTTTCTGACGAAGCAGACGTCGAGATGGACCTTCGCTCGATTCTGAGAGTCAAGCTTCGGCTATGGTGGAAAATTTTGGCAGCAAAACAGTGCAAATAGCAATGAATGCTGTGGTAACTTCACACCTACCCGTCTGTTTATATAGTGCTGCAGGTAAGAAGGCGAAGCGGCAGGATTTTTTACACCAAGCGGGCAGTCACTCGTACTCGCTGTGCAGTGGACCGCAAAGATCAAACAGTAACTCGGCAAGGTGGGCCTGACACGCGCTCGGAAGCCGGATCGTTTCCCCGCAACGAGCTCAGGGAAGGTGTTTTTTGGACCTTCGACTTCCCGAAGCTGAAGAGGCTTTTTTCACGGGTCAAGCTCGTTACGAAAAATGATCTAGCACCGCGAAAGGGGCTACTGTTGGGGCCGTGCTTCGGTGCGCCGAAGGTCTTACACGAAGAAGCAGCTTCGGCTGAAGTCGTCTCCAAGCGATGGCCGAAGGTTCCTTTTCATGGAGCTTCGGCGTTACGAACCGACATAGAGATAGAATGACCTTTTTATCCATAGAGGTCTGAGTCAATGTTGTAAACTTTTGTAAGGGGCATAATTGTAATTTGTTACAGGCTGCGACCTGTGCCTATAAATAGATGAACAGTACCTCTGTACTGTTCACGGGAACCTGTCATTTGCCTTCGCATCACACTTGTATTCTTGCTTTCTTCAAGACCGAAGGTACATTTGTAATTTAAAATCATTTATATTCATTCATGATAGTAAAAGTAGAAATAATTCTATGATAACATTCAAATGTTTATTTTGTATCTCATGATTTATATGAACACTTCGTTCCTTGCTATTATGCTTACGAAGGTATGTCCTTCGTAACCTTCGTCCGAAATTCATTATATCCCGAAAGGATATAAAGTCTTGAAGGACGAAGGACTTTAACTCTTAACATTTTCTATGTTGCCTTGTTCTTAATTCTTAGCATTTGAGAACAAGCTCCCAACAACATCAATCCCAAAAGCAGGTAGAGCAATAACAAATAGTTCATTTGTTTCCAAGGTGTGGGGTAAATAAAACTAGGTAACCTATTAGGTCCCACAAGTTAACCTGAGCATGTCATGGTGATTATAGAGAACATTATTAGGTAAAGAAAAATGATCAAGGGCACAACTTGTATTTTTTGGTGCAACTCCAGGTACTTCTCCAAGTTGAGACCAAGTTCCCCGAGACCTCGCTTATACTCGCAGCAATACATATAGATAGACGTGTGATATGTAAAAATAATATTACACTGTAAGAAAAATGGACCCTGGGCCATTTGGCTCAAAAGGTTTTGGTGTTTGATGATAAACATAATGAAAGTCGCCTAGAGGGGGGTGAATAGGCGACACCTGAAATTTATAAACTTAAACTTGCACTAAGGCCGGGGTTAGCGTTAGAATTAAATTGGAGTTCGAAAGATAGTTCTCCTTGCTTGGAGCTGCTCAATCAATGATAACATTTGGGAGCAAACTAAAATCAATATGAGCAAGGGAACTTTAGAGAGAGGAAAGAGGAAAACAAATCAAGTGGAAATCAACACAAGTGAACATGGTGATTTGTTTTACTGAGGTTCGGTTCCAAAGAACCTAGTCCCCGTTGAGGAGCCACAAAGGACAGGTCTATTTCAACCCTTTCCCTCTCTCAATCGGTCACTTAGACCGGTCGAGGCTTCTCCTTAATCACTTGGGTCACTAAGACCCCGCAAGGATCACCATACACTTAGATGTCTCTTGCTAGCTTTACAAAGCACTTAGAAGAATGAGAATAAGAAGGAGAAAGCAATACAAGGAACAAGAGCAACAAAAGAACACAAAACACCCTCTCTCAAGTCACTAAGAAATTGAGTTGATTTGGAGGCTTGGAGAGGATTTGATCTATTGAATGTGTCTTGGAGTGTAGTGTCACACCCGGTTTTGGAAGGTAAACCAAATGCGAACCATGTACGTGCCAGGATCAGAACTCACGTACATAGCGATTATATAATTGGGCATCATCACATAGTGCTTGAATTAAATAGCGGAAAGGTATTTTATTACATCAAGATGTCCAAGACATCCATAGAGTCTATTACATAAACATAGTTCAACGTAAATATCAAAGTGCGGAATTACGGAACGTAGATTATGAGCCTACACAGACAGCTAACTGGGGGTCTGCCACTAAAGTAAACTAGAACTCGTCGTATTCCTGGAACTCCTCGAAGTCATCCATGTTGCCAACTTCACCTCCTGAGCATTGAGAACAGTGGGGACAACCTAGGGTGGGGTGGTTTGTAAAGCAAGGGTGAGTACACTTCAACATACTCAGCAAATGTCCCGTTTGGCTAAAGTGGACTAGTTGTATGTGGAGTTTAAGGTTAAGCAGTTGCTTTTAGTTGGTCAAGTTTTATTATTATAAGTAGAGCCAAATTTTAGTAATAACCCAGTTATTACCTAGAGGCACTCCCTCTAAGAGGAAATACTAGAGATCAGGATTATAATCACCATTGTTAATCATCATCATCATAAAAGTAACCATTGTTCTTCTAATCAAAGAGGATCCCAAGGCTGCTCATGACCGCGAGCACAACTGATATACCAGTTTCTAACACTCTGCAGAGGTTGCACACTTTACCCACAAGCCGTGATTCCCATTCTGCCTGGGGTTCTAGCCTCCCCATTGATCACTACCAAGGTGACCTAGCAGGGTCTCACTATGTAGCCTTTACAAAGATTTCCCAGAGGTCATAGCCGCCCGTTAGGTTTCTCTAGTTTTATAAACACAGTACATCTCCCCAAAGGAAGGGTGACTAACAAAACCAAATCAAAGAACCTCTGCAACCAGCCTCGGCAGAGCAAGTACTATGCCCGGACCCCATTGACGGCCCTACAGCGAAGCCAACTACTCCTCTGGTTCCTCTAATTAATCAGCTCCCGGGTTGTCACTCCCTAAACAGGTCCTTACGGAGAGGTACTCAGGAAACAGCCCGAGCCCCCTAAAAAATCATAAGAACCCCATCGGGATAACATCATCGTATCATAAAAGATCACATCATGTTCATTGATTAAGTTAAAGCAATAGCATAAGCTAACCATGATTAACCCAAAAAGGTAAACAAGGGTAAGGTAAGTATAGACTAGTCAATCCTTAGGTTTCAATAAAGTAATGCGGGATAGTGAATCATAAAGTATGTAGGACATAATTGGTCAGAGGACACTTGTCTTCACCAGGTTGTTGCTCAGGGAGGTCTCCAACAACACACTTAGGAACCTCGGACTGCTCGTTGTCTAAATAAAGCGAGCATGCATTCAATACATTTGGAAAGTACAAATGAACATCACACCAAACATGTACAAACATTGGAACACATCTTACAAAGACACAATACTACATAGGGGATACTGAATTCAAAGTATAACATAAACTATAACATACCTTAACTTTATTTGAAAATATATTACTATTTCCCTAAGTGTTATTTACAAGTACATAATCATAGATCAATTTATTTTATTGTGACCTATAATTTAGAACAGAGGTGAACTCATGCAATACCTATCATTAATCTCACGAGTTTAAACATGGTTAAATCTCTAAGGTTCTCCTTTTATTTATTAACTAAATAGAACTACATCTATATTAGTTCACATTCAATCATAAAAATTAGAATGTGCAGACAGTAAGTGAAACCATTTTATTTAAATAGAGAATAATTCTATGAACCTTTTGCAATTTGAATCACTAAATTTGGAGTTCATATGCAAAAGTTATGAAATAAACAAGTTTGGGAATTCAAAATATGAAATCAGGGCTAATTCTGTGATTAAATAAAAGTCCAGGGGTCTAATTAAAACAAACCAGGGACCTATGCGCTAAAATAGAGGACGACAGGTTGATTTCCTCAAACCAGGGGGTTTCTTAAGCAAAACAGCCACGCGAAGGGGTATCGGGTGAATCTAACCGTCAGATCTAAAACCAACGGCTGAGATTAGATCTGCGGCCGAGGGCGCGCGCGCGGGGGCGAGCGAGCACTGACAAGCGGGCCAAGGGCGTTAGGGCGCGCGGGCGCGAAGCGGTATCCCGCGGTCCGGGCTGTGCGATCAAGATCAGATGGGGGAAAATCAGACCGGGAAGGATGAGCGGCTGTGGGTGGCGCTGACAGGCGGGCCACGGTGTCAGGCGCACGTGCGCGAAGCGGTACCCGCGGTCTGGGCCGTGCGATCAAGATCGGATGAGGAAAATCAGACCGGGGAAACAGACATGCGCGAAGCGGCACCGCTCCTCTCCGCGGCGGTGAGGTCGCCGGAGTTGAGGCAGGCGCGAGCTAGTGTGGCTCCGGGGTCACCGAAGTTGGGCAGAGAGGGAGAGGGCGCCACGGCGAACTCAATGGCGGGAAAGAGGCCATGACTCCATGGGCAGAGAGGGGAGAACGGCGGTGAGAAGGCCTCGGGCGGGCCAGAGTAACTCCGGTGAGCCATTGCGGCCACGGGGAGGGGACTTAAGGCGCACTAAGGCCTTGGCTAACTTCAGCAGAGGCAGGGGTGACACAGGGGCCTACTCTGGTGAACTAGACCAGGCTAAATCAGCCGGCCACCGCGCGAGCACGGCGGACCGCCGCGGCCGAGCACCGGCGAAGGCGAAATTGGACAAACACAGGGCCCAATAAGGGAAATTAGGCACGAGGACGGGTGTCTCACCTCGGGGTGGAGCTCGGGGAGGCTTGGAGCGGTCTCTGGTGAGCTGGATGGTCAGGGACGTGGGCGTGGGTCTTCGACGGCGGCTAGCGGCGTGAGCAGAGCGCGAGAGAGGGCGAAGCTGCGCAAAATGAGGTGAGGGGTGTGCGCGGGGCACTGGCAGGGCTCTAAAAGGGAGCTGGGCATGTGGGCAGGCATCATGTCCGAGAAATCCGGCGACATGCACGAGTGCGCACGCGCTGGTCCACGGCGAGCGCGGAGGGGGCAGAACTGATAGGTAGGGTCCACAGCGCAGAGAGAGGAGAAAGGGGCGTGCGGGGCAACGGCTCGGCGACTGGCGGACCAGGCCCGCGCGAGAGAGAGAAAGGGAGCGCGCAGGCGAGGGAAACTGGCGCCGACAGATCGGCCCCAGCGGGCAGAGAGCGAGAGAGTGAGTGCGCGCGGAAGACTGGCGCCGACAGGCGGGGTCTGCCTGTCAGGGGCGGCATGCGCGAGCGGGACTGGGTCTGGTGGGCTGGTTTGGGACGAAATGGATTTTTTCTTTTTCCCTAGATTTTCTAATTCTTTTTCTATTTCTTTTTCTATATCCAAATCCAAGTTCAAACTAGGTTTCAAATTCAAATAAATTCAAACTTGTGCAACACTTCAAAGAATATTTTAAACTCAGCATGATGCAACATGTCATGACTCATAAGGTTTTGGCAAAAATAAATAATTAACCTCCACTAGTTTAGGCTATCTCTAAACAAAAAGGAAAAAGGAAGAATGAATCTAGAGAGAGAGAAAACCTAGAGTGAGAAAAAGAAGAGTAACACATGATTTTGGGTGATAATTAGAAAGAAATTTTATACCCCCAAAATCAGGGTGTTACATGCAGTCTTTTGCTCTTGTATTGAATGCTGAGTTCAGAAAACTTGGATGTCTTGAATGGAGGTGGTTGGGGGATATTTATAGCCCCAACCACTATTCTAGCCATTAGTGTCGATGGTGCACCGGACAGTCCGGTGGTTCACCGGATAGGACACTGTTCAGTGTCCGGTACGTGCCATGTCAGCGCACCGTTGGGATTTGGAGTGGTTGACCATTGAAGTTCTTTATCTTGTAGTTGCACCGAACAGTCCAGTGCGTTCTGACTTCTGACCGCACACTGTACACTTTTGCAGTCGACTATTGTGCGTGGTGACAGTTGCTCCATTGGCTCACTGGACACTGTCCGGTGCACACCCTTTTGTTGGTGATCTCTTAAAAAGTGATACCGGATGTCTATGTGCTTAGTGCGGCTGTGTACAACGGGATTATCCACCATGCGGATTGCACTCTCATTATCACATAGGAGAGGGACTTTACTCAACTTGTAGCCATAGTACCTAAGGATTTGCCTCATCCAAAGTAATTATGCACAACAATGTCCTGCAGCAATATACTCAGCTTCGATGGTAGAAAGAGCTACTGAGTTTTGTTTCTTTGAAGCCCAAGACACCAGGGATCTCCCTAGAAACTGACAAGTCTCTGATGTGCTCTTCCTATCAATTTTACATCCAGCATAATCGGCATCGAAATACCCAATTAAATCAAAGGTAGATCCCTTGGGGTACCAAAGCCCAAACTTAGGAGTGTAAACTAAATATCTCATGATTCTTTTCACAGCCCTAAGGTGTACTTCCTTAGGATTTTCCTAGAACCTCGCACACATGCATACAGAAAGCATAATGTCTAGTCGTGAAGCACATAAATAGAGTAAAGAACCTATCATCGACCGGTATACTTTTTGATCTGCGGATTTACTTCCCGTGTCAAGGTCGAGATGCCAATTTGTTCCCATGGGAGTCTTGATAGGTTTTGCATTCTTCATTCCAAACTTCTTAAGTACGTCTTGAATGTACTTAGTTTGGCTGATGAAGGTGCCCACTTGGAGTTGCTTGATTTGGAATCCAAGGAAATACTTCAACTCCTCCATCATAGACATCTCGAATTTCTGTATCATAATCCTACTAAACTCTTCACAAGATGACTTGTTAGTAGACCCAAAGATAATATCATCAACATAAATTTGGTATATAAACAAGTCTTTTGCAATTGTTTTAGTGAAGAAAGTAGGGTCAACTTTTCCTACTTTGAAGCCATTAGTGATAAGAAAGTCTCTCAGGCATTTATACCATGCTCTAGGGGCTTGCTTGAGCCCATAAAGCGCCTTTGAGAGCTTATAAATATATTTAGGATACTCACTATCTTCAAAGCCGAGAGGTTGCTCAACATATACCTCTTCCTTGATAGGGCCATTGAGGAAGGCACTCTTCACGTCCATTTGATATAACTTAAAGCCATGGTAAGTAGCATAGGCAAGTAATATGCAAATTGACTCAAGCCTAGCTACGGGTGCATAGGTTTCATCAAAATCCAAACCTTCGACTCGTGAATAACCTTTGGCAACAAGTCAGGCTTTGTTCCTAGTCACCACACCATGCTCGTCTTGTTTATTGTGGAATACCCACTTGGTACCTACAATATTTTGGTTAGGATGTGGAACTAAATGCCATACCTCATTCCTTGTGAAGTTGTTGAGCTTCTCTTGCATTGCCACCACCCAATCCAGATCTCTTAGTGCATCCTCTACCCTGTATGGCTCAATAGAAGACACAAAAGAGTAATGTTCACAAAAATGAGCAACTCGAGATCTAGTGGTTACCCCCTTGTGAATGTCACCAAGTATGGAGTTGACGGGGTGATCTCTTTGAATTGCTTGGTGGACTCTTGGGTGTGGTGGTCTTTGACTTTGAATCTCTTTATCATCTTCTTTGTCTTGATCATCTTCATCTCCCCTTGATCAATGTCCTCCTCTTGAGGTGGCTCATCGTCTTGATCTTGATCCTCATCCTCTTGAGCCATTTCCTCATCTTGAGTTGGTGGAGATGCTTGTATGGAAGATGATGGTTGATCTTGTGCTTGTGGAGGTTCTTTAGATTCTTGTGGACACCCATCCCCAATGGACATGTTCCTTAGCGCGATGCACGGAGCCTCTTCATCATCTAATTCATCAAGATCAACTTGCTCCACATGGGAGCCATTACTCTCGTCAAACACAATGTCACAAGAAACTTCAACTAATCCAGTGGACTTGTTGAAGACTGTATATGCCCTTGTGTTTGAGTCATAACCAAGTAAAAAGCCTTCTACTACTTTAGGAGCAAATTTAGAATTTCTACCTCTTTTAATAAGAATAAAGCATTTGCTCCCAAAAACTCTAAAATAAGAAACATTAGGTTTTTTACCAGTGAGGAGTTCATATGATGTTTTCTTGAGGATTCGGTGAAGATATAACCGGTTGATGGAGTAGCAGGCGGCGTTAATCGCCTCCACCCAGAACTGATCAGGTGTCTTGTACTCATAAAGCATGGTCCTTGCCATGTCCAATAGAGTTCTATTCTTCCTCTCCACTACACCTATTTGTTGAGGTGTGTAGGGAGAAGAGAACTCATGCTTGATGCCCTCCTCCTCAAGAAATCCTTCAATTTGAGAGTTCTTGAACTCCATTCCATTGTTGCTTCTAATCTTCTTGATTCTCAATCCAAACTCATTTTGAGCCCATCTCAAGAATCTCTTTAAGGTCTCTTGGGTTTGAGATTTTTCATGTAGGAAGAATACCCAAGTAAAGCGAGAATAATCATCCACAATAACAAGACAGTACTTACTCCTGCCGATGCTTAGGTAAGCTATCGGACCGAATAGATCTATGTGGAGTAGCTCAAGCGGCCTGTCGGTCGTCATGATGTTCTTGTGTGGATGATGAACTCCAACTTGCTTCCCTGCTTGACTTGCGCTACAAATCCTGTCTTTCTCAAAATGAACATTTGTTAGTCCTAAAATGTATTCTCCCTTTAGAAGCTTGTGAATATTCTTCATCCCAACATGAGCAAGTCGACGATGCCAGAGCTAGCCCATATTAGTCTTAGCAATTAAGCAAGTGTCTAATTTAGCCTTGTTATCATTAAAATCAACTAAATATAGCTAACCATCTATCACTCCCTTAAATGCTATTGAATCATCTCTTCTTCTAAAGACAGTAACACCAATATCAGTAAAGTGACAGTTATAGCCCATTTTACACGATTGAGAAACTGAAAGCAAATTGTAATCTAAAGAATCTACGAGAAAAACATTGGAAATGGAATGGTTAGTAATTTTACACAAACCTTTGACCAAACCTTGATTTCCATCCCCGAATGTGATAGCTCTTTGGGGATCTTCATTTTTCTCGTATGAGGAGAACATCCTTTTCTCCCCTGTCATGTGGTTTGTGCATCCGCTATCGATTATCCAACTTGATCCACCGGATGCATAAACCTACAAAACAAATTTAGGCCTTGTTCTTAGGTACCCAAATGGTCTTGGGTTCTTTTACATTAGAAACAAGCACCTTGGGTACCCAAACACAAGTCTTGGGACTCTTGTGTTTGCCCCCAACATATTTGGCAACTACTTTGCCTGATTTGTTAGTTAGCACATAAGAAGCATCAAAAGTATTAAATGAAATGTCATGCTCATTTGATGCATTTACAATTTTCTTTTTAGGCATTTTGATATGAGTTGAATGCCTAGAGCTAGAAGCCTCATTTCTATACATAAAAGCACAATGAGAAATATTATGAGGTTTTCTAGCTTGAATCTTTCTAATCTTATGCTCAGGATAGTTTTCAGGATATAAAATGTAACCTTCTTTATCCTGAACCATGGGAGCCTTACCCTTAACAAAATTAGAGAATTTGTCCTTAGGGGCATTAAGCTTGATGTAGCTTTGGCTCCCTTGATGGAAGCAATGCCATCCTTAATGCTAGGCCGTCTCCCATTATAGAGCATGCTATGAGCAAATTTAAATTTTTTATTCTCAAGCTCATGCTCAGCAATTTTAGCATTTAATTTAGCTATGTGATCATTTTGTTCTTTAATCATGACAATGTGATCATTCATAGCATCAACATTAATATCTCTACATCTAGTGCAAATGGAGACATGCTAAATAGTAGATGTAGAATGTTTGCAAACATTCAATTCTTCAATCATAGCAATTAAATCATCATTCTCAATATTAAGACAAGAAATTGAATCTTTGCATACATTAAGCTCTTTATATAAATTTTCACATTTTTCTACCTCTAGAGCATAAACATTTTTCAATTTAACAAATTTCTTATTTTCCTTAACGAGCAAGTCCTCTTGGCATTCAAGAGATCATCCTTCTCGTTAATGGATTCTATTAATTCATTTATTTTCTTCTTTGGATCCTTAGTAAGGTTAGCAAAAAGAGAAGTTAAATCATCATTATCCTCACTAGAGCTACCCTCATCATCGGAAGTAGTGTATTTGGGGGTGTCTCTAGAATGTACCTTCTTCTTCTTGCCGTCCTTAGCCATAAGGCATTTGTAGCCAACGTTGGGGAAGAGGAGTCCCTTGTCGATGGTGATGTTGGCGGCGTCCTCGTCGGAGGAGGAGTCCAATTCCCGCC
The DNA here is from genome assembly GCA_029449295.1 of Zea luxurians. Lineage (NCBI taxonomy): Eukaryota > Viridiplantae > Streptophyta > Magnoliopsida > Poales > Poaceae > Zea > Zea luxurians. The sequence continues at coordinate 4,916,081 of JAOPSE010000005.1, read as the reverse complement.
CCATGTGCGCCTCGCCACCCTTCTTTTTGTAGTACCTTTTCTTCTCCATCTTTTTCTTCCCCTTCTTGTCGTCATCCCTGTCACTGTCACTTTTATATGGACATTTAGCAATAAAGTGACCAGACTTACCACACCTGTAGCAAACCCTCTTGGAACGGGGTTTGTAGTCCTTTCCCTTCCTTTGCTTGAGGATTTTCTAGAAGCTCTTAATGATAAGAGCCATCTCCTCATTGTCGAGCTTGGAGGCGTCGATTGGGAGTCTACTTGGTGTAGACTCTTCCTTCTTCTCTTCCATTGCTTTGAATGCAACGGGTTGTACCTCGGGTGTAGAGGTGGTGCCTTGCTCCAAGTTGACAATATGATTGGAGTCTTTGATCATAAGTTCAAAGCTCACAAACTTGCCAATTACTTCCTCTGGAGACATCTGTTTATATCTAGGATCTCCACGGATTAGTTGCACTTGAGTGGGACTACAAAAAACAAGAGATCTAAGAATAACCTTGACCATCTCATGGTCATCCCACTTGGTGCTCCTGAGGTTGCGCACTTGGTTGACCATCGTCTTGAGCCGGTTGTACATTGCTTGTGGCTTGTCTCCTTTATTGAGGACGAATCGACCGAGCTCTCCCTCAATCGTTTCTCGTTTGGTGATCTTGGTCACCTTGTCCCCTTTGTGTGCCGTTTAGAGGACGTCTCAAATTTCTTTGGCATTTTTCAACCCTTACACCTTATTATACTCCTCTCAACACAAGGAGGCGAGGAGTATAGAAGTTTCTTGGGAATTAAAGTGCCTAATTTGGGCAGCCTCGTCCGAGTCGTAGTCCTCATCGCCCAACTGTGGTGCCTGCGCTCCAAACTCAATAATATCCCATATGCTTTCATGGAGTGAGGTTAGATGGTGCCTCCTTTTATCACTCCACATACAATAGTCTTCACCATTAAAATATGGTGGTTTGCCTAGGGGCAACGGAAGTAGAGGAGCATGATTTGGAATGCGAGGATAGCGAAGAGGCATCTTACTATACTTCTTACGCTCGTGGCGTTTCAAAGTTGTAGACTCTGCGCCGGACGTGGAAGGTGATGAAGAGTTGGTCTCGTAGTAGACCACCTTCTTCATTTTCTTTTTCTTCTTGTCACCCTTCCTATGTGACTTGATAGAGGAAGCGGATTCCTCCTTGTATTTGTCGCCGGACTCCCTTGATAGAGTCCTTCCCGAGCCTATGGCCTTGTCTTCGGTGACAATCTCCCTCTTAGCGTGATCTCTAGACATCCCTTCGAGTTTGTTAGACTCTTAATGAAGCACTGGCTTTGATACCAATTGAAAGTCGCCTAGAGGGGGGTGAATAGGCGAAACTTGAAATTTGCAAACTTAAACTTGCATTAAGGCCGGGGTTAGGTTAGAATTAAATCGAAGTTTGAAAGATAGTTCTCCTTGCTTGGAGCTGCTCAATCAATGCGGATAACGTTTGGGAGCAAACTCAAATCAATATGAGCAAGGGAACTTTAGAGAGAGGAAAGAGGAAAAACAAATCAAGTGGAAATCAACACAAGTGAACACGGTGATTTGTTTTACTGAGGTTCGATTCTAGAGAACCTAGTCCCCGTTGAGGAGGCCACAAAGGCAAGGTCTATTCCAACCCTTTCCCTCTCTCAATCGGTCACTTAGACCGGTCGAGGCTTCTCCTTAATCACTTGGGTCACTAAGACCCACAAGGATCACCACACACTTAGGTGTCTGAGAGCACCTAGAGGGGGGGGGGTGAATAGGTGATCCTGTAAAAACTTCAAACTTAAGCCACAAAAACTTGTTAAGTGTTAGCACGATTATTGCCAAGTGGCTAAGGTGAAGTCTTCAACAAAACACAATACCACAAGAGATCAAGCACAGAGGTGACACAGTGATTTATCCCGTGGTTCGGCCAAGACCAACGCTTGCCTACTCCACGTTGTGGCGTCCCAATGGACGAGGGTTGCAATCAACCCCTCTCAAGCGGTCCAAAGACCCACTTGAATACCACGATGTTTTGTTTTGCCTTTCACTATCCCGTTTGCAAGGAATCTCCACAAATTGGAGTCTCTTGCCCTTACAAGTATATGATCACAAAGAAGCACAGAGTAAGGGAGGGAAGCAACACACACAAATCCACAGCGAAACGCGCACACACACGGCCAAGAATCGAGCTCACAAGAGTATCACAAAGTTCTCACTAGAACAGAGCTCGAATCACTTAGAATGACAAACGAATGCGCAAAGACTGAGTGTGGATGATCAAGAATGCTCAAAGGTTGCTTGTGTGTCTCCTCCATGCGCCTAGGGGCTCCTTTTATAGCCCCAAGGCAGCTAGGAGCCGTTGAGAGCAAATCCGGAAGGCCATCCTTGCCTTCTGTCGTCGGGGGCACCGGACAGTCCGGTGCACACCGGACACTGTCCGGTGCCCGATTTGTTTCCATAACTGGCGCTTCCGACCGTTGCCGACCGGTGGAAGATCTGGAGCCGTTGGCGCACCGGACATGTCCGGTGCACACCGGACAGTCCGGTGCCGTCTTCCGACCGTTGGCTCCGCCACGTGTCCCGCGCAGATTGCGCGGCCGACCGTTGGCCCGGCCGACCGTTGGCTCACCGGACAGTCCGGTGTACACCGGACAGTCCGGTGAATTTTAGCCGTACGCCGTCGGCCAATTTCCCGAGAGCGACCACTTCGCGCCGAGGCAGCCTGGCGCACCGGACACTGTCCGGTGCACACCGGACAGTCCGGTGCTCCAGACCGAGCTGGGTCTTGGCAGCACACAGCCAAGTCTTTTCTCCTCTTCTCTCTTTTTGTTTCTAACACTTAGACAAGTATATTAGTATTCAAAACCAATGTACCAAGGCTTAGAAACATACCTTTAATCTTGATTTGTACTTTGTCCACCATTTTTCAATTAGGCACCTGTGTTGGGCACTAAATCACCAAAATACTTAGAAATGGCCCAAGGGCACATTTCCCTTTCACTCTCCCCCTTTTTGGTGATTTATGCCAACACAACATAAAGCAAGTAGAACAAGTACAAAAACACTTCAAATAATAACTCAAATTATTTTGATTCAATTTTGACATATATGGATCATCCTTTGCCACCACTTGGTTTGTTTTTGTAAATCAAACTCAAATCTCTATCTCTAAGTTAAACACACATGTTTAAGCATAAAGAGAGTCATTCCAAGAGAGATTGATCAAAGATTTCAAAAACTCCCCCTTTTTCCATAATCAATACTTCTCCCCACTAGAAGCCAAAAGAGACAATAAAAGAGTTTTGACAAACCAAAAACTCTATTCTACTATTTTCAAAATCTCTCAAGTGGTAGCTGATCCATTTATTGCTTTGGCCTTTATTTTCTCCCCCTTTGGCATGAAGCACCAAAACGGGATAAATCTTGGCCCTTTAACCCCATTGCCTCACCAAAATCTTCAATTAAGAGCAAATGGCAATAAGAGTTCATGAGATGGACTTGGAATAAGTTACCCTCTCATCGGAGTGCAGTGGAAGTCTTGCATGATCCAAGTCCACCTTTTCCCTTTCAATTCTCCTTTGAGACTAAATCAAGCGAACTCAAGCATATGGTTAGTCTCAAGGGATCAAGTTGTAACACATCTCCCCCTAAACATGTGCATCACTTTGCAACGGACTTGTGAGGTCCAGGGAGTGTTTGTACAACTTGAGCACCATAATAAGCAACAAAATGCAGAATGAACATGATCAAAGGCATAAGCACATGTATGCTACAATTCAATCCAAGTTCCGCGAATCTAAGACATTTAGCTCACTACGCAGCCTGCAAAAGGTCTTCTCATCTAAAGGCTTGGTAAAGATATCGGCTAGCTGGTTCTCGGTGCTAACATAAAACACTTCGATATCTCCCTTTTGCTGGTGGTCTCTCAAAAAGTGATGCCGGATGTCAATGTGCTTTGTGCGGCTGTGCTCAACAGGATTTTCCGCTATTCGGATAGCACTCTCATTATCACATAGGAGTGGGACTTTGCTCAGATTGTAGCCAAAGTCCCTGAGGGTTTGCCTCATCCAAAGTAGTTGCGCGCAACACTGACCTGCGGCAACGTACTCGGCCTCAGCGGTGGATAGGGCAACGGAGGTTTGTTTCTTAGAGTTCCATGACACCAGGGACCTTCCTAAGAATTGGCACGTCCCCGATGTACTCTTCCTATCGACCTTACATCCAGCATAGTCGGAATCTGAGTACCCAATCAAGTCAAAGTTAGACCCCTTTGGATACCAGATCCCGAAGCAAGGCGTAGCGACTAAATATCTAAGAATTCGCTTCACCGCCACCAAGTGACACTCCTTAGGATCGGATTGAAATCTAGCACACATGCATACGCTAAGCATAATATCCGGTCTACTAGCACATAAATAAAGTAAAGACCCTATCATTGACCGGTATGCTTTTTGATCAACGGACTTACCTCCTTTGTTGAGGTCGGTGTGTCCGTCGGTTCCCATCGGAGTCTTTGCGGGCTTGGCGTCCTTCATCCCAAACCGCTTTAGCAGATCTTGCGTGTACTTCGTTTGGGAGATGAAGGTGCCGTCCTTGAGTTGCTTCACTTGGAATCCAAGGAAGTAGTTCAACTCGCCCATCATCGACATCTCGAATTTCTGCGTCATTACCCTGCTAAACTCTTCACAAGACTTTTGGTTAGTAGAACCAAATATTATGTCATCGACATAAATTTGGCACACAAACAAATCACCATCACAAGTCTTAGTGAAAAGAGTTGGATCGGCTTTCCCAACCTTGAAAGCATTAGCAATTAAGAAATCTCTAAGGCATTCATACCATGCTCTTGGGGCTTGCTTAAGTCCATAGAGCGCCTTAGAGAGCTTACACACGTGGTCGGGGTACCGCTCATCCTCGAAGCCAGGGGGTTGCTCCACGTACACCTCCTCCTTTATTGGCCCGTTGAGGAAAGCGCTCTTCACATCCATTTGGTACAACCTGAAAGAATGGTGAGCGGCATATGCTAGCAAGATACGAATGGACTCTAGCCTAGCCACAGGAGCAAAAGTCTCCTCAAAGTCCAAACCTGCGACTTGGGCATAACCTTTTGCCACAAGTCGAGCCTTGTTCCTTGTCACCACCCCGTGCTCGTCCTGTTTGTTGCGGAACACCCACTTTGTTCCCACGACATTTTGCTTGGGACGAGGCACCAGCGTCCAAACTTCATTTCGCTTGAAGTTGTTAAGTTCCTCCTGCATGGCCAACACCCAGTCCGGATCTAGCAAGGCCTCCTCTACCCTGAAAGGCTCAATAGAGGAGACAAAAGAGTAATGTTCACAAAAATTAACTAGTCGAGACCGAGTAGTTACTCCCTTGCTAATGTCACCCAGAATTTGGTCGACGGGATGATCCCTTTGAATCATCGCTCGAACTTGGGTTGGAGGTGCCGGTTGCGCTTCTTCCTCCATCACATGATCATCTTGTGCTCCCCCTTGATCACACGCCTCCTTTTGATGAACCTGTTCATCGTCTTGAGTTGGGGGATGCACCGTTGTTGAGGAAGAAGGTTGACCTTGTTCATCTTGTTCCTGTGGCCGAATGTCTCCAATCGCCATGGTTCGTATAGCGGCCGTCGGAACATCTTCTTCATCTACATCATCACAATCAACAACTTGCTCTCTTGGAGAGCCATTAGTCTCATCAAATACAACGTCGCTAGAGACTTCAACCAAACCCGATGATTTGTTGAAGACCCTATACGCCTTTGTATTTGAATCATAACCTAACAAAAACCCTTCTACAGCTTTGGGAGCAAACTTAGAATTTCTACTCTTCTTCACTAGAATGTAGCACTTGCTCCCAAAAACACGAAAGTAAGATACATTGGGTTTGTTACCGGTTAGTAGCTCATATGACGTCTTCTTGAGGAGGCGGTGAAGGTAGACCCTGTTGATTGCGTGGCAAGCCGTGTTCACGGCTTCCGACCAAAAGCACTCGGGGGTCTTGAATTCTCCAAGCATCGTCCTCGCCATATCGATTAGCGTCCTGTTCTTCCTCTCTACCACACCATTTTGCTGTGGTGTGTAGGGAGCGGAGAACTCGTGCTTGATCCCTTCCTCCTCAAGAAACTCCTCCACTTGAAGGTTCTTGAACTCGGACCCGTTGTCGCTCCTAATCTTCTTCACCTTGAGCTCAAACTCATTTTGAGCTCTCCTGAGGAAGCGCTTGAGGGTCCCTTGAGTTTCAGACTTATCCTTGCCTTGATTCCCATCACCGAATATAATTGAATCTTGGGAATCCTTATTTTTGACGTAGGAGGTGAACATCTTCTTCTCCCCCGTCATATGGTTTGTGCATCCGCTGTCGATAATCCAGCTTGAACCCCCGGATGCATAAACCTGCAAGGCAAATTTAGGCTTGGGTCTTAGGTACCCAACTCATGTTGGGTCCTGCAAGGTTAGTACAAATGTCCTTAGGGACCCAAATGCAAGTCCTGTCTCCCTTGCATTTTGCCCCTAACTTCCTAGCAACTATTTTCCTATCCTTTCTACAAATAGCAAAGGAAGTGTTTAAAGCACAATAAATTATAGAAGGTTCATTCACTACTTTCCTAGGAGCATGAATAACATTCTTTCTAGGCACATGAGCAATATTTCTCCTAGGCATATGTACAACATTTCTCCTACGCATATCTCTATCATGCTTATAAGAAGAACTAGAAGCAAACATGGCATGAGAATCATAAACATGTGAATCAAAATCATTATAAGCATTTCTAGCATTTCTCCTATCATTATACATAAAGGCATGGTTCTTTTTCGTACTACTAGTCATAGGGGCCTTCCCCTTCTCCTTGACGAAGATGGGAGCCTTATGGCTTGTTAAGTTCTTGGCTTCCCTCTTGAAGCCAAGCCCATCCTTAATTGAGGGATGTCTTCCAATTGTATAGGCATCCCTTGCAAATTTTAACTTGTCAAATTCACTTTTGCTAGTCTTAAGTTGGGCATTAAGACTAGACAATTCCTCATTTAATTTGGAAATTAAAACTAGGTGTTCACTACAGGCATCAACATCGAAATCCTTACACCTAGTGCAAATCATAACATGTTCTACACAAGAATTAGATTTATTTGCTACTTCTAACCTAGCATTTAAATCATTGTTAACACTTTGTAAGGTAGAAATGGTTTCATGACAAGTAGATAGTTCATAAGAAAGCATTTCATTTCTTTTTTACTTCTAAAGCATATGATTTTTGTGCCTCTACAAATTTATCATGTTCATCATACAATAAATCCTCTTGCTTTTCTAGTAATCTATTTTTATCATTCAAAGCATCAATCAACTCATTAATTTTATCTATCTTAGATCTATCTAAGCCCTTGAACAAGCATGAATAATCTATATCATCATCATCACTAGACTCATTATCACTAGAAGAAGCATAAGTGGAGTCTTGAGTACTCACCTTCTTCTCCCTTGCCATAAGGCATGTGAGACGCTCGTTGGGGAAGAGGGAAGACTTGTTGAAGGCCGTGGCAGCGAGTCCTTCATTGTCGGAGTCGGAGGAGGAGCAATCCGAGTCCCACTCCTTTCCTAGATGTGCCTCGCCCTTTGCCTTCTTGTATTGCTTCTTCTTCTCTCTTTTGTTTCCCTTTTCCTGGTCACTTTCATTATCGGGACAGTTAGCGATAAAATGACCAAGCTTACCGCATTTGAAGCATGAGCGCTTCCCCTTTGTCTTGGTCTTGCTTGGCTGCCCCTTGCGACCATTTAGCGCCGTCTTGAATCTCTTGATGATGAGAGCCATCTCTTCATCATTGAGTCCGGCCGCCTCAATCTGTGCCACCTTGCTAGGTAGCGCCTCCTTGCTTCGTGTTGCCTTGAGAGCAAGGGGTTGCGGCTCATTGATCGGACCATTCAAGGCGTCGTCCACATACCTCGCCTCCTTGATCATCATTCGCCCGCTAACGAATTTCCCAAGAACTTCTTCGGGCGACATCTTGGTGTACCTGGGATTTTCACGTATATTGTTCACCAAATGAGGATCAAGAACGGTAAATGACCTGAGCATTAGGCGGACGACGTCGTGGTCCGTCCATCGTGTGCTTCCGTAGCTCCTTATCTTGTTGATAAGGGTCTTGAGCCGGTTGTATGTTTGCGTCGGCTCCTCGCCCCTTATCATTGCGAACCGTCCAAGCTCACCCTCCACCAACTCCATCTTGGTGAGCAAGGTGACGTCGTTCCCCTCATGAGAAATCTTGAGGGTGTCCCAGATTTGCTTGGCGTTATCCAAGCCGCTCACTTTATGATATTCATCCTTGCACAAAGAAGCTAGAAGAACAGTAGTAGCTTGTGCATTCTTATGAATTTGTTCATTAATGAACATGGGACTATCCGAACTATCAAAGTGCATTCCACTCTCTACAATCTCCCATATACTAGGATGGAGAGAGAATAGGTGACTACGCATTTTGTGGCTCCAAAATCCGTAGTCCTCTCCATCAAAGTGTGGGGGCTTGCCGAGTGGAATGGAGAGCAAATGAGAATGTGAACTTTGCGGAATACGAGAGTAATCAAAGGAAAAGTTCGAATTAACCGGTTTCCTTCTCTCGTAGTCGTTGTGGTCCTCGTCCTTTTGGGAAGAAGTAGATTCATCGCTGTCGTCGTAGTAGACGATCTCCTTGATGCGCCTTGTCTTCTTCTTCTTCCCTTCCTTCCGTCTATGGCCCGAGCCGGAGTCGGTAGGCTTGTCGTCCTTCGGCTCGTTGACGAAGGTCTCCTTCTCTTTGTCGTTGATCACTATACCCTTCCCCTTAGGATCCATCTCTTCGGGCGGTTAGTCCCTTTGTGAAGAGAACGGCTCTGATACCAATTGAGAGCACCTAGAGGGGGGGGGGTGAATAGGTGATCCTGTAAAAACTTCAAACTTAAGCCACAAAAACTTGTTAAGTGTTAGCACGATTATTGCCAAGTGGCTAAGGTGAAGTCTTCAACAAAACACAATACCACAAGAGATCAAGCACAGAGGTGACACAGTGATTTATCCCGTGGTTCGGCCAAGACCAACGCTTGCCTACTCCACGTTGTGGCGTCCCAATGGACGAGGGTTGCAATCAACCCCTCTCAAGCGGTCCAAAGACCCACTTGAATACCACGGTGTTTTGTTTTGCCTTTCACTATTCCGTTTGCAAGGAATCTCCACAAATTGGAGTCTCTTGCCCTTACAAGTATATGATCACAAAGAAGCACAGAGTAAGGGAGGGAAGCAACACACACAAATCCACAGCGAAACGCGCACACACACGGCCAAGAATCGAGCTCACAAGAGTATCACAAAGTTCTCACTAGAACAGAGCTCGAATCACTTAGAATGACAAACGAATGCGCAAAGACTGAGTGTGGATGATCAAGAATGCTCAAAGGTTGCTTGTGTGTCTCCTCCATGCGCCTAGGGGCTCCTTTTATAGCCCCAAGGCAGCTAGGAGCCGTTGAGAGCAAATCCGGAAGGCCATCCTTGCCTTCTGTCGTCGGGGGCACCGGACAGTCCGGTGCACACCGGACACTGTCCGGTGCCCGATTTGTTTCCATAACTGGCGCTTCCGACCGTTGCCGACCGGTGGAAGATCTGGAGCCGTTGGCGCACCGGACATGTCCGGTGCACACCGGACAGTCCGGTGCCGTCTTCCGACCGTTGGCTCCGCCACGTGTCCCGCGCAGATTGCGCGGCCGACCGTTGGCTCACCGGACAGTCCGGTGTACACCGGACAGTCCGGTGAATTTTAGCCGTACGCCGTCGGCCAATTTCCCGAGAGCGACCACTTCGCGCCGAGGCAGCCTGGCGCACCGGACACTGTCCGGTGCACACCGGACAGTCCGGTGCTCCAGACCGAGCTGGGTCTTGGCAGCACACAGCCAAGTCTTTTCTCCTCTTCTCTCTTTTTGTTTCTAACACTTAGACAAGTATATTAGTATTCAAAACCAATGTACCAAGGCTTAGAAACATACCTTTAATCTTGATTTGTACTTTGTCCACCATTTTTCAATTAGGCACCTGTGTTGGGCACTAAATCACCAAAATACTTAGAAATGGCCCAAGGGCACATTTCCCTTTCAGTGTCTCTTGCTAGCTTTACAAAGCACTTAGAAGAACGAGATTAAGAAGGAGAAAGCAATCCAAGCAACAAGAGCAACAAAAGAACACAAAACACCCTCTCTCAAGTCACTAAGCAATTGAGTTGATTTGGAGGCTTGGAGAGGATTTGATCTATTGAATGTGTCTTGGAGTGTAGTCTTTTGCTCTTGTATTGAATGTTGAGTTCAGAAAACTTGGATGGCTTGAATGGATGTGGTTGCGGGTATTTATAGCCCAAAACCACTATTCTAGTCGTTGCTATCGATGGCGCACCGGACAGTCCGGTGGTGCACCGGACATGACATTGTTCAGTGTCGGGTGCGTGCCACGTCAGCGCACCGTTGGGGTTTGGAGCGGTTGATCGTTGAAGTTCTTTGTCTTGTAGTTGCACCGGATAGTCCGGTGGCACACCGGACATGTCTGGTGCGTTCTGACTTCCTGCTCTGACTTCTGACCGCGCACTGTACACTTTTGCAATCGACTGTTGCGTGTGGTGACCGTTGCTCCATTGGCCCACCGGACAGTCCAGTGAATTATAGCAGAGCGCATCTCTGGAAAACCCGAGAGTGGCCAGTTGGAGTGGTGCTTGGCCTAGGGCACCAAACAGTGTCCGGTGCACACCGGACACTGTTTGGTGTGCCACTGGCAGCACCATTCCAAGTCTTTGCTCCAAACTTGTTGAGTCCCCAACTTAATTTCTTTCTTGGTTTATGTTGAACCTTATGCACCTGAGATAAATGACATCTAAGCAAACTAGTTAGTCCATGCAGTTTGTGATGGACGTCAAACAACAAAATCGATTATAAGAAATGTTTTAAGCTCATTTCCCTTTCACATAACCTGTGGACTAATGTGTTTGCTAGTGTTTATGTTTGTAGTTCATAGGATGCTAAAGTGACTTGGACTAAGACATTGAGGAAAGCAAAACCTCAAAAAAGACATTATGAAGATCATAAGTGAAGATCAACATGTATCAAGCAAAGTCCAAGAAACGAAGAATTGTGTTGCCACTGATGGACTTTTTGGTCTAGGGCACCGGACTATCCGGTGCCATACGCCGGACTATTCGGTGCACTAGGGAACAGTAGCCTAATGGCTAGCTCCTGCTGGCACTATGGAGGAGGGCACGGTCTATCCGGTGCCACACCGGACTGTCCGATGCTAAGGCTGGCAGCGTCAACGGTCGTCTGATAGAACCAACGGCTTGGCGCATCGGATAGGGGCACAGGACTGTCTGGTGCCTCCACCGGACTATCCGATGTGCCGCAGAAAGCTGCAGCTTTCCTCCAACGACTAGAATTGAGTTGGGGCCTATAAATACATCACCCAACCGACCATTTGAAGGTGTGGGAGCCCAAGCAACATACCAATGCATAGTATAGACAATCCCAAGTGCTCATACACCCAAGTGCTTAATAGAATCACTCGCTGATTAGCGTAGGTGCTTTGCAAAGTGCTTAGGTTAGTTAGACCGCTTTAGTGCTTGCTCTAGGTGAATCCTAGTTAGTTGAGTGATTTTAGAAAAACCACACAACTCCTCAGCTCTTGCATGAGTCGTTGTAATTGTACCGAGTGGGGCGAGAGTCTTACGAGACCGTGGCAACCACGTTTGTGTCACGACCGCTACCATGTACTGGAGGGAACGAGGCCCATGACGTTTCGGCCGGAAGCTCGTTAGTGGAGACGGCGGGGAGCGTCTGAGAGGAGATGGAAGCGGAGCACCACTTGCACGCGGAGAAGGCCTGTGGCTCTCTATGGAGTTGCTCAACCGAGGTGCTTTGCCTCGTGTGGGCTTCCCTTTACGTAGGGGCACCAACGAGGATTAGTCTGAACCTTGCGTGGTTCCAGATACCTCGGTAAAAATACCGGTGTCATCCACGAGAGTTTGCATCTCTACCTTGCTCTTTACCTTCCGCATTTACATTAGGTATTTAAGTTTCAATCTTGTCTTTTTGGTATATCGTTTAGATTAAAACTTAGCCTTTGCGGTAGAGATAGCAACACTTAGACAAAACCTAGTTTGCACATTCTAGATTGTTTATTTTCATAGGTTTTGCTCTAGGGATTTATTTGTGGCCTAGTTTAGAGAAAGTTTTAGAAGTCCTAATTCACCTCCCCTCTTAGGCGTCACCGTTTCCTTCATACACCAAACATGAGAATAAACTATATAGGAATATTCTATGCATCGCTAAGAAACCGTAGGTTCTGAGAACCACTAAAATCTGAGTTTAAAACGAAGAAGATAAGGATTTTCTAAGATTCCAGATTAATTTTTATACTAAAAATTCAATTGCAGAATTTTATTTATATAAATCAGAAGTTCCTGGACTGCGGGTTTTATTTTCAGAAACCCCAGGGTTCACGGCATAAAATCTTGGGCCTGGTTTTAATTACTTTTAACTTATTTGGATGGTGAGTCGATTTATAAAAAGAGGAGAGGCTCTTAAGCAAAATGTGCATCATGAAGGGGTACGTTTCTTTCTCAGTCATCTGATCACGATCCGGTGCTTCGGATTAGATCCAGCCTCGCCCCCCTGAACCGGTACGTGAGTAGAACCCTTAGATCAAGATCCGAGGCCCGAATTTTAAAACACCACGATCTAATCCCCATCGTTCATCTCCGGATCTTCGGCCACGATCAACTCACATGAATCGTTATCCTTTTTTACTCCAGACCGCCCATAACCAAATCAACGGCCGGGTGTGCTCCCCTTACCACGTCGGCCTCCTAGAAGGTGGTGTGGCACACTTAGCGGTGGAAGCACGCCGGCACGCAACCCACCCAGCACCCCGGCACACGATTAACCAAGGAAAGGTGCTACACAAAGCTACGAGGACGGTGAACCCAACTGTTGGTCACTTGTTCTCAAATGATATAGATTAAGAACAAGGCAACACAAATGTTAATAATTAAAGACCTTCGTCCTTCGAAGCATTATCTCCTTTGAGATAATGATCTTCGGACAAAGGTTATGAAGGGCATACCTTCATCATCTCAACATATTATGATAGAATCATAAGCATATGTAACATGAAAGGGAACATGGATAATCTTGTTAAATCTTATTTATATTTTCATAATCATAAACAAACATCAATAATATTGAATTACATTTGTACCTTCGTCTTAACAGAAGGTGAAAATCTGAGTGACATGCAAGTGATTACAAGCCAGCGTGAACAGTATGGGGGTACTGTTCACCTATTTATAGGCATGGGACACAGCCCGGACAAAATTACATTTGTGTCCTTGACAATTAATCATACTCATGATACAAAATATTAGGGACTAGATGGTCTTTTCCTCTTTAAGTCGGTGCTGCCCTTCGTCTCAAGCACGTCACTGTGCCGAAGCTTCCTTGATAACAGCTTTGGCATATCGTCTTGTCAAAGGTGTTTCTGCTCAGAGGACCTTTGGCGGGGAAGAAGGCCCCCAACAGTAGCACCTTCGCGGTGCTAGATCGTTTTTCGTAATGAGCTCGATCCGTGAAAAACACGAAGGCTTCGGAATGCTGAAGGTCCGAAAAACATCTTCCCTGAGCTTGTTGCCGAGAAACGATTAAAATACTCCAGGCGTTAGGTGGTCCACCGTTCAGCGAATACAGGCGATTTAGCAGTTCGCCCTCCGAGTGCCAGGTGGTCCACCGCTCAGCGTGTAGAGGTGGTCTGGCAGTTCACCTTCCGACCTACAACAATATATAAACAGATGGGTTGGTAAGAAGTTACCACAGCATTCATTGCCATCGCAATGTTGTGTTGTTAAAAAATTTAACCACAGCCGAAGCTTTTTCATTGCTCTATAGCGAGCGCTTCGTCATCTGATATTAGCTTTGTCAAAAGGATTAGCTTCGTCAAACGGATTGACTTCGTCAAACTACAAAAAAATATGTTAGTTTTCTCAAACAGTAGAAAATCCATCAAAAATGGCTAGATTGCGTTCGACCGCCAGGGTGACTCGTGAGGGAGAAGAGGCTGAGGTTATAGAGACAACACCCATTTCCGAAGTTATGAAACAATCAGATCTAGTTGTGGCAGAGGGAACCACAGACGAAGGTACTTCTGCCGCCGAAGCTGAACAGACCATTGCCGAAGAAGAAGATGTTGAAGAGGATGAAGATTATAGTATTCTGATCCCAACAAAACCCAGCCATCTAGATTTTGGGAAATCTACTGTATCCAAAGCTGACATGCCTATGATGATGAAGTTGGGCTACTTTGGGGAGGCTGAAAGGGAACTTGTCCGATTTGCCGGAGAAGAAACCACCCCAGCGCCAAAGGATGATGAAGTAGTAGTTTTCAAGAGTTTTTTTAGAGCAGGACTACGACTTCCTCTAAATGAGATGATAGGGGAGGTCTTGAAAAATTTTGAGATATATCTTCATCAGCTGACCCCTAACGCCATTGTTAGGCTCAGTGTCTTCATCTAGGCCCTCCGAAGCCAAGGGATGAGCCCAGATGCCGAAGCATTTCGCCGAGTCTATGAGTTGCACTACCAGACGAAGGCTAGGGTAGAGGGTCTGCACGAAAACTTTGGCTGTTACAATTTTGCGTATCACAAGGATACGAAGGCTCCGGTTCTTAGCTATCGCACCAAATGGCCGACCGGCTGGAAAGGTGAATGGTTTTATATCAAGGCCGATGAGAAGAAGAGGGGGAAACTGATGACGATGGTTATGTGTCCGCTGTCCCTAAACTTCAGAATGACCAGGACCCTGTGCAACATGCAGCTAGGGTCAGCGTGCTAGCTGGCCGAAGTGGAATTTAGGGTGGTAGCTGAACAAATTAGCACCAGGGACTTGGTGCAAGAATACCTAGCCAACCGAACATATCCAACATCAAGTGGTTGGGTGATGCCGAAGATGAAGGGGACAAAGAAGAAATATGAACTTGTTCAATTACCCTATCATTTCAAATTTGAAAAACAATTCAAGCAGCCCTGCGAGGAGTGGCTAGAAATGATTGAAACTATGTGTAATGAAATTTTGGGAAATTATACCAAAAAAAAGACCAGCTAATGACAGCAGCCTTCGGCACCCGGCCAAAACGATAAACTGGATAATGGATGCTCTAAAATTTGAATACCCTGATTATGAGCAACTCAACAAGGGTGCCGAAGGGACAAAAAGGAAAAGGATTGTTAGTATTCTGAATAGACAAGCTGCCAGAATGGTAAAGGAAGACGAGAAAATTTTAAAGATGAAAAAAATCCAGCCCCGAACCGAAAGTGACGGCTTTAAGGAAAAGAAAAGCTGCAACTCCAAAGCCGAAGGTGACTGAGGTAGAAGAGGAGACTCCCTCGACACCTCCTGCTGCCAAAGTGGCAGAAATTTTAAAGGTAATGACTGAATCTCTACCTATCAAGCTGCTAAGTCCACTGGGACCGGAACTGACGAAGCTTTTGCAAAAGAAAGAGGAGCCTTCGGCTGCAAAAAGGGTGGATGGGCAGAAAAAGGGAAGGATTGGTACCATAATGGAAGCCATTGAACGGACGCCGCCATCGGCCTCGGCATCTAAAATAGCACCTACTGCAAGCAACGAGGTCGCTACCGAGGCAAACATAACTGTCGAAGCTGCAGCTGCCACCGAAGCTGCCAACTTGGATAGCACATTATCTAAAATTAATAGATTGATATTGGGTATGCCTACAGAAGAAACAGTTGTAGCCGCATAAAAGGTCATGGCCCTAGAGCCTGATAAATGGAAGAAGATTGTCGTTGCTGCTTCGAAGGAGAAGAGTTTCGACCTTCGGAACTTGGTCGGACAAGAACTATCTGAGGTCGAGAAGAAGGAGCTGCAGGAATATGGCATTTCCTGTGGCTACCAACCAGGAGCAATGCACTTTGGTGGGATTGATGAAGAGGCCTTGGGATGCATTCGCGACCGTACCGGGGCAAAAGTGATCGGCACTCTATCGAAGAGTGTTGGTTTTTCGAAGCTCGAAGATGATATTAGCAGCTACCGACGACAGCATATCGTCGGCAGTTTGTTTTATTCCAACTTCAAGGTAAAAATTTTTGTGATAAAGCAAAGTTTTACTTTTTATTTTTACTAAATCAAATTTGTTGACGAAGGTTTATTTGTACAGAGCATGCTGCTAAGCAAAGCACTGCAAATGCAACAAGACCTCGAGGATAAAAAAGAACGAAATCATAATCGAGGGTTTAGAAAATAAAATCAAAGAGTATGAAGCCTCTCTTGAGAAGAAAGATTTCCTACTTCAGACTATGGAGGGTTCCCTTGCAGAAGCCCAAGCCAAAAATACTAGATTAAACGGGGAGCTTCTCCAAAAATTAGAAAGCTTCGAACAAGAAAAGAAGAACTTGCAAACAAAGTATGAAGATGAAGATGTCGAAAACACGAAGCTATGGAAATCTTTGAAAGAGCTTCGGGACATGTGTTTAGGTTTTGGCGGCCGCTGCATAGAACGACTGAAAAAGGTTTTTAACTCGGTTGGAGCCAGCGCTAAAAAGTTTACCCCTTCGGCCAAAAATATATCAAGCACCTTCGAACATATTGAAGGCAAAGTCGAAGTGCTTGATAAAGTAATAGCGGGGCATGGTGACTTTTGTGCCCTGGTAGCTTCTCGTGGCACAGCTGCAGCATTTCTAAAGGCTGGCTGTACGCACGCGAAGATTGTGAACAGACCAACATTTAGCCTATCTTCAACTGATTTAGTTGATATTCCCAGCGAAGCCTAAAGCATAGGGAGCAGATTTATAACACAAATTTGGGCGAAGGGTGGTTGGGAATTGGCTGGTGACAAGGCACGAAGCTTACTTAAGCCGGTATAAAACTTATGCCTGTTGTTTACCTTTTCTTGTAATTACTTTTTACCTTATACAACTTTTGTTGTGTGTAGGATGATGGTGCCGAAGATTAATGGCCTGAAGCATGTACCAAAGACTGCCGAAACTACTCCTTAGATTTTCCTGTATAGAGCTTAGAAGCACTTTGTATTATATTTGTAAAAGAAGTTGTAATTGAGAGTTGAACAATATTTTGTATACTTATCCATACCTTGTAATATATTTTTACCTTTCCATCTATGTATAAATTGCTTTGCTGTGGACGAAACTTACATCCTTTGAGCCGAAGGCGAAAAACACCTTCCTTTCTTTTCGTACACAACAAAGCATATCCTTGCTTCTTCGTACTCATCAAAGCATATCCTTACTTCTTCGTACTCATCGAAGCATTTTTGTCAGAACTGAAGTATTTCTATTTGTGCTTTATATTATGATGATGATGATCCTACAAATGTCTAAATGAATGTGTATGAATGCAATGAATGATGTAATGTAACGTGCAAATGAATGTCCCGAACACACACACGAAGTCAAACCCAGACTCTGCATCCCCTTAGGAACGACTTTTGAGTCTTTAAGCTCTGCATCCCCTTAGGAACGACTTTTGAGCTTCTTCACCTTCTATTTCGGTGGCATAAGTTTTGCATCCCCTTAGGAACGACTTTTGAACTTCTTCGCCTTATATTTCGGTGGTATTTGGCTTTGCATTCCCTTTGGAACGACTTTTGAGCAGAAAACTTACGCTGCGCTCGCTTAGGAACGACTTTTAAGCAGAAAACTTACGTTGCGTTCCCTTAGGAACGACTTTTTGTAGCTTCGTCATGCTCTGCATTCCCTTAGGAACGACTTTTGAGCTTCTCCCTGTTTTCCTTTTTTTGCACTCGATGGTGCAGGCTCAGATTTTACATATTACATCTTTTGGGGGATTTGGCCCTCGTAGGGCTAAATAAGAATGAAAAATTACAAGCCATGGCCCCATTAGAAACCTTTCTCCCCTCTTGAAAGGAAAAGGGTGCCATAGAAAAAGTGAAAAAAGATTACATCAAATTATACGTAGTATCACCGAAGCTCATCCGCATTCCAAGATCTAGGTATGTCGTTGTCGTCCATATCCTTCAACCTATAAGAACCGGGTCTTGACAAAGATACTACTATAAAAGGACCTTCCCACTTTAGTTGTAATTTTCCCACTGTATCAGGATTGGCCACTCTCCGAAGTACGAGATGTCCTGGCTTGATGTTCTTCAATCGAACTTTTCTATCCCGCCACCTTATTGTTTCAGCCTGATACTTATTGATGTGTTCTATGGCTTGAAGTCTGGTCCCTTCTATGGTATCTTTCGTTACTTGATAATCATCTTCGTCATCTGCCGAAGCTGTTGTTCTTATTGACCCAACCTTTGCTTCCTCTCGTGTTATTGCTTCATCACCGAATAGGAGCTTGAAGGGTGTAAATCCTGTTGACCTTGACATTGTTGTGTTGTGGCTCCACACCACTTTAGTCAACTCTTTTGGCCACTTTCCTCTGGGCTGGTTGAAGATTAGCTTCATTATCCCTGTCATTATAATACCATTTGCTCTTTCTACCAGCCCATTTGACTCTGGGTGCCTTACTAATGCAAAATGAATCTTCATTCCAATTTGATCATAGAAATCTTTGAATATTTCAGCATCAAACTGTGTTGCATTGTCCATAGTTATTGCCTTCGGCACACCGAAGCGACAAACAATATTCAGCCAGAAGAATTTTTGGACTGTAGCCGAAGTTATTGTGGCCAGGGGCTTTGCTTCAATCCATTTAGAGAAATATTCTACTGCCACTACAACATATTTCAAGTTACCTTGTGCTGGTGGGAGTGGACCTAACAAATCCAGGCCCCACCTTTGCAATGGCCAAGTAGGCTATATTAGCTGGGTGAGAGATGAAGGTTGCTTCTGGTCTCTTGCACATTTTTGACAATTTTTGCACTTCTGAACCAACTCTGCTGCATCCGAAGCTGCCTTCGGCCAATAAAATCCTTGTCTAAAAACCTTTCCCAGCAAAGGCCTAGACCCAATATGAGAGCCACATAAACCTGCATGTATCTCCTTCATTAACTCTATACCTTCGGTTCTGGAAAAACACTTGAGGAGTGGAGAACAGACTCCATGCTTATATAATTCCCCTTCTATTATCACATATGGTCTTGTTCTTGCTTCCATCCTCTTATTATAAGCTTCATCATCCGAAAGAAAATTACCTTGTAGGAAAGATATAATTTCAGTTCTCTAATCTTCACTATGTACAGGAGATATTGTGAGCACTGCTCTCTCCATAAGTTGAACCGAAGGTGCTTTTATTGTCTCAAAAAATACATCCGAAGGTAGAGGGAGCCCCTGTGCCGCTGACTTGGCTAAAGGTCTGCATGCTCATTTTCCCCTATTGGAATATTCTTGACAGAAAATCCTTCGAAAGAAGCCTCCAGCCTTCGAACCGTATCCAGATATTTTTCAAGCTTCGGATCTCTTGCCTTGCTGCTTTTGTCTACATGACCAGAAATGACTTGAGAGTCAGTTTTAAGGATTGCCCTTCTTATTCCTATTGCCTTTAACTTCTGAAGCCCTAACAGCAGAGCTTTGTACTCAACAATATTATTTGTACAACTGAAGTCAAGCCTTGCTGCATAGCATGTTCTAACTTTAGAGGGCGCTACTAGAACAGCAACCGCTCTTGCGCCGAAGGTTCCCCAAGAACCGTCACAGAATTCCATCCAGGCTTTGGCGTCTTTATTTGTTTCTTCTTCCTGAGCCCCTGGCGTCCAGTCAGCAATGAAGTCTGCTAACGCCTAGGACTGAATTGAGGATCTATGTACATAGTCAATAGTGAATTCATTGAGCTCCACAGCCCATTTTCCAATCCTTCCAGTAGCTTCTCTATTCCTCATTATATCCTTCAAAGGCTGTGATGAAGGAACAATTATGTGATATGCTTGGAAATAGTGCCGAAGCTTCCTGGAGGCCATTAACATAGCATACAACACCTTCTCCAATTATGTATAGTTTTTCTTTGATAAACTTAGAACTTCAGAGACAAAGTATACCGGGGCTTGCCTTTTGAATTGCAGAGCGAGAAGCTGCTACATACAGGAGTAACGGAGCCCCTAGCGAAGGTGGAGTTAGAGTTGTTAGGTCTATCAAGTATTGCTTTAACTCTTCAAAAGCCTTTTGCTAAACCAGACCCCGTTGAAAAACTTCGGCTGACTTTAGAATTTTAAAGAAAGGCAAGTTCCTCTCTGCTGATCTTGATATGAATCTATTCAATCATGCCAGCCTTCCTGCCAATCGTTGAGCCCCCTTCTTTGAATTTGGCGGTTCCATCGAAAGGATAGCTTCAATCTTGTTTGGGTTAGCTTCTATTCCCTTCGTTGATACCAGACAGCCAAGGAACTTGCCCTTCTTCACTCCAAAAACACACTTTTCTGGATTTAACTTAAGGCCAGCTTGCCTGAAATTGGCAAACATCTCTTGCAAGTCTGCAATATGATTTTCTTGCTTCGTGCTTTTTACTATGATGTCATCAACATAAGTTAGCACGTTCTTGCTTATTTGAGAGTGAAGGACCTTGGCTGTCATTCTGCTAAAGCTTCCTCTAATATTTTTAAGCCCCTCAGGCATCCGAAGGTAGCAATAGGTGCCACTGGGAGTTATGAAGCTGGTCTTTGGCTCATCTTCTTTCTTCATCCATATCTGATGATAGCCTGAGTAGCAGTCTAATAGACTCATGAGCTCCGAAGAAGCTGCTGCATCCACAAGAGAGTCTATTCTTGGTAATGGGAACTCATCCTTTGGACATGCCTTGTTGAGATTTGTGAAATCAATACACATTCTCCATTTTCCATTAGCTTTCTTCACCATAATAGTGTTGGCTAACCATTCAGGATATGTTACTTCTCTGATAACACCAGCACTAATAAGTCTTTTTACTTCGTTCCGAGCACCTTCAGATTTATCCTCAGACATCTTCTGAAGCCTTTGCTTCCTTGGTCTGAAAGACGGATCTACATTAAGTGAATGTTCAATAACATCTCTATTGACATCACATAGATCATTAGCTATCCAAGCGAAGACATCTTTGTTGTTGAACAAAAATCTTAGCAAAGTTTTTTCTTGCTCATCAGATAACTGAGATCCTAGCAGCACCCTTTAATCTGTTATATCTTCACATAATTGAAAGTAGCCTAGAGGGGGGGTGAATAGGCTAATCTGCAAATTTTCACAACAAACTTCGAAAGATTGTTAAATACACAGTTCGACTGGTGCAGGCCGGTTCAACAGCTACGTGCGCACGTTGAACCACTCTAAACCAATCCAACTGTTTTATAAACTTTAGACTAAAATCTACTCGAAAAAGTATTTCACGAGTTCTTAAGAGAAGTAAGGTATAGCAAAGATAAAATGAAAAGATGAATATGTAAAGGCTATTTCACTTCTAGATAAACCCTACGGAAAAATCTTTATGTCAATCTTGCAAGTAAAGATATCTTAAGTTAAAGACAAGCAAGAACACAAGACACAAGATTTAATCCGAGGTTCGGCCACACCACAAAGGTGTCCTACTCCCCGTTGAGGAGCCCATAAAGGGCCGGGTCTTTTTCAACCCTAATCCTCCAAAAGCCGACCACAAAGGTCAAGGCAATCTCTTCTTATCTCAGCTCAAAGAGTGGGTGATACAAACTTCTTGGGGTCGTCAACAAATTTGGAGACTCCCAAGCAACCTCAAAAGATCTTGAAACCTAGGGTTTCAAGAACACCAAGAAAGCACAAGAGGGGTTTGCACAAGCTCAAGTATTTGTAAAAAGAGATGGGGGAGGAAGCCAAATCGTGAGCACAAGCACAAACCTCACACCCAAGAGATCTTCCAACAAGGTTGAATCTTGAGGAAGATTTAAGTGTGAGAGAGATGGGAGAAAGGAGTGCTTTGTCTCAAGTTAGTTGAGCAATAAATGTGTAAGTGTACAACCGTATTGAAGAAGGGAGAGAGAGGGTTCTATTTATAGTCACGGCTCAAAAACTAGCCGTTTGACCAGAATCCTCGCAGAAAACCGGTTGAGCCGCCCCCTAGGGCGGTTGAACCGCCCCTTGATAGGTCAGCAGACTGTCTGCCAGTCTGACTACCAGACTGACTGGCAGACTGACCTGCAGGCGGGTCTAACAGATCAGGACCGGTTGAACCGCCCCCTGACACCCCTGGTGACCTGACTGCCAGTCTGACTGGCAGACTGCAGATCAGAAGTCAGAGGGGGTCAGAGACCAGTTGAGCTGCCCCCAGGACCAGTTCAGCTGGTCTAGACCAGAGAGTTTTGGAGAGAAAACCCCAGCTCAGCTGCCCGGGGGCAAGTTCAGCTGGTGTATGGTCAAAGAGTTCCACAGCTGAAGTCAAGCTCAGCTGAAAAGCTCAGCTGCAGCTGAAGAAGCTCAACACAGCTGAAGTTAAGTTCAGCTGGAAAGCTCAGCTGCAGTTGAAGAAGTTCAGCTGCTTTTCAGCAAGAACACTCTAGGTTTCTCAACCCTAACCATGGTCAACCAAATAATGTTAAAGTGATTTTGGTTTTCAAAAATAGCTTTTGAATTTGGGGACTTGAGCTATAGCAAACACCTATACCTGTGCGGAAAAGAATAAGGAAGAATTACATCATGCAACACAAGATTTTACATAAAATTTTATACTTCTGTTGCATGAAGTCCTTGATGCTTCCTTAAGTTCCTGTTTCTTTCTAATCATACATTGAGACCAAAAACTGTTAGTACCCTTATTTGTTTTGTCATTAAATCACCAAAACCCTCATTTGGGGTTGATTGCACTTACAATCTCCCCCTTTTTGGTGATTGATGCCAAAACAATTAAGGTCAAAAAGATAAACATTTGCAATAGAAAATTTCTTTTGAATGATTGTATGTAGATGGCTCCCCCTAAATGTGTGCACGATTGTGAATCCAATGATTTGACATAATATGTCATGTGAGCAACACATTTAGAGATAGTGACAAAACCATACTGAATACAACCATCCGAGGGGTGCAAGAGTGTCATAACAGGAGTTGTGATGCATATGACTATCTCTAAATACACATCATTTTTACTTCATAGCAAAGCAATCATTACAAACTGATGGGACAAAAGATGATGGCCAGAAGACCATCATATCACTTTGAATAGAAAACCCAGCAGTTTTATTTCATACAATGATAAGAGGATACAAGCCACAACAGTGGCCAAAACAAAAAATAATCCAAAAGAAATACATAACCAAAAGAACCACAAACAAAATGACTAGAAATTTTGGATTTTCTCCCCCTTTTTGGCAACAAGTACCAAAAACGAAGAGAGAGAGAGACAAGGATACATGAATCAATATCCTCCAGGAGGAGGATAGGACGGAGGATATGATGGAGGGTATGATGTGTAGTCAGGGAAGAGGGTCCTCATCACGTCTTCCTCGAATGTGGAGTCCCTAGGGGGCACATCACCCACAGAAAAGGCGGATGCCGAAGATGGACGATGATGAGGAGGCGGTGGAGGAGGGGGGTGGTGATGGTAACCAGAGCCGGATGGCCGCGGGTCACCAGGAATGGGTCCCGGACCCGGGTAGGGAGGAGGAGGATGAGAGGATGATTGACCCGGATCCCCATGGTAGGGAGGCGGGGCAAACTGCTCACGATCATCAACGTAGGCTTCTTCTTCTTCTTCTTCGTCGTCTGCTGACATAAATGGCACCCCGTAGGCCTGCTGGTGCCACTCATTGATCTCCGGGGGAGGAGGATGGAGAGGCACGTCAGGCGAGCGAGGGGCAAAGGGCATACCCATAGTGGAAGCTTGACGACGAAGATTGTCGTCAGTCTCCCGCTGACGCCTTGCTAGCTCATGTACATCAGCAGAAATGTTTCGGCACATAGAGAAAAACGCCGCTATCCCATGGACCAAGCGAGCACCCATCCCTCGGCCACGACCTCGACCACGACCACGACCACGTGGCATGGGAGATCCGCGGCCAGGTGAGGGACGCGAGGCAGCGGCGGTGCGAGAGGAGGATGGATGATGAGGAGGCTGGGGAGGTGGCTCATCAGAGGAGGCAGGGCCACCAGACCTAGAGGGAGCCCGCTTCGTACGAGCAGCTGGGTTGGAGGAATCAACCCAGTAGGGTACGTAGCGGGAGTTGTTGGGGGCTTGTTCTCAAATGCTAAGAGTTAAGAACAAGGCAACACAGAAAATGTTAAATGTTAAAGTCCTTCGTCCTCCACCACCTTATATCCTTTCGAGATATAAAGAATTTCGGACGAAGGTTACGAAAGGCGTACCTTCGTAAACATAATAACGAGGGATGAAGTACTCATATAAATCATGAGATATAAAATAAACATTTAAATGTTATCATAGAATCATTTCCATCTTTATTAACACGAACGAATATAAATGATTTCAAATTACAAATGTACCTTCGGTTCTGAGGAAGGCGAAAATACAAGTGCGATGCGAAGGCAAATGACAGGTTCGCGTGAACAGTACAGAGGTACTGTTCATCTATTTATAGGCACAGGTCGCAGCCTGTGACAAATTACAATTATGCCCCTTACAAAAGTTTACAACATTGACTCAGACCTCTATGGATAAAAAGGTCATTCTATCTCTATGTCGGTTTGTAACGCCGAAGCTCCATAAAAAGGAACCTTCGGCCATCTCTTGGAGACGACTTCAGCCGAAGCTGCTTCTTCGTGTGAGACCTTCGGCGCACCGAAGCATGACCCCAACAGTAGCCCCTTTCGCGGTGCTAGATCGTTTTTTCGTAACGAGCTTGACCCGTGAAAAAAGCCTCTTCAGCTTCGGGAAGCCGAAGGTCCAAAAAACACCTTCCCTGAGCTCGTTGCGGAGAAACGATCCGGCTTCCGAGCGCGTGCCAGGCCCACCTTGCAGAGTTACTGTTTGATCTTTGCGGTCCACTGCACAGCGAGTTCGAGTGACTGCCCGCTTGGTGTAAAAAATCCTGCCGCTTCGCCTTCTTACCTGCAGCACTATATAAACAGACGGGTAGGTGTGAAGTTACCACAGCATTCATTGCTATTTGCACTGTTGCGCTGCCAAAATTTTTAACTATAGCCGAAGCTTGATTCTCAGAATCGACCGAAGGTCCATCTCGACGTCTGCTTCGTCAGAAAGAAGAGCTTCGGGAGAAAAGAAAGAAGAAAAAAGTATCTGACTTCCCCACACTCAGAATCAAATGGCGAGAGTACGATCTACTGCCAAAGTTGTACGTGAGGGAGACGAAGCCGAAGGTTCGGACACTGTGCCCATCTCCGAAGCGATGCAGCGTTCCGGTCTAGTGACTGCGGAAGAAATGCCCAGTGCTGCAGCAAACCCAACAACCGCCGAAGGAGAAGGAGAAAACATTGAAGGGACTGATCCCGAAGATGACTATCGTATTGCCATGCCCAGCAAGCCCAGTCACCTGGATTTTGGGAAATCAACTGTTTCAAAGGCTGACCTTTCGAAGATGGTGAAAGCAGGTTTTTTTAATGAAGATCAGAAGAAGCTGCTTCGCTTCGGGGGGGAAGAAACCACCCCGAAGCCAGAGAAGGACGAGATTGTCATCTTCAAGAGCTTTTTAAAGGCTGGGCTGAGATTCCTCTTCATAAGATTATTGCGGAGATACTGAAGAGGTTTGGTATCTACTTTCATCAATTGACTCCTAACGCCATCGTTAGGCTCAATGTTTATATCTGGGCCCTCCGAAGCCAAGCTGTGGAACCGTTTGCCGACAGCTTCTGCCGAGTTCACGAATTACATTACCAAACAAAGGCTAGAAAAGATGGGCTACATGATAATTTCGGTTGCTATAATTTTGCCTACCGGAAGACAACAAAGTGTCCTGTCATCAGCTACCGAAGCAAATGGCCAGCAGGCTAGAAATCTGAGTGGTTTTATGTAAAAGTTGACGAAGACAAAGAAAAATTGGTACAAAGCCCTCTGGATTTAATCTTTGGAGAGACAAGGCCACGATGCCACATCGGCAGGCTAGAAGGTCCCACCTGGGCTGCTCTGGGTGAATTTGAAATTATTTCAGAACATATTGGCACCAGGGATTTAGTTCAGGAATTCTTGGCATTCAGAGTTTTCCCTACTCTAAAAGAGTGGGAAATGCCGAAGCTGGAGGGAGAGAAGAAGAAGGGGGAGCTTGTCCGGCTTCCTTATCACTTCAAGTTTAAGAAGTACTTTAAAAAACCCTGCAAAGAGTGGTTAGACACAGTTGAGGTGATGTGCAATGAAATCCTGGGGAATTACTCCAAAAAAGAGGATCAACTAATGACAGCGGCCTTCGGCGCCCGACCGAAGCGAAGGCTGAACCGAGTGCTTGATGCCCTGGGCTTCGAGTACCCAGACTATGAGCAGTTGAACAAGGGTGCCGAGGGCCACAAAAGAAAAAGAGTGGCCGAAACTCTGACCAAGGATGAAGAACGACCAGCAACAGAGAAGAAAATTCCCAAGAAAAGAAAAATATCAACTCCGAAGCGAAAAATATCCGAAGAAGAGGGGACCCCCACACCACCTTCTACGAGCGACGTGGAGGAAATTTTAAAGGTAATGACTGAACCCATGCCCCCGAAGCTAAGTCCATTAGGGCTCCAACTGACGAAGCTTTTTCAAAAGGTGGACGAGCCGGATCAAACGAAGATAAGCAAACCCAAGCGGCAAAGAATTATTGCGGTAACTGAAGTTATCGACAAGACGCCGCCTAAGGCGTCAATTCAGAAAACACCAGCTGTCGAAGGCACCACAAACGTCGAAGTCGCACCTTCGGGGGTCGCGGCTGCTGAAGCCGCTACAGCCGAAGATGTAAACTTAGAAACTACCATTGAGGACATTGACAAAATCTTGCAAGACATGGCTGCAGAAGAAGCTGGCACTGCTGCCGAAAAAACCATGGCCACAGTGCCTGGGAAGGGGAAAGAAATAGCCGAGGACACTTCGGACGACGAAGCCTACACATTCCAAAATTTAATTGGGCAAAAACTGTCGAAGGCCGAAATGGTAGAACTTAAGGACTATGCCAAATCTTGTGGCTACAAACCAGGAGCTCTCCTATTTGGAGGTGTGGACGATGAAAAATTAGGCTGCATTCGAGACCAAACTGGAGCTAAGGTAATCGGTACTCTATCAAAGAGTATCGGTTTTCCGAAGCTAGAGACAGACATCAGCCGCTACCGACGACAACATATCGTCGGCAGCTTATTTTACTCCAACTTCAAGGTAAACAACCTTTTCTCTGGTTTTTATTGCTGTTAATAATGAAAATGTTACCAACGTAAGTTGTTTCTATGCAGAGCATGCTACTGAGCAAAGCTCTGAAGATGCAGCAAGATTTGGAAGATAAAAAACACGAAGCTATAATTGAAAACTTAGAAAGCAAGATAAAAGAACAATCTGCCATCATTGAAAAGAAAGACTTCGAGCTCCAATCGACCGAAGGCTTGCTGGCTGAGACTGAGGCTAAAGTATCAGAGTTGAATTCGAAGCTTATCAGTCAATCAAAACAATTCGATCAGGAGAAGCTGGAGCTTAATTCGAAGCTTGAAGCCGAAGTCCAGACCAGCTCAGAGTTGAAGAAATCGTTAACAAGCCTTCAAGACAAATGCTTGAAATTTGGCAATAATTGTATTGGACTGATTAAAAAAGATATTTTACTCTGTTGGAGCCAGCAGCGGGAAATTTAACCCTTCAGCGGAAAATTTACCACAGGCCTTCGATCATATTGAAGCTGAAATCGAAGAACTTGACGAAGTTATAGCCGGGCACGGCGACTTCTGTGCCTGGGTAGCTTCTCGGGGTACCGCTGCTGCATTCCTGAAGGCCGGCTGCGAGCATGGAAAAATTGTCAACAGGCCCAACTTCACCCTATCTCCATCAATCCTGGATGATATACCTGACCTCGCCCGAAGCATCTCAAATAGATTTATAAAAATGATATGGACAAAAGGCGGGCGGGAGAAGGCTGGAGACGAAGCCCGAAGTCATCTTGAACCAGTAAGAAATGATACTTCGTACTTACCTTTTCCTTTGCACTTGATTTTTACTCACGATTCCTTGATTTATGTAGGATGACGAAGGTGAAGATGATGCTTAAGTTATGTCGCCGAAGCTGTCGCCGAAGCTGAAGCTTAATGAAGATCAGTAGAAATGTACTATAGGAAAAAAAAACTCAGGATACTTTTGTAACAAGTTTTGTAAATACAATTGAACTGTTCTCAAGGAACTTTGTACATACCTTGTAGTATATTCTTACCCTTCTACTAGGGTGCTTTGATGTGGACGAAATCAGTATTTTGAGCCAAGAGCGAAAAAACACCTTCCCTTCTTTTCGTACACAACGAAGCATAATAGACCAATTCTTCTTTTGCCGAGCGACGAAGCTTTTCTTTTTTGTACACAACAAAGCATAAGGGACCACTTCTTCTTTTTACCGAGGCTTTTTTTTTACATAACGAATCATAAAAAACCACTTCTCCTTTTTGCCGAAGCTTTTCTCTTACATAACGAATCATAAAAAACCACTTCTCCTTTTTGCCGAAGCAACCACTTTGGTACATAAATGCTATGAATGAATGCTTATGCATGCAAATGCCATGATGTAATGTAATGTGCGAATGAATGTCCAAAACACATGTCCGAAGCCACACTCTCAGCCATTATTTCTTTAGAACCAACCACACATCAGCTCTGCATTCCCTTAGGAACGTCTTTGGAGCTTCTTCGCCTTTTACTTAGGCAGTATAAGCTCTGCATTCCCTTAGGAACGTCTTTGGAGCTTCTTCGCCTTTTACTTAGGCGGTATCAGCGTTGACTTTTCGCTGTAAGCTCTGCATCCCCTTAGGGACGTCTTTGGAGCTTCTTCGCCTTTTACTTTCGGCGGAATCAGAGCTCTGCATCCCCTTAGGGACGTCTTTGGAGCTTCTTCTCTCTTTTTTTTTCAGTTTCGGCACTCGATGGTGCGTTCTCAGCTTTTACATTTACATTCTTTGGGGGATTTTGCTCTTATAAAACTAAAAAGGAAATTACATATGATGGCCCCATTAAAAACCTTTCTCCCCCTTTAGAAAGGAAAAGGGTGCCATGAAAAAGAAAAAGAAAAACATAAAAAATTACATCGAGTTATACATAATATCTCCGAAGCTCATCTGCATTCCAAGATCTTGGAATTTCGTTGCCATCCATGTCCTTTAATCTGTACGAACCAGGCCTCGACGAAGATGCTACTAAGAAAGGCCCTTCCCATTTCAATTGTAGCTTGCCCACTGTATCTGGGTTGGCCACTCTCCGAAGCACCAAGTGTCCCGGCTCAATATTTTTTAGCCGGACCTTTCTATCTCGCCATTTGACTGTTTCAGCCTGGTATTTATTGATATTCTCCACGGCTTGAAGCCTGATCCCTTCTAAGGCATCTTTTTCCACGAGAGAAGTATCTTCGGGACCTGATTCTGCCGAAGCTACCACTCTTATTGATCCAGCTTTGGCTTCTTCCGGGGTTATTGCTTCGTCACCAAATAACAACTTAAATGGGGTAAAGCCTGTAGACCTTGATGTTGTTGTATTATGGCTCCACACTACTTTGGTCAACTGATCTGGCCACTTTCCCCTTGGTTGATTAAAGATTAGCTTCATTATTCCTGTCATTATGATGCCGTTGGCCCTTTCAACAAGCCCATTCGACTTCGGATGCCTGACTGATGCAAAATGGATCTTCGTTCCAATTTGATCACTAGAAATTTCTGAAAGCTTCGGAGTCGAACTGCGCTCCATTATCTACAGTGATGGCCTTCGGTACTCCGAAGCGAAAGACAATGTTCTGCCAGAAAAACTTTTGGACAGTGGCCGAAGTTATTGTGGCTAATGGCTTTGCCTCAATCCACTTGGAAAAATACTCCACAGCTACTATAACATATTTTAGATTCCCTTGGGCCGGTGGTAATGGACCCAACAAGTCAAGGCCCCACCTTTGCAATGGCCAGATGGGTTGTATCAGCTGTGTCAAAGACGAAGGTTGCTTTTGATCTCTTGCGCATTTCTGACAACCTTCGCACTTTTGAACTAGCTCCGCTGCATCCGAAGCTGCCTTCGGCCAATAAAATCCTTGGCGGAACACTTTTCCAAGTAATGGCCTGGATCCGATGTGGGATCCACACAGGCCTGCATGTATCTCTTTCATTAATTCTATACCTTCGGGTCTAGACAAGCACTTGAGCAGCGGGGCACAAACTCCATGCTTGTATAACTCCCCCTCTATCATGACATACGGACGAGCTCTCGCCTCTATCCTTTTATTATAAGCTTCGTCATCTGACAGGAAGTTACCCTGAAGGTAAGAGATTATTTCAGTTCTCCAATCTTCACTGTAAACAGGAGAAATGTTAAGGACTGCTCTTTCAAGTAGCTCCACTGAAGGTGCCTTTATTGTTTCGAAGAACACATCCGAAGGTAGCGGCAGCCCCTGTGCTGCAGACTTGGCTAACAAATCAGCATGCTCATTTTGTCCTCGAGGGATATTCTTAACAGAAAATCCTTCGAAGGAAGCTTCGATCCTTCGGACCGTGTCTAGGTATTTTTCAAGCTTCGGGTCTTTAGCCTTGCAACTTTTGTCAATATGACCCGAAACAACCTGGGAATCAGTTTTAAGAATCGCCCTTCTGATTCCCATTGCCTTTAGTTTCCGAAGACCCAGGAGCAGGGCTTCGTACTCAGTTATATTATTTGTGCAGCTGAAGTCAAGTCTTGCTGCATAGCAAGTTTTAACCTTGGACGGTGAGACCAACACAGCAGCTGCACCTGCTCCGAAGGTTCCCCAAGAGCCATCACAAAACACTGTCCATACTTCGGCATCTTTATTTGCTTCTTCGTCCTGAGCCCCTGGCGTCCAGTCGGCAATGAAATCTGCCAATGCTTGAGACTGGATTGAGGATCTATGCACATAATCAATGTAAAATTCATTGAGCTCCGCAGCCCATTTTCCAATCCGGCCAGTAGCTTCTCTATTTCTCATGATATCCTTCAACGGCTGCGAAGAAGGAACAATAATATTGTATGCCTGAAAATAATGCCGAAGCTTCCTGGATGCCATTAAAACAGCATACAACACCTTCTCCAGCTCTGTATAATTTTTCTTTGAGACACTGAGGACCTCAGATACAAAATATACTGGGACCTGCTTCTTGACCTGTCCATCAAACTTCTCCTGGACAAGTGCCGCACTTACTGCTGAGTGCGAAGCTGCCACATATAACAACAGGGGAGCCCCTGGCGTTGGTGGGGTTAATGTTGTTAAATCTATTAAGTATTGCTTCAGCTCTTCGAAGGCTTTTTGCTGACTTGGGCCCCATTGAAAGACTTCAGCTGACTTCAGCACCTCGAAGAATGGTAAGTTTCTTTCTGCTGATCTGGATATAAATCTGTTGAGAGATGCCAGCCTTCCTGTCAATCTTTGGGCCCCCTTTCTTGTGGTTGGTGGTTCCATTCGAAGTATAGCTTCGATTTTATTTGGGTTAGCTTCGATTCCCTTTGTTGAAACCAAGCATCCAAGAAATTTACCCTTCTTCACTCCGAAGACACATTTTTTCTGGATTCAGCTTCAGACCAGCTTGTCTGAAGCTGGCGAAGGTCTCCTGCAGATCAGCAATATGATTTTCTTGCTTCGTGCTTTTTACAATAATGTCATCGACATAAGTCAGCACATTTCTGCCTATCTGAGACTGGAGAACCTTCGCTGTCATTCGGCTGAAACTCCCTCCGGCATTTTTGAGCCCCTCAGGCATCCGAAGATAGCAATACGTACCACTTGGGGTTATGAAGCTGGTTTTTGGCTCATCTTCCTTCTTCATCCAAATTTGATGATAGCCTGAGTAGCAGTCTAGGAGACTCATGAGCTCTGAAGAAGCTGCCGCATCGACTAAAGAGTCTATCCTTGGCAGCGGGAATTCATCCTTCGGACAAGCCTTGTTGAGATCTGTGAAATCAATACACATTCTCCATTTGCCATTGGCCTTCTTCACCATAACAGTGTTAGCTAGCCACTCTGGATACTTCACTTCTCTGATAACTCCTGCACTGAGGAGTCTTTTTACTTCATTGCGAGCTCCTTCGGCCTTGTCATCAGACATTTTCCGAAGCCTCTGCTTTCGGGGTCTGAAGGAAGGGTCAACATTGAGCGAATGTTCAATAACATCCCGATTTACTCCACAGAGATCATTGGCTGACCATGCAAAAACATCTTTGTTGTTGAATAAAAACCTTATCAGGGTTTTCTCCTGGTCTTCAGATAATTGCGAGCCCAACAGTACCTTCTGCTCTGCTATGTCTTCACACAATAACATGGGCTTCGGCTGATCCGCTGAAGCTGCCTTCTCCCTCCTGAATTTGTATTGTTCACAAGCTTCAGCCCCATCTATGTTATGGATTGCCTTGGAGTCAGTCCAGCTTCCTTCGGCCCTTCTAGCAGCTTCCTGGCTTCCATGAATAGCAATAGGCCCTTGGTCCGAAGGTATCTTCATGCAGAGATAAGCTGGGTGAAGAATTGCTTCGAAGGCATTAAGAGTACCACGGCCAATGATAGCATTGTAAGGATACTCCATGTCAACAATATCAAACACAATTTGCTCAGTCCTTGTGTTGTTAACAAATCCGAAGGTTACCGGCATGGTAATCTTCCCAAGTGCTACAATCTGCCGCCCTCCGAAGCCACAAAGAGGGTGCGTAGCATCATGAATCTTGTCTTCAGGCTCTTGCATTTGTCTGAAGGCTTTATCAAATACAATGTCAGCTGCACTGCCTGTATCAACTAGGACATTGTGGACCAGAAATCCTTTGATCACGCAAGAGATAACCATGGCATCATTATGAGGATAATCCTTAAGCTGAAGGTCTTCCTGAGAGAAAGTAATTGGAATGTGGGACCATTTTGACTTGATGAAGGGTCCCTGCACTCCAACATGCTGCACCCTTCTCTGAGCCTCCTTCTTCTGCTTCTTGTTAGCCGGCTCTGAGCAAGAACCGCCTGTTATCGGGAGCACCAGCTTCGAAGCCGAAGCAGTTCCAGCTTGATTGTTGAACGAAGCCATCAGCTCAGAAAAGTGGAAGTGAGTTCACCGGAGGTGGGCGCCAATGTTGGGGGCTTGTTCTCAAATGCTAAGAGTTAAGAACAAGGCAACACAGAAAATGTTAAATGTTAAAGTCCTTCGTCCTCCACCACCTTATATCCTTTCGGGATATAAAGAATTTCGGACGAAGGTTACGAAAGGCGTACCTTCGTAAACATAATAACGAGGGATGAAGTACTCATATAAATCATGAGATATAAAATAAACATTTAAATGTTATCATAGAATCATTTCCATCTTTATTAACACGAACGAATATAAATGATTTCAAATTACAAATGTACCTTCGGTTCTGAGGAAGGCGAAAATACAAGTGCGATGCGAAGGCAAATGACAGGTTCGCGTGAACAGTACAGAGGTACTGTTCATCTATTTATAGGCACAGGTCGCAGCCTGTGACAAATTACAATTATGCCCCTTACAAAAGTTTACAACATTGACTCAGACCTCTATGGATAAAAAGGTCATTCTATCTCTATGTCGGTTTGTAACGCCGAAGCTCCATAAAAAGGAACCTTCGGCCATCTCTTGGAGACGACTTCAGCCGAAGCTGCTTCTTCGTGTGAGACCTTCGGCGCACCGAAGCACGACCCCAACAGGAGTGTTTGACAGGTTTTTCGAAGTGAGTCTGGCTGACCACTTCGATCATTTTTATGATAAAGGGTGCATGAAGACACCCTTTGAGAGGAGACCAGGAAGCACGGATGATCTCTTCCCAGATCATGTCAAACACATTAATGCGGGCGAGACTGTTTGGAGCAAGGAGGAGAAGGAAGACCCGACTCTCCCCAAGGACGTTCATTTGATTCCCGCCCTTCAGGAGAACGGTCATCCTGGACAAAGAGTTAAGGTACCTGTAGTACCTATGCATGTTAGCGGTCGTCCAGAACTCCCGATCCATAGAGACATGAATAAATTCAGTCTCTTCCCGCATGGGCAGCCTAAGGCCATGCACTCGCATGTTGCTGCCCTGAATATCAACATCAGAGAAGCCCAGAATATGGGCAAAACGACGATAACTGACTTTGTGCCAGTTACCCTGGATGAAGAAGTACATGACAGGGTAATCATACCCATCGGCTTCCTCATCTACTTTCTTGATCCAGAGGGTGGCATAAAACTGAGCTACCACCTCGTCGTTCCAGGGGTATTCCATGGTCATAATATTCTTTAACCCCTTTCTCTCCAAATTGCGGAGAGCTGACGTCATGTCAGCATCTCCCATGTTCTCACATCCCTCCCAGTCTATAAACCTATGCCTGACGACTGGGTTTTTCTTGGATAGAATGATAGAATTGTAGAAATCAGCCTGGAAAAGATTCCAGAACCGAGGGTCCTGGACACCAGGATGACGAGGAGTGAGAGAAGGATTGGTGAACCTCAGGCGCTGAAGAGTGTCCACACCCTTCAGAGAGAAGTCGATGGGAGGTTCATTTGGTCCGCGGGTAACGTTCGCCGGATGCATGTGCAGACCGGTGACGTAGAGTGCATCAGGCGCCGGAAGGTCGATGAAGTAGTCGAATGCCCCATCCTCCTTTGGCAAGGAGCATATCCAGAGGAAGAAGTGCTGCGATGAGGTCGAGTGGCGCCAACCTTTTGGCGCCTCCCGCGAGCCGGCTGCGAGGGCATGGAAGAACCCTCTCCTTCCATCCTACCAGTGCCGCGTCCTCTCTTAGAGAGGGAGCGACGAGGCGGAGGAGAGGGGACGGGAGATTCCTCCTGAATCTCATCCGAGTCGCTGCTAAACACAATCACAGAAGGGTTGCGACGATGCACCATGATTGGAGAGGTTTTGGAACTATGAACCAGTTGAGGTGAGTGAGTGAGAGGAGGCTCTAAACACTGCGGAGAGACTAAGGCGAGTATGGTTGGAGTGAGGGAAGAGAAGGGGAGCGACATATAAATAGGCAGTTGAGCTGGTCCCCAGGACCGGTTCAACCGCCCTCCAAGGGCCGGTTCAACCGCTTCTGACCAGTGCGGTCAAAGTGCCAGAAACGGTCAGAGGGAAAACACCAAAAAATTTAAATTTCTGACGCGACTGTGCAGTAAAAAGCAGATTCTTCAAACAGTAAAAGCTGAAAAAGTACTGCACAGGTTTCTGAAAAGGTGTTCCAAAAAGTGACTGACGTGACCTGACATGGCATTAATTAAAGCATCAGATTCCAAAAGGGCCACAAAAGTCAAAAAGGACTGCGCAGAGGTGACCAGTCGGCTGAGAAAAGCGCTGACACGGCTCACGGCTGCAAAAATCTGCGCGGACAGACCTACGACTGACCGGTCAGAGCCAGACCGGTTCAACCGCCAAACAGGGCCGGTTCAACTGCTATTGAGCAGCGTGGTCAGGTGTTGACCAGATTCGGTCAGAAAAATAACGCTAAAAGAATCTGACGTGAGTGAAAAAATGTGACTGACGGGACATTAAATAAAGCTGTAGATTCCAAAAGCAAACCTTAAAAAAAATGTTGCGAGAATCTCTGAAAAAGTGCTCCAAAAAGTGACTGAAAAGGTGCTGCAATAAAGTGACCTAACGGGTCATTAAATAAAGCTGCAGATTCCAAAAGCAAAAAAGTCAAAAAGTGTTGCACCGACGTGACCTGACTGCTGCAAAAGCTGCTGCACGGCCTAAAAAAGCGCTCTAAAAAGTGCTGACACGGCTGCAACTGCGCAGACATAGGACTGCAGCTGACCGGTCAGAGCCAGACCGGTTCAACCAGTCCTGAATACCGGTTCAACCGGTTTTGGCCAGGAAAGTCCTAGTTAATTCTGGTTAAAAGCAGCTGAGCTGAAGTTCAGCTCCGAAGTTCAGCTGGCCTCCTCCAGCTGAACTAGAAAGTTCAGCTAGCCAAGCCAGTTGAGCTTCAAGGAAAAATTTAAAAAATCTTAGCACTAAAATTCATTCGAATTTTAACATTTCCACCAAGTTTTGAAAGATCATTACAAAGCTTTAAAACTATCAATCAAAAATAATGAATCAAAAATCTATGTGTCCGTTTTCAAGTTAAGTTACGAGAATCCAAGATATTTAATTCACTCCTAAGAAAGCAAAATCTAGTCTCATCGAGGGGTTTTGTGAAGATATCGGCTAGTTGATTTTCTGTGTTTACATGACATAATTCGATATCTCCTTTTGCTTCGTGGTCCCTCAGAAAATGGTGTCTTATATCTATGTGTTTGGTTCTAGAATGTTGCACAGGATTGTTGGCTAGTTTAATGGCGCTCTCATTGTCACAAAGTAGTGGGATTCTTTTAAACTCACAGCCAAAATCTCTCAAGGTTTGCTTCATCCATAGCAACTGAGCACAACAAGCACCAGCAGCTATGTATTCGACCTCAGCAGTGGAAAGTGCAACACAATTTTGCTTCTTAGAGCTCCAAGACACCAGGGACCGCCCAAGGAATTGGCAAGTCCCCGAGGTGCTTTTTCGATCTACTTTACAACCGGCATAGTCTGAATCAGAGTAGCCAAATAAATCGAAAAAGGAGCCCTTAGGATACCAGAGACCTAGATTCTGGGTGTGAACTAGATATCTCAAAATTCTCTTAACGGCCACTAAGTGACACTCTTTTGGGTTAGCTTGAAAACGGGCACACATGCACACACTAAGCATGATATCTGGCCTAGATGCACACAAATATAGTAGAGATCCTATCATTGATCTATAAAGCTTTTGATCTATAGATTTACCTTCTTCATTTAAGTCGAGATGACCACTTGAAGCCATTGGTGTCTTAGCGTGCTTTGCCTTTTTCATGCCAAACTTTTTGAGCATGTCTTGTGTGTACTTGGTTTGGCACAGAAAGGTTCCTTCCTTGAGTTGTTTAACTTGAAAACCCAGGAAGTACTTGAGCTCACCCATCATGGACATCTCAAACCTATTTGTCATAACCCTACTAAATTCCTCACAAAAAGTTTCATCAGTACTGCCAAATATAATGTCATCAACATATATTTGACAAACAAATAATTGATTGTCAACTTTGTGAGTGAATAAAGTAGAGTCTACTTTTCCTATTTCAAAACCATTGTTAAGCAAGAAATCCTTAAGGCAATCATACCAAGCTCTAGGGGCTTGTTTAATCCTGTAGAGTGCCTTGTGAAGTAAGTAAACATGGTTTGGCTTCTTTGGATCTTCAAAGCCCGGTGGTTGCTCCACATAGACCCTCTCTTGTAGTGGTCCATTTAGAAATACGCTCTTGACATCCATTTGATATAGCTTGAAATCATGGTTAGTAGCATAGGCAATTAATATTCTAATTGACTCTAACCTTGCTACCGGCGCATATGTTTCACCAAAATAAAGTCCTTCCACTTGAGTGTAGCCTTGGGCAACCAACCGTGCTTTGTTTCTTGTAACCACGCCATGTTCATCTTGTTTGTTCCTAAAAACCCATTTTGTCCCAATCACATTTTGTTTGGGTCTTTGGACTAAGGACCAAACTTCATTCTGGGAGAAGTTGTTCAACTCCTCTTGCATGGCAATTATCCAATCCGGATCACCCAATGCTTCTTCAACCTTAAGTGGCTCAAGAGAGGAAACAAACGAGTAAAATTCACAAAAATTAGCTAAACGAGATCGAGTTGTTACCCCTCTCCTGATGCTACCCAGGATGTTGTCCACCGGATGGTCCCTTTGAATGGTATGATGGACTCTAGGATGAGGCACTGATGGTTGTCTTTGTATTTGCTCCTCCTCATCATTCACTTGATCAAGAGGCACTTCACCATTAACACTTTCGTGTTCATCTTCTACCACAGTTGGCATCCTTTGGAATTGATGATTTTCTTCAAGACTTGGATGACTTGAGATTGATGGGTTTGCTTGGGTGGAGGATTTGTCACCCACCACCTTTGCACCCACATCAACAACCTCATTGGTCATCCACAAAGTTCCTTCCTCATCATCCTTTTCTTGAGGTCTCACTTCACCTATTGCAAGTTTCTTTATTGCCTCACAAGGTAGTTCTTCATTTCCTGCAGTGCCATTAGAAACATGCCCTTGCGAGCCATTAGACTCATCAAATGTCACGTCTATCGCTATTTCAACAAGACCGGTGGTATTGTTGAAAATGCGATATCCATGCGCATTTGATGCATAACCAAGAAAGAAACCCTCGTTCACTCTAGGAGAAAACTTTGAGCTCTTGACTTTCTTGTTAAGAATAAAACACTTACAACCAAAAACTCTAAAATAATCAACTTTAGGTTTGTTACCAGTGAGAAGCTCATATGCAGTCTTTTTGTAGATCTTGTGAAGATAGAGACGGTTGATTGCATGACAGGCGGTGTTGACCGCCTCTGCCCAAAAGTTGTCAGGTGTCTTGTACTCATCCAACATGGTTCTAGCTGCTTCAATTAAAGTTCGGTTCTTTCTTTCCACAACACCATTTTGTTGTGGAGTGTAAGGAACTTCGAACTCATGTTTGATTCCTTCTTCGCCTAAAAATTCTTCGACACCTGTGTTCTTGAATTCCGTCCCATTATCACTCCTCACTTTCTTGATTTTGAGCTCAAACTCATTTTGAGCTCTTCTCATGAATTTCTTCAATATTTCTTGAGTTTCACCTTTATCACTCAAAAAGAAAACCCAGGTGAATCGAGAAAAATCATCAACAATGACTAATCCATACTTACTACCACCAATGCTAATGTAAGCCACAGGTCCGAAGAGGTCCATGTGAAGAAGTTCCAATGGCCTCCTTGTTGTGACCACATTCTTTGATTGATGTGAGACTCCATATTGCTTTCCTGCTTGGCATGCGACACAAACCCTATCTTTCTCAAATACAACATTTGTTAGTCCAATGATGTGATTATCCTTTTGAAGTTTGGCCAAATTCCTCATTCCGACATGGGCTAGCCGGCGATGCCATAACCAACCCTTGTCGGACTTTGCCACTAAACAAGTCTCAGGTGTCACTTTACTTGTTGTGAAATCCACAAGATAAAGCTTGCCCTTCAAGCGACCCGTAAAGGCAACTGAGGAGTCCTCCCTTCTAAGGATCTTCACATCCACATCAGAAAATAAACAATTATAACCCATTCCACAAAGTTGTGAAACGGACAACAAATTGTAGCTTAAAGAATCTACCAATAAAACATTTGAAAGTGATTGTTGGTCAGAGATAGGAATTTTACCAATACCAATCACCTTACTCTTGCCACTATCTCCAAACACAATTTCTTGTGCTTCTTGAGTTAGTTGCAATGAATGAAACATGTCTTCCTCCCCAGTCATGTGATTTGTACATCCACTGTCAAGCACCCAACTTGACCCACCAGAGGAGTAGACCTGCAAAACAAATTTAGGCTATGCTTGTAGGTACCCAAATTGAATTGGGTCCTGCAGTGTTAGTTATAGCCTTGTGTTGGGGGCCTTCGTCCTCCGAAGGTCCTCAAAAACATGATTTGACAATGTTTTCCAAGTGGATTATGTGAACAGGTATTCTCGGATTCAGAATTATGAATACGAAGCACGGCCAGGACGAAGCCTGAACCAGACGAAGCACGAGCGCAGCCGAAGCTGTGTGCGGGGAGCTTCGTCACGATAGCAGAAAAGGGAACCGACTTAAAGATGAAAAGACTACGTGGGCCTCGACAGATTTCCATAAGTCATTAACAAATGTAGTGGACATGGATGTAATTTTACGTGGGCTGCGTCCCACGTCTATAAATAGATGAACAGTACTCCCGTACTGTTCACGCTGACTGAGCATTCGCTTTTGCGTCACGCTTGTACTTTATACCTTCTCTCAGGACCGAAGGTACATTTGTAATTTGTAATCATTTCTATTTTCTCATGTTAATAAAATAGAAATGATTCTATGATGACGCCTAAATTATATTTCATGCTTTATATGAACCCTTCGTCGTTACTTGTTATATTTACGAAGGTATGTTTTTTGTGACCTTCGTCCGAAACTCATTATTCCCGAAGGGGCATAATGTCTCGAAGGACGAAGGATTTTTACACCTAACACTTTTCGTGTTGCCTTGTTCTTAACCCGAAGCATTTGAGAACAAGTCCCCAACATTGGCGCCCACCTCCGGTGAACTCACTTCCACTTCGAGCTTTTTTGAACACCTTCGGAAGCTATAGACCTTCGCTATGGCGCCGAAGAAAGCTTCAGCGATTGGGGCTTCAGCACTGCAACCGCTGGACCACAACCAGGAGACCGTCTCTCTTCGGGAGGCCCGAAGCCAGAAGAGAAAGGCCGTTAGCCCAACGCTTCAGGAGGAAGAGCTAGACCAAGAAATCAGGGATATGGAGATGCTACATCAACAGGTGCAGAGAAAGAAGGAGAAGATGGCCCAGCTAGCTGAGTTGCAGCGGCAGATAGACGAAGCCTCTGAGGAAGTCCGCCATCTTACCCATGATGAGCAAAATAGGAGGCCTCAGCAGAAAGACCTTCATCAGGAGGGCTTCGTCAACGAAGATGACTGGTATGACAATTTCCATCAGGGAAATTTTGTTTTCGATGATGCTTCTCCTTTGTCCGCTGAGCTGCAGGCTACACCTTGGCCTCCATCCTATAAGCCACCTCAGCTTCCCATGTTCGACGGTCACTCAGACCCGAAGCAGTTCCTGATGAGCTACGAAGCAACAGTGTCTTCGTATGGGGGCAATGCTGCAGTCATGGCGAAGTCTTTCGTTATGGCCGTCAGGAATGTTGCTCAGACCTGGTACTCCTCCCTTCGACCAGGGACAATCACCTCGTGGCAGAAGCTGAAGGATATGTTGTTAACTAGCTTTCAAGGATTTCAGACGAAGCCAGTCACTGCACAAGCTTTGTTTCAGTGCACTCAGGATCATGAGGAATACCTTCAGGCGTATGTCAGAAGGTTCTTGCGTTTGAGGGCACAGGCACCAACGGTGCCCAATGAAATTGTTATCGAAGCCATGATCAAGGGGCTCCGTCCTGGACCTGCAGCCCAATACTTTGCTAGGAAGCCTCCTCAGACGCTGGAAAAGCTACTCCAAAAGATGGACGAGTACATTCGGGCTGATAATGACTTTCGTCAAAGAAGGGAGGAAGCCTTCAGATTTTCTGAGATGACCAGGGGCTTCGGGGGACGTTTCTATCCGAGGCATGTCAGGTCCATCCACAACACTCAAAATGATGACAAGGGGAGTCAACAGAACAGGCCGCAGTGCTCCTCACAGGCTTCGGCGCAGCAGCAGACTTTCTTTCGGCCACCAGCTCCAAGAGGCAGAGGCGCCAGGGGCTTCGGCGGGAGATTTGGAGATCAACCAAGGAGGACATTTTGCTTATTCTGCGGTGAGAACAAGGGCCATACCACCAGGATGTGCCATGTTACCATCCAGAAACAAAAGGAGCTGGCAGAAGCTGCAGCGCAACAGGGACAGCCGAAGCAGGTCATGCATACTGCTTCGTACCATCAGCCTTACATCCCGGAGTATGTGGGCAACCATCCTGCAGCTTCTGTAGCTTCGGCAAGTCAACCTCAAGCTTCATGGCAACATCCCCCGCCTCCACCTCCGCTGCAACAAGGCCAGCAGCCAGAAGGGAGTCAATATGCTCCACATCAAAGGGACTTCAGAGAACAATCCGAAGCTCGCACAGTAAACAGTACTGTGCCAGAGTCGAAGCACATTTATTGACACATATCCTACCTTTGACTGCAGTCTTTTTCATTCAGTTCTATTCTCTGTAGCAAAAAACATTGATAGTTTCCATGTAATAATTTCGCTGTTTTCCACGAGGAAAATCAGTTGATGAAGTTTTTGTATTAACAAGGAGGACCTTCGAAGTATTAAAAATCCTTCGGAATAACAGAAAGTCGTTCTAAGGAACGCAGAGTAAGTTCACGAAGTCACAAAAAGCCGTTCCAAAGGGAGCGCAGTGTAAGTTTTCTGCTCAGAAGACGTTCCTAAGGGAATGCAGAGCTTATACCGTCTAAGTAAAAGACGAAGAAGCTCCAAAGACGTTCCTAAGGGAATGCAGAGCTTATACCGTCTAAGTAAAAGACGAAGAAGCTCCAAAGACGTTCCTAAGGGAATGCAGAGCTTGCGAATGTATTTTGTGTGTATCTTCGGAACAGATGTCATTTGCATAACATAACATCATCACATCATTTCGCATAGCATAAGCATCATACATCATGTTGCATGCGGCAAAAGAAGGGTACACAGTATTAACCTCCGGAAGGTTGATTTGAGAAAGTGCAAATTGTGCACAGTCACGAGGGAATGCAATGATAATCTTCGGAAAATAGTTTCGGAGGCTGTTTTTACGAAGCATGGACAAGCTTCATCAGAGCAGTATCGAAATCGTATAGCCTCGGAGAATGTTATCATGAAGCATGAACATGTCTCATCAGAATAATTTTAATGGAGAATGTCTTCTTCACGAAGCATGAAAAGAAGGGAAGGTGTTTTTTCGCCGAAGGCTCAAAAAGGTATGTAGGTAGAGTTTCATGCATCGTAAAGAATTGAATAATGAAAAGAAACTTGTATATTACATCCAAATGTACAAAATATTACATAGATCACAATTTAAATGTTTTTTCTAAATAGCATCTAGTCTTCTTTTAGTACTGCTTCGACGGCTTCATTTAGAAGTTGATCAACAACTTTGTCCATAATAGCTTCGGCCATTTCTTTAATTTCATCGTCCACTTTTGTGTGGGGGTCGGCAGTCGACCCAGCAACTTCTGAGGGAAGAGAACATTTCTTCATTACTATTACAAACTGTGAGCAGAGTTTGAAACAAAAATTACAATACAGTAAGAACGACTAATTAATACCTAATTGCCTTTCGGGCTCCGTACTTTTTTCGGCAGCTTCTGCCACTTTCCTAGCATCGTGGATGCCTCTTTCGCTCCTTTGGATAATTTCTTGTGCCATTCCTCGGCCGCCATCGTTCCAGATATCAGTAAAAAATTTGCCACCAACCACGCTTGCTTCGGCCGAGGGGTCCTTGATGTCTTCGCAAGATAAGGTAGCTTCGGACTGAGCTAGAAATTTTACATGCTCGCAACCTTTTTTCTCTAAGACAGAAGCAATTCCTCTGGCGCCCGAAAAAGCGCAGATATCACTGCGACTGCTCAGGATCTCCTCGAAGGCTTCTGCTTCGTGACTAATCCATTCCAATGGACCTTCGGGATTGCCTCGAGAGAAATTCTCTTCGCTGGAAAAGGCACCCACGCTGGCGAAGCTGGTTTTAATTTTATTCACGCACTCTATAGATTTAACATAACATTTTCCCTGAGATGCACGAAGCTCTTTAACTCTTAACTCCAATTTGTTGACCATATGATCACTGAGTTCTCGTTTTGTTTCCTCAAGCACGCGCTCCTCTTTAGCTCTAGCCAGCTGTTTCTGAAGATCTTTAATCTCGCGTTTTTGAGCTTCGGCCTGGGCCTTTGAAGCAACTTCGTCTTTCTTCACTTTATCTACCAGTGTAAGCAGAATTTTATCTTTTTCCAAAGCTTCGTTTCTCAGTTTGATAACTTCGGAGCGTAAATTATTAAACGCAATTTCATAGCTTTCATCTTCGGCGCTCTTTTGGGCTCTTAGTGCGTTGCTTAGGATCAGGCCCTATACGAAAAAAGAATCCGTATAAGAAAAAAGGAATGAGTTAAAAGAAAAGAAAAAAAAAGAGGGGGTTTTTTCAAGCGTTTAACTCTCATACCTTTAGGCTGTTGTACGCAAGACTGTCTGCGAGATCTTCTTTCGTCATGGCGCACAATCCAGATTCAAGCTTCGGGAAACCAATACTCCTGGCCATCTCTCGACAGACAGATAGCTCTTTGTTGTCAGGCAGGCAGTATAAGAAGTCATCTTCATTCGTCCCATTGAATATTACTGCCCCCTTCGGATATTTTAGCTCCTTTGCATAATGGTTAGCTTCATGAGTT
This sequence comes from Zea luxurians, assembly GCA_029449295.1. Taxonomy (NCBI): domain Eukaryota; kingdom Viridiplantae; phylum Streptophyta; class Magnoliopsida; order Poales; family Poaceae; genus Zea; species Zea luxurians. The sequence goes on along the minus strand of JAOPSE010000005.1, from coordinate 4,872,096 downwards.
TCTTCTTCAGATAGTTTTTTCCCCGAAGCATGTCGTATGATGTAGTCGCACATGCTGGCAGGCGCTTCGGGGATGGCAGTGTCAGTTTCTTCAACTAAAACTGGATCTGGTATTTTTATTGCTTCGGCTTCCAAAGTTTGCTCCTTGAAGGGCTCTGAAGGCCCAGCTTCAGCTTCAGCCTGTCGCGTCGAAGCTTCAGTAGAAGCTTCAGCAATTTCAACACTCTTTTTCGGAGTTGTGCTTGAAGACTTAATTGTCTCCAAGACATCTAGTACGTTTACCATTCTTTTCCTTTTTGGGGTCACCATTGGCCCCTTTTGGTTTATTGCTGTTTCGACATTTCCTGCAGGACTCAAAACTTCTGATAATTTTTCCTTAGTCGGTTTTTTCGCTTCTTTCATTTTTTCTGTGGATGGCGCTTCGGCCATCTCTGCAATTTCCGGCAGCACGGTTGGCTGTTCAGCTTCGGCGGCCGAAGAAGTTTCTCTGGTGAACTCAGGCACCGAAGCTGGTTCAATATGGCGTGGCCGGTGTGCGAGGACCTTTATCCTCTTTCCTTTCGGTTCTGGCTCACTAGGAGCAGTTGCAGCTTCTTCTTTAGCAGAGGTTGTGTTTTTCCTTTTTTGCCCTCGAATGGGATAACGATAATCAGGGTAGAAGAACCCAACTGCATCAAACACCCGGTTGAGTCTCTTCTTTTTTCGGCCTCCGAAGGCTGCTGATAACGCAGTGTTCTCAGCCTTCGAATATGCCCCAAGCAGTTCGTCACTTAATGTTTCAATGCTTTTCAACCAGTCGTCATCAGGTTCAATAAATTTATCTGCATATTTGAATGTGTACTTCAGTCTGACCAGTCCGCCTTCGTCGGGCTCTTTGATAGTATCCTTCGGCATTTCCCATTTTTCTGCAAGTGGCCATACCCTGAAGGCAATGTGCTCTTGGACTAAGTCCCTTGTCCCAATAAAGGAGCAAACTACACCGAAGGCTCTTTGGCATTCTTCGGCTGCCTCATCCATTTCAACCTTCGGCCTTCGAAGTCCGAAGCGTTGCCAGATTGGGTGCATAATGATACTTTTGACATTATCTTGCGCTGTTAGGTCATTTTTCACATAAAACCATTCAGTCATCCAGGCTCCGGGCCACCTCTTCCGAAAGGTCGGCACAGGGCAGCTTGACCCGGAGCGGGCGCCGAAGCTGTAGCACCCAAAATTGTTGTGATATTGCTCTTTTCCCCAGGGTTTCGTCTCGTACAATAACTCGTGAATGTTGCAGAAGCTTTTAGCGTCTGGTTCCAAACCTTGGCTTCTCACAGCCCAGACAAAAATCCCCATTCTTATAATAGCTTCAGGAGTAAGTTGATGAAGGTAGACTTGAAATGTTTTCAGTACCTCAATAACAAAGTTGCTCAGGGGGAATCGAAGCCCAGCCTTGAGAAAGCTTCGGAAAATCACAACTTCATCTTCTTCGGGGGTGGGAGAAGTCTTTTCTCCAGCGTCAGCCCTCACAATAGATAAATCTCGAAAGTACCGCCCCCTCATATTATCAATATGGCTCTGCTTGATAGTGGTTTTCCCGAAAACCGTGTGGCTTGGCCGCCATGGACGATCTTCGGCCTCTTCACCACCACTCTCCACATCATAGCTGTCGCTGTCACCAGTATCTTCAGACAAACCTTCGAGAATCTCCTTGGTGATTTTCTCTGTATTCGTCTCTGCCATCGCTATCAGGAACCCCAGATTCTTCTCCTCCTCAAAACTCAGCTTCGTCTCAGCAGGGATCTTCTTGCCTTCAGACATCTTCGGAAACGCTAAAAAAATTGTTCCCGATGCCGAAGCTTCAAAATCAAAAAGACCAGCAAATCTTAGTGCAAGAGCTAAAAATTTTAGTGGGCCGAAGCAGATGGCAAGTGTGCGTACCAAATGAGTTTGCGGTGCGATATTATTTATACGCCCAGGGCGTTGACAATTGAAAGGTCCCGCTTGTCAGTGAAGGTTGCTATTCTAGCAAAGGGAAGGTGTTTTTTCGGACCTTCGGCTCAAGGCCTTCGTCCATATCGCAATCTGAATTTATTATTAACAAATTAATATTGCGAGGGGCTACTGTTGGGGGCCTTCGTCCTCCGAAGGTCCTCAAAAACATGATTTGACAATGTTTTCCAAGTGGATTAGGTGAACAGGTATTCTCGGATTCAGAATTATGAATACGAAGCACGGCCAGGACGAAGCCTGAACCAGACGAAGCACGAGCGCAGCCGAAGCTGTGTGCGGGGAGCTTCGTCACGATAGCAGAAAAGGGAACCGACTTAAAGATGAAAAGACTACGTGGGCCTCGACAGATTTCCATAAGTCATTAACAAATGTAGTGGACATGGATGTAATTTTACGTGGGCTGCGTCCCACGTCTATAAATAGATGAACAGTACTCCCGTACTGTTCACGCTGACTGAGCATTCGCTTTTGCGTCACGCTTGTACTTTATACCTTCTCTCAGGACCGAAGGTACATTTGTAATTTGTAATCATTTCTATTTTCTCATGTTAATAAAATAGAAATGATTCTATGATGACGCCTAAATTATATTTCATGCTTTATATGAACCCTTCGTCGTTACTTGTTATATTTACGAAGGTATGTTTTTTGTGACCTTCGTCCGAAACTCATTATTCCCGAAGGAGCATAATGTCTCGAAGGACGAAGGATTTTTACACCTAACACTTTTCGTGTTGCCTTGTTCTTAACCCGAAGCATTTGAGAACAAGTCCCCAACACCTTGGGTACCCACACACTTCTTTTCATGACTTTTCTTTTAGTGTAGGCACCCACATATTTGACAACCAATTTTCCTAAATCCCAAGTCAACATATAATCACAAAGATAAGAGTGAGAAATGAGAGCATTAAATTGTTGTCCACTTGAGGATCCCACTTCCTTCATCTTACTCTTGGTGGAACTCAAGTTTACCTTTACTTGAGGTGACTTGTCATTTGAGGAGTGAATCCTCCCCAAGGCATCATATAGGGTGGTTCCCTCTATGAACTTGGGGGATCTCCACCCCTTATGCACTGTGCTAGGGTTTTCCTTGGATGAGTTAAACCCAAGCCCCCTTCTTCCATTGTTTGGCTTTAGGGACTTGTACTTGGGTTCAACTTTCTTTAACCCATCATTGCTAGAGCATATTTTCAATATTTCCTTGACCTTCACCTGTGGGTTCTTCTTCCTTGCATGGTTAGTTAGACAGCAAGAATCATGATATTTGGCACAATGTTTGCAAAAGTTATTATTTGAGGAGCTAGACTTAGATTCAATCAATAAAGATGAAGCATTGATGTTCTTGCAATTTTCAAGTTGCGCTTGAAGTTCTTGATTTTGGACATTCAAGCTTAACATGCTTGATTCAAGTGCATCCTTTTCATTTTCAAGATTAGCTATAGAGGTTTTCATATTGATTACTTCTTTTTCTTTATCCTCTATAGTTATCTTGACTAAAGATACTTCCTTAGTCAAGGCATCTAGCATTTCATCTTTATTGAGTAGCAATCCTTGAAGCTCTAGGTTTCTTTCCTTTTCAAGGATAAGCAAGTCTTCTTGAGCATCAAGAGTTGCTTTTCTTTTATCTAGCTTCTCCATTAATTTGATGATAACATTATATCCATTCAAGCCAAATTCCTTAATCATTTTATTTTTCATAGCAATTTGTTCATCATCATCATCATTTGGAAAATCATTACTAAATAAAGTTACCTTATCTCCTTTTGCCATGAGGCAAGTTGGAGTGTAGAAGTCGTCTTGTAGGTTGGTGAAGAGTTGCGAGCTTGAAGTAGATTGGATGGCAACGTTTGCCACCACTTCCTCTTCTTCGAAGCTAGAACTCTCTTCATCGGAGTTCCATTCTTCACCAATATGGGCTTGACCATATTTCTTCTTCTTGAAATGTCCCTTGGTCTTGCCTCCCTTTTTGAACTTGTCCTTCTTGTATTCCTTCTTGGCTTCTTGTTCCTTTTTGTTAGGACAATCCGCTATGAAATGACCGGTTTGGCCACATTCATAGCATGCCCTCTTCTTTCCTTTCCTTTGAAACTTGTCATTTTTCCTTACAAATTTCTTGAATGTTTTGATGAACATAGTTGTGTCTTCATCACTTGAGCTATCTTCATCACTTGATGTCTTGACCACTTTCTTTGCTTTGTGGTCTTTGTTCTTCTTGGGGTGTCTTGTTCATTAGTGATCAAGGCATGAGAGTCTCTTGTCTTGATAGGGGCTTCTTCGGACTCATGTTGTTGAATCTTTGCAAATAATTGATGAGGCGTCATATCCTCATAGTCATCACGATCCCTTATCATCCTTGCTAGACTCTTATCCTTTTCTTTATATGCTCTCATGAATAATCTTGTGACCTCGGAGTCACTCCAATCTTCACTTCCAAGCACTCTTATTTTGTTTACTAACACCATCAATCGATCAAAGAGTGATTGAAGCGACTCACCCTTAATCCAATCATATCTAGCAAGCTCACTCTCCAAAGCTTCAACTCTATGTCTCTTAGCTTTGGGATCTCCTTCATGTGACATTTTAAGAATGTTCCAAATGTCACAGGCATCTTCTCTTCCTTGAACTTTCCGGTATTCTTCCGGACAAAGACTTCTTTAATTATGCTCACCGCTTGAGCATTGCGATGAACCTCTTGCATCATTTCCGGAGTCATCTCTTCTCCTTGGGTGGGCTTATACATACCTACGTTAACAATCTCCCAAAGACTAGGATGTACACCGATTAAATGCGACTTCATCTTATCGGCCCACTCGTCATAGTTCAACTCACTAAGCGTTGGTAACTTTCCAAGTGGGGCGGAAGAGAAGTTGGGAATAAAATTTCTAGAGTAATCGAATTGAACTTTACTAAATTCGTTACCTTTGCTTTTGGTAGATGATCCTTCGGTGTTGAGACTTACCTTGCTCAACACCTTCGACACCAAAAGATCCACTAGGTCGTCATTGTAATCAAATTTTCCCTTACCTTTGTCTTCTTCGGCCTTTCTTCTTGATTCTTCTTCTTCGGCCTTTTTCTTAGCATCTTCCTCTTTCACCTTGAGGAACATCCTCTCGGCAATTTTCATGGCGAGGTCGAGGACCTTGGGGTCCACTTCCTCACCGGAGGATGTGACGGGAATATCCTCGAGGATAGGATCCACATGGTCCCGTTGAGTAGACATGATCGTTTCCTCACGCGGTTAAGCGTAAAACGAGGTACGAAGCTCTGATACCAATTGAAAGTAGCCTAGAGGGGGGGGGGTGAATAGGCTAATCTGCAAATTTTCACAACAAACTTCGAAAGATTGTTAAATACACAGTTCAACTGGTGTAGGCCGGTTCAACAGCTACGTGCGCAAGTTGAACCACTCTGAACCAATCCAACTGTTTTATAAACTTTAGACTAAAATCTACTCGAAAAAGTATTTCGCGAGTTCTTAAGAGAAGTAAGGTATAGCAAAGATAGAATGAAAAGATGAATATGTAAAGGCTATTTCACTTCTAGATAAACCCTACGGAAAAATCTTTATGTCAATCTTGCAAGTAAAGATATCTTAAGTTAAAGACAAGCAAGAACACAAGACATAAGATTTAATCCGAGGTTTGGCCACACCACAAAGGTGTCCTACTCCCCGTTGAGGAGCCCACAAAGGGCCGGGTCTTTTTCAACCCTAATCCTCCAAAAGCTGACCACAAAGGTCAAGGCAATCTCTTCTTATCTCAGCTCAAAGAGCGGGTGATACAAACTTCTTGGGGTCGTCCACAAATTTGGAGACTCCCAAGCAACCTCAAAAGATCTTGAAACCTAGGGTTTCAAGAACACCAAGAAAGAACAAGAGGGGTTTGCACAAGCTCAAGTCTTTGTAAAAAGAGATGGGAGAGGAAAGCCAAATCGTGAGCACAAGCACAAACCTCACACCCAAGAGATCCTCCAACAAGGTTGAATCTTGAGGAAGATTTAAGTGTGAGAGAGATGGGAGAAAGGAGTGCTTTGTCTCAAGTTAGTTGAGCAATAAATGTGTAAGTGTACAGCCGTATTGAAGAAGGGAGAGAGAGGGTTATATTTATAGTCATGGCTCAAAAACTAGCCGTTTGACCAGAATCCTCGCAGAAAACCGGTTGAGCCGTCCCCTAGGGCGGTCGAACCGCCCCCTGACAGGTCAGCAGACTGTCTGCCAGTCTAACTGCCAGACTGACTGGTAGACTGACCTGCAGGCGGGTCAGACAGGTCAGGACTGGTTGAACTGCCCCCTGACACCGCTAGTGACCTGACTACCAGTCTGACTGGCAGACTGCAGATCAGAAGTCAGAGGGGGTCAGAGACCAGTTGAGCTGCCCCCCAGGACCAGTTTAGCTGGTCTAGACCAGAGAGTTTTGGAGAGAAAACCCCAGCTCAGCTGCCCGGGGGCAAGTTCAGCTGGTGTATGGTCAAAGAGGTCCACAACTGAAGTTTTAGCTCAGCTGGAGTTGAAAGCTCAACTCAGCTGAAGTCCAGCTCAGCTGAAAAGCTCAGCTGCAGCTGAAGAAGCTCAACACAGCTGAAGTTAAGTTCAGCTGGAAAGCTCAGTGTTGGGGACTTGTTCTCAAATGCTATGAATTAAGAACAAGGTAACATAAAATGTTAAATATTAATGCCCTTCGTCCGCTGAAGCATTATATCCCCAAGGATTTAATGAACTTCGGACGAAGACCATGAGTGAAATGTTACGAAGGTCATACCTTCGTAAGCAAACTTACAAAATAAAATGAATTAATATATCAAACATGAAGCATTAAAGATAAATGTATCAGAAATAAGCAACATTATCCACATATTTTATTATCTGATCATAAAAATGTTAGAACGTAAAGTTTGAGTACAATTATACCTTCTCCTTGACAGATGATAATTCCCGAGCAATGCGTTTGCAATTACAGGAAATCGTGAATAGTAAAGGAATATTGTTCACTATTTATAGGCACAGGACACAGCCTGTGAGGAATTACAATCATGTCCCTCATAAAAGTTTACAACATTGACTCAGACCCTTATGGGCTAAAATGTCATTCTATCTTTAAGTCGGTTCGAACCTTCGTCTTCGGGCATGCTGCAACATCGAAGCTTTATGAGTGGTAGCTTCGGTCATCATGTATAAGCAGCTTTAGCCGAAGCTGTTTCTTCCTGCATGACCTTCGGCGATGAAGCATGACCCCAACAGTAGCCCCTTCGCGGTGCTAGATCGTTTTTCGTAACGAGCTTGATCAGTGAAAAAAGTCTCTTAGGCTTCGAGAAGCCGAAGGTCCGAAAAACACCTTCCCTGAGCTCGTTGCCGAGAAACGATATAGTTTTCGAGCGTGGAGCAGTCCTACCATGCAGGTGCACCTTCTTGGTTGTTGCGGCCCACCGTGCAGTGAGTGCGAGTGACTGTTTACCCGGTGAAAAAATCCTGACGATTCACCTTCTTACCTGCAGCACTATATAAACAGACAGGTAGGTGTGAAGTTACCACGGCATTCATTGATATTGCACTGTTTTGCTGCCGAAAGTTTAATCATAGCCGAAGCTTGATTTTCGCATTCAAACGAAGCTCCAGTTTGGTGTGTGCTTCGTTACGAGGATAGCTTCGGAAAAAAGGTTATTGACTTCCAAAGAATTTTTGTCAAGAAAATTTAAAATCAAATGGCCAGAATACGCTCCACTGCTAGGGTTGAGCGTGGTGAAGACGAGACCGAAGCCGTTGAAACTGTTCCGATTTCTGAAGCGATGAGGCGTTCTGGGCTGGCTCCATCAGAAGACACACCTGCTGCCGAAGCAACGCAAGCTGATGTTGAAGAAGTTGGTTCCGAAGATGAGTACAACTGCGGGATGCCAAGCAAACCTAGTCATTTGGACTTGGAAAGTCCACCATCTCTAAAGCTGATCTTCCAAAAATGGTGAAGCTGGGCTACTTTAGTGAAACAAAAAAGGAGCTGGTTCGTTTTGGCGGAGAGGAGATTACTCCGAAGCCGGAAAAGAATGAAGTGGTTGTGTTCAAAAGCTTCTTTAAAGCAGGATTAAGATTTCCTTTGAATGGAATGATTGCTGATGTGTTGAAGAAGTTTGGGGTTTACCTTCATCAGCTGACCCCTAACGCTATTGTTAGATTAAGTGTTTATATTTGGGCCCTTCGTAGCCAGGGAGTGGAACCTTTCGGTGAAGGTTTCTGTCGAGTCCATGAACTACAGTATCAGACTAAAGCCAGAGGAGATGGTCTTCATGAGAATTTTGGATGTTACAATTTTGCTTATCGTAAAACTTCGAAGTTTCCAGTGATAAGCTACCGAAGCAAATGGCCAGCCGGATGGAAGTCTGAGTGGTTTTATGTTAAAGTTGATAAAGATGAAGATAAATTGGTCCAGAGTCCACTAGAGCTAACCTTCGGAGAAACGAGGCCCCGATGCAACATGATAAGTGGAAGCCCGAGCCAAATTGCTTTGGCTGAATTTCGCGTGATTTCAGATCACATTGGCACTAGAGATTTGGTGCAGTAATTTCTAGCTTTTAAAGTGTTTCCAACAATGAGGGATTGGGAAATGCCAAAGCTGGAGGGAGAAAAGAAAAAGGGAGAATTTGTTCGATTGCCGTATTACTACAAGTTTAAAAAACACTTTAAAAAACCCTGCCAAGAGTGGCTGGACTCAATCGAGATTATGTGCAACGATATCCTCGGAAATTACTCTAAGAAAGAAGATCAGTTGATGACTGCAGCCTTCGGCACTCGTCCGGAGCGAAGATTGAACCATGTGCTAGATGCTTTGAATTTTGATTACCCTGATTACGAGCAACTGGGCGGAGATGCCGAAGGCCCAAAGAGAAAGAGGGTTGCTAGCTCCTTGGACAAAGAAAGCATCAAGTTGGCCAGAAAGGAAAAAGAAATTTCTGAAAAACCGAGGGTAGCTGTTTCAAGGAAAAGAAAAGGTACATCTCCAAAACCTGCATCTCCAAAACCCAAGACATCGGGCCAGGAGGAGGAAACTCCTGCGACACCTTCTGCTGCCGAAGTGGAAGAGATTATGAAGGTAATGACTGAATCTTTGCCTGTCAAGCTAAGTCCGCTGGCGCCAGAACTGATGAAGTTTTTTCAGAAGGACAAAGAAGCTTCGGCAGCAGAAAATCCTGCAAAGCCGAAAAAACGAAGAATTATCCAAGTGACAGATGTGATTCATCAGACACCGCCACCGGTATCGGCGTCAAAAATTGTTACTGCCAAGACCGCCGAAGCCGAAGCCGCCGCAGATGCCGCTACCGGGGCTAAAACCACTGAATTTGCAACCGCCGGAGCCGAAGCTACCGGAGCCGAAGCCGGGACCACCGAAGATTCAAACCTGGAAACGACACTTGAAGTTATTGACAATATACTTCTGAAAATGGCTAAAGAAGAAGCTGCTGTGCCTGCGGTGAACACGGCTACTGAAAAAGGAAAAGAGCAGGTTGAAAACATTTTGGAGGAAGGAAATTTTAACTTTCAAGATTTACTTGGACAAGAATTAACAGGTGCTGAAAAAGAAGAGCTGAAAAAATATGCCATATCCTATGGATATAAACCAGGGTCTATGCTATTTGGTGGGGTCAACGAAGGAAAGCTAAGATGCCTTCAGAATCGCACCGAGGCCAAAATTGTTAGGACCTTCTCCAAAAGCGTTGGCCTACCGAAGATAGAAGCGGACCTTTGCAGGTACCAGCGACAACATATCGCCGGTAGTTTGCTCTATGCTAATTTCAAGGTAAAAAAAGTATCGATTTTTTATTATTATATATTTCTTATTTTGAATTAAGTTGTTTTCTGACGAAGGTTGTTTTGGCAGAGTATACTTCTAAGTAAAGTGCTAAGAATGCAACAAGATCTTGAGGATGAAAAGAACGAAGTTACTATCAAAGATCTAGAAAGCAAAGTCAAAAATTACGAAGCTGCTCTGACGGAAAAAGACTCCGTTATTCAGGATCTTAAAATCAAAGTTAAAGATTATGAAGTTGCCGTGGAAAAGAAAGACTTCGTCATTCAATCTTTGGAAGGTTCGTTGGCTGAAGCCCAAGCCGAAAATATCAGGTTAAACAATGAATTACTCCAAAGGTCAGAAAAATCTGAGGAAGAAAAGAAGAACCTTGAAACAAATCTCAAGACTGAGATCGAGAAAAATTCAAATTTGCAAAAATCATTGAAGGAACTTCAAGAGAAATGCCTAAATTTCGGCAGCCGATGCGTGCAGCGGCTGAAGGATGTGTTTCACTCTATCGGAGCCAGTTCTGAAAAATTTTCACCTTCAGCTGAAAACCTGCCCAGCACCTTGGAATATATTGAAGGCGAGGTTGATGCTCTTGACGAAGTTTTTGCTGGGCATGCTGACTTCTGCGCCCTGGTAGCTTCTCGAGGCACAGCTGCCGCTTTTTTGAAGGCTGGCTGTGCGCACGGAAAAATTGTAAATAGGCCAAACTTCAGCTTGTCAGCAGCAGATTTGGTTGATATACCAAGCCTAGCCCGAAGCATCAGAAATAGATTTATGACCCAGATTTGGGTAAATGGCGGGCGAAAAATGGCTGGTGACGAAGCTCGAAGCCACCTTAAGCCAGTGAGAAACTTATATTTGTTACTTTTACCTTCTCCTTGAAATTTGCACCTTTATTATTCTGCTTCTTTAATATGTGCAGGATGACGAAGCTGAAGTTTGACGAAGCTGAAGTATGACGAAGCTGAAGTATGACGAAGCTAAAATATGACGAAGCTGAAGTATGACGACCTGAAGCTTAATAGTTGCTATAATAGACTTTCCTGCAAAAATTTCTGGAGAGATCTTTGTAATATAATTATAGAAAAGAAAAAAAAACTTATGTAAATTTGTACATACGTTGTAATATATCTTGTCTCCTTTATCCGTGTACAATCTGCTTTGCTGTGAACGAAACTACACTTTTGAGCCGAAGGCGAAAAACACCTTCCCTTCTTTTCGTACACAACGAAGCATGAAAATTTTCCTCTTTCTTCAGAGTTTTTCCTCATTGCCAAAGCATCTATCTTTTTTGTGTGGTATGATGATGATGATTCTATACATGTCTAAATGAATATTTATGAATGCAAATGACATGATGTAATGCATTGTGCAAACCATAATCATAGCCCTCATTCCCTTGAGAATGACTCAAATCTTTTTGCCGTTTATTTTTCGGCTTCACCGTTTACTTTTCGGTGTATCAGCGCTGACTTTTCGCTGTAAGCCTCCCTTAGGAGCTTCTTCGCCTTTTACTTTCGGCGGAATCAGCGTTTATTTTTCGCTGCAAGCCTCCCTTAGGAGCTTCTTCGCCTTTTACTTTCGGCGGAATCAACGTTTATTTTTCGCTGCAAGCTCTGCATTCCCTTGGGAACGACTTTTGAGCTTCTTCTTTTCTTTTTCCATTGCACTCGATGGTGCGTCGTCAGCCTTTACATTTACATTTTTGGGGGATATCACTCCTATAGAACTGAAATATGGAAAACAAAATTACATGTTGTGGCCCCATTAAAAACCTTTCTCCCCTTTGGAAAGGAAAAGGGTGCCATAAGGAAAAACTAAAACAACAATAAAAAATAGAAAAGATTACATCAAATTACACATAATACCGCCGAAGCTCATCCGCATTCCACGATCTAAGAATGTCGTTGCCGTCCATATCCTTTAATCTGTAGGAACCGGGTCTTGACGAAGATACTACCAGAAAGGGGCCTTCCCATTTTAGTTGTAGTTTGCCCACTGTGTCTGGGTTGGCCACTCTTCGAAGCACCAAATGTCCTGGCTTAATGTTCTTCAACCGAACCTTTCTATCATGCCATTTTATTGTTTTGGCTTGATATTTATTGATATTTTCCACAGCCTGAAGCCTGATCCCCTCTACAGCATCTTTGTCCACAGAACAATCAGTTTCGTCTATCGCCGAAGCCACTGTTCTTATTGATCCTGCCTTAGCCTCTTCTGGGGTTATTGCTTCATCACCAAACAGCAATTTGAATGGTGTAAAACCTGTTGACCTTGACACTATTGTGTTGTGGCTCCACACCACTTTAATTAATTCTTCTGGCCACTTTCCCCTTGGTTGATTGAATATTAACTTCATTATTCCTGTAATTATGATACCATTAGCCCTTTCAACTAGTCCATTTGACTTGGGATGTCGAACTGACGCAAAATGGATCTTTGTGCCAATTTGGTCACAAAATTCTTTAAAAGCTTCGGAGTCAAACTGCGTTCCATTGTCCACAGTGATAGCCTTCGGCACTCCGAAGCGACAAACAATGTTTTGCCAGAAAAACTTTTGGACAGTAACCGAAGTTATTGTGGCTAAAGGCTTTGCCTCAATCCACTTAGAAAAATATTCCACTGCCACTACAACATATCTTAAATTTCCTTGTGCTGGTGGTAGCGGACCTAACAAATCAAGGCCCCACCTTTGTAACGGCCAAGTGGGTTGTATTAACTGAGTTAGAGATGAAGGTTGTTTTTGATCTTTTGCACATTTCTGACAACCTTCGCACTTTTGGACTAGTTCTGCTGCATCCGAAGCTGCTTTTGGCCAATAAAATCCTTGGCGAAAGACTTTTCCCAGCAAAGGCCTAGATCCAATGTGAGATCCACACAAGCCTGCATGTATTTCCTTCATCAACTCTACACCTTTGGCTCTGGATAAACATTTGAGTAAGGGAGAGCAGACACCATGCTTGTACAGCTCCCCTTCTATTATTACATATGGACGAGCTCTTGCCTCTATTCTCTTGTTATAAGCTTCGTCATCTGAAAGGAAATTACCCTTAAGGTAAGAGATGATTTCAGTTCTCCAGTCTTTACTATAAACAGGAGATATGTTGAGGACCGCTCTTTCAAGAAGTTCAACCGAAGGTGCTTTTATTGTTTCAAAAAATACTTCCGAAGGTAAAGGCAGCCCCTGTGCTGCTGACTTGGCTAGCAAATCAGCATGCTCATTTTCTCCTCGAGGAATATTTTTTATAGAAAACCCTTCAAAGGAAGCTTCAATCCTTCGGACAGTATCCAGATACTTCTCAAGCTTCGGGTCTCTTGCCCTACAACTTTTGTCAATATGACTAGAGATAACCTGAGAATCAGTTTTAAGAACCGCCCTTCTGATTCCCATTGCCTTTAACTTCCGAAGATCCAAAAGTAAAGCTTCGTACTCAGCAATGTTATTTGTGCAGCTAAAATCAAGTCTTGCTGCGTAGCAAGTTTTAACTTTGGAGGGTGCGACCAAAACAGTAGCTGCTCCTGCTCCGAAGGTTCCCCAAGAACCATCGCAGAATACTGTCCATGCTTCGGCATCTTTATTTGCCTCTTCTACTTGAGCCCCTGGCGTCCAATCGGCAATGAAGTCAGCTAACGCCTGGGATTGAATCGAAGATCTGTGTACATAATCAATGCAAAATTCATTGAGTTCCGCAGCCCACTTTCCAATCCTTCCAGTAGCTTCTTTATTTCTCATAATGTAATTCAATGGTTGTGAAGAAGGGACAATTATATTGTATGCTTGGAAATAATGTCGAAGCTTTCTAGAAGCCATCAAAACAGCATATAGCACCATCTCCAATTCTGTATAATTTTTCTTTGATAAACTAAGAACTTCAGATACAAAGTATATTGGAGCTTGCTTCTTAATTTGCCCTTCAAGCTTCTCTTGGACAAGTGCCGCACTTACCGCTGAGTGCGAAGCTGCCACATATAACAATAGAGGAGCCCCTGGCGCTGGTGGAGTTAGCGTTGTTAGGTTTACCAAATATTGCTTCAGCTCTTCGAAGGCTTTCTGCTGGACCGGTCCCCATTGAAAATCTTCGGCTGTCTTCAACACTTCGAAGAATGGTAAATTTCTCTCTGCTGATCTAGATATGAATCTGTTGAGAGATGCCAGTCTTCCTGTCAATCTTTGAGCCCCCTTCTTTGTACTGGGTGGTTTCATTCGAAGGATAGCTTCGATTTTATTTGGATTAGCCTCAATCCCTTTTGTTGAAACTAAGCAGTCAAGAAATTTCCCTTTCTTCACTCCAAAGACACATTTTTCTGGATTCAACTTTAAACCGGCCTGTCTGAAATTAGCGAAGGTTTCCTGGAGGTCAGTAATGTGGTTCTCTTGCTTCGTGCTTTTTACAATGATATCATCAACATAAGTTAACACATTTCTGCCTATCTGAGACTGAAGAACCTTCGCTGTCATTCTGCTGAAGCTTCCTCCAGCATTCTTGAGCCCCTCAGGCATTCGAAGGTAACAATATGTTCCACTAGGGGTTATGAAGCTGGTCTTCGGCTCATCCTCCTTCTTCATCCAGATTTGATGATAGCCTGAATAACAATCCAACAGACTCATAAGCTCTGATGAAGCTGCTGCATCAACTAAGGAATCTATCCTCGGTAATGGAAACTCGTCCTTCGGACATGCCTTGTTGAGATCAGTAAAATCGATACACATCCTCCATTTACCATTGGCTTTTTTTACCATGATAGTGTTAGCCAGCCATTCTGGGTATTTTACCTCTCTGATAACTCCAGCACTGAGAAGTCTTTTCACTTCATTTCGAGCACCTTCAGCCTTGTCATCAGACATCTTCCGAAGCCTCTGCTTTCTGGGTCTGAAGGATGGATCAACATTAAGCGAATGCTCAATAACATCCCTGTTAACTCCGTAAAGATCATTAACCGACCATGCAAAGACATCTTTGTTGTTGAACAAGAATCTTATCAAGGTTTTCTCTTGTTCCTCAGACAATTGAGATCCTAGCAGCACCTTCTGCTCTGCGATATCTTCGCATAAAAGCATGGGTTTCGGCTGATCGGCCGAAGCAGCCTTCTCCCTTATATGCTTGTACTGCTCACAAGCTTCGGCTTCATCTATGTTATGGATTGCCTTTGAATCAGTCCAATTCCCTTTGGCCTTTCTGGCGGCTTCCTGACTCCCATAAATAGCAATAGGTCCCTGATCCGAAGGTATCTTCATGCAAAGATATGCTGGATGAAGTATTGCTTCGAAAGCATTGAGTGTTCCGCGACCAATGATAGCATTGTAAGGATACTCCATGTCAACAATGTCAAACACAATTTGCTCAGTCTTGGTGTTGTTGACAAATCCGAAGATTACTGGCATGGTAATCTTCCCAAGTGCTACAATCTGCCGCCCTCCGAAGCCACAAAGAGGGTGCGTAGCATCATGGATCTTGTCTTCGGGCTCTTGCATTTGTCTGAAAGCCTTAGCAAATATGATATCTGCTGCACTGCCTGTATCAACCAAAACATTATGGACTAGAAATCCTTTGATCACACAAGAGATAACCATAGCATCATTGTGTGGGTAATCCTTGAGCTGAAGATCCTCTTGAGAAAAGGTAATTGGGATGTGAGACCATCTTGATTTGATGAAGGGTCCTTGTACCCCTACATGCTGTACTCTTCGCTGTGCCTCCTTCTTCTGCTTCTTGTTGGCCGGCTCTGAACATGAACCGCATGTTATCGGGAGAACTAGCTTCGGGGCCAAAGCAGTTCCAGCTTGATTCTTGACCGAAGCCATCAGCTCAAACGAGTGGAAGTGAGTTGACCGGAGGTGGGCGCCAATGTTGGGGACTTGTTCTCAAATGCTATGAATTAAGAACAAGGTAACATAAAATGTTAAATATTAATGCCCTTCGTCCGCTGAAGCATTATATCCCCAAGGATTTAATGAACTTCGGACGAAGACCATGAGTGAAATGTTACGAAGGTCATACCTTCGTAAGCAAACTTACAAAATAAAATGAATTAATATATCAAACATGAAGCATTAAAGATAAATGTATCAGAAATAAGCAACATTATCCACATATTTTATTACCTGATCATAAAAATGTCAGAACGTAAAGTTTGAGTACAATTATACCTTCTCCTTGACAGATGATAATTCCCGAGCAATGCGTTTGCAATTACAGGAAATCGTGAATAGTAAAGGAATACTGTTCACTATTTATAGGCATAGGACATAGCCTGTGAGGAATTACAATCATGTCCCTCATAAAAGTTTACAACATTGACTCAGACCCTTATGGGCTAAAATGTCATTCTATCTTTAAGTCGGTTCGATCCTTCGTCTTCGGGCATGCTACAACATCGAAGCTTTATGAGTGGTAGCTTCGGTCATCATGTATAAGCAGCTTTAGCCGAAGCTGTTTCTTCCTGCATGACCTTCGGCGACGAAGCATGACCCCAACACTCAGCTGCAGTTGAAGAAGTTCAGCTGCTTTTCAGCAAGAACACTCTAGGTTTCTCAACCCTAACCATGGTCAACCAAATAATGTTAAAGTGATTTTGGTTTTCAAAAATAGCTTTTGAATTTGGGGACTTGAGCTATAGCAAACACCTATACCTGTGCGGAAAAGAATAAGGAAGAATTACATCATGCAACACAAGTTTTTACATAAAATTTTATACATCCGTTGCATGAAGTCCTTGATGCTTCCTTAAGTTCCTGTTTCTTTCTAATCATACATTGAGACCAAAAACTGTTAGTACCCTTATTTGTTTTGTCATTAAATCACCAAAACCCTCATTTGGGGTTGATTGCACTTACAATAATAGCATAGGCTTTGGCTGATCTGCTGAAGCAGCCTTTTCTCTCTTGTGCTTATATTGTTGACAAGCTTCGGTTCCATCTACGTTATGGATCGCTTTTGAGTCTGTCCAACTTCCTTTAGCCCTTCTAGCAGCTTCTTGACTTCCATGGACAGTAATGGGTCCTTGTTCCGAAGGTATCTTCATGCATAGATATGCTGGATGAAGTATGGCTTCGAAAGCATTGAGCGTCCCTCGACCAATGATTGCATTGTATGGGTACTCCATGTCGACAATGTCAAAGATAACCTGCTCAGACCTTGTGTTGTGGATGTAGCCGAAGGTAACTGACATTGTGATTTTACCAAGCGCGACAATCTGCCTTCCTCCGAAGCCACAAAGAGGATGTGTAGCATCATTAATCTTGTTCTCTGGCTCTTGCATCTGTCTGAAGGCCTTTGCAAATATAATGTCTGCTGCACTGCCTGTGTCAACCAGAACATTGTGGACCAAAAACCCCTTGATGACACAAGATATAACCATAGCATCATTGTGAGGATAATCTTTGAGCTGAAGGTCTTCCTGGGAGAAGGTGATTGGGATGTGAGACCACTTGGATTTGATGAAGGGTCCCTGTACCCCAACATGTTGTACTCTCCTCCATGCTTCCTTCTTCTGCTTCTTGTTAGCTTGCTCTAAGCTTGAACTGCCTGTGATTGGGAGCACCAGCTTCGTGACCGAAGGTGCTACAGCTTGATTGCTGAACGAAGCCATCGTCTCAACAGTGGAAGTGAGTTCACCGGAGGTGGGCGCCAATGTTGGTCACTTGTTCTCAAATGCTATAGATTAAGAACAAGGCAACACAAATGTTAATAATTAAAGACCTTCGTCCTTTGAAGCATTATCTCCTTTGAGATAATGATCTTCGGACAAAGGTTATGAAGGGCATACCTTCGTTATCTCAACATATTATGATGGAATCATAAGCATATGTAACATGAAAGAGAACATGGATAATCATGTTAAATCTTATTTATATTTTCATAATCATAAACAAACGTCAATAATATTGAATTATATTTGTACCTTCGTCTTAACAAAAGGTGAAAATCCGAGTGACGTGCAAGTGATTACAAGCCAGCGTGAACAGTACGGGGGTACTATTCACCTATTTATAGGCACATGACACAACCCGGACAAAAATACATTTGTGTCCTTGACAATTAATCATACTCATGATACAAAATATTAGGGACTAGATGGTCTTTTCCTCTTTAAGTCAGTGCTGCCCTTCGTCTCAAGCACGTCACTGTGCCGAAGCTTCCTTGATAACAGCTTCGGCATATCGTCTTGTCGAAGGTGTTTCTGCTCAGAGGACCTTCGGCGGGGAAGAAGGCCCCCAACACCAACAAAGATCTTTTACCTATGAATCACGTAGCATAGCGACCCAGCGATGGTGGATGGCGGCTCCATAGCAACATCCTACTCCAGTGAGAAATCGGTGCTCCTTCGATCATTGTTTGTGCCTAGCGAGGCCATGAACGCCCATCCAAGAATGGAGTGAAGCTCTCGGGTCCAACATGGGGACCCCATCATGGGTGCATGCGCAGAACGGCAGCGGCGGCCGCAATTCCTTCTCGACAATGGCGGCTTCATGGCAGTGGGCTCTCAGCGTTTAGCTCAGATGGAGGAGGAGAAAGGGGCCACATGGTCACATAGCTTAGTGGTCGGCATCCAGACGCAGACTTCATATGTGTGGTTTGCAACTAACATGGCTCGGTCCCAGGAGAGATTTCATGAGGATGACACATCTGGCGATTTAGACCCACATGCTAGCCTCCCAGTTCGGTATTCGTGATGGGTGTAGGGACCTGCCAGTGGGCCCACACGAGAGTGATGCCACCCATGTGTGGTTGAGTCCATGGTCGAGCACGCGGATATAGGTCTAACAAGCGGGCCCTACCGAGAGCACCTAGAGGGGGAGTGTGAATAGGTGATCCTGTAAAAACAACTCAACAAAACAAACTTGGTCTAAAATGAATTAGTGAAACCAAAAACCAAGTTCGAATGAAGAGTGAGAGAGGAGAGGTCTTCTTCACTTAATTGCTCTTACAAGATGAGTGTTAAACTTAGAGCAATATGAAAGTGAAGTAAAGCACTAGAAGAAATAGAATCGCAGTAAAGTAGAGAGACAAGTGACACAACGATTTTTATCCTGTGGTTCAGTCAAGTGTAAAATGCTTGCCTAATCCACGTTGTGGTGTCCCAACGGATGATGGTTGCACTCAACCCCTCTCAAGTGATCCAAAGATCAAACTTAAGTACCACAACTCTCTTCCTTATAGCAAATTCCCGAAGTGAGGAATCTCCACAATTTGGAGTCTCTCACGCCTTACACAATCGATCTCAATTAAACACAAGATTAAGGGGGAAGTCAAGACACACACAAGAGACAAACTTACAGCACACACACACAAGTTGAGGGAGAGAAGCATAAAAACAACACAGCGGGATTACAACTCAAAGCAAGTGCTCCAATCTCTATCTAGCAAAGCAAAAAGGGACCTAGGAGCTGTTGGAGCTCCATTTGATAGGCTCTAGTTACCTTCTGTCCGCGGGTGCACCGGATTGTCCGGTGCACACCGGACAGTGAACAGTGCGACGACAAGAAATCCCCTGATTGGCGACTTTCTGCTTTTGGAGGGGACCGGATTGTCCGGTGGGTGGCACCGGACGGTCCTGTGCACCACTTGACCGTTGGCCCGGGGCCAACGTGGCCACTAGCCGTTGGCTAGCTGGCACACCGGACTATCCGGCGCTCCGCGCGGACGGTTCGGTGAATTATAGTCGACGCAGGCTGAAATTCCTGAGAGCAGACTATTCGGCAGACCGTGCAACGGACTGTTTGGTGGGTGGCACCGGACCGTCCGGTGCTATGCAGACCAGTCGACTTTCTATTTTTTTCAATATTAATCTATTTTGCTCATTTTGGTTTGACTTCGTAGTGTCCCTAGCACTTAGACAAATATGATTAGTACACAAAAATATTGACTAAGTGGCTATAGCTTACCGTTTTCACTTGGTCCCATATAGATTTGTATTTTACCCTATTCCAAGCTCAATTTGCTTTTAAGTACCTATGCTCATTTCTCACATTAGATGATGTCAGTCTAAAAATGTGTTGAGCATTATTCACCAAAACAATATAGAAATGACCCTAGAGCACATTTCCCTTTCACCTACACGTAAGTGAAACCAGAGACAAAGGAAAACCGAGGAGGCTAGGCCGTGCGGATGCAAAAGCCGAAGATGGGCTGGTGTGGATGCTAGGCCAGGGCGAAGGTTTCAGCCCGCGAGCAGTTTTGTTCTTTTCTTTTTATTATTTTCTGTTCTTATTTTTATTTTCAATTTCAAACTCCTTCTTCAAATGAGAATTGTAGTTTAAGTTTTAACTCAAGATGTAACAATCAAAATACTCAGCATGTAATGCAACATGCTATATATATGCATTTATATTAGGTATTTTATTATTCTAGCAATTGTTTTCAATATGCAATTCACACAAAAAGAAAATGGTTATTTAGATAAAATAGCTCCTAGTGTATAAAAAATACTTTAGAGAGTACTTATCTCTACTACTCTATATGACGCTATTGTGGGCGTCCACATGTGCTTCACCATGCCCCCATGATCATCGGCCATAGCCCCGTCACCTTCCTCCTTGCCCCTCCCCCCCGCACACACCACACATCTCGCCATGCTGCCCACACCTCCGTCCATGTGGAAGCCGTGGAGGGGAACCAAAATCTAAGCCGAGACCATCACCCCCCTCGCTCGTGATGCCCCTGCCCGCCCGCCGTGACAGATGCCTCTCTATGCCCGCTTATCCGACTGGCACGAGATGCCCACGAGTGGGGTGACGGGGCTGCAGTCAGTAATCTTGGGGGCACTGTGGCAGAGGCATGGTGAAGCACATGTGGACGACCACAATAGCGTCTGTCATATAGAGTAGTAGTGTAACTTGGACTGGGCCTCACTATTGTAAACTGCTCAGTGGCAAAGAGAGTAGAGAGGGACAGAGAGAAAAATAACAGACTGAATGACTGTTGTGTCTTGTTTATTGCAGTGACTTCACTTTATATACAAGTGGTCTCCCAAGGGGCATGTCCTTTGGGAGAGAACTGTCATGCGGTTGATCATATGTACACTATATTTTGTAATACTCCCCCTTGATCAATCTATGTCCATTTGATCATCTGCAATCTGTCCGCTAAAATATTATCTCCTCAAAAACCCTGTGGGAAAAATAAGGAGTACACAATGTCTTTTGGATAATGAGACAATCTCACTTGAACTCCAAAAGGAAAATATGCTTGTAATCATCATGCATAAAAGCCCCTGTGGGGAAAAGTCCATGATAAGCATATAGCTTAGTTGATATTACCTCGTTAAAAACTTTGGATGACAAAACCTTAGCAAGGCAAAACTCATACAAAGAAAAGAGTGTAATATGATGGTTCAATACAGGTCAAATATCATAGAGAATTACTCACCTGAACTTTGGAAGCACTTAAGTCTTCTCATACTAATCCCCTCAACACATTTCTGGAACGTGGAGTATGGTAGAGATTTTGTGAATAAATCAGCAAGATTATCACAAGACTTTGTTTGCAATATGTTTATATCTCCATTTTCCTGAAGTTCATGGGAATAAAACAATTTAGGAGAAATATGTTTATTAATATTACTCTTGATATAACCTGTATCCATCTGAACAACACAAGCTGAATTATCTTCATAGACAATAGATGGTGAGTCAAGAGAACCAATACCACAAGTTGTGAGTATATGATTCACCATTCTACGAAGCCATACACATTCACGTGATGCTTCAAATAATGCAATTATTTCAGAATGGTTGGTGGACGTGGTCACCAAAGTCTATTTAGACGATTTCCACGAGATGACAGTTCCACCTTGTAAAAATACGAATCCTGTTTGTAATCTGCCATTGTGGGGATAAGATAAATAGCCAGCATCGGTATACCCAATTAAACTAGGATCATTACTTCTTTTGTAAAAGAGTCTGAGATCCTTTGTGCCATTTGGATATCAGAAAATATTCTTAATGCCAACCCAGTGTCATTTTGTTGGAGCAGAGCTGTGTCTTGCTAGCAAATTTACTGCAAAAGCAATATCCGGCCGGCTATTGTTAGCAAGGTACATTAATGCACAAACAGCGCTGAGATATGGGAATTCTGGTCTTAATATCTGTTCTTCATCATCTCGTGGTCTGAATGAATCTTTCTCTAAATCCAAAGATCTGACCACCATAGGAGTCTTTAAAGGATAAGACATATGCATATTGAATTTTTCCAATACCTTTTTGGTATATGTACTTTGATGTACAAGGATTCTAAAAGGTAAATGCTCAAGTTGAATACCTAAGCAAAAATTTGGTTTTACCCAAATCCTTCATCTTAAATTCCGTCGTTAAATGATGATGTGCTTCATCAATATTGTAACACCCTAAATCCATCTATTAAACTTAACTTAGTATATATTATTAATTTACAATAGAAATAAAAATATTTGTGTTTTAAATAATGAATTTGGTGATAAAAACAAATTACACAATTTCCAAATAAATAGAATTTATCAATTGTTTAATGCACTCAAGTCGAAGCATATATTGTTTGCTTGATTTCAATTTTAGATCCAATTATTGCAATTAATTCCATGATGAAAATCTTATTTCATAAAATAAGAATGAGTTATTAAAGTAGTAATTGAAAAAGAGATGCATAGGCTAATAATTAACGTTTGTAGGTATTTTATTCTATTTATTTCCTTTTCGTGGAACCCAATCTATTAAATAATAAAGTTTTGACTAAAATGATTTATGTTGGGGGCCTTCTCCTTCCGAAGGTCCTCAAAATATAATTAACCATTTGTTTTCAGCATAAGCTACTACAGGAAACTTCGTCTTCAAGATACAAGCTTCTCCCTTATGACGAAGCATATATTGTTTGCAATGAAGATGATGAATAATGATGACGACCGAAAGAGGAAAAGACTATTTAGTCCTTAATAACTTGTAGTACGATCATGTGTAAATGTTGAGGACATAAATGTACTTTTGCCCGGGCTGCGTCCTGTGCCTATAAATAGATGTACAGTAACACCATACTGTTCACGCTGAATTGTATTCACTTTCTCGCATCCATACCTTTGAGCAAGCCAAAGGTATTAATGTAATATTAACATTGTTGATATTTATTTATGTTTTATGGAATGCAAGAATAAGTGAACTAATGAGATGTAGTTATCATATTTATCCTTTTGCATTCCTATTCACATATTAAATGACGAAGGTATGTCCTTCTTGACATTCGTCTGATGAAGCATTATGCCTATGAGGAAATAATGCTTCGGAAGACGAAGGTCTATAATAACTAACAATTGTGTTTCCTTGTTCTTGATTCATAGCGTTTGAGAACAAGTGACCAACATTGGCGCCCACCTCCGGTGAACCTGAACGACCACCTTCGACATGCATCCACCTTCATCATGCCACTGAAGAAGACAATAATGCCAGGGGCTACTCTGCAGCCATTGGACACAAATCAGGACACACTCTCCCTGCGAGAAGTTAGGAGCCAGAAGAGAAAGGCTACTAGCCCAACACTTCATGAGGAGGAGCTGGACCAGGAGATCAGGGACTTAGAAGCAATTCACCAGCAAGTATAGAGGAAGACAGAAAAAATGCTTTGGCTGGCCGACCTTCAGAGGAAGATTGACAAAACAGCTGAGAAGATGCATCATCTCACTCAAGATGACCAAGACCGAAGGCCCCAACATAGGGAGCTTCATCAAGAAAGCCCAATCAACTTTCCTTTCGATGATGCTTCTCCTCTAGCAGCGGAATTGCAGGCTACCCCGTGTCCTACAAGCCACCTCAGTATGATGGGCATTCGGATCCAAAGCAGTTCCTGATGAGTTATGAGGCAACAATATCCTCGTATGGGGGCTATACTGCCATCATGGAGAAGTCCTTCGTCATGGCAGTTAGAAGTGTGGCTCAGACATGGTATTCTTCTCTTCGGACAGAGACAATTACATTGTGGCAGAAGCTGAAGGACATGCTAGTCACCAGCTTCCAAGGCTTTCAGATGAAGCTAGTCACTGCTCAAGCCATGTTCCAATGCACGCAGGACCATGAGGAGTACCTGCAGGCGTACGTTCGAAGGTTTTTGCGTCTGAGAGTTCAAGCGCCTACAGTGCCCAATGAGATTGTCATTGAGGCCATGATCAAGGGGCTTTGCCCAGGGCCCAAAGCTCAATATTTTGCAAGGAAACCACCATAGACCTTGGAAAAACTTTTCTAGAAGATGGATGAGTACATCCGAGCTGATAATGATTTCCGCAGGAGGAAGCATATAGGTATTCTGAGATGACTAGGGGCTTCGGAGGAAGACTCCATCCCAGGCATGTCAGGACAATCCACAATCCCAATGCCAACAATGATATGGCCAATAATGCTTAGAGCGGTCAGACAGCTCATAGTCTTTGGTCATGCAGCAAACTTCTTAGATCACCAGCCCCGAGAGGTAGAGGGGGAGAAGCTTTGGCGGAGGAAGGTACAGTAATCAGCCTAGGAAATTGTTCTGCCTGTTCTTTGGAGAGGACAAGAGACACACAATGAGGACGTGCCGAGTCATGATCCAAAAGCAGAAGGAAATTGCTGAAGCCGAAGCACGACATAGTCAGTCGAAGCAGGTCCTGCATACCGCCTTGTGCTACTCTTCGTATATTCCGGAGTACGTAGGCAATCAATAGCCTATAGCTTCCATTGCTTCAGCAAGTCACTCTCAAGCTTCCTGGGCTCAATTACCACCACCCCCACCACTGGCGCCTGCCCCAAGTCATGATCTTCGGGAGCAGTCTGAAGCTCGCACAGTTAACAGTATTGTGCCCGAGTCAAGGCATATCTACTAAAGATGGCACAATGTTTTGGCCAAAAGAGAGCTCCAATTTGTTATATTTTTACTCTTTTATTTTTATATTTCCTTCTAAAAAGACAATACAGGAAGGTTTAACCTTCAGCTTGATGTAATAAATCTGTGGTTACACCATCGAGTGTGACAAGAGTAAGTTCCAAAGCTTCAAAGTCGTTCCTAAGGGAGCACAGAGTAAGTTCCTAAGCTCCAAAGTCGTTCCTAAGGGAGCGCAGGGTAAGTTCCAAAGCTCAAAAGTCGTTTCTAAGGGAATGCAGAGCTAAGATGCCACCTAAATCAAAGGTGAAGAAGCTCCAAAGTCGTCCCTAAGGGGATGTAGAGCTTAAATACCACCTAAATCAAAGGTGAAGAAGCTCCAAAGTCGTTCCTAAGGGGATGCAAAGCTTAGCTCCAAAGTCGTTCCTAAGGGGATGCAGAGCTGTAATACCACCTAAGTAAAAGGTGAAGAGACTCCAAAGTCATTCCCAAGGGGATGCAGAGTCTGGGTGTATATCCGTGTGGTTTTTTACCTTCGTTACTATTGGGGGCCTTCATCTTCCGAAGGTCCTCAAAAACACAACTAACATGTTTTCCGGTATAGTATACTGTCACAGGAAGCTTCGGCTTTAAGATAAAGGTGTGCATGTTTTCCGGTATAGCATTTTCATCTTTAAGTCGGTTTCCTTTTCTGCTATCATGCCGAAGCTTTCCTATTCACAACTTCGGCGCTGTATCAACCTTCGTATTCTTCTCTCACCGTGGTGCTGATTTGAGTCCGAAGATACCTGTTCACACATTATACTCCAGAAACACTGTTAAATCGTATTTTTGAGGACCTTCAGAAGCCGAAGGCCCCCAACACTTGATTTTTCAATTTTGCTTATCTCGTGCTTCACCATTGCAACTTCAAAATTTTCGCTCATTTCTGCAAGCTTCTTCTTTAAATCTTCAACTTCGACTTTGTGAGCTTCGGCTTGTGCACTAAGTTTGGCTTCGCTAGTCTTCAGCCTGTCCACTAAGGAAAGAAATATCTTATCTTTTTCAAGGTCTTCGTTCCTTAGTGTAATGACTTCTGACCGAAGATTCCCAAGAGCCATTTGACAACTCTCGTCTTCTGCTTTCTTTTGGGCCTTTAACGCCTTACTTAGAATCAAGCCCTAATAATAAAAATATATGAGAACATAACGATAGCAAGAAAAACTACAAATATAATCTATTTTACAAGAAAAATATATGCACCTTCAGGCTATTATAAGCAAGGCTATCTACAAGATCATCCTTCGACATTGCAGATAGGCCGAGTTCAAGCTTCGGGTACCCCCATATTTCTCATTATTTCTCGGCAAACAGAGATCTCTTTGTTGTCTGGCAGACAATAAAGGAAATCATCCTCGTCATTGCCACTATACACCAAGGATCCTCGGGGGTACTTTAGATCCTTGGCATATTGTGTTGCTTTGGCAATTTGCTCCTCCGATAACTGTTTCCCTAAATCATGTCGCAAAATGAATTCTAACTCTTTAGTAGGTGCTTCAGGAGCAGGAAATCTGGGTTTTTTAGAATCCCCCTCTTTTTCCAGGATTATCGGTGCACTTTCCGAAGGTCTGGCTTCAGTGGGAACTTCTGAGGGTCCAGCTTCGGAAATAGTTTGCACTATGGCGGCCTCACCAGATTACTTTGAACCTTTACCCTCTGTGCTAGGAGCTTCAGCAGAAGTAGGAGTCATCTTTGGCCTTCGAATATGCTCCAAGCAATTCATCACTAGTCACCTCTATGGCATCTAGCCAGTCGTCATTTGGTTCATCAAATTAGCTCCTGTACCTGAAGGTATACTTCAGGTACACTAAACCACCTTGGCTAGAGCCAGTAGCAGTCTCCTTCAGCGTTTCCCACCCATCTGCAAGTGGCCACACTCTGTAAGTAATGTGCTCTTGCACTAAGTCCCTTGTGCCTATGTAAGTACACACTGTATTGAAAGCCACCTAGCATGTTTGTATATCATTCCCAAGGGTAGTGGTTGGCCTCCTAATGTCGAAGCGAGACCATATAGGACATTGAATAATTCCTTTTACATCCTCCCTTTGACTTAGGTCATTCTTCACGTAGAACCATTCCTGCATCCAGGAGCCGGGCCATCTCTTCCGAAATATGGGAAATGGGTAGCTTGCCTCAGATCAAGACACGAAGCTGTAACAACCAAAGTTGTTGTGATATTGCTCCTTTTCGGTAGCCTTCGTCTCATAAGATAACTCATGAATGTTGCAAAATCATCTTGCATCTGGTTTCAGTCCTTGGCTCCTCATAGCCCATATATAAAGATCCCCACTTTAATGATGGCTTCGGGAGTAAGTTGATGAAGGTAAATTTCAAAGGTTTTCAGGACCTCGACTAACAATTTGTCCAGGGGGAACCGAAGCCCCGCTTTCATGAAGCTTCTGTAAACTACCACTTTGCTAGCTTCGGGAAGAGTAACATTATTCTCTCCTCCGGCTCTTACAATTGAGATATTATGAAAATACCTCCCCTCATTGCATCGATCTACCCTTATTTAATAGTCGATTTTCCGAAGACAACATGACTTGGTATCCATGGTCGATCTTCGGTATCTTCATTTCCACTTTCCACATCAAAGCTTTCACTATCACTAGAGTTTTTAGATTTCCCAGCTAACATCTCATTGGTGATCTTCTCTACGTTGGTTTTTTCCATGGCTTCATAAAACCCGACCAGCGCTGGATCAACGATCTTCTTCTCATCAGCCATTTGGGAAATGGTTGCTACAATGCTGAAGCTCAAAAACTAATTGAACTCGACGAAGTGAGGCAGGATAAAATGACAAACACAATGCGAGCAACTCAAATAGCATGAAAAATACTCACAACACGGGTTTCTATTTATACCCAGAGCTCAACAAATTGATGGGCCCCGTAGGTTAGTGTAATTCGCTATTCTAGCGAAGGGAAGATGGTTTTTTGGACTTCCGGCTAAAGGACTTCGTTCGCGTTGCAGTCTATATTTGTTATAAAGAAACAAATCAATACTGCGAGGGGCTACTGTTGGGGGCCTTCTCCTTCTGAAGGTCCTCAAAAACATAATTAACCATTTGTTTTCAGCATAAGCTACTACAGGAAACTTCATATTTAAGATACAAGCTTCTCCCTTATGACGAAGGCACACAAGATGAAGACAAATCCAAAGAGGATAAGAGTAAACGCCGAAGCTATCACCAGATGGACAGCTTCGGCTCGCAATGAGATGATGAATAATGATGATGACCGAAAGAGGAAAAGACTATTTAGTCCTTAATAACTTGTAGTACGATCATGTGTAAATGTTGAGGACATAAATGTACTTTTGCCCGGGCTGCGTTCCGTACCTATAAATAGATGAACAGTAACACTGTACTGTTCATGCTGAATTGTATTCACTTTCTCGCATACATACCTTTGAGCAAGCCGAAGGTATTAATGTAATATTAACATTGTTGATATTTATTTATGTTTTATGGAATGCAAGAATAAGTGAACTAATGAGATGCAGTTATCATATTTGTCCTTTTGCATTCCTATTCACATATTAAATGACGAAGGTATGTCCTTCTTGAGATTCGTCTCATGAAGCATTATGCCTATGAGGAAATAATGCTTCGAAAGACGAAGATAATAACTAACAATAGTGTTTTCTTGTTCTTGATTCATAGCGTTTGAGAACAAGTGACCAACAATTTATTCTTTAAAATTGTGTATTATTTATTAGCTTTTAATTTTACTATATTTTTTGAAGTATATATATAACTATATTCTTTTATTTAAAACAATTCAAAAAAATTAAAAAATGGAGATCGGTCATTCTGTTGTGGTCGCTTGACCCTCCCTGGCGTGCTAAGCCACCACATCCATGCCTCTCTTATGCGTGGGACCATCATGTCACATTCCCTCCTCTATTTCCTCTTGCACGTGGACCCTACTTGTCAGGGAATTATCTTCTTCCTCCGGCGGTTGTTTTCTCTGCTTCTTCCATTCGACCTTGCAGTCGTTTCAGTCGATGGCACCCAGCTCCTACTCCCACCGCCTCGTCTGCCGTGGTTTTAGTTTTATGGTGGACGTCGTCAACCGCACTGTAGCCCGGCCCTACCACTTCCCCTTCCTCCCCACTATGTTGTGTCGGCTGTTTCTCCCAGCCATTAATGGCGTTCTAAATTGTTTAGTTTCTCAACTTCAATGACCATCAAATCTCTAGCCATGATTTTCTATCCCTTCTGTTGGGGACTTGTTCTCAAGTGCTTTGAATTAAGAACAAAGCAACACAAAATGTTAAATGTTAAAGCCCTTTGTCCTTCGAAGCATTATCTCCCTCAGGATATAATGATTTTCAAACGAAGGTAATGAAGGACATACCTTCATAATCATAACACATTTGTATAAAAGACGAAGCATATGAAACATGAAAAACAACATGAACAATTATATGATATCATAATATATATATATATATATATTTCTTATTACATAATCATGAATAAATATGAACAATATTGAATTACATTTATACCTTCGGCGTGACAGAAAATGATAATACAAGCGTGACGCGAAAGGAAATGCCCAGTCAGCGTGAACAGTACATCTATTTATAGGCACAGGGCGCAACCTGTGAGATATTACAATCATGTCCTTCACAAAAGATTACAATTATGACATAGACCCTCATGGACAAAACAATCATCTCATCTTTAAGTCAGTTTCACCCTTCGTCTTGAGACATCTCATAATGTCGAAGCTTCATAAGTGGTAGCTTCGGTGTTGCTTTTAGGGGAATCTGCCGAAGGTGTTTCTTCTTACAGGATCTTCGGTGATGAAGCATGCCCCCAACAGTAGCCCCTTCGCGGTGCTAGATCGTTTTTCGTAACGAGCTTAGTCCAAGAAAAAGTCTCTTAGGCTTCGGGAAGCCGAAGATCTGAAAAACACCTTCCCTGAGCTCGTTGCTGAGAAACAATAGAAATTCTTCAAGCGCGAAACAATCCCACCATGCAGCGGGTTCACGCGTCCTGGCAATTCACCTTCTCAGGTTCTGTGGCCCACCATTCAGTGGGTGCGGGCGACTGTTCGCTCGGTGCGGAAGACTTGTCGACTCACCTTCCCACCTGCGGCATTATATAAACAAACAGGTAGGTGTGAAGTTACCACAACATTCATTGCTATTGCACTGTTTTGCTGCCAAAAAATTAAACATAGCCAAAGCTTGTTCATCGTACGCAACCGAAGCATCGCTTTTGCTCCTGCTTCGTCACAAGAGGAAGAGTTTCGGGGAAACCAAAAAAGTTACCAACTTCAAAAAATTGTAAGGAATTCATCATCAAATGGTGAGAGTATGCTCCACTGCCAGGGTTGGTTGCGAGGGAGATGAAGCCGAAGCTGCTGAGACCGCTCCCATTTCTGAAGTGATGAAGCGGTCAGGGCTAGTAGTACCGGAAGAAACTTCCGACGAAGGTGTACCTGCTACCGAAGCTGAGCAGGTTGATGCTGGAGAGGATGAATATGAAGATGAATATGGTGCCACGCCATCTAAATCGAGCCACCTAGAGTTTGGGAAGTTTGCTATTACTGAAGGTGATGTGCCCAAGATGTTGAAGCTTGGCTACTTTAGTGAAGCCAAAAAGAAGCTGATTCGTTTCGGCGGAGAGGAAATTATCCCGAAGCCGGAAAAAGATGAGGTGGTGGTATTTAAAAGCTTTTTTAAAGTAGCATTGAGATTTCCTTTACATGATATGATCGCAGATGTTTTGGAGAGATTTGGGATTTATCTTCACCAGATAACTCCTAACGCCATTGTTAGGCTTATTATCTACATTTGGGCTCTCCGGAGCCAGGGGCAGAACCGCTTGCTGAAGGTTTTTGCCAGACACATGAGCTTCATTATCAGACCAAAGCTAGAGAAGATGGGCTGCATGATAATTTCGGCTGCTATAACTTTGCTTATCGCAAAGATGCGAAATATATAGTTATTAGCTATCGTACCAAGTGGCCAGCTGGCTGGAAGACTGAATGGTTTTATGTTAAAGTGGATGAGAAGAAGGAGAAGGTGGTTCAAAGCCCTTTGAGTTTAACCTTCGGAGAAACTAGGCCCCAATGTGACATGAAACCAGATAGTCCATGCCAAATTGCACTAGGCGAATTTCGAGTTATTGCAGAGCATATTAGCACTAGAGATCTGGTGCAAGAGTTCTTAGCCTTCAGAGTATTTCCAACTTTGAAGGAATGGGACATGCCGAAGCTAAAAGAGGAAAAGAAGAAGAAAGGATTGTTCGACTTCCTTATTATTATAAATTCAAGAAGCATTTCAAAGAACCTTGCCAGGAGTGGTTGGACACAATCGAAGTTATGTGCAACGAGATCCTTGGAAATTATTCTAAAAAAGAATATCAGTTAATGACTGCGGCCTTCGGCACTCGTCCTAAGCGAAGATTGAACCGGGTGATGGATGCTTTAAATTTTGATTATCCTGACTATGAACGACTGGACAGAGGTGCCGAAGGGCAAAAAATAAAAAGAGTTGCTAGTGTCCTTGATAGGGAAACTGCTAAGTTGGTGAAAAAGGACGAAGAAATTTTGAAGAAAATAAAACTAAGCCCTGAGCCGAAGATAGCTGCTCCAAAGAAAAGAAAAGCTACGGCTCCGAAACAAAAAAACAACTAATATAGAGGAAGAAGCTCCTGCGACACCTCCTGCGGCCGATGTGGAAGAAATTTTAAAGGTAATGACGGAATCCTTGCCTATCAAGCTAAGTCCACTAGGGCCGCATCTGACAAAGCTTTTTCAGAAAGAGAAAGAGTCTTCGGCAGCAGAGAAACCTGCTGAGCCAAAGAAACGTAGGATTATTCAAGTGGCCGAAGTCATCTGGCAGACACCGTCGCAGGCATCAGCGTCAAAGATACCACCTATTGAGAGCATTGGTGCTGTTGAAGCTGCCGCCACCAAAACTGAAGATGCTGAAGCTGAAACCGTTGAAAATGTGAATCTAGAAGCCGCACTTGGTGAAATTGATACCATGCTTCTGGAAGCGGCCACGGAAGAAGCTACCATAGTCGCTGGGAAAGGAAAGGGTAAAGCCGAAGATACTTCGAAAGAAGAAGAATTCAATTTCCAAGATATACTTGAGCAAGAATTATCAGAAGCTGAAAAAGGAGAACTGAAGGAATATGCTATATCTTGCGGATACAAACCGGGGGCTCTGCTTTTTGGCGAAGTTAATGAAGGGAGGTTAGGATGTCTTCGGGACCAGACCGGGGTGAAGGTCGTCAGCACTCTATCAAAGGGTGTTGGCCTTCCGAAGATCGAGGCGAACCTTTGCAGGTACCAGCGACAGCATATCGTCGGTAGCCTATTTTATGCTAACTTTAAGGTAAAATTCTTAATTTTTTTTGAATGTTTTCTGATGAAAGTTGTTTTTGGCAGAGTTTACTACTAAGCAAAGTCCTGAGGATGCAACAAGACCTCGAGGACAAGAAGAACGAAGCTATAATTGCAGATCTAGAAAAGAAAATTAAAGATTACAAAGCTGTTTTGGAGAAAAAAAGACTTCGTAATCCAAGCTATGGAAGGTTCACTGGCAGAAACCCTGGCTGAAATTGCTAAATTGAAGAATGAACTTTCCTTAGAAAAGAAAAATTTTGAAGCCAGACTCGAAGTTGAAGTTGAGAAGAGTTCAAATTTGCAAAAAAAACACTGAAGGACCTTCAGGAAAAATGCTTAAACTTCGGCAACCGATGCCTACAGCGGCTGAAGCAGGTGTTCAACTCGGTTGGAGCAAGCACTGAAAAATTTAGTCCTTCGATTGAAAACCTGCAAGAAACTTTGGAACACATTGAGAGTGAAGTTGATGCTCTCGACGAAGTTATAGGTGGACACACTGATTTCTGCGCTCTGTTAGCTTCTCGAGGCACAGTTGTCGCCTTCATGAAATCTGGCTGTACACACGGAAAAATTGTCAACAGACCTAATTTTAGCTTGTCTCCGGCGGATTTAATTGATATCCCTAGCCTAGCTCGAAGTATAGGAAACAGGTTCATAACTCAAATTTGGATAGAGGGCGGGCAAAAATGGCTGGCGACGAAGCTCGAAGCCATCTTAAATCGGTAAGAAACTAGTCTATTACTTTACCTTCGCCTTGAACCTTGCACTTGCCTCATATCGTCTTAATATGTACAGGATGACAAGGCTGAGGAACAAAGAGCCGAAGCTTGACCAATGATCTGAAGCTTAGATGGTCCGAAGCTTAATGATACGAAAATTGAAGAATTTGCTGAAAAAAAATTCTATGGTAAATGTAGTAATATCGTTGTAAAAAAGTATTGTAATTTTAGGAATCAGATACTCTATGAATTTGTGCATACCTTGTAATATGATTTTACCTCTTCGTTCATGTATAAACTGCTTTGATGTGGACGAGACTTAAATTTTTTGAGCCGAAGGCGAAAAACACCTTCCCTTCTTTTCGTACGCAACAAAACATGAAACTTCTTCTTTTTCTTTTTGCCGAAGCCTTATCTTTATAGGCGAAGCATCTGCCTGTGCATGTTATGATGATGATGATCCTAGTATGTCTAAGTTAATGTTTATGAATGCAAATGTATGATGTAATGTGTCGTGCAAATGAATGCCCAAACACACACGTCTGAAGCCACAACCATAGCCTTCATTCCCTTGGGAATGACCGAAGTCTCTTTGCTGTTTATTTTTCGGCTTCACCGCTTATTTTTCGGTGTATCAGCGCTGACTTTTCGCTGTAAGTTCTGCATCCCCTTAGGAACGTCTTTTGAACTTCTTCGCCTTCTATTTCGGCGGTATCGCGTTGACTTTTCGCGCTTCGCCTTATATTTCGGCGGTATCAACGTTGACTTTTCGCTGTAAGCTCTGCATTCCCTTGGGAACGACTTTTGAGCAAAGAACATACGCTGTGCTCCCTTAGGAACGACTTTTTGTAGCTTTGTCGTGCTCTGCATCCCCTTAGGGACGACTTTTGAGCTTCTCCCTATTTTTTTTCTTTTTTCCTGCACTCGATGGTGCATGCTCAGTTTTTACATTTACATTTTTTGGGGGATTTTGCTCTCGTAGAGCTGAATAAGACAAGGAAATTACATGCTATGGCCCCATTAAAAACCTTTCTCCCCCTTTGGAAAGGAAAAGGGTGCCATAGGAAAAAAAGAAAAAAATAAGAGATTACATCAGGTTAGACATAATATCGCCGAAGCTCATCCGCATTCCAAGATCTAGGAATGTCGTTGCCGTCCATGTCCTTCAATCTGTAAGAACCGGGTCTTGATGAAGATACTACCAGAAAAGGTCCTTCCCACTTCAGCTGTAGCTTGCCTACTGTGTCTGGGTTGGCCACTCTCCGAAGTACCAAATGCCCTGGCTTGATGTTCTTTAGCTGAACGTTTCTGTCCCGCCATTTTATTGTTTCGGCTTGGTATTTATTGATATTCTCCACAGCCTGAAGCCTGATCTCTTCTATAGCATCTTTTGCCACGGAAGAATCAGCTTCGTGCTCTGCCGAAGCCACTGTTCTTATTGACCCTACCCTAGCTTCTTCTGGGGTTATTGCTTCGTCACCAAATAACAGTTTGAATGGTGTAAAACCTGTTGCCCTTGATATTGTTGTGTTGTGGCTCCACACCACTTTGATCAATTCATCTGGCCATTTTCCTCTGGGCTGATTGAAGATTAACTTCATTATTCCCGTCATTATAATGCCATTAGCTCTTTCAACAAGTCCATTTGACTCCGGATGCCTGACCGATGCAAAATAAATCTTCGTGTCAATCTGTTCACAGAATTCCTTGAAAGCTTCGGCATCAAACTGTGTTCCGTTGTCTACAGCAATAGCCTTCGGCACTCCAAAGCGACAAACAATGTTTTGCCAGAAGAATTTCTGGACGGTAACCGAAGTTGTTGAGGCCAAAGGCTTCGCCTCAATCCATTTACAAAAATACTCTACCGCCACCACAACATATTTTAGATTTCCTTGTGCTGGTGGAAGTGGACCTAGCAAATCGAGGCCCCACCTTTGCAACGGCCAAATGGGCTGTATTAATTGAGTGAGAGACGAAGGTTGTTTCTGGTCTCTCACACATTTTTGGTAGCCTTCGCATTTTTGAACTAATTCTGCTGCATCTGAAGCTGCCTTCGGCCAGTAGAATCCTTGTCGAAAGACTTTTCCCAACAGAGGTCTAGACCCAATGTGAGATCCACACAGACCCGCATGTATCTCCTTCATTAATTCAATACCTTCGGTTCTTGATAAACACTTGAGGAGTGGGGAACAAACCCCGTATTTATACAATTCCCCTTCTATTATCACATATGGTCTTGTCCTTGCCTCCATTCTTTTGTTATAAACTTCATCATCGGAGAGACAGTTGCCTTGGAGGAAGGATATGATTTCAGTTCTCCAGTCCTCACTATGTACTGGAGAAATGTTAAGTATAGCTCTTTCCATAAGTTCAACCGAAGGTGCCTTTATTGTTTCGAAGAATACCTCCGAAGGTATAGGGAGCCCCTGGGCCGCTGATTTGGCTAACAAATCTGCATGCTCATTTTTACCTCTTGGAATATTCTTGACAGAAAAACCTTCGAAGGAAGCTTCCAACCTTCAAACTGCATCCAAATATTTTTCAAGCTTCGGATCTCGTGCCTTGCTGCTTTTGTCCATGTGGCCAGCAATAACTTGAGAATCGGTCTTCAGAATAGCCCTTCTTATTCCCATGGCCCTTAGTTTCTGAAGTCCCAACAAAAGTGCTTCGTACTCAGCAATATTATTTGTACAACTGAAATTCAATTTGACCGCATAGCATGTTTTGACTTTTGACGGTGCCACTAACACCGCAGCTGCTCCTGCACCAAAGGTTCCCCAAGAACCATCGCAGAACAACGTCCAAGCTTCGGTATCCTTGCCTGTCCCTTCTTCGTGAGCCCCTGGCGTCCAGTCAGCGATGAAGTCTGCTAGCGCCTGGGATTGAATTGAAGATCTGTGTACATAATCAATGGTGAATTCATTGAGCTCCGCAGCCCACTTTCCAACCCTTCCAGTGGCTTCTCTGTTCCTTATAATATCCTTCAGAGGCTGTGATGAAGGAACAATTATATGGTAAGCTTGAAAATAGTGCCGAAGCTTCCTGGAGGCCATTAATATAGCATACAACACTTTCTCCAATTCTGTGTAATTTTTCTTTGATAAAGTTAATACTTTGGAAACAAAGTATACTGGGACTTGTTTCTTATTTTGTCCTTCAAGCTTCTCCTGTACTAGTGCCGCACTCACTGCAGAGTGCGAAGCTGCCACATACAATAGCAAAGGAGCCCCTGGCGTAGGTGGGGTTAGTGTTATTAGATCAATCAGATATTGCTTCAGCTCTTCGAAGGCTTTCTGCTGAGCTAAACCCCATTGAAAGACTTCAGCCGACTTCAGTACTTCAAAGAATGGTAAATTTCTTTCTGCTAATCTAGATATGAATCGATTCAAAGATGCCAATCTTCCTGTCAGCCGCTAAGCCCCCTTCTTTGTGCTTGGCAGTTCCATCCGAAGCATAGCTTCGATCTTGTTTGGGTTAGCTTCGATCCCCTTCGTTGAAACCAGACAACCAAGGAACTTGCCTTTCTTTACTCCGAAGACACATTTTTCTGGATTTAATTTCAGGTCGGCCTGCCTAAAGTTAGCAAATGTTTCCTGTAGATCAGCGATGTGATTTCCTGCTTCGTGCTCTTTACTATGATATCATCAACATATGTTAGCACATTTCTGCCTATCTGAGAGTGAAGTACTTTGGTTGTCATTCTACTGAAGCTTCCTCCAGCATTCTTGAGCCCCTCAGGCATCCGAAGATAACAATATGTACCACTGGGGGTTATGAAGCTGGTCGTCGGCTCATCTTCCTTCTTCATCTAGATTTGGTGGTAGCCTGAGTAACAGTCTAGTAAACTCATAAGCTCTGATGAAGCTGCTGCATCTACTAGAGAATCTATTCTTGGTAATGGGAACTCATCCTTTGGACAAGCCTTGTTAAGATCTGTAAAATCGATGCACATTCTCCATTTACCATTTGCCTTCTTCACCATAACAGTGTTAGCTAGCCACTCTGGGTATTTGACCTCTCTAATAACACCAGCACTAAGAAGTCTCTTCACTTCGTTTCGAGCACCTTCGGCTTTGTCATCGGACATTTCCCGAAGCCTTTGTTTTCTTGGCCTGAAAGATGGATCTACATTGAGTGAATGCTCAATGACATCTCTATTGACACCGCAAAGATCATTAGCTGACCAAGCAAACACATCCTTGTTGTTGAATAAAAACCTTATCAAGGTTTTCTTCTGCTCTTCGGATAACTGAGGACCCAGCAATACCTTCTGCTCTGCTATATCTTCACACAGAAGCATAGGCTTCGGCTCATCAGCCGAGGCAGCCTTCTCTCTTCTGTACTTGTACTGTTCACAAGCCTCATTTCCATCTATGTTGTGGATTGCTTTTGAATCTGTCCAGTTTCCTTTAGCTTTTCTAGCAACTTCCTGACTGCCATGAACAGCAATAGGTCCTTGTTCCGAAGGTAGCTTCATGCATAGATATGTTGGATGAAGTATTGCTTCAAAAGCGTTGAGTGTCCCACGACCAATGATTGCATTGTAGGGATATTCCATGTCAACAATATCAAACACAACCTGTTCAGTCCTTGTATTGTAGACAAATCTAAAGGTCACTGGCATTGTGATTTTGCCAAGTGCTATAATCTGCCTTCCTCCGAAGCCACAAAGAGGGTGTGTAGCATCATGAATCTTGTCCTCTGGCTCTTGCATCTATCTGAAGGCCTTAGCGAATATGATGTCGGTTGCGCTGCCTGTATCAACCAAAACATTGTGGACGAGAAATCTCTTGATGACGTAAGATATGACCATAGCATCATTATGAGGATAATCCTTGAGCTGAAGGTCCTCCTGAGAGAAGGTAATTGGGATGTGGGACCATTTTGACTTGATGAAGGGTCCCTGCACCCCAACATGCTACACCCTTCTCTGAGCCTCCTTCTTCTGCTTCTTGTTGGCTGGTTCTGAGCATGAACCGCCTATTATTGGGAGCACCAGCTTCGTAGCCGAAGCAGCTTCAGCTTGGATGTTGGAGGAAGCCATCAGCTCAATAGTGGAAGTGAGTTCACCCACGGTGAGCGCCAATGTTGGGGACTTGTTCTCAAGTGCTTTGAATTAAGAACAAGGCAACACAAAATGTTAAATGTTAAAGCCCTTTGTCCTTCGAAGCATTATCTCCCTCAGGATATAATGATTTTCAGAAGAAGGTAATGAAGGACTTACCTTCATAATCATAACACATTTGTATAAAAGACGAAGCATATAAAACATGAAAAACAACATGAACAATTATATGATATCATAATATATATATATATTTCTTATTACATAATCATGAATAAATATGAACAATATTGAATTACATTTATACCTTCGGCGTGACAGAAAATGATAATACAAGCGTGACGCGAAAGCAAATGCCCAGTCAGCGTGAACAGTACATGGGTACTGTTCATCTATTTATAGGCACAAGGCGCAACCTGTGAGATATTACAATCATGCCCTTCACAAAAGATTACAATT
This sequence comes from Zea luxurians, assembly GCA_029449295.1. NCBI lineage: Eukaryota > Viridiplantae > Streptophyta > Magnoliopsida > Poales > Poaceae > Zea > Zea luxurians. The sequence continues at coordinate 4,833,862 of JAOPSE010000005.1, read as the reverse complement.
ATGACATAGACCCTCATGGACAAAACAGTCATGTCATCTTTAAGTCGGTTTCACCCTTCGTCTTGAGACATCTCATAATGCCGAAGCTTCATAAGTGGTAGCTTCGGTGTTGCTTTTAGGGGAATCTGCCGAAGGTGTTTCTTTTTACAGGATCTTCGGCGACGAAGCATGCCCCCAACACCTTCCAACAACTCTTACTCTCCCCTCGTCCCTATAAATCACAAACCCAAGCTCCGATGCGCCCGTTCTCAGCATCCACTTCCTCCTCTCGCACCCCTTACTCTCTGTTGGTGTGAGAGCTGCGAAGTCGTGTGTCACCATCGCCGGAGCACGATTTCGGCAAGCTCTGAGCCACCCCACCACCGACGACCACCCCGCCTTTCTCCCTGCTGCTCAAGCACCTCCGTGCCCGCGCCACGCTGTTGTGCCGCTCGCTTGCGTGCTGCTGTTGTAGTGCTCATCTGCGCAGCTCGTCGTCCTCTACATCGTGTGTCGGAGCCCTCATCGTGGCCTACCCCTGTTCCTGTTATGCTCTCCGCATACCAGTCACCTTGCTCCTCGTGGTCACACCGTCGACGCGCCACGCCGAGCACCGTCGTCGAAGCTTCGCCAAGTCTCTTTGTTATACTGCGCTAAAGCTCTGCTCTCCTTCCCCGCCGCTGGGACTTCGTGACTCCACTGTCTAAGCTCCGCTGCTGTCGTAACTAGAGGTGAATAAAGCTACACGGTTTGTGAAACTAGCCCCTAAAATCTACCTTTAATTATTTGTTAGCCCCTGCTGCTTTAATTATTGTATAAAATGTGAATCTAATTATAAATAAATTAATATATGTATTATTAAGCTCCATAATTATACATTAAACATATTAAAATGTCTTTTTCAATAATTTCTATGTTTTCACCATTTAATTTAAATAATGTTTATTATAGTCGTTTAGTATAGTTTTCTTAAAAAGAAATATAAAAGAAATTGCAGCATATGTGTTTCCCAATAACAAAAATATGTAATTATGTTTATCCAAAAAAAATATGATTTAGTTTTGTATTCTAGTTTTATAAGTTTATGTTTATTTACACTAAAGGAAAACAGAGTTTTCTAAAAATGCTAAAATAATAAAATTAGTGATCATATCTTTAGATTGAAAAAGATGGGCTATAGGTTTGAATATAGTTTCCCTAACAAACTTAGGCTAAATGTTTTCCTATTAAAATGATAATTATTTATTATCCTTTCACATAAAACTTATTTAGTCTTACATTTAAGTTATCCATAATTATATGATTTGCAATATTAACTTGCCATAGAGCTTTTTCTAAAAGAAAAGTTAAAAATGGATTAATACTATGTTCATGTTCCTTTTAATAAAAAGGATAGTTTATATATTGTTTTGAATATAAGATTTCATAATAAAAAAGTATAGGCTATGTGTCTTCTTAAATAAAAGCAAAGATAATTATTGTTTAGTTATTTTCCACATAAAATATATCTAAGCTAGTATATTAAGTTTTCATGATGCTTTATTATATATGTTTTATAATGCTTCATATTATAATAATGTGTTTTATAATAATGTGTTTCATAATGCTTCATAAATAAATGTTTAATAAATATGTTTTAAAATCTTTTTAGCCCATAACCTTAGATTCCACATATGGCTTTTCTAAAAAGATTGAAAAAACGTTCATAAGCTTATAGTTAAGTTGTTTTCATGCTTATGACTTGTTTTATAAATATAAATCAAACCATTTTGAAAAGAGCATCTTTCATTACAACCTCTACTTATGTTTTTGAAAAGTGAGTAATCTTTTATTATGTGTTATTTTAGTCTTGTTATGGTGATTATTGTACGTTATTGAGTGGTGTTTGTGCTTCCTAATTGTTTGTGTATTGTTTAGAGGTTGATCCAATTAGTGTGAATCAAGATCAGTTTGAGGAAGAGATTTAGGTTTTCTTTAAGCAAGGCAAGTGGACTTCCCCCTCTGCGTTTTCTGTCTGATCCCATACAATACATTTAATAAAGTTTACATTCATGATATGCATAATTTGATGGGTTACCTATTCAAATACACCTGACCTTTCCAACCTTATTCCTTGAACAAACCTAGGTATTGTACTTTACTTTAGTAGCTATGCTATTGCTACAACTTTAACTTTATCCAGTCACTCATGTTTATGATATTAATGTTCCAAATGGTAAGTTTACATTATTGTTGTTAATCCGTGATTAAACAAGATTATATGATTTAATTGGAACATGGAGTAACCACCCATGAAAATAGTGCTACCATGAGGGTGGTATGGGATGCCCTTGGCTAAATAACTAGGGAATTCTTATGTTGGGTGCTGGTCGTGGTCGATCGGAACGGGGGCATCTGTCAAGCGCTTATATTTCCAGCTCAGGTAGATTGGATACAGGCATAGTTCCCAAGCTTTATCCTGCAGACTAGTCTATAAGTTGGTTACGTCAGGTGTGCTCTATGCAGTTTGACCATTTCCAACATTTGCATAGTGTGGACTCTAGGGAAAAGCCTCGTAGTGAGACCCTAGCCATTCACCTCGAAAGTGAATATAGGTCTGATCAACCTAGGCTAGAAGGGAATCATGACTCATGGGTAAAGATGTGCCACCTCTACAGAGTGAAAAACTGATATATCAGTCGTGCTCACGGTTACGATCGGCCTAGACCCTCACATGATAATTAAACTTCAAGATGGAAAAAATAGTGATCGGTTTTGTTTAAGTGGTATGCTTAAGTGGTTCTCTCAAGAGGTTGAGCTTCATGCTGATGGTATTTGGTCAAGTGATTTAAGTTTATGCTGATTATGAATTATGCTTAATTGGGTTCGGTATATACTATACCTAGTAATCAGGTGTTGATAATAAAATGTTGACCAACTAAAATGCTAACTGCATTGAACTTTAACCTTACCTTGCTACCGTGCATTTTCACCCCACTTGCTGAGCCCCGACCATAAGTGAGCTCACCCTTGCTTAAATTTTGATCATAAGTTTGCAGATGAAGATATGATATTGAACTCTGTTGGGGGCCTTCATCTTCCGAAGGTCCTCAAAAACACGACTAACATGTTATCCAAGTATAATATATTGTCATAGGAACCTTCGGCCTGAGATGAAGGTGCACACGGTATGAAAGGCACGATCTAGGAGAAGGATGAACCAGTTTCGAAGCTACGGATGGAGAAGCTTCGGCTCAGCGGTGGAAAATGAAACCGACCTAAAGAGGAAAAGGTTGTCTAGCCCTTGATATATTACCCTTAGTCAATAATAAATGTCTAGGGCATGGATGTAATTTTACACAGGCTGCGTCCTGTGCCTATAAATAGATGAACAGTAACACCATACTGTTCACGCTGACCTGTATTCACTCGCACGTCACACTTAGATTCTTACCTTCTGTCAAGCCGAAGGTACAAATGTAATTCAATATCGTTGATGTTTATTCATGGTTAATTATTAAGAATATAAATAATCTGATGATTTAAGATGATTATTTGCATTCTTTATATGTAACTCATGCTTCTGCTTTTCATTATGTATTGAGATGATGAAGGTATGCCCTTCATGACCTTCGTCTGAAGATCATTATATCCTGAGGGAAATAATGCTTCGGAGAACGAAGGCCTTTAACCATTAACATATGTGTTGCCTTGTTCTTAATTCATAGCATTTGAGAACAAGTCTCCAACATTGGCGCCCACCTCCGGTGAACTCATTCGACCACCTTTGGCAAGCTATGACCTTCGTCATGCCGCCGAACAAAGCTTCAGCGCTGGGGGCTACATTGCAGCCACTGGACGTCAACCAAGAAACACTGTGTGAAGCTAGAAGCCAAAAAAGGAAGGCTACAAGTCCAACGCCTCAGAAGGAGGAGTTGGACCAAGAAATAAGGGACCTCGAAGCCATCCATCAACAGGTCCAGAGGAAGAAGGAGAAGATGCTTCATCTTTCTGATCTTCAGAGGAAGATCGATGAGGCTGCTAAGGAAATGCATCATCTCACTCAAGATGACCAGGATCGAAGACCTCAACGCAGAGAGCTTCGTCAGGACAATTCCTACGATGATGATGAATGGTAATGATGATTTCCATCATGGAAATTTTGCTTTTGATGATGCCTCTCCTCTGTGAGCAGAACTGCAGGCTACCCCATGGCCCCCATCATAGAAGCCACCCCAGCTCCCTATGTATGATGGGCACTTAGACCCAAAGCAGTTTTTAATAAGCTACGAAGCAACCATATCTTCATATGGGGGCAACACAGCAGTCATGGCGAAATCCTTCGTCATGGCAGTCAAAAATGTTGCACAAACATGGTACTCTTCTCTCCGGCCAGGAACAATCACATCATGGCAAAAGCTGAAAGCCATGCTGATCACCAGCTTCCAAGGGTTTCAGACAAAGTCAGTCACTGCTCAGGCTTTGTTCCAGTGCACGCAAGATCATGAAGAATACCTCCAGGCGTATGTCCGAAGGTTCCTGCGTCTGAGGGCACAAGCGCCCACAGTGCCCAATGAAATTGTCATTGAGGCCATGATCAAAGGGCTTCGGCCAGGACCTATGGCTCAATACTTTCCAGGAAACCCCCTCAGACCCTGGAGAAGCTCCTTCAGAAGATGGATGAGTACATCCGGGCTGATAATGATTTTCGCCAAAGAAGGGAAGAAGCCTATTGGTTTTTTGAAATGACTAGGGGCTTCGGAGGAAGAATTCACCCTAGGCATGTCAGATCAATCCATAACTCCAGCCAGAGTGATGACAGAGGAAGCTAGTTGCAAAGGCCACAACATAGCTCCCAATCCTCAGGACAACAGCAAAGCTCTTTCAAGCCACCAGCCCTAAGGGGCAGGGGCGGCAGGGGCTTCGAAGGAAGGTATGAAGATCAGCCCAGAAAGCTCTATTGCTTATTCTGTGGTGAAGACAAGGGCCACACTACAAGAACATGTCAGGTCACGATTCAGAAGCAAAAGGAGATTTCCAAAGCAGAGGCGCGGTAGAATCAGCCGAAGCAGGTCTTACATACTGCTTCATGCTATTCTCCCTACGTACTAGAATATGTAGGTAATCAACCTGCGGCTTCTGTTGCTTCGGCAAGTCATTCACAAGCTTCCTGGCCCTAGCTCCCATTACCACCACCATTGCCACCTACTCGCACCCGAAGCCACCAGCCAGAAGGGCACCAGCATGCCCAAAAGCAGCGTGACTTCCGGGAGGAGTCCGAAGCTCGTACAGTCAATAGCACTGTGCCAGAATCAAAGCATATATACTGAGGAATATCCTACTTTTGATGTATATCTTTTATGCCATTTTATTTTTGTACAAGAAACAAGTAACGGAGGACTTAATTTTGATTTCTTGTAATAATTGTGCTTGCATCAATGAGTAAAATTTACCTTCCTCACAGACTTTCGAAGCTCGAAAGACGTCTCTAAGGAAGCGAAGTAAATTCTGAAGCTCAAAACTCATTCCTAAGGGAATGCAGAGCCAAAAAATTACGATTCGAAGCTAGAAAAGTCGTTCCTAAGGGAGCGCAGTGTAAGTTTTCTGCTCAAAAGTCGTTCCTAAGGGAATGCAGAGCCAAAAAATTACGATCCGAAGCTGCAAATGTCGTTCCTAAGGAAGTGCAGCGTAAGTTTTCTGCTCAAAAGTCATTCCTAAGAGAATGTAGAGCCAAATACCACCGAAATATAAGGTGAAGAAGCACAAAAGTCGTTCCTAAGGGGATGTAGAGCTTAAATGCCACCGAAATAGAAGGTGAAGAAGCTCAAAAGTCGTTCCTAAGGGGATGCAGAGTCTTGTGTATTCCAGTGTGATCGCGTGTGTGTGTGTCTTCGGCATCACCATCATCTAGCATCATATCATCATATCATCCCGCATAACATTACATCATACATCATATCGCATCAACAGCAAAAAGGATTGAATACGAAGCAAATCTTGGGCAATACTTTGGTAAAAGAAAATGTGCTGAAGCACAAAGCAAACTCTGGGAAATACATTTTTATCGGACCTACCAAAGGAGGGGTTTCTTTCTTTACGAAGCATGAAAAGAAGGGAAGGTGTTTTTTCGCCGAAGGCTCAAAAATGGTACGTGCGTAAATTTCATGCATCGTAAAGAAATATATTATAGAAATTTACATGTTTGATTAATTGTTTCATACATCAAATATTATAAAGTATTATTACAATAAAATCTAATACTCCCTAAGATTTTTTTTCTGTGGCTTCATTCAATAGTTTGTCAACGACTTCGTTGATAATGGAGTTAGCAATGCTCATCACATCCATTGCTTCTTTCATGTCCGGATCAGCCAGGGGGTTGTACGGCTCCGGCAGCGGTGACAGTTCAGCTGTTGTAGGTAAACTATTAGTTCAAAGCCACAAAGTAAGTACCAAAGCTAAAATTCAAAAATAATACCTATGCGCCTTTCGCGTTCAGCAGCTTCTTCAGCTCGCCTAGCTTCTTCTCGGGCGTCATGGGTGTCTTTTTCATTCTTCTTTATAATTTCGCTGGCCAATTCTCGGCCACCGTTCACCCAGACATCAGAATAAAACTTCCCGACCATCAAAGTCGCTTCGGCTGAAGGGTCTTTTGTGTCATCTATGGAGAAGGCGGCTTCGGCTTGGGCTGTAGCTTTGACGTGATCGCATCCAGCCTTCTCCAGAATAGCCGCAATTCCCCGAGCGCTAGAGAAAGCACAAATATCCCCATGATCACTCAGGATTTCCTCTAAAGCTTCGGCTTCTCCGCTTATCCACTCAACAACGCCCTCGGGGTCGCCTCGGATAAAATTTTCCTCAGAGGAATAGGCACACACTTTGGAAAAGCTAGTTTTTAATTTCTTCACTGCAATCCAAGGATTTTTAAAACATCTGTCCTTGGATTCGCGAAGCTCCTCAATATTTTTCTCTAGCTTTGTCTTCCACCATTCACTAATTTCTTGGCTAGCCTTTGCAACCGCGCAATTTTCATAGGCTTTAACAAGTTGTTTTCGAAGGTCTTCAATCTCAGCTTTATGGGCTTCGGCCTGGGCGTTGAATCTCGCCTCATCTTCCTTCACTTTACTCACCTATGAAATTAGAATTTTGTCCTTCCCCAAGGCTTTGTTTCTCAGCTGAATCACCTCTGATTGAAGGTTGCCAAGAGCTATCATGCAGCTTTCATCCTCCGCATTCTTTTGAGCCCTCAGGGCATTGCTTAGAATTAAGCTCTACGAAAAAGAAGGATAAAGGTTTAGCATGAGAATAAAACTTTATTCCCAAATTCTTAAACTTTAAGTTTTCAAATTCTATACCTTCAGGCTGTTGTATGCAAGGCTGTCCGCAAGATCATCCTTCGACATAGCGGAAAGGCCTACCTTGAGCTTTGGAAATCCCATATTTGTAGCCATCTCCCAGCAGACAGATATCTCTTTGTTATCCGGGAGACAGTATAAGAAATCATCTTCGTCTGTACCATTGAACACTAAGGCTCCCTTCAGGTATTTCAGTTTCTGAGCGTAGTGTTTGGCTTCTAAGATTTCTTCTTCGGATAATTTTTTCCCTGAAGCATGTCGAATAATGTAATCAACATCTTCGAGAGCAGGAGATTTAGCTTTTTCTATCACGTCCTGCCCTGCTGCCATGTCGGTTTCCGGAGTGTGTTGCTCAGCCTTATCCTCAGGCACGGTAGGCTTCGTCTCAATGGGCACTGAAGGCCCAGCTTCGGCTTCGGCCTGGGCTGTGACAGCTCCGGCAACTTTTTTCGCGGGAGCAGGAGTTAATGCTTTTGTGGTTTCTATGACAGCGTCTAGCACGCTGACCATTCTCCTTCTCTTGGGAGTTGTGGCAGGAGCCTTTGTCACCTTCGGCAACTCTTCCTCTACCAGCGGGCTCAGAATTTTTGGCATCATCACTGTTTTTTCCAATTCTGGCTCTCTAGCCATATCATATTTGGCTTCGGCTAGCCCGACTATAGGCACCTTTAGCACTACAATCGATCCTTCAGCGCTCCGAGCGGTGGGCGCAGCTTGTATTGCTTTGGCAGTTGAGGAGGCCCCTTCACCAAATTCAGGCACTACGGCTGTTTCAATATATCGAGGCAGGTGGGTCAAAGCCTTTATTTTCTTGCCCTTCGGCACATCAGTGGTGGCCGAAGCGACAGTTTTCCTCTTTTTTCCTTGCCTTCTCAAGAGGTAGCAGTAATCAGGATAAATGAAGCCAATTGCATCAAAAACCCTATTCAATCTTTTCTTGCCCCGACCCCCGAAGGCTGAGGACAAGGCATCATCTTCGACCCTGGTATATGTCCCAAGCAACTCGTCGCTAGTAGCCTCAATGCATTTCAACCAGTCATCATTTGGTTCGTCGAATTTCTCCCTGTATCTGAAGGTATATTTTAATCGAACTAATCCACCTTCGCTGGATTTAGCAGTAGTCTCCTTCGGCATCTCCTAGCTATCCACAAGTGACCATACTCTGTAGGCTATGTGCTATTGAATTATGTCCCTTGTGCCAATGAAAGCACAGACATCGCTGAAAGCCTTGTGACACGCTTCGGCATCACTTTCAGTAGTCACCTTTGGCCTTCGAAGGCCGAAGCGAGACCAGATGGGGCGCTGGATAATTTCCTTAATATCCTCCCTTTCAATCAGATTATTCTTAACATAAAACCATTCCTCCATCCAGGCCCCGGGCCATCTTTTCCGGTATGTTGGAACCGGGTAGCTTGCATTAGAACGAGCAATGAATCCGTAACAACCGAAGTTGTTGTGATACTGCTCTTTGCCGGTGGCCTTTGTCTCGTACAAAAGTTCATGCATACTGCAAAAACACTTCGCGCTCGGTTCCATCCCTTGGCTTCTTACAGCCCAAACAAACAAGCCCATTCTGATTATAGCTTCGGGAGTAAGTTGATGAAGAAAGATCTGAAATATCTTTAGCACTTCAACCAAAAATCTGCTTAATGGGAACCGAAGACCCACCTTCAAAAAGCTTTTGTAAATAACCACCTCATTTTCTTCAGGAGCAGGGGCTGATATGACCATGCCATTAAGCAACACATTACAACCCCCAAGTCATACTACATCAACTCAAGTACAACCAACATCATCACTAACTCAAGCCTTTGATGGACCAATTACACGTAGCCGAGCTAAGAGGCTACAGCAAGAGGTGCACGCGCTACTTTATGAATTTCAATTGAATACTAATGAGAACTTTATGCTACCTAAGTCGTGTATGTTGATATTACTTAGGTTCACCAAAGAGAAAGGACAAAACATATCAAGGGCGAATCAGCAAGAAGAGCTATGTCCGAGTCAGTCCAGCGCAACAGAACCGTCCAGAAGAAACAGTCATATCTTTTGATTCTCAAAAGCTATTGTTGGGGGCCTTCGGCTCCCGAAGGTCCTCAAAAGTATAGTCTGATAATATTTTCCAAGTGTAATATGTGAACAGGCACCTTCGGAGCAGGCACCTTCGGAGTCATGTTGCGAATATACAAGAGCGTGGTTAAGACGAAGCTTGACTGGAATGAAAAACGATCATGACGAAGGATAAGGCGATCACGAAGCTATGTGCAAAAAGGCTTCGGCACAACAACAGAAAAGAACCGACTTAAAGATGAAAAGCCAAATTGGACCTCGAAGAATTACTGCAGTTATTAATAAATGTAAAGGGCATCTATGTAATTTTACACGGGCTGCGACCCGAGTCTATAAATAGGTGAACAGTACTCCCGTACTGTTCACGCTGACTTGGCATACGCTTTTTCGCATCACCTTTACCTTACATCAATCGGAAGGTACATTTGTAATTCGTTTTTATGAATTTAATAACGGAAATATATTGATGATAATGCTGGTATTATTACTCACATATTTTAGATATAATTATTCTGTTTACTCATTTATCAACCTGACGAAGGTCTTTTCCTTCGTAACCTTCGTCCGGGATTCAATATATCCAAAGGGATATACGGTTTCTAAGGATGAAGGAGCTTGACATTTAACACTTTTATGTTGTCTTGTTCTTAATTCGTAGCATTTGAGAACAAGTCCCCAACAGCTATGAGGGCCCATAAGTACTTTTCGGAAAGCTCTTGAAGTCTAGTTTCCAATGCTTCTAAAGCCGACTTAACCACATCTACCAGAAAGGAATTCAACCTACTTTAGTGCTGACTGGTCAGAAGGTCAACAGTCTGTTTGATGACCAAGTTTTTGTATTAAACTGAATCATTCTATAAAGATTCATTAAGCATGCTATATATGGTGAGAAAGCTTATCAAGTTAGCTTTCCAACGCAACCAGTCCCACATCATTTGGATATTCCTAGAAAAAGTTATTATCAAAATACTGAAGGCTGCGCAGAAGTCAAACAGCCACACGGAATTCAGTTCTGCAGATCTCCCGAAGAGGCTCCTTCACAACAGCACGTGAAAATACTTTTGTTTCGTGTTTATAACTCTCTAAGGCTGGTTGTTACTAGTATAAATACCCCCCTATGTCTATGATATATGGCAGTTTATGATAATCTAAAACAGAACCCTTTTTGTTCAGCTGTGTGCTAACAAATATTGAGAGTGATCTCTATCCCTTTGCTCTTGTGAATTCCTTCGCGGGATTGCAAAAGCGGCGGCTTCATCCGCTCCCAATTGGTGCTCCTACTCCCTTCGAGGTCTCCTCGATTGATTGTATGTTGTGTTGGTTGGTTCTTTGAGAGTGTGGTTGGACGAATCCTCGATTCAGGCTGCCGGTTAAAGATGGTGGTTGGCTTCGAGTTTTATTTGTCAGGTTGCACTAGTTATCACTGCTTGCAGCAAGTTATCTTGGCTTCTTCGAAGCTAGTTATCTGAAGATTGATCCTACATCGTGAAGATCGGGCATCGTGACGCATTAGGGGCAGTGCTGTCTCCCCCAACCCTCACAATAGACATGTCACGAAAGTATCTTCCCCTCATAGCGTCAACGTGACTTTGCTTAATAGTCGATTTTCCGAAGATGGTATGGCTTGGTCGCCAGGGTCGGTCCTCAAATCTTCATCTCCACTTTCTACATCAAAGTCATCACTGTCATCAGAATCTTCAGATAAATCTGCCATTATCTCCTTTGTGATTTTCTCTGTATTTGTTTTTGCCATGGATTCGTAAAACCCAGCAATAAAAGGGTCTGCAACCTTCTTCTCCTCATACATCTTCTCCTCCTCGGATATCTTCATCTCCTCAGACATCTTCTTCTCTTTAGACATGGAACAAACACTTGACTTTAAGACGAAGCTCGAAAATCAGGCGAGAACAGATAAGCAAGAGTTAAAAATCTGAGGAAATAATGCAAGCAACAGAAATGGCGCATCAAATGTCACCGTTGTGGGCTTCTATTTATACGCCTAGTGCATTGCAACTTGGCGGGCCCCATTTGTCATTGACTTTCGCTATTCTAGCGAAGGGAAGGTGTTTTTTTCGGACCTTCGGCTTAAGGCCTTCGTTCACATCGCAGTCTAAATTTGTTGTTACAAGAACAAATTAATATTATGAGGGGCTACTGTTGGGGGCCTTCATCTTTCGAAGGTCCTCAAAAACACGACTAACATGTTTTCCAAGTATAATATACTGTCACAGGAACCTTCGGCCTTGAGATGAAGGTGTGCATGGTATGAAAGGCATGATCTGGGAGAAGGATGAACCAGTTCCGAAGCTATAGATGGAGAAGCTTCGGCTCAGCGATGGAAAATGAAACCGACCTAAAGAGGAAAAGGTTGTCTAGCCCTTGATAGATTACCCTTAGTCAATAATAAATGTCAAGGGCATGGATGTAATTTTACACAGGCTGCGTCATGTGCCTATAAATAGATGAACAGTAACATCGTACTATTCACACTGACATGTATTCACTTGCACGTCACACTTGGATTCTTACCTTCTGTCAAGCTGAAGGTACAAATGTAATTCAATATCGTTGATGTTTATTCATGGTTAATTATTAAGAATATAAATAATCTGATGATTTAAGATGATTATTTGCATTCTTTATATGTAACTCATGCTTCTGCTTTTCATTATGTATTGAGATGATGAAGGTATGCACTTCATGACCTTCGTCTGAAGATCATTATATCCTGAGGGAAATAATGCTTCGGAGGACGAAGGTCTTTAACCATTAACATCTGTGTTGCCTTGTTCTTAATTCATAGCATTTGAGAACAAGTCACCAACAAACTCCATTGATGTTAGTCTAGTGATACCCCCGTCATCTTCGTGTGGAAGGATGTTCATGTTTTGCTGTACTTTGATGAATAAAGGTTAAGACATTATGTCTGTTCAAAGTGTAATATGTTAATACAATCTTTATTTACGCTTTTATGCATTGTGCTTTTGATATATTACACTTGTGACGTCAACATATGTGTGGAAATAGATCCTGGCACACATATGCTATGCATTCGGTTTTGCCCTCAAAACCGAGTGTGACAAATATCGAGTTTATTTCCTATGATGTTATGGTCATCAACATAAACTGATATGATACAGAATCCCACTTTGGATCTTTTGATGAAGACGCACGGGCAATCATCATTTTTCGTGTATCCCTTACGTAAAAGGAATCCACTCAATCGGTTGTACCACATTCTGCCTGATTGTTTTAAGCCATATAATGACTTCTGCAACTTCACGCAATACATGTTGCGTTTTGCCTTTGGATTTGGTACATCTATTCCATCAGGAACTTCCATGTATATATCAGAATCCAGTGACCCATAGAGATATGCGGTCACTACGTCCATCAACTGCAAAGATAAATGATTTTGTACTGCCAAAGATATTAAATATTGAAATGTTATTGCACTCATAACTGGTGAATAAGTTTCGTTGAAATCAACGCCAAGTCTTTGCGTAAACCCTTGTACTACTAGCCTTGCTTTATATCTCACTACCTCACCATTTTCATTTCGTTTTCGAATGAAAACCCACTTATATCCCATAGGGAAGATATCACGTGGTGTAGGCATTACAGCCGAGAAAACTTTTTCTTTTGTAAAGCGAGGCTAACTCTATTTCAATTGCTGCCTTCCACTTGATCCAATCCAAGCGCTTAGTGCACTCTGTCATGGTCTTAGGATCTAGATCATTTTGAAGGTCCTCAGCAATTTTCTTGAAGAAATATATGTTGACATTGGTAGCTTTTGTATCATAAGTTTCACTAGTCTCAACATAGTTGATGGCAATTTCATCACCCCTTAAAGACTTATCATAATTTCCCAAATTGATGTGTTAAGGGTTTTCCGATGTCCTAGCCTCGGTTATGTGCACATCTGAGCTAGGTCGCGGCTCATCACAATCCACTTGATATATTGTATCATTTTGGTGTCTGTTTACATTCTATATTGTTCTTTGCTTCTTAGCAACAGAATAGCGATTATTCGCCATACTTCTCCTCTCTAGGAGTTGACTGGTTTTACTCGATACTTCCACTCTTTCTAGTGCATTCCTAGCAGGAATGAATGATTTAGTGACACCTTTGTAATTAGTGAATGCATCTGGCAGTTCATTTGCAAGTCTCTGCAAACGTATAATCTTCTGAACTTACAGATCAGTTTCTGTAGTATGTGGATCATAACCTGGAACACTTTAAGTATTCCAATTTATTTCCTGGCATTCCTTTTGGTACTTAAAGTCTCCCCCTAAAGCCAGGAAATGTTCCTCATCAAAAATAGAGTCAGCAAAATGGGCTGTAAATAGATCCCCTGTCAAGGGTTCTAAGTACTTAATAATCGACGAAAGTTGAAATCCCACATAGATCCCCACTTTCCTGTGTGGGCCCATAGCTGTTCTCTGAGGTGGTGAGATTGGAATGTATACACAACATACAAATTTATGCAAATGGGAAATACTTGGAGGATTTCCATGTACCATTTGTATTAGGGAAGTAGAATGATATGCAGTTGGTCATAGTCATATAAGGTCGGCAGCGTGCAGAACTACATGACCCCAACACGATTGTTGGGGACTTGTTCTCAAATGCTATGAGTTAAGAACAAGGCAACACAGATGTTAATGGTTAAAGGGCCTTCGTCCTTTGAAACCTTATATCCCACAGGATATAATGATTTTCAGACGAAGATCATGAAGGGTATACCTTCATCATCTCATCATGTAATGGAAAACAGAAGCATAAATTACATATGAAGAATACGAATAATCATCTTCAATCATTATATTAATTGTATTCTTATTAAATAACCATGAATAAACATTTAATGATATTGAATTACATTTGTACCTTCGGCTTGATAGAAGGCAAGAATCCAAGTGTGACGTGCCAGTGAATACAAGTCAATGTGAGCAGTATGGTGCTATTGTTCATCTATTTATAGACACAAGACGCAGCCTGTGTAAAGTTACATCCATGCCCTTGACATTTACTATTGACTAAGGGATAATCTATCGAGGACTAGACAGCCTTTTCCCCTTTAAGTCGGTTTCATTTTCCACCGCTAAGCCAAAGCTTCTCCATACTTAGCTTCGGAACTGGTTCATCCTTCTCCCGGACCGTGCTTTTCATATCATGTACACCTTCATCCCAAGGCCGAAGGTCCCTGTTGTTGGGGACTTGTTCTCAAGTGCTATGAGTTAAGAACAAGGCAACACAGAAAATGTTAAATGTTAAAGCCCTTCGTCCTTCGAAGCATTATTTCCCTTAGGATATAATGACTTTCGGACGAAGGTTTTAAAAGACATATTTTTGTATATACAACATATGATAATGAAGAAAGAATCATATAAAATATAGAGGATAACATAAACAATTATGTATAATCATCAACTCATTTTTTCATATTATTATTATTATAGATAAAATAGAAATGATTTCCAATAACAAATGTACCTTCGGCTTGAAGGAAGATGTAAACACAAGCATGACGCAAAAGTAAAATGTCAAGTCAGCGTGAACAGTGCAGGAGCACTGTTCACCTATTTATAGGCACGGGACACAGCCCATGTAAAATTACATCCAGGCCCTTTACATTTGGTAGTGATTCTATAGTAATCCATCGAGGCCTAAATAGCATTTTCATCTTTAAGTCGGTTTCCTTTTCTGCTATCATGCCGAAGCTTTCCTGCTCACAGCTTCGGCGCTGTATCAACCTTCGTATTCTTCTCCCACAGTGGTGTTGATTTGAGTCCGAAGATACCTGTTCACACATTATACTCCAGAAACACTGTTAAATCGTATTTTTGAGGACCATCGGAAGCCGAAGGCCCCCAACAGTAGCCCCTCGCAATATTAATTTGTTAGAATGATAAATTTAGATTGCGACATGGACGAAGGCCTTAAGCCGAAGGTCCGAAAAAACACCTTCCCTTTGCTAGAATAGCAACATCCACTGACAAGCGGGGCCCTCCAATTTTCAATGCGCTGGGCATATAAATAAGAGCATACCACAAACTTATTTGGTACGCCTTCTTGCCGTTTGCTCTTGCTTACTCAACTTTTAGCTCTTTGCGCACCAACTGCTTGGCTTTTTAAGTTTTTAAGCTTCGGCTCTGAAAACAGTTTTTAGCATTTTCGAAGATGTCTGAAGGTGAAAAGGCTGCTGCCGAGATGAAGCTAAGTCTTTCTGAGGAGAAAAACCTGGGGTTTCTTGAAGCAATGTCGAAGACCAATACAGAAAAAATCACCAAAGAGATTTTAGAAGGTTTATCTGAAGATACTAATGATAGTGACAGTTATGATGTGGATAGTGGTGGTGAAGACTCCGAAGATCGCCCTTGGCGACCAAGCCATGCGGTTTTCGGCAAATCAAGTATCAAAGAAAATCATCTTGTTAACATGAGGGGAAGATATTTCCGGGACTTGTCCATTGTGAGGGCCGACGAAGGAGAGAAGACTTGCCCGACTCCTGAGGAAAATGAAGTCGTAGTGTTCCGAAGCTTTTTGAAAGCTGGAATACGATTTCCCCTGAGCAGGTTTGTCGTAGAGGTGCTGAAAATATTTGAAATTTATCTTCACCAACTTACCCCCGAAGCAATCATAAGGATGAATATCTTCGTGTGGGCGGTGAGAAGCCAAGGTCTAGAACCAGATGCAAAAAGTTTCTGCAACATACACGAATTGTTATACGAGACAAAGCCCTGGGGTAAGGAACAGTATCACAATAACTTCGGCTGCTACAGCTTCGTCGCTCGGTCTGGATCAAGCTGCCCCGTGCCAACCTTTCGGAAGAAATGGCCCGGCAACTAGATGACAGAATGGTTTTATGTGAAGAATGACCTGAAAATACGGGACGATATTAAAGGTATAATTATGCGCCCTATTTGGCAACGCTTCGGCCTGCGGAAGCCGAAGGTTGAAATGAATGAAGCTGCCGAAGAATGCCAGAGAGCCTTCGGAGTTGTTTGCTCTTTTATTGGAACAAGGGACTTGGTCCAAGAGCATATTGCCTTCAGAGTATGGCCGCTTGCGGAAAAATGGGAAATGCCGCAAGAGACCATGAAGGAGGCTGACGAAGGTGGACTTATTAGGCTGAAGTATACTTTCAAATTTGGAGATAAATTCATTGAGCCAGATGATGACTGGCTAAAAAGTATTAAAAATTTAAGTGATGAACTACTTGGGGTTTACTCAAAGGCCGAAGATACTGCATTGTCAGCAGCCTTCGGAGGCCGAAAAAAGAAAAGACTGAACCGAGTGTTTGACGCAATTGGGTTCATGTACCCCGACTACCACTATCCAACGCGAGGCCAAAAAAGAAAAAGTGCAGCTTCTGCACAGGAAACTGCTTCAGCCGCTCCCAGCGAGCCAGCACCGAAAAGACAAAGGGTAAAGGTTCTTACACACCGGCCACGCTACATTGAACCAGCTACAATGCCTGAGTTCGCCGGTGAAACCTCTTCGGCCACCGAAAAAGAACTACCTTCATTGTCGAAGATCGAAGAAAAAACTGAAGCACCCTCAGCAGAGAAAACAGAAAAACCGAGAACTAAAGGAACGAAAGTATTGGAAATTTTAAGTCCTTCAGCAAGCGCTGAGACAGTAAAAAACCAAAGGGGCCCAGCAGTAACCCCAAAAAGAAAAAGAATGGTCAATGTGCTAGATGTACTAGAGACAATTAAGTCCTCAAGCACTACCCCGAAGAAGACTGTTGAAACTTCCGAAGCGGAAACTGAAATCTTTGATACTAAATCTCCAGAGCAACAAATTGAGACTGAAGCTGGGCCTTCAGAGCCCACAAAGGTAAAATCCCTGGAAACCGAGGAAGAAAAGATGACGGAGCCTATTCTTGTTGAAGAAATCAGTGTTGTTGCCCCCGAAGCATCCCCCAAAATCCTTGATTACATTGTTCGACATGCTTCGGGGAAAAAGTTATCAGAAGAAGTTTTTGAAGCCAATCATTATGCCAAAGAATTGAAATATCCGAAGGGGGCACTAGTGTTCAATGGTACAAATGAAGAAGATTTCCTATACTGCCTCCCGGATAACAAAGAATTACTCGTCTGTCGAGAAATGGCCCGAAGCATGGGGTTTCCGAAGCTAGAGGCTGGCCTCTGCGCGATGACAAAGGACGACCTTGCGGACAGCCTTGCGTATAATAGCCTGAAGGTACAAGATCTGTGCATTTAGAAATTTTGTGATTTGAAATTTATTCTTTTATTTTTATACTAACTTTATATATATATAGGGTTTAATTCTAAGCAACGCGCTGAGAGCACAAAAGAATGCCGAAGATGAAAGCTATGAAATTGCTTTCAACAACCTTCGGACAGAGGTTATCAAACTAAGGAACGAAGCCTTGGAAAAGGACAAGATTTTAGTTACATTGGGGGACAAAATAAAGGAGAACGAAGCTGCATCTAAAGCACAAGTTGCAGCCCAAAAGCACGAGATCGACGACCTTCGGAAGCAACTAGCCCGGGCTAAAGAAGAACGCATACTTGAAGAAACGAAACGAGAACTTAGCGACCAATGGGCAAATCATTTAGAAGGAACTGTCGAAGAGCTTCGTTCGTCCAAGAAAAGATGCTATAACAAATCTATAGAATGTGTCAAGAAAATTAAAGCTAGCTTCGCCAGCGTTGGCGCATTTTCGAGTGAAGAAAACTTTACAAGAGGCAACCCCGAAGGTCCCATTGAATGGATTAATCACGAAGTTGAAGCCTTTGAAGAAATTTTGAATAGTCGCGGAGACATATGCGCTTTTTCGGGTGCCAGGGGGATTGCCACCATTTTAGAAAGGAAAGGCTGCGAACATGTAAAAATTTTAGCACAATCCGAAACTGCCTTGTCTTTTGAAGACGCTAAAGACCCTTCAGCTGAAGCTAGTATAGTTGGTGGAAAATTTTTCACCGATATCTGGGATAATGGTGGCCGAGAAATGGCCCGAGAAATTATTCAAAAAAGCGAAAAAGGCATCCATGATGATAGAAAAGTGGCCGAGGCTGCTCAGAAAAGCGCGGAGCCCGAAGGGCAAATAGGTATTAACTAATGGTTTTTATTGTGTTGTAATTTTTGATGTCAAACTTCGTTCGCCAATTGTAATAGCAATGTAGCCGTATCCTGTCCTCCCTCAGATCCTGGTAAAACGCCTCCGGGCCCTCACCCGAAGGACGACGATGAAATCAAAAAGATGGCCGAAGCTATCATGGATCAAGTTGTCAATCAACTCCTGAACGAAGCTATGGAAGTAGTACTTAGGGAAGACTAGGTGCTATTTGTAAAAACATCTGAAATGTAATATGTGTAATATACTTGTTTTTTTATGGTTCAATTCTTTACGATGCATGAAATTTTACACACATACCGTTTTTGAGTCTTTGACGAAAAAACACCTTCCCTTCTTTTCATGCTTCGTGAAGAAGAATTTTCATTTATCACAATGATATCCATAGAGCTCTGATGAAGAATTTCCAAGCTTCGTGAAAATAATTTCCGAAGCTACACTCCGAAGATCAATATCATATCTCCTTGTGACTGCATAATTTTTCCTTTTTGCAAAGCATTTTTTTGAAGATCGATATTGTGCCCCCTTCTTGTGCCATATGCAGCATGATGTATGATGCTTATGCTATGCGAAATGATGTGATGATGTTATGCTATGTAAAATGGTATTTATTCCGAAGATACATTCACATCCCTGCAATAAAACATAATCTTTTTAAATCAGCGTTGACTTTTCGCTGTAAGCCTCCCTTAGAAGCTTCTTCGCCTTTCACTTCAGCGGAATCAGCGTTTATTTTTCGCTGTAAGCCTCCCTTAGGAGCTTCTTCGCCTTTTACTTTCGGCGGTATTCGCGTTGACTTTTCGCGCTTCGCCTTTTACTTAGGCGGTATCAGCGTTTATTTTTCGCTGTAAGCTCTGCATTCCCTTTGGAACGACTTCTGAGCAGAAAACTTACACTGCGTTCCCTTTGGAACGGCTTTTTGTAACTTCAGCAAACTTACTGTGCATTCCTTAGAACGACTTTTTGATGCTTCGAAGAATTCATGCCATGCCTTTTTAAAATAAGTTTTTGATAATTCAAAAATCCTCCTTGCTATCGCAAATCTTTAAGCTTCAACAACTTAAGCCTGTGGAGAAGATATACTTTCTTTGTGGCAATCAACGAAACTATTACATGAAATTTAAAAATTGTCCTTTATTACACAGAAAATAAAACTGAATGGAAAAGACTACTATCAAAGTAGGATATTTGTCAATAAATGTGCTTCGACTCTAGCACAGTGCTATTGACTGTGCGAGCTTCGGACTGTTCTCTGAAGTCCCTTTGCTGTTGAACATATTGGCCCCCTTCTGGCTGCTGGCCTTGTTGCAGCGGTGGTGGAGGCGGAGGCTGTTGCCAGGAAGCTTGGGGTTGGCTTGCCGAAGCAATAGAGGCTGCAGGGTGAATGCCTACATATTCTGGAATATAAGGCGAATGGTACGAAGCAGTATGCATGACCTGCTTCGGCTGGTTCTGTTGTGCAGCAGCTTCTGCTAGCTCCTTTTGCTTCTGGATGGTAACATGGCACATCCTGGTGGTATGGCCCTTGTTTTCACCACAGAACAAGCAAAATGTTCTCCTTGGTTGATCTCCAAATCTTCCACCGAAGCCCCTGACACCTCTGCCTCTTGGAGCCGGCGGCCGGAAGAAGCTTTGTTGTTGCCCCGAAGCTTGTGAGGAGCACTGTGGCCTTTGCTGCTGACTCCCCTTATCATCATTCTGAGTAGAGTTATGAATTGACCTGACGTGCCTCGGATAAAATCTTCCTCCGAAGCCCCTGGTCATTTCGGAAAACCTGAAGGCTTCCTCCCTTCTTTGACGAAAATCATTGTCGGCCCGAATATACTCGTCCATCTTCTGGAGCAGCTTCTCCAAAGTTTGAGGAGGTTTCCTAGCAAAGTACTGAGCTGAAGGTCCTGGCCGAAGTCCCTTGATCATGGCCTCAATTACAATTTCGTTGGGCACTGTTGGCGCCTGTGCCCTCAATCGTAAGAACCTCCGGACATACACCTGAAGATATTCTTCGTGATCCTGAGTACACTGGAATAGAGCTTGAGCAGTGACCGGCTTCGTCTGAAACCCCTGGAAACTGGTTAACAACATGTCCTTCAGCTTTTGCCATGAAGTGATCGTTCCTGGTCGAAGGGAGGAATACCAGGTTTGAGCAACACTCCTGACAGCCATAACAAAAGATTTTGCCATGACTGCAGTATTGCCACCATACGAAGATACTGTTGCTTCGTAGCTCATTAAAAACTGCTTCGGGTCTGAATGGCCGTCGAACATGGGAAGTTGGGGCGGCTTGTAGGATGAAGGCCAAGGTGTAGCCTGCAGCTCAGCGGACAGAGGAGAAGCATCATCAAAAGCAAAATTTCCATGGTGGAAATTCTCATACCAGTCATCTTCGTTGAAGAAACCCTCCTGATGAAGGTCCTTGTGCTAAGGCCTTCGGTTCTGCTCATCCTGAGTAAGATGACGAACTTCCTCAGAGGCTTCGTCTATCTGCCTTTGCAGTTCTGCCAGCCTGGCCATCTTTTCCTTCTTCCTCTACACCTGTTGATGAAGCATCTCCATGTCCCTGATTTCTTGGTCTAGCTCATCCTCTTGCAGTGTCGGGCTGACAGCCTTCCTCTTCTGGCTTCGGGCCTCCCGAAGAGAGAGAGTCTCCTGATTGGGGTCCAGTGGTTGCAGAACTGCAGCCCCAGTTGCTGAAGCTTTCTTCGGCCCATAGCGAAGGTTTATGGTTGCCGGAGATGTTCAAAACTCAGAGTGGAAGTGAGTTCACCGGAGGTGGGCGCCAATGTTGGGGACTTGTTCTCAAGTGCTATGAGTTAAGAACAAGGCAACACAAAAAATGTTAAATGTTAAAGCCCTTCGTCCTTCGAAGCATTATTTCCCTTAGGATATAATGACTTTCGGACGAAGGTTTTAAAAGACATATTTTTGTATATACAACATATGATAATGAAGAAAGAATCATATAAAATATAGAGGATAACGTAAACAATTATGTATAATCATCAACTCATTTTTTCATATTATTATTATTATAGATAAAATAGAAATGATTTCCAATAACAAATGTACATTCGGCTTGAAGGAAGATGTAAACACAAGCGTGACGCAAAAGTAAAATGTCAAGTCAGCGTGAACAGTGCAGGGGCACTGTTCACCTATTTATAGGCACGGGACACAGCCCATGTAAAATTACATCCAGGCCCTTTACATTTGGTAGTGATTCTATAGTAATCCATCGAGGCCTAAATAGCATTTTCATCTTTAAGTCGGTTTCCTTTTCTGCTATCATGCCGAAGCTTTCCTGCTCACAGCTTCGGCGCTGTATCAACCTTCGTATTCTTCTCCCACCGTGGTGTTGATTTGAGTCCGAAGATACCTGTTCACACATTATACTCCAGAAACACTGTTAAATCGTATTTTTGAGGACCTTCGGAAGCCGAAGGCCCCCAACACCTGTGAATATATTATACTTGGAAAATATGTTAGTCATGTTTTTGAGGACATTCGGAAGATGAAGGGCCCCAACAGTAGACCCTCGCAGTATTAATTTGTTCTTGAAACAACAAATTCAGACTGTGATGTGAACAAAGGCCTTAAGCCGAAGGTCTGAAAAAACACCTTCCCTTTGCTAGAATAGTGAAAGTCAATGACAAATGGGACCCACCAAGTTGCAATGCACTAGGCGTATAAATAGATGCCCACAACGGCGACATTTGGTACGCTGTTTCTGCTGCTTGCGCTTTTCTCTCGAATTTTTAACTCTTGCTTATCAACCCTCGCCTGATTTTCGAACTTCGGCTTAAAGACAAGTGTTTGTTCCATATCTAAAGAGATGTCTAAGGAGAAGAAGATATCCGAGGAGGAGAAAATGTATGAGGAGAAGAAGGTTGCAGATCCTTTTATTGCTGGGTTTTACGAATCCATGGCAAAAACAAATATAAAGAAAATCACAAAGGAGATAATGGCAGATTTATCTAAAGATTCTGATGATAGTGATGAATTTGATATGGAAAGTGGAGATGAAGATTCTGAGGACCGACCCTGGCGACCAAACCATACCATCTTCGGAAAGTCGACTATTAAGCAAAGTCATGTGGACGCTATGTGAGGAAGATACTTTCGTGACATGTCCATTGTGAGGGTTGGAGGAGACAACACCGCCCCTGCTCCTGAAGAAAATGAGGTGGTTATTTACAAAAGCTTTTTGAAGGCAGGTCTTCGGTTCCAGTTAAGCAGATTTTTGGTTGAAGTACTAAAGATATTTCAGATCTTTCTTCATCAACTTACTCCCATAGCTATAATTAGAATGGGCTTATTTGTTTGGGATTTAAGAAGCCAAGGGTTGGAACCGAGCGCAAAGTGTTTTTGCAGTATGCATGAACTTTTGTATGAGACGAAGGCCATCGGCAAGGAGCAGTATCACAACAACTTCAGTTGTTACGAATTCATTGCTCGATCTAATGAAGCTATCTGGTTCCGACATACCAGAAAAGATGGCCCGGGGCCTGGATGGAGGAATGGTTTTATGTTAAAAATAATCTAATTGAAAGGGAGGATATTAAGGAAATTATCTAGCGCCCCATCTGGTCTCGCTTCGGCCTCCAAAGGCCGAAGGTGGCTATTGGCAGTGATGCCGAAGCGTGTCAGAAGGCTTTTAGCAATGTCTGTGCTTTCATTGGCACAAGGGATATAATTCAAGAGCACATAGCCTACAGAGTGTGGCCACTTGTGGATAGCTGGGAGATGCCAAAGGAGACTACTGCTGAATCCAGCGAAGATGGATTAGTTCGATTGAAATACACCTTCAGATACAGAGAGAAGTTCGACGAACCAAATGATGACTAGTTGAAATGCATTGAGGCTACTAGCGACGAGTTGCTTGGGACATATACCAGGGCCGAAGATGATGCCTTGTCCTCAGCCTTCGGGGGTCGGGGCAAGAAAAGATTGAACAGGGTTTTTGATGCAATTGGCTTCATATATCCTGATTACTGCTACCCCTTGAGAATACAAGGAAAAAGAGGAAAATTGTCGCTTCGACCACCACTGTTGTGCCGAAGGGCTAGAAAATAAAGGTTTTAACCCACCGGCCTCGATATATTGAAATGGTCGTACTGCCTGAATTTGGTGAAGGGACCTCTTCCACTGCCGAAGCAAAACAAGCTGCTCCCGCCGCTCGGACTGCTGAAGGATCGATTGTAGTGCCGAAGGTGCCTACAGTCGATCCAGCCGAAGCCAAAGATGATACGACCATAGAGCCAAAATTGGAAAAATAGTGATGATGCCAAAAATCTTGAGCCCACCAGCAGAGGCAGAATTGCCGAAGGTGACAAATGCTCCTGCCGCAACTCCCAAGAGAAGGAGGATGGTCAGCATGCTAGACGCTGTCATATAGACCACAAAAGCCTTGACCCCTGCTCCTACAAAGAAAGTTGCTGAAGCTATCACATCACAGGCCGAAGCCGAAGCTGGGCCTTTAGTGCCCATTGAGACGAAGCCTACCACGCCTGAGGATAAGGCAGAGCAACAAACTCTGGATACCGGTATGACAATGGGGCAGGTCGTGACAGAAAAGCTAAAGCTCCTGCTCCCGAAGCTCCATCCGAAGATGCTAATTACATTATTCGACATGCTTCAGGGAAATGATTATCCGAAGAAGAAATCTTAGAAGCCAAACATTACGCCTGGAAACTGAAATATCCGAAGGGAGCCTTGGTGTTTAATGGCACAGACAAAGATGATTTCATGTACTGTCTCTCGGGCAACAAAGAGATATATGTCTGCCGGGAGATGGCTAAAAGCATGGGATTTCCAAAGCTCGAAGTTAGTGTTGGGGACTTGTTCTCAAAGGCTATGAGTTAAGAACAAGGCAACATAAAAGTGTTAAGTGTTAAAGTCCTTCGTCCTCCGGAACATTATGTCCCTTCGGGAGATAATGCTTTTCGGACGAAGGTCATAAGAGACATACCTTCGTAAACATAATAAGTAATGACGAAGGGTTCATATAAGGCATGAAATATAATGTAAACACCATCATAGAATCATTTCTATTTTATTAACATGGAAAAATAGAAATGATTTCAAATTACAAATGTACCTTCGGTCTTGAGAGAAGGTAAAAAGTACAAGCGTGACGCAAAAGCAGATGCCAAGTCAGCGTGAACAGTACGGGAGTACTGTTCATCTATTTATAGACGCGGGACGCAGCCCACATAAAATTATATCCATGTCCATTACATTTGTTAATGACTTATGGAAATCCGTCGAGGCCCACGTAGTCTTTTCATCTTTAAGTCGGTTCCCCTTTCCGCTATCGCGACGAAGCTTCCCTGCACACAGCTTCGGCTGTGCACCGTCCTTCGTCTGGTTCAGGCTCCGTCCTGACCGTGCTTTATGTTCATAATTCTGAGTCCGAAGATACCTGTTCACATAATCCACTTGGAAAACATTGTCAAATCATGTTTTTGAGGACCTTCGGAGGACGAAGGCCCCCAACAGTAGCCCCTCGCAATATTAATTTGTTAATAATAAATTCAGATTGCGATATGGACGAAGGCCTTGAGCCGAAGGTCCGAAAAAACACCTTCCCTTTGCTAGAATAGCAACATTCACTGACAAGCGGGGTCTTTCAATTTTCAACGCCCTGGGCGTATAAATAAGACCACACCGCCAACTCATTTGGTACGCACACTTGCCATCTGCTTCGGTCCACTAAATTTTTAGCTATTGTGCATTAAGATTGGTGACCTTTTTGATTTCGAAGCTTCGGCCCTGAAAACAGTTTTTTAGCGCTTCCGAAGATGTCTGAAGGTAAGAAGATCCCTGCTGAGACGAAGCTGAGCCTCGAGGAAGAGAAGAATTTGGGGTTCCTCATAGCGATGGCGGAGACCAATACGGAGAAAATCACGAAGGAGATTCTTGAAGGTTTGTCCGAAGATACTGGTGACAGCGACAGCTATGATGTAGAAAGTGGTGGGGAAGAGGCCGAAGATCGGCCATGGCGGCCAAGTCACACGGTTTTCGGTAAGACCACTATCAAGCAGAGTCATATTGATAATATGAGGGGGAGGTATTTTCGAGATATATCTGTTGTGAGGGCTGACGCTGGAGAGAAGACTTCTCCCACCCCAGAAGAGGATGAAGTCGTAGTCTTCCGAAGCTTTCTCAAGGCTGGGCTTCGGTTCCCCCTAAGCAACTTTGTTGTTGAAGTCCTGAAGACATTTCAAGTCTACCTTCATCAAATTACCCCCGAAGCCATCATAAGAATGGGGGTGTTTGTCTGGGCTGCGAGAAGCCAAGGTTTGGAACCAAACGCTAAAAGTTTCTGCAATATTCATGAGTTATTATATGAGACGAAGCCCTGGGGAAAAGAACAATACCACAACAATTTTGGGTGTTATAGCTTCGGTGCCCGCTCCGGGTCAAGCTGCCCTGTGCCGACCTTTCAGAAGAGGTGGCCCGGAGCCTGGATGACAGAGTGGTTCTATGTGAAGAATGACTTAACAGCGCAAGAAAATGTTAAAAGTATCATTATGCGCCCCATCTGGCAACGCTTCGGACTTCGAAGGTCGAAGGTTGAAATGGACGAAGCAGCCGAGGAATGCCAAAGAGCCTTCGGCGTAATCTGCTCTTTCATTGGGACAAGGGACTTGGTCCAAGAGCACATTGCCTTCAGGGTATGGCCACTTACAGAAAAGTGGGAAATGCCGAAGGAGACCATTAAAGAATCCGACGAAGGCGGATTAGTCAGACTGAAATACACATTCAAATATGCAGATAAATTTGTTGAACCTGATGATGACTGGTTGAAAAGCATTGAAACATTAAGTGAAGAACTGCTTGGGGCATATTCGAAGGCTGAAAATACTGCGCTATCAGCAGCCTTCGGAGGCCGAAAGAAGAAAAGGCTCAACCGTGTGTTTGACGCAGTCGGGTTTATCTACCCTGACTATCATTATCCGGTATTGGGTCGCAAAAGGAAAAATGCTTCTCCTGCGACAGAAGCTACCACAAGTGCCACTAGTGAGCCAGCGCCTCAAAGGAAAAAGATGAAGGTGCTCACCCATCGGACACGCTTTATTGAGCCGGCCACAGTGCCAGAATTTATTGGTGAAATTTCTTTGGCCTCTGAAGCTACAGAACCAGCTCCAGTGCCGAAGACAGTAGAGAAAACTGAAGTGCCTTCAGCAGTAGAAAAACCGAAGACTGAAGAGCCAAAAACATCAGAAATTTTAAGTCCTTCAGCAAATGTCGAAACAACAAAAAATCAAAAGGGCCCATTGGTGACCCCAAGAAGAAAACGGATGGTGAACGTTCTGGATGTCTTGGAGACAATTAAGTCTTCAAGCACAACCGCAAAGGAGTCTGCTGAACTCGCTGAAGCATCTATTGAAGCTTCGAAACAACAAGCTGAAGCCGAAGCTGGGCCTTCAGAGCCCACCAAGGAACAATCCGAGAAAATATCAGAACCAGCCTTGGTTGAAGAAATTGACACGACCACCCCCGAAGCTCCCTCCAGCATACACGATTACATCGTGCGACATGCTTCGGGGAAGAAACTATCTGAAGAAGAAATCTATGAAGCGAATCACTATGCTAGAGAGTTGAAGTATCCGAAGGGAGCAGTGGTATTCAATGGGACAAACGAAGATGATTTCCTGTACTGTCTCCCAGACAATAAGGAACTATCCGTATGCCGGGAAATGGCTAGAAGCATGGGGTTCCCGAAACTCGAAGCTGGATTATGCGCCATGACGAAAGAGGATCTCGCAGACAGTCTTGCATATAATAGCCTAAAGGTATGGAAATTAAGCTTTTGAAAAACTGTTTAATGCGTAATTCGTTCCTTTATTCTTATATGGCATTCTTTTTCATATAGGGCTTGATTCTGAGCAACGCATTAAGAGCCCAAAAAAGTGCCGAAGATGAAAGCTACGACATTGCGCTTAACAATTTACGCTCCGAAGTTATCAAACTGAGAAACGAAGCTCTGGAAAAGGATAAGATTCTGCTTACACTGGTAGATAAAGTAAAGAAAGACGAAGCTGCTTCAAAATCCCAGGCCGAAGCCCAAAAACGTGAAATTAAAGATCTTCAGAAACAGCTGGCTAGAGCTAAAGAGGAACGCGCACTGGAAGAAACAAAACGAGAACTCAGTGATCATATGGTCAATAATTTGGAGTTAAGTATTAAAGAGCTTCGTGCATCTCAAAGGAAATGTTATGTTAAATCTGTAGAATGCGTGAAAAAGATAAAATCCAGCTTCGCCAGCGTTGGCGCCTTTTCTAGTGAAGAGGACTTTTCAAGAGGCAATCCCGAAGGTCCACTGGACTGGATTAGTCACGAAGCAGAAGCCTTCGAAGAAATCCTGAGCAGCCGCGGTGATATCTGCGCTTTTTCAGGCGCCAGGGGAATTGCTGCTGTTTTGGAGAAAAAAGGTTGTGAACATATAAAATCCTTAGCTCAATCCGAAGCTGACCTATCCTCGGAAGATATCAAAGATCCCTCGACCGAAGCCAGCATGGTTGGCGGTAAATTCTTCACTGATATCTGGGTCAATGGCGGCCAGGAAATGGCGCAAGAAATAATTCAAAGAAGCGAAAAAGGCATCCATGATGCTAGGAGAGTGGCAGAAGCTGCCGAAAGAAGTACAGAGCCCGAAAGGCAATTAGGTATTAATTAGTCGTTCTTATTGTGTTGTAATTTTTATTTCAAACTTTGCTCACGGTTTGTAATAGTAATGAAGAAATGTTCTCTTCCCTCAGAAGCTGCTGGATCGACTGCCGACCCCCACACAAAAGGGGATGATGAAATTAAACAAATGGCCGAAGCTATCATGGACAAAGTTGTTGATCAACTTCTAAATGAAGCCGCCGAAGCAGTATTAAGAGAAGACTAAATGCTATTTAGAAAAAACATTTAAAGTGTGATCTATGTAACATTTTGTACATTTGAATGTAATATACAAGTTTCTTTTCATTATTCAATTCTTTACGATGCATGAAACTCTACATACATACCATTTTTGAGCCTTCGGCGAAAAAACACCTTCCCTTCTTTTCATGCTTCGTGAAGAAGACATTCTCCGTTAAAATTATTCTGATGAAGCACGTTCATACTTCATGAAAACATTCTCCGAAGCTATACAATTTCGATATTGCATCTGATGAAGCTCGTCCATGCTTCGTAAAAAATATTCTCCGAAGCTGTATTCCGAAGATTATCATTATATTCCCTCGTGACTTTACACAATTTTCACTTTCTCAAAGCGTCCTTTCGAAGGTTGATACTGTGTCCCCTTCTTTTGCCAAATGCAATATGATGTATGATGCTTATGTTATGCAAAATGATGTGATGATGTTATGTTATGCAAATGACATTTGTTCCGAAGATACACACAAAATATATTCGTAAGCTCTGCATTCCCTTAGGAACGTCTTTGGAGCTTCTTCGCCTTTCACTTAGACGGTATAAGCTCTGCATTCCCCTAGGAATGTCTTTGGAGCTTCTTCGCCTTTTACTTAGGCGGTATCAGCGTTGACTTTTCGCTGTATGCTCTGCATTCCCTTAGGAACGTCTTTGGAGCAAAAAACTTACACTGCGCTCCCTTCGGAACGGCTTTTTGTAACTTCGGCGACTTACTCTGCGCTCCTTAGAACGACTTTTTGTTGCTTCGAAGGGTTTTTAATAATCCGAAGATCCTCCTTGTTACCGCAAATTTTTAAGCTTCAGCAACTTAAACCTGTAGAGAAGATAGGTTTTTCTGATAACCAACCACAAAACTATTATATGAAATCTGAAGTGTTCTTTATTACACAGAAAACTAGAACTTAAACGGAAAAGACTGCTATCAAAGTAGGATATTTGTCAATAAATGTGCTTCGACTCTGGCACAGTACTATTGACTGTACGGGCTTCAGATTGCTCTCTGATATCCCTTTGGTGCGGAACATATTGGCTCCCTTCTGGCTGCTGGCCTTGTTGCAGCGGAGGTGGAGGCGGGGGCTGTTGCCATGAAGCTTGAGGTTGACTTGCCGAAGCTACGGAAACTGCAGGGTGGTTGCCCACGTACTCCGGGATGTAAGGCTGATGGTACGAAGCAGTATGCATGACCTGCTTCGGCTATCCCTGTTGCGCTGCAGCATCTGCTAGCTCCTTTTGTTTCTGGATGGTAACATGGCACATCCTGGTGGTATGGCCCTTGTTCTCACCGCAGAATAAGCAAAATGTCCTCCTTGGTTGATCTCCAAATCTCCCGCCGAAGCCCCTGGCACCTCTGCCTCTTGGAGCTGGTGGCCGAAAGAAAGTTTGCTGCTGCCCCGAAGCCTGTGAGGAGCACTGCGGCCTGTTCTGCTGACCCCCCTTGTCATCATTTTGAGTGGAGTTGTGAATGGACCTGACATGCCTCGGATAGAATCTTCCCTCGAAGCCCCTGGTCATCTCAGAAAATCTGAAGGCCTCCTCCCTTCTTTGGCGAAAGTCATTATCAGCACGAATGTACTCGTCCATCTTTTGGAGCAGCTTCTCCAAAGTCTGAGGAGGCTTCCTAGCAAAGTATTGGGCTGCAGGTCCAGGACGAAGCCCCTTGATCATGGCTTCGATGACAATTTCATTGGGCACCGTTGGAGCCTGCGCCCTCAGACGCAAGAACCTTCTGACATACGCCTGAAGGTATTCTTCATGGTCCTGAGTGCACTGGAACAAGGCTTGAGCAGTGACCGGCTTCGTCTGAAATCCTTGAAAGCTGGTTAACAACATATCCTTCAGCTTCTGCCATGAGGTGATCGTTCCTGGTCGAAGGGAGGAGTACCAGGTCTGAGCAACATTCCTGACGGCCATAACGAAAGACTTCGCCATGACTGCAGCATTGCCCCCATACGAAGACACTGTTGCTTCGTAGCTCATTAAGAACTGCTTCGGGTCTGAGTGGCCGTCGAACATGGGAAGCTGGGGTGGCTTATAGGATGAAGGCCAAGGTGTAGCCTGCAGCTCAGCGGACAAAGGAGAAGCATCATCGAAAACAAAATTTCCCTGATGGAAATTGTCATACCAGTCATCTTCGTTGACGAAGCCCTCCTGATGAAGGTCTTTCTGCTGAGGCCTTCTGTTTTGCTCATCGTGAGTGAGATGGCGAACCTCCTCAGAGGCTTCGTCTATCTGCCGTTGCAACTCAGCTAGCCGGGCCATCTTCTCCTTCTTCCTCTGCACCTGTTGATGTAGCATCTCCATATCCCTGATTTCTTGGTCTAGCTCTTCCTCCTGAAGCGTTGGGCTGACGGCCTTTCTCTTCTGGCTTCGGGCCTCCCGAAGAGAGACGGTCTCCTGGTTGTGGTCCAGCGGTTGCAGTGCCGCAGCCCCAGCCACTGAAGCTTTCTTCGGTGCCATAGCGAAGGTCTACAGCTCCCGAAGGTGTTCGAAAAAACTCGAAGTGGAAGTGAGTTCACCGGAGGTGGGCGCCAATGTTGGGGACTTGTTCTCAAAGGCTATGAGTTAAGAACAAGGCAACATAAAAGTGTTAAGTGTTAAAGTCCTTCGTCCTCCGGAACATTATGTCCCTTCGAGAGATAATGCTTTTCGGACGAAGGTCATAAGAGACATACCTTCGTAAACATAATAAGTAATGACGAAGGGTTCATATAAGGCATGAAATATAATGTAAACACCATCATAGAATCATTTCTATTTTATTAACATGGAAAAATAGAAATGATTTCAAATTACAAATGTACCTTCGGTCTTGAGAGAAGGTAAAAAGTACAAGCGTGACGCAAAAGCAGATGCCAAGTCAGCGTGAACAGTACGGGAGTACTGTTCATCTATTTATAGACGCGGGACGCAGCCCACGTAAAATTACATCCATGTCCATTACATTTGTTAATGACTTATGGAAATCCGTCGAGGCCCACGTAGTCTTTTCATCTTTAAGTCGGTTCCCCTTTCCGCTATCGCGACGAAGCTTCCCTGCACACAGCTTCGGCTGTGCACCGTCCTTCGTCTGGTTCAGGCTCCGTCCTGACCGTGCTTTATGTTCATAATTCTGAGTCCGAAGATACCTGTTCACATAATCCACTTGGAAAACATTGTCAAATCATGTTTTTGAGGACCTTCGGAGGACGAAGGCCCCCAACAGTTAGCCTTTCCGCCATGTCAAAGGATGACCTCGCGGAGAGCCTTGCATACAACAGCCTGAAGGTACAGGAATTGTAAACTTAAAGTTTATGAATTTGGGAATTAAGCTTTTATTCTCATGCTAAACATTTATCTTTCTTTTTCACAGAGCTTAACTCTGAGCAACGCCCTGAGGGCTCAAAAGAATTTTGAGGACGAAAGCTGCACAATAGCTCTTGGCAACCTTCGATCGGAGGTAATCCAGCTGAGAAACGAAGCCCTGGAGAAGGACAAAATTCTAATTTCATTGGTGAATAAAGTAAAGGAAGATGAGGCGAAATACAACACCTAGGCCGAAGCTCATAAAGTCGAGGTTGAAGACCTTCGGAAAAAACTTGCCGAAGCCAATGAAAATTGTGCGGTCGCAAAGGCTAGCCAAGAGATTAGTGAATGGTGGAAGACGAAACTAGAGAAAAATATTGAGGAGCTTCGCAAATCCAAGGAAAGATGTTTTGAAAAATCCTTGGATTGTGTGAAGAACTTAAAATCTAGCTTTTCCAAAGTGGGTGCTTATTCCTCTGAGGAAAATTTTATCCGAGGCGACCCCAAGGGCGTCTTTGAATGGATAAGTGGGAGAAGCCAAAGCTTTCGAGGAAATCCTAAGCGATCGCGGGGATATTTGTTCTTTCTCCGGTGCTGGGGTAATCACAACTATTCTGGAGAAGGATAGATGTGATCACGTCAAAGCTACAGCTCAGGCTGAAGCCGCCTTCTCCATAGACGACGCAAAAGACCCTTCAGCCGAAGCGACTTTGGTGGGCGAAAAGTTTTATTCTGATGTCTAGGTGCACGGTCGCCGAGAATTGGCCAACAAAATTATAAAGAAGAATGAAAAAGACACCCATGACACCCGAAAAGAAGCTAGGCTAGCTGAAGAAGCTGCTGAGCGTGAAAGGCGCATAGGTATTATTTTTGAATTTTAGCTTCTGTAGTTACTTTGTTGCTTCAAACTATTAGTTTACCTACTACAGCTGAACTGTCGCCACTGCCGGAGCCGTACAACCCCCTGGCTGATCCGGACATGAAGGAAGCATTGGATGCAATAAGCATTGCTAACTCTATTGTCAACGAAGTTATCGACAAGTTATCGAACGAAGCCGCAGAAAAAATCCTTAGAGAAGAGTAGACTTTATTGTAATAATACTTTGTAATATTTGATGTATGGAACAATTAATGAGACATGTAAATTATTGTAATATATTTCTTTACGATGCGTGAAATTTGCGGACATACCGTTTTTGAGCCATCGGCGAAAAAACACATTCCCTTCTTTTCATGCTTCGTAAAGAAAGAAGCCCCTTCTATGGCAAGTCTGATAAAACTGTATTTCCCGAAGTTTACTTCGTGCCTCAGCACATTTTCATTTTGACAAAGTATTTGCCGAAGTTTTGCTTTGTATCCAATCTTTGTGTCGTTAATGCGATACGATGTATGATGTAATGTTATGCAAAATGAAATGATGACATGATGCAAAATGATGGCGATGCCGAAGACACACACACGCACGGCCACACTGGAATACACAAGACTCTGCATCCCCTTAGGAACGTCTTTTGAGTCTTTAAGCTCTACATCCCTTTAGGAACGACTTTTGAGCTTCTTCACCTTCTATTTCGATGGCATTTAAGCTCTGCATCCCCTTAGGAACCACTTTTGAGCTTCTTCACCTCATATTTCGGTTGTATTTGGCTATGCATTCCTTTAGGAACGACTTTTGAGTAGAAAACTTACGTTGCGCTCCCTTAGGAACGACTTTCTTGCAACTTCGGATCATAATTTTTGGCTCTGCATTCCTTTAGGAACGACTTTTGAGCAGAAAACTTACGCTGCGCTCCCTTAGGAACGACTTTCTTGCAGCTTCGGATCATAATTTTTGGCTCTGCATTCCTTTAAGAATGACTTTTGAGCTTCAGAATTTACTTCGCTTTCTTAGAAATGTCTTTTGAGCTTCGTAAGTCCATGAGGAAGATATATTTTACTCTGATGCAGGCACAATTATTACAAGAAATTGAAATTAAGTTCTTCATTACTTGTTTTTCTCACAAAAAATAAAATAGCATAAAAGATAAAGGTACATCAAAAGTAGGATATTTCTTAGTATATATGCTTCAATTCTGGTACAGTGCTATTGACTGTACGAGCTTCGGACTCCTCCCTGAAGTCGCGCTGCTGTTGGGCGTGCTGGTGCCCTTCTGGCTGTGGCTTTGGGTATGAGTAGGTGGCAATGGTGGTGGTAATGGGAGCTGGGGCCAGGAAGCTTGTGAATGAGTTGCCAAAGCAACAGAGGCTACAGGTTGATTACCCACGTATTCTGGTATATAGGGAGAGTAGCACGAAGCAGTATGTAAGACCTGCTTTGGCTGATTCTGCCGCGCCTCTGCTTCGACAATCTCCTTTTGCTTCTGAATGGTGACCTGGCATGTTCTTGTAATGTGGCCCTTGTCTTCACCATAGAATAAGCAATAGAGTTTTCTGGGCTGATCCCCCATACCTTCCTCTGAAGCCCCTGCCGCCTCAGCCCCTTGGGACTGGTGGCCTGAAAGAGCTTTGTTGTTGCCCTGAGGATTGTGAGCTATGTTGTGGCCTTTGAAGCTGGCTTCCTCTGTCATCACTCTGACTGGAGTTATGTATTGATCTGACATGCCTAGGATGGATTCTTCCTCTGAAGCCCCTAGTCATCTCAGAAAACCTATAAGCTTCTTCCCTTCTCTGACGGAAATCATTATCAGCCCGGATGTACTCATCCATCTTCTGAAGAAGCTTCTCTAGGGTCTAAGGGGGTTTCCTGGCAAAGTATTGAGCCGTAGGTCCTGGTCGAAGCCCTTTAATCATGGCCTCAATGATAATTTCATTGGGCATTATGGGTGCTTGTGCTCTCAGACGCAAGAACCTCCGGACATACGCCTGAAGGTATTCTTTGTGGTCCTGCGTGCATTGGAACAGAGCCTGAGCAGTGACCGGGTTCGTCTGAAATCCTTAGAAACTGGTGATCAGCATATCCTTCAACTTCTGCCATGATGTGATTGTTCCTAGCCGAAGAGAAGAGTACCAAGTTTGTGCGACATTCTTGACTGCCATGACGAAGGATTTTGCCATGACTGCAGTGTTGCCCTATATGAAGATATGGTTGCTTCGTAGCTCATTAGAAACTACTTCGGGTCTGAATGCCCATCATACATAGGGAGCTGGGGTGGCTTGTATGATGGGGGCCATGGGTAGCGTGCAGTTCTGCTGATAGAGGAGAAGCATCATCAAAAGCAAAATTTCCATGATGGAAATCATCATACCATTCGTCATCATCGTAGGAATTGTCCTGACAAAGCTCTATGCGTTGAGGTCTTCGGTCCTGGTCATCTTGGGTGAGATGACGCATTTCCTTAGAGGCCTCATCGATCTTCTTCTGAAGATCAGCAAGACGAAGCATCTTCTCCTTCTTCCTTTGGACCTGCTGATGGATTGCTTCGAGGTCCCTGATTTCTTGGTCCAACTCCTCCTCCTGAGGGGTTGGACTTGTAGCCTTCCTCTTTTGGCTTCTAGCTTCGCGTAGTGTTTCTTGGTTGATGTCCAGTGGCTGCAATGCAGCCTCCAGCGTTGAAGCTTTCTTCGGCGGCATGACGAAGGTCACAGCTTGCCGAAGGTGGTCGAATGAGTTCACCGGAGGTGGGCGCCAATGTTGGGAACTTGTTCTCAAATGCTATGAGTTAAAAACAAGGCAACATAGATGTTAATGGTTGAAGGGCCTTCGTCCTTCAAAACATTATCTCTCGCAGGATATAATGATTTTCAGACGAAGGTCATGAAGGGTATACCTTCATCATCTCAGCATGTAATGGAAAACAGAAGCATAAATTACATATGAAGAATACGAATAATCATCTTCAATCATTATATTAATTGTATTCTTATTAAATAACCATGAATAAACATTATTACATTTGTACCTTCGGCTTGACAGAAGGCAAGAATCCAAGTGTGACATGCTAGTGAATACAAGTCAACGTGAACAGCACGGTGCTACTGTTCATCTATTTATAGACACAGGACGCAGCCTGTGTAAAGTTACATACATGCCCTTGACATTTACTATTGACTAAGGGATAATCTATCGAGGACTAGATAGCCTTTTCCCCTTTAAGTCGGTTTCATTTTCCACCGCTAAGCCAAAGCTTCTCCATACGTAGCTTCGGAACTGGTTCATCCTTCTCTCGGACCGCGCTTTTCATATCGTGTACACCTTCATCCCAAGGCCGAAGGTCCCTATGAATATATTATACTTGGAAAACATGTTAGTCGTGTTTTTGAGGACCTTCGGAAGATGAAGGCCCCCAACAACGATGAAGGCAATTTGCAATTCATCAATAATGGCCTTGCAATGAGTTTAATCCTCTTGATTAGTGACTCAGCCAAACCATTCTAGGTGTGGACATATGGTACCAAGGGTTGTACTTGAATACCCAGTGCCATACAATAATCATTGAATGCATAGGATGTAAATTCAGCAGCATTGTTCATCTGGATTGAATTAATCTGATGTTCAGGGAAATTTGCCTTTAACTTGATAATTTGAGACATTATCTTGGCAAATGCATGGTTGCATGTTGATAGTAAACACACATGTGACCATCTTATAGATGCGTCAATCAGTACCGTGAAATATCTGAACGGCCTAGAGGTTGGTGTAATTGGCCCACAAATATCTCCTTGAATTCTTTCAAGGAATTTAAGCAGTTCAGCTTCAATTTTGAGATATGATGGTCTCAAAATAAGTTTTCCAGTTGCACATGCAGTGCAAATAAAATCTTTAGATTTGGAAAAACTTGTTGTAGGCAAATTATGACCAATATAATTGCATGTAATTTTCCTCATCATCCCTATGCCTGGGTGACCAAGTCGATCATGCCAAATCTGGAATGGATCAACATTTTGGAAAATTACTTTATATGCAACATGTGCAATGGTCTTAATGTATGTATAGTACAACCTAGACGTGAGTGAAGGAATTTTCTCGCATATGCGTTTGCCATATTTGTTGGGCTTGGCCAAGAAGAGAAAGTCTTCTTGATTTTCATCATGGGTTTCAATATGAAATCCATTCTGCCGGATATCTCTAAAACTCAGGAGGGTACGAGTAGAATCAGGATACAATAATGCATCCCCGATAACAATTTCAGTACCCATGGGGAGGGTAATAGTTGCTCGTCCAGAGCCAACTATCACCGCATCGCGTCCGGCGATGGTCAAAACTGTCCCATCTCTCTTCTTAAGAGTCTGAAAGTATTTGATCTCCCTAAGTATAGAGTTTGTGGTATAATTATCCACAAGGCATATTTCCTCTTCCATCGAGTTGACATCATTATGCATCTATAAATCAAGAAAAATTCTGAATAAGAATTTGTGATGCAACTTGGTAGTATACATAACACGATATTAAGTATCACAATATCGAAAGAATATTACAATAATGGTATGGCGACTCAACCAATGAGTTCACACTACTCACAGGACCCAACAGTGGTCTGTAGAGTATCTTACATCTCAGAACATGTGTTTGTATACCTCTACTTATCACAACAACATTATAAAGACAATATAGGACAGTCACACAAGCCATAGTGATCATGAATCAAATCTCCAAGCATGAGAGATTATGCCAAATCTCCAAATGGATCTTTTGACATATACTCAATGATCATATCATCAGTTTCATCTTCTTGTAGAAGGAGAGGCTTGTTGTCAATAGCATTGAGGTGCTCTTCAGTAAGAGTGTTCTTCAGTTCAGTAGAAGCAAGTGAAGAACTTCCAACCTTAGTTGATGCTTCAGCAGAATTGAAATGAGCCTCAAAACCAATCTTATCAGACTTTTCCTTCTTTAGGGATTGTTGATACAAAAGAACAAGGTGTTTAGGACAAGTGTAGTCTCTAGCAAAATGGCCCTCAATACCACATTTATGGCAAACTTTATTGCCCTTAGATGGTAGAGGCTTGCCTTTGCCCTTTTCTTTCCCTTTCTTGTGGAATTTGCGCTTATTGAATTTGCGAGGTCTAGGGGGATTCTTAAATTTTTTCTTGAATCCCTTCTTATTCTCAGTCTTATGAAAATTGAAATGCACCTCAGGCAGTGGGTCAGACCCTGGAGGGCATTGCTGAGCATTCTTTAGAAGAAGCTCATGATGTTTTTCTGCTTGGGTCAATGTATGCATAAGTTGAGAATATCTCTGGAAATTGTTAGAGCGATATTGCTGGTGCAATATCCTGTCCTCTAGGAGCATGGTAGATAGAGTATTCTCTATCTTGTCTGCTTCGGAGGGCTCTTTCTCGCAAAACTTCAATTTAGAACAAATACTATGAAGAGCATGGTTATATTCTGTAACAGATTTAAAATCTTGCAGGCGAAGGTGGTTCCCCTCATGGTTGGCTGACGGCCATATGAGTTCCTTCTGTTGTTCATAGCGCTCTTTAAGAGCTTTTCACAAGTTGTGAGGGTATCTCTCCATAAGGTACTCCTGCTTGAGATCCTTATGGATATAAAGCCTCAAAAGGAATAGTGCAGTGTTCTTTTTAACTTCATTAGCTGGAGCAGAACCAGTAATAGTTGTTGTTATAGCATCAATGATCCCACGAGAAGCAAAAGTTATTTCAATATCTGAAGCCCAAAGTTGGGTAGTTATGCTCATCAAGGGCAAGTTCCTCGAACTCTTTGGTTGACATGTTCCTACAGTCATGACCATGGACATCCATTAATTTACGCATAAATTAATAGTCACAATGGTGATGTTGTAAGCTCAAATGCAAAAACCTTAAAATTACATGTGATATAAGTTGCCTGAAGGTTCCAAACCTTCCAATTGAATAAATACTTTGAATATTAGTGAGCAATGTATAGATAATCCTCAAATTAATGAGGTAGATCTCCTAGTAGTGGGCAAAAAACTTGGTGCCTAAAAGCACGGTCTCTGGGCTGATAAGTTCATGAATGAACAAACCACATCCTATGCTTAGGTCTCCACTACCCATGCTCCACTAATTATCAAAGTAATATTCAAGAACTCCATATCCTATTATTTTGGATAGCACGTATAGGTAATCATCCCGAAAGATGTAGACTTTATAGAGATAGGCATTTAGAATGCTGCCTCAAGCACGATCTCTGGGCTACTAAACTCTATAAAAGAATTTAGCGCAGCCAATGCTTAGGACTCTATCTCGCTGTGTTCTTAGTCGAAAATAATGTAATTTTATTTTTCATGAATATTGTTAAGTATGAACTTAATAAAAACAATATTTGTATGCAAACATAAAAGAATGCAAAATAATAGCAAGTAGAGATATATGAATTATAAATATAAAAACAAAAATAATTTACGAACTAAAGTCTGCTATATTCAAAATAAAAACAAACAGGTATTTACAATATATGTAGCAATCCGCAGTCTAAATAACGAATTTAGACTCCTAACACAAGTTTAAAACTAAAATTACATATAAAACACAGTCTCATACTTAAATTCAGAATTAAAATGATAAAATATGCCATATTGGGCCCTTGAAAGTAGCCCAGACGGCCTGCCAGACAGCGGCCTGGTGGCCTGCACACCGGCCCAGCCTGGCTGGCCAGCCCAGGTGGTCCGCCAGAGGCCAGCATGCCCATTATAAATGGGAGCGGTTATGCTAGCTCCAACAAGACCCTCTAAAGGGTCCTGTACCCTAAATTTAGAGAATGAGGACGTCCTCTACTCCCTCCAGCAACGTCCTCTAAACGGTCCTCTAAATTTAGAGAACACTGTTGGATCCTCTATATGTAGAGTTTCTCTAAACGGTTCTCTATCTATTTGAATACTTTAAACAACCGGTTTAATAAAACTAAAATATGTACAATATATTTGAGAGTATGACAAATACGTATGTACAAAAATTAAAAAATTAAAAATGTGTTTAATATAGGTATTTACATATAGAGGATGTGATTTAGAGGACGTTGTTGGAGAGAAAGTAGATATAGGAGATGGAATCTTTTAGAGAAGACTGTAAAGGACGGATATAGAGGATTTATATAGAGGACGTTGCTGGAGACAGTCTTAGGGTTTGCCAAACCCTAACCGCCCAAGCCTCCCCAGCCACCGCCCACCTGGGGCCGAGCCTAGGCCGCTGTCAGGTAAAAAGCCGACCGCTTGCTGGACTAGCTAGCGCTCAGGGCGTAGAGCTTCCTGCTCGCCCAAACGCACTCGCTAGGGTCAAGCCACGCGCCTGCGCAAGGGGCCGCGCCTGCACCCGCTAGGACCGCCATCTGGCCAGAGTGGCCTTTGCGCCGTCGTTGTCTGGCCGAAGTGGCTAGAAGCCGCAGCAGCTCCGCCCCATGTCGCGCTGCCATCCATCTCTAGCTCCGGCTCTGCCCGCCTGGGAGCCTGGTGAGCACCCGCCGAGAGGCCCTCACACCTGGGGCTGACCACGGCCTCATCGGCGACCGACCGTCCATGCCAGGCCTGACCAGCCGTGCCGGGGGCCAGCCTGCACAGGGACCCGCGTCTGCAGTGGCCTGGTCTAACGCGTGGCTGCCAGGGAGCGCCGCTGGCCCTCCGTGCGCACCCTCGCCGGGGCACAGGACGCCGCGCTCGTGCCCGAGGCGCCGTGGGCCGGTTGCGCCCGCGCCCGGTGCATCCACGGCCGAGCGCCTTGTGCTGAAGCCGTGTCGGGGAGCCGCCAAGGGCCCATGCTAGGGTCCGACTGCACCCCCACCGCAGAGCGCCGCCACGGCCTCACGCCGCTCCCCCACCCCTCCCCCAACTGGCCGTCGAGGCGGTAATCGCCTCCGGCCGGATCGAGGGCCATTAGGCCCTTCCATTAGAGGAGGAAGATGGGGCCACCCCATTTGGGCGGTGGCTAGTGAAGATGACGCATCCGCGCGGAGCGTCGACGACGGCGCGAGGGGGCTGCCCACGACGGGCAGTGATGGCCCCGATGACCACCAACGTCGGCGGAGTTGGTGAACGGCGTCCAACTGCTGCTGCAGCAGGTGGAGGAGACGGTAGTGCCGCCAGATCGATGTTCATGGGGCGGTTGCCGATGACTCCGCGTCACACACCGGCACCGGTGGTGACGGGGACGTAGTGGGGAGGCCGCACTCCACCGGCAGTGGTACGACCGCTGTCCACCCGTGCAGCACACAGAAGTGCACAATTTGCACTTGCACACGACGTTCAGGGATGGCGTGCACTGGTGGGATCGTTGTGTCTTGCCCAGCAGCGAACGCCTCCAACATCGCATCATCAATAATTAGGGTTGAAAACGGACGGAAAAAATCCCATCCCGACCCATACCGTTTTCTACATTTTACCCGACCATTTCCGTATTTACGGAAAAATATGGAAATGGGACAGAAACGGGAGAGAGCTTATTCCGTCTGTTTTTGCGGGATCCCGTTTTTTCCGGATTGAACCCGTATTTATTCCGTATTTGACAAATATGGGACGAGCCTAATATGCATTAGTATATAAACTAAATCCTCGTGTATTTAGGTGACAAATTATAGCACAATTGGGCATTGTAACCACCGGCTCTTTTCAAATGACAAGTGATCTAAAGTCTTAAACAACATCAGATGTAGCTAAATGTACACATTTAGCAACCAAACAACAATAGAATGTTGCCTCTCTATATCTATTTGTTTTATGTTATTGTTCTGCCAATCAATCACTAGTCAAACATCAATAACATTTCTATTTGTATTAAATTATGAGTTTTCGTTAGTATTTTCGTTTCCATTCGTTTTCGCAATTCCGTTTATCCCGCTCCCATTTCCGTTCTCGACTATTCCGGACCCGATCCCGTTTCCGATGATAAAATGTGGATATGGAAACGGGAGAGGGTTTTTCCGTCCGTTTCCGTCCGTTTTCATCCCTATCAACAATGTGTGGAACTTCGCGCATACGACGGATGCGCAGAGAGATGGTTTGCTCCATACATTTCTGTTGATTTGAAGAACACTCCCTCTATTCTTGTCAAGAACAGCAAGCCTTCTTCCTCTTCTTCCTCTGATTTCTTGAGATAGGCTGATAACATATTGTAAACCACTCAGTGGCGAAGAGAGTAAAGAGGGACAGAGAGAAAAGTAACAGACATACTGATTATTATGTCTTGTTTATTGCAGTGACTTCACTTTATATACAAGTGGTCTCCCAAGAGATATATTCCTTGGAAGAGAACTATCATGGGTTGATCATATGTACACTAACCAGCCTCCGTCCACTCTAACCGTTTGGACCCAGCCAGCTAGGGGTGAAAACGGGTCGGGTATATCCATCAGGTACCGAATACGGATAGTGCAAATACCCATTTTTCGGATACGGATTCGGGTATTTTATATTCGGGACGGATACGGGTAATACCCGGATACTGTAGCTTCGGATACGGGTTGGATACGGAACGAGGACTTCCACTCTTGAGCTAATGGCTTCATTTAGCAACCAAGTTGTAGCACCTTCGACTGCGAAGCTGGTGCTCCCGATAACAGGCGGTTCATGCTCAGAGCCAGCCAACAAGAAGCAGAAGAAAGAAGCACAGAGAAGGGTGCAGCATGTTGGAGTACAGGGACCCTTCATCAAGTCCAAATGGTCCTATATCCCAATTACCTTCTCCCAAGAGGATCTTCAGCTCAAGGATTACCCCCATAATGATGTTATGGTCATATCTTGTGTCATCAAGGGGTTTCTGGTCCATAATGTTCTGGTTGACACAGGCAGTGCAGTGGATATCATATTTGCTAAGGCCTTCAGACAAATGCAAGAGCCAGAGGATAAGATTCATGATGCTACACACCCTCTCTGTGGCTTCAGAGGAAGGCAAATTGTAGCACTTAGAAAAATTACAATGCCAGTAACCTTCGGCTTTGTTCATAACACAAGGACTAAACAAATTGTTTTTGATATTATTCACATGGAGTATCCATACAATGCAATCATTGGTCGAGGGACACTCAATGCTTTCAAAGCTATACTTCATCCAGCATACTTATGTATGAAAATACCTTCGGAGCAGGGGCCTATTGCTATCCATGGAAGTCAAGAGGCTGCCAGAAAAGCTGAAGGAAATTGGACAGATTCAAAGGCAATCCATAATATAGATGGAGCTGAAGCCTATGAGCAGTATAAATACAAAAGAGAGAAGGCCACTTCGGCGAATCAGCCAAAGCCTATGCTCTTATGTGAAGACATAGCAGAACAAAGGGTATTGCTAGGGTCTCAGCTATCTGAAGAACAAGTGAAAGCTCTCTTGTGGGTTTTGGTGTTTGGATGACAACTCAATTAAAGGACTAACAAGTGTGCTAAGTGTTGAACAGGTGCTTAATGTAAAGCTAACAGGGTTCAACACAAGTGAACAAGTGTGATGGTCCAAGGACTAGATTATGGATAGATAATGGACATCACAAGTAAGATGGACATTGCATAAAGTGAGACTCGGGTGCGTAGCTCGGAGATAACTGATCAAGCCAAGGATGGAGGCAAGAAGAGCTTCGAGGTACCAAGTGCACGGGAGAAGGTCAAAGAGGCTGAGGAACCCAAAGCCAAGGGTGAAGAAGAAGACTTGCAAAGTCAAGGGTGATCGAGTTGAGAAGAGCTATGCCACATCAAGGATCACTACATAAGGACGTGACTTACAACCAATGAGGAAACATCTAGAGTTATGTGGTGTAAGTCATAAGGCTCAAGATCAAGCTCTAAGAAGTGAACAAGGTCACTAGAAGAACCAGTATCAAAACCAGAACTGGAAGCAGCCCAAAAGAGCTAAGTGCACCTTGATCCGTAGTTTGGATTGTTCCTATGTTTGGAGATATTCTATGTGACCTTTGCAGGATGTTGGAGCTCAGAAATGTCAATCTAGATCAAGTTAAGCTGACTTGATGATTTATAAGTCCAACATCAATCTTAAGCATGTCAAATGCTAGAGAGGTGAAAATCCAAGGGAAGGTATGTTTCTAGACTTAGTACATTGGTTTTTGTGTACTAACATATTT
Organism: Zea luxurians; assembly: GCA_029449295.1. Lineage (NCBI taxonomy): Eukaryota > Viridiplantae > Streptophyta > Magnoliopsida > Poales > Poaceae > Zea > Zea luxurians. The sequence goes on along the minus strand of JAOPSE010000005.1, from coordinate 4,790,199 downwards.
GGCTAAGTGTTAGAAACAGAGAGAAGAAGAAAAAAAGAGAAAATACAAAAAGAAAAAGACTTGGCTGGTGCAGCCATGACTATGCGCAGCCTGAGTGCACCGGACAGCGTCCGGTGCGTCAGGCCGGCGTCTGGTCAATTGGCCGCTCTCGGGAATTCGTCGACGGCGTTTGGCTAAAATTCACCGGACTGTCCGGTGAGCCAACGGTCGGCCAGACCAACGGTCGGCCGTGCAATCCGCGCGTGACGCGCGGCCGAGCCAACGGTCGGATGGGGGCACCGGACTGTTCGGTGTGCACCGGACAGTGTCCGGTGCGCCAACGGCTCCAAGTCTGCAATGGTCGACTGCGCCAATTTTGGAAGGAGATCCGCACCGGACAGTGAACAGTTGATGTCCGGTGGTGCACCGGACTGTCCGGTGCGCCACCCGACAGAAAGCAAGTATTGCTTTCCAAATGGGATTCCAACGGCTCCTAGGCCCCTTGGGCCTATAAAAGGGACTCCTAGGCGCCTCCATCATAGATAAGTGCAGCCAATGATAGTATACATCACTCTGATCAATTCTCACTCTCCCTCTTGTGTGTATCTCTCTAGTTTGTGTAGAAGGCAAAGCTATAAGCCTTTAGAGAGTGGAGAAGTGATGCTAAGAGCTAGAGCAAGGTCTTGAGCATATTGTTACTCTGTCGGAGTGCTGCTAAGAAGATTGTAAGCAGCCGCGGTTTCGTTGTAACCATCTCAACATAGTGGAAGGCTCTATCTGTCATACTGACAGATCTGAGCAAACGGAGGAAGGAGTTGAAATAGACTCCAAGCCCAGGTGTGGCTAACTCCAACGAGGACTAGGCAAGGGTTTCAGGCTGGGCCGAACCTCGGGATAAATCCTTGCGTCTGTGTGCTCTGTTCTGTATTGTGTTCTGACTCTCTGTCTTACTCGCTTTTATATCTGCACTTCAACACTTATCGGTGGTACAAGTTATATTTGAAGTGCAGGACATTTTGAGACATGATCTTCTATTCCGCTGCAATCTACTCGAAGGGTCTTCTCATTCCACTATGTTCTAGTCTTCAAGTAGAGTAAGAATTTAAGTTTTAAAGTGATAATTTTTGTTTCGCCTATTCACCCCCCTGTAGGCGACATCCAGATCCTGTTCCCAGGCAAAGGGAACTTTCAACAAGAGAAGACTTTGCTAAGATTCTTATTCAACAATAAAGATGTCTTTGCTTGGTCTGCCAATGATCTCTATGGTGTCAACAAAGATGTCATTGAACAGTCACTCAACGTGGATCCATCCTTCAGGCCAAGAAAACAAAGGCTTTGGAAAATGTCTGAAGACAAAGCTAAAGGTGCTCGAAACAAAGTGAAGAGACTTCTTAGTGCTTGTGTTATCAGAGAGGTGAAATACCTAGAGTGGCTAGCTAACACTGTTATGGTGAAGAAGGCCAATGGCAAATGGAGAATGTGCATTGATTTTATAGATCTTAACAAGGCTTATCCGAAGGACGAATTCCCATTGCCAAGAATAGACTCCCTAGTGGATGCAGCAGCTTCTTCGGGGCTCATGAGTCTACTGGATTGTTATTCTGGCTATCATCAAATATGGATGAAGAAGGAAGATGAGCCAAAGACTAGCTTCATAACCCCTAGTGGCACATATTGTTATCTTTGGATGCCTAAGGGGCTCAAGAATGCTGGAGGAAGCTTCAACAGAATAACAGCCAAGGTCCTTCATTCTCAAATAGGCAGGAATGTACTGACCTATGTTGATGATATCATAGTGAAAAGCACGAAGCAAAAAAATCACATTGTTGATTTACAAGAGACATTTACTAACTTCAAGCAAGCTGGCCTGAAGTTAAATCCAGAAAAGTGTGTTTTTGGGGTAAAGAAGGGCAAGTTCCTTGGCTATCGGATGGAGCCGCCAAGCACAAAAAAAGGGGGCCCAACGGCTGGCAGGGAGGCGAGCATCATTAAATAGATTCATATCCAGACCAGAAGAAAGAAATCTGCCATTCTTCGAAATACTGAAGTCAGCTGAAATCTTTCAATGGGGCTCGGCACAGCAAAAAGCCTTCGAAGAGTTGAAGCAATATTTGATTGATTTAACAACATTAACTCCACCTGCGCCAGGGGCTCCATTGCTATTATATGTGGCAGCTTCACATTCTACAGTGAGTGCGGCGCTGGTACAGGAGACGATAGATGGTCAAGTTAAAAAACAAGCTCCAGTGTACTTTGTCTCTGAAGTTTTAAGTCCATCAAAGAAAAATTATATGGAATTGGAGAAGGTGTTGTATGCTGTATTAATGGCCTCCAGGAAGCTTCGACACTATTTTCAAGCATACCACATAATTGTTCCTTCGTCACAGCCTCTGAAGGACATTATGAAAAATAGAGAAGCTACTGGAAGGATTGGAAAATGGGCCGCAGAGCTTAATGAATTTACCATTGACTATGTGCATAGATCCTCAATTCAGTCCCAGGCGTTAGCAGACTTCATCGCTGACTGGACGCCAGGGGCTCAGAAAGAAGAAATAAACAAAGACACCGAAGCTTGGATAGTGTTCTGCGATGGTTCGTGGGGAACCTTCGGTGCAGGAGCGGTGTTGGTGACTTGTTCTCAAATGCTAAGAGTCAAGAACAAGGCAACATAAAAATTGTTAAATGTTAAAGTCATTCGTCTTTCAAGACATTATATCCCTTCGGATATAATGAATTCCAGACGAAGGTTATGAAGGAAAAGACCTTCGTAAGTCCAACACATGATGAAGGAGAATACATACATGGAATACGAACAATAATACAAATATTATCATCAACTTATTTCTATTTTGTATTATCAGAGTCATAATAACAAATTATAAATGTACCTTTAGATTGTCAAAAGGTAAAGATACAGGCGTGATGCGAAAAGCAGATGCCAGATCCGCGTGAACAGTACGGGAATACTGTTCATCTATTTATAGGCACAGGGCGCAGCCCGTGGAGAATTACATTAATGCCCTTTACATTTATCAATAATTCTATAGTGATTCTTCGAGGTTCAATTTATCTTTTCACCATATAAGTCGGTTCCCCTTTTCTGCTGTCATGCCGAAGCTTTTTCTGTGCATAGCTTCGTGATCATCTTATCCTTCGTTATGATCGCCTTCCGTCCTATTCAAGCTTCATCTTGACCATATTCCTGTATACTCGTGGCCCAATTCCGAAGATACCTGTTCACATATTTCACTTGGAAAACGTTGTCAAATCATATTTTTGAGGACCTTCGGAAGCCGAAGGCCCCCAACAGTAGCCCCTCGCAATATTAATTTACTAGAATGATAAATTCATATTGCGATATGGACGAAGGCTTTAAGCCGAAGGTCCGAAAAAACACCTTCCCTTTGCTAGAATAGCAACAGTCTTTGACAAGCGGGACCCTCCAGTTTTCAATGCACTAGGTGTATAAATAAGAGCTCACCGCCAGGTTATTTGGCACGCTCCCTTGCCACCTGCTTTTACTGACCCAACTTTTAGCTCACGCGCAATAGCACTTGCTTGGTTTTAAATTTTTAAGCTTCGGTTTCGAGTGCGCTTTGTCAACATTTGCGAAGATGTCTGAAGATAAGAAAGTTGTTGGTGCTTTAAAGCTAAGCCTTTATGAGGAGATGCATCTGGGCTTTCTTGAATCAATGTCAAAGACTAATACAGAGAAGATTACCAGGGAGATCTTGGAGGGTTTATCTGAAGATACTGGCGACAGTGAAAGTTACGATGTGGATAGTGGTGGTGAAGATTCCGAAGATCGACCCTGGCGACCAAGCCATGCAGCTTTTGGTAAATCCAGTATTAAGGAAAATCATCTTGTCAATATGAGAGGCAGATATTTTCGGGACTTGTCTGTTGTGAGGGCTGACGAAGGAGAGAAGACTTGTCCGACTCCCAAGGAAAATGAGGTCGTGATATTCCGAAGCTTCTTAAAAGCTGGATTACGATTTCCCTTGAGCAGTTTTGTCATGGAAGTACTGAAGATATTTGAAATCTACCTTCACCAACTTACCCCCGAAGCAATCATAAGGATGAACATCTTTGTGTGGGCCGTGAGGAGCCAAGGTTTGGAACCTAACGCAAAAAGCTTCTGTAACGTACATGAGCTATTGTATGAGACAAAACCCTGGGGCAAAGAGCAGTATCACAACAACTTTGGCTGCTACAGCTTCGGCGCTCGGTCTGGGTCAAGCTGCCCTGTGCCAACCTTTCGAAAGAGGTGGCCCGACGACTGGATGACGGAATGGTTTTATGTGAAAAATGACTTGAAATCACGTGAAGATATCAAGGGTATCATTATGCGCCCTATCTGGCAACGCTTCGGCCTCCGGAAGCCGAAGGTGGAAATGAATGAAGCAGCCGAAGAATGCCAGAGAGCCTTCGGCGTTGTTTGCTCTTTTCTTGGAACAAGGGATTTGGTCCAAGAACACATTGCTTTCAGAGTATGGCCACTTGTGGAAAAGTGGGAAATGCCGGAGGAAACCATTAAAGAGACTGACGAAGGTGGACTAGTTAGGCTAAAATACACATTCAAATACGGAGATAAGTTTGTTGAGCCAGATGATGACTGGTTAAAAAGTATTGAGGCCATAAGTGACGAATTGCTTGGGGTATACTCGAAGGCTGAAGATACTGCATTATCAGCGGCCTTCGGAGGCCGAAAGAAAAAGAGACTTAACCGAGTATTTGATGCAATTGGGTTTGTCTACCCCGACTACCATTACCCAGTGCGGGGTCAAAAAAGAAAGAATACTTCTTCTGCAAAGGAAATTGCCTCAGCTGCTCCTAGCGAGCCAGCGCCGAAGAGAAAAAAGGTAAAGGTTCTCACACACCGGCCACAGTGCCTGAATTTATTGGTGAGACCTCTTCGGCCACCGAAGTTAAAGAACCACCTCCAGTGCCAAAAATCGAAGAAATGGCCGAAGCACCATCAACAGAAAAAACAGAAAAACCGAGGACTAAAGAAACGCAAAAAAACATCAGAAATTTTAAGTCCTTCAGCAAAAATTGAGGCAGCAAAAAACCAAAAGGGTCCAGCGGTGACCCCGAAAAGAAAAAGGATGGTTAATGTGTTAGATGTTTTGGAGACAATTAAGTCTTCAAGCACAACCCCGAAGAAAATTGTTGAAACTTCTGAAGTGCATACTGAAGTCTTTGTTGCCGAAGCTCCAAAGCAACAATCTGAGACTGAAGCTGGGCCTTCAGAGCCCACCAAGGTAAAATCCTTGGAAGCCGAAGAAACAAAAATGACAGAGCCGATTTTAGTTGAAGAAACTGGCACTGCTGCCCCGAAGCATCCTCCAAAGCCCTCGATTATATTGTTCGACATGCTTCGGGAAAAAGATTATCTGAAGAAGAGATTTTTGAAGCTAATCACTATGCCCAAGAACTGAGGTATCCAAAAGGGGCCTTAGTATTCAATGGCACAGACGAAGACGACTTCTTATACTGCCTCCCAGATAACAAGGAATTATCCGTCTGCCAGGAGATGGCTAGAAGTATGGGGTTCCCGAAGCTCGAAGCTGGCCTCTGCGCCATGACGAAGGACGATCTTGCAGATAGCCTTGCATACAATAGTCTGAAGGTAATTTTTTTTAATCCATTCATTCTTTTGTATAGGGCTCAATACTCAGCAATGCCTTAAGGGCACAAAAGAATGCTGAAGACGAAAGCTGCACTATTGCTCTCAATAACCTTCGAACAGAGGTTATCAAGCTAAGAAACGAAGCCTTGGAAAAAGACAAAATTCTGCTTACATTGGTGGATAAGATAAAGGAAGACAAAGCTACTTCTAAAGCTCAAGCTGAAGCTCAAAAGCAGGAAATCGAGGGTCTTCAGAGACAGTTGGCCCGAGCTAAAGAAGAACGCATACTTGAAGAAACGAAACGAGAACTTAGCGACCAGTGGGCAAATCATTTAGAAGGAAACATTGAAGAGCTTCGTGCATCCAAGAAAAGGTGCTATGACAAATCTATAGAATGCATTAAGAAAATAAAAACTAGCTTCGCCAGCGTTGGCGCATTCTCGAGCGAGGAAAACTTCACAAGGGGGAACCCCGAGGGCCCGATTGAATGGATCAATCACGAAGCCGAGGCTTTTGAGGAAATTTTGAATAGCCATGGAGACATATGTGCTTTTTCGGGTGCCAGGGGGATTGCTACTAGTTTGGAGAGGAAAGGCTGTGAGCATGTGAAAATTTTAGCACAATCCGAAACTGCCTTATCCTCCGAAGATATAAAAGACCCCTCGGCCGAAGCTAGCATGGTTGGTGGAAAATTTTTCACCGACATCTGGGATAATGGTGGCCGGGAAATGGCCCAAGAGATTATTCAAAAAAGCGAAAAAGGCATCCATGATGCTAGAAAAGTAGCAGAGGCTGCTGAGAAAAGCGCAGAGCCCGAAGGGCGAATAGGTATTAACTAGTGGTTTTTGTCTCTTTGTTGTAATTTTTTGACTTCGAACTTGCTTCAGGGTTTGTAATAGTAATAAATCCGTATCTACTCTTCCCTTAGAACCTGCTGAGTCATCTGCGGGCCCCCACACGAAGGGGGATGACGAAATTAGACAAATGGCCGAAGCCATCATGGATAGAGTTGTTGATCAGCTTTTAAACGAAGCTGCAGAAGTAGTCTTAAGGGAAGATTAGATGTTGTTGCAAAAACATTCAGAATGTAATGTTTGTTGAGAATCATGTGTAATATTGTGTAACTTAGGGTGTAATTTATTAGCTGTTTATAGTTCTATTCTTTGCGATGCATGAAACATTATACACATACCGTTTTTGAGCCTTCGGCGAAAAAACACCTTCCCTTCTTTTCATGCTTCGTAAATAATATCCGTGCTCTCATAAAATCAGTAACCAATCCTGGTAAAATCAATGATCAATAGATCTTTCCATCTCAGAGTTTGACGAAGATATAACCCTTCCATGGCCATTGTTTGTGTCATGCCACTATTTCTTCAAAACGATTTTCGAATATCAATATTGAAACACCCCTTCTTGCGTTGTTGATGCACTATGATGTATGATGTTATGCTATGCAAATGATGTAATGATGTGATGTTATGCAAAATGATATTTGCCGAAGGTCGACATTTATTTTTCACTGTAAGCCTCCCTTAGGAGCTTCTTCGCCTTTTACTTCAGCGGAATTAGCGTTTATTTTTCGCTGTAAGCCTCCCTTAGGAGCTTCTTCGCCTTTTACTTTCAGCGGAATCAGCGTTTATTTTTCACTGTAAGCCTCCCTTAGGAGCTTCTTTGCCTTTTACTTTCAGTGGAATCAGCGTTTATTTTTCGCTGTAAGCTCTGCATTCCCTTCGGAACGACTTTTGAGCAGAAAACTTACACTGCGCTCCCTTAGGAATGACTTTTGAGCGGAAAACTTACACTGCGCTCCCTTAGGAACGACTTTTGTTGCTTCGTAGAAATTGCACTGTATTCTTTAGAACAAATTTTTGATAATTCGAAGGTCCTTCTTGCCCCCATAAATTCTTATGTTTCGACAACTTAAGCCTATGGAGGAGACATATTTTTAATATGGCAAAGAACGAAACTGTTACAAGAGATTAAAATACGATAAAAAGCACTTAAACTTCCCATAATTGTTCCCTATTAAAAAGAGAGTAAGACTGAAATGCGAAAATGCGAAAATCTACTGACGAGGTAGGATATTTGTTAGTAAATATGCTTCGACTCTGGCATAGTGCTATTGACTGTGCGAGCTTCGGACTCCTCTCTGAAGTCCCGCTGAAGGTGAGTGTGCTGACTCCCTTCTGGCTGCTGACCTTGTTGCATTGGTGGTGGCGGTGGAAGCTGTTGCCAAGATGCTTGGGATTGACTTGCCGAAGCAACAGAAGCTGCAGGGTGATTGCCTACATATTCTGGAATGTAAGGCGAATGGTACGAAGCAGTATGCATGACCTGCTTCGGCTGGCTCTGTTGCGCTGCAGCTTCTGCTAGCTCCTTTTGCTTCTGGATGGTAACATGGCACATCCTGGTGGTATGGCCCTTGCCTTCACCACAAAATAGGCAGTAAATTTTTCTTGGTTGATCTCCAAATCTTCCCCCGAAGCCCCTGGCGCCTCTGCCCCTTGGCGCTGGCGGCCGGAAAGAGCTTTGCTGTTGCCCCGAAGCTTGCGAGGAGCACTGTGGCCTTTGCTGTTGACTCCCTTTGTCATCACTTTGAGTAGAATTGTGAATTGACCTGACGTGCCTCGGATGGAATCTTCCTCCGAAGCCCCTGGTCATTTCAGAGAACCTGAATGCTTCTCCCTTCTTTGGCGAAAATCATTGTCAGCTCGAATATACTCGTCCATCTTCTGGAGCAGCTTCTCCAAAGTTTGAGGAGGCTTTCTGGCAAAGTACTGAGCTAAAGGTCCCGGCCGAAGCCCCTTGATCATGGCCTCAATGACAATTTCATTGGGCACTGTCGGTGCCTGTGCCCTCAGACGCAGGAACCTTCGGACATACGCCTGAAGATATTGTTCGTGGTCTTGGGTGCACTGGAATAAAGCTTGGGCAGTAACTGGCTTCGTTTGAAACCCTTGGAAGTTGGTTATCAACATGTCCTTTAGCTTTTGCCATGAAGTGATTGTCCCTGGCCGAAGAGAGGAGTACCAGGTTTGTGCAACACTCCTGACAGCCATGACGAAAGATTTTGCCATGACCGCCGTGTTGCCACCATACGAAGATATGGTTGCTTCATAGCTCATCAAGAATTGCTTCGGGTCTGAATGACCATCGTACATGGGGAGCTGAGGTGGCTTGTAAGACTGTGGCCAAGGTGTAGCCTGTAGTTCTGTTGATAGGGGAGAAGTATCATCAAAAGTAAAATTTCCATGATGGAAATCTTCATACCAGTCGCCCTCATTGTAGAAGCCCTCTTGATGAAGCTCTCTGCGTGGGGGCCTTTGATTCTGGTCATCTTGAGCAAGATGTCGAAGCTCTTCAGAGGCTTCGTCTATCTGCCTTTGTAGATCAGCTAGACGAGCCATCTTTTCCTTCTTCCGTTGGACCTGTTGATGGAGCATCTCCAAATTTTGGATTTCTTGATCCAAGTCGTCCTCCGGAGGCGTTGGACTGGTGGCCTTCCTCTTCTGGCTTCGGGCCTCCCTGAGAGAAAGGACATCGTGATTGGGATCCAGCGGCTGCAGAGTAGCAGCCCCTGCGGCTGAAGCTTTCCTCGACGGCATGACGAAGGTGATGCTTGCCGAAGATGTTTAAAACTCAAAAAATGGACGTGAGTTCACCCATGGTGGGCGCCAATGTTGGTGACTTGTTCTCAAATGCTAAGAGTCAAGAACAAGGCAACATAAAAAGTGTTAAATGTTAAAGTCCTTCGTCTTTCAAGACATTATATCCCTTCGGATATAATGAATTCCAGACGAAGGTTATGAAGGAAAAGACCTTCGTAAGTCCAACACATGATGAAGGAGAATACATACATGGAATACGAACAATAATACAAATATTATCATCAACTTATTTCTATTTTGTATTATCAGAGTCATAATAACAAATTATAAATGTACCTTTGGATTGTCGAAAGGTAAAGATACAGGCGTGATGCGAAAAGCAGATGCCAGATCCGCGTGAACAGTACGGGAATACTGTTCATCTATTTATAGGCACAGGGCGTAACCCGTGGAGAATTACATTAATGCCCTTTACATTTATCAATAATTCTATAGTGATTCTTCGAGGTTCAATTTGTCTTTTCACCATATAAGTCGGTTCCCCTTTTCTGCTGTCATGCCGAAGCTTTTTCTGCGCATAGCTTCGTGATCATCTTATCCTTCGTTATGATCGCCTTCCGTCCTATTCAAGCTTCGTCTTGACCATATTCCTGTATACTCGTGGCCCAATTCCGAAGATACCTGTTCACATATTTCACTTGGAAAACATTGTCAAATCATATTTTTGAGGACCTTCGGAAGCCGAAGGCCCCCAACAAGCGGCTGTTGTTCTAGTAGCACCATCAAAACTCAAAACGTGTTATGCAGCCAAGCTTGATTTTAGTTGTACAAATAATATTGTTGAATACGAAGCACTCCTGTTGGGGCTTCGGAAGTTAAGGGCAATGGGAATAAGAAGGACCATCTTGAAAACTGATTCTCAAGTCATTTTTGGCCATGTGGACAAAAGTAGTAAGGCAAGAGATCCAAAGCTTGAAAATATCTAGATATAGTTCGAAGGTTGGAGGCTTCTTTTGAAGGTTTTTTCGTCAAGAATATTCTAAGAGGTGAGAATGAGCATGCAGATCTGCTAGCCAAATCAGCGGCTCAGGGGCTCCCTTTGCCTTCCGAAGTATTTTTTGAAACAATAAAGGCACCTTCGGTTGAACTCATGGAGAGAGCGGTGCTTACCATTTCTCCAGTACATAGTGAAGATTGGAGGACCGAAATTATATCTTTCCTCCAGGGTAATTGCCTTTTAGATGACGAAGCTTATAATAAGAGGATGGAGGCAAGAACAAGATCGTATGTAATAATACAAGGAGAATTATATAAACATGCAGTCTGTTCTCCACTTCTCAAGTGTTTATCAAGAGCTGAAGGTATTGAGTTAATGAAGGAGATACATGTAGGATTGTGTGGATCTCATATTGGGTTTAGGCCATTGCTGGGAAAAGTATTTAGACAAGGGTTTTACTGGCCGAAAGTAGCTTCGGATGCGGCAGAATTGGTTCAAAAATGTGCAAGAGACCAGAAACAGCCTTCTTCTCTTACTCAGTTAATATAGCCCACTTGGCCATTGCAAAGATGGGGCCTAGATTTGCTAGGCCCACTTCCACCAGCGCAAGGCAATTTGAGATATGTCGTGGTGGCTGTGGAATATTTTTCTAAGTGGATTGAAGCGAAGCCTTTGGCTACAATAACTTCGGTTACAGTCCAGAAATTCTTCTGGCAAAATATCGTTTGTCGCTTCGGCGTGTCGAAAGCTATAACTGTGGACAATGGAACATAGTTTGATACCGAAACTTTCAAGAATTTCTGCGATTAGATTGGCACGAAGATTCATTTTGCATCAGTTAGACACCTAGAGTCAAACAGGCTGGTCGAAAGAGCAAATGGCATTATAATGACAGGAATAATGAAGTTAATCTTCAATCAGCCTAGAGGAAAGTGGCCAGATGAGTTGATTAAAGTGGTGTGGAGCCACAATACAACCATATCAAGATCATTAGGTTTTACACCGTTCAAGTTATTATTTGGTGATGAAGCTATAACCCCAGAAGAAGCTAAAATGGGGTCAATCAGAACAGCAGCTTCGATACAGGACGAAGTTGATTATCATATAGCAAAAGATACTATAGAAGGGACCAGACTTCAGGCTGTGGAGAATATCAATAAATATCAAGCCGAAACAATAAAATGGCGTGACAGAAAAGTTCGGCTGAAAAATATTAAGCCAGGGCATTTGGTGCTTCGGAGAGTGGCCAATTCGGACACAGTAGGCAAACTACAGCTGAAGTGGGAAGGACCTTTTCTGGTGGTATCTTCGTCGAGGCCCGGTTCTTACAGATTGAAGGATATGGATGGCAACGACATTCCTAGATCTTGGAATGCAGATGAGCTTCGACGATATTATGTGTAATTTGATGTAATCTTTTTTCATTTTTTCCTATGGCACCCTTTTCCTTTCCAAAGGGGGAGAAAGGTTTTTAATGGGGCCAGGGCTTGTAACTTTTCCTTTCTTATTTAGCTCTACGAGAGCAAAATCCCCCAAAAAGAATGTAAAATCTGAGCATGTACCATCGAGTGCAGGAAAAAGAAAAAAACAGGGAGGAGCTCGAAAGTTGTCCCTAAGGGGATGCAGAGCACGACGAAGCTACAAAAAGTCGTTCCCAAGGGAGCGCAGCGTAAGTTTTCTGCTCAAAAGTCGTTCCTAAGGGAATGCAGAGCCAAATACCGCCGAAATAGAAGGCGAAGAAGTTCAAAAGTCGTTCCTAAGGGGATGTAGAACTTACACCAAAAAGTCAACGGTGATACCGCCGAAGTAGAAGGCGAAGAAGTTCAAAAGTCGTTCCTAAGGGGATGCAGAACTTACACCGAAAAGTCAACGGTGAACACCGAAAAATAAACGGTGAATAAGATGCAGAGTATGGGTGTGACTTTGTAAGCGTGTGTTTGGACATTCATTTGCACATCACATCATTCATTGCATTCATACACATTAATTTAGGCATTCGTAGGATCATCATCATCATATCATAGCATACAGACATTTGCTTCGGCTCTAATGACAAGGCTTCGATGAGTACAAAAGAAGCAAATCTACGCTTCGTTGTGTACGAAAAGAAGGGAAGGTGTTTTTCGCCTTCGGCTCAAAAGATATAAGTTTCATCCACATCAAAGCAATTCGTACACGGATGCAAAGGTAAAAATATATTACAAGGTATGAACAAATTTACAGAGTAATGTTTGATTCCTAAGCTACGATATCTGTTACAAGGATAATTCAAATGTTTTTAAAGCTCTGTGCAGCTTCATCAGCATCCGTCAAGCTTCAAGCCATTAATCTTCGGATCATTGATCTTCGGCATCGTCATCCTGTACGCAACAAAGTAATAAGGTAAAAAGGTAAAAAATGATTTCAGAAGAAGGTAAGTAACGGGTATGGGTCCAATACCGGCTTAAGATGGCTTCGTGCTTCGTCACCAGCCAAGTCTCGTCCACCCTTCATCCAAATTTGAGTTATAAATCTGTTCCCGATGCTTTGAGCCAGGTTAGGCATGTTAGCCATGTCAGCTGGTGACAGACTAAAATTTGGTCTATTCACTACATTGTCGTGTGTGCAACCGGCTTTCATAAATGCGACAGCTGTGCCTCGAGAAGCCAGCGGGGCACAGAAATCGCCATGCCTAGCTATAACTTTGTCAAGTGCCTCAACTTCGCCCTCAATGTGTTCAAAGGTGCTTGGCAAATCTTCAACCGAAGGTTCAAATTTTTCGGAGCTAGCGCCAACTGATTTGAAAATCTGTTTCAGCCGTTGCACACACCGGGTGCCAAAGTTTAGGCATTTGTCCTGAAGCTCCTTCAAGGATTTTTGCAAGTTTGAACTTCTCTCAACTTCGGCTGCAAGCTTAACATCAAAATTCTTTCTTTCTTGCTCAAAGCTTTATGACTTTAGGAGAAGCTCATTGTTTAATCTGGCAATTTCAGCCTAAGCTTCTGCGAGCGAGCCCTCCGTTGTTTGAAGAACAAAATCTTTCTGTTCAAGAGCAGTTTCGTGTTCTTTGATTTTATTTTCTAAGCCTTCAATTATGATCTCATTTTTCTTATCCTCGAGATCCTGTTGCATCCTCAAGGTTTTACTCAGCAGTAGACTCTAGAAGAACAACCTTCATCAAAAATTATCTTCATCCCAAAACAATAAAAAGTTGAGGAAAAAGCTTTACCTTAAAATTAGAATAGAATAAGCTACCGGCGATATGCTGCCGCCGGTACCTGCTGAGGTCGGCTTCAAGCTTCGGAAAGCCAACACTATTCGTTAGGGTGCTGATAATCTTTGCCCCGGTACGATCTCGGATGCACCCTAAGGCTTCTTCCTCAACACCACCAAAAAGCAAGGCTCCCAGTTGATAGCCACAAGATATGGCATACTCCTGGAGTTCCTTTTTCTCAGCCTTGGTCAATTCTTGACCAATTATATTTCGAAAATTGAATTCTTCTTTTTCCGAAGTATCTTTGGCAACTTTCTTCCCTTTTTCCGGCACTGTAGCTAGAACTTCTTCTGCAGAAGCAGTAGCCTCCTCTGTAGCCAAATCCAAGAGCATTCTTGAAAGTTCCCTTTGGCCCGGGAAGAGGATCTAGATGTCGCCTAGAGGGGGGGTGAATAGGCGAATAAAAATTATCACTTTAAAACTTAAATCTTACTCTACTCGAAGACAGGATCGCAGTGGAGTGAAGAACCCTTCGAGTAGGTTGCAGTGGAATTGAAGTTCCTGTCTTACGAATATCCTGCACTTCAAGGAAAGCTAGTACCACAAGTAAGTAGTGAAGTGCAGATATATAAGCGAGTAAGACAGAGAGTCAGAGTACAATACAGAACAGAGCACACAGACGCAAGGATTTATCCCGAGGTTCGGCCAAGCCTGAAATGCTTGCCTAGTCCTCGTTGGAGTTAGCCACACCTGGGCTTGGAGTCTATTTCAACTCCTTCCTCCATTTGCTCAGATCTGTCAGTATGACAGATAGAGCCTTTCACTATTGAGTGGGGTTACAACAGAACCGCGGCTGCTTACAAACTTCTTGGCAGCACCCCGGCAGAGTAACGATACGCTCAAGACCTTGCTCTAGCTCTAAGCAGCACTTCTCCTCTCTCTTAAGGCTTATAGCTGTGCCTTCTACACAAACTATAGAGTTACACACAAGAGGGAGAGTGAGAATTGATTCGATTGAAGTCTACACTTGTTGGCTGCGCTTGTACATTGCTTGAGGCGCCTAGGGGTCCCTTTTATAGGCACAAGGGGCCTAGGAGCCGTTGGAAGCAAACCAGGAAGGCAAATCTTGCCTTCTGTCGGGTGGCGCACCGGACAGTCCGGTGCACACCGGACACTGTCCGGTGCCCGATTTCTTTCCTTTTATGGCGAAGCCGACCGTTGGCAGTCTTGGAGCCATTGGCGCACCGGACATGTCCGGTGCACACCGGACAGTCCGGTGCCTCCATCTAGCCGTTGGCTCGGCCACGTGTCCCGTGCAGATCGCGCGGCCGATCGTTGGCCCGACCGACCGTTGGCTCACCGGACAGTCCGGTGCACACCGGACAGTCCGGTGAATTATAGCCGTACGTCGCCGGAGAATTCCCGAGAGCGGCCAGTTCGCCAGAGTACAGCCTGGCGCATCGGACACTGTCCGGTGCACCACCGGACACTGTCCGGTGCACCACCGGACAGTCCGGTGTGCCAGACTGAGCTGCCTTGGCTGTACATAGCCAAGCCCTTTGCACCTCTCTTCTTTTCTTCTTCTTTCTGTTTCTAACACTTAGACAAGTATATTAGTCCACAAAACCGATGTACTAAGTATAGAAACATACCTTCTCTTAATCATTAAATCTATAGCATTTCACATGCTTGAGCTTTGATGTTGGACTCATAAATCATCAAGTCGGCTTGACTTGATCTAGATTGACATTACTTGGCTCCAACATCCTATAAAGGTCACATAGAACATCTCCAAACATAGGAACAACCCAAACTAAAGATCAAGGTGAACTTAGCTCTTTTGGGCTGCTTCCAGTTCTGGTTTTGACACTTGTTCTCTTTCTAGTGACCTTGATCTCCTCCTTAGAGCTTGATCTTGAGCCTTATGACTTACACCACATAACTGTAGCTGTTACCTCATTGTTTGTAAGTCACGTCCTTTTGTAGTGATCCTTGATGTGTCGTAGCTGTTCTCAACTCGATCACCCTTGACTTTGCAAGCCTTCTTCTTCACCCTTGGCTTTGGGTTCCTCAGCCTCCTTGACCTTCTCCCGTGCACTTGGTACCTCAAAGCTCTTCTTGCCTCCGTCCTTGGCTTGATCAGTTGTCTCCGAGCTACGCACCCGAGTCTCACTTTATGCAATGTCCAACTTACTTGTGATGTCCATTATGTATCCATAATCCAGTTCTTGGACTATCACATTTGTTCACTTGTGTTGAACCCTGTAGGCTTTACCTTAAGCACCTGTTCAACACTTAGTACACTTGTTAGTCCTTTAATTGAGTTGTCATCCAAACACCAAAACTCACAAGAGAGCTTTCAATCTCCCCCTTTTTGGTGATTGATGGCAACACAATTAAAGCTTACATAAGAATAAGATTTGAAGCACAAATTTTGAATTCTAAGTTTATAGAATGCTCCCCCTAACTATGTGCTTACTTCAAGAACCTAATTTTGGCCTCAGACGCCAATTTGCACATACTTAGGCAATTCGAAACATTTCTACACCTTAGCACTTTTTAGGATGCATTGAGACAAGAATCAAACCATGATGCTATACCACACAAATGCACATAATCAGAGTTAAACACCATTCAAAATAGTGGATATATCATAGGAATATCAACCTACCACTATTCATCATTAAGATACCAATTCAAACTAATACCAATTTAAACTAAGACACTAATTTAAGACAATCTTAAAGCACCATTAACCTCATGACTATCTATTACACTATAGAAGTCAAATAATTCATCGCAACGGAAACACTAGTCCATATGAGTAACATTGCAAGAAACATATGAATATCACACTTGGCAAAGCTCAAACTAACACATCACCCATTAGGATAAGCTTTCCTCTCAGGTTGAGATAAGCTTTAATACACAAATTCTCCCCTTTGACATCAAACACCAAAAACCATACTTAAGCAAGAACATATGATGATGTCAAGGGACAGCAGGGTGTTAAGGAGGAAAATGACTATCAAAACTCCCCCTTACTTATTGAGCATATGCACTATCAACATTTAGGTAAGATACATATATGCAAAAAGATTAATACTCCCCTTTGTACCTTTACCATGTTGTAGTGTACTTCCCATCTTGAAAGTATCTAATCTCTCAAGAGCTTCTTCACACTTGTGCCTGATTCTTTATCCTTACTTTTTCTTGTTGCTAAGACATCAAACTTAGAACAAGTTATAGTATTGGGCACAAGAAGAAACTTCTATTCTCATGATTATCAAAAGATGTCAATTGAAGCGAACTATTACGGCTACCAATTGAAAGATACCAATTGCAAAGTTCATTTATTATCATGGCTCCATGATATTTAAGCATCTATTATCACCAGATATTATAGAGCATGAGCAATCTAAAGATATGCACTTACTCACAACTTGAGATACCAATTTCTTGACTTACAGAGGTACCCAAGTCCAGATTGCTCCATTTCTTGCTTATCTTCTCTTTTCCACCTAGAGACTATACAAGATCGCTCAAGAAACAGTTAGTCTCAAAAGACACAAGTTATGTGTGCTCCCCCTCAAGTTGTGCATCAAGTATTTGAATGACTTGCACTTTGCACATTCTAGCTTCCTTAGAACTAGAGGGGATCACAACATACCTTGGTCAAGGCATACTCTACCACTTTCATCACCCAAAGATGCCAATTTGAATATCAAATGAAACGCCACTTAACACCAATTGAAGGCTAAATGAAAGGTTGACTAAATACAGCAATGCACGCCTCAGTGACACCTAAGCCAATTGAATACTCACGGAAGTCTAACATTTACTCAACCTGTACATGCTTCATATTTAACTATCATTGCATATACCAATTGAAGATCAACACAATCATGTATATAAAGCGAAATATCTAAGCATGTCATGATTAAGAAGGTTTCTTAGATGCACTAAAGAAACAACATTTTAAAGGCATAAATTACCTAAACCAAGATATTACCAATTGAAAGACAAGAACATAGCTATGATCACAATGAATGGAATTTCAAGAATATTTAATGAAATTGCATAGCTTCATTTTCCATACCTTTGTCTTTATGAGAGCCCTTGTTATCGCCAATTCAGGACTCCTTTTGCTTACGCACCTCATAGCTCAAAAGGGCATGACATGGATATGAAATTCACACAGTACCAAACTAGGGTAATCATGTGAATATGGACTAAACAAAATGTCATAATTGCACATAGCATGACTTGCAAAAAGTTACAGGTTTATCCATATACACCAAGAGAGTTAATCGTTGTGGATATAACAAATGAAATAGCTACCCATGAATGATTCAAAAGATATATCCTATATAGCACCAGTCATGATTAAGCAAACATCATTATGATTCATTTAACATAGGCAATCATAAAGCATAACTACTCCAAAGACAGGTAGCACAACAAGCCAACTTAAGAGCAATACTAAATTGCAATTATGTACTTAAAATACACGGGGTACCGTCCTTTGGAGAGCTAGCTGTAGATTCTCATCAAAGTCCTTTTACTTGATTCACCAATAATGATTAAGGACCTATACACCTTATTTTACTTGAGATGAACATGGGATTAGTGTCTCACAATAATTCAACCTTGGGACAATAAACACCAAAACAATTAACAGCTTAAGCATAGAGTTTTAGATAACCGTCTTAAGATCTCCCATGGTCTCCAGTCCATCTCAAGGCACCTGCATGGTCTAGTTAGCACAGTTTGGTACCCATCTCGAGATGGGTCCATAACGTTCATCTAAAAGGGCCTTTGGTACCCAAATAGCAGTTGTGCTAGTTCTAGGTGATCTCATTACTGACCTAGCACAAGTGTATGATTGGGGTCTCCTAAGCGAATAAGATTGAGATAAATTTACTTGTTTAGGAACCTTACCCTTCTTACATACCTTAGGTAGATGACCATGCTCACCACACATGTAGCAGAAGCGTCGCTCAACCTGACTTGACACTTGTTGTTTGTCTTTTTGCTTAGTGAGGGTCATCTTGGAAGGTGCACGTCTTTGATTCTTCATGAGCGGACATGAAGTGATCATATGGTCCTTATCGTTGCATCCAAAGCATCTCCTCATTCCTTCATCCTTGTCTTTGTGTGGACAAGACGCAATGAAGTGACCTAATTCCTTGCACTTGAAGCACCTCCTTTTTCCTCTTCCCTTTTTGCTCTTGGATGACATAGAGAGATGATCAGTGCAAACAACATGACTAATTGAATTTTTACCTTTTTCTTTGTTCATGTTGATTTCTTCATTTATTGCTTTAGGAACATCCTTCTTATGGAGTTTAACACTTGCTGCGGTTTCTCCCATCTCAAGCTTCTTCACCACGCGTCCGTGGATATCTTGAGGAGGTTGAGCTAAGCGTCTTCTCCTCAGTTGTCGTTGCTTCTTATTCCCACAGAATTTCTTTTGTGACCCTAAAACTTGTTGCTCAATCAATGATTGGCTTTCTTTTGAGCAACATGGGTTACCACATGATGATATACAATTCAAATGCGCACACGTGCTAGAATGAGGTTCACATGAATTTAAGTTTGAAATTACAACCTCATGAGCAACATTAAGCATGATATGGTCATCAACTAATTCATTATGAGAATAAGATAGCATATCATATTTTTCCCTTAGAGCAAGTTTTTCTAAATTTATCATTTCTACTTGACTCTTAAGCATAGAATTCTCAGTTTTAAGTTGAGCAACATCAGATAATACATCATGATTATTTCTTTGCTCAAATAAAATAGATTCATACCGTTGGACCAAATTATCATGAGAGCACTTTAGCTCCTCATGTTCTTTGGTCATCTTCTCCAGGCTGTCGTTGGTTTTGATGAGAGTCTCCTCTAGCCTGAGAAGCGTCTCGCCTTGTTCCTTGTTCCTCCTCAACAACTTAACCAAGAGCACTTTGTCTTCTTTGTTGAGATGGGTGTAGAATCGGCGAATCTCCTCTTCTTCCACATCACCGGTCTCATTTTCCCTGTCATTATTATTAGTGGAAGCAATACAGGAAAATGTACCTTGTGGTGATGAAGACTCATCCTCGCTATCATCCTCATATTCCTCCTCATCATCGCTTTCGTCTCCACTATCATTATTAGCAATAAGACATTTATAACTAGTGGAAGACAAACCTGTCGGTGAGGTGGATTCATCGTTTGGGTGCCATCGTTCTTGTTCTTCTCCCTTTGAATGGTTAGTATCACAAGTAATATAGGGAGTAGGAGCATCACAGTTTGCCACAAAATATTTTTCTTTGATCCTATTCCATAAATCATGAGCATCAACAAATATATCACTATCACTACTCATGATGGCAAAATAGGCACTTCTAGAAAGAGACTCAACTAAGATGTTACAAGCACGGTGATTTAGAGATAAACATCTTAGTTCATCATTAGAGGGATTTTTGCTAATATCAGATGGAAAAATACTTCTACTAAAGATCTGTCTCAAATCAGGATCAACACTCATGAAAGCATTATAAATAGAGACAGACCAAGACTTGTAATTAGAGCCATCGCCTAGAAGAAGTTCTACAGTTACCTCTTGTGACGACATCGTCATCTCCGGACGGCTAAGCCCATACTGGAGAGGCCTAGCTCTGATACCAATTGAAAGTTCCCTTTGGCCCGGGAACAGGATCTAGATGTCGCCTAGAGGGGGTGAATAGGCGAATAAAAATTATCACTTTAAAACTTAAATCTTACTCTACTCGAAGACAGGATCGCAGTGGAGTGAAGAACCCTTCGAGTAGGTTGCAGTGGAATTGAAGTTCCTGTCTTACGAATATCCTGCACTTCAAGGAAAGCTAGTGCCACAAGTAAGTAGTGAAGTGCAGATATATAAGCGAGTAAGACAGAGAGTCAGAGTACAATACAGAACAGAGCACACAGACGCAAGGATTTATCCCGAGGTTCGGCCAAGCCTGAAATGCTTGCCTAGTCCTCGTTGGAGTTAGCCACACCTGGGCTTGGAGTCTATTTCAACTCCTTCCTCCGTTTGCTCAGATCTGTCAGTATGACAGATAGAGCCTTTCACTATTGAGTGGGGTTACAACAGAATCGCAGCTGCTTACGAACTTCTTGGCAGCACCCCGGCAGAGTAACGATACGCTCAAGACCTTGCTCTAGCTCTAAGCAGCACTTCTCCTCTCTCTTAAGGCTTATAGTTGTGCCTTCTACACAAACTATAGAGTTACACACAAGAGGGAGAGTGAGAATTGATTCGAGTGAAGTCTACACTTGTTGGCTGCGCTTGTTGAAAGGGAATTAGGCTTACACCTAGTTCCTAAATGATTTTGGTGGTTGACTTGCCCAACACAAACAATTGGACTAACTAGTTTGCTCCAGTGTATAAGTTATACAGGTGTCAAAAGCCAATTAAAAGACCAAAGTTGGGTTCAAATTAGAAAGCTAAAGGCATCCCGAAAGGCTCCCTGGTCTGGCGCACCGGACTGTCCGGTGGCGCACCGGACAGTGTCCGGTGCACCAGGGAACTGCGCCCAGAACTCCTCAGCCTCAGGAATTTCTAGGGGCCGGCACGCTATAATTCACCGGACTGTCCGGTGTACACCGGACAGTGTCCGGTGCTCCAAAGGGGCGTGGCTCTGGAACTTGGCAGCCTCGGGTTTTTGCAGCGGGCGCTCCGCTATAATTCACCGGACATGTCCGGTGTACACCGGACTGTCCGGTGTAACAGCGGGGCAACGGCTACTTCGCGCCAACGGTCACCTGCAGGCGCATTCAATGCGCGCCAGAAGCGCGCAGAAGTCAGGCACGCCCATTCTGGTGCACCGGACATTGAACAGTACATGTCCGGTGCGCCACCGGACATCCAGGCGGGCCCAGAAGTCAGAACTCCAACGGTCAAATTGCAACGACTTTGGTGACGTGGCTGTCGCTCCGGACATGTCCGGTGTGTACCGGACTGTCCGGTGCGCCATCGAACAAACAGCCTCACCAAACGGCTAGTTTGGTGGTTGGGGCTATAAATACCCCCAACCACCCACCATTCATTGCATCTAAGTTTTCCACTTCTCAACTACTTACAAGAGCTCTAGCATTCAATTCTAGACACACCAAAGAGATCAAATCCTCTCCAAATTCCACACAACGCCCTAGTGATTAGAGAGAGAGATTTGCTTGTGTTCTTTCGAGCTTTTGCACTTGGATTGCTTTCTTCTTTCTTGATTCTTTCTTGTGATCAAACACTCACTTGTAATTGAGGCAAGAGACACCAATCGTGTGGTGGTCCTTGCGGGAACTTTGTGTTCCAAGTGATTGAGAAGAGAAAGCTCACTCGGTCTGAGGGACCGTTTGAGAGAGGGTAAGGGTTGAAAGAGACCCGGCCTTTGTGGCCTCCTCAACGGGGAGTAGGTTTGAGAGAACCGAACCTCGGTAAAACAAATCCACGTGTCTCACTTCATTATTCGCTTGCGATTTGTTTTGCGTCCTCTCTCGCGGACTCTATTATATTTCTAACGCTAACCCGGCTTGTAGTTGTGATTATTTTTGAGAATTTCAATTTCGCCCTATTAACCCCCCCCCCCCCCCCGTCTAGGCGACTTTCAATTGGTATCAGAGCCCGGTGCTTCATTAGAGCCTAACCGCTCGAAGTGATGTCGGGAGATCACACCAAGAGGGAGATGGAGACCGGCGACAAGCCCACTACGAGCCAAGGGAGCACTTCATCGGAAGAGTCCCGCACCAAGAGGAGGGAGAAGAAGAAGGACTCCTCCAAACGGAAGGAGAAAAGATCTTCCTCTTCTCACCACAAAGAGAAGAAGGAAAGATCTTCTTCTCACAAGTTGCATCGGAAAGGCGACAAGCACAAGAGGATGAGGAAGGTGGTCTACTACGAGACCGACACTTCATCAACATCGACCTCCGACTCCGATGCGCCGTCCGTAACTTCTAAGCGCCAAGAGCGCAAGAAGTTTAGTAAGATCCCCTTACACTATCCCCGTACATCTAGACATACTCCATTACTTTCCGTTCCATTAGGCAAACCGCCAACCTTTGATGGCGAAGATTATGCTAGGTGGAGTGATTTAATGAAATTTCATCTAACCTCACTCCACAAAAGTATATGGAATGTTGTTGAGTTTGGAGCACAGGTACCATCCATAGGGGATGAGGATTATGATACGGACGAAGTGGCCCAAATCGAGCACTTCAACTCCCAAGCCACAACCATACTCCTCGCCTCTTTAAGCAAGGAGGAATACAACAAAGTGCAAGGGTTGAAGAATGCAAAGGAGATTTGGGACCTACTCAAGACCGCGCACGAGGGTGATGAACTCACCAAGATCACCAAGCGGGAAACGATCGAGGGGGAGCTCGGTCGTTTTCGTCTTCGCCAAGGGGAGGAGCCACAAGATATGTACAACCGGCTCAAAACCTTGGTGAACCAAGTGCGCAACCTCGGGAGCAAAAAGTGGGACGGCCACGAGGTGGTTAAGGTTATTCTAAGAGCTCTCATTTTCCTTAACCCCACTCAAGTTCAATTAATTCGTGGTAATCCTAGATACCCACTAATGACCCCCGAGGAAGTTATCGGGAATTTTGTGAGTTTTGAATGTATGATTAAAGGTTCAAAGAAGATCAACGAGCTTGACGAACCCTCCACGTCCGAGGCGCAACCGGTGGCATTTAAGGCGACGGAGGAGAAGAAAGAGGAGTCTACACCAAGTAGACAACCAATTGACGCCTCCAAGCTCGACAATGAGGAGATGGCTTTAATCATCAAAAGCTTTCGCCAAATCCTCAAGCAACGGAGAGGGAAGGACTACAAACCCCGCTCCAAGAAAGTGTGCTACAAATGTGGTAAGCCCGGTCATTTTATTGCAAAATGTCCTATGTCTAGTGACAGTGACAGGGGCGACGACAAGAAGGGAAAGAGGAGAGAAAAGAAGAAGTACTACAAGAAGAAGGGCGGCGATGCCCATGTTTGCGGGAGTGGAACTCCGACGAGAGCTCCACCGACTCCTCCTCCGACGACGAGGACACCGCCAACATCGCCGTCACCAAGGGACTCCTCTTCCCCAACGTCGGCCACAAGTGCCTCATGGCAAAGGACGGCAAAAGGAAGAAGGTTAAATCTAAATCCTCCACTAAATATGAATCCTCTAGTGATGATAATGCTAGTGATGAGGAAAATAATTTGCGTACCCTTTTTGCCGATCTTAACATGCAACAAAAGGAAAAATTAAATGAATTGATTAGTGCTATTCATGAGAAGGATGATCTCTTGGACTCTCAAGAGGACTTCCTTATTAAGGAAAACAAAAAGCATGTTAAGGTTAAAAATGCTTATGCTCTAGAGGTAGAAAAATGTGAAAAATTGTCTAGTGAGCTAAGCACTTGCCATGAGACCATTAACAACCTTAGAAATGAAAATGCTAGATTAATTGCTAAGGTTGATTCTCATGTTTGTATTGATTCAACTTCTAATCCTAGAAATGATAATGTTGAATTACTTGCTAGGATTGATGAATTGAATGATTCTCTTGCTAGCCTTAGAATAGAAAATGAAAATTTGATTGCTAAGGCTAAAGATTTTGATATTTGCAATACTACTATTTCCGACCTTAGAACTAAGAATGATATGTTGCATGCTAAGGTTGTAGAACTAAAATCTTGCAAACCCTCTACATCTAATGTTGAGCATGTTTCTATTTGCACTAGATGTAGAGATGTTGATATCAATGCTATTCATGATCACATGGCTTTAATTAAACAACAAAATGATCATATAGCAATATTAGATGCTAAGATTGCCGAGCATAACTTAGAAAATGAAAAGTTTAAATTTGCTAGAAGTATGCTCTATAATGGGAGACGCTCTGGCATCAAGGATGGCATTGGTTTCCAAAGGGGAGACAATGTCAAACTTAATGCCCCTCCAAAGAATTTATCTAACTTTGTTAAGGGCAAGGCTCCCATGCCTCAGGATAACGAGGGTTACATTTTGTACCCTGCCGGCTATCCTGAGAGCAAAATTAGGAGAACTCATTCTAGGAAGTCTCACTCTGGCCCTAACCATGCTTTTATGTATAAGGGTGAGACATCTAGCTCTAGGCAACCAACCCGTGCCAAGTTGCCTAGAAAGAAAACTCCTAATGCATCAAATGATCATAGCATTTCATTTAAAACTTTTGATGCATCATATGTGCTTACTAACAAATCCGGCAAGGTAGTTGCCAAGTTTGTTGGGGGCAAACACAAGGGCTCCAAGACTTGTGTTTGGGTACCCAAAGTTCTTGTTTCTAATGCCAAAGGACCCAAAACCGTTTGGGTACCTAAAGTCAAGAACTAAAATTGTTTTGTAGGTTTATGCATCCGGGGGCTCAAGTTGGATACTCGACAGCGGGTGCACAAACCATATGACAGGGGAGAAAAAGATGTTCTCCTCATATGAGAAAAACCAAGATCCCCGACGAGCTATCACATTCGGGGATGGAAATCAAGGTTTGGTCAAAGGATTGGGTAAAATTGCTATATCACCTGACCATACTATTTCCAATGTTTTTCTTGTAGATTCTTTAGATTACAATTTGCTTTCCGTATCCCAATTATGTCAAATGGGCTACAACTGTCTATTTACTGATATAGGTGTTACTGTCTTTAGAAGAAGTGATGATTCAATAGCATTTAAGGGAGTGTTAGAGGGTCAGCTATACTTGGTAGATTTTGATAGAGCTGAACTCGACACTTGCTTAATTGCTAAGACTAACTTGGGTTGGCTCTGGCACCGCCGACTAGCCCATGTTGGAATGAAGAATCTTCATAAGCTTCTAAAGGGAGAACACATTTTAGGACTAACCAATGTTTATTTTGAGAAAGACAGGATTTGTAGCGCATGCCAAGCCGGGAAGCAAGTTGGCACTCATCATCCACACAAGAACATCATGACTAGTGACAAGCCACTGGAGCTACTACACATGGATTTATTCGGCCCGATCGCTTACATAAGCATCGGCGGGAGTAAGTACTGTCTAGTTATTGTGGATGATTATTCTCACTTCACTTGGGTGTTCTTTTTGCAGGAAAAATCTCATACCCAAGAGACCTTAAAGGGATTCTTGAGATGGGCTCAAAATGAGTTCGGCTTAAGGATTAAGAAAATTAGAAGCGACAACGGGACGGAGTTCAAGAACTCTCAAATTGAAGGCTTCCTTGAGGAGGAGGGCATCAAGCATGAGTTCTCTTCTCCCTACACTCCACAACAAAATGGTGTAGTGGAGAGGAAAAATCGAACTCTATTGGACATGGCAAGAACCATGCTTGATGAATACAAGACACCAGATCGGTTTTGGGCCGAGGCGGTCAACACCGCCTGCTACGCCATCAACCGGTTATATCTACACCGAATCCTCAAGAAGACATCCTATGAACTCCTAACCGGTAAAAAGCCCAATATTTCATATTTTAGAGTTTTTGGTAGCAAATGCTTTATTCTTGTTAAAAGAGGTAGAAAATCTAAATTTGCTCCTAAAACTGTAGAAGGCTTTTTACTAGGATATGACTCAAACACAAGGGCATATAGAGTCTTTAACAAGTCCTCAGGACTTGTCGAAGTTTCTTGTGACGTTGTGTTTGATGAGACTAACGGCTCTCAAGTAGAGCAAGTTGATCTTGATGAGATAGGTGAAGAACAGGCTCCATGCATAGCGTTAAGGAACATGTCCATTGGGGATGTGTGCCCTAAGGAATCCGAAGAGCCTCCACATGCACAAGATCAACCATCCTCCTCCACGCAAGCATCTCCACCAACCCAAAATGAGGACGAGGCTCAAGTTGATAAAGATGAAGAAGACAATGATGAGCCACCTCAAGACGACGGCAATGATCAAGGGGGAGACGCAAATGATGAAGACAAGGAGGATGAACAACCAAGGCCGCCACACCCAAGAGTCCACCAAGCAATACAACGAGATCACCCCGTCGACACCATCCTCGGCGACATTCATAAGGGGGTAACCACTCGATCTCGTGTTGCACATTTTTGTGAGCATTACTCTTTTGTTTCCTCTATTGAGCCACACAGGGTAGAGGAAGCACTACAAGATTCGGATTGGGTGATGGCGATGCAAGAAGAGCTCAACAATTTCACAAGGAACGAGGTATGGCACTTAGTTCCACGTCCTAACCAAAATGTTGTAGGAACCAAGTGGGTCTTCCGCAACAAGCAAGATGAGCATGGTGTGGTGACTAGGAACAAAGCTCGACTCGTGGCCAAGGGGTATTCACAAGTCGAAGGTTTGGATTTTGGTGAAACCTATGCACCCGTAGCTAGGCTTGAGTCAATTCGCATATTATTAGCCTATGCTACTTACCATGGCTTCAAGCTTTATCAAATGGACGTGAAGAGTGCCTTCCTCAATGGACCGATCAAGGAGGAGGTCTATGTTGAGCAACCTCCCGGCTTTGAAGACAGTGAGTACCCTAACCATGTTTATAGGCTCTCTAAGGCGCTTTATGGGCTCAAGCAAGCCCCAAGAGCATGGTATGAATGCCTTAGAGATTTCCTTATTGCTAATGGCTTCAAAGTCGGCAAAGCCGATCCTACTTTATTCATGTTGGGGACTTGTTCTCAAATGCTTCGGCTTAAGAACAAGGCAACACATAAAATGTTAAACGGTAGAGTCCTTCGTCCTTCGAAGCATTATTTCCCCTAGGATATAATGCTTTTTGGACGAAGGTTATGAAGGGTGTACCTTCATAAACACAACATACAAGGATGAAGGATGAACCATATGAAATATAAAGAATAACATAGGCAATTATATGTTATTATCAACTCATTCTTGCATTATTATTATGAAGAAATAGAAATGGCATCCAATTACAAATGTACCTTCGGCTTGGAAGGAGATGAAAATACAAATGTGACGCAAAAGCCAATGTCAAGTCAGCGTGCCCAGTACGGGGGTACTGTTCACCTATTTATAGGCACGGGACACAGCCTATATAAAATTACATTCATGCCCTTTACACTTGGTAGTAATTCTATAGTAATCCACCGAGGTCCGAATAGCCTTTTCATCTTTAAGTCGGTTCTTTTTCTGCTACCACGCCGAAGCTTTCCCGCTCACATCTTCGGCGTTGAATCAACCTTCGTATTACTTTGGGCTTCTCCTACTGTGATATCGACTCGAGTCCGAAGATACCTGTTTACACATTATACTCCAGAAACACTGTTAAATCCTGTTTTTGAGGACCTTCGGAAGCCGAAGGCCCCCAATAGTAGCCCCTCGCAACATTAATTTGTTAAAATAATAAATTTAGATTGCGACATGGACGAAGGCTTTAAGCTGAAGGTCCGAAAAAAACACCTTCCCTTTGCTAGAATAGCAACATTCACTGACAGGCGGGGTCTTTCAATTTTTAACGCAATGGGCGTATAAATAAGAGCATACCGCGAGCTCATTTAGCATGCTCTCTTGCCATCTGTTCTCGCTCACTCAATTTTTAGCTCTTGCGCACCAAGATTTGCTTAGCTTTTTAAGCTTTTAAGCTTCGGCGTTGAAAACAGTTTTTTAGTGTTTCCGAAGATGTCTGAAGATAAGAAGGCTGCTCCCGAGATGAAGCTGAGTCTCTCTGAAGAGAAGAACCTGGGGTTTCTTATAGCAATGTCGAAGACCAACACAGAAAAAATCACCAAAGAGATTTTAGAAGGTTTGTCTGAAGATACTGATGACAGCGACAGTTATGATGTGGATAGTGGTGGTGAAGACTCCGAAGATCGCCCCTGGCGACCAAGCCATTCAGTTTTTGGCAAGTCAGGTATCAAAGAAAATCATCTTGCCAACATGAGGGGAAGATACTTCTGGGATTTATCCATTGTGAGGGTCGACGAAGGAGAGAAAACTTGCCCGACCCCTGAGGAAAATGAAGTCGTAGTGTTCCGAAGCTTTTTGAAAGCTGGACTACGATTTCCCCTGAGCAACTTTGTCGTAGAAGTGCTGAAAATGTTTGAAATCTATCTTCATCAACTTACCCCCGAAGCAATTATAAGGCTGAATATCTTCGTGTGGGCCGTGAGAAGCCAAGGTCTGGAACCTGATGCGAAAAGTTTCTGCAACATACATGAATTATCATACGAGACAAAACCCTGGGGTAAGGAACAGTATCACAATAATTTTGGCTGCTACAGTTTCGTTTCTCGGTCTGGGTCAAGTTGTCCCGTGCCAACCTTTCGGAAGAGATGGCCCGGCGACTGGATGACAGAATGGTTTTATGTGAAAAATGACCTGAAAGCACGGGAAGATATTAAAGGTATAATTATGCGCCCTATTTAGCAAAGTTTCGGCCTACGAAAGCCGAAGGTTGAGATGAATGAAGCTGCCGAAGAATGCCAGAGAGCCTTCGGAGTTATTTGTTCTTTTATTGGAACGAGAGATTTGGTCCAAGAGCATATTGCCTTCAGAGTATGGCCGCTCGCGGAAAAATGGGAAATGCCGCAAGAGACCATAAAGGAGGCTGACGAAGGTGGACTTGTGAAGCGTCCCCAATCCTTTGGGACTCAAATGTGATACAATTACTAGTCCTAGGAGGCTAGCAAACACATTTATACATCAGATGATACCAAATCTGCTTAAACGAGACAAACCTATAAAGGTGGCGGTCAACTTTAAGAGTTGGTCCACAACTCGAGTCATATCATCAGAGTGGGGCTGAAGTAGCCCGATATACGCAGCGAAGCAAGTCAGTGGTCCAACAGCCACAGGCAAGGTTGGGAACAGTGGTAACTCTTACCCGATCTCCTTTTTCTGAAAAACAACAAATAAGCAAGGGTGAGTACAAACGTACTCAGCAGCCCACCTTCACCCACGGAATGGGGAAATCAGATATAATGCATGGAATATGTGGAGCTCGGGATATTTTGCAGAAACAGCAATATTTAATGCAGAGTTGTTTTGAAAAACATTTTGTATTTTTGCAAAGCGCATCCTCTCCAAAAGGAGCAGGAAGTTTTTCAGTATTATAACAAAATCCCCTGGACTAAACCATCCAGGCATCTCAGCAGTTTCCCACTGGTTTTCCTTTTCAAAAACCGCTACTGGACTTCCCGTCCACCATAGCTCACGGCTCAACTGCCGAACCTTTTTAAAAACCACTTTTCTCAAAACCATCTCTTTTTTTTTGGAAAACAAAACATTAATTGCCATACCATACCAGACTCGTCCATTCCTGTGGACACATACTATTCGAATAGGTTTTCAAACTCTGCGCAGAGGTGTACACTTTACCCACTAGTCCGGCTCTGCGATCTCATGATCAATGAGATCCGAATCCGAATCTCTTTCTTTCCCCGCACGTCCTAACCTTAACGGTTATCCGGAAGGAGTCAGGCCACCACCATGTCCAAACCGGACAAAACTTTCCCCCTCCTTATCCTCCCGGTGCTCCCCAGCCTTCATAACCCTGGGGTTGGACCGTACGAGTTCAGATTGAGTGACTGCCCACACAGTCTCGAGTGGTTGTACTTATCATGAGTACAGGTAGTGAAAGATGACAAACCGGTCCTTATACGAGGGGACAATCCTTCTGCTCACGCCTAAACCAGCTGAGCCATCACCTTAGGCCCTCCCCTAAACCAGGGAGTCCCTGATTATCCCACTCACAAGGTGATAAGGGTGAAAACCCTTCATCATACACATTTTGAAAAGCATTTTCTTTTGAAAACTCACACCTTTTCTCAAATCATTTGTAACAAATATATCAAGTATTGATTGCGGCAAGCGGCTGGGTGGCCATAATAACTTGTCTCAAAATCATATCATGCATAAAATAACAGGCTGAGGGTTGTGGTTGAAAAACATAGGTAATTTATGCATCAAAGGGATCCAGTGAGCTTGCCGTGCTTATTCGGCGAAGGGGGAAGGAGAGCTCGCGGAACTGGCTTCTGGCTCCACCGCCTGGCGTAGACTTGCAGATCTGGCCTCCACGAGATGGCATGAACGCTCCGATAACTATGCAACATGAACAAGCAAACATACAAACCAGCAAGTATACCAACAAATATTTAGTATAGTGGTCAGAAAAGCGATATATGGATGGGTAGAGTCTTGAGTAGAATCTATGTCATGTGGTGTTGTGATATTACTGGTGGTGGAGCGGAGGTGCTTACCAGGAGGGTGGACTGGAGGCAAAGCGACACTATGCGTGTAGCCGGCAGAGCAGAGTAACTGAGTGGGTGGGGAGTTTGCCTTGGCTGAGGGTGTTGAGTGTGTGTGGAGAGGGAGAGGGTAGCTGGGTGTATTTATAGCTGAGTGTAGGTGGTGTAGCACAGTGAAGTTCACTGTTGGTGAGAATAGTGACGAATGAATCGTCTGACTTGGTATGAACATGTGAGTTATAGGCAGAATATGGGACAAGAGTATTTTGGGAGTTTTCTGGAACATGAACCATGCTTAAGGGGTGACATGGCTGGATAGGGAATAGTTTGATAAAAATTTAGAAACGAGAATTATTGGAATCTGAGTTTGGGAGCCTGGTTCGAAGGAATCTCAAAGTCAAGCATGCTCAACTTGGAGAAACCTGGGATGGGTGACCAGATGGGAAGTTCCTACTGGAAGGAAAATCACAGTCACCGGAGTTCGTATGATTGGAATATGGGTCTGGCTGGTCTTAGGTGGACTGGACAGCATGATGTATGAATAGTTGAAATTTGGGGTGACTAGATGACCGGTGAATAGTAACGATGATTAGTAACGATGAATAGTGGCGATGGAAAAGTAATTATAGATATCATCGATGAATAGTAACGATGATGAATAGTAATGATAAATAGTAACGATGATGAATAGTGTATGTGAATAGTAACGATGAATAGTAATGGTGAATAGTAATGGTGAATAGTGATAGTGAATAGTCATATGAACGAACGATGAACGATGAATAGGAACTATGAACGAACGGACGAACGATCGAATGATCGGACGAACGAACGATCGAAATTTCGGCAGCATAACGGCAGGAAAAAGATTATTTGGACGAACGAACGGACGAACGATCGAATGATCAGACAAACGAACGATCGGAATTTCGGCAGCATAACGGCAGGACAAAGATTATCTGGAAGAACGATGAATAGGGACTATGAACGAACGATGAACGATGAATAGGTACTATGAACGAACGATGAACGATCGAATGATCGAACGAACGAACGATCAGAATTTCGGCAGCATAACGGCAGGACAAAGATTATCTGGAAGAACGATGAATAGGGACTATGAACGAACGATGAACGATGAATAGGAACTATGAACGAACGATGAACGATCGAATGATCGAACGAACGAACGATCGAAATTTCGGCAGCATAACGGTAGGAAAAAGATTATTTGGACGAACGAACGGACGAACGATCGAACGATCGGATGAACGGACGAACGAACCATGAACGATCGGACGAACGATCGAACGATCGGATGAACGAACGAACAAACTAAGAACAGGGGACGAACGATCGAACGATCCTTGTGCTAGTGTGTGCTTGTGTGGAACATGGAGTGGGTGTGTGTGGGGGGGGGAGAGAGTTGCCATGAAATGGCTTGGGGTGGGATGAGAGGAGGCCCTTGCCCCTCTATTTATAGCCATGGTGGGGGGATTAGGGGGAGGGATGAGAGGATTAGTGGAAGGGATGAGAGGATTAGTGGGAGGATGAGATGATTAGTAGGAGGTTAGCATGTATTTGTCTTGTATAAGTGAGATTTGCTTGTAGAGCTCATCGTATGACACTGGAGGCATACGTATACGTATGAGCATGAGGAAAGTTATGAAGAAAATATTTATAGGGACTTGAAAAATGATTCTAAAGGTATTTCTCAAGAGGAAAATACTTGGAGATATATCGGTGGAATATCTGGGCAATATTTCTAGAAAGAACTTGAGGGGGATTACTGGGGAAATATCCGGGCAGTATTTCTGGAAACAAATTGAGGGTGATCACTGGGAAATATTTGTAGGATATTTGAGGAGGATTTTGGAGAGAATATAGACCACTATATTTTATTTGCTGATATCAACTCGCAAACAAACATTTTGAAATGAAATTTGAAATTCATTTTGAATTTAGAGGGAGTTTGAGAAAATTTCAAGATTTGAATTTTTGGGATGCTACAAATCTACCCCACTTAAAAGGAATCTCGTCCTCGAGATTCGGCTTAGAAGGGTTATGGGTATAGCTTTACTTCAGCTACATATCTTCACTTTGCAACTCTTCGAGGAGATGGAGCTTCAACAAAATCTGGCCTTAGAGGAGCATCTGGTTGCCGATTGCAAACGCTGATTCTGGCTACTCAAAGAATCATCTTCAGGCTTCAGCTTTCGCTTGGCAGCTAGCTCATTGAGGAAGCATCGATGCCAACACACAAACCTTTCTCTTGCGAACTCCCACATGGATTCCTTCCTTGATTGGTCTTCTGGTGCTTCATCAACAAAACTTGGGTAACCACTTCTCATCCAGAAACTTATAAGCTTCGATGATCTGGTCCTCCACAAGCTTACTAAGGCCTTCTTCTTTTTCTCCATAGCAGGAACCTTACTGGAATACTACCCCACTTAAAAAGAATGAGGGTAGATCTCTTGAATCTTGGGGATTTGAACTCCTTGAAGTACCTCATAACAAGGGTGTTACGGGGCCTTCTTCTGTTGTTGCTGCTTGAGCAGGCTGCGGAGAGATGACTGACACAGGGTTGATTTTGGGAGAACCTTCTTCTTATCTTCTCTTCACTATCTTCTTTTCTCTTCTCACTTCTCACTTTTCACTGCCTCTTTCTTTCTCTTTGCTCTTCCCACTGGAGGATTCTATCAAAGAGTATTACTATCATACACTGGAGGAAACCAAAGACTATGAACCATGTGCAACAGTCTTCAACCCAAGAATCACCAAGCATTGTGATCTTAGGGGCGAGGGAGTGGAAAATGGAGTTGCTTGCGATTTGGCAGAGGGGGTTTATCTGGAATGTGCTTTGCTTTGAGCTAGATGGGCGTTGAGGGAGCTGGTGGGGGGGGGTTTATCAGGTGTGTGCTTTTCTTGGGACGGGAACTGAGGGAGTTGGTGCGGAGTTTTATAGGTGAGCGGTGGTGTTTGGTTGTGGAGTCGGTGGTGATGTGGCAGCAGGTGCGATGGAGGGGAAGGGGGGCCTAGTGTTGTCGGCGATGATGGCGGCGGCAGGTGCGCTGCAAAGGGGGCGTGGGTGGCGGTAGTGCTACAAAGGGGGCGTGGGCGGCGGTAGTGCGCTGCAAAGGGGGGCGTGGGGCGGTTGTTGGAGATGGTACACGCGTGCGGGGGGCACGGGTGAGTGGTGGGTTCAATGACCCTGATGTTTGTGGTCTCTGGTTCCAAGAATCTTTGCCTCTCTGTATGGTAATAACTCCTTCTGTCCTCTTTTTCTGTTTACTTTGACTCAGGGGCAGTGCTTTGATTCTCACGATCGGTCCTTTTGACTGAGCGACTAGACATGTTTCTTCTGTAGCTTGTTACAGGCTTCAAGGGTGAGCTTCCCGGTGTCTTCTTGGGTAAGGCACTTTTCTCTTCAGATGGGTTAAAATGAGAATGGAAGCATAAGGTAAGGATTAGCTCTAATTTGTGATCTATGTTTTTAGAGAAAACCTTTTTAAGAAAAACGAAAAGAAAACACACTAGCTCAGCAATGATAAGCACAAACAAATCAAATGTTTTGAATAAGGGAAGAATAGAGTTTTTCCAAAGCACGGGCTACTCAGATTCGGGGGCTAAGCATAACTACTATTGCTTGGCTCCTGAATTGAGAACTATGCTAAATGCAACTTATGAGCACTAACGTTAAAGCATCACATATGCACTCAAAAGGGGAGAAAACATCAAGCGAAATTCATTTTGAAATGCCCTAGGGGGCCACACAAATAGAGTTTTTCAAGGCACGGGACTACACGATTACCTCTCATACATGCAGGGCTCTAGCCAAAGTGAAGAAAAACTTCACTACCTAATGCACGCAGAGGTCTGGGTATAACTAACTCAGATCTGGCAGCTTCTCTTCTGGCAAGGCTTGCACACAACTTCAATCTGAGACATCTCCTAGATGGGTCAAGAGGGAGCTGATGTTGATGACTTCTTCTGGCGGCGACTGAGATGGCAGCACAGGGTCAAACTCTTCTTCAAGCTGGACTGGCTCTTGTAGTTCCTCAAAGGGCGGCGGTGCTGGCGGGGTTGCTTGCAGCTTCTTCCTTGACCTCAAGGGACGGTGCTGGAATCTTCTTCATGGTGAGGGGCTCAAACAACTCTGGCGGGGGATCTTGGGAGGATTCAGGGTGCTCTTGTTTATCCATAGCCTTAGGGGAGACTGGAATTCCTTCCAAGACTATGGCTCCTTCCGGGAGTTCCCAAGCCTTCTTCTCTCCTCTGGTAGAGACCGGGTGACCTTCAAGAATCTGGGGGTCTTCCGCTCTCCTGAGTTGAACTGGGTTGGATGAAGCGGGCTCTTGGATCCGCAGGGCTCTACGTTGGTTATGGGTGACCAAGTAGGCCTCCATCAGCTTTTGGACATGCTCATCCTTGGCTTGCTTCAGGGCTTCAACAGCAATGGCTTCATGACTTTCCAAGGCAGCTACACGGGCTTGAGCTGTGGTGAGATCCACATGGAGCTGACGGTTGCGCTTCTCTGCATCTTCTGCTCGGGCAATCATCTGACGGTGGTGCCGAGCCAAGAAATCATACTGGGCATCCAGGGTGAGCAGGTATGCAGTGAGGTACACGACTGTGGGGTCGTCCTCAAGCAGCTGCTGCTCTTCCAATGCACGTATCCTGGCCATCCAAACTGGACGGTCTCTCTGAAAGGGTGGAAAGAATCTGAGCGGGGTGTCGGCCACTTCTTCTTCATAGATCTGACACAGAGCCCTCAATGCCTTGCGAGCGACGACTTGGCAGGTGTCTTTGAATCTGTGCCCAGCAGTAGTGACACTCCATTCCACATGGTGCGGACTGGATCCAATGTATACAGTCACGACACACTTCTCTGTGCCATGCTCGATGAATTCACGACCATCATACTCTGGCTGGCTCCTGATTCCGAGGCGGACTGTGCATGCTCTCAGCAACTTGGGGAAACCATCTTCATTCTGGCAGAAGCTGGTTTGGCACTGAACCTCCATCTGACTTCTGAGAGAAGGAAAGGGGGAAAACATTTTTATAATGAAGGGATGAGAGCAAGAATTTTTTTAAGAAAATAGTTTTGACTCAAAAACTTTTGATCAGGCTAAGGGTTACGTCCTGCGGCCAACCTAACAGCTCCGATACCACCTGAAGCGTCCCCAATCCTTTGGGACTCAAATGTGATACAATTACTAGTCCCAGGAGGCTAGCAAACACATTTATACATCAGATGATACCAAATCTGCTTAAACGAGACAAACCTATAAAGGTGGCGGTCAACTTTAAGAGTTGGTCCACAACTCGAGTCATATCATCAGAGTGGGGCTGAAGTAGCCCGATATACGCAGCGAAGCAAGTCAGTGGTCCAACAGCCACAGGCAAGGTTGGGAACAGTCGTAACTCTTACCCGATCTCCTTTTTCTGAAAAACAACAAATAAGCAAGGGTGAGTACAAACGTACTCAGCAGCCCACCTTCACCCACGGAATGGGGAAATCAGATATAATGCATGGAATATGTGGAGCTTGGGATATTTTGCAGAAACAGCAATATTTAATGCAGAGTTGTTTTGAAAAACATTTTGTATTTTTGCAAAGCGCATCCTCTCCAAAAGGAGCAGGAAGTTTTTCAGTATTATAACGAAATCCCCTGGACTAAACCATCCAGGCATCTCAGCAGTTTCCCACTGGTTTTCCTTTTCAAAAACCGCTACTGGACTTCCCGTCCACCATAGCTCACGGCTCAACCGCCGAACCTTTTTAAAAACCACTTTTCTCAAAACCATCTCTTTTTTTTGGAAAACAAAACATTAATTGCCATACCATACCAGACTCGTCCATTCCTGTGGACACAGACTATTCGAATAGGTTTTCAAACTCTGCGCAGAGGTGTACACTTTACCCACTAGTCCGGCTCTGCGATCTCATGATCAATGAGATCCGAATCCGAATCTCTTTCTTTCCCCGCACGTCCTAACCTTAACGGTTATCCGGAAGGAGTCAGGCCACCACCATGTCCAAACCGGACAAAACTTTCCCCCTCCTTATCCTCCCGGTGCTCCCCAGCCTTCATAACCCTGGGGTTGGACCGTACGAGTTCAGATTGAGTGACTGCCCACACAGTCTCGAGTGGTTGTACTTATCATGAGTACAGGTAGTGAAAGATGACAAACCGGTCCTTATACGAGGGGACAATCCTTCTGCTCACGCCTAAACCAGCTGAGCCATCACCTTAGGCCCTCCCCTAAACCAGGGAGTCCCTAATTATCCCACTCACAAGGTGATAAGGGTGAAAACCCTTCATCATACACATTTTGAAAAGCATTTTCTTTTGAAAACTCACACCTTTTCTCAAATCATTTGTAACAAATATATCAAGTATTGATTGCGACAAGCGGCTGGGTGGCCATAATAACTTGTCTCAAAATCATATCATGCATAAAATAACAGGCTGAGGGTTGTGGTTGAAAAACATAGGTAATTTATGCATCAAAGGGATCCAGTGAGCTTGCTGTGCTTATTCGGCGAAGGGGGAAGGAGAGCTCGCGGAACTGGCTTCTGGCTCCACCGCCTGGCATAGACTTGCAGATCTGGCCTCCACGAGATGGCACGAACGCTCCGATAACTATGCAACATGAACAAGCAAACATACAAACCAGCAAGTATACCAACAAATATTTAGTATAGTGGTCAGAAAAGCGATATATGGATGGGTAGAGTCTTGAGTAGAATCTATGTCATGTGGTGTTGTGATATTACTGGTGGTGGAGCGGAGGTGCTTACCAGGAGGGTGGACTGGAGGCAAAGCGACACTATGCGTGTAGCCGGCAGAGCGGAGTAACTGAGTGGGTGGGGTGTTTGCCTTGGCTGAGGGTGTTGAGTGTGTGTGGAGAGGGAGAGGGTAGCTAGGTGTATTTATAGCTGAGTGTAGGTGGTGTAGCACAGTGAAGTTCACTGTTGGTGAGAATAGTGACGAATGAATCGTCTGACTTGGTATGAACATGAGAGTTATAGGCAGAATATGGGACAAGAGTATTTTGGGAGTTTTCTGGAACATGAACCATGCTTAAGGGGTGACATGGCTGGATAGGGAATAGTTTGATAAAAATTTAGAAACGAGAATTATTGGAATCTGAGTTTGGGAGCCTGGTTCGAAGGAATCTCAAAGTCAAGCATGCTCAACTTGGAGAAACCTGGGATGGGTGACCAGATGGGAAGTTCCTACTGGAAGGAAAATCACAGTCACCGGAGTTCGTATGACTGGAATATGGGTCTGGCTGGTCTTAGGTGGACTGGACAGCATGATGTATGAGTAGTTGAAATTTGGGGTGACTAGATGACCGGTGAATAGTAACGATGATTAGTAACGATGAATAGTGGCGATGGAAAAGTAATTATAGATATCATCGATGAATAGTAACAATGATGAATAGTAATGATAAATAGTAACGATGATGAATAGTGTATGTGAATAGTAACGATGAATAGTAATGGTGAATAGTAATGGTGAATGGTGATAGTGAATAGTCATATGAACGAACGATGAACGATGAATAGGAACTATGAACGAACGGACGAACGATCGAATGATCGGACGAACGAACGATCGAAATTTCGGCAGCATAACGGCAGGAAAAAGATTATTTGGACGAACGAACGGACGAACGATCGAATGATCAGACAAACGAACGATCGGAATTTCGGCAGCATAACGGCAGGACAAAGATTATCTGGAAGAACGATGAATATGGACTATGAACGAACGATGAACGATGAATAGGGACTATGAACGAACGATGAACGATCGAATGATCGAACGAACGAACGATCAGAATTTCGGCAGCATAACGGCAGGACAAAGATTATCTGGAAGAACGATGAATAGGGACTATGAACGAACGATGAATAGGAACTATGAACGAACGATGAACGATCGAATGATCGAACGAACGAACGATCGGAATTTCGGCAGCATAACGGTAGGAAAAAAATTATTTGGACGAACGAACGGACGAACGATCGAACGATCGGATGAACGGACGAACGAACCATGAACGATCGGACGAACGATCGAACGATCGGACGAACGAACGAACAAACTAAGAACAGGGGACGAACGATCGAACGATCCTTGTGCTAGTGTGTGCTTGTGTGGAACATGGAGTGGGTGTGTGTGGGGGGGGAGAGAGTTGCCATGAAATGGCTTGGGGTGGGATGAGAGGAGGCCCTTGCCCCTCTATTTATAGCCATGGTGGGGGGATTAGGGGGAGGGATGAGAGGATTAGTGGAAGGGATGAGAGGATTAGTGGGAGGATGAGATGATTAGTAGGAGGTTAGCATGTATTTGTCTTGTATAAGTGAGATTTGCTTGTAGAGCTCATCGTATGACACTGGAGGCATACGTATACGTATGAGCATGAGGAAAGTTATGAAGAAAATATTTATAGGGACTTGAAAAATGATTCTAAAGGTATTTCTCAAGAGGAAAATACTTGGAGATATATCGGTGGAATATCTGGGCAATATTTCTAGAAAGAACTTGAGGGGGATTACTGGGGAAATATCCGGGCAGTATTTCTGGAAACAAATTGAGGGTGATCACTGGGAAATATTTGTAGGATATTTGAGGAGGATTTTGGAGAGAATATAGACCACTATATTTTATTTGCTGATATCAACTCGCAAACAAACATTTTGAAATGAAATTTGAAATTCATTTTGAATTTAGAGGGAGTTTGAGAAAATTTCAAGATTTGAATTTTTGGGATGCTACAACTTGTCCGACTGAAGTATACTTTCAAGTTCGGAGATAAATTCGTTGAGCCAGATGATGACTGGCTGAAAAGCATTGAAAATTTAAGTGATGAACTACTTGGGGCTTACTCGAAGGCCGAAGATACTGCATTGTCCGCAGCCTTCGGAGGCCGAAAAAAGAAAAGACTGAACCGAGTGTTTGACGCAATCGGGTTCGTCTACCCTGACTATCGTTATCCCATTCGAGGGCAGAAAAGAAAAGGCGCGACCTCTGCGAAAGAAGAAGCTACAGCTGCTCCTAGTGAGCCAGCACCGAAAAGAAAAAGGATAAAGGTCCTCACACATCGGCCACGCTATATTGAACCAGCCTCGGTGCCTGAATTCACCGGAAAGACTTCTTCGGCCACCGAGGCTGAACAGCTAACGTTGCTGCCAGAAATCGCAGAAATAGCCGAAGCGCCAACAAGAACAGAATTGGAAGAACCAAAGACTTTGTTATCAGAAACCAAAGAGACGGCCGAAGCGCCATTAACAGAAAAAATGGAAGAAACAAAAGGATCAGCTGAGGGATCAAAAATATCAGAAGTTTTAAGTCCTTCAGCAAATGTTGACACAACAAAAATCCAAAAGGGGCCAGCAGTGACTCCGAAAAGAAAAAGAATGGTCAACGTGCTAGATGTTCTAGAAACAATTAAGTCCTTAAGCACACCTCCGAAGAAAACTGTTGAAACCTCCGAAGCGAAAACTGAGATTTTTGATACAAAAACTTTAGAGCAAGAAACTGAAGCTGAAGCTGGTCCTTCGGAGCCCACGAAGGTAAAATCCCTGGAAACCGAGGAAGAAAAAGTGACAGAGCCAATTCTTGTTGAAGAAATCAGTGCTGCTGCCCCCGAAGCATCCCCCAAAGTCCCTGATTATATTGTTCGACATGCTTCGGGGAAAAAGTTGTCTGAAAAAGAAAAGCAAGAGGCCCAGTTTTACGCCCAAAAACTAAAATATCCAAAGGGGGTGTTGATATTCAACGGCAGCGGAGAAGAAGACTTCTTGTACTGTCTCCCTGACAGCAAGGAGATTTCTGTCTGCCGGGAGATGAGCAAGAGCTTCGGATTCCCAACACTAGAAGATGGACTCTCGGTGCTGTCGAAAGACGAGTTGGCCGACAGCTTGGCGTACAATAGTTTAAAGGTACAAAATTTGAGACCTTCGTACCGTTTCTTGAAACCAAAAAAATTTCCATTTGCTTAGATTTATTAACGCACACACATTCTTCTTTGCAGGGCCTTATACTTAGCAATGCCCTCAGGGCCCAAAAAGATGCCGAAGATGAAGGATGTGTGATGGCCCTGAGCAACCTTCGCTCCGAAGTAATTGAACTACGGAAGGAAGGTCTCGAAAAAGACAAAATATTGCATTCATTGATAACTAGAATAAAAGAAGACGAAGCTACTTTTAAAGGTCAAGCTGAGGCTCAGAAGCGTGAAATTGAAGATCTTCGAAAACAACTAGCCAGAGCTAGAGAAGAACGCATACTTGAAGAAACAAGGCGAGAACTTAGCGACCAATGGGCAAATCATTTAGAAGGAACTGTTGAAGAGCTTCGTGCGTCCAAGAAGAGATGCTATAACAAATCTATAGAATGTGTTAAGAAAATGAAAACTAGCTTCGCCAGCGTTGGCGCATTTTCGAGTGAAGAAAACTTTACGAGAGGCAACCCCGAAGGCCCCATTGAATGGATTAGCCACGAAGCTGAGGCCTTCGAAGAAATTTTAAATAGCCGCGGAGATATATGTGCTTTTTCGGGTGCCAGGGGAATTGCCACCATTTTGGAGAAAAAGGGCTGTGAGCATGTAAAGATTTTGGCGCAATCCGAAGCTACCTTGCCCTTCGAAGATGCAAAGGATCCTTCAGCCGAAGCTAGCATGGTTGGTGGAAAATTTTTTACCGATGTCTGGGATAATGGTGGCCGAGAAATGGCCTAAGAAATTATCCAAAAAAGCGAAAAGGGCATACATGATGCTAGAAAAGTAGCAGAGGCTGCTGAGAAGAGCGTGGAGCCCGAAGGGCAAATAGGTATTAACTAGTGGTTTTTATTGTGTTGTAATTTTTAATTTTAAACTTCGTTCGCACTTTGTAATAGCAATGTAGCTGTATCCTGTCCTCCCTCAGATCCTACTAAAGCGTCTCCGGGTCCTCCCCCGAAAGATGACGATGAAATTAAAAAGATGGCTGAAGCTATCATGGATCAAGTTGTCAATCAACTCCTGAACGAAGCTGCAGAAGTAGTACTTAGGGAAGACTAGGTGCTACTGTAAAAACTTCTGAAATGTAATATGTATAATATCTTGTAACCCTGAATGTAATAAACTTGTTTTTTATGATTCAATTCTTTACGATGCATGAAATTTTACATACGTACCGTTTTTGAGTCTTTGACGAAAAAACACCTTCCCTTCTTTTCATGCTTCGTGAAGAAGAATTTTCATTTATCGCAACAATACCCATAGTGTTCCGATGAAGAACATCCAAACTTCGTGAAAATATTTTCCGAAGGTACATTCCGAAGATCAATATTGTATCCCCTTCTTGTGCCATATGCAGAATGATGTATGATGCTTATGCTATGCAAAAATGATGTGATGATGTTATGCTATGAGAAAAGGTATTCGTTCCGAAGCTGCAAACACATCCCTGCAATAAAATACATAATCTTTTTTGAATCAGCGCTGACTTTTCGCTGCAAGCCTCCCTTAGGAGCTTCTTCGCCTTTTACTTCAGCGGAATCAGCGTTGACTTTTCGCTGCAAGCTCTGCATTCCCTTAGGAACGACTTTGGAGCTTCTTCGCCTTTTACTTTCGGCGGAATCAGCGTTGACTTTTCGCTGTAAGCTCTGCATTCCCTTAGGAACGACTTTGGAGCTTCTTCGCCTTTTACTTTCGGCGGAATCAGCGTTGACTTTTTGCTGTAAGCTCTGCATTCCCTTAGGAACGACTTTGGAGCTTCTTCGCCTTTTACTTTCGGCGGAATCAGCGTTGATTTTTCGCTGTAAGCTCTGCATTCCCTTAGGAACGACTTTGGAGCAAAAAACTTACACTGCGCTCCTTTTGGAACGACTTTTTGTTGCTTCGAAGAATTCATATCGTGTCTTTTTTTAAAATAAATTTAATAATCCGAAGGTCCTCCTTGGTATTGCAAATTTTCAAGCTCCGACAACTTAAGCCTGTGTAGAAGATATGTTTTCCTTGTGGCAAACAACAAAACTATTACTTGAAATTTAAAAAGTGTCCTTTATTACACAGAAAATAAAACTGAATGGAAAAGACTGCTGTCAAGGTAGGATATTTGTCAATAGATGTGCTTCGACTCTGGCACAGTGCTATTGACTGTGCGAGCTTCGGATTGTTCTCTGAAGTCCCTTTGCTGTGGAGCATATTGGCTCCCTTCTGGCTGTTGACCTTGTTGCAGCGGTGGTGGAGGCGGAGGCTGTTGCCAGGAAGCTTGAGGTTGACTCGCCGAAGCAACAGAAACTGCAGGATGGTTGCCTACGTATTCTGGGATGTAAGGCGAATGGTACGAAGCAGTATGCATGACCTGCTTCGGCTGAGCTTGTTGTGCTGCAGCTTCGGCTATCTCCTTTTGCTTCTGGATGGTAACATGGCACATCCTGGTGGTATGGCCCTTGTTTTCACCACAGAACAAGCAAAATATTCTCCTTGGTTGATCTCCAAATCTTCCGCCGAAGACCTGGCGCCTCTGCCTCTTGGAGCTGGTGGCCGGGAGAAGCTTTGTTGTTGCCCCGAAGCCTATGAGGAGCACTGTGGCCTTTGCTACTGACTCCCCTTATCATCATTTTGAGTAGAGTTGTGAATTGACCTGACGTGCCTCGGATAGAATCTTCCTCCGAAGCCCCTGGCCATTTCGGAAAACCTGAAAGCCTCCTCCCTTCTTTGGCGAAAATCATTGTCGGCACGAATATACTCGTCCATCTTCTGGAGCAGCTTCTCCAAAGTTTGAGGAGGCTTCCTAGCAAAGTACTGAGCTGAAGGTCCAGGCCGAAGTCCCTTGATCATGGCCTCA
Organism: Zea luxurians; assembly: GCA_029449295.1. NCBI lineage: Eukaryota > Viridiplantae > Streptophyta > Magnoliopsida > Poales > Poaceae > Zea > Zea luxurians. Next base: position 4,746,752 of record JAOPSE010000005.1, on the reverse strand, counting down.
ATGACAATTTCGTTGGGCACCATTGGCGCCTGCGCCCTCAAACGCAAGAACCTCCTGACATACGCCTGAAGGTATTCTTCGTGATCCTGTGTGCACTGAAACAGGGCCTGAGCAGTGACCGGCTTCGTCTGAAACCCTTGGAAGCTGGTTAACAACATGTCCTTCAGTTTTTGCCATGAAGTGATCGTTCCTGGTCGAAGGGAGGAATACCAGGTTTGAGCAACACTCCTGATAGCCATAACAAAAGACTTTGCCATGACTGCAGCATTGCCACCATATGAAGATACTGTTGCTTCGTAGCTCATCAAAAACTGCTTCGGGTCTGAATGGCCGTCGAATATGGGAAGTTGGGGCGGCTTGTAGGATGGAAGCCAAGGTGTAGCCTGCAGCTCAGCGGACAGAGGAGAAGCATCATCAAAAACAAAATTTCCATGATGGAAATTGTCATACCAGTCATCTTCGTTGAGGAAACCCTCCTGATGAAGGTTTTGGTTCTGAGGCCTTCGGTTCTGCTCATCGTGAGTAAGATGGCGAACTTCTTCAGAAGCTTCGTCTATCTGCCTTTGCAGTTCAGCTAGCCTGGCCATCTTTTCCTTCTTCCTCTGCACCTGTTGATGAAGCATCTCCATGTCTTTGATCTCTTGATCTAGCTCATCCTCTTGCGGTGTCGGACTGACAGCCTTCCTCTTCTGGATTCGGTCCTCCCGAAGAGAGAGAGTCTCCTGATTGGGGTCCAGCGGTTGCAGAGCTGCAGCCCCAGTTGCTGAAGCTTTCTTCGGCGCCATAGCGAAGGTTTATGACCACCGAAGGTGTTAAAAAACTCAAAGGGTGGTAGTGAGTTCACCGGAGGTGGGCGCCAATGTTGGGGACTTGTTCTCAAATGCTTCGGCTTAAGAACAAGGCAACACATAAAATGTTAAACGGTAGAGTCCTTCGTCCTTCGAAGCATTATTTCCCCTAGGATATAATGCTTTTCGGACGAAGGTTATGAAGGGTGTACCTTCATAAACACAACATACAAGGATGAAGGATGAACCATATGAAATATAAAGAATAACATAGGCAATTATATGTTATTATCAACTCATTCTTGCATTATTATTATGAAGAAATAGAAATGGCATCCAATTACAAATGTACCTTCGGCTTGGAAGGAGATGAAAATACAAATGTGACGCAAAAGCCAATGCCAAGTCAGCGTGCCCAGTACGGGGGTACTGTTCACCTATTTATAGGCACGGGACACAGCCTATATAAAATTACATTCATGCCCTTTACACTTGGTAGTAATTCTATAGTAATCCACCGAGGTCCGAACAGCCTTTTCATCTTTAAGTCGGTTCTTTTTCTGCTACCACGCCGAAGCTTTCCCGCTCACATCTTCGGTGTTGAATCAACCTTCATATTACTTTGGGCTTCTCCTACTGTGATATCGACTCGAGTCCGAAGATACCTGTTTACACATTATACTCCAGAAACACTGTTAAATCCTATTTTTGAGGACCTTCGGAAGCCGAAGGCCCCCAACAATTCACTAAAACACTTGACAATGATTTGTTTGTATGCCAAATTTATGTTGATGATATTATATTTGGGTCTACTAACGAATCTACATGTGAAGAATTTAGTAGGATCATGACAAAGAAATTCGAGATGTCGATGATGGGGGAGTTGAAATATTTCTTAGGATTTCAAGTCAAGCAACTCCAAGAGGACACTTTCATTAGCCAAACGAAGTATACTCAAGACATTCTAAGCAAGTTTGGAATGAAGGATGCCAAGCCCATCAAGACTCCTATGGGAACAAATGGGCATCTCGACCTCGACACGGGAGGTAAGTCCGTGGATCAAAAGGTATACCGGTCGATGATTGGTTCATTGCTCTATTTATGTGCATCTCGACCGGACATTATGCTTTCCGTATGCATGTGTGCAAGATTCCAAGCCGACCCTAAGGAATCACACCTTACGGCCGTAAAACGAATCTTGAGATATTTGGCTTATACACCTAAGTTTGGGCTTTGGTACCCTCGGGGATCCACGTTTGATTTGATTGGTTATTCGGATGCCGATTGGGCGGGGTGTAAGATTAATAGGAAGAGCACATCGGGGACTTGCCAGTTCTTGGGAAGATCCTTGGTGTCTTGGGCTTCAAAGAAGCAAAATTCGGTCGCTCTTTCTACCGCCGAAGCCGAGTACATTGCCGCAGGCCATTGTTGCGCGCAATTGCTTTGGATGAGGCAAACCCTGCGGGACTACGGTTACAAACTAACCAAAGTTCCTCTTCTATGTGATAATGAGAGTGCAATCCGCATGGCGGATAATCCCGTTGAGCATAGCCGCACTAAACACATAGCCATTCGGTATCATTTTCTTAGGGATCACCAACAAAAGGGGGATATCGAGATTTCATACATTAACACTAAAGATCAATTAGCCGATATCTTTACCAAGCCTCTTGATGAACAAACTTTTACCAAACTTAGGCATGAGCTCAATATTCTTGATTCTAGGAATTTCTTTTGCTAATTTGCACACATAGCTCATGAATATACCTTTGATCATGTCTCTTTTATATATGCTATGACTAATATGTTTTCAAGTGTATTTCAAACCAAGTCATAGGTATATTGAAAGGGAATTGGAGTCTTCGGCGAAGACAAGGCTTTCACTCCACTCTACTACTCATCCTTCGCCGTCGCTCCGCTCCACTCTCCAACTTTGGTATAATCTTCACTAATTTATTTTATGACCAAAGGAGGAGAAAGTACTTCGTTAGGGCTTATGTCTCACTCAAAGTATCCGTTTTTGGCGATTCATGCCAAAGGGGGAGAAAGTATGAGCCCAAAGCAAAAGGACCGCACCACCGCCCTAATTTTAAAATTAATGGTTTCAATTGGAAATTTTCAATTGGTATCTCTTTATGTTCTAAAGGGGGAGCAAGTAGTATTTTCAAAACTTGACATCTTAAAACCCTCTTGAACACTAAGAGGAGAATTTACTTGAGGGGGAGTTTTGTTTAGTCAAAGGAAAAGCATTTGGAACAAGGGGAGAGAATTTCAAATCTTGAAAATGCTTTGCAAGAATCTTATTCATTTACCTTTGACTATCTTGCAAAAGGATTTTAAAAAGGAATTTAAAAAAAAAGTTGCAAAAACAAAACATGTGGTGCAAATGTGGTCCAATATGTTAAAAACAAAGAAACAATCCATGCACATCATGTAAGTATTTATATTGGCTCAATTCCAAGCAACCTTTGCACTTACATTATGTAAACTAGTTCATTTATATTTGCTTTGGTTTGTGTTGGCATCAATCACCAAAAAGGGGGAGATTGAAAGGGAATTAGGCTTACACCTAGTTCCTAAATGATTTTGGTGGTTGACTTGCCCAACACAAACAATTGGACTAACTAGTTTGCTCCAGTGTATAAGTTATACAGGTGTCAAAGGTTCACAACAAGCCAATTAAAAGACCAAAGTTGGGTTCAAATTAGAAAGCTAAAGGCATCCCGAAAGGCTCCCTGGTCTGGCGCACCGGACTGTCCGGTGGCGCACCGGACAGTGTCCGGTGCACCAGGGAACTGCGCCCAGAACTCCTCAGCCTCGGGAATTTCTAGGAGCCGGCGCGCTATAATTCACCGGACTGTCCGGTGTACACCGGACAGTGTCCGGTGCTCCAAAGGGGCGCGGCTCTGGAACTTGGCAGCCTCGGGTTTTTGCAGCGGGCGCTCCGCTATAATTCACCGGACATGTCCGGTGTACACCGGACTGTCCGGTGTAACAGCGGGGCAATGGCTACTTCGCGCCAACGGTCACCTGCAGGCGCATTCAATGCACGCCAGAAGCGTGCAGAAGTCAGGCACGCCCATTCTGGTGCACCGGACATTGAACAGTACATGTCCGGTGCGCCACCGGACATCCAGGCGGGCCCAGAAGTCAGAACTCCAACGGTCAAATTGCAACGGCTTTGGTGACGTGGCTGTCGCACCAGACATGTCCGGTGTGCACCGGACTGTCCGGTGCGCCATCGAACAAACAGCCTCACCAAACGGCTAGTTTGGTGGTTGGGGCTATAAATACCCCCAACCACCCACCATTCATTGCATCCAAGTTTTCCACTTCTCAACTACTTACAAGAGCTCTAGCATTCAATTCTAGACACACCAAAAAGATCAAATCCTCTCCAAATTCCACACAACGCCCTAGTGATTAGAGAGAGAGATTTGCTTGTGTTCTTTCGAGCTTTTGCACTTGGATTGCTTTCTTCTTTCTTGATTCTTTCTTGTGATCAAACACTCACTTGTAATTGAGGCAAGAGACACCAATCGTGTGGTGGTCCTTGCGGGAACTTTGTGTTCCAAGTGATTGAGAAGAGAAAGCTCACTCGGTCCGAGGGACCGTTTGAGAGAGGGTAAGGGTTGAAAGAGACCCGGCCTTTGTGGCCTCCTCAACGGGGAGTAGGTTTGAGAGAACCGAACCTCGGTAAAACAAATCCACGTGTCTCACTTCATTATTCGCTTGCGATTTGTTTTGCGTCCTCTCTCGCGGACTCTATTATATTTCTAACGCTAACCCGGCTTGTAGTTGTGTTTATTTTTTAGAATTTCAGTTTCGCCCTATTCACCCCCCCCCCTCTAGGCGACTTTCACTTGTACATTGCTTGAGGCGCCTAGGGGTCCCTTTTATAGGCACAAGGGGCCTAGGAGCCGTTGGAAGCAAACCAGGAAGGCAAATCTTGCCTTCTGTCGGGTGGCGCACCGGACAGTCCGGTGCACACCGGATACTGTCCGGTGCCCGATTTCTTTCCTTTTATGGCGAAGCCGACCGTTGGCAGTCTTGGAGCCGTTGGCGCACCGGACATGTCCGGTGCACATCGGACAGTCCGGTGCCTCCATCTAGCCGTTGGCTCGGCCACGTGTCCCGCGTAGATCGCGCGGCCGACCGTTGGCCCGGCCGACCGTTGGCTCACCAGACAGTCCGGTGCACACCGGACAGGCCGGTGAATTATAGCCGTAAGTCGCCGGAGAATTTCCGAGAGCGGCCAGTTCGCCAGAGTACAGCCTGGCGCACCGGACACTGTCCGGTGCACCACCGGACAATCCGGTGTGCCAGACTGAGCTGCCTTGGCTGTACATAGCCAAGCCCTTTGCACCTCTCTTATTTTCTTCTTCTTTCTGTTTCTAACACTTAGACAAGTATATTAGTCCACAAAACCAATGTACTAAGTATAGAAACATACCTTCTCTGATGTAGCTGAGGTGCCCGATCTTTCGGCGAGTAGAGATAATTCCGATTTGGTGGAAGATGACCCTTGCGATCCGACTACGACGAGAAAGCCCGAGGCGCCAATGCAATCGCTGAACCAACTCTCTGTGGTTACCGACCTTGCTGATGCGAGATCGGCCTGATCACGAAGATCGTTTCCTGTGCACAATCGAAGAACGAACAAGAAAAAGATGCGAGCAATCTAATCTATTACTCGAGGGTGGAGTTCTGAATACACGAAGACAGCGCAGATTTGCGCGTGCTCGAGAGTAGCTAAAGCTAGATCTAAAACAAAACTCGAGAAATAAAGGAGGCGCAGCTCCTGGATAAATAGAGAGGGGGCGCAGCCCCTAGGGGCGGCCGACCCTAGGTCGTCCATTATGGGCCGCAGTTGGGCTGGTCGTCTATTCTTCCGGGCCTTCGTTCTTTAACAGCATGATGTAGTTCAATTCTCTTGCACGGGCCCGAGTCACTGGCCCAGGTGGAAGGGGTGGCGCCTGGACTGGTGAAGATGGCGCCTGGGCTGGAGAAGGTGCTGCTGGTGTAGATGTGCTCGTGTTGGTGTTGATGTCCTCATCATCCTCCCCTTCTTGAACTGAAGTCGTCCTCGACAGCAACTCCTCGTCTTCTCCCGCATACGGTTTCAAATCTGCAACATTAAAACTAGTGGAAACACCAAACTCCGCAGGCAGGTCAAGGGTATAAGCATTATCATTAATTTTGGTTAGTATCTTAAAAGGACCAGCAGCACGAGGCATCAATTTAGAACGGCGCAAAGTAGGAAAACGATCCTTTCTCAAATGCAACCAAACCATATCACCAGGTTCAAAAGTAACTAGTTTCCGGCCTTTACTACCAGTAATCTGATATTTAGCATTAGCAGCAGCAATGTTTTGTTGAGTTTGTTCATGGAGATTAATCATTTGTTCAACATGTGCAAGAGCATCTATGTGTGGGGCGTCCGCAGCATCAAGCGAAAACAAAGCAATAGGCGCCCTAGGAATGTAACCATAAACAATTTGAAAAGGGCACATCTTTGTAGAAGAATGGGTTGCATGATTATAAGCAAACTCAACATGAGGCAAGCAATCCTCCCAACGTTTCAAATTTTTGTCTAAAACAGCCCTAAGCATGGTAGACAAAGTTCGATTAACTACCTCAGTTTGACCATCAGTCTGAGGGTGACAAGTGGTGCTAAACAGCAATTTAGTTCCCAATTTATTCCACAGAGATCTCCAAAAATGACTCAAAAACTTAGCATCACGATCCGAGACTATTGTATTGGGAATACCGTGCAAACGAATAATCTCTCTAAAAAACAATTCAGCAACATTGCTAGCATCATCAGTCTTATGACAAGGTATGAAATGAGCCATTTTGGAGAATCGATCAACAACCACAAAAATGCTATCCCTCCCCTTCTTAGTTCTAGGCAATCCCAAAACAAAATCCATCGAAATATCAATCCAAGGGGAAGTAGGAACAGGCAAAGGCATATACAAACCATGGTTGTTCAACCGTGACTTAGCTTTCTGACAAGTAGTGCAGCGTGCAACAAGGCGCTCAACATCAGCGCACATCCGAGGCCAAAAAAAGTGGGCAGCCAACACCTCATGTGTCTTGTAGACGCCAAAGTGCCCCATGAGACCGCCTCCATGTGCTTCCTGTAACAACAAAAGACGAACCGAGCTAGCTGGAACACACAGCTTGTTAGCGCGAAACAGGAACCCATCCTGTATGTGAAATTTGCCCCATGGTTTCCCATTAATACAATGGCCGAAAGCATCTTTAAAATCAGCATCATCAACATATTGATCTTTCACAGTGTGCAAACCAAAGATTTTAAAATCTAACTGTGACAGCATGGTATAGCGACGAGACAAAGCATCAGCAATAACATTGTCCTTCCCGTTCTTGTGTTTAATAATGTAAGGAAAGGACTCAATGAATTCTACCCATTTAGCATGACGACGGTTCAGATTTGTTTGGGTACGAATATGTTTTAAAGCCTCATGATCAGAATGGATTATAAACTCACGATGCCAAAGATAGTGCTGCCATGTATGCAAAGTGCGCACTAAAGCGTAAAGCTCCTTATCATAAGTAGAATATTTCAGACTAGCACCGCTTAATTTTTCACTAAAATAAGCAACTGGTTTTCCTTCTTGTAACAAAACAGCACCTAGCCCAATACCGCTAGCATCGCATTCAAGCTCAAACACTTTATTAAAATCAGGCAATTGCAATAGGGGAGCTTGGGTTAACTTATCTTTCAAAGTGTTGAACGCTTCCTCCTGGGAATCACTCCAAGCAAATGGCACATCTTTCTTTGTAAGCTCATGTAGAGGCGCTGCAATGGAGCTAAAATCACGAACAAATCTGCGGTAGAAACCAGCAAGTCCAAGAAAGCTCCGAATTTGTGTGACCGTCGTCGGTGTAGGCCACTCCCGAATGGCAGCAATCTTGCTGCTATCCACCTCAATGCCCTATGGAGTAACAACATAACCAAGAAACGAGACACGTCGTGTACAAAAGATGCATTTTTCCATGTTAGCAAATAACTGGGCAGCACGCAATGCATCAAAAACAGCACTTAAATGTTCCAAATGCTCTTTCTTAGATTTGCTGTAAATAAGAATATCATCAAAATAAACAACCACAAACAATCCTATGAAGGGCCTTAGAACTTCATTCATCACTCGCATAAAAGTGCTGGGAGCATTAGTCAATCCAAACGGCATAACCAACCATTCATATAAACCAAATTTCGTTTTAAAAGCCGTTTTCCATTCATCACCCAGTTTCATTCTAATCTGGTGGTAACCACTACGCAAATCAATCTTAGTGAAAATAATGGCACCACTAAGCTCATCTAGCATATCATCAAGGCGTGGTATAGGATATCGATAACGAATAGTGATGTTATTAATAGCACGACAGTCTACACACATACGCCATGACCCATCTTTCTTGGGAACAAGTAACACAGGAACAGAGCAAGGGCTAAGAGACTCACGAATGTATCCCTTGTCAAGCAACGCCTGTACCTGGCGCTGAATCTCCTTCGTCTCATCCGGATTTGTACGGTACGGTGCGCGGTTCGGAAGCTGTGCGCCGGGAATGAGGTCGATCTGGTGCTCAATGCCACGAAGTGGTGGGAGACCCGGTGGTAAGTCTTTGGGAAAAACATCAACGTACTCCTGCAAAAGGTTAGCAACCATAGGGGGAATAGCCAAAGATGGTGCATCATCAAGTGAAATGAGGACACTAGAGCATATAAGTGCATAGCATGGCAAATGAGCACCGTGTAGATCATCAAAATCAGCACGTGTAGCAAGTAAAACAGGAGCCTTCAACTTGATTTCAGAAGGAACAGAGGGCGATGGATCAAGTTGTTTAGCAGTTATAGCAGCTCGGGCAAGATCATCTTTAACAATTTGTTCAGGTGTCATTGGATGTATAATTATTTTCTGACCCTTAAAAATGAAAGAATAATGATTCGAACGACCATGATGCAAGCTATCAGTATCATATTGCCAAGGTCGACCAAGTAACAAAGAGCATGCTTCCATGGGAATAACATCACAATCAACAAAATCAGAATAAGCACCCATGGAGAAAGGAACGCGCACGGAACGTGTGATTTTTATTTTACCACCATCATTAAGCCATTGAATGTGATATGGGTTTGGATGCTTACGAGTGGGTAACGATAACTTTTCGACCAGCATGGTACTCGCCAAGTTGTTGCAACTGCCGCTATCGATAATGATGCGAATTGACCGCTCCTGCACAACACCCTTTGTATGGAACAGAGTGTGTCGCTGATTCTTCTCGGGCAAAGCGACCTGTGTACTGAGAACACGCTGCACAACAAGACTTTCATACCTATCAGCATCGCCCGGGTTGACATGTACCTCCGCCTTAGTTGCATGGTCAGTGGCAAGTAGTGCATGTTCAATTTCTTCAGAATCACTAGCGGAAGAGTACTCACCATCGTCACGAATGAGCAAAGTGCGCTTGTTTGGGCAGTCCCGAATCACATGGCCAAATCCTCTACAGCGATGACACTGAATATCCCGTGTACGACCTGTGGGTGGGGCAGTGCTGGCTGGTTTGGTTGTCTTCTCGCGTGGAGTAGTGGTGGATGTGGATGGCGCAGGGGGAACTGGTGCTGAGGTGGATGTCGAGCTTCGTCCTGCAAAAGGGTTAGAATATGGCTTCGAGCGGCGTCCCTGCACTTCACGTTCAGCTTTGCAAGCATATTCAAATAAAGTAGTCATATCATAATATTCCTTATAATCAAGTATATCTTGGATTTCGCGGTTTAAACCACCACGAAAACGTGCCATAGCAGCGTCGTTGTCCTCTAATATCCCACAACGAATCATACCTTTTTGTAACTCCTGGAAATAGTCCTCAACAGATTGAGAACCTTGCTGAAAACGCTGCATTTTATTAAGCAAATCACGAGCATAATACGAAGGCACAAATCGATGTCGCATCGCAGCTTTCAACTGATCCCAAGTGGTTGGAATGGTAGTGGGATGTTTTATTTTAAACTCACGCCACCAAATTAAAGCAAAATCAGTAAATTCACTAATAGCAGCTTTAACCTGAGAATGTGCAGCAATATCATGGCATGAAAATTTTTGTTCAACCTCTAACTCCCAATCAAGATATGCAGCAGGATCATATTTGCCATTAAAAGGTGGAATTTTAAATTTAATCTTAGAAAATAAGTCATTAGGGGGATGACGAACCACACGGCGTGCACGACCACGGCGATCTCCATCTTCCCACTCAGTGTCACCGCCGTAGTCCTGCTCCATCTTTGTGGTCAACGCATCAAGGCGTGCCAGGATGGTGTCGAGTGTGGTGCGAGTCGCCGTTTGAGCAAGGTCAAGCTGGTTGAAACGCTCGGTCGTCGAAGTGACCGTTGAATCAAGCCGTTCATGCATCGTCCTAATGTCATCAGCAAGTCCATCAACTTGTCCCCTTACTTCCAGCAACTGGGCATCCACCGTGTCGTGTGCTCCTGCCATAGTTAGCGCAAACACCAAAACACCAAAAGAAGAAAAAAAAACAACGACAAAAAAACAGGGTGTACTGCTCACAAGGCGCTCACACTAGTGCTGTTATCAAATTCTTATCCGTTCTTACCAAGCCACAGTGGTGAACTGCAACCAACAGGTGGAACCGGTGAAAGATTGGATGAGCGATTGCCTGGAGAAACAGAAACCTTCTCGTCGTAGAAATATGTGGAGTTGTGGGTAGGCTGCACTCAAGTCAAGGATTAGCACAATCAAACAATAATGCAAAGTTGAATTATAGTGCAGAACACGAAACTATATTGCTGGCCACAAGTGCAAAGGACGGATGGAACTAGCAGAATGGCAGTACCGTAAATATTGTACTAGCGAGGCCACTAGTAGGAATCACAAGTGATTTTGTTTTTCTTTTTTTGTATGATTTTTTTGATATTTTTCTCAGCACAAGAAGCAACAAAATAGGAGCTAGACGAAGTTTCACCTAAAACAGAGATCAGATGTGGTCTATAGAAAATCAGGAAGTTCTCTGAAAAGCGTGCGAGAACTTTGACGGATTTTTTTCTTTATTTTCCTGAATTTTTTTGACAATTTTGTCGAACCCAAACAGACCAAATGTCAGTTTGGCCGGCCTCAGAATGGTGTCAACTAGCTCCTGTAAAAATTTCAGATTTTTTGGACACCCGAGCGAAAAGTTATGCCCGGTTTAAGGAAGGTACCTCAAGTTATGTTTTCAAACGACCGGGATGAAACAACCGTATCCTTTCTCCTTCGTTGTTTTTGTTTCTGTTTTTTTTTTGACGTAACCGAAGGAGAAAAACAAGGAAACGATGTTGACTCGGTTTGTTTTTTTTCTGTTTTTTTTTTTCGTAACCGAAGGAGAAAAACAAGGAAACGGCCGTTGACTCGGTTTGTTTTTTTCTGTTTTTTTTTTGACGTAACCGAAGGAGAAAAACAAGGAAACGATGTTGACTTGGTTTGTGGCGTGATCAAAGGGGAGATGGTGGCCGCGCTAGGGTTTGAATGGTGGAAGAACACAATGCAACCAGTAACAAATGACGCGAAAGCACACAAATTCAACAATGCAGATTATTGAAAGAAAGTGCGAGGCTCAAAAGGGTGTTGGGATAAGGTCTAACCTGAATTTTTATGTGGTTTTGTGGACTGTAGGAAAAAAAACACTCGATAAACTCACCGATCAACCTGGAAATCTGATACCAATTGATGTAGCTGAGGTGCCCGATCTTTCGGCGAGTAGAGATAATTCCGATTTGGTGGAAGATGACCCTTGCGATCCGACTACGACGAGCAAGCCCGAGGCGCCAATGCAATCGCTGAACCAACTCCCTGTGGTTACCGACCTTGCTGATGCGAGATCGGCCTGATCACGAAGATCGTTTCCTGTGCGCAATCGAAGAACGAACAAGAAAAAGATGCGAGCAATCTAATCTATTACTCGAGGGTGGAGTTCTGAATACACGAAGACAGCGCAGATTTGCGCGTGCTCGAGAGTAGCTAAAGCTAGATCTAAAACAAAACTCGAGAAATAAAGGAGGCGCAGCTCCTGGATAAATAGAGAGGGGGCGCAGCCCCTAGGGGCGGCCGACCCTAGGTCGTCCATTATGGGCCGCAGTTGGGCTGGTCGTCTATTCTTCCGGGCCTTCGTTCTTTAACAGCATGATGTAGTTCAATTCTCTTGCACGGGCCCGAGTCACTGGCCCAGGTGGAAGGGGTGGCGCCTGGACTGGTGAAGATGGCGCCTGGGCTGGAGAAGGTGCTGCTGGTGTAGATGTGCTCGTGTTGGTGTTGATGTCCTCATCATTCTCTTAATCATTAAATCTATAGCATTTCACATGCTTGAGCTTTGATGTTGGACTCATAAATCATCAAGTCGGCTTGACTTGATCTAGATTGACATTACTTGGCTCCAACATCCTATAAAGGTCACATAGAACATCTCCAAACATAGGAACAACCCAAACTAAAGATCAAGGTGAACTTAGCTCTTTTGGGCTGCTTCCAGTTCTGGTTTTGACACTTGTTCTCTTTCTAGTGACCTTGATCTCCTCCTTAGAGCTTGATCTTGAGCCTTATGACTTACACCACATAACTGTAGCTGTTACCTCATTGGCTGTAAGTCACGTCCTTTTGTAGTGATCCTTGATGTGTCGTAGCTGTTCTCAACTCGATCACCCTTGACTTTGCAAGCCTTCTTCTTCACCCTTGGCTTTGGGTTCCTCAGCCTCCTTGACCTTCTCCCGTGCACTTGGTACCTCGAAGCTCTTCTTGCCTCCGTCCTTGGCTTGATCAGTTGTCTCCGAGCTACGCACCCGAGTCTCACTTTATGCAATGTCCAACTTACTTGTGATGTCCATTATGTATCCATAATCCAGTTCTTGGACCATCACATTTGTTCACTTGTGTTGAACCCTGTAGGCTTTACCTTAAGCACCTGTTCAACACTTAGTACACTTGTTAGTCCTTTAATTGAGTTGTCATCCAAACACCAAAACTCACAAGAGAGCTTTCAATTCTATCAATATTAGATAGCATACTCTCTAAATTGGCAGCTTCGGCAGTGGCAGCTTCGGCATTGGCGGCTTCGGCAGTAGCAGCTTCGGCGCTGGGACCTTCGATAGACGGTACTATCTTTGATGCTGAGGCCCGCGGCGGTGTTTTCTCAATAGCTTGCATAACAGTGACAATCCTTCGCCTTTTTGGCTCAACCGCCTTCTTTGCTGCCGAAGGGCTGTCCTTCTTCTGTAAAAGCTTTGTCAGTTGCGGTCCCTAGAGGACTTAGCAGCTTGATAGGTAGGGATTCAGTCATTACCTTTAGAATTTCCTCAACTTCAACAGCAGAAGGCGTTGAAGGAATTTCTTCCTCTATCTCAGTTGTTTTTTGCTTCGAAGCTATGGATTTCCTCTTCTTCGAAGCGGGAGCAGCCACCTTCGGCTCAGTACTGGATTTCCTCTTCTTTGCAGCTTCCTCATCTTATTTTACCATCCTAGCAGCTTGTCTACTAAAAACACTAACAACCCTCTTTCTCTTTTGCCCTTCGGCACCCTTGTTCAATCGCTCATAGTCAGGGTAGTCAAAATTCAAAGCATCCATAACCCGATTCAACCTTCGCTTCGGTCAGGTGCTAAAGGCCGTAGTCATCAGTTGATCCTCTTTTTTAGTGTAATTTCCCAATACTTCATTACACACTGCTTCAATCATTTCCAACCACTCTTGGCAAGGTTCTTTAAATTGCTTTTCAAATTTTAACAGATAAGGAAGTCGCACAAGCTCAAGTCCCTTTTTCGTTCCTTTTAATTTTGGCATGCTGAATTCGCTCAAAGTCGGAGATGTTTTGTTAGCCAAATATTCTTGAACTAGATCCCTCGTGCTGATCTGTTTGGCTACCACCCTGAATTCTGCCACAACTTGTTGACATGGTGATCCTGGCGTCATGCCGCACAAGGGCCTAGTCAACCCGAATTTCAAACTCAACGGGCTCAGCACTAGCGTCATCAGCTTCTCCCTCTTCTTTTCATCGGCTTTGACATAAAACCACTCGCTTTTCCAGCCAGTTGGCCACTTAGTGCGATAGCTAAGCACCGGGGCCTTCATGTCCTTGCGGTATGCGAAGTTGTAACACCCAAAGTTCTCATGCAGCTCATCTTCTCTAGCCTTCGTCTGGTAATGAAGCTCATACACTCGGCAGAAAGCTTTGGCATTCGGGTCTACTCCTTGGCTTCGGAGTGCCCAGATGAAAACGCTGAGCCTAACGATGGCGTTAGGAGTCAGCTAATGAAGATAGATTTCATAGTTATTCAAGACTTCACCAATCATCTCATTCAAGGGAAATCGCAATCCCGCTCTAAATAAACTCTTGAAAACTACCACCTCATCACTTTTTGGTGTCGGAATGGTCTCATCCCCAGCAAAACGAATCAGCTTCTTCTCAGTCTCCCTGAAATAGCCTAGCTTTATCAGCATGGGCACATCGGCTTCAGAAATGGTAGATTCGCCAAAATCCAAGTGGCTAGGTTTGGACGGGACTAGAATGCTATAATCTTCTTCTTCTTCAACAACGATTTCTTCTTCAACATCTTGTTCAGTTTCAGCAACAGATGCATCTTGTTCGATGGCTTCTGTCACAAACAATCCCGATTGCCTCATAACTTCGAAAAGCTGCGCTGTTTCGGTGGCTTCGGCCTCCTCTCTGTCGTGGGTCACCCTAGCAGTTGAACGTACTCTGGGCATCAGGTGTTGAATTTCGTGCAATTCTGACAAATGTTGAGAATTTTTTCAGTTTTGATGAAGCTCCCTCTTATGCCGAAGCTAAATTAAAATGGTGTTTTGCTTGAGAATGCGATGAGAAAACTTCGGCTCTGGTTAAATTTTTCAGCAACACAACAGTGCAATGGCAATGAATGTTGTGGTAACTTTACACCTACCCGTTTGTTTATATAGTGCTGCAGGTGTAAAGGTAAATCGTCAAGTCACCCGCACCCACTGAACAGTCACCCGCACCCACTGAACGGTGGACCACGACGCGTGGGAGATGAATCGCTAGATCACGCGTACCCGCCGTATAGTGGGGCCACCTCGCGCTCGTAATATTTTAATCGTTTCTCGGCAATGAGCTCAGGGAAGGTGTTTTTTGGACCTTCGGCATTCCGAAGCCTAGGAGAATTTTTTACGGATCAAGCTTGATAGAGCTGGAGTGACCGATCTTTCGGTGAGTGGAGATAATTCTGATTTGGTGGAAGTATACCCTCACGATCTGACTACGACGAGCGAACCCGAAGTGCCAATGCAATCGCTGAACCAACTCCCAATGGTTACCGACCTTGCTGATGCGAGATCGGCTTGATCACGAAGATCGTTTCCTGTGCGCAATCGAAGAACGAACAAGAAAAAGATGCGAGCAATCTTAATATCACTCGAGGTGGAGTTCTGAATCACAGAGGATAACACGTATTTGTGCGTGTTCTGGGGTAGCTAAAGCTAGATGTAAAACAAAACTCGAAAAACAAAGGAGGCACAGCTCCTGGATAAATAGAGAGGGGGCACAACCCCTAGGGGCGGCCAACCCTAGGTCGTCCATTATGGGCCGCAGTTGGGCTGGTCGTCTATTCTTCTGGGCCTTCGTTCTTTAACAGCATGATGTAGTTCAATTCTCTTGCACGGGCCCGAGTCACTGGCCCAGGTGGAAGGGGTGGCGCCTGGACTGGAGAAGGTGCTGCTGGTGTATATGTACTCGTGTTGGTGTTGATGTCCTCATCATCCTCCCCTTCTTGAACTGAAGTCGTCCTCGACGGCAACTCCTCATCTTCTCCCGCATACGGTTTCAAATCTACAACATTAAAACTAGTGCAAACACCAAACTCCGCAGGCAGGTCAAGGATATAAGCATTAGCATTAATCTTGGTTAGTATCTTAAAAGGACCAGCAGCACGAGGCATCAATTTAGAACGGCGCAAAGTAGGAAAACGATCCTTTCTCAAATGCAACCAAACCATATCACCAGGTTCAAAAGTAACTAGTTTTCGGCCTTTACTACCAGTAATCTGATATTTAGCATTAGCAGCAGCAATGTTTTGTTGAGTTTGTTCATGGAGGTTAATCATTTGTTCAACATGTGCAACAGCATCTATGTGTGGGGCGTCCGTAGCATCAAGCGAAAACAAAGCAATAGGCGCCCTAGGAATGTAACCATAAACAATTTGAAAAGGGCACATCTTTGTAGAAGAATGTGTTGCATGATTATAAGCAAACTCAACATGAGGCAAGCAATCCTCCCAACGTTTCAAATTTTTGTCTAAAACAGCCCTAAGCATGGTAGACAAAGTTCGATTAACTACCTCAGTTTGACCATCAACCTGAGGGTGACAAGTGGTGCTAAACAGCAATTTAGTTCCCAATTTATTCCACAGAGATCTCCAAAAATGACTCAGAAACTTAGCATCACGATCCGAGACTATTGTATTGGGAATACCATGCAAACGAATAATCTCTCTAAAAAACAATTCAGCAACATTGCTAGCATCATCAGTCTTATGACAAGGTATGAAATGAGCCATTTTGGAGAATCGATCAACAACCACAAAAATTCTATCCCTCCCCTTCTTAGTTCTAGGCAATCCCAAAAAAAATCCATCGAAATATCAATCCAAGGGGAAGTAGGAACAGGCTTTCACACCCGGCTTTAAGGAACAAAGCCAGGTGCATCTCATACATGCGCCAAGAAGACAACATATATGATAACAGAGTGTATAGAGATAAATGTCATAAAACATCAGAGTATTTATTACATAGCGGAAGACTTATTACAAAATAAAAGAATAAATATAAAACGAACTAAGGATCGACGGCGCCATTGTCAACTGAGAAACGCCACCTAGATCAGATCATACTCCTCACCTTGTGGCTCCTCCTGAACCACCTGCTCTTCTCCTGTGGGGGTGTGAGACAGCAAGGGTGAGCTCACACATGATCATAGCTCAACAAGTTGTGGGGAACCAGTGGACATAAACTCACAAAGGTGTGAATTCATGTGATGTGTAAGGCTAATCAATGATAGGGGTTAAAGCTGAGCATTGCTTTTAAGTAGTTGGTCAAAATTTTATTAGCAGTTACTAAGTGTAAGTAAATACCAAACCATAATAAAGTAGTAGAACAAAATTAATAATAAACCCATGCAATGCAAATGACAAAATTGAATTTAAGTTCCATAATTTAAACATCAGAGAGTCCTGAGCTGCTCATGACCGTGAGCTCGGCTAGTATACCAGTTTTACACTCTGCAGAGGTTGTACCCTTTACCCACAAGTCATGCTACCCATCTGCCAAGGGGTCGCGAATCCCATACACCTCTACCTAGGAAGCGTGGCAGGGAACCACTACGAGGCCTTTACAAAGTTCCACTAGCTTCCTAAAACCCGCTACAGTTTATAGGAAGTTCCAATGCAGGGTTCTTGCCTGACCGCCATCGCAGCAAAATCAAGCAAGGACCTCCCTACACTGACCACTCCCCTACTGCCCTTGCCCCTTTCGGGTAAGGTAGTCTTCCACTAGCTTTCCTAATTAATCAGCCAAGGGCGTCCCATTAAACCCTTGTGGTGGCACGTGGTTCTCAAGTTAAGCTCTATGTTCCAATTAACATTAATGATCATAACATGTACATAAATAGAATAACAAAAAGAATTGGAACATAGATATAATAAATGATTATCCCAAAACCATGTAAAGCAATAGCAAACTACCCAAGTGAGTCAGGGGTAAACAAGGTAATGAGATAAACAATCTAGGGTGACCTATCGGGTCCCATCAAAATTAACCTATGCATGGATAAATGATATTAAAGAACATTATTGGGTAAAATGTGGTCAAGGGCACAACTTGCCTGGCACTTGAGATTCCAGTTACCAGGGTGATTCTTCAAATCCTCGTGACCGCACTGCTAGTCGTAGCAATACAAACAAATATGGTATAGACAAAATTAACATCACACCAAGCATAAGAACATACAACATATAATAATCTACGCGTTGCTACAAGATCGTGGGTTCGAGAACTACTAAGATCGGAGTTACGATTAAGGAGTTATGATCTATAGAAGCTCTACGAAATTTTAAATATTAAACTTTTATTATAAATTGGTTAGTATAGATCATATGAGAAATTATTCTATAAATAATTATCTCAACCTTAATCTAAGTCATTATTTTATTAAAGATTATCTAGTTAAATTATATCTATAAAATTAAAATACTATATTAATATTAAATAAGTTAATGTAATAGGCTTAGATTAACCCAATTATAAAAGTATCGGATATCATATAATAAATGTTGCTATTGTGTAGTAGATACTTATACAAAGCTAACGCAACTGAAACGAGTCAAATCGGATTTAAAACGGGGAAGTTATGAATTTACTAGGGTTTTATGTGTTTGATACAAGATTAATTAGGATATAAATTTTAAAGTGGCTTTCATGTCAAAACAATGGCACTAATTGATAAACAATATTATTATAAAATTATAGGAACTGAAATGGGTCAATTTGGACAAGATATGAATTAAATATGATTTATACAATTTTCTTGAATTATTTTTGTACTAAAAATCAATTTCTAAATGATTTTCTCTATTTTATAATCAGTCTGGACTGCTCGCCAAAATCAGAGAATTGCAAGGTCTCGGGGGTAAACATTTCCAAGACACAGAACTACATCCTTACGGACGGTGGGTTAATTATTAAAATGTCCAGGGTCTCTTTAGCAAAAATTCTCGAGTGAAGGGGTATAGGCTCATCTGAGCCGTAGGATCGAAATCTTGCGCCCGCGATTAAACAGGGGTTTTGATGAAGCGGTACACATTCTAGTCCACCGGATCCCGATCCAAGGATCTAGAATCGATGAAGCGAATGGGTTTATGAGGCCCTGATCTAAGTCGTCCAATAATCGATCAATGGTCACGGTGAGACACGAGCATACTGGCTCATCAGATTGAATTCGGGTCGCCCAATGCTCGATCAGTTGCCACAACGTCACCCCCTACCCACAGACCCCAACGACGCGGCAACATTGAGCTCGCGGCGGCGCCATCATCGGTGTTCAGCCGATCAGAGACCTGAGTTCTATACTCACAACATATTCGCAAAATGGGGTGAGGAGGACCAGGCGAACTTCACAGGGGGGTTCCCCACCGGCGACGGTCGTTGTGACGAGCCGACCACCGCGTCTCGCAGCACCGCGACGGTGAGCAGGGGAGCTAGACTAACGAGTGGGCGGAGTCGAGCATGGGCGGGTTCTACACGTGGAGCAAGAAGAGGTGAACTTGAAAGGGGTTCACATACCGTGAATCGCCAGGGCAACACCATGGCGCCGATGTACAGCGGCACTATCATGGGGATCGAGGTTCGACGAGCAATTTGCGAGGCGTAGATCGACCAACCCACCCGCAGAGGCCACACATTCCATCCAGCGAGTCGGTGAAGCGCCCAAGACTGACAGGGAAGCCTCGACGCTGGCCCACGCGCGAATTCGCACAGCGAGCCGCCTTCCCTGCTTTCTCACTCTCTCTCCTGTTTCTCTCAAGCGCTCATAGGATTCGCAATATGCTTGGATGGCCAGGGTGATGCGGCATCTACTCCTTAAATACTGTCTGCAGGGAAGGCCTGCCAGCCGCGCAAGCCGGTGGATCCCGAGCGAATCGCTCGGTTCGCCACGCCGCTTATTGCCGTGAAGATCGCTGCGGCAGAAATAGGACCGAGTTCGGTCATGGCAGACAAAGCGGCCTTCGGTTATCAGAGCGGATCTCGGCGAACAAGAAGAGAACCTGAACTCCCCCCCCCCCCCCCGAGAGCGGTAGATCCGGTTGGTTTCAACAGATTCCACGATTAGAGCGGAAGATCCCCTGCGTGCTGATCCAGCTGAGTGACACCGAGAAAGGCAGTTGCGCACGCGAGAGAGAGAGAGCTGTTCTACCGGGAGGGAAGGAGCTTCTGACGCTAGGGACCCACCACGAAGTCACTACGCGCGTGAGAAGGGAGGCTGGCCGGGCGGGCCCGCGTGACAGGCGCGCGCGGTGGAGTAGAATTTGGGCTGCGCGCAGTGTTAGTTTCCTCTAGTGGGCCGAAATGGAGAGTAGTGGCCCATCTGGCTTTTCTTTCTCTTTTTCTTTTATGTTTCTTCTTTTTTTCCTTTTATTTTTAAATCCAAATTTGAATTCAAATGTTGTTGTGAAGTTCATGCTTAAGTGAATTGTTCATATTCAAGCACCAGTATAAAAAGGTGCATTTTATTTTTATTTTTATTTTTATTATTATTATTATTATTGTTATTATTATTATTATTATTATTATTATTATTATTATTATTATTATTATTATTATTATTATATATCTTTTCCTTATATTTATATAGCATTTCTTTCATTCTCTTCTTGTATTATTCCCTTAGCTCATTTGTGAATTCCCTTAGCTCATTTGTGAATTAGGATACATTTCAATTTGAACATTACTACTTATTAATTCTAAATGCACAATAAAAAAACTCCAACATGATGCATATTCTTTTATTTTAATAACATTTGTTTTAATTAATCACCCTTAATATGTATGCCCTTATTGTGATAAATATATGACACACACAAAATAGGAGATCAATTATATTCTCTCTGTATACTCTTTTGGGGCATTACAAATCCTACCCCCCTTAAAAATAATCTCGTCCTCGAGATTTAGGAAGAACTATGGAAAAGATGGGGAAAATCTATGTGAAGCTCTTCTTCTCTTTCCCAAGTAGCTTCATCTTCACCGTGGTGACTCCATTGAACTTTGCACATCTTCATCACTTTATTCCTTGTAACTCGAGTCAACATATCACGAATCTTGATAGGGTACTCCATGCAAATAAAACCACCTTGAACACTGAGCTCTTCCATTGGTAATTGTTCCTCGGGGACACGGAGATATTTCTTAAGTTGAGATACGTGGAGTACATTATGCACATTAGATAGATTATCAGGTAGCTCGAGTTGATAGGCCATCTCTCCAACTCGCCTAAAAAAACTCTAAATGGTCCAATAAAGCGAGGGGACAATTTGTCCTTAACTTTGAATCTCCTCATTCCACGAAGTGGTGACACCTTGAGATACACATAATCTCCTTCTTCAAATTCCAGTGGCCTCCTTCTATTATCAGCATAGCTCTTTTGCCTGGTTTGAGCTACCCTCAAATTCTCTCGTATTATACGGACTTGTTCTTCTGCTTCTTGAATCAGTTCAGGCCCAAAGAACTGTCTTTCTCCAGTCTGATCCCAATACAAAGGAGTCCTGCACTTTCTCCCATATAAAGCTTCAAAAGGTGACATCTTCAGACTGGCCTGATAACTATTATTATATCAGAACTTAGCATACGGTAGACTTTTATCCCAACTTCCTCCATGCTGAAGGGAACAAGCTCTCAACATATCTTCCAAAACTTGATTAGTCCTTTCAGTCTGTCCATCAGTCTGAGGGTGATAAGGTGTACTAAAATTCAACTTTGTACTCATGTTCTCATGAAAGCTTCTCCAAAATCTTGAGGTAAACTGTGAACCTCGATCAGACACGATCTTATTTGGTACTCCATGTAAACACACAATCCGAGCCATATATAACTCTGCTAGCTAAGAACCTTTATAAGTAGTCTTGACAGGAATAAAGTGAGCCACTTTAGTCAATCTATCCACAATCACCCATATAGCATCATATCCTTTCTGGGTGCGAGGCAATCCAGTGATGAAATCCATACCAATCTCTTCCCATTTCCACTCGGGTATCTTCAGTGGATGCAGTAGTCCAGCTGGCCTCTGGTGTTCAGCCTTAACTCTTTGACATACATCGCACATAGCCACATGTGCAGCCACATCTCTTTTCAATCCGTACCACCAATACTTCCGTTTCAAATCCTGATACATCTTGGTACTACCAGGATGAATAGAATAATCCGAGTCATGAGCCTCTTTCAATATAGTCTCTCGAAGGCTTTTAATATCAGGAACACACATCCTGTCCTTGAACCATATAGTGCCCTGCTCATCTTCCGTAAATTCCGGAACTCGACCTTCAGTAATTAGATCCTTAATCTCTTTTGTTTTAGCATCACCAATTTGTCCCTTGCGGATCTCTTGCTCCAAAGTAGGTTCCACATCAATAGTAACTCCTTCAGTATGAGCAACTATCCCCAGGTTAAGTCTCCTGAAATCCTCAACAATCTCATCGGGTAGCTGGGCAACAATAGCTGAATGAACATGCTCCTTGCGACTCAAGGCATCTGCAACCAAATTTGCCTTGCCCGGGTGATAGTGAATCTCCAAATCATAATCCTTAATGAGCTCCAACCAACGGCGTTGCCTAAGGTTGAGATCCTTCTGAGTGAATATATACTTCAAACTCTTATGATCCGTATATACTTGGCACTTAGTCCCCATGATATAATGTCTCCAAATCTTAAGCGCATGCACAACGGCTGCCAATTCCAAGTCATGAGTGGGGTAGTTCAGTTCATGTTTTCGCAACTGACGAGAAGCATAAGCAATCACATGTCCTTCCTGCATGAGCACACATCCTAAGCCTTGACCACATGCATCACAATAAATATCA
This sequence comes from Zea luxurians, assembly GCA_029449295.1. NCBI lineage: Eukaryota > Viridiplantae > Streptophyta > Magnoliopsida > Poales > Poaceae > Zea > Zea luxurians. The sequence continues at coordinate 4,724,296 of JAOPSE010000005.1, read as the reverse complement.
AATCCTTTCTGTAAGTCCGGCATAACCAATACTGGTGGCGACATCAATCTCTTCTTCAATTGATCAAAGCTGTCTTGACACTTCTCATCCCACTTAAATTCTTTTCCTTTCTCCAAAAGTGAAGTCATAGGTTTAGCAATCTTAGAAAACCCTTCAATAAATCTCCGATAATATCCTGCTAATCCCAAGAAACTCCGAATCTCGGTAACTGTAGTGGGTATACTCCACACCACTATCTCCTTAACCTTAGCAGGATCCACTGATATTCCTCCATTAGAAATAATATGACCAAGAAATGGCACCTCGCCAATCCAAAACTCGCACTTGCTGAACTTGGCATATAGCTGGTTATCTCGTAGCTTCTATAGCACCAATCTCAGATGTTCCTCATGATCACTATCACTCTTAGAATAGATAAGAATATCGTCGATGAACACCACGACGAATCTGTCCAAGTACTCCATAAACACCTTATTCATCAAGTTCATAAAATAAGCTGGTGCATTGGTTAATCCAAACGACATAACAGTAAACTCATATAATCCATATCGAGTCGAGAAAGCCGTCTTGGGAATATCCGATGGTCTAATCCTCATCTGATGGTAACCGGATCGGAGATCAATCTTCGAAAATACTCTTGCTCCTCTCATTTGATCAAACAAATCCTCAATATGGGGCAACGGATACTTGTTCTTCACCGTAACATCATTAAGTGATCTATAATCCACACACATCCGCTGCGATCCATCCTTCTTCTGTACAAACAAGACCGGTGCTCCCCAAGGTGAGGAACTCGGACGAATGTACCCAGCATCTTGTAACTCAGTTAACTGCTTCTTAAGTTCCTTCAACTCCTCTACGGACATTCTATATGGCCGTTTAGAAATAGGGGCGGTTCCAGGTAAGAGATCAATAACAAACTCAACTTCTCTATCGGGTGGCATCCCTGGTAACTCCTCTGGAAAGACATCCAGAAATTCTCTAACCACACGGATGTTGTCACCCACAACTTCTCATCTACTAAGAATTCCACTAGTCTGATGGTGGTAGTTACTGCAACTTCAACTTCAACTTCAAATCTTTGTCCTTTGGAACTGGTGAGTGCTACGGTTCCCTTAGCACAATGTACAAAGTGCCTTTGCCTTTCTTAACCATGACATACCAAGGATCATGTCTATAGTGCTCTCTTCTAACACTATAGGGTAGTAACTCTGGGTTAGAAATACAGGGTAAGAAAGGAAGAATTGTAGACAAGGCGAGTAATTACGAGGAATGTTACTGCGGTTGATTTATTAGCTAAGTAGATTTGTGTGTTATCCACTAAAGCTAATACCTTATGATGGTACATGCTAAGATGCCCAACTATAATGTTGCAATCAATCAAAGAAGCAAATCAAGCATTTATCATCAGAACAATCATCCAACATTTTTTTAATAGAGAAAATAATTTTAATTTTGTCTTAGGCTTCCTATCTCTTAAAAATGTCATAGGGGTAGGGATTCCAAGGTGTGAAATCCATCTTGACTAAGAGTAGAAAAGGTAAGAATGATCAGAGTAGAACAGTAGAAGGTGAGACAAGATCAAGATGAGATAAGTATAGAATGAATCAGAATAAGGTAAGTAGGAAAGGTTTGTCCATTTCTATCTAGGTTTCGTCCTACAGTCAACATTTCCTCTGATACCACTTCTTTCACACTCGGCTTTAAGGAACAAAGCCAGGTGCATCTCATACATGCGCCAAGAAGACAACATATATAATAACAGAGTGTATAGAGATAAATGTCATAAAACATCAGAGTATTTATTACATAGCGGAAGACTTATTACAAAATAAAAGAATAAATATAAAACGAACTAAGGATCGACGGCGCCATTGTCAACTGAGAAACGCCACCTAGATCAGATCATACTCCTCGCCTTGTGGCTCCTCCTGAACCACCTGCTCTTCTCCTGTGGGGGGGTGAGACAGCAAGGGTGAGCTCACACATGATCATAGCTCAACAAGTTGTGGGGAACCAGTGGACATAAACTCACAAAGGTGTGAATTCATGTGATGTGTAAGGCTAATCAATGATAGGGGTTAAAGCTGAGCATTGCTTTTAAGTAGTTGGTCAAAATTTTATTAGCAGTTACTAAGTGTAAGTAAATACCAAACCATAATAAAGTAGTAGAACAAAATTAATAATAAACCCATGCAATGCAAATGACAAAATTGAATTTAAGCTCCATAATTTAAACATCAGAGAGTCCTGAGCTGCTCATGACCGTGAGCTCGGCTAGTATACCAGTTTTACACTCTGCAGAGGTTGTACCCTTTACCCACAAGTCATGCTACCCATCTGCCAAGGGGTCGCGAATCCCATACACCTCTACCTAGGAAGCGCGGCAGGGCAACACTACGAGGCCTTTACAAAGTTCCACTAGCTTCCAAAAACCCGCTACAGTTTATAGGAAGTTCCAATGCAGGGTTCTTGCCTGACCGCCATCGCAGCAAAATCAAGCAAGGACCTCCCTACACTGACCACTCCCCTACTGCCCTTGCCCCTTTCGGGTAAGGTAGTCTTCCACTAGCTTTCCTAATTAATCAGCCAAGGGCGTCCCATTAAACCCTTGTGGTGGCACGTGGTTCTCAAGTTAAGCTCTATGTTCCAATTAACATTAATGATCATAACATGTACATAAATAGAATAACAAAAAGAATTGGAACATAGATATAATAAATGATTATCCCAAAACCATGTAAATCAATAGCAAACTACCCAAGTGAGTCAGGGGTAAACAAGGTAATGAGATAAACAATCTAGGGTGACCTATCGGGTCCCATCAAAATTAACTATGCATGGATAAATGATATTAAAGAACATTATTGGGTAAAATATGGTCAAGGGCACAACTTGCCTGGCACTTGAGATTCCAGTTACCAGGGTGATTCTTCAAATCCTCGTGACCGCACTGCTAGTCGTAGCAATACAAACAAATATGGTATAGACAAAATTAACATCACACAAAGCATAAGAACATACAACATATAATAATCTACGCGTTGCTACAAGATCGTGGGTTCGAGAACTACTAAGATCGGAGTTACGATTAAGGAGTTATGATCTATAGAAGCTCTACGAAATTTTAAATATTAAACTTTTATTATAAATTGGTTAGTATAGATCATACGAGAAATTATTCTATAAATAATTATCTCAACCTTAATCTAAGTCATTATTTTATTAAAGATTATCTAGTTAAATTATATCTATAAAATTAAAATACTATATTAATATTAAATAAGTTAATGTAATAGGCTTAGATTAACCCAATTATAAAAGTATCGGATATCATATAATAAATGTTGCTATTGTGTAGTAGATACTTATACAAAGCTAACGCAACTGGAATGAGTCAAATCGGATTTAAAACGGGGAAGTTATGAATTTACTAGGGTTTTATGTGTTTGATACAAGATTAATTAGGATATAAATTTTAAAGAGGCTTTCATGTCAAAACAATGGCACTAATTGATAAACAATATTATTATAAAATTATAGGAACTGAAATGGGTCAATTTGGACAAGATATGAATTAAATATGATTTATACAATTTTCTTGAATTATTTTTGTACTAAAAATCAATTTCTAAATGATTTTCTCTATTTTATAATCAGTCTGGACTGCTCGCCAAAATCAGAGAATTGCAGGGTCTCGGGGGTAAACGTTTCCAAGACACAGAACTACATCCTTACGGACGGTGGGTTAATTATTAAAATGTCCAGGGTCTCTTTAGCAAAAATTCTCGAGTGAAGGGGTATAGGCTCATCTGAGCCGTAGGATCGAAATCTTGCGCCCGCGATTAAACAGGGGTTTTGATGAAGCGGTACACATTCTAGTCCACCGGATCCCGATCCAAGGATCTAGAATCGATGAAGCGAATGGGTTTATGAGGCCCTGATCTGAGTCGTCCAATAATCGATCAATGGTCACGGTGAGCCACGAGCATACTGGCTCATCAGATTGAATCCGGGTCGCCCAATGCTCGATCAGTTGCCACAACGTCACCCCCTACCCACAGACCCCGACGACGCGGCAACATTGAGCTCGCGACGGCACCATCATCGGTGTTCAGCCGAATCAGAGACCAGAGTTCTATACTCACAACATATTCGCAAAATGGGGTGAGGAGGACCAAGCGAACTTCACAGGGGGGTTCCCCACCGGCGACGGTCGTTGTGACGAGCCGACCACCGCGTCTCGCAGCACCGCGACGGTGAGCAGGGGAGCTAGACTAACGAGTGGGCGGAGTCGAGCATGGGCGGGTTCTACACGTGGAGCAAGAAGAGGTGAACTTGAAAGGGGTTCACATACCGTGAATCGCCAGGGCAACACCATGGCGCCGATGTACAGCGGCACTATCATGGGGATCGAGGTTCGACGAGCAATTTGCGAGGCGTAGATCGACCAACCCACCCGCAGAGGCCACACATTCCATCCAGCGAGTCGGTGAAGCGCCCAAGACTGATAGGGAAGCCTCGACGCCGGCCCACGCGCGAATTCGCACAGCGAGCCGCCTTCCCTGCTTTCTCACTCTCTCTCCTGTTTCTCTCAAGCGCTCATAGGATTCGCAATATGCTTGGATGGCCAGGGTGATGCGGCATCTACTCCTTAAATACTGTCTGCAGGGAAGGCCTGCCAGCCGCGCAAGCCGGTGGATCCCGAGCGAATCGCTCGGTTCGCCACGCCGCTTATTGCCGTGAAGATCGCTGCGGCAGAAATAGGACCGAGTTCGGTCATGGCAGACAAAGCGGCCTTCGGTTATCAGAGCGGATCTCGGCGAACAAGAAGAGAACCTGAACTCCCCCCCCCCCCCGAGAGTGGTAGATCCGGTTGGTTTCAACAGATTCCACGATTAGAGCGGAAGATCCCCTGCGCGCTGATCCAGCTGAGTGACACCGAGAAAGGCAGTTACGCACGCGAGAGAGAGAGTTGTTCTACCGGGAGGGAAGGAGCTTCTGACGCTAGGGACCCACCACGAAGTCACTGCGCGCGTGAGAAGGGAGGCTGGCCGGGCGGGCCCGCGTGACAGGCGCGCGCGGTGGAGTAGAATTTGGGCTGCGCGCAGTGTTAGTTTCCTCTAGTCGGCCAAAATGGAGAGTAGTGGCCCATCTGGCTTTTCTTTCTCTTTTTCTTTTATGTTTCTTCTTTTTTTTCCTTTTATTTTTAAGTCCAAATTTGAATTCAAATGTTGTTGTGAAGTTCATGCTTAAGTGAATTGTTCATATTCAAGCACCAGTATAAAAAGGTGCATCTTATTTTTATTATTATTATTATTATTATTATATATCTTTTCCTTATATTTATATAGCATTTCTTTCATTCTCTTCTTGTATTATTCCCTTAGCTCATTTGTGAATTCCCTTAGCTCATTTGTGAATTAGGATACATTTCAATTTGAACATTACTACTTATTAATTCTAAATGCACAATAAAAAAACTCCAACATGATGCATATTCTTTTATTTTAATAACATTTGTTTTAATTAATCACCCTTAATATGTATGCCCTTATTGTGATAAATATATGACACACACAAAATAGGAGATCAATTATATTCTCTCTGTATACTCTTTTGGGGCATTACACAGGCAAAGGCATATACAAACCATGGTTGTTCAACCGTGACTTAGCTTTCTGATAAGTAGTGCAGCGTGCAACAAGGCGCTCAACATCAGCGCGCATCCGAGGCCAAAAGAAGTGGACAGCCAACACCTCATGTGTCTTGTAGACGCCAAAGTGCCCCATGAGACTGCCTCCATGCGCTTCCTGTAACAACAAAAGACGAACCGAGCTAGCTGGAACACACAACTTGTTAGCGCGAAACAGGAACCCATCCTGTATGTGAAATTTGCCCCATGGTTTCTCATTAATACAATGGCCAAAAGCATCTTTAAAATCAGCATCATCAACATATTGATCTTTCACAGTGTGCAAACCAAAGATTTTAAAATCTAATTGTGACAGCATGGTATAGCGACGAGACAAAGCATCAGCAATAACATTGTCCTTCCCGTTCTTGTGTTTAATAATGTAAAGAAATGACTTAATGAATTCTACCCATTTAGCATGACGACGGTTCAGATTTGTTTGGGTACGAATATGTTTTAAAGCCTCATGATCAGAATGGATTATGAACTCACGATGCCAAAGATAGTGCTGCCATGTATGCAAAGTGCGCACTAAAGCGTACAGCTCCTTATCATAAGTAGAATATTTCAGACTAGCACCGCTTAATTTTTCACTAAAATAAGCAACTGGTTTTCCTTCTTGTAACAAAACAGCACCTAGCCCAATACCGCTAGCATCGCATTCAAGCTCAAACACTTTATTAAAATCAGGCAATTGCAATAGGGGAGCTTGAGTTAACTTATCTTTCAAAGTGCTGAACGCTACCTCCTGCGAATCACTCCAAGCAAACGGCACATCTTTCTTTGTAAGCTCATGTAGAGGCGCTGCAATGGAGCTAAAATCACGAACAAATCTGTGGTAGAAAACGGCAAGTCTAAGAAAGCTCTGAATTTGTGTGACCGTCGTCGGTGTAGGCCACTCCCGAATGGCAGCAATCTTGCTGCTATCCACCTCAATGCCCTGTGGAGTAACAACATAACCAAGAAACGAGACACGTCGTGTGCAAAAGATGCATTTTTCCATCTTAGCAAATAACTGGGCAGCACGCAATGCATCAAAAACAGCATTTAAATGTTCCAAATGCTCTTTCTTAGATTTGCTGTAAATAAGGATATCATCAAAATAAACAACCACAAACAATCTTATAAAGGGCCTCAGAACTTCATTCATCATTCGCATAAAAGTGCTGGGAGCATTAGTCAATCTAAACGACATAACTAACCATTCATATAAACCAAATCTCTACTACTACTTAAGGCTGGCACGAGGCCGTCCACCAACCTCACCGTGCCCCCGCTCCAGCCCCCGCCCGCGCCATCTTACTTCCTGCAATCCCGCCCCCACCCGCGCCGTCTTCCCTGCATCCCGCCCGCGAGCCCGCGCCGTCTTCCCTGCATCCCGGCCTCAACCGCGCCGACTTCCTTCCCTGCATCCCGCGCCGACCCCGCGCTCCCATCCCATCCCCGCGCTCCCATCCGCTACCCCATCCATCTCGCCGCTGATGGCGCCCATCGTTGGAGGCAGGGTGGGTGAGGTCGCGCGTGTCTCCGGTCGTGGTCGTTTCGTTTGGGCCGACCGTGGGGCGCTACTGTTTCCATCCTCCTCCTCTGACTTCTCTGCTTCGTCCGATCCCCTCTCCCCCACCTGCCAGACTCCCCGCCGTCCACCGCTCGCCACCCCCGGCCGCCATCCAGCCGCCGGTACAGGGCTCATCCTCCCGGTCGCAGCCGTGTCCAGTTCCTTCACGAAGAGAGGCGCGTAGACTGGGGAGCTAGAGCGAGGACAAGGAGACGAGGGAAAGGATGCAGCAGATGACTGGGTGAGGGCCGACTCCTCCGACTTCAGGGGCGACTGTCTCGCCCCCCCCGCAGGTATCCATCCAGCTCCTCCTCCTCCTCGCCGCCGTCGCCTCGATCCTGTCCTGGATTGGAGTCTCACCCTACCCCCTCTAACAAAGTAACAATCTCACGATTTTGCGATTTTGTGCAGCGGGCACACTGCTGTTATCATTAGCAAGTCCAAGGTGGTCGTCTTCGGTGGATTCGCCAACAAGCGCTTCCTCGCTGATGTTTCCGTCTACGACGTAGGTAATATAATTCCTCTCCAATTCTCCGACTGTTCGCTTGTCGTGCCAATTTGCCTGCCCACGTCTTCGAGCAATTTGTGCACACGCTGCAACTCATCTTAAGGGTTATTAGATTGAGGGACGTAGATTGCATTTACATGCTTGAGATTGTTATGGATGGGCTGATGGAGCATATGCATTGGAAGGAAGAAAGAGGTTGGCCTTACAAACTTCTGGATGCAACTTATGTTGCAGAGAATAAGCTATGGTACAGACCTGAGTGCACTGGTAATGGGTCGAATGGGCAGGCCGGCCCAAGCCCAAGGGCTTTTCACATAGCTGTTGTCATTGACTGCAACATGTTCATCTTTGGTGGCCGATCTGGGGGCAAGCGGTATGCAGTCCGCTAGATCTGTTGGTCAATCGAGCGTCAGGATTGTTAGCTTCTTAGTTTGGCGAACTAGGGGATGGGTTGGTCTGGGTGGATCTTGGGTTGCGGGTCTACGGCCGAGCCGCATGATCTTTGATGCAATTTCGTCTGAGGATGGTGCTTGCATGAGTACACAGATTGTGCTTTTGTTTCTGAATCCACCTCACACAGTCCAATTTCTTACAGTGGAAAAGAAGTCCCATCCATCCATTTGCATTTCATATTTGGTCGTATGCTAAGCTATTAGCTATATATTTGTTTGTCTATTATCTTTACCAGATTAGAGCAATTAGTATATCATTACCTTCTCTATTCACCCATTTTTTGTATTCAGTTATGTATCAAATGCAGTTTTGATATTTGATAGGAGAATGGTAGACCATTGCGAGGGCAGTGGAGGAGTTGGGCGACGTGGTCAGACGAAGGCAGGGCAAAGCCACCTCCAGTAGCCACGAGGCTGCATCGCGAGGGCGGTGGAGGAGCTGGGCGACGAGGTCAGACTAAGGCGAGGTGAAGAATCACTGTTGGGCTGCATCAGTCAGCACCCTCTAAGGGAGGAGGATGCATATGATGCGGCAGCTTAAGAGCATCGCCTTCGGCTGTTGGTCAGTCTCCAATCCGGTGAGAGCTCCAATTATCGGTCCATCCCACTGCTATTGGTGGTTTGGGTACCCGCATTGGGTGTTTTTTAGATAGCAAACATTTTTTTAGATTGTCATAGGACTTGGACTTGTGAAAGCGCTAAGAAAAGAAGTAGATTCGACTGAAACTTTTCTAATTTATTTAGTGCTCAATAATATTCCATACTGACGTTACATATTGTCTTTATTAAATAAGAGGCGGTTCATTATATTGTCTTTATTAAATAAGAGGCGGTTCAATAAAATTTTCAGTTACATTCTACTGTCTTGCTAATATCTATTATTGGCGCAGATATATATGTAATTACAAGAACAAAAAGGATTAACCAACCTTACTGGTATAATATGTTATCGAAAATTCCTATTTATGAAAGTAAGGTTGTTTAATATTATTATTTCAGTAAATTCTATTTCAGTTCGAGAACCTTTTTGCACACCAACTGTTTTGTTTATGTTTATATGTTATATAATAATAGAGTAGTAGAGATTTTGGTACTACCTAATTAGATGTTGATGTTTACTCTATTTCAGTTCTAGAAATATTTTGCTGATCAGTAAAAAATCAAACATGATACTTTTCCATAAAAGGTTGTTTTCCTGTTCTATTTGTTGTACGTAATACATATATTTTGCCCAAGGTTAGCCCCCTGGTCTCGCACACCTGCGGCGGAGATCGGTCCAAGTTTAGTCTCTAGCGTTTGGCTGATTAGTCGGTTGTGGTGCTCTTCTGCTTGTTTGCTTCTAGGACAAATTGCTGGACATGACCAGCGTTTCGCGCCTGTTCCCGATCACCGACCGGCTGGGGTTGCTCGCCACGGGGATCGCAGGTGACCTCAGCAGTGCTTGCTTCTCATGTCATTTCTGCCAGAATGCTTTGCGGAATGTACCTAAATATATGAAGTCCTGGATTAGTGTCCTATCTTTGTTTTCTATATCATCCTCAACCTTTTCTTCCCTAATAATGTCATTTATTTTCTAAAATACATGATTTAGAGTTTAATGGTTGGAGCTCAATTTGTTTTTAGTGCCACAAACACTTTAAATGATAGGGTATTTTAATTTCGGGGCACTATTTTGAGGCCCCTCGTTGGAGATGCTCTTACGGTTTTGGGGGTGATGATGCCGGGGAGTTTTGGGGTAATGGTGTAATACCCATGGCATAGCATGAGGGCGTTTGAAAATTTAAACTACTAAGTGTATCCTCAAAATTCTTCTATGAACCTTTTTAAATTGAGTTCTTTAGACTTGCATTTTGGTTGGTTGACACACCAACATGCTGTAATCATATTCAATTTGATAATCTGAAACCTTTGGTCATACACAGCAGAGGGTCAATTCGACTGTCATCATTAACGCACACATATAATGCATTAATGCATCACATTGTATAAGTTGGTCTAAATTCTAATGATCTGTTTGGTTTTACTGATTGATGTGAGCTATTTCTGCCTTATGTTCATGAGCATGGAATGCATTATTGCTAGCTAAGCTTGACACCACTTCAAGCAAGGTGGCTCTGCCAGTTTATTACTTCTGTTTCTAATCACCATTGCATCTAACCATTGGCTTGGTACCTTGTTAAACATTACACAATTGCCATTAAATTTAACACCTGAAATGGTTTAGAATTTTCTGTTCAAATTTGAACCAACTCGAATCACCATTACCAGTACTGCCACGTGGAGCACCAAAGATGGTAACATCAAAACATGACATAATAGTTATTTTTATTTGCATGCTTGTTTTAGAATGCCGATAATCATATTTTTCTTCTTCAATCATCATTACAGGTGAGGGGAGATCATTGGCACATGAGGCAAGGAATCAAACTGCAGAATTTCGTTTCAATTGGGGATATGAAATGCCTCCTGATGTTTTGGCACAATGGTAAAAAATGAGCTCAAGGAAATATATAGTATATCAGGACTTCAGACTGGCAGTGCCTATAATTGCTTGATGACATGAAAGCCGCAGATTCAGTTTCGGTATGTTACAATTTTTAGAGCACTATGACTAGCCATTCAGTTTCGGTATGCAATCAATTTTTAGATGCAATCAATTGAGAGATCCCTGCAGCACACAGGGAGTTGGACTGCGAATTCGCAAACATACATGTCTCTGAAACCTCTAAAGATGTTCCCATGTCTTCCGTGACTGTCCCGCTGTTACAGATGAGAGATGAGGAGCCCAGCACGGCCACTCCACCAGCTGAAGTTTCTAAAAAGCCAGGGATTAATACTATAAGTGATACAATTTTGCTTCATACATGCATGGAATGTAAATAGACATGAAATGAGGTAGCCATTGAACTCATTTGTGGTGTTGTGGTTGACATCATCAGATCGAAACCTCTTTGAAGGTTGAAAATGATTGGGACCTGAAGAATTTTGCAATTTGTACGTGGTACTTTTTTATCAAATTATCAGTCTTACCCGGCAGTGGGAAACTGGGAAAATGGAATTTAATGCTTCTGCATTTGTGCTGATGCTGGTCCATCTATTGTTTCTTGGTATAGCAATTGTTTGTGCTTGAGAGATTATTATGGCTGTTAACGAGGGAGTTGTAGTTCCACGTGGGCTGCACATTTTGCGTTCCTGAAGTAGCAACGTTTCTGGAACATGACCGAATTGTTTGAACGATTGTCCTATTTGAATGTTGTAGTTTAAAACCCATGGTATCAAGAGACTAATCTCGTATTTGAAGCACTTATATCATATCCTGTCAGTGAGCATAGGAAGGTTGGAAACCTAAGACACTGTCGGAGTGCCCATGTTCATTTTCTGAAATCTGGTAGCTTGCCGAGTTCGGTAAGAATAAGCCCGGATGCCCGGCTCATTACTTTCGTTCTATGTCTGTTTAGTTTCATTTAGCTAAAAGATAGGATTTCTGCAACGCGTGTGGCTAGCGCTGTGTATGGCTCGCGCTTGCAGCGACGATAATGCCTGAAAAATAAAAGCAGCAGGCGCCGACGCTTGCAAAGACCATGCCAGGATGTCTACATTACGTGTGTTGGCACATTCATGTTTTCCTTGTAGGCTCCCATAATTGTAATTGTCAATGAGTAATAATGAGTGCAATGGGCAGGGCCAGGGCAAACAAAAGCCACAGAACATAACTAACGTTATCAGACGATCAGATTTCTGAGCTTCTGATACTACCGGTATGCTTTGCATTTATTTACCGGCAGGGACAAGCTCCATAGAGGCCCGTGTTTATGCTTCGTATCTGAGAAGAAATCATCAAATACACGATTTGTATGAAGAGAGGAGCTGAAAACAAAACCAAATGTCTCAAACGTTCTCGCTGCATCATTAATTTGTTCAGTCCTTGGTCTCACGATAAGAGCAACCTGGCCTTCACGCTCCCATCCTTCTTCCCAAAACTCGACATGTCTAATAAAGAGTAAAAACAACATATTGTGATCAGAGATGAAGCACGAACACAAGAAATGAAAAGTGCATGTATGTTAACTTCAGTCGATGGATTTTTACTCACCTGCTAACTGTGATGTGGAGTCTAAACTGAGAACTGCTTGAGTTGGGAAGCGACAAAATTTTAGGAATACAAGTAGGACCCACTCGATAATCTATGATTCAACTACGCTTGCAGAAATTATGTACAAAATATAGTAGCTGTGTGTAACACTTACATTTGTTTCTTCCCTAGGTTTGCGCTTATAAAGATGGAAATGTCATAATAGATATTGTTGCCGGTATGTTGGGGAAGTATGATCGTCGACCTGTTCAACCTGATTCTCTCTTTCCTATTTTCTCAGTGACTAAGGCCCTATTTGGAACCACCCAGTTTTTAAGAAACCGATTTATAGAAATAAATGTGGTTCCAAACATATCAGTTTATGACTCGGTTTATAGAAATTAGATTCTCAGTTTCTTAAAAACCAAGAAGCTGGCTCTCCTAGCTAAAAAATAAAAATTGGATTCTTAAAAAGCTTCCAAACAGGGCTTAAGGGTATCACTTATGGGATGGTATATTGGCTTGTGGACAAACGGTGAGTATTAATTTAGTGTCAGGGTTCTTTTAACCTTGCCAGTTTAAATATGTTTAAATGTCTGCATGATATTAGTATACACTATATTATAGGATTTGGTGTGCTCATAAATTGTTTCTCACCTTTACATATACCATTGTCATGGATTTTTACCTTTCGGGAGGGGGCCGTAACATCATGTCATTTCACTCCTTTATAACACCCGTTTTTCTGTAATATATATAGTGCCCGTTTTTCTGTAATCATTGTGCACTAATATTTTGTTGAATATTTTATATGCCGTTGCAACGCACGGGCACCTAACTAGTTTCGTTTTAAAAGCCATTTTCCATTCATCACCCAGTTTCATTCTAATCTGGTGGTAACCACTACGCAAATCAATCTTAGTGAAAATAATGGCACCACTAAACTCATCTAGCATATCATCAAGGCGTGGTATAGGATATCGATAACGAATAGTGATGTTATTAATAGCACGACAGTCTACACACATACGCCATGACCCATCTTTCTTGGGAACAAGTAACACAGGAACAGAGCAAGGGCTAAGAGACTCATGAATGTATCCCTTGTCAAGCAATGTCTGTACCTGGCGCTGAATCTCCTTTGTCTCATCCGGATTTGTATGGTATGGTGCGCGGTTCGGAAGTTGTGCGCTGGGGATGAGGTCGATCTGGTGCTCAATGCCACGAAGCGGTGGGAGACCCGGTGGTAAGTCTTTGGGAAAGACATCAGCGTACTCCTGCAAAAGGTTAGCAACCATAGGGGAATAGCCAAAGATGGTGCATCATCAAGTGAAATGAGGACACTAGAGCATACAAGTGCATAGCATGGCAAATGAGCACCGTGTAGATCATCAAAATCAGCACGTGTAGCAAGTAAAACAGGAGCCTTCAACTTGATTTCAGAAGGAACAGAGGGTGATGGATCAAGTTGTTTAGCAATTATAGCAGCTCGGGCAAGATCATCTTTAACAATTTGTTCAGGTGTCATTGGATGTATAATTATTTTCTGGCCCTTAAAAATGAAAGAATAATGATTCGAATGACCATGATGCAAGCTATCAGTATCATATTGCCAAGGTTGACCAAGTAATAAAGAGCATGCTTCCATGGGAATAACATCACAATCAACAAAATCAGAATAAGCACCCATGGAGAAAGGAACACGCACGGAACGTGTGATTTTTATTTTACCACCATCATTAAGCCATTGAATGTGATATGGGTTTGGATGCTTACGAGTGGGTAACGACAACTTTTCGACCAACATGGTACTCCCCAAATTGTTGCAACTGCCGCTGTCGATAATGATGTGAATTGACCGCTCCTGTACAACACCCTTTGTATGGAACAGAGTGTGTCGCTGATTCTTCTCGGGCAAAGCGACCTGTGTACTAAGAACACGCTGCACAACAAGACTTTCATACCTATCAGCGTCGCCCGGGTTGACATGTACCTCCGCCTGAGCTGCATGGTTAGTGGCAAATAGTGCATGTTCAATTTCAAAATCACTAGCGGAAGAGTACTCACCATCGTCACGAATGAGCAAAGTGCGCTTGTTTGGGCAGTCCCAAATCACATGGCCAAATCCTCTACAGCGATGACACTGAAAATCTCATGTACGACCTATGGGTGGGGCAGTGCTGGCTGGTTTGGTCGTCTTCTCGCGTGGAGGAGTAGTGGTGGACGTGGATGGCGCAGGGGGAACTGGTGCTGAGGTGGATGTCGAGCTTCGTCCTGCAAAAGGGTTAGAATATGGCTTCGAGCGGCGTCCCTGCACTTCACGTTCAGCTTTGCAAGCATATTCAAATAAAGTAGTCATATCATAATATTCCTTATAATCAAGTATATCCTGGATTTCGCGGTTTAAACCACCACAAAAATGTGTCATAGCAGCGTCGTTGTCCTCCAATATCCCACAATGAATCATACCTTTTTGTAACTCCTGGAAATAGTCCTCAACAGATTGAGAACCTTGCTGAAAACGCTGCATTTTATTAAGCAAATCACGAGCATAATACGAAGGCACAAATCGATATCGCATCGCAGCTTTCAATTGATCCCAAGTGGTTGGAATGGCAGTGGGATGTTTTATTTTATACTCACGCCACCAAATTAAAGCAAAATCAGTAAATTCACTAATAGCAGCTTTAACCTGAGAATGTGCAGCAATATCATGGCATGAAAATTTTTGTTCAACCTCTAACTCCCAATCAAGATATGCAGCAAGATCATATTTGCCATTAAAAGGTAGAATTTTAAATTTAATCTTAGAAAATAAGTCATTAGGGGGATGACGAACCACACGGCGTGCACGACCACGACGATCTCCATCGTCCTGCTCAGTGTCACCGCCGTAGTCCTGCTCCATCTTTGTGGTCAACGCATCAAGGCGTGCCAGGATGGTGTCGAGTGTGGTGTGAGTCGCCGTTTGAGCAAGATCAAGCTGGTTGAAACGCTCGGTCGTCGAAGTGACCGTTGAATCAAGCCGTTCATGCATCGTCCTAATGTCAGCAGCAAGTCCATCAACTTGTCCCCTTACTTCCAGCAACTGGGCATCCACCGTGTCGTGTGCTCCTGCCATAGTTAGCGTAAACACCAAAACACCAAAAGGAGGAAAACCGACGATAACAGGGAAATGGTGGTGACAACTCGCTCAATGGAATGCTGTTATCAAGTTCTTATCCGTTCTTACCAAGCCACAATGGTGAACTACAACCAACAGGTGGAACCGGTGAAAGATTGGATGAGCGATTGCCTGGAGAAACAGGAAACTTCTCGTCGTAGA
Source organism: Zea luxurians (assembly GCA_029449295.1). Classification (NCBI taxonomy): domain Eukaryota; kingdom Viridiplantae; phylum Streptophyta; class Magnoliopsida; order Poales; family Poaceae; genus Zea; species Zea luxurians. Next base: position 4,708,686 of record JAOPSE010000005.1, on the reverse strand, counting down.
AATATGTGGAGTTTTGGGTAGGCTGCACTCAAGTCAAGGATTATCACGATCAAACAATAATGCAAAGTTGAATTATAGTGCAAAACACGAAACTATATTGCTGGCCACAAGTGCAAAGGACGGATGGAACTAGCAGAATTACAGTACCGTAAATATTGTACTAGCGAGGCCAAAAAGACACTAGTAGGAATCACATGTGATTTTGTTTTTCTTTTTTTGTATGATTTTTTGATATTTTTGTCAGCACAAGGAGCAACAAAATAGGAGCTACACGAAGTTTCACCTAAAACAGAGTTCAGATGTGGTCTACAGAAAATCAGGAAGTTCTCTAAAAAGCGTGCGAGAACTTTGACGAATTTTTTTTCTTTATTTTCCTGTTTTTTTGACAATTTTATCGAAACCCAAACAGGCCATAGGCAAGTTTGGCCGGACCTCAGAATGGTGTCAACAAGCTCCTGTAAAAATTTCAGATTTTTTGAACAACCGAGCGAAAAGTTATGCCCGGTTTAAGGAAGGTATGTTTAAAACGACCGAGATGAGACAACCGCTTTGTATCCTTTCTCCTTCGTTTTCTCTTTTTTTTGTTTCTGTTTTTTTTGACGTAACCGAAGGAGAAAACAAGGAAACGACGTTGACTCGGTTTGTTTTTTTTCTGTTTTTTTTTTGACGTAACCGAAGGAGAAAAATAAGGAAGCGGCGTTGACTCGGTTTGTGGCGTGATCAAATGGAATATGGTGGCGGCGCGCTAGTGTCGGCGTTTCGAGACCGGGGGGTCCCTGAGCCGACGAGTGAGTGTGCCGCGTGCCCCAGCCCAGATGGGTCGAGCGCGTGGGCGAGCGCGAAGGGGGGAGAGCGAGGTGGCCGGAGCCGGGTCGTGAGGGAGGCGGAGATCCCGCGGCCTTCGTGTTCGTCCCGCGCCCAGGTCGGGTGCGCTTGCAGTAGGGGGTTACAAGCGTCCGCGCGGGTGAGGGGAGCGAGCGGCCCCAAGAGAGCGCATGCCCCTGCCCTCGTTCCCGCGAGGCCAACCTTCTCTAAGAAGGCCCTGGTCCTTCCTTTTATAGGCGTAAGGAGAGGATCCAGGTGTACAATGGGGGTGTAGCAAGGTGCTACGTGTCTAGCGGGGGTGAGCTAGCGCCCTGGGTACATGCCAATGTGGCAGCCGGAGAGATCTTGGCACCCAGCTGGTGTGGTGTCGTGGCTGTCGGAGGAGTAACGGAGCCTGGTGGAGGGATAGCTGTCGGAATAGCTGGGCTCTTGCTGACGTCCCCCTGCTTCTGTAAGGGAGCCGAGAGCCGCCGTCGTCATGGGTCTAGCGGGGCGCCATCATTGCCTATCTGGCAGAGCTAGCCAGATGGGACGTCGGTCTTGTTCTCTGCGGCCCGAGTCGGCTCGGGGTAGGGTGATGATGGCGCCTCCTGTTGACGTGGCGGACTTGTGCCCTAGTTCTGGCGACGTGGAGGCTCCTCCGAGGCCGAGGTCGAGTCTGTCTTCCGTGGTCGAGGCCGAGCCCGAGCTCCTGGGTCGGGCGAGGCGGAGGTCGTTCGGCAGAGTCCAGGGCGGAGTCCGAGCCCTGGATCAGGTGAAGCGGGGTTCGCCGTCTTCTGGGGCCTTAGCCCGAGTCCGAGCCCTGGGTCGGGCGGAGCGGAGTTCGCCGTCTTCTGGGGCCTTAGCCCGAGTCCGAGCCCTGGGTCGGGCGGAGCGGAGTTCGCCGTCTCTCGGGGCCTTAGCCCGAGTCCGAGCCCTGGGTCGGGCGGAGCGGAATTCGCCGTCTTCCGGGGCCTTAGCCCGAGTCCGAGCCCTGGGTCGGGCGGAGCGGAGTTCGCCGTCTTCCGGGGCCTTAGCCCGAGTCCGAGCCCTGGGTCGGGCGGAGCTTCCTGTGGCGCCTTTGGCAAGGCCTGGCTGCCTGTCAGTCTCACTCTTTGCGTTAAATGCCCCTGTGACTCGGTCGGTCGGCGCGGTGATTTAGTCAGGGTTGCTTCTTAACGAAGGCAAGGCCTCGGGCGAGCCGGAGATGCGTCTGCCGTAAAAAAGGGGGCCTCGGGCGAGACGGAAACACCTCAGGGTCGGCTGCCCTTGCCTGAGGCTAGGCTCGGGCGAGGCGTGATCGAGTCGCTCGTATGGACTGGTCCCTGACTTAATCAAACCCATCAGGCCTCTGCAGCTTTATGCTGATGGGGGTTACCAGCTGAAAATTAGGCGTCTTGAGGGTACCCCTAATTATGGTCCCCGACAGTAGCCCCCGAGCCTCGAAGGGAGTGTTAGCACTCGCTTGGAGGCTTTCGACGCACTTTTTTGCAAGGGGACCAGCCTTTCTCGGTTGCATTTTGTTCCGGTGGGTGCGCGCGAGCGCACCCGCCGGGTGTAGCCCCCCGAGGCCTCGGAGGAGTGGTTTCACTCCTTCGAGGTCTTAATGCCTTGCGCAATGCTTCGGCTGGTCTGGTGGTTCCCTCATGCGAACAGGCCGTAGCCCGGGTGCACTGTCGGGGCCCAAGTTCTCGGGCTGGTATGTTGACGCTGTCAACGGTTTGGCCGGAGCCGGGTTTGCGAGAGCAGCCCCCGAGCCTCCGCACAGGGCGAGAGGGCGATCAGGGACAGACTCGGCTTTTTTACATACGCCCCTACGTCGCCTTTCCGCAAGGAGGAGGGGGGGAGAGCGCCATGTTACCCTCGATGGGCACCGAACATGGTGTCTCCGGTGAGCTGCAAGCGGGTAATCCGAGTGGACGTCCGTGCCCCGTTCGTTGGGGGTCGGCTAGGGGCCCGGAGGCACGCCCAAAAGTACCTGCGGGTGATCTGCCGGACCCGGTCCCCTGGCGACGGGGTCCGAGGGCTCGTTGCCTCCCTCCGATGGGATTCCGTTACAGGATCGTTCCCGCTGGTCTCAGAAATGTCCTAGGGTACCTCGGGAGCGCAGCCTGAGCCTTGGTTATGTATCGAACGTACCCCTGGTCATCCCTCGCTCGGCGTCTGAGGCGACTGTGAACCCTTCGGGGGGCCAGCCTTCGAACCCCTGATCAGTAATGGGCGCGGAGCCCGAGTAGCCTGAGGCGGCCGTGGAACCTTTCGGGAGGCCGACCTTCGAACCTCTGACCAGTAGTGGGTGTCGGGCCCACGCGATCTGAGGTGGCTGTTGAACCCTTCGGGGGGCCAGCCTTCGAACCCCTGATCAGTATGGAGGCTCGGAGCCTAGTTCCTTCACGAGGAAGGATCCCTTTGGGGGTATCCCCTTTCCTGGTCCCTGTTGCAAGAGATAGAGAAAGAGGAAAAAGGGAAAAAAGGATACGAATTTGAACGACGCGGCGTACCTTTTTCGGCGCGGTTATTTTGGCGAAGGCGAAGCATCGCCAGCTGCTCCTGCTAGAAGCGCCGCCTGTCCAGCCGTGGAGTTAATGCGCCGGGGTGAGTAGTTGGCGAGGCTGCCGTTGCGTGTGCGCGAGGCGTTCGAGGGACGGGTCACGGGCGCGTCGTCTTCACGCCGTGAGAGGGGGTCCTCTTGCTGCATCCGGATGGGATGTGAGCTTGGCTGACGGCGTGACCGCTGCTCCCGCGCGCCTGCCACCGTCATTACTGCCGGCCCACTTTTGACCGCGTTTGACCGCTGCGTCAGGCTGGCGCTGCTGGGTCGCGCGCTGGGTCACCTCGGGTCGCGGTATCGGTTCCGCAATCGAGGAGGCGCGGTGGTGGCGCAAGTGGTGCGGTTGCTTGCATGCAGCATCTGGAGCGCCGGTCGCGCGACACGTGGGCTTAGGCCTCCGTGCTGGCAGGTTAGGAGTCGGAGAGGCGCGGCCACTTGGCGTGGTTGCATGCCGTCTGCATGGCTGCCTGCCCCTTTCGCCCGTTGGCCTGGGTAAAAGCGGAGGGTCGCTTGTAACCGCTGGGTGGTTGCGTGCGCCGTGCGCGGCGGTTTGGCTTCTTCCGCTCGGAGCCGGTCTTGTATGACATGCGGGACCCAGCCCCCGCGCCACAGGGGAGGGCTTTGGAGGCGTGCTGGAGAAGACTCGGCCCGCGACGGACGGGGGCGCAAGCAGGGAGAGTCGCCTTTAAAAGGAGGGCGACCCCTTCCGTAAGGCGACCATGCCTTCTTCCTCCCTTATGCATCGTGTCTTTCCACCTTTCAAGCCCCCGGATGGGGGAAACCGCCGTCTTTTCGCCCCATCGTTGGAGGAACGCAACTCCGTGGGAGTTGGTACCTTTCAGCCATCGTTCGGCTTCAAGGATTTTCATCATGCAGCCCGGCTGCACCCCTCCACCGGCGGTCACCCAAGATGGTGGCCTCCAGTTTGATGGTGGGGGAAAGCGAGCCGGGCTGCGGCCCCTGCCCCTCCCTCAGCCTCAAGGATTTTCATCACTAGTGCTGGGGAGGGGAGTGTGCCGAGTTGGGGTTGGTCCCTGCGTGGGCGGCGGCCCGCTCCTTCCCTCAGTGATCGGGGGGAAGGGCGGGAGTCGTTCGTGGCGCTGACAGCTGCACCGTGCCCGGCTCTATGAGCCGAGCGGTTTCGGAGCCGCTCCCGGTGCCGCCTCCCGCCACGGCAGCTGGAAGAGGTTCTTCCGCCGGTGGCCATGGACCGACCTCCAACTCTACGGCCTTCTGCCCGTCCTTGCCTCTCGAGTTTGGGCAAGGGCGGGGGCCTCCTAGCAGCAGCATCCGCCCTGAGGTCATCACTGCTGCTGTTCGGCCCCCCGGGGCAGGAGTCTTCATCGTCGCCGCTGTCGGGGCGGGCGATGACGTGCCGTTCGTCGGTCTTCTGTTGCTCCGCAGGCCTACCCCTATCGAGTGGGGTTGTTCGTACCTGCGGAGGGGGAACCGGAGTTCCGTTTGTAATGGCACTTCGAGTGCCGGGTTTTTTGTTCATTTCGGCTTTCGGGGCCTGAACATGTATGTAATTTCGGCACGGAGCCGCGCTTTTTCCTCATTTCTGAGCACTCAAGACTCGCCTGTTGTTTGTCTGCACCGCTTCACCAAGCATGAGTCGCCCCGCGTCAAGGTGACGAGTGAGGTATCCGTATCCCGGAGGCGTGGGAGTCCCTTGGCTCGGTCGGCCCTGCTGTCCGAGGCTCCTCTAGCTTAGTTAAAGAGACCCCTCGGCCGCTCTTTGTCGAGCCGAGGCCAGGGGTAGCGATATCAGCATGAGCAGAGGCGGAGTCGGCTCGAAAATAAAACCTGGTTGGCCGGAACCTAGCCAGGTTGGCCGTTGGCTGGATCGACGTCGGAGTTGATCAGCCGAGGCTTCGGACCGGGCTGGCGCCCTTGGAAGATGGTTGGCCGAGGCCCCAGGGGTGACTGGCTGAGCCGCCTGCTCGGGCCGGGTTCTCGGAGAAGTCCCTGGCAGTGATTGCCCGGGCGTGGTGATGACGTCGTCTTCGGAGCAGAGACCCTCGGACCGCGTCGCCGTCCGAGGCTGGGTCGGGCCTCGCCGAAGGTGCCGTCGACGCCGAGGGCGTTGCTGCCCCCTTCCAGCGTCAAGACCCGAGCCTGCAGGATCAGATTGTCTTGTAGTGTGTGCTTTGCGCGGCCGTCGAGGCCGAAGCACGCACCCTTGTTGCGTGTTAAAGCTGCGTCTCTCTTCCTCTTGTTTCGAGTGTCTGGACTTTTTTGTCGGTAACAGGGATGTTTGTGCGAGCGAAAGTTGCTTCTCGCGGAAGGTGAGGAGTGAGGTATCCGTATCCCGGAGGCGTGGGAGTCCCTCGGCTCGGTCGGCCTTGCCGCTTACGCACACTTTTACTCGTCCATGAGGCCCTATCGCCGACTTGATCGAGAAGACTCGAAAAATCGCTTTGACAGAAGGGCTTCCGTACGTAGGGACTTGTTCGATCCGTGGAGTCACCTTATCCGAACGCGAGTTACTTATCGCAGAAGGTGATGAGTGAGGTATCCGTATCCCGGAGGCGTAGGAGTCCCTCGGCTCGGTCAGCCTTGACTGCTTACGTGTACCCCGTCGTTTCCAGGACCCACTTTTCGAAGTAGTCAAAAAGCACGAAAGATATTCTGGTAAAAGAGATTTTCTGTTCGAGGAAAATTTTGATGCAGAGGGGGTTTCCCCCCTTTTAGCCCCCGAGGGAGGGTCGGGCTTTGCCGAGGCGAGGCCGACCCTTCCTTGTTGACTAAACTTTGCGGGGGTGCGAGGTATATGAACAACTTGGAAACATCTTAAGGGTAGAAACGACGTAGCTGTTGGATGTTCCAAGCGTTGCCGTAGACCTCGCCTTGACTGTTAGCCAGCTTGAACGTTCCGGGCTTCAGAACTTTGGCAATGACGAATGGCCCCTCCCAGGGGGGGCGTGAGCTTGTGCCTCCCTCGGGCGTCTTGCCGCAGCCGAAGCACTAGGTCGCCCACCTGGAGGTCTCGGGGTCGGACCCCTCGGGCGTGGTAGCGTCGCAGGGACTGCTGATACCGCGCCGAGTGTAGTAAGGCCCTGTCCCGAGCCTCTTCCAGCTGGTCCAGCGAGTCCTCTCGGCTAGCTTGGTTGCTTTGATCGTCGTAGGCTCTCGTCCTCGGGGAGCCGTATTCCAGGTCCGTGGGCAAGACGGCCTCGGCCCCGTAGACCAGGAAGAACAGCGTGAAACCCGTGGCTCGGCTCGGCGTCGTCCTCAGGCTCTAGACCACCGAGGGGAGTTCCTTCATCTATCGCTTGCCGAACCTGTTGAGATTATTGTAAATCCGAGGCTTGAGCCCTTGTAGGATCATGCCGTTGGCATGCTCTACTTGCCCATTTGACATGGGATGAGCTACGACAGCCCAGTCCACCCGGATGCTGTGATCCTCGCAAAAATCCAAGAATTTTTTGCCGATGAACTGGGTGCCGTTGTCGGTGATGATGGAGTTCGGGACCCCGAAGCGGTGGATGATGTTGGTGAAGAACGCCACCGCCTGCTTGGACCTGATGCTGTTCAGGGGTCGGACCTCGATCCACTTGGATAATTTGTCGATGGCGACCAGCAGGTGCGTGTAGCCCCCGGGCGCCTTCTGCAGAGGGCCGACGAGGTCCAGACCCCACATAGCGAAGGGCCAGGTGATGGGTATCGTCTGCAGAGCCTGAGCGGGCAGGTGGGTCTGCTTCGCATAGAATTGGCACCCTTCGCAGGTGCGGACAATTCTAGTGGCGTCAGCCACCGCCGTCGGCCAGTAGAAGCCTTGCCGGAAAGCGTTCCCGACAAGGGCTCGAGGCGCTGCGTGATGGCCGCAAGCCCCCGAGTGTATCTCTTGCAGGAGCTCCTGACCTTCGGCGATGGAGATGCACCGCTGGAGGATGCCCGAGGGGCTGCGGTGGTAAAGCTCCTTCTCATCGCCCAGCAAGACGAACGACTTGGCGCGTCGCGCTACCCGCCGTGCCTCGGCCTGGTCGAGGGGTAGCTCTCCTCGGTGGAGATATTGCAGGTACGGGGCCTGCCAATCTCGATCAGGCGCGACCCCGCTCCGCTCCTCTTCGATGCGCAGCGCCTCGTCCTCGGGGGCCGAGGGTTCCTCGGGTTGAACCGAGGATGGCTCGGGCTGGGCCGAGGTCTCCTCGGACGGGGCCGAGGGCGCCTCGGGCTCGGGCGTGTCGCTGACCTTGACGGAGGGTTGGTGCAGATCCCGGGAGAAGACGTCCGGGGGAACCGTCGTTCGCCCCGAGGCTATCTTTGCCAGCTCGTCCGCAGTCTCGTTGTAGCGCCGGGCGATGTGGTTAAGCTCGAGCCCGTAGAACTTGTCTTCCAGGCGTCGAACCTCATCACAGTAGGCCTCCATCTTCGGGTCGCGGCAGTGGGAGTTCTTCATGACTTGGTCGATGACGCGCTGCGAGTCGCCGCGAGCGTCGAGGCGTCGGACCCCTAGCTCGATGGCGATCCGCAATCCGTTGATCAGAGCTTCGTACTCAGCCACATTGTTGGACGCCGGGAAATGGAGGCGTAGCACGTAGCGCAGGTGTTTCCCGAGGGGCGAGACGAAGAGCAGGCCTGCGCCAGCTCCCGTCTTCATCAGCGACCCGTCGAAAAACACGGTCCAGAGCTCCGGTTGGATCGGAGCCGTCGGCAACTGTGTGTCGACCCATTCGGCTACGAAGTCCGCCAGTACCTGGGACTTGATGGCCTTCCAAGGGGCGAACGAGATTGTCTCGCCCATAATTTCCACTGCCCACTTCGCGATCCGTCCCGAGGCCTCTCGGCACTGGATGATCTCCCCCAGGGGGAAGGACGACACCACAGTTACCGGATGAGACTCGAAGTAATGCCACAACTTTCGCCTCGTCAGGATCACTGCATACAGCAGCTTCTAAACCTGTGGGTAGCGGATCTTGGTTTCGGACAGCACTTCGCTGATGAAGTAAACTGGCCTCTGAATGGGCAATGCATGCCCCTCTTCTTGCCTTTCGACCACGATCGCGGCGCTAACCACCTGAGTGGTAGCGGCGACGTAGACCAAGAGGGCTTCTCCATCAGCTGGGGGTACCAAGACGGGCGCCTGGGTGAGGAGCGCCTTCAGGTTCCTGAGAGCTTCCTCGGCCTCGGGAGTCCAAGTGAAGCACTCGGTCTTCCTTAAGAGACGGTACAGAGGCAGGCCTCTTTCGCCGAGGCGCGAGATGAAACGGCTCAAAGCCGCGAGACATCCTATGACCCTCTGTACGCCTTTTAAGTCCTTGATGGGCCCCATGCTGGTGATGGCTGCGATCTTCTCCGGGTTGGCTTCGATGCCCCGCTCGGAGACGATGAATCCCAGGAGCATGCCTCGGGGCACCCCGAAGACGCACTTCTCGGGATTAAGCTTGACGCCCTTCGCCTTGAGACACCGGAATGTCACTTCGAGGTCGGAGAGAAGGTCGGAGGCTTTCCTTGTCTTGACTACGATGTCATCGACGTAGGCCTCGACCGTGCGACCAATGTGTTCGCCGAACACATGGTTCATGCACCGCTGGTACGTTGCACCCGCGTTCCTCAAACCGAACGGCATGGTGACATAACAGTACATGCCGAAGGGCGTGATGAAAGAAGTCGCGAGCTGGTCGGACTCTTTCATCTTGATTTGATGATACCCTGAGTAGGCATCGAGGAATGACAGGGTTTCGCACCCAGCAGTGGAATCCACGATTTGATCGATGCGAGGTAGAGGGTAGGGAACCTTCGAACATGCTTTGTTGAGACCAGTGTAGTCTACACACATCCGCCATTTCCCCCCTTTCTTCCTCACTAGCACAGGGTTGGCAAGCCATTCGGGATGGAATACCTCCTTGATGAACCCTGCTGCCATCAGCTTGTGGATCTCCTCGCCTATCACCCTGCGCCTTTCCTCGTCAAATCGGCGCAGAGGCTGTCTGACCGGTCGGGCTCCGGCCTAAATATCCAGCGAGTGCTCGGCGACATCCCTCGGTATGCCGGGCATGTCCGAGGGACTCCACGCAAAGACGTCGGCGTTTGCGTGGAGAAAGTCGACGAGCACTGCTTCCTATTTGGGATCGAGCCCGGAACCGATCCGGATCTGCTTGGAGGTGTCGCCACTGGGGTCGAGAGGGACGGCCTTAACCGTCTCCGCTGGCTCGAAGTTGCCGGCGTGTCGCTTCACGTCCGGCACCTCTCGGGAGAGGTTTTCCAGGTCGGCGATGAGTGCCTCGGACTCGGCGAGGGCCTCGGCGTACTCCACAGCACTCCACATCTCACTCGAACGCGTGTTTGTACGTGGGGCCGACGGTGATGACCCCGTTGGGGCCCGGCATCTTAAGCTTCAGATAGGTGTAGTTGGGGATGGCCATGAACTTCGCGTAGCATGGCCTCCCCAACACTGCGTGGTAGGTTCCTCGGAACCCGACCACCACGAATGTCAAAGTCTCCCTTCGGAAGTTGGAGGGTGTTCCGAAGCAGATAGGAAGGTCGAGCTGTCCGAGGGGCTGGACGCGCTTCCCGGGAATGATCCCGTGGAAGGGCGCAGCGCCTGCTCGGACGGAGGACAGATTGACGCGCAGGAGCCTGAGGGTCTCGGCGTAGACGATATTGAGGCAGCTGCCCCCATCCATCAGGACCTTGGTGAGCCTGACGTCGCCGATGATGGGATCGACGACGAGCGGGTACTTCCCCGGGCTCGGCACGTGGTCGGGGTGGTCATCTTGGTCGAAGGTGATGGGCTTGTCGGACCAGTCTAGGTAGACTGGCGCCGCCACCTTCACCGAGCAGACCTCCCGACGCTCTCGCTTGCGATGCCGAGCCGAGGCATTCGCCGCATGCCCTCCGCAGATCATGAAGCAGTCGCGGACCTCGGGGAACTCTCCTGCTTGGTGATCTTCCTTTTTGTCGTCGTCGCGGGCCCTGCCGCCCTCTGCGGGTGGCCCGGCCTTGTGGAAGTGGCGCCGAAGCATGACGCACTCCTCGAGGGTGTGCTTGACGGGCCCCTGATGGTAAGGGCACGCCTCCTTGAGCATCTTGTCGAAGAGGTTGGCACCTCCGGGGGGCTTCCGAGGGTTCTTGTACTCAGCGGCGGCGACAAGGTCTGCGTCGGCAGCGTCGCGTTTCGCTTGCGACTTCCTCCTGCCTTTCTTCTTGGCGCCGTGCGGAGTAGACGCCTCGGGAGCATCCTTCGACGGGCGGCCTTGGGGCTGCTTGTCCTTTCGGAAGATGGCCTCGACCGCCTCCTGACCGGAGGCGAACTTGGTGGCGATGTCCATCAGCTCGCTCGCTCTGGTGGGAGTCTTGCGACCCAACTTGCTCACCAGGTCACGGCAGGTGGTGCCGGCAAGGAACGCGCCGATGACATCGGAGTCGGTGATGTTGGGCAGTTCCGTGCGCTGCTTCGAGAACCGCCGGATGTAGTCCCGCAGAGACTCTCCCGGCTGTTGCCGGCAGCTTCGGAGGTCCCAGGAATTCCCGGGGCGCACGTACGTACCCTGGAAGTTGCCGGCGAAAGCTTGGACCAAATCCTCCCAGTTGGAAATCTGCCCCGGAGGCAGGTGCTCCAACCAAGCGCGAGCAGTGTCGGAGAGGAACAGGGGGAGGTTGCGGATGATGAGGTTGTTGTCGTCCATTCCACCCAGTTGACAGGCCAGGCGGTAGTCCGCGAGCCACAATTCCGGTCTTGTTTCCCCCGAGTACTTTGCGATAGTAGTCGGGGGTCGGAATCGGGTCGGGAACGGCGCCCGCCGAATGGCCCGGCTGAAGACCTGCGGACCGGGTGGTTCGGGCGAGGGACTCCGATCCTCCCCGCTGTCGTAGCGTCCCCCACGTCTGGGGTGATAGCCTCGGCGCACCCTTTCAGTCGAGGCGGGCCCGACGGTCGCGATGAGGGTGCTCGTCGCCGAGGTGACTCGGGGCCGCAGGCGCGGTGTTGCGCGTGCGCCCGGTGTAGACCGAGGCTTCCCGCATGAGTCGGGAAGTCGCGGCACGAGGTTCCGAGGGGTACCCCTGCCTTCGGGAGGCAGAGCTCTCGGCCTGCCGGGCCGCAGCGCCTTCCAGGAGATGCTTGAGCTCTCCCTGGATTCGCCGACCCTCGGTGGTTGATGACTCCGGCATTGCGCGGAGGAGCATCGCCGTGGCTGCCAGGTCCTGACCGATTCCGCCGGATGCGGGTGGCGGCCTGTCCCTGGCATCGTTGGCGATGCGGTGCTGGAGGCCCTGGGGCAGGTGACGTATTTCTCCGGCCGGGGGCTGACTCGCCCATACCTGCCCGACGTCCCGGCGGATCGACTCGAGCGCTCCTGCCCCCTCGTCGAGCCCGGCCTGCGCCCCGCGGACTTGCTCGAGCTGTGGGTCGTGACCCCCCGCCAGAACGGGGACCACAGCTAGCTCCCGCGGGATGTCGGCGCGAGGCACTGGCCTAGGGAGATCACCACCCTCCGGCATGCCGAGATGGCTGTCTCCGGAGGGATCCCCTAGCTCGACGTGGAAACATTCGCGGCTCGGGCCGCAGTCCTTGTCGCCAAGGCTGCGGCTGCCGTCGGAACAGTCGGAGAGGCAGTAGTTGCATGCGGTCATGAAGTCCCGCATGGCACTGGGGTTGCCAGATCCAGAGAAATCCCAGAGGATGCTGGGGTCGTCATCTTCCTCGGACCCAGAGGGCCCGTAGGTCGAGACGCCCGTCAGTCGGTCCCAAGGCGACCGCACACGAAACCCCAGAGGGGTTGCACTCGCCTCAACGTGAGTGCTTGCCAGAGCGAGGTCGCTAGGCGGGTTGAGGTCGAGTCGAAATGACGAAGGATGGGGATCAGTCGGTACCTTCTTGTCGACGAGGAGCGACGAGGTTACACCGGGGGCTGATCGCGTCGTCGTCCTGGGTACGAGGGCGACGTCCCGCAGGCCCTCCGTGAACGTGCTGGCGTCGTCCACCTGCTCGGGGTTGGCGTGTTGCTGGGGGACGGCGCTCGCCTTCGCCTCAAACGCGGGGGTGACGCCCGACGCGTCCTCCGTTGGGGCACTGGGGGTGTCGATTTGCTCGACAGCCGTCGGAGCGCAGCCTCCCGCTCGGCCCTGGTTGCCCCGCCTCCTCCTCCGATGGCGAGGGAGAGGATGGGGCGAGCTCGAATGTTGTTCTTCCCCCACGCGGGAAAGACGTCATCGATTCCGTCGCCGGCGGGCGGGCTGTCGACCGCCATTGTCGCCGCCGCGCGGCGGTGGAAGGAGTATCATGTCGTAGCCGCTGTCGAGAGACATGAACTCGAGGTTCCCGAAACGGAGCACCGTCCCGGGTTGGAGAGGTCGTTGGAGACTGCCCATCTGGAGCTTGACGGGAAACTGCTCGTCAACACGCAGCAGGCCCCTACCTGGCGCGCCAACTGTCGGCGTTTCGAGACCGGGGGGTCCCTGAGCCGACGAGTGAGTGTGCCGCGTGCCCCAGCCCAGATGGGTCGAGTGCGTGGGCGAGCGCGAAGGGGGAGAGCGAGGTGGCCAGAGCCGGGTCATGAGGGAGGCGGAGATCCCGCGGCCTTCGTGTTCGTCCCGCGCCCAGGTCGGGTGCGCTTGCAGTAGGGGGTTACAAGCGTCCGCGCGGGTGAGGGGAGCGAGCGGCCCCAAGAGAGCGCCTGCCCCTGCCCTCGTTCCCGCGAGGCCAACCTTCTCTAAGAAGGCCCTGGTCCTTCCTTTTATAGGCGTAAGGAGAGGATCCAGGTGTACAATGGGGGTGTAGCAAGGTGCTACGTGTCTAGCGGGGGTGAGCTAGCGCCTTGGGTACATGTAATGTGGCAGCCGGAGAGATCTTGGCACCCAGCTGGTGTGGTGTCGTGGCTGTCGGAGGAGTAACAGGAGCCTGGTGGAGGGACAGCTGTCGGAATAGCTGGGCTCTTGCTGACGTCCCCCTGCTTCCGTAAGGGAGCCGAGAGCCGCCGTCGTCATGGGTCTAGCGGGGCGCCATCATTGCCTATCTGGCAGAGCTAGCCAGATGGGACGTCGGTCTTGTTCTCTGCGGCCCGAGTCGGCTCGGGGTAGGGTGATGATGGCGCCTCCTGTTGACGTGGCGGACTTGTGCCCTAGTTCTGGCGACGTGGAGGCTCCTCCGAGGCCGAGGTCGAGTCTGTCTTCCGTGGTCGAGGCCGAGCCCGAGCTCCTGGGTCGGGCGAGGCGGAGGTCGTTCGGCAGAGTCCAGGGCGGAGTCCGAGCCCTGGATCGGGTGAAGCGGGGTTCGCCGTCTTCCGGGGCCTTAGCCCGAGTCCGAGCCCTGGGTCGGGCGGAGCGGAGTTCGCCGTCTTCCGGGGCCTTAGCCCGAGTCCGAGCCCTGGGTCGGGCGGAGCGGAGTTCGCCGTCTTCCGGGGCCTTAGCCCGAGTCCGAGCCCTGGGTCGGGCGGAGCTTCCTGTGGCGCCTTTGGCAAGGCCTGGCTGCCTGTCAGTCTCACTCTTTGCGTTAAATGCCCCTGTGACTCGGTCGGTCGGCGCAGTGATTTAGTCAGGGTTGCTTCTTAACGAAGGCAAGGCCTCGGGCGAGCCGGAGATGCGTCTGCCGTAAAAAAGGGGGCCTCGGGCGAGACGGAAACACCTCAGGGTCGGCTGCCCTTGCCCGAGGCTAGGCTCGGGCGAGGCGTGATCGAGTCGCTCGTATGGACTGGTCCCTGACTTAATCAAACCCATCAGGCCTCTGCAGCTTTATGCTGATGGGGGTTACCAGCTGAGAATTAGGCGTCTTGAGGGTACCCCTAATTATGGTCCCCGACAGCTAGCTTTTGAATGGTGGAATAACACAATGCAACCAGCAACAAATGACGTGAAAGCACACAAATTCAACAATGCAGATTATTGAAAGAAAGTGTGAGGCTCAAAAGGGTGCTGGGATAAGGTCTAACCTAAATTTTTATGTGGTTTTGTGGACTGTAGGAGAAAAAAACACTCGATAAACTCTCCGATCAATCTGAAAATCTGATACCACTTGATAGAGCTGGAGTGCCCGATCTTTCGGTGAGTGGAGATAATTCCGATTTGGTGGAAGTAGACCCTCGCGATCCGACTACGACGAGCGAACCCGAAGCGCCAATGCAATCGCTGAACCAACTCCCAATGGTTACCGATCTTCCTGACGTTTCTAGTGCGCAATCGAAGAACGAACAAGAAAAAGATGCGAGCAATCTTAATATCACTCGAGGTGGAGTTCTGAATCACAGAGGACAACACGTATTTGTGCGTGTTCTGGGGTAGCTAAAGCTAGATGTAAAACAAAACTCGAAAAACAAAGGAGGCGCAGCTCCTGGATAAATAGAGAGGGGGCGCAGCCCCTAGGGGCGGTCAACCCTAGGTCGTCCATTATGGGCCGCAGTTGGGCTGGTCGTCTATTCTTCTGGGCCTTCGTTCTTTAACAGCATGATGTATTTTAATTCTCTTGCACGAGCCCGAGTCACTGGCCCAGGTGGAAGGGGTGGCGCCTGGACTGGAGAAGGTGCTGCTGGTGTAGATGTACTCGTATTGGTGTTGATGTCCTCATCAAAGCTCGTTACGAAAAACGATCTAGCACCGTGAAGGGGCTACTGTTGGGGGTCTGCTTCGTCGTCGAAGGTCCTGCTCAGAAGGTTAACACAGAAGCAACACCGAAGATACCATTCAAGGAGCTTTGGCATAGCAACGCGCCTTAAGACGAAGGGTTGCACCGACTTAAAGATGCAAAGACCGATTGGCCCATGTAACCCGTGTCTTGATTGTAACCAGTTATGAAGGGTATAAATGTAAACTCGTACAGGCTGCGTCCTGTGACTATAAATAGGTGAACAATATCCCCGTACTGTCACGCTGGCTTGTATTCACTATTGCGTCACGCTTGGATTTTTCATCTTCTGTTAAGCCGAAGGTACAAATGTAATTAAATATTATTTTTGTTTATCCATGACAATTGAAGAAAAGATATTAATAATATTATATGATTACATGATTATTTATGTTGCCTTTTATATTTCATATGCTTCTTCTTCCATTAATTTATATTGTGATGATGAAGGTTCATCCATCACAACCTTCGTCTGAAGATCATTATATCCTAAATGAAATAATGTTTGAAAGGACGAAGAACCTTAACTTTTAACGTTTTGTGTTGCCTTGTTCTTAATTCGAAGCATTTAAGAACAAAATTCCAACACGAATATCCGATAATTATCCGGTACCTATCCGAGTAGTATCTGTTATCCGTTTTTTATCACTCGGATTATTATCTGGTCATCCGTCCCAAATCTTAACTGTCCATATATGAGAGAAATACGTTAAAATAGGATATGAGTCCAGGCTTAGGCGTGAGGCGTCGTATCGTCTTCGACCCTTCGCCTTCCTCGTCCCTTTCTCTCTCCCAAATTCTGACTCCGTCGGGCCCCGTGTCTGTCTTGGTAAACATCGGTCTCTCCCCATCCCACCTGGCAGTTGCCATCTCGCAAAGTCGCAACAACTTGTCTTCTCGAATCGGCTGCAACCCCACCCCAGACCCCACCGCCGCCGCCGCTAGGGTTTTGGGTGAGGATCGCCGATGTCGACGGCTCCCAGGCGTCCCTTCCGTGGCCGCGGCGCCATGCCCTCGGGCACCGGCTACGTCCGCCGCGGCCCCGCCCCAGGCTCCGCCGACGCCGCCAAGCCCCTGCGCAAGCCCGTCTTCACCACCGTCGACCAGCTTCGCCCCCAGACACACGGTCACACTCTCACAGCCCGCGTCATTGCCGTCCGCACCGTCCTCGACAAGCCCTCCACGCACCTCGGCCGCACCCGCGTCGCCGAGTGCCTCGTCGGAGACAGCACCGGCACCGTCCTCGTCACCGCCCGCAACGAACAGGGTATGCTGCTTGCTGTCCGCTTACTCCCCTTACCCTTTTTCTCTCGCTAATCGATCTCTCGCGCTTCCGGTTCCATCGACAAACTGATCCGCTATCCATTAATATCTAGTCGGATTAGATAACACATGTTGTACGATTGAAGATCTGGCGCTGGCCTTACGACCGGGTGTGCTTCTTCATGTGTATAACTGCGACTGATTAGTGCTTTTTATTCATAGTTAATACACAATGAACAACTACTACCTGGCTCCTACATTGCATATAGACTACATCTATATCATAGTCTCTGCCTGTTTTGATTTGATTCATCTGCTTACCACGCCCCATTATGTTGCGTGTGCTCCTACTGTTTTGACGGCACCTTCTTCGTCCCTGCTGGGTCCGCGGCCCCCCTGCTGGGGTTGCCGGTCGCGCCAAGCCTCGGTGCTGGCTCGCCAACCTGCTCTGCATTGTCCCAGCGGGCTACAGCCTTCACCAGCTCCTTCACACCGATGCCCGCCTCGGCCATCTCCAGCCAGCCCCGTTGCCCTTGACCCTCGACCGCTGCTGGTCTACAATCGGCGGCCGTGGCTGGCGTCTGTCGCTTCGTCGCTGCAGAACACCGTTTCACCCTCGTCTCCACCCTGTGCACTGCCATAGGGGGCTGCTCTTGTTCCCCCCTGTGGTGAATAATCACCGCATAATCACACGGGAGAAGCTGGGCTTTCGTCAGCCAGCTCAGTTCATGGCTGCTTCGTCAACAGTTGTCTCTCTCGTTTGTTCTCTTGCCGCACCCCGTTCGTCGTCCCCAATTGGCGGCGCGTGATGGAGGAGTACGAGGTGCTGCTGTCCAATTACACTTGGGACCTTTTGCCTTGTCGTCCTGGCTTGAACGTCATCATCGACAAGTGGATCTTCAAGCATAAGCTCCATGCCGACGATATATTCGAGCGATACAAGGCACGTTGGGTTCTCTGCGTGTTCACGCACTGTCCTAGCGCTGACTACGACAAGACCTTTAGCCTGGTTGTGAAGGCGGCGACTATCTGCACCGTTCTCACACTAGCCTCTCGCACGATTGGCTAGTTCATCAGCTCGACACCAAGAACGCCTTCCTCCATGGCACTTTGTCTGAGACGTCTACTGCAGCAAGTCTACAAGGTTTGTTGACCCCGTTCAGCCTCAACTGGTTTGTTGTCTCAACAAGTCCCTCTATGGACTCAAGCAGCTCCTCGCGTTTGGTATAGCTGGTTTGCCTCATTGCTGTATCTGGGGTTCATTGAAGCTAAGTTTGACACCTCATTCGTCTTTTGTCGTGGCTTTGATTTGGTTTATTGTGTTATCTTCTGCATTCAGGAAATCAAATTGGAAGATTTTAGTGCCGGCTGTGCTGCTCATTTGAAGAAAATTGCTTCTAAACGTTTCAATAAATTTGTGTTCAAACCTTCTCGCGGGGATTCAGGAGGTATTTTGGTTAGCTGGAATGAAAGTATTTTCTTGGGTTCTGTTATTGAACTCAAAAGCTTTGCTATTACTATTGAGTTTACCTCAAAGCACAATGCTGACAGTTGGAAGCTCACAACAGTTTACGGTCCCTGTCACGGAGAAGAAATGGACTTTTTTGTTTAGTGGCTTAATGATCTAGACATCTCCCCTAATGAGAATTGGATGATTACTGGTGATTTCAATTTCTATAGATTAGTTGAGGATAGGAATTGGCCGAAATGGAATCTAAATGATATGAACATCTTTAATAGTATATCATCAGCAACCTGGGGATTATTGATTTCACCTGGAGCAATATGCAGCCTAATCTGTTGCTAGTACAACATGACTAGTGTTTCACCACAACCTTTTTTCCCCAATACTCTGCTGGTACCTCTGGCTAAGACTATTCTGATCATATTCCTTGCGGTGCAAATAGGTACAAAAATACCTGAAGCAATAATTTTCAGATTTGAAAACTACTGGATTGCACATCGAGGTTTTCTTGATGTGGTTCAGTCACCTTGGAGCAGGGAGGTGAGAGCTACTTCTAGCCCTGCTTGTAAGTAGAGGGACTTTAACTCTCATCAAAAGGATGACACTATGAGTTGGTGCAATTTTTCTGTTTATTTTTTCAAACACTACACAGTGTCATACCCATCTAAGGGTTGGAGACACTACACAATGGCATACCCATCTAAGGGTTGAAGACACATATTTATAGCCCTAGAGGCTGCACTACCACACCTTCTCACACACACTACACAACAGGATTGTCCTCTAGATGCTAAAGAGACTACAGAGGACAGTCAAAAGCAACTGCTGTCCTCTAGATGCTAAAGAGACTACAGAGGACAGTCAAAAAACGACTGCTGTCCTCTAGATGCTAAAGAGACTACAGAGGACAGTCAAAAAGCGACTGCTGTCCTCTAGATGCTCAAGACTTATTCCATCATTCTCCCCCTAAGTCTTGGGTGTCGTCTTGTGGGAAAGTTGAGCCATCCCGGACCTGGAGCAAAGCTCAAGAAACTTGATCTTCCCTAGGGGCTTGGTGAGCAGGTTTGCAAGCTGATCCTTGGTGCTGATGTAGCGCACCTTGATGCTCCCTTCTGCCAAGCAGTCTCGGATGAAGTGGTATCTCAGCCGGATGTGCTTGCTCCGTTCATGGAACACGGGGTTCTTGGCCAATGCCAGAGCGGACTGGCTGTCCACCCTGAGTTCCACCGCTCCAGTGTGTCCCGAGGAGATCACCGAGCAGTCGAGCCAGCCAGAGCGCCTGAGTCGAAGCAGTGGAGGCCGCTATGTACTTAGCCTCGCAGCTGGACATGGCCACCACCTGCTGCTTGACCGACTGCCAGCTAATGAGGCACTTGCCGAGGAAGAAGAGGATCCCGCTTGTGCTCTTGCTAGTGTCGATGTCACCGGCGTGGTCGCTGTCGCTGTACCCGACAAGGTATGCCTCCCCAGGGCACCTCGGGTAGTAGAGATCGTGGTCGAGAGTCTTCGCAACATAGCGGATGATCCTCTTCACAGCCTGCTCATGCTCCATCGTCGGTCGCTGCAGGAACCGACTAACGTAGCCGACGGAGTATGCCAAGTCAGGCCGTGTGTGGACGAGGTAGCGAAGGCTCCCCACAAGACGCCGGTACTGTGTAGCATCCACCTCCTCCGTCGTGCTGTCGCGACCCAGCTTCAGCCTCTCCTCCATCGGAGTGAGAGCTGGGTTGCAGTCGGTGAGCCCAGCCAGCTCAACAATGCGCTTAGCATAGGCGGTCTGGTGAAGTGTGATCCCGGAGTCTCCCTGGTGCACCTCAATCCCCAGGTAGAAGGAGAGATGCCCCAGGTCACTCATTTGGAAGGTGGCCTTCATCTCTTCCTTGAACGCTGCCACCTCTGCATCCTTGGCGCCGATGATCACCAAGTCGTCGACGTAGACACCCACCAGCAGGTCACTTCCTCCATTTCCCCGCCGATAGATGGCCGCCTCGTGCGGGCTTGGCGTGAAGCCCATTCCTTTGAGCGTGGAATCCAGCTTGACATTCCACGCCCTCAGTGCCTGTCGCAAGCCGTAGAGGGCCTTGCGCAGGCGCAACACCTTGCCCTCCTTGCCAGGGATCGCAAAACCTGGCGGCTGGTGTACATAGACCTCCTCCTTTAAGTCGCCGTTAAGAAACACCGACTTGACATCTATGTGATGAACATGCCAGCCCTCCTGGGCTGCCAGCGCGAGGAGTCGCACAGATTCCATCCGTGCCACAGGGGCGAAGGCATCGTCGAAGTCGATCCCCTCCTGCTGCAAGAAACCGCGTGCCACCAAGCGAGCCTTATGCTTGACGATGGCGCCAGCTTCATCCCTCTTCAGTTTGAACACCCACTTAAGGGTGATCGCGCGATGACCATGAGGGAGATCAGCGAGCTCTCAAGTGCGGTTCGTCTCAACCACGTCCATCTCCGATTGCATCGCGACACGCCAAGCCGCATGTTTCTCGGCCTCCATGAAAGACCGAGGCTCACCATCGTCGCATGCAAGATGCAACTCTCCTGCCAGAATGCGAGACGCCGGGCCCGGCACCGACGGGTCGATGAGAAGGCCCTCCACCCTTCGATGCCGCAACGGCTCGCCGTCGTAGCACGCGTCGACGCGCTCCTCGTCGTGGGAGAGCGGGGTCACGAGCTCCATTGGGTCGTGCTCGACACGAGATGGTGTCGGAGAGGACGTTCCCGGAGAAGGTACCGTCGGTGCTGGAGTACATGGTGGCGAAGAGCTCGCTGTAGCCAGAGTCGTGGCTGGAGTGCGTGGTGGTGAAGAGCTCGTTGTAGCCGGAGCTGGAGAGCATGGCGCTGGAGTCGGTGGAGACTTGGGGGCTGGGGTAGACCTGCTCGGAGAAGAGTTGCCTACTCCCCTAGCTCCCTCAAAGTGGACGTACTCACTCGATGGTGAAGTCGTCGTACGTCGGAGTCGTGCCGTCGTCCACCGCCTTGTCCCACGCCCATCCTCGCCCTTCGTCGAACACTACGTCGCGCGCCGTGCGCACACGCTGTGTTCCTGGGTAAAGGATGCGGTAGGCCTTCGAGCCCTCCGCGTAGCCAATGAACATCCCCGGGGTGCTCCTATCGTCGAGTTTGCTGATGTGGCCAAGCTCCTTGGTGAACGCGAGGCAGCCGAAGACCCGTAGGTGAGAGACCGTCGACTTGCGCCCATGCCAAGCCTCGTACGGTGTCATCCCGTTGAGAGCCTTGGTGGGCGAGCGGTTGAGGATGTAAACCGCTGTCACCATCGCCTCTCCCCAGAAGACAGCCGGCATTCCCCTCTGTTTGAGGAGAGCCTGAGCGATCCCCACAACCGTCTGGTTGGCCGCTCGACGACGCCGTTCTGCTGCGGGCTGTACGGCGCGGAGAAGTGGCGTTGAACGCCCTCATCCGCGCAGTATGACGCGAACTCAGCCGCCGTGAATTCGTCGCCGTTGTCGGTGCGCAGCACGCGCAGCTTGCGTCCGCACTCTGTCTCCGCTGCGACCTGCACACGCCTGATGGGGTTCATAGCCTCTCCCTTGCTGCCAAGGATCATCACCCACATGTAGCGGGAGAGATCGTCGACGAGCAACAAGAAGTAGCTTCGTCCTCCTGGTGTGGCTGGTGTCACCGGGCCACACAAGTCCCCATGCACGAGCTCGAGCCTCTCCTTGGCTCGGAAGCTCGACTGCTGGGGAAAGGGGAGCCGTCTCTGCTTTGTCAACACGCAGACATCGCAGAATTGCTCCACATGGTCAAGGCACGGCAGGCCTCGTACCATCTCCTTGGCACTGAGCCGCTTCAGGGCCTTGAAGTTAAGGTGCCCGAAGCGCTCGTGCCACTGTCATGCCCCGTCGTCTCGATGAGCAGCAAGGCAGCAAGGTTGTGCCACCTTCACATTGAGGATGTATAGCCGATTTGGACTCCTGTGTACCTTAGCAAGAAGGTGACGAGAGGGATCCCAGATCCTCATGACTCCGTGCTCGACCTCCACACGCGAACCGTTCTCATCCAGCTGTCCCAAGTTGATGATAGAGTTCCTCAACGCGAGGATGTAGTAGACATGCTTATTAAAACGACGTTTAAACGTCGTTTAAACGACGTTTAAACTATAAAACGCTGCCAGAACACCGAAACGCTAAAACGTTTAACACTTGCGTGTAAAACGTCGTTTTACGACGTTTAAACGTCACGTTTTGACGTTTAAACGCAAAATACCGTTAAACGCTGCGTTTCAGGCGTTTTACTTCCGCATGTAAAATTTGGCCCAGCGGCCAGCCCAATTAGGGATCCTGCCCAGTCCGTCCACTCGTCGAGTCTGTCCACTCGTCCAGTCCGCCACTCTGCTGTAGCCGCCGCGGCGCCTCCAGGCCGCGCCGTCCTTGTCCCTGTCCGCCCATCCGGTGCAGCCGCCGCAGCGCCTCCAGGAGTCCAGGCCGCCATCGCCTGTGCCAGGCCGCGCCGTCCCTGTCCGCGTCCGCCCATCCGCCGCCCCCAGAACAGGGACATCCGCCACCCACCACAGCAGGGCCTGTCCGCCGGCCGCCCGACATCTGCTGTTCCTCAGGCTCAGGTTTGCTTTACTGTTAAAACATTCAGTCATTTCTATTTTTCTGGTTCCGTCTAGCACATATTTCAACGAAGGCTCTGTTGTTTCCCTTCCATTTGGGATCCCGGTTCCCGGCAACAGCAAGGCTTCATTTCAGACCTGGTCACTACTCGGCTACTCCAGCACTGCACAACACCCGAACAGAATAGCAGTTGCTTCTGTTCCTATTGCTCGCTTGCTGAAGGATTGAAGTGCTGTGTTCTGAACATGCATTCCATTATTGCAGAATAGATTGCAGGAGAAATGGCTGATTTTAGCACAGAAGCATCTGCAACTGGCTCTCAAATACGAAGTGATGGATATGATCCACTGAAAGATCCAAAAAGGAAGCCCAAATCTGATGATCCAGGCTGGAAGTATGCCTATTATGTAGAGCCTGGCAAGCGAGAGTTGATCCAATGTGCTCTTTGCCCAAGGCAGATTAAAGGAGGAATTCTGAGGGTGAAGAAACATCTTGTGGGTGGATACAAAGATATCCTCAAGTGTCCCAATACCACAACTGCAATTGCTAGAGAGTTGAAGGCGGCTTTGGATGAAGGAAAAAGGGATAGACCAAAGGGACAATACTTTGATGAAGTTGAATCACATGAGAATGAAGATGATGATGTTGTGGAAGTAATTGGGTCATCATCTAGAGGAGGCAGCAGAACTGGAACAACCGGCAAAAGAAAAGAATTATCAAGCAAGCCATCAACCGTTGGGGCAACAAAAAAGCCCATTACAAGTTTGCTTCGACGTACACCCCAAGAGGTTGTAGCGGAAAGGTATACCAAGGGGGCAACTCAGAGAACCATCAATACTGCAATGAAGGCTATGTTGGAGAGCTAAGGGGTTGCTTCAATGATGTACTTGTTAAAATGGTGCTAGATGAGGACCTTAGAGACAAAATTGATGCTCAGGCAGTCCTTTATGAGAACCAAAGAGAAGCATTTGCAAACCCAATGGCTATTAAAAATGCTCAAACAAGGAACCCACGTGAGTATTCTAAAAGTACCACTTTAATTGTTACTTTCAGCATGCATAACTTCATTTCCAGCATTTAAATCCTACAATTTTGTCATTTCAGTTGATTGGTGGCTTGCATATGGTGGTCGAACCATTGAGTTATATAAGTTTGCAAGACGGATTGTTAGTCTATGTGCTTCATCATCCGGCTGTGAGCGGAATTGGAGCAAGTTTGAATTTGTAAGTTAACTAACATGAACATATTACACTATGCAATTTGTAGTTGTTACTCCTTTATTTATTGTTATTTGCAACTTGTAGATGCATACCAAGAAAAGGAACAGACTAGAGCACAAAAGACTGAATGATTTGGTGTATGTTTCATACAATAGAAAGATGGCCGCTAGGTTCCAAAAAATGCGTGAAGAAGGGAAGAACTTTGATCCTTTGGTTCTTGAAGATTTTGATTGGGACAATGAGTGGGTTGATCCATTAGCTAATTCATCTGCTGTTGGGGATGACCCTCTTTTCACATGGGAGCATGTTGATCATGCCATCGGTGCATCTACACAACTTCAAGGCCGCTACTTTCCTAGGAGAGCTCATGGTACTCAAGTGCCAATTCTTGAGGATGATGAAGATGGTCCTGATGTGGGTGAAGAAAATGAAGACGATGACAATTTTGTGCTTGATGACCTTGACATGGATGATGAAGAAGAAACAAACAACAGTGGTGGCCGTGGTGATGAGCAAGACAAGGATGATGTTGGTTTAGATGATTTGGATGATGGTTATTGAGTGCTTGAGTAACACATGTCCACTTTATTTTGCACAATATTATTATGTGAACTTATGTTGGTTGTTTGGTATTTGACTTTATGTTATTGTCTGAAATTATTATATATTGAAATTTCTCTATGTTGTTTAAAACTACGTTTAAACTTTGTTTAAACCGTTTAAAAGTTAAAACTCCACCCATGAGCGTTTCAACGTTTCGTCGTTTTAATAACCTTGGTAGTAGACTCCGGTGAGCAGCCTGTGCTCACCAGACGCGGCGGTGAAGACGACTGAGCCGGCGCCCTTGATCTCTACGCCGGAGGCGTCCCCAAACTTGACGGAGCCTCGGACGCTAGAGTCAAGCTTGGTGAAAAACTCCCGTTGGCCGGTCATGTGATGAGTGGCGCCGGTGTCGAGGCACCATCCTTCGATCATGTCTTTGCTGGAGCCATCGCCGAGGAAAGCGCGTGCTTTCGACTCATCAAGGTGGGGGAGTGCCGCTGCGGCCGGTGCCGCTGGAGATAGCTCGATTCTTGCATGTGCTAGGAGCAGAGCCTCCTCCTTTGCCTCTGCCTGTGCGACGTTGGCCTGGCCACGTCGTGGCTATCGACAGTCCCTGGCCCAGTGGCCAAGCTTGCCGCAGTTGTGACAGCCGTCGTCTCGTGCCGGCTTCTTGTTGTCGACGGTGCCGCCTTGGGCACCTCCACGGGCACCACCCTCAGCATGTCCTCGCGCCCCGGCTTGGGTGCCTCCACGCGCCTTGCGCGGCTTGCCGCGTTTGCGGCCTCGTGTCGAGGAGGACTCCCCCTTCTTCTTGTCACCCTGGCAGGCCTCCCACTGCTCCCGAGTGAGATGTAGCTTCCCGCCGATAGTGATAGGCCAAGAGGGAGCTTGTGGTTCGTCGCCGTCGACCACCTTGAGACGACCTATCGCCTCTTCGATTGTCATCGTGGAGAGGTCTAGCAGAGACTTGATCGAGCGAGCAATCTGCTTGTACTTCTCGGGGATGCAACGGAAGAGCTTCTCAACAGCTCTCTCCTCATCGTAGGTGTCGTCGCCGAACTGCACCATCTTTTGCAACAGAGTGTTGAGGCGAAGAGCAAAGTCATCAACATCTTCACCTGGCTTGAAGGCCAGGTTCTCCCACTCCTTGCGAAGTGCCTGCAGTGTGGTCTTGCGGGCACGGTCGCTGCCGATGCGGGTCGTAGCGATGGCGTCCTAGGCCTCCTTGGCAGTCCGCTTCTAGGAAAGCGAAAACTGCATCTCGAGCGGGACTGTAGCAATGAGGGCATCCAACGCCCGTCGATCCTCGTGGTAGTCGACGTCGCCGTACCGAATTGCTTCCCACATGTGGCAAATCTGGAGCCGTACTCTCATCACCGCGGCCCACTCGATGTAGTTGGTCTTGGTGAGGGTAGGCCACCCATCGCCGGGACCGATGTCCCTGACAATGGCCTGGGCCATGCGGCGACCATGGTACCGATCCGGGGAGGGAGAGCCGCGCCGCCTGTAGAGGCCGCGATCTCCGTCGACTCGGTCGCCGCCGTCGGGAGCACCGCCGACGTGTCTACGCCCGTCTAGGCTGCCGCCGCGTGCGCCCTCGCCCGGAGCACCGTCGGCGCGTCGGCGCCTATCTGGGCTGCCGCCACGCGCGCCACCATGGGGATGCGCGGCTGCCCACTGTGCCGCCTGCACTCGCGCTGCTTCCCTCGCCAGCCTAAGCTCTTCGTCAGTGTTGTCGTCAACAGAAGCAGAGCTGCCGGCTCTACTGCCGCGCAGAGCCTCGAGCTCTGCCGCCGCCGCACGTGCAGCATCCGCCGCCTCCGCTGCTTCTACTTTCGCTCTCACTGCTGCCAGTTCCACCGCTGCTAGCCGTGCTGCCCTCGCCGCTGTCGCTGCAGCCGCTGCTGCTGCTCGCTCGCGTTCTTGTGCCGCGGCGACCTCGGCCTCCTGCTGGCGCCGCGCACTCGAAGTGACCGAGCGTAGGGACATGGTGAGCTAGTGAGGGGTCGCTGCGTGTGGAAGAAGCTGTCTCAGACAGGAGAGGAAGGAACAGTTGGAGCTCTTGCTGCCGACTGAGTGTGGGGAGAGGCGCGGGAAGGAGATGAGCACGAGATGTTTAGGCTGCAGGATAGTTTGGCTCCGATACCAATTGTAAGTAGAGGGACTCTAACTCTCATCAAGAGGATGACACTATGAGTTGGGGCAATTTTTCTGTTTATTTCTTCAAACACTACACAATGCCATACCCATCTAAGGGTTGGAGACACTACACAATGCCATACCCATCTAAGGGTTGGAGACACTACACAATGCCATACCCATCTAAGGGTTGGAGACACATATTTATAGCCCTAGAGGCTGCACTACCACACCTTCTCACACACACTACACAACAGAGTTGTCCTCTAGATGCTAAAGAGACTACAGAGGACAGTCAAAAGCAACTGCTGTCCTCTAGATGCTAAAGAGACTACAGAGGACAGTCAAAAAATGACTGCTGTCCTCTAGATGCTAAAGAGACTACAGAGGACAGTCAAAAAGCGACTGCTGTCCTCTAGATGCTCAAGACTTATTCCATCACTGCTATCATTGTGGCGAAATTCAAAAATGTCAGAAGTGCTCTCAAAAGATGGAGTAAAATTATTTCAAGGCTTAATTATTTGATTTGGAACTGTAATGAGGTGGTGGAAGTTTTGGATTTGCCAGAACAAAGGAACTCTTTTCCTGTAGGAAAGAAACATGAGGACTATCAAACAACAAATCGCCAGGTTGCTGAAATACAAAAATGGTTTTTGGCAGCAAAGATATAGTGATAAATGGGTTAAACTTGGGGATAATGTACTAAGTTCTTCCATGACTCTGCTACTAACAGATATCACCATAATAATATTACCTCGCTGGCTTATGAGTAGGGTCTTGCAGTGTTTGATCAAAAAAAGAGTGGGTAAATCTGATAATCCACAAATGCTCTTTGACCTTAAAAAACTGATTCAGCCCTCTGATGGTCTTGATAGCTTAATATATTCTTTTTGTCATGAATAGATTTGTAAGATCGTTCAAAGCATGCCAACAGACAAGGCTCCAGGCTCCAGGTCCTGATGGTTCAAAGCATGCATACTATTTTAGCATTGCAGTAAGAATTTTTGATGGACCTGGGAGAGCTGCATCACTTTTTTGGGAATATCTGTTTGGCGTCAATCTAGAGGTCTGCTATCGTCTCAATGTTCCTATGCCCAGGACATTATTAGACACGCGGGCATGGTTGATTGCAAGTTTGTCTCCATTCTAATTGATGCTCAGGTCAAGATTTCTGCTTGGAATAGATGCTGTTTCTGTTTAGGACGTCACTGCATATCGCAGCCTAGTCGGTGCTCTACAGTATCCCACCTTCACCAGACCTGGTATCTCTTATGTAGATCAGCAGGTTTGTCTTTACATGCATTCACCGTGAGAGCCTTACTTGACTGCAGTTAGGCGCATTTTACGTTATCTCCAGGGGACTCTTGATCACGATGTTCTTCTTTGGTGCTCCTCGGCTTCAAATTTGATTGTCTACACTGATGCTGACTGAGTCGACTATCTTGATACTCGTCGGTCCACCTCTGGTATTGCAGTTTTTATTTGGGTGACAATCTGGTCTCCTGGTCGTCCCGGCTCTAGTGGTGGAGCCAAGTATCAGATTGTTGCCAATGGTGTTGTCGAGGCCAGTTAGCTAATAGCTTCACCAGTTGTTGATGGAGCTATATTCCTCTCTGAGCCACAATACTCTTGTCCACTTTTACTTGTCCACCAACCTGGTTCAACATCAACATACCAATCACATTGAGATTGATCTCCACTTCGTGCATGCCAAGGTTGCCGTTGGAGACGCCCATGCCCGTGTTCTACACGTCTGATGACTTCTTAGTTTGCTGATATCTTCACCAAAGGCTTGCCATCTTCACTATTCTACATCTGTAGTGGCTAGAGTTGGGACCCGAAGGGTGTTAGACTATGTAATTAGGCTGATCGTACCTGCCATATGTGCCTTGTTCATGGTAGTTAATCATAGATTAGGCAAGGATATCCATTGATTGTGTGCTTTCTATAAGCCTTAGACGATTCTTGCCTATATATTGTACACCTCTTGTACCTCTAGCATCAATCCAATATCTTAGCTCATATTCTATCAGGCTCTGTTATTATTCTTTCTGATGTCCATGTGGGATTAATTAATTGTACCTCTAGCATCAATCCAATGTACACTTGACATTGTGTCATTTAGATTAATTAATTAATTAATTACACATTGCAGTAATCATGGTGATTTCTCTATCACATACCTGCATGGAATCTATGAAACATCGCTTATGTTTATGTTTTTCTTATTAGGTTTGTGATATCTATCATTTTTGGTTAGTTGGCTACGATTAATCATGTTTTTTTTGGTGGGTGATTGTGGACAGTTGACCTTCTAAAGCCAGATACAACAGTGATCTTCCGCAATGCCAAGATTGATATGTTCAAGGGCACCATGAGGCTGGCGGTGGACAAGTGGGGCCGGATTGAGGTGACTGATTCTGCTGATTTCAAGGTGAATGAAGACAACAACATGTCGCTGGTGGAGTACGAGCTGGTGGATGTGGATGAAGAGGAGTGAGCTGAAGCGATATTGCATTGCCATCTGTTGGGCCAAGTCGTGCTGCGGATATGTATTTCAGCTAAAGGAGGGCGGTAGCGTTTAGGCTTCTATCTAGTTATTTATTATTATTATTATTATCCTGGAAGGCTGGCGATTGGGACGGTTAGTTTTAAGACCATCCTAAAGAAGCACGTCAAATTATTATGTACATCAGCATTAGGTGTTCTGTCTGACTGATGCTTTCTGTTCCGCGACGCCGAAGTCTATCCTAATGCTACTACTTTTTTCCCTCTCACGTTGGGTTGGGTGTGTGTGTGTGTTGTTAATCCTTTTTGACCTGTAGTTTTGGTAGATTAAAATCTAGATTCTCTTGAAACCTTAAAAAATCTTATAAATAAAAACATATTTCAGAGTATTTTGATTATTTCAAACTAGACCGAATCACTAACTGGAAACTAACGTGGAAGTGTTTCTAGTGAATGGAGGTTGAAAGTAATTCTGGAAGTTCGAAGAAGGTGTTTCTGTTTGAAAATTGGAAGTGTTAGTGATTTTGGAGGCGTATTCCAAAGGGAACCTAAAGCTGTTCGCTTCAGCTTAAAACCAACTCTTCGGACGGACTCATAGAGACAAAACACTATAGAAGCCTGTAAGTTTACTTGTGTTATAATAATTCTTGCTATATGGTTATGGTCGACTCTCTTTTTTCCCTTTTGTTTGCAGATTTGCGATCCTTAGACTGACGGTGGTTGTTCAGGAAATCGGCATAAATTTTACACTGCATCTACTTGACCTATGGCGTGTTCCCCTGGTACCAGGAAGAAGCCAAGCCGTTCCCTTGTACCGGTTGTACGGTATGGATTCTATCTAGCCAGTTGCCCTCCCTCATGCTCTTCAACCCCTCCCACATTCATGTTGATTCCCATCTAGGTCTAGTCTAGGTGACATCCCCTGATCCTTATCATGGAATGGATGATATTTAAGTGCAGTAGTGGTTTGCTTGCATATTTTTTTTTTAAAAAAAGTAATATATTTTCTTCTTTTGGGCCATGAAGAACCCCAACTGTATATTGGCCTCAATCTACACTGCTTTCCTGACATCTCATGAAAAACAAGAGGTGGTCTCTGGTTCAATTCTGTATATTACCATACTAATGCGCATTCCTAACAAGATCGACATCACTTACCCCACCAATCACTTACCTCACTAATCGGTTGATGCCACTCAGCAATTTGACACTGCTGGGAATCTCTCATGGTCTCACACTTCTCATGCCTTGGACACAGTTCACTCTAGCGTACCTCTCTTCCAGTTCAAACTAGACCATATGTGTATATTAGCTCTAGTACATTTGGATACACATGACTCTGATACAACTAGCCTTCCCTTCATACTTGAGCCTAGCTGTAGAGTTTTCCAATGGAATCCATCATCATATTCGCGATGACTTGGTTCGTCCTCTCCGTTGGATGGACAGCATCCCAGTACAGGTACTTGCTAGGGTCTCCACATGTTCTTCGCCCTCGGCATGTTTGCCCAACTTCGATCACCCCCGATCCGCAACACCCTCTTGACACTTCAGTTAGGCCTACCATTCCCAAAACACAAGCAATCGATTAGTCAGGACATAAAACTATGCACTTGCTGTTGCCTATACAAGAAAGAGAAATGCTGCATATATACCGAAGGTACTAGGATCGACCGTTGCATCATGTATGGTAGTATAGGTGTCTATGTATGAAGTCCGTATCTGGTGCTGAAAATTTATGAAATTCAACAGCTGAATCAGCTTTGAGTTGAACGAATTGGCAAGCTGATTTAACGTTTCGTCGCATCTGTCTGATCCTGTGCCCACTAAAGTCCGGGCAATCGGCAAGCAAC
Source organism: Zea luxurians (assembly GCA_029449295.1). Taxonomy (NCBI): domain Eukaryota; kingdom Viridiplantae; phylum Streptophyta; class Magnoliopsida; order Poales; family Poaceae; genus Zea; species Zea luxurians. The sequence goes on along the minus strand of JAOPSE010000005.1, from coordinate 4,678,194 downwards.
CCATCGGGGGCAGTCCAACAAAAATAAATCTCCTTCCTCCAAGCATTATCATGGCCTGAGACATATGGTATGTGCTACAAGTCGTCATTACAGAGAGATAACAGACATGCCGAATGCTAGTTTGACAATGGAAATGTGTAGTACCTGGGTATAATTAGCGACATGTGCTGTCAGGTGATTCTCATACAGTTCCATACTAATTGCATTCGACCGATTCGATGCAAGATAGACTGAAAGCAAATCGTTTGTACCAGTGCTTATCACAAAGGCAGCCCTGTTAACAAGTCGCTCTGCTCTTCTTGGTCCAAGCAGTGTTCGGATAAGTAGCTTGTAACGGAAGAGGTTGTGCACTTGTTCAGAGAATGACACCACATTCTATATAAGTAGGAAGCTTAGGTGGTTAGTAACCTAATAAAGAGAGAGCTCAATCTGAGTTTGATCTTCATCAATTCTACCATAGCTTTACCACAAAGAAACAACTATATGTTTGTTTTGTTTTAATCATGTAGCATTATTGATATTTATAGTTCTGTTAAGATGACATACTATTCTGTTGGCAGTGCTGTCGTCATATCCGGAGCCGCCTGATGCAAAGCTCACACCCCTCCTGAGCTGGGCCAGCCTCAGATTTGGGTCAAAGAAACCTGGAATAATCCTGGATATGCCTAGTTTCTCAGCTGCATGGCACCAAAGCTCTCAGTTAAGTATCCTAAACGTTGGGAGCTCTCAGTCCATATATGCTGTAGAAATAGAACAAGCAAGGGGTTACCTAACATATCTGTGGCTAACCGGCCATTGGTGAATCGGCCAGTCGGCCTGTGACCGTAGAAGTTCAAGCCGTAGGGCAAGAAATTTGCCCTGGCTGTGGTGGGCAGATGGTTGTTGTTTCCAGGGTCCACGGTTGAGTCTCCAAGTACAAGGAGTGTAGTACAGCCCGTAGTGCGGTTGATCGTCATTCCAGGTGGTGCCGGTGCAGGAGGGTCCTGTGGTGGCACGACCAACCTTGGCGGTGCTGGATCCTGCTGATCCGTCGGTGCTGGTGGCCGTCGATGTGGTGATCCCCTACGTCGTGGAGGTGGAGGTGGTGATGTTGGCCCAGGCGCCTGCGGTGGCGTTTGCTCATCTGCTGATGGTGCTTCGGGGGACTGTGGTGCAGCCTCCGGTGCATCTGCTGCTGCTGCTGCTCTTGCGCAGTGCAACTCCCCGGCAAGCAATGCCACTACGATGAGTAGCAGCTGGAAACCCCTCATGGCTTGTGTTGTATGAGCAGGAGAAATCCACAGCAAGCAAAGAGCTACGGATCGATGCATGTATGGGCTATGCAGCACTGTAAAGTGTGGCATGAAATCCCCATGTATATATGCAAGGCCTATGAGCAAAATGCGGTGCCCTGTGAAACCCATGAATCAAAAGGCGATCTGGTGCATGTTAGGTGGGGGCTGGTTTGGTTACTCTGGGCTACTTTGTGTGAGCTTCCATTCAGATATAGAGAGAGGGATGCCAATGTGTGTGTTCCCTGGTTGAGCTGAAGAAAGAAGCTGCATACCGTCTGTGCTGCTGTGGGATTCTTGGAGAGTTTGTGCTGGTTAAAATTGCTCACCTGTAGTGACAAGTTTTTGGAGGTGTCTGCATTTTGTGGTGGCATGGCATGGCACTCGGTATTGCAGTTGAGTTTGGTGACGTTCAGCTCGTTTACAAAACACAAGTGGCATGATGTGTACTTAACCGTGGGGGTTAGTAGGTTAACCTCGTGACATGATCGAGGTGTGTTGCAGAGAGCTGTTCCCATTGCAGACAGAACAGAAGCCATGTATTTCCAACTGATTGAATGGAATGGAATGAATATATATTTCTTATTAGGCTCTTTTGTCATGGCCACTATGTTTTTTTTTGAAAAGAAGGGAACAAGAATAGGACCAAGAGAAGAAAAAACAAACAACCGGCTACCGAGAATTTAGCCACGAAGACATTCTAAGGCTCCGAACTCTATTAAATGTAAGCATTTGCAACTTCAACATGTCATTGAAGCTGCCCTTCCAGGAGAGGAAAAAATGGATAATGTTCCTGAAGATGAAGTCATTCTTCTGCTTCCAAATGCAGCAAACTACCATTGTCAAAATATCCATGAAGTTGTACCCAAAGGCACCCCTTGCAGCCTCGATCATAGAGAAAAAAATCCAAGTCATGGCACCAATAAATTACAACGTAATTTCAGCATTCTGAACTGAAGGGGCAACCAAAAAGGTGGTAAGTTGTTTTTTCATAGCCTTGACCGCAAAGAACATAACTGAGATCGCTGCCGTCATTCAGAAAGCCTTTTCTTCTTAAGATGTTTTTGAGTTGATTCTATCCTAGAAAACCATCCATACGAAAATTTTAACTTTCTTACATACCTTGGATCGCTAGATCCAGTTGAAAGGAGCTGGGGGTGGATGGATTTGAAAGTTAGCTCGTAAAACTTGGAGGAGCTAAAACAATCATTTCCTATCGATAAATCCATATGTCCTTGCTAGCTCTAGTAGTTTGCATTTGATCAATAATCCCGCAGTTGAGTAGCCTGAGGGGAGAGGGGAGTGTAAAAATTGTCTTCCAAAGACATACCCAAGAAAATGCTGAATAGAGTAGCTTTGTCTCCTGGCAAAAGAGAAGAGGTTGGGGAATGACAATTTGAGGGTGAAATTGTTCCAAACATCGTGCCACAGGAGGATGGTCCTACCATCACCAACCCAGGGCATAGAGTGACCTCTATAATAATCAACCAATCTTATAACGTCTTTCCACCAGAAGGAACCTTTTCACTTGAGAAGCATGAGGGACCCGACCTAAGGCATAATATGAATTCCAGACGAGATCAACCCAGGGGATGTCATGCTTGCCATAGAACTTATGCAAGAACTTAAGAAGCAGAGATGTGTTCTGGATCTTCAAGTTGAGAACACCAAGACCACCTTTGTTCTTTGGACGAGTTACCTTCTCCCATGCAATAAGAGGGTTCCGATGAGCAGATTCATTATTGCCCCTCCAAAGGCAATCCCTTCTTATATGGTCAATGACATTGATCATGGAAGACGACAACTTAAGGGTGCACATAGCAAAGATAGGCATTGCCGAAAAGGTGGACTTGACAAGGGTGGGTCTCCCAGCCATAGAAAACCAAGTACTGTTGGCGTTCAACCTTCTCTCAATTTTAGTAATGAGAGGTAGATACTCTTTTACTTTTGGTTTTGTGAGACCCATCAGCAAACCCAGGTAGGTGAAAGGAAAAGTGCCAACTTGGCAACCAAAAACTATAGCCAACTATCCAGTTTTGATTGTGTCAAGGTTGATCGGCAATAGACAAGACTTGTGAAAATTGATTTTGAGCCCAGTTGCAAGCGAGAAAGAGTGGAAAATTCCTTTCAGACAAAACAAGTCCCTTTGAGACGCCTTCATGATGACAAGAGTGTCATAAGCATATTGAATAACCAGGAAATCAGACATGATGTCTCTCTCAAGAGGAGCAGAGAAGACTCCAATATTAGCTGCCTTGTTGATGATGCACTGAAGAAGGTCAGTAACTATTACGAAGAGGAGAGGAGACAGAGGATCCCCATGACAGACCCCTCTTTTGCACAAAAAACTGTTACCTGGAACTCCATTCAGCAACACAGCCGAGGTACCAGACTTAAGGATGGACTGAATCCAAGAGATCCATCTGCTGGGAAGCCAATATGTTTATGCATTTCTAGGATGGCACTATGACCAATTGTGTCAAAAGCCTTAGCGAAGTCAAGTTTCAGAATCACCACTGATGACATTGATGAATATACTCATATGTCCAGGCCAAAAAATCTTAGATCGATCTATTTTTGATGAACACATATTAGTTTCTGTGAATAAGGCTTAGAATCTTAGGTTGAAGCCTGTTGGCAAGTATCTTGGTGATCAACTTTATGGCTATACTTAACAGAGAAATAGGCCTCAAATCATTGATTATGGTCGGGTTGCTCACTTTAGGGAACAAGATGACAAAAAAGGTGGATGGCTTCAAGATTGATTGAACCCTCAAAGAAGTCATAACACAAGTTGTAGAAGTCGTTTTTAATGATATTCCAACAAGTCTTCATGAAATGACCATTCAAACCATCCGGGCCAGGAGTCTTGTCAGAGGGCATATTCTTCACAATGTTGTCGATTTCATCAGTAGAGAAGGGCGTAATAAGGGAATGCTGACCTTCCACTGGTAGAATCAGATCTACAAGGATGAAGATCATGATAGGGCTTTCAGAAATGCCCATCCTTTCTTTGAAGGCCTTTCAAAGACGCTATTTTTTCTTCGTGTCCATACAAGCTAATGCCATCATCATTTGTTAAAGAACTGATCACATTATGTCTAAATCTATTTGTGGAAGCAACATGAAAAAACTTAGTGCATTCGTCACCAAGAACCACCCATCTCTCGGTGTATCTTTGTCTCCAATAGTTGTTTTTATACTTTAGGAGTTGATCCATATGAATTTTGATGATCTTTCTCATGTTTTTATCCTGAATAAAAGAGGTCTTTGCTCCTCTAGCTTGTCCAAAATTAGGATAACTTAATTGCAATTGGCTATGAGCCGAATGAGATCGGAAGAGATCCTACTCCATTTTTTGAGATCATATCTAACATTTTTTTTAGCTTAGCCACAATTCTCGTTGAACTAGATGAGTATCTACTATCTTGTTCCAAGCATTTTGAACCACTTCGAAGAAACTTGGTAGCTCAGTCCAGTAATTTTCAAAACGAAAGCAATTTGCTTTAGGAATGGAAATATCAATTTGTGCCACATAAGGGATGTGATCAGAGGTGGTCTTAGCTAGGGGAATAAGCAAGGTATTGGGGTAGGTGGAGGTCTAGTTGATAGAAGTGAAACACCAATCAAGTTGAACCAATAAGGGGTCCGACTGCATATTACTCCAAGTGTAGCTTCTGCCCTTCAGTGGGATTTCAATGATTCCAAGGCTGCTGATAATTGAGTTTAAGAGATTCATGTGTGACCTATTCCCACCTGGCTTGTTTCTATCATCAACCGATCGACAAAAGTTAAAATCACCAATTGACATCTAGTTATCCACCGGGGAAATACACAGGTTGCTCAACTAGATGATGAAGGCCACACGATCAGGACCATGGCAGGGACCATAGATTGCAGAAAGAATCCAACCTTCAACCAACAAACGCGAGACAAATTCCACAACAACAGAAAATGCATTGATCTCATGAATCGTTCCTTGAAATAGGGACTCGTTCTAGCCAATCAAAATGCCACCGATACCCCTCTAGAGGGGCTAAAAGCAAAGCTACTGAAACATTTGGGCCAAGCTTTTTTAAGTATGAAGTAGTGACAACATCCAATTTTGTTCCTGAATCCAGAAAATGCTACAATAGCTCTCTTTAATTTTCTGCCTAACCGCGAGGCATTTGCTATCATCATTCAACCCTCTTATATTCCAATTAAGGACATTCAATTCCTGCAATTATTATCCATTTAAACCAAATATTGGGGCGAAGCGAACCAAGAAAGCGTGAGGACCACAGATCCATAACGCAAGCATGAGAGAGATCCCTCGAAAGAAAGAACCAATGAAGAGCATGACTAAAATGCACAAAAAAGGCACAAGCTTCGTCGAGACCCAGCCAACTAGCCAAACCTAAGAAACCAACAAATAATACACTAGTTTCATAGCAAGTAGTAGCATTAGGCAAGCATTCAAAGCCACATAAGGCAGATTAAGGTGTCATTGTAACACCCCATCCAATCTCGGACCGACGGTACATACTCCTAGCAGCTATTTAGGATCATATATTGTTCCCCACAGACCAACACGAGTCTTCTATGCGCACTTTGTCCTCACTCATGCGCACCCGGGAAGGGAAAACTTCCTGATCGGTCACCCATCCCAAATTGCTCCAAGCCAAGCACGCTTAACTTGGAGGTTATTTCGAGATAGGCTTCCAAAAAATAAGATGCACCTTGTTGGTATGGATACTCTATTAATTCTATTAAGTCTTGGGCTAGGATATCACCATCCCAGGGACCAGGATATCACAATCTACCCCCTTAGAAGACCGACGTCCTCGTCGGTCAACCCAATCTAGGAACCTCCCCCTCTTAGCCATGTTTGTGTGTCTAGTGTCATCATATGCCATGTCATGTGTCCACTCTGGGCCCATATGTGCCATGCGCCATATACCTGAACCCCTAACCCACACACGCCCGTGAAACTGCGACGGTTGGCTCTGATACCACTTGTAACATCCCGTCCACTACTGGTCCGACGGTACTTACTCTTGGCAGCTCTCTAGGATCATATATTGTCCCCACAAACCAACACGAGTCTTTTGTGCGCACTTTGTCCTCACTCATGCGCACTTAGGAAAACTTCCGACATCACAATCCACCCCCTTAGAAGACCGACGTCCTCGTCGGTCAACCCCAATCTAGGAACCTCCCTTCTTAGCCATGCTTGTGTGTCTAGTGTCGTCACATGCCATGCTATGTGACCACTCCAGGCCCATATGGCCATGCACCATATACCCGAACCCCTAACCCACACACGCCCGTGAAACCGCGAGGGTTGGCTCTGATACCACTTGTAACACCCTGTCCACTCCTGGTCCAGCGGTACTTACTCCTAGGCAGCTCTCTAGAATCATATATTGTCCCCATAGACCAACATGAGTCTGTTGTGCGTACTTTGTCCTCACTCATGTGTACCCGGGAAAACTTCCCGGTCAGTTACCCATCCCAAATTGCTCCAAGCCAATCACGCTTAACTTGGAGGTTCTTTCGATATAGGCTTTCAAAAAAGAAGATGCACCTTGTTGGTATGGATACTCTATTAATTCTATTAAGCCTTGGGCCAGGATATCACCATCCCAGGGGCCAGGATATCATAGCCATTTAACAGCACCGGGTTCCAGACCACTTGAGAAACCTTGTAGCGACGGTGTTGTCCTCCTCCCCCGATCCTAGATGAAGCAGCACCTCCACGGCCGCCTCCATAGGGGCACACCACATCTATCAACATCCACCTTCTGCAAGGTGGAAACAACAATATCCGGGTAGATTCCATCACAATCCAAGAGATTTTGTAAAGATGGAAATGTGACAGGCCCAAGGAAAAGGTTAGAGATATGAGGATTTCCTAGCATAAGAAAACAATCGCGGTGAGAAGCAGTGGCGAATCTAGCCAAAAATATTGTCGGGGTTAGCAAGGTCAGGTTTGCTACATGATACAAAATTTCTTGAACTTTAACAGTGTTTTTCTAAAGGATATATAAATTTTATCGGGGTTGGCTGACCCCCAACAAACACCCCTAGATCCGCCCCTGCTGAGAAAGTACCTATGAGGATTGAATGAAGAACCGAGGTTGAAGGAGACCTTGAGGCCCATGTTTCTAGCATTGATTCTTTCACTTCTCCTCAATTGATATGGATGGAGCTGCATGACCACTCTTTTCCTTGCTAACCAACTATTTTTCTTGATGATCTTTTTAGACTTTATATTGACCTGCTTTTGGTAGACTTTAGATATGACCTAGCTCTGCTTGATGAGTTCCTGCTTGTTGAAAGGGAATTAGGCTTACACCTACTTCCTAATTGATTTTGGTGGTTGAATTGCCCAACACAAATAATTGGACTAACTAGTTTGCTCTAGATTATATATTCTACAGGTGTCAAAGGTTCATCTACAACTATACTAAATCGACTGTCCGGAATACCGTAGATTATTCCGGATAGGAGAAGCTTTTTGGAAAAACAGGCCAAGCGCGGACAGTCCGGGCCTGTCACACCCGGTTCCAGGGGGGTAGAACCGAGCGCATACCATATGTGTGCCAGGATCCATTTCCACACATATGTTGACGTCACAAGTGTAATATATCAAAAGACAATGCAATAAAGGCGTAAAGAGAGTATAAAACTTTATTACATCATATGAGACATTGTGTCTTTAACAAGTATCACATCAAAGTAGAGCGGAAATAAACAACTGGGCAATCTTCCACAGGAAGTTGACCGGCGCATCGTTAGACTTAAAATTCTTCGTCGATAAATTCTCCATCAAAGTCTCCAGCATCACCCTCTGATCAAAATATTAGCAAGGGTGAGCTCACTTATGGTCGGGGCTCAGCAAGTGGGGGAAAAATTAATGCAGGTATAACAAGGTGAGGCTAAGGTTGAGCAGTAAGCATTTTAGTTGGTCAATATTTTATTATCAACACCTGCCTTACTAACAAGAGTGAATCCCAAATATCCCAATTAAACAAAGGAATATGAATATAACAAAAACACTTAAGTGAAACCACTTAAGCAAATTATTGGCAGATCATCAGATCTCAATTTATGTCCATCTTTAAGTTCAATTATCATGTGAGGAGTCCAGGTCGCTCATAACCGGGAGCACGACTGATATATCAGTTTTACACTCTGCAGAGGTGGTACAACTTTACCCACAAGCCATGTATCCCATCTAGCCCGGGTTGATCGGACCCTTAGACACTGCCGAGGTGAATGGCTAGGGATCCATTATGAGGTTTTCACAAAATACACTTAATACGAAGCAACCCGCTAAGGTTTCTAAGACGATGGTGGTGGCCCCCTGGGTGAAGTACCTTAGCCAAGAATACGACCCCATGTCAACGTGGGCTGCCAGCACCTACCGCTCCCCCTCTTGCCCATCTTTCAGGTAAGGTTGCTAGGCACTAAGCATATAGAGCTAATTACCAAAGCCAGAGCCATGATAGCACTCGTGGTTGCACTGTTATCCTGGGTGGTCACTCCATGTTCCAATTAAATTTGCAATAAAGTTATCTTAACCATCGGGTTAATGCCATAATTGCCAATTAAATCTTTGGAACATTAAAATCAATTAATGAGTGACATTAAGAAATTATTAGGTTGAGCGGTAGCGTAAATCTCGCACAGCTTAATTATTTCCCCAGGTTTAACAAGGAATACAGGTAGTAAATCTAGGAAATCCTTAATTAGGTGAAACCCATCAAATTATGCAGTATATCAAAAGTAAACATTATTAAATGCAATTACTGGGTACAAAAAGAGTATGCAGAGGGAGAATCCACTTGCCTTGCACAAAATCGTCCTGCGTGTCGTCTTCAAACGTATTTGGGTCCTCTACCACACAATCAGTTTCTAATAGCGTCGCACATCGTACATACAAAAGAAAACATTCACCAATAAATAAACATACACCATTACATAGGTGAAGCATACATCATACAATAAAACATACATTTAAACAAATCACATTTATAAGAAGGAATGCAAAACATGATTTGTATCTACCCTATAAATCTTAACCATATCAACGATCAATTTATTTGCTATGACTAACTACTTTGTTTCATTATCTTACTAGAAAACTTGTATGACAATTCGACTATGGATATGCATACTATATAAATTCATTTAAAATCATAGATACAACTTTAACCCAAATTCTAGGGAATCTAGGTTATTTACTAAGTAATTATCTCTATCGTAAAACACGGGTCACATTCTAGTTTTAGTCTTTCTTTCTAAAAGGAAATTATATCAATTGTTAAAATATTATTTATAAATCACATAACCATAGTATTAAAGAACTAAATTAAACTACAAATTTTATCTCTGCTATTTAGATTACGTTGGACTATATTGTTTCAACGTCAATAAAATATTTACTATTTCTTAGCGAATAACCAATATAATTATATTGCGCATGAGCGTGCGAGTCTTGTCTATAAGTCAGAATCATAATGTAAGCAACGGTGAACGCATAATTATTTATCTAGCGCTTTTTGTTACTAATATGTAGTCTACCTATTCCTTAGTCCTTTACTCCAACAAACCATAATTAAATTAATTCTCAATGGGTATAACCAAATTAAAATGCACCTATAATTCTCCAAGTAGTTTCTAAAATTTATTGTGACCAAATTTAACTACAAAAATTCCTATCTAGCATTTTTATCGCCAACGTGACTATCTACGTCATATTCTCAAATCCAAAAATCATCGCATCGATTAATATGAAAGATAACGGTACTAATAATCGCATATCTCAACCAAAAATTCCATAACACATACACATGTACATAATGTCGCGACTCACATGTGTTCATACAACAAACAAAATATGCAACTCATGGATCGAATCAAAAGTAATTTATAAAATATACAAAATAATTCGGGTCGCCAACAACCTCGGGTTCGTGCGTGTGACGGGGACGGATCGACGGAGAGCGGGGCTCGACTACGGACAGCGGATGGCGTAACTCCGGCGAACTCCGGCGAACTCCGGCGACGAACGGCACGCTCCGGCGACGAACGGCACACTCCGGCGACGAACTATGTGTAACACCCGGCTTTAAGGAACAAAGCCAGGTGCATCTCATACATGCGCCAAGAAGACAACACATATAATAACAGAGTGTATAGAGATAAATGTCATAAAACATCAGAGTATTTATTACATAGCGGAAGACTTATTACAAAATAAAGTAATAAAGATAAAACGAACTAAGGATCGTCGGCGCCAATGTCGACTGGAAACGCCACCTAGATCAGATCGAACTCCTCAGTGTTAGGCGGCTCCTCCTGAACCACCTGATCATCTCCTGTGGGGGGGGGGGTGTGAGACAGCAAGAGTGAGCTCACACATGATCATAGCTCAACAAGTTGTGGGGAACCAGTGGACATAAACTCACAAAGGTGTGAGTTCATGTGATGTGTAAGGCTAATCAATGATAGGGGTTAAAGCTGAGCATTGCTTTTAAGTAGTTGGTCAAAATTTTATTAGCAATTACTAAGTGTAAGTAAATACCAAACCATAAGTAAAGTAATAGAACAAAATTAATAACAAACCCATGCAATGCAAATGACAAAATTGAATTTAAGTTCCATAATTAAACATCAGAGAGTCCTGAGCCGCTCATGACCGTGAGCTCGGCTAGTATACCAGTTTTACACTCTGCAGAGGTTGTACCCTTTACCCACAAGTCATGTTACCCATCTGCCAAGGGGTCATGAATCCCATATACCTCTACCTAGGAAGCACGGCAGGGCAACACTATGAGGCCTTTACAAAGTTCCACTAGCTTCCGAAAACCCGCTACAGTTTATGGGAAGATCCAGTAAAGGGTTCCTGGCTGACCGCCATCGCAGCAAAATCAACCAGGGACCTCCCCGCACTGACCTCTCCCCTACTGCCCTTGCCCCTTTCGGGTAAGGTAGTCTTCCACTAGCTTTCCTAATTAGTCAGCCAAGGGGTCCCATTCCTCCCTTGTGGTGGCACGTGGTTCTCAAGTTAAGCTCTATGTTCCAATTAACATTTAATGATAACAACATGAACATAAACAGAATAACAACAAGAATTGGAACATAGAGGTAATAAATGATTATCCCAAAACCATATAAAGCAATAGCAAACTACCCAAGTGATTCAGGGGTAAACAAGGTAATGAGATAAACAATCTAGGGTGACCTATTGGGTCCCACCAAAATTAACCTATGCATGGATAAGTGATATTTAAGAACATTATTGGGTAAAAAGTGGTCAAGGGCACAACTTGCCTGTAATGAGCTCCTGCTCAGCTACCTCAACCTGCTGCTCACCAGGATCCTCAGCAACGGGCTCTTCTACTCGCCACAATACAAACAAACACAGTGCATATAGAGAAATTAACATTACACCAAACATATAAACAAAACTCACAGAGATATTCTACATATTAAAATAAAATTCTAGGAACAGGAATCATAATTTTCTGAATTATAGATTTTAAGTTATGCATTTTCAAAGGTTTTATGTGCTTTAAATAGGATTAAGTGATAAATAAATTTCCTACTGTTGTTATGCCCAAAACAGAGACACTAAGTGCTAGAGAATAAAATTACAAAATTTTAGGAACTGGAATGGATGAATTTGGAGTTAGTATGAATTTTCTATGAATTTATAAAGTTCTAGCAATTATTTTCATATTAAAAATTCATTTTCTATTTATTTTCTCTGGTTTTCATGTTGACTGGACTGGGCGTCAATTCCTGGAAAACCCAGGGGGTCTGGCGTAAGATTTTCTAAGACTCAGATCAGCCGCACAGTGGACCGCGGGTTAATTCTGAAAATCTACAGGGGCTCTTTAACAAAGATGACCCGCGAAGGGGTATCGGGCCGTTCTGGCCGTTGGATCACACACGGACGGCTCGGATTAGATCTAATATATATCGAACCGGTACGCGACTACAGCCGTAGGATCCACGATCAACGGCTCAGATTTTAAAACGCGGGGGATCACTTAGGTTCGCCCGATCTAGATGGACGGTCCGGATCCAATCCACCGAAACGTTATCTCGCGCTCTAATCTTAACCGTCCATACCCCGATCGACGGCCGCGGAGGCATCGTCACCAATCCAACAGAGCCGCGCGGCGGCGCTACCCTTCCGCGGCGGCGCCATCACCGGCGAGGAGTGCCCGGGTATTCTAACGGCCGATTCCCAAATAGAACAGGTGATACGCGCGATTGGAAGTGTAACGAGCTTGATGAGGTCCATTACCGGGGGTAGATGTGGCGGTGAACGGCTGTCCCCGCACAGGTGGCTCCGCGGCGGAGATATGGATTCCGACGAGGAATTCCCCCGCACTTTGCCCCGATTCGCCCCAGGGAGGTCGCTGACCACCCCCGCCGCAACTGGGCGAACCCAATGGAATCGCCCGCCCAAAGTTTGGTTAGGCGTGGCTTGAAATTCCAGTGCGGCGGCGGATTACGGTCCCTTCGCCCTCAATTTCCTCGGTCGGTGGTGCTCAACGAGGTGGAAGAAAGGTGGGGCATGAACTCCCCCGGTGTCTGCCTTATACCCATCAGGAGATTGTCGCGACGCGTGATGCAACGACCCCCGATTCCTCCGCGGGCCGCGCGCAACGACGCCGCTCGTTTCGGGGAGAAGAACAGTGACACCCACCTCCCACCGGGGTCCACAAGCCAGACAGAGACGGCACGGGCAGGCTTACACCGAGTCGATGGCAGGCGGGCCCGAGGTCGCAGCGAGTGTGAGGCGAGCTTGCGCGGTCAAAGCGGAGCACCGGTGCGCGCGAGTTCTTCGGGGAGGAAGACTCTGACGAGTGGGCCACGCGAGACAGAGACGGGGAGCCAGCGCGAGCGGGCGAGAGATTGACGGGTGGGCCCGAACATCAGCGCTACGGCTTGGTGGGCTGCGCGAGTTGATTCCCCGAGTGGGCCAAATGAGGGACCGAGGCCCAGGTAGGGGTTTAGTTTATTTTCTTTTTATTTTCTTTCCCTTTTCTTTTATTTATAACCCTTTTGAATCCAAATTTTTGAATGCAACCTCAAGTGCAAATTTAACCCATTTTAACTATGCATGTTGGTCTCACCAATTATGAGGATGTTATTTTATAATATTATTTTATATTGGACATTATTCCCAAATCCTAAAGTGCTCCATCTTAGTTAACTTCAAATTCTCTTCTCATTGTCATTTTATTTCTAGGTTGTCACCAAATGCACACACAAATAAAATATCCAGCATGATGCAACAATTTAGTAGTAGATCTTTTATTAATTGTTCTTGGACATGGTGTTCTCATAGGATGATGCATAAAATTCAAACTCACATAAAGAGAGAAATGTTTCTCTATTGATATTATTCCTAGCACTTACAAAGTAGGTGTTACAAATCCTACCCCCCTTAAAAATAATCTCGTCCTCGAGATTTAAGAAGATCTAGGGAAAAGGTGGGGGAAATCTATGCGAAGCTCTTCTTCTCTTTCCCAAGTTGCTTCATCTTCACTGTGGTGACTCCATTGAACTTTACACATCTTTATCACCTTATTCCTTGTAACTCGAGTCAAAATATCCAAAATCTTGATCGGGTACTCCGTGTAAGTCAAATCACCTTGAACACTGAGCTCTTCCATGGATAACTGTTCCTCGGGAACACGGAGACACTTCTTAAGTTGAGACACGTGGAACACATTATGCACATCCGATAGACTAGCAGGTAGCTCGAGTTGGTATGCCATCTCCCCAATTCTTCTAAAGATCAAGAATGGTCCAATATAGCGAGGGGACAATTTGCCCTTAACTTTAAATCTCCTCATTGCACGAAGTGGTGATACCTTGAGATACACATAATCTCCTTCTTCGAATTCTAGTGGTCTCCTTCTATTATCAGCATAGCTCTTTTGCCTGGTTTGAGCCACTCTCAAATTCTCTCGAATTATACGGACTTGTTCTTCTGCTTCTTGAATCAATTCAGGCCCAAAGAACTGTCTCTCTCCAGTCTGATCCCAATATAGAGGAGTCCTGCACTTTCTCCCATACAAAGCTTCAAAAGGTGACATCTTCAGACTGGCCTGATAACTATTATTATATGAGAATTCAGCATAAGGTAGACTCTTATCCCAACTTCCTCCATGCTGAAGGGCACATGCTCTCAACATATCTTCCAAAACTTGGTTAGTCCTTTCAGTCTGTCCATCAGTCTGAGGGTGATAAGCTGTACTAAAATTCAACTTCGTACTCATGTTCTCATGAAAGCTTCTCCAAAATCTTGAGGTAAACTGCGAACCTCGATCAGACACGATCTTCTTTGGTACTCCATGTAAACACACAATCCGAGTCATATATAACTCTGCTAGCTGAGAACCTTTATAAGTAGTCTTGACAGGAATAAAGTGAGCCACTTTAGTCAATCTATCCACAATCACCCATATAGCATCATATCCTTTCTGGGTGCGAGGCAATCCAGTAATGAAATCCATACCAATCTCTTCCCACTTCCACTCGGGTATCTTCAGTGGGTGCAATAGTCCAGCTGGCCTCTGATGTTCAGCTTTAACTCTTTGACATACATCGCACATAGCCACATGTGCAGCCACATCTCTTTTCAATCCATACCACCAATACTTCCGCTTCAAATCCTGATACATCTTGGTACTACCAGGATGAATAGAATAATTCGAGTCATGGGCCTCCTTCAATATAGTCTCTCGAAGGCTTTTAATATCAGGAACACACATCCTGTCCTTGAACCATACAGTGCCCTGCTCATCTTCCGTGAACTCCGGAACTCGACCTTCAGTAATCAGATCCTTAATCTCTTTTATCTTATCATCACCAATTTGTCCCTTGCGGATCTCTTGCTCTAAAGTAGGTTCCACCTCAATTGTAACTCCTTCAGTATGAGCAACTATCCCCAGGTTAAGTCTCCTGAAATCCTCAACAATCTCATCGGGTAGCTGGGCAACAACAGCTGAATGAACATGCTCCTTGCGACTCAAGGCATCTGCAACCAAGTTTGCCTTGCCTGGGTGATAGTGAATCTCCAAATCATAATCCTTAATAAGCTCCAACCAACGGCGTTGCCTAAGATTGAGATCCTTCTGGGTGAATATATACTTCAAACTCTTATGATCCGTGTACACTTGACACTTGGTCCCCATGATATAATGTCTCCAAATCTTAAGTGCATGCACAACGGCTGCCAATTCCAAGTCATGAGTAGGGTAGTTCAATTCATGTCTCCGCAACTGACGAGAAGCATAAGCAATCACATGTCCTTCTTGCATGAGCACACATCCAAGCCCTTGGCCACATGCATCACAATAAATGTCAAATCCTTTCTGCAAGTCTGGCATAACCAATACTGGTGGAGACATCAATCTTTCCTTCAATTGATCAAAGCTGTCTTGACACTTCTCGTCCCACTTAAATTCTTTTCCTTTCTCCAAAAGCGAAGTCATCGGCTTAGCAATCTTAGAAAATCCTTCGATAAACCTCCGATAATATCCTGCTAATCCCAAGAAACTCCGAATCTCAGTAACTGTAGTGGGTACTCTCCACTCCATTATCTCCTTAACTTTAGCAGGATCCACTGCTATTCCTCCATTAGAAATAATATGACCAAGAAATGGCACCTCGCCAATCCAAAACTCGCACTTGCTGAACTTGGCATAGAGTTGATTATCTCGTAGCTTCTGTAGCACCAACCTCAGATGTTCCTCATGATCGCTATCACTCTGAGAATAAATAAGAATGTCGTCGATGAAAACCACGACGAATCTGTCCAAATACTCCATAAACACCTTATTCATCAAGTTCATAAAATAGGCTGGTGCGTTGGTTAATCCAAACGACATAACAGTAAACTCATATAATCCATATCTAGTCGAGAAAGCCGTCTTGGGAATATCCGATGGTCTAATCCTCATCTGATGGTAACCGGATCGGAGATCAATCTTCGAAAATACTCTTGCACCTCTCATCTGATCAAATAAATCTTCAATACGGGGCAACGGGTACTTGTTCTTCACTGTAACATCATTAAGAGATCTATAATCCACACACATCCGTTGCGATCCATCCTTCTTCTGTACAAACAAGACCGGTGCTCCCCAAGGTGAGGAACTCGGACGAATGTACCCAGCCTCTTGTAACTCAGTTAACTGCTTCTTAAGTTCCTTCAACTCCTCTACGGACATCCTATATGGCCGTTTAGAAATAGGGGCGGTTCCAGGTAAGAGGTCAATAACAAACTCAACTTCTCTATCAGGTGGCATTCCTGGTAACTCCTCTGGAAAGACATCCGGAAAATCTCTAACCACCCGGATATTGTCACCAACAAACTCCTTCGGCATAAAGAACATTGCACGCATAGATGAGGAGGTTACTGCAATGTTAACTTGAAACCTTTCTCCTTTAGTAGTAGTGAGTTCTACGGTACCTCTACCACATGCTATAACAGCCTTTGCCTTTCTTAGCCATGACATACCAAGGATCAAATCTATACTGCTTGACTCCAATATTATAGCAGTAGCTCCAAAATCTCTACCCATAATGGTTAATGTCAATCTACGTGTCATTTGGTTCGCCTCAACAGGCCCTTTAGGTGTAATTACTATCAGGGGTTTTCTCATATTTAGCAGTGGTATTTCATTTGTGTTGGCATAACGAGCAGACATGAATGAATGTGTAGCACCAGAATCAAATAATATGGTTGCAGGAATTGCATTAACATAAAACATACCAATTACGAGGTCCCCTCCATCCGGAGTATCATCAACGCTGACTTGATTTACCCTGGCTATAGAATATCCCTTGCCAGGGGTCTGTTGCTTGTTCTGAGCTGGAGTAGTAGCAATCCTCTGTGGGCAGACATTTGCATAATGACCAATCTTCCCACACTTGAAACATTGAGTGCCCGGACTCTGTCCTGCAAACTTCGTCGGGGTGCCAGAGGGTGTAGCCTGTCGAGTGGGTGTCCTCAGTGGTGATTGCTGAACTGGGCGTGGTCCTCCTGGTCGAGGCGGTGTACTCTGTGGTGAACTGTAGCGAGGACGGACACTGCTGCCACCCTGTCCTTGCGAGATAGCCTTCCTCTTCAAATCACCCAGTTGAACACGCTTGTGTTCAATAGCAAGAGCCTTATCCAATAGCCTCTGAAATGATGGAAAGGTGTGTGCCACTAGAGCATACTGCAGTGGTCCATTAAGTCCTTCAATGAAATGCTCCTGCTTCCTCTCGTCTTCAGCAACTTCTTCAGGGGCATATCTGGATAACTGAATAAACTTGTCTCTGTACTCGCTGACTGACATACTTCCTTGCTTCAGCGACAGAAATTCCTTCTTCTTGATCTTTATCATCCCAGCTGGAATATGGTAGTTCCTGAACTGTGTACTGAACTCCGCCCAAGTAATATTATCCGCAGCATCATGGGCAGCAGTATAAGAATCCCACCAGTCAGCAGCAGGACCAATCAGACGTCCAGA
This sequence comes from Zea luxurians, assembly GCA_029449295.1. Lineage (NCBI taxonomy): Eukaryota > Viridiplantae > Streptophyta > Magnoliopsida > Poales > Poaceae > Zea > Zea luxurians. Next base: position 4,660,388 of record JAOPSE010000005.1, on the reverse strand, counting down.
AGCATATAAAACCTTCTCCCGGTCAGTGCATTGTGCAATATTCAGCATCTTCTCAATTGCTTTCAGCCAATCATCTGCATCAAGTGGATCTGGTGAGCTTGCAAATGTGGGTGGCTTATGGCTCATGAACTCCCTATGCTTATCTCGGGGTGGAACTGGTGGTGGTGGTGGAGGCAGTGGTACTTGTTGCTGCTGTTGCTGTTGTTGCATTTGTTGTTGCAGCTGCTGTTGTTGCGCCCTCCTTTCCTGGCGTATCTCATCTCGCTCCTGGCGTAACTCCTGTCGTATATCTTCTCTTTCCTGACGCATCTCCTGGCGTTCTTGTTGCATCTGAGCACGCATATCAGCCATGGTGTCTGCCATTTGCTGCATCACCGCCATCTGAGCAGCAACCAGTGGGTCAACTCCGCCTGGTGGAGGATTGGGAGGATTCATCCCTGCAGGTTGTGGCTGAGGTTGTCTTCGAGTGTGTTGGTTAGGAGGCAAGTCAATTCCACCACCACGCCTGGTATTGACCATCTGAGTTAGATACATATGGTAAGAAAATAGTAGACAAGGCAGGTATTTACAAATCAGGTTACTTTGGGGGATTTATTAGCTAAGCAGATTAATATTTCACCTTTCCTAGCTAATTCAATACCTTATGGTGGTACATACTAAGATGTCCATCTATAATTCAATCAATCAAAGAAGCAAATCAGGCATTGAGCATCAGCACAATCAAACAACATTTTTTTTAAAGAAAGTAGTCTTAGGTTCCCTATCTCTTAGAAAGATCATAGTCATAGGATTCCAAGGTGTGAAATCCATTTTGTCTTTGAGTAGAAAAGGTAAGAATGATCAGAGTAGAACAGTAGAAGGTGAGACAGGATCAAGATAAGTGTAGAAAGAATCAGAGTAAGGTGAGTGTAGAATGAATCAGAATGAGATAAGTAGGTAAGGGTTTGTCCATTTCTATCTAGGTTTCGTCCTACAGTCAACATTTGCCTCTGATACCACTTCTGTAACACCCGGCTTTAAGGAACAAAGCCAGGTGCATCTCATACATGCGCCAAGAAGACAACACATATAATAACAGAGTGTATAGAGATAAATGTCATAAAACATCAGAGTATTTATTACATAGCGGAAGACTTATTACAAAATAAAGTAATAAAGATAAAACGAACTAAGGATCGTCGGCGCCAATGTCGACTGGAAACGCCACCTAGATCAGATCGAACTCCTCAGTGTTAGGCGGCTCCTCCTGAACCACCTGATCATCTCCTGTGGGGGGGGGGGGTGTGAGACAGCAAGAGTGAGCTCACACATGATCATAGCTCAACAAGTTGTGGGGAACCAGTGGACATAAACTCACAAAGGTGTGAGTTCATGTGATGTGTAAGGCTAATCAATGATAGGGGTTAAAGCTGAGCATTGCTTTTAAGTAGTTGGTCAAAATTTTATTAGCAATTACTAAGTGTAAGTAAATACCAAACCATAAGTAAAGTAATAGAACAAAATTAATAACAAACCCATGCAATGCAAATGACAAAATTGAATTTAAGTTCCATAATTAAACATCAGAGAGTCCTGAGCCGCTCATGACCGTGAGCTCGGCTAGTATACCAGTTTTACACTCTGCAGAGGTTGTACCCTTTACCCACAAGTCATGTTACCCATCTGCCAAGGGGTCATGAATCCCATATACCTCTACCTAGGAAGCACGGCAGGGCAACACTACGAGGCCTTTACAAAGTTCCACTAGCTTCCGAAAACCCGCTACAGTTTATGGGAAGATCCAGTAAAGGGTTCCTGGCTGATCGCCATCGCAGCAAAATCAACCAGGGACCTCCCCGCACTGACCTCTCCCCTACTGCCCTTGCCCCTTTCGGGTAAGGTAGTCTTCCACTAGCTTTCCTAATTAGTCAGCCAAGGGGTCCCATTCCTCCCTTGTGGTGGCACGTGGTTCTCAAGTTAAGATCTATGTTCCAATTAACATTTAATGATAACAACATGAACATAAACAGAATAACAACAAGAATTGGAACATAGAGGTAATAAATGATTATCCCAAAACCATATAAAGCAATAGCAAACTACCCAAGTGATTCAGGGGTAAACAAGGTAATGAGATAAACAATCTAGGGTGACCTATTGGGTCCCACCAAAATTAACCTATGCATGGATAAGTGATATTTAAGAACATTATTGGGTAAAAAGTGGTCAAGGGCACAACTTGCCTGTAATGAGCTCCTGCTCAGCTACCTCAACCTGCTGCTCACCAGGATCCTCAGCAACGAGCTCTTCTACTCGCCACAATACAAACAAACACAGTGCATATAGAGAAATTAACATTACACCAAACATATAAACAAAACTCACAGAGATATTCTACATATTAAAATAAAATTCTAGGAACAGGAATCATAATTTTCCGAATTATAGATTTTAAGTTATGCATTTTCAAAGGTTTTATGTGCTTTAAATAGGATTAAGTGATAAATAAATTTCCTACTGTTGTTATGCCCAAAACAGAGACACTAAGTGCTAGAGAATAAAATTACAAAATTTTAGGAACTGGAATGGATGAATTTGGAGTTAGTATGAATTTTCTATGAATTTATAAAGTTCTAGCAATTATTTTCATATTAAAAATTCATTTTCTATTTATTTTCTCTGGTTTTCATGTTGACTGGACTGGGCGTCAATTCCTGGAAAACCCAGGGGGTCTGGCGTAAGATTTTCTAAGACTCAGATCAGCCGCACAGTGGACCGCGAGTTAATTCTGAAAATCTACAGGGGCTCTTTAACAAAGATGACCCGCGAAGGGGTATCGGGCCGTTCTGGCCGTTGGATCACACACGGACGGCTCGGATTAGATCTAATATATATCGAACCGGTACGCGACTACAGCCGTAGGATCCATGATCAACAGCTCAGATTTTAAAACGCGGGGGATCACTCAGGTTCGCCCGATCTAGATGGACGGTCCGGATCCAATCCACCGAAACGTTATCTCGCGCTCTAATCTTAACCGTCCATACCCCGATCGACGGCCGCGGAGGCATCGTCACCAATCCAACAGAGCCGCGCGGCGGCGCTACCCTTCCGCGGCGGCGCCATCACCGGCGAGGAGTGCCCGGGTATTCTAACGGCCGATTCCCAAATAGAACAGGTGATACGCGCGATTGGAAGTGTAACGAGCTTGATGAGGTCCATTACCGGGGGTAGATGTGGCGGTGAACGGCTGTCCCCGCACAGGTGGCTCCGCGGCGGAGATATGGATTCCGACGAGGAATTCCCCCGCACTTTGCCCCGATTCGCCCCAGGGAGGTCGCTGACCACCCCCGCCGCAACTGGGCGAACCCAATGGAATCGCCCGCCCAGAGTTTGGTTAGGCGTGGCTTGAAATTCCAGTGCGGCGGCGGATTACGGTCCCTTCGCCCTCAATTTCCTCGGTCAGTGGTGCTCAATGAGGTGGAAGAAAGGTGGGGCATGAACTCCCCCGGTGTCTGCCTTATACCCATCAGGAGATTGTCGCGACGCGTGATGCAACGACCCCCGATTCCTCCGCGGGCCGCGCGCAACGACGCCGCTCGTTTCGGGGAGAAGAACAGTGACACCCACCTCCCACCGGGGTCCACAAGCCAGACAGAGACGGCACGGGCAGGCTTACACCGAGTCGATGGCAGGCGGGCCTGAGGTCGCAGCGAGTGTGAGGCGAGCTTGCGCGGTCAAAGCGGAGCACCGGTGCGCGCGAGTTCTTCAGGGAGGAAGACTCTGACGAGTGGGCCACGCGAGACAGAGACGGGGAGCCAGCGCGAGCGGGCGAGAGATTGACGGGTGGGCCCGAACGTCAGCGCTACGGCTTGGTGGGCTGCGCGAGTTGATTCCCCGAGTGGGCCAAATGAGGGACCGAGGCCCAGGTAGGGGTTTAGTTTATTTTCTTTTTATTTTCTTTCCCTTTTCTTTTATTTATAACCCTTTTGAATCCAAATTTTTGAATGCAACCTCAAGTGCAAATTTAACCCATTTTAACTATGCATGTTGGTCTCACCAATTATGAGGATGTTATTTTATAATATTATTTTATATTGGACATTATTCCCAAATCCTAAAGTGCTCCATCTTAGTTAACTTCAAATTCTCTTCTCATTGTCATTTTATTTCTAGGTTGTCACCAAATGCACACACAAATAAAATATCCAGCATGATGCAACAATTTAGTAGTAGATCTTTTATTAATTGTTCTTGGACATGGTGTTCTCATAGGATGATGCATAAAATTCAAACTCACATAAAGAGAGAAATGTTTCTCTATTGATATTATTCCTAGCACTTACAAAGTAGGTGTTACACTATGGCAACGGCACTAGCGAGGAGCAGGGAGTGCTAGAGAGAGAGGTAAATTCGAGTGGACAGGAAGGGGAGACCTCTGCTGCCTTTTATAGAGAGAGGGAGAGAAGAAGAATGGTCTGTTTAACGTGGTCTTCAATGGTGCTACAGTTTTCTGCTCGTAATGGGAGGAGGAATGGGAGAAGGGAACGGAAGAATCAATCTCCATTGACACGATGTAATAATCCCTGCACACAAACGAACGGACGTCGGTTGCAATCGCGGGCATCGGCTCGGTGTCTCGCGTCGGCTCGCGCGGGTGCTGCACGGCCGGCCGCCTGGCTCGGCCACGGCGTCGCGCAGTGGGCGCGCGGTGTCGCGGTGGGCGCGCGATGCCGCGGTGGCTCGGTCGGGCACAGCCGAGCGCTGGACGCGGCCGGACCCGGCGCCTGCGCGCTGGAGAGACGAGTAGAGAGGGAGATAGAAGACAGAGGAGAGAGGGAGTGGGAGAGAGAGAATGGAGGGAGAGAGAGTGAGTGAGAGAAGAGAGAGAAGTGAGGGAGAGAAGATGAAGGGCGGCGGCGGCTGGCTTCCTGGCAGCGCACGTGCTGTGTAGATTTTTAGGGTTTGGGGCATGGGCCCCTAGTGGGCCGGTAGTGTAGGATTTGTTTTTTTTTTAAAATTCCGAAACGCTTATTTAAAGAGCTCAAAAATTTATAAAAATTCACCAAAAATGTCTATAAACAAAATACTCATTTTTAGACTAATAATTATTATTTTTCTTAATTATTGACTAATTACTAAGATTTCTTTTTAAAAGGAAATTAACAACAATTATCCGATAATCAATCAAGTGCATGCAAAGAAAACAATGCAAATGAACAATTGAACACTAAAAATTTTATTACCCTAATTAATATAATAACTAAATTTATTATTTTAATTGATGGTTTTTATGGTGTTACAAACCTACCCCTCTTAAAAAGAATCTCGTCCTCGAGATTAAGAAACTTCCGAGAATAATTGGGGAAATTCTGCTCTGAGTTCATCTTCTCTTTCCCAAGTGGCCTCATCTTCCGAATGATGACTCCACTGAACTTTGCACATGTTAATGACTTTACTCCACGTAATTCTGCGAGATGTTTCCAGAATTCTGATCGGGTACTCCGAATAGGTCAAATCCTCATTAACATTCAGTTCTTCCATGGGTAACTGTTCCTCGGGTACTCTCAAGCACTTCTTGAGTTGTGATACGTGAAATACGTCATGCACATCGGATAATCTATCGGGTAGCTCTAACTGGTAGGCTACTTCGCCTTTTCTTTCCAAAATCTTGAATGGGCCAATATAGCGAGGTGATAATTTTCCTTTAACCTTAAACCTTTTCATTCCTCTCATCGGTGAAACTTTAAGGTAGACAAAGTCTCCTACTTCAAACATCAATTCTCTTCTTCTATTATCAGCATAGCTCTTCTGTCTTGACTGTGCTGTCTTCAAATTTTCTCTGATAATTTGTACCTGCTTTTCCGCCTCTTGGAGAATTTCTGGACCAAATACTTGACTTTCTCCAGTCTGATTCCAATAGAGTGGTGTTCTACACTTTCGTCCGTAGAGTGCTTCAAATGGTGCCATTTTGAGACTTGCTTGATAACTGTTGTTATACGAAAATTCTGCATAAGGCAAACTTTTATCCTAGCTTCTACCATGCTTTAGAGCGCACGCTCTTAGCATATCTTCTAATACTTGGTTCGTTCTTTCCGTTTGCCCATCCGTTTGAGGATGATAAGCTGAACTAAAGTTTAGCTTGGTATCCATGGACTCATGAAGTCTTTTCCAAAAGCGCGAGGTAAACTGGGTCCCTCGATCTGATATGATCTTCTTCGGTACTCCATGTAGACAAACAATCCTTGACATGTATAATTCTGCTAACTGGGCTCCTGAGTAAGTTGTCTTCACAGGTATAAAATGTGCCACTTTGGTTAACCTGTCTACTATGACCCATATTGAATCATAGCCATCTCGAGTACGGGGTAGTCCAACTATGAAATCCATACTGATTTCTTCCCATTTCCATTCCGGTACCTTGAGAGGTTGTAGCAATCCTGTTGGTCTTTGGTGTTCAGCTTTAACTCGCTGACACACGTCACATAATGCAACATGAGTAGCAACATCCCTTTTCAAACCGTACCACCAATACTTTTCCTTAAGATCCTGGTACATCTTTGTACTTCCAGGGTGAATAGAGTAAGCTGAATCATGAGCTTCTCTCAAAATAAGTTGGCGCAAGTGCTCGATTTCCGGTACACAGATTCTCTTCTTAAACCATATTGTGCCTTGTTCATCTTCCGTGAAATCTGGGGCTTTACCCAAACTAATCAAAGATTTAATTTCCTTAATCTTCTCATCGGACTCTTGTCCTTTACGGATCTCTTCTTCCAAAGTAGATTCGACTTCCATCACCGTTGCTTCTACTTTATTGAGAAATCCAAGGTTGAGTCGTTCCATTTCCCAGCACAATTCCTGTGACATCAAATGAGTAGTGATGTTGTTCACTTGACCCTTACGGCTCAAAGCATCAGCTACTACATTTGCCTTTCCGGGGTGATATTGTATTTCCAAATCATAATCTTTAATTAACTCAAGCCATCTTCTCTGTCTGAGGTTGAGTTCCTTCTGAGTGAATATATATTTCAGGCTTTTGTGATCCGTGAAGATTTTGCACTTGTTTCCAATCATATAGTGCCTCCAAATCTTCAAAGCATGCACCACGGCAGCTAATTCCAAATCATGTGTAGGATAATTCTTCTCATGTTTCCTCAACTGTCTTGAAGCATAAGCAATCACCTTTCCTTCTTGCATTAGCACACATCCAAGTCCAAGGTGTGATGCATCGCAATACACATCAAATCCCTTGTGGATGTCTGGCATTACCAGTATTGGTGCAGTGGTTAACCTCTTCTTGAGTTCCTCAAAACAATTCTGACAAGCTTCATCCCATTTGAACTCTTTGCCTTTCTCCAGTAGAGAAGTAAGAGGCTTCACTAACTTGGAAAAACCTTCAATAAATCTTCTATAGTATCCTGCTAATCCAAGAAAACTTCTGATCTTGGACACATCTGTGGGTTGCTTCCAATTTAGTATTTCACTTATCTTTCCTGGGTCCACTTTAATTCCACCATCGGTAACAATATGTCCTAAGAAAGCAACTTCTTTCAACCAAAAATCACACTTCGAGAGTTTTGCGTACAGTTGGTTGTCACGAAGCTTTTGTAGGACTAGCCTTAGATGATCTTCGTGTGTTTCTTCATTCGGAGAATATATCAGTATGTCGTCAATGAATACGACCACAAACTGATCCAGATATTCCATGAATACTTTATTCATCAAGTTCATAAAGTATGCTGGTGCATTAGTCAGTCCAAATGACATGACCAAAAACTCATATAATCCATATCTCGTCGTGAAGGCTGTCTTCGGTACATCTTCTGCTCGGATCTTTAACTGATGATATCCCGATCTCAGATCTATCTTCGAGAATATCTTAGCTCCCTTCATTTGATCGAATAAATCTTCAATCCGAGGTAGTGGGTATTTATTCTTGATGGTTACTTCATTCAAACTTCTATAATCCACACACATTCTTCTCGAACCATCCTTCTTGTTCACAAATAGCACTGGGGCTCCCCAAGGGGATGAACTTGGGCGAATAAAACCTTTTTCTAGTAATTCTTCTATTTGTTTCTTCAGTTCTACTAAATCTTTGCCATCCATTCTATAAGGTCTTTTTGAGATAGGTGCGGTTCCAGGTACTATTTCAATAGAAAACTCTATATCACGGTCAGGTGGCATACCTGGTAAATCTTTCGGAAATACGTCTGGGTATTCGCACACTACTTTGATATTTTCCAAGGGCTTTTCTTCCAAGTGATTGATCACTGTCTTCCCTTTTTCATCTGTTGACTTGTCTATGTTGACTTGGATTCTTTCACCTTGAGGACTTGTCAACGTAATTGTTCCGTTGGCACACCGTATCACTCCATCACAACTTTTCAACCAGTTGCATCCAAGAATCACATCAATACCGTTGGATCCTAGGACCACTGGGTCGACTGTAAAATCTATTCCTTGAATCTTGATATTAACATGAGGGCATGAGTGTGTGGCCTTCATGTCACCTCCCGGTGAACTAATGTGTAATATCCTCTTCAGAGGGTACTTAGGTATGTTATGTTTTTCCACAAATGACTCAGTTATAAATGAATGTGATGCTCCAGAGTCAAATAAAACTGATGCAGGTATGGAGTTAACAAGGAACATACCATACACAATGTCGGCATCCTCAGGCACTGATTCCGTAGTGACGTGATTGACCCTTCCTCGGCTCTGGTTCTGCGGAGTCTTGTTCTGAGCAGATCCACGAGAGGGGGTGCTCTGGTCATTTCTCTGAGTGTTGCCCTTCTGGGGTGTCTGCTGGTTGCGCCTTGGGCAGTTGTTGGCATAGTGGCCTAATTCACCGCATTTGAAACAACCGTTGGGTTGGACAGGTGCGTTGTTTCTGGCCTGAGTGTTGTTGGTGCCACCCTGACGGTTCTGTGAATTTCCACCAGACCTCTGGTTGGTCTGGGGGTTGCTTCTTTGCTGGTTCTGGTTTTGGTTACTTCTCTGGCTTTGCTGTCCAGAGCGTTGCACTTGATAATTATTTCCACCCTGATTTCCAGAGCGGAACTGCGAACCTTGAGCATTATTCGGACGAGTGTTCCTGCTTGACTGACCTTGGAACTTCCTTTTATGGTCAGATAATTCCTTCCTTTTGCTCTCAAGGCCAATTGCCTTGTTCAGGAGTGTCTGGAAGTTGGGGAATGTGTGACTCTGAAGTTGATAGTTCAGAGGTCCAATCAACCCTTCCAGGAAACGCTCTTGGCGCTTCTCATCAGTGTCCACTTCCTCAGGGGCATAACGTGAAAGCTGAGTGAAGCGATCACGATACTCACTGACAGACATATTCCCTTGAGTAAGGGAAAGGAACTCCTTCTTCTTCAGCTTCATGATTCCCGAAGGAATGTGGTGAGCGCGAAAGTTCTCTTGGAACTCCTGCCAGGTTATTGTGTCAGCATTGGGACGTGCCGCTGTGAAGGCATCCCACCAATCGGACGCAGCTCCCTCGAGTCTTCCCGAGGCGTACAAGACCTTCTCCCGGTCGTTGCACTGAGTGATGTCCAACTTCTTTCCGATAACCTTAAGCCAGTCATCGGCATCCAAAGGATCAACCGCATGAGAGAAAGTTGGCGGGTGATGACTCATGAAGTCCCGGTGTTTATCTCTAGCCGGGGGTGCATATTGCTGCTGCTGGGGTTGCTGATTCTGTTGGTTCTGTTGTAATTGTTGAACCACAGTAGTGAGTCCTTGCAGAATCTGCATTTGAGCGGCGATGAACTGCTCCATATTGGGATTTGGTGGTGGCGGTGGTGGTGGTGCTTGTTGTCCACGCTGGTTCCGGTTGTTAGGTCCTTGACGTTGGTTCACCATCTGATTTGTTAGGAAGTGAAGTCCTTAGAAAAGTGAGGAGTAGAAAAGATTCAAGAGGGAAAATAGCTTAAGTTTTACAAATTTTATATGTTCTTATGGCCATCATTCCATAAGACCATAGCACTCAAACAAAGATCCAAATCAAACATTTCAATCAATCACCATCACATGGTTGATATTTATTAATATGATAACATAAAGAGAGTATCATCGTCTAACGCGAAGTATAACTTATTACATCATGACTCAAAACTCCTAAAGCAGCCTAGTGACTGATCCGGCCTCTCCGTAGCGCAGCCTCTTGCGGGGAGGAGACAACGCCACGGCGGGAACCTGAGCTTCTGGCGGATTCAGTCCCTGCAGTTGGGCTTCCAGGGCTGCAATCCTGGCGTGGGCGTTCTCCAGCTCCAAGTGCACACTGTAGAGGTCCAGAGTGGCACTGTCCAGGTCGGTGTTGAGACCGGCCACTACACCAGCTAGGGTGTTGAGGCGATCCTCACCAGGTTCACCTGGGACAATGTTGGTCTGGCTTTCTCCACGCAGGCGCTGAGGGAGATGCCTGAACCTTGTGTTCTGCAGCTGCTGCCGGTAGGTGTGGCTAAGCGACCACAGGGTCCGACGGGCAGCGTCGCTGACAGAGGCAGCGTAGGTGGACAGCGGTATCAGGGACTCGTGAGCAGACAGAGTCCTGAATCCCCTGTCACCTGCATCCATCACCCTGACATGGATGCGAGTGATGTAATAGCAAGCCCGGGGAGGCTCACTCACTCGCCTCGTCTCGTACAGGGGGCGGACGTAGGCTCCTAGCTCGTGCAGCACTGCCTGCAGCAGGTTGGGGAAGTGCCCTGTTTCGAACATTGATGTATAATGTTCGACAACTGGACCAATCCCCATGAAGTGGTCCTCCTGGGCGTAGTCAGCTTCCTCGTGGACGTTTTCGTCCTCTCCATCATCGTCGTCGTCGTCATCCTCGTCGTCGCCGTCTCCGGAGTCATCGGGGTCGTCGCCTCCAGGTGCAGGTGCTTGGAAGGCTGGTGCCGGCGATGCTGACGTCGATGACGCAGCTGCGAAGGCCAGGGACTCGGCCAATGGGGTGGGGGTCGGCAGCTGCTCCTCCGAGCTGTCCTCCAGGTTGATGACGTTCTCCACTCGGACGGGAGGGAGGTTCGCTGGAGCATCCTCGACTACCACCGGGTAGGCCGGGATCTGCCGGGGCTGAGGGGCGTAGCTGGTGTTGACGCGAGTGGTTTGAAGAGTGCGAACCATCTACAAGAGAAGAATCAACTTAGTTGAATTTCAAAGAGGTAAGACTGATAAAGGAATTTATAGGAATGAAATTAGCAAGTTTTGAACAACTAGGCTTTCCATTTCTAACTAATCTAACGACCTAGGGTCAGCATAGCTTTGATACCACTTCTGTCACACCCGGTTCCAGGGGGGTAGAACCGAGCGCATACCATATGTGTGCCAGGATCCATTTCCACACATATGTTGACGTCACAAGTGTAATATATCAAAAGACAATGCAATAAAGGCGTAAAGAGAGTATAAAACTTTGTTACATCATATGAGACATTGTGTCTTAAACAAGTATCACATCAAAGTAGAGCGGAAATAAACAACTGGGCAATCTTCCACAGGAAGTTGACCGGCGCATCGTTAGACTTAGAATTCTTCGTCGATAAATTCTCCATCAAAGTCTCCAGCATCACCCTCTGATCAAAATATTAGCAAGGGTGAGCTCACTTATGGTCGGGGCTCAGCAAGTGGGAGAAAAATTAATGCAGGTATAACAAGGTGAGGCTAAGGTTGAGCAGTAAGCATTTTAGTTGGTCAATATTTTATTATCAACACCTGCCTTACTAACAAGAGTGAATCCCAAATATCCCAATTAAACAAAGGAATATGAATATAACAAAAACACTTAAGTGAAACCACTTAAGCAAATTATTGGCAGATCATCAGATCTCAATTTATGTCCATCTTTAAGTTCAATTATCATGTGAGGAGTCCAGGTCGCTCATAACCGGGAGCACAGCTGATATATCAGTTTTACACTCTGCAGAGGTGGTACAACTTTACCCACAAGCCATGTATCCCATCTAGCCCGGGTTGATCGGACCCTTAGACACTGCCGAGGTGAATGGCTAGGGATCCATTATGAGGTTTTCACAAAATACACTTAATACGAAGCAACCCGCTAAGGTTTCTAAGACGATGGTGGTGGCCCCCTGGGTGAAGTACCTTAGCCAAGAATACGACCCCATGTCAACGTGGGCTGCCAGCACCTACCGCTCCCCCTCTTGCCCATCTTTCAGGTAAGGTTGCTAGGCACTAAGCATATAGAGCTAATTACCAAAGCCAGAGCCATGATAGCACTCGTGGTTGCACTGTTATCCTGGGTGGTCACTCCATGTTCCAATTAAATTTGCAATAAAGTTATCTTAACCATCGGGTTAATGCCATAATTGCCAATTAAATCTTTGGAACATTAAAATCAATTAATGAGTGACATTAAGAAATTATTAGGTTGAGCGGTAGCGTAAATCTCGCACAGCTTAATTATTTCCCCAGGTTTAACAAGGAATACAGGTAGTAAATCTAGGAAATCCTTAATTAGGTGAAACCCATCAAATTATGCAGTATATCAAAAGTAAACATTATTAAATGCAATTACTGGGTACAAAAAGAGTATGCAGAGGGAGAATCCACTTGCCTTGCACAAAATCGTCCTGCGTGTCGTCTTCAAACGTATTTGGGTCCTCTACCACACAATCAGTTTCTAATAGCGTCGCACATCGTACATACAAAAGAAAACATTCACCAATAAATAAACATACACCATTACATAGGTGAAGCATACATCATACAATAAAACATACATTTAAACAAATCACATTTATAAGAAGGAATGCAAAACATGATTTGTATCTACCCTATAAATCTTAACCATATCAACGATCAATTTATTTGCTATGACTAACTACTTTGTTTCATTATCTTACTAGAAAACTTGTATGACAATTCGACTATGGATATGCATACTATATAAATTCATTTAAAATCATAGATACAACTTTAACCCAAATTCTAGGGAATCTAGGTTATTTACTAAGTAATTATCTCTATCGTAAAACACGGGTCACATTCTAGTTTTAGTCTTTCTTTCTAAAAGGAAATTATATCAATTGTTAAAATATTATTTATAAATCACATAACCATAGTATTAAAGAACTAAATTAAACTACAAATTTTATCTCTGCTATTTAGATTACGTTGGACTATATTGTTTCAACGTCAATAAAATATTTACTATTTCTTAGCGAATAACCAATATAATTATATTGCGCATGAGCGTGCGAGTCTTGTCTATAAGTCAGAATCATAATGTAAGCAACGGTGAACGCATAATTATTTATCTAGCGCTTTTTGTTACTAATATGTAGTCTACCTATTCCTTAGTCCTTTACTCCAACAAACCATAATTAAATTAATTCTCAATGGGTATAACCAAATTAAAATGCACCTATAATTCTCCAAGTAGTTTTTAAAATTTATTGTGACCAAATTTAACTACAAAAATTCCTATCTAGCATTTTTATCGCCAACGTGACTATCTACGTCATATTCTCAAATCCAAAAATCATCGCATCGATTAATATGAAAGATAACGGTACTAATAATCGCATATCTCAACCAAAAATTCCATAACACATACACATGTACATAATGTCGCGACTCACATGTGTTCATACAACAAACAAAATATGCAACTCATGGATCGAATCAAAAGTAATTTATAAAATATACAAAATAATTCGGGTCGCCAACAACCTCGGGTTCGTGCGTGTGACGGGGACGGATCGACGGAGAGCGGGGCTCGACTACGGACAGCGGATGGCGTAACTCCGGCGAACTCCGGCGAACTCCGGCGATGAACGGCACGCTCCGGCGACGAACGGCACACTCCGGCGACGAACTATGGCAACGGCACTAGCGAGGAGCAGGGAGTGCTAGAGAGAGAGGTAAATTCGAGTGGACAGGAAGGGGAGACCTCTGCTGCCTTTTATAGAGAGAGGGAGGGAAGAAGAATGGTCTGTTTAACGTGGTCTTCAATGGTGCTACAGTTTTCTGCTCGTAATGGGAGGAGGAATGGGAGAAGGGAACGGAAGAATCAATCTCCATTAACACGATGTAATAATCCCTGCACACAAACGAACGGACGTCGGTTGCAATCGCGGGCATCGGCTCGGTGTCTCGCGTCGGCTCGCGCGGGTGCTGCACGGCCGGCCGCCTGGCTCGGCCACGGCGTCGCGCAGTGGGCGCGCGGTGTCGCGGTGGGCGCGCGATGCCGCGGTGGCTCGGTCGGGCACAGCCGAGCGCTGGACGCGGCCGGACCCGGCGCCTGCGCGCTGGAGAGACGAGTAGAGAGGGAGATAGAAGACAGAGGAGAGAGGGAGTGGGAGAGAGAGAATGGAGGGAGAGAGAGTGAGTGAGAGAAGAGAGAGAAGTGAGGGAGAGAAGATGAAGGGCGGCGGCGGCTGGCTTCCTGGCAGCGCGCGTGCTGTGTAGATTTTTAGGGTTTGGGGCATGGGCCCCTAGTGGGCCGCTAGTGTAGGATTTGTTGTTTTTTTTTTAAAATTCCGAAACGCTTATTTAAAGAGCTCAAAAATTTATAAAAATTCACCAAAAATGTCTATAAACAAAATACTCATTTTTAGACTAATAATTATTATTTTTCTTAATTATTGACTAATTACTAAGATTTCTTTTTAAAAGGAAATTAACAACAATTATCCGATAATCAATCAAGTGCATGCAAAGAAAACAATGCAAATGAACAATTGAACACTAAAAATTTTATTACCCTAATTAATATAATAACTAAATTTATTATTTTAATTGATGGTTTTTATGGTGTTACAGGGCCCTTGCGGCGGACCGTCCGCGACACAAGGATGACCCTCGGACAGAACCAATGCAAAAATCCGAGTCTGCACTATGGACCGTCCGGAGGATAAGCGCGGACCGTCTGAACCCTCGCTCGGACAGTCCGGCCTCAGGCGCGGACCGTCCGGTAGGCAAGGATCCGAAAAACCCGAAGGTGACGGGTTCAGAAGAATGAATTATAGCGGCCTCGCGGACCGTCCGGGGTGCACGACCGGACCGTCCGCGACTGGGTCTGTCTGACATCTGACGACGCATTAAATGCAATATAGCCGTTACTGCTGACCGTTGCATTTTCAGCCGTTGATCTACAGGGGCGGACCGTCCGGACCTGGCGGGCGGACCGTCCGCGCTCAGCAGAATGGAGTAACGGCTAGGAAGTGGTTGGTGGCTATAAATACAACCCCAACCACCTCCATTCATAACATCCAAGCATTCCAACCTTCAACATTCAATACAAGAGCTAGCAATCCATTCCAAGACACATTCAAAGCCTCCATCTCTCCAAGTTTCACAATTGAGAAAAGAGATCATTAGTGATTAGTGACTTGAGAGAGAAAGTGATCCATGTGTTATTTGTCGCTCTTGTCGCTTGGTTTTCGCAATCGTGCTTTCTTTCAATCTTCATTGCGATCAAACTCACTTGTAATTGAGGCAAGAGACACCAATCTTGTGGTGGTCCTTGTGGGAACTTTGTGTTCCAAGCATTTGAGAAGAGAAAGCTCACTCGGTCTAAGGGACCGTTTGAGAGAGGGAAAGGGTTGAAAGAGACCCGACCTTTGTGGCCTCCTCAACGGGGAGTAGGTTTAAAAGAACCGAACCTCGGTAAAACAAATCCGTGTGTCTCACTTCATTATTCACTTGCGATTTGTTTTGCACCCTCTCTCGCGGACTCTATTATTTTTCTAACACTAACCCGGCTTGTAGTTGTGATTATTTTTGAGAATTTCAGTTTCGCCCTATTCACCCCCCTAGGCGACTTTCAATTGGTATCAGAGCCCGGTGCTTCATTAGAGCCTAACCGCTCGAAGTGATGTCGGGAGATCACACCAAGAGTGAGATAGAGACCGGCGACAAGCCCACTACGAGCCAAGGGAGCACTTCATCGGAAGAGTCCCGCACCAAGAGGAAGGAGAAGAAGAAGGACTCCTCCAAACGAAAGGAGAAAAGATCTTCTTCCTCACACCACAAAGAGAAGAAGGAAAAATCTTCTTCCCACAAGTCGCATCGGAAAGGCGACAAGCACAAGAGGATGAGGAAGGTGGTCTACTACGAGACCGACACTTCATCAACATCGACCTCCGACTCCGATGCGCCGTCCGTAACTTCTAAGCGCCAAGAGCGCAAGAAGTTTAGTAAGATCCCCTTACACTATCCCCGTACATCTAGACATACTCCATTACTTTTCGTTCCATTAGGCAAACCGCCAACTTTTGATGGCGAGGATTATGCTAGGTGGAGTGATTTAATGAAATTTCATCTAACCTCACTCCATAAAAGTATATGGAATGTTGTTGAGTTTGGAGCACAGGTACCATCCGTAGGGGATGAAGACTACGATACGAACGAAGTGGCCCAAATCGAGCACTTCAACTCCCAAGCCACAACCATACTCCTCGCCTCTCTAAGCAAGGAGGAATACAACAAAGTGCAAGGGTTGAAAAATGCAAAGGAGATTTGGGACCTTCTCAAGACCGCGCACGAGGGTGATGAACTCACCAAGATCACCAAGCGTGAAACGATCGAGGGGGAGCTCGGTCGCTTCCGTCTTCGCCAAGGGGAGGAGCCACAAGATATGTACAACCGGCTCAAAACCTTGGTGAACCAAGTGCGCAACCTCGGGAGCAAAAAGTGGGACGACCACGAGGTGGTTAAGGTTATTCTAAGATCTCTCATTTAATCCTAGATACCCACTAATGACCCCCGAGGAAGTAATCGGGAATTTTGTGAGCTTTGAATGTATGATTAAAGGCTCAAAGAAGATCAACGAGCTTGATGAGCCCTCCACGTCCGAGGCCCAACCGGTGGCGTTTAAGGCGACGGAGGAGAAGAAGGAGGAGTCTACACCAAGTAGACAACCAATTGATGCCTCCAAGCTCGACAATGAGGAGATGGCCTTAATCATCAAAAGCTTTCGGCAAATCCTCAAGCAACGGAAGGGGAAGGATTACAAATCCCGTTCCAAGAAGGTTTGCTACAAGTGTGGTAAGCCCGGTCACTTTATTGCTAAATGTCCATTATCAAGTGACAGTGACAGGGATAACGACAAGAAGGGCAAGAGGAGAGAAAAGAAGAGGTACCACAAGAAGAAGGGCGGCGATGCCCACGTGTGCCGCGAGTGGAACTCCGACGAGAGCTCCACTGACTCCTCCTCCGACGACGAGGACGCCGCCAACATCGCCGTCACCAAGGGACTTCTCTTCCCCAATGTCGGCCACAAGTGCCTCATGGCAAAGGACGGCAAAAGGAAGAAGGTTAAATCTAAATCCTCGACTAAATATGAATCCTCTAGTGATAATAATGCTAGTGATGAGGAGAATAATTTGCGTACCCTTTTTGCCGATCTTAACATGCAACAAAAGGAAAAATTAAATGAATTGATTAGTGCTATTCATGAGAAGGATGATCTCTTGGACTCACAAGAGGACTTCCTTATTAAGGAAAACAAAAAGCATGTTAAGGTTAAAAATGCTTATGCTCTAGAGGTAGAAAAATGTGAAAAATTGTCTAGTGAGCTAAGCACTTGCCATGAGACCATTAACAACCTTAGGAATGAAGATGCTAAATTAATTGCTAAGGTTGATTCTCATGTTTGTATTGATTCAACTTCCAATCCTAGAAATGATAATGTTGATTTACTTGCTAGGATTGATGAGTTGAATGTTTCTATTGCTAGCCTTAGAAATGAGAATGAGAAATTAATTGCTAAGGCTAAAGAATTAGATGTTTGCAATGTTACAATTTCCGACCTTAGAACTAAGAATGATATGTTGCATGCTAAGGTTGTAGAATTAAAATCTTGCAAACCCTCTACATCTACCGTTGAGCACACTTCTATTTGCACTAGATGTAGAGATGTTGATATCAATGCTATTCATGATCACATGGCCTTAATTAAACAACAAAATGATCATATAGCATTATTAGACGCTAAAATTGCCGAGCATAACTTAGAAAATGAAAAGTTTAAATTTGCTAGAAGTATGCTCTATAATGGGAGACGCCCTGACATCAAGGATGGCATTGGCTTCCAAAGGGGAGACAATATCAAACTTAATGCCCCTCCTAAGAACTTGTCTAACTTTGTTAAGGGCAAGGCTCCCATGCCTCAGGATAATGAGGGTTACATTTTGTACCCTGCCGGTTATCCCGAGAGCAAAATTAGGAGAACTCATTCTAGGAAGTCTCACTCTGGCCCTAACTATGCTTTCATGTATAAGGGTGAGACATCTAGCTCTAGGCAACCAACCCGTGCCAAGTTGCCTAGAAAGAAAACTTCTAATGCATCAAATGATCATGATATTTCATTTAAAACTTTTGATGCATCTTATGTTTTGACTAACAAATCTGGCAAGGTAGTTGCCAAGTTTGTTGGGGGCAAACACAAGGGCTCCAAGACTTGTGTTTGGGTACCCAAAGTTCTTGTTTCTAATGCCAAAGGACCCAAAACCGTTTGGGTACCTAAAGTCAAGAACTAAAATTGTTTTGTAGGTTTATGCATCCGGGGGCTCAAGTTGGATACTCGACAGCGGGTGCACAAACCACATGACAGGGGAGAAGAAGATGTTCTCCTCTTATGAGAAAAACCAAGATCCCCAACGAGCTATCACATTCGGGGATGGAAATCAAGGTTTGGTCAAAGGATTGGGTAAAATTGCTATATCACCTGACCATAGTATTTCCAATGTTTTTCTTGTAGATTCTTTAGATTACAATTTGCTTTCCGTATCCCAACTTTGTCAAATGGGCTACAACTGTCTATTTACTGATGTAGGTGTTACTGTCTTTAGAAGAAGTGATGATTCAATAGCATTTAAGGGAGTGTTAGAGGGTCAGCTATACTTGGTAGATTTTGATAGAGCTGAACTCGACACTTGCTTGGTTGCTAAGACTAACTTGGGTTGGCTCTGGCATCGCCGACTAGCCCATGTTGGAATGAAGAATCTTCATAAGCTTCTAAAGGGAGAACACATTTTAGGACTAACCAATGTTCATTTTGAGAAAGACAGGATTTGTAGCGCATGCCAAGCCGGGAAGCAAGTTGGCACTCATCATCCACACAAGAACATCATGACTAGTGACAGGCCACTGGAGCTCCTACACATGGATCTATTCGGCCCGATCGCTTACATAAGCATCGGCGGGAGTAAGTACTGTCTAGTTGTTGTGGATGATTATTCTCGCTTCACTTGGGTGTTCTTTTTGCAGGAAAAATCTCATACCCAAGAGACCTTAAAGGGATTCTTGAGAAGGGCTCAAAATGAGTTCGGCTTAAGGATCAAGAAAATTAGAAGCGACAACGGGACGGAGTTCAAGAACTCACAAATATAAGGCTTCCTTGAGGAGGAGGGCATCAAGCATGAGTTTTCTTCTCCCTACACTCCACAACAAAATGGTGTAGTGGAGAGGAAGAATCGAACTCTATTGGACATGGCAAGAACCATGCTTGATGAGTACAAGACACCAGATCGGTTTTGGGCCGAGGCGGTCAACACCGCCTGCTACGCCATCAACCGGTTATATCTACACCGAATCCTCAAGAAGACATCCTATGAACTCCTAACCGGTAAAAAGCCCAATATTTCATATTTTAGAGTTTTTGGTAGCAAATGCTTTATTCTTGTTAAAAGAGGTAGAAAATTTAAATTTGCTCCTAAAACTGTAGAAGGCTTTTTACTAGGATATGGCTCAAACACAAGGGCATATAGAGTCTTTAACAAGTCCTCAGGACTTGTTGAAGTTTCTTGTGACGTTGTGTTTGATGAAACTAACGGCTCTCAAGAAGAGCAAGTTGATCTTGATGAGATAGGTGAAGAACAGGATCCGTGCATAGCGCTAAGGAACATATCCATTGGGGATGTGTGTCCTAAGGAATCCGAAGAGCCTTCACATGCACAAGATCAACCATCCTCCTCAACGCAAGCGTCTCCACCAACCCAAAATGAGGACGAGGCTCAAGTTGATGAAGGTAAAGATCAAAGAGATGAGCCACCTCAAGATGACGGCAATGATCAAGGGGGAGATGCAAATGATGAAGACAAGGAGGATGAACAACCAAGGCCGCCACACCCAAGAGTTCATCAAGCAATACAACGAGATCACCCCGTCGACACCATCCTCGGCGACATTCATAAAGGGGTAACCACTCGATCTCGTGTTGCACATTTCTGTGAGCATTACTCTTTTGTTTCCTCTATTGAGCCACACAGGGTAGAGGAAGCACTTCAAGATTCGGATTGGGTAATGGCGATGCAAGAGGAGCTCAACAATTTCACGAGGAACGAGGTATGGCACTTAGTTCCACGTCCTAACCAAAATGTTGTAGGAACCAAGTGGGTCTTCCGCAACAAGCAAGACGAGCATGGTGTGGTGACAAGGAACAAAGCTCGACTCGTGGCCAAGGGGTATTCACAAGTCGAAGGTTTGGATTTCGGTGAAACCTATGCACCCGTAGCTAGGCTTGAGTCAATTCGCATATTATTAGCCTATGCTACTTACCATGGCTTCAAGCTTTATCAAATGGACGTGAAGAGTGCCTTCCTCAATGGACCAATCAAGGAGGAGGTCTATGTTGAGCAACCTCCCGGCTTTGAAGATAGTAAGTACCCTAACCATGTCTATAGGCTCTCTAAGGCGCTTTATGGGCTCAAGCAAGCCCCAAGAGCATGGTATGAATGCCTTAGAGATTTCCTTATTACAAATGGCTTCAAAGTCGGCAAGGCCGATCCTACTTTGTTCACTAAAACTCTTGACAATGATTTGTTTGTATGCCAAATTTATGTTGATGATATCATATTTGGGTCTACTAACGAATCTACTTGTGAAGAATTTAGTAGGATCATGACACAAAAATTCGAGATGTCTATGATGGGGGAGTTGAAGTACTTTCTAGGATTCCAAGTCAAGCAACTCCAAGAGGGCACCTTCATCTGTCAAACGAAGTACACTCAAGACATTCTAACCAAGTTTGGAATGAAGGATGCCAAGCCTATCAAGACACCCATGGGAACAAATGGGCATCTCGACCTCGACACGGGAGGTAAGTTCGTGGATCAAAAGGTATACCAGTCGATGATTGGTTCATTGCTTTATTTATGTGCATCTCGACCGGACATTATGCTTTCAGTTTGCATGTGTGCAAGATTCCAATCCGACCCTAAGGAATCCCACCTTACGGCCGTAAAACGAATCTTGAGATATTTGGCTTACACACCTAAGTTTGGGCTTTGGTACCCTCGGGGATCCACATTTGATTTGATTGGTTATTCGGATGCCGATTGGGCGGGGTGTAAGATTAATAGGAAGAGCACATCGGGGACTTGCCAGTTCTTGGAAAGATCCTTGGTTCTTGGGCTTCAAAGAAGCAAAATTCGGTCGCTCTTTCTACCGCCGAAGCCGAGTATATTGCCGCAGGCCACTGTTGCGCGCAATTGCTTTGGATGAGGCAAACCCTGCGGGACTACGGTTACAAACTAACCAAAGTTCCTCTTCTATGTGATAATGAGAGTGCAATCCGCATGGCGGATAATCCTGTTGAGCATAGCCACACTAAACACATAGCCATTCGATATCATTTTCTTAGGGATCACCAACAAAAGGGGGATATCGAGATTGCATACATTAACACTAAAGATCAATTAGCCGATATCTTTACCAAGCCTCTTGATGAACAAACTTTTACCAAACTTAGGCATGAGCTCAATATTCTTGATTCTAGGAATTTCTTTTGCTAATTTGCACACATAGCTCATAAGTATACCTTTGATCATGTCTCTTTTATATATGCTATGACTAATGTGTTTTCAAGTGTATTTCAAACCAAGTCATAGGTATATTGAAAGGGAATTGGAGTCTTCGGCGAAGACAAAGGCTTCCACTCCACTCTACTACTCATCCTTCGCCGTCGCTCCGCATCACTCTCCATCTTTGGTATAATTTTCACTCATATGGTTTATTTACCAAAGGGGAGACAGTAGTTAGGAAAAGGGCCTTTATATCATTCCAAGTATCCGTTTTTGGTGATTCATGCCAAAGGGGGAGAAAGTATTGGCCCAAAGCAAAAGGACCGCACCACCACCCTAAATTTTAAAATTAATGGTTTCAATCGGAAAATTTCAATTGGTATCTCTTTGTGTTCTAAAGGGGGAGCAAGTAGTATCTTCAAAACTTAATATCTCAAAACCCTCTTGAACACTAAGAGGAGAATTTATTTGAGGGGGAGTTTTGTTTAGTCAAAGGAAAAGCATTTGAAACAAGGGGAGAAAATTTTAAACTTGAAAATGCTTTGCAAAAAATCTTATTTCATCTACCTTTGACTATATTGCAAAAGGACTTTGAAAAGGATTTACAAAATGAATTTGCAAAAACAAAACATGTGGTGCAAGGGTGGTCCAAAATGTTAAAAATAAAGAAACAATCCATGCACATCTAGTAAGTAACATTTATTGGCTCAATTCCAAGCAACCTTTGCACTTACATTATGCAAATTGGTTCAATTATGCACTTTTATATTTGCTTTGGTTTGTGTTGGCATCAATCACCAAAAAGGGGGAGATTGAAAGGGAATTAGGCTTACACCTACTTCCTAATTGATTTTGGTGGTTGAATTGCCCAACACAAATAATTGGACTAACTAGTTTGCTCTAGATTATATATTCTACAGGTGTCAAAGGTTCATCTACAACTATACTAAATCGACTGTCCGGAATACCATAGATTATTCCGGACAGGAGAAGCTTTTTGGAAAAACAGGCCAAGCGCGGAAAGTCCGGGCCCTTGCGGCGGACCGTCCGCGACACAAGGATGACCCTCAGACAGAACCAATGCAAAAATCCGAGTCTGCACTATGGACCGTCCGGAGGATAAGCGCGGACCGTCTGAACCCTCGCTCGGACAGTCCGGCCTCAGGCGCGGACCGTCCGGTAGGCAAGGATCCGAAAAACCCGAAGGTGACAGGTTCAGAAGAATGAATTATAGCGGCCTCGCGGACCGTCCGGGGTGCACGACCGGACCGTCCGCGACTGGGTCTGTCTGACATCTGACGACACATTAAATGCAATATAGCCGTTGATATAGCCGTTACTGCTGACCGTTGCATTTTCAGCCGTTGATCTACAGGGGCGGACCGTCCGGACCTGGCGGGCGGACCGTCCGCGCTCAGCAGAATGGAGTAACGGCTAGGAAGTGGTTGGTGGCTATAAATACAACCCCAACCACCTCCATTCATAACATCCAAGCATTCCAACCTTCAACATTCAATACAAGAGCTAGCAATCCATTCCAAGACACATTCAAAGCCTCCATCTCTCCAAGTTTCACAATTGAGAAAAGAGATCATTAGTGATTAGTGACTTGAGAGAGAAAGTGATCCGTGTGTTATTTGTCGCTCTTGTCGCTTGGTTTTTGCAATCGTGCTTTCTTTCAATCTTCATTGCGATCAAACTCACTTGTAATTGAGGCAAGAGACACCAATCTTGTGGTGGTCCTTGTGGGAACTTTGTGTTCCAAGCATTTGAGAAGAGAAAGCTCACTCGGTCTAAGGGACCGTTTGAGAGAAGGAAAGGGTTGAAAGAGACCCGGCCTTTGTGGCCTCCTCAACGGGGAGTAGGTTTAAAAGAACCGAACCTCGGTAAAACAAATCCGCGTGTCTCACTTCATTATTCACTTGCGATTTGTTTTGCACCCTCTCTCGCTGACTCTATTATTTTTCTAACGCTAACCCGGCTTGTAGTTGTGAATATTTTTGAGAATTTCAGTTTCGCCCTATTCACCCCCCTAGGCGACTTTCACTTGTTCCATCCCAAATTGCTGAGCTGGCCAGATTCAGGATTGTTGTTGGATTGAGATTAGAGAATGAGAGCAGTTCTGGGTTCGGCTTCATCGCCAACGTTTTCCCACCATGCCGAGGGTTAATGGTGTGGTAAGGCAACAAAGACTATCCTTCTCAGGCATCAGACACAAAAGGGGTGATCATATCTGGCATTTTTGGAGAATGAAGCTTGAGAGACGGCAGAAAGGCTCCCCATCTAATGGAATTCCCGCCTGTCTGAAGGGGAAGCGGTTCTAAATTCTTCTGCTGACAACAATGTCACTGGACGAGTAGAGTCCTCAATCACCCTATCATCTAGGTCAAGCACCAACTGATCGTGAACGACTAACGCAACGGGCTGAAGAGGAGCAGGGTGAGGCTGCTGAGGCCAAGCAGTCCAACCATTAGCTAGGCCCAAGTTAAGGGCATCATTTTCCCATATAGGGCCACCTTGTGCTTCTTGGATACCTTGAGCTTCTTGAACTCCGCCTATATTCTGATTGACCAAATTTTCCATGAAGTCCCCCATAGCCTGCAGAAAATCTTCATCATTGTCATCTTCAGGGAAGGGGTGAGGATTGCCGTTAGGGGGAATGTTGTCTTCTAGGTTAGCAATTTCATCATTGTTCCCCAATTGCCAATAATCATCAGGGGTCAGAATATAGATAGGGATGGACCAAGAACACCCCATTCCCGTGTTGTCAACACCAAACGAGAGCAAGACACTTCTGGGGACTTCCCTAGTAGAGATGTAAAGGCATTTGACCAACACATAGGATTTTATCCTTGGGCTGTTGTGCCACCTAAACAGCTTGCCAAATGAGGCCACCACTTGGTGGATACACATGTCGTTCATGTGGGTGACCAGAAATCCCAACATCAAGATCCAACCTTTCCTTGAATAAACGATTTCTCAGAAATTTTGAGCCCTATCTTAGCGGATGAATCGAACTAATGTACCTTCCACATTGTAGATATCTCCAAAAAGCAATCTATCTTTTTGAAAAAGGCTTCCCATCTCAAAAATACCCAACCCAAAAGGATGAACTGAACAACTAAGGACATGGAGTTCAAGTTCATTCTCAATGAAATCCCAAATCCTATGCACCCACATGCCAACGTCCAGTGGAGGAACCACACCTTCAACGTCAGTTGCGATGACAAAATCATCACGCCTTACTTCCTACCCACGCACAAGATGAACTCGTGCCTGCGAGCGATAATCATTGCCACCATCATCGATCACCAGCTCTTAAGGGATATAAGGTCTTGGATTGGCTGCAAAGTTGGCCATGATCGAAGAGGTAGAAGGCTGCATGAACCAATTTTTCTTTGGAGAAAACCCCAGGCTAGATGAGTGAGGAGAGGAGGGGGGTTTTCTGAGAGTGGAACTGAACAGTTGCAAACATCAGAATGCAAAAGGTTGTTTTTGCTGGTGGATTTTGTGGACCGGTAACCGGTGCACCTTGGGTTGCTCTAGCGCAAGCGGAACAACTTCCAAAGCGGTTTGCACCCTTTCACTGTATGCCACTGCCTCATTAATGCGTTGTACCTTGGGCCTCCAGAGCTGTCACGTCGATGACTTCGCACGCCTATTGAAATAGTGCTTCTCATTGTGGCCTAGCACAAGACAACGACTACATCTGACTGGACATGGGCATTTCCTGGCCAAGTGAGAGCGTGAAAAACACTGAGAACAAAACATGTCATGAGTGGCCCTAGTCCAAGGCTGGGGGCCATCTAGGGATGGCAACGAGTTTGAAACCCATGGGTAGAGGGTTTATAAACCTGCACGTGCGTGTTTAATATCAAACCCGCACCCGTACTCGATACCCACGATGGGTACAATACACTGTCTATACCCGTTATCCACTGGTATCACAAACCCACAGGTATAACTACATGCACATAAATATACATATTATATATAGTTTATATATGATAAGCCTTGGGCTTCCAATTACTAGAGGAAGCCCTGGCCCAACGGTGCCATCCGATTCAGTCGTAGAGTGGCTATAAAAACACCCCAGACATCCAGGGATTAGGTTTTAACGGTGGCGGTAGTTCCCTCGGGCATGAGCGGCGGTGATCCCGGGGGCCAACAGCGGTGCCGCCCTGAGGTGGGTGACCAACGACCACTCCCCCAGGATCGAGTGAAAGCGACGCTCCCGAGGCGGACAAGCAAGCGGTGATGACACTCCCGAAGCGGACGAGCGACAGCGGCACACCCTAGGCTCGATGGCGACGACAGTTGCGTGGTAGGCTTCGACAGCAGCAGTGTTGACCATAGGAGATGCGGGTCTCTCCGACGGTCGCGCGACGCGCGGTCGTCTCTAGCGATGGCGGCCACGCGAGGCTTAGGTGGCTCTGGAGTCCTTCGATGACCAACTCTTCCGATCCGGTGGCTTCGACATCGTTCTTTGATCTAGCGGCCTTGGGATCGTCCTCCGGCGACGAACTATCCGATCCATGTTTATGTCATCGATGATTATGTTTTATGCCTTCTATTTACACTATTTATGCATTCCAGTGATGATTTTTACGACGATGAATACGATTTTTACGTCTGCCATAAAACTGTCCCTAATTCCCACGGGGGCTGTTAGTTGAGATGATATTAGGTTTTTTATCAATTATGCTACATGATGTATGTATTTATGCAACTTTGTATAAGAATTTATGCTCTGCATGAATCATGTCATACTATTTTTTTACACACGTGCAATGGAAATAAAAATATCATCCAAAATTTGCACGCATGCAATTGAAACTCCCATGATCTACTATAATTTTTGGATCTGCATAAAAATAGAAACCGCATATATTCGACTCCCATAATTTTTGGATCTACCATAAAAATAGGATTGTGAATACAACGCACCAGAGTTATCAACCTCTCTCATATGGCTCGGTATTTACACACATAACTAAGGGATTTTACTCTCAAAACTTGGTTTTTACGCTCGAATATGAAGATGCGTCTACTAGTGTGCCTGAAAGGGAAATACGGTCAAACCTTTTCCTAAATGAATTTTAGTGGTTGAATTGCCCAACACAAATAATTGGACTAACTAGTTTGCTCTAGATTATGAGTTCTATAGGTGCCAAAGGTTCAACACAAACCAATAAAAAGTCCAAGAAAGGGTTCAAATAAAAAGAGCAAAAGACAACCGAAGGCTGCCCTGGTCTGGCGCACCGGACTGTCCGGTGTGCCACCGGACAATGTCCGGTGCACCAGGGAGAACGACTCTAAACTGCTCAGCTTCGGGAATTCGGGGAGTCGCTCCGCTATAATTCACCGGACTGTCCGGTGTGCTAGCGGAGCAACGGATAACTGTGCCAACGGTCGTCTGCAAAAGTCTACAGTGAACAGTGAACAGTGTAACTGCGTGTGCAGAAGTCAGGGCAGGTGTCAGAAGGCGCACCGTACAGTGAACAGGACCTGTCCGGTGCACCACCGGACTGTCCGGTGACCCCACAAGTCAGAGCTCCAACGGTCGAACCCTAACAGTTGGGTGATGTGGCTGGCGCACCGGACTGTCCGGTGCACCATACGACAGCAGCCCCTCCCAACGACCACTTTGGTGGTTGGGGCTATAAATACCCCCCAACCACCACACTTCAAGGCATCCAAGTTTTCAGCCAACACATTCAATACAAGAGCTATATCATTCAATACAAGACACAATTAGAGTGAATCAAAATCGCTCCAAGTCTCAATTCCACTCAAAGCAATAGTGACTAGAAGAGAGAGTTTTGCCGTGTTCATTTGAGCTCTTGCGCTTGGATCGCTTTTCTTCTTCCTTCTTTCTTGTTCCCAACTCAATTGTAATCAAGGCAAGAGACACCAATTGTGTGGTGGTCCTTGTGGGGACTAAGTGTCCCGATTGATTGAGAAGAGAAGCTCACTCAGTCTAGGTGACCGTTTGAGAGAGGGAAAGTGTTGAAAGGGACCCGGTCTTTGTGACCACCTCAGGCCTAGTTTGGATACTCTAGTAATGAGTGGGATTGGAGTGGATTGAGGTGTATTGAGAGAGTATTTGATATATTGGGGATTTACACCCTCTCCAATCCTTCCAAAACACTCTAATCCTAGAGTATCCAAACTAAGCCTCAACGGGGAGTAGGTTTGCAAGAACCGAACCTCAGTAAAACAAATCACCGTGTCACACTCTTCATTTGCTTGTGATTTATTTTCGCCCTCTCTTTTGGACTCAGTTTCATTTCTAACGTTAACCCCGGCTTGTTGTGTGTGCTTAAGTTTATAATTTTTAGATTCCGCCTATTCACCCCCCTCTAGGCGACTTTCAATTGGTATCAGAGCATGGTACTTCATTAGAGCCTAACCGCTCGAAGTGATGTCGGGAGATCACGCCAAGAAGGAGGTGATGACTGGCGAGAAGCCCGCCACAAGCCACAGGAAGACTCCATCGGGAGAGTCCGGCAACAAGGGGAAGGGATCCCCTTCACACACCAAGTCGCATCGGAGCGGCGACAAGAAAAAGAAGATAAAGAAGGTGGTCTACTACGAGACCGACTCTTCGTCGCCATCTACATCCGGCTCCGACGCGCCGTCCGTCACTTCTAAGCGCCATGAGCGCAAGAAGTTTAGTAAGATTCCCCTACGCTACCCTCGCATTTCTGAACGTACTCTATTACTTTCCGTCCCATTAGGCAAACCACTGGTTTTTGACGGTGGAGATTATAACATGTGGAGTGATAAAATGAGGCATCACATAACCTCACTCCACACAAGTATTTGGGATGTTGTTGAGTTTAGAGTACAGATACCATCTCCAGGGGATGAAGATTATGATTCAGACGAAGTGGCCCAAATCCGACACTTCAACTCTCAAGCCACTACTATACTCCTCGCCTCTCTAAGTCGAGAGGAGTATGATAAGGTGCAAGGGTTGAAGAGCGCCAAGGAGATTTGGGACATGCTCAAGACCGCGCACGAGAGAGATGAGGTGACCAAGATCACCAAGAGGGAGACGATCGAGGGGGAGCTCGGTCGTTTTATGCTCAACCAAGGAGAAGACCTGCAAGCCATGTACAACCGTCTAAAGACCTTGGTGAACCAAGTGCGCAACCTCGAGAGCACCAAATGGGATGACCATGAAATGGTCAAAGTTATTCTAAGATCACTTGTTTTTCTTAACCCTACTCAAGTTCAATTAATTCGTGGTGATCCTAGATATAAGCTAATATCTCCCGAGGATGTGATAGGAAAATTTGTGAGCTTTGAATTGATGATCAAAGGCTCTAAGAAAATCATCGAGCAAGACGCCTCCTCCATACCCGAGGTACAACCCGTCGCATTCAAGGCGACGGAGGAGAAGAAAGAAGAGTCTACATCAAGTAGACTTCCCATCGATGCCTCCAAGCTCGACAACGAGGAGATGGCGCTCATCATCAAGAGCTTCCGCCAAATCCTCAAGCAAAAGGAGGGAGAAAGACTACAAGCCTCGCTCCAAGAAAGTTTGCTACAAGTGTGGTAAGCCTGGTCGCTTTATAGCAAAATGTCCTATTTCTAGTGACAGTGACGGGCGATGACAAGAGGGGGAAGAAGAAGGAGAAGAAGAGGTACTACAAGAAGAAGGGTGGCGATGCCCATGTTTGCCGGGAGTGGGACTCCGACGAGAACTCCACTGACTCCTCCTCCGATGAGGACGCCGCCAACATCGCCATCAACAAGGGCCTCCTCTTCCCCAACGTCGGCCACAAGTGCCTCATGGCAAAGGACAACAAGAAGAAGAAGGTAAAATATAGATCCTCCACTAAGTATGCAACTTCTAGTGATGAGGATAATTCTAGTGATGATGAGGATAACTTGCTCACTCTTTTTGCCAACCTAAACATGCAATAAAAAGAAAAATTGAATGAATTGATTAGTGCTATTCATGAGAAAGATGAACTCTTGGATAGCCAAGAGGACTTTCTAATTAAAGAAAATAAGAAGCATGTTAAGGTTAAAAATGCTTATGCTCTAGAGGTAAAAAAATATGAAAAATTGACTAGTGAGCTAAGCGCTTGCCATGACACTATTTCTAACCTTAGAATTGAGAATACTAATTTGACTGCTAAGGTTGAGAAGTCAATTGTTTGTGATGATTCAATTACCAATCTTAGAAATAATAATGCTAGTTTAATTGCTAAGATTGATAAATTGAATGCCTCTCTTGCTAGCCTTAAAATTGAGAATAAAAAATTAATTACTAAGGCTAAAGATTTAAATGTTTGCAATGATGTTATTTCCAATCTTAGAAATGAAAATGCCATGTTACATGCTAAGATTGATGAATTAAATGTTTGCAAACCCTCTACTTCTAGTGTTGATCGTGTTTCTATTTGTATTAGATGTAGAGATATTAATGTTGATGCTATTCATGATCACCTTGCTATGATTAAACAACAAAATGATCATATAGCTAAACTAGATGCTAAAATTGCCGAGCATGAACTAGAAAATGAGAAATTTAAATTTGCTCGTAGCATGCTTTATAGTGAGAGACGCCCTAACATTAAGGATGACATTGGCTTACAAAAGGGAGACAATGTCAAGCTTAATGTCCCTCCTAAAAGATTGTCTAATTTTGTTAAGGGTAAGGCTCTCATGCTTCAAGATAACGAGGGCTATATTTTATATCCTACTGGTTATTCTGAGGATAAGATTAGGAGAATTCATGCTAAGAAGACTCATTCTGTTTCTCATCATGCTTTTATTTATAAGAATGAGGCTTTTAGCTCTAGGCGTTCTACTCATGTTAAAATACCGAAAAAGAAATCTCCTATTGCATCAAATGAACCTAATATTTCATTTAAGACTTTTGATGCTTCTTATGTTCTTACTAACAAATCAGGCAAAGTAGTTGCCAAATATGTTAGGGGCAAACACAAGGGGTCGAAGACTTATGTTTGGGTACCCAAGGTGCTTGTTTCTAATGTAAAAGGACCCAAGACCGTTTGGGTACCTAAGAACAAGGCCTAAATTTGTTTTGTAGGTTTATGCATCCGGGGGCTCAAGTTGGATCATTGATAGCGGGTGCACAAACCACATGACTAGGGAGAAAAGGATGTTCTCCTCCTATGAGAAAAACTAAGATCCCCAAAGAGCTATCACATTCAGGGATGGAAATCAAGGTTTGGTCAAAGGACTTGGTAAAATTGCTATATCACCTGACCATTTTATTTCCAATATTTTTCTTGTAGATTCTTTAGATTATAACTTGCTTTCAGTTTCTAAATCACCAAAAAGGGGGAGATTGAAAGGGAAATAGGGTCAAACCTTTTCCTAAATGAATTTTGGTGGTTGAATTGCCCAACACAAATAATTCGACTAACTAGTTTGCTCTAGATTATGAGTTCTACAGGTGCCAAAGGTTCAACACAAACCAATAAAAAGTCCAAGAAAGGGTTCAAATAAAAAGAGCAAAAGACAACCGAAGGCTGCCCTGGTCTGGCGCACCGGACAGTGTCCGGTGCACTAGGGAAACGACTCTGAACTGCTCAGCTTCGGGAATTCGGGGAACCGCTCCACTATAATTCACTGGACTGTCCGGTGTACCACTGGACAGTCCGGTGTGCCAGCGGAGCAACGGCTAACTGCGCCAACGGTCGTCTGCAAAAGTCTACAATGAACAGTGAACAGTGCAACTACGCGCACAAAAGTCAGAGTAGGCGCCAGAAGGCGCATCGGACAGTGAACAGGACCTGTCCGGTGCACCACCGGACTGTCCGGTGACCCCACAAGTCAGAGCTCCAACGGTCGAACCCTAACAGTTGGGTGATGTGGCTGGCGCACCGGACTGTCCGATGCGCTATACGACAGCAGCCCCTCCCAACGGCCACTTTGGTGGTTGGGGCTATAAATACCCTCCAACCACCACACTTCAAGGCATCCAAGTTTTTAGCCAACACATTCAATACAAGAGCTATAGCATTCAATACAAGACACAATTAGAGTGAATCAAAATCTCTCCAAGTCTCAATTCCACTCAAAGCAATAGTGACTAGAAGAGAGAGTTTTGCCGTGTTCATTTGAGCTCTTGCGTTTGGATCGCTTTTCTTCTTCCTTCTTTCTTGTTCCCAACTCAATTGTAATCAAGGCAAGAGACACCAATTGTGTTGTGGTCCTTGTGGGGACTAAGTGTCCCGATTGATTGAGAAGAGAAGCTCACTCGGTCTAGGTGACCATTTGAGAGAGGGAAAGGATTGAAAGAGACCCGGTCTTTGTGATCACCTCAACGGGGAGTAGGTTTGCAAGAACCGAACCTCGGTAAAACAAATCACCGTGTCACACTCTTCATTTGCTTGTGATTTGTTTTTGCCCTCTCTTTCAGACTCGGTTTCATTTCTAACTCTAACCCCGACTTATAGTGTGTGCTTAAGTTTATAATTTTCAGATTCCACCTATTCACCCCCCTCTAGGCGACTTTCAGTGCCACGTGGAGTGTTCCGTTCCGTACTGCATAAATAGCGTTCTGTATTGCATAAATAACAAGATCTTGTCACATAATTAGTATCAGTATATATCATAAACTGATTGTAACGAGCCTAGCTGAAGCGCCCCAATCCTCTAGGACTCAAATGTGATACAATTACTAGTCCTAGGAGGCTAGTAAACACATTTATACAATAGATGATTTTAGATCTGCTTAAACGAGACAAACCTATAAAGGTAGCGATCAACTTTAAGAGTTGGTCCACAACTCGGGACATATCATCAGAGTGGGGCTGAAGCAGCCCGATATACGCAGCGAAGCAAATCAGCGGTCCAATAGCCACAGGCAAAGTTGGGAACAGGCGTAACTCTTACCCGATCTCCTTTTTCTGAAAAACAACAAATAAGCAAGGGTGAGTACAAACGTACTCAGCAGCCCACCTTCACCCGCGGAATGGGGAAATCAGATATAATGCATGGAATATGTGGAGCTCAAGATATTTTGCAGAAACAATAATATTTTATGCAGGGTTGTTTTGA
Organism: Zea luxurians; assembly: GCA_029449295.1. Classification (NCBI taxonomy): domain Eukaryota; kingdom Viridiplantae; phylum Streptophyta; class Magnoliopsida; order Poales; family Poaceae; genus Zea; species Zea luxurians. The sequence continues at coordinate 4,627,587 of JAOPSE010000005.1, read as the reverse complement.
AAAACATTTTGTATTTTGCAAAGCGCATCCTCTCCCAAAGGAGCAGGAAGTTTTTCAGTATTAGAACTAAATCTCCTGGACTAAACCATCCAGGTATCTCAGCATTTTCCCACTGGTTTTCATTTCAAAAACAGCTACTGGACTTCCTGTCCACCATAGCTCACGACTAAAATGCCGGACCTTTTAAAAACCACTTTTCTCAAAATCATCTTTTTTGGAAAACAAAACATTAATTGCAATACCACACAAGACTCGTCCATTCCCGTGGACACAGACTATTCGAATAGGTTTGAACTCTGCGCAGATGTGTACACTTTACCCACTAGTCCGATTTCTGTGATCTCACTGTCGTGAGACCTGAATGCCGAATCTCTTTCTTTCCTCGCACGTCCTAACCTTAATGGTTATACCGGAAGGAGTCAGGCCACCGCCATGCCCAAACCGGACAAAACATTCCCCCTCCTTATCCTCCCGGTGCTCCCCAGCCTTCATAACCCTGGGGTTGGACCGTACGAGTTCAGATTGAGTGACTGCCCACACAGTCTTGAGTGGTTGTACTTATCATGAGTACATGTAGTGAAGGATGACAAACCGGTCCTTATATGAGGGGACAATCCTTCTGCTCACGCCTAAACCAGCTGAGCCATCACCTTAGGCCGTCCCCTAAACCAGGGAGTCCCTAATCATCCCTACTCAAAGGTGATAAGGGTGAAAACCCTTCATCATACACATTTTGAAAAGCATTTTCTTTTGAAAACTCACACCTTTTCTCAAATCAATTGTAACAAATATATCAAGAATTGATTGCGGCAAGCGGCTGGGTGGCCATAATAACTTGTCTCAAAATCATATTATGCATAAAATAACAGGCTGAGGGTTGTGGTTGAAAAATCATAGGTAATTTATGCATCAAAGGGATCCAGTGAGCTTACCATGCTTATCCGGCGAAGGGGGAAGGGGAGCTCGCGGAACTGGCTTCTAGCTCCACTGTCTGGCGTAGACTTGTAGATCTGGCCTCCACGAGACAACACGAACGCTCTGATAACTATGCAACATGAACAAGCAAACAACAGACCAGCAAGTATACCAACAAATATTTATTATAGTGGTCAGAATAGAGATATATGGATGGGCAGAGTCTTGAGTAGAATCTGTGTCATGTGGTGTTGATGTACTACTAGTGGTGGAGTGGAGGTGCTTACCAGGAGGGTGGACTGGGGGCGAAGCGACACTATGCGTGTAACCAGCGGAGCGGAGTATCTGAGTGGGTGGGGGTTTACCTTGGCTGAGGGTGTTGAGTGTGTGGAGTGGGAGAGGGTAGCTGGGTGTATTTATAGCTGGGTGTATGTGGTGTAGCTTAGTGAAGTTCACTATTGGTGAGAATAGTGACGAAAGAATCGTTTGACTTAGCATGGACAGGAGAGTTATAGGCAGAATATAGGACAAGAGTATTTTGGGAGTTTTTTGGAATATGAACCATGCTTAAGGGATGACATAGTTGGATAGGGAATAGTTTGACAAGAATTTTAGAACAAGAATGACTGAAATCTGAGTTTGGATGGAGGAGTTTTGGATTTTATAATCATAGGGAGAAAAAGAAAAGGAAAGGAATATTCTAGAATTTGAATATTTAGAGATATTTGGAAAATCAAAAATACAAATGTATTTTTGAGCGGGGTGCGAGGAATTATTTTTGGGCTGTTCTTGGGCAGAGGTTTATGTTGGTGGAAACTGTTCCTACCTACTATGTCACATCAGACAACAGTAAGGCGAGACCCAAATAACTAGAATGTTGTGGTATTCTGGTCCAAGTGGGCTGTGGTATCTTGGGCCAGGTTTTATAGGATTGAAGACGTATCCATACAAACATGGTTCGCCTTTCTTTTTGGAAGTCTGGCTTGAAAGAATCTCAAAGTTAAGCGTGCTCAACTTGGAGAAATCTGGGATGGGTGACCAGATGGGAAGTTCCCTACTGGAAGGAAAATCACAGTCACCGGAGTTCGTATGACTGGAATATGGGCCTGGCTGGTCTTAGGTGGACTGGACATCATGACAGATGAGTAGTTGAAATTTGGGGTGATCAGATGATCGATGAATAGTAACGATGATCAGTAACGATGAATAGTGATGGTGAATAGTTCGTATGAACGAACGATGAACGATGAATAGGAACTATGAACGAACGAACGATCGAATGATCGAACGAACGAACGATCGGAATTTCGGCAGCATAACGGCAGGAAAAAGATTATTTGGACGAACGAACGGAAGAACGATCGAACGATCGGACGAACGGACCATGAACGATCAGATGAACGATCGAACGATCGGACGAACGAACGAACAAACTAAGAACAGGGGGACGAACGATCGAAGAATGACCAAACGATCCTTGTGCTAGTGGGTGCTTGTGTGGGAGGTAGAGTGGGCGTGTGGGGGTGGAGTGGAGAGAGTTGCCATGAAATGGCTTGGGGTGGGATGAGAGGAGGCCCTTGCCCCTCTATTTATAGCCATGGTGGGGGGATTAGGGGGAGGGATGAGAGGATTAGTGGGAGGATGAGAGGATTAGTGGGAGATTAGCATGGATTTGTCTTATATGAGTGTAGTTAGCTTGTAGAGCACACCGTATGACACCGGAGGCATACGTATACGTATGAGCATGAGGAAAGTTATGAAGAAAATATTTGTAGGGACTTCAAAAATGATTCTAAAGGTATTTCTCAGGAAGAAAATACTTGGAGATATATCAGTGGAATATTTGGGCAGTATTTCTGAAAGAGTTTGAGGGTGATCACCGGGGAAATATTTGTAGGATATTTTGAGGAGGATTTTAGAGAGAATATAGACCACTATAATTTTATTTGTTGATATCAACTCGCAAACAAACATTTTGAAATGAAATTTGGAATTCATTTTGAATTTTGTAAAGCCCAAAATCTATATCAGAAAAAATAAGGTAAATAAAAGTATACTTGGTTGTTGGTGATTTGGGACTTAGTTGATTTTTTTTTCCTTTTGCATACTCAATTAATGGCATTCGACTATTCAAATAACAAATAAATAAATAAATAAATAAAATGTGCATCTCATGTCGATGATTTTGTTGTGATGCATTTGTTTGAATAAAGGACTTAATTTGACCTCAAATGATAAATGAAAAAACAGAAATTAGAATTCGGTTTGATATTGGATTTGAAATAAGAAAGAGAATTTCAATGAAATTATGGATTCCATAAATAAATAGCAAGGAAGGGAATAAATGATAATATTATAAACAGTAGAGTAAATATTCAAATTAGGTTTATACTTGAGAAGGGTAATTTGAAATGTAAAACCAGAAAGTGGAATTAGATTTAAGTTTGAGATTGAATTTGAGCATAAGTTGTAAATGAGAAAATAAAGAAAAAAAGAAAAAGGGGACCCAACTAACGCTTGGGCCTAATTACCTACTCTCGGCCCAGCTGGCACTCTGTGCGCTACGGCCCAGCTCGGCCAGTTGGACGCATTGACAGTACTACCCCACATGTCAGCCTCCTTTGCCTTTGCTCTGAAGTCATTTCCGCGCAGGGTCCACTGCTCATCCTCTCTGGCACCTAAGACGCTGGCGCGTGGACCCATTGGCACAGAACTGTCTTCTCCACCATAACAAACCCAGCACATTCTTAGGACCGCGCCTGGAGCTCTGCCTTTGCCGGGAATCAGTTGCGAATTGGAGCTAGTTTCGCGGGGGAAATGGGGGTATAAGAACACCGATTGCCGCCTCCCCATTAATCCTCTCCCTTGCCGCAACCGAGAACCTAGAAGCCAAGGTTTTTCTCATCTCTCTCCCAACATCGACGCGACCGCGGGTGCTCGCGCCTCCCTGTCCTCTTGCCGTGCGTCTTGGTACATAAATTCCTTCTTCCTTGCGTGCACCAATTCCTCCCTCGCATCCTCTGTTCTCCCCATTGACGTCCGTGCTGACTTGAAGTGCCCAGATTCCTTTTCTTCTTCCCCCCCGAGCACCATTCCAGCCAAGTGAGAGAGGGAGTCTGCCATATCGGGGGCTCAGCCTGGTCGATGGGGCCTTGAGGCGTATCATGGAGTTGATGCGGGCGGTGTTGGCCATTGTGTGACGGTCTGGAATGGGGAATGTCGCGGTGGGACGCGATGGCATGTGGTCGCCGTAGAGGAGGACCGCAGACACGCGCAGACGCTAATAGTGAGGGCTCCAAGACCGGCTCGGGAGCTTCACCTTGAATTCGGGGGGATCGAACGACGTAGCGGCACGGATTCCTCGCCGGAGGTCCTACCGCCACGGGAAGCCGCCCATTGCCGCGTCTAGGAGTGGCCACCCTCCAATACTCGGTGAGATAACTGTAATTAGTTCCGCATTTACCTCTATTACGGTATGCACCTATCGGATCGAGATTTCGGGGCGGAATTTGGATAGTGGTGGTCGGCCGGCGTTGATCGCCGCCGCGAGCGGGGCCTCACTGTCATGGAGGATAGAGGAAAGAGGAAGACGATGGATGGGCCGTTAGATTGGATATGGGCGGATAAGATTTGATCACGACATAAGTTGTTCTGGGCCGTTGATCCATTGATGTGCGCCCATAAATAAATGGAGGATACCGCTTCAGTGGATCAGATCACGGCCGTCCGATTCTAATCCTGCGCGGGTTATGCTTTGGCGCCGTTTTAAAATCACGAACGTCCGATCGGGATCGGACAGTCCGAATTGCGTACCGGTTCGGAGCCTAGGCTTCTAATCTGCACCCTCGATTTGTGATCGCGCGGCCACCATTCACCCGTACCCCTTCGCTGAAATTGTTTTACAAAAGAGCCCCCACGGTTTATACAAAACAACCCGCAGTCCACCTCTGAGTTGTCTGAGTCTGGGGCAAACTTCTGGTTCTGCCCCTGTGTTTCTCTGTATTTGGTGCTCGGTCCAGAGAACAATAAAAATGGATAATTAATTACATAAATAGATTTCTAATAAAAAAATAATTCTAGAAACTTGTGTAATTCATAGTTAATTCGTTTTAACTCCAAATTGAGTCATTCCAGTTGTAATAATTTTGTTTTAATATTGTCTATCACCTATTACCTTTGTTTAGCTATGAAACTTAAATTAAAATTGTTCATTTGAATTAACCTATTCTAGGTGCTAAATAACTCAGAAATTCGTAACTCAATAACCGTAACTCCTTTTTGATCCATTATAGTTGCATTAGTCTCATAATAATATTTATTATCATCTGGTAACTTTGTTTTAAATATAGGTTAAAATGTTTCACTTAGTCTATTCTACACTTAACCACGTGGATCTTCGGAAAACCATAACATCATAACCGTAACCCCGAATTTAGCAGTTCTCGATCCCACGATCTCGTAGCAGCGCGTAGATTATTATTACACGGTTTATTCTTATGTTTGGTGTGATGTTAATTTTGTCCATACCATGTTTGTTTGTATTGCTACGACTAGCAGCGAAGTTACGAGTCACCTGAAGATCATCCTGGTATCTGGAATCTCAAGTCCCAGGCAAGTTGTGCCCTTGATCACTTCTTTTACCCACTCATGTTCTAATTAATCATAATGATCTGCATAGGTTAATTTTGATGGGACCCAATAGGTTACCCTAGTTTGTCTATCTTTATACCTTGTTTACCACTGAACTTTTTGGGTAGTACTTGCTAGTGCTTTATGTGGTTTTGGGTTTGAAGATACATTATTCATGATCACACTTTTATTATCTGTTTATTATTACTGTTCATGATAAGATCATTATGTTAATTGGAACATGGAGCGACCACCCGGGAAAACAGTGCTACCACAAGGGTTTAATGGGACGCCCTTGGCTGATTAATTAGGAAATCTAGTGGAAGACTACCTTACCCGAAAGGGGCAAGGGCAGTAGGGGAGTGGTCAGTGTAGGGAGGCCCTTGGGATGATTTTGCTGCGATGGCGGTCATGCGAGGGATTCCTGCATTGGGTAGCGGGTTTTCTGAAGCTAGTGGAACTTTGTAAAGGCCTCGTAGTGTTACCCTGCCTCGCCTCCTCGGTAGAGGTGTATGGGAAGTCGCGATCCCTTGGCAGATGGGTAACATGACATGTGGGTAAAGATGCGCAACCTCTGCAGAGTGTAAAACTGGTATACTAGTCGTGCTCACGGTCATGAGCAGCTCGGACCCTCACATGATTAAATTATGGAACTAAATTCAATTTGTCATATGCATTGCATTGCAGGTGAGGTTGTTACTTTTGTTCTACTATTTAATTGGGTTGGTGTTTACTTATACTTAGTAATTGCTAATAAAATTTTGACCAACTTTAAAAGCAATGCTCAGCTTCAACCATCCTCTTTGGTAAGCCTTACACTTCACATGAGCTCCCACCTTTGGCGAGTTCATGCACATTATTCCCCACAAGTGGTTGAGCTATGAACGTATGTGAGCTCACTCTTGCTGTCTCACACCCCCCATAGGTCAAGAACAGGTACCGCAGGATGAGGCGCTTGGAGGATGCTTCGATGTGTTCGTGAGAGGTCTAGGCCGTCGTCTCCCAGTCAACTTTGGGTTGCTGGACCATTGTCTCCTTATAATGTAATTATTTATTTTGTATAGAACTCCTGTTATATAGTAAAGATGTGACATTCGATCCTGTGCCATGATTCATCATATGTGTGAGACTTGGTCCCAGCACACCTGGTGATTATGTTCGCGCCCGAGCTTTGGACCCCTGAAACCCGGGTGTGACAGAAGTGGTATCAGAGGAATGTTGACTGTAGGACGAAACCTAGATAGAACTGGACAACCATTACCTACTTACCTTACTCTGATTCTTTCTATACTTTTCTTGATCCAGTCTCATCTTCTAGTGTTCTACTCTGATTAACCTTACCTTTGCTACTCTGATTCTTTCCTAAGCTTATCTTAATCTTTTCTTATCTATTTCCGTTTAACTCTGATTATTCTTACATGTTCTTTCTAAAAGACAAATGTGGATTTTACACTTTGAAATCCTGTGCCTAAAGTGACCTTTAGGAATAGGAGACCTACTCTTAGGAACAAAAACAAGATTATTTTATCTATACGCTTGAGTGTTTGTTCTTATGATACCTGTCTGATTTGGATCTTTGATTGAGTGTGATGAGTTGTGGAGTAATGTCCACAATTACATCTGCATATACACATAGACATAAATAGAATTCATAAGATAACTAAACCACTTAGATTATCCTCCATTAAAATGTATCTATTTCATATAGATCTCTATTATCTTAAAAGACTCTCTTATCTTAAAATGATCCATCTTATCTTAAAAGATACTCTCTTACCTTAATAGACTCATCTCTTTTCGAAAGGATTCTCATCTTATCCTAATAGATCTAACCAATCTCAAAAGATTCTAACATAATCTTAGAAACTCATTTGTCCTAATGAGCACACTTATCCCCACCACTTTGCTTACCTCATAATAGTGTAACAAACATGATCTATTTCAAAATAAATTTAGTAGATCTTATCTAGTCTAATCTGATTACACCACTCTAGTTCTGATCCCATCTAATCTGATCAGGTCTAACCTAATGGACAAACATGTTAGATAATACTGATAAAACGGATTAGACTTTTCTCCTATAAAATATATTTTAACTTAATTCACTCTACACTGAATTAAGAACGATAGACCAACTTGGCCATAGCACACTCGTCCTATGCCATCTACCTAATAGCGATAGGTTCTTCTACAAGCTATCTTAGCCATGTATCATCAAATTGGATGGCAACTCCAAGAATAAAGGCCAAAGAAGACCAACCACGTTAAATATGGATAAGCATCAACTCAAGTCTTCAAAAATCAAGTTAGATCGCCAGACGAATCAAGATCCACAATCTTGGATGGAGTCTTTCCTTACTCTACTCTTTCTTACCCAAACGTATCTATGCTTTAAAGACATCTTCTATCCTACATAATAAAGTAGATATACGTATATACCCATGCTTTCATAATCACCTGCTAATTTGTATTACAAACTTGAACTAAATTAAATCTTTTGGTATTAAAACCACTTAGAAACTAAAACATAAATTACAAACCATTATTTCTATATCTCCTTTCTTACTAAATCTCGTGGACGAGATTATTTTTAAGGGGGGTAGGATTTGTAAAGCCCAAAATCTATATCAGAAAAAATAAGGTAAATAAAAGTATACTTGGTTGTTGGTGATTTGGGACTTAGTTGATTTTTTTTCCTTTTGCATACTCAATTAATGGCATTCGACTATTCGAATAACAAACAAATAAATAAATAAATAAAATGTGCATCTCATGTCGATGATTTTGTTGTGATGCATTTGTTTGAATAAAGGACTTAATTTGACCTCAAATGATAAATGAAAAAAACAGAAATTAGAATTCGGTTTGATATTGGATTTGAAATAAGAAAGAGAATTTCAATGAAATTATGGATTCCATAAATAAATAGCAAGGAAGGGAATAAATGATAATATTATAAACAGTAGAGTAAATATTCAAATTAGGTTTATACTTGAGAAGGGTAATTTGAAATGTAAAACCAGAAAGTGGAATTAGATTTAAGTTTGAGATTGAATTTGAGCATAAGTTGTAAATGAGAAAATAAAGAAAAAAAGAAAAAGGGGAACCAACTAACGCTTGGGCCTAATTACCTACTCTCGGCCCAGCTGGCACTCTGTGCGCTACGGCCCAGCTCGGCCAGTTGGACGCATTGACAGTACTACCCCACATGTCAGCCTCCTTTGCCTTTGCTCTGAAGTCATTTCCGCGCAGGGTCCACTGCTCATCCTCTCTGGCACCTAAGACGCTGGCGCGTGGACCCATTGGCACAGAACTGTCTTCTCCACCATAACAAACCCAGCGCATTCTTAGGACCGCGCCTGGAGCTCTGCCTTTGCCGGGAATCAGTTGCAAATTGGAGCTAGTTTCGCGGGGGAAATGGGGGTATAAGAACACCGATTGCCGCCTCCCCATTAATCCTCTCCCTTGCCGCAACCGAGAACCTAGAAGCCAAGGTTTTTCTCATCTCTCTCCCAACATCGACGCGACCGCGGGTGCTCGCGCCTCCCTGTCCTCTTGCCGTGCGTCTTGGTACATAAATTCCTTCTTCCTTGCGCGCACCAATTCCTCCCTCGCATCCTCTGTTCTCCCCATTGACGTCCGTGCTGACTTGAAGTGCCCAGATTCGTTTTCTTCTTTCCCCCCGAGCACCATTCCAGCCAAGTGAGAGAGGGAGTCGGCCATATTGGGGGCTCAGCCTGGTCGATGGGGCCTTGAGGCGTATCATGGAGTTGATGCGGGCGGTGTTGGCCATTGTGTGACGGTCTGGAATGGGGAATGTCGCGGTGGGACGCGATGGCATGTGGTCGCCGTAGAGGAGGACCGCAGACACGCGCAGACGCTAACAGTGAGGGCTCCAAGACCGGATCGGGAGCTTCACCTTGAATTCGGGGGGGATCGAACGACGTAGCGGCACGGATTCCTCGCCGGAGGTCCTACCGCCACGGGAAGCCGCCCATTGCCGCGTCTAGGAGTGGCCACCCTCCAATATTCGGTGAGATAACTGTAATTAGTTCCGCATTTACCTCTATTACGGTATGCACCTATCAGATCGAGATTTCGGGGCGGAATTTGGATAGTGGTGGTCGGCCGGCGTTGATCGCCGCCGCGAGCGGGGCCTCACTGTCGTGGAGGATAGAGGAAAGAGGAAGACGGTGGATGGGCCGTTAGATTGGATATGGGCGGATTAGATTTGATCACGAGATAAGTTGTTATGGGCCGTTGATCCATTGATGTGCGCCCATAAATAAATGGAGGATACCGCTTCAGTGGATCAGATCACGGCCGTCCGATTCTAATCCTGCGCGGGTTATGCTTTGGCGCCGTTTTAAAATCACGAACGTTCGATCGGGATCGGACAGTCCGAATTGCGTACCGGTTCGGAGCCTAGGCTTCTAATCTGCACCCTTGATTTGTGATCGCGCGGCCACCATTCACTCGTACCCCTTCGCTGAAATTGTTTTACAAAAGAGCCCCCACAGTTTATACAAAACAACCCGCAGTCCACCTCTGAGTTGTCTGAGTCTGGGGCAAACTTCTGGTTCTGCCCCTGTGTTTCTCTGTATTTGGTGCTCGGTCCAGAGAACAATAAAAATGGATAATTAATTACATAAATTGATTTCTAATAAAAAAATAATTCTAGAAACTTGTGTAATTCATAGTTAATTCGTTTTAACTCCAAATTGAGTCATTCCAGTTGTAATAATTTTGTTTTAATATTGTCTATCACCTATTACCTTTGTTTAGCTATGAAACTTAAATTAAAATTGTTCATTTGAATTAACCTATTCTAGGTGCTAAATAACTCAGAAATTCGTAACTCAATAACCGTAACTCCTTTTTGATCCATTATAGTTGCATTAGTCTCATAATAATATTTATTATCATCTGGTAACTTTGTTTTAAATATAGGTTAAAATGTTTCACTTAGTCTATTCTACACTTAACCACGTGGATCTTCGGAAAACCATAACATCATAACCGTAACCCCGAATTTAGCAGTTCTCGATCCCACGATCTCGTAGCAGCGCGTAGATTATTATTACACGGTTTATTCTTATGTTTGGTGTGATGTTAATTTTGTCCATACCATGTTTGTTTGTATTGCTACGACTAGCAGCGAAGTTACGAGTCACCTGAAGATCATCCTGGTATCTGGAATCTCAAGTCCCAGACAAGTTGTGCCCTTGATCACTTCTTTTACCCACTCATGTTCTAACTAATCATAATGATCTGCATAGGTTAATTTTGATGGGACCCAATAGGTTACCCTAGTTTGTCTATCTTTATACCTTGTTTACCACTGAACTTTTTGGGTAGTACTTGCTAGTGCTTTATGTGGTTTTGGGTATGAAGATACATTATTCATGATCACGCTTTTATTATCTATTTATTATTACTGTTCATGATAAGATCATTATGTTAATTGGAACATGGAGCGACCACCCGGGAAAATAGTGCTACCACAAGGGTTTAATGGGACGCCCTTGGCTGATTAATTAGGAAAGCTAGTGGAAGACTACCTTACCCGAAAGGGGCAAGGGCAGTAGGGGAGTGGTCAGTGTAGGGAGGCCCTTGGGATGATTTTGCTGCGATGGCGGTCATGCGAGGGATTCCTGCATTGGAGCTTCCTATAAACTGTAGCGGGTTTTCTGAAGCTAGTGGAACTTTGTAAAGGCCTCGTAGTGTTACCCTGCCTCGCCTCCTCGGTAGAGGTGTATGGGAAGTCGCGATCCCTTGGCAGATGAGTAACATGACTTGTGGGTAAAGATGCGCAACCTCTGCAGAGTGTAAAACTGGTATACTAGCCGTGCTCACGGTCATGAGCAGCTCGGACCCTCACATGATTAAATTATGGAACTAAATTCAATTTGTCATATGCATTGCAGGTGAGGTTGTTTCTTTTGTTCTACTATTTAATTGGGTTGGTGTTTACTTATACTTAGTAATTGCTAATAAAATTTTGACCAACTTTAAAAGCAATGCTCAGCTTCAACCATCCTCTTTGGTAAGCCTTACACTTCACGTGAGCTCCCACCTTTGGCGAGTTCATGCACATTATTCCCCACAACTGGTTGAGCTATGAACGTATGTGAGCTCACTCTTGCTGTCTCACACCCCCACAGGTCAAGAACAGGTACCGCAGGATGAGGCACTTGGAGGATGCTTCGATGTGTTCGTGAGAGGTCTAGGCCGTCGTCTCCCAGTCAACTTTGTGTTGCTGGACCGTTGTCTCCTTATATTGTAATTATTTATTTTGTATAGAACTCCTGTTATACAGTAAAGATGTGACATTCGATCCTGTGCCATGATTCATCATATGTGTGAGACTTGGTCCCAGCACACCTGGTGATTATGTTCGCGCCCGGGCTTTGGACCCCTGAAACCCGGGTGTGACAAATTTAGAGCGAGTTTGAGAAAATTCCAAGATTTGAATTTTTGGGATGCTACAAATCTACCCCACTTAAAATGAATCTCGTCCTCGAGATTCAGCTTAGAAGGGTTATGGGTATAGCTTTACTTCAGCTACATATCTTCACTTTGCAGACTCTTCGAGGAGATGGAACTTCAACAAAATCTGGCCTTTGAGGAGCATCTGGTTACCAATTGCAAACGCTGATTCTGGCTACTCAAAGATCATCTTCAGGCTTCTAGGTTTCGCTTGGCAGCTAGCTTATTGAAGAAGCATCGATGCCAACATGCAAACCTTCCTCTTGCGAACTTCCACATGGATTCCTTCCTTGATTGGTCTCCTGGTGCTTCATCAACAAAACTTGGGTGACCACTTCTCATCCAGAAACTTATAAGCTTTGATGATCTGGTCCTCCACAAGCTTGCTACAGGCCTTCTTTTTCTCCATAGCAGGAACCTTACTGGAACACTACCCCACTTAAAAAGAATGAGGGTAGAACTCCTGAATCTTGGGGATTTGAACTCCTTGAAGTACCTCATAACAAGGGTGTTATGGGGCCTTCTTCTGCTGTTGCTGCTTGAGCAGGCTACGGAGAAATGACTAACACAGGGTTGATTCTGAGAGAACCTCCTTCTTATCTTTTCTTCACTATCTTCTTTTCACTGACCCTTTCTTTCTCTTTGCTCTTTCCACTAGAGGATTCTATTAAAGAGTATTACCATCACACAGAGGAGGAAACCAAAGATGTTGAACCATATGCAACAGTCTTCAACCCAAGAATCACCAAGCATTGTGATCTTAGGGGCGAGGGAGTGGAAAAATGGGGTTGCTTGCGATTTGGCAGAGGGTATTTTATCTGGTGTGTGCTTTGCTTGGAATGGGAGTTGAGGGAGCTGGTGGGGGGAATTTATAGGCGAGCAGGGGTGCTCGGGTGCGGAGTGGTAGTGATGGAGCAGGTGCCACGCGGCAGCAAACACGACAAGGGGAGGGGGACAGTGTTGCTGGCGGTGGTGGGTGCGCTGCAAAGGGGAAGTGGGGCGGTGGTGGTGCGCATGGGGGCGGGCACGCGTGCGGGGGGCACGAGTGAGTGGTGGGGTCGATGACCCTGATGTTTGTGGTCTTTGGTTCCAAGAATCTTTGCCTCTCTGTATGGTAATAACTCCTTCTATCCTCTTTTTCTGTTTACTTTGACTCCGGGGCAGTGCTTTGATTCTCATGGTCGGTCTTTTTGATTAAGCGACTGGACATGTTTCTTCTGTAGCTTATTCCAGGCTTCAAGTGGTAAGCTTCCTGGTATCTTTTTAGGTAAGACACTTTTCTCTTGAGATGGGTTAAGATGAGAATGGAAGCATAAGGTGAGGATTAGCTCTAATTTGTGATATATGTTTTTAGAGAAAACCTTTCTTAAAAAGAAAGAAAACACACAAGCTTAGCAATGATAAGCACAAACAAATCAAATGTTTTGAATAAGGGACGAATAGAGTTTTTCCAAAGCACGGACTACTTAGATTCGGGGGCTAAGCATAACTACTATTGCTCGGCTCCTGAACTAAGAACTATGATAAATGCGACTTATGAGCACTAACGTTAAAGCATCACATATGCACTCAAAAGAGGAGAAAACATCAAGCGAAATTCATTTTGAAATGCCCTAGGGGGCCACACAATTAGAGTTTTGCAAAACACGAGTCTACACGATTACCTCTCATACATGCAGGGCTCTAGCCAAAGGGAAGAAAAACTTCACTACCCAATGCATGCAGAGGACTGGTCATAACTAACTGAGATCTGGCAGCTTCTCTTCTGGCAAGGCTAGCGCACAACTTCAATCTGAGACATCTCCTGGATGGGTCAAGAGGGAGCTGATGTTGATGACTTCTTCTGGCGGCAACTGAGATGGCAAGACAGGGTTGAACTCTTCTTCAAGCGAGACTGGCTCTTGTAGCTCCTCAGAGGGCGGTGGTGCTGGCGGGGTGCTTGCAGCTTCTTCTTTGATCTCATGGGACGATGCTGGAATCTTCTTCATGGTGAGGGGCTCAAACAACTCCGACGGGGGATCTTGGGAGGATTCAGGGTGCTCTTGCTTATCCATAGCCTGAGGGAAGACTGGAATTCCTTCCAAGACTATGGCTCCTTTCGGGAGTTCCCAAGCCTTCTTCTCTCATGTGGTAGAGACCGGGTGACCTTCAAGAATCTGGCGATCTTCAGCTCCCCTGGGTTGAACTGGGTTGGATGGAGCGGGCTCTTGGATCCGCAGGGCTCTATGTTGGTTATGGGTTACCAAGTAGGCCTCCATCAGCTTCTGGACGTGCTCATCTTTAGCTTTCTTCAGGGCTTCAACAGCAATGGCTTCACGACTTTCCAAGGCAGCTACACGGGCTTGAGCTGAGGTGAGATCCACATGGAGCTTATGGTTGAGCTTCTCTGCATCTTCTGCTCGGGCAATCATCTGATGGTGGTGCCGAGCCAAGAAATCATACTGGGCATTCAGGGTGAGCAGGTATGCAGTGAGGTACACGACTAAGGGGTCGTCCTCAAGCAGTTGCTGCCCTTCCAATGCACGCATCCTGGCCTTCCAGACTGGATGATCTCTCTGAAAGGGCAGAAAGAATCTGAGCGGTGTGTCGACCACTTCTTCTTCATAAATTTGACACAGGGTCCTCAATGCCTTGCGAGCGACGTCTTGGCAGGTGTCTCTGAATCTGTCCCACAGTAGTGGCACTCCATTCCACATGGTGCAGACTGGATCCAATGTACACAGTCACGACACACTTCTCTGTGCCATGCTCGACGAACTCACGACCATCATACTCTGGCTGGCTCCTGATTTCGAGGCAAACTGTGCATGCTCTCAGCAACTTGGGGAAACCATCTTCATTCTGGCAAAAGCTGGTTTGGCAGCGAACCTCTATCTGACTTCTGAGAGAAGGAAAGGGAGAAACCATTTTTGAAAAGAAGGGATAAGAGCAAGAATTTTTTTTAAGAAAATAGTTTTGACTCAAAAACTTTTGGATCAGGACTAAGGGTTATGTCCTGCGGCCAACCTAACAGCTCCGATACCACCTGAAGCGCCCCAATCCTCTGGGACTCAAATGTGATACAATTACTAGTCCCAGGAGGCTAGCAAACACATTTATACAACAGATGATTTCAGATCTGCTTAAACGAGACAAACCTATAAAGGTGGCGATCAACTTTAAGAGTTGGTCCACAACTCGGGACATATCATCAGAGTGGGGCTGAAGCAGCCCGATATACGCAGCGAAGCAAATCAGCGGTCCAATAGCCACAGGCAAGGTTGGGAACAGGCGTAACTCTTACCCGATCTCCTTTTTCTGAAAAACAACAAATAAGCAAGGGTGAGTACAAACGTACTCAGCAGCCCACCTTCACCCGTGGAATGGGGAAATCAGATATAATGCATGGAATATGTGGAGCTCAGGATATTTTGCAGAAACAACAATATTTTATGCAGAGTTGTTTTGAAAAACATTTTGTATTTTGCAAAGCGCATCCTCTCCCAAAGGAGCAGGAAGTTTTTCAGTATTAGAACAAAATCCCCTGGACTAAACCATCCAGGTATCTCAGCAGTTTCCCACTGGTTTTCATTTCAAAAATAGCTACTGGACTTCCTGTCCACCATAGCTCACGGCTAAACTGCCGGACCTTTTAAAAACCACTTTTCTCAAAATCATCTTTTTTTGGAAAACAAAACATTAATTGCCATACCACACCAGACTCGTCCATTCCTTTGGACACAGACTATTCGAATAGGTTTGAACTCTGCGCAGAGGTGTACACTTTACCCACTAGTCTGGTTTCTGCGATCTCACTGTCATGAGACCTGAATGCCGAATCTCTTTCTTCCCTCGCACGTCCTAACCTTAACGGTTATGCCGGAAGGAGTCAGGCCACCGCCATGCCCAAATCGGACAAAACATTCCCCCTCCTTATCCTCCCGATGCTCCCCAGCCTTCATAACCCTGGGGTTGGACCGTACGAGTTCAGATTGAGTGACTGCCCACATAGTCTCGAGTGGTTGTACTTATCATGAGTACAGGTAGTGAAGGATGACAAACCGGTCCTTATATGAGGGGACAATCCTTCTGCTCATGCCTAAACCAGCTAAGCCATCACCTTAGGTCCTCCCCTAAACCAGGGAGTCCCTGATCATTCCTACTCAAAGGTGATAAGGGTGAAAACCCTTCATCATACACATTTTGAAAAGCATTTTCTTTTGAAAACTCACACCTTTTCTCAAATCAATTGTAACAAATATATCAAGGATTGATTGCGGCAAGCGGCTGGGTGGCCATAATAACTTGTCTCAAAATCTTATTATGCATAAAATAACAGGCTGAGGGTTGTGGTTGAAAAATCATAGGTAATTTATGCATCAAAGGGATCCAGTGAGCTTGCCGTGCTTATCCGGCGAAGGGGGAAGGGGAGCTCGCAGAACTGGCTTCTAGCTCCACTACCTGGCGTAGACTTGCAGATCTGGCCTCCACGAGACGGCACGAACGCTCCGATAACTATGCAACATAAACAAGCAAACAACAAACCAACAAGTATCCAACAAATATTTAGTATAGTGGTCAGAATAGAGATATATGGATGGGCAGAGTCTTGAGTAGAATCTGTGTCATGTGGTGTTGATGTACTACTAGTGGTGGAGCAGAGGTGCTTACCAGGAGGGTGGACTGGGGGCGAAGCGACACTATGCGTGTAGCCAGCGGAGCGGAGTATCTGAGTGGGTGGGGGTTTGCCTTGGCTGAGGGTGTTGAGTGTGTGGAGTGGGAGAGGGTAGCTGGGTGTATTTATAGCTGGGTGTATGTGGTGTAGCTCAGTGAAGTTCACTATTGGTGAGAATAGTGACGAAAGAATCGTTTGACTTAGCATGGACAGGAGAGTTATAGGCAGAATATAGGACAAGAGTATTTTAGGAGTTTTTTGGAATATGAACCATGCTTAAGGGATGACATGGTTGGATAGGGAATAGTTTGACAAGAATTTTAGAACAAGAATGACTGAAATCTGAGTTTGGATGGAGGAGTTTTGGATTTTATAATCATAGGGAGAAAAAGAAAAGGAAAGGAATATTCTAGAATTTGAATATTTAGAGATATTTGGAAAATCAAAAATACAAATGTATTTTTGAGCGGGGTGTGAGGAATTATTTTTGGGCTGTTCTTGGGCAGAGGTTTATGTTGGTGGAAACTGTTCCTACCTACTGTGTCACATCAGACAACAGTAAGGCGGGACCCAAATAGCTGGAATGCTGTGGTATTCTGGTCCAAGTGGGCTGTGGTAACTTGGGCCAGGTTTTATAGGATTGAAGACGTTTCCATACAAACATGGTTCGCCTTTCTTTTTGGAAGTCTGGCTTGAAAGAATCCTAAAGTTAAGCGTGCTCAACTTGGAGAAATCTGGGATGGGTGACCAGATGGGAAGTTTCCTACTAGAAGGAAAATCACAGTCACCGGAGTTCGTATGACTGGAATATGGGCCTGGCTGGTCTTAGGTGGACTGGACAGCATGACAGATGAGTAGTTGAAATTTGGGGTGATCAGATGATCGATGAATAGTAACGAGTAATAGTAACGATGAATAGTGATGGTGAATAGTTCGTATGAACGAACGATGAACGATGAATAGGAACTATGAACGAACGATGAATAGGAACTATGAACGAACGGACGAACGATCGAATGATCGAATGATCGAATGAACGAACGATCGAAATTTCGGCAGCATAACGGCAGGAAAAAGATTATTTGGACGAACGAACGGACGAATGATCAGACGAACGGACGAACGAACCATTAACGATCGAACGATCGGACGAACGAATGAACAAACTAAGAACCGGGGGACGAACGATCGAAGAACGACCGAACGATCCTTGTGCTAGTGGGTGCTTGTGTGGGAGGTGGAGTGGGCGTGTGGGGGGGAGTGGAGAGAGTTGCCATGAAATGGCTTGGGGTGGGATGAGAGGAGGCCCTTGCCCCTCTATTTATAGCCATGGTGGGGGGATTAGGGGGAGGGATGAGAGGATTAGTGGGAGGATGAGAGGATTAGTGGGAGATTAGCATGGATTTGTCTTATATGAGTGTAATTAGCTTGTAGAGCTCACCGTATGACATCGGAGGCATACGTATACATATGAGCATGAGGAAAGCTATGAAGAAAATATTTGTAGGGACTTCAAAAATGATTCTAAAGGTATTTCTCAGGAAGAAAATACTTGGAGATATATCGGTGGAATATTTGGGCAGTATTTCTGAAAGAGTTTGAGGGTGATCACTGGAGAAATATTTGTAGGATATTTTGAGGAGGATTTTAGAGAGAATATAGACCACTATAATTTTATTTGTTGATATCAACTCGCAAACAAACATTTTGAAATGAAATTTGGAATTCATTTTGAATTTAGAGCGAGTTTGAGAAAATTCCAAGATTTGAATTTTTGGGATGCTACACTAGCTGCATGTGCATGAATTGCAACATTTAAAATAAAATTTTATTGTTTCCATGCATGCCAATTAATTTCCATTCATTGCACATTCCTATCATCCTAAATTTATGCGCATATAGTAGGAAACCAATGTTTACGTAGTGTACCAAATTGCTAAATATCTATACAGTGTAGCATAATTAGTATCATCAAATATCATAAACTGGTTATAACGATCCTAGTTGCATGGCTATTGGAGTGATGCTATATTTATGGAACCATCCAATTTTTGCGCGCGTTGAATGCAAACGAAAATGTTATCCAAAATTTGCGTACATGCAATGAAAATTGCCAGGATCTACCATAATTATCGGACCATAAAAATAGAATCTGCATGCATGTACGCACATGTGCACGTGGTCTAGTGGCTGGGTGGGTTTTTATGCTATCTCTGTGAACTATTTACGCCATTCGCCAAAAAATAGAACCGCAATTTATGTCTTGCATCCCATGCGGGAGGTTGGTTGTTGGACCGGGAATTTGATCGACGCATGTCGGTGAGGTTGACCTGGTGCATGGACGAGGACACACCTTACATCGTAGGGTGGGGTGTAGGGACACACGTTGGTACGGTCCAATCAGGTTGGGTGGTCGGCAAAGATTTCCTCTAACATTTGGAAGCACATGCCTCCTAATATACCCTCTCATAATATATATATCTATACTATACTTAAAGTGTGGCAGAACCTCCCAAGTTATTGGGCCCACATGCACCTGCCCTTGTCTCAAAGACCTCAGACTGCTATGCATGTGCACCATATAACTTAACAGGATCCGTCCGAGTGTCGCAAGGACCTCGGATAAACCACTTACAACCAGAACCGCGGGATTAAGTAACACAAATCACACACACCAATATTTTTGCAGCGAAAATCTAATTACCAAATTTTACAAGTTACAAAAAGTTTTACATTATTTTATCGGAGTGATTACGAAAGTATAAGTTTGAAATATATGCTAGCTCAAGTGACCATCCTCAGTAAGAAGTATAGAAGGGTTACTTAGACTTATAAGAAGGCCGAGCCCACTGGCACTTAACACCATCATCAGTAGCACAAAACTATAACCTGAAAAACAATAGGGAATAAAACCCTGAGTATGGAATTACTCAGCAAGACTTACCCGACTAAAGAAAAGACTCTCAAGGGTATGCTGGATATGGGAATCAAGGAAAAGTTTTAGCAAGAATCAAATTAGATACTTTTGCAGAAATAGCTTACTAAAGTGAGTCCTTACTTTCAATATTTTAACGCCAGATTAAATATTAATAGACTCTGTTTGCATCTGGTCTAATTTCACCATCTCATCAATACAACATCATTTTTATTCATGAGGTTCACATCCTGACTTAGGTTGCAGGTCAGTGACCAAGTCTTCATGTCTGCGAACTTACGGCGATCCGAATCGATTATACTCAGCTAAGGATGTCCAATCACACGACATATGTAGCACTTAACCCTTGCATATGTCAACTCGCCACCGAGGTTCTTAAGACCAGATCAGGTTCACGCCAACTGAGAGCACAGATACACCACCGTCCAGCCTCTTGCCATGGAGGGTACATGCTACTCTCGCCATCTCTCCACTCCCATTGTGTGGTATCTTATTTTGGTTTTAGTCTGCCCGAGGCAAAGCTTACCCATGATGAGGCATGTGACCAGTTAAAGGGTCCTCGGTCAGCAGGCCTACATACGCATCCAATCCTTAATCAACCTAGGTAGAACATCACCTGTTCCTAGCCCAAGTCTCGATTTAAGTACTTCCACCCTTAGGATTGTTTGTATTCCTTAGGATGAAACGAGCATCAAAGGGAACTTTGCAGTAAGATCCCACCACGCTCTTAATGAAAATATTCTTGCAGGTAGAAGCTATCTTTCCTCAAGATAACCCCTGAGCTAGGCCTTAATGCAAAAGACAACCTCTATCCACAAGATCTGAGCAGGGCTAAGCATTTTTGTAAATCATATTTTGATACTTCATCAGAAGTATCTATAAAGGTATGGATATCAAGGAAGGCAATGCATCAAAGGATTTCCAAGCAACTCCTATAAACCTAATGCACATTCACTAGACTTAAAGTGTGTAAAAATAATTTAAAAACACAAGGAAGGGGTTGCATGCACCGGGGCTTGCCTTTGTTGCAGAGAAGAGGCTTCAGATTCCACTATCAACTACTTAGTTAGATGGCTCCTTCACTTGATCAGCAGATACTTGAGTAGACTCCTCCTTCAAACATCACTTCTTCTAGGTGTTCTACAAGTCAATCACAAATATATGAATGCTTATGTAATGGTATGAAATGCAAACTCTTAGTTTTCCATAGCAACGAGGGGGGGAATCAAGTTAACAAAACTTATCGACCAAATGACCCTCTACCATTCCTCCATAGGGACCTTAGGCTTAAATCTCTTGGATCAATCATAAACAAATTCCAAAATCCATAGAAAGACACTGGACCATAGTGACATAAATTGAAGCTGGTCTGCATTGCACATGTCTGATAGAGCTAGTTAGGACACCATTTACTTCCAATTTGAATAGTACCAAGCCAAGATTCCATAAGTAAACTTGCTTACTAGTACTTGGTCTCCAATTTACAACACAAAATATATCTCCTAACTGCATAGAACAATCCCAAGGAAACTCCAATGTTGAGCCAACATACTGAAATGTCCAATTTCTGATGTCTAGAACAGCCTAACATCAACCTGACAGCCTAACTTTGAGCAAGATTTACATCAAGTTCTATATAACTCTAAGGTCAAATAGCTTAATCAAGTTTGTGCTCCTGGAACAGATATACAAGGTAGCTATAATGACCAACAACTAAAGACTCATGGATTCAATGCTATAGTGCATCAAAGTTGGCCCCATTCACTGCAACCAGTTTCTGTTAACTGAAACAGGCACCCAATAAGTCTGTCGAAAGGATTTGCAACCTTGTTTACTCTAATTTTCACACAAAAACAAATCCAACTCTTTATATGAAACCTATTTTCCTTCAAATGGTCTTTGACGATGCTATAAAATTCTTAGTCCAAAGCCTTATGGACTGATCACAGAGTTTCTCCAAACTGGACACCAATACTAAAATTTTAGTTGCAGTCAACTGAATTCAGTTCAGAGAAATATAAGCCTGACAGCAAACCTTTAGGCACTAATTACTCCTAGCTCTAAGTAGTGTCAAGGGCATAACCCTCACCAAACTTTACTCCCCTAACACTGGTCTTCAAGTTTTTATAGCAACTATAGTCTAATACTACTCAGATTGGTCACAAACACCTCCAAACTGAGTACCCAACACTTCAATTTTAGGTTTCAGTTCTGAATAAAAATTCAGTCCAACTAACCTGATAGTCCAAGTTCTAGGTGGGTGAATGAAACTGCTCAGGGAAGACGTAAGTTGGCTGGTCGACGATGAAACAAAACACGGCGATAATTTGCGGTGGCGCGACTACGTTCTAGTGGGTCAACAATAGGGCAATTCATGCAGTGTCAAGCTCATGTTCCGACCAAAATAGGACCGCGAAGATCAAACAGACCACTGGGTGAGCTTCACCTGCCAACAAAGATGCTAGAACATAAGCTTGCGGGGGTTAAGACATACCACAATTGCCTGGCCACGTGAAGATGAGGTGTTGCCGGGGTGGTCACCAGATATGCTTGGCAGCTTGATCAGCGAAACTGGGCACATCCAGGGTATGGTTTGGGGAGGGAAGAGCAATATTACTATCTGAAACTACATACGGCGATCAAGGACTGAGGCAAGGATCTCTCCTTTGCTCCTGCACCTTTCCCCCCACGGTTTGCCCTTTAAATAGGCAGCGAAAAGATCATGGGGACTGGATTTTTAAACTGGCAGCAGGGATAACAATAAACAGAAAGTGTAGTCGTGGCTCACTCAAGAAAGCCCACGCCGGTGCTGCAGGGTGAAGATTATCCATAGCAAAGGGAGGGAGGTGAAGATAGGATGGCACTATTCTGGATATTTGCACAGGTGATATTTTAGTGATGAACAAATCTGAATACCCCTGCCAGCACTCCATCCCATTCTTCATCCTATTCCAAAGTTGGTCACGGCAAGAAAAACTAAACTTGATCACTTCTAGCAGGCAAAATATCAAGCCTTGATATTTCTGTAGAAGATAAGAACTCCAGACTTCAGTTACTCACATCTCCCTTATCCCATTCGAGCACAGCAGTGAGATACAGCAAAGTGACAGATCTTTTCTCCCTTCCCAACCTGATCCAAAGTTCAGAGCCCCCTCCAAAACAGTCCAAAACTTTGATACTTCTCAATAGAGCTAAGGTCTCTAAAGTTTCAGCTAGACACTTCAACCTTATCTTCATCCAACCACACAAGTGCAACCACAGGGAGAGAGTGATCTTTTTCAGTTACTCCAATCCAACACTGCATCAACTTCTTCAATGCTACTGCTCCACTTCACTTCTCCATGTTCATTGCCCTTCATCTCACAATTTCACATAGCAATAGCCCACTCTCCCTTAACCAAATTTATTCTCCATTTATAGCTCTACTTCCTTTGTATAACAACCCATGGTTGAAAACACTTAGAACAGTAGCTATGATGCACCAAAGTTGAGCCAACTTTACTTAAAATCCATTTTTTGTTAACTGCAATAGCATAACACTAACCCTGACAGCCCAACTTGGAACCCATTTTTCTCCAAATTCTAAACAGTAATAAGACTAACACTTTATAAGAAACTTGCTTTCCTTTAAATGGTCTCTAACTTTGCTACAAGATTCTTAGTTCAAAACCTTATGAATTGGCCATAAAAGAACTCCAAACTTGGCACCAATACTGCAAATGCAGTTTCAGCCAACTGAACAAAAGTTCAGTCAGTACAACTGACCATCCCTTTTTGGGCAGCTGTTACCCCAAATTTCCATGTAGCATCAAACCAAACTTGCTTAAAGAAATTTGTTCTCCTATATATGGTCTTCCATTTTGCTATACAGATCTTGGTCTAAAACCATATGGATTAATCACAACTGAGCTCCAAACAGAGCATCATTGGCTGTTTTTCAGAGTTTCAGCTCTGAACCACTAAGTCACCAATACACTGACAGTCCAACCTTTGAGCAGCTGTTACTTCACTTTTTATGTGGGATCATGTCCATCATCCTTCAATAAAGTTGTTCACCATTAGGTGATCTTGAATTCCTCTATATAGTCTACAGCCTAAAACCTCATGGATTAGGCATAAATGGGCTCAAAAACAGCAACTTTCACTGAAATTCAGTTTTCAGTAACTGAATTCAATTCAGTTTCAGCCATAATTAGTCCAACTTTGAACAAGTTTTTCTCCATTTTCTGTGTGGAATCAAGTCAAAGACACTTTAGTAGATTTGTTCACTATCATATAGGCTTCAACTTCTCTATAAACATCCCAACACAAAACATTACAGAACAGCCACAAACCAGCTCCAAAACTGCTATCCACACTGAAATTCAGTTACTGTTTCCAATCTGAAAATTTAGAAACACAGCAGCACCACTTTAAACCACTCTTTTGCCTGGATTCCAAATGTTTCTAGGGGCAAGTTGCTTAATAAAGTTTATACTGCTATAGCTCCTCTACAAGTTTGATATAGTGACCATTGATCAAAACCTCTTGGATTCCAAACTACACTAGCCCAAAGTTTGCACAAAATACTGAAATTCAGACTCTGAATTTTATTAAGTCTGAACTCCACACTTTCCAGCACCTCTACTTTAGACCAGCTCTTCTCCAAATTCCATATAGATTTAAGGCTAGGTTACTTAATCAAAGTCACACTCCTCACATAGCTTTATGACTTTGTTACAATGACCACCTTCAAAATGTTTATAGATCAGAAGTTATAAAGGACCAAAATTGCCTAGTTGCTACTATTTTCAGCAATTCCAATTTGAGCTCAAAACTGAACTTTTGTGATTTACTCCAATTTTCTTCACACAACATGGGAATCTCCAAATAAGAAATTGATTCACTTTTCCAAGCTCCACAACTTCGATATATGGACTTTTGTCAAATTATTTCTAGAGTTTGAATTCCTCTTTTGGGCTAGTTTTAGGGTTTCACATGTTCTTCATTTTCTTCAAGTGTTTCTTCCACTTGCTTTACCTTGAAAACAAGGTTGCCATAGACTCTAGGACTTGCCTTTAGCACTTGAAGTCTCCAAGCCAATTTGTTACTTGCTCAAGAGGTGACCTACTCTTGTCTAGCTTAAGCCAAGTCCTTAACCCAACACACAACATCACACTTTTTGAAAAAAATTTAACCTAGTGAATGCATTCTAAGTGTAACAAGCACATTAATGCAGATGCTTATGATGACATGTCAGAGTTTTAGTTTACGTAACACCAGGGGTGTTACATAAAGCACCAGTTTCAACGGTCGTCCCGCGTCATCTTTTTATAAATAACCCCTCACAACTATTTCAAATTAATCCGCTGTACGCCTATAGATGGTCAAATAGCAGCCCGACACGGGCCAGGCGCCCGCGGGCCACAACCCTGGTCCAGGCACGTCATGCCGGCCTGCTGACTATGCCGGGCTAGTGCCGACCTGCTGACTGTGCCGGGCTAGCCCGTTAGCCCATCGACCCATTTGATTCAATCATCGTAAAATGTTAAAAAACGGTGCAGGAGGTGGGGTTTAAACCCATGCCCTAATGGAAGAAGGGGGAGACACTGGGTGAAGGCGTCTAACTAGTAGAACATCATGCTCAGATGTTTTTAATATTGAATATAAATTATATATATATATATATATATATATATATATATATATATGTGTATACGTTTTTTGTAAAATAAAAAAATATAATCGTGTCGGGCCGGGCCAGCACTACGGGTCGAGGCTACAGCCC
Organism: Zea luxurians; assembly: GCA_029449295.1. NCBI lineage: Eukaryota > Viridiplantae > Streptophyta > Magnoliopsida > Poales > Poaceae > Zea > Zea luxurians. The sequence continues at coordinate 4,602,198 of JAOPSE010000005.1, read as the reverse complement.
AAGCACGACATGATGTTTTTGGCTCTTGCAAGCATTAGATCGTTTTTGAGACCACATTGGCGCAATGAACTCTGGTATTTGAGGTTACTGAATTGGATGGAGCAACAATGATTTGTCACACTAACAGTAAAAATGAAAGGTTATTTGTTGGTTTTAAACGTTAGTAATTGCTACGAAGTAGTATAATTTATATGGAGCGCATCTAGTTTTTATTGATGCCTAACTTTAGCAATCACTTCATATTTTGATCTATCTTTTTTATAAGTTTGAGTTCATGTGACTTATTTTAGAAACTTGAGCTCACAAATTTTCTCTTATTTGGTGTCTGTATGGTGGAATTATATCATTTTAGAATCTATGTTCGTTCAGTCAGTCATTGTGAACTCTCTTCTAATCGCTCATTTCATTGGCCGTGTTGTAACAAGACATATTGCATGGAGTAAACAATAACATCAGTTAGCCAAATCAAAAAAATATTATACGGAAAGCAGAGACAATCAATAAAAAATCTTGAAATTTTTTGGTGAATAGTTTATATAGATATTGTTGTAAGCCGTCGCAACGCACAGGCAACCGACTAGTATACTTAAAGTACCAGTTTCAACGGTCGTCCTGCATCATATTTTTATAAATAACCGCTTACATCTATCTCAAATTAACCCATTGCATCCCTACATGCACACAACCTCCACGTCTGGCCCGTTAGCCAATTGGGTGGTTAAATTAGCGTAAAATATTAGAAAAGAAGTGGTGCAGGAAGTGGGGTTCGAACCTAAGCCCTGATTGAAGAAGGGCAGGAGACACTAAGTGAAGCCAACTAACTAGTAGAACATCATGGTTAATTGTTTTCAATATTGAATATAAATTGTATATATGTATATACGAGTTTTGTAAAATAAAAAAATATATAATTGTGTCGGGCCGGATCAGCATTACGTGCTGAGGCTACGGCCCAAGCACGACACGACGATCGTGTCGGGCTGGTCCAGACACTATTAAATAGGCCGTGCCCCGGACCAGCCCGCCAGACACGACTCATTTGACCATCTATACCTCCGCACGATAATGATGATCATCGCCTCAGTTGTCGCCACCCCATTCGTTATCCTGCTTCTTTTCTCTCTCCCCTCATGCCTTTCACGTCCACGCCATCCATTCTCGGCAGAGGGCGTGGGAGCAGGCACCTCCTCTTCGTATTCGTCCGATACCAGCCCCGACACCGACCCACGCAGTGGCTATTACACGTCCACGAGGGTGTTTCACAGCATGCATGCACCATCGTTTTCGCCGTCATCGGACGTCCCGTTCGTTTTCCCAGCCTTCACCCTATTCTTCCTCCCCAACCTGCTGCCCCTGTCCATGGTCGCAGCCGCAAGCCGACCGACGCTCGTCGACGTGGGTACGGGTGAGTCGGTCTTGCTCCTGGCTTTTCTTCGTGCGTGCCGCGTAGGTTATCTTGGCGATGACGAGTTCAGATCTAAGATATTGGACAACCAAGGCCCGTAGCGCAGCAGGAGTCGGCATATACTACATAGTTGGTGGTGGTATTGTGTCGCCTCGGCGGGTCTAGGTCTGGAAGGCACTCGCATTCTCTTGCCCTTTTCGAACTGACGCCTGGTGCAGGCGCCTCTCGGTTTGGAGCTGCTCTGGCTGGGCTTCTTTCTCCGCTTGCGTGCTCTCTCTATGTATGTATCTAGCAGTATACTACCTATGTCGCCTCCAGATGTCCATGTCTTCGTCGTATCCTTCTCCGACAATGAACATGTATGACTGCCTCTTCCCCTTCCTTTCCCTTCCTACCCTACGAAACCTTAGAAGTGGGGAAGACAAGGGATGAAGGTCCCAGATTTGCTGTCTATGGTACTCATTCGATGGCTTTGCATCATTTGTCTACATGGCCTTTTCTTTATCACGATGTCGACTCGGTTAGTCAAATAAAAAAATTATGCGGAGAGCAGAGACAATCAATAAAAAATCTTGAGATCTTTTTGGTGGGTAATTTATGTAGGTATTACTATGAGCTGTTGCAATGAAGGGTAACCAACTATATATATACTGCCTTGTAAACGATAATGCACTCTTTATCGGACGGTTTTGTTCGGCTGCACTATGATCCTTTATCCGACTGTGATGAAAAACCAGTTGGACTTGTTTAGCTGCATTCGCAGTCATCTCTAGTTAATTTTTAACATATTTACATTAATAATATATATATGGATTGAACCAGGTACGAGTGCAGCCAAACAAAACTTTCTTAGATCAATTTATCCCAATAAATTTCGGTAGACCAAACAAAACAAGCACTACCGGAATCAGCTTCTTTGCCGTGTGTCTGAGACACACGGCAAAGGCTATTTTACACTCGGCAAATGCTTTGCCGAGTGTAACACTCGGCAAAGAACGCTCGGCGAACCGTACATCGGCAACAACATCTTTGCCGAGTACTTTTTGTCGGGCACTCGGCAAAGACTTTGCTGAGTGCCATTTGGCACTCGGCAAAGAAAAGTCACCGTCACGGCGCCAAGTGACGGTGACGGATCCTTCGCCGAGTGCCCACGGCGACACTCGGCAAAGGAGGTTTATTTGCCGAGTGTCTGGTGGACTGGCACTCGGCAAAGAACCCTCCAGTGGGCCCCTTTGCCAGTCCCTTTGCCGAGTGCCTTGGCAGTGGCACTCGGCAAAGACATCTTTGCCGGTTCCCAGGTTTCCTTCTTTGCCGAGTGCCATTTTCAGCACTCGGCAAAGATGTCTTTGCCGGTTCCCAGGTTGCCTTCTTTGCCGAGTGCCATTTTCAGCACTCGGCAAAGACGGCTTTACCGGTTCCCAGGTTGCCTTCTTTGCCGAGTGCCATGGTCAGCACTCGGCAAAGATGGCTTTACCGGTTCCCATGTTGCCTTCTTTGCCGAGTGCCATGGTCATAGCACTCGGCAAAGAACCCTTTGCCGAGTGTTACACTCGGCAAAGTGACCAGGATGTCCCTTTTTTATTTGTTTTTGCTGTTCCATCCAAACAAACAAAAGATATATATCATTCACATCACATTATATATCAATCGCATCACAGAATGAACACATTTATCATCAACACCATATATATCACAAAGTGTCACTAATATAAGTCTCACAAATACAAGTATGTGTATTTACCAAGTATGGATCACTAGCCAAACATCACCAACTGTCACATATATATCACAAAGTGTCACTAGCCAAACATCACCAACACTCACAAGACCAAGTCTGGATCATCAACGAGGTGGGCATCTGGACTGGTTCGGCGAAGGGCTGGACGAAGCATGAGGGTTGTTCGACGCCGCCGATTGACCCTGCATAGAGAATAGATTGTATGTGTGAGAACATATGAATATATATCATGCAGTACTAAAATTTTGATACTCACAGGAGTAGTGAACTCAGCAGGGTCAGTTGCAGGGAACAACGGAGGTGGTGGAGCATGACCCTGTGCGGCGCCAAGGCTCTGCACGTACGCGAACAAATCCGCCATCCTCTTCTCCAGCTCCTCACGTTGCCTCCTCTCATCATCTAGCTGAGTCTGTAATATTTCGCCCTAATGTTACGATAATGCAAAGAGAAGATATATAAAAATTAATGAACGATGAATAGATAAGGAATAACCTGGAGTTGCTGGATAAGATGCTGTGAGGTGTCCTGCCGAGGTCGTATGGCTGGGCTCGCGCTCGTGCTCCTTGCTCGCACCTGAAAGAGAGTGGGAGTGGAGGACGAGTCGATTGCCCCGTCGGCAATCCAGTACCGCCCATGCCTCTTGCCTCCTCCGACCCTCATGAGGACATCTCCGTCGATGTCCTCGGTCCTCGGATCGTAATCTGGCCCATGGACCTCCTTGGCCATTGCGGTGTACTCACTGAGTCGGCTGTGGATGGCGGGGTTGGTGTACGCCTCGGGCCTGTCATCCGGGTTGTAGGTGACGTCGGACGTCGCCTTCCCCTTGTGGGCCATGGCATATGCCGAGAACGTGGAGCAAGGCGCGCCACCATGTGCCGCCGACTGCGAGAAAACCAACGATATGGTTAGAAATCATGTCTAATCGAAAGTTATATACCTAAATAAAAAAGAGCGCGTACCCATGCTTCCGCGTATTTGCCCAGGCTGCGGCTGCCTTGATGGTGGGAGGGACCTTGCATCAGCAAACGCCGTTCCCGGCTAGCGTTGTGCGCCTCGTCCCACTCAGCCGAGCACCACCTCTGCACCATCTTCTCCCAGCACTCAGGATGCGCGGCGCACCAATGAGGAATCATCTAAAAAAATATAAGTACACCGCATATCAGAAGATAAGAATAAGCATATTTAGTACCAATAATAAAGTTTTGTATTTACCTGCAAGTACTGGTCCGCAGTCAATGACATGGTTCGGGCGTCCTTCTTGTTCACCTTCTCCCCAAGGACGGAGCCGTGGTAAGTGACGATGGCCTAGATGCGCGCCTCGTAGTGCATGTCAACGACGAGCTTCTTACAGCACGTCGTAGACACCACATCCGCCCTGGCCTCGTATCCAGCATCGCACCTGAAGAAATCCTACATACAAAGACGATGTATCCATACATTATTTAAAGAATATGCAACAAATGCGACTTATTAAACAATATAGTGCGAGGAAGACTTACCCACAGCTCTTGCTTGACCCGCTCCGCCTTGTTGTTGAATTGTCTGCCGTCCCGATCTACTGCATCGGGGGCGACGACGTAGTGGTCGAAGGTGTACGCTGGGCTCGTCACTCCGGCGTACTCGACAAGCCCAGGGAAGTGTTCCCGGCATAGAAGGCCGAGGATGCCATTGGGGTTGCGGCCGTGACCCCCTGCAGTCTCCAAAACCATCCAAGACCTGTCGAAGTGATTAAGATGAAGTATTAGTTTCTATTATTAATTTGAACATATAATATGAAAAAGCAGCAACAACATCTAAAGTTACCTACCTCTCTCCATCGGGTCGTATGAGCGGACGTCTGTCACGAAGAATGGGTCGCTTAGGTAGGCTCACGGGACCTCGCAGGTAGATACTCCTCGAACCTGAGGAGCCAGAACCTGAGACGTCCTGCTGAGCGGCGGCGTCGTCGTCGTCGTCCTGCTGCGCCGCATCGTCGTCGTCCTGCTGTGCCGCATCGACAGCGGCTTGCTGCTCCACCTGCTGCTGTACGACGTCGTCCTGCTGCGCCTCCTCCTCCGTCCTACGGGTGCTCCTCCTCCCCCTCCCCCTCCCCCTTCTCGTCCTCGTCCCACCGCCCACCATCTTTGTCCAACAACCTGCAATTAAGAGTAAACAATTAAGCACAGATAAAAAAATATGTATTTAGAAACATATGCAAAATAAATGAAATATAGCATTACATCGATTAAAAATAATCTTCATATGTGTCCGGGTTAGCCGGATCATAAGTGTCATCATCACTATCAACCATTTCATAGTCAACATCATCTGAAGGCACAACTTCGTCATTGGCATTGCCTTCAAGTATTTCTAAGTCATTCTCATTTTGCACCTCATCATCCTCGTCATCAACAACCATTTCAATATCTACTTCCATTCCGATCGCTTCGGTTAAGTCTATCTCAAATTGCCCTTCGAGCCCATCTTCTTGGAAGAACTCTCCGTCATATGTGTCCGGGTCTAAGTTATAATCTTCATAGTTTGGAACAGGTAATTTAGCGTGCGGTGATACCTTATACACAACATCCCAACCCTTAAGATGTTGTTTCGTTTGGCACGCATATGGAAGATAATACACTTGTGTGGCCTGTTGGGCCACAATGTAGACATCGTCTCCTGTTAAGGTGGAATCCTGTCGAATTTCGACTATCCCAAGATTAGAATGTGTCCGTCTCGTAACTTCAGGGTCAAACCAATGACATTTGAATATCACTGGAGTAAGAGGTTTGGAACCATAAAAATTGAGTTCATATATTTCTTCAATTCTTCCATAATACTCGACCTCGTCAAGCCCGGGCGTAAAGACTCCAGAACACGTGGTTTTTCGATTGGGCCGACTTTGGTCGTAGCTTGTTGTGCGAAAACGGTATCCATTGATGTCATACCCAGAAAATTTCCTGACCCTATAGGCAAAGCCATTGGCTACTTGTCTCAACTCGGCACTCATAGACGGCTCTCTTTGGCCCTGCAAGTTCAAACACGCTAGATTGTTATATTATTCGCACGTAAGAGCAACTTGGAATAACAAACTAAGCACGTACCTTATGTTTAAACCAGGAAATGAAATCGGGCAATCCATTTCCCGCACCCTTTCTAAGAAGGGTATCATATTCCTGTGGAGTTGGGTCCCTTGATCGACGCCAGAATTCATGAAGAAATTGCTCCATGTATGGCGTCACCTCTTCAAGGTTGGTCAATACATATAGCATGATATGGCGCCACTCTTCATGTCTCAGGGTCTTGGTGGTCGAACCACTCGCGCTTCCGAGTTGCCCTCGAAAAATGCTGAGGTTCGATTCATTGCCGCCATCATTGTAACGAGGGGGTGGATTATGCACGCTCGGCAGTTTGTCACCATAGTAAGTTGTTGTGAAGTTTGACACCTCCTCCAGTATGTATGCCTCTGCAATGGAAGCCTCGATTTTGCATTTATTTCTACATTTCTTTCGGATACTCTTTAGACATCTCTCGATTGGATAGCACCAACGTCCCTGCACGGGCCCCCCCATTCGTGCCTCATATGGGAGATGAATAATCAAATGCTGCATCGGATTGAAGAAGCCGGGTGGAAAGATCTTCTCTAGCTTACACAGTAACACGGGTGCCATCCTTTCCAAGTCTGCAATCATGGTCCGAGCTAACTCTTTTGCACAAAGCTGGCGGAAGAAATAGCTCAACTCTGCAAGCGCTAGCCAGACATGCTCAGGGACATAGCCTCGAACCATCGCCGGAAGAATTCGTTCAATCCATATGTGGAAGTCATGACTCTTCATCCCTAAGACTCGCAGAGTAGATAAGTTCACCCCCCTACTAAGGTTAGCTGCATACCCATCAGGGAACATTAACATCTTGATCCACTGTAGTACTTCCTTCCTCTGGGCCCTGCTCAGGACGAAATCGGCCTTAGGCCTTCTCCATGTCTTACCACCACTAGGCAGCTTCATCTCTTGGTTTGGTCTATCACATAACTCTGCCAGATCCACTCTTGCCTTTACGTTATCCTTTGACTTATCAGGAATCTCCATAATTGTCGCCCAAAGTGCCTCGGCGACATTCTTTTCAGTGTGCATCACGTCAATGTTGTGTGGAAGGAGCAGGTCATCATAATAGGGGAGCCGAGTCAAGCCCGACTTATGTGTCCACATATGTTGCTCACCATATCCCACAAAACCACCTTCTGGGTTGGCCACGAGACCATCTATCTGTTCGCGAACTTCGGCACCAGTCATCATTGCAGGTGGGCGGTCTGTCACCACGACACCTTTCGTAAAGTTCTTGATGTCTTGTCGGAATGCATGGTCAGGAGGGAGAAATTGTCGATGTTTATCGAATGATGAATATTTGCCACCCTTCTTCAACCAAATGAACCTAAGAGCTTCATTGCAAACTGGGCATGGGAACTTACCGTGAACACACCAGGCGCAAAATAGCCCATACGCTGGAAAGTCATGCATGGAGTACTGGTACCAAACATGCATTTTGAAGTTTGTCTTCGTAGCTCGGTCGTACGTCCATACCCCTTCCTCCCATGCATGGACCAATTCATCAATCAAAGGCTCCATGTACACGCCCATTTTATTCCCCGGGTGTCCAGGAATTATCAACGACACGAATATGTTCTGTCTTTGAAAGCATACGCCGGGGGGGAGATTGATGGGGATAACGAACACGGGCCAACATGTGTATGGGGCAGCGGTCATTCCATAGGGATTGAACCCATCTGTGGCCAGCGCAACACGAACATGTCGAGCCTCTTTGGCTTTCTCATGGTGAATGGCATCAAAGTGGGTCCATGCTTCACCATCGGATGCGTGAACCATCTTGTCAGGATTGTATCGTTTGCCTTTTTTGTGCCATGTCATCTGTTTCGCGGATTCCTCTGTCATGTATAGACGCTGGATCCTCGGTATGAACGGAAGGTGGCGTAGGATTGTCACGGGGATGTCGAGCTGCTTCTTCTGTCCATCACCAGAGTCTACCTCCATGAACCTAGACGATTTACACTTCGGACAGTACTTTGCCTCAGTGTGTTCTTTCCTAAATAGGACGCAGCCCTTCGGACAAGCATGTATCTGCTCATACGTCATCTTGAGTGCACGAAGGAGTTTCTGTGCCTCGTACATGCTCTTTGGCAGAACGTGATCCTCCGGAAGCAGGCTGCCAATAACTGTCAACAAACCATCGAAGGCGTCTCGACTCATGCTATACTGCGACTTCAACGCCATTATACGCCCAATGGCATCCAGTTGAGAAACCTTTGTCTTGCCGTGAAGGGGTTTCTGTGCCGCGTCAAACATGTCGTAGAATGCCTTTGCGGTCGCCTCTGGCTCGTCCTCCGTACGTCCTTCAGCGAACTGTGCCTCGTGATAGTCGTTCAACATGTCTGCTACCCCGGCATCAGCATCGTAATCCTCGACGCGTTGTCTCACCACCTCCTCTCTCGTGCGATGCGCTTCACCATGGAAGATCCACCGAGTATAGTCCGGCGTAAATCCATTCTTCCAAATATGTTCTACCATGGCCTTCTTTGGTTTTCTTTTCCGGTTGTCACATTTGCTGCACGGACAAGGGACTAGGCTAGCTCCTTTAGCAGCTTCGCCATATGCCCGTTCCACGAAAGCATCGGTCTTCCTAATCCATTCTGGGGTGACATCATTACGTCGAACGCGGCCCGTGTACATCCACTCACGGTCCTCCATCCTCTAACATATATAACCGAGTATAGTTTAATATAGACATGTAATGCATGTACACTACGTTCCTACCTTCTAATAGGTGAGGATAGGTCCTAATCCCACCCGCGGTTGCGTAGATGGAGTTAGTTTCCATGCTCTACTCCGATCCGAGATAGAATTTCGGCAGCACCTCCCCGCTGTTCTCCGGATACACGTCCTGGCAGGGAGAGTGTACTGTCCGGAGAACAACAGGGAGGTGACGCCGAAACTCTTTCTCGGACCGGAGTAGAGCATGGAAACTAACACCATCTACGCAACCGCGGGCTGTCCAAAAAACGTGGACAATTCGAAACTGATACATTTGTAGATATGCAAAGATCTGCATATCTACACCGTATCACTTTCGAACGGGAGACGCCTAACTGGGTTACGTGATCTACGACCATGATGCGGAAATAGAGGTTATACCTAGGGTGGCGGTGGAGTCAGGCTAGTGGGGCTGTGGTGGGTCGGTGCAGTGGCGACGCGACGCGGTGCAGGCAGACCCGCAGCGGCTAGGAAGACAAGTATCTTCTCTGTAAAAAAGAAACACAAGTCTATTAATACAAAAAAAAATCGACAGCACCTCCCCTGTACAGTAACAAAAAAATCACCTAAAGTATACACTGCAAAGGTAATAGAGCAATCTAATTAGTGTTTCTAAATTGTCCAGAAACAATTTTAAATCATGAAACCAGCAATTGGTATATGTGATTTGTGTGTGCGCTCTTTCACCACTTTTATTGAGGTTGAGAGCAACACTTTTAGGTTTCGAAGTGTTTCCTGCGTGTTGGCTTTTGCACTGGTTTGAATGTTCTATTGTCTTCTCCAGTCATGTCGATCGACATTCTGTCTAGTTGACTTGACACCACTCAATTTTGGATTTTTCAAAGGTCGAATGCAACGACGGCTAATTTAGAAAACATTTTGATTGACTCTCATTCACCTTCTGATCGTCTGAATCAATCCTTCGGAAAGATATTGTTGCTCCTAGCGTCTCTCTCATTGTTCGTTTTAGGCTGAGGTAGCTGCATTCTCTTGGTAACTTCATTTTTTGGCGTAATTCTGGTAATTTGCAATAAAAGTACAGCAGTGAAGACGTGAACTGATTCGACTCATGCTGCCAAGGTCACATCCTCATCGAATCCAAACCAGTCTCTCAGTAAAGTAGATCATGTTCCTACATACCATGCATCTTATTCAAGAGCCTGTTTGTTTCCTAAAACAAAACCGCTCTATTACTACTTCCATTGTGATACTACTTGGTTTGTAGGAGAATCCAAGAAAAGTTTGCTGTGTAATTTGCGTAACGGAAGCTGAAGCTGTTGTTCAACCGTACAGTGTTTAATTTATTGTGATTGAATCTGCAAGGAGATGTACAATTTTGGTTCAGTTCGCTTGGCTTTTAATCCGTAATGACTTCTACTGTTTGTACACAATTGGCTTAATTTAATCCGAAGCCAGGAGCCTGTTCAACTTTTGCTTGAGCACGGGATACCAATTATTCTTCCAAATGCTGGCAGTGGCATCAATAATAAAGCTAGTTGCTGCCAATAGCCAAGAGAGGACAAAATTGTAGGGCGAGACAAGCACAACATCTAGGTGCAGGCCGACCCCTGATGCTGATGCAGGTCTACTGACATGACTCCTCAAATAAAGTTGAACGAACCAAACACGACACAGCTGCTTCGCCTAAAGTTCCCCCTCTAGAGAATCTGATGCATTGGCCACATCCAAACAAATACTTCTTTCTTTCTAATTTTCTTGCTAAAAGATAAGCTTTCCTGTTTTCCCAGAACCACCAATGATCCTACCATTAATAATGCGGATCTAATACTCTCTTGCACAATGATTTACACCAAGAGAAAACAAATCTATGTACGACCATTGATAACGCATTACATAATTTGTCGTCTACAATATCGTGCACAATTGAATGATTGATCAGTTGCAATTTCAGGCAAAGGAAAGGAAGGAGTGCCCATCTGGTAGACTTGTCATCCGTGATTCATAAAACAGAGTACTCTTATCAAATCTAGTTTCAAAACTCAGGTCCCTGAGGCCACTGGTGTCCTGAGGGGCCATAGTAGAATAATCTATGTCCTCGAGGTCCCTTATACTATGTGGCACTATTTAGTGATCCAAGCTCTAGAGGCCCCTTGTCTCATGAGGCACTCAAGAGTCTATGTCCCCTAGCCCTCTTGTGTCTCATGTCACTATGAAGAGTATAGGTACTCAGGTCAGTTTGGCTTGTAAAGCACTCAGCGACACAGAGACTATAGGGCGCTCTATGATGTGTTTGGTTTGAGGTCACAGTGGGATGAGTCGGGGACGATACCGTCCCCTCAATTTTTTGGGATCACGCCGCCACCAAAAACTACTCCGGAGTTTACCTCGCCCCTACGTGACTCTCATCTAAACACTATTGGAACTGTGGCTGCCCCATTCCATCCCTCCATATACATCCAACCAAACACGCCGATATTGGCCCATAAAACATTAAGCTACCTAGCCTCGCATTACAAAGACCGTTGGGCCCTTAACCATTTGGGGCTCACCTCCACCCCCAACCATGCGCGAGAACAAGGGAATTATATATGTGGCTGTAATCCTATCTCAATATAGAACAATATGTCTAGGTCCACCGAGGATAGTACTGCCTCGTGGTTAGGACCCCACATATAAAAGCCCTGATGAAAAATCCATACAGTTAGCTTATATGATAAGTCTTAGGTACAACATATTAAATGTATGACATGTGGCATTATAGGCCTGACAAGCGTGTTGTTGCCATGACATAGGTTGTAGGGTACTCGAGACTACTGTATGGTATGTGCATTGACTTTTAGCTATGTGTGGGCACGAGTATTGTGATATAAAGTATTATCAAGTATAAAAAGCTACACTGACAATATCATAGTGAACAACATAGGCCATGCATACAACATATCATACATGTCACTGCGATAGATATGGTAGTTGCCTAGTGAAAAGACATATTCAATACTATACCATGACTGAAGGCATGGCCCTAGTACAACTCTAAGAATTGGGTAAGTACAGGGTAGTTGAGATTATCTAATCGAATTTGAGGTTCATGTAACCTCTCTTATCCCTTGCACTATAAAAGGAGCGGAGTAACAATTAGGGTGCTTTGGATTTGACTCCAGTAGGATAGGACCTTTTTGGCTAGACCTAGGGATTCAAGGCCAATACTAGGTTGGACAGACCCACGCTAAACATGCATCTCTTGTATAAGATTTCACTGGTAGGTAGACATAATGGTGGATTTGGACCATTAGGCAAGAACTCCCACGAAAACCATGAGGTGACAACAAGTTAGAAGGTCTTGATGCTCACTAGTGTTTGAGCATGAAATCTTTTCCTCCTTTATATTCCTCAACCAATGAGCTAGGCCACACAAGCCATCAAAATCTCATGTAGTCCTCTCCTCTATCGCCATTGATGGTGAGACATGACATGATGAGGCTAGATAGTGTAGTACCTAGCGACCGTGCTTTAGTGCATGCATAACTAGGGTTCACAATGCACTAAGGGTGTTATTTTGTATACACCAATTTCCTCTAGAGGAGCTTAATCACTCTATATGACTCACTCCTCTAGCCTCCTATCACGACTAGGGTAATGTGACTTCCAAGCATGAGGACTCCACCTTGCACTAGTTGACTCGATGGGCTCATTGCTACCATGACATTGTGCTAACGACGTTGTCGGTCCTCTTAACACTATGGAGTTGTTCTCTTTAGTACAATGGTGCCGGACGTGAGTGTGGTACTTGTTGAACAATGGTGACAAGACATGGGAAACAATGACATTACAAGTCTAACAAATGCACTGTCACAATGACTTAGGAAACATGTAATGTGTGGCATTACAAGTCTAATAAACATGTGATAAACTTACTGTTGGAGACTCGTTCTCAAATACTAAGAGTTAAGAACAAGGCAACATAAAAAGTGTTAAGTGTTAAAGTTCTTCGTCCTTTGAAACATTATTCCCCTTCGGGAAATAATGAGTTTCGGACGAAGGTCACAAGAGACATACCTTCGTAAATATAACAAGTAATGACGAAGGATTCATATAAAACATGAAATATAATATAAACATCATAGAATCATTTCTATTTTATTAACATGAAGAAATAGAAATGATTTCAAATTACAAATATACCTTCGGTCTTGAGAGAAGATAAAAGTACAAGCGTGACGCAAAAGCAAATGCCAAGTCAGCGTGAACAGTACGGGAGTACTGTTCATCTATTTATAGACGCGGGACGCAGCCCACATAAAATTACATCCATGTCCATTACATTTGTTAATGACTTATGGAAATCTGTCAAGGCCCACGTAGTCTTTTCATCTTTAAGTCGGTTCCCCTTTCTGCTATCGCGACGAAGCTTCCCTGCGCACAGCTTCGGCTGTGCATCATCCTTCGTGGGGCTTGGTAATCAGCTCGTCCTTCGTCCGGTCCAGGCTTCGTTCTGACCGTACTTCATGTTCATAATTCTGAGTCGGAAAGTACCTGTTCACATAATCCACTTGGAAAACATTGTCAAATCATGTTTTTGAGGACCTTCGGAGGACGAAGGCCCCCAACAGTAGCCCCTCGCAATATTAATTTGTTAATGATAAATTCAGATTGCGATATGGACGAAGGCCTTGAGCCGAAGGTCCGAAAAAACACCTTCCCTTTGCTAGAATAGCATCATTCACTGACAAGTGGGGTCTTTCAATTTTGAACGCCCTGGGCGTATAAATAAGATCATACCGCAAACTTATTTGGTACACGCTCTTGCCATCTGCTTCGGCCCACTACATTTTTAGCTCTTGTGCACTACGATTTGTTGATCTTTTTGTTTTTAAAGCTTCGGCCTTGAAAACACATTTTTTTTAGCGCTTCCGAAGATGTCTGAAGGTAAGAAGATTGCTGCCGAGACGAAGCTGAGCCTCGAGGAAGAGAAGAACTTGGGGTTCCTTATAGCAATGGCGGAAACCAACACAGAGAAAATCACCAAGGAAATTCTTGAAGGTTTGTCCGAAGATACTGATGACAGCGACAGTTTTGATGTTGAAAGTGGTGGGGAAGAATCCGAAGATCGACCATGGCGACCAAGTCACACGGTTTTTGGGAAAACTACTATTAAGCAGAGCCACATTGATAATATGAGGGGGCGGTATTTTCGGGATATATCTATTGTGAGGGCTGATGCTGGAGAAAAGACTTCTCCCACCCCCGAAGAAGATGAAGTCGTAATTTTCCGAAGCTTTCTCAAGGCTGGGCTTCGATTCCCGCTAAGCAACTTTGTTGTTGAGGTACTGAAAACATTCCAAGTCTACCTTCATCAACTTACTCCCGAAGCTGTCATAAGAATGGGGATGTTTGTCTGGGCTGCAAGAAGCCAAGGTTTAGAAGCAAATGCTAAAAGTTTTTGCAACATTCATGAGTTGTTATATGAGACGAAGCCCTGGGGAAAAGAACAATATCACAACAATTTTGGGTGTTACAGCTTCGGTGCCCGCTCCGGGTCAAGCCGCCCTGTGCCAACCTTTCGGAAGAGGTGGCCCGGAGCCTGGATGACTGAATGGTTTTATGTAAAGAATGACTTATCGGTGCAAGAAGATGTCAAAAGTATCATTATGCGCCCCATCTGGCAACGCTTCGGACTTCGAAGGCCGAAGGTTGAAATGGATGAAGCAGCCGAGGAATGCCAAAGAGCCTTCGGCGTGGTCTGCTCTTTCATTGGGACAAGGGACTTGGTCCAAGAGCACATTGCCTTCAGGGTATGGCCACTTGCAGGAAAGTGGGAAATGCCGATAGAGACCATCAAAGAGTCCGACGAAGGCGGTCTAGTTAGACTGAAATACACATTCAAATACGGAGATAAGTTTGTTGAACCTGATGATGACTGGCTGAAAAGTATTGAAACATTAAGTGACGAACTACTTGGGGCATATTCGAAGGCTGAGAACACTGCGTTATCAGCAGCCTTCGGAGGCCGAAAAAAGAAAAGGCTCAACCGGGTGTTTGACGCAGTCGGGTTTGTCTACCCTGACTATCATTATCCGGTACTGGGTCGCAAAAGAAAAATGACTTCTCCGGCAACAGAAGCTACCACGAGTGCCACTAATGAGCCAGCGCCGCAAAGGAAAAAGATGAAGGTGCTCACCCACCGAGCGCGCTTCATCGAGCCGGCCACAGTGCCAAAATTTATTGGTGAAGTCTCTCTGGCCTCTGAAGCTACAGAACCAGCTGCAGTGCCGAAGATAGGAGAGAAAACTGAAGCGCTTCTGGCAGAAAAAGCAGAAAAATCGAAGATTGAAGAGCGGAAAATATCGGAAATCTTAAGTCCTTCAGCAACTGTTGAAACAACAAAAAATCAAAAGGGGCCGTCGGTAACCCCGAGAAGAAAAAGAATGGTGAACGTGTTAGATGTTTTGGAGACAATTAAGTCTTCGAGCACAACTCCAAAAGGGACTATTGAAGTTGCAGAAGTGTCTACCGAAGCTGAAGTTGCTGAAGCTTCGAAACAACAACCTGAAGCCGAAGCTGGGCCCTCAGAGCCCACCAAAGAACAATCTTTGGAGACCGAGAAAATATCAGAACCAGCTTTGGTTGAAGAAATTGATACTGCCGCCCCCGAAGCTCCTTCCAGCGCACGCGATTACATCGTGCGACATGCTTCGGGGAAGAAATTATCCGAAGAGGAAACTTACGAAGCTAACTACTATGCTAGAGAGCTAAAGTATCCGAAGGGGGCGATAGTATTCAATGGGACAAATGAAGATGACTTCCTATACTGCCTCCCTGATAACAAAGAATTATCTGTCTGCCGAGAGATGGCTAGAAGTATGGGTTTCCCGAAGCTCGAAGCTGGATTGTGTGCTATGACGAAGGAAGACCTCGCAGACAGTCTTGCATACAATAGCTTAAAGGTATGGGAATTAAACGCTTGATAAAATTTTTATTACGTAATTCTTTCTTTTATTCTTATATAGATTCTTTTTTGTATAGGGTTTAATTTTAAGCAACGCATTAAGAGCACAAAAGAGCGCTGAAGATGAAAGCTACGAAATTGCGTTCAACAATCTACATTCAGAAGTTATTAAACTGAGAAACGAAGCTCTAGAAAAAGACAAAATTCTGCTTACATTAGTGGACAAGGTAAAAAAGGACGAAGCTGCTGCGAAGATTCAGACCGAAGCTCACAAACGCGAGATTAAAGATCTTCAGAAACAACTGGCCCGGGCGAAAGAAGAGCGCATACTTGAAGAAACAAGACGGGAATGCAGCGACCAATGGGCTGATCATTTGGAGGCAACCGTGGAAGAGCTTCGGTCTTCTAAGAAAAAATGCTACGAAAAATCCATGGAATGCGTGAATAAAATTAAAACCAGCTTCGCCAGCGTGGGCGCCTTTTCCAGCGAAGAGAATTTCTCTCGAGGCAATCCCGAAGGTCCACTGGAATGGATTAGTCACGAAGCAGAGGCCTTCGAGGAGATCCTGAGCAGTCGTGGCGACATCTGCGCTTTTTCGGGCGCCAGGGGAATTGCTTCTGTCTTAGAGAAGAAAGGTTGCGGGCATGTAAAATTTTTAGCTCAGTCCGAAGCTGCCTTATCTTCCGAAGACATCAAAGACCCCTCGGCCGAAGCAAGCGTGGTTGGTGGCAAATTTTTTACTGATATCTGGAACGACGGCGGCCGAGGAATGGCGCAAGAAATCATCCAAAGGAGTGAAAAAGGCATCCATGATGCTAGGAAAGTGACAGAAGCTGCCGAAGGGCAAATAGGTATTAATTAGTCGTTCTTATTGTGTTGTAATTTTTATTTCAAACTTTGTTCGCGATTTGTAATAGTAATGAAGAAATGTTCTCTTCCCTCAGAACCTGCTGGATCGACTGCCGACCCTCACATAAAAGGAGATGAGGAGATTAAACGAATGGCCGAAGCTATCATGGATAAAGTTGTTGATCAACTTCTAAATGAGGTCGCCGAAGCAGTATTAAGAGAAGACTAAATGTTATTAGAAAAAACATTGGAAGTGTGATCTTTGTAATATTTTGTACATTTGAATGTAATATTCAAGTCTCTTTTCATCATTCAATTCTTTACGATGCATGAAATTCTATATACATACCATTTTTTAGCCTTCGGCGAAAAAACACCTTCCCTTCTTTTCATGCTTCGTGAAGAAAACATTCTCCGTTAGAATTGTTCTGATAAATCACATCCATACTTCGTGTAAACATTCTCCGAAGCTATACAATTTTGATATCACTCTGATGAAGCTCATCCACATTTCGTAAAAACATCCTCCGAAGCTATTTTCGAAGATTATCATTGTATTCCCTCGTGACTTTACATAATTTGCTCTTTCTCAAAGCATCCTTTCGAAGGTTGATACTGTGTCCCCTTCTTTTGCCATATGCAACATGATGTATGATGCTTATGCTATGCAAGATGATGTGATGATGTTATGTTATGCAAATGACATTTGTTCCGAAGACATACACAAAATATATTTGTAAGCTCTGCATTCCCTTAGGAACGTCTTTGGAGCTTCTTCGCCTTTTATTTAGGCGGTATAAGCTCTGCATTCCCTTAGGAACGTCTTTGGAGCTTCTTCGCCTTTTACTTAGGCGGTATAAGCTCTGCATTCCCTTAGGAACGTCTTTGGAGCTTCTTCGCCTTTTACTTAGGCGGTATCAGCGTTGACTTTTCGCTGTATGCTCTGCATTCCCTTAGGAACGTCTTTGGAGCAAAAAACTTACACTGCGCTCCCTTTGGAACGGCTTTTTGTAACTTCGGCCACTTACTCTGCGTTCCTTAGAACGACTTTTTGTTGCTTCGAAGGATTTTTAACAATTCGAAGGTCCTCCTTGTTACCGCAAATATTTAAGCTTCAGCAACTTAAGCTTGTGGAGAAGATAGATTTTCCTCATAACCAACCACAAAACTATTATATGAAAACTGAAATGTTCTTTTATTACACAGAAAATAGAACTTAAACGGAAAAACTGTTATCAAAGTAGGATATCTGTCAATAAATGTGCTTCGATTCTGGCACAGTACTATTGACTGTGCGAGCTTCAGATTGCTCTCTGAGATCCCTTTGGTGCGGAATATATTGGCTCCCTTCTGGCTGTTGGCCTTGTTGCAGCGGAGGTGGAGGTGGGGGCTGTTGCCATGAAGCTTGAGGTTGACTCGCCGAAGCTACGGAAACTACAGGGTGGTTGCCCACATATTCCGGGATGTAAGGCTGATGGTACGAAGCAGTATGCATGACCTACTTCGGCTGTCCCTGTTGCGCTGCAGCTTCTGCTAGCTCCTTTTGTTTCTGGATGGTGACATGGCACATCCTGGTGGTATGGCCCTTGTTCTCACCGCAGAATAAGCAAAATGTCCTCCTTGGTTGATCTCCAAATCTCCCGCCGAAGCCCCTGGCGCCTCTGCCTCTTGGAGCTGGTGGCCGAAAGAAAGTTTGCTGTTGCCCCGAAGCCTGTGAGGAGCACTGCGGCCTGTTCTGCTGACTGCCCTTGTCATCATTTTGAGTGGAGTTGTGGATGGACCTAACATGCCTCGGATAGAATCTTCCTCCGAAGCCCCTGGTCATCTCAGAAAACCTGAAGGCCTCCTCCCTTCTTTGGCGAAAGTCATTATCAGCACGAATGTACTCGTCCATCTTTTGGAGCAGCTTCTCCAAAGTCTGAGGAGGCTTCCTAGCAAAGTATTGGGCTGCAGGTCCAGGACGAAGCCCCTTGATCATGGCTTCGATAACAATTTCATTGGGCACCGTTGGTGCCTGCGCCCTCAAACGCAAGAACCTTCTGACATACGCCTGAAGGTATTCCTCATGATCCTGAGTGCACTGGAACAAGGCTTGAGCAGTGACCGGCTTCGTTTGAAATCCTTGAAAGCTGGTTAACAACATATCCTTCAGCTTCTGCCATGAGGTGATCGTTCCTGGTCGAAGGGAGGAATACCAGGTCTGAGCAACATTCCTGACGGCCATAACGAAAGACTTCGCCATGACTGCAGCATTGCCCCCATACGAAGACACTGTTGCTTCGTAGCTCATCAAGAACTGCTTCGGGTCTGAATGGCCGTCGAACATGGGAAGCTGGGGTGGCTTATAGGATGGAGGCCAAGGTGTAGCCTGCAGCTCAGCGGACAAAGGAGAAGCATCATCGAAAACAAAATTTCCCTGATGGAAATTGTCATACCAGTCATCTTCGTTGACGAAGCCCTCCTGATGAAGGTCTTTCTGCTGAGGCCTTCTGTTTTGCTCATCATGAGTAAGATGACGAACTTCCTCAGAGGCTTCGTCTATCTGCCGTTGCAACTCAGCTAGCCGGGCCATCTTCTCCTTCTTCCTCTGCACCTGTTGATGTAGCATCTCCATATCCCTGATTTCTTGGTCTAGCTCTTCCTCCTGAAACGTCGGGCTGACAGCCTTTCTCTTCTGGCTCCGGGCCTCCCGAAGAGAGACGGTCTCCTGGTTGTGGTCCAGCGGTTGCAGTGCTGCAGCCCCAGTCGCTGAAGCTTTCTTCGGTGCCATGGCGAAGGTCTATAGCTTCCGAAGGTGTCCAAAAAAGCTCGAAGTGGAAGTGAGTTCACCGGAGGTGGGCGCCAATGTTGGAGACTCGTTCTCAAATACTAAGAGTTAAGAACAAGGCAACATAAAAAGTGTTAAGTGTTAAAGTTCTTCGTCCTTTGAAACATTATTCCCCTTCGGGAAATAATGAGTTTCGGACGAAGGTCACAAGAGACATACCTTCGTAAATATAACAAGTAATGACGAAGGATTCATATAAAACATGAAATATAATATAAACATCATAGAATCATTTCTATTTTATTAACATGAAGAAATAGAAATGATTTCAAATTACAAATATACCTTCGGTCTTGAGAGAAGATAAAAGTACAAGCGTGACGCAAAAGCAAATGCCAAGTCAGCGTGAACAATACGGGAGTACTGTTCATCTATTTATAGACGCGGGACGCAGCCCACATAAAATTACATCCATGTCCATTACATTTGTTAATGACTTATGGAAATCTGTCAAGGCCCACGTAGTCTTTTCATCTTTAAGTCGGTTCCCCTTTCTGCTATCGCGACGAAGCTTCCCTGCGCACAGCTTCGGCTGTGCATAATCCTTCGTGGGGCTTGGTAATCAGCTCGTCCTTCGTCCGGTCCAGGCTTCGTTCTGACCGTACTTCATGTTCATAATTCTGAGTCGGAAAGTACCTGTTCACATAATCCACTTGGAAAACATTGTCAAATCATGTTTTTGAGGACCTTCGGAGGACGAAGGCCCCCAACACTTACGTACCGGAGGCGAGCGGGCGGACGACGGCGAGCGGGCGGACGACGGCGCGTGGGCGGGCGGACGGTGGGGCGCGGGCGGCGGTGAGGCGGGCGAACGGCGGCGGTGGGGCGCGGGTGGCCGGGCGCGGCCGGCGGTGAGGCGTGGGGAGGCTGGCGGCGGTGAGGCGGGCGGCGGTGAGGCGGCCGGCGGTGAGGCGTGGGAAGGCGGGCGGCGGTGAGGCGCGGGAAGGAAGAAGAAAGAAGAAGCAAAGCAGAAGGAAGAAGAAAGCCGGCCGCGCGGCCGGTTAAAGTTAGTTTCTTTGCCGAGTGCCCGTGATCCGGCACTCGGCAAAGATTTTTTTAAAATTTTAAAATATTCTTTGCCGAGTGCCAGATCGGCGGCACTCGGCAAAGAGTTCTTTGCCGAGTGTCCCCCGTTGCGGCACTCGGCAAAGGTTCTTTACTACCTCTTTGCCGAGTGCCACACATCTAGCACTCGGCAAAGAAGTCTTTGCCGAGTGTCATCCCTAGACACTCGGCAAAGTGCATTTGTATTTTTTTTATTTTGTCTCCCAAACTTTTTGTGGTATGTTCCTACACTATGTAGATCTACATGTATCATTTGTGGACAATTTTAACAGAGTTTGAAATAGCTAGTAGATTTAGTTTGTTTATTTGAATTTCTTCGGAAAATTCAAATTTGAACTGCAGGTCACTCGAAACTTGGAAAACCGTGCATGAAAAAATGATATTCATGTTACTTAGCATAAGTTATGACCGATTCCATGAGCGGACCGAAAACTTCGAGCAACATGCTCACTAAACATGGCCGTGAACTTGCCATCCACATGTTTAAAAATTGTATAAAACACAAACAAAGTCAGAAAATCATGAAACTTGTCCACGTGTCATGATATCATATGTACAGGTTGTGATAAAAAATTGAGAATGTTTGGACAAAGTTGTGAGACACTATGTGTAGAAACCTAAGAGAACTACACATGAAATCATAGAGTTTCAATGTGGATCTCTTAGGTTTGTACACATAGCGCGTCATAGTTTTCTCGAAATTTTTTCAATTTTTTATCGCAGCCTGTACATATGATATCATGACACGTGGACAAGTTTCAAGATTTTCTGACTTTGTTTGTGTTTTATACAAGTTTTAAACATGTTGATGACAAGTTCACGACCATGTTTAGTGAGCATGTTGCTCGAAGTTTTTGGTCCGCTCCTGGAATCGGTCGTAACTTATGCTAAGTAACATGAATATCATTTTTTCATGCACGGTTTTCCAAGTTTCGAGTGACCTGTAGTTCAAATCTAAATTTTCCGAAGAAATTCAAATAAACGAACTAAATCTACTAACGATTGAAACTCTGTTAAAATTGTCCACAAATGATACATGTAGGTCTACATAGTGTAGGAACATACCACAAAAAGTTTGGGAGACAAAATAAAAGAAATAAAAATATACTTTGCCGAGTGTCTAGGGATGGCACTCGGCAAAGAGTTCTTTGCCGAGCGTCAACTGGGCGACACTCGGCAAAGAACTCTTTGCCGAGTGCCAACCGTTGGCGCTCGGCAAAGACTGACGGCCGTCAGCTTTGGGACGGCCGCTGACGGCCCTTTGCCGAGAGCCCTATTTGCCGAGTGTTTGACACTCGGCAAACATGTATTTGCCGAGTGTGGACCTGTACCGAGTGTCCTACGCTCGGTAAAGACGCTCGTTACCGAGAGCCGAGCTTTGCCGAGTGCGGCTCTCGGCAAAGCCGTCTTTGCCGAGTGCCCGAGAAAAGGCACTCGGCAAAGCGGCCGGCACTCGGCAAAGGCTCGGATTCCGGTAGTGAAGGTTGTAAGAGTGACTCCAATAATTTTCTAAAATATTGTATAAATCATAATTTATGTAGTTAAACTAAAAACTCCAACAACTCTCTAAATAAACTTTAAAAATTTAGCTATTTCTCACCTAACCTTATTCTCTCTATATTTGACAAGCTTTTAGCAACTCTCCGAAACAACAAAGGATGATGGCAATTTCTCATTCTACTTTTTTTCCACTCGCGAGTCACGTGAATGCCGAGAAAGCCCTGTTCCAAGCCTCCAAGATGGCATCTACGATCAAATCAGTGAAGCGAAGCATTTGCAAGCTACCAGCACTCCATATTTACTTTGAGAGTAGTGTCATAGTGTCACCCTTGTCAGGATGTCAGGTTGACGGTGTTTTTTTCTAGTAATCAAATAGATGTGGACCAGTATTAAAAAGAAGGTAATTGCAAAAATGTAAATTTTATTATGCAGACGCGAGAGAAACTGAAACCAAAGATAAATTACAACTTAAAATAGACTTGAGGCTCATTTATGAGTGCATGTATGCTGATCGTGGATGTGCAATAAAGTCTTGAACAAATAAGGTTACTAATCTGGAACATAAGATTTCTGAGATAAAAATGCTGGTCAAACACAAGTTAATATTTAGATTGAAAATCAAACTACAATCTATATTTAGAGCTATTGGAGAACTCATAATTTTTACCTCCCAAAGTTATTTACCAACTTTCTAAATATGTGATTTAGAGAGCTAAAATTTAGCTAACTATTGGAGTTGCTCTAAGGACCGGCTTGTTCGGTAGACGGGTGCATCAAACAAAGATATAAAAATATCTATACGTTTTCATTATGGGTAGACGGGTTTACAGGCACAGGTACAATATTTTTATACCCACAAATCAAACCCATACTCGTACCCACGGGTACAAGCTCACACTGAAACCCGTACCCGATAGGCTTTGTTTGGGTACTCTAGTATTAACCTCAATCCACATGTGTTGAGGTAGATTGAGGTGTAAATTATTTTAAGTTACACCCCAATCCACCTCAGGCCTTGTTCGTTTCATCCTAAAACCATGTGGATTGAGGAGTATTAGGGTGGATTGAGATGGATTTTGACTAGTAGTGGATTTATTCCCCATCAATCCACATGGATTTGAAATAAAATGAACATGTCCTCAATATATATGGATTGAGGTTACAATTTATTACATCCATAAAATTTAAATTAAGTACGAAAAATGTTTGTGCTGATATAGTGCTAACAGCTTGTGATATTGTGATATAGGGGGATACTTTACGACGATGGAGAACAGAACCATACATCATGATCACATGAAGTGGAAGGTAATAGTTTGCACAATAATTAATGATATTTAATAGGACGAAAATGCATGATATCTCCTTATTGACTTTCTTGACAAAAATGTAATATGCATTTCAGATGGGTCCCACCTCCTTTGTCATCCAACAGAAGCCCTGAATGTGAAAATGAATCTACATTTGCTGCTGGTAGAAGCAGGGTAAGTAACTGTTATATGTAAGCTGAGCATTAAATTGTTGTTCTGTTGATGCCAAAAGGCTGTTCTGTTAGAACACTATTTTTTTATCTATACACCCAGTCACCCACATTGAGACCAGTTAATAGCTTATTGATTATGTGTCAGCAACAATGAGCCTATGTAATATGTAGTTAATGGATTCATGTGCCACAGACTCGTAGTTGACTGACTGGGTGTTTGGAAGACAACCTTTGTGTTGACTGATAATATCTGATTTATTTTATATAAGAGGTCTCTTGTGAAGACAAATCTACTGTGGCACATAATATCTGATTTGTTTGGAAGACAACCCTTGTGAAGACAAATCTACTATGTTTAGGCTTTTCATTTCCACATGATGTCTCTTCTGTAATCCCCATTGCATGAATATTCATTGTTCATTGTCTTGTATTTCAGATTGTTGAGGTTGTTATGGAATCCTTGACACTCAAGGAGACCTCAATTCCAGCAAAGGTTGCTCGACCTATGCAACCAGGGGCGGATTTACGACCGGGCCTGCCTGGGCTGCAGCCCGGTCGCGGCCCAGTAACGCGAGCAATAGGTCTATCGCGATTTTGTGCCCAGCTCTGCCTCGCTGCGATTTCGTGCCCACTGTCCAGCCTCGCGCGGCCGCGCCTAACCTAATCCAGCCGCCGCCTGCTAGGCCGCCAGCCGTGGAAGACTCGCGGCACCGCGCGTCCGCGCCACCGCCCAGGCGCTCACGGCCCGACGCCCGCAGCACGCAGCGGCGCAGGCACGCAGCGTTGCTTGCCTAGTCGCTGGAGGCCAAAGCTGCCGTCCGCTGAGCCGGACCGCCGGATGAGCGGAGCCCGCAGGCCACCCCTGGCCGTAAATCCGCCCCTGGCCGCAGCGACGCTCGCCCCGCCAGCGCCTAGACCCGGAGCACCGCCGAGGCCCGGAGCACCGCGGCCACAGGCCACTGCCGTTGTCCAGCCGAGCAACCGTGAGCCGAGCAAAGCAGGGGTTTGTGATTTGAAGTTTGATTTGAATTTGATTATTTATTTGATAGTAATTTCGTGTTTAATTATAGGAATAAGATGGACATGATGTTTAATTATTGCTTGATGTTTTCAATGTGCATGGGCAGTGGCAGATCCAGGGGTTTAATTATTTTTTTTGTTTGGTTTAAATTTTTTGTTATAGTCTTAGTAGCCCCCTCTTGTATCAATTCTGGATCCGCCACTGTATGCAACAAAGGTGTCTGTCATTCTTCATAACAGTAGCGCTCATGTGAAGAACACATCTGGATTCCGAACGAAGTTTGAAGCTTGTTTGCCAGATGTTATGGAAAACTTCAATGACTTGTATCCCTAGAAGGATTACCGCTGAAGGTGATTTATGCTGCGCCATTTGTTGAATACTGGAGCTTATTTTTTTTATTCTTGATGCTCTTACATGTGCTCATGGATTTATTACTGTTCTGCAGAAGAGGGTATTGAAGGTTCTACAAGTTTGGGCAGACTGGTTCCTATTTTGCAGAAAGAACATCATCGTCATCGGAGCGGAAAGAGAGGCATGACGATGCACATGATTATCCGAGGAAACGACGTCGGAGCTAGAGTAGAAGCCGCAGCCCAGTCACAGGAAAGGGATGGAGAGCACAATCGCAGCAGAGACTACCGATCGCATGGGAACGATGTCGGGAGGGATAGGGTACGCGAGAAAAGCGCAGGCCGAGAGCGAGACGACCAATACGACAGAAGCCGAGACAGAGAGAAGGACAGGAGAAAGGGGAGGTGACTGACC
Source organism: Zea luxurians (assembly GCA_029449295.1). NCBI lineage: Eukaryota > Viridiplantae > Streptophyta > Magnoliopsida > Poales > Poaceae > Zea > Zea luxurians. Next base: position 4,576,836 of record JAOPSE010000005.1, on the reverse strand, counting down.
TGAAGCCCTCGTTCACCATTCACCATCATTTGCCTGAACCGAATGGCCCAGGAGCAAGGCGATATTTGAGCATGGTTACCCTGGTCTGCTCTCCCTGCTTTGTCTGTAATACTTTGGAGTTTTGAGGATTTCAAGTTGATGTTTTGTAGAGAAGAAGACTTGTTTGTAACTTGTTAACATTTTGTCGGATTAAGATGTACCTCGACGTTGTAGTTTATGCTCAAACTAAATGTTGAATACACTCGGATCCAGAATTGTCAGTACCAGGCAACCGAGGTATGTACTGTGATTCTTTCTTTCCTGGTCGACTGCTACTGCTAGAGGTAGCCTTAAAGGATCATATCTCTTTACTTCTCTACTAACTATTAAAGGGGCAGTGTATACTGCCCCCGCCTGCGAATCCCACCCGCCGTTCAGCCTCCCCCGCCGCGAATCCCGCCCGCGCCTTCCCCGTGGTGAATCCCGCGCCTCCCCCGTCGCGGAACCCGCCTCCACCCGCGAATCGCCCGCCGCGCCTCCACCCATGAATCACTCGCCGCTTCTCCATCTCCGTGAACCACCCAAGCGAAACGCCCGCCGCCATCCGCGAAAGCGCCAGGGCCGCACCCTCTATGGCTTCGGTGGCTAGGCTAGGCCAGCTGCGCCTCGCTGTCGTCGCTGCGGTTCTTTTGTTTTTGCAATTCCCAAGTTGTGACTGGGTAGCGAAAATGCTGGTTACTGTAGCACTAGATCAAGCATGTTGTGCGTGTCTGAAGAAATGCCAATTGTGACTTGCTGTTTGTTCAAACATGCTCCATTTAATGTAGTTAACTTAGCCATGATGTGTCCTGCGCGCATTCCATCTCTGTCCAATATGCTTAATGCATTTCTGTACTAGGTAATCCATTACCTCTGTTTCATTTTATTTCAATGACGAACTAGCTTATTGGATTTCGTCTGTCCAAAGTAAATATTTCGCTTACAGGGCCTCATTGGAGCACGGGAACGGTATCCCCCCACCAACTGTTTGTACACTTTTCTTGTAGAATTAAACTGATTTATGTGAAGTTCTTGAACAATTTCTGTAAATTTTTTGCTTTCTAAACAGGTCGTCAGCTGCCGATTATATGTTGCAATGGATGCGTTGAGTACTAGCCTCTAGGATATCACTGGCTTGGTGAACTGCACACACCAAGACTGAACTATTCATCCTCCGAAGGCTTATTTAGTTATTGATCCTAATCATATGTGTTGAGCTGGATTAGGGTGTAAATTAGTTTAAATTACATTTCAATCCACCTTAATATATGTAGATTGAGATCAATACTACAATACCCAAATTAGATTGAAGAGAATCAAATTTATCAGTGATTCTCAAAGTTGTTTGGAAGTGTCATCTAGACATCAAGAGTTCAAAATGCAATTTTGACTATCTAAAATTATAACAGGTCTTATTCCATGATATTTTTTTTCCTAAATCAGGGCTAATAGTTTAAATGAAAATGACAAAATAACATTCAATGAACAATTTTAATATTCATTTTTAAAAACCCTATGATTTTTTTGAGGTTTCTAAGTTCTTCATTTTAAATTGATAAAATAGAGAAAAAATCAACTTGGAAACTTAATGTCGTTCTTACGTAGAACAACTTTTAGGAAGTCGCTTTCATAAAACGATGAAACCGTATGCTTCTTTTTAAAAAATGTTTGCTGAGATAAGTTCCCAATCTCATTGTTTTCAAAGGAAATTATTTTTTAGAAAAAAATCATTCTCTTGGTGGACTTTTCGTTTTTAGTAAAAGTCGTTTTTTATAGACGGTTTTATAAGTGCCAACTGCCAACAAATGTTGTTTTATTTTTGAAATTTTGCACTTTCATATAAAAGCATGTTAGAAGATAGAAAAATCTGCCTGTGCCACCGGCCATCGCCCTACCATCACAATTTTAATTGAGGTTGCATCAATAAACATGTTGATGTAGATCAATATGGTTTGTGTGTGGTTTACATGTTTTAAATATAAAAATATGTGGGCAGCTAGTACATCTAAATGTCAAACAAATCCCTTTTGATCTTTGAGCTTACAAGTTTCTACGATAAAAAAGTAATTTGATTACCAAGAAACTACTAACTTTATGTATGCCAGACCTCTGAACTGAATGTTTTTTTAAGTCTTTTGTGTGCATTGAGATATTAAGTTTATACAATTTGTATGCCTATATTCTACTATACCTGATTACATGTTCATGTCATACATCTTAGGACCTGGCAATCTATTTTGACCTGTATTGCTCTTCTTGTTTATAGACACATAATGTTTCGGCGATTTTGAATTTTAGTGAGAATTGTACACCAGAATTTTTGACGCCTTACCTGGATGGAATCGTGAATAAATTACTTGTTCTTCTTCAGCTACGCAATTACTTGTGTTGAATTAGGTTTCAGGTTGCTTCAAATATATTTGTTATCATGGTTAGTAAACAATGTTAACTGCTCATGTTCATATTCTAGAATGGCAAGCAAATGGTGCACGGGGGAGCATTGACAGCTCTAGCGTCAGTAGCAGATTCATCACAGGCGTTGTTCACTTGGGAGTTTTATGCATAGTGGATCTCTATTATTGTGCATTATGGCCTCATGGGGTTGTCGTATTGTTGTTGCGCTTTCTAACTTACTCATAATAACAACTTTATATATCATTTACATTGTTTTTTTGTTTGTCTATCTGATCATAAGTTTGTAGCAATAACTTTTTTGTTTGTCCATTTACGTAGGGCAGCAACCTGCTGCGCTCTTGGAAGAGCAACCCGTCTACCACGTCCTACAGCGTTCCATTGGCTGCGGGGCTGCCAAGCCCCCAGTGGCACTGCCCGACAAGGAGGCTAGGTATTTGGGGGATTATCGGCAAAGCATCATGGCTCACGACAAAGCAGGGGCTGCGACCAGCGCGCTGGATGTTGCTGGGGGGCCGCCTGATGCTGGCGGCGGCTGCTGCCTGGGGGCCGCGGCAGAGCTCATGATCGTCAAGACCTTTGATATTAGATTGGTAGGAGCTGCGTTCCCTATGCTGACGATATGTTTCCGTTGCAACGCACGGGCACCCACCTAATATTGTATAAATCATAATTTATGTAGTTAAACTAAAAACTCCAACAACTCTCTAAATAAAATTTATAAATTTAGCTATTTCTCACCTAACCTTATTCTCTCTATATTTGACAAGCTTTTAGCAACTCTCCGAAACAACAAAGGATGATGGCAATTTCTCATTTCTACTTTTTTTCCACTCGCGAGTCACGTGAATGCCGAGAAAGCCCTGTTCCAAGCCTCCAAGATGGCATCTACGATCAAATCAGTGAAGCGAAGCATTTGCAAGCTACCAGCACTCCATATTTACTTTGAGAGTAGTGTCATAGTGTCACCCTTGTCAGGATGTCAGGTTGACGGTGTTTTTTTCTAGTAATCAAATAGATGTGGACCAGTATTAAAAAGAAGGTAACTGCAAAAATGTAAATTTTATTATGCAGACGCGAGAGAAACTGAAACCGAAGATAAATTACAACTTAAAATAGACTTGAGGCTCATTTATGAGTGCATGTATGCTGATCGTGGATGTGCAATAAAGTCTTGAACAAATAAGGTTACTAATCTGGAACATAAGATTTCTGAGATAAAAATGCTGGTCAAACACAAGTTAATATTTAGATTGAAAATCAAACTACAATCTATATTTAGAGCTATTAAAGAACTCACAATTTTTACCTCCCAAAGTTATTTACCAACTTCCTAAATATGTGATTTAGAGAGCTAAAATTTAGCTAACTATTGGAGTTGCTCCAAGGACCGGCTTGTTCGGTAGACGGGTGCAGCGAACAAAGATATAAATATATATACACGTATTCATTACGGGTAGACGGGTTTACAGGCACATGTACAATATTTTTATACCTACAAATCAAACCCATACCCATACCCACGGGTACAAACTCACACTGAAACCCGTACCCGATATGCTTTGTTTGGGTACTCTAGTATTAACCTCAATCCACATGTGTTGAGGTGGATTGAGGTGTAAATTAGTTTAAGTTACACCCCAATCCACCTCAATATATGTGGATTGGGGTTAATACTAGAGTGTACCTAAACTAGACTATAGGGTTTTTTACCCACTGGCACGCGGAGAAAATGTGCTCATTGCCATCCCTAGGCCCAGTCCCTCTTCTCCCCTCTGCCTGGGCTTGTGCTCGCGCGGCCCTCCAGGCCACCCTGGCTCTCTCGCTCGGCCCAAGCCGCCGCGCTAGCCTAGTGCCCTACCACGGCCTGCCATTCAGCGTGCGCTCCCCATGCGCAGCCCACTCTGCCTGCACGACCTGTGCGCACGCCGGGCCAGTGTAGCCCGCCGTCGCGCGTACGCGGCACGGGCAGCGCCATGCCGCTGTCGCCCGCGCGTCAGCGCCACCCTTCCCACTGTTCATCTTCAACCACCCCTCACTCTCTACTCCAAAAACCACGTGCCCATGACGCCCAAAAGGTGGAACCGCCCTCTCCCTACCTCGCCCCTCGCCCAATGCCGCAAAAGTGCCGCGCCCGCGCCTCGGAAACCGTCGTCGCACGCTGGAGCGCCCCACCGTCCGCCGAGCTCGCCGCACTCTCACCGGAGTCGTGCCCCACCCGCGCCCGTCGTGCCTCGCCGTCGTCGCCAAGGTGAGGCTCTCTCTCCTCTCTATCCCCTTGACGCCCTCTTCCCCGCGCTCTCTCCCTCTCCTATATCTTCTTCCCCGGTGAGGCACACCCATGGGCGGCGTTCGGCATGGCCCGAGCCGAAGCCTGTGCGAAGCCCCACGTTCTGTTTGCCGGGCCAAGGCCAAAGCCCTCTCCCCCCTCACGTTCCTCCTTAGTCGAGCCCGCCACGCGTGGCCGAGCCACCCCCTACGCGGTCAAGCTTGCCCTATTGTAACGCCCTGAATTTGGGGGTAGAATTTTTTTTCCTTCTTCTCCCCCACCAAATTCAGGCGTTACCCTTTCCTTTTCCCTTTTCTCCTCACTAAACCTTGATCTTTTCCAAAGTTATAGCGGGTTTTGGCTTTAGATCTCGTGTAAAGCAAAACCCTAAAATGCTTTATTTTGTTTGCCGCACCATGCTGAGCTATGCATTTATTTTGGTTGGTTGAGATTGTGGAAATCACTCATCTAAAATTGAAGAAAAGGAAAACCTTTTCCTCTCTCCCCTCCCCCCTCCTTCCCCATTTCGGCCCAGCCGCGCCCCCCCCCCCTTGGCGCGCGCGGCCCAGCCGGCCGGCCCAACCGGCCTTTTCCCCCCCTTCCCGCGTGGGCCCCGCGGCGGCCTAGCCGCGCCCCCCTCCCCCGCCGTGGGCCGCCCCAGCCGGCCCAGCCGCGCCTCCCTCCCCCTTTGGGCCCAAGTGGCCCAGCCGCCCCCTTTCCCTTTTTTTCTTCCAAAATTTCCCTCCCCGTGGGCCCCGCCCGTCATTCTCCCTCCCTCTCTCCCTCTCCCTAACCCTAACCGCCGCCGCCGCCGCCCGCCTCGCCCACGGTGAGGTCCTCCCTCCCCCTCCCCTCTTCTCCCTCCCCTTCCTCCTCCATCCCCCTCTCGTCGGCGCCCTCCCCCGCGCCGTGGGCGCGCTCGCCCCGGCCTCGGCCGCCCCTCCGGCGAGCCGCCCCGCCCCGCCCCGCCCCGCCCCGTCCGCTCGGCGCCCCGGCTCGGCCACCCCTCCGGCGAGCCGCCGGCCGCGCCCCGCCCCGGCCCGGCCTCGCCCCGCGCCGCCCGGCCTCGGCCGCCCCTCCGGCGAGCCGCCCCGCCCCGTCCGCTCGGCGCCCCGGCTTGGCCGCCCCTCCGGCGAGCCGCCCCGCGCCCGCCCTCCCCCGCGCCAGCCCCACCGCGCCCCGGCTCGGCCGCCCCTCCGGCGAGCCGCCCCGCCCCGCCCCGTCCCGTGCCCGGCTCGACCGCCCCTCCGGCGAGCCGCCCCGCCCCGTCCCGTGCCCGGCTCGGCCGCCGCCGGCGAGCCCGCCCTCGTGCCCGGCTCGGCCGCCCCCCGGCGACCCGCCCGCCCCCGTGCCCGGCTCGGCCTCCCCCGCCGCGCCCGTCCCCGGCGAGCCCCGCCCCGGCTCGGCCGCCCCCGCCCCGCCCCGGCGTGGTGGCCGGACGTGTCCTCGCCCCGCCCGTGCCTCGCCCGCCGTGGTCCGCGGCGTCCTCGCTCGCCCGTGCTCGCTTGCCCCGGCGTGCTTGCCCGCTTGCCCCGCCGTGCCTTGCTCGCGTCGTGACGGCCCCGGCGCGGCCTCGAGCTCGGCCCAGCGTGCCTATGGCGCGCGGCCCCGACATGCGCACAGCTAGTTCGCGGCGCGTGCGTGCAGCCTCGCGCGCGTGCCCGCGTAATGCGCAGTGCCTTGGCACGGCCGTCGTGCCTTCGTCTACCCCCCCAGACGTCCCCGTCTACCCCCCCGTATCTTATGCGCGCTAATCACATTGTTTATATTAATAAGATAGGAGTCTCAATTTAGAAATTGGTTACGTTAGTTAATTTGTATAGCTAATCGTCTATCTCATTTAATGTTAATCTACTAAAAGTGGTCACGTTTACATTAGTGCATGTAGCTAATCCTTTTGTTAGAACCAATTGGAACTAGAGCACGTAACGTCTAGTCATTCGCCTACCCGTAACGCGCCTCAAGCATAAGCTTCAACCCTCGCGAGACCTTTCCCCGCCTCTTTCTAACCATGGTAAATTCATTATCGTATGTGATATTCTATGCATATTTACTTTATTTGTTCTCTTGTATGGTGTACTGTTTGTTTCCTAATTTGAATGGATGGATGTATGTATGCTTGCAATCGCATAGAGAACGATTCGGTCGAGGAGCCCGAAGAACTCGCAGGAGAAGCCCCTGAGCAGCAGTCGGTTGGTGGAGGCAAGTGTCCCTTGACCTATCTCTGTCCTATTCATTCTTTAATTCACCTCCCGCTTTACACATGTATACCTAAGGATTGACTAGCTTTTGTTATCCATGTCCTTGTTTACCTATTCGGGTTGGATTATTATTGTTTAGCTTTATGCTATTGCTCAAACTCTAATCAATGAACATGATGAGATTATCTATGATACGCTGTTTTCCCTTCTCTTATTATGATGTTGTACTTGTGGCCTTTAAGGGGTCTCGAGCGGTTTCTCGAGTGCCTCTCCGTAAGGACCTGTTCTATGGATGACCGCCCGGGAAAATAGTGCAACCATGAGGGTGGAATGGGGTGCCCTTAGCTGAATAATTAGAGGATCCGGGGTGTAGTTCGCTTAGCCGTTGTGCCGTCTATGGGGCTCGGTGTATGCGGCTCGCTCTGCCAAGTTTGGGTTCGCCCCCTTGTGGAGGAGTGCGGTGCATTTAGGAAACCTAACGGGCGGCTACGTCCCCGGGGAATCTTTGTAAAGGCTACGTAGTGATGCCCTGCTAGGCCACCTAGGTAGTGGTCAATGGGGAGTAGCTCTCTCCGGGCAGAAAGGGAATCACGGCTTGTGGGTAAAGTGCACAACCTCTGCAGAGTGTTTGAAAACTGATATATCAGCCGTGCTCGTGGTTATGAGCGGCCAAGGGAGCTCCAGTGATTAGTGGTACTTGATCAGAGACACCTTGGTTTACAGGTGGCAATGGGATTGATGGTTTTGGTTATGACTATGGTGCTGGTAAGTGGTATTCTTTCCGTTTGGAAAGGGTACATCGGGCTAATAACTTGGGTTAATGCTAAAACCTGGCTTTCTATTAGTAAATAATAATCTGACCAACTAAAAGCAACTGCTTGACTTATCCCCACATAAAGCTAGTCCACTACAGCCAAACAGGATACTTGCTGAGTATGTTGATGTGTACTCACCCTTGCTCTACACACCAAACCCCCCATCCCTAGGTTGTCAGCATTGCAACCACTGCTCAGGAGAAGATGAAGCTGTGGAAGGAGACTTCCAGGAGTTCCAAGACTACGACGAGTTCTAGGCGTGGGTTAGCGGCAACCCCTAGTCGGCTGCCTGTGAAGGCCGCGTTTATCTACGTTTCTTTTCCGCACTTTGATTTATTGTAAAGACTATGTGGATGTCTTAGACATATGATGTAATCGACTATTATTTCCCTTTTTAATACTATTTGAGCACTGTGTGATGATGTTCATGTTATGTAACTGCTGTGTACGTGAATTGCTGATCCTGGCACGTACATGGTTCGCATTCGGTTTGCCTTCTAAAACCGGGTGTGACATAAGTGGTATCAAAGCCGTGCTGACTGTAGGACCGCTAACCTAGAGTAGAATGGTCGTTCTAAGGACTATAGACCTCCATCCCTGCCTTGACTTTGATATCCCTTCAAAAGTTGGTCATATCGACCAAAACCTATGTTCTACTATATATTATACCTTGCTAAAAATTGTGTTTTATTCTAATCCTTCATTTATTTATGGTTCATTACTTGTTGGTCATATTAATTATGTTCTCACTCTTTTGCTTGCGGTGTCTTTTGTAGATGGCTCGTCTTAGACACACTGCACGAAAGTCCGTCATCCCCTTCTTACCCTCCCGCCTTGCTGAGCGTCCGCTTCGCCGTCCCGTGACCGAACAGTCCAGCCACTTGGAGAGGCTGCACCACCGCCTGCATGAGGAGCAGGAACGTCGACGACAGGAGCAGGAGCAGCAGGGCTCTTCTTTCTCGCTCCACCAGGAGATATAGTCCGTGAGGAGCTGCTCCCCTGTGCTTCCTCTGGAGGCGCCCCCTGCACCACCACTGGGCGCCCCAGCCTCTGGAGTAGCTGCTGGAGGAGACCCAGACGACGGAGGCGGCGACGACAGCTCGAGCCACGACACTGACTTCTCTACTGACCAAGAGCCGGAAGGATGGGTTGCTCGACCCATCACTCGCGACGCTGCTCGCGGGTGTCACTTCCATGATGCGCTCGACACCCTGCTACGTCGAGCACTTAACCGGCTGTTGGTGACTTGTTCTCAAATGCTATGAGTCAAGAACAAGGCAACATAGAAAATGTTAATCGTTAAAGTCCTTCGTCCTTCGAAGCATTATTTCCCTTAGGATATAATGGCTTTCGGACGAAGGTAATGAAGGGCGTACCTTCATTAATTCATTATATATTGACGAAGGATGAATTGTAAAGAATATAAAAGACAACATAAACAATTGAATATCATTATCATGTATAAACAGAAATATCGCTGAATTACAAATGTACCTTCAACTTGAAGGAGAGGATAGTACAAGCGTGACGCAAAAAGCGAATGCCCAGTCAGCGTGAACAGTACGGGGATACTGTTCACCTATTTATAGGCACGGGACACAGCCCATACAAAATTACATTCATGCCCTTTACATTTGATAATAATTCTATAGTAGTCTATCGAGGTCTGAATAGTCTTTTCATCTTTAAGTCGGTTACATTTTCTGCTACCACGCCGAAGCTTTCCTGCTTACATCTTCGGCGCTGTATCGACCTTCGTATTATTCTGGTCTTCTTCTGCCACGATACCGACTTGAGTCCGAAGATACCTGCTCACACATTATACTCCAGAAATACTGTCAAATCCTGTTTTTGAGGACCTTCGTAAGCCGAAGGCCCCCAACAGTAGCCCCTCGCAATATTAATTTAAAATAATAAATTCAGATTGCGACATGGACGAAGGCTTTTCGCCGAAGGTCCGAAAAAACACCTTCCCTTTGCTAGAATAGCAACATTCACTGACAAGCGGGGTCTTTCAATTTTCAACGCACTAGGCGTATAAATATGGTCATACCGCAAGCTCATTTGGCACGCTCTTTTGGCCATCTGCTCCTGCTCACTCAATTTTTAGCTCTTGTGCACTAAGATTTGCTGAGTTTTTAGATTTTGAAGCTTCGGCTTTGAAAACAGTTTTTTAGTGTTTCCGAAGATGTCTGAAGATAAGAAGGCTGCTGCTGAGATGAAGCTGAGTCTCGACGAAGAGAAAAACTTGGGGTTTCTTATAGCGATGTCGAAGACCAATACAGAGAAAATCACCAAGGAGATTTTGGAAGGTTTGTCTGAAGATACTGGTGACAGTGACAGTTATGATGTGGACAGTGGTGGCGAAGACTCCGAAGATCGTCCCTGGCGACCAAGCCATTTAGTTTATGGTAAATCAACTATCAAAGAGAATCATCTTGTCAACATGAGAGGAAGGTATTTCCGGGATTTGTCCGTTGTGAGGGCCGACGAAGGTGAGAAGACTTGTCCTCACCCTAAAGAGAATGAAGTCATAGTATACCGAAGCTTTTTGAAAGCTGGGCTGCGATTTCCCTTGAGTAGCTTCGTTGTAGAGGTGCTGAAGATATTCGAAGTCTATCTCCATCAACTTACCCCCGAGGCAATTATAAGGCTGAATATCTTCGTGTGGGCCGTGAGAAGCCAAGGTCTGAAGCCTGATGCAAAAAGCTTCTGCAATATACACGAATTATCATACGAAACAAAACCTTGGGGTAAGGAACAGTATCACAATAATTTTGGTTGCTACAGTTTCGTTTCTCGGTCCGGGTCAAGCTGCCCCGTGCCAACCTTTCGGAAGAGATGGCCCGGCGACTGGATGACAGAATGGTTTTATGTGAAAAATGACCTGACAGTAGGAGAAGATATCAAAGGTATAATTATGCGCCCTATTTGGCAAAGCTTCGGCCTTCGGAGGCCGAAGGTTGAAATGAATGAAGCTGCCGAAGAATGCCAGAGGGCCTTCGGCGTTATTTGTTCGTTTATTGGAACGAGAGATTTAGTGCAAGAGCATATTGCCTTCAGGGTATGGCCGCTCGCGGAGAAATGGGAGATGCCGCAAGAAACCATAAAAGAGGCCGACGAAGGTGGACTTATCAGGCTGAAGTACACTTTTAAGTTCGGAGATAAATTCGTTGAGCCAGATGATGACTGGTTAAAAAGCATTGAAAATTTAAGTGATGAACTGCTTGGGGCTTATTCGAAGGCCGAAGATACTGCACTGTCAGCAGCCTTCGGAGGCCGAAAAAAGAAGAGGCTGAATCGGGTATTTGATGCAATCGGGTTTGTCTACCCTGACTATTGCTATCCCATTCGAAGGCAGAAGAGAAAAAACACAACCTCTGCAAAAGAAGATGCTGCAACTGCTCCTAGCGAGCCAGAACCGAAAAGAAAAAAGATAAAGGTCCTCACACATCGGCCGCGCTATATTGAACCAGCTTCGGTGCCTGAGTTTACCGGAAAAACCTCTTCGGCCACCGAAGCTGAAAAACCAACCGAGCCAACCTTGCTGCCAGAAGTCGCAGAAACGGCCGAAGTGCCAACAAAGATAGAATTGGAAAAATCAAAGATTTTGTTATCAGAAACGAAAGAGAAAGCCGAAGCGCCGTCCACAGAAAAAATGGAAGAAGTAAAAGAAGCAACTGAGGGATCAAAAACATCAGAAGTTTTGAGTCCTGCTGCAAATATTGAGACAGTAAAAAACCAAAAGGTGCCAGCAGTGACTCCGAAAAGGAAGAGAATGGTCAATGTGCTAGATGTTCTGGAGACAATTAAATCTTCAAGCACACCTCCGAAGGAGACTGTTGTCATCCCCGAAGAAAAAACTGAAGTCTCTGATACTAAAGCTCCAGAGCAAGAAACTGAAGCCGAAGCTGGGTCCTTAGAACCCACGAAGATAAAATCCCTGGAATTCGAGGAAGAAAAAATTACAGAGCCAACTTTTGTTGAAGAAATCAGTGCTGCTGCCCCCGAAGCATCCCCCAAAGTCCTTGATTATGTTATTCGCCATGCTTCGGGGAAACAACTATCAGAAAAAGAAAAACAAGAGGCCCAACTTTACGCCCAAAAACTGAAGTATCCGAAGGGGGCATTAATATTCAATGGCAGTGGAGAAGAAGACTTTTTGTATTGTCTCCCTGACAGCAAAGAGATTTCTGTCTGTCGGGAGATGAGCAAGAGCTTCGGATTCCCAACACTGGAAGACGGGCTCTCAGTGCTATCGAAAAATGATTTGGCCGACAACCTGGCATATAATAGCTTGAAGGTACAACAAATGGGATCTTTGCATTTTTTGTTGAGACCAAAATTTTTCGTTTGTTGAAACCTATTGACGCACACATATTTCTCTTTGCAGGGCCTGATACTTAGCAATGCCCTCAGGGCACAGAAAGATGCTGAAGACGAAGGGTGTACTATAGCCCTGAGCAACCTTCGTTCCGAAGTAATTGAACTGAGGAACGAAGGTCTCGAGAAAGATAAAATATTACACTCATTGATAAATAAAATAAAGGAAGACGAAGCTGCTTTTAAAGGTCAAGCTGAAGCTCATAAACGCGAACTTGAAGATCTTCGGAAACAACTGGCCAGAGCCAAGGAAGAACGCATTCTTGAAGAAACAAAGCGAGAACTCAGCGACCAATGGGCAGATCACTTAGAAGGAACTGTTGAAGAGCTTCGGTCGTCCAAGAAGAGATGCTATAACAAATCTATAGAGTGTGTTAAGAAGTTAAAGGCTAGCTTCGCCAGGGTCGGCGCGTTCTCAAGCGAGGAAAACTTTACTAGAGGCAATCCCGAAGGTCCCATCGAATGGATCGACCACGAAGCTGAAGCCTTCGAAGAAATTTTAAATAGCCGTGGAGATATATGTGCTTTCTCGGGTGCCAGAGGAATTGCCACCATTTTAGAGAAAAAAGGCTGCGAACATGTAAAGATTTTAGCGTAATCTGAAGGTGCTTTGTCCTTCGAAGATGCAAGGGATCCATCGGCCGAAGCTAGCATGGTTGGTGGAAAATTTTTCACCGATATCTGGGATAATGGTGGCCGAGAAATGGCCCGAGAGATTATTCAAAAAAGCGAAAAGGGCATTCACGATGCTAGAGAAGTAGCTGAGGCTGCTGAGAAGAGCGCAGAGCCCGAAGGTCAATTAGGTATTATCTAATAGTTTTTATTGTGTTGTATTTTTAGGTTTTAAGATTCGTTTGCAATTTGTAATAGCAACGCAGCCGTATCCTGTCCTACTTCAGATTCTGCTAAAGCGTCTTCGGGCCCTCAGCCGAAAGGAGACGACGAAATAAAAAAGATGGCTGAAGCTATTATGGACGAAGTCGTCAATCGGCTCCTGAACGAGGCTGCAGAAGTCGTTTTGAGAGAGGATTAAGTAAAAACTTCTGAAATGTAATATATTGTAACATTTTGTAACCCTGAATGTAATATACCTGTTTTTCTTGCTTAATTCTTTACGATGCATGAAACTTTATACGTACCGCTTTTGAGTCTTTGACGAAAAAAACACCTTCCCTTCTTTTCATGCTTCGTGAAGAAGAATTTTTCAACAATATCCAGTGTTCTGATGAATAATATCCAGGCTTCGTGAAAATATTTTCCGAAGCTACACCTCCGAAGATCAATAATGTATCTCCTTGTGACATTATGATTTTTCCCTTTTTTCAAAACGTTCTTCTGTAGATTAATATTGTGTCCACCTCTTGTGCCATATGCAACATGATGTATGATGCTTATGCTATGCGAAATGATGCGATGATGTTATGTTATGTGAGGCGATGCTTATTCCGAAGATGCACACGCATCCCTGCAATAAAACACAATCTTTTACAAGCCTCCCTTAGGAGCTTCTTCGCCTTTTACTTCAGCGAAATCAGCGTTTATTTTTCGCTGTAAGCCTCCCTTAGGAGCTTCTTCGCCTTTTACTTTCAGCGGTATTCGCGTTGACTTTTCGCGCTTCGCCTTTTACTTAGGCGGTATCAGCGTTGACTTTTCGCTGTATGCTCTGCATTCCCTTTGGAACGACTTTGGAGCAGAAAACTTACACTGCGCTCCTTCTGGAGCGGCTTTTTGTGACTTCGGCAAACTTACTCTGCGTTCCTTAGAACGACTTTTTGTGGCTTCGAAGAATTCTCGGTAATCCGAAGGTCCTCTTTGTTATCATAAATCTTTAATACTTCAACAACTTTAATACTTTGATAATCCGAAAGAGCCTGTGAAGAAAATATGTTTTCCTTGTGGCAAACAACGAAACTATTTACATGAAATCTAAACAATGTCCTTTATTACACAGAAAAGAAGACTGAATAAGAAAGACTGCTATTAAGGTAGGATATCTGTCAATAGATGTGCTTTGACTCTGGCACAGTGCTATTAACTGTACGAGCTTCGGACTGTTCTCTGAAGTCCCTCTGGTGTGGAGCATACTGGCTCCCTTCTGGCTGCTGGCCTTGTTGCAGCGGAGGTGGAGGCGGAGGCTGCTGCCAAGAAGCTTGAGGTTGACTCACCGAAGCAACAGAAACTGCAGGGTGGTTGCCCACATATTCTGGGATGTAAGGTGAATGATACGAAGCAGTATGCATGACCTGCTTCGGCTGAGCTTGTTGTGCTGCGGCTTCGGCTATTTCCTTTTGTTTCTGGATGGTAACATGGCACATCCTGGTGGTATGGCCTTTGTTCTCACCGCAAAACAAGCAAAAGATTCTTCTTGGCTGATCTCCGAATCTTCCGCCGAAGCCCCTGGCGCCTCTGCCTCTTGGGGCTGGTGGTCGGAAGGAGCCTTGCTGTTGCCCCGAAGCCTGTGAGGAACATTGTGGCCTTTGCTGTTGGCTCCCTCTATCATCATTTTGTGTAGAGTTATGAATTGATCTGACATGCCTTGGATAGAACTTCCCTCCGAAGCCCCTGGTCATCTCAGAAAACCTGAAAGCCTCCTCCCTTCTTTGGCGAAAATCATTATCAGCCCGAATGTACTCGTCCATCTTCTGGAGCAGCTTCTCCAAAGTTTGAGGAGGCTTCCTAGCGAAGTACTGAGCTGACGGTCCTGGCCGAAGCCCCTTGATCATGGCCTCAATGACAATTTCATTGGGCACCGTTGGTGCCTGTGCCCTCAAACGTAAGAACCTCCGGACGTACGCCTGAAGGTATTCTTCGTGATCCTGGGTGCACTGGAATAGAGCTTGAGCAGTGACCGGCTTCGTCTGAAACCCTTGGAAGCTAGTTAACAGCAAGTCCTTCAGCTTCTGCCATGAAGTGATTGTTCCTGGTCGAAGGGAAGAGTACCAGGTTTGAGCAACACTCCTGACAGCCATAACGAAAGATTTGGCCATGACCGCAGCATTGCCACCATACGAAGACACTGTTGCTTCGTAGCTCATCAAAAACTGCTTCGGGTCTGAGTGGCCATCGAATACAGGAAGCTGAGGTGGTTTGTAGGACGGGGGCCAAGGTGTAGCCTGCAGCTCAGCGGACAAAGGAGAAGCATCATCGAAAACAAAATTCCCATGATGGAAATTATCATACCAGTCATCTTCGTTGAGGAAACCCTCCTGATGA
This sequence comes from Zea luxurians, assembly GCA_029449295.1. Taxonomy (NCBI): domain Eukaryota; kingdom Viridiplantae; phylum Streptophyta; class Magnoliopsida; order Poales; family Poaceae; genus Zea; species Zea luxurians. The sequence goes on along the minus strand of JAOPSE010000005.1, from coordinate 4,561,525 downwards.
GGGTCTTGGTGCTGAGGCCTTCGATGCTGCTCATCCTGAGCAAGATGACGAACTTCTTCAGAAGCTTCGTCTATCTGCCTTTGCAGTTCAGCTAGCCTGGCCATCTTTTCTTTCTTCCTCTGCACTTGTTGATGAAGCATCTCCATGTCTCTGATTTCTTGATCTATCTCGTCCTCTGGTGGTGTCGGGCTGACAGCCTTCCTTTTCTGGCTTCGGGCCTCCCGAAGAGAGACAGTCTCCTGATTGTGGTCCAGCGGTTGAAGAGCTGCAGTGCCAGTTGCTGAAGCTTTCTTCGGCGCCATAACGAAGGTTTATGATCGCCGAAGGTGTTCAGAAAACTTAGAGTGTGGAAATGAGTTCACCGGAGGTGGGCGCCAATGTTGGTGACTTGTTCTCAAATGCTATGAGTCAAGAACAAGGCAACATAGAAAATGTTAATCGTTAAAGTCCTTCGTCCTTCGAAGCATTATTTCCCTTAGGATATAATGGCTTTCGGACGAAGGTAATGAAGGGCGTACCTTCATTAATTCATTATATATTGACGAAGGATGAATTGTAAAGAATATAAAAGACAGCATAAACAATTGAATATCATTATCATGTATAAACAGAAATATCGCTGAATTACAAATGTACCTTCAACTTGAAGGAGAGGATAGTACAAGCGTGACGCAAAAAGCGAATGCCCAGTCAGCGTGAACAGTACGGGGATACTGTTCACCTATTTATAGGCATGGGACACAGCCCATACAAAATTACATTCATGCCCTTTACATTTGATAATAATTCTATAGTAGTCTATCGAGGTCTGAATAGTCTTTTCATCTTTAAGTCGGTTACATTTTCTGCTACCACGCCGAAGCTTTCCTGCTTACATCTTCGGCGCTGTATCGACCTTCGTATTATTCTGGTCTTCTTCTGCCACGATACCGACTTGAGTCCGAAGATACCTGCTCACACATTATACTCCAGAAATACTGTCAAATCCTGTTTTTGAGGACCTTCGTAAGCCGAAGGCCCCCAACACCGGCGTACCTGGTCCATCGAGTATCGCTGTGTGGTCTACCAGCATAGTCGCGGAGTCTACCCGGACCGCTGGGAGGCGACCTGCTTGGTGCGCCGTCCGGAGAACAGTCTCCAGGGTGCGGAGGCCTGCTCAGAGCACTATTCTATCTCTGAGCGGGACTCAGCTGAGGCAGCCATGCAAGATGCTGCACGGCGTGCGCTTTCGCACTACTGCTCGGTTCTCGGTGGGGTAGCTGACGGTCTCAACCTGAAGTATTACCCCCGCCGTCCATCTGGCAGCACATGAGGCGTGATTGTTTCACCTGTCGGTGAGGACAATCCTAGGTTGAGCAGCACATTCAACCTAGCCGCCGTGCTAAACATGGAGCTGGAGCATGCGCTAGACGAGCTGAGTAGGGCTCGTGCGGAGATCGCCCTGCTGCGGGCTGAGCGCGCGGGACGTCGTCACCTGGATGATGGTTCCCCCCGCTCCCGTCGGGACTCAGCACCCGTACCGCTCACCTCAGCGTGGACACCAGTCTTATGGCAATCCCGACTGCAAGACCAAGATAAATCTAGAACCATAGATCGATAGAATCGGATCTTGTAATTAATACGAAATATATACTTAGAAGCTACAGTCTTAGCGTTAGTCTCGCTCTTAGTTAGTCTTAGTTAGACATGATAGTTTGCTATATCCTGTGCATTTATGTTTGTCATGATGAACTATGTTTGGTTTGGATCTTTGTAATGACTGTCACCAGAGTGCGGGTATCCCCTACATTTTGGTTTACCTGTTATGTTAATGGAGTTAGTTATCTAGTTGGAAAACCTTTTATTCCACTTTCCTCTTTATCTGAGAAGCTGTGTGGTCTGTGTTGGAGATCAGTGAAGATGCTCATCTGTTCAGTGTGGTGGAGAATTCTATACTCTTTTCTTATGCTGCAAGGTTTGCAAGATCAGTTCTGATGTGTGGTTGCATTCTGCAGATGTCAGAGAACAGGCGCAGAGGAGGAAGGCGTGCTCAGCAGGAGCGAGCCGCTCAATAGGATGAGGTGCCTCCGCAACAGCACCTGCCGCCCCCGCCCCCGATGTCCATCGAGCAGATGTTTCTGATGCAGACTCAGGCAGTTCATGCCATCAGTCAGACTCTGGCCGCCATTCAGCAGCAGCAGCAACAACAACAGCAGCAGGCACCACCTCAGCCTCAGATGCCTCAGATGCCTAGGGACAAGCGTGCTGAATTCATGAGAGGTCATCCACCAACGTTTGCTCACTCTTCTGACCCCATGGATGCTGAAGACTGGCTGCGCACTGTGGAGCGGTAGTTGCATACCGCTCAGTGCGATGATAAGGAGAAAGTCCTGTATGGTCCCCGTCTGTTGAGAGGAGCAGCCCAATCATGGTGGGAGTCTTATCTCGCCACCCATGACAACCCCGGCGCCATCACTTGGGAAGAGTTCAGAGGTAGCTTTCGTCAGTACCATGTTCCTGCAGGTCTGATGACAGTGAAGAAGGAGGAGTTCCTGGCCCTTAAGCAAGGGTCGATGTCAGTCAGTGAGTATCGAGACAGGTTTCTGCAATTGTCTCGCTATGCTCCTGAAGATGTCAACACCGACGCCAAGAGACAATACCGTTTCCTGAAAGGCTTGGTTGACCCTCTGCACTATCAACTGATGAATCATACCTTCCCGAGATTCCAGCACCTGATTGACAGAGCAATCATGACAGAGAGGAAGCGTAAGGAGATGGAGGATCGTAAGCGCAAGATCAGTGGACCCCAGCCTGGAAGCAGCAATCGTCCTTGTTTCTCAGGCAATCAACCTCAGTAGTTCAGGCATAACCAGCGTCCACCTCAGCAACATCAGCAGTTCCAAAGGCAATATCCTCAGCACCGGTATCAGAATCGTCAGAGCAATCAGTCAGGAGGTCAGTTCCAGAGGCAGAATCAGCAAGCACCTCGTCTTCCTGCCCCAGCAAACCAGCAGAGCAATCAGGCAGCACCAGCTCAGGTCGGAAACAGAGCATGTTTCCACTGTGGAGAGCAAGGCCACTGGGTGATGCAATGTTCGAAGAAGGCAGCCCAGCAGCAGTCAGGCCCCAATGCCCTAGCAAATCAGAACGTGTCTCAGCCTGGAGCAGGCAACCGCTCTCAGCCGCGTTACAATCATGGAAGACTGAATCACTTGGAGGCTGAAGCAGTTCAGGAGACCCCCGACATGATAGTAGGTATGTTCCCAGTCGACTCCCATATTGCAGAAGTGTTATTTGATACTGGAGCAACACATTCTTTCATTACTGCATCATGGGTAGAAGCACATAATCTTCCAATTACTACCATGTCAACCCCCATTCAAATTGACTCAGCCGGTGGTAGAATTCGAGCCGATAGCATTTGTTTGAATGTATGTGTGGAAATAAGGAGGATAGCGTTTCCCGCCAACCTCATAGTAATGGGTACTCAGGGAATAGATGTCATCCTGGGGATGAATTGGCTAGATAAGTATCAGGCAGTTATCAGTTGTGATAAGAGGACAATCAAGTTGGTGTCTCCACTAGGAGAGGAAGTGGTGACCGAGTTAGTCCCGCCTGAGCCAAAGAAAGGAAGTTGTTATCAGATGGCCATTGATAGCAGTGAAGCGGACCCAATTGAGAGTATCAAGATTGTGTCCGAATTCCCAGATGTGTTTCCAAAGGACTTACCGGGCATGCCACTAGAGCGGAAAGTTGAGTTTGCCATAGAGCTTCTTCCTGGAACCGCCCCCATCTTTAAGAGAGCTTACAGAATATCCGAACCAGAGTTGGTTGAACTTAAGAAGCAGATTGATGAGCTGTCAGAGAAAGGTTACATTCGGCCAAGCACCTCGCCTTGGGCCGCCCCTGTCCTATTTGTGGAGAAGAAAGATGGCACCAAAAGGATGTGTATCGATTATCGAGCTCTGAATGAAGTCACAATCAAGAACAAGTACCCCTTGCCCAGAATAGAAGATCTGTTCGACCAGTTGAGAGGAGCCAGTGTGTTCTCCAAGATTGATCTGAGGTCAGGTTATCATCAGCTCAGGATCCGACCTTCGGACATTCCGAAGACGGCATTCATTACCAAGTATGGTTTGTATGAGTTCACTGTGATGTCTTTTGGTTTGACCAATGCGCCGGCCTTTTTCATGAAATTGATGAACAGTGTATTCATGGATTATCTTGATAAGTTTGTGGTGGTATTCATTGATGACATTCTGATCTATTCTCAAAGCGAAGAAGAACATGTAGATCATTTGAGGATGGTATTGCAGAGATTGCGAGAGCACCAGTTGTATGCAAAGTTGAGCAAATGTGAATTCTGGATCAATGAAGTCCTGTTCTTGGGTCACATAATCAACAAAGAAGGATTGGCTGTGGATCCTAAGAAAGTGGCAGACATTCTGAACTGGAAAGCGCCAACAGATGCTCGAGGAATCAAGAGTTTCATTGGAATGGCCGGATATTATTGGCGATTCATTGAAGGGTTTTCGAAGATTGCGAAACCAATGACAGCGTTGCTAGGCAACAAGGTTGAGTTCAAGTGGACCCAGAAATGCCAAGAGGCCTTTGAAGCGCTGAAAGAGAAGTTGACTACAGCGCCTGTCCTAGTCTTGCTTGATGTGCACAAGCCCTTCTCGGTGTATTGTGATGCTTGTTACACTGGTTTGGGATGCGTGTTGGTGCAAGAGGGAAGAGTTGTGGCTTACTCGTCCCGACAGCTGAAGGTTCATGAGAAGAATTACCCAATCCATGATCTAGAGTTGGCAGCAGTGGTTCACGCACTGAAGACATGGAGGCACTATCTGTATGGGCAGAAATGTGATGTTTACACAGACCACAAGAGTCTGAAGTACATATTCACTCAGTCAGAGTTGAATATGAGGCAGCGAAGATGGTTAGAGTTGATCAAAGACTATGAGTTGGATATCCATTACCATCCAGGCAAAGCGAACGTAGTGGCAGATGCTTTGAGCAGGAAGAGTCAGGTCAATCTGATGGTCGCTCATCCGATGCCTTATGAGTTGGCCAAGGAGTTTGACAGGTTGAGTCTCGGGTTTCTGAACAACACGCGAGGAGTCACCGTTGAGTTGGAACCTACCTTGGAGCGAGAAATCAAAGAAGCGCAGAAGAACGATGAGAAGATCAGTGAGATCCGGCGACTGATTCTAGATGACAGTGGCAAAGATTTTTGAGAAGATGCAGAAGGTGTGTTATGGTTCAAAGACCGCTTGTGTGTTCCCAATGTCCAATCCATTCGGGAGTTGATCCTCAAGGAAGCTCATGAGACAGCCTATTCGATTCACCCTGGCAGTGAGAAGATGTATCAGGATCTGAAGAAGAAATTCTGGTGGTACGGAATGAAGAGGGAAATCGCAGAGCATGTGGCTATGTGTGATAGTTGTCGACGGATCAAGGCAGAGCACCAGAGGCCCGCTGGATTGTTGCAACCGTTGCAAATTCCTCAGTGGAAATGGGATGAAATCGGTATGAATTTCATAGTCGGATTGCCTCGCACTCGAGCCGGCTATGATTCCATTTGGGTAGTAGTAGACCGCTTGACCAAGTAGCCCACTTCATACCTGTCAAGACCAACTACAGCAATGCAGTATTGGCAGAGTTGTATATGTCTCGGATCGTTTGCCTTCATGGTGTGCCAAAGAAGATAGTGTCAGACAGAGGAACGCAATTCACCTCTCATTTCTGGCAGCAGTTGCATGAAGCCTTGGGCACGCATCTGAATTTCAGTTCAGCATATCATCCGCAGACAGATGGTCAGACCGAAAGAACCAATCAAATTCTTGAAGACATGTTGAGAGCCTGTGCGTTGCAAGATCAGTCCGGATGGGACAAGAGATTGCCTTATGCAGAGTTTTCCTATAACAACAGTTACCAGGCCAGTTTGAAGATGTCACCATTTCAGGCGCTTTATGGAAGGAGTTGTAGGACTCCATTGCAATGGGATCAGCCTGGAGAAAAACAAGTATTCGGGCCAGACATTCTGCTGGAAGCTGAAGAGAACATCAAGATGGTCCAAGAAAATTTGAAGATAGCGCAATCAAGGCAGTGAAGCTATGCAGACACAAGAAGAAGAGAGCTGAGTTTTGAAGTCGGAGACTTTGTCTATCTGAAAGTGTCACCGATCAGAGGAGTCAGAAGGTTCGGAGTCAAAGGCAAGCTAGCACCCCGCTACATTGGTCCGTACCAAATTCTCTCAAGGCGTGGAGAAGTGGCCTATCAGCTCAGTCTGCCAGAAAATTTGTCTGTTGTGCATGATGTCTTTCATGTGTCTCAGTTGAAGAAGTGCTTGCGTGTGCCGGAGGAGCAGTTGCCAGTGGAAGATCTGGAAGTCCAGGAGGACTTGACCTATGTTGAGAAGCCAACGCAAATCCTTGAGACCGCAGACAGAGTCACCGAAGGAAGACCATCAGAATATGCAAAGTCAGATGGAATCACCACTCTGAGGAAGAAGCAACCTGGGAGCGTGAAGATGATTTGATGGCCAAATACCCTAAGCTCTTTGCTAGCCAACCCTGAATCTCGAGGGCGAGATTCTTTTAAGGGGGATAGGTTTGTAACGCCCTGAATTTGGGGGTAGAATTTTTTTTCCTTCTTCTCCCCCACCAAATTCAGGCGTTACCCTTTCCTTTTCCCTTTTCTCCTCGCTAAACCTTGATCTTTTCCAAAGTTATAGCGGGTTTTGGCTTTAGATCTCGTGTAAAGCAAAACCCTAAAATGCTTTATTTTGTTTGCCGCACCATGCCGAGCTATGCATTTATTTTGGTTGGTTGAGATTGTGGAAATCACTCATCTAAAATTGAAGAAAAGGAATACCTTTTCCTCTCTCCCCTCCCCCCTCCTTCCCCATTTCGGCCCAGCCGCGCCCCCCCTTGGCGCGCGCGGCCCAGTCGGCCGGCCCAACCGGCCTTCCCCCCTTCCCACGTGGGCCCCGCGGTGGCCCAGCCGCGCCCCCTCCCCCGCCGTGGGCCGCCCCAGCCGGCCCAGCCGCGCCTCCCTCCCCCTTTGGGCCCAAGCGGCCCAGCCGCCCCCTTTCCCTTTTTTTTCTTCCAAAATTTCCCTCCCCGCGGGCCCCGCCTGTCATTCTCCCTCCCTCTCTCCCTCTCCCTAACCCTAACCGCCGCCGCCGCCGCCCCTTCCCCCGCACCGCCGCCGCCCGCCTCGCCCACGGTGAGGTCCTCCCTCCCCCTCCCCTCTTCTCCCTCCCCTTCCACCTCCTGCCCCCTCTCGTCGGCGCCCTCCCCCGCGCCGTGGGCGCGCTCGCCCCGGCCTCGGCCGCCCCTCCGGCGAGCCGCCGGCCGTGCCCGCCCTCGCCCCGGCCCGGCCTCGGCCACCCCTCCGGCGAGCCGCCCCACCCCGTCCGCTTGGCGCCCCGGCTCGGCCGCCCCTCCGGCGAGCCGCCCCGCGCCCACCCTCGCCCGCGCCGGCCCCGCCACACCCCGGCTCGGCCGCCCCTCCGGCGAGCCGCCCCGCCCCGTCCCGTGCCCGGCTCGGCCGCCCCTCCAGCGAGCCGCCCCGCCCCGTCCCGTGCCCGGCTCGGCCGCCCCCGGCGAGCCCGCCCGCCCCCGTGCCCGGCTCGGCCTCCCCCGCCGCGCTCGTCCCCGGCTCGGCCGCCCCCGCCCCGCCCCGGCTCGGCCGCGCCGTCCCTGCCCCGGCGTGGTGGCCGGCCGTGTCCTCGCCCCGCCGTGCCTTGCTCGCGTCGTGACGGCCCCGACGCGGCCTCGAGCTCGGCCCAGCGTGCCTATGGCGCGCGACCTTGAGCTCGGCTAGCGCGCGGGCCCGACGTGCGCACAGCTAGTTCGCGGCGCGTGCGTGCGGCCTCGCGCGCGTGCCCGCGTAATGCGCAGTGCCTTGGCACGGCCGTCGTGCCTTCGTCTACCCCCCAGACGTCCCCGTCTACCCCCTCCCCCCCGTATCTTATGCGAGCTAATCACGTTGTTTATATTAATAAGATAGGAGTCTCAATTTATAAATTGGTTACGTTAGTTAATTTGTATAGCTAATCGTCTATCTCATTTAATGTTAATCTACTAAAAGTGGTCACGTTTAGATTAGTGCATGTAGCTAATCCTTTTGTTAGAACCAATTGGAACTAGAGCACGTAACGTCTAGTCATTCGCCTACCCGTAACGCGCCTCGAGCATAAGCTTCAACCCTCGCGAGACCTTTCCCCGCCTCTTTCTAACCATGGTAAATTCATTATCGTATGTGATATTCTATGCATATTTACTTTATTTGTTCTCTTGTATGGTGTACTGTTTGTTTCCTAATTTGAATGGATGGATGTATGTATGCTTGCAATCGCATAGAGAACGATTCGGTCGAGGAGCCCGAAGAACTCGCAGGAGAAGCCCCTGAGCAGCAGTCGGTTGGTGGAGGCAAGTGTCCCTTGACCTATCTCTGTCCTATTCATTCTTTAATTCACCTCCCGCTTTACACATGTATACCTAAGGATTGACTAGCTTTTGTTATCCATGTCCTTGTTTACCTATTCGGGTTGGATTATTATTGTTTAGCTTTATGCTATTGCTCAAACTCTAATCAATGAACATGATGAGATTATCTATGATACGTTGTTTTCCCTTCTCTTATTATGATGTTGTACTTGTGGCCTTTAAGGGGGCTCTAGCGGTTTCTCGAGTGCCTCTCCGTAAGGACCTGTTCTATGGATGACCGCCCGGGAAAACAGTGCAACCATGAGGGTGGAATGGGGTGCCCTTAGCTGAATAATTAGAGGATCCGGGGTGTAGTTCGCTTAGCCGTTGTGCCGTCTATGGGGCTCGATGTATGCGGCTCGCTCTGCCAAGTTTGGGTTCGCCCCCTTGTGGAGGAGTGCGGTGCATTTAGGAAACCTAACGGGCGGCTACATCCCCGGGGAATCTTTGTAAAGGCTACATAGTGATGCCCTGCTAGGCCACCTAGGTAGTGGTCAATGGGGAGTAGCTCTCTCCGGGCAGAAAGGGAATCACGGCTTGTGGGTAAAGTGCACAACCTCTGCAGAGTGTTTGAAAACTGATATATCAGCCGTGCTCGTGGTTATGAGCGGCCAAGGGAGCTCCAGTGATTAGTGGTACTTGATCAGAGACACCTTGGTTTACAGGTGGCAATGGGATTGATGGTTTTGGTTATGACTATGGTGCTGGTAAGTGGTATTCTTTCCGTTTGGAAAGGGTACATCGGGCTAATAACTTGGATTAATGCTAAAACCTGGCTTTCTATTAGTAAATAATAATCTGACCAACTAAAAGCAACTGCTTGACTTATCCCCACATAAAGCTAGTCCACTACAGCCAAACAGGATACTTGCTGAGTATGTTGATGTGTACTCACCCTTGCTCTACACACCAAACCCCCCCATCCCCAGGTTGTCAGCATTGCAACCACTGCTCAGGAGAAGATGAAGCTGTGGAAGGAGACTTCCAGGAGTTCCAAGACTACGACGAGTTCTAGGCGTGGGTTAGCGGCAACCCCTAGTCGGCTGCCTGTGAAGGCCGCGTTTATCTACGTTTCTTTTCCGCACTTTGATTTATTGTAAAGACTATGTGGATGTCTCAGACATATGATGTAATCGACTATTATTTCCCTTTTTAATACTATTTGAGCACTGTGTGATGATGTCCATGTTATGTAACTGCTGTGTACGTGAATTGCTGATCCTGGCACGTACATGGTTCGCATTTGGTTTGCCTTCTAAAACCGGGTGTGACACCTATGCGTGGTCGAGCCCCCCTGCGTGGCCGAGCCGCCCCTGCGCGCCGAGCCCCCACGCGTCATTCGCCTCGCCGGACCCTCGCTCTCGTCGTAGCCACACAATGCCTTGCATAGCGAGTCGTCGTGCCTACGCAGTTACTGCTACACCACATCACCTCGCATCGTGCCTGTTCGCGCTGCGCACCACGTAATCGGGACTCCAACGACGTTCGTATACCCCATCTACCCCCTGTGCATGTGTTTGTGCTGCTTGCCTCGTCGTTGCCCGCGTAGCGCGCTCTAAAGTCGTTGTGCTGTGCTCGCTACACGCTCACGCTCGTTCGCCTGCGTTGTCGCACATAGTTGTAGCTGTCGTCCTCGCGTGCTGTTGCATGCGTTATTTTGCACGTGTCGCTCGTGTGTATCACACGCCTTGTCGTGCGTCTATGATTTGCTTTTCCTAGAATCTGGTTGCGGATGCCTTGAGCTGGAAGGAGCATGTTCATGCAGCTATTGTAGCCCAGTTACCCGATGAGTTAGCAGAAGACTTTAAGAAGCTCAATCTGGGGATAGTTGCTCATACTGAAGGAATTACCATAGAAGTGGAACCTACCTTAGAATAAGAAATACATAAAGGTCAGATCGGTGATGTCAATATTCAAGAGATCAAAGTGAAAGTCGCCTAGAGGGGGGTGAATAGGCAAAACCTGAAATTTATAACTTTAAACCTAGACTTGATCCCTCGATTAGCGGTTAGAACAAGATGAACAATTATCGGAGTATAAAATTAAGTCCTTTGCTTGTAAAGAGTATTGCTTTCAAAGAATGCAGAATTAATACAAAGCAACACAATTGAAATGTTTATGGAGAATAATGCAAGAGGACTTTAGATAAGAAGAGGAATAACACAAGTTCTTTCTTGCAAGGCGCTGCTTCTCTAAATGAGAGATTAACTTGAAGCAACACAAAATAATATTAGCACGGAATAGTGCAAGAGAACTTAGAGAGGAAGAAAATAAACAAATCACAAGCAATAAACACAAGAGACACGGGTGAATTGTTTTACTGAGGTTCGGTTCTCGAGAACCTAATCCCCATTGAGGAGTCCACTAAGGATGGGTCTTTTTCAACCCTTTCCCTCTCTCCACCGATCACCAAGACCGGCGAGCTCTTCTTCTTCTTTGTCAACAAGAGACCAAAGTCTCCGCAAGGACAACCACAAAGATAAGGGGCTCTTGCTAGCTTTACAATGAATGGGAGTCAAAACTCCATGCTCAAATGATCACAAGAGGTAACACACACTTTCTCTCAATAATTCTCACAAGGCACTATCACTAAACGCACACGAGTAGCTCTTTCTTGCTTGATCTCTCTTTTGTGACACTTGTAGATAGGAGTGAATACCCAACTCTTGTGTATGAAATGGATCAATGAATGCTTGTGAATGGGCTGGTTGGGGTGGCTTTTATAGCCCTCAACCACCCATATAGCCGTTGGGGCGCATTTGCTAGAATTTGCACTGGCGGACGGTCCGCGGCTAGGGCCCGGACGGTCCGTGACCCTCCAACGGTTGATTCTGACATCTTTAACGGATACATCTGATAGATCAACGGCTATCTGCCTCGGTGACACCATGCGGACGGTCCGCCCTTGGTCCCGGACGGTCCGCGCCAGCTCTATTCCTTCTGCTCAACTTGTCACCTTCGGGCTGAACCAGGTCTTCACATGCGGACGATCTGTGAATTATAGTCGGACGGTCCGCACTGTATAGCCGGATGGTCCGTGGTTTATAGATGGACTATCCATGATTTATAGTTCCTGACTGAAGTCAAAGAGGTGTCGCGGACGGTCCGCCAGAAGTGGCCGGACGGTCCACACTTGGCAATTTTAGGACTTTGAGTTTCTGACTTCTTGTTGATCTTTGAACAATCTTCTCCAAGTTGCTTTGGCTAAACTTGAGAGATATCCTATGACTTAGACAAACATCTCAAGTGACTTTCCATCAGTCTAAGTCATGGATCATGAACATTTTGATTCTTTTATTCATATTTCTTCTTTTGCTCAAACTAGCTCCAAAATAGTGATACGTTGATTTTGAGCTTTCCAACCTTTCTAGAAGTGTTGAATACGTTTCTCTGGGTATTTTGAACTTATCCAAAGAGTAGAACTATTGGTAGTTCATCTATCTCATGTTTTACCACTATTTGGTTGAATCTAAGCTGATTCTTTCTTAGAAACTAAACTGTTGAGTCTTATGAACCTATGAATCAAAGACTAGGCAAACTAGTTAGTCTGAATGGTTGTGATGGTCATCAAGCACCAAAATACAATAAATGGTTTAAGGCCATTTCCCTTTCAATCTCCCCCTTTTTGGGGATTGATGCCAACACAAACCAAAGCAAATATGAAGTATAAAATTGTAACTAGTTTGCAATTGGTCAAGTGTTCATAAGCTACTGAAATGAAAGTGATTCTAAGTGCATATGAGTGATATTGATATGATTGTAGCTTTGGACCACTTTTGCACCACATGTTTTGTTTTTGCAAATTCTTTTGGAAAGTCTTTTCAAAAACCTTTTGCGAATAGTCAAAGGTATATGTATAAAAATTGCGAGAAGCATTTTAAGGATTTGAAATTTTCTCCCCCTATTTCAAATGCTTTTCCTTTGACTTAACCAAAACTTCCTCTGAATGAAATTCTCCTCTTAGTTTTCAAGAGGGTTTTAATAGATACCAATTGGAATTATATTGAGATGCTATTTTTTGAAAAACCTATACCAATTGAAAATATCATACAAATTTGAAATAAACTAATAACAAGATACCAATTGAAAACGTTATATTGAAAAAATTTATATGGTGGTGTGGTCCTTTTGCTTTGGGCTAATACTCTCTCCCCCTTTGGCATGAATCACCAAAAACGGAGACTTTTGTGAGCCCTTTTATCTTTTCTCCCCCATTGATAAAAGAAATATAAGTGAATGATTATACCAAATGGAGAGATGGCGGAATACCGACAAAGGGTAAATAATACCGATGGAGTTGAGTGGAACGTTGTCTTTGCCGAATACTCCATTTCCCTTTCAATCTAAGACTAATACAAGAAATACTCATGGAAGCACATTAGTCTTAGTCTTGGCATATGAAGAATAAGAATTATGGACGTGTACCAAATGAAAGAGATATGATCAAAAGATATGTCAATTAAGCTTTATCATAGTTCTATATAATATAGATTGCTCCCCCTAAATATTTGCCTTGAGAGGAGTACATATTTTGGCCTTAAATGCCAAATGCACATAGAGAGGTTAATGAGAACATATCTATATCATAGATAATGTGAAGTGCATTGTGTCATAATATAGGTGTGATGCTCACGACAGACTATGCACTTATGAAAGCATGTTATAAACATTTTAAGCAATTACCCTTAAGGATTTCAAAGAGACTTAAGGAACCTCCACCTTTGGGACAAAGGCAGCTTATCCTCGTTACAAGGTTAAGCTTTAAGCTCTTTGACAATAAAATCACTTCACCTAGTTTTAACAAAAATGCATTAATGCAGGAATGAAATTTTTGAGAGGTTAAACTAGGTATGAAGCAGGGATATGCATAGACATGCTTTCTCTTCCTTTTATAAAAGATATGCAAAGAATGTATATAAGAGGAAGATTTAGGTACATGTGTAAATGAGATGAAGTAGTTTACCCTTTTTGTACCTTTTCATAGAGACGCTCTCTTCATTGCTCTTTGTCTTTAGTCTTGGTTACTTAAGACCTATATTCAAGACAATGTATGGAAATATTTTGCACAAGAGAGAGTTCTTACAACTAGTGATCCTTTTGTAAGTCATTGTTATCATATATCAAGTGGATCACAAATTGCATAAAATGTATCCTGAATTCTCCTTTTAACTTAGTGCATATCAAGAGAGATATTGATTGATAGTATATGAGGCACTAAGAAACATAAGTGTCAATTTGAAGTTATTCAATGATCAAACGAATAACAAATGTGATCAAAAGAACAACATATGCATTAGATTATCAAATAAGCTTAAAATAGGAGAATCCAATAAATATGCTACTTTAATAATGAAAGCTGCAATCCTTGATAGAAGTGATATTACTTTACCAATTGGATTGATTTGTAGTAGCATTCTTCATGAGAAACTTTTTCTCATGCATGAAACTATATGAGATCACCAAGAAAATGTTAGTCTCAATATGATCAAGATATAGAAATGGGGCTCCCCCTAAAGATATGCATTAAGGATTTGAATGACTTGGTTAGATGCACTTTTCTTTTAAAGAAAATAGGGGAATACATTGAACATCTTGATCAAGGCATGTAATATTTCCAATAATCAACTTATGCCTGGTATTCTTCAACAATCAAAAGGTTTAGAATACTTACAACCACACCATTGACCATTTGAAGATCTTACTGTCCAAGTAGGTGTGTTGTTCTTGATATCTTCCTTTTGAGTGTCCTCCCTTTGTAGATGTCCCTTTTTCTTTTCTAACTTATTGAAAATACTCAAGAAAGATATTAGAAGTACAGAGGAGTATATGATGAATGATGATTTCTTTGCTTTTACCTTTATTTCTTTAGGTAAAGGGCAACCCTTGAGGCTTGTGTCTTTGAACATGCACTTACTCTCTTGTAGATTTTCACAAATATGCTCAAGAGATATATTACTAGTAACACAAGTACTAGTTTCCTTTTTAGCAATCAGTTTTGAATAGGAATGACTGGTAGATTACTAAAACATGGAAACTTTATAACATAAACTAGATTATCCCATAAATGTTATCATGCACAGTTTTAACTCATAAAACAAGCATAATTAATCTCTCAAGATCATGGGAACAAATCTAATTCATAATATGGATAGCGATTAATGTAGAAGAATCATATCCAATTGAAGCAAGAAGAAATACATCATATACTATTGGATTGATCTTTCTTTTATGTTTAGAGTACGCATTCCATAGAGAAACTCATTCTCTTGATGTAAGACTACTTAAGTCACTCAGACAAAAACATTAGTCTCACGATTCTAGTCATAAAGAGAACTTTCCTTTAATAAGTGTCCTAAGGATTTGAATTCCTTATATGATACTTTATTCTTTCATGAACTTGGAATATCTCTCTCTATGTCTAGAACATGGAAACAATAGGATAATTAATGTAGATCATGCCATAAGGTAGTTAAAACAAATTAAAGCATGTATATTTCCATAATATAGAAATGATAAATATGCAATCTACCATATGAGAGGAACTTCCTGCAAAGAATGGTAACTGTCGGCGTTTCGACCCCGGGGGGTCCCTGGACCGACGAGTAAAATTGTCGCTGCGTGTCCCAGCCCAGATGGGTTGGCGCGAGATGGAACACATGGGGGAAAACGCGGCTCGTGTTATCCTGCGCCAGGGGGATGCGCTCGTAGTAGGGGTTACAAGCGCTCGCGAGAGAGAGAGAGGGTGAGCCTGTTCGTCAGCTCGTTCTCCCACGCGACCCTCTCGCATTGAGGCCCTGGACCTTCCTTTTATAGATGCAAGGAGAGGGTCCAGGTGTACAATGGGGGTGTAGCTATGCGCTAACGTGCCTGGCAGAGAGGTGCCTGAGCCCTGTGTACATGCCAACGTGGCTGTCGGAGGGGTGCTAGAGCCCTGTGTACGCGGTAACGTGGCCGTCAGAGGAGCGCTTGAGTCCTATAAAAGCACAACTATCGGGGCTGCTGGGACCTTGCTGACGTCTCCTTGCTTCCGTAGGGGGCTGAGAACCGCCGTCGTCATGGACGCACGCGGGGAGCCATCATTACTTGTTACCGGGGCGAGCTTGGATGGGACGCCGGTCTTGTTCCCCCGTAGCCTGAGCTAGCTAGGGGTAGGGTAATGATGCATCCTCCATGGCGCGGTCGGTCTGAGCCCAAGGTCGGGCGAGGCGGAGACTCCTCCTGAGGCCGAGGCTGGGGTCGGGCGAGGACGCGATTCCTCCCGAGGTCGAGGTTGAGGCCGAGCCCTGGGGTCGGGCGAGGTGGAGACCACCTTCCGAGGTCGAGGTTGAGGCCGAGCCCTGGGGTCAGGCGAGGCGGAGACCACCTTCCGAGGCCGAGGTTGAGGCCGAGCCCTAGGGTCGGGCGAGGCGGAGACCACCTTCCGAGGCCAAGGCAGGGGCCGAGCCCTGGGGTCGAGCGAGGCGGAGACCTCCTCCTGAGGCTGAGGCCCAAGGTCGGGCGAGGCGGAGCTTCCTGTTGCACCTGAGTCTGAACTTAGCTGTTGTCAGCCTCACCCTGGCGGGTGGCACAACAGTCGGAGAGGGGCGAGCGGCGCTGTTTTCCTGTCAGGTCGGTTAGTGGAAGGGCGAAGTGACTGCGGTCACTTCGACCTTGCCGACTGAGGCACGTGTGTCAGGATAAAGTGTCAGGCGATCCTTGCATGAAATGCGCCTGCGATATAGTCGGTTGGTGAGGCGATTTGGCCAAGGTGGCTTCACTGCGAAGCCTGCCCGAGCTGGGCTTCGGGCGAGTCGAGGGTGCGCCCGTTGCTTGAGGAGGCCCTCGGGCGAGGCGAGAATCTGTCTGGGACTTCTGTTCCCGCCCGAGGCTAGGCTCGGGCGAGGCAAGATCGCGTCCCTTGAGTAGACAAAGTCTTGACCTGAATCGTGCCCATCAGTCTCTGCAGCTTGTGCTGATGGTGGTTACCAGCCGTGTTTAGGAGTGTTGGGGGTACCCCTAATTACGGTACCCGACAATAGCCCCCGAGCCTCAAAGGGAGTGTTGGTACTCACTTGGAGGCTTTGTCACACTTTTTTGCAAGGGGACCGGCCTTTCTTGGTTGCACTTTGTTTCGGAGGGTGCGCGCGAGCGCACCCGCCGGGTGTAGCCCCCGAGGCCTCGGAGGAGTGGTTTGACTCCTCTGAGGTCTTAATGCCTTTCGTGATGCCTTGGCCGGCCTGGTTGTTCCCTCATGCGACCTGATCATAGCCCGGGTGCATGGTCAAGTTCCGAGTTTTTCTGGCTGTCAACGGTTTGGCCATAGCTGGGTTTGCGAGAGCAGCCCCCGAGCCTCTGCACGGAGCGAGAGGACAATCAAGGACTGTCTCGACTTTTATCATACGCCCCTTCGTCGCCTTTCCGCAAGGAGGAAGGGGGGGAAGCGCCATGTTGCCCTCGGAGGGCGCCGAACATGGTGTCTCTAGTGAGTTGCTAACGGGTGATCCGAGTGGACGCCCGTGCCCCGTTCGATAAGGGTCGGCTAGTGGCCTAGAGGCGCGCTCCAAAAGTACCTGCAGGTGATTTGTCGGACCCGGTCCCGTTCGATAGGGTCCGAGGGCTCGATGCCTCCCTCTGATGGGATTTCGTTACAAAATCGCTCCTGCTGGTCTCGAAAATGTCCTAGGGTACCTCGGGAGCGTAGTCCGAGCCTCGGCCATGTAACAGACATACCCAGAGTCATCCCTCGCTATGCGTGCTCTGGGGTGGCTGTCGAACCCTTCTGAGGGGCCAGCCTTCGAACCCCTGATCAGTAGTGGGTGTGGAGCCTGAGTGCTCTGGGGCGGCTGTCGAACCCTTCCGAGGGGCCAGCCTTCAAACCCCTGATCAGTAATGAGCTTGAAGCCCGAGTGCTTTGGGGCGGCTGTCGAAACCCTTCCGAGGGGCCAGCCTTCGAACCCCTGATCAGTAGGAGGGCTCGGGGCCCGCTTCCTTCGCGGAGAAGGATCCCTTTCGAAATATCCCCTTTCCCGGTCCCTGTAGCAAGAGAGAGAAAGGGGAAGAGGAAAAGGATATGAATTTAAATGGCGTGGTGCACCTTTTTGACGCGGTCATCATGGCGGAGGTGAAACGACGCCCGCTTCGCCTGCCAAAGGTGTCGCTTGCCCTGCCGAGGAGTTAATGCGACGGGACGGGCGATTCGTGGGGCGGCCGCGTGCACGTGCCGTTCGAGGAACGGAACACGGGCGCGTCGTCTTCACGCCGTGGGAGAGGGCTCCCCTGCTGCTTCAGGAGGGGACGCGAGCCTGCAGGCGATTTGACCGCTGCTTCTGCCCGTCTGCTGTCGCCATTACTGCCGGTCCACTTCTGGCCACATCAACCGTCGCGCCTCCTCCCACGGCTGACTGACCCATGATCGATGTGCTCGATTGGCACTGTTGGGCCATGCGCAGGGTTGCCTCGAGTCGTGGTACTGGTTCCACAGTCGAGAAGGCGCAACATTGGCGCAAGTGGCGGTGCAGTTTCTTGCACGTAGTAACCGGCACGCCGGTTACATGACGTGTGGGCCTGGGCCTCCATGCTGGATGCGACGAAGCCGAAGGGGTGCGTCTCCACGGTGCGGTTGCACGCCACCTGCATGGCGGTCCGCCCTTTCGACCGCTGGTTTCGGCGAGGATGGAGGAGTGCTTGTAACCGCGGGGCGGTTACACGCTCCGCGTGCGGCGGTTTGGCTTCTTCCGTTCCGGGTCAGCTTGCATGACGTGTGGGACCCAGCCCCCGTGTCGTAGGGGGAGGACTCTGGAGCACGTCGGTGAAGACTTTGCCTGTGACGCTTGAGGATGTGAGTGGGGAGAGCCTGCCTTTAAAAATGGATCGATTCCCCGAGCGGTAGCCATGCCTTCGCACACCCCTCATGCATCACGCCCTTCCACCTTCCGAGCCCCCGGATGGGGAGCACCCGTGTTGCCTCCGTCTTACTGCTGTTGGAGGAGCACGACCTTGCGGGGGTTAGCACCTTTTAGCCATCGCTCGACTTCAAGGATTTTCATCAGGCAGCCCGGCTGCATTCCCTCACCAATGATCACCCAGGATGGTGACCACCAGTTCGATGGTGGGGAGAAGCAAGCCGGGCTGCGGCCTCTGCCCTGCCCTCAGCTTCAAGGATCTTCATCACTCGAGCTGGGGAGGATGGTGGGGCAAGTTGGGGCCTGCCTCCGTGTGGGCCGGTAACCCGCTTCTTCCTCCAGCATCCAGGGGAGGAAGACATCCTCCAGCTCTGCGGAGGAGGCGTCCTCCAGCCATGCGGGGGAAGGCGAACTGCTGCTGCTTGGCCAGGGTGCAGCATTTCGTCCTCCGTCTGGGGCGACTATGGCCGGCTGCACCGGGGGGTCGCACAACACGTCGTACGCCGCGAGGGTGGTACTCGTGTTCTGGGACGGTTGAGAGCACCTAGAGGGGGGGGGGGGTGAATAGGTGATCCTGTGAAAACTTAAACTTATAGCCACAAAAACTTGTTAAGTGTTAGCACAACAATCGCCAAGTGGCTAGAAAGGAGTCTCAACAAAACACAATACCACAAGAGATCAAACACAGAGATGACACAGTGGTTTATCCCGTGGTTCGGCCAAGACCAACGCTTGCCTACTCCACGTTGTGGCGTCCCAACGGACGAGGGTTGCAATCAACCCCTCTCAAGCGGTCCAAAGACCAACTTGAATACCACAGTGTTTTGCTTTGCCTTTCAATATCCCGTTTGCGAGGAATCTCCACAACTTGGAGCCTCTCGCCCTTACACTTGAGATTCACAAAGAAATACGGAGTAAGGGAGGGACTAGCAACACACACAAGACTCAAAATCAGAGCAACAGCACGCACACAAGTCGCAACAAGAGCTCGCAACACAACTCAATGAGTTCACAACTCAACAAGAGCTCTAGATGCTATCACAATGAACCAAATGCGCGGAATCGATGTCTTGGTGCTTAGGAATGTTGTAGGAATGCTTGGTGTTCTCCTCCATGCGCCTAGGGGTCCCTTTTATAGCCCCAAGGCAGCTAGGAGCCGTTGAGAGCAAATCTGGAAGGCCATTCTTGCCTTCTGTTGTTAGGCGCACCGGACAGTCCGGTGCACACCGGACAGTGTCCGGTGCCCGATTCCCTTCCTTAAATGGTGAAGCCGACCGTTGGCTGACTTGGAGCCGTTGGCGCACCGGACATGTCCGGTGCACACCGGACAGTCCGGTGCCCCCTTCTGACCGTTGGCCCAGCCACGTGTCGCGCGCAGATTCCGCGGCCGACCGTTGGCCCGGTCGACCGTTGGCTCACCGGACAGTCCGGTGCACACCGGACAGTCCGGTGAATTTTAGCCGTACGCCGTCGGCGAATTCCCGAGAGCGGCCACTTCACGCCGAGTCAGCCTGGCGCACCACCGGACAGTCCGGTGTGCCAGACTGAGCTGAGTCTTGGCTGTACACAGCCAAGCCTTTTTCACCTCTTTTCTTTTCTTCTTCTTTCTGTTTCTAACACTTAGACAAGTATATTAGTACACAAAACCAATGTACTAAGGCTTAGAAACATACCTTTACTCTTGATTTGCACTTTGTCCATCCATGAGCATAAATTCACATTTAAGCACTTGTGTTGGCACTCAATCACCAAAATACTTAGAAATGGCCCAAGGGCACATTTCCCTTTCAATCTCCCCCTTTTTGGTGATTTATGCCAACACAACATAAAGCAACTAGAACAAGTGCAATATCACTTCAAATAAAACTCAAATTTATTTTGATTCAATTTTGGCATATATGGATCATCCTTTGCCACCACTTGGTTTGTTTTTGCAAATCAAACTCAAATCTCTATCTCTAAGTCAAACACACATGTTGAAGCATAAAGAGAGTCATTCCAAAAGAGATTGATCAAAGATTTCAAAAACTCCCCCTATTTCCCATAATCAACACTTCTCCCCACAAGAGGCCAACTTTTGACAAAAGAGACAATGCAAGAGTTTTGACAAAACAAAAAGCTCTATTTTACTATTTTCAAAATTTCTCAAGTGGTAGCTGATCCATTTATTGCTTTGGCCTTTATTTTCTCCCCCTTTGGCATCAAGCACCAAAACGGGATCAATCTTGGCCCGATAACCCCATTGCCTCACCAAAATCTTCAATTAAGAGCAAATGGCAATAAGAGTACATGAGATGAACTTGGAATAAGTTACCCTCTCATCGGAGTGCAGTGGAAGTCTTTCATGGTCCAAGTCCACCTTTTCCCTTTCAATCCTTCTTTGAGACTAAATCAAGCAAACTCAAGCATATGGTTAGTCTCAAAGGGTCAAGTTGTAACACATCTCCCCCTAAATATGTGCATCACTTGCAAAACGGACTTGTGAGGTCCGGGGAGTGTTTGTACAACTTGAGCACCATAGGTAAGCAACACAATGCATAGGGAACATGATCAAAGACATAAACACATGTATGCTATTAATCAATCCAGGTTCCGTGAATCTAAGACATTTAGCTCACTACGCAACCTGCAAAAGGTCTTCTCATCTAGAGGCTTGGTAAAGATATCGGCTAGCTGGTTCTCGGTGCTAACATGAAACACTTTGATATCTCCCTTTTGCTGGTGGTCTCTCAAAAAGTGACGCCGGATGTCTATGTGCTTTGTGCGGCTGTGTTCAACAGGATTTTCTGCCATGCGGATAGCACTCTCATTATCACATAGGAGTGGGACTTTGCTCAGATTGTAGCCAAAGTCCCTGAGGGTTTGCCTCATCCAAAGTAGTTGCGCGCAACACTGTCCTGCGGCAACGTACTCGGCCTCAGCGGTGGATAGGGCAACAGAAGTTTGTTTCTTAGAGTTCCATGACACCAGGGACCTTCCTAAGAATTGGCACGTCCCCGATGTACTCTTCCTATCGACCTTACATCCAGCATAGTCGGAGTCTGAGTATCCAATTAAGTCAAAGTTAGACCCCTTAGGATACCAGAGCCCGAAGCAAGGCGTAGCAACTAAATATCTAAGGATTCGCTTCACTGCCACTAAGTGACACTCCTTAGGATCGGATTGAAATCTAGCACACATGCACACGCTTAGCATAATATCCGGTCTACTAGCACATAAATAAAGCAAAGAACCTATCATGGACCGGTACTGCTTTTTGATCAACGGACTTACCACCTTTGTTGAGGTCGGTGTGTCCGTCGGTTCCCATCGGCGTCTTTGCGGGCTTGGCGTCCTTCATCCCAAACCGCTTCAGCAAGTCTTGCGTGTACTTCATTTGAGAGATGAAGGTGCCGTCCTTGAGTTGCTTCACTTGGAACCCAAGGAAGTAGTTCAACTCGCCCATCATCGACATCTCGAATTTCTGCGTCATCACCCTGCTAAACTCTTCACAAGACTTTTTATTAGTAGAACCAAATATTATGTCATCGACATAAATTTGGCACACAAACAAATCACCATCACATGTCTTAGTGAAAAGAGTTGGATCGGCTTTCCCAACCTTGAAAGCATTAGCAATTAAGAAATCTCTAAGGCATTCATACCATGCTCTTGGGGCTTGCTTAAGTCCATAGAGCGCCTTAGAGAGCTTACACACGTGGTTGGGGAACCGTTCATCCTCGAAGCCAGGGGGTTGCTCTACGTACACCTCCTCCTTGATTGGCCCGTTGAGGAAAGCGCTCTTCACATCCATTTGGAACAACCTGAAGGAATGGTGAGCGGCATATGCTAGCAAGATACGAATTGATTCTAGCCTAGCCACAGGAGCAAACGTCTCCTCAAAGTCCAAACCTGCGACTTGGGCATAACCTTTTGCCACAAGTCGAGCCTTGTTCCTCGTCACCACCCCGTGCTCGTCCTGTTTGTTGCGGAACACCCACTTGGTTCCTACAACATTTTGCTTGGGACGAGGCACCAGTGTCCAAACTTCATTTCGCTTGAAGTTGTTGAGCTCCTCTTGCATGGCCAACACCCAGTCCTGATCTAGCAAGGCCTCTTCTACCCTGAAAGGCTCAATAGAAGAGACAAAGGAGTAATGCTCACAAAAATTAACTAATCGAGATCGAGTAGTTACTCCTTTGCTAATATCACCAAGAATTTGGTCGACGGGATGATCCCTTTGAATCATCGCTCGAACTTGGGTTGGAGGTGCCGGTTGCGCTTCTTCCTCCATCACATGATCATCTTGTGCTCCCCCTTGATCACACGCCTCCTGTTGATCAACCTGTTCATTGTCTTGAGTTGGGGGATGCACCATAGTTGAGGAAGAAGGTTGATCTTGCTCATCTTGTTCCTGCGGTCGCACATCACCAATCGCCATGGTTCGTATAGCGGCCGTCGGAACATCTTCTTCATCTACATCATCAAGATCAACAACTTGCTCTCTTGGAGAGCCATTAGTCTCATCAAATACAACGTCGCTAGAGACTTCAACCAAACCCGATGATTTGTTGAAGACTCTATACGCCTTTGTATTTGAGTCATAACCTAACAAAAACCCTTCTACATCTTTGGGAGCAAACTTAGAATTTCTACCCTTCTTCACTAGAATGTAGCACTTGCTCCCAAATACACGAAAGTAAGATACATTGGGTTTGTTACCGGTTAGTAGCTCATATGAAGTCTTCTTGAGGAGACGATGAAGGTAGACCCTGTTGATGGCGTGGCAAGCCGTGTTCACGGCTTCTGACCAAAAGCACTCGGGGGTCTTGAACTCTCCTAGCATCGTCCTCGCCATATCAATGAGCGTCCTGTTCTTCCTCTCTACCACACCATTTTGTTGTGGTGTGTAGGGAGCGGAGAACTCGTGCTTGATCCCTTCCTCATCAAGGAACTCCTCCACTTGAAGGTTCTTGAACTCGGACCCGTTGTCGCTCCTTATCTTCTTCACCTTGAGCTTAAACTCATTTTGAGCTCTCCTGAGGAAGCGCTTGAGGGTCCCTTGGGTTTCAGACTTATCCTGCAAAAGGAACACCCACGTGAAGCGGGAAAAGTCATCAACAATAACTAGACCATACTTACTTCCTCCTATGCTCAGATAGGCGACGGGTCCGAAGAGGTCCATATGCAGCAGCTCCAGGGGCCTTGATGTGGTCATCACATTCTTGCTGTGATGTGCTCCTCCCACCTGTTTACCTGCTTGACATGCTGCACAAGGTCTATCTTTTTCGAATTGCACGTTAGTTAAACCTATCACGTGTTCTCCCTTTAGAAGCTTGTGAAGGTTCTTCATCCCTACATGTGCTAAGCGGCGATGCCATAGCCAGCCCATGCTAGTCTTAGCTATTAAACATGCATCTAGACCGGCCTCCTCTTTTGCAAAATCAACTAGGTAGAGTTTGCCGTCTAATACACCTTTAAAAGCTAGTGAACCATCACTTCTTCTAAAGACAGACACATCTATGTTTGTGAATAAACAGTTATATCCCATATTGCATAATTGACTAACAGATAGTAAATTATATCCCAGAGACTCAACTAAAAACACATTAGAAATAGAGTGCTCATTTGAGATTGCAATTTTACCTAACCCTTTTACCTTGCCTTGGTTCCCATCACCGAATATTATTGAATCTTGGGAATCCTTATTCTTGACGTAGGAGGTGAACATCTTCTTCTCCCCCGTTATATGGTTTGTGCATCCGCTGTCGATAATCCAGCTTGAACCCCCGGATGCATAAACCTGCAAGGCAAATTTAGGCTTGGGTCTTAGGTACCCAACTCATGTTGGGTCCTACAAGGTTAGTGCAAATATCCTTAGGGACCCAAATGCAAGTTTTGTCTCCCTTGCATTTTGCCCCTAACTTCCTAGCAACTATTTTCCTATCCTTTCTACAAATAGCAAAGGAAGCATTTAAAGCATGATAAATTGTAGAGGATTCATTCATTACTTTCCTAGGAACATTAACAACATTTCTCCTAGGCATATTATGAACAACATTTCTCCTACCAACATTTCTATCATGCACATAAGAGGAACTAGAAGCAAACATGTCAGAAGAATCAAAAACATCATATGCGTTACATCTCCTATAAGCATTTCTAGATTGTCTCCTATCATGGTACATAAAGGCATGGTTCTTTTGCACACTACTAGCCATAGGGGCCTTCCCTTTCTCCTTGGCGGAGATGGGAGCCTTATGGCTTGTCAAGTTCTTGGTTTCCTTCTTGTAGCCAAGTCCATCCTTAATTGAGGGGTGTCTACCAATTGTGTAGGCATCCCTTGCAAATTTTAGCTTATCAAAATTACTCTTGCTAGTCTTAAGTTGAGCATTAAGACTAGCCAATTCATCATTAAGTTTTGAAATTGAAACTAGGTGTTCACTACAAGCATCAATGTCAAAATCTTTACACCTATTGCAAGTTTCAACAATTTCTACACAAGATGTTGATTTACTAGCTATTTCTAACTTAGCATTTAAATCATCATTAACACTTTTTAATTTAGAGATGGATTCATGACAAGTAGATAATTCACTAGAGAGCATTTCATTCCTTTTAATTTCTAGAGCAAGAGAATTTTGTGCACTAACAAATTTATCATGCTCCTCATATAAAAGATCCTCTTGTTTTTCTAGTAATCTATTCTTGTCATTCAAAGCATCAATCAACTCATTAATCTTATTAATTTTAGATCTATCTAATCCCTTGAATAAACATGAGTAATCTATCTCATCATCATCACTAGATTCATCCTCACTTGAAGAAGCATAAGTACTAGTATCATGAGTGCTTACTTTCTTCTCCTTAGCCATGAGGCATGTGTGATGCTCGTTGGGGAAGAGGGATGACTTGTTGAAGGCGGTGGCGGCGAGTCCTTCGTTGTCGGAGTCGGACGAGGAGCAATCCGAATCCCACTCCTTTCCAATATGTGCCTCGCCCTTTGCCTTCTTGTAATTCTTCTTCTTCTCCCTCTTGTTCCCTTGATCTTGATCACTATCATTGTCGGGACAGTTAGCAATAAAATGACCAAGCTTACCACATTTGAAGCATTAGCGCTTCCCCTTAGTCTTGGTCTTGCTTGGCTGCCCCTTGCGGCCTTTTAGCGCCGTCTTGAATCTCTTGACGATGAGGGCCATCTCTTCATTATTAAGTCCGGCCGCCTCAATTTGTGCCACCTTGCTAGGTAGCATCTCCTTGCTTCTTGTTGCCTTGAGAGCAAGAGGTTGAGGCTCATTGATTGGACCGTTTAGAGCGTCGTCGACGTATCTCGCCTCCTTGATCATCATCCGCCCGCTTACGAATTTTCCGAGTACCTCCTCGGGCGTCATCGTCGTGTACCTGGGATTCTCACGAATATTGTTTACGAGATGAGGATCAAGAACGGTAAAGGACCTTAGCATTAGGCGGACGACGTCGTGGTCCGTCCATCGCGTGCTTCCATAGCTCCTTATCTTGTTGACAAGGGTCTTGAGCCGGTTGTATGTTTGGGTTGGCTCCTCCCCCCTTATCATAGCGAATCTCCCAAGTTCGCCCTCCACCAACTCCATCTTGGTGAGCATGGTGACGTCGTTGCCCTCGTGAGAGATCCTGAGGGTGTCCCATATCTGCTTGGCATTGTCCAAGCCGCTCACCTTATTGTACTCTTCCCTGCACAGAGATGCTAAGAGAACAGTAGTAGCTTGTGCATTTCTATGGATTTGTTCATTTATAAGCATAGGGCTATCCGAGCTATCAAATTTCATTCCATTCTCTACAATCTCCCATATGCTTGGATGGAGAGAGAATAAGTGACTACGCATTTTGTGACTCCAAAATCCGTAGTCCTCCCCATCGAAGTGTGGAGGTTTGCCAAGAGGAATGGAAAGTAAATGCGAATTCGAACTATGTGGAATACGAGAATAATCAAATGAAAAGTTCGAATTGACCGTCTTCTTGTAGTCGTTGTCGTCGTCCTTTTGGGAAGAGGAAGATTCGTCGCTGTCGTAGTAGACGATCTCCTTGATGCGCCTTGTCTTCTTCTTCTTCCCTTCTTTGCGTCTGTGGCCCGAGCCCGAGTCGGTAGTCTTGTCGTCCTTTGGCTCGTTGACGAAGGACTCCTTCTCCTTGTCGTTGATCACGATTCCCTTCCCCTTAGGATCCATCTCTTCGGGCAGTTAGTCCCTTTCTTGAAGAGAACGGCTCCGATACCAATTGAGAGCACCTAGAGGGGGGGGGGGGTGAATAGGTGATCCTGTGAAAACTTAAACTTATAGCCACAAAAACTTGTTAAGTGTTAGCACAACAATCGCCAAGTGGCTAGAAAGGAGTCTCAACAAAACACAATACCACAAGAGATCAAACACAGAGATGACACAGTGGTTTATCCCGTGGTTCGGCCAAGACCAACACTTGCCTACTCCACGTTGTGGCGTCCCAACGGACGAGGGTTGCAATCAACCCCTCTCAAGCGGTCCAAAGACCAACTTGAATACCACGGTGTTTTGCTTTGCCTTTCAATATCCCGTTTGCGAGGAATCTCCACAACTTGGAGCCTCTCGCCCTTACACTTGAGATTCACAAAGAAATACGGAGTAAGGGAGGGACTAGCAACACACACAAGACTCAAAATCAGAGCAACAACACGCACACAAGTCGCAACAAGAGCTCGCAACACAACTCAATGAGTTCACAACTCAACAAGAGCTCTAGATGCTATCACAATGAACCAAATGCGCGGAATCGATGTCTTGGTGCTTAGGAATGTTGTAGGAATGCTTGGTGTTCTCCTCCATGCGCCTAGGGGTCCCTTTTATAGCCCAAGGCAGCTAGGAGCCGTTGAGAGCAAATCTGGAAGGTCATTCTTGCCTTCTGTCGTTAGGCGCATCGGACAGTGTCCGGTGCCCGATTCCCTTCCTTAAATGGCGAAGCCGACCGTTGGCTGACTTGGAGCCGTTGGCGCACCGGACATGTCCGGTGCACACCGGACAGTCCGGTGCCCCCTTCCGACCGTTGGCCCGGCCACGTGTCGCGCGCAGATTCCGCGGCCGACCGTTGGCCCGGTCGACCGTTGGCTCACCGGACAGTCCGGTGCACACCGGACAGTCCGGTGAATTTTAGCCGTACGCCGTCGGCGAATTCCCGAGAGCGGCCACTTCAAGCCGAGTCAGCCTGGCGCACCGGATACTGTCCGGTGCACCACCGGATAGTCCGGTGTGCCAGACTGAGCTGAGTCTTGGCTGTACACAGCCAAGCCTTTTTCACCTCTTTTCTTTTCTTCTTCTTTCTGTTTCTAACACTTAGACAAGTATATTAGTACACAAAACCAATGTACTAAGGCTTAGAAACATACCTTTACTCTTGATTTGCACTTTGTCCATCCATGAGCATAAATTCACATTTAAGCACTTGTGTTGGCACTCAATCACCAAAATACTTAGAAATGGCCCAAGGGCACATTTCCCTTTCAACGGTCCCATTCTTGTTCTCGTGGCGAGAACGGGAGTGAGGACCTGCCGGTGCGCTTTGGGGCGGCCGCCGCTCGCTAGTGCGGTGTTGGTGGGCAGATGGCCGCTGTCGTCGGTGCTGAGGTGGTGGCAGTCGGAGAAGGTTTCTCCGCCGACGACACTGTCAGTGCCACTTGCGCTCCGGGCCTCTGGCTCTTTGGCTTTAATGGCTGGTTCTCATCCCCCGTGAGGGGACGTGAACGAGGGCCTTCCAGCGGTAGCGTTCGCCCTGGGGCCATCGCTGCTGCTGTCCTGCCGTCCGAGACGGAGGTCATTGCTGCGCTGTTGGTGCAGCGATCGCCGGCGAGCCACCCGGGGTTTGTCGTCCTGCAGGCCTTCCGATGTGGAGGTTGTTCATACCCGCGGGAGTGGAACCGAAGTTCCGTTTGTAATGGCACCCTGAGTGCCGGTGTTTGTTCATTGTGGCTGTCGAGGCCTAAACATCTGGGTATTTGAGTGTAATACCGTGTTTCTTCCTCATTTCGAGCACTAGGACTCGCCTGTCGACTAGCTGAACCGCTTAATCGAGTGTGAGTTGCCCTGTGCAGAAGGTGACGAGTGAGGTATCCATATCCCGGAGGCGTAGGAGTCCCTCGGCTCGGTTGGCCTTGCCACTCTAGGCCTCTCTTGCTCAGTTTTAGAACCCTCGGCTGCTCCGCGATGAGCCGGAGCCGGAGGCAGCGGTGTCAACGTGGACAGAGGCGGAGTCGGCTTGAAAAGAGGCTTCGTCGGCCCAGGAGCTGGTGGCTTCCCAGGCTGAGGAGGTGCAGCAGCGGCGGCTGGAGCTTGGCCAGGTCATCCGCGAGCGGGACCAACCCTGGAGTCATGCTGCCGAGGCCGTGAGCTGGGCTGAGGTCCTCGGAGGACAGCTGGCTGTGGCTACGAAGCGACCAGCTGAGGCGTCTGCTCGGGTCGGGACCCTGGAGGAGACCCTGGCTGCGGTGGCCCAAGTGCGGTGCTGGCGTCCTCCTTCGAGGTGGAGATCCTTCTGCCCGTGTCGCCGTCCGAGGCCAGGCCAGATTCCGCCGAAGGTGGAGACGACGCCGAGGGTGCTGCTGCTCCCTCTGTCGATGTCTGAACCTACAGGAACAATTTGTCTGTAGTATGCATATGTTTTTCGCGGCCGCCGAGGCCCAAACATCTTATTGTCGTGTTATAATGCTGCGTTTCCTTTCCTCTTGTTTCGAGTATCAGGACTTGTTCGTCGGTAGCAGAATCGCTTATCCGAGCGAGAGTTACTTTTCGCAGAAGGTGATGAGTGAGGTATCCGTATCCTGGAGGCGTAGGAGTCCCTCGGCTCGGTCGGCCTTGCCGCTTACGTGCACTCTTACTCATTCGCAGGATTCCGTTATCGATATAGTCGAGAAGGCACGAAAATCATTCTGGCACAAAAGTTTTTGAGCGTTGGGACTTGTTCGGTAGCAGAATCGCATATCCGAGCGTGAGTTACTTATCGCGGAAGGTGATGAGTGAGGTATCCGTATCCCAGAGGCGTAGGAGTCCCTCGGCTCGGTCGGCCTTGCCGCTTACGCGTACTCTCGTTGTTTTCAGGATCCCGCTATCGAAGCAGTCGAAAAGCGCGAAAGGCGTTCTGGCAGAAAGACTTTTTCCGAGGAAAATTTTGACGCAGAGGGGGTTCCCCCCTTCTAGCCCCCGAGGGAGGGTCGGGCTTCGCCGGGGCAAGGCTGACCCTTTGTTGACGGTTAGTCTCTATTTGTGTATGTAAAGAGAACGAGGTATATGAACGACTTGAAACATCTTAAGGGTAGAAGCGACGTAGCTGTTGGATGTTCCAAGCGTTGCTGTAGACCTCACCTTCTTCGTTGGCTAGCTTGTATGTTCCGGGCTTCAAGATCTTGGCGATGATGAACGGCCCTTCCCAGGGAGGAGTAAGCTTGTGGCGCCCTCGGGCTTCTTGGCACAGCCGATGTACCAAGTCTCCCACCTGGAAGCCTCGGGGCCGAACCCCTCGGGCGTGGTAGCGTCGCAGAGACTGCTGATACCGCGCCGAGTGTAGTAAGGCCACGTCCCGAGCCTCTTCGAGCTGGTCCAGTGAGTCTTCTCAACTGGTCTGGTTGCTTCGGTCGTCGTACGCCTTTGTCCTCGGGGAACCGTATTCTAAGTCTGTGGGCAAGATGGCCTCGGCCCCATAGACTAGAAAGAACGGTGAGAAACCCGTGGCTCGGCTTGGCGTCGTCCTCAGACTCCAGACCACCGAGGGTAGTTCCTTCATCCACCGCTTGCCGAACTTGTTGAGGTCGTTGTAGATCCTCGGTTTAAGTCCCTGCAGAAGCATACTGTTGGCACGCTCCACCTGCCCATTCGTCATGGGGTGAGCTACGGCGGCCCAGTCCACACGAATGTGGTGGTCCTCGCAGAAGTCTAGGAACTTCTTCCCAGTGAACTGGGTGCCATTGTCGGTGATGATGGAGTTCGGGACACCAAAGCGATGGATGATGTTGGTGAAGAACTCCACCGCCTGCTCGGACCTGATGCTGGTTAGGGGTCGGACCGTGATCCACTTGGAGAATTTGTCGATGGCGACCAGCAGGTGCGAGAAGCCCCCCGGTGCCTTCTGCAAGGGACCGACGAGGTCCAGACCCCACACAGCAAACGACCAGGTGATGGGTATTGTCTGCAGGGCCTGAGCGGGCAGGTGCGTCTGTCTTGCGTAGAATTGACATCCTTGGCAAGAGCGCACAATCCTAGTGGCGTCAGCCACCGCGGTCGGCCAGTAGAAGCCTTGTCGGAAGGCGTTCCCAACGAGGGCTCGAGGTGCTGCATGGTGATCGCAAGCCCCCGAGTATATTTCTTGCAAAAGCTCTTGTCCTTCGGCGATGGATATGCATCGTTGGAGAATGCCTGAGGGGCTGCGGTGGTAGAGCTCCTTTTCATCACCCAGTGAGACGAACGACTTGGTGCGCCGCGCCAGTCACCGAGCTTCGGCCTTGTCGAGGGGTAGCTCTCCCCGGAGGAGATATTGCAGGTACGGGGTCTACCAGTTTTGATTAGGCGTGACCCCATTCCGCTCTCCCTCGACACGCAGTGCCTCACCCTCGGCGGCCGAGGCCTCCTCGGGCTAAGCCGAGGCCTCCTCGGGCTCGGGCGTGTCGTCGGTCTTGACGGAGGGTTGATGTATGTCTCTGGAGAAGATGTCCGGGGGAACCGTTGTTCGCCCCGAGGCTATTTTAGCCAGCTCAACCGCAGTCTCGTTGTACCGTCGAGCGATGTGGTTGAGCTCGAGCCTATAGAACTTGTCTTCCAAGCGCCAAACTTCGTCGCAGTAGGCCTCCATCTTTCGGTCGCGGCAGTGGGAGTTCTTAATGACTTGGTCAATGACAAGCTGCGAGTCGCCACGAGCGTCGAGGCGCCGAACCCCTAGATCGATGGCGATGCACAACCCATTAACCAGAGCCTCATACTCAGCCACGTTGTTCGACGCCGGGAAATGGAGACGCAACACGTAGCGGAGATGTTTCCCGAGGGGTGAGATGAAGAGCAGGCCAGCACCTGCTCCTGTTTTCATCAGTGACCCATCGAAGTACATGGTCCAGAGTTCCGGTTGGATCAGAGCTGTTGGCAACTGGGTGTCGACCCATTCCGCCAGGAAATCTGCCAAGACTTGGGACTTGATGGCCTTCCGAGGAGCGAACGAGATTGTTTCACCCATGAGCTCCACCGCCCACTTTGCTATCCTACCCGAGGCCTCTCGGCACTGGATGATCTCCCCCAGGGGGAAGGATGACACCACAGTCACCGGATGAGACTCGAAGTAGTGTCGCAACTTTCGCCGCGTTAGAATTACTGCGTACAGTAGCTTCTAAATTTGCGGGTAGAGGATCTTGGTCTCGGATAGCACTTCACTAATGAAGTAGACCGGCCTCTAGACGAGCAGTGCATGCCCTTCTTCTCGTCTCTCGACTAT
The DNA here is from genome assembly GCA_029449295.1 of Zea luxurians. Taxonomy (NCBI): domain Eukaryota; kingdom Viridiplantae; phylum Streptophyta; class Magnoliopsida; order Poales; family Poaceae; genus Zea; species Zea luxurians. The sequence goes on along the minus strand of JAOPSE010000005.1, from coordinate 4,529,721 downwards.
GATCACGGCGCTGACCACCTGAGTGGTTGCGGCTACGTAGATCAAGAGGGCTTCTCCCGCAGCGGGGGGCACCAAGATGGGCGTGTTTGTAAGGAGCGCCTTTAATTTTCCGAGGGCTTCCTCGGCCTCGGGGGTCCAAGTGAAGCGCTCGGTCTTCCTTAAGAGGCGGTACAAGGGTAGGCCTTTTTCGCCGAGGCGCGAGATGAAGCGGCTCAGAGCCGCAAGGCATCCCATGGCCCTTTGTACTCCTTTCAAATCTTTGATAAGCCCCATGTTGGTGATGGCCGCGATTTTCTCCGGGTTGGCCTCGATGCCCCGCTCGGAGACGACGAACCCCAGGAGCATGCCTCGGGGGACTCCGAAGACACACTTCTCGAGGTTGAGTTTCACGCCCTTCGCTCTCAGACACTTGAATGTCGTTTCAAGGTCAGAGAGGAGGTCAAAGGCTTTCCTCATCTTGACTACAATGTCATCGACGTAAGCCTCGACCGTTCGGCCGATGTGCTCCCCGAACACGTGGTTCATGCACCTTTGGTATGTCGCACCTGCATTCCTCAAGCCAAATGGCATAGTAGTATAGCAGTACATGCCAAAAGGTGTGATGAAAGAAGTCGCCAGCTGGTCGGACTCTTTCATCTTGATTTGGTGATAGCCTGAATAGGCGTCGAGGAATGACAGGGTTTCGCACCCAGCAGTGGAGTCCACAATTTGATCAATGCGAGGCAGAGGGTAGGGAACCTTCGGACATGCTTTGTTTAGACTAGTGTAGTCTACGCACATCCTCCATTTCCGACATTTCTTTTTCACAAGCACAGGGTTGGCTAACCATTCGGGATGGAATACCTCTTTGATGAACCCTGCAGCCATCAGCTTGTGGATCTCCTCGCCTATGGCTCTGCGCTTTTCTTCGTCGAAATGGCGCAGAGGCTGCTTCACGGGTCGGGCACCGGCTCAGATATCCAGTGAGTGCTCGGCGACATCCCTCGGTTTGCCAGGCATGTCCGAGGGACTCCACACAAAAACTTCGGCGTTTGCGCGGAGAAAGTCGACGAGCACTGCTTCCTATTTGGGGTCGAGCTCGGAGCCGATCCGGACTTGCCTGCAGGCGTCGTTGCTAGGGTCGAGAGGGACGGACTTAATCGCCTCAGCTGGTTCGAAGTTGCCGGCGTGGCGCTTCGCATCGGGCACCTCCTTGGAGAGGCACTTCAGGTCGGCGATGAGGGCCTTGGACTCAGCGAGGGCCTCAGCGTACTTTACGCACTCCACGTCGCATTCGTACGTGTGTCGGTACGTGGATCCGACAGTGATGACCCCGTTGGGGCCCGACATCTTGAGCTTGAGGTAGGTGTAGTTGGGGACGACCATGAACTTGGTGTAGCACGGTCTCCCCAGCACCGCGTGGTAGGTTCCTCGGAATCCGACCACCTCGAACGTGAGAGTTTCCCTTCGGAAGTTGGAGGGAGTTCCGAAGCAGACGGGCAGATCGAGTTGTCCAAGGGGCAGGACGCGCTTCCTAGGGATGATCCCGTGAAAGGGTGCCGCACTGACCTGGATTGTGGACAGATCGATCTCCAAGAGCCCGAGGGTCTCGGCGTAGATGATGTTGAGGCTGCTGCCTTCGTCCATGAGGACCTTGATGAGCCTGGTGTTGCCGATGACGGGGTCGACGACGAGTGGGTACCTTCCTGGGCTCGGCACGCACTCGGGGTGGTCACCTTGGTCGAAGGTGATGGGCTTGTCGGACCAGTATAGGTAGACTGGCGCAGCCACCTTTACCGAGCAGACCTCCCGGCGCTCCTGCTTGTGGTACCGAGCCGAGGCATTCGCCACTCGCCCACCGTAGATCATGAAACAACCGTGGACCTCGGGGAACTCCTCTGCCTTGTCGCCCTCCTTCTTGTCGTTGTCTTGGCCTTTGCCACCTTCCGCCGGGGGCCCGGCCTTATGGAAGTAGCGCCGAAGCATGACGCATTTCTCAAGGGTGTGCTTGACGAGGGCCCTGGTGATTGGGGCACGACTCCTTGAGCATCTTGTCGAACAGGTTGGCCCCTCCGGGAGTCTTCCGAGGGTTCCTGTGCTCGACAGCGGCGACGAGATCCGCATTAGCGGCGTCGCATTTCGCTTGCGCCTTCTTCTTGGCCTTCTTCTTCGTGCCGCGCTGGGCGGATGCCTCGAGGACGTCTTCCTGCTGGCGTCCCTAAGGCTGCTTGTCCTTCCGGAAGATGGCTTCGACCGCCTCCTCACCAAAGGCGAACTTGGTGGCAATGTCCATCAACTCGCTCGCCTTGGTGGGAGTCTTGCGACCCATTTTGCTCACCAGGTCACGGCAAGTGGTGCCGGCGAGGAACACCCCGATGACATCCGAGTCGGTGTTGTTGGGCAGCTCGGTGCGCTGCTTCGAAAACCGCCGGATGTACTCTCGCAGGGATTCCCTGGATGCTTGCGGCAGCTTCAGAGATCCCAAGAATTCCCAGGGCGCACGTATGTGCCCTGCAAGTTTCCAGCAAAGGCTTTGACCAGGTCGTCCCAGTTGGAGATCTACGTAGGAGGCAGATGCTCCAGCCAGGCTCAGGCGACGTCGGAGAGGAACAGGGGGAGGTTGTGGATGATGAGGTTGTCATCGTCCGTTCCACCCAGCTGGCAGGCCAGCCGGTAGTCCGCAAGCCACAGTTTCGACCTCGTTTCCCCCGAGTACTTGGTGGTGGTAGTCGCGGCTCGGAACCGGGTCGGGAACGGCGCCTGTCGTATGGCCCGGCTGAAGGCTTGCGGACCTGGTGGTTCGGGCGAGGGGCTCCGATCCTCCTCGCTGTCGTAGCGTCCCCCACGCCTGGGGTGGTAGCCTCAGCGCACCTTTTCGTCGAGGCGGGCTCGACGGTCGCGGCGGTGGTGCTCGTTGCCGAGGCGACCCGGGGCTGCAGGCATTGCATCCCGCGTGCGCCCGGTGTGGACCGAGGCTTCCTGCATGAATCGGGAAGTCGCTGCGCGATGCTCCGGGGGCCACCCTTGCCTTCGAGAGGCAGAGCTCTCGGCCCGTCGGACTGCGGCGTCCTCTAGGAGGTTCTTGAGTTCTCCCTGGATACGCTGCCCCTCAGTGGTGGATGGCTCCGGCATCGCTCGGAGCAGTATTGCCGCTGCAGCTAGATTCTGGTCGACCCCACTAGAAGCCGGGGGCAGCCTTGCCTTGGCATCATCAGCGATACGGCACTGGACGTCCCGGGCCTGATGACGCACTTCTCCAGCGAGTGCTCGGCCTGCCTTCTCCTGCTTGATGTTTTGCCGGAGCTGCACAAGTTGTCCTGCTTCCTCGTCGAGCTTGGCCTGCATCTCGCGGATTTGCTCGAGCTGTGTGTCCTGACCCCCCGCAGGGACTGGGACCACAACTAGCTCTTGCAGGATGTCAACGCGAGGCACAGGCCCAGGGGGATCATCATCCTCCGGCATACCAAGGTGGTTGCCTTCGTCGTGACCCCCTAGATCGACGTGGAAACATTCGCGACTTGGGCCATAACCCTCATCGTCAAGGCTGTGGCCATCATCGGAGCAATCGGAGAGGCAGTAGTCACATGCGGTCATGAAGTCTCACATGGCACTGGGATCACCGAGCCCGAAGAAATTCCAACCAGAGTCGGGCTCATCTTCTTCCTCGGAACCCGGGGCCTGTAGGTCGAGACGACCGTCAGTCGGTCCCAGGTTGACCACATATGGTACCCCAGAAGGTTAGGATATGCCTTTATGAAAGCGCTCACTGAAGCGGGGTCGCTTGGTGGATCGAAGCTGAATCTAAAAGGCACAGGGTGGAAAACGGACGGTACCTCTCGATCGACGGACGGTGACGAGGTCGCGTCGGGGACGGACTGCACCGTTATCTCAGGTACGAGGCTAACGCCCAGCAAGTCCTCCATGAGAGTGCTGGCGTCATCTGTCCGCTTGGGGTTGGCATGTTGCGGGGAAACGACACTCGTCGTCGTCTCAGGCGCGAGGACAACGCCCGACATGTCCCCCGCTGGGGTGCCAGCGTCATCGACTCGCTCGACAGCCGACGAGGTGCCGCCTCTTGCCTGGCCACGGTTGCCCCACCTTCTCCTCCTGCGACGAGGAAGGTGACGGGACAAACCCAAATGCTGCTCTTTCGCCACGGGGGAAGACGTCGTCGAGTCCGCCACCGCCGGGCGAGCTGACGACCGTCGTTGTCACTATCGCGCTGCGGGGGAAGGAGTACCATGTCGTAGCTGCCGTCGAGGGACATGAACTCGAGGCTCCTGAAGCGGAGTAGCGTCCCAGGCTAAAGAGGTTGCTGGAGACTACCCATCTGGAACTCAACGGGAAGTTGTTCGTCAACACGCAGCAGGCCCCTACCGGGCGCGCCAACTGTCGGCGTTTCGACCCCGGGGGGTCCCTGGACCGACGAGTAAAATTGTCGCTGCGTGTCCCAGCCCAGATGGGTTGGCGCGAGACGGAACACAAGGGGGGAAATGTGGCCCGTGTTATCCTGCGCCAGGGGGATGCGCTCGTAGTAGGGGTTACAAGCGCTCGCGAGAGAGAGAGAGGGTGAGCCTGTTCGTCAGCTCGTTCTCCCGCGCGACCCTCTCGCATGGAGGCCCTGGACCTTCCTTTTATAGATGCAAGGAGAGGGTCCAGGTGTACAATGGGGGTGTAGCTATGTGCTAACGTGCCCGGTAGAGAGGTGCCTGAGCCCTGTGTACATGCCAACGTGGCTGTCGGAGGGGTGCTAGAGCCCTGTGTACGCGGTAACGTGGCCGTCGGAGGAGCGCTTGAGTCCTGTAGAAGCACAGCTGTCGGGGCTGCTGGGACCTTGCTGACGTCTCCTTGCTTCCGTAGGGGGCTGAGAACCGCCGTCGTCATGGACGCACGCGGGGAGCCATCATTACTTGTTACCGGGGCGAGCCTTGATGGGACGCCGGTCTTGTTCCCCTGTAGCCTAAGCTAGCTAGGGGTAGGGTAACGATGCATCCTCCGTGGCGCGGTCGGTCCGAGCCCAAGGTCGAGCGAGGCGGAGACTTCTCCTGAGGCCGAGGCCAGGGTCGGGCGAGGACACGATTCCTCCCGAGGTCAAGGTTGAGGCCGAGCCCTGGGGTCGGGCGAGGCGGAGACCATCTTCCGAGGCCGAGGTTGAGGCCGAGCCCTAGGGTCGGGCGAGGCGGAGACCACCTTCCGAGGCCGAGGTTGAGGCCGAGCCCTAGGGTCGGGCGAGGCGGAGACCACCTTCCGAGGCCGAGGCGGGGGCCAAGCCCTGGGATCGGGTGAGGCGGAGACCTCCTCCTGAGGCCGAGTCCCAAGGTCGGGCGAGGCGGAGCTTCCTGTTGCGCCTGAGGCTGAACTTAGCTGTTGTCAGCCTCACCCTGGCGGGTGGCACATCAGTCGGAGAGGGGCGAGCGACGATGTTTTCCTGTCAGGTCGGTCAATGGAAGGGCCAAGTGACTGCGGTCACTTCGACCTTGCCGACTGAGGCACGTGTGTCAGGATAATGTGTCAGACGATCCTTGCATTAAATGCGCCTGCGATATGGTCGGTTGGTGAGGCGATTTGGCCAAGGTGGCTTCACTGCGAAGCCTGCCCGAGCTGGGCTTCGGACGAGTCGAGGGTGCGCCCGTTGCTTGAGGAGGCCCTCGGGCGAGGCGAGAATCCATCTGGGACTTCTGTTCCCGCCCGAGGCTGGGCTCGGGCGAGGCGAGATCGCGTCCCTTGAGTAGACGAAGTCTTGACCTGAATCGTGCCCATCAGTCTCTGCAGCTCGTGCTGATGGTGGTTACCAGCCGTGTTTAGGAGTGTTGGGGGTACCCCTAATTAAGGTACCCGACAGTAACATAATTTAACAACATTCTTAAGTTCTTCCTTTTTCTATGTGACTACACAAGACACAAGAGAAATGATAATTGAATATACTTGCACTTAAAGACATAAGTGTTACCATCCTTCTTTCCTCCATGTTGTTGATTTTCCACATAGGATAATCCTACAACATCAATATCTTGCTCGAGATGATATGAGTTTTAGATATACTAACTAAAAATATCTTTGGGTCAATCTTAGATATATGTAACATTGTAAGATTGATAGCTTGAGTTAATAAGAATTGAATTAACCCGCTCAAGCACCTCCAAAGCTTCATATCATCTCCTTTCCCTGCAAAGCTTGTCAAGTATATTTTGGTCCCCATCTCTTAATGGGTCCACCAAGGTTAGTCAACAAAGATCTAGGAACCCAAATGTCCTTTGTGCCAGCACTTGGTAAACTCATTACCTTTCTAGCACAAGTTTCAGTTTTGGGTTGCCTAGTTACATATGAATTAATTGACAAGTTAGGAGCAGGATAGTTACCAATAGGACATTCCTTACATTGATGTCCTTTCTTTCGGCATATGTAGCAAAGGTGATCTTCATGTCTTAAAGATTTCTTCTTCCCTTGTTTCTTGCTGGCTACATGGTTAGTAACTATTTTCTTTTCTATGCCTTTTTGTTTCACATGGGGACAAGACTTAACTAAATGTCCCTTCTTAGAGCATTTGAAACAAAGTTTATCATCCTTGTCAATAATCAAGCCATTTTCTTTAATATAGGGACATGACCTAATCAAGTGCCCCTTTTCAAAGCATTCACTACACTTCTTACTTTTCTTAGCGCGAAGTGTGACTTGATCATTACCTTGGATGTTACCTTGTGTGGAGGCATGGTTGAGGCTTTTGACAGAGGTATTTATTTTTTTCTTTTGTTCCTTCCTCTTGACAATCCTCAAGTCCTTGACATTTTCTTCAAGGGATTTTGTGCATGCCTCGGTTGTTCCTGTCTCAAGCTTCTTCACCATGTGATCATGGTTATCTTGAGAAGGTTGAGCAGTGCATTTCCCTTTAGTTGTGTCAAGCTCATTCTTAGCCTCTCATTTTCTTCCTTGAGTTCTTGACATGAATCAACTTTTACTCCTGCAAATTCTACCTCAAAGGAAGATTCGCTTGATGACGAGCAACAAGCATTAGCACATGGTAATACAATTTCAATTTGAATACATGTGCATGAGTGAGGTTGCTTGGATTTTAAGTTTTCTATCACAACCTCATGAGCAATGTTTAACATGATATGATCATCCATAAGATTTTCATGAGAATATAGAAGCATATCATGTTTTTCTTGAAAGGCTAAATTTTCAATTCTTAGCCTTTCTACTTGGTCCTTAAGTAAGGCATTCCTATTTACTAATTGAGCGATACAATATAAAGAGTTATCTTGCTCAATTGAAATAGTTTCATACCTTTGGACTAAATCAACATGAGAGCACTTTAGCTCCTCATGTTCCTTAGTCAACTCTTCAAAGCATTGCATTTTTATGGTGAGAATATCTTCTAGCATGTGAATAGCTTCGCTTTGCTCTCTCGCTCTTTTTAGAAGTTTGAGCATGACCGCCTTATGTTCTTGGCTTAGATGAGCGTAGAGTTGCATTAGGCTTCTTTCATCCTCCTCATCCTCATTTGTGCTTCCACTATCATTTTCATTAGCCACACAACATATGTGGGAATCAAAATGGGAAGACAAACCTTTTGGAGAGGTGGATTCATCGTTTGGTCTCCAACGTTCATTTTCTTCTTCTTCCTTCAAAGAGTTAGTTTCACAAGGACTAGAGGAAGTAGAAGCATCATATGAACTAACATGTTTGGACTCATCAAATTTACTTTTAATTCTAGTCCAAATATCATGCGCATCATGAATAGATTCATTATAATTCATTATGAAGGCACGATAATCTTCTTTGCTAAGAGAATTACTTAAGATGTCATAAGCTAGGTAGTTTAAGCGTATACATCTTTGATCTTCCTCAGAAGCATTTTTCCCATTATAACTAGAGGGTATAATACTCTTGTCTAAAATTTGTTCTAATTGTGAAACTACGGTTCTAAAAGCATTTATCACACTAGTAGACCATGAAACATAATTAGAACAATCCGAAAGTAATATCTCAAGAGTTACCTCATTGTTTTCCTTCGGAGGTGTCTTCTTGTTCTTTTGGGATCTTCTACGAGCCATCACTTCGAGTTGTTAGACTCAATATGAAGTGCCTAGCTCTAATACCAATTGAAAGTCGCCTAGAGGGGGGTGAATAGGCGAAACCTGAAATTTATAACTTTAAACCCAGACTTGATCCCTCGATTAGCGGTTAGAACAAGATGAACAATTATCGGAGTATAAAACTAAGTCCTTTGCTTGTAAAGAGTATTGCTTTCAAAGAATGCGGAATTAATACAAAGCAACACAATTGAAATGTTTATGGAGAATAATGCAAGAGGACTTTAGATAAGAAGAGGAATAGCACAAGTTCTTTCTTGCAAGGCGTTGCTTCTCTAAATGAGAGGTTAACTTGAAGCAACACAAAATAATATTAGCAAGGAATAGTGCAAGAGAACTTAGAGAGGAAGAAAATAAACAAATCACAAGCAATAAACACAATAGACACGGGTGATTTGTTTTACCGAGGTTCGGTTCTCGAGAACCTAATCCCAGTTGAGGAGTCCACTAAGGACGGATCTTTTTCAACCCTTTCCCTCTCTCCACCGATCACCAAGACCGACGAGCTCTTCTTCTTCTTTGTTAACAAGTGACCAAAGTCTCCGCAAGGCCAACCACAAAGATAAGGGTCTCTTGCTAGCTTTACAATGAATGGGAGTCAAAACTCCATGCTCAAATGATCACAAGAGGTAACACACACTTTCTCTCAATAATTCTCACAAGGCACTATCACTAAACGCACACGAGTAGCTCTTTCTTGCTTGATCTCTCTTTTGTGGCACTTGTGAGGTTTTGATGTGTATAGAAGTGTTGCTCTAGTAGATAGGAGTGAATACCCAACTCTTGTGTATGAAATGGATCAATGAATGCTTGTGAATGGGCTGGTTGGGGTGGCTTTTATAGCCCTCAACCACCCATATAGCCGTTGGGGCGCATCTGCCAGAATTTGCACTGGCGGACGGTCCGCGGCTAGGGCCCGGACGGTCCGCGACCCTCCAAAGGTTGATTCTGACATCTTTAACGGATACATCTGATAGATCAACGGCTATCTGCCTCGGTGACACCATGCGGACGGTCCGCCCTTGGTCCCGGACGGTCCGCGCCAGCTCTATAATTCCTTCTGCTCAACTTGTCACCTTCGGGCTGAACTATGTCTTCACATGCGGACGGTCCGTGAATTATAGTCAGATGGTTCGCACTGTATAGCCGGACGGTTCGTGGTTTATAGCCGAACTATCCACGATTTATAGTTCCTGGCCGAAGTCAAAGCGATGTCGCATACGGTCTGCCAGAAGTGGCCGAACAGTCCACACTTGGCAATTTTAGGACTTTAAGTTTCTGACTTCTTGTTGATCTTTGAACAATCTTCTCCAAGTTGCTTTGGCTAAACTTGATAGATATCCTATGACTTAGACAAACATCTCAAGTGACTTTCCATCAGTCTAAGTCATGGATCATGAACATTTTGATTCTTTCATCATATTTCTTCCTCTGCTCAAACTAGCTCCAAAATAGTGATACGTTGATTTTGAGCTTTCCAACCTTTCTAGAAGTGTTGAATATGTTTCTCGGGGTATTTTGAACTTATCCAAAGAGCAGAACTATTGGTAGTTCATCTATCTCATGTTTTACCACTATTTGGTTGAATCTGAGCTGATTCTTTCTTAGAACTGAACTGTTGAGTCTTATGAACCTGTGAATCAAAGACTAGGCAAACTAGTTAGTCCAAATGGTTGTGATGGTCATCAAGCACCAAAATACAATAAATGGTTTAAGGCCATTTCCCTTTCACAAAGATCTGATAATAGAGGGTAGGGGCCCAGACTTCACGGAAGATGAGCAGGGCAATATGGTTCAAGAACATGATTTGTGTCCTTGAGATCGACAGCCTTCGTGAAACCATACTGAAGGAGGCACTTGACTCAGCTTATTCCATCCATCCGGGCAGTACCAAGATGTACCAGGACTTGAAGCAAAAGTATTGGTGGTATGGACTAAAAAGGGATGTTGTTGCACATGTGGCGAGTTGTGATGTTTGCCAGAGGGTAAAAGATGAACTTCAGAGACCTGCTGGATTACTTCACCCGCTTAAGATACCTCGGTGGAAATGGGAAGAAATTGGCATGGACTTCATTGTTGGTCTACCCCACACTCCTGCAGGGTACGACTCTATTTGGGTGATTGTGGACAGACTAACAAAAGTGGCTCACTTTATTCCTGTGAGGACCAATTACATGAGGGCTAAGCTAGCAGAGTTGTATATGGCTCAGATAGTTTGTCTACACGGAGTGCCTAAGAAGATTGTGTGAGACCGGGGATCATAGTTTACTTCTCGGTTTTGGCAGAAGTTGCACAAGTGCTTGGACACACAGTTGAATTTCAGCTCGGCCTACCATCCTCAAACTGATGGGCAGACCGAGAGAACCAACCAAGTGCTAGAAGATATGTCAAGGGCTTGTGCTCTTAAACATGGTGGCATTTGGGATAAGAGTTTGCCCTATGCAAGAGTTCTCTTACAATAATAGCTAGAGCCATTGGCAATTTTGCCATTATCATTTGTGGGCTTCGCCAGTATGCCATCGGACCCACAAATCATAGACACAGACAGTCCCACCAGTCATAGACACGGGATGGCATAATAACATGCAGCCAAAATTGAGAGTGGCAAAATAGCAAATTTCTCTGTATTACTACCAGGCCAGTTTGAAGATGTCCCCGTTTGAGGCTCTATATGGCAGAAAATGCAGGACTCCTTTGTATTGGGATCAAGCTAGTGAAAGGCAGTTCGTTGGGCTAGAAATTATACAAGAGGCAGAAGAACAAGTCCGGCTAATAAGGGAGAACTTGAGGACTGCGCAGTCAAGACAGAAAAGCTATGCAGATACCCGGAGAAGATTATTAGAGTTTGAAGAGGGTGATCACGTGTATCTGAAGGTGTCACCGATTTGGGGTATGAGGAGATTTAAAGTCAAAGGGAAGTTGTCCCCTCGCTTTATTGGACCATTCTTGATCCTAAAGCAAGTGGGGGAAGTTGCCTATCAACTGGAACTACCCGACCATCCTGTGGATGTACATGATGTCTTCCATGTGTCCCAACTGAAGAAATGCCTCAGGGTATCAGAGGAGCAGCTACCTATGGAGGATCTTAGTGTTCAAGATGATCTGACTTATACGGAGTATCCTATCAAGATTCTTTATACCTTGACTCGTGTCACGAGGAGTAAAGTCATCAAAATGTGCAAAGTGCAATGGAGTCACTATGATAATTAAGATGAGGCTACTTGGGAAAGATAAGAAGACATGCGAATAGATTTTCCCCACCTCTTTCCTATTTCTTCCTAATCTCGAGGACGAGATTCTTTTTAAGGGGAGTAGGATTGTAAAACCAAAATTTGTATAAGAGGAAAAATAATATATTTATAGGTTTGTGTTTTGAAAATTTTGGAACCTTTGAAGATTATTTGATTCTTCTTTTATTTGAGCATATTCAGTTAATGGAATTATATTAATCAAATAATAAATAAATGAATACTAAACTATGCATCTCATGCTGGATTTTATATTGTGCATATAACTGAAGTTTGAATTCAAAACAGAATGGAATTTGAATTTGATCAAATGAAAACTAAAATCTAAAGGAATAAAAAAGGAAAGAAACACTCACAACCCCGCTGGGCCGAAATCGGCCAGTTGGCCGAAGACCTCCCCCTTCGCGCGATCATCGCATGGCGGTGTTGGGGCCAACAAGTGGGCCGCCGTGCCAGCCTCACTCGACGCACGCTGAGCCACTGCCAGGTGGGACAGACTCCATCTGACGTCTACCCTTGTCGCCCACCGTAGTCCAGACTTGTGGTAGCGTTGATGATTGGGGCCCACCCGTCGGGGACTCGCGCGGCTAATGTGGTTCTTCCTCGTGCCTAACTAACTGCCGCACGCAATTCGAATGCCGGTGGGCTAGCTCAACAACTTCCCAACTATTCGGCCACCATGCGGAGCTCATATATAGTCGGCCTGGATGCTCGTGTGCCCCAACCGAGGCCCTAAAAACATAGCACCGCTGCAAGACAAGAGAGAGAAGGGGGAAGAAGAGGGCGCTACGGCGGGTCCGCATACTGAGCGTGGTCTGGGGCTCGGGAGCAGGGCCGAGGAAGAGGGGAGCAGCACACGGACCACCATGGATCTGCAATGTTGTGTGGAGGCCGACATTGCTCGTCGGAGCTGGTGGTTCGCTGCGGTTTTTGTGGATCCGTGGTTGGGATCTCACGTCATGTAATCACTGGTAAAATACTCCTTGTTGCATTCGTCGTACCCTCAGCGTTATCTCGCTTAGGCTGTCCCGATGCATGGAAATCTAGGGCGTCGGGTTGTATGCGCCGGCGATGGCGCCCGGCGGGCTGCTAGGTCGCCGCCGTGGTGGCCCTGCCGCCGATGGGGCAAGATACGGTCCTTGGGCCGTTGATCTCAGGATTTGCTGTCACAATTAGATGGAATCGTGAAGTGTTTAGGACCATAGGATTCATATCCTGTGCCTAGGAGTAGATGGGGGGTGTGCGATCGGGGACCATTGATCCAGAGTAGACGGTCCTGATGCGATATCCCCTGGCCTGTTGTGCTTTAAATCTGGACCGTCGATTGACGATCCTTCGGGCCATGTGCTAGTGAGTTCGTGGAGTGCATGATTTAATCTGGGCCATCTACGCTGATCCAACGGCTCGTGTGCCACGATACCCCTTCGCCAGGCCCGTTTTACACCTAGGCCCTCGGATTTTACCTAAATCAACCTACACTCCTAGGCAGTTTTATGATCATCACAAACAGGTCCCGAAAATTACACTTTTGACCCCAAACTTCATGGAATTTTCACCCGCAGTCCAGAAATAGATAAGACATGATAAATTCATACATAAAATAATTTTTAGTATGAAAATAATCCTAGAAACTTGTTCAAATCATAGTAAATTCATTTTAACTCCTTTTTGATCCATTCCAGTTGCATTAAATTCACATTAATATTGTTCATCACTTAGTAACTCCGTTTAGATAGGAAACATAGATTAAAATTGTCTATTTAATTTATCTCATACTAAGCGCTTTATAACTTCGAAAAATCATAACTCGATAACTGTAACTTCGAATTTAGTGATTCTAGTACCTACGATCTCGTTACAATGCGCAGAATATTATCATACATTATGTTATGTTGTTTGGTGTGATGTTAATTTCTGCTATACCATGTTTGTTTGTATTGTTGTGAGTAGATGAGCAAGCCACAGAGGATCCAGGTATTCAGGAGGTGCAGACTACTGAGCAGGAGCTCGTTGAAGGCAAGTTGTGCCCTTGATCACTTCTTTTTACCTAATAATGCTCTTATTAATAATAATGATCTACATAGGTTAATTTTGATGGGACCCAATAGGTTACCCTAGTTTGACTATCTTTATACCGTGTTTACCACTAAACTTTTTGGGTAGTACTTGCTATTGCTTTATGTGGGTTTGGGTACGGAGATACACATTACTCATGATCAGGCTTTTATTATCAATTTGTTATTTACTGCTCATGATAAGATCATATGTTAATTGTGAAAGGGAAATCGGGTTAACCATTTCCTATAATTAATTTTGGTGGTTGCTGATCAACACAAACACATGGACTAACTAGTTTGTCTAGATATCATATATTACATGTGCATATGGTTCAACACAAACCAAGAAAGAAATCAAGTTAGGGACTGTGGGGGACAGATATCCCCCGGGTCCACTAGAAGGCTAGAAGACCTCGTGAAAGGCCTTGGGCCCATTGTTTCGCAAGACCATCCCTTCATGGGCCTAGGGAGGAATGTCTGGCAGAATGGATCGACGCAAGATTGGATCAACTCGAGCCCAGGCGGCCCAATGAACTCAAGCATTATCCACAACAATGATCTGATTCTCCCACGCTATGCCCTCAGGCGTCGGAACTGAATGATGATAAGTCGGCAGAATTATAGGAAGATAAGCTCAGTCGGTTCACTATTACTTAGGCGCACATTGTTATCATATTCACATGTAACGCCCCACGGTCGAGTATATAAGGCCTAGGGGGCACCCCCTCAAACACATCTCACTCATTAGCCATTTACTCAGCTCTCTAGCATCCCTCGTACTAGAGAACTCCCCTGTAACCCTCCACATAAAAGATCCACACTAGGACGTAGGGTGTTACGCATCTCAAAGCGGCCCGAACCTGTACAAGATTGTCTACTGTCTCTCGTGCATCTGGCACAAACCATCAAGCTACAGTCGGTAACACCGTCCTACTCCAAAAAGCACCTCAAGGGGTAACCCTGGTTGCACGGTCGGACACAAAACATCGACAGCTGGCGCGCCAGGTAGGGGGTGTGTCACTGATCCAAGCTAGCTCAATGGCCAACACTTTCCAGCACAAGATCATCCTCTGCCCTGGATCCGTGTTCTACTTCGGAACCATCTCATCTGTGGCAGACGAAGAAGGAACTCTACATCGCATCGTAGATCCACCGGAGAGAAAACCTTCCTTGACAATCTCTGAGAAAGCCGGAGTGAAGCAGGAAAAAGTGCAACCTCCAGCGCTCCGAGTGAAGACTACCTCCTGCAAGCCAGGAGCAGAGGATCTGTCTACCCGGAGGACCCCGCTGTCCACCTCCTCTACAGAAAAATGGACACGTATCACAAGGAAAAAGGAAACAAACGAGGTGAAAGTTCATCAAGCTGCTCTTCTGGTACCTCCGCCCTCAAAGGAGAATAGAAAGAAGCTTGTCACCACGACAGTTCCATTCTACCCCGACGTCCTCTTCATCGGGGGGAGAGTGGAATCGTCCCCCGTCTCTGACGATGAACCAACCGCGCCGGGGGAGGAACCTCTTTAGCGGGAATCTCGCCGATGAAGGAACCGACACCGAAATATCCGGTGACATCATGAAGCCGGAGAGCGGGACCCCGCGCAGCCTGTATCACGAGATGAGATCTCGGAGGTGGGAGAAACTCTAGAAGAACGGGTCTTCAGGGAAAGAAGGACTTCCCGACGACGTGATCGTCGGCAAGCTTAAGAGCAGGCCAAACAGGAGGCAAGACAACGTCGAGAGAACCCTCTTCTCGGACGGAACCTGAACCCCGACTTCGCCCGAGCCATGAACACACCGAGCGAGGTCGGTGGAGTGTTGGCTCGGATAGCCGATGGCCTCCCCCGGACTCCGGACGCCGAGGGCTATCGGCGGCTGCTCACTCGGGCCGCTAATCATCTTCTGCCTCTCGCTCATCCTCCAAGTTATCTATGACACGCCATTAACAGTCGGCGGGACGCACGAAGCTCCATCAATGCTTCGCGCGAACGACGACATGAGAACGAGATTCGGCGTCGAGAAGAGTATGATCGGGATCATGGCATCCCGACACGAAGTCAGACCACCAGGGTTGAATCAGCAACAGCTTCAACTGGCGGCACGACTAGGGACAGTCGAGGCAGCACATCAACAACCCCCCTCCCTGGGACCGACATCATCATCGTCGACAGGAGGACACATGTGGAGTATCGGCGCTCACTCCACGTCTCAGGGCCATTCAGTGACCCCCTAACTTCAAAGTCTCCAACGTCGACAAGTACGAGCCTAAGCAGGACCCGGGAGGCTGGTTGGCCGTCTATACCACCGCTGCCTGAGCCACTGGGGCAACTGAAGATGTGATGACTGCGTACTTGCCCATCGTCCTCGGGCAAGATGCGCTGCAATGGCTGCGACACCTACCCCGACACTGCATCAACGACTGGAGCGACTTCAGTCGGTGCTTCATCGCCAACTTCCAATCTCTCTCCGACAAGCTGACGCGGCCATGGGACCTCAAATCCATCAGGCGCCGAGGGGATGAGACTCTCTGGTCGTACCTCAAAAGGTTTCAGACCATGAGAAATCGTATCCCCGAGATCGTGGAAGCAGCAGTGATCGAGGACTTCTATCGGGGATCCAATGACTCGGCCTTCATCCGAGCCATACTTCAAAAGGCGCCGACTACCTCCGAGCAGTGGTTCAGGGAGGCGGACCTCTACATCACCGCTGACAAACGGGCTTAGGACCTCATTGGAGGAACGAAGCCTGCACCACCGGCACCATGATGCGACGCGAACCAACAACCCGACAAGCGTTGGGAGAAGAGGCCCCGCGACGAGGTTCACGCCGCTAGACCACCCGTCTCTCGTACCCGAGGGGCATCCCGTGGAGGCGAACGAACATTGGACGACATCCTCGATGCCCAATGTCCGTACCACAAGGACATGTGCCACACCCTTCGGAACTGCAGAGACTTCAAGCACTCCGTCGGGAATAGCCGACCCTTCCAACCTCTATCGCCTCCCCCACCATGAGGAGGACCCAGAGAACCTCGACAACGTCAGCAACAGGAAGGGGGAGGAGGCGGATCATTCCCTCGCGTCGACGGAGAAGTCAACGTCATCTTCGGCGGACACGGGTTTCAAGAGAGCAAGAGGCAACAGAAGCTCAATGACCGTCAGATACTGGTGGCGGCTACCGGTCCTCCCGCCCCGTACCGATGGTCCGAACACCCGATCACTTTCACTCGGACGGATCAGTGGCTAATCTTTGATCATCCAGGCAAGTACCCGCTCCTCGTTGATCCTGTGATCCGAGAGAGCAGGGTAAAGAAGGTGTTAGTGGACGGGGGGAGTAGCATCAACGCCACCTTCCCCCGGACACTCCTAGGCTTGTGAGTCGCACTCAAAGAGCTCCACGAGTCAGACACTCCTTTCTTCGGCATCGTGCCGACTGAAGGAGAATATCCACTCGGACACATCTACATGCCAGTCACCTTTGGAACTCTAGATAACTACAGAACCGAGTTCCTAAGGTTCGAGGTAGCAAGCTTCGACTGCGGATACAACACCATCATTGGCAGGCCTGGATTGGCGAAGTTCAAGGCCATCCCGCATTATATGTACATGATATTGAAGATGCCTGGACCACAAGGAATCATCACTGTGCGCGCTGACTTCCAAGGCGCCGCAGAGTGCTTCCGAGTGGCCATTCAGGCGGCCCTCACCACCAAACCATCAACGACTTCTTCTGCGCAGGCGAACTCAAAGCCTGAGGAGGACCTCATAGTACCTGCAAATGTAGCTCAAGCCATGACCTCTATGCGACCGACTGAGGAAACAAAGAGAATCAACCTTGGGTTCGCTGATGAGCGCAAGACTGCCATCATCAGCTCCAGCCTGGATGACAAATAGGAAAGCGCGCTCATCTAGTTTCTGCAAGATAACCAAGACGTATTCGCATGGCAACCCGCGGATATGCCGGGAGTCTCGAGAGAGCTGGTCGAGCACAAACTGAAGGTCTATCCCCAGGCGAGGCCGATACGACAAAAGTTGCGTCGTTTCACACCCGACAAGATAGAAGCTATTCGTGTCGAGCTAGCTCGCTTAGTCGCAGCAGGGTTCATTAGAGAAGTACTGCATCCTGAGTGGTTAGCAAATCTTGTTCTTGTACTCAAAAAGAATAAAGTGAATTGGCGCTTGTGCGTTGACTATACGGATCTCAACAAACACTGTCCGAAGGATCCCTTCGGACTTCCTAGAATAGACCAAGTGGTAGACTCGACCGCCAGGTGTTCTATGTTGTTCTTCTTGGATTGCTACTCCTGGTACCATCAGATCAGCCTGGTAAAAGAAGACAAGGAAAAACTGCATTCATCACCCCGTTTGGAGCTTTCTGCTATACCTCCATGCCGTTTGGTCTCAAAAACGCTGGAGCGACTTACCAGAGAGCCATTCAGACATGCTTAGCCGATCACTGGGGCAAGCGTGTAGAAGCTTATGTGGATGACATGGTGATGAAGACAGAAAACTTAGAAAACTTCATTGAAGATTTGCAGCTGGTCTTCAACAGTCTGCGACGATATCGGTGGAAGCTTAATCCAGAAAAATGTGTCTTTGGAGTACCAGTAGGAAAATTGCTTGGATTCATTGTCAGCCACCGAGGAATTGAAGCCAACCCGAAGAAAATCGAAGCTATCATGAGAATAGAAGCACCACGATCGCAGAAGCAAGTACAGAGGCTTTCTGGATGCATGGCAGCTTTGAGTAGGTTCATATCAAGGCTAGGAGAAAAAGGCCTACCGTTCTACAAATTGCTCAAGAAGGTAGACAAGTTCCAGTGGACCTCAGAAGCTCAGGAAGCCCTTGATGCACTGAAAAAGTTCCTAACAACACCGCCAGTGTTGAAGCCGCCACGCCGAGTCAGCCGGCCGAAGATCTGTTGTTGTACATCTCTTGCACGACTCACGTGGTAAGCACCACGTTGGTAGTCGAGCGAGCAGAGGAAGGACATGCATATCCAGTACAACATCCCGTCTATTTCATCAGTGAAGTTCTGGGACCCTCAAAGAAGAAATATCCTCAAGTTCAAAAACTATTGTATGCAGTACTTCTAACTGCACGCAAGCTCCATCACTACTTTGACGACCACAAAGTCATAGTAGTCACTAGATTTCCAATAGGGGATATTCTCCACAATAAAGAAGCCATCAGAAGAGTAGCCAAGTGGGCCTGTGAGTTGTGAGCTCATGACATTGAGTTTCGGCCTCGCACTGCAATAAAGACTCAAGCACTAGTTGACTTCATATAATAGTGGACCGAGCAACAAGTACCAGATAACCTGGAGACTGCAGAAGTATGGCGGATGTATTTCGATGGCTCGCTGAAATTGCAGGGGGTAGGCGTAGGGATCCTCTTCATTGCACCTGGAGGTGAACAACTCAAATATGCTCTTCAATTGTTATTCTCAGCATCCAATAATGCAGCAGAGTATGAAGCTTTGATTCACGGATTGAACATTGCCATATCACTAGGCATTAAGAGGTTGATGGTATACGGAGATTCACTGGTGGTCATAAGTCAGATAAATAAAGAATGAGATTGCTCGAATGACTCTATGGGAAAGTACTGCACAGCCGTCCGAAAGCTAGAAGACAAATTTGAAGGGCTAGAATTTCATCATGTGGAAAGAGATCGCAACGCGGCAGCAGACGCGTTGTCGAAACTAGGATCCAGTCGGACCCAGGTCCCACCTGGAGTTTTCGTCCAAGAAGTACCATGCCCGAGTATTTCCTTAGATCGGGCAGAAGAGTGCAATGTTTTGAGCCAGCCAGAGTCAGACTCTAATGACTGGACTCTGGTTGGGAAGGTCTTTAGGTCTGGTTTCTACTGGCCGACAGCAAAGAGTGATGCAGCTGAGTTAGTCCAGAGGTGTGAAGCTTGCCAATTCTTATCAAAGCAGCAACATTTGTCAGCACAGCAACTGCAGACCATACCCGTAACATGGCTATTTGCATGCTGGGGACTGGACATGATTGGACCCTTCAAGAAAGCTCAGGAAGGATACACTCACGTGCTGGTCACCATTGACAAATTCATTAAATGGATAGAGTACAAACCCATTGCTTCTCTGACTTCAGCTAAGGCAGTGGAATTCATACAAGATATAATATTCAGGTTTGGAATACCGAATAGCATTATAACTGACTTGGGATCCAATTTCACTAGCTCTAAATTCTTTGATTTCTACGAACAAAGAAGCATCCAGATCAAATATGCGTCAGTAGAACACCTAAGAGCCAACGGTCAGGTAGAAAGGGCTAATGGAATGATATTGGAAACACTCAGGAAGAAAGTCTTCGACAAGAATGAAAACTTCACGGGAAAGTGGATCAGAGATTTGTCGTATGTGATTTGGAGCCTAAGAACTCAACCTAGTCGAGCTTTGCATGGAAACACTCCCTTCTTCATGGTCTATGGTTCGGAGGCAGTGCTACCTGCCGACCTTAGGTTTGGGGCACCAAGGCTGGTCTTCGAAAACATAGCTGCGGCAGAAGCTACCAGACTAGAGGATATTGATATATTGGAAGAAGAACGATTAAATACAGTAATTCAATCAGCTAGATACCAGCAAACCCTGAGGCGCTATCATGATAAGGCCATACGACATCGATCCTTCGCAGTGGGAGACTTGGTCCTTCGCCGAATTCTAACGGGGGAAGGACGACACAAATTGTCGCCACTATGGGAAGGGCCATTCATGGTAGCAGAAGTCACTCGGCCAAGATCATATCGGCTTACTCAAATGGATGGCACGGAAATAGGGAATTCATGGAATATAGAGCATCTCAGGAAGTTTTACCCCTAGCTAGATTTCAAAAGCTATCGGGGCAGCATTGTATTTTGTAATCGGAAGATACGTCATCAATAAAGAGATTTCATTCTCAAGGGCACTCGAACTATTTATTATCAACCTGCATGCTTACTCGACTTAGGGTGACCACTATACCCTACTAACGGAGCAATCGGCTTAAGTCGGTAGTGACTTAAGATGGTGCAACATGCTCACGCTTACTCGAGTTAGGGTGACCACTATACCCTACTGACGGAGCAATCGGCTTAAGTCGGCAGTGACTTAAGACGGTGCAACATGCTCACACTTACTCGACTTGGGGTGACCACTATACCCTACTAACGGAGCAATCAGTTTAAGTCGGTAGTGACTTAAGACGGTGCAACATGCTCACGCTTACTCGACTTAGGGTGACCACTATACCCTACTGACGGAGCAATCGGCTTAAGTCGGCAGTGACTTAAGACGGTGCAACATGCTCACTCTTACTCGACTTAGGGTGACCACTATACCCTACTAACGAAGCAATCAGCTTAAGTCGGCAGTGACTTAAGACGGTGCAACATGCTCATGCTTACTCAACTTAGGGTGACCACTATACCCTACTAACGAAGCAATCGGCTTAAGTCAGCGATGACTTAAGATGGTGCAACATGCTCATGCCTACTCGACCTAGTATAACATGCTTACGATCACTCATCTTAGGGCGATCTCTATGCCTCATTAGCTAATCAATTAGCACAAAATAGGAAAAAGCTTCGAAACCAACACACTGCATTTACTTCTGCAATCATAACAACTGTTGAATTCCAATAACAGAAAACAAAAATAGCATTCAGTACCAAGAACACGTTCTAACCAAGTATTCGGGCACATTGATCACACACACATATAGTTCATGAATGTATTCAATATTTCTACTTGGCAATGTCTTTCTTAGGAGCAACCGATGAAGAAGGGCGACTCGAGGAGTCAGGAGCAGCTTTGACATCGACAACTATATCATCAGGGACAACTACGCCCAGCCTTCTCATCAAGATCCGCCCCGCGTGAATGGCTTTATCCATAGCCTTGTCGCGTTGAGCCTTCAGAATGGTGGAATTGTCTTCGGCAACCTTGGTAGCCAGTCGAGCAGTTTCTAGCTCATGGACGACTGATCTCTTGGAGGCGCGCAGATCCTTGATGACGGAGTCTTTGCTCGACACCAACTGCCTAAGGCGCAGGACCTCATCCTGGGATACTTGCAGCTCGTGACGGTGATGATCCAAATCTGCCATGGTAAAACGGTGCCTCCTCTCCAAGACGGCCAGAGCATTGCTGGCGTCACGATACAACCTATCAAGGTTATCGCGAGAAGCCGCAAGTACCCGTTTCTCCTCCTACAGACAAGAATCAGCTCTCAAGTATCCAGTAAGCAGTAAAAACACAGCAGAGAAAGTCAAGTAATCTTACCTCGTTAGCCGCCCTTTCGGAGTGAAGTTGAGCACTAAGTGAGGAATTCAAAGAATTAGCATCATCTAAAGAAGCAGAAACTCAAGCCAGGTCAATCTGACCTTGGGAATACTTCCCCTCGAGTTCAAAGTACCACCGGGCCATATCTAACAAAAAACAGTCGAAGAAGGACACATAGTAGACTAATCAAACAACCAAGGAAGAAACAAAGACACTAACCAGCATTTGACATTTTCAAATCAGATATCTGCTTCTGAAGTAGCAACTGATTCCATTGCGTCAGAGACAAAGCTCCTTCTGGGATAGAGGCACCTCGTGATCTCAATTGACCAGCCATCCCGTCGACCAAAGCCTGATATTAAAAACAAATGAGTACAAAGACAGTAATTTGCCAGGAGTATTGCCAGAACAGAAAAAGCCAAATTACCTGAAGGTTAGAAAAGAACAAAGGAAATCCCAAGTCACGAGAAGCTAGGTGGTGGCTTGATGAAGGAATATCAACCGAGGCAATCTGAAGAACATCGCCAGGGATTAATTCAACACCACTAGCAGGCATCAGAACCCTAGCATCCGATACGCCGACCTCTAAGGCGACTCCCTCATTTGAAGCATGCGCTGCTATTATGCCACCAGAGTGTGGTGGAGAAGACCTGATGTGGACATACATGGAGGTATGAGAAGGGGAGCTCGCTCGGACACCCTTGGGGGCTGGGTTGCAGCTCGCATTGCCCATCAGAGCCGAATCATCACCGACAACACCCTCGGGGGCTAGGTTGTAGCTTGCGCTACCCACCCGAGCCAGATCATTACTGGCAACACCCTCGGGGGCTAGGCAACCGCCAGCACCACCCTTGAAGACTGGGTTCTCTGCAACAGCCACCTCTAAGGCTGAAGGATTCTCAGTCACCTTCATGGGAATTGAGCGACCGTGACCAACCTCTTAGCTCCGAAGACCGCCTTCCAAGGTCGATGATGCACGAGATGCTGCCCGGGAGACCGCTAATCCCAAATCTGGAGTGTCAGAGCTGACGTCCATCATATCACCATCAGTTGGCTCTGACAGCATATCTTCAGGAATAACATCCTCGAGAGCCAGATCAAAATTTGTTATGGATAATTCTTGCAAGCCAACAAGAGCAGACAGAGCTGGAGAAGGAATGTCACTATCCCCCCCCCCCACTGACTCTGTAACACCGACTGTTCTTCCGAATCAATGGTACTTCCTCTTCTTCTTCTTCGTCCTTGTCAACAATACGGACCATAAACGGCACAGGGTCACACCCATTGGGTTCAGCTCTAGTAGGGTCACACCCATGTGGATCAGCTCTGGCAGGGTCACACCCATTAGGATCAGCATCAGCAAGGTCACACCCATCGGAATCAGCATCAACAGGGTCACACCCATTGGGTTCAGCTCCAGTAAAGATTTCCACTGGCACTTCTTCAGCAGTAGGAGCAGAAGGACCAGCATCCTGGTCCAAACACGACACTCGCCAAAGCCATCTCTTTTTCTTGCTCTTCCCCTCGGCAGGTGCAGTTGGATGACTGACCTAGCGGAGATGCTTCGGGCGAGTACCCTCAAGCTTTCGGGTGTCCACGGTTTTTTCAAGCTCTGGGATAATTGCAACAGCCATTGTTTCAGCAGGGACCGAGTCAGAAGAATCCCCAGCCAACATGTCCAGCATAACACTTATCTCTGCATCACCTGGACTCGTAGGCATCTCAAAGTGAACCTGCCTCTCATCATTGGGAAGATCACCAAGTGAAGCAACCAGGACCTCAACATCTTCGAGAGAGGGTCGCACTCTAAGACCCAAACCACTATCACCAGCAGGAGGATTGGACACAAAATCGAAAAAGGACTTAGAATGTGGCAGATTCCAAGCAGAATATGCAACAGGAGCACCAATATTTAATACTTTGCCCCTCAAGATCATCTTCAGTCGGCTCACCAAATCCACAGCAGGAATCCTCTTGTTGGTAACCCGGATTGAGTCGGTGACACCACTATAGAAATAAGCCGGGTATGCTCTGTCTTTCAGTGGCTGAATATTCTTAAAAACAAAGTCTACTACCACAGCTTCAGCGGTCAGACCTCTCTCCTTCAACAAACAAATTTCAGCAAGCAGAACCTTGGCTTCTATTATCTCCAAGGCTGTAGGAGACTCAATCCAACTTGAAGTGTGAACATCCAGCTATCTCCATGACCGAGGGGGGAGGGACTTGCCATGGTTTTCCACAATGAACCACTCTAAACGCCATCCTTTAATGTTATCCTTGAGTGGGATATCAAGGTAATCTGTTTTCCTCCCACGGCGCATCTCCAGACTCGCACCACCCATGAGCTGGTGCTGCCCCCCAGCCATCCCAGGACGACAGTGATACAAATACTTCCATAAACTGAAGTGAGGAAGAATTCCAAGGTAGGCCTCGCACAGATGAACAAAGATAGAAATTTGCAGAATAGAGTTGGGATTCAGGTGAGTCAGATTCAGATTGTAAAAGTCAAGGAGACCGCGAAAGAAGGGAGAAATGGGAAGAGCAAGGTCGCGGATAAGAAAAGGGATGTAAACAACGAACTCGTGAGTATCCTCTATCGGGACAGTAACCCCACGACAAATCTGTCAAGAGCAAAGCTCTTTCGGAGGAAGAACTCCGACATCGACAAGGTGGAGAAGATCCGACTCGGAAACAACAGACATATGATTACCTGCGAAAGGCAACTGACTGTTGAGATCGATAGGAGGAATGACCGCAGCAGCAGAATTCTGGTTCTTCCGCTTGGGCACCATCGCAATCTCGTCGGTGGACTGAGCGGATGCGAAATCAAAGGGAAACAGAGGATGTTCGGAGGCAAAAAAGTGAGGCTAGGGCTCAGAACGCAGAGGCGTGCGGCGACGTGATATAAATGGGGTTTTCCCGGGTCAGACACCGTTTCTAAAAAGTGCTTAGTCACCACTCGGTTGTTATTTCTAAAACACCGACGTGGCTCGATGTGACTCGGTTGTTACCTCTAAAACGCCGAAGTTGCCAAGCACCACTCGACTGTTATTTCTAAAACGCCGACGTGGCTCAGCATGACTCGGTTGTTGCCTCTAAAACGTCGACATCGCCAAGCACCACTCGGCTGTTATTTCTAAAACACCGACATGGCTCAGCATGACTCGGTTGTTACCTCTAAAACACTGACGTCGCCAAGCACCACTCGGCTGTTATTTTTAAAATGCCGACATGGCCCAACATAGCTCGGTTGTTGCCTCTAAAACACCGATGCAATCTAGGATAATTTGGCTGTTACCTCTGAAGACACCAGCAGTAACTCAACCGTTTTTTCTCTACGTAAATGCAAGCATAATTAAATACGACGCAACAATTACAAGTCGTTACTCAGCGTTATCTCTGAGAACAACGGCTGCGTTGGGCACAAATACAGGCTGTCGATCAACTATAAAGGAACGATGGAAAGGCAAAAGATATGCATAGAGCAAGCCAAAGTTTTCTTCATTATATAAAAGGGGAAGTCCTTCCACAAACTTAAAGACTGACTCATTATGAGCCGGTCTTCTTTCCATTTTTCGATACATTCATTACTACATTACATTACTACCTACACTACACTATACTACTAACTACTACTACATTATTCCACTAATACTACTTCTACTAATATTTATCTATACTAATATTTAAGCCAGTGGCGCTTTGCCACTGACCTTGCTGTTGTCGCTGCCGCTCTTGTCGTCGCCACCATCACTGTCGCCCTTGCCGCCGTCGCCGTCACCATCACCATCGCCTCCCTCGTTGCCGTCGCCCTCGTCGTCGCTGTCACCGCCTCTCTCCTCCTCGGACGAGTCAGAGGAGTTCTCCTCATCTGAGGAGACCACCGACTCATCCGAGCCCTCGAGCCCGGAGCGCTCGACGGCCCGGATGTATGTCCACACCTCGGCGGTGATCCCCTGGGAATCGTCCGAGTCATTGGATGATGCCGGTGGAGAGGTGTAGACCAGCGACCCCTTGGACTCGGAGGGAAACTCCTCCTCCGAGTACTCGGAATCGCCGAAGTCCTCTGAGGGAGGGCTCGGCTTGCGCTTCCGTTTGTCGCCGGAATGGTGTGACGAACTTCTGCCTTTCTTGCTCTTGCCCATGGTGGAGTGGAAGAGAAGAGAAAAGAGGAGAATAAGCAACAAACGACAGAGAGATGTGTGAAGACGCCAGTGAAGCAAGCGCTCTATTTATAGAGGAAGAAGGCAACTGCTCATCTCCTACCACGGTCACTGAACAGTCGCAAATATTCAATAAGCAATTCAAATCGTTTGGAAACAAGTCAGGCGGCAGACGCCGTTTCACGTAACACGACACCCATTGGGACTGAAGTCAACTGCTTGGACGATATGATTACACCCCACGGTCACGTCAAGTTACTACTCAGGGGCAGTTTGCTAAACGCTCAGCGCACCAAGTCGTCCCTTGGCTACACCCATTGGGGGGGGGACGTCCAGGAATTTTCAATAGATTTTCCCAAGCAGTCACATCCATACAGTATACGCAATGAATGTATCAAGACAGAAGGAAGATATCGATTGAGATCGGAGGAAAGCCAAAAATAGTTGCTGAAGTACAAGTCTAATCAATAGAAGCATTGAAGCACGAAGCGAAATGAAGACCAGCCAAGAGCCATCTACCGGACGTCCAATCTGTCGCAGATCAAATAAATTTCAAACCTAACAGGACATGGATAGACCGCGTTGTTGATCTCAAAGGCAAAACCTGTATGCCGATCTCTAAACCATAAAGCTGATGATATAATGCTGAATTCTAAGGCATTCGATGAAGATAAAAGGATGATTTCTAAAAGCATGAGATGAAGACCTTTGAGTGGATTATTTTCAGTAATCCACTCAAAGCTCGGGGGCTACAACCATTGGGTGCACCCAATGAATCATTAACCCCAAAAGACAGAATGCTGATCTCTAAAGCATGAACTAACGATAAAATGCTGATTTCCAAAGCATGAGATGAAGATAAAACAATGCTGATTTCTAAAGCATGAGATGAAGATAAAAATGATTTCTAAAAAACATGAGATGGAGACCTTTGAGTGGATTATTTTTAGTAATCCACTCAAAGCTCGGGGGCTACACCCAATAAATCTTGAACCCCAGAGAGCAGAATGCTGATCTCCAAAGCATAAGCCTGAGACAGAGCACCGATTTCTGAAGAATAAAGCGAAGACCGATGAATAATGACAGGAGAGGATAACAGAAGATCGTTTTTTACCGAGTTACTCAGAGTTCAGAAGCAACAACTCGATAGGCCTATTTTCAAAGCATTTCTTATCAAAATCAAAAACTGCAAGCTAGACCTAGAATCTTTGGGCTGATTATTTCAGAATCAACTCAAAAATTGGGGGCTTGTGGGGGACAGATATCCCCCGGGTCCACTAGAAGGCTAGAAGATCTCGCGAAAGGCCTTGGGCCCATTGTTTCGCAAGGCCATCCCTTCGTGGGCCTGGGGAGGAATGTCTAGCAGAATGGATCGACGCAAGATTGGATCAACTCGAGCCTAGGCGGCCCAATGAACTCAAGCATTATCCACAGCAGTGATCTGATTCTCCCGCGCTGCGCCCTCAGGCGTCGGAACTAAATGATAGTAAATTCATAGTATGAAATAATCCTAGAAACTTGTTCAAATCATAGTAAATTCATTTTAAGTCCTTTTTGATCCATTCCAATTGCATTAAATTCACATTAATATTGTTCATCACTTAGTAACTCCGTTTAGACAGGAAACATAGATTAAAATTGTCTATTTAATTTATCCCATACTAAGCGCTTTATAACTTCAAAAAATCGTAACTCGATAACTGTAACTTCGAATTTAGTGATTCTAGCACCTACGATCTCATTACGATGCGCATAATATTATCATACATTATGTTATGTTGTTTCGTGTGATGTTAATTTCTGCTATACCATGTTTGTTTGTATTGTTGCGAGTAGACGAGCAAGCCACAGAGGATCCAGGTGTTCAGGAGGTGCAGACTACTGAGCAGGAGCTCGTTGAAGGCAAGTTGTGCCCTTGATCACTTCTTTTTACCCAATAATGCTCTTACTAATCATAATGATCTGTATAGGTTAATTTTTATGGGACCCAATAGGTTACCCTAGTTTGACTATCTTTATACCGTGTTTACCACTAAACTTTTTGGGTAGTACTTGCTATTGCTTTATGTGGTTTTGGATACGGAGATACACATTACTCATGATCAGGCTTTTATTATCAATTTGTTATTTACTGCTCATGATAAGACCATATGTTAATTGTGAAAGGGAAATCGGGTTAACCATTTCCTATAATTAATTTTGGTGGTTGATGATCAACACAAACACATGGACTAACTAGTTTGTCTAGATATCATATATTACATGTGCATATGGTTCAACACAAACCAAGAAAGAAATCAAGTTAGGGATTGTGGGGGACAGATATCCCTCGGGTCCACTAGAAGGCTAGAAGCCTCGTGAAAGGCCTTGGGCCCATTGTTTCGCAAGGTCGTGGGCCTGGGGAGGAATGTCTGGCAGAATGGATTGATGCAAGATTGGATCAACTCGAGCCCAGGCGGCCCAATGAACTCAAACATTGTCCACAGCAGTGATCCAATTCTTCTGCGCTGCGCCCTCAGGCGTCGGAACTGAATGATGATAAGTTGGCAGAATTATAGGAAGATAAGCTCAGTCGGTTCACTATTACTTAGGTGCACATTGTTATCATATCCGCATGTAATGCCCCACGGTCGAGTATATAAGGCCTAGGGGGCACACCCTCGAACACATCTCACTCATTAGCCATTTACTCAGCTCTCTAGCATCCCTCGTACTAGAGAACTCCCCTGTAACCCGCCACATAAAAGATCCACACTAGGACGTAGGGTGTTACGCATCTCAAAGCGGCCCGAACCTGTACAAGATTGTCTACTGTCTCTCGTGCATCTGGCACGAACCATCGAGCTACAGTCGGTAACACCGTCCTACTCCAAAAAGCACCTCGAGGGGTAACCCTGGGTGCGCGGTCGGACCCAAAACACCGACAGGGACCCAATTAAAAATGGAGCAAAGAACTTGAGTGTGCTGGAAAATGGCGCATCGTACAGTGTCCGGTGCACCAGGGCCGTACAGAGTTAAAACAACCACTCGCAGGAAAATGGAGGCGCGCTCCGCTATAATTCACCAGACTGTCTGGTGTGCCACCAGACTGTCCGCTGAGCTAGCGGAGCAATGGCTCCCTGCGCCAACGGTCAACTCTATAAAGTGCTACAGTGAGCAACAGTGCCGTGACAGAGTCAGAAGTGCAGAAGTCAGAGGGCACCGGACTGTCCGATGTGGCACCGGACTGTCTGATGTGGCATCAGACTGTCTGGTGCAGCTAGAAGACAAGGCGCTCCAACGGTCAACTCCTTCAAACCCTAACGGATACGCTGACGTGGTGTTCACCGGATAGTGCATAGTGCCTGTCCGGTGGCGCACCGAACTACCCGGTGCGCCCATCGCTAGCAGCCCTTGCCAACGGTTATAAAGTGGTTGGGGGCTATAAATACCCCCCAACCACCACATCCTTTGGCATCCAAGTTTTCAGAAGATCACATTCAATACAAGAGCTAGAGCATTCACTCTAGGACACATTTCCAAAGATCAAACCCTCTCCAAGTCTCGAATTCATCTCAACCACTTAGTGACTTGAGAGAGTGTGTGTTCGTGTTCATTTGCACTCTTGTTGCTTGGATTGCCTTTCTTCCTTCCTCACTTCTTTTCTAAGTGCTTATAATTGAACCAAGAGATACCTAAGAGTGTGGTGGTCCTTGCAGGGTCTTAGTGACCTGTGTGATTAAGGGAAAGGCTCACTCGGTCTAAGTGACCATTTGAGAGAGGGAAAGGGTTGAAATAGACCCGGTCTTTGTGACCTCCTCAATGGGGACTAGGTTCTTTGGAACCGAACCTTGGTAAAACAAATCATCGTATTCACTCACCTTGATTCTTGTTTGATTTGTTTCCCCTCTCTAATGTTTCCTTGCTAGTGTAAATTTGAGTTGGCTCCCATACATCATCTGCAATCCTTGAGCAACTCCTAGCAAGAGAGATATTCTTGTGGACTTGAGTTTAATTCTAACACTAACCTCCGACCGTAGTGTGTGTTTAAGTTTATAAATTTCAGGTTTTGCCTATTCACCCCCTCTAGGCAACTTTCAATTGGTATCAGAGCCAGTGCTTCATTAAGAGCCTAACCAACTTGAAGTGATGTCTAGAGATCACGCCAAGAGGGAGATCATGATCGGCGAGAAGGCCACAGGCTTGGGGAGGACTCTATCAAAAGAGTCTGGCAACAAGTATAAGGAGGAATCCTCTTCCTCCATCAAGTCACATCGGAGAGGTGACAAGAAGAAAAGAAGATGAAGAAGGTGGTCTACTACGAGACCGACTCTTCATCACCATCCACATCCGGCACCGAGTCGTCGACTACTTCTAAGCGCCATGAGCGCAAGAAGTATAGTAAGATGCCCCTACACTATCCCCGTATTTCAAAGCGCACTCCATTACTTTCCGTACCCCTAGGCAAACCACCGTATTTTGATGGTGAAGACTATTGAATGTGGAGTGATAGAATGAGGCACCATCTAACCTCACTCCATGAAAGTATTTGGGATATTGTTGAGTTTGGAGTACAGGCACCAAACGTGGTGGACGAGGACTATGACTCAGACGAGGCCGCCCAAATTAGGCACTTTAACTCCCAAGCTGTAATACCCACTTTGTAAAAGAAATAAAAGGAGAATTTCCTTTCCTTTATATGTGATATTTCCATTTATCATCACATGTGAACACTTCATTTGAAAATAAATGATTAATAAGAATATAAATACAATTAAATCATGCATCATGCTGGTGTTTATTGGTTTGTGCACTTGTCTACAGTGATAATGATAATAAGAATACATAAAAGAAGAGAATTAGTCCAAACCCAATTTGCACTCTAGAATTTAGAAAAGGGGAAGGAAATGAATACTATACAATACAAGTAAAATCATAATTAAATAACTTCACCACAGTAAGTATGATCAAAATAAATAATTAGTCAGTGTACAAAGGTGCCACAAAGTTTGAATTTAAATTGAAGTTTGAATTTGGAAAGAAGGAAAAGATAAAAGAAAATAAAATAAAAAGAGAAAAGAATAAAACCTACCTAGGCCAGACTCCCCCAATTCGGCCCACCAGGAGAAGCTCGCCCCACGTGACCCAACTCCTGCTCTTTGCGCCGACATGTGGGTCTCCTCTGTCGGCCGCCAACCGCGTTCGCGTTCTCTCAGTCGCTGGCGCGTGGTCCACGTCGTTAGACTTCTGGCCGCGTGGTGCGCGCCAATGACAGGTGGGGCCAATTGGGCAGTGCCCCCTTCTTCCTCGCGGTCTCCGCATGCCGAACCATACGCCACAAGCTCCGCACGAAGTCCGGGCTGTTACAACTGATCGCGCGCCGCACGCGGACTGCCTCCTTGTGCGGCAATACAAGTACAGCCACCGCCCGTCCTCCCTTACCTCCCTTGCTCCGTGGATTCCAGACCAATCGTGCCCCCACGTTGTCGCCGCCATAGCCATTACGAACAGAGTGTGCCATCGCCGGTGATTACCGTTCCCATTGCCGCACCGCCATCGGAATTCAGGGTCGGGACTTCGCCTTTCCGTGTGGTGTGTTTGCGCGGCGTTGCGGTGATCGGAGAGCCAACGGGGCGCAAGTGATTCCTCGTCGGAGTCTTCACCTCGAACCCAATCCGCCGTGCGCCGCGGGTGGCTTCGTCCAGTTCCCAAATCCGGTAAGTTTGGCCCCTCAGTAGTTCGTCGCAACCATAGCTTGGTATAGTGCCTGTCAGTTTTGAAATAGGAGCGCTCGTGCGCTAATCGGCCCTTCGCCGGCCATCGCGCCACCGTGCCTGGCGACAGCGCCACCGCGTGGGATCGGTGAGAGAGGGGAGTTGGCTCGTGCCGTTGGATTCGGTGCGAACGACCGGATTTGTATCGGACGAGTCCCCCTGGACGATTCGATCGGGAACGTTAGATCGGATCAGTCGGTTCTGGGTGACTCGAGCTACATTTAATCTGGACCGTAAATTGTTGATCCGAAGATTCCTATAGCGTACCGGTTCAATCGCGTGCGTATGTAATCCTGGTCGTCCAAAGTAGATCAGACGGTTGTGAGCGCCCCGTACCCCTTCGTGGTGCACTTTTGCATAAAGAGCCCCTCTGGAATTACATATTAGAACCCGCGGTCCACTAGACCGTTCCCTCTGCCTTAGAAATCTTACCCCGAGACCCCTGCACTTTTCAGTAAATGAGGCCTGATCCAGAGTAATATAAAACCAGGGAAATTAAATTTTAAAAGGATTTTAATGTATAAGTTAGTGCTAGAACTTGTAAAATTCATAGAAAATCCATACTTGGTCCAAATTGAGCCATTCTAGTTTCTAAAATTTTGTAATTTTATTCTCTATCACTCAGAATATATGTTCTGTCATGAAAACAGTAAGAAAATTTAATTCTCATTTAATCCTATTCCAAGCATATAAAACCTATGAAAATTCATATCTTAAAAGCTATAACTCCAAAAATTATGATTCATGTTCCTAGGATTTTATTTTAATGTGTAGATTATTACTATGTATTTTGTTTATATGTTTGGTGTGATGTTAATTTCTCTATATACACTGTGCTTGTTTGTATTGTGGCGAGTAGAAGAGCCTGTGACTGAGGATCCTGGTGAGCAGAAGATAGAAGTAGCTCAGCAGGAGCTCATTGAAGGCAAGTTGTGCCCTTGACCACTTTTTACCCAATAATGTTCTTTAATGTCACTTATTCATGCATAGGTTAATTTTGATGGGACCCGATAGGTCACCCTAGATTGTTTATCTCATTACCTTGTTTACCCCTGAATCACTTGGGTAGTTTGCTATTACTTTACATGGTTTTGGGATAGTCATTTATATCTATGTTCCAATTCTTTTGTTATTTTATTTATGTTCATGTCAAGATCATTAATGTTAATTGGAACATAGAGCTTAACTTGAGTAACACGTGCCACCACAAGGGATTAATGGGACGCCCTTGGCTGACTAATTAGGAAAGCTAGTGGAAGACTACCTTACCCGAAAGGGGCAAGGGCAGTAGGGGAGTTGCATGCAAGGAGGTTCTCGGGTTGATTTAGCTGCGATGGCGGTCAGACGGGGGATTCTTGCAAGTGCTCTTCCCATAAACTGTAGCGGGTTTTCGGAAGCTAGTGGAACTTTGTAAAGGCCTCGTAGTGTTGCCCTGCCTCGCTTCCTTGGTAGAGGTGTATGGGAGTCGCGACCCCTTGGCAGATGGGTAACATAACTTGTGGGTAAAGGGTACAACCTCTGCAGAGTGTAAAACTGGTATACTAGCCATGCTCATGGTCATGAGCAGCTCAGGACTCTCTGAAGATTAATTTATGGAACCTAAATTCAATCTTGTCATTTGCATTGCATGGGTTTATTATTAATTTTGTTCTATTACTTTACTTAAGGTTTGGTATTTACTTACACTTAGTAACTGCTAATAAATATTTGACCAACTACTTAAAAGCAATGCTCAGCTTTAACCCCTGTCATTGATTAGCCTTACACATCACATGAACTCCCACCTTTGTGAGTTCATGTCCACTGGTTCCCCACAACTTGTTGAGCTATGATCATGTGTGAGCTCACCCTTGCTGTCTCACACCCCCCCCCCCCACAGGAGAAGAACAGGTGGTTTAGGAGGAGCCACAAGGAGAGGAGTTTGATCTGATCTAGGTGGCGTTTCTCAGTTGACATTTGCGCCAATGATGATCCTTAGTTTGTTTTATATTTATCTTTTATTTTGTAATAAGACTTCCGCTATGTAATAAATACTCTGATTATTATGACATTTATCTCTATACACTCTGTTATTATATATGTTGTCTTCTTGGCGCATGTATGAGATGCACCTAGCTTTGTTCCTTAAAGCCGGGTGTGACAGAAGTGGTATCAGAGGAAATGTTGACTGTAGGAGGAAACCTAGATAGAAATGGACAAACCCTTCCCTACTCACCTTACTCTGATTCATTCTATACTCATCTCATCTTGATCTTGTCTCACCTTTTGCTGTTCCACTCTGATTACTCTTATCTTTTCTACTCTAAGACAAGATGGATTTCACACCTTGGAATCTTACACTTATGATCTTCTAAGAGATAGGAGACCTAAGACAAAATTAAAACTATTTTCTCTATTTAAAAAAATGTTGGTTGATTGTTCTGATGATAAATGTCTGATTTGCTTCTTTGATTGATTGAAATATTATATATGGACATCTTAGCATGTACCACTATAAGGTAATGAATTAGCTATGGTAGGTAAAATATTAATCTGCTTAGCTAATAAATCCCCCAAAGTAACATGATTCGTAACTACCTGCCTTGTCTACTATTCTCTCTTACCATATATTTCTAACTCAGATGGTCAGTACCAGGAAGGGTGGTGGAATTGATTTACCTCCCAATCGACACACTCGGAGGATATTTAGACAATCCCAGCCACAACCAGCAGAGATGAATCCTTCTAATCCTCCACCAGACGGAGTTGACCCACTGATTGCAGCTCAGGTGAGGATGATGCAACAGATGGCAGACACTATGGCAGATATGCGTGCTCAGATGCAGCAAGAACGCCAGGAGATGCACCAGGAAAGAGAAGAGATACGCCAGGAGAGAAGGGCGCAACAACAGCTGCAACAGCAATTTCAACAACAACAGCAGCAACAACTACAAGTACCATTGCCTCCACCACCACCACCAGTTCCACCCCGAGATAAGCACTGGGAGTTCATGAGCCATAAGCCACCAACGTTTGCAAGTTCTCCTGATCCACTGGACGCGGATGATTGGCTGAAGTCCGTAGAGAAGATGTTGAACATTGCTCAATGCACTGACCGGGAGAAGGTTTTATATGCCTCTGGACGTCTGACAGGTCCTGCTGCTGATTGGTGGGATTCATATGCTGCTGCCCACGATGCTGCTGATACCATTACTTGGGCAGAGTTCAGTACACAGTTCCGGAATTATCATATACCAGCTGGATTGATGAAGATTAAGAAGAAGGAATTTCTATCGCTGAAGCAAGGAAGTATGTCAGTCAGCGAGTACCGCGACAAGTTTATCCAGCTATCCAGATATGCTCCAGATGAAGTTGCTGAGGATGAGAGGAAGCAAGAGAATTTTATTGAAGGACTTAATGGACCCCTGCAGTATGCTCTTGTGGCACATACATTCCCATCATTTCAGAGGCTGCTCGATAAGGCTCTAGCTATTGAACACAAGCGTGTTCAGCTAGGAGATTTGAAGAGGAAGGCTATATCCCAAGGACAAGGAAGCAGCAGTGTTCGTCCTCGCTACAGCCCCAGGGCACACCAGTTCGCACTGGCGGAGGCCAGTGCCTAGTTCAGCAATCACCTCAGAGGACTCCACCGCCTCGTTAGGCTACCCCCACTGGTACCCCGACGAAATTCTCAGGACAGAGTGCAGGCACTACTTGCTACAAGTGTGGGAAGATTGGACATTATGCAAATGTTTGCCCACAGAGGATTGCTACTACTCCAGTTTAGAATAAGCAGCAGACTCCAGGATCTGGCAAGGGATTCTCTATTGCCAGGGTTAATCAAGTCAACGTTGATGCTACTCCTGATGGTGCTGACATCGTACTTGGTATGTTTTACGTTAATGCAATTCCTGCAACCATATTATTTGATTCTGGTGCTACACATTCATTTATGTCTGCTCGATATGCCAACACAAATGAAATACCACTGCTAAATATGAGAAAACCAATGATAGTAATTACACCTTAAGGGCCTGTTGAGGCAAATCAAATGACACGTAGATTGACATTAACAATTATGGGAAGAGAATTTGGAGCCATTGCTATAATATTAGAGGCAAGCAGTATAGATCTGATCCTTGGTATGTCATGGTTAAGAAAGGCAAAGGCCATTATAGCATGTGGTAGAGGTACCGTAGAGCTCACCAGCCCTAAAGGAGAAAGGTTTCAAGTTAATATTACAGTAACCACCTCATCCAAACGTGCAATGTTCTTTATACCTGAGGAGTTTGTTGGCGACAACATCCATGTGGTTAGAGATTTTCCGGATGTCTTTCCAGAGGAGTTACCAGGGATGCCACCTAATAGAGAAGTTGAGTTTGTTATTGATCTCTTACCTGGAACTGCCCCTATTTCTAAACAGCCATACCGGATGTCCGTAGAGGAGTTAAAGGAACTTAAAAAACAGTTAACAGAGTTACAAGGGGCTGGGTACATTCGTCCGAGTTCCTCACCTTGGGGAGCACCGGTTCTATTTGTACATAAGAAGGATGGATCACAACGGATGTGTGTGGATTATA
This sequence comes from Zea luxurians, assembly GCA_029449295.1. Lineage (NCBI taxonomy): Eukaryota > Viridiplantae > Streptophyta > Magnoliopsida > Poales > Poaceae > Zea > Zea luxurians. The sequence goes on along the minus strand of JAOPSE010000005.1, from coordinate 4,493,592 downwards.
GATCACTTAATGATGTTACTGTGAAGAACAAGTATCCGTTACCCCATATTGAGGATTTATTCGATCAGATGAGAGGTGCAAAGGTATTCTCGAAGATTGATCTCCGATCGGGTTACCATCAGATGAGGATTAGACCATTGGATATTCCCAAGATAGCATTCTCGACTCGATATGGATTATGTGAGTTCACTGTTATGTCATTTGGACTAACTAATGCACCAGCTTATTTTATGAACTTGATGAACAAGGTGTTTATGGAGTATTTGGATAGATTCGTCGTAGTATTCATCGACGATATTCTTATCTATTCCAAGAGTGATAGTGATCATGAGGAACATCTAAGATTGGTGCTACAGAAACTAAGAGATAATCAACTCTATGCCAAGTTTAGCAAGTGCGAATTTTGGATTGGCGAGGTGCCATTTCTTGGTCATATTATTTCTAATGGAGGAATTTCAGTGGATCCTGCTAAGGTTAAGGAGATAATGGAGTGGAGAGTACCCACTACAGTTACTGAGATTCGGAGTTTCTTGGGACTAGCAGGATATTATCGGAGAATTATCGAAGGATTTTCTAAGATTGCTAAGCCTATGACCTCGCTTTTGGAGAAAGGAAGAGAATTTAAGTGGAATGAGAAATGTCAAGATAGCTTTGATCAATTGAAGAAGAGACTAATGTCACCACCCGTATTGGTTATGCCAGACCTACAGTAAGGATTTGATATTTATTGTGATGCATGTGGCCAAGGCTTGGGATGTGTGCTCATGCAAGAAGGACATGTGATTGCTTACGCGTCTCATCAGTTAAGGAAACATGAATTGAACTACCCCACTCATGACTTAGAATTGGCAGCCGTTGTGCATGCACTTAAGATATGGAGACATTACATTATGGGGACCAAGTGCCAAGTGTACATGGATCATAAGAGTTTGAAGTATATATTCACTCAAAAGGATCTCAACCTTAGGCAACGCCGTTGGTTGGAACTTATTAAGGATTATGATTTGGAGATTCACTATCACCCGGGCAAGGCAAATTTGGTTGCAGATGCCTTGAGTCGCAAGGAGCATGTTCATTCAGCTATTGTTGCCCAGCTACCCGACGAGATTGTTGAGGATTTCAGGAGACTTAACCTAGGGATAGTTGCTCACACTGAAGGAGTTACTATTGATGTGGAACCTACTTTGGAGCAAGAAATCCACAAAGGTCAAATTGGTGATGCTAAAATACAAGAGATTAAGGATCTGATTACTGAAGGTCGAGGTCCAGAATTCACGGAAGATGAGCAAGGCACCGTATGGTTCAAGGACAAGATGTGTGTTCCTGATATTGAAAGCCTTCGTGAGACTATATTGAAAGAGGCCCATGACTCGGATTATTCTATTCATCCTGGTAGTACTAAGATGTATCAAGATCTGAAGCGGAAATATTGGTGGTATGGATTGAAAAGAGATGTGGCTGCACATGTGGCTATGTGCGATGTATGTCAAAGAGTTAAGGCTGAACACTAGAGGCCAGCTGGACTACTGCACCCACTGAAGATACCCGAGTGGAAGTGGGAAAAGATTGGTATGGATTTTATTACTGGATTGCCTCGCACCCAGAAAGGATATGATGCTATATGGGTGATTGTGGATAGATTGACTAAAGTGGCTCACTTCATTCCTGTAAAGACTACTTATAAAGGTTCTCAACTAGCAGAGTTATATATGGCTCAGATTGTGTGTTTACATGGAGTACCAAAGAAGATCGTGTCTGATCAAGGTTCACAGTTTACCTCAAGATTTTGGAGAAGCTTTCATGAGAACATGAGCACGAAGTTGAATTTTAGTACGGCTTATCACCCTCAGACTGATGGACAGACTGAAAGGACTAATCAAGTATTGGAAGATATGTTGAGAGCTTGTGCCCTTCGGCATGGAGGAAGTTGGGATAAGAGTCTACCTTATGCTGAGTTTTCATATAATAATAGTTATCAGGCCAGTCTGAAGATGTCACCTTTTGAAGCTTTATATGGCAGGAAGTGCAGGACTCCTCTATATTGGGATCAGACTGGAGAAAGACAGTTCTTTGGGCCTGAACTGATTCAAGAAGCAGAAGAACAAGTCTGTATAATTCGAGAGAATTTGAGGGTAGCTCAAACCAGACAAAAGAGCTACGCAGATAATAGACGAAGACCACTGGAATTTGAGGAAGGAGATTATGTGTACCTCAAGGTGTCACCACTTCGTGGAATGAGGAGATTCAAAGTTAAGGGCAAATTGTCCCCTCGCTACATTGGGCCATTCTTGATCTTTAGGTGAGTTGGGGAGATGGCATACCAACTCGAACTACCTGCTAGTCTATCAGATGTGCACAATGTATTTCATGTATCTCAACTTAAGAAGTGTCTCTGTGTCCCTAAGGAACAGTTACCAATGGAAGAGCTCAGTATTCAGGGTGATTTGACTTACACGGAGTACCCGATCAAGATTTTGGATACTTTGACTCGAGTCACAAGAAATAAGGTGATAAAGATGTGCAAAGTGCAATGGAGTCACCATGGCAAAGATGAAGCAACATGGGAACGAGAAGAAGAGCTTCACATAGATTTTCCCCATTTTTCCCTAGATCTTCCTAAATCTCGAGGACGAGATTATTTTTATGGGGGGTAGGATTTGTAATACCCACTTTGTAAAAGAAATAAAAGGAGAATTTCCTTTCCTTTATATGTGATATTTCCATTTATCATCACATGTGAACACTTCATTTGAAAATAAATGATTAATAAGAATATAAATACAATTAAATCATGCATCATGCTGGTGTTTATTGGTTTGTGCACTTGTCTACAGTGATAATGATAATAAGAATACATAAAAGAAGAGAATTAGTCCAAACCCAATTTGCACTCTAGAATTTAGAAAAGGGGAAGGAAATGAATACTATACAATACAAGTAAAATCATAATTAAATAACTTCACCACAGTAGGTATGATCAAAATAAATAATTAGTCAGTGTACAAAGGTGCCACAAAGTTTGAATTTAAATTGAAGTTTGAATTTGGAAAGAAGGAAAAGATAAAAGAAATGAAAATAAAAAGAGAAAAGAATAAAACCTACCTGGGCCAGACTCCCCCAATTCGGCCCACCAGGAGAAGCTTGCCCCGCGTGACCCAACTCCTGCTCTTTGCGCCGACATGTGGGTCTCCTCTGTCAGCCGCCAACCGCGTTCGCGTTCTCTCAGTCGCTGGCGCGTGGTCCACGTCGTTAGACTTCTGGTTGCGTGGTGCGCGCCAATGACAGGTGGGGCCAACCGGGCGGTGCCCCCTTCTTCCTCGCGGTCTCGGCATGCCGAACCAGACACCGCAAGCTCCGCGCGAAGTCCGGGCTGTTACAACTGACCGCGCGCCGCGCGCGGACTGCCTCCTCGTGTGGCAATACAAGTACCGCCACCGCCCGTCCTCCCTTACCTCCCTTGCTTCGTGGATTCCAGACCAATCGCGCCCCCACGTTGCCGCCGCCATAGCCATTACGAACAGAGTGTGTCGCCGCCAGTGATTATCGTTCCCATTGCCGCACTGCCATCGGAATTCAGGGCTGGGACTTCGCCTTTCCGTGTGGTGTGTTTGCGCGGCGTCGCGGTGATCGGAGAGCCAACGGGGCGCAAGTGATTCCTCGTCGGAGTCTTCACCTCGACCCCAATCTGTCGTGCGCCGCGTGTGGCTTCGTCTAGTTCCCAAATCCGGTAAGTTTGGCCCCTCAGTAGTTCGTCGCAACCATAGCTTGGTATAGCGCCTGTCAGTTTTGGAATAGGAGCGCCCGTGCGCTAATCGGCCCTTCGCCGGCTATGGCGCCGCCGCGCTTGGCGACTGCGCCACCGCGTGTGATCGGTGAGAGAGGGGAGTTGGCTCGTGCCGTTGGATTCGGTGCGAACGACTGGATTTGTATCGGACGAGTCCCCCTGGACGATTCGATCGGGACCGTTAGATCGGATCGATCGGTTCTGGGTGACTCGAGCTACATTTAATCTGGACCGTAAATTGTTGATCCAAAGATTCCTATAGCGTACCGGTTCAATCGCGTGCAGATGTAATCCTGGTCGTCCAAAGTAGATCGGACGGTTGTGAGCGCCCCGTACCCCTTCGTGGTGCACTTTTGCATAAAGAGCCCCTCTGGAATTACAGATTAGAACCCGCGGTCCACTGGACTGTTCCCTATGCCTTAGAAATCTTACCCCGAGACCCCTGCACTTTTCAGTAAATGAGGCCTGATGTAGAGTAATATAAAACTAGAGAAATTAAATTGTAAAAGGATTTTAATGTATAAGTTAGTGCTAGAACTTGTAAAAATCATAGAAAATCCATACTTGGTCCAAATTGAGCCATTCCAGTTTCTAAAATTTTGTAATTTTATTCTCTATCACTTGGAATATCTGTTCTGTCATGAAAACAGTAAGAAAATTTAATTCTCATTTAATCCTATTCCAAGCATATAAAACCTATGAAAATTCATATCTTAAAAGCTATAACTCCAAAAATTATGATTCATGTTCCTAGGATTTTATTTTAATGTGTAGACTATTACTGTGTATTTTGTTTATATGTTTGGTGTGATGTTAATTTCTCTATATACACTATGCTTGTTTGTATTGTGGCGAGTAGAAGAGCCCGTGACTGAGGATCCTGGTGAGCAGCAAGATAGAAGTGTATGGGAGTCGCGACCCCTTGGCAGATGGGTAACATGACTTGTGGGTAAAGGGTACAACCTCTGCAGAGTGTAAAACTGGTATACTAGCCGTGCTCACGGTCATGAGCAGCTCAGGACTCTCTGATGATTAATTTATGGAACCTAAATTCAATCTTGTCATTTGCATTGCATGGGTTTATTATTAATTTTGTTCTATTTCTTTACTTAAGGTTTGGTATTTACTTACACTTAGTAACTGCTAATAAAATTTTGACCAACTACTTAAAAGCAATGCTCAGCTTTAACCCCTGTCATTGATTAGCCTTACACATCACATGAACTCCCACCTTTGTGAGTTCATGTCCACTGGTTCCCCACAACTTGTTGAGCTATGATCATGTGTGAGCTCACCCTTGCTGTCTCACACCCCCGACAGGAGAAGAACAGGTGGTTCAGGAGGAGCCACAAGGAGAGGAGTTTGATCTGATCTAGGTGGCATTTCTCAGTTGACATTTGCGCCAATGACGATCCTTAGTTCGTTTTATATTTATCTTTTATTTTGTAATAAGACTTCCGCTATGTAATAAATACTCTGATTATTATGACATTTATCTCTATACACTCTGTTATTATATATGTTGTCTTCTTGGCGCATGTATGAGATGCACCTGGCTTTGTTCCTTAAAGCCGGGTGTGACACAAGCCACCTCTATACTCCTCGCCTCCTTGTGTCGAGAGGAGTATAATAAGGTGCAAGGGTTAAAGAACGCCAAAGAAATTTGGGACGTCCTCAAAACCGCACATGAAGGGGACGAGGTGACCAAGATCACAAAGCGGGATACGATCGAGGGCGAGCTCGGTCGATTCGTCCTCAACAAAGGTGAAGAGCCGCAAGCGATGTACAATCGGCTCAAGACAATGGTGAACCAAGTGCGCAACCTCGGGAGCACCAAATGGGATGACCATGAAATGGTCAAGGTTATTCTAAGATCCCTTGTTTTTCGTAATCCTACTCAAGTACAATTAATACGTGGGGATCCTAGATAAAAACTAATGTCTCCCGAGGAAGTTATTGGCAAGTTTGTGAGCTTTGAACTTATGATCAAAGACTCCAAACATATTGTCAACTTGGAGCAAGGCGCCACCTCTACACCCGAGGTGCAACCCGTCGCATTCAAAGCGACGAAAGAGAAGGAGTCTACACCAAGTAGGCTTCCAATCGACGCCTCCAAGCTCGACAACGAGGAGATGACGCTCATCATCAGGAGCTTCCGCCAAATTCTCAAGCAAAGGAGGGAGAAGGATTACAAGTCCCGCTCTAAGAGGGTGTGCTACTGGTGTGGTAAGTCCAGTCACTTTATTGCTAAATGTCCAATTTCTAGTGAAAGTGATAGGGATGAAGACAAGAAGGGGAAGAAGAAGGAGAAGATGAAATACTAGAAGAAGAAGGGCGGTGATGCCCACATATGCCAGGAATGGGACTCCGACGAGAGCACCACCGACTCCTCCTCCGACGAGGATGCCGCCAACATCACCGTCAACAAAGGCCTCCTCTTTCCCAACGTCAGCCACAAGTGTCTCATGGCTAAGGACGGCAAAAAGAAAAAGGTACACTCTAGAGCCACCCCCAAATATACAACATCTAGTGATGAGGGTAGCTCTAGCGATAATGAAGATGATTTACTTGCTCTTTTTGCCAACCTTAACATGGAACAAAAGAAAAAATTAAATGAATTAATAGAAACCATTAACGAGAAGGATGAACTCTTGGAAATCCAAGAGGACTTTCTCATTAAAGAAAACAAAAAAATTGTTAAATTGAAAAATGCTTATGCTCTAGAAGTAGAGAAGAATGAAAACTTATCTAAAGTGCTTAGCATTTGTCATAATTCAATTTCAAGTCTTAGAACTGAAAATGCTAGTTTAGTTTCTAAGATTGAAAAAATTGAATGTTTGCAATGATTCCATTTCCTGTCTTAGAAATGAAAATGTCATTTTAAATGCTAAGATAGAAGAATTAAATACTTGCAAACCTTCTACATCTACTGTTGAGCATGTTTCTATCTTTACTAAATGTAGAGATATTAATGTTGAAGCTATTGATGATCACATTGCTATGATTAAAGAACAAAATGATCACATAGCTATATTAAATGCAAAAATTGTCGAGCATGAACTAGAAAATGAAAATTTTAAATTTACTCGTAGTATGCTTTATAATGGGATACGCCCTGGCATTAAGGATGGCATTGGTTTCCAACAGGGGAGCAATGTCAAGCTTAATGCCCCTAAGAAACTGTCTACTTTTGTTAAGGGCAAAGCTACCATGGTTCAGGATAGTGAGAGTTACATTTTATATCCTGCAAACTATCCTGAGCACAAGATTAGGAAGATTCATGCTAGAAAACCTCATAATATTTCTCACCATGCTTTTATGTATAAAAATGAGGCTTCTAGCTCTAGGCATACCACCCATGTTAAATTGCCTAGAAAGAAAATTCCTGCTACATCAAATGAACATAACATTTTATTTAAGACTTTTGATGCATCATATGTTTTAACTAACAAATCAAGCAAAGTAGTTGCCAAATATGTTGGGGGCAAACACAAGAGTCTAAAGACTTGTGTTTGGATATCCAAGGTGCTTGTTTCTAATGTCAAAGGACCCAAGACCGTTTGGGTACCTAAGAACAAGGCCTAAACTTGTTTTGTAGGTTTATGCATCCAGGGGTTCAAGCTGGATAATCGTTAGCGGGTGCACAAACCACATGACTGGGGAGAAAAGGATGTTCTCCTCATATGAGAAACATGAAGATCCCCAACGAGCTATCACATTCGGGGATGGAAATCAAGGTTTGGTCAAAGGTTTGGGCAAAAATGCTATATCCCCTGACCATTCCATTTCTAATGTCTTTCTTGTAGATTCTTTAGATTACAATTTGCTTTCTGTTTCTCAATTATGCAAAATGGGCTACAACTGTCTATTTACCGATGTAGGTGTTACTGCCTTTAGAAGAAGTGATGATTCAATAACATTTAAGGGAGTGTTGGATGGTCAACTATATTTAGTTGATTTTAATGATAACAAAGCTGAACTAGACACTTGTTTAATTGCTAAGACTAATATGGGTTGGCTCTGGCATCGCCGACCTACCCATGTTGGAATGAAGAATCTTCTCAAGCTTCTAAAGGGAGAGCACATTTTAGGACTAGCCAATGTTCATTTTGAAAAAGATAGGATTTGTAGCGCATGCCAAGCAGGGAAGCAAGTTGGAGTCCATCATCCACACAAGAACATAATGACGACGGACATGCCGCTTGAGCTACTCCACATGGATCTATTCGGCCCGATCGCTTACATAAGCATCGGCGGGAGTAAGTACTGTCTAGTTATTGTGGATGATTATTCTCGCTTAACTTGGGTGTTCTTTTTGCAGGAAAAATCACAAACCCAAGAGACAATATAAGGATTCTTGAGACGGGCTCAAAATGAGTTTGGATTGAGAATCAAAAAGATTAGAAGCGACAATGGGACGGAGTTCAAAAACGCTCAAATTGAAGGATTTCTTGAGGAGGGCATCAAGCATGAGTTCTCTTCTCCCTACACACCTCAACAAAATGGTGTAGTGGAGAGGAAGAATAGAACTTTACTGGACATGGCAAGAAAAATGCTTGATGAATACAAGACACCAGACCAGTTTTGGGCCGAGGCAATAAACACAACATGCTACTCAATCAACCGGTTATATCTTCACCGAATCCTCAAAAAGACATCATATGAACTACTTAGTGGTAAAAATCCAAATGTTTCATATTTTAGAGTCTTTGGAAGTAAATGCTTTATTCTTATTAAAAGAGGTAGAAAATCTAAATTTGCTCCTAAGGTTGTAGAAGGCTTTTTACTTGGTTATGACTCAAACACAAGGGCATATAGAGTCTTCAACAAGTCCACTGGATTAGTTGAAGTTTCTTGTGACATTGTGTTTGATGAGACTAATGGCTCCTAAGTGGAGCAAGTTGATCTTGATGAGCTAGATGATGAAGAGGCTCCATGCGTCGCGCTAAAGAACATGTCCATTAGAGATGTGTGTCCTAAGGAATCCGAAGAGCCTCCACAAGCACAAGATCAACCATCATCTTCCATGCAAGCATCTCCACCAACCCAAGATGAGGATCAGGCTCAAGAAGATGAAGAGCAAGACGATGAGCCACCTCAAGAGGAGGACAATGATCAAGGGGGAGATGAAGATGATCAAGACAAGTAAGATGATCAAGAGATTAGGGATCAAAGACCGCCACACCCAAGAGTCCACCAAGCAATTCAAAGAGATCACCCCATTAACTCCATTCTTGGTGATATTCACAAGGGGGTAACCACTAGATCTCGAGTTGCACATTTTTGTGAACATTACTCTTTTGTGTCCTCTATTGAGCCATACAGGGTGGAGGATGCACTAAGAGATCTAGATTGGGTGGTGGCTATGCAAGAGGAGCTCAACAATTTCACAAGGAATGAGGTATGGCATTTAGTTCCATGTCCTAACCAAAATATTGTAGGTACGAAGTGGGTATTCCGCAACAAGCAAGATGAGCATGGTGTGGTGACAAGGAACAAAGCCCGACTTGTGGCCAAAGGTTATTCACAAGTCGAAGGTTTGGACTTTGATGAAACCTATACACTCGTAGCTAGGCTTGAGTCAATTTGTATATTACTTGCCTATGCTACTTACCATGGCTTCAAGCTTTATCAAATGGACGTGAAAAGTGCCTTCCTCAATGGACCTCTCAAGGAAGAGGTCTATGTTGAGCAACCTCCCGGCTTTGAAGATAGTGAGTACCCTAACCATGTGTATAAACTCTCAAAGGCGCTTTATGGGCTCAAGCAAGCCCCAAGAGCATGGTATGAATTCCTGCGAGATTTTCTTATCACTAATGGCTTCAAAGTCGGTAAAGCCGATCCTACTCTCTTCACTAAAACAATTGCTAAAGACTTGTTTATATGCCAAATTTACGTTGATGACATTATATTTGGGTCTACTAGTCATCTTGTGAAGAGTTTAGTAGGATCATGATACAGAAATTCGAGATGTCTATGATGGGGGAGTTGAAGTATTTCCTAGGATTTCAAATCAAGCAACTCCAAGATGGCACCTTCATCAGCCAAACTAAGTACATTCAAGACATACTTAAGAAGTTTGGAATGAAGGATGGCAAACCCATCAAGACACCCATGGGAACTAATGGGCATCTCGACCTCAACATGGGAGGTAAGTCTGTGGATCAAAAGGTATACTGGTCGATGATAGGATCCTTACTCTACTTATGTGCATCTCAATCGGATATCATGCTTTCTGTATGCATGTGTGCAAGATTTCAGGCAAATCCTAAGGAAGTTCACCTTAGGGTCGTAAAAAGAATCATGCGATATTTAGTTTACACTCCTAAGTTTGGGCTTTGGTACCCCAAGGGATCCACATTTGATTTAATTGGATATTCTGATGCCGATTATGCATGGTGTAAAACTGATAGAAAGAGCACATCAGGGACTTGTCAATTTTTGGGGAGATCCCTGGTGTCATGGGCTTTAAAGAAACAAAACTCCGTAGCTCTTTCCACCGCCGAAGCCGAGTACATTGCCGCAGGACATTGTTGTGCGCAATTACTTTGCATGAGGCAAACCCTTAGGGACTATGGCTACAAATTGAGCAAATTCTCTCTCCTATGTGACAATGAGAGTGCAATCCGCATGGCGGATAATCCCGTTGAACACAGCCGCACTAAGCACATAGATATTTGGTATCACTTTCTGAGATATCACCACAAAAGAGGGATATCGAAATTGCTTATGTTAACGTCCACAACTAATTAGCCGATATCTTTACCAAGCCACTAGACGAGAAGACCTTTAGCAAACTTAGGAATGAGCTAAATATACTTGATTCTCGGAATTTTGATTGAAACATTGCACACATAGCTTCGATATATACCTTTGATCATGTCTCTTTCATTTGGTACAAATGCATATTTCTTATTCTTCTTGTGCCAAGGTTAAGACTAATGTGCTTTCAAGTATATCTCTATGATTAGTCTTAGATTGAAAGGGAAATGGAGTATTCGGCAAAGACAAGGCTTTCACTCCAAACTCTGACGGTATCATTTACCCTTTGTCATTACTCCGCAAACTCTCAGTGGTATAACCCTTCACTCATATTTATTTCACCATGTGGGAGAAAGTTTTAAGCCCCAAAGGGGGAGAAAATACAAAAGGGCTCTCAAGTTCTTCGCTTTTGGCGATTCATGCCAAAGGGGGAGAAAATGTTAAGCCCAAAGCAAAAGGACTGCACCACCACTTCACTTCAAAAAATTTCGAAATGAATTTTTCAATTGGTATCTAATTTTCAATTGATTTGTGAAAGTAAAATTTCAAATTGATATCTTTCAAAAAGGAAATGTTTATTTCAATTGATATTTGAGTTAGCCCCAAAATAAATTTTCAAAGTGGTACTTGATCAAAATGAATTTTCAATTGGCATGATTTTTCAATTAGTCTTTCAATTGCTATCTTTAAAAAAAGTCAATTTTCAACTTGGTATGCATTTCAAAAACCCTCTTAAAAGCTAAGGGGAGAATTCATTCAGGGGAGCTTTTATTTAGTCAAAGGAAAATCATTTGAAACAGGGAGAGAAATTTCAAATCTAAAAAATGCTTCTTGCAAATCATATTCTTATACCTTTGACTATTTGCAAAAAGACTTGGAAAACATTTTCCAAAAGTTTTGCAAAACAAGTGGTGCAAATATGGTCCAAAATATTAAATAAAAGCAAACCATTCATTCTTAGTAATACTTTCAATTGGTTTAAACTCCAAGTAACCTATGCACATTCTAAATGCAAACTAGTTACATTTCTGCACTTTATATTTGCTTTGGTTTGTGTTGGCATCAATCACCAAAAAGGGGGAGATTGAAAGGGAAATCGGGTTAACAATTTCCTATAATTAATTTTGGTGGTTGATGATCAACACAAACACATGGACTAACTAGTTTGTCTAGATATCATATATTACAGGTGCATAAGGTTCAACACAAACCAAGAAAGAAATCAAGTTGGGGACCCAATTAAAAATGGAGCAAAGAACTTGAGTGTGCTGGAAAATGGTGCACCGGACTGTCCGGTGTGCCACCGGACAGTGTCTGGTGCACTAGGGCCGTACAAAGTTAAAACAACCACTCTCAGGAAAATGGAGGCGCGCTCCGCTATAATTCACTGGACTGTCCAGTGTGCCACCGGACTGTCCGGTGAGCCAGCGGAGGAATGGCTCCCTGCGCCAACGGTCGACTCTGCAAAGTGCTAAAGTGAGCAACAGTGCCGCGACTGAGTCAGAAGCGCAGAAGTTAGAGGGCACCGGACTATCTGATGTGGCACCGGACTGTCCGGTGCAGCTAGAAGACAAGGCGCTCCAACGTTCAACTGCTCCGAACCCTAACGGATACGTTGACGTGGCGTGCACCGGACAGTGCACAGTGCCTGTCCGGTGGCGCACCAGACTGTCTGGTGCGCCCATCGCCAGCAGCCCTTGCCAACGGCTATAAAGTGGTTGGGGCTATAAATACCCCCAACCACCACATCATTTGGCATCAAAGTTTTCAGAAGATCACATTCAATACAAGAGCTAGAGCATTCACTCCAAGACACATTTCCAAAGATCAAACCCTCTTCAAGTCTTGAATTCATCTCAACCACTTAGTGACTTGAGAGAGTGTGTGTTCATGTTCATTTGTGCTCTTGTTGCTTGGATTGCCTTTCTTCCTTCTTCACTTCTTTTCTAAGTGCTTGTAATCGAAGCAAGAGACACCTAAGAGTGTGGTGGTCCTTGCGGGGTCTTAGTGAACCGTGTGATTAAGGGAAAGGCTCACTCGGTCTAAGTGACCGTTTGAGAGAGGGAAAGGGTTGAAATAGACCCGATCTTTGTGACCTCCTCAACGGGGACTAGGTTCTTTGGAACCGAACCTCGGTAAAACAAATCATCGTGTTCACTCGCCTTGATTCTTGTTTGATTTGTTTTCCCCTCTCTAACGTTTCCTTGCTAGTGTGAATTTGAGTTGGCTCCCATACGTCATCTGCAATCCTTGAGCAACTCCTAGCAAGAGAGATATTCTTGTGGACTTGAGTTTAATTCTAACGCTAACCCTCGACCTTAGTGTGTGTTTAAGTTTATAGATTTCAGGTTTTGCCTATTCATCCCCTAAGGCCTCGTAGTGTTACCCTGCCTCGCTTCCTTGGTAGAGGTGTATGGGAAGTCGCGATCCCTTGGCAAATGGGTAACATGACTTGTGGGTAAATATGTGGAACCTCTACATAGTGTAAAACTGGTATATCAGTCGTGCTCACGGTCATGAGCGGCTCGGACATTCACATGATTGTTATTTGCATCACATTGTGGTTTATTATTAATTTGATCTATTATTACTCTGGTTCGGTATTTACTTACACTTAGTAATTGCTAATAAAACTTGATCACTTATTAAAAGCAATGCTCAGTTTTAACCATTATTTGTTGATCAGCCTTACACTTCACATGAGCTCCCACCTTTGGTGAGTTCATGCACATTATTCCCCACAACTTGTGATGAGGACATCACTATGAGTACGACTACACCAGCAGCACCTCCACATCAAGTGCCACTTCCTTCATTAGCTGGGCCAATCACTCGGGCCCGTGCCAGAGATCTTAACTTCGTCATGCTACTGAAGAATGAGGGCCCAGAAGAATAGACGACCAGCCCAACTGCGGCCCATAGTGGACGACCTAGGGTTGGCCGCCGCTAGGGGCTGCGCCCTCTCTATTTATCCAGGAGCTGCGCCTCCTTTATTTTGGAGTTTTGTTTTACCATAGCCTTAGCTACTCTCGAACACGCGCAAATCTGCGCTGTCTTCGTGTATTCAGAACTCCACCCTCGAGTAATAGATTAGATTGCTCGCATCTTTTTCTTGTTCGTTCTTCGATTGCGCACAGGAAACGATCTTCGTGATCAGGCCGATCTCGCATCAGCAAGGTCGGTAACCACAGGGAGTTGGTTCAGCGATTGCATTGGCGCCTCGGGCTTGCTCGTCGTAGTCGGATCGCAAGGGTCATCTTCCGCCAAATCGGAATTATCTCTACTCGCCGAAAGATCGGGCACCTCAGCTACATCAATTGGTATCAGATTTCCAGGTTGATCGGTGAGTTTATCGAGCGTTTTTTTCCTACAGTCCACAAAACCACATAAAAATTCAGGTTAGATCTTATCCCAGCACCCTTTTGAGCCTCACACTTTCTTTCAATAATCTGCATTGTTGAATTTGTGTGCTTTCGCGTCATTTGTTGCTAGTTGCATTGTGTTCTTCCACCATTCAAACCCTAGCGCCGCCACCATCTCCCGTTTGATCACGCCACAAACCGAGTCAACATTGTTTCCATGTTTTTCTCCTTCGGTTACGTCAAAAAAAACAGAAAAAACAAACCGAGTCAACGGCCGTTTCCTTGATTTTCTCCTTCGGTTACAAAAAAAACAGAAAAAAAACAAACCGAGTCAACGACCGCTTCCTTGTTTTTCTCCTTCGGTTACGTCAAAAAAAAACAGAAACAAAAAAAAAGAAAACGAAGGAGAAAGGATACGGTTGTTTCATCCCGGTCATTTTTAAAACATAACTTGAGGTACCTTCCGTAAAACGGGCATAACTTTTCGCTCGGGTGTCAAAAAAATCTGAAATTTTTACAGGAGCTTGTTGACACCATTGGGTTCGACAAAATTGTCAAAAAAATTCAGAAAAATAAAGAAAAAAATTCATCAAAGTTCTCGCACGCCTTTCAGAGAACTTCCTGATTTTCTGTAGACCACATCTGATTTCTGTTTTAGGTGAAACTTCGTGTAGCTCCTATTTTGTTGCTTCTTGTGCTGAGAAAAATATCAAAAAAATCATACAAAAAAAGAAAACCAAAATCACTTGTGATTCCTACTAGTGGCCTCGCTAGTACAATATTTACGGTACTGCCATTCTGCTAGTTCCATCCGTCCTTTGCACTTGTGGCCAGCAATATAGTTTCGTGTTTTGCACTATAATTCAACTTTGCATTATTGTTTGATCGTGCTAATCCTTGACTTGAGTGCAGCCTACCCAAAACTCCACATATTTCTACGACGAGAAGGTTTCTGTTTCTCCAGGCAATCGCTCATCCAATCTTTCACCGGTTCCACCTGTTGGTTGCAGTTCACCACTGTGGCTTGGTAAGAACGGATAAGAACTTGATAACAGCACTAGTGTGAGCGCCTTGTGAGCAGTACACCCCTGTTTTTGTCATTGGTTTTTCTCCTTTTGGTGTTTTGGTGTTTGCGCTAACTATGGCAGGAGCACACGACATGGTGGATGCCCAGTTGCAGGAAGTAAGGGGACAAGTTGATGGACTTGCTGCTGACATTAGGACGATGCATGAACGGCTTGATTCAACGATCACTTCGACGACCGAGCGTTTCAACCAACTTGACCTTGCTCAAATGGCGGCTCGCACCACACTCGACACCATCCTGGCACGCCTTGATGCATTGACCACAAAGATGGAGCAGGAATACGGCGGTGACACTGAGCAGGACGATGGAGATCGCCGTGGTCGTGCACGTCGTGTGGTTCGTCATCCCCCTAATGACTTATTTTCTAAGATTAAATTTAAAATTCCATCTTTTAATGGTAAATATGATCCTGCTGCATATCTTGATTGGGAATTAGAGGTAGAACAGAAATTTTCATGCCATGATATTCCTGCTAATAGCCAAGTGAAGGCTGCCATTAGTGAATTTACTGATTTTGCTTTAATTTGGTGGCGTGAGTATAAACAAAAACTTCCCATTAACAGTGTCATTACTTGGACCCAATTAAAAACTGCCATGCGCCACAGATTTGTTCCTTCCTATTATGCTCGTGATTTGCTTAACAAAATGCAGCGTTTTCAACAAGGTTCACTATCTGTTGAGGAATATTACCAGGAGTTACAAAAGGGTATGCTTCGTTGTGGTTTGGTTGAGTCGGATGACGCTGCTATGGCGCGTTTTCGTGGTGGTTTGAACAGGGAAATTCAGGATATACTTGATTATAAGGATTATTTTGATATAACCACATTGTTTGAATATGCTTGCAAAGCTGAACGTGAAGTGCAGGGACGACGATCAAAGACATATACTAACTCTTTTGTAGGCCGGGGTCCAACACATAGCTCAACTCCTTCCAGCCCTGCACCTTCTACGCCTAGCACTACATCGCGCATAGGGACGACCAAGCCAGTGGCGCCCCCTGCCAAAGGCGCCGCTTCTTCCACAGGACGTACACGGGATATTCAGTGCCATCGTTGCAGAGGGTTTGGGCACATGATTCGGGACTGCCCAAACAAGCGTACCTTGCTTATACGTGACAATGGTGAGTACTCTTCAGCCAGTGATTCTGAGGAAACTAGTCATGCTATGATTGCCACTAACCATGCAGAAAATGAGGAAGTCCACGTTGATCCCATCGACGCCGATAGGTATGAGAGTCTTGTTGTGCAGCGTGTTCTCAGCACACAGGTTGCCTAGGCCAAAAAAAATCAGCGACACACTCTATTCCATACCAAGGGCGTCGTGCACGAACGATCGATTCGCATCATCATCGATAGTGGCAGCTGCAACAATTTGGCAAGTACAGCGTTGGTAGAGAAATTATCTTTGCCCACTCGCACACATCCACATCCGTATCACATTCAATGGCTTAATGATGGTGGTAAAATAAAGGTAACACGTTCGGTACGTGTCCTCTTTTCGCTGGGTTCTTATTCTGATTATGCTGATTGCGATGTTATTCCTATGGAAGCATGCTCTTTGTTATTGGGTCGACCTTGGCAATATGATACTGATAGTTTACATCATGGTCGTTCAAATCATTATTCTTTCATGTTTAAAGGCCAGAAAATAATTATACATCCAATGACCCCTGACCAAATTTTGAAAGATGATCTTACTAGGGCTGCTAAAACTGCACAACAAGTCAAATCGACATCAGCCGCACCTATTAAATCTGAAATCAAGTTGCACTCTCCTGTTTTACTTGCTACATGTGCTGATTTTGATGATCTCCATGAAGCTCATATGCCCTGTTATGCACTTGTATGCTCGCGCATGCTTGTTCCGCTTGATGATGCACCGTCTTTGGATATACCCCCTGCTGTTGTTAACCTTTTGCAGGAGTATGCTGATGTTTATCCTACGGACTTACCACCGGGTCTTCCTCCCCTCCGTGGCATTGAGCATCAGATCGATCTCATCCCCGGCGCTTCTCTTCCGAACCGCGCCCCGTACCGTACAAATCCAGAGGAAACGAAGGAGATCCAGCGCCAGGTGCAGACGCTGCTTGATAAGGGTTACATTCGTGAGTCTCTTAGCCCTTGCTCGGTTCCTGTTTTACTCGTTCCAAAGAAAGATGGGTCATGGCGTATGTGCGTAGATTGTCGTGCTATTAATAACATCACAGTTCGTTATTGATATCCTATTCCACGCCTTGATGATATGTTAGATGAGCTTAGTGGTGCCGTTATTTTCTCTAAGGTTGATTTGCGTAGCGGTTACCATCAGATTAGAATGAAACTCGGTGATGAATGGAAAACGGCTTTTAAAACGAAATTTGGGTTATATGAATGGTTGGTTATGCCATTTGGATTGACTAATGCTCCCAGCACCTTTATGCGTTTAATGAACAAAGTTATACGGGCCTTCATAGGTTTGTTTGTTGTTGTTTATTTCGATGATATCCTTATTTACAGCAAGTCTATAGAGGAGCATTTAGAACATTTGCGTGCTGTTTTTGATGCTTTGCGTGCTGCTCGCTTGTTTGGTAACATGGAAAAGTGCACATTTTGCACGCAACGTGTCTCGTTTCTTGGTTATGTGGTTACTCCGCAGGGCATTGAGGTGGATAGCAGCAAGATTGCTGCCATTCGGGAGTGGCCTACACCAACGACGGTCACACAAATTCGGAGCTTTCTTGGACTTGCCGGTTTCTACCGCAGATTTGTTCGTGATTTTAGCTCCATTGCAGCGCCTCTACATGAGCTTACAAAGAAAGATGTGTTGTTTGCTTGGAGTGATTCGCAGGAGGTAGCGTTCAGCACTTTGAAAGATAAGTTAACCCAAGCTCCCCTCTTGCAATTGCCTGATTTTAATAAAGTTTTTGAGCTTGAATGCGATGCTAGCGGTATTGGGTTAGGTGCTGTTTTGTTACAAGAAGGAAAACCAGTTGCTTATTTTAGTGAAAAATTAAGCGGTGCTAGTCTGAAATATTCTACTTATGATAAGGAGCTTTACGCTTTAGTGCGCACTTTGCATACATGGCAGCACTATCTTTGGCATCGTGAGTTCATAATTCATTCTGATCATGAGGCTTTAAAACATATTCGTACCCAAACAAATCTGAACCGTCGTCATGCTAAATGGGTCGAATTCATTGAGTCCTTTCCTTACATTATTAAACACAAGAACGGGAAGGACAATGTTATTGCTGATGCTTTGTCTCGTCGCTATACCATGCTGTCACAATTAGATTTTAAAATCTTTGGTTTGGACACTGTGAAGGATCAATATGTTGACGATGCTGATTTTAAAGATGCTTTCGGCCATTGTATTAATGGGATACCATGGGGCAAATTTCACATACAGGATGGGTTCCTGTTTCGCGCTAACAAGCTGTGTGTTCCAGCTAGTTCGGTTCGTCTTTTGTTGTTACAGGAGGCGCATGGAGGCGGTCTCATGGGCATTTTGGCGTCTACAAAATGCATGAGGTGTTGGCTGCCCACTTCTTTTGGCCTCGGATGCGCGCTGATGTTGAGCGCCTTGTTGCACGTTGCACTACTTGTCAGAAAGCTAAGTCACGGTTGAACAACCATGGTTTGTATATGCCTTTGTCTGTCCCTTCTTCTCCTTGGCTTGATATCTCTATGGACTTTGTTTTGGGCTTGCCTAGAACTAAGAAGGGGAGGGATAGTATTTTTGTGGTTGTTGATAGATTCTCTAAAATGGCTCACTTTATACCTTGTCATAAAACTGATGATGCTAGCATTGTTGCTGAATTGTTCTTTAGAGAAATTATTCGTTTACATGGTATTCCAAAAACAATAGTCTCTGATCGCGATGCTAAGTTTCTAAGCCATTTTTGGAGATCTCTTTGGAATAAATTGGGAACTAAATTGTTGTTTAGCACTACTTGTCACCCTCAGACTGATGGACAAACTGAGGTAGTAAATAGAACTTTATCTACCATGCTTAGGGCTGTTTTAGACAAGAATTTGAGACGTTGGGAGGATTGCTTGCCTCATGTTGAATTTGCTTACAATCATGCCACGCATTCTTCTACAAAGATGTGCCCTTTCCAGATTGTTTATGGTTACATCCCTAGGGCACCTATTGATTTGATTTCACTTAATGCTGCGAACGCCCCACATGTAGATGCTGCTGCACATGTTGAACAAATGATTACCATACATGAACAAACGAAACAGAACATTGCTGCTACTAATGCAAAAAATCAGGTTGCTGGTAGTAAAGGAAGAAAACATGTTACTTTTGAGCCAGGTGATATGGTTTGGTTGCACTTGAGAAAGGATCGGTTTCCTACTTTGCGCCGTTCTAAATTAATGCCTCGTGCTGCAGGTCCTTTTAAGGTGCTAACAAAGATTAATGATAATGCTTATATCCTTGACCTGCCTGCGGAATTTGGTGTTTCCACTAGTTTTAATGTTGCAGATTTGAAACCATATATGGCCGAGGATGAGGAGTTGTCGTCGAGGACGACTTCACTTCAAGAAGGGGAGGATGATGAGGACATCACTATGAGTACGACTACACCAGCAGCACCTCCACATCAAGCGCCACTTCCTTCATTAGCTGGGCCAATCACTCGGGCCCGTGCCAGAGATCTTAACTTCGTCATGCTACTGAAGAATGAGGGCCCAGAAGAATAGACGACCAGCCCAACTGTGGCCCATAGTGGACGACCTAGGGTTGGCCGCCGCTAGGGGCTGCGCCCTCTCTATTTATCCAGGAGCTGCGCCTCCTTTATTTTGGAGTTTTGTTTTACCATAGCCTTAGCTACTCTCGAACACGCGCAAATCTGCGCTGTCTTCGTGTATTCAGAACTCCACCCTCGAGTAATAGATTAGATTGCTCGCATCTTTTTCTTGTTCGTTCTTCGATTGCGCACAGGAAACGATCTTCGTGATCAGGCCGATCTCGCATCAGCAAGGTCGGTAACCACAGGGAGTTGGTTCAGCGATTGCATTGGCGCCTCGGGCTTGCTCGTCGTAGTCGGATCGCAAGGGTCATCTTCCGCCAAATCGGAATTATCTCTACTCGCCGAAAGATCGGGCACCTCAGCTACATCAACTTGTTGAGCTATGATCTTTTGTGAGCTCACTCTTGCGACATATAAACCCCCCCACAGGTGAAGAGCAGGTGGTCCAAGAGGAGCCCTATAATGAGGAGTACGAGTTGATCTAGGTGGTGTCTCCCAGTCAGTTTGATGGCACCAAGGAATAATATCTAGTTCGCTTTATTGTTATCATTTATTTTTGTAAGATTTCCTCTATGTAATAATGATAGTTGTGACATTTATCTCTATGCACTTTGTCATTATATGTTATGTTCTTCTTTGGCGCACATATGAGACGCACCCGGCTTTATCCCTTAAATCTGGGTGTGACACTCTTGTACCTCTTGATGCATAAGGAGTTTGCTGTAAGTCATTATAGCAAAGTTGTAGGGCTACTATAGTAGTACAAATTTTATTAAGCGACTTAGCCCAAGAACTATATAGAAATTGGGGTAAAATTGCCCTAGAAGTTGGGCTGTCAGTCAGGCCTTACACTGAAAACAGACTGTCAGTGGTTTCTGATCGACTTTGGAGCCAGATTATGCTTGATCTAGTGAGTAACTGATCAAGATCCTTATGACAAAGTTGAAGCTGGTATATAGGGGAACGACTTTGGTATAGTCGAATTGGTAGTTCGCTGTATGAAAATCAAAGAAAAATGCCCCTGAAGTTGCTCTGCCAAACGTACTGAATGGAACTGGCATGGTACAGTGTATGAAAAATATCAGAGGCGCAGTGCACCTCACCGCCGATCCCACGCCACGATTCGCGCCCGCCGAAAAATATCACGGTGAGCTCGGCGTGGATAAACATTGGTTGAAAAGATCGGGGAAGGGCAGTGAAAGTGGTCTCTAGCACTGGTTCATCAGTCGAGATTCACTGGCTCCGAGACATGGCCGAGCGGTCCACACCGTCGTGGCCACAAGTGATCTCGATTGTGCCACACCATAGACCATGTTACCATGTCGTAGTAGGTCATGAGAGACAACCAATTACCACCCCGAGACCTTACTCCGTTTAGCACCACGGTAGATGAGCTCCGGTGACTCATCTCTTCACCACCGGGTGCACTTCCGTCCCAAATTCGCGAAGCACGCGGTTGATCGCTATAAATTGAGCATTCCCCTTGCTCCACCTTCTTATCACGAATCTAGCGCACCACTCCTCACCTTCGTTCGTCCATCGTAGCTCGAGAATTTCGGGTTTCCCTGAAATTGGTCACCATCGCCATAAGACATCTCGTCGTGGCCAGCCATTCTCAGATTAGTTCATGTCCCCCTGTTCCTTGTTTTAGCATTCCTTATTGCTAGTAGAGCTCTCGATCTTGGTTGATTGAATGTTACAGCGTCGTAGTTTAAGGAACGCCATGTCGTCGCCCGGGAACGTCGTCGTGGACATTGCTCATGTCAACTGGTCGTTTCGGGTTGCCTCTGTCCAAATTTGCGCAAGCACCGTAGTCCTAGTAGATCACTAATTCATTTCGAGTCATTGGATTGAATGTGACCGACTCGTGTAAACCAGGACGAGCTCGCCGGAGATCTTGTTATACTGTTGTCGCGGACAGACACGAATTAGTGGCAAACTGGTCGAATTAAACCTATGGATGTGTTCGGATAGCATCGGACATGGAACTCATATGCTCGACACCACCGGAATGGGTCACCGTCGGCGAGTACTCGCGCCTCCAGCCAGGTATTTGACTGGTGCGCGGTCGAGGACCTGGAGTCGTAAAGAAATAGAAATAGGAGGGCTTATGTGCAATTGTCAGTGAGACACATGAATAGTGCTCAGGGATTCTTTGCGGATTATTCAAAACACTAGGGACCTCAGTGTAAATCTGCTAGCGTGGGCGCGGGCGCGCCGGTTTCTGCATGGGTTTGGGGCGATTAGGCTGGTTTCGTTTCGATACTATTCGTGCTTTTATTCTTTTCTTTTTACTGCTAACTTGGGAAATTTATAGAAAATAGTAGGAAAATGGTAAAAATATGAGACCAATTTTGTTAGACTCCTAAAATCAAGTAGTATTTAATAAAAATAATTCCAAGATTTTTATTTCAAACTTGGAATTATGAAGTAATTAAAGGTGCTTAAGTAAAGCTTTTTAGGATTTTAGAAATAATTTAGTAATCCCAAAAATCATAAAACTTTCTGGGTCAACTTAAAACGTTGATACTAGCCTCTGAGTAAAATTTGAAATCGTTTAGGCATTGTTTGACCATAAAACCCAATAACTAGCTTCATAAGATTAATCATTTAATACCAATCCTAAAAGAACACTTAACTAGGAAATCTTAGTGATTGATTAGTACCATGAAGGAAAGTTTTATTCAAGACACAACTTACTATATTTCTATTGTATGATTGCATATTCATGACATAGCATGAGCATTCATGTACATGTATTATCATGTATAGAACACGAGGAAGAATCCATAGTAGAGGAGAAAGTTGTCTCTCAGACCGAGAATCCTCTAGTGGAGAACAACTTTTATTTCAACATCTATGGTGAAGAAGCAGAAACTCCTACAGCACAAGGCAAGCCCCGGTGCATTTTACCCCTTTCCTTGTTATTTTAAAATCTTTATCACCTTATATGATGCATTAGGTGATAGGAGTTGTGTGCTAAACATTGATGCATTTCCTTCCTTGGAAAATTGATTATCGTTCCTTGATACCTCTTTTATGAAAAGGGATTTTTATGATGCTTAGTCTTGTTGTAGAAAACAAAATGTTTTGTTTTTAAAAGGGTGATGCTTCACACTGGATGGAGATTTTTACAAACAAAAGACTTATGATGGTGAATCCATCACGGTCGTGATGGGTTCAACATCTAAAAAGAGTACCTCTACCAGGTACCAAACTTTGGGGTTTTAAGTAATAAAGACGAGACTAGGCAAGTGACTTGCACGAGAGGGGAGTCTCGATGTAGTGTCTCTGTCTGAGTCGGTTAAGGACCGAGTCGATGTAGGATTGATGATCGAGGACCTTTTAACTGGACACATGCCTCGTCATGGGTAAGTTTTGCCTCGGTCGGACCAATACCAAAAAGGCTACCACGAAATGGGAGCAGAGAGATGGCGAGAGTAGCGTGTACCCTCCGTGGCAAGAGGCTGGACGGTGGAGTATCTGTGCTCTCGGTTGGCGTGAACCCATTCTAATCTTGAGAAACCCGGGTGCGAGTTGACATATGCAAGGGTTAAGTGCTACATATGTGGTGTGGTTGGAGATTCCCAGCTGGGTATTAATCGATTCGGATCGCCGTTACTTCTCGAACATGAAGACTTGGTCACTGCCCTACACGTAGCAACAAGTGAACTGAAGGGGTGATAAAAGATGGCTAGTATAGGCCAACTGCTTGATTTAAGAATAGAAAGGAATCTAGATGCAGGTAACTACTTAACCTGCTGAGTAAAATGAGTTTTTAAGGATCCACTCATAGTAAGTTTTCTGCAAAATGAGTCTTTGAATCTTGTTAAGCTTTACCTTGATTCCCAAAAAGCAAGCATATCCTTGAGAGTCTTTTTCTTTAGGCGGGTAAGACTTACGAAAGTACACTCAGTACTCAGGGTTTCCAAACCCATGTCGTTGTAGGTGATGAAACTGCTAAGTTTTGCTGTTTCTGCTCCAAGGTTGTTCCGAAACAGGAGGAAGAAAACTAAGAACTACCTATGGAAGGTGTTTTGCCTTCCTGTGATGTAATAAGTTTAAGCACTCAGAACCTGGTTATGTAATAATAACTCTTTCTATATTGTACTTATGAATGTAAATTATGTTATTGTAATCCCTTCTGCTTTACTCCGATGGTGTGTGATGTCTACATTATGGGATAAGCGCTCTTGGGCGATGTGATGGAGATACAAGTAATCGGACCTGCCGAGCCATTGAGCGCACCTACACGACTGACTGAGGTCCTCAGGACAAGGACATTTGTAGGTGGGCCTAATATCTTGGGAGATTCTACCACATATGCAAATCCTGTGATAACTCAATTGGTTTTAAGTTTGACATCAATTTGCATGTTTTAGCTCACATGTCGATATGTTAAGTGCATTTTGAGCTGCTTTTAATGTGTTGGCATAAATCACCAAAAAGGGGGAGATTGAAAGGGAAATGTGCCCTTGGGTCATTTGTATATTGTTTTGGTGATTAAATGCTCAACACAATATGTTTAGACTAACATCATCTTATACGAGCAAAGAACATAGGAACATAAAGCAAATTGAGCTTGAAAGGGGCAAAATACAAATCTATATGGTGCCAAGTGAAAAAGGTAAGCTCTAGACACTTAGTCAATTGTTTTGTGTACTAATCATACTTGCCTAAGTGCTAAGAATCTTATGAAGTCAAGCCAAAACGGAGCAAAAAGGACTTAGATTGAAAAAGAAGAAAGTGGAATGCTTTGCGTGGCACCGGACAGTCCGGTGCACGGTTTGTCGAACAACCTGCTCTTGGGAATTTCAGCCAGCGTCCGCTATAATTCACCGGTCCGTCCACGCGGAGCGCCGGACAGTCCGGTGTTCCAACTAGCCAATGACTAGTGGCCACGTCGGGTGGGGGCCAATGATTGAATGGTGCACCGAACGGTCTGATGCCACCCACCGGATAGTCTGGTGCCTCCTAGAACAGGAAACCAACCAATTAGTGATTTCATATCCGTTGCATTGTTCACTGTTTGGTGTGCACCGGACAGTCCGGTGCACTCACGGATAGAAGGCAACCAGGGCCTTCCAAATGGAGCTCCAACGGCTCATAGGTCCCTTGGGGCTATAAAAGGGACCCCTAGGCACATGGAGCTCAGCACCAAGCATCCTACAACACTAAGACACTGCAACCACGCTTTTGCTTTGATAGATTGTTGTAACTCCAATGCGCTGTCTCTTGTGCTCTTCTCTTGACTTGTGTGCGTGTGTTGCTTTTACTCTTGAGGTTTATTTGAGATCAATTGTGTAAGGCATGAGAGACTCCAAATTGTGGAGATTCCTCACAACGGGAAAATTTGAGATAAAGAAAGAGAACAATTGTACTCAAGTTGATCATTGGATCACTTGAGAGGGGTTGAGTGCAACCCTTGTCCATTAGGACGCCACAAGTGGAGTAGGCAAGCATTATACGCTTGACCGAACCACGGGATAAAAATCACTGTGTCACTTGTTTACTTTAATTTACTGCGATTCTATTCTTTCTAGCACTTCACTTCACTTACAATATTGCTCTAAGTTTAGTACTCATCTTGTGAGAGCAATTAAGTGAAGAAATCGTCTTCTCTCACTCTCTTCATTCGAACTTGGTTTTCGATCTCACTAATCCATTTTAGACCAAGTTTGTTTTATAGAGTTGTTTTTACAGGATCACCTATTCACCCCCTCTAGGTGCTCTCAACTTCGCCGCACAGTGTTCGACCAATTGAGTCAGCCTCTAGGTAAGCTTCCATACGAATTTTCCCATAAGGAAAATCATCACCATCAAAAACAGAAGGAGGTCCATCCTCGCCAGACATCGTTACTCTAGCGGTTAAGCTAAACTAGGAGCAACGTAGTTCTGATACCAATTGAAAGGATCACGATGCCCAAGAGGGGGGGTGCATTGGGCTTTTCTAAAATTCTAACAAAAGATTAAACCCTAAGCATGAGCCCAACTTCACCCAAACTACTAGCAACAAGTAAAAGTTATGAAATAGAGAACAACCCTAAGTCATTATTGCAAATTCTAACTAAGCAAATACACAAAGTAAAATGGTCAAAGTAAATGCGGAAAGTAAAGTAGGGACAAGAAGACTCCTCTAGTTTTTCCCGAGGTATCGAAGAGTCAGCACTCTCCACTAGTCCTCGTTGGAGCACCCGCGCAAGGGTATCGCTCCCCCTTGGTCCTCGCAAGAACCAAGAACTCACTATGAGATGATCATTTATCTCTTCGGCATGGTGGATCTCTCACGACCGCGTACACTCATCGAGTCGAGTCACCAACAAATCCTCCAGGGTGATCACCGAACTCCAATCGCTGTCAAGCCATCTAGGTGATGCCGATCACCAAGCGTAATAAGCCATAGACCTTCACTTGACCAAGAGAAGCCTAATGCATGTGGTGTGTGCTCTAGTTGGCTCTCATGCGCGCTAATGAGGTCCTTACATGGGATTAAAACTTTGCTAATCACCTCACTATGCTTTGTGGACTTGCAATGCTCTAGCAGTGAATACAAGGTGGTTGGGGCAGCAATACACTCATAATGGCTGGTGGAGGGGGTATAAATACACCCACCAACCAAAACTAGCTATTATTGTAGGCTGCTGCGCATGGGCACATCGAATAGTCCGGTGCGACTGGTGCACCAATGGTGCGCTTACAACGACTAGTTCTAACAACTAGCCGTTGCTCTGACATCGCACTGGACAGTGAATAGTTCCTATCCAGTGTGCACCGGACAATCCGTTGCCGGGCTAAAAATCAAGTTTGGGAACTGTGTGCTCTTAGGTTTTCCTATACCTGAGGGCGTGCTCTCGGGCGCTCTCGGGCCCGCTGCCAGGGGAAGCACCGAACAGTCTGGTGCCCCTAGGTCAACAATCCCATTTTCTTTTCTTAGGTTTTTCTAAACCGTTTTCGATTCTAACTTGTGAGTGAGTTATAGAGTGACACCTAGTACTAGTTGTGAGTGTGAACATGCATCGACACTATACTAGATTTCTCTTGGTCAAACTACTCATCCACAACCCCTCTTTATAGTATGGATAAAACAAAAATAGAAATCCTAACTCTATATCAAGTGTCAACAACTCCTTCAACACTTAGGATATGAAGTCATTCATCTTTTGATTCGTCTTTTTTTGCCGTCGCTTCAAGTTCTCATTTGAGGGATTGTTTTCACCATTGTAGCGCAACTCCCTGCAATGTGACCTAACTTACCATTTGCTCTACAAAACACATGTTAGTCACATGTAATCTGACATTGTCATTAATCACTAAAACCAACCAGAGGCCTAGATGCTTTCAATATATAACGAGTATAATATTGACCTCTGTTAATATATATAGTGTTTTGTAAAAAAATAAAAACTGCGAACATAAGGTTGACTTGTCTCTTGTGGTTAGGGTTGATGATGAGTGATTGTTAACGGGTAGCACTCTGAGGTAGTCAGTGGACTGACTAGAGTGTGAGATTATGTATGTGCAACTATGTTGGTCGGGTTGTGGTGTGCAGGTATGGAGCATAGGGACGGTGGTCGACGGCTGGGGTGAAGGTCATGCGGGCTCATGCTGATGGACTAAGAGCGGTGAAGGACAAGTGCTGGGTCTTGGCTGACAAACCGGAGCAGCGGGGGTGACTAGCCATGGTGGCCGACACCTAGGATACACACTCGCGCGAGGACGTGGCAAGCGAGCCGTGTTGTCAGTGTGGTCGAGGACTAGTGGGACACATGTCTAGGATGTGGGGAACGCGCACGCGGTGCGATACTCAGGGCAGTTTGGTATTTAGGCCTCAAAACCACCCAACGCTTCGGATGGCGGGTTTTGCTGAGTTTGGGCCTCAAAACTCGGTGGCGGTTCCAATGGGAATCGGTGGCGGCACGTGGCATCACAACGAAGGGTGTGTCAAGGCGAAACAACTTTGTGTGGAGTGCATGGTCGTCGGATAAAAAACCTAGGAGTTGGTCCATTTTGCCCCGGTGGAGTAGATAGACTCTATGTAAATAGTGGCAGTTTAGGAAATGGAAATAACCCTCTATTAATAGAGGGAAGGGCTATTGTTATAGCCACCTCTTGGCTGCTATTTGTTTAGTCTCTCTTGTTTAGAACTCCTAGTTTTTTTCTCTAGGCGGTTACCCCTTGTGCTAGGAGATCCACAACGATTTTGTCTGTTGACTGTGCCTGTGAGCTATATTGTTTCATTTGAGGAAGGGTCGCCAGATCGGCCCACAACTTTCGGTTGACTTCCATTTCAACTTGTGCCCTTACTGAATTTTTGGAGTCTTTTGCTCTTGAGTTCTTCCTTTCTCTTTTCTTTGTGATCTTGTGAAGAACCATCAAGTTCTTGTGTTTCGGCTGCTGTTGCGATTTGTTGGTGGACGAGATATACTCTTAGGATCACTTTTTATACCCTATTTGTGTAGTTTATGGTTGTGAGATTAACTGATCTCGTTTTGAGTTCGTTCTAGAAAACCCCAACAAAACCCTAATTTTGTTTGTATTTTTAGATCTGTGGTTGATTTACAATTCCGATTTAGCTCAAAATTTGTGGAAACCTTAGAATATATTTGTCTAGGTGTGTGTAAAATTTCATCTCAATCAGAGTTTGTTTGGTTCATTTTGGTATAGATAGGGTTACATTGCTGAAAGGTTGACTACTGGTCCCTACGTATCCTGGTCATTGGGCGGCCCTTACTAAGGGACAAGGGATAACAGCCAAAAGGAAGGGAGAGGCACAAGCACATAATATGGGGATGGTGATCTCGCGCCTTGGGTGGAGCGGTTCGAATCACACACTGGAAGCAAAGCCACCTGAAGTGAAGTGCCGGCGGAGCCACCCACTGCTGATGCCAGCATCAATATGAAGCTTTGCTGGAGGAACCTAGTATTAGTGCTGTTGAAATCAACACTTGTTAGCAACACGATTTTGCACTGATTCAGACTTTTCGGTGTCTGATTTGCGATCCGTTTATTTTGCCGGTCTCGTGATGCATTTTGTAATCATGAGATCACTAGTTCGCTGATGGTTTTTTGGTTTGAGCGCTTACTTCATCTCAACTGAAGTAAAGTGTTCATTTTCAGTGTTTGGCAGCAAAATTTGATTGGCTCACATTCACCCCCTTCTAATCGCCTCACCGGTCCTTCAAAAACCCCATGTAAAACGCTGAAATTTAGCATGAATATTTGCCAAAAACTCAAAGAAAAAAATTTGCAAGTCTCTGTCTCTACTATATAAAACACCAGTTTCTATGGTTACATAGTCCAATATCGTCATACATCACACTTCCCGTTTTACGCAAAAATAGAGTAAAAATGTGCATAAGTGATTATTGGCTTCACATTCACACCCTGCGTAACTAACAATGTATTTTTATATTTTAATAAAATAAAATATACATATGTGATATATAGCATGTGACTATATATAGAAGTGTGTAATGTTTCCTTTTGTTTGTACTTGAAGCAGGAGCCTCTGGGCCAAACTTAAGATAGCTGATGGTATTTGTTGGGGACTTGTTCTCAAATGCTATGAGTTAAGAACAAGACAACACAAAATGTTAAAGGTTAATGTCCTTTGTCCTTCAAAGCATTATCTCCCTTAGAATATAATGATCTTCAGACGAAGGTCCTGAAGGACGAACCCTCATCATCGCATTATATGTTAATGAAAGAAGAAGCATATGAAATATAAGAGATAACACAAATAATCATATGACATCATTAATATATCTTTATTATATCATCATGGATGAACAAGAACAATATTGAGTTACATTTGTACCTTTGGCTTGACAGAAGGTAAAAGTCCAAGCGTGACGCACGAGCGAATACAAGTCAACCTGAACAATGCGGGGCACTGTTCATCTATTTATAGGCACAGTGCGCAGCTTGTGTAAAATTATATACATGCCCTTTATGTTTACTATTGACTTAAGGACAATCCAACGAGGACTAGATAGCCTTTTCCCCTTTAAGTCAGTTCCTTTTTTGCCGCTGAGCCGAAGCTTCCTTGCGCGTAGCTTTGGAGCTGTTTTAACCTTCGTCCCGACCATGCTTTTCACATTGTGTACAACTTTTATTCTGAGTCCGAAGGTTCCTGTACATATATTACACTTGGGAAACATTGTTAATCATGTTTTTGAGGACCTTCGGAAGACGAAGGCCCCCAACAGTAGCCCCTCGCAGTATTAATTTGTTATAACAACGAATTCAGACTGTGACGTGAACGAAGGCCTTAAGCCGAAGGTCCGAAAAAACACTTTCCCTTTGCTAGAATATCAATCAATCAATGACAGACGGGGCCCTTCAAGTTGCAGCGTACTGGGCGTATATATATGAACCCACACCGGCAGCATTTGATACGCCGTTTCTGCCATTTGCATTATTTTCTCAAACTTTTAGTTCTTGCTCACTAGCTCTCGCCTGATTTTCAAGCTTTTTGAGCTTCGGTTTAAAGACGCGTTTGCACCATGTCTGGGGAAAAATGACTGAGGAGGTGAAGCTGACCGAGGAGACGAAACTGTTTGAAGAAAAGAAAGTTGCGGATCCTTTTATCACCGGATTTTTTGAGTCTATGTCAAAAACGAACATAGAGAAGATTACTAAAGAGATACTAGAGGGTTTGTCTGAAGATACTGATGATAGTGATAGTTATGATGTGGAGAGTGGAGATGAAGTTTCTGAAGATCGGCCCTGGCGACCGAGCCATGCCGTCTTCGGCAAATCAACTATTAAACAAAATCATATTGACAATATGAGAGGAAGGTACTTTCGTGACATGTCTATCGTGAGGGTTGGAGGAGACAACATCGTCCCTGCTCCTGAAGAGAATGAAGTTGTAATCTACCGAAGCTTTTTGAAGGCTAGCCTTCGGTTCCCTTTAAGCAAGTTTGTGGTTGAAGTGCTGAAGATATACCAGATTTTCCTTCATCAAATCACCCGCGAAGCTATAATTAGGATGTGAATTTTTGTCTAGGCTGTAAGGAGTCAAGGGCTGGAGCCAAGCGCGAAGTGCTTCTGCAGCATGCACGAGCTTTTATATGAGACGAAGGTGTTGGGGCGAAGGCGAAGACGCCACCCTTCGCTCGATGCCTTCGCCGATCTCGCCGAACCAACGGAGGCAAAGCGGCCGGCTGTTTCCACCCTTCGTCCAACACGCCGCAAGACGAAGGCCTACGACGAGGTCGCTTCGCTTCGCGTCCTCGTCCAACACGAAGGCCCATGTAGAATTCGGCCCATTGTAACAGGCCCCGCGCGGCTGAGCGCATTACGGGCCCGATTTGTGAAGGCTTTTCTGTAATGACAGTCTGTAACCCTGCTTTATGGGAATATTCCGGGGATGACCTAGGCGCCTGAGGGCACATACGTCCTTAATCCATGGCGCTGGGTACTCAGGCACCTATAAATATCCCCGCACACTGCCCGTGAGAGGCTAGATTAACAGAGCAATTGCCTCCTTGAGCAAAAACCTTGTTTGCATTACTTTCACTCCCCCGTTGGATCATCTTGCTCGGGAGAGCAAGTTCCAACATTTGGCACCCACCGTTCGTGCTACGAAAAAACCACCCGCGATGGCACCCAAGAGAGCTAGCTCGAAGGCAGCCCCATCCATTGACGAAGCTGCGAAGGCAGCGCTGCTAGCCGAGAAAAAGGGCAAGGCCCTTGTCGACACCACCCACCAAGAAGCCTGCGAAGACGACGCACTCAGGAAGAGGCAGCGCAATGAACAACCCACACCCGAAGGCAGCCTCCGCAACTGCAGCTTCGGAGGACAACCGCAACCCCCAGGCTTCGCTCCACCGGAGGGCGCGGACGCAACCGAGGACGGCGAAGTCATCGGCGTTTCGGCAGAGGAACAGCTACAGCTGCATGCCTTGCGCATCAAGAACCGCAACCTCCAGAAGCAAAAAGAGATCCTCGAGGCCAAGCGCCAACGTGTGTCTGCGCAAGCCAAGGTGCGTCAGATGATACGTGATGAAGAGCAAAAGGCTCAGGAGCTTGAGCAAGAGATCGTGCTCATGCAGTGCGAAGGCCAACTCGGTCTGCAACACGGCCCACCCCTCCAACAGCACGCACAAATCGAAGACCTGTTCATCCCTCAGCGTGGACACGCCATCCCGCACGCCGCAGCATTCCAAGGTGTCAACTACCTTGACGAGCGGAGTCCCCTGGCGCCACACCTGCAACTGTCACCATGGCCCGCCAACTTCAGGGCAGGGACCTATCCCAAGTACAACGGCAGCACTGACCCAGCACAGTATATCATGAGCTATCAGGTCGCTGTTGCATCATCCGGAGGGGACGACACCACGATGGCCAAGTCATTCATCATCGCCCTCGAAGGCCCGGCCCTCACCTGGTACACCAGGTTGCCCCCGTTGTCCATCGACTCCTGGAGAAGTCTCCGGGACAAATTTCTGCTCAACCTCCAAGGGTACCGCCCAGACACCGACGCCTTGGCTGAACTTTCACTCTGTAAGTAGCTGGAAAGAGAAACTCTACAGGAGTACTACCGCAAGTTTCTGACTCTCAAGTCACAACTGCCTTCGGTTGATGACCAAATTGCCATTCACTACGCCATCAGTGGCCTTAGGGCTGGCGTCCTTTACAGCCACTACATCAGAGATCCACCCAGGAACCTCCAGGAGTTGTATCAGTTATTCGAAAAATACACCAGATCCAAAGAACTCCACTAGCACAAAGTCGAGTCTCAGAGGAAACCTAAAGACCCTCCGCAGCCCAGCCGTACGTGGACGAGGCCTTCGCAGGCAGACTCCGGTCGGGACGGCCGCAATCAGCAGCAGGTACACAACATCGCCAACCAGCACCCCGCTGGTGAGGCCCCTCGCCGCCAGGACTATCCCCCCCCAGGGCCGCGGAAACAGAACTCGTGGTCGGGGTCCGGGGACGTGCGCAGCAGCCACATAGATTTTACTGCTTGTTCCACGACGAAGACTGCGCGCACCCTACAAGAGACTGTCCAGAGACGAAGGCCACCAGAGACAGGATGGCACGGGCGCAACCAGCCGACAACCCTAGAGTTGTCGCACACACATATCAACAACCCCCTCAGCCATACAACCACGGCCCCGCTCCGCATCCACCTCACCACGCATACCAACACCACCAGGAGGTACAAATCGTACCTCCCCCACTCCCACCTCCACACCCGCAACAGCAAAACATCCACCACCCCAACCACCCCCAAGCCCCAAAGCAAGAAGACTTCGCCGATCAGCCGTATCTTGGAGTCATTCACATGATCACTGGGGGGTCCAGCGTCGACTTCGACACAAAGCGACAGAAGCGGGACCACTACCGCAGCATCAACCACGTTGCCATCACCGGTCCAGTCGTGCAGACAAAGTGGTCCCATGTGCCATTGACCTTCGACGCCCGAGACGTCGACCTGCGCAGCGCACCCCACATCGACGCCATGGTTATCAACTGCAGCGTGGCAGGCTGGGACCTGCACAAAGTCTTAGTCGACAATGGCAGCCAGGCGGATATCATTTTCCTCCATGCCTTCGACCGCATGGGCATCAACCACAGCTTGCTTAAGCCTTCGAACAACCCACTGTATGGCTTCGGCGGCAAGGGCACCTTTCCTGTCGCCAAAATAGAGCTACCCCTCTCCTTCGGTGTAGCACCCAATGCACGAAGTGAGCAAGTCACATTCGACATCGTCGACATGGTGTACCCGTACAACGCCATAATGGGTCGGGGCTCCATCAACAAGTTTGAGGCAGCCATTCACGGACTTTACCTGTGCATGAAGATCCCAGGTCCGCAAGGCGCGATCACAGTCTACGGCAACCAGCAGGCCGCGCACAACATAGAAAGAGACTTCGTTCCTGGGCAAAGGAACGTACACTGCCTCACGGCCCAGCGCGAAGTCCCCGAGCCTGCCAGCCCAACCGCCAAAGAACATGACAAGGCATAGCTGCAGAGCAACGAAGGGACCAAGACTGTTCCCCTCGACCAGGCAACGCCCAAGCAAACGGTCACCATCAGCGAAGACCTCACTTCGCATGACGAGGAGAGACTCATCTGCTGTCTGTCCAAAAATAAAGACGTCTTCGCCTGGTCCGCCCTCGACCTGGTCGGAGTCAGTCACTCCATCATCGAGCACAGCTTGGGAATCGACCCTTCGGTGAGATCGAAGAAACAACGGCTGCGTAAGATGTCTGATGAGAAGACAGAAGCCGCCAAGGCCGAGTTACATCGCCTGCTTGAGGCCAAATTTATCGAGCCAATCGCCTACCCTACATGGCTCGCCAACGTAGTGATGGTGCAGAAGAAGAGCGGTAAATGGCGGATGTGCATTGATTTCACCAGTCTCAACAAGGCCTGCCCCAAGGACAACTTCCCGCTGCCTCGGATTGACAAAATCGTCGATAGTGTGGCCGGGTGTGAAGTCATGTCACTCCTTGATTGCTTCTCCGGCTACCATCAAATATATATGAAGCAGGAAGACAAGGCAAGCACCAGTTTCATAACACCCTTCGGCACATATTGCTTCATCAGAATGCTGGAGGGACTTAAGAACACCGGGTCCACATTCTCTCGCCTCACCAAAACGGTGCTCGAGAGCCAAGTCGGCAGAAACATATTTACGTATGTGGACGACATCGTCGTCGCCAGCAGAAGCAAGGAAGACCATCTGGCTGACCTTGCCGAAACGTTTGCGAACATGCGGGACGCACGACTTCGCCTAAACCCCGAAAAGTGTGTCTTCGGCGTTCGCCAGGGGAAAATACTGGTCTACCTGGTGTTGCACCGCGGGATCGAAGCCAATCCGACCAAAATCCAGGCCATCATCAACATGACGCCCCCGCAGTCAGCCAGAGACGTCCAATGACTGACAGGCAGATTGGCCGCCCTTAACAGATTCATCTCCAAATCCAGTAGAGAGAAGCCTCCCTTTCCTCAAAACACTCTGCGACGCAAAAGACTTCGCATGGGGACCAGAGCAGGCGGCGGCCTTTGCTTCGTTAAAGCAGTACCTGTCAGAGTTGGCGATTCTTACAAGCCCCAACCCCTCGCTACCCCTGTTGCTCTACATCGTAGCTTCGCCGCATGCGGTCAGCGCAGCACTGGTTCAAGAGCAAGACAGAGAGGGCACGATCAAGCAATGTCCAGTTTATTACGTCTCCGAAGTACTCACGACATCAAAATGCAATATGACGGAACTGGAAAAAATCTCCTATGCAGTGGTTATGGCTTCACGCAAATTGCGCCATTATTTTGAAGCGTACAAGGTCCGGGTCACCTCAGATAGGGGACTCGGCGAATTGTTTAGAAACCCGGAGGCATCAGTCTGGATTGCCAAATGGGCAGCCAAACTCTCCGGCTACCATATCACATTCGAGCCCAGGACAACCATCAAGTCACAAGTCCTGGTAGACTTCATCGTCGACTAGATTGGGCCAATAACGCAGCCGAACATGTCCACGGAGAAGGTGTGGACAATCCAGTGCGATGGCGCATGGTGCCATGCGGGGGCAGGCGCCACTGCAGTCATTACCTCACCCACAGGGGTCAAGCACAGATATGCAGCACGCCTCAGCTTTACTTTGGAATCTGACAGATGCACCAACAATATAGCAGAATACGAAGCTGTCATCCTCGGCCTTCGCAAGCTAAGGGCACTTGGTGTCACTACCTGCATCATCAAAACAGACTCCAAGGTAGTCGCTGGCCAAGTCGAGAAAGTCTACATAGCGAAGGACCCCGCACTTATGCAGTACCTCGCGGCTATCCGCAGTCTTGAGAGGCAATTCAAAGGTTTCACCTTGCAGCATGTGGACCGAGCCAAGAATGAAGAGGCCGACGCATTGGCCAAGGCAGCCGCCAGAGGTGAGGCCCTGCCCTCCGATGTATTCTACCATGTCATCAGCACACCAGCCGTCCGCAGCCTAGAGGGCCTCCAAATAACCAATGACAGCGAGGGCCACCGCATAGTCAACCTTATCATGACCGAACACTGGCGGGCACCAATAACCCTGTTCCTACAGGGGTACTATCATCCAACCGATATCAATGAGGCCAAGCGCCTCAAACACTGAAGCCAGGACTTCGCACTCATCGACGACCAGCTTTACAAGAAGGGGGTCAGCCAACCCATGCTTAAATGTGTCACCGAGACCGAAGGCGTCCAAATCCTGCACGAAGTCCATAGCGGGACTTGCGGCTCTCACGCAGGGCCTAGGGCCCTAGCCGCAAAGGTGATCCGACAAGGCTTCTATTG
This sequence comes from Zea luxurians, assembly GCA_029449295.1. Taxonomy (NCBI): domain Eukaryota; kingdom Viridiplantae; phylum Streptophyta; class Magnoliopsida; order Poales; family Poaceae; genus Zea; species Zea luxurians. The sequence goes on along the minus strand of JAOPSE010000005.1, from coordinate 4,457,574 downwards.
GCCCGCCATGATCTGCGCCGCAAATCGGGTCACAAGGTCATGCGAAGCCTGTTAGAAGTTTTCTCCACGCTCAGGAAGCCCTTCGCAATTCACAAAGTGTAATACCCAAAATGTATAAAGTGATACTATATTGGATTTCCTTATTTTATGTGCCTTATTTGCATCATAAAAAGAGCATACATATAATTAAGAGTGATTAATTAAAACAAATGACACTAAAATAAAATAAAGTGCATGTTGTTGGAGTTTTATATGTTTGTGCATTAAATAAAATAATAAGTATAATAATAATAAGGTAATAATTACTAGAAGTTGAATTAAACCCTAAATTGAAATTAGGGTTTGAAAATAAGAAAAAGAGAAGGGATATAAAAATATAAATAATATATTTAAATAAATATCCTCAAACTTATCACTTCTATTACACAAATATAGTTTGTGAATGAAGAGCCACCAAGTTTGAATTTAAATTTGAATTTAACTTGAGATTCAAATAAAAGGAAAATGGAATGGAAAGGAAAAAGAAAAGAAATGAGAAGACTGCACTGGTAAGGAAATCGGCCTGCTCGACCCATTGGCTCCTCTCTCAGGCGGCCCATTTAACCCACGCCCGCGTCCTGACTGCCATGTGGGACCGGGTTGTCGGACTCATCGTTACCGCGATAAGCTCGGGCGCTTCAGCCGACTCCGTCCGCAACGGCCTCCCCGTATCCGCCGCTCACGCACCGCGGACCCAGCCCCTTCCCTCCTCCCCCTTAAGAACCGTAGGCGCAGCACCCTTGCCCGAGCCGATTTCTCAGCAAATCACCCCTTATCCAACCTATTCATCGAGCGGGGCGAGTCCAGAAAGCGTGTTGGGTGCTCGCCGCAACCCAAACTCGCGGTGTGCGCCGTCATTGCTCGGTGTGTGAGGTCTGTGAGGTCCGCCTGGACAAGCGCTTGCGACGAGAAAACCTTCGAGGAGAATTCATGGGAGGGTCGACGTCCAATTTCTCGCCGGAGTCCAAGAACCACGGCGGAGCTGTGGTGCGCCATGGGCCTGGGTCCCTACCTCGCCCCCGTAGGTAATTCGTCTTCCAGGATGTCCTCCATTCATCCCTCATCGCGTAGCACAAGTTTAATTTTAGATTAGTGCTCGGTGGCGGTGGAATTTCCGCTCGCGGGCGAGCTCCACCGCGGGGAAGGCCAGCCAACGCGACTGGGCGTTCGGGTGGGGAAGAAGGGCCATCGGCCGTTGATCTGTTGGTGGACGGGGTAGATTAAACCGAAGGGTATTTAATCGTTCAATTGAACCGTGTCCATAGATGTAAGATCCGATGGCCACGAATGAATCGGCTTAGTTTAAATCCGGGCCGTAGTAGATAGATCGGAGGGTCAGAAGTACGTACCGTTTCGATCTATGATGGATGTAATCTGGACCGTAGGGTGTGGATCGGACGTCTCTGATTAAACGATACCGCTTCGGCCATGTAGTTTTACACATGTGCCCCTCGGTTTTGTTATAATAAACCCACCGTCCACCGTGAGTAGATCTAGGTCTGGGTAAATCTTTCAAGTTAGCCCCTGGACTTTTGTTTATTCGTGCGCCCAGTCCAGAGTTCCAAGAAAATCAGATAAATGAATTTAGAATTTGATTTTCCATACAAAAATAATTCTAGAAAATTGTATAATTCATAGAAAATTCATATTAAGTTCAAATTGATCCATTCTAGTTGCAATAAATTTGTTTTAATATTATTTATCATCTAGTAACACTGTTTACCCATGAAACTTGAATTAAAATTATTCATTTGGATTAATCTATTCTAAGCACTAAATAATTTCGAAAATTCATAACTTAATAATCGTAGCTCCGAATGTAGTGATTCTTGTTTCTACGATCTCGTAACGTCGCGTAGATTATTATTATGCAGCTTGATATTATGTTTGATGTAATGTTAATTTTGCATATACCATGTTTGTTTGTATTGCTACGACTAGCGTGAGGTCACGAGTCACCTGAAGATCATCCTGGTACCTGGAATCTCAAGTCCCAGGCAAGTTGTGCCCTTGATCACTTCTTTTTACCCACTCATGTTCTAATTAATCATAATGATCTGCATAGGTTAATTTTGATGGGACCCAATAGGATACCCTAGTTTGTCTATCTTTATACCTTGTTTACCACTGAACTTTCTGGGTAGTACTTGCTAGTGCTATATGTGGTTTTGGGTATGAAGATACATTATTCATGATTACACTTTTGTTATCAGTTGTTAATTACTTTTCATGATAAGATCATTATGTTAATTGAAACATGGAGAACCACACGGGAAAACAGTGCTACCACAAGGGTTTATGGACGCCCTTGGCTGATTAATTAGGAAAGCTAGTGGATGACTACCTTACCCGAAAGGGGCAAGGGCAGTAGGGGAGTGGTCAGTGTAGGGAGGCCCTTGGGATGATTTTGCTGCGATAGCGGTCATGCGAGGGATTCCTGCATTGGAGCTTCCTATAACTGTAGCGGGTTTTCTGAAGCTAGTGGAACTTTGTAAAGGCCTCGTAGTGTTACCCTGCCTCGCCTCCTCGGTAGAGGTGTATGGGATTGGCCGTCTCTTGGCAGATGGGTAACATGACTTGTGGGTAAAGATGCGCAACCTCTGCAGAGTGTAAAACTGGTATACTAGCCGTGCTCACGGTCATGAGCAGCTCGATTAAAGATGTGCAACCTCTGCAGAGTGTAAAACTGGTATACTAGCCGTGCTCACGGTCAAGAGCAGCTCGGACACTCACATGATTAAATTATGGAACTTAAACTCAATTTGTCATATGCATTGCATCGCAGGTGAGGTTGTTACTTTTGTTATACTACTTAATTGGGTTGGTATCTACTTATACTTAGTAATTGCTAATAAAATTTTGACCAACTTTAAAAGCAATGCTCAGCTCTAACCATCCTCTTTGGTAAGCCTTACACTTCACATGAGCTCCCACCTTTGGCGAGTTCATGCACATTATTCCCCACAACTTGTTGAGCGATGAACGTATGTGAGCTCACTCTTGCTGTCTCACACCCCCACAGGTCAAGATCAGGTACCACAGGATGAGGCGCATGGAGGATGCTGTGATGAGTTCGTGAGTGGTCTAGGTCGTCGTCTCCCAGTCAACTTTGGGTTGCTGGATCGTTGTCTCCTTATAATGTAATTATTTATTTATTTTGTATAGAACTCCTATTATATAGTAAAGTTGTGACAATCGATCTTGTGACATGATTCATCATATGTGTGAGACTTGGTCCCAGCACAGCTGGTGATTATGTTCGCGCCCGGGTCTTGGTGCTCCAAAACCCGGGTGTGACAGAAGTGGTATCAGAGGAATGTTGACTGTAGGACGAAACATAGATAGAACTGGACAACCATGGTCTACTTACCTTTGCTACTCTGATTCTTTCTAAACTTTCCTTAATCTTTTCTCATCTATTTCCGTTTACTCTGATTATTCTTACCTTTTCTTTCTAAAGACAAATGTGGATTTCACACTTTGAAATCCTGTGCCTAAATTGACTTTTAGGAATAGGAAACCTAATCTTAGGAACAAAAACAAAACTACTTTTATCTATGCACTTGAATGCTTGTTCTTATGATACTTGTTTGATTTGGATCTTTGATTGAGTGTGATGAGTTGTGAAGTAATGTCCACAATTACATCTGCATATACATATAGGAAAAAAATGCTTATAAAAAAATAACTAGATAAACTAGGTTATCCCCCATTAAAAATATATATCTAGCCTAATAGCTCCATCTTGTCTTGAAAGGTTCTCTCTTATCTTAATAAGTCCATACTATCTCAAAAGATTCTAGTATATCCTAATAATATATATCCTACCCTGGTAGATCTATCTAACCTAAACTAGTCTAATCTTGATCATATCTAATCTAATATGTTCTAATCTAGTGTGAGTTACTTAATGCTGCTTCAAAGGATAAGGCCATATACTCGTAACTCGCTTAAGCCTAAATTGGTGGTTGGGATTAACTCGGCCATACCCAACAACTTGACATACATAATAGGTGACATAACCTATCCAAACCATTCAGAAGCAAAACAACCCAACCAGATTTTGACTAATCTCATAGCCACCTACTAAACTAGCTGCTCCACCTACTACTTTATCTTAAATACATGTCCCTAATTCGGATAACAACTTCAAGAATATGGATCGAAGATGATCGACTTCATCAAATCAAGGAAGGATAAGATTCAAGCCAGATCTTCAAAAGAATCAAGAGCCACAATCTTGGATGGAGTCTTTCCTTACCGCACTCATTCTTACCCAAACCTATCTATGCTTTAAAGGCATCTTTCTATCCTACACAATAAGGTGACTATACATATACCCATGCCTTCCTAATCACCTACTCATTTATAAAAAAAAATTCTCTTGATTTTGGTACCAACTAGAAACTAAAAGCTACATTACAACCAATCTCTCTATAACCTCTTTCTTATAAATCTCGAGGACGAGATTCTTTGTAAGGGGGGTAGGATCTGTAATACCCAAAATGTATAAAGTGATACTATATTGGATTTCCTTATTTTATGTGCCTTATTTGCATCATAAAAAGAGCATACATATAATTAAGAGTGATTAATTAAAACAAATGACACTAAAATAAAATAAAGTGCATGTTGTTGGAGTTTTATATGTTTGTGCATTAAATAAAATAATAAGTATAATAATAATAAGATAATAATTACTAGAAGTTGAATTAGACCCTAAATTGAAATTAGGGTTTGAAAATAAGAAAAAGAGAAGGGATATAAAAATATAAATAATATATTTAAATAAATATCATCAAACTTATCACTTTTATTACACAAATATAGTTTGTGAATGAAGAGCCACCAAGTTTGAATTTAAATTTGAATTTAACTTGAGATTCAAATAAAAGGAAAATGGAATGGAAAGGAAAAAGAAAAGAAATGAGAAGACTGCACTGGTAAGGAAATCGGCCTGCTCGGCCCATTGGCTCCTCTCTCAGGCGGCCCATTTAACCCACGCCCGCGTCCTGACTGCCGTGTGGGACCGGGTTGTCGGACTCATCGTTACCGCGATAAGCTCGGGCGCTTCAGCCGACTCCGTCCGCAACGGCCTCCCCGCATCCGCCGCTCACGCACCGCGGACACAGCCCCTTCCCTCCTTCCCCTTAAGAACCGTAGGCGCGACACCCTTGCCCGAGCCGATTTCTCAGCAAATCACCCCTTATCCAACCTATTCATCGAGCGGGGCCGAGTCCAGAAAGCGTGCTGGGTGCGCGCCGCAACCCAAACTCGCGGTGTGCGCCGTCGTTGCTCGGTGTGTGAGGTCTGCGAGGTCCGCCTGGACAAGCGCTTGCGACGAGAAAACCTTCGAGGAGAATTCATGGGAGGGTCGACGTCCAATTTCTCGCAGGAGTCCAAGAACCACGGCGGAGCTGCGGTGCGCCGTGGGCCTGGGTCCCTACCTCGCCCCCGTAGGTAATTCGTCTTCCAGGATGTCCTCCATTCATCCCTCATCGCGTAGCACAAGTTTAATTTTAGATTAGTGCTCGGTGGCGGTGGAATTTCCGCTCGCGGGCGAGCTCCACCGCGGGGAAGGCCAGCCAACGCGACTGGGCGTTCGAGTGGGGAAGAAGGGCCATCGGCCGTTGATCTGTTGGTGGACGGGGTAGATTAAACCGAAGGGTATTTAATCGTTCAATTGAACCGTGTCCATAGATGTAAGATCTGATGGCCACGAATGAATCGGCTTAGTTTAAATCCGGGCCGTAGGAGATAGATCGGAGGGTCAGAAGTGCGTACTGTTTCGATCTATGATGGATGTAATCTGGACCGTAGGGTGTGGATCGGACGTCTCTGATTAAACGATACCGCTTCGGCCATGTAGTTTTACACATGTGCCCCTCGGTTTTGTTATAATAAACCCACCGTCCACCGTGAGTAGATCTGGGTCTGGGTAAATCTTTCAAGTTAGCTCCTGGACTTTTGTTTATTCGTGCGCCCAGTCCAGAGTTCCAAGAAAATCATATAAATGAATTTAGAATTTGATTTTCAATACAAAAATAATTCTAGAAAATTGTGTAATTCATAGAAAATTCATATTAAGTTCAAATTGATCCATTCTAGTTGCAATAAATTTGTTTTAATATTATTTATCATCTAGTAACACTGTTTACCCATGAAACTTGAATTAAAATTATTCATTTGGATTAATCTATTCTAAGCACTAAATAATTTCGAAAATTCATAACTTAATAATCGTAGCTCCGAATTTAGTGATTCTTGTTTCTACGATCTCGTAACGTCGCGTAGATTATTATTATGCAGCTTGATATTATGTTTGATGTAATGTTAATTTTGCATATACCATGTTTGTTTGTATTGCTACGACTAGCGTGAGGTCACGAGTCACCTGAAGATCATCCTGGTACCTGGAATCTCAAGTCCCAGGTAACTTGTGCCCTTGATCACTTCTTTTTACCCACTCATGTTCTAATTAATCATAATGATCTGCATAGGTTAATTTTGATGGGACCCAATAGGATACCCTAGTTTGTCTATCTTTATACCTTGTTTACCACTGAACTTTCTGGGTAGTACTTGCTAGTGCTATATGTGGTTTTGGGTATGAAGATACATTATTCATGATTACACTTTTGTTATCAGTTGCTAATTACTGTTCATGATAAGATCATTATGTTAATTGGAACATGGAGAACCACCCGGGAAAACAGTGCTACCACAAGGGTTTATGGACACCCTTGGCTGATTAATTAGGAAAGCTAGTGGATGACTACCTTACCCGAAAGGGGCAAGGGCAGTAGGGGAGTGGTCAGTGTAGGGAGGCCCTTGGGATGATTTTGATGCGATGGTGGTCATGCGAGGGATTCCTGCATTGGAGCTTCCTATAAACTGTAGCGGGTTTTCTGAAGCTAGTGGAACTTTGTAAAGGCCTCGTAGTGTTACCCTGCCTCGCCTCCTCGGTAGAGGTGTATGGGATTGGCCGTCTCTTGGCAGATGGGTAACATGACTTGTGGGTAAAGATGCGCAACCTCTGCAGAGTGTAAAACTGGTATACTAGCCGTGCTCACGGTCATGAGCAGCTCGATTAAAGATGCGCAACCTCTGCAGAGTGTAAAACTGGTATACTAGCCGTGCTCACGGTCAAGAGCAGCTCAGACACTCACATGATTAAATTATGGAACTTAAACTCAATTTGTCATATGCATTGCATCGCAGGTGAGGTTGTTACTTTTGTTCTACTACTTAATTGGGTTGGTATCTACTTATACTTAGTAATTGCTAATAAAATTTTGACCAACTTTAAAAGCAATGCTCAGCTCTAACCATCCTCTTTGGTAAGCCTTACACTTCACATGAGCTCCCACCTTTGGCGAGTTCATGCACATTATTCCCCACAACTTGTTGAGCGATATGATGAACGTATGTGAGCTCACTCTTGCTGTCTCACACCCCCACAGGTCAAGATCAGGTACCACAGGATGAGGCGCATGGAGGATGTTGTGATGAGTTCGTGAGTGGTCTAGGTCGTCGTCTCCCAGTCAACTTTGGGTTGCTGGACCGTTGTCTCCTTATAATGTAATTATTTATTTATTTTGTATAGAACTCCTATTATATAGTAAAGTTGTGACATTCGATCCTGTGCCATGATTCATCATATGTGTGAGACTTGGTCCCAGCACACCTGGTGATTATGTTCGCGCCCGGGTCTCGGTGCTCCGAAACCCGGGTGTGACACAAAGCTAATCGCCCATACGTGGCCCCTTCAGCACTGGGGCCTGGACATTGTCGGGCCACTACCCACGGCCCAAGGGAACCTCAAGTTCACCTTCGTCGCCGTCGAGTATTTTACTAAATGGATCGAGGCGAGGGCAGTATCCACAATAACATCGAAGACTGCCCAGAAATTCTTCTGGCAAAACATTGTTTGCCGGTTCGGAGTCCCGTCTGAGCTCACAGTTGACAATGGCAAGCAATTTGACAGCCAAGACTTTAGGGATTTCTGCTACTCCATTGGCACCAAACTTGCCTTCGCCTCAGTGTACCACCCACAATCCAACGGCGTCGTGGAGCGCGCCAACAGCAAGATTTTCACAGCGATCAAAAAATGCTCCTCGACGACAAGAAAGGCAAGTGGGCCGACCTGCTACCTGAAGCGGTCTGGGCGCTGAACACGACTGAGTGCAGGGCGACTGGGTTCACCCCTTTCCGCCTTCTATATGGATCGGAGGCCATGACCCCGCAAGAAATAAAACATGGGTCACCACGGACAATCACTTCAGCCGTCCCCGACGTAGACGAACCTACTTCGAAGGACCTCATCGACGGAGCGCGTCTTCGCCCTACAGACCCTAAACAAATACCAAGCTCAAACAAAAGCATGGCGCGACCACACAGTCATCCCGAGGGAATTCAGCGAAGCAGACCTCGTACTCGTCCGGACAACTCGGACGGAGTCCCGGGGCAAGCTAGAGCCAAAGTGGGAGGGCCCCTTCATCGTAAAGACGAAGGTGTCCCCCAGCGCGTACTGGCTAACAACGCCATCCGGCGAAGACTTAGAGCATTCATGGAACATTGACAATCTCAGCAAATTTTTTGTTTGACTCTTCAGGGCCAGCTCGCCCTTGTAATTCACTAAACAGTTTTACTCTGGCCCGCACTCTTTTCCTCCCGGGGGGGTGAGGTTTTTAATGAGGCGGAGCCATGTAATATACACGCAAAAAATCCCCCACAAAAAAATACAACGTCGAAAAAAGACCGCATCAACGGTCTTCGACATTCGACAACAACGAAGTCACCGCGAGGGGCAGCGCTGGCTACCCTCGCGTGCGACATTCCACGCAAAAGTCGCATAAGGGTGCAGCCGGACTAGCACAACAAGTGCGCAAAACCGAAGTCTTCCCCAAAAGACCACCCACGCAAAAGTCGCCTAAGGGTGCAGCCGGACTAGCACAACAAGTGCGCAAAACCGAAGTCTTCCCCAAAAGACCATCCGCGCAAAAGTCGCCTAAGGGTGCAGCCGGACTAGCACAACAAGTGCGCAAAACCAAAGTCTTCCCCAAAAGACTATCCGCGCAAAAGTCGCCTAAGGGTGTAGCCGGACTAGCACAACAAGTGCGCAAAACCGAAGTCTTCCCCAAAAGACTATCCGTGCAAAAGTCGCCTAAGGGTGCAGCCGGACTAGCACAACAAATGTGCAAAACCGAAGTCTTCCCCAAAAGACTATCCGTGCAAAAGACGCCTAAGGGTGCAGCCGGACTAGCACAACAAGTGCGCAAAATCGAAGTCTCCCCCAAAAGACTATCCGTGCAAAAACCGACTACGGGTGCAGCCGGACCGACATAACAAACACGCTAGATCCAGTACACAAGTCCCCTACGGGCATGGCCGGATCAACGAAAGCACACAGCCTCATCATACAAATTATAGTTACATACATACAGCGAGGGCCGCACACTTTACATTGGTTCAACCTTTGGGATGATACCCATCTCCCTGTAGTTAAAAAGCATTATCCTTAGCTCCTCACCCTCAAAAAGACTTCGCAACTCCCCCTCACCTACACTCGCCCCAACCGGCGAGGACAACAATTCCCGCTTGCCAGCCCTGTCCACGCGAAGACGACCACCCTCCACCTCACTCACTCTACGCTTCGCCACCGCCCTTCGCTGCCTACGCCCAGCACTCGGACCAGGAAGAACTTCAGCATCCGTCACACGCGGAGAAGCCTCTGCCGCAGCCACATCCAATGCCGCAAAATAATCCAAGTCCTCATCCGAAGACTCTTCCGTCCACACAACCGAACTCCCAGAATCATCATACTCAAAAACTTAGACACGGAATCATCCGAACCATTTTCAGCAACCACGGTCGAAGCCGCCACAAAATTAGCACTGTCAGCAGCGGTTGCGTGCGCAGGCCCAAAACCCTGAACCTGCACAGCAACCGAGGTTCAGTAACACGTAGACAAAATTTACAAACTCCCCTGCACCTATTCAACTACTTAGCCACCTGCGAGGGCACGACCGCGGCCGTAGGGCCTTCGACTGCCGGCTCCGCCACCACCTCCTGGGCGCCTTCGACCGTTGGCACAGGGGCCGACACAGGGTCTTCGCCGGCCACAGCTGCCTCAGGCGCGTCCGATGGGCCTTCGCCGGCATCCGAGGGCAGCACCGGTTTGACCTCCGCAGCCTCGAGCGGCGCGCCGACCAGACCTCCGAAGTCCTCGACGTCCTCGGCATGCTCCATCTGCAGCAACAGCACATTCATTCAGCAAAAACTACACATACCCACGCGCAACAAACCACAGCAAAATAATAACCGTCACCTGCTCCCTCGCCCGGTCGGATCGCTCCCTAACAGCCTCCAGACCATGCGCCCCCCCACATCCTATCAAAAAGTGCCCCCGCGGACTGCTTCACAACAGGGTCTTCGGTCTTAAAGATCTCGCGTTCAAAGCTCTCGTCTGATTGGTCGAAGACCTCGTAGTGTCTGCAGCCCTCGCGAGACAGCGCATTCATGGCCCCTTCGCAGGTGACGAGGGAGGCATAGGACATAAAACCTTCCACGATGGTCGGGAGTACCAGCAATTCCTCTTGCAACCACTCGAGGAAGCGAAGGCCCGCCTCCCGGTCGGGCACCTCAAAGTCAGCAGTCCGTGCACCCAGCTCGCGGTATGAGTCCACGAGCTGTGCGAGCGTCCACTCAACCTCCGAGCGCGTAGAGGCCTCGGCCTTGTCCACGCGGCCGCGCAGAGCGTTGAACCTCACCTCCCATTCCTCGGCGCGTTGGCTGGCGAGACTTCCCTCCGCCCGCGCCAATTTGGCCTCCGCCTGCGCGGCCTGCGCCTCGGCGATGGCCTGGTTGGCCTCCCTCCTTTCCTCCACCAGCTGGCGCCGGAGGTCCGTCTTCTCGGCCTCCAGGGCGGCCACCTTCTCTGCCAGCCTGCGGTTTTTGCTCTCCGCGGTTGACTTCTCCCGGACGGCGTCCGCGTGCTGTGCCCGAAGTCTCTCGACTTCGGCAGCCACATCTACAGTAAGGGCACCCGATGCCACGCGGTCGACGAAGTCGGCCGCCTAACAGAAACACATGAGACCACAATCCCCATGGAAACTGCAAACACCGAAGTCCAGCTCAACTTACTTGACTTAGCTGCTGCGAGGCCTCCCTCAGCCAGCGGGACGTGGAGCCCGCCTCGTCCTTGACGGCAGCGGCTGACGAAATCTCGCCGCTCACGCAGAAAGCTCCACCCTTCACCCCAACCACTGCGGTTGACGCCGTGGTTGCCACTGCAGGCGGGACAACAACCATCTGCCCCTCGCCCGACCCTGCAACGTATCACCGGTCAGAAAACCTCAAAAAAAACTTACTTACCAACGAAATAGTCATCCACGCTAATATTTGTGCCGAAGTCGTCAACGCGTTTCCCCGACGAAGGCAGCTCCTGAACCTTCACAGCTTCGCCCGGGATAGGCTTGGTTCCGCCGGCGACGATCGCCTTCGCGCTCTCCGACACCTTGCTGGATCCGGGCGCGGCCGGTTTCGCAGCCGGCGTAGGCTGGCTACCGTCGGGGGCGGCAGCCTTCGCGCTCCCCCGCGCTCTTTTCGCCTCTCGCCTAGGATCGGGGAGCCTGATAATCGCCCGACGCTTCTGCGCAACATCCTGGCGATCCTTGTTCATCACTGCCAACACAACAGCAGCAATATTCCGTCCGTAAGGGAAAATCCTCAAGCCACGAGCAATACGAGACGTAGACATGTCTTCGCCCTCTGCCCAGGGGATCGGAAGATTCTTTGACCACCGACCCCCGGTAACCTCCAGCATTCGCGCCGAAGACTCCCGGAGCTCGGGCGAAGACATCCTTCCCTCGGGGGCCGCACATGTCCCCATCAACTCCACAGCAAAATTATCAGACACCCCCTTTCCCCCCACTATAGTACCTAACTTTCTCTTCTTAGTAGCCGGGGCAGCCTCCTGCGAAGGCCCTTCCTCGGCACCGCCCATCGGTTTCTTCCCGCGGCGGTCGGCGGCGTCTTCCCTGGGATAACCACCGTACGGCAGGCGGTTCAATTCGAAGACCCGGTTCAGTCTGTCATTGGACCCACGGATATCCCAGCTCCGCAGGCCCTCTGTCTTCGGCACGTAGCGCCCCACGATCCTCGCCGCACCGTCCTCCGCTTCACGCACGAATGCGGCGGGATCTCGGCCATGTAGATCCAGCGCGAAGGCAGGACTTTGCACCAACATCCCGCCACGGGAGGGCATCTCACGAGGGCATACTTCGCCCAGCGCCCAGCCATGCGCCAAGGGCCATACCCCATACCCGACAAACTCCTCAACAAGGTCGCGCCCACTACTCATGCGGGCAGCGCTCCGAAGGGCTCCTTCGTCTTCATTATCCTCCGCTACCTCAAACTGTGGGTACGCTACGTAATGATGTGAGCACATGACGGCCACGGGGAGCCCTGGGTGGTCTTCGACTGTGCCTTCGGAAACGTAAAACCAAAATTCCCACCAGTTGCCCCATTTATTGCGGGCGCAGGGAACCAACTCCACGACTTCCATCGAAGTCTTGCCGGTCTTCGACGTAAATGTGCAAGATCCAAATTGTGCAATATTATGTCCAATTTTCCTCTTCTGCTAATGCAGACAATAATGTTTCGTGAAGACTTCCACAGAGGGCTGCCTGCCGTACGAAGTCGTTGCCCAGACATACTTTGCCAGGGCCACCACGACATTCGGCGTCAGCTGGTGGACCTGGACCTCGAATCTACGCAGGACCTCCGCCACGAATCAATGCGCAGGCAGACGAAGGCCAGCGGCGAAAAAGGCTTTGAAAACAACCAACTCGCCTTCTGGCTCGGGGACCTCCTCCGCCCCCGAGACACGCGCCACTCCGCCGCCAAAATATCCAAGCTGTTGCATGTCTTGCACGCGGACCGAGGACATCCGCGACACGCCGAATTCCACTGTGTCACCAGGATGCAACTCGTCCGCCGCCATGTTGCTTAGTGTATCCTCGGACGATGTGCCGGTCGGCGGTGTATCGGCAGCAGAAGAGGAAGAGGACGTCATGGCTACGTACCGTCGGCGGTGGCGGGCGGTCTGCTTCACACGGGCCAGATCTCCGACGAGCAGGAGCAAGGAGGGCAGGCGAACGATCAAACGGTTTCAAAAGGAGGCTAGGGTTTTGTGGCGCGCAGAAAGAGTACCTAACCCGCGCCGCCCCACCCCCTTTTATACACAGGACGCGACGCTTCGGGAAACCCGCAATCCAACAGTGCCGCGTCCATCAACGGTCACATCAAAAACCCCCGCGGAACCACTTCGAGCGAGGGCAGCGTCTCCACCATCTAGCGACGCCTTCGACACCAGATGACTTAGTCGAACTAGTCCCTCGGAGGGCAAATGTTGGGGCGAAGGCGAAGACGCCACCCTTCGCTCGATGCCTTCGCCGATCTCGTCGAACCAACGGAGGCAAAGCGGCCGACTGTTTCCACCCTTCGTCCAACACGCCGCAAGACGAAGGCCTACGACGAGGTCGCTCCGCTTCACGTCCTCGTCCAACACGAAGGCCCATGTAGAATTCAGCCCATTGTAACAGGCCCCGCGCGGCTGAGCGCATTACGGGCCCGATTTGTGAAGGCTTTTCTGTAATGACAGTCTGTAACCCTGCTTTATGGGAATATTCCGGGGATGACCTAGGCGCCTAAGGGCACATGCGTCCTTAATCCATGGCACTGGGTACTCAGGCACCTATAAATACCCCCGCACAGTGCCCGTGAGAGGCTAGATTAACAGAGCAATTGCTTCCTTGAGCAAAAACCTTGTTTGCATTACTTTCACTCCCTCGTTGGATCATCTTGCTCGGGAGAGCAAGTTCCAACAGAAGGCTACTGGCAAAGAACAGTACCACAACAACTTTGGTTGTTATGGATTTATTGCTCGCCCCAATGCAAGCCACCCAGTGCCAACATTCCAGAAAAGATGGCCCAGAGCCTAGATGGAGGAGTGGTTTTATGTTAAAAATGATTTAAAGAAAAAGAAGATATCAAGGAAGTTATCCAGCGCCCCATCTGGTCCCGCTTCGGCCTCCGAAGGCCGAAGGTGAATATTGATAGCGACATTGAAGAGTGTCAGAAGGCCTTTAGCACTGTGTGCTCCTTTATTAGCACGAGGGATTTAATTCAAGAGCACATAGCCTTCAGGGTATGGCCACTTGTGGAGAGCTAGGATATGCTGAAGGAGACCACCGCCGACTCCAGTGAGGGAGGTCTGATCCGATTGAAGTATACCTTCAGATTTAGAGAGAAGTTTGATGACCCAGACGATGACTGGCTGAAGTGCATTGAAGCTACCAGTGATGAGCTACTTGGGGCATACTCCAAGGCCAAAGATAATGCTTTGTCGGCAGCTTTTGGGGGTCGGGGCAAGAAAATATTGAGTAGGGTATTTGATGTTATTGGCTTCGTATACCCTGATTACCATTACCCGCTACGGGGGCAAGAGAAAAAGAGAAAGGCTGCCGCTTCGGCCATTGCAGCTGAGCCGAAGGGCAAAAAGATGAAGGTTCTGACCCACCGGCCGCGTTATATTGAACCGGCTGTGGTGCCTAAAGTTGGCACGGGGACCTCTTTAGCTGCCGAAGCAAAGAGGGCTGCTCCGATTGTGCAGAGTACTGAAGAGCCGGTTGTAGTGCCGAAGGTGCTTACAGTCGGGCCAGTCAAAGCTAGAGATGATAAGGCTGAAGAGCCACCGGTGGAAAAGGTGATAAAAACGCCAGAAATCCTGAGCCCACCCACAGAGGCAGATTTGCTAAAAATGCAAAAAACTCCTGCCGCAACTCCCAAGAGGAGGAGGATGACCAGCGTATTAGACGCTGTTATAGAGACTACGAAGGCCCTGAGCCCTGCCCCTAAGAAATTTGCCGAAGCTACGAAAGTTCAGGCCGAAGCCGAAGTTGGGCCTTCAGCACCTATTGAGACGAAGTCCGTCGTGCCTGAAGATAAAGTTGATCCACAGGCTTCAGACGCTGGCATGGCAGAAGGACCAGACGCGGGAGAAAGGGCAAAATCTCCTGCCCCGATGCTGCTGTCGAGGATGCTGATTATATTTATCGTCATACTTCGGGGAAAAAGTTGTCCGAAGAAGAAGTTCTGGAAGCCAGACACTATGCGCGAAAATTGAAATATCCGAAGGGAGATTTAGTGTTTAACGGCACTAACGATGACGACTTCTTATACTGTCTCCCGGACAACAAAGAAATATCCGTTTACCGGGAGATAGCTAAGAGTATGGGATTCCCGAAGCTAGAAGATGGCCTTTCGATTTTGTCGAAGGATGATCTTGCTGACAGCCTAGCATACAACAGTATAAAGGTATAAAAGTTGACTTTGAAGTTAGAAACGAAGTTTTTAATTGTCATACTCAATTCTTTCTTCTTTTTTACAGGGCTTGATTCTTAGTAATGCCTTGAGGGCTCAGAAGAGCGCCGAAGACGAAGGTTGTACAATGGCTCTTAACAACCTTCGGTCTGAGGTGATTGAACTAAGAATGAAGGTCTAGAGAAAGATAAAATTTTGATTTCATTGGTAAACAAAGTAAAGGAAGACAAAGCTAATTATAAAGCTCAGGCCGAAGCCCAGAAAACCGAAATTGAAGACCTTCGGAGACAGCTGGCCGAAGCTAAAGAGAACTGCGCGCTCGCACAGGCTAATCGAGAAATCAGCGAGTACTGGAAAAATAGGCTAGAGAAAAATGTTGAAGAACTTCACGAATCCAAGGAAATGTGCTTCGAGAAATCCTTGGATTATGTGAAGAAATTGAAAACTAGCTTCGCCAAAGTGGGTGCCTACTCTACTGAAGAAAACTTCATACAAGGCGACCCCGAGGGCGTCGTTGAATGGATAAGTGGAGAAGCCGAAGCCTTCGAAGAAATTTTGAGTGATCGCGGGGATGTTTGCGCGTTTTCCGGTGCGCGAGGAATTTTAGCCATCTTGGAGAAGGCCGGATGTGATCACGTTAAAGCCATGGCCCAGGCCGAAGCTGCCTTCTCTGTAGATGATACAAAGGATCCTTTAGATGAAGCAACTTTAATAGGCGGGAAATTTTATAATGATGTCTGGATGAATGGTGGCCGAGAGCTGGCCCATGAGATTATAAAAAAGAGTGAAAAAGACACCCATGACGCCTGAGCAGAAGCAAAACGAGCTGAAGTGGCTGCAGAACGCGAAAGGCGTATATGTATTTTTTTTTGGTTTTTTAGCTTTGGTACTTGTTTTGTGGCTTCGAACTAATCAATTTTACCTACTTCAGCTGAACTATCTCCGCCACCAGAACCGTACGATCCCCTAGCTGATCCAGAAATGAAGGAAGCTCTGGACATTATAAACATGGCAGACTCCATTATTGACGAAGTTGTCGATAAACTTTTAAACGAAGTTGCAGAAAGGGTTCTCAAAGAAGAATAGATTTTATTGTAATAATATTTTGAAATGCTCGATGTATGGGACAATGGAATGAACACTAAGCTTCTACTGTAACAAGACTATGTAATATTTGATGTATCTAACTTTGAATCGAATATGTAAACAATTGCAATTTATTTCTTTGCGATGCATGAAACTTACACACATACCGTTTTTGAGCCTTCGGCGAAAAAACACCTTCCCTTCTTTTCATGCTTCGTAAAGAAAGAGAACCCTTCTTGTGACAAGGCTGATAAAACTGTATTTCCCGAAGCTTACTTCGTGCCTTAGCACATTTTCATTTTGACGAAGTATGTGCCGAAGATTGGCTTTGTATTCGATTCTTGTGTCGTTGATGCAATATGATGTATGATGTAATGTTATGCAAAATGATGTGATGATATGATGCAAAATGATGAAGATGCCGAAGACACACACCCACACGCCCACACTGGAACACACAAGCTCTGCATCCCCTTAGGAACGACTTTTGAGCTTCTTCACCTTCTATTTCGGTGATATAAGTTCTGCATCCCCTTAGGAACGTCTTTTGAACTTCTTCGCCTTCTATTTCGGCGGTATAAGTTCTGCATCCCCTTAGGAATGACTTTTGAACTTCTTCGCCTTATATTTCGGCGGTATTTGGCTCTGCATTCCCTTTGGAACGACTTTTGAGCAGAAAACTTACACTGCGCTCCCTTAGGAACGACTTTTTGGAGCTTCGGCAATTTTGGCTCTGCATTCCCTTAGGAACGACTTTTGAGCACAAAACTTACGCTGCGCTCCCTTAGGAACGACTTTTTGTAGCTTCGGCAATTTTGGCTCTGCATTCCCTTAGGAACGACTTTTGAGCTTCGTAAATCTGTGAAGAAGATATATTTCATCCTGATAGAAGAAAAATCATTACAAGAAATTAAAACTAAATTTTCATTGCTTGTTCCTTATTCAAAAAGCAAAATAGCATAGAACATAAAAGTATTTCAGAAGCAGGATATTGCTCAGTATATGTGCTTTGATTCTGGTACAGTACTATTGACTGTACGAGCTTCGGACTCCTCCCTGAATTCACGTTGTTGTTGGGAGTGCTGGCGCCCTTCTGGCTGCTGACTTCGGGAATAAGTAGGTTATAATAGTGGTGGCGGTGGGAGCTGAGGCCATAAAGCCTATGAATGGCTTGCCGAAGCAACATAAGCTGCAGGTTGGTTGCCCACATATTCTGGTATGTAAGGAGAGTGGCTCAAAGCAGTATGTAAAACCTGCTTCGACTGATTCTGCCGAGCTTCTGCTTTGGCAATCTCTTTTTGCTTCAGAATAGTAATCTGGCACATTCTTGTAGTGTGGCCATTGTCCTCACCACATAATAAGCAATAGATTTTTCTGGGCTGATCCCCATATCTTCCTCTGAAGCCCCTGCCGCCTCTGCCCTTGGAGCTGGTGGCCTGAAGGAGCTTTGCTGCTGTCCCGAAGACTGTGAGGTGTGTTGTGGCCTCTGAAGCTGGTTTCCTTTGTCATCATTCTGATTGGAGCTGTGGATTGATCTGACATGCCTAGGGTGGATTCTTCCTCCGAAACCCCTAGTCATCTCAGAAAATCTATAAGCTTCCTCCCTTCTTTGTCGGAAGTCATTACCAGCCCGGATGTACTCATCCATTTTCTGAAGCAGCTTCTCTAGAGTCCCGGGAGGTTTCCTAGCGAATTATTGGGCCGTAGGCTCTGGCCGAAGACCCTTGATCATGGCCTCAATGACAATTTCATTAGGCACTGTGGGCGCTTGTGCTCTCAGTCGCAAGAACCTTCGGACATACGCCTGAAGGTATTCCTCATGGTCTTGTGTGCACTGGAACAAGGCCTAAGCTGTGACTGGCTTTGTCTGAAAGCCTTGAAAACTGGTAACCAGCATGTCCTTGAGCTTCTGCCATGACGTGATTGTCCCTGGCCGGAGAGAAGAGTACCATGTCTGGGCCACATTTCGGACTGCCATGACGAAGGACTTTGCCATGACAGCTGCGTTGCCTCCATATGAGGATATTGTTGCCTCATAGCTCATCAAGAATTGCTTTGGGTCCGAGTGCCCATCATACATGGGTAGATGCGGTGGCTTGTAGGATTGTGGTCATGGGATAGCCTGCAATTCTGCTGCCAGGGGAGAAGCATCATCAAAAGTAAAGCTACCATGATTAAAATCATCATACCATTCATCTTTGTTGAATGAGCCCTCTTGGCGAAGCTCCCTGTGTTGGGGCCTTCGGTCATGATCATCTTGAGTAAGATGACGCACTTCCTCAGCAGCTTCGTCGATCTTCTTCTAAAGGTCGGCCATCCGGGCCATCTTCTCCTTTTTCCTTTGCACCTGCTGGTGAATAATTTCTAGGTCCCTGATCTCCTGGTCCAACTCCTCCTCCTGAAGTGTTGGACTGGTGGCCTTTCTCTTTTGGCTTCTGGCCTCTCGGAGAGAGAGAGTCTCCTGGTTTGTGTCCAGTGGCTGCAGTGCAGCCCCTGGTCCTGTTATTTTCTTTGGCAGCATGACGAAGGTTGATGCTTTGCTGAAGATTGTGGAAGTGAGTACACCGGAGGTGGACGCCAATGTTGGGGACTTGTTCTCAAATGCTATGAGTTAAGAACAAGGCAACACAAAATGTTAAAGGTTAATGCCCTTCGTCCTTCGAAGTATTATCTCACTTAGGATATAACGATCTTCAGACGAAGATCCTAAAGGACGAACCCTCATCATCGCAGTATATGTTAATGAAAGAAGAAACATATGAAATATAAGAGATAACACGAATAATCATATGACATCAATAATATATTTTTATTATATCATCATGGATGAACAAGAACAATATTGAATTACATTTGTACCTTTGGCTTGACAGAAGGTAAAAGTCCAAGCGTGACGCATGAGCGAATACAAGTCAACCTGAACAGTACGGGGGCACTGTTCATCTATTTATAGGCACAAGACACAGCCTGTGTAAAATTACATACATGCCCTTTATGTTTATTATTGACTTAAGGATAATCCAACGAGGACTAGATAGCCTTTTCCCCTTTAAGTCGGTTCCTTTTTCTGCCGCTGAGCCGAAGCTTGCTTACGCGTAGCTTCGGAGCTGTTTCAACCTTCGTCCCGACCATGCTTTTCACATTGTGTACAACTTTTATTCCGAGTTCGAAGGTTCTTGTACATATATTACACTTGAGAAACATTGTTAATCATGTTTTTGAGCACCTTCGGAAGACGAAGGCCCCCAACAATATTTAGGCAATGACTAATATGTATGTAGCAATTTATTGCAAGCGTGCAAGCAAGCATCTGGGTCCGTTTGATCTAAATTTAATCATAGATGCAATCATGATTTGTTAGGGATTCTTTATAAAGCCGCATGAGATAGCGGTGAGAGGGTTTAAGTGCTAAATATGACATACGTTAGATCTAGACCTAATAGAGCAAGAGATCTATTTGCACGCTTGTATTTAATGGCTGCTTGGTTACTTGATATTATTTATTGGGATGTTGTCCCTATCAATCTATTAATTTGAAATGCATATGCGTTAATGGTATCACCCACAAGGCCACAAGCCACTCCAATTCCAGCTGATTAGATTAGATGACGTCGACGTTACTGACAGGTGCGACCCACTTGGCTTTTGGCTGCGCGCGTGGGTCCTCCACTTGTTCCCCAGCCCGTCTGACGGAGCGGGACACCCACTGACGCGTGAGGTTCCGGGTGATTCGGGACCCACATGTCATGCTCATAGAGCAGCATAGAAGGTGGAAGGTGCACATGAGGACGAGAAGAGACGAAAGGCTCGGCGCTCGCACCAATCATCATACCTCCTATCGCTATCCACCACTAGACTCTGATATATTTCTTTTCTTTTTAACCTTCCGCTTTCACTGAGAGATAATCAATTATATAGTAATAATAATAATACTCTGATGTATTATTTATTATAATAGTTATAGTGGTCTGTCTGTTCCTTCTCCTTGTGAGTTGGTGTGTCTCCCTATAAAAATAAACCGGAAAAAACTCACCAAACTGAAACTAGTAGGGGACTAGGTCTAGAGAAAGGAGAGACACAATCGGCCGGAAGAGCGATTGATTTCTCCCGCCGCCGCCGCCCCGTCTCTTCCTCGTCCGCCGCTGCGCCCGCCGCGCACAAGAGGAGGGTTTCAGTGTTAGGGTTCTACCCCCGCCTGCGCTGGTGATCTATCCCCCTCACTCTTCCGTTCCATCTCGTCTTTTTTTTTTCTCGTTTAACTGATGATGAGATTGCTCTGCCGATTGCCAATCCTCAACGCGCCTCTGACCCAGGGGACAACGCAAATCCTTCCTTCATTTCCAGCTTCAGTGACTACTCCACCTACCTGTACCACTGTTCGTCATCCTCGGTTCTACTCCTAATCATTAATTTCCTTCCCTCCGCTCGTAATCCTTCACTTCCTTGCCACTACCTGATTTATCCCTTCACTCCCGCTTCCGCACGCCTGCCTCTGCCTGTTTTTTGTTTGAATTAGAGATCCGATCATGCGATTGGATTGGATTGCTTCCATTCCATCTTCCTCATCGCTATTTTTGGGTCAAACTTTGTTGCGTCTATCCAATGAATTCCTTCCTTTTAAGACCTGGCATGTTTGACTATCCCGTGCCAAGCAAATTAATACACGTTATTGTTCTCATATTGCCGTGTCCACCAGCTGCACAATCAACTCCCTGCCCCCCTATCCCCTAGACCCCCACCACCCAAAAAAGAAAAAAAAAATCGGTTTTTGCCATCGACTACAGTCTTCTACACAGAGAGACCCAACCCACATGAGTAAATGACAGACGATGAGACATGCTCAACCCTTTTTGTTTCCTCCTGCAGGTATCAGCAGCCAAATGAGAATGCTTGCTGTGTTTGATTGATCGTCAGATCCTTACTTACAACCCACCAGGTTCATATTCTGCGATTACCACACATTCCCCCTTCCTGCTTGATGTTTTCTGCCTGTATTTGTCAAATGCATTACTCTTTATAAGATTGTATCAGGTCTTGCGGTACCTGCCACCTCAAAGTCACGACAGATGGCCGCAAATAACAACCCTTGGAGGGTCCCTATGCCACCGCTGCTCAATGTTCAAGCTGGTTTTGGCGATACAAGTCTCTTCTCAACCTCACTGCCTGTTCTTCCTCATGAAAAGTGTATGTGTTCTCCTTCCCATCTCCATAATGTAATAATGCACTTGAACCATACTAAGTTTCTAGCCAAACGCTTACATGCTCTGCATAATGAGAACTTCAATATTCATATAGTATGTCTGCTCATGGGTAAACACGATTTTCTGGCTATGGGAAATTGACCAATGGATGCCAGAGAATGGTAGTTATGCAAGTTAAATGCGCGAGAGGAAGCACATGATATAGGGTGATTAGTTCCTATAACTTGTTCTGTAATCATGCCCCTGTTTTTTCCGTCAATTTATCTCAAATCCGATGCATCAGAAACCTCAAAAATCTATAATTTTCATTGAATACTAGTACATGTTTGACAACCTTGTTTTGATATTCCTGATGACATCTCCTGCCATTTCTTTCAGTGATCTTTTCTCATTCTTCTCATGGTACCCCATCAAAGGATGACGCTTCGGCCAAAATGAAAGTGCTTGCTGATGATCCTGATGAGAAAGACTACAAGTTCGATTTTGATCTTCGACAGATAGATGACTTGTTGCCTGATGAAGATGAGTTTTTCGCGGGGATCACTGATGAAACTGAGCCCATCGGGCAAACAAATACCACAGAGGAATTGGAGGAGTTTGATGTCTTTGGCAATGGAGGGGGCATGGAGCTGGACATTGACCCTGTGGAGACCATCACAGTTAGTTTTGCAAATTCAAGTATTGTGGACGGGGCTAGAGGCAATGGCATCAACCCTTTTGGTGTCCCAAACACTGTAGGAACTGTGGCTGGGGAGCACCCATTTGGAGAGCACCCTTCCAGGACCTTGTTCGTAAGGAACATCAATAGCAACGTCGAGGACTCTGAACTGCGATCTTTGTTTGAGGTATTAACTGCAGTGATTGTAAATATATGCATTAGCATTGATGATTTTGACACCTTCATGTATTATGCTACACAATATATAAGACGTGGTTGTGGCATTCTCACATTCAATATCTCTGCTACTGAAAAGTTGAACCTTATTGTGTTCTGTTGTTATTTCAGCAATATGGGGATATACGTACCCTTTACACTGCAACAAAGCATAGGGGCTTTGTAATGATATCTTATTTCGACATCAGAGCTGCACGGAATGCAATGCGCGCATTGCAGAACAAACCTCTGAGGAGGAGAAAGCTGGACATTCATTTTTCCATCCCAAAGGTTGCTTGTTCTTTTGCTTTTATTTTCCAGTTGTACCAACAAAAGCTCTTCTTGGAATGATTGTTCTGTTGATTTTGCAGGAGAATCCATCTGACAAAGATTTAAACCAGGGAACTCTTGTTATTTTTAACTTGGATCCATCGGTTTCTAATGAAGAGGTTCGCCAGATTTTTGGGGCATATGGGGAAGTAAAGGAGGTTAGCATGCAAAGTATTGTTTCCCTTCATTCTGCTTTTGATCCACCTTTCTTATTCGTACTGACGTTGCTTTGGTTTCTATCTTCAGATAAGAGAGACACCAAACAAGAAACATCATAAGTTTATAGAGTTCTATGATGTAAGAGCAGCAGAGGCTGCTCTTCGGTCACTGAATAAAAGTGAGATAGCTGGAAAACGAATCAAGTTGGAACCAAGTCGTCCTGGTGGAACACGCAGAAAGTATGATTTTTGAGACTGTTTGGATGTTACAGTTTCTCACCAATATGTTTTGTTGGAGCTGCCATTTTGCTGTGGTTCTGGATACCACATTCTCATGGAGGCTTATAAAGTTACTGCTTCTGATAAGCTTGCAAGTTAGATGTATAGTGCAGTGCTGCTGGCTTCATTTTGAATAATTCATTTGCAGTTTAAAATGTCCGCTTTACTCCTCTTCGTGAGTCATTTTAATGTGTGTTTCATGAATGCATGAATGATTCAATGTGTGTGAATCTACATGTTTGAAATTCAGTTTTGGGAGCATGCT
Organism: Zea luxurians; assembly: GCA_029449295.1. NCBI lineage: Eukaryota > Viridiplantae > Streptophyta > Magnoliopsida > Poales > Poaceae > Zea > Zea luxurians. The sequence goes on along the minus strand of JAOPSE010000005.1, from coordinate 4,433,955 downwards.
GTTTCACTTACTTTTCCTACATGTGAAGTAGTTCATCACTTAAATATTTGAATTTTTCTAATGTAGTTTACTGACCAGATGTATTTTTCTTGTTTTCTTCTGATTTAGCTTGATGCAGCAGCTCGGTCACGATTTGGACCAAGAGGAGCCCAGAAGCTACAGACATCCTCATGTTGGTTCACCTATTGCTAACTCTCCTCCAGGTATGTCTGTTGGAACAAGTTTTTGTATAATGCTGTCCCCATGTATTTTGGAGTCAATCCCCTGTATATAAGTTTTTTTTATAATTCTTGTGACAGGGGCATGGGCTCACTATAGTAGTCCAACAGATAACAATATGCTGCAAGCTTTCACTAGGTCTCCAACTGGAAATGGAATGAGTCCTATCGGAATGCCTTCACTGATCTCAAATGCTCCAAAGATTGCTCCAATTGGCAAGGATAGCAATCGGTCTAAATATGATCAAGTCTTCTCAAATGGTAACCAGTCACTGGGAGCTGCATTTCAGCACTCCCACTCATATCAAGATCACAACAGTGAACAGATGAGTTCTAGTCCTGGGACTTTATCAGGGCCCCAGTTTCTCTGGGGAAGTCCAAAGCCATATTCAGAACATTCAAAATCCCCTATTTGGCGTCCACCAGCAAACGGACCTGCATTGTCATCCAGTAGTCGCACTCAGGGCCAAGGATTCTTGTACAGTAGCCGTCAGGCTTCATTATTTGGTTCTTTAGATCAGCACCATCATCATGTTGGCTCTGCCCCTTCAGGTGCTCCATTCGAGAACCATTTTGGCTTTTTATCAGAATCGCCAGAGACATCTTATATGAAGCAACTCAAGTTTGGGAACATGGGTAATGTTGGTATTGGTAGAAACGGGGGAGGCCTCATGCTGGGCATGGCTAGTCATGCTTCTGTGAATCCTGGTTCTTCTCTGATTGGAAGTCTGACAGATAACGTATCTTCTAGCTTCAGACCGATATTGTCACCGAGATTGGGACAAGCATTTTACACTAATCCTCCATACCATGGGCCTGGTACATTCGGACTTGACAGCTCCATTGACCATGCCCGTAACCGCAGAGTTGACAGCAGTGTGTTGCAAGCTGATAGCAAGAGGCAGTATCTGCTTGACTTGGAGAAGATTCGCAGAGGTGATGATACTCGGACAACATTGATGATTAAGAACATCCCGAACAAGTATGCATTTCCGCATTATGTTTTCATTTGGACCTTTTGCTAGCCAGTTGTCAGTTGTGTTCATTCAGTCTTCTTGTCCCTGAATCTAACAGATATACATCTAAGATGCTCCTGGCTGCAATTGATGAGCTTCACAAAGGAATTTATGACTTCTTCTACCTGCCAATTGATTTCAAGGTACTAGATTAACTCCAATTTGTGTGGCTCTTTTGTTTTTGAGGCCTGTACTTTATAGGCCACACCTGTTTAATTTACTTATGTATTGTTGTGCTTATGCAGAACAAATGCAATGTTGGATATGCGTTCATTAACATGGTATCACCGGTGCACATTATATCCTTCTACCAGGTGTTTTTCTTTCTAGGCCTTTGTTTTCTGTTTGCAGTCACTTGCAGAGTTAAGAACTTGTTCCATGTGCAGCTGAGTTAATCAGCAATACCGATTAGCAGTAGTATAGTTTCTGTGAAGAACTTGAAATATTTATTTACAGATGTACACCTATAACCTGCAGGCTTTTAATGGTAAGAAATGGGAGAAGTTCAACAGTGAGAAGGTAGCATCTTTGGCTTATGCTAGAATTCAAGGACGGTCTGCACTGATATCACATTTTCAAAATTCAAGTTTGATGAATGAGGATAAGAGGTGCCGCCCCATTCTTTTTAATCCCAATGGTCAGGACTCTGGGAATCAGGTAAACAATCTGTGGCCACCTCCTGGTTCTTTACGAAAAAAAGTTAAAAAGATAATTTTAGTGTGTTAGTAATGTCATTATCGTCATGAATGAAATCCAGGAAGCATTCCCAATTAATGGTATATGCATCCACATGCCCCTGGAAGATGATTGCCTTGACAATGAAGAAAACAAGAGTCTGAACGAGAAGACAGGAGAGAACTCTACTGATATCGCTGGGAGTTTGTGACTGTCGGCCATGATAGCAAACATGATCAGAATGGCCACATATATAAATCTAACTGTCTAGAGAGTATCCACCTCCAAATTGTATAAAAACTGATGAAGGTTGATGGTTAGGCGTTGAATTTTGTGGTCTTTCGGTTTTAGTTGCAACAGATGTGGCCCCTGGAAGCGGAAGCGAAAGCGAGGGAGCTTCGAACCGGAGCTGGGAGCTTGCTTGTCGAATCCCCCTCACTCTTTACAGATGTGGGGATGAGCAACCGCTGCTGCTCATAGTTGTGCTTGCTTTTGGTTGCTTGCTGTAAAAAGGTGAACTGAACTGAAGAAATTTAGCCAAACTGTACAGTTTAGAACTTTTGTGCATATTTTGCATTCTAGTATGTTAATGTGTATGGGTGGAGCAGTAGTTCAGAGATCCTTTTTTTTTCTGCGTGAGATCTTTTTCTTAATGCAATATCGGGGCTGTCATACTCAGGTCGAATTTTTCTCTCTATCCTAAAATAAGTGTTGCGCGAGAAGTCACACATTTTTAATTTTAATTATATATAAGAAATTATTAATGTTTATGATATATAATTAGTATCATTAGATGAATCATAAAATGTAATTTTATAATATACTTGTTTGGAGATATAAATATTACTAACATTTTCTTAGTTAGATTTTTTTTAAAAAACACCAGCTTTAATTTATAACGATACTTATTTTAGAAGAGATGAAGTATAGTTTTTATGTTTATATTGGTCGCTGGCCACTCCTAAAAGAACCTAGAGACTAGTTCAATTTCTATGAAATTCTTGTCTCTGAAGGACAGAAATGTGCATTACTGGGCTACTTTCTTAGAATTGTTGAGGTAATGGTCTAATGGATATGCATTCCATATTTTGGCCATCTAGTTGTCTCTTATTTTTTGGTTTCAAGCAGGTGTGGTGAGCCAGTGATCTAGTGTGTGGCTCCAAGCTACGAGATGTTAGGTTGATATTAACTGGTTCCAGCAAGAGATCTATCTGGATTTAGCTTTCACATTCTGACCGAGAACGTAACAATTGTATGGTTGTGGTCTCCTTTTATATTGTAAATATAAAAAAGAAAAAGGGTTGGTACATGAACCAGTGTTTGTCGTAGCCATCTTTCCATGAGATTTGATCTATCTCTCTACATGGTTAGTGAAGGCAAGGCCATCGACTCGTCGCCGCTCTATCTTGTTGTCCCTGAGTTGATCTTCATCGTTCTAATAATGTCGTTGTCTAACCCCAAAAGTATAAGCCTCGTTCTAACGCGTTTAGTGGCTAGGATTAGCGTATTGGTTCCTATTGAACCTAATAGTGGTACCAGAGCCATGGATGGTGCCCAAACCTTATTGATCCCAAAGTTATTTAGCAACTTCTTAAATCTGTGATTTAGAGAGCTAAAATTTACATAACTATTGGAGTTGCTCTAACTATCCATCCTAATTCCTAAGCACACACAAAGAAGAAAGGGGGAAAGTAAGACTTGGTCGACAGTGATTGTTGAGACTGACTGACACGTGGTCAGGTGGGCCCAAACACTTGAGATGGGATAACACAAGTGCTCAACAAAACAGTAAGTAGGGAACTGTAGCGTTTTGTTAAGTGTGTCCCATCAATGTACAGTGCAGGGGTATTTATATGTAACCGAGTAGGTGGGTGTGCCCCCTAAGTACTGTTATGCCCCCGGTTACCTGCTACAACTCCGGAATATTCCCCCTTATGGGGTCATTACAACGATGTTAAGTACAATTCGATTAAACGTACTAAAGATCCTACCCCATGGAGGGCTTACAAATGGCTCGAATGACAGCGGGATGTGGCATGGCCCCCGCCGTTGGGTGGTGTGGCCTTCGCCCGCGCGCGACACCCTTCGCCCTATGAAGCCGGGTCTTCGACCTTGCCGAGGCTGTCATTGTTCAGAAATGTCCGAGCCAGCGGAGACGCCTTAGCGAAGCTTCAAGGAGCCCCCTTTTAAACAGTGCGACCCTTTGATTCGATGTCTCCGACAGTTCTGTTCAAAGACCTCGATTCTGATATCGGTCAAGGTACCCTTCACTTTATGTACCTGCGATAAAACCTGTTTAATTGATGTTAAAGAAACCTGATCGAGGGGGCGGACGACCTTCACTCCAACACTAGCTCCCAGAGGGGCCGGTTCAACTTGGTGAGCTGGTCCCAAAGTCTTTTTCGGGAGATGGCCGAACGATGCCCTCGTTAGGTTGAAGTGGCCCTCGGTGGAGGTTTGAAATGTGACCGTTGAGATGTGACGTTTTACTGTGGGACCGTTGGTTTCCCGAGGCACTTTTTTGGGCCTATAAAGGTCGTTCCCGGCCACAGTGGAAAAAACTTTTACGCGTAGCTCATAGAAACCTTGGCTTCTTCGTCTGAGCAAACTGCTACACGCTTTCCACTTTTTGCCACTGGTGAACTGGCCTGTGTGAAGCAAACCGCCCGCCGCCGCAGACGATACGTTATGTCGTCCTCTTCCTCGTCACTGTTTGCCGCGACTACGCCATCGAAAGCGTCATCGTCGGAGAAGACGGTTAGCAATCGAGAAGTGGTAGTGGAGTTGTTGCCGGGGCATACTGTGGAATTTGGGACGTCAGGAATTTACTTGGGCCGCATGCATGAGATGCAGCGATTGGGGTATTTTGGTAATTTTGTGGGGCGTGCTCCAGGAGCCGAAGAGGTCCCAGAACCTAAGGGGGACTTGGTCGTTTTTGAGGCGTTCTTCACCGCTGGACTTCGCTTGCCTGTGCATCGGTTTATCGTCGAAGCGCTGCAACGCTTTGAGGTTCAGATTCACTAGTGAAAGGGAAATAGGGTCAAACCTTTTCCTAAATGATTTTAGTGGTTGAATTGCCCAACACAAATATTCGGACTAACTAGTTTGCTCTAGATTACATGTTCTACAGGTGCCAAAGGTTCAACACAAACCAATAAAAAGTTAAAGTTAGGGTTCAAAAAGAAAGGAGCAAAACCAACCGAAGGCTGCCCTGGTCTGGTGCACCGGACTGTCCGGTGTGCCACCGGACAGTGTCCGGTGCACTAGGGAGATCAACTCTGAACTGCTCAGCTTTGGGTTTTTGGAGAGCCACTCCGCTATAATTCACCGGACTGTCCGGTGTGCCATGCGGAGCAACAGCTACTGCACCAACGGTCGTCTGCAAAAGTGAACAGTGAACGTGAAAAGTGCGCGGACAGCGCTCGCAGAGTCAGAGCAGTACCAGAAGGCGCACCGGACAGTGAACAGTGACTATCCGGTGCACCACCGGACTGTCCGGTGGTCCCAGCTATTAGAGCTCCAATGGTCGAACCCTAACGGTTGGGTGACATGGCTGGCGCACCGGACTGTCCGGTGCGCCTATCGACAGACAGCCTCCCCAACGACCATTTTGGTGGTTGGGGCTATAAATACCCCCAACCACCACACTTCAAGGCATCCAAGTTTTCAACCATTGCATTCAATACAAGAGCTCTAGACTTCACTCCAAGACACAAAACAAAAGATCAAATCCTCTCCACGTCCCAAACTGATTCCAAAGACTTAGTGGCTTGTGAGAGAGAGACATTTGTGTTAATTTGAGTTCTTGTCGCTTGGATCACTTTTCTTCTTCCTCCATTCTTGTTCTCAAGCAACTTGTAATCAAGCAAGAGACACCAAGTTGTGGTGGTCCTTGTAAGTGGTCTAAGTGACCCGTTGATTAAGGAGAAAAGCTCACTCGGTCTGGGTGACCGTTTGAGAGAAGGAAAGGGTTGAAAGAGACCCGGTCTTTGTGACCACCTCAACGGAGAGTAGGTTTGCAAGAACCGAACCTCAGTGAAACAAATCACCGTGTCATCCACTTTCATTTGTTTGTGATTTGTTTTCACCCTCTCTTTCGGACTCGTCTTTATTTCTAACGCTAACCCTGGCTTGTAGTTGTGCTTAAAGTTTGTAAATTTCAGATTTGCCTATTCACCCCCCTCTAGGCGACTTTCATTTGGTATCAGAGCCCGGTACTTCATTAGAGTCTAACCACTCAAAGTGATGTCGGGAGCATCCACCAAGAGGGAGATTGGGACCCGCGACGACAAGTCCACAAGCTCGAGGAGAACCCACTCGAGGGAGTCCAGCCACAAGCACAAGGAGGAATCATCTTCCTCCATCAAGACACAACGGAGAGGTGACAAGAAGAAGAAGATAAAGAAAGTGGTCTACTACGAGACCGACTCTTCGTCACCTTCCACCTCCGTCTCCGAATCGGCATCCACCACTTCTAAGCGCCATGAGCGCAAGAAGTATAGTAAGATGCCCCTCCGCTATCCTCGCATTTCCAAACGCACTCCATTACTTTCTGTCCCATTAGGCAAACCACCGGTTTTTTACGGTGAAGATTATTCTATGTGGAGTGATAAAATGAGGCATCACCTAACCTCACTCCACAAAAGCATATGGGATATTGTTGAGTATGGAGCGCAGGTACCGAAGGAAGGGGACAAGGACTATGATTCGGAGGTGGTAGACCAAATCCGGCACTTCAACTCCCAAGCCACTACTATACTCCTCGCCTCTCTAAGTCGAGAGGAGTATAATAAGGTGCAAGGGTTGAAGAGTGCCAAAGAAATTTGGGACGTGCTCAAGACCACGCACGAAGGAGATGAGGTGACCAAGATCACCAAGCGGGAAACGATCGAGGGGGAGCTCGGTCGATTCATGCTCAACCAAGGGGAGAAGCCACAAGCCATGTACAACCGGCTCAAGACCTTGGTGAACCAAGTGCGCAACCTCGGGAGCACAAAATGGGATGACCATGAAATGGTCAAGGTTATTCTAAGATCACTCGTTTTTCTTAACCCTACACAAGTTCAATTAATTCATGGTGATCCTAGATACAAGCTAATGTCTCTCGAGGAGGTTATAGGAAAGTTTGTGAGCTTTGAGTTGATGATCAAAGGCTCCAAACAAATCATCGAGCGAGGCACCACCTCCACACCCGAGGTGCAACCTGACGCATTCAAAGCGACGGAAGAGAAGAAAGAAGAGTCTACGTCAAGTAGGCTCCCTATCGACGCCTCCAAGCTCGACAATGAGGAGATGGCTTTAATCATCAAAAGCTTTTGCCAAATCCTCAAGCAAAGGAAGAGGAGAGACTACAAACCCCGTTCCAAAAAGGTTTGCTATAACTGTGGTAAGCCCAGCCATTTCATCACTAAATGTCCATTATCAAGTGATAGTGACAGGGGCGATGACAAGAAGGGAAGAATGAAGGAGAACAAGAAGTACTACAAGAAGAAGGGCGGCGATGCCCACGTATGTCGGGAATGGGACTCCGATGAGTGCTCCACCGACTCCTCCGACGAGGACGCCACCAACATCGTCGTCACCAAAGGCCTCCTGTTCCCCAACGTTGGCCACAAGTGCCTCATGACAAAGGACGACAAAAAGAAGAAGGTAAGATCTAGAGCTTCTACTAAATATGCAACATCTAGTGATGAGGCTAGCTCTAGTGATGATGAAGATGATTTGCTCACACTTTTTGCCAACCTCAACATGCAACAAAAGGAAAAATTGAATGAATTAATTAGTGCTATTCATGAGAAGGATGAACTTTTGGATAGCCAAGAGGACTTCCTTATTAAGGAAAACAAGAAGCATGTTAAGGTTAAAAATGATTATGCTCAGGAGATAGAAAAATGTGAAAATTTGACTAGTGAGCTTAGCATTTGCCATGATACTATCTCCAACCTTAGAAATGAAAATGCTAAATTAATTGCTAAGGTTGAGAAGTTAAATATTTGTGATGATTCTCTTGTCAACCTCATAAATGATAATGCTAGTTTGGTTTCTAAAATTGACGAGTTAAATGAATCACTTTCTAGCCTTAAGATTGAGAATGATAATTTAATTGCTAAGGCTAAGGATTTAAATATTTGCAATGATTCTATTTCCAATCTCAGAAATGAGAATGCCATGTTACATGCTAAGATTGATGAATTAAATGCTTGCAAACCCTCTACATCTACTGTTAGCCATGTTTCCATTTGTACTAGATGTAGAGACATTAATGTTGATGCTATCCATGATCACCTAGCTTTAATTAAACAACAAAATGATCACATAGCTCAACTTAGTGCTAAAATTAATGAGCATGACTTAGAAAATGAAAAATTTAAATTTGCTAGAAGTATGGTCTATAGTGGGAGACGCCCCAGCATTAAGGATGACATTGGCTTCCAACAGGGTGACAATGTCAAGCTTAATGCCCCTAAGAAATTGTCTAACTTTGTTAAGGGCAAAGCTCCCATGGTTCAGGATGCCGAGGGCTATATTTTATATCCTACTGGTTATCCCGAACATAAGATTAGGAGAATTCAATCTAGGAAGTCTCACTCTAGCTCTCATCATGCTTTTATGTATAAGAGTGAGACATCTAGTTCTAGGCAATCCACTCATGTTAAATTGCCTAAAAAGAAATCTCCTATTGCATCAAATGAACCCAATGTTTCATTTAAGACTTTTGATGCATCATATGTTTTAACTAACAAATCAGGCAAAGTAGTTGCCAAATATGTTGAGGGCAAACACAAGGGTTCAAAGACTTGTGTTTGGGTACCCAAGATGCTTGTTTCTAATGTCAAAGGACCCAAGACCGTTTGGGTACCTAAGAACAAGGCCTAAACTTGTTTTGTAGGTTTATGCATCCGGGGGCTCAAGTTGGATAATTGATAGCGGGTGCACAAACCACATGACTAGGGAGAAAAGGATGTTCTCCTCCTACGAGAAAATGATGATCCCCAAAGAGCTATCACATTCGGGGATATAAATCAAGGTTTGGTCAAAGGACTTGGTAAAATTGCTATATCACCTAACCATTCTATTTCCAATGTTTTTCTTGTAGATTCTTTAGATTATAACTTGCTTTCAGTTTCTCAATTATGCAAAATGGGTTACAACTATCTTTTTACGGATATAGGTGTTACTGTCTTTAGAAGAAGTGATGATTCAGTAGCATTTAAGGGAGTATTAGAGGGTCAGCTATACTTAGTTGATTTTAATAGAGCTGAACTCGATACTTGATTAATTGCTAAGACTAATATGGGTTGGCTCTGGCATCGCCGACTAGCCCATGTTGGGATGAAGAATCTTCATAAGCTTCTAAAGGGAGAACACATTTTGGGACTAACCAATGTTCATTCTGAGAAAGACAGGGTTTGTAGCGCATGTCAAGCAGGGAAGCAAGTTGGTGTTCATCATCCACACAAGAACATCATGACGACCAACAGGCCGCTTGAGCTACTCCACATGGATCTATTCGGCCCGATAGCTTACATAAGCATAGGCGGGAGTAAGTATTGTCTTGTAATCGTGGATGATTATTCTCGCTTCATTTGGGTGTTCTTTTTGCAAGATAAATCTCAAACCCAAGAGACCTTAAAAGGATTCTTGAGACGGGCTCAAAATGAGTTCGGCTTAAGGATACAAAAGATTAGAAGCGACAATAGGACGGAGTTCAAGAACTTTCAAATAGAAGGCTTTCTTGAGGACGAGGGCATCAAGCATGAATTCTCTTCTCCCTACACACCACAACAAAATGGTGTAGTGGAGAGGAAGAATAGAACTCTACTTGACATGGCGAGGACCATGCTTGATGAGTACAAGACTTCGGACCGGTTTTGGGCGGAAGCAATCAACACCTGCTTGCTACGCCATCAACCGTCTCTACCTTCACCGAATCCTCAAGAAGACATTCTATGAACTCCTCACCGGTAAAAAGCCCAATGTTTTATATTTTAGTGTCTTTGGTAGCAAATGTTTTATTCTTGTTAAAAGAGGAAGAAAATCTAAATTTGCTCCTAAGGCTGTAGAAGGCTTTTTTACTAGGATATGATTCAAACACAAGGGCATATAGAGTCTTTAACAAATCCACTGGACTAGTTGAAGTTTCTTGTGACATTGTGTTTGATGAGACTAATGGCTCTCAAGTAGAGCAAGTTGATCTTGATGAGCTAGATGATGAAGAGGCTCCATGCGTCGCGCTAAGGAACATGTCCATTGGGGATGTGTGTCCTAAGGAATCCGAAGAGCCCACACAAGCACAAGATCAACCATCATCTTCCATGCAAGCATCTCCACCAACTCAAGATGAGGATCAAGTTCAGGATGATGAAAATGAAGACCAAGAAGAGCCACCTCAAGAGGAGGACAATGATCAAGGGGGAGATGCCAATGATCAAGACAAGGAAGATGATTCGGGTCCAAGACCGCCTCACCCAAGAGTCCACCAAGCGATACAACGAGATCACCCCATGAACTCCATCCTCGGCGATATTCATAAGGGGGTAACCACTCGATCTCGTGTTGCTCATTTTTGTGAACATTACTCGTTTGTGACTTCTATTGAGCCATACAGGGTGGAAGATGCATTAAGGGATTCAGATTGGGTGTTGGCAATGCAAGAGAAACTCAACAACTTCACGAGGAATGAGATTTGGCATCTTGTTCCACGTCCTAATCAAAATGTTGTAGGAACCAAGTGGGTCTTCCGCAACAAACAAGATGAGCATGGTGTGGTGACGAGGAACAAAGCCCGACTTGTGGCCAAGGGATATTCACAAGTCGAAGGTTTGGATTTTGGTGAAACCTATGCACCCATAGCTAGGCTTGAGTCAATTCGTATATTACTTTCCTACGCTACTTACCATGGCTTTAAGCTCTACCAAATGGACGTGAAAAGTGCCTTCCTCAATGGACCAATCAAGGAGGAGGTCTATGTTGAGCAATCTCCTGGCTTTGAAGATAGTGAGTACCCTAATCATGTGTGTAAACTCTCTAAGGCGCTTTATGGGCTCAAGCAAGCCCCAAGAGCATGGTATGAATGCCTAAGAGATTTTCTTATCACTAATGGCTTCAAAGTCAGCAAAGCCGATCCTACACTCTTTACTAAAACTATTGCAAATGATTTGTTTGTATGCCAAATTTATGTTGATGATATCATATTTGGGTCTACTAACAAATCTACTTGTGAAGAGTTTAGTAGGATTATGATTCAAAAATTCGAGATTCTATGATGGGGGAATTGAAGTATTTTCTAGGATTTCAAGTCAAGCAACTCCAAGAGGGCACCTTCATCAGCCAAACCAAGTACATTCATGATATACTCACCAAGTTTGGAATGAAGGATGCCAAGCCCATCAAGACACCCATGTGAATCAATGGGCATCTCGACCTTGACACAGGAGGTAAATCCGTAGATCAAAAGGTATACCGGTCGATGATAGGATCTTTACTCTATTTATGTGCATCTTGACCAGATATTATGCTTTCCGTATGCATGTGTGCAAGATTCCAAGCCAATCCTAAGAAAGTTCACCTTAGGGCCGTGAAACGAATCTTGAAATATTTAGTTCATACACCTAAGTTTGGTCTTTGGTACCGCAAGGGATCCACTTTTGATTTAATAGGTTATTCAGATGCTGATTGGGCAGGGTGTAAAATTGATAGAAAGAGCACATCAGGGACTTGTCAGTTCTTGGGAAGATCCCTGGTGTCTTGGGCTTCAAAGAAACGAAATTCAGTAGCTCTTTCTACCGCCGAAGCCGAGTACATTGTCGCAGGCCATTGTTGCGCGTAATTGCTTTGGATGAGGCAAACCCTTAGGGACTATGGTTACAAATTAACCAAAGTCCCTCTCCTATGTGATAATGAGAGTGCAATCCGCATGGCGGATAATCCTGTTGAGCACAACCGCACTAAGCACATAGCCATTCGATATCACTTTTTGAGGGATCACCAATAAAGGGGGATATCGAGATTGCTTATGTTAGCACCAAAAAACAATTAGCCGATATCTTTACCAAACCACTGGATGAGAAAACCTTTACCAAACTTAGAAATGAGCTAAACATTCTTGATTCTAGGAATTTTGATTGATACTTTGCACACATAGCTCATTTATGTACCTTTGATCATATCCTTTTCATTTGCTATGACTAATGTGTTTTTCAAGTGTATTTCATGCTAAGTCATAGATTGAAAGGGAAATGGAGTCTTCGGCGAAGACAAGGCTTCCACTCCACTCTACCGATATTATTTACACTTCGTCATCACTCCGCATCACTCTCCACTTTGGTATAATCTTCACTCATATTCATTTGTACCTTTGGGGATAAAGTAAAAGGGCTCTAAAGACTCCGTTTTTGGCGATTAATGCCAAAGGGGGAGAGAGTATTAGCCCAAAGCAAAAGGACCGCACCACCATGCCGATTTCAAAATTTTTCAAAACAAGTTTAAAGTTTTTAAATGTTCTTCAATTGGTATCTTTGAAATTAGTATTCCTCTAAGAAATTCTATCTCAATTGGAGAGGAGAATTTCATTAAGGGGGAGTTTTGTTTAGTCAAAGTAAAAGCATTTGAAACAGGGGGAGAAAATTTCAAATCTTAAAAATGCTTCTCGGAATCTTATTCATATACCTTTGACTATTTGCAGAAGACTTTGAAAAAGAGTTTCCAAAAGCATTTGCAAAAACAAAACAAGTGGTGCAAGCGTGGTCCAAAATGTTAAAAGAAAGAAAGCAATCCATGCATATCTTATGAAAGTTTAAATTGGTTTAATTCCAAGCAACCTTTGCACTTACCTTATGCAAACTAGTTCAATTCTGCACTTATATATTTGCTTTGGTTTGTGTTGGCATCAATCACCAAAAAGGGGGAGATTGAAAGGGAAATAGGGTCAAACCTTTTCCTAAATGATTTTGGTGGTTGAATTGGCCAACACAAATATTCGGACTAACTAGTTTGCTCTAGATTACATGTTCTACAGGTGCTGAAGGTTCAGCACAAACCAATAAAAAGTTAAAGTTAGTGTTCAAAAAGAAAGGAGCAAAACCAACCAAAGGTTGCCCTGGTCTGGCGCACCGGACAGTGTCCGGTGCACCAGGGAGATCAACTCTGAACTGCTCAGCTTCAGGTTTTTGGAGAGCCAGTCCGCTATAATTCACCGGACTGTCTGGTGTAGCACCGGACTGTCCGGTGTGTCATGCAGAGCAACAGCTCTTGCGCCAACGGTCATCTGCAAAAGTGAACTATGAACGTGAACAGTGCGCGGACAACGCGCGCAGAGTCAGAGCAGCGCCAGAAGGCGCACCAGACAGTGAACAGTGACTGTCCGGTGCACCACCGGACTGTCCGGTGGTCCCAGCTATCAGAGCTCCAACAGTCGAACCCTAACGGTTGGGTGACGTGGCTGGCGCACCGGACAGTGTCCGGTGACGCACCAAACTGTCCGGTGCGCCCATCGACAGACAACCTCCCCAATGACCATTTTGGTGGTTGGGGCTATAAATACCCCCCAACCATCACACTTCAAGGCATCCAAGTTTTCAACCATTGCATTCAATACAAGAGCTCTAGACTTCACTCCAAGACACAAAACAAAAGATCAAATCCTCTCCAAGTCCCAAACTCATTCCAAAGACTTAGTGGCTTGTGAGAGAGAGACATTTGTGTTCATTTGAGTTCTTGTCGCTTGGATCACTTTTCTTCTTCCTCCATTCTTGTTCTCAAGCAACTTGTAATCAAGCAAGAGACACCAAGTTGTGGTGGTCCTTGTAAGTGGTCTAAGTGACCCGTTGATTAAGGAGAAAAGCTCACTCGGTCTGGGTGACCGTTTGAGAGAGGGAAAGGGTTGAAAGAGACCCGGTCTTTGTGACCACCTCAAAGGGGAGTAGGTTTGTAAGAACCGAACCTCGGTGAAACAAATCACCGTGTCATCCGCTTTCATTTGTTTGTGATTTGTTTTCACCCTCTCTTTTGGACTCGTCTTTATTTCTAACGCTAACCCCAGCTTGTAGTTGTGCTTAAAGTTTGTAAATTTCAGATTTGCCTATTCACCCCCTCTAGGCGACTTTCAACTAGCTCACGCTGAAGACCATGGTGGCGCTGGCAAAGTTTATGTGGTCGGTGACTTTGTATGGACGAGAACCCTCGATTGAAGTCTTCGCTAGGAATTACTGCCTCTACTGGCAGAAGAAGGTTGCTGGCGAAAAGATTATGCAATTTGGCTCGTGCACGTTCACTCCGAGGACTGGCAAGACTTCGAGTGAAGTTATGGAGCTTGTTTCATGTGTGACGAATAAATGGGGGAATCAGTGGGATTTCTGGTTTTATGTGACCTTAAAAGATGTCGAAGGTGTACCGGCGCTGCATCTGTCCATATTGTGCTTGCGTTGCTACATCGCCTTTCCGAAGTTTAAACTGAAGAAGGGAGATGTCAACGAAGACGCCCTTCACCGTGCTTCCAAGACAAGAAGCGACCGTGATTTGGTGGAGGAATTTATTGCAGTGGAAGTGTGGCCACTTGCACATGGTTGGGAACTGGGCGAAGTGAAGCTGCGTCCGATGCCTTTCTTGAAGGGTTGGCATGTGTTGAGTCCTGCCTTCAACATTGGACTATGGGGTTGGGATGCTGCGGCCTTCATCCGGGAGGTGGAAGTGAATGATGTGAAGATTTTGTGAGGAAATATTCAATGAAGACAGAGATGCCAAGGAGCTGGGATATACATGATTCAAACGTTAGGTTGAACCATGTATTTGAGTTGAATGGTCTTCAGTATGGTCTGTACCCTGAGGAGGACTCTGCTGAAGCTGGGGATGAACGAAGGAAGAAAAGAGTGGCGACGCGGGTAGACGAAGGCTACTCAAAGGGGAAGGCTGCGGTTACAATAGCGAGGAAAAAGAAAAAGGTTGAAGTTAAGGCGAGGGGGTGCGACGAAGGCATCCGGGGCTCCAGGTGCCTTGAAGGGTTTTGTTGAGGAATTAGCAGAGACGTGCACTGAGCCTAGGGAGGTGATGACTTGACTCGACCTCCAAAAAACATCTTAATGAATGTTGGAGGTGACCGGGGGTGAGTAGCATAAAAAAGATCTCATTCATGTGGCTTCCAGCGAAGATTATTTTATTTCCCATTTGATTCGAGATTTTAAAAATTTTCCTTGCGGGAGAAACATTGGTGATGTTGTAACAACAGTGATGGAAAAGGACCATCAGAAGTCCACGCAGAAAAAACAGAAGGCGTTGCTACCGTTGGTGGACCCGCGACGCGAGGTGAAGGTGCCATGCCCTAGCGTGAAGGGCTTCACTGTGGCCGTTGTGATGCCTCCACCTGCGGCGCCAGCGGCGGTGACCAGGAGGGTGCCCTCGCCCGTGAAGGCTAGCAAGGTGACTGGGGCGGACAGTGCTAAGATTGGTGGATCTAGCAAAGCGAGCCGGGAACTGTTTGTAGACGATTACTTGATTGAGGATGTGAGCATGTTCGATGCTCACACCGGACTGACTGCTGGCAGTGAGTGTGTTTATTATTGTGTAAGTCTTTATGATGGTGTGTATATTTTGTACTTATTGGTTTTTGGCTGCACGGGTGAGGTCTGGGCAGGTGGTGGTGATGCCAGCGAAGTCGGTGGTGGAGATGACCCGGGCAAAGTATGTGGTGGAGGCTTCTCTGGACCCGTGGGTGTGATTCTGCACTGCTGTTGACGGGGGTGGGGAGGTCGCTAATGCAGTCTGCAGCTGGTGGTATGGTGGCAACAAATGCGCAACAACTGTGATATGTGAGTTTTTTTACCGAAGTTAGTGTGCTGGCAGGCTGCTGTCTTCGTTGATCAGTTGGTGTTCGGGGAGCTGGTGGATGTTGTGACCTTGCTGATGTGTTTCAAGAGGAAATTATCCAAAAATTACAACACAATAAAAACCATTAGTTAATACCTATTTGCCCTTCGGGCTCTGCGCTTTTTTCAGCAGCCTCAGCTACTTCTCTAGCATCGTGAATGCCCTTTTCGCTTTTTTGGATAATTTCTCAGGGCCATTTCTTGGCCACCATTATCCCAGACGTCGGTGAAAAATTTTCCACCAACCATGCTAGCTTCGGCTGAAGGATCCCTCGCATCTTCAAAGGACAAGGTAGCTTCGGATTGCGCTAAAAGCTTTACATGCTCGCAGCCCTTTTTCTCCAAAATGGTGGCAATCCCCCTGGCACCCGAGAAAGCACATATGTCTCCGCGGCTATTTAAAATTTCCTCGAAGGCCTCAGCTTCGTGATTAATCCATTCGATGGGACCTTCGGGGTTGCCTCTTGTAAAGTTTTCTTCGCTCGAGAAAGCGCCGACGCTGGCGAAGCTAGCTTTCAACTTCTTGACGCACTCCATAGATTTGTTATAGCATCTTTTCTTGGACGAACGAAGCTCTTCAACAGTTCCCTCTAAATGATTTGCCCATTGGTCGCTAAGTTCTCGTTTCGTTTCTTCAAGTATGCGTTCCTCTTTGGTTCTGGTCAGTTGTTTTCGAAGATCTTCAATTTCACGCTTCTGAGCCTCAGCTTGACCTTTAAAAGTAGTTTCGTCTTCTTTTATTCTATTTATCAATGAATGTAATATTTTATCTTTTTCGAGACCTTCGTTCCTTAGTTCAATTACTTCGGAACGAAGGTTGCTCAGGGCTATAGCACACCCTTCGTCTTCAGCATCTTTTTGGGCCCTGAGGGCATTGCTAAGTATAAGGCCCTGCAAAGAAAAATGTGTGTGCGTAAATAGGTTTAAGCAAACGAAAAATTTTGGTATCAAGAAAAAATACAAAGATCTCATTTTTTGTACCTTTAAGCTATTATATGCCAAGCTGTCGGCCAGATCGTTTTTCGACAGCACCGAGAGCTCGTCTTCTAGTGTTGGGAATCCGAAGCTCTTGCTCATCTCCCGACAGACAGAAATCTCCTTGCTGTCAGGGAGACAATACAAAAATTCTTCTTCTCCACTGTCGTTGAATATTAACGCCCCCTTTGGATACTTCAGTTTTTGGGCGTAAAGCTGGGCCTCTTGCTTTTCTTTTTCTGATAATTTTTTCCCCGAAGCATGACGAACAATATAATCAAAAACTTTGGGGGATGCTTCGGGGGCAACAGCACTGATTTCTTCAACAAGAATTGGCTCTGTCATTTTTTCTTCCTCCGTTTCCAAGGATTTTACCTTCGTGGGCTCTGAGGGCCCAGCTTCAGCTTCAGTTTCTTGCTCTGGAGCTTTAGTATTAAAAATCTCAGTTTTCGCTTCGGAAGTTTCAACAGTCTTTTTCGGAGTTGTGTTTGAGGACTTAATTGTTTCCAGAACATCTAGCACGTTGACCATTCTTTTTCTTTTCGGAGTCACCGCTGGCCCCTTTTGGATTTTTGTTGTCTCAACATTTGCTGAAGGACTTAAAGCTTCTGATATTTTTGATCCTTCAGCTGATCCTTTTGCTTCTTCCATTTTTTTTGTCGATGGCGCTTCGGCCATCTCTTTGGTTTCTGATAACAAAATTTTTGGTTCTTCCAATTCTGTTCTTATTGGCGCTTCGGCCATTTCTGCGATTTCTGGCAGCAAGGTTGGCTGTTCAGCCTCGGTGGCCGAAGAGGTTTCTCCGGTGAACTCAGGCACCGAGGCTGGTTCAATATAGCGTGGCCGATGTGTGAGGACCTTTATCCTTTTTCTTTTCGGTGCTGGCTCACTTGGAGCACCTACAGCTTCTTCTTTCGCAGAGGTCGTGCCTTTTCTTTTCTGCCCTCGAATGGGATAACGATAGTCAGGGTAGACGAACTCGATTGCGTCAAACACTCGGTTCAATCTTTTCTTTTTCCGGCCTCCGAAGGCTGCTGACAATGCAGTATCTTCGGCCTTCGAGTAAGCCCCAAGCAGTTCATCACTTAAATTTTCAATGCTTTTTAGCCAGTCATCATCTGGCTCAACGAATTTATCTCCGAACTTGAAAGTATACTTCAGCCTGATAAGACCACCTTCGTCAGCCTCCTTTATGGTCTCTTGCGGCATTTCCCATTTTTCCGCGAGCGGACATACTCTGAAGGCAATATGCTCTTGGACCAAATCTCTCGTTCCAATAAAAGAACAAATAACTCCGAAGGCTCTCTGGCATTCTTCGGCAGCTTCATTCATTTCAACCTTCGGCCTCCGCAGGCCGAAGCTTTGCCAAATAGGGAGCATAATTATACCTTTAATATCTTCTCGTGCTTTCAGGTCATTCTTCACATAAAACCATTCTGTCATCCAGTCGCCGGGCCATCTCTTCCGAAAGGTTGGCACGGGACAGCTTGACCCAGACCGAGAAACGAAACTGTAGCAGCCAAAATTATTGTGATACTGTTCCTTACCCCAAGGTTTTGTCTCGTATGATAATTCGTGTATGTTGCAGAAACTTTTCGCATCAGGTTCCAGACCTCGGCTTCTCACGGCCCACACGAAGATATTCAGCCTTATAATTGCTTCGGGGGTAAGTTGATGAAGATAGACTTCAAACATTCTCAGCACCTCTACGACAAAGCTGCTCAGGGGAAATCGTAGTCCAGCTTTCAAAAAGCTTCGGAACACTACGACTTCATTTTCCTCAGGGGTCGGGCAAGTTTTCTCTCCTTCGTCGACCCTCACAATGGATAAATCTCGGAAGTATCTTCCCCTCATGTTGACAAGATGATTTTCTTTGATACCTGATTTGCCAAAAACTGAATGGCTTGGTCGCCAGGGGCGATCTTCCGAGTCTTCACCACCACTATCCACATCATAACTGTCGCTGTCATCAGTATCTTCAGACAAACCTTCTAAAATCTCTTTGGTGATTTTTTCTGTGTTGGTCTTCGACATTGCTATAAGAAACCCCAGGTTCTTTTCTTCAGAGAGACTCAACTTCATCTCGGGAGCAGCCTTCTTATCTTCAGACATCTTCGGAAACACTAAAAAACTGTTTTCAATGACGAAGCTTAAAAACTTAAAAAGCTAAGCAAATCTTGGTGCGCAAGAGCTAAAAATTGAGTGAGCGAGAGCATATGGCAAGAGAGCGTGTCAAATGAGCTCGCGGTATGCTCTTATTTATACGCCCAGTGCGTTAAAAATTGAAAGACCTCGCTTGTCAGTGAATGTTGCTATTCTAGCAAAGGGAAGGTGTTTTTTCGGACCTTCGGCTTAAGGCCTTCGTCCATGTCGCAATTTAAATTTATTATTCTAACAAATTAATATTGCGAGGGGCTACTGTTGGGGGCCTTCGGCTTCCGAAGGTCCTCAAAAACAAGATTTAACAGTATTTCTGGAGTATAATGTGTGAACAGGTATCTTCGGACTCGAATCGGTACCACAGTGAGAGAAGCCCAAAGAATACGAAGGTCGACACAGCACCGAAGCTGTGAGCAGGAAAGCTTCGGCGTAACAGCAGAGAAAGAAACCGACTTAAAGATGAAAAGGCTATTCAGACCTCGGTGGATTACTATAGAATTACTACCAAATGTAAAGGGCATGAATGTAATTTTATATGGGCTGTGTCCCGTGCCTATAAATAGGTGAACAGTACCCCCGTACTGTTTACGCTGACTTGGCATTTGCTTTTGCGTCACACTTGTATTTTCATCTCTTCCCAAGCCGAAGGTACATTTGTAATTTGATGTCATTTCTATTTCTTCATAATAATAATGCAGGGATAAGTTGATAATAACATATAATTGTCTATGTTATTCTTTATATCTCATATGATTCATTCTTCATCATCGCATGTTGTGCTTATGAAGGTGCGCCCTTCATAACCTTCGTCCGAAAATCATTATATCCTAAGGGAAATAATGCTTAGAAGGACGAAGGACTTTATCGTTTAACATTTTCTGTGTTGCCTTGTTCTTAACTCATAGCATTTGAGAACAAGTCCCCAACAACATCCGCGCTGACAATGACTTTCGACAGAGAAGGGAGGAAGCTTACAGATTCTCCGAAATAGCCAGGGGCTTCGGAGGGAGGTTTCATCCTAGACATGTTAGATCGATTCATTCCACCCAGAATGATGACAGGGGAAGTCAGTAGCAGAGGCCACAATATTCCTCCCAGGCTTCCCAGGCTTCGGGGCAGCAGCAGAGTTATCCTCGGCCTCCAGCTCCAAGGAGCAGAGGTGCCAGGGGCTTCGGAGGAAGATTTGGGGATCAGCCAAGGAAAATTTATTGCTTATTCTGTGGTGAGGACAAGGGCCACACCACCAGGATGTGCCATGTCACCATCCAGAAACAAAAAGAAATAGCAGAAGCTGCAGCCCAACAGACCCAGCCGAAGTAGGTCATGCATACTTCTTCGTACCACTCGCCTTATATCCCAGAGTATGTGGGTAACCACCCTGCAGCTTCTGTTGCTTCGGCAAGTCAATCTCAGGCATCTTGGCAACAACTTCCACCTCCACCACCAATGCAACGAGGCCAGCAGCCAGAAGGGAGTCAGCATACTCAACACCAACGAGACTTCAGAGAAGAGTCCGAAGCTCGCACAGTCAATAGTACTGTGCCAGAATCGAAGCACATTTATTGACGAATATCCTACCTCAGCAGCAGTTTTTGCATTAAGTATCATTTTCTTTTTAATAAGGAACAATTATTGAAAGTCTAAGTGTTTTTTGTCGTTTTCAATTTCTTGTAATAGCTTCGACTTTGCTATAGTACAAGTATACCTTCTCCACAGAATAACGGAGTCCAAAAAGTTGCCGAAGCATAAGAACTTATGGTTACGGGGTGAATCTTCGAAATAACAAAAAGTCGTTCGTAAGGGAGCGCAGCGTAAGTTTTCTTCTCAAAAGTTGTTCCGAAGGGAATGCAGAGCTTACAGCGAAAAATAAACGCTGATTCCGCTGAAAGTAAAAGGCGAAGAAGCTCCTAAGGGAGGTTTATAGCGAAAAATAAACGCTGATTCCACTGAAAGTAAAAGGCGAAGAAGCTCCTAAGGGAGGCTTACAGCGAAAAATAAACGCTGATTCCGCTGAAAGTAAAAGGCGAAGAAGCTCCTAAGGGAGGCTTACAGCGAAAAATAAACGCTGATTCCGCTGAAGTAAAAGGCAAAGAAGCTCCTAAGGGAGGCTTGCAGTGAAATAACGTCGATCTTCGGCAAATATCATTTTGCATAACATCACATCATCACATCATTTGCATAGCATAACATCATACATCATATTGCATCAACGACGCAAGAAGGGGGTCTCAGTATTGATATTCGAAGATTGTTTCGAAGAAATAGTGCTAGGGCACAAAAATAGTTATTGAAGAACTATACCTTCATCAAACTCTGAAATGAAAAGATCTATTGGTTATTGATTTTACGAGGATTAGTTACTGATTTTATGAGAACACGGATATTATTTACGAAGCATGAAAATAAGGGAAGGTGTTTTTTCGCCGAAGGCTCAAAAACGGTATGTATGTGAAGTTTCATGCATCGTAAAGAATAGAACCATAAATAGCTTATATATTACATTCAAAGTTACAAAATATTACACATGTTCCTCAACAAACATTACATTCTAAATGTTTTTACAATAACATCTAATCTTCCCTTAGAACTACTTCTGCAGCTTCGTTTAGTAGCTGATCAACAACTTTATCCATGATGGCTTCAGCCATTTTTCTAATTTCGTCGTCCCCCTTCACGTGGGGGTCCGCCGATGGCTCGGTAGGCTCTGAGGGAGGAGAAAGTGCAGCTGTGTTACAAAGCGTAAACAAGTTCGAAATCAAAAAATTACAACAAAAAGTCAAAAACCACTAGTCAATACCTATTTGCCCTTCGAGATCCGCACTTTTCTCAGCAGCCTCTGCTACTTTTCTAGCGTCATGAATACCTTTCTCGCTTTTTTGTATAATTTCTTGGGCCATCTCCCGGCCACCATTGTCCCAGATGTCGGTGAAAAATTTTCCACCGACCAGGCTCGCTTCGGCCGAGGGGTCTTTTATATCTTTAGAGGATAAGGCGGCTTCGGATTGTGCCAAGAATTTCACATGGTCACAACCTTTCCTCTCCAAAATAGTGGCAATCCCCTGGCACCCGAAAAGGCACATATGTCTCCACGACTATTCAAAATTTCTTCAAAAGCTTCAGCTTCGTGGCTGATCCATCCAATTGGGCCTTCGGGGTCACCCCTTATGAAGTTCTCCTCACTTGAGAATGCGCCAACGCTGGCGAAGCTGGTTCTTATTTTCTTAACACATTCTATAGATTTTTCATAACACTTTTTCTTGGATGCCCGAAGCTCTTCAACGTTTTTTTCTAAGTGATTGGCCCATTGTTCACTAATTTCTCGTTTTGTTTCTTCAAGTGTGCACTCTTCTTTAGCTCTGACTAGCTGTTTCCGAAGATCCTCGATTTCGCGCTTCTGAGCCTCAGCTTGAGCTTTGAAAGCAGCTTCGTCTTCTTTTATTTTATTCACTAATGAGTGCAATATTTTATCTTTTTCGAGACCTTCGTTCCTTAGTTCAATTACTTCGGAACGAAGGTTGCTCAAGGCTATGGTACACCCTTCGTCTTCAGCATCTTTTTGTGCCCTGAGGGCATTGCTAAGTATAAGGCCCTGGAAAAAATATGTGTTAATAAGTTTAAGCAAATAATAAAAAAAAATTTGGTTTCAAGAAAAAATACAAAGATCTCGTTTTTTCACCTTTAAACTATTGTATGCTAAGCTGTCGGCCAGCTCGTTCTTTGACAACACTGAGAGCCCGTCTTCTAGTGTTGGGAATCCGAAGCTTTTGTTCATCTCCCGACAGACAGAGATCTCCTTGCTGTCAGGGAGACAATACAAGAAGTCTTCTTCTCCGCTGCCGTTGAATATTAACGCCCCCTTTGGATATTTCGGTTTCTGGGCATAGAACTGAGCCTCTTGCTTTTCTTTTTCAGTCATCTCTTTCCCCGAAGCATGTCGTAAAATATAATTGAAAGCTTTGGAAAATGCTTCGGGGGCGGCAGTGTCAGTTTCTTTAGCTGAAATTTGTTCTGCTGCTTCTGTTTCTTTGGTTTCCAAGATTTTCACCTTAGCGGGCTCTGAAGGCTCAGCTTCAGTCTCAAGCTTGGTGCTTTGAAGCTTCGGCACCAAAGGCTTCAATTTGCACTTCGGGAGTTTCAACAATTTTCTTCGGAGTAGTACTTGAAGACTTTATTGTCTCCAAAACATCCAGTACATTAACCATCCTTTTTCTTTTGGGGGTCATTGCTGGACCCTTTTGGCTTTTTGGTGCTTCAACTTTTGCTTAAGGACTTAAAATTTCATATGTCCTTGTTTCTGAAGCCTTCGGTTCTTCTATTTTCTCCATCTCCGGCATCATGAATGGCTCTTCAATATTCGGTAGGGGAGTCGGCTCCTAGGCTTCGGTGGCCGAAGAGGTTTCACTGACAAATTCAGGCACTGTGGCCGGTTCAATATAGCATGGCCAGTGCGTAAGAAACTTTATCTTTTTCCTCTCCGGCGCTGGCTCACTGGGAGCGGCTGAAGCAACTTCCTTCGCTGAAGCAGTATCTTTCCTTTTCTGACCCCGTGTTGGGTAACGGTAGTCAGGGTACACGAACCCAATGGCATCAAATACTCGGTTGAGTCTTTTCTTCTTCCGGCCTCCGAAGGCTGCGGACAATGCACTATCTTCTGCCTTCGAGTATGGCCCAAGCAGCTCATCGCTTATGGCCTCAATACTTTTCAGCCAGTCATCATCTGGCTCGACGAATTTATCTCCATATTTGAAGGTGAATTTTAACCTAACTAGTTCACCTTCGTTAGGTTCGCTGACGGTTTCCTTTGACATTTCCCACTTTTCTGCAAGTGGCCATACTCTGAAGGCAATGTGTTCTTGGATCAAATCCCTTGTCCCGATGAAAGAACAAACCACGCCGAAGGCCCTCTGGCATTCTTCGGTTGCTTCATCAATTTCCACCTTCGGCTTCCGAAGGCCGAAGCGCTGCCAGATAGGGCGCATAATGATATCTTTAATATCTTCTCGCGTCTTCAAGTCGTTCTTCACATAGAACCATTCCTTCATCCAGTCCCCAGGCCATCTCTTCCGAAAAGTTGGCACGGGACAGCTCGACCCAGAGCGGGCGCCGAAGCTGTAGCAGCCAAAATTGTTATGGTATTGCTCTTTACCCCAAGGTTTTGTCTCATATAATAACTCATGCATGCTACAGAAACTTTTGGCATTTGGCTCCAAACCTTGACTCTTCACAGCCCATAGGAAGATGCCCATCCTTATGATTGCTTCGGGAGTAATTTGATGGAGGCAGATTTCAAATATCTTCAAAACTTCCACGACAAAACTGCTTAAGGGAAACCGAAGTCCAGCCTTAAAGAAGCTTCGAAATATCACGACTTCATTCTCCTCGGGAGTCGGACAAGTTTTCTCTCCTTCGTCAGCCCTCACAATAGACAAGTCCCGAAAATATCTACCCCTCATATTGACAAGATGGCTTTGTTTAATGCTTGATTTCCCAAAAACTGCATGGCTTGGTCGCCAAGGTCGATCTTCGGAATCTTCACCACCACTTTCCACATAATAGCTGTCACTATCACCAGTGTCTTCAGAGAGGCCCTCTAAAATCTCCTTAGTAATCTTTGAAAGGGAAATGTGCCCTTGGGCCATTTCTAAGTATTTTGGTGATTTAGTGTCCAACACAAGTGCCTAAGTGTTAAATGGTGGACAAAGTACAAATCAAGTATAAAGGTATGTTTCTCAGACTTAGTACATTGTTTTAGAGACTAATGTATTGTGTCTAAGTGCTGGAAACAGGAAAAATCAAGTTGAAATTAAAGATGGCTTTGTTCAGCCAAAGTCAGCTCTGTCTGGGTGCACCGGACTGTCCGGTGGGGCACCGAACAGTGTCCGGTGGTGCACCGGACAGTGTCCGGTGCGCCAGGCTGGCTCAGGCAAACTTGCTGCTCTCGGGAAGTGATTAACGGCGTACGGCTAAAATTCACCGGACTGTCCGGTGTGCACCGGACTATCCGGTGAGCCAACGGTCGGCCAGGCCAACGGTCGGCCGCGCGATCCGCGCGGGACACGTGGCCGAGCCAACGTCTAGTAGGGGGCACCGGACAGTGTCCGGTGCGCCAACGACTCTCAGGCGCCAACGGTCGGCTTCGCCAAAGAAGGAAAGAAATCAGCACCGGACAGTGTCCGGTGGTGCACCGGACTGTCCGGTGCGCCAGGCGACAGAAGGCAAAAATTGCCTTCCTGAAATGCTCCCAACGGCTCCTAGCTGCCTTGGGGCTATAAAAGGGACCCCTAGGCGCATGGAGGAGTATACCAATCATTCTCAAAGCATTCCTAAGCACTAAGACATTGATTCCGCACTTTTGATTCCTTGCGATAGCAATTAGAGCTCTAGTTGAGTTGTGAACTCATTGAGTCGTGTTGTGAGCTCTTGTTGCGACTTGTGTGCGTGGTGTTGCTGTGATTTCTTGTCTTGAGTGTGTTGCTCATCCCTCCCTTACTCCGTGCTTCTTTGTGAATTTCAAGTGTAAGGGAGAGAGGCTCCAAAGTGTGGAGATTCCTCGCAAACGGGATATAGTAAAGCAAGCAAAACACCGTGGTATTCAAGTGGGTCTTTGGACCGCTTGAGAGGGGTTGATTGCAACCCTCGTCCGTTGGGACGCCACAATGTGGAGTAGGCAAGCGTTGGTCTTGGCCGAACCACGGGATAAACCACTGTGCCATCTCTGTGATTGATCTCTTGTGGTTATTGTGTTTTGTTGAGACTCCTCTCTAGCCACTTGGCATTATCGTGCTAACGCCTAATCAAGTTTTTGTGGATTAAGTTTCAAGTTTCACAGGATCACCTATTCACCCCCCTCTAGGTGCTCTCAATTGGTATCAGAGCCGTTCTCTTCACAAAGGGACTAATCGCCCGAAGAGATGGATCCTAAGGGGAAGGGAAGTGTGATCAACGATAAGGAGAAGGAGTCCTTCGTCAACGAGTCGAAAGATGACAAGCCTACCGACTCGGGCTCGGGCCACAAACGCAAAGATGGGAAGAAGAAGAAGACAAGACGCATCAAGGAGATCGTCTACTACGACGACAACGATGAGTCAACTTCTTCCCAAAAGGACAACGACGACAACGAATACGACAAAAGAAAGACGGTTAATTCGAACTTTTCTTTCGATTACTCTCGTATTCCGCATAGCTCAAATGCACATTTGCTTTCCATCCCTCTTGGCAAACCTCCACACTTTGATGGGGAGGACTACGGATTTTGGAGTCACAAAATGCGTAGTCACCTGTTCTCTCTCCATCCAAGCATATGGGAGATTGTTGAGAATGGAATGAAATTTGATAGCTCGGATAGTCCTATATTTATTAATGAACAAATTCATAAAAATGCACAAGCTACTACTGTGTTGTTAGCCTCTTTGTGCAGGGACGAGTATCATAAGGTGAGCGGCTTGGATAATGCCAAGCAGATCTGGGATACCCTCAAGATCTCTCATGAGGGGAACGACATCACCTTGCTCACCAAGATGGAGTTGGTAGAGGGCGAGCTCGGGAGATTTGCAATGATAAGGGGCGAGGAGCCAACCCAAACATACAACCGGATCAAGACCCTCATTAACAAAATAAGGAGCTACGGAAGCACGCGATGGACGGACCACGACATCGTTCGCCTAATGCTAAGGTCCTTTACTGTACTTGATCCACATCTGGTGAACAATATTCGTGAAAATCCTAGGTACACCAAGATGTCGCCCGAAGAAGTTCTTGGGAAGTTCGTGAGCGGGCGAATGATGATCAAGGAGGCAAGATACGTGGACGACGCATTGAATGGTCCAATCAATGAGCCTCAACCCTTTTCTCTCAAGGCAACAAGAAGCAAGGAGGCGCTACCTAGTAAGGTGGCACAAGTTGAGGCCGCAGGGCTAAATGATGAAGAGATGGCTCTCATCATCAAGCGCTTCAAGACGGCGCTAAAGGGTCACAAGGGGCAGCCAAGCAAGACCAAGACAAAGGGGAAGCGCTCATGCTTCAAGTGGGGTAAGATTGGTCATTTTATCGCTAGCTGCCCCGATAATGATAGTGACCAGGAACAGGGGAACACGATGGAAAAGAAGAAGGCATACAAAAAGGCTAAGGGCGAGGCACACCTTGGCAAGGAGTGGGACTCGGATTGTTCGTCATCCGACTCCGACAATGAAGGACTAGCCGCCACCGCCTTCAACAAGTCATCCCTCTTCCCCAACGAGCGTCACACATGCCTCATGGCGAAGGAGAAGAAGGTATGTACTCGAAACAATGCCACTTATGATTCTTCTAGTGATGATGTGTCTAGTGATGAAGAAATAGATTACTCTAGTTTGTTCAAGGGATTAGATAGAACTAAAATAGATAAGATTAATGAATTGATTGATGCCTTGAATGAAAAGGATAGACTTTTAGAGAAACAAGAGGACCTTTTATATGAAGAGCATGACAAATTTGTAGAGGCACAAAAATCTCATGCTTTAGAAGTTAAAAGAAATGAAATGCTTTCTTGTGAACTATCTTCTTGCCATGAGACAATTTCTAGCTTAAGGAGCATAAATGATGATTTGAATGCTAAGTTAGAGATAGCTAGTAAATCTAACTCTTGTGTAGAACATGTTATGATTTGCAATAGGTGTAAAGATTTTGACATTGATGCTTGTAGTGAACACCTAGTTTCAATTTCCAAATTGAATAATGAATTGGCTAGTCTTAATGCTCAACTTAAGACTAGCAAGAATGAATTTGACAAGCTAAAATTTGCAAGGGATGCCTACACGATTGGTAGACACCCCTCAATTAAGGATGGACTTGGCTTCAAGAGGGAAGCCAAGGACTTAACAAGCCATAAGGCTCCCATCTCCGCCAAGGAGAAAGGGAAGACCCCTATGGCTAGTAGTGCTAAAAAGAACCATGTTTTTATGTACCATGATAGAAGACAGTCTTATAGGAGTTGTAATGCTTATGATGCTTTTGACTCTCATGCCATGTTTGCTTCTAGTTCTTCCTATATGCATGGTAGAGATATGTCTAGGAGAAATGTTGTTCACATGCCTAGGAGAAATGTTGTTAATATTCCTAGGAAAGTTAATGAACCTTCTACAATATATCATGCTTGCAATGCTTCATTTGCCATTTGTATAAAGAATAAGAAGGTGATTGCTAGGAAGTTAGGGGCAAGATGCAAGGGAGATAAAACTTGCATTTGGGTCCCTAAGACAATTGTGACTAACCTTGTAGGACCCAATAAGAGTTGGGTACCTAAGACCCAAGCCTAAATTTGCCTTGCAGGTTTATGCATCCGGGGGTTCAAGCTGGATTATCGACAGCGGATGCACAAACCATATGACGGGGGAGAAGAAGATGTTCACCTCCTACGTCAAAAACAAGGATTCCCAAGATTCAATAATATTCGGTGATGGGAACCAAGGCAAGGTAAAAGGGTTAGGTAAAATTGCTATTTCATCCGAGCACTCTATATCTAATGTGTTTTTAGTTGAGTCTCTTGGATATAATTTGTTATCTGTTAGTCAATTATGCAATATGGGATATAATTGTCTATTCACAAATGTAGATGTGACTGTCTTTAGAAGGTGTGATGGTTCACTAGCTTTTAAGGGTATACTAGACGACAAACTTTATTTGGTTGATTTTGCAAAAGAAGAGGCCGGTCTAGATGCATGCTTAATTGCTAAGACTTGCATGGGCTGGCTGTGGCATCGCCGTCTAGCACATGTGGGGATGAAGAACCTCCACAAGCTTCGAAAAAGATAGACCTTGTGCAGCTTGTCAAGCAGGCAAACAGGTGGGAAGCTCTCATCACACCAAAAATGTGATGACCACATCAAGACCTTTGGAGATGCTTCACATGGACCTCTTCAGGACCCGTCGCCTATCTAAGTATAGGAGGAAGTAAGTATGGTCTTGTTATAGTTGATGATTTTTCCCGCTTCACTTGGGTATTCTTTTTGCAGGATAAGTCTGAAACCCAAGGGACCCTCAAGCGCTTCCTAAGGAGAGCTCAAAATGAGTTTGAGCTCAAGGTGAAGAAGATAAGGAGTGACAACGGGTCCGAGTTCAAGAACCTTCAAGTGGAGGAGTTCCTTGAGGAGGAGGGGATCAAGCACGAGTTCTCCGCTCCCTACACACCACAGCAAAATGGTGTGGTAGAGAGGAAGAACAGGACGCTCATCGATATGGCAAGGACGATGCTTGGAGAGTTCAAGACCCCCGAGCGGTTTTGGTCGGAAGCTGTGAACACGGCTTGCCACGCCATCAACCGGGTCTACCTTCACCGCCTCCTCAAGAAGACTTCGTATGAGCTGCTAACTGGTAACAAACCCAATGTTTCGTATTTCCGAGTTTTTGGGAGTAAATGCTACATTCTAGTGAAGAAGAGTAGGAATTCCAAATTTTCTCCCAAAGCAGTAGAAGGGTTTTTGTTAGGTTATGACTCAAATACAAAGGCGTATAGGGTCTTCAACAAATCATCGGGTTTGGTTGAAGTCTCTAGCGACGTTGTATTTGATGAGACTAATGGCTCTCCAAGAGAGCAAGTTGTTGATCTTGATGATATAGATGAAGAAGACGTTCCAACAGCCGCAATGTGCACCATGGCGATTGGAGATGTGAGGCCACAGGAACAAAATAAGCAAGATCAACCTTCTTCCTCAACAATGGTGCATCCCCCAACTCAAGACGATGAACAGGTTCATCAAGAGGAGGAGTATGATCAAGGGGGAGCACAAGATGATCATGTAATGGAGGAAGAAGCACAACCGGCACCTCCAACTCAAGTCCGGGCGATGATTCAAAGGGATCATCCCGTCGACCAGATTTTGGGTGATATTAGCAAGGGAGTAACTACTCGATCTCGATTAGTTAATTTTTGTGAGCATTACTCCTTTGTCTCTTCTATTGAGCCTTTCAGGGTAGAGGAGGCATTGCTAGATCCGGACTGAGTGTTGGCCATGCAAGAGGAGCTCAACAACTTCAAGAGAAATGAAGTTTGGACACTAGTGCCTCGTCCCAAGCAAAATGTTGTGGGAACCAAGTGGGTGTTTCGCAACAAACAAGACGAGCACGGGGTGGTGACAAGGAACAAGGCACGACTTGTGGCAAAAGGTTATGTCCAAGTTGCAGGTTTGGACTTTGAGGAGACTTTTGCTCCTGTGGCTAGGCTAGAGTCCATTCGTATTTTGCTAGCATATGCCGCTCACCATTCTTTCAGGTTGTTCCAAATGGATGTGAAGAGCGCTTTCCTCAATGGGCCAATCAAGGAGGAGGTGTACGTAGAGCAACCCCCTGGCTTCGAGGATGAACGGTACCCCAACCACGTGTGTAAGCTCTCTAAGGCGCTCTATGGACTTAAGCAAGCCCCAAGAGCATGGTATGAATGCCTTAGAGACTTTTTAATTGCTAATGCTTTCAAGGTTGGGAAAGCCGATCCAACTCTTTTTACTAAGACTTGCGATGGTGATCTTTTTGTGTGCCAAATTTATGTCGATGACATAATATTTGGTTCCACTAACCAAAAGTCTTGTGAAGAGTTTAGCAGGGTGATGACGCAGAAATTCGAGATGTCGATGATGGGCGAGTTGAACTACTTCCTTGGGTTTCAAGTGAAGCAACTCAAGGACAGCACCTTCATCTCCCAAACAAAATACACGCAAGACTTGCTAAAGCGGTTTGGGATGAAGGACGCTAGGCCCACAAAGACTCCCATGGGGACCGACGGACACACCGACCTCAACAAAGGAGGTAAATCCGTTGATCAAAAGGCATACCGGTCAATGATAGGGTCTTTACTTTATTTATGTGCTAGTAGACCGGATATTATGCTCAGCGTATGCATGTGTGCTAGATTTCAATCCGATCCTAAGGAGTGTCACTTAGTGGCGGTGAAGCGAATTTTTAGATATTTAGTCGCTACTCCTTGCTTTGGGATCTGGTATCCAAAGGGGTCTACTTTTGACTTGATTGGATATTCAGATTCCGACTATGCCGGATGTAAGGTCGATAGAAAGAGTACATCTGGGACATGCCAATTCTTAGGAAGGTCCCTGGTGTCATGGAGTTCTAAGAAACAAACTTCCGTTGCCCTATCCACCGCTGAAGCCGAGTATGTTGCCGCAGGACAGTGTTGCACGTAACTACTTTGGATGAGGCAAACCCTTAGGGACTTTGGCTACAATTTGAGCAAAGTCCCACTCCTATGTGATAATGAGAGTGCTATCTGCATGGCGGATAATCCTGTTCAACACAGCCACACAAAGCACATAGACATCCGGCATCACTTTTTGAGAGACCACCAGCAAAAGGGAGATATCGAAGTGTTTTATGTTAGCTCCGAGAACCAGCTAGCCGATATCTTTACCAAGCCTTTAGATGAGCAGACCTTTTGCAAGTTGCATAGTGAGCTAAATGTCTTAGATTCGCGGAACTTGGATTAATTCATAGCATACATGTGTTTCATGCTTTGATCATGTTCCTTTAAGCATTTTGTTGATTATTTATGGTGCTCAAGTTGTACAAGCACTCCCCGGACCTTACAAGTCCATTTGCAAGTGATGCACAAATTTAGGGGGAGATGTGCTACAACTTGACCCTTTGAGACTAACCGTGTGCTTGAGCTTGCTTAATTTAGTCTCAAAGGAGGTTTGAAAGGGAAAAGGTGGACTTGGACCATGCAAGACTTCCACTGCACTCCGATGAAAGAGTAACCTTTTCCAAGTTCATCTTTGTACTCTTGTTGCCTTTTTACTCTTAGTTGAAGATTTTGGTGAGGCAATGGGGTTAAAGGGCCAAAATTGATCCCGTTTTGGTGCTTGATGCCAAAGGGGGAGAAAATAAGGCCAAAGCAAGAAATGGATCAGCTACCACTTGAGAATTTTGAAAAAGTAGAGTTAGAGTTTTTGTTTGTCAAAATACTCTTGTTTGCCGCTTATTGTCAAAAGTTGGTCTCTTGTGGGGAGAAGGCTTAATTATGGGAAAAGGGGGGAGTTTTTGAATCCTTGATCAATTTCTCGTGAAATATCTCTCTTTATGTTTCAACATGTGTGTTTGACTTAGAGATAGGAAATTGAGTTTGATTTGCAAAAACAAACCAAGTGGTGGCAAAGAATGATCCATATATGTCAAATTTGAATCAAAACAATTTTGAGTTCTTATTTGAATTGATTTTGAACTTGTTCTACTTGCTTTATGTTGTGTTGGCATAAATCACCAAAAAGGGGGAGATTGAAAGGGAAATGTGCCCTTGGGCCATTTCTAAGTATTTTGGTGATTTAGTGTCCAACACAAGTGCCTAAGTGTTAAATGGTGGAAAAAGTACAAATCAAGTATAAAGGTATGTTTCTCAGACTTAGTACATTGTTTTAGAGACTAATGTATTGTGTCTAAGTGCTGGAAACAGGAAAAATCAAGTTGAAATTAAAGATGGCTTTGTTTAGCCAAAGTCAGCTCTGTCTGGGTGCACCGGACTGTCCGGTGGGGCACCGGACAGTGTCCGGTGCGCCAGGCTGGCTCAGGCGAACTTGCTGCTCTCGGGAAGTGATTAACGGCGTACGGCTAAAATTCACTGGACTGTCCGGTGAGCCAACGGTCGGCCAGGCCAACGGTCGGCCGCGCGATCCGCGCGGGACACGTGGCCGAGCCAACGGCTAGTAGGGGGCACCGGACTGTCCGGTGTGCACCGGACAGTGTCTGGTGCGCCAACGGTCGGCTTCGCCAAAGAAGGAAAGAAATCAGCACCAGACAGTGTCCGGTGGTGCACCGGACTGTCCGGTGCGCCAGGCGACAGAAGGCAAAAATTGCCTTCCTGGAATACTCTCAACGGCTCCTAGCTGCCTTGGGGCTATAAAAGGGACCCCTAGGCGCATGGAGGAGTATACCAATCATTCTCAAAGCATTCCTAAGCACTAAGACATCGATTCCGCACTTTTGATTCCTTGCGATAGCAATTAGAGCTCTAGTTGAGTTGTGAACTCACTGAGTCGTGTTGTGAGCTCTTGTTGCAACTTGTGTGCGTGGTGTTGCTGTGATTTCTTGTCTTGACTGTGTTGCTCATCCCTCCCTTACTCCATGCTTCTTTGTGAATTTCAAGTGTAAGGGCGAGAGGCTCCAAAGTGTGGAGATTCCACTAGTACAATTTGGCTCTATACAAGCGGTAGGCTTTTTACATCACATGCGGTTCGGTTAGAAAACCGCCTGTGATGTCCCAGGCGGTTCAGTACGTCTGTGATGTAATAGTATCACAAGCGGTTTTTGTTTAGGACCACCTGTGGTGCTCTATCCTTTTCACAAACGGACCCTAAGAAAAAACCGCCTGTGATTGTAAAAATATGAAAATACAATTTAAATATGAAAATAATTTTAATTTTTAACAGAAATATGCAAATACAATTTAAATGAATTAATATTTAATTTTTAACAATAATATGCAAATACAATTTAAATGAATTATAATAGCACACATAGATAACTAGAGAGATTTTAAATTAATTGGCAACCACAATTCATAGTCGATCATACATGATAACAAATACAATTTGATTCATACAATTTTTCATGAACTACCATTTTTCCGCATGTATGGCTTTAAGTTCTTATCAATTTTCTTTTCCACACGCTTGATTCTCTCTGGACCGTTAAAGACGAACATCTCTTCATACTTATTGTATTCCTCATCTTGGTCTCCCACATTCTCAACTCCAACAATTTTTTGCTTTCCAGAAATAACTACATGCATCTTCTCATCTGCTGGATCGAGTACATAGAACACTTGTGCAACACATTCAACGAGAACCCACGGGTCATCTTTATATCCTACTTTCTTTAAGTCTACCAGTGTGAGTCCGTAGTTATCCACTATCACCCCCACGGGATGTTGTACCCATTGGCACTTAAATAAGGGTATTTTCATGCTTGGGCCATAATCAAGTTCCCATATTTCCTCTATGAATCCAAAATATGTGGTCTTCTGTCCATGTAGGTCAAAAGCATCGATACGAACACCGCTATTTTGTGCAACACTTTTCATGTCTTTTGATTTAGTGTAGAATGTGTACCCATTGATGTCATATGCTTGCCATGATGTCACAAAACACGATGGCCCAGAAGCCAAATTCTTCATTGTTTTCTCTTCCAAAGAGTCTCCGAATGGGATGTTTTTGTCCATCAACCATTCGCTGAAACGATGTTTGTGCTCCCTCATGATCCAGTCCTCTGTGCGGTTCTGATTTTCTTTACGAAGCTCATCCAGGTGTTCCTCTATGTAAGGCTCGGCTATCGTGAGATGTTGTAGTACACTACCATGAGCACAATGTACTAGCTTGTAATACTCAACGCGAAAAGTTTTCTTGCCCATTCTCCCTCTCCCACATAGTTTACCCTCATGTTTAGGTACAGGCACACCTATCATTGTTCTGTCATTGATGTAATCTTTACAGCTCTGAATCACTTCTTCTGTAGTGTATCCCTCCATGATTGAACCCTCTGGGTGAGCGCGATTTCACACGTAACCTTTTAATACTCCCAGGTATCGCTCCAACTGAAACATATGATGTAAATATAGTGGCCCTAATATTTTTATCTGATCCACGAGATGTATGATTAGGTGTACTTGCATATCAAAAAATGATGGAGGAAAACACATTTCAAGCTTGCACATAGTCTCGATGATGTATGCCTTTAGATAGTACAAGTCTTCTAAAGCTATTACTTTTTGTGAAACCGCATTGAAAAAGTAACACAAGCGTGTGATGACAACTTTGACATGCTCTGTTTTGAGGGCTCTTACCGCAATTGGGAGGAACACCGTCATCATCACATGGCAGTCATGAGAGTTGTAGCCAAATAGAGACAAGTCCTTCATTCTGACTAGTCTGCTGATATTGGATGAGAAACCTGTGGGCACTTTGACCCCACGCAAACATTTGCAAATCTTTGTTCTCTCTTCAACTGACAAGTTGTAGCTAGCTGGGGGGAGGTAAGGCTTCCCTTTGCCACTATCCACTGGATGAAGTTCCAGTCTGATTTGAAGATCTACTAGATCATTGCGTGATTTGAGTCCATCTTTTGTCTTACTCGGCATGCCCAGCAAGGTTCCAATGATGCTGTCAAAAACATTTTTTGTTACATGCATCAAATCAATGCTGTGGCAAATTTCCATAACCTTCCAGTATGGGAGGTACTTGAAAAAAATTGATTGCTTCTTGAAAGTTGTGTAAGTTGAAGGGTCAGTTCTCTTTCTCTTTTCTCCTTTGTTTTTTCCCTTTCCGAATACAACATAAATGTTCTTTACAATTTCAAAAACAAGTTTCCCACTATAAGGCTTTGGTGCACCTTCACTTTCCAGTTGATTGTTAAATTCCGCTTTCATCTTTCGGTACTTATGCTGCTTCATCAAGAACCGTCTGTGTCCCATGAACACCAACTTCTTGGATGATTTAAAGTACATGGAAGCAGTTCCATCGACACACACTACACAACCATTCTTTCCTTTAGTCTTTTGCCCTGATAGTGTGGCGCCACCGGGAGAATCATGGATGGTAACAAATATAATTGCTCTTAAGTTGAAATACTCATGGTAATACTCATCCCATATTCTAACTCCTTCATTCCAGAGCTTTGTCATATCTTCCATAAGAGGTTCTAGGAACACATCAATATCAACACCAGCTGATTTCGGACCTTGAATAAGAATAGTCAACATAATGTACTTTCTTTTGTGACACAGCCATGATGGAAGGTTGTACATCGTTAAAGTCACAGGCTAGGTGCTATGTACACTTCTTTTTTCACCAAATGGATTCATTCCGTCTGTACCCAAAGCAAATCTTACATTTCTGGTTTCTTTGGCAAACTCAGGATACATAAGATCGAAATTTTTCCATTGTGATGCATCAGCAGGGTGTCGAATCTGTTTGTTATTCTGCTTGCGATTTTCAGTATGCCAACGCATAAGCTCAGCCTCCCTAGGATTTGAGAACAAACGTTTTAAGCGATCAATTACTGGAAGATACCACATCACCAAAGCTGGGTTCTTTGACTTCTTTTTCCCATCCATGTCATCAAAAGTGTCATCGTCACTTTCAGGTCCAATAGTGGATTTCTTGTTTTTATTTTTCTTCGGGAATTTTTTTACACAGTCTTGATTGTAGCTCTTCTTGTATCGACATAAATTGCAAACTGGGCATCTTGATGCGTTCTCAAAATCGCCACGATACAGAATACAACGGTTCGGACATGCATGATTTTTTTGCACACCCAGAGCTATGGGAGATATAAGCTTCTTCGCTTTATAAGTGCTTGTTGGTAGTTTGTTGGGTTTTGGTAGTAATTGGGACAGAAAATTCAAAAGATCTGTGAAGCTAGTATCAGACCATCCGGTGCTAGCCTTCAACTTCAGAAGTTCTAGAACTGTACGCAGTGTAGTAAACTCTTTGTCACAACCCTTTGATTCATCATATAAAGGTTCTTTTGAAGCACTTACCAGTCCCTCCATTTTAGATAGCCCTTTCTGCGATCCCACAGAACTCAACATTTCTGGTTCCATATGGCGCAACATCTCTTCGCAATCAAATTCTTCAAAATCTTGATTAGCATCCACATTATCCACTTTACCATCAACTTTAAGATCTAAAATTCCGACAACTCTCTCGTCATTACCAGGCACTTCACACGGATCCAACTCACCATGTTCTGACCATATCGTGTAATTGTTTTTAAACCCTCTTTTTAGCAGATGTGATTGGATTACTCCTGTATCTCTCCAAGCTATCTTATTATCACAGTCGATGCACGGACATAATATCTCCTTGCTCTTTCGCAAATTCGCGTGCTTTTTGGCCGCTTCAATAAACCTTCTCAAATTTCGAATATACAACGGATGTGGTCTTGGCACATTGTACATCCAACCTCAGTCCATTACCTATCCTTATATTGATTAACATCAATAAAATCATTAATTAATTGAATTCATCCATAAAACATGAAACAAATTGATATGTATGAAAATAAAACAAACATTAATTGCAACAATAGATACCTTGAGGTGAGACAATTGTGTTTTTAAAGAATCTTTAAACTAGATCAACTATTATAAGTCCAAATCTTGAATTCCAAAGTTTTTCTTCAAATCCGTTCTATATTACAAAATTGAGGCAAAAAATTGCATCAAAATGAGAAAGAAAACAAATGGAGATCATATATATGCATAAACTATTGAAATCAATCAATAAACTCAAAAACAAACCTTCTCCCTGTAGATCTCAAAAAAAACTCGTCGCCGCTACAGTGCTGTGAATTAGGGTTCTGCAAGTTAGGGTTCTGGAACCCGCGGGGGGCTAGCCCTTTTATAGTGTACACACATCACAGGCGGATATTTAGCAAAACCGCCTGTGATAGATAACATCACAGGCGGTTTTTTACGTCGACCGCCTGTGAAGTTAATTTATCACAGGCGGTCAGAATTAACAAACGCCTGTGATGTTGTCTATCACAGGCGGTTTTGCTAAATATCCGCCTGGGATTCTTTACAATATAAAAGGCTCGTTGGTCGGCAGGAACCCTAACTCTTCCCGCCCGAGCTGACACAGTTGCGCCGCCAGGCTGCCGCCGTGTCCCCGTCCCCGAGCACGAACCCGAGCGCCGCCGTCCCCGTCCCCGAGCTCGAGCGCCGCCGTCCCCGTCCCTAAGCCCGAGCGCCGCCATCCCCGAGCGCCCGAGCGCCGCCGTCCCCGAGCGCCCGAGCAACGCCGTCCCCTTCACCGAGCCCGAGCACCGTCGTTCCCTTCACCGAGCTCGAGCCCCGCCGTCCTCGTCCCCCAGCCCGAGCGCCGCCGTCCCCGAGCGCCCGAGCAACGCCGTCCCCGAGACCGAGCCCGAGCGCCGCCGTCCCCTTCACCGAGCCCGAGCGCCCGCCGTCCCCGAGCCCGAGCGCCGAGTCCCCGAGCCCAAGCGCCGCCGTCACGGTCCCCGAGCCCGAAGCGCCACCGTCCACGAGCTCTGTCTTCTTCCTCTCGATAAGGTCGAAGTTCAGGTTCCATTTCTTCTTCCCCGAGCTCTTAATTCAGTTCAAGCAATGTTCAGGTTCCATTGGCTACAAGCAAGCAATGTTCTATTGGCTACAAGCAAGCAATGTTCAGGTTCCATTGGCTACAAGCAAGCAATGTTCTACAAATTGTGTATATGCATTCTTATTTCAGTTCAAGAGCCAAGCAGAATTGTGTATTTCATTGTGTATATTTCAGTTCAAGTACTTGGAGTATTTCATTGTGTATATTTCATAAGTGCATATTGACAAATTGTGTATATGCATTCTGCCCAATCGATGGCTATCCCTGATTATCAGTGCTTAGATTAAATGTTTGTCAATATGCTTATTGCTTATTGTTTGGTTATTGCTTATTGCTTATTGTTTGCATATTCATAAGTGCATATTTTCACTTACATATATTGTCAATATGCTTATTGCTTATTGTTTGGTTCTCAATTACTTCTCATGTATCAGTTTTTTTTATTTCTTTTATCCCTGTTGATTAAATGTTTGTATACCATTAAGGTGTTAGTATCCTTCGAATGAAGTCTATTTTTAGTGTTTTTTGACTACCTATCTTTGTTTGATAATCATTAGGCCAAATGTGCTTATGGCCACATACATCATGGAAGTACATAGCCATGACAATGTTATTATCTCCCTATGTTATAAAACTTGTTCTTATCTCCCTTCTAAGTTTTTTGAATACCTATCTTTGCTTCCCAACCCTATGTTATAAGACTTGTTCTTATCTCCCATCTTTGACTTGTTCATAGCCATGACAATGTTATTTGGACCCTTCTTTTTGCTCTATGAGCCACATCCTTGTTTTCCCTCTGATCCCTGCCTTTGTTGCCTTTGTTCTTTTGATTGTGAGACTTGGTCATTTTCAGTTTCAGAGATGGAAAAAGAGCCACTTGACATGGTTGAGACCTCAGTTCGAGTCATCGAGACACATGTTGACATCATTCGCAGTCTAGTGACTGATGGGGTTGTGGATACTAGTGAACCAGAATCAGTGTACACACTTAAGACCACTTTGTTTCAAATTGGAGATGTATGCGACATGCTTGAGAAGTGTGCTCTGTCCATCAAAAAGTATGCTGACTCCAAGAGGGCTAAAATTATTCAAGATGAACCCTGCAATATGCTGAAGATGATGAAGCTGCAGATGATTTGGAGGAACTCCCAAGCCCAGATCTCCTTACTCAAGCCGACATATTGGAAAAATATTTTGGAATTGAGTATGATAGCGACCAGTCAAGGGGTTGTTGATGTTTAGTCCTAAACAACACGATATGAGTATCGTAGGTTTCACTCTTAGAGATAATGTATTTTGTATGAACCTCTTAGAGAGTGTCAAGTCAATGAACTATCTTCGAGTACTATTGTCAAGTCAATGAACTATCTTCGATATGATGTATTTGTTTTCCATAGTGATATCGATGGTGTCGAGTAGCACCAAATTTGGACTTGTGTCCATATCTATAGATGCTAGTAGTTGAGCACTAGCGCCTAAAATCTTGACTACCTCCTCCCTATTCTCTGTTTGGGACTTATATGGAGAATGGCATCGGCTAAATGCCTGAAT
Source organism: Zea luxurians (assembly GCA_029449295.1). NCBI lineage: Eukaryota > Viridiplantae > Streptophyta > Magnoliopsida > Poales > Poaceae > Zea > Zea luxurians. Next base: position 4,394,407 of record JAOPSE010000005.1, on the reverse strand, counting down.
CGGGTCGGGAAGCACGGAGCAGATAGAAGTGCACTTTCCAATGTAGTTAGACAGAGAAGGCATCGTTGTGATGTTATAATGCTGAAGGACACCAAGAAGAGATTATGGCCTGTCATCCACCACCACTGCTCGTTATTTGTGGGCTTCACCGAGGGCTGGAAACATTTGGTGACAGCAAATGACCTTCGGGCTGGGGACGTCTGCGAGCTTGTTAAGGGGCCAGACGATGGTGAGCCGGTGTACTATGTCCGGATGTGTGGTCACAAAATTTAAAGCCGCCCCGGCTTCATGTGTGCGCTTCTCTTCTCTTAGGTGGGGTGCTAAGTGATCTTAGTAGCCGACATAAGAGAAGAGAAGTGCACAGATGAAGCCGGGGTGGCTTTAAATTTTGTGACCACACATCCGGACAGAGTACACCGGCTCACCATCGTCTGGCCCCATAACAATCTCGCAGACGTCCCCAGTACGAAGGTCGTTTGCTATCACCAAATGTTTCCAGCCCTCGGTGAAGCCCACAAATAACGAGCAGTGGTGGTGGATGACAGGCCATAATCTCTTTTTGGTGTCCTTCAGCATTATAACATCACAGCGATGCCTTCTCTGTCTAACTACATTGGAAAGTGCACTTCTATCTGCTCCGTGCTTCCCGACCCGATCCTGCCTCGGAGGCGGGTTTGGACTTTCTGTTTGGGGAGTAAAGGAGGGACACGAAGGCGGGTTTGGGCTCGATTTCTTTTGAATCACCTTTTCTCCAAGTTCCCTTATTGATGGAACCAGTATATCAGACTAACAGTATATCCCTCTATCGATGGAACCAGCTTGAATGGCAGACAACGAGCAGCCTAGGATGGATGTGGTCTGCACCGGTGCGTCTAACAAAGTTGATGAAGACGCGACCAAACTTGAATGGCAGACAACGAGCAGCTCCGGTGAAGGGAGCGGGGAGGATAGTTCTAGTGACGACAATCCTTGTACTCCTATACCTCCAAGGAAGAAAAAAACATCAGATGAGCTTGATGCCGACTATATTCCCAACGATGAAGAGGTAAATAGAAATATGCCGACTATATTCTAAAATAATGTTCATATATGAAAGGCCGTTAATTGTTTCAATATATAGATTTCAAATGAAGAGAAGAAAGAGGATGCATGTTCTACACGAAACACGGAGGATGCTCCGATGCCTGAATCATTCGTTTCACATAAGCGGAAACGAGGGCGACGAGGTCCGAATCAGATGAAAGAAGGTGCAGTTATGTACGTAACAAAACTAAATGCAGAGGGGTTTTCTGAAGAACCACTTGACGTGGTTACAAAGTTTCGAAATTCCTGCGGGTCTACTGTTAGAGATATAGTGCCAATCACACTTCAAAAATGGAAGGATTTAGATGAAGACACCCGCAATAAGCTATGGGCTAAGTTGTCTGAGTCATTCAAGTTCCCAAAAGGCATAGAGGATGCAGTAAGGAAGTCGATGCTCTCTGCTATGGCCAAGATGTTTCGTGGGTGGAAGGCCGAGATGAATAGGGAATTTGTTAAGAAGAATAAGGTTCCTCCGCCCAAGAAAATGGGGAAAATCACTCAAGCTCAGTGGGAGGAATTTGTTCGTCAGAAGACCGAACTGAAGGCCAAAGAACTGGGCGAAACTAATTCTCAGAGGGCGAAGATGAACAAACACCCCCATCGCCTGGGGTCAACCGGATATCACCATAAAGTTGTGTAGTGGAACAGGATAATCGAGGAAGCATTAGCTAACGGCACTTTGGACCCAATATTAAAAGATATCGATGAGCGAGCTATTCGTTGGATCTTAGGTCGGGCAGGTTTGAGTGAGGATGGCAAACTTTTGCATCCAGAATTGGTAGGCGAAGTTTCGACAAAAATTCAAGAATATGCAGATAAGAGAAAAAAGGAGAATTTAAGCCTCGGAGGGAGAATGACATACTAACTGCAGCACTAGGCAATCCTGAACACACTGGACGGGCTCGGGGAATCTCTTCTAAGATTTCCTGGAGAGAGGCGTTTCCGGAGTATGCGTCATCATATAGGAAACACGAGAAGTCGAAAAGGACCCTTGAAGAGACTATTGATGAAAGGGTACAAAAGGCTATTAATGACGTGATGAACAAAATGAAGAAAACAGAATGCATATCATTTGAACTTAAGCCAAGCCACATGAGTCCACCTATAGTCCCTAGCAGCGTAGGATCTGTGCAAGACTTGACCAAGTACCCTGTAGACGATATTGTTGAGGACAAGCCTTGCTTTCTTCATATTCCAATCAATTGATCTGGGACAAAAACAAAGCAAGCTGCTACTGGTTTGGTAAAACTAGGACTTGTTAACTACAAGGATAATCCTGTCCCGCCACACTATGCTGTGGTCTAAGTTCTAGAAATCACAGACAGTGGTTGTGAAGATTGGGAGATAGATTTTCCAGTTGAGGGGATCATAACTTTGCAGGAGGCAATGAACGAGTTGGTCCTTTGGCATCGACGCAACATCAAGTTGGGTGATGAGTCGAATTCAACACCAATGCAACAAAAAGATAGTTCGATCATTCCACACCCCATGGTGCAGGAAAATATGACACCGACCTCCAAAAAAATCGTTGAAACGATCATATCGCCTCTTGCGAAGGACCTCGACGAGGGGGACGTAGACAAAATCGTTCCTCAGAATGTCGACTTCAACATCAAAAAGGAACCAAAGGTTGGCACCAATGTTGAAGGGCCAACTATTTCAAAGAAAATTCATAAGCGAATCGCCACTGACGATGTCAAGAAACCGTCAGAATCAGTGTCACGCTACCTGCATAAATTGCAGAGAGTTATGACAAATCAATCAAAAGCGGAATCAGCATCTCATGGAGTAGGCACACGGTCCCAAATAGACAATTTCGAAGTATGGGAAGAAGATGGAATGATTCATACTCGAGAATCATTACGTCTTAAAACCAATATCTCGGTATACAAGAAGGAGGATGTTCCTCCAAAATTTGTGAATGGGAGGCCGTTCTTGACGACGGTGCAACTTTCTAAGTTGTCGACTCCGGAGATTAGAATGCATGAGTGGTACATGGTGGCTAGCAACAAATACAAACTCGAGGACTTAACATTTGTTGTGCCAGAAGATGCATTTTGGAGCAATGATCATATAGATCCTGTGCGGCATTTATTCTTTGACGATCTCTGGTCGTTGTACCACCGACAAAGGATGGAAACCAACTACTTAACCCTCTTTTGCTTGTAAGTACCTCTAAACTTTCATATTTGTTAGTTTTGTACACGCACACATAAACGAGAGTCTAACAATTAACACTATTACACGTAGGATGCAATACATGGATGATAAGAAGAAACAACTTAAGACAGGGTTTCTTGACCCGTTGATGATATCCCAAGCTCGCTACAAAGTAGTTGCTCGGAGGCATGGAGAAGAATACAAAGACTTGGACGATGCTGAATTTGAGAAAGCCGTCAAACAGAATCAGAGAAAGAAAATGAAGGTAATGGCGGCATACATTGGACGAGCCATGTATAATCATGTACAACATGGCAAGGACTTAATAATAGCTCCGCACCACTTTAAGTAAGTTATCGACATGGTTTAATTTTGAACTATAAATTATGGCAATCATGATCTTAACATGTGTTTTCGTCTATGTCTATATAGTGACCACTACATTTGTATCATGATCTTTCCAAAGGATGGTAAAGTCGTGGTCTTCGACTCACTGAGAATGGAAAAGGCTACGTATAATGACTTCTTGAAGATTTTAGAGAAATATGATTATTATTGCACACTTGTACTTATTACAACTTAACAAATGTATTCTTAATCTCACAATGCTATTCTTATATGCAGTGCATACTGTTTTTATTGGAAAGATCTTGGCGGCGAACATCCAGAGGACAAGCCTAATTTGTCAATATCATTATTTCCATATGGTGACAAACAACCTCCGGGTACTGTCCTGTGCGGTTATTATGTATGCGAATGGTGTCGTGTCACCTTCCATTACATGGTCAATCGTGAGGATGTAAGTTCGCTATCATTGTCTATGTTGCAATTTTTATGTTATATTGTTGCTCATCACATTACTCTTAGCACTGCTTGTTTTTTGCTTTCATTGCAGGTTCCTAAATCCAAGATCAATGCTGAATGGTTAGAAAGAGATATGGTTTCCGTCGGCGTGGCTAAGGTTGTAAGAGACTTGCTTTACTTTATGCGCCGTGAAGTTCTTCATCAACAAGGGCTATTCTACAATACAAATGGAAATTTGCAACAATTCCCAGAACTAAGTTTGTACACAATATCACACAGTGTTTAGGTCTTTAGTTAGGAACTTTAGATGTTTAGTTGTCTATGGAACTTTGAGATGTTTAGTTGTCTATGGAATTTGATATGTGTATAAATCTGTGTATGATGATGGAACTTGATATGTGGATGAATCTGTGTATTATGGAACTTGATATGTATAAATCTGTGTATGCAATCTGTGTGAATCTGTGTATGAAATCTGTGTATAATCTGTGTTTGAAAATTCTGTATATGAATCTGTATATTAAAAACCATCTGTGATTTATATTGTATGCAGTCGGACTTATATTAAAAACCACCTGTGATGTGTGGCTAACACAAGCGGCTAGGATAAGAAACCGCCTGTGATGTGTGGCTATCACAGGCGGTTCCTTTGAACTGGACCGCCTGTAATGTATGTCTTTCACAGGCGGTTTTTGATTGACCGCATGTGATGTTGTTTTACATCACAGGCGGTGCACCACAAGCGGTTCCTGGAACCGCCTGTGAAGAGGCGAACCAACCCGCCTGTATAGAGGTTTGCTGTAGTAGTGTTCCTCGCAAACAGGATATAGTAAAGCAAGCAAAACACCGTGGTATTCAAGTGGGTCTTTGGACCGCTTGAGAGGGGTTGATTGCAACCCTCGTCCGTTGGGACGCCACAACGTGGAGTAGGCAAGCGCTGGTCTTGGCCGAACCACGGGATAAACCAATGTGCCATCTCTGTGATTGATCTCTTGTGGTTATTGTGTTTTGTTGAGACTCCTCTCTAGCCACTTGGCATTATCGTGCTAACGCCTAATCAAGTTTTTGTGGATTAAGTTTCAAGTTTCACAGGATCACCTATTCACCCCCCCTCTAGGTGCTCTCAATCTTCTCTGTGTTTGTCTTTGCTATTGATTCAAGGAAGTCGAGATTCATCTCTTCGGAAAGGCTTAGCTTCGACTCATCGACAGCTTTCTTGTCTTCAGACATCTTCGAAAATGCCAAGAAAGTGCTCTCAAAGACGAAGCTTAAAAATTTAAAAAAGCCAGGCTAGTGTTGGTGTGCAAAGAGCTAAAAATTAGGAAGGCAAGAGCAGACGGCAAGAAAGCATGCTAAATGTGCTCGCAGTGTGTTCTTATTAATACGCCCAATGTGTTGCAAGTGGCAGGGCCCCACTTGTCATTGACTATTGCTATTCTAGCAAAGGAAAGGTGTTTTTTCGGACCTTCGGCTTAAGGCCTTCGTCCATATCGCAATCTGAATTTATTATTCTAGCAAATTAATATTGCGAGGGGCTACTGTTGGGGGCCTTCGGCTTCCGAAGGTCCTCAAAAACATGATTTGACAATGTTTTCCAAGTTGAAATATGTGAACAGGTATCTTCGGAATCGGTTCATGAGCATACAAGAGCATGGTCAGGACGAAGCCTGAGCGAGACGAAAGGTGATTATGACGAAGGACAAGGTGATCACGAAGCTGTGCGCAGAAAAGCTTCGGCATGACAACAGAAAAGGGGAACCGACTTAAAGATGAAAAGGCAAATTAGACCTCGAAGAATTACTATAGAGTTATTAGCAAATGTAAAGGGCATGAATGTAATTCTACATGGGATGCGGCGAGGACTTCGCAACCCTCTATCGCTGAGCAGGTGTAAATAGGAGTAGGCCCACTGTTGGGGACTTGTTCTCAAATGCTATGAATTAAGAACAAGGCAACACAAAATGTTAAAGGTTAAAGCCCTTCGTCCTTCGAAGCATTATTTCCCTTAGGATATAATGATCTCCAGACGAAGGTCATGAAGGACATACCTTTATCATCGCAGTATACAATAATGAAAGGAGAAGCATGTGAAGTATGAAAAACGACATGAATGATTATGTAACATTATTAACTCATCTTTTATTATCTTATCATGAATGAATAGAAATAATACAGAATTACATTTGTACCTTCGGCTTGACAGAAGGAGATAATACAAGCGTAATGCACGAGCAGGTACAAATCGGCGTGAACAGTACGGGGGTACTGTTCATCTATTTATAGGCACAGGGCGTAGCCTGTGTGAAATTACATTTAAACCCTTTACAATCGATTACATTCATGACACAAACTATCATGGGTCAATCTGTCTTTTCATCTTTAAGTCGGTGCAACCCTTCGTCTTAAGGCATGTTGTTATGCCGAAGTTCCCTGGAAGGTAGCTTCAGCGTTATTTTTGTGCTGATCTTCCGAAAGTGTTTCTTCTTACAGGACCTTCGGCTACGAAGCAGACCCCCAACAGTAGCCCCTGCGCGGTGCTAGATCATTTTTCGTAATAAGCTTGATCCGTGAAAAATTGTCCTAGGCTTCGGAATGCCGAAGGTCCAAAAAACACCTTCCCTAAGCTCGTTGCCGAGAAACGATTAAAATTATCTGAGCTCAGGGTTGTCCCACCGTCCAGCGGGTACGCGCGACCTGCCGATTCATCTCGCACGCATCGTGGTCCACCGTTCAGTGAGTGTGGGTGACTGCTGAGCGGGTACAGGTGACTTGACGATTCACCTTCACACCTGTAGCACTATATAAACAGATGGGTAGGTGTGAAGTTACCACAACATTCATTGCTATTGCACTGTTGTGCTGCTGAAAAATTTAACCATAGCCGAAGCTTTCTCATCGCATTCTCAAGCAAAGCATCATTTTGATCTAGCTTTGTCATAAGAAGGAGCTTCATCAGAACTACAAAAATCATCAACTTTCGTAAAAACTGCAAGGAATTCAACACCTGATGGCCAGAGTTTGTTCAACTGTTGACCCACGACGGAGAGGAGGCTGAAGCCATAGAGACTGCCTCGATCTCTGAAGTGATGAAACAATCGGGAATGGTTGTGACAGAGGTAGCTGCTGATGAAGGTGCATCTGCTGCCAAAGCTGAATATGCTGACATTGAAGAAGATGTTGTTGATGAAGAATTGGGAGATTATAATACCCTCATGCTAGCCAAACCTAGTCACTTGGACTTTGGAAAATCTACCGTTTCTAAGGCTGATATGCCTATGATGATAAAGCTAGGATACTTCGGGGAAGCTGAGAGAAGATGGTTTCCTAACGCTATCGTTAGGCTCAGCGTCTTCATCTGGGCTCTCCGAAGCCAAGGAATAGACCCAAATGCCAAAGCCTTCTGCCGAGTGCACGAGCTTCATTATCAGACAAAGGCCAGAGAAATTGGTCTTCATGAGAATTTTGGTTGTTACAACTTCGCCTACCACAAAGATATGAAGACCCCATTGGTTAGCTATCGCACCAAGTGGCCAACGGGTTGGAAAAATGAGTGGTTTTATGTGAAGGCCGATGAGAAGAAGAGGGAGAAGCTCAAGACGTTAGTACTGAGCCCTCTGAGTTTGAGCTATGGGTTGACTAGGCCGCTGTGCCGTATGGAGCCGGGGTCACCATGCCGACAAGCTGTGGCAGAATTCCGAGTGGTAGCCGAGCAGATCGGGACCAGAGATCTAGTCCAAGAATATCTGGCCTATAAGGTGTTCCCGACGCTGAGTGAATAGAACATGTCGAAGCTAAAGGGGACAAAGGAGAAGAATGAACTTGTGCGACTACCTTATAAGTTTAAATTTGAGAAACATTTCAAGGGACCATGTCAAGAATGGTTAGAAATGATAGAAACCATGTGCAACGAAATTCTGGGAAATTACACTAAAAAAGAAGATCAGCTGATGACCGCAGCCTTCGGCACCCGACCGAAGCGAAGGTTGATTTGGGTGATGGATGCCCTGAACTTCGAATATCTTGATTATAAGCGATTGTACAAGGGTGCCGAAGGGCAAAAAAGAAAAAGGATTGTTAACGTTCTGAGCAGACAAGCTACTAGAATGGTGAAAGAAGATGAAGAAATTCTGAAGAGGAGAAAATCGAGCCCTGAACCGAAGATAGCTTCTCCGAAGAAGAGGAAAGCTGCGGCTCCGAAGCCAAAAGCGACTGAGATAGAGGAAGAGACTCCTTCAACACCTTCTGCTACCGACGTGGAAGAAATTCTAAAGGTAATGACTGAATCCTTGCCTATCAAGCTAAGTCCACTGGGGCCACATCTGACGAAGCTTTTACAGAAGGAGGAGCCTTCGGCAGCCAAGAAGTCTGCTGGGCCAAAAAGGCGGAGGATTATTACTATGATTGAAGCTATTGAAGAAACACCACCGCCGGCCTCTGCGCCAAAGATAACACCTGCTGCCGAAGACGCTACAGCTACCGAAGCTACCCCCGCCAAAGCTGCAACTGTCGAAGCTGATACAACCGAAGCCACGAATCTGGATAGCACATTTTCCAATATTGATAAAATGCTTTTGAATATGGCCGCGGAAGAAGCTGCTGCGGCTATCGAAGAGACCTTGGCCACAATGCTTGGAAAAGGGAAGGATATTGCCGAGGATACTTCGGAGGAAAAGGACTTCAATTTTCAAAACATAATAGGTCAAAAGTTATCTAAGGCTGAAAAAGAGGAGCTGAGAGATTATGCTATATCATGTGGCTATCAACCAGGAGCATTGCTCTTCGACGGTATTAACGACGAGAGCCTAGGATGCCTCCGAGACCGAATTGGAGCGAAGGTTATTAGTACTCTGTCGAAGATAAAATGCTTTTGAATATGGCCGCTACAGACGACAGCATATCGTCGGTAGTTTATTCTATTCTAATTTCAAGGTAAATTTTTTTCTTCGGCTTTTCATTGTTTTAATGCCGAAGGTGTTTTCTTACAAAGGTTCCTTTGCATAGAGTATGCTATTAAGTAAAGCCTTGAGGATGCAACAGGACCTCGAAGATAAAAACATGAGGTTATAATTGAAGGCTTAGAGAGCAAAATAAGAGATCACAAAGCTGCCCTTGAGAAGAAGGATCTTGAACTTCAATCAATGGAGGGCTTACTGGCGGAAGCCCAAGCTAAAATTGCCAGATTGAATAGTGAACTCCTCACAAAGTCAGAAAGCTTCGAACTAGAGAAACAGAAATTTGATGCGAAGCTTGAAGCTAAAGTTGAAAAAGTTCAAATTTGCAGAAATCATTGAAAGAGCTTCAAGATAAATGTCTAGACTTCGGCAACTGATGCGTGCAGCGGCTGAAGCAGGTCTTCAACTCAGTTGGAGCTAGCCCTGAGAAATTTGAACCTTCAGTTGAAGACCTGCCAGGGACCTTCGAACACATTGAGGGCGAAGTTGATGCTCTTGACGAAGTTATAGCTGGACACGACGACTTCTGCGCCCTGCTAGCTTCTCGGGGCACAGCTGTTGCCTTCATGAAAACTGGTTGCACGCATGGGAAGATTGTTAATAGGCCAAACTTCAGCTTATCATCAGCAGATTTAATTGATATCCCCAACCTAGCTCGAAGCATAGGAAATAGATTCATAACACAAATCTGGACGAATGGTGAGCGAATCTTAGCTGGTGATGAAGCTCGAAGCCACCTCAAGCCGGTAATAAACTCATATCTGATGCTTACCTTCTCCTTGAAACTTGAGTTTACCTTATAACGCTTTGTTATGTATAGGATGACAAAGCCGAAGAGCAATGATCCGAAGCTTGGCGGACGGTGATGAAGCTGAAGACACTGCTATGAAAAAACTCTAGAGAAATTCTTGAATTATCCTTGTAAAAATATTGTAATTTAAGAATCAGATACTACTCTGTAAATTTGTCCATACCTTGTAATATATTTTTACCTTTTCATCCATGTGTGAATTGCTTTTGTTGTGGACGAAACTTGTATTTTTGGAGCCGAAGGCGAAAAACACCTTCCCTTCTTTTCGTACACAACGAAGCATAAATCTGCTTCTTCTTTTTTTTCTATCGCCGAAGCCTTGTCATTAATGCCGAAGCAACTGTCTGTACTTCTATGATATGATGATGATGATCCTACGAATGTCTAAATGAATGTGTATGAATGCAATGAATGATGTAATTTATTGTGCAAATGAATATCCAAACACACGCTTACGAAGCCACATCCAAACTCTGCATTCCCTTAGGAATGACTAAAATCTCTTTGCCGTTTATTTTTCGGCTGCACTGCTTATTTTTCGGTGTAAGTTCTGCATCCCCTTAGGAACGTCTTTTGAACTTCTTCGCCTTCTATTTCGGCGGTATAAGTTCTGCATCCCCTTAGGAACGTCTTTTGAACTTCTTCGCCTTATATTTCGGTGGTATTTGGCTCTGCATTCCCTTAGAAACGACTTTTGAGCAGAAAACTTACGCTGTGCTCCCTTAGGAACGACTTTTTGTGGCTTCGTCGTGCTCTGCATCCCCTTAGGGACGACCTTTGAGCTTCTCCCTGGTTTTTTTCTTTTTCTGCACTCGATGGTGCCCGCTCAGATGTTACATTTTACAATCTTTTAGGTGATTTTGCTCTCGTAGAGCTGAATAAAAAAAATAAAAATTACAAGCTATGGCCTCATTAAAAACCTTTCTCCCCCTTTAGAAAGGAAAAGGGTGCCATAGGAAAAAATGAAAAAAAATACATCAAATTACACATAATATCGTCGAAGCTCATTCACATTCCAAGATCTAGGAATGTCGTTGTCGTCCATATCCTTCAACCTGTAAGAACCGGGCCTTGACGAAGATACCACCAGAAAAGGTCCTTCCCACTTCAGCTGTAGTTTGCCTACTGTGTCTGGATTAGCCACTCTCCGAAGCACCAAATGCCCTGGTTTGATATTTTTCAACTGGACTTTTCTGTCGCGCCATTTTATTATTTCGACTTGATATTTATTGATATTTTCCACAGCCTGAAGTCTGGTCCCTTCTATAGTATCTTTTGCTACGAGATAATCAGCTTCGTCTTCTGCCGAAGTTGCTGTTCTTATTGACCCCGCTTTAGCTTCTGCTGGGGTTATAACTTCGTCACCAAATAATAACTTAAATGGCGTAAAACCTGTTGATCTTGATATGGTTGTATTGTGGCTCCACACCACTTTAATCAACTCATATGTTCACTTTCCTCTGGGCTGATTGAAGATTAGCTTCATTATTCCCGTCATTATAATGCCATTTGCTTTTTCGACAAGTCCATTTGACTCTGGATGTCTGACTGATGCAAAATGAATCTTCGTGCCAATTAGATCACATAATTCCTTGAAAGCTTCGACATCAAACTGTGTTCCATTGTCCACAGTTATAGCCTTCGGCACGCTGAAGCGACAAACAATGTTTTGCTAGAAGAATTTCTGGACTGTGATCAAAGTTATTGTGGCCAAAGGCTTCACTTCAATCCACTTAGAAAAATATTCTACAGGCACCACAACATATCTTAAATTGCCTTGTGATGGTGGAAGTGGGCCTAGAAAATCAAGGCCCCATCTTTGCAACGGCCAGGTGGGCTGTATTAGTTGAGTAAGAGATGAAGGTTGTTTCTGGACTCTTGCGCATTTTTGACAATTTTCACATTTTTGGACTAGCTCTGCTGCATCCGAAGCTACCTTCGGCCAGAAAAATCCTTGTCGAAACACTTTTCCCAGCAAGGGCCTAGACCCAATGTGAGATCCACACAGACCTACATGTATCTCTTTCATTAATTTAATATCTTCAGCTCTTGATAAACACTTGAGAAGTGGAGAACAGACTCCATGTTTATACAGTTCCCCTTCTATTATCACATATGGTCTTGTCCTTGCCTCCATTCTCTTGTTATAAGCTTCGTCATCTGAAAGACAATTGCCTTGGAGGAAAGATATAATTTCAGTCCTCCAATCTTCACTATGTACTGGAGAAATAGTAAGTACTGCTCTCTCCATGAGTTCAACCGAAGGTGCTTTTATTGTTTCAAAAAATACTTCTAAAGGTAGAGGCAGCCCCTGAGCCACCGATTTGGCTAGCAAATCTGCATGCTCATTTTCACCTCTTGGAATGTTCTTGACAGAAAAACCTTCGAAAGAAGCCTCCAACCTTCGAACTGTATCCAGACATCTTTCAAGCTTCGGATCTCTTGCCTTGCTACTTTTGTCCACATGGCCAGAAATAACTTGAGAATCAATCTTTAGGATGACCCTTCTTATTCCCATTGCCCTTAGCTTCCGAAGCCCCAACAGAAGTGCTTCGTACTCAGCAATATTTTTTGTGCAACTGAAATCCAGCTTGGCTGCATAACATGTTTTAACTTTTGAAGGTGCCACTAGGACCGCAGCAGCTCCTGCACCGAAGGTTCCCCAAGAACCATCGCAGAACACTGTCCAAGCTTCGGCGTCTTTGTTTATTTCTTCTTCGTGAGCCCCTGGCGTCCAATCAGCGATGAAGTCTGCTAATGCCTGGGACTGAATTGAGGATCTATGCACATAGTCAATGGTAAATTCATTAAGTTCTGCATCCCATTTCCCAATCCTTCCAGTAGCTTCTTTGTTTCTCATAATGTCCTTCAAAGGCTGCGACGAAGGAACAATTATGCGGTATGCTTGAAAGTAATGCCGAAGCTTTCTGGAGGCCATTAACACAGCATATAACACCTTCTCCAATTCTGTATAATTTTTCTTTGACAGACTTAGAACTTCTGAGACAAAGTACACTGGAGCTTGCTTTTTGACTTGGTCATCTAGCTTCTCCTGTACAAGTGCCGCACTCACTGCAGAATGCGAAGCTACAACATATAAAAGCAATGGAGCCCCTGGCGAAGGTGGAGTTAATGTTGTTAAATCAATCAAATATTGCTTCAACTCTTCGAAGGCTTTTTGCTGAGCCGGACCCTATTGAAAGACTTCGGCTGACTTCAGTATTTCAAAGAATGGTAGATTTCTTTCTGCTGATCTGGATATGAATCTGTTTAATGATGCTAATCTACCTGCCAGTCGTTGAGCTCCTTTCTTTGTGCTTGGCGGTTCCATACGAAGGATAGCTTCAATTCCCTTCGTTGATACTAGACAACCAAGGAACTTGCCCTTCTTTACCCCAAAAACACATTTTTCTGGATTTAACTTCAAACTAGCTTGCCTGAAGTTGGCAAATGTCTCTTGCAAATCAGCAATGTGATTTTCTTGCTTCGTGCTTTTAACTATGATGTCATCAACATAAGTCAGCAAATTCCTGCCTATTTAAGAATGAAGGACTCTGATTGTCATTTTGCTGAAGCTTCCTCCAACATTTTTAAGCCCCTCAGGCATCCGAAGATAGCAATATGTGCCACTGGGGGTTATGAAGCTAGTCATCGGCTCATCTTCCTTCTTCATCTAGATTTGATGGTAGCCTGAGTAACAATCTAGTAGACTCATGAGCTCTGATGAAGCTGCTGCATCTACTAGAGAATCTATTCTTGGTAGTGGAAACTCATCCTTTGGACAAGCCTTGTTAAGATATGTAAAATCAATGCACATTCTCCATTTACCATTGGCCTTCTTCACCATAACGGTATTAGCTAGCCACTCTGGGTATTTGACCTCTCTGATAACTCCAGCGCTAAGAAGCCTCTTCACTTTGCTCCGAGCACCTTTAGCTTTGTCATCAGACATTTTCCGAAGCCTTTGTTTTCTTGGCCTGAAAGATGGATCCATATTGAGTGAATGCTCAATGACATCTCTATTGACACCGCAAAGATCATTGGCTGACCAAGCAAAGACATCTTTGTTATAGAATAGAAATCTTAGCAAATTCTTTTCCTGCTCTTCAGATAACTGAGACCCCAGTAGTACCTTTTGTTCTGCTATATCTTCACATAGAAGCATAGGCTTTGGCTGATCTGCCGAAGCAGCCTTCTCTCTTTTGTATCGATACTGTTCACAGGCTTCGACTCCATCTATGTTATGGATTGCTTTTGAGTCTGTCCAGTTTCCTTTGGCCTTCCTGGCAGCTTCTTGACTCCCATGAACAGCAATGGGCCCTTGCTCCGAAGGTATATTCATGCATAAATATGCTGGATGAAGTATTGCCTCGAAAGCATTAAGTGTCCCACGACCAATGATTGCATTGTAGGGGTACTCCATGTCAACAATATCAAACACAACCTGTTCAGTCCTTGTGTTATGAACAAAGCCGAAGGTTACTGGCATTGTGATTTTGCCAAGTGCTACAATCTACCTTCCTCTGAAGCCACATAGAGGATGTGTAGCATCATGAATCTTATCATCTGGTTCTTGCATCTGTCTAAAGGCCTTAGAAAATATGATATCCGCCGCACTGCCTATATCAACCAGAACATTATGGACCAGAAATCCCTTAATGACACAAGATATGACCATAGCATCATTATGAGGGTAGTCTTTGAGCTGAAGGTCCTCCTAGGAGAAGGTGATTGGCATGTGGGACCATTTTGACTTGATGAAGGGTCCCTGCACCCCAACATGTTGTACCCTTCTCTGTGCTTCCTTCGTCTGCTTCTTGTTAGCCGGCTCTGAGCCTGAGCCGCCTGTTATCGGAAGCACCAGCTTTGTAGCCGAAGCTGCTTCGGCTTGGTTGCTGAACGAAGCCATCAGCTCAAAAGTGGAAGTGAGTTCACCGGAGGTGGGCGCCAATGTTGGGGACTTGTTCTCAAATGCTATGAATTAAGAACAAGGCAACACAAAATGTTAAAGGTTAAAGCCCTTTGTCCTTCGAAGCATTATTTCCCTTAGGATATAATGATCTCCAGACGAAGGTCATGAAGGACATACCTTCATCATTGCAGTATACATTAATGAAAGGAGAAGCATGTGAAGTATGAAAAACAACATGAATGATTATGTAACATTATTAACTCATCTTTTATTATCTTATCATGAATGAATAGAAATAATACAGAATTACATTTGTACCTTCGGCTTCATAGAAGGAGATAATACAAGCGTAATGCACGAGCAGGTACAAATCAGCGTGAACAGTACGAGGGTACTGTTCATCTATTTATAGGCATAGGGCGCAGCCTGTGCGAAATTACATTTATACCCTTTACAATCGATTACATTCATGACACAAACTATCATGGGTCAATCTGTCTTTTCATCTTTAAGTCGGTGCAACCCTTCGTCTTAAGGCATGTCGTTATGCCGAAGTTCCCTGGAAGGTAGCTTCGGCGTTATTTTTGTGCTGATCTTCCAAAGGTGTTTGTCCTTACAGGACCTTTGGCTACGAAGCAGACCCCCAACACCCACTAAGAGATAATAATTTTAATGTTTATTGATATTTAAAGTCGACTGCTCTGCAGGTTCCGGTGACTAGGCCTGTGCAAACAAACTTTGGCTTCTTGGACAAAGGGAAAGAAATTGTTGGGGCTGCAGAATGCGTTACGTCGTTGTCTCATCGGAGTCCGATTGAATGTAGCGGTGAGGACTCTGAATTTGGCTCATGGTTGTTGGGTAGAGAAGGGTGGTTGAGCCCATTCACAAAGATGGACGAAGAGTCCTCTAAGGAGGATCTGGATTTTTTTGTTGTGTTAGATGTGTCAGCAGTAGAATCTAGAATGGAGGAGGAATCTTCATCTAGGGTCTCGATACCTGTGGCAAAGAACAAATGGAAAATAGTAGGTGTACTGAAGCGAAGGTTGGGGAGTGCCGAAGCGCTAGCCAGAGGAGGCGAGGGTTCCCGAAGACGTCATTGTATGGGACTGGGTGGGCCTCGCCCGCGGGTCTCGCTTTGCGAGATTCTTCGCATGTCGCCCTTGCGTCCTCAAGAAAGGGAAATGGCACAGTCAAAAGAGGGACCTCATCGAATTGTTCTGGCGTCGACGACTAAACGGGGCTTTGAAGAGCGGGACCTTAGGACGATTTTTGAAGGCGAAAAACTTGAACTTATGTTGTTCAATTTTCTATAGGTTGGCTTGATCCCAAAGGCAGAGCCTTTGTAAACTTAGAAGATCTCTTGTTAGTTTGATACGATTTGTCATCATCTCCATCATCACTGCTACTAGACTCATCTGACTTCAAGACTTTCTTTCCTTTCTTATTTTTCATCTCTATTTTGGTTCTCTTTTTCTTCCAATCTCAGTTTCTCTTATCTTTTGAGTCTCCTTGCTGCTCTCCTAAGAAGTTTTTCTTGTTCTTCCCACTCTTGTGCTTGTTTTCTTGCTTCTCTTCTCTAAGGATGCTCTTTTTTTATTCTTGCTCTTTCTCCTTCATATATCTCAGCATTGAGTGTTGCATAGCTTCTTGCTGATATGCTCTCATTTGCTGATTCTTCACCAAAGAGATTAATCCCACCATTGGTCCATTCATTTTCTTGCATAGACGTAATCGTACCTCACTCGGTTATGTGCTACTGAGGAACAAGGCTCTGATACCACTTGTAAGGATCTGGTACACCTAGAGGGGGAATAGGTTACTCAAGAGACTATTAAAACCTTGAGCGGCAGTGCCGCTCTTAAGCCCGACACTGCCACAATCCGACACTGTCATGTAGAGGTTCGGTACTACCGGACAACCAAAAATGTTCTAAACACAGCCAAACTTTTACAGAATCTTATTGATATGATTTCTCACTTCTACCCAGAATATGAAGATCAAACTAGCAATGAGCAGTAAGCAGACTGAATAGAGTAGAGAGGCATTCAAATAAGCATGACTTAAATCCTAACTACTCAAATAAGCAAATCAGATCAGCATACATGAACAAGGCATTTATCCCGTGGTTCATCTCACCATAAAGGCTTGCTTACCTCCACGTTGTTGAGGAGAGGCAATAAGGCCAAGGGTTACACAAACCCTTCCTTGATCTCAAGCCAAGAGCTTTTTCTCTTAGTATGAGAGGTTTTTCACTATGATTTGGGAAACTTTATAGCATACCAAGGTGGCAACAATCTTGCAGCTAAAGGAGAACACCACATGTCGGCTAGAAGCAAGCTCCAAGATTCAATGAGAGAGTGCCAGCCTTGAGAAACTCCAATGCTCAAATGGGAGAACTGAGGAAACCATAGGGTTCTTGCTATTCTTAGGGTTTTCCCTCAACTTTGGAGGAGACGCAACTAAAATTTTAGCCAAAGTGGAGCGAGGGAGTGGGGGAGTCATAGGGGACCAAGGGGTACTAGTAACCTTGTCTGCTGTATTTGGATGTTAGGATACATAGCGTGTTACTGTTGGAAACATGTAGAATAGTTAAAACATGACTTTTTACATTCCAACAGTCATTTAGTGTCCGGTAGGGCCGGGGTTAAGTCCAGTAGTGCCATGCATATGCCCGGCAGTGTCATGTAGCCCAAACTAATCAGATTGATATGAGATTTTGGCACTGGCTAACTGGGCTTAGGTAAAGGTGTTCTGTGAAGTTTGAGCATTGGAGAACCAAGAACAAAAGTCAAACTCACGGGAACTTGATAGTGCAACATCTCTACACTAGTGAAGTAAATAAAGTGTAAAACATATTTTATAAACTCTTGAAGTCCCTCCTTTGCCATAATTTATCTCCCTTTTTGGTGTTTTTCCTGTCACATTGCTTAGTAAACATATTAGACCACAAATTGTGTTATCATTATCACCAAAACCCACAGTTAGAGCTTGATTGCACTTACAAAACTAGGGTGGATGAAGGAACCATCAGCCTAGGTGGAACCATGCTAGGGGAAGGCGCACTCGGGTCTCTCTAAATGAACAAAGAGGTCGGTGCGGTTGGCCTAGGAAAGGTGGTCTCCACAACAACAATCAACACGACATGGGCAACCAAAGAGCTCGGCCCAACCGGCGCTAGCGGCACATGAACTTGGGAGGACGTGGCGCCTCCCTTCGCCGTACGAGCCACGTCATTCACCGTCTTGTATGGCACGTACGTGCTGACAAGACAACCAAGTAAGGGCCTAGAGCAATGGCAAAGAAGAAAGGAACAATAAAACTTGACATACTGGGAGGAATGCTTCCGAGTAGTAGGCCCCCTTTGTGTCGGAGGCATCGTCGTCACCGACATGGAGGGTGCTGGGGGAGGCGCTGCCACCAGCTCTATTCCCTCATGGTGCTTCGTCGGCACAATGGACACTAGAGGGTATGACGCCATAGGCTCCACCCCTCCCTCGCCGCGCCCAACCAATGCACCAGAGTGGAAGATGACGTCGCAGCCTACACTCCCTCCTGGCGATGCTCCGTAGGCGACAAGAACGCAGCAGGGTCCACCGCTGGCCCATCCCTCGAGGCCGAGACGATGGAGTTTGCTTCGGCATTGCCATGATGGAACGGGCCACCCACCGACGCTAGGAGCCCATCCCGTTGGAGGTCATGGAGGTCATGTCCTCCGTGTTGGTTGAAGAAATTATGGTCTTCCCCAGCCCCACACGAGCTAGATGCTTGACCTTCTTTTCTTCCTTCCTCGCCTGGCGGCATTTCTTGCACGCCGCCAGGGTTTCTGTCACTGCTTCCCTCTTCTGTTTCTTCTTCACCTTGATGGTGGCATCTTCAGGTAGGGGTGGAAGGGAGGACACCATAGGTCCGATCTCCTGTAGGATTGCGAACGATCAGTACCGACAGGAAAACCAAAAGCACAGAGAGAAGGGAGAATATTTACTAGATCACTCAAAACACTCTTAGAAAGGGGGAGGGGTGAATCCTTGTCCATAAAAGCCCATGTCACCATTGTTGTGACGATCTTGACTTGGGCCTTGATCTTTGACAGCACGGGAGGCTCGGGGGAATGGCGGTCAAGGTCGTCTTCGTCGGAGTAGTCATACATCGCGTTCTGACGGGCCATCAAGGGCTAAATCCAACATTGCACGAACGTAAACACCAACCGCATGTAGGTGAGTCCCTAGTGCTTCAGCGTAGCGACCACCTTTAAAAGGTGCTCCACCTTGCTCTTTAAATGCGCCTCCATGTCGTAGTGCCACTCATCAATTACACTGGTTCCCGTCCGGTGAAAGGTGGAGCACTGCTAGCCACGTTCTTGGCATAAAACCACTCGCCCTTGTATCGAATGGAGGACAAAAGTGGGATCTTGAGGTACTCCTCCTTCCGATTGGAACAGAGCTAAATGGTGACCAAGCCAACGAACGCCTACCCACCACATCCTGGGGACACCTGGGCGCTCAAGAGATATTGCCATAGCTTCCAATAGGGGTCGATGCCGATGAAGGCCTCACAAAGCATAATGAAGCACACTATGTGGAGGATGGTGTTGGGGTGGAGGTTTTGTATCTCTAGCTTGTAATAGTGAAGCAGCCCCCGAACAAAGCGATGTAGGGGCAGGCCGAATCCGCACTCGTAAAAGGATGCAAGCACAACCACCTCTTCGTCCCTCGTCCGTGATGCTTCACCCTCATCTTCCAACCGCCATCCTGAGACCTTCGTTGGTGGATGAACCCCTTCTTCTTCAACCCAAGCAGGCATCTCTAGCAAATCGAGCAAATCAGGAATGATGCCATGGATGTGGGAAGGAAGTAGTTCGGGTGCAGAAGTAGACAAGGAGCCATAGGGGCAAGAAGTATTTAGAGCAGAAGTGGAAGTAGGAGTGCAGAGAGACAATAAGAATAATTGACCTCACAAACTCCTCTGTTTTTATAGACAAAGCACAAAGAAGCAGAGCGGTGCTGAGTGAACAGGCCACCATGACCTCGACAAGGGAGGATCCGCCACTCTGGCCCACCATGAACGAGGCGTGAACGGGGCCACCACTTCAACTCCTAGGCATCGTGGGCCTCGGGCAAGGACCCTTCGCCTAAATGACAACACCCCTTGGGCAGAGCAAACAGTCAGGGCAGGAAGCTTGGAAAACCACATCCATGACAGATACGTCATTCCACGTCACCTCAAGTCGCCCATGCCAAGCGATGTCATGATGAGTTCCTCTTTTCTCATGCTACCACAATACCTAAAACCGCCTCAAGCCAACCAGGTAAACCGCAAAGTCTCTCCACTCCTTACGTAGAACGAGGGGTGAACCGAGCAAGCCCCCAGCGGGCCTCAAGCTAGGTGACCGACACATAAGTCATTTGCTCGTATTCACGTCCAAGGTCGTACCTCACATTTCCCTGTGGTAACCCAGCTGACGGGGTGGCCACTGGCCCCTCTTTGATTGGCCAATCCAACCGAAGGGATGATATAGAGTCGAATAAGGAAGAACTCAATGAGATGCCCTAATGGGTCGAGCCCCCCAACGGGACCACTCTAGACCCTACCGTAGGATGGTTGGATCTCACTTGGATAAACCGTTCATAGCTCGACATCCTCCTTCCTTGTGCTGACCAGGTCGGTGGAGGACAGCCCTCCCCTTAAAAGGGCCTTATAAAAGCCTTCCAAGGGGGAATGCGTGCATAATAGAAATCAACGCCCAGTGGCGACCAATTCAAGGGTTTGTCCCCCAAGCCTCGCTCAGCTTCGACGTCGAATGGGCATGTGACCAACACATGTCAAAAATAATGGCAACCGTCACAAGAAAAGTCCATCCCAAAAATGCGGACACACCAAACAAATCCTCAAGCAATCCTCATGGTTTACTCTAGGGCTTGGGGGCTACATCTAGAAGATACACTTGCGATGGAAAGCCTCCGAGTAACTCCAAGGAGTTATTCGTATGCTCGGAGGCCGCATCTAGTAGATGCGCTTGCATGCACCTAAAGACCCTAGTTCCAAACAAGAAAGCCCCCGAACAACTCCAAGGAGTTGTGTGGAGGCTCAAGGGCTATTGCGGGTACCTAGGAACCGGGTACCCAAAAGTAGGCCCATGAATCTTGATGGCACACGTGAATACCAGGTCCCTATCGAGCAACCTAGATGAGAGCACCTAGAGGGGGGGTGAATAGGTGATCCTGCAAAATTCAACACTAATAGCACAATCTCGGTTTATAAAATGTCAGTTAGATTAAACCAAGTTGCTATAGCGAGAGCTCTTGAGAATAAATCAATCACAGAGAAAAGCGACACAAGAGACACAGTGTTTTTATCCCATGGTTCGGCTAAGTATAACACTTGCCTACTTCCACGTTGTGGCGTCCCAATGGACGAGGGTTGCACTCAACCCCTTTCAAGTGATCCAATGATCAACTTGAATACCACGGTTTTCTTACTTATCGTTGTTTTCCCGTTTGTGAGGAATCTCCACAAGTTGGAGCCTCTCACCCTTACAAAGTTGATCACACAAAAGCACAAGATTAAGGGAGGGAAAGAAACACACAAGACTAGAATCGCAGCAACAATACACACACAAGTCAAGAAGGGAGCACACAAGAACAATGCCACAAGTTCACAACACACTTAGTGCTCAAATCTCAGTCACAATGATCCAAATGCGTATTTGTGGAGTCTAGGCGTCTTATGATGTTTAGTGAATGCTTGGTGTAGTGCTCCATGCGCCTAGGGGTCCCTTTTATAGCCCCAAGGCAGCTAGGAGCCGTTGGAGTTCCATTTGGAAGGCAATTCTTGCCTTTTGTCGAGTGGCGCACCGGACAGTCCGGTGCACCACTAGACATGAACAGTTCTTGTCCGATGCCCGATCTCCTTCCTTATCCAGCGAAGCCGACCATTGAGCCTTCGGCCCCCTTGGCGCACCGGACAATTCGGCGCGACCAAGTGACTGTTGGATCAGGCCACGTGTTGCCTGTTGATCGCTCTGCCGATCGTTGGCCGTGGGTGCCGTTGGCTCACCGGACAGTCCGGTGCTCACCGGATAGTCCGGTAAATTTTAGCCGCGGCGCCCTCGGTGAATTCCCGAGAGCGACGAGTTCATCGCCGAGCATTGAGCGCGGGCGCTGATGGCTCACCGGACAGTACGGTGCACCACCGGACAGTCCGATGATTTTTATCCACGTCACCCTCGTCGATTCCCGAGAGAAGCGACTTCGCTGGTGAACTAGCCTGTGCGCCAGACACTGTCCAGTGCACACCGGACAGTCCGGTGCACCGAAGGCTGGTGCAGGTTTGGCTTGACTCAACCAAACTTCTCCGCTTCATTTTAATTTGCTTCGACACTGTTTCTAGCACTCAGAGAAATGCATTAGCACCAAAAACAATTTACTAAGAATAGAGACATACCTTGATCTCTTGATTTGCACTTCTTTAGCACTTAGCTCATAGTACCTCAAAACAATATGTGTTGGACGTCTAATCACCAAAACATTTATAGAAATGGCCCAAGGGCACATTTCCCTTTCACCAGCGAGGAAGAGGTTCCTACTAGGTCCCTGCCGAGTAACTCAACGAGGCTGAGGTTTCGACTAGGTCCCTGTAAAGCAACTCAGTGAGGCAGAGGTTCCGACCAACTTATAATTCAGCGTGTGTCCATGGACCCTGGCTCCTAGGCCCGCTTGTCATTCACCGGATGATCTCTCATACACGCCTGTGTTCGCCCGGTGTGATAACGAGGTAGGCACTGTTGGTCCACATCAGCCATGACAGGCCGTGTCATCACCAAACTCTGCTCGGACCAATGAGACTACATAACCAAGTGGGTGCCAAGAAGTCTCCATCGACGTGACAAAGCATCACTACATACGGCCTTTGGCACTTCTTGTCTCCACCTTATGGCACTAACCAACCTCGGTCCTGGAGGATCTAAGCATTTGACTCTCTAAAGTAACCCACATACTGGATAAGATGAGGTAATACACCATACCGAGTGTATGCTTAAGCACGCCGGAAAGGTGACACATGTTTTTTTGGCTAAGAGGCAGGACCACGCCATGGATGGTCCCATGATACACCCTGACTCTTCCCTATGGACCCACCAAGCGTCACTACAGGGACCTCAGCATCAGACTCGCTACAGGGACCCATATATCGCGCAGATAAGGTGGTACGCCATGCCGGGTGTATGGTTGCACATGACCCTGAAGATAACATCAGAAGGACTACGTCAGGAGGACTACCAAAGACAACGATCCACACCATTACTAATAGGAAACAAGTACCCTCTGTAAGGTTCTACCCTTTAACTATAAAAGGGTAGGACCCCCTCCTTCATTCCACATGCACACTTGTTATAACTGAAAGGGAAATGTGCCCTTGGGCCATTTCTATAATGTTTTGGTGATTAGATGCTCAACACATGTTGTTTAGACTAACATAGAAGTGAGCATAGGTATATTAAGCAAAGTGAGCTTGGAAGAGGATATAGTGCAAATCTATATGGACAAAGTAAAAAGGTAAGTTCTGGACACTTAGTCAATTGTTTTGTGTGCTAATCATATTTGTCTAAGTGCTAGAGACTTTATGAAGTCAAGCCAAAGGAGCAAAACTGAACAAGAAAGAAAAAGGAGAAAGTGTGCTGGACTGCGTAGCACTGGACGGTTCGGTACCACCCACCGGACAATCCGGTGTGCACCAGACAGTCTGGTGTACGGTCCTTCATAAACCAAGTTTGTCTTATTTAGAGTTGATTTTTTGCAGGATCACCTATTCACCCCCTCTAGGTTCTCTCAATTGGTATCAGAGTCGTTCTCTTCATCAAGGAATTAACTGCCCGAAGAGATGGATCCTAAGGGCAAGGGGATGGTGATCAACGACAAGGAGAAGGAGCATGAGACTCTCTATGTTGATGAACCAAAAGGTGACAAGCCCACCGACTCAGGATCAAACAACAAGAGGAAGGATGGAAAGAAGAAGAGGCGCATCAAGAAGATCATCTACTACGACAGCGACACCTCCTCTTCTTCACCAAGGGACGACAACGATGAAGACTCCACGTCGAAAAATAAAACGGTTAATCAAAACTATTCTTTTGATTACTCTTGTATTCCCTACAATTCAAATGCACATTTGTTGTTTATTCCACTTAGAAAACCCCCTCACTTTGATGGAGACGATTATTCATTTTGGAGTCATAAAATGCGTAGCCATCTATTCTCCCTTCATCCTAGCATTTGGGAAATAGTGGAAAACGGGATGCATTTTGATAGTAGCGATAATCCTATTTTTGTTAATGAGCAATTCATAAGAATGCTGTAGCACCCTAAGTCCATCAATTAAAGGTAACTTAGTTTATATTATTAATTTCTAGTATAAAGGAAAATATTTATATTTTAAAATAATGAAAAGATAGTATAAATCAATTAAATAATTTCTTGATAGATAAAATTTTACCAAGTGTATGAGGCATACATGCTGCAGCACAAATTTTGTTTGGCTTGATTTGCAAAATGCAAAATTTAGATTTAGTTTTATGAGAACCACAATTGTTAAAATAATAATAAAATATTAATGAATGGTTAAAACGTAAATATTGTAGAATATGCATTTTTGTATGTTAATAATTTTGTTTGTAAGTAATTGCAAATTTCCATTTTATTTTGTTTTATTCCCAAGCTCCTTTTATTTAAATAATAGAATTTCCCTTAAATGATACTCTCTACAAAATAAGTATTGGTTTTGAATTTATAATATTATTGGATTTAGTCTAATATATATATATTCTAATTTTATAATAAGAAAAGAAAAAGGTTTTGAAAAAAAGACACCACTCGGCCGAACTGGCCTGCTTGCCAATTCCCCTCCTAGGCCATCCAACGCTCCCTTCCACCCCTTTACTCTATGTCATATGGGCCCCATTTATCATTTGTTTCCTCCACCTACATTGAAAGTTTGAATCGCTCTCTCGCCACGGTCGTTTTAGCCTGTGCTACGCCGTAGTGTCCAT
Organism: Zea luxurians; assembly: GCA_029449295.1. Taxonomy (NCBI): domain Eukaryota; kingdom Viridiplantae; phylum Streptophyta; class Magnoliopsida; order Poales; family Poaceae; genus Zea; species Zea luxurians. The sequence goes on along the minus strand of JAOPSE010000005.1, from coordinate 4,369,646 downwards.
CCGTTTCCCCACCGCTATAACTGCTGGCAGTTTTTTCTTCATTAACGGTTGCAGTTCTCTCCTCTATTAATCTCTTCCAGTCGCCTGTTCCTCTCCCATCCTTGTTCTCTCCTGTTCGCTCTATGCACGTTTGCTCTCTGCATGGGAAAACACCACCGACCCTTCGCCTCCTCGCACCTGCGCAGTCACCTAGCGGAGCACCACTGTGACACCTCATCTCTTCTTCTCTCCACGAGCTGTTCATTTCTTCTCCACTCAACGATTGCCATCAATGGATGTCAAACACCACTGCGCCGTTTCTCCTCCCTGGTGCCCTCTCGCTAGCTCGCCTGTGACTATAAAAGTCCGCGCGTCGAGCCCTCGCTCCTCCCTGCCCTCTGACTTCCCTCTACGCGTTCCGCTGTCTGCTGCTGCTGCGCTGCCGCACTACTCTACGTCTTGCACGTCAGCTCGTCCGTAGCTCCATGCAGCACGCCGTAATTTCACTAGCGCCGGTTGCCCCACCTCAGTCGCCGTCACTGTCTGCTCGGAACTCTGAGGAGCCCTGGCTTCCACGCCCTCCTCAGGGCTTGTTCGGTTCTACCCCAATCCATATGGATTGAGGGGATTGATGGGGTTTTAATCCCTAGCAAGTCAAAATCCCTTTTAATCCGTATCAATCCCCTCCAATCCATACGGATTGAAAATAACTGAACAAGCCCTCAGTGGGATCTCCCTTGCTCAGCATCCCTGCACGCTCGCTCGCAACGTCGTGTCCTGTTCGCTGCTTGCTGCTCGCCGCATCACGCCCTGCTCGCTGTTCACCGTCGTCACCACCAACGAAGCCACCGGCAACTCTCCTGCCCCACGGGTAACAACTCCGCCTCGCTCTATGCTGCACAGCATTGAACGTCGTCCGTGTTCGATGCCGGGAATCCCACCACGTCCTGACTGTGACTTCGCATCGCCATGACCAAGATAAAAGACAAGATTTATTTTTATTACCCACCCCTTCGTCGACCGTTTTAATTTTGATCTAGCCCCACGCTAATTTATTTTAATAAAATAATATTTAGTAAATTAGTCATTGTTTTGCTAAGCTTTGTAAGTATGTGATAAACCTATTTAATTATGTGTTTTTAGTAGTTTGCGTGTTCTCGTAAATTAATTTAAATTATGTTTGTTGTAGTAAATTTATGTGTAGTTTTCTAATTATGAAGCTACAAAGAATTGTAGATCACTTTTTCTTAATCAAACATTCTAGATAAATATTTATATAATTAGATTTAGATTTAGATGTCATATTAAAAAAATTGTATGCTAGATAGGGATCTCTAATAATAATGATATAGCTTAATTAAGTGCCCACATAACTAAAATGATTGATTAAATATTGTTGAACGTAGTTTTCTTATTAATGAATTAGATCATTTATTCCAATTTAAAATGACTTAATTAGTTTTCTAGACATGATTAATCATTTCCATCAAATTGAGTCCATATTATTTGTATATATCACTTAGTTTTTCTTAAAGGACAAAATAAAATAATAAGTGTTCATGTCCTCTTTATAATTAAAATGTTAGCTTATATATTAACTTTGGATATAACTTTCTTAATGATAGTACATGCCATGTATTCTCTTAATGAAAAGGAAGATAATTATTAAGTTGTCTTTTTACATAAAACTTATCTAGGCTTATTGTCGGGGACCATAATTAGGGGTACCCTCAAGACGCCTAATTCTCAGCTGGTAACCCCCATCAGCATAAAGCTGCAGAGGCCTGATGGGTTTGATTAAGTCAGGGATCAGTCCATACGAGCGACTTGATCACGCCACGCCCGAGCCTAGCCTCGGGCGAGGGCAGCCGACCCTAAGATGACTCCGTCTCGCCTGAGGTCTCCTCTTTCACGGCAGACGCATCACCGGCTCGCCCGAGGCCCCGCCTTCGATAAGAAGTAACCCTGACTAAATCACCGCGCCTACCGACCAAATCCCTGGGGCCTTCAACGCAAAAGGTAAGACTGACGGGTAGCCAGACTTGGCCAAAATCGCCAGAGGAAGCTCCGCCTCGCCCGACCCAGGGCTCGGACTCGGGCTAAGGCCCCGGAAGACGGCGAACTCCGCTCCGCCCAGGGCTCGGGCTCGGGCTAAGGCCCCGGAAGACGGCGAACTCCGCTCCGCCCGACCCAGGGCTCGGACTCGGGCTAAGGCCCCGGAAGACGGCGAACTCCGCTCCGCCCGACCCAGGGCTCGGACTCGGGCTAAGGCCCCAGAAGACGGCGACCTCCGCCTCGCCCGACCCAGGGCTCGGACTCCGCCTCAGCCTCTGTCGAACGATCTCCGCCTCGCCCGACCCAGGGCTCGGACTCTGCCTCTGTCTTGCAGGACGGACTCGACCTCGGCTTCGGAGGAGCCTCCACGACGCCCGACTTAGGACACGAGACCGCCACGTCAACAGGGAGCGTCATCATCACCCTGCCCTGAGCCGACTTGGGTCGCAGAGAACAAGACTGGCGTCCCATCTGGCCAGCTCCGCCAGATAGGCAATGATGACGCCTCACTAGACCGTGACGACGGCGACTCTCAGCTCCCTTACGAAAGCAGGAAGACGTCAGCAAGGGCACAGCTGTTCCAACAGCTGTCACTCCGTCAAGCTTCACTGCTTCTCCAACAGCCACGACGCCACACCAACAGGGTGCCAAGATCTCTCCGGCTGCCACCTTGGCATGTACTTAGGGCGCTAGCTCTCCCTCGCTAGACACGTAGCACCTTGCTACACCCCCATTTTGTACACCTGGATCCTCTCCTTACGATTATAAAAGGAAGGACCAGGGCCTTCTTGGGAAAGGTTGGCCTCGCGGGGACGAAGGGCAGGGGCAGGCGCTCTCTCGGGGCCGCCCGCTCCCCTCACCTCGCGCGGACGCTTGTAACCCCCTACTGCAAGCGCACCCGACCTGGGCGCGGGACGAACACGAAGGCCGCGGGAATTTCTCCGACTCCCCCACGACCCGGCTCCGGCCGCCGACCTCTCTCTCTGTTCCCCCCTTCGCGCTCGCCCACGCGCTCGACCCATCTGGGCTGGGGCACGCGGCACTCTCACTCGTCGGCTCGGGGACCCCCCGGTCTCGGAACGCCGACAGTTGGCGCGCCAGGTAGGGGCACGCTGCGTGTTGACGAGTACATTCCCGTCAAGCTCCAGATGGGCAGTCTTCAACGACCTCTTCAACCCGGGACGGTGCTCCGTTTCGGGAACCTCGAGTTCATGTCTCTCGACGGCAACTACGACATGATACTCCTTCCACCACCGCGCGACAGCGACAATGGTGGCGGACAGCCCGCTCGCCGGCGGCGGAATCGACGACGTCTTTCCCGCGTGGGGGAAGGACAACTTTCGAGCTCGCCCCATCCTCTCCCTCGCCACCGGAGGAGGAGGAGGCGGGGCAACCAGGACCGAGCGGGAGGCTGCGCTCCGACGGCTGTCGAGCAAATCGACATCCCCGGCGCCCCAACGGAGGACGCGCCAAGCGTCGCCCTCGCGTTCGAGGCTAAGGAGAGCGCCATCCCCCCGCAGCACGTCGACTCCGAGCGGATGGATGACGCCAGCACGCTCACGAAGGGCCTGCAGGACGTCATCCTCGTACCCAAGACGACGGCGCGATCAGCCCCCGACGTGACTTCATCGCTCCTCGTCGGCAAAAAGGTACCGACTGCTCCCCATCTTTCGTCATTTCGACTCGGCCTCAGCCCGCCTGGCGACCTCGCTTTGGCGGGCGCTCACATTGAGGCGAGTGCAACCTCTCTGGGGTTTCGTGTGCGGTCGCCTTGGGACCGATTGACGGGTGTCTCGACCTACGGACCCTCTGGGTCCGAGGAAGATGACGACCCCAGCATCTGCTGGGATTTCTCCGGATCTGGCAACCCTAGTGCCATGCGGGACTTCATGACCGCATGTGACTACTGCCTCTCCGACTGTTCCGACGGCAGCCGCAGCCTTGGCGACGAGGACTGCGGCCCGAGTCGCGAATGTTTCCACATCGAGCTAGGAGATCCCTCCGGAGGCGGCTGTCTCGGCATGCCGGAGGATGGTGATCCCCCTAGGCCAGCGCCTCGCGCCGACATCCCGCGGGAGCTAGCTGTGGTCCCCGTTCCGGCGGGGGGTCACGACCCACAGCTCGAGCAAGTCCGCGGGGCGCAGGCCGGGCTCGATGAGGGAGCAGGAGCGCTCGAGGCAATCCGCCAGAACATCGGGCAGGTATGGGCGAGCCAGCCACCGGCCGGAGAGATACGTCACCTGCCCCAAGGCCTCCGGCACTGCATCGCTAACGATGCCAGGGACAGACCGCCACCCGCATCCGGCGGAACCGGTCAGGACCTGGCCGCTGCAGCGATGCTCCTCCGCGCGATGCCGGAGTCATCAACCACCGAGGGTCGGCGAATCCAGGGAGAACTCAAGCATCTCCTGGAAGGCGCCGCGGCCCGGCGGGCCGAGAGCTCTGCCTCTCGCAGGCAGGGATACCCCTCGGAACCTCGTGCCGCGACTTCCCGACTCGCGCGGGAAGCCTCGGTCTACACCGGGCGCACACGCAACACCGCGCCTGCGGCCCCGGGCTACCTCGGCAACGAGCACCCTCATCGCGACCGTCGGGCGCGCCTCGACGAAAGGGTGCGCCGAGGCTATCACCCCAGGCGTGGGGGACGCTACGACAGTGGGGAGGATCGAAGTCCTTCGCCCGAACCACCCGGTCCGCAGGTCTTCAGCCGAGCCATTCGGCGGGCGCCGTTTCCGCCCCGATTCCGACCCCCGACTACTATCACAAAGTACTCGGGGGAAACGAGGCCGGAATTGTGGCTTGCGGACTACCGCCTGGCCTGTCAACTGGGTGGGACGGACGACGATAACCTCATCATCCGCAACCTCCCCCTGTTCCTCTCCGACACCGCTCGCGCTTGGTTGGAGCACCTGCCTCCGGGGCAGATCTCCAACTGGGAGGATTTGGTCCAGGCCTTCGCCGGCAATTTCTAGGGCACCTACGTGCGCCCCGGGAATTCCTGGGACCTCCGAAGCTGTCGGCAACTGCCGGGAGAATCTCTTCGGGACTACATCCGGCGGTTTTCGAAACAGCGCACCGAGTTGCCCAACATCACCGACTCCGATGTCATCGGCGCGTTCCTCGCCGGCACCACCTGCCGCGACCTGGTGAGCAAGTTGGGTCGCAAGACCCCCACCAGGGCGAGCGAGCTGATGGACATCGCCACCAAGTTCGCCTCCGGCCAGGAGGCGGTCGAGGCCATCTTCCGAAAGGACAAGCAGCCCCAGGGCCGCCCGTCGGGAGATGCTCCCGAGACGTCTGCTCCGCGCGGCGCCAAGAAGAAAGGCGGGAGGAAGTCGCAAGCGAAACGCGACGCTCCCGACGCAGACCTTGTCGCCGCCGTCGAGCACAAGAACCCTCGGAAGCCCCCCGAAGGCGCCAACCTCTTCGACAAGGCGCTCAAGGAGACGTGCCCCTACCATCAGGGGCCCGTCAAGCATACCCTCGAGGAGTGCGTCATGCTTCGGCGCCACTTCCACAGGGCCGGGCCACCCGCAGAGGGTGGCAGGGCTCACGATGACGGCAAGAGGGAAGGTCGCCAAGCAGGAGAGTTCCCAGAGGTCCGCGATTGCTTCATGATCTACGGAGGGCATGCGGCAAACGCCTCGGCTCGGCATCGTAAGCAAGAGCGTCGGGAGGTCTGCTCGGTGAAGGTGGCGGCGCCAGTCTACCTAGACTGGTCCGACAAGCCCATCACCTTCGACCAGGACGACCACCCTGACCACGTGCCGAGCCCGGGGAAGTACCCGCTCGTCGTCGACCCCGTCATCGGCGACGTCAGGCTCACCAAGGTCTTGATGGATGGGGGCAGCTGCCTCAACATCATCTACGCCGAGACCCTCAGGCTCCTGCGCGTCGACCTGTCATCCGTCCGAGCAGGCGCTGCGCCCTTCCACGGGATCATTCCCGGGAAGCGCGTCCAGCCCCTCGGACGGCTCGACCTTCCTGTCTGCTTCGGAACGCCCTCCAACTTCCGAAGGGAGACCTTGACGTTTGAGGTGGTTGGGTTCCGAGGAACCTACCACGCAGTGTTGGGAAGGCCATGCTACGCGAAGTTCATGGCCATCCCCAACTACACCTACCTAAAGCTCAAGATGCCGGGCCCCAACGGGGTCATCACCGTCGGCCCCACGTACAAACACGCATTCGAATGCGATGTGGAGTGCGTGGAGTACGCCGAGGCCCTCGCCGAGTCCGAGGCCCTCATTGCCGACCTGGAAGGCCTCTCCCGAGAGGTGCCGGACGTGAAGCGGCATGCCGGCAACTTCGAGCCAGCGGAGACGGTTAAGGCCGTCCCTCTCGACCCCAGTGGCGACACCTCCAAGCAGATCCGGATCGATTCCGGGCTCGACCCCAAATAGGAAGCAGTGCTCGTCGACTTTCTCCGCGCAAACGCCGACGTCTTTGCGTGGAGTCCCTCGGACATGCCCGGCATACCGAGGGATGTCGCCGAGCACTCGCTAGATATTCGGGCCGGAGCCCGACCGGTCAGACAGCCTCTGCGCCGATTCGACGAGGAAAGGCGCAGGGTGATAGGCGAGGAGATCCACAAGCTGATGGCGGCAGGGTTCATCAAAGAGGTATTCCATCCCGAATGGCTTGCCAACCCTGTACTTGTGAGGAAGAAAGGGGGAAAATGGCGGATGTGTGTAGACTACACTGGTCTCAACAAAGCCTGTCCGAAAGTCCCCTACCCTCTACCTCGCATCGATCAAATCGTGGATTCCACTGCAGGGTGCGAAACCCTGTCTTTCCTCGATGCCTACTCAGGGTATCATCAAATCAAGATGAAAGAGTCCGACCAGCTCGCGACTTCCTTCATCACGCCCTTCGGCATGTACTGCTATGTCACAATGCCGTTCGGTTTGAGGAACGCGGGTGCAACGTACCAGCGGTGCATGAACCATGTGTTCGGCGAACACATTGGTCGCACGGTCGAGGCCTACGTCGATGACATCGTAGTCAAGACGAGGAAAGCCTCCGACCTCCTCTCTGACCTCGGACTGACATTCCGGTGTCTCAAGGCGAAGGGCGTCAAGCTCAATCCCGAGAAATGCGTCTTCGGGGTGCCCCGAGGCATGCTCTTGGGATTCATCGTCTCCGAGCGGGGCATCGAAGCCAACCCAGAGAAGATCGCAGCGATCATAAACATGGGGCCCATCAAGGACTTAAAAGGCGTACAGAGGGTCATGGGATGCCTCGCGGCCTTGAGCCGCTTCATTTCGCGCCTCGGCGAAAGAGGCCTGCCCCTGTACCGCCTCTTAAGGAAGACCGAGCGCTTCACTTGGACTCCCGAGGCCGAGGAAGCCCTCGGGAACCTGAAGGCGCTCCTCACCCAGGCGCCCATCCTGGTACCCCCAGCTGATGGAGAAACCCTCCTGGTCTACGTCGCCGCAACCACTCAGGTGGTCAGCGCCGCGATCGTGGTCGAAAGGCGGGAAGAGGGGCATGCTTTGCCCATTCAGAGGCCAGTTTACTTCGTCAGTGAAGTGCTGTCCGAGACCAAGATCCGCTACCCGCAAGTCCAGAAGCTGCTGTATGCAGTGATCCTGACGAGGCGAAAGCTGCGACATTACTTCGAGCCCCATCCGGTGACTGTGGTGTCATCCTTCCCCCTGGGGGAGATCATCCAGTGCCGAGAAGCCTCGGGGCGGATCGCGAAGTGGGCGGTGGAAATCATGGGCGAGGCAATCTCGTTCGCCCCTCGGAAGGCCATCAAGTCCCAGGTACTGGCGGACTTCGTAGCCGAATGGGTCGACACCCAGTTGCCAACGGCTCCGATCCAACCAGAGCTCTGGACCATGTTTTTCGACGGGTCGCTGATGAAGACGGGAGCCGGCGCGGGCCTGCTCTTCGTCTCGCCCCTCGGAAAGCACCTGCGCTACGTGCTCCGCCTCCATTTCCCGGCGTCCAACAATGTGGCTGAGTACGAAGCTCTGATCAACGGGTTGCGAATCGCCATCGAGCTAGGGGTCCGACGCCTCGATGCACGTGGCGACTCGCAGCTCGTCATCGACCAAGTCATGAAGAACTCCCACTGCCGCGACCCGAAGATGGAGGCCTACTGTGACGAGGTTCGACGCCTGGAAGACAAGTTCTACGGGCTCGAGCTCAACCACATCGCCCGGCGCTACAACGAGACTGCGGACGAGCTGGCGAAGATAGCCTCGGGGCGAACGACGGTTCCCCCGGACGTCTTCTCCCGGGATCTGCACCAACCCTCCATCAAAATAGGCGACGCGCCCGAACCCGAGGCACCCTCGGCCTCGTCCGAGGTGACCTCGGCCCAGCCCGAGCCGTCCTCTGGCTCAGCCCGAGGAACCCTCGGAGCCCGAGGGCGAAGCACTGCGCATCGAGGAGGAGCAGCGCGGGGTCATGCCAGAACAAGATTGGCAAACCCCGTACCTGCAATGTCTCCGCCAAGGGGAACTGCCCCTCGCCCGAGCCGAGGCTCGGCGGGTAGCGCGACGCGCAAAGTCGTTCGTCCTGCTGGGCGATGAGAAGGAGCTCTACCACCGCAGCCCCTCGGGCATCCTGCAGCGATGCATCTCCACCGCCGAGGGTCAGGAACTCCTGCAGGAAATACACTCGGGGGCTTGCGGTCATCATGCAGCGCCTCGAACCCTCGTCGGGAACGCTTTCCGCCAAGGCTTCTACTGGCCAACGGCGGTGGCTGACGCCACTAGAATTGTCCGTGCCTGCGAAGGGTGCCAATTCTATGCAAAGCAGACCCACCTACCCGCTCAGGCTCTGCAAACGATACCCATCACCTGGCCCTTTCGCTGTGTGGGGTCTGGACCTCGTCGGCCCTCTGCAGAAGGCGCCCGGGGGCTACACGCACCTGCTGGTCGCCATCGACAAATTCTCCAAGAGGATCGAGGTCCGACCCCTGAACAGCATCAGGTCCGAGCAGGCGGTGACGTTCTTCACCAACATCATCCATCGCTTTGGGGTCCCGAACTCCATCATCACCGACAATGGCACCCAGTTCACCGGCAAAAAATTCTTGGATTTTTGCGAGGATCACAACATCCGGGTGGACTGGGCCGCCGTAGCTCACCCCATGTCGAATGGGCAAGTGGAACGTGCCAACGGCATGATTCTACAGGGGCTCAAGCCCCGGATTTACAACGGTCTCAACAAGTTCGGGAAGCGGTGGATGAAGGAACTCCCCTCGGAGGTCTGGAGCCTGAGGACGACGCCGAGCCGAGCCACGGGTTTCACGCCTTTCTTCCTGGTCTACGGGGCCGAGGCCATCCTGCCCACAGACCTGGAATACGGCTCCCCGAGGACGAGGGCCTACAACGAAGAAAGCAACCAAGCTAACCGAGAAGACTCGCTGGACCAGCTGGACGAGGCTCGGGACAGGGCCTTACTACACTCGGCGCGGTATCAGCAGTCCCTGCGACGCTACCACGCCCGAGGGGTCCGACCCCGAGATCTCCAGGTGGGCGACCTGGTGCTTCGGATGCGGCAAGATGCCCGAGGGAGGCACAAGCTCACGCCCCCCTGGGAGGGGCCGTTCATCATCGCCAAAGTCCTGAAGCCCGGAACGTACAAGCTGGCCAACAGTCAAGGCGAGGTCTACGGCAACACTTGGAACATCCAATAGCTACGTCGCTTCTACCCTCAAGATGTCCCCAAGTTGTTCATATACCCCGCACCCACGCAAAGTTTAGTCAACAAGGAAGGGTTGGCCTCGCCTCGGCAAAGCCCGACCCTCCCTCGGGGGCTAAAAGGGGGGAAACCCCCTCTGCGTCAAAATTTTCCTCGAACAAAAAATCTCTTTCACCAGAACATCTTTCGTGCTTTTTGACTACTTCGAAAAGTGGGTCCTGGAAACGACGGGGTACACGTAAGCAGTCAAGGCTGACCGAGCCGAGGGACTCCTACGCCTCCGGGATACGGATACCTCACTCATCACCTTCTGCGATAAGTAACTCGCGCTCGGATAAAGTGACTCCGCGGATCGAACGAGTCTTTACGTACGGAAGTTTTTCTGTCGAAGCGATTCTTCGAGCCTTCTCGACTGAGCCGGTGACAGGGCCTCATGGACGGGTAAAAGCACGCGTAAGCGGCGAGGCCGACCGAGCCGGGGGACTCCCACGCCTCCGGGATACGGATACCTCACTCATCACCTCCCGCGAGAAGCAACTCTTGCCCGCACTAACATCCCTGCTACCGACGGAAAGTCCAGATACTTGAAACAAGAGGAAAAGAGACGCAGCTTTACAACGTAGCAATGGTGTGTGTTCTGGCCTCGACGGCCGCGCAAAGCCCACGCTACAAAACGAATTTGACCCTGCAGGCTCGGATCTTGACGCTGGAAGAGGGCGATGACACCCTCCGCATCGACAGCACCTTCGGCAAGGCCCGACCTAGCCTCGGACGGCGACGCGGTCCGAAGGCCTCCGCTCCGAAGGACGACGTCATCACCACGCTCGAGCAATCTCTGCCAGGGACTTCTCCGAGAACCCGGCCCGAGCGGACGGCTCGGCCGGCCACCTCCGGGGCCTCGGCCGACCGCCTTCCGAGGGCGCCATCTCGGTCCGAAGCCTCGGCTGATCAGCCCCGACGTCGATCCAGCCAACGGACGACCTGGCCAGGCTCCGGCCAACCAGGTTTCGTTTTCGAGCCAACTCAGCCTCTGTTCATGCTGATATCGCTACCCCTGGCCTCGGCTCATCGAAGAGCGGCCGAGGGGTCTCTTTAACTAAGCTAGAGGAGCCTCGGATAACAGGTCTTACCGAGCCGAGGGACTCCTATGCCTCCGGGATACGGATACCTCACTCGTAACCTTGACACGGGGCGACTCACGCTTGGTGAAGCGGTTCAGGCAAACAACAGGCGAGACTTAGCGCTCGAGAATGAGGAAAAAACACGGCTCTGTGCCAAAATTACATACATGTTCAGGCCCCGAAAGCCGAAATGAACAAAAAACCCGGCACTCGAAGTGCCATTACAAACGGAACTCCGGTTCCTCCCTCCGCCGCAGCGCAGGCCTCAGGAGAAGGCACAGCTGCTGTCTTGCCCTCGCCCATAACGCCACCCGAGGGGCGAGGACAAGTACAAAGAGCCGAAGGCCCGAAGCGCCGATGGTGGCGGTGATCCCGTCGCTGACGGGGACTTCTCGAGCCGCCTCCACCTCGGCACTGACGCCAGGAGCCACCAGCCTACCGGCAGATCCCCACTCAAATCCTCCCCGATGAGTGGGGCACCGGCCTCCGCGCAAAGGCGCCGCCCTGGTGCAAAGGCAGGGCCACCCCAGAACACGAGCGCCGCCCTAGCGGCGTGCGGTGTCTAGGGTGGACCTCCCGTGTACACGGCGCGGCAGCCGCCCCCCGACAAAAGGGGCCACCGGAGCCGAGCCAGCGGACCCGACACACTGGAAGTGACGGCGTTCGCCGCCGATCCATCCCCCGTTGTCGGAGTCCGCGCCGCCCGCGGGGCCAGTGAGCGCCTTCTCCCTCGAACATCGTGGGAGAAGCTGACCCACGAACCCGTGCGGGAGGTGGAGCGCCGGCTCAGTCCGGCACCCACCCCAGCGAGGATGATGAACATCCTTGAAGCTGAGGGTGGGACCCAGATCGCAGTCCAGTTTGCTCCTCCCCACCCAGGAGCTGGTGGTCACCGTCTCGGGTGACCCCCAGCCGAGGGGGGCAACCGGGCTGCATGATGAAAATCCTTGAAGCCGAACGATGGCTGAAAGGTACCAACTCCCACGGAGTTGCATTCCTCCGGCGATGGAACGAAAAGACGGCTGTTCCCCCCATTCGGGGGCTCGGAAGATGGAGAGACACGATGCATAGGGGAGGAAGGAGACATGGTTACCTTACGAAGGGGGTCGCCCTCCTTTTAAAGGCAACTCCCCCTGCTTGCACCCTCAACCGTCACGGGCTGAGTCTTCTCCAACACGCCTCCAAAGTCCTCCCCTGCGGCGCGGGGGCTGGGGCCCGCCTGTCATGCAAACCGGCTCCAAGCAGAAGAAGCCGAACCGCCGCGCACGACGCGCGCAACCACCCAGCGGTTGCAAGTAACCCTCCACTTTTGCTCAGACCAGCGGGCAAAAGGGGCAAACGGCCATGCAGGCGGCATGCAACCGCGCCAAGTGGACGCGCCTCTCCGACTCCTGACAGGCCAGCGCGACGGCTCAAGCCCACGCGTCGTGCAACTGGCGCGCCGGGTGCTGCATGCGAACCGCTGTGCCACTCGCTCCACCACTGCACCTCCTCGATTGCGGAACCGATACCGCGATTCGAGGCGACCCAGCCCGCGATCCGGCGGCGCCAGCCTGGCGCAGCGATCAAACGCGGTCAAAAATGGGCCGGCAGTAATGACGGTGGCAGGCGCGCAAGAGCAGCGGTCACGCCATCAGCCGAGCTCATGTCCCATCCGGAGGCAGCAAGAGAGCCCCCTCTCACGGCGTGAAGACGACGCACCCGTGACCTGTACCTCGAACGGCTCGCGCACGCGCAACGGCAACCTCGCCAACTACTCACCCCGGCGCATTAACTCCGCGGCTCGACGGACGGCGCTACGGGCGGGAGCGGCTGGCGACGTTTCGCCTTCGCCAAAACGACCACACCGAAAAAGGTACGCCACGACGTTCCATTTCGAATCCTTTTTCCCTTTTCCTTCTTTCTCTATCTCTTGCAACAGGGACCGAGAAGGGGGATAACCCCAAAGGGATCCTTCCCCGTGAAGGAATTAGGCTCCGAGCCTCCCTACTGATCAGGGGTTCGAAGGCTGGCCCCCCGAGGGGTTCAACAGCCGCCTCAGATCGCGTGGGCCCGACACCCACTACTGGTCAGGGGTTCGAAGGTCGGCCTCCCGAAAGGTTCCATGACCGCCTCAGGCTACTAGGGCTCCGCGCCCATTACTGATCAGGGGTTCGAAGGCTGGCCTGTCGAAGGGTTCACAGTCGCCTCAGACGCCGAGCGAGGGATGACCAGGGGTACGTTCGATACATAACCAAGGCTCGGGCTGCGCTCCCGAGGTACCCTAGGACATTTCCGAGACCAGCGGGAACGACTCTGTAACGGAATCCCATCGGAGGGAGGCAACGAGCCCTCGGACCCCGTCGCTAGGGGACCGGGTCCGGCAGATCACCCGCAGGTACTTTTGGGCGTGCCTCCGGGCCCCTAGCCGACCCCCAACGAACGGGGCACGGACGTCCACTCGGATTACCCGATCGCAGCTCACCGGAGACACCATGTTCGGTGCCCATCGAGGGTAGCATGGCGCACTCCCCCCCTCCTCCTTGCGGAAAGGCGACGTAGGGGCGTATATAAAAAGTCGAGTCTGTCCCTGACCGTCCTCTCGCTCCGTGCGAAGGCTCGGGGGCTGCTCTCGCAAACCCGGCTCCGGCCGAACCGTTGACAGCGTCAACATACCAGCCCGAGAACTTGGGCCCCGACAGTGCACCTGGGCTACGCCCTGCTCGCATGAGGGAACCGCCAGACCAGCCGAGGCATTACGCAAGGCATTAAGACCTCGAAGGAGTGAAACCACTCCTCCGAGGCCTCGGGGGCTACACCCGGCGGGTGCGCTCGCGCGCACCCACCGGAACAAAGCACCACCGAGAAAGGCTGGTCCCCTTGCAAAAAAGTGCGATGCAAGCCTCCAAGCGAGTGTTAACACTCCCTTCGAGGCTCGGGGGCTACTGTCGGGGACCATAATTAGGGGTACCCTCAAGACGCCTAATTCTCAGCTGGTAACCCCCATCAGCATAAAGCTGCAGAGGCCTGATGGGTTTGATTAAGTCAGGGATCAGTCCATACGAGCGACTTGATCACGCCACGCCCGAGCCTAGCCTCGGGCGAGGGCAGCCGACCCTAAGATGACTCCGTCTCGCCTGAGGTCTCCTCTTTCACGGCAGACGCATCACCGGCTCGCCCGAGGCCCCGCCTTCGATAAGAAGTAACCCTGACTAAATCACCGCGCCTACCGACCAAATCCCTGGGGCCTTCAACGCAAAAGGTAAGACTGACGGGTAGCCAGACTTGGCCAAAATCGCCAGAGGAAGCTCCGCCTCGCCCGACCCAGGGCTCGGACTCGGGCTAAGGCCCCGGAAGACGGCGAACTCCGCTCCGCCCAGGGCTCGGGCTCGGGCTAAGGCCCCGGAAGACGGCGAACTCCGCTCCGCCCGACCCAGGGCTCGGACTCGGGCTAAGGCCCCGGAAGACGGCGAACTCCGCTCCGCCCGACCCAGGGCTCGGACTCGGGCTAAGGCCCCAGAAGACGGCGACCTCCGCCTCGCCCGACCCAGGGCTCGGACTCCGCCTCAGCCTCTGTCGAACGATCTCCGCCTCGCCCGACCCAGGGCTCGGACTCTGCCTCTGTCTTGCAGGACGGACTCGACCTCGGCTTCGGAGGAGCCTCCACGACGCCCGACTTAGGACACGAGACCGCCACGTCAACAGGGAGCGTCATCATCACCCTGCCCTGAGCCGACTTGGGTCGCAGAGAACAAGACCGGCGTCCCATCTGGCCAGCTCCGCCAGATAGGCAATGATGACGCCTCACTAGACCGTGACGACGGCGACTCTCAGCTCCCTTACGAAAGCAGGAAGACGTCAGCAAGGGCACAGCTGTTCCAACAGCTGTCACTCCGTCAAGCTTCACTGCTTCTCCAACAGCCACGACGCCACACCAACAGGGTGCCAAGATCTCTCCGGCTGCCACCTTGGCATGTACTTAGGGCGCTAGCTCTCCCTCGCTAGACACGTAGCACCTTGCTACACCCCCATTTTGTACACCTGGATCCTCTCCTTACGATTATAAAAGGAAGGACCAGGGCCTTCTTGGGAAAGGTTGGCCTCGCGGGGACGAAGGGCAGGGGCAGGCGCTCTCTCGGGGCCGCCCGCTCCCCTCACCTCGCGCGGACGCTTGTAACCCCCTACTGCAAGCGCACCCGACCTGGGCGCGGGACGAACACGAAGGCCGCGGGAATTTCTCCGACTCCCCCACGACCCGGCTCCGGCCGCCGACCTCTCTCTCTCTGTTCCCCCCTTCGCGCTCGCCCACGCGCTCGACCCATCTGGGCTGGGGCACGCGGCACTCTCACTCGTCGGCTCGGGGACCCCCCGGTCTCGGAACGCCGACACTTATAAAATAGCTTTTCATCAATAATGTTTAATAATGTGTTTCATAATGCTTCATAAATTAATAATGTGTTTCATAACTCATTAACCGTAGATATATAACACATATCTTTTCCAAAAGGTTTAATAATGTCATAATATGTTTATTCATCTTATGAACCCTTAATCTTAGACATATCACATATGACTTTTATAAAACACTAAATTGGTAAACATAATATTTGTATATTTATAACAAAGATAGTTTTAATATTATGTCTTATTTAATAAAGTATAGATCAGACCTTTTTAAAAAGAATACCTTTTATTATAACACTTGTTTGTGATGTTTTTGAAAAGTAATTGATTTTTTTGTTATGCTTTCTTTTAGCTTTGTCTATAGTGAATGTTGTATGTTATTGAGTGGTGTTTGTTTCTTCTTGTTTGGTTGTGTGATATTCAGTGGTTGATCTAGTAGTGAGAATCAAGATCTAATCTGTGCAAGAATCTCAAGTTTTCAATAAGCAAAGCAAGTGGACTTCCCCTCTGCATTTTCTGTCTGATCCCATACAATACATTTAATAAAGTTTACATTCATGATGTGCATAATTTGATGGGTTACCTTTTCAAATACACCTAACCTTTTCAACCTTATTCCTTGATCAAACCTGGGTATTGTACTTTACTTTAGTAGCTATGCTATTGCTTCAACTTTAACTTTATGCAGTCACTCTTGTTTATGATATTAATGTTTCAAATGGTAAGTTTACTTTATTGTGGTTAATCTGATGATTAAGCAAGATCATATGATTTAATTGGAACATGGAGTGACCACCCAGGAAAACAGTGCTACCATGAGGGTGGTATGGGACGCCCTTGGCTAAATAACTAGGGAAGTCTTATGTTGGGTGCTGGTCTTGGTCGACCGGAACGGGGGCATCTGCCAAGCGCTTATATTTCCAGCTCAGACAGATTGGATACGCGCATAGTTCTCAAACTTTACCCTGCAGGCTGGACTATAAGTTGGGTTACGTCAGATGTGCTCTATGCAGTTTGACCATTTCCAACATCTACATAATGAGGACTCTAGGGAAAAGCCTCGTAGTGAGACCCTAGCCAGTCACCTCGGAAGTGAATACGTGACTTGCAAACCCGGGCTAGAAGGAAATCATGACACATGGGTAAAGATGCGCCACCTCTACAGAGTGAAAAACTGATATATCAGCTGTGCTCAAGGTTATGAGCAGCCCGAATCCTCACATGATAATTGAACTTGAAGATGAAAATAAGTCGTGGTCCTTTTTGGTTCAAGTGGTTCTAAGCTTATGCTGGTGATATATTTATGTTGATGATATATATGCTGTGTGGCAGAACCTCCCAAGTTATTGGGCCCACATGCACCTGCTCTTGTCTCAAAGACCTCACACGGTTGTGCATATGCACCAGATAACTTAACAGGATCCGTCCGAGTGTCCCAAGGACCCCGGATAAACCACTTATAACTAGGATCACAAGATTAAGTAACACAAATCACACACACCAACATTTTGCAGCGGAAATCTTGTTACCAAATTTTACAAGTTACATCAAGTTTTACAATGTACATGATCAGAGTGATTACAAAAGTGATTTCAAAGAAATAACTTTGAACAGTTATAAATTATTTATAGTTTTGAAATATATGCTAGCTTAAGTGACCAGCCTCAATAAGAAGTATCGAAGAAGTACTTAGACTTATAAAAGGTCGTGCCCACCGGCGCTTAACACCAATCACAATCAAGTGACTCGTAATCTGCAGCAACAATGGGAATAAAACCCTAAGTACACAAGTACTCAACAACACTTACCTGACTAAGGAATTGACTCTCAAGGGTTCAAGGTATGGCTTATCAAGAATTAAAGACTCTGTTTGCAGAAAAGCTTACTATGAGTGGATCCTTAAAAATCCATTTTTACTTGTCAGGTTAAGTAAAGTTACCTGCATCTAGAGTTCTTTCTACCCTAGTTCAAACACTTGGCCTATACTAGCCGTCTTTTTATCCTCCCTTCAGTTCACTGGATGGCTACGTGTAGGGCAGTGACCAAGTCTTCATGCCCGAGAAGTAACGGCGATCCGAATCGATTAATACCCAGCTGGGGATCTCCAATCACACGACATATGTAGCACTTAACCCTTGCATATGTCAACTCGCCACCGGGTTTCTTAAGACCAGATCAGGTTCACACCAACCGAGACCACAGATACACCACCGTCCAGCCTCTTGCCACGGAGGGCACACGCTACTCTCGCCATCTCTCCACTCCCATCGCGTGTTGTCTTATTCTGGTATTAGTCTGCCCGAGGCAAAGCTTACCCATGATGAGGCATGTGACCAGTTAAAAGGTCCTCAATCATCAAGCCTACATCGAGACGGTCCTTAATCGACTCGGACGGAGACACTACACCGAGACTCTCTTCTCGTGCAAGTCAACCGCCCGGTCTCAGCTTTATTATTTTCAACCCAAATTTTGGTACCTGGCAGAGGTATATCTTTTCCGATGTTGAACCCATCAAGGCCCTGATGGATCCACCATCACAAGTTTTTCTTTTTGAAAACATTCCCACCCACTGAAGCATCACCTTTTGTTTTTAAAACAAAACATTTTATTTTTCTAAAGCAAGGCTAAGCATCAAAAATCCTTTTCATAAAAGGGTATCAAGTAAGGGTAATCAATTTTCCAAGGAAGGAAATGCATCAATTGTTTAGCACACAATTCCTATTACCTAATGCATCAAACAAGGTGATAAAGATTTTAAAATAGCAAGGAGGTGGCAAATGCATCGGGGCTTGCCTGGGTAACACTAGGTTAGTGTTGTTAGACGACGTCCGCTTGACGAGCTGCCTTTGTCTTGGTACAATTCAATTATCCATCTTCAGATTCGTCCATCAGCATCACCATGCGGAATAGTCCACCCGTTACGTCATCTTGGGGTCGACTTGGGTTGCCATCCGCATCAAGCGATTAATTATCGTACCTCATGAGATGCACGATGCACATGTATGAGCACGAGTATAAAGAGTATAAGATAGATATCTATACCGAAGAGGATGAAACACTTATAACAAAACATTAAGCAAATACTAGCTAGCGATGTACGACTAATTATAATAATTACGCCTTTCTAGCCTATTCGGAGGTAGCACATACATCGCAATACAATAAAATATACACACACTCTACTTTCTTTTATGATTTATTAACAGAATCATATTACTACATATATTTTTACCTAGTCAGCATAGTATGACCACTATCATTTGACACAAGAAAATCTGAAAATATTTACCACCAACACACTCCGAACACGAAATTGAAGTTCACCAGATGATGTTATTTGCTCCCCACTACTCGGAGTGGCAAAAAACATTCATCTGACACAATCGATTTCTAAACATCAGATATAATGATTATCCGAGCAAATCATCGACTTCATTATGCAATCAAGATTTATCAAAAATCACTTCTGACAACACTAAACGGCAGAACGATTTAAATGCTAAATTTATTCTTTGTGTTACGAATTTACTTTTGACTGAAAGTAGCAACTCAAATTTTTTGTTCTTATCTCAAATAATTTTTCTTTTCAATCCTAAATATGAACGCGATAGCTACTAAAGCAAGGCTTTAGTGTATCTATATCCTTAGCACAATTAATTCTAGTCGAATAAGTAGACTAGCTTACCGACGCAAGCCAACTAACAAAATAACCAACCAACTCACCCCACCTTAAGCCCGATTCTATAAGAATCATGACGATCACCAATTCAAGCGTAACGTCGAGCACCTAATAAGCGTCGCCTACGCATTTCATTACATACACCATCTAGCTTTCTATGCCAATCGCATGCTGTGATCTACACATACTATAACAGGGAAAACATAGATCACTACATACGGATTGAGATGATGTCAATCATAAGGTATTTTCCGAATATCCTACCTGCTGTCCGAAACATGGACCCAGCAACGTAGAACCAAAGTTGTCGGCGCGAACACAAGTCGGAGACAGCACGTAGGGACCGACATCGATGTGGGGTGACCGAACGACGACGAACTAGCAAGCTGAACCACGTCGAGTGATGTCTTGACGTAGATGAGCAATGGCAACTGGCGGACACGGAACGACGGAGTGAGGTGCATGGCCAGCTAGCAAAGATGAATGTGTGCGGCACGGAAGCGAAAGCAGAACTTGATGGCCGGCTTGGAGACTCGACGAGACGGTAACACCACGGCGACGCGCAGCCAAGGCGCGTGGAGCTCGTAGGGCCAGATCTTGGAGAGGACGAGCACACACGACGCGACGATGAACGACGATAACCGGCGAGATCGACGATGCGATGAGAATTAAGGCCGAGCAAGTCGAGTGGGCGCACTGGCAAACAGGAAGCCACACGCGAGAGATTGTGACCGAGCAGAGAGAGCAGCCTCGCAGCGCGGCGGCCCGCGTCCACGGCAAGCAGACTGGGCGTGCGCTGGAAGCTCGGACCAAGACGCAGGGAGCCGGCCATGGAGCTTGGGGAGCTGCGCGCAGAGGCGAACTCGGCATGGCGAGGGACAACGGAACGCTGCGCGACGCAGGGAAAACCGAGCAGGGGAGCACCGAGCTGGAGGACGTGCCGCCATGGGAAGGCCTCGGCAAGGCGCTTGCTGGGAGATAGAGATGCGGGCGAGCGTGGGAGATGCGACACGACGGAGCTTGCAGGGGATCCGGCCAGGCGCGGCCGAGCAGGGGCGCCGCGGCATGGGCGAGCGCGCGCACGGGAGCAGAGAAGCTAGGCGCGACGCGTGCGCAGGGAGGAGCGGCCGAGCTGGGCATCAGAGAGAGAGCAGAGGGAGCAGGGGGGTCACGACGCGAGCAGGGAGTTGCAGCGCCGGAGGAGCAGCGATGGTCGGCCGACGAGCTGGAGCAGGAGGGAGCTCCGATGATGGCGAGGGGGCTCGACGAACTCGAAGACGCGTACCATGGAGAGAGAGAGGGAGAGAAAAGCAGTTAGGGAGCCGACCGTGGGAGCAGAGTAGAGGCCGGCGCCGTGGAAGAAGAAAATTCACGGGCGTGGGAAACTGGAGATAAAGCCACCGCGCAGTGGAAAAATCATGGGGAGAGAGAAGCTCGCGTGAGAGGGATAAGGAGAAGAATCAACCGCGAGATTTTTTTTAACCAGGAGCAGTGCGGCGCTGAGTATCTGGGACGCATGGGATATTTTCCCATTTTTTTCTTTTTTTAAATATATATTATCTTCTCTCCGATGTATTTTTAGCACAAGAATTATTCCAAGTTTGAATCTCATGGCTATGATTCGTCTTGATTGGAATTTATACTGCAATATTTTGAATAATTCATGTTTGACTCTCGAATTTTAAATTCAACACACGTCAGTCTAAATTGTTGCGACACGAGTCGCGAAAATATAATCTGAGTTTCAGGGTTATGATTTAGATCGAGGCGAGAAGCAACAGACCAAATTTAATGGATTTCGGCTTCGATAATTTATGCTACGTTTGATTCAGTTGACTTCAGACGAATTCCGTTCGCTACTCGAACACTCGATTAGAGAACAATTTAATTAAAATCCGTAGACACGATGCCACAGATGAAAAAAGGGGACTAACTTATGTTACACCGAAAACTTAGTCGTCGAGTTCCACATAATTTATTTGAGATGAAATCGGAGGGCTGGACTGAATTTCCAAATTCGTATTCGTGCGAGTGATGAATTTTAAATAATCACCGGACGCACCGCTTTTCGGAACAACTATGTTCCGAATATCACGAAAATTTAGGAAGAGTCCGGATAGATAAAAACGATGTCGAACTCACGACAGACGAAACAGATACGATATTAAAAACGTAATAGACAAAAATGATTAAAATTTAGCATCTGTTTTATCCACTGATATTACGTGCTTAAATCCATACTCGTTGTCGAGCGGAATATAAACACCTGGGGTGTTACAATCCTCCCCCATAAAAGAATCTCGTCCCGAGATTCAGAACGAAAGACTTCTAAGAGTAGAGAATAATGTAACTCATGTCCATTTCAGCGGTGACCATAAGACAGTCCTGAGCGAAGGCGAGTGCCTCAGGAAGTTGTTTCTCTAGTGGACATAACAAACATCGCCTTAAGCTAATTTAGAGATGTCCACCAATAGAGACGTTGTCTGCCAGAAGAACACATAAGGTTCCACGTGTGTAGTTTGCTTTTTCTGATGACACTGTACTATCTGAGTCTGTTGAGCGAGCGGTGGATATGCGACTTTACCCAAACAGAATCAGATGCAACCTCTTGGGTAAAACACACAGAAAGGGTTTACCAACAAGTGGTCACAGTAAATTTATAGCACACGAGACAGGTGTGAAGGTCGAATAACATTACAGTTAACTTGTGTTAGCCAGAGAATCCCAGTCCAAGAAAAATTATAAAGACTTGAAAAATTACCAGCGAAGGGATCTGTAAATGCTGCCTTAGCAACCAATCCATTTTATCGAGCACTAATCATGGATCTACTTGATCACACATGCTGGAAAAACACACGTGAGACGATCGAGGCATGACTAGAGCAGTAATTAGGTGGTTATTGGCCGACTTAATCTCGGTTCTTATAAACACTTCCTTAAGAGGGGTTGTACAAAAGTGAGTTTAGACAACTCGACAAAACGATCTCTAAACTCAACCTTTGTTCATTGGGCAGTTACAAGTTAGTAAAACCAACTTGTTGAACTACTTTTGACATTGAGCAAGTCCTCTTATTACCCATCGGCAATCTAAGTGTTGAGAGTTCACCTTTGCTAGCAAAAGGTCATGCATTTGGGTAGAATTCCATTTGGTCATGTTGTTCATCTGTTTCTTCCATACGAGATGAATTATCCACTTGGTTAGGGAATACATGGATTAATTCAAAGAGCGTGAACAACTCCTGCATCTCAACAGCAGGGAAAACGAATCTCTATTTTGAGAGCTAATCAGCTGTCTTCCAACACTAAAAAGCTTCAAAGCTTCACCTTTACAAGAAAGGATGCAAAGGGAACGTGTATGTGTGAAGTCACCATCAAAGTCAAGGAAAAGAGACCACACATGGGAAGTGGTATGCCCTTTTGATCCAACAGAAATGATAGGTGTTGCTTGATCACTTGATAAACAACATAGAAATTGTTTCAAGGGAGGAGTCCACGGAAGATCACACATCAGTGTAATTCCATAACGGATCATGACTAGAGACCTCGATACCGGCATGCGCCAAGCAGCAAAATCCTGTGTGCGCATGCACAGGAGGCTCTTAGTTTCGCCGCGGTACCATAAGTCCTTAACCATGACACCATTACAAAACTGGCACCAATAATGAATCTCACGTGGTAAGTACAATTCGTGCAGAGATAACATATTGATATAATCTCATAATGGATTATGACTACCAACTGTGATACTAGTGTGTGCCGAGCAGCACAACCGTGTGTGCGCACACACAGAAGGCCCCCGATTTCGTCGCAGTATCATCAATTTTAGTCATAACGCCAATACCAAACATAACCAATAAGAAATCTCGCACGATAATATACAAGGAGACTCTACCTGTCAAAATGTTTACAAGTAGAGAGCCAAATAGATTATGGCCCGATGAAATGAACAAGGCATGGCCATAACCTAAACTTGATGAGAGAAGTGTGATGGGAGATTGTTAATTTAGTCCCAAGCATATTTCTATGCCCATCGAAGAGATCACAAGGTCAATGATTATTATCTATTAGATACGGAGGGAAAACAATCACAAGATGAAGTTGGTATGCCTTCGATAGATATGAGGAAACCAAAGGCATCAAACTCAAGAAAATGATCAGACATAACTTTCCTAGGTTGGGTTGATAAAGCGACAAGATAACCCACAAGGAGAGGCCAAATACAATAGAGACATCAACCGGCATCAGCTGAGCAAGACATGATCTAGGATGGAAATATGACAACCCAAAACGTCATAGATTAAATAGCAAGAACACGGACTCGAGATCCTAGCTTTAAGCCCATGCACATCTTGCGTTGGATAAAGAAGTTTATCCAAACATCCATTTGCATAAGTTTGGTCATGGAGTGATAATGGAGAATTCAAATTTGGGTCATGGTTTACTAAATAAGGACATGGCCTAGTTTTGGGTTTAAGCAAACAAACTACCAACCTTCTATGAGCACATCAAGTACCAAAGCAAACACATATAACACCTAAACATATCACCTAAAGAATGGAGGACAGCTATTTTATCGGAGTTCATAATTCAACATTACACCACATTATCTACAATCACTGGTTACCGGAATAAAGATGAGAGAAGCATCTTGGGTGTATAGGTGACAAACATGATGCAACAATCAGGATGCATGCTCGTCTTATTCGTCCTCACGAATTTTTGCCAATCTAATGTGGCAATAGCGTTCTATATCGGTGGCATACTTACAACTCTCTCGATATTTTGCTAGTCGTCAGCTACACATATGTTTTCGAGGTTAGTGTACCTGCAGAAAAATCCATCACAACCCAAATTTCCCATGATGCAGTTCACACATGACAATTTTATCACAGTTTATACTCCATATATTGCTATATGGAGGCTAGCTCATCATTAAGCGCCGAGCCACGCATAGGCGCCGTTGCCACACTTTAACCATAGGGCAACTCATTATGGTAACTCACCTTCTTACCTGAGCGTAGGTGCGTCGTTACAAGTACGTTACACTTCTCAGTATTCCCATGTCTGTATACCCATGCACATCCATGGAGTACTGAATTCCCGGAAAAGTAAATACTCCACATCGCAACTTTCATATATACATATGTGTAACATGTATATAATCAAGCGCTTTTTATGCTCTTCTCTAGACCGACGTTTGTTCGGTCATGCTCTCAAATCTCACCTTACCTTGAGCGTCGATCCATTCAGAACTGAATGGCCTCAAAAATAACAATACACATGTATGCAATACCCCCGGTTGTGGGTTAGTGGTTTTTTAAATAAGCCACCTGATAGTCCTTAACTTAGGGCTTAATAGAGGATGTCGCTAGCATTATAGTTTTTCAAAACTGTTTTTCAAAGCCAAACAATGTGTTTAGTCGAAAATAGGTTTTTCGAAACCAAAACTTTTGTTTTGAAAATATGTATGTGACCGTATATACTTAATCCTGCTCCGATACCAGTCTGTGGCAGAACCTCCCATGTTATTGGGCCCACATGCACCTGCCCTTGTCTCAAAGACCTCAGACGACTGTGCATGTACACCAGATAAATTAACAGGATCCGTCCGAGTGTCCCAAGGACCCCGGATAAACCACTTATAACCAAGATCGCAAGATTAAGTAACACAAATCACACACACCAACATTTTGCAGCGGAAATCTTGTTACCAAATTTTACAAGTTACATCAAGTTTTACAATGTACATGATCAGAGTGATTACAAAAGTGATTTCAAAGAAATAACTTTGAACATTTATAAATTATTTATAGTTTTGAAATATATGCTAGCTTAAGTGACCATCCTCAATAAGAAGTATAGAAGAAGTACTTAGACTTATAGAAGGCCATGCCCACCGACGCTTAACACCAATCACAATCAAGTGACTCGTAACCTGCAACAACAATGGGAATAAAACCCTAAGTACGCAAGTACTCAGCAAGACTTACCCGACTAAGGAAAAGACTCTCAAGGGTATGCTGGTTTCAAAAGGATTCAAGGTATGGCTTATCAAGAATCAAAGACTCTGTTTGCAGAAAAGCTTACTATGAGTGGATCCTTAAAAATCCATTTTTACTTGTCAGGTTAAGTAAAGTTACCTGCATCTAGAGTTCTTTCTACCCTAGTTCAAACACTTGGCCTATACTAGCCGTCTTTTTATCATCACTTCAGTTCACTGGATGGCTACGTGTAGGGCAGTGACCAAGTCTTCATGTCTGAGAAGTAACGGCGATCCGAATTGATTAATACCCAGCCGGGGATCTCCAATCACACGAAATATGTAGCACTTAACCCTTGCATATGTCAACTCGCCATCCGGTTTCATAAGACCAAATAAGGTTCACGCTAACCGAGAGCACAAATACACCACCGTCCAGCCTCTTGCCATGGAGGGTACACACTACTCTCGCCATCTCTCGACTCCCATTGCATGTTGTCTTATTCTGGTATTAGTCTGCCCGAGGCAAAGCTTACCCATGATGAGGCATGTGACCCGTTAAAAGGTCCTCAATCATCAAGCCTACATCGAGACGGTCCTTAATCGACTCAGACGGAGACACTACACCGAGACTCTCTTCTTGTGCAAGTCAACCACCCGGTCTTAGCTTTATTATTTTCAACCCAAATTTTGGTACCTGGCAGAGGTACATCTTTTCCGATGTTGAACCCATCAAGGCCCTGATGGATCCACCATCACAAGTTTTTTCTTTTTGAAAACATTCCCACCCACTGAAGCATCACCTTTTGTTTTTAAAACAAAACATTTTATTTTTCTAAAGCAAGGCTAAGCATCAAAAATCCTTTTCATAAAAGGGTATGAAGGAAGGGTAATCAATTTTCCAAGGAAGGAAATGCATCAATTATTTAGCACACAACTCCTATTACCTAATGCATCAAACAAGGTGATAAAGATTTTAAAATAGCAATGAGGTGGCAAATGCACCGGGGCTTGCCTGGGTAACTCTAGGTTAGTGTTGTTAGACGATGTCCGATTGACGAGCAGCCTTTGTCTTGGTACTCGTTCAATTATCCATCTTCAGATTCATCCATTAGCATCACCATGCGGAATAGTCTACCCGTTACGTCATCTTGAGGTCGACTTGGGTCGCCTTCCGCATCACATGATTAATTATCGTACCTGATGAGATGCACGATGCACATGTATGAGCACGAGTATAAAGAGTATAAGATAGATATCTACACCGAAGAGGATGAACTTATAACAAAACATTAAGCAAATACTAGCTAGCGATGTACGACTAATTATAATAATTACGCCTTTCTAGTCTATTCGGAGGTAGCGCATACATCGCAATACCATAAAATATAAACTCGCTCAACTTTCTTTTATGATTTATTAACAGAATCATATTACTACATATATTTTTACCTAGTCAGCATAGTATGACCACTATCATTTGACACAAGAAAATCTGAAAATGCTTACCACCAACACACTCCGAACACGAAATTGACGATCACCAGATGATGCTATTTGTCCCCACTACTCGGAGTGGCAAACAACATTCATCTGACACATAATCAATTTCTAAACATCGGATATAATGATTATCCAAGCAAATCATCGACTTCATTATGCAATCAAGATTTATCAAAAATCACTTCTGACAACATTAAACGGCAGAACGATTTAAGTGCTAAATTTATTCTTTGTGTTACCAATTTACTTTTCACTGAAAGTAGCAACTCAAATTTTTTGTTCTTATCTCAAATAATTTTTCTTTTCAATCCTAAATATGAACGTGATAGCTACTAAAGCAAGCCTTTAGTGTATCTATATCCTTAGCACAATTAATTCTAGTCGAATAAGTAGACTAGCTTACCGACGCAAGCCAACTAACAAAATAACCAACCAACTCACCCCACCTCAAGCCCGATTCTACAAGAATCACGACGATCACCAATTCAAGCGTAACGTTGAGAACCTAATAAGCGTTGCCTACGCATTTCATTACATACACCATCTAGCTTTCTATGCCAATCACATGCTGTGATTCACACATACTATCATAGGGAAAACACAGATCGCTACATACGGATTGAGATGATGTCGATCATAAGGTATTTTCCGAATATCCTACCTGCTGTCCGAAACACGGACCCGGCGATGTAGAACCAAAGTTGTCGGCGCGAACACAAGTCGGAGACAGCACGTAGGGACCGACATTGAGGTGGGGTGACTGAACGACGACGAACTAGCGAGCTGAACCACGGCGAGTGATGTCTTGACGCGGATGAGAAATGGCAACTGGCGGACACGGAATGACAAAGTGAGGTGCACGACCAGCTAGCAAAGATGAATGTGTGCGGCACGGAAGTGAAAGCAGAACTTGATGGCCGGCTTGGAGACTCAGCGAGACAGTAACACCACGGCGACGCGCAGCCAAGACGCGTGGAGCTCACAGGGCCAGATCTTGGTGAGGACGAGCACACACGATGCGACGATGAACGACGACAACCGGTAAGGTCGACGACGCGATGGGGATTAAGGCCGAGCGAGCCGAGTGGGCGCGGTGACAAGCAGGAAGCCGCGCGGGAGAGATCGTGACCGAGCAGAGAGAGCAGCCTGGCAGCGTGGCGGCCCGCGTCCGCTGCAAGCAGACTGGGCGCGCGCTGGAAGCTCGGACCAAGACGCAGGGAGCCGGCCATGGAGCTTGGGGAGCTGCGCGCAAAGGCGAACTTGTCATGGCTAGGGACGAAGGAACGCTGCGCGACGCAGGGAAAACTAGCAGGGGAGCACCGAGCTGGAGGACGCGCCACTATGGGAAGGCCTCGGCAAGGCGCTTGCTGGGAGATGGAGATGCGGCCGAGCGTGGGAGATGCGACACGACGGAGCTTGCAGGGGATCCGGCCAGGCGCGGCCGAGCAGGGGCGCCACGGCATGGGCGAGCGCGCGCACGGGAGCAGAGAAGCTGGGCGCGGCGCGTGCGCAGGGAGGAGCGGCCGAGCTGGGCATCAGAGAGAGAGCGGGAGCAGGGGGGTCGCGACGCGAGCAGGGAGTCGCAGCGCCGGAGGAGCAGCGATGGTCGGCCAACTAGCTGGAGCAGGAGGGAGCTCCGGCGATGGCGAGGGGGCTCGGCGAACTCGAAGACGCGTGCCATGGAGAGAGAGGGAGAGAAAAGCAGGGAGGGAGCCGACCGTGGGAGCAGAGCAGAGGCCGGCGCCGTGGGAGAAGAAAATTCCTAGGCGTGGGAAACTAGAGATAAATCCGCCGCGCAGTGGAAAAATCAAGGGAGAGAGAAGCTCGCGTGAGAGGGATAAGGAGAAGAATCAGTGGCGAGTTTTTTTTAACCAGGAGCAGTGCGGCGCTGAGTATTTGGAACGCGTGGGATATTTTCCCATTTTTTTTCTTTTTTTAAATATATATTATCTTCTCTCCAATATATTTTTAGCACAAGAATTATTCCAAGTTTGAATCTTATGGCTATGATTCATCTTGATTGGAATTTATACTGCAATATTTTGAACAATTCGTGTTTGACTCTTGAATTTTAAATTCAACACACGTCAGTCTGAATTGTTGCGACACGAGTCACGAAAATCTAATCTAAGTTCCAGGGTTATGATTTAGATCGAGGCGAGAAGCAACAGACCGAATTTAATGGATTTTGTCTTCGATAATTTACTTTGCGTTTGATTCAGTTGACTTCAGACGAATTCTGTTCGCTACTCGAACACTCGACTAGAGAACAATTCAATTAAAATCTGTAGACACGATGTCACGGATGAAAAAAGGGGACTAACTTATGTTACACCAAAAACTTAGTCGTCGAGTTCCACATAATCTATTTGAGATGAAATCGGAGGGCTGGACTGAATTTCCAAATTCGTATTCGTGCGAGCAATGAATTTTAAATAATCACCGGACGCACCGATTTTTGGAACAACTATGTTCCGAACATCACAAAAATTTAGGAAGAGTCCGGATAGATAAAAACGATGTCGAACCAGCGACAGACGAAACATATGCGATATTAAAAATGCGATAGACGAAAATGATTAAAATTTAGCATCTGTTTTATCCACTGATATTACGTGCTTAAATCCATACTCGTTGTCGAGCGGAATATAAACACCTGGAGTATTACATGCTGAAGATTATTGCTTATGCTTAAATGGGTTTGGTATATACTTATACTCAGTAATCAGGTGTTGATAATAAAATGTTGACCAACTAAAATGCTAACCGCATTAAAACTTTAGCCTTACCTTGTTACCTTGTATTTTCACCCCACTTGCTGAGCCCCGACCATGTTGGGGGCCTTCGTCTTTCGAAGGTCCTCAAAAACATGACTAACATGCTTTCCAAATATAATATATTGTCACAGGAACCTTCGACTTTGCGATGAAGGTGTGCACATCATGAAAGGCGTGATCTAGGAGAAGGATGAATCAATTCCGAAGCTACGGATGAAGAAGCTTCGGCTTAGCGCAAGGGCGGTGATGTAGAATGGAACTAACCTAAAGGGGAATTTACTGCCAAGTCCTCGACTGATTACTCCTTAGTCAGTAGTAAGTGTCAAGGACATAGATGTAATTTTACCCAAGCTGCGTCCTGTGCCTATAAATAGATGAACACTAACATCGTATTGTTCACGCTGACTTGTAATCACTTGCACGTCACTCTTGTATTCTCACCTTCTGTCAAGCCGAAGGTACAAATGTAATTAATATCATTAATGCTTGTTCATGATTATATAATGAGAACACAAATAATCTGGTGATTTAATGTGATTATTCATGTTCTTTTCTATGTTTCATATGTTTCTACTTTCATTATTACATACTGAAATGATGAAGGTATGTCCTTCATAACCTTCTTCTGAAGATCATTATATCCCAAGGGAGATAATGCTTCGAAAGACGAAAATCTTTAACCATTAACATTTGTGTTGCCTTGTTCTTAACTCATAGCATTTGAGAACAAGTCCTCAACATTGGCGCCCACCTCCGATGAACTCATTTGACCACCTTCGGCAAGCTGTGACCTTCGTCATGCCGCCGAAGAAATCTTCAGCGCTGGGGGCTACATTGCAGCCACTGGACGTCAACCAAGAAACACTATGCGAAGCTAGAAGCCAAAAAAGGAAGGCTACAAGTCTAATGCCTCAGGAGGAGGAGTTAGACCAAGAAATCAGGGACCTCGAAGCCTTCCATCAACAGGTCCAGAGGAAGGAGAAGTTGCTTCATCTTGCCGATGAGGCCGTTGAGGAAATGCGTCATCTCACTCAAGCTGACCAGGACCGAAGACCTCAACACAGAGAGCTTCGTTAGGACAATTCCTACGATGATGACGAATGGTATGATGATTTCTATCATGGAAATTTTGCTTTTGATGATGCTTCTCCTCTGTCAGCAGAACTGCAGGCTACCCCATGGCCCCATCATATAAGCCACCCTAGCTCCCTATGTATGATGGGCACTCAGATCCGAAGCAGTTTCTAATGAGCTACGAAGCAACCATATCTTAATATGGGGGCAACACAGCAGTCATAGCGAAATCCTTCGTCATGACAGTCAAAAATGTCGCACAAACTTGGTACTCTTCTCTCCGGCCAGAAACAATCACATCATGGCAGAAGCTGAAGGACATACTGATTACCAGTTTCCAAGGGTTTCAGATGAAGCTGGTCACTGCTCAGGCTTTGTTCCAGTGCATGCAAGACCATGAAGAATACCTCCAGGCGTATGTCCGAAGGTTCTTGCGTCTGAGAGCACAAGCGCCCACATTGCCCAATGAAATTGTCATTGAGGCCATGATCAAAGGGCTTCGGCCAGGACCTACGGCTCAGTATTTTGCCAGGAAACCCCCTTAGACCCTGGAAAAGCTCCTTCAGAAGATGGATGAATACATCTGGGCTGATAATGATTTCCGCCAGAGAAGGGAAGAAGCCTACAGGTTTTCTGAAATAACTAGGGGCTTTGGAGGAAGAATCCACCCTAGGTATGTCAGATCAATCCATAACTCCAGCCAAAGTGATGACAGAGGAAGCCAGCTTCAAAGGCCACAACACAACTCTCAATCCTTAGGGCAACAACAAAGTTCTTTTAGGCCACCAACCCCAAGGGGCAGAGGCGGCAGGGGCTTCGGAGGAAGGTACAGGGATCAGCCCAGAAAACTTTATTGCTTATTCTATGGTGAAGACAAGGGCCACACTACAAGAACATGCTAGGTCACCATTCAGAAGCAAAAGAAGATTGCCGAAGCTGAGGCACGACAGAATCAGCCAAAGCAGGTTCTACATACTGCTTCATGCTATTCTCCCTACGTACCAGAATACGTAGGTAATCAACAACCTGCGACTTCAAGTGCTTCGGCAAGTCATTCTCAAGCTTTTTGGGCCCAGCTCCCGTTACCACCACCACTACCACCTACTCACACCCGAAGCCAGCAGCCAGAAGGGCACACACGCGCACAACAACAACGTGATTTTTGGGAGGAATTCGAAGCTCGTACAGTCAACAGTACTGTGCCAGAATCGAAGCATATCTACTGAAGAATATCCTACTCTTAATGTACCTTTATCTTTTATGCCATTTTATTTTTTGTATGAGAAACAAGTAACGAAGGACTAAATTTCGTTTTCTTGTAATAATTGTGCTTGCATCAATGAGTAAAATATGCCTTCCTCACAGTTTTCTGAAGCTCGAAAATCGTTCCTAAGGGAGCACAGAGTAAGTTTCGAAGCTACAAAAAATCATTCCTAAAGGAGCGCAGAGTAAATTCCGAAGCTACAAAAAGTCGTTCCTAAGGGAGCGCAGCGTATGTTTTCTGCTCAAAAGTTGTTCCTAAGGGAATGCAGAGCCAAAAATTAAGTTCCAAAGTTGCCAAAAAGTCGTTCCTAAGGGAGCACAACGTAAGTTTTCTGCTCAAAAGTCGTTCCTAAGGGAATGCAGAGCCAAATACCACCGAAATATAAGGTGAAGAAGCTCAAAAGTCGTTCCTAAGGGGATGCAGAGCTTAAATGCCACCGAAATAGAAGGTGAAGAAGCTCAAAAGTCATTCCTAAGGGGATGCAGAGCTTAAAAGACTCAAAAGACGTTCCTAAGGGGATGCAGAGTCTTGTGTGTTCTAGTGTGGGCGCGTGTGTGTGTCTTCGGCATCACCATCATTTTTGCATCATATCATCATATCATTCCGCATAACATTACATCATACATCATATCGCATCAACAACAAAAAAGATTGAATACGAAGCAAATCTTCGGCAATACTTTGGTAAAAGAAAATTTGCTGAGGCACGAAGCGAACTTCGGGAAATACTTTTTTATCGGACTTACCAAAGGAGGGGTTTCTTTCTTACGAAGCATGAAAAGAAGGGAAGGTGTTTTTTCGCCGAAGGCTCAAAAATGGTACGTGCGTAAATTTCATGCATCGTAAAGAAATATATTACAGTAATTTACATGTCTGATTAATTGTTCCATACATCAAATATTACAAAGTATTATCACAATAAAGTCTAATCTTCCATAAGATTTTTTCCGTGGCTTCGTTCAATAGCTTATCGACGACTTCGTCGATAATGGAGTTAGCAATGCTTATTACATCGAGTGCTTCCTTCATGTACGGATCAGCCAGGGGGTTTTATGGCTCCGGAAGCGTGACAGTTCAGCTGTAGTAGGTAAACTATTAGTTCGAAGCCACAAAGTAAGTACCAAAGCTAAAATTCAAAAACAATACCTATGCACCTTTCGTGTTCAGCAGCTTCTTCAGCTCGCCTAGCTTCTTCTCGGGCGTCATGTGTGTCTTTTTCATTCTTCTTTATAATTTTGTTGGCCAATTCTCGGCCACCGTTCACCCAGACATCAGAATAAAATTTTCCTGCCCACCAAAGTAGCTTCGACTGAAGGGTCTTTTGTGTCGTCTATAGAGAAGGCGACTTCGGCCTGGGCTGTAGCTTTAACATGATCGCATCCAGCCTTCTCTAGAATAGCCGCAATTCCCCGAGCACCGGAGAAAGCACAAATATCCCCACGATCGCTCAGGATTTCTTCGAAAGCTTCGGCTTCCCCGCTTATCCACTCAATAACGCCCTTAGGGTCGCCTCGGATAAAATTCTCCTCAGAAGAATAAGCACCCACTTTGGAAAAAGCTAATTTTCAATTTCTTCACGCAATCCAAGGATTTTTCAAAACATCTTTCCTTGGATTCGTGAAGCTCCTCAACATTTTTCTCTAGCTTGGTCTTCCACCATTCACTAATTTCTTGGCTATCTTTTGCGAGAGCACAATTTTCATTGGCTTCGGCAAGTTTTTTACGAAGATCTTCAATTTCGACTTTATAAGCTTCGAATTGAGTATTAAATTTTGCTTCATCTTCTTTTGCTTTATCCACCAATGAAAGTAGAATTTTGTCTTTCTCCATGGCCTCGTTTCTTAGCCTGATGACCTCTGATCGAAGGTTGCTGAGAGCTATAATGCAGCTCTCGTCTTCGGCATTCTTTTGCGCCCTTAGGGCGTTGCTAAGGATTAAGACCTTCAAGAAAAAATAAAGGATTAGCATGAGAATAAAAGACTTCATTCCCAAGTCCATAAGCCTCAAAATTCACAACTTCTGTACCTTCAGACTGTTGTATGCGAGGCTGTCCGCGAGGTCAGCCTTCGTCATGGCGTAGAGGCCAGCTTCGAGCTTCAGAAAACCCATACTTTTGGCCATCTCCTGGCAGATGGATAACTCTTTGTTGTTCGGGAGGTAGTACACGAAATCATCTTCATCTGTACCGTTAAACACTAAGGACCCCTTCGGGTACTTCAGTTCCCGGGCATAGTGTTTGGCTTCAAAAACTTCATCTTCGGATAATCTTTTTCCCGAAGCATGTCGAATGATATAATCAAGACCTTCGGACGGTGCTTCGGGAGCAGGGGATTTGTCTTCTTTGGCCACACTTTTCTCTAGAGCTACGCTAGTATCCGAAGATTCTTCTTCGGCCCTCTGCTCAGTTGCGGCGAGCTTCGTCTCAGCGGGCACTGAGGGCCCAGCTTCAGTTTCTGTATATGTGTTGTAGCAGCTTCAACATCCTTCTTCACAGGAGCAAGAGTCAGCGCTCTTGTTGTTTCCACAATGGCGTCTAGCACGCTAGCCATTCTTCTCCTGTTGGGAGTGGTGGCGGGAGCTTTTGCAACCTTTGGCAGCTCCGCTTCTACTAGTTAGCTCAGAATTTCTGGTAGATCTGTTGCCTTTTCTAATTCTGGCTTTCTAGTTTTCTCATCTTTGGCTTCGACTGGCTCGACTATAGGCACCTTCGGCACTACAGTCGATTCTTTAGCAATCCGAGCAGTGGGAGCAGCCCGTTCCGCCTCGGCAGCGGAAGATGTCTCCTCACCAAATTTTGGCACTTTGGTCGTTTCAATATATATGGGCCTGTGGGTCAAAACTTTTATTTTCTTGCCCTTCGGCACAACAGAAATGGCTGAAGCGACAACTTTCCTCTTTTTCCTGCTTTTGCAGGGGATAGCAATAATTAGGATACATAAAACCAATCGCGTCGAAAACTCTGTTTAATCTTTTCTTGCTCCGACCCCCGAAGGCTAAGGACAAAGCATCATTTTCGGCCCTGGTATATGCCCCAAGCAACTCGTCGCTAGTAGCCTCAATGCATTTCAACCAGTCGTCATTCGGTTCCTCGAACCTTTCTCTATATCTGAAGGTATATTTCAATCGAACTAATCCACCTTCGCTGGACCCAGCAGCAGTCTCCTTCGGCATCTCCCAACTATCAACAAGTGGCCACACTATGTAGGCTATGTGCTCTTGGATTATGTCTCTTGTGCCAATGAAAGCACAGACATTGTTGAAAGCCTTTTGACACGTTTCGGCATCATTTTCAATTGTTACCCTCGGCCTTCGAAGGCCGAAGCGAGACCAGATGGGACGTTGGATAATCTCCTTAATGTCCTCCCTCTCAATCAGATCATTCTTGACATAAAACCATTCCTCCATCCAGGCCCTAGGCCATCTTTTTCGGAATGTTGGAACCGGGTAACTTGCATTGGGACGAGCAATAAATCCATAACAACCGAAGTTGTTGTGATATTGTTCTTTGCCAGTAGCCTTCGTCTCGTACAATAGTTCGTGCATATTGCAGAAACACTTTGCGCTCGGTTATAGCCGTTGGCTTCTTACAACCCAAAAAAACATCCCCATCCTAATTATAGCTTCGGGAGTAATTTGATGAAGAAAGATCTGGAATATCTTCAACACTTCAACCACAAATTTGCTCAATGGGAACCCAAGGCCTGCCTTCATAAAGCTTCGGTAAACAACAACTTCATTTTCTTTAGGAGCAGGGGCGGTGCTGTCTCCCCCAACCCTCACAATAGACATATCACGAAAGTACCTTCCCCTCATGGCGTCAACCTGACTTTGTTTAATGGTTGACTTTCCGAAGATAGTATGGCTTGGCCACCAGGGTCGATCTTCAGAATCTTCATCTCCACTTTCCACATCAAAATCATCA
The DNA here is from genome assembly GCA_029449295.1 of Zea luxurians. Classification (NCBI taxonomy): domain Eukaryota; kingdom Viridiplantae; phylum Streptophyta; class Magnoliopsida; order Poales; family Poaceae; genus Zea; species Zea luxurians. The sequence continues at coordinate 4,334,253 of JAOPSE010000005.1, read as the reverse complement.
CTGTCATCAGAATCTTTAGATAAATCCGCTATTATTTCCTTGGTAATATTCTCTGTATTTGTTTTTGCCATAGATTCATAAAACCCAGCAATAAAAGGGTCCACAACCTTCTTCTCCTCGGCCACCTTCATCACCTCAGACACCTTCTTCTCCTCAGACATTTCTTCAAAACTCCAATATATCACAAAGATTGAAAATCAAGCAAGAGCTGATGGCAAGAGAATTAAAATTTTGAGAAAATAACGTGAGGAACATAAATGGCGTAACAAATGCTGCTGCTGTGGTTTCTATTTATACGCCTAGCGCATCGCAACTTGGCGGGCCCCATTTGTCATTGACTCTCGCTATTCTATCGAAGGGAAGGTGTTTCTTTCGGACCTTTGGCTTAAGGCCTTCGTTCACATCGCAGTCTGAATTTGTTGTTACAAGAACAAATTAATACTGTAAGGGGCTACTGTTGGGGGCCTTCATCTTCCGAAGGTCCTCAAAAACATTACTAACATGCTTTCCAAGTATAATATACTGTCACAGGAACCTTCGGCTTTGAGATGTAGGTGTGCACAGCATGAAAGGCGTAATCTGGGAGAAGGATGAATCAATTCCGAAGCTATGGATGAAGAAGCTTCGGCTTAGCGCAAGGGCGGTGATGGAGAATGGAACCGACCTAAAGGGGAATATACTGCCAAGTCCTCGACTGATTACTCCTTAGTCAGTAGTAAGTGTCAAGGACATAGATGTAATGTTATCCAGGCTGCATCCTGTGCCTATAAATAGACGAACAGTAACACCATACTGTTCACACTGACTTGTAATCACTTGCACGTCACTCTTGGATTCTCACCTTCTGTCAAGCCGAAGGTACAAATGTAATTAATATCATTAATGCTTGTTCAAAGAAGCGATGAGTGTATGAAACACATTCATGAGAAAATAGAAGCCGGTAAGGCAAACTGTTTTAGAAAAGATGATCAAGGCGTTGTATGGTTTAACAACCGCATAGTTATGTCCAAGAGTGATGAGGTTCACCAGCAAATTTTAGATGAAGCACATCTTAGTTGCTATTCTATTCATCCCGGAAGCACTAAGATGTATCATGATCTAAAGCAACATTATTGGTGGACGAAGATGAAGATTGAAATTGCACGCTATGTGGCGAGATGCGACACTTGTAGACGTGTCAAAGCCATACATATGAAAACTACTGGTCCATTGCAATATTTACCTATCCCAACATGGAAATGGGAAGACATAAGCATGGACTTCATTATGGGGTTACCCAGGACAACAAAAGGATATGATTCTATTTGGGTTATAGTTGATCGACTTACCAAGATAGCCCATTTTCTGCCAGTCAAGACATACTACCCGGTCATCACTTATGCCCAGATGTATATTGCTCGTATTCTCAGTTTGCACAGTGTTCCGAAGACAATAGTGTCGGATCGTGGACCTCAATTTGTATCCAAATTCTGGGAAGAACTTCACCAATCCTTGGGTACTAAGTTGCTCCACAGTTTGGCCTATCATCCTCAAACTAGTGGCAGACTGAGAAAGTAAATCAAATGCTCGAGGACATGTTACGAGCCTGTGTTCTGGAATTCCCACATAAATGGGATGACTATTTGCCATTAGCAGAGTTTTCATACAACAACAGCTATCAAGAGAGCATCAAGATGGCACCCTTTGAAGCTTTGTATGGACGACAGTGTCGTACTCTGTTAAACTGGTCTGAACCAGGAGAAAGATGGTTTTTAGGCCTGATATGGTAAAAGAAACGGAAGAGAAGGTTCAACGAATAATACATAATTTGAAAGAGGCCCAAGCTCGCCAAAAGAATTATGCAGACAAACGACGCCACCCCTTGTACTTTCAAGTTGAAGATTATGTCTACCTGAAAGTCTCACCAATGGTGTATCTCGTTTTGGGGTAAAAGGGAAGCTTGCACCCCGGTACATTGGTCCTATTCCTATCCTTGAAAGATGTGGACCAGTGGCATTCCGACTCCTGCTACCCGAAAAATTGTCTGCACTGTTCAATGTGTTCCACGTATCCCAATTGAAGAAGTGTCTTCGGGTTCCAGATCGAACCGTTGAAGTGACGAATGTTGCCTTAGAACCAGACTTGACATATTCAGAACATCCTATTCGAGTGTTGGATCAAAAGGACTGGGTTACCCGAAGGAAAACTCTCAAATTCTATAAGATACAATGGAACCAACACCCCGAGGATGAAGCTGCATGGGAAACTCAAGACTTTTTAGAAAAGTATTTCCCAGACTTTTTAGCTTCATGTAAATTGTGAGATATGTACAAATTGTTGTAATAGAAGAGTAGACCCTATACCACCCCTACTTTGTACAAGAAATAAGGAAATGAAAATATGACGCGTTTCCTTTTCCATTACTTGCCTTAGGATTGTTTAATCTTAGGACAAGATTCTTTTATGGGGGGAAGGATGTAACACCCCTGGTGTTACTGTCACTAAAACTTGATCATAACATCATGAGCATTAGCATATAATGTGTTTGTTACACTTAGAGTGCATTTACTAGGTAAAAATTTCAAACAAGTTGTATTGATGTGACTTGTTATATGTGAAATCCTAAGGTAGGGTATTTTAACCCTAAACCAAACTTTGGAGTGCTAAGGAAGCCCAAATATGAGAAGACTTCAAAATTCATTAAAAATGGTCATAAGATATCACCATTAATGGACTTAAGTGGTACCCAAACCCTAGAAGTGCCAAAAACCCTAAAAAGACCCCTAGAAAACCCTGAATTGAAACCCTAGGGGGTTATATGTAAATTTTGCACACTTTTGGATCTAAGTGCAAAAACCAAGGTATTAGGGTACCACAAATCATATGGTTCACATATTTGAGGATTTGCAACTTAAACTATGTGATTTGGGCTTATTTGCAAAAGGCCACTCTACCCCTCTCATGTGGCTAAGTCTGAAAATCAGTGAACATGGCTGACTTTGGAGCTCTGTAGTTCTAAAAATACAAAGAATTTGCCTAGGGTCAACACATCAAAAGTATAGAGCTATAAAAGGAGAACAACTTTGCTTAAGTAACTAAGCTTTGATCACATACAAAGTTTGGAGAAAAATAAGCTCAAAGTTGTGTTGTCAGTCACTCTACTAACTGAATTTTGGTCACCAGTGACATTGGCCAGACTTTTGGGTCGAATTAGAGTAAGATCTATTGCTTGATTGAGGGTAGTTGCTATAGCAGAATTGTAGCTGGTATGAAGGGCTACAAGTTTTCTACAGATGTATTGGCAAGTTGTTGCACAAAAATTCAAAGATCTAGACATTGCAATTCGGTCTGTCAGGCGCTCTGAATCGGGTTTCAATGGTACAGTGACCAGATCAGAACGCCAGCTCAGAGAACTCACCACCGGCGACCGTGCGCCCGGATTCACGCCCACTGCGGTGATTCGTGCTCGGTGCAGTTGGATAACGCAGAGGGGTAAGGTAATATCGCGCCGTGGATGAACTCCGGCCACTATTCTACTCCGGTCGCCGTACCCGCCTGAGTCACATCCGTTGTGGATAGGTTTGCCAGAGTTAGCCACCTCGCGACCTTGCGCCACGTGCCCTGGCATCTTACCCCGTCGTAGTAGCTTGCGATATGCATATCCGGTGATCGCCGGTGACCTCGCCACGGTGAAAGCCACTAATCGCTTGCGCCAGTGCATCCCCTTCCCTCCGATCGCCACTGCGCAATCACAAATTCATGGGCCACCGCTCAAGGGCCCTATAAATTGAGCACACCCTCGACTCCGCTATGTAATTGTGCACTCAACACACCCACTTGTGCCTCCAATTACTCACCAGAGCCCCCGAATCGCTCAGTTCCCCCAAATCAGTTTTCCACCACCGTGAACAAGCTCTCACCGTGGTCAGTGCACTTCAGGTCCGATCTTGCCCTCTGCTCTCTTGTTTCAGCACTCTTACTTGCCACTGATGCTCCTCGACCCATTCAATTAAGCTAGACCACGCTAGATCGCTGGGAACACTTCTGTTCATCCGTAGTTCGCACTGTCTCCGTGGACCGGGCGATTTAGGGCTCGGATTGTGCAATTGAGCGAGGGGAAATGATTATTAGGTGTTGAATTAGGTGACAGCCAAGTTAGGGCACCGACCATTGCTTATCTTGGCCGGTACAGGTTCGTCGGAGCTCGGTTCATCGCCGTTCGCCGTCGAGGACTACGGGCTGTGAAGAATTAGAAGCGCGAGGGCTTATTTGCAAACGTCAGTGACCCAGTCTAATAGTCCGCAGGATTCTTCGCTAGTTATTCAAACTCTTAAGGGCTTCGGTGCAAAACCGCCACGCGGGCACGCGCACGCGGGTGCGTTTACCTGTTCTCGGGCTGACTTGGGCCAGTTTCGGCCCAGTACTATTCATGTTTTTCCTTTTTCTTTTTCTACCAGGATTAGAGAATTCATAGAAAATTGAAGAAAAATTCTAAAAATGCAAGACCAATTTTGCTAGGTTCCTAATTTTCTATAGTATATAATGAAAATAGTAGCATGATTTTTAGTCCAAATAGGGAATTATGGAGTATTTAAAGTAGCCAAAACTTATACTCCTAGAATTTTAGAAATTGATTAATAACTCCAAAAATCACAAAACTTTTGAGATAAGCTTTAAATATTATTTAGAAGTCTTGGGTAAAGTTTGGCATGATTTGGACAAAGTTTGGTACCTAAACCCCAAAACCCTAATCTTCTAGAGATGCCTGCCCTAGGAACTTCAGTTCTGACTCCAAAAACCTTAGTTTCCTGGAGCACCGTGAAGAAAAATTGTATTCAAGACCTAAGATAGTATACTTTTATTATCTTTGCATTTTCATAAGCATTACATGAGCATTCATGGTTATATATGTGATATATAGAAAACGAAGAAGTAGTAGAACTTGAAGAAGCAAGAGCTACACCACCACCACCTGAAGACCCACCGGCTGGGAACTGCTTTTATTTTGACATTTGTGGAGCAGAGCCCGACTCCCCTGTAACACAAGGCAAGCCCCGGTGCATTTGCCACCTCCTTGCTATTTTTAAATCTTTCTCACTTGCTTGATGCATTAGGTAATAGGAGTTGTGTGCTAAACAAATTGATGCATTTCCTTCCTTGAGAATTTGATTACCTTTCCTTGATCCCCTGTTTTATAAAAAGGTTTTTCTTATGCTTAGTCCTTGTTGGGGACTTGCTCTCAATTGCTACGAATTAAGAACAAGGCAACACAAAATATTGAAGGTTAAAGCCCTTCGTCCTTCGAAGCATTATCTCCCTTAGGGCATAATGATCTTCAGACGAAGGTCATGAAGGACATACCTTCATGATTGCAATATGTATTAATGAAAGGAGAAGCATGTAAGACATAGAAAGCAACGTGAATAATTATGTAACATTATTAATTCATTTTTATTATCTTGTCATAGAAAGACAGAAATAATATTGAATTATAAATGTACCTTCGGCTTGATAAAAGGTAAAAGTACAAGCATGACGCAAAAGCAGGTACCAGTCAGCGTGAACAGTACGAGGGTACTGTTCATCTATTTATAGGCACAGGACGCAGCCTGTGAGAAATTACATTCATGCCCTTTACATTTATAATTAACTTATAGACAATTCTATGAGGACTAGATAGCCTTTTCCCCTTTAAGTCGGTTCCTTTTTTCGTCATTTAGCCGAAGCTCCCCTGCGCGTAGCTTCGGAACAACTCCAACCTTCGTCACGATCATGCTTTTTACATCGTACATGCTTTTAGCCTGAGTCCGAAGGTACCTGTTCATATGTCACACTTGGAAGATATTGTTAAATCACATTTTTGAGGACCTTCGGAGGATGAAGGCCCCCAACAGTAGCCCCTCGCATTATTAATTTGTTTGAGATAATGAATTCAGACCGCGATATGGATGAAGGCCTTAAGCCGAAGGTCCGAAATAACACCTTCCCTTTGCTAGAATAGCAACAGTCAATGACGGGCGGGGCCCCCCGATTTGGAGCGTGCTGAGTGTATAAATAAGAACTCGCACCAACCACATTTGGTACGCTGCTTGTGCCATTTGCTTTATTTTCTCAATTTCTTAACTCTTGCTCACTAACGCTTGCTAGTTTCTGAAGCTTTCTGAGCTTCGGTTAAGAAGACACATTTTCTTTGTTTCTGGAGGAGAAATGTCTCAAGACAAGAAGGCTGCTGCTGAGACGAAGCTGACTAAAGAGGAGAAGCTTTTTGTGGAGAAGAAGGCTGTGAATCCTTACATTGCTGGATTTATCGAATCAATGGCAAAAACAAATACAGAGAAGATTATGAAGGAAATACTAAAGGGCCTGTCTGAAGCTACTGGTGACAGTGATGATTATGATGCTGAAAGCGAGGTAGAAGATTCTGAGGATCGGCCCTGGAGGCCGAGTCATACAATTTTTGGGAAATCAACAATTAAATAGAGTCATCTTGACAATATGAGAGGAAGGTACTTTCGGGATATGTCTATTGTGAGAGCTGGTGGAGACAACAACGTCCCTGCCCTCGAGGAAGACGAAGTTGTGATTTACTGAAGTTTCTTCAAAGCTGGGCTTCGGTTCCCATTGAGCAGGTTTGTAGTTGAAGTGTTGAAAATATATCAGATTTACCTTCATCAGATAACCCCCGAAGCTATTATTAGAATGGGGATTTTTGTCTGGGCTGTAAGAAGCCAAGGGCTAAAGCCAAGCACGAAATGCTTTTGCAGTATGCACGAACTTGTATATGAGACGAAGGCCATGGGCAAGGAACAACATCATAACAATTTTGGATGTTATGGATTTATCGCTCGCCCCAACGCAAGCCACCCGGTGCCAACATTCCGGAAAAGGTGGCCCGGAGCTTGGATGGAGGAATGGTTTTACGTGAAGAATGATTTGAAGGCAAGAAAAGATATAAAGGAAGTCATTATGCGCCCCATTTGGTCCCGCTTCGGCCTCCTAAGGCCGAAGGTTGAAATTGATGATGCTGTGGAAGCTTGTCAGAAGACATTTGGTACCGTCTGCTTCTTCACTAGTACAAGATATTTAGTTCAAGAGCATATAGCATTCAGAGTATGGCCGCTTGTAGAGAACTGGGAAATGCCGAAAGAGACGGTCACCAAGTCTAGCGAAGGTGACCTGGTCTGGCTGAAGTATATGTTCAGATATGGGGATAAGTTTGATGAACCAAACAACGACTGGCTGAAATGTATCGAAGCTACAAGTGATGAACTGCTTGGATCATATTCCAAGGCAGAAGATAATGCATTATCCACAGCCTTCGGAGGCCGGGGAAAGAAGAGATTGAACAGAGTTTTTGATGCCATTGGCTTTGTTTACCCCGACTACCGCCATCCGCTGTGAGGTCAGGGAAAGAAGAGAAAAGCTGCAACTTCAGCCACTCCAAATGAGCATGTGCCGAAGGGCAAAAAGTTAAAAGTTCTTACCCACGGGCCGTGCTATATTGAACCGGCCGTGGTGCCTGAGTTTGGCGGGGAGGCTGTTTCAGCTGCTGAATCAAGAGAATCTATTCCTCCCTCGCAAAAGACTGAAGAGCCGGCTATAATGCCAAAGGCACCTTCGGTTGAGCTAGTTGAAACGAAGGTTGACAAAGATAAGACTGAAAGGTCAAAAACTGAAGAAGTAACAAAGATGCCAGAGATTTTAAGTCCTTCAACAGAAACAACAGCGATGAAGGCAGAAAAGAGTTCTGCCACAACTCCTAAGAGAAGGAGGATGGTAAATGTATTAGACATTTTAGAAACAACCGACTCCATAAGTCCCGCTCCCACAGGGAAGGTTGCCGAAGCTGACAAATCGCAACCCAAAGCTGATACTAAGCAAATAGAAGTTGATACTACAATAACCCAGGCTGAAACCGAGGCAGGGCCCACAGTGCCTACTGAGGCAAAGCTTGCCACCACCAAGCAGAAGGCCGAAGGAATAACTCCTGATATTAATATAGCTTTTGAGAAGAGTGCGGCCAAAGAGGTTGAATCCCTTGCCCCTGAAGCACTCTCCAAAGATTTTGATTATATCATTCGACATGCTTCGGGAAAGAGATTATCCGAAGAAGAAATTTTTGAAGCTAAACACTATGCCCGAGAACTGAAGTATCTGAAGGGGGCCTTAGTGTTTAATGGTACGAATGAAGATGATTTCTTGTACTGCCTCCCGAACAACAAAGAATTATCCGTCTGCCGGGAGATGGCCAGAAGTATGGGTTTTTCGAAGCTCGAAGCTGGCCTTTGTGCCATGACGAAGGACGATCTCGTAGATAGTCTTTCATACAATAGTCTGAAGGTACAAAAAGTTGTGAATTTTGAAGCTTATGGACTCTGTAATGGAGTCTTTTTATTCTTATGTTAATCCTTTATTCTGTCTTGCAGGGCTAAATACTTAGCAATTCCCTAAGGGCGTAAAAGAATGCTGAAGATGAGAGTTGCACTATAGCTCTCAATAACCCTCGATCAGAGGTTATCAGGCTGAGAAACGAAGCCACGAAAAAGACAAGATTCTATTTTCATTGGTGGATAAAGTAAAGGAGGATGAAGCTAACTTCAAAAATCAATCCGAGGCCCAAAAAATTGAGATTGAAGACCTTCGGAAACAGTTGGTCGAAGCCAAGGAAAAATGTGGTCTCACAGAGGCCAACCGAGATAGTAGTGAGTATTGGAAAAAACTATTTAGGAAAAACAGTTGAAGAACTTCGCGCATCCAAAGAAAGATGCTTCGAAAAATACCAGAGCTGCGTGGATAAGATAAAGTCTAGCTTCGCCAATGTGGGCGCTTATTCCAACGAAGATAACTTTATACGAGGCGACCCTGAGGGTGTTATTGAATAGATCAGCGGAGAGGCTGAAGCTTTTGAAGAAATCTTAAGTGATCGAGGGGATGTATGTGCATTTTCTGGTGCACTCAAGATTTCAGCAATCTTGGAGAATGCGGGGTGCGATCACATCAAAACCATGGCCCATGCCGAAGCTGCCTTCTCCACAGACATCACGAAGGACCCTTCGGCTGAAGCAACCTTAATGGGCAGAAAATTTTATAATGATGTGTGGGAGAATGGTGGCCGAGAAATGGCTCATGAAATTATGAAGAAAAGTGAAAAAGACATCCATAAGGCCCGAGCTGAAGCAAAACGAGCTAAAGAAGCTGCTGAGCGTGAAAAACGCATAGGTATTGTTTCGCGTCATCTAACTTCGGCATTTGTTTTTGTGGCTTCGGACTGATTAATTTTTTTCCTATAGCTGAATTATCTCCCCCACTAGAACCGTTTGATCCCCTGGCCGACCCAGAAACAAAGGAAGCACTGGAAATTATTAATATAGACGAATCTGTTGTTGACGAAGTCGTTAACAAATTGCTTAACGAAGTTGCGGAGAAGGTTCTGAAGGAAGAATAATAGTTATTGTAAAAACACTTTTAGGCGATTATTGTAACATTTGCTGAACTAAGTCTGTAATATTTGATGTATATAGTTTTGAATCTAATATGTAAACTATTTTGCAATTTACTTCTTTGCGATGCATGAAACTTTTGTATACATACCGTTTTTGAGCCTTCGGCGAAAAAACACCTTCCCTTCTTTTCATGCTTCGTAAGGAAGAATATTTATGCTTCGTAAGAATATCCATGCTTCGTAGGAATATCCAAGCTTTGTAAAAACATCAATTCTTCGTAAACAAGAGATCTCTTCTTTCACATCGGAGCTGATGAAGCTGTATTTCTCAGCTTACTTTGTGCCTTAGCACCTTTTCATTTTTGTAAAGCATTCTCCGAAGATCGACTTCTTATTCAATTCGTGTCATTGGTGCGATATGATGTATGATGTGATGCTATGCGGGATGATGTGATGATATGATGCAAAGAATGATGCTAGTGCCGAAGACACACACCCACGCTGAAACACACAATATCTGCGTCCCCTTAGAAACGATCAAAATTTTTTTGCCGTTTATTTTTTGGCTTCACCGCTTATTTTTCGGTGTAAGTTCTGCATCCCCTTAGGAACGTCTTTTGAACTTCTTCGCCTTCTATTTCGGCGGTATCACCGTTGACTTTTCGGTGTAAGTTCTGCATTCCCTTACGAACGTCTTTTGAACTTCTTCGCCTTATATTTCGGCTGGTATTTGGCTCTGCATTCCCTTTGGAACGACTTTTGAGCAGAAAACTTACACTGCGCTCCCTTAGGAATGGCTTTTTGTAGCTTCGGCAAAACTTACGCTGCGCTCCTTTAGGAACAACTTTTTGTGGCTTCTATAATTTTTTAACTCTGCGTTCCCTTGGGAACGACTTTTGAGCTTCGTAAGTCTGTGAAGAAGATATATTTCATTCTGACAGGAGCGAAACTATTACAAGAAATTAAAATTAGATTTACATTGATTGTTCCTTATTTAGAAACAAAATGACAATGAACATAAAAATGTTTCAGAGGTACGATATCTCTCAATAGATATGCTTTGATTCTGGCACAGTACTGTTGACTGTGCGAGCTTCGGATTCCTCCCTGAATTCCCGTTGCTGTTGAGAGTGCTGGCGCCCTTCTGGTTGCTGGCTTCGGGAATAGGACAGCTGAAGTGGTGGTGGGGGCGGGAGTTGTGGTCAGGAAGCCTGTGAATGGCTAGCCGAAGCAACAGAAGCTGCAGGATGATTGCTCACATACTCTGGTATGTAAGGAGAGTGACACGAAGCAGTGTGCAAGACCTGCTTCGGCTGATTCTGCCGAGCTTCGGCTTATGCTATCTCCTTTTGCTTCTGAATGGTGACGTGGCACATTCTTGTAGTATGGCCCTTGTCTTCACCATAGAATAAGCAGTAGATCTTTCTAGGCTGATCCCCAAATCTTCCTCTGAAGCCCTTGGCGCCTCTGCCCCTTGGAACTGTTGGCCTGAAAGAGCTTTGCTGTTGCCCCAAAGATTGTGAGGTGTATTGTGACCTCTAAGACTGACTTCCTTTGTCATCACTCTGAGTGGAGTTATGAATTGACCTGACGTGCCTCGGATGGATTCTTCCTCCGAAGCCTCTGGTCATTTCCGAGAATCTGTAAGCTTCCTCCCTTCTTTGGCAAAAATCATTGTTAGCTCGAATGTACTCATCCATCTTTTGAAGCAGTTTCTCTAGGGTTTGTGGGGGTTTTCTGGTGAAATATTGAGCAGTAGGTCCTGGCCGAAGACCCTTGATCATGGCCTAAATGACAATCTCATTGGGCACTGTAGGCGCTTGTGCCCTCAGTCGCAAGAACCTTCATACATATGCCTGAAGGTATTCTTCGTGGTCTTGCGTGCATTGGAACAGAGCCTGAGCTATGACTGGCTTTGTTTGAAAACCTTGGAAACTAGTAACCAACATATCCTTAAGCTTCTGCCATGATGTGATCGTCCCTAGTCGAAGAGAAGAATACCATGTTTGGGCTACATTTCGGACTGCCATGACAAAGGACTTCGCCATGACTACAGTATTTCCCCCATACAAAGATATATTTGCTTCGTAGCTCATCAGAAACTGCTTTAGATCTGAGTGCCCATCATACATGGGAAGCTGAGGTGGCTTGTATGATGGGGGCCATGGGGTAGCCTGTATTTCTGCTGCCAAGGGAGAAGCATCATCAAAAGTAAAGGCATCATGATTAAAATCATCATACCATCCATCCTGGTTGAATAAGCCTTCTTGACCAAGCTCCCTGTGTTGGGGCCTTTGATCTTGTTCATCTTGGGCAAGATGACGCACTTCTTTAGTGGCTTCGTTGATCTTCCTTTGAAGATTAGCCAGTCGCGCCATCTTCTCGTTCTTTCTTTGTACTTGCTGATGGATGATCTCCATGTCCCTGATCTCTTGGTCCAACTCCTCCTCCTGGAGTGTTGGACTGGTAGCCTTCCTTTTCTGGCTCCGAGCTTCTCGGAGAGAAAGAGTTTCCTGGTTTGGGTCCAGTGGCTGCAGTACAGCATCCCCTGTTGCTGAAGCTTCCTTCGGCGGCATAACGAAGGTCAGTGCTTGCCGAAGGTGGTCAAAAAGGGTTTACCGGAGGTGGGCGCCAATGTTGGGGACTTGCTCTCAATTGCTACGAATTAAGAACAAGGCAACACAGAATATTAAAGGTTAAAGCCTTTCGTCCTTCGAAGCATTATCTCCCTTAGGGCATAATGATCTTCAGACGAAGGTCATGAAGGACATACCTTCATGATTGCAATATGTATTAATGAAAGGAGAAGCATGTAAGACATAGAAAGCAACGTGAATATTTATGTAACATTATTAATTCATTTTTATTATCTTGTCATATAAAGACAGAAACAATATTGAATTATAAATGTACCTTCGGCTTGATAAAAGATAAAAGTACAAGTGTGACGCAAAAGCAGGTACCAGTCAGCGTGAATAGTACGGGGGTACTGTTCATCTATTTATAGGCACAGGACGCAGCCTGTGAGAAATTACATCCATGCCTTTACATTTATTATTAACTTATAGACAATTCTATGAGGACTAGATAGCCTTTTCCCCTTTAAGTCGGTTCCTTTTTCAGTCATTTAGCCGAAGCTCCCGTGCGCGTAGCTTCGGAGCAACTCCAACCTTCGAAACGATCATGCTTTTACATCATACATGCTTTTAGCCTGAGTCCGAAGGTACCTGTTCATATGTCACACTTGGAAGATATTTTTAAATCACGTTTTTGAGGACCTTCAGAGGACGAAGGCCCGCAACAGTCCTGCTAGAAAAACAAAATGTTTTGTTTTGACAAAAGATGATGGTTCAAGTGGGATGGGATGTTTTCAAAATAAAACTTGATGGTGGATCCATCGTGGCCGTGATGGGTTCAAAATTAGATAAGATGTACCTCTGTCAGGTACCAAACTTTGGGTTAAAATGATAAAGCTAAGACCGGGCGGGTGACTTGCACGAGAAGAGAGTCTCGGTGTAGTGTCTCCGCCTGAGTCGATTAAGGACCGTCTCGATGTAGGCTTGATGATCGAGGACCTTTTAACTAGTCACATGTCTCATCATGGGTAAGCTTTGCCTCGGGCAGACTAATACCAGAATAAGATAACACGCAATGGGAGTAAGAGATGGCGAGAGTAGCGTGTACCCTCCGTGGCAAGAGGCTGGACGGTGGTGTATCTGTGCTCTCGGTTGGCGTGAACCTAATCTGGTCTTAAGAAACCTGGTGGTGAGTTGACATATGCAAGGGTTAAGTGCTACATATGTCGTGTGATTGGAGATCCCCAGCTGGGTATTAATCAATTTGGATCGTCGTTACTTCTCGGACATGAAGACTTGGTCACTGACCTACACGTAGCAATCCAGTGAACTAAAGGGATGATGAAAAGACGGCTAGTATAGGCCAAGTGCTTGAACTAGGGTAGAAAGAACTCTAGATTCAGGTAATAACTTAACCTGCTAATAAAACTGGATTTTTAAGGATCCACTATTAGTAAGCATTTTTGCAAACAGAGTCTTGATTATTGATTAATCCTTACCTTGACTCCCTCAAGCTAGCATATCCTTGAGAGTCTTTTATTTTGACGGGTAAGACTTGCGAAAGTACACTCCGTACTCAGGGTTTTTGAACCCATGTTGTTGTAGGCGAGGAAGCGGCAATTTTTTTGTTGCTTTTGCTCCAAGGTGGTGCCTAAGGAAGAAAACCAGGATTGAAGCTTCGGGAGGAAGTGTCCCCCTTTAAAAACTTTTTACTGTTAATCGGGAGGGGTTTTTGCCTCCTAGGGTTGTAATAATATTACTCCAGCACTCTTATATTTTACTGGTCTGTAATAATAATAATACTCTTTCTATACTTTAATATAAAATAAGTTGTTGTAACTGCTTCCGCATATTCGTTCCTGCGATGTATTGTAATATCTGCGAGACGGGTGAAACACTCTTGGGAAAGGTAAGTGTCGGTACCCTGAATCAGGGGTACCCCTTACTACAGTATCAAGACAAGGTGCCCGTACGGTGTTCTCTAGCCGCACGGTTAACAACACCGACCCCACCACGTGGACGACTCAAGGGGCACCACGTGGCGAGAAAAGATGATACATCCCAGGATGTGTCAGTTGGACCGCACCTCCGCGAGGAAGCACTGGACCCCTATACGCACAACCCGAACCCCCGATTACGGTCCGAGACTCCCAAGTAAGCGTGCTGGGTCCCTTGGATGGGGTCCAGATCCCTCCGAGTAAGGTCCGGGCCACAACAAGGTCCCAGGACAGGGGATACCCTGGCGTGTGCAAGGGTCCGGTACTGACACGTGTCCAGGCCTTATCCTGTGCACTTGCGCTCCCCGCTCAGGCGGAGACCCGATGCTGCCACATGGCTTGTTGCCCGTGACATAAGCCAGCGGGCAGAGCCTGACATAAGGCCTCTAGGCCGCGCGGTCTCTGCATTTATTGCGGAAAGGACACACCGCCTGTCCACCCAGCTGACAGGCGATGTGCCCCCTCAGCATTTAATGTGTCCTGTCCACTCCGCTGGCAGGTGGTGCCAGGGCTATCCTGCAGACGGCGCGCCTGTCCAGTCCATTGTCAAACAGTGCGCCCGTGCTGCACAGCGCACTATGTCCATCATCCCTTATACGATAAGCTTCCCCTGCACGCCGATACTACGCAGATCTTGGATGTCAGGGCGCAAGAAGATTGCTCCAGCAGCGAACATTAGTAGCTCCAAGTACTACATCCGTTATGTTCCTGGGCCCACATGTCGGGTCCCAGCACCCTTGTACATGCCCCCCTTAGCTATAAAAGGGGAGGCATGCAATGTTACAATGGGAGGTCATTTTGGGAGGCTCATTTGATAGGCTCTTGTGGACCAAACTTAAACAGAGATTCAAAGCTCTCAAGCTTCCACAGCAATCCAACACACAGTGGAGTAGGGTATTATGCTTCGGTGGCCCGAACCACTTTAAATCCTCGCGTGTTCATGTGCTCGGTGATCGCTTAGCAAGACAGGCAAAACGCTTAAGCCCCTTCCTCATCTTAGGATTTAGGGCGGGTGCACTCCGCCACCCGGCCGGAGAATTCCCTCTCCGACATTTGGCGCGCCAGGTAGGGGGCTAGGCATTAGGTTTTTGCTTGTTTCCTCGCTCAGCATGATGGTGCAAATCATTGAGCACCGCATTGAGACTTCAACGGATTTTCTGGTGGAGGAAGAAGCTGTTTCTTCCACGCCGCAGGTTCCCAACCGCCCAGAGCCGAGCACTGCTGCTGTGCATGCTACACGGCAGCATACAACTGCGCAAACATCCCGGACTCCATCGAGAGCGGCTCCGGGAGCATTGTCAGCAGCCAGGGAGTTGCTATGTCACCCTCCAAGCTCCACGGCCTCACCAGGGGCAATGAAGCAGTGGCGGGACAACGTCGACCGGCTGCTCGGCATGGCACATTCTACCTCGACTAGGTCGAGGCCACGGTCATCCCGGCGCCAACATGAGGCGTCGGCGTCTATGCGCTCACCCTCAGTGAGGGGCGCACAGACCAACGACCTCGGGGCAGAACTCAACCGCAGGCGTGCGGGAGAGGACGCCCGGGTCTCTTTAGAGAGGGCGCGCGAGCGCCACCAAAACATCGAGGGTCGCAACCTCGATCAAGACTTCGCTACGGTAGCACCGCAGGCTCCAATGGCACCCGGTCCCAAGCGGGTGTCCCCTTGGCCGGCGTAGGCGGCGCCGCTCTCGCATATCATCTCCGCGCGGTGTCGTGGCCATCCAAGTTTTGGCCACACCTGCCGGAAAAGTACGATGGGTCAATCTAGTCCTAGGAAGAGCTCTGCGCGCGGTTCGTTGTGAACTTCGCCAGCGCTTACCAGCAACACGGTGTGGAGGCCCACCTCCACGCGGTAAGGTAGGAGCCCAGGGAGACTCTCCGGACGTTCATCTCCCGCTTCACCAAGGTACGGGGCACCATACCTCGTATATCAGATGCTTCCATCATCACGGCCTTCCGCCAGGGAGTACGTGATGAAAAGATGTGCCCACACTCTTCGCCCTGGCTGACAAATGCGCCAGAGCCGCCGAGGGCCATGCATGGCACTCGGCCCCACAAACCGGGGCTGCCCAGTCCGGTGGCTCGGGTGCCGTCCCCCGAGACGGTAAGAAGAAAAAGAAGAAGGACCGCGACCACCAGAAGCCACGGTCCACCGCTCTAGTCGTTGCAGCCGCGACCGGGGGCCGGGGCGACCATAACAAATGCCCACAGCCGCAGAGGGGTAACAGCGGCTCATGCCCTATGCACCCCAACGGTCGCCACAGCGCCATGGAGTGTCGCGAGATCATTGACCTCGCAAAACGCGTCAGCGAGCGGCGCGAGCAGTCTTCCAAGGACGGCTCCCCACCTCGTCGTCGACCTTGCAAAGAAAAGGTCGACGACGGCGAGGTGGCTACGGCTGAATGGGACCTCGGGTATCAGTCACCCGAGAGGGGCCTGAAGGGTGTCTTCGCCGGAGACTCCTACTCCGGTGGCAACAACTAGATGGACCCTCGGAGGGACTCCGAACTCCCCGGTCTATGGGGCCGAAGCCTGCCTTCCCCCGGAAACCCTTCTGGACTCCCCACGGGTCCATGCCTCTGACAAATCCATGCAGAAATGGCTACAACACGAGGACGAGGACTCCCTCATCAAACGCAGATGAGAACCTAGGGTCGGGACCTAGTCCTACGGCAAGTACCAAACCAAGAAGGGCTCCGCAACTCTCCCCCAGCTAGGAAGGACCCTTCAAGGTGACGGGAATATGCCGACCCGGGGGTGACTATCTTGCTATGACTGAAGGAGTACCTCTTCCTGACCACTGGAGCATCTCTGTAAGTTCTATCCATAGGAGCAAGTCTGAGGGGTCGGATTTTTCTCCCTTTTGTAACTAGGTAACGCATACGTGTACGCCAACCTGGTGAGGTCCACCCTCATAAACCCGGCCTGTTGGTCTGCACCCATGCATGACAAGTTATAAAGAAAAGATTTACCCCCTGAGATGTGCCTCTATGATAGTTTTATCCTACTACTCCATGGTCTTACCTTGCAGTTTTCCGGATGTTATTTTATCTAACCCACCCGAACAGTTCCCATCCCAACAGACATGATGACATCCGAATTGAACAGCCAGACTTGCAGTTTAGGACCTCTCTGCGAAGGCAGGAGGGTCCGACAGCCTAGGGGCTGGTTCTAAAGAATAGGAGCATGTTCCATGGGGTGGTCCAGAGCCTGTGTGGCCGCTTAGCCTGGTCCCATACCCGAAAGCCTACACACTCCACCACTCCGTGACGGGTACCCTAGTATCTGGAGCTATAAGTCCTGTGGGTCCGGCAACCTGGGGTCTGGAACTAGAGAATGGACACTTGTCTCCTGGGGTGGTTCAGAGCCCGTGTAGCCGCTCAGCCTGGTTCCGTACTGTGGGCCTGCACGCTCCACCACCCTGCGACGGGTGTCCTAGTACCTAGAACCACATCCAGGGGGTCTAGACGCACAACTTGGCCTCCCAGACTAGACCCTACAGGTCCCGAGCATGTATCAAAGGATGGCTAGTGCCAGATGGCGGGTCCTGTGGGTGTACTACTAATGCTCCCTAGCCGAAGCTGTGTGCAGGCCCAGGTCCCAGTCGAGGCTACCTCCTGGGGGCCATTGCCAATTCTTTCTTAGGTATGCTGGTTTGGAGCCTCGACAAATTGAGCCTACATCCCAGGGGGGCCAGGTACCAAGGAGGAATCAGTTACACCACACACAACAGGGTCAAGTGGTACATAGATAAGTGCTAATACTGCTTGATAAATAGTACTCAAAAGTACCTTACAAAAAGCAAAAGTATTACATCCGCTTTCAAGCAGAGTCCTAGCTCCACCTCTACTCTGCAGGAATGGACTACTCTGTACCAGCAGGGCCACGTGGAAGCTAGCTCCGGACGACTCACCAGCGGAGGCGACCACCTCTGCACCGACGGCTCGCCAGCGGCGACGACTACCTCAGCTCCGAGCGGCTCGCCAGCAGAGGTAACCACCTCTGCACCGGGCAGCCTCACCAGCGGCGGCGACCACCTCTACTTCGGGCAGCCTCCCTAGCGGTGGCGACCACCTCAGCGTGCGCGCCATGGCGAAGAGGTCCTCGCCTCCATCCCCCTACGGGGTGAGGACAAGACCATCCAAGCCATGGAGCTGGGAGCACGGCGGAAGACGGTGCTTGCGGTCTGACCGGGACCATGTAGCCGAAGTTCGCCTCCTTCACAAGGCTGGTGATCATCCTTTTCCTCCGAATGCTGGAGGAAGAGGCGGGCCACCAGCCCATGTGGGAGGCAAAGCCACGGCTCAGCTCGCTCTCCACCACTGCGAGGCTGATGAACATCCTTGAAGCCAAGCACCGGTGGAAGAGTGCCGCTCCCGCAAGGCCGCGCACCTCCAGCAGAGGAAAAGACAAGATCGATAACACCGGCCCGCTAGGGAGGACAAAAGGCACAAACTCTCTAGCGGCAAGTTCATCGGGGTGGATGACGTCGGCGCAAATCCTTCCGCCGAGCGCCGGCGCATTCCATCCAAGCAGACGGTATACCATTTCGAGCACTCACTCAGTCTGGGCGTGCTCGGGATGAAGTCACAAGGCCATGGCAAACTACGACAACGCAAAGCAGAGACCTTGAAGGCAAAGGGGCGCAGAGAGCTCGGAGGCGAAAGGACGCCGCGAGTGGGAGAGAAGCAAGACATGGCTGCTTCTTGAGGGATGAACCCCTCTTTAAAGGCAGACTCCCCTGCTCCCGCCTCGAAGCGCCACGAGAAGCCTCCCCCGATGCACACCGGGGTATCCATCCCATGACACGGGGGCCCGGTCCCACAAGTCATACAGCTGGCGCGCTGGCCTTCAAATGCAAAGAAGGCGAACCGCTGCACAAGGAGCGTGCTACCGCCCCGCAGTAGCGCGCCCCCTTCATCTTCGCTGCGACTAACGGTCAAGAAGGTGAACCACCGCACAGGGAGCATGCTACCACCCCACGGTAGCGCGCCCCCTCCGCTTCGCTGCAACAAGTCGTCCAACCTCTGGCATGGGGGCCCAGGCCCACATGTCATGCACCTGGTGCGCCGGTTTCAGTGTGCGGAGAAGGCGAAACGACGCGTGAAGAGCACGCCACCACCTGTGATAGTGCGCCTCTTCGCCTCCACCAAAACCCATAGCCCAGCCTCTAGCCCGGGGGCCTAGGCCCACGAGTCATCCTCCTTGGGCGCGGGTACCTACGTACAGAGAAGACGCACCGCCGCTCGCGCCAGTACCACGCCTCCTCGGGGCTGCCGCAGAAGACGGAGAAGTTACATTTTCAAAACCAATGCAGCGACTCGAGGCACCCCGCACATGGCCCAACAAAGCCATTAAGTGTGGAGATCATGGGTCAGTCAGCTATGGGGACAGGCGTGGCAGTCGGCGTGACCAAGGGCAGACCGGCAGTAATTACACCAACGGGCGCGCAGAAACAGCGAGCCAATCGCCAATCAAACTTTGGCCCCGCCTGCAGGCTCGTATCCTCCCCTAAGGCAGGCCCAGGGGTCACTGTCGGTACCCTGAATCAGGGGTACCCCTTACTACAGTACCAAGACACGGTGCTCGTACGGTGTTCTCTAGCCGCAGGTGAACAGCATCGACCCCACCACGTGGACAGCTCAAGGGGCACCATGTGGCGAGAAAAGATGATACATCCTAGGATGTGTCAGTTGGACCGGACCTCCACGAGGAAGCACCAGACCCCTGTACGCACAACCCGGACCCCCGATTACGGTCCGGGACTCCCAAGTAAGCGTGTCGGGTCCCTTGGATGAGGTCCAGATCCCTCCGAGTAAGGTCCGAGCCACAGCGAGGTCCCGGGACAGGGGATACCTTGGCGTGTGCAAGGGTCCGGTACTGACACGTGTCTAGGCCTTATCCTGTGCGCTTGCGCTCCCCGCTCAGGCGGAGACCCGATGCTGCCACGTGGCTTATTGCCCGTGACATAAGCCAGCGGGCAGAGCCTGATGTAAGGCCTCTAGGCCACGCGGTCTCTGCATTTATTGCGGAAAGGAGGTGCCGCCTGTCCACCCAGCTGACACGGCGCACTATGTCCATCATCCCTTATACGAGAAGCTTCCCCTGCACGCCGATACTACGCAGATCTCGGATGTCAGGGCGCAAGAAGATTGCTCCAGCAGCGAACATTAGTAGCTCCAAGTACTACATACGTTATGTTCCTGGGCCCACATGTCGGGGCCCAGCACCCTTGTACGTGCCCCCTTAGCTATAAAAGGGGAGGCATGCAACGTTACAAGGGGAGGTCATTTTGGGAGGCTCATTTGATAGGCTCTCGTGGACCAAACTTAGACAGAGATTCACAGCTCTCAAGCTTCCACAGCAATCCAACATACAGTGGAGTAGGGTATTACGCTCTGGCGGCCCGAACCACTCTAAATCCTTGCGTGTTCATGTGCTCGGTGATCGCTTAGCAAGACAGGCAAAACGCTTAAGCCCCTTCCTCATCTTAGGATTTAGGGTGGGTGCACTTCGCCACCCGACCGGTGAATTCCCTCTCCGATAGTAAGTAATACAGATACCGAACTTGTCAAGTGGTTAGGTGCATATACAGGGTTGTCTGAAGGTTGTTGGACAAGGACAACTGTAGGTGAGCCTAATGACTTGGGAGGTTCCGTCACAGTGGCTGGAAGAAGGAGGGAGAGAGCACTGGGTGGGGCCCACCTGTCGGTGAGAGGGGGAAGGGGGCATGGGGCGCGGCGGCTCGTAACCCTAGTGGGCCTCGTATGTGCCGAATTCGGCCTAGCCGAGTGATTAGGTTTTTTTTCTTTTCTTATCTATTTAAAAATATAAATAAATATATTTTTAAATAACTCTAAAATCAAAATAATTATTCCAAAATTATTTATAACTAAAATAATTATTTTTGGACCAATATTTCTATACTAATTAATTGGATTTTCAATATAAAAGAAATTCTACTAAAATCCATAAATCAATTATGAGCAAACAAAATTATTCTAAATGCAAATAAAAATCAAACACTTGAAAGAAAATTCATTACGATATTTACCATTAATAATCCAAATGCATTATTTTAAGTTGATGGTTTTGTAGTGTTACAAACCTACCCCCTTAAAAGAATCTCGTCCTTGAGATTAAGGAACTTCTAAGAATAACTGGGGGAGTTCTGCTATGAGTTCATCTTCTCTTTCCCAAGTGGTCTCATCTTCCGAATGATGACTCCACTGAACTTTACACATGTTGATAACTTTCCTTCGTGTAATTCTGCGAGATGTTTCCAAAATTCTGATAGGGTACTCCGAATAAGTCAAATCCTCCTTAACATTGAGTTCTTCCATAGGTAATTGTTCTTCAGGTACTCTTAAGCATTTCTTAAGTTGTGACACATGAAATACGTCATGCACATCCGACAAACTATGAGGTAGCTCTAACTGGTACGTTACTTCACCTTTTCATTCCAAAATCTTGAATGGGCCAATGTAGCGAGGAGATAGTTTACCCTTAATGTTGGGGACTTGTTCTCAAATGCTATAAGTTAAGAACAAGGCAACAAAATGTTAATGGTTAAAGTCCTTCGTCCTTCGAAGCATTATTTCCCTTAGGATATAATGATCTTCAGACGAAGGTTATGAAGGACGTACCTTCATCATCGCAGTATATATTAAAAGAAGAAGCATATGAAACATGAGAAATGACATGAATAATCATATGACATCATTAATATATCTTTTCTATAACATCATGAATAAACATGAACAATATTAAATTACATTTGTACCTTTGGCTTGATAGAAGGCAAAAGTCCAAGCGTGACGCACGAGTGAATACAAGTCAGCGTAAACAGTACGGGGTTACTGTTCATCTATTTATAGGCACAGGGCGCAACCTGTGTAAAATTACATTCATGCCCTTCATGTTTACTATTGACTTAAGGACAATCTATCGAGGACTAGATAGCCTTTTTCTCTTTAAGTCGGTTCCTTTTTCTACTACTGAGCCGAAGCTTCCTTGCGCGTAGCTTTGGAGCTGGTTCAACCATCGTCCCGACCATGATTTTCATATTGTGTACAACTTCATTCCGAGTCCGAAGGTTCCTGTACATATATTACACTTGGGAAACATTGTTAATCATGTTTTTGAGGACCTTCGGAAGACGAAGGCCCCCAACAGTAGCCCCTCACAGTATTAATTTGTTATAACAACGAATTTAGACTGCGACATGAACGAAGGCCTTAAGTCGAAGGTCCAAAAAACACCTTCCCTTTGCTAGAATAGCAACAATCAATGACAAACGGGGTCCACCAAGTTGCAAAGCACTAGGCGTATAAATATGAACCAGAGCGACATCATTTGATACGCCATTTCTGCCATTTGCGTTATTTTCTTAAACTTTTAGCTCTTGCCTGATTTTCGAGTTTTTAGAGCTTCGGTTTAAATACACATTTGCTCCAATTTGAAAAGAAGAAGATGAGTGGAGACAAGAAGATGACTGAAGAGAAGAAAACGACCGGGGAGACGAAGCTGTATGAAGAGAAAAAAGTTGCAGATCCTTTCATTGCTGGATTTATTGAGTCCATGGCAAAAACAAATACAAAGAAATTTACTAAGGAGATCATGGAGGGTTTATCCGAAGATTATGATGACAGTGATAGTTATGACGTGGAAAGTAGGGATGAAGACTCTGAGGATCGGCCGTGGCGCCCAAGCCATACTATCTTCGGAAAATCGACTATCAAGCGAAGTCATATTGATGCCATGAGGTGGAGATATTTTTGTGACATGTCTATTGCTAGAGTTAGAGGAGACAGTACTGCCCCAGCTCCGGAGGAAAACGAAGTTGTTACATACCGAAGCTTCTTAAAGGCAGGTCTTCGGTTCCCGCTGAGCAAGTTTGTGGTTGAAGTACTGAAGATATACCACATCTTCCTTCATCAGATTACCCCCGAAGCTATAATTAGGATGGGGATTTTTGTCTGGGCTGTAAGGAGTCAGGGGCTAGGGCCAAGCGCGAAGTGCTTCTGCAGTATGCATGAGCTTTTATATGAGACGAAGGCTACTGTTAAAGAACAGTACCACAGCAACTTCGGTTGTTATGGATTTATTGCTCGCCCCAATGCAAGCCACCCAGTGCCAACATTCCGGAAAAGATGGCCTGGGGCATGGATGGAGGAATGGTTTTACGTTAAAAATGTTTTAAAGACAAGGGAAGACATCAAATAAATCATTTACCGCCCCATCTGGTCTCGCTTCGGCCTCCGAAGGCCGAAGGTGGAAATTGACGGCAATGTTGAAGCATGTCAGAAGGCCTTTAGCACTGTGTGTGCTTTCATTGGCACGAGGGATTTGATTCAAGATCATATAGCCTTCAGGGTATGGCCACTTGTGGAGAGCTGGGATATGCCGAAGGAGACCACCACCGATTCCAGTGAGGTTGGTCTGGTCCGATTGAAGTATACCTTCAGATTTAGGGAGAAGTTTGATGAGCCACACGATGACTGGCTGAAGTGTATTGAAGCTACCAGTGATGAGCTACTCGGGGCATACTCCAAGGCCGAAGATAATGCTTTGTCCACAGCTTTCGAGGGTCGGGGCAAGAAAAGATTGAACAAGAGAAAAGAGAAAGACTGCCGTTTCGGTCACCCCAGCTGAGCCGAAGAGCAAAAAGATGAAGGTTCTGACCCACCGGCCACGTTATATTGAACCAACCGTAGTACCTAAATTTGGCGAAGGGACCTCTTCAGCTACCGAAGCAAAACAAACTGCTCCGATTGTGCAGAGCACTGAAGAGCCAACTGTAGTGCTGAAGGTGCCAACAGTCGGGCCAACCAAAGCTAAAGATGATAAGGCCGAAGAGCCACATGTGGAAAAAGTGATAAAAGTGCCAGAAATCCTAAGCCCACCGGCAGAGGCAGATTTGCCGAAGATGCAAAAAAGTTCCTATTGCAACTCCCAAGAGGAGGAGGATGGCCAGCGCGCTAGACGCTGTTATAGAGACCACGAAGGCCTTAACTCTTGCTCCTGCCAAGAAAACTGCCGAAGCTGCCAAAATCCAAGTCGAAGCCAAAGCTGGGCCTTCAGCGCCTACTGAGACGAAGGCCGCCGAGCCTAAAGATAAGGTGGGTCAGCAAATTTCAGATACCGACAAGGTGACAGGGCAAGATATGGCAGAAAAAGCAAAATCTCCTGTCCCCGAAGCCTTAGATGAAGATACTGATTATATTGTTTGACATGCTTCGGGGAAGAAATTATCTGAAGAAGAAATCTTGGAGGCCAAACACTATGCCCAAAGACTGAAATATCCGAAGGGGGCATTAGTGTTCAATGGTAGTAACGAAGATGATTTCCTATACTGTCTCCTGGATAACAAAGAAATATCCGTTTGTCGGGAGATGGCTAAGAGTATGGGATTTCCTAAGCTTGAAGAAGGCCTTTCGGTCTTATCGAAGGATGATCTTGCTGACAGCCTCGCGTACAATAGTATAAAGGAATAGAGGTTCACTTTGAAGCTAGAAAATGAAGTATTTTATTGCCATGCTCAACTCTTTCTTCTTCTTTTGCAGGGCTTAATTCTTAGTAATGCCTTGAGGGCTCAGAAGAGCGTCAAAGACGAAGGTTGTACAATGGCTCTTAACAAACTTCGTTCTAAGGTGATTGAACTGAGAAACGAAGGTCTGTAGGAAGACAAAATTTTGATTTCATTGGTGAACAAAGCAAAGGAAGACAAAGCTAATTACAAAGCTCAGGCCGAAGCCCAGAAAACCAAAATTGAAGACCTTTGGAGACAACTAGCCGAAGCTAAAGAGAACTTCGCGCTCGCACAGGCTAATCAAGAGATCAGTGAATACTGGAAAAATAAGCTAGAGAAAAATGTTGAAGAACTTCGTGAATCCAAGGAAAGGTGCTTTGAGAAATCCTTGGATTGTGTGAAGAAATTAAAAACTAGCTTCGCCAAAGTGGACGCCTACTCTGCTGAAGAAAACTTCATACGAGGCGACCCCGAGGGCGTTGTTGAATGGATGAGGGGAGAAGCTGAAGCCTTCGAAGAAATTTTGAGTGATTGCGGGGATATTTGCGCATTCTCCGGTGCATGGGGAATCTCAGCTATTCTCGAGAAGGCCGGATGTGATCACGTTAAGGCCATAGCCCAGGCCGAAGCTGCCTTCTCCATAGATGATATGAAGGATCCTTCAGTCGAAGCAACTTTAACGGGCGGGAAATTTTATAACAATGTCTGGGTGAACGATGGCCGAGAGCTGGCCTACGAGATTGTAAAAAAAGTGAAAAAGACACCCACAACGTCCGGGCAGAAGCAAAGCGAGATGAAGAAGCTGCAGAACACGAAAGGCGTATATGTATTATTTCTTGATTATTTTAGCTTCGGTACTTGCTTTGTGGCTTCGAACTAATCTGTTTACCTACTTCAGCTGAACTATCCCCGCCTCCGGAGCCGTACGATCCCCTTGCTGATCTAGAAATGAAGGAAGAATTGGAAATTATAAGCATGGCGAACTCCATTATCGACGAAGTCGTCGACAAACTCTTGAACGAAGTTGCAGAAAATGTCCTTAGAGACGAATATATTTTAATGTAATAATATTTTGAAATGCTGGAATGTATGGAACAATTGAAGGAAGATTAGGCTTCTATTGTAACAAAACTATGTGACATTTGATGTATGTAACATTGAATCGAATATGTAAATTGTTGTAATTTATTTCTTTGCGATGCATGAAATTTACACACATACCGTTTTTGAGCCTTCGGCGAAAAAACACCTTCCCTTCTTTTCATGCTTCATAAAGAAAGAGATCCCCTCTTATGACAAGGCTGATAAAACTGTATTTCCCGAAGCTTACTTCGTGCCTTAGCACATTTTCAATTTGACGAAGCATTCGCTAAAGATTGGCTTCGTATTCGATTCTTGTGCTGGTAATGCAATATGATGTATGATGTAATGTTATGCGAAATGATGTGATGATATGATGCAAAATGATGAGGATGCTGAAGACACACACCCACACGCCCACACTGGAATACACAAGCTCTGCATCCCCTTAGGAACGACTTTTGAGCTTCTTCACCTTCTATTTCGGTGATATAAGTTCTCCATCCCCTTAGGAACGTCTTTTGAACTTCTTCGCCTTCTATTTCGGCGGTATAAGTTCTGCATCCCCTTAGGAATGACTTTTGAACTTCTTTACCTTATATTTCGACAGTATTTGGCTCTGCATTCCCTTTGGAACGACTTTTGAGCAGAAAACTTACACCGCGCTCCCTTAGGAATGACTTTTTGGAGCTTTGTCAATTTTGGCTCTGCATTCCTTTAGGAACGACTTTTGAGCAAAAGACTTACGCTGCGCTCCCTTAGGAACGACTTTTGTAGCTTCGTTTATGTTGGCTCTGCATTCCCTTAGGAACGTCTTTTGAGCTTCGTAAATCTGTGAAAGTATGGCGTAAAAAGTAAAAGTATTTCAGAAGTAGGATATTGCTCAGTAAATATGCTTTGATTTTGGTACGGTGTTGTTGACCGTACGATCTTTGGACTCCTCCCTGAAGTCATGTTGCTGTTGTGGGTGTTGGCACCCTTCTGGCTGCTGGCTTCGGGTATAAGTAGGTTGCAATGGAGGTGGCGGTGGGAGCTGAGGCCAGGAAGCTTGTGAATGGCTTGCTTAAGCAACAGAGGCTGCAGGTTGATTGCCCACATATTCTGGTACGTAGGGAGAGTGGCACGAAGCAGTATGTAAGACCTGTTTCGGCTGATTCTGCCGGGCTTCTGCTTCGACAATCTCTTTTTGCTTCTGAATGGTGATTTGACACGTTCTTGTAGTGTGGACCTTGTCTTTACCACAGAATAAGCAATAGAATTTCCTAGGCTGATCCTCATATCTTCCTCCGAAGCCCCTGCCGCCTCGGCCCCTTGAAGCTGGTGGCCTGAAGAAGCTTTGCTGCTATCTTGAAGATTGTGAGCTGTGCTGTGGCCTCTGAAACTGGCCTCCTTTGTCATCGTTCTGACTGGAGCTGTGGATTGATCTGACATGCCCAGGGTGGATTCTTCCTCTGAAGCCCCTAGTCATCTCAGAAAATCTGTAAGCTTCCTCCCTTCTTTGGCGGAAGTCATTGTTAGCCCGGATGTACTCATCCATTTTCTGAAGCAGCTTCTCCAGAGTCTGGGGGGTTTCCTGGCGATGTATTGAGCCGTAGGCCTTGGCCGAAGACCTTTGATCATGGCCTCAATGACGATTTTATTGGGCACTGTAGGCGCTTGTGCTCTCAGGTGCAAGAACCTTCGGACATATGCCTAAAGATACTCCTCATGGTCTTAAGTGCACTGGAACAAGGCATGAGCAGTGACTGGCTTCGTCTAAAACCCTTGAAAACTGGTGACTAGCATGTCCTTAAGCTTCTGCCATGACGTGATTGTCCCTGACCGGAGAGAGGAGTACCATGTCTGGGCCACACTTAGGACTGGCATAACGAAGGACTTCGCCATGACTGCGGTATTGCCCCCATACGAAGATATAGTTGCTTCGTAGCTCATCAGAAACTGCTTCGGATCTGAGTGCCCATCATACATGGGGAGCTGAGGTGGCTTGTATGATGGGGGCCATGGGGTAGCTTGCAGTTCTGCTGATGAAGGAGAAGCATCATCAAAAGCAAAATTTCCATGATGGAAATTGTCATACCAATCATCATCATTGTAAGAATTGTCCTGACGAAGCTCTCTTTGTGGTGGTCTTTGGTCCTGGTCATCTTGAGTAAGATGACGTATTTCTTCAGTAGCTTCATCGATCTGCTTCTGTAGATCGGAAAGACAAAGAATTTTCTCTCTCTTCCTTTCGACCTGCTGATGGATACCTTCGACATCCCTTATCTCCTAGTCCAACTCCTCCTCTTGGGGTGTTGGACTTGTAGCCTTCGTTTTCTGAGTTCGAGCTTCGCGTAGCGTGTCCTGGTTGACGTCCAGTGGCTACAGTGCAGCCCCTAGCCCTGAAGAAGTTTTCTTCAGCAGCATGACGAAGGTTATGGCTTGTCGAAGGTGGTTGATTGAGTTCACCCACGGTGGGTGCCAATGTTGGGGACTTGTTCTCAAATGCTATGAGTTAAGAACAAGGCAACACAAAATGTTAATGGTTAAAGTCCTTCGTCCTTCGAAGCATTATTTCCCTTAGGATATAATGATCTTCAAACGAAGGTTATGAAGGACGTACCTTCATCATCGCAGTATATATTAAAAGAAGAAGCATATGAAACATGAGAAATGACATGAATAATGATATGACATCATTAATATATCTTTTCTATAACATCATGAATAAACATGAACAATATTGAATTACATTTATAACTTCGGCTTGACAGAAGGCAAAAGTCCAAGCGTGACGCACGAGTGAATACAAGTCAGCGTGAATAGTACGGGGGTACTGTTCATCTATTTATAGGCATAGGGCACAACCTGTGTAAAATTACATTCATGCCCTTCATGTTTACTATTGACTTATGGACAATCTATCGAGAACTAGATAGCCTTTTCCTCTTTAAGTCGGTTCTTTTTTCTGCTACTGAGCCGAAGCTCCCTTGCTTGTAGCTTCGGAGCTTGTTCAACCTTCGTCCCGGCCATGCTTTTCATATTGTGTACAACTTCATTCCGAGTCCGAAGGTTCCTATACATATATGACACTTGGGAAACATTGTTAATCATGTTTTTGAGGACCTTCGGAAGACAAAGGCCCCCAACACTTAACCTTAAATCTTTTCATGCATCTCATCAGTGAAACTTTAAGGTATATGAAGTCTCCAACTTCAAATATGAACTCTCTTCTTCTATTATGAGCATAGCTTTTCTGTCTCGACTGTGCTGTTTTCAAATTCTCTTTGATAATTTGTACTTGCTTTTCTGCCTCTTGGAGAATTTCTAGACCAAATACTTGACTTTCTCTGGTCTGATTCCAATAAAGCGGTGTTCTACACTTTTGTCCATAAATTGCTTCAAACAGTGCCATTTTTAGACTTGCCTGGTAACTATTGTTATACGAGAATTCTGCATAAAGCAAACTTTTATCCCAGCTTCTACCATGCTTTAGAGCGCAAGCTCTTAGCATATCTTCTAACACTTGGTTTGTTCTTTCAGTTTGCCCATCTGTTTGCGAATGATAAGCTAAACTGAAGTTTAGCTTTGTATCCATGGACTCATGTAGTCTTTTCCAAAAGCGCGAGGTAAATTGGGTTCCTCGATCTCATACGATTTTCTTTGGTACTCCTTGCAGACAAACAATTATTGACATGTACAACTCTGCTAACTGGGCTCCTGAGTAAGTTGTCTTCACACGTATAAAGTGTGCCACTTTAGTCAACCTGTCCACTATAACCCATATTGAATCATAGCCATCCCAAGTACGGGGTAGTCCAACTATGAAATCCATACTGATTTCTTCCCATTTCCATTCTGGTACTTTGAGAGGTTGTAGAAATCCTGCTGGTCTTTGATGTTCGACTTTAACTCGTTGACACACGTCACATAGTGCAACATGAGTAGCCACATCTCTTTTCAAACCGTACCACCAATACTTTTTCCTTTAGATCCCGGTACATCTTAGTACTTCCAGGGTGAATAGAATAAGCTGAATCATGGGCTTCCCTTAAGATAAGTTGGCATAGGTGCTCGATTTCTGGTACACAGATTCTCTTTTTAAGCCATATTGAGCCTTGTTCATCTTCTGTGAAATCTGGGGCTTTACCCAAACTAATGTGTCTTAATTTCTTTGATTTTCTCATCAATCTCTTGTCCTTTACGAATCTCTTCTTCTAAAGTAGATTCAACTTCCATAATTGTTGCTTCCATATTATTGAGCATTCCATGGTTGAGTTGTTCCATCTCCCAACACAATTCCTGTGACATCAAATGAGTAGTGATGTTGTTCACTTGACTTTTACGGCTCAAAGCATCTGCCACCATGTTTGCTTTACCTGGGTGATATTGTATTTCCAAATCATAGTCCTTGATTAACTCAAGCCATCTTCTCTGTCTTAGGTTGAGTTCTTTCTGCGTGAAGATGTATTTCAAGCTTTTGTGACCTGTGAAGATTTTACACTTGTTTTCAATCATGTAGTGCCTCCAAATCTTCAAAGCGTGCTCTACGGCAGCTAATTCCAAATCATACGTATGATAATTCTTCTCATGCTTCTGTAACTGCCTTGAAGCATAGGCAATAACTTTTCCTTCTTGCATTAACACACATCCAAGTCCTAGATGTGATGCATCGCAATACACATCAAATCCTTTATGAATATCAAACATAATTAACATTGGTGCAATGGTTAGATTTTCCTTTAATTCCTCGAAACATTTCTGACATGCTTCATCCCACTTAAATCTTTACCTTTCTCCAAAAGTGAAGTAAGGGGTTTCACTATTTTGGAGAAGCCTTCGATAAATCTTGTGTAGTATCCTACTAATCCAAGAAAACTCCTGATCTTAGACACATCTGTTGGTTGTTTCCAATTTAGTATTTCACTTATTTTACCGGGGTCTACTTTGATTCCTCCATTGGAGATAATGTGACCTAGGAAAGCAACTTCCTTCAGCCAAAAATCACACTTCGAAAATTTCGCATACAACTGATTGTTGCGAAGTTTCTGTAGAACTAATCTCAGATGATCTTCATGTGTTTCTTCATTCTGAGAGTATACTAGTATGTTGTTGAACATTGATGAATACCACCACAAACTGGTCAAGGTATTCCATGAATACTTTATTGATCAAGTTCATAAAGTAAGCTGGTGCATTAGTTAGTCCAAAAGACATGACGAAAAACTCATATAGTCCATATCTTGTGGTGAAGGCCGTTTTAGGTATATCTTAAGTCCGTATCTTCAACTGATGATAGCATGATCTTAGATCTATCTTTGAGAATATTGTAGCTCCTCTCATATGATCAAACAGATCTTCAATCCGAGGTAATGGGTACTTGTTCTTAATCGTTACTTCGTTCAAGCTTCTATAGTCGACACACATTTTCCTTGAACCATCTTTCTTGTTCACAAATAGAACTGGGGCTCCCCATGGTGATGAAATGGGGCGAATAAAACATTTTTCTAGTAATTCTTCTATTTGCTTCTTCAGTTCAATTAAAACTTTGACATCCATTCGGTAAGGTCTTTTCGAAATTGGTGCGGTTCCGGGTGATAGTTCAATAGAAAACTCTATATCACGAACATGTGGCATACATGGTAATTCTTCCGGAAATACGTCTGGGTATTCACACACTGTTGGGGACTTGTTCTCAAATGCTTCGAATTAAGAACAAGGCAACATAAAATGTTAAATATCAATGCCCTTCGTCCGCGGAAGCATTACCTCCCCAAGGATTTAATGAGCTTCGGACGAAGGCCATAAACAAAATATCACGAAGGTCATACCTCCGTGATCAAACTCGAAAAACAATATGGAAGAAAATATAAAACATAAGGCATTATAGAAAGGTATACCGAAAATGAATGACAATATTCACATGTATTTTATTATATGAACCTAAATATTGAAACATAGTATTTAAGTACATTTATACCTTCGTTTTAGCAGAAGGCAATAATTCCAGCGTAATGTGCCAGTGATTACAAGATTGCGTGGACAGTACAGAGGTACTGTTCACCTATTTATAGGCACAGGGTGTAGCCTGTGAGGAATTACAATTATGCCCCTCATAAGGGATTACAACGGTGACTCAAAGATTTATGGACTAAAAGGTCATTCTACTTTTATGTCGGTTTGTAAATTCCGAAGCTTTATGAAGAGGAACCTTCGGTCATCTCATACGAACAGCTTCAGCCGAAAACTGCTTCTTCCTACAAGACCTTCGGCGACGAAGCATAGTCCCAACACACACTATCCTGATGTGCTCCAAAGATTTCTCTTCCAACTGATTTACCATTGCCTCTGCTTTTGCTGGCATACTGATATTGACTTCAATTCTTTCTCCTTGCGAACTAGTTAATGTAACCATCCTCTTGGCACAAGATATTACTCCATCATACTTGGTCAAGTAGTCTATTCCAAGTATCACATCGATTCCACTTGATTCCAAAATTATCAGCTCTACTAGAAAGCTTAGGCCTCTAATTTCAATTTTAGTCTGAGGACATGAGTGAGTGGCTCTAAGTTCACCCCCTAGTGATCGAATTAATAGTTTCTTCTTCAAGGGATAGTTTGGTATATTATGTTTTTCCACGAATAACTTTGTTATGAAGGAACGAGATGCTCCAGAATCAAATAAAACTGATGCAGGTATGGAGTTAATAAAAAACATACGATACACCACGTCGGCATCCTTAGGAACTGATTCCGCTGTCACATGGTTGACTCTTCCTCTACTCTGGTTCTGCGGAGTCTTGTTCTGTGCAGATCCACGAGCAGATGTGTTCTGGTCGGTCCTCTGATTGCTGTTCTTCTGGGGTGTCTGTTGGTTACGTCTTGGGCAGTTGTTGGCATAGTGGCCAAGTTCGCCACACTTGAAATAGCCATTGGGTTGAACTAGGGTAGTTGTGTTGTTATTCTTGGCCGGTGTGTTCATGACGCTTCCTTGACAATTATGCTATTGGACACTAGACCTTTGACCGGTCTTGGTGTTGCTTCTCTGCTGGTTCTGATATTGATTGTTCCTCTGACTTTGTTGTCCAGAGCGCTGTGCTTGGTAGTTGTTGTTCCCACTCTGGTTTCCAGAGCGGAACTGAGAACCTTGGGAGTTGTTCTGACGGGTATTCCTGTAGGTCTACCCTTGGTACTTTCTCTTGTGATCCGACAACTCTTTCCTTTTGCTTTCAAGGCCAATTGCCTTGTTCAGCAAAGTCTGGAAGTTGGGGAAACTGTGGCTCTGTAACTGATAGTTCAATGGCCCAATCAAGCCTTCCAAGAAACATTCTTGGCGCTTCTCGTCAGTGTCTACTTCTTCTGGGGCGTAGTGTGAAAGCTGGGTGAAGCTATCACGGTACTCACTAACTGTCATGTTCCCTTGTGTGAGGGAAAGGAAATCCTTCTTCTTGAGCTTCATTATTTCCAAGGGAATATGATGAGCACAGAAGTTCACTTGGAACTCCTTCCAGGTTATGGCATCAGCATTGGCGTGTGCCGTGGTGAAGGCAACCCACCAATCGGACGCGACTCCTTCGAGTCTTCTTGAAGCGTACAAGAGCTTCTCTCGGTCATTGCACTGGGTGATGTCTAACTTTTCCAATGACCTTAAGCCAGTCATCGACATCCAAAGGGTCTACTGCGTGAGAGAAAGCAGGCGAGTGATGACTCATGAAGTCTCGATGCTTATCTCTAGCTTGGGGTGCATGTTGCTGTTGTTGTTGGTACTGCTGGTTTTGTTGATTCTATTGAATCTGCTGTACCGAAGTTGTGCGTCCTTATAGAAGTAGCATCTGCACTACGATGAATTGATCCATCGTGGGGTTGGGTGGTGGTGGTGGCAACTGCTGACCATGCTGGTTCTGATGGTTATTGGGACCTGATCGAGTGTTCACCATCTGGTTGGTTAGAAAGTGCAATTTTGGGGTAAGTGAGGAGTAGAGAAGATTCTAGGGGGAATAACTTGTTATTAATATTAAGTTTATTTTTTTATGCTCTTATGGCCATCATTTCATAAGACCATTGCACTCAAGCAAAAATCCAAATCAAACATTTCAAACAACACCATTACATGGTTGTTATTATTAATAGTGTAATAATATAAAGGTGTTATCGTCTAACGCGAACATTTACTTATTACAACATAATACTTGAAGAATCTAAAGCAGCCTGGTGATGGATCCTGGTTCTCCATAGCAGATCCTCTTGCGGGGAGGGGATAACGCCATGGCAGTGACTTGAACTTCAAGGGGATTCCTTCCATCAAGCCGAACTTCCAGGGCTGCGATCCTTGCGTGTGCATCCTCCAGCTCCAAGTGTACCCTAGAGAGGTCCAGGGTAGCACTATCCAGGTCAGTGTTAAGACTTGCCACCACACTAGCTAAGGTGTTGAGGCGATCTTCTCCAGCTCCACCTAGAACAATGCTGGTCTAGTTCTCTCCACGAATACACA
Source organism: Zea luxurians (assembly GCA_029449295.1). Taxonomy (NCBI): domain Eukaryota; kingdom Viridiplantae; phylum Streptophyta; class Magnoliopsida; order Poales; family Poaceae; genus Zea; species Zea luxurians. The sequence goes on along the minus strand of JAOPSE010000005.1, from coordinate 4,300,175 downwards.
GAGGAAGATGCTTGTACTTCGTATTGTGCAGCTGCTGTCAGTAGGTGTGGTTGAGGGAACATAGAGTTCGCCTAGCAGCATCGCTGACCGAAGCAGCGTAGGTGGATAGCGGTGTCAGAGACTCGTGAGCTGACATAGTCCTGAACCCTCTATCACCTGCATCCATCACCCTGACATGAATGCGAGTGATGTAGTAGCAAGCTCGAGGAGGCTCATACGCTCGCTTTGTCTCGTACAGGGGTTGGACGTAGGTTCCCAACGCGTGCAGAACATCCTGAAGAAGGTTAGGGAAGTGCCCTGTCTCGAACATTGAGGTGTAATGTTCAGTGACAGGCCATAACCCCACGTAGTGGCCCTGCTATTCTTCGTTGGCTTCATCATTGAGGTTTTCCTAATCTTATTCTTCTTCCTCTTTGTCATCTTCATCATCGTCACCAGAGTCGTCTGGGTCGTCGCCTCTGGGAGCAGGGGCTTGGACTGCTAGTGCTGGCGGTGCTGAAGCTGATGATCCAGCTGAGAAGGCTAGTGATTCTGCCAACGGGGTGGGTGTAGGTAGAAACTCCTCCGAGCTATCCTCCAGAATGACTCCGTTCTCCACACGAATGCGAGGGAGATCCACAGGGATTTCCTCGACTACCACTGGGTAGATAGGAACTTGTCGTGGCGGAGGGATGTAGTTGGTGTTGATCCGAGTGGTTTGAATGGTACGAACCATCTATAAGAGAAAATGTCAACTTAGTTGATGTTTAAAAAGGTAAGGTTAATAAAATAATTTTGTAAGAACAAAATTAGCATGTTTTGAATAGACTAGGCTTTCCATTTCTAACTAGTCTAACGACCTAGAGTCAGCATAGCTTTGATACCACTTCTGTCACACCCGGTTCTGGGGGCAAAACGAATGCATAGCATATGTGGGCCAGGATCCATTGTCCACACATATGTTGATGTCACAAGTGTAATATATCAAAAGACAATGCAATAAAGGCGTCAAGACAGTAGAGTAACTGTTGGGGACTTGTTCTCAAATGCTTAGAGTTAAGAACAAGTCAACACAAAAAGAAGTTAATGGTTAATGCCCTTCGTCCTTCGAAGCATTATTTCCCTTAGGATTTAACGATCTTCGGACGAAGGTTATGAAGGACATACCTTCATGATCAGGGTTATAAGATAATAAAAGATGAAGTATTTGAAAACATAAAACATGAAAGATAACATAAACAAGCACGTAATATTAATCATATATTTCATCATGTAAACTTGAATATTAACATACAATATTTAATTAAGTTTATACCTTCAGTTTGACAGAAAGCAAGAATCCAAGCGTTGCATACAAGTGATTACCAAAGAGCATGAACAGTACGGGGGTACTGTTCATCTATTTATAGGCACAAGGCGCAACCTATGTGAAATTACATTTATGCCCTTTACAATCGATTACAATCATGACACAAACTATCATGGGTCGATTGGTCATTTCATCTTTAAGTCGGTTCACTCCTTCGTCTTGAGACATGTCACTATGCCGAAGCTTTATGGGTGATAGCTTCGGCACTGCTTTTGAGAGGATTTGTCGAAGGTGTTTCTTTCTTCAGGATCTTCGGCTACGAAGCATACCCCCAACAGTAGCCCCTTCGCGGTGCTAGATCGTTTTTCGTAACGAGCTTGATCCATGAAAAAGTCTCCTATGTTTCGGGATGCCGAAGATCCGAAAAACACCTTCCCTGAGCTCGTTGCCGAGAAACGATTAAAATAATCTAAGCGCGAGGTGGCCCCACCATGCAGCGATTACGCGCGTCCTGGCGATTCACCTTCTCGGGCTCTATGGCCCACCATTCAGTGGGTGCGGGCGACTGTTCGTCCGGTGCGGAAGACTTGACGATTCACCTTCCCACCTACGGCACTATATAAACAGACGGGTAGGTGTGAAGTTACCACAACATTCATTGCTATTGCACTATTTTGCTGCCAAAAATTTGACCATAGCTGAAGCTTGCTTACTGCATCCTCAACCGAAGCTATTCATTTTGCTCAAGCTTCATAACAAGAAAGAGCTTCAGCAAAGCTAAAAAAATTTCAACTTTGTCAAAAGACAAGAAATTCAATCATCAGATGGCTAGGGTACGCTCAACAGCTAGGGTTACTCGTGACGGAGAGGAAGCCGAAGCTGCTGAAACTGCTCCAATCTCTGAAGTAATGAAACGGTCAGGGCTGGTAGTATCGGAGGATGCACCTGCCGCTGAAGCTGAGCAGGTTGATGCTGAGGAAATTGAATCTGAAGATGATTACAGTGCCGTGCCATCCAAACCCAGCCACCTAGAGTTGGGAAATCCACTATTACCGAAGGTGATATGTCTAAGCTGATGAAGTTAGGCTATTTCAATGAAGCAAAAAAGGAGCTGGTTCGTTTTGGCGGAGAGGAAATTACTCCGAAGCCGAAAAGGATGAGGTGGTAGTCTTCAAAAGCTTCTTTAAAGCAAGATTAAGATTTCCTTTGAATAGGATGATTGCTGATGTTTTGAAGAAGTTTGGGATTTATCTTCATCAGCTAACTCCTAACGCCATCGTTAGGCTTAGCATCTACATCTGGGCCCTCTGAAGCCAGGGGGTAGAACCATTTGTCGAAGGCTTTTGCTGAGTACATGAGCTTCATTATCAAACAAAAGCTAGAGATGATGGGCTGCATGAAAACTTCGGCTGCTACAATTTTGCTTATCGCAAAGATGCGAAGTTTCCAGTTATCAGCTATCGTACCAAGTGGCCAGCTGGCTGGAAGACTGAATGGTTTTACGTCAAAGTTGATGAAGAAAAGGAGAAGCTGGTTCAAAGCCCACTAGAATTAATCTTTGGAGAAACTAGGCCCCAGTGCAACATGAAACTGGGGAGTCCAAGCCAAATTGCACTGGGCGAATTTCGAGTTATTGCGGAGCATATTGGCACTAGGGATCTGGTGCAAGAATTCTTGGCTTTTAGAGTGTTCCCAACTTTGAAAGAGTGGGACATGCCGAAGCTCAAGGGAGAAAAGAAAAAAGAAGGAACTTGTTCGGTTGCCCTATTATTATAAATTCAAGAAACACTTCAAAGTACCTTGCCAAGAATGGTTAGACACAATTGAAGTTATGTGCAACGAGATTCTTGGCAATTATTCTAAAAAAGAAGATCAACTAATGACTGCAGCCTTCGGCACTCGTCCGAAGCGAAGGTTAAACCGGGTGATGGATGCTCTGAACTTTGAGTATCCTGACTATGAGCGACTGGACAGAGGTGTCAAAGGACAGAAGAGAAAGAGAGTTGCTAGCATCCTGAATAAAGAAGCTGCTAAATTGGTGGAAGATGATGAAGAAAAACTGAAAAAGAGAAAGCTAAGGCCTGAGCCGAAGACAGATGCTTCGAAGAAAAGAAAAGCTGCGGCTCCGAAGCAGAAGGCAACTGATATAGAAGAAGAAACTGCTGCAACACCTTCTGCCACCGACGTGGAGGAAATCTTAAAGGTAATGACTGAATCTTTGCCTATCAAGCAAAGTCCACTGGGGCCGCATCTAACGAAGCTTTTTCAGAAGGAAAAGGAGCCCTCGATAACGAAGAAGGCAGCTAGGCCGAAAAAACGAAGAATTATTACTGTGACAGAAGTTATTGAAGGGACACCACCATCAGCTTCAGCTTCGAAGGCACCAGCTGTTGAGAGCACAACAGTTACCGAAGCTGCACCTACTGAAGCTGCAGCTGCCGAAGCTACCACGACCGAAGATGTACATTTAGAAAGCACACTTTCTAACATTGATAAGATACTTCTGGACATGGCCACAGAAGAAGCTGCTGTAGCCGCTGAAGAAACCATGGCTACAGTACCTGAGAAGGAGAAGGAAATACTTGAAGATGCTTCGGGAGAAGAAAACTTTAACTTTCAAAACTTAATTGGGCAAGAATTGTCGAAGGCTGAGAAAGAAAAGTTGAGAGAATACGCCATATCCTGTGGGTATTAACCAGGGGCACTACTCTTCGGCGGTGTTGACGATGAAAGGTTAGGCTGCGTCCGAGATCAAACTGGAGCGAAGGTTATCGGTACTCTATCCAAGAGTATTGGTTTCCCGAAGCTTGAGACAGACATTAGCCGCTATCGACGACAACACATCGTCGGTAGTTTATTCTATTCCAATTTCAAGGTAAAAAACTTTTCTTCAACTTTTTATTGTCTTTAACCACGAAGGTGTTTTCTAACGAAGGTTGCTTGTGCATAGAGTATGATGTTGAGTAAAGCTTTGAGAATGCAACAAGATCTTGAAGATAAAAAACATGAAGTTATAATTGAAGGTTTAGAAAGCAAAATAAAAGATCAAGCAGCTGCTCTTGAAAAGAAGGATTTCGAGCTTCAGACAACAGAAGGTTTATTGGCAGAAGCTGAAGCTAAAATTGCAAAGTTAAATACGGAGCTTCTCTCAAAGTCAGAAAGCTTTGAACAGGAAAAGCAGAAGTTTAATGCAAAATTTGATACTGAGGTCGAGAAAAGTTCAAATTTGCAAAAATCATTGACAGAGCTTCAAAACAAATGTCTGGAGTTCAGTAGCCGATGTGTACAACGGCTGAAGCAGATCTTCAATTCGATTGGAGCCAGCTGTGAAAAATTTAGTCCTTCGACTGAAGACCTGCTAGGGGCCTTCGAACATATCGAGGGTGAAGTTGATGCCCTTGATGAAATTATAGCCGGACATGGTGATTTTTGTGCCCTGGTAGTTTCTCGGGGCACAGCTGTCGCCTTCCTGAAATCTGGTTGCACACATGGAAAGATTGTCAATAGACCCAACTTTAGTTTATCGCCAACAGATCTGGTTGATATTCCCAGTCTTGCCCGAAGCATACGAAACAGATTTATAAAACTAGTATGGACGAAGGGTGGACGAAGCATAGCTGCTGACGAAGCTCGAAGTCATCTTAAGCCGGTATCAAAATCATACCTTGTGCTTACCTTTTCCTTTAAACTTGAATTTTCCATACAATACTTTAATATGTACAGGATGACGAAGCTGAGGAGCAAGATGACGAAGCTGAAGAGCACAAAGCCGAAGCTTAACAGACGATCCGAAGCTCAATAGATAATGATGAAGCTTGAATAGATAGTTGTGAAAAAAAACTCTAAGAACTCTTGTAATAACCTTTGTAAAGAATATTGTAATTTAAGAATTAGATTTTACTCTATAAATTTTGTCCATACCTTATAATATATTTTTACCTTTCCATCAATGTATGAAGTGCTTCGATACGAATGAAACTTGTACTTCCATTGAACTGCTTTGCTGTGGACGAAACTAGCATTTTTTGAGCCGAAGGCGAAAAACACCTTCCCTTCTTTTCGTACACAACGAAGCATGAAACTGCTTCTATTTCTCTTTGTCGAAGCCTTATCTTTAGAGTTGAAGCATCCGCCTGTGTTATGATGATGATGATCCTATGTATGTCTAAATGAATGTTTATGAATGCAAATGTATGATGTAATGTGTCGTGCAAATGAATGTCCAAACACACGCATACGAAGCCACAACCATAGCCTTCATTCCCTTGGGAATGACCGAAGTCTCTTTGGCGTTTATTTTTCGGCTTTACCGCTTATTTTTCGGTGTATCAGCGCTGACTTTTCGCTGTAAGTTCTGCATCCCCTTAGGAACGTCTTTTGAACTTCTTCGCCTTCTATTTCGGTGGTATCGCGTTGACTTTTCACGCTTCGCCTTATATTTCGGCGGTATCAGCGTTGACTTTTCGCTGTAAGCTCTGCATTCCCTTGAGAACGACTTTTGAGCAGAAAACTTACGCTACGCTCCCTTAGGAACGGCTTTTTGTAGCTTCGTCATGCTCTGCATCCCCTTAGGGATGACTTTCGAGCTTCTGCCTGTTTTTTCCTTTTCCCTGCACTCGATGGTGCATGCTCAGTTTTTACATTTACATATTTGGGGGATTTTGCTCTTGTAGAGCTGAAATAAGAAAAAGAGAAATTACATGCTATGGCCCCATTAGAAACCTTTCTCCCCCTTTAGAAAGGAAAAGGGTGTCATAGGAAAAATAAAAAGATTACATCAAGTTATACATAATATCGTCGAAGCTCATCCGCATTCCAAGATCTAGGAATGTCGTTGTCGTCCATATCCTTCAATCTGTAAGAACCGGGTCTTAACGAAGATACTACCAGAAAAGGTCCTTCCCACTTCAACTGTAGCTTTCCTACTGTATCTGGGTTGGCAACTCTCCGAAGTACCAAATGCCCTGGCTTAATGTTCTTTAGCCGAACTTTTCTGTCACACCATTTTATTGTTTCGGCTTGATATTTATTGATGTTCTCCATGACCTGAAGCCTGATCCCTTCTATAGCATCTTTTACCACAGAATAATCAGCTTTGTCCTCTGCCAAAGCCACTGTTCTTATTGATCCTGCCTTAGCTTCTTCTGGGGTTATTGCTTCGTCACCAAACAGTAATTTGAATGGTGTAAAGCCTGTTGAACTTGATATTGTTGTGTTGTGGCTCCACACCACTTTGATCAATTCATCTGGCCACTTTTCTCTGGGCTGATTGAAGATTAACTTCATTATTCCCGTCATTATAATGCCATTAGCTCTTTCAACAAGTCCATTTGACTCCGGATGTCTCACCGATGCAAAATGAATCTTCGTGCCAATTTGTTCACAGAATTCTTTGAAAGCTTCAGCATTGAATTGTGTTCCGTTGTCCACAGTAATAGCCTTCGGCACTCCGAAGCGACAAACAATATTTTGCCAGAAAAATTTCTGGACAGTGACCGAAGTTATTGTGGCTAAAGGCTTCGCCTCAATCCATTTGGAAAAATACTCTACCGCCACCACAACATATTTTAGATTTCCTTGTGCTGGTGGAAGTGGGCCTAGCAAATCGAGGCCCCACCTTTGCAACGGCCAAGTGGGTTGTATTAACTGAGTGAGAGATGAAGGTTGCTTCTGGTCTCTTGCACATTTTTGACAGCCTTCACATTTTTGAACTAATTCTGCTGCATCCGAAGCTGCCTTAGGCCAGTAAAATCCTTGTCGAAAAACTTTTCCCAACAAGGGCCTAGATCCAATGTGAGATCCACACAGACCTGCATGTATCTCTTTCATTAATTCCATACCTTCGGTTCTTGATAAACATTTGAGGAGTGGTGAACAAACTCCATGTTTATACAATTCCCCTTCTATTATCACATATGGTCTTGTTCTTGCCTCCATTCTTTTGTTATAAGCTTCATCACTTGAAAGACAATTGCCTTGGAGGAAAGATATTATTTCAGTTCTCCAGTCTTCACTGTGTACTGGAGAAATAGTAAGCACTGCTCTCTCCATGACCTCAACCGAAGGTGCTTTTATTGTTTCAAAAAATACTTCCGAGGGTAAGGGGAGCCCCTAAGCCGCTGATTTGGCTAGTAAATCTGCATGCTCATTTTCACCTCTTGGAATATTCTTGACAGAAAAACCTTCGAAGGAAGCTTCCAACCTTCAAACTGCATCCAGATATTTTTCAAGCTTCGGATCCCGTGCCTTGCTACTTTTGTCCACGTGGCCAGCAATAACTTGAGAATCAGTCTTTAGGATGGCCCTTCATATTCCCATTGCCCTTAGTTTCCGAAGCCCCAATAGAAGTGCTTCGTACTCAACAATATTATTTGTGCAACTGAAATCGAGTTTGACTGCATAACATGTTTTGACTTTTGAAGGTGCCACTAGGACCGCAGCTGCCCCTGCACTGAAGGTTCCCCAAGAACCATCGCAAAATACTGTCCAAGCTTCGGTATCTTTGCTTGTCCCCTCTTCGTGAGCCCCTGGCGTCCAATCAGCGATGAAATCTGCTAGCGCTTGAGATTGAATTGAAGATCTGTGCACGTAATCAATAGTGAATTCATTAAGCTCCATGGCCCATTTTCCAATCCTTCCAGTAGCTTCTCTATTTCTCATGATATCCTTTAGGGGCTGTGATGAAGGAACGATTATGTGATATGCTTGAAAATAGTGCCGAAGCTTCCTGGACGCCATTAACACAGCATACAACACCTTCTCCAATTCTGTATAATTTTTCTTTGATAAACTCAAAACTTCGGAGACAAAGTATACTGGGACTTGCTTTTTAACTTGTCCTTCAAGCTTCTCTTGTACAAGCGCCACACTCACTGCAGAGTGCGAAGCTGCCACATATAATAGCAATGGAGCCCCTAGCACGGGTGGAGTTAATGTTGTTAAATCGATCAGATATTGCTTCTGCTCTTCAAAAGCTTTCTGTTGAGTTGGGCCCCATTGAAAAACTTTAGCTGACTTTAGCACTTCAAAGAATGGTAAATTCCTTTCTGCTGATCTAGATATAAATCAATTCAAAGATGCCAGTCTTCCTGTCAGCGGTTGAGCCCCCTTCTTTGTGCTTGGCGGCTCCATTCGAAGGATAGCTTCGATCTTGCTTGGGTTGGCTTCGATCCCCTTCATTGAAACCAAATAGCCAAGGAACTTGACCTTCTTCACTCTGAAGACACATTTTTCTGGATTTAATTTCAGGCCAGCTTGCCTAAAATTAGCAAATGTTTCCTGTAAATCAGTAATGTGGTTTTCTTGCTTCGTGCTTTTCACTATGATGTCATCAACATATGTTAGCACATTTCTGCCTATCTGAGAATGAAGAACACTAGCTGTCATCCTGCTGAAGCTTCCTCTAGCATTCTTGAGCCCCTCAGGCATCCAAAGATAACAATATGTACCACTGGGGGTTATGAAGCTGGTATTTGGCTCATCTTCCTTCTTCATCCAGATTTGGTGGTAGCCTGAATAACAATCTAGTAGACTCATGAGCTCTGACGAAGCTGCTGCATCTACTAGAGAATCTATTCTTGGTAATGGGAACTCATCCTTTGGACAAGCCTTGTTCAGATCAGTAAAATCAATGCACATTCTCCATTTACCATTGGCCTTCTTCACCATAACAGTGTAGGCTAGCCATTCTAGGTATTTCACTTCTCTGATGACACCAGCACTGAGAAGTCTTTTTACTTTGTTCCGAGCACCTTCGGCTTTATCGTCAGACATTTTCCGAAGCTTCTGTTTCCTGGGTCGGAAGGATGGATCGACATTGAGTGAATGTTCAATGACGTCCCTATTGACACCACAGAGATCGTTGGCTGACCATGCAAAAACATCTTTGTTGTTGAATAAAAACCTTAACAACGTTTTCTCCTGCTCTTCAGATAATTGGGATCCCAGCAATACCTTCTGCTCTGCTATTCTTCACATAGAAGCATGGGCTTCGGCTGATCAGCCGAAGCAGCCTTCTCTCTTCTGTACTTATACTATTCACAAGCTTCGGCTCCTTCTATATTGTGGATTGCTTTCGAGTCTGTCCAATTTCCTTCAGCCTTTCTGGCAGCTTCCTGACTTCCATGAATAGTAATAGGCCCTTGGTCCGAAGGTATCTTCATGCATAGATATGCTGGATGAAGAATTGCTTCGAATGCGTTGAGTGTTCCACGACCACTGATTGCATTGTAGGGATATTCTATGTCAACAATATCAAACACAACCTGTTCAGTTCTTGTATTGTGGTCAAATCCGAAGGTCACTGGCATTATGATTTTGCCAAGTGCTACAATCTGCCTTCCTCCGAAACCATAGAGAGGGTGTGTAGCATCATGAATCTTATCCTCTGGCTCTTGCATCTGTCTGAAGGCCTTAGCAAATATGATATCCGCTGCACTGCCTGTATCAACCAGAACATTGTGGACTAGAAATCCCTTGATGAAACAAGATATGACCATAGCATCATTGTGAGGGTAATCCTTGAGCTGAAGGTCCTCTTGGGAGAAGGTAATTGGGATGTGAGACAATTTTGACTTGATGAAAGGTCCCTGCACCCCAACATGATGTACCCTTCTCCGAGCCTCCTTCTGCTTCTTGTTGGCCGGCTCTGAGCATGAACTGCCTGTTATCGGGAGCACGAGCTTCGTAGCCGAAGCAGCTTCAGCTTGGTTGTTGAACGAAGCCATCAGCTCAAAAAGTGGAAGTGAGTTCACTGGAGGTGGGCGCCGATGTTGGGGACTTGTTCTCAAATGCTAAGAGTTAAGAACAAGGCAACACAAAAAAAAGTTAATGGTTAATGCCCTTCGTCCTTCGAAGCATTATTTCCCTTAGGATTTAACGATCTTCGGATGAAGGTTATGAAGGACATACCTTCATGATCAGGGTTATAAGATAATAAAAGACAAAGTATTTGAAAACATAAAACATGAAAGATAACATAAACAAGCACGTAATATTAATCATATATTTCATCATGTAAACTTGAATATTAACATACAATATTTAATTAAGTTTATACCTTTGGTTTGACAGAAAGCAAGAATCCAAGCGTTGCATACAAGTGATTACCAAAGAGCATTCACAGTACGGGGGTACTGTTCATCTATTTATAGGCATAGGGCGCAACCTGTGTGAAATTACATTTATGCTCTTTACAATCGATTACAATCATGACACAAACTATCATGGGTCAATTGGTCATTTCATCTTTAAGTCGGTTCACTCCTTCGTCTTGAGACATGTCACTATGCCGAAGCTTTATGGGTGATAGCTTCGTCACTGCTTTTGAGAGGATCTGCCGAAGGTGTTTCTTTCTTCAGGATCTTCGGCTACGAAGCATACCCCCAACAGTAACTTTATTACATCATCTGGATCATTGTATCTTTAACAAGTATCATAATCAAAGTACGAACAAAAATAACATGGACACTCTTCCACAGGAAGGTGATTGGCGCATCGTTCGACTCAAAACTCATCAATGTCATCAGTGAAGTCTTCAGCATCACCCTCTGATCAAAATATTAGCAAGGGTGAGCTCACTTATGGTCAGGGCTCAGCAAGTGTGGGAAATTAATGCAAGTTAACAAGGTAGGCTATGGATAAGCGGTAAGCATTTTAGTTGGTCAATATTTTATTAGCAACACCTGTCTTACTAATAAGTGTGTATCCCAAATATCCCAATTATTCAAAGGTATAAGATTATATCAAAAGCACTTAAGTGAAATCACTTAAGCAAACCATTGGTAGATCATTAGATCTCGATTTCTTGACCATCTTTAAGTTCAATTATCATGTGAGGGTCCAGGTTGCTCTTAACCGTGAGCACGACTGACATATCAGTTTTACACTCTGCAAAGGTGGTACAACTTTACCCACAAGCCATGTACCCATCTAGCATGGGTTGATCGGACCCGGAAACACTGCCAAAGTGAATGGCTAGGGATCCATTATGAGGCTTTTACAAAATATCCTTAGTACAAAGCCACCCGCTAAGGTTTCCACGTCAGTATTGATGGCCCTCTAGGTGAGGTAACTTAGCCAAGACTACCACCCTATGTTAACATGAGCTGCCACCAAACCACTGCTGCCCCCTCTTGCCCATCTTTTATGTAGGGTTGCTAAGCACTAAGTCTATAGAGCTAATTACCAAAGCCAAAGCCATTATAGTACTCGTGGTTGCACGGTTATCCTGGGTGGTCACTCCATGTTCCATTTAACACAAAATGTTCTTGTTTAACCATCGGGTTAACAACATAATAAAACTTCATTTCCGGAACATAGTATCATTAAAAGAGTGACATCATATTCATGAAGTTGATCTATAGCAAGAATTGCTAAGCAAAGCATTTATCCTAGGGTAATTCAAGGAATAGGGTTGGTAATTTTAGGAAATCCTTATTTAGGCAAATCCAATCAAATTATGCAATATATCCAAAAAGTAAACATTATTATGTGCATTACTTGGGTACAAATAGAATATGCAGAGGGAGAATCCACTTGCCTTGCACGAAAGTGTCTTGTGGGTCATCCTCGAACGAGTTTGGTTCGTCTACCTCACAGTCAACTTCTAGCATCGATTCGTATCGTACATACAAAAGAATACATATGCCAAATAAATAAACATACACCATTACATGAGTAATCATTCACCATTACATACACATTCATACATCACACAATTATACTCTTAAATACGTCTTAAACCGTAAATACTTATTAGTCCACTATGACTACTACTTTGAGTTATTATTGGTGGAAATATGAGTAAGTGACTATGACACTAGTTTTATCTAGTATAATATATATAAACATGTATTAACAAACTTTATGGAAAACTTATTAGTAATAATAGACTTTTGAGTTTTATTCCTTTTCTTTCTAAATAGAAATTATACGTATAGCTAAAAATTGTTTATTTATAAATCTCCTAACATTAATATTCTAAGAATTAATGTGAATTACTAATTTTGGACTTTAGTAACCTATTCATGATTATTATGACATAAATAGATATTTTACTAATTCTAAGTAATTAAGTGCTATACTTATTAATACATTTATTATGACTAGTAAAATCTATATTTTCATCTAACCGAAAATACGTGGCCTAGTATTTGTTCTACTATCTTATATCAATAAAACTATACTTAAACCACTACTAACAAATATCGTTCATGTGCTAAAGCAAAATTAATCGTAAACGTTTCTAGTATGAAAATCACCAAGTTTGTGAATAGTGACATTATTCATTTTTGAAATATAAAATAATACACCTGTCCAAAATATTGTTGCGGGGCTTGTTTACGATTACACATAGACATCAGAGTCTCTTTTCGATAATTCCTAAACTGAAAATCTCAGAATTAATTTAATTTACAAAACCAGGAACTAAAATGCAAAACGTGCTTCTTCTACCTTGAGCTAGAGCTCACGCGCGGGAATGGAGATCGACGGGGAAGGGCTCGGCCGGGAAGGGGTGTGGCTTGGGGGCTCGGTCGAGTGGCCTGGGACGGGCGCGAACACCGAGCTCGGACGGTGGGGCGTGAGTGGAGCTCCGGCGACGATGAACGGTAGCGCGGGGCACGGTCGACGGCGAGCTCGGGAGTGAGGAGAACGTGAGATAGAGAGCTCGGGGAGGGAGAGAGGGAAGGGGCTCGAGGCTTTTATAAAGTGTTAGGGGAGAGGAGAGGGCGCCGAGGAGGAACGGCTGACCGTCAATGTCTATTAACCGCCATTAACGCCATTGAGGGAGAGAGAATGTGGGGGGAGGAAGAGAAGCCAACGTCGGTTTCCGGTGCATGGGAGGCGGATGGGCGCGGTCGGGGTCAGGCGCGGGCACAGACGCCGAGGGTGCGGATGCGGCGCGCAAGCGCGCGGACGCGCAGGCGCCTGGCGGCGGCGCCTGGAAGAAGGAACGAGGGGGAGAGGAGGGAGGCCTAGGTGGGGCCCACCTGTCGGTGAGAGGGGGAAGGGGGCATGGGGCGCGGCGGCTGGTAACCCTAGTAGGCCTCGGCTGGGCCGAATTTGGCCTAGCTGAGTGATTAGGATTTTTTCTTTTCTTTTCCATTTAAAAATATAAATAAATATATTTTTAAATAACTCTAAAATCATAATAATTATTCCAAAATTATTTATAAATAAAATATTTATTTTTGGACCAATATTTCTATACTAATTAATTAGATTTTTCAATATAAAAGAAATTCTACTAAACATCCATAAATCAATTATGAGCAAACAAAATTATTCTAAATGCAAATAAAAATGAAACACTTGAAAGAAAATTCATTACCATATTTACCATTAATAATCTAAATGCATTATTTTTAGTTGATGATTTTGTAGTGTTATACTGCGGCATGATTACAACGAAGAATGGAGTTATGTCAAGGCTTACATGCGGTAAAGAAGAGGATATTGCCAAGGGTAAGATAAATAAAACACCGCTCTCAATTTGGGATAGGACATTGGAGATTTTAGATAACAGACATAACGTAATCACCAAGGTATGGTCGAGGGATGGGAAAGGTAAAGGTAATAACAAACAAAAGTAGGCAAAGGATGGAGTTAAAAACTCGCAAGTGATAAAGAAGAGGATACAACCAAGGGAAAAGTAGGTACAATACAATGCTCAGATTGAGATGGAAAAGAGGATATTTTAAAGGCTGGTATAAGATAAACATCACGGTGAGATATAGAAGTGATAAGGATAAATGTGATAATGATGAAAAGCATAATCCATGGATAGAGTTAAGGCAAGACTCGCAAAGTGACAAAGTGGAGAAAACAATCAAGGATAAGATAAGTGAGGTTCCAACAGAAGAGTTGAAGTAAAAATTCATTACCGAATGAAGTTGCAAGGAAACAACGAGTTTACCACGGGTGTGCAAAATAAAATGACCGCTCATGGATCATTAAGAAACAATGGTGGTCAAGGACATGTTAACTGAAATGTCTTTAATAGGCCTTGGGATATAAAGGTGAGCATAAAAAAGATGAGAGTATGAAAGATTTCAAGGAGATGAGCATACCAATACAAAGAGACAAGAAATTACCGAAAGATAGCGGCTTAACAATAGAAGAGGAAAAGATCTCAAAAGACAGGAAGGTCATGGACATATAAACTGAAATGTTTAAGTAGGCAGGAGAAATTCAGATGTAAGTATTTGAAACAAAAGTACTGAAGAATCTAGGAGTACGAGCATGTCAATACTAAGGGAATAAAGAGAGTCAAAGGGTAGCAATTTAATGACGGAAGAAGGAAGAGTCCCAACAACCAAAAAGGTTATGGTCAAGGGGCATTTACAAAGATGTCGTAGGCACAAGAGTGAGATCAAACCTAATAGATTGAGAGAAGTATAGACCATACTAGAATAAAATACTTTTGGCAAGGGGCATATAGGAGCACAACATAGAATTATTCGAGGTGACTAATATTTTGAAGCAGAATCAAGGATGAGGTGAAGTAATAATCAATAAGTCTTTAAAATGGCCAATGCTACTCTAGGTCAGCGATCCTACAGTCAGCACGACTTTGATACCACTTATGTCTCACCTGGTTTTGGAGGTAAATCGAATGTGAACCATGTACGAGTCAGGATCAGAAATTCACGTACACAACGATTACATAAATGACTCATCAGAGCATAATGCTTTGAATAACAATAAAGAGTAAGTAATAATATTAAAGACTAGAGTCATTTACATAATATAAATCAAAGTACACAGAATCTAAACGTAGCCAACGTAAATAAACCCACCACAGGCAGCTGACTGGGGGAGGTCGCTAGTCAAATCCTCGAACTCGTCGAAGTTCTGGAACTCCTGGAGATCCGCCTCGATGCTTTTTTCCTCTTCTTTACGTGAGCATAGGTTGCACCAACGGCAACCTGGTGTTTTGTGAAAGCAAGGGTGAGTACACATCAACGTACTCAGCAAATGTCCCGTTTGGGTGAGGTGGACTAGCTTTATGTGGGGTTAGGGTCAAAGCAATTGCTTTTAGTTTGTTAGGTATTTATTATTAGTACAAGCCAAGTTTTAGCAATAACCAACTCATGAATCATTTCCTCATCGAGGAACATCATTATCATCATTCGAACCAAAAACCATTAATAGAACCATTGTATCTCAGATCATCTGCATCTCTAATCAAAGAGGATCCCAAGGCTGCTCTTAACCGTGAGCACGACTGATATATCAGTTTCATTCCTCTGCCCATGAGTCGTGATCCTTTCTAGCCTGGGTTTACAAGACCCTATCTTCACTACCAAGGTGAAGGGTTAGGGATACACTACATAGCCTTTACAAGGACTCTCCTGGTGTATCGCTGCTTGTTAGGTTTTGCCAGTCGTACAAACATAGTACACCTCCCTAAGATGGGTGACTAACAAAACTAAATCGAATGAACCTCGGCACCCACCCTTTGAAGAGCAAGCACTATGCCCCGGCCCCCATTGACGGCCCTCCGGCAAATCCAACTACACCCCCAAGTCCATCTAATTATTCAGCTAAAGGCGTCCCATTCCACCCTCATGGTTGCTGTTATCCCGGGTGGTCACTCAACGAACAGGTCCTTACGGAGAGGTACTCAGGAAAACAACCTGAGTCCACTAAAGTGCCACAAGCTCATCAGCATAATCAAGATATCATCGTATCATAAATGTTCACATCATGTTCATTGATCAAAGTAAAGCAATAATAGCATGAAGCTAACCATAGTAACCCAAAAGGTAATCATGGATAAGGTAAATACAAAGCTACTCAATCCTTAGGTTTCAATTAAGTAATGCGGGACAGTGAATTATAAGTAAGTAGGACATAATGGGTCAAAGGACACTTGCCTTCACCAAACAGATGCTGAGGGTCTTCAACCTTGTAAAACTCAAAGAACTGGATCACATGGTTGCCGAAGCTTGACCATCGATTCCGCAAAGCTCGGGAACAGATCGCAATCTATTCACGACGCGCAACGAATACAAACATGCACAAGCAAACATATACTTGCATAAGAACATTACACCATACAAGATAAAATATTATCAAAACGAGCAATATAAAAATAGATAGAGCTTCTACGGTTATGCGAGGATAAGAAACGTGACGGTCGAAGCTACAGTCGAGAAGTTATAACGTTTACATTATGCAAGTAATAGTCATGACATTTAATTCGACATTATCAAATATAAATTATAACTGCTATTTAGTTTTGATTAAATCTGCTACACTAGCAGCCGTCAAATAAATAAGTAATACAGTTAGCACGAGAGATTCTAAACGAGGCTAGTTTATGATGTGCGAAACGGTATGACAGCGTGCAGAACGACACGCAGACAAACATGACATACGTAACCAACACGCGACTATGCGCACTACACGCAAAAATGATGTGTGTGTCACGCGCGAATGATGCATGGCGACACGCGATAAGGTGCGCGACGTGCAAAACAATGCGCGAATGATGCACGGCCACCCGCGACTTATCGAGAGGACGACACGCAAGCAGCACGCCACCGCGCGCGAAACAGCACGCGGGACAAGAGAGAAAAACTAAATAGGTGACGTGTTTATACTAACCAAATGTTAAATAAATAAAAAGTATTTAGGTTAATATTAACCATGTTAATGTTTATTATCAAAGCGCAAGTCGAAAACTATACATTCAATCTAATTGGAATATTCTAATCAACATTAGTCAAACAAACATTAAATAAATTATTTAAAATATGTGACCTGACGAATTAATATTATTAACATGAGTGATTATAAGCGAAAGCAATTTATTATCGCTCGCGAACAGCGTGCGACACACGCGAGCGACGCGCGGCCTGCGAAACAGCACTCGCGACATGCGAAACAGCACGCGCGACATGCGCGAAACAACATGTTGACAGCGTGCGACACGCGCAAAAGAGCGCGCAAATAGCACACCAACACGACGACGGCGCGCGCAACACACGTGAATGAAACGTGACGACGCACGACACTACGGGGAACAGTACGAGCGACAACACGCGAACGACGCGCGAAACAACCTGTGACCACGTGCGAAATCGCGCGCGCGATACAATACACGAGAACTACTAAATATATGTCGCCTCTATACTAAACAAGTATTAAATTTAAAACATTTGTGTAGTCATTAATCACACTAACATATATTTATAAAGCGTAAGTTAAAATGATAACCGGTGCAGAAGGGCAGGCCCGAGGCGGCACAGAGTAGGTACGAGACACGCAGATGCGTAGCTCACCGGGCATGGGTCACAGGGAGGGCCAAACGCTGGGGCTGGTCGGGCTGTCATGGACGTACGATCACCGGGCGCGTAGGGGAGCTCACGCGGAGGGGTATTGTGCGAAGGCGTGCACAGGAGCCTGTCGGTCGTGCCGTGGGCATGAGGGGGTCAGCCATGGCCTAGGGGAGAGGGAGGGAGCAGAACACCAGCCGAGAAGAAGAGGGAGGAGAGAGGTAAACAGCGAGAAGGGGGTAGACGAGCCCATACCATAGCTAGGACGGGCTCCGGGCGGATGGCAAGGCTCTCGGGCGAGGCTGCGAAGCTTGACAGCGTCAGCGGCTCCAACACGTACAGCAGCCGACACGGCGGCGGCAGTGAGGCAGTTGCGCTGGAGTGGCATCGAGGTTCCGGTGCAGCACAACTTTTGGCCAGGCGACGGCGAGACGAGCGAGAGGGCGGTTGGGCAAGCAGTTTTGGCGAAATCCTAGCAACATGGGCGTGGTAGCTCAGGAGCAGTTGGCGAAGGCAACCGGGAGAAGAACAAATAGCCCCCTAATACTCGGGCCTAAGGCTACAGCGGCTGGGCGCTGGCTTTAGGTGGGCCATTGAAGGAAGGAAACGACGTGTGGGCCAGCGCCAGGCCGCGCGAGCTCGGTGGGCAGCTAGCGCGGTTACGGCGACGCGGGCGTGAGGGCGCTAGGGCGCGTGGGGTTGGGGGACGCGGCTGCTGGGATAGGGCGCGGTGGGCCCTGCGCATAGCGGCTTCAGGCACGGCACGCACGCTGTTGATGGGCTGGCGAGCTGGGCTAGGGCATGGGGGTTGGAGTGGGCTAGGCGCCGGGCAAAGTCGAGCTGGGCCACGGGGAAAGGCCGGCTAGGAGGGGCTGAGGGAGGCTTTTCCTTATTTTTTTTCTTCCTTTTCTTCTTCTTTTTTATTCCTATTTGAATTTAAATACAGTTTTTGAATCAAAAATTCAAATATATTTTATGAGTTTGAATGGATGCACCAACACAACAATTCAACATAAAAAATGTCTCGGCATGCTATGTACAAATCAAGGACTCTTTTTAGGGTTTCAATTTACTATGCTTACAGATATATAAAACAAAATAATTCTTCGTTTTTAGAAAAAGGAGAAGGAAAGCAGAGAAATGAGAGAGTAACACCTGAATTTGGTGGGTATTAGAAAAGAAATTTTATACCCCCAAATTCAGGGTATTACATTACGATGCGTAGATCATTATTTTGCATTGTGTTTTTATGTTTGGTGTGATTTTAATTTTTCCTTTGCAATGTCTGTTTGTATTGTTGCGGGTAGACGAGCAAGCTATTGAAGAGCCCGAAACTCAGCAGGTAGAAGAAACTGAGCAGGAGCTCGTTGAAGGCAAGTCGTGCCCTTGGCCACTTAACATTACCCAATAATGTTCTTTATAATCACTTTGGCATGTTTAGGCTTAATTTTGATGGGACCCAATAGTTCACCCTAGTTGGGTCACCTTGATACCTTGTTTACCATTGAACCTTTTGGGTAGTATTTGCTAATGCTATATGTGGTTTTGGGTGTTAAGATAAATATGCTTCATGATCATGCTTTATTATTGGTATTCTATTATTTACTGTTCATGATAAGACTATTGTGTTAATTGGAACATGGAGCTTAACTTGAGATAAACGTGCTACCACAAGGGTGGAATGGGACGCCCTTGGCTGATTTATTAGGAAAGCTAGTGGAGGTCTACCTTACTCGAATGGGCCAAGGGCGGTAGGGGAGTTGTCGGTGTAGGGAGGTTCTTGGGTTGATCATGCTGCGATGGCTTTTCAGACGGGGGATTCCTATATCGCTCTCCTCAGAAACTGTAGCGGGTTTTCTGAAGCTAGTGGAACTTTGTAAAGGCCTCGTAGTGTTACCTTGCCTCGTCTCCTCGGTAGAGATGAATGGGACTTATAGACCCCTTGGCATTTGGGTATCATGACTTATGGGTAAAGGGTACAACCTCGCATAGTGTAAAACTGGTATACTAGCTGTGCTCGCGGTCACGAGCATCTCAGAACTCTCACATGATTAACTTATGGAATTAAACCTAATTTGTCATATGCATCGCATTGTGGTTTTATTATTAATTTTGATCTACTATTACATTGGGTTGGTATATACTTACGTTTAGTAACTGCTAATAAAATTTGACCAACTTATTAAAAGCAATGCTCAACTTTAACCATTATTTGTTGATCAGCCTTACACTTCACATGAGCCCCCACCTTTGATGAGTTCATGAACATTATTCCCTACACTTGTTAAGCTATAATCTTTTGTGAGCTCACCCTTGCGATATATAACCCCCCCCACAGTTGAAGAGCAGGTAGCCTAGGAGGAGGACTACTATGAAGAGTTTGATGAAGTCTAGGTGGCGTCTCCCAGTCAACTTAATGGCGCCAAGGAAATAATATCAGTTCGCTTTATTTGTTATTATTTATTTTTGTATGACACTTCCGCTATGTACTAAAGTCTGTGACATTTATCTCTATACACTTGGTCATTATATGTGTTGTTCTTCTTTGTCGCACATATGAGACGCACCTGGGTTTACCTCTTGAATCTGGGTGTGATAGAAGTGGTATCAGAGCAAATGTTGGTTGTAGGACGAAACCTAGATAGAACTGGACAAAACCCTTACCTACTTACCTTTACTCTGTTTCTTTCAATATTTTTCTTGATGCTGTCTCACCTTTGGATGTTCTACTCTAACTGCTCTTATCTTTTCTACTCTAGAAACACAGAAAGGATTTCACACCTGGGAATCCTACATTTACGAATCCCTAATGAGATAGGAGACCAAAGACAAAAAAATATTTTTTGTTATCGATAATTAAGTGTTTGAATGTTTGTTCTAATGATAAATGCTTGATTTGCTTCTTTGATTGAGTGAAATAGTATAGTAGGGCATCCTAGCATGTACCATCATAAAATAATGTATTAGTATTAGGTAGATTACACTTTAATTTGCTGAGCTATATATTATGATCCCAAAAGATCATGATCTAAAAGTTAGGTGTCTCGTAATTATTCGTCTTATATGCAATTCTATCTACCATCTGTTTCTAACCTAGGTGGTCAATACATAGAAGGGAGGTCGTATCGATCTACCTGCTCGTATTCGTCGCAGGAGGATAGTTACCCAACCACAACCGGAGATGAATCCTCCTCCGAATCCTCCACCAGCTGGGGCAGATGTTGTGGTTGCCACTCAGATGCAACTACTACAGCAGATGGCTAACACCATGACAAAGATGCAAGCGCAAATTCATCAAGAGCGTGAAGAAATGCGTCAAGAGCGTTAAGAAATCCGCCAAGAACGGCAGGAATGACAGCAGCTACCACCTCCACCACCACCAGCTCCACCCCTGGACAAGCACCGGGAATTCATGAGTCACAAGCCACCCACCTTCTCCAGCTCTCCAGATCCTCTTCAGGCAGATGATTGGCTGAAGATAGTGGATAAAATACTCAACATCGCTCAGTGCACCGACCGGGAGAAGGTCCTCTACGCATCGGGTCACCTCATTGCCCCACTTCAGACTGGTGGGATTCATATTGTGCTGCTCACGCCGCTACTGACACCATTACATGGGCAAAGTTCTCCACTCACTTTAGGAAGTATCATATTCCTGCTGGGCTGATGAAAATCATGAAGAAGGAATTTCTATTACTCAAGCAGGGAAACATGACAGTGAGTGAATACAGATATAAATTCATTCAGTTGTCAAAGTATGCTTCAGAGGAGGTGGCAGAGGATGAGAGGAAGCAGGAACAGTTCCTGGAGGGACTTATTGGGCCACTCTAGTACCAGCTGATGTCTCACACCTTTCTGTCTTTCCAGAAGCTTCTGGACAAGGCCATAGTACTTGAACGCAAACGTGTTCAGCTTGGCGAGATGAAGAGGAAGGCCATCACCTAGGGCCAGGGGAGCAGCAACATTCATCCTCGCTATGCTCACCACAGTGTACACCAGCTCGTCCTAGAGAAGGGTAGCAGTCTCACTAGTGCCCTGTTCAGCAGACACCACATGTTGCACCTCAGACTCCGTGTCCTCGTCAGGCTGCCCCCACTGGCACGCTGGCGAGACCTACTGACCAGAACAATGCTACTGGCTCTACCTGCTTCAAGTGTGGTGAGGTTGGGCACTATGCCAACGTTTGTCCTAAGAGGAACCCCAACACCCCAGCTCGAGGCAGTAATCAGGGCAAGCAGACTCAGACTCCGACCAATAACCGTGGATATAGTATTGCAAGGGTTAATCAAATCAGCGTTGAGGCTAATGCTGATGGTTCTAACATCGTCATTGGTACGTTCTTCATTAATTTCGTGTCAGCTTCTATATCTTTTAATTCTGGAGCTTCACATTCATTCATATTTGCTTGCTATGTCAATGCAAATAGTCTACCTTACCTCGCTATGCGTAGACCTATGATAGTCATTACACCTAAAGGGCCTTATGAGGCAACATATATGAGTCATAAAATAGAAGTAACAATTCTGGGAGGAAAATTCTAGGCTATGCCTATAGTGCTAGAAGAGAGTACCATAGACTTAATCCTTGGCATGAACTCGTTAAAATAGTGGAAGTCAGTAATAAATTGTGCTAGAGGAACAGTAGAGCTTTCTAGTCTTGTTGGAGATAGATTTGAAGTCACAATTGCACCCCCACATCTACAAAACCTGCTATATACATGGTCAATGTTAAATTTGTGGGTGATCATATCAAAGTTGTGAGAGCGTTCCCAGATGTTTTTCCAGAGGAGTTACCCGGAATGCCACAAGATAGGGATGTGGAGTTTGTTATTGATCTCTTACCTGTGACCGCTCTTATTTCTAAAAGGCCATAAAGAATGTCAGTTGAAGAACTAAAAGAACTTAAGAAACAGCTAACAGAGTTGCAAGAGTTGGGATATATTGGTCCTAGTTCTTCACCTTGGGGAGCACCAGTTCTGTTTTGTTCAGAAGGAGGATGTTTCCTAGAGGATGTGTGTTGATTATAGATCACTTAATGATGTCACAATTAAAAATAAGTACCCCTTACCCCGTATTGAAGATTTGTTTGATCAGATGAGAGGTGCCAGAGTATTCTCCAAAATTGATCTCAGACCGGGTTGTCATCAAATGAAGATTAGGCCTTCAGATATTCCCAAGACGGCTTTCTCTACCCGATACGGGCTATATGAGTTCACTGTCATGTCGTTTGGCTTGACTAATGCACCAACCTACTTCATGAATCTGATGAACAAGGTGTTTATGGAGTGTTTTGATAAGTTCACCATGGTATTCATCGACGACATTCTAATTTATTCCAAGAATGATGGTGATCATGAGGAGCATCTGCGGTTGGTATTACAGAAGTTGAGGGATGACCAACTCTATGCCAAGTTTAATCAGTTTGAGTTCTGGCTTGATGAAGTACCATTTCTTGGGCATACCATCTCCAATGGTGGAATATCAGTGGACCCGACTAAAGTGAGGGAGATAGTAGGATGGAAGATACCGAGTTCGGTCACTAAAATCTGGAGTTTCCTAGGACTCACGGGTTATTACCGGCATTTTATTGAGGGATTCTCCAAGATAGCAAAGCCTATGACCTCACTATTGGAGAAGGGAAAAGATTTTAAGTGGACGCATGCTTGCCAAGAGAGTTTTAATCAGCTAAAGTTTAAGTTGATGTCACCTCCAGTGTTGGTAATGCCAGATCTGCAGAAGGGATTTGACATATATTGTGATGTGTGCCACCTGGGCTTGGGATGTGTTCTTATGCAAGAAGGACATGTCATTGCCTACGCATCTCGCCAGTTGCGGAAACATGAGCTAAACTACCCCACTCATGACTTAGAACTGGCGGCCGTAGTGCATGCTCTCAAGATATGGAGACATTATATAATCGGGACCAAGTGTCAAGTCTATACCGATCATAAGAGCTTGAAGTATATATTAACCCAGAAAGATCTAAACCTTAGGCAACGCCGTTGGTTAGAGCTCATCAAGGATTATGACTTGGAGATCCACTATCATCCGGGCAAAGCGAATCTGGATGTGAATGCCTTGAGTTGGAAGGAACATGTTTCATACAGCTATAGACACCCAGTTACCTTATGAGTTAGCAGAAGACTTTGAAAGGCTCAACATGGGAATAGTTGCTCATGTAGAGGGAATTACTATAAAAGTGGAACATACCTTGGAGAAAGAGATACAAAAAGGTTAGGTCAGTGATGCTAAAATTCAAGAGATCAAAGACTAGATGGCAGAAGGTAGAGGTCCAGACTTCATGGAGGATGAGCAAGGCACCATATGGTTCAAGACTACAATAATTGTTCCTTATTAAAAAAGAAAATGACAATGAATGTAAAAACTGTTTCAGGGGTAGGATATCTCTCAATAGATATGTTTCGATTCTGGCATAGTACTGTTGACTGTGCGAGCTTCAGACTCCTCCCTGAAATCTCGCTGGTGATGAGTCTGTTGGCTCCCTTTTGGCTGCTGGCCTTGTGAATATGCAGGTTGTAGTGGTGGCGGAGGTGGAGGCTGTGGCCAAGATGCCTGTGGCTGGCTAGCCAAAGCAACAGAAGTTGTAGGATGGTTACCCACATACTCTGGTATGTAGGGTGAGTGATACGAAGCAGTGTGCATGACCTCCTTCGGTTGGTTCTGCTGAGTTGTGGCTTCTGCTATTTCCTTTTATTTCTGAATGGTGACATGGCACATCCTTGTAGTATGGCCCTTGTCCTCACCACAGAATAAGCAATAAATTTTTCTAGGCTGATCCCCAAACCTTCCTCCGAAGCCCCTGGCGCTTCTGCCTCTTGGAACTGGCGGCCGGAAAGAGCTTTGTTGTTGCCCCGAAGCTTGCAAGGAATATTGTGGCCTCTGTTGTTGACTTCCTCTGTCATCATTCTGAGTAGAGTTGTGAATTGACCTGATGTGCCTCGGGTGGATTCTTCCTCCGAAGCCCCTGGTCATTTCAGAGAACCTGTATGCTTCCTCCCTTCTTTGGCAGAAGTCATTGTCAGCTCGGATGTACTCATCCATCTTCTGGAGTAGCTTCTCCAAAGTCTATGGAGGCTTTCTAGCAAAATACTGGGCAGTAGGTTCTGGACGAAGCCCTTTGATCATGGCCTCAATGACAATTTCATTGGGCACTGTAGGCGCTTGTGCTCTCAGGCGCAAGAACCTTCGGACGTATGCCTAGAGATACTCATCATGATCTTGCGTGCATTGAAACAGAGCCTGTGTTGTGGCTGGCTTCGTCTGAAAGCCCTGGAAACTTGTCACTAGCATATCCTTGAGCTTCTGCCATGAAGTAATAGTTCCTGGTCGAAGAGAAGAATATCACATTTGGGCTACATTTCGAACTACCATGATGAAGGACTTGGCCATGACATCTGCATTGCCCCCGTATGAAGATATAGTTGCTTCATAACTCATCAAAAACTGCTTCGGGTCTGAATGCCCATCATACATGGGGAGCTGAGGTGGCTTGTATGATGGGGGCCATGGGATAGCCTGCAGTTCTGCTGCCAAGGGAGAAGCATCATCAAAAGTAAAGGTATCATGATTAAAATCATCATATCATCCATCGTCGTTGAACAAACCCTCTTGATGAAGCTCCCTGTGTTGGGGCCTTCGATCTTGCTCATCTTGAGCAAGATGGCGTACTTCTTCAGTGGCTTTGTCGATTTGTCTTTGAAGATCAGCCAGTCGAGCCATCTTCTCCTTCTTCCTTTGCACTTGCTGATGGATTATCTCCATGTTTCTGATTTCTTGGTCCAACTCTTCCTCTTGGAGTGTTGGACTAGTGGCCTTCCTCTTCTGGCTTCGAGCCTCTCGAAGAGAAAGGGTCTCTTGATTGGGTCCAGTGGCTGAAGAGCGGCAGCCCCTGTCGCTGAAGCTTTCTTTGGTGGCATGACGAAGGTCAGTGCTTGCCGAAGGTGGTCGAAAAGGGTTCACCGGAGGTGGGCGCTAATGTTGGCGCCAATGTTGGAGACTTGCTCTCAAATGCTATAAATTGAGAACAAGGCAACACCAAAATAGGTTATTTGTTAATGCCCTTCATCCTTAGAAGCATTATTTCCTCAAGGATATAATGATCTTCGAAGGACGGTCATGAAGGACATACCTTCATCATCCCAACATACACATATGTATAAATATTAACAACGAATGGAGCATATAAAACATAAGAAACAATGTGAACAATATACTAGTAAGTCAATATAAAAACAATATTGAATTACATTTGGTACCTTCGGTTTGGCAGAAAACAAAGGTACGAGTGTGACGCAAAAGCAAATGCCAAGTCAGTGTGAATAGTACGGGAGTACTGTTCATCTATTTATAGGCACGGGACGCAGCCCATGTGAAATTACATCCATGCCATTTATATTTGCTAATGACCCTAAGGTAATCCATCGAGGTCTAAATAGCCTTTTCCCCTTTAAGTCGGTTCCCTTTCCTGCTGTCATGTCGAAGCTCCCTTGCGCGTAGCTTCGGCGCTGCGTCAACCTTCGTATTGTTCGTGCTTCTCACACTGTGGTTCTGATCCGAGTCCGAAGGTACCTGTTCATGTATGTCACACTTGGAAGACATTGTTAAATCATGTTTTTGAGGACCTTCGGAAGACGAAGGCACCCAACAAGTACAATATAAGCAATGTACCAACACATGTCCATAGAATTGTTATTCAACATCAAGTGCACGTCCACACAAATAGCAATACAATGTCCACAAAAATAGCAATACATTACTTAAGAAAATATTAGTTAACATTGTTGGATTGACGATCTGCCCACATCTGATTTGCTATTTGTTGCCTAAAAGTAACCATAGCAGCATGCTCATTTGCTTGCCCAATTCTTGTGGTAGCATGGTTGTAGGTTGGATAGTTACTCTCTTCTGTAAAGAACTCGTCATGCCCATCTTGTATGACCCAATTGTGAATAATGCAGCAAGCACAAACAATATCAACATGTGTTGCAAAAGGGAAGAATGGAGTAGCATCATCAAGAATTTTGAATCTCCTCTTTAGTGCCCCAAATGCCCTCTCTACTGTGACACGTAGGGATGAGTGCCTAAGGTTGAAAATTTCCTTCTCGTTTTGCACTGGATTACTTCCCCATTCATTTAAGTGATATCGAACACCACGAAAGGGGGGCAAAAATCCTAGTTTGGCTCCATATCCCGCATCGACTAGGTAGAATTTTCCTATCATATGACATCAAATTTGTGATATTTCTATAGATTGAAATTTGCATGAAAAAAGTATAGAGTTAACTACTCTATTACCTTGTGGAACACGAAGTCCATTCTCACGTTCTAAAGCATCTCGTAAAACGAGAGCATCATGTGCAGTACCTTCCCAACCAGCCAAAACATAGGTGAATCAGATCAAAATCTACAGCGGCCATTACATTCTGTGTGCAAAATGATTTCCTACCACGAAAGGCATGCTCAATATTATTTGGAACAGATGCTCTTACATGAGTACCATCAATAGCTCCAATACAATCCTAATTATTAGAGAAAAGTAATGATTAGGCACCACACAAGATTAAATTAGTACAAACTAAAGAAATTAGAGATAAGCCTCACACCTTAAAGTAAGGATCCCATCTGTTGTTCCCTGCTATTTTGCTTGGAGTGTCCAAAGATGGGGGCCTAATTAGTTCCCCTCGTAGCTCACCAATAGCATGGAGTACTTTGTTGAAATAGCGGCTAACTATTTCTCCGGATCTATCAAAATTAGTTCCAACTAACCTATTCCTAAGGTTATGTCCCACTGTATTTAGAAACATACCCACTTGTTGCTCAACCCACAAGTGACATGTATCCTTTAGAAAACCACACTCTCTAAAAAAATTGCAAAACCGAAAGAACTTAGATCTATTAAGTCTTAGCATGTTCAAGCAAGTTGTGTCATCCTTCCAAATTTTGTTATTTAGATCTCTAATCTCATCCTATCCCTTTGCTCCATAGGCCCATAGGTAATACCCACCCTCCTTCCACATCATTTTCGTTTTCTAGATTGAATAATCACAGCCATCATTGACAACAACATATATGCAGCTGCAACACAAATAACAATCTTGATCCTCTTATCCATCTACAATACATGAATGAAAGAAACATCTGGTCTTAGACACAATCCAAAGAGCAACAATTTCAATTGCAGAGCCACAGATCACAGAGTTCTATATATTCAGTTTTTGTATTATACCTTACAAGGAGTTGCTTGCCTCCTAGATCTGGTAGTAGACTCGCGGTTCTGCCCCTTTATCACCTGTCAAAACAATAAAAGTATTAGGCTCAGATGCGATGTACTCTTTTTTTAAAAAACAAAAAAAGTATTAGGCTATAGAAATTACTATAACCTTTTGGGTTTTCTAGTCGCACTGAACCAAAAAAAATTGTAGCTAAATCGATCGTTGCATTTAGCTATAGAAATTACTAGTACACAAAGTAAAGCCAACCGCTCTAGTCTACAGATACAATAACAATAATAGTGAAAATTATATCTATATAATCTTCTGATCCCAAATGGACAACATATATCATATATAGTTATTTTCTCAGCTATCATTAGCACACATGCATCATTTAATTAGGGATAATTAGCACCAGCCAATAAACAAAGCCCTCACGGAGGGGTGATTAGCAGCGGCCAATAAAGAAAGCAGGGTAAGGAATTGGGTGTACATGTCGTGTGCATCCAACCTGCGTATCTTCCCTTTCCTAGCTCCTCTTCCCTTTCCTTGCTGAATAAAGCAAGTAGCGGATAGAGAAAAGTCTGCTAGCAAGTTGCATCCAACCTGCGCCAAGAAAAGCCATCGTTCTTCCCACAAGAACCATCGTCCGTTTAACCTTCTTCCTCTCCCCCAGACTAGCTTTTGAGCTTTCTTCTTCAACAGCTCCCAGCATATCTCCTCCTGCCGGCCAAGGCCACACGCACAGGCCAAGGCCGGATCGAACTCTCAGATCTCGCCGACCATGAACCGATGGACAAGCTCTCCACCGGATCATTGTGAGCAAAAGTATTGTGCCTCTCAGATCTCACGGATGGACAAGCTCTCCAGCAAAAGTATTACGACTCTCAGATCTCGCCGGCCGTTAATCCTAGAAAGGAGGAGAAATCTTGATCCTAAAAAGTATTACGACGCTTCTCACCTGTGCTGGCTCAGGACGGAGCAGGCACGGTTGAGGGCGCAGCGCGCCGACGGCGGAGTCCGATGACCGAAGAACAAGCGCCCCTGCGCTGGTGTCATCCTGTCAGGTGAGGATAACGCGGGTGATAGGCGGGGTGGGGAGGAACTGGGTCGAAGTGGTCCAGTTGTTTTTGAGGAACCACCAGAACCCACATTTTAAGGAAGATTGTGACCTGGAACCAACCTAACCTGAAAACCTTTTGAACCAAACATGAGTTGATACGAGTTGAACCCGTTCCAACCCACATCAACCCATTAACCAAACACAACCTTACAACGACTCACGCAAGAGCCAAGGGGTTGTGTGTTTTTTCTAAACTCACTCAACTAACTAGGATTCACCTAGAGCAAGCGCTAATGTGGTCTAACTAAACTAAGCACTTCGCAAAGAACATGTGTTAATCATCGAGTGATTCTATTAACCACTTGGGTGTTTGAGTACTTGGAAATGTCTACAATATGCCTTGGTATGTTGCTTGGGCTCCCACAGCTTGAAATGGCCGGTTGGGGGGTTTTTATAGCCCCCCACAATTATAGTTGTTGGACAGAAGAAGCAGCTTTCTATCGACGGGCGCACCAGACAGTCCGGTGCACACCAGACATGCATTGTTCATTGTTCGGTGCCATGGCCATGTTAGCCCACCGTTGGGGTCTATAGCAGTCGACCGTTGGATCCAACTGTTACTTAGACTGTCTGCTGCACAACGGATAGTCCGGTGCTACAGCCCGAGGGCGCCTCGCTGCGGGCCCCTCTGCGCAGACTGTCTGGGGACTCCATTTTCCTTCAATGAGATTACTACATATAATAGACTTGAAAATAGGTATTAGTCTCAAAGACTTAGATTATAGAGTAACCTCCCCCTGAAGGTGTGCATACAAGTTTTGAATACTTGTAGGAGACATGCACTTTGATTTTGATATCAAGAGGGGCAAATTATCCATAATCCGAGTTTTGGCACATATAAGTTAAATAATACCAATTGAAGTATTATACCACTTGTAGTATATCAATTGTAGTATATGTCATATGAAAATACCAATTGAAGTATCATTTTCTTAGGAATGTTGAATAAGCTATGTGTTGTGCTTAACTAAACATTTAAACCATGTAGGCTTTCTTAAGAATATAAATTGAAAGCGAGCATTCCTACCATATGATTGACCTAGTATGCATGCAGTTAAATGTCAAAAGTAAATATCAGATGTAAAACTAGGGATGTAAGGTAAAAACTAGATAAAAATAGATATGCATATCTAAAAAGGAAATATAATAAATCTAGTTAACTTAGTTATGGGTGGAGAATTTGGGTCCAAAGTATTCACTAATCCACTTGGCAATAGACTTGATCCAATATGATGCATCCCATGATATACATCCCAATTTTGCCAAGTCTCCAAATTCCCCGTAGTCCTTCAGACTTCTCACTTCCCTCTTGGGATCCAAAACTTCTTGATGCTTTTCATGGTTGAGATAATCTCCTTTAGCACCCAGATGCATTTGGCCCCTTTTCCTTTGTTGGCTTGCTTATTGGCCTTGATTGCTATCACCTTTCCATTCTTTTTCTTATTGATCAAGTATGGTATAGCAACCTTTTTATCCACCTTGTTGATGTAGGTGTTGGAGATTTTGCTTGTTGGCTTTTGCTTGAGCTTTTGCCTTTGCTTATGTAACACCCCTGATGTTACAAGAACTAAAACTTTGGCATGACATCATATGCATTAGCATTTCATTATATATGTTACACCTAGAGTGCATCCACTAGGTAAAAATTTCAAAACAAGCTTGTGATGTGATGACTTGACTTGATTAAAGAGGTCTTTTGACCCTAGGATAGGGTACTTTCCCAAGGATTAGAAGCATGTGGGTGTGCGAGATGAGAATTAGAGTATGATCTTAAAAGTTAGTAAAGATGTTCAAGAAAGACTAAACTTAGAGAGTTTAAGTGCCACTTAAACCTTAGAATGCTCAAAACCCTAATAGAAACCCTAAAACCCCTAATTAGTGCTCTATAAAGTGACTTCAATTTCTATGCACTTTTGGACCAAAGTGCATATATCAAAGTGGTAGAGTAACAAAAATTAAGCAACTTGTATATTTGGAGATTTCCAAGTTTTGTGGAACAAATTGGGGTAAATTGCAAAAGATCCCAAAAGCACCCATATGGCTAACTCTGAAAACAGTGTTATTAGGCCAAGTTCAAGCCTTAATATCTCCTGATTTGTGGAGATTTTGTCATGGGTCACTACAACAAAATTGTAGAGTTACTATAGTAGTCCAAGTTTGATTAAGTGATTGAGCCCTATAACTGTATATAAATTGGAGGAAAATGCCCTAGAAGTTGGATTGTTAGTCGGGTCAGGCACTGAAACTCGACTGTCAGTGAACTCTGATAAAATTTGAGGCCAAAATACACATAATCCTGTGAGTATCCGAACAAGAACCTTGTAACAAAGGTTAAGCTGGTATATTGGTCAACAACTTTGATGCAGTCGGATTAGCAGTTCGTCACATGAAAATCGGAGAACAAAGCTCCTCAAATTGCTCTGTCAGGCGCACCGAATGAACTCCGCATGGTACAGTAAACTGAAGAAGATCACGGGTGCAGGGAACCTAGCCGCCGGTGATCTCCATGCGAGGATTCGCGCGGCCCCTGTGATTCGTGCTTGGCTCGGGAAGGATATTACCGCGGGAGTGAAAAGATTAGATGGGGGCTGGATTGAGCCTGCCTCGCCGTACCCACTTGCCCGACGATGTGGTCGTGCGACTGTCGATGTGATTGCCGCCGTTCACCTCGTTTGTGCCACGCCATAAGCCGTGTACCACCTCGTCGTAGGTCGTGTGAGATAGCCGATTACCCCCCTAGACTTTACCCTCATTGAGTGCCACATTTGGTGAACTCCGGTGACTCATCTCGACGCCACCTAAGCTCCCTCTCGTCCAAAATTTGGAGCAACCAAAGCCGACTTCTATAAATTGAGCGTTCTCCTTGCTCCGCTATCTCGTTACGAACCCAGCGCACCACTCCTCGCTCCCGATTATCCATTATAGCTCGCGAATTCCTGTTTTCACCAAATCAGCCAAGAACATGTCGTGAGACATCGCGCCGTGGCCAGCCATCCACAAGTCCATTCATGTCCCTCTGGTCCGCATTTTTACATCCTCTAACACTAGTGAAGCTCTCGGTCTCGGATGATTGAGCGCTACCGTGCCATAGCTTAGAGAACGCTGCGATATTGTCCAGGAACGCTGCCGCGGACATGGCTCTCGTTGACTGGCTGTCTCCAGTAGTCTTTGTCAAAGTTTGTGTGAGCACCATAGCCCTCGGACGTCACTGAGTCTTTCCACATCCCTGGATTAAACTTGACCGGCTTGGGTACACCGGTAAAGCCATGCCGGTGATCACTATTCACGTTTTATCTTTCCCCTGTTCACGGGCCGACTCGGGCCAAATTGAGTCCATCACTATTCCCGTTTTATCTTTTTCTTTTTACTGTTACCTTGGGAAATTTGTAGAAAATAGTAGAAAATTGGTAAAATCATTAGACCAATTTTGATAGGCTCCTAAAATCACATAGTATTTAATAAAAATAATTTCAAGATTTTATCCCAATCCTGTGATTATGTAGCATTTAAAGATTCTTAAACCAAGCCTTTTGGAATTTTAGAAATAGTTTAGTAATTCTAAAAAAACCATAAAACTTTTTAAGTAATCCTATTATGATGATTACAGCTCCTGAGTGAAGTTTGAAATGGTTTGGGCACTGTTTGATCAGAAACCCAATAACTAGCCTCCTAGGGTTAATTACTTAATACTAATCCTAAAGGAATACCAAATTAGGAAACCCTAGTGATTAGTTTGTATCATGAAGGAAAGTTGTATTCAAGATGCAACTTAGTATGTTTCTATTGTGTAACTGCATATTCATGACATAGCATAAGCATTCATGTACATGTATTATCATGTATAGAACACGAGGAAGAAACCATGGTAGAAGAAGAGGTTATCTCCTAGACTGAAATCCTCCAGCGGAGAACAACTTTTACTTCGACATCTGTGGTGTGGAACCTAAACCTCCTGCAACACAAGGCAAGTCCCGGTGCATGATCCCTTTCCTTGTTGTTTTAAAACTTTATCACCTTGTTTGATGCATTAGGTGATAGTAGTTGTGTGCTAAACAACTGATGCATTTCCTTCCTTGGAAAATTGATTACCATTCCTTGATACCTATTTTATGAAAATGATTTTTATGATGCTTAGTCTTGCTGTAGAAAACAAAAATGTTTTGTTTTGAAAAGGTGATGCTTCACGCTGGATGGGAATTTTACTAAGAAAAGACTTACGATGGTGAATCCATCAAGTTTGTGATGGGTTTAACATCTGAAAAGAAGTACCTCTGCCAGGTACCAAACTTTGGGTTTTAAATAATAAAGACGAGACCAGGCGGATGACTTGCACGAGAAGGAATTCTCGGTGTAGTGTCTCCGTCTAAGTCGCTTAAGGACTGAGCCGATGTAGGCTTGATGATCGAGGACCTTTTAACTGGCCACATGCCTCATCATGGGTAAGCTTTCCCTCGGTCGGACCAATACCAGAAAGGCTACCACGCAATGGGAGTGGAGAGATGGCGAGAATAGTTATACCCTTCGTGGCAAGATGCTGGACGGTGGAGTATCTGTGTTCTCGGTTGGCGTGAACCCATTCTGGTCTTCAGAAACCCGGATGCGAGTTGACATATGTAAGGGTTAAGTGCTACATATGTCGTGTGGTTGGAGATCCCCAGTTGGGTATTAATCGATTTGGATCACCGTTACTTCTCGGACATGAAGACTTGGTCACTGACCTACACGTAGCATCAAGTGAACTAAAGGGATGATAAAAGACAGCTACTATAGGCCAAGTGCTTAATCTAGAATAGAAAGAAACCTAGATGTAGGTAATTACTTAACCAAATAAGTAAAAATGATTTTTTAAGGATCCACTCATAGTATGTTTTTCTGCAAAGAGAGTCCTTGAATCATGATAAGCTTTACCTAGATTCCCAAAAGCCAACATATCCTTGAGAGACTTTTCTTTTGACGGGTAAGACTTGAGAAGGTACACTCCGTACTTAGGGTTTTCAAACCCATGTTGTTGTAGGTGATGAAATGACTGAGTTCTGTTGTTTCTGTTCCAAGGTGGTTCCCAAGCAGGAGGATGAAAACTAAGTTTTATTTGGGGAAGGTGTTTTGCCTTCCGGTAATGTAATAATAAGTTTTCGCACTCAAGTACCCGGATTTGTAATAACCACTCTTCCTATATTTTCCTTATGAATGTAAATTATGTTATTGTAATCCTTTCTTCTTACTCCTTACTCTGATGATGTGTAATGTCTGTGTGATGGGTTAAGCGCTCTTGGGCGATATGATGGAGATATAGATAACTGGACTTGCCAAGTCATTATGCGCACATGCATGACTGTCTAAGGTCCTTAGGACAAGGACATCTTTAGGTGAGCCTAATACCTTGGGAGGTTTCATGACAGCTTATCCCTGGTCTTCGCCTTGCATTGGTAAGACTTGTGGCCTTCCTTGTGGCATAGTCTACAAATCACAGTTTCTCCCTCCACAGGCTTGTTCACTCCCACAATGGTGTTATCTTGAGGAGGTTGGATTTGTTTGGCTTTGCCTTTCTTATCATACAAAGCCTTGCTAAGGCTAGCCACTTCTTTCTTTAATTGTTCATTTTCTATTGCGATCTCATCCGAGCATGTTTCTATAACAACATTCTTAACAAGAACTTGATTGTAGGGGTTAGAATCATCAACTAAACAAAGCAAGAATTAGAAGCATCCTCCTTATAATTTCAGGCATTTCAACCAAAGATACTACTGGAGTGCTACCAATGTTTTCTAGCTTAGTAGTTAGCTCATTATTATGTATCCTAAGAATTTCCATTTTCCCTAGGAGGTTTTCAACGTCTTCTTGAGAGCTAGCTAACTTAGCCTTAAGTTTTGCATTCCTTTTAATAAGGCCATCATCGGTAGCTAAGGATGGAGCACTGGACTCTAATTGCTCAATTTTAGTTGATAGCTCACAATTCAAATTTGCAAATGTTTCAAATTTTTCTAGCAAACATTTATAATCATTTTGAGAGCTAATCAACTTATTTTTCAAAGTTTTAAGTTGAGCCTTTTGTTTAGTGCATACATCCTAAAAAATTTTTACGACTTCCGCAAGCTCATCTACCGAGGGCTTTCCCTCACCTTCATCATCACTACTGCTATCATTACTAGAGGATGGAATACTCATTTTACCTTTTCCCATAAGGCACTTGCGTGATGACCATGATGAGCGTGATGAGGATAGGTGGTTGCGTGTCCTTAGGGGTTCATCTTCGCTTGAAGAGTCATCCCAAGTTTTGACACTTGTAAGCGTCTTTCCTTTGCTCCTCCCCTTTGTGGGTTCGGACATATTTGGATAGGTGTCCTGGAAGTCGCCCTTCTCCCCGCATGCAAAGCATCATCTCTTTCTTTGCTTTTTCCTGTTAATGTTAAAGAGAAGATCCTCGACCTGCAGAGGCACACACATTAGATTAATCTTGTAGATCATCCCCATTACCTTTTCGACGTGTCGGATTGTTTCTTCGTCCTCGGAGGATGATGTTGATGGTTGATTATATTCATCATCATCACTTTCTTCTTCCTATTCTTCACTTGAGGAACTTGGAGTGGGAGCCTTCTTCTTTCATTTTCTCTTTTCATCACATGCAAAAGCATATGTCCTTGAAGAAGTTGGCTCCTCAAATGCCGCAATTTCTGATCATAATGGTCAGGGTCATTGTACTTAGGTCCTCCATGTTGTGAAGAATAGTGATGATGCTCCTAGATCTTTGTTGTGGTAGCATGGAGATAATCTTCCTCACAATGTCTGCATCACCTACCTTATTAATGTCAATAGAATTGAGCTCATTAATGATTAGATTCAAACAAGAATATTTATCTCTAACAAGCTCATTATCCTTCATAGCAAAAAAATTATACTCATTTAAGACTAGGCAATGGTTTTGCTCACGGACATTGGATGTGTCGTCATGGAGCACATGCAATTTTAGCCAAATCTCATTAGCAGTTTTTAATGTAAAAACTTGATTAAAAATATCCATGCTAAGAGATTCATACAAGCAATTTTTGGCTCTAGCATTTAAATGAATTTCTTTTTCCTCACTCGTGATGGGTTTCTCGGAATTCTTGGGTGGTTTCATCCCGTCACGAGTGACTCTCCAAACACCTAGATCAACAACCTCTAGGTAACAAGCCATTCTAGCATTATAATATAAGAAGTTAGTGTCGTCGAAGTGTGGTGGCCTATGGGTATCCATCCCCTTTCTCTAAAAAGTGTCGGCTCTTTTAGCCGTGAAGCTAAAGCGTTTCAAATGAGCCAAACCAGGCTGTGATACAATTGTAGGAATGGTGACGCCTAATAGGGGGGTGAATTAGGACTTCTAAAAACTCTTTCTAAACTTGGCCACAAATAAAACCCTAGAGCAAAACCTATGCAAATAAACAATCTAGAATGTGCAAACTTGGTTTTGTCTAAGTGTTGCTATCTCTACCACAAAGGCTAAGTTCCAATCTAAATAATCTAACTAGAAAGACAAGATTGAAACTTTAGTACTTAATATAAATGCAGAAGGTAAAGAGCAAGGTAGAGATGCAAACTCTCATGAATGACGCCGGTATTTTTACCGAGGTATCCAGAACCACGCAAGGTCCCGACTAATCCTCGTTGGTGCCCCTACACAAAGGGAAGCCCATACGAGGGCCAAGCACCACGGTCGAGTAACTCCATAGAGAGTCACGGCCTTCTCCACACATAAGTGGTGCTCCGCTTCTGGCTCCTCTCGGACGCTCCTTGCCGTCTCCACTAGCGAGCTTCCAGTAGAAACGCCGCGGGCCTCATTTCCCCCGGTACACGGTGGCAGCCGTGACACAAACTCGGTTGTCATGGTCTCGCAAGACTCTTGCCCCACTCGGTACAATTACAACTGCTCGCGCAAGAGCCAAGGGGTTGTGTGGTTTTTCTAAACTCACTCAACTAACTAGAATTCACCTAGAGCAAGCGCTAATGAAGTCTAACTAACCTAAGCACTTTGGAAAGCACCTACGCTAATTACCGAGTGATTCTATTAAGCACTTGGGTGTTTGAGCACATGGAAATGTCTACAATATGCCTTGGTATGTTGCTTGGGCTCCCACACCTTGAAATGGCCTGTTGGGGGTTTTTATAGCCTCCCCCCACAACTATAGCCATTGGAAAAAGCAGTAGCTTTCTGTCGACGGGCGCACCGGACAGTCCGGTGCACACCGGACATGCACTGTTCACTATCCGGTGCCCTAGCCATGTCAGCCGACTGTTGGAATCTATAACAGTCGACCGTTGGATCCGACCGTTACCCAGATTGTCCGGTGCACACCGGACAGTCCGGTGCTATAGCTCGAGGGCACCTCACTGCGGGCCCCTCTGCATAGATTGTTCGATGTCCCGCCGGACAAGCAATGTTCACTGTCCGATGCGCCACCTGTGCGCTGGCTGACAGCCCACTTCATGGATTTCTTCGATGTTTCCTTGGGCTTCTTTTGTTCTTGAGTTTTGGACTTCTATGCTCTTTTTATGTCTTCTTTTGAGGTGTTGCATCCTCAGTGCCTTAGTCCAATCCTCTTCGCATCCTGTGAACTATAAATACAAACACTAGCAAACGCATTATTCCACAGGTTATGTTGATCATACATCAAAACCGTTTGAGCTAAATGGCCCAGGGTCCATTTTCCTTACAAAGTCAAAGGCAAGCTATCCCCTCGCTTTATCAGACCCTTCAAAATCCTCAGGCGAGCTGGGGAGATGGCCTACCAGCTTGAGTTACCAAACCATCTGTCAAATGTACATGATGTGCTTCACGTATCTCAGCTTAAGAAGTGTCTTCGGGTTCCAGAGGAACAGTTACCAATGGAAGAACTTAGTGTGCAAGGTAATCTAACTTACACCAAGCATCCTATCATAATCATCGATATCTTGACTCGTGTTACGAGAAACGAAGTGACCAAAATGTGCAAAGTACAATGGAGTCATCATGAAGAAGATGAAGCTACCTCGGAAAGAGAAGAAGAATTGCGAGAAGAGTTTCCCAATCTTTTCTCTAGTTCATCTTAATCTCGAGATCAAGATTTCTTTTAAGGGGGTAGGATTTGTAAACACCACACTAGGATTTCTAAGATAATGATTATTCATAAAATAATGTTAGTGTGTTATTATAGAGGCATGATTTTTCCTTTTTAAATAAAGATGAGGTCTTTAATTATTGTATGTTTCACTGTATAGTATGTTTATGTGTGATAAATCATTCTACCAATTGTGAAGAAAAGAATAATAAGTAAATATATGATTTGCATCATTTTGGATTTTTGTTTGTGAATATTTGAAATTAGCACCCATGCCTAGTTTTGAATTTGAAATTGAAGGATTTAAATTAGAATGTAAAATACAAAAGAAAAGAAAAGAAAAAAAATAAAGAACAAAGAAGAAAAAAGGAATGCCTTACCTCGTCTGGGTCAGCTTTCTCCTGCTCGTCCCATCCCATTCGCGCTAGTCCAGCTTGGCTGTTGGAGCCGACAGGCAGGGCCAACCTGTTAGCCTGTGCAGGCGGGCATGTTCTCCTTTCACTGGCAGGAGGGCCACAGTCGCGTCCTACGCCCTTGCGCGCAGTCGACTGCTGTGTCTGATGTGCCTGCCATGTGGGCCCTGCGTGCAAAAGCTTCTTCTCCACTCTCAACCGAAACAGAGTCTGTGGTGATCTCGCAAACGGAATCTCACTGGTAGCGAGGGCCGAACCAGCCGATTCACCCTCGCCCAAGCGATAAAAATAGATCCCCAAGCCCTCACCCAGCAAAACCTGACCCCTATGAGCAATTAGTGCTCTAGTGATAGGAGAGAGAGAGCACCCATTAGAGAAGAAGGCGCCGGTGCCGCTGAGCATCAGCTCATCACTGGTGCCATTTGAGCCCGAGTTGGGGGAAATCGGGTGTTCACCTGTGCCTATCGAAGGTGTGGGAGCCATTGGCGAGCAAGGAAACCGACCGAGGCAAGCGGAATTCATCGCCGTCATGAGGGTTCGCCTTGGAGCCGCACCGTCGCGTGGTGTGATATCTTGGACCCTGTGATGGTGATATCCTACCCTAAGGCTTAATAGAATTAATAGAGTATCCATAACAACAAGGTGCATCTTCTTTTTCAGAAGCCTATCTCGAAAGAACCTCCAAAATAAGGGTGCTCGGCTTGGAGCAATTTGGTATGGGTGACCGACCGAAAAGTTTTCTTGGATTCTCATGAGTGAGGACAAAGTGCGCACAAAAGACTCGTGTTGGTCTGTGGGAACAATATATGATCCTAGCGAGCAGCCAGGAGTAAGTACCATCGGTCCAGGGATTGCACGGGGTGTTACAAGTGGTATCGGAGCCGACCCTCGCGATTTCATGGGCATGTGGGTTAGATGTTCGGGTATATGGGGCGTGGCGTTACATGGCATGGCATATGACGACACTAGACACACAAATGTGGCTAAGAGGGGAGGTTCCTAGATTGGGGTTGTCCGACGAGGACATCGGTCTTCTAAGGGGGGTGGATTATGATATCCTAGCCCCTGTGATGGTGATATCCTAGCCCAAGGTTTAATAGAATTAATAGAGTATCCATAATAACAAGGTGCATCTTCTTTTTCAAAAGCCTATCACGAAAGAACCTCCAAGTTAAGTGTGCTCGGCTTGGAGCAATTTGGAATGGGTGACCAACCGGGAAGTTTTCTTGGGTGCGCATGAGTGAGGACAAAGTGTGCACAAAAGACTCGTGTTGGTTTGTGGGACAATATATGATCCTAGCAAGCCGCCAGGTGTAAGTACCGCTGGTCCAGGGATTGGACGGGGTGTTACAAGTGGTATCAGAGCCGACCCTCGCGGTTTCACGGGCGTGTGTGGGTTAGGGGTTCGGGTATATGGCGCATGGCGCATGTGGGCCCCAAGGGGTCACGTGGCATGGCATATGACGACACTAGACACAGACGTGGCTAAGAGGGGAGGTTCCTAGGTTAGGGTTGACCGACGAGGACATCTGTTGGGGGCCTTCATCTTCCGAAGGTCCTAAAAATATGACTAACATGTTTTCCAGTATAGTATACTGTCACAGGAAGCTTCGGGTTTAAGACGAAGGCGTCCATGATATGAAAAAGCGTAGTCTGGAGGAGGGTTAGACCAACTCCGAAGCTGTGGCTGGAGAAGCTTCGGCTCAGCACAAGGATGATGATGAAGGATGAAACCGACTTAAAAGGAAAAGACTGCTCAGTCCTCGACAGACTACATTTTGGCTAATAGTAAATGTCAGGGACATGAATGTAATTTTACCCAGGCTGTGTCCTGTGCCTATAAATAGATGAACAGTAACACCGTACTGTTCACGCTGACTTGTAATCGCTCACACGTCACTTTGGAATTTTCTGCCTTCTGCCAAGCCGAAGGTACCAATGTAATTTAAACATCATTGATGTTTGCTCATGATTATATAATGATGATGTTAATAATCTAATGATTTAAAATGATTATTCATGTTCTTTCTGCATTATACATGCCCCTGTTTATATCTTCGCATATTGAAATGATGAAGATACGTCCTTCATGACCTTCGTCCAAAGATCATTATATCCTAAGGGAGATAATGTTACGATGGACGAAGGTCTTTAACCATTAATATTTGTGTTGCCTTGTTCTTGATTCATAGCTTTTGAGAACAAGTGACCAACATTGGCGCCCACCTCCGGTGAACTCAATCGACCACCTTCGGCAAGCTTTGACCTTCGTCATGCCGCTGAAGAAAACAGCAGGGCCAGGGCTTGCATTGCAGCCACTAGATGTTAATCAGGAAACACTACGCGAAACTAGGAGCCAGAAGAGGAAGGCTACCAGCCCAACACCTCAGGAGGAGGAGTTAGACCAAGAAATCAGGGACCTCAAAGCCATCCATCAACAGGTTCAGAAGAAGAAAGAAAAGATGCTTCGTCTCGCTGATCCTCAGAAGAAGATTGATGAGGCCGCTGAGGAAATGTGTCATCTCACCCAGGATGACCAAGACCGAAGGCCCCAACACAGAGAGCTTCGTCAAGACAATCCATACAGTGACGATGAATGGTATGATGATCTTTAACATGGCAATTTTGCTTTTGATGATGCTTCTCCTCTAGCAGCAGAGTTGTAGGCTATTCCATGGCCCCTATCATACAAGCAACCTCAGCTCCCTATGTATGATGGGCACTCAGACCCGAAGCAGTTCCTAATGAGCTACGAGGCAACCATCTCTTCATATGCGGGCAATACCGCAATCATGGCAAAATCCTTCGTCATGGCAGTCAAAAGTGTTGCACAAACTTGGTACTCTTCTCTTCGGCCAGGGACAATCACATCGTGGCAGAAGCTCAAGGATATGCTAGTTACTAGCTTTCAAGGCTTTCAGACGAAGCCAGTCACCGCTAAGGCTTTGTTTCAATGCACACAAGACCATGAGGAGTACCTTCAGGCGTATGTCCGAAGGTTCCTGCACCTGAGAGCACAAGCACCTACAGTGCCCAATGAAATTGTCATTGAGGCCACGATCAAGGGGCTTCGGCCAGGACCTACGGCTCAGTATTGCCAGGAAACCCCCACAAACCCTAGAGAAGCTTCTTCAGAAGATGGATGAGTATATCCAGGCTGATAATGATTTTCACCAAAGAAGGGAAGAAACATACATGTTTTCTAAGATGACCAGGGGCTTCGGAGGAAGAATTCACCCCAGGCACGTCAAATCGATCCATAATTCCAACCCAAGTGATGACAGAGGAAGCCAATCTCAAAGGCAGCAACCTAGCTCCCAATCTTCAGGGCCACAACAAAGCTCTTTCAGGCCACCAGTCCCAAGGGGCAGAGGCGGCAGGGGTTTTGGAGGAAGATATGGAGATCAACCCAGAAGACTATATTGCTTATTCTGCGGTGAAGACAAGGGCCACACCACAAGAACATGCCAAGTCACAATTCAGAAGCAAAAGGAGATCGCCAAAGCTGAGGCACGACAGAATCAGCCGAAGCAGGTCTTACATACTGCTTCATTCTACTCTCCCTACATCCCAGAGTATGTAGGTAATTAACAGCCTACAGCCTCTATTGCTTCGGCAAGCCACTCTCAAGCTTCCTGGGCTCAGCTCCCACCACCACCACCTTTACCACCTACTCTAACACGAAGCCAGCAGCCAGAAGGGCACCAGCATGCTCAACAGCAGCGTGACTTTTGGGAGGAGTCTGAAGCTCGCACAGTTAACAGCAATGTGCAAGAATCCAAGCATATCTAGTAAAGAATATCCTACTCTTGATGTATCTTTATCTTTTATGCCATTTTATTTTTTGTATGAGCAACAAGTCACGAAAGACTAAATTTTGATTATATGTAATAATTGTGCTTGTATCAACGAGTAAAATACGTCTTAAACAGACTTCTGAAGTCATCAAAAGTCGTTCCTAAGAGAGCGCATAGTAAGTTCCGAAGCTACAAAATCGTTCCTAAGGGAGCGCAGAGTAAGTTCCGAAGCTACAAAAGTCATTCCTAAGGGAGCGCAGAGTAAGTTCCGAAGCTACAAAAGTCGTTCCTAAGGGAGTGCAGAGTAAGTTCCGAAGCTCAGAAGTCGTTCCTAAGGGGATGCAGAGCCAAAAATTCCACCGAAATATAAGGTGAAGAAGCTCCAAAGTCGTTCCTAAGGGCATGCAAAGCTTAAATACCACCGAAATAGAAGGTGAAGAAGCTCCAAAGTCGTTCCTAAGGGGATGCAGAGCTTAAATACCACTGAAATATAAGGTGAAGAAGCTCCAAAGTCGTTCCTAATGGAATGCAGAGCTTAAAGACTCCAAAGACGTCCCTAAGGGGATGCAGAGTCTTGTTTGTTCCAGTGTGGGCGTGTGTGTGTTCGGCATAACCATCATATTGCATCATATTATCGCACCATTCCGCATAATATTACATCATACATCATATCGCATCAACAACAAAGATTGGGTACGAAGCAAGTCTTCGGCAATAACTTGGATGAAAATGTGGTGAGGCACGAAGGAAACCTTCGGAAATTACAATTTTATCAGATTGGCCATAAAAGGGGCTTCTTTCTTTACGAAGCATGAAAAGAAGGGAAGGTGTTTTTTTGCCGAAGGCTCAAAAAGGTATGTGTGTAAATTTCATGCATCACAAAGAAATATATTACATTAATTTACATATCTGATTAATTGTCTCATACAGAATGTTCATTGTATCATTACAATAAAAGCCTAATCTTCCTTAAGAATTTTTTACGTGGCCTCATTCAGTAGCATATCAACGACTTCGTCGACGATGGAATTAGCGATGCTCATTACGTCTAGCGTTTCTTTCATGATGGGATTGGCCTGGGGTCATATGGCTCGGGCAGCGGTGAGAGTTCAGCTGTAGTAGACAAACTGTTAGTCCGAAGCCAGAAAATAAACACCGAAGCTAAAATTCAAGAATAATACATATACGTCTTGCGCGCTCGGCAGCTTCTTCGGCTCGTTTAGCTTCTTCTTGAGCGTCGTGGGTTTCCTTTTCATTTTTATTTATGATTTCGGTGGCCAATTCTCAGCCACCGTTCACCCAAACATCGGAGTAAAACTTTCCGCCCACTAAAGTAGCTTCGGACGAAGGGTCTCTCATGTCGTCTGTGGAGAAGCCAGCTTCGGTCTGGGCCGTAGCTTTAACATGGTCGCAACCATCCTTCTCTAGAATTGCTGCAATCCCTCGAGCGCCAGTAAAAGCACAAATGTCCCCGCGATCGCTGAGGATCTCTTCAAAAGCTTTGGCTTCCCCGCTTATCCAATCAATAACACCCTCGGGGTCACCTCGAACTCTTTGGAAGAATAAGCATCCACCTTGGCAAAGCTAGTTTTCAATTTTCTTACGCAATCCAAGGATTTCTCAAAGCACCTCTCCTTTGATTCGCGAAGCTCCTCAACATTTGTCTCCACCCTAGTGTTCGACCATTTACTTATTTCTTGCTTAGCTTTTGCAAGTTTAAATTTTTCATTGGCTTCGACAAGTTTTTTCCGAAGGTCTTCAACTTCGGCTTTATAAGCTTCGGATTGAGTGTTAAATTTTGCTTCGTCTTTTTTCACTTTATCCACCAATGAAAGCAGAATTTTATCTTTTTCCATGGCTTCATTTCTCAGCTTAATAACTTCTGACCGAAGGTTGCCGAGGGCTATCATGCAGCTTTCATCTTCAGCATTCTTCTGCGCCCTCAAAGCGTTACTAAGAATTAAGCCCTGCAAAATGATAAGATCAGCACGAGAATACAAGACAATATAATCTATTTCCAAATCCATCACTTCCGTACCTTCAGACTGTTGTATGCAAGGCTGTCTGCGAGGTCATTCTTTGACATGGCGGAGAGGCCAGCTTCAAGCTTCGGAAATCCCATATTTTTAGCCATTTCCCAGCAGACAGATATTTCCTTGTTGTCTGGGAGACAGTATAGGAAGTCATCTTCGTCCGTGCCATTGTACACCAAGGCTCCCTTCGGGTATTTCAGCTCCCGGGCGTAGTGTTTGGC
Source organism: Zea luxurians (assembly GCA_029449295.1). Lineage (NCBI taxonomy): Eukaryota > Viridiplantae > Streptophyta > Magnoliopsida > Poales > Poaceae > Zea > Zea luxurians. Next base: position 4,255,715 of record JAOPSE010000005.1, on the reverse strand, counting down.
TTCTACAATTTCTTCTCCAGATAGTCTTTTTCCCGAAACATGTCGAATAATAAAGTCAAGATCTTCAGACGATGCTTCGGGAATAGGAGATTTAGCTTTTTCAGGCGCATCCTTCTTCTCCAGAGCCATGCTAGAATCTAGAGATTCTTGCTCAACTCTCTGCTCAGTCGCAGCAGGCTCTGCCTCGGCGGGCATTGAGGGCCCAGCTTTGGTTTCAGCACGGGCCATAATAGTTTCGGCAACCTTCTTCTCAGGGGTAGGAGTTAATGCCCTTGCCGTTTCCATGATAGCGTCCAGCACGCTTGCCATTCTCCTCCTTTTGGGAGTTATTGCACGAGTTTTTGCCGCGTTCGGCAATTTTGGCTCCGGTGGTCCTGCCATTTCCTCTCGGTCTGGCTTCTCGGTCGTCTTGCCTTTAGCTTCGGCAGTGTGTATCGGCACTTCGGCCGATCCGTCTGCAGAAGCCTTCGGCATTGCAGCCGATTCTTCGGCGCTCTGACTGGCAGGAATAGCTTGTTCTGCCTCGGCAGTGGAAGATGTTCCTTCAACAAGCTTCGGCACTGTGGTCGTTTCAATATATCTTGGCCGGTGGGTCAAGACCTTGATCTTCTTGCCCTTCAGAACAACAGAAATGGTCGAGGCGGCAATCTTCCTCTTCTTCCCCTGCTTTCACAAGGGGTAAGTGTAGTCCAGGTACACCAAGCCGATAACGTTAAAAAACTCTGTTCAACCTTTTCTTGCCTCACCCTCTGAAGGCTAAGGTCAAGGCATCATCTTCGGCTCTTGTGTACGCTCCAAGTAATTCATCGCTAGTCGCCTCAACACATTTCAGCCAGTCGTCATTTGGTTCGTCAAACTGGTCTCTGTATCTGAAGGTGTATTTCAAGTAAACCAAACCACCTTGACTGGACCCGGCAGCAGTCTCCTTCAGCATCTCCCAGTTATCCACCAGTGGCCATACCCTGTAGGCTATGTGCTCCTGAACTAGGTCTCTTGTGCCAATGAAGGCACAAACATTATTGAAAGCCTTCTGGCATGCTTCGGTATCACTCTCGAGCGCAGTAGCCGGCCTTTGGAGGCCGAAGCGAGACTAGATGGGGCGTTGGATAATCCACTTTATGTCTTCCCTTTCAATCAGATTATTCTTGACATAAAACCATTCCTCCATCCAGGCCCCGGGCCACCTTTTTCGAAATGTTGGAATGGGATAACTTACATCGGAACGAGGAACGAAGCCATAACAACCGAAGTTGTTGTGATATTGCTCCTTGCCAGTGGCCTTCGTCTCGTACAGTAATTTGTGCATGTTGCAGAAGCACTTTGCGCTCGGTTCCAGCCCTTGGCTTCTCACGGCCCAAACAAAAATACCCATTCTAATTATAGCTTCAGGAGTGATTTGATGAAGGAAGATTTCAAATATCTTCAAAACTTCAACCAAAAATCTGCTCAATGGGAATCAAAGACCTGCCTTCATAAAACTTCTGTAAATGACAACCTCATCTTCTTCGGGTGTGGGAGCGGCGCTGTCCCCTCCAACTCTCACAATAGACATATCACGAAAATACCTTCCCTTCATGGCATCAATGTGACTCTGTTTGATGGACGACTTTCCAAAGATAGTATGACTTGGCCGCCAGGGCCGATCTTTGGCATCTTCATTTCCACTTTCCACATCATAGTTATCACTTTCATTAGAATCTTTAGACAAGTCAGCTAGTATTTCGTTTGTAATCTTCTCTGTGTTTGTTTTTTTCCATAGCTTCCTAAAACCCAGCTAGAGCAGGGTCAACAACCTTCTTCTCGTCAGCCATTTGGTGGGAAATCGAACAAATGTCGAAGCTCACAAAACAAGTGAAATCTGACAACAAGAAATTTAAAACTTGAGAAAACAACACAAGCAATTGAAATGGCGCAACAGATGATGTTGTTGTGGGTTTCTATTTATATGCCTAGTGCATTGCAACTTGGTGGGGCCCATTAGTCATTGACTTTCACTATTCTAGCGAAGGGAAGGTGTTTTTTCGGACCTTCGGCTAAAGGCCTTCGTTCACGTCGTAGTCTGAATTTGTTAAACAACAAATTAATACTGCGAGGGGCTACTGTTGTGGCAGAACCTCCCAAGGTATCGGGCCCACATGCACCTATCCTTGTCCCAAAGACCTCAGACGGCCATGCATGTGCACCAGATAACTTAACAGGATCCGTCCGATTGCCCCAAGGACATCGGATAAACCACTTACAACCAGAACCGCGGGATTAAGTAAACACAAATCACACACCAACAATTTTGCAGTGGAAATCTTATTACCAAATTTTACAAGTTACATCAAGTTTTACGATGTACATGATCGAAGTGATTACAAAAGTGATTCAATGAAATAACTTTGAACTGTTATAAATTGTTTATAAGTTTGAAATATATGCTAGCTTAAGTGACCATCCTCAATAAGAAGATAAAGACGGGGTATACTTATATAAGAAGGCCGAGCCCACCGGCACTTAACACCATCAACAACAGCACAAAACTATAACCTGAAAAACAACAGGGAATAAAACCCTGAGTACGGAATTACTCAGCAAGACTTACTCGACTAAAGAAAATACTCTCAAGGGTATGCTGGATTTAGGAATCAAGGAGAGGCTTTTAGCGAGAATCAACTTAAATACTTTTGCAGAAATAGCTTACTAAAGTAAGTCCTTACTTTCAACATTTTAATGCTAGATTAAGTATTAATAGACCTTGTTTGCATCTTGTCGGGGACCATAATTAGGGGTACCCTCAAGGCTCCTAATTCTCAGCTGGTAACCCCCATCAGCATAAAGCTGCAAAGGCCTGATGGGTGCGATTAAGTCAGGGATCAGTCCATTCGAGGGACTCGATCACGCCTCGCCCGAGCCTAGCCTCGGACAAGGGCAGCCGACCCCGGAGGATTTCCGTCTCGCCCGAGGCCCCCTTCAGCGGCGAATATATTTCCGGCTCGCCCGAGGCCCTGTCTTCGCCAAGAAGCAACCCTGACCAAATCGCCGCACCGACTGACCAAATTGCAGGAGCATTTAATGCAAAGGTGGCCTGGCACCTTTATCCTGACGCGCGCCCCCCAGCCGGCAGAGCCGAAGTGACCGCCATCACTTCGCCGCTCCACTGACCGGCCTGATAGAAGGACAGCGCCGCCTGCGCCGCTCCGACTGCGGTGCCACTTGACAGTGTGAGGCTGACAGGCAGTCAGGCCCGGCCGAAGGCACCATAGGAAGCTCCGCTTCGCCCGACCCAGGGCTCGGACTCGGGCTAAGTCCCGGAAGACGGCGAACTCCGCTCCGCCCGACCCAGGGCTCGGACTCGGGCTAAGTCCCGGAAGACGGCGAACTCCGCTCCGCCCGACCCAGGGCTCGGACTCGGGCTAAGTCCCGGAAGACGGCGAACTCCGCTCCGCCCGACCCAGGGCTCGGACTCGGGCTCAGCCCTAGAAGACGACGAACTCCGCTCCGCCCGACCCAGGGCTCGGACTTGGGCTAAGTCCCGGAAGACGACGAACTCCGCTCCGCCCGACCCAGGGCTCGGACTCGGGCTCAGCCCAAGAAGACGACGAACTCCGCTTCGCCCGACCCCAGGGCTCGGACTACGCCCTGGCCTCAGCCGACGGTCTCCGCCTCGCCCGACCCAGGGGCTTGGACTCGACCTCGGCCACGGAAGACAGACTCGACCACGGCTTCGGAGGAGCTTCCACATCGCCCAACCTAGGGCGCAGACCAGCCACGTCGACAGGAGGCGCCATCATCACCCTACCCCGAGCTGACTCGGGCCACGGGGGACAAGACCGGCGTCCCATCTGGCTCGCTCCGCCAGATAGGCAATGATGGCGCCCCGCATACTCTATGACGACGGCGGCTCTCAGCCCCCTTACGGAAGCAAGAGGACGTCGGCAAGGACTCAACAGCTCCGATAGCTGTCCCTCCGCCAGGCTCCATCGCTCCTCCGACGGCCACGACATCACACCAGCTGGGTGCCAAAATCTCTCCGGCAGCCACAACGGCATGTACTTAGGGCGCTAGCTCTCCTCCGCAAGACACGTAGCACTCTGCTGCACCCCCCATTGTACACCTGGATCCTCTCCTTACGCCTATAAAAGGAAGGACCAGGGCCCTCTTAGAGAGGGTTGGCCGCGCGGGGACGAGGACGAGACAGGCGCTCGCGTGAGTCCGCTCGCTCCCTCTCCCGCGTGGACGCTTGTAACCCCCTACTGCAAGCGCACCCGACCTGGGCGCGGGACGAACACGAAGGCCGCGGGATTCCCACCTCTCTCACGTCGGTCTCCGGCCGCCTCACTTTCCCCCCTTCGCGCTCGGCCTCGCGCCGACCCATCTGGGCTGGGGCACGCGGCGACATTCACTCATCGGCTTAGGGACCACCCGGTCTCGAAACGCCGACAGTTGGCGCGCCAGGTAGGGGCCTGCTGCGTGTTGACGAACAGCTTCCCGTCAAGCTCCAGATGGGCAGTCTCCAGCAACCTCTACAACCCGGGACGGTGCTCCGTTTCAGGAGTCTTGAGTTCATGTCCCTCGACGGCAGCTACGACATGATACTCATTCCACCGCCGGGCGGCAGCGGTAACGGCGGCCGACAACCCGCCCGCCGGCGGCGGAATCGACGACGTCTTCCCCGCGTGGTGGAAGAACAACCTTCGAGCTCATCCTGCCCTCTTCCCGCCGACGGAGGGGAAGGCGGGGCAACCAAGGCCAAGCGGGAGGCAGCGCCTCGTCGGCTGTCGAGCGAGTCGACGGCCCCAGCACCCCAACGGGGGGCGCGTCGGGCATCGACCTCGCGTTTGAGACGAAGGCGAGCGCCGTCTCCCCGCGACATGCCAACTCCGAGCAAACGGACGACGCCAGCGCGCTCGCGAAAGGCTTGCTGGATGTCACCCTCGTACCTGAGACGACGGTGCAGTCAGTCCCTGACGTGACTTCATCACCGCCCGTCGACCAAGAGGTACCGATCGATTCCCATCCCACGTCATTTGGATTCTGCCTCAACCCGCCTAGCGACTTCGCTTTGGCGGGCGCTCTCGTAGAGGCGAATCCAAACCCTCTAGGGTTTTGTATGCGGTTACCTTGGGACCGGCTGACGGACGTCTCGACCTACGGGCCCTCTGGGTCCGAGGAAGACGACGAGCCCAGCTTCTGTTGGGATTTCTCTGGACTTGGCAACCCCAGTGCCATGCGGGACTTCATGACCGCATGCGACTACTGCCTTTCCGACTGTTCCGACGGTAGCCGTAGCCTCGGCGACGAGGACTGCGGCCCAAGTCGCGAATGCTTCCACGTCGATCTAGGGGGTCCCTCCGAAGGCAACCATCTCGGCATGCCAGAGGACGGTGATCTCCCTAGGCCGGTGCCTCGCGTTGACATCCCACGGGAGCTAGCTGTGGTCCCCGTTCAGGCGGGGGGCCATGACCCACAGCTCGAGCAAATCCGCGGGGTGCAGGCCAGGCTCGACGAGGGAGCAGGAGCGCTTGAGCCAATCCGCCGGGACGTCGAGCAGGCATGGGCGGGCCAACCTCCGGCCGGAGAAATACGTCATCTACCCCAGGGCTTCCAGCACCGCATCGCCGACGACGTCAGGCTCAGGCCACCACCCGCATCTAGTGGGGTCGGCCAGAACCTGGCTGCAGCAGCAATGCTCCTCCGCGCGATGCCAGAGCCATCAACCACCGACGGGCGGCGAATCCAGGGAGAGCTCAAGAATCTCCTGGAAGGCGCCGCGGTCCGACGGGCCGAGAGCTCCGCCTCCCGAAGGCAGGGGTACCCCTCGAAACCTCATGCCGCGACTTCCCGATTCATGCGGGAAGCCTCGGTCTACTCCGGGCGCACGCGCAACACAGTGCCTGCGGCCCCGGGTCGCCTCGGCAACGAGCACCATCACCGCGACCGTCGAGCCCACCTCGACGAGAGGGTGCGCCGAGGCTACCACCCCAGGCGTGGGGGACGCTACGACAGCGGGGAGGATCGGAGTCCTTCGCCCGAACCACCCGGTCCGCAGGCCTTCAGCCGGGCCATACGACGGGCGCCGTTCCCGACCCGGTTCCGACCCCCGACTACTATCGCAAAGTACTTGGGGGAGACGAGACCGGAACTGTGGCTCGCGGACTACCGTCTGGCCTGCCAACTGGGTGGAACGGACGATGACAACCTCATCATCCGCAACCTCCCCCTGTTCCTCTCCGACACCGCTCGCGCCTGGTTGGAGCACCTGCCTCCGGGGCAGATCTCCAACTGGGACGACCTAGTCCAAGCTTTCGCCGGCAATTTCCAGGGCACGTACGTGCGCCCCGGGAATTCCTGGGACCTCCGAAGCTGCCGACAGCAGCCGGGAGAGTCTCTCCGGGACTACATCCGGCGATTCTCGAAGCAGCGCACCGAGCTGCCCAACATCACCGACTCAGATGTCATCGGCGCGTTCCTCGCTGGCACCACCTGCCGCGACCTGGTGAGCAAGCTGGGTCGCAAGACCCCCACCAGGGCAAGCGAGCTGATGGACATCGCCACCAAGTTCGCCTCCGGCCAGGAGGCGGTCGAGGCTATCTTCCGAAAGGACAAGCAGCCCCAGGGCCGCCCATCGGAGGATGCCCCCGAGGCGTCAACTCAGCGCGGTGCCAAGAAGAAGGGCAAGAAGAAGTCGCAAGCGAAGCGCGACGCCGCCGACGCGGACCTTGTCGCCGCCGCCGAGTACAAAAACCCTCGGAAGCCCCCCGGAGGTGCCAACCTCTTCGACAAGATGCTCAAGGAGCCGTGCCCCTATCACCAGGGGCCCGTCAAGCACACCCTTGAGGAGTGCGTCATGCTTCGGCGCCACTTCCATAGGGCCGGGCCACCCACGGAGGGTGGCAGGGCCCGCGACGACGACAAGAAGGAAGATCACCAGGCAGGAGAGTTCCCCGAGGTCCGCGACTGCTTCATGATCTACGGTGGGCAAGCGGCGAATGCCTCGGCTCGGCACCGCAAGCAAGAGCACCGGGAGGTCTGCTCGGTGAAGGTGGCGGCACCAGTCTACCTAGACTGGTCCGACAAGCCCATCACCTTCGACCAAGCCGACCACCCAGACCATGTGTCGAGCCTGGGGAAATACCCGCTCGTCGTCGACCCCGTCATCGGCGACGTCAGGCTCACCAAGGTCCTCATGGACGGAGGCAGCAGCCTCAACATCATCTACGCCGAGACCCTCGGGCTCCTGCGTCTCGATCTGTCCTCCGTCCGGGCGGGCGCTGCGCCCTTCCATGGGATCATTCCCAGGAAGCGCGTCCAGCCCCTCGGACAACTCGACCTTCCCGTCTGCTTCGGAACACCCTCCAACTTCCGAAGGGAGACCCTGACGTTCGAGGTGGTCGGGTTCCGAGGAACCTACCACGCGGTGCTGGGAAGACCATGTTACGCGAAGTTCATGGCCGTCCCCAACTACACCTACCTGAAGCTCAAGATGTCGGGCCCCAATGGGGTCATCACCATCGGCCCCACGTACAAACACGCGTTCGAATGCGACGTGGAGTGCGTGGAGTACGCCGAGGCCCTCGCCGAGTCCGAGGCCCTCATCGCCGACCTGGAGAGCCTCTCTAAGGAGGTGCCAGACGTGAAACGTCATGCCGGCAACTTCGAGCCAGCGGAGACGGTTAAGGCCTGTCCCCCTCGACCCCAGCGGCGACGCCTCCAAGCAGATCCGGATCGGCTCCGGGCTCGAACCCAAATAGGAAGCAGTGCTCGTCAACTTTCTCCGCGCGAACGCCGACGTCTTCGCGTGGAGTCCCTCGGACATGCCCGGCATACCGAGGGATGTCGCCGAGCACTCGCTGGACATCCGAGCCGGAGCCCGACCCGTCAAGCAGCCTCTGCGCCGATTCGACGAGGAGAAGCGCAGAGCCATAGGCGAGGAGATCCACAAGCTAATGGCGGCAGGGTTCATCAAAGAGGTATTCCATCCCGAATGGCTTGCCAACCCTATGCTTGTGAGAAAGAAAGGGGGGAAATGGCGGATGTGTATAGACTACACTGGTCTGAACAAAGCATGTCTGAAGGTTCCCTACCCTCTGCCTCGCATCGATCAAAGTGTGGACTCCACCGCTGGGTGCGAAACCCTGTCTTTCCTCGATGCCTACTCAGGGTATCATCAAATCAGGATGAAAGAGTCCGACCAGCTCGCGACTTCTTTCATCACACCCTTCGGCATGTACTGCTATGTCACCATGCCGTTCGGCTTGAGGAATGCGGGCGCGACGTACCAGCGGTGCATGAACCATGTGTTCGGCGAACACATTGGCCGCACGGTCGAGGCCTACGTCGATGACATCATAGTCAAGACGAGGAAAGCCTCCGACCTCCTTTCCGACCTTGAAGTGACATTCCGATGTCTCAAGGCGAAAGGTGTCAAGCTCAATCCCGAGAAGTGTGTCTTCGGGGTGCCCCGAGGCATGCTCTTGGGGTTCATCGTCTCCGAGCGGGGCATCGAAGCCAACCCGGAGAAGATCGCAGCCATCACCAGCATGGGGCCCATCAAGGACTTGAAAGGCGTACAGAGGGTCATGGGATGTCTTGCGGCTCTGAGCCGCTTCATCTCACGCCTCGGCGAAAGAGGTCTACCTCTGTACCGCCTCTTAAAGAAGGCCGAGTGCTTCACTTGGACCCCTGAGGCCGAGGAAGCCCTCGGGAACCTGAAGGCGCTCCTCACGAAGGCGCCTATCTTGGTGCCCCCAGCTGCCGGAGAAGCCCTCTTGGTCTACGTCGCCGCGACCACTCAGGTGGTTAGCGCCGCGATTGTGGTCGAGAGGCAAGGAGAGGGGCATGCATTGCCCGTTCAGAGGCCAGTCTACTTCATCAGCGAGGTACTGTCCGAAACCAAGATTCGCTACCCACAAGTTCAGAAGTTGCTGTACGCGGTGATCCTAACGAGGCGGAAGCTGTGACACTACTTCGAGTCTCATCCGGTAACTGTGGTGTCATCCTTCCCCCTGGGGGAGATCATCCAGTGCCGGGATGCCTCGGGTAGGATTGCAAAGTGGGCGGTGGAAATCATGGGCGAGACGATCTCGTTCGCTCCTCGGAAGGCCATCAAGTCCCAGGTCTTGGCGGACTTCGTGGCTGAATGGGTCGACACTCAGCTACCGACAGCTCTGATCCAGCCGGAGCTCTAGATCATGTTCTTCGACGGGTCGCTGATGAAGACAGGAGCCGGCGCAGGCCTACTCTTCATCTCGCCCCTCGGGAAGCACCTACGCTACGTGCTACGCCTCCATTTCCCGGCGTCCAACAATGTGGCCGAGTATGAGGCTCTGGTCAACGGGTTGCGGATCGCCATCGAGCTAGGGGTCCGACGCCTCGACGCTCGCGGTGACTCGCAGCTCGTCATCGACCAAGTCATGAAGAACTCCCACTGCCGCAACCCGAAGATGGAGGCCTACTGCGATGAGGTTCGGCGCCTGGAAGACAAGTTCTACGGGCTCGAGCTCAACCACAACGCTCGGCGCTACAACGAGACTGCGGATGAGCTGGCTAAAATAGCCTCGGGGCGAACAACGGTTCCCCCGGACGTCTTCTCCCGGGATCTGCATCAACCCTCCGTCAAGATCGACGACACGCCCGAGCCTGAGGCACCCTCGGCCCAGCCCGAGGTACCCTCGGCACAGCCCGAGGCACCCTCGGCTCGGCCCGAGGCACCCTCGGCTCGGCCCGAGGCACCCTCGGCTCGGCCCGAGGTACCCTCGGCCCCCGAGGGCGAGACGCTGCGCGTCGAGGGGGAGCAAAGCGGGGTCACGCCTGATCAAAACTGGCAGACCCTGTACCTGCAATATCTCCACCGAGGAGAGCTACCCCTCGACCGAGCCGAAGCTCGGCGGTTGGCGCGGCGCGCCAAGTCATTCGTCTTGCTGAGAGATGGGAAGGAGCTCTACCACCGCAGCCCCTCAGGCATCCTCCAGCGATGCATCTCCATCACCGAAGGTCGGGAACTCCTTCGAGAGATACACTCGGGGGCTTGCGGCCATCACGCAGCACCTCGAGCCCTCGTCGGGAATGCTTTCCGAACAAGGCTTCTACTGGCCGACGGTGGTGGCCGACGCCACTAGAATTGTCCGCACCTGCGAAGGGTGTCAGTTCTACGCAAGGCAGACCCACCTGCCCGCTCAGGCTCTGCAGACGATACCCATCACCTGGCCTTTCGCTGTGTGGGGTCTGGACCTCGTCGGCCCCTTGCAGAAGGCACCCGGGGGCTACACGCACCTGTTGGTCGCCATCGACAAATTCTCCAAGTGGATCGAGGTCCGACCCCTAAACAGCATCAGGTCCAAACAGGCGGTGGCGTTCTTCACCAACATCATCCATCGCTTCGGGGTCCCGAACCCCATCATCACCGACAACGGCACCCAGTTCACCGGCAGAAAGTTCCTGGACTCCTGCGAGGATCACCACATCCGGGTGGACTGGGCCGCCATAGCTCACCCCATGTCAAATGGGCAAGTAGAGCGTGCCAACGGCATGATTCTACAAGGGCTCAAGCCTCGGATCTACACCGACCTCAACAAGTTCGGCAAGCGATGGATGAAGGAACTCCCCTCGGTGGTCTGGAGTCTGAGGACAACGCCGAGCTGAGCCACGGGCTTCACGCCGTTCTTCCTAGTCTACGGGGCCGAGGCCGTCTTGCCCACAGACCTGGAGTACTGCTCCCCGAGGACAAGGGCCTACACCGACCAAAGCAACCAAGCTAGTCGAGAAGAGTCGCTGGACCAGCTGGAGGAGGCTCGGGACAAGGCCTTACTACACTCGGCGCGGTACCAGCAGTCCCTGCGACGCTACCACGCCCGAGGGGTCCGGTCCCGAGACCTCCAGGTGGGCGACCTGGTGCTTCGGCTGCGACAAGACGCCCGAGGGCAGCACAAGCTCATGCCCCCCTGGGAGGGGCCGTTCGTCATCGCCCAAGTTCTAAAGCCCGGAACGTACAAGCTGGCCAACAGTCAAGGCGAGGTCTACGGCAACGCTTGGAACATCCAACAGCTACGTCGCTTCTACCCTTAAGATGCTTTCAAGTTGTTCATATACCTCGCTCCCACGCAAAGTTTAGTCATCAAGGAAGGGTCAACCTTGCCTCGGCAAAGTCCGACCCTCCCTCGGGGGCTAAAAGGGGGGAACCCCCTCTGCGTCGAATTTTTTCCTCGAAAAAAAGGATCCTTTCTGCCAGGATGTCTTTCGTGCTTTTTGACTACTTCGAAAGTGGATCCTGAAAACGACGGAGTACACGTAAGCAGCCAAGGCTGACCGAGCCGAGGGACTCCTACGCCTCCGGGATACAGATACCTCACTCATCACCTTCTGCGATAAGTAACTCACGTTCGGATAAGTGATTCCGCGGACCGAACAAGTCTTCACGTTCGAAAGCTCTTCTGCCGAAGCGATTCTTCGAGCCTTCTCGACTGCGTCGGTGACAGAGCCCCATGGACGGGTAAGAGTGCGCGTAAGCGGCAAGGCCGACCGAGCCGAGGGACTCCTACGCCTCCGGGATACGGATACCTCACTCATCACCTTCCGCGAGAAGCAACTCTCGCTCGCACAAACATTTCTGTTACCGACAAAAAAGTCCAGATACTCGAAACAAGAGGAAAAGAGACGCAGCTTTACAACACGGCGAGGGTGTGTTTTGGCCTCGGCGGCCGCAGGAAACACGCGCTACAAGACAATCCGATCCTGCAGGCTCGGATCCTGACGCTTGAAGGGAGCAGCAGCGCCCTCGGCGTCGACAACGCCTTCGGCGAGGTCCGACCTAGCCTCGGACAGCGACGTGGTCCGAAGATCTCCACTCTGAAGGACGACGTCATCACCAAGCCCGGGCCGTCGCCGCCAGGGTCTTCTCCGAGAATCCGGCCCGAGCAGGCGGCTCGGCCGGTCACCCCGGGGCCTCGGCCAGCTGTCCTCCGAGGACGCCAGCCCGACCCGAGGCCTCGGCTGGTCAACTCCGGCGTCGGTCCCGCTAACGGACGACCCGGCCAGGCCCCAGCCGACCAGCTCTTCTTTCCGAGCCAACTCTGCCTCTGTTCGCGCTGACACCGCTACCCCAGGCCTCGGCTCATCGAAGGGCGGCCGAGGGGTTCCTTTAACTGAGCAAGAGAAGCCTCGGGCAACAAGGCTGACCGAGCCGAGGGACTCCTACGCCTCCGGGATACGGATACCTCACTCGTCACCTTTGCACGGGGCGACTCACGCTTGGTGAAGCGGTTCAGACAACCAACAGGCGAGTCTTAGTGCTCGAAAATGAGGAAAAAACACGGCTCCGTGCCAAAATTACACACATGTTCAGGCCTCGACAGCCGCAATGAACAAAAACACTGGCATTCAAAGTGCCATTACAAACGGAACTCCGGTTCCACCTCCGCAGGTACGAACGACCCCACTCGATGGGGGGGGCCTGCGGAGCAACAGAAGACCGACGAACGGCGCGCCGTCGCCCGCTCCAGCAGCGGCGACGATGACGACTTCTGCTCCGGAGGGCCGAACAGCGGCAGCGATGACCTCAGGGCGGATGCTGCTGCCAGGAGGCCCCCGCCCATGCCCAAACTCGTGAGGCAAGGAACGGGCAGAAGGCCGTAGAGTTGGAGGTCGGTCCGTGGGCGGCCCTGGCTGCCTCGCGGGCGGGAGAACCTCTTCCAGCTGCCGTGGCAGAAGCCGGCACCGAGAGCGGCTCCGAAGCCACTCGCGTCCGAGAGCCAGGCACGCGGCAGCTGCCGGTGCCACGGACAACAACCGCCCTTCCCCCCGATCACTAAGGGAAGGAGCGGGCCGCCGCCCACGCAGGGGCCGACCCCAACTCGGCACACTCCCCTCCCCAGCCCTGGTGATGAAAATCCTTGAGGCTGAGGGAGGGGCAGAGGCCGCAGCCCGGCTCGCTTTCCCCCACCATCAAACTGGAGGTCACTGTCTTGGGTGACCGCCAGCGGAGGGGTGCAGCCGGGCTGTGTGATGAAAATCCTTGAAGCCGAACGATGGCTGAAAGGTACCGACTCCCACGGAGTTGCGTTCCTCCAACGACAAGGCGGAAAGACGGCGGGTATCCCCCATCCGGGGGCTTGGAAGGTGGAAAGACACGATGCATAAGGGAGCGCGAAGACATGGTCGCCTTCCAAGGGGGTCACCCTCCTTTTAAAGGCGGCTCTCCCTACTTGCGTCCCCAGCCGTCGCGGGCTGAGTCTTCTCCAACACGCTCCAAGGTCTTCCTCTACGGCGCGGGGGCTGGGTCCCACACGTCATGCAAGCCGGCTTAGAGCAGAAAAAGCCAAACCGCCGTGCGCGGTGCGTACAACCGCCCAGCGGTTACAAGCGACCCTCCACTTTTGCCCAGACCGGCGGGCGAAAGGGCGGGCAGCCATGCAGGCGGCATGCAACCGCGCCAAGTGGGCGCACTTCTCCGACTCCAAACACGCCCGGCATGGAGGCCCAGGCCCACGCGTCATAAAACCGGCGCGCCGAGTGCTTCGTGCATGCAACTGCACCGCCACTTGCGCCACCACCGCGCCTCCTCGACTGCGGAACCGATACCGCGACTCGAGGCGACCCAGAGCACGACCCAGCGGCGCCAGCCTGGCGCGACGGTCAATGCGGCCAAAAATGGGCCGGCAGTAATGGCGGTGGCAGGCGGGCAGGAGCAGCGGTCACGTTGCTAGCCAAGCCTACGTCCCGTCCGGGGGCAGCGAGAGAACCCTCTCTCACGGCGTGAAGACAACGCGCCTGTGTTCCGTTCCTCGAACGGCTCGCGCACGCGCAACGGCCGCCCCGCCAACCACTCGCCCCGTCGCATTAACTCCGCGGCGGAACAGGCGACGCCTCTGGCAGGAGAAGCGGGCGACGCTACGCCTTCGCCATAATGACCGCGTCAGAAAAGGTACGCCACATCGTTCGATTTCGTATCCTTTTCCTTTTTCCCTCTTTCTCTCTCTTGCAACAGGGACCGGGAAAGGGGATACCCCGAAAAGGATCCTTCCCCATGAAGGAACTAGGCTCCGAGCCTCCCTACTGATCAGAGGTTCGAAGGCTGGCCCCTCGGAAGGGTTCGACAGCCGCCTCAGATCACGTGGGCCCTACACCCACTACTGGTCAGAGGTTCGAAGGCCGGCCCCTCGGAAGGGTTCAACGGCCGCCTCAGGCTACTCGGGCTCCGCGCCCACTACTGATCAGGGGTTCGAAGGCTGGCCCCCGAAGGGTTCACAGTCGCCTCAGACACAGAGCGAGGGATGACCATAGGTACGTTCGATACATAACCAAGGCTCGGGCTGCGCTCCCGAGGTACCCTAGGACATTTCCGAGACCAGCGGGAACGATCTTGTAACGGAATCCCATCAGAGGGAGGCATCAAGCCCTCGGACCCCGTCGCCAGGGGACCGGGTCCGGCAGATCACCCGCAGGTACTTTTGGGCGTGCCTCTGGGCCCCTAGCCGACCCCTAACGAATGGGGCACGGACGTCCAGTCGGATTACCCGCTTGCAGCTCACCGGAGACACCATGTTCGGCGCCCATCGAGGGCAACATGGCGCTTTCCCCCCCCCCCCCTCCTCCTTGCGGAAAGGCGACGCAGGGGCGTATGTAAAAAAGTCGAGTCTGTCCCTGATCGCCCTCTCGCCCTGTGCAGAGGCTCGGGGGCTGCTCTCGCAAACCCGGCTCCGGCCGAACCGTTGACATCGTCAACATACCAGCCCGAGAACTTGGGACCCGACCGTACACCCGGGCTACGGCCAGCTCGCATGAGGGACGACCAGACCAGTCGAAGCATTACGCGAGGCATTAAGACCTCGGAGGAGTGAAACCACTCCTCCGAGGCCTCGGGGGCTACACCCGGCGGGTGTGCTCGCGCGCACCCACCGGAACAAAACGCAACCGAGAAAGGCTGGCCCCCTTGCAAAAAAGTGCGATGAAAGCCTCCAAGCGAGTGCTAACACTCCCTTCGAGGCTCGGGGGCTACTGTTGGGAACCATAATTAGGGGTACCCTCAAGGCTCCTAATTCTCAGCTGGTAACCCCCATCAACATAAAGCTGCAAAGGCCTGATGGGTGCGATTAAGTCAGGGATCAGTCCATTCGAGGGACTCGATCACGCCTCGCCCAAGCCTAGCCTCGGACAAGGGCAGCCGACCCCGGAGGATTTCCGTCTCGCTCGAGGCCCCCCTTCAGTGGCGAATATATTTCCGGCTCGCCCGAGGCCCTGTCTTCGCCAAGAAGCAACCCTGACCAAATCGCCGCACCGACCGACCAAATTGCAGGAGCATTTAATGCAAAGGTGGCCTGACACCTTTATCCTGACGCGCGCCCCCCCAGCCGGCAGAGCCGAAGTGACCGCCGTCACTTCGCCGCTCCACTGACCGGCCTGACAGAAGGACAGCGCCGCCTGCGCCACTCCGACTGCGATGCCACTTGACAGAGTGAGGCTGACAGGCAGTCAGGCCCGACCGAAGGCACCATAGGAAGCTCCGCTTCGCCCGACCCAGGGCTCAGACTCGGGCTAAGTCCCGGAAGACGGCGAACTCCACTCCGCCCGACCCAGGGCTCGAACTCGGGCTAAGTCCCGGAAGACGGCGAACTCCGCTTCACCCGACCCAGGGCTCGGACTCGGGCTAAGTCCCGGAAGACGGCGAACTCCGCTCCGCCCGACCCAGGGCTCGGACTCGGGCTCAGCCCCAGAAGACGACGAACTCCGCTCCGCCCGACCCAGGGCTCGGACTTGGGCTAAGTCCCGGAAGACGACGAACTCCGCTCCGCCCGACCCAGGGCTCGGACTCGGGCTCAGCCCCAGAAGACGACGAACTCCGCTTCGCCCGACCCCAGGGCTCGGACTACGCCCTGGCCTCAGCCGACGGTCTCCGCCTCGCCCGACCTAGGGGCTCGGACTCGACCTCGGCCACGGAAGACAGACTCGACCACGGCTTCGGAGGAGCTTCCACATCGCCCAACCTAGGGCGCAGACTAGCCACGTCGACAGGAGGCGCCATCATCACCCTACCCCGAGCTGACTCGGGCCACGGGGGACAAGACCGGCGTCCCATCTGGCTCGCTCCGCCAGATAGGCAATGATGGCGCCCCACATACTCTGTGACGACGGCGGCTCTCAGCCCCCTTACGGAAGCAAGAGGACGTCAGCAAGGACTCAACAGCTCCGACAGCTGTCCCTCCACCAGGCTCCATCGCTCCTCCGACGGCCACGACATCACACCAGCTGGGTGCCAAAATCTCTCCGGCTGCCACAACGGCATGTACTTAGGGCGCTAAGCTCTCCTCCGCAAGACACGTAGCACTCTGCTGCACCCCCCATTGTACACCTGGATCCTCTCCTTACGCCTATAAAAGGAAGGACCAAGGCCCTCTTAGAGAGGGTTGGCCGCGCGGGGACGAGGACGAGACAGGCGGTCGCGTGAGGCCGCTCGCTCCCTGTCCCGCGTGGACGCTTGTAACCCCCTACTGCAAGCGCACCCGACCTGGCGCGGGACGAACACGAAGGACGCGGGATTCCCACCTCTCTCACGCCGGTCTCCGGCCGCCTCACTTTCCCCCCTTCGCGCTCGGCATCGCGCTCGACCCATCTGGGCTGGGGCACACGGCGACATTCACTCGTCGGCTTAGGGACCCCCCGGTCTCGAAACGCCGACACATCTAGTCTAATTTCACCATCTCATCAATACAACATCATTTTTATTCATGAGATTCACATCCTGACTTAGGTTGTAGGTCAGAGATCAAGTCTCCACTCTCCGGGGATATAACGGCGATCTGAATCGAATTACTCAGCTGAGGATCTCTAACCACACGACATATGTAGCACTTAACCCTTGCATATGTCAACCGTTCCCACAGATCCTCCACAACATGAACCGGTCCACGCTACCCGGGAGCACAGTACTCCTCCATCTAGCCTCCAGCCAGAAGGGTACACGCTACTCCCACCATCTCCCACGCCCAGTGCGCGGTTGTCTTTTCACTTATGGAATAGCCGGGTTCAAGCTTACCCTGTCCCATATCCAGGGCATGTGGCCAGTTAAGATAGTCCTTGATCATACAGGCCTACATACGCATCCAATCCTTAATTAACCTGGGCGGAGCATCACCTGTTCCTAGCCCAAGTCTCGATTTAAGTACTTCCACCCTTAGGAGTGTTTGTGTTCCTTAGGATGAAAAGAGCATTATAGGGAACTTTACAGTAAGATCCCACCATGCTCCCAATGAAAATATTCTTGCAGGTAGAAGTCATCCTTCCTCAGGATAAACCTGAGCTAGGCATAAGTGCAAAGGACAAACTCTATCTAATTAACTTGGGCGGAGCATCACCTGTTCCTAGCCCAAGTCTCGATTTAAGTACTTCCACCCTTAGGAGTGTTTGTGTTCCTTAGGATGAAAAGAGCATTATAGGGAACTTTACAGTAAAATCCCACCAGTAAAGCACTAAAATTATTAAGCAAATAAATTCAGCTTACCAGCATCAAACACGACGCAATACTCGTACGAAGGCTGATAAATCCTGGCTCGAGCTTGTCGTTGAACATCTGACGGGTGTCGTGCGGCTTCACTTTCTTCTCCATACCTTCTGATGATTTCTCTCAAACCAGCGACGATCGACGAGGATTGAGAACATGACGAGAGGGTGAAAACCATCTATCACAACAACTCTCTACCCCGCAACAGCATTTAAAACAGCCATATAAAGCAGTGTTGAGATCTTTCGTCCTAGATGGGGCTGACCACGAGGAGGTGAAACACGACGAGTCGCGTATCGGAAGAGTTACTGATATTAAAGATAACGACACACACCATGGCGAGGCAGAGATGGAGGATGAGCACATGATGGGAAATGACGATGCTGTCGCTGACAGCACGAAGGCGAACGACAACGACATGGTAGTCTTGGATGTGGCCGAATCCGTTCAGAGCTTTACTTCGACGACCACCAGAGCGATATCGGAACTCGACGCCGAACGACGCGACGACGAGCTGGACAGGATTCGAACTAATAGGCACAGTATGGACAGCGACCAGCACGACAGACGAACTAAGTCGCGAGGTCGGCCGGCGAAGGAATACAAGGAACACGTCAGTCGGCGAGCTGGCAAGTTCGGATAGGGATAACTGACGTGAGTGGACCATGATGAATATAAAATTGATAATCGATCAAGATGTGATTGGTGAGTTGAGCGACTCCGATGATTCGACGACAGTCGCGACAGCGAACAGGAGAACGCGGGCAGAGAAACAGCACGGCACGGTACCAAGCGCTAGCGAGTAGGAAAAATTCGTGCGCACAACAGAGGAGCTTGACACGCGCAGCAGTGGCGAGTAGCAGGCGCGGACAGGCGGTGACGGCTCGGTCCGAGCTGGGCGAGATCCGGCCGGAACCGAGGAGCGCGGCTGCGCGCAGAGGAGCTCGCGGCTGTGGTTGGGGGCGAGCTCAGGGAGCCGCCATGGGCGAGCGTGAACCACCCAGGTGACCGGCGAGCAGAGAGGAGCGAGGGCGAGCTGCCATGGGAAGCAAGGGAGCACCATGGCACAGGGGACGGGAGGAACGCCGGCGAGCTCGGCTGGGAAAAACAGAGCGCGCGCAGGAACTAAATCAGCGGGACTCGCGGGGAAGAGGAGCACGGCCAGCAGAGGGAGCTGGAGGCGAGCAGGATGCGATGGAGATAACGACGGCGTGATTTTTCTCCAAGTGCAGAACTTGCAGCTGGGAGAAATAGACTGGGCGGCTGAAAAATCTACGGAGGACGGCGACTTCAGCAAAAATCAACGCGGGGATAAGTCTGGCTACGGGCGGCAGTATGGATGAGAATGAAGGAACAGCGACGGCTGGAAAAATCTTCCTCGGATGAAGATTAAGGAGAGAGAGAGGGCGACAGGGAATAAAGACGAAGGAGATAAGCACTGGCTGGTGCTAGTCGAGAACACAGAGAAATAGGAGCATGTGCAGTGCGTGAGCTGAAGAGAGAATGTCTCTGGATAAGGACGATGGCCTAGTAGTAGGCATCTTGTAGAGATTAAAATGCACACCATGAAATGATAAGAGAGAAGGGCGGTGGCTGAATAAGGCTGAAGGAAAATATAAGAAAAATAAGAATTTTCCTTTTTTTAAAAAAAACCTATGGATAAATATGGGTGCTTAAATTAACATCAGGGTTATTAAAACCTCACCAGTTTTGAAGCCCTCCCCGCGCTTCACGGGTACGACGCTCTGACTATAGTGACACGTGTAAAGGTCCAGACGCGAACTCATCCTCAAACTGAGCTTTGAGATATCGTCGTGTCCGGCTCCCAAACCCCCACGCTGTGTCCGGCTCCCATCCCTCCCACATCGTCTCTGTCTCCTCACCTCGCGCTCGTTGCTCGTGCTCGACTCGCTCCACCAGCCCGCCTCGCCGTGGGGCACAGCCTTCCACCACCGCCCCCTTCGCCGCCGACCACGCGCTTAGAGACGTCTAGGTCGCCGGTGTTGGCGACCTGCTCCTCTGTGACACTTGTGGCTCCGGCGACTTGCTCCTCTACGACCGCAGCCACCACACCTTCTGCCCCCCCAATTGCCACCGAGGTGCCCATCCAGTCGTCTCCCCATCCGGCCACGCCACCATGCTGTCAACGGTCGTGTGCCTCGCAGCTCGACACCTCCTCAGCCTTACCTCTGCATCAAAAGCCATCAGCCTCTCGCTTGCTTCGTTTCTAGTCGGGCCTCTTCTCTGCCCAACTCATACCCCTACCATTCCCCCAAACTCGATTCCAGGATTAGCAGCTTTCGACGCTCTAAACATGGTCCACCACAGTTCCGTCTCTAGACTCCTTGTTATTCCCAAACACAAGAGTCTATGCAAGCTTTCTGATGTCTGTCTCTACATGTTGAGAATGCTAAACAACAGGTTATAGTGTTATACTCTATATTGAAAGCACAACTGTCATCTGACGAGGCTCATACACATACATGTATCCATTCTCTTAGGTATATGTTATGCTATGTTTATTGATCCTGACTCATCAGTTTTCCTGCTTTGCACCATATAAATAGGTTATATACTTATATGCATAACTGCAAATAAATTCCTAGAGCAGAAACAAAGATTTATTTAGTTATCTTATAAGCCCTCATGCACCTGTGGCATTTGCCTTCAGGAAAGTTGTTGGAGAGCATAATGATACAAACCAAACCTTCTTGAAGTTCCTTAAATAAGGCAGTGTGCAGTCCTCTCCAAATAAATTTTTATCAAGTGATGTTGGTCCTCGTCTCAAAATGATGTGTCATTTATATTAGTTTACTCCTGGCTTGCTGCACACTAAATTTTCATGTGTGTTACAGCTTCATTCCTCACAATGCTTTATTGTGTTCAATGCAATAAGGATATCGGTAACTCTTGTTCCTTTTCTACTAGAACATGCCTCTGAATTGATCAATAGAGTTATCTTAAGCATAGTTTCTGTAGTTTTTATTTACCTGGAATACTTAAGAGGGTCAAATCTGCAAGGAACTAGATATAAAATCTCCATGCCGCTTATCGGTCATCCTTTGAATTTCTGAAGTATTAGTTTTTAGGTGTAAAATCGTGGTGCTGCAGATTATCAGACCTACTGATTTTGTGTAGATTAGGAAGGACGCAGGTAGTAAAACGATACTAATTTAGTGTGCTAATTAGATTAAGGAACCAAAAATTCCAATCCAACACCCTAATTTCACTTTTATAAATTCATTTTTATTGTTGAATATGTTTGCTTGTACCAATTCTAGGAACGGTCATGGTTGGGTACCGGAGAACCAGAACAGTCCCTTTTGAAGAAAAAGAGAGAACAAGAACAACATTTATGAAGCATGACAAGTTGTCTGATTCTAATTATTGGAGATTTTGTAGTTTTTCATTTATCGAAGCCTCAATCGACTCGCACATCGGCAATCAAGGCCATTGAAATGTCTTTCTGTATTACAAAAGTTGATAAGAAGGCCAGCAGGCAACCAAGAAGGGGTGACTGAGCAGCCAGCGATTCAAAGTACGACTTCTACTATTTGAGAAACCCCATGTGCTTTATTTCTTTTTCTCTGCACAAGCTTGCCCTTGCGTCCTATTTTTCTATTGCTTCCACTATAGCGTTTATTATTGCTTGCATTTTAGCTATTTGTAGCATATTGTGATCATGTGTGGGAGAGAAATTTGACACATCATTTTTACAGCCTTTGTGACTGGTGCTATTTAGAATGGTGGACCCATATTGTCTGGTTGTTTCCTCATAGAAGAAAAATATTTGCATCAGACTAACGTATAAATAGGACGACATGGATTTTTTCAATACAAAAAATATATGTTGTATTGTTCTTTGCAAACGTTGTAACAATCAAACTATATTGGTGCATTTATGCTCATTTCCGTTGCCTTCAAATAATCAGGTCCCTTCTGTGAAAGTCGTAAATGTGCCCAAACACAGGAAGATGTCAAAGTTTCAGGTTTGTAATCTACACACATGTACTGCTTTCATTGAAAATCGTGCTCCTTATAACATATCTATATTATGCATTTTTTCATAATGGAAACAAAGTCTGGCCTTGGCCTCAAACGAGGTTACAACCAAATATATCTATATTTTGCATGAAGTGAAGACTTATGCTCTGAGAGCGCTACTGATTATTTTGCTATCCTTAATCGTTGTTGTTGGTCTGTACCTGTTGTGGAAAGGTATATTCTGGCTTTTTGACTGGATGAACAAAATGGAAGAGCAGATGGCGAGACAAAGGTATCCGAGGGGTGCAATGTTGTAAAGAAAGATAAAGGAGTTACTTTGAGCCTAATAATCGGTATTGACATATGGATTAATTAATAGTCGTTAGGGATCCAGTTCTACAGTATCATAAACATGTCGTCGTTTTCTTTCTCGCTTTTCTCACTATAAATTAGCATTTGTATGTGTAATGTATAGTTGTATTTTTCATTTTGCTACTCTGATAATTGTATACATTTCTTGTGCAGAACTGCAAAAGCTTGATATCCAGCAAGGCCTGGCAGTTGGAGAGTGCTCATGCTTTTAACTTCTCCCCTAACATAGACAGGTCACTGTTCCTGCTTCTTTGACTAAAATGTACCAAGTCATATTTGACTTGAAAGTATCACAACATCTTGCTGCAACAATTATCATGATACATTTCTCCAAGTTATGTTGTAAGAATAAAAATTAGCTTCAGCTTTAAAATTACTATGCTTGTCTTAGTTGTCAGCTGTTTTGTGTCTACATACTTGAATTTTTAATGGTAAAATTGAGCATTCCTTTGCGTTGTACTCTGAATTTTTTAAAAGAGCTTTGCTATTGGTTTATACCGAACCAGTCTATTTTATAGTATGCTCTGTCTACTTTGAATCACACTAAATGAAGTTTGTTAATGTATTTGACTAATGGAGGTAGGGCGCCGCGAAGCGCGCCTCCTTTTTCTAGTTTAATAGATGCATGAATCGATTGGGCTGAATGGAGATCACCGATAATATTTGAACGATGTTTGATTTGGGTAGACATTCTCAGAATCAGATAAAGTTTTACCAGATATTTATACCCGAACGTTTGGATTTAGGCGAGATGACATCGGAACGAATTGGAACGATGTCAACAACGCTATTTTAGACTGCGTTTAATTTGATTTGAAATCAAATAATTTCCTTCGTGGTCTGAACATCTGATTCCACAGCTATGTATGATTTACTGGAGAAACAAATCTCATTTATAAATCCTCGGACGTGACGATTTCCTAGTTGGCAAGTAGGGACTAAATTATTTGGCACCGAAAACTTTAGTCTTCGAGTTTTATTTAATTTGTTTGGGATGAAATCGTAGGACTGAACTAAATTTCTAAATTCGTATTTGCGCGAGCGATGAATTTTAATTAGGCACAGGACTCGCAAATTTTTGGAACAATTACGTTCCGAATTTCGCGAAGACTTAGGAAGAGTCTAATTAGACAGAAACAGATGCGATATTAAAAATCGCGATAGGCGAAGATGTTTAAAATCTAGCATTCATTTTATCCACTGATTACGTGCTTAAATTCGTACTCGTTGTCGAGCGGAATATAAACACCTAGGGTGTTATAACTGTTGGGGGCCTTCATCTTTCGAATGTCCTCAAAAACATGACTAACATGTTTTCCAATATAGTATACTGTCACAGGAAGCTTCGGGTTTAAGACGAAGGCGTGCATGATATGAAAAAGCGTAGTCTGTAAGAGGGTTAGACCAACTCCGAAGCTGTGGCTGGAG
The DNA here is from genome assembly GCA_029449295.1 of Zea luxurians. Taxonomy (NCBI): domain Eukaryota; kingdom Viridiplantae; phylum Streptophyta; class Magnoliopsida; order Poales; family Poaceae; genus Zea; species Zea luxurians. The sequence continues at coordinate 4,232,455 of JAOPSE010000005.1, read as the reverse complement.
AAGCTTCGGCTCAGCACAAGGACGATGATGAAGGATGAAACCGACTTAAAAGGAAAAGACTGCTCAGTCCTCGGCAGACTACCTTTTGGCTAATAGTAAATGTCAAGGACATGAATGTAATTTTACCCAGGCTACGTCCTGTGCCTATAAATATATGAACAGTAACACCGTACTGTTCACGCTGACTTGTAATCGCTCACACATCACTTTGGAATTTTCTGCCTTCTGCCAAGCCGAAGGTACCAATGTAATTTAAACATCATTGATGTTTGCTCATGGTTATATAATGATGATGTTAATCTAATGATTTAAAATGATTATTCATGTTCTTTCCGCATTATACATGTCCATGTTTATATCTTCGCATATTGAAATGATGAAGGTACGTCCTTCATGACCTTCGTCCGAAGATCATTATATCCTAAGGGAGATAATGTTACGATGGATGAAGGTCTTTAACCATTAATATTTGTGTTGCCTTGTTCTTGATTCATAGCTTTTGAGAACAAGTGACCAACAACGTCGGTCTTCTAAGGGGGGTGGATTGTGATATCCTGGCCCCTGGGATGGTGATATCCTGGCCAAAGACTTAATATAATTAATATAGTATCCATAACAATAAGGTGCATCTTCTTTTTCAGAAATCAATCTTGAAAGAACCTCCAAGTTAAGCGTGCTTGGCTTGGAGCAATTTGGGATGGGTGACTGACCGGGAAGTTTTCTCGCGTGCGCATGAGTGAGGACAAAGTGCGCACGAAAAACTCGTGTTGGTCTATGGGGACAATATATGTTCCTAGAGAGCTGCCAGGATTAAGTACCGCCGGTCCGGGATTGGACGGGGTGTTACACGCGGGTAGTGTTGTTGCCGCCCCATACTGAGGTAATAAGACCACTGATCAGTTTTTCTTTCCCTTGGCATGGTGTAGCGTTGTTCGGGCTAGGGTTTATAGCTCCGATGCATGGATAGGGTGCTCCGGCCATGGCCATCGACGCGCGGGTCCGTGTTGGCGCCGCCATGTCCTGAGGTAGGTAGGAGAAGAGGGTCTGCCAGCCATTGATCTGGTGATGATCGGCTGGGATTAGATGAAAGGGGACGCTTCACAAAATTAGATCTAAGTTTTTAGTTTCCTAGCATGCAGATCAGATGAGGTGGTGGCGTGGCGCCCAGGGGGTCGCGGGATCTTGATCCAACAAACGGAATGGCGTAATGATTCATTATACTCGGTGTCTAACCCTAGCCTTAGGTTGCCAATTGTGCGGCCAGGATTAGCAGATACCTCTTCGGCCGAGCGATTTTGCAGTGAGGCCCTTAATGTTTTTAGGAATCGACCTATCATCCACATCAGTTAGGAAATACTTTATCCTAGGTCCAGATATTTATGATTTTGACCCGGGACTTTCTGGAATTAATGCTCGCGTTCCGGGGATAATTAAAATCAAGTAAATTAATATAGAAAGTGATTTCTAGTATAGAAATAATTCTAGAACCTTGTTAAATTCATAATTAATTCATTACAACTTCTTTTTGATCCATTACAGTTGCATTAGACCCATAATAATATTATTTATCAGTTAGTAACCTTATTTTATTATGTAGCTTAGAGATAAAATCAAGCACTCATTTTGTTTTATGTTTAACACCTAAATATTCAGAAAATCATAACTCCGAATTTAGTGATTCTCGAACCTAGGATCTCGTTACGATGTAAATCATTATTTTGCATTGTGTTTTATGTTTGGTGTTATTTTAATTGTTGGGGGCCTTCCTCTTCCGAAGGTCCTCAAAAACACGGCAAACCATTTGTTTTCAGCATACTACTGAATATTGCAGGAGCTTCATCATCAGAAAAGCTTCGGTACAACACAAGAGGAGTGAAGCAAACTTCGTCTGACAAGCTTCATCACAGTGAAATGGGTAGACAACGTGGCTTTGACACAAGGAAAAGGAAGTACAACGAAGCACGCTTCATCAAGCAGGCTTCGTCATGACGAAGCAATGACACAATGCAAGGAGAAGGTGTTGCTCATGATTATTAAATACAAATGGCGATGTTACCCTTATGACATTTTGTAAACTCTATATGTAATCATTGAGGGCATAAATGTAATAGCGCAAGAACCCTTGCGGTTGCCTATAAATAGATTAACAGTACCCCCGTACTGTTTAGGCTGGATTGTAATTGCTCTCGTGTCAACACCTTCAAACAAGCCAAAGGCATCAATGTGATGTAAATTCTATTAATGTTCATGTGTATATCATGAAATAAATATATGAATGAATGAATGAATAACATATATTATCTCTATGGATTCTTATTCTCATGAATGATGAAGATGTGTCCTTCATGACCTTCATTTGAAGATCATTATATACAAAAGGAGATAATGCTTCGAAGGACGAAGGTCCCTAATCTTTAACAATTGTGTTGCCTTGTTATTGATTCACAACATTTGAGAACAAGTGGCCAGCATTGGCGCCTACCTCCGGTGAACTCAAACGACCACCTTCAACACCAAGAACTTGAACAACCACCTTCGCCATGCCACCGAAGAAGGCAATAGCGCCAGGAAGTGCCCTTGCACCGCTGGACATCAACCAAGAGGGGCTCCCTCTGAGGGAGGCCCGAAACCAGAAAAGGAAGGCTGTTATCCCAACACCACAGGAAGAGGAGCTGGATCAAGAGATCAGAGATCTAGAGGCCATCCACCAACAAGTGGAGAGAAGAAGGGAGAAAATGCTTCGCATGTCTGAACTCCAGAAAAAGATTGATGAAGCTGCCAAAGAGATGTGCCATATCACACAAGACAACGAGCAAGGACGAAGGTCGCGGCAAAGAGAGCTTCGTCAGGAAAGCCTGAGTTATGATGACGTATGGTATGATGATTTTAATCATGGTAATTTTGCTTTTGATGATGCTTCTCCCTAGCAGCAGAATTATAGGGTACCCCATGGCCACCTTCGTACAAACCGCCATAGCTCCCCATGTATGACGGGCATTCTGACCCATAGCTCCCCATGTATTACGAAGGAACCATATTATCGTATGGTGGCAACACCGCTATCATGGCGAAGTCCTTCGTCATGGCAGTCAGAAGTGTGGCTCAAACATGGTATTCTTCTCTTCGGCCGGGAACAATCACGTCATTATTGGGGTCTTCTTCTCCACCAAAGGTCCTCAAGACGAAGATATTGTTAGTAAAGTGATGTTGAGGATCTTCTTCCCCGCCGAAGGTCCTCGAGACGAAAACACTATCTGAAAGCGATAACAACGAATGTCGAAGCTATGGTCGAAGGACAACAACTTCACCTTAAGGAGGTGACGAAGGTCAAGCATGATGCCGAGACGAAGAGGAAAAGACTGCTTAATCCTTGATGACTTATGTTATGATTATGTGAGGTCATAAATGTATTTTTTCTCAGGCTGTGTTCCTTGCCTATAAATAGACGAACAGTACCCCTGTACTGTTCACATAGGATTTAATTATGGCCTTGTTTAGTGAAAGTTTTAGAAGTCCTAATTCACCCCCCTGTTAGGCGTCACCTATTTCCTTCAATTGGTATCAGAACTTGGTTTGGCTCATTTGAAATGCTTTAGCTTCACCGCTAAAAGAGCCGACACTTATTGAGAAAGGGGATGGATACCCATAGGCCACCACACTTCGACGACACTAACTTCCCATATTATAGTGCTAGAATTGCTTTCTACCTAGAGGCCGTTGATCTAGGTGTTTGGAGAGTCACTCATGACGGGATGAATCCACTCAAGAATCCCGAGAAACCCACCACGAGTGAGGAAAAAAATTCATTTAAATGCTAGAGCCAAAAATTGCTTGTATGAATCTCTTAGCATGGATATTTTCAATCAAGTTTTTACATTAAAAACTGCTAATGAGATTTGGCTAAAGTTGCATGAGCTCCATGACAGCACATCCAATGTCCGTGAGCAAAAACATTGCCTAGTCTTAAATGAGTATAATTCTTTTGCTCTAAAGGATAATGAGCTTGTTAGAGATATGTATTCTCATTTGAATCTAATCATCAATGAGCTTAATTCTATTGGCATTAATAAGCTAGGTGATGCGGATATTGTGAGGAAGATCATCTCCTTGCTACCACAACAAAAATATGGGAGCATCATCACTATTCTTCACAACATGGTGGACTTGAGTACAATGACCCCGACAATTGTGATTGGGAAAATCATGGTTTTTGAGATGTCGCGAAAAATGTGTCGGGGAGAGGAGCCCACTTCTTAAAGACCATATGCGTTTGCATGTGATGAAAGAAAAGGCAACAAGAAGGCTCCCACTCCAAGTTCCCCAATTGAAGAAAAGAAAGAAGAAGAAGAAAGTGATGATGATGAAGATAATCAACCATCAACATCATCCCCTGAGGACAAAGAAACAATCCGACGCGTCAGAAAGGTAATGGGGATGATCTGCAAGATTAATCTAATGGGTGTGCCTCTGCAGGTAGAGGATCTTCTCTTTAACATTGATAGGAAAAAGCAAAGAAATAGAGGATGCTTCACTTGCGGGAAAAAGGGCCACTTCAGGGACAATTGTCCAACTATGGCCGAACCCACAAAGAGGAGGAGCAAAGGCAAGGCGCTCACAAGTATCAAGAATTTTGATGACTCTTCTAGCGAAGAACCCCCAAGGACGCGGAGCCACCGGTCCTCATCATGTTCATCATGATCATCACGCAAGTGCCTTATGGCAAGAGGTAAAATGAGTATTCCATCCTCTAATGATGATAGTAGTATTGATGATGAAGGTGAGGGAAATCCCTCCATAGATGAGCTTATGGAAGCCATTAAATTTTTCTAAGATGTTTGCACTAAGAAAAAAGCTCAACTTAAAAATTTGAAAATAAGTTGATTAGCTCTCAAAATGATTATAAAGGTTTGCTAGAAAAATTTGAAACATTTGCAAATTTGAATTGTGTGCTATCACCTAAAATTGAGCAATTACAGTCTAGTGCTTCATCCATAGCTACCAATGATGGCCTTATTAAAAAGAATGGAAAACTTAAGGCTAAGTTTGTTAGTTCTCAAGAAGCTATTGAAAATTTGCTAGGGAAAATGAAAATTCTTAAAATACACAATAATGAGCTAACTACTAACTAGAAAACATTGGTAGCACCCCAGGAGCATCTTTAGTTGAAATTCCTGAAATTATTAAAAAAGATGCTTCTACTTCTTGTTTTGATTTAATTGATGATTCTAACCCCTGCAACAAAGTTCTTGTTGAGAATATTGCTATAGAAGCATGTTCAAATCAGGTCGCAATGGAGAATGAGCAATTAAAGCAAGAGGTGGCTCACCTTGGGAAAGCTTTGTACAACATAAAAGGCAAACCCAAACAAATCCGACCTCCATAGGATAACACCACTGCGGGAGTGAACAAGCCTGTGGAGGGAGAAACCGTGATTTGTAGGCTATGCCACAAGGAAGGCCACAAGTCTTTCCAATGCAAGGCACAGACCGATGGTAAACAAAAGCAAAAGCTCAAGCAAAATCCCCAGCACCTACATCAACAAGGTGGACAAAAAGGCTGCTACACCATATTTGATGAAGAAGAAAAAGAATGGAAAGGTGATAGCAATCAAGGCTAATAAGCAAGCCAACAAAGTAAAAGGGGCCAAACGCATCTGGGTGCCAAAGGAAATAATTTCAACCATGAAAAGCACCAAGAAGGTTTGAATCCTGTTGGGGGTCTTCTTCCTTGCCGAAGGTCCTCAAGGCAATAACACCTTCAGCAAGATAATACGAAGGCGTAAGAGACATGATGATACGGATGAAAGCCGAAGCTATGGCTAATGGAGCTTCGGCCTAGTATTATGACGAAGCCGAAGGCCGTCACCAACTCAAGGGAGAAAGACTGTTTAGCCCTTGGTTATTTGCATCATGGTTGCAAGTAAATGTCAGGGGGGCATGAATGTAATTGTGCCTGGGCTGCGTCCCGTGCCTATAAATAGATGAATAGTACCCTCGTACTGTTCACGCTAGATTGTAATCTCTCTCTATCGCATCATCTTTGTATTCTCTCCTTCTGGCGAACCGAAGGTATCATTGTATTATAAATACCATTGATGTTGATTCTTATTTATGAATATAAATATAAATGGCGGGGATTTAATCCTTATCTACATGCTTTATTGTACTTTCGCATTCTTATTCATATTTATATTTATATGTTGAAATGATGAAGGTATGTCCTTCATGACCTTCGTCTGAAGATTATTATATCCAAAGGGAAATAATGTTCCAAAGGACGAAGGTCTTTAACCATTAACAATTGTGTTGCCTTGTTCTTAATTCATAGTGTTTGAGAAAAGTAACCAACATTGGCGCACCCCATCAAAGAAAATTACACAGAATTGGAGAAGGTATTGTATGTTGTATTGATGGCCTCCAGGAAGCTCGACATTACTTCCAAGCATATCACATAATAGTGCCTTCATCACAACCCTTAAAGGACATAATGAGAAACAAAGAAGCTACAGGAAGGGTCAGAAAATGGGCCGCAGAGCTTAATGAATTCACCATTGATTAGGTACATAGATCTTCAATACAATCTCAGGCTGTTAACAGACTTCATTGTTGATTGGACACCAAGGACTCAGGATGAAGAAACAATAAAAGATGTCGAAGCTTGGACGATATTTTGTGATGGGTCTTGAGGGGGCTTCAGTGCAGGGGCAGCTGCTGTCCTAGTTGCACCTTCCAAAGTCAGAACATGTTATTCAATAAAATTGGACTTCAGCTGTATAAATAATATCACCGAGTACGAAGCTCTTCTCTTGGGGCTTCGGAAGCTAAAAGCAATGGGAATAAGAAGGACAATTCTGAAGACTGATTCGCAAGTTATCTCGGGTCATGTGGACAAAAGCAGTAAGGCAAGAGACCCAAAGCTTGAAAAGTATTTAGATGCAGTCCGAAGGTTGGAAGCCTCTTTTGAAGGGTTTTCTATAAAAAATATCCCAAGGGGAGAGAATGAGCATGCAGACTTATTAGCTAAATCAGCGGCACAGGGGCTCCATTTACCTTCGGAAGTATTTTTTGAAACAATAAAAGCACCTTCGGTCTAGCTCATGGAAAGAGCAGTGCTCACAATTTCACCTGTGCATAGTGAAGATTGGAGGACTGAAATTATATCCTTCCTCCAGGGAAACTGTCTTTTAGACAACGAAGGTTATAATAAAAGAATGGAGGCAAGGACAAAACCATATGTAATAATAGAAGGGGAGTTATACAAGCACGAAGTTTGCTCTTCATTGCTCAAGTGTTTATCTAGAATCAAAGGATAAGAATTAATGAAGGAGATACATGCAGGACTATACGAGGCCCACATTGGGTCTAGGCCTCTGCTAGGGAAGGTTTTCAGGCAAGGCTTCTACTGGCCGAAGGCAGCTTCAGATGCAGCAGAATTAGTAGAAAAATGTGAAAATTGCCAAAGATGCGCCAGAGATCAAAAGCAACCTTCGTCTTTGACTCAACTAATACAACCAACTTGGCCACTGCAAAGATGGGGTTTGGATCTATTAGGACCACTCCCACCGGCACAGGGCAACCTGAAATATGTTGTGCTGGCGGTAGAATATTTCTCTAAGTGGATTGAAGCAAAGCCTTTAGCTACCATAACTTCGGCCACAATACAAAAATTCTTTTGACAAAACATTGTTTGTCGCTTCGGCGTGCCGAAGGCTATCACCATTGATAATGGAACTCTGTTCGATGCCGAGACTTTTAAAGCCTTTTGTAGTCAAATTGGTACAAAAATACACTTTGCATCAGTAAGGCATCCTGAGTCAAATGGGTTGGTAGAAAGGGCAAATGGAATCATAATAACGGGAATAACAAAGTCAATTTTCAATCAGCCTAAAGGAAAGTGGACAGACGAATTAATAAAGGTGGTTTGGAGCCATAATACTGTTGTATCAAGATCGACAGGGTTTACTCCGTTCAAGCTTCTGTTCGGTGACGAAGCAATAACACCAGAAGAAGTAAGAACGGGTTCAATAAGAACCTTAGCTTTGACAGAAGATGAAAGTGACTGCCAAATAACAAAAGATACCATAGAAGGGACCAAACTTCAAGCCATAGAACACATCAACAAATACCAAGCCGAAACAATAAAATGGTGTGACAGAAAAGTTCGATTGAAAAACATCAGGCCAGGTCATTTGGTCCTTCAAAGGGTAGCTAACCCCGATATAGTAGGGAAGCTTCAGCTCAAGTGGGAAGGCCCTTTCTTGGTGGTATCTTCGTCAAGACCCGGTTCTTACAGACTGAAGGATATGAACGACAACGACATACCCAGGTCTTAGAATGTGGATGAGCTTCGGCGATATTATGTGTAATTGATGTAATTTTCTTATTTTTTTCCCTATGGCACCCTTTTCCATTCAAGAGGGGAGAAAGGGTTTTAATGGGGCCATAGGTTGTAATTTCCAATTTTTCTTGTTTAGCCCTATGCAATACAAGGGCCAAATTCCCCCAAGAATGTAACATGTAATAACAGAATCCACACCATCGGGTGCAAAAGGACAGGGAGAAGCTACAAAGCCGTTCCTAAGGGAGCGCAGAGTAAGTTCCGAAGCTCAAAAGTCGTCCCTAAGGGGATACAGAGCTAAAATGTCACTTCAGTAAAAAGTGAAGAAGCTACAAAGCCATTCCTAGCGGAGCGCAGAGTAAGTTCCGAAGCTCAAAAGTCGTTCCTAAGGGAATGCAGAGCCAAGATGCCACCTAAATAAAAGGTGAAGAAGCTCCAAAGTTGTTCCTAAGGGGATACAGAGCTTAGCTCCAAAGTCGTTCCTAAGGGGATACAGAGCTAAACTACCACCTAAGTAAAAGGTGAAGAAGCTCCAAAGTCGTTCCTAAGGGGATGCAGAGCTAAAATACCACCTAAGTAAAAGGTGAAGAGACTCCAAAGTCGTTCCTAAGGGGATGCAGAGTCTGGGTGTGGTTTTGTGTGCGTTTGTGACATACATTTTCATGTCTCATCACATCATGTTTGCATTCATATAAGCATTCATTAGACATTCGTAGGGTCATCATCATTATCAAGACATGAAGCACAGGCACAAACAGAAAAGAAAAAAGATGCCTGTCTATGGTGACAAAATGCTTTGTTGAATACGAAGATGCTTCTTCTCAGGTAAACTTCATGGTATATGGAGGCGCTTCGTCTTTAATAAAAAATGCTTCGATGTGAACGAAAAGAAGGGAAGGTGTTTTTCGCCTTCGGCTCAAAAATTGTAAGTGTTGGTTTCGCCCACAGCAAAGCAATTCATACATAGACGAAGAGGTAAGATTATATTACAAGGTATGGATAAATATGTACAATATTCTGTTCAAGTCTCGATTACAATCTTTTGCCAAACAGGAATTTCTAAGTTTTTCCACAGATAAATTGCGACAGGAATCTTAGTCTTTAGGACCTTCGGAACATGCTTCAGTCTAACGGTCTTCGGCACCACCATTCTGCAGATAGATAAAGGTATAAGGCGGGCGACAATCTAATAAAGGTAAACTAAGGTAAAAAACAAAGATAAAAGTTTCATACTGAGTCGAGCAGTTTCCGAGCTTCGCCTCCAGCTAGCTCACACCCGCCTTTTGCCCAAATTTGAGTAATAAATCTGTTTCCGATACTTAGGGCTTTAGCGGGAATATCAACTAAATCTGACGCTGAAAGGCTGAAGGTTGGCTTGTTAACCATTTTTGCATGAGTGCATCTGGCCTTCAAAAACACAGCAGCTGTGCCATGAGAAGCTAACAGAGCACAAAAATCCCCGTGCCCAGTTATAACTTCATCGAGAGCTTCAACCTCATTTTCAATATGTTCGAAGGCCTTGGGGATATCTTCAGCCGAAGGGGCAATTTCTTCAGAGGTAGCCCCAACCGAGTTGAATATTCCTTTCAGACGGTTTACAAAGCGGGTGGCGAAGTCTGTGCACTTGTTCCGAAGGTCTTTCACAGACTCATGTAGCTTCATATTTTCTTAGCTTCGGCCTCACCCCTTGTTTGAAGTTCTTTTATTTCTTGATCGAAGCGCTCCGATTTTTTGTTCAAAATTGTTCGAGCATTGTCAAGTTCCTCGCTTAATTTAGTGTTTTGAGATTGTGCTTCCACGAGGGAGCCTTCGACTGTTTGCAGCAGGAAATCCTTTTTCTCTAGAGAAGCTTCAAGATCTTTTATCTTATTTTCCAAGCCTTCAATTATAATTTCGTTTTTCTTATCTTCGCTATCCTGCTACATTTTCAACACTTTGCTTAACAGCATGCTCTGCAACAACTTATAGTTAGAACATTTAATTCACCACGAAGATAATAATAACAACTTAGTCAAAGGTCTCACCTTGAAGTTGGAATAATATAAGCTACCGACAATATGTTGCCGTCAGTAGCAGCTGATATCAGTCTCTAGCTTCGGAAAGCCGGCACTCTTTGATAAAGTGCCGACTATCTTCGCCCCGGCGTGGTCGCAGATACATCCTAAGACCTCCTCATCAACCCCCCACCAAAGAGCAAAGCCCTCGGTTGGTATCCGCATGACATAGCGAATTCTTTTAACTCCAATTTTTTCTCTTCCGAAAGCTCTTGACCGCCCAGGTGCCGAAGGTCAAAATCTTCTTCGCCCAAAGGACCGGTGTCAATTTCCCTTTCTTTATCTGGCATTATGGCTATGTCCTCCTTTGCAGTCACATCCTTAACTACATTTGATATAAGCCTATCAATATCTGACATTGCAGCTTCGGCTTCACCAGCGTCCTTGATTCTGACATCAGCTTTACCTATAGCTTCGGCACCTGTAGCAGTCACGATTTTAGCCGCCGAAGTTGAAGGCGGTGTTCGTTCAATGGCTTGCATCACATTTACTATTCGTTGTTTCTTCTGTTCTTTTACTTTCTCTGCAGCCGAAGGTTGTCCTTCTTCTGTAAAAATTTTGTCAGTTCTGATCCCAGTGGACTTAGCAGCTTGAAGGGCGGGAAGTCAGTCATTACCTTCAGAATTTCTGCTATTTCGGCAGCAGAGGGCGTCGAAGGAGCTTCTTCTCCTGCCTTCGGCTCAGAAGAAGGCACTATGCTATAAGCTTCCGCTTCTTTGGCTCTTGTGTTGTTCTTGATTTCTTTAAAGCTTTTTCATCTTCCTTTATCAATCGGGCAGCTTGCCTATTGAGAATGCTGACTATTCTTTTTCTTTTTATCCCTTCGGCTCCTTCGTCGAGCTTCTCATAGTCAGGGTAATCAAAGTTTAAGGCATCCATAACACAGTTCAGCCTTCGTTTTGGCCGGGTGCCGAAGGCAACAGTCATCAATTGATCTTCTTTTTTGGTATAATTACCAAGTATTTCGTTGCACATGGTCTCAATCATCTCCAGCCATTCGTTGCAAGGTTTCTTGAATTGTTTCTCAAATTTAAAGCAATAGGGGAGTCGTACAAGCTCATGCTTTTTCCTCCTTCTTTTTTCTTCGGTATCCCCAACCGCTGGAAGTTGGAAATGTTTTGTTTGCCAAATATTCTTGTACTAAGTCCCTAGTACTAATTTCGGCAGCTGCCACTCTAAATTCAACTTCAGCTAGCTGGCGTGGGGAGCCAAGCTGCATGCGGCACAAGGGCCTCGTCATTCCGAAGCTTAATTTCATGGGTCTCATGACCATAGTCATCGACTTCTCCCTTTTCTTCTCGTCCGCTTTCACATAAAACCATTCATTTGTCCACCCGGTTGGCCATTTAGTGTGATAGCCAATTCCTGGAGCCTTTGTATCTTTTCTATATGCAAAGTTGTAGCACCGAAGTTCTTATGAAGACCATCTGCTCTGGCCTTCGTCTGATAGTGTAGTTCATGCACCCAGCAAAAAGCTTCGGCATTAACGCTCATACCCTGGCTTCGGAGAGCCCATATAAAAACACTGATCCTAACAATAGCATTGGGTGTCAATAGATGAAGGTATATCTCAAAGTTCTTTAGAACTTCCCCTATCATGTCATTTAAGGGAAATCGAAGTCCTGCCCAGAAGAAACTCTTGAAAACGACAACTTCATCCTCTTTTGGCTCCGGAACTATTTCCTCCCTAGCAAACCGGACAAGCTTGCTCTCACCCTCCCCGAAATAGCCAAGTTTTCTCATCATAATCATGTCATCCTCCGTTACAGTAGATTTCCCAAACTCAATGTGGCTAGGCTTTGTTGCACTCAGAATACTGTTATCTTCTTCACTCTCATTGTCACTTTCGCCTCTAGCTACAATCTGTTCAGTTTCGGCATTGGAGACACCTTCGGCAGTAACTTCCTCCGACACAACCAGACCCGATTGCTTCATCACTTCTCAAATTGGTGTTGTTTCGGCGATTTCGGTCTCCTCTCCTTCACGAGACACTCTAGCAGTGGATCTTACCCTGGCCATTTGTGTGTTCAGATTCTTTAAGCTGAAGCTGATCTCAGATGACAAAGCGCTTGCTTGAGAGCGCAACGCAGGAAGCTTTGACTATGGACAAAATTTTTAACAGCACAACGACGCTATAGCAATGAATGTTGTGGTAACTCCTCACCAACCCGTCTGTTTATATAGTGTTGCAGGGGGAGAAGGTGAACCTGAAAGTCGCCTAGAGGGGGGTGAATAGGCGGAATTTGAAAATTATAAACTTAAGCGCGCACTACAAGCCGAGGATAGCGTTAGAAATGAATCCTAGTCCGAAAGAGAGGGGAGAACAAATCAACCAAGAAATGAAGCGGATGAACACGGTGATTTGTTTTACCAAGGTTCGGTTCTAAAGAACCTAGTCCCCGTTGAGGTGGTCACAAAGACCGGGTCTCTTTCAACCCTTTCCCTCTCTCAAACGGTCACTTAGACCGAGTGAGCCTTTTCCTTAATCTCCCGGGTCACTTAGACCCCGCAAGGACCACCACACACTTAGGTGTCTCTTGCTTCGATTACAAATCCCTTGAGAAAAGAAATGAGAAAGGAAGAAGGCAATCCAAGAGGCAAGAGCTCAAAAGAACACAAAATCTCTCTCTCACAAGTCACTAAGTGTTTGAGTTGAATTGGGGACTTGGAGAGGCTTTGATCTTTTGAATTGTGTCTAGGAGTGAATGCTAGAGCTCTTGTAATTAATGTGATACTCATAAATCTTGGATGCTTGAAGTGGTGGTGGTTGGGGGTATTTATAGCCCTCAACCACCAAACAACCGTTGGGGCAGGCTACTGTCGATGGGTGCACCGGACAGTCCGGTGCACCACCAGAAACTATCCGGTGCACCAGCCACGTCACCCAACTGTTAGGGTTCTGGAGCTTTTGACCGTTGGAGGCTTTGTCCTATAGTGGCACCGAACAGTCCGGTGCCGCACCGGACAGCTCCTGTGCATTGTCTGGTGCGCTCTGACTCTGCCGCGCACTGTTGTGCACTGTAGTGTTGGCAGTGAGCCGTTGCAGTCGACCGTTGCGCTGAATAGCCATTACTCCGCTGGTGCACCGGACAGTCTGGTGGCACATCGGACAGTCCGGTGAATTATAGCGGAGTGCGTCTGAAGAAACCCGAGAGTGGCCAGTTCAGCCCGTACGGTCCTGGTGCACCGGACACTGTCCGGTGCGCCAGACCAGGGCACACTCGGTTTCTTTGCTCCTTTGTATTTGAACCCTATCTTCAATCTTTTATTGGTTTGTGTTGAATCTTTATGCACCTGTAGATCATATACTCTAGAGCAAACTAGTTAGTCCATTATTTGTGCTGGGCATTCAACCACCAAAATTAATATTGGGACGAAAAGGTTAACCCTATTTCCCTTTTAATCTCCCCCTTTTTGGTGATTGATGCCAACATAAACCAAAATAAATATATAAGTGCAGAAATGAACTAGTTTGCATAATGTAAGTGCATAGGTTACTTGGAATTAAACCAATTAATAATTTCACTAGATATGCATGGATTGCTTTCTTCTATTTAACATTTTGGACCACCTTTGCACCACTTGTTTTGTTTTTGCAAATTCTTTTGGAAAATCTTTTCAAAGTCTTTTTGCAAATAGTCAAAGGCATATAAATAAGATTACAAGAAGCATTTTCAAGATTTGAAATTTTCTCCCCCTGTTTCAAATGCTTTTCCTTTGACTAAACAAAACTCCCCCTAAATGAAATACTCCTCTTAGTTTTCAAGAGGGTTTTAATAGATACCAATTTTTGAAAATTTATCTCTATATGTACCAATTGAAAAGATTGTCATAACAAGATACCAATTGAAAAACAAACATTTGTGAAAACCAAATAGATCTTTATTTCGAAAATTTTTGAAATTGGTGGTGCGGTCCTTTTGCTTTAGGCTTAATATTTTCTCCCCCTTTGGCATTAATCGCCAAAAACAGAGACTTTGAGAGCCCTATATTACTTTCTCCCCCATTGGTACAAGAAAATATGAGTGAAAAGATTATACCAAATTGGAGTGATATGGAGTGACGGCGAAGGGTAAATGATACCGTTAAAGTGGAGTGGAAGCCTTATCTTCGCCGAATACTCCATTTCCCTTTCAATCTACGACTTAGTATAGAATTATACTTGAAAACACATTAGTCGTACCAAATGAAAGAGATATAATCGAAGGTATATAAATGAGCTATGTGTGCAATGTTTCAATCAAAATTCCAAGAATCAAGTATATTTAGCTCATTCCTAAGTTTGCTAAAGGTTTTCTCATCTAAAGGCTTGGTAAAGATATCAGCTAATTGTTCTTTGGTGCTAACATAAGCGATTTTGATATTCCCCCTTTGTTGGTGATCTCTCAAAAAGTGATACTAAATGTCTATGTGTTTAGTGCGGCTGTGTTAACGGGATTATCTGCCATGCAGATTGCACTCTCATTGTCACATAGGAGAGGAACTTTCCTCAATTTGTAGCCATAGTCCCTGAGGGTTTGTGTCACACCCGGTTTTGGAAGGTAAACCGAATGCGAACCATGTACGTGTCAGGATCAGAAATTCACGTACACGGCGATTACATAAATGACTCATCATAGCACAATGCTTCGAATAACAATAAAGAGTAAGTAATAATATGAAAGACTAGAGTCATTTACATAATATAATCAAAGTAAACAGAATAGAAACGTAGCCAACGTAAATAAACCCAGCACAGGCAGCTGACTGGGGGAGGTCGCTAGCCTAATCCTCGAACTCGCCGAAGTCCTGGAACTCCTGGATATCCGCCTCGACGCCTTTTCTTTACCTGAGCATAGATTTCACCAAAGGCAACCTGGTGTTTTGTCAAAGCAAGGTTGAGTACACATCAACGTACTCAGCAAATGTCCCGTTTGGCTGAGGTGGACTAGCTTTATGTGGGGTTGAGGTCAAAGCAGTTACTTTTAGTTGGTCAGATATTTATTATTAGTGGAAGCCAAGTTTTATAATATAACCAACCCGTGAACCATTTCCTCATCGAGGAAACATCATCATCATCATCGAGCCAAAACCATAAATAAAACCATTGTATCTCGAACCATCTGTATCTCTAATCAAAGAGGATCCTAAGGCCGCTCATAACCATGAGCTCGGCTGATATACCAGTTTCTAACACTCTGCAGAGGTTGCACACTTTACCCACGAGTCATGATTCACTTTCTGCCCGGGGAGAGCTAATCCCCATTGACCACTACCTAGGTGGCCTGGCAGGGTATCACTACGTAGCCTTTACAAAGACTCCCCTGGTGCATAGCTGCTCGTTAGGTTTCGCCAGTCGTACAAACGCAGTACACCTCCCCAAGGTGGGTGACTAACAAAACCAAATCGAATGAACCTCTGCATCCCACCTTAGCAGAGCGAGCACTACGCCCGAGCCCCCATTGACGGCCCTCCGGCAAAGCCAACTACACCCCCAGGTTCATCTAATTAATCAGCTAAGGGCGTCCCATTCCACCCTCATGGCTGCACTGTTATCCCGGGTGGTCACTCCATGAACAGGTCCTTACGGAGAGGTACTCAGGGAAAATGGCCCGAGTCCCCTAAAGTATCACAATATCATCATCGGGATAACATCATCATATCATATATATTCACAGCATGTTCATTGATTAAAGTAAAGCAATAGCATGAAGCTAACCATAATAACCCAAAAGGTAATCAATGACATGGTAAATACAAAGCTAGTCAATCCTTAGGTTTCAATTAAGTAACGCAGGACAGTGAATTATAAGTAGATAGGACATAATGGGTCTGAGGACAGTTGCCTTCACCAAACAGATGCTCAGGGTGTTCAATGTTGTAGAACTCCAAGAGCTTGATCTCTTAGTCGCCAGAGCTTGACCGTCGATTCCTCGAAGCTCGGGATGGATCGTAGTCTAATCGCAACGCGAAGCGAAGACAAACAAGCACAAACAAACAAACATATATATGCATAAGAACATTACACCATGCCAAAGAGAACATAATAAAAACATGCAATACGAAATAGAGCTCTCTACTAGGGTCACGAGAGGGAAAGAAACGTTGAACACGAAGCTACGGTTGAGAGATTAGAGCATTAACGCTAAACAAGTATTAACTATAACTTTTAGCTCAACATTATCAAATATAAATATTATACACAGTTTAGTTTCGCTTAACCTGTTACACTAACCACTATCAGTTAAACCAGTAATTTAATTAAAGCGAGATATTCTAAATGAGATGAGTTTATGACGCGTGAAACAACACGACAGCGTGCAAACGACGCGCGGACACGCGCGACATAGCACGCTGACGACACACGAAACAACACGCGCGACAGACGAGAAAACTAAATAGGTAACACATTTATACTAAACACCTGTTAAATAAATAAAAATAAGTTAAGCTAATATTAGCCAGGTTAATGTTTATTATAAAAGCGCGAGATAAACACTACACATTTAATATAATTGAAATAATAATCTAATAAATATTGGTCGAGCAAACCTTAAGTTAATTATCTAAAATATATGACATGACGTATTAACATCGTTAACATGAATGTTTATAAGCTACAAACTATTTATTATCACGCGCAGACATCGCACGACCCACCTGATCGGCACGTGAGATACACGCGAACGATGCGCGGACGACACGCGAATCAGACACACGAACAACATGACGACGACGAGCTCTACACGTGCGAACAGTGCATAGACAGTGCGACGACGTGCACGATACACGAAAGCCACTAACAGACATCGTGTTTATACTAAACATTTACTAATTAAAATATTTGAATAGGCATTAATCACATTAACTTGTATTCATAAAGCGCTAATAAAATTATTAAATTAGTTCTATTTAGATTATTATTCTAAAATATTAAACGAACAAATAATTCACTAATTAATTAAAACTTGTGTCGTGGCAAAATAATGCTACTAACACGCGGGGTAGACGAACGGGTTCGGGGGGTAGACGAGCGTCGTCTACGGGTAGACGATGTCGTCGGGACCCCGACGACACGCTGCGCGTACATGAAGCAACGCGCACAACAGCGCGCGATACGCGCGAGTCAACGCGACTACACGCGCGAACAGCACGATGTCACACAAACGACGCCGCACATGAACAACAACAAACCAATAATTAATTAAAAGTGTTTAAGCTGGTAGTATTCGACTTAATTAAAATTTATATTTATAAAAACCCAAGTTAAAACTATAGACTCGTTCTAATTAAATTGTCATTTTAAATAACCAACAACTAAACAAGAAATGACTAATTGGTGTGAGCGACCATAACAAAAATATTAAATAACACGCGGACAGCGCGAAACAGCGCACGAGGGCGATGGCTACAACAGCGCAAAACAATGAGCTCGATCGAGCGAGGGTACGGGTATGGCTAGACGACGAACGACGAACGATGCGCGCAAGGGTTGGATCGAGGGCGCGCAGGTTGCGCAATGACCACTCCGAACCGGCGACGTCGAGGCTTAGCGCAGGGACGGCTTCACTGGCTGAACGTGCGCGGCTGCTAGAGCACGTGGGGAAGTTGGGCCGCGGGATAGGCCGAGGGGCGCGCGGCGTGGGCTGGCGAGGGGGCAGGGAAGGGTGAGCTAGGCCGGCTGGGGAAAAGAAGGGGAGCTGGGCCGACGGGGGGAGAAAAAGAAGTGGAGCTGGGCCGTCTTGTTTTCTATTTTTCTTCCCCTATTCTTCTATCTATTTCTATTCAAATTTAGATGTAGTTTTTGAATCGAAAATTCCAATATACTTCATGAGTTTGAATGGATGCACCACCACAACAATTCAACATACAATAAAATATCTCGGCATGTTATGCAAAAAAAAATGAAGGACTCTTTTAGAGTTATATTTTACTACACTTAACATATATATACACACACTCACACACAAAATAACTCTCCATTATTTAGGAAAAGAAAATTAAGGAAAAGAGAGGTAACACCTGAATTTGGTGAATATTAGAATACAAAAAAATACCCCCAAATTTAGGGTGTTACAAATCTAACCCCCTTAACAGGAATCTCGCCCTCGAGATTCAATAAGAGGCTAGCAAGAAAACAAGGTTGGTTCATAGGCTTTTCACGGCTTTCTTGAGTTGACTTTGAATCTGCAAGCTTAACCTGCGGACTGGTTGCTTTGACCTTCAGATGCTTGAGACCAAGCGATACACTTCTTGAGGATCCCTTGGACCTGTGGGTTAGGACCCACACACTCTTTCGTTGCACCACTCTGATCTTGTTGGTCGATGTTGATCACATTGTCTTCATTGGGGTTAGCGACTAACCCCCTTAACAGGAGCGTTGATACACACTTGGTGAAGATGCTGTCGACTCTGATCTTGATTGATTAAGAGAAGTTGTAGGATGCCAACCGGACATGTGTAAGAGGGAAGGGTATAGATAGAAAAGGTAAGCGTAGATGTATTAAAGAGAGAAAAGGGAGGGCACCCAGCTACCTAACTATATAACACTCACTTAGTGAACTGATGTTATTGCGGACCAGGGGCCACAACACATCAACACTCATTACAAAGAAGCAAATCAGTCATAACACAAAGACAAACAACACAAGCATACAACAAAAAACATCTCGTTGCTATATGTTCCTTTTAATTAAATGGTGGTCTTCCTTGAAAAGGGAATAACTACTCTCTATGGTTTGTTGAAGGACAAGGAAAAGAACAAGACGTGTAGGATGGGGACACGAGCACAATAAGGGATGGAGTTAAAGTAAGGATTGTAAGCAACTAGGAAAAGGATACGACCAAGGGAATAATGGGTAGAATACTACTAAAGCAGACCTGAGATAAGCATCAAGGCAAGATCTAGTGTTTACGAAGGTAAGGGTGATATCAAACAAAAGCTAAGACTTGCAATGCGGCAGAGGAAAAGGAAATGACCAAGAGCTAGATGGGTAAGACAACACTATTCAACTTAGACGGGGGAGGAGGCTTTATAATGCAGATACGGGATAAGCATCAAGGTAAAGATCAAGGGAGGACAAGGGTTAAAGCGATAACGGAAAAACATGCAACAAAGGATGTATGAGAGGAGATAAATAGACATAAGACCAAGGATATAAGTACCATAAATGATGGAGTTAAGACCGGACCTTCAAATGGAAAAGGAGAGGGTACGTCCAAGGGCAGATAGGTAAATTGCCACTCTCGAATTGAGGTGGAAGAGAGTGGATTTTTTAAAGGGTAGGAATAAAGATGAGTATCAAGGCAAGATCGATGGACGACAAGGTGAGAGTGATAGCAAATAAAAACACAAGGGATGGAATTAACACAAAACCTGTAAGGCGACCAGAAGTGAAAAGAAATCAAAGGAGAGATAGGTAACTCACAACTCTCAAACTGGGTTGAAAGAAAAGGGAGGCTTTTAAAGGATAAGTTCAAGGTAAGCATTTAAGTAGAAGACATAAATATCGCAAGGGTCAAAGGTGATAACCGACAAGGGTATAAGAGAAAAGATGAAGGCATAGAAGAGCCCGTTGTATAAGTACAATAAAGAATGGAGGTATGTCAAGGCTTACCCGCGGTAGAGAAGAGGATGTTGCCAAGGATAAGATAAGCAAAACACCATTCTCAAATTGGGATAGGGGATTGGAGATTTTAGAGAACGGACAGAGTGTAATTACCAAGATAAGATCGACAGATGAGAAAAGTGAAGGTAATGCCGAACCGGAGCACAACAAAGGATGGAGTTAAAAACTCGCAAGCGACAAGGAAGGGGACACGACCAAGTGAAAATAGGTAAAATACAACTATAAGATTGAGACGAAGGAGAAAAGGGGTTTTTTGGACAGGTATAATATAAGCATCAAGGTAAGATATATAGGTGACAAGGGTAAACATGATAATCGTGAAAAGCATAACTAAGGATAGAGTTAAGGCAAGACTCGCGAAATGGCGAAGTGGAGAAATCAATCAAGGGTAAGATAGGTAAGGTTCCAACAGAAGGGTTGAAGTAAATATTCCTTACCGAGGGAAGTTATAAGGAAACAACGAGATCACCAATCATGTGTGAGATAAAATGATCGTTCATGGATCGTTGAGAAACAAGGATGGTCAAAGGCATGTATACTGAAATGTTTTAAATAGGCGTTGGAATATGAAAGTAAGCATATAAAAAGGATAAGCATATGCGAGATTCCAAGGATACGGGCATACCAAGACAAGGGAATCGAAAAAAACCAAAGGATAACGGCTTAACAGCAGAAAAGGAAGGGATCCCAGAAGACTAGAAGTTCATGGACATATAATACTGGAGTGTTTAAGTAGGCAGGAGAAATTCAAATGTAAGTATTTGAAACAAGAGTATTGAAGAATATAGGAGTACGAGCATGTTAATACTAAGAGAACAAAGATAGTCAAGGGGTAACAATTTAATGATGGAAGAGGGAAGAATCCCAATAGACAAAAAGGTTGTGGTCAGGGGCATCTACAAAGATGTCGCAAGCACAAGAGTGAGATCAGATCTAATAGGTTGAGAAAAGTATGGAGCATAATAGAATAAAATACTTTTTCGCAAGGGGGCATATAGGAGCACAACATAGAATTAGTCGAGGTGATTAATATTTTGAAGCAAAATCAAGGATGAGGTGAAGTAATAATCAATAAGTCCTTAAAACGGCCATTGCTACTCTAGGCTAACGGTCCTACAGTCAGCAAGGCTTTGATACCACTTATGTCACACCCGGTTTTGGAAGGTAAACCGAATGCGAACCATGTACGTGCCAGGATCAGAAATTCACGTACGCGTCGATTACATAAATGACTCATTATAGCACAATGCTTTGAATAACAATAAAGAGTAAGTAATAATATGAAAGACTAGAGTCATTTACATAATATAATCAAAGTACACAGAATAGAAACGTAGCCAACGTAAATAAACCCACCACAGGCAGCTGACTGGGGGAGGTCGCTAGCCTAATCCTCGAACTCGCCGAAGTCCTGGAACTCCTGGAGATCCGCCTCGACGCCTTCTAATTTACCTGAGCATAGATTGCACCAAAGACAAACTGGTGTTTTGTGAAAGCAAGGGTGAGTACACATCAACGTACTCAGCAAATGTCCTATTTGGCTAAGGTGGGGTTAAGGTCAAAGCAGTTACTTTTAGTTGGTCAGATATTTATTATTAGTGGAAGCCAAGTTTTATAATATAACCAACCCGTGAACCATTTCCTCATCGAGGAAACATCATCATCATCATCGAGCCAAAACCATAAACAAAACCATTGTATCTCGAACCATCTGTATCTCTAATCAAAGAGGATCCCAAGGCCGCTCATAACCGTGAGCTTGGCTGATATACCAATTTCTAACACTCTGTAGAGGTTGCACACTTTACCCACGAGTCATGATTCACTTTCTACCTGGGGAGAGCTAATCCCCATTGATCACTACCTAGGTGGCCTGGCAAGGTATCACTACGTAGCCTTTACAAAGACTCCCCTGGTGCATAGCTGCTCGTTAGGTTTCGCTAGTGGTACAAACGCAGTACACCACCTCAAGGTGGGTGACTAACAAAACCAAATCGAATGAACCTCTGCACCCCAACTTAGCAGAGCGAGCACTACGCCCCGGCCCCCATTGACGGCCCTCCGGCAAAGCCAACTACACCCTCAGGTTCATCTAATTAATCAGCTAAGGGCGTCCCATTCCACCCTCATGGCTGCACTGTTATCCCGGGTGGTCACTCCATGAACAGGTCCTTACGGAGAGGTACTCAGGGAAAATGGCCCGAGTCCCCTAAAGTATCACAATATCATCATCGGGATAACATCATCGTATCATATATATTCACAGCACATTTAATCTAATTGAAATAATAATCTAATAAATATTAGTCGAGCAAACCTTAAGTTAATTGTCTAAAATATATGACATGGCGTATTAACATCGTTAACATGAGTGTTTATAAGCTGCAAACTATTTATTATCACACGTAGACGTCCCACGACCCACCTGATCGACACGCGAGATACGCGCGAACGATGCGCGGACGACACGCGAACCAGACACACGAACAACATGACGACGACGAGCTCTACACGTGCGAACAACGCATAGACTGTGCGATGACGCGCACGACACACGAAAGCCGCTAACAGACATCGTGTTTATACTAAACATTTATTAATTAAAATATTTGAATAGGCATTAATCACATTAACTTATATTCATAAAGCGTTAATAAAATTATAAAATTAGTTCTATTTAGATTATTATTCTAAAATATTAAATGAACAAATAATTCACTAATTAATTAAAACTTGCGTCGTGACAAAATAATGCTACTAACACGCAGGGTAGACGAACGGGTTCGGGGGGGTAGACGAGCGTCGTCTACGGGTAGACGGATGTCGTCGGGACCCCGACGACACGCTGCGCGTACGTGAAGCAATGCGCACAACTATGCGCGATACACGCGAGTCAACGCGACTACGCGCGTGAACAACATGATGTCACACAAACGACGCCGCACGCGAACAACAACAAACCAATAATTAATTAAAAGTGTTTAAGCTGGTAGTATTCGACTTAATTAACACTTATATTTATAAAAACCCGAGTTAAAACTATAGACTCGTTCTAATTAAATTGTCATTTTAAATAACCGACAACTAAACAAGAAATGACTAATTGGTGTGAGCGACCACAACGAAAATATTAAATAACACGCGGACAGTGCGAAACAGAGCACGAGGGCGATGGCTACAACGGCGCACAATAATGTGCTCGATCGAGCGAGGGTATGGGTATGGCTAGACGACGAACGACGCGCATAAGGGTTGGATCGAGGGCGCGTAGGTTGCGCAATGACCACTCTGAACCGGCGATGTCGAGGCTTAGCGCAGGGACGGCTTTGCTGGCTGAACGCGCGCGGTCGCTAGGGCACGCGGGGGAGTTGGGCCGCGGGATGTGCTGAGGGGCGCGCAGCGTGGGCTGGCGAGGGGGCAGAGAAGGGCGAGCTGGGCCAATGGGGGGAAAGAAGGTGAGTTGGGCCGACAGGGGGGAGAAAAAGAAGTGAAGCTGGGCCGTCTTGTTTTCTATTTTTCTTCCCATATTCTTCTATCTAGTTCTATTCAAATTTAGATGTAGTTTTTGAATCGAAAATTCAAATATACTTCATGAGTTTGAATGGATGCACCACCACAACAATTCAACATACAATAAAATATCTCGGCATGTTATGCAAAAAATAAAGGACTCTTTTAGGGTTATATTTTACTACACTTAACATATATATATACACACACACTCACACACAAAATAACTCTCCACTATTTAGGAAAAGAAAAGAAAATTAAGGAAAAGAGAGGGTAACACCTGAATTTGGTGGATATTAGAAAAGAAAAAATATCCCTAAATTCAGGGTGTTACAGTTTGCCTCATTCAAAGTAATTGCACACAACAATGGCCTGCGGCAATGTACTCGGCTTCGGCGATAGAAAGAGCTACTGAGTTCTGTTTCTTTAAAGCCCAAAACATTAGGGATCTCCCCAGAAACTGACAAGTCCCTGATGTGCTCTTCCTATCAATTTTAGACCCTGCCCAATCGGCATTGGAATATCCTATTAAATCAAAAGAAGATCCCTTGGGGTACCAAAGTCCAAACTTAGGAGTATAAACTAAATATCTCATGATTCTTTTCACGGTCTTAAGGTGAACTTCCTTAGGATCGGCTTGGAACCTTGCACACATGCATACAGAAAGCATAATGTCCGGTCGAGATGCACATAAATAGAGTAAAGATCCTATCATCGACCGGTATACCTTTTGATCTACGGACTTACCTCTCGTTTCGAGGTTGAGATGCCCATTTGTTCCCATGGGTGTCTTGATGGGCTTGGCATCCTTCATTCCAAACTTCTTAAGTATGTCTTGAATGTACTTTGTTTGGCTGATGAAAGTGCCATCTTGGAGTTGCTTGACTTGAAATCCTAGGAAATACTTCAACTCCCCCATCATAGGCATCTCGAATTTCTGTATCATGATCCTACTGAACTCTTCACAAGTAGATTTGTTAGTAGACCCAAATATGATATCATCAACATAAATTTGGCATACAAACAAATCTTTTGCAATAGTTTTAGTAAATAGTGTAGGATTGGCTTTTCCGACTTTGAAGCCATTAGTGATAAGGAAATCTCGCAGGCATTCATACCATGCTCTTGGGGCTTGCTTGAGCCCATAAAGCGCCTTTGAGAGTTTATACACATGGTTAGGGTACTCAGTATCTTCAAAGCCGGGAGGTTGCTCAACATAGACCTCTTCCTTGATTGGTCCATTGAGGAAGGCACTTTTCACGTCCATTTGATAAAGCTTAAAGCCATGGTAAGTAGCATAGGCAAGTAATATACGAATTGACTCAAGCCTAGCTACGGGTGCATAAGTTTCATCAAAGTCCAAACCTTCGACTTGTGAATAACCTTTGGCCACAAGTCGGGCTTTGTTTCTTGTCACCACACCATGCTCATCTTGCTTGTTGCGGAATACCCACTTGGTACCTACAACCTTTTGATTAGGATGTGGAACTAAATGCCATACTTCATTCCTCGTGAAGTTGTTGAGCTCCTCTTGCATAGCCAGCACCCAATCTGAATATCTTAGTGCATCCTCTACCCTATATGGCTCAATAGAGGAAACAAAAGAGTAATGTTCACAAAAATGAGCAACTCGAGATCTAGTGGTTATCCCCTTATAAATGTCACCGAGAATGGAGTTGACGGGGTGATCTCGTTGAATTGCTTGGTGGACCCTTGGGTGTGGCGGTCTTTGACCCTGAATCTCTTGATTATCTTCCTTGTCTTGATCAACTTCATCTCCCCCTTGATCCTTGTCCTCCTCTTGAGGTGGCTCATCCTCTTGATCTTCATCTTAATTTTCTCGAGCCTGATCCTCATCTTGTGTTGGTGGAGATGCTTGCATGGAAGATGGCGGTTGATCTTGTGCTTGAGTGGGCTCTTCGTATTCCTTACGACACACATCCCCAATGGACATGTTCCTTAGCGCGACGCACGGAGCCTCTTCATCATCTAGTTCAACAAGATCAACTTGCTCCACTTGGGAGCCATTAGTCTCATCAAACACAATATCATAAGAAACCTCAACTAATCCAGTGGATTTGTTGAAGACTTTATATGCCCTTGTGTTTGAGTCATATCCTAGTAAAAAGCCTTCTACAGCCTTAGGAGCAAATTTAGATTTTCTACCTCTTTTAATAAGAATAAAACATTTGCTACCAAAGACTCTAAAATATGAAACATTGGGCTTTTACCGGTAAGAAGTTCATAAGATGTCTTCTTGAGGATTCGGTGAAGGTAGAGCCGGTTGATGGAGTAGCAGGAAGTGTTAATTGCCTCAGCCCGAAATCGGTCCCGTGTCTTGTACTCATCAAGCATGGTTCTTGCCATGTCCAGTAGAGTTCTATTCTTCCTCTCCACTACACCATTTTGTTGAGGTGTGTAGGGAGAAGAGAACTCATGCTTGATGCCTCATCCTCAAGAAAGCCTTCTGTTGGGGGCCTTCGTCCTCCAAAGGTCCTCAAAAACATGATTTGACAATGTTTTCCAAGTGAATTATATGAACAGGTATCTTCGAACTCAGAATTATGAACATGGAGTACGGTCAGGACGAAGCCTAAGCCAGACGAAGGGGGATTGAGATGAAGGACGGGCTGATTACCAAGCTGCACGAAGGATGGTGCACAGCCGAAGCTATGCGCAGGAAAGCTTCGTCTAAATAGCAGAAAGGGGAACCGACTTAAAGATGAAAAGACTACTTAGGCCTTAATAGATTCCCATAAGTCATTAACAAATGTAATGGGCATGAATGTAATTTTGCATGGGCTGCGTCCCACGCCTATAAATAGATGAACAGTACTCCCGTACTGTTCATGCGGACGGGACATTGGCTTTTGGCGTCACACTTGTACTTTTGCTGTCCTTCAAGCCGAAGGTACATTTGTAACCTGCGATCATTTCTATTTTTCTATATCAATAAAATAGAAATGATCTAATAATAATATTTATGTTAAGTTTCATATTCTGTATGAATGCTTCATCATTAACTCTTGTAATTACGAAGGTATGTTTGTCATGACCTTCGTCCGAAGTTCATTATATCCCGAAGGGAAATAATGTTTCAGAGGACGAAGGACTTTATCATTTAACACTTTTATGTTGCCTTGTTCTTAATCCGAAGCATTTGAGAACAAGTCCCCAACATTGGCGCCCACCTCCGGTGAACTCACTTCCACTTTGAGTTTTTGAACACCTTCGGAAGCCATAAACCTTCGCTATGGCGCCGAAGAAAGCTTCAGCGACTGGGGCTGCAGCCCTGCAACCGCTGGACCCTAATCAGGAGACTCTCTCTCTTCGGGAGGCCCGAAACCAGAAGAGAAAGGCTGCCAGCCCAACGCCTCAAGAGGATGAGCTAGATCAAGAGATCAGAGATATGGAGATGCTTCATCAACAGGTGCAAAGGAAGAAGGAAAAGATGGCCAGGCTAGCTGAACTGCAAAGGCAGATAGACGAAGCTTCTGAAGAAGTTCGTCATCTTACTCACGATGAGCAGAACCGAAGGCCTCAACAAAAAGACCTTCATCAGGAGGGTTTTCTCAACGAAGACGACTGGTATGACAATTTCCACCATGGAAATTTTGTTTTTGATGATGCTTCTCCTCTATCCGCTGAGCTGCAGGCTACACCTTGGCCTCCGTCCTACAAGCCGCCCCAGCTTCCCATATTCGATGGCCATTCAGACCCGAAGCAGTTTTTGATGAGCTACGAAGCAACAGTATCTTCGTATGGTGGCAATGCTGCAGTCATGGCAAAGTCTTTTGTTATGGCTGTCAGGAGTGTTGCTCAAACCTGGTATTCTTCCCTTCGACCAGGAACGATTACTTCATGGCAAAAACTGAAGGACATGTTGTTAACCAGCTTTCAAGGGTTTCAGACGAAGCCGGTCACTGCTCAGGCCCTGTTTCAGTGCACACAGGATCACGAAGAATACCTTCAGGCGTACGTCACGAGGTTCTTGCGTTTGAGGGCGCAGGCACCAACGGTGCCCAACGAAATCGTCATTGAGGCCATGATCAAGGGACTTCGGCCTGGACCTTCAGCTCAGTACTTTGCTAGGAAGCCTCCTCAAACTTTGGAGAAGCTGCTTCAGAAGATGGACGAATATATTCGTGCCGACAATGATTTTCGCCAAAGAAGGGAGGAGGCTTTCAGGTTTTCTGAAATGACCAGGGGCTTCGGAGGAAGATTTTATCCGAGGCACGTCAGGTCAATTCACAATTCTACTCAAAATGATGATAAGGGGAGTCAGCAGCACAGGCCGCAGTGCTCCTCACAGGCTTCGGGTCAACAGCAAAGCTTCTTCCGGCCACCAGCTCCAAGAGGCAGAGGCGCCAGGGGCTTCGGCGGAAGATTTGGAGATCAACCAAGGAGAATATTTTGCTTGTTCTGTGGTGAAAACAAGGGCCATACCACCAGGATGTGCCATGTTACCATCCAGAAGCAAAAGGAGATAGCCGAAGCTGCAGCACAACAAGCTCAGCCGAAGCAGGTCATGCATACTGCTTCGTACCATCCGCCTTACATCCCAGAATACGTAGGCAATCACCCTGCAGTTTCTGTTGCTTCGGCGAGTCAACCCCAAGCTTCCTGGCAACAGCCTCCGCCTCCACCACCGTTGCAACAAGGTCAACAGCCAGAAGGGGGCCAGTATGCTCCACATCAAAGGGACTTCAGAGAACAGTCCGAAGCTCGCACAGTCAATAGCACTGTGCCAGAGTCGAAGCACATCTATTGACAAATATCCTACCTTGATAGCAGTCTTTTTCATTCAGTTTTATTTTCTGTGTAATAAAGGACATTTTTTAGTTTTCATGTAACAGTTTCGTTGTTTGCCACAAGGAAAATGTATTTTCTCCACAGGCTTAAGTTACTGAAGCTTAAAGATTTGCAATAACAAGGAGGACCTTCGAATTATCAAAAATCCTTCGAAGCAACAAAAAGTCGTTCTAAGGAACGCAGAGTAAGTTTGCTGAAGTCACAAAAAGCCGTTCCAAAGGGAGCACCTTTCTTAGTAGTATCTTCGTCAAGGCCTGGTTCGTACAGATTGAAGGACATGGACGGCAACGAAATTCCAAGATCTTGGAATGCGGATGAGCTTCGGCGATATTATAACTTGATGTAACTTTTTATGTTTTTTCTTTTCTTTTTCATGGCACCCTTTTCCTTTCTAAAGGGGGAGAAAGGTTTTTAATGGGGCCATCACATGTAATTTCCTTTTTAGTTTTATAAGAGCAAAATCCCCCAAAGAATGTAAATGTAAAAGCTGAGAACGCACCATCGAGTGCCGAAACTGAAAAGGTGAAGAAGCTCCAAAGACGTTCCTAAGGGAATGCAGAGCTTACAGCGAAAAGTCAACGCTGATACCGCCGAAAGTAAAAGGCGAAGAAGCTCCAAAGACGTTCCTAAGGGAATGCAGAGCTTACAGCGAAAAGTCAACGCTGATACCGCCGAAAGTAAAAGGCGAAGAAGCTCCAAAGTCGTTCCTAAGGGAATGCAGAGCTTACAGCGAAAAGTCAACGCTGATACCGCCGAAAGTAAAAGGCGAAGAAGCTCCAAAGTCGTTCCTAAGGGAATGCAGAGCTTACAGCGAAAAGTTAGCGCTGATACAAAAAGATTGTGTGTTTCACGGGGATGTGTGTATATCTTCGGAACAAATGTCATCTACATAACATAACATCATCACATCATTTTGCATAGCATAAGCATCATACATCATGTTGCATATGGCAAAAGAAGGGGACACAGTGTCGACCTTCGGAAGAATGCTTTGAGAAAGTGAAAATCGTGCTAAGTCACAAGGGGATACAATATTGATCTTCGGAATATAGCTTCGGAGAATGTTTTCACGAAACTTGGATATTCTTCATCAGAGCACTACGGATATTGTTGTGATGCATAAAAGTTTTTCTATCTTCACGAAGCATGAAAAGAAGGGAAGGTGTTTTTTCGCCGAAGGCTCAAAAACGGTACGTATGTAAGGTTTCATGCATCGTAAAGAATCGAATCATTAAAAGCAAATATATTACATTCAGGGTTATAAAATGTTACACATATTTCATTTCAGAAGTTTTTACAATAGTGCTTAATCTTCTCTCAAAACAACTTATGCAGCTTCGTTCAGGAGTCGGTTAACAACTTCATCCATGATAGCTTCAGCCATCTTTTTAATTTCCTCGTCTCCTTTCGGGTGAGGGCCCGGAGACGCTTTAGTAGGATCTGAAGGAGGACAGGATACGGCCACATTGCTATTACAAATTGCGAACGAAGTTTAAAACCAAAAATTACAACACAATAAAAACCATTAGCTAATACCTATTTGCCCTTCGGGCTCTGAGCTTTTGTCAGCGGCCTTAGCTACTTCTCTAGCGTCGTGAATGCCCTTCTCACTTTTCTGAATAATTTCTCGGGCCATTTCTCGGCCACCATTGTCCCAGACGTCGGTGAAAAATTTTCCACCAGCCTGGCTAGCTTCGGCCGAGGGATCTTTAATATCTTCAGGAGATAAGCTGGCTTCGGATTGTGCCAGAGCCTTAACATGATCGCAGCCTTTTTTCTCCAACATAGTAGCAATCCCCCTGGCACCCGAGAAGGCACAAATGTCTCCGCGACTGTTTAGAATTTCTTCGAAGGCTTCAGCCTCATGGCTGATCCATTCGATCGGTCCTTCTGGGTTACCTCTCACAAAATTTTCCTCACTCGAAAATGCGCCAACGCTGGCGAAGCTGGTTTTTATTTTCTTTACACATTCCATGGATTTTTCGTAGCACCTTTTCTTAGAAGACCGAAGCTCTTCAACGGTTCCTTCCAAATGACTAGCCCATTGGTCGCTGCATTCCCGTCTCGTTTCTTCAAGTATGCGTTCTTCTTTCGCTCGGGCCAATTGCTTCTGAAGATCGTCAATCTCCTGCTTTTGAGCTGCAACTTGTGCTTTAAATGCAGTTTCGTTCTCCTTTATTTTATCCACCAATGTAACTAGAATTTTGTCCTTTTCCAGGGCTTCGTTCCTTAGTTTGATAACCTCTGTCCGAAGGTTGTTGAAAGCAATTTCATAGCTTTCGTCTTCGGCATTCTTTTGCGCTCTCAGCGCGTTGCTTAGTATTAAGCCCTATATGTAAAAAGTTAGTATAAGAATAAAACAATAGATTTCGAATCATAAATTTTCAAAAACGCGCAATTCTCGCACCTTCAGGCTATTATAAGCAAGGCTATCCGCAAGATCCTCCTTCGTCATAGCGCATAGTCCAGCTTCAAGCTTTGGAAACCCCATACTCCTAGCCATCTCCCGGCAGACAGATAATTCTTTGTTGTCAGGGAGGCAGTATAGGAAGTCATCTTCGTTTGTCCCATTGAACACTAGTGCCCCCTTCGGATATTTCAATTCTCTGGCATAGTGATTGGCTTCATAAACCTCTTCTTCAGATAATTTCTTCCCCGAAGCATGTCGCACAATGTAATCGCATATGTTGGAAGGTGCTTCGGGGGCGGCAGTGTCAATTTCTTCAATCAAAATTGGCTCTGACATTTTTATTTTTTCTTCGGATTCCAAAGGTTGTTCCTTGGTGGGCTCTGAAGGCCCAGCTTCAGCTTCAGGTTGTTGCTTCGAAGCTTCAGCAACTAAAGCTTCAGTAGACACTTCAGAAAGTTCAACAGTCTTCTTTGGAGTTATGCTTGAAGACTTAATTGTCTCCAAAACATCTAGCACGTTCACCATTCTTTTTCTTTTCGGGGTCACCGATGGACCCTTTTGATTTTTTATTGTCTCAACACTTGTTGAAGGACTTAAGATTCCCAATATTTTTGGTCCTTCAATTCCCGGTTTTTCTGCTTTCTCTGCTGAAGGTGCTTCAGCTTTTTCTTCGATCTTCGGCACTGGAGCTGGTTCTGTAGTTTCGGTGGCCGAAGAGACTTCACCAATAAACTCAGGCACTGTGGCCGGTTCAATAAAACGTGCCCGGTGGGTGAGCACCTTTATCTTTTTTCTTTGCGGCGCTGGCTCACTAGAAGCACCGGTGGCAACTTCTGTTGCAGGAGAAGTATTTTTTCTTTTGCGGCCTGGCACCGGATAATGATGGTCAGGGTAGACAAACCCGATTGCATCAAATACCCGGTTGAGCCTCTTCTTCTTTCGGCCTCCGAAGGCTGCCGATAATGCAGTATTCTCGGCCTTCGAATATACCCCAAGCAGTTCGTCACTC
Organism: Zea luxurians; assembly: GCA_029449295.1. Taxonomy (NCBI): domain Eukaryota; kingdom Viridiplantae; phylum Streptophyta; class Magnoliopsida; order Poales; family Poaceae; genus Zea; species Zea luxurians. The sequence goes on along the minus strand of JAOPSE010000005.1, from coordinate 4,200,715 downwards.
AAGGTTTCAATGCTTTTTAACCAGTCGTCATCAGGTTCAACAAACTTATCCCCGTATTTGAATGTGTATTTTAGTCTGACCAGTCCACCTTCGTCAGACTCTTTGCTCGTCTCCTTCGGCATTTCCCACTTCCCTGCAAGTGGCCACACCCTGAAGGCAATGTGCTCTTGGACCAGATCCCTTGTCCCAATAAAAGAGCAGACTACGCCAAAGGCTCTTTGGCATTCTTCGGCTGCTCCATCCATTTCAACCTTCGGCTTTCGGAGTCCGAAACGTTGCCAGATAGGGCGCATAATGATACTTTTAACATCTTCCTGCGTTGTCAAGTCATTCTTTACATAGAACCATTCTGTCATCCAGGCACCGGGCCATCTCTTCCGAAAGGTTGGCACGGGGCAGCTTGACCCGGAGCGGGCACCGAAGCTGTAACAACCAAAGTTGTTGTGATATTGTTCTTTCCCCCAGGGCTTCGTCTCTTATACCAACTCATGAATTTTGCAAAAGCTTTTAGCATTTGGTTCTAAACCTTGGCTTCTCACAGCCCAGACAAAGATTCCCATTCTTATGATAGCTTCGGGAGTAATTTGATGAAGGTAGATTTGAAATGTCTTCAGGACTTCGACAACAAAGCTGCTTAGGGGGAACCGAAGCCCAGCCTTGAGAAAGCTTCGGAAGATCACGACCTCATCTTCTTCGGGGGTAGGAGAGGTTTTTTCTCCAGCATCAGCCCTCACAATAGATATATCTCGAAAATATCTCCCCCTCATATTGTCAATATGACTCTGCTTAATAATGGTTTTCCCGAAAACTGAGTGACTTGGCCGCCATGGTCGATCTTCGGATTCTCCCCCATCGCTTTCTACATCATAACTGTCGCTGTCACCAGTATCTTCAGATAAACCTTCTAAAATCTCTTTGCTGATCTTTTCTGTATTGGTCTTCGACATTGCCTCAAGAAAGCCCAGGTTCTTCTCTTCAGAGAGACTTAGCTTCACCTCGATACCAGCTTTCTTCTCCTCAGACATCCCTTCGGAAATCTTACTTCTCGCTTCCGAAGCTTAAAACTAGGAAAGAAAACAAATATTTTTGGGCAGAAAGCTTGATAAGCAGGAAAAACAGATGGCAAAGAAAGCGTGCCAAATAAATTGTGGCGGGCTCCTATTTATACACTCGATATAACGGAAACTGTGTGGTCCCGCGTGTCAGTGACTTTTGCTATTCTAGCAAAGGGAAGGTGTTTTTTCGGACCTTCGGCTTAAGGCCTTCGTCCATATCGCAATCTGAATTTATCACTAACAAATTAATATTGCGAGGGGCTACTGTTGGGGGCCTTCGTCCTCCGAAGGTCCTCAAAAACATGATTTGACAATGTTTTCCAAGTGAATTATATGAACAGGTATCTTCGAACTCAGAATTATGAACATGGAGTACGGTCAGGACGAAGCCTAAGCCAGACGAAGGGGGATTGAGATGAAGGACGGGCTGATTACCAAGCTGCACGAAGGATGGTGCACAGCCGAAGCTATGCGCAGGAAAGCTTCGTCTAAATAGCAGAAAGGGGAACCGACTTAAAGATGAAAAGACTACTTAGGCCTTAATAGATTCCCATAAGTCATTAACAAATGTAATGGGCATGAATGTAATTTTGCATGGGCTGCGTCCCACGCCTATAAATAGATGAACAGTACTCCCGTACTGTTCATGCGGACGGGACATTGGCTTTTGGCGTCACACTTGTACTTTTGCTGTCCTTCAAGCCGAAGGTACATTTGTAACCTGCGATCATTTCTATTTTTCTATATCAATAAAATAGAAATGATCTAATAATAATATTTATGTTAAGTTTCATATTCTGTATGAATGCTTCATCATTAACTCTTGTAATTACGAAGGTATGTTTGTCATGACCTTCGTCCGAAGTTCATTATATCCCGAAGGGAAATAATGTTTCAGAGGACGAAGGACTTTATCATTTAACACTTTTATGTTGCCTTGTTCTTAATCCGAAGCATTTGAGAACAAGTCCCCAACACCTTCGATTTGAGAGTTCTTGAACTCCGTCCCATTGTCGCTTCTTATCTTTTTGATCCTTAATTCGAACTCATTTTGAGCTCGTCTTAAGAGTCCTTTTAAGGTCTCTTGGGTTCAAGATTTTTCCTGCAAAAAGAATACCCAAGTGAAGCGAGAATAATCATCCACAATTACTAGACATTACTTACTCCCGCTGATGCTTATGTAAGCTATCAGGCCGAATAGATCCATGTGGAGTAGCTTTAGTGGCATGTTCGTTGTCATTATGTTCTTGTGTGGATGATGAGCGCTTTCCAGCTTGACATGTGCTACAAATCATGTCTTTCTCAAAATGAACATTTGTTAGTCCCAAAATGTGCTCTCCCTTTAGAAGTTTGTGGAGATTCTTCATTCCAACATTGGCTAGTCGCTGATGCCAGAGCCAACCCATGTTAGTCTTAGCAATTAAGCAAGTGTCAAGTTCAGCTTTGTTAAAATCAACTAAGTATAGCTGACCCTCTAACACTCCCTTAAATGCTACTGAATCATCACTCCTTCTAAAGACAGTAACACCTATATCTGTAAAAAGACAGTTGTAGCCCATTTTGCATAATTGAGATACAGAAAGCAAATTGTAATCTAAAGAATCTACAAGAAAAACATTGGAAATAGAATGGTCAGGTGATATAGCAATTTTACCAAGTCCTTTGATTAACCCTTGATTTCCATCCCCGAATGTGATAGCTCGTTGGGGATCTTCGTTTTTCTCATAGGAGGAGAACATTCTCTTCTCCCCTGTCATGTGGTTTGTGCATCCGCTATCAATTATCGAACTTGAGCCCCCGGATGCATAAACCTGCAAAACAATTTAGGCCTTGTTCTTTGGTACCCAAACAGTCTTGGGTCCTTTCACGTTAGAAACAAGCACCCTAGGTACCCAAACACAAGTCTTTGAGCCCTTGTGTTTGCCCCCAACATATTTGGCAACTACTTTGCCTGATTTGTTAGTAAGCACATAAGAAGCATCAAAAGTTTTGAATGAAATATTAGGTTCATTTGATGCAATAGGAGTTTTCTTTTTAGGCATTTTAACATGTGTAGAATGCCTAGAGCTAGATGCCTCATTCTTATACATAAAAGCATGGTGAGAAACAGAATGAGATTTCTTAGCATAAATTCTCCTAATTTTGTGTTCGGGATAATCAGCAGGATATAAAATATAGCCCTCATTATCCTGAACCATGGGAGCTTTGCCCTTAACAAAGTTAGACAAATTCTTAGGGGCATTAAGCTTGACATTGCTTCCTTGTTGGAAACCAATGCCATCCTTAATGCCAGGGCTTCTCCCACTATAGAGCATGCTTCTAGCAAATTTAAATTTTTCATTTTCAATTTCATGCTCATGAATTTTAGCAGTTAATTGAGCTATATGATCATTTTGTTGTTTAATTAAAGCAAGGTGATCATTTATAGCATCAACATTAACATTTCTACATATAGTACAAATAGTAACAGGATCAACAGTAGACATAGAGGGTTTGCAAACATTTAATTCATCTATCTTAGCATGTAATATGACATTCTCATTTCTAAGACAGGAAATAGAATCATTGCAAACATTTAAATCTTTAGCCTTGGAAATTAAACTAGCATTTTGGTCTTAAGGCTAGAAATTGATTCATTTATCAATCTTACATTTAAACTAGCATTTTCATTTCTAAGATTGGTAATTAAATCATGGCAAATGCTAAGCTCCTTAGTCAAGTTTTCACATTTTTCTACTTCCTGAGCATAAGCATTTTTTACTTTAACATGCTTTTTGTTTTCTTTAATAAGGAATTCCTCTTGGCTGTCCAAGAGTTCATCCTTCTCATGAATGGCACCTATCAATTCATTTAGTTTTTCTTTTTGTTGTATGTTAAGATTGGCAAAAAGAGTAAGCAAATCATCATCCTCATCTTCACTAGAACTACCCTCATCACGAGTTGTAGTATACTTGGGGTTGGTTCTAGTTTGTACCTTCTTTTTTTGTCGTCCTTCGCCATGAAGCACTTGTGGCCGACGTTGGAGAAGAGGAGTCCCTTGTTGACGGCGATGTTGGCGGCATCCTCGTCCGAGGATGGGTCGGTGGAGCTCTCGTTGGAGTCCCATTCCCAACACATGTGGGCATCGTCGCCCTACCTCTTGTAGTACTTCTTCTTCTCCTTCTTCTTCCCCCTCTTGTCGTCGCCCCTGTCACTATCACTAGACATAATACATTTAGCAATGAAATGACCAGGCTTACCACATTTGTAGCACACCCTTTTGGAGCGGGGTTTGTAGTCCTTCCCCCTCCTTTGCTTGAGGATTTGGCGGAAGCTCTTGATAATGAGCGTCATCTCCTCATTGTCAAGCTTGGAGGCGTCGATAGGGAGCCTACTTGATGTAGACTCTTCTTTCTTCTCTTCCGTCGCTTTGAAGGCGATGGGTTGCACCTCGGGTGTTGAGGTGGCGCCTTGCTCCAAATTGACAATATGTTTGGAGTCTTTGATCATAAGTTCAAAGCTCACAAACTTGCCAATTACTTCCTCGGGGGACATCTGTTTATATCTAGGCTCTCCTCGGATTAGTTGCACTTGAGTAGGATTACGAAAAACAAGTGATCTAAGAATAACCGTGACCATTTCATGGTCATCCCACTTGGTGCTCCCGAGGTTGCGCACTTGGTTGACCAAGGTCTTGAGCTGGTTGTACATTGCTTGTGGCTTCTCTCCTTGGTTGAGGACGAATCGACCGAGCTCTCCCTCGATCGTCTCCCGCTTGGTGATCTTGGTCACCTCATATCCTTCGTGCGCGGTCTTTAGGACGTCCAAATCTCCTTGGCACTTTTTAACCCTTGCACCTTATTATACTCTTCTCGACATAAAGAGGCGAGGAGTATAGTAGTTGCTTGGGAGTTAAAGTGTTGTATTTGGGCGACCTCGTCCGAGTCGTAGCCCTCGTCCCCCACCGTAGGTACCTGCGCTCCAAATTCAACAATGTCCCAAATGCTTGCGTGGAGTGAGGTTAGGTGATGCCTCATTTTATCACTCCACATACAATAATCCTCACCATCAAAATATGGTGGTTTGCCTAATAGAACGGAAAGTAAAGGAGCGCGCTTAGAAATACGGGGATAATGAAGTGGCATCTTACTATACTTCTTGCGCTCATGGCGCTTAGAAGTGACAGACGCGGCGTCGGAGCCGGATGTGGAGGGCGACAAAGAGTCGGTCTCGTAGTAGACCACTTTCTTCATCTTTTTCTTCTTGTCACCACTCCGATGTGACTTGATGCGAGGAGGGGATCCCTCCTTGGCTTTGGTGCCGGACTCCCTTGATGGGGCCTTCCCATGGCTTGTGGCCTTCTCGCCGGTGTAACACCCTAGGTGTTAAGCGCCACTAAAATTTAAGCATGACATCATCTTGAACATCAGCATCCCATGTGATTATTCCAAAAAGGATAATCATGTGTTGCATTCACTTTAAAATAATATAACTTGTAATGCTTATGAATGTTTGTGATAAAAATGTGTGTCGCTTTGTTAAAAGCTGTATTTAAGAATCGAAATTTTATGTTATGTTCTCAGATAAAATAAAACTGGAGAAAGCTTTACTTTTATTTCTGGGTAGAAAAAGTTTATTTTGTTATCAGATAGGTCATTTGGGCAAGTACCAAGGGGCTAGTCACTAAATAATTACCAACATGTGGAAATAATAATTTTAAGAATCAAAATTAGACCTTGCGGCTTGTGTCGCACTAGTTCGGATCAACATGTATCTGTTGATATAAAAATTTGAATCCGAAATTGAGTCAAATAATATTATTTAAATTGTTGTAGTATGAATTTTAGTATAGATGTGTCATAATCTGAAAATCAAACTTTGGAGTGTTTATTGCATTAAAATGTATATCGGCAAGGAGGTTATATAATAATTAAGTATATATACAAAAAAGAGAAGAACGGAGATAACGTTATTGCTTCTTGGAAATATCTCATGTACGATTCTTGGGTTTAACGTTCAATTCCCTGAAAGTTTCTATACGTCTCCTCCTTTGTCCCAATCGACGCTGGCTCCTAGGGATATTCTTCACCGCCCTCCTCTCTTCTTATCTCCAGCCGTTCCTATCCTGTCCACTTCCTAGAAAATTCCTAGCCGCTCGTGCAATCTCCGGCACGCAGCCTTGGACATCGCCTCATCTCCTCAGCTGCTCGCCCTGTCTACGCGCCAGGCGACGTAACCAGTAGCCTCTGCTCGCTGGCGTCGTGCTCCTCTGAATTCGACGCTCCGCTGTCCTGCGAGCTCAACCGCGCCGAACTGCCAAGCCAGTGGCCGACATGCTCTGTCCTCACTGTCCCTGCTCGTTCCCCTGCTGCAAGTTGTCGGGCAACCTGCAGCTCGGACTTCACCATCGGCTCTTTGCGTGCTCCGCTGCACCAGATCGCCGCGTCACCGTGAAGCTACATGCCTTGCCTTGCCTTGCCTTTCGCTGCTGCTGTAGCCGAGTCGTCATCGCCCAAGTGCTGAGCGCTCTGAACTTGCCACCGTTCTGCAGCCCTGCCGTCGACTCTCTACTCGTCTCGCTATGTTGTCATAGTTCACTATCCTCGTCCTCGCCGTCTACCTTGCCGGTTCGTAGTTGACTGTTATTTATTTAGAACGGTTGGCCGAGTACTTAGTTTTATTGGTGTCGTCATCTCCTGCAGCTCCTCGCGCTCAACAAGCTGTCACGCTTGGCGTGTTTCCTCCGTGTGACCTCACGCGTTCCTCTCGCTTCATCCGGAAGCTAGTCGTGTGGTAGAGCAGGTATGGTTATTTGGTTCGAACGTATGTGTGGATGCGGGATAAATTCTAAAAGAAATAGGTTCTTGTTGTGGTCGGCTGCCGTTAGAGCCATCGTCCGATATCTTATGTTTGTGCGGGTGGATCGGCGAAGAAAGAAACTAGTTTGTGTAAAAAATGAAGTTTCGGACGATTTTTTGCCTGATGCTTGGTGTGTTACCGGAGTCGATTTCGTCACTATTTTGGCGAATCTCCACTCGGCTTTGTATTGCATAGGGTTAGATTTTCTTGGAGTATATTTTGATTTGATTGGAGCGTATTCCGTTAGTCGTCGATTATCTGCGTAATTAGAAATACATTTTTCGTCAGTTGTCAATTATCCACTTAATTAGAAGTATCTTACCATGGAATAAATAACTTAATAGTAGTGTTGGGGACTTGTTCTCAACTGCTATGAATTAAAAACTAGGCAACACAAAAAATGGGTTAAAGGTTAATACCCTTCGTCGTTCGAAACATTATTTCCCTGGGGATATAACGATCTTCGGACGAATGTCATGAAGGACATACCTTCATGATCATAGTATACTTAGATGAAAGGCGAAGCATATGAAACATGGGAAACAACATGAATAATTGAATGATGTTATAATATACATTTATTGTTATTTAATCATGAATGAATATAAACAATATTGAATTACATTCTATACCTTTGCCTTGACAGAAGGTGAAAGTACAAGCGTGATGTAAGAATGAATACCAGTCAGCGTGAACAGTACAGGGATACTGTTCATCTATTTATAGGCACAGGGCGTAGCCTGTGTGGATTTACATTTGTGTCCTTTACAACCGGTTACAATCATAACACAAATTATCATGGGCCAATTGGTCTTTTCATCTTTAAGTCGGTGCATTTGAAGGTACGCTACGAAGCTCCCTGATTGGTAGCTTCGACACTGCTTCTGTTTTGATCTTCTGAAGGTGTTTCTTCTCACAGGACCTTCGACGACGAAGCAGACCCCCAACAGTAGCCCATTCACGGTGCCAGATCAGTTTTTCATAACGAGCTCGACCCGTGAAAAATTCTCTTAGGCTTCGGAAATGCCGAAGGTCCAAAAAACACCTTCCCTGAGCTCGTTGTCGAGAAACGATTAAATATTCCGAGTGCGAGGTGGTCCCACCATATGACGGGTACGCGCGATCTAGTGATTCACCTTCTCGCGCAATGTGGTCCACCGTTCAGTGGGTGCGGGCGACTGTTCAGCGGGTGCGAGCGGCTTGACGATTCACCTTCCCACCTGCATCACTATATAAACAGACGGGTAGGTATGAAGTTACCATAGCATTTATTACTATTGCACTGTTGTGTTGCTGAAAAATTTGACCATAGCCGAAGCTTATTCATCGTATTCTCAATCAGAGCATCGTCTTGGTTTAGCTTCATCATAAGAGGGAGCTTCGGCAAAATTGCAAAAAGTCATCAACTTCGTCAAAACCGTAAGAAATTCAGTATCAAATGGCCAGAGTGCGTTCAACTGCTAGAGTTACACGCGACGAAGAGGAGGCCGAAGCTGCCAAGACTGCCCCAATCTTCGAAGTAATGAGGCAATCGGGACTGGTTGTGACAGAGGGTGCTTCTGACGAAGGTGCACCTGCTGCAGAAGCTGAACAGGCTGACATTGAAGAGGGTAGTGCTGATGAAGAAGAGGTAGATTATAACACCGTCATGTCATCCAAACCCAGCCACTTGGACTTTGGAAAGTCTACTATCTCTGAGGCTGATATGCCCATGATGATAAAGCAAAGGCTACTTCGGGGAAGCCGAGAAGAGGCTGATTCGTTTTGGCGGGGAAGAAACCACTCTGAAGCCAGAAAATGATGAGGTGGTAGTTTTCAGAAGTTTCTTCAAAGTAGGATTGAGGTTTCTTTTGCATGAAAATGATTGGGGATGTTTTTGAAGATTTTGAAATTTATCTTCATCAGCTAACTCCTAACGCTATCGTTAGGCTCATCGTCTTTATCTGGGCTCTCCGAAGCCAAGGAGTAGACCCGCTTGCCGAAGCTTTCTGCCGGGTGCACGAGCTTCATTATCAGATGAAGGCTAGAGAAGATGGGCTACACGAGAATTTTAGCTGTTACAACTTTGCTTACCGCAATGATATGAAGACTCCGGTGATCATCTATCGCACCAAATGGCCAACCGGTTGGGAAAATGAGTGGTTCTATGTTAAGGTTGATGAGAAAAAGGAGAAGATAGTTCAGAGCCCACTGGACCTAACCTTCGGGTTAACTAGGCCCCTGTGCGACATGCTGCAAGGGTCACCATGCCGAGAAGCTGTGGGCGAATTCTGAGTTGTGTCTGAGCATATCGGTACTAGAGATTTGGTGCAGCAATACTTAGCCAATAGAGTATTTCCGACGTTAAAGGAATGGAATATGTCGAAGCTTAAAGGAGAAAAGAAAAAGAATGAACTTGTTCGACTGCCCTATCACTTCAAGTTCAAGAAACATTTCAAAGAGCCTTGCCAAGAATGGTTGGAAATGATTGAAGCTATGTGCAATGAAATTTTGGGCAACTATACTAAGAAAGAAGATCAATTGATGACCGCGGCCTTCGGCACCCGACCGAAATGAAGGCTGAACCGAGTAATGGATGCCCTGAAATTTGAATACCCTGACTATGAGCGGTTAAGCAAGGGTGCCGAATGGCCAAAGCGAAAAAGAGTTGTCAGTGTTATAAAGAGGCAAGCTTCTAGAATGATAGAAGAAGATGAGAAAGCTTTGAAAAAGAAAAAATCTAGCCCTAAGCCGAAGGTGGCTGTTCCGAAGAAAAGAAAAGTTGCGGCTGCGAAGCCAAAAACAACTGATATAGAGGAAGAAATTCCTTCAACGCCTCCTGCTGCTGACGTGGAGGAAATTTTAAAGGTAATGACCGAATCTTTACCTCTCAAGCTAAGTCCACTAGGGCCACAACTGATGAAGCTTTTACAGAAGAAGGAGGAGCCCACGGCAATCAAGAAGCCTGTTGAAAAAAGGCGAAGGATTATTACTGTTATTGATGCTATTGAAGAAACGCCACCGTCGGCTTCAGTGTCAAAAACACCAGCTGTCGAAGCTGCTCCCACCGAAGCTACAACTGCCGAAGCTAGCGGCGGCCGAAGCCACAAATCTTGAGAGCGCATTTTTTGATATTGATAAGATGATTTTGGATATGGCCACGGAAGAAACTGTTGCAACTGCCGAGGAAACCCTAGCCACAGTGCTTGGAAAAGGGGAGAAGGTGTTTAACAAAGAGAAGAAGATTACCGAAGATATTTTGGAGGAAGAGGACTTCAATTTTCAAAACATGATTGGTCAAGAGTTATCCAAGGCTGAAAAAGAGGAGCTAAGAGATTATGCTATATCTTGCGGCTACCAGCCAGGAGCGTTGCTCTTCGGTGGCGTTGACGAAGAGAGCTTAGGATGCCTCCGGGACCGGACTGGAGCGAAGGTTGTCAGCACTCTATCGAAGAGTGTTGGCTTTCTGAAGCTTGAGGCCGACCTCAGCAGATACCGGCGGCAACATATCGTCGGTAGCTTGTTTTATTCTAATTTTAAGGTAAAGTTCTTACCTTAACTTTTTATTGTTTTCGAGATGAAGGTTACTTCTGATGAAGGTTATTTTTTCAGAGTCTACTACTAAGTAAAACCTTGAGGATGCAACAAGACCTCGAGGACAAGAAAAATGAGATTATAATTGAGGGATTAGAGGGCAAAATTAAAGATCATGAAGCTGTTCTGGAGAAGAAGGATTTCGTGCTTCAAACAATGGAGGGTTCGCTGGCAGAAGCCCAAGCCGAGATTTCTAGATTAAACAGTGAACTCTCCACGAAATCAAAAAGCTTCGAATAAGAGAAGAAGGATTTTGATGCAAAGCTTGAAGCTGAAGTTGCAAAGAGTTCGAACTTGAAAAAGTCATTGAAGGAACTTCAAGATAAATGTCTGAACTTCGGCAACCGGTGCGTGCAACGACTAAAGCAGGTCTTCGACTCGGTTGGAGCCAGTTCTGAAAAATTTAAACCTTCAGCTGAAGACCTGCCAGGCATCTTCGATCATATTGAAGGCGAAGTTGATGCTCTTGATGAAGTCATAGCTAGGCATGGTGACTTCTGCGCTCTGCTAGCTTCTCGTGGCACAGCTATTGCTTTTATGAAGGCTGGTTGCACGCACGGGAATATTGTAAATAGGCCGAACTTCAGCTTATAACCAGCGGACTTGAATGACATCCCCAACTTGGCCCGAAGCATTGGGAACAGATTCGTAACTCAAATTTGGGCGAAGGGTGGACGAAACTTAGCTGGTGACGAAGCTCGAAGTCACCTCAAGCCGGTAATAACCTTATGCCTGCTGCTTTACCTTTCTCCTTGAAATTTGTGCTTTCCTTATACTACTTTGTTATGTACAGGATGACGAAGCCGAAGATCAATGAACCGAAGCTTGTTGGGAAATGACGAAGCTACTGCAAAAAAGTTTTAGAGAAAATTTTGAATTAACTTTGTAGAAAATATTGTAATCTATGAATTAAACATTATTCTGTAAATTTGTCAATACCTTGTAATATATTTCACCTTTTCATTCATGAATGCATTGCTTTGATATGGACAAAAACTTGTACTTTTTGAGCCGAAGGCGAAAAACACCTTCCCTTCTTTTCGTACACAACGAAGCATAAATCTGCTTCTTTTGTATTCGTCGAAGCCTTGTCATTAAAACCGAAGCAACTGTCTGTGCTCTATGATATGATGATGATGATCCTATGAATGTCTAAATGAATGTATATGAATGCAATGAATGATGTGATGTAATGTGCAAGTGAATTTCCAAACACACGTACAAAGCCACATCCAGACTCTGCATTCCCTCAGAAATGACCAAAATCTCTTTGTCGTTTATTTTTTGGCTTCACCGCTTATTTTTCGGTGTAAGTTCTGCATTCCCTTAGGAACGTCTTTTGAACTTCTTCGCCTTCTATTTTGGCGGTGTCACCGTTGACTTTTCGGTGTAAGTTCTGCATCCCCTTAGGAACGTCTTTTGAACTTCTTCGCCTTCTATTTCGGCGGTATTTGACTCTGCATTCCCTTAGGAACGACTTTTGAGCAGAAAACTTATGCTACGCTCCCTTGGGAACGACTTTTTGTAGCTTCGTCGTGCTCTGCATCCCCTTAGGGATGACTTTCGAGCTTCTCCCGGTTTTTTTCCTTTTTCTGCACTCGATGGTGCATGCTCATATTTTACATTTTACATATTTTTGGGAGATTTTGCTCTCGTAGAGCTGAATAAGAAAGGAAAAATTACAAACTATGGCCCGTTAAAAACCTTTCTCCCCCTTTGGAAAGGAAAAGGGTTGTAACATCCCAAAATCCCAACCCAGGTTTGAAACCCTAACCCCCCCCCCTAATCCCCCCCCCCCCTTGGTTTTATTCTTCTCCCTAACCCTACCCCTAGGTCACCCAATCATTTGCATATACTTAAAATGATTTGAAGCACCTCACATAGACCACATTTATCACCAAGTTCATTTAGAGAATTTTTGTTAAGAGAAAAAGAAACAAAATGACACAAAAGTAGAAAAGAAAAAGGAAAGAATTAGAAAAAGAAAAGAAAAAGGAAATCCCTCTCCCCTCTCTCGGCTGGGCCGACTTCCAGCCCAGCTCGCGCGCGCCCGCCTCCCTCCCCTCTCTTTTCGGCCCAGGCGGCCCAAACCGCGCGCCACTCCCGCCCGCTGACAGCCCGACCCCGCCCGTCAGCGCCCCGCCCCTCTCTCTCTCGCGCGGACCTCTCTCACTGGCAGCCCGACCCCACCAGTCAGCTCCTTCTCCCTCGCCCATCCCTCACCGGCGCGATCGCCGCCGAGCACCCCTCGCCTCGTCGCCTCGCCATTAATGCTCGCCAGCCTCCGCGACAACCCCGCCACTGTGCCCGAGCCGTCCCCTCATCCTCAGCCTGCCCGAGCCGTCTCGTCGCCGTTTGCTCCATGCCCGCCATCATGGAAGCTCGTCGGAGCTCGCCGTCCCCTCCATCCCTCTCCCCCTCCCGGGCGCCTATAAAAGGGACAGCCGAGCCCGAGCCCTCCACACCAGCCCCGGCCATCTCCTCCACCCCTCCCCAAGCTCAATTGAGCTAGCAGCGCCGCCGTGCTTCCCTCCACCGCTCCGGTAAGCTCCCCTCTCCCTCCCTAGCGACCTTCCGTTCAATTAAATAGTGCCAAGAGTTCCGCCACACTTCCACGTTCACGACACGCCACCTCCCCCACTCTATTTCGGTCGGAAAACTCACCGGCGGCTTCGCCGCCGCGGACACCCGCCACCGTGCCGCGGACCGGCCGCCCTAGGCCCCCGCAGGCGAAATTAGCCCTGCCCCTGTGATCCTCATCTACCACTCATGCTCCGCCACCGCTTCCCCGTCGCAAAACCGGACCGACGGCGAAGAACCGTCGCGGATCCCCACCGCCGGTCGAACCCCGGTCGAGCCCCTCCCCCCCTCCGTTGTCGCCAACGCCGTCAGCCCCCTCCTCTCTCCCTGGCTGGTGGGCCCGCGCCTCCGCGCCGTCCCCCGCCGTCTCCCCAGCACAGCTGGGCCAGCTGGGCCGCCAGCCTCGCCCGCGCCCAAGTGGGCCGAAAATTCCCCCCCCCCGGCCCACAGGGAAAGGAAATCCTTTTTCTTTTTCTTTTCCCATTTCTTTTTCCCATTTTCCCATATATACTTATATGCTGATATTTTATGCACCAAAAATAGTTTAAATAAATTATTAGGGCACAAAAATAATAAAGTATAACAATTTGCACACTCCACAAAGGTCACTATGTTTGATGTATTGTTTTTGTCTATGTTTAATTAGCGGAAAGGGATCCGATCCTCCGGAACTCTTAGCTCCGGAAGAAGGGCAGGAACCCGACCCCTCCGAGATTAACCTTTTGTGCCAGGAAAGCTTCGACGAAGGCAAGTCCATCCTTCCCTTGATGCATTATTTACCTATTTCTCTCTACCACTGCCTATGCCTGGATTATGGGATGGGAATCGAATTGCATGGTAAGCATGAGAGAGCCCGCATTAACTATTATTTCGATTAAAAGATATGGGACAAGTAAAAAGGGGTATAAGTGAAATGTTTTCCAAAAAGAGTGCGATGAAGGGTACTCACCCTCATCACCTAGTGAAGTAGGATGATCAGGGACTCCCTGGTTTAGGGGAGGGCCTAAGGTGTTGGCTCAGCTGGTTTAGGCGTGAGCAGAAGGATCGTCCTCTCATATAAGGACCGGTTTGTCATCTTTCATTACCTGTACTCTCAAAAAGTACAACCACTCGAGGCTGTGTGGGCAGCCACTCAATCTGAACTCGTACGGTCCCACCCCAGGGTTATGAAGGCTGGGGTAGCACCGGGAGGATAAGGAAGGGGAATGTTTTGTCCGGTTTGGACATGGTGGTGGCCTGACTCCTTCCGGTATAACCATTAAGGTTCGGACGTACAAGGAAGGAAAGAGTTTCGGATTCGGGTCTCATTGGCCATGAGATCGCAGAGCCGGACTAGTGGGTAAAGTGTACCCCTCTGCGCAGAGTCTAAACCTATTCGAATAGTCCGTGTCCACTGGTATGGACGAGTCTGGTATGGTATGACAATTAGTGTTTCTACTACAACTGGGAACAGGGAAACGTGTGTGTATGTTCTGGAAAGAAAGTAGTACCACGGGAGCGGGAAGCTCAGTGGTGGTCAAGCAAGTGTTACTTCTATTGTTTTGGGAAAACCCTAACTATTGAATACTGCCTTTCTCTGAAAAAGTATGAGTGACTTCAACTCCACCATAATAAGCATGTACAATATAGGTCACTTTCTCTTTACGGGAGCCGGATGGGCTTGCGGAATACCTAGTGTATTCACCCAGATTTGTTTATGTTTTTCAGCAGCTGAAGACTTCTTTTCTGCTATGCTTGATTGATGGGGTTGTGTCTTCACCCAGTTCTGCCTATGGCCTGGGCTATTTTATCTTCCACTGCGCTTTATTTATTTATTTTTCGGCTCACTTTCGAGCTTGTATCCCCGGTATTGTAATAACATTATTCAGACTCTGTAACTATTTGAAGTAATGAATGTGATTACTAGCCTCCTGGGACTAGTAATTGTATCACATTTAAGTCCCAAAGGATCAGGACGCTTCAGGTGGTATCAGAGGCTATAGGACTGGCCGTAGACCACAACCCTGACCTTAAAAGTTGCCTTAACAAGAAAACACCTCTTACCTCCAAGAAACACTCTTTCCCCTTTTCCCCGATATTAATAGACCTTTCTTTTCGTCTACCAGATGGAAAACCCCTGGGTGATTAGGACTTCCTATTGCTCAGAGGAGGAAGGCTTTCCTCACCTTCTTCGAAGCTGCGCACTGCGCTTGGGGATCCGCAAGAAGCCCGAATATGTCTGGAAAGAGTACCGTGAAAATGGAATGGAAAAGTGCTCTATGGCGGTCTACTTGGGAGAAAGCCGGAACTACCCAAACCACCCTCCTTTCCAAATTACCTTCATCGGGCACCGCTTCCCAGACACATGCCAGAGCATCGCTCGAAAAGCCCTCAAACAACTGTGCCAAAACTATAGTCGAGAGATCTTTGAGACTCCCCTCCGATATTTCCCACCCAGCAACAAAAACACCCCAACCTGGAAGAAAAGACTCCAGGCTCTGTCAGGAGGAGATCCCATAGAAGATGATCCCACTATCGTCTACATGGCCGGATACCTCCACACCCTCGACAACCACTACGATGAGCTCTCCTCCCATTGTACCCACCTAAACTCCCGAGTGGAAAGCCTAGAGCAGCAAGTCAAAGAGCTTACACAAGAGAAGGCATCTCTCCAGGAGAGTCTCAGCATAGTGGAAGGCGAGGAAGCCAACACCCGTGAGGCCTATCGGACCTTGAAGATAGACTTTGACAAGAAGCTAAAGGCACTCGCCCCCAAAAAGAAGATCCAGAAGAAGACCACTAACCAAGGATGCCAGACAGAGAAGAAGAAGAAGAAGGCCCCTCTAGCCCTACCTCCCCCCAGAATCGATGACTGGTCCGACGAAGAAGATGTATCCCTAGCCAGCCTCGATGATCTTCTCAAGGCATTTGGGGACACCTTAGACAAGGAACTCGCTAGCACCTCGAAGAACGCCCTCGTGTAGTCTTCCCCTGTAGTAGTCTTATGCTTGTAATGTGATGGTGTAATGAATAAAATAACTTGGTTGAGAACAATTTGCACATGCATAATAGTGACTCTCTTCCCTGGCAGATGGCTTCGGATAAAACCACGCCTACCGCCTCAGGGATCGGAGCAGGTTTCCCCCGAAGAGCTGAAGGGGAAGTCGTTAGAGAGGAAAGTGAAACCCACCTCCCCGCACCTCCACCCCTACCCTTAGACCTAGCCCAAGTTCTAGCCAATCAGACCCGACTCATCGAGGTCCTCACTCGAAATCTGGAAAATCAACGGCCAAATGGGGGAAGACCGCAAGACAGAATGGGGGACTTCCTGAGACTCAAACATCCCACGTTCGCCGGATCAAGCAACCCCCTCGATGCAGACGATTGGATGCACACGATCAAAAGGAAGCTGGAAGCCATTGGTTGCCCAGAAAATCAGCGTGTTCAACTGGCTGCCCACCAACTCTCTGGGATGGCCTTAGCCTGGTGGGACACCTTCAACGTCACCATCAGAGATGCTACCTGGGCGGAATTTGAAGCAGCTTTCCGGGAGCACCATGTGCCCCAAGGATTGGTACAGCTTAAGGAGGACGAATTCCGAGAATTGACTCAAGACGGAAGATCTGTCAGCGAATATGTGCACAAGTTCACGGAGTTAGCCCGCTACGCGCCAGATGATGTCAATACTGAGAGTAAGAAGATGGCCCGTTTCCTCAAGGGACTCAGGCCAGAACTCAAGACAATTCTGGCTAGCCAAGACTTCCTCAACTTCTCTCACCTTTCCAACAAGGCCATGCAAGTTGAAAGAGCTAAGGAGGAAGAAAAAGGACACCTCAAAAGGAAGTTCCAGGTTCTCCGGGCACAACAGCAGGACCGGCACCAGAAGACTCGATCATTTGGGTTTCCACCCAAGGGGCCCAACTTCAGTAGACCAGCTGGACCCACTCCGTCACGATTCAGCCAGCAGAGTCAGAGCTCTTTCCATTCTCCCTTGGTGGCAAGCAACCAACCTCCGGCAAATGCATGTTGGCACTGCGGTGATCCAAGTCACTTCAAGAACAACTGTCCACAGCTGAAGCCTCAGGGACCCGCCTACTCCAACTCGGTGAATGGCCCCAAGAATACCTCGGCACCCGCCCCCAAGGCGCCCTCCGCCGTCAGCCAGCAGAACAAGACTCCGTACCAAGGAAGGGCACGTGTAAATCACGTCGATGCCCAGGAAGCTCAGCAGGCTCCGGGAGTAGTACTCGGTGAGTTCCTTGTTGAATTTACTCCCGCTACCGTACTTTTCGATTCTGGAGCATCCCACTCTTTCATAGCCACTAGCTTTGTGGAAAAATATGGCATTCCCTCTACTCTCCTAGAGATTCCTTTGGTCACCCGAACCTCGGGGTCCGACCTCTTATGCCAGCTAAAATGTTCCCAAGTCAGAATCCTTTTAAGTGGGGTAGTATTCCTGGCAGACTTAACCGTCTTGCCATCCAAGGGAATTGATGTAATCCTAGGGATGGATTGGCTAACTAAACACAAAGGCATCATCAGTTGCGCAGACAAGACAGTCCTCGTCACCGACAAGCAGGGAAAGTCAGTCTCTTGCCAGGCACAGCCACCCGCTAGTGACCCAATGATGTTCAATATAACAACGGAAAGTATATCAGTAGTAGAAGAATTCATGGATGTGTTTCCCGAAGAATTGCCAGGAATGCCACCAGAAAGAGAAGTGGAGTTCTACATAGATCTAATTCCTGGAACAGCACCCATCGCAAAGAGACCATACCGCATGGCTCCAACTGAGTTAGCAGAACTGAAGCTTCAAATCTCAGATCTTCAGCAAAAAGAGTACATTCGTCCCAGCTCATCACCTTGGGGAGCGCCAGTCCTGTTCGTCTCTAAGAAGGATGGAAGTATGAGAATGTGCATTGATTACCGATCGTTAAATGAAGTCACCATCAAGAACAAGTATCCACTTCCTCGGATCGACGACCTCTTCGATCAGCTTCAAGGAGCCCAGTACTTCTCCAAGATAGACCTGAGGTCTGGTTACCACCAATTGAGGATCAAGGAAGCGGACATCCAAAAGACTGCATTTGTCACCCGGTACGGGCAATATGAATTCACAGTAATGTCGTTCGGACTGACAAACGCACCCGCCTTTTTCATGAACCTCATGAATAAAGTGTTTATGGATGAGCTAGATAAGTTTGTCATAGTCTTCATCGACGACATCCTTATTTACTCCAAGAACCGCGAAGACCATAAATTTGTGTGGACCCCAAAATGTGAAGAAAGTTTCCAAATCATAAAAGAGAAACTCACAACGGCACCCGTTCTATCACTGCCAGATATTCATCAAGATTTTGTCGTCTTCTGTGATGCCTCGAGGCAAGGCTTAGGGTGTGTGCTAATGCAGAACGAGAAAGTCATTGCTTACGCATCACGCCTACTCAAGCCGCACGAGCAGAATTACCCCACCCATGATCTGGAATTGGCAGCCATAGTGCATGCCTTAAAGATATGGAGGCATTACCTAATCGGAAACAAATGCCATATTTTCACCGATCACAAGAGTCTGAGGTACATATTCACTCAACCTGATCTCAACCTCCGTCAGCGAAGATGGTTAGAGCTGATCAAGGATTATGACCTAGAAATTCACTATCACCCCGGGAAGGCCAACGTGGTAGCCGACGCCCTCAGTCGAAAGCCATTCGGAATAAAAGGGACCAACTTTCTAGAAGACTGGAAGAAAGAATCTGCACAACTAAATGCATGTCTGGAAATCAACGACAGTCTCGAAGTCAAGCCAATGCTAGAAGATCTCATCGGCAAAGCTCAACATCTAGACCCAGAGACGGCAAGGCTTGTGGAGAAAGCCCGCAAGGAACAACTCTCGGACCTCAGGACAGATAACCAAGGAGTCCTTTGGTTCAAACATCGTCTGTGTGTACCAAAAGGGGAGGCCCGAGAAGTCCTACTCAAGGAAGCTCACGACTCGGCCTACTCCATCCACCCCGGAACCACCAAGATGTACCTGGACCTCAAGACCAGATACTGGTGGAAGGGGATGAAGAAAGAAATAGCTCAGTATGTGGCCCGATGTGACATCTGCCAATGGACGAAGGCCGAACACCAAAAACCTGCTGGCCTATTACAACCCCTCCCGATACCTGAATGGAAGTGGGAAGAAATAGGCATGGACTTCGTAACCGGACTACCCCGGACGCAGAAAGGGAATGACTCCATCTGGGTAATAATAGATCGCCTCACTAAGGTAGCCCATTTCATTCCAGTGAAAACTACCTTTGGAGGAGCCACCCTTGCCCGAATTTACCTCAAGGAGATAGTCAGACTCCATGGAATCCCAAGGAAGATAGTATCAGACAGAGGAACCCAGTTCACATCCAAATTCTGGACAAGCCTTCAGAAAGCTATGGGCACCAAGCTAGATTTCAGTACCGCTTATCACCCTCAGACAGATGGGCAGACAGAGAGAGTCAACAAAGTCCTTGAAGATCTCTTAAGAGCATGTGTGTTAGCTTTTTATAGAAGTTGGGAGTCGAGTCTACCCTACGCAGAGTTCTCCTACAACAATAGCTATCAGTCCAGCATCAAGATGTCACCATTCGAAGCACTGTATGGACGAAAATGCCAGACCCCTCTCATGTGGTCCAACGTGGGGGAAAAAGCACTAGAAGGACCTGCCTTTGTCAAGGAGGCAGAGGAGAAAGTTGCACTGATCCGCAGAAGGTTGCTTGAAGCTCAGAGTCGACAGAAGAGTTACGCAGACAACAGGCGGAGGGAACTCCGATTTGAGGAAGGAGACTTCGTCTACCTTAAGGTTTCTCCAATGCGTGGTGTCAGGAGGTTCCAAGTCAAAGGGAAGCTAGCCCCACGTTTTGTAGGTCCCTATCCCATCATTGGCAAGGTAGGACCCGCCGCATACCGCCTGGAACTACCAGAATCCATGTCCGACATCCACAATGTGTTCCACGTGTCCTAGCTCCGCAAATGCCTGCAAGCACCAGAAAGTCACCTCGAAGAAGAGACAGTGCAGATTCAGAAAGACCTTCAATATCGTGAGAGACCAGTGAAGATTCTTGATTCGGCAGTCAGAAAGACCCGCACCTCAGAAGTAAAGCTCTGTAAAGTTCAGTGGAGCAGAGAAGGAGAAGAGGAAGCCACCTGGGAGAGTGAGGACTTCTTGAGGAGGGAATACCCTTACCTTTTCCCAAAACCAGTCTAAATCTCGAGGGCGAGATTCCTTTAAGTGGGGTAGGTTTGTAACATCCCAAAATCCCAACCCAGGTTTGAAACCCTAACCCCCCCCCTAATCCCCCCCTTGGTTTTATTCTTCTCCCTAACCCTACCCCTAGGTCACCCAATCATTTGCATATACTTAAAATGATTTGAAGCACCTCACATAGACCACATTTATCACCAAGTTCAT
This sequence comes from Zea luxurians, assembly GCA_029449295.1. Lineage (NCBI taxonomy): Eukaryota > Viridiplantae > Streptophyta > Magnoliopsida > Poales > Poaceae > Zea > Zea luxurians. Next base: position 4,180,243 of record JAOPSE010000005.1, on the reverse strand, counting down.
TTAGAGAATTTTTGTTAAGAGAAAAAGAAACAAAATGACACAAAAGTAGAAAAGAAAAAGGAAAGAATTAGAAAAAGAAAAGAAAAAGGAAATCCCTCTCCCCTCTCTCGGCTGGGCCGACTTCCAGCCCAGCTCGCGCGCGCCCGCCTCCCTCCCCTCTCTTTCCGGCCCAGGCGGCCCAAACCGCGCGCCACTCCCGCCCGCTAACAGCCCGACCCCGCCCGTCAGCGCCCCGCCCCTCTCTCTCTCGCGCGGACCTCTCTCACTGGCAGCCCGACCCCACCAGTCAGCTCCTTCTCCCTCGCCCATCCCTCACCGACGCGATCGCCGCCGAGCACCCCTCGCCTCGTCGCCTCGCCATTAATGCTCGCCAGCCTCCGCGACAACCCCGCCACTGTGCCCGAGCCGTCCCCTCATCCTCAGCCTGCCCGAGCCGTCTCGTCGCCGTTTGCTCCATGCCCACCATCATGGAAGCTCGTCGGAGCTCGCCGTCCCCTCCATCCCTCTCCCCCTCCCGGGCGCCTATAAAAGGGACAGCCGAGCCCGAGCCCTCCACACCAGCCCCGGCCATCTCCTCCACCCCTCCCCAAGCTCAATTGAGCTAGCAGCGCCGCCGTGCTTCCCTCCATCGCTCCGGTAAGCTCCCCTCTCCCTCCCTGGCGACCTTCCGTTCAATTAAATAGTGCCAAGAGTTCCGCCACACTTCCACGTTCACGACACGCCACCTCTCGCACTCTATTTCGGTCGGAAAATTCACCGGCGGCTTCGCCGCCGCGGACACCCGCCACCGTGCCGCGGACCGGCCGCCCTAGGCCCCCGCAGGCGAAATTAGCCCCGCCCCTATGATCCTCATCTACCACTCATGCTCCACCACCGCTTCCCCGTCGCAAAACCGGACCGGCGGCGGAGAACCGCCGTGGATCCCCACCGCCGGTCGAACCCCGGTCGAGCCCCTCCCCCCCTCCGTTGTCGCCAACGCCGTCAGCCCCCTCCTCTCTCCCTGGCTGGTGGGCCCGCGCCTCCACGCCGTCCCCCGCCGTCTCCCCCGCACAGCTGGGCCAGCTGGGCCGCCAGCCTCGCCCGCGCGAGCGACCGCGCCCAAGTGGGCCGAAAATTCCCCCCCGGCCCACAGGGAAAGGAAATCCTTTTTCTTTTTCTTTTCCCATTTCTTTTTCCCATTTTCCCATATATACTTATATGCTGATATTTTATGCACCAAAAATAGTTTAAATAAATTATTAGGGCACAAAAATAATAAAGTATAACAATTTGCACACTCCACAAAGGTCACTATGTTTGATGTATTGTTTTTGTCTATGTTTAATTAGCGGAAGAGGGATCCGATCCTCCGGAACTCTTAGCTCCGGAAGAAGGGCAGGAACCCGACCCCTCCGAGATTAACCTTTTGTGCCAGGAAAGCTTCGACGAAGGCAAGTCCATCCTTCCCTTGATGCATTATTTACCTATTTCTCTCTACCACTGCCTATGCCTGGATTATGGGATGGGAATCGAATTGCATGGTAAGCATGAGAGAGCCCGCATTAACTATTATTTCGATTAAAAGATATGGGACAAGTAAAAAGGGGTATAAGTGAAATGTTTTCCAAAAAGAGTGTGATGAAGGGTACTCACCCTCATCACCTAGTGAAGTAGGATGATCAGGGACTCCCTGGTTTAGGGGAGGGCCTAAGGTGTTGGCTCAGCTGGTTTAGGCGTGAGCAGAAGGATCATCCTCTCATATAAGGACCGGTTTGTCATCTTTCATTACCTGTACTCTCAAAAAGTACAACCACTCGAGGTTGTGTGGGCAGCCACTCAATCTGAACTCGTACGGTCCCACCCCAGGGTTATGAAGGCTGGGGTAGCACCGGGAGGATAAGGAAGGGGAATGTTTTGTCCGGTTTGGACATGGTGGTGGCCTGACTCCTTCTGGTATAACCATTAAGGTTCGGACGTACAAGGAAGGAAAGAGTTTCGGATTCGGGTCTCATTGGCCATGAGATCGCAGAGCCGGACTAGTGGGTAAAGTGTACCCCTCTACGCAGAGTCTAAACCTATTCGAATAGTTCGTGTCCACTGGTATGGACGAGTCTGGTATGGTATGACAATTAGTGTTTCTACTACAACTGGGAACAGGGAAACGTGTGTGTATGTTCTGGAAAGAAAGTAGTACCACGGGAGCGGGAAGCTCAGTGGTGGTCAAGCAAGTGTTACTTCTATTGTTTTGGGAAAACCCTAACTATTGAATACTGCCTTTCTCTGAAAAAGTATGAGTGACTTCAACTCCACCATAATAAGCATGTACAATATAGGTCACTTTCTCTTTACGGGAGTCGGGTGGGCTTGCGGAATACCTAGTGTATTCACCCAGATTTATTTATGTTTTTCAGCAGCTGAAGACTTCTTTTCTGCTATGCTTGATTGATGGGGCTGTGTCTTCACCCAGTTCTGCCTGTGGCCTGGGCTATTTTATCTTGCACTGCGCTTTATTTTTTTCGGCTCACTTTCGAGCTTATATCCCCGGTATTGTAATAACATTATTCAGACTCTGTAACTATTTGAAGTAATGAATGTGATTACTAGCCTCCTGGGACTAGTAATTGTATCACATTTGAGTCCCAAAGGATCGGGACGCTTCAAGGATGTCATAGGAAAAATGAAAAAGATTACATCAAGTTACACATAATATCGTCGAAGCTCATCCGCATTCCAAGATCTAGAAATGTCGTTGTCGTCCATATCCTTCAATCTGTAAGAACTGGGTCTTGACGCAGAGGGTCCTTCCCACTTCAGCTGTAGCTTGCCTATCGTGTCTAGATTGGCCACTCTCCGAAGTACCAAATGCCTTGGCTTAATGTTTTTCAGCCGAACTTTTCTGTCACGCCATTTTATTGTTTCGGCTTGATATTTATTGATATTCTCCACAACCTGAAGTCTGGTCCCTTCTATAGTATCTTTTGCCACAGAATAATCAACTTCGTCCTCTGCCGAAGCTACTGTTATATTGACCCTGCTTTAGCTTCTTCTGGGGTTATAGCTTCGTCACCAAACAATAACTTGAACGGTGTAAAACCTGTTGACCTTGATATAGTTGTATTGTGGCTCCACATCACTTTAATCAACTCATCTGGCCACTTTCCTCTAGGTTGATTGAAGATTAACTTCATTATTCCCGTCATTATAATACCATTTGCTCTTTCGACCAGCTCGTTTGACTCCTGGTGCCTGACTGATGCAAAATGAATCTTCATGCCAATCTGGTCGCAGAAATCTTTGAAAGTTTCGGCATCAAACTGCGTTCCATTGTCCACAGTGATAGCCTTCGGCACGCCGAAGCGACAAATGATATTTTGCCAGAAGAATTTCTGGACTGTAACCGAAGTTATTGTAGCCAAAGGCTTTGCTTCAATCCACTTAGAAAAATATTCTACAGCCACCATGACATATTTCAAATTACCTTGTGCTGGTGGAAGTGGGCCTAACAAGTCCAGGCCCCATCTTTGCAATGGCCAGGTTGGTTGTATTAACTGAGTTAATCACGAAGGTTGTTTTTGGTCTCTTGCACATTTTTGACAATTTTCTCACTTTTGGACCAGATATGCTACATCCGAAGCTGCCTTCGGCCGGTAAAATCCCTGTCTAAAAACCTTTCCCAGCAAAGGCCTAGACCCAATATGAGATCCACACAATCCTACATGTATCTCCTTCATTAGTTCTATACATTCGGTTCTGGATAAACACTTGAGAAGGGGGAGCAAACTCCATGTTTGTATAATTCCCCTTCTATTATGATATACGGTCTTGTTCTTGCTTCCATTCTTTTATTATAAACTTCGTTGTCCGAGAGGCAGTTACCCTGGAGGTAAGATATGATTTCAGTCCTCCAATCTTCACTATGTACTGGAGAAATGGCGAGCACTGCTCTCTCCATGAGTTCAACCGAAGGTGCCTTTATTGTTTCAAAAAATACTTCCGAAGGTAGAGGGAGCCCCTGAGCCGCTGATTTGGCTAACATATCTGCATGCTCATTTTCGCCTCTTGGAATGTTCTTGACAGAGAAACCTTCGAAAGAAGCCTCCAACCTTCGAACGGTATCCAGATATTTTTCAAGTTTTGGATCTCTTGCCTTGCTACTTTTATCTACATGGCCAGAAATGACTTGAGAATCAGTTTTCAGAATAGCCGTTCTTATTCCCATTGCCCTTAACTTCCGAAGCCCCAACAGGAGTGCTTCGTATTCAGCAATATTATTTGTACAACTAAAGTCTAGCTTGGCTGCATAACATGTTCTGACTTTCGAAGGTGCTACTAGAACAGCAGCTGCTCCTGCGCCGAAGGTTCCCCAAGAACCATCGTAGAACACTGTCCAGGCTTCGGCATCTTTATTTATCTCTTCTTCCTGAGCCCCTGGCGTCCAGTCAGCGATGAAGTCTGCTAACGCCTAGGACTGAATTGAAGATCTATGCACATAATCAATGGTGAATTCATTAAGCTCTGCAGCCCATTTTCCAATCCTTCCAGTAGCCTCTCTGTTCCTCATGATGTCTTTTAGAGGTTGTGACGAAGGAACAATTATGTGGTATGCTTGAAAATAATGCCGAAGCTTTCTGGAGGCCATTAACACAGCATATAATACCTTCTCCAATTCTGTGTAATTTTTCTTTGATGGAATTAAAACTTCAGAGACGAAGTATACTGGAGCTTGCTTTTTAGCCTGACCATCTAGCTTCTCCTGTACCAGTGCCGCACTCACTGCAGAATGCGAAGCTGCCACATATAAGAGCAATGGAGCCCCTAGCACGGGTGGAGTTAATGTTGTTAAATCAATCAAATATTGTTTTAACTCTTCAAAAGCTTTTTGTTGTGCTGGGCCCCATTGAAAGACTTCGGCTGACTTCAGTATTTCAAAAATGGCAGATTTCTTTCCGCTGATCTAGATATGAATCTGTTTAATGATGCTAATCTTTCTGCCAGCCGTTGAGCCCCTTTCTTCGTGCTTGGTGGCTCCATCCGAAGGATAGCTTCGATCTTGCTTGGGTTAGCTTCAATTCCTTTCGTTGATACCAGACAACCAAGGAACTTGCCTTTATTTACTCCAAAAACACATTTTTCTGGATTTAATTTCAGGCCAGCTTGCCTGAAATTGGCAAATGTTTCTTGCAAATCAGCAATGTGATTTTCTTGCTTCGTGCTTTTCATTATGATATCATCAACATAGATCAGCACATTTCTGCCTATCTGGGAATGAAGGACCTTGGCTGTCATTCTGCTGAAGCTTCCTCCAGCATTCTTGAGCCCCTCAGGCATTCGAAGATAGTAATAGGTGCCACTGAGAGTTATGAAGCTAGTCTTCGGCTCATCTTCCTTCTTCATCCAGATTTGATGATAGCCTGAATAAAAATCCAATAGACTCATGAGCTCTGAAGAAGCTGGTGCATCTACAAGAGAGTCTATTCTTGGTAGCGGGAATTCGTCTTTTGGGCATGCCTTGTTAAGATCTATGAAGTCAATGCACATTCTCCATTTGCCATTGGCCTTCTTCACCATGACAGTATTGGCTAACCACTCTGGGTATTTTACCTCTCTGATGACATTAGCACTGAGAAGCCTTTTCACTTCATTCCGAGCACCTTCGGCTTTATCATTAGACATTTTCCGAAGCCTTTGCTTTCTTGGCCTGAAGGATGGGTCCACATTGAGTGAATGTTCAATGACATCTCTGTTGACACCACAGAGATCATTGGCTGACCAAGCAAAGACATCTTTGTTGTTGAATAAAAATCTTATAAAAGTTTTCTCTTGCTCTTCAGATAGCTGAGACCCCAGCAGTACTTTTTGCTCTACTATGTCTTCACATAGAAGCATAGGCTTTGGCTGATCCGCCGAAGCAGCCTTCTCTCTTTTGTATTTGTACTGTTCACAGACTTTGGCTCCATCTATATTGTGAATTTGTTTTGAGTCTGTCCAATTTCCTTCGGCTTTTCTGGTAGCTTCTTGACTCCCATGAACAGCAATGGGCCCTTGTTCTGAAGGTATCTCCATGCATAGATATGCTGGATGAAGTATTGCTTCAAAGGCATTCAGTGTTCCACGACCAATGATTGCATTGTAAGGATATTCCATGTCAACAATGTCAAAGACGACCTGTTCGGTTCTTGTGTTATCAACAAAGCCGAAGGTAACTGGCATTGTGATTTTGCCGAGTGTTGTAATCTGTCTTCCTCTGAAGCCACATAGAGGATGTGTAGCATCATGAATCTTGTCTTCTGGCTCTTGCATTTGTCTAAAGGCCTTAGCAAATATGATATCCGCTGCGCTGCCTATATCAACTAGAACATTATGGACCAGAAAACCCTTGATGACACAAGATATGACCACATCATCATTGTGAGGATAATCTTTGAGCTGAAGGTCCTCCTGGGAGAAGGTAATTGGGATGTGGGACCATTTTGATTTGATGAAGGGTTCCTGCACCCCAACATGTTGTACCCTTCTTTGTGCTTCCTTCTTCTGCTTCTTGTTAGCCGGCTCTGAACCTGAACCGCCTGTTATCGTGTCACACCCGGGCTTTAAGGGACAAAGTCGGGTGCATCTCATACATGCGCCAAAGAAGACAACACATATAATAACAGAGTGTATAGAGATAAATGTCACAATAATCAGAGTACTTATTACATAGCGGAAGACTTACAAAAATAAAAGATAAATATAACAGGATCTAGAATCCATTCCTTGGCGCTAGAAAGTCAACTGGGAGACACCACCTAGATCGAATCGAACTCCTCGATGTATGGCTCCTCTCGAACCACCTGATCTTCTTCTATGGGGGGTGTGAGACAGCAAGGGTGAGCTCACACATGATCATAGCTCAACAAGTTGTGGGGAATAATATGGCATGAACTCACAAAATGTGGGAGTTCATGTGAAGTGTAAGGCTGATCAACAATAGGGGTTAGAGTTGAGCATTGCTTTTAATAAGTTGGTCAACTTTTATTAGAAGTTACTAAATGTAAGTAAATACCAAACCATAATAAAATAATAGAACAAAATTAATAACAAATCCCATGCAATGCATATGACAAATTGAGTTTAGGTTTCATAATTTAATCATGCGAGAGTCCTGAGCTGCTCATGACCGCGAGCACGACTAGTATACCAGTTTTACACTCTGCAGAGGTTGTACCCTGTACCCACAAGTCGTGTATCCCATGTCGCCAGGGTTAGCCAGACCCTTAGACACTACCGAGGTGAATGGCTAGGGATCCACTACGAGGCCTTTACAAAGTTCCACTAGCTTCCGAAAACCCGCTACAGTTTATGGGAAGAGCACTTGCAAGAATCCCCCGTCTGACCACCATCGCAGCAAAATCAACCCGAGAACCTTCTTGCATGCAATCCCCTACTGCCCTTGCCCCTTTCGGGTAAGGTAGTCTTCCACTAGCTTTCCTAGTTAGTTGGTCAAGGGCGTCCCATTAAACCCTTGTGGTGGCCCGTGTTTCTCAAGTTAAGCTCCATGTTCCAATTAACATTTAATGATCTTGACATGAACATAAATAAAATAACAACATAATTGGAACATGGATATAATGAAATATTAACCCAAAACCATGTAAAGCAATAGCAAAAGCTACCCAAGTGATTCAGGGATAAACAAGGTAAAATGGATAAACAGACTAGGGTGACCTATTGGGTCCCATCAAAATTAAAGCTATGCATTGAATAGTGATAATAAAGAATATTATTGGGTAACAAAAGTGGATCAAGGGCACAACTTGCCTGGCACTTGAGATTCCAGTTACCAGGGTGATTCTTCAGATCCTCGAAGCCTCGCGCTAGCCGTAGCAATACAAACAAACATGGTATAGATAAAATGAACATCACACCAAACATAAGTACAAACCGAATAATAATGATCTACGTGAAGCTACAAGATCGCGGGCTCAAGAACTACTACGATCGGAGTTACTAGTAAGGAGTTATGATTTTAAGTTATGAATTTCCAAAGGTTTTATGTGCTTAAAATAGGATTAAGTGAGAAATTAATTTTCTTACTGTTTTCATGTCAAATCAAAGATTCCAAGTGATAGAGAATAATATTACAAAAATTTAGAAACTAGAATGGGTTCATTTGGAGTTCATATGAATTTCCTATGAATTATGCAAGTTCTAATGATTATTTTTATATAAAAATCAATTTCTATTGTTAATTATTACATTCCCTCAGATATTTGGACTGTGCGCCATTTACTAAGAAATTTAGGGACTCACTCGCAAATTCGCCCAGACTTAGTGCACAGCGCAATGGACGGCGGGTTCAAAATCCAGAACGCCCGAGGACTCTTAAGTAAACTGTCCCAACGAAGGGGTATCCAACGCCGAGAGTCGTATGATTACAAACGAACGGCTCTGATTAGATCATCGCCGCAACAGATCGGTCTGCAACCAGAGCCCCAGGATGTTAATCTAACGGTTACTAACTTCCAAATCCCACTCAAAGCACTCGATCGTTCGATCGTAGATCAACGGTCAACCGTCACTCACCGAATCAGTATTACCTTCGCACGATTGAAGCCCCACGATGGCCATCTAACGACCAGAGTACCTCGTCTACCTCCGTCACCCTTACCGAGCCGACGGCGCGCGCTTGCCGCGACGGCGCCTTGCTATCCATCATGAGCCCGCATAGCGACCACTACCACACGCTACCGATACAGTCATCCGAGGAGCTCGCAACTGCGACCAGGGGGATGTGTCTTACCACCGCAGAGACGAGGGCGAGGCCGACGAGCACGATGGGAGGGCTCGCCACACGACGGGAGCACCGAGAATCCTCGATGCCGAGATACCCAAGGGTCCCCGCCGCCGCACCAGAACCGAGTGCATTTATGGTGGTCGCACTCTCTCTCTCCTCCCTATTTCTCCACTCTCCGGTGACCGAGTTTATCGCCCTAGCTGGAAGCGATTACCAGTGGTAGGGATAGAACGGTGCACAAGGTTTTTATCCATGAAGCCGAGGTTTTCTGAGTGAAACGCCGAGGAAATAGCGACGGTAGTTGAGCTCAGGAGTCCGGCAATGGCGTTGAGAAGGCTGACAATGTGGGCCTGAGTTCCGGAACGCAAGCTTTGCGCGGCGTAAGAAACACGCTGGCGCACGGGCCCCACATAACAGCGACGGAAATGGTCACATGGGTGCGACTGCCGCTGCACACATGGGCCCGCCTGTCGGCGCGATATCCCCCTTAGCAGCGCACGTATGGATAGATGGGCCGCGCAGTTGGTAAAGAAGAAATGGGCCGAATTGGGTGCCACGAGCCCAACAGGCATTCTTTTCCTTTTTCCTTTTATTTTCTTTTTTTTTCTTTTCTCTATTCCCAAATCCAACTTAAATTCAATATTAAATTTTAGTTTAAGTTCAAACTTGTGACAAATTTATCCTGAGATTATATTGTGCCATGACAAGCTTCGATTTGGAGATGTATATATATTATTCATATTTTTCTATCACATATTATTCATATTTATATTGTGCCATGACAAGCTTCTCTAAATTCTAGACTCTCTTTTAGGTCTTTAAATTCCACTTTTGACTTTTTAATATATTCCTTGTCACATTATTATTTTATATTGACACAATATGCTCATAAAATACAAAACCCATCATGATGCATAATTTATTTGAGTGCCTTTTTATTAATTATTTATTTGTATAAGTGAGGTGTCCACATGAAATGATAAGTAGAGATAACATACATACATATATATGAATTTAATTTCTCCTTTTGGATTTTTCTTACAAAGTGGATATTACATATCGGAAGCACCAGCAGCTTCGTAGCCGAAGATACTTCAGCTTGGTTGTTGAACGAAACCATCAACTCAATCAGTGGAAGTGAGTTCACCAGAGTCGCCGCGTGTCCCAGCCCAGATGTGTCGGCGCGAGACGGAGCACGAAGGGGGGAAGGAGACAGGCAAAAGGGGAAAACCCGCGGCCTCCGTGTTGTCCTGCGCGCAGGTCGGGTGCGCTTGCAGTAGGGAGTTACAAGCGTCCGCGTGGGAGAGAGCGGGAGACTTGTGCGTCGGCCCGTTCTCCCGCGCGGCCAACCTTCTCGTAAGAGAGCCCTGGAGCTTCCTTTTATAGGCGTAAGGAGAGGGCCCAGGTGTACAATGGGGGATATAGCAGTGTGCTAACGTGTCTAGCAGAGAGGAGCTAGTGCCCTAAGTACATGCCGTCATGGCAGCCAGAGAGGTTTTGGCACCCTGTTCATGTGATGTCGTGGCCGTCGGAGGAGCGCTGGAGCCTTGCGGAAGGACAGCTGTCGGGGCTGTCGAGTCCTTGCTGACGTCTCCTTGCTTCCGTAAGGGGCTTGAGAGCCACCGTCGTCATGGAGCATGCGGGGCGCCATCATTATTTGTTTACCAGGGCAAGCCAGATGGGACGCCGGTCTTGTTCCCCGTAGCCTGAGCTAGCTAGAGGTAGGGTAATGATGGCCCCTCCTGTGACGTGGTCGGTCCAAGCCCTAGGTCGGGCGAGGTGGAGGCTCCTCCGAGGCCGAGGTCGAGTCCGTCTTCCGAGGCCGAGGCTGAGTTCGAGCCCTGGGCTCGGGCGAGGCGGAGTTCGTCGTCTTCCGGAACCGAGGCTGAGTCCGAGCCCTGGGGTCGAGCGAGGCGGAGTTCGTCGTCTTCCGGAGCCGAGGCTGAGTCCGAGCCCTGGGGTCGGGCGAGGCGAAGTTCGTCGTCTTCCAGAGCCGAGGCTGAGTCCGAGCCCTGGGGTCGGGCGAAGCGGAGTATGTCGTCTTCCGGAGCCGAGACGGGGGCCGAGCCCTGTGGTCGAGCGAGGCGGAGCTTCCTATGGCGCCCGAGGCCGGACTTGGCTGCTGTCAGCCTCACTCTGTCGAGTGGCACAACAGTCGGAGCAATGCAGGCAGCGCTGTCTTCTTGTTAGGTCGGTCAGTGGAGCGGCGAAGTGACTGCGGTCACTTCGGCTCTATCGACTGAAGAGCGCGCGTCAGGATAAGGTGTCAGGCCATCCTTGCATTAAATGCTCATGCGATACGATCGGTCGGCATGGCGATCTGGCCAAGGTTGCTTCTCGGCGAAGACTGGGCCTCGGGCGAGCCGGAGGTGTGTCCGTTGCTTGAGGGGGCCCTCGGGCGAGGCGTGAATCCTCCGGGGTCGGCTGCCCTTGCCCGAGGCTGGGCTCGGGTGAAGCGAGATCGTGTCCCTTGAGTGGACTGAGCCTTGACCTTAATCGTGCCCATCAGGCCTTTGCAGCTTTGTGCTGATGGGGGTTACCAGCTGAGATTAGGAGTCTTGGGGGTACCCCTAATTATGGTCCCTGACAGTAGCCCCCGAGCCTCGAAGGGAGTGTTGATACTCGCTTGGAGGCTTTTGTCGCACTTTTTGCAAGGGGACCGGCCTTTCTCGGTTGCATTTCATTCCGGTGGGTGCGTGCGAGCGCACCCGCCGGGTGTAGCCCCCGAGGCCTCGGAGGAGTGGTTTGACTCCTTCGAGGTCTTAGCGCGTTTCGTGATGCTTCGGCCGGTCTAGTTGTTCCCTCATGCGAACTGGCCATAGCCCGGGTGCACAGTCGAGTCCCAAGTTCTCGGGCTGGTATGTTGACGCTGTCAACGGTTTGGCCGGAGCCGGGTTTGCGAGAGCAGCCCCCGAGCCTCCGCACAGAGCGAGAGGACGGTCAAGGACAGACTCGACTTTTTTCATACGCCCCTACGTCGCCTTTCCGCAAGGAGAAGGGGGGAAAGCGCCATGTTGCCCTCGGAGGACGCCGAACATGGTGTCTCCAGTGAGTTGCTAATGGGTAATCCGAGTGGACGCCCGTGCCCCATTCATTAGGGGTCGGCGAGTGGCCCGGAGGCTCGCTCCAAAAGTACATGCGGGTGATTTGCCGGACCCGGTCCCCTTTTGACGGGGTCTGAGGGCTCGATGCCTCCCTTTGGTGGGATTCCGTTACAAAATCATTCCCGTCGGTCTCGGAAATGTCCTAGGGTACCTCGGGAGCGTAGCCCGAGCCTTGGTTATGTATCGAACGTACCCAGGGTCATCCCTCGCTCTATGTGCTCTGATGCGGTTGTCAGAACCCTTCGGGGGCCAGCCTAAGAACCCCTGATCAGTAGTGGGCACAGAGCCAGAGTGGCCTGAGGCAGCCGTTGAACCCTTCCGAGGGACCAGCCTTCGAACCTCTGACCAGTAGTGGGCGCGGAGCCCGAGTGCTCTGAGGCGGTTGTTGAACCCTTCCGAGGGGCCAGCCTTCGAACCTCTGATCAGTAGGGGGGCTCGGGGCCCGCTTCCTTCGCGGAGAAGGATCCCTTTCGGAGTATCCCCTTTCCCGGTCCCTATGGCAAGAGAGAGAAAGAGGAAGTGGAAAAGGATACGAAATCGAATGACGTGGCACACCTTTTTTGACGCGGTCATCATGGCGGAGGAGAAGCATCGCCTGCTTCGCCTGCCAAAGGTGCCGCCTATCCTGCCGCAGAGTTAATGCGACGGGACGAGTGGTTCGCGGGGCAGCCGTTGTGCGTGCGCGAGCCATTCGAGGAACGGGCGTCTCGCTTTGAGTTTTGAATCTCGCGGCGGGTTCGAGCGAAGTGTTGAACGGGTCTCGCCTGGGCCTTTATATATTCGGGAGAGGGACTGGTGACGGTTCTTTACTCTGCTTCTCGCCTCCCACTTAGGTTTTTGCAACCCGAGGGAATAGCCAGAGAAAGAAAACCGCGCACCCAGTCTTTTCCACCGCCACCTCTTCTGCTTGGCGATGGCCGACCGGGTGACCATTGTTTCGCCGCGCGACCCGTGGCCTTTCTCCACCGTCACGACGGATGACCTGGAGGCCCTTGTTGCTGATGGTTTACTTCGCCCTCTCTTCGGTGACTCGCAGCCGGAGTGGATGGCCCCTCCGAGCGGAGCCGCCCCGTCCCCGCCGCCGGGGTATGTGGTGAGCTTCGTCTCCTTTCATGAGCGGGGGTTCGGAGTGCCGGCAAGCCGTTTCATGCGGGCGATTCTGCACGTCTACGGGGTGGAGCTGCACAACCTCAGTCCCAACTCCATCTCGCAAGCAGCCATCTTCGCGACGGTTTGCGAAGGATATTTGGGGATTGCCCCCCACTAGGACCTGTGGACCCATCTCTTCTCCGCGGAGCTTTTTGCCTCGCCGACGGGGGAAAGAAGGGTTTGCATGGCGGTGCGGGCCGGTGGCTGCATCCTCCAGTTGAGGCAGACGCGGGCGCTGCAGTATTCCCCGCCGTCCTCGCGTCTTCGAACAAAGGGTGGCAGCGCCAGTGGTTTTATCTCCGAAATGACGACGGGAGGCTTCCGTCGTTTTCTCGACGAGTGGTGACCACCACCGCCGATAACTGGCGCTACGGGACCCCGCACGGGAGATAGAAGAATCTCCAGCCCATTTTGAAGGCCTTGGAGGAGTTGCGAGAAGGAGGGCTCACCGCCGCGGGGGTGGTTGCCGCCATTCATCGCCGGAGGGTGCTCCCCTTGACGGAGCGGCAGCTGTCGCTTTGGGAGATGACGCCGGGGGTCGACTTGGAGGGTTTGCAGATGTCCTCGGACCCCCTTCCCACCGATGACCTCCACAGGCGGGTAGCCGGCACGGTAGGGAAGTTAGAGGCCGGCACCTTTTCCCAGCCCTCGATGCGTCCCGATCGCGGGTGTGTGTCTCTGGTGAGTATCCGCTCCTTCTTCCTTCTTGCGTCGGATTGCCCTCGGTTCTCATAGCCGAGACTTTTCGTCCGTCTCCAGGAGGTAGGGGCTCACAAGCCTTCCCTGCCACCGGTCCCAGAGGACGCGATGGACCGAGCTGTGCGGAGGGTCGCCGCTGAGAAGAGGAAGGAGAAGAAGGACGCGAAGAAGGCTCGGGCCCGCGAGCGAACGCAGGCTCGGGACGCCTTGGAAAGGCTTCATCGTCGGCAGGAGAGGGATGGGCTCCCGAGGGAGCCGTCGCCGGAGACGCCTGATGACAACAACGACGATGAAGACGACGAAGAAGACGATGACATGGCTGCCCGCCTCGGCCTCAGCCCGGATCTGAGGCTGGGCCAGGGGTCGTCAAGCCAGCCCCTGAGCGGGCTGGCATCGCCGTTATCCGGGGCCGGGACGTCGGGGTCCCGGTCCGAAGAACGGGGGCAGGCCGAGGGGTTACTTGACCCCTTGGCCGAGGTAGTTGAGGTGACCCTGGGGAGTCAGGCCGAGCCGCCTGTTTCCCAAGAACCGTTGCCTGTGCCGGTTGCGCAGGAGGGTGATCCTCGGGTCGTCGTGGCTGCGCCTGGGCAGTCCGTCCCTCGGGTGCCTCAGGCGCCCAAGGCAAGGATGGTGCCGAAGCCGGCAGCGGGGCAGACCTCGGTGGTACCTTCGTGGATCGAGGTTCGAGAGACCTCCCCACATGCACGATTGATCATGGCCCGGAGTGGGTAAGTATCTTAGGATATCTTCGTCCTGGCTCCTCCTTCGTATGTCCTGATCCTGGTTTTCCCTTTCTCCTTAGCAAGTGGAGGCACGGTTCGACTGGCCTGGCTCCCCGGAAGGTCCTCAAGACGGTGTCGGCTTCTGTAGCTAGTGCCGCGCCGGGCCTCGCCGGCCAGCTGACCCCCTCGCATGACGCCCCAAAGCGGGGGGCTCAGGCAGCACCAGTTGCCGTGGGGCAAGCTCCCGAGGCTGTCTCCTCTGTCGAGGCGGCCGTCGCGCTGGGGGAGGCTGCTGGCGCGGCTGTGGCCTCGGGCCCACCAGACGTGTTGCCGGTGCTAGCACCGGCTGCTACCGTGGCCGTTGCCGTTCTAGCCGTGGAGTCACCCGTCGCCGCCGACGCTGAGATGGCCGAGGCGTCGCTACCTGATGCCTTGGAGGAGGGGGCACGGAACCGCGACCCATCCTGGGGAGCGGCAGCCTCGTCCCCGCGCGGTGCAGTCCCGACGGGCGGCGTCAGTCGCTCCGGTTCTGGACCAGTGGGGCTTCGGATCCCCTCTTCGTTCTTGACGATGAGCGAGAGGAACAGTCTTGGGAGGGGCTTCGTGAGTGTGCCGAGGCAATAGTGGGGTCGCTTCGGTCGACCTTGGAGGTCCTTCGTAGGGACGTTCCCAAGATCCTCTAGGTAATGAGTTCAAGCATACCTTTCGCGTGATCAAGGCATTCTTTGCGACGCCCTGCTTCCTTTCCTCAGGATCTGACGGATCTGAGCGCCGCCAAGTCATCGTTCATCTGCCGCGAGGCTGATGTCTGGGGCTCGCTGCGGTCCCTGAGGACCACGCTTGCCGGGGCTACCGAGCGCCTCTCCCAACGGAGCGCCGAGGTGGTGGACCTTCGGTTGCTCTGTGTCGATCTGGGAGCAGAGGCAGCGGCGGCACGCGCAGAGGCACAGCGGCAGTAGTCGGAGCTTGGCCAGGTCATCGGCGAGCGGGACCAATCTCGGGGCCGGGCCACCGAGGCTGAAAGCCGGGCTGAGGCTCTTGGAGTCTAGTTAGCCGAGGCGTCTGCTCGGGCCGGAGCCCTTGCAGCAGACCTAGTCGTAGCCCAAGCCGCGTCCTCGGAGCAGCGTGCCCGAGCCGAAGGTATGTCTTGGCTGTTTTAAGATTTTGATTCTGCTTCGTTCCTCAACTCATGTTTGAAGTCTTCTGCTTTGGTTGTTTGCAGAGCTCGAGTCTGCCCTTGATGAGTCCACCAAGGCACTTGCCCAGGCGGCCGAGCAGAGGGAGGCCGACCACGCGGCCATGTCCGAGTCCATCTCGGCCTTCTGCCGGGTCTTTGGTTCCGACGACGTCCCCTCGGGAAGCTCCCCTCAGAGTCGCCTGCAGGCCTTGGGTGACCACGCGCGCGGCAGACTCCGTGAGGCGCTGCATCACGGTGTCAGGCGAGCCTTCGCCGTGCTCGCTTCCCACTACGACGTGGATCTGGAGCGGGTCAGCGAGGGGTATTGCCTTCACGAGGAAGATGAAGCTGCCCTGGCCGAAGTCCAGAGGCTCTACGCGGCCACCGCGGGCCCAAGCGCGGTGCTGGCGACCACCTTCGAGGCAGAGATCCTCCTGCTTGCGCTGTCGTCCGAGGCCGGGGCGGATCTTGCCGAGGGTGGGGACGAAGCCGAGGGCGCGGCTCCTTCTTTGGGCGACGCCTAATTCTGCCGGAGCAGTTTATTTTGAATGCATATGTGTCTTTTGCGGCCGCCGAGGCCCGAACACTTTATTATCGTAATATAATGTTGTGTTTCTTTTCCTTCTATTTTGCGTATCCGGACTCGTTCGTCAGTAGCAGGATAGCTTACCCAAGTAAGAGTTATTTTTTGTGGTAGGCGACGAGTGAGGTATCCGTATCCCAGAGGCGTAGGAATCCCTCGGCTCGGTCGGCCTTGCCACTTACATGCACCCTTATTCGTTTCTTGGGGTCCTGTTACTGATATAGCCGGGAGACGCGAAAGTCTTTTTGATGGAAGACTTTTTTCGAGGAAAATTTTGACGCAGAGGAGGTTCGCCCCTTCTAGCCCCCGAGGGAGGGTCGGGCTTTGCTGAGGCAAGGCTGACCCTTCCTTGATGGTTAGACTTCATATGTAAACGAGGTATATGAACGGCTTGAAAGCATCTTAAGGGTAGAAGCGACGTAGCTGTCGGATGTTCCAAGCGTTGCTGTAGACCTCGCCTTGACTGTTGGCCAGCTTGTATGTCGGCTTCAGAACCTTGGCGATGACGAACGGCCCTTCCCAGGGAGGCGTTAGCTTGTGCCGCCCTCGGGCGTCTTGTCACAGCCGAAGCACGAAGTCGCCCACCTGGAGGTCTCGGGACCGAACCCCTCGGGCATGGTAGCGTCGCAGGGACTGCTGATACCGCGTCGAGTGTAGTAAGGCCATGTCCCGAGCCTCTTCCAGCTGGTCCAGTGAGTCTTCTCGGTTGGTTCGATTGCTTTGGTCCTCGTAGGCCCTCGCCCTCGGGGAACCGTATTCTAAGTCTGTGGGAAAGATGGCCTCGGCCCCATAGACTAGAAAGAACGGTGTGAAGCCCGTGGCTCGGCTCGGCATTGTCCTTGGACTCCAGACCACCGAGGGGAGTTCCTTCATCCATCGCTTGCCGAACTTGTTGAGGTCGTTGTAGATCCTCGGTTTGAGTCCTTGCAGAATCATGTCGTTGGCACGCTCTACCTGCCCATTCGTCATGGGGTGAGCCACGGCGGCCCAGTCCACCCGGATGTGGTGTTCCTCGCAGAAGTCCAGGAACTTTCTACCGGTGAACTGGGTGCCGTTGTCGGTGATGATGGAGTTCGGGACCCCAAAGCGATGGATGATGTTGGTGAAGAATGCCACCGCCTGTTCGGACCTGATGCTGTTTAGGGGTCGGACCTCGATCCACTTGGAGAATTTGTCGATGGCGACCAGCAGGTGCATGTAGCCCCCGGGTGCCTTCTGCAAGGGACCGACGAGGTCCAGACCCCACACAGCAAACGACCAGGTGATGGGTATTGTCTGCAGAGCCTGGGCGGGCAGGTGGGTCTGCCTTGCGTAGAATACCTCTTTGATGAATAGGGTTGGCAAGCCATTCGGGATGGAATACCTCTTTGATGAACCCTGCGGCCATCAGCTTGTGGATCTCCTCGCCTATGGCTCTGCGCTTTTCTTCGTCGAATCGGCGCAGAGGCTTCTTCATGGGTCGGGCTCCAGCTCGGATATCTAGCGAGTGCTCGGCGACATCCCTCGGTATGCCAGGCATGTCCGAGGGACTCCACGCGAAAACTTCGGCGTTCGCGCAGAGAAAGTCGACGAGCACAGCTTCCTATTTGGGATCGAGCTCGGAGCCGATCCGGATCTGCTTGGAGGCGTCGTTGCTGGGGTCGAGAGGGACGGACTTAATCGTCTCTGCTGGCTCGAAGTTGCCGGCATGGCGCTTCACGTCTGGCGTCTCCTTGGAGAGGCTCTCTAGGTCGGCGATGAGGGCCTCGGATTCGGCGAGGGCCTCGGCGTACTCCACGCACTCCACGTCGCATTCGTACGCGTGTCGGTACGTGGGGCTGACGGTGATGACCCCGTTGGGGCCCGGCATCTTGAGCTCCAGGTAGGTGTAGTTGGGGACGGCCATGAACTTGGCGTAGCACGACATCCCCAGCACCGCGTGGTAGGTTCCTCGGAACCCGACCACCTCGAACGTGGGGGTTTCCCTTCTGAAGTGGGAGGGAGTCCCGAAGCAGACGGGCAGATCGAGTTGTCCGAGGGGCTGGACGCGTTTCCCGGGGATGATCCCGTGAAAAGGCGCCGCGCCTGTCCGGACCGAGGACAGATCGATCCGCAGGAGCCCGAGGGTCTCGGCGTAGATGATGTTGAGGCTGCTGCCTCCATCCATGAGGACCTTGGTGAGCCTGACGTTGCCGATGACGGGGTCGACAACGAGCAGATATTTCCCCGGGCTCGGCACGCGATCGGGGTGGTCGCCCTGGTCGAAGGTGATGGGCTTGTCGGACCAGTCTAGGTAGACTGGCGCCGCCACCTTTACCGAGCAGACCTCCCGACGCTCTTGCTTGCGGTGCCGAGCCGAGGTGTTCGCCACTTGCCCACCGTAGATCATGAAGCAGTCGTGGACCTCGGGGAACTTCTCTGCCTTGTGATCCTCCTTCTTGTCGTTGTTGTGGGCCCTGCCACCTTCCGCAGGTGGCCCGGCCTTGTGAAAGTGGCACCGAAGCATGACGCACTCCTCAAGGGTGTGCTTGACGGGCCCCTGATGATAGGGGCACGACTCCTTGAGCATCTTGTCGAAGAGATTGGCACCTCCGGGAGGTTTCCGAGGGTTCTTGTACTTAGCGGCGGCGACAAGGTCCGCGTCGGCGGCGTCGCGTTTCGCTTGCGACTTCTTCTTGCCTTTCTTCTTGGTGCCGCGCTGAGTGGACGCCTCAGGGACATCTTCCGGCTGGCGGCCCTGGGGCTGCTTGTCCTTCCGGAAGATGGCCTCAACCGCCTCCTGGCCAGAGGCGAACTTGGTGGCGATGTCCATCAGCTCGCTCGCCCTGGTGGGGGTCTTGCGACCCAGCTTGCTCACCAGGTCGCGGCAGGTGGTGCCGGCGAGGAACGCGCAGATGACATCCGAATCAGTGACGTTGGGCAGCTCAGTGCGCTGCTTCGAGAATCGCCGGATGTAGTCCCGGAGAGACTCTCTCGGCTGCTGGCGGCAGCTTCGGAGATCCCAGAAGTTCCAAGGGCGCACGTACGTGCCCTGGAAGTTGCCGGCGAAGGCTTGGACCAGGTCGTCCCAGTTGGAGATCTGCCCCGGAGGCAGATGCTCCAGCCAGGCTCGAGCGGTGTCGGAGAGGAACAGGGGGAGGTTGCGGATGATGAGGTTGTCATCGTCCATTCCACCCAGCTGGCAGGCCAGCCGGTAGTCCGTGAGCCACAGTTCTGGCCTCGTCTCTCCCGAGTACTTTGTGATGGTAGTCGGGGTTCGGAACCGGGTCGGGAACGGCGCCCATTGTATGGCCCGGCTGAAAGCCTGCGGACCGGGTGGTTCGGGCGAGGGACTCCGATCCTCCCCGCTGTCGTAGCGCCCCCCACGCCTGGGGTGGTAGCCTCGGCGCACCCTCTCGTCGAGATGGGCTCGACGGTTGCGGTGGTGGTGCTCATTGCCGAGGTGACCCGGGGCCACAGGTGCTGTGTTGCGCGTGCGCCCGGTGTGGATCGAGGCTTCCCGCATGAATCGGGAAGTCACGGCGCGATGCTCCGAGGGGTACCCCTGCCTTCGGGAGGCAGAGCTTTTGGCCCGTCGGACCGTGGCATCCTCCAGGAGATTCTTGAGCTCTCCCTGGATACGCCGCCCTTCGGTGGTCGATGGTTCCGGCATCGCGCAGAGAAGTATTGCTGCTGCTGCCAGGTTCTGGCCGACCCCACTGGAAACCGGTGGCGGCCTTGCCCTGACGTCGTCGGCAATGCGGAGCTGGATGCCCTGGGGCAGATGACGCGCTTCTCCGGCCGGAGCTCGGTCTGCCCATTCCTGCCCGATGTTCCGCCAGAACTGCTCAAGTGTTCCTGCTCCCTCGTCGAGCCTGGCCTGCACCTCGCGGATTTGCTCGAGCTGTGCGTCCTGACCCCCCGCAGGGACTGGGACCACAGCTAGCTCCCGAAGGATGTCAACGCGAGGCGTAGGCCTAGGGGGATCGCCGTTCTCCGGCATACCAAGATGGTTGCCTTCGCCGGGACCCCCTAGATCGACGTGGAAACACTCACGACTTGGGCCGCAGTCCTCGTCGCCGAGGCTGCGGCTACCATCGGAACAATCGGAGAGGCAGTAGTCGCATGCGGTCAAGAAGTCCTGCATGGCACTGGGGTTACCGAGCCCGGAGAAATCCCAACAAAAGTCGGGCTCGTCATCTTCCTCGGAACCCGAGGGTCCGTAGGTCGTGACGGCCGTCAGCCGGTCCCAGGGTGACCGCATATGATACACCGGAGGGTTTGAACATGCCTTTATAAAAGTGTCCACCAAAGCGGGGTCGCTCGGTGGGTCGCAACTGGATCTAAAAGGCACGAGATGGGAATCGGTCGGTACCTCTTGGTCGACAGGCGGTGACGAAGTCGCGTCAGGGGCGGACTGCACCGTCGTCTCAGGTACGAGGGTGACGCCCAACAAGTGCCTCGCAAGTGTGCTGGCGTCGTTCGCCCGCTTGGAGTTGGCGTATTGCGGGGAAACAGCGCTCGTCTTCATCTCAGACGCGAGGTCGATGCCCGACGTGTCCCCCGTTGGGGCGCCGGCTCCGTCGACTCGCTTGACAGCCGACGAGGTGCCGCCTCCTGCTTGGCCATGGTTGCCCTGCCTCCTCCTCCGTCGGCGGGAGAGGTGACGGGACAAACCCGAATGTTGTTCTTCCGCCACGTGGGGAAGACGTCGTTGATTCCGCCGCCGGCGGGCGGGCTGTCGGCCGCCATTGTCGCTGTCGCGCGGCGGAGGAAGGAGTATCATGTCGTAGCCACCGTCGAGGGACATGAACTCAAGACTCCCGAAACGGAGAATCGTCCCGGGTTGGAGAGGTTGCTGGAGACTACCCATCTGGAGCTTGACGGGAAGCTGTTCGTCAACACGCAGCAGGCCCCTACCTGGCGCGCCAACTGTCGGCGTTTCGACCCCGGGGGGTCCCTAGACCGACGAGTAAATTGTCGCCACGTGTCCCAGCCCAAATGGGTCGGCGCGAGATGGAGCACGAAGGGGGGAAGGAGACAGGCAAAAGGGGAAACCCGTGGCCTCCGTGTTGTCCTGCGCCCAGGTCGGGTGCGCTTGCAGTAGGGGGTTACAAGCGTCCGCGTGGGAGAGAGCGGGAGACTTGTGCGTCGGCCCGTTCTCCCGCGCGGCCAACCTTCTCGTAAGAGAGCCCTGGACCTTCCTTTTATAGGCGTAAGGAGATGGCCCAGGTGTACAATGGGGGATGTAGCAGTGTGCTGACGTGTCTAGCAGAGAGGAGCTAGTGCCCTAAGTACATGCCGTCGTGGCAGCCGGAGAGGTTTTGGCACCCTGTTCATGTGATGTCGTGGCCGTCGGAGGAGCGCTGGAGACTTGCGGATGGACAGCTGTCGGGGCTGTCGAGTCCTTGCTGACGTCTCCTTGCTTCCGTAAGGGGCTTGAGAGCCGCCGTCGTCATGGAGCACGCGGGGCGCCATCATTATTTGTTTACCGGGGCAAGCCAGATGGGACGCCGGTCTTGTTCCCCGTAGCCTGAGCTAGCTAGGGGTAGGGTAATGATGGCCCCTCTTATGATGTGGTCGGTCCGAGCCCTAGGTCGGGCGAGGCGGAGGCTCCTCCGAGGCCGAGGTCGAGTCCGTCTTCCGAGGCCGAGGCTGAGTCCGAGCCCTGGGCTCGGGCGAGGCGGAGTTCGTCGTCTTCCGGAGCCGAGGCTGAGTCCGAGCCCTGGGGTCGGGCGAGGCGGAGTTCATCGTCTTCCGGAGCCGAGGCTGAGTCTGAGCCCTGGGGTCGGGCGAGGCGGAGTTCGTCGTCTTCCGGAGCCGAGGCTGAGTCCGAGCCCTGGGGTCGGGCGAAGCGGAGTCCATCATCTTCCGGAGCCGAGACGGGGGCCGAGCCCTGGGGTCGGGCGAGGCGGAGCTTCCTATGGCGCCCGAGGCCAGACTTGGCTGATGTCAGCCTCACTCTGTTGAGTGGCACAGCAGTCGGAGCAACGCAGGCGGCGCTGTCTTCTTGTCAGGTCGGTCAGTGGAGCGGCGAAGTGACTGCGGTCACTTCGGCTCTGTCGACTGAAGAGCGCGCGTCAGGATAAGGTGTCAGGCCATCCTTGCATTAAATGCTCCTGCGATATGGTCGGTCGGCGTGGCGATCTGGCCAAGGTTGCTTCTCGGCGAAGACTGGGCCTCGGGCAAGCCGGAGGTGTGTCCGTTGCTTGAGGGGGCCCTCGGGCGAGGCGTGAATCCTCCGTGGTCGGCTGCCCTTGCCTGAGGCTGGGCTCGGGTGAGGCGAGATCGTGTCCCTTGAGTGGACTGAGCCTTGACCTTAATCGTGCCCATCAGGCCTTTGCAGCTTTGTGCTGATGGGGGTTACCAGCTGAGATTAGGAGTCTTGGGGGTACCCCTAATTATGATCCCCGACACTGCCATTGGTCTTCAATTGGTCTGTCATTGACTTTCAATTGGTATCTTTGAGACTACATTTAATATTATTTACATGTCTTCTCCAATATTTGATTAGACTATATTTCATATCTCATACTTCCCATGCTGCTATAAATGCATATATTGTTGACTCATATTTTGTTACCTATGCATAAGGGAAGTTAGTCTATTCAAATCATGTCTTATACCTCCATTTCTCACATGCTTTTTCCTAAGTATAAGATCTCTGTCAGGGGGGAGTATTTCTTCGTCTCTAAAGGGGGAGAAAATTCTTTCTAAAGGAGAACACTCATTTAGGGGGAGTAACAATTTGGTGCTTTAATTGGTATTAATTGTCAAATCCTTTGACTTATTTTCTTCCTACATGCTTTTAATGTCTTCCTTTTCGGTGGTTGATGCCAAAAGGGAGACGTTGTAGGGACCAAAGCAATAAAATGTTATCAAACACCAAACACCACCAATTTAAAGTTGTACGGAAAAAGCAACAAAATGTTATCAAACACCAAACACCACCAATTTAAAATTTTAATTCTTCAAGTGGTTTTGGTTCTTTGGTATAAAATAGGAAGTAAGTGAATTATGGAGTTAGGGGAGGCTTAAGTTCATAATCTCACTCTATGGGGACAATCATGCATCCTATCAAGTAGATTGCATATTTTCATTCAAATGTTTTTTATATTTGCTTGCTTTGGTTGTGTTGTCATTAATCACCAAAAAGAGAGATTGTAAGGAAAATGGACCCCGGGCCAATTAGCTCAATAGGTTTGGTGTTTGATGATCAACATAACATGTGGACTAATGTATTTCCCGAGTGTTTGTGTGTTGTAGTTCATAGAATGCGAAGTGGATTGGACTGAGGCTCTAAGAATGGAACACCTCAAAGAAGACATTATAAGACCCATAGAAGACATTACAAAGTCATATTGAAGACACTTTATACATACTAAGAGTCCAACACATCTAGAAGTAGAAGTGAGATACAAAGACAAAACAAAGTGAAGTTGACAAAGTTGAGAGGAAGGGCTGACTGAATTGGAATTGTTTCATAAAATCAAATCTACTCAAACTGACATAGCTTCAAATCTGAGATGTAGATAATTTTATAAGCTTTCCAAAAAAGTCTAAGATCATCAAAATCGGAGATCGGAGCTAAACGTTATGCCCACAATACAAAGTCGGAATTGCTGAAAAAACTGCAGCAGCATATGGGATGTCTGGTGCACACCGGACTGTCCAGTGTGCCAAATTTGCTCAAACCGGTATGGCTTCAACTCTGGGATGTAAATAATTGCATAAGCTTTCCAAAAAGTATAATATCATCAAAATCTGAGTTCGGAGCTAAAAGTTATGGCCAAAATACGACAAGCGAGCATGGGTTGTCCGGTGCACACCGGACAGTCCGGTGCACCATGTCTGGTGCGTCATCTTCGAAAGCTCCAACGGCTACCTTTAACGGCTAGTACACGTGGCATATCCGATGCGCCACCGGACAGTCCGGTGCACCTGTCCGCTGCACCGCAGAAAGCTGTATAACTGCTTTCCAACTGCTATATTTGAGTTGGGGCCTATATATACTTCACCTAACCAGCCATTTGGAGGTGTGGGAGCCCAAGAGACATACTGAGGCACATACTTCACATTTTCAAGAGCTCATACACCCAAGTGCTTAATAGAATCACTCGGTGATTAGCTAAGTGCTTTGCGAAGTGCTTAGGTTAGTTAGACCGCTCTAGCGCTTGCTCTAGGTGAAACCTAGTTAGTTGAGTGAGTTTAGATAAACCACAAAACCCCTCGGCTCTTGCGTGAGCCATTGTAATTGTACCGAGTGGGGCGAGAGTCTTGCGAGACCGTGACAACTGTGTTTGTGTCACGGTCGCCACCGTGTACCGGAGGGAACGAGGCCCGTGGCGTTTTCAGCCGGAAGCTCGATAGTGGAGACGTCGGGGAGCATCCGAGAGGAGCCGAAAGCATAGCACCACTTGCACGTGTAGAAGGCCTGCGACTCTCTACAGAGTTACTCGACCGAGGTGCTTGGCCCTCGCATGGGCTTCCCTTTGCGTAGGGGCACCAACAAGGATTAGTCGGGACCTTGCGCGGTTCTGGATACCTCGGTAAAAATACCGGTGTCATCCACGAGAGTTTGCATCTCTACCTTCTCTTTAGCTTCCGCATTTACATTAAGAATTTAAGTTTCAATCTTGTCTTTCTAGTTAGATTGTTTATATTGAAACTTAACTTTCATGGTAGAGATAGCAACACTTAGACAAACCCTAGTTTGCACATTGTGAATTGATTATTTGCATAGGTTTTGCTCTAGGTATTTAATTGTGGCCTTGTTTAGTGAAAGTTTTAGAAGTCCTAATTCACCTCCCATCTTAGGTGTCACCCGTTTCCTTTAGAGAAGATAAGGGGCACACAACAAGGACATGCCAAGTCATGATACAGAAGCAAAAGGAAATAGTTGAGGCTGAAGCAGGTCCTCCATACTGCTTCATGCTATTCCCCATACATTCCTGAGTATGTGGGTAATCAACAACCCACAGTATCAGTAGCTTCGGCAAGCCACTCTCCAGCTGCATGGGCCCTATCACCACCACCACCACCACCACTCATGCCTCCAACTTCGTCTCACAACCAACATCTAGAAGGGCACCGCCAAGCTCAACAACAACGCGACGCACGCGAAGAGTCCGAAGCTCGGACAATCAACAACACTGTACCAGAATCAAGACACATTTACTGAAGCAACAGAGGGGCTCAGTCAAAAAACTTTCATACAGTCAATGTAATTTTTATTTCTCTCGGTTTTATGTTCCTACCCCAAAGACAATCTGAGAAGGTACAACCTTCGGCCTGTAGTAATAAATCTGGAGTTACACCATCGAGTGTAACAGAAAAAGTGACGAAGCTCCAAAGTCGTTCCTACGGGGATGCAGAGCTAAAATGCCACCTAAAGTAAAAGGTGAAGAAGCTCCAAAGTCATTCCTAAGGGGATGCAGAGCTTAGCTCCAAAGTCGTTCCTACGGGGATGCAGAGCTAAAATGCCACCTAAAGTAAAAGGTAAAGAAGCTCCAAAGTCGTTCCTAAGGGGATGTAGAGCTTAGCTCCAAAGTCGTCCTACGAGAATGCAGAGCTAAAATGCCACCTAAAGTAAAAAGTGAAGAAACTCCAAAGTCGTTCCTAAGGGGATGCAGAGCTTAGCTCCAGAGTCATTCATATGGGAATGCAGAGCTAAAATACCGCCTAAGTAAAAGGTGAAGAGACTCCAAAGTCGTTCCTAAGGGGATGCAAAGTCTCACTTTTACGAAGCATTTATGCACCAACATTTGTTGCATCATACCATCGCATCATATTGCATAGCATCACATCATTCATCATCTCGCATCATCCAAAACTGTAATACCCAATTTGTAGATATAATATAAAAGGAGAAAAAGTTATTTTCCTTTATCTATATGTGTGTGTTGTATCTACTTACTATCACAAGTGAACATCTCATTTAAAAAAACAAAGGATTAATAAAAGCATTAAATTATTCATCATACTAGAGTTTAATTGTTTGTGCATTTAATAATAAAAAAATTAAGGTTACATTAATGATGTGAATTAAGGACTAAAACCTAAATCAAATCTTAGAATTTGGAAATAAAAATATAAAGAAAAGTATATATAAATAAATATATTTTTTCTACTGGTATTTAGATTTGTGCAGTTAAGCTAAATAGGAATTTCACTATAAATTTGAGATTAAATTCGAAATCAAACAAAAAGGAGAAAAAAAAGAAAAGAACGTTACCTCGGCCGTGAAGCTCCAGCTCGGATCGCCCAGTCAGCCTGGGCTGGAAATCGTGCCCTCGCAGCCCATGCATGCAATACCAGCCGCCGGAATAATTTAACGTATTCTCGGATGGTGAGGTCGTGCTGACGTCCGGAATGACCTCATCTCTGCGGGTGCCTTACCACTGACGACTGGGCAACCAAGCATTTGTGTACGCTTGCTTCCTGGTCTTGGGCGTTGATCGGAACGGCTTGCCGTAATCCCCGGCACTAGCGCCCTGCTCGCCCTATAAACCCGATTGACCCCAGGGGTTTGCCGTCTACCAGAAGAAAAACCAACGAGTATGCGCTGATGTATTCGTGCAGTCGAGAGAGAAGAAAGGAAGCAGAGAGAGAGAACGGGAGGGTGTTCAACGGTGTCGCGCACTGGACGTCTAGGGACTTCCCTGTGCATGCGGCGTGGAGCGGACTGGGCCTCCTCGCCGGGCGTTGAGGACTGCGCGAGCGCCGTCGTCCGGCTGGGTCGCAGACCTGCAGGGCGTGCTCGAAGTGGTGTCGAATCGCTTGGACATGTGCCTCGCTGTCGCTGCGCACCACGTTCCGTCGTTGGTCGGCTCTGCCTTCAAACGGTAAGGCCCTCCTCTCACCGCGAGGAATCTACGGTAGATACCGCAGGCCGGTATCGCGTACGTACTGAGAAACAGTAGCAGCCAAGGTAGAACACGATCCCTGGGCCATGGATTTAGTGATTAACGGCCATTGCGTCGGGCCGGCGCTGGGGAGGAGATGGTGCCATCACCGTTGATCCTTGAATCAAGGGCTGGGATTAGATCCCGAGTAACGTTTCGGAATGGATGGCGGGGACCGTTGGATCCCAGATGGAGAGCAGGGATTTAATCGCAGCCATATTGTCTATCAACTAGGAACATTGTTTAGCCATGAAACTTGAATTAAAATTGCTCAATTGAATTAATCTATTCTAGGTGCTAAATAATTTCAGAAATTCATAACTCAATAATCGTAACTCTGTTTTAATCCATTCTAGTTGCATTAGTCTCACAATAATATCTATTATTATCTGGTAACTTTGTTTTGTCATGAATATAGGTTAAAGCGTTGCACTTAGTCTATTCTATATTTAACCACGTGGATCTTCGGAAAACCATAACTTAATAACCGTAACTCCGATCTTAGTAGTTCTCGTTCCCACGATCTCGTAGCAACGTGAAGATTATTATTACACCGTTTGTTCTTATGTCTAGAGTGATGTTAATTTTATCTATACCATGTATGTCTGTATTGCTACGTTTAGCGGTGAGGACACGTGTCACCTGAAGAGCAAGTTGGTACCTGGAATCTCAAGTCCTAGGCAAGTTGTGCCCTTGATCACTTCTTTTTACCCAGTCATGTTCTGATTAATCATAATGATTTGCATAGGTTAATTTTGATGGGACCCAACAGGTTACCCTAGTTTGATTATCTTTATACCTTGACTCCACTAAACTTTTTGGGTAGTACCTGCTATTGCTTTATGTGGTTTTGGGTATGAAGATTACACTATTCATGATTATACTTTTGTTATCAGTTGTTATTTATTGTTCATGTTAAGATCATTATGTTAATTGGAACATGGAGAACCACCTGGGAAAACAGTGCTACCACAAGGGTTTATGGACGCCCTTGGCTGATTAATTAGGAAAGCTAGTGGATGACTACCTTACCCGAAAGGGGCAAGGGCAGTAGGGGAGTGGTCAGTGTAGGGAGGCCCTTGGGATGATTTTGCTGCGATGGCGGTCATGCGAGGGATTCCTGCATTGGAGCTTCCTATAAACTGTAGCGGGTTTTCTTAAGCTAGTGGAACTTTGTAAAGGCCTCGTAGTGTTACCCTGCCTCGCCTCCTCGGTAGAGGTGTATGGGATTGGCCGTCTCTTGGCATATGTGTAACATGACTTGTGGGTAAAGATGTGCAACCTCTGCAGAGTGTAAAACTGGTATACTAGTCGTGCTCACGGTCATGAGCAGCTCGGACACTCACATGATTAATTTATGAACTAAATTCAATTTGTCATATGCATTGCATCGCAGGTGATGTTGTTTCTTTTGTTCTACTACTTAATTGGGTTTGGTATTTACTTATACTTAGTAATTGCTAATAAAATTTTGACCAACTTTAAAAGCAATGCTCAGCTTCAACCATCCTCTTTGGTAAGCCTTACACTTCACGTGAGCTCCCACCTTTGGCGAGTTCATGCACATTATTCCCCACAACTTGTTGAGCGATGAACGTATGTGAGCTCACTCTTGCTGTCTCACACCCCCCACAGGCCAAGAACAGGTACCGCATGATGTCGCGCATGGAGGATGCTGTGACAAGTTCGTGAGAGGTCTAGGCCGTCGTCTCCCAGTCAACTTTTGGTTGCTGGACCGTTGTCTCCTTATAATGTAATTATTTATTTATTTTGTACAGAACCCCTATTATATAGTAAAGATGTGACATTCGATCCTGTGCCATGATTCATCATATGTGTGAGACTTGGTCCCAGCACACCTGGTGATTATGTTCGCGCCCGGGTCTTGGTGCCCCGAAATCCGGGTGTGACAGAAGTGGTATCAGAGGAATGTTGACTGTAGGACGAAACCTAGATAGAACTGGACAACCAATACTTACTTACCTTTGCTACTCTGATTCTTTTCTAATCTTTTCTTAATCTTTTCTCATCCACTGCTGCTTTACTCTGATTATTCTTACCTTTTCTTTCTAAAGACAAATGCGGATTTCACATTTTGAAATCCTGTACCTAAAGTGACTTTAGGAATAAGGAGACCTACTCTTAGGAACAAAAACAAAACTTTTTTTGATATTTATATGCTTGAGTGCTTGTTCTTATGATACTTGTTTGATTTGGATCTTTGATTGAGTGTGATTAGTTGTGGAGTAATGTCCATAATTACATCTACACATACATATAGGCATAAATATAAAAAAATAAAATTCAAGATAACTAAACAACTTAGATTATCCTCCATTGAAGTGTATCTATTTTAGATAGAACCCCTTAAGTTGAGAAAAAAAAATTATCTGATCCTAATAGATCTTACTAACCTCAAAAGATTCCATCTTATCTTTATGGATCCATCTTATCCTAATAAGCATACTTATCCACCCTAGTTTAACAACCATGATCTAATGCAAATTAATTAGATCTTATCTAGTCAAGCTAGTCATACCAATCTAATCTAGATCCCATCTAACCTAATATGATCTAATATAAAGTGAGTTACTTAATGGACCAGTTAATACTTGTGAAATAGATTAGACCCTATCCACATGTTTTAAGTACTTACTTCACCCTACACTAATAAAGAATGATAGACCAACCCAACCAATAGAGTCTTGATGGATTGCATAATCTGCCTGTCCCCACCTAACATCAAGCAAACTTTTAACCTATATCATGTAGTCTATCTCACCCATATCTATTTTAACCATATTCCCAGCCCGATAATATACACTAACTCCTAATCAATGAGACGAGACCGGAGAAGATGATCAACCTCATCAAGAAAGGATGAGCACCAACTCAATTCTTCAAGGATCAAGTGAGATCACTAAGATGAGTCAGCATCCACAATCTTGGATGGAGTCTTTTCTTACCCCACTCCTTACCCAAAACTATATATGCTTTAAAGATATCTTTCATCCTGCATAATAAAGTGACTATACTTATATATACCTAGGCCTTCCTAATCACCCACTATTGTCTATAAAAAATATGAAACTCTCGATCTTGAACCTATTATAGACTAAAAGCCGAATCACAAACCAATCCTTATGTATCCCTTTTCTTACAAATCTCGAGGACGAGATTCTTGTTAAGGGGGGTAGGATTTGTAATACCCAATTTGTAGATATAATATAAAAGGAGAAAAACTTATTTTCCTTTATCTATATGTGTGTGTTGTATCTACTTACTATCACAAGTGAACACCTCATTTAAAAAAACAAAGGATTAATAAAAGCATTAAATTATTCATCATACTAGAGTTTAATTGTTTGTGCATTTAATAATAAAAAAATTAAGGTTACATTAATGATGTGAATTAAGGACTAAAACCTAAATCAAATCTTAGAATTTGGAAATAAAAATATAAAGAAAAGTATATATAAATAAATATATTTTTTCTACTGGTATTTAGATTTGTGCAGTTAAGCTAAATAGGAATTTCACTATAAATTTGAGATTAAATTCGAAATCAAACAAAAAGGAGAAAAAAAGAAAAGAACGTTACCTTGGCCGTGAAGCTCCAGCTCGGATCGCCCAGTCAGCCTGGGCTGGAAATCGTGCCCTCGCAGCCCATGCATGCAATACCAGCCGCCAGAATAATTTAACGTATTCTCGGGTGGTGAGGTCGTGCTGACGTCCGGAATGACCTCATCTCTACGGGTGCCTTACCACTGACGACTGGGCAACCAAGCATTTGTGTACGCTTGCTTCCTGGTCTTGGGTGTTGATCGGAACGGCTTGCCGTAATCCCCGGCACTAGCGCCCTGCTCGCCCTATAAACCCGATTGACCCCAGGGGTTTGCCGTCTACCAGAAGAAAAACCAACGAGTATGCGCTGATGTATTCGTGCAGTCGAGAGAGAAGAAAGGAAGCAGAGAGAGAGAACGGGAGGGTGTTCAACGGTGTCGCGCACTGGACGTCTAGGGACTTCCCTGTGCATGCGGCGTGGAGCGGACTGGGCCTCCTCGCCGGGCGTTGAGGACTGCGCGAGCGCCGTCGTCCGGCTGGGTCGCAGACCAGGGCGTGCTCGAAGTGGTGTCGAATCGCTTGGACATGTGCCTCGCTGCGCACCGCGTTCCGTCGTTGGTCGGCTCTGCCTTCAAACGGTAAGGCCCTCCTCTCACCGCGAGGAATCTACGGTAGATGCCGCAGGCCGGTATCGCGTACGTACTGAGAAACAGTAGCAGCCAAGGTAGAACACGATCCCTGGGCCATGGATTTAGTGATTAATGGCCGTTGCGTCGGGCCGGCGCTGGGGAGGAGATGGTGCCATCACCGTTGATCCTTGAATCAAGGGCTGGGATTAGATCCCGAGTAACGTTTCGGAATGGATGGCGGGGACCGTTGGATCCCAGATGGAGAGCAGGGATTTAATCGCAGCCATATTAAATCTGGTGCGTCGATCTGAACCGAGGGCTTGCGTTCCGCACCGATTCATTTAAAGACAGATTTAATCTGCACCGTGCGCCTCTGATCGTGCGGCTGTAATCGCTCCATACCCCTTCGGCTGTGCAAATATTCAAAAGAACCCCTGACCTCTATTGATATAAACCCGCGGCCCACTGCTGTGTATAAGTAATTCCACATAGGCCCTGGATTTTGTAGATTTGACCCTAGGAAACTCCAGAATTGTGGCAGCAGCCCATATAGTAAATAAAATAAGATAAAATAATATAGAAAATGATTTTAGTATGAAAATAATTCCATAAACTTGTATAATTCATAGTTAATTCATTTTAGCTCCAAATTGAGTCATTCTAATTGCAATAATTTTGTATTAATATTGTCTGTCAACTAGGAACATTGTTTAGCCATGAAACTTGAATTAAAATTGCTCAATTGAATTAATCTATTCTAGGTGCTAAATAGTTTCAGAAATTCATAACTCAATAATCGTAACTCTGTTTTAATCCATTCTAGTTGCATTAGTCTCACAATAATATCTATTATTATCTGGTAACTTTGTTTTGTCATGAATATAGGTTAAAACGTTGCACTTAGTCTATTCTATATTTAACCACGTGGATCTTCGGAAAACCATAACTTAATAACCGTAACTCCGATCTTAGTAGTTCTCGTTCCCACGATCTCATAGCAACGCGGAGATTATTATTACACCGTTTGTTCTTATGTCTAGAGTGATGTTAATTTTATCTATACCATGTATGTCTGTATTGCTACGTTTAGCGGTGAGGACACGTGTCACCTGAAGAGCAAGTTGGTACCTGGAATCTCAAGTCCCAGGCAAGTTGTGCCCTTGATCACTTCTTTTTACCCAGTCATGTTCTGATTAATCATAATAATTTGCATAGGTTAATTTTGATGGGACCCAACAGGTTACCCTAGTTTGATTATCTTTATACCTTGACTCCACTAAACTTTTTGGGTAGTACCTGCTATTGCTTTATGTGGTTTTGGGTATGAAGATTACACTATTCATGATTATACTTTTGTTATCAGTTGTTATTTATTGTTCATGTTAAGATCATTATGTTAATTGGAACATGGAGAACCACCTGGGAAAACAGTGCTACCACAAGGGTTTATGGACGCCCTTGGCTGATTAATTAGGAAAGCTAGTGGATGACTAACTTACCCGAAAGGGGCAAGGGCAGTAGGGGAGTGGTCAGTGTAGGGAGGCCCTTGGGATGATTTTGCTGCGATGGCGGTCATGCGAGGGATTCCTGCATTGGAGCTTCCTATAAACTGTAGCGGGTTTTCTGAAGCTAGTGGAACTTTGTAAAGGCCTCGTAGTGTTACCCTGCCTCGCCTCCTCGGTAGAGGTGTATGGGATTGGCCGTCTCTTGGCATATGTGTAACATGACTTGTGGGTAAAGATGCGCAACCTCTGCAGAGTGTAAAACTGGTATACTAGTCGTGCTCACGGTCATGAGCAGCTCGGACACTCACATGATTAATTTATGGAACTAAATTCAATTTGTCATATGCATTGCATCGCAGGTGATGTTGTTTCTTTTGTTCTACTACTTAATTGGGTTTGGTATTTACTTATACTTAGTAATTGCTAATAAAATTTTGACCAACTTTAAAAGCAATGCTCAGCTTCAACCATCCTCTTTGGTAAGCCTTACACTTCACGTGAGCTCCCACCTTTGGCGAGTTCATGCACATTATTCCCCACAACTTGTTGAGCGATGAACGTATGTGAGCTCACTCTTGCTGTCTCACACCCCCCACAGGCCAAGAACAGGTACCGCATGATGTCGCGCATGGAGGATGCTGTGACAAGTTCGTGAGAGGTCTAGGCCGTCGTCTCCCAGTCAACTTTTGGTTGCTGGACCGTTGTCTCCTTATAATGTAATTATTTATTTATTTTGTACAGAACCCCTATTATATAGTAAAGATGTGACATTCGATCCTGTGCCATGATTCATCATATGTGTGAGACTTGGTCCCAGCACACCTGGTGATTATGTTCGCGCCCGGGTCTTGGTGCCCCGAAATCCGGGTGTGACAAAAACAGTGGAAAAAGAAGGGAAATTGTTCCTTCAAACATGCTGGCTAACCCATGAGGTTAAGTCTATCTTCGACAAAGAGTTATGAAAGGATGTATCAACAATGCAAGACCTATGCCTTCGGCAACGGTATTCTTATGCAAGATCTACGGCAAGACCTTCGAGTCTAATAAGTCGCTTCGGCAGAAAGGGGATTTTTCTTTATGAAGCGTGAAAAGAAGAGAGGGTGTTTTTCGCCTGTGGCTCAAAAACGGTACGTACGAAGATTTCACGCTCCATAAAGAAATATATTACATCATCACATTATATAGTTGACAATTGTTTCTTACATAAGAAAACAACATACAAAAATTCTACAAGTGTTTTGATAAACAAGGTCTAATCATCCTCTTTTAAAATTTTATCAGTAGCTTCGTTTAGGAGTCTATTCACAGCTTCGTCAACAACTTCATTAGCTATTCGGATCACATCAAGAGTACCCTTCAGGGCTAGATTGGCCTTAGGGTCGTACGGTTCTAGAGGAGGAGAAAGTTCGGCTACACTACTATAAGTGTTCATTAATTACGAAGCTAAAAGAATTTATGAAGCTAAAAGAACTTATAAAACTAAAAGAATTTACGAAGGTAAATCACAATAAATATACATATAAGCCTTTCACATTTTGCAGCTACTTCAACTTTCCTCGTTTCTTCTAAAGCAGTATGAGATTCTTTTTCATTCTATTTAATAGCCTCGTCTGCTATTTGTCGCCACCATTCAACCAAACTTCAGAATAAAATTTTTCGCTAATGGCAATAGCTTCAGCTGAAGGATCCTTGATGTCACTCGTCGAGACTGAGAAATCTGGCTAAATTACAGCCTGTGCATGGCCAGCTTTTTTAAGGAGTGAGATAGCCCCTTGAGCGCCGGTGAAGGCACAAAATCTCCTCTGTCACTAAGGATTTCATCAAAAGCTTCGGCTTCGCCACCGATCCTTCTGATAACCCCATCAGGATCACCATGGATAAAGTTTTGCTCAGAAGAGAATGTGCCAACTCTAGCAAAACTATTTTCAGCTTGTTGCAACATTCCATAACAATGTTGTAGCACTCCTCTTTCGCATGACGAAGCTCCTCAACGTTTTTTTGAACTCTCAACCATTCAGTATCAGATATCTCGTGTTTTGCTTGTTCGACATTAAAGTTTTCAGTGATTTTGTCAAGCTTTTTCTCCAGTCCTTGCACTTCGTATCTGTGCAATCCTACTTGAATAGATAGAGCATACTCTAAATCAGCAATACGCTTCACATCTGCTTCTTTCTTCTTTTCAAATTTCTCCATTTTTTGTTCCACTTCGGAAAGGCTAGTCAGTCTACCTACGCTAGACTTTAACCTCTCAACTAAGGAAAGCAGGATTTTGTCCTTCTCAAGGGCTTCATTCCGAAGCGTTATGACTTCAGAACGCAGGTTTCCGAAAGCTATCCGAGTGCTTTTGTCTTCTGCATCTTTCTAGGCCTTCAAAGCTAACTAGCTAAAGATAGGACCCTGACAAAAACATACAAATAATAATAATAAGTATTACCACAAATTGATTACCGCAAAACTGCCTAACAAAAATCAATGAATACAAAAATAAAATATGCAAACCTTCAAGCTGTTAAAAGCAAGGTTGTCTGCAAGTTGATCCTTTGTCATTGCAGATAGCCCAAGTTCAAGCTTCGTATAACCCATGTTATCCATCATTTCTCGACAAACATTTATCTCCTTGTTGTCTGGTAGACAGTAAAGGAAATCATCTTCGTCATTTCCTCCATATACTAAGGACTCTCGAGGATATTTCAGGTCCTTTGCATAGTAGTGCACTTCAGCAATAATTTGCTCTTTCGATAATTCTTTCCATGAAGTGTGGCGAACAATGTATCCAAAATCGTCTCGAGAAGGCACTTAGGGTATAGGCGATGTTAGCTTTTCCGGAAGAATTTCCTTTGCTTGCCACCGACAGCTAGCTGCCACGTTCGACGAGGGCCAATGGTCAAGTGGAGCACCAGACAATTGATTTGTTCAACAATTGATTTGTTCAACTTAAATGGCACAAAAAAAGTGATCGATAAAGCTCAAGTACTCGAGGTCAAGTTATCCAACCGATCACTATTATAAGCGACCATCCGTTGAAAAAAAAGGTGGAGATTATTTGCTTTAATAAATATGGACCATGTTGAAGAGGTAAGACGCTCCTTGGATATTACACTAATGGATCGTTTGGATCTGTTCGTTTTAGAGAAATTAGAATTTACTTAATAAAATAATCGATCTAGCTTAGAATTTTCAATACTTTCTAAAGCTCAGATATAAATCTTATAAGAAATGATTTTATATATTAGTGGAATATATTTGTACTCTGAAACTTATAATACACTTTTGGACTCACTCCTCTATGGTAAAAAATATAGCACATAAATGTATCACATATTGCTAATAATATTATATAAATATATTTTAAATAAAAATATATTAATTTAATTGATCTTTAACTAAATCTCTACTAACTATTAAGTTAGTACTGTAGACCGCCCCCGCTCCCCGTCTCCGCCCGCCCGCCCGCCCGCAAACCCCGTCGTGCTTCACGCCGCCAGAATGCCCCCTCCGCATCACTAACCCCGCGTCCCGAACTCCAAATCCTAAAAACCTAGCCGCCTCTCTACCCATACTCACCCTCGGCGGCGACGCCTCTGGCGGTGGCCGACCGCCATCCAAGTTCGAGTCGCGTCCGTCGACCTCCCCTTGTTGCGGTAGCAGATCGAGGACGAGACGGCTCCACCAGATCCAGAAGACGAAAGTAAAGAAGAGAAGCGAACCAAAGCAAGCAAGCTTCAAGAACAAGGTACTGGATCAACAACTCCTAGCTGATTCGATTCTTGAGTTTGTTCTGATCCGATCTTCCCTTCCTATTCAGCGCTGCCCTATTCGATTCCATTTCGTGTTCCTCTGTGCTGCTGCAGGGGAGGGGGAGGAGGAGGAGGCCACGGGGCTGCCATCCGACGTCCGCGCGGCCACTTCGCGGTGTACGTGGGCGAGCGGCGGCGCCGGTTCGTGGTGCCCATCGCGCTGCTGGACCGCCCCGAGTTCCGGTCCCTGCTGCGGCGCGCCGAGGAGGAGTTCGGGTTCGTGGGCGCCGGCGGCGGCGGCGGCCTCGTCCTCCCCTGCGAGGAGGTCGCCTTCCGCTCCCTCACCTCCGAGCTCGCCTGCACCCGGTGAACGCGCACCCGTTTCCAGGGGAGGGGGAGGAGGAGGAGGCCACGGGGCTGCCGTCCGACGTGCCGCGCGGCCGCGGTGTACGTGGGCGAGCGGCCAGGGGCGGCGCCAGGGGCTTTTGTTGGGGTCAGCTGACCCCTATAAAATTTGGAAAATACTATACAAATATATTGTTATCTAGTGCATTTAGATGATGATTAGTGAAACTGACCCCAATAACTTTATTGTCTGGCTTCGCCCCTGCGAGCGGCGGCGCCGGTTCGTGGTGCCCATCGCGCTGCTGGACCGCCCCGAGTTCCAGTCCCTGCTGCTGTACTAGTGCCGGTCCGTTTCCTGCCGCCGCGTGCTTGGGATTTGCATGCCCGGCCCCCAGCCGCCGCGGCGCTGCCTATTCGTTTGGTTCATTGGTTCGGTGAGAGCACCGTACCTATGGTGTCAATGGCCTGTGTAAAAATCGATTATTAGAGAAGAGGAACAGGTGGTGGTGCATAGCATGCACCCGCCCGGACCGGCACTGGTGATCGACGGCTGGGCGACGGAGGAGGAGGAGGAGATCGATGGAGTGACATGGATGCATGGACGGAGCGAGAGCTCTAGAGCTTCACTGCTGCTGGCTATTTGACTAGCTGTTGGCCGCTGCTCTGTGCTCTGCATGTACGATGTTTGTGCTGCGTTCTGCTTACTGTTCCTGGCCGGCCTCCTGCTGCAAGTAGATACGGTTAGGCCAGCCAGTGCGACAAGTGAACCATCATTAATGTTTTCTTATTTTTTTCTCTACATGCAAAGATACTGATGGCACGCATACATGCATGGCCCGACGATGGCCATGAAGGCCAGAGCTACCTGATATGGGCGACCATACGAACCGACATCATCTAGCATTATTCAGATATGCGTACTACTTTCCTTCATCCGTCTCATGTTTCATCGATAGATTTTTTTTTGCGTGAAGCAAAAATAATATGCGTACTACTTTCCTTCTCTTTATTCAAGGTAGCTTGATATCTACTCATTATCACTAG
This sequence comes from Zea luxurians, assembly GCA_029449295.1. Classification (NCBI taxonomy): domain Eukaryota; kingdom Viridiplantae; phylum Streptophyta; class Magnoliopsida; order Poales; family Poaceae; genus Zea; species Zea luxurians. Next base: position 4,142,371 of record JAOPSE010000005.1, on the reverse strand, counting down.
TACAATTTGGCTCTATACAAGCGGTAGGCTTTTTACATCACAGGCGGTTCGGTTAGAAAACCGCCTGTGATGTCCCAGGCGGTTCAGTACGCCTGTGATATAATAGTATCACAAGCGGTTTTTGTTTAGGACCGCCTGTGGTGCTCTATCCTTTTCACAAGCGGACCCTAAGACAAAACCGCATGTGATTGTAAAAATATGAAAATACAATTTAAATATGAAAATAATTTTAATTTTTAACAGAAATATGCAAATACAATTTAAATGAATTAATATTTAATTTTTAACAATAATATGCAAATACAATTTAAATGAATTATAATAGCACACATAGATAACTAGAGAGATTTTAAATTAATTGGCAACCGCAAATTCATAGTCGATCATACATGATAACAAATACAATTTGATTCATACAATTTTTCATGAACTACCATTTTTCCGCATGTATGGCTTTAAGTTCTTATCAATTTTCTTTTCCACACGCTTAATTCTCTCTGGACCGTTAAAGACGAACATCTCTTCATACTTATTGTATTCCTCATCTTGGTCTCCCACATTCTCAACTCCAACAATTTTTTGCTTTCCAGAAATAACTACATGCATCTTCTCATCTGCTAGATCGAGTACATAGAACACTTGTGCAACACATTCGGCGAGAACCCACGGGTCATCTTTATATCCTACTTTCTTTAAGTCTACCAGTGTGAGTCCGTAGTTATCCACTATCACCCCCACGAGATGTTGTACCCATTGGTACTTAAATAAGGGTATTTTCATGCTTGGGCCATAATCAAGTTCCCATATTTCCTCTATGAATCCAAAATATGTGGTCTTCTGTCCATGTAGGTCAAAAGCATCGATACGAACACCGCTATTTTGTGCAACACTTTTCATGTATTTTGATTAAGTGTAGAATGTGTACCCATTGATGTCATATGCTTGCCATGATGTCACAAAACACGATGGCCCAGAAGCCAAATTCTTCATTGTTTTCTCTTCCGAAGAGTCTCCGAATGGGATGTTTTTGTCCATTAACCATTTGCTGAAACGATGTTTGTGCTCCCTCATGATCCAGTCCTCTATGCGGTTCTGATTTTCTTTACGAAGCTCATTCAGGTGTTCCTCTATGTAAAGCTCGGCTATCGTGAGATGTTGTAGTACACTACCATGAGCACAATGTACTAGCTTGTAATCCTCAACGCGAAAAGTTTTCTTGCCCATTCTCCCTCTCCCACATAGTTTACCCTCATGTTTAGGTACAGGCACACCTATCATTGTTCCGTCACTGATGTAATCTATACAGCTCTCAATCACTTCTTCTGTAGTGTATCCCTCCATGATTGAACCCTCTGGGTGAGCGCAATTTCGCACATAACCTTTTAATACTCCCAGATATCGCTCCAACTGAAACATATGATGTAAATATAGTGGCCCTAATATTTTTATCTGATCCACGAGATGTATGATTAGGTGTACTTGCATATCAAAAAATGATGGAGGAAAACACATTTCAAGCTTGCACATAGTCTCGATGATGTATGCCTTTAGATAGTCCAAGTCTTCTAAAGCTATTACTTTTTGTGAAACCGCATTGAAAAAGTAACACAAGCGTGTGATGACAACTTTGACATGCTCTGTTTCGAGGGCTCTTACCGCAATTGGGAGGAACACCGTCATCATCACATGGTAGTCATGAGAGTTGTAGCCAAATAGAGACAAGTCCTTCATCCTGACTAGTCTGCTGATATTGGATGAGAAACCTGTGGGCACTTTGACCCCACGCAAACATTTGCAAATCTTTGTTCTCTCCTCAACTGACAAGTTGTAGCTAGCTGGGGGGAGGTAAGGCTTCCCTTTGCCACTATCCACTGGATGAAGTTCCGGTCTGATTTGAAGATCTACTAGATCATTGCGTGATTTAAGTCCGTCTTTTGTCTTACTCGGCATGCCCAGCAAGGTTCCAATGATGCTGTCAAAAACATTTTTGTTACATGCATCAAATCAATGCTGTGGCAAATTTCCATATCCTTCCAGTATGGGAGGTACTTGAAAAATATTGATTGCTTCTTGAAAGTTGTGTAAGTTGAAGGGTCAGTTCTCTTTCTCTTTTCTCCTTTGTTTTTTCCCTTTCCGAATACAACATGAATGTTCTTTACAATTTCAAAAACAAGTTTCCCACTATAAGGCTTTGGTGCACCTTCACTTTCCAGTTCATTGTTAAATTCCTCTTTCATCTTTCGGTACTTATGCTACTTCATCAAGAACCGTCTGTGTCCCATGAACACCAACTTCTTGGATGATTTAAGGTACATGGAAGCAGTTCCATCGACGCACACTACACAACCATTTTTTCCTTTAGTCTTTTGCCCTGATAGTGTGGCGCCACCGGGAGAATCATGGATGGTAACAAATATAATTGCTCTTAAGTTGAAATACTCACGGCAATACTCATCCCATATTCTAACTCCTTCATTCCAGAGCTTTGTCATATCTTCCATAAGAGGTTCTAGGAACACATCAATATCAACACCAGCTGATTTCGGACCTTGAATAAGAATAGTCAACATAATATACTTTCTTTTGTGACACAGCCATGATGGAAGGTTGTACATCGTTAAAGTCACGGGCCAGGTGCTATGTACACTTCTTTTTTCACCAAATGGATTCATTCCGTCTATACCCAAAGCAAATCTTACATTTCTGGTTTCTTTGGCAAACTCAGGATACATAAGATCGAAATTTTTCCATTGTGATGCATCAGCAGGGTGTCGAATCTGTTTGTTATTCTGCTTGCGATTTTCAGCATGCCAACGCATAAGCTCAGCCTCCCTAGGATTTGAGAACAAACGTTTTAAGCGATCAATTACTGGAAGATACCACATCACCAAAGCTGGGTTCTTTGACTTCTTTTTCCCATCCGTGTCATCAAAAGTTTCATCGTCACTTTCAGGTCCAATAGTGGATTTCTTGTTTTTATTTTTCTTCGGGAATTTTTTTACACAGTCTTGATTGTAGCTCTTCTTGTATCGACTGACATTGCAAACTGGGCATCTTGATGCGTTCTCAAAATCGCCACGATACAGAATACAATGGTTCGGACATGCATGAATTTTTTGCACACCCAGAGCTATGGGAGATATAAGCTTCTTCGCTTTATAAGTGCTTGTTGGTAGTTTGTTGGGTTTTGGTAGTAATTGAGACAGAAAATTCAAAAGATCTGTGAAGCTAGTATCAGACCATCCGGCGCTAGCCTTCAACTTCAGAAGTTCTAGAACTGTACGCAGTGTAGTAAACTCTTTGTCACAACCCTTTGATTCATCATATAAAGGTTCTTTTGAGGCACTTTCCAGTCCCTCCATTTTAGATAGCCCTTTCTGCGATCCCACAGAACTTAACATTTCTGGTTCCATATGGCGCAACATCTCTTCACAATCAAATTCTTCAAAATCTTGATTAGCATCCACATTATCCACTTTACCATCAACTTTAAGATCTAAAATTCCGACAACTCTCTCGTCATTACCAGGCACTTCACACGGATCCAACTCACCATGTTCTGACCATATCGTGTAATTGTTTTTAAACCCTCTTTTTAGCAGATGTGATTGGATTACTCCTATATCTCTCCAAGCTATCTTATTATCACAATCGATGCACGGACATAATATCTCCTTGCTCTTTCGCAAATTCGCGTGCTTGTTGGCCGCTTCAATAAAGCTTCTCAAATTTCGAATGTACGACAGATGTGGTCTTGGCACATTGTACATCCAACCTCGGTCCATTACCTATCCCTATATTGATTAACGTCAATATCGAGATGTAACATGAAAAAATAAATGTTCATGAAAGTGAAACAAGATCATATCGAGATGTACCTAGCACAAATTTTTTTTAAAATATCCCTAATTAATTGAATTTAATCCCTAAATCATGAACGAATTAATGTGCATGAAAATGAAACAAGATTGCAGCAATATAGGTACCTTGAGGTGAGACAACTCTTCATAAAAAATCTTTAAATTAGATCAACTACAAGTCCAAATCTTGGAATTCCTGAGTTTTTCTTCAATTCCGGTCTATATTACAAAATTGAGGCAAAAAATCGTATCAAAATGAGAAAGAAAACAAACGGAGATCATATCTATGCATAAACTCTTGAAATCAAGCCCGAAAATCAAAAACAAAACCTTCTCCCCGTAGATCAAAAAAATCCGCCGTCGCTACAGTGCGCAGCCTAGCGGCGTGTCGGGCTCCGGAAGTTAGGGTTCCTGCGCTGGAACCACCGAGCCTTTTATACTACATACACATCACAGGCGGATTTTTAGAAAAACCGCTTGTGATGTATAACATCACAAGCGCTTTTCTATTTCGACTGCCTGTGAAGTTTACATATCACAGGCGGTCGAAATAGAAAAGCGCTTGTGATGTTATACATCACAAGCGGTTTTTCTAAAAATCCGCCTGTGATGTGTTTACAATATAAAAGCCTTGGTACGGTGGTTTAGGGTTTAGGTTTCGCCCGGAGCTGATACTACGCCGCCAGGCTGATACTGCGCCGCCGTTCCCGTCCCCGTCTCCGAGCCGTGAGCGCCCGCCACGCCGTCGTCGAGCCCGAGCCCAAGCGCCACCGTCTCCGAGCTGGGCGCCCGCCACGCCGCGCCGTCCCCGAGCCCAACTCCGCCGTCCCCGTCCCCATCTCCGAGCCCGAGCGTCGCCGTCTCCATCTCCGAGCCCGAGCGTCGCCGTCTCCATCTCCGAGCCCGAGTGCCTCTGTCCCCGTCCCCGAGGCCAAGCGCCGCCGTCCCCGTCCCCGAGCCCGAGCACCGCCGAGCCCGAGCGCCGAGTGCGCCGCCGTGCCCATCTCCGAGCCCTCGGTGCACTCCTTGATCATGCCTTAATTACTTGTTACAAATTCATGCCTTGATTACTTGTTTTTGCTAGTCATGCCTTGATTCCTCGGTGCACTCCTTGATCATGCCTTGATTACTTGTTACAAATTCATGCCTTGATTACTTGTTTCTGCTAGTCATGCCTTGATTCCTCAGTGCACTCCTTGATCATGGTGCACTACATTGCAGATAGTGTACATTAGATTAATTATCAGTGCTTAGATTAATTATTGTTAATCTTATATTGTTAATGTTGGTCATTATGCTTATATTGTTGGTGTTTTCACTTACATATTTTGTTAAGGTCACCATTTTTGCTTTAGTAGCTTGTATCCCTTGTGATTAAATGTTTGTATACCATTAAGGTGTTAGTATCCTTCGAATGAAGAATTTTGTGTCCCTCCATCGATGTCAGTTGTTTGATCTTGTCATGGATAGTTGATGCAACTACTAGGACCCCTTCTTGGTAGAAAATCTCCATAGTGATTGGGGCAACAAGTCTATTTTTAGTGTTTTTTGACTACCTATCTTTGTTTGATAATCATTAGGGCAAATGTGCTTATGGCCACATACATCATGGAAGTACATAGCCATGACAATGTTATTATCTCCCTATGTTATAAGACTTGTTCTTATCTCCCTTCTTAGTTTTTTGACTACCTATCTTTGCTTCCCAACCCTATGTTATAAGACTTGTTCTTATCTCCCATCTTTGACTTGTTCATAGCCATGACAATGTTATTTGGACCCCTCTTTTTGCCCTATAAGCCACATCCTTGTTTTCCCTTTGATCCCTGCCTTTGTTGCGATCTGAATTTTGATTGTGAGACTTGGCCATTTTCAGTTTTAGAGATGGAAAAAGAGCCACTTGACATAGTTGAGAGCTCAGTTCGAGTCATCGAGACACATGTTGACATCATTCGCAGTCTAGTGACTGATGGGGTTGTGGATACTAGTGAACCGGAATCAGTGTACACACTTAAGACCACTTTGTTTCAAATTGGAGATGTATGCGACATGCTTGAGAAGTGTGCTCTGTCCATCAAAAAGTATGCTGACTCCAAGAGGGCTAAAATTATTCAAGATGAAGCCCTGCAATATGATGAAGATGATGAAGCTGCAGATGATTTGGAGGAACTCCCAAGCCCAGATCTCCTTACTCAAGCCGACATATTGGAAAAATATTTTGGAATTGAGTATGACAGCGACCAGTCAAGGGGTTGTTGATGTTTAGTCCTAAACAACACGATATGAGTATCGTAGGTTTCACTCTTAGAGATAATGTATTTTGTATGAACCTCTTAGAGAGTGTCAAGTCAATGAACTATCTTCGAGTACTATTGGGAAGTGGATCTCTTTGATGTATTTTTTTTCTAGTGATATCGATGGTGCCGAGTAGCACCAAATTTGGACTTGTGTCCATATCTATAGATGCTAGTAGTTGAGCACTAGCGCCTACAATCTTGACTACCTCATCCCTATTATCTGTTTGGGACTTATATGGAGAATGGCATCGGCGGAATGCCTGAATCGGGTCGGGAAGCAAGCTCGCAGATAGAAGTGCACTTTCCAATGCAGTTAGACAGAGAAGGCATGGTTGTGATGTTATAATGCTGAAGGACCCCAAGAAGAGATTAAGTCCTGTAGTCTACCACCTCCCGTTATTTGTGGGCTTCACCGATGGCTGGAAACATTTGGTGATAGCAAACGACCTTCGGGCTGAAGACGTCTGCGAGCTTGTTAAGGGGCCAGACGATGGTGAGCCGGTGTACTATGTCCGGATGTGTGGTCACAAAATTAAAAGCCGCCCCGGCTGCATGTGTGTGCTTCTCTTCTCTTAGGTGGGGTGCTAAGTGATCTTAGTAGCCGACATAAGAGAAGAGAAGCGCACAGATGAAGCCGGTGCGGCTTTAAATTTTGTGACCAGACATCCGGACAGAGTACACCGGCTCACCATCGTCTGGCCCCTTAACAAGCTCGCAGACGTCCCCAGCCCGAAGGTCGTTTGATGTCACCAAATGTTTCCCGCCCTCGGTGAAGCCCACAAATAACGGGAGGTGGTAGACTACAGGGCTTAATCTCTTCTTGGGGTCCTTCAGCATTATAACATCACAACCATGCCTTCTCTGTCTAACTGCATTGGAAAGTGCACTTCTATCTGCGAGCTTGCTTCCCGACCCGATCCTGCCCCGGAGGCGGGTTTGGGCTCGATTTCTTTTGAATCACCTTTTCTCCAAGTTCCCTTATTGATGGAACCTACAATCTTGACTACCTCATCCCTATTCTCTGTTTGGGACTTATATGGAGAATGGCATCGGCGGAATGCCTGAATCGGGTTGGGAAGCAAGCTCGCAGATAGAAGTGCACTTTCCAATGCAGTTAGACAGAGAAGGCATGGCTGTGATGTTATAATGCTGAAGGACCCCAAGAAGAGATTAAGCCCTGTAGTCTACCACCTCCCGTTATTTGTGGGCTTCACCGATGGCTGGAAACATTTGGTGATAGCAAACGACCTTCGGGCTGAAGACGTCTGCGAGCTTGTTAAGGGGCCAGACGATGTTGAGCCGGTGTACTATGTCCGGATGTGTGGTCACAAAATTAAAAGCCGCCCCGGCTGCATGTGTGTGCTTCTCTTCTCTTAGGTGGGGTGCTAAGTGATCTTAGTAGCCGACATAAGAGAAGAGAAGCGCACAGATGAAGCCGGGGCGGCTTTAAATTTTGTGACCACACATCCTCGGTGAAGCCCACAAATAACGAGAGGTGGTAGACTATAGGGCATAATCTCTTCTTGGGGTCCTTCAGCATTATAACATCACAGCCATGCCTTCTCTGTCTAACTGCATTGGAAAGTGCCCTTCTATCTGCGAGCTTGCTTCCCGACCCGATCATGCCCCGTAGGGGGGTTTGGGCTCGATTTCTTTTGAATCACCTTTTCTCCAAGTTCCCTTATTGATGGAACCAGTATATCAGACTAACAGTATATCCCTTTATCGATGGAACCAGCTTGAATGGCACACAACGAGCAGCCTAGTATAGATGTGGTCTGCACCGGTGCGTCTAACAAAGTTGATGAAGACGCGACCAAACTTGAATGGCAGACAACGAGCAGCTCCGGTGAAGGGAGCGGGGAGGATAGTTCTAGTGACGACAATCCTTGTACTCCTATACCTCCAAGGAAGAAAAAAACATCAGATGAGCTTGATGCCGACTATATTCCCAACGATGAAGAGGTAAATAGAAATATGCCGACTATATTGTAAAATAATGTTCATATATGAAAGGCCATTAATTTTTTCACTATATAGATTTCAAATGAAGAGAAGAAAGAGGATGCATCTTCTACACGAAACACGGAGGATGCTCCGATACCTGAATCATCCGTTTCACATAAGCGGAAACGAGGGCGACGAGGTCCAAATCAGATGAAAGAAGGTGCAGTTATGTACGTAACAAAACTAAATGCAGAGGGGTTTCCTGAAGAACCACTTGACGTGGTTACAAAGTTTCGAAATTCCTGCGGGTCTACTGTTAGAGATATAGTGCCAATCACACTTCAAAAATGGAAGGATTTAGATGAAGACACCCGCAACAAGCTATGGGCTAAGTTGTCTGAGTCATTCAAGTTCCCAAAAGGCACAGAGGATGCAGTGAGGAAGTCGATGCTCTCTGCTATGGCCAAGATGTTTCGTGGGTGGAAGGCCGAGATGAATAGGGACTTTGTTAAGAAGAATAAGGTTCCTCCGCCCAAGAAAATGGGGAAAATCACTCAAGCTCAGTGGGAGGAATTTGTTCGTCAGAAGACCGAACTGAAGGCCAAAGAACTGGGCGAAACTAATTCTCAGAGAGCGAAGATGAACAAACACCCCCATCGCCTGGGGTCAAGCGGATATCACCATAAAGTTGTGCAGTGGAATAGGATTATCGAGGAAGCTATAACTAACGACACTTTGGACCCAATATTAAAAGATATCGATGAGAGAGCTATTCGTTGGATCTTAGGTCGGGCAGGTTTGAGTGAGGACGGCAAACTTTTGCATCCAGAATTGGTAGGCGAAGTTTCGACAAAAATTCAAGAATATGCAGATAAGAGAAAAAAAGGAGAATTTAAGCCTCAGAGGGAGAATGACATACTAACTGCAGCACTAGGCAATCCTGAACACACTGGACGGGCTCGGGGAATCTCTTCTAAGATTTCCTGGAGAGAGGCGTTTCCAGAGTATGCGTCGTCATATAGGAAACACGAGAAGTCAAAAAGGACCCTTGAAGAGACTATTGATGAAAGGGTACAAAAGGCTATTAATGACGTGATGAACAAAATGAAGAAAACAGAATGCATATCATTTGAACTCAAGCCAAGCCACATGAGTCCACCTATAGTCCCTAGCAGCGTTGGATCTGTGCAAGACTTGACCAAGTACCCTGTAGACGATATTGTTGAGGACAAGCCTTGCTTTCTTCATATTCCAGTCAATCGATCTGGGACAAAAACAAAGCAAGCTGCTACTGGTTTGGTAAAACCAGGACTTATTAACTACAAGGACAATCCTGTCCCGCCACACTATGCTGTGGTCCAAGTTCTAGAAATCACAGACAGTGGTTGTGAAGATTGGGAGATAGATTTTCCAGTTGAGGGGATCATAACTTTGCAGGAGGCAATGAACGAGTTGGTCCTTTGGCATCGACGCGACATCAAGTTTGGTGATGAGCCGAATTCAACACCAATGCAACAAAAAGCTAGTTCGATCATTCCACACCCATGGTGCAGGAAAATATGACACCGACCTCCAAAAAAATCGTTGAAACAATCATATCGCCTCTTGCGAAGGAACTCGACGAGGGGGACGTAGACAAAATTGTTCCTCAGAATGTCGACGTCAACATCAAAAAGGAACCAAAGGTTGGCACCAATGTTGAAGGGCCAACTATTTCAAAGAAAATTCATAAGCGAATCGCCACTGACGATATCAAGAAACCGTCAGAATCAGTGGCACGCTACCTACATAAATTGCAGAGAGTTATGACTAATCAATCAAAAGCGGAATCAGCATCTCATGGAGTAGGCACACGGTCGACCCAAATAGACAATTTCGAAGTATGGGAAGAAGATGGAATGATTCATACTCGAGAATCATTACGTCTTAAAACCAATATCTCGGTATACAAGAAGGAGGATGTTCCTCCTAAATTTGTGAATGGGAGGCCGTTCTTAACGACGGTGCAACTTTCTAAGTTGTCGACTCCGGAGATTAGAATGCATGAGTGGTACATGGTGGCTAGCAACAAATACAAACTCGAGGAATTCACATTTGTTGTGCCAGAAGATGCATTTTGGAGCAATGATCATATAGATCCTGTGCGGCATTTATTCTTTGACGATCTCTGGTCGTTGTACCACCGACAAAGGATGAAAACCAACTACTTAACCCTCTTTTGCTTGTAAGTACCTCTAAACTTTCATATTTGTTAGTTTTGTACACGCACACATAAACGAGAGTCTAACGATTAACACTATTACACGTAGGATGCAATACATGGATGATAAGAAGAAACAACTTAAGACAGGGTTTCTTGACCCGTTGATGATATCCCAAGCTCGCTACAAAGTAGTTGCTCGGAGGCAAGGAGAAGAATACAAAGACTTGGACGATGTTGAATTTGAGAAAGCCGTCAAACAGAATCAGAGAAAGAAAATGAAGGTAATGGCGGCATACATTGGACGAGCCATGTATAATCATGTACAACATGGCAAGGACTTAATAATAGCTCCGCACCACTTTAAGTAAGTTATCGACATGGTTTAATTTTGAACTATAAATTATGGCAATCGTGATATTAACATGTGTTTTCATCTATGTCTATATAGTGACCACTACATTTGTATCATGATTTGGCCAAAGGATGGTAAAGTCGTGGTCTTCGACTCACTGAGAATGGAAAAGGCTACGTATAATGACTTCTTGAAGATTTTAGAGAAGTATGATTATTATTGCACACTTGTACTTATTACAACTTAACAAATGTATTCTTAATCTCACAATGCTATTCTTATATGCAGTGCATACCGTTTTTATTGGAAAGATCTTGGCGGCGAACATCCAGAGGACAAACCTAATTTGTCAATATCATTATTTCCATATGGTGACAAACAACCTCCGGGTACTGTCCTGTGCGGTTATTATGTATGCGAATGGTGTCGTGTCACCTTCCATTACATGGTCAATCGTGAGGATGTAAGTTCGCTATCATTGTCTATGTTGCAATTTTTATGTTATATTGTTGCTCATCACATTACTCTTAGCACCGATTGCTTTTTGCTTTCATTGCAGGTTCCTAAATCTAAGATCAATGCTGAATGGTTAGAAAGAGATATGGTTTCCACCGGCGTGGCTAAGGTTGTAAGAGACTTGCTTTACTTTATGCGCCGTGAAGTTCTTCATCAACAAGGGCTATTCTACAATGTAAATGGAAATTTGCAAAAATTCCCAGAACTAAGTTTGTACACAATATCACACAGTGTTTAGGTCTTTAGTGAGGAACTTTAGATGTTTAGTTGTCTATGGAACTTTGAGATGTTGAGTTGTTATGCAACTTGATGTGTATAAATCTGTGTATGATGGAACTTGATATGTGGATGAATCTGTGTATGGAACCTGCTATAGAACTTGTTTGAATCTGTGTATGGAATCTTTGTATGATGAATATGTGTATGGAATATGTGTTTGAATCTGTGTTTGAATCTGTTATTAATTCTGTATATGAATCTGGAATCTAAATATGAATCTAGAATCTGCATATTGAAATACAGTCGGACTTATAATTAAAACCGTTTGTGATGTGTGCTAACACAGGCGGTTCTTTTAAACCGGTCCGCCTGTGATGTGTGTCTATCACAGGCGGTTCTTTTAAACCGGACCGCCTGTGATGTGTGTCTATCACAGGCGGTTTTTGATTGACCGTCTGTGATGTTGTTTTACATCACAGTCGGTGCACCACAAGCGGTTCCTGGAACCGCCTGTGTAGAGGCTAACCGGACCGCCTGTACAGAGGTTCCCTGTAGTAGTGTATGCTATATCTTTTGATTCTCACTATAACGAAATGCTCATGAATACAAGTATAGAGTAAATAGAAAAAAATCATTAATCAACTCCGGAACGCTGGAAAAGAAAGTGCAAACAGGCCTACATGTGTCGTCCGATCCGGCTGCACTGCGCGACACAGGTCACGGGCGTTGCCGTTGGCTGGCTCCGATCCGCATGTCGCGCCGCGCACAACACATACGTCCAGGCCGAGGCTCCCCGCGACGTCGAACTGGAGGACCTGCCTGCAGCAGGCTGGAGCTGCAGGAGGTGAATTGAATTCTGGCCAGGCCAGAGAACATGGCATGGCGCCAAGGGGGGGACGCTGGGGCAGCCCATGTGCGGCGCGAGCGCTCATGTGGTCGCGGCGGACGCCCAACCGCCGCGGCCCGAACACCGCCCAGAGGAACAGAGCCGAGCCATCAGCGGGGGAGGGGGCGCCGGCAGCAGGCGGGTGGCCCGGGCCCGGGCATCTCAGCTCAAGGAGCGGGATCCTTTGCTGCTGCTAGCCTGGACAACTGCTAGGTGCAACGCAAATGCAAAATCCACCTCTTTGGATTGGATGCTTCAAAAGGCGCCCAGAACGATCCGGCGCATTTTCACCATCGCAATTGGCATGATTGGTAGCCTGTGTGAGCGGACGCATGCATTCCCACATGCAGCAGTTTTTACTTTACGGTTGTTTGGTTGTCCGTGCATACATCTGCTGCATCTACGTATCTAAAGTACGTTTGTTTGGTTGGTGTGTAAGTGTGCTGATTTGGCCCGAGAGATGCAGCAGAACGCTCCGAGCCAGGCCCGCGGGAAACATGATTCGTTTTCGTCTCTGGACGGCCAGGCTCTACGGAAGCTGGCCCGAGCGGCCAGGCTGCTTCGAGAAAGCAACCAATCACGCCGAATAAGAACCTCCTCCTGCTCGTACCCATATCGTGCCAGAAGCACGTCACATGCTAGATCAGCGAGCGCGAGCAGCAGTAGCCCCCGCTTTTGGTGTAAGCTAACAGCATCTCCAAAAGCTCCCTAAAAATGACTTCTCAAAATAAGTTTTAAGTGACATCTAAAAAATTAGTAGATGTATATTTTAATCCTTTCTCTATAGATCACTTAAAAGCGACAAATTGTTTCTAGGGAGCCTAAAAATATCTAATTTCTTCAATGGCGAGACCATAAAAATCGTGACATATATCGAAGTCTCCATGATACTGATGATTGCAATATAGTAGTGAAACAACTAAATTAAAATAACAAAATTTATGTATGATCAGGATCATAAATGGATTATGTAACATTTTCTAATAACAATATGAAACACATTTTGTATATAAGTTATCATGGTATTATATATTTCCGTTGCAACGCACGGGCACTCATCTAGTTACTTTATTAAAATGAAATTTAATTCCAAAGATCGGGTGAGTAAGAAGAAAGATTTTGAAGTCATATGATCTGAGATATATTTATTGTATGCTCTGTGGCTGTCAGTGTCTGTCTGACTTTGGCTGGGCGGCTAGCGCTGCCGGCGGAAAAGGCCTGTCGGGCGAAACGGCCGCCCAAAACTCGTCGTCTTGCTCCAGCAGCGTCATGTGCTCCGACGTCAGCACAAGCTCCGCGGCGATGCTTTCGGCTCCCTCCCGGCCGGGGTACAGCGACGCCTTCCCGTCGGACTTGTTGGCCCTGCCGCTGCGCGGCGCCAGGGGCGGCCCCCAGCCGAAGTCGCAGCCGCCGTACATGTCGAACCGCGGCGAGCTGCCCATCATGATGCCGTTGGGGTCAAAGAACCTGAGGTTGTACAGGACAGGGTTGGCCATCCACGCGGCCACGCGCGCCCGGATGGCGTCGTCCGTGTGCGCCGCCACCGCGCGGCCGACGGCCGCCGTGGCCCAGCCGTGGCCGCGCTCCAGCAGATCCCCCGCGGTGACGGCCTCCGTTGCGATGGCGTAGATGGTGTTCCCGAAGTACTCCGGCGGAAGCTGCGGGCGGAGGCGCGTGCGGTTGTTGATGGCGGCGCGGCAAAAGGTTGTTTGGCCGAGCGGCATGCGGCGCGCGCGGGTGACGGAGCGCCACACAAGCGAGCTGAGCGCCTGGAACTTGGTAACGGCGGCCGCGCCGGCCGTATCCCCGGCCGCCAGGAGCTCCTGCCGCGCCCGGTCCTTGAGCGCCTCCAGGGTTTCGGCCGAGAATTGCAGCATGCGCTCGCATAGTGGCGGCGGGGGCAGCCTCTCGATGAGCCCCGTGAGGTCGGGGTAGGGGAGGACGACCGGCGGTGTGGTTGGGCCGGCGTCGGGCGACCAGCGCTCCAGCAAGGGCGGCGGCGGCGGAGCTGGGGATGGGGAGGGGCTGTCGCGCGCGATGCCCGCCCATACGTTGATGAATCTCCATAGTGCGGTGCCGTCGGAGAGCGCGTGGTTGTAGGCGAAGCCGAGGAAGACGCCGTCGTGGAGGTCGGTGACCTGGACGGCGAAGAGTGGGAGGTGGTGGCCGTCGTGGTTGACGGCGCCGTCGAGCGGGAAGAGTGACTGGACGAGGCGCGGGACACGTGCGTCGGGCGGGATGACGTCGGCGACGGCGACGCCGTCGGCGACGGCGTGGAGGATGTCGACCCCCTGGCCGTCACAGTCGATGGAGACCGAGCAGCCGAGGACGTGACCGTTGGCGTCGCGGTGCTGGTCCGTGACGAAGCGGCCGGCGACGGGGTAGTAGGCGTCGAGCGCCTGGGCGAGCGAGGCCTGGAGGTGGTCGAGGAGGCGGTCGGTGGGAAAGGGCGGCTTGGCGTAGAGGAGGCCCTTCTGGATGTAGTCGGCGGAGAGAAAGGAGATGTCCCAGGTGGTGAGCGGAATGCGGTGGCGTGGGCGCGGTGGAGGCGTGACGGTGCGCCTGGACAGCAGGCGCATCGTGGACGACGGCATGGCTGCAGTTGCAGCAGGAGAGGAGACTACTCGCTGCTGGTGGGTTGCTCTGCTCTAGCGCATTCCACCCTCCATTTTATTTATGCTGTTTTTGCTCTGCAAATGCAGGCTGGTGCAACGAAACTACGCAGGACTCTTCCTCCTCCCGAAAACCAAGTCAAAAAAAAAAGTGTCTGCTAGTGCTTTGCGAGTCTGCGCACGTGCCTCCGCCTCTAATGAATGATACGTCACACATGACGGTGTCATTTGTAACTTTTAAATTGTATATGCAGAAAGAGAAGAATGCACATGAGCTCTGGTAGCAGTTTCAGAGTCAAAATTTGAATTGCAAAAAATCTGGCTTCCTTCGATTCAAGAGTATCACACCAATTGCATTGCATTGCATCTAGTCTAGTGAGAGCTTCCTTCGGTTATCTTACCCGTTAACCATCTCAGGAATCAGATCTCTACCAGTGAGAGCTTCACGGATTGGATCAAAAGATTGCTGCAAGGGAACACTTTGTCAGAAACCACTCAAGTCTTGATTCTAAGATAGTTTAATAAGAAGTCATAATGTCCCTCCACTAATAATGCCAAGCTGGCAGCTAGAAAGCTCTGAACTTGCATATTCCAGCCAAAATCTCTTTAACTATTTTCTACTGAGATGAGAATATGACAATTGTACAGCAATTCCCATTTTAGGTCTTGTTCGGTTACATGGGATTGAATCCCTTTCTAATCAATTTTGACTAGCAATGGGATTTAATCCTCTTCAATCCACTCTTAACCGAGCAAAGCCCTTAGAGTGCCCACAAGCTCACTGTTGGGCATTACACTGCTATCAAAGAACAAAGAACTCACCCAAAGCTGGCTACCTCGGTAGTAACATGGGATAAACACAGCTCTATTTTCATCACCCTTATTCCTAAAAAAGAAGTTGCTGAACAGATGAAACCCATTAGTCTTGTTCATAGTTTTGCCAAGCTGATAACAAGACTACTAGCTAATCAGCTTGCAAGTAGGCTGCATGACATGGTGTCACCTAATCAAAGTGCCTTCATAAAAGTCGATTTATTCGAGATAACTTTATGTTAGTGCAACAAACAGCCCGCTTCCTCCATTAACAGAAACAGCCCCATCTGATCCTTAAGCCTGATATCTCAAAGGCATTTGATTCGGTCTCTTCGCCCTTTCTTCTTGAAGTCTTGCAACACATGGATTTTGAGCAGATTTGGAGAGATATTATCAGTGGGCTATTGTGCACTTCTTCAACACTAGTTTTACTTAATGGGTCACCGAGTCAGCCCATCTATCATAGATGCGGCCTTAGGCAAGGTGACCCGCTTTCTCCAATGCTTTCCATATTGGTTATGGACGTTCTTGGGTACTTGATCAATAAGGCTAAGGAATATATGTTATATGATCCCTTGGCCCCTTTAGTGTTGCAGCACCGGTTCTCTTTATATGCTGATAATGTGCTTGTGTTCCTCAGACCGGCTGCTGCAGATATTAATATAACCATGGATACCCTTCACCTCTTTGTTGAAGCCTTCGGGGTTCACACAAATGTCCAGAAATCTAGTGATTTTCCCATAAGTTGCGACGATCAGGAATTCAGGATTCGACCTTGATGCAAGAATTGGTGCCATGTGAGATTTACAAGTTCCCTTGTAGGTATTTGGGACTGCATCTCGCTATCAAAAAGCTCACTAAGGATCTGGTCCAGCCTGTTATTGATAAGATTGCCAATCAACTACCTGGGTGGAAAGCAGACTTAATGACTAAAGCTGGCCAGTGTGTCCATGTCCAGTTTGTTCTCACTGAAATGCTTATTTACTTGGCTATGGTCGTAGACCTACCAACATGGGTTGTAAAGGTGATTGATCAAATTCGGCGAGGTTTTCTTTGGCGGGACCACAAAGATGCAAATGGAGGACACTGTCATGTGGCTTTACCCCCATTGAGTTAGGCGGCCTTGGCATCTCCAATCTTAGGGACCTCTCTTGGGCTCTCAGAATGAGGTGTTATGGCTAGCAAAGACGGATCCAGGAAGACCTTGGCCCTCTATGTCCATTCGAGTTCCTAGCAAGGTTAAAGAGTTCTTTTTTTGGCTATGCAAACGGAGCTTGGGGATGGTGTTACAAGTCTCTTTTGGATAGAGAAGTGGTTATGGGGTCATAGAATTGTGGACATAGCCCCACGGCTCTTTGCTATCATCCCTAAACAAAGAGCCAACTGGATGGTGTTGGATGGTCTCACAGACCAGAAATAGATATCAGATATTCAAGGGGCTCTTACAGTTGGAGTTATCACAGATTATCTCCTGTGCTAAGTGAGGTTGAACTCTGGCCCGATACTATAGATATTCATCTCTTTCGACTTTCAACTAATAGAAAGTTGTTGGTCATTTGTTTTCAAATGCTATAAATCAAGAACAAGGCAACACAATTGTTAATGGTTAAAGACCTTCGTCCTTCGAAGCATTATTTCCTTTCGGCTATAATGATCTTCAGACGAAGGTCATGAAGGACGTAACTTCGTCATCTCAGTATGTAAATATGAATATAAATGTAAATACGAGTAAGGGTGTGAAAGAACACTAAAAAATGAATGATAATGTTCAGATCCTCACATTTATTTATATTGAGATAAGAATCAACATTAATGATACTTATAATACAATTGTACCTTCGGTTCGCCAGAAGGTGAGAATGCAAAGATGACGAGAGAGAGAGAGAGAGATTACAATCCAGCATGAACAGTACGGGGGTACTGTTCATCTATTTATAGGTGCGGGACGTAGCCCGGACACAATTACATTTATGCCCCCCCGACATTTACATACAATCGTAATGCGGGTGATCAAGGACTAAACAGTCTTTTTCCCTTGAGTCGGTGACGACCTTTGGCTTCATCACAATGCTAAGCCGAAGCTTCTTCAGTTATAGCTTCGGCTTCCATCTGTGTCATCATGTCGCGTATGCCTTTTGTATTATCTTGCCGAAGATATTTTTGCCTTGAGGACCTTCGGCAAAGAAGAAGACCCCCAACAATAGCCCCTTCGTGGTGCTAGATCGTTTTTCGTAACGAGCTCGGTCCACGAAAAAACACAAAGGCTTCGGAATGCCGAAGGTCCGAAAAACACCTTCCCTGAGCTCGTTGGCGGGAAACGATTAAAGTATTCCGATCGTCGGTCGGTCCACCGCTCAGCCAGTGTAAGCGGTATGGCAGTTCGCCTTCTCCCCCTGCAGCACTATATAAACAGACGGGTTGGTGAGAAGTTACCACAGAGCATTCATTGCTACCGCTCTGTTGTGTTGTTAAAATTTTTAACCATAGTCGAAGCTTCCTGCGTTGCATTTCCAAGCAAGCGCTTCGTCACCTGAGATCAGCTTCGGCTCAAAGAACTTGAAAACACAAATGGCCAGGGTGAGATCCACTACTAGGGTATCTCATGAAGGAAAGGAGACCGAAACCGCCGAGACAGCATCAATTTCAGAAGTGATGTAGCGGTCGGGTCTGGTTGTGTTAGAGGAAATTGTTGTCAAAGATGCCTCCAATACCGAAGCTGAACAGATTGTAGCTGGAGGCGAAAGTGACAATGAAAGTGAAGAAGATAACAACATCCTGAACCCAACAAAGCCTAGTCACATTGAGTTTGGGAAGTCTACTGTAACGAAGGATGCCATGGTTATGATGAGGAAACTTGGTTATTTCGGGGAGGCTGAAAGCAAGCTTGTCCAGTTTGCTAGGGAGGAAATTATTCCGGAACCAAAAGAAGACGAAGTTGTCGTTTTCAAGAGCTTCTTCAGAGCATGACTTCGGTTCCCCTTGAATGACATGATAGGGGAGGTTTTGAAGAACTTTGAGATATACCTTCATCAATTGACACCCAATGCTATCGTTAGGCTCAGTGTTTTTATATGGGCTCTGCGAAGCCAGGGTATGGATGCTAATGCCGAATCTTTTTGCCGGGTACATGAACTGCATTATCAGATGAAGGCCAGGTTAGATGGTCTTCATAAGAACTTCGGCTGCTACAACTTTGCTTATAGAAAAGATACAAAGGCTCCAGTGCTATCGCACCAAATGGCCAACTGGGTGGACAAATGAATGGTTTTATGTGAAAGTAGACGAGAAGAGAAGGGAGAAGCTGATGACTATGGTCATGAAGCCTATGAAACTAAGCTTCGGGATGACCAGGCCCTTGTGCCATATGCAACTTGGCTCTCCATGCCAGGTAGCCGAAGTTGAGTTTAGGGTGGTTGCTGCCGAAATTAGTACTAGGGATCTAGTACAAGAATATTTGGCAAACAAGACATTTCCAACTTCCAGCGGTTGGGGAATGCCAAAGAAGAAAGAAGGGGGGAAGAAACATGAGCTTGTATGGCTCCCCTATCGTTTTAAGTTTGAGAAACAATTCAAGAAACCTTGCAACGAATGGCTGGAGATGATTGAGACCATGTGCAATGAAATACTTGGTAATTACACTAAGAAAGAAGATCAATTGATGACTGCCGCCTTCGACTCCCGACCAAAATGAAGGCTAAACCGCGTTATGGATGCCTTAAACTTCGATTATCCTGACTATGAGAAGCTCGACGGAGGAGCCGAAGGGATAAAAAGAAAAAGAATAGTCAGCATTCTGAATAGGCAAGATGCCCGATTGGTAAAGGAAGATGAAAAAGCTTTGAAGAAACCAAGAACAGCTGAAGAGCCAAAGATAGCAATTTCTAAGAAGCGAAAGCTTAACATAGTGCCTTCTTCTGAGCCAGAGGCAGAGAAAGAAACTCCTTCGACGCCCTCTGCTGCCGAAGTAGCAGAAATTCTGAAGGTAATGACTGACTCCCCACCCTTCAAGCTGCTAAGTCCACTGGGATCAGAACTGACACAATTTTTACAGAAGAAAGTGCAACCTTCGGCTACAGAGGAGAAAGTGAAAGAACCAAAGAAACCACGAATAGTAAATGTGATGCAAGCCATTGAACGAACACCGCCTTCAGCTTCGGCAACTACAGGTGCCGAAGCTAAAGCTGCTGCTGCTATGGAAGCTAAGGACACCGATGAAGCTGAAGCTACAATGTTGGATATTGACAGAATTATATCAGAGGTAGCTAGAGATGTTATTGCAGATGAGAACATGGCCAGAACGCCAGTTAAAGAAAGGGAAATTGATTCTGGTCCTTCGGGCGAAGAAGATTTCGACCTTCAGCACCTGAGCGGTCAGGAGCTTTCCGAAGAAGAAAAATTGGAGCTAAAAGAATTTGCCATGTCGTGCGGATATCAACCGGGAGCTTTGGTCTTCGGCGGGGTTGATGAGGAGATCTTGAGATGTATCCGTGACTGCGCCGGGGCGAAGATAGTCGGCACTTTATCAAAGAGTGTCGGCTTCCGAAGCTAGAAACTGATATCAGCTGCTACCGACGGCAACATATTGTCGGTAGCCTATTCTATTCCAACTTCAAGGTGAAACCTTTGACTAAGTTATTATTATTATTGTGACGGAACCGCCCGAATTATTCCAACTTAAGTGCCTAAGTCCAACCTTAAAGGCTAGACCACACTTAAATGGGAATAAAACGTCAGTCCCTCGGATCTAGTCCGACAGGGCCACTAATAGGATCAAGTACCACGTACTCACTCGATGGTGAGGCACATAGCAGATACAATAAAGCATAAAACCAATATTAAGGATTATTAAATTTATTACAACATCATCGGAGTGTTAACGAAAACAATGATCATTGTTCGAAATGCAGCGGAATAAAACTAACGATAAATAAACGGAGAGGGGATGGGGAAGCCTATCCCATCGCTCCTCATGCTCCTCCTCAGCCGAGGTATGGTCCCACTCGACTGTCCAACCCGGTGGCAAGATGGACGGCCAAGTCACTCCAGCAATCATGTCCGCCAGAGAACCTGTAAAATTATGCCACAAGCAAGGCCGAGTATACTAATACTCAGCTAGACTTACCCGGTGTGAGGAGTCTACTCCTCTACCTCTAGACATGCAGCTGTTTGGCTGAGGGGTTTGCTTTGCCAAAAGCACTAGCTGAGTCTAAAATCAAGTTTTAGCTTTTTCAAGTTTTAGTGTGACTCTCTTAAGACTAAATGTGCACCTCTCTAATTGTCGGCGTTCCGAGACCGGGGGGTCCCCGAGCCGACGAGTGAGAGTGCCGCGTGCCCCAGCCTAGATGGGTCGAGCGCGTGGGCGAGCGCGAAGGGGGGAACAGAGAGAGAGAGAGGTCGGCGGCCGGAGCCGGGTCGTGGGGGAGTCGGAGAAATTCCCGCGGCCTTCGTGTTCGTCCCGCGCCCAGGTCGGGTGCGCTTGCAGTAGGGGGTTACAAGCGTCCGCGCGAGGTGAGGGGAGCGGGCGGCCCCGAGAGAGCGCCTGCCCCTGCCCTTCGTCCCCGCGAGGCCAACCTTTTCTAAGAAGGCCCTGGTCCTTCCTTTTATAGTCGTAAGGAGAGGATCCAGGTGTACAAAATGGGGGTGTAGCAAGGTGCTACGTGTCTAGCGAGGGAGAGCTAGCGCCCTAAGTACATGCCAAGGTGGCAGCCGGAGAGATCTTGGCACCCTGTTGGTGTGGCGTCGTGGCTGTTGGAGAAGCAGTGAAGCTTGACGGAGTGACAGCTGTTGGAACAGCTGTGCCCTTGCTGACGTCTTCCTGCTTTCGTAAGGGAGCTGAGAGTCGCCGTCGTCACGGTCTAGTGAGGCGTCATCATTGCCTATCTGGCGGAGCTGGCCAGATGGGACGCCGGTCTTGTTCCCTGCGACCCAAGTCGGCTCAGGGCAGGGTGATGATGACGCTCCCTGTTGACGTGGCGGTCTCGTGTCCTATGTCGGGCGTCGTGGAGGCTCCTCCGAAGCCGAGGTCGAGTCCGTCCTGCAAGACAGAGGCAGAGTCCGAGCCCTGGGTCGGGCGAGGCGGAGATCGTTCGACAGAGGCTGAGGCGGAGTCCGAGCCCTGGGTCGGGCGAGGCGGAGGTCGCCGTCTTCTGGGGCCTTAGCCCGAGTCCGAGCCCTGGGTCGGGCGGAGCGGAGTTCGCCGTCTTCCGGGACCTTAGCCCGAGTCCGAGCCCTGGGTCGGGCGGAGCGGAGTTCGCCGTCTTCCGGGACCTTAGCCCGAGTCCGAGCCCTGGGTCGGGCGGAGCGGAGTTCGCCGTCTTCCGGGGCCTTAGCCCGAGTCCGAGCCCTGGGCGAGGCGGAGCTTCCTCTGGCGATTTTGGCCAAGTCTGGCTACCCGTCAGTCTTACCTTTTGCGTTGAAGGCCCCAGGGATTTGGTCGGTAGGCGCGGTGATTTAGTCAGGGTTACTTCTTATCGAAGGTGGGGCCTCGGGCGAGCCGGTGATGCGTCTGCCGTGAAAGAGGAGACCTCAGGCGAGACGGAGTCATCTTAGGGTCGGCTGCCCTCGCCCGAGGCTAGGCTCGGGCGTGGCGTGATCAAGTCGCTTCGTATGGACTGATCCCTGACTTAATCAAACCCATCAGGCCTCTGCAGCTTTATGCTGATGGGGGTTACCAGCTGAGAATTAGGCGTCTTGAGGGTACCCCTAATTATGGTCCCCGACAGTAGCCCCCGAGCCTCGAAGGGAGTGTTAACACTCGCTTGGAGGCTTGCATCGCACTTTTTTGCAAGGGGACCAGCCTTTCTCGGTGGTGCTTTGTTCCGGTGGGTGCGCGCGAGCGCACCCGCCGGGTGTAGCCCCCGAGGCCTCGGAGGAGTGGTTTCACTCCTTCGAGGTCTTAATGCCTTGCGTAATGCCTCGGCTGGTCTGGCGGTTCCCTCATGCGAGCAGGGCGTAGCCCAGGTGCACTGTCGGGGCCCAAGTTCTCGGGCTGGTATGTTGACGCTGTCAACGGTTCGGCCGGAGCCGGGTTTGCGAGAGCAGCCCCCGAGCCTTCGCACGGAGCGAGAGGACGATCAGGGACAGACTCGACTTTTTATATACGCCCCTACGTCGCCTTTCCGCAAGGAGGAGGGGGGGAGTGCGCCATGCTACCCTCGATGGGCACCGAACATGGTGTCTCCGGTGAGCTGCGATCGGGTAATCCGAGTGGACGTCCGTGCCCCGTTCGTTGGGGGTCGGCTAGGGGCCCGGAGGCACGCCCAAAAGTACCTGCGGGTGATCTGCCGGACCCGGTCCCCTAGCGACGGGGTCCGAGGGCTCGTTGCCTCCCTCCGATGGGATTCCGTTACAGAGTCGTTCCCGCTGGTCTCGGAAATGTCCTAGGGTACCTCGGGAGCGCAGCCCGAGCCTTGGTTATGTATCGAACGTACCCCTGGTCATCCCTCGCTCGGTGTCTGAGGCGACTGTGAACCCTTCGACAGGCCAGCCTTCGAACCTCTGATCAGTAGGGGGCGCGGAGCCCTAGTAGCCTGAGGCGGTCATGGAACCTTTCGGGAGGCCGACCTTCGAACCCCTGACCAGTAGTGGGTGTCGGGCCCACGCGATCTGAGGCGGCTGTTGAATCCCTCGGGGGGCCAGCCTTCGAACCCCTGATCAGTAGGGAGGCTCGGAGCCTAGTTCCTTCACGGGGAAGGATCCCTTCGGGGTTATCCCCCTTCTCGGTCCCTGTTGCAAGAGATAGAGAAAGAAGGAAAAGGGAAAAAGGATTCGAAATTGAACGTCGTGGCGTACCTTTTTCGGTGTGGTCGTTTTGGCGAAGGCGAAACGTCACCTGCCGCTCCCGCCCGTAGCGCTGTCCGTTGAGCCACGGAGTTAATGCGCCGGGGTGAGTAGTTGGCGAGGTTGCCGTTGCGCGTGCGCGAGCCGTTCGAGGTACGGGTCACGGGTGCGTCGTCTTCACGCCGTGAGAGGGGGCTCTCTTGCTGTCTCCGGATGGGACGTGAGCTCGGCTGATGGCGTGACCGCTGCTCTTGCGCGCCTGCCACCGTCATTACTACCGGCCCATTTTTGACCGTGTTTGACCGCTGCGCCAGGCTGGCGCCGCCGGATCGCGGGCTGGGTCGCCTCGAATCGCGGTATCGGTTCCGCAATCGAGGAGGTGCAGTGGTGGAGCGAGTGGCACAGCGGTTCGCATGCAGCACCCGGCGCGCCAGTTGCACGACGCGTGGGCTTGAGCCGTCGCGCTGGCCTGTCAGGAGTCGGAGAGGCGCGTCCACTTGGCGCGGTTGCATGCCGCCTGCATGGCCGTTTGTCCCCTTTGCCCGCTGGTCTGGGCAAAAGTGGAGGGTTACTTGCAACCGCTGGGTAGTTGCGCGCGTCGTGCGCGGCGGTTCGGCTTCTTCTGCTTGGAGCCGGTCTGCATGACAGGCGGGCCCCAGCCCCCGCGCCGCAGGGGAGGACTTGGGAGGCGTGTTGGAGAAGACTCAGCCCGTGACGGTTGAGGGCGCGAGCAGGGGGAGTTGCCTTTAAAAGGAGGGCGACCCCCTTCGTAAGGTGACCATGTCTCCTTCCTCCCTTATGCATTGTGTTTCTCCATCTTCCAAGCCCCTGGATGGGGGGAACCGCCGTCCTTTCGCACCATCGCTGGAGGAACGCAACTCCGTGGGAGTTGGTACCTTTCAGCCATCGTTCGGCTTCAAGGATTTTCATCACGCAGCCCGGCTGCACCCCTCCACCAGCGGTCACCCAAGATGGTGACCTCCATCTTGATGGTGGGGGAAAGCGAGCCGGGCTGCGGCCTCCGCCCCTCCCTCAGCCTCAAGGATTTTCATCACCAGGGCTGGGGAGGGGAGTGGGCCGAGTCGAGGTCGGCCCCTGCGTGGGCGGTGGCCCGCTCCTTCACTCAATGATGGGGGGAGGAGCGGTTGTCGTCCGTGGCGCTGGCAGCTGCAGCGTGCCCGGCTTTCGGATGCGAGTGGCTTCGGAGCCGCTCGCGGCGCCGGCGTCTGCCATGGCAGCTGGAAGAGGTTCTTCCGCCGGCGCGGTAGCCAAGGCCGGCCAAGGACTGACCTCCGACTCTACGGCCTTCTGCCCGTCCTTGCCTCACGAGTTTTTGGCGTGGGCGGGGGCCTTCTGGCGGCAGCATCCGTCCTGAGGTCAGTGCTGCCGCTGTTCGACCCCCCGGAGCAGAAGTCGTCGTCGTTGCCGCTGCTGGAGCGGGTGACGGCGCGCCGTTCGTCGGTCTTCTGTTGCTCCGCAGGCCTCCCCCCTCGAAGTGGGGTTGTTCGTACCTGCGGAGGGGGAACCGGAGTTCCGTTTGTAATGGCACTTCGGGTGCCGGGTTTTTTGTTCATTTCTTCTTTCGGGGCCTGAACATGTATGTAACTTCGGCACAGAGCCGTGTTTTTTCCTCATTCTCGAGCGCTAAGTCTCGCCTGTTGTTTGCCTGAACCGCTTCACCAAGCGTGAGTCGCCCCGTGTCAAGGTGACGAGTGAGGTATCCGTATCCCGGAGGCGTAGGAGTCCCTCGGCTCGGTCGGACCTGTTATCCGAGGCTCCTCTAGCTTAGTTAAAGGGACCCCTCGGCCGCTCTTCGATGAGCCGAGGCCAGGGGTAGCGATATCAGCATGAACAGAGGCGGAGTTGGCTCGAAAACGAAACCTGGTTGGCCGGAGCCTGGCCAGGTCGTTCGTTGGCTGGATCGACGTCGGGGCTGATCAGCCGAGGCTTCGGACCGAGCTGGCGCCCTCGGAAGGCGGTCGGCCGAGGCCCCGGAGGTGGCCGGCCGAGCCGTCCGCTCGGGCCGGGTTCTCGGAGAAGTCCCTGGCTGAGATCGCTCGAGCGTGGTGATGACGTCGTCCTTCGGAGCGGAGGCCTTCGGGCCGCGTCGCCGTCCGAGGCTAGGTCGGGCCTTGCCGAAGGTGCTGTCGATGCGGAGGGTGTCATCGCCCTCTTCCAGCGTCAAGATCCGAGCCTGCAGGGTCAAATCGTTTTGTAGCGTGGGCTTTGCGCAGCCGTCGAGGCCAGAACACACACCCTTGCTATGTTGTAAAGCTGCGTCTCTTTTCCTCTTGTTTCAAGTATCTGGACTTTCCGTCGGTAGCAGGGATGTTAGTGCGGGCAAGAGTTGCTTCTCGCGGGAGGTGATGAGTGAGGTATCCGTATCCCGGAGGCGTGGGAGTCCCCCGGCTCGGTCGGCCTCGCCGCTTACGCGTGCTTTTACCCGTCCATGAGGCCCTGTCACCGACTCAGTCGAGAAGGCTCGAAGAATCGCTTTGACAGAAAAACTTCCGTACGTAAAGACTCGTTCGATCCGCGGAGTCACTTTATCCGAGCGCGAGTTACTTATCGCAGAAGGTGATGAGTGAGGTATCCGTATCCCGGAGGCGTAGGAGTCCCTCGGCTCGGTCAGCCTTGACTGCTTACGTGTACCCCGTCGTTTCCAGGACCCACTTTTCGAAGTAGTCAAAAAGCACGAAAGATGTTCTGGTGAAAGAGATTTTTTGTTCGAGGAAAATTTTGACGCAGAGGGGGTTTCCCCCCTTTTAGCCCCCGAGGGAGGGTCGGGCTTTGCCGAGGCGAGGCCGACCCTTCCTTGTTGACTAAACTTTGCGTGGGTGCGGGGTATATGAACAACTTGGAAAACATCTTAAGGGTAGAAGCGACGTAGCTGTTGGATGTTCCAAGCGTTGCCGTAGACCTCGCCTTGACTGTTGGCCAGCTTGTACGTTCCGGGCTTCAGGACCTTGGTGATGATGAACGGCCCCTCCCAGGGGGGCGTGAGCTTGTGCCTCCCTCGGGCGTCTTGCCGCAGCCGAAGCACCAGATCGCCTACTTGGAGATCTCGGGGTCGGACCCCTCGGGCGTGGTAGCGTCGCAGGGACTGCTGATACCGCGCCGAGTGTAGTAAGGCCCTGTCCCGAGCCTCGTCCAGCTGGTCCAGCGAGTCTTCTCGGTTAGCTTGGTTGCTTTCTTCGTTGTAGGCCCTCGTCCTCGGGGAGCCGTATTCCAGGTCTGTGGGCAGGATGGCCTCGGCCCCGTAGACCAGGAAGAAAGGCGTGAAACCCGTGGCTCGGCTCGGCGTCGTCCTCAGGCTCCAGACCACCGAGGGGAGTTCCTTCATCCACCGCTTCCCGAACTTGTTGAGACCGTTGTAGATCCGAGGCTTGAGCCCTTGTAGGATCATGCCATTGGCACGCTCTACTTGCCCATTCGACATGGGGTGAGCTACGGCGGCCCAGTCCACCCGGATGTTGTGATCCTCGCAAAAATCCAAGAATTTTTTGCCGGTGAACTGGATGCCATTGTCGGTGATGATGGAGTTCGGGACCCCAAAGCGATGGATGATGTTGGTGAAGAACGCCACCGCCTGCTCGGACCTGATGCTGTTCAGGGGTCGGACCTCGATCCACTTGGAGAATTTGTCGATGGCGACCAGCAGGTGCGTGTAGCCCCCGGGCGCCTTCTGCAGAGGGCCGACGAGGTCCAGACCCCACACAGCGAAGGGCCAGGTGATGGGTATCGTTTGCAGAGCCTGAGCGGGTAGGTGGGTCTGCTTTGCATAGAATTGGCACCCTTCGCAGGCGCGGACAATTCTAGTGGCGTCAGCCACCGCCGTTGGCCAGTAGAAGCCTTGGCGGAAAGCGTTCCCGACGAGGGTTCGAGGCGCTGCATGATGACCGCAAGCCCCCGAGTGTATTTCCTGCAGGAGTTCCTGACCCTCGGCGGCGGAGATGCATCGCTGCAGGATGCCCGAGGGGCTGCGGTGGTAGAGCTCCTTCTCATCGCCCAGCAGGACGAACGCCTTTGCGCGTCGCGCTACCCGCCGAGCCTCGGCTTGGCCGAGGGGCAGTTCCCCTTGGCGGAGATATTGTAGGTACGGGGTTTGCCAATCTTGTTCTGGCATGACCCCGCGCTGCTCCTCCTCGACGCGCAGTGCTTCGCCCTCGGGCTCCGAGGGTTCCTCGGGCTGAGCCGAGGACGGCTCGGGCTGGGCCGAGGTCACCTCGGACGAGGCCGAGGGTGCCTCGGGCGCGTCGCCTATCTTGACGGAGGGTTGGTGCAGATCCCGGGAGAAGACGTCCGGGGGAACCGTCGTTCGCCCCGAGGCTATCTTCGCCAGCTCGTCCGCAGTCTCGTTGTAGCGCCGGGCGATGTGGTTGAGCTCGAGCCCGTAGAACCTGTCTTCCAGGCGTCGAACCTCCTCACAGTAGGCCTCCATCTTCGGATCGCGGCAGAGGGAGTTCTTCATGACTTGGTCGATGACGAGCTGCGAGTCGCCGCGCGCATCGAGGCGTCGGACCCCTAGCTCGATGGCGATTCGCAACCCGTTGATCAGAGCTTCGTACTCAGCCACATTATTGGATGCCGGGAAATGGAGGCGGAGCACGTAGCGCAGGTGCTTTCCTAGGGGCGAGACGAAGAGCAGGCCCGCGTCGGCTCCCGTCTTCATCAGCGACCCGTCGAAAAACATGGTCCAGAGCTCTGGTTGGATCGGAGCCGTTGGCAACTGGGTGTCGACCCATTCGGCTACGAAGTCCGCCAGTACCTGGGACTTGATGGCCTTCCGAGGGGCGAACGAGATTGCCTCGCCCATGATTTCCACCGCCCACTTCGCGATCCGTCCCGAGGCTTCCCGGCACTGGATGATCTCCCCCAGGGGGAAGGATGACACCACAGTCACCGGATGGGACTCGAAGTAATGTCGCAGCTTTCGCCTCGTCAGGATCACTGCATACAGCAGCTTCTGGGCTTGTGGGTAGCGGATCTTGGTCTCGGACAGCACTTCGCTGACGAAGTAAACTGGCCTCTGAATGGGCAAAGCATGCCCCTCTTCCCGCCTCTCGACCACGATCGCGGCGCTGACCACCTGAGTGGTTGCGGCGACGTAGACCAGGAGGGTTTCTCCATCAGCTGGGGGTACCAGGATGGGCGCCTGGGTGAGGAGCGCCTTCAGGTTCCCGAGGGCTTCCTCGGCCTCGGGAGTCCAAGTGAAGCGCTCGGTCTTCCTTAAGAGGCGGTACAGGGGCAGGCCTCTTTCGCCGAGGCGCGAAATGAAGCGGCTCAGGGCCGCGAGGCATCCCATGACCCTCTGTACGCCTTTTAAGTCCTTGATGGGCCCCATGTTTATGATTGCTGCGATCTTCTCCGGGTTGGCTTCGATGCCCCGCTCAGGAGACGATGAATCCCAAGAGCATGCCTCGGGGCACCCCGAAGACGCATTTCTCGGGATTGAGCTTGACGCCCTTCGCCTTGAGACACCGGAATGTCAGTCCGAGGTCAGGGAGGAGGTCGGAGGCTTTCCTCGTCTTGACTACGATGTCATCGACGTAGGCCTCGACCGTGCGACCAATGTGTTCGCCGAACACATGGTTCATGCACCGCTGGTACGTTGCACCCGCGTTCCTCAAACCGAACGGCATTGTGACATAGCAGTACATGCCGAAGGGTGTGATGAAAGAAGTCGCGAGCTGGTCGGACTCTTTCATCTTGATTTGATGATACCCTGAGTAGGCATCGAGGAAAGACAGGGTTTCGCACCCTGCAGTGGAATCCACGATTTGATCGATGCGAGGTAGAGGGTAGGGGACTTTCGGACAGGCTTTGTTGAGACCAGTGTAGTCTACACACATCCGCCATTTTCCCCCTTTCTTCCTCACAAGTACAGGGTTGGCAAGCCATTCGGGATGGAATACCTCTTTGATGAACCCTGCCGCCATCAGCTTGTGGATCTCCTCGCCTATCACCCTGCGCCTTTCCTCGTCGAATCGGCGCAGAGGCTGTCTGACCGGTCGGGCTCCGGCCCGAATATCTAGCGAGTGCTCGGCGACATCCCTCGGTATGCCGGGCATGTCCGAGGGACTCCACGCAAAGACGTCGGCGTTTGCGCGGAGAAAGTCGACGAGCACTGCTTCCTATTTGGGGTCGAGCCCGGAACCGATCCGGATCTGCTTGGAGGTGTCGCCACTGGGGTCGAGAGGGACGGCCTTAACCGTCTCCGCTGGCTCGAAGTTGCCGGCATGCCGCTTCACGTCCGGCACCTCTCGGGAGAGGCTTTCCAGGTCGGCAATGAGGGCCTCGGACTCGGCGAGGGCCTCGGCGTACTCCACGCACTCCACATCGCATTCGAATGCGTGTTTGTACGTGGGGCCGACGGTGATGACCCCGTTGGGGCCCGGCATCTTGAGCTTTAGGTAGGTGTAGTTGGGGATGGCCATGAACTTCGCGTAGCATGGCCTTCCCAACACCGCGTGGTAGGTCCCTCGGAACCCGACCACTTCAAACGTCAAAGTCTCCCTTCGGAAGTTGGAGGGTGTTCTGAAGCAGACAGGAAGGTCGAGCCGTCCGAGGGGCTGGACGCGCTTCCCGGGAATGATCCCGTGGAAGGGCGCAGCGCCTGCTCGGACAGACGACAGATCGACGCGCAGGAGCCTGAGGGTCTCGGCGTAGATGATGTTGAGGCAGCTGCCCCCATCCATCAAGACCTTGGTGAGCCTGACGTCGCCGATGACGGGGTCGACGACGAGCGGGTACTTCCCCGGGCTCGGCACGTGGTCAGGGTGGTCGTCCTGGTCGAAGGTGATGGGCTTGTCGGACCAGTCTAGGTAGACTGGCGCCGCCACCTTCACCGAGCAGACCTCCCGACGCTCTTGCTTATGATGCCGAGCCGAGGCGTTTGCCGCATGCCCTCCGTAGATCATGAAGCAATCGCGGACCTCTGGGAACTCTCCTGCTTGGCGATCTTCCTTCATGCTGTCATCGTGAGCCCTGCCACCCTCTGCGGGTGGCCCGGCCCTGTGGAAGTGGCGCCGAAGCATGACGCACTCCTCGAGGGTATGCTTGACGGGCCCCTGATGGTAGGGGCACGTCTCCTTGAGCGCCTTGTCGAAGAGGTTGGCGCCTCCGGGGGGCTTCCGAGGGTTCTTGTGCTCGGCGGCGGCGACAAGGTCTGCGTCGGGAGCGTCGCGTTTCGCTTGCGACTTCCTCCCGCCTTTCTTCTTGGCGCCGCGCGGAGCAGACGTCTCGGGAGCATCTTCCGACGGGCGGCCCTGGGGCTGCTTGTCCTTTCGGAAGATGGCCTCGACCGCCTCCTGGCCGGAGGCGAACTTGGTGGCGATGTCCATCAGCTCGCTCGCCCTGGTGGGGGTCTTGCGACCCAACTTGCTCACCAGGTCGCGGCAGGTGGTGCCGGCGAGGAACGCGCCGATGACATCGGAGTCGGTGATGTTGGGCAGCTCGGTGCGCTGCTTCGAAAACCGTCGGATGTAGTCCCGAAGAGATTCTCCGGGCTGCTGTCGGCAGCTTCGGAGGTCCCAGGAATTCCCGGGGCGCACGTAGGTGCCCTGGAAATTGCCGGCGAAGGCCTGGACCAAATCCTCCCAGTTGGAGATCTGCCCCGGAGGCAGGTGCTCCAACCAAGCGCGAGCGGTGTCGGAGAGGAACAGGGGGAGGTTGCGGATGATGAGGTTATCGTCGTCCGTCCCACCCAGTTGACAGGCCACGGCGGTAGTCCGCAAGCCACAATTCCGGCCTCGTTTCCCCCGAGTACTTTGTGATAGTAGTCGGGGGTCGGAATCGGGGCGGAAACGGCGCCCGCCGAATGGCTCGGCTGAAGACCTGCGGACCGGGTGGTTCGGGCGAAGGACTTCGATCCTCCCCACTGTCGTAGCGTCCCCCACGCCTGGGGTGATAGCCTCGGCGCACCCTTTCGTCGAGGCGCGCCCGACGGTCGCGATGAGGGTGCTCGTTGCCGAGGTAGCCCGGGGCCGCAGGCGCAGTGTTGCGCGTGTGCCCGGTGTAGACCGAGGCTTCCCGCATGAGTCGGGAAGTCGCGGCACGAGGTTCCGAGGGGTATCCCTGCCTGCGAGAGGCAGAGCTCTCGGCCCGCCGGGCCGCAGCGCCTTCCAGGAGATGCTTGAGTTCTTCCTGGATTCGCCGACCCTCGGTGGTTGATGACTCCGGCATCGCGCGGAGGAGCATCGCTGCAGCGGCCAGGTCCTGACCGGTTCCGCCGGATGCGGGTGGCGATCTGTCCCTGGCATCGTTAGCGATGCAGTGCCGGAGGCCTTGGGGCAGGTGACGTATCTCTCCGGCCGGGGGCTGGCTCGCCCATACCTGCCCGATGTTCTGGCGGATTGCCTCGAGCGCTCCTGCTCCCTCATCGAGCCCGGCCTGCGCCCCGCGGACTTGCTCGAGCTGTGGGTCGTGACCCCCCGCCGGAACGGGGACCACAGCTAGCTCCCGCGGGATGTCGGCGCGAGGCGCTGGCCTAGGGGGATCACCGTCCTCCGGCATGCCGAGACAGCCGCCTCCGGAGGGATCCCCTAGCTCGATGTGGAAACATTCGCGACTCGGGCCGCAGTCCTCGTCGCCAAGGCTGCGGCTGCCGTCGGAACAGTCGGAGAGGCAGTAGTCACATGCGGTCATGAAGTCCCGCATGGCGCTAGGGTTGCCAGATCCGGAGAAATCCCAGCAGATGCTGGGGTCGTCATCTTCCTCGGACCCTAGAGGGTCCGTAGGTCGAGACACCCGTCAATCGGTCCCAAGGCGACCGTACACGAAACCCCAGAGAGGTTGCACTCGCCTCAATGTGAGCGCCCGCCAAAGCGAGGTCGCCAGGCGGGCTGAGGCCGAGTCGAAATGACGAAAGATGGGGAGCAGTCGGTACCTTTTCGTCGACGAGGAGCGACGAAGTCACGTCGGGGGCTGATCGCGCCGTCGTCTCGGGTACGAGGGCGACGTCCCGCAGGCCCTTCGTGAGCGTGCCGGCGTCGTCCGCCTGCTCGGAGTCGACGTGCTGCGGGGGGATGGCGCTCGCCTTTGCCTCGAACGCGAGGGCGACGCTTGGCGTGTCCTCCGTTGGGGCGCCGGGGATGTCGATTTGCTCGACAGCCATCGGAGCGCGGCCTCCCGCTCGGCCTTGGTTGTCCCGCCTCCTCCTCCTCCGATGGCGAGGGAGAGGACGGGGCGAGCTCGAAAGTTGTCCTTCCCCCACGCGGGAAAGACGTCGTCGATTCCGCCGCCGGCGAGCGGGCTGTCCGCCACCATTGTCGCTGTCGCGCGGCGGTGGAAGGAGTATCATGTCGTAGTTGCCATCGAGAGACATGAACTCGAGGTTCCCGAAACGGAGCACCGTCCCGGGTTGAAGAGGTCGTTGAAGACTGCCCATCTGGAGCTTGACGGGAATGTACTCGTCAACACGCAGCGTGCCCCTACCTGGCGCGCCAACTGTCGGCGTTCCGAGACCGGGGGGTCCCCGAGCCGACGAGTGAGAGTGCCGCGTGCCCCAGCCCAGATGGGTCGAGCGCGTGGGCGAGCGCGAAGGGGGGAACAGAGAGAGAGAGAGGTCGGCGGCCGGAGCCGGGTCATGGGGGAGTCGGAGAAATTCCCGCGGCCTTCGTGTTCGTCCCGCGCCCAGGTCGGGTGCGCTTGCAGTAGGGGGTTACAAGCGTCCGCGCGAGGTGAGGGGAGCGGGCGGCCCCGAGAGAGCGCCTGCCCCTGCCCTTCGTCCCCGCGAGGCCAACCTTTTCTAAGAAGGCCCTGGTCCTTCCTTTTATAGTCGTAAGGAGAGGATCCAGGTGTACAAAATGGGGGTGTAGCAAGGTGCTACGTGTCTAGCGAGGGAGAGCTAGCGCCCTAAGTACATGCCAAGGTGGCAGCCGGAGAGATCTTGGCACCCTGTTGGTGTGGCGTCGTGGCTGTTGGAGAAGCAGTGAAGCTTGACGGAGTGACAGCTGTTGGAACAGCTGTGCCCTTGCTGACGTCTTCCTGCTTTCGTAAGGGAGCTGAGAGTCGCCGTCGTCACGGTCTAGTGAGGCGTCATCATTGCCTATCTGGCGGAGCTGGCCAGATGGGACGCCGGTCTTGTTCCCTGCGACCCAAGTCGGCTCAGGGCAGGGTGATGATGACGCTCCCTGTTGACGTGGCGGTCTCGTGTCCTAAGTCGGGCGTCGTGGAGGCTCCTCCGAAGCCGAGGTCGAGTCCGTCCTGCAAGACAGAGGCAGAGTCCGAGCCCTGGGTCGGGCGAGGCGGAGATCGTTCGACAGAGGCTGAGGCGGAGTCCGAGCCCTGGGTCGGGCGAGGCGGAGGTCGCCGTCTTCTGGGGCCTTAGCCCGAGTCCGAGCCCTGGGTCGGGCGGAGCGGAGTTCGCCGTCTTCCGGGACCTTAGCCCGAGTCCGAGCCCTGGGTCGGGCGGAGCGGAGTTCGCCGTCTTCCGGGACCTTAGCCCGAGTCCGAGCCCTGGGTCGGGCGGAGCGGAGTTCGCCGTCTTCCGGGGCCTTAGCCCGAGTCCGAGCCCTGGGCGAGGCGGAGCTTCCTCTGGCGATTTTGGCCAAGTCTGGCTACCCGTCAGTCTTACCTTTTGCGTTGAAGGCCCCAGGGATTTGGTCGGTAGGCGCGGTGATTTAGTCAGGGTTACTTCTTATCGAAGGCGGGGCCTCGGGCGAGCCGGTGATGCGTCTGCCGTGAAAGAGGAGACCTCAGGCGAGACGGAGTCATCTTAGGGTCGGTTGCCCTCGCCCGAGGCTAGGCTCGGGCGTGGCGTGATCAAGTCGCTTCGTATGGACTGATCCCTGACTTAATCAAACCCATCAGGCCTCTGCAGCTTTATGCTGATGGGGGTTACCAGCTGAGAATTAGGCGTCTTGAGGGTACCCCTAATTATGGTCCCCGACACTAATCATACATGATATCAAACATTTTTTGCAATCAACAACTTTTGCCAATTCATCACATTTCCACTTGTTACTCAATGTAGCAGCATGGATCAAGCAGTCTCATTAGCTGCGAGAAGCAGACGATTCGAATCGAGTTTTTAAACCTTGCAAGGTAAACCTAAACACACGACGTAGCGAAGCACTCCGTCCCCACACACATCAACCGTCCCCATCGATTCCCTGGCAACAGATCAGGGCTCACCGCCTTGGCGTACAATGCCTCACTGACCCCGACTGCCGTCGTACAGTGACCGCACTTGTACCCACCATAACCGGAATGGGAGACCACGTCTCAGGTCCCGTGAGGGGTAAAGTCTGCGGGCAGGTTCACTCAGGTACTAGGCTTACCGATTTACCATATTTCTCGTTATATGTTTAGTATGTTCAAACGCTTGACACATGGTACCACACCTTAATCCTTATTCCAATTTCCATCTCGTAGACAACCAATCCCCATGGATTGTTGCCCACAGACCAACATCATTATGATATGAAAGTGGGTACAACCAATTCCTGACCTCGCGCGAGTGCTAGAAAAATCACTCGACTTCTACCGAGATCCCTAATTAGTAAAGCAGCTACTCGACCTAGCATACTAGTATCCATCACAAAGGAACTCCTGAGTTCATGCAACTAAGTTTTCATGCAACTAAGGTTATGCATAGTAAAACAGTATTAAGTTTAGTGTTTCTCTAGGGTTTCTTTTTGGATATACTTAAGGGCTTTGTATTTTCATCTATTTCTCCCCAAAGTTTCCCTTTTTCTTTCTATTGCTTCTTATTAAGCATTTTTGAACTATCAGGGTTAGTTAATATTTTTCAAAAATGTTAAAGAAATTACAGTGGGTAAATATTGACATTTGTGGGTTCTCTTAAAAATTTGAGGTGGAGATTAATTCAGATACTACTGGTGAAAAATTAACAAAAACAAGTGTAAAAGGGCATTTTACACTATAGCTATGATTTAAGTGAGGTTTCTGTCACACCCGGGCTTTAAGGAACAAAGCCGGGTGCATCTCATACATGCGCCAAAGAAGACAACATATATAATAACAGAGTGTATAGAGATAAATGTCATAAAACATCAGAGTATTTATTACATAGTGGAAGACTTATTACAAAATAAAATAATGAATATAAAACGAAATAAGGATCGTCGGCGCAAATGTCGACTGAGAAACGCCACCTAGATCAGATCATACTCCTCGCCTTGTGGCTCCTCCTGAACCACCTGTTCTTCTCCTGTGGGGGGGTGTGAGACAGCAAGAGTGAGCTCACATACGTTCATCGCTCAACAAGTTGTGGGGAATAATGTGGCATGAACTCACCAAAGGTGGGAGTTCATGAAGTGTAAGGCTGATCAATGAAATAAAGGCTGAAGCTGAGCATTGCTTTTAGAAGTTGGTCAAAATTTTATTAGCAATTACTAA
The DNA here is from genome assembly GCA_029449295.1 of Zea luxurians. NCBI lineage: Eukaryota > Viridiplantae > Streptophyta > Magnoliopsida > Poales > Poaceae > Zea > Zea luxurians. The sequence goes on along the minus strand of JAOPSE010000005.1, from coordinate 4,106,524 downwards.
GTGTAAGTAAATACCAAACCATTATAATAATAAGTAAAAGTAATAATAAAATAATCCCAAATGCAATGAAATGACAGATTAAGTTTAAGTTCCATAAATTAATCATGTGAGTGTCCGAGCCGCTCATGACCGTGAGCACGGCTAGTATACCAGTTTTACACTCTGCAGAGGTTGCGCATCTTTACCCACAAGTCGTGTTACCCATTTGCCACAGAGTTGATCAGACTCCATACACCTCTACCAAGGAAGCGAGGCAGGGTACCACTACGAGGCCTTTACAAAGTTCCACTAGCTTCAGACTACCCGCTACAGTTTATAGGAAGCTCTAGTGTAGGGTTCTTGCCTGACCGCCATCGCAGCAAAATCAACCAAGGACCTCCGTACACTGACCACTCCCCTACTGCCCTTGCCCCTTTCGGGTAAGGTAGCCCTCCACTAGCTTTCCTAGTTAATCAGCCAAGGGCGTCCCATTAAACCCTTGTGGTAGCACTGTTTTCCCGGGTGGTTCTCCATGTTCCCATTAACATAATGATCTTATCATGAACATAAAAATAATAAACAGATAATAACAAGTGTAAAAATGAGTGATGAATATCTCTATACCCAAATCCACATAAAGCAATAGCATGTACTACCCAAAAATTTAGTAGTAAAACCAGTGGTGAAACAAGGTATAAAGATAGTCAAAATCTAGGGTAACCTATTGGGTCCCAGCAAAATTAACCTATGCAGATCATTATGATTAATAAGAACATGAATGGGTGAAAGAAGTGATCAAGGGCACAACTTGCCTTCAATAAGCTCCTGCTCAGCAATCTCTACCAGCTGAACCTCGGAATCCTGTGTAGCTTGCTCGTCTACTCGCATCAACACAATACATACATGGTATAGCAAAAATTAACATCACACCAAACATGTAAATAAAATACACAGTCATAATCTAGACATTAAAATGAGATCACAGGAACTGAAATCATTAAATTTGGAGTTACAGATTTTAAGATATGAATTTCCCAAGGTTTTATGTATTTAATACAAGATTGAGTGCTAGATAAATTTTAATGTGTCTTTTATGTCAAAACAGAGGCACAAATGGATAGACAATAATATTATGAAAGTTTAGGAACTGGAATGGACCAATTTGGAGTTCATATGCATTTTCTCCAAATTAAACAAGTTCTATACATTAAAAATCTATTTCTATTTTATTTTTATCTGAATTTCGAGTTGACTGGACTGGGCCTCAATAACCAGAAAACAGCAGGGCTACGGTGCAAATATTCTTAAGACTAAAGAGTCCCTGGCGTGGACGGCGGGTTATTTTTCCTAACACAGAGGGGTTTATTTGCAAGATCAGCCGACCGATCTTCAGCGACCGCACATGATTTAAAACAACCAGATCGAACCGTGCTCGGTAGATTAGAAATGGACGGCTCGGATTCGCCGTCCGCGAACACTACGTCTAATCGATCTGAGCCGCACAGTCAAGATCCGATGGCCAGGATCCCATCGTCCCCAACACAGGCCGCGCGCGACGACGACGAGTTCACAACAGGGCACTCTGGCGACCACGCCGTCGTGCGCGGTAGAGCCCCACGAGCCATTCCCAACGCGCCTATTCGAAGTACAGAACAAAGTAAACCGCATGGGTGAGGTCTTACCACGCGACAGTGAGCCGGTGTCGCAGACTACGGTGAGAAGCGCCTCCGCCACGCAGAAGAACTCCGATGAGCAATTCACCGGCCTCCTCCGCACCTCCGGTCCCGATTTCCCACGGTCGCGCTCTTCGTCACCAGGGAAGTCAGCCCGACCACTTATTGCCTTCGCCACACAGATTCGCTCCCTACGGGCGCCTGGGCAATGGTGGTTGCGGCAATGCGGCAAAGGAGAAAGGGGAGGATATGGCTCGGCCATGCTCCCATTATCTACGTGGGGAAGGAAATAGGGGTTCGGAGGTAGTTCCACCCGTTGTGTCGTGCATCGCGCGCAGTTCGGTGAGGTCCGCCATGCGCGCGGAGGTGAAGACCGTTGTTGGGGACTTGTTCTCAAACGCTATGAATTAAGAACAAGGCAACATAGAATGTTAAATGTTAATGCCCTTCGCCCGCTGAAGCATTATTTCCTCAAGGATATAATGAGCTTCGGACGAAGGTCAAAAACAATACAATTACGAAGGTTAAATCTTCGTAATTGGACTTTCAGAGATTATATAAAACAATATGAGATATAAATCATTAAAGACAAGCAAATTATAAATAAGGGACATCATTTACATATTATATAAACATGATGTATTCAAATATTAGACACATTTATACCTCTGCCTTGGCAAAGAATAATTCTCGAGTAATGCGATTGCAATTACAAGAATCCGTGAACAGTAAAGGAATACTGTTCACTATTTATAGGCACAGGACATAGCTTGTGAGGAATTACAATCATGCCCCTCATAAAAGTTTACAACATTGACTCAGACCTTTATGGACTAAAAGGTCATTCTATCTTTAAGTCGGTTCAACCCTTTATCTTCGGACATGTTGCAATACCGAAGCTTCATGAATGGCGTTACGCACGAGCAGCTTCAGCCGAAGCTGTCTCTTTCTGCAGGACCTTCGGCGACGAAGCATGGTCCCAACAACCGTGCTGACCAGTGGTTGCGAGCAATGAGTGGACTCCGACATGCGGGACCCGATCGCCAGGCGCACATCCCGCGCATGCGAGCGGTCAATGCCAGGCCGGCTGACGGGGAGGACCCACACGACCGCGAGGGAGTTTGAATCACGCGGATGACCATGTGAATGAGTGGCGGGACCCGTGCGTCAGGCATGCAGGGCGAGCGTTGTAAGTTAATGGGCCCACGACACCAGTGAGAAAAGGAGGAAACATGCGTGGCACAGTGTCTGACAGGTGGAGCCCAGGTGTCGGCACCCACGGCAGAGCTGGGCCGCGCGGCAATGGGGTTGGGTGGGCCGAAAGCGCAATTTGGGCCCAAGCGCAGGAATACCCTATTCCTTTTCTTTTCTCATTTTGCTTTATTTTTTGAATTCCCTTCTCTAGATTCAAACTTGCTATTTGAATTCACAATTGGTTTGCAGGTTGCATAGGTAATCTGCACAGAAAACTAAAATAAGATTTCTATTTGAATAGGATATATTTATATCTTCATTTCTATTTGTATTTTATACTCCTTCCCTTTTCTTTTCTCTTTTTTTCTCATTTTCCATTTTCAAATTTAGGTTTCAAACCAAATCTTCAACTTGTCATATATTTTTATATTGTCACAAAATGCACACAAAACAAAGTCCAGCATGATGCACGATTTAGTAGTGTCCTTTGTTAATCATTTATTTATTTAAGTGAGGTGTCCTCATGGAATGATAAATAGAGATGGCTCACATGTGATGACAAATGGGTCCAACCCACGCGTATGAAATAAAGGAAATAACATTTTCTTCCCCTTTTATTTTCTCCCTTACAAATTGGGTATTACAGTTTCTGTACCAATTTTTATTTTTTTTCCAAATTCATAGGTGATATTAGACCTCTGTGTTAAAAATCACAGAAAAAGACCTACTGGATATTTAGTTGTCATTTTCTAAAGTTTAATGCCAAAAAGGTTCTTATAACTAACTTGTTATTTGAAAAATATCAAACAACAGAACTCATATTTTTTCTATGTTCATAATAACAAAATATTAGTTACCCTAAGGTTTGGGGTGTTTTCTCCTCAGGATTATTTTTCTAAGATTTTCCTAAGTTTTCATTGTTTGCATAAAATAAAAGGTATCTCATTTCTTTTGTACTAAACAAAGGTCTAATAAAATTTTCCAGTGAACTATATTAAATAAGTGAGATAACAAAAATGTGGTTGCTCCCTGGTTCTTCTTTTAAACTCCCTTTTCTCTTTTATTTAACTTTAGGCTAAAAATGATTTAAATGGCAAGCCCTACCTTAATTTGGTGTACTGAGAGAGTTTACTATTTTTAAACAGATTAGGGAGTGATTAAGTACTTCTCTGATTTTTCTTAACCTCAGTCTAACAGTGTAATTATTTTTCCTTTTTTTATTTAGTTTTTGGCCAGAACACTATTTAATTCCAAACTTTAAATTCTTTTGCAATACTTAGAGGGTTTTGTATTTTTTCTAAGTAGTTTACATTATTCAGAACCTAGCAAAATTGGTTTGACTCAAATTGGTTGAATACAACTGAAGTTATGAATTACAAGCTCTGTTTGTATTAAATTTAGAAATGTTTAAAAGGTTTTCTGGAAAAACCGGTTTACACCGAGGACCCTAGGCTTTTCCTAAACCAGTTCTTTAACTTATACCCCTGCGCAACTATTCATCTGAGTCGCTAACAATTCAAAACCCCCTGACTTCTATTCCTTCTTCCCCGAGGTCCCTCCCCCTTTTGAACAGTACCCGCGGAAGGAAATAAGGCGGCGCGGCTTACTGGCGGCGTGGGAGGTCCGGTGAAGGGTGGGGTTGGCTTCGGGAGGTCCTTGCGGTCACGACGAGGTACGGCTCGACGACGATGATGGCCGGAATCAGCAGGTCCACGTGCGCAGGCGGGCGAGCTCGTCGGCAGCGATTGCTCCGGCCTATCCACGGCGATATAGGTCAATCCAAGGGCACGGGGAGCTTCACGGGGTGCTAATGAGTCGACCCATGCAAGGAATCGAAGAATAACTCACCGTGGAGCTCGGTCTACGTTCGCCTGCGGTCGGGTGAAGTCCGGTGACCTTGATCTGGCGTCTCCGGCGAGGCAGAGCTCGATTCCTCGCTCTGGGAGCTTCACCGAGGCACTTAGAGTCTCTCTCGAGGGTCGGACGGGGCAGGGGATGGCTCGGTTGGCCGGTCTACGGTGGCGGGTGCTCGGGCAGCCGCTGGCACGCCGTGTGCAGGGCAAACTCCGGCGATCTCGTACTCCGGTGAGGTCGAGAGCGCGCGGGGGCGTACGGCTGAAGCCTTGGCTGGCTTTATAGGCGCAGGCGTGGGCAGGGGACACGGGCGTGGCTTGGCGTGGCACGGGGCGCGCGGGTTCGGGCGCTGGGCGTGCTCTGGCACGTTCAGGGCGCGTCGAACACGTGGAGGTGTTCTTCTGCCCATGTTCAAAAGCTTGCTGAGATCGCAAATGTGCGAATCTTGGCAAAAATCCGGTGCAGACCTCTTCCTGACACCTATGGCTATCTCTTGTATGTGAGTTCCAAGGGGAGATAAGCCCTAGGTCAGAAGATTTGCGGACGCCAAATCTGGGTTGTCTCACTGACCACCCTGAGACAAAAGTGATGTCAAATCATGTCAAATGGTTTTGGCTCGGGTTCAAATTTTTCCAGTGGTTTCCTTATGTAGTTTGGCACCTTTTTGGTATTCAGACCAAGTGGTTTTGGCGCCATTTACTAAGTGAACACGTCTGATCTTTAGATTAGGGTTAAATTTTGACTTAGAAAAGATTAGAGAGCTCTAGTGTGCTCTCTACTTAAGGGGTAGATTTGGGGTCTTTGAGGGGCCTTTTTGCAATGTTTCCCCTCTGCATTTTGTAGATTATAATGTTACTTAAACTTTGGTTAAGGGTTAGCTTATGATTTGCACATTTGCTTAACCTTTCCCTTAAACCAGGGTTTTTGGGAGTTAAGGGCTCAAGAAGGGTCTAGGGTTTAATCGTCTCTTGCCCAAGGTGATAATTGCATAATGCTTGGGTAATGCCTTTGTCATTAACATTCTTAGTTAATCCAAGGGTTTCCAAGGTTTTGGGGCTCCCTCTCCTCTACTTAACATATGTGATAACAAGTCAAGGGGTACAAGTAGGGCATTGGTAACACCTGGGGTGTTACAATTATCCTTGTGATAAATTGAATGTTCTGACTATAACTTGTTGTTGCAGAGTATGCTGCTAAGCAGAGCACTGAAAATGCAGTAGGATAATGAAGATAGGAAAAATGAAATTATAATTGAAGGCTTGGAAAATGAGATAAAAGATCTTGAAGCTTCTCTAGAGAAGAAGGATTTCCTGCTACAAGCGGTCGAAGGCTCCCTCGCGGAAGCACAAACTCAAAACACTAAATTAAGCGAGGAACTTGACAATACTCGAACAATTTTGAACAAAAAGTCAGAGCACTTCGACCAAGAAATAAAAGAACTTCGAGCAAAGGCTGAAGCTGAGGCTCAGAAAAATACGAAGCTGCATGAGTCTTTGAAAGACCTTCGGAACAAGTGTGCAGATTTTGCCACCCGGTGCATAAACCGACTGAAGGGAATTTTCAACTTAGTTGGAGCTATCGCTGAAGAGATTACGCCTTCAGCCGAAGACATCCCCAGGGCCTTCGAACATATTGAAAACGAAGTTGATGCCCTCGACGAGGTTATAAGTGGGCACGAAGATTTCTGTGCCTTGGTAGCTTCTCGCGGGATGGCTGCTGCGTTTATGAAGGCGTGATGTACTCACGCCAAGGTGGTGAACAAGCCAACTTTTAATCTTTCGACGTCAGATATAATTGATATCTCGACCGAAGCCCGAAGCATAGGGAACAGATTTATTACTCAAATTTGGGCTAAGGGCGGGCACGAGCTGGCTGGGGATGAAGCTCGAAAATTGCTTGATTCGGTATGAGACTTTTACCTGTCTTTTACCTTTGTTTTCCTTTATTTCTTTTTACCTTATACTTTCATTTGTGTGCAGGATGGTGGCACCAAAGGTTGTTGAGCCAAAGCTTGTTCCAAAGGGCTAAAGACTCTTGTAGCTTCGTTTTGTAATTATCTATAAAAAACTTAGGATCTCTTTTCCTTATTTGGCAAAAGATTGTAATTATTAGTTGAACAAAACATTGTACATTTTTGTCCATACCTTGTAATATAATTTTACCTCTTCGTCCATGTGTGAATTGCTTTGCTGTGGATGAAACCCACACTTTCAATTTTTGAGCCGAAGGCAAAAAACACCTTCCCTTCTTTTCGTTCACATCGAAGCATTTTCATTAAGAACAAAGTGTCTCCACACATCTTGAATTTCTATCTGAGACGAAGCATCCTCGTATTCAACGAAGTATTTTGTTACCACAGATAGGCATCTTTTTCCTTTCTTGTTAACATCTGTGCTTCATGTCATGATGATGATGATGATCTTACGAATGTCTAATGAATGTTTGTATGAATGCAAAAATGATGTGATGGAATATGCAAATGTATTCCCAAACGCACATGAAACCACACCCAGACTCTGCATCCCCTTAGGAACGACTTTGGAGTCTCTTCACCTTTTACTTAGGTGGTATTTCAGCTCTGCATCCCCTTAGGAACGACTTTGGAGCTAACCTCTGCATCCCCTTAGGAACGATTTGAAGCTTCTTCACCCTTTACTTACGTGGTATTTAAGCTCTGCATCCCCTTAGGAACGACTTTGGAGCCTCTTCACCTTTTATTTCTGTTGGAGACTTGTTCTCAAATGCTATGAGTTAAGAACAAGGCAACACAGAAAATGTTAATCGATAAAGTCCTTCGTCCTTCGAAGCATTATTTCCCTTAGGATATAATGATTTTTGGACGAAGGTAATGAAGGACGTACCTTCATAAACAAAGCACACAATGACGAAGAACGAATTATGAGAAATATGAATAATAACATAAGCAATTATATATTATTATCAACTTATTTTTGCATCATTATTATGAAGAAACAGAAATGATATCGGATTACAAATGTACCTTCAATTCGGAAGGAGATGAAAGTACAGGTGTGACGCAAAAGCAAGTGCCAAATCAATGTGAACAGTACGGGGATACTGTTCATCTATTTATAGACACGGGACACAACCCATACAAAATTACATTCATGCCCTTTACATTTGATAATAATTCTATAGTAATCCGCCGAGGTCTGAATAGCCTTTTCATCTTTAAGTCGGTTTCATTTTCTGCTACCACGCCGAAGCTTTCCCACTCACATCTTCGGCGCTGTATCAACCTTCGTATTATTTTGGGCTTCTCCTACTGTGATACCGACTCGAGTCCGAAGATACCTGTTCACACATTATACTCCAGAAATACTGTTAAATCCTGTTTTTGAGGACCTTCGTAAGCCGAAGGCCCCCAACAGTAGCCCCTCGCAATATTAATTTGTTAAAACAATAAATTTAGATTGCGACATGGACGAAGGCTTTAAGCCGAAGGTCCGAAAAAAACACCTTCCCTTTGCTAGAATAGCAACATTCACTGACAGGCGGGGTCTTTCAATTTTCAACGCACTGGGCGTATAAATAAGATCATACCGCAAGCTCATTTGGCACGCTCTCTTGCCATCTGCTCCCGCTCACTCAATTTTTTAGCTCTTGCGCACCAAGATTTGCTTAGCTTTTTAAGTTTTGAAGCTTCGACATTGAAAACAGTTTTTTAGTGTTTCCAAAGATGTCTGAAGATAAGAAGGCTGCTGCTGAGATAAAGCTGAGTCTCGATGAAGAGAAGAATCTGGGGTTTCTTATAGCAATGTCGAAGACCAATACAGAAAAAATCACCAAAGAGATTTTAGAAGGTTTGTCTGAAGATACTGATGACAGCGACAGTTATGATATGGATAGTGGTGGTGAAGACTCCGAAGATCGCCCTTGGCGACCAAGCCATGCGGTTTTCGACAAATCAAGTATCAAAGAGAATCATCTTGTCAATATGAGAGGAAGGTATTTCCGGGACTTGTCCGTTGTTAGAGCCGACGAAGGAGAAAAGACTTGTCCGAACCCTGAAGAAAATGAAGTTGTAGTGTACCGAAGCTTTTTGAAAGCTGGACTTAGATTTCCCCTGAGCAACTTTGTCGTAGAGGTGCTGAAAATATTCGAAGTATATCTTCACCAACTCACCCCCGAAGCAATCATAAGGTTGAATATCTTCGTGTGGGCCGTGAGAAGCCAAGGTCTGAAGCCTGATGCGAAAAGTTTCTGCAATATACACGAATTATCATACGAGACAAAACCTTGGGGTAAGGAACAGTATCACAATAATTTTGGCTGCTACAGTTTCGTTTCTCGGTCTGGGTCAAGCTGTCCCGTGCCCACCTTTCGGAAGAGATGGCCCGGCGACTGGATGACAGAATGGTTTTATGTGAAGAATGACCTGACAGTACGGGAAGATATCAAAGGTATAATTATGCGCCCCATTTGGCAAAGCTTCGGCCTATGGAGGCCGAAGGTTGAAATGAATGAAGCCGCCGAAGAATGCCAGAGAGCCTTCGGTGTTATTTGTTCTTTTATTGGATCAAGAGATTTGGTACAAGAGCATATTGCCTTCAGAGTATGGCCGCTCGCGGAAAAATGGGAAATGCCGCAAGAAACCATAAAGGAGGCTGACGAAGGTGGACTTATTAGGCTGAAGTATACTTTCAAGTTCGGAGATAAATTCGTTGAGCCAGATGACGACTGGCTAAAAAGCATTGAAAATTTAAGTGATGAACTGCTTGGGGCTTACTCGAAGGCCGAAGATACTGCACTGTCAGCAGCCTTCGGAGGCCGAAAAAAGAAAAGACTGAACCGGGTATTTGATGCAATCGGGTTCGTCTACCCTGACTATCGATATCCCATTCGAGGGCAGAAAAGAAAAAGCACAACCTCTGCAAAAGAAGAAGCTGCAACTGCTCCTAGCGAGCCAGCACCAGAAAGAAAAAGGATAAAGGTCCTCACACATCGGCCACGCTATATTGAACCAGCTTCGGTGCCTGAGTTTACCGGAGAAACCTCTTCGGCCACCGAAGCTGCAAAGGCAACCAAACCAACCTTGCTGCCAGAAGTCGCAGAAATGGCCGAAGCGCCAACAAGAATAGAACTGGAAGAACAAAAGATTTTGTTACCAGAAACCAAAGATATGGCCGAAGCGCCACCGACAGAAAAAATGGAAGAAGTAAAAGGACCAACTGAGGGATCAAAAATATCAGAAGTTTTAAGTCCTTCCGCAAATGTTGAGACAATAAAAAATCAAAAGATGCCAGCGGTGACTCCGAAAAGAAAGAGAATGGTCAATGTGCTAGATGTTCTGGAAACAATTAAATCCTCAAGCACACCTCCGAAGAAGACTGTTGCCACTTCGGAAGCGAAAACTGAAATTTCTGATACTAAGGCTCCAGAGCAAGAAACTGAAACTGAAGCTGAAGCTCGGCCCTCAGAGCCCACGAAGGTAAAATCCTTGGAAACCGAGGAAGAAAAAATAACGAAGTCGATTCTTGTTGAAGAAATCAGTGCTATTGCCCCCGAAGCATCCCCCAAAGTCCTGGATTATATTATTCGTCATGCTTCGGGGAAAAATTATCAGAAAAAGAAAAGCAAGAGACCCAGTTTTACGCCCAAAAACTGAAGTATCCAAAGGGGGCGTTGATATTCAACGGCAGTGGAGAAGAAGACTTTTTGTATTGTCTCCCTGACAGCAAGGAGATTTCTGTTTGTCGGGAGATAAGCAAGAGCTTCGGATTCCCAACACTTGAAGACGGGCTCTCGGTGTTGTCGAAAAACGAACTGGCGGACAGCCTGGCATACAATAGCTTAAAGGTGCAAAAAATGAAATCTTTTGCATTTTTTGTTGAAACCAAATTTTTCGTTTGCTTAAACCTATTGACGCACACACATTTTTCTTTGCAGGGCCTTATACTTAGCAATGCCCTCAGGGCCCAAAAAGATGCCGAAGACGAAGGGTGCGCTATAGCCCTGAGCAACCTTCGTTCCGAAGTAATTGAACTGAGGAACGAAGGCCTCGAAAAAGATAAAATATTGCATTCATTGATAAATAGAATAAAAGAAGACGAAGCTATTTTTAAAGGTCAAGCTGAGGCTCAGAAGCGTGAAATTGAAGATCTTCGAAAACAACTGGCCAGGGCCAAAGAGGAGCGCATACTTGAAGAAACGAAGCGAGAACTTAGCGACCAATGGGCAAATCATTTAGAGGGAACTGTTGAAGAGCTTCGTTCGTCCAGGAAAAAATGCTATAACAAATCTATGGAATGTGTTAAAAAGTTGAAAGCTAGCTTCGCCAGCGTCGGCGCATTCTCGAGCGAAGAAAACTTTACAAGAGGCATCCCCGAAGGTCCCATCGAATGGATTAATCACGAAGCTGGAGCCTTCGAGGAAATTTTAAATAGCCGCGGAGCCATATGTGCTTTCTCGGGTGCCAGGGGGATCGCCACCATTTTAGAGAAAAAGGGCTGCGAGCATGTGAAGATTTTGGCGCAATCCGAAGCTACCTTGTCTTTCGAAGATGTGAGAGATCCCTCGGCCGAAGCTAGCATGGTTGGTGGAAAATTTTTCACCGATGTCTGGGATAATGGCGGTCGAGAAATGGCTAGAGAAATTATTCAAAAAAGCGAGAAAGGCATTCACGATGCTAGAGAAGTGGCTGAGGCTGCTGAGAAGAGCGCAGAGCCCGAAGGGCAAATAGGTATTAACTAATGGTTTTTATTGTGTTGTAATTTTTGGTTTTAAACTTCGTTCGCAATTTGTAACAGCAATGTAGCCGTATCCTGTGCTCCTTCAGATCCTACTAAAGCGTCTCCGGGCCCTTACCCGAAAGGAGACGACGAAATTAAAAGGATGGCTGAAGCTATCATGGATGAAGTTGTTAATCGGCTCCTGAACGAAGCTGCGGAAGTAGTACTTAGGGAAGACTAGGTGCTATTGTAAAAACATCTGAAATGTAATATGTGTAATATCTTGTAACCCTGAATGTAATATACTTGTTTTTTATGGTTCAATTCTTTACGATGCATGAAATCTTACATACATACCATTTTTGAGTCTTTGACGAAAAAACACCTTCCCTTCTTTTCATGCTTCGTGAAGAAGAATCACAACAATATCCATAGAGTTCTGATGAAGAATATCCAAGCTTCGTGAAGATATTTTCCGAAGCTACACTTCCGAAGATCAATAGTGTATCTCCTTGTGACTTAGCATGAATTTCCCTTTTTTCGAAACATTCTTCCGAAGATCGATATTGTGTCCCCTTCTTCTGCCATATGCAGCATGATGTATGATGCTTATGCTATGCGCAATGATGTGATGATGTTATGCTATGTAAAATGGTGTTTATTCCGAAGATACACGCACATCCCTGCAATAAAACACATAATCTTTTTAAATCAGCGTTGACTTTTTGCTGTAAGCCTCCCTTAGGAGCTTCTTCGCCTTTTACTTCAGCGGAATCAGCGTTTATTTTTTTTTCTGTAAGCCTCCCTTAGGAGCTTCTTCGCCTTTTACTTTCGGCGGTATTCGCGTTGACTTTTCGCGCTTCGCCTTTTACTTAGGCGGTATCAGCGTTGACTTTTCGCTGTAAGCTCTGCATTCCCTTTAGAACGACTTTGGAGCAGAAAACTTACACTGCGCTCCCTTTGGAACGGCTTTTTGTGACTTCAGCAAACTTACTCTGCGTTCCTTAGAACGACTTTTTGTTGCTTCGAAGAATTTGTTGATAATTCGAAGGTCCTCCTTGTTATCACAAATCTTTTAAGCTTCAACGACCTAAGCCTGTGAAGAAAATATATTTTCCTTGTGGCAAACAATGAAACTATTACATGGAATTTGAAAAATGTCCTTAATACACAGAAAATAAAACTGAATGAAAAAGACTGCTATCAAGGTAGGATATTTGTCAATAGATGTGCTTCGACTCTGGCACAGTGCTGTTGACTGTGCGAGCTTCGGACTGTTCTCTGAAGTCCCTTTGGTGTGGAGCATATTGGCTCCCTTCTGGCTGTTGGCCTTGTTGCAGCGGTGGTGGAGGCGGAGGCTGTTGCCAGGAAGCTTGAGGTTGACTCGCCGAAGCAACAGAAACTGCAGGGTGGTTGCCTACATATTCTGGAATGTAAGGCGAATGATACGAAGCAGTGTGCATGACCTGCTTCGGCTGAGCCTGTTGTGACGCAGCTTCGGCTATTTCTTTTTGCTTCTGGATGGTAACATGGCACATCCTGGTGGTATGGCCCTTGTTCTCACCACAGAACAAGCAAAAAATTCTTCTTGGTTGATCTCCAAATCTTCCTCCGAAGCCCCTGGCGCCTCTGCCTCTTGGAGCTGGTGGTCGGAAGGAGCTTTGCTGTTGCCCCGAAGCCTATGAGGAGCACTGTGGCCTTTGCTGCTGGCTCCCCCTATCATCATTTTGAGTAGAGTTATGGATTGACCTAACATGCCTCGGATAGAATCTTCCTCTGAAGCCCCTGGTCATTTCAGAAAACCTGAAAGCCTCCTCCCTTCTTTGACGAAAATCATTATCGGCCCGAATATACTCGTCCATCTTCTGGAGCAGTTTCTCCAAAGTTTGAGGAGGCTTCCTAGCGAAGTACTGAGCTGAAGGTCCTGGCCGAAGCCCCTTGATCATGGCCTCAATGACAATTTCGTTGGGCACTGTTGGAGCCTGTGCCCTCAAACGCAAGAACCTCCGGACGTACGCCTGAAGGTATTCTTCGTGATCCTGGGTGCACTGTAATAGAGCTTGAGCGGTGACCGGCTTCGTCTGAAACCCTTGGAAGCTGGTTAACAACAAGTCCTTCAGCTTTTGCCATGAAGTAATCGTTCCTGGTCGAAGGGAAGAATACCAGGTTTGAGCAACACTCCTGACAGCCATAACAAAAGATTTGGCCATGACTGCAGCATTGCCACCATACGAAGATACTGTTGCTTCGTAGCTCATCAAAAACTGCTTTGGGTCTGAGTGGCCATCGAATATGGGAAGCTGAGGCGGCTTGTAGGACAGAGGCCAAGGTGTAGCCTGCAGCTCAGCGGACAGAGGAGAAGCATCATCAAAAACAAAATTCCCATGATGGAAACTGTCATACCAGTCATCTTCGTTGAGGAAACCCTCCTGATGAAGGTCTTGGTGCTGAGGCCTTCGGTGTTGCTCATCCTGAGTAAGATGACGAACTTCTTCAGAGGCTTCGTCTATCTGCCTTTGCAGTTCAGCTAACCTGGCCATCTTTTCCTTCTTCCTCTGCACCTGTTGATGAAGCATCTCCATGTCTCTGATTTCTTGGTCTATCTCATCTTCTGGCGGTGTCGGGCTAATAGCCTTCTTTTTCTGACTTCGGGCCTCCCGAAGAGAGACAGTCTTCTGATTGTGGTCCAGCGGTTGCAGAGCTGCAGCCCCAGTTGCTGAAGCTTTCTTCGGCGCCATAGCGAAGGTTTATGATCGCCGAAGGTGTTCAAAACTCAAGAGTGGAAGTGAGTTCCCCCACGGTGGGCGCCAATATTGGAGACTTGTTCTCAAATGCTATGAGTTAAGAACAAGGCAACACAGAAAATGTTAATCGATAAAGTCCTTCGTCCTTCGAAGCATTATTTCCCTTAGGATATATTGATTTTTGGACGAAGGTAATGAAGGACGTACCTTCATAAACAAAGCACACGATGACGAAGAACGAATTATGAGAAATATGAATAATAACATAAGCAATTATATATTATTATCAACTTATTTTTGCATCATTATTATGAAGAAACAGAAATGATATCGGATTACAAATGTACCTTCAATTCGGAAGGAGATGAAAGTACAGGTGTGACGCAAAAGCAAGTGCCAAATCAATGTGAACAGTACAGGGATACTGTTCATCTATTTATAGACACGGGACACAACCCATACAAAATTACATTCATGCCCTTTACATTTGATAATAATTCTATAGTAATCCGCCGAGGTCTGAATAGCCTTTTCATCTTTAAGTCGGTTTCATTTTCTGCTACCACGCCGAAGCTTTCCCGCTCACATCTTCGGCGCTGTATCAACCTTCGTATTATTTTGGGCTTCTCCTACTATGATACCGACTCGAGTCCGAAGATACCTGTTCACACATTATACTCCAGAAATACTGTTAAATCCTGTTTTTGAGGACCTTCATAAGCCGAAGGCCCCCAACAATTTCGGTGGTATCTTGGCTCTGCATTCCCTTAGGAACGACTTTTGATCTTCGGAACTTACTCTGCGCTCCATTAGGAACGACTTTGTAGTTTCGTGACCTCTTAGGTGACATTTTAGCTCCGCATCCCCTTAGGGACGACTTTTGAGCTTCTCGAAATGGTGCGGTTCCTGGTGTTATATTTTACATGTGGGGGAATTTGGCCCTTGTATTACATAGGGCTAAACAAGAAAAATTGAAAATTACAACCTATGGCCCCATTAAAAACCTTTCTGCCTTGTGAAAGGAAAAGGGTACCATAGGGAAAAATAAGAAAATTACATCAATTACACATAATATCATCGAAGCTCATCCGCATTCCAAGACCTGGGTATGTCGTTACCGCTCATATCCTTCAGCCTTTAAGAACTGGGTCTTGACGAAGATACTACCAAGAAGGGGCCTTCCCATTTGAGCTGAAGCTTTCCTACTGTATCGGGGTTAGCCACCCTTCGAAGCACTAAATGACCTGCTTGATGTTTTTCAATCTAACTTTTCTGTCATGCCACTTTATTGTTTCAGCCTGGTATTTGTTGATGTGCTCTATGGCTTGAAGCCTGGTCCCTTCTATGGTATATTTTGTTACTTGGCAGTCAGTTTCATCCTCTGTCAAAGCTAAGGTTCTTATTGAACCCGTTCTTGCTTCTTCCGGTGTTATTTCTTCGTCACCGAACAGAAGCTTGAACGGAGTGAACCCTGTTGACCTTGATACAACAGTGTTGTGGCTCCAAACCACCTTTACTAATTCATCTGGCCACTTTCCTTTAGGCTGATTGAAAATTGACTTCATTATTCCTGTCATTATGATTTCATTTGCCCTTTCTACCAACCCATTTGACTCAGGATGCCTCGCTGATGCAAAGTGTAATTTTGTGCCAATTTGGCTACAAAAAGTTTTAAAAGTTTCAGCATCGAACTGAGTTCCATTATCAACGGTAATAGCCTTCGGCACTCCGAATCGACAAACGATACTTTGCCAGGAGAATTTTTGTACTGTAGCCGAAGTTATTGTAGCCAGAGGCTTTGCCTCAATCCACTTGGAAAAGTATTCCACCGCCACCACAACATATTTTAGGTTGCCTTGTGCTGGTGGTAGCGGTCCTAACAAATCCAAACCCCATCTTTGCAGTGGCCAAGTTGGTTGTATTAGCTGAGTCAAAGACGAAGGTTGCTTCTGATCTCTGGCGCATCTTTGGCAATTTTCACATTTCTGTACTAATTCTGCTGCATCCGAAGCTTCCTTCGGCCAGTAGAAGCCTTGTCTGAAAACCTTCCCCAGCAAAGGCCTAGACCCAATGTGAGCCCCACACAGTCCTGCGTGTATCTCTTTCATTAATTGTCGTCCTTCAGTTCTGGATAAACATTTAAACAATGAAGAGCAAACTTCGTGCTTGTATAACTCCCCTTCTATTATTACATATGGTCTTGCCCTTGCCTCCATTCTTTTATTATAACCTTCGTCGTCCGAAAGACAGTTGCTCTGGAGAAAGGATACAATTTCAGTCCTCCAATCTTTACTATGTACAGGTGAAATTGTGAGCACTGCCCTTTCCATGAGCTCAATCGAAGGTACTTTTATTGTTTCGAAAAAGACTTCCGAAGGTAAAGGGAGCCCCTGTGCCGCTGATTTAGATAATAAGTCTACATGCTCGTTTTCTCCCCTTGGAATATTTTTTACAGAAAATCCTTCAAAAGAGGCTTCCAACCTTCGGACTGCATCTAAATACTTCTCAAGCTTTGGGTCTCTTGCCTTACAGCTTTTGTCCACATGACCCGAGATAACCTGTGAATCGGTCTTGAGGATTGCCCTTCTTATTCTCATTGCCTTTAGCTTCCGAAGCCCCAAGAGAAGAGTTTTGCTCGACAATATTATTTGTACAACTAAAGTCCAATTTTATTGCATAACATGTTCTGACTTTGGAAGGTGCAACCAGGATAGCAGCTGCCCATGCACCGAAGGTCCCCCACGACCCATCGCAAAATACCGTCCAAGCTTCGGCATACAATGTAATTATTTATTTATTTTCTCCACTTGGAATATTTTTTCACAATGAAGTCTGCTAACGCCTGAGATTGTATTGAAGATCTATGAACATAATCAATGGTGAATCCATTGAGTTATGTGGCCCATTTTCCGACCCTTCCTGTTGCTTCTCTATTCCTCATTATATCCTTTGAAGGTTGTGATGAAGGCACTATTATATGATATGCTTGGAAGTAATGTCGAAGCTTCCTAGAGGACATCAATACAGCATACAGTACCTTCTCCAATTCTGTGTAATTTCTCTTTGATGGGCTAAGTACATCGGAGATGAAGTATACTGGTGCCTGCTTTTTTGTTTGGCCATCTTGCTTCTTGTCACACCCGGGTTTCGGGGCACCAAGACCTGGGCGCGAACATAATCACCAGGTGTGCTGGGACTAAGTCTCACACATATGATGAATCATGGCACAGGATCGAATGTCACATCTTTACTATATAATAGGAGTTCTGTACAAAATAAATAAATAATTACATTATAAGGAGACAACGGTCCAGCAACCCAAAGTTGACTAGGAGACGACGACCTAGACCTCTCACGAACACATTGCAGCATCCTCCATGCGCCTCATCCTGTGGTACCTGTTCTTGACCTGTGGGGGGTGTGAGACAGCAAGAGTGAGCTCACATACGTTCATCGCTCAACAAGTTGTGGGGAATAATGTGCATGAACTCGCCAAAGGTGGGAGCTCACGTGATGTGTAAGGCTTACCAAAGAGGATGGTTAGAGCTGAGCATTGCTTTTAAAGTTGGTCAAAATTTTATTAGCAATTACTAAGTATAAGTAAATACCAACCCAACTAAGTAGTAGAACAAAAGTAACAACCTCACCTGCGATGCAATGCATATGACAAATTGAGTTTAAGTTCCATAATTTAATCATGTGAGTGTCCGAGCTGCTCATGACCGTGAGCACGGCTAGTATACCAGTTTTACACTCTGCGGAGGTTGCACATCTTTACCCACAAGTCATGTTACCCATCTTCCAAGAGACGACCAATCCCATACACCTCTACCGAGGAGGCGAGGCAGGGTAACACTACGAGGCCTTTACAAAGTTCCACTAGCTTCATAAAACCCGCTATAGTTTATAGGAAGCTCCAGTGCAAGAGTCCCTCGACTGACCGCCATCGCAGCAAAATCAACCTAGGACCTCCCTACACTGACCACTCCCCTACCGCCCTTGCCCCTTTCGGGTAAGGTAATCATCCACTATCTTTCCTAGTTAATCAGCCAAGGGCATCCATAAACCCTTGTGGTAACACTGTTTTCCCGGGTGGTTCTCCATGTTCCAATTAACATAATGATTTTAACATGAACAATAAATAACAACTGATAACAAAAGTATAATCATGAATAGTGTAATCTTCATACCCAAAACCACATAAAGCAATAGCAGGTACTACCCAAAAAGTTTAGTGGAGTCAAGGTATAAAGATAATCAAACTACGGTAACCTGTTGGGTCCCATCAAAATTAACCTATGTAGATCATTATGATTAATCAGAACATGACTGGGTAAAAAGAAGTGATCAAGGGCACAACTTGTCTGGCACTTGAGATTCCAGGTACCAACTTGCTCTTCAGATGACACGTGTCCTCACTGCTAAACGTAGCAATACAGACAAACATGGTATAGGAAAAATTAACATTACACCAAACTTATAAACAAAATACACAGTAATAATCTACACATTAAACTAAAATCCTAAGAACAGAAATCATAATTTTTGGAGTTATAGATTTTAAGATATGAATTTCCAAAGGTTTCATGTGCTTAAGATAGGATTAAATGAGAATTAAATTTTCTTACTGTTTTCATGCCAAAATAGAGACTTCAAGTGATATAGAATAATAATACAAAATTTTAGAAACTGGAATGAAGTGATTTGGAGCTCATATGAATTTTCTATGAATTATTGAGGTTCTAGCATTTATTTTCTCATTAAAAACCATTTCATGTTATTATTTATTCAATTCCTACTACCTCTGGACTGGGCGCATTAATACCAAATAGTGCAGGGGCTAAACCATAAAATCTTCCCAGACCCAGACTACACTCGCCCTGAACAGCGAGTTGTTTTACTACAAACAGAAGGTCTCTTTTGCAAGAGTGGCGGCTGAAGCGGTATGATTGATTCTCGTTCATGGGATTTGAAATTAGTGGCTCTGATTAGATCGGACCCGCAGCATACACGATAGCCATCCGACCCTGCATTCCTAGATCTATGGTGGAGATTTAATGAAGTCACCACCCATCATCTTAACCATACGATGCTAATCCTACGGGCCAGACCCTTCGCTCTCTGGATTCAATCACAACCGCACGATGCATATCGCACGACCCGCTGTCACTCTCCTTCCCCTGGCGCTGGCTCACGACGAGCAGGCCACCGCACGGCGGCGGCTCACCGGCGAACTACGGACCGGTGCCCCTGCGCTCTAAAGTCGAAGCAGATAGGTCCTACGTAGAGAGGGGGTGAGAGTAAGATCAGTGGACGGGTCCTTACTTGCTAGGCTGGCGAGGATAGTGCTGCCCGCGGCGATTGGCGGAATCGCGGCGGCGCTTTGACTCCGGCGAGGAATTGCCTTCAATTCACCGCTGCCCGCGCCAGCTTGTTGACCAGAAAACTTCCCCTCAGTGGCGCACACCACCACGACCTGGATTCGGTCACTAGACGACGCCCCAGTCGAGATCCCGACCACGGTGGCAATGGCGCAGCCGCTTCCCTCTCTCTCTCTCTCTCTTTCGATTTCGCTCTGCTGGTACGAGTAGTTGCGGCAAGGGGGTCTCGGGTCCAGGGTTTAGAAGCGCAATGCCTGCGCTAGGCACGCGACCACATATATGCGGTGGGAGTTGATGAGGACATCACTATGAGTACGACTACACCGGCAGCACCTCCACATCAAGCGCCACTTCCTTCATTAGCTGGGCCAATCACTCGGGCCCGTGCCAGAGATCTTAACTTCGTCATGCTACTGAAGAATGAGGGCCCAGAAGAATAGACGACCAGCCTAACTGCTGGCCCATAGTGGATGACCTAGGGTTGGCCGCCCCTAGGGGCTGCGCCCCCTCTCTCTATTTATCCAAGAGCTGCGCCTCCTTTGTTCTTCGAGTTTTGTTTTACATCTACCTTTAGCTACCCCAGAACATGCACAAATACGTGATGTCCTCTGTGATTCAGAACTCCACCTCGAGTGTTATTAAGATTGCTCGCATCTTTTTCTTGTTCGTTCTTCGATTGCGCACAGGAAACAATCTTCGTCATTAGACCGATCTCGCATCAGCAAGATCGGTAACCATTGGGAGTTGGTTCAGCGATTGCATTGGCGCTTCGGGTTCGCTCGTCGTAGTCAGATCGTGAGGGTCTACTTCCACCAAATCAGAATTATCTCCACTCACCAAAAGATCGGGCACTCCAGCTCTATCAAGTGGTATCAGATTTCCAGGTTGATCGGTGAGTTTATCGAGTGTTTTTTTCCTACAGTCCACAAAACCACATAAAAATTTAGGTTAGACCTTATCCCAGCACCCTTTTGAGCCTCGCACTTTCTTTCAATAATCTGCATTGTTGAATTTGTTGCTTTCACGTCATTTGTTGTTGGTTGCATTGTGTTATTCCACCATTCAAACCCTAGCGCGCCGTCACCATATTCCGTTTGATCACGCCACAAACCGAGTCAACGCCGCTTCCTTATTTTTCTCCTTCGGTTACGTAAAAAAACAGAAAAAAAACAAACCGAGTCAACGCCGCTTCCTTGTTTTTCTCCTTCGGTTACGTAAAAAAACAGAAACAAAAAAAAAGAAAATGAAGGAGAAAGAATACAAAGCGGTTGTCTCATCTCGGTCGTTTTAAACATACCTTCCTTAAACCGGGCATAACTTTTCGCTCGGTTGTTCAAAAAATCTGAAATTTTTATAGGAGCTTGTTGACACCATTCTGAGGCTGGCCAAACTCACCTACGGTCTGTTTGGGTTTCGATAGAATTGTCAAAAAAATTTCAGGAAAATAAAGAAAAAAATTCGTCAAAGTTCTCGCACGCTTTTCAGAGAACTTCCTGATTTTCTGTAAACCACATCTGAACTCTGTTTTAGGTGAAACTTCGTGTAGCTCCTATTTTGTTGCTCCTTGTGCTGAGAAAAATATCAAAAAAAATCATACAAAATAAAGAAAAACAAAATCACTTGTGATTCCTACTAGTGCCTTTTTGGCCTCGCTAGTACAATATTTACGGTACTGCCATTCTGCTAGTTCCATCAGTCCTTTGCACTTGTGGCCAGCAATTAGGGATGAAAG
The DNA here is from genome assembly GCA_029449295.1 of Zea luxurians. Lineage (NCBI taxonomy): Eukaryota > Viridiplantae > Streptophyta > Magnoliopsida > Poales > Poaceae > Zea > Zea luxurians. The sequence goes on along the minus strand of JAOPSE010000005.1, from coordinate 4,085,275 downwards.
TGGTAATCCGAACTGTTAGGACAAATTTAATATTTTAAAATAGATATGTATAAAATTTGATGTTGATCTTTTCTTATGTTATCAAGCACATTAGTACAAATATGAATAAAATATTACATAAAATGTTTTATGTATTATTTGGTCCCTACAACACAAATAGTTGAAAAATTACTGAATTTGTTTCTGAATCCATACCGAAGTTTATATCTATTATTTAAGAAAATATAGGATGAATTTAAGGTTTATCTTTTATGAATCTTTACAAGCTGGATGTTAAAAACAAGAATACAAATTTGTATTGTAGATTCTATATCCTATTTATTCACAATCGAAGAAAAACAACTACAAAACTAATTACCGAATAAGTACCGTTTCTGACCGTTTTCATCCCTACCAGCAATATAGTTTCGTGTTTTGCACTATAAGTCAACTTTGCATTATTGTTTGATCGTGCTAATCCTTGACTTGAGTGCAGCCTACCCAAAACTCCACATATTTCTACGACGAGAAGGTTTCTGTTTCTCCAGGCAATCGCTCATCCAATCTTTCACCGGTTCCCCCTGTTGGTTGCAGTTCACCACTGTGGCTTGGTAAGAACGGATAAGAACTTGATAATGCATTCTAGTGAGCGAGTTGTCACCACCATTTTCCTGTTGTCAACGGTTTTTCTCCTTTTGGTGTTTTGGTGTTTGTGCTAACTATGGCAGGAGCACACGACACGGTGGATGCCCAGTTGCTGGAAGTAAGGGGACAAGTTGATGGACTTGCTGCTGACATTAGGACGATGCATGAGCGGCTTGATTCAACGGTTACTTCGACGACCGAGCATTTCAACCAGCTTGACCTTGCTCAAACGGCGACTCGCACCACACTCGACACCATCCTGGCACGCCTTGATGCGTTGACCACAAAGATGGAGCAGGACTACGGCGGTGACACTGAGCAGGACGATGGAGATCGCCATGGTCGTGCACGCCGTGTGGTTCGTCATCCCCCTAATGACTTATTTTCTAAGATTAAATTTAAAATTCCACCTTTTAATGGCAAATATGATCCTGCTGCATATCTTGATTGGGAGTTAGAGGTTGAACAAAAATTTTTATGCCATGATATTGCTGCACATTCTCAGGTTAAAACTGCTATTAGTGAATTTACTGATTTTGCTTTAATTTGGTGGCGTGAGTATAAAATGAAACATCCCACTGCCATTCCAACCACTTGGGATCAGTTGAAAGCTGCGACGCGACATCGATTTGTGCCTTCGTATTATGCTCGTGATTTGCTTAGTAAAATGCAGCGTTTTCAGCAAGGTTCTCAATCTGTTGAGGACTATTTCTAGGAGTTACAAAAAGGTATGATTCGTTGTGGGATATTGGAGGACAACGACGCTGCTATGGCACGTTTTCGTGGTGGTTTAAATCGTGAAATCCAGGATATACTTGATTATAAGGAATATTATGATATGACTACTTTATTTGAATATGCTTGCAAAGCTGAACGTGAAGTGCAGGGACACCGCTCGAAGCCATATTCTAACCATTTTGCAGGACGAAGCTCGACATCCACCTCAGCACCAGTTCCCCCTGCGCCATCCACGTCCACCACTACTCCACGCGAGAAGACGACCAAACCAGCCAGCATTGCCCCACCCACAGGTCGTACACGGGATATTCAGTGTCATCGCTGTAGAGGATTTGCCCATGTGATTCGAGACTGTCCAAACAAGCGCACTTTGCTCATTCGTGACGATGGTGAGTACTCTTCCGCTAGTGATTCTGAAGAAATTGAACATGCACTACTTGCCACTAACCATGCAGCTCAGGCGGAGGTACATGTCAACCCGGGCGACGCTGATAGGTATGAAAGTCTTGTTGTGCAGCGTGTTCTTAGTACACAGGTCGCTTTGCCCGAGAAGAATCAGCGACACACTCTGTTCCATACAAAGGGTGTTGTGCAGGAGCGGTCAATTCGCATCATTATCGACAGCGGCAGTTGCAACAATTTGATGAGTACCATGTTGGTCGAAAAGTTGTCGTTACCCACTCGTAAGCATCCAAACCTATTCAATGGCTTAATGATGGTGGTAAAATAAAAATCATGTGTTCCGTGTGTGTTCCTTTCTCCATGGGTGCTTAGTCTAATTTTGTTGATTGTGATGTTATTCCCATGGAAGCATGCTCTTTGTTACTTGGTCGACCTTGGCAATATGATACTGATAGCTTGCATCATGGTCGTTCGAATCATTATTCTTTCATTTTTAAGGGTCAGAAAATAATTATACATCCAATGACACCTGGACAAATTGTTAAAGATGATCTTGCCCGAGCTACTATAACTACTAAACAACTTGATCCATCACCCTCTGTTCCTTCTGAAATCAAGTTGAAGGCTCCTGTTTTACTTGCTACACATGCTGATTTTGATGATCTACACGGTGCTCATTTGCCATGCTATGCACTTGTATGCTCTAGTGTCCTCATTTCACTTGATGATGCACCATCTTTGGCTATTCCCCCTATGGTTTCTAACCTTTTGCATGAGTATGTTGATGTCTTTCCCAAAGACTTACCACCGGGTCTCCCATCGCTTCGTGGCATTGAGCACCAGATCGACCTCATCCCCGGCGCACAGCTTCCGAACCGCGCACCGTACCGTACAAATCCGGATGAGACGAAGGAGATTCAGCGCTAGGTACAGGCGTTGCTTGATAAGGGATACATTCGTGAGTCTCTTAGCCCTTGCTCTGTTCCTGTGTTACTTGTTCCCAAGAAAGATGGGTCATGGCGTATGTGTGTAGACTGTCGTGCTATTAATAACATCACTATTCGTTATCGATATCCTATACCACGCCTTGATGATATGCTAGATGAGCTTAGTGGTGCCATTATTTTCACTAAGATTGATTTGCGTAGTGGTTACCACTAGATTAGAATGAAACTGGGTGATGAATGGAAAACAACTTTTAAAACGAAATTTGGTTTATATGAATGGTTGGTTATGCCGTTTGGATTGACTAATGCTCCCAGCACTTTTATGCGAGTGATGAATGAAGTTCTGAGGCCCTTCATAGGATTGTTTGTGGTTGTTTATTTTGATGATATCCTTATTTACAGCAAATCTAAGAAAGAGCATTTGGAACATTTAAGTGCTGTTTTTGATGCATTGCGTGCTGCCCAGTTATTTGCTAACATGGAAAAATGCATCTTTTGCACACGACGTGTCTCGTTTCTTGGTTATGTTGTTACTCCACAGGGCATTGAGGTGGATAGCAGCAAGATTGCTGCCATTCGGGAGTGGCCTACACCGACGACGGTCACACAAATTCGGAGCTTTCTTGGACTTGCCGGTTTCTACCGTAGATTTGTTCGTGATTTTAGCTCCATTGCAGCGCCTCTACATGAGCTCACAAAGAAAGATGTGTCGTTTGCTTGGTGTGATTCGCAGGAGGTAGCATTCAGCACTTTGAAAGATAAGTTAACCCAAGCTCCCTTATTGGAATTGCCTGATTTTAATAAAGTGTTTGAGCTTGAATGCGATGCTAGCGGTATTGGGCTAGGTGTTGTTTTGTTACAAGAAGGAAAACCAGTTGCTTATTTTAGTGAAAAATTAAGCGGTGCTAGTCTGAAATATTCTACTTATGATAAGGAGCTTTACGCTTTAGTGCACACTTTGCATACATGGCAGCACTATCTTTGGCATCGTGAGTTCATAATTCATTCTGATCATGAGGCTTTAAAACATATTCGTACCCAAACAAATCTGAACCGTCGTAATGCTAAATGGGTAGAATTCATTGAGTCTTTTCCTTACATTATTAAACACAAGAACGGGAAGGACAATGTTATTGATGATGCTTTGTCTCGTCGCTATACCATGTTGTCACAGTTAGATTTTAAAATCTTTAGTTTGCACACTGTGAAAGATCAATATGTTGACGATGCTGATTTTAAAGATGCTTTCGGCCATTGTATTAATGGGAAACCATGGGGCAAATTTCACATACAGGATGGGTTCCTGTTTCGCGCTAACAAGCTGTATGTTCCAGCTAGCTCGTTTCGTCTTTTGTTGTTACAGGAAGCACATGGAGGCGGTCTCATGGGGCACTTTGGCGTCTACAAGACACATGAGGTGTTGGCTGCCCACTTCGTTTGGCCTCGGATGCGCGCTGATGTTGAGCGCCTTGTTGCACGTTGTACTACTTGTCAGAAAGCTAAGTCACGGTTGAACAACCATGGTTTGTATATGCCTTTGCCTGTTCCTACTTCCCCTTGGATTGATATTTCGATGGATTTTGTTTTGGGATTGCCTAGAACTAAGAAGGGGAGGGATAGCATTTTTGTGGTTGTTGATCGATTCTCCAAAATGGCTCATTTCATACCTTGTCATAAGACTGATTATGCTAGCAATGTTGCTGAATTGTTTTTTTAGAGAGATTATTCGTTTGCACGGTATTCCCAATACAATAGTCTCGGATCGTGATGCTAAGTTTCTCAGTTATTTTTGGAGATCTCTGTGGAATAAATTATGAACTAAATTGCTGTTTAGCACCACTTGTCACCCTCAGACTGATGGTCAAGCTGAGGTAGTTAATCGAACTTTGTCTACCATGCTTAGGTCTGTTTTAGACAAAAATTTGAAACGTTGGGAGGATTGCTTGCCTCATGTTGAGTTTGCTTATAATCATGCAACACATTCTTCTACAAAGATGTGCCCCTTTCAAATTGTTTATGGTTACATTCCTAGGGTGCCTATTGCTTTGTTTTCGCTTGATGCTGTGGACGCCCCACACATAGATGTTGTTGCACATGTTGAACAAATGATTAACCTCCATGAACAAACTCAACAAAACATTGCTGCTACTAATGCAAAAAATCAGGTTGCTGGTAGTAAAGGAAGAAAACTTGTTACTTTTGAGCCAGGTGATATGGTTTGGTTGCACTTGAGAAAGGATCGGTTTCCTACTTTGCGCCGTTCTAAATTAATGTCTCGTGCTGCTGGTCCTTTTAAGGTGCTAACAAAGATTAATGATAATGCTTATATCCTTGACCTGCCTGTGGAATTTGGTGTTTCCACTAGTTTTAATGTTGTAGATTTGAAACCATATATGGCCAAGGATGAGGAGTTGCCGTCGAGGACGACTTCACTTCAAGAAGGGGAGGATGATGAGGACATCACTATGAGTACGACTACACCAGCAGCACCTCCACATCAAGCGCCCCTTCCTTCATTAGCTGGGCCAATCACTCGGGCCCGTGCCAGAGATCTTAACTTCGTCATGCTACTGAAGAATGAGGGCCCAGAAGAATAGACGATTAGCCCAACTGCGGCCCATAGTGGACGACCTAGGGTTGGCCACCCCTAGGGGTTGCACCCCCTCTCTCTATTTATCCAGGAGCTGCGCCTCCTTTGTTCTTCAAGTTTTGTTTTACATCTAGCTTTAGCTACCCCAGAACACGCACAAATACGTGTTGTCCTCTGTGATTCAGAACTCCACCTCGAGTGATATTAAGATTGCTCGCATCTTTTTCTTGTTCGTTCTTCGATTGCGCACAGGAAACGATCTTCGTGATTAGGCCGATCTCGCATCAGCAAGGTCGGTAACCATTGGGAGTTGGTTCAGCGATTGCATTGGCGCTTCGGGTTCGCTCGTCGTAGTCGGATCGTGAGGGTCTACTTCCACCAAATCGGAATTATCTCCACTCACCGAAAGATCGGGCACTCCAGCTCTATCAGGAGTACCCGACGTGGGCGAGGACCGCCGGAGGATCCGCCACGCGGATCGCGCGGTTCGTTGGAGCCGGCGACCAGCCTGATGACAGATGGGGCCGCGCTATCAGTGTCCGCAGAAACCGAGCGCACGCGGAGTGCACGAGAGACTGGCCCGTGGGGCCCTACTGTCGGCGCTGTGCGGAAGGACGAGTTGGGCCGCGCAGGGTTGAATTTCCTGGTGGGCCGAATTGGCGCAGGGAGCCCACTTACTCCTTTTCCTTTATTCTTTTTATTTTATGTTTCCCTTTTTCTCCTTTTCAAATTCAAACTCCTTTCAAATTTAAATTTCCATTCTTGTGGAAAATTTATCCTCAATTTTATATTATGCCACGAACAATATCAATTTGGAGATATATTTATATATACATTGTTTTTATCTTAAATCTTTATATATCTTCTCTTTTTCTAACTTCTATAATTTCTTTTATATTCTAAATTTCCCTTTGGGACTTCATTATTTTTCTTGTCACATTCATTATTTTATTTTGTCACAATGTGCACACAAAAGAAAATCCCAGCATGATGCATATTTTAGTGGCTTTTATGTTATTAATTATTTATTTTTACCTAGGGTGTACACATGTGATGATGCACAAAGGTTAAACTCACATAAGGAGAAATTGTTTCTCTATTGATATTATTTCTAACAAATTACAAAGTGCGTATTACACTTCTCCTGTACAAGTGCCGCACTAACCGCAGCATGGGAAGCCACCACATACAGAAGTACACAAAAGCATAGGCTTTGGTTGATCTGCCGAAGCAGCTTTTTCTCTTTTATGCTTATACTGCTGATAAGCTTCGGTTTCATCTATGTTGTGAATAGCCTTTGAATCGTCCAACTTCCTTCGGCTCTCCTAGCAGCTTCTTGACTCCCATGCACAACAATGTGCCCTTGTTTCGATGGTATCTTCATGCAGCGGTATGCTGGGTGGAGGATATCTTCGAAGGCATTGAGCGTCCCTCGACCATTGATTGCATTGTATGGATACTTTATGTCAACAATATCAAAGACAACTTGCTCTATCCTTGTGTTGTGAATGTAGCCGAAGGTGACTGGCATTGTTATCTTGCCAAGTGCCACTATCTGTCTCCCTCCGAAGCCACATAGAGGATGTGTTGCATCATGTATCTTGTCATCTAGCTCTTGCATTTGCCTGAAAGCCTTTGCAAAGATGATATCCGCTGCATTGCCTGTGTCCACCAGGACATTGTGGACCAGAAATCCCTTGATAACACAAGATATGACCATTGCATCATTGTGGGGATAATCCTTAAGCTGAAGGTCTTCCTGGGAGAAGGTGATTGGAATGTGAGACCATTTGGACTTGATAAAGGGTCCCTGCACCCCAACATGTTGTACCCTTCTCTATGCTTCTTTCTTCTACCTTTTGTTATCTGGTTCAGAAGTTGAATCGCCTGTGATCGGGAGCACTAGCTTCATAACCGAAGGTTGGTTACTTTGCAGAGCCATCGTCACAGTTGTGGAAGTGAGTTCACTGGGGTGGGCGCCAATGTTGGTCACTTGTTCTCAAATGCTATAAATCAATAACAAGGCAACACAATTGTTAATGGTTAAAGACCTTCGTCCTTCGAAGCATTATTTCCTTTCGGATATAATGATCTTCAGACAAAGATCATGAAGGACATAACTTCGTCATCTCAGTATGTAAATATGAATATAAATGTAAATACGAGTAAGGGTGTGAAAGAACACTAAAGAATGAATGATAATGATCAGATCCTCACAATTTATTTATATTCATATAAGAATCAACATTAATGATACTTATAATACAATTGTACCTTCAGTTCGCTAGAAGGTGAGAATGCAAAGATGACGTGAGAGAGAGATTACAATCCAGCATGAATAGTACGGTGGTATTGTTCATCTATTTATAGGCGCGGGACGCAGCCCAGACACAATTACATTTATGCCCCAGACATTTACATACAATCATAATGCGGGTGATCAAGGACTAAACAGTCTTTTTCCCTTGAGTCGGTGACGACCTTCGACTTCGTCACAATGCTAAGCCGAAGCTTCTTCAGTCATAGCTTCGGCTTCCATCCGTGTCATCATGTCACGTATGCCTTTTGTATTATCTTGCCAAAGGTGTTTTTGCCTTGAGGACCTTCGGCGAAGAAGAAGACCCCCAACAGAAGTATTCAACAAAGGTGGCTTATGAGAGATTTTTCACTGGATCAACTCACTTTGAGCCATGTAATAGAATATGACATTCTTGGGCTCCCCCGAAATGCAAATTATTTATGTGGTTTTTTGTTCTTATAAGGGTTTGGACAGCTGAAAGCCTGCAGAAGAGGGGGGTGTGGATCACCCAGTAAGGTGCCCCCTTTGTAATCAAAATCAGAAAAGTTTGAACCATATGCTTTTTTATTGTGTTTTTGCCCGGGATTTCTGGTTTCGGTTGCTTCCATGTTAATCTTCAAAGCTTGTCCCCTCAGACCCAAACTCTCAGGTTTGTGGAACAGTGGGATTGAACCAGGGATCGACTTTTCGCTCGTGAAGTCCGGTTTCTCGCTGGATTTCCCGTTTTCGGTAGTGTACGAAAACGAAAACCGCTCCGGTTTCAAGTGTATTTCGATTTGAAATATCAAAATATAAAAGTCAAACTTTGGTCAACAAATAATTTCCGATAATTCCAAAACGAAAATGTAATCCCTGGATTGGGTTCAAGGTGTTGCTCGGGATGGACTCAATTCCCTCATCATCCTCGGATGCTGGTGTCTATGGAAGCATAGAAATAAGTGTCTTTGCTAATGGCAGGCCTAGCATGGAAGACATCTTTAGAAAGGCTGCATGAGAGAGGGAGCTTTGAGAGACGGCCGGTGCTAGAAATCTATCATAGCTCCCATTCCAGGACTCTAGGACTCTTAGGCCCTTGGTGGTAGTCTTTTTGTTTTCAATTATGAATCATTTTCTGTACTCTTGTTTTTGGCCATCGTAAGGTGGCTCTCTCTCTCTCTCTGTATTGGTCCTTTGGGACCTAAAACTCTTTTCTTCTTAATACAATGATGTGCAGTTCTCCTTCTCTTTTGAGAGAGAAAACAACTAACATTTCTGATATATGATATAATGCATCCATCCAACATAATAACAAATTATCCAAAACAGATTACATGAAAAAAAGGATGAAATGGAACAAAGATATTTGACTCAGAAATTTATCTATACAATAACATATGAGATCAAATAATATAGGACTTACATGAAAAATTGGCACTACAGCAGAGAGCAATATGCTTCCGTCTTTAGTAGCCCTTTTACTAGAAAGTAATTGCCATTTGAGATCTTTACTAGTGTCCATGCATAAATCTCGTGTCTCATGTTTCTTCTTTATGATTTCAAGATCTGGGTCCGCCAACAGTTGAGCTCCATCGGAGATTATCTTGTCCAATGATGATCGTGTCTCAGAGCAACTACTGCAATAGAACCACTCCTCAGGCAATTCCTGTAGAAAAATGTATTGTGTTGGCATTGAGCCATTCATCCAGCTGAGGCTTTGTTTGGGTACTTTACCATTGACCCTAATCCACATGTGTTGAGGTGGATTGCATGTGTTGAGGTGGATTGCGGTGTAAATTAGTTTAAGTTACACCTCAATCCAACTCAAAACAAGTGGATTAAGTTCAATGTTAGAGTAACCAAACTAGACCTGGAGTGAATATATCATGCACACCAAACCTAAAGTTAAGATAATGACTTATTCCAATCGCATAATAAGGTCGTTCTGCACCAACCTTTAGTTCTACTTGCCATTGACTCTGCAAGCATCCTACATGATACTCTTTCTCACACTGACCACCACAAAATAGAAATATGTCAACCAAGTGTAACAGTAAACTTGCACATATATGTTGCACTTTAATCAAGAGCAAAAAAACTAAGAGAAAAATGAACCATACGAAGAAAAGGTTATGTCTTAATATTTGGACTAGAAATAACGATGTACAAGAAAAAATATCAAGCCACAGCAGAAAAAATTAATGCATAGCATACTTGGTCACAGAGTATCACAGTGCGCTCATCAAACACAGCATTGTTGAAATCTTTCTGTCTGCACAGAAAACCTTTAGGACCTGTTCGGTTATACCGGAATAAGCCAGGATTCATTCCAGCTCATCAAAATTTATATAAATTAGAGAAGTAATCCGACTAGGAATTAATCCGGGGCTGCAATCCTAAACAACCGAACAAGGCCTTACCAGTTAGAACACTATCAAAATGCAACTAGCATGTCAACTGTGAACATTAAAAACATATCACACATTTCAGTTTCTAAGAGACAACTGCTAAGAGTGCCTACTGCGGTACTGCCTAGGCACCAGCCGTCATCATCCTGCCTTGCTGAAAAGTGGAAACTCACCTAGATAAGCCAGATAGCTCTAGACATTATGTACCAAGGGGTTTAAACTCATCATTGCCTTCTACACAGTAATTATTTAGGCGCTGTTTGATTTCCCTATTGATTTTAGCCTAACCGGCTGCATCCAAAGATCCTACAGCTAGCAAGCAGCGGTCCATTTTCTGCCGGCATACTCTTTTTCCATAGGGTCTAATAGCATCACTTGTACTTTAGCGTGCTACTTACTGAAAGTTTACCAAGAGATTTTCCAACCAACAACAAGTTTGTACTCATAGCTGTTTTACATTCAACAGAACAATAGAATAAAATACCTATGATCAATACTTGTCAAAAAATATGCATAAAAGAAAAGGTCCCAAGCACTCTATTTTTGTGACACATGCAAAAAGGGCAACTTGTGTTCTCATAAGAGAAATTTAAGAAAACCAAAATTCTAAAAGAAGTTTAGGCCCCGTTCGTTTATCTCGGATTGAGGCTGCAAACTATTCCAGCTAATCAATGTTAATACAAACTAGTCGGTTGCCCGTGCGTTGCGACGGCTCACAATAATACCCACGTAAACTATACATCAAAAAGATCTAAAGTTTTTTTATTGATTGTCTCTGCTCTCCATATAGTTTTTTGATTTGACTAAGTGAGTCGACATCGTGGTAAAGGAAAGACCATGTAGACAGGCAATGACGAGCCATCGAACGGGTACCATAGGCAGCAAATCAGGGACCTCATCCCTCGCCTCCCCCACTTCCAAGGTTTCATAGACCAGGAAGGGAAGGGAAGAGGCAGTCATACATGTCCGTTACTGGAGAACGACACGACGAAGACATAGACATCTGGAGGCGACATAGGTAGTATACCGCTAGATACATACAGGGAGAGAGCACGTAAGCGGAGAAAAAAGGTCAGCCAGAGCAGCTCCAAACTGAGAGACACCCGCACGAGGCGTTAGTCCGAAAAAGGGTGAGAGAATGTGAGTGCCTTCTAGCCCTGGACCCACTGAGGCGACAAAACACCACCACCAACTCCGTAGCATATGTCGACTACTACCGCACTATAGGCTTTGGTTGTCCAATATCTCAGATCTGGACTCGTCATCGCCAAGATAACCTAAGCGTGACAGGCAGCATTGTGTCCTCCTCGGCGACACGCACGAAGAAAAGCCAGGAGCAAGACCGACTCGCCCGTACCCACGTCGACGAACATCGGTCGACTCACGACTGCGACCGTGGGCAGGGGCAGCAGGTTGGGGAGGAAGAACAGGGTGAAGGCCGGGAAGACGAACGGGACGTCCGACGACGGCAAAAACGATGATGAGTGCATGCTGTGAAACACCCTCGTGGACGTGCAATAGCCACTGCGCGGTCGGTGTCGGGGCTAGTGCAGACGAATACGGGGAGGAGGCGCCTGCTCCCACGCTCTCTGCCGAGAATGCGTGACGCGGAGGCATGAGGAGAGAGAGAAAAGAAGCAGGATGGCGAACGAGGTGGTGGCAACTGAGGCGAGGACCATCATTATCGTGGGGAGGTATAGACAATCAAATGGGTCGTGTCTGGTGGGCTGGTCTGGGGCACGACCCATTTAATAGTGTCTGGGCCAGCCTGACACGATCGTCGTGTCGTGTTTGGGCCGTATCCTCGGCCCGTAGTGTTGATCCGGTCCGACACGATTATATTTTTTTATTTTACAAAACTCGTATATACATATGTACAATTTATATTCAATATTAAAAACAATTGATCGTGATGTTCTACTGGTTAGACGACTTCACTTAGTGTCTCTCGCCCTTCTTCCATCAGGGCTTGGGTTCAAACCCTACCCCCTAAACCATTTTTTTAAATATTTTACGCTAATTTAACTACCCGGCTGGCTAGCGGGCCGGACGTGGAGGTTGTGTGCATGGAGGGATACAGAGTTAATTTGAGATATATGTGAGGGGTTACTTATAAAAATATGACGGAGGACGACCGTTGAAACTGGTGCTTTAAGTATAGTAGAGACAAACATACCATTCTAGAGTAAATGAACGAGCCCTTTGTCACACCCGGTTTTAAGGAACAAAGCCGGGTGCATCTCATACATGCGCCAAGAAGACAACATATATAATAACAGAGTGTATAAAGATAAATGTCACAAAACATCAGAGTATTTATTACATAGCGGAAGACTAATTACAAAATAAAAGAATAAACATAAAACGAACTAAGGATCGTCGGTGCCAATGTCAACTGAGAAACGCCACCTAGATCAGATCAAACTCCTCGCCTTGTGGCTCCTCCTGAACCACCTGTTCTTTTCCTGTGGGGGGTGTGAGACAGCAAGGGTGAGCTCACACATGTTCATCGCTCAACAAGTTGTGGGGAATAATGTGACATGAACTCACCAAAGGTGGGAGTTCATGTGATGTGTAAGGCTAATCAATGACAGGGGTTAAAGCTGAGCATTGCTTTTAAGTAGTTGGTCAAAATTTTATTAGCAGTTACTAAGTGTAAGTAAATATCAAACCTTAAGTAAAGTAATAGAACAAAATTAATAATAAACCCATGCATATGCAAATGACAAAATTGAATTTAAGTTCCATAATTTAATCATCAGAGAGTCCTGAGCTGCTCATGACCGTGAGCTCGGCTAGTATACCAGTTTTACACTCTGCAGAGGTGGTACCCTTTACCCATAAGTCATGTTACCCATCTGCCAAGGGATCGCGACTTCCCATACACCTCTACCGAGGAGGCGAGGCAGGGTAACACTATGAGGCCTTTACAAAGTTCCACTAGCTTCAGAAAACCCGCTACAGTTTATAGGAAGCTCCAATGCAGGGTTCTTGCCTGACCACCATCGCAGCAAAATCAACCAAGGACCTCCCTACACTGACCACTCCCCTACTGCCCTTGCCCCTTTCGGGTAAGGTAGTCCTCCACTAGCTTTCCTAATTAATCAGCCAAGGGCGTCCATAAACCCTTGTGGTGGCACGTGTTTCTCAAGTTAAGCTCTATGTTCCAATTAACATTAATGATCTTGACATGAACATAAATAGAATAACAAAATAACTGGAACATAGATATGATAAATAATTATCCCAAATCCATGTAAAGCAATAGCAAACTACCCAAGTGATTCAGGGGTAAACAAGGTAATGAGATAAACAATCTAGGGTAACCTATTGGGTCCCATCAAAATTAACCTATGCATGAATAAATGATATTAAAAAACATTATTGGGTAAAAAGTGGTCAAGGGCACAACTTGCCTTCAATGAGCTCCTGCTCAGCTACTTCAATCTGATGCTCACCAGTATCCTCAGTCACGGGCTCTTCTACTCGCCACAATACAAACAAGCATAGTGTATATAGAGAAATTAACATCACACCAAACATATAAACAAAATACACAGTAATAATCTACACATTAAAATAAAATCCTAGGAACAGAAATCATAATTTTTGGAGTTATAGGTTTTAAGATATGAATTTCTAAAGGTTTTATGTGGTTGGAATAGGATTAAGTGGGAAATTAAACTTCTTATTGTTTTCATGACCAAACAGAGGCTCTAGGTGATGGAGAATAAAATTACAAAATTTTAGGAACTGGAATGGAGTAATTTGGAGCTCATATGAATTTTCTATGAATTATCAAAGTTCTAGCATATATTTTCATATTAAAAATCCATTTTCTATTTCATTTATTCAAATTAAACGATCTCTGGACTGGGCGCACTATTTTTAGAGAGTGCAGGGGGCCACGGGGTAAAATCCCTAAGACACAGCGCACAGTGGAGAGGGACGGCGGGTTCTAATCTCTAAATCTCTAAGGTCTCTTTTGAAAATAGCGCAACCGAAGGTGTATTCTCCACTTTTAGCCGTAGGATCCAGATCTAGAGGCCGAGGTTAGATCACGGTTCTTTAAAAAGGAGCGCTCCCTGTCGACCACCGGATCAATATCGGACGGCTACGCTTTAATCAAGCGAAGGGGTACGCTCGTTTTCTAATCTGGACCGTCCGTGCATCATCTGACGGCTCACGATCGACATCGAGCACAGAATCTCTCATAAGCCTCTCACGGCCAACACCGGCGGCCGCGCTCTTCTTCCTACGGCGGCGCCATGGCCAGAATGCGCCCAAACCCTACCTCGTGCTCAAGCTCTACTCCGAAACGCTCCGCCCGATGCCCTAGACAAGGTAAATACAACGGACGCGTGCGTACCTCGCCGTGCGCCGCAGAGAGCTTCCGCCCCGGAGAGCGGCGGATTTCCACTCCGATGAAGAATTCCCGCGGTCTCCGATCACCGTTATCCGATTGCGCCCTCGAACGTCTTCTCCGTGAGCTTCCCAATCCTCGGGTGACAAGATTAGGGTCCGATTTGCGCTGTTGGTGGCAATCCACGGCGGCGGCACTCTCTCTCGCTCGAATCCCCTTTCTCTGTGTGGATCACGGCGGCGCAAGGGCTGTCGGGGAGTGGCGGTGGTGGAAAAAGGGAGGCACGAGCGGGCCAGGTCGTGGATTCCGGTATTTGTACGCGAGATGGAGTATGGGGGCAGCTGCAATGGAAGCCCGGAGCTTACGGCGCTGCGGCGGGCGCGGAGGTAGTTGGTGCGCGGGGAAGACGGAGATGTGGTGGTTGAGGGACTGACCGGTGGGCCCCGCGGAGCAGTGGCACCCGCGAAAACGCATGCGAGACCCTGGCGCTGTCCACCGGGTCCCACAAGTCGGCGTAGAGGGAAGGAGCAGGCCAGCGCGCGCGTAAGAGCGGCTGACAAGCGGGGCCTACATGTCGGCGCGCGCACGTGAAGGGTGATGGGCCGCGCTGGGTGAAAAAGGGAGAATGGGCCAAAATCATTCCGAAGCCCAGGTGAGTTTTTTTTCTTTTTCTTTTGTTTTTATTTTCTGTTTTCCCATTTTATTCTTAATTCATTTGAATTCAAATTTTGAATTTAACTCAGGTGCTAATTCAAATTCGTGTTAACCATGCAATTTGGTCATACCCACAGATGGTGAAGTTATTTAATTATAATATTATTTTGTATTAAATAATATTCCTTTCTTTCCTCTATTTTCATGGTTTTATTTTCAAGTTAGAGTTTAAATTATATGGATCCATTGATATGCTATTAATGACTCATTTATTTTATTAACCACAAATGCGCAATCGAGTAAAACTCAGCATGATGCAAGATTTATTTAACTGTCTTTGGGGTATTTATTTAATTGTGTAAGTGGTGTGTTCACATATGATAGTAAGTAGAAATAACACACACATATAGATAAAGGAATTAATTCCTCCTCATTTATTATATGTTACAAACTGGGTGTTACAAATCCTACCCCCCTTAAAAGAAATCTCGTCCTCGAGATTTAGGAAGATGTAGGGAAAAGATGGGGGAAATCTATACGAAGCTCTTCTTCTCTTTCCCATGTTGCCTCATCCTCTCCATGGTGACTCCATTGCACTTTACACATCTTTATCACCTTATTTCTTGTAACTCGAGTCAAAGTATCCAAAATCTTGATCGGGTACTCCGTGTAAGTCAAATCACCTTGAACACTGAGCTCTTCCATTGGTAACTGTTCCTCAGGGACACGGAGACACTTCTTCAGTTGAGATACGTGGAACACATTATGCACATCTGATAGACTAGTAGGTAGCTCGAGTTGGTATGCCATCTCCCCAACTCGCCTAAAGATCAAGAATGGTCCAATATAGCGAGGGGACAATTTGCCCTTAACTTTAAATCTCCTCATTCCACGAAGTGGTGACACCTTGAGGTACACATAATCTCCTTCTTCAAATTCCAGTGGTCTTCTTCTATTATCAGCATAGCTCTTCTGTCTGGTTTGAGCTACCCTCAAATTCTCTTGAATTATACGGACTTGTTCTTCTGCTTCTTGAATCAGTTCAGGCCCAAAGAACTGTCTTTCTCCAGTCTGATCCCAATATAGAGGAGTCCTGCATTTCCTGCCATATAGAGCTTCAAAAGGTGACATCTTTAGACTGGCCTGATAGCTATTATTATATGAGAACTCAGCATAAGGTAGACTCTTATCCCAACTTCCTCCATGCTGAAGGGCACATGCTCTCAACATATCTTCCAATACTTGATTAGTCCTTTCAGTCTGTCCATCAGTCTGAGGGTGATAAGCTGTACTAAAATTCAACTTCGTACTCATATTCTCATGAAAGCTTCTCCAAAATCTTGAGGTAAACTGCGAACCTCGATCAGACACGATCTTCTTTGGTACTCCATGTAAACACACAATCCGAGCCATATATAACTCTGCTAGCTGAGAACCTTTATAAGTAGTCTTGACAGGAATAAAGTGAGCCACTTTAGTCAATCTATCCACAATCTCACATATAGCATCATATCCTTTCTGGGTGCGAGGTAATCCAGTAATGAAATCCATACCAATCTCTTCCCATTTCCACTCGGGTATCTTCAGTGGGTGCAATAGTCCAGCTGGCCTCTGGTGTTTAGCCTTAATTCTTTGACATAGATCGCACATAGCCACATGTGCAGCCACATCTCTTTTTAATCCATACCACCAATATTTCCGCTTCAAATCCTGATACATCTTGGTACTACCAGGATGAATAGAATAATCCGAGTCATGGGCCTCCTTTAAAATAGTCTCACGAAGGCTTTCGATATCAGGAACACATATCCTGTCCTTGAACCATACGGTGCCTTGCTCATCTTCCGTGAATTCTGTACCTCGACCTTCAGTAATCAGATCCTTGATCTCTTGTATCCTAGCATCACCAATTTGTCCTTTGTGGATTTCTTGCTCCAAAGTAGGTTCCATATCAATAGTAACTCCTTCAGTGTGAGCAACTATCCCCAGGTTAAGTCTCCTGAAATCCTCCACAAGCTCATCGGGTAGCTGGGCAACAACAGCTGAATGAACATGCTCCTTTCGACTCAAGGCATCTGCAACCAAATTCGCCTTGCCCGGGTGATAGTGAATTGCCAAATCATAATCCTTAATAAGCTCCAACCAACGGCGTTGCCTAAGGTTGAGATCCTTTTGTGTGAATATATACTTCAAACTCTTATGATCTGTGTACACTTGACACTTGGTTCCCATGACATAATGTCTCCATATCTTAAGCGCATGCACAACGGCTGCCAATTCTAAGTCATGAGTGGGGTAATTCAATTCATGTTTCCGTAACTGACGAGAAGCATATGCAATCACATGTCCTTCCTGCATGAGCACACATCCTAAGCCTTGGCCACATGCATCACAATAGATATCAAATCCTTTCTGTAGGTCTGGCATAACCAACACTGGTGGTGACATCAATCTCTTCTTCAATTGATCAAAGCTGTCTTGGCACTTCTCGTCCCACTTAAATTCTCTGTCCTTCTCCAGAAGCGAGGTCATAGGCTTAGCAATCTTAGAAAATCCTTCAATAAATCTCCGATAATATCCTGCTAGTCTCAAGAAACTCCGAATCTCAGTAACTGTAGTGGGTACTCTCCACTCCATTATCTCCTTAACCTTAGCAGGATCCACTGATATTCCTCCATTAGAAATAATATGACCAAGAAATGGAACCTCGCCAATCCAAAACTCACACTTGCTAAACTTGGCATAGAGTTGATTATCTCTTAGCTTCTGTAGCACCAATCTCAGATGTTCCTCATGATCGCTATCACTCTTGGAATAGATAAGAATATCGTCGATGAATACTACGACGAATCTGTCCAAATACTCCATAAACACCTTGTTCATCAAGTTCATGAAATAAGCTGGTGCATTAGTTAATCCAAACGACATAACAGTGAACTCATATAATCCATATCGAGTCGAGAATGTTGTCTTGGGAATATCCGATGGTCTAATCCTCATCTGATGGTAACCCGAGCGGAGATCAATCTTCGAGAATACCTTTGCACCTCTCATCTGATCGAATAAATCCTCAATACGTGGTAACGGATACTTGTTCTTCATAGTAACATCATTAAGTGATCTATAATCCACACACATCCGTTGTGATCCATCCTTCTTCTGTACAAACAGAACCGGTGCTCCCCAAGGTGAGGAACTCGGACGATTGTAACCAGCCTCTTGCAACTTCGTTAACTGTTTCTTAAGTTCCTTTAACTCTTCTACGGACATCCTGTATGGCCGTTTAGATATAGGGACAGTTCCAGGTAAGTGATCAATAACAAACTCAACTTCCCTATCTGGTGGCATCCCTGGTAACTCCTCCGGAAAGACATCCGGGAAATCTCTAACCACACGGAGGTTGTCACCAACAAACTTCTCAGGTATAAAGAACATTGCACGTTTGGATGAGGTGGTTACTGCAATATTAACTTGAAATCTTTCTCCTTTAGTGGTAGTGAGTTCTACGGTACCCCTACCACATGCTATAACGACCTTTGCCTTTCTTAACCATGACATACCAAGGATCAGATCTATACTGCTTGCCTCTAATATTATAGCGGTAGCTCCAAATTCTCTACCCATAATGGTCAATGTCAATCTACGTGTCATTTGATTCGCCTCAACAGGCCCTTTAGGTGTAATTACTATCATTGGTTTTCTCATATTTAGCAGTGGTATTTCATTAGTGTTGGCATATCTAGCAGACATAAATGAATGTGTGGCACCAGAATCAAATAAGATGGTTGCAGGAATTGCATTAACATAAAACATACCAAGTACGATGTCTGCACCCTCCGGAGTAGCATCAACACTGACTTGATTAACCTTGGCAATAGAATATCCCTTGCCAGATCCTGGAGTTTGTTGCCTATTCTGAACTGGAGTAGTAGCAATCCTCTATGGGCAGACATTTGCATAATGACCAGTCTTCCCACACTTGAAACAAGTAGTGCCTGGACTCTGTCCTGAAAACTTTGTCGGGGTGCCAGTAGGGGTAGCCTGTCGAGGAGGTGGAGTCCTCAGTGGTGATTGCTAAACTGGGCGCTGGCCTCCGCCACTGCGAATTGGTGTTCCCTAGGGTGAACTGTAGCGAGGACGAACACTGCTGCTTCCTTGTCCTTGAGATATAGCCTTTCCCTTCAAATCTCCCAGCTGAACACGCTTGTGTTCAATGGCTAGCGCCTTATCGAGTAGCCTCTGAAATGATGGAAATGTGTGTGCCACTAGAGCATACTGCAGGGGTCCATTAAGTCCTTCAATAAAATGTTCTTGCTTCCTCTCATCCTCAGCAACTTCATCAGGGGCATATCTGGATAACTGGATAAACTTGTCGCGGTACTCGCTGACTGACATACTTCCTTGTTTCAGCGACAGAAATTCCTTCTTCTTAATCTTCATTAATCCAGCTGGTATATGATAATTCCGGAACTGTGTACTGAACTCTGCCCATGTGATAGTGTCAGCAGCATCGAGGGCAGCAGTGTATGAATCCCACCAATCAGCAGCAGGACCTGTCAGACGTCCAGAAGCATATAAAACCTTCTCCCGGTCCGTGCACTGAGCAATGTTCAACATCTTCTCTACGGACTTCAACCAATCATCCGCGTCCAGTGGATCAGGAGAACTAGCAAATGTCGGTGGCTTATGACTCATGAACTCCCGATGCTTATCTCGGGGTGGAAATGGTGGTGGTGGTGGAGGCAGTGGTACTTGTTGCTGTTGCTGTTGTTGTTGTTGTTGCAGTTGCTGTTGCGCCCTCCTTTCCTGACGTATCTCTTCTCGTTCTTGGCGCAGCTCTCGACGTATATCCTCCCGCTCTTGGCGCATCTCCTGGCATTCCTGCTGCATCTGAGCACGCATATCTGCCATAGTGTCCGCCATCTATTGCATCATCCTCATCTGAGCTACAACCAGTGGGTCAACTCCTGCTGGTGGAGGCGGTGGTGGAGGATCCATCTCTACTGGTTGTGGCTGGGGTTGTCTAAATATCCTCCGAGTGTGTCGATTGGGAGGTAAATCAATTCCACCACCCCGCCTGGTATTGACCATCTGAGTTAGATACATATGGTAAGAGAATAGTAGACAAGGCATGTATTTACAAATCAGGTTACTTTGGGGGATTTTATTAGCTAAGCAGATCAATATCTTACCTACCATAGCTAATTCAATACCTTATGGTGGTACATGCTAAGATGTCCATCTATAATAATTCAATCAATCAAAGAAGCAAATCAGGCATTTATCATCAGCACAATCAACCAATCATTTTTTTTAAATAAAGAAAATAGTTTTAAATTTTGTCTTAGGTTCCCTATCTCTTAAAATATCATAGATGTAGGATTCCAAGGTGTGAAATCCATCTCGTCTTAGAGTAGAGAAGGTAAGAGTAATCAGAGTAGGAAAGCAAAAGGTGAGACAAGATCAAGATGAGATAAGTATAGAATGAATCAGAGTAAGGTAAGTAGTGAAGGGTTTTGTCCATTTCTATCTAGGTTTCGTCCTACAGTCAACATTTCCTATGATACCACTTCTGTCACACCCGGTTTTAAGGAACAAAGCCGGGTGCATCTCATACATGCGCCAAGAAGACAACATATATAATAACAGAGTGTATAGAGATAAATGTCACAAAACATCAGAGTATTTATTACATAGCGGAAGACTAATTACAAAATAAAAGAATAAACATAAAACGAACTAAGGATCGTCGGCGCCAATGTCAACTGAGAAACGCCACCTAGATCGGATCAAACTCCTCGCCTTGTGGCTCCTCCTGAACCACCTGTTCTTCTCCTGTGGGAGGGTGTGAGACAGCAAGGGTGAGCTCACACATGTTCATCGCTCAACAAGTTGTGGGGAATAATGTGACATGAACTCACCAAAGGTGGGAGTTCATGTGATGTGTAAGGCTAATCAATGACAGGGGTTAAAGCTGAGCATTGCTTTTAAGTAGTTGGTCAAAATTTTATTAGCAGTTACTAAGTGTAAGTAAATACCAAACCTTAAGTAAAGTAATAGAACAAAATTAATAATAAACCCATGCATATGCAAATGACAAAATTGAATTTAAGTTCCATAATTTAATCATCAGAGAGTCCTGAGCTGCTCATGACCGTGAGCTCGGCTAGTATACCAGTTTTACACTCTGCAGAGGTGGTACCCTTTACCCACAAGTCATGTTACCCATCTGCCAAGGGATCGCGACTTCCCATACACCTCTACCGAGGAGGCGAGGCAGGGTAACACTACGAGGCCTTTACAAAGTTCCACTAGCTTCAGAAAACCCGCTACAGTTTATAGGAAGCTCCAATGCAGGGTTCTTGCCTGACCGCCATCGCAGCAAAATCAACCAAGGACCTCCCTACACTGACCACTCCCCTACTGCCCTTGCCCCTTTCGGGTAAGGTAGTCCTCCACTAGCTTTCCTAATTAATCAGCCAAGGGCGTCCATAAACCCTTGTGGTGGCACGTGTTTCTCAAGTTAAGCTCTATGTTCCAATTAACATTAATGATCTTGACATGAACATAAATAGAATAACAAAATATTTGGAACATAGATATGATAAATAATTGTCCCAAATCCATGTAAAGCAATAGAAAACTACCCAAGTGATTCAGGGGTAAACAAGGTAATGAGATAAACAATCTAGGGTAACCTATTGTGTCCCATCAAAATTAACCTATGCATGAATAAATGATATTAAAGAACATTATTGGGTAAAAAGTGGTCAAGGGCACAACTTGCCTTCAATGAGCTCCTGCTCAGCTACTTCAATCTGATGCTCACCAGTATCCTCAGTCACGTGCTCTTCTACTCGCCACAATACAAACAAGCATAGTGTATATAGAGAACTTAACATCACACCAAACATATAAACAAAATACGCAGCAATAATCTACACATTAAAATAAAATCCTAGGAACAGAAATCATAATTTTTGGAGTTATAGGTTTTAAGATATGAATTTCTAAAGGTTTTATGTGGTTGGAATAGGATTAAGTGGGAAATTAAATTTCTTATTGTTTTCATGACCAAACAGAGGCTCTAGGTGATGGAGAATAAAATTACAAAATTTTAGGAACTGGAATGGAGTAATTTGGAGCTCATATGAATTTTCTATGAATTATCAAAGTTCTAGCATATATTTTCATCTTAAAAATCCATTTTCTATTTCATTTATTCAAATTAAACGATCTCTGGACTGGGCGCACTATTTTTAGAGAGTGCAGGGGGGCCACGGGGTAAAATCCCTAAGACAGCGCACAATGGAGAGGGACGGCGGGTTCTAATCTCTAAATCTCTAAGGTCTCTTTTGAAAATAGCGCAACCGAAGGGGTATTCTCCACTTTCAGCCGTAGGATCCAGATCTAGAGGCCGAGGTTAGATCACGGTTCTTTAAAAAGGAGCGCTTCCTGTCGACCACCGGATCAATATCGGACGGCTACGCTTTAATCAAGCGAAGGGGTACGCTCGTTTTCTAATCTGGACCGTCCGTGCATCATCCGACGGCTCACGATCGACATCGAGCACAGAGTCTCTAATAAGCCTCTCACGACCAACACTGGCGGCCGCGCTCTTCTTCCTACGACGGCACCATGGCCAGAATGTGCCCAAACCCTACCTCGTGCTCAAGCTCTACTCCGAAACGCTCTGCCCGATGCCCTAGACAAGGTAAATACAACGGACGCGTGCGTACCTCGCCGTGCGCCGCAGAGAGCTTCCGCCCCGGAGAGCGGCAGATTTCCACTCCGATGAAGAATTCCCACGGTCTCCGATCACCGTTATCCGATTGCGCCCTCGAACGTCTTCTCCGTGAGCTTCCCAATCCTCGGTTGACAAGATTAGGGTCCGATTTGCGCTGTTGGTGGCAATCCACGGCGGCGGCACTCTCTCTCGCTCGAATCCCCTTTCTCTGTGTGGATCACGGCGGCGCAAGGGCTGTCGGGGAGTGGCGGTGGTGGAAAAAGGGAGGCACGAGCGGGCCAGGTCGTGGGTTCCAGTATTTGTACGCGAGATGGAGTACGGGGGCAGCTGCAACGGAAGCCCGAAGCTTACGGCGCTGCGGCGGGCGCGGAGGTAGTTGGTGCGCGGGGAAGACGGAGATGTGGTGGTTGAGGGACTGACCGGTGGGCCCCGCGGAGCAGTGGCACCCGCGAAAACGCATGCGAGACCCTGGCGCTGTCCACCGGGTCCCACAAGTCGGCGTAGAGGGAAGGAGCAGACCAGCGCGCGCGCGTAAGAGCGGCTGACAAGCGGGGCCTACATGTCGGCGCGCGCACGTGAAGGGTGATGGGCCGCGCTGGGTGAAAAAGGGAGAATGGGCCAAAATCATTTCGAAGCCCAGGTGAGTTTTTTTCTTTTTCTTTTGTTTTTATTTTCTGTTTTCCCATTTTATTCTTAATTCATTTGAATTCAAATTTTGAATTTAACTCAGGTGCTAATTCAAATTCGTGTTAACCATGCAATTTGGTCATACCCACAGATGGTGAAGTTATTTAATTATAATATTATTTTGTATTAAATAATATTCCTTTCTTTCCTCTATTTTCATGGTTTTATTTTCAAGTTAGAGTTTAAATTCTATGGATCCATTGATATGCTATTAATGACTCATTTATTTTATTAACCACAAATGCGCAATCGAGTAAAACTCAGCATGATGCAAGATTTATTTAACTGTCTTTGGGGTATTTATTTAATTGTGTAAGTGGTGTGTTCACATATGATAGTAAGTAGAAATAACACACACATATAGATAAAGGAATTAATTCCTCCTCATTTATTATATGTTACAAACTAGGTGTTACACCCTTAGGGATTCAAAAACCAAGTCAACTAATCAAATGACTTTGTCTAGTCTAGCTCTTCAGATCTAAATTTTATTTTCCAAGCATCCATCAAATAATGAGGATAAACACTAAAAGGGTAAGCTTTAAGAAACCATCCTCATGCTATGCATGCAGATTTAAGTTAATGCACAACATTCTACTATCCAGGAGATACTTTCTCTGGTTGCAGATCACCATTTTCTCTCAGCAAGGCTTCATGATGATTGCAGGGGCAACTGACAAAAAAATATTGTAAGGTGTAGGTCCAATGAGAGGACAGGTGTCAGGTGGGCAGGGTATGGATGGGAAGAATATAAGTAGACGAGGCCATGGAGAAAAAGAAGAATCGATAGAGGAGCAGAGACGACCAAATGGGGATAACATCTGCCTTCCATAGAGGCTGAAAATGTACTTGTGCTTTGAAAAAGTACATCTCTTACGATTTTGGATGTGGAACAGGCCAAACAGCTGGTCTGAAAATGGAGCATGTAGATGCACATATTGAACAGGATATGTGTAGGACCGGTAAGGCGACCAGAGGGGGTGAATCGGAGCCAATCGGATTTTTGTCTCCAAACACTGAAAATTAACACTTTACTTCAATTGAGATGAAGCAAGTGCTCAAACCATAAACACATCAGCGAACGAGTGATCTCATGATTACAAAATGTTCCTAATACTCACATGAGACTAGCAAAACAAACGGATCGCAAATCGGACACCAAAAGTCCAAAACGGTCCAATACAGTATCGTCAACAAGTGTTGTTTTCAGTTGTACGAAATTATGTTCTTGAGTTCAAAACTGAACTAAACAAACTCCGATTGATATGAAATTTTACACACACCTAAGAAAATACGTTTCCAAGATCTCCCCAAATTTTGAGCTCAATCTGACTTGTGACTCACCCGCAGATTTAAAAATACAGCAGAAATTGGGGTTTTCTAGAACGAGTTCAAACTAAGTTTTTCTCAAATCGTGACCAAAATGTGCAACAACTAGGTGTATGCAGTGGTTCGAAGAGTGCAACTCACCACCAATCAATCCCCAAACTAAATCCTCTCAAAGGAATCAAAGGGTTTTCACCAACAACACAAGATTGGGGAAAAGGAGAAACCAAGACTATAAAACTTCAGAAATTTCAGCAAGGGTACAAACTGAGATTTGAAGCCAAAGAGCCCTATGGGCCAGACGGGCAACCCATCCTCTGATTAAACTTGAAAATCAAGAACACAGTCGAAGTAAAAAATCACTGCAGAACCCTCGGCTCAACTGGTGTCTACCTAGAGAGAAAACTAGGAGCTCTGGAATGAGTTCTCAAAACAAATGGCAGCCAAGGGATGCTGAACCAACTAGCCTCCCCTCTATTTATAGAGGGTTATTCTCACTTTCTAAACTACCCCTATTTACATAGAGCCTATACACTCCACCGGGGCGAAATGGACCAACTCCTAGGTTTTCGATCCGACGACCACATCATTCACACGGAGTTGCTTCGCCTTGACGCACCCTCTGCGATCACGCCACGTGTCGCCACCGGTTCCCTCTGGAACCGCCACCGCCGAGTTTTGAGGCCCAAACTCAGCAAAACCAGGCATCCGTAGCGCTGGGTGGTTTTGAGGCCCAAACCACCAAACCTAACATGAGCACCGCACCTCGTGCACGTCCTCCACGATCAGACGCATGTCCCGCCAGTTCTCGACCACGGCAGAAACACGGTCCATTCCACCACGTCCTTGCACAAGTGCATGTCCTAGGTGTCAGCCACCGTAGTTGGTCACCTGGCTGCTCTGATTCGTCAGTCAAGACCCAGCACTCGCCCTTCACCGCTCCTGGTCGATCTACACAAGCCCGCATGACCTTCATCTCAGCCATCGACCACCGTTCCTGTGCTCCACACCTGCACACCACAAGTCAACCAACATGGTTGCACAAGCATAATCTCAAACTCTAGTCAGTCCACTGACTACCCTAGACTGCTACCCGTTGACAATCACTCATCATCAACCCGAACCACAAGGGACAAGTCAACCTTGTGTTCACAATCTCCCCTTTGATGAGTGCATTGTCAACACCACCATTTGAGCATATGTAAACAAAAAGAGAAAGAAGAAGAGAAACTCACTCAAATAACCATATGCCAGATAAAAGCCAGATAAGTCATTTAGAGTAAGCAAAACTTGGTCCCCAAAGAAATGGGCAACGGCTCAACACGACCAAGCAAGAAAAGACTAGCCCTCAATAAGAGGCAAAAGCAGGGTTCAACACCACTAGCCAGAAGCCAAAATCTCATCGGAGCACAAAAGGCTTTATCAGAGCATAAAAACCCAATTCAGAGCATAAGATCAGCACAAAAGCTAAAGTCAAAGCTAGTTCCTCCAGAAGGAGGCAAATGGCTTAACACAACTAGCATAGCTCCAAATAACATATCTCGCCCACTTGAATGAGAGGAAGCTCGAAAGACAAAATTCTCCCCCTAGATAGAGAAAACGAGAAATCTCAAAATCTCTCCCCCTTGTTGACAAGTGAACTCATCAAGCACAGACAGGGGTAGAAAGAAAAACTCCCCCTTGACAAGAGAACCGACCCTAAGAAAAAAACAGAAGTACAACAAAGAGTATGAAATAGTGAAAATGCATGAGCTTCAGGAGTATACCAGCCAGAGTGTAAAAAATGCTCTAAGTGGTGCTATGCTAAGTGTGCAGCAATAAATGCACGTGCTAGCAGATGCTCAAACTGGGCATATGCACAAGATATGTGAAGTGTAAGTATTTTGATTCAGTTTTAAGCATTTCAAAGATATGTTCACCACAAAGACAACACTAAGCATATAGTAAGCAGGAAATCAACTAAGTTTCAGTCACAAGTGAACAAGGTGAACTACCCCAAACAGTGATCACTCATCATGCTAGAAACATATCTGAAATAGATACCATTTGAAATTTTCAAGATTTATCGGATTTTGCAGCGGATTCCAAATTTCATTGAAAAGCATGTGAGTGCGAGAGGTTGTAAGCATTATCTTTGTCTGACTTTTCAACCGGGTGTAGCCTATGCAGACAAGCAATCAGAAGCTAAAAACACCGGTTTCGATCGTCCACTACACTGCTCAAGTTCATCCAAAAGTGCAAATAGAAGCTGTCTTGATACAGTGATGTGGTGACAAATACAAACCCATCTTGATCTTTCTGATTATCACTTATCTTGATTTTGAATATTTAGCGCGATATGAATCAATCAAGACAAGTGAATGACTCAAGGCATGAGACATAGCCACCTAGCATACTAGTAATAGCAAAAAGGATTTCGGCACATCCTACACATGCTAGGTGCCAATCTTAATGGTGAACAATTTTAGATTGAGCAAGTAATAGTCAAGTTCACAATTATGAAAACAACTTAGCTCAACAATATTGTATCAATATGAGCAAAAAGAGCCTAAGCATGCCATAGCATTATCATGTACACAAAGAACATACTACTAGAAGCAGAATCACATTTTAGCAGTTATACAAGTGAAGCTCAATATGCCATGCATATATAATACGAAATAAAGTGAAAGCGGAAAATAAGAAGAAAAGACCAAAAGGGAGCCCTCTAATAAAAAAGGGAAACAAACACCCAATTCCCCTCGCAAATGAACAAAAGTTTTTTGATCAAGGGGTTTGGTCAAAATGTCTGCAAGCTAGCGAGCGGTATCAATATAGCGCAATTCAATGTCGCCTTTCTCATAATGATCACGAAGAAAGTGAAAGCAAACATCAATGTGCTTGGTCCTCGAATGTAGCACAGGATTCTTGGCAACACTTATGGTACTCGTGAGCAAATTAAATTTAATAACAACACGTGAGGGTCCGAGCTGCTCATGACCGTGAGCACGGCTGATATACCAGTTTTACACTCTGCAGAGGTTGCGCATCTTTACCCGCAAGTCGTGTTACCCATTTGCCATGGAGTTGATCAGACCCCATATACCTCTACAAAGCAAGCGAGGCAGGGTACCACTACGAGGCCTTTACAAAGTTCCACTAGCTTTAGAAAACCTGCTACAGTTTCTAGGAAGCCCCAATGCAGGGATCCCTCATCTGACCGCCATCGCAGCAAACTCAGCCCAAGAACCTCCGTACACCGACCACTCCCCTACTACCCTTGCCCCTTTCGGGTAAGGTAGTCCTCCACTAGCTTTCCTAATTAGTCAGCCAAAGGCGTCCCATACCACCCTTGTGGTAGCAATGTTTTCCCGGGTGGTCGCTCCATATTCCAATTAACAATATGATCTTATCATGAACAATAATTAAACAACAACATAATTGGAACATGATCATAATGAAACATTAGTTTCCCAAAACCAGGTAGAGCAATAGAAAATCTACCCAATAATTCATCTGTTTGCAAGGTGGGGAATAAACAATTCTAGGGAAACCTATTAGGTCCCATCAAATTAACTTGAGCATGTCCCAGTGATTAACAGCGAACATTATTAGGTAAAAAGGAGTGATCAAGGGCACAACTTGCCTGGGACTCGAGATTCTAGGTACCAGGATGATCTTCAGATTCTCGTGACCTCACTACTATTTGTAGCAATACAAACAAACATGGTATAGGAAAAATTAACATCACACCAAACATAAGCACAAATTTTATAATAATATTCTACGTGTCGCTATGATATCGTGGGTTAGAGAATGGCTAAAATCGAAGTGATGGTTAAAGAGTTATGACTTTTCGAAGGTTTATGTGATTAAATAGGAAAATTGTGTTCTATGTGGACTATTATAAATCATGTGAGAAAGATATCCCTAGGAAACCATTAATTCAATTTTAATCCAAGTTATAACTTGATTAGAAAACATATTTTAGTCAAATTATAACAAGGGACTGAAAACATTATTTTCATTTGAATTAGAGAAGTTAATGCAATGAACACAGGGTAAACAAATTATTTTTTAAAAAACATGGTACATGATAAAATAAGGCTACTAAAGTGTAGATAATTTTATTACGAAGCTAACGCAACTTGAACGGAGAAAATCGGAGTTAAAACGATTAAGGTATGAATTATACAAGTTTCTAGGTTTATTTTCCTAATATAAATGTTTTTCAGATGTATTTATATGTTTTATAAATGTCTAGGGACGGCGGGTTTGGTTTTCTAGAAGTCCAGGGTCTTTGTTGTAAGAGTCTCATACCCATAAGGGACTGCGGGTTAGTTTAACAAAAGTGCAGGGGCTCTTTAGTGAAACAGACATGGCGAAGTATAGATCAGATCTAGCTGTTGGATCTTGCATCAAGGGTCACGATTAGATCGGGGAAGGTTATGAACCGATATGCGTTCACTGCCCTAGGATCAAAGGTCGATGGCCCGAAATCGTCCCCATTACAGATCAAGTAAGGGTGCTCTCATCTATGATCTACGGTCTAGATTCTATGATAGCTTGATTCGCACCGCACCAACAGATACAAGATCTACGGCTGTCGTTCAATGCAATGAATAGGTATGTGGGATTTAATCTCATCCGCCCATCAGGTCAACAGCGGCCAGGATTGTTTCTTCCTCCGCCCGACGCCGGATAATGGCGGCGCACAGGGACCTCATGGCGGCGACCATTGTTGTGCATGGCTAACAAGTGACCCAGTGCTCCAACTCTACCGCAAAACCTAGCTACGCGATGCGGAGGTGATTGCGAACTCAGCAGAGGGGTCCTTACCGGTGTTTTGGGTGGCCGGAGCGTCCGCCCACGACACGCAGAGACACCACGGTGGCACGAGCACAACGGCGTGCAATTCGCCGTAGCCCTAGAGACCATACACCCAATTGATCCCCGCGCCCGATTCTCAGCACCACGACGAATTCGTCCCACACACAGGATGGGCAGGTTGACAGCAAGAGCAATGTGCGGCCGCGGCGGCAATCTCCCCTCTCACTCCCGATGATGATGCCTGGGTTCAACGAGACGGAACAGATGTGGCCTAGGTGGATGGAGAAGGCGGATGCGACCTCGGGCGACATTTATAGGGAGCAGAGAAGTCCGACCCGAGCAGACCACAACGGCCGATGGCACGCAACAACCCCAGGTTTTTGTGCCACCAATGTCGCGATTCGATGAGGGAGACGGACCTGCAGGACGACCCCACCAGTAAGTGGCGCGGAATACGCACAGAAGATTCGCGGGCAGCCACTAAGGGCAAGGCCCCATATGACAGAGAACGCGGGCGCGTGGCAGGAGCGGGACACAGAGGCTGGCAAAGCGGGCTCGATCGGCACTGACGCGCAAGGCGACTGACATCGCGGGCCCAGGTGTCGGCGCTGAGGTACGCAGTGGGCAGAGTGGGCCGCGCAGGTGAGAAGTAAATGGGCCGCGAGGAAGGGAATTCGGCCTAGGCGTCAGTTTGTTCTCTTTTTACTTTTTTTCTTTCCTATTTAATTTATTTTCCAAATTTCAAATATTCAAATCAAACCCACAATCCTGTTTTGGATTCCAAATTCCCAATCTCATTTATATAATCCAAGTCCTATTATATTCAATATTTTATTTCACTTCCATTATTTAATTCTAGCCATAATAGACGATTTTATCACAGGTTTCTTTCCTCCTTTGCTATTTTATGTTTCATTTAAAATTTTGGGGTCAAATTTAAGTTATGTTTTCGATAAAGTGCCTCACCCAAAATTATAAGCAAGAGATTCATTTTTCTTTATTATTTACTGGTTGCTTCACTAATTCAATATCATTGATTGATTATAATAAGGAAGGATCCTAATGGAATTTTCAAAGGTTTCAACCATTCCCAAATCACTATGATAAATATATTTGTTTATTTTTTTATTTTTTTATTTATTCTATTATTATTGTTTCCTACCAATTTTGGGCTTTACACCAAAGCAAAGTGTTTTGACATGGAGATAGGAAAATGAAGTTGTTTTGCGAAAACAAACCAAGTGGTGGCAAAAATGATCCAAATATGCCAAATCTTATGATAATTTTATTGGTCTTCAAGTTGACACCAATTTGCACTTTTTAGCTCATTTGGATATGTTAGTTCAATATGAGTTGGTTTTTGACGTGTTGGCATAAATCACCAAAAAGGGGGAGATTGAAAGGGAAATGTGCCCTTCGACCATTTCTATATTGTTTTGGTGATTAGATGCTCAACACATGTTGTTTAGACTAACATAAGAAGTGAGCACAGGTATATTAAGCGAAGTGAGCTCGAAAGAGGATATAGTGCAAATCTATATGGGCAAAGTAAAATGGTAAGTTCTGGACACTTAGTCAATTGTTTTGTGTGCTAATCATATTTGTCTAAGTGCCAGGGACTTTATGAAGTCAAGCCAAAGGAGCAAAAGTGAACAAGAAAGAAAAAGAAGAAAGTGTGCTGGACTGCGTAGCACCGGACGGTCCAGTGCCACCCACCGGAATGTTCGGTGTGGAATGGACAGTCCGGTGTACAGTCCAGCCACCTACCTGCTCTTGGAAATTTTAGCCTGTGTCGGCTATAATTTACCGGACCGTCCGCGCGGAACGCTGGATAGTCCGGTGTGCCAACCGCTGACAACTAGCTGCCATGTTCGCCGAGGGCCAATAGTCAAGTGGAGCACCAGACAGTCCGGTGCCCGAGAACAGGAAACCAGCCAATCACTCGATTCATTGCTCGTGCACTGTTCACTGTCCGGGTTTGGGGATAGTCTGGTGCACCCGCGGATAGAAGGCAACCAGAGCCTTCCAAATAGAGTTCCAACGGCTCCTAGATCCCTTGGGGCTATAAAAGGGACCCGTAAGCGCATTGAGATCTACACCAAGCAGTCATTGAACATCCTACAACACCGAGACATCGAATTCACACATTTGCTTTAGTAGATAGAGATTTGGGCACTTGTTTTGAGTTGTAACATCTCCGTGATGTCTTTGTGCTTTTCTCTCTTGACTTGTGTGCGTGAGTTGCTGCGAGTTTGTCTCGTGTGTTTGATTCTACTTCCCCCTTACTCTTGTGGTTTACTTGAGATCAATTGTGTAAGGGTGAGAGACTCCAACTTATGGAGATTCCTCACAAAGGGAAAACTTGAGATAAGGAAGAAAATCGTGGTACTCAAGTTTGATCTTTGGATCACTTGAGAGAGGTTGAGTGCAACCCTTGACCGAAGGAGTTGTAAAGCCCAAAATTTGGTAGAAGAAATATATATATATATATATCATGAAATAATTAAATAAAGGAAAAAAATATATAGATATATAGTCAGTGTTTCAAGAACTCTTGAAACCTTTAAGAATTTATAAGGATCTTTCCTATTCATAATCAATTGATAACATTAAATTAGTTAAGCAACTAATAAATAGATAAAGAAAGGTTGACCTCTTGCCCATAGTTTTGTGGTAATGCATTTTATTTACAACACAAATTAGATCTCCAATTTTAAATGAAAACATAAAATGAGAAGATGAGAAAAGGAATTTCTAATGAAACCATTTATTCCTCTCATAAATAAATAACAAGCAAAAAGAATAAATAATAATATTGTAAGCAGTAGAAGTTATATTCACAATAACATTAATGTGGACAATTGGAAATTTGAAGTTCAACCATGAATTTGAAATTGTGTTGGAACTTGAAATAGAAAGAGAAGAAATGAAATAGAAAAGAAAAAAGAAGAGACACACCATGGCGGGCCAACAGATCAGAATGTGGCCCATTTCTACCTCGTGCGCACGCTCGGCCATTCTCCTTCCCTCGGCCCACGCGGCCCATCTTCCTTTTTTGGTGCTCGCACCTACTAACTGGTGGGGACCCCATTGCAGCCACTCGTGGGCCGTGGTTCCTCCTCGCAAACCGGTGGGACCCCTGCTCTAGTCTCCCTCCCTTTCTGTTCCGCGCATGCGCATAGGCGTGATGTCGCTGCCAGTGGCCCCGCGCTGAAGACTCGCCCCTAACCCGAAACAACTTCCGACCAAACAGCGGGGCTCTCGGCGGGTCCCCTCGATCCGAGACCATCGCCGGAGGTTTCAGGCTACATCCGCCGCCCTTGTGGCTCCGACCGGGAGCATATAAACCCGCCCCTACGGCCTCCACTAGGCCATTGCCGCGCTAAAGCACAGAGAGCACCGTGAGGAAGAAACAGCAAAAGGGAAGGTGGGTGAGACCCGCCGTGGGGGAGATCAGGATTTCTGGGAGGATTTGACCATCCTGGGGTACCTATGTGATTCGCCGGAGTTCATCGAACATACCTGTAGTCCCTATTGGCGGGAGCACCGTCTCCTGGACGCCAGTTTCTCGCCGGTGGCGGGCTTCCTCCCCATGTCGTCGTGTCACGTGGACAATGTTCACCATAGCTCGATCACTCGTAAGTCAACCACCAACATTTTCCCGTACCCTCCTCTCTATTTTCCGCAAAACCATGCGTAGGTTGGGGTAGCTAGGGCCGACTAACCAGGTTGCCGGTGATGGCGCCGCCGCAACACTTGGTTCTTGGCCACACGTCTGACCGGAATGAAGGTGACGATCTCGGGATCGTTGATCGCCTGGTCGAAGGGCCAAGATTAGATCTGTGGTTGATAGCGTTTCGACCGCCAGATGTAGATTGTGCGGTCAAGATTAGAACCCCCTTACCCCTTTGCCTTGATTGAACTCAGACTGTTGGATTAAATCGGAGGGGTGATTGGCTACCAGTTCACGATTGGATCTGGGGCCTTGGATCACGATCGCGTGGTCATGATTGCATACCGGTTCCTAACCTAATCTGGACCATGGAGCACTGATCGGGCAGCTCAGATTTAAACATACCCCTTCGCCTAGGAATTTTGCATAAGTGCCCCTGTCCTTTATAGAAAACAACCTACGGTCCATACAAGTTCAAAAACCTTTTCAGATCAGTCCTGGAATTTATAGAACGCACCCCGAGCTTTTAGGAATTAGTATCTGCAGCCCAAGGATTAATAAAATAGGTAGAATTAATAAAGAAAATGGGTTTTTAGTTTAAAAATAAATCTAAAAACTTGTTTAATTCATATTAAATCCATTTTTACCTCGAATTGATCCATTTCAGTTGCGATAAATTCATATTAATATTGTTTATCATCTGGTAACCCTATTTTGTTAAGAAACATAGTTAGGAATTATGCACTTAATTTCTTCTGTATCCAATGCTTAAATATTCAGTAAATCATAACTCGTTAACCGTAACTCCGATTTTAGTGGTTCTCGAACCCGTGATATCGTAGCAACGCGTAGAATATTATTATGCAGTTTGTTCTTATATTTGGGGTAATGTTAATTTTGCCTATACCATGTTTGTTTGTATTGCTACGACTAGCAGCGAGGTTACGAGTCACCTGAAGAGCAAGTTGGTACCTAGAATCTCAAGTCCTAGGCAAGTTGTGCCCTTGATCACTTCTTTTTACCCAATCATGTTCTTATTAATCATAATGATCTGCATAGGTTAATTTTGATGGGACCCAACAGGTTACCCTAGTTTGACTATCTTTATACCTTGTTTACCACTGAATTTTTGGGTAGTACTGCTATTGCTTTATGTGGTTTTGGGTATGAAGATATACATTATTCATGATCACACTTTTATTATTGGTTTGTTACTTACTGTTCATGATAAGATCACTATACCTTTAACATCTAAGTTTTTCTTATATTTAGATTCAAAGGGCAGGTGGGAGTGGGGTTTTGGATTACGTACCGACTCCTTTGGGTAGAAAGTCGGGGAAGCGAGAACGTAGAAAATCCTCAATCTCCCACGTAGCCCCTTCTACTGAATGGTGGCTCCACTGAACCTTATACATCCTGATCGACATTGCCCGTGTTGATCTCTCCTTTTGATCCAATACGTTGACGGGGTGTTCTTGATAGGACAAGTCTGGTTCTATCTCCAATTCTGGTTCAGGTAGCACTTCTGTGGGTAAGCGGACACACCTTCGTAGCTGAGATACATGGAACACATCATGAATTGCTGACATATGGGGTGGCAACTTCAATTGATATGCTACAGGCCCACAAGTTTCTTTGATCTCATAGGGCCCAATGTAGCGAGGAGCTAACTTGCCCTTGATTCCAAACCTCTTGACACCTTTTGTGGGTGACACCTTAAGATAAACATGATCTCCCACTTCAAATTGTAGAGGCTTTCTCTTCCTGTCATGATAGCTCTTTTGCCTGGCCTGAGCAGCCTCTAAGTTCTTCTTAATGACTCTGACTTTCTCCTCTGCTTCAAGTACCAGGTCAGGTCCAAATATTTCTCTTTCTCCAGCTTGTGACCAATTTAGCGGTGTCCTACACCTTCTCCCATACAAGGCCTCGAAAGGTGCCATCTTTAGGCTGGACTGGTAGCTGTTATTATAAGAAAATTCTGCCAAGGAAAGACACTTGTCACAATTCCTTCCATAGTGTAGTACACATGCCCTCAACATGTCCTCGAGAATTTGATTTACTCTCTCTGTCTGACCATCTGTCTGAGGATGGTAGGCTGAGCTCTTAATCACAGTGGTTCCAAGTGACTTTTGAAGCTGCTCCCAAAAGCGTGCCACAAACAGTGCTCCTCTGTCAGATACAATAGTCTTCGGAATTCCATGCAAACGCACTATTTGATCAACATAGATTTCTGCATATTTTTCTGTCTTGTGAGTGGTATGCACTGGCAAGAAATGAGCTGTAAAGTGCCTGCCACCTTCAAAATGACTGGCCTTGACTCTCTGGCAAGTGTCGCACTCAAATATATACTTAGCAATTTCCCTTTTCATTCTGGTCCACCAGTACAAAGATCTGAGATCATGATACATCTTGTTACTGCCGGGATGCATGGAGAATTTGGAAAGGTGAGCTTCATCCAATATTTTCTTTCTAAGCTCGGGGTTCTTAGGAACAACCAATCAGTCTCCAAACCATAGAATTCCTTTGCTGTCCTAACGGAAGCATTTGTATTTGTCCACCTTCTGTCTGATCATTTCCTTAATGACTTGAACACCCTTGTCACCAATCTGTGCCATGACTATTTGCTCATGTAAGGTGGGTTCCACTGAAATATAACTTAAAGCACTGGAGGAAACAACTTCTATGTTCAGCTTGCACAACTCATCACACAGGGTGGTGATCTTTGCATCCATACTCACACAGTTGCACTGGGCCTTCCGGCTTAAGGCATCTGCTACAACATTGGCCTTGTCAGGATGGTAATGCACTTCTAAATCATAGTCCTTGATTAATTCCAACCATCTTCTCTGCCTCATATTAAGATCAGCCTGAGTGAAAATATATTTGAGACTCTTGTGATCAGTATAGATATTACAATGAGCTCCCATCAAGTAATGTCTCCATATCTTTAGAGCATGAACTACGGCTGCTAACTCCAAATCATGTGTAGGGTAGTTCTGCTCATGAGGCCTGAGTGCTCGGGATGCATAAGCAATAACTCTATTGTCTTGCATCAAGACACATCCCAATCTGGTACCTGAAGCATCGCAATAAACCTCAAAGGGTTTGGTGTTGTCAGGCTGGGCTAACACGGGTGCTGTTGTCAAATGTTGCCTTAGTGTATGAAAGGCATCTTCACATTTCCGACTCCATTCGTACTTTACTCCTTTCTTCAACAATTCAGTCATTGGCTTGGCAATCCTGGAGAAATCTGGAATAAATCATCGATAATACCCTGCCAATCCCAGAAAACTCCGAATCTGCCGTACAATGGTAGGAGGTTTCCAATCCATCACTTCTTGTACTTTTTCAGGATCAACTGATACCCCATTCTGAGAAATGGTGTGACCCAAAAAATTTACCTCCTTCAGCCAGAAATCACATTTGGACAGCTTAGCATATAGATGGTGATCGCGCATTCGCTGAAGTACGATGTGTAGATGCTCAGTATGCTCAGCTTCATTTTTGGAATAAACCAGAATGTCAACAATGAAGACCATCACAAACTTGTCCAGCTCTGGCATAAAGACTGAGTTCATCAAATACATGAAATAAGTGGGGCATTGGTCAGCCCGAAAGACATCACAGAGTACTCATAAAGCCCATATCTGGTAGAGAAAGTTGTCTTCGGAACATCGCTGGCCCTGATCTTGATCTGATGGTAGCCAGAGCGAAGGTCTATCTTGGAGAATACTTTGGCTCCCACCAACTGATCAAACAGTACATCAATGCGGGGCAATGGATACTTATTCTTGATGGTTACCGCATTGAGAGGGCGGTAATCAACACACAACCTCAAATTCTCATCTTTTTTTCACGAATAAGGTGGGGCATCCCCATGGAGAAGTACTTGGGCGAATAAATCCCTTGTCCAACAATTCTTGCAACTGCTTTTTTAACTCCGCCAATTCTGCTGGAGGCATCCTATAAGGTCTCTTGGATATAGGGGCAGTTCCGGGTTCCAGTTCAATCGCGAACTCTATGTCTCTGTCGGGCGGCATCCCTGGTAATTCATGCGGAAAAACATCTGGGTAGTCATAGACCACTGGGATTCTCTCAACCGGTGATTCTATCATGGTGAATGCACAGGAACGGGTACAACCTTGATCAGGCAAATATAATGTGGTTTCACCACAAGTAGGCGAGTGCACCTCAATGGCCCTTGCTACAATATCAATTACTGCCTGATGTCTTGTTAACCAGTCAGTTCCTAAAATGATATCCACACTATCCAATCCCAAAATGAGGAGGGTGGTTTTTATTATCAGACTACCAAACTTTATAGGCACATGCCTGTTGATTTGATAGGTGGCAACCCTGCCTCCTGGTGTAGAAATTGTAATACCCCCATTTCTGTGGTGAAAAGGTAACTGACATTTGGCACTAAATTTGGCACTGATAAAACTGTGGGATGCACCAGAATCAAAAAGAATGATTGCAGGATTATTCAAAACGGAAAAGATACCAGTCATGACGGGTGCTCCCTCTGGAATGTCAGCCATGGTGGTGAAGTTCAGCCTGCCTTGCCTCACTTGCACCTTCTACCTCTTGCCTTGGTTCTGATTGGAATTATGTCCCTGCTTCTGCTGATTCCTGGGGCAATTCTTGGCATAGTGCCCAGTGTTACCACAAGAGAAACATCTGTTGTCATTGGCCTGACGGTACTGCTATTGTGGCTGATTGTTGTTCCTCTGAACTAGGGGCTAAGAGCGGTTGGGTGCCTGCTGCTGCTGTTGTGGTCGGATCACCCACCGTCCTTGCTGCTGCTGAGGTCCCCTGTTCTGAGTGTCTGATACAATCCTGAAGCTTTGAGGCTGAGCTGAAGGTCCTGCCACAGGGGTCTTTCTTTTCTTTTCGGCCTGGCGGGCCGTGATGCAGTCTTCCTGAGAAATGGCCATGTTGACTAACTCATTGTAGTTGTTTGCCCTAACTATGTTGAGACGGTCGTGGAGCTTAGTACTGAGGCCCCTCCTGAACCTGTCCCTCTTCTTCTCATCAGTGTCTGCATGGTATCCAGCATACTGACATAGGTCATTGAAGGCCTGAGCGTACTGCAACATTGTACGATTCCCCTGAGTGAGTGCTAGAAACTCATTGAGCTTGCGGTCCATGATGCCTGATGGTATATGATGTCCTCTGAAAGCTGCCTTGAATTCACCCCACTCCACCACGTGGTCAATTGGCTGCATAGCGAGAAAGTGATCCCACCATGTCCGCGCGGGTCCGCGAAGCTGCTGGGTGGCGAACCTGACCTTAGCCACATCTGAACAAACTCCATTAAGTAGTGGGAACTTGGATTCCACTACCCTAAGCCATACATCATCATCAAGTGGATCCTCTGCCTGAGTGAACTGTGGCGGCTGAGTGCTGAGGAACTCCTGATAAGTGGCTGCTGCTGGGGGACGCTGATGGTGATCACCACCACCATAGTGCTAAGGTGGCGGCTGACGCTGAGCCAACTGACGCAGAATCTCATTCTGCTGAGCCATCAACTCTTGCATGGTAGGAGGCAGTGGTGGGGGTGGAGGAATGCGCTCATTCTATCCACAGCGCGCCCTTCCTGCCATCTGAAATTTCAGGGTGCTCTTAATATCATACCCTTGATATCAGAATTTATACATGGTAAAACATTTGAAAAGACAAGGTTTTGCAGAATGCCAACATTTTCCTTGCATTTTCCATAAAAGGTAACACATGGCATAAAACTTCCTTCATAATTAAAAGCTAACATCATCCACCATTCATGATTCCAAAAGAGTTTGTTACGATTACATCGGTGATCAAAAGACTCAACTCTGTCTAGACTAGTACCCCAAGGGTGCAAAAGCTAAGCTAGTTTCGAGGAGTTCTACCGCCACACACTTCTAACCCTATCCCTGCAACCTACTGAGAAAATGAGGCAACACTTGACTCGGGGGAAGGGGTCTCCCTGAGCCAGCAGTGTCCAGACTGGATGCGGGCTCCGGCTCCACTCCTCCCTCGATGTCAACCTCTTCGTCGTCCTCTATATCCTGAATCTCCTGATGGTGCATATCCAAGTGCTGGTTGGCTTCATCAAGTTGCTGCTCAGTGTTTACGAGCTGATCTTCGAGAACTTCAATGGTGTT
Organism: Zea luxurians; assembly: GCA_029449295.1. NCBI lineage: Eukaryota > Viridiplantae > Streptophyta > Magnoliopsida > Poales > Poaceae > Zea > Zea luxurians. Next base: position 4,045,886 of record JAOPSE010000005.1, on the reverse strand, counting down.
CTCCCTGGCTCCTACTAGCTCCTCAAGCTCCTGAATCTGGTTGGCCATCTGTTTCACCTGCAGGTCCTTTTCCACCATCTCAGTGGACAGGTCTACCACAAGTTCCTCTCTATTGTCTAAGGTGATCTTGGTAGCCTCCAACAATGCCATTAGCTGAGACATTGCCTCTCCTCGCATCACTTGCAGACGATACAGGGCATTCATGCATCGCACCGTGAGGTGAGCAGTCTGTCCTGGGTATAGAGCCCACACATCCTTGGCATGTTCCACTCGATCCTTCCACATTGGGTCGTCCTCCTTCTCCGCGGGGAACAAACCAATGGGGTGAGTGGACAGCTCCAAGGGGTGAAAGCCACAAAAGGTCGTCAGCCCGTGGAGAGCAACAGCCTCGATAGTGTCCTCAGCCTGACATCCGAAAAACTCGGAGTCCAACGAACGCCAGCCTGACTGTAAGGGATGAGGCCCTAGGGTCATCCTCACCCTACAGCGGGGCACCCGGTGCTTCTCGAACAGCTGCACCGTGTACTAGGGAGGTGTCGTGTAACCGGCTCCCTGCAGTACCTTCCACAAGATGCAGGGAAAACCCTCTCGTGCAAGTCCGTCCGTGTGGGAATGTGTGTTCCCTCCTACCGAGGATCCATGGGAAGTCATCTATGTACGGGTAAGCGTAAGCAAAAAAAGGAAAAAGAATTATAAAATAAAAGGGGATCAAGGCTTGGCCTATCGAAGGTTATGATAAGGTCACTGAGTGTACTTAATCTTTCATTATCATGTATTTAAAGTTTTTACCCAATCATCACGTAGTTTGAATAAAGGATGCACGCATGCTCGTCCTATACGACCTCACATCAACATAGAGGGAATAGGGAAATCCCCATCCCTTACAGTAGCCGGTAGGGCTCACTCAATTAGCCACCTAGCTACCCTCCCATTATCCTAAGGCTTCACGCTCTATGTTCATCCTTATCACCTTACCGCTCTATCCAACATGGGTTTCTAACATGTTTTACTTTACAAAAAGGATGTAATTATAGTTTATTGATTCCTCTGTGGTGGTACAAGCTCTGATACCAGCTGTGGCGGAACCGCCCGAATTATTCCAACTTAAGTGCCTAAGTCCCACCTTAAAGGCTAGACCACACTTAAATGGGAATAAAATGTCAGTCCCTCGAATCTAGTCCGACGAGGCCACTAACAGGATCAAGTACCACGTACTCACTCGATGGTGAGGCACAGAGCAAATACAATAAAACATAAAACCATACATGAAGGAGTATTAAATTTATTACAACATCATCGGAGTTTAGCAAAAGTAGTGATCATTGTTCATAATGCAGGGGAATAAAACTAACGAGAAATAAACGGAGGGATGGGGAAGCCTGTCCCATCACTCCTCATACTCCTCCTCTACCGAGGTAGGGTCCCACTCGACCGTCCAATCCGGCGGCAAGATGGACGGCCAAGTCACTCCAGCAACCATGTCCTCTAGAGAACCTATAAAATTATGCCACAAGCAAGGCTGAGTATACTAATACTCAGCTAGATTTACCCGGTGTGAGGAGTCTACTCCTCTACCTCTAGACATGCAGCTGTTTGGCTGAGGGGTTTGGTTTGCCAAAAGCACTAGCTGAGTCTAAAATCAAGTTTTAGCTTTTTCAAGTTTTAGTGTGACTCTCTTAAGACTAAATGTGTACCTATCTAATCATACATGGTATCAAGCATTTAGCAATCAACAACTTTTGCCAAGTCAACACATTTCCACTTGTTACTCAATGCAGTACAATGGATCAAGCAGTCTCATTAGCTGCGAGAAGCAGACGATTCGAATCGAGTTTTTATCCTTGCAAGGTAAACCTAAACACACAACGTGGCGAGGCACTCCGTCCCCACACATATATATCAACCGTCCCCATCGATTCCCCGCCAGCAGATCAGGGCTCACCGCCTTGGCGTACAATGCCTCACTGACCTCGACTGCCGTCGTGCAGTGACCGCACTTGTACCCACCATAACCAGAATGGGAGACCACGGCTCAGGACGCGTGATGGGTAAAGTCTGCTACCAAGTTCACTCAGGTACTAGGCTTATCGATTTACCATATTTCTCGACATGTGCTTAGTACGTTCAAACGCTTGACACAGGTATCCGCACGTTAATCCTTATTCCAATTTCGTCTCGTAGACATCGCAATCCCCATGGATCTGAGTCCACAGACCATCATCATTCTGTTATCAAGGTGGATACAATCAATTCCTGACCTCGTGCGAGTGCTAGAAAAATCACTCGACTTCTACCGAGATCCCTAATTAGCAAAATAGATACTCGACCTAGCATACTAGTATCCATCTCAAAAGGTATCCTGAGTCATGCAACTAAGGTTTCAAACAACTCCTACACTTAAGTGCACATTACAAACCTACAAACAATAAGTGTAGTAAAATAGCATAATAAGTAGGTTATGCATAAAATCGGGGCTTGCCTTCCAAAGCTGGGGCAGGCAGATCCTCGAGGGCAGTCTCTGGTGCTGGATCCTGGGCTACCTCCTGAGCAACTCCTTGCTCCGGCACGAAGATGTATTCCCCGTCGGCGAGATTACAGTCTATCGAATGCAATGCATAAGATATAAGCACAAAAATGATGTGAACATTTGGAAAGGTTATGCATAGTAAAATGGTATTAATTTTAGTGTTTCTCTAGGGTTTCTTTTTGGATATACTTAAGGGTTTTGTATTTTCATCTATTTCTCCCAAGGTTTCCCTTTTTCTTTCTATTGCTTCTTATTAAGCATTTTTGAACCATCAGGGTTAGTTAACATTTTCCAAAAATGTTATAAAAATTACAGTGGGTAAATATTGACATTTGTGGGTTCTCTTAAAAATTTGAGGTGGAGATTAATTCAGATACTACTACTGTAAAATTAACAAAAACAAGTGTAAAAGGGCATTTTACACTAGCTTGATTTAAGTAAGGTCTCTGTACCAAATTTTATTTTTGTCAAGATTCATAGGTGATATTAGGCCTTTGTGTTAAAAATCACTGAAAAGACCTACTGAATATTTAGTTGTGATTTTCTAAATTTTAATGCCAAAAAGGTACTTATAACTAACTTGTTATTTGAAAAATATCAAACAACAGAACTCATATTTTTTCCTATATTCATAATAACAAAATATTAGTTATCCCAAGGCTGGGGGTGGTTTCTCCTCACGATTATTTTTCTAAGATTTTCCTAAGTTTTTATTGTTTTCCTAAATAAAAGGAAAGGCATTTCTTTTGCACTAACAGAGGGTCTAATAAAATTTTCAAGTGAACTATACTAATTAAGTGAGCTAGCAAAAATGTGGTTGCCCCCTCGTTCTTATTTTACACTACCTTTTCTATTTTCTTTAACTTTGAGCTAAAATGATTTTAAATGGTAAACCCTACCTTAATTTGGCGTACTGAGGGGTTTACTATTTTTAAACAGATTAGGGAGTGATTAAGTACTTCTCTGATTTTTCCTAACCCCAGTCTAACAGTGTAATAATTTTTCCCTCTTTTATTTAGCTTTTGGCCAGAACACTATTTAATTCAAAACTCTAAATTCTTCTGCAACACTTAGAGGGTTTTGTATTTTTCCTAAGTAGTTTACTTTATTTAGAATCTGGCAAAATTGGTTTGACTAAATTTGGTTGAATAGACTGAAGTTATGAATTTTACAAACTCTATTTGTATTTAAAAGAGAAATGTTTAAAAGGTTTTCTGGAAAACCAGTTTACACCGAGGACCCTGGGCTTTTCCTAAAACAATCTTTTAACTTATACCCCTGCGCAACTATTCACCTAAGTCGCTGACAATTCAAAAACCCTCCTAACTTTTATTCCTTCTTCCCCGAGGTCCCTCCCCCCTTTTGAACAGTACCCGCGGAAGTAAATAGGGCGGCGCGGCTTACCGGCGGCGAGGGAGGTCCGGCGAAGGGTGGGGTTTTCTTTGGGAGGTCCTTGTGGTCACGACGAGGTACGGCTCGACGATGGTGATGGCCAGAATCGGCCGGTCCACGTGCGCAGGCGGGCGAGCTCGTCGGCGGCGTGTGCTCCGGCCTATCCACGGCGATACAGGTCAATCCAAGGGCACGGGGAGCTTCATAGGGTGCTAAGGAGTCTACCCATGCAAGGAATCGAAGAATACCTCACCGTGGAGCTCGGTCTACGTTCGCCGATGGTCGGGTGAAGTCTGGTGACCTTGATCCGGTGTCTCCGGCGAGACAGAGCTCGATTCCTCACTCTGGGAGCTTCACCGAGGTACGTAGAGTCTCTCTCGAGGGTCGGACGTGGTTGGGAATGGCTCTGCTGGCCGGTCTACGGTGGCGGGTGCTCGGGCGGCCGCTAGCACGCCGTGCGCAGGGCAAACTCCAGTGATCTCGTGCTCCGGTGAGGTCGAGAGCGCGCGGGGGCGTACGGCTGAAGCCTTGGCTAGCTTTATAGGCGCGGGCATGGGCAGGGGACACAGTCGTGGCTTGGCGCGGCGCGAGGCGTGCTCTGGCAAGGTCAGGGCACATCGAACACGTGGAGGTGTTCTTCTGCCCTTGTTCAAACGCCTGCTGAGATCGCAAACGTGCAAATCTTGGCAAAAATCCGGCGCAGACCTCTTCCTGGCACCTATGGCTATCTCTTGTATGTAAGTTCCAAGGGGAGATAAGCCCTAGGTCAGAACATTTGCAGACACCAAATCTGGCTATCTCACTGTCCACCTCGCAACAAAAGTGATGCCAAATCATGTCAAACGAATTTGGCTCGGGTTCAAACTTTTCCAGTGGGTGCCTTAGGTGGTTTGGCACCTTTTTGGTATTCAGACCAAGTGGTTTTGGCGCCATTTACTAAGTGACACGTCTGATCTCTAGATTAGGGTTAAATTTTGACTTAGAGAGAATTAGAGAGCTCTAGGGTGCTTTCTACTTAAAGAATAGATTTGGGGTCTTTAAGGGGTCTTTTTGTAATGTTTCCCCTCTGCATTTTGTAGATTATAATGTTACTTAAACTTTGGTTAAGGGTTAACTCATGATTTGCACATTTGTTTAACCTTTCCCTTAAACCAGGGTTTTGGGAGTTAAGGGCTCAAGAAGGGTCTAGGGTTTAATCCTCTCTTGCCCAAGGTGATTACTGCATAAATGCTTGGGTAATGCTTTTGTCCTTAACATTTCTTAGCTAACTCATGCTTCCAAAGTCTTAGGTGCTCCTTCTCCTCCAATTTAACCACATGTGAGAACAAGTCATCAGTGCAAGTATGAAGCCAGTGTCTTGGTAACACCTGAGGTGTTACAATTCGATTGAAAAATATCAAACCAGGCCATTTAGTGCTCCGAAGGATAGCCAACCCAGATACAGTGGGGAAGCTACAGTTGAAATGGGAAGGTCCTTTTCTGGTAGTATCTTCGTCAAGACCCGGTTCTTACAGACTGAAGGATATGGACGACAATGACATAACTAGATCTTGGAATGCGGATGAGATTCAGCGATATTATGTGTAATTGATGTAATCTTTTTATTTTTCCTATGGCACCCTTTTCCTTTCAGGAGGGGGGAAAGGTTTTTAATGGGCCATAGTTTGTAATTTTCATTTTTGTTTAGCCCTGTGCAATACAAGGACCAAATTCTCCCAAAAAATGTAACATGTAATATCAGAATCCGCACCATCGAGTGCAAAGAGAGCAGGGAAAAGCTCAAAAGACGTCCCTAAGGGGATGCAGAGTTGTAATCACCCCAAATGTGATGAAGCTACAAAAGTCGTTCCTAAGGGAGCTCAGAGTAAGTTCCGAAGCTACAAAAGTTGTTCCTAAGGGAGCGCAGAGTAAGTCTCGAAGCTCAAAAGTCATTCCTAAGGGAATGCATAGCCAAATACCACCGAAATAGAAGGTGAAGAAGCTTCAAAGTCATTCCTAAGGGAATGCAGAGCTTAAATGCCACCGAAATAGAAGGTGAAGAAGCTCCAAAGTCGTTCCTAAGGGAATGCAGAGCTTAAATGCCACCGAAATAGAAGGTGAAGAAGCTCCAAAGTCGTTCCTAAGGGAATGCAGAGCTTAAATGCCACCAAAATAGAAGGTGAAGAGACTCCAAAGTCGTTCCTAAGGGGATGCAGAGCCTGGGTATGGTTTCTGTGTGTTCGGGTCATACATTTGCATATTCCATCGCATCATTCTTTGCATTCATACAAACATTCATTAGACATTCATAGGATCATCATCATCATGACATGAAGCACGAACGATAATATGAACAAAAAGAGTTGTAGGTTTCGACGACAAAATGCTTCATTGAATACGAAGAAGCTTTGTCTCAGACAAGAACACAAGCATTTTATGCAATGAAATGCTTTGATGTGCACGAAAAGAAGGGAAGGTGTTTTTCGCCTTCGGCTCAAAAGTTATACTTATGGGTTTCGTCCACAACAAAGCAGTTCACATATGGATGGAAAGGTAAAATTATATTACAAGGTATGGACAAATATATACAATATTGAGTTCAGCTCTCAATTACAATTTTTTGCAAAAATATTGCGAATAGATCCTAAGCTCTATATAGGAAGTCATAAAAGGAAGCTTCAGCCCAGCAACCTTCGGCACTGCCATCCTGCAGACACACAACGGTATAAGGTAAATGCGATGGTAATAAAGAAAAATCCAGGCAAACAACAGGTACAAGTTTTGTACCAGTTTAAGCAAATTCCGAGCTTCGTCTCCAGCTAACTCTGGTCCGCCTTTAGCCCAAATTTGAGTAATGAATCTATTTCTAATACTTCGGGCCTCACCAGGAATATTGACCAAGTCTGATGGTGACAGGCTAAAGTTAGGCTTGTTTACTGTTTTAGCATGCGTGAACCTAGCCTTCAAAAATGCAGCAGTCGTGCCACGAGAAGCTAACAAAGCACAGAAATCACCATGCCCAGTTATCACTTCGTCGAGCGCATCAACTTCATTCTTGATATGATTGAAGGATTTGGGTATATCTTCATCTGAAGGGGCAATTTCTTCAGAGCTGGCCCCAACCGAGCTGAAGATTCCTTTTAACTGGTGCACACAGCGGGTGGCAAACTTCGAGCATTTATTCCGAAGGTCCTTAAGCGATTCCTGCATCTTTGTGTTCTTATCAGCTTCGGCTTCGGTTTTCGCTTGCAGTTCTTTTTTCTCTTGCTCGAAGCGCTCTGATTTCTCCTTTAAGGTCGTTTGAGCTTTGAGAAGCTCCTCGTTTAATCTAGCATTTTCATCTTGCAATTCCGCAAGGTAACCTTCGGTTGCTTGAAGCAAGAAATCTTTCTTTTCAAGAGAAGCTTCACAATCTTTGATCTTGTTTTCTAAGCCTTCAATTATTATCTCATTTTTCTTATCTTCAAGATCTTGCTACATTCTTAACGCTTTGCTTAGCAGCATGCTCTGTGAAAAATAAGCCAAAATTAGAATATTTTAACCTATCATAAAGATAACAAGAATTTAGGCGAAGATTTTACCTTGAAATATAGAATAAGCTATCGACGATATGTTGACGTCGGTAGCCACTAATGTTAGATTCTAGCTTCGGGAAACCAACACTCTTTGACAGAGTGCCGATTATTTTTGCCACGGCGCGGTCGCGAATACATCCCAGGATTTCCTCGTCAACTCCGCCGAAGAGCATGGATCTCGGCTGGTAGCCACAAGATTTTCCATATTCTTCTAGCTCCTCTTTCTCTGCCTCGGACAATTCCTGACCTCCCAGGTGCTGAAGGTCAAATTCTTTCTCTTTTGATGAAGCATCAACAACTTCTTTCCCCTTGCCAGGCACTGTGGCCATGTTTTTCTCTGCGGGCGCAACTGTCTCCTCTGCGACCATATCTGATATGAGCTTGTCAATGTGCCCACAAGATTAGTAGCTTCGGCAGTGGCTTCAGCTTTGGCAGCTGTTGGGGACTTGTTCTCAAATGCTATGAATTAAGAACAAGGCAACACAAAAAGAGGTTAATGGTTAATGCCCTTCGTCCTTCGAAGCATTATTTCCCTTAGGATATAACGATCTTCGGACGAAGGTCATGAAGGACATACCTTCATCATCACAGTTTACATTGATAAAAGGAGAAGCATATGAAATATGCGAGAATAACATAAATAATCACATAACATTATTTACATGCCCTTATTATATAATCATGAATGAATAAGAACAATATTGAATTATATTTGTACCTTCGGCTTGACAGAAGGTGAAAGTACAAGTGTGACGCACGAGTGAGTACAAGTCAGCATGAACAGTACGGGGGTACTGTTCATCTATTTATAGGCACAGGACACAGCCTGTGTAAAGTTACACTCATGCCCTTCATATTTAGTACTAACTTAAGAACAATCTGTCGAGGACTAAATGGTGTTTTCCTCCTTAAGTCGGTTTCTTTTTCTGCTATTGAGCCGAAGCTTCCTTGCGCACAACTTCGACACTGCTTCAACCTTCGTTCTGATCCTGGTTTCCATATTGTGTACAGCTTCATCCCATATCCGAAGGTTCCTGCACATATATTATGCTTTGGGAAACATTGTTAGTCATGTTTTTGAGGACCTTCGGAAGACGAAGGCCCCCAACAATAGCCTCTCACAGTATTAATGTGTTATAATAACGAATTCAGACTGCAACGTGAACGAAGGCCTTAAGCCGAAGGTCCGAAAAAACACCTTCCCTTTGCTAGAATAGCAACAATCAATGACAGACGGGGCCCTCCAAGTTGCAGCGTGCTAGGCGTATAAATATGTGAGAGCACCTAAAGGGGGGGTGAATAGGTGATGCCGTAAAACTTGAACTTAATGCCACAAAAAACTTGGTTAAGTGTTAGCACAGTGTTGCCAAGTGGCTAGAGAAGAGTCTTAGCGAAATACAATAACCACAAGAGAATCAACACAGGTATACACCGTGGTTTATCCCGTGGTTCGGCCAAGTACAACACTTGCCTACTTTCACGTTGTGGCGTCCCAACGGACGAGGGTTGCAATCAACCCCTCTCAAGCGGTCCAAAGACCCACTTGAATACCACGGTGTTTGCTTTTCTTTTCTATATATCCCGTTCGCGAGGAATCTCCACAACTTGGAGTCTCTCGCCCTTACAAAGATGTTCAAAAAGAAGCACGGAGTAAGGGAGGGATTAGCAACTCACACAAGACACAAAGATCACAGCAAATACGCACACACAAGACCCAGACTTAAGCTCAAAAGACTAGCACACTAGAACGGAGCTCAAATCACTAGAATGTCGAACAAGTGCGCAGGAATGGAGTGTGAGTGATCAAGAGTGCTCAAGGAATGCTTGAGTGTTCTCCTCCATGCGCCTAGGGGTCCCTTTTATAGCCCCAAGGCAGCTAGGAGCCGTTGAGAGCAATCCGGGAAGGCAATTCTTGCCTTCTGTCGCCTGGCGCACCGGACAGTCTGGTGCACCACCGGACACTGTCCGGTGCGGATTTCCTTCCTTATTTGGCAAAGCCGACCGTTGGCAGCCTTGGAGCCGTTGGCGCACCGGACACTGTCCGGTGCACACCGGACAGTCCAGTGCCCCCTCCCGACCGTTGGCTTGGCCACGTGTCTCGCGCGGATCGCGCAGCCGACCGTTGGCCCGACCGACCGTTGGCTCACCGGACAGTCCGGTGCGCACTGGACAATCCGGTGAATTATAGCCGTACGCCGTTAATTTATTCCCGAGAGCGGCAAGTTCGCCTGAGCCAGCCTGGCACACCGGACACTGTCCGGTGCGCCACCGGACACTGTCCGGTGCACCCAGACAGAGCTGGCTTTGGCTAAACAAGGCCATCTCTTCTCCAATTCGATTTCTCCTGTTTCCAGCACTTAGACACAATACATTAGTCACTAAAACAATGTACTAAGTCTAAGAAACATACCTTTATACTTGATTTGTACTTTGTCCACCATTTGACACTTAGGCACTTGTGTCGGACACTAAATCACCAAAACACTTAGAAATGGCCCAAGGGCACATTTCCCTTTCAATCTCCCCCTTTTTGGTGATTAATGCCAACATAACATAGAGCAAGTAGAACAAGTACAAAATCAATTCAACTAAGAACTCAAATTTGTTTTGAATCCAATTTGGCATATATGGATCATTCTTTGCCACCACTTGGTTTGTTTTTGCAAATCAAACTCAATTTCCTATCTCTAAGTCAAACACACTTGTAGAGACATAAAGAGAGTTGTTCCAATTGAAATTGATCACAGTATCAAAAACTCCCCCTATTTCCCATAATCCACCATTCTCCCCACAAGAGACTAACTTTTGATAATAAGAAGCAAACAAGATATTTTGACAAACAAAACTCTAACTCTACTTTTTCAAAATTCTCAAGTGGTAGCTGATCCATTTATTGCTTTGGCCTTATTTTCTCCCCCTTTGGCATCAAGCACCAAAACAGGATCAATTTTGGCCCTTTAACCCCATTGCCTCACCAAAAATCTTCAACTAAGAGTAAAGGCAATAAGAGTACTAAGATAAACTTGGAATAAGTTACTCTTTCATCGGAGTGCAGTGGAAGTCTTGCATGTCCAAGTCCATCGTTTCCCTTTCAATTCACCTTTGAGACTAAATCAAGCAAACTCAAGCACATGGTTAGTCCCAAAGAGTCAAGTTGTAACACATCTCCCCCTAAATAAGTTCATCACTTGCAAAGGACTTGTGAGGTCCGGGGAGTGTTTGTACAACTTGAGCACCATAAATAAACAACAAAATGCATTAAGGAACATGATCAAAGGCATAAACACATGTATGCTATAAATCAATCCAAGTTCCGCGAATCTAAGACATTGAGCTCACTACGCAACTTGCAAAAGGTCTGCTCATCTAAAGGCTTGGTAAAGATATCGGCTAGCTGGTTCTCGGAGCTAATATGAAACACTTCGATATCTCCCTTTTGCTGGTGGTCTCTCAAAAAGTGATGTCGGATGTCAATGTGCTTTGTGCGGCTGTGTTCAACAGGATTATCCGCCATGTGGATAGCACTCTCATTATCACATAGGAGTGGGACTTTGCTCAGATTGTAGCCAAAGTCCCGGAGGGTTTGCCTCATCCAAAGTAGTTGCGCGCAACACTGTCCTGCGGCAACGTACTCAGCCTCAGCGGTGGATAGGGCAACGGAGGTTTGTTTCTTAGAACTCCAAGACACCAGGGACCTTCCTAAGAATTGGCACGTCCCTGATGTACTCTTCCTATCGACCTTACATCCAGCATAGTCGGAGTCTGAATATCCAATCAAGTCAAAGGTAGACCCCTTTGGATACCAGATCCCGAAGCAAGGCGTAGCGACTAAATATCTAAGAATTCGCTTCACAGCCACTAAGTGACACTCCTTAGGATCGGATTGAAATCTAGCACACATGCATACGCTAAGCATAATATCCGGTCTACTAGCACATAAATAAAGTAGAGACCCTATCATAGACCGGTATGCCTTTTGATCAACGGACTTACCTCCTTTGTTGAGGTCAGTGTGTCCGTCGGTTCCCATTGGAGTCTTTGCGGGCTTGGCGTCCTTCATCCCAAACCTCTTGATCAAATCTTGTGTGTACTTTGTTTGGGAGATGAAGGTCCCATCCTTGAGTTGCTTCACTTGGAACCCAAGGAAGTAGTTTAACTCGCCCATCATCGACATCTCGAACTTTTGAGTCATCACCCTGCTAAACTCTTCACAAGACTTTTAATTAGTAGAACCAAATATTATGTCATCGACATAAATTTGGCACACAAAAAGATCACCATCACAAGTCTTAGTAAAAAGAGTTGGATCGGCTTTCCTAACCTTGAAAGCATTAGCAATTAAAAAGTCTCTAAGGCATTCATACCATGCTCTTGGGGCTTGCTTAAGTCCATAGAGCGCCTTAGAGAGCTTACACACGTTGTCGGGGTACCGTTCATCCTCGAAGCCAGGGGGTTGCTCCACGTACACCTCCTCCTTGATTGGCCCGTTGAGGAAGGCGCTCTTCATATCCATTTGGAACAACCTGAAAGAATGGTGAGCGGCATATGCTAGCAAAATACGAATGGACTCTAGCCTAGCCACAGGAGCAAAAGTCTCCTCAAAGTCCAAACCTGCGACTTGGGCATAACCTTTTGCCACAAGTCGTGCCTTGTTCCTTGTCACCACCCCGTGCTCGTCTTGTTTGTTGCGGAACACCCACTTGGTTCCCACAACATTTTGCTTGGGACGAGGCACCAGTGTCCAAACTTCATTTCTTTTGAAGTTGTTGAGCTCCTCCTGCATGGCCAACACCCAGTCCGGATCTAGCAAGGCCTCTTCTACCCTGAAAGGCTCAATAGAAGAGACAAAGGAGTAATGCTCACAAAAATTAACTAATCGAGATCGAGTAGTTACTCCCTTGCTAATATCACCCAAAATTTGGTCGACGGGATGATTCCTTTGAATCATCGCTCGAACTTGGGTTGGAGGTGCCGGTTGCGCTTCTTCCTCCATTACATGATCATCTTGTGCTCCCCCTTGATCACACGCCTCCTGTTCATCGTCTTGAGTTGGGGAATGCACCATTGTTGAGGAAGAAGGTTGATCTCGTTCATCTTGTTTCTGTGGCCGCACATCTCCAATCACCATGTTGCGTATTGCAGCCGTTGGAACTTCTTCTTCATCTACATCATCAAAATCAACAACTTGCTCTCTTGGAGAGCCATTAGTCTCATCAAATACAACGTTGCTAGAGACTTCAACCAAACCCGATGATTTGTTGAAGACTCTATACGCCTTTGTATTTGAGTCATAACCTAACAAAAACCCTTCCACGGCTTTGGGAGCAAATTTGGAATTCCTACCCTTCTTCACTAGAATGTAGCATTTACTCCCAAAAACTCGAAAATATGAAACATTGGGTTTGTTACCGGTTAGTAGCTCATACGACGTCTTCTTGAGGAGGCGATGAAGGTAGACCCTGTTGATGGTGTGGCAAGCCGTGTTCACGGCTTCCGACCAAAAGCGCTCGGGGGTCTTGAACTCTCCAAGCATTGTCCTCGCCATGTCTATAAGCGTCCTGTTCTTCCTCTCTACCACACCATTTTGCTGTGGTGTGTAGGGAGCGGAGAACTCGTGCTTGATCCCTTCCTCCTCAAGGTACTCCTCCACTTGAAGGTTCTTGAACTCGGACCCATTGTCGCTCCTTATCTTTTTCACCTTGAGCTCAAACTCGCTTTGAGCTCTCCTTAGGAAGCGCTTGAGGGTCCCTTGGGTTTCAGATTTATCCTGCAAAAAGAATACCCAAGTGAAGCGGGAAAAGTCATCAACTATAACAAGACCATACTTACTTCCTCCTATACTTAGATAGGCGACGGGTCCGAAGAGGTCCATGTGAAGCATCTCCAAAGGTCTTGATGTGGTCATCACATTTTTGGTATGATGAGCGCTTCCCACCTGTTTGCCTGCTTGACAAGCTGCACAAGGTCTATTTTTTTCGAATTGCACATTAGTTAAACCTATCATGTGTTCTCCCTTTAGAAGCTTGTGAAGGTTCTTCATCCCCACATGTGCTAAGCGGCGATGCCACAGCCAGCCCATGCTAGTCTTAGCAATTAAGCATGCATCTAGACCGGCCTCCTCTTTTGCAAAATCAACTAAGTAAAGTTTGTCGTCTAATACACCCTTAAAAGCTAGTGAACCATCACTTCTTCTAAAGACAGACACATCTACATTTGTGAATAGACAATTATATCCCATATTGCATAATTGACTAACAGATAACAAATTATATCCAAGAGACTCAACTAAAAACACATTAGATATAGAGTGCTCTGATGAAATAGCAATTTTACCTAACCCTTTTACCTTGCCTTGATTCCCATCACCGAATATTATTGAATCTTGGGAATCCTTGTTTTTGACTAGGAGGTGAACATCTTCTTCTCCCCCGTCATATGGTTTGTGCATCCGCTGTCGATAATCCAGCTTGATCCCCCGGATGCATAAACCTGCAAGGCAAATTTAGGATTGGGTCTTAGGTACCCAAATCTTGTTGGGTCCTACAAGGTTAGTCACAATTGTCTTAGGGACCCAAATGCAAGTTTTGTCTCCCTTGCATTTTTCCCCTAATTTTCTAGCAACTATCTTCCTATCCTTTCTACAAATGGCAAAGGAAGCATTTAAAGCATGATATATGGTAGAAGGTTCATTAATTTTCCTAGGAACATTAACACCATTTCTCCTAGGCACATTTCTACCATGCATACAGGAAGAATTAGAAGCAAACATAGCATATGAATCATAAACATGTGAATCAAAAGCATCATAACTTCTATTTGCATTTCTAGCATGTCTCCTATCATGATACATAAAAGCATAGTTCCTTTTAGCACTACTAGCCATAGGGGCCTTCCCTTTCTCCTTGGCGGGGATGGGAGCCTTATGGCTTGTTAAGTTCTTGGCTTCCCTCTTGAAACCAAGTCCATCCTTAATTGAGGGGTGTCTACCAATCGTGTAGGCATCCCTTGCAAATTTTAACTTATCAAATTCACTTTTGCTAGTCTTAAGTTGGGCATTAAGACTATCCACTTCATCATTCAATTTAGAAATTGAAACTAGGTGTTCACTACAAGCATCAACATTAAAATCTTTACACCTGGTGCAAACCACAACATGTTCTACACAAGATGTTGATTTATTAGCTATTTCTAACTTAGCATTCAAGTCATCGTTTATGCTTTTTAAACTAGAAATAGAGTCATGGCATGTAGACAATTCACAAGAAAGCATTTCATTCCTCTTAATTTCTAAAGCAAGGGATTTTTGAGCTTCTACAAACTTATCATGTTCATCATATAAGAGATCCTCTTGCTTTTCTAGCAATCTATTCTTATCATTCAAAGCATCAATCAATTCATTTATTTTATCCACCTTGGTTCTATCTAGACCCTTGAATAAACATGAATAATCTATTTCATCATCACCACTAGACTCATCCTCACTTGAAGAAGCATAAGTACTAGTGTTACAAGCGCTTACCTTCTTTTCCCTTGCCATGAGGCAAGTGTGATGCTCGTTGGGGAAGAGGGATGACTTGTTGAAGGCAGTGGCGGCGAGTCCTTCGTTGTCGGAGTCGAACGACGAACAATCTGAGTCCCACTCCTTGCCAAGATGTGCCTCGCCTTTTGCCTTCTTATAGTTCTTCTTCTTCTCCCTCTTGTTCCCTTGTTCCTGATCACTATCATTGTCGGGACAATTAGCAATAAAATGACCAACCTTACCACATTTGAAGCATGAGCGCTTCCCCTTTGTCTTGGTCTTGCTTGGCTGCCCCTTGCGACCCTTTAGCGCCGTCTTGAAGCGCTTGATGATGAGGGCCATTTCTTCATCATTGAGCCCGGCCGCCTCAACTTGCGCCACCTTGCTAGGTAGCGCCTCCTTGCTCCTCGTTGCCTTGAGAGCAATGGGTTGAGGCTCATGGATTGGACCGTTCAACGCGTCGTCGACATATCTTGCCTCCTTGATCATCATTCGCCCACTTACAAATTTCCCAAGAACTTCTTCGGGCGACATCTTGGTGTACCTAGGATTTTCATGGATATTGTTCACCAAATGTGGATCAAGTACAGTAAAAGACCTTAGCATTAGACGAACGACGTCGTGGTCCATCCATCGTGTGCTTCCGTAGCTCCTTATCTTGTTGATGAGGGTCTTGAGCCGGTTGTATGTTTGGGTTGGCTCCTCTCCCCTAATCATTGCGAATCTTCCAAGCTCGCCCTCCACCAACTCCAATTTGGTGAGTAAGGTGACGTCGTTTCCCTCATGTGAGATCCTGAGGGTGTCCCAGATCTGCTTGGCATTGTCCAAGCCGCTCACCTTATGATACTCGTCCCTGCACAAAGAGGCTAACAACACAGTAGTAGCTTGTGCATTTCTATGAATCTGTTCATTGATAAACATAGGACTATCCGAGCTATCAAATTTCATTCCACTTTCCACAATCTCCCATATGCTCGGATGGAGAGTGAACAGGTGACTACGCATTTTGTGGCTCCAAAATCCGTAGTCCTCTCCATCAAAGTGAGGAGGTTTGCCGAGTGGAATGGAGAGCAAATGAGCATTTGTACTTTGCGGAATACGAGAGTAGTCAAAAGAAAAGTTCGAATTAACCGGTTTCCTTCTCTCGTAGTCGTTGTCGTCGTTGTCCTTTTGGGAAGAAGTGGACTCATCGCTATCGTCGTAGTAGACGATCTCCTTGATGCGTCTTGTCTTCTTCTTCTTCCCATCTTTGCGTTTGTGGCCTGAGCCCAAGTCGGTAGGCTTGTCATCCTTGGGCTCGTTGACGAATGACTCCTTCTCCTTGTCATTGATCACAATCCCCTTGCCCTTAGGATCCATCTCTTCAGGCGGTTAGTCCCTTTCTTGAAGAGAATGGCTCTGATACCAATTGAGAGCACCTAGAGGGGGGTGAATAGGTGATCCTGTAAAACTTGAACTTAATGCCACAAAAAACTTGGTTAAGCGTTAGCACAGTATTGCCAAGTGGCTAGAGAAGAGTCTTAGCGAAATACAATAACCACAAGAGAATCAACACAGGTAGACACAGTGGTTTATCCCGTGGTTCAGCCAAGTACAACACTTGCCTACTTCCACGTTGTGGCGTCCCAACGGACGAGGGTTGCAATCAACCCCTCTCAAGCGGTCCAAAGACCCACTTGAATACCACGGTGTTTGCTTTTCTTTTCTATATATCTCGTTCACGAGGAATCTCCACAACTTGGAGTCTCTCGCCCTTACAAAGATGTTCACAAAGAAGCACGGAGTAAGGGACGGATTAGCAACTCACACAAGACACAAAGATCACAGCAAATACGCACACACAAGACCCAGACTTAAGCTCAAAAGACTAGCACACTAGAACGGAGCTCAAATCACTAGAATGTCGAACAAGTGCGCAGGAATGGAGTGTGAGTGATCAAGAGTGCTCAAGGAATGCTTGGGTGTTCTCCTCCATGCGCCTAGGGGTCCCTTTTATAGCCCCAAGGCAGCTAGGAGCCGTTGAGAGCAATCCGGGAAGGCAATTCTTGCCTTCTGTCGCCTGGCGCACCGGACAGTCCGGTGCACCACCGGACACTGTCCGGTGCGGATTTCCTTCCTTATTTGGCAAAGCCGACCGTTGGCAGCCTTGGAGCCGTTGGCGCACCAGACACTGTCCGGTGCACACCGGACAGTCCGGTGCCCCCTCCCGACCGTTGGCTTGGCCACGTGTCTCGCGCGGATCGCGCAGCCGACCGTTGGCTCACCGGACAGTCTGGTGCGCACCGGACAATCCGGTGAATTATAGTCGTACGCTGTTAATTTATTCCCGAGAGCGGCAAGTTCGCCTGAGCCAGCCTGGCACACCGGACACTGTCCGGTGCACCCAGACAGAGCTGGCTTTGGCTGAACAAGGCCATCTCTTCTCCAATTCGATTTCTCCTGTTTCCAGCACTTAGACACAATACATTAGTCACTAAAACAATGTACTAAGTCTGAGAAACATACCTTTATACTTGATTTGTACTTTGTCCACCATTTGACACTTAGGCACTTGTGTCGGACACTAAATCACCAAAACACTTAGAAATGGCCCAAGGGCACATTTCCCTTTCAATATGAACTCACCCCTGCTGTATTTGATACGCTGTTTCTGCCATTTGCATTATTTTCTCAAACTTTTAGCTCTTGCTCACTAGCGCTCGCTAGATTTTCAAGCTTTTTGAGCTTTGGTTAAAAGACGCATTTTTACCATGTCTGGTGAAAAAATGACTGAGAAGGAGAAGCTGACTGAGGAGACAAAGCTGTTTGAGGAGAAGAAGGTTGCGGATCCTTATATTGCTGGATTCATTGAGTCGATGGCGAAGACAAACACAGAGAAGATTACTAAAGAGATATTGGAAGGTTTACCTGAAGAAACTGGTGACAGCGATAGCTATGATGTGGAAAGTGGGGACGAAGATTCTGAAGATCGGCCCTGGCGGCCAAGCCATACAATCTTCGGAAAATCAACGATTAAATAGAGTCATCTTGACAACATGAGAGGAAGGTACTTTCGAGATATGTCTATCGTGAGAGTTGGCGGAGACAACACCGCCCCTGCCCCTGAGGAAAATGAAGTTGTTATTTTCCGAAGCTTTTTCAAGGCTGGTCTCCGGTTTCCTTTGAGCAAGTTTGTAGTTGAAGTGCTGAAGATCTACCAGATCTTCCTTCACCAGATCACCCCCGAAGCTATAATGAGGATGGGGATTTTTGTCTGGGCTGTGAGGAGTCAGGGGCTAGAGCCAAGCGCAAAGTGCTTCTGCAGTATGCACGAACTCTTATATGAGACGAAGGCTATTGGCAAAGAACAGTACCACAACAACTTCGGTTGTTATGGATTTATTGCTCGCCCCAACGCAAGCCACCCGGTGCCAACGTTTCGGAAGAGATGGCCTGGAGCCTGGATGGAAGAGTGGTTTTATGTGAAGAATGATTTAAAAGCAAGGGAAGACATTAAAGAAATCATCATGCGCCCCATCTGGTCCCGCTTCGGCCTCCGAAGGCCGAAAGTGGAAATCAATGACACTGTCGAAGCGTGTCAGAGGGCCTTCAGCACAGTTTGCTCCTTAATTTGCACAAGAGATTTAATTCAAGAACATATAGCCTTCAGGGTATGGCCGCTTGTGGAAAGATGGGAAATGCCGAAGGAGACCACCACTGATTCTAGCGAAGGTGGTCTGGTCCGACTGAAGTATACCTTCATATTCAGGGAGAAGTTTGATGAGCCAAACGATGACTGGCTGAAGTGTATCGAAGCTACAAGTGATGAACTGCTTGGAGCATATTCCAAGGCAGAAGATAATGCTCTGTCCGCAACCTTCGGAGGTCGGGGGAAGAAAAGACTAAACAGAGTTTTTGATGCAATCGACTTCGTATACCCCGATTACCGCTACCTGCTGCGAGGATAGGGGAAAAAGAGGAAGATTGTTGCTTCGGTCACCCCAACTGAGCCTGTGCCGAAGAGCAAAAAGGTGAAGGTTCTGACCCACCGATCGCGTTACATTGAACCGGCCGTGGTGCCTGAATTTGGCGCAGGGTCCACCCCAGCAGCCGAAGCAACACAGTCTGCTTCGATTACATAGAGCGCCAAAGAGCCGACCGTAATACCGAAGACGCATATTGTCAAGGCAGTCGAAGATAAGACCGATACGGCTGAAGGGTCAAAGGCTGAAAAAATGATGCAAGTGCCAAAAATTATGAGCCCTCTTACAGAGGAAACACTGCCAAAGGTGCAAAAGGCTTCTGCTACAACTCCCAAGAGGAGGAGAATGGCCAACGTGCTAGATGTTGTGCTGGAAACTACGAAGGCGCTAAGCCCTGCTCCCGCAAAGAAAGTTGTTCGAACTGAAGCCAAATCATAGGCCGAAGCCAAAACCAGGCAAGCAGAAACCGAAGCTACGCAAGCTCAAGTTGATGCCGAAGCTGGGCCTTCAGTGCCCACCGAGATGGAGCCTGTTGATCCAAAGGAAAAAACGACAGAACAGATTGCATCTGAAAAAATCGAAGTTTCTGCTCCCGAAGCTTCGAACAAAAGCATTAACTACATTATTCGTCATGCTTCGGGAAAAGAACTATCCCAAGAAGAAATGCTAGAAGCACGACACTATGCCCAAAAATTGAAATATCCGAAGGGGGCATTAGTGTTTAATGGTAGTGAGGAAGAATATTTTTTGTACTGTCTCCCAGATAACAAAGAAATATCTGTTTGCCGGGAGATAGGTAAAAGCATCGGATTCCCGAAGCTGGAAGACGGCCTTTCGATTTTATCAAAGGATGAACTTGTTGACAGCTTAGCATACAATAGCATAAAGGTATAAAAATTAACTTTGAATTTGAAAATGAAGTATTTCATTTGTCATACTCAATTCTCTCCTCCTCTTGCAGGGCTTGATTCTTAGTAATGCCCTTAGGGCACAGAAAAAAATTGAAGACGAAGGCTATACGATGGCTCTGAACAACCTTCGTTCAGAGGTGATTGAATTAAGAAACGAAGGTCTTGAAAAAGACAAAATCTTACTTTCTCTGGTTAACAAAGTGAAAGAAGACGAGGCTAGTTTCAAAGCTCAGGCCGAAGCCCAAAAGATTGAAATTGAAGACCTTCGGAGGCAACTAGCCGAAGCTAAGGAAAAATGCGCACTCGCAGAAGCTAACCAAGAAATCAGCGAATATTGGAAAAAATCATTTAGAGAAAAATGTTGAAGAACTTCGCACATCCAAGGAAAGATGCTTTGAAAAATCCTTGGATTGTGTGAAGAAAATAAAAGCTAGTTTTGCCAAAGTGGGTGCCTATTCTGCCGAAGAAAACTTCATACGAGGCAACCCCGAAGGCGTTATGAATGGATAAGTGGAGAAGCCGAGACCTTCGAAGAAATTTTAAGTGATCGCGGGGATGTTTGCGCGTTTTTCGATGCGTGGGGAATTTCAGCCATCTTGGAGCAGGCGGGATGCGATCATATTAAAACCATGGCCCATACCGAAGCTGTCTTCTCCATAGATGATACGAAGGATCCTTCAGCTGAAGCAACCTTGATGGGCGGAAAATTCTATAATGATGTCTGGGTGAATGGTGGCCGAGAGAAGGCTCACAAAATTATAAAGAAAAGTGAAAAGGATACCCAAGACGCTCGTGCAGAAGCAAGGCGAGCTGAAGAAGCTGCAGAGCGCGAAAAACGTATAGGTATTGCTTTTTGGCTTTTAGCTTCAGCATTTGTTTTTGTGACTTCGGACTTATTAACTTTTTCTACTTCAGCTGAATTATCTCCGCCGCTGGAACCGTTCGATCCCCTGACGGATCCAGAAATGAAGGAAGCGCTAGACATTATAAACATGGCTGAATCTATTGTTGATGAAGTTGTTAACAAATTAATGCACGAAGTTGTAGAGAAAGTCCTTAAAGAGGAATAGCACTTATTGTAAAAACATTTTGAGATGGTCAATGTATGAGACATTAAAATGGACATTGTACCTTTATTGTAACAAGACTGTAATATTTGATGTGTGTAGCATTGAATCGAATATGTAAATTGTTGTAATTCATTTCTTTGCGATGCATGAAACTTTACATACATACCGTTTTTGAGCCTTCGGCAAAAAAAACACCTTCCCTTCTTTTCATGCTTCGTAAAGAAAAAGATCCATGCTTCGTAAAAATATCCATGTTTCGCAAAAAGAGATCCCTTCTTTTGTGACAAGGCTGATGAAGCTGTTTTCGCCGAAGCTTACTTCGTGCCTTAGCACATTTTCATTTTTACGAAGCATTCGCCGAAGATTCTCGTGTCATTGATGTGATATGATGTATGATGTGATGCGGAATGATGTGATGATATGATGCAAAATGATGATGATGCCGAAGACACACACCCACACGCGCACACTGAAACACACAAACTCTGCATCCCCTTAGGAATGACTTTGGAGCCTTCTTGAGAGCACCTAGAGGAGGGGTGAATAGGTGATCCTGTAAAACTTAAAACTTAACGCCACAAACTTGATCAAGAGTTAGTATAATGAAATCAAGTGAGTAGAGAGGAGAACTCTTGTGAAGCACAATAGACACAATAAGGACAAGCACAAGAGACACGAGGATTTATCCCGTGGTTCGGCCAAGTACAAAACTTGTCTACTCCACGTTGTGGCATCCCAACGGACGAGAGTTGCACTCAACTCCTCTCAAGTGATCCAAAGATCAACTTGAATACCACGGCGTTCTTCTTTACTTTGCTCTTTTCCCGTTTGCGAGGAATCTCCACAACTTGGAGTCTCTCGCCCTTACAATAAGAATCAATATGAAGCACAAGAGTAAGGGAGGGAAGCAACACACTCAAATCCACAGTAAATACGCACACACAAGATCAAGACTTGAGCTCAAGACAATATCTCGAGGTTCTCACTAGAACAGAGCTCAAATCACTAAGAATGTCGAACAAGTGCGTAGGAATGAAGTGTGAGTGATCAACAATGCTCAAGGAATGCTTGGTCTTCTCCTCCATGCGCCTAGGGGTCCCTTTTATAGCCCCAAGGCAGCTAGGAGCCGTTGAGAGCATTTCAAGAAGGCAATTCTTGCCTTCTGTCGCCTGGCGCACCGGACAGTCCGGTGCACCACCGGACACTGTCCGGTGCGGATCTCTTTCCTTATTTGGCGAAGCCGACCGTTGCAGATTCCTAGCCGTTGGCACACTGGACACTGTCCGGTGCACACCGGACAGTCCGGTGCCTCTTCTGACCATTGGCACTTGCCACGCGTCGCGCGTGGATTATGCGGCCGACTGTTGGCTCACCGGACAGTCCGGTGATTTATAGTCATACGCCGTTAATTGCTTCCCGAGAGCAGCCAGTTGACAGTCGCCGGCCTGGCACACCGGACACTGTCCGGTGCACCACCGGATAGTCCGGTGCACCCAGACCGAGCTGTCTTTGGCTAATCAAAGCCATCTCTTTTCCAACTTGATTTCTCCTGTTTCCAGCACTTAGACACAATACATTAGTCTCCAAAACAATGTACTAAGTCTTAGAAACATGCCTTTTTACTTGATTTGCACTTTATCCATAGATTAACATGACACTACAAGAAACTGGTTAAAGAACGTGGGTGAAAAACCGTCGAACTTAATGTAATAGGCCGTCGAACTTAACATAAGAATGTGGGTTTACCCACGAACATAGCCGACGGCGTTTTTTTTACGAACTTAA
Organism: Zea luxurians; assembly: GCA_029449295.1. Lineage (NCBI taxonomy): Eukaryota > Viridiplantae > Streptophyta > Magnoliopsida > Poales > Poaceae > Zea > Zea luxurians. Next base: position 4,023,166 of record JAOPSE010000005.1, on the reverse strand, counting down.
AGAAGTAAGTTCGACGGCCCCCACGTTCTTAACCTTAAGAACGTGGGTACCGTCGAACTTAAGGTTAAGAACGTGGGTACCGTCGAACGTAAGGTTAAGAACGTGGGTTTTTAAGTTCGACGGGGCCGTTGAATTTTCTTCCATAAGTTCGACGGCACCCACGTTTTTAACCTTAAGTTCGACGGTGCCACGTGGCCGTCGAACTTACGGGTCGTGCCTGGGTCGGCGAGGGCTGCCCATTAAGTTCGACGGTACCCACGTTCTTAAACTTAAGAACGTGGGTACCCACGTTCTTAACTCTTTTCCAGAAAAAAATAAAAAATTCCGAAATGAAAAAATAGACACACATAATATCACATGCAACACAGAATATCACATACAATACAGATTTCAAACACATGGATATATGTTCATATCACAAATTCACACAAGTCCAAATATAAGTTCACAAATTCACATAATTAAGTCCAAATACATAAGTTCACATCCATAGTTGACATTTGTAGTTCACAAGTTCAAATACACAAGTTCAAACATTCGCTCCATCGCTCTCGATCAGGACATCAGATTGTTGTTCGTAGCTCCACCACTAGAATTGAGACATCTGTCCGCAAAGTTATCGTGAGGGGGAGGAGTCACTTGATGAGAGCCGGAATCCTACAAAATAAACCAAAATTCTTATAAATATGCATGATGTCCTCAATCATTTTACATGTTCAATCCATGTCAAAGAAACAAATGAAGTACTAAACAGAGAACCATCTCAAACTTGTGTACCACTCATGATCATAGCAGATAACCATCTCAAACTTGAAGTACTACAAATGAAGTACTAAACAGAGAACCATCTCAAACTTGAAGTACTAAACAGAGAACCATCTAAGCAGTACTAAGTATATTCGAAAAATCAACTAGCATTGAAAGCAACTAGCATTAAATTCAGGAACGTACTGCTGATGACGGAAGTGGCTGTGTTGGCCATGGGGGGCGTCCCCAAGGCGCCATTGGATGTGTAGGATATCCCCATGGTGGTGGCGGCCAATATCCCATACCTGGTTGTGGAGGAGGAAGAATCTGTCCTCTAGGGGGCATCGACCACTGTATGTCCATCTGTGGATTTCCTTGTCCGGTCTCAGAACTCTATAACCAAATAAAACAATGCATGATTATAATTGTAAATGAAAGTAAATATACTACAAAACTATACATGTGTTTCATTGGTGTTTGGTGTCTGTCCAGATTGTGACGGACGGGTGAACTGGGGTCCCATTTGAGTTCCCATCTGAGCACTATATATCTGCAAATACAATAAGCTTATATTATTCTACTGTGTTGCAGATGAAAAAGGCGATCAAGAAAATTGCGGTCAAGGAAAATGGTGGGGATAATGAAGCTCTTGGACCAGAAGATCCTACAGCTATTAAAGATTCTCATGATTCAGAACAGACTGGTTCTAATACTAGCACAGATGCTGAAAATGAAGATGATGACCACTTATCTTATAATGTTCCTGATCCAGATTTCCATGATTTTGACAAGAATCGCACTGAGGAATGTTAATAGTGAATTTGGGCCTTCGAATTGGGTTTCTTCTGGCTTCATAAAGACTTATGGTGATTTCAGGATTGGTAAATATGAAAGCTGTGATATAGTCAACATGTTCTCTCACCAGATGAAATGGGATAAAGGGTCGCGCGGGCTTATCAAAATTTATCCACAGAAAGGTGATATCTGGGCTGTTTATCAGAATTGGTCCTCTGACTGGAATGAAGATACTCTAGATGTGCAAGAAGCTGGGCTGTTTATCCACAGGAAGGTGATATCTGGGTTGTTTATCAACATGTTGAAAAATTATATAATATTGAAAGCTACTTCATGTTGAAAAATGAGATCTGGAATGGTGATATCTGAGCAGCAGAGTGACTCCGGAGTATGAACAGGGGCTTCTGACCAGGGAAGGACTAGAGTCTAGAGAACACTTTAGTTGTTAGCTAGTCTCCGGTCAGTCAGGTCAAGGATTATAAGCTATTTCTAAGCAAAAAAACGAGTGGAATAAACTGCTAGAAATTTTAGGATGTGGAAAGTTCGGCAATCGTGTCATCAGCTGGCTACTCTGATCAGGACACCAAGTTTAAGTCGGTCATGTGCAAATGGCGGTGACCACATGAGAACCATTCCAGATCTCATTTTTCAACATGAAGTGGGCTGTTTATCCACAGGAAGGTGATATCTGGGCTGTTTATCAACATGTTGAAAAAATGCGGTCATGCTTGATCCATACTCCAATAATTTGTTTGCATAATATTATGTTGTCAAAAAAATATTGATAAAATTGTCATGTTCGGTCATAAAAAATAAAACAAAACTCATATTTAAAGTGTACACAGGGACAAATAAGGGATATGCTGCTAAGGGCATGCATGTCCAAATGGTAAAAAGCAGCCACAGTAACAGAAAAAGGGTACAAAAGGGAAAGGATTTGAAACTCTGGACATGTAGGGAAAACATGTTTAGTCAAGGGTAAATAAGGGATGGCGTCCAAAAACAAGGGCAAATAAAGGATTAACTCAAAAAAGTATGGGCAGATTCTGAGATTGGTCAGATTCTGAGCAGATTACTAAAATTATTACCTGCATCAGCATTCCGTGCATCATCTGAACTTGTTGAGATAGTTGTTGAACTTGTTGTTGTTGCTGTCTTAGTTGCTCATCAAGCTCTGATTCCCTCGAAGTTGAAGTTCGAGATCTACTCCCCACCGAGGAAACAGACCGACGACCAAAGCTATCGCGACTCACAACCCCATCACCGATCCCCAACCTAGAAACATCACAAGTTATGAACCAATAGTTTTTATATATCAAAATTTTGATCTTATCATACCTCCCATGTGGTAGCCCACCACCAGCAACATATGCTGCATCCGGATCGAAAGGTGCCTCCCTCCAATCTAGATCATCATCTCCTGCTTTCCTCCTAACCTCCTCGGCATAACGAGTCTACAAAACAATTTATGTTAATTATAAATGAGTCACAAGTTAATTAAGAATAGATAGTTATTATTTACACCTACCAGCTTTTCTGTCGCGCTGTCATCACATAAAACTTCTGGATGATCTGGATCTGGACCTCGGTGTCCCTCCATGTAAACGTCAATGAATCGGGGTTCAACACCATCACGAGCCTCCTGCAGTAAGAGACATAATAAAATATACAAATTTGTCTGAGCGAAAAAGACTAAATGTTACTTAGCTCATCATACCATTCGTTGTGATTTCCCAATAAATCCATCTGCTCCAAATCGATGGAGGCCCGGTTTGCTCTTCCGGTTCAAACGATTTCTATCTGAAATCACTTTGTACTCATCTGAGGCCCAGTACTCGCAGAGCTTGACCCAAGCTTCAGGATGAGCAGTGAGCCAGTCCACTTCACTTTGTTTGTACTCCTCAGCTGTCAAGTGGATTTCACATGCCTGCTTGTTGGTCATTCTTTGACCCTTCACTTTCTTGAAGTACACGGTAACAGCTTTGACCCTTGCATCTGACATTGAACCATTTATAACTTTTCTAGCAGCATTGTGGAATACACGTTTTGCATGGTCTTCGTTCGCTGTTTCGTCCAATCTAAATTGTTCCTGCAAAATGAAGAAGCAATTAAATACATTTATAGACGCCCACGGTAAGTAAATTTAAAATACATAATAAACTCACCCAAAATGATGACCACACTGCGTCTTGGTGAGTACGGTCGGGTCCATATGGTTTGAGGCCCCAGTGAGCCCAGTGATACGCCCCTGTCTCTACCCCGTTGAATTGTACCACCCCTGGATAGTGAAAACGAGCTATAGATCCCAGCACTGTGTTAACTGGTGTCCGGTGACCTTTGCCACTCCATGCCACCTCCACCTAGCTCCTCTCTCATGCAGGGTTTATGACCCTACGTTGGTCCAAGGGTTGTGTCGGTGGAACTCTAAGAGACCGCCGAAACCTACAAAATTGTAAATTGTGCACTGGTAATAATATCAATCCAACAAAAAATAGAACTCATCGTCAAAATAAAATTACCTGAAGTTCGTTGCCTGTGTCGTTGTAACAACCTCGTCATCGGCCTCTCCATCGGCCTCTCCATCGTAGTCCTCCCCATAGTCATCATCATCACGCATTGGTGAACCTTGGCGTGCCAGCTCGTCCTCCTGCCTAGGTGCATTGTGGTCTGTCGCCTCGCGCGCTTGCTCAAATGCATTGTGGTCCTGCTCTAGCATAGGTCCACTTGAGCCTATCGCCTCACGCTCCGGCTCAAGTGCATTGTGGCATGCCACCTCGCGCTCTTGCCCAGGTGCACTATGGCCTGCTACCTCGCGCTCTTGCCCAGGTGCACTATGGCCTGCCACTTCGCGACCCTGCTCCTCCATGCAACCAAGGAGCTGCTCTAGCCGTTGCCTTGACGCTGTAGAGCCCTACAAACATAATCAACAATGAGATATATCAAGTACTCAAAAATAAGGTGATAATACTATTACATACATAGAAGAAAAGAAAATAAAACAAATTAAATACCTGGAACAACATAGAGGATGTATCCCCACCACCTGAACCCCTAGTCGACCGTGACCTCGAGGAGTCACCACGATCTCCGCGCTTCTTCCCTTTGAGCTTGTCCATGACCCTCATCATCTGCACAAATTTCATTACAAGAATTTAATTATATATACTTTTAGTATTGAAATAGGAATGCATATACAAGAATTTAAATATATACTTTTCAAAAATCATCGGCATCAGAATCTGCTTCAGCAACGCGCTGCTCAATTATTTCAAGTCTTTGTTGTTTTTCAAGAATTCTCTGTGACCTACGAGTCCTTGCCCTAGAAGGACCTGGTTCTTCTGCCATCAAATCTATGGCGAGACTAGCTACTTCATTGAGCCCTAAATCCTCAGATATAGTAAATTCTCTATTTTCTGACTGGTCGCCTTCTTCTTGATAAATATTAACAGAATCATCATCTTCGTTATTTGTGTTGTAATAATCATATCATAACGGATGGACTTCAGGATTAATTTTGTATACAACCCAACAAGACTTCAAGTTTTCATGAGGATATGTTAGATAGTACACCTGTTGTGCTTGATGTGCAAGCACAACATTGCTATAATCGCTGCCTTTAAACCGTGATTCATGCTTTACCTCCACAATTCCAAATTCATCCTCTCGCGTTTGTTGAGGATCAAACCATTCACAATCAAATAACACAAACATGAACTCTTTGGCCCCACCAAGAGTGTACTCTGTTATGTCTTGAAGAACACCATAATAGTCATGAGTGCATCCGTCTGCATTTGTGGCAGTTGCTACTACTCCACTGTTTGTCGTGGCTGCCTGCGGGCGGATTTTTTCTAATTTTGATGTTCGAAAACGGTATCCATTAATATCATAGCGGCTATATTTTCTTGCTTTCAACTGACCATGTGATATCTGTCGCAAATCATCCGAGACTAGAGAGTCAAGTTTCTTACACTACATAGAGCAGAAAAAAGATATAGGTAAATAGCAAGTCGTATGTGCAAACTAAGTACACAAAGGAAAATTATAAAGAGATAATTACATGCTCGTGGAACCATTCAACGAAACATGGACCTCCGTCCATCCCTTTCATACGTAGATTATCCAGTTCCTTTGGTGTAGGTTTGTGGCCAGCTAAATATATGGAATCAAACATTTCAAAGTATGGATCAAGTTCCTCCATGTTGGTGTACAAGTAGAGCATGGTGAAATTACGCTCTCTTATGTCAACATAATGTGCAGTAGAAGCCCCGACTCCTTTCCCCTTCCAGAGAAAAACACTAAGGTCGGTCGAAGGACCTTCTTCTTCAGTATGATACCGTGTTGACTGAGCATTCACGTTGTTAGTGTGTGATAAATACTGACTTGAGAAGATTGTGATCTCTTTAGCTGCAAAGGCCTCTGCGATACACCCCTCAACCCTTGCTTTGTTCCGCACAGTAGCTCTAAGTTTTTTCAATTCTCTTTCTTGACTATACATCCATCGGAACTGCACTGGTCCTCCTACCAATGCTTCATAAGGTAAGTGCACTAGCAAATGTTGCATCACATTCATAAATCCAGGTGGAAATACTTTTTCCATCTTGCATACAAGCACCACGATTTGTTTCTCAAATTGAATCATCAATTTCTTTGAGATATGCTTAGCACATATATGTCTATATATGTAACTAAGTTCAGCAATCATCTTCCACAGAGGAGGCTTCAAATAGCCACGGAACATTACCGGCATAAGTCTTTCCATCAAAATATGATAATCGTGAGCCTTCAAACCATTTAATTTATTAGTGTCGAGGTTAACAGTACGTTTTATGTTAGCTGCATAGCGGTCTGGAAACTTCAACATTTTCAACCATCGAAATACTTCTTTTCGCTCTTCCGGCTTTAGACAGTATGGAGCTCGTGGTGTCCTCTCCTTTCCATTAGGATTTAATTTGACCTCAAGGCTAGGGCGATCGCAAAGATTAGCTAAATCTTTCCTGGCATTGATGTTGTCTTTTGTTTTACCCTTAATGTTTAGACACATGCTTATGATGCTTTCAGCAACATTGCGCTCTTGGTGCATCAAATCTATGTTGTGTGGTAAAATCAATACCTTCGCATACGGAAGTTCCCAGAGAAAAGAAATATGAGTCCAGTTGTGATCTTGACCATAGCCTTCAAACTCATGACCTTCTGCAGCCCTTTGAAGGGCACGATGTTGTATCAGGATATCTTCACCCATTAAACGTTTTGGTGGACCATCTTTAACTTGTATGCCTCTTCTAAATGACTTCGTATCATTTCGAAACGGGTGATTGGATGGAAGAAACCGTCGATGACAATCAAAGAATGAGACCTTTTTACCATGCTCCAATCGATATGCTTGTGTGTCCCCCATGCATATGGGACAACACAGTCGACCGTGGACACACCAGCCAGACCAAATACCATATGCAGGCAAATCATGAATTGACCACAAATATACAGCACGTAAGGTAAATTCACGTTTCAGATGACCATCATAAGCCTTTACCCCTACCCATAGCTCTTTGAACTCTTCAATCAACGGTTGCATGAATACATTGATCTTCTTTCCAGGATGTTTAGGCCCTGGAATAATAAGGGCAAGAAATATGAACCCTTCTTTCATGCATTTGTTGGGAGGGGGGTTGTAGGGCATGATGAAAACCGGCCAACAAGAGTATGAAGTTGAACTGTTGTCGTAAGGAGTGAAACCATCAGTGGACAAGCCTAGACGAACACTCCTAGCGTCTCTTGCAAATTCTGGGTCAAAACGATCCAGAGCCTTCCAAGCATCGCCATCTGATGGATGCATCATAATGTCTGGATCTTGGCTCTCACGTTCTCCTTCCTTATGCCACAACATTAGCTTCGCAGTTTCTGGGGTTAAAAACAGACGTTTAAGCCTTGGGGTGATGGGCATATATCGAAGCTGTTTAACTGCCACTTTTGTAGCAAAAGTAGCTCCATCCTCTTTTAGTACCTCCGCATATCTTGATTTACCGCATATCTGACAATGGGTGGCCGATTCATATTCCTTCCAGAACAACATGCAATTGTCTTCGCACACATCAATCTTCTTATACTTCATCCCAAGACCGGACACGATCTTTTTAGACTGATATAAGTCTTTTGGCATCTTATGGTTCGATGGGCTGAGATCAATAATCAGATTGATTATATCGTTATAGCAGTTATTCGAGAAGTTATACTTTGCCTTCATTGCCATAAGACGTGTAACCACCTGCAACACGGTCACAGTGGTGTCATCATGCACTTTTTCCTCTGACGCGTGAAGAAGCTTATAAAACTCCTGCACTTCCTCTGGTGTACCCTGTTCCGAGGCCAATGTTGGATACTCTCTACTAATATCAGCCACCAAGTCATCCATCCGATCCTCCTCATCATCATCAATTCTTTCTGACTCTGTGATATTCTGCTCTACTTCTCCATGTGAGCGCCACACAAGATAGTTAGGCATAAACCCATTCTTGCAAAGGTGATGCTCCAGTTCTTCGATCTTTCTCACATACTTAAAATTCCGACACTTGGTACACGGACACTTCACCACACGAGGTCCACCGGAAAATGCGAGATCCACGAATTGTTTTGCAACCCTAACCCATTCCTTTGAGTGACCTAGAGTCACGCTATTGAATCCATCATACATCGCCCTTCTTCTATTGTCATCCATTTCCAAAACTAAATAACCCAATGTATAAAAAAAGTGTAAATAAACATCATTAAGCATATAAACGTAAATAAAAAATGTGTAAATAAACATCATTAAGCATACAAACATAAATAAAAAATGTGTAAATAAACATCATTAAGCCCTTCTTCTATTAGGAAGGATCACTAGACATAAAAAACATTTAACCAAACATTGAACCTAACATTGATTAATTTACAATGAACAAGAAATTATGCATCAATTGTAACAACTAGCCAAAATCATGCATCAAATTTTAACTAACAAACTAATTCTAATAATATGCATCAAAGAAAGAAGAAAAATACCTTCACGGAGACCGTCAAGGTGGTGATGGTCGAGGAGACGCGGGCCGACTGTAGTTAGAGTGGAGAGAGAGACCGGAGACTAGAGTCAAATGGGCCTACAATTAGATGGAAACACGGCTTTAGGTTTCATAAAAAATGCAACAGTCATCATCAGTTGAAGAACTTAATTTGTTTACACATTTTCACATATATGTTTCCTGCAAAGCACCAACAAAGAACACAAATAAACCAAAAAGAGTAATTCCTTCATCTAAATAGATATACGTAGGTAGAAGAAAACTTTGATGTACTCTTCTACTATATAATCCTGTGGGCCTAATTAATTGGGTATTCCTCCTAACAAATTTGTGCAGCTGAATTTTCAAAATTCAATATAAGCCTGAACAACATGACAAACACACCGAAAACTGCAGACCATGAACAAACCACGACAGAATGAAATGGGTAACATGTATTTGGATAGGTGTCAAGTCTGATTGTTTGGGGGATGCATGATTCAGTTGGAATTATTTGGATAGGTGTCAAGTCTGATTAATTGTACCTGCAATAGAAATGACTGACCTACCCCATACAATTTATATTCATTATTTGGATAGGTGTCAAGTCTGTAGCCTAGATGCATGATTCAGTTGGAATTATGCAGTGCCGTGTCTCAAGTACTCAGTTCTGGCTGTTCCACATGTACATGCATGTCAGGTATAGAAAAACGAAAAACTTTGTGGCTAGGCTGATTTCTGACAATCAAACCTTCACTGATGATGATGAGAAGGCCATGCTTGTGGATGACTACTATACTAGACTCTTGGACAGCAGGGTGGAAAGGTCGCTTTCTATTGATCTAGATTATCTGGGGCTGCCTAGCCACAGTTTAGAAGAGTTGGACTCACCATTTACTGAAAAGGAGGTATGGGAAATAATTAAACAATTGCCTTCTGATAAGACTCCTAGGCCAGATGGCTTTACTGGCAGGTTCTATAAAGCATGTTGACCAATTATCAAGGAAGATGTGATGGCAGTTATATCTGCAATTTGGAGCAGGAAGTTTGCTGGTTTTCATAGGTTTAATTCAGCACTTAGCACCCTTATCCCTAATAAGGAGAGTGCTGAGGAAGTGAATGATTTTTGCCCTATTAGCCTAGTTCACAGCATTGCAAAAATTATCACCTAGTTGATGGCTTTCAGACTTACTCAAAAGCTGCAGGGAATGGTCTCAATGCAGCAAATTGCTTTTATTAAGGGCAGATTTATTCAAGACAATTTTATGCTAGTTCAGCAACGTGCTCAGTCTGCATTATGTGCACACAGTAGTTCAAGAAAAAATAGCAAGAAGGAGATAAATGAACTAGAAGATTGTGCTGCATTAACAGGGCAGTTACAACCTTTTGTCAAAGAAGAAGTTTTGGTCCCTATATTCAATGTAATGATGACTAACATTATTTTAGCCTCACGATTTTCTTTAACGGTCTGGCTTTGTAATTGGTAACTAATCCTCAACTGTTCATGATTTCAGGGAACTTTTCCCTGTACTGCAGAACAGTTCTTCAGTATTCTTTTAAGTGATGATTCAAATTACATAACAGAGTGTCGAACGGATCGGAAGGATAAAGATATAAATGTAGGTATCCAGCTCATTGCCAGCCTTAACCCATGGTATCTAGAGTAATGACGACATGGGAGGGGAGACGGCGCAGACATTTATCAGTTTCTTGTAGTGGAGATCCCATATGAGCATTATACATCTACAAATATAATAAGCTTGAGTTTTATTTTAAACTAATGTATATATAGAGTTTATACTAAACAACTGGAAAACATATTTTAAATAGGAGAACCACTTTTCTCGGAAAATCGGCTCCCATAGAGAATCCAGAGCCGTAGGAACTCTAGAAAATAAGCCCACAAGTTAACTTCCTCCAATCATAGATCCTTTGTATTTTCCAGATAAGTTTTAAACTAGCCCTCCTCTTTAGTTTTGAATAGAAGGGCAATAGTTAAAAGTTCGCAGATATATCTGACTATGGCAATAGAATAAACCTTGTTGGTATACCGATCAAGTGAAGCTCCTTGAGTTTGACATCATGTCGGTAAAAGTAGTGGAGAGCATCATGGGGATGGGGGATTTGGCCCCTGCCATTAATAATTTAAACACAACGCGGAAACCTTGGTACTGCAGGAATTATAGTTTAACTGCCTTTATCCAAATCAATTACAATGTGCATCGGACAGTTGAAAAAAGAGAGATAAAGAACTCATGTTTGCTTTAAAAACTTAGACCTGGCGAATCAAACTAAGCACACAAAACAACAGAATTTTGGTGCCTTCTGCAGAGGTCTATCAATATTAAAAAATAAAGATGGAGACTGATATAGTTCTCTAGATTCTGTCTACCTAATAATCCTGAAGATGTTCATTAAATTGGTACTTCTTGCAACGTGAAGGTAATAAAGTGTGACATCTTACAGCAGGAGCGATTCTTGTGCTTGTGAGAGGGAAAATAAATTTTGTATTGTTGTATTCTAAGTGACTGATATGGAATATAATTGAGTATTGAGTCCACACTCTTGTTATTAAAATAAAAAACATATGGATATATCATGAGTACTTTTCTATGGGGAATATAGTTGAGCAATCTTTTTCCAGGAATATAATGACTGTTTGCGTAGAAGTATATACGATGAAGTCAAAATCCTATGAAGCTCTTATTAAACATATAGAGAAGCGGCATGATGATCCATACATTATAAAAATAAAATGGCGAGGCCTACATTATTGGTGGCACTTGTGACAACAAAACAACCATAGAATAATATACTTGCAGTAAGAATATACAGGCATGCTCCCCTAGATTCAATACTGGGGAGATTCATTAGTAAACTCTTGCTAGAAAAGTTTGTTTATGATTGTTTTTTAGATTGCTTTCTCGTAGACCTTTTGCTTCCATAAGGTTTAACAAAACAGGAAGCTAAACTGAATTTAGTTCATACACCATACAGTGAGATAGCAACAATCCAGATTATACCAATTAGACAAATAACAATCCAGATTATACCAATTATAACAATCCAGAATACTGGTAGCTGAATGTCAGTAACATATCCACGAACGGAGTAGTTCCCCAAGGCAGACACACGCACACGCAGCTAGTCAAATTTGTTCGGAGTCGGAGGTGAGGGGAAGTAATCTCACCTGAAGTAAAGCAAGCTCCGAAGCCTGGAGCATGAAGGGGACCGATCGATTTGGCCAGCAAGGGGAGGGGAGCGCGCATGCAGTGCTGAGCTCTCCTCCTCTCCTAGTCTCCTGCCTGCTTGCCTGCTGGGCTTATCCGCCTGCCGGTGCTGGAGCAACACGTAGCTGGGCTAGAGTGGAATGGGAGCGGACAACGGAGTACTCGAGTCGGCGCGCGGGGGGCACGCGGGGTGGCGGCGGGGCGCTGGCGGCGAGCGCGCGGCTGGCAGGTAGCGGTGGGCGCGCGCGGTAGACAGAGGGAAAGAAGAGAGACACACCGGGTTAGGGATTTAGGTCTTCGGTTAAGTTCGACGGTGTCCACGTGGCCCACGAATTTAACTTAAGAACGTGGGTACCCACGTTCCTAATACGATAAGTTCGACGGTTCTAGCACGGGCCTACGAATTTAATTTTAGAACGTGGGTACCCACGTTCTTAAATTAACCCACGAACATAACTCAATTAAGAACGTCGGTACCCACGTTCTTAAATTAACCCACGAACATTTATTAGTTTCTTGTAGTGTGAGTCCACTTGTGTTGGCACTCAATCACCAAAATACTTAGAAATGGCCCAAGGGCACATTTCCCTTTCAATCTCCCCCTTTTTGGTGATTTATGCCAACACAATAAAAAGCAACTAAAGGAAGTGCAACATCAATACAAATGAGAACTCAAAATTGTTTTGATTCAAATTTGGCATATATGGATCATTCTTTGCCACCACTTGGTTTGTTTTTGCAAATCCAACTCAATTTCCTATCTCTAAGTCAAACACACTTGTTGAAACATAAAGAGAGATATTTCAAGAGAAATTGATCAAAGATTCAAAAACTCCCCCTTTTCCCATAATCAAGCCTTCTCCCCACATGAGACCAACTTGTGACAAAAGAGACAATTAAAATTTTGACAAACAAAAACTCTAACTCTACTTTTTCAAAATCCTCAAGTGGTAGCTGATCCATTTCTTGCTTTGGCCTTATTTTCTCCCCCTTTGGCATCAAGCACCAAAACGGGATCAATTTTGGCCCTTTAACCCCATTGCCTCACCAAAATCTTCAACTAAGAGTAAAAAGGCAATAAGAGTACACAGATGAACTTGGAATTAGTTACTCTTTTATCGGAGTGCAGTGGAAGTCTTGCATGGTCCAAGTCCACCTTTCCATTTCAAACCTCCTTTGAGACTAAATTAAGAAAACTCAAGTACACAGTTAGCCTCAAAGGGTCAAGTTGTAGCACATCTCCCCCTAAATATGTGCATCACTTGCAAATGGACTTGTGAGGTCCGGGGAGTGCTTGTACAACTTGAGCACCATAAATAAACAACACAATGCATTAAGGAACATGATCAAGGCATAAAACACATGTATGCTATAAATCAATCCAGGTTCCGTGAATCTAAGACATTTAGCTCACTACGCAGCTTGCAAAAGGTCGACTCATCTAGAGGTTTGGTAAAGATATCGGCTAGCTGGTTCTCGGTGCTAACATGAAACACTTCGATATCCCCCTTTTGCTGGTGGTCTCTCAAAAAGTGATGCCGGATGTCTATGTGCTTTGTGCGGCTGTGTTCAACAGGATTATCCGCCATGCGGATAGCACTCTCATTATCACATAGGAGTGGGACTTTGCTCAGATTGTAGCCAAAATCCCTGAGGGTTTGCCTCATCCAAAGTAGTTGTGCGCAACACTGTCCTACGGCAACATACTCGGCCTCAGCGGTGGATAGGGCAACGGAGGTTTGTTTCTTAGAGCTCCACGACACCAGGGACCTTCCTAAGAATTGGCACGTCCCCGATGTACTCTTCCTATCGACCTTACATCCAGCATAGTCGGAGTCTGAATATCCAATTAAGTCAAAGGTAGACCCCTTTGGATACCAGATCCCGAAGCAAGACGTAGCGACTAAATATCTAAGAATTCGCTTCACCGCCACTAAGTGACATTCCCTTGGATCGGATTGAAATCTAGCACACATGCATACACTCAGCATGATATCCGGTCTACTAGCACATAAGTAAAGTAAAGACCCTATCATACACTGGTATGCCTTTTGATCAACGGACTTACCTCCTTTGTTGAGGTCGGTGTGTCCGTCGGTTCCCATCGGAGTCTTTGCGGGCTTGGCGTCCTTCATCCCAAACCGCTTGATCAAGTCTTGCGTATACTTCGTTTGGGAGATGAAGGTCCCATCCTTGAGTTGCTTCACTTGGAACCCAAGGAAATAGCTTAGCTCGCCCATCATCGACATCTCAAACTTTTGAGTCATCACCCTCCTAAACTCTTCACAAGACTTTTGGTTAGTAGAACCAAATATTATGTCATCGACATAAATTTGGCACACAAAAAGATCACCATCACAAGTCTTAGTAAAAAGAGTTGGATCGGCTTTCCCAACCTTGAAAGCATTAGCAATTAAAAAGTCTCTAAGGCATTCATACCATGCTCTTGGGGCTTGCTTAAGTCCATAGAGCGCCTTAGAGAGCTTACATACGTGGTCGGGGTACCGTTCATCCTTAAAGCTAGGGGGTTGTTCCACGTACACCTCCTCCTTGATTGGCCCGTTGAGGAAAGCGCTCTTCACATCCATTTGGAACAACCTGAAAGAATGGTGAGTAGCATAGGCTAACAATATACGAATTGACTCTAGCCTAGCCACAGGAGCAAAAGTCTCCTCAAAGTCCAAACCTGCGACTTGGGCATAACCTTTTGCCACAAGTCGTGCCTTGTTCCTTGTCACCACCCCATGCTCGTCTTGTTTGTTGCGGAACACCCACTTGGTTCCCACAACATTTTGCTTGGGACGAGGCACCAGTGTCCAAACTTCATTTCTCTTGAAGTTGTTGAGCTCCTCTTGCATGGCCAACACCCAGTCCGGATCTTGCAAGGCCTCTTCTACCCTGAAAGGCTCAATAGATGAGACAAAGGAGTAATGCTCACAAAAATTAACTAATCTAGAACAAGTAGTTACTCCCTTGCTTATGTCACCCAATATTTGGTCGACGGGATGATACCTTTGAATCGTCGCTCGAACTTGGGTTGGAGGTGCCGGTTGCGCTTCTTCCTGAACATCTTGTGCTCCCCCTTGATCACACGCCTCTTCTTGATGAACCTGTTCATCGTCTTGAGTTGAGGGATGCACCATTGTTGAGGAAGAAGGTTGATCTTGCTCCTTTTGTTCCAGTGGCCTCACATCTCCAATCGCCATGGTGTGCATTGCGGCCGTTGGAATGTCTTCTTCATCTACATCATCAAGATCAACAACTTGCTCTCTTGGAGAGCCATTAGTCTCATCAAATACAACGTCGCTAGAGACTTCAACCAAACCCGATGATTTGTTGAAGACCCTATACACCTTTGTATTTGAGTCATAACCTAACAAAACCCTTCTACAGCATTGGGAGCAAACTTAGAATTTCTACCTTTCTTCACTAGAATATAACATTTTCTCCCAAATACACGAAAGTACGATACATTGGGTTTGTTACCGGTTAGAAGCTCATATGACGTCTTCTTGAGGAGGCGATGAAGGTAGACCCGGTTTATGGCGTGGCAAGTCGTGCTCACGGCTTCCGTCCAAAACCGTTCGGGCGTCTTGAATTCACCAAGCATCGTCCTCGCCATGTCTAGTAGCGTCCTGTTCTTCCTCACTACCACACCATTTTGTTGTGGTGTGTAGGGAGCGGAGAACTCGTGCTTGATTCCTTCCTCCTCAAGATACTCCTCCACTTGAAGGTTCTTGAACTCGGACCCATTGTCGCTCCTTATCTTCTTCACTTTGAGCTCAAACTCGTTTTGGGCTCTCCTTAGGAAGCACTTGAGGGTCCCTTGGGTTTCAGATTTATCCTGCAAAAAGAATACCCAAGTGAAGCGGGAAAAATCATCAACTATAACAAGACCATACTTACTTCCTACTATACTTAGATAGGCGACGGGTCCGAAGAGGTCCATATGAAGTAACTCCAGGGGTCTTGA
This sequence comes from Zea luxurians, assembly GCA_029449295.1. Lineage (NCBI taxonomy): Eukaryota > Viridiplantae > Streptophyta > Magnoliopsida > Poales > Poaceae > Zea > Zea luxurians. The sequence goes on along the minus strand of JAOPSE010000005.1, from coordinate 4,007,387 downwards.
TGTTGTCATCACATTTTTGGCATGATGAGAGCTTCCCACCTGTTTACCTGCTTGACAAGCTGCACAAGGTCTATCTTTTTCGAAAGTTACATTAGTTAGACCTATCACGTGTTCTCCCTTTAGAAGCTTGTGAAGGTTCTTCATCCCCACATGTGCCAAACGGCGATGCCACAGCCAGCCCATGCTAGTCTTAGCAATTAAGCATGCATCTAGACCGGCCTCCTCTTTTGCAAAATCAACTAAATAAAGTTTGCCGTCTAGTACACCCTTAAAAGCTAATGAACCGTCACTTCTTCTAAAGACAGACACATCTACATTTGTGAATAAACAGTTATATCCCATATTACACAGTTGACTCACAGACAACAAGTTATATCCAAGCGACTCAACTAAGAACACATTCGAAATAGAGTGCTCGGATGAAATAGCAATTTTTCCTAACCCTTTCACCTTGCCTTGGTTCCCATCACCGAATATGATTGAATCTTGGGGATCCTTGTTCTTGACGTAGGAAGAGAACATCCTCTTTTCCCCCGTCATGTGGTTTGTGCATCCGCTATCGATAATCCAGCTTGAGCCCCCGGATGCATAAACCTGCAAGGCAAATTTAGGCTTGGGTCTTAGGTACCCAACTCTTGTTGGGTCCTACAAGGTTAGTTACAATAGTCTTAGGGACCCAAATGCAAGTCTTGTCTCCCTTACATTTGGCCCCTAATTTCCTAGCAATTACCTTCTTATCCTTTCTACAAATAGCAAAGGAAGCATTGCAAGCATAATAAATTGTAGAAGGTTCATTCATTACTTTCCTAGGAACATGAACAATATTTCTTCTAGGCATAGCATTTTTCCTAGCCAAATTTCTATGATGCATAGAAGAACTAGAAGCAAACATTGCATTTGAATCATAAGCATGTGAAACAACATCATTGCAACTCCTATCATGATGAACATTCCTAGAATATCTCCTATCATGGTATAAGAAAGCATGGTTCTTTTGAATACTATTTGCCATAGGGGCCTTTCCTTTCTCCTTGATGGAGATGGAAGCCTTATGGCTTGTTAAGTTCTTGACTTCCCTCTTGAAGCCAAGACCATCCTTAATTGAGGGGTGTCTACCAACCGTGTAGGCATCCCTTGCAAATTTTAGTTTATCAAAATCATTTTTGCTAGTCTTAAGTTGGGCATTAAGACTAGCCACTTCATCATTCAATTTAGAAATTGAAACTAGGTGTTCACTACAAGCATCAATATTAAAATCTTTACACCTATTGCAAATTGCAACATGTTCTACACAAGATGTTGATTTATTGGCTATTTCTAACTTAGCATTCAAATCATCATTTATGCTCTTTAAGCTAGAAATAGAGTCATGGCATGTAGACAATTCACAAGAGAGCATTTCATTTCTTTTAATTTCTAACGCAAGGGAGTTTTGTGCCTCTACAAACTTATCATGCTCATCATATAAGAGATCCTCTTGCTTTTCTAACAATCTATTTTTATCATTCAAAGCATCAATCAATTCATTTATTTTATCAATCTTAGTTCTATCTAGGCCCTTGAATATTAGCATAGTCTATTTCATCATCATCACTAGACTCATCCTCACTAGAAGAAGCATAAGTGGATTTTCGAGAGTTTACCTTCTTCTCCTTTGCCATGAGGCAGGTGTGATGCTCATTGGGGAAGAGGGACGCTTTGTTAAAGGCGGTGGCGGCGAGTCCTTCGTTGTCGGAGTCGGACGACGAACAATCTGAGTCCCACTCCTTTCCAAGGTGTGCCTCGCCCTTAGCTTTCTTGTAAACCTTCTTCTTTTCCCTCTTGTTCCCTTGTTCCTGGTCACTATCATTATCGGGACAATTAACGATAAAATGACCAATCTTACCACATTTGAAGCATGAGTGCTTCCCCTTTGTCTTGGTCTTGTTGGGATGCTCCTTGCGACCCCTTAGCGCCGTCTTGAAGCGCTTGATGATGAGGGCCATCTCTTCCTCATTGAGTCCCGCCGCCTCAACTTGTGACACCTTGCTAGGTAGCGCCTCCTTGCTCCTCGTTGCTTTGAGAGCAACGGTTTGAGGCTCGTGGATTGGACCATTCAAAGCATCATCAATGTATCTAGCCTCCTTGATCATCATCCGCCCGCTCACGAACTTTCCAAGTATCTCCTCGAGCGTCATCTTGGTGTACCTAGGATTTTCACGAATATTGTTCACAAGATGCGGATCAAGGACAGTAAAAGACCGTAGCATTAGGCGGACGATGTCGTGTTCGTCCATCGCATGCTTCCATAGCTCCTTATTTTGTTGACGAGGGTCTTGAGCCGGTTGTACGTTTGGGTTGGCTCCTCGCCCCTGATCATTGCGAATCTCCCAAGTTCGCCCTCCACCAACTCCATTTTGGTGAGCATGGTGACGTCGTTCCCCTCATGTGAGATTTTGAGGGTGTCCCAAATCTTCTTGGCGTTATCCAAGCCGCTCACCTTATGGTATTCATCCCTGCACAATGAAGCTAGAAGAACAGTAGTAGCTTGTGCATTTTTGTGAATTTGCTCATTAATAAACATGGGACTATCACTGCTATCAAATTGCATTCCCCTCTCTACTATCTCCCATATGCTTGGATGGAGAGAGAACAAGTGACTACGCATTTTGTGACTCCAAAATCCGTAGTCCTCTCCATCAAAGTGAGGAGGTTTACCAAGTGGAATGGAGAGTAAATGAGTATTTGCATTTTGCGGAATACGAGAATAATCAAAAGAGAAGTTTGAATTGACCGTTTTCTTTTTCTCGTAGTTATCGTCGTCTTTTTGGGAAGAAGAGAACTCGTCGCTGTCGTCGTAGTAGACGATCTCCTTGATGCGCCTTGTTTTCTTTTTCTTCCTGTCTTTTCTTTTGTGGCTTGAGCCCGAGTCAGTAGGTTTGTCATCTTTTGGATCATTGACGAAGGAATCCTTCTCCTTATCATTGACCACCATCCCCTTGCCCCTAGGATCCATCTCTTCGGGCGATTAGTCCCTTTCTTGAAGAGAACGGCTCTGATACCAATTGAGAGCACCTAGAGGGGGGTGAATAGGTGATCCTGTAAAACTTAAAACTTAACGCCACAAACTTGATCAAGAGTTAGTATAATGAAATCAAGTGAGTAGAGAGGAGAACTCTTGTGAAGCACAATAGACACAATAAGGACAAGCACAAGAGACACGAGGATTTATCCCGTGGTTCGGCCAAGTACAAAACTTGCCTACTCCACGTTGTGGCGTCCCAACGAACGAGAGTTGCACTCAACTCCTCTCAAGTGATCCAAAGATCAACTTGAATACCACGGTGTTCTTCTTTACTTTGCTCTTTTCCCGTTTGCGAGGAATCTCCACAACTTGGAGTCTCTCGCCCTTACAATAAGAATCAATATGAAGCACAAGAGTAAGGGAGGGAAGCAACACACTCAAATCCACAGCAAATACGCACACACAAGATCAAGACTTGAGCTCAAGACAATATCTCGAGGTTCTCACTAGAACAGAGCTCAAATCACTAAGAATGTCGAACAAGTGCGTAGGAATGAAGTGTGAGTGATCAACAATGCTCAAGGAATGCTTGGTCTTCTCCTCCATGCGCCTAGGGGTCCCTTTTATAGCCCCAAGGTAGCTAGGAGCCGTTGAGAGCATTTCAAGAAGGCAATTCTTGCCTTCTGTCGCCTGGCGCACCGGACAGTCCGGTGCACCACCGGACACTGTCCGGTGCGGATCTCTTTCCTTATTTGGCGAAGCCGACCGTTGCAGATTCCTAGTCGTTGGCACACCGGACACTGTCCGGTGCACACCGGACAGTCCGGTGCCTCTTCTGACCGTTGGCACTTGCCACGCGTCGCGCGCGGATTATGCGGCCGACTGTTGGCTCACCGGACAGTCTGGTGATTTATAGTCGTACGCTGTTAATTGCTTCCCGAGAGCAGCCAGTTGACAGTCGCCGGCCTGGCACACCGGACACTGTCCGGTGCACCACCGGACAGTCCGGTGCACCCAGACCGAGCTGTCTTTGGCTAATCAAAGTCATCTCATTTCCAACTTGATTTCTCCTGTTTCCAGCACTTAGACACAATACATTAGTCTCCAAAACAATGTACTAAGTCTTAGAAACATACCTTTTTACTTGATTTGCACTTTATCCATAGATTAACATGAGTCCACTTGTTTTGGCACTCAATCACCAAAATACTTAGAAATGGCCCAAGGGCACATTTCCCTTTCACTTCTTCACCGTTTTATTTTTCGGTGTTCACCGTTTATTTTTCAGTGTAAGTTCTGCATCCCCTTAGGAACGTCTTTTGAACTTCTTTGCCTTCTATTTTGGTGGTATAAGTTCTGCATCCCCTTAGGAACGACTTTTGAACTTCTTTGCCTTATATTTCGGCAGTATTTGGCTCTGCATTCCCTTTGGAACGACTTTTGAGCAGAAAACTTACGCTGTGCTCCCTTAGGAACGACTTTTTGTAGCTTCGGTAATTTTAGCTCTACATTCCCTTAGGAACGACTTTTGAGCTTTGACAATTTTAGCTTTGCATTCCCTTAGGAACGACTTTTGAGCTTCGGCAATTTTTGAGCTTCGGCAATTTTTGAGCTTCGTAAGTATGTGAAGAAGATATATTCCATTCTGATAGAAGCAAAATCATTATAAGAAATTAAAACTAAATTTACATTGCTTGTTCCTTATTAAAAAACAAAATGACAGAACATAAAAGTATTTCAGAGGCAGGATATCGCTCAATAAATGTGTTTTGATTCTGGCACAGTACTGTTGACTGTACGAGCTTCGGATTCCTCCCTGATTCACGTTGTTGTTGGGAGTGTTGGCGCCCTTCTAGCTGCTGGCTTCGGGAATAGGTAGGTTGCAGTGGTGGTGGTGGTGGGAGCTGAGGCCAAGAAGCCTGTGAATGGCTAGCCGAAGCAACAGAAGCTGCAGGATGATTGCCCACATATTCTGGTATGTAGGGAGAGTGGCACGAAGCAGTGTGCAAGACCTGCTTCGGTGGATTCTGCCGAGCTTCGGCTTCTGCGATCTCCTTTTGCTTCAGAATAGTGATTTGGCACATTCTTGTAGTATGGCCCTTGTCCTCACCACAGAATAAGCAATAGATTTTCCTAGGCTGATCCCCATATCTTCCTCTGAAGCCCCTGGTGCCTCTGTCCCTTGGAGCTGGCGGCCTGAAGGAGCTTTGTTGCTGCCCCGAAGACTGTGAGGTGTATTGTGGCCTCTGAAGCTGGCTTCCTTTGTTATCATTCTAACTGGAGCTATGGATTGATCTGACATGCCTAGGGTGGATTCTTTCTCCAAAGCCCCTGGTTATCTCAGAGAATCTGTAAGCTTCCTCCCTTCTTTGGTGAAAGTCGTTGTCAGCCCGGATGTACTCATCCATTTTCTGAAGCAGCTTCTTCAGAGTCTGGGGGGGGCTTCCTGGCGAAGTATTGAGCCGTAGGTCCTGGCCGAAGACCCTTGATCATGGCCTCAATGACAATTTCATTGGGCACTGTGGGCGCTTGTGCTCTCAGTAGCAAGAACCTTCGGACATACGCCTGAAGGTATTCCTCATGGTCTTGCGTGCACTGGAACAAGGCCTGAGCTGTGACTGCTTTGTCTGAAAGCCTTGGAAACTGGTAACCAGCATGTCCTTAAGCTTCTGCCACGACATGATTGTCCCTGGTCAAAGGGAAGAATACCATGTCTGGGCTACGTTCTGGACTGCCATGACGAAGGACTTTGCCATGACAGCTGCATTGCCTCCGTATGAGGATATTGTTGCCTCATAGCTCATCAAAAATTACTTTGGGTCCGAGTGCCCATCGTACATGGGTAGCTGGGGTGGCTTGTAGGATTGTGGCCATGGGATAGCCTGCAATTCTGTTGCCAAGGGAGAAGTATCATCAAAAGTGAAGGTATCATGATTAAAATCATTGTACCATCCATCTTCATTGAATAAGCCTCTTGACGAAGCTCCCTGTGTTGGGGCCTTCGGTCTTGATCATCTTGAGCAAGATGACGCACTTCCTCAGTAGCTTCATCGATCTTCCTTTGAAGATCGGCCAACCGAGTCATCTTCTCCTTTTTCCTTTGCACCTGTTGGTGGATGATTTCCATGTCCCTGATCTCCTGGTCCAACTCTTCCTCCTGGAATGTTGGACTAGTGGCCTTTCTCTTCTGGCTTCGAGCCTCTCGGAGAGAGAGAGAGTCTCCTGGTTTGTGTCCAGTGGCTGCAGTGCAGCCCCTTGCGCTGTTATCTTCTTCGGTGGCATGACGAAAGTAGATGTTTTACCGAAGGTTGTGGAAGTGAGTACACCAGAGGTGGGCGCCAATGTTGGGGACTTGTTCTCAAATGCTATGAATTAAGAACAAGGCAACACAAAAAGAGGTTAATGGTTAATGTCCTTCGTCCTTCGAAACATTATTTCCCTTAGGATATAACGATCTTCGGACGAAGGTCATGAAGGACATACCTTCATCATCACGGTTTACAATGATAAAAGGAGAAGCATATGAAATATGAGAGAATAACATAAATAATCACATAACATTATTTACATGCCCTTATTATATAATCATGAATGAATAAGAACAATATTAAATTACATTTGTACCTTCGGCTTGACAGAAGGTGAAAGTACAAGCGTGACGCACGAGTGAGTACAAGTCAGCGTGAACAGTACGGGGGTACTATTCAACTATTTATAGGCACAGGACACAGCCTGTGTAAAATTACACTCATGCCCTTCATATTTAGTACTAACTTAAGAACAATCTGTCGAGGTCTAAATGGTTTTTTCCTCCTTAAGTCAGTTTCTTTTTCTGCTATTGAGCCGAAGCTTCCTTGCGCACAGCTTCGGCACTGGTTCAACCTTCGTTCTGATCCTGGTTTCCATATTGTGTACAGCTTCATCCCATGTCCGAAGATTCCTGCACATATATTATGCTTTGGGAAACATTGTTAGTCATGTTTTTGAGGACCTTCGGAAGACAAAGGCCCCCAACAGTAGCGGCTTCAGCTTCAGCACTTGCAGCAGACACTATTCTGGATGCCGAGGCTAGAGGTGGTGTTCGCTCAATAGCTTGCATGACATCGACAATTCTTCGTCTTTTTACCTTCAGTCTTCTCCTTTACGGCCGAAGGTTGATCCTTCTTCTGTAAAAGTTTCGTCAATTCCGGTCCCAGGGGACTTAGCAGCTTGATTGACAAGGAATCAGTCATTACCTTTAAAATTTCTGCTATTTTAGCAGGAGGAGGCGTTGAAGGAGCTTCTTCTCTTGCCTCAGCTACCTTCGGCTTAGAAGACGAAGTAGTGTCAAGCTTCCACTTTTTGGAGATTGTCGCCTTCGGCTCAGGAGCTGATTTTGCCTTCTTCGAAATATTCTCATCCTCCTTTACTAGCCTCGCAGCTTGTCTATTTAGAATACTCACAATCCTTTTCCTTTTCATACCTTCGGCACCCTTGTCAAGCCTTTCATAGTTTGGATATTCAAAATCGAGCGTGTCCATCACGCGATTCAGCCTTCGTTTTGGCCGGGTGCCGAAGGCAGCAGTCATTAACTGGTCCTCCTTCTTGGTGTAGTTGCCAAGGATTTCATTGCACATAATTTCAATCATTTCTAACCACTCTTGGCATGGCTTCTTGAACTCTTTCTCAAACTTGAAACGGTAAGGGAGCCAAACAAGTTCGTGCTTTTTGCCCCCATTCTTCTTCTTGGGCATCCCCCAACCACTAGAGGTCGGAAATACTCTATTTGCCAAGAATTCTTGCACCAGATCTCTAGTGCTGACTTCGGTCGCTACCACTCTAAACTCTACTTCGGCTACTTGGCACGGGGAGCCAAGCTGCATATGGCACAAGGGCCTTGTCATTCCGAAGCTCAATATCAGCTTCTCCCTCTTCTTCTCGTCTGCCTTCATATAGAACCATTCACTTTTCCAACCAGTTGGCCACTTAATACGGTAGATAAGAACCGGTGCCTTTGTATCCTTTCGATACGCAAAATTGTAGCAACCAAAATTCTCATGAAGGCCATCTACCCTGGCCTTCGTCTGGTAATGCAGCTCGTGCACCCGACAGAAAGCTTCGGCATTAGGACTCATCCCCTGGCTTCGGAGGGCCCAGATGTAGACACTAAGTCTAACAATTGCATTGGGTGTCAATTGATGAAGGTATATTTCAAAGTTCTTCAAAACCTCTCCTATTATATCATATAAAGGGAACCGAAGCCCTGCTCTGAAAAAGATTTTGAACACAACAACTTCATCATCCTTCAGCTCTGGAATCACTTCCTCGCCAGCAAAACGAACAAGTTTACTCTTAGCCTCCCCAAAGTAGCCCAATTTTTCATTATAACCATATCATCTGTCGTCAAAGTAGATCTGCCAAATTCAAGGTGTCTAGGTTTTGCTGGGCTTAGGATAGTGTAATCCTCTTCATCTTCATTATCGCTCCCTTCTCCAACTGCGATTTGTTCAGCTTCAGCGGTCGAGGTGCCTTCGGCAACAGGCTCTTCTGGCACAACAAGACCCGATTGCCTCATCACCTCTGATATTGGTGCTGTCTCAGTTACTTCAGCATCGTCTCCCTCACGAGACACTCTAGCAGTCGATCGTACATTCGTACTCTGGCCATTTCAATGTTTTCGCTTTTTTGAGACAAAGCTAATCTCAAGTGTCGAAGCGTTCGCTCGAAAATGCAATGCAGAAAGCTTCGGCTATGGTTAAATTTTTAACAGCACAATAGTGCAATAGGCAATGAATGTTGTGGTAACTCCTCACAAACTCGTCTGTTCATATAGTGTTGCAGGGGGGAGGCGAACCGCCATGCCGCTCGCACTCGCTGAGCGGTGGACCGTCCCGCGTCTCTCACACTCTCGCCTTCTGTTGAGCCGAAGGTATCAATGAAATCTAAATATTACGAGCATTTATTCATGTTTATAAAATGAAATAAGAATGTAAGTAATCTATTTCCACATTGTCATTATTTACATTCTTATGTATTACATGTTTCTCCATTTATATTCATTTACCGAGAAGATGAAGTTACGCCCTTCATGACCTTCGTCCGAGGATCATTATGTCTCAAGGGAGATAATGTCTCGAAGGACGAAGGTCCTTATCCATTAACAATTGTGTTGCTTTGTTCTTGGTGTATAGCATTCGAGAACAAGGACCAACACATCCTAACAAGAGCATGATGAGCTATAGTAGAAAATTGGAATTATTGCGTATGGATTTATTTGGACCTACCACATATATAAGTATTGGTGACAACAAGTATGCTTTTGTAAGTTGTGGATGAATTCACAAGGTTAACATGGATTTTCTATCTCAATGACAAGAGCGAAGTCTTCATCATATACTCATGGTATAGTTGAAGTATATAATGTCGAGTTTGTTGAATCAAATGGATCTTATGACAAAGATGATGGGAAAATATCTTGTGCAATCATTTATATTGGTGCAAGCATGCAATCAATCAATCTGGTGCATCCAATCTAGATCCAATGATGAATGTTACTTTACATTTAACCTCTTCCACTTGAAACCTAGTACTTATTTTACTTTTAACCACTTCCATATAAAACCATTGAATATAGATTAGATGTTCTGGATAGTTTGATTGCACACTTGCACCAAATGAGTGATTGCACAGGTTATACCCTCAAATATGATAGTCCATAGGATGTGAGAGGTATTCAACTTAGCAATAAACATAGCAATCGGTGATGTGAAGCCAAGAGAGGTAATTGTGGTAGAAGATGGCAGAGATAAATAAGTAATCCCTCCACCAAGTGTGTCGAACAAAGATCAATGTACCACAAGTGGATCTTAAGATGAAAGTCAACAAGATCAACAATTGATTTGTTCAACTTATATGGCACAAAAAAAGTGGAATGCGGTGGCGTGGGCGCGGCAGAGGCGTGACGGTGCGCCTGGACAGCAGGCGCATCGTGGACGACGGCATGGCTGCAGTTGCAGCAGGAGAGGAGACTGCTCGCTGCTGGTGGGTTGCTCTGCTCTAGCGCATTCCACCCTCCATTTTATTTATGCTGTTTTTGCTCTGCAAATGCAGGCTGGTGCAACGCAACTACGCAGGACTCTTCCTCCTCCCGAAAACCAAGTCAAAAAAAAAAGTGTCTGCTAGTGCTTTGCGAGTCTGCGCACGTGCCTCCGCCTCTAATGAACGATACGTCACACATGACGGTGTCATTTGCAACTTTTAAATTGTATGCAGAAAGAGAAGAATGCACAGCAGCTCTGGTAGCAGTTTTCAGAGTCAAAATTTAAATTGCAAAAAATCTGGCTCTAGTACCAGGACTCGGTGCGACTCCTTCAATTGCATTGCATCTAGTCTAGAATATCACACCAAAAAAAGACAGGCTTCCTTCGATTCAAGAGTAAACAAACCAAGGGGAATTCATTCATTTAGATCCATCCGATGCTTCGCCTTGGCTTCCAGCTCCTGTACATTGTCTTTGCCATGCTTTGCTTCCTTATCAACTCTCTCTGTACATCACAATAGCGAGCGAACCCCCAAAAGACAGACGAAATCACCCATATCTCTTCTATCCCATCAATTATGACACTGGAACAGCCTTGTACAGGTATGACGTTCCATGGAATATAGTCAAGTGCGCCCCATTAAGATAAGCTTCCAGCTGCCAACAAAAAAAGAAGCACCAACATCGATTAGATTTACATCCACACACACCATCTAATGTGAATGGGGCAGGCCTAACCTCTTCGGGAGAGATTCTGGAGAAGCCAAATTTGTTCATCCAGATCCCTTCAGCTTCATGTGCAGCTGGAAGCACAAAGTGCTTGATCTTCAGTGAGACTAGCACCCTCTCTATGCACGAGAACAAGGCTTGGAAGTAGCCCTGCATCAATCACCGCAATAGGTGAAACATCAAGCAATGAACAAAGAACCAACCCACATGACCAGAACAAACAGTTTAGTTTGAGCTGCAAAGCAATTCTAAGACCCACCAGCCCTTGAACATCCTGGCTTGTAGCAACTAGTGGCAGCTCGGCCACATCACCTCCCATCACACGCAAAAGTGCTGCTGACACCACGGTAGAGCTGCAACAAGCAACTATTATTGTTCAGTAACAATGGACACAAAAGTTGGGACGACATTCCATTCTACCATAACAGTTCTTACCCCACAGTTAACAGTGCGCAGTACATTCCACTGTAATCTTGCCCGGGCATTCCCTCCTTAGGTCCCCTCCTGGTACATTTACATGAGATGAGGACCTTCTGCATATCTCCAAAACAAAGTGTTGTTCGGTTATCTTACCCGTTAACCATCTCAGGAATCAGATCTCTACCAGTGAGAGCTTCACGGATTGGATCAAAAGATTGCTGCAAGGGAACACTTTGTGAGAAACCACTCAAGTCTTGATTCTAAGATAGTTTAATAAGAAGTCATAATGTCCCTCCACTAATAATGCCAAGCTGGCAACTAGAAAGCTCTGAACTTGCATATTCCAGCCAAAATCTCTTTTACTATTTTCTCTACTGAGATGAGAATATGACAATTGTACAGCAATTCCTATTTTAGGTCTTGTTCAGTTACATGGGGATTGAATCCCTTTCTAATCAATTTTGACTAGCAAGGGATTTAATCCCCTTCAATCCACTCCTAACCGAGCAAAGCCCTTAGGGTGCCCACAAGATCACTGTTGGGCATTACACTGCTATCAAAGAACAAAGAACTCACCCAGGGATACCTTAGGGTGTTATGGCTAGCAAAGACTGATCCAGGGAGACCTTGGCCGGTTGGCCCTCTATGTCCATTCGAGTTCCTAGCAAGGTTGAAGAATTCTTTTTTGTGGCTATGCAAACGGAGCTTGGGGATGGTGCTACAAGTCTCTTTTGGACAGAGAAGTGGTTATGGGGTCACAGAATTGTGGACATAGCCCCACGGCTTTTTGCTATCATCCCTAAACAAAGAGCCAACTGGATGGTGTTGGATGGTCTCACAGACCAGAAATAGATATCAGAAACAGATTATCTCCTGTGCTAAGTGAGGTTGAACTCTGGTCCGATACTATAGTTATTCGTCTCTTTCAACTTTCAACTAATAGGAAGTATCCAACAAAGGTGGCTTATGATAGATTTTTCACCGGATCAACTCACTTTGAGCCATGTAATAGAATATGACATTCTTGGGCTCCCCCGAAATGCAAATTATTTATGTGGTTTGTTGTTCTTATGAAGGTTTGGACAGCTGAAAGCCTGCAGAAGAGGGGGGGTGGATCAGCCAGAAAGGTGCCCCCTTTGTAATCAAAATCAGGAAAGTTTGAACCATATGCTTTTTTATTGTGTTTTTGCCCGGGTTTTCTGGTTTCGGTTGCTTCCATGTTAATCTTCAAAGCTTGTCCCCTCAGGCCCAAACTCTCAGGTTTGTGGAACGGTGGGATTGGACCAGGGATCGACTTTTCGCTCGTGAAGTCCGGTTTCTCGCTGGATTTCCCATTTTCGGTAGTGTACGAAAAACGAAAACCGCTCCGGTTTCAGGTGTATATCGGTTTGAAATATCAAAATATAAAAGTCAAACTTTGGTCAACAAACAGTTTCCGAAAATTCCAAAACGAAAATGTAATCCCTGGATTGGGTTCAAGGTGTTGCTCGGTATGGACTCAATTCCCTCATCATCCTCGGGTGCTGGTGTCTATGGAAGCATAGAAATAAGTGTATTTGCTAATGGCAGGCCCAGCATGGAAGACATCTTTAGAAAGGCTGCATGGGAGAGGGAGCTTTGAGAGACGGCTGGTGCTAGAAGTCTATCACAGCTCCTATTCCAGGACTCTAGGGTTCTTAGGCCCTTGGTGGTAGTCTTTTTGTTTTCAATTATAAATCCTTTTCTGTACTCTTGTTTTTGGCCATCGTAAGATGGCTCTCTCTCTGTACTGGTCCTTTGGGACCTAAAACTCTTTTCTTCTTAATATAATGATGCACAGTTCTGCTCTTTTGAGAGAGAAAACAACTAACATTTCTGATATATATGATATAATGCATCCATCCAACATAATAACAAACTATCCAAAACAGATTACATGAGAAAAAGGATGAAATGGAACGAAGATATTTGACCCAGAAATTTATCTATACAAGAACATATGAGATCAAATAATACAGGACTTACATGAAAAATTGGCACTGCAGCAGAGAGCAATATGCTTCCGTCTTCAGTAGCCCTTTTACCAGAAAGTAATTGCCATTTGAGATCTTTACTGGTGTCCATGCATAAACCTCGTGTCTCATGTTTCTTCTTTATGATTTCAAGATCTGGGTCCGCCAACAGTTGAGCTCCATCAGAGATTATCTTGTCCAATGATGATCGTGTCTCAGAGCAACTACTGCAACAGAACCACTCCTCCTCGGGCAATTCCTGTAGAAAAATGCATTGTGTTGGCATTGAGCCATTCACCCAGGTAAAAGGCATCATACTACGTCTGAAGTGAATATATCATGCACACCAAATCTAGAGTTAAGATAATGACTTATTCCAATCGCATAATAAGGTCGTTCTGCACTAACCTTTAGTTCTACTTGCCATTGACTCTGCAAGCATCCTACATGATACTCTTTCTCACACTGACCACCACAAAATAGAAATATGTCAACCAAGTGTAACAGTAAACTTGCACATATATGTTGCACTTTAATCAAGAGCAAAAAAAAACTAAGAGAAAAATGAACCGTACGAAGAAAAGGTTGTCTTAATATTTGGACTAGAAATAACGATGCACAAGCAAAAATATCAAGCCACAGCAGAAAAAATTAATGCATAGCATACTTGGTCACAGAGTATCACAGTGCGCTCATCAAACACAGCATTGTTGAAATCTTTCTGTCTGCACAGAAAACCTTTACCAGTTAGAACACTGTCAAAATGCAACTGGCATGTCAACTGCGAACATTAAAAAACATATCACACATTTCAGTTTCTAAGAGACAACTGCTAAGAGTGCCTACTGCCTAGGCACCAGCCGTCATCATCCTGCCTTGCTGAAAAGTGGAAACTCACCTAGATAAGCCAGATAGCTCAAGACATTATGTACCAAGGGGTTTAAACTCATCATTGCCTTCTATTCACAGTAATTATTTAGGCGCTGTTTGATTTCCCTATTGATTTTAGCCTAACCGGCTGCATCCAAAAGATCCTACAGCTAGCAGCGGTCCATTTTCTGCCGGCATACTCTTTTTTCATAGGGTCTAATAGCATCACTTGTACTTTAACGTGCTACTTACTGAAAGTTTACCAAGAGATTTTCCAACCAACAACAAGTTTGTACTCATAGCTGTTTTACATTCAACAGAACAGTAGAATAAAATACCTATGATCAATACTTGTTAAAAAATATGCATAAAAAAAAGGTCCCAAGCACTCTATTTTTGTGACACATGCAAAAAGGGCAACTTGTGTTCTCATAAGAGAAATTTAAGAAAACCAAAATTCTAAAAGAAGTTTAGGCCCCGTTCGTTTATCTCGGATTGAGGCTGCAAACTATTCCAGCTAATCAATGTTAATACAAATAAAAATATCATTCCAGAGTAAATGAAACGAGCCCTTAGGGATTCAAAAACCAAGTCAACTAATCAAATGACTTTGTCTAGTCTAGCTCTTCAGATCTAAGTTTTATTTTCCAAGCATCCATCAAATAATGAGGATAAACACTAAAAGGGTAAGCTTTAAGAAACCATCCTCATGCTATGCATGCAGATTTCAGTTAATGCACAACATTCTACTATCCAGGAGATACTTTCTCTGGTTGCAGATCACCATTTTCTCTCAGCAAGGTTTCATGATGATTGCAGGGGCAACTGACAAAAAATATTGTAAGGTGTAGGTCCAATGAGAGGACAGGTGTCAGGTGGGTAGGGTATGGATGGGAAGAATATAAGTAGATCACCATTTTCTCAGTCTCCATGGAGAAAAAGAAGAATCGATAGAGGGGCAGAGACGACCAAATGGGGATAACATCTGCCTTCCATAGAGACTGAAAATGTATTTGTGATTTGAAAAAGTACATCTCTTACGATTTTGGATGTGGAACAGGCCAAACAGCTGGTCTGAAAACAGAGCATGTAGATGCACATGTTGAACAGGATATGATCTAATCATCGAATGACCAAATCATTATCTGTACAATTCTAAAATTCATTATCTGTACAATTCTAAAAATTTTGATTATGTATTTGTGCCTCAAGCTATTAACAGGCTAAAGTGCTGAACTAACTGCACTGGTATATTCATAACAAGACAGTCAATTCCCACTGCAACTACTAGACTGCACATTGAACAGGTAGCAATGCAGATGAACCCTGGCTACTAAAACTCAAAACTTCTTCAATCTACAATTGATTAATCAAGTATAAGCACAGCGTGTCAATGTGTCATAATGCATAGAGCATATATATAAGGAAACAGTACTCACTTGCATAGAGCACAGCCTCCAAGATCATCAGAGATGGGGACAATTCGTATAGCTCTCTTCATTATCTGTTCAATGGAATCAACTCCAGCTTGCCTCCCAGCAGCTTTAGCATTTTTGTTCTTTGCTAAAGCCTTTTCTTTTTGCACAAGATTGCGACAACTATCACAATACCATTCTGCGGGGACTTTAGACAGTCCAACGCAAGCTGCAGTTGGTATAACAAGCGAGCCAGTTGTTAAAACCGTTCTCACACACAAAAAAAAGAAGAGAAACAATTCACGAAGAAATAACCAAAAAGGATATTCCAGAGCTTGTAGTTAATTCCAAGAACTTGCAAAACTACCTGGATGAAATGACCTTGGACAAATTTTGCACGGGAAAATGTCTCCCCCCTGACCACATTCTCTGCACAGATCATCTGTCTCGCGTTCTGACAGTTCCATATCCTTTGATATTTTCATCGCCAGCTCATGCAATGATACTCCGTTTGATGTGAATATGTTATCATACCTAGCAGCAATGTAACAAAGTAAGGTCAACCATGATAACCCTGAGTTGGCATAATTTAAACACAAGAACATAAAGACTTACGGTTTGCGCCTTGATCCCTCACCTGCATGAGCTTCAAATGCTGATGGGCTAACCTGAATTTTCCACATAAAAAAGTTTAATTATATTATAAAATGTACGATGAACCTGAAGAAATTACTTAAATGAGAGAAGAGTGAGACCACTCTGTTGCAGTGATTACAGTAGATTCTATGATCCTTGATATACCCATCAACCTTTCTCTGCATCATGCAATGCAAATTATAAACCAAAGCAAACACAAAGTGAATTGAAGAAAACCAGAAGATAGCCTTAGTCTAACAACCTGCCCATCAACATAGTAAGCTACTTCTGTGCCATCAAGCAGAACATTAAAGACCAATTTGTGTAGTCTGTTATCCCTGAAGTACCCAAAAAATACCAATGAGCTCATGCACACATACTAAATAAGGAAAGATAATACGCTTATAGTGTACCAACTTGTTTGTTACTTTGCCGGCACTCCCACCCTTCTTGCCTGATGATATGTTCTTTAGCAAAGCCTCCTTGGAACTTCGACTCAGACTACAGCCCAAAAACAAGGGATAGAAGGAAGTAAGATCTAAATGCAAAAAATTAAATATGATTTAAGGGGGGAAAAGGCAAAATTTAGAACCAAAACTCAAACTATGAACCTAGATAGAACAAAAAAAATTAAGTTACTTAGCATCTAACCAGATCAGGCAGATATCATTAGACATATTAATTATGTAGCCAATGGTGAGAGCATAGCTATTTGGGAACAATAATATGTAGCACACTGTCTGCTCAAACTGCATACCTCGAACTGCCATTACATGTATACGATGCAGTAAGAGGATCTTGAGGTTGCTTTGACTCGAGGCAAACTTGACACAGTACATTTTCAGTTTGTGATGACGGAAGAACAGGCTCTGCAGCATTAGGGACGTTGTCAAATGTATCAGAGGAACTTGCACTTAAAAATTTTCTCAAAGCATGAAGTTCTTACCATTGCAATTCAGACAATTAATGCGGCTCCTTTTAACTACTGGATCAATGGAGGAACGAATCGTTTCTTCCAGAGCCTCCAAGGGAGATCTGTCAGATGCACGTAGCACGTCACGCAAACTATTGCCATTCCCTAAGTAAATATAATCAGCAGGGTGTTTTTTGGTGCTTCCAGCATGTTGTTCAAAGTAATAAGCTGAAATGGCCTGTAAAATGAAAAGGAGAGCACCATAAATAAACAGTTTTTGTTCTTTAACAGTTTATAGACTAAGGAACACATACCTTGGAGCCATTACAGGACAGGCAAAAGCAACGTATATTGCAACCAGTAATCACTCCTTTTAGGACAGCCTTCTGCAACTTGCAAGCATAAACTTATGTTAATAATTGCATAAGGATACAAAAACCAGACAGACAACAATCCAAGGCAATATGTCATCAAAGCAACTTTAATTCCATCACGGCAACTTTATCCTTAACCTGCATTTGTTGTCATGGATCATGGTTTAAGGTCTGCCAAATACTCCTACTATCCCAAATTCCCAACTAAGGATAACTCTGTATTGATATTACTAGACTATGCGAAACCAGTAAAAAAAAGTTAAAACATGAATTTGCAAGCCATTAGCACACCAGTAACCACAAATTTAAGAACTGCTCATAAAACATTAAGGCTGATTCTCACGTACCTTGCTATGAGGAATGATGTACATAACTGGCATCCCCTCAAGCATGCCTGTGTTGAGCAGCTCTCTAATGTTTCCAGGGTGCTTCGTGAGACATGCAACTTTCTTTGACATCTTCATCTCCATCTTCTTCACTGATGAAGGGGAATCAGATGCACTGTCCAGCACATCATCAGATCCAACCAAACTGCTCTCAACCTTTGTCTTGAGCAACGACCTTGTAAACCTTCTCTGAGGCTTCTCCAGGAGCAAAGTAAAACCAACTGAGGCATCCTTGCTACCATCTAGTGTTGCCTGACTTTCACAAGATGCAGACTCTTCTTTATCTGGTTTATTATTCTTGAGCAGCGATCGAGTGAAGCGCCTTGCAGGCTTGAGCCCGGCAGCAGCTGCAGGTGTGACAGTGCCCTCAGCTAACATAGTGGTGGAGACTAATACATTGTCCACGGCTTGCTGCTGTAGATTTTCTCCATTTGAGTTTGAGGTATCACACTGGTCATTTCCAGCTGCAATGGCAGTTTCCAGCAGAGTTGGTGCTACTGCTACAGTATCGGCCACATTTGACCTTGATGCAGTATCCTCTGCGGAAACATTCGGCTTTGATACACCATCCTCTGCAGCCACATTCGACTTTGCAGTCACTTCCATTGCCGAGTCATCTGCTGCAATATCCTCTGCTGCGGGCAGATTAGGCTTTGCAATCACTTCCATTGCCAAGACCTCTTGATCGGCATTGGAATCGAATCGGTGGTCAGAGGCGGTGGGAGGATTAGATCCATGTAGCGGTTGGATGATGTCACGGAGGGGCTGGTTAGGCGGCTCGGCGTCGATAGGCGGCTCGGCGTCGATAGGCGGCGTGGGCGGGGAGACGAGATCGGCTGCGGGGGCGGGGGCGGGGGCAGGGGCGGGGGCGGAGGCAGGGGCGGGCGGGTCAGATCTCTTGCGCCTCTTGAGAGATGCTGATGCCGATGGGTCTGGAAGGGAAGAGATGGGGCGGCCGGAGCGCGTGCGGCCGTGGGAGGCAGAGATCTCAGACAGGGACTGGAGCGCGAAGGCGAGCTCGCGCTTCATAGCCCGCGGCGGCGGCGGAGGCGGCGGCGGTGGGTCACAGGCGCTGCCAACGGAGGGGGACGAAGCCGGCATGGTCATGAGATGAGAAAGGGAGGGGATTAGGCAGCGAACCGATTACGATTGCAGGGGTTCCGCTTGATTGCTGTTTGTTAGGGTTTGGACCACGGGGGCGGGAGAGAGCGAGGGAGGAAGGGGAGATCGGAGAAGACGAAGAGTCCGAGAAGGAAACCAATCGCCCGATTCGCCCGCCCTCAGCATTTACTTTCGTTATTAAATTATTATTATTATTATTATTATTAGCTACTGTTTTATTTACTATTTTATTTGGCCTACCCCTTGATGTTTTGGATTGAGTGAATGCTAGATTAGCCAAATAAAATCTTAGACTTTATTTAGATACTATCGTATTCACCTATTACCACTTCTAAATTCCATTATTTTATTTATTTGAAGAAAAATCCAGAAAAAGATATATAGGGAATAGAGAAATTCCACTCGCCTAAGTATAAAACAATTACAAATAAAGAGAAAAATTTAGGTAAGAAACAAGATAAAATAAACCATATTTAATACTAGAATATTCGGTTTGATAATCTGCTACTAATTCTTTTTTTTTTTGCTTCCGGTAAATCAAAGGGTAGTCTTTCACATTCTGCTAAAAAAGAAATTAGAAAAACTAGAAAACCTATAGAACGACGCCAAAGATTCCATAAAAAACCATATTTGGACTGTGCTTCAATTATATCAACACTTAGTTAAGTTGCACTCTAATCCACTCAATAAACGTGGATTGAGACACTCCAATCCACTCAATACACGTGGATTAAGGTGAATACGAGAGTATCTAAATAAGGCCTTAAGGATATGTTCGTTTTCATCTTAATTCATGTGGATTGGAGAGGATTGGTGGGTTTAAATCCATAGCAAGTCAAAATCTCAATTAATTTTTACCAATCTCATATGTTCCACGTGAGATAAAAATAACCGAACAAGACCTAAAGCACGAGTTTTGTTTTCTCCCCCACGTCCTGCCTATCAATTAAATGATATATTACATCTAACAACCAAATAAGTTATCTATTGCATACGTAATTGCAAGGCTAGACAAAATGTTTGTGGCTCGTTAGCTCGCTCAGCTCATGGTTAGCTCGGCTCGGCTCGTTTTAATTTTGTCATGAGCTCAACTAGCATGTCAACTCGGTTTATTAATGAGCTAGCTCAAGCTCGTTAGATTGAATGAGCTAGCATTTTTTAACAAAACAAAGCCTCCACTTATGTTAGATGAACTATGTTAATTTGGTACTAAATTGATGTGGTGTGTGAAATTGTGAGTATTCTTACTCTTTCTAGTGTTAAATTGGTCCAGAATTAATTAGCGATTAATTATATTATTGTCTGTATATATATGCAACTTGTTTTTTGTGACTCGCGAGCTAAACGAGCCAAGCCGAGCCAGCTCGATCTCGACCGAGTCGAGCTGAGCTGGCTCAATATCCAGCCCTAATTACAACCACCACATTCTTCTCATTGTTACCGTATATTAACCCTAACTTCACCTCCTTTTCAGTCTCGGCCTCCCTCGTTCACCGCCATAGAAGACTTCGACCTTCCCTCGTCGGCCAATGCCTTGAATAGTTGTCACGACTCTCCGTCGCCATGCGCCTCCATAAGCACCAGGGCAAGAACAGCCGAGTGAGACAGGTATTGCTCGTTTTCAGACAATCATTGTGTACTAATATTTTATTGAATTATGTGTCGTTGTAAGGCACGGGCAGTCTAAGGATGAATCCAATAGTTCCTTCTCCCAAATCCTCATTTGTACTTTCTATTCATATTTAAGTAACTCTTACAATCTATTTCACCTCCTCCCCAACCATTCCCCCTATCCAACTCGCTCTATATTCTTTAAGTGAGCATTTGACTTTTATGCATCAATTTTTTGAGTTTAAAAATTATATAATGTTTATATTATTGTAATACATATTGTTATCAGGTAACTAAACTTGAATAGGACTATTTTTGTGGTTAAAAGCACTGATTAATGGAGGGGGATATTAGAGTTACCCCTATTGATAATGTGTGCATTAGATCTCATGCTAGCGAGAGGGCTGGAGAGGGGGCATCATTGGACGATGCTAGGGAAATGTTGTACACTGGATCGCCGACAGGGGGAGAGTGAGCGTCTAACCATTCATGTTGTTTCCTTTTCTTTGCTTTTTGCAGGAAATTTGCAGCTTCGATCGGCACTCATTTGTTTTTGAAGGGGAAGTGCTTCACATACGACCCATCCATACGACCGGAGTACGACCAACATTAACATATGGTTTGTTGTTGCCTCCCTAGTTGTACCTAAGTCTATCACTAGAGTTGTATGTGTAGCAGTGCTCGTTTTGAAATCTCTACTCACAAGTGTGTCACCTTCCTTGCTTCTGTCACACCAGGTTTTAAGGGTCCAAAAACCGGGCGCGAAATACTCACCAAGTGTGTGCTAAGATCAAGTCTCACACATATGATGACTCATGGTATAGAAACAAATGTCACATCTCTAATATATAATGGGGTTCTGTACAAAATAGTTAAATAATTACATCATATGAAGACAATGATCCAACAACCATAGTTGACTGGGAGACGACGGCCTAGACCTCTCACGAATCTCATTGCGACATCCTTCATGCTCCTCACCTTGTGGTACCTGTCCTTGACCTGGGGATGTGAGTACAGCAAGGGTGAGCTCATATACGTTCATCGCTCAACAAGTTGTGGGGAATAATGTGCAAGAACTCACCAAAGGTGGGAGCTCATGTGAAGTGTAAGGCTTACCAAAGGAGATGGTTAAAGCTGAGCATTGCTTTTAAAGTTAGTCAAAATTTTATTAGCAGTTACTAAGTATAAGTAGAACCAACCCAATTAAATAATAGATCAAATTAATAACAACACCCACAATGCAATGCAAATGACAAATTAAGTTTAATTCCATAGATTAATCATGCAAGAGTCCTGAGTCGCTCATGACCGTGAGCACGGCTGATACCAGTTTTACACTCTTCAGAGGTTGCGCCCTTTACCCACAAGTCATGTATCCCGTCTAGCCAGGGTTTGCAAGGCCATTAGACACTTCCGAGGTAAATGGCTAGGGATCCACTATGAGGTCTTTACAAAGTTTCACTAGCTTTAGAAAACTCGTTACGGTTCATGAGAAGGGCAATATTGGAATCCCTCGTCCAAAAAGCCATCGCAGCACAATCGACCTAAGAACCTCCCTATACGCAGCTCCTCTACCGCCCTTGCCCCTTTCGGGTAAGGTAGTCCTCCACTAGCTTTCCTAATGTCACACCCGGTTTTGAAGGTAAACCGAATCCGAACCATGTACGTGCCAGGATCATAAATTCACGTACACAGCGATTATATAAATGACTCATCATAGCACAATGCTTCGAATAACAATAAAGAATAAGTATTAATATTAAAGACTAGAGTCATTTATATAATATAAATCAAAGTACACAGAATCGAAACGTAGTCAACATAAATTAACCCACAACAGGCAGCTGACTGGGGGAGGCCGCTAGCCTAAACCACGAACTCGTCGAAGTCCTGGAACTCCTGGAGATCCACCTCGACGCCTTCTTCTTTACCTGAGCATAGATTGCACCAAAGGCAACCTGGTGTTTTGTGAAAGCAAGGGTGAGTACACATCAACGTACTCAGCAAATGTCCTGTTTGGCTGAGGTGGACTAGCTTTATGTGGAGTTAAGGTCAAAGCAGTTGCTTTTAGTTGGTCAGGTATTTATTATTAGTAGAAGCCATGTTTTAGCAATAACCAACCTGTGAATCTTTTCCTCATCGATGAACATCATAATCATCATCGAACCAAAATAATAAATAGAACCATTGCATATCGAACCATCTATATCTCTAATCAAAGAGGATCCCAAGGCCACTCATAACCGTGAGCACGGCTGATATATCAGTTTCATTCCCTCTGCAGAGGTCGCACACTTTACCCACGAGTCATGATTCTCTTTCTGCCCAGGTAGAGCTAGTCCCCATTGACCACTACCTAGGTGGCCTGACAGGGTATCACTATGTAGCCTTTACAAAGACTCCCATGGTGCATAGCTGCTCATTAGGTTTCACAAGTCGTACAAACGCAGTACACCTCCCCAAGGTGGGTGACTAACAAAACCAAATCGAATGAACCTCTACACCCCCCTTGGCAGAGCGAGCACTACGCCCTGGCCCCCATTGATGGCCCTCTGGCAAAGCCAACTACACCCATAGGTTCATCTAATTAATCAGCTAAGGGCGTCACATTCCACCCTCATGGCTGCACTGTTATCCCGGATGGTCACTCCACAAACAGGTCCTTACCGAGAGGTACTCAAGGAAAATGGCCCGAGCCCCCTAAAATATCACAATATCATCATCGGGATAACATCATCGTATCCTAAATATTCACATCATGTTCATTGATTAAAGTAAAGCAATAGCATGAAGCTAACCATAATAACCCAAAAGGTAATCAATGACAAGGTAAATACAAAACTAGTCAATCCTTAGGTTTCAATTAAGTAATACGGGACAGTGAATTATAAGTAGATAGGACATAATGGGTCAGATGACACTTGCCTTCACCAAACATATGCTCAGGGACTTCAACTTTGTAGAACTCGAAGAATCTGACCACTTGGTCGCCGAAGCTTGACCGTCGATTCCTCGAGGCTCTAAAACGATTCACGATCTAATCGCAACGCGAAGTGAAGACGAACAGGCACAAGCAAACAAACATATACATGCACAAGAACATTACATCATACAAAGGAAAACATTATAAAACATGCAGCATAAAGTAGGGCTCGATTCTACGGTCACGCGAGGGAAAGAAACGTCGAACTCGAAGCTACGGTTTAGAAGTTATAACGTTTACGCTACGCAAGTGATAGTCAGGACGTTTGATTCGACATCATCAAATATAAATTATAACTGCTATTTAGTTTTGATTAAATCTGCTACACTAACAACTATCAAATAAATAAGTAATATGATTAGCACGAGAGATTCTAAGTGAGACGAGTTTACGATGCATAAAACAGCACAACAGCATGCAGACGACGCGCGAACACGCGCGACATAGCATGCTGACGACATACGAAACAGTGCACACGACCAGCGCGAATGACGCGCGAATCTGTCGGCGTTTCGAGACCGGGGGGTCCCTGGACCGACGAGTAAACTGTCGCCGCGTGCCCCAGCCCAGATGGGTCGGCGCGAGACGGAGCGCGAAGGGGGGAAGGCAGCCGGAGGGAGACGGGCGTGAGAGGTGGAAATCCCGCGGCCTTCGTGTTTGTTCCGCGCCCAGGTCGGGTGCGCTTGCAGTAGGGGGTTACAAGCGTCCACGCGGGAGGGAGCGAGCGGCCTCACGCGAGCGCCTGTCCCGTCCTTTCCCCGCGCGGCCAACCCTCTGTAAGAGGGCCCTGGTCCTTCCTTTTATAGGCGCAAGGAGAGGATCCAGGTGTACAATGGGGGGTGTAGCAGTGTGCTAATGTGTCTAGCGGAGGAGAGCTAGCGCCCTAAGTACATGCCATCGTGGCAGCCAGAGAGGTTTTGGCACCCGGTTCGTGTGATGTCGTGGCCGTCGGAGGAGCGTTGGAGCCTGGCGGAAGGACAACTGTCGGGGTTGTTGAGTCCTTGCTGACGTCCTCTTGTTTCCGTAAGGGGGCTGAGAGCCGTCGTCGTCATGGAGCGTGTGGGGCGCCATCATTACTTGTCTGGCGGAGCGAGCCAGATGGGACACCGGTCTTGTTCCCCGTAGCCTGAGTCAGCTTGGGGTAGGGTAATGATGGCGCCTCCTGTTGACGTGGTCGGTCCATGCCCTGGGTTGGGCGATGTGGAGGCTCCTCCGAGGTCGAGGTCGAGTCTGTCTTCCGAGGCCGAGGTCGAGTCCGAGCCCCTGGGTCGGGCGAGGCGGAGACCGTCGGCTGAGGCCAGGGATGAGTCCAAGCCCTGGGGTCGGGCGAAGCAGAGTTCATCGTCTTCCGGGGCTGAGCCCGAGTCCGAGCCCTGGGGTCGGGCGAAGCGGAGTTCGTCGTCTTCCGGGGCTGAGCCCGAGTCCGAGCCCTGGGGTCGGGCGGAGCGGAGTTCGTCGTCTTCAGGGGCTGAGCCCGAGTCCGAGCCCTGGGGTCGGGCGGAGCGGAGTTCCTCGTCTTCAGGGGCTGAGCCCGAGTCCGAGCCCTGGGGTCGGGCGAAGCGGAGTTCGTCGTCTTCAGGGGCTGAGCACGAGTCCGAGCCCTAGGGTCAGGCGAAGCGGAGTTTCCTATGGCGCCTGAGGCTGGGCCTGGCTGCTTGTCAGCCTCACTCGGTCGAGTGGCACAGCAGTCGGAGCGGCGCAGGCGGCGCTGTCCTCTTGTCAGACCGGTCAGTGGAGCGGCGAAGTGACTACGGTCACTTCGGCTCTGTCGACTGGAGGGCGCGCGTCAGGATAAAGGTGTCAGGCCACCTTTGCATTAAATGCTCCTGTGATTTGGTCGGTTGGCGTGGCGATTTGGCCAAGGTTGCTTCTTGGTGAAGGTTGGGCCTCTGGCGAGCCGAGAGTATGTCCGTTGCTGGAGGGGGGCCTCGGGCGAGACGTAGATCCTCCGGGGTCGGTTGCCCTTGTCCGAGGCTGGGCTCGGGCGAGGCGTGATCGAGTCCGTCGAATGGACCGATCCTTGACTTAGTCACACCCATCAGGCCTTTGCAGCTTTGTGCTGATGGGGGTTACCAGCTGAGAATTAGGAGTCTTGAGGGTACCCCTAATTATGGTCCCCGACAGTAGCCCCCGAGCCTCGAAGGGAGTGTTAATACTCGCTTGGAGGCTTTTGTCGCACTTTTTTGCAAGGGGACCAGCCTTTCTCGGTTGCGTTTTGTTCCGGTGGGTGCGCGCGAGCGCACCCGCCGGGTGTAGCCCCCGAGGCCTCGGAGGAGTGGTTTGACTCCTCCGAGGTCTTAATGCCTCGCGCAATGCTTCGGCTGGTCTGGTCGTTCCCTCATGCGAGCTGGCCGTAGCCCGGGTACACGGTCGGGTCCCAAGTTCTCGGGCTGGTAGGTTGACGCTGTCAACGGTTTGGCCGGAGCCGGGTTTGCGAGAGCAGCCCCCGAGCCTCTGCACAGGGCGAGAGGACGGTCAAGGACAGACTCGACTTTTTCACATACGCCCCTGCGTCGCCTTTCCGCAAGGAGGAGGGGGGAAAGCGCCATGTTGCCCTCGGAGGGCGCCGAACATGGTGTCTTCGGTGAGCTGCTGGTGGGTAATCCGAGTGGACGCCCGTGCCCCATTTGTTAGGGGTCGGCTAGAGGCCCGGAGGCGCGCTCAAAAGTACCTGCGGGTGATCTGCCGGACCCGGTCCCCTTTCGACGGGGTCCGAGGGCTCGATGCCTCCCTTTGATGGGATTCCGTTACAAGATCGTTCCCGCTGGTCTCGGAAATGTCCTAGGGTACCTCGGGAGCGTAGCCCGAGCCTTGGTTATGTATCGAACGTACCCTAGGGTCATCCCTCGCTCTGTGTCTGAGGCGGTTGTGAACCCTTCGAGGGCCAGCCTACGAACCCCTGATCAGTAGTGGGCGTGGAGCCCGAGTGGCCTAAGGTGGCCGTTGAACCCTTCCGAGGGGCCAGCCTTCGAACCTCTGACCAGTAGTGGGTGCGGAGCCCACGCGCTCTGAGGCGGACTGTTGAACCCCTCCGAGGGGCCAGCCTTCGAACCTCTGATCAGTAGTGAGGCTCGGGGCCTGTTTCCTTCACGGAGAAGGATCCTTTTCGGGGTATCCCCCTTTCCCGGTCCCTGTTGTAAGAGAGAGAAAGAGGAAAAGGAAAAGGATACGAAATTGAATGACGTGGCGTACCTTTTTTGATGCGGTAATTATGGCGAAGGCGAAGCGTCGCTCGCTTCTCCCGCCTGAGGCGCCGCCTGTCCCGCCGCGGAGTTAATGCGACAGGGCGAGCGGTTCGCGAGGCGGCCGTTGCGCGTGCGCGAGCCGTTCGAGGAACGGTCGTTTCGCTTTGGGTCTTTGAATCCCGCGGCGGGTTCGGGCGACGCGTTGAATGGGTCTCGCCTTGGTCTTTATATACTCGGGGGAGGGTCTGGTGACGGTTCTTTGCTCCGCTCCTTGCTTCCTTCTTAGGTTTTCGCAACCTGAGAGTTTTAGCCAGAGAAAAGGTAACCGCCCACCTAGTCCTTTCCGCCGCCACCCCTTCTGCTCGGTGATGGCCGACCGGGTGACCATTGTCTCGCCGCGCGACCCATGGCCTTTCTCCACAGTCACGATGGATGACCTGGAGGACCTCGTCGCTGAGGGTTTGCTTCGCCCTCTCTCTGATGAGAGGCAGCCGGAGTGGATCCCCCCCCCCGAGCGGAGCCGTCCCGTCCCCGCCGCCGGGGTATGTCGTGAGCTTCGTCTCCTTCCACGAGCGGGGATTCGGTGTGCCGGCAAGCCGCTTCATGCGGGCGATTCTGCACAACTATGGGGTGGAGTTGCACAACCTCAGCCCCAACTCCATCTCGCAAGCCGCCATCTTCGTAGCGGTGTGCGAAGGATACTTGGGGATCGACCCCCACTGGGACTTGTGGACTCATTTCTTCTCCGCGGAGCTTTTTGCTTTGCCGACGGGGGAGAGAAGGGTCCGCGCGGTAGTGCGGGCCGGCGGCTGCATCCTCCAGCTGAGGCAGTCGCGGGCATCGCTGTATATTCCCGCCGTCCTTGCGTCCTCAAATAAAGGGTGGCAGCGCCGGTGGTTCTACCTCCGGAATGACGACGAGATGCTCCCGCTGTTTTCTCAGCGAGTGGTCACCATCGCCGCCGATGCTTGGCGCTACGGGACCCCGCACGACAGACAGAAGAACCTCGAGCCCCTTCTCAAGGCCCTGGAGGCGTTGCGGAAAGGAGGGCTCACTGCCGCGGGAGTGATTGCCGCCATTCACCGCCGGAGGGTGCTTCCCTTGGCGGAGCGGCGGTTGTGGCTTTGGGAGATGACGCGGGAGGCCGACTTGGAGGGCTCGCGGATGTCCTCGGATCCCCTTCCCATCGACGTTCTCCACGGGTGGGTGGCCGTCGCGTTGGGAAAACTGGACGCCAGCGCCTTCTCCCAGCCCTTGATGTGCCCCGACCATGGGTGTGTGACCCTGGCGAGTGTCCGCTCCTTCTTTCTCCTTGCGTCGGATTGCTCTTGGTCCTTACGGTCGAGACTTTTCATCTGTCTCCAGGAGGTAGGGTGGCACAAGCCTTCCCGGCCACGGGTCCCGGAGGACGCGGTGAACCGAGCAGCGCGGCGGGTTGCCGCGGAGGAGAAGAAGAAGAAGAACGCGAAGAAGGCCCGGGCCCGCGAGCGGACATGGGCCCGAGACGCCTTGGAAAAGCTCCGTCGTCGGCAGGAGAGGGATGGAATCCCGAGGGAGCCATCGCCGGAAACGCCTGACGACGACGACGATGATGAAGACGATGACGAGGATGATGACATGGCTGCCCGCCTCGGCCTCAGCCTGGGTTTGAGGCTAGGCCAGGAGTCGTCAAGCCAGCCCCCAAGCGGGCTGGCGCCGTTAGTTCCTGGGGTCGGGACGCCGAGGTCCCGGTCCGAAGAGCGGGGGCAGACCGAGGGGGTACTCGACCCCTCGGCTGGGGAAGTTGAGGTGACCCGGGGGAGTTAGGCCGAGGCGCCTGTTCCCCGGGAGCCGCCGCCCACGCCGGCAGCGCAGGAGAGCGACCCTCAGGTCGCCGTGGTAGCGCCTGGGCAGTCCGTCTCCCGGGCGCCCAAGGCGGGGATGGTACCGAAGCTGGCAGCGAGGCGGACCTCGGCGGTACCTTCGGGGGTCGAGATCCGAGAGGCCTCTCCTCAAGGACGGTTGATCATGGCCCGGAGCGGGTAAGTACCTTAGAACGTCTTCGTCCTGGTTCCTCATTTGTATGTCCCGACCACGACTTTCCTTTCCTCCTCAGCAAGCGAAGCCATGGCCTGACCGATCTGGCTCCCCGGAAAGTCCTCAAGACGGCGTCGGCTTCCGCAGCCGGTGCCGCGCCGGGCCTCGCCGTTCAGCTGACCTTCTCGCAAGGCGCTCCACAGTGGGGGGCTCAGGCGGCACCAGTCGCCATGGAGCGAGTTCCCGAGGCCGGCTCTTTTGTCGAGGTGGCCGTCGCGCTGGGGGAGGCGGCTGGCGCGGACGTGGCCTCGGGCCCACCGGTCATGTCGCCAGCGCTGGCGCCAGCTGCTGCTGAGGCCGCTGCCGTCCCGGTCGAGGAGCGACCTGTCGCCGCCGACGCTGAGATGGCCGAGGCGTCGGCGCTCGGTGCCTCGGAGGAGGGGGGCGTGGAAACGCGATCCGTCCTGCCGAGCGACAGCCTTGTCCCTGCGCGGCGGAGCCCCGAGAGGCGGCGCCAGTTGCTCCGGTTCCGGACCCGTGAGGCTTCGGGTTCCTTCTTCATTCTTGACGATGAGCGGGAGGAGCAGTCTTGGGACGAGCTCCGCAAGTGTGCCGAAGCAACGGTGGGGTCGCTCCGGTCATCCTTGGAGGTCTTTTGTAGGGACGTCCCCAAGATCCTCCAGGTAATGATTTCAGGCATACCTTTTTTGTGACCAAGGCGCCCGTTGTGACGCCCCACTTCCTTCCCTTAGGATCTGACAGATCTGAGCGCCGCCAAGTCGTCGTTCATCCGCCACGAGGTCGATGTCTGGGGCTCGCTGCGATCCCTGAGGACCTCGCTCGCCGGGGCTACTGCGCGCCTCTCTCAGCAGGGCGCCGAGGTGGCGGACCTTCGGTTACTCTGCGCCGATCTGAGAGCAGAGGCGGCAGCGGCACGCGCAGAGGTGCAGCGACGTCAGTCGGAGTTCGACCATGTGGGGGATAGATATCCCCCGGGTCCACTAAAGGAGTGAAAGACCTCACGAAAGGCCCAGAGGCCCAGTAAATCGTAAGGTCATTCTTTCGTGGGCCTGGGGAAAGACAACCAACAAAGCAGAAAAGACGGGAGACCGGATTGGTGCAAACTCGGACGGCCCACAACGTCGAACGAGTGGATTGCAACAGAAACCCGACTTTCCAGCGCCGGAGCCCCCATGCAACGGAGCCGTGCGAGAATAAGTCGGCGAGGGTTACGTAGGGATAAACTCAAGAGGTTCACTACTTTTTAGCTACTTGTTGTTATCATATCCACGTGTACTGCCCCACGGTCGAGTATATAAGGCCTAGGGGGCACCCCTTCAGATGGATCGACCCTACATTACTCAGCCACCCCCATCAACTCTCTGTGTCGTCAAACCAGAGAGCCCTCTTGTAACCACGCATACATACTCACCAGGACGTAGGGTGTTACACATTTCTAAGCGGCCCGAACCTGTAAATCTTGTCCACTGTCCCTCGTGCGATCGGCACGAACCATTTTGCTACAGTCGTCGACACCGTCCTACTCCTAGAAAACACCTTGAGGGGCAACCCCGGGTGTGCGGTCGGACCCAAAAACGCCGACAGCTGGCGCGCCAGGTAGGGGGTGTGTCGACGATCCAAGCTAGCTCAATGGCCATCACCTTCCACAGCGAAATCACCGTGCGTCCCGGATCCACGTTCCGCTTCGGAACAATCTCATCCGTAGCGGATGAAGAGGGAATTCTACACCGTATCGCGGATCCGCCGGAAAAGAAGTCTCCTCCAACGAACTCCGAAAATGCCGGAGAAGCGCAACCTCCAGCTCTTCGGAAAAAGATCGTCTCCGGAAAGTCGGGGGCCGATGGCTTGTTAACCCGGAAAACTCCACTGTCTACTTCCCCGACAAAGGAATGGACACGGATCGCAAGAAAGAAGGAGACCAGGGAGAAGCAAGTTATTCTTTCCATTCCTCCGGCCTCAAAGGAGAACGGAAAGAAGGTCGCCACGACAGCAGCACCATTCTACCCCGACGTCCTCTTCATCGGGAGA
This sequence comes from Zea luxurians, assembly GCA_029449295.1. NCBI lineage: Eukaryota > Viridiplantae > Streptophyta > Magnoliopsida > Poales > Poaceae > Zea > Zea luxurians. The sequence goes on along the minus strand of JAOPSE010000005.1, from coordinate 3,976,662 downwards.
GTGGAGTCGCCCACCGTCTCCGACGACGAGCCGACCGCACCCGGAGAAGAACCGCCTCAACGAGAATCCCGCCGACGGAGGAATCGGCGCAGGAACGTTCGACGACATCACGCGGCCGGAGAGCGGGATCCGGAGCAGCCTGTCTCACGAGACGAGGTCTCGGAGATAGGAGAGACTCCGGAAGAACGCGTCTTCAGAGAGCGAAGGAACTCCCGACGACGTGATCGCCGACGGGCTCAGGAACAAGCCGAGCAAGATGCAAGGCAACGCCGAGAGAATCCGCTCTTCGGGCGCAACCTGAATCCCGACTTCGCCCGAGCTATGAACACGCCGAGCGAAGTCGGAGGGGTACTAGCTCGGATAGCTGATGGACTTCCTCGGACTCCCGACGCTGAGGGCTACCGACGCCTGTTCACCCAGGCAGCCAACCATCTTCTACCGCTTGCTCACCCGCCGAACGATCTACGACACGCCATCAACAGTCATCGAGATGCGCGAAGCTCTATCAATGCTTCGCGCGAACGGCGGCATGAGAACGAGATTCGACGTTGAGAGGAGTACGACAGGGATCATGGCATCCCGGCTCAGAGCCAGGCCACCAGAACTGAGTCGGCGACGGCCTCAACTGGCGGTACCACCCGGGGACGGTCGAGGAACCACAACCACAACTCCCCTCCCCGGGACAGACATTGTTCCCGACGACAGGAGGACACGTGCGGAGTATCCGCTCTTACTCCGCGCCTTAGGGCCATCCAATGGCCTCCCAACTTCAAGGTATCCAATGTCGACAAATATGAACCTAAGCAGGATCCAGGGGGTTGGCTAGCCGTCTACACCACCGCTGCTCGAGCTGCCGGGGCGTCCGAAGACGTGATGACCGCGTATTTACCCATCGTCCTTGGGCAAGACGCGCTGCAGTGGCTGCGACATCTACCCCGACACTGCATCGACGACTGGGGAGACTTCAGTCGACGCTTCACCGCCAACTTCCAGTCCCTCTCCGACAAGCCGGCGCAACCGTGGGACCTCAAATCCATCAAGCGCCGGGGGGATGAGACTCTCCGGTCTTACCTCAAAAGGTTCCAGACCATGAGAAATCGTATCCCCGAGGTCACGGAGGCGGCCGTGATCGAGGACTTCTACAGAGGATCCAATGACTCGGCTTTCGTCCGAGCCATACTACAGAAGGCGCCGACTACTTCCGAGGAGCTGTTCCGGGAAGCCGACCTCTACATCACCGCCGACGAGCGAGCTCAGGACCTCATTGGAGGAGCAAAGCCCGCGCCGGCAGCACCACGACGTGACGCGAACCAGCAACCCGACAAACGTTGGGAGAAGAGGCCTCGCGAAGAAGTACACGCCGCCGGACCACCTGCCTCTCGCGCCAGAGGAGGGCCTCGCGGAGGCGAGCGCACGCTGGACGACATCCTCGACTGCCCAGTGCCCATACCACAAAGACATGCGCCACACTCTTCGCAACTGCCGAGACTTCAAGCACTCCGTCGGGCATGGCCGACCCTTCCAACCTCTACCTCCCCCTCCGCCGAGGGGAGGACCGGATGAACCATGACAACCTCATCGGCCGGAGGAGGGAGAAGGAGGAGCCTTCCCGCGCGTTGACAGGGAAGTCAACGTCATCTTCGGCAGACATGGGTCGCAGGAGAACAAAAGACAACAAAAGCTCAACGACCGCCAGATACTGGTGGCGACCACCGGTCCTCCCGCCCCATACCGGTGGTCGGAGCACCCGATCACTTTCACTCGGGAGGATCAATGGCTCAACTTTGACCATCCAGGCAAATACCCGCTCCTCGTCGATCCGGTGATCCGAGAGAGCCGGGTAAAGAAAGTGCTAGTGGACGGGGGGAGCAGCATCAACGTCACCTTCCCCCGGACACTCCAAGGCTTGGGAGTTCACCTCAAAGAGCTCCACGAGTCGGACACTCCTTTCTTCGGCATCGTGCCGACGGAAGGGGAATACCCGCTGGGCCACATCTACATGCCGGTTACCTTCGGAACTCCGGAGAACTACAGGACCGAGTTCCTAAGGTTCGAGGTGGCGAACTTCGACTGCGGGTACAATGCCATCATCGGGAGGCTAGGACTGGCCAAATTCATGGCCATTCCGCACTATACATACATGATACTGAAGATGCCAGGACCGCAAGGAATCATAACTGTGCGCGCCGACTTCCAAGGCGCCGCAGAATGTTTCCGAGTGGCCATCCAAGCAGCCCTCACCACCAAGCCGTCAACAGTTCCCTCTACACTGGCGAACTCTAAGCCTGAGAAGGACCTCACTGTACCGACAAACGAAGCTCAGGCCGCGACCTCTATGCGGTCGACTGAAGAAACCAAGCGAATCAACCTGGGGTTCGCTGATGAGCACAAGACGGCCATCATCAGCTCCAGCTTGAACGACAAATAGGAAAGCGCGCTCGTTCAGTTCCTGCAAGATAACCGAGATGTATTCGCATGGCAACCTGCGGATATGCCAGGAGTCCCAAGGGAACTGGCCGAGCACAAGTTGAAGGTCTATCACCAGGCGAGGCCGATCCGGCAAAAGCTACGTCGTTTCACGCCCGACAAGAGAGAGGCCATTCGTGCCGAGCTAGCTCGCTTGGTCGCGGCTGGATTTATTAGAGAAGTATTACATCCTGAGTGGTTAGCCAACCCTGTTCTTGTACTCAAAAAGAATAAAGTGGATTGGCGCATGTGCGTCGACTACACTGATCTCAACAAACACTGTCCGAAGGATCCCTTTGGGCTCCCGAGGATAGATCAGGTGGTGGATTCCACCGCTGGATGTTCTGTGCTGTCTTTCTTAGATTGCTATTCCGGGTATCATCAGATTAGTTTGGCAAAAGAAGACGAGGAGAAAACGGCGTTCATCACTCCGTTTGGTGCTTTCTGTTATACCTCCATGTCGTTCGGCCTCAAAAACGCTGGAGCAACTTATCAGAGAGCCATTCAAACGTGCTTAGCCGATCACTGGGGCAAGCGTGTGGAAGCTTACGTAGATGACGTGGTAATCAAAATAGAGAATTCGGAAAACTTCATCGAAGATTTACAGCTGGTCTTCAGCAGCCTGAGAAGATATAGATGGAAGCTCAATCCTGATAAATGTGTTTTCGGGGTACCAGCCGGAAAGTTGCTCGGGTTTATCGTCAGCCACCGGGGAATTGAAGCTAATCCAGATAAGATTGAAGCTATCATGAAGATGGAAGCTCCTCGGTCACAAAAGAAGGTTCAGCGACTCACTGGATGTATGGCAGCTCTGAGCAGATTTATATCCAGGCTAGGAGAAAAAGGTTTGCCATTTTACAAACTACTCAAGAAGGTGGATAAGTTTCAATGGACTTCAGAAGCACAAGAAGCTCTAGAAGCATTGAAGAAATTCTTGACAACACCACCAGTGCTGAAACCACCCCGGCGAGCTACGCCGACTCAACCAGCTGAAGATCTGCTGCTGTATATCTCTTGCACGACTCACGTGGTAAGCACCGCGTTGGTAGTCGAGCGAGTGGAAGAAGGACATGCCTATCCAGTGCAACATCCTGTTTACTTCATCAGTGAAGTTCTAGGCCCCTCGAAGAGAAAGTATCCTCAGGTTCAGAAGCTATTATATGCAGTACTTCTAACTGCCCGCAAACTGCGTCACTACTTTGACGACCACAAAGTCATAGTAGTCACTGGTTTTCCAATAGGGGACATTCTTCACAACAAGGAAGCCATTGGCCGAATAGCCAAGTGGGCTTGCGAGCTGGGATCCCACGACATCGAGTTCCGACCTCGTACTGCCATCAAAACTCAAGCGCTGGTTGATTTCATGTCAGAGTGGACAGAACAGCAAGTACCAGATAATCCGGAAACTGCAGAAGTATGGCGAATGTATTTTGATGGCTCGCTGAAACTGCAGGGGGCAGGAGCAGGGATTCTCTTCACCGCACCTGAAGGCGAACACCTCAAGTACGCCCTCCAGTTGCTATTCCCGGCCTCTAACAATGCAGCCGAGTATGAAGCTTTGATACACGGATTGAACATCGCCATATCATTGGGCATCAAGAGATTGATGGTATACGGAGATTCTCTGGTAGTCATCAGTCAGATAAACAAAGAATGGGATTGTTCAAGTGATTCAATGGGAAAATACTGCGCTGCCGTCCGAAAGCTGGAAGATAAATTCGAGGGTCTGGAATTTCATCATATAGAAAGAGATCGGAACACAGCAGCCGACGTACTGTCCAAGCTCGGATCCGGTCGAACTCAGGTCCCACCCGGGATCTTCGTGCAAGAAATTCTCCAGCCAAGTATCTCAATGGATCAAACAGAAAAGTGCAACATCATAGATCAACCCGAGTCAGACTCTGATGACTGGAGACGACCGATTATTAAGTATATAAAAAATGAAGAGGAACCAGATGACAAGAACTCGGCAGAGCGCATTGCCAGGCAGTCAGCTCACTATACACTCATTGGGGAAGTATTGTACAGAAGGGGCGCGTCAGGCATCCTCATGAAGTGCGTTCTCCCGTCCACTGGAAAACAACTCCTGGAGGAAGTCCATGCGGGGCAATGTGGAATACATGCAGCATCCAGAACACTAGTCGGGAAGATTTTCAGGTCAGGATTCTATTGGCCAACAACGAAGAACGATGCAGCCGAGTTGGTTCAGAGGTGCGAAGCTTGCCAATACTTGTCGAAGCAACAACACATGCCAGCACAGCAACTGCAGACCATACCAGTAACTTGGCCTTTTGCATGCTGGGGACTGGACATGATTGGACCTTTCAAGAAAGCTCAAGGGGGACATACCCATGTATTGGTGGCGATTGACAAATTCACTAAATGGATAGAGTTTAAGCCCATTGCTTCTTTAACCTCCGCTAAGGCCGTGGAATTTATACAAGACATAATATTCAGATTCGGGATACCAAACAGTATCATCACCGACTTGGGATCCAACTTCACCAGTTCAGAATTTTTTGACTTCTGCGAGCAAAAGAGCATTCAGATCAAGTACGCATCTGTAGCACATCCAAGGGCCAACGGGCAAGTCGAGCGAGCCAACGGAATGATATTAGAAGCACTCAGGAAAAGGGTCTTCGATAAGAATGAAAAATTCGCGGGCAAATGGATAAGAGAACTGCCTTATGTCGTTTGGAGCTTAAGAACCCAACCTAGCCGAGCCCTGCATGGAAACACTCCTTTCTTCATGGTCTATGGATCGGAGGCAGTACTACCTGCCGACCTCAAGTTTGGGGCGCCTAGATTGATCTTCGAAAGCATAGCAGAAGCCGAGACCACCAGGCTGGAGGACGTCGATGTACTTGAGGAAGAGCGACTGAATGCAGTAATCCAATCAGCACGGTACCAGCAGACTCTAAGGCGTTATCATGACAAAGCTGTGCGGCAACGTTTCTTTTCAGTAGGAGACCTCGTCCTCCGCCGAATTCTAGCGGGAGAGGGACGGCACAAGTTATCACCCTTATGGGAAGGACCCTTCATAATAGCAGAAGTCACTCGGCCCGGATCATATCGCCTCACTCAGATGGATGGCACAGAAGTTGGGAACTCCTGGAACATAGAGCACCTCAGAAAGTTTTATCCCTAAGCTGTATTTCAAAACTACTGGGGCGACAATGTATTCTGTAAAGTGGAAATATATCATCAATAAAGAAAGATTTCAAAGATACTCGGCTTGTTCACGATTGACTTGCATTCTTACTTAACCCGGGGTGACCACTATGCCCTACAAACGGAGCAATCGACTTAAGTCGGCAACGATTTAAGGCGGTGCGACATGCTCACGCTTACTTAACTCGGGGTGGCCACTATGCCCTACAAACGGAGCAATCGACTTAAGTCGGCAACGACTTAAGGCGGTGCGACATGCTCACGCTTACTTAACTCGGGGTGGCCACTATGCCCTACAAACGGGGCAATCGACTTAAGTCGGCAACGACTTAAGGCGGTGCGACATGCTCACGCTTACTTAACTCGGGGTGGCCACTATGCCCTACAAACGGAGCAATCGACTTAAGTCGGCAACGACTTAAGGCGGTGCGACATGCTCACGCTTACTTAACTCGGGGTGGCCACTATGCCCTACAAACGGAGCAATCGACTTAAGTCGGCAACGACTTAAGGCGGTGCGACATGCTCACGCTCACTTAACTCGGGGTGGCCACTATGCCCTACAAATGGAGCAATCGACTTAAGTCGGCAACGACTTAAGGCGGTGCGACATGCTCACGCTTACTTAACTCGGGGTGGCCACTATGCCCTACAAACGGAGCAATCGACTTAAGTCGGCAACGACTTAAGGCGGTGCGACATGCTCACGCTTACTTAACTCGGGGTGGCCACTATGCCCTACAAACGGAGCAATCGACTTAAGTCGGCAACGACTTAAGGCGGTGCGACATGCTCACGCTTACTTAACTCGGGGTGGCCACTATGCCCTACAAACGGAGCAATCGACTTAAGTCGGCAACGACTTAAGGCGACGCGACATGCTCACGCTCACTTAACTCGGGGTGGCCACTATGCCTTACTAACGGAGCTATCGGCTAAAGTCAGTGGTGGCTTAAGCCAGCGCAACATACTCGCACCTATGTAATTCAGGGGATGACTTCCATATCCCACAAACAAATTTCATAAATCTTCATGCGTCATTACCACAAATTTACGAACCAATAAACTCTGATGCAATAAGAGAGCAATTATGTGATTCGAAGGATAAATTGATGTCTTCTAACAAATACTCAATCATGCTAACCGCGCGCTCAGAGCACGCAAAATGTTTCTCTATTTCGCAATGTGTTTTTCAGGAGCGACCGACGAAGAAGGACGACTCAAGGAATCGGGGGCAGCATTCACGTCAGCCTTTATGTCTTCAGGAACAACCACGCCGGGTCTCCTCATTAAGATTCGTCCAGCACGAATAGCCTTGTCCATGGCTTTATCGCGCTGGGCTTTGAGAGTAGCCGCAGTTTCTTCAGCAACTTTAGCAGCCAGCCGAACAGCCTCTAACTCCTGGACAATGGATTTCTTGGAAGCCCGGAGTTCTTTGATGGTGGCATCCTTCGCTGATATCAATTGCGTGAGGCGGGTCACTTCGTCTGCAGACTCTTGCAGCCTGCAACGCTGATTGTCCAGTTCTTCCATTGTAAAACGGTGGCTCCTCTCCAAGATGGTCAGCGAGTTGCTAGAATCTCGATACAATCTGTCCAGATTGTCGCGAGAAGCAGCAAGGATACGTTTCTCTTCCTACAAACAAAAATCAACTCCTTCAGAATCCAAGCAAATAAATAGAGCATAGCAAGGCGAAGCACGGTTTTGTAAGTTACCCTTTCAGAGTCAAGCCGAGCATGAAGAGAAGAACTCAGAGCGTTGGCGTCATCCAAAGCAGCGGAGACCTGATTCAGTTCAGTCTGGCTCTGAGAATACTTCTCTTCGAAGTCAGCACACCGTTGCGCCATTTCAGCTTGATCTCGGGAATGTTTTTCCTCAAGAACTGCAATCTGCCGAGTCATTCCTATCAAGAGGTAATCAAACGAAATGGGGTCAGAAGGTAAAATAATCCACGAACAAAGGCAAAGAAGAAGAAGAGGGGTACTAACCAGCATTAGTTGCCTCCAGCTCGGATACACGACGATGAAGTGACACTGGACTCCAACACGCAAGAGACGAAGCCACTTCTGGGACGGAAGCACCCTGCAATCTCAGCTGGCTGGCCATCCCATCTACCAAAGCCTGATGAGAAGAACAGATGAACATAATGACAAAAGTTCATGCAACATAAAGAACAAGCTAAAATACAGCACAGTACCTGGAGGTTGGAAAAGAACGAAGGGATCCCCAAATCAGGAGAAATTAGCTGATAACCAGGCACAAGGCCACCACCCGAAGCAGCTTGCAACGAACCAGAAGGAATCAGCTCAGTGCCTTCAACAGAGCCAAACGCCCGATCAGCGGGGACGCTGCCCTCTAAAGCGATTCCCTGGTCCAAAGTTTGGGCTACCACCATGCAACCAGAGTGTGGAGGTGATCCCACGTGAACGTCCATGGAAGTGCAGGAAGGAGACCCTGTTTGGGCACCCTCGGGGGCTGGGTCATAGTTGGCACTGCCCACTTGAGCCGGATCATCCCCGGCAACACCCTCGGGGGCTGGGCAGTGGCTAACACTCTTCACCCGAGCTAAGTCATCCCCGACGATATCCTCGGGGGCTAGGCATGTGTCAGCACCGTTCTTTAGGTCCAGGCTCTCCGCAGTAACCACTTCTAAGGTTGATGGGCCTTCAACCACTTCCATTGGACCGGGACAATCCAAGTCAGCATCCCGACCCTCGAGATCGCGCTCTAAGGTCGACGAGGCACGGGATGACCTCAACCCAGCATCAGGCACAACAGCGCAAGTCTCTGTTGCATCATCATCCACTGGCTCTGATAACAAGTCCTCTGGGACCATATCCTCAAGAGTTTGATCAAAGTTGGTCAGGGACAGTTCTTGCAGACCGATGAGGGCAGACAAAGCAGGAGAAGGAATTCCACTACTTCCACCGCTGGCGATGAACTGCCGACTGTTCTTCCGAGTTAAAGGAGCTTCATTCTCTTCCTCCTCATCTTCCACAGTGACAACACAAGCAGCACCCCCATTGGGATCAGCAACAGATGGAGCACCCACATTGGGATCAATAGCAGTTTGGGTACACCCATTGGGGTCGGCGTCAGTAAGTCCAGTCGCAGGCACTTCTTCGGTAGCAGGAACTGAGGTACCAACGTCCTCATCAAAGCTGGATACTCGCCGAAGGCGTCTTCTCTTCTTCTTTTGCTCATCAGCAGAAGGCTCGGGCTGACTGATTCGGCTAGGGCGCCTCGGGCGAGTACCGACAGTTTTCGGGACATCCAAAGTTACATCAACCTCTGGAAGGGGCACCACTGCCAATGTACCATCAGGAGCAGCATCAGATGAATCCTCAGCTAACAGATCAAGCATGTCATTTATGTCCGCATCACTAGGGTTCAAGGGCACTTCAAAATAAACCTGCCGTTCATCATCAGGAATCTCCCCGAGCGAAGCAACCAAGGAACGGACTTCTTCAGCAGAGGGTCGCACTCTAAGACCCAAATTGCTATCAGTCACAGGTGGATTGGACACAAAAAGGGTGAAAGCGTTGGGAGGAGGTAGGTTCCAGGCCGAGTATGCCACGGGAGCACCAACATTTGAAACCTTACCCCTGAGGATCGTTTCAAGTCGGCTTACCAAGTCCACAGAAGGAATTCTCCTATTGGTAACCCGAGTTGAGTCGGCCAGCCCTCGATACAGATATGCCGGATAGGCCCTATCTTTCAGTGGCTGAATGTTCTTGAAAACAAAATCAGTGACCACAGCTTCGGCAGTCAGACCTCTCTCTTTCAGTAATCCGACTTCAGTTAGCAACACACTTGCCTCGGCCACTTCCTGGTCTGTGGGAGACTCAGTCCAACTCGGAGTGCGAACGTCTGGCTGTCTTCCCGACCGGGAAGGGAGAGAATTTCCATAATTATCAACTATAAACCACTCCAGACGCCACCCCTTAATGCTATCTTTGAGGGGAATCTCAAGATACTCGGTCTTCCGCCCACGGCGCATCTCCAAACTGGCACCTCCGACCAGTTGGTGTTGTCCCCCGGCCATCCCAGGGCGACAATGATACAGATACTTCCATAAACCGAAATGCGGCAGCACACCGAGATAGGCTTCGCATAGGTGAACGAAAATGGAGACTTGCAGAATGGAATTAGGGTTCAAATGAGTCAAGTTGATATGATAGAAATCAAGGAGGCCGCGGAAAAAAGGAGAGATGGGAAGGCCGAGGCCGCGGAGAAGAAAAGGAGCGTAAACTACAGACTCGTGGGTATCCTCTGTTGGGACAGTAGTCCCGTGGCAAATCCGCCAAGAACAGAGTTCCCGTGGAGGAAGAACCCCGATGGAGACGAGGCGGAGAAGCTCAGCTTCGGAAATAACGGACATATGGTTACCTGCGAAGGGTAACTGACTGTTGGGGTCGATGGCGGGGATCACCGCAGCAGACGAGTTTGCAGTTTTCCTCTTGGGCGCCATCTTGCTTCTCACTGACGAACAGAGTAGGAGGCGAGTGGCAGAGAAGATTCAGATGCGGAAATGCAAGAACTAGGGCACGGAAAGCAAAGGCGGCTAAAAGCGCAACTCTTATGGGATATTCTCGAGCCAGATACCGTTTCAAAAAGTGCCCAGTCATCACCCGGCGGTCATTTCCGAAATCTCAGCATGCCACGTGGCCATCTGGCAGTTATTTCCAAAAAAAAGCCGACGTGCCACTTCATCACTCGGTTATTATCCTCAAAATAGCTCGTGCGGCCGGCCACCACTCGGCGTTGCCTCTAAAACGCTGATTTCGTATTCAATCGCTCGGCATTACCTCTAGAATGCCGACACCGACCTTCAGTCACTCGGCGTTGCCTCTAAAACGCTGATCTCGTATTCAATCGCTTGGCATTACCTCTAGAATGCCGACGCCGACCTTCAATCACTCGGCGTTGCCTCTAGAACGCTGATCTCGTGTTCAATCGCTCGGCATTACCTCTAGAATGCCGACGCCGACCTTCAATCACTCGGTGTTGCCTCTAAAACGATGATCTCGTGTTCAATCGCTCGGCATTACTTCTAAAATGCCGACGCCGACCTTCAGTCACTTGGCATGGCCTCTAAAACGCTGATCGCGTGTTCAATCGCTCGGCGTCGCTTCTAAAATGCCGATGTCGACTTTCACTGACTCGGCGTTGCCTCTAAAATGCTGGTCTCGTGTTTGATTGCTCGGTGTTACTTCCAAAACGCTGATGTCAACCTTCAATCGCTCGACGTAGCTTCTAAAACGCCGATACCGACTACAATATTACTCGGCAACTACTTCTGGAAGCGTCAATGTGATGCACAAATTATTCACCTACTATGTCAAAAGAATCAGGTCAATAATCAGAGAAAGCGAGTCATCGAGAAGGGGCCAACGACAGTTCTACATTAAGGGGAAGTTAATAAATTTACAAACCAACTCTTCGCGAGTTGGTGCTTCCCTACTTCTACTCTACATTTCTACTACTACTAAACTACACTATACTACTCTACATTACTACTACATTATTCTAACTACACTATACTAATATCTAAAAGACCAGTGGCGTTTAGCCACTGGCCTTGCTGCTGCTGCCGCCGCCGCCGCCCCTGGTGCTGCCCACGCTGCTGCCGCCTCTGGTGCTGCCCTTGCTCCCGTCGCCGCCGCCGTCGCCCCCGCCGCTGACGTCGCCATTACCGTCGCCACCGTCGTCGTCGTCGTCATCGTCGTCGTCGTCGTCCTCCTCGCCCTCGCCGCCGTCCGAGTCCTCCTCCTCCGAGGAGAACTCCGACTCATCCGAGCCCTCGAGCCCGGAGCGCTCGACGGCCCGGATGTACGTCCAGACCTTTGCGGCAATCCCCTGGGAGTCGTCTGAATCATCAGACGACGCCGGGGGAGAGACGGGAGCCGGAGATCCCTCGGACTCGGAGGAGAACTCCTCCTCCGAGTATTCCGAGTCACCGAAATCCTCCGACGGAGGAGTCGGCTCGCGCTTGCGCTTGTTGCCCTTGCCCATGGCGGAAGCAGACAGAGGGGAGGAGAAGGACGCAGTAAAAACAGCGAAGAGATGTGAAAAAACCAGAGGAGCAAGGGCGTCATTTATAGAAAGGAAAGGCAACCGCTCACTTCCAACCGCGGTCACTGAACAGTCGCAAAGCATTCAATAAGCACTCTCACCCATCTGAAGACACGTCAGACGGCTGACGCCGTTTCATGCAACACTACACCCATTGGGACTCCAGTCAACAGTGCAAAGGATATGATTACACTAGCCGTCCCATCACATTACTACTCAGAAGCAGCCGGCTAAAACACTCAGCGTACCAAGCCGTCCCTTGCCCACACCCATTGGGGGGGGGACGCCCAGGAATTATCAGTATATTTTTCAAAAAAGGTCACATCCGTGCAGGGCATGCAGTAAATACCTCAAGACAAAAATGAGATATCAGTAAGGATCAGAGGAAAGCCAAATATAGCCAGCAAAATACAAGATATGGCCGACAGAAGCGACACAAAGACTAGACAGAGAACGTCCATCAAACGTCCAATCAAGTCGCAGAAGCAAGTAAATTGCATTACCTAGCAAGATACGGATGGGTTGCAAACTCGGCTGCTAAAGACAAAATATATGCTGACCTCTGCAGCCAAATATTGATGACATAATGCTGACCTCCAAAGCATAATGCAAACAGCTTCATGCCAATTTCTACAAGCAAAAGGAAGACCTTCGAATGGATTATCCTTAAAAAATCCATTTGAAGGTCGGGGGCTACACCCATTGGGTGCACCTTCGGTGCACCCCATGGATTATCATTCCAAACCGAGATAATGCCGACTTCTAAGGCGTGAGACAAGATTAAAAAGACCGATCCTCACCCAAGATGCAGGAGCACAAATGGAGATAATTTCTGAGGAGGACCCTCGAGTAGATTATCTTCTAGAATCTACTCAAAGGTCGGGGGCTACACCCATTGGGTGCACCTCCGGAGCACCCAATGCAGTCCAGAGACCTACAAATCGAAATGCCGACCTCTAAGGCACAAGCACGAAACTAAGCTTCGGTCGAGTAAGAGATCGGAGCAAGAGAAGACAGCGGGAAGTCATTTCTTGGACCTGGGATCTGTGGGTTGATTACCTCTAAATTAACCCAAAGATCGGGGGCTTGTGGGGGATAGATATCCCCCGGGTCCACTAAAGGAGTGAAAGACCTCACGAAAGGCCCAGAGGCCCAGTAAATCGTAAGGTCATTCTTTCGTGGGCCTGGGGAAAGACAACCAACAAAGCAGAAAAGACGGGAGACCGGATTGGTGCAAACTCGGACGGCCCACAACGTCGAACGAGTGGATTGCAACAGAAACCCGACTTTCCAGCGCCGGAGCCCCCATGCAACGGAGCCGTGCGAGAATAAGTCGGCGAGGGTTACGTAGGGATAAACTCAAGAGGTTCACTACTTTTTAGCTACTTGTTGTTATCATATCCACGTGTACTGCCCCACGGTCGAGTATATAAGGCCTAGGGGGCACCCCTTCAGATGGATCGACCCTACATTACTCAGCCACCCCCATCAACTCTCTGTGTCGTCAAACCAGAGAGCCCTCTTGTAACCACGCATACATACTCACCAGGACGTAGGGTGTTACGCATTTCTAAGCGGCCCGAACCTGTAAATCTTGTCCACTGTCCCTCGTGCGATCGGCACGAACCATTTTGCTACAGTCGTCGACACCGTCCTACTCCTAGAAAACACCTCGAGGGGCAACCCCGGGTGTGCGGTCGGACCCAAAAACGCCGACAGACCAGGTCGTCAATGAGCGAGATCAATCTTGGGGCCAGGCTGCCGAGGCCGAAAGCCGGGCCGGAGCCTTTGCAGCAGACCTAGCCGTAGCCTAGACCGCAGCCTCGGAGCAGCGTGCCCGAGCCGGAGGTATGTCCTGGCTGTTTTCGGTTTTCGTTTCAGCTTGTTTCCTCCACTTGTGTTTGAGGCCTTGCGCTCTGGCTATTTGCAGAGCTCGAGTCTGCCCTTGATGAGTCCACTAGGGCGCTTGCCCAGGTGGCCGAGCAGAGGGAGGCCGACCACGCGGCCATGTCCGAGGCCATCTCGGACTTCTGCCGGGTCTTTGGCTTTGGCGACGTCCCCTCAGGAAGCTCCCCTCAAAGTCGCCTGCAGGCCTTGGGTGACCACATGCGCGGTAGGCTCCGCGAGGCGCTACACCACGATGTCAAGCGGGCCTTTACCGTGCTCGCTTCCCACTACGTCGTGGATCTGGAGCGGGTCAGCGAGGGGTATTGCCTCCCTGATGAAGATGAAGCCGCCCTGGCTGAAGTCCAGAGGCTCGACGCGGCCGCCGCGGGCCTGAGCGCAGTGCTGGCGACCACCTTCGAGGCAGAGATCCTCCCGCCTACGCCGTCGTCCGAAGCCGGGGTGGACTTTGCCGAAGGCGGGGACGAAGCCGAAGGTGCGGCTCCTTCCCCGGGCGACGCCTAACTCTGCCAGAGCAGTTTCCTTTGAATGCACATGTGTCTTTTGTGGCCGCTGAGGCCCGAACACTTTATTATCGTAGTATAAAGTCGTGCCCCTTTTCCTTTCATTTCGCGTGTCCGGCCCCGTTCGTCAGTAGTAGGGTGGCTTGCCCAAGTAGGAGTCATTTTTCGTGGTAGGTGACGAGTGAGGTATCCGTAACCCAGAGGCGTAGGAGTCCCTCGGCTCAGTCAGCCTTGCCACTTACATGCACCCGCGTTCGCTTCTTGGGGTCCTGCTACCGACATAGCCGGGGGAACGCGGAAGCCTTTTTTGATTGAAAATTTTGACGCAGAGGGGGTTCCCCCCTTTTAGCCCCCGAGGGAGGGTCGGGCTTTGCCGAGGCAAGGCTGACCCTTCCTTGATGACTAAATTTTGCGTGGGAACGAGGTATACGAACAACTTGAAAACATCTTAAGGGTAGAAGCGACGTAGCTGTTGGATGTTCCAAGCGTTGTTGTAGACCTCGTCTTGACTGTCGGCCAGCTTGTTCGTTCCGGGCTTCAGGACTTTGGCGATGACGAACGACCCTTCCCAGGGGTGCGCGTAGCCCCCAGGTGCCTTCTGCAAGGGGCCGACGAGGTCCAGACCCCACACAACAAAAGGCCAGGTGATGGGTATCGTCTGCAGGGCCTGAGCGGGCAGGTGGGTCTGCCTTGCGTAGAACTAACACCCTTCGCAGGTGCGGACAATTCTAGTGGCGTCGGCCACCGCCGTCGGCCAGTAGAAACCTTATCGGAAGGCGTTTCCAACAAGGGCTCGAGGTGCTGCGTGATGGCCGCAAGCCCCCGAGTGTATCTCTTGTAGGAGCTCCTGGCCTTCGGCGATGGAAATGCATCGCTGGAGGATGCCTGAGGGGCTGCGGTGGTAGAGCTCTTTCCCGTCCCCCAGCAAGACAAACGACTTGGCGCGCCGCGCCAACCGCTGAGCTTCAGCTTGGTCGAGGGGTAGCTCTCCTTGGTGGAGATATTGCAGGTACGGGGTCTGCCAGTTTCGATTAGGCGTGACCTCGCTTCGCTCTTCCTCGATGCACAGTGCCTCACCCTCGGGGGCCGAGGGTGCCTCGGGTTGAGCCGAGGGTGCCTCGGGCCGAGCCGAGGGTACCTCGGACTGAGCCGAGGGTGTCTCGGGCTGTGCCGAGGCCTTCTCGGGCTCGGGCGTATCGTCGGTCTTGACGGAGGGTTGATGCAGGTCTCGGGAGAAGACGTCCGGGGGAACCGTTGTTCGCCCCGAGGCTATTTTAGCCAGCTCGTCCGCAGTCTCGTTGTAGCGTCAGGCGATGTGGTTGAGCTTGAGCCCGTAGAACTTGTCTTTCAGGCGCCGAACCTCATCGCAGTAGGCTTCCATCTTCGGGTCGCGGCAGTGGGAGTTCTTCATGACTTGGTCGATGACGAGTTGCGAGTCACCGCGAGCGTCGAGGCGTCGGACCCCTAGCTCGATGGCGATGCACAACCAGTTGACCAGAGCCTCGTACTCGGCCACATTGTTGGACGCCGGGAAGTGGAGGCGTAGCACGTAGCGTAGGTGCTTCCCGAGGGGCGAGATGAAGAGCAGGCCTGCGCCTGCTTCTGTCTTCATCAGCGACTCGTCGAAGAACATGGTCCAGAGTTCCGGTTGGATCGGAACTGTTGGGAGCTGGGTGTCGACCCATTCAGCCACGAAGTCCGCCAAGACCTGGGACTTGATGGCCTTCCGAGGGGCGAACGAGATCGCTTCGCCCATGATTTCCATCGCCCACTTTGCAATTCTACCCGAGGCCTCTCGGCACTGGATGATCTCCCCCAGGGGGAAGGATGACACCACAGTTACCGGATGAGACTCAAAGTAGTGTCACATCTTCCGCCGCGTCAGGATCACCGTGTATAGCAGCTTCTGAATTTGTGGGTAGCGGACCTTGGTCTCGGACAGTACCTCACTGACGAAGTAGACTGGCCTCTGGATGGGCAATGCATGCCCCTCTTCTCGTCTCTCAACCACAATCGCGGTGCTAACCACCTGAGTGGTCGCGGCGATGTAGATCAAGAGGGCTTCTCCGGCAGTGGGAGGCACCAAGATGGGCGCGTTCGTGAGGAGCGCCTTCAGGTTCCCGAGGGCTTCCTCGGCCTCAGGGGTCCAAGTGAAGCACTCCGCCTTCCTTAAGAGGCAGTACAGAGGCAGGCCTCTTTCGTCGAGGCGCGAGATGAAGCGGCTCAGGGCCGCGAGGCATCCCATGACTCTCTGTACGCCTTTCAAGTCCTTGATGGGCCCAATGCTGGTGACGGCCGCAATCTTCTCCGGGTTGGCCTCGATGCCCCGCTCGGAGACGATGAACCCCAAGAGCATGCCTAGGGGAACCCCGAAGATGCACTTCTCGGGATTGAGCTTCACGCCTTTCGCCTTGAGACATCGGAATGTCACTTCAAGGTCGGAAAGGAGGACGGAGGCTTTCCTCGTCTTGACTACGATGTCATCGACGTAGGCCTCGACCGTTCGGCCAATGTGTTCGCCGAACACATGGTTCATGCACCGTTGGTACGTCGCACCCGCATTCCTCAAGCCGAACGACATGGTGACATAGCAGTACATGCCGAAGGGTGTGATGAAAGAAGTCGCGAGCTGGTCGGACTCTTTCATCCTGATTTGGTGATACCCTGAGTAGGCATCGAGGAAAGACAGGGTTTCACACCCAGCAGTGGAATCCACGATTTGGTCGATGCGAGGCAGAGGGTAGGGAACCTTCGGACATGCTTTGTTTAGACCAGTGTAGTCTACACACATCCGCCAATTCCCTCCTTTCTTTCTCACAAGCACAGGGTTGGCAAGCCATTCGGGATGGAATACCTCTTTGATGAACCCTGCCTCCATTAGCTTGTGGATCTCCTCGCCTATGGCTCTGCGCTTCTCTTCGTCGAATCGGCGCAGAGGTTGCTTCACGGGTCGGGCTCCAGCTCGGATATCCAGCGAGTGCCTGGCGACATCCCTCGGTATGCCGGGCATGTCCGAGGGACTCCACGCGAAAACGTCGGCGTTTGCGCGGAGAAAGTCGACGAGCACTGCTCCCTATTTGGGATCGAGCTTGGAGCCGATCCGGATCTGCTTAGAGGCGTCGCTGCTGGGGTCGAGGGGGACAGACTTAACCGTCTCCGCTGGCTCGAAGTTGCCGGCGTGGCGCTTCACGTCTGACACCTCCTTAGAGAGGCTCTCTAGGTCGGCGATGAGGGCCTCGGATTCGGCGAGGGCCTCGGCGTACTCCACGCACTCCACGTCGCATTCGAACGCGTGTCGGTACGTGGGGCCGATGGTGATGACCCCGTTGGGGTCCGACATCTTGAGCTTGAGGTAGGTGTAGTTGGGGACGGCCATGAACTTCGCGTAGCATGGCCTCCCCAGTACTGCGTGGTAGGTTCCTCGGAACCCAACCACCTCGAACGTGAGGGTCTCCCTTCGAAAGTTGGAGGGTGTCCCAAAGCAGACGGGAAGATCGAGTTGTCCGAGGGGCTGGACACGCTTCCCGTGAATGATCCCGTGGAAAGGCGCAGCGCCTGCCCGGACCGAGGACAGATCAACACACAGGAGCCCGAGGGTCTCGGCGTAGATGATGTTGAGGCTACTGCCTCCGTCCATGAGGACCTTGGTGAGCCTAACGTCGCCGATGACGGGGTCGACAACGAGCGGGTATTTCCCCGGGCTCGGCACGCGGTCGAGGTGATCGGCTTGGTCAAAGGTGATGGGCTTGTCGGACCAGTCTAGGTAGACTGGCGCCGCCACCTTTACCGAACAGACCTCCCGACGCTCTTGCTTGCGGTGCCGAGCCGAGGCGTTTGCCGCTTGCCCACCGTAGATCATGAAGCAGTCGCGGACCTCGGGGAACTCTCCTGCCTGGTGATCTTCCTTCTTGTCGTCGTCGCGAGCCCTGCCACCCTCTGCGAGTGGCCCGGCCCTGTGGAAGTGGCGCCGAAGCATGGCACACTCCTCAAGGGTATGCTTGACGGGCCCCTGATGATAGGGGCACAATTCCTTGAGCATCTTGTCGAAGAGGTTGGCACCTCCGGGGGGTTTCCGAGGGTTCTTGTACTCGGCGGCGGCGACAAGGTCCGCGTCGGCGGCGTTGCGTTTCGCTTGCGACTTCTTCTTGCCCTTCTTCTTGGCGCTTCGCTGAGTTGACGCCTCGGGGGCATCTTCCGGTGGGCGGCCCTGGGCTGCTTGTCCTTCCGGAAGATAGCCTCAACCACCTCCTGGCCAGAGGCGAACTTGGTGGCGATGTCCATCAGCTCGCTCGCCCGGGTGGGGGTCTTGCGACCCAGCTTGCTCACCAGGTCGCGGCAGGTGGTGCCGGCGAGGAACGCGCCGATGACATCTGAATCGGCGATGTTGGGCAGCTCGGTGCGCTGCTTCGAGAATCGCCGGATGTAGTCCCGGAGAGACTCTCCCGGCTGTTGTCGGCAGCTTCGGAGGTCCCAGGAGTTTCCAGGGCGCACGTACGTGGCCTGGAAATTGCCGACGAAGGCTTGGACCAGGTCGTCCCAGTTGGAGATCTGCCCTGGAGGCAGGTGCTCCAACCAGGCGCGAGCGGTGTCGGAGAGGAACAGGGGGAGGTTGCGGATGATGAGGTTGTCATCGTCCGTTCCACCCAGCTGGCAGGCCAGCCGGTAGTCCGCGAGCCACAGTTCCGGTCTCGTCTCCCCCGAGTACTTTGTGATAGTAGTCGGGGTTCGGAACCGGGTCGGGAATGGCGCCCGTCGTATGGCGCGGCTGAAAGCCTACGGACCGTGTGGTTCTGGCGAGGGACTCCGATCCTCCCCACTGTCGTAGCGTCCCCCACGCCTGGGGTGGTAGCCTCGGTGCACCCTCTCGTCGAGGTGGGCCCGACGGTTGCGGTGATGGTGCTCGTTGCCGAGGCGACCCGGGGCCGCAGGCGCTGTGTTGCGCGTGCGCCCGGTGTGGACCGAGGCTTCCCGCATGAATCGGGAAGTCGCGGCGCGATGTTCCGAGGGGTACCCCTGCCTTCGGGAGGCGGAGCTTTCGGCCCGTCAGACCGCGGCGTCCTCCAGGAGATTCTTGAGCTCTCCCTGGATTCACCGCCCCTCGGTGGTTGATGGCTCCGGCATCGCACGGAGAAGCATTGCCGCTGCAGCCAGGTTCTGGACGACTCCACTGGAAGCGGGTGGCGGCCTCATCCTGACATCGTCGGCGATGCGGTGCTGGAAGCCTGGGGTAGATGACGACTTCCCCGGCCGGAGGTTGGCCCGCCCAATCCTGCCCGACGTCCCGGCGGATCGGCTCAAGTGTTCCTGCTCCCTCGTCGAGCCTGGCCTGCACCCCGCGGATTTGCTCGAGCTGTGGGTCATGACCCCCCGCCGGAACGGGGACCACAGCTAGCTCCCGTAGGATGTCAACGCGAGGCACAGGCCTAGGGAGATCACCGTTCTCTGGCATACCGAGATGGTTGCCTTCGGAGGGACCCCCTAGATCGACGTGGAAACATTCACGACTTGGGTCGCAGTCCTCGTCGTCGAGGCTGCGGCTACCGTCGGAATAGCCAGAAAGGCAGTAGTCACACACGGTCATAAAGTCTCGCATGGCACTGGGGTTACCAAGTCCAGAGAAATCCCAACAGAAGTCGGGCTCGTCATCTTCCTCGGACCCCGAGGGCCCGTAGGTCGAGACGTCCGTCAGCCGGTCCCAGGGTAACCGCATACGATACCCCAGAGGGTTTGGACTCGCCTCTACGAGAGCGTCCACCAAAGCGAAGTCGCTTGGCGGGTCGAGGCTGAATCCAAAAGGCGTGAGATGGGAATCGGTGGGTACCTCTTGGTCGACGGGCGGTGACGAAGTCACGTCAGGGACTGACTGCACCGTCGTCTCAGGTACGAGGGTGATGCCCAACAAGTCCTTCGCGAGCGTGCTGGCGTCGTCCGTTTGCTTGGGATTGGCGCGTTGCGGGGAGACGACGCTCGTCTTCGTCTCAGACGCGAGGTCGATGCTCGACGTGCCCCCCGTTGGGGCGCAGACGCCGTCGACTCGCTCGACAGCCGACGAGGTGCCGCCTCCTACTTGGCCTTGGTTGCCCCGCCTCCTCCTCCGTCGGCGAGGGAGGGGACAGGGTGAGCTCGAATGTTGTTCTTCCACCACGCGGGGAAGACGTCGTCGATTCCGCCGCCGGCGGGCGGGCTGTCGGCCGCCATTGTCGTTGTCGCACGGCGGGGGAAGGAGTATCATGTCATAGCTGCCGTCGAGGGACATGAACTCAAGACTCCCGAAACGGAGCACCGTCCCGGCCTGGAAAGGTTGTTGTAGACTGCCCATCTGGAGCTTGACGGGAAGCTGTTCGTCAACACACAGCAGGCCCCTACCTGGCGCGCCAACTATCGGCGTTTCGAGACCGGGGTCCCTGGACCGACTGAGTAAACTGTCGCCGCGTGCCCCAGCCCATATGGGTCGGCGCGAGACGGAGCGCGAAGGGGGGAAGGCAGCCGGAGGGAGACGAGCGTGAGAGGTGGAAATCTCGCGGCCTTCGTGTTTGTTCCGCGCCCAGGTCGGGTGCGCTTGCAGTAGGGGGTTACAAGCGTCCACGCGGGAGGGAGCGAGCGGCCTCACGCGAGCGCCTGTCCCGTCCTTTCCCCGCGCGGCCAACCCTCTGTAAGAGGGCCCTGGTCCTTCCTTTTATAGGCGCAAGGAGAGGATCCAGGTGTACAATGGGGGGTGTAGCAGTGTGCTAACGTGTCTAGCGGAGGAGAGCTAGCGCCCTAAGTACATGCCATCGTGGCAGCCGGAGAGGTTTTGGCACCCGGTTCGTGTGATGTCGTGGCCGTCGGAGGAGCACTGGAGCCTGGCGGAAGGACAGCTGTCGGGGCTGTCGAGTCCTTGTTGATGTCCTCTTGCTTCCGTAAGGGGGCTGAGAGCCACCGTCGTCATGGAGCGTGCGGGGCGCCATCATTACTTGTCTGGCGGAGCGAGCCAGATGGGACGCCAGTCTTGTTCCCCGTAGCCTGAGTCAGCTTGGGGTAGGGTAATGATGGCGCCTCCTGTTGACGTGGTCGGTCCGTGCCCTGGGTTGGGCGATGTGGAGGCTCCTCCAAGGTCGAGGTCGAGTCTGTCTTCCGAGGCCGAGGTCGAGTCCGAGCCCCTGGGTCGGGCGAGGCGGAGACCGTCGGTTGAGGCCAGGGCTGAGTCCGAGCCCTGGGGTCGGGCGAAGCGGAGTTCGTCGTCTTCCGGGGCTGAGCCCGAGTCCGAGCCCTGGGGTCGAGCGAAGCGGAGTTCGTCGTCTTCTAGGGCTGAGCCCGAGTCCGAGCCCTGGGGTCGGGCGGAGCGGAGTTCGTCGTCTTCAAGGGCTGAGCCCGAGTCCGAGCCCTGGGGTCGGGCGGAACGGAGTTCTTCGTCTTCAGAGGCTGAGCTCGAGTCCGAGCCCTAGGGTCGGGCGGAGCGGAGTTCGTCGTCTTCAGGGGCTGAGCCCGAGTCCGAACCCTGGGGTCGGACGAAGCGGAGTTCGTCGTCTTCAGGGACTGAGCCCGAGCCCGAGCCCTGGGTCGGGCGAAGCGGAGTTTCCTATGGCGCCTGAGGCCGGGCCTGGCTGCTTGTTAGCCTCACTCGGTCGAGTGGCACAGCAGTCAGAGCGGCGCAGATGGCGCTATCCTCTTGTCAGACCGGTCAGTGGAGCGGCGAAGTGACTACGGTCACTTCGGCTCTGTCGACTGGAGGGCGCGCGTCAGGATAAAGGTGTCAGGCCACCTTTGCATTAAATGCCCCTGCGATTTGGTCGGTTGGCGTGGCGATTTGGCCAAGGTTGCTTCTTGGTGAAGGCTGGGCCTCGGGCGAGCCGAGAGTATGTCCGTTGCTGGAGGGGGGCCTCGGGCGAGACGTAGATCCTCCGGGGTCGGCTGCCCTTGTCCGAGGCTGGGCTCGGGCGAGGCGTGATCGAGTCCCTCGAATGGACCGATCCTTGACTTAGTTGCACCTATCAGGCCTTTGCAGCTTTGTGCTGATGGGGGTTACCAGCTGAGAATTAGGAGTCTTGAGGGTACCCCTAATTATGGTCCCCGACAGAATCAACATGACACCACGTGTGGAACAACACACGCGACAGGTGAGAAAACCAAATAGGTGACACGTTTATACTAAACAAATGTTAAATAAATAGAAATTAGTTAAGTTAATACTTGCCATGTTAATATTTATTATAAAACCCCAAGTGGAATCACTATACATTTAATCTAGTTAGAATATTAATTTAATAAATATTAGTCGAGCGAACCTTAAGTTAATTATCTAAAATATATGACCTAACGAATTAACGTTATTTAACATAAGTGATTATAAGCGGAAGCAATTTATCATCACGAGCAGACGCCGCACGACCCACGTGATCGACACGCGAGACATGCGCGAGCAACGAGCGACGAGACACGCGACACATGCAAAAGGCGCGTGACAACACGCGGCAACACGTGTGAACAACACGCGCGACACTCATGAACGACACGTGACGACGCGCGCGAAACAGCACTGCGGTACGCGAAACAACATGCACGACAGCGCGCGACACACGTGAGTCAACGCGACTACGCGTGCGAACAACACGATGACGCGCGAACGATGTCACACGCTAACAACAACAAACAAATTATTAATTAATTAAAAGTATTTACACTAGTATTAATCAAGTTTATTAACCTTTATATTTATAAAAGCGCGAGTTAGAACAGACTCGTTCTAATTGAATTATTATTTTAAATAACCAACAACTAAACAATAATTGACTAATTAGCGCAAGCGACAATAACGAAAATAATTAAATAACGTGCAAACAGCGCGCGAGACACACATGATCGACAAAAGACGACGCACACTACAACACGTCTATACTAACAAGTATTAATTCAAAAACTTTTGAGCAGGCGTAATCATATTAATATGTATCTATAAAATCACAAATAAAAACTAGAAATTAGTTTTATTCAAATTGTTATTCTAATAAATATTGTACAACAAATAATTAACTATTTGATTAAAACTTACGTCGTGATAAAATAATGTTACTAATATGAAATTAACGCTGCTATGGAGTTGACGCATCCGAAATGAGTCAAAACAGGTTTGCGACGCATAACGTATTGAATAATTAGCAATTTGCGGCTAATAAATGACGCGACCTACGAATACTACTAAACTGTATCGTTTTTTATATTAAACCAATATTAAATATGCATTTAAGTTGGTATAATCACAATAACAGGTATTTACGGACGTGTAGTTAAAATTATAAATTTGATTTGATTGAACTGTTGTTTTAAATAACCAACACTAAATAAGTAATTCATTATTTAACATGAATGATGTGGCGAAACAATTTTATTAAAGCGTGTGAATAACGACTCGTGTGAATGACGACACGCATGGACAACATGTGAATTAGCATGAGCGAAACAGCACGCGCGACGTGCACCACAGCACACAAGTAACGTGCGGGCCGGGCACACGCGCGTGCACAAACATGCAAATGGACGACGACTATGCGAACGACATGCGCGGAATGGCGCGTGAACGACGCGCGACGACACGTGACTTGAGCGCAAGACAAACATGATGCGCGCAGCGTCGAATCGCACGACAGCGAGGGTGCGGCGGGGCTGCTAGGGGCCATGCTCGGGCTACGGGGTTGCAGGCATGCAACACATAGGTGCGCAGGGCCGCCATGGCACGATCCCGTCGGGGATCGGGTGCCGACTGGCTGTCGCGCGCAAGGGAGAAAAGGAGAGGCTTAGGGAACCGCGGTGGGTGAGGGATCGAGCACACAGGGCTTCGGCCATGGGAGCATGCCTATGGGGATGAGTCACCAGGGTCACGACCAAGGCGCTCGCGCGCAAGGGCTCGACCAGGGGTTGGACGGAGCCATGCTATGGGCTGACAGCGAGGGGCTGAGCCAGCCGCGCGGCACAAACGCGCGTGCAACGAGGGTGTCGCGGCTGCGCGACAAGCAACGAGACGAGGAGCTTCGCGTAGGGGTAGATGCTTACAGGTAGATTGTGTAATACCCATTTTGTAATTTGTTAGGAATAATATCAATAGAGAAACAATTTCTCCTTATGTGAGTTTAACCTTTGTGCATCATCACATGTGTACACCCTAGGTAAAAACAAATAATTAATAACATAAAAGCCACAAAATTTTTGCATCATGCTGAGGTTTCATTTTTATGTACATTTTGTGACTATATAAAAATAATGTAAAATAATAATAATAATATATAATAAAATATAAATATTTCCATAATAGAATGGGAATGTGTGCATTTAATTCAAAGGTTAAAATTATATTCAAATTCAAATTTGATTCAAAACAATTATAAAAGAAAAACAGAAAATAAAACATAAAAGAAAAAAGGGAAGCTTACCTGGACTGGCTTATCTTTTTTTGGCCCACCAGGAACCCCCTCCGCGCCAGCCCACATCATTTCCGCGTGGCCCAGTAACCGGGTGCCGACACCCTGACCCCACTGGTCAGCGCCATCTCCTGTCTCAGCTGCACAAATCGCGCCCACTCTCAGCCTTTCACTGAGTCGCGGGGCCCCCTTGTCATCCCCGACTTCTTTGCGACGGTAACAGACCGCCCGAGCTACTCGCCGTCTTCCGTGCGCCATACCCGCCGCGCGAGAACCGTGGGCTCTGGTGAACCCACGCCCTTCCTTCGCATATAAGCACTTGCGCCGCACCTGAGAATTTCTGTCTCGCGATCGTATTAGGGCCGAGCCGAGAAGTAGGGAGAGAGAGAACTGCGCATCGCTGCGGGCCGTGAATGGTGGCGAGCGCTGCCTCATCTCCCGTTCTTCATCGGTGAAGCAAATTGGGGCGCGTGGTTGGCCAACGACTTTCGCCGCGCCCTAGGGAGTGAAATTGACGCCGCTGCGGAACCAATCGAGGCGCGGAACAAGCGGAATTCTTCACCGAGGTGAGACAACCGCGTCGTGGCCACACCTCACCGTGGACGAAGCTTGGCGCAGCGAAGACCGTGGTAAACATCCCACCCCTCGCTTGTACTTCATACCCCCATCGTGTTGCACCAATTCGAATGGTAGATAGCTTACAAGAAACCCCGGAATTGCTCACCGAAAGCTTAGCTCCGCCGCGGTTCCGCCTCATACGTAGCTGGCATCGTCGGGTCGCTAATACTAGGTATGGAAACCTTAGCCCTATCTGCCGCGTGTAGTGCAACGTATAGAATCAGCTAATCGGAATTTGGTGCACCCGGGTCGGGAATTGCATCACCGGCGGTGTTCCTCGCCGCCGTCGTCTGTTGGGGGGGGAATTCGCCGCAGGGGAAGGAAGACGCGCTCTGGGGATTGTTCCTGAATCGATGGCCATGATTAGAAGCCTGTTAACGATTCGGCCAACGGCGCGGTGGCCGTCCGATCGGGATCGTGCGCGTCTGGGGCGTGTTCCCCTGTTTTAAATCGGGACCGTAGATCTAGAATTGTGCGGTTATTAGGGCGTACCGGTTCATGGCCCCTAGATCTAATCTGTGGCGTCCGTTGGCGATCGTGCGGCCGAGATTGCAAGATACCTTTTCGGCCTATCAATTTAACAATTAAGCCCCTGTAGAAAGTAGAAACCAACCCGCCATCCCCCTCCATGTTCCCTGTGTCTTGGACATCTTACCCCGAGGCCCCTGGGTTCTCTGTAAATAGTGCGCCCAGTCCAGATTGGTATTTAACCCGAGAATTTAAATTATAAAATGGATTTTAATATATAAATATACCCTAGAACTTGTATAAATCATAGAAAATCCATTTTTAGTTCAAATTGATCCATTCCACTATAAATTTTTGTAATTTTATTATCTATCACTTAGAGCCTCTGTTTTGTCATGAAAACAATAAGAAATTTAATTTCCCACTTAATCCTAGTTTAAGCACATAAAACCTTTGTAAATTCATATCTTAAAATCCATAACTCCAAAAATTATGATCCCTGTTCCTAGGATTTTATTTTAATGTGTAGATTATTACTGTGTATTTTGTTCACATATTTGGTGTGATGTTAATTTTCTTTATATACTATGCTTGTTTGTATTGTGTCGAGTAGAAGAGCCCGTGACTGAGGATCCTGGTGAACAGCAGATAGAAGTAGCTGAGCAGGAGCTCATTGAAGGCAAGTTGTGCCCTTGACCACTTTTTTTACCCAATAATAATGTTCTTTAATATCATTTATTCATGCATAGGTTAATTTTGATGGGACCCGATAGGTCACCCTAGATTGTTTATCTCATTACCTGGTTTACCCCTGAATCACTTGGGTAGTTTGCTATTGCTTTACATGGTTTTGGGATAATCATTTATTATATCTATGTTCCAATTCTTTTGTTATTTTATTTATGTTCATGTCAAGATCATTAATGTTAATTGGAACATAGAGCTTAACTTGAGAAACACGTGCCACCACAAGGTTTTAATGGGACGCCCTTGGCTGACTAATTAGGAAAGCTAGTGGAAGACTACCTTACCCGAAAGGGGCAAGGGCAGTAGGGGATTGCATGCAAGGAGGTTCTCGGGTTGATTTTGTTGCGATGGCGGTCAGACGGGGGATTCTTGCAAGTGCTCTCCCCATAAACTGTAGCGGGTTGTCGGAAGCTAGTGGAACTTTGTAAAGGCCTCGTAGTGTTGCCCTGCCTCGCTTCCTTGGTAGAGGTGTATGGGAGTCGCGACCCCTTGGCAGATGGGTAACATGACTTGTGGGTAAAGGGTACAACCTCTGCAGAGTGTAAAACTGGTATACTAGCCAAGCTCATGGTCATGAGCAGCTCAGGACTCTCTGATGATTAATTTATGGAACTTAAATTCAATTTTGTCATTTGCATATGCATGGGTTTATTATTAATTTTGTTCTATTACTTTACTTAAGGTTTGGTATCTACTTGTCGGCGTTTCGACCCCGGGGGGTCCCTGGACCGACGAGTAAATTTGTCGCTGCGTGTCCCAGCCCAGATGGGTTGGCGAGAGATGGAACACAAGGGGGGAAAACATGGCTCATGTTATCCTGCGCCAGGGGGATGCGCTCGTAGTAGGGGTTACAAGCGTTCGCGAGAGGGAAAGAGTGAGCCTGTTCGTCAGCTCGTTCTCCCGCGCGACCCCCCTCCTGAAGGCCCTGGAACTCCCTTTTATAGATGCAAGGAGAGGGTTCAGGTGTACAATGGGGGGTGTAGCTAGGCGCTAACGTGTCCGACAGGGAAGTGCCTGAGCCCTGTGTACATGCCAACGTGGCTGTCGGAGAGGTGCTAGAGCCCTGCGTAGGCGATAACGTGGTCGTCGGAGAAGTGCTTGAGCCCTGTAGAAGCACAGCTGTCGGTGCTGCTGGGATCTTGCTGACGTCTCCTTGCTTCCGTAGGGGGCTGAGAACCACCGTTGTCATGGACGCACTCGGGGAGCCATCATTACTTGTTACCGGGGCGAGCCAGATGGGATGCCGGTCTTGTTCCCTCGTAGCCTGAGCTAGCTAGGGGTAGGGTAATGATGTATCCCCAGTGGCGCGGTCGGCCCGAGCCCAAGGTCGGGCGAGGCGGAGACTTCTCCTGAGGCCGAGGCCGGGGTCGGGTGAGGACGTGATTCCTCCCGAGGCCGAGGTTGAGGCTGAGCCCTGGGGTCGGGCGAGGCGGAGACCACCTTCCGAGGTCGAGGTTGAGGCCGAGCCCTAGGGTTGGGCGAGGCGGAGACCACCTTCCGAGGCCGAGGTTGAGGCTGAGCCCTGGGGTCGGGCGAGGCGGAGACCACCTTCCGAGGCCGAGGTTGAGGCCGAGCCCTAGGGTTGGGCGAGGCGGAGACCACCTTCCGAGGCCGATGTTGAGGCTGAGCCCTGGGGTCGGGCGAGGCGGAGACCTCCTCCCGAGGCTGAGGCCTGAGGTCCGGTGAGGCAGAGCTTCCTGTTGCGCCTGAGACCGAACATGCCGTTGTCAGCCTTGCCCGGGTGGCTGGCACGGCAATCGGAGCAGGGTGAGCGGTGCTGTTTTCCTGTCAGATCGGTCAGCGAAAGGGTGAATTGACTGCGGTCACTTCAACCCTGCCGACTGAGGCGCGCGTGTCAGGATAAGGTGTCAGGCGATCCTTGCATTGAATGCGCCTGCGATACGGTCGATTGGTGAGGCGATTTGGCCAAGGTTGCTTCTTGACGAAGCCTGCCCGAGCTGGGCCTCGAGCGTGCCGAGGGTGCTCCCACTGCCTGAGGAGGCCCTCGGGCGAGACATAACTTCGTCCGGGACTATAGTTCCCGCCCGAGGCTGGGCTCGGGCGAGGCGAGATCGCGTCCCTCAGGTAGACGAAGCCTTGACCTGAATCGTGCCCATCAGTCTTTGCAGCTTGTGCTGATGGTGGTTACCAGCCGTGTTTAGGAGTTTTGGGGGTACCCCTGAGAGCACCTAGAGGGGGGGTGAATAGGTGATCCTGTAAAAACTTAAAACTTAATGCCACAAACTTGATTAAGTGTTAGAGCAATAAAGCCAAGTGGCTAGAAAGGAGTTCTTGCAAAACACAATAACCACAAAGATATCAACACAGAGAGGCACAGTGGTTTATCCCGTGGTTCGGCCAAGTTCAACACTTGCCTACTCCACGTTGTGGCGTCCCAACGGACGAGGGTTGCAATCAACCCCTCTCAAGTGATCCAAAGATCCACTTGAATACCACGATATTTCTTTTCCTTTCACTATATCCCGTTTGCGAGGAATCTCCACAACTTGGAGTCTCTCGCCCTTACAAAAGATGATCACAAATGAACACGGA
This sequence comes from Zea luxurians, assembly GCA_029449295.1. Classification (NCBI taxonomy): domain Eukaryota; kingdom Viridiplantae; phylum Streptophyta; class Magnoliopsida; order Poales; family Poaceae; genus Zea; species Zea luxurians. The sequence continues at coordinate 3,947,765 of JAOPSE010000005.1, read as the reverse complement.
AGTAAAGATGGGATGAGCAACACACACAAGTCCACAGCAATACGCACGCACACACGGTCAAGACTTGAGCTCAAATGAATATCTCAAAGTTCTCACTAGAACGGAGCTCAAATCACTAAGAATGTCAAACGAGTGCGCATGAACGAAGTGTGAATGATCAAGAATGCTCAAGGTGTGCTTGGTGTCTTCCTCCATGCGCCTAGGGGTCCCTTTTATAGCCCCAAGGCAGCTAGGAGCCGTTGAGAGCATTCCAGGAAGGCAATTCTTGCCTTCTGTCAACTGGCGCACCGGACAGTCCGGTGCACCACCGGACACTGTCCGGTGCGGATTCCTTTCCTATTTTGGCGCAGCCGACCGTTGGCGATTTAGAGCCGTTGGCGCACCGGACACTGTCCGGTGCACACCGGACAGTCCGGTGCCCCCTTCAGACCGTTGGCCCAGCCACGCATCACGCGTGGATTGCGCGGCCGACCGTTGGCTCACCGGACAGTCCGGTGCACACCGGACAGTCCGGTGAATTTTAGCCGTACGCCGCCGACGATTTCCCGAGGGCGGCCTTTTCACCAGAGCCAGCCTAGCGCACCGGACACTGTCCGGTGCACCACCGGACAGTCCGGTGCACCCAGACTGAGCAGAGTCTTGGCTGCTCGAGCCAAGTCTTTTCCAGTTGTCTTTTCTCTGATTCTAGCACTTAGACAAATATGTTAGCACACAAAAACTAATATACTAAGTCTAGAATCATACCTTTGTATTGATTTGCACTTTGTCCACCCTTTGGCATATACTTATTCCCTTAATGTGTGTTGGGCACTTAATCACCAAAATCTTATAGAAATGGCCCAAGGGCACATTTCCCTTTCAATCTCCCCCTTTTTGGTGATTTATGCCAACACAACAAAAAGCAACTAAAAGAAGTGCAACATTAATGCAAATGAGAACACAAATTTGTTTTGATTCAAATTTGGCATATTTGGATCATTCTTTGCCACCACTTGGTTTGTTTTTGTAAATCAAACTCAATTTCTTATCTCTAAGTCAAATTCACTTGTTGAGGCATAGAGAAAGGTATCCCTAGAGAAATTGATCACTGATTCAAAAACTCCCCCTATTTCCCATAATCAAACATTCTCCCCACAAGAGACCAACTTTTGACAAAACGAGACATTTAGAGTTTTGACAAGTCAAAAAGTCCTAACTCTACTATTTTCAAAATTCTCAAGTGATAGCTGATCCATTTGTTGCTTTGGCCCTTAATTTCTCCCCCTTTGGCATCAAGCACCAAAACAGGATCATTTTTGGCCTTTAAACCCCATTGCCTCACCAAAATTTTCAATTAAGAACAAAAGGCAATAAGAGACATGGAGATGAACTTGGAGTAAGTTACCCTCTTATCGGAGTGCAGTGGAAGTCTTTCATGGTCCAAGTCCACCTTTCCCTTTCAATCCACCTTTGAGACTAATTTAAGAACACTCAAGCACATGGTTAGTCTCAAAGGATCAAGTTGTAGCACAACTCCCCCTAAATATGTGCATCACTTGCAAATGGACTTGAGAGGTCCGGGGAGTGCTTGTACAACTTGAGCACCATAAATAAACAACAAAATGCATAAAGAGCATGATCAAGGCATAAAACACATGTATGCTATAAATCAATCCAAGTTCCGCGAATCTAAGACATTTAGCTCACTACACAGCCTGCAAAAGGTCTTCTCATCTAGAGGCTTGGTAAAGATATCGGGTAGCTGGTTCTCGGTGCTAACATAAAACACTTCGATATCTCCCTTTTGCTGGTGATCTCTCAAAAAGTGATGCCGGATGTCTATGTGCTTAGTGCGGCTGTGTTCAACAGGATTATCCGCCATGCGGATAGCACTCTCATTATCACATAGGAGTGGGACTTTGCTCAGATTGTAGCCAAAGTCCTGGAGGGTTTGCCTCATCCAAAGTAGTTGCGCGCAACACTGACCTGCGACAACATACTTGGCCTCAGCGGTGGATAGGGCAACGGAAGTTTGTTTCTTAGAACTCCAGGACACCAGGGACCTTCCTAAGAATTGGCACGTCCCTGATGTACTCTTCCTATCAACCTTACATCCAGCATAATCGGAGTCTGAGTATCCAATTAAGTCAAAGGTAGACCCCTTTGGATACCAGATCCCGAAGCAAGGCGTAGCGACTAAATATCTAAGAATTCGCTTCACGGCCACTAAGTGACACTCCCTTGGGTCAGATTGAAATCTAGCACACATGCATACACTAAGCATAATATCCGGTCTACTAGCACATAAGTAAAGCAAGGAACCTATCATAGACCGGTATGCTTTTTGATCAACGGACTTACCTCCTTTGTTGAGGTCGACGTGTCCGTCAGTTCCCATTGGAGTCTTTGCGGGCTTGGCGTCCTTCATCCCAAACCGCTTGATCAAGTCTTGCGTGTACTTCGTTTGGGAGATGAAAGTGCCATCCTTGAGTTGCTTCACTTGGAACCCAAGGAAGTAGTTCAACTCGCCCATCATCGACATTTCAAACTTTTGAGTCATCACCCTGCTAAACTCTTCACAAGACTTTTGGTTAGTAGAACCAAATATTATGTCATCGACATAAATTTGGCACACAAATAAATCGCCATCACATGTCTTAGTGAATAAAGTTGGATCGGCTTTCCCAACCTTGAAAGCATTAGCAATTAAAAAGTCTCTAAGGCATTCATACCACGCTCTTGGGGCTTGCTTAAGTCCATAGAGCGCCTTAGAGAGCTTACACACGTGGTCGGGGTACCGTTCATCCTCAAAGCCAGGGGGTTGCTCCACGTACACCTCCTCCTTGATTGTCTAGAATATACTTTATCATTTAAATTTGCATAAATAAAGGGTAAGTAATCTATATAATCAATTGTGGGTCCTCATGTGGCAGAACCGCTTGAATTATTCCAGCTTAAGTGCCCAAGTCATGCCTCAGAGGTTGCAACGCACTTAAATCGGAATAACCCGTCAGTCCCTCAGATCTAGTTTGATAAAGCCACTCATCCAGGATCAAATACCACAAGCTCACTCGAAGGTGAGTCACAGAAGAAATACAATAAAACAGGAAACCTCAAATTAAAGTATTGGAGTTATTACATAAATCAGAGTTTTTCAAGTAACGGAAATAAGTTCATAAGATAAATTGCAGCAGATAATCGATATCGTCGAAAGATGAGGAATAGGGCCTGGCCTAGCCCACTACTCCTCCTGCTCCTCTCCTGCTGGAGCAGCATCCCACTCGACCGTCCAACCCGGTGGCAGGGTGGTATGCCAAGTCACACCATCAACCATATCCTGAAGCGTACCTGCAAAAATTTATGCCACAAGCAATGCTGAGTATACTAATACTCAGCTGGACTTACCCGGTGTGAGGAATCTACTCCTATACCTCTAGACCATGCAGCTGTTTGGCTGAGGGGTTTGGTTTGTCAAAAGCTCTAGCTGAGTCTAAAATCAATTTTTAACTTTTCCAATTCTAGCATAATTAATTTAGCTAGGTTTGCTCCTTTCTAAGCATACATGGTAACAATCATTTAATACAATCAACATATTATCTCATGTAAATCCTCATTTCACTTCTTACTCAATGTAGTACAAGGGGTCAAGCAGTCTCATTAGCTGCGAGAAGCATACGATTCGAATCGAGTTTTAACCTTGCAAGGTAAACCTAAACACACGACATGCCAGGGCACTCCGTCCCCACACATGTCAACCGTCCCCATCGATTCCCCGTTCGTGGCCAGGACTCACCGCCTTAGCATACAATGCTCCACTGACCCTGGCTGCCGCCGTGCAGTGGCCGCACTTGTACCCACCATAGCTAGCATGGGAGACCCAGTCTCAGGACGCATGAGGGGTAAAGTCCGCGCCCGGCTTCACTCAGGTACTAGGTTTACCGGTTACCATATTTCCCGACATGTGCTTAGTACATTCAAACGCTTGACTCAGGTATCCACACATTAATTCTTAATTCCTTTTTCCACGTCTCATGGGCAAGGCATCCACCCTGGATCCAAGTCCATAGACATCATATATTCTGTTATCAAGATGAATACAATCAATTCATGACCTCGCGCGAGTGCTAGAAAAATCACTCGACTTCTATCGAGATCCTGATTTAGCAAAGCAGCTACTCGATTTAGCATACTAGTATCCATCTCAAAAAAGAATCCTGAATTCATGCAACTAAGGGGTTCAAGCAACTCCTACACTTAAGTGCACATTACAAGCCTACAAACATTAAGTGTTGTAAAGTAACATATATATAAATTGGTTATGTATAAAACCGGGGCTTGCTTCAATTGCTGGGGCTACGAGGAGATCCTCGATGGCAGGCTCAGGGAGCTGGCTCCTGATCTTCCTCGTGGACAACTCCTTGCTCATGGATGAGCACGTACTCTCCGTTAGCGAGGTTGTAATCTAATGAATGCAATGAGTAAAATATATGCTTGGCATTATATGCAATTTAGCAACTAAAATTGTAGGGTGAAAGATTTAATTAACAGGGAATAGAGCTAATTCTCGCTATTATTGATTTCTGGGGTATACTTAGTAAGTTTGGGTCAAGTTTGATTACTGAATGGTTACACCATTTTTAGTGTTCTACTGATTTCCCTTTTTATATCTTAGTGATATTTTTAACAAGTTTATTAGCTGCAACTATTGGGGTGATACTGATTTATCTTTCTAATCCATCTTTTTATTTCTATTTCTCTTATGCCTTTAAGGTGGGTTTGAACTTACAAGATAGTTTTACAAATTTCCAAAAATTCTGTAAAAATTACAGTGGCTTCTCACTGGTGTATAACTCTCTGTCTTAAAATTTGGGGCTTAAAAAGTGAGGGGTTCTCACTGTACAAAATTATTAAATATCAGGGCAGAGGGGGTGTTTTGTACTACAACTCCCTTTTTACAGTGGGTTATTCTCTAAGGCTTACTTTTGCTGACATTTAGGTGTAATAACATGGTCTTGTACAAATTTTCAGCCACTAATACTTAATGGTTATTTTACTCTGATTTTCTAAAGTTTCTAGCCAAAGGGGTGCTTTCTACTACCATTATACTTGAAAAATATCAAACAACAGATTTCTAAATTTCTCATCTTCTTCTTTGTGCAAGAGCAACCATTCTAGAATTTGGTAACTTTTTGCTTAAGGGAAAGGGTGGTAGGAATTTCTTGAAATAAATGGCCTTTTTTCCTAAGGTAGGGGCAATGAGTGTTATTTTGTAGTTTTGAATAGGTTTTGCATTTTTCTATGGTGGCCTACTTCATTAATAATTTCATAAAAATTATTTGCCCATTGTTGCACACTTTTGGGTTTCCTTATGGTTTAATTTGGTCTTGGCTAAAAACAAAGTTTTATTTGTTCAACCCACTTAAGATGATGGGCTGGGGTGTTTATCATTTTTGTAGTGGTGTTCTAGTAGTTAGGTGTCTGCTAAATTTTTCTTACCAATTTTGAAATGGTCCCTATATTTTTAATTATGGCTTTTCTGGATTTATTTGTGCCTAATAAAATATTTCACCTTGGATTTGTTTTTGACTAAGGTTCTTTTTATTTTTCCTAGGTTCCGCATTACTTAAGTGGACTAGGAAAAATATGTTCATCCATTGTTCATTATTTTCTAGTGTCTTTCTCATTTTTCTAAGTTTTGGGCAGATATAGTTTTTAATAGATAACCCTGTGTTAATCTTGTATACTGGGGTGCTTAATATTTTTAAACAGTGCCTAAGTTGGGTTTGGACTTCTACAAATTTTCTTAAGTCCAGCACAGAAGCATAACTATTTTTCTCCATTTTAATAAGGTTTGGGCAGTTTCTTCATTTAATTCCAAACTCAAATTTAAAACAGAAAGCATAAGATTCAGTATTTTTATTTGAGAGTTCATAATATTTTGAATCCAGTAAAATTGGTTTGACTAAATTTGGTTGAATATTTCTCAAGATAAAATTTCCTAAGTTCTCTGCCTATTTTAAAAAGAATAAACAGAAATGGTTTAAAGGAAAAAGGTTTTGCATCTGGGTCCTTGGCGAAAGGTTCTAAGTTCATTACAGACAGGTCCTCGGGTTACTATTCACATGAGTCTATGACTACGCAGAAAACCCCCTACGTTTCTGCTAAATCGAACCCACGATCCTTCCCCTAATGGAACAGTAACCGCGGGGGAGGAAAAGGGCGGAGGGGCTTACTGGCGGCGAGATTGCTCTGGTGAAGTAGTCGAGGGTGTAGGGGAGGTCTTGACGGTCACGCCGATGTGCGGATCGTCTCCGGCGATGGTCGGAGTAGGTCGATCCACGTGCGCAGGCGGGCAAACTCGTCGGCGGCAAGGACTCCGGCCTATCCAGGGCAGTATAGTTCAATTGAACGGGTCAGAGAGCTTCACTAGATGCTAGGGAAGACGTAGGCGCGAGGAATTGGAAAATGGCTTACCGGTTAGCCGTGGCCACGTGCGCCGGCGGGGATTTCAACTCCGACGAGGGTGGAACGGCTTCTCCGGTGAAGTAGCGCCCAGTTTCTTGCTTCGGGGAGCTCTACAGGACTCTAGGGAAGCTAACCGAGGCACGAGATTGAGTGGGGATGGCTTGGAGGGGTCTGGCCACGGTGGCCGAACGCTCGGGTTGCTTGGTGGGGGACGCAGAGCTGGCCGGAGCAAAGTGCTGGGCTTGAGACGTTAAGCGAGGCGCAGAGGGAGTATGACCAAGGCTTGCATGCTCTTATAGACGCGGCGCGGTGCACGGGCGGGCGTGGACCAGCGTGGGCACGCGGACGTGCACGGCTGGGCGCGGGTGCGTGAACTGGCGTGAACCAGGCGTGTCAGCCGCGATCGAACACGTGGCGCCATTGTTTCTGCCCGAGTTCTAACGCCGATAGGGCGCAGATCTTTGCGAATTTTGCTAAGATCGTTGTGTAGGATTTGTTCTCCCGACTATGCTCTGTCGTTTGCGCGTGGAGCCGAGCAATTTCGGGTCAAGGGTAGAGAGTTGTCGCCTCGCCAATGTGGCAGTGTCACAAGGCCGAGTTCCGAGGCAAATCCCTGCCAAGATCATGTCAAATGGCCGAGTTTTGCTCCCAAATTTTTTTAGGGTGTGTTCAAGGTAGTTTGGCGCTACTTTTATATTTGGACTTATTTGATTCAAGTTTTGAAAAACAGAGAACGCAGAGGATCTCTTGAAAGGGGGCTGAAATTCAGATTTCTGAATTTCTGAATTTTCCCATAGGGCATTAGTTCAGGGGCTGATTTGGGAATTTTGGAAAATTCAAATGACCAATCTCCCTTACTACATTTTGTAGGTTATTTAGTGCTTTTTAACTTTGTTATTTGGTTCTCTTATGATTTTGTGTTTTTCAAAATCTTTCTACAAGTTTTTCCCTTTTGCACTTAGATGGCCTACTTAGGGTTATTTAGGGTTTGTGAATTCTTCTCACCTTGAGGTGCATGATATGATAAGGCACAATCCTTAAGATGAAAAGACTTAATCAAACCTTTGTTCCTAATTTTTAATGTCCTTTGCTCAATTTGGTTCACATGTGATAATGGTCTTGAGTTAGACGTAAGAAGAAACCCTAGGTGACACTAGGGTGTCACAGCCTTCCCCCCTTAAAGGAATCTCATCCCGAGATTCGGGTCGGAGTCCTCTGGGGTGAAGAGAATGATTTATGGCTTACTTGAATTGGGTGGTTAATTCATTAAGGTTCTTCTTGGCAAATTGCTCTTCGAATGTCATCTTCTTTGCAACTTCAGAAGGAAGCCCTTTTAGCTTTAGTTCTAAAATTAACTCTTTTTATATTAAGATCATTTTTCTTATATTTAGGTTCAAATGGCAGGGGGAGGGGTTGGGCATGGTTAAGTACCAATTCCCTTAGGTAGACAATCGTGGAAGTTCGAACGTAGAAATTCCTCAGTCTCCCAAGTAGCCTTTTCCTCTAAGTGATTACTCCATTAGATCCTATACATCTTGATCGATTTAGCCCGAGTTGATCTTTCTTTGCAATCCACAACCTTGGAAGGGTGCTCTTGGTTCGATAGATCTGGCTCTATCTCCAATTCTGGTTCTGCTATGATCTCAGTCGACAATCAAACACATTTCTTCAGTTGGGATACATGGAATACATCATGGACGGCAGACATTTTTGGAGTTAACTTCAATTTGTATGCCACAGGTCCACATGCTTCTATGATCTCATAAGGTCCAATGTAACGAGGGGCTAGCTTGCCTTTGATCCCAAACCTCTGCACTCCTTTGGTGGGTGACACCTTCAAATATACGAAATCTCCCACTTCAAACTGGAGAGGTTTCCTTCTCTTATCATGGTAACTCTTTTGTCTAGCCTGAGCAGCTTCTAGATTCTTCCTAATTAGCTTGACTTTCCTTTCGGCTTCAATCACTAAGTCAGATCCAAAAATTTCTTTGTCTAGGCTGAGACCAGTTGAGGGGTGTTCGACACCTTCTTCCATATAGGGCTTCGAAAGGTGCCATCTTTAGGCTGGATTGGTAACTGTTGTTATAAGCAAACTCTACCAAGGAGAGGTACTTATCCCAGTTCTTGCCACAATCGATCGCACAAGCCCTTAGCATATCTTCAACAATTTGATTTACCCTTTCAGTCTGACCATCAGTCTGCGGGTGGTATGCTGAACTTCTTATTAGCTTAGTTCCCAAGGACTCTTGTAGTCGTTCCCAAAATCTGGCAACAAATTGAGCTCCTCGGTCAGAGACAATGGTCTGGGGTAATCCATGCAAACACACGACTCGGTCAATGTACAACTCTGCATACTTCTGAGCCTTATCAGTGGTGTGCACTGGAAGAAAATGTGCCACTTTCGTCAGTCGATCCACAATGACCCAAATTGAATCATGATGACGAGAGGTGTCGAGCAGACCCACAATAAAATCCATGCTGATGTCATCCCATTTCCATGAAGGTATTGATAGGGGTTGCAAGGCTCCAGCTGATTTCAAGTGGCTTGCCTTTATCATCTGACATGTGTCACATTCTGATACATATTGGGCTATCTCCCTCTTCATTCTGGTCCACCAATACAAGGGCTTCAGATCATGGTACATTTTGGTGCTTCCTGGATGCATGGAGAATTTGGAGAGATGAGCTTCATCTAAGATCTTCTTCTTGAGATCCTTATTTTTAGGAACCACCAATCTGCTTTCAAACCACAATATACCATTCCCATCTTGGCGGAAACACTTATACTTCTCTGTCTTCTGATGGAGGTTCTCTTTAATGATTTGCACTCCCTTGTCACTGAGTTGGGCCATAATTATCTGGTCTTGCAAAGTTGGCTCAACGGAAATGTGAGACAAAGCACCAGAAGGAATCACTTCAATCTTCATTTTACTCAACTCATCACATAGGGTGTTGATGCGAGAATCCATCATAACATAGTTGTATTGCGATTTCCGACTCAAGGCATCAGCTACCACATTGGCTTTCCCTGGGTGATAGTGTACCTCCAGGTCATAGTCCTTGATCAGCTCTAGCCATCTTCTCTGCCTCATGTTCAGATCAGCCTGAGTAAAGATATACTTGAGGCTCTTATGATCTGTGAAGATGTTGCAGTGGGTTCCCATCAAATAGTGTCTCCACATTTTCAATGCATGAACCACGACAGCTAACTCCAAGTCATGAGTGGGATAATTTTGTTCATGAGGCCTGAGTGCTCTTGACGCGTAAGCAATGACTCGATTGTCTTGCATCAAAACACAACCTAGTCCACTGCCAGAGGCATCACAATACACATCGAATGGCTTGCTGCTGTCGGTTTGTGCTAACACCGGTGCTGTGGTCAGATGTTGCCTCAATGTGTGGAAGGCATCTTCACACTTCTGACCCCAAACAAACTTAGCTCCTTTCCTCAACAATTCAGTCATGGGTTTTGCAATTTGAGAGAAATCTGGAATGAATCTTCGATAATAACCAGCTAATCCTAGAAAACTTCGAATTTGACGGACACTTGTTGGTGGCTTCCAGTTCATCACCTCTTGCACCTTATCAGGATCAACAGCTATGCCTGCTTGAGAGATAGTGTGACCCAAGAATTTGATTTCCTTTAGCCAAAAATCACATTTTGACAATTTGGCATAAAGACGATGCTCTGGCAGACGTTGAAGCACTACATGCAAATGACTGGCATGCTCTTCTTCGTTCTTTGAGTACACCAAGATATCATCGATGAAAACAACTATGAACTTGTCCAATTCAGGCATGAAGACAGAGTTCATCAGATACATGAAATATGTTGGTGCATTAGTCAGCCCAAATGACATCACTAGATATTCATACAACCCATATCTAGTTGAGAAAGCAGTCTTCGGAATATCACTTGCTCGTATCTTGATCTGATGATAGCCGGCGCGAAGGTCTATCTTGGAAAACACTTTGGCTCCGACCAATTGATCGAAAAGAACATCAATACGAGGCAAAGGATACTTGTTCATGATAGTCACCGCATTAAGCGGGCGGTAATCTATGCACAGCCTCAAGCTTTCATCTTTCTTCTTCACAAACAAGGCTGGACATCCCCAAGGCGAAGTACTTGGGCGGATGAAACCTTTGTCCAACAATTCTTGCAATTGCTTCCTCAATTCTGCTAACTCAGCGGGTGTCATCCGGTAAGGCCTCTTGGAAATAGGTGTCGTTCCAGGTTGCAACTCGATGGCGAATTCAATATCCCGGTCCGGTGGCATTCCTAGTGATTCATCAGGAAAAACATCTGCATACTCGCAGACCACTGGAATCTTCTTCAAAGGTAACTCTACCATAGCAAAAGCACATGATCGAGTAGAATCTTGGCTGGGCAGAAATAAGGTGAAACTCCCACAGATTGGGGATTTAATTTCAACGATGCGACTGGCTACATCTAGCACCACTTGGTGTCGGGTCATCCAATTGGCTCCCAAAATAATGTCCACATTCTCCAATCCTAGAATAAGGAATGTGGTTGTAACACCCCTGGTGTTTATATTCCGCTCGACAACGAGTGTGGATTTAAGCATATAATATCAGTGAATAAAACAGATGACAAATTTTAATCATCTTCGCCTATCGCGATTTTAATATCGCATTTGTTTCATTTATCGCGAGTTCGACATCATTTTTATTTATCCGGGCTCTTCCTAAATTTTCGTGATGTTCGGAAATAGTTATTCCGAAAATCGGTGCGTCCGGTGATTATTTAAAATTCATCGCTCGCGCGAATACGAATTCGTAAGCTCGACCCACTGGATGATTTTTATCCTGGGAAAATTAGTTTGAACTCGACGACAAAAATATTCGGAGTGTGTTGCTGTGGATTGTCACTTAAGCTAGCATATATTTCAAACTTATAAACAATTTATAGCATTTCAAAGTTTATTTCTTTGAATCACTTTTGTAAACACTCCGATCATGTACAATGTAAACTTGATGTAACTTGTAAAATTTGTTATAATGAAATTCCACTGCAAAAATGTTGGTGTGTGATTTGTGTTTACTTAATCTTGCGATCTTGGTTGTAAATGGTTTATCCGGGGTCCTTAGGACACTCGGACGGATCCTATTAAGTTATCCGGTGCACATGCATAGCCGTCTGAGGTCTTTGAGACAAGGGCAGGTGCATGTGGGCCCAATAACTTGGGAGGTTCTGCCACAGCTGGTATCAGAGCAGGATTAAGTATATACGGTCACATACGTATTTTCAAAACAAAAGTTTTGGTTTCGAAAAACCTATTTTCAACTGAACACATTGTTTGGTTTTGAAAAACAGATTTGAAAAACTATAATGCTAGCGACATCCTCTATTAAGCCCTAAATTAAGGATTATTAGGTGGCTTATTTAAAACCCACTAACCCACAACTGGGGGTATTGCATACATGTGTATTGTTATTTTTAAGGCCATTCAGTTCTGAATGAATCGACGCTCAGGTAAGGTGAGATGTGAGAGCATGATCGAACAACCGTCGGTCTAGGGAAGAGTATGAAAAGCGCTTGATTATATACATGTTCTACATATGTATATATGAAGGCTGCGATGTGGAGTAATTACTTTTATGGGAATTCAGTACCCCATGGATGTGTATGGGTATACATACATGGGAATACTGAGAAGTGTAATGTACTTGTAACGACGCACCAACGCTCGGGTAAGAAGGTGAGTTACCATAATGAGTTGCCCTATGGTTAAAGTGTGGCAACGACGCCTATGCGTGGCTCGACGCTTAATGATGAGCTAGCCTCCATATAGCAATATATGGAGTATAAACTGTGATAAACTGTCATGTGTGAATTGCATCATTGGAAATTGGGCTGTGATGGATTTTTCTGCAGGTACACTAACCTCGAAAACGTATGTGTAGTTGATGACTAGCAAAATACCGAGAGAGTCGTAAGTATGCCACCGAGATAGAATGCTATCACCACATTATGATTGGCAAAAAATTTGTGAGGACGAATAAGACGAGCATGCATCCTGATTGTTGCATCATGTTTGTCACATATACACCCAAAATGCTTCTCTCATCTTTATTCCAGTAACCAGTGATTGTAGATAATGTGGTGTAATGCTTGTATTATGAACGTCAGTGAAATAGTTATTCTCCGTTTCCTTAGGTATTAATTGGGTTTGCTCTTATGCTTGTGTGCCGCTAGAAGGTTGGTGACTTGTTTGCCTAAACCCAAATCTAGGCCATGTTCTTATTTAGTGAACCATGACCCAAATTTGAATTTTCTATTATCACTCCATGGTCCAAACTCATGCCAATGAATGCTTAGATAATCTGTTTGTTAGACATAAAATGCAAGCAAATTTAAAGCTAGGATCTCGAGTCCGTGTTCTCGCTATTTACTCTGTGCCGTTTTAGTTGTCATATTTCCATCTTAGACCATGCCCTTGTTTGATTGGCACAAGACGATGTCCCTTATTTAGTTTGCTTGTTCTGAAGGATCGCAATGTTGCTTTATCAACCTAACCTAGGAAAGTTCTATCCGATCATTTTCTTGAGTTTGATGCCTTTGGTTTCCCCATATCTATCAAAGGCATACCAACTTAGTCTTCTAATTGTTTTCCCTCCGTATCTAATCTGATACTAATCCTTGACCATGTAATCTCTGCGATGGGCATAGAAATATGTTTGGGGCTGAAGCAACAGTCTCCCATCGTACTCCTTTCATCAAGTTTAGGTTATGGCCATGTCTTGTTCATTTCATCGGGCCATGATCTATTTGGATCTCTACTTGTAACCGTTTTGACTGGTAGAGTCTCTTGCGTATATTGTCACCCTTACTCAATTCATTTGTATCGCGTGAGATTTCTTATTGGTTATGTCTGATAATGGTGTTATGACTAAAACCCGATGGTGCCGTGACGAAACCGAGGGCCCTCTGTGGGTGCGCACACATGGTTGTGCTACTCGGCACGCGCTGGTATCACAGTTAATAGTTGTAATCCATATGAGACTATGTCAATGCGTTATCTTTTCACAATCTGTTTTTTCTACATGAGATTCGTTATTGGTGCCAGTTCGGTAATGGTGTCATGATTAACGACTTATGGTGCCGCAGTGAAACTGAGAGCCTCCTGTGAATGCGCACACGGGACTGTGCTACTCGTCGGGTGCTGGTATCAAGGTATCTGGTCATGATCCATTGTGGAACTACACTGATGTGTGATCTTCCGTAAACCTTCCCTTGAAATAATTTCGATGTTGTTGGTCGAGTGACCAAGCAACATATATCATCTTTGTTGGATCAAAAGGGCATACCCCTTTCATGTGTGGTCTCTTTTCTTTGATCTTAGTAGTGACTATTTATAGAAGTTCCCTTTATGTCCTTTGTGTAACGATGAAGCCTTGGAGCTTTTTAATGTCGAGAGACAACTGATTAGCTCTCAAAATGGGGATCTATTTCCCCTGCTGCTGAAATGCAGGAGTTTGTTCATTCGCTCTCTTATTTAATCCATGTATTCCCTAACCAAGTGGATAATTCATCTTGCATGAGGAAATAGATGAACAATTTGACCAAATAGATTTTTACCCAAATATATAATCTTTTGTTAACAAAGAGAGCTCTCGATCGTTGGCTTACCGATGGTACTGAGAGGACTTGCTCAATGTCAAAAGTAGTTCAACAAGTTGGTTTTACTAACTTGTAACTGCATTGTGAACAAAGGTTGAGTTTAGAGATCGATTTGTCGAGTTGTCTAAACTCACTCTGGTTTAACCCACCCTTAAAAAAGCACTTATAAGAATCGAGATTAAGTTGGCCAGTAACCACATAGCCATCGCTCTAGTCGTGTCTCGATCGCCTCACGTGTGCTTTTCCAGCATGTGTGACCAAGTTGAGTCATGCTTAGTGCTCGCTAAAGCATATTGATTGTGAAGTCAATATTTGTTGATCATCTTCACTAATGTGTTCCTCGAATTTTTATTATCTTCTTGAAACTTGAATTCCTCAAGTGACCACTTGTTGGTAAACCTCTTTCTGTGTGTTTTACCCAAGAGGTTGCATCTGGTTCTATTTGGGTAAAATCGCATATCTACCGCTCACCCAGCAGACTCAGATAGTACAGTGTCATCAGAAAAAGCAAACTGCACACATGGAACCTTATGTGTTCTTCTGGCAGACAACGTCTCTATTGGTGGACATTTCTAAATTAGCCTAAGGCGATATTATATCCACTAGAGAAACCCTATTCTGAGACACTCGCCTTTGCTTGGAACTGCCTTATAATTACCGCTGATATGGACAGGAGTTACATGCTGCTCTACTCTTAAAAGTCTTTCGCTCTGAATCTCGGGATGAGATTCTTTTAGGGGGGAGGGCTGTAACACCCCTGGTGTTTATATTTCGCTCGATAACGAGTGTGGATTTAAACACGTAATATCAGTGAATAAAACAGATGCCAAATTTTAATCGTCTTCGCCTATCACGATTTTAATATCGCATCTGTTTCATTTATCGCGAGTTCGACATCGTTTTTATTTATCCGGGCTCTTCCTAAATTTTCGTGATGTTCGGAAATAGTTATTCCAAAAATCGGTGCGTCCGGTGATTATTTAAAATTCATCGCTCGCGCGAATATGAATTCGGAAGCTCGACCCACTGGGTGATTTTTATCCCGGGCAAATTAGTTTGAACTCGACGACAAAAATATTCGGGAAAAAATAATCCGAATCACGTATTATCCGAGAAAAATTATGCACGAGATTAATAATCAGGAGTATTTAGTAGTAAATCGATTAAAACAGAAAAAGGTAATTAGAGCTGAACTCGAATAATTTCTAATCAATTTAACTCCAACGAATACAGTCGTAATTGAAATACCAAAGCCGAAATTCGTGTAGTTCGGTCCGTGTGTTTTTCGTCTCGATCTGACTTTCCTGATATAAATAACGGGTAAAAACACATCTGATTCCAAAAAATTCGTCAAATCAAATCCTGTCCAATTATTACTGTTGATTCTAATTATTCGACCCTTTGTTTCTCGCTTAAAATCGTGATTTAAAATATCTTCGATTTCTGTTAAGAAAAAGAGAGAGAAAAAGGAAATAAAAAAGGAATATCCCGTTGCCAGCCTTATCCCTACCGCCGCCCCTCGGGCTGATTTTTTTTTGCCGCCGCTGTCTTCTTCCCCTGTTGCGCGCCGTGGAGCTCCCACACGCGTTTCTTCCCCTGCCGAAGCCCTCCCATGGCGCCCGGCTCTGCTTGCCCGTGGCCGTCGTTCCCAGGATTAGCCTCCATCTCCAGTTCGTCTCTCTCCCTGCGCGCTTTCCCTGACGCGCGCCCAGCTCCTCGCGCGGGTCTCTGGTGCTCAGCAGCCCAGCTCCCTCTGCTCGCGACGCACGCCCAGCCTCGCCCAAGAACTCGAGTTCCTCTGCTTCTTTCCCCAACCGCGCGCGGTACTTCTCCTCTGCTCGCTCGTCGCCATGGCGATGGCCGCCGAGCTCCCTTGTCGTGGCTTCCTGCTTCCTCGTCGCGCGCGTAGCGTTCCGTCGTTCTCTGCCGTGACTCCGTCGTGGTGCTTCCTCGCGCGCAGCTCGCCCCAACTCCCATTCGTAGTGGTCGCTAGTCGTCGACCCAGCTCGGATTCCATCTCGCCAACACCTGCTCCTAGTCGACGCTTGCTCGGATTCGCGTCCCTGCGCCCAGCCAAGTTCACCCCTGTTCGCAGCCGTGGGTTTCTCTGCGCAGCGTTCCTGCTCCCCGGCCTCCGTCGTGCTCGACAGCATGTAATTCATGTTGAAGCAGCAGCTTCGATCCCTTGCGTCATGCTCGCCAGATCGAGTCTCACATCGTCGATCTGTGCCATTATGTTCGGCTATCGGTTTCGCCGGTTGTCGATTTTCCTATTCGCTATGGTCATCACGACAGCTGTTCCTATCCGAGCTAGCCTCGCTCGCTAGCCGTCATGCCATCTTTACCTGTTAGGCCGTGTGTTGCCGCGTTCACTTCGTTGTGTCGTCGTGGACTTGTCAGCATACTGTTGTGGTACCTAGATCGCGCTTGCCTCAACTTGAACAAGTCGTACTACCATCCTCTTCGTCGAATGGTAATCACCGCGCTGGCACGTCGATATCGTCGATCGTCATTCTCGTCTACGCCAAGCCCCTAAGCCCCCAAGCCATGAAGACACTCTGCTGGCCACGCGTTACCAGCTCGACAAAAAGGAACCCCACGGGTATTTGGTCAAGAATGGAAACTGTATGCCTCGCTCACCAGACGTGTGTGATCAATGACGTCGACCGGAAACCGTCGTCGTGTTTGCGACTATCGCGTCGAATTAGTCAGGGTAAGCTATTTATTATTCGTGTTAGTAGATTCATGAATAGTCTGACTAGATATATTAATCGCGACGATTATCTTGATTGAAGCATAAACATGTCATAGTTATATTAGATGACTCCCAAAATATTTTGTCGCATGTGAGGACATGATTATGGCGTACTAGTGTCGCGAGGTAAAACTTAGGTTTAAAATGCTAGTTACGTAGGGGTACCGAGCGAGCGTGTCGGTCGAGTGTGTTCAAATTGGTTTTACTTATGAAGTATGCCGAATTAGTGGCGGAAAGAATAGGTTTAGTATTTTAAGCGATTATTCGATAAGTTAGTTAAATTGTTTTTGCATGTACTATAACTCAGGGTGTCCAATAATAGAAGTTTGAATATTGTTAGTCTTTCGATGCTATGCGTAGTTAAGTTTAGGTTCAAAAATATAGGTTGTGTGAGAAAAAAATAAATCGGTGCTTCGTATCTGGTGAGTGGTCGAAGTAACATATGGAAAGTAGGTCTTGTGTTTGCGTTTCTAGTGTCTAGTCGAAGTATAGCATATGACAGGTTTCATTTAATTGTATGGAGTCGATGCCCTGCTGTGATATCCATAATGCTTTATGCTTGTTGATTGATTCTAATGCTTGGTTTTAAGTGTTTCATCCTTTCTAGTGTAGGTTATCTATCTTATACTATTTATACTCGTGCTCATACATATGCATCGTGCATCCCATGAGGTAAGTTAATTAATCGCGTGACGCGGAAGACGAGCCAAGTCGACCTCAAGCGTGGGCTAATCCGCATGGTGATGCTGATGGACAAACCGGAAGATGGATAACCTGATCAAGTGCTAGGACAAAGGATGGTCGTCAAGTGGATGTCACCTAACAACACTAACCTAGTGTTATTCAGGCAAGCCCCGGTGCATGCAACCCCATCCTTGTGTTTTTAAATAATTTTTACACACTTTAAGTCTAGCGAAATGTGCATTAGGTTTATAGGAGTTGCTTGGAAACCCTTTGATGCATTGCCTACCTTGATATCCATACCTTTATAGATACTTATGATGAAGTATCAAAATATGATTTACAAAAATGCTTATCCCTGCTTAGATTTTGTGGATAGAGGTTGTCCTTTGCGTTAATGCGTAGCTCAGGGTTTATCCTGAGGAAGGATGGCTTCTTCCTGCAAGAATAATTTCATTGGGAGCAATGGTGGAATCTTACTGCAAAGTTCCCTATAATGCTCTTTTCATCCTAAGGAACACAAACAATCCTAAGGATGGAAGTACTTAAATCGAGACTTGGGCTAGGAACAGGTGATGTTCTACCCAGGTTGATTAAGGATTATACTGAATGTAGGCTTGATGATCGAGGACCTTTTAACTGGTCACATGCCTCATCATGGGTAAGCTTTGCCTCGGGCAGACTAATACCAGAATAAGATAACACACAATGGGAGTGGAGAGATGGCGAGAGTAGCGTGTACCCTCCGTGGCAAGAGGCTGGACGATGGTGTATCTGTGCTCTCGGTTGGCGTGAACCTGATCTGGTCTTAAGAACCCCAGTGGTGAGTTGACATATGCAAGGGTTAAGTGCTACATATGTCGTGTGATTGGAGATCCCTAGCTGGGTATTAATCGATTCGGATCGCCGTTACTTCTCGGACATGAAGACTTGGTCACTGCCCTGCAATCTAAGTCATGGATGGAATCTTAATGAGCAAAAATCATGTTGGATTGATTAATGTGATGATGAAATTAGACTAGATGCAAACCAGAGTCTATTAATATTAATCTGGCGTTAAAATATTGAAAGTAAGGACTCACTTTAGTTAGCTATTTCTGCAAAAGTATCCAAGTTGATTCTTGCTAAGAGCCTCTCCTTGCTTCCTAAATCCAGCATATCCTTGAGAGTCTTTTTCTTTAGTCGGGTAAGACTTGCGAAAGTACACTTCGTACTCAGGGCTTTGTCCCATGTTGTTTTAGTTGAAGAGCCTGCGGACTTTGCTACTTTTGTGCAGAGGTGGTTCCCAAGCAGGAGGAAGAACCGAAAATAGAAGTGTGTTGCTGTGGATGGTGCTAAGTGCCGGTGGGCTCGGCCTTCTTATAAGTCTAAGTACCTCTTCTATACTTGTTAATGAGGATTGTCACTTAAGCTAGCATATATTTCAAACTTATAAAAAAATTATAACATTTCAAAGTTTATTTCTTTGAATCACTTTTGTAAACACTCCGATCTTGTACAATGTAAACTTGATGTAACTTGTAAAATTTGTTATATTGAAATTCCGCTGCAAAAATGTTGGTGTGTGATTTGTGTTAACTTAATCTTGCGATCTTGGTTGTAAGTGGTTTATCCGGCGTCCTTAGGACACTCGAACGGATCCTGTTAAGTTATCCGATGCACACGCATAACCGTCTGAGGTCTTTGTGACAAGGGCAGGTGCATGTGGGCCCAATAACTTGGGAGGTTCTGCCACAGTGGTCTTGACAATGTGGCTTCCCAGCTGAATGGGCACGCTTTGATTTAATTGGTTTGATGCAACCTTGCCTCCTGGCGTTGCAATCATAAAAGACCCTCGAGTATGACAGAAAGGCAATTGACACTTAGCACTGAACTTCTGGCTAATGAAGCTATGAGATGCACCAAAATCAAATAGAATTAATGCATGTTGATTAAAAACTAAAAAGATACCAGTCATGATGGGGGCTCCTTCAGGTAACTCCTCCAGAGTAGTGAAGTTGAGCTTCCCTTGCTTGACTTGCACCTTCTGCTTTCTTCCCTTGTCTTGATTCGGTGCTGGCATTTGCCTCTGCTGATTCCTTGGGCAATTCTTGGCATAATGGCCCACATTGCCACAAGTGAAGCACTTGTTCCCATTTCCTTGGCAGAACTGATGCTGCTGCGGAGGTTGATTGTTCCTTGGAGCGGGAGCTGGAAAACGACTGGGTGCTGGCTGCTGCTGCTGAGGTGGCCTGATCACCCATCTGCCTGCCTGCTGCTAAAATCCTCTGCTCTGATTGTGGGAAACAATCATGAACCTCTTGGTTTGAGCGGAGGGTGCTGACATTGGTGCCTTCCTCTTATTCTCTGCCCGGTGAGCTACAATACAATCCTCCTGGAAGATGGCCAGGTTGACCAACTCATTGAAGCTATCAGCCCTGTTGGGGGCCTTCATCTTCCGAAGGTCCTCAAAAACATGATTAACATTGTTTTCCATGTGAAATATATGTACAGGAACCTTCGGACTCGGAATGAAGTTGTCCACAATATGGAGAGCATGATCGGGATGAAGGTCAAATCAATTCCGAAGCTATGCGCAAGGAAGCTTCAGCTCAGAAGCAGAAAAAGGAACCGACTTAAAGAGGAAAAGGCTATTTAGTCCTCGATAGATTATCCTTAAGTCAATTGTAAACATGAAGGGCATGAATGTAATTTTGTACAGGTTGCGCCCTGTGCCTATAAATAGGTGAACGGTACCCCCGTACTGTTCACGCTGGCTTGTATTCGCTTGTGCGTCACGCTTGAACTTTCTGCCTTCTGTCAAGCCGAAGGTACAAATCTAATTCAATATTATTCTTGTTCATCCATGATGATATAATGAAGATATATTAATAATGTCATATGATTATTCATGTTATTTCTCATGTTTCATATGCTTCGTCTTTCATTAACGTATACTGCGATGATGAAGGTACGCCCTTCATGACCTTCGTGTGAAGATCATTATATCCTAAGGGAGATAATGCTTCAGAGGACGAAGGGCTTTAATCATTAACATTTTGTGTTGCCTTGTTCTTGAATCATAGCACTTGAGAACAAGTCCCCAACATTGGCGCCCACCTCCGGTGTACTCACTTCCACAATCTTCGGCAAAGCATCAACCTTCGTCATGCCGCCGAAGAAGATAACAGCTCCAGGGGCTGCACTGCAACCATTGGACACAAACCAAGAGACTCTCTCTCTCCGAGAGGCTAGAAGCCAAAAGAGAAAGGCCACCAGTACAACACTTCAGGAGGAGGAGTTGGACCAGGATTTAAGGGACATGGAAATCATCCACCAGCAGGTGCAAAGGAAAAAGGAGAAGATGGCTCGGCTGGCCGATCTTCAAAGGAAGATCGATGAAGCTACTGAGGAAGTGCGTCATCTTACTCAAGATTATCATGACCGAAGGCCCCAACACAGGGAGCTTCGTCAAGAGGGCTCATTCAACGAAGATGAATGGTACAATGATTTTAATCATGGTACCTTTACTTTTGATGATGCTTCTCCCCTGGCAGCAGAATTGCAGGCTATCCCATGGCCACAATCCTACAAGCCACCCCAGCTACCCATGTACAATGGGCACTCGGACCCAAAACAACTCTTGATGAGCTATGAGGCAACAATATCCTCATACGGAGGCAACACAGCTGTCATGGCAAAGTCCTTCGTCATGGCAGTCCGAAACGTGGCCCAGACGTGGTATTCTTCTCTTCGGCCAGGGACAATCACGTCATGGCAGAAGCTCAAGGACATGCTGGTTATCAGTTTTCAAGGCTTTCAGACGAAGCCAGTCACAGCTCAGACCTTGTTCTAGTGCACACAAGACCATGAGGAATACCTTCAGGCGTATGTCCGAAGGTTCTTGCGACTGAGAGAACAAGCGCCCACAGTGCCCAATGAAATTATCATTGAGGCCATGATCAAGGGTCTTTGGCTAGGACCTACGACTCAATACTTCGCCAGGAAACCTCCCCAAACTCTAGAGAAGCTGCTTCAGAAAATGGATGAGTACATCCGGGCTGATAACGACTTCCGACAAAGAAGGGAGGAAGCTTATAGATTTTCTGAGATAACTAGGGGCTTCGGAGGGAGAATCCACCCTAGGCATGTCAGATCAATCCACAGCTCCAGTCAGAATGACGACAAAGGAAGCCAGCTTCAGAGGACACAACACACCTCACAGTCTTCGGGACAGCAGCAAAGTTCCTTCAGGCCACCAGCTCCAAGGGGCAGAGGCGACAGGGGCTTTGGAGGAAGATATGGGGATCAGCCTAGAAAAATTTATTGCTTATTCTGTGGTGAGGACAAAGGCCACACTACAAGAACCTGCCAGATCACTATTCTGAAGCAAAAAGAGATTGCCGACGCAGAAGCTCGGCAGAATCAGCCGAAGCAAGTCCTACATACTGCTTCGTGCCACTCACCCTACATACCAGAATATGTGGGCAACCAACTTGCAGCTTCTGTTGCTTCGGCAAGCCACTCACAGGCTTCTTGGCCCCAGCTCCCACCGCCACCACTACTGCAACCTACTTATTCCCGAAGCCAGCAGCTAGAAGGGCACCAGCACTCCCAACAACAACGTGAATTCAGGGAGGAATCCAAAGCTTGTACAGTCAATAGTACTGTACCAGAATCGAAGCACATATACTAAGCGATATCCTGCTTCTGAAATACTTTTATTTTCTATGCCATTTTGCTTTTTTATATGGAACAAGCAATGCAAATTTAGTTTTAATTTCTTGTAATGATTTCGCCTCTATCAGAATGAAATATATCTTCTTCACAGATTTACGAAGCTCAAAAGTCGTTCCTAAGGGAATGCAGAGCTAAATTTACCGAAGCTACTAAAAAGTCGTTCCTAAGGGAGTGCAGTGTAAGTTTTGAGCTCAAAAGTCGTTCCTAAGGGAATGCAGAGCCTAAATTGCCGAAGCTACAAAAAGTCGCTCCTAAGGGAGCGCAACGTAAGTTTTCTGCTCAAAAGTCGTTCCAAAGGGAATGCAAAGCCAAATACCGCCGAAATATAAGGCAAAGAAGTTCAAAAGTCGTTCCTAAGGGGATGCAGAACTTATACTGCCGAAATAGAAGATGAAGAAGTTCAAAAGACGTTCCTAAGGGGATGCAGAACTTATATCACCGAAATAGAAGGTGAAGAAGCTCAAAAGACGTTCCTAAGGGGTGTAGAGCTTGTGTGTTCCAGTGTGGGCGTGTGGGTGTGTGTCTTCGGCATCCTCATCATTTTGCATCATATCATCACATCATTTCGCATAACATCACATCATACATCATATTGCATCAATGACACGACAATTGAATACAGAGCTGATTTTTGGCAAATGCTTCGTCAAAATGAAAATGTGCTAAGGCACGAAGTAAGCTTCGAAAAATACAGTTTAATCAGCCTTGTAACAAGAAGGAATCTCTTTTTACGAAGCATGGATATCTTTCTTTATGAAGCA
Source organism: Zea luxurians (assembly GCA_029449295.1). Lineage (NCBI taxonomy): Eukaryota > Viridiplantae > Streptophyta > Magnoliopsida > Poales > Poaceae > Zea > Zea luxurians. The sequence continues at coordinate 3,924,760 of JAOPSE010000005.1, read as the reverse complement.
TGGATCTTTTTCTTTACGAAGCATGAAAAGAAGGAAGGTGTTTTTTCGCCGAAGGCTCAAAAACGGTATGAATGTAAGTTTCATACATCGTAAAGAAATAAGTTGCAATAATTTACATATTTGATTCAAAGTTGCACACATCAAATATCATAGTTTCGTTACAATAGAAACCTAATCTTCCTTCATCTGTTATATACATCAAGCTTTTCAAAATGTTTATCACAACACAATCTATTCCTCTTTAAGACCTTTCTCTTCAACTTCATTCAGTAATTTGTTAACAACTTCATTGACAATGGATTCAGCCATGTTTATGATGTCCAACACTTCCTTCATTTTTGGATCAGCTAGGGGATCGTACGGTTCTGGCGGCGGAGATAGTTTAGCTGAAGTAGGAAAGAAATTGATTAGTTCGAAGCCACAAAGCAAGTTTCGAAGCTAAAAACCCAAAAAAATAATACCTATACGCCTTTCGCGTTCTGTAGCTTCTTCAGCTTGCTTTGCTTCTACTCTAGCGTCATGGGTGTCTTTTTCACTCTTTTTTATAATCTCATGGGCCATCTCTCGGCCACCATTCACCCAGACATCATTGTAGAATTTTCCGCCCATCAAGGTTGCTTCAGCTAAAGGATCCTTCGTATCATCTACGACGAAGGCAGCTTCGGCATGGGCCATGGTTATAACATGGTCGCATCCAGCCTTCTCCAAGATGGCTGAAATTCCCCGCGCACCAGAAAACGCGCAAACATCCCCGTGATCACTCAAAATTTCTTCGAAGGTTTCGGCTTCTCCACTTATCCATTCAACAACGCCTTCGAGGTCGCCTTGTATGAAGTTTTCTTCAGCAGAGTAGGCACCCACTTTGGCGAAGCTAGCTTTTATTTTCTTCACACAATCCAAGGATTTCTCAAAGCACCTTTCCTTGGATATGCAAAGTTCTTAAACATTTTTCTCTAGATAATTTTTCCAATATTCGCTGATTTCTTGATTAGTTTGAGCTACTACACATTTTTCCTTAGCTTCGGCCAGTTGCCTCCGAAGATCTTCATTTTCCGTTTTCTGGGCTTCGGCCTGAGTTCTATAGTTAGCTTCGTCTTCCTTTACTTTATTTACCAATGAAATTAATATTTTGTATTTTTCCAGACATTCGTTTCTCAATTCAATAACCTCTGAACGAAGGTTATTCAGAGCCATTGTATAGCCATCGTCTTCAGTATTTTTCTGTGCCCTCATGGCATTACTTAGAATCAAGCCCAACAAAAAAGAAGAAAGAATTAGGTATGACAATGAAGTATGATAGTTTCCAACTTAAAAGTAAACTTTTATACCTTTATACTGTTGTATGCTAGGCTGTCAGCAAGTTCATCCTTCGACAAAATCGAAAGGCTGTCTTCCAGCTTCGGGAATCCTATGCTCTTACCTATCTCCCGGCAAACGGATATATCTTTGTTATCCGGGAGACAGTACAAAAAATCTTCTTTGTTACTACCATTGAACACTAAGGCCCCTTCGGATATTTCAATCTTTGGGCGTAGTGTCGTGCTTCTAGTATTTCTTCTTGGGATAGTTCTTTTCCCGAAGCATGACGAATGATGTAGTCATCATTTTTGTTCGAAGCTTCGGGAGCAGGAGCTTCGATCTTTTCAGGTGCAATCTGCTCCGTCGTTTTTTCCTCAGGCATGGCAGGCCCCGTCTCGGTGGGCACTGAAGGCCTAGCTTCGGCTTCAGTTTGAGCTTGCGTAGCTTCGGCTTTAGTTTGAGCTTGCGCAGCTTCGGCTTGCGTTTATTTAGCTTCAACAACTTTCTTTGTAACATCAGGGCTCAAGGCCTTCGTAGTTTCTAGCACAGCATCCAGCACGTTGGCCATCCTCCTCTTGGGAGTTGTGGCAGAAGTCTTTTGCACCTTCTGCAGTTTTGCCTCTAACGGAGGGCTCAGAATTTTTGGCATCCTTATTATTTCTTCAACCTTTGGCTCTTCAGCCTTATCAACCTTATCTTCGACTGGCTCGACTGTATGCGTCTTCGGCATTACGGTCGGTTCTTCAGCGCTCTGTGTAATCGGAGCAGTTTGTGTTGCTTCGGCTGCTGAAGAAGACCCTGCGCCAAATTCAGGCACTGTGGCCGGTTCAATATAACACGGCCGGTGGGTCAGAACCTTCACCTTTTTGCTCTTCGGCTCAGGCTCAGCTGGGGTGACTGAAGCGACAATCTTCCTCTTTTTTCTCTTGCCTTCGTAGCGGGTAGCGGTAATCAGGGTATACGAAGCCAATAGCATCAAATACCCTGTTTAGTCTTTTCTTCCCCCGGCCTCCGAAGGCTGCGGACAAAGCATTATCTTTGGCCTTGGAGTATGTTCCAAGTAGTTCATCACTAGTAGCTTCGATGCACTTCAGCCAGTCGTCGTTTGGCTCGTCAAACTTCTCCCTAAATCTGAAGGTATACTTCAGTCGGACTAGACCACTATCACTAGAATCGGTGGTGGTTTCCTTCGGCATATCCCAGCTTTCCACAAGTGGCCATACCCTGAACGATATATGCTCTTGAATCAAATCCCTTGTGCCAATGAAGGAACAAACAGTGCTAAAAGCTCGCGTCATCAATTTCCACCTTCGGCCTTCAAAGGCCGAAGCGAGACCAAATAGGCTGCTGAATGATTTCTTTGATATCTTCCCGTGCCTTCAAGTCATTTTTAACATAAAACCACTCCTCCATCAAGGCTCCGGGCCATCTCTTCCGGAATGTTCGCACAGAGTGGCTTGCGTTGGGGCGAGCAATAAATCCATAACAACTGAAGTTGTTGTGGTACTGCTCTTTGCCAGTAGCCTTCGTCTCATACAAAAGCTCATGCATACTACAGAAACACTTCGCACTTGGCTCTAGCCCCTGACTCCTTACAACCCAGACAAAAATCCCCATCCTTATTATGGCTTCGGGGGTGATCTGATGAAGGAAGATCTGGTATATCTTCAGCACTTCAACCACAAACTTGCTCAAAGGAAACTGAAGACCAGCCTTCAAAAAGCTTCGGTAGATAACAACTTCATTTTCCTCAGGGGCAGGGACGATGTTGTCTCCGCCAGCTCTCACGATAGACATGTCACGAAAGTACCTTCCTCTCATGTTGTCAAGATGACTCTATTTAATAATCGATTTTCCGAAGACAACATGGCTTGGTCGCCAGGGCCGATCTTCAGAATCTTCATCCCCACTTTCCACATCATAACTATCACTATCATCAGTGTCTTCAGACAAACCTTCCAGTATCTTTTTCGTAATCTTCTCTGTGTTCGTTTTTGACATAGACTCAATAAACCCGGTGATAAAAGGATCCACAACTTTCTTGTCTTCAAACAACTTTGTCTCCTCAGTTAGCTTCGTCTCTGCAGTCATTTTCTTTTCCTCAGTCATCTTTTCCCCAGAGATGGTGAAAACACGTCTTTAAACCGAAGCTCGAAAAAGCTTGAAAATCAAGCGAGAGTTAGTGAGCAAGAGCTAAAAATTTGAGAAAATAACGCAAATGGCAGAAATGGCGTGTACAATGCTGCCGGTGTAGGTTCATATTTATACGCCTAGTGCATTGCAACTTGAAGGGCCCTGTCTGTCATTGACTGTTGCTATTCTAGCAAAGGGAAGGTGTTTTTTCGGACCTTCGGCTTAAGGCCTTCGTTCACATCACAGTCTAAATTCGTTATTATAACAAATTAATACTGCGAGGGGCTACTGTTGGGGGCCTTCGTCTTCCGAAGGTCCTCAAAAACATGATTAACAATGTTTTCCAAGTGAAATATATGTACATGAACCTTTGGACTCGGAACAAAGCTATCCACAATATGGAGAGCATGATTGGGACGAAGGTCGAATCAATTCCGAAGCTATACGCAAGGAAGCTTCGGCTCAGTAGCAGAAAAAGGAACCGACTTAAAGAGGAAAAGGCTATTTAGTCCTCGATAGATTATCCTTAAGTCAATTGTAAACATGAAGGGCATGAATGTAATTTTATACAGGCTGCGCCCTATGCCTATAAATAGGTGAACAGTACCCCCATACTGTTCACGCTGGCTTGTATTCGCTCGTGCGTCACGCTTGAACGTTCTGCCTTCTGTCAAGCCAAAGGTAAAAATGTAATTCAATATTATTCTTGTTCATCCATTATGATATAATGAAGATATGTTAATAATGTCATATGATTATTCATGTTATTTCCCATGTTTCATATGCTTCGTCTTTCATTAACGTATACTGCGATGATGAAGGTACGCCCTTCACGACCTTCGTCTGAAAATCATTATATCCTAAGGGAGATAATGCTTTGGAGGACGAAGGGATTTAATCATTAACATTTTGTGTTGCCTTGTTCTTGAATCATAGCACTTGAGAACAAGTCCCCAACAAGCCCGAACAGTGTTGAGACGCTCACGCAACTTGGTGTTGAGACCCCTGCGGAAGCGGACTCTCTTCTTCTCATCAGAATCAGCATGATACCCTGCATACTGGCATAGGTCGTTGAAGGCCTGAGCATACTGCAATACCGTGTGGGTTCCTTGATTTAGTGCCAGGAATTCATTCAGCTTGCGGTCCAGAATTCTAGCTGGGATGTGGTGTCGTCTGAAAGCAGTCTTGAATTCCTCCCAAGAAACTTCATGACCAGCATGTAGCATGGCGCAGAAATGGTCCCACCATGTCCGAGCAGGTCCACAAAGCTCCTGCGCGGCGAAGCGAGCCTTGGTGTCATCAGGGCAAGTCTCCCATGAGGAGGGGAAACTTGGAGTCCACGACGCGCAACCACACATCATCATCCAACGGATCCTCTGCCTTGGTGAACAAGGGTGGCTACATACTCAGGAACTCCTGGTAGGTTGCCGCAATCGGAGGTCGCTGCGGCTGGCCTCCACCATGCTACTGAGGGTGGGGCTGACGCTGCAAGAGCTATCGCAGAATTTTGTTTACTGAGCCATCAGCTCCTGCACCATGGGAGCTGGGGGAGGCGGCGGGGGAACTTGCTCGTTATGCCCGTGGCGCTTCCTAGATGCCATCTGAAAACAGAGATTGTCTCCATTGTTATCCCAATTCACAATTTCAAATAATACACTTTTACCTCATACGAAAAGAAATTGTCATAATCATAACATTAAGTTTGAACGAGGATAACACAGTTACAAACATTCCACTGATCTCAAAAGTTCTCATGGGTTACATCAATTAGGGGAAAGTACCCGTAAGCCTAGTCCAAAATCTGTCATTAACTAAGCTCGTGTAGGTTTCTATCCTCCTAAAGCGTCAAAACGACTCATCAACCCTGAGTAGTGGAAGCGACACTGGATACGGGTGAAGGGAGCATCACGAAGGCAGTCACATTGGCACCAGGGGCTGGTCCTAACTCCTCGGGAGCCTCTTCTCCCTCGCTTCCGGCCTCATTGGCCTCCATCTCCAGGTGGTGCATGTCCAGGTGGTCATTGGCTTCCTCAAGTTCCTACTGCACATCATGGAGCTGGTTTTCCAGGACATCGATAGTGTTGTCCCGGATTTCCACCTGCTGCTCCAGGGTGGTGATGCGCTGGCTCAACCTTTCCACCTGTAGGTCCTTCTCCACCAACTCTGAGGACAAGACGACCACGAAGTCTTCTCGGCTGTCAAGGGTGAGCTTGGTGGTTTGAGCGAGGTTGGCAATATGTTCCATAACGTTGCTCTGTAGGGCCTGAAGGTGGTACAATGCACTCATGCACTGAACGGTGATCCTCCCAACCAAGTCAGGATACATCGCCCATACGTCCTTCACATGGCTCACACTGTTGCACCACATGGGGTCGTCCTTCTTCTCAGCGGGAAAGAGTCCCAAGGGGTGCATCACCATCTCCAAGGGATGGTAGCTACAGAAAGTCGTCAGGGTCTTCATAGCTGCCGCTTCGGTGGTGTCATCCGTCCTGAATCCAATCGTCTCGGAGTCAAGGGAACGCCAACCCGGCTGAAGGGGATGAGCCTCCAGAGTCAGCCAGACTCGGCAACATAGTACCCGATGCTCCTAGTACATCTGCACTGTGTACAAAGGGGGCGGAGGGTAACCAGCAGAGTTGAGCACTTCCCACAAGATGGAAGGGAAACCATCATGAGAAAGGAAATTAGAACTGAAACGGGTGTTGTTGGGACTATGCTTCGTCGCCGAAGATCTTGTAGGAATAAGCGGTTTTCAGCTGAAGCTGTTTGTATGAGTTCGCCGAAGGTTCCTCTTCATGAAGCTTCGGTATTACAAACCGACTTAAAGATAGAATGACCTTTTAGTCCATAAAGGTCTGAGTCAATGTTGTAAACTTTTATGAGGGGCATAATTGTAATTCTTCACAGGCTGTGTCCTGTGTCTATAAATAGTGAACAGTATTCCTTTACTGTTCACGGATTCCTGTAATTGCAATCGCATCATTCGGGAACCAATCTTTGCCAAGGCAGAGGTATAGCTGTATTCAATGATTTAATATATTATAATATGATTCGTTTATGATTCATTTACCTTTGATACCCTTTATTTTATATTATCTTGTACAATCTATTAAAATTTGATTACGAAGACTTAACCTTCGTAATCATATTCTCATTAACCTTCGTCCAAGGTTCATTATCCTCAAGGGAATAATGCTTCGTGGACGAAGGACGTTAACATTTAACATTTTATGTTGCCTTGTTCTTAATTCATAGCATTTGAGAACAAGTCTCCAACATTGGCGCCCACCTCCGGTGAACTCACTTCCACTTTTTTGAGCTGATGGCTTCGTTCAACGATCAAGCTGGAGCTGCTTCGGCTCCGAAGCTGCTACTCCCGATAACAGGCGGTTCATGTTCAGAGCTAGCCAACAAGAGGCAGAAGAAGGAAGCACAGAGAAGGGTACAACATGTTGGGGTGCAAGGACCCTTCATCAAGTCGAGATGGTCTCACATTCCTATTACCTTCTCCCAAGAGGACCTTCAACTCAAGGATTACCCACACAACGATGCCATGGTTATCTCTTGTGTTATCAAAGGATTTCTGGTCCACAATGTCTTGGTTGATACAGGCAGTGCAACTGATATCATATTTGCTAAGGCCTTCAGGCAAATGCAAGAGCCAGAAGATAAGATTCATGATGCTACGCACCCTCTCTGTGGCTTCGGAGGAAGACATATTGTAGCACTGGGCAAGATCACCATGTCGGTGACCTTCGGGTTCATCAACAACACTAGAACTGAGCAAGTTGTGTTTGACATTGTTGACATGGAATACCCTTACAATGCAATTATTGGTCGTGGCACCCTCAATGCTTTCGAAGCAATTCTTCATCCTGCCTATCTTTGCATGAAGATACCTTCGGATCAAGGACCCATCGCTATTCATGGAAGTCAGGAAGCTGCCAGAAGGGCCGAAGGAAACTAGACTGACTCAAAAGCAATCCATAACATAGATGGAGCTGAAGCTTGTGAACAGTACAAATTCAGAAGGGAGAAAGCAGCTTCAGCAGATCAGTCGAAGCCCATGCTCTTATGTGAGGACATAGCAGAGCAGAAGGTGCTGTTGGGCTCTCAATTATCCGAAGAGCAGGAGAAAACCTTGATAAGGTTTTTGTTCAACAACAAAGATGTTTTTGCATGGTCAGCCAATGACCTCTGCGGAGTAAATAGGGATGTTATTGAACACTCGCTCAATGTTGACCCATCCTTCAGACCCAGAAAGCAGAGGCTTCGGAAAATGTCTGATGATAAGGCCGAAGGTGCTCGTAATGAAGTCAAAAGACTCCTCAGTGCAGGAGTTATCAGAGAAGTAAAGTACCCAGAATGGCTAGCTAACACTGTTATGGTAAAAAAGGCCAATGGCAAGTGGCGAATGTGTATCGATTTTACAGATCTCAACAAAGCTTGTCCGAAGGACGAATTCCCATTGCCAAGGATAGACTCTTTAGTTGATGCAGCAGCTTCTTCAGAGCTCATGAGTCTGCTAGACTGTTACTCAGGCTATCACCAAATCTGGATGAAGAAGGAAGATGAGCCGAAGACTAGCTTCATAACCCCAAGTGGCACATATTGCTATCTTCGGATGCCTGAGGGGCTCAAAAACGCTGGAGGAAGTTTCAGCAGAATGACTGCGAAGGTTCTCCAGTCTCAGATAGGCAGAAATGTGCTAACTTATGTTGATGACATCATTGTAAAAAGCACGAAACAGGAAAATCATATTGCTGATTTGCAGGAGACCTTCGCCAGTTTCAGACAAGCTGGCTTAAAGTTGAATCCAGAAAAATGTGTCTTCGGAGTAAAGAAGGGGAAATTTCTTGGATGCTTGGTTTCAACAAAGGGAATTGAAGCTAATCCAAGTAAAATTGAAGCTATACTTCGAATGGAGCCACCAACTACAAAAAAGGGGGCCCAAAGATTAACAGGGAGGTTGGCATCTCTTAATAGATTTATATCCAGATCAGCAGAAAGAAATTTACCATTCTTCGAAGTGCTGAAATCAGCCGAAGTCTTTCAATGGGGACCAAGCCAACAAAAAGCCTTCGAGGAACTGAAGCAATATCTGATAGATTTAACAACATTAACTCCACCAACGCCAGGGGCTCCTTTGTTATTATATGTGGCAGCTTCGCACTCAGCGGTAAGTGCAGCACTTGTCCAAGAGAAGCTTGATGGCCAAGTCAAGAAGCAGGTCCCAGTGTATTTTGTATCTGAAGTTCTTAGTATATCAAAGAAAAACTATACAGAATTAGAGAAGGTGTTATATGCTGTTTTGATGGCATCCAGGAAGCTTCGGCACTACTTTCAAGCATACAATATTGTTGTTCCTTCTTCGCAGCCGTTGAAGGATATTATGAGAAATAGAGAAGCTACTGGGCGAATTGGAAAATGGGCTGCAGAGCTCAATGAATTTTGCATTGATTATGTGCATAGATCCTCGATCCAGTCCCAGGCGTTAGCAGACTTCATTGCTGACTGGACGCCAGGGGCTCAGGATGAAGAAACAAATAAAGATGCCGAAGTTTGGACAATGTTTTGCGATGGGTCTTGGGGAACCTTCGGGGCAGGAGCAGCTGCTGTGTTGGTCTCGCCATCCAAAGTTAAAACTTGTTATGCGGCAAGACTCGATTTCAGTTGTACAAACAATATTACTGAGTACGAAGCCTTGCTTTTGGGTCTTCGGAAGCTAAAAGCAATGGGAATCAGAAGGGCCATTCTTAAAACTGATTCCCAAGTTGTTTCGGGTCATATCGACAAGAGTTGCAAGGCTAAAGATCCGAAGCTTGAAAGATATCTAGACATGGTTCGAAGAGTCGAAGCTTCTTTCGAAGGATTTTCTGTCAAAAATATCCCTCGAGGACAAAATGAGCATGCTGATTTGCTAGCTAAGTCAGCAGCGCAGGGGCTGCCTTTACCTTCGGATGTGTTCTTCGAAACAATAAAGGCACCTTCAGTGGAACTCCTTGAAAGAGCAGTCCTCAATATATCTCCTGTTTATAGCGAAGATTGGAGAACTGAGATCATCTCTTACCTTCAGGGTAAATTCCTTTCAGATGACGAAGCTTATAACAGGAGGATAGAGGCAAGAGCTCGTCCATATGTCATGATAGAAGGGGAGTTGTACAAGCATGGAGTTTGCGCTCCGCTACTCAAGTGTTTATCTAGAACCGAAGGTATAGAGTTGATGAAAGAAATACATGCAGGCCTGTGTGGATCTCACATTGGATCTAGGCCGTTACTTGGAAAAGTTTTTCGCCAAGGGTTTTATTGGCCGAAGGCAGCTTCGGATGCAGCGGAATTAGTTCAAAAGTTCGAAGGTTGTCAGAAATGTGCAAGAGATCAAAAACAACCTTCGTCCTTAACACAACTCATACAACCCATCTGGCCATTGCAAAGGTGGGGCCTTGACTTGTTAGGTCCATTACCACCGGCCCAAGGGAACTTAAGATATGTTGTAGTGGCTGTGGAATATTTTTCTAAATGGATTGAGGCAAAGCCTTTAGCCACAATAACTTCGGCCACTGTCCAAAAGTTTTTCTGGCATAATATTGTTTGTCGTTTCGGGGTACCAAAGGCCATCACTGTAGATAATGGAACACAATTCGACTCCGAAGCTTTCAGAGATTTCTGTGATCAAATTGGTACGAAGATCCATTTTGCATCAGTCAGGCATCCGGAGTCAAATGGGCTCGTTGAAAGAGCCAATGGCATTATAATGACAGGAATAATGAAGTTAATCTTCAATCAACCCAGGGGAAAGTGGCCAGATCAGTTAACCAAAGTGGTGTGGAGCCACAATACAACAACATCAAGGTCTACAGGCTTTACTCCATTCAAGTTATTATTCGGTGACGAAGCAATAACTCCGGAAGAAGCTAAAACTGGATCAATAAGAGTAGTAGCTTCGGCAGAATCAGGTTCTGAAGATGCTTATTCTGTGGAAAAAGATGCTTTAGAAGGGATCAGGCTTCAAGCTGTGGAGAATATCAATAAATATCAAGCCGAAACAATCAAATGGCGAGATAGAAAAGTTCGGCTAAAGAATATTGAGCCAGGACATTTGGTGCTTCGGAGAGTGGCCAACCCAGACACAGTGGGCAAGTTACAGTTGAAATGGGAGGGACCTTTCTTAGTAGCATCTTCGTCAAGACCCGGTTCATACAGATTGAAGGATATGGACGGCAACGACATTCCTAGATCTTGGAATGCGGATGAGCTTCGGCGATATTATGTGTAACTTGATGTAACTTTTTATGTCTTTTCTTTTTCATGGCACCCTTTTCCTTTCTAAAGGGGGAGAAAGGTTTTTAATGGGGCCATCATATGTAATTTCCTTTTTTAGTTCTATAAGAGCAAAATCCCCCAAGGAATGTAAATGTAAAAGCTGAGAACGCACCATCGAGTGCCGAAAAGTAAAAGGCGAAGAAGCTCCAAAGTCGTTCCTAAGGGAATGCAGAGCTTACAGCGAAAAGTCAACGCTGATTCCGCCAAAAGTAAAAGGCGAAGAAGCTCCAAAGTCGTTCCTAAGGGAATGCAGAGCTTACAGCGAAAAGTCAACGCTGATTCCGCCAAAAGTAAAAGGCGAAGAAGCTCCAAAGTCGTTCCTAAGGGAATGCAGAGCTGATGTGTGATTGTTTCTAAGGAAATAATGGCTGAGGGTATGGCTTCGGATATGTGTTTGGACATTCATTCGCACATCACATTACATCATAGCATTTGCATTCATAAACATTCATCCAGGCATATGTAGGATAATCATCATCATGGCATAAGTGGTTGCTTCGGCATAAGAGAAGAGCTTCTTCGCGTACAAAAAGGAGAGCTTCGGAAGAAAGGGAAATGTTGTTTTCTATGCTTCGCTGTGTACGAAAAGAAGGGAAGGTGTTTTTTCGCCTTCGGCTCAAAAAAGATAATTTCGTCCACAACAAAGCACTTCACATACATTAATAGAAGGGTAAGAGCATAATACAAGGTATGAACAGAACTCATTAAAGACAAGTTTAGTTACATTTACACAAGTTATCTCAAAAGTTTCCTGAGTCTGTCTACAGTCTACTCCTACTTAATCTTCGAGGGATTTTAGCTTCGGCGTCACTCTTTTTAATCATCGACTTCGGCTTCGTCATCCTACATGAATTAAGTTGTTGTAAGTCAAAATCGAGCTTGAAGGAAGAGGTAAGCACAAGGTATGATTTCTTACTGGTTCAAGATGACTCCGAGCTTCATCTCCAGCCTTTTCTCGCCCGCCTTTTGTCCATATCATTTTTATAAATCTATTGGAAATACTTCGGGCGAGATCAGGGATGTCATCTAGGATTGATGGTGATAAAGTGAAATTGGGCCTATTGACAATCTTTCCATGGTCGCAGCCAGCTTTTAGGAAAGCTGCAGCAGTGCCCCGAGAAGCTACCCAGGCACAGAAGTCACCGTGCCCAGCTATAACTTCGTCGAGCTCGTCAATTTCACCCTCAATATGTTCGAAGGTCTTCGGTAAATCTTCAGCTGAGGGGGTGAATTTCTCACTGCTGGCTCCAACTGAGTGGAAAATTTTTCTTAGTCGCTGAATGCATTTGTTGCTAAATTCCAAACATTTTTCTTGAAGGTTCGCCAATAGTTTTTCAAATCTGAATTTTGTTGAGCTTCGGCTTCAAGTTTTGCATTAAGTTCTTGCTTTTCTTGTTCAAACTGCTCAGATTGGCAGAGAAGCTTCGTGTTCAGTTCTGTTATTTTTGCTTCGGCTTCCGCCAATAAACCTTCAGTTGCCTGGAGCTCAAAGTTCTTCTTCTCAATAGCAGCTGATTGCTCCTTTATTTTGTTCTCTAAATTTTCAATTATAACTTCGTGTTTCTTGTCTTCAAAATCTTGCTGCATTTTCAAGGCTTTGCTCAACAGCATACTCTGCACGAAAACAACCTTCGTTAGACATGTTTTCATTATTAAAAACAATATAAGTTAAGGGAAAAGTAGTTCACCTTGAAATTGGAATAAAATAAACTACCAACAATATGTTGTCGTCGGTAGCGGCTAATGTCCGTTTCTAGCTTCGGAAAACCGATACTCTTTGACAGAGTACTGATAACTTTGGCTCCAGTTTGGTTTCGGATACAATCTAATTTTTCATCATCAATACCTCCGAAGAGGAGTGCTCCTGGTTTGTACCCACAAGATTTGACATACTCTTTAAGCTCTTCTATTTCGGGTTTTGACAATTTTTCTCCAACTAAATTTTGAAACATGAAGGCTTCGTTCTCTGAAGCTTCGTCAGCAATTTCCTTTCCTTTCCCCGACGCTGCGGCCGCGGCCTCTTCGGCGGCAGTGGTAGCTTCTTCTGTGGCCATGTCTAGCAGTATTTTGTCGATGTGTTCGATTGTGCTTTCCAGGTTCACATCTTCAATTGAGGCAGCTTCGGCAGCCGCGACCTCCGAAGGTGTGATTTCAATATCTGTTCTTTCCTCAGCCGCTGGTGTCTTCCGAGCCGAAGCTCTTGGTGGTGTCTTGTCAATGACCTCTGTCACAGTGATAATTCTTTGTCTCTTTGCTTTAGTCGTTTTCTTCGTTCTTTCGGGCTCCTTTTCCTTCTGAAAAAACTTTGTCAGTTGAGGCCCCAATGGACTTAGCTTCGCAGGCAGGGATTCAGTCATTACCTTCAAAATTTCCTCCACGTCAGTGGCAGAGGGTGATGCGGGGGTTTCTTCTTCGTCAGATATTTTTTGCTTCGGAGAAGACGCTTTCCTCTTCTTTGGAATTCTCTTCTTTGATGGTTCTTTCTCATCTTCATTTAAGGCTTCAGTTGTCCTTTTCCTTTTCTGCCCCCCGATACCTTTGTTCAGATTTTCATAGTCAGGGTATTCAAAACCCAGGGCGTCCAGCACTCGATTCAGTCTTCGCTTCGGACGGGTGCCGAAGGCCGCAGTCATCAATTGATCTTCTTTTTTGGAGTAATTGCCAAGTATTTCATTGCACATTACTTCAATTGTATCCAGCCACTCTTGGCAAGGTGTTTTAAAGTATTTCTTAAACTTGAAATAGTAAGGTAAACGCACAAGTTCACCTTCTTTCTTCTCCCCCTTTAGCTTCGGCATTTCCCATTCTTTTAAACTAGGAAAAACCTTGAAAGCCAAAAACTCTTGAACCAGGTCTCTTGTACTGATATGCTCTGCAATAATTCTGAATTCATTCAATGCCTGTTGTGTTGGACCTTCTGGTGTCATGTTGCAGTGAGGTCGGGTTTCTCCGAAGATTAGTTCGAGTGGACTTTGCACAAGCTTCTCCTTGTCGTCATCAACCTTGACATAGAACCACTCCGACTTCCAGCCTGCTGCCCATTTGCTCCGGTAGCTGATTACAGGAAACTTTGTGGTTTTCCGATAAGCAAAATTATAGCAACCAAAATTGTCATGCAATCCATCTTTTCTAGCCTTCGTCTGATAGTGCAGTTCGTGAACTCAACAAAAGCTGTCTGCAAACGGCTCCACCGCTTGGCTTCGGAGGGCCCAGATATAAACGCTAAGCCTAACGATAGCGTTAGGAGTTAACTGATGAAAGTAGATACCAAACCTCTTCAGTACCTCTGCAATAATCCCATGTAGGGGGAATCTTAATCCAGCCTTTAGAAAGCTCTTGAAAATGACAATTTCATCCTTCTCCGGCTTTGGGGTAGTCTCTTCTCCCCCGAAGCGTAATAGCTTCTTCTGATTCTCATTGAAAAAGCCCGACTTTACCATTTTGGAGAGATCAGCCTTCGAAACAGTAGACTTTCCGAAGTCCAAGTGGCTGGGCTTGCTTGGCATGGCAATACGATAATCGTCTTCGGGATCAGTTTCCTCAATATCTTCTTCTTCTGCTTCGGCAATTGCTTGTTCTGCCTGTTCTGCATCATCACTGGGGATCTTTTCCGAAGTTACCAGTCCGGACCTTTGCATCGCTTCGGAGATGGGAACAGTCTCCGAACCTTCAACTTCGCCCCCCTCACGCTCAACCCTAGCGGTAGATCGCACTCTGGCCATTTAATTCTGAGTTTGTGGAAATTAAATACTTTTTTCTTCCGAAGTTTTTCCTTCTGACGAAGCAGGCTTCAAGTTGGAGCTTCGTTCAATTCCGAGAGTCAAGCTTCGGCGATGGTTAAAAATTTTGGCAGCAAAACAGTGCAAATAGCAATGAATGCTGTGGTAACTTCACACCTACTCGTCTGTTTATATAGTACTGCAGGTAAGAAGGCGAAGCGCCAGGATTTTTACACCAGGCGGACACCCGCTTGCACTCGCTGCGTGGTGGACCGCAGAGACAAACAGTAACTCTGCAAGGTGGGACCGATACGCGCTGGGAAACTGAATCGTTTCTCGACAACGAGCTCGGGGAAGGTGTTTTCGGACCTTCGGCTCCCCGAAGCTTAAGAGACTTTTTTCACGGATCAAGCTCGTTACGAAAAACGATCTAGCACCGCGAAAGGGGCTACTGTTGGGACTATGCTTCGTCGCCGAAGGTCTTGTAGGAATAAGCGGTTTTCAGCTGAAGCTGTTTGTATGAGTTCGCCGAAGGTTCCTCTTCATGAAGGCTTCGGTATTACAAACCGACTTAAAGATAGAATGACCTTTTAGTCCATAAAGGTCTGAGTCAATGTTGTAAACTTTTATGAGGGGCATAATTGTAATTCTTCACAGGCTGTGTCCTGTATCTATAAATAGTGAACAGTATTCTGTCGGGGACCATAATTAGGGGTACCCTCAAGACGCCTAATTCTCAGCTGGTAACCCCCATCAGCATAAAGCTGCAAAGGCCTGATGGGTTTGATTAAGTCAGGGATCAGTCCACACGAGTGACTTGACCACGCCACGCCCGAGCCTAGCCTCGGGCGAGGGCAGCCGACCCTAAGATGACTCCGTCTCGCCTGAGGTCTCCTCTTTCACGGCAGGCGCATCCCCGGCTCGCCCTAGGCCCCGCCTCCGATAAGGAGAAAACCCTGACTAAATCACCGCACCAACCGACCGAGTCACCAGGGCGTTTAACGCAAAAGGTAAGACCGACGGGCGGCCAGACTTCGCCAGTGGTGCCATAGGAGACTCCGCCCGACCCAGGGCTCGGACTCAGGCTACGGCCTCGGAAGACGGCGAACTCCGCTCCGCCCGACCCAGGGCTCGGACTCAGGCTAAGGCCTCGGAAGACAGCGAACTCCGCTCCGCCCGACCCAGGGCTCGGACTCAGGCTAAGGCCTCGGAATACGGCGAACTCCGCTCCGCCCGACCCAGGGCTCGGACTCAGGCTAAGGCCTCGGAAGACGGCGACCTCCGCCTCGCCCGACCCAGGGCTCGGACTCCGCCTCGGCCTCTGCCGAATAATCTCCGCCTCGCCCGACCAGGGCTCGGACTCTGTCTCTGTCTTGCAGGACGGACTCGGCCACAGCCTCGGAGGAGCCTCCACGACGCCCGACCTAGGATACGAGACCGCCACGTCAACAGGAAGCGTCATCATCACCCTGCCCTGAGCCGACTTGGGTCGCAGAGAACAAGACCGGCGTCCCATCTGGCCAGCTATGCCAGATAGGCCATGATGGCGCCCCGCTAGATCATGACGACGGCGGCTCCCAGCTCCCTTACGAAAGCAGGAGAACGTCAGCAAGGACCCAGCCACCTCGACAGCTGTCCCCCCGTCCGGCTCCGTTACTCCTCCAACAGCCACGACGCCACTCCAACAGGGTGCCACGATCTCTCTGGCCGCCACCTGGGCATGTACATAGGGCGCTAGCTCTCCCTCGCTAGACACGTAGCACCTTGCTACACCCCCGTCTTGTACACCTGGACCCTCTCCTTACGACTATAAAAGGAAGGGCCAGGGCCTTCTTAGAGAAGGTTGGCCTCACGGGGACGAAAGGCAGGGGCAGGCGCTCTCTCGGGGCCGCCCTCTCCCTTCACCTCGTGCGGACGCTTGTAACCCCCTACTGCAAGCGCACCCGACCTGGGCGCGGGACGAACACGAAGGCCGTGGGAATTTCTCCGACTCCCTCGCGATCCGGCTCCGGCCACCGACCTCTCTCTCGCTCCGTTCCCCCCTTTGCGCTCGCTCCACGCGCTCGACCCATCTGGGCTGGGGCACGCGGACACTCTCACTCGTCGGCTCGAGGACCCCCCGGTCTCGGAACGCCGACAGTTGGCGCGCCAGGTAGGGGCTGCGCTGCGTGTTGACGTTCGATTTCCCGTCAAGCTCCAGATGGGCAGTCTCCAACAACCTCTTCAACCCGGGACGGTGCTTCGTTTCGGGAACCTCGAGTTCATCTCGCTCGACGGTGACTACGACATGATACTCCTTCCACCGCCGCGCGACGGCGACATTGATGGCGGACAGCCCGCCCGCTGGCGGCGGAATCGACGACGTCTTTCCCGCGTAGGGGAAGGACAACTTTCGAGCTCGCCCCATCCTCTCCCTCGCCGTCGAAGGAGGAGGAGGCAGGGCAACCGGGGCCGAGCGGGAGGTCGCGCTCCGACGGCTGTCGGGCAAATCGACATCCCCGGCGCCTCGACGGAGGACACGCCAAGCGTCGCCCTCGCGTTCGAGGCAGACGCGAGCGCCATCCCCCCGCAACACGTCGACTCCGAGCAAGTGGACGACGCCAGCACGCTCACGGAAGGCCTGCAGGACGTCGCCCTCGGACCCAAGACGACGACGCGGTCAGCCCCCGACGCGACTTCATCGCTCCTCGTCGACAAAAAGGTATCGACTGCTACCCGTCTTTCGTTATTTCGACTCGGCCTCAGCCCGCCTGGCGATCTCGCTTTGGCGGGCGCTCACATTGAGGCGAGTGCAACCTCTCTGGGGTTTCCTGTGCGGTCGCCTTGGGACCGATTGACGGGTGTCTCGACCTACGGACCCTCTGGGTCCGAGGAAGACGACGACCCCAGCATCTGCTGGGATTTCTCCGGATCTGGCAACCCTAGTGCCATGCGGGACTTCATGACCGCATGTGACTACTGCCTCTCCTGACTGTTCCGACGGCAGCCGCAGCCTTGGCGACAAGGACTGCGGCCTGAGTCGCGAATGTTTCCACATCGAGCTAGGGGGTCCCTCCGGAGGCGGCTGTCTCGGCATGCCGGAGGATGGTGATCCCCCTAGGCCAGCGCCTCGCGCTGACATCCCGCGGGAGCTAGCTGTGGTCCCCGTTTCGGCGGGAGGTCACGACCCACAGCTCGAGCACGTCCGCGGGGCGCAGGCCGGGTTCGATGAAGGAGCAGGAGCGCTCGAGGCAATCCGTCAGAACATCGGGCAGGTATGGGCGAGCCAACCCCCGGCCGGAGGAATACGTCACTTGCCCCAAGGTCTCCAGCACCGCATCGCCAACGATGCCAGGGACAAACCGCCACCCGCATCCGGCGGGACTGGCCAGGACCTGGTCGCTGCAGCAATGCTCCTCCGCGCGATGCCGGAGTCATCAACCACCGAGGGACGGCGGATTCAGGGAGAACTCAGGCATCTCCTGGAAGGCGCTGCGGCCCGGCGGGCAGAGAGCTCTGCCTCTCGAAGGCAGGGATACACCCCGGATCCTCGTGCCGCGACTTCCCGACTCACGCGGGAAGCCTCGGTCTTCACCGGGCGCACGCGCAACACCGCGCCTGCGGCCCCGGGCCACCTCGGCGACGAGCACCCTCATCGCGACCGTCGGGCACGCCTCGACGAAAGGATGCGCCGAGGCTACCACCCCAGGCGTGGGGGACGTTATGACAGCGGGGAGGATCGAAGTCCCTCGCCCGAACCACCCGGTCCGCAGGTCTTTAGCCGAGCCATTCGGCGGGCGCCGTTTCCGCCCCGATTCCGACCCCCGACTACTATCATGAAGTACTCGGGGGAGACGAGACCGGAATTGTGGCTTGCAGACTACCGCCTGGCCTATCAGCTGGGTGGGACGGACGATGACAACCTCATCATCCGAAACCTCCCCCTATTTCTCTCCGACACCGCTCGTGCCTGGTTGGAGCACCTGCCCCCGGGGCAGATTTCCAACTGGGAGGATCTGGTCCAGGCCTTCGCCGGGAACTTCCAGGGCACGTACGTGCGCCCCGGGAATTCCTGGGACCTCCGAAGCTGTCGGCAATTGCCGGGAGAGTCCCTTCGGGACTACATCCGGCGGTTCTCGAAGCAGCGCACCGAGCTGCCCAACATCACCGACTCCGATGTCATCGGCGCGTTCCTCGCCGGCACCACCTGCCGCGACCTGGTGAGCAAGTTGGGTCGCAAGACCCCCACCAGGGCGAGCGAGCTGATGGACATCGCTACCAAGTTCGCCTCCGGCCAGGAGGCGGTAGAGGCCATCTTCCGAAAGGACAAGCAGCCCCAGGGCCGCCCGTCGGAAGGTGCTCCCGAGGCGTCTGCTCCGCGCGGTGCCAAGAAGAAAGGCAGGAGGAAGTCGCAAGCGAAACGCGACGTTCCCGATGCTGACCTTGTCGCCGCCGCCGAGCGCAAGAACCCTTGGAAACCCCCCGGAGGTGCAAACCTCTTCGACAAGGCACTCAAGGAGACGTGCCCCTACCATCAGGGGCCCGTCAAACACACCCTCGAAGAGTGCGTCATGCTTCGGCGTCACTTCCATCGGGCCGGGCCACCCGCCGAGGGTGGCAAGGCTCACGACGACGAAAAAAGGGAGGATCACCAAGCAGGAGAGTTCCCCGAGGTCCGCGACTGCTTCATGATCTACGGAGGGCATGTGGCGAGTGCCTCGGCTCGGCATCGTAAGCAAGAGCGTCGGGAGGCCTGCTCGGTAAAGGTGGCGGCGCCAGTCTACCTAGACTGGTCCGACAAGCCCATCACCTTCGACCAGGACGACCACCCCGACCACGTGCCGAGCCTGGGGAAGTACCCGCTCGTCGTCGATCCTGTCATTGGCGACGTCAGGCTCACCAAGGTCCTGATGGATGGGGGCAGCTGCCTCAACATCATCTACGCCGAGACTCTCAAGCTCCTGCGCGTCGACTTGTCGTCCGTCCGAGCAGGCGCTGCGCCCTTCCACGGGATCATTCCCGGGAAGCGCGTCCAGCCCCTCGGACAGCTCGACCTCCCTGTCTGCTTCGGAACACCCTCCAACTTCCGAAGGGAGACTTTGACGTTCGAGGTGGTCGGGTTCCGAGGGACCTACCACGCGGTGTTGGGAAGGCCATGCTACGCGAAGTTCATGGCCATCCCCAACTACACCTACCTGAAGCTCAAGATGCCGGGCCCCAACGGGGTCATCACCGTCGGCCCCACGTACAAACACGCATTCGAATGCGATGTGGAGTGCGTGGAGTACGCCGAGGCCCTCGCCGAGTCCGAGGCCCTCATTGCCGACCTAGAAAGCCTCTCCCGAGAGGTGCCGGATGTGAAGCGGCATGCCGGCAACTTCGAGCCAGCAGAGACGGTTAAGGCCGTCCCTCTCGACCCCAGTGGCGACGCCTCCAAGCAGATACGGATCGGTTCGGGGCTCGACCCCAAATAGGAGGCAGTGCTCGTCGACTTTCTCCGCGCAAACGCCGACGTTTTCGCGTGGAGTCCCTCGGACATGCCCGGCATACCGAGGGAAGTCGCCGAGCACTCGCTGGATATTCGGGCCGGGGCCCGACCGGTCAGACAGCCTCTGCGCCGATTCAACGAGGAAAGGCGCAGAGTGATAGGCGAGGAGGTCCACAAGCTGATGGCAGCAGGGTTCATTAAAGAGGTATTCCATCCCGAATGGCTTGCCAACCCTGTACTTGTGAGGAAAAAAGGGGGGAAGTGGCGGATGTGTGTAGACTACACTGGCCTCAACAAAGCATGTCCAAAGGTCCCCTACCCTCTACCTCGCATCGACCAAATTGTGGACTCCACAGCAGGGTGCGAAACCCTGTCTTTTCTCGATGCCTACTCAGGGTATCATCAAATCAAGATGAAAGAGTCCGACCAGCTCGCGACTTCTTTCATCACGCCCTTCGGCATGTACTGTTATGTCACAATGCCGTTCGGGTTGAGGAACGCGGGTGCAACGCACCAGCGGTGCATGAACCATGTGTTCGGCGAACACATTGGTCGCACGGTCGAGGCCTACGTCGACGACATCGTGGTCAAGACGAGGAAAGCCTCCGACCTTCTCTCCGACCTCGGACTGACATTCCGGTGTCTCAAGGCGAAGGGCGTCAAGCTCAATCCCGAGAAGTGCGTCTTCGGGGTGCCCCGGGGCATGCTCTTGGGGTTCATCGTCTCCGAGCGGGGCATCGAAGCCAATCCGGAGAAGATCGCAGCGATTACAAACATGGGACCTGTCAAGGACTTAAAAGGCGTACAGAGGGTCATGGGATGCCTCGCGGCCTTGAGCCGCTTCATCTCGCGCCTCGGCGAAAGAGGCCTGCCCCTGTACCGCCTCTTAAGGAAGGCCGAATGCTTCACTTGGACACCCGAGGCCGAGGAAGCCCTCGGGAGCCTGAAGGCACTCCTCACACAGGCGCCCATCTTGGTACCCCCAACTGATGGAGAGACCCTCCTGGTCTACGTCGCCGCAACCACTCAGGTGGTCAGCGCCGCGATCGTGGTCGAAAGGCAGGAAGAGGGGCATGCTTTGCCCATTCAGAGGCCAGTTTACTTCGTCAGCGAAGTGCTGTCCGAGACCAAGACCCGCTACCCACAAGTCCAGAAGCTGCTATACGCTGTGGTCCTGACGAGGCGAAAGTTGCGACATTACTTCGAGTCCCATCCGGTGACTGTGGTGTCATCCTTCCCCCTGGGGGAGATCATCCAGTGCCGAGAAGCCTCGGGACGGATCGCAAAGTGGGCGGTGGAAATCATGGGCGAGGCAATCTCGTTCGCCCCTCGGAAGGCCATCAAGTCCCAGGCACTGGCGGATTTCGTAGCCGAATGGGTCGATACCCAGTTACCAACGGCTCCGATCCAACCAGAACTCTGGACCATGTTTTTCGACGGGTCGCTGATGAAGACGGGAGCTGGCGCGGGCCTGCTTTTCGTCTCGCCCCTCGGAAAACACCTGCGCTACGTGCTTCGCCTCCATTTCCCGGCGTCTAACAATGTAGCTGAGTACGAGGCTCTGATCAACGGATTGCGAATCGCCATCGAGCTAGGGGTTCGACGCCTCGATGCACGCGGCGACTCGCAGCTCGTCATCGACCAAGTCATGAAGAATTCCCTCTGCCGCGACCCGAAGATGGAGGCCTACTGCGAAGAGGTTCGACGCCTGGAGGACAAGTTCTACGGGCTCGAACTTAACCACATCGCCCGACGCTATAACGAGACTGCGGACGAGCTGGCGAAGATAGCCTCGGGGCGGACAACGGTTCCCCCGGACGTCTTCGCCCGGGATCTGCACCAACCCTCCGTCAAGATAGGCGACGCGCCCGAACCCGAGGCACCCTCGGCCTCGTCCGAGGTGACCTCGGCTCAGCCCGAGCCGTCCTCGGCTCAATCCGAGCAACCCTCGGGGCCCGAGCGCGAAGCGCTGCACGTCGAGGAGGAGCAGAACGGGGTCGTGCCAGATCAAGATTGGAGGACCCCGTACCTGCAATATCTCCGCCGAGGAGAGCTGCCCCTCGACCAAACCGAGGCTCGGCGGGTAACGCGACGAGCAAAATCGTTCGTCCTGCTGGGCGACGAGAAGGAGCTCTACCACCGCAGCCCCTCGGGCATCCTCCAGCGATGCATTACCCTCGCCGAAGGTCAGGACCTCCTGCAGGAAATACACTCGGGGGCTTGCGGTCATCATGCAGCACCTCGAACCCTCGTCGGGAATGCTTTCCGCCAAGGCTTCTACTGGCCAACGGCGGTGGCTGACGCCACTAGAATTGTCCGCACCTGCGAAGGGTGCCAATTCTATGCGAAGCAGACCCACCTGCCCGCTCAGGCTCTGCAGACGATACCCATCACCTGGCCCTTCGCTGTGTGGGGTCTGGACCTCAGTCGGCCCACTGCAGAAGGCACCCGGGGGCTACACGCACCTGCTGGTCGCCATCGACAAATTCTCCAAGTGGATCGAGGTCCGACCCCTAAGCAGCATCAGGTCCGAGCAGGCGGTGGCATTCTTCACCAACATCATCCATCGCTTCGGGGTCCCGAACTCCATCATCACCGACAATGGCACCCAGTTCACCGGCAAAAAATTCTTGGATTTTTGCGACGACCACAACATCCGGGTGGACTGGGCCGCCGTAGCTCACCCCATGTCGAATGGGCAAGTGGAACGTGCCAATGGCATGATTCTACGGGGGCTTAAGCCTCGGATTTATAACAGTCTCAACAAGTTCGGCAAGCGATGGATGAAGGAACTCCCCTCGGTGGTCTGGAGCCTGAGGACGACTCCAAGCCGAGCCACGGGTTTCACGCCGTTCTTCCTGGTCTACGGGGCCGAGGCGATCCTGCCCACGGACCTGGAATACGGTTCCCCGAGAACGAGGGCTTACGACGAAGAAAGCAACCAAGCCAGCCGAGAAGACTCGCTGGACCAGCTGGACGAGGCTCGGGACAGGGCCCTACTACACTCAGCGCGGTATCAGCAGTCCCTGCGACGCTACCACGCCCGAGGGGTCCGACCCCGAGATCTCCAGGTGGGCGATCTGGTGCTTCGGCTGCGGCAGGACGCCCGAGGGAGGCATAAGCTAACGCCCCCCTGGGAGGGGCCGTTCATCATCGCCAAAGTTCTGAAGCCCGGAACTTACAAGCTGGCCAACAGTCAAGGCGAGGTCTACGGCAACGCTTGGAACATCCAACAGCTACGTCGCTTCTATCCTTAAGAATGTTTCCAAGTTGTTCTTATACCCCGTACCCACGCGAAGTTTAGTCAACAAGGAAGGGTCGGCCTCGCCTCGGCGGAGCCCGACCCTCCCTCGGGGGCTAAAAGGGGGTTAACCCCCTCTGCGTCAAAATTTTCCTCGAACAAAAAACCTCTTTTACCAGAACATCTTTCGTGCTTTTTGACTACTTCGAAAAGTGGGTCCTAGAAACGACGGGGTGCACGTAAACAGCCAAGGCCGACCGAGCCGAGGGACTCCTACGCCTCCGGGATACGGATACCTCACTCGTCACCTTCTGTGATAAGTAACTCGCGTTCGGATAAGGTGACTCCGCGGATCGAATGAGTCTTTACGTACGGAGGCTCTTCTGTTGAAGCAGGTTCTTCGAGCCTTCTCGACCGAGTCGGTGACAGGGCCTCATGGATGGGTAAAAGTACACGTAAGCGGCGAGGCCGACCGAGCCGAGGGACTCCCACGCCTCCGGGATACGGATACCTCACTCGTCACCTCCCGCGAGAAGCAACTCTTGCTCGCACTAACATCCCTGCTACCGACAAAAAGTCCAGATACTCGAAGCAAGAGGAAAAGAGACACAGCTTTATAACGCGACAAGGGTGTGTGTTCTGGCCTCAACGGCCGCACAAGGCCCACGCTACAGGACGACTTGACCCTGCAGGCGCGGACCTTGGCGCTGGAAGAGGGTGACGACACCCTCGGCATCAGCAGCACCTTCGGCAAGACCCGACCTGGCCTCGGGTGGCCACGCGGTCCGAAGGCCTCCGCTCCAAAGGACGACGTCGACACCGCGCTCGAGCAATCTCCGCCAGAGGCTTCCCCGAGAATCCGGCCCAAGCGGACGGCTCGGCCGGCCACCTCCGGGGCCTCGGCCGACCCCTTCCGAGGGCGCCAGCTCGGTCCGAGGCCTCGGCCAATCAACTCCGGCGCCGAGCCTGCCAGCAGACGACCCAGCTGGGCTCCGGCCAACCAGGTTCCATTCCCGAGCCAACAACGCCTCTGCTTGTGCTGATATCGCTACCCCTGGCCTCGGCTCGTCGAAAAGCGACCGAGGGGTCTTTTTAACTAAGCTAGAAGAGCCTCGGACAACAGGTCCGACCGAGCCGAGGGATTCCTACGCCTCCGGGATACGGATACCTCACTCGTCACCTGGACACGGGGCGACTCATGCTTGGTGAAGCGATTCAGACAATCGATAGGCAAGTCTTATTGCTCAAAAATGAGGAAAAAACACGGCTCTGTGCCGGAGTTACATACATGTTCAGGCCCCGAAAGCCGAAAATGAACGAAAAACCCGGCACTCGAAGCGCCATCGTAAACGGAACTCTGGTTCCGTCCCCGCGGGTACGGACAACCTCCCCGCCTGGGAAGCCCGTGGAGCAACAAGCTCCAGGGCGAATCACCAGCAAACGCGGGACACCCCTAATCACCCCGGCAGATCCTCGCAGCCGCCCTCGCCGCGAACGCGAGGAGGGAGGCGGAATGTTGCATCCTAGCTGGGCAGCAACAGTTCTCCTTCCCCGGCATGGCTGGAGGATGTCTCCGCCATGGGGCTAAAAGGCGATTGCCGCCACCAGAAGCTGGAAAATGAGGTGGCCCGCCGGCCCGCGTAGGAGGTGGGGCCCCGGCTCGCCTCGATCTCCGCCCCGGCGAGGACGACGAACACCCTCAACACTGGGGGCAGGGCCAAGACCACAGCCCGGTTTGCCCCTCCCCATTCGGGAGCTGGAGGCCACCACCTT
Source organism: Zea luxurians (assembly GCA_029449295.1). Lineage (NCBI taxonomy): Eukaryota > Viridiplantae > Streptophyta > Magnoliopsida > Poales > Poaceae > Zea > Zea luxurians. The sequence goes on along the minus strand of JAOPSE010000005.1, from coordinate 3,899,805 downwards.
GGGTGACCACCGGCGGAGGGAAGCCGCTGGGCTGTGTGATGAAAATCCTTGAAGCCGAACGATGGCTGAAAGGTACCAACCCCCGCGGGGTCGCGTTCCTCCAACGATGGAGCGAAAAGACGGCGGTTCCCCCCATCCGGGGGCCTGGAAGATGGAGAGACACAATGCATAAGGGAGAAAGGAGACATGGTCGCCTCACGAAGAGGGTCGCCCTCCTTTTAAAGGCAACTCCCCCTGCTAGCGCCCTCAACCGTCACGGGCTGAGTCTTCTCCATCACGCCTCCAAGGCCCTTCCCCGCGGCGCGGGGGCTGGGGCCCGCCTGTCATGCAGACCAGCTCCAAGCAGAGGGAGCCAAACCGCCGCGCACGACGCACGTAACCGCCCAGCGGTTACAAGTAACCCTCCACTTTTGCCCAGACCAACGGGCAAAGGGGGCGAGCGGCCAAGCAAGCGGCATGCAACCACGCCAAGTGGACGCGCCTCCCCGACTCCTGACAGGCCAGCGCGACGGCTCAAGACCACGCGTCGTTCAACTGGCGCGCCAGACGCTGCATGCGAACCGCTGCGCCTCTCGCTCCACCACTGCACCTCCTCGATTGCGGAACCAATACCGCGACTCGAGGCCGCCCAGCCTGCGATCCAGCGGCGCCAGCCTGGCGCAGCGGTCAAACGCGGTCAAAAATGGGCCGGCAGTAATGACGGTGGCAGGCGTGTGAGGGCAGCGGTCACGCCTTCGGCCAGGCTCACGTCCCATCCGGGGGCAGCAAGAGAACCCTTCTCACGGCGTGAAGACGACGCGTCCGTGACCCGTACCTCGAACGGCTCGCGCACGCAACGGCGACCCCGCCAACTACTCACCCCAGCGCATTAACTCCATGGCGAAATAGGTGACGTTTCTGGCAGGGGCGGCTGGCGGCGCTTCGCCTCCGCCAAAAACGGCCACACCGAGAAAGGTACGCCACGAAGTTCAATTTCGAATCCCTTTTTCCCTTTTCCTTCTTTCTCTATCTCTTGCAACAGGGACCGAGAAGGGGGGTAACCCCAAAGGGATCCTTCCCCGTGAAGGAACTAGGCCCCGAGCCTCCCTACTGATCAGGGGTTCGAAGGCTGGCCCCCCGAAGGGTTCAACAGCCGCCTCAGATCGCGTGGGCCCGACACCCACTACTGGTCAGGGGTTCGAAGGTCGGCCCCCGAAAGGTTCCATGACCGCCTCAGGCTACTAGGGCTCCGTGCCCCCTACTGATCAGGGGTTCGAAGGCTGGCCTGTCGAAGGGTTCACAGCCGCCTCAGACGCCGAGCGAGGGATGACCAGGGGTACGTTCGATACATAACCAAGGCTCGGGCTGCGCTCCCGAGGTACCCTAGGACATTTCCGAGACCAGCGGGAACGACTCTGTAACGGAATCCCATCGGAGGGAGGCAACGAGCCCTCGGACCCCGTCGCTAGGGGACCGGGTCCGGCAGATCACCCGCAGGTACTTTTGGGCGTGCCTCCGGGCCCCTAGCCGACCCCTAACGAACGGGGCACGGACGTCCACTCGGATTACCCGATCGCAGCTCACCGGAGACACCATGTTCGGTGCCCATCGAGGGTAACATGGCGCACTCCCCCCCTCCTCCTTGCGGAAAGGCGACGTAGGGGCGTATATAAAAAGTCGAGTCTGTCCCTGATCGTCCTCTCGCTCCGTGCGAAGGCTCGGGGGCTGCTCTCGCAAACCCGGCTCCGGCCGAACCGTTGACAGCGTCAACATACCAGCCCGAGAACTTGGGCCCCGACAGTGCACCTGGGTTACGCCCTGCTCGCATGAGGGAACCGCTAGTCACGCCGAAGCATTGCGCGAGGCATTAAGACCTCGAAGGAGTGAAACCACTCCTCCGAGGCCTCGGGGGCTACACCCGGCGGGTGCGCTCGCGCGCACCCACCGGAACAAGGTACCTCCGAGAAAGGCTGGTCCCCTTGCAAAAAAGTGCGATGCAAGCCTCCAAGCGAGTGTTAACACTCTCTTCGAGGCTCGGGGGCTACTGTCGGGGACCATAATTAGGGGTACCCTCAAGACGCCTAATTCTCAGCTGGTAACCCACATCAGCATAAAGCTGCAAAGGCCTGATGGGTTTGATTAAGTCAGGGATCAGTCCACACGAGTGACTTGACCACGCCACGCCCGAGCCTAGCCTCGGGCGAGGGCAGCCGACCCTAAGATGACTCCGTCTCGCCTGAGGTCTCCTCTTTCACGGCAGGCGCATCCCCGGCTCGCCCTAGGCCCCGCCTCCGATAAGGAGAAAACCCTGACTAAATCACCGCACCAACCGACCGAGTCACCAGGGCGTTTAACGCAAAAGGTAAGACCGACGGGCGGCCAGACTTCGCCAGTGGTGCCATAGGAGACTCCGCCCGACCCAGGGCTCGGACTCAGGCTAAGGCCTCGGAAGACGGCGAACTCCGCTCCGCCCGACCCAGGGCTCGGACTCAGGCTAAGGCCTCGGAAGACGGCGAACTCCGCTCCGCCCGACCCAGGGCTCGGACTCAGGCTAAGGCCTCGGAATACGGCGAACTCCGCTCCGCCCGACCCAGGGCTCGGACTCAGGCTAAGGCCTCGGAAGACGGCGACCTCCGCCTCGCCCGACCCAGGGCTCGGACTCCGCCTCGGCCTCTGCCGAATAATCTCCGCCTCGCCCGACCAGGGCTCGGACTCTGTCTCTGTCTTGCAGGACGGACTCGGCCACAGCCTCGGAGGAGCCTCCACGACGCCCGACCTAGGATACGAGACCGCCACGTCAACAGGAAGCGTCATCATCACCCTGCCCTGAGCCGACTTGGGTCGCAGAGAACAAGACCGGCGTCCCATCTGGCCAGCTATGCCAGATAGGCCATGATGGCGCCCCGCTAGATCATGACGACGGTGGCTCCCAGCTCCCTTACGAAAGCAGGAGAACGTCAGCAAGGACCCAGCCACCTCGACAGCTGTCGGCGTTCCGAGACCGGGGGGTCCTCGAGCCGACGAGTGAGAGTGCCGCGTGCCCCAGCCCAGATGGGTCGAGCGCGTGGAGCGAGCGCAAAGGGGGGAACGGAGCGAGAGAGAGGTCGGTGGCCGGAGCCGGATCGCGAGGGAGTCGGAGAAATTCCCACGACCTTCGTGTTCGTCCCGCGCCCAGGTCGGGTGCGCTTGCAGTAGGGGGTTACAAGCGTCCGCACGAGGTGAAGGGAGAGGGCGGCCCCGAGAGAGCGCCTGCCCCTGCCTCTCGTCCCCGTGAGGCCAACCTTTTCTAAGAAGGCCCTGGCCCTTCCTTTTATAGTCGTAAGGAGAGGGTCCAGGTGTACAAGACGGGGGTGTAGCAAGGTGCTACGTGTCTAGCGAGGGAGAGCTAGCGCCCTATGTACATGCCCAGGTGGCGGCCAGAGAGATCGTGGCACCCTGTTGGAGTGGCGTCGTGGCTGTTGGAGGAGTAACGGAGCCGGACGGGGGGACAGCTGTCGAGGTGGCTGGGTCCTTGCTGACGTTCTCCTGCTTTCGTAAGGGAGCTGGGAGCCGCCGTCGTCATGATCTAGCGGGGCGCCATCATGGCCTATCTGGCATAGCTGGCCAGATGGGACGCCGGTCTTGTTCTCTGCGACCCAAGTCGGCTCAGGGCAGGGTGATGATGACGCTTCCTGTTGACGTGGCGGTCTCGTATCCTAGGTCGGGCGTCGTGGAGGCTCCTCCGAGGCTGTGGCCGAGTCCGTCCTGCAAGACAGAGACAGAGTCCGAGCCCTGGTCGGGCGAGGCGGAGATTATTCGGCAGAGGCCGAGGCGGAGTCCGAGCCCTGGGTCGGGCGAGGCGGAGGTCGCCGTCTTCCGAGGCCTTAGCCTGAGTCCGAGCCCTGGGTCGGGCGGAGCGGAGTTCGCCGTATTCCGAGGCCTTAGCCTGAGTCCGAGCCCTGGGTCGGGCGGAGCGGAGTTCGCCGTCTTCCGAGGCCTTAGCCTGAGTCCGAGCCCTGGGTCGGGCGGAGCGGAGTTCGCCGTATTCCGAGGCCTTAGCCTGAGTCCGAGCCCTGGGTCGGGCGGAGTCTCCTATGGCACCACTGGCGAAGTCTGGCCGCCCGTCGGTCTTACCTTTTGCGTTAAACGCCCTGGTGACTCGGTCAGTTGGTGCGGTGATTTAGTCAGGGTTTTCTCCTTATCGGAGGCGGGGCCTAGGGCGAGCCGGGGATGCGCCTGCCGTGAAAGAGGAGACCTCAGGCGAGACGGAGTCATCTTAGGGTCGGCTGCCCTCGCCCGAGGCTAGGCTCGGGCGTGGCGTGGTCAAGTCACTCGTGTGGACTGATCCCTGACTTAATCAAACCCATCAGGCCTTTGCAGCTTTATGCTGATGGGGGTTACCAGCTGAGAATTAGGCGTCTTGAGGGTACCCCTAATTATGGTCCCCGACAGTAGCCCCCGAGCCTCGAAGAGAGTGTTAACACTCGCTTGGAGGCTTGCATCGCACTTTTTTGCAAGGGGACCAGCCTTTCTCGGAGGTACCTTGTTCCGGTGGGTGCGCGCGAGCGCACCCGCCGGGTGTAGCCCCCGAGGCCTCGGAGGAGTGGTTTCACTCCTTCGAGGTCTTAATGCCTCGCGCAATGCTTCGGCGTGACTAGCGGTTCCCTCATGCGAGCAGGGCGTAACCCAGGTGCACTGTCGGGGCCCAAGTTCTCGGGCTGGTATGTTGACGCTGTCAACGGTTCGGCCGGAGCCGGGTTTGCGAGAGCAGCCCCCGAGCCTTCGCACGGAGCGAGAGGACGATCAGGGACAGACTCGACTTTTTATATACGCCCCTACGTCGCCTTTCCGCAAGGAGGAGGGGGGGAGTGCGCCATGTTACCCTCGATGGGCACCGAACATGGTGTCTCCGGTGAGCTGCGATCGGGTAATCCGAGTGGACGTCCGTGCCCCGTTCGTTAGGGGTCGGCTAGGGGCCCGGAGGCACGCCCAAAAGTACCTGCGGGTGATCTGCCGGACCCGGTCCCCTAGCGACGGGGTCCGAGGGCTCGTTGCCTCCCTCCGATGGGATTCCGTTACAGAGTCGTTCCCGCTGGTCTCGGAAATGTCCTAGGGTACCTCGGGAGCGCAGCCCGAGCCTTGGTTATGTATCGAACGTACCCCTGGTCATCCCTCGCTCGGCGTCTGAGGCGGCTGTGAACCCTTCGACAGGCCAGCCTTCGAACCCCTGATCAGTAGGGGGCACGGAGCCCTAGTAGCCTGAGGCGGTCATGGAACCTTTCGGGGGCCGACCTTCGAACCCCTGACCAGTAGTGGGTGTCGGGCCCACGCGATCTGAGGCGGCTGTTGAACCCTTCGGGGGGCCAGCCTTCGAACCCCTGATCAGTAGGGAGGCTCGGGGCCTAGTTCCTTCACGGGGAAGGATCCCTTTGGGGTTACCCCCCTTCTCGGTCCCTGTTGCAAGAGATAGAGAAAGAAGGAAAAGGGAAAAAGGGATTCGAAATTGAACTTCGTGGCGTACCTTTCTCGGCGTGGCCGTTTTTGGCGGAGGCGAAGCGCCGCCAGCTGCCCCTGCCAGAAACGTCACCTATTTCGCCGTGGAGTTAATGCGCTGGGGTGAGTAGTTGGCGAGGTCGCCGTTGCGTGCGCGAGCCGTTCGAGGTACGGGTCACGGACGCGTCGTCTTCACGCCGTGAGAAGGGTTCTCTTGCTGCCCCCGGATGGGACGTGAGCCTGGCCGAAGGCGTGACCGCTGCCCTCACACGCCTGCCACCGTCATTACTGCCGGCCCATTTTTGACCGCGTTTGACCGCTGCGCCAGGCTGGCGCCGCTGGATCGCAGGCTGGGCGGCCTCGAGTCGCGGTATTGGTTCCGCAATCGAGGAGGTGCAGTGGTGGAGCGAGAGGCGCAGCGGTTCGCATGCAGCGCCTGGCGCGCCAGTTGAACGACGCGTGGTCTTGAGCCGTCGCGCTGGCCTGTCAGGAGTCGGGGAGGCGCGTCCACTTGGCGTGGCTGCATGCCGCTTGCATGGCCGCTCGCCCCCTTTGCCCGTTGGTCTGGGCAAAAGTGGAGGGTCACTTGTAACCGCTGGGCGGTTACGTGCGTCGTGCGTGGCGGTTTGGCTCCCTCTGCTTGGAGCTGGTCTGCATGACAGGCGGGCCCCAGCCCCCGCGCCGCGGGGAAGGGCCTTGGAGGCGTGATGGAGAAGACTCAGCCCGTGACGGTTGAGGGCGCTAGCAGGGGGAGTTGCCTTTAAAAGGAGGGCGACCCTCTTCGTGAGGCGACCATGTCTCCTTTCTCCCTTATGCATTGTGTCTCTCCATCTTCCAGGCCCCCGGATGGGGGGAACCGCCGTCTTTTCGCTCCATCGTTGGAGGAACGCGACCCCGCGGGGGTTGGTACCTTTCAGCCATCGTTCGGCTTCAAGGATTTTCATCATGCAGCCCGGCTGCACCCCTCCACCGGCGATCGCCCGAGAAGGCGACCTCCGGCTTGATGGTGGGGGAAAGCGAGCCGGGCTGCGGTCTCTGCCCCTCCCTCGGCCTCAAGGATTTTCATCACCAGGCCAAGAGGGAGGACGAGGCGAGCCAGGGGGCTGTCTCCGTGTGGGTCGGTTGCCCTCTTCTTCCCCGTGTTCCCGGGGTGAGAGCGGCATCCTCCAGCATCTCGGAGACTTCCTCTAGCCATGCCGGAAGTGGGGGGTCCCGAGGCGCCGGCGGACGGAACTGGCTTCTCTACTGATGAGATTGCCAACTCCGTCAGTAGCCCTGGGTCTCCGTCTCCCGGCCGGAATGGCTGGCTCTCGTCCTCGAGGGGTGAGATTCTTTCCGCTGCCCCGCAGGCCCGCCCCTATCGAGTGGGGTTGTTCGTACCTGCGGGGGGGGGGGGGGAACCGGAGTTCCGCCTGTAGTGGCACTTCGAGTGCCGGGTTTTTTGTTCATTTCGGCTTTCGGGGCCTGAACATGTATGTAACTCCGGCACAGAGCCGTGTTTTTTCCTCATTTTTGAGCAATAAGACTTGCCTATCGATTGTCTGAATCGCTTCACCAAGCATGAGTCGCCCCGTGTCCAGGTGACGAGTGAGGTATCCGTATCCCGGAGGCGTAGGAATCCCTCGGCTCGGTCGGACCTGTTGTCCGAGGCTCTTCTAGCTTAGTTAAAAAGACCCCTCGGTCGCTCTTCGACGAGCCGAGGCCAGGGGTAGCGATATCAGCACAAGCAGAGGCGTTGTTGGCTCGGGAATGGAACCTGGTTGGCCGGAGCCCAGCTGGGTCGTCTGCTGGCAGGCTCGGCGCCGGAGTTGATTGGCCGAGGCCTCGGACCGAGCTGGCGCCCTCGGAAGGGGTCGGCCGAGGCCTCGGAGGTGGCCGGCCGAGCCGTCCGCTTGGGCCGGATTCTCGGGGAAGCCTCTGGCGGAGATTGCTCGAGCGCGGTGTCGACGTCGTCCTTTGGAGCGGAGGCCTTCGGACCGCGTGGCCACCCGAGGCCAGGTCGGGTCTTGCCGAAGGTGCTGCTGATGCCGAGGGTGTCGTCACCCTCTTCCAGCGCCAAGGTCCGCGCCTGCAGGGTCAAGTCGTCCTGTAGCGTGGGCCTTGTGCGGCCGTTGAGGCCAGAACACACACCCTTGTCGCGTTATAAAGCTGTGTCTCTTTTCCTCTTGCTTCGAGTATCTGGACTTTTTGTCGGTAGCAGGGATGTTAGTGCGAGCAAGAGTTGCTTCTCGCGGGAGGTGATGAGTGAGGTATCCGTATCCCGGAGGCGTGGGAGTCCCTCGGCTCGGTCGGCCTCGCCGCTTACGCGTACTTTTACCCATCCATGAGGCCCTGTCACCGACTCGGTCGAGAAGGCTCGAAGAACCTGCTTCAACAGAAGAGCCTCCGTACGTAAAGACTCATTCGATCCGCGGAGTCACCTTATCCGAACGCGAGTTACTTATCACAGAAGGTGACGAGTGAGGTATCCGTATCCCGGAGGCGTAGGAGTCCCTCGGCTCGGTCGGCCTTGGCTGTTTACGTGCACCCCGTCGTTTCTAGGACCCACTTTTCGAAGTAGTCAAAAAGCACGAAAGATGTTCTGGTAAAAGAGGTTTTTTGTTCGAGGGAAATTTTGACGCAGAGGGGGTTAACCCCCTTTTAGCCCCCGAGGGAGGGTCGGGCTCCGCCGAGGCGAGGCCGACCCTTCCTTGTTGACTAAACTTCGCGTGGGTACGGGGTATAAGAACAACTTGGAAACATTCTTAAGGATAGAAGCGACGTAGCTGTTGGATGTTCCAAGCGTTGCCGTAGATCTCGCCTTGACTGTTGGCCAGCTTGTAAGTTCCGGGCTTCAGAACTTTGGCGATGATGAACGGCCCCTCCCAGGGGGGCGTTAGCTTATGCCTCCCTCGGGCGTCCTGCCGCAGCCGAAGCACCAGATCGCCCACCTGGAGATCTCGGGGTCGGACCCCTCGGGCGTGGTAGCGTCGCAGGGACTGCTGATACCGCGCTGAGTGTAGTAGGGCCCTGTCCCGAGCCTCGTCCAGCTGGTCCAGCGAGTCTTCTCGGCTGGCTTGGTTGCTTTCTTCGTCGTAAGCCCTCGTTCTCGGGGAACCGTATTCCAGGTCCGTGGGCAGGATCGCCTCGGCCCCGTAGACCAGGAAGAACGGCGTGAAACCCGTGGCTCGGCTTGGAGTCGTCCTCAGGCTCCAGACCACCGAGGGGAGTTCCTTCATCCATCGCTTGCCGAACTTGTTGAGACTGTTATAAATCCGAGGCTTAAGCCCCCGTAGAATCATGCCATTGGCACGTTCCACTTGCCCATTCGACATGGGGTGAGCTACGGCGGCCCAGTCCACCCGGATGTTGTGATCGTCGCAAAAATCCAAGAATTTTTTGCCGGTGAACTGGGTGCCATTGTCGGTGATGATGGAGTTCGGGACCCCGAAGCGATGGATGATGTTGGTGAAGAATGCCACCGCCTGCTCGGACCTGATGCTGCTTAGGGGTCGGACCTCGATCCACTTGGAGAATTTGTCGATGGCGACCAGCAGGTGCGTGTAGCCCCCGGGTGCCTTCTGCAGTGGGCCGACGAGGTCCAGACCCCACACAGCGAAGGGCCAGGTGATGGGTATCGTCTGCAGAGCCTGAGCGGGCAGGTGGGTCTGCTTCGCATAGAATTGGCACCCTTCGCAGGTGCGGACAATTCTAGTGGCGTCAGCCACCGCCGTTGGCCAGTAGAAGCCTTGGCGGAAAGCATTCCCGACGAGGGTTCGAGGTGCTGCATGATGACCGCAAGCCCCCGAGTGTATTTCCTGCAGGAGGTCCTGACCTTCGGCGAGGGTAATGCATCGCTGGAGGATGCCCGAGGGGCTGCGGTGGTAGAGCTCCTTCTCGTCGCCCAGCAGGACGAACGATTTTGCTCGTCGCGTTACCCTGCCGAGCCTCGGTTTGGTCGAGGGGCAGCTCTCCTCGGCGGAGATATTGCAGGTACGGGGTCCTCCAATCTTGATCTGGCACGACCCCGTTCTGCTCCTCCTCGACGTGCAGCGCTTCGCGCTCGGGCCCCGAGGGTTGCTTGGATTGAGCCGAGGACGGCTCGGGCTGAGCCGAGGTCACCTCGGACGAGGCCGAGGGTGCCTCGGGTTCGGGCGCGTCGCCTATCTTGACGGAGGGTTGGTGCAGATCCCGGGCGAAGACGTCCGGGGGAACCGTTGTCCGCCCCGAGGCTATCTTCGCCAGCTCGTCCGCAGTCTCGTTATAGCGTCGGGCGATGTGGTTAAGTTCGAGCCCGTAGAACTTGTCCTCCAGGCGTCGAACCTCTTCGCAGTAGGCCTCCATCTTCGGGTCGCGGCAGAGGGAATTCTTCATGACTTGGTCGATGACGAGCTGCGAGTCGCCGCGTGCATCGAGGCGTCGAACCCCTAGCTCGATGGCGATTCGCAATCCGTTGATCAGAGCCTCGTACTCAGCTACATTGTTAGACGCCGGGAAATGGAGGCGAAGCACGTAGCGCAGGTGTTTTCCGAGGGGCGAGACGAAAAGCAGGCCCGCGCCAGCTCCCGTCTTCATCAGCGACCCGTCGAAAAACATGGTCCAGAGTTCTGGTTGGATCGGAGCCGTTGGTAACTGGGTATCGACCCATTCGGCTACGAAATCCGCCAGTGCCTGGGACTTGATGGCCTTCCGAGGGGCGAACGAGATCGCCTCGCCCATGATTTCCACCGCCCACTTTGCGATCCGTCCCGAGGCTTCCCGGCACTGGATGATCTCCCCCAGGGGGAAGGATGACACCACAGTCACCGGATGGGACTCGAAGTAATGTCGCAACTTTCGCCTCGTCAGGACCACAGCGTATAGCAGCTTCTGGACTTGTGAGTAGCGGGTCTTGGTCTCGGACAGCACTTCGCTGACGAAGTAAACTGGCCTCTGAATGGGCAAAGCATGCCCCTCTTCCTGCCTTTCGACCACGATCGCGGCGCTGACCACCTGAGTGGTTGCGGCGACGTAGACCAGGAGGGTCTCTCCATCAGTTGGGGGTACCAAGATGGGCGCCTGTGTGAGGAGTGCCTTCAGGCTCCCGAGGGCTTCCTCGGCCTCGGGTGTCCAAGTGAAGCATTCGGCCTTCCTTAAGAGGCGGTACAGGGGCAGGCCTCTTTCGCCGAGGCGCGAGATGAAGCGGCTCAAGGCCGCGAGGCATCCCATGACCCTCTGTACGCCTTTTAAGTCCTTGACAGGTCCCATGTTTGTGATCGCTGCGATCTTCTCCGGATTGGCTTCGATGCTCCGCTCGGAGACGATGAACCCCAAGAGCATGCCCCGGGGCACCCCGAAGACGCACTTCTCGGGATTGAGCTTGACGCCCTTCGCCTTGAGACACCGGAATGTCAGTCCGAGGTCGGAGAGAAGGTCGGAGGCTTTCCTCGTCTTGACCACGATGTCGTCGACGTAGGCCTCGACCGTGCGACCAATGTGTTCGCCGAACACATGGTTCATGCACCGCTGGTACGTTGCACCCGCGTTCCTCAACCCGAACGGCATTGTGACATAACAGTACATGCCGAAGGGCGTGATGAAAGAAGTCGCGAGCTGGTCGGACTCTTTCATCTTGATTTGATGATACCCTGAGTAGGCATCGAGAAAAGACAGGGTTTCGCACCCTGCTGTGGAGTCCACAATTTGGTCGATGCGAGGTAGAGGGTAGGGGACCTTTGGACATGCTTTGTTGAGGCCAGTGTAGTCTACACACATCCGCCACTTCCCCCCTTTATTCCTCACAAGTACAGGGTTGGCAAGCCATTCGGGATGGAATACCTCTTTGATGAACCCCGCTGCCATCAGCTTGTGGACCTCCTCGCCTATCACTCTGCGCCTTTCCTCGTCGAATCGGCGCAGAGGCTGTCTGACCGGTCGGGCCCCGGCCCGAATATCCAGCGAGTGCTCGGCGACTTCCCTCGGTATGCCGGGCATGTCCGAGGGACTCCACGCGAAAACGTCGGCGTTTGCGCGGAGAAAGTCGACGAGCACTGCCTCCTATTTGGGGTCGAGCCCCGAACCGATCCGGATCTGCTTGGAGGCGTCGCCACTGGGGTCGAAAGGGACGGCCTTAACCGTCTCTGCTGGCTCGAAGTTGCCGGCATGCCGCTTCACATCCGGCACCTCTCGGGAGAGGCTTTCTAGGTCGGCAATGAGGGCCTCGGATTCGGCGAGGGCCTCGGCGTACTCCACGCACTCCACATCGCATTCGAATGCGTGTTTGTACGTGGGGCCGACGGTGATGACCCCGTTGGGGCCCGACATCTTGAGCTTCAGGTAGGTGTAGTTGGGGATGGCCATGAACTTCGCGTAGCATGGCCTTCCCAACACCGTGTGGTAGGTCCCTCGGAACCCGACCACCTCGAACGTCAAAGTCTCTCTTCGGAAGTTGGAGGGTGTTCCGAAGCAGACAGGGAGGTCGAGCTGTCCGAGGGGCTGGACGCGCTTCCCGGGAATGATCCCGTGGAAGGGCGCAGCGCCTGCTCGGACGGACGACAAGTCGACGCGCAGGAGCTTGAGAGTCTCGGCGTAGATGATGTTGAGGCAGCTGCCCCCATCCATCAGGACCTTGGTGAGCCTGACGTCGCCAATGACAGGATCGACGACGAGCGGGTACTTCCCCGGGCTCGGCACGTGGTCGGGGCGGTCGTCCTGGTCGAAGGTGATGGGCTTGTCGGACCAGTCTAGGTAGACTGGCGCCGCCACCTTCACCGAGCAGACCTCCCGACGCTCTTGCTTACGATGCCGAGCCGAGGCATTCGCCACATGCCCTCCGTAGATCATGAAGCAGTCGCGGACCTCGGGGAACTCTCCTGCTTGGTGATCCTCCCTTTTTTCGTCGTCGTGAGCCTTGCCACCCTCGGCGGGTGGCCCGGCCCGATGGAAGTGACGCCGAAGCATGACGCATTCTTCGAGGGTGTGTTTGACGGGCCCCTGATGGTAGGGGCACGTCTCCTTGAGTGCCTTGTCGAAGAGGTTTGCACCTCCGGGGGGTTTCCAAGGGTTCTTGCGCTCGGCGGCGGCGACGAGGTCAGCATCGGGAACGTCGCGTTTCGCTTGCGACTTCCTCCTGCCTTTCTTCTTGGCGCCGCGCGGAGCAGACGCCTCGGGAGCATCTTCCGACGGGCGGCCCTGGGGCTGCTTGTCCTTTCGGAAGATGGCCTCTACCGCCTCCTGGCCGGAGGCGAACTTGGTAGCGATGTCCATCAGCTCGCTCGCCCTGGTGGGGGTCTTGCGACCCAACTTGCTCACCAGGTCGCGGCAGGTGGTGCCGGCGAGGAACGCGCCGATGACATCGGAGTCGGTGATGTTGGGCAGCTCGGTGCGCTGCTTCGAGAACCGCCGGATGTAGTCCCGAAGGGACTCTCCCGGCAATTGCCGACAGCTTCGGAGGTCCCAGGAATTCCCGGGGCGCACGTACGTGCCCTGGAAGTTCCCGGCGAAGGCCTGGACCAGATCCTCCCAGTTGGAAATCTGCCCCGGGGGCAGGTGCTCCAACCAGGCACGAGCGGTGTCGGAGAGAAATAGGGGGAGGTTTCGGATGATGAGGTTGTCATCGTCCGTCCCACCCAGCTGACAGGCCAGGCGGTAGTCTGCAAGCCACAATTCCGGTCTCGTCTCCCCCGAGTACTTCGTGATAGTAGTCGGGGGTCGGAATCGGGGCGGAAACGGCGCCCGCCGAATGGCTCGGCTAAAGACCTGCGGACCGGGTGGTTCGGGCGAGGGACTTCGATCCTCCCCGCTGTCATAACGTCCCCCACGCCTGGGGTGGTAGCCTCGGCGCACCCTTTCGTCGAGGCGTGCCCGACGGTCACGATGAGGGTGCTCGTCGCCGAGGTGGCCCGGGGCCGCAGGCGCGGTGTTGCGCGTGCGCCCGGTGAAGACCGAGGCTTCCCGCGTGAGTCGGGAAGTCGCGGCACGAGGATCCGGGGTGTATCCCTGCCTTCGAGAGGCAGAGCTCTCTGCCCGCCGGGCCGCAGCGCCTTCCAGGAGATGCCTGAGTTCTCCCTGAATCCGCCGTCCCTCGGTGGTTGATGACTCCGGCATCGCGCGGAGGAGCATTGCTGCAGCGACCAGGTCCTGGCCAGTCCCGCCGGATGCGGGTGGCGGTTTGTCCCTGGCATCGTTGGCGATGCGGTGCTGGAGACCTTGGGGCAAGTGACGTATTCCTCCGGCCGGGGGTTGGCTCGCCCATACCTGCCCGATGTTCTGACGGATTGCCTCGAGCGCTCCTGCTCCTTCATCGAACCCGGCCTGCGCCCCGCGGACGTGCTCGAGCTGTGGGTCGTGACCTCCCGCCGAAACGGGGACCACAGCTAGCTCCCGCGGGATGTCAGCGCGAGGCGCTGGCCTAGGGGGATCACCATCCTCCGGCATGCCGAGACAGCCGCCTCCGGAGGGACCCCCTAGCTCGATGTGGAAACATTCGCGACTCAGGCCGCAGTCCTTGTCGCCAAGGCTGCGGCTGCCGTCGGAACAGTCGGAGAGGCAGTAGTCACATGCGGTCATGAAGTCCCGCATGGCACTAGGGTTGCCAGATCCGGAGAAATCCCAGCAGATGCTGGGGTCGTCGTCTTCCTCGGACCCAGAGGGTCCGTAGGTCGAGACACCCGTCAATCGGTCCCAAGGCGACCGCACAGGAAACCCCAGAGAGGTTGCACTCGCCAAACGGCCTCTGCGCGAACGACACCCGGGGGCTGCGCCCTTTCCCCACTCATACATACGAATCAATTATCAAGGAAGGGTCGGCCTCGCCCCGACAGAGCCCGACCCTCCCTCGGGGGCTAAAAAAGGGGAACCCCTCTCATCGGGTTCGAACGTACCGTTCCGCGTCAGAAAAGCTCTTTTTTCGGTCAAGAAGGGTTTTCCGCGTTCTCCCGGATGCGCCAGAAACAGAGTCCTGAGGAGCGAATTGGGGTACGAGTAGAGTGGCGAGACCGACTGAGCTGGGGAGCACCTATGCTTCCGGGCTAGGGACACCTCGCTCGTCGCCTGCCGCGAAAAAGGACCCAGCTCGGGAAATCACCCTGTTGTCGACACTACGGGCCAGGCGCGAAAATCGAAACGAAAAGAAGCATGACTTCACGAAAGAAGAAGTAAAATGTTCAGGCCCCAGTGGCCACGGCAAATCACACACCCATTAGAAATTGTCCCAACTAAAATCAGGCGTCGCCTCGAGCAGGAGCCGCGCCCTCAACTCCGCCCCCGCCGTCGGTAAAGCCCACCTCCGCTTCCGGTGGCGGCGCAGGAGGAAGGATCTCCGCTTCGAAGACGGTCGCCAGCGACGCGCTCGGACCCGCAGCGACCGCGTCGAGCCGTTGAATCTCCGCCAGGGCTGCCTCGTCCTCGTCAGGCAGACAGTACCCCTCACTGACCCGCTCCAAGTCCACGACGTAGTGGGAAGCGAGCACGGCGAAGGCCCGCCTGACGCCGTGGTGCAGCGCCCCGCGGACTTTGCCACGCACGTAATCGCCAAGGGCTTGAAGACGGCTTTGGGGAGAGCTCCCTGAAGGGACGTCGCCGGGACCGAGTTTCCGATAGACCTCCGAGACGGCCTCGGACATAGCCGCAAGATCGGCCTCCCTTTGCTCAGCAGCCCCGTCGAGCGCCTCGGCAAGAGCCTTGGCAGACTCATCAAGGGCAGACTCGAGCTCTGCGAACAACCAGAAGAAAGATCTCAAACCCAAGCGGAAGAAACGGACAGGATTGAGAACCGAGGACGGTCGAGCCATACCTCTGGCTCGAACGTGCTGCTCCGAGGCTGCGACTTGGGCTGCGACCAGATCGGCCGCAAGGATCTGGGCCCGGCTCTCAGCTTCGGCAGCTCGGCCCCGAGTTTGGTCCCGCTCCTCGGCAACCTGGGCAAGCTCCGTGCGTGCTGCCGCCGCCTCGGCCTTCAGGTCAGCACAAAGCAACTGGAGGTCCGCTATCTTAGCGTCTTGCTGAGAGAGGCGCACGGTAGCCCCGGCGAGCGAAGTCCTCAGGGACCGCAGTGAGCCCCAGACGACGGCCTCGCGGCGAATGAACGACGACTTGGCGGCGCTCCGGTCCGTCAGGTCCTGGAAAGGAAAACAAGATTTCACGACGAACGCCTCGCTCGCGGAAGCAAGAAGGTATGTCTGAAACCATTACCTGAAGGATTTTGGGGACGTCCCCGCAGAGAACCTCCAGCGACGATTGGAGCAACCCCACTGTCGCCTCAGCACGCTTGTGGAGCTCGTCCCAGGACTGGTCCTCCTCTTCGTCGTCAAGAACGAAGATGGGGTCCGAAGCCTCACGGGTCCGGAATCGGAGCAACTGGCCCCGGGCCTCGGGGCTCCGCCCCACAACGACGAGGCTGCCGCCCGCCTGGGAACGCTGCGCATCCGCGCCCACCTCTCCCGAGGCCTCGGGCGCCGACGCCGCGGCCGTCCCGACGTCGGCGCCGACTGGGCGCTCTCCGACCGGAACGGTGCCGGCTGCGGTAGCGGCAGACACCGGCATGGCCAACATGGCTGGCAAGCTCGTGAACGCATCGGCGCTGGCCGCCTCCCCGGTCACGATAGCCACCTCAGCAGAGGAGCCCACCTCGGGGACCTGCTCCCCCGAAACATGCGACGCCTGAGCCCCGCGCTGCGGGGCACCCTGCGAAAGGGTCGGCTGAGCGGGAGGGCCCGAGGTGGCGCCAGCTGCCTGGACAGACGCCGTCTTGAGGGCCTTCCGAGGCGCCAGGTCAGTAGGGCCATGGCTCCGTTTGCTGAAGAAAACAAGTAAGGGAAGGTTACGGCCCGTACATATGGATGAAGCGCCGGGACGGAAAGATTCCAAGGTACCTACCCGCTCCGGATCATGATCCACGGTGTCTGGGGGGAGGTCCCCTGGCTCCCGCTTCCTGGAACCACCGCCGTGGTCCGTTTCACCAACAGCCCCGGCGCCGCCCTCGCCTCGGACACCCCTGAGGCCCGGGCGGCGGACTGCCCAGGCACCGCCATGACAACCTGAGGACCGCTCCCGCATGCCGCCGGCGAGGGCAACGGCTCCCGAGGAACGGACCCCTCGGCTCGGCTCCCTGGAGTGACGTCAGCTCCCCCAGCCGGGGAGACGAGAACCCTCTCGGGTTGCCCCTGCTCCTCAGGTCGGGGATCCGGCACCTCGGCACCAGGGACCGACGATGTGGGCCCGCTCGGTGGCTGGCTCGACGACCCCCGGCCACATCCCAAGCCGGGGCTGAGGCCGAGACGTGCGGCCATGTCGTCCTCCTCCTCTTCATCGTCGACGTCGTCGTCATCATCGGACGTCTCCGGCGACGGCTCCCTGGGAAGCCCTTCCCTCTCCTGCTGACGACGGCGTTTCTCCAGGGCGTCTCGAGCCCGCCTCCGCCTGCGGGCCCGAGCCTTCTCCGCGTCCTTCTTCTTCTTCTCCTCCTCCGCGGCGACCCGCCTCGCCGCCCGACCCACCGCGTCCTCCGGGACCGGCGGCAGGGAGGGTTTGTGCCGCCCCACCTCCTAAAAAGGGGGGGGGGGAGAAAATCGATAGTCAGAATCGGGAGCGACCCGGTATATGAAGAAGGAAAGGACGAGCACTCACCAGAACGACGCACCCCTGGTCGGGGCGCATTCGAGGCTGGGAGAGGGCATGGGGGTCCGGCTTCCCCATCGCGACCGACACCCGCCGATAGAGGGCGTCGTGGGGAAGAGGATCAGGGGACATCCGTGACCCCTCCCAGTCGGCCTCCTGGGTCATCTCCCAAAGCGGCAACCGCCGCTCCGCCAGGGGGAGCACCCTCCGGCGGTGGATGGCAGCAACCACTCCCGCGACGGTGAGCCCTTCCTCCCGCAACACCTTCAGAGCCTGGAGAAGAGGTTCGAGTTTCTTCTGCCTCTCGTGTGGAGTCCCGTGACGCCAGGCGTCGGGGGCGGCGGTGACGACCCGCTGAGAGAACGGCGGGAGCGACTCTCCGTCATTCCGGAGATAGAACCACCGGCGCTGCCAGCCCTTGTTTGAGGACGAAAGGACGGCAGGGATATACTGCAACGCCCGTGACTGCCTCAGCAAAAGGGTGCAGCCGCCGGCCCGCACCGCCGCACGGACCTTCCTCTCCCTCGTCGACGAAGCAAAAAGCTCAGCAAAGAAGAGGTGAGTCCACAAATCCCAATGGGGGGCGATCCCCAGATACCCCTCGCACACCGCTACAAAGATAGCGGCTTGTGCGATGGAGTTGGGGGTAAGATTGTGTAGTTCCACCCCGTAGTGGAACAGGATGGCCCGCATGAAGCGGCTCGACGGCGTTCCAAACCCCCGCTCATGGAAGGAGATGAAGCTCACGACATACCCCGGCGGAGGGGACGGAGCAACTTCGCCCGAGGGAGGGATCCATTCCGGCCGCTCCTTATCGGTGAGGGGGCGGAGCAAACCCTCGTCGACGAGGTCCCCCAGGTCACCCGCCGTCACCGTGGAGGAGGGCCACGGGTCGCGCGGCGAGAGGATGGTCACCCGGTCGGCCATCGCCAAGGCAGAAGGAATGGCGGCGTGAAGAACAGGGGAAGGCGGTTTCCTTTTCCTGGCTAGATCTCTCAGGTTGCAAAAAACCTGAGAAGAAGGCGAGAAGTGGAGTCGAGAATCGTCACAGAACCCTCTCAGGGGTACATAAAGGACCAAGGGCGAGACGGTTCTAACGCATCGCCCGAACCGGACGCGCGGTTCAAAAAACGCGAAGCGAAACAGCCGTTCCTCGAACGGCTCGCGCACGCAACGACAACCTCGCCAACTACTCACCCCAGCGCATTAACTCCGCGGCGAAATAGGTGACGTTTCTGGCAGGGGCAGCTGGCGGCGCTTCGCCTCCGCCAAAAACGGCCATGCCGAGAAAGGTACGCCACGAAGTTCAATTTCGAATCCCTTTTTCCCTTTTCCTTCTTTCTCTATCTCTTGCAACAGGGACCGAGAAGGGGGATAACCCCAAAGGGATCCTTCCCCGTGAAGGAACTAGGCCCCGAGCCTCCCTACTGATCAGGGGTTCGAAGGCTGGCCCCCCGAAGGGTTCAACAGCCGCCTCAGATCGCGTGGGCCCGACACCCACTACTGGTCAGGGGTTCGAAGGTCGGCCCCCGAAAGGTTCCATGACCGCCTCAGGCTACTAGGGCTCCGTGCCCCCTACTGATCAGGGGTTCGAAGGCTGGCCTGTCGAAGGGTTCACAGCCGCCTCAGACGCCGAGCGAGGGATGACCAGGGGTACGTTCGATACATAACCAAGGCTCGGGCTGCGCTCCCGAGGTACCCTAGGACATTTCCGAGACCAGCGGGAACGACTCTGTAACGGAATCCCATCGGAGGGAGGCAACGAGCCCTCGGACCCCGTCGCTAGGGGACCGGGTCCGGCAGATCACCCGCAGGTACTTTTGGGCGTGCCTCCGGGCCCCTAGCCGACCCCTAACGAACGGGGCACGGACGTCCACTCGGATTACCCGATCGCAGCTCACCGGAGACACCATGTTCGGTGCCCATCGAGGGTAACATGGCGCACTCCCCCCTCCTCCTTGTGGAAAGGCGACGTAGGGGCGTATATAAAAAGTCGAGTCTGTCCCTGATCGTCCTCTCGCTCCGTGCGAAGGCTCGGGGGCTGCTCTCGCAAACCCGGCTCCGGCCGAACCGTTGACAGCGTCAACATACCAGCCCGAGAACTTGGGCCCCGACAGTGCACCTGGGTTACGCCCTGCTCGCATGAGGGAACCGCTAGTCACGCCGAAGCATTGCGCAAGGCATTAAGACCTCGAAGGAGTGAAACCACTCCTCCGAGGCCTCGGGGGCTACACCCGGTGGGTGCGCTCGCGCGCACCCACCGGAACAAGGTACCTCCGAGAAAGGCTGGTCCCCTTGCAAAAAAGTGCGATGCAAGCCTCCAAGCGAGTGTTAACACTCTCTTCGAGGCTCGGGGGCTACTGTCGGGGACCATAATTAGGGGTACCCTCAAGACGCCTAATTCTCAGCTGGTAACCCCCATCAGCATAAAGCTGCAAAGGCCTGATGGGTTTGATTAAGTCAGGGATCAGTCCACACGAGTGACTTGACCACGCCACGCCCGAGCCTAGCCTCGGGCGAGGGCAGCCGACCCTAAGATGACTCCGTCTCGCCTGAGGTCTCCTCTTTCACGGCAGGCGCATCCCCGGCTCGCCCTAGGCCCCGCCTCCGATAAGGAGAAAACCCTGACTAAATCACCGCACCAACCGACCGAGTCACCAGGGCGTTTAACGCAAAAGGTAAGACCGACGGGCGGCCAGACTTCGCCAGTGGTGCCATAGGAGACTCCGCCCGACCCAGGGCTCGGACTCAGGCTAAGGCCTCGGAAGACGGCGAACTCCGCTCCGCCCGACCCAGGGCTCGGACTCAGGCTAAGGCCTCGGAAGACGGCGAACTCCGCTTCGCCCGACCCAGGGCTCGGACTCAGGCTAAGGCCTCGGAAGACGGCGAACTCCGCTCCGCCCGACCCAGGGCTCGGACTCAGGCTAAGGCCTCGGAAGACGGCGACCTCCGCCTCGCCCGACCCAGGGCTCGGACTCCGCCTCGGCCTCTGCCGAATAATCTCCGCCTCGCCCGACCAGGGCTCGGACTCTGTCTCTGTCTTGCAGGACGGACTCGGCCACAGCCTCGGAGGAGCCTCCACGACGCCCGACCTAGGATACGAGACCGCCACGTCAACAGGAAGCGTCATCATCACCCTGCCCTGAGCCGACTTGGGTCGCAGAGAACAAGACCGGCGTCCCATCTGGCCAGCTATGCCAGATAGGCCATGATGGCGCCCCGCTAGATCATGACGACGGCGGCTCCCAGCTCCCTTACGAAAGCAGGAGAACGTCAGCAAAGACCCAGCCACCTCGACAGCTGTCCCCCCGTCCGGCTCCGTTACTCCTCCAACAGCCACGACGCCACTCCAACAGGGTGCCACGATCTCTCTGGCTGCCACCTGGGCATGTACATAGGGCGCTAGCTCTCCCTCGCTAGACACGTAGCACCTTGCTACACCCCCGTCTTGTACACCTGGACCTTCTCCTTACGACTATAAAAGGAAGGGCCAGGGCCTTCTTAGAGAAGGTTGGCCTCACGGGGACGAAAGGCAGGGGCAGGCGCTCTCTCGGGGCCGCCCTCTCCCTTCACCTCGTGCGGACGCTTGTAACCCCCTACTGCAAGCGCACCCGACCTGGGCGCGGGACGAACACGAAGGCCGTGGGAATTTCTCCGACTCCCTCGCGATCCGGCTCCGGCCACCGACCTCTCTCTCGCTCCGTTCCCCCCTTTGCGCTCGCTCCACGCGCTCGACCCATCTGGGCTGGGGCACGCGGCACTCTCACTCGTCGGCTCGAGGACCCCCCGGTCTCGGAACGCCGACTGTTGGCGCTGCCAGGTAGGGGCTGCGCTGCGTGTTGACGTTCGATTTCCCGTCAAGCTCCAGATGGGCAGTCTCCAACAACCTCTTCAACCCGGGACGGTGCTTCGTTTCGGGAACCTCGAGTTCATCTCGCTCGACGGTGACTACGACATGATACTCCTTCCACCGCCGCGCGACGGCGACATTGATGGCGGACAGCCCGCCCGCTGGCGGCGGAATCGACGACGTCTTTCCCGCGTAGGGGAAGGACAACTTTCGAGCTCGCCCCATCCTCTCCCTCGCCGTTGAAGGAGGAGGAGGCAGGGCAACCGGGGCCGAGCGGGAGGTCGCGCTCCGACGGCTGTCGGGCAAATCGACATCCCCGGCGCCTCGACGGAGGACACGCCAAGCGTCGCCCTCGCGTTCAAGGCAGACGCGAGCGCCATCCCCCCGCAACACGTCGACTCCGAGCAAGTGGACGACGCCAGCACGCTCACGGAAGGCCTGCAGGACGTCGCCCTCGGACCCAAGACGACGACGCGGTCAGCCCCCGACGCGACTTCATCGCTCCTCGTCGACAAAAAGGTATCGACTGCTACCCATCTTTCGTTATTTCGACTCGGCCTCAGCCCGCCTGGCGATCTCGCTTTGGCGGGCGCTCACATTGAGGCGAGTGCAACCTCTCTGGGGTTTCCTGTGCGGTCGCCTTGGGACCGATTGACGGGTGTCTCGACCTACGGACCCTCTGGGTCCGAGGAAGACGACGACCCCAGCATCTGCTGGGATTTCTCCGGATCTGGCAACCCTAGTGCCATGCGGGACTTCATGACCGCATGTGACTACTGCCTCTCCGACTGTTCCGACGGCAGCCGCAGCCTTGGCGACAAGGACTGCGGCCTGAGTCGCGAATGTTTCCACATCGAGCTAGGGGGTCCCTCCGGAGGCGGCTGTCTCGGCATGCCGGAGGATGGTGATCCCCCTAGGCCAGCGCCTCGCGCTGACATCCCGCGGGAGCTAGCTGTGGTCCCCGTTTCGGCGGGAGGTCACGACCCACAGCTCGAGCACGTCCGCGGGGCGCAGGCCGGGTTCGATGAAGGAGCAGGAGCGCTCGAGGCAATCCGTCAGAACATCGGGCAGGTATGGGCGAGCCAACCCCCGGCCGGAGGAATACGTCACTTGCCCCAAGGTCTCCAGCACCGCATCGCCAACGATGCCAGGGACAAACCGCCACCCGCATCCGGCGGGACTGGCCAGGACCTGGTCGCTGCAGCAATGCTCCTCCGCGCGATGCCGGAGTCATCAACCACCGAGGGACGGCGGATTCAGGGAGAACTCAGGCATCTCCTGGAAGGCGCTGCGGCCCGGCGGGCAGAGAGCTCTGCCTCTCGAAGGCAGGGATACACCCCGGATCCTCGTGCCGCGACTTCCCGACTCACGCGGGAAGCCTCGGTCTTCACCGGGCGCACGCGCAACACCGCGCCTGCGGCCCCGGGCCACCTCGGCGACGAGCACCCTCATCGTGACCGTCGGGCACGCCTCGACGAAAGGGTGCGCCGAGGCTACCACCCCAGGCGTGGGGGACGTTATGACAGCGGGGAGGATCGAAGTCCCTCGCCCGAACCACCCGGTCCGCAGGTCTTTAGCCGAGCCATTCGGCGGGCGCCGTTTCCGCCCCGATTCCGACCCCCGACTACTATCACGAAGTACTCGGGGGAGACGAGACCGGAATTGTGGCTTGCAGACTACCGCCTGGCCTGTCAGCTGGGTGGGACGGACGATGACAACCTCATCATCCGAAACCTCCCCCTATTTCTCTCCGACACCGCTCGTGCCTGGTTGGAGCACCTGCCCCCGGGGCAGATTTCCAACTGGGAGGATCTGGTCCAGGCCTTCGCCGGGAACTTCCAGGGCACGTACGTGCGCCCCGGGAATTCCTGGGACCTCCGAAGCTGTCGGCAATTGCCGGGAGAGTCCCTTCGGGACTACATCCGGCGGTTCTCGAAGCAGCGCACCGAGCTGCCCAACATCACCGACTCCGATGTCATCGGCGCGTTCCTCGCCGGCACCACCTGCCGCGACCTGGTGAGCAAGTTGGGTCGCAAGACCCCCACCAGGGCGAGCGAGCTGATGGACATCGCTACCAAGTTCGCCTCCGGCCAGGAGGCGGTAGAGGCCATCTTCCGAAAGGACAAGCAGCCCCTAGGGCCGCCCGTCGGAAGATGCTCCCGAGGCGTCTGCTCCGCGCGGCGCCAAGAAGAAAGGCAGGAGGAAGTCGCAAGCGAAACACGACGTTCCCGATGCTGACCTTGTCGCCGCCGCCGAGCGCAAGAACCCTCGGAAACCCCCCGGAGGTGCAAACCTCTTCGACAAGGCACTCAAGGAGACGTGCCCCTACCATCAGGGGCCCGTCAAACACACCCTCGAAGAGTGCGTCATGCTTCGGCGTCACTTCCATCGGGCCGGGCCACCCGCCGAGGGTGGCAAGGCTCACGACGACAAAAGGGAAGATCACCAAGCAGGAGAGTTCCCCGAGGTCCGCGACTGCTTCATGATCTACGGAGGGCAAGTGGCGAATGCCTCGGCTCGGCATCGTAAGCAAGAGCGTCGGGAGGTCTGCTCGGTGAAGGTGGCGGCGCCAGTCTACCTAGACTGGTCCGACAAGCCCATCACCTTCGACCAGGACGACCACCCCGACCACGTGCCGAGCCCGGGGAAGTACCCGCTCGTCGTCGATCCTGTCATTGGCGACGTCAGGCTCACCAAGGTCCTGATGGATGGGGGCAGCTGCCTCAACATCATCTACGCCGAGACTCTCAAGCTCCTGCGCGTCGACTTGTCGTCCGTCCGAGCGGGCGCTGCGCCCTTCCACGGGATCATTCCCGGGAAGCGCGTCCAGCCCCTCGGACAGCTCGACCTCCCTGTCTGCTTCGGAACACCCTCCAACTTCCGAAGGGAGACTTTGACGTTCGAGGTGGTCGGGTTCCGAGGGACCTACCACGCGGTGTTGGGAAGGCCATGCTACGCGAAGTTCATGGCCATCCCCAACTACACCTACCTGAAGCTCAAGATGCCGGGCCCCAACGGGGTCATCACCGTCGGCCCCACGTACAAACACGCATTCGAATGCGATGTGGAGTGCGTGGAGTACGCCGAGGCCCTCGCCGAGTCCGAGGCCCTCATTGCCGACCTAGAAAAGCCTCTCCCGAGAGGTGCCGGATGTGAAGCGGCAGGCCGGCAACTTCGAGCCAGCAGAGACGGTTAAGGCCGTCCCTCTCGACCCCAGTGGCGACGCCTCCAAGCAGATACGGATCGGTTCGGGGCTCGACCCCAAATAGGAGGCAGTGCTCGTCGACTTTCTCCGCGCAAACGCCGACGTTTTCGCGTGGAGTCCCTCGGACATGCCCGGCATACCGAGGGAAGTCGCCGAGCACTCGCTGGATATTCGGGCCGGGGCCCGACCGGTCAGACAGCCTCTGCGCCGATTCGACGAGGAAAGGCGCAGAGTGATAGGCGAGGAGGTCCACAAGCTGATGGCAGCAGGGTTCATTAAAGAGGTATTCCATCCCGAATGGCTTGCCAACCCTGTACTTGTGAGGAAAAAAGGGGGGAAGTGGCGGATGTGTATAGACTACACTGGCCTCAACAAAGCATGTCCAAAGGTCCCCTACCCTCTACCTCGCGTCGACCAAATTGTGGACTCCACAGCAGGGTGCGAAACCCTGTCTTTTCTCGATGCCTACTCAGGGTATCATCAAATCAAGATGAAAGAGTCCGACCAGCTCGCGACTTCTTTCATCACGCCCTTCGGCATGTACTGTTATGTCACAATGCCGTTCGGGTTGAGGAACGCGGGTGCAACGTACCAGCGGTGCATGAACCATGTGTTCGGCGAACACATTGGTCGCACGGTCGAGGCCTACGTCGACGACATCGTGGTCAAGACGAGGAAAGCCTCCGACCTTCTCTCCGACCTCGGACTGACATTCCGGTGTCTCAAGGCGAAGGGCGTCAAGCTCAATCCCGAGAAGTGCGTCTTCGGGGTGCCCCGGGGCATGCTCTTGGGGTTCATCGTCTCCGAGCGGGGCATCGAAGCCAATCCGGAGAAGATCGCAGCAATCACAAACATGGGACCTGTCAAGGACTTAAAAGGCGTACAGAGGGTCATGGGATGCCTCGCGGCCTTGAGCCGCTTCATCTCGCGCCTCGGCGAAAGAGGCCTGCCCCTGTACCGCCCCTTAAGGAAGGCCGAATGCTTCACTTGGACTCCCGAGGCCGAGGAAGCCCTCGGGAGCCTGAAGGCACTCCTCACACAGGCGCCCATCTTGGTACCCCCAACTGATGGAGAGACCCTCCTGGTCTACGTCGCCGCAACCACTCAGGTGGTCAGCGCCGCGATCGTGGTCGAAAGGCAGGAAGAGGGGCATGCTTTGCCCATTCAGAGGCCAGTTTACTTCGTCAGCGAAGTGCTGTCCGAGACCAAGACCCGCTACCCACAAGTCCAGAAGCTGCTATACGCTGTGGTCACGCGAGCGCAAAGGGGGGAACGGAGCGAGAGAGAGGTCGGTGGCCGGAGCCGGATCGCGAGGGAGTCGGAGAAATTCCCACGGCCTTCGTGTTCGTCCCGCGCCCAGGTCGGGTGCGCTTGCAGTAGGGGGTTACAAGCGTCCGCACGAGGTGAAGGGAGAGGGCGGCCCCGAGAGAGCGCCTGCCCCTGCCTTTCGTCCCCGTGAGGCCAACCTTCTCTAAGAAGGCCCTGGCCCTTCCTTTTATAGTCGTAAGGAGAGGGTCCAGGTGTACAAGACGGGGGTGTAGCAAGGTGCTACGTGTCTAGCGAGGGAGAGCTAGCGCCCTATGTACATGCCCAGGTGGCAGCCAGAGAGATCGTGGCACCCTGTTGGAGTGGCGTCGTGGCTGTTGGAGGAGTAACGGAGCCGGACGGGGGGACAGCTGTCGAGGTGGCTGGGTCCTTGCTGACGTTCTCCTGCTTTCGTAAGGGAGCTGGGAGCCGCCGTCGTCATGATCTAGCGGGGCGCCATCATGGCCTATCTGGCATAGCTGGCCAGATGGGACGCCGGTCTTGTTCTCTGCGACCCAAGTCGGCTCAGGGCAGGGTGATGATGACGCTTCCTGTTGACGTGGCGGTCTCGTATCCTAGGTCGGGCGTCGTGGAGGCTCCTCCGAGGCTGTGGCCGAGTCCGTCCTGCAAGACAGAGACAGAGTCCGAGCCCTGGTCGGGCGAGGCGGAGATTATTCGGCAGAGGCCGAGGCGGAGTCCGAGCCCTGGGTCGGGCGAGGCGGAGGTCGCCGTCTTCCGAGGCCTTAGCCTGAGTCCGAGCCCTGGGTCGGGCGGAGCGGAGTTCGCCGTCTTCCGAGGCCTTAGCCTGAGTCCGAGCCCTGGGTCGGGCGGAGCGGAGTTCGCCGTCTTCCGAGGCCTTAGCCTGAGTCCGAGCCCTGGGTCGGGCGGAGCGGAGTTCGCCGTCTTCCGAGGCCTTAGCCTGAGTCCGAGCCCTGGGTCGGGCGGAGTCTCCTATGGCACCACTGGCGAAGTCTGGCCGCCCGTCGGTCTTACCTTTTGCGTTAAACGCCCTGGTGACTCGGTCGGTTGGTGCGGTGATTTAGTCAGGGTTTCTCCTTATCGGAGGCGGGGCCTAGGGCGAGCCGGGGATGCGCCTGCCGTGAAAGAGGAGACCTCAGGCGAGACGGAGTCATCTTAGGGTCGGCTGCCCTCGCCCGAGGCTAGGCTCGGGCGTGGCGTGGTCAAGTCACTCGTGTGGACTGATCCCTGACTTAATCAAACCCATCAGGCCTTTGCAGCTTTATGCTGATGGGGGTTACCAGCTGAGAATTAGGCGTCTTGAGGGTACCCCTAATTATGGTCCCCGACAGTAGCCCCCGAGCCTCGAAGAGAGTGTTAACACTCGCTTGGAGGCTTGCATCGCACTTTTTTGCAAGGGGACCAGCCTTTCTCGGAGGTACCTTGTTCCGGTGGGTGCGCGCGAGCGCACCCGCCGGGTGTAGCCCCCGAGGCCTCGGAGGAGTGGTTTCACTCCTTCGAGGTCTTAATGCCTCGCGCAATGCTTCGGCGTGACTAGCGGTTCCCTCATGCGAGCAGGGCGTAACCCAGGTGCACTGTCGGGGCCCAAGTTCTCGGGCTGGTATGTTGACGCTGTCAACGGTTCGGCCGGAGCCGGGTTTGCGAGAGCAGCCCCCGAGCCTTCGCACGGAGCGAGAGGACGATCAGGGACAGACTCGACTTTTTATATACGCCCCTACGTCGCCTTTCCGCAAGGAGGAGGGGGGGAGTGCGCCATGTTACCCTCGATGGGCACCGAACATGGTGTCTCCGGTGAGCTGCGATCGGGTAATCCGAGTGGACGTCCGTGCCCCGTTCGTTAGGGGTCGGCTAGGGGCCCGGAGGCACGCCCAAAAGTACCTGCGGGTGATCTGCCGGACCCGGTCCCCTAGCGACGGGGTCCGAGGGCTCGTTGCCTCCCTCCGATGGGATTCCGTTACAGAGTCGTTCCCGCTGGTCTCGGAAATGTCCTAGGGTACCTCGGGAGCGCAGCCCGAGCCTTGGTTATGTATCGAACGTACCCCTGGTCATCCCTCGCTCGGCGTCTGAGGCGGCTGTGAACCCTTCGACAGGCCAGCCTTCGAACCCCTGATCAGTAGGGGGCACGGAGCCCTAGTAGCCTGAGGCGGTCATGGAACCTTTCGGGGGCCGACCTTCGAACCCCTGACCAGTAGTGGGTGTCGGGCCCACGCGATCTGAGGCGGCTGTTGAACCCTTCGGGGGGCCAGCCTTCGAACCCCTGATCAGTAGGGAGGCTCGGGGCCTAGTTCCTTCACGGGGAAGGATCCCTTTGGGGTTACCCCCCTTCTCGGTCCCTGTTGCAAGAGATAGAGAAAGAAGGAAAAGGGAAAAAGGGATTCGAAATTGAACTTCGTGGCGTACCTTTCTCGGCGTGGCCGTTTTTGGCGGAGGCGAAGCGCCGCCAGCTGCCCCTGCCAGAAACGTCACCTATTTCGCCGTGGAGTTAATGCGCTGGGGTGAGTAGTTGGCGAGGTCGCCGTTGCGTGCGCGAGCCGTTCGAGGTACGGGTCACGGACGCGTCGTCTTCACGCCGTGAGAAGGGTTCTCTTGCTGCCCCCGGATGGGACGTGAGCCTGGCCGAAGGCGTGACCGCTGCCCTCACACGCCTGCCACCGTCATTACTGCCGGCCCATTTTTGACCGCGTTTGACCGCTGCGCCAGGCTGGCGCCGCTGGATCGCAGGCTGGGCGGCCTCGAGTCGCGGTATTGGTTCCGCAATCGAGGAGGTGCAGTGGTGGAGCGAGAGGCGCAGCGGTTCGCATGCAGCGCCTGGCGCGCCAGTTGAACGACGCGTGGTCTTGAGCCGTCGCGCTGGCCTGTCAGGAGTCGGGGAGGCGCGTCCACTTGGCGTGGTTGCATGCCGCTTGCTTGGCCGCTCGCCCCCTTTGCCCGTTGGTCTGGGCAAAAGTGGAGGGTCACTTGTAACCGCTGGGCGGTTACGTGCGTCGTGCGTGGCGGTTTGGCTCCCTCTGCTTGGAGCTGGTCTGCATGACAGGCGGGCCCCAGCCCCCGCGCCGCGGGGAAGGGCCTTGGAGGCGTGATGGAGAAGACTCAGCCCGTGACGGTTGAGGGCGCTAGCAGGGGGAGTTGCCTTTAAAAGGAGGGCGACCCTCTTCGTGAGGCGACCATGTCTCCTTTCTCCCTTATGCATTGTGTCTCTCCATCTTCCAGGCCCCCGGATGGGGGGAACCGCCGTCTTTTCGCTCCATCGTTGGAGGAACGCGACCCCGCGGGGGTTGGTACCTTTCAGCCATCGTTCGGCTTCAAGGATTTTCATCATGCAGCCCGGCTGCACCCCTCCACCGGCGATCGCCCGAGAAGGCGACCTCCGGCTTGATGGTGGGGGAAAGCGAGCCGGGCTGCGGTATCCGCCCCTTCCTCAGCCTCAAGGATTTTCATCACCAGGGCTGAGGAGGGGCGTGTACCGAGTTGGGGTCGGTCTCTGCGCGGGCGGTGGCTCGCTCCTTCCCTCAGTGATCGGGGGGAAGGGCGGGAGTCGCCTGTGGCGCTAACAGCTGCACCGTGCCCGGCTCTCTGAGCCGAGCAGTTTCGGAATCGCTCCCGGTGCCGCCTCCCGCCACGGCAGCTGGAAGAGGTTCTTCCGCCGGCGCGACAGCCCAGGTTGGCCATGGGCCGACCTCCAACTCTACGGCCTTCTGCCCGTCCTTGCCTCTCGAGTTTGGGCGAGGGTGGGGGCCTCCTAGCAGCAGTATCCGCCCTGAGGCCATCACTGCTGCTGTTCGGCTCCCCGGGGCAGAAGTCTTCATCGTCGTTGCCGCTGTCGGGGCGGTCGGCGACGTGCCGTTCGTCGGTCTCCTGTTGCTCCGCAGGCCCACCCCCGTCGAGTGGGGTTGTTCGTACCTGCGGAGACGGGACCGGAGTTCCGTTTGTAATGGCACTTCGAGTGCCGGGTTTTTTGTTCATTTCGGCTTTCGGGGCCTGAACATGTATGTAACTCCGGCACAGAGCCGTGTTTTTTCCTCATTTTTGAGCAATAAGACTTGCCTATCGATTGTCTGAATCGCTTCACCAAGCATGAGTCGCCCCGTGTCCAGGTGACGAGTGAGGTATCCGTATCCCGGAGGCAGTAGGAATCCCTCGGCTCGGTCGGACCTGTTGTCCGAGGCTCTTCTAGCTTAGTTAAAAAGACCCCTCGGTCGCTCTTCGACGAGCCGAGGCCAGGGGTAGCGATATCAGCACAAGCAGAGGCGTTGTTGGCTCGGGAATGGAACCTGGTTGGCCGGAGCCCAGCTGGGTCGTCTGCTGGCAGGCTCGGCGCCGGAGTTGATTGGCCGAGGCCTCGGACCGAGCTGGTGCCCTCGGAAGGGATCGGCCGAGGCCCCGGAGGTGGCCGGCCGAGCCGTCCGCTTGGGCCGGATTCTCGGGGAAGCCTCTGGCGGAGATTGCTCGAGCGCGGTGTCGACGTCGTCCTTTGGAGCGGAGGCCTTCGGACCGCGTGGCCACCCGAGGCCAGGTCGGGTCTTGCCGAAGGTGCTGCTGATGCCGAGGGTGTCGTCACCCTCTTCCAGCGCCAAGGTCCGCGCCTGCAGGGTCAAGTCGTCCTGTAGCGTGGGCCTTGTGCGGCCGTTGAGGCCAGAACACACACCCTTGTCGCGTTATAAAGCTGTGTCTCTTTTCCTCTTGCTT
The DNA here is from genome assembly GCA_029449295.1 of Zea luxurians. Classification (NCBI taxonomy): domain Eukaryota; kingdom Viridiplantae; phylum Streptophyta; class Magnoliopsida; order Poales; family Poaceae; genus Zea; species Zea luxurians. Next base: position 3,869,755 of record JAOPSE010000005.1, on the reverse strand, counting down.
CGAGTATCTGGACTTTTTGTCGGTAGCAGGGATGTTAGTGCGAGCAAGAGTTGCTTCTCGCGGGAGGTGACGAGTGAGGTATCCGTATCCCGGAGGCGTGGGAGTCCCTCGGCTCGGTCGGCCTCGCCGCTTACGCGTACTTTTACCCATCCATGAGGCCCTGTCACCGACTCGGTCGAGAAGGCTCGAAGAACCTGCTTCAACAGAAGAGCCTCCGTACGTAAAGACTCATTCGATCCGCGGAGTCACCTTATCCGAACGCGAGTTACTTATCACAGAAGGTGACGAGTGAGGTATCCGTATCCCGGAGGCGTAGGAGTCCCTCGGCTCGGTCGGCCTTGGCTGTTTACGTGCACCCCGTCGTTTCTAGGACCCACTTTTCGAAGTAGTCAAAAAGCACGAAAGATGTTCTGGTAAAAGAGGTTTTTTGTTCGAGGAAAATTTTGACGCAGAGGGGGTTAACCCCCTTTTAGCCCCCGAGGGAGGGTCGGGCTCCGCCGAGGCGAGGCCGACCCTTCCTTGTTGACTAAACTTCGCGTGGGTACGGGGTATAAGAACAACTTGGAAACATTCTTAAGGATAGAAGCGACGTAGCTGTTGGATGTTCCAAGCGTTGCCGTAGACCTCGCCTTGACTGTTGGCCAGCTTGTAAGTTCCGGGCTTCAGAACTTTGGCGATGATGAACGGCCCCTCCCAGGGGGGCGTTAGCTTATGCCTCCCTCGGGCGTCCTGCCGCAGCCGAAGCACCAGATCGCCCACCTGGAGATCTCGGGGTCAGACCCCTCGGGCGTGGTAGCGTCGCAGGGACTGCTGATACCGCGCTGAGTGTAGTAGGGCCCTGTCCCGAGCCTCGTCCAGCTGGTCCAGCGAGTCTTCTCGGCTGGCTTGGTTGCTTTCTTCGTCGTAAGCCCTCGTTCTCGGGGAACCGTATTCCAGGTCCGTGGGCAGGATCGCCTCGGCCCCGTAGACCAGGAAGAACGGCGTGAAACCCGTGGCTCGGCTTGGAGTCGTCCTCAGGCTCCAGACCACCGAGGGGAGTTCCTTCATCCATCGCTTGCCGAACTTGTTGAGACTGTTATAAATCCGAGGCTTAAGCCCCCGTAGAATCATGCCATTGGCACGTTCCACTTGCCCATTCGACATGGGGTGAGCTACGGCGGCCCAGTCCACCCGGATGTTGTGATCGTCGCAAAAATCCAAGAATTTTTTGCCGGTGAACTGGGTGCCATTGTCGGTGATGATGGAGTTCGGGACCCCGAAGCGATGGATGATGTTGGTGAAGAATGCCACCGCCTGCTCGGACCTGATGCTGCTTAGGGGTCGGACCTCGATCCACTTGGAGAATCTGTCGATGGCGACCAGCAGGTGCGTGTAGCCCCCGGGTGCCTTCTGCAGTGGGCCGACGAGGTCCAGACCCCACACAGCGAAGGGCCAGGTGATGGGTATCGTCTGCAGAGCCTGAGCGGGCAGGTGGGTCTGCTTCGCATAGAATTGGCACCCTTCGCAGGCGCGGACAATTCTAGTGGCCTCAGCCACCGCCGTTGGCCAGTAGAAGCCTTGGCGGAAAGCATTCCCGACGAGGGTTCGAGGTGCTGCATGATGACCGCAAGCCCCCGAGTGTATTTCCTGCAGGAGGTCCTGACCTTCGGCGAGGGTAATGCATCGCTGGAGGATGCCCGAGGGGCTGCGGTGGTAGAGCTCCTTCTCGTCGCCCAGCAGGACGAACGATTTTGCTCGTCGCGTTACCCGCCGAGCCTCGGTTTGGTCGAGGGGCAGCTCTCCTCGGCGGAGATATTGCAGGTACGGGGTCCTCCAATCTTGATCTGGCACGACCCCGTTCTGCTCCTCCTCGACGTGCAGCGCTTCGCGCTCGGGCCCCGAGGGTTGCTTGGATTGAGCCGAGGACGGCTCGGGCTGAGCCGAGGTCACCTCGGACGAGGCCGAGGGTGCCTCGGGTTCGGGCGCGTCGCCTATCTTGACGGAGGGTTGGTGCAGATCCCGGGCGAAGACGTCCGGGGGAACCGTTGTCCGCCCCGAGGCTATCTTCGCCAGCTCGTCCGCAGTCTCGTTATAGCGTCGGGCGATGTGGTTAAGTTCGAGCCCGTAGAACTTGTCCTCCAGGCGTCGAACCTCTTCGCAGTAGGCCTCCATCTTCGGGTCGCGGCAGAGGGAATTCTTCATGACTTGGTCGATGACGAGCTGCGAGTCGCCGCGTGCATCGAGGCGTCGAACCCCTAGCTCGATGGCGATTCGCAATCCGTTGATCAGAGCCTCGTACTCAGCTACATTGTTAGACGCCGGGAAATGGAGGCGAAGCACGTAGCGCAGGTGTTTTCCGAGGGGCGAGACGAAAAGCAGGCCCGCGCCAGCTCCCGTCTTCATCAGCGACCCGTCGAAAAACATGGTCCAGAGTTCTGGTTGGATCGGAGCCGTTGGTAACTGGGTATCGACCCATTCGGCTACGAAATCCGCCAGTGCCTGGGACTTGATGGCCTTCCGAGGGGCGAACGAGATCGCCTCGCCCATGATTTCCACCGCCCACTTTGCGATCCGTCCCGAGGCTTCTCGGCACTGGATGATCTCCCCCAGGGGGAAGGATGACACCACAGTCACCGGATGGGACTCGAAGTAATGTCGCAACTTTCGCCTCGTCAGGACCACAGCGTATAGCAGCTTCTGGACTTGTGGGTAGCGGGTCTTGGTCTCGGACAGCACTTCGCTGACGAAGTAAACTGGCCTCTGAATGGGCAAAGCATGCCCCTCTTCCTGCCTTTCGACCACGATCGCGGCGCTGACCACCTGAGTGGTTGCGGCGACGTAGACCAGGAGGGTCTCTCCATCAGTTGGGGGTACCAAGATGGGCGCCTGTGTGAGGAGTGCCTTCAGGCTCCCGAGGGCTTCCTCGGCCTCGGGAGTCCAAGTGAAGCATTCGGCCTTCCTTAAGAGGCGGTACAGGGGCTAGGCCTCTTTCGCCGAGGCGCGAGATGAAGCGGCTCAAGGCCGCGAGGCATCCCATGACCCTCTGTACGCCTTTTAAGTCCTTGACAGGTCCCATGTTTGTGATCGCTGCGATCTTCTCCGGATTGGCTTCGATGCCCCGCTCGGAGACGATGAACCCCAAGAGCATGCCCCGGGGCACCCCGAAGACGCACTTCTCGGGATTGAGCTTGACGCCCTTCGCCTTGAGACACCGGAATGTCAGTCCGAGGTCGGAGAGAAGGTCGGAGGCTTTCCTCGTCTTGACCACGATGTCGTCGACGTAGGCCTCGACCGTGCGACCAATGTGTTCGCCGAACACATGGTTCATGCACCGCTGGTACGTTGCACCCGCGTTCCTCAACCCGAACGGCATTGTGACATAACAGTACATGCCGAAGGGCGTGATGAAAGAAGTCGCGAGCTGGTCGGACTCTTTCATCTTGATTTGATGATACCCTGAGTAGGCATCGAGAAAAGACAGGGTTTCGCACCCTGCTGTGGAGTCCACAATTTGGTCGATGCGAGGTAGAGGGTAGGGGACCTTTGGACATGCTTTGTTGAGGCCAGTGTAGTCTACACACATCCGCCACTTCCCCCCTTTTTTCCTCACAAGTACAGGGTTGGCGAGCCATTCGGGATGGAATACCTCTTTGATGAACCCCGCTGCCATCAGCTTGTGGACCTCCTCGCCTATCACTCTGCGCCTTTCCTCGTCGAATCGGCGCAGAGGCTGTCTGACCGGTCGGGCCCCGGCCCGAATATCCAGCGAGTGCTCGGCGACTTCCCTCGGTATGCCGGGCATGTCCGAGGGACTCCACGCGAAAACGTCGGCGTTTGCGCGGAGAAAGTCGACGAGCACTGCCTCCTATTTGGGGTCGAGCCCCGAACCGATCCGGATCTGCTTGGAGGCGTCGCCACTGGGGTCGAAAGGGACGGCCTTAACCGTCTCTGCTGGCTCGAAGTTGCCGGCATGCCGCTTCACATCCGGCACCTCTCGGGAGAGGCTTTCTAGGTCGGCAATGAGGGCCTCGGATTCGGCGAGGGCCTCGGCGTACTCCACGCACTCCACATCGCATTCGAATGCGTGTTTGTACGTGGGGCCGACGGTGATGACCCCGTTGGGGCCTGGCATCTTGAGCTTCAGGTAGGTGTAGTTGGGGATGGCCATGAACTTCGCGTAGCATGGCCTTCCCAACACCGCGTGGTAGGTCCCTCGGAACCCGACCACCTCGAACGTCAAAGTCTCCCTTCGGAAGTTGGAGGGTGTTCCGAAGCAGACAGGGAGGTCGAGCTGTCCGAGGGGCTGGACGCGCTTCCCGGGAATGATCCCGTGGAAGGGCGCAGCGCCTGCTCGGACGGACGACAAGTCGACGCGCAGGAGCTTGAGAGTCTCGGCGTAGATGATGTTGAGGCAGCTGCCCCCATCCATCAGGACCTTGGTGAGCCTGACGTCGCCAATGACAGGATCGACGACGAGCGGGTACTTCCCCGAGCTCGGCACGTGGTCGGGGTGGTCGTCCTGGTCGAAGGTGATGGGCTTGTCGGACCAGTCTAGGTAGACTGGCGCCGCCACCTTTACCGAGCAGGCCTCCCGACGCTCTTGCTTACGATGCCGAGCCGAGGCACTCGCCACATGCCCTCCGTAGATCATGAAGCAGTCGCGGACCTCGGGGAACTCTCCTGCTTGGTGATCCTCCCTTTTTTCGTCGTCGTGAGCCTTGCCATCCCTCGGCGGGTGGCCCGGCCCGATGGAAGTGACGCCGAAGCATGACGCACTCTTCGAGGGTGTGTTTGACGGGCCCCTGATGGTAGGGGCACGTCTCCTTGAGTGCCTTGTCGAAGAGGTTTGCACCTCCGGGGGGTTTCCAAGGGTTCTTGCGCTCGGCGGCGGCGACAAGGTCAGCATCGGGAACGTCGCGTTTCGCTTGCGACTTCCTCCTGCCTTTCTTCTTGGCGCCGCGCGGAGCAGACGCCTCGGGAGCATCTTCCGACGGGCGGCCCTGGGGCTGCTTGTCCTTTCGGAAGATGGCCTCTACCGCCTCCTGGCCGGAGGCGAACTTGGTAGCGATGTCCATCAGCTCGCTCGCCCTGGTGGGGGTCTTGCGACCCAACTTGCTCACCAGGTCGCGACAGGTGGTGCCGGCGAGGAACGCGCCGATGACATCGGAGTCGGTGATGTTGGGCAGCTCGGTGCGCTGCTTCGAGAACCGCCGGATGTAGTCCCGAAGGGACTCTCCCGGCAATTGCCGACAGCTTCGGAGGTCCCAGGAATTCCCGGGGCGCACGTACGTGCCCTGGAAGTTCCCGGCGAAGGCCTGGACCAGATCCTCCCAGTTGGAAATCTGCCCCGGGGGCAGGTGCTCCAACCAGGCACGAGCGGTGTCGGAGAGAAATAGGGGGAGGTTTCGGATGATGAGGTTGTCATCGTCCGTCCCACCCAGCTGACAGGCCAGGCGGTAGTCTGCAAGCCACAATTCCGGTCTCGTCTCCCCCGAGTACTTCGTGATAGTAGTCGGGGGTCGGAATCGGGGCGGAAACGGCGCCCGCCGAATGGCTCGGCTAAAGACCTGCGGACCGGGTGGTTCGGGCGAGGGACTTCGATCCTCCCCGCTGTCATAACGTCCCCCACGCCTGGGGTGGTAGCCTCGGCGCACCCTTTCGTCGAGGCGTGCCCGACGGTCATGATGAGGGTGCTCGTCGCCGAGGTGGCCCGGGGCCGCAGGCGCGGTGTTGCGCGTGCGCCCGGTGAAGACCGAGGCTTCCCGCGTGAGTCGGGAAGTCGCGGCACGAGGATCCGGGGTGTATCCCTGCCTTCGAGAGGCAGAGCTCTCTGCCCGCCGGGCCGCAGCGCCTTCCAGGAGATGCCTGAGTTCTCCCTGAATCCGCCGTCCCTCGGTGGTTGATGACTCCGGCATCGCGCGAAGGAGCATTGCTGCAGCGACTAGGTCCTGGCCAGTCCCGCCGGATGCGGGTGGCGGTTTGTCCCTGGCATCGTTGGTACGAGAACAAGACCCTACCATCAGATTACCCGATCGCAGCTCACCGGAGACACCATGTTCGGTGCCCATCGAGGGTAACATGGCGCACTCCCCCCCTCCTCCTTGCGGAAAGGCGACGTAGGGGCGTATATAAAAAGTCGAGTCTGTCCCTGATCGTCCTCTCGCTCCGTGCGAAGGCTCGGGGGCTGCTCTCGCAAACCCGGCTCCGGCCGAACCGTTGACAGCGTCAACATACCAGCCCGAGAACTTGGGCCCCGACAGTGCACCTGGGTTACGCCCTGCTCGCATGAGGGAACCGCTAGTCACGCCGAAGCATTGCGCGAGGCATTAAGACCTCGAAGGAGTGAAACCACTCCTCCGAGGCCTCGGGGGCTACACCCGGCGGGTGCGCTCGCGCGCACCCACCGGAACAAGGTACCTCCGAGAAAGGCTGGTCCCCTTGCAAAAAAGTGCGATGCAAGCCTCCAAGCGAGTGTTAACACTCTCTTCGAGGCTCGGGGGCTACTGTCGGGGACCATAATTAGGGGTACCCTCAAGACGCCTAATTCTCAGCTGGTAACCCCCATCAGCATAAAGCTGCAAAGGCCTGATGGGTTTGATTAAGTCAGGGATCAGTCCACACGAGTGACTTGACCACGCCACGCCCGAGCCTAGCCTCGGGCGAGGGCAGCCGACCCTAAGATGACTCCGTCTCGCCTGAGGTCTCCTCTTTCACGGCAGGCGCATCCCCGGCTCGCCCTAGGCCCCGCCTCCGATAAGGAGAAAACCCTGACTAAATCACCGCACCAACCGACCGAGTCACCAGGGCGTTTAACGCAAAAGGTAAGACCGACGGGCGGCCAGACTTCGCCAGTGGTGCCATAGGAGACTCCGCCCGACCCAGGGCTCGGACTCAGGCTAAGGCCTCGGAAGACGGCGAACTCCGCTCCGCCCGACCCAGGGCTCGGACTCAGGCTAAGGCCTCGGAAGACGGCGAACTCCGCTCCGCCCGACCCAGGGCTCGGACTCAGGCTAAGGCCTCGGAATACGGCGAACTCCGCTCCGCCCGACCCAGGGCTCGGACTCAGGCTAAGGCCTCGGAAGACGGCGAACTCCGCTCCGCCCGACCCAGGGCTCGGACTCAGGCTAAGGCCTCGGAATACGGCGAACTCCGCTCCGCCCGACCCAGGGCTCGGACTCAGGCTAAGGCCTCGGAAGACGGCGACCTCCGCCTCGCCCGACCCAGGGCTCGGACTCCGCCTCGGCCTCTGCCGAATAATCTCCGCCTCGCCCGACCAGGGCTCAGACTCTGTCTCTGTCTTGCAGGACGGACTCGGCCACAGCCTCGGAGGAGCCTCCACGACGCCCGACCTAGGATACGAGACCGCCACGTCAACAGGAAGCGTCATCATCACCCTGCCCTGAGCCGACTTGGGTCGCAGAGAACAAGACCGGCGTCCCATCTGGCCAGCTATGCCAGATAGGCCATGATGGCGCCCCGCTAGATCATGACGACGGCGGCTCCCAGCTCCCTTACGAAAGCAGGAGAACGTCAGCAAGGACCCAGCCACCTCGACAGCTGTCCCCCCGTCCGGCTCCGTTACTCCTCCAACAGCCACGACGCCACTCCAACAGGGTGCCACGATCTCTCTGGCCGCCACCTGGGCATGTACATAGGGCGCTAGCTCTCCCTCGCTAGACACGTAGCACCTTGCTACACCCCCGTCTTGTACACCTGGACCCTCTCCTTACGACTATAAAAGGAAGGGCCAGGGCCTTCTTAGAGAAGGTTGGCCTCACGGGGACGAAAGGCAGGGGCAGGCGCTCTCTCGGGGCCGCCCTCTCCCTTCACCTCGTGCGGACGCTTGTAACCCCCTACTGCAAGCGCACCCGACCTGGGCGCGGGACGAACACGAAGGCCGTGGGAATTTCTCCGACTCCCTCGCGATCCGGCTCCGGCCACCGACCTCTCTCTCGCTCCGTTCCCCCCTTTGCGCTCGCTCCACGCGCTCGACCCATCTGGGCTGGGGCACGCGGCACTCTCACTCGTCGGCTCGAGGACCCCCCGGTCTCGGAACGCCGACAGTTGGCGAGACCGGGGGGTCCTCGAGCCGACGAGTGAGAGTGCCGCGTGCCCCAGCCCAGATGGGTCGAGCGCGTGGAGCGAGCGCAAAGGGGGGAACGGAGTGAGAGAGAGGTCGGTGGCCGGAGCCGGATCGCGAGGGAGTCGGAGAAATTCCCACGGCCTTCGTGTTCGTCCCGCGCCCAGGTCGGGTGCGCTTGCAGTAGGGGGTTACAAGCGTCCGCACGAGGTGAAGGGAGAGGGCGGCCCCGAGAGAGCGCCTGCCCCTGCCTTTCGTCCCCGTGAGGCCAACCTTCTCTAAGAAGGCCCTGGCCCTTCCTTTTATAGTCGTAAGGAGAAGGTCCAGGTGTACAAGACGGGGGTGTAGCAAGGTGCTACGTGTCTAGCGAGGGAGAGCTAGCGCCCTATGTACATGCCCAGGTGGCAGCCAGAGAGATCGTGGCACCCTGTTGGAGTGGCGTCGTGGCTGTTGGAGGAGTAACGGAGCCGGACGGGGGGACAGCTGTCGAGGTGGCTGGGTCTTTGCTGACGTTCTCCTGCTTTCGTAAGGGAGCTGGGAGCCGCCGTCGTCATGATCTAGCGGGGCGCCATCATGGCCTATCTGGCATAGCTGGCCAGATGGGACGCCGGTCTTGTTCTCTGCGACCCAAGTCGGCTCAGGGCAGGGTGATGATGACGCTTCCTGTTGACGTGGCGGTCTCGTATCCTAGGTCGGGCGTCGTGGAGGCTCCTCCGAGGCTGTGGCCGAGTCCGTCCTGCAAGACAGAGACAGAGTCCGAGCCCTGGTCGGGCGAGGCGGAGATTATTCGGCAGAGGCCGAGGCGGAGTCCGAGCCCTGGGTCGGGCGAGGCGGAGGTCGCCGTCTTCCGAGGCCTTAGAGTCCGAGCCCTGGGTCGGGCGGAGCGGAGTTCGCCGTCTTCCGAGGCCTTAGCCTGAGTCCGAGCCCTGGGTCGGGCGGAGCGGAGTTCGCCGTCTTCCGAGGCCTTAGCCTGAGTCCGAGCCCTGGGTCGGGCGGAGCGGAGTTCGCCGTCTTCCGAGGCCTTAGCCTGAGTCCGAGCCCTGGGTCGGGCGGAGTCTCCTATGGCACCACTGGCGAAGTCTGGCCGCCCGTCGGTCTTACCTTTTGCGTTAAACGCCCTGGTGACTCGGTCGGTTGGTGCGGTGATTTAGTCAGGGTTTTCTCCTTATCGGAGGCGGGGCCTAGGGCGAGCCGGGGATGCGCCTGCCGTGAAAGAGGAGACCTCAGGCGAGACGGAGTCATCTTAGGGTCGGCTGCCCTCGCCCGAGGCTAGGCTCGGGCGTGGCGTGGTCAAGTCACTCGTGTGGACTGATCCCTGACTTAATCAAACCCATCAGGCCTTTGCAGCTTTATGCTGATGGGGGTTACCAGCTGAGAATTAGGCGTCTTGAGGGTACCCCTAATTATGGTCCCCGACAGTAGCCCCCGAGCCTCGAAGAGAGTGTTAACACTCGCTTGGAGGCTTGCATCGCACTTTTTTGCAAGGGGACCAGCCTTTCTCGGAGGTACCTTGTTCCGGTGGGTGCGCGCGAGCGCACCCGCCGGGTGTAGCCCCCGAGGCCTCGGAGGAGTGGTTTCACTCCTTCGAGGTCTTAATGCCTTGCGCAATGCTTCGGCGTGACTAGCGGTTCCCTCATGCGAGCAGGGCGTAACCCAGGTGCACTGTCGGGGCCCAAGTTCTCGGGCTGGTATGTTGACGCTGTCAACGGTTCGGCCGGAGCCGGGTTTGCGAGAGCAGCCCCCGAGCCTTCGCACGGAGCGAGAGGACGATCAGGGACAGACTCGACTTTTTATATACGCCCCTACGTCGCCTTTCCGCAAGGAGGAGGGGGGGAGTGCGCCATGTTACCCTCGATGGGCACCGAACATGGTGTCTCCGGTGAGCTGCGATCGGGTAATCCGAGTGGACGTCCGTGCCCCGTTCGTTAGGGGTCGGCTAGGGGCCCGGAGGCACGCCCAAAAGTACCTGCGGGTGATCTGCCGGACCCGGTCCCCTAGCGACGGGGTCCGAGGGCTCGTTGCCTCCCTCCGATGGGATTCCGTTACAGAGTCGTTCCCGCTGGTCTCGGAAATGTCCTAGGGTACCTCGGGAGCGCAGCCCGAGCCTTGGTTATGTATCGAACGTACCCCTGGTCATCCCTCGCTCGGCGTCTGAGGCGGCTGTGAACCCTTCGACAGGCCAGCCTTCGAACCCCTGATCAGTAGGGGGCACGGAGCCCTAGTAGCCTGAGGCGGTCATGGAACCTTTCGGGGGCCGACCTTCGAACCCCTGACCAGTAGTGGGTGTCGGGCCCACGCGATCTGAGGCGGCTGTTGAACCCTTCGGGGGGCCAGCCTTCGAACCCCTGATCAGTAGGGAGGCTCGGGGCCTAGTTCCTTCACGGGGAAGGATCCCTTTGGGGTTATCCCCCTTCTCGGTCCCTGTTGCAAGAGATAGAGAAAGAAGGAAAAGGGAAAAAGGGATTCGAAATTGAACTTCGTGGCGTACCTTTCTCGGCATGGCCGTTTTTGGCGGAGGCGAAGCGCCGCCAGCTGCCCCTGCCAGAAACGTCACCTATTTCGCCGCGGAGTTAATGCGCTGGGGTGAGTAGTTGGCGAGGTTGTCGTTGCGTGCGCGAGCCGTTCGAGGAACGGCTGTTTCGCTTCGCGTTTTTTGAACCGCGCGTCCGGTTCGGGCGATGCGTTAGAACCGTCTCGCCCTTGGTCCTTTATGTACCCCTGAGAGGGTTCTGTGACGATTCTCGACTCCACTTCTCGCCTTCTTCTCAGGTTTTTTGCAACCTGAGAGATCTAGCCAGGAAAAGGAAACCGCCTTCCCCTGTTCTTCACGCCGCCATTCCTTCTGCCTTGGCGATGGCCGACCGGGTGACCATCCTCTCGCCGCGCGACCCGTGGCCCTCCTCCACGGTGACGGCGGGTGACCTGGGGGACCTCGTCGACGAGGGTTTGCTCCGCCCCCTCACCGATAAGGAGCGGCCGGAATGGATCCCTCCCTCGGGCGAAGTTGCTCCGTCCCCTCCGCCGGGGTATGTCGTGAGCTTCATCTCCTTCCATGAGCGGGGGTTTGGAACGCCGTCGAGCCGCTTCATGCGGGCCATCCTGTTCCACTACGGGGTGGAACTACACAATCTTACCCCCAACTCCATCGCACAAGCCGCTATCTTTGTAGCGGTGTGCGAGGGGTATCTGGGGATCGCCCCCCATTGGGATTTGTGGACTCACCTCTTCTTTGCTGAGCTTTTTGCTTCGTCGACGAGGGAGAGGAAGGTCCGTGCGGCGGTGCGGGCCGGCGGCTGCACCCTTTTGCTGAGGCAGTCACGGGCGTTGCAGTATATCCCTGCCGTCCTTTCGTCCTCAAACAAGGGCTGGCAGCGCCGGTGGTTCTATCTCCGGAATGACGGAGAGTCGCTCCCGCCGTTCTCTCAGCGGGTCGTCACCGCCGCCCCCGACGCCTGGCGTCACGGGACTCCACACGAGAGGCAGAAGAAACTCGAACCTCTTCTCCAGGCTCTGAAGGTGTTGCGGGAGGAAGGGCTCACCGTCGCGGGAGTGGTTGCTGCCATCCACCGCCGGAGGGTGCTCCCCCTGGCGGAGCGGCGGTTGCCGCTTTGGGAGATGACCCAGGAGGCCGACTGGGAGGGGTCACGGATGTCCCCTGATCCTCTTCCCCACGACGCCCTCTATCGGCGGGTGTCGGTCGCGATGGGGAAGCCGGACCCCCATGCCCTCTCCCAGCCTCGAATGCGCCCCGACCAGGGGTGCGTCGTTCTGGTGAGTGCTCGTCCTTTCCTTCTTCATATACCGGGTCGCTCCCGATTCTGACTATCGATTTTCTCCCCCCCCCCCTTTTTAGGAGGTGGGGCGGCACAAACCCTCCCTGCCGCCGGTCCCGGAGGACGCGGTGGGTCGGGCGGCGAGGCGGGTCGCCGCGGAGGAGGAGAAGAAGAAGAAGGACGCGGAGAAGGCTCGGGCCCGCAGGCGGAGGCGGGCTCGAGACGCCCTGGAGAAACGCCGTCGTCAGCAGGAGAGGGAAGGGCTTCCCAGGGAGCCGTCGCCGGAGACGTCCGATGATGACGACGACGTCGACGATGAAGAGGAGGAGGACGACATGGCCGCACGTCTCGGCCTCAGCCCCGGCTTGGGATGTGGCCGGGGGTCGTCGAGCCAGCCCCCGAGCGGGCCCACATCGTCGGTCCCTGGTGCCGAGGTGCCGGATCCCCGACCTGAGGAGCAGGGGCAACCCGAGAGGGTTCTCGTCTCCCCGGCTGGGGGAGCTGACGTCACTCCAGGGAGCCGAGCCGAGGGGTCCGTTCCTCGGGAGCCGTTGCCCTCGCCGGCGGCATGCGGGAGCGGTCCTCAGGTTGTCATGGCGGTGCCTGGGCAGTCCGCCGCCTGGGCCTCAGGGGTGTCCGAGGCGAGGGCGGCGCCGGGGCTGTTGGTGAAACGGACCACGACGGTGGTTCCAGGAAGCGGGAGCTAGGGGACCTCCCCCCAGACACCGTGGATCATGATCCGGAGCGGGTAGGTACCTTGGAATCTTTCCGTCCCGGCGCTTCATCCATATGTACGGGCCGTAACCTTCCCTTACTTGTTTTCTTCAGCAAACGGAGCCATGGCCCTACTGACCTGGCGCCTCGGAAGGCCCTCAAGACGGCGTCTGTCCAGGCAGCTGGCGCCACCTCGGGCCCTCCCGCTCAGCCGACCCTTTCGCAGGGTGCCCCGCAGCGCGGGGCTCAGGCGTCGCATGTTTCGGGGGAGCAGGTCCCCGAGGTGGGCTCCTCTGCTGAGGTGGCTATCGTGACCGGGGAGGCGGCCAGCGCCGATGCGGTCACGAGCTTGCCAGCCATGTTGGCCATGCCGGTGTCTGCCGCTACCGCAGCCGGCACCGTTCCGGTCGGAGAGCGCCCAGTCGGCGCCGACGTCGGGACGGCCGCGGCGTCGGCGCCCGAGGCCTCGGGAGAGGTGGGCGCGGATGCGCAGCGTTCCCAGGCGGGCGGCAGCCTCGTCGTTGTGGGGCGGAGCCCCGAGGCCCGGGGCCAGTTGCTCCGATTCCGGACCCGTGAGGCTTCGGACCCCATCTTCGTTCTTGACGACGAAGAGGAGGACCAGTCCTGGGACGAGCTCCGCAAGCGTGCTGAGGCGACAGTGGGGTTGCTCCAATCGTCGCTGGAGGTTCTCTGCGGGGACGTCCCCAAAATCCTTTAGGTAATGGTTTCAGACATACCTTCTTGCTTCCGCGAGCGAGGCGTTCATCGTGAAATCTTGTTTTCCTTTCCAGGACCTGACGGACCGGAGCGCCGCCAAGTCGTCGTTCATTCGCCGCGAGGCCGTCGTCTGGGGCTCACTGCGGTCCCTGAGGACTTCGCTCGCCGGGGCTACCGTGCGCCTCTCTCAGCAAGACGCTAAGATAGCGGACCTCCAGTTGCTTTGTGCTGACCTGAAGGCCGAGGCGGCGGCAGCGCGCACGGAGCTTGCCCAGGTTGCCGAGGAGCGGGACCAAACTCGGGGCCGAGCTGCCGAAGCTGAGAGCCGGGCCCAGATCCTTGCGGCCGATCTGGTCGCAGCCCAAGTCGCAGCCTCGGAGCAGCACGTTCGAGCCAGAGGTATGGCTCGACCGTCCTCGGTTCTCAATCCTGTCCGTTTCTTCCGCTTGGGTTTGAGATCTTTCTTCTGGTTGTTCGCAGAGCTCGAGTCTGCCCTTGATGAGTCTGCCAAGGCTCTTGCCGAGGCGCTCGACGGGGCTGCTGAGCAAAGGGAGGCCGATCTTGCGGCTATGTCCGAGGCCGTCTCGGAGGTCTATCGGAAACTCGGTCCCGGCGACGTCCCTTCAGGGAGCTCTCCCCAAAGCCGTCTTCAAGCCCTTGGCGATTACGTGCGTGGCAAAGTCCGCGGGGCGCTGCACCACGGCGTCAGGCGGGCCTTCGCCGTGCTCGCTTCCCACTACGTCGTGGACTTGGAGCGGGTCAGTGAGGGGTACTGTCTGCCTGACGAGGACGAGGCAGCCCTGGCGGAGATTCAACGGCTCGACGCGGTCGCTGCGGGTCCGAGCGCGTCGCTGGCGACCGTCTTCGAAGCGGAGATCCTTCCTCCTGCGCCGCCACCGGAAGCGGAGGTGGGCTTTACCGACGGCGGGGGCGGAGTTGAGGGCGCGGCTCCTGCTCGAGGCGACGCCTGATTTTAGTTGGGACAATTTCTAATGGGTGTGTGATTTGCCGTGGCCACTGGGGCCTGAACATTTTACTTCTTCTTTCGTGAAGTCATGCTTCTTTTCGTTTCGATTTTCGCGCCTGGCCCGTAGTGTCGACAACAGGGTGATTTCCCGAGCTGGGTCCTTTTTCGCGGCAGGCGACGAGCGAGGTGTCCCTAGCCCGGAAGCATAGGTGCTCCCCAGCTCAGTCGGTCTCGCCACTCTACTCGTACCCCAATTCGCTCCTCAGGACTCTGTTTCTGGCGCATCCGGGAGAACGCGGAAAACCCTTCTTGACCGAAAAAAGAGCTTTTCTGACGCGGAACGGTACGTTCGAACCCGATGAGAGGGGTTCCCCTTTTTTAGCCCCCGAGGGAGGGTCGGGCTCTGTCGGGGCGAGGCCGACCCTTCCTTGATAATTGATTCGTATGTATGAGTGGGGAAAGGGCGCAGCCCCCGGGTGTCGTTCGCGTAGAGGCCGTTTGGCGAGTCGGGCTCCTGCCCAGATATGCGGCGAGTGCTCGGTGACATCCCCGGCATGGCGGGCACGCCCGAGGGACCCTATGCGAACACGTTAATGTTTGCGCGAGGGGAGCCGCCAAGCACTGCTTCTTATCTAGGGCCGAGCCCGGAGCCGATCCGGACACGCCTGGAGGCGTCGCCACTGGGGTCGAGAGGGACGGCCTTAACCATCTCTGCTGGCTCGAAGTTGCCGGCATGCCGCTTCACATCCGGCACCTCTCGGGAGAGGCTTTCTAGGTCGGCAATGAGGGCCTCGGACTCGGCGAGGGCCTCGGCGTACTCCACGCACTCCACATCGCATTCGAATGCGTGTTTGTACGTGGGGCCGACGGTGATGACCCCGTTGGGGCCCGGCATCTTGAGCTTCAGGTAGGTGTAGTTGGGGATGGCCATGAACTTCGCGTAGCATGGCCTTCCCAACACCGCGTGGTAGGTCCCTCGGAACCCGACCACCTCGAACGTCAAAGTCTCCCTTCGGAAGTTGGAGGGTGTTCCGAAGCAGACAGGGAGGTCGAGCTGTCCGAGGGGCTGGACGCGCTTCCCGGGAATGATCCCGTGGAAGGGCGCAGCGCCTGCTCGGACGGACGACAAGTCGACGCGCAGGAGCTTGAGAGTCTCGGCGTAGATGATGTTGAGGCAGCTGCCCCCATCCATCAGGACCTTGGTGAGCCTGACGTCGCCAATGACAGGATCGACGACGAGCGGGTACTTCCCCGGGCTCGGCACGTGGTCGGGGTGGTCGTCCTGGTCGAAGGTGATGGGCTTGTCGGACCAGTCTAGGTAGACTGGCGCCGCCACCTTCACCGAGCAGACCTCCCGACGCTCTTGCTTACGATGCCGAGCCGAGGCATTCGCCACATGCCCTCCGTAGATCATGAAGCAGTCGCGGACCTCGGGGAACTCTCCTGCTTGGTGATCCTCCCTTTTTTCGTCGTCGTGAGCCTTGCCACCCTCGGCGGGTGGCCCGGCCCGATGGAAGTGACGCCGAAGCATGACGCACTCTTCGAGGGTGTGTTTGACGGGCCCCTGATGGTAGGGGCACGTCTCCTTGAGTGCCTCGACCCCAAATAGGAGGCAGTGCTCGTCGACTTTCTCCGCGCAAACGCCAACGTTTTCGCGTGGAGTCCCTCGGACATGCCCGGCATACCGAGGGAAGTCGCCGAGCACTCGCTGGATATTCGGGCCGGGGCCCGACCGGTCAGATAGCCTCTGCGCCGATTCAACGAGGAAAGGCGCAGAGTGATAGGCGAGGAGGTCCACAAGCTGATGGCAGCAGGGTTCATCAAAGAGGTATTCCATCCCGAATGGCTTGCCAACCCTGTACTTGTGAGGAAAAAAGGGGGGAAGTGGCGGATGTGTGTAGACTACACTGGCCTCAACAAAGCATGTCCAAAGGTCCCCTACCCTCTACCTCGCATCGACCAAATTGTGGACTCCACAGCAGGGTGCGAAACCCTGTCTTTTCTCGATGCCTACTCAGGGTATCATCAAATCAAGATGAAAGAGTCCGACCAGCTCGCGACTTCTTTCATCACGCCCTTCGGCATGTACTGTTATGTCACAATGCCGTTCGGGTTGAGGAACGCGGGTGCAACGTACCAGCGGTGCATGAACCATGTGTTCGGCGAACACATTGGTCGCACGGTCGAGGCCTACGTCGACGACATCGTGGTCAAGACGAGGAAAGCCTCCGACCTTCTCTCCGACCTCGGACTGACATTCCGGTGTCTCAAGGCGAAGGGCGTCAAGCTCAATCCCGAGAAGTGCGTCTTCGGGGTGCCCCGGGGCATGCTCTTGGGGTTCATCGTCTCCGAGCGGGGCATCGAAGCCAATCCGGAGAAGATCGCAGCGATCACAAACATGGGACCTGTCAAGGACTTAAAAGGCGTACAGAGGGTCATGGGATGCCTCGCGGCCTTGAGCCGCTTCATCTCGCGCCTCGGCGAAAGAGGCCTGCCCCTGTACCGCCTCTTAAGGAAGGCCGAATGCTTCACTTGGACACCCGAGGCCGAGGAAGCCCTCGGGAGCCTGAAGGCACTCCTCACACAGGCGCCCATCTTGGTACCCCCAACTGATGGAGAGACCCTCCTGGTCTACGTCGCCGCAACCACTCAGGTGGTCAGCGCCGCGATCGTGGTCGAAAGGCAGGAAGAGGGGCATGCTTTGCCCATTCAGAGGCCAGTTTACTTCGTCAGCGAAGTGCTGTCCGAGACCAAGACCCGCTACCCACAAGTCCAGAAGCTGCTATACGCTGTGGTCCTAACGAGGCGAAAGTTGCGACATTACTTCGAGTCCCATCCGGTGACTGTGGTGTCATCCTTCCCCCTGGGGGAGATCATCCAGTGCCGGGAAGCCTCGGGACGGATCGCAAAGTGGGCGGTGGAAATCATGGGCGAGGCGATCTCGTTCGCCCCTCGGAAGGCCATCAAGTCCCAGGCACTGGCGGATTTCGTAGCCGAATGGGTCGATACCCAGTTACCAACGGCTCCGATCCAACCAGAACTCTGGACCATGTTTTTCGACGGGTCGCTGATGAAGACGGGAGCTGGCGCGGGCCTGCTTTTCGTCTCGCCCCTCGGAAAACACCTGCGCTACGTGCTTCGCCTCCATTTCCCGGCGTCTAACAATGTAGCTGAGTACGAGGCTCTGATCAACGGATTGCGAATCGCCATCGAGCTAGGGGTTCGACGCCTCGATGCACGCGGCGACTCGCAGCTCGTCATCGACCAAGTCATGAAGAATTCCCTCTGCCGCGACCCGAAGATGGAGGCCTACTGCGAAGAGGTTCGACGCCTGGAGGACAAGTTCTACGGGCTCGAACTTAACCACATCGCCCGACGCTATAACGAGACTGCGGACGAGCTGGCGAAGATAGCCTCGGGGCGGACAACGGTTCCCCCGGACGTCTTCGCCCGGGATCTGCACCAACCCTCCGTCAAGATAGGCGACGCGCCCGAACCCGAGGCACCCTCGGCCTCGTCCGAGGTGACCTCGGCTCAGCCCGAGCCGTCCTCGGCTCAATCCAAGCAACCCTCGGGGCCCGAGCGCGAAGCGCTGCACGTCGAGGAGGAGCAGAACGGGGTCGTGCCAGATCAAGATTGGAGGACCCCGTACCTGCAATATCTCCGCCGAGGAGAGCTGCCCCTCGACCAAACCGAGGCTCGGCGGGTAACGCGACGAGCAAAATCGTTCGTCCTGCTGGGCGACGAGAAGGAGCTCTACCACCGCAGCCCCTCGGGCATCCTCCAGCGATGCATTACCCTCGCCGAAGGTCAGGACCTCCTGCAGGAAATACACTCGGGGGCTTGCGGTCATCATGCAGCACCTCGAACCCTCGTCGGGAATGCTTTCCGCCAAGGCTTCTACTGGCCAACGGCGGTGGCTGACGCCACTAGAATTGTCCGCACCTGCGAAGGGTGCCAATTCTATGCGAAGCAGACCCACCTGCCCGCTCAGGCTCTGCAGACGATACCCATCACCTGGCCCTTCGCTGTGTGGGGTCTGGACCTCGTCGGCCCACTGCAGAAGGCACCCGGGGGCTACACGCACCTGCTGGTCGCCATCGACAAATTCTCCAAGTGGATCGAGGTCCGACCCCTAAGCAGCATCAGGTCCGAGCAGGCGGTGGCATTCTTCACCAACATCATCCATCGCTTCGGGGTCCCGAACTCCATCATCACCGACAATGGCACCCAGTTCACCGGCAAAAAATTCTTGGATTTTTGCGACGATCACAACATCCGGGTGGACTGGGCCGCCGTAGCTCACCCCATGTCGAATGGGCAAGTGGAACGTGCCAATGGCATGATTCTACGGGGGCTTAAGCCTCGGATTTATAACAGTCTCAACAAGTTCGGCAAGCGATGGATGAAGGAACTCCC
Organism: Zea luxurians; assembly: GCA_029449295.1. Taxonomy (NCBI): domain Eukaryota; kingdom Viridiplantae; phylum Streptophyta; class Magnoliopsida; order Poales; family Poaceae; genus Zea; species Zea luxurians. Next base: position 3,851,106 of record JAOPSE010000005.1, on the reverse strand, counting down.
CTCGGTGGTCTGGAGCCTGAGGACGACTCCAAGCCGAGCCACGGGTTTCACGCCGTTCTTCCTGGTCTACGGGGCCGAGGCGATCCTGCCCACGGACCTGGAATACGGTTCCCCGAGAACGAGGGCTTACGACGAAGAAAGCAACCAAGCCAGCCGAGAAGACTCGCTGGACCAGCTGGACGAGGCTCGGGACAGGGCCCTACTACACTCAGCGCGGTATCAGCAGTCCCTGCGACGCTACCACGCCCGAGGGGTCCGACCCCGAGATCTCCAGGTGGGCGATCTGGTGCTTCGGCTGCGGCAGGACGCCCGAGGGAGGCATAAGCTAACGCCCCCCTGGGAGGGGCCGTTCATCATCGCCAAAGTTCTGAAGCCCGGAACTTACAAGCTGGCCAACAGTCAAGGCGAGATCTACGGCAACGCTTGGAACATCCAACAGCTACGTCGCTTCTATCCTTAAGAATGTTTCCAAGTTGTTCTTATACCCCGTACCCACGCGAAGTTTAGTCAACAAGGAAGGGTCGGCCTCGCCTCGGCGGAGCCCGACCCTCCCTCGGGGGCTAAAAGGGGGTTAACCCCCTCTGCGTCAAAATTTTCCTCGAACAAAAAACCTCTTTTACCAGAACATCTTTCGTGCTTTTTGACTACTTCGAAAAGTGGGTCCTAGAAACGACGGGGTGCACGTAAACAGCCAAGGCCGACCGAGCCGAGGGACTCCTACGCCTCCGGGATACGGATACCTCACTCGTCACCTTCTGTGATAAGTAACTCGCGTTCGGATAAGGTGACTCCGCGGATCGAATGAGTCTTTACGTACGGAGGCTCTTCTGTTGAAGCAGGTTCTTCGAGCCTTCTCGACCGAGTCGGTGACAGGGCCTCATGGATGGGTAAAAGTACGCGTAAGCGGCGAGGCCGACCGAGCCGAGGGACTCCCACGCCTCCGGGATACGGATACCTCACTCATCACCTCCCGCGAGAAGCAACTCTTGCTCGCACTAACATCCCTGCTACCGACAAAAAGTCCAGATACTCGAAGCAAGAGGAAAAGAGACACAGCTTTATAACGCGACAAGGGTGTGTGTTCTGGCCTCAACGGCCGCACAAGGCCCACGCTACAGGACGACTTGACCCTGCAGGCGCGGACCTTGGCGCTGGAAGAGGGTGACGACACCCTCGGCATCAGCAGCACCTTCGGCAAGACCCGACCTGGCCTCGGGTGGCCACACGGTCCGAAGGCCTCCGCTCCAAAGGACGACGTCGACACCGCGCTCGAGCAATCTCCGCCAGAGGCTTCCCCGAGAATCCGGCCCAAGCGGACGGCTCGGCCGGCCACCTCCGGGGCCTCGGCCGACCCCTTCCGAGGGCGCCAGCTCGGTCCGAGGCCTCGGCCAATCAACTCCGGCGCCGAGCCTGCCAGCAGACGACCCAGCTGGGCTCCGGCCAACCAGGTTCCATTCCCGAGCCAACAACGCCTCTGCTTGTGCTGATATCGCTACCCCTGGCCTCGGCTCGTCGAAAAGCGACCGAGGGGTCTTTTTAACTAAGCTAGAAGAGCCTCGGACAACAGGTCCGACCGAGCCGAGGGATTCCTACGCCTCCGGGATACGGATACCTCACTCGTCACCTGGACACGGGGCGACTCATGCTTGGTGAAGCGATTCAGACAATCGATAGGCAAGTCTTATTGCTCAAAAATGAGGAAAAAACACGGCTCTGTGCCGGAGTTACATACATGTTCAGGCCCCGAAAGCCGAAATGAACAAAAAACCCGGCACTCGAAGTGCCATTACAAACGGAACTCCGGTTCCGTCTCCGCAGGTACGAACAACCCCACTCGACGGGGGTGGGCCTGCGGAGCAACAGGAGACCGACGAACGGCACGTCGCCGACCGCCCCGACAGCGGCAACGACGATGAAGACTTCTGCCCCGGGGAGCCGAACAGCAGCAGTGATGGCCTCAGGGCGGATACTGCTGCTAGGAGGCCCCCACCCTCGCCCAAACTCGAGAGGCAAGGACGGGCAGAAGGCCGTAGAGTTGGAGGTCGGCCCATGGCCAACCTGGGCTGTCGCGCCGGCGGAAGAACCTCTTCCAGCTGCCGTGGCGGGAGGCGGCACCGGGAGCGATTCCGAAACTGCTCGGCTCAGAGAGCCGGGCACGGTGCAGCTGTTAGCGCCACAGGCGACTCCCGCCCTTCCCCCCGATCACTGAGGGAAGGAGCGAGCCACCGCCCGCGCAGAGACCAACCCCAACTCGGTACACGCCCCTCCTCAGCCCTGGTGATGAAAATCCTTGAGGCTGAGGAAGGGGCGGATACCGCAGCCCGGCTCGCTTTCCCCCACCATCAAGCCGGAGGTCGCCTTCTCGGGCGATCGCCGGTGGAGGGGTGCAGCCGGGCTGCATGATGAAAATCCTTGAAGCCGAACGATGGCTGAAAGGTACCAACCCCCGCGGGGTCGCGTTCCTCCAACGATGGAGCGAAAAGACGGCGGTTCCCCCCATCCGGGGGCCTAGAAGATGGAGAGACACAATGCATAAGGGAGAAAGGAGACATGGTCGCCTCACGAAGAGGGTCGCCCTCCTTTTAAAGGCAACTCCCCCTGCTAGCGCCCTCAACCGTCACGGGCTGAGTCTTCTCCATCACGCCTCCAAGGCCCTTCCCCGCGGCGCGGGGGCTGGGGCCCGCCTGTCATGCAGACCAGCTCCAAGCAGAGGGAGCCAAACCGCCGCGCACGACGCACGTAACCGCCCAGCGGTTACAAGTGACCCTCCACTTTTGCCCAGACCAACGGGCAAAGGGGGCGAGCGGCCAAGCAAGCGGCATGCAACCACGCCAAGTGGACGCGCCTCCCCGACTCCTGACAGGCCAGCGCGACGGCTCAAGACCACGCGTCGTTCAACTGGCGCGCCAGGCGCTGCATGCGAACCGCTGCGCCTCTCGCTCCACCACTGCACCTCCTCGATTGCGGAACCAATACCGCGACTCGAGGCCGCCCAGCCTGCGATCCAGCGGCGCCAGCCTGGCGCAGCGGTCAAACGCGGTCAAAAATGGGCCGGCAGTAATGACGGTGGCAGGCGTGTGAGGGCAGCGGTCACGCCTTCGGCCAGGCTCACGTCCCATCCGGGGGCAGCAAGAGAACCCTTCTCACGGCGTGAAGACGACGCGTCCGTGACCCGTACCTCGAACGGCTCGCGCACGCAACGGCGACCTCGCCAACTACTCACCCCAGCGCATTAACTCCACGGCGAAATAGGTGACGTTTCTGGCAGGGGCAGCTGGCGGCGCTTCGCCTCCGCCAAAAACGGCCACGCCGAGAAAGGTACGCCACGAAGTTCAATTTCGAATCCCTTTTTCCCTTTTCCTTCTTTCTCTATCTCTTGCAACAGGGACCGAGAAGGGGGGTAACCCCAAAGGGATCCTTCCCCGTGAAGGAACTAGGCCCCGAGCCTCCCTACTGATCAGGGGTTCGAAGGCTGGCCCCCCGAAGGGTTCAACAGCCGCCTCAGATCGCGTGGGCCCGACACCCACTACTGGTCAGGGGTTCGAAGGTCGGCCCCCGAAAGGTTCCATGACCGCCTCAGGCTACTAGGGCTCCGTGCCCCCTACTGATCAGGGGTTCGAAGGCTGGCCTGTCGAAGGGTTCACAGCCGCCTCAGACGCCGAGCGAGGGATGACCAGGGGTACGTTCGATACATAACCAAGGCTCGGGCTGCGCTCCCGAGGTACCCTAGGACATTTCCGAGACCAGCGGGAACGACTCTGTAACGGAATCCCATCGGAGGGAGGCAACGAGCCCTCGGACCCCGTCGCTAGGGGACCGGGTCCGGCAGATCACCCGCAGGTACTTTTGGGCGTGCCTCCGGGCCCCTAGCCGACCCCTAACGAACGGGGCACGGACGTCCACTCGGATTACCCGATCGCAGCTCACCGGAGACACCATGTTCGGTGCCCATCGAGGGTAACATGGCGCACTCCCCCCTCCTCCTTGCGGAAAGGCGACGTAGGGGCGTATATAAAAAGTCGAGTCTGTCCCTGATCGTCCTCTCGCTCCGTGCGAAGGCTCGGGGGCTGCTCTCGCAAACCTGGCTCCGGCCGAACCGTTGACAGCGTCAACATACCAGCCCGAGAACTTGGGCCCCGACAGTGCACCTGGGTTACGCCCTGCTCGCATGAGGGAACCGCTAGTCACGCCGAAGCATTGCGCGAGGCATTAAGACCTCGAAGGAGTGAAACCACTCCTCCGAGGCCTCGGGGGCTACACCCGGCGGGTGCGCTCGCGCGCACCCACCGGAACAAGGTACCTCCGAGAAAGGCTGGTCCCCTTGCAAAAAAGTGCGATGCAAGCCTCCAAGCGAGTGTTAACACTCTCTTCGAGGCTCGGGGGCTACTGTCGGGGACCATAATTAGGGGTACCCTCAAGACGCCTAATTCTCAGCTGGTAACCCCCATCAGCATAAAGCTGCAAAGGCCTGATGGGTTTGATTAAGTCAGGGATCAGTCCACACGAGTGACTTGACCACGCCACGCCCGAGCCTAGCCTCGGGCGAGGGCAGCCGACCCTAAGATGACTCCGTCTCGCCTGAGGTCTCCTCTTTCACGGCAGGCGCATCCCCGGCTCGCCCTAGGCCCCGCCTCCGATAAGGAGAAAACCCTGACTAAATCACCGCACCAACTGACCGAGTCACCAGGGCGTTTAACGCAAAAGGTAAGACCGACGGGCGGCCAGACTTCGCCAGTGGTGCCATAGGAGACTCCGCCCGACCCAGGGCTCGGACTCAGGCTAAGGCCTCGGAAGACGGCGAACTCCGCTCCGCCCGACCCCTGTTCACGGATTCCTGTAATTGCAATCGCATCATTCGGGAACCAATCTTTGCCAAGGCAGAGGTATAGCTGTATTCAATGATTTAATATATTATAATATGATTCGTTTATGATTCATTTACCTTTGATACCCTTTATTTTATATTATCTTGTACAATCTATTAAAATTTGATTACGAAGACTTAACCTTCGTAATCATATTCTCATTAACCTTCGTCCAAGGTTCATTATCCTCAAGGGAATAATGCTTCGTGGACGAAGGACGTTAACATTTAACATTTTATGTTGCCTTGTTCTTAATTCATAGCATTTGAGAACAAGTCTCCAACAGGTGTCTCCTCCATTGGCGGGGTGGGTGAAGTCATCTATGGAAGAGTATTAGATGTAAATATTGTGGTGGAAGAAATAAAATAAAAGATCCTGGGTGGTTTAAAAGGAAGTGGGTTAGCTCAATGTTTACTTTTTTAGTGTCTAAGCCTTTTAGTTTTATAATGCATGTATGCTGAAAATAACGTCTCCTCTCTGAATCCGAAGGGTGCTTTTTAGGGCATCTTTTAAAAATCTAAAGACTGGCCCATAGGGCCTACTTAATTAGCCACCTATTTCTCCCACTATTCCTAGGTCCTTTCGTCCTACGTCTAGCGTTCTAGTCCTGGCGATTCAAATACTAGTTTCTAACCAAGTTTTAGATTTTTGAAAGTTGGTATTCATTGTTTATTGCTCTCTCTGTGGTGGAATTTGCTCCGATACCAGCTATGGCAGAACCGCTCGAATTATTCCAGCTTAAGTGCCCAAGTCACACCTCGGAGGTCGCAACGCACTTAAATCGGAATAAATCGTCAGTCCCTCAGATCTAGTCTGATAAAGCCACTCATCCAGGATCAAATACCACAAGCTCAATCGAAGGTGAGTCATAGAAGAAATACAATAAAACAGGAAACCTCAAATTAAAGTACTAGAGTTATTACATAAATCAGAGTTTTTCAAGTAACGGAAATAAGTTCATAAGATAAATTGCAGTGGATAATCGATATTGTCGAAAGATGAGGAATAGGGCTTGGCCTAGCCCACTACTCCTCCTGCTCCTCTCCTGCTGGAGCAGCATCCCACTCGACCGTCCAACCCGGTGGCAGGGTGGTAGGCCAAGTCACACCATCAACCATATCCTGATGTGTACCTGCAAAAATTTATGCCACAAGCAAGGCTGATTATACTAATACTCAGCTAGACTTACCCGGTGTGAGGAATCTACTCCTCTACCTCTAAACCATGCAGATGTTTGGCTGATGGGTTTGGTTTGCCAAAAGCACTAGCTAAGTCTAAAATCAATTTTTAACTTTTCCAATTCTAGCATAATTAATATAGCTAGGTTTTCTCCTTTCTAAGAATACATGGTAACAATCATTTAATACAATCAACATGTTATCTCATGTAAATCCTCATTTCACTTCTTACTCAATGTAGTACAAGGGGTCAAGCAATCTCATTAGCTGCGAGAAGCAGATGATTCGAATCGAGTTTTAACCTTGCAAGGTAAACCTAAACACACGACATGTTAGGGCACTCCGTCCCCACACATGTCAACCATCCCCATTGATTCCCCGTTCGCGGCCAGGACTCACCGCCTTGGCATACAATGCTCCACTGACCCCGACTGTCGCCGTGCAGTGGCCGCACTTGTACCCACCATAGCTAGCTTGGGAGGCCCAGTCTCAGGACGCGTGACGGGTGAAGTCCGCGCCCGACTTCACTCAGGTACTTGGTTTACCGGTTACCATATTTCCCGACATGTGCTTAGTACATTCAAACGCTTGACTCAGGTATCCACACATTAATCCTTAATTCCTTTTTCCCCCGTCTCATGGGCAAGGCATCCACCCTGGATCCAAGTCCATAGACCATCATAGATCCCATTATCAAGATGAATACAATCAATTTCTGACCTCGCGCGAGTGCTAGAAAAATCACTTGACTTCTATCGAGATCCTGATTTAGCAAAGCAGCTACTCGACCTAGCATATTAGTATCCATCTCAAAAAGGAATCCTGAATTCATGCAACTAAGGGTTTCAAGCAACTCCTACACTTAAGTAAACATTACAAGCCTACAAACATTAAGTGTAGTAAAGTAGCATATATATAAATTGGTTATGCATAAAATCGGAGCTTGCCTTCAATTGCTGGGGCTGCGGGGAGATCCTCGATGGCAGGCTCGGGAGCTGGCTCCTGATCTTCCTCGTGGACAGCTCCTTGCTTAGGGATGAGCACGTACTCTCCGTCAGCGAGGTTGCAATCTAATGGATGCAATGAGTAAAATATATGCTGGCATGATATACAATTTAGCAACTAAAATTGTAGGGTGAAAGATTTAATTAACAGGGAATAGAGCTAAGTCTTGCTATTAGAGATTTCTGGGGTATACTTATTAGTAAGTTTGGGTCAAGTTTGATTACTGAATGGTTAGATCATTTTTAGTGTTCTACTGATTTCCCTTTTTATATCTTAGTGATATGTTTAACAAGTTTCTTAGCTGCAATTATTGGGGTGATACTGATTTATCTTTCTAACCCATCTTTTTTATTTCTATTTCTTTTATGCCTTTAAGGTGGGTTTGAACTTACGAGATAGTTTTACAAATTTCCAAAAATTCTGTAAAAATTACACTGGCTTCTCACTGGTATATAACTCTCTGTCTTAAAATTTGGGGCTTAAAAAGTGAGGGTTCTCTCTGTACAAAATTATTAAATATCAGGGCAGAGGGGGTGTTTTGAACTACAACTCCTTTTTTACAGTGGGTTATTCTCTAAGGCTTATTTTTGCTGACATTTAGGTGTAATAACATGGTGTTGTACAAATTTTCAGCCACTAATACTTAATGGTTATTTTACTCTGATTTTCTAAAGTTTCTAGCCAAAGGGGTGCTTTCTACTACCATTATACTTGAAAAATATCAAACAACAAATTTCTAAATTTTCTCATCTTCTTCTTTGTGCAAGAGCAATCATTCTAGAATTTGGTAGCTTTTTGCTTAAGGGAAAGGGTGGTAGAAATTTCTTGAATTAAATGGACTTTTTCCTAAGGTAGGGGCAATGAGTGTTATTTTGTAGTTTTGAATAGGTTTTGCATTTTTCTCTGGTGGCCTACTTCATTAATAATTTGGTAAAAAATTATTTACCCATTGTTGCACACTTTTGGGTTTCCTTATGGTTTAATTTGATCATGGCTAAAAACCAAGTTTTATTTATTCAACCCACTTAAGATGATGAGATGTGGTGTTTATCATTTTTGTAGTGGTATTCTAGTAGTTAGGAGTCTGCTGAATTTTTCTTACCAATTCTGAAATGGTCCCTATATTTTTAATTATGACTTTTCTGGATTTATTTGTGCCTAATAAATTATTTCACCTTGGATTTGTTCTGGACTAAGATTCTTTTTATTTTTCCTAGGTTCTTCATTACTTAAGTGGACTAGAAAAAATATGTTCATCTACTGTTCATTATTTTCTAGTGTCCTTCTCATTTTCCTAAGTTTTGGGCAGATATAGTTTTTAATAGATAACCGTGTATTAATCTTGTATACTGGGGTGCTTAATATTTTTAAACAGTGCCTAAGTTGGGTTTGGACTTCTACAAATTTTCTTAAGTCCAACACAGAAGCATAACTATTTTTCTCCATTTTAATAAGGTTTGGGCAGTTTCCTTATTTAATTCCAAACTCTAAAATTTAAAATAGAAAGCATAAGGTTCAATATTTTTATTTGAGAGTTCATAATACTTTGAATCCAGTAAAATTGGTTTGACTAAATTTGGTTGAATATTTCTCAAGATACAAATTTTCTAAGTTCTCTGCCTATTTTAAAAAGAATAAACAAAAATGGTTTAAAGGAAAAAGGTTTGCATCTGGGTCCCTGGCGAAAGGTTCTAAGTTCATTACAGACAGGTCCTCGGGTTACTATTCACATGAGTCTATGACTACGCAGAAAACCCCCTAGGTTTCTGCTAAATCAAACCTGCGATCCTTCCCCTAATGGAACAGTAACCGCGGTGGAGGAAAAGGGTGGAGGGTCTTACCGGCGGCGAGATTGCTCCGGTGAAGTGGTCGAGGGTGTAGGGGAGGTCTTGACGGTCACGCCGATGTGTGGATCGTCTCCGGCAATGGTCGGAGTAGGTCGATACACGTGCGCAGGCGGGCAAACTCGTCGGCAGCAAGGACTCCGGCCTATCCAGGGCGGTATAGTTCAATTGAACGGGTCAGAGAGCTTCACTAGATGCTAGGGAAGACGTAGGCGTGAGGAATTGGAAAATGGCTTACCGGTTAGCCGTGGCCACGTGCGCCGGCGGGGATTTCAACTCCGACGAGGGTGGAACGGCTTCTCCGGTGAAGTAGCGCCCGGTTTCTTGCTTCGGGGAGCTCTACGGGGCTCTGGGAAGCTAACCGAGGCACAGGATTGAGTGGGGATGGCTTGTAGGGGTCTGGCCACGGTGGCCGAGAGCTCGAGTTGCTTGGCGGGCGGCATAGAGCTTGCCGGAGCAAAGTGCTGGGCTTGAGACATTAAGCGAGGCGCGGAGGGAGTACGGTCGAGGCTTGCCTGCTCTTATAGATGCGGCGCGGTGCACAGGCGGGGGTGGACCGGCATGGGTGCGCGGGCGTGCACGGCTGGGCGCGGGTGCGTGAACTGGCATGAACCGAGTGTGTCAGCTGCGATCGAACACGTGGCGCCATTGTTTCTGCCCGAGTTCTAACGCTGATAGGGCGCAGATCTTTGCGAATTTGGACAAGATTGCTGTGTAAGATTTGTTCTCCCGACTACGCTATGTCGTTTGCGTGTGGAGCCGAGCGATTTCAGTTCAAGGGCAGAGAGTTGTCGCCTCGCCAATGTGGCAGTGTCACAAGGCTGAGTTCCGAGGCAAATCCCTGCCAAGATCATGTCAAACGGCCGAGTTTTGCTCCCACATTTTTCCAGGGTGTGTTCAAAGTAGTTTGGCGCTACTTTTATATTTGGACTTATTTGATTCAAGTTTTGAAAAATAGAGAACACGGAGGATCTCTGGAAAGGGGGCTGAAATTCAGATTTCTGAATTTCTAAATTTTCCCATAGGGCATTAGTTCAGGGGCTGATTTGGGAATTTTGGAAAATTCAAACGACCAATCTCCCTTACTACATTTTGTAGGTTATTTAGTGCATTTTAACTTTGTTATTTGGTTCTCTTATGATTTTGTGTTTTTCAAAATCTTTCTACAAGTTTTTCCCTTTTGCACTTAGATGGCCTACTTAGGGTTATTTAGGGTTTGTGAATTCTTCTCACCTTGAGGTGCATGATATGATTAAGGCACAATCCTTAAGATGAAAAAGACTTAATCAAACCTTTGTTCCTAATTTTTTATGTCCTTTGCTCAATTTGGTTCACATGTGATAATGGTCTTGAGTTAGCCCTAACGAGAAACCCTTGGTGACACTGGGGTGTCACACCTCATTTGCTTTTATGTGCAAAATATTTTCCAAAAGGGGGAGAGTTTTCAACAGGCGGAGTATATGTTTTCATTTAGGGTTAGTTTGGGAGCCAAAAAACTTGAGGGATTGGAGGGGCTAAAGGGATTGGAGGGGCTAAGTTTTAGCCCCTCCAATCCCCTCCAATTTTCTGGCTCCCAAACTAGCCCCAAGGGAAATTGCTTCACCAAATTGGGAGAACTTTCTTTAAGGGGGAAAATTTTTTTAGAGGTCTAAATATTTTTGGATACTTCTTATACGTTGTTAATGTCTTCCTTTTCGGTGTTTGATTCCAATGAGGAGAAATTTGAGGACAAAAACAAACCAAAGAATGTAAAATACCAAAACCACCAATTCTAAAATATTTTTTCTTTCAATTGGTTATTTATATTGGTTTTAGTACAAAATAGGAATTATGTGGATTATGGAGTTAGGGGGAGGCTTATATACATAATCACACATTATGGGGATTGATTACATATGCAAGATTGTTGAACAAATGTTTCATGACCACATATCTTTCAAAATGGGCATCTCATACATCTTGCCTATGCACATGAATCTTATCAAGTAGACTGTATATTTACTTTGAGTATTTGTTATATTTGCTTGCTTTGGTTGTGTTGTCATCAGTCACCAAAAAGGGGAGATTGGAAAAATGGACCCTGACCCATTTGATTAAATGATTTTAGTGTTTGATGATCAACATAACCATGAGAACTAATAATGTTTGCAAGTGTTTGTGTTTGTAGTTCACATGATGCAAAGTGTACTAGACTGAGGCTCTATGGAAGCAACACCTCAAAAGAAGATTTCAAAAGACTCTAAGAAGACTTACAAATATTTAGCACAAGTCCAAGACACAATACCAAAAGAGCCCAAGCAAATAAGATTGAAGATCAACAAGTGGGCTATCGGCTGGCGCACCGGACCGGTCCGATGATGCACTAGACCACATGCGTAGAGAGCACTTTCTTAGGTTCTCGGCCAGCTGGCACATTGGACCGGTCCAGTGGTACACCCGACATTTGCACTATTGAAGTGAATTTGTCAAACAGTCCAACACCTAGCTAATGTGGAGAGCACCAGACCCAATCTGGTGGTGCACCGAACCGGTTTGGTGCAACGCAGAAAAGTCTACTTTCCTCCTACGGCTACTTTGGGGTTATGGCTCTATATAACCCCCAACCAGCCATATGGGAGTGTAAGAACCTGTTGGGGACTTGTTCTCAAATGCTTCGGGTTAAGAACAAGGCAACACAAAAAATGTTAAATGTTAATGCCCTTCGTCCTTCTAGACATTATTTTCCTTAGGATATAATGATCTTCGGACGAAGGTCATGAAGGACATACCTTCATCATTGCAGTATATGATAATGAAAAGAGAATCATATGAAATGTAAAAGATAACATGAACAATTATGTATCATTATCAGCTCATTTCTATTTTATTATCATGGAAAAATAGAAATGATATCAAGTTACAAATGTACCTTCGGCTTGAAAGAAAAAGGTACGAGCGTGATACAAAAGCAAATGCCAAGTCAGCGTGAACAGTACAGGAGCACTATTCATCTATTTATAGGCACGGGACACAGCCCATGTAAAATTACACCCATGCCCTTTACATTTTCTAATGACTCTATAGTGATCCATCAAGTCTAAATAGCCTTTTCCCTTTTAAGTCGGTTCCCTTTTCTGCTATCATGCCGAAGCTCCCTTGCGCATAGCTTCGGCTCTGCATCAACCTTCGTATTCTTCGTGCTTCTCACACTGTGGTTCTGATCCAAGTCCGAAGGTACCTGTTCATGTATTACACTCCAGAAACATTGTTAAATCATGTTTTTGAGGACCTTCGGAAGACGAAGGCCCCCAACAGTAGCCCCTCGCAATATTAATTTGTTATAATAACGAATTCAGATTGCGATATGGACGAAGGCCCTAAGCCGAAGGTCCGAAAAAACACCTTCCCTTTGCTAGAATAGCAACAGTCAATGACAGACGGGGCCCTCCAATTTGGAGCGCACTGGGCGTATAAATAAGAACTCACCCCGAGCACATTTGGTACGCTATTTGCCGCCTGCTTTGCTTGCTCAATTTTTAGCTCTTGCCTACCAACACTAACTTGTTTTTTTAGATTTTCTAAGTTTCGGCTTTAAGAACACATTTTCACCATTTCCGAAGAGAAGATGTCTTAAGATAAAAAAGCTGCTGCTGAGACGAAGCTGAGCAAGGAGGAGAAGCTCCTTGAGGAGAAGACTGCTGGATTTATTGAATCAATAGCAAAGACAAATACATAAAAGATTACTAAGGAGATTCTAGAAGGCTTATCTGAAGATACCGATGACAGCGATAGTTATAATGCGGAAAGTGGGGGCGAAGACTCCGAAGATCGGCCCTCGCGACCAAGTCATGCAGTTTTCGGAAAATCAACTATTAAACAGAGTCATCTTGATAATATGAGAGGAAGGTATTTTCGAGATATGTCTATTGTGAGGGCTAACATCGGAGACAGGACTGTTCCTGTTCCCAAAGAAAATGAAGTTGTGATCTACCGAAGCTTCTTCAAAGCTGGGCTTCGGTTCCCGTAAAGCAAATTTGTGGTTGAAGTTTTAAAGATATATCAGATTTTCCTTCACCAGATTACTCCCGAGGCAATTGTCAGAATGGGGATCTTCGTCTAGGCCGTGAGGAGTCAAGGTTTGGAGCCAAGTGCAAAATGTTTTTGTAGCATGCACGAACTTTCGTATGAGACGAAGCCCTGGGGTAAAGAACAGTATCATAACAATTTTGGTTGCTATAGCTTCGTTGCTCGTTCTGTCTCAAGCTGACCAGTGCCAACTTTTTGGAAGAGATGGCCCAGAGACTGGATGAAAGAATGGTTCTATGTGAAGAATGATTTAAAGGTGAGAGAAGACATTACAGAGATCATCATGCGCTCCATTTGGTCCCGCTTCGGCCTTCGGAAGCCGAAGGTAGAAATTGATGAAGGAACCGAAGGATACCGAAGGGCCTTCGGCATAGTTTGCTCTTTCATCGGGACAAGGGATTTAGTTCAAGAACATGTAGCCTACAGGATATGGCCACTGATAGACAGCTGGGAAATGCCAGAGGAAACCATCACTAACCCTAGCGAAGGTGGTTTGGTTTGATTGAAATATACCTTCAGGTTTGGAGACCAATTTATCGAACCAGACGATGACTGGCTGAAATGTGTTGAAAATACTAGTGATGAACTACTTGGAGCATACTCCAAGTCTGAAGATAACATACTATCTGCGGCCTTCGGGAGCCGAAAAAAGAAGAGGCTAAATAGAGTTTTTGATGCTATTGGATTTTTGTACCCTGACTACCGCTACCTGCCACAGGGGCAGAAGAGAAAGAATACAACTTCTGGAAACGTCGCTGCTTCGGCTACTCCAAGCGAGCCTGCGCCAAAGAGGAAAGAGCTGAAGGTCCTTACCCACCAACCGCGCTACATTGAACCGGCCATAGTGCCTGAATTTAGCGGTGAGACCCCTTCGGCTATTGAAGCCAAAAGAACCTGCTCTTATGCAGAGGATTGAAGAGCCGGCTGCAATGCCGAAGACTAACAAAATTGAAGAATCGAGAACCGAAGGGACGAAAACATTATAAGTTCTAAGCCCTTCGGCAGGAGTGGAGGTGTCGAAGACACAAAAGGGGCTAGCAGCGACCCCAAGAGAAAAAGGATGGCTAGTGTACTAGATGTGCTGGAGACAATAAAAGCTTCAAGGTCTACTCTAGGGAAAATTGCCAAGGCTTCGAAAGCGCAAATTGAAACCGAGACAAAGCTGACCGAAGTCGAAGCTACAATGAGCCAGGCCGACGCCGAAGCTAGGCCTTTAGAGCCTGCCAAGGAGAAATCCTTGGAAACTGGAGAAAAAACAGCGGAAGAAGAAGTTATAGAACAGATTCTGCTTGAAAAAGCTGCCACTCCTACTCCTGAAGCGCCTTCCGAAGTTCTTGATTATATTATTCAACACGCTTCGGGAAAAAGATTATCTGAAGAAGAAATTTTTAAGCTAAACACTACGCCTGAGAACTGAAGTACCCGAAAGGGGCCTTAGTGTTCAATGGCACAGATGAAGATGACTTCTTGTATTGCCTCCCAGACAACAAAGAATTAACCGTCTGCCGGGAGATGGCTAGAAGTATGGGGTTCCCGAAGCTTGAAGCTGGCCTTTGCGCCATGACGAAGGACGATCTTGCGTATAACCTTGCATATAACAGTCTGAAGGTACAAAAATTGTATATTTGGAAGTTTATGAATTTTGAATTATTCTTTTGTTATTATATTAACCCATTCATTTTTTTCATATAGGGTTTAATACTTAGCAACGCCTTAAGGGCGCAAAAGAATGCCGAAGACGAGAGTTGTACTATTGCTCAACCTTTGATCGGAGGTTATCAAACTAAGGAACGAAGCTTTAGAAAAAGACAAAAATCTACTTATATTGGTGGCTAAAGTAAAAATGGATGAAGCTAACTTCAAGGCTCAATCTGAAGTCCAAAGGAATGAAATTGAAAACCTTCAAAAACAACTGGCCGAAGCCAAATTGAAATGTGCTATTGCCGAAGCTGACCGAGATGCGAGTGATTAGTGGAAAAATTATTGGGAAAAAATAGTTACAGAACTTCGCTCATCAAAAGAAAGATGTTTTGAAAAATCTGTAGAATGCGTCAACAAGATAAAAACTAGCTTCGCCAACATGGGCGCGTACTCGAGTGAAAACAACTTCATAAGAGGCGATCCTGAGGGCCCAATTGAGTGGATCAGCAGCGAAGCTAAAGCTTTTGAGGAAATCTTGAGTGACCGTGGGGACGTCTGTGCCTTCTCTAGTGCGAGGGGAATTGCAGCTATATTGGAGAAGTCAGGTTGTGAGCATGTTAAAACCTTGGCTCAGGCCGAAGCTGCCCTCTGCATTGATGATACAAAGGACCCCTCGGCCGAAGCAAGCTTAATAGGTGGA
Source organism: Zea luxurians (assembly GCA_029449295.1). Classification (NCBI taxonomy): domain Eukaryota; kingdom Viridiplantae; phylum Streptophyta; class Magnoliopsida; order Poales; family Poaceae; genus Zea; species Zea luxurians. The sequence goes on along the minus strand of JAOPSE010000005.1, from coordinate 3,835,808 downwards.
AAATTTTTCACTGACATATGGGAAAATGGCGGCCGAGGAATGACCCATGAAATAATAAAGAAAAACGAAACAGATATTCATGACACTCGAGAGTCAATAAAAGCAGCTGAAAAGGCTGTGGAGCTTGAGAAACGAATAGGTATTACTTAATGGTTTTTGACTTTGTTGCTTATTTTTGTGACTTCGGACTGATTTACGTTTTCTATCGCAGCTGAACTATCTCCTCCCCTAGAGCCCTTCGAGTCACTGGCCGACCCAGAGGCTAAGGAATCAACAGAAATTATTAGCATGGCCGAAACTATTATGGACGAAGTTATCACCAAATTATTAACCGAAGTTGCAGAGAAAGTCCTGAGAGAAGAAGACTAGCTATTTGTAAAACATTGCTAGAATATTAATGTAACATTTGCTGGACTATGCTTGTAATATTCAGTGCTCATAGGTTTTGAATGTAATATATGAATGGTTTTGTAATTCATTTCTTTGCGATGCATGAAACTTTTATGTACATACCGTTTTTGAGCCTTCGGCGAAAAAACACCTTCCCTTCTTTTCATGCTTCGTAAAGAAGAGCTTTTATGCTTCGTAAAAAATCCTCCAAGCACCGCAAAAACATTAATGCTTCATCAGCAATAGATTTTTTCCTCCACATCAGAGCTGATGAAGCTGTATTTCTTCAAAACTTATTTTGTGCCTTAGCACAATTTCACTTTTTCGAAGAATTCTCCAAAGGTTAACATTGTATCCCCCTTCTTGTGCCATTGATGCAATATGATGTATGATGTTATGTTATGCGAAATGATGTGATGATGTTATGTTATGCAAAATGATGTTTATGCCGAAGATACACACTCACACCCCCATAGTGGAATACACAATCTCTTTGCCGCTTATTTTTCGGCTTCACCGCTTATTTTTCGGTGTATCAGCGCTGACTTTTCGCTGTAAGTTCTGCATTCCCTTAGGAACGTCTTTTGAACTTCTTCGCCTTCTATTTCGGCGGTATTCGCGTTGAATTTTCTCGCTTCACCTTATATTTCGGCGGTATTTGGCTCTGCATTCCCTTTGGAACGACTTTTGAGCAGAAAACTTACACTGCGCTCCCTTAGGAACGACTTTTTGTAGCTTCTGCAAACTTACGCTGCGTTCCTTAGAACGACTTTTTGTAGCTTCGGTGATACTTGTAATGTAATTTTTAGCCCCGCGTTTCCTTAGGAACGACTTTTGTGCTTCAGCGACTTTTTGAACTTCGTGAGTCTATGGATAAGATATATTTCACTATGGCAAGAACGAAGCATTACTAGAAATGGAAAATGACAAGAGAACTAGGTTTTCAATAATTGTTCCTTATTAAAAAAGAAAATGACAATGAATGTAAAAACTGTTTCAGGGGTAGGATATCTCTCAATAGATATGCTTCGATTCTGGCACAATACTGTTAACTGTACGAGCTTCAGACTCCTCCCTGAAGTCCCGTCGCTGATGGGTCTGTTGGCTCCCTTCTGGCTGCTGGCTTTGTGAATATACAGGTTGTAGTGGTGGTGGAGGTGGAGGCTGTTGCTAAGATGCATGTGGCTGGCTAGCCGAAGCAACAGACACTGCAGGATGGTTACTCACATACTCTGGTATGTAGGATGAGTGATACGAAGCAGTATGCATGACCTGCTTCGGCTGATTCTGCTGAGCTGCAACTTCTGCTATTTCCTTTTGTTTCTGAATGGTGACATGGCACATCCTTGTAGTATGGCCCTTGTCCTCACCATAGAATAAGCAATAAATTTTCCTAGGTTGATCCCCAAACCTTCCTCCGAAGCCCCTGGCGCTTCTGCCTCTTGGAGCTGGCGGCCGAAAATAGCTTTGTTGCTGCCCCGAAGCTTGCAAGGAATATTGTGCCTCTGTTGTTGACTTCCTCTGTCGTCACTCTGGGTGGAGTGGATTGACCTGACATGCCTTGGGTGGATTCTCCCTCCGAAGCCCCTGGTCATCTCAGAGAACCTGTAGGCTTCCTCCCTTCTTTGACGAAAGTCATTGTCAGCGCGGATGTATTCATCCATCTTTTGAAGCAGCTTCTCCAAAGTCTATGGAGGCTTTCTAGCAAAATACTGAGCAGTAGGTCCTGGACGAAGCCCCTTGATCATGGCCTCAATGACAATTTCATTGGGCCTGTAGGCGCTTGTGCTCTCAGACGCAAGAACCTTCGGACGTATGCCTGGAGATACTCCTCATGATCTTGCGTGCATTGAAACAGAGCCTGAGCTATGACTGGCTTCGTCCGAAAGCCCTGGAAACTTGTCACCAGCATGTCCTTGAGCTTCTGCCATGAAGTGATAGTCCCTGGCCGAAGAGAAGAATACCACGTTTGAGCCACATTCTTATCTGCCATGACGAAGGACTTGGCCATGACAGCTGCATTGCCTCCGTATGAAGATATAGTTGCTTCATAACTCATCAAAAACTGCTTTGGGTCTGAATGCCCATCATACATTGGAAGCTGAGGTGGCTTGTATGATGGGGGCCATGGGATAGCCTGCAGTTCTGCTGCCAAGGGAGAAGCATCATCAAAAGTAAAGGTATCATGATTAAAATCATTATACCATCCATCGTCGTTGAACAAGCCCTCTTGATGAAGCTCCCTGTGCTGGGGCCTTCGATCTTGCTCATCTTGAGCAAGGTGACGTACTTCTTCAGTGGCTTCGTCAATATGCCTTTGAATGTCAGCTAGTCAGGCCATCTTCTCCTTCTTATTTTGCACTTGTTGATGAAGCATCTCCATATTTCTGATTTCTTGGTCCAACTCGTCCTCCTGGGGTGTTGGACTAGTGGCCTTCCTCTTCTGGCTCCGGGCCTCTCGAAGAGAAAGGGTCTCTTGATTTGGGTCCAGTGGCTGCAGAGCGGCAGCCCCTAGCGCTGAAATTTTCTTCGGTGGCATGACGAAGGTCAATGCTTGCCGAAGGTGGTCGAAAAGAGTTCACCGGAGGTGGGCGCCAATGTTGGGGACTTGTTCTCAAATGCTTCGGGTTAAGAACAAGGCAACACAAAAAATATTAAATGTTAATGCCCTTCGTCCTTCTAGACATTATTTTCCTTAGGATATTAAGATCTTCGGACGAAGGTCATGAAGGACATACCTTCATCATTGCAGTATATGATAATGAAAAGAGAATCATATGAAATGTAAAAGATAACATGAACAATTATGTATCATTATCAGCTCATTTCTATTTTATTACCATGGAAAAATAGAAATGATATCAAGTTACAAATGTACCTTCGGCTTGAAAGAAGGTAAAGGTACGAGCGTGACGCAAAAGCAAATGCCAAGTCAGCGTGAACAGTACAGGAGCACTGTTCATCTATTTATAGGCACGGGACACAGCCCATGTAAAATTACACCCATGCCCTTTACATTTGCTAATGACTCTATAGTGATCCATCAAGGTCTAAATAGCCTTTTCCCTTTTAAGTCGGTTCCCTTTTCTGCTATCATGCCGAAGCTCCCTTGCGCAAAGCTTCGGCTCCGCGTCAACCTTCGTATTCTTCATGCTTCTCACACTGTGGTTCTGATCCAAGTCCGAAGGTACCTGTTCATGTATTACACTCCAGAAACATTGTTAAATCATGTTTTTGAGGACCTTCGGAAGACGAAGGCCCCCAACAGAACCCAAGCAACATTACTATTGAGTTGAGACACATTTCCATATCTCCAAACACCTAAGTGATTAATAGAATCACTCGATGATTAACAAAGGTGCTTTGCGAGTACTTAGGTTAGTTAGACCTATTGTGCTTGCTCTAGGTTTAGCCCTAGTTGATTGAGTGAGGATTAGACACCTCCAAACCCCTTGGCTCTTGTGTGAGCCATTGTAACTTGTATCGAGTGGGGCAAAGTCTTGTGAGACCACACCAACCACGATTGTGGTGTGATCGCCACTATGTGTCGGAGGGAACGAGGCCTATGGCGTTTTGGCTGGAAGCTCGATAATGAAGATAGCTAGGAGCATCAGAGAGGAGCCAGAAGCAGAGCACCACTTGCGCATGGAAAAAGCTCGTGACTCTCTATGGAGTTAGTCAACTGAGGTGCTTGGGCCTCGTGTGGGCTTCTGTTTGCCATAGGGGCACCAACGAGGATTAGTTAAAACCATGTGTGGTTCTAGATACCTCGATAAAAATAGCGGCGTGCCAACGGAGTTTGCATCTTTACCTTGTATTTAAACCTTACACATTTATTTTTTACTTAAGTTGCAATATTTACCATTCTTAGTTTAGAATATAGTCTAGTTGGTAGGATTGGAACTTAGGTTCCTAAACTCCTTTTTGTGGTAGAGATAGCAACACTTAGACATAATCGTAGTGCCCATTATTGTTTAGTTACACGCATACATTTTGTTCTAGAGATTAATTATTGACCAAGATTAGTGCGAGAAATAGAAGTCCTAATTCACCACCCTCTTAGGCATCACCGTATCCTATAGCCTTCCATAACTGGCAGGCACCGGACCGGTCTGCTCCACCACTCGACTGCCATGTGTCAGCCGCTCGTTGAAATAGCCGTGGGAGCTGAAGTAGCTGTTGGAGCCAAGGTCCGATGCACCATAAGACCGTGTACTGTAGCAGGTCCGGTGCGTTTTAGCGTGAATTATAGAAGCCAAGCAGTTCCCAAAAAAGGGGTTCAGTGCTCCACTGACTGGGTCTGTTGCCCTAAGCCGTTAAAGCACTTATGCGGGGCACCCTGGGAACTCAGTCCGCTGCACCACCAGACCGGTTTGGTGAGCCACAGACAGATGGGCTTAAGTCCTTTTTAGCCTAATATTTTTCAATTTGAGTTGGCATTTCTTGGAAGATATTCTATGACTTAGACAAACATATTGAGAGTATGTTTGACATGCCTAAGTCATAGGTTCATACCCTTAGCTCATTCTTTCTCCCGGAGTCCTGTTTCAACTCAAACACAAGTCCAAAAGCACTTTTTGCTAAAAACTTACTCATAGAGCAAAACAAAGTGCTAGAAACAATATAATAGGTGTGTGCAACATATCTAAAGATTCAATCCTCACTGTTTTAACCGTTTGCAAAATGTTGCACTTCTTGGCCTCTTTTTAGCTCATTTGGACTTGGAATATTCAAATTGCATTCGAGTGAACCTATACTCGTACACTTAGCAAACTTGTTAGTCCAAGATGTTGTGTTGGATATTCAATCATCAAAACTAATAGAAATGGATTAATTTCCCATTTCCCTTTCACATCCGCCTAAAGTCCTGCGGCAACCTGACCAGATTTATAAGAGATCAAGTATGCAAACCACTTGCCGCACAGTGCTTACCTCACACTTGAGCCCATATAAACCTAGGGTCTAGTAGAATTGTGAAGGATTTCAAAACTTTTCCTTCGCAACCAAGATCGTAATGAACTGACAATCGCTGCATCAAGTGTTACAACATTCCACAGAGTTCTTAACATAAATCAGAGTATATAGAGTTATTAGAGTAAAGGTGGCACACAGGCCCCAAATAACTCCAAGTAGCATTCATCGAAGTGACAAGTTTTTGCGAAAGCATTTATTTAACTAGTACCCACAACACTTGCAGGGTTTTAAAGACACTGTGACAACATTAGGATGTCAACCCATCAAAAGCATGAGACAAGAATCAGAAAAGCCTGCCCTAGGCTTAGTCATCTCCTGTAGCCGGGTATAAGTAGTGCTCACAGTACCTGTAGTACATCTAACCATCTGCAACAAATCATTGGGAATAGCACCCTATGTACTGAAATGTAATCAGCTAGACTGACCCATCCAAAACCAGAAAATAAGAAAGTGAAAGACTCCAAGTAGTATGCAAGGCTATATCTGGAGCTGGCTCTTTGCTTTTCAAGAGTAACGGGAGTTACAGAGGTTCTTAATAACTTGAGGGGGAATTTACCAATTAATTACTCCATTTTAGTAGGTCAAGATTAATAGCTACTTTGCTGCGAACTAAGGTTTGCACCTAATTTTCTAAGTGATCCACACCTCATTTGAAGTATATCTAATTACCCATTTAAAGAATAATCAAGATGAGAGTGTTGAGTCATGTCATCACATCAAACTACCTTATCCCTTAAGCATAATTGGAATTAACATTGTTTCTTATCCATTCAACAAATCTTAAGATGTAGTTCTTACTATGATGAGATAGCTCAAGTCAAGTGCTCACTATCCAGGAGCGATGGCGATTTGAATCGTTTCCTAACCAGCCGGTGGGTACTCCTATCACAAATCGTACCCATAGTATTTTGTGAGATACAATCACCACTTCACACATTCTAGTAGCACCCTTGCTGCACATATCGGATTCCACATGGGCCACCATACCCAGGGGCCGCCCGACTACTAGAGGGTTAAGGCGTACCATCCATAATGGGTCATCTCGTCGTGTCCCCGTCACTCCTCAACCACACCAGTAAGTGCACCACAAGGTCGAATTTGGCTGGAATGGTGTTCCGGCTTCACGGTCGGAACGAGTTATCTGGCCAGCTAAGTGAATAGGCATAAATTCAACATGACTCGAGGGACCACAACGGTACGATCCTTAATCGACACAGGCGGGTTCACTATGGCCCACATGGCACCCATAAGTGTTCGCCCGATCTCCTCTTAAACCTTTATTTTCCACATGAATATTACCCATAAACTTCTTTCGATCAAGCATAAGAAATCACCTAAATCTCGCAGGTGATAGGAATCTACCGTCTAAGCAGGCCTAAGCATTAAAGCGTGCTTAATTTAAATAGTGGCAAGGGCAAGATAACCAATAGATCAAGGTGTATGCAGCATTTGGTTTCAATCAACACCTATACCTAATGCATCAATATAGGTAGGCAATGCATAAAATAAACATTGTAAATATAGGAAATTAGATGTCGGGGCTCGCCTTTCTCGAAGGAACTGGGGCAGTGATTAGGACACTCTTTAGCTTCGACTTCTGGTTCACCCTCTTCCACGAGAATTCCTGACAACTCCTCGACATTCCCCACTGATACTTCCTCCTGCAATCCTGTATGATGTATGGATGCAGTACGAGGATACATGATACTTCATGCGAGAGATGTATGATGTGTATGGATGCATGTGATGTACAAGTATGTCGAAATCGATCTATTACACGCGAGCTTCTACAAGATAGTCTACATCATCCAAGAACATGTAGTCTATCTTTTCTTGGTCGGTCCTGACTACTGTTTAAGAATTCTACACAACTTCACATTGGTCGCGTTATATAGCACCCTGAACTACCTTACACCTATAGGTTTAGACACACTACGCTATATTCTTCATTAAGCTTCCTTATCTTTCAGAGGTTAGTTACTTCCTAACATAAACATATTTGTTTAACTCTAATCAATTATGTAGAGGTAACCCCTCCTAAATTATTTCGAAGTAACTCATTATTGAACTCAAATCTCTCCTAATTACATAAACTTTTGGTATATCACACACTTGGACTTATATTGAGACTACCATTTGATTACTTCAAAATTTTCTACAAAAATTCTAACAGATAATAATTTACTATCATTCTTTACCACAAAAATTTCAAAGGTTTTGTACACATGTTTTTGACTACTCAAAATAATAAGAAATGGCGTAGAAATCAAATTGATCTACTTTTAATTACTAAACGAGTCAAACAATAAATACCATATTTTCTTATGCCCTACTTGGTATAATACCATACCATAAAAATTTACACCGACAATTTCTTTATAATTCTTTTTCTATGATTTTCTAAAGAAATTAGCCTTTTCGGTTTTTCATTTATTATCCAAAATTTTTCTATATGATTGCTAGCTCAAATTAATTCCAGAGGTGATTATTAACACATGATTTATTCAGAAAAAGTTTCATACCCAAATTTGCAGTTTTTTATTCATTTTTATTTTCCTAAGGAATAAACCATTTAACCTTTTAATCCATAAGCACAAATTAATCCACAAAACATAACCCTAAAATAATTATCACAGTTAAGCAATGCCTATAGGAACCTAAAAAAATTTGAATCATATTTTTCTAGCCTCGGATATATTTATTTTATTACTTCTAAGGAAACTCGGTTTTCTTAATTAAATTCAAACCGTACGCAAAATCACTCAAATCTGGACATGTAACATTTTTAAACCGTAGTTCTAACTTAGAGGAGTCCTACAAAAATTGTTTCACAATTTTTCGGGTTCACAAACTCGGGCTATGATTTTTTTCAAAGTTCTCTACGTATTAAATTAAAAAAAGGAAAATAAAACGGAAAAACAACTTTGCATGTTAGCCCCTCGGGTTTCAACTAACTGCAAACAGTCACCACAAGGTCCTCGGTGTTGGTCACTTGTTCTAAAATGCTATGAGTTAAGAACAAGGCAACACAAATGTTAATGGTTAAAGACCTTCGTCCTTCGAAGCATTATCTCACTTAGAATATAATGATCTTCAGACGAAGGGTATGAAGGACAAACCTTCATCGTCTCAATATGTAATAATAAAAAGCAGGAACATAGGGGGACATATAAAGATTTGAATGATAATATCAAATCATTAGATTATCTATATTCTCTTTATATGATCATGAACAAACATTAATAATATTGAATTATATTTGTACCTTCGGCTTGACAGAAGGTAAGAATCCAAGAGCGACGTGCGAGTGATTACAGGTCAGCGTGAATAGTACAGTGTTACTGTTCATCTATTTATAGTTACAGGACGCAGCCTGAGAAAAATTACATTTATGTCCCTGACATTTACTATTAGCTAAAAAGTAAGCTGTCGAGGGCTAAGCTGTCTTTTCCCTTTTAAGTCGGTTTCATTCTCCATTGTTGTCTTTGCGCTAAGTCGAAGCTCCTTCGTCCACAGCTTTGGAACTGGTTCATCCTTCTTCCAGGTTACGCCTTTCAAACCATGTACACCTTCATCCCAAAGCCGAAGCTTTCTATGGCAGTATATTATACTTGAAGACATGTTAGTCATGTTTTTGAGGACCTTCGGAAGACGAAGGCCCCCAAAAGTAGCCCCTCGCAGTATTAATTTGTTGTATCTAACAAATTCAGACTACGACGTGAACGAAGGCCTTTAGCCGAAGGTCCGAAAAAACACCATCCCTTCACTAGAATAGCGAAAGTCAATGATAAATGGGGCCCGCCAAGTTGCAATGCACTAGGCATATAAATAGAAACCCACAACGACAGCATTTGTTACGCCATTTCGGCTGTTTGCGTTATTTTCTCAAATTTTAATTCTCTTGCTATCATCTCTCGCTTGGTTTTCGAGCTTTGTGATATACACAAGTGCTTGTTGCATGTCTAAAGAGAAGAAGATGTCTGAGGAGAAGAAGGGTGTGGACCCTTTTCTTGCTGGGTTTTACGAATCTATGGCAAAAACAAGTACAGAGAATATCACAAAGGAAATAATGGCGGATTTGTCTGAAGATTCTGACGATAGCGATGACTATGATGTGGAAAGTGGGGATGAAGATTCTGAAGCCCGGCTCTGGCAGCCAAGCCAAACCATCTTCAGAAAGTCGACCATTAAACAAAGTCAAATTGACGCCATGAAGGGAAGATACTTACGTGACATGTCTATTGTGAGGGTTGGAGGGGACAACACCGCCCCTGCTCCTGAAGAAAATGAGATTGTTGTCTACAGAAGCTTTATGAAGGCGGGTCTTCGGTTCCCATTGAGCAAATTTTTGGTTGAAGTGTTGAAGATATTTCAGATCTTTCTTCATCAAATTACTCCCGAAGCTATAATCAGAATGGGTTTGTTTGTTTGGGCTGTGAGAAGCCAAGGGCTGGAACCGAGCACGAAGTGTTTTTGCAATATGCACGAACTGTTGTACGAGACGAAGGCCACTGGCAAAGAGCAGTATCACAACAACTTCGGTTGTTATGGATTCATTGCTCGTTCTAATGCAAGCTACCCGGTTCCAACATTTCGAAAAAGGTGGCCCGGGTCCTGGATGGAGGAATGGTTTTATGGTAAGAATAATCTGATTGAAAGAGAGGACATAAAGGGGATTATCCAACGCCCCATCTGGTCTCGCTTCGGCCTTCGAAGACCGGCCGTGGCGATTGAAAATGATGCCGAAGCATGTCAAAAGGCTTTCAGTAATGTCTGTTCTTTCATTGGTATAAGAGACCTGATGCAAGAGCACATAGCCTACAAGGTATGGCCACTTGTGGATGACTGGGAGATGCTGAAGGAGACTGGTGCCGGGTCCAGTCAAGATGGATTAGTTCGTTTGAAATATACCTTCAGATACAGAGACCGGTTTGACAAACCAAATGACGACTAGTTGAAATGTATTGAGGCTACTAGCGACAAGTTACTTGGGGCATATACCAGAGCCGAAGATGATGCTTTGTCCTCAGCCTTCGAGAGTCGGGGCAAGAAAAGGTTGAACAGGGTTTTTGATGCAATTGGTTTTATATATCCTGATTATTACTATCCCTCGCGAAAGTAGGGAAAAAAGAGGAAAACTGCCACTTCGGCCATCTCTGTTGTGCCGAAGGGCAATAAAATCAAGGTTTTGACCCACCGGCCAAGATATATTGAAACGACCATAGTGCCAAAATTTGGTGAAGAGACTTCTTCCGCTGCCGAAGCGGAACAAGTTGCCCCCGCCGCTCGGAGCGCTGAGGAATCGACTATAGTGTCGAAGATGCCTATAGTTGAGCCAGTCGAAGCCGAAGATGGGGCGACCAAAAAACTAGAGTTTGAAAAAACAATAGCGCTGCCAGAAATTCTGAGCCCACCGGTAGAAGCAGAATTGCCGAAGGTTGCAAAAGCTCCCGCCACAACTCCCAAGAGGAGAAGAATGGCTAGTGTGTTAGACGCCGTCATGGAGACAACAAGAGCATTGACTCCTGCTCCTATAAAAAAGGTTGCCGAAGCTAATATGGCTCATACTGAAATCGAAGCTGGGCCTTCAGTGCCTGCTGAGATGAAGCCTGCCGCAACTGAAGATAAGGCTGAGCAAGAATCTCCAAAATGCTGGCATGGACTGCGGAGCAGGATGTGACGGAAAAAGCTAAATCTCCTTCTCCTGAAGCACCGTCCGAAGATCTTAACTACATTATCCGACATGCTTTGGGGAAAACATTATCCGAAGTAGAAATTTTAGAAGCCAAACACTATGCCCGGGAACTGAAATATCCGAAGGGGGCCTTAGTGTTCAATAGCACGAACGGAGATGATTTCCTGTACTGTCTCCCGGACAACAAAGAGATATCCATCTGTCGGGAGATGGCCAAAAGTATGGGATTTCTGAAGCTCGAAGCTGGCCTTTCCGCCATGTTGAAGGATGACCTCGCGGACAGCCTCGCATACAACAGTCTGAAGGTACAGAAGTTGTGAACTTAAAGTCGATGGACTTGGAAATAAAGTCTTTTATTCTCATGCTAAATCTTTTTTTCTTTCTTGCAGGGCTTAATCCTTAGCAACGCCCTGAGGGCGCAAAAGAATGCCGAAGATGAAAGCTGCACGATAGCTCTTAGCAACCTTCGATCAGAAGTCATTACACTGAGAAACGAAGCTTTGGAAAAGGACAAAATTCTACTTTCATTGGTGGATAAAGTGAAGGAAGACGAAGCAAAATTTAACACTCATTCTGAAGATTATAAAGCCAAAATTGAAGACCTTCGGAAAAAACTTGCTAAAGCCAATGAGAACTTTGCAGTTGCCAAAGCTAGTCAAGAAATTAGTGAGTGGTCGAAAACTAGGCTAGAGAAAAATGTTGAGGAGCTTCGTGAATCCAAGGAAAGATGCTTTGAAAAATCCTTGGATTGCGTGAAAAAATTGAAAACCAACTTTGCCAAAGTAGGTGCTTATTCTTCTGAAGATAATTTTATTCGAGGCGACCCCGAGGGCGTTATTGATTGGATAAACGGGGAAACCGAAACTTTTGAAGAAATTCTGAGTGATCGTGGGGATATCTGTGCTTTCTCCGGCGCTCGAGGGATTGCGACTATCCTAGAGAAGGTTGGTTGCAATCATGTTAAAGCTGCGGCCCAGGCTGAAGCCACCTTCTCCATAGACAACACAAAAGACCCTTCAGCCGAGGCTACTTTGGTGGGCGGAAAATTTTATTCCGATATCTGGGTGAACGGTGGCCGGGAATTGGCCAACGAGATTATAGAGAAGAATGAAAAAGAAACCCATGAAGCCTAGGAAAAAGCTAGGCGAGCCGAATAAGCTGCTGAGCGCGAAAGGCGCATAGGTATTGTTTTTGAATTTTACCTTCGGCGTATATTTTATAGCTTCGAACTAACATTTTGTCTATTACAGTTGAACTGTCACCGCTGCCCGAGCCGTACAACCCCCTAGCCAACCCAGTCATGAAACAAGCACTGGATATAATGAGCGTTGCTAACTCAATCATCGACGAAGTTGTCGACAAGCTGCTAAACGAAGCCACGGAGAAAATACTTAAGGAAGATTAAACTTTATTGTAATGATTCTATGTAACATTTGGTGTATGGAACAATTAATCAGACATGTAAATTGTTGTAATATATTTCTTTGCGATGCATGAAATTTACTGCACATACCGTTTTTGAGCCTTCGGCGAAAAAACACCTTCCCTTCTTTTCATGCTTCGTAAAGAAAGAAGCCCGTTCTATGGCAAGTCTGATAAAACTGTATTTCCCAAAGTTTGCTTCGTGCCTCAGCACATTTTCATTCAACAAAGTATTGCCGAATATTTGCTTCGTATCCAAACTTTTTGCCGTTGATGCGATATGATGTATGATGTAATGTTATGCGGAATGATGTGATGTTATGATGCAATATGGTGGTGATGCCGAAGACACACACACGCACGCGCCCACACTGGAACCCACAAGACTCTGCATCCCCTTAGGGACGTCTTTGGAGTCTTTAAGCTCTGCATCCCCTTAGGAACGACTTTGGAGCTTCTTCACATTCTATTTCGGTGGTATTTAAGATCTGCATCCCCTTAGGAACGACTTTGGAGCTTCTTCACCATCTATTTCGGTGGTATTTAAGCTCTGCATCCCCTTAGGAACGACTTTGGAGCTTCTTCACCTTATATTTCGGTGGAATTTTTTGCTCTGCATCCCCTTAGGAATGACTTCTGAGCTTAGAAAAATTACTCTGCGCTCCCTTAGGAACGACTTTTGTAGCTTCGGAACTTAGTCTGCGCTCCCTTAGGAACGACTTTTGTAGCTTCGGAACTTACTCTGCGTTCCCTTAGGAACGAGTTTTGTAACTTCAGAAGTCTATTTAAGGCATATGTTACTCGTTGACATAGGCACAATTATTACATAAAATCAAATTTTAGTCCTTCATGACTTGTTTCTCATACAAAAATTAAAATGGCATAAAAGATAAAGATACATCGAGAATAGGATATTCTTCAATAGATATGCTTGGATTCTGGCACAGTGCTGTTGATTGTGCGAGCTTCGAATTCCTTCCGAAAATCACGCTGCTGTTGTGCGTGTGGGTGCCCTTTTGGCTGCTGGCTTCGGGTCTGAGTGGGTGGTAATGGGAGTTGGGCCCAGGAAGCTTGAGAGTGACTTGCCAAAGCGACAGAAGCCGAAGGTTGTTGGTTGCCTACATACTCTGGTACATAGGGAGAGTAGCATGAAGCAGTATGTAAGACCTGCTTCGGCTGATTCTGCCGCGCCTCAGCTTCGACAATCTCCTTTTGCTTCTGTATTGTGACTTGGCATGTTCTTGTGGTGTGGCCATTCTCTTCACCACAGAATAAACAATATAGCCTTCTAGGCTGATCTCTATATCTTCCTCCGAAGCCCCTACCGCCTCTGCCCCTTGGGACTGGTGGCCTGAAAGAGCTTTGTTGTTGCCCTGAAGATTGGGAGTTGTGTTGTGGCCTTTGAGGCTGGCTTCCTCTGTCATCACTTAGGCTGGAATTATGGATTGATCTGACATGCCTGGGGTGGATTCTTCCTCCGAAGCCCCTGGTCATCTCAGAAAATCTATAGGCTTCTTCCCTTCTCTGGCGGAAATCATTGTCAGCCCGGATATATTCATCCATCTTCTGAAGAAGCTTCTCCAGGGTTTGTGGGTGTTTCCTGGAAAAATACTGAGCCGTAGGTCCTGGCCGAAGCCCTTTGATCATGGCCTCATTGACAATTTCATTGGCACTATGGGCGCTTGTGCTCTCAGACGCGGGAACCTTCGGACATACTGAAAGGGGAATAGGCTTACACCTTTTCCTAATTGATTTTGGTGGTTGAATTGCCCAACACAAATAATTGGACTAACTAGTTTGCTCTAGATTATAAGTTTTACAGGTGCCAAAGGTTCAAAACAAACCAATAAAAAGACCAAGAAAAGGGTTCAAATAAAGAGAGCAAAAGACAACCTGAAGGCTGCCCTGGTCTGGCGCACCGGACAGTGTCCGGTGCACCAGGGAGCTCAACTCCAAACTACTCAGCTTCGGGAATTCGGGAGGCCGCTCCGCTATAATTCACCTGACTATCCGGTGTAGCACCAGACTGTCCGGTGCACCAAGCAGAGCAACGGCTCCAAGCGCCAACGGTCGCCTCCACCAACGGTTCTTTTGGTGGTTGGGGCTATAAATACCCCCAACCACCACACTTCAATGCATCCAAGTTTTCAGCCATCAAACCTCATACAAGAGCTCTAAACTTCATTCAAAGACACAATCAAAGAGATCAAATCCTCTCCCAAGTCCGGAATCACTCCAAACAAATTAGTGACTAGAGAGAGAGACATTTGTGTTAATTTGAGCTCTTGCGCTTGGATTGCTTTTCTTCTTCCTTCTTTCTTGTTTCCAACTCAATTGTAATCAAGGCAAGAGACACCAATTGTGTGGTGGTCCTTGTGAGGACTTAGTGTCCCGATTGATTGAGAAGAGAAGCTCACTCGGTCTAAGTGACCGTTTGAGAGAGGGAAAGGGTTGAAAGAGACCTGGTCTTTATGACCACCTCAACGGGGAGTAGGTTTGCAAGAAACGAACCTCGGTAAAACAAATCACCGTGTCATTCACTCTTATTCGCTTGTGATTTGTTTTCGCCCTCTCTTTCAGACTCGTCTATATTTCTAATACTAACCCTGGCTTGTAGTTGTGCTTAAACTTTATAAATTTAAGATTTGCCTATTCACCCCCCCTCTAGGCAACTTTCAATTGGTATCAGAGCCCGGTACTTCATTAGAGCCTAATCGCTCGAAGTGATGTCGGGAGCATCCGCCATGAGGGACATCGGGACCGGTGACAAGTCCGCAAGCTCGGGGAGAACTCACTCAAGAGAGTCCGCCCACAAGCACAAGGAGGAATCCTCTTCCTCCATCAAGTCCCAACGGAAGGGTGACAAGAAGAAGAAGATGAAGAAGGTGGTCTACTACGAGACCGACTCTTCGTCACCCTCCACCTCCGGCTCGGAATCGGCATCCGCCACTCTAAGCGCCATGAGCGCAAGAAGTATAGTAAGATGCCCCTTCGCTACCCTCGTATTTCAAAACACACTCCATTACTTTCCGTCCCATTAGGCAAACCACCTATTTTTGAAGGTGAAGATTATTATATGTGGAGTGATAAGATGAGGCATCACCTAACCTCACTCCACAAAAGTATATGGGATATTGTTGAGTATGGAGCGCAGGTACCAAAGAAGGGGGACAAGGATTATGATTCGGAGGAGGTCGAACAAATCCAACACTTCAACTCCCAAGCCACAACTATACTCCTACCCTCTCTAAGTCGAGAGGAGTATAATAAAGTGCAAGGGTTGAAGAGTGCAAAGGAGATTTGGGACGTGCTCAAGACCGCGCACGAAGGAGACGAGGTGACCAAGATCACCAGGAGGGAAACGATCAAGGGGGAGCTCGGTCGCTTCATGCTTCACCAAGGAGAGGAGCCACAAGCCATGTACAACCGGCTCAAGACCTTGGTGAACCAAGTGCGCAACCTCGGGAGCACCAAATGGGATGACCATGAAATGGTCAAGGTTATTCTTAGATCACTTGTTTTCTTAATCCTACTCAAGTACAATTAATTCGTGGTGATCCAAGATATAAACTAATGTCTCCCGAGGAAGTGACATGAAAGTTTGTGTGCTTTGAACTAATGATCAAAGGTTCCAAACAAATCATCGAGAGAGGCGCCACCTCCACACCCGAGGTGCAACCCATCGCATTCAAAGCGACGGAGGAGAAGAAGGAAGAGTCTACACCAAGTAGGCTTTCCATCGATGCCTCCAAGCTCGACAACGAGGAGATGGCTTTAATCATCAAAAGCTTTCGCCAAATCCTCAAGCAAAGGAAGGGGAAATATTACAAGCCCCATTCCAAGAAGGTGTGCTACTAGTGTGGTAAGCCCGGTCACTTCATAGCAAAATGTCCTATTTCTAGTGACAGTGACAGGGGCAACGACAAGAGGGGGAAGAAGAAGGAGAAGAAGAGGTACCATAACAAGAAGGGCAGCGACGCCCATGTTTGCCGGGAATGGGACTCCGACGAGAGCTCCACCGACTCCTCCTCCGACAAAGACGCCGCAAACATCGCCGTCACCAAGGGTCTTCTTTTCCCCAACGTCGGCCACAAGTGCCTCATGGCAAAGGACGGCAAGAAGAAGAAGGTAAAATCAAAATCCTCCACTAAGTATGCAACCTCTAGTGATGAGGATAATTCTAGTGATGATGAGGATAACTTGCTTACTCTTTTTGCCAATCTTAACATGCAACAAAAAGAGAAATTGAATGAATTGATTAGTGCTATTCATGAGAAGGATGAACTCTTGGATAGCCAAGAGGACTTCCTTATTAAGGAAAACAAAAAGCATGTTAAGGTTAAAAATGCTTATGCTCTAGAGGTAGAAAAATGTGAAAAATTAACTAGTGAGCTAAGCACCTGCCATGACACTATTTCTAGCCTTAGAAATGAAAATGCCAAATTAATTGCTAAGGTTGAGAAATCAAATGTTTGTGATGATTCAATTGTTAATCTTAGAAATGATAATGCTAGTTTAATTGCTAAGATTGACAAATTGAATGTATCTCTTTCTAGCCTTAAGATTGAGAATGAAAAATTAATTGCTAAGGCTAAAGATTTAAATGTTTGCAATGATTCCATTTCCAATCTTAGAGATGAGAATGCTATTTTACATGCTAAGATTGTTGAATTAAACACTTGCAAACCCTCTACATCTACTGTTGAGCTTTTTACTATTTGCACTAGATGTAGAGAAATTAATGTTGATGCTATCCATGATCACCTAGCTTTAATTAAACAACAAAATGATCACATAGCTAAACTTAGTGCCAAAATTAATGAGCATGACTTAGAAAATGAAAATTTTAAATTTGCTAGAAGCATGCTCTATAGTGGGAGACGCCCTGGCATTAAGGATGGCATCGGCTTCCAACAGGGAAACAATGTCAAGCTTAATGCCCCTCCTAAAAGATTATCTAATTTTGTTAAGGGCAAGGCTCCCATGCCTCAGGATAACGAGGGTTACATTTTATACCCTGCCGGTTATCCCGAGCACAAAATTAGGACAATTCACTCTAGGAAGTCTCACTCTGGCTCTCATCATGCTTTTATGTATAAGAGTGAGGCATCTAGTTCTAGGCAATCAACCCATTCTAAATTGCCTAGGAAGAAAACTCCCATTGCATCAAATGAACCCAACATTTCATTTAAAACTCTTGATGCATCTTATGTTTTAACTAACAAATCAGGCAAAGTAGTTGCCAAATATGTTAGGGGCAAACACAAGGGGTCAAAGACTTGTGTTTGGGTACCCAAGGTGCTTGTTTCTAATGTCAAAGGACTTGGTAAAATTGCTATATCACCTGACCATTCTATTTCCAATGTTTTTCTTGTAGATTCTTTAGATTACAATTTGCTTTCTATTTCTCAATTATGTAAAATGGGCTACAACTGTCTTTTTACAGATTTAGGTGTTACTGTCTTTAGAAGAAGTGATGATTCAGTAGCATTTAAGGGAGTATTAAAGGGTCAGCTATACTTAGTTGATTTTAATAGAGCTGAACTCGACACTTGCTTAATTGCTAAGACTAACATGGGTTGGCTCTGGCACCGCCGACTAGCCCATGTTGGGATGAAGAATCTTCATAAGCTTCTAAAGGGAGAACACATTTTGGGACTAACCAATGTTCATTTTGAGAAAGACAGGGTTTGTAGCGCATGTCAAGCAGGGAAGCAAGTTGGTGTTCATCATCCACACAAGAACATCATGACGACCGACAGGCCGCTTGAGCTACTCTACATGGATCTATTCGGCCCGATAGCTTACATAAGCATCGGCGGGAGTAAGTACTGTCTAGTTATTGTGGATGATTATTCTCGCTTCACTTGGGTGTTCTTTTTGCAGGATAAATCTCAAACCCAAGAGACCTTAAAGGGATTCTTGAGACGGGCTCAAAATGAGTTCGGCTTAAGAATAAAAAAGATTAGAAGCGACAACGGGACGGAGTTCAAGAACTCACAAATAGAAGGCTTCCTTGTGGACGAGGGCATTAAGCATGAGTTCTCTTCTCCCTACACGCCACAACAAAATGGTGTAGTGGAGAGGAAGAATAGAACTCTACTTGACCTGGCGAGGACCATGCTTGATGAATACAAGACTTCGGACCGGTTTTGGGCGGAAGCAATCAACACCGCTTGCTACACCATCAACCGTCTCTACCTTCACTGAATCCTCAAGAAGACATCATATGAACTCCTAACCAGTAAAAGCCAAATGTTTCATATTTTAGAGTCTTTGGTAGCAAATGCTTTATTCTTGTTAAAAGAGGTAGATAATCTAAATTTGCTCCTAAGGCTGTAGAAGGGTTTTTACTAGGATATGATTCAAACACAAGGGCATATAGAGTCTTTAACAAGTCCACTGGACTAGTTGAAGTTTCTTGTGACATTGTGTTTGATGAGACTAACGGCTCTCAAGTAGAGCAAGTTGATCTTGATGAGCTAGATGATGAAGAGGCTCCGTACGTCGCACTAAGGAACATGTCCATTGGGGATGTGTGTCCTAAGGAATCCGAAGAGCCTCCACAAGCGCAAGATCAACCATCTTCCTCCAAGCAAGCATCTCCACCAACTCAAGATGAGGATCAAGCTCAAGAGGATGAAATGAAGATCAAGAAGATGAGCCACCTCAAGAGGAGGGCAATGATCAAGGGGGAGATGCCAATGATCAAGATAAGGAAGATGACAACGGTCCAAGACCGCCACACCCAAGAGTCCACCAAGCAATACAACGAGATCACCCCATGAACTCCATCCTCGGCAATATTCATAAGGGGGTATAACCACTCGATCTCGTGTTGCTCATTTTTGTGAACATTATTCCTTTGTGTCTTCTATTGAGCCATACAGGGTAGAAGATGCATTAAGGGATTCAGATTGGGTGTTGGCAATGCAAGAGGAACTCAACAACTTCACGAGGAATGAGGTATGGCATTTAGTTCCACGTCCTAACCAAAATGTTGTAGAAACCAAGTGGGTTTTCCGCAACAAGCAAGATGAGCATGGTGTGGTGACAAGGAACAAAGCCCGACTTGTGGCCAAGGGTTATTCACAAGTCGAAGGTTTCAATTTTGGTGAAACCTATGCACCTGTATCTAGGCTTGAGTCAATTCGTATATTACTTGCCTATGCTACTTACCATGGCTTTAAGCTTTATCAAATGGACGTGAAAAGTGCCTTCCTCAATGGACTAATCAAGGAGGAGGTCTATGTTGAGCAACCTCCCGGCTTTGAAGATAGTGAGTACCCTAACCATGTTTATAAACTCTCTAAGGCGCTTTATGGGCTCAAGCAAGCCCCAAGAGCATGGTATGAATGCCTAAGAGATTTTCTTATTTCTAATGACTTCAAAGTCGGAAAAGCCGATCCTACTCTATTCACTAAAACTATTGCAAATGATTTGTTTATATGCCAAATTTATGTTGATGATATCATATTTGGGTCTACTAACAAATCTACTTGTGAAGAATTTAGTAGGATCATGATTCAAAAATTCGAGATGTCTATGATGGGGGGAGTTGAAGTATTTCTTAGGATTTCAAGTCAAGCAACTCCAAGAGGGCACCTTCATCAGCCAAACGAAGTACACTCAAGACATACTCACCAAGTTTGGGATGAAGGATGCCAAGCCCATCAAGACACCCATGGGAACTAATGGGCATCTCGACCTCAACACGGGAGGTAAATCCGTAGATCAAAAGGTATACCGGTCGATGTTAGGATCTTTACTCTATTTATGTGCATCTCGACCGGATATAATGCTTTCCGTATGCATGTGTGCAAGATTCCAAGCCGATCCTAAGGAAGTTTACCTTAGGGTCGTAAAACGAATCTTGAGATATTTAGTTTATACTCCTAAGTTTGGCCTTTGGTACCCTAGGGGATCCACTTTTGATTTAATTGGTTATTTAGATGCTGATTGGGCAGGGTATAAGATTGATAGAAAGAGCACATCTGGGATTTGCCAGTTCTTGGGAAGATCTCTAGTGTCTTGGGCTTCTAAGAAACAAAATTCAGTAGCTATTTCTACCGTCGAAGTCGAGTACATTGCCGCAGGCCATTGTTGCGCACAATTGCTTTGGATGAGGCAAACCCTTAGGGACTATGGTTACAAATTAACCAAAGTTCCTCTCCTATGTGATAATGAGAGTGCAATCCGCATGGCGGATAATCCCGTTGAGCACAGCCGCACTAAGCACATAGCCATTCGGTATCACTTTTTGAGGGATCACCAACAACGGGGGGATATCAAGATTGCTTATATTAACACCAAAGAACAAATAGTCGATATCTTTACCAAGCCACTAGATGAGAAAACATTTACCAAACTTAGGCATGAGCTAAATATTCTTGATTCTAGGAATTTTGATTGATATTTTGCACACATAGCTCATTTATATACCTTTAATCATATCTCTTTTATGTGCTATGACTAATGTGTTTTCAAGTGAATATTATGCTAAAGTCATAGATTGAAAGGGAAATGGAGTCCTCGGCGAAGACAAGGCTTCCACTCCACTCCATCGAATTATTCATCCTTCGTCGTCGCTCCACACCATTCTCCATTTTGGTATAATCTTCACTCTTATCTTATTTACCAAAGGGAGAGAAAGAAAGAAGGGCTTATATTTCACTCACAAGTATCCGTTTTTGGTGATTCATGCCAAAGGGGGAGAAAGTATTAGCCCAAAGCAAAAGGACCGCACCACCACCAATTTCAAAAATTTGTAGTCTTTCAATTTGCATTAAAGAAGTGTTTTTAAAGTCTTTCAAATTGGTATCTTATTTTTGATATACCTTCTTCAAAATTAATATCTAAAACCCTCTTGAAACACTAAGAGGAGGATTTCATTAAGGAGGAGTTTTGTTTAATCAAAGGAAAAGCATTTGAAACATGGGGAGAAAATTTCAAATCTTGAAAATGCTTCTCAAAATCTTATTCATATACCTTTGACTATTTGCAAAAGACTTTGAAAAAGAATTTCCAAAACTTTGCGAAAAAAACATGTGGTGCAAGCATGATCCAAAATGTTAAATAAGAAGAAAGCCATCCATGCATATCTAGTAGAAATATTTATTGGTTTCATTCCAAGCAACCTTTGCACTTACCTTATGCAAATTAGTTCAATTCTGCACTTTTATATTTGCTTTGGTTTGTGTTGGCATCAATCACCAAAAAGGGGGAGATTGAAAGGGGAATAGGCTTACACCTTTTCCTAATTGATTTTGGTGGTTGAATTGCCCAACACAAATAATTGGACTAACTAGTTTGCTCTAGATTATAAGTTTTACAGGTGCCAAGGGTTCACAACAAACCAATAAAAAGACCAAGAAAAGGGTTCAAATAAAGAGAGCAAAAGACAACCCGAAGGCTGCCCTGGTCTGGCGCACTGGACTGTCCGGTGTGCCACCGGACAGTGTCCGGTGCACCAGGGAGCTCAACTCCAAACTACTCAGCTTCGGGAATTCGGGAGGCCGCTCTGCTATAATTCACCGGATTGTCCGGTGTAGCACCAAGCGGAGCAACGACTCCAAGCGCCAACGGTCGTCTGCAACGCTACAGTGAAACACTACAGTGCGCGACTGCGCGCGCAGAAGTCAGAGCAGGCGCAGAAGGCACACCGGACTGTTCGGTGGCCCAGTTGTCAGAAGCTCCAACGGTTAGAACCCAACGGCCTGGTGACGTGGATGGCAAACCGGACATTGTCCGGTGAGGCACCGGCTGTCCGGTGCGCCATACGACAGCAGCCTCCACCAACGGTTCTTTTGGTGGTTGGGGCTATAAATACCCCCAACCACCACACTTCAATGCATCCATGTTTTCAGCCATCAAACCTCATACAAGAGCTCTAGACTTCATTCAAAGACACAATCAAAGAGATCAAATCCTCTCCCAAGTCCGGAATCACTCCAAACAAATTAGTGACTAGAGAGAGAGACATTTGTGTTCATTTGAGCTCTTGCGCTTGGATTGCTTTTCTTCTTCCTTCTTTCTTGTTTCCAACTCAATTGTAATCAAGGCAAGAGACACCAATTTTGTGGTGGTCCTTGTGAGGACTTAGTGTCCCGATTGATTGAGAAGAGAAGCTCACTCGGTCTAAGTGACCGTTTGTGTCGGCGTTTCGACCTCGGGGGGTCCCTGGACCGACGAGTAAAATTAGTCGCTGCGTGCCCCAGCCCAGATGGGTTGGCGCGAGATGGAACACAAGGGTGGAAACCACGGCTCGTGTTATCCTGCGCCAGAGTGGGTGCGCTTGCAGTAGGGGTTACAAGCGTTCGCATGGGAGATAGAGAGAGAGAGAGCCGGTTCGTCAGCCCGTCCTCCCGCGCGACCACCCTCTCGTATGAGGGCCCTGGCCCTTCCTTTTATAGATTCAAGGAGAGGGTCCAGGTGTATAATGGGGGTGTAGCAATATGCTAACGTGTCGGGCAGAGAGGAGCCAGAGCCCTATGTACATGCCAACGTGGCTGTCAGAGAGGTGCTAGAGTCCTGTGTACGCGGTGTCGTGGCCGTCGAAGAAGCGTTTGAGCCCTGTAGAAGCACAGCTGTCGGGGCTGCTGGGACCTTGCTGACGTCTCCTTGCTTCCGTAGGGGGCTGAGAACCACCGTCGTCATGGACGCACGCGGGGAGCCATCATTACTTGTTACCGGGGCGAGCCTGGATGGGACGTCGGTCTTGTTCCCCCGTAGCATGAGCTAGCTAGGGGTAGGGTAATGATGTACCCCCTGTGGCGTGGTCGGTCCGAGCCCAAGGTCGGGCGAGGCGGAGACTCCTCCTGAGGCCGAGGCCGGGGTCGGGCGAGGACGCGATTCCTCCCGAGGTCGAGGTTGAGGCCGGGCCCTGGGGTCAGGCGAGGCGGAGACCACCTTCCGAGGTCGAGGTTGATGCCGAGCCCTGGGTCGGGCGAGGCGGAGACCACCTTCCGAGGCCGAGGTTGAGGCCGAGCCCTGGGGTCGGGCGAGGCGGAGACCACCTTCCGAGGCCGAGGCGGGGGTCGAGCCCTGGGGTCGGGCGAGGCGGAGACTTCCTCCTGAGGCCGAGGCCCAAGGTCGGGCGAGGCGGACCTTCCTATTGCGCCTGAGGCTGGACTTAGTTGTTGTCAGCCTTACCCTAGCGAGTGGCACAGCAGTCGGAGAGGGGCGAGCAGCGCTGTTTTCCTGTCAGGTCAGTCAGTGGGAGGGCGAAGTGACTGCGGTCACTTCGACCTTGTCGACTGAGGCACGCGTGTCAAGGTAAGATGCCAGGCGATCCTTGCATTAAATGCGCCTGCGATACGGTCGGTTGGTGAGGTGATTTGGCCAAGGTTGCTTCACTGCGAAGCCTGCCCAAGCTGGGCTTCGGGCAGTGTCGAGGGTGCGCCCGTTGCGGAGGAGGACCTCGAGCGAGGCGTGAATTCGCCTGGGACTACTGTTCTCGCCCGAGGCTAGGCTTGGGCGAGGCGAGATTGCGTCCCTTGAGTAGACGAAGCCTTGACCTGAATTGCGCCCATCAGTCTCTGCAGTTTGTGCTGATGGTGATTACCAGCCAAGTTTAGGAGTGTTGTGGGGTACCCCTAATTATGGTACCCGACAGTAGCCCCCGAGCCTCAAAGGGAGTGTTGGTACTCGCTTGGAGGCTTTGTCGCACTTTTTTGCAAGGGGACCGACCTTTCTTGGTTATATTTTGTTCCGGTGGGTGCGCGCGAGCGCACCCGCTGGGTGTAGCCCTCGAGGCCTCGGAGGAGTGGTTTTACTCCTCTGAGGTCTTAATGCCTTTCGTGATGCCTCGGCCGGTCTGGTTGTTCCCTCATGTGATCTGATCGTAGCCCTGGTGCACGGTCAGGTTCCGAGTTTTCAGGCTGGTTTGTTGACGCTGTCAACGGTTTGACCGTAGCCGAGTTTGCGAGAGCAGCCCCCGAGCCTCTGCACGGAGCGAGAGGACGATCAAGGACTGACTCGACTTTTATCATATGCCCCTTCGTCGCCTTTCCGCAAGGAGGAAGGGGGGGGAAGCGCCATGTTGCCCTCGGAGGGCGCCGAACATGGTGTCTCCAGTGAATTGCTAACGGGTGATCCGAGTGGACGCCCGTGCCTTGTTCGATAAGGGTCAACTAGTGGCCCAGAGGCGCGCTCCAAAAGTACCTGTAGGTGATTTGCCGGACCTGGTCTCGTTTGATAGGGCCCAAGGGCTCGATGCCTCCCTCTGATGGGATTCCGTTACAAAATCGCTCCTGCTGGTCTTGGGAATGTCCTAGGGTACCTCGGGAGCGTAGCCCGAGCCTCGGCCATGTATCGGACGTACCCAGAGTCATCCCTCGCTCTGCGTGCTCTGGGGCGACTGTCGAACCCTTCCAAGGGGCCAGCCTTCGAACCCCTGATCAGTAGTGGGCGCGGAGCCCGAGTGCTCTGAGGCGACTGTCGAACCCTTCCGAGGGGCCAGCCTTCGAACCTCTAATCAGTAATGAGCCTGAAGCCTGAGTGCTCTAGGGCGGCTGTCGAACCCTTCCAGGGGCCAGCCTTCGAACCCCTGATCAGTAGGAGGGCTCGGGGCCCGCTTCCTTCGCGGAGAAGGATCCCTTTTGAAATATCCCCTTTCCCGGTCCCTGAAGCAAGAGAGAGAAAGGGGACGAAGAAAAGGATATGAATTTAAACGGTGTGGCACACCTTTTTTGACGCGATCATCATGGCGGAGGTGAAACGTCGCCCGCTTCGCCTGCCAAAGGCGTCGCTTGCCCTGCCTCGGAGTTAATGCAACAGGACAGGTGGTTCGTGGGGCGGTCATTGTGCGAGCCGTTCGAGGAACGGAACACGGGCGCGTCGTCTTCACGCCGTGGGAGAGGCCTCCCCTGCTGCTCTAGGAGGGGCGTGAGCCTGCAGATGATTTGATTGCTGCTTCCGCTCGCCTGCTGCCGCCATTACTGCCGACCCAGCTTTGGCCATATCGACCGTCGCGCCTCCTCCCGCGGCTGACTGACCCGTGACCGATGTGCTCGGTTGGCACTGTTGGGCCATGCGCAGGGTTGCCTCGAGTCGCGGCACTGGCTCCGCAGTCGAGAAGGCGCGGCATTGACGCAAATGGCGGTGCAGTTTCTCGCACGTAGTAACCGGCGCGCCGGTTACATGACGTGTGCGCCTGGGCCTCCATGCTGGATGCGTCGAAGTCGAAGGGGTGTGTCCTCGTGGTGCGGTTGCACGCCACCTGCATGGCGGTCCGCCTTTTCAACCACTGGTTTCGGCGAGGATGGAGGAGTGCTTGTAACCGCGGGGCGGTTACACGCTCCGCGCGCGACGGTTTGGCTTCTTCTGTTCCGGGCCAGCTTGCATGACGTGTGGGACCCAACCCCCGTGTCGTAGGGGGAGGACCCTGGAGCACGTCGGGGAAGACTTTGTCCGCGACGCCTGAGGACGCGAGTGGGGATAGCCGCCTTTAAAAAGGGATCGACCCTCCGGGTGGTAGCCATGCCTTCGCACTCCCCTCATGCATCGCGTCCTTCCACCTTCCGAGCCCCCGGATGGGGAGCGCCCGCGTTTCCTTCGTCTTGTCGTTGGAGGAACGCAACCTCATGGAGGTTGGCACCCTTCAGCCATCGCTCGGCTTCAAGGATTTTCATCAGGCAGCCCGGCTGCATTCCCTCACCAATGGTCACCCAGGATGGTGACCACCAGTTTGATGGTGGGGAGAAGCAAGCCGGGCTGCGGCCTCTGCCCCGCCCTCAGCTTCAAGGATCTTCATCATCCTTGCTGGGGAGGAGGGCGAGGCGAGCCGGGGCCTGCCTCCGCGTGGGCTGGCGACCCGCTTCTTCCTCCGGCATCCGTGGGAGGAAACCATCCTCTAGCTCTGTGGAGGAGGCGTCCTCCAGCCATGCGGGGGAAGGCGAATTGCTGCTGCCCGGCCAGGGTGCAGCATTTTGTCCTCTGTCCGGGCGACTGTGGCCAGCTGCACCGGGGGGTCACACAACACGTCGTACGCCGCGAGGGCGGTACTCGTGTTCTGGGACGGTCCTGTTCTCGTTTTTGCAGCGAGGACGGGAGTGAGGACCTGCCGGTGCGCTTTGGGGCAGCCAGCGCTAGCTGGTGCGGTGTTGGTGGGTAGGTGGCTGCTGTCGTCGGTGCTGAGGTGGTGGCAGCCGGAGAAGGTTTCTCCGCCGACGGCACCGTCAGTGCCACCTGTGATCCGGGCCTCCGGCTCTTTGGCTTTAATGGCTGGTTCTCGTCCCCCGCGTGGGGACGTGAACGAGGGCCTTCCAGCGGTAGCATTCGCCCTGGGGCCATCGCTGATGCTGTCTTGCCGTCCAAGACGGAGGTCGTTGCCGCGCTGTTGGCGCAGCGGTCGGCGGCGAGCCACCTGGAGTTTGTCGTCCCGCAGGCCCTCCGATGTGGAGGTTGTTCATACCCGCGGGAGTGGAACCGGAGTTCCGTTTGTAATGGCACCTTGAGTGCCGGTGTATGTTCATTGTGGCTGTCGGGGCCTGAACATCTGGGTATTTGCGCATGAGGTCGTGCCTCTTCCTCATTTCGAGCGCCGAGACTCGCCTATCGGCTAGCCGAACCGCTTAACCGAGTGTGAGTTGCCCTGTGCGGAAGGTGACGAGTGAGGTATCCGTATCCCGGAGGCGTAGGAGTCCCTCGGCTCGGTCGGCCTTGCCGCCCAAGGCTTCTCTTGCTCAGTTATAGAACCCTCGGCTGCTCTGTGATGAGCCGAAGTCGGAGGCAGCGGTGTCAGCGTGGACAGAGGCGGAGTCGGCTCGAGAAGAGGCTTCGTCGGCCCGGGGGCACGTGGCTTCCCTGGCCAAGGAGGCGCGGCAGCGGCGGCTAGAGCCTGGCCAGGTCATCCGCTAGCGGGACCAACCCCAAAGTCACGCTGCCGAGGCCGTGAGCCGGGCTGATTCCTCGGGGGACAGCTGGCTGAGGCTACGGAGTGGCCGGTCGAGGTGTTTGCCCGGGCTAAGACCCTTGCGGAGACCTTGGCTATGATGGCCCGAGCTTGGTGCTGGCGTCCTCCTTCGAGGTGGAGATCCTTCCGCCCGTGTCGCCGTCTGAGGCCGGGCCAGATTCCGCCGAAGGTGGAGACGACGCCGAGGGTGCTGCTGCTCCCTCTGTTGATGTCTGAACCAACAGGGAGAGTTTGTCTGTAGTGTGCGTATGTTTTTTGCGGCCACCGAGGCCCAAACATATTATTGTCGTGTTGTAAAGCTGCGTTTCCTTTCCTCTTGTTTCGAGTATTAGAACTTGTTCGTCGGTAGCAGAATCGTTTATCCGAGCGAGAGTTACTTTTCACGGAAGGTGATGAGTGAGGTATCCGTATCCCGGAGGCGTAGGAGTCCCTCGGCTCGGTCGGCCTCGCCGCTTACGTGCACTCTTTCTTGTTCGTAGGATCTGTTATCGATATAGTCGAGAAGGCACAAAAATCGTTCTGGCAGAAAAGTTTTCGAGCGTTTAGACTTGTTCGGTCAGCAGAATCGCTTATCCGAGCGTGAGTTACTTATCGCAGAAGGTGATGAGTGAGGTATCCGTATCCCGGAGGCGTAGGAGTCCCTCAGCTCGGTCGGCCTTGCCGCTTACGTGTACTCCGTCGTTTTCAGGATCCAGCTATCGAAGCAGTCGAAAAGCGCGAAAGATGTTCTGACAGAAAGACTTTTTCTGAGGAAAATTTTGACGCAGAGGGGGTTCCCCCCTTCTAGCCCCCGAGGGAGGGTCGGGCTTTGCCGAGGCAAGGCTGACCCTTCCTTGACGGTTAGACTCTATTTGAGTATGTAAAGAAAACGAGGCATATGAACGACTTGAAAACATCTTAAGGGTAAAAGCGACGTAGTTGTCGAATGTTCCAAGCGTTGCTGTAGACCTCGCCTCGATTGTTGGCCAGCTTGTATGTCCTGGCTTCAAAATCTTGGCGATGATGAACGGCCCTTCCTAGGGGGGAGTAAGCTTGTGGCGCCCTCGGGCGTCTTGCCGCAGCCGAAGCACCAAGTCTCCTACTTGGAGGTCTCGGGGCCGAACCCCTCGGGCATGGTAGCGTCGCAGAGACTGCTGATATCTCGCCGAGTGTAGCAAGGCCACGTCCCGAGCCTCTTCTAGCTGGTCTAGCGAGTCTTCTTGGCTGGTCTGGTTGCTTTGGTCATCGTACGCCCTTGTCCTCGGGGAACCGTATTCTAAGTATGTGGGCAAGATAGCCTCGGCCCCGTAGACTAGAAAGAACAGCGAGAAACCCGTGGCCCGGCTTGGCGTCGTCCTCAGACTCCAGACCACCGAGGGTAGTTCCTTCATCCACCGCTTGCCGAACTTGTTGAGGTCGTTGTAGATCCTCGGTTTAAGTCCCTGCAGAATCATGCCGTTGGCACGCTCCACCTGCCCATTTGTCATGGGGTGAGCCACGGCGGCCCAGTCCACACGGATGTGGTGGTCCTCGCAGAAGTCCAGGAACTTCTTGCCAGTGAACTGGGTGCCATTGTCGGTGATGATGGAGTTTGGGACCCCGAAGCGATGGATGATGTTGGTGAAGAAAGCCACCGCCTGCTCGGACCTGATGCTCGTTAGGGGCCAGACCTCGATTCACTTGGATTATTTGTCGATGGCGACCAGTAGGTGCGAGAAGCCCCCGAGTGCCTTCTGCAAGGGACCGACGAGGTCCAGACCCCATACAGCGAACGGCCAGGTGATGGCTATTGTCTGCAGGGCCTGAGCGGGCAGGTGCGCTTTGTCTCGTGTAGAATTGACACCCCTGGCAGGAGCGTACAATCCTAGTGGCATCGGCCACCGCGGTTGGCTAGTAGAAGCCTTGTCGGAAGGCGTTCCCAACGAGGGCTCGAGGTGCTGCGTGGTGACCGCAAGCCCCCGAGTGTATCTCTTGCAATAGCTCCTGCCCTTCGGCGATGGATATGCATCGTTGGAGAATGCCTGAGGGGCTGCGGTGGTAGAGCTCCTTTTCATCACCCAGTAAGACGAACAACTTGGCGCGCCGTGCCAGTCGCCGAGCTTCGACTTTGTCAAGGGGGAGCTCTCCTCGGTGGAGATATTGCAGGTACGGTGTCTGCCAGTTCCGATTAGGCGTGACCCCATTCCGCTCTCCCTCGATGCGCAGTGCCTCACCCTCGGCGGCCGAGGCCTCCTCGGGCTCGGGCGTGTCGTCGGTCTTGACGGAGGGTTGATGTATGTCTTTGGAGAAGACGTCTGGGGGAACCGTTGTCCACCCCGAGGCTATTTTAGCCAGCTCATCCGCAGTCTTGTTGTAGCGTCGAGCGACGTGGTTGAGCTCGAGCCCGTAGAACTTGTCTTCCAGGCGCCAAACCTCGTCGCAGTAGGCCTCCATCTTCCTATCGCGGTAGTGGGAGTTCTTGATGACTTGATCAATGACAAGCTACGAGTCGCTACGAGCGTCGAGGCGCCGAACCCCTAGCTCGATGGCGATGCGAACCAGAGCTTCGTACTCGACCACGTTGTTTGACGCCGGGAAATGGAGGCGCAGCACGTAGCGGAGGTGCTTCCCGAGGGGTGAGATGAAGAGCAGGCCCGCGCCGGCTCCTGTTTTCATCAGCAACCCATCGAAGTACATGGTCCAGAGTTCCGGTTGGATCGGAGCTGTTGGTAGCTGGGTGTCGACCCATTTAGCCACGAAGTCCACCAAGACTTGGGACTTGATGGCCTTCCGAGGAGCGAACGAGATTGTCTCGCCCATGATCTCCACCGCCCACTTTGCTATCCTACCCGAGGCCTCTCGGCACTGGATGATCTCCCCCAGGGGGAAGGATGACACCACAGTCACCGGATGAGACTCGAAGTAGTGTCGCAACTTTCGCCGCGTCAGAATTACTGCGTACAGTAGCTTCTGAATTTGCGGGTAGCGGATCTTGGTCTCAGATAGCACTTTGCTGATGAAGTAGACCAGCCTCTGGACGAGCAGTGCATGCCCTTCTTCTCGTCTCTCGACTATGATCGCGGCGCTGACCACCTGAGTGGTCGCGACTATGTAGATCAAGATGGCTTCTCCAGCAGCGGGGGGCACCAAGATGGGCGCACTTGTAAGGAGTGCCTTTAAGTTTCCGAGGGCTTCCTCTGCCTTGGGGGTCCAAGAGAAGCGCTCGGTCTTCCTTAAGAGGCGATACAAGGGTAGGCCCCTTTCGCCGATGCATGAGATGAAGCGGCTCAGAGCCGCAAGGCATCCCATGACCCTTTGTACTCCTTTCAAGTCTTTGATAGGCCCCATGTTGGTGACAGCCGCGATTTTCTCTGGGTTGGCCGATGCCCCGCTCAGAGACGATGAACCCCAGGAGCATGCCTCGGGGGACTCCGAAGACACACTTCTCGGGATTGAGTTTCATGCCCTTCGCCCTCAGACACTTGAATGTTGTTTCAAGGTCCGAGAGGAGGTCGGAGGCTTTCCTTGTCTTGACTATGATGTCATCGACGTAAGCCTCGACCGTTCGGTTGATGTGCTCTCCAAACACGTGGTTCATGCACCTTTGGTATGTCGCGCCAGCATTCCTCAAACCAAATGGCATAGTAATATAGCAGTACATGCCAAAAGGTGTGATGAAAGAAGTCGTGAGCTGGTCGGACTCTTTCATCTTGATTTGGTGATACCTTGAGTAGGCGTCGAGGAATGACAGGGTTTCGCACCCAACAGTGGAATCCACGATTTGATCGATGCGAGGCAGAGGGTAGGGAACCTTCGGACATGCTTTGTTTAGACCAGTGTAGTCTACACACATCCTCCACTTCCCACCTTTCTTTTTCACAAGCACAGGGTTGGCTAACCATTCGGGATGGAATACCTCTTTGATGAACCCTGCAGCCATCAGCTTGTGGATCTCCTCGCCTATGGCTCTGCGCTTTTCTTCGTCGAAACGGCGCAGAGGCTGCTTCACGGGTCGGGCTCCAGCTCGGATATCCAGCGAGTGCTCGGCGACATCCCTCGGTATGCCAGGCATGTCCGAGGGACTCCACACAAAAACTTCGACATTCGCGCGGAGAAAGTCAACGAGCACTGCTTCCTATTTGGGGTCGAGCTTGGAGCCAATCCGGACTTGCTTGCATGCATCGTTGCTGGGGTCGAGAGGGACGGACTTAACCGCCTCTGCTGGCTCGAAGTTGCCGGCGTGGCGCTTCGCATCAGGCACCTCCCTGGAGAGGCACTCCAGGTCGGTGATGAGGGCCTCGGATTTGGCGAGGGCTTCAGCGTACTCCACGCACTCCACGTCGCATTCGTACGCGTGTCGGTACGTGGATCCGACGGTGATGACCCCATTGGGGCCCGACATCTTGAGCTTGAGGTAGGTGTAGTTGGGGACGGCCATGAACTTGGTGTAGCACGGTCTCCCCAGCACCATGTGGTAGGTTCCTCGGAACCCGACCACCTCGAACGTGAGGGTTTCCTTTCGGAAGTTGGAGGGAGTCCCAAAGCAGACAGGCAGATCGAGTTGTCCAAGGGGCTGGACGCGCTTCCCGGGGATGATCCCGTGAAAGGGCACCGCACCGGCCCGGATCATGGACAGATCGATCTCCAAGAGCCCGAGGGTCTCGGCGTAGATGACGTTGAGGCTGCTGCCTCCGTCCATGAGGACCTTGGTGAGCCTGACGTTGCCGATGATGGGGTCGACAACGAGCGGGTACTTTCTTGGGCTCGGCACGCAGTCGGGGTGGTCGCCTTGGTCGAAGGTGATGGGCTTGTCGGACCAGTCTAGGTAGACTGGCGCCGCCACCTTTACCGAGCAGACCTCCCGGCGCTCCTGCTTGCAGTGCTGAGCCTAGGAGTTCACCACTCGCCCACCGTAGATCATGAAACAGTCGCGGACCTCGGGGAACTCCTCTGCCTTATCGCCCTCCTCCTTGTCGTTGTCATGGCCTTTGCCACCATCCGCCGGGGGCCCGGCCTTATGGAAGTAGCGCTGAAGCATGATGCATTCCTCAAGGGTGTGCTTAACGGGACCCTGATGATAGGGGCATGACTCCTTGAGCATCTTGTCGAACAGGTTGGCCCCTCTGGGAGGCTTCCGAAGGTTCCTGTGCTCGGCGGCAGCGACAAGATCTGCGTCGGCGGTGTCGCGTTTTGCTTGCGACTTCTTCTTGCCTTTCTTCTTCGTGTCGCGCTGAGCGGACGCCTCGGGGACGTCTTCCTGCTGGCGTCTTTGAGGCTGCTTGTCCTTCCGGAAGATGGCCTCAACCGCCTCCTGACCAGAGGCGAACTTGGTGGCGATGTCCATCAACTCGCTCGCCTTGGTGGGAGTCTTGCGACCCAGTTTGCTCACCAGGTCGCGGCAAGTGATGCCGACGAGGAACGCCCCTATGACGTCTGAGTCGGTGATGTTGGGCAGCTCGGTGCACTACTTCGAAAATCGTCGGATGTACTCCCGCAGGGATTCCCCTGGCTGCTGGTGGCAGCTTTGGAGATCCCAAGAGTTCCCAGGGCGCACGTACATGCTCTGGAAGTTTCCAGCGAAGGCTTTGACCAGGTCGTCCTAGTTGGAAATCTGCGCAGGAGGCAGATGCTCCAGCCAGGCTCGGGCGGCGTCGGAGAGGAACAGGGGGAGGTTGCGAATGATGAGGTTGTCATCGTCCGTTCCACCTAGCTGGCAGGCCAGCCGGTAGTCCGCAAGCCACAGCTCCGGCCTCGTTTCCCCCGAGTACTTAGTGATGGTAGTCGGGGCTCGGAAACGGGGCGGGAACGACGCCCATCGTATGGCCCGGCTGAAGGCTTGCAGACCAGGTGGTTCAGGCGAGGGGCTCCGATCCTCCCCACTGTCGTAGCGTCCCCCACGCTTGGGGTAGTAGCCTCGGCGCACCTTTTCGTTGAGGCGGGCTCGACGGTCGTGGCGATGGTGCTCGTTGCCGAGGCGACCTAGGGCTGCAGGCGTCGCGTCGCGCGTGCGCCCGGTGTGGATCGAGGCTTTCCACATGAATCGGGAAGTCGCGACGCGATGCTCCGGGGGGTACCCTTGCCTTCGGAGAGGCAGAGCTCTCGGCCCATCGGACCGTGGCATCCTCCAGGAGATTCTTGAGTTCTCCCTGGATACGCCACCCCTCGGTGGTGGATGGCTCCGGCATCTCTCGGAGTAGTATTGCCGTTGCAGCCAGGTTCTGGCTGACCCCACTAGAAGCCAGGGGCAGCCTTGCCCTGGCATCGTCAGTGATACGACGCTGGACGTCCTGGGCCTGATGACGCGCTTCTCCGGCTAGTGCTCGACCTGCCCACTCCTGCTCGATGTTTTGCCGGAGCTGCACAAGTTGTCCTGCTTCCTCGTTGAGCTTGGCCTGCATCTCGCAGGATTTGCTCGAGCTGTGTGTCCTGACCCCCCCGCAGGGACTGGGACCACAGCTAGCTCCCGCAGGATGTCAACGCGAGGCGCAGGCCCAGGAGGATCATCGTCCTCCGGCATACCAAGGTGGTTGCCTTCGTTGTGACCCCCTAGATCGACGTGGAAACATTCGCGACTTGGGCCACAACCTTCATCGTCAAGGTTGTGGCCATCATCGGAGCAATGGGAGAGGCAGTAGTCGCATGCGGTCATGAAGTCTCGCATGGCACTAGGATTACCGAGCCCGGAGAAATCCCAACCAGAGTCGGGCTCGTCGTCTTCCTCGGAGCCCGGGGCCCGTAGGTCGAGACGGTCGTCAGTCGGTCCCAGGTTGACCACATATGGTACCCCGGAAGGTTAGGATATGCCTTTATGAAAGCGCTCACCGAAGCGGGATCGCTTGGTGGATTGAAGCTGAATCTAAAAGGCACAGGGTGGAAAACGGACGGTACCTCTCGATCGATGGACGGTGACGAAGTCGCGTCGAGGACGGACTGCACCGTTATCTCAGGCATGAGGCTAACGCCCAGTAAGTCCTCCACGAGTGTGCTAGCGTCATCTGTCCGCTTGGGGTTGGAGTGCTGCGGGGAAACGACGCTCTTCGTCGTCTCAGGCGCGAGGTCAACGCCCGACATGTCCCCCGCTGGGGTGCCGGCGTCGTCGACTTGCTCGATAGCCGATGAGGTGCCACCTCTTTCTTGGCCACGGTTGCCCCGCCTCCTCCTCTTGCGGCGAGGAAGGCGACGGGACAAACCCGGATGCTGCTCTTCCGCCTGGGGAAGACGTCGCCGATTCCGCCGCCGCCGGGCGGGCTGACGGCCGTCGTTGTCGCCGCCGCGCTGCGGGGGAAGGAGTACCATGTCGTAGCTGCCATCGAGGGACATGAACTCGAGACTCCCGAAATAGAGCAGCGTCCCGGGCTGAAGAGGTTGCTGGAGACTACCCATCTGGAACTCAACGGGAAGTTGTTCGTCAACACGCAGCAGGCCCCTACCTGGCGTGCCAACTGTCGGCATTTCGACCCCGGGGGGTCCCTGGACCGACGATTAAAATTGTCGCTTCGTGCCCCACCCAGATGGGTTGGCGCGAGATGGAACACAAGGGGGAAAACCGCAGCTCGTGTTATCCTGCGCCAGAGTGGGTGCACTTGCAGTAGGTATTACAAGCGTTCGCGTGGGAGAGAGAGAGAGCCAGTTCGTCAGCCCGTCCTCCCTCTCATATGAGGGCCCTGAACCTTCCTTTTATAGATGCAAGGAGAGGGTCCAGGTGTACAATGGGAGTGTAGCAATATGCTAACGTGTCCGGCAGAGAGGAGCCAGAGCCCTATGTACATGCCAACGTGGCCGTCGAAGAGGTGCTAGAGTCCTGTGTACGCGGTGTCGTGGCCGTCGGAGGAGCGTTTGAGCCCTGTAGAAGCACAGCTGTTGGGGCTGCTGGGACCTTGCTGATGTCTCCTTGCTTCCGTAGGGGGCTGAGAACCACCGTCGTCATGGACGTACACGGGGAGCCATCATTACTTGTTACCGGGGCGAGCCTGGATGGGACGCCGGTCTTGTTCCCCCATAGCCTGAGCTAGCTAGGGGTAGTGTAATGATGTACCCCCTGCGGCGTGGTCGGTTCGAGCCCAATGCGAGCGAGGCGGAGACACCTCCTGAGGCCGAGGCCGGGGTCGGACGAGGACGCGATTCCTCCCGAGGTTGAGGTTGAGGCCGGGCCCTGGGGTCGGGCGAGGCGGAGACTACCTTCCGAGGTCGAGGTTGAGGCCGAGCCCTGGGGTCGGGCGAGGCGGAGACCACCTTCCGAGGCCGAGGTTGAGGCCGAGCCCTGGGGTCGGGCGAGGCGGAGACCACCTTCCGAGGCCGAGGCGGGGGCCGAGCCCTGGGGTCGGGCGAGGCGGAGACTTCCTCCTGAGGCCGAGGCCCAAGGTCGGGTGAGGCAGAGCTTCTTGTTGCGCCTGAGGCTGGACTTAGCTATTGTTAGCCTTACCCTGGCGAGTGGCACAGTAGTCGGAGAGGGGCGAGCGATGCTGTTTTCCTGTCAGGTCAGTCAGTGGGAGGGCAAAGTTACTGCAGTCACTTCGACCTTGCCGAGTGAGGCACGCGTGTCAGGATAAGATGTCAGACAATCCTTGCATTGAATGCGCCTGCGATACGGTCGATTGGTGAGGTGATTTGGCCAAGGTTGCTTCACTGCGAAGCCTGCCCGAGCTGGGCTTCGGGTGAGTCGAGGGTGCGCCCGTTGCTGAGGAGGCCCTCGGGCGAGGCGTGAATTCGCCTGGGACTACTGTTCTCGCCCGAGGCTGGGCTCGGGTGAGGCGAGATTGCGTCCCTTGAGTAGACGAAGCCTTGACCTGAATTGCACCCATCAGTCTCTGCAGTTTGTGCTGATGGTGATTACTAGCCGAGTTTAGGAGTGTTGGGGGTACCCCTAATTATGGTACCCGACAGTTTGAGAGAGGGAAAGGGTTGAAAGAGACCCGATCTTTGTGACCACCTCAACGGGGAGTAGGTTTGCAAGAACCGAACCTCGGTAAAACAAATCACTGTGTCATTCACTCTTATTCGCTTGTGATTTGTTTTCGCCCTGTCTTTCGGACTCGTTTATATTTCTAACACTAACCTCGGCTTGTAGTTGTGCTTAAACTTTATAAATTTCATATTTGCCTATTCACCCCCCCTCTAGGCGACTTTCACATACGCTTGAAGGTATTCCTCGTGGTCTTGCGTGCACTGGTACAAAGCCTGAGTAGTGACTGGTTTTGTCTAAAACCCTTGGAAAATGGTGATTAGCATATCCTTAAGCTTCTGCCATGACGTGATTTTCCCTGGCCAGAGAGAAGAGTACCAAGTTTGTGCAACACTTTTGACTACCATGACGAAGGATTTCACCAGGACTGCAGTGTTGCCCCCATATGAAGATATGGTTGCCTTGTAACTCATTAGAAACTGATTCGGGTCTGAGTGCCCATCATACATAGGGAGCTAGGGTGGCTTGTATGATGGGGGCCATGGGGTAGCCTGCAATTCTGCTGCTAGAGGAGAAGCATCATCAAAAGCAAAATTGCCATGATGGAAATCATCATACCATTCATCGTTGTTGTATCAATTATCCTGACGAAGGTCTCTGTGTTGAGGCCTTCGGTCTTGATCATCTTGGGTGATATGATGCATTTCCTCAGCGGCCTCATCAATCTTCTTCTGAAGATCGATGAGACGAAGTATCTTTTCCTTTTTCCTCTAGACCTATTGATGAATGGCTTCGAGGTCCCTAATTTCTTGGTCCAAGTCCTCCTCCTGAGGTGTCGGATTGGTAGCCTTCCTTTTTTGGCTCCTGGCTTCACGTAATGTTTCTTGATTGATGTCCAGTGGCTGCAGCGCAACCCCTAGCCCTGAAGACTTCTTCAGCGGCATGACGAAGGTCACAGCTTGCCGAAGGTGGTCAAATGAGTTCACCGGAGGTGGGCGCAAATGTTGGTCACTTGTTCTCAAATGCTATGAGTTAAGAACAAGGCAACACAAATGTTAATGGTTAAAGACCTTCGTCCTTCGAAGCATTATCTCCCTTAGGTTATAATGATCTTCAGACGAAGGGTATGAAGGACAAACCTTCATCATCTCAATATGTAATAATAAAAAGCAGGAACATAGGGGACATATAAAGAATTTGAATGATAATATCAAATCATTAGATTATCTATATTCTCATTATATGATCATGAACAAACATTAATAATATTGAATTACATTTGTACCTTCGGCTTGATAGAAGGTAAGAATCCAAGAGCGATGTGCGAGTGATTACAAGTCAGCGTGAACAGTATTGTGTTACTGTTCATCTATTTATAAGCATAGGACGTAGCCCGGGTAAAATTACATTTATGTCCCTGACATTTACTATTAGCTAAATAGTAAGCTGTCAAGGGCTAAGCTGTCTTTTCCCTTTTAAGTCGGTTTCATTCTCCATCATCGTCTTTGCGCTAAGCCGAAGCTCCTTCGTCCACAGTTTCGGAACTGGTTCATCCTTCTTCCACGTTACGCCTATCAAACCATGTACACCTCCATCCCAAAGCCGAAGCTTCCTGTGACAGTATATTATACAAAAAGACATGTTAGTCGTGTTTTGAGGACCTTCAGAAGACAAAGGCCCCCAACACTCGGCCACTGTTTTCTGAGTCTAAGGCATTTTGCAAAAAACCCCCTCGGATTTGGCTAAATCGCGTGCGAGATCCTTCTTCCTCGGAATAGAGAGAGAAAGAGAGACGCGAGCACGATCGGTCATCGGCTTACTGGCGGTGAAGTTGGCCACGCGAAGTGGCGGACAGGTGTGATCTATGAAAGCGAACTCGTCGGTGGTCTTGGCTCGGCGGGTCGCGGATGGAGAAGTCTGGTCCACGCGCGCCGCCGGAGACCAACGAGCGGCAACATCGACGGTGGTGCTCTGATCATCCTTCAGCTCGGGAAAAAGGGTGTTGAGATGGCACACGAGATGGTGATGCAGATGCGGCTTGGTTCGTGGGCTACGGTGGTCAGTGGAGGCGCGGGAGCGAGCTAGTTTGTGGTGGCCTTGGCGTACGGCGTCAGGTCGAAGACGAATCGAGAGTGAGTGAGTGAGTCGAGCGAGAGTGGAGAGAGAGAATGAGTGAGAGCATGGTGGAGTGCTCGACAAAATGAGCCTGGCGCGACAGCTGGCTTGTCCTTGCGCGTGGACAAAGCGCGGCGCGGAGAAGGGCGCAGCGCACATGCGTCCCGGCGCGCGACACGTGATTCTTGCCATCCTGCAGGCGCGAGTGAGACAAAACGCGAGCACGAAGCATCACCTAGCTTCAGCCGATTTGCTCCCCTCTCTACCGACTACAACTTTGCTATAGGGATTAGGGTGATTTAGTGTCTAAAATTTAAATTATAAGTCTCCAAACTTTGGTTTGTCAGCATTGCGCAAAACAGTGGAAACTGGCCGTCTAATCGTGTCAAAACATGTCAAACGGATTCAAAAGTTTACAAACTTTTTATATGGAGTGCCCTAAGTAATTCTCTACAGTTTTTGTAATTGTGGCAAAGTGATTTGAAGATTATTTATTTTTGAACGTGCTGAAGTTTGAAAAGAGGTATAAGATTAGACTTAGAAAAATCAGGGTTGTCCCCATTTCCTTTTTGGTTTATGAAGAAACTTCATTCATCAAGGACACTGACACCAAATCACATCATCACATATAATTTAAGAAACTATCCTTACCTCATGTTGGGGCGAAGGCGAAGACGCCACCCTTTGCTCGATGCCTTTGCCAGACTCGCTGCACCGACGGAGACAAGACGACTGGCAGACTTTACCCTTCGTCCCACGCGTTGCAGGACGAAGGCCTATGACGAGGTCGTCCCATCCCGCAGCCTCGTCCAACATGGAGGCCCACGCGTGATCCGGCCCATTATAACAGGCCCTGCGTGGCTGCTACGCATTACGGGCCTAATTTGTAAAGGCTTCCCTGTAATTATAGTCTGTAACCCTGCTTTATGGGAATATTCCGGGGATAACCTGGGCGCCTGAGGGCACATACGTCCTTAACTCAAGATGCTGGGCTCTCAGGCACCTATAAATACCCCCGCACAGTGCCCTTGAGAGGCTAGATTAACAGAGCTATTGTCATCTCGAGTTAAAACCTTGTTTACGTTGCTTTCACTCCCCCGTTGGATCAACTTGCCCAGGAGAGCAAGTTCCAACATTTGGCGCTCACCGTTCGTGCTACGAAAAAACCACCCGCGATGGCACCCAAGAGCTCGAAGGCTGACGAGGCTGCGAAGGCAGCACTGCTGACCGAGAAAAAGGGCAAGGCCCTTGTCGACACCACCCACCAAGAGGCCTGCGAAGACGACGCACTCAGCAAGAGGCAGCGCAACGAACAACCCACTCCCGAAGGTAGTCTCTGCACCTGCAGCTCTGGAGGACAACCGCAACTCCCCCCAGGCTTCGCTCCACCGGAGGGCGCGGACGCCACCGAGGACGGCGAAGTCATCGGCGTTTCAGCAGAAGAGCAGCTACAGTTGCGCGCCTTGCGCATCAAGAACCGCAACCTCCAGAAGCAAAAAGAGATCCTCGAGGCCAAGTGCCAACGTGTGTCTGCACAAGCCAAGGTGCGACAGATGATACGCGACAAAGAGCAGAAGGCTCAGGAGCTTGAACAAGAGATCGCGCTCATGCAGCGCGAAGGCCAACTCGGCCTGCAACACGGCCCACCCCTCCAACAGCACGCACAAATCGAAGACCTGTTCATCCCTCAACGCAGACACGCCATCCCACACGCCGCGACATTCCAAGGTGTCAACTACCTTGACGAGCGAAGTCCCCTGGTGCCACACCTGCAAGTGTCACCATGGCCCGCCAACTTCATGGCAGGGACCTATCCCAAGTACAACGGCAGCACTGACCTAGCACAGTACATCATGAGCTATCAGGTCGTTGTTGCATCATCCGAAGGGGACGACGCCACGATGGCCAAGTCATTCATCATCGCCCTCGAAGGCCTAGCCCTCACCTGGTACACCAGGTTGCCCCCATTGTCCATCGACTCCTGGAGAAGTCTCCGGGACAAATTCTTGCTCAACTTCCAAGGGTACCGCCCAGACACCGACGCCTTGGCTGAACTTTCACTCTGCAAGCAGCTGCAAAGAGAGACTCTGCGGGAGTACTACCGTAAGTTTCTGACCCTCAAGTCACAACTGCCCTCGGTCGATGACCGAATCGCCATCCAATACGCCATCAGTGGCCTTCGGGCCGGTGTCCTTTACAGCCACTGCATCAGGGATCCACCCAGGAACCTCCAGGAGCTGTATCAGCTATTTGAGAAATACGCCAGATCCAAAGAGCTCCACCAGCACAAAGTCGAGTCTCAAAGGAAACCCAAAGACCCTCCGCAGTCCAGCCGCACGTGGACGAGGCCCTCGCAGGCAGACTCCGGTCGGGACGGCCGCAATCAGCAGCAGGTGCACAACATCGCCAACCAGCACCCCGCTGGCGAGGCCCCTTGCCGCCAGGAGTATCCCCCAGGGCCGCAAAAACGGAACTCGCGGTCGGAGCTGGGGACGTGCGCAGCAGCCGCGCAGATTTTACTGCTTGTTTCACGGCGAAGACTGCGTGCACCCTACAAGAGACTGCCCAGAGACGAAGGCCACCAGAGACAGGATGACACGGGCGCAACCAGCCGATAACCCTAGAGTTGTCGCGCACACATATCAGCAACCCCCTCAGCCATACAACCACGGCCCCGCTCCGCATCCACCGCACCACGCATACCAACACCACCAGGAGGTAAAAATCATACCTCCCCCACACCCACCTCCACACCAGCAACAGCAAAACATCCACCACCCCCAAGCCCCAAAGCAAGAAGACTTCGCCGATCAGCCGTATCGCGGAGTCATTCACATGATCACTGGGGGGTCCAGCGCCGACTTCGACACAAAGCGGCAGAAGAGGGACCATTACCGCAGCATCAACCACGTCGCCATCACCGGTCCAGTCGTGCAGACAAAGTGGTCCCATGTGCCATTGACCTTCGACGCCCGAGACATCGATCTGCGCAGCACACCCCACATCGACGCCATGGTTATCAACTGCAGCGTGGTAGGCTGGGACCTGCACAAAGACTTAGTCAACAATGGCAGCCAGGCGGATATCATTTTTCTCCATGCCTTCGATCGCATGGGCCTAAGCCACAACCTGCTCAAGCCTTCGGACAACCCACTGTACGGCTTCGGCGGCAAGGGCACCTTTCCTGTCGGCAAAATAGAGTTACCTCTCTCCTTTGATGTAGCACCCAATGCCCGAAGTGAGCAAGTCACGTTTGACATCGTCGACATGGTGTACTCGTACAACGCCATAATGGGCCGGGGCTCCATCAACAAGTTTGAGGCAGCCATTCACGGACTTTACCTGTGCATGAAGATCCCAGGTCCGCAAGGCGCCATCAAAGTCTACGGCAACCAGCAGGCTGCGCGTAACATAGAAAGAGACTTCGTTCCCGGACAAAGATACGTACACTGCCTCACGACCCAGCGCGAGGTCCTCAAGTCTGCCAGCCCAACCGCCAAAGAACATGACAAAGCATAGCTGCAGAGCAACGACGGGACCAAGACTGTTCCCCTCGACCAGGCAATGCCCAAGCAGACGGTTATTATCAGCGAAGACCTCACTTTGCATGACGAGGAGAGACTCCTCTGCTGTCTGTCCAAGAATAAAGACGTCTTCGCCTGGTCCGCCCTCGACCTGGTCGGAGTCAGTCGCTCCATCATCGAGCACAGCTTAGGAATCGACCCTTCGGTGAGGCCGAAGAAACAGTGGCTGCGTAAGATGTCTGACGAGAAGACAGAAGCCGCCAAGGCCGAGGTACATTGCCTGTTTGAAGCCAAATTTATCGAGCCAATTGCCTACCCTACATGGCTCGCCAACATAGTGATGGTGCAGAAGAAGAGCGGCAAACGGCGGATGTGCATCGACTTCACCAGTCTTAACAAGGTCTGCCCCAAGGACAACTTCCCGCTGCCTCGGATCGACAAAATCGTCGATAGTGCGGCCGGGTGCGAAGTCATGTCACTGCTTTATTGCTTCTCCGGCTACCATCAAATATATATGAAGGAGGAAGACAAGGCAAGCACCAGCTTCATAACACCCTTCGACACGTATTGCTTCATCATAATGCCGGAGGGACTTAAGAACGCTGGGTCCACTTTCTCTCGGCTCACCAAAACGGTGCTCGAGGGCCAAGTCGACAGAAACATATTTACGTATGTGGACGACATCGTCGTCGCCAGCAGAAGCAAGGAAGACCATCTGGCTGACCTCGCCGAAACATTTGCGAACATGCGAGACACATGACTTCGCCTAAACCCCGAAAAGTGCGTCTTCGGCGTTCGCCAGGGGAAAATATTGGGCTACCTGGTGTCGCACCGCGGGATCGAAGCCAATCCAACCAAAATTCAGACCATCATCAACATGACACCCCCGTAGTCAGCCAGAGACGTCCAACGACTGACAGGCAGATTGGCCACCCTCAACAGATTCATCTCCAAATCCGCAGAGCGAAGTCTGCCTTTCCTCAAAACACTCCACGGCGCAAAAGACTTCGCATGGGGACCAGAGCAGGCGGCGGCCTTCACCTCATTGAAGCAGTACCTGTCAGAATTGGCGATTCTTACAAGCCTAGACCCCTCGCTACCACTGTTGCTCTACATCGCAGCTTCGCCGCATGCGGTCAGCGCAGCACTGGTTCAAGAGCATAACATAGAGGGCTCGTTCAGGCAATGTCCAGTTTATTACGTCTCCGAAGTACTCACGACATCAAAATGCAATATGACGGAACTGGAAAAAATCGCCTATGCAGTTGTTATGGCTTCGCGCAAATTGCGCCATTATTTTGAAGCGTTCAAGGTCCGGGTCACCTCAGATAGAGGACTCGACGAATTGTTTAGAAACCCTGAGGCATCAGTCCGGATTGCCAAATGGGCGGCCGAACTCTCCGGCTACCACATCACATTCGAACCCAGGACAACCATCAAGTCACAAGTCCTGGCAGACTTCGTCGTCGACTGGACTGGGCCAATAACACAGCCGGACACGTCCGCAGAGAGGGTATGGACAATCCATTGCGACGGCGCATGGTGCCATGCGGGGGCAGGCGCCGCTGCAGTCATTACTTCACCCACAGTGGTCAAGCACAGATACACAGCACGCCTCAACTTTGCTTTGGAGTCTGACAGATGCACCAACAATATAGCAGAATATGAAGCTGTCATCCTCGGCCTTCGCATGCTAAGAGCGCTTGGTGTCACCACCTGCATCATCAGAACAGACTCCAAGGTAGTCGCCGGCCAAGTCGAGAAGGACTACGCAGCGAAGGACCCCGCACTTATGCAGTACCTCGCGGCTATCCGCAGTCTCGAAAGACAATTCAAAGGTTTTACCTTGCAGCATGTGGACCACGCCAAAAATGTGGAGGCCGACGCATTGGCCAAGGCAGCCGCTAGAGGCGAAGCCCTGCCCTCCGACGTATTCTACCATGTCATCGGCACGCCAGCCGTCCGCAGCCCATAGGGGCTCCAAATAACCAATGACAACGAAGGCCACCGCATAGTCAACCTCATCATGACTGAAGACTGGCGGGCACCAATAACCCTGTTCCTGT
Organism: Zea luxurians; assembly: GCA_029449295.1. Lineage (NCBI taxonomy): Eukaryota > Viridiplantae > Streptophyta > Magnoliopsida > Poales > Poaceae > Zea > Zea luxurians. The sequence goes on along the minus strand of JAOPSE010000005.1, from coordinate 3,791,848 downwards.
AGGGGTACTATCATCCAACCGATATCAATGAGGCCAAGCGCCTCAAACATCGAAGCCGGGACTTCGCACTAATCGAAGGCCAGCTTTACAAGAAGGGGGTCAGTCAACCCATGCTTAAATGTGTCACCGAGACCGAAGGCGTCCAAATTCTGCGCGAAGTGCACAGCGGGACTTGCGGCTCTCACGCAGGGCCCAGGGCCCTAGCCGCAAAGGTGATCCGTCAAGGTTTCTACTGGCCCGCCATGATCTGCACTGCAAATCGGGTAACATGGTCCTGTGAAGCTTGCCAGAAATTTTCTCCACGCTCGGGAAGCCCTTCGCAATTCACAAAGCTAATCGCCCACACGTGGCCCCTTCAGTGCTGGGGCCTGGACATTGTCGGACCCCTACCCACGGCCCAGGGGAACCTCAAGTTCACCTTCATCACCGTCGAGTATTTTACCAAGTGGATCGAGGCGAGGGCTGTATCCACTATAACATCGAAGACTGCCCAGAAATTCTTCTGGCAAAACATTGTTTGCCGCTTCGGAGTCCCATCCGAGCTCACAGTTGACAATGGCAAGCAATTTGACAGTCAAGACTTCAAGGATTTCTGCTTCTCCATTGGCACCAAGCTTGCCTTCGCCTCAGTGTACCACCCGCAATCCAACGGAGTCGTGGAGCGCGCCAATGGTAAAATTTTTTACAGCCGTCAAGAAAATGCTCCTCGACGACAAAAAAGGCAAATGGGCCGACCTGTTACCTGAAGCGGTCTGAGCGCTGAACACGACTGAGTGCAGGGCGACTGGGTTCACCCCTTTTCGCCTTCTATATGGATCGGAGGCCATGACCCCGCAAGAAATAAAACATGGGTCACCACGGACAGTCACGACAGCCATCCCCGACGTAGACGAGCCTAGTTCGAAGGACCTCATCGACGGAGACCGCGTCTTCGCCCTACAGGCTCTAAACAAATACCAAGCTCAAACAAAAGCATGGCGCGACCACACAGTCATCCCGAGGGAATTCAACGAAGGAAACCTCGTACTCGTCCGGACAGCTCGGACAGAGGCCCGGGGCAAGCTAAAGCCAAAGTGGGAGGGCCCTTTCATCGTCAAGGCGAAGGCGTCCCCCAGCACGTACAGGCTCGCAACGCCATCCGGCGAAGACTTAGAGCATTCTTGGAACATTGACAATCTCCGCAAATTTTTTGTTTGACTCCTCAGGGCCAGCTCGCCCTTGTAATTCGCAAAACAGCTTTATTCCGGCCCGCACTCTTTTCCTCCCGGGGGGTGAGGTTTTTAATGAGGCGGAGCCATGTAATATACACGCAAAAAATCCCTCGCAAAAAATTACAACGTCAAAAAAAGACCGCATCGACGGTCTTCGGCATTCGACAAACTCGAAGTCACCGCGAGGGGCAGCGCTGGCTACCCTCACGTGCGACACTCCGCGCAAAAGTCGCCTAAGGGTGCAGCCGGACTAGCACAACAAGTGCGCAAAACCAGTCTTCCCCAAAAGACTATCCGTGCAAAAGGCCTAAGGGTGCAGCCGGACTAGCACAACAAGTGCGCAAAAACCGAAGTCTTCCTCCAAAGACTATCCGTGCAAAAGTCGCCTAAGGGTGCAGCCAGACTAGCACAACAAAGTGCGCAAAATCGAAGTCTCCCTCAAAAGACTATCTGTGCGAAAGTCGCCTAAGGGTGCAGCCGGACTAACACAACAAGCGCGCAAAATCGAAGTCTCTCTCAAAAAACTACCCGTGCAACGACCGACTATAGGTGTCGTCGGACCGACATAATAAACGCGCTAGACCTAGTGCACAAGTCCCCTACGGGCACGACCGGATCAGCAAAGGCATACAGCCTCTTCATACAAATTATAGTTACATACGTACAGCGAGGGCATCACACCTTACATTGGTTCAACCTTCGGGATAATACCCATCTCCCTATAGTTAAACAGCATTATCCTCAGCTCCTCACCCTCAAAAAGACTTTGCAATTCCCCCTCACCTACACTCGCCCCAGCCGGCGAGGACAACAATTCCCGCTTGCCAGTCCTGTCCACACGAAGACGACCACCCTCCACCTCACTCACTCTACGCTTCGCCACCGCCCTTCGACGCCTACACCCAACACTTGGACCGGGAACTTCAGCACCCACCACACGCGGAGAAGCCTCCGCCGCAGCCACATCCAATGCCGCAAAATAATCCAAATCATTATCCGAAGACTCTTCCGCCCACACCACCGAACTCCCAGAATCATCAGACTCAAAAAACTTAGACACAGAATCACCCGAATCATTTTCCGCAACCACGGTCGAAGCCGCCACAAAATTAGCAGTATCAGTAGCGGTTGCGTGCGCAGGCCCAAAATCTTGAACCTGCGCAGCAACCAAGGTTCAGTAACACAGACAAAATTTACTAACTCCCCCACACCAACTAAGCCACCTACGAAGGCCCTGCCGCCGCCTTGGGATCCTCCGCTGCCAGCTCCGCCACCGCCTTCGGGGGGCCCTCCGCCATCGGCGCAGGGGCTGGCAAGGAGCCTTCACCAGACACAGTGGGCACAGGTCCGGCGGAGGAGCCCTCAGCAGCTTCAGGGTTGACCTCAGCCTCGGCAGCACTGGGTTGACCTCAGCCTCGGGTCGCGCGCCGTTCAGATCCCCAAGGTCTTCGACATCCTCGGCACGTGCCATCTGCAGCAACAGCACACTCATTCAGCAAACCCACACGTACCCACATTCAATCACACGAAACAACAGACAAGACTTACCTGCTCTCTCGCCCGATCAGACCGCTCCCTGACCGCCTCCCGGCTATGAGGACCCCACATCCGATCGAAGAGGGCCCCCGCAGAATCCTTCACCACAGGGTCTTCGACCTTAAAAATTTCGCGCCCAAAGTCTTCATCGGACCGGTCGAAGCCCTCATAGTGATTGCACCCCTCGTGGGACAGCGCATTCATGGCCCCTTCGTAGGTGACGAGGGAGGCAAAGGACATGAAGCCCTCCACGATGGTCGGGAGTGCCAGCAATTCCTCTTGCAGCCACTCGAGGAAGTGAAGGCCCGCCTCTCGGTCGGGCACCTTGAAGTCAGCAGTCCGTGCACCCAGCCCGCGGTATGAGTCCACGAGCTGTTTGCGCGTCCGCTCAACTTCCGAGCGCGTAGAGGCCTCGACCCTCTCCATGCGGTTGTGCAGAGCGTTGAACCACACCTCCCATTCCTCGGCGCGTCGGCTGGCGAGACTCCCCTCCGCCCGTGCCAATTTGGCCTCCGCCTGCGCAGCCTGCACCTCGGCGATGGCCTGGTTGGCCTCCCTCCTTTCCTCCACCAGCTGGCGCCGGAGGTCCGTCCTCTCGCCCTCCAGGGCGGCCACCTTCTCCGCCAGCTTGCGGCTCTTGCTCTCCACAGCCGACTTCTCCCAGACGGCGTCCGTGTGCTGCGCCCGAAGTCTCTTGTTCATCACTGCCGACACAACAACAACAATATTCCGTCCGTAAGGAAACACTCTCAAGTCATGAGCCATGCGAGATGTAAAGAAGTCTTCGCCAGCCGCGCGGGGGATAGGAACGTTCTTGGGCCATCGACCCCCGGTAACCTCCAGCATCCGCGCCGAAGACTCCCGGAGCTCGGGCGAAGACATCCTTCCCCCGGGGGCCGCGCATGTCCCCATCAACTCCATAGCAAAACTATCGGAGACCCCCAGTCCTCCCACCGCAGTACCTAGCTTCCTCTTCTTAGTGGCTGGGGTGGCCTCTGGCGCGGGGTCGTCTTCAGTAACCGCCGCGGACAGTCGCTGGTTTTTTCCCGCGGCTGTCGACAACGTCTTCCCCGGGATAACCGCCATATGACAAACAATTCAACTCGAAGACCCTATTCAGGCGGTCGTTGGATCCACGTATATCCCAGCTCCGCTGGGCCTCCGTCTTCGGCACGTAGCGCCTAACAATTCGTACCGCCCCATCCTCCGCCTCACGCACAACCACGGCAGGATCCCGCCCTCGCACATCCAAAGCAAAAAAGCGGACTTCGCACTTTCCGCGCACCCAGGGAGGGCATCTCGCGAGGGAATACTTTGCCCAGCGCCCATCTATGCGCCAAGGGCCACACCCCATACCCTATGAATTCCTCAACTAGATCACGCCCACTACTCGTACGGGCAGCGATCCGAAGGGCCCTTTGATTCTCATCATCCTCCGCCACTTCAAATGGCGGGTACACCACATAATAATGAGAGCACATAATGGCAGCAGGGAGCCCTGAGTGATCTTCGACTTCATCCTCGGAAACATAGAACCAGTAGTCCCACCAGTTGCCCCACTTATTTCGGGCACAGGGGACCAGCTCCACAACTTCCATCGAAGTCTTCCCGGACTTCGGCGTGAAAGTGCACGATTCGAATTGCTCAATCTTATGTCCAATTTTTCTCTTCTGCCAGTGCAGACAGTATTGCTTGGCAAAGACTTCCACCGAAGGCTGACCGCCATACGACGTCATTGCCCAGACATACTTCGCCAACGCCACCACGGCGTTCGGTGTCAGCTGATGAACCTAGACTTCGAACTTCTGCAGAACCTCCGACACAAAATGATGCGCAGGCAGACGAAGGCCGGTGATGAAAAATGCCTCAAAAACAACCAATTCGCCCTCGGGCTCGGGAACCTCCTCTGCCCCCGGGACACGCCCAACCCCGCCGCCAAAATACCCCAACTGTTGCATATCTTGCACGCGGACCAACGACATCCGCGAAACACCGAATTCCACCGTATCACCCGGTCATAATTCCGCCGCCGCCACAGTGCCCGAGAGATCTTCGGAAGACGCCTCGGCCGTCGGCGTGGTCACAGCAGACGAGGAGAAAGACGACATGGCTACGTACTGTCGACGGCGGCGCGCGGTCTGCTTCACGCGGGCCAGTTCTCCGACGAACAGGAGCAAGGAGGGCAGACGAGCAGGCGAGCAGTTTGAAAAAGGGAGGTTAGGGTTTTCGCGGTGCGCAGAAAGATAAATTTCAATCCGCGCCGCCCCCACCCCCTTTTTATACCCAGGGCACGACGCTTCGGGAAACCCGCAATCCAACAGTGCGGCGTCAATCAACGGTCATGTCAAAAACCCCCGCGGAACCACTTCGAGCGAGGGCAACGTCTCCACCATCTAGCGACGCCTTCGACACCAGATGACTTAGTCGAACTGGTCCCTCGGAGGGCAAATGTTGGGGCGAAGGCGAAGACGCCACCCTTCGCTCGATGCCTTCGCCAGACTCGCTGCACCGACGGAGACAAGACGACTGGCAGACTTTACCCTTCATCCCACGTGTCGCAGGACGAAGGCCTATGACAAGGTCGTCCCATCCCGCGGCCTCGTCCAACATGGAGGCCCACGCGTGATCCGGCCCATTGTAACAGGCCCTGCGTGGCCGCTACGCATTACAGGCCTAATTTGTAAAGGCTTCCCTGTAATTACAGTCTGTAACCCTGCTTTATGGGAATATTCCGGGGATAACATGGGCGCCTGAGGGCACATGCGTCCTTAACTCAAGATGCTGGGCTCTCAAGCACCTATAAATACCCCCGCACAGTGCCCTTGAGAGGCTAGATTAACTGAGCTATTGCCATCTCGAGTTAAAACCTTGTTTACGTTGCTTTCACTCCCCCGTTGGATCAACTTGCCCAGGAGAGAAAGTTCCAACACCTCAATTCAAGAGTTGGTAGACTAACCATTATCAATTCAAATTTATTCAGTGAGGTTATCACACTTTAGTACTCTAAGAAATTCTAAGTCTAAGAGAACTAGGTTTTCTACTCGTGCAAGCAAAGGTTCATTTCACAACTATTTGTGGCAATTTAAGGTTTCAACGGAAGTGATATTATGATTGATGATGCTCATGATAATGCCATTATGATGCACATGCCATGGATGAATATGCTAAATACTAGGGGTGTTACAATCCCTCCCCATTAAAGGAACCTTGCCCCGAGATTTAAGATTACTAACCATTTTTGGTAAAAGTTGGGATAAAATTCTTGTAGATAGGCATTCGTCTCCCAGGTTGCGTCACGCTCATCGTGGTGACTCCACAATTTTTTTTATGTCTTGATCGTACTATTCCTAGTTATTCAGTCCTTAGTGTCCAGAACTTCGACGGGTTGCTCTTGATATACCAAGTCTGTTCCAATCTTCAGGTCCTTGACTTCTACTTTCTCCTCACGTATTCTGAGACATTTCTTTAGTTGAGATACGTGAAACATGGGGAAAATCATGTTCATGTCCTCAGGCAACCGAATTTTGTAGGCCACTTCTCCCTTCCATTCGATAACATGGTAAGGTCCTACATATCTTGGAGTAAACTTCTTCTTTGCCCCAAATTTTTGCATGCCTTTCATTGGTGATACCTTAAGATACACAAAATCTCCGACTTGAAATGTCAGCGGTCTTTGTCTTTGGTCAGCATAACTCTTCTGGCGATGCTGCGTTGTATCCATATTCTAACGAATAATTCAAACCTTTTCTCCGGCTTTAGCAATTAAGTTGTTGCCATATAATCTTTGTTCTCCAGCTTCGACCCAATTGAGAGGCGTTCTACACCTTATTTTGTACAATGCTTCAAATGGTAACGTCTTTATGCTGCTTTGATAACTATTGTTGTAGGAAAACTCGACCAACGGTAGCCACGATTCCCATGATCCTTTCGATGATAGCACACAGGCTCTTAGCATGTCTTCGAGAATCTAATTTATCCTTTCGGTCAATCCCGATGTTTGAGGGTGACAAGCTAAGCTATGCACGAGCTTAGTCCCCAAACCTTTCCGTAATTGTTCCCAAAAGTGAGCAGTGAATTGTGTCCCACGGTCCGACACAATGGTTTTTGGAATTCTATGTAGTCAAACAATTTCTGCGATATAAATTTCCGCATACTTCGGTGGTCAATATGTTGTTTTGACAGGCAGAAAATGAGCGGATTTGGTGAGTCGATCCACAATCACCCATATTGAATCATTGCCCCTTTGAGTAATAGGAAGTCAAGTAATAAAATCCATACTGATCTCCTCCCATTTCCATTTAGGTATAGATAATGACTGCAATAGGCCAGCTGGCTTCATGTGGATAGCCTTGACTCTGCAACAGTTATCACATCTTGTAACGTACGTTGCAATCAATTTCTTCATCTTTGTCCACCAAAACTTTGATTTCAAATCACGCTACATCTTGCTGCTTCTGGGGTGAATCGATAGTCTGGGTTGGTGAGCTTCATCCAGGATTTTGGTCCGGAGCTCTTGATCCTTTGGTACGACTAGACGCTCATCAAACCATAGTATACCCCTTTAGTCGAGCTTGAAGCGGCTATTGGGTTCGCTCTTCATCCTTTCCTTGATGTGAAATATGCCTTTGTCGGATTTCTGCTTTTTGGATGATCAGATCCTCTAGCGAGCAACGAACTTGAATGTTGAGTAGCACTGTCGGGTGTAACAAGTTAAATCAATCCTCTAGAAGTGGTTGAAGGATGTGGCAATGAGACTTCCGACTCAAAGCGTCAGCCACAATGTTAGCTTTTCTCGGATGATAGTGCACCTGTAAGTTGTAGTCCTTGATCAGCTCGAGTCACCTGCGTTGCCTCATGTTGAGCTCGGGTTGGGTGAAGATGTACTTCAGACTTTTATGATCCGTAAAGATATTACATACATTCCCAAGCAGGTAGTGCCTCCAAATTTTTAATGCATGGACTACGACGGCAAGTTCCAAGTCATGCGTTGGGTAGTTAGCTTCGTGCTTTCTTAGTTGGCGTGATGCATAAGCTATCACCTTCCCATCTTGCATAAAGAACACAACCAGTTCCTATTGGGGACTTGTCCTTAAATGCTATGAATTAAGAACAAGGCAACACAGAAATTGTTAAACGTTAAAGTCCTTCGTCCTTCGAAGAATTACTTCCCTCGGGATATAATGGTTCTTGGACGAAGGTTATGAAGGACATACCTTCATCAGTACAATTAATAATGAAGAAGGATTCATATGAAGCATGAATAATAACATAAATACTTAAATCTTATCATTAACTCATTTCTATTTTTATTATTATGGAAAAATAGAAATGATAACAAATTACAAATGTACCTTCGGCTTGAGAGAAGGCAAAAGTACAAGTGTGACGCAAAAGCAAATGCCAAGTCAACGTGAACATTACGGGAGCACTGTTCATCTATTTATAGGCACGGGACGCAGCCCATGTAAAATTACACCCATGCCCTTTACATTTGCTAATAACTCTATAATAATCCATCGAGGTCTAAATAGCCTTTTCCCCTTTAAGTCGGTTCCCTTTTCTGTTATCACGCCGAAGCTCCCCTGCGCATAGCTCCCGCTCTGTCCCATCATTCGTATTCTTTGTGCTTCTTCACACTGTAGTTTTGACCTAAGTCCGAAGGTACCTGTTCATGTATCATACTCCAGAAACATTGTTAAATCATATTTTTGAGGACCTTCGGAAGCCGAAGGCCCCCAACAGTAGCCCCTCGCAATATTAATTTGTTAGAATGACAAATTCAGATTGCGATATGGATGAAGGCCTTAAGCCGAAGGTCCGAAAAAACACCTTCCCTTTGCTAGAATAGCATCAGTCAATAACAAGTGGGGCCCTCCCATTTGCAACGCACTAGGCGTATAAATAAGAGCACACCACGAGCACATCTGGCATGCTTTCTTGCCATCTGCTCTTGCTTACTCAACTTTTAGCTCTTTGCGCACCAACACTTGCTTGGCTTTTTAGGTTTTTTAAGCTTCGGCTTTAAGAGCAGTTTTTTAGCATTTTGGAAGATGTCTGAAGATAAAAAAGCTGTTACCGAAACAAGGCTGAGTCATTTTGAGGAGAAGAATCTTGGGTTTCTTGAATCAATAGCAAAGACAAATACAGAGAAAATCACTAAGGAGATTTTAGAAGGTTTATCTGAAGACACTGGTGATAGTGACAGTTATGATGTGGAAAGTGGAGGTGAGGACTCCGAAGATCGACCGTGGCGACCAAGTCACACAGTCTTCAGAAAAACAACTATTAAGCAGAGTCACCTTGACAATATGAGGGGGAGATATTTTCGAGATATATCTATTGTGAGGGCAGATGACGGGGAGAAGACTGTACCTACTCCCGAAGATAATGAAGTCGTGATCTTCCAAAGCTTCTTCAAGGCTGGGCTTGGTTCCCTCTAAGCAGTTTCGTGGTTGAGGTTTTGAAGATATTCCAGATTTTTCTTCACCAGATTACTCCCGAAGCCATTATAAGGATGGGAGTCTTCGTATGGGCTGTGAGGAGTCAGAACTTGGAGCCGAATGCTAAAAGTTTCTGTAGCATGCATGAGCTTCTATATGAGACGAAGCCCTGGGGTAAAGAGCAGTATCACAACAACTTTGGCTGCTATAGCTTCGTTGCCCGCTCTGGGTCAAGCTGCCCTGTGCCCACCTTCCGGAAGCAATGGCCCGGGGATTGGATGAAGGAATGGTTCTATGTGAAAATGATTTAAAGGCACGAGAGGATATTAAGGAGATTATCATGTGCCCTATCTGGCAACGCTTCGGCCTCCGGAAGCCAAAGGTGGAAATTGATGAAGCAGCCGAAGAATGCCGAAAGGCCTTCGGCGTAGTCTGCTCGTTCATCGGGACAAGGGACTTAATTCAAGAGCATGTGGCCTACAGGATATGGCCATTGGTAGCCAACTGGGAGATGCCAAAGGAAACTATCAACAACCCTCACGAAGGTGGTTTGGTTCGACTAAATACACCTTCAGATTTGGAGACCAGTTTGATGAGCCAGACGATGATTGGCTGAAGAGTGTCGAAGCTACAAGTGATGAACTGCTTGGGCCGTACTCCAAAACAGAAGATAATGCACTATCAGCGGCCTTCGGAAGCCGGAAAAAGAAGAGACTCAACCGAGTTTTCGATGCTATTGGGTTCATGTACCCTGACTACCGCTACCCGTTACGGGGGCAAAAAAGAAAAGGTGCAACTTCCGGGAAAGATGATGCTCCAGCTGCTCCAAGCGAGCCTGCGCCGAAGAGGAAAAAGGTGAAGGTCCTTACTCACCGACCGCGCTTTATTGAACCGGCCATAGTGCTCGAGTTTGCCGGTAAGACCTCTTCGGCTACTGAAGCCAAAGAACCTGCACTTGCGCAGAAAACTGAAGAGCTGACTGCAACACCGAAGGCTATAAAAATTGAAGAGCCGAGAGCTGAAGGGACAAAAACATCAGAAATTTTAAGTCCTTTGGCAGAAGTTGAAGTGCCAAAAACCCAGAAAGGTCCAGCAATGACCCCCAAAAGAAAAAAGGATGGTTAATGTTCTAGATGTACTGGAGACAATAAAGTCTTCAAGCTCTACTCCGAGGAAAATTGCCGAAGCTCCAAAAGCGCAAATTGAGACAACAGCCTCTGAAGCCGAAGCTACAAAGCACCAGGCTGAGACCGAAGCTGGGCCTTCAGAGCCCGTCAAGGAGAAATCCTTCGAAACCAGAGAAAAAGAGACAGAAGCGGCAGAGCAAATTTTGGCTGAAAAAACTGCCACTGCCCCCCCCCCCCCCGAAGCATTTTCCGAAGCTCTCAATTATATTTTACGACATGCTTCAGGGAAGAAGTTGACTGAAAAAGAAAAGCGAGAAGCTCAGTTCTATGCCCAAAAATTGAAATATCCAAAGGGGGCATGGATTTTCAACGGTAGCGGAGAAGAAGACTTCTTGTATTGTCTCCCAGACATCAAGGAGATTTCTGTCTGCCGGGAGATGAGCAAAAGCTTCGGATTCCCGACACTAGAGGACGGGCTCTCGGTGCTATCAAAAGATGAATTGGCCGACAGCTTAGCATACAATAGCTTAAAGGTGAGGAAATGAATTTTACTGAAAAGCAAAATTTTTCCATTTGCTTATACTTAATACCATATTCCTTTTTCAGGGCCTTATTCTTAGCAACGCCCTTAGGGCGCAAAAAAGCGCTGAAGACGAGGGATGTACCATGGCCTTGAACAACCTTCGTTCCAAAGTAATCGAACTAAGGAACGAAGGTCTTGAGAAAGATAAAATATTAAACTCATTGTTAAATAAAATAAAAGAAGACGAAGCTACTTCCAAAGCCCAAGCTGAAGCCCAGAAGTGCAAAATTGAAGATCTTCAGAAACAGTTGGCTGAAGCGAAGTTAAAGTGTGCAATTGCCGAAGCTGACCGAGACGCCAGTAACTATTGGAAAAATTATTGGGAGAAGACAGTTGTAGAACTTCGGTCTTCAAAAGAGAAATGCTACGAAAAATCCATAGAACAGTGTGCAAAAAATAAAATCTAGCTTCACCAATGTTGGCGCATTCTCTAGCGAGGATAATTTCGTAAGGGGTGATCCTGAAGGCCCAATTGACTGGATCAACAACGAAGCTGAAGCATTTGAAAAAGTTTTGAGTGATCGTGGGGATGTCTGTGCCTTCTCAGGTGCCAGGGGAATCGCGGCTATTTTGGAGAAATCAGGCTGTGATCACGTGAAAGCTTTGACTCAAACCGAAGCTGCCTTATCTATTGAAGATACAAAAGACCCCTCAGCCTAAGCAAGCTAAGTTGGCGGGAAATTCTTTACTGACATCTAGGAGAATGGCGGCCGAGAGATGGCGCACGAGATAATAAAAAAGAGTGAAAAAGATTCTCATGATGCAAAAGAAGCGACGAAGGCATCTGAGAAAGCTGCGGAACTTGAAAGGCGGATAGGTATTGGTATTGCTTAATAACTTTTAACTTTATGTTTTATTTTTATGACTTCGGACTTATTTACGTTTTCTATCACAGCTGGGCTATCTCCTTCCCCAGAGCCCTTCGAGCCAACGACCGACCCAGAAGCAAAGAGAGAGGAGGAAATAACTAAAATGGCCGAAGCTATTTTGGATGAAGCTATTTCTCGACTTTTAAACGAAGCTGCGGAAGTAGTTTTAAAAGAAGAATAGTTGTTATTGTAAAAACACTTGGAATGTAATATTTGCTGAACAAAGTGTGTAGTATTTTTATAATTTTGGATGTAATATATAAGCTGCTTGTAACTTAATTCTTTACGATGCATGAAACTTTACGTACATACCGTTTTGAACCTTTCGGCGAAAAAACACCTTCCCTTCTTTTCGTGCTTCGTGAAGAATATCCATATTTCATAAAAAACATCCAATCTCCGTAAAAACATTATGCTTCGTAAGCAATAGATCTCCTTTTCATATCAGAGTTGACGAAGCTGTACTTCTTCAAAACTTATTTTGTGCCTTGGCACTGCTTCATCGAAACAATCTCCGAAGATCAACATTGTATCCCCTTCTTGTGCCATTGATGCAATATGATGTATGATGTTATGCTATGCAAATGATGTGATGATGTTATGCTATGCAAAATGATATTTGTGCCGAAGATACACACACATTCCAACAGTAGAGCACACAATCTTTTTGCCGTTTATTTTTTGGCTTCACCGCTTATTTTTCGGTGTATCAGCGCTGACTTTTCACTGTAAGCCTCCCTTAGGAACTTCTTCGCCTTTTACTTCGGCGGTATTCGCGTTGACTTTTGGCGCTTCGCCTTATACTTCGGCGGAATCAGCGTTTATTTTTCGCTGTAAGCTCTGCATTCCCTTTGGAACGACTTTTGAGCAAAAAACTTACACTGCGCTCCCTTAGGAACGACTTTTTGTAGCTTCGGATATACTTTCTGTAGCCACAAGCTCTTAAGGACGAGTTTTCATGCTTCGGCAACTTTTTGGATTCCGTAAGTCTGTGGAGGAGATATATTTTTACTATGGCAAAAACGAAGCTATTACAAGAAATTGAAAACGACAAGAAAAACTTAGGCTTTCAATGATTGTTCCTTATTAAAAAGAAAAATGATAACGAATGTAAGAACTATTTCAGAAGTAGGATATCTTCTAGTAGATGTGCTTCGACTCTGGCACATAACTGTTGACTGTGCGAGCTTCGGACTCCTCTCTGAAGTCTCATTGCTGATGAGTGTGTTGGCTCCCTTCTGGCTGCTGGCCTCGTTGTATCGGTGGTGGAGGTGGAAGCTGTTGCCAAGATGCCTAAGGTTGGCTTGCTGAATCAACAGAAGCTGCAGGATGGTTACCCACATACTCTGGAATGTACGGTGAGTGGTACGAAGCAGTATGCATAACTTGCTTCGGCTGGCTCTGTTGGGCTGCAGCTTCTGCTATCTCTTTCTGTTTCTGGATGGTGACATGGCACATCCTGGTAGTATGGCCCTTGTCCTCACCGCAGAATAGGCAATAAATTTTTCTGGGCTGATCCCCAAACCTTCCTCCGAAGCCCCTGATGCCTCTGCCCCTTGGAGCTGGGTGCCGAGGATAGCTCTGTTGCTGCCCTGAAGCCTAGGAGGAATATTGTAGCCTCTGTTGCTGGCTTCCTCTGTCGTCATTCTGAGTGGAATGAATTGATCTGACGTGCCTAGGATGGACTCTCCCTCCAAAGCCCCTGGTCATTTCGGAGAATCTGTAAGCTTCCTCCCTTCTCTGTCGAAAGTCATTATCAGCTCGGATGTATTCATCCATCTTCTGAAGCAGTTTCTCCAGGGTCTGAGGGGGTTTCCTGGTGAAGTATTGGGCTGTAGGTCCTGGCCGAAGCCCCTTAATCATGGCCTCAATGAAAATTTCATTGGGCACCGTTGGCGCCAGTGCCCTTAGTCATAAGAACCTTCGGACATATGTCTGAAGGTATTCTTCGTGATCCTGGGTGCACTGGAACAAAGCTTGAGAGTGACTGGCTTCGTCTGAAACCCTTGGAAACTGGTGATAAGCATGTCCTTCAGCTTTTGCCATGATGTGATTGTTCCTGGCCAAAGAGAGGAGTACCAGGTTTGTGCAACATTTTTGACTGCCATGACGAAGGATTTCGCCATGACTGCAGTATTGCCACCATATGAAGATATGGTAGCTTTGTAGCTCATCAAAAACTGCTTCGGATCTGAGTGCCCGTCGTACATGGGAAGCTAAGGTGGTTTGTAAGATGGAGGCCAAGGTGTAGCCTGTAGTTCTGTTGACAGAGGAGAAGCATCATCAAAAGAAAAATTTCCATGATGGGAATCATCATACCATCCATCATCATCAAACAATCCTTCTTGATAAAGCTCCCTGTGCTGGGGCCTTCGTTCTTGCTCATCTTGAGCAAGATGGCGCACTTCTTCAGTGGCTTCGTCAATCTGCCTTTGCAGATCAGCTAGCCTAGCCATTTTTTCCTTCTTCTTTTGCACTTGTTGATGAAGCATCTCCATATTCCTGATCTCTTGGTCCAACTCATCCTCCTAGGGCGTTGGACTGGTGGCCTTCCTTTTCTGGCTCCGGGCCTCTCGAAGAGAAAGGGTCTCCTGGTTCGGATCCAGCGGCTGCAGAGCGGCAGCCCCTTTCGCCGAAGCTTTGTTCGGTGGCATGACGAAGGTCAATGCTTTCCGAAGGTGGTCGATAAGAGTTCACAGGAGGTGGGCGCCAATGTTGGGGACTTGTCCTTAAATGCTATGAATTAAGAACAAGGCAACACAGAAATTGTTAAACGTTAAAGTTCTTCGTCCTTCGAAGCATTACTTCCCTCGGGATATAATGGTTCTTGGACGAAGGTTATGAAGGACATACCTTCATTAGTACAATTAATAATGAAGAAGGATTCATACGAAGCATGAATAATAACATAAATACTTAAATCTTATCATTAACTCATTTCTATTTTTACTATTATAGAAAAATAGAAATGATAACAAATTACAAATGTACCTTCGGCTTGAGAGAAGGCAAAAATACAAGCGTGACGCAAAAGCAAATGCCAAGTCAGCGTGAACAGTACGGGAGCACTGTTCATCTATTTATAGGCACGAGTCGCAGCCCATGTAAAATTACACCCATGCCATTTACATTTACTAATAACTCTATAATAATACATCGAGGTCTAAATAGCCTTTTCCCCTTTAAGTCGATTCCCTTTTTTGTTATCACGCCGAAGCTCCCCTGCGCATAGCTTCGGCTCTACGCCATCCTTCGTATTCTTTGTGCTTCTTCACACTGTAGTTTTGACCTAAGTCCGAAGGTACCTGTTCATGTATCATACTCTAGAAACATTGTTAAATCATATTTTTGAGGACCTTCGGAAGCCGAAGGCCCCCAACAGGTCCAATCCCTGATGCATCACAAAACACATCAAAGGGTTTCTCAATGTCCGGTTGAGCCAAAACAAGCGTCGTGGTCAACAACGTTCGTCAGGTACAAAAGGCTATTTCACACTCTGTTGTCTAAGAAAACTTACGATCCTTCTCCAGCAAGTGAGTCGTTGGTTTGGCAATCTTTGAGAAATCTAGTATGAAGCAACGGTAATATCCGACTAATCCTAGGAAACTTCTGATCTCTGAAACAGAGGTAGGTGCCTTCCATTCCATTACTTGCTGAATTTTACTTGGGTCCACGGATATCCCATTTTCTGACAAGATGTCCCAGAAATTGTACTTCCTTGAGCCAGAAGTCGCACTTACTAAACTTGGCATACAATTTGTGCTCCCTAAGTCTAGTTAGGACGATTCTCAGATGCTCTTCATGCCTCTTCTCACATTCAGAGTAGACTAGTATGTCGTCTATGAATACTACGACAAATCGGTCTAGTTCTAGCATAAAGACAGAGTTCATCAAGTACATAAAGTAGGCAGGAGCATTGGTCAAGCCAAATGACACGACTAAAATCTCATATAGCCCGTATCTGGTAGAAAATGCGGTCTTCGAAATATCTTGGGGGTGAATTCTGATCTGATGGTACCCTGATCTAAGATCAATCTTCAAAAATACCTTATCCTTAGACAGTTGATCAAATAAAATGTTTATTCGTGGTAGAGGGTACTTATTCTTGATGGTTACTGCATTGAGAGGACGGTAATCTATGTTCATCCGCAAGGATTGGTCCTTTTTCTTCACGAAAAGAGCGGGACTGCCCCACTCAGAGGTACTGGGTCGAATCAAACCCTTGTCCAATAGTCCCTTCAGTTGAATTTTTAAATCTGCCAGCTCATTTGGTGGCATCTTGTATGGTCTTCGGGAAATTGGTGCGGTACCCGGTTTAAGCTCTATAGCAAACTCCACATCTCTCTTAGGTGGAAGTCCCGGCAAATCTTCACGAAAAACATCAGGAAACTCATAAACTACTGGGATCTCTTTAATTGAGGTTGCTTGGGTTGCAAAGGATACATTGGTCAGCTTAAAGCGAGGTAAGGTTATCCGAAACGTTTCGGTGCCTTGTGGCTCCCTTAGCGACAAGGTTTGATTTGCGGTGTCAAGAATGACATCCCAAGCTTTCATCCAATTCATTCCCATGATCACATCCAAGGATAATCTCGGCATCACTATCATCTGGGCTCGAAATTCCCTTCCTTTAGTTTTGAAGGTTGCCACTCGGACTATACGATTTGTGAAAACCTCAGCCCTAGCTGAGCTTATCCGATACTTATGCCCCACTTCTACCAATGATTGGTTAAAACGATGAGAAAAATTAGTACTCATAAAAGAATGAGAAGATCCGAAAACAAATAGTACGACTGCAGGATGATCATTCACAAGAAATGTACCGGCCATCACAAGTTCTCCGTCGGTAATCTTGTCCGCAGTGGTGAGATGCACTCGAGCGGGAAAGGCATCGTTCTTCTTCTTAGGGCGAGGACAAGACTTGGCGAAGTGCCCCATCTACCCATAGTTGTAGCAAGGTCCCTTCACTTGAGTTGTATTACCCACTTCATGGTCCAGCTTTTGCACGTAGTAGGGCCACCTTGATTGCCTTCGGACCCCTGAATCCTTGTTGCTGATTCTTCTTCGGAGGAGGACGAAATCTTGCTCCGGGTATCATTGGCCTGAAATTTGGTCGAGTCACTATGGTGGTTCGAGGTTTTGACATTCCTGATTCTAAAGGCCTTTTACGCCCCCTTTGCCAAAGCGTGGAGGTTGTTGTTCTTCTCTTGAGTCTAGCAGTCGCTGACGAAATCGTTGAAGGAAGTACGGGAAGGAATTCCCATACTTTTCATCATCTTTGGACTAAGCCTCTCTTGAAACTAGCAATCTTCTTGGCCTCGGTGTTCACATAGTCAGGCGCATAGCGCCATAGATTGTTGAAAGCATGTAGATATTCTGTCACTGATTGCGTGCCCTGAGTTAACCTTATGAATTCTGACACCTTTGTTGCCATTAAGCCTAGTGGAATATAATTCCCTCTAAAAGCTGTGATGAATTGGTGCCATGCAATGAGAGCATTTTCAGGGTAAGCGGTGCGGAAATGAGACCACCACATCCCTACAGGTGCTTGCCATTGGTGCGCTGCATACTCTGTCTTGAGATCTTCTGAGAGTCTCAATAGACGGAACTTCTGCTCCATCGTGTTGATCCTTTCATCTGCCTCCAAGGGTTCTTCTGCTTCCTTGAATATCGGCGACCTGGTATCTATGAAATCCTTGAAGCTGCTATACTGGTTGACTCCCTTAGCTTCCTGAGGCTGCCCTTGGCGGGTGTTGTTAGCAATGTTGCGAAGATCTGCCTCCATGTTTCACTGCAAGTTCTCCATATTCCTCTGAGCTGCAAGAAATTGGGTGAAGAACTGTTCAGGTGTGAATGGCGGAAGTGGAGGAAGTGGTGCTTCATGGTCACCCTCTTGGTTACCACTACCAGAAGCTCCAACGACTCCCGGGTTAATGCGGCGAGTAGTCACCATCTACACATTTTTATTATGAGTAAGCGGCGAGTCACGTTGCACATATGTGAAGTAAGGAAATCATGTTGTACAATATCTCATAGAAGAAAACTTCATGTGAAAAATCGCAAGGCTAGAATCACATCTCAACATGCGCAACAACATCATCACATACTTCATAATATATAAATGCACATACAAGCAAATTGTTCCGCTCTAATGCACAACCAACCAAAAGAGTGTTTTTCACACACATGCACACCTGCATCAGAAGCCATCATTACATCGGCCTTACTCCATAAGTCATGTTCCTACTCCTAGGAACACTATACAAAAGGGTTAGCCTATCCTCTAGCGACAGCTAACAACTACACCTACACGCTACCGGTCTCAGAGACTACACCTCCATCCTCGGCTGTGGTGGCATCTCCTTCTTCTAGTCCTGGCGGGTTGATTGGATTGAGCTGAGTATGAAGCTGGTGAACCTCCTCACGCAGATTAGCGTTCCAAGCTTCTGCATTGTTCAGATGTTGCATAAGTTTGACCTGCGTTGCCCTAAGCTGTGCTACCTCAGTCAAAGTTGCATTCCTTTCCCTGATGATTTCCACCAGTAAGGTCTGGTAGTCTTGGCATTCGCCAATCCAAAGCACGTTGTCCAAAACAGCCACATCTCTGACCTAGACTGCTTCATCCTTTTCAATTGTAACTTGGGCTAGCTCTTCCTGCACCTGGGCTAACTCTGTAGCGTGCGCTTCCTGAGCCTGGTACAACTGGTTCTGTACCATGGCAAGAGGACCGTTGACCACCTCCAAATTGCGCTCCATGTTGTTATACAGCTGCATCATTGCAAACATAGCACTAGATGATGCAGTGTCATTGTGCTGCTGCTCACTGTCACCTCCTGTTAGAGCTCTACCCTCTGGCTGGTCCCACTTAGGGCTCAAGATATCACCCCTAGGAAAGACTCCAGGAATGGCGGTAGCAATCTCCCTAGGAAAACGATTCAGCAAATCTTGAAGTATCTTATAAGCGGCTCTTCTTGCCCCTTCTCTAGGTGTGCGGCCTAACGATCCAAAGTGCCAGCCACCCATTAATGGATTTTTGGCCGAGGCTTGACCACAGCTGTCACCCAGATATCTTCTCCTCCAGAGCATGACCTCCAATCCCAGAAGTAACATGGTTCCTCAACCTCTAGGTAACCCAAAGAGAAAAGGATGTGCCACAGCAGGTAGGCACACCATACTCCGAAAGAAAAGAGATGTGGCGGCGAGAAACACACGCAACTAGCTGGTGACGAGGCACACGTCCTCCCGTGGACTTACGGGCGGTGAGCCTACGACGAGCCATATGTTACAATGTTAGACGAGTGAGAATTAGGGTAAGAAAGTTTTTACTGGGTAATAGCGCAAACAAAACCCCTACCCTATCTTCAAAAAGAGGAGCGATGCAATAAATGAACAAGATGATGGTTATGCCAATATATGCATGTAACTTACGACCTCACAACCTATTCATGTTAATGCAATAAGCGGTGGCAGACCCGTTCACTCGTTATCGTGTAACTACACGAACTACTCGCATTGAGGTTAGTGTACGCGTAGAAAAAGTTCATTCCAGCCCATCCCCATGATGCGACAATATTAATCAAAGAAAAAAATAATGACAAGCTACCACTATCCTTGCTAAGTTGCAGTAAGAAATTCTATCGGTCCTTATACAACATGCATGGTAACCCATACATGAGGACAGCCGACTAGCCCCGGTCTGCATGGTCCTACTCTTACCTTTCTTACCTTGGCGATGAAATGACGACATATTATACTAACCATTCTTAGAATATGGAGAAATAATATGCAATGCATGGAACCCTCCACAAGGTTAGCACTCACTAAGCCACCTAAGGTCCTTATATGGGCTTAAGGGTTGACAGTTGGCACATACTTAGTTTGTCAAAACTTAGGTTATTTAATTTGGAATGCCCACATGAACAATATCATGTCAGTTCTGCTCTGATGCCAGCTGCAATGACCTAACCAGATTTATAAGAGATCAAGTATGCAAACCACTTGTCGCACAGTGATTACCTCACACTTCAGCCCATATAATCTCAAGGTCTATTAGAATCGCGAAGGATTTCAAAACTTTTCCTTCGCAA
This sequence comes from Zea luxurians, assembly GCA_029449295.1. Classification (NCBI taxonomy): domain Eukaryota; kingdom Viridiplantae; phylum Streptophyta; class Magnoliopsida; order Poales; family Poaceae; genus Zea; species Zea luxurians. Next base: position 3,771,998 of record JAOPSE010000005.1, on the reverse strand, counting down.
CCAAGATCATAATGAACTGACAATCGCTACATCAAGTGTTATAACATTCCACAGAGTTCTTAACATAAATCAGAGTATATAGAGTTATTAAAGTAAAGGTGGCACGCATGCCCAAATAACTCCAAGTAGCATTCATCGAAGTGACAAGTTTTTGCGGAAGCATTTATTTAACTAGTACCCACAACACTTGCAGGGTTTTAAAGACACTGTACCAACATTAGGATGTCAACCCACCAAAAGCATGAGACGAGAATCGGAAAAGCCTGCCCTAGGCTTAGTCATCTCCGGTAGTCGGGTATAAGTAGTGCTCGCAGTACCCGTAGTACATCTGACCATCTGCAACAAATCATTAGGAATAACACCCTGAGTACTGAAATGTACTCAGCTAGACTGACCCATCCAAAACCAGAAAATAAGAAAGTGAAAGACTCCAAGGAGTATGCAAGGCTATATCAGGAGTTGGCTCTTTACTTGAGTAACGGGAGTTACAGAGGTTCTTAATAACTTGAGGGGGAATTTACCAATTAATTACTCCATTTTAGCAAGTCAAGATTAATACCTACTTTGCTGTGAACTAAGGTTTGCACCTGATTTTCTAAGTGATCCACACTCCACTTGAAGTATATCTAATTACCCATTTAGAGAATAATCAAGATGAGAGTGTTGAGTCATGTCATCACATCAAACTACCTTATCTCTTAAGCATAATTGGAATTAACAATGTTTCTTATCCATTCAAAAAATCTTAAGATGTAGTTCTTACTACGATGAGATAGCTCAAGTCAAGTGCTCACTATCTAGAGCGATAGCGATTCGAATCGTTTCCTAACCAGCTAGTGGGTACTCCTATCACAAATCGTACCCACAGTACTTCGTGAGATACAATCACCACTGCACACATTCTAGTATCAGCCTTGTTGCACATCTCAGATTCCACAGGGGCCACCATACCCAGGGACCGCCCGACTACCAGAGGGTTAGGGCGTACCATCCACCATGGGTCATCTCGTCGTGTCCCCGTGACTCCTCAACCACACCAGTAAGTGCACCGCAAGGTCAAATCCGGCCGGAATGCTGTTCTGGCTTCGTGGTTGGAACGAGTTATCTGGCCAGCTAAGTGAATAGGCATAAATTCAACATGGCTCGAGGGACCACAACGGTACGGTCCTTAATCGACACAGGCGGGTTCACTATGGCCCACATGGCACCCATAAGAGTCTGCCCGGTCTCCTCTTAAACCTTTATTTTCCACATGGATATTACCCATGAACTTCTACTGGTCAAGCATAAGAAATCACCTAAATCTCGTAGGTGACAAGCAATCACCCGACTTCTACCATCTAAGCAGGTTGTTGGGGGCTTCTCCTCCGCCGAAGGTCCTCAAGGCAAAAACACATTCGACAAGACAGTACAAAGGCAGATGTCACATGAAGATATAAGCTAAAGATGATGCGAACAAAAGTCGAAGCTACGGCTGAAAGAGCTTTGACTTGGTATTTTGATAAAGGCGAAGGACGATACCGACTTAAAAAGGAAAAGACTATATAGTCCCTAATAGTTTGCATTATGATTGTAATTAGTTAACAGGGATATGGATGTAATTTTGTCCGGGCTGTGTCTCGTGCCTATAAATAGATGAACAGTACCCATGTACTGTTCATGCTGAATTATATTCACTCGCACGTCACTCTCACATTTTCACCTTCTGGCAAGCTGAAGGTATTAATGTAATATAAATGTCATTGATGTTTATCCATGTTTATAAAAATAAGAATATAAATAATCTAATGATTTGTAATGATCATTCATATTCTTTTGTGTTTCATGTGTCTTTATTTATACGCGTTCACTGAAATGATGAAGGTATGTCTTTCATGACCTTTGTGTGAAGATCATTATATCTCAAGGGAGATAATGCTTCAAAGGACGAAGGTCTCTTATCGTTAACAATTGTGTTGCTTTGTTCTTGATGTATAGCATCCGAGAACAAGGACCAACATTGGCGCCCACCGTCGGTGAACTCACTTCCACAGTTATGACGATGGCTTCGCAAAACAACCAAGCTATAGCACCTTCGGCCACGAAGCTGGTGCTCCCAATCACAGGCGGCTCAAGTTCTGAACCAGCCAACAAAAAGCAGAAGAAAGAAGCACAGAGAAGAGTACAACATGTTGGGGTGCAAGGATCCTTCATCAAGTCCAAGTGGTCTCACATTCCAATTACCTTCTCTGAGGAAGACCTTCAGCTCAAGGATTATCCTCACAACGATGCAATGGTCATATCTTGTGTCATCAAGGGATTTCTGGTCCATAATTTCCTAGTGGACATAGGCAGTGCATCGGATATCATCTTTGCAAAGGCTTTCAGGCAAATGCAAGAGCCAGAGAACAAGATACATGATGCAACACACCCTCTTTGTGGCTTCAAAGGAAGATAGATTGTGGCACTTAGCAAGATAACAATGTCGGTTACCTTCAGCTATGTTCACAATACAAGAACTGAACATGTTATCTTTGACATTGTTGACATGGAGTATCCATACAATGCAATCATTGGTTGAGGGACGCTTAATTCCTTCGAAGCAATACTTCATCCAGCATATCTTTGCATGAAGATACCTTTGGAACAAGGGCCTCTTGCTGTACACGGGAGTCAAGAAGCTACCAGGAGGGTTGAGGGGAGTTGGACGAATTCGAAGGCTATTCATAATATAGATGAAGCCGAAGCTTATCAGCAGTATAAGCACAAAAGAGAGAAGGCTGCTTCAGCAGATCAGCCAAAGCCTATGCTCTTGTGTGAAGACATAGCAGAGCAAAAAGTATTACTGGGATCTCAGCTATCTGGTGAACAGGAAAAGACTTTGCTAAGATTCTTGTTTAACAACAAAGATGTCTTTGTTTGGACAGCTAATGATCTCTATGGTGTCAATAATAGAGACGTCATTGAGCATTCACTCAATGTGGACCCGTCCTTCAGACCAAGAAAGCAGAGGCTTCGGAAAATGTCCGATGATAAAGTCGAAGGTGCATGAAATGAAGTGAAGAGACTACTAAGCACAGGTGTTATCAGAGAAGTAACACCCAGAGAAGTACCTGTTCATGGTGAATAAAGCTAATGGAAAATAGAGAATGTGCATTGATTTCACAGATCTCAACAAGGCATGTCCGAAGGATGAATTCCCGCTACCAAGAATAGATTACCATGTAGATGCAGCAGCTTCTTCAGAACCTATGAATTTACTGGACTGCTACTCGGGTTATCATCAAATTTTGATGAAGAAGGAGTGTTGGGGGCCTTCGGCTTCCGAAGGTCCTCAAAAACATGATTTAACAATGTTTCTGGAGTATAATACATGAACATGTATCTTCGGATTTGGATCAGAACTACAACATGAAGAGGCACAAAGAACACGAAGGTTGGCGCAGAGCCGAAGCTATGTGCAGGAGAGCTTCGGCATGACAGCAGAAAAGGGAACCGACTTAAAAAGGAAAAGGCTATTCAGACCTTGATGGATTACTATAGGGTCATTAGCAAATGTAAAGGGCATGGATGTAATTTTACATGGGCTGCGTCTCGTGCCTATAAATAGGTGAACAGTATCCCCGTACTGTTCACGCTGACTTGGCATTTGCTTTCGCGTCACTCTTGTACCCTTGCTTTCCTTTGAGCCGAAGGTACATTTGTAATTTGTTATTGTTAGTACAATAACGCAAATAAAAATAAGTTAATAACAATGTTTAAAGTGTTTATATTATTTTTCATATCTTGTGTATGAATCCTTCTCCATCATTTATTGTGCTTATGAAGGCTTGTCCTTCATAACCTTCGTTCGGGATTCATTATATCCGAAGGGAGATAATGCTTCGAAGGACAAATGACTTTAACATTTAACATTTTTTATGTTGCCTTGTTCTTAACTCTTAGCATTTGAGAACAAGTCCCCAACATTGGCGCCCACCTCCGGTGAACTCACTTCCACTTTTTGAGTTTCGAACACCTTCGGCAAGCATAGACCTTCGTCATGCCGCCAAAGAAAGCTTCAGCAACAGGGGCTGCCGCTCTGCAGCCGCTGGATCCCAACCAGGAGACCCTCTCTCTTCGGGAGGCCCGAAGCCAGAAGAGGAAGGCCACCAGTCCAACGCCTCAGGAGGACGACTTGGATCAAGAGATCAGAAATATGGAGATGCTCCATCAGCAGGTGCAAAGGAAGAAGGAAAAGATGGCTAGGCTAGCTGACCTGCAAAGGCAGATAGATGAAGCCTCTGAAGAAGTTCGCCATCTTGCTCAAGATGAGCAGAACCGAAGGCCTCAGCACAGAGAGCTTCATCAAGAGGGCTTTATCAACGAGGATGACTGGTATGAGGATTTCCATCATGGAAATTTTGCTTTTGATGATGCTTCTCCTCTGTCAGCAGAACTGCAGGCTACACCTTGGCCTCCGTCTTACAAGCCACCTCAACTCCCCATGTACGACGGACATTCAGATCCGAAGCAGTTTCTGATGAGCTACAAAGCAATAATATCTTCCTATGGCAGCAACACTGCAGTTATGGCGAAGTCTTTCGTCATGGCCGTCAAGAATGTTGCACAAACCTGGTACTCCTCCCTTCGGCCAGGAACAATCACATCATGGCAGAAGCTGAAGGATATGCTGATCACCAGTTTCCAAGGGTTTCAAACGAAGCCAGTCACCGCTCAAGCTTTGTTCCAGTGCACCCAAGATCACGAAGAATATCTTCAGGCGTATTTCCGAAGGTTCTTACGCCTGAGGGCACAAGCGCCAACAGTGCCCAATGAATTTGTCATTGAGGCCATGATTAAGGGGCTCCGACCGAGACCTTCAGCCCAATACTTTGCCAGGAAGCCCCCTCAGACATTGGAAAAACCGCTTCAGAAGATGGATGAATACATCCGCGCTGACAATGACTTTCGACAGAGAAGGGAGGAAGCTTACAGGTTCTCCGAAATAGTCAGGGGCTTCGGAGGAAGAATTCATCCTAGACATGTCAGATCGATTCATAACACTCAGAGTGATGACAGGGGAAGCCAGCAGCAGAGGCCGCAATATTCCTCCCAGGCTTCGGGGCAGCAACAGAGCTATCCTAGGCCTCCAGCTCCAAGGGGCAGAGGTGCCAGGGGCTTCGGAGGAAGATTTGGGGATCAGCCCAGGAAGAGTTATTGCTTATTCTGTGGTGAGGACAAGGGTCATACCACCAGGATGTGCCATGTTACCATCCAGAAACAAAAGGAGCTAGCAGAAGCTACAGCCCAACAGAGCCAGCCGAAGCAAGTTATGCACACTACTTCGTACCATTCGCCTTACATTCCAGAGTATGTAGGCAACCTCCCTGCAGCTTCTTTTGCTTCGGCAAGCCAACCTCAGGCATCTTGGCAACAGCCTCCACCTCCACCACCAATGCAACGACGCCAGCAGCCAGAAGGGAGTCAGCATACCCACCTCCAACGGGACTTCAGAGAAGAGTCCGAAGCTCGCACAGTCAATAGTACTGTGCCAGAATCGAAGCATATTTACTAACAAATATCCTACCTCGGCAGTAGTTTTACATTTAGTATCATTTTCTTTTTAATAAGGAACAATTATTGAAAGCCTAAGTGCTTTTTGTCGTTTTCAATTTCTTGTAATAGCTTCGTTTTTGCCACAGTAAAAATATACCTTCTTCACAGAATAACGGAGTTGCCGAAGCATAAGAATTTATGGCTACAAGGAGAATCTCCGAAATAACAAAAAGTCGTTCCTAAGGGAGCGCAGCGTAAGTTTTCTGCTCAAAAGTCGTTCCGAAGGGAATGCAGAGCTTACAGCGAAAAATAAACGCTGATTCCGCTGAAAGTAAAAGGCGAAGAAGCTCCTAAGGGAGGCTTACAGCGAAAAATAAACGCTGATTCTGCTAAAAGTAAAATGCGAAGAAGCTCCTAAGGGAGGCTTACAGCGAAAAATAAACGCTGATTCCGCTGAAGTAAAAGGCGAAGAAGCTCCTAAGGGAGGCTTACAGTGAAAAATAAACGTCGATCTTCGGCAAATATCATTTTGCATAACATCACATCATCACATCATTTGCATAGCATAACATCATACATCATATTGCATCAATGATGCAAGAAGGGGGTTCAATGTTGATATTCGAAGATTGTTTCGAAGAAACAGTGCCAAGGCACAAGAATAATTATCGAAGAAGCATACCTTCGTCAAACTCCGAAATGAAAAGATCTATTGGTTACTGATTTTACGACGATTGGATGTTTTTATGAAAATACGGATATTATTTACGAAGCATGAAAAGAAGGGAAGGTGTTTTTTCGCCGAAGGCTCAAAAAACGGTATGTATGTAAAGTTTCATGCATCGTAAAGAATTGAACCATAAATAGCTTATATATTACATTCAAAGTTACAAAATATTACACATGTTGTTCAACAAATATTACATTCCAAATATTTTTACAATAACATCTAATCTTCCCTTAGAACTACTTCTGCAGCTTCGTTTAGTAGTTGATCAACAACTTTATCCATGATAGCTTTGGTCATTTTTCTAATTTCGTCGTCCCCCTTCGCGTGGGGGACCGCCGATGGCTCGGCAGGCTCTAAGGGAGGAGAAAGTGCGGCTGTGTTACAAAGTGTAAACAAGTTCGAAATCAAAAAATTACAACAAAGAGGCAAAAACTACTAGTCAATACCTATTTGCCCTTCGAGATCCGCACTTTTCTCAGCGGCCCCTGCTACTTTTCTAGCGTCATGAATACCTTTCTCGCTTTTTCGTATAATTTCTTGGGCCATCTCCCGGCCACCATTGTCCCAGATGTCGGTGAAAAATTTTCCACCAACCAGACTTGCCTCGGCTGAAGGGTCTTTTATGTCTTCAAGGGACAAGTCGGCTTCGATTTGTGCCAAGGATTTCACGTGATCGCAACCTTTTTTCTCCAAAACAGTGGCAATTCCCCTAGCACCTGAGAAGGCACAAATGTCTCCACGGCTATTCAAAACTTCTTCAAAAGCATCAGCTTCATGGCTGATCCATCCAATTGGGCCCTCAGGGTTGCCCCTTATGAAATTTTCTTCACTTGAGAATGCGCCAACGCTGGCGAAGCTGGTTCTTATTTTCTTAACACATTCTACAGATTTTTCATAACACCTTTTCTTGGATGCACGAAGCTCTTCAATGTTTTTCTCTAGATGATTTGCCCATTGTTCATTAATTTCTCGTTTGGCTTCTTCAACCGTGCATTCTTCTTTAGCTCTGGCTAGCTGTTTCCGAAGATCCTCAATTTCACGCTTCCGAGCCTCAGCTTGAGCTTTGAAAGTAGCTTCATCTTCTTTTATTCTATTCACCAGCGAATGTAATATTTTATCTTTTTCGAGACCTTCGTTCCTTAGTTCAATTACTTCGGAACGAAGGTTGCTTAAGGCTATGGTACACCCTTCGTCTTCGGCATCTTTTTGTGCCCTGAGGGCATTGCTAAGTATAAGGCCATGTAAAAAATGTGTTAATAAGTTCAGACAAACGAAAAATTTTGGTTTCAAGGAATAATACAAAGATCTCATTTTTTCACCTTTAAGCTATTGTACGCCAAGCTGTCGGCCAGCTCGTTTTTTGACAACACCGAGAGCCCGTCTTCTAATGTTGGGAATCCGAAGCTCTTGCTCATCTCCCGACAGACAGAAATCTCCTTGCTGTCAGGGAGACAATACAAGAAGTCTTCTTCTCCGCTGCCGTTGAATATCAACGCCCCCTTTGGATATTTCAATTTTTGGGCATAGAACTGAGCCTCTTGCTTTTCTTTTTCAGTCAACTCTTTCCCCGAAGCATGTCGTAAAATATAATTGAAAGCTTCGGAAAATGCTTCGGGGGCAGCAGTGCTAGTTTCTTCAGCCAAAATTTGTTCAGCTGCTTCTGTTTCTTTGGTTTCCAAGGATTTCACCTTGGCGGGCTCTGAAGGCCCAACTTCAGTCTCAGCTTGGTGCTTTGAAGCTTCGGCACCAAAGGCTTCGATTTGCACTTCGGGAGTTTCGGCAATTTTCTTCAGAGTAGTGCTTGAAGACTTTATTGTCTCCAATACATCCAGTACATTAACCATCCTTTTTCTTTTGGGGGTCATTGCTGGACCCTTTTGGCTTTTTGGTACTTCAACTTTTGCTGAAGGACTTAAAATTTCAGATGTCCTTGTTTCTTTAGCCTTCGGTTCTTCTATTTTCTCCATCTCCGGCATTATGACCGACTCTTCAATATTCGGCAGGGGAGTCGGCTCCTTGGCTTCAGTGGCCGAAGAGGTTTCACCGGCAAACTCGGGCACTGTGGCCGGTTCAATATAGCGTGGCCGGTGTGTAAGAACCTTCATCTTTTTCCTCTTCGGCGATGGCTCATTAAGAGCGGCTGAAGCAGCTTCCTTCACCAAAGTCGTATCTTTCCCTTTTTTGACCCCGTGTTGGGTAACGGTAGTCAGGATAGACGAACCCAATGGCATCAAATACTCGATTGAGCCTTTTCTTCTTCCGGCCTCCGAAGGCTGCAGACAGTGCAGTATCTTCTGCCTTCGAATATGGTCCAAGCAGTTCATCGCTTGTGGCCTCAATACATTTCAGCCAGTCATCATCTGGCTTGACAAACTGATCTCCATATCTGAAGGTATATTTTAGCCTAACTAGTCCACCTTCGTCAGGTTTGCTGATGGTTTCCTTTGGTATTTCCCACTTTTCCACAAGTGGCCATACTCTGAAGGCAACATGCTCCTGGATTAAATCCCTCGTCCCGATGAAAGAACAAACTACACTGAAGGCTCTCCGACATTCTTTGACTGCTTCGTCAATATCCACCTTCGGTTTCCGAAGGCCAAAACACTGCCAGATGGGGCGCATGATGATATCTTTAATATCTTCTCGTGTCTTCAAGTCGTTTTTCACATAGAACCATTCCTTCATCCAGTCCCCAGGCCATCTCTTCCGAAAAGTTGGCACGGGACAGCTTGACCCAGAGCGGGCATCGAAGCTGTAACAGCCAAAATTGTTATGGTATTGCTCTTTACCCTAGGGTTTTGTCTCATATAATAACTCATGCATGCTACAGAAACTTTTTGCATTTGGCTCCAAACCTTGGCTCTTCATGGCCCATACGAAGATTCCCATCCTTATGATTGCTTCGGGAGTAATTTGATGAAGGCAGATTTCAAATATCTTCAATACTTCTACCACGAAACTGCTCAAAGGAAACCGAAGCCCAGCCTTAAAGAAACTTCGGAATATCACGACTTCATTCTCCTCGGGAGTCGAACAATTTTTCTCTCCTTCGTCAGCCCTCACAATAGATAAATCCCGAAAATATCTACCCCTCATATTGACAAGATGGCTTTGTTTAATGCTTGATTTTCCAAAAACTGCATGGCTTGGTCGCCAGGGTCGATCTTTGGAACCTTCACCGCCACTTTCCACATCATAACTGTCACTATCACTAGTGTCTTCAGATAGGCCCTCTAAAATCTCCTTAGTAATCTTCTCTGTGTTTGTCTTTGCTATTGATTCAAGGAAGCCGAGATTCATCTCTTCGGAAAGGCTTAGCTTCGACTCAGCGACAGCTTTCTTGTCTTCAGACATCTTCGAAAATGCTAAGAAAATGCTCTCAAAGACGAAGCTTAAAAATTTAAAAAGCCAGGCAAGCGTTGGTGTGCAAAGAGCTAAAAATTAGGAAGGCAAGAGCAGACGGCAAGAAAGCGTGCTAAATGTGCTCACGGTGCGTTCTTATTTATACGCCCAATACGTTGCAAGTGCCAGGGCCCCACTTGTCATTGACTATTGCTATTCTAGCAAAGGGAAGGTGTTTTTTCGGACCTTCGGCATAAGGCCTTCGTCCATATCGCAATCTAAATTTATCATTCTAACAAATTAATATTGCGAGGGGCTACTGTTGGGGGCCTTCGGCTTCCGAAGGTCCTCAAAAACATGATTTAACAATGTTTCTGGAGTATAATACATGAACAGGTATCTTCGGATTTGGATCAGAACTACAACATGAAGAGGCACAAAGAACACGAAGGTTGGCGCAGAGCCGAAGCTATGTGCAGGAGAGCTTCGGCATGACAGCAGAAAAGGGAACCGACTTAAAAAGAAAAAGGCTATTCAGACCTCGATGGATTACTATAGGGTCATTAGCAAATGTAAAGGGCATGGATGTAATTTTACATGGGCTGCGTCTCGTTCCTATAAATAGGTGAACAGTATCCCTATACTGTTCACGCTGACTTGGCATTTGCTTTCGCGTCACGCTTGTACCCTTGCTTTCCTTCGAGCCGAAGGTATATTTGTAATTTGTTATTGTTAGTACAGTAACGCAAATAAAAATAAGTTAATAACAATGTTTAAAGTGTTTATATTATTTTTCATATCTTGTGTATGAATCCTTCTCCATCATTTATTGTGCTTATGAAGGCTTGTCCTTCATAACCTTCGTCCAGGATTCATTATATCCGAAGGGAGATAATGCTTCGAAGGACGAAGGACTTTAACATTTAACATTTTTTATGTTGCCTTGTTCTTAACTCTTAGCATTTGAGAACAAGTCCCCAACAAGGAGGATGAGCCAAAGACAAGCTTCATAACTCCTAGTGGTACCTATTGTTACCTTCGGATGCCTGAGGGGCTCAAGAATGCTGGAGGAAGCTTCAGCGGAATGACTGCCAAGGTTCTTCACTCTCAAATTGGCAGGAATGTGCTAACATATGTCGATGACATCATAGTAAAAAGCACAAAGCTAGAAAATCATGTTGTCGATTTGCAAGAGACGTTTGCCAATTTCGGACAAGCTGGTCTCAAGTTAAATCCAGAAAAATGTGTCTTCAGAGTGAAGAAGGGCAAGTTTCTTGGCTACCTGGTATCAACAAAAGGCATCGAAGCTAATCCAAGCAAAATCGAAGCTATCCTTCGTATGGAACCACCAAATTCAAAGAAGGGGGCTCAACGGTTGGCAGGAAGGCTGGTATCGTTAAACAGATTCATTTTAAGATTAGTAGAGAGGAATTTACCTTTATTTGAAATACTGAAATCAGCCGAAGTCTTCTAATGGGGTCCAGCTCAACAGAAAGCCTTCGAAGAGCTAAAGCAGTATTTGATAGATCTGACAACTCTAACCCCACCTTCATCAGGAGCTCCGTTACTTCTATATGTGGTTGCTTACCACGCTGCGGTTAGTGCAGCACTTGTACAGGAGAAACAAGAGGGCCAGGTAAAAAATGGGTCGCGGAACTTAACGAAATCACCATTGATTACGTGCACAGATCCTCAATTCAATCTCAGGCATTAGCAGACTTCATTGCTGATTGGACGCCAGGGGCTTAGGATGAAGAAGCAACAAAAGATGTCGAAGCTTGGACGGTATTTTGCGATGGATCTTGGGGGACCTTCGGTGCAGGAGCAGCTGCTGTCCTAGTCGCACCCTTTAAAGTCAGAACATGCTATGCAATAAAGTTAGACTTCAGCTGTACAAATAACATTGCCGAGTACGAAGCTCTTCTTTTAGGGTTTCGAAAGCTGAAGGCAATGGGAATAAGAAGGGCAATCCTTAAAACTGATTCGCAAGTAATTTTGGGTCATGTGGATAAGAGCAGCAAGGCAAGAGATCCGAAGCTTGAAAAGTATTTGGATGCAATCCGAAGATTGGAAGCTTCTTTCGAAGGTTTTTCTGTAAAAAATATCCCAAGGGGAGAGAATGAGCATGCAAATTTATTAGCTAAATCAGCGGCACAGGGTCTTCCTTTGCCTTCGGAAGTATTTTTTGAAACAATAAAAGCACCCTCAATCGAGCTCATGGAAAGAGCAGTGCTCACAATCTCACTTGTACATAGTGAAGGCTGGAGGACCGAAATAATATCATTTCTCCAGGGAAACTGTCTCTCAGATGACGAAGCTTATAACAAGAGAATGGAAGCAAGAACAAGACCTTATGTAATAATTGAAGGGGAGTTATACAAGCATGGAGTTTGCTCCCCATTGCTCAAATGCCTGTCCAGAAATGAAGGACAGGAATTAATGAAGGAGTTACATGCAGGACTATGTGGAGCCCACATTGGGTCCAGGCCTTTATTGGGGAAGGTTTTTAGACAAGGGTTTTATTGGCCGAAGGCAGCTTCGGATGCAGCGTACTTGGTCCAGAAATGTGAAAACTGTTAGAAGTGTGCTAGAGACCAGAAACAACCTTCGCCTATGACACAACTGATTCAACCTACTTGGCCATTACAGAGATGGGGCCTAGATTTGTTAGGACCGCTTCCACCAGCACAAGGAAACTTGAAATATGTTGTAGTAGTAGTGGAATATTTCTCAAAGTGGATCGAACCTAAACCCCTAGCTACAATAACTTTGGCCACAGTCCAGAAGTTCTTCTGGCAAAATATTGTTTGTCGTTTCGGCCTACCGAAGGCTATTACAGTCGATAACGGAACTCAATTTGATGCTGAAATGTTCAAGGCTTTTTGTGACCAGATTGATACAAAAATACACTTCGCGTCAGTAAGGCATCCGGAATCAAATGGATTAGTAGAAAGAGCAAATGGAATTATAATAACAGGAATAATGAAGTCAATCTTCAATCAGCCCAGAGGAAAGTGGCCAAATGAATTAATAAAGGTGGTGTGGAACCACAACACTGTTGTCTCAAGGTCTACAGGCTTTACTTCATTCAAGCTCTTGTTCAGTGACGAAGCAATAACACCGGAAGAAGAAAGAACAGGATCAATAAGAACCAAAGCTTCAACAGAGGATGAAGCTGATTGCCAAATAACAAGAGACACCATAGAAGGGACCAGACTTTAGGCCATAGAGCACATCAATAAGTACCAGGCCGAAACAATAAAATGGCGTGATAGAAAAGTTCGATTGAAAAATATTAAACCTGGCCATTTGGTGCTTCGAAGGATAGCTAACCCAGATACAGTGGGGAAGCTTCAGCTGAAGTGGGAAGGTCCTTTTCTGGTAGTATCTTCGTCAAGACCCGGTTCTTACAGACTGAAGGATATGGTCAACAACGACATACCCAGGTCATGGAATGCGGATGAGCTTCGGCGGTATTATGTGTAATTGATGTAATCTTTTTATTTTTTCCTATGGTACCCTTTTCCATTCAGGAGGGGGGAAAGGTTTTTAATGGGGCCATAGTTTGTAATTTTTTTGTTTAGCCCTATGCTCTACAAGGGCCAAATTCCCCCAAAATGTAACATGTAATATCAGAATACGCACCATCGAGTGCAAAAAGAACAGGGAAAAGCTCAAAAGTCATCCCTAAGGGGATGCAGAGCTGCAATATCACTTTGAAGGTGACGAAGCTACAAAAGTCGTTCCTAAGGGAGCGCAGAGTAAGTTCCGAAGTTCAAAAGTCGTTCCTAAGGGAATGCAAAGCCAAAATACCACCGAAATAGAAGGTGAAGAAGCTCAAACGATGTTCCTAAGGGAATGCAGAGCTTAAATGCCACTGAAATAGAAGGTGAAGAGACTCAAAAGTCGTTCCTAAGGGGATGCAGAGTCTGGGTGTGGTTTCATGTGTGTTCGGGTCATACATTTGCATATTTCATCGCATCATCATTTGCATTCGTACAAACATTCATTAGACATTTGTAGGATCATCATTATCATGACATGAAGCACATACGTAAACATGAAAGAAATAGTTGCCTGACTTTGGTGACAAAATGCTTCGTTGAATACGATGAAGCTTCGTCTCACACAACACGAATACAGAGGCACTTTGTACAATGAAAAATGCTTCCATGTGAACGAAAAGAAGGGATGGTGTTTTTCGCCTTCGGCTCAAAAACTGTAACTACGGGTTTCATCCACAACAAAGCAATTTATACATGGACAAAAAGGTAAAATTATATTACAAGGTATGGACAAATATGTACAATGTTGTGTTCAGCTCTCAATTACAATCTTTTGCAAAAATAATGCAAAGAGATCCTAAGCTTTATACAGGAAGTCACAAAAAGAAGCTTCAGCCCAGCAACCTTCGGAACATGCTTTGCCTTACTGATCTTCGACGCCACCATCCTGCAGACAGATGATGGTATAAGGTAGATGCAAATGTAATAAACAAAAATCAAGGTAAAAGACAGGTACAAGTTTCATACCGAGTTAAGCAATTTCCGAGCCTCGTCTCCAACTAGCTCCCGCCCGCCTTTAGCCCAAATTTGAGTGATAAATCTATTTCCAATGCTTCGGGCCCTAACGGTGACTGCCTAAAGTTTGAGTTGTTCACTATTTTGGCATGCGTGCATCCGACCTTCAAAAATGTAGCAACTGTGCCATGAGAAGCTAACAGAGCACAGAAATCCCCGTGTCCAGTTATAACTTCATCGAGAGCATCAACTTCATTTTCAATATGCTCGAAGGCTTTGGGGATATCTTCAGCCGAAGGGGCAATTTCTTCAGACCTAGCCCCAACCGAGTTGAATATTCCTTTTAATCGATGCACGCAGCGGGTGGCAAAATCCGAGCACTTATTCCGAAGGTCTTTCAGTGATTCCTGTAGCTTCGTATTCTTCTCAGCTTCGGCTTTGGATTTTGCTTGCAGTTCTTTTCTTTTTTGCTCGAAGCGCTCCGGTTTTTCCTTTAAAGTTGTTCGAGCATTGAAAAGGTCCTCGCTTAATTTAGCATTTTCAGCTTGTGCTTCCGCGAGGGAACCTTCGGCTGCTTGTAGCAGGAAATCTTTCTTCTCTAGAGAAGCTTCAAAATCTTTAATCTTATTCTCCAAGCCTTCAATTATTATTTCATTCTTCTTATCTTTGAAATCCTACTACATTCTTAGCGCCTTACTTAGCAGCATGCTCTGCGAAAACAAGTTAAGGTTAGAACATTTTAATCCATCACAAAGATAACAAGAATCTAGACAAAGATTTCACCTTGAAATTGGAGTAGAATAGTCTATCGACAATGTGTTGTCGTCGGTAACCACTAATGTCAGACTCCAGCTTCGGGAAACCAACACTCTTAGACAGAGATCCCGGTTGGTAGCCGCATGATATTCCATATTCTTTCAGCTCTTCCTTGTCTGCCTCGGACAGTTCCTGGCCACCTAGGTGCCGAAGCTCAAAATCTTTTTCTCCCGAAGAAGTATCAACAACTTTTTTCCCTTTATCAGGCACTGCGGCCATGCTTTCCTCCGCAACCATAGTTGTCTCTTCCGCAACCATATCTGATATAAGCTTGTCAATTCCTGACATTATGTTGCGAGTTTTGCAGCTTCGGCAGCAGCTTCGGCTTTGGCACTTGCAGCAGTCACCATTTTGGCTGCTGAGGCTAAAGGCGGTGTTCGCTCAATGGCTTGCATCACGTTGACTATTCTTCGTTTCTTTTGCCCTTCAGCCTTCTCCTTTGCAGCCGAAGGTTGTTCTTTCTTCTGTAAAAATTTCGTCAGTTCTGGTCCCAGAGGACTTAGCAGCTTGATGGGCAGGGAGTCAGTCATTACCTTTAAAAGTTCTGCTACTTCGGCAGCAGAGGGTGTTGAAGGAGCTTCGTCTGTCTCACCCACCTTCAGCTCAGTAGTGGAAGTTATATCGAGCTTTCGTTTTTTAGAAGGTGTCACCTTCGGCTCAGGAGCTGTTTTCGCTTTCTTCAAAAAAAAATCATCTTCTTTTATCAGCAAGGCAGCCTGCCTATTCAGGATGCTGATAACCTATTTCCTTTTCACCCCTTCACCCCCTCTGTCAAGCTTTTCATAGTCGGGGTATTCAAAGTTCAAGGCGTCCATTACCCAGTTCAATCTTCGTTTCGGCCGGGTACCGAAGGCTGCAGTCATCAACTGGTCTTCTTTCTTGGTATAATTCCCAAGTATTTTGTTGCACATGGTCTCAATCATATCTAGCCATTCTTTGCAAGGCTTTTTGAATTGTTTCTCGAACTTAAAGCGATAAGGGAGCAGTACAAGCTCGTGCTTCTTTACCACTTTTCTTCTCTTCGGCATCCCCCAACCACTAGAAGTCGGATATGTTCTGTTTGACAAATACTCTTGCACTAAGTCTCTAGTACTGATGTGCTCGGCTACCACTCTAAATTCTACTTCAGCCAGCTAGCAGGGTAACCCAATAGCATAAGGGTCGAGTCATGCCGAAGTTCAACTTTAACGGACTCATAACCATGCTCATTAGCTTCTCCCTCTTTTTCTCATCCGCTTTCATGTAAAACCATTCATTAGTCCATCCAGTCGGCCACTTGGTACGATAGCCAATAACCGGGGCCTTCGTATCCTTCCGATACACAAAATTGTAGCAGCCAAAGTTCCTGTGAAGGCCATCTGCTCTAGCCTTCGTCTGGTAGTGAAGTTCGTGCACCCGGTAGAAAGCTTTGACATTTGCATCCATTCCCTGGCTTCAGAGAGCCCATACGTAGACACTAAGTCTAACAATAGCATTGGGGGTCAGTTGATGAAGGTATATTTCAAAGTTCTTTAGAATCTCCCCTATAATATCATTTAGCGAGAATCGAAGTCCTGCTTTGAAGAAGCTCTTAAAGATGATTACTTCGTCATACCTCGGCTCCGGAATTATATATTCCCCAGCAAATCGAACAAGCTTGCTCTCAAACTCCCCAAAATAGCCCAGTTTTTTCATCATAGTCATGTCATCTTCTGTTACAGTAGATTTTTCAAATTCAAGATGACTAGGCTTTGTCAGGTTTAGAATGTTGTAGTCCTCTTCGCTCTCGTTATCACTCTCACCCTCAACCACAGTTTGTCCAGCTTCAACATTAGAAGCACCTTCGTCAATAACGTCCCCTGGCACAACTAGACCTGATTGCTCCATTACTTCTGATATGGGTGCTATTTCGGCAGCTTTGGCCTCATCCCCCTCACGAGACACCCTAGCAATGGATCAAACTCTGGCCATTTGTGTTTATGTTTTTTCTAATACAAAGCTAATCACCAGTGACAAAGCGTTTGCTCAAAAATGCAATACAGAGAGCTTTGCTATGGTTAAAATTTTTTTAACAGCACAACAGTGCAATGGCAATGAATGATGTGGTAACTCCTCACCAACCCGCCTGTTTATATAGTGTTGCAGGGGGAGAAGGCGAACCGCCACACAGGTCGCACTGGCTGAGCGGTGGACCGTCCGGCGTCCGGAATATTATAATCGTTTCTCGGCAACGAGCTCAGGGAAGGTGTTTTTCGGACCTTCGGCATTCTGAAACCTTTGTGTTTTTCGCGGATCGAGCTCGTTACGAAAAACAATCTGGCACCGCGAAGGGGTTACTGTTGGGGGTCTTCTCCTTCGCTGAAGGTCCTCAAGGAAAAACACCTTCGGCAATACGGTACAAAGGCAGGTGTGACATGAAGATATAAGCTGAAGATGATGCGAACAAAAGCCGAAGCTACGACTGAAAGAGCTTTGGCTTGGTATTGTGATAAAGGTGAAGGACGATACCGACTTAAATAGGAAAAGACTATATAGTTCTTAATAGTTTGCATTATGATTGTAATTAGTTAATAGGGATATGGATGTAATTTTTGTCCGGGATGCGTCCCGTGCCTATAAATAGATGAACAGTACCCATGTACTGTTCATGCTGAATTATATTCACTCCCGCGTCACTCTCGCATTTTCGCCTTCTGACAAGCCGAAGGTATTAATGTAATATAAATGTCATTGGTGTTTATCCATGTTTATAAAAATAAGAATATAAATAATCTAATGATTTGTAATGATTATTCATATTCTTTTGTGTTTCATGTGTCTTTATTTATACTCGTTCACTGAAATAATAAAGGTATGTCCTTCATGACCTTTGTTTGAAGATCATTATATCTCAAGGGAGATAATGCTTCGTAGGACGAAGGTCTCTAATTGTTAACAATTGTGTTGCTTTGTTCTTGATGTATAGCATCCGAGAACAAGGACCAACATAGGCCTAAGCATTAAAGCGTGCTTAATTTAAATAGGTGGCAAGGGCAAGATAACCAATAGATCAAGGTCTATGCAGCAATTGGTTTCAATCAACTCCTATAAGTAATGCATCAATATAGGTAGGCAGTGCATAAATTAAAACATTGTAAATATAGGAAGTTAGATGCGGGGCTCGCCTTTCTCGAAGGAACTGGATCAGTGATTAGGACACTCCTAAGCTTCGACTTCGGGTTCACCCTATTCCACGAGAATTCCTAGCAGCTCCTCGACAATCCCCACTGATACTTCCTCCTGTGATCCTATATGATGTATGGATGCAGTATGAGGATACATGATGCTTCATGCGAGAGATGTATGATGCGTAAGGATGCATGTGATGTACAAGTATGTGGAAATAGATCTATTACACGCGAGCTTCTACAAGATAGTCGACATCATCCAAGAACATGTAGTCGGTCTTTTTTTGGTCGGTCCTAACTAATGTTTAAGGAATCTACACAACTTCACGTTGGTCACATTATATAGCACCCTGAACTACCTTACACCTATAAGTTTAGATACACTAAGCTATATTCTTCATTAAGCTTCTTTATCTTTCAGAGGTTAGTTACTTCCTAACAAAAGGGATTTGTTTAACTCTAATCAATTTCGTAGAGGTAACCCCCTAAATTATTTCAAAGTAACTCATTATTAAACTCGAATCTCTCCTAATTGCATAGACTTTAGGTATATCACTCAGTTGGACTTATATTGAGACTACCATTTGATTACTTCAAAATTTTCTACAAAAAATCTAACAGATAATAATTTACTATCATTCTTTACCACAGAAATTTCAAAGGTTTTGGACCCATGTTTTTTACTACATCAAAATAAAAAGAAATGGTGTAGAAATCAAATTAATCTACTTCTAATTACTAAACTAGTCAAACAATAAATACCATCTTTTTCTTATGCCCTACTTGGTCTAATATCATACCATAAAAATTTACAATGACAATTTCTTTATAATTCTTTTTCTATGATTTTCTAAAGAAATTAGTCTTTTCTATTTTTCATTTATTATCCAAAATTTCTCTATATGATTATTGGCTCAAATTAATTCTAGAGGTGATTATTAACGCATGATTTATTCACAAAAAGTTTCATACCCATATTTGCAATTTTGTTATTCATTTTTTTATTTTCCTAAGGAATCAACCATTTAATCTTTTAATCCATAAGCACAAATTAATCCACAAAACATAACCCTAAAATAGTTATCACAGTTAAGAAATGTCTATAGGAACCTAACAAAAATTTGTATCATATTTTTCTAGCCTTGGATCTATTTATTTTATTACTTCTAAGGAAACTCGGTTTTTGTTGGGGGCCTTCGTCTTCCGAAGGTCCTCAAAAGCACGACTAACATGTTTTTCGAGCATAATACATTCATAGGGACCTTCGACCTTGGGATGAAGCTGTACACGTTACGAAAAGCGTGGTCTGGGAGAAGGATGAACCAAGCTTCAGCTTAGCGGTGGAAAATCAAACCAACTTAAAGAGGCAAAGGCTATCTAGTCCTCGATAGATTATCCTTAAGTCAATAACAAATGTCAAGGGCTTGGATGTAATTTTACACTGGCTGCGTCCTGTGCCTATAAATAGATGAACAGTAGCACCGTACTGTTCACGCTGATTTGTATTCACTCGCACGTCACTCTTGGATTCTCACCTTCTGTCAAGCCGAAGGTATAAATGTAATTCAATATTGTTCATGTTCATTCATGATTGTATAATAGAAATATCCAAATGATATCATATGATTACTCATGTTCTTTATATGTGTCATATGATCCTATTTTCTGATAAATATATTGAGATGATGAAGGTATGTCTTTCATGACCTTCGTCTGAAGATCATTATATCCTAAGAGAGATAATACTTCGGAGGACGAAGGTCTTTAACCATTAACATTTGTGTTGCCTTGTTCTTAATTCATAGCATTTGAGAACAAGTCCCCAACACTGGTGCCCACCTCCGGTGAACTCATTCGACCACCTTCGGCAAGATGTGACCTTCGTCATGCCGCCGAAGAAAGCTTCAGCGCTGGGGGCTGCATTGTAGCCACTGGACGTCAACCAAGAAACACTGCGTGAAGCTAGAAGCCAAAAAAGGAAGGCTACAAGTCCAACGCCTCAATAGGAGGACCTGGACCAAGAAATAAGGGACCTCGAAGCCATCCATCAATAGGTCCAGAGGAAGAAGGAGAAGATGCTTTGTCTCTCCAATCTACAGAAGAAGATCGATGAGGCTACTGAGGAAATGTGTCATCTTACTCAAGATGACCAGGACCGAAGACCTCAACGCAGAGAGCTTCGTCAGGACAATTCCTACGATGATGATGAGTGGTATGATGATTTCCATCATGGAAATTTTGCTTTTGATGATGCTTCTCCTCTGTCACCAGAACTGCAGGCTACCCCATGGCCCCCATCATACAAGTCACCCTAGCTCCCCATGTATGATGGGCACTCAGATCCGAAGTAGTTTCTGATGAGCTACGAAGCAACCATATCTTATATGGGGGCAATACCACAGTCATGGCGAAATCCTTCGTCATGGCAGTCAAGAATGTTGCGCAAACCTGGTACTCCTCTCTTCGGCCAGGAACAATCACATCATGGCAGAAGCTGAAGGACATGCTGATCACCAGTTTCCAAGGGTTTCAGACGAAGCCGGTTACTGCTCAAGATTTGTTCTAGTGTACGCAAGACCACGAAGAATACCTCCAGGCGTATGTCCGAAGGTTCTTGCATCTGAGAGCACAAGCACCCACAGTAAATAATGAAATTGTCATTGAGGCCATGATCAAAGGGCTTCGACCAGGACCTAAGGCTCAATACTTCGCTAGGAAACCCCCTCAGACTCTGGAGAAGCTGCTTCAGAAAATGGATGAGTACATCTGAGTAGATAATGATTTCCGCCATAGAAGGGAAGAAGCTTATAGGTTTTCTGAGATGACTAGGGGCTTCGGAGGAAGAATCCACCCTAGGCATGTCAGACCAATCCACAACTCCAGTCAGACTGATGACAGAGGAAGCCAGTTTCAGAGGCCACAACATAGCTCACAGTCTTCAAGGCAGCAGCAGAGCTCTTTTAGGCCACCAGCTCCAAGGGGCAGAGGCAGCAGGGGCTTCGAAGGAAGATATGGGGATCAGCCCAGGAAACTTTATTGCTTATTCTGTGGTGAAGACAAGGGCCACACTACAAGAACATGCCAGGTCACCATTCAGAAGCAAAAAGAGATTGCCGAAGCAGAAGCCCGATAGAATCAGCCGAAGCAAGTTTTACATACTGCTTTGTGCTACTCTCCCTATATACCAGAATACGTGGGTAATCAACCTGCAGCTTCTGTTGCTTCGGCAAGTCATTCACAAGCTTCCTGGCCCCAGCTTCCACTACCACCACCATTGCCACCTACTCATACCCGAAGCCAGCAGCCAGAAGGGCACCAGCATGCCTAACAACAACGCGACTTCAGGGAGGAGTCTAAAGCTCGTACAGTCAATAGCACTGTACCAGAATCGAAGCATATATACTGAGGAATATCCTACTTTTGATGTACTTTTATCTTTTTATGCCATTTTATTTTTTATGTGAGAAACAAGTAATGAAGAACTTAATTTCAATTTTTGTAATAATTGTGCCTGTACCAGAGTGAAATATATCTTCCTCATGAATTTATGAAGCTTGAAAGACGTGTCTAAGAAAGCGGAGCAAGATTCCGAAGCTCAAAAGTCGTTCCTAATGGAGCGCAGCGTAAGTTTTCCGCTCAAAAGTCGTTCCTAAAGGAATGCAGAGCCAAAAAGTATGATCCGAAGATGCACAAAAGTCGTTCCCAAGGGAGCGCAGCGTAAGTTTTCTGCTCAAAAGTCGTTCCTAAGGGAATGCAGAGCGAAATACCACCGAAATATAAGATGAAGAAGCTCAAAAGTCATTCCTAAGGGGATGCAGAGCTTAAATGCCACCGAAATAGAAGGTGAAGAAGCTCAAAATTCGTTCCTAAGGGGATGCAGAGCTTAAAGACTCAAAATATGTTCCTAATGGGATGCAGAGTCTTGTGTGTTCCAGTGTGGGCGCGTGGGTGTGTGTCTTCGGCATTGTCATCATTTTGCATCATATCATTTTGCACAACATTACATCATACATCATATTGCATTAACGACACGAAAATTGAATACGAAGCAAAACTTCAGCAAATTCTCTGTCAAAATGAAAATGTGATGAAGCACGAAGTAAACTTCGGGAGATACAGTTTTATCAGACTTGCCATAGAAGGGCTCTTTCTTTACGAAGCATGAAAAGAAGGGAAGGTGTTTTTTTGCTGAAGGCTCAAAAACGGTATGTGTGCAAATTTCACGCATCGTAAAGAAATATATTACAGTAATTTACATGTCTCATCAATTGTTCCATACATCAAATATTACAAAGTACTCTTACAATAAAGTTACAAAGTATTATTACAGCAAAGTCTACTCTTCTCTAAGGATCTTTTCTGCGGCTTCGTTTAACAACTTATCCACAACTTCGTCGATGATAGAGTTTGCAATGCCTATAATGTCCAATGCTTCCTTCATCTCCAGATCAGCCAGGGGATTGTATGGCTCTGGCAGCGGTGATAGCTCAGCTGTGGAAGGTAAACTATTAGTTCGAAGCCACAAAGTAAGTACCGAAGTTAAAATTCAAAAGCAACACCTATGTGCCTTTCGCGTTCTGCAGCCTCTTCAGTTCGCCTAGCTTCTTCTCGGGCGTCATGGGTGTCTTTTTCATTCTTTTTTATAATTTCGTTGGCCAATTCTCGGCCACCATTTACCCAGACATCAGAATAAAACTTTCCGCCCACTAAAGTTGCTTCAGCTGAAGGGTCCTTCGTATCGTCTACGGAGAAGGCGGCTTCGGCCTGAGCTGCAGTTTTCACGTGATCGCACCCAGCCTTCACCAGAATAGCTGCGATTCCCCGGGCGCCGGAGAAGGCACAAATATCTCCGCGATCATTCAGAATTTCCTTGAAAGCTTCGGCTTCCCCGCTTATCCATTCAATGACGCCTTCGGGGTCGCCTCGAACGAAGTTCTCCTTAGAGGAATAGACACCTACCTTTGCAAAGCTGTTTTTCAAATTTTTCACGCAATCCAAGGATTTTTCGAAGCATCTTTCCTTGGATTCGCGAAGCTCCTCAATATTTTTGTCTAGCCTGGCCTTCCACCATTCACTTATTTCTTGGCTGGCCTTTGCAATTTCTAAATTTTCTTTGGCTTCAGCCAGTTGTTTCCGAAGGTCTTCAACCTCGGCTTTTTGGGCTTCAGCCTGAGTATTGTATTTAGCTTCGTCTTCTTTCATTTTACTCACCAATAAAATTAAAATTTTGTCTTTCTCCAAACCTTCGTTTCTCAGCTCAATTACCTCTGAGCGAAGGATGCTGAGAGCTATTGTGCAGCTTTCATCTTCGGCGCTCTTTTGAGCCCTCAAGGCATTGCTAAGAATTAAGCCCTGAAAGAAAAATAAAGAATTAAACATGACAATTAAATACTTCATTTCCAACTTCAAAGTTAACTTCTATACCTTTATACTATTGTACGCAAGGCTATCAGCAAGATCATCCTTCGACATGGCCGAAAGGCCTTCCTCAAGCTTCGAAAATCCCATACTTTTGGCTATCTCCCGGCAGACGGATATTTCTTTGTTGTTCGGGAGACAGTATATGAAATCATCTTCGGTAGTGCCATTGAACACTAAGGCCCCCTTCGGATATTTTAGTTTCTGGGCATAGTGTCTGGCTTCTAAGATTTCTTCGTTGGATAATTCTTTCCCCGAAGCATGTCGAAAAATGTAATCAACATCTTTGGTCGGAGCTTCGGGGGCAGGAGATTTTGCTTTTTCTATTATATCTTGCCCCGTTGCCATGCCAGTATCTGAAGTTTGTTGCTCAGCTTTATCTTCAGGCACGACAGCCTTCGTCTTAATGGGCACTGAAGGCCCAGCTTCGGCTTCGGCTTGAACTTTGATAGCTTCGGCAACTTCCTTAGTAGGAGTAGGGGTCAAGGCTTTTGTGATCTCCTTGACAGCGTCTAGCATGCTGGTCATCCTTCTCCTCTTGGGAGTTGTGGCAGGAGCCTTTGTCATCTTCGACAATTCTACCTCTGCCGGTGGGCTCAAAATTTTTGGCATCATCATTATTTTTCCACTTCTGGCTCTCTGGTTGTATCATCCTTGGCTTCGGCTGGTCCGACTGTAGGCACCTTCGGCACTACAGTCGATTCTTCAGCGCTTTGCACGGTGAGAGCAGCTTGTTTTGCTTCGGCAGTCGAAGAGGTCCCTTCACCAAATTCAGGCACTACGGTCGGTTCAATATATCGCGATCGGTGGGTCAGAACCTTCATTTTCTTGCCCTTCGGCACAGCAGTGGTGGCCGAAGCGGTAGTTTTTGTTTTCTTCCCTTGCCTTCGCAATGGGTAGTGATAATCAGGGTATACGAAGCCAATTGCATCAAACACCCTGTTCAATCTTTTCATGCCCCGGCCCCCAAAAGCTGTGGACAAGGCATCATCTTCAGCCTTCGAATATGTCCCAAGCAGCTCGTCGCTGGTAGCTTCAATGCATTTCAACCAGTCATCCTTTGGTTCATCAAACTTCTCTCTGAATTTGAAGGTATATTTCAATCGAACTAGGCCACCTTCACTGGATTCAGCAGTAGTTTCCTTTGACATTCCCAGCTATCCACAAGTGGCCACACCCTATAGGCTATGTGCTCTTGGATTATATCTCTTGTGCCAATGAAGGCACAAACATTGCTAAACGCCTTCTGGCATGCTTTGATGTCACCTTCAATAGCCACCTTCGGCCTTCGGAGGCCGAAGCGAGACTAGATGGGGTGCTGGATGATTTCCTTGATATCCTTCCTTTCAATCAGATCATTTTTAACATAAAACCACTCCTCCATCTAGGCCCCGGGCCATCTTTTCCGGTAATGTTGGCACCGGGTAGCTTGCATTAGAGCGAGCAATGAATATGTAACAACCGAAGTTGTTGTGGTACTGTTCCTTACCGGTAGCCTTCGTCTCGTATAATAGCTCGTGCATATTGCAGAAGCACTTCGCGCTCGGCTCCAACCCCTGGCTTCTTACAGCCCAGACAAACATCCCCATCCTAATTATAGCTTCAGGGGTAATTTGATGAAGAAAGATCTGGAATATCTTTAACACTTCAACCACAAATTTGCTCAACGGGAACCGAAGGCGTGCCTTCAAGAAGCTTCGATAAATAACAACTTCATTTTCCTCAGGAGCAGGGGTAGTGCTGTCTCCATCAACCCTCAAAATAGATATGTCGCGAAAATATCTCCCTCTCATGGCATCAATATGACTTTGTTTGATGGTCGACTTTCCGAAGATGGTATGGCTTGGCCGCCAGAGCCGGTCCTCAGAATCTTCATCTCCGCTCTCCACATCATAACTATCACTGTCATCAGAATCTTCAGACAAACCCTCCATTATCTCCTTAGTAATTTTCTCTGTATTCATCTTTGCCATAGACTCATAAAACCCAGCAATAAAAGGACCTACAACTTTCTTCTCTCATACAGCTTCTTCTCCTTAGTTATCTTCTTCTCCTTAGTCATCTTCTTCTCCTTAGTCATCTTCTCCTCAGATATGGAGCAAACACGTCTTTAAACCGAAGCTCGAAAATCAGGTGACAGCTGTTAAGCGAGAATTAAAAAT
This sequence comes from Zea luxurians, assembly GCA_029449295.1. Classification (NCBI taxonomy): domain Eukaryota; kingdom Viridiplantae; phylum Streptophyta; class Magnoliopsida; order Poales; family Poaceae; genus Zea; species Zea luxurians. The sequence goes on along the minus strand of JAOPSE010000005.1, from coordinate 3,746,347 downwards.
TTGAGAAAATAACGCAAGCAGCAGAAATGGCGTATCAAATGTTGCCGTTGTGGGTTCCTATTTATACGCCTAGCGCTTTGCAATTTGGCGGGCCCCATTTGTCATTGACTTTCGCCGTTCTAGCAAAGGGAAGGTGGTTTTTCGGACCTTCGGCTTAAGGCCTTCGTTCACGTCACAGTCTGAATTCATTGTTACAACAAATTAATACTGTGAGGGGCTACTGTTGGGGACCTTCGTCTTGCGAAGGTCCTCAAAAACACGACTAACATGTTTTCCGAGCATAATACATTCACAGGGACCTTCGACCTTGGGATGAAGCTATACACGTTACGAAAAGCGTGCTCTGGGAGAAGGATGAACCAGTTTCGAAGCTACGCATGGAGAAGCTTCAGCTTAGCGGTGGAAAATAAAACCGACTTAAAGAGGAAAAGGCTATCTAGTCCTCGATAGATTATCCTTAAGTCAATAACAAATGTCAAGGGCTTGGATGTAATTTTACACAGGCTGCGTCCTGTGCCTATAAATAGATGAACAGTAGCACCATACTGTTCACACTGACTTGTATTCACTCGCACGTCACTCTTGGATTCTCACCTTCTGTCAAGCCGAAGGTATAAATGTAATTCAATATTGTTCATGTTCATTCATGATTGTATAATAGAAATATCCAAATGATATCATATGATTACTCATGTTCTTTATATGTGTCATATGATCCTATTTTCTGATAAATATATTGAGATGATGAAGGTATGTCCTTCATGACCTTCGTCTGAAGATCATTATATCCTAAGAGAGATAATACTTCGGAGGACAGTGCAACCATGAGGGTGGAATGGGACGCCCTTAGCTGATTAATTAGATGAACCTGGGGGTATAGTTGGCTTTGCCGGAGGGCCGTCAATGGGGGCCGGGGCGTAGTGCTCGCTCTGCCAAGGTTGGGGTGCAGAGGTTCTTTTGATTTGGTTTTGTTAGTCACCCACCTTGGGGAGGTGTACTGCGTTTGTATGACTGGCGAAACCTAACGAGCAGCTATGCACCAGGGGAGTCTTTGTAAAGGCTACGTAGTGATACCCTGCCAGGCCACCTAGGTAGTGGTCAATGGGGATTAGCTCTCCCCGGGCAGAAAGGGAATCACGACTTGTGGGTAAAGTGTGCGACCTCTGCAGAGGGAAATGAAACTGATATATCAGTCGTGCTCACGGTTATGAGCGGCCTTGGGATCCTCTTTGATTAGAGATACAGATGGTTCGAGATACAATGGTTCTACTAATGTTTTTGGTTCGATGATGATCATGATGTTTTCTCGATGAGGAAATGGTTCACGAGATGGTTATATGATAAAACTTGGCTTCCACTAATAATAAATACCTGACCAACTAAAAGCAACTGCTTGAGCTTAACCCCACATAAAACTAGTCCACCTTAGCCAAACGGGACCTTTGCTGAGTACGTTGATGTGTACTCACCCTTGCTTTCACAAAACACCAGGTTGCCTTTGGTGCAATCTATGCTCAGGTAAAGAAGAAGGCGTCGAGGCAGATCTCTAGGAGTTCCAGGACTTCGGCGAGTCCGAGGATTAGGCTAGCGACCTCCCCCAGTCAGCTGCCTGTGGTGGGTTTATTTACATTGGCTACGTTTTGATTCTATGTACTTTGATTTATATTATGTAAATGACTCTAGTCTTTCATATTATTACTTACTCTTTATTATTATTCGAAGCAATGTGCTATGATGAGTCATTTATGTAATTGTTGTGTACGTGAATTTCTGATCCTGGCACGTACATGGTTCGCATTCGGTTTACCTTCCAAAACCGGGTGTGACAAGTCCTACAAAAATTGTTTCACAATTTTTTGGGTTCACAAACTTGGGCTATGATTTTTTTCAAAGTTCTCTGCGTATTAAATCGAAAAAGGAAAAGAAAATGGAGGAACAACTTTGCATGTTAGCCCCTCAGGTTTCAAATAATTGCAAACAGTCACCACAAGGTCTCGGCCATTATTTTCTGAGTCTAATGCATTTTGCAGAAAACCCCCTCGGCTTTGGCTAATTCGCGCGTGAGATCCTTCTTCTTCCTCGGAACAGAGAGAGAAAGAGAGACGCGAGCGCGGTCGGTCATCGGCTTACCAGCGGTGAAGTTGGCCAGGCGAAGTGGCGGACAAGTGCGGTCGATGAAGGCGAACTCGACGGTGGTCTTAGCTTGGCAGGTCACAGATGGAGATGTCCAGTCCACACGCGCCGGCATAGACCGACGAACGGCAGCATCGACGCTGGTGCTCCAATCGTCCTTTGGCTCGGGAAAAATGGTGTCGAGACGGTGCATGAGACGATGAAGCAAAAGCGGCTTGGTTCGTGGGCTACGATGGTCAGTGGAGGCGCGGGCGTGAGCTAGTTCACGGTGGCCATGGCGAACGACGTCGGGTGGAAGATGAACCGAGAGCGAGCAAGTGAGGCGAGCGAGAGTGGAGAGCGAGAATGAGTGAGAGCGCAGTGGAGTGCTCGACTGAATGAGCTAGGCGCAGCTGCCGGCTTGTCCACGCGTGCGGACAAAGCACGGCGTGGAGCAGGGCGCAGTGCACATGCGTCCCACGCGCGCGACACATGGCGCTTGCCATCTGCCCGTGCTGTAGGTGTGAGTGAGACAAAACAGGAGCACGAAGCGTCACCCAGCTTCAGTCGATTTTCTCCCCTCTCTACCGGCTACAACTTTGCTATAGGGATTAGGGTGATTCAGTGTCTAGAATTTGAATTATAAGTCTCCAAACTTTGGTTTATCAGCACTGCGCAAAACAGTGTAAATCGGTCGTCTAACCATGTCAAAACATGTCAAACGGATTTAAAAGTTTACCAACTTTTTATAGGAAGTGCCCTAAGTAATTCTCTACAATTTTTGTAATTGGGACAAAGTGATTTGAAGATTATTTATTTTTGAGCGTGCTAAAGTTTGAAAAGAGGTATAAGATTAGACTTAGAAAAATCAGGGTTGTCCCCATTTCCTTTTTGGTTTCTGAAGAAACTTCATTCATCAAGCACACAGTCACTAAACCACATCATCACATATAGTTTAAGAAACTATCCTTACATGAATCCAAGAGTTGGTAGACTAACCATTATCAATTCAAATTAATTAAGTGAGGTTATCACACTCTAGTACTCTAATAAAGTCTATGTCTAAGAGAACTAGGTTTTCTATTGGTGCAAGCAAAGGTTCATTTCACAACTATTTGTGGCAATTTAAGGTTTCAATGGAAGTGATATTATGATTGATGATGCTCATGATAATGCCATTATGGTGCACATGCCATGGATGAATATGCTAAACAATAGGGGTGTTACAAGTCCATTTTACATCCTACCTATATAAGCGATCTGATGCACCACAGGACCGATCTAGTCTGCCAGCCGCCCGAGGACAAGTCTGAGCCTTGCCTGCATAAGAGGTCTGGTGTGCCACTGGACCGGTCCGGTGCTTCCCAGCATAGACCAATCTTGGAAAAGTTGTCCAATTCTCTTTCAATTCTATTTGGCTACACTTGACGATGTTCCTTTGACTTACACAAACATATCTAGAGACTATACAACTAGTCTAAGTCATGGATGTTGGACATTTTGTTTTCTTTAACTCATATTCCTATATTTGGCTCAAACTAGCTCCAAAAGAGTGAATTGTTGAACCTGAGCTTTTTTTCCAACCACTTTAGGGCTCGTTCGTTTTAGCACGAATCCATGTGGATTGGATGGTATTAAGTCAGTTAAAATCCATAATAAGTCAAAATCCATCTCAATCCCACCCAATACCCTTCAATCCACATGGAACGAAAATAACCGAACAAGCCCTTAGATGTATCAAATAGGTTCCTAGGAGTATTTAGAACTTATCCAAAGTATAGAACTACTGCTAGTTCTTGTATTCCAAGTTTACCGCTTATTTGGTTGGATTTGAGCTATTTTTTACATAGAAACTTGAATATTGATCTTATGAACCTGTGAACCATGTTAGTCCATATGCTTATGATGGTCATTGTGACAGCCCTCCCAAGTTATCAGACCCACATGCACCAATCCTTGCCATAATGGTCTCAGATGGCTATGCACATGTACCGGGTAACCTGACAAGGCTATCAAGTTCATCAACTTGAACTGATCATCCCCAAGGATCTCCCATAAACATGTACTTTTCATTTCCAAAAGCTCAAGTTTTACAAAATATACTTTTCATTTCTAAAGCTCAAGTTTTAAAGCATAGGAAGAGTTGTATTTATTACAAGTCCTGATAGTACTCAAAGTGCATAACTTATTACAACACTTGGGAAGGTAAAGCCTTTCCAAAGAGATAACACATAAGCATTCTAACCTTTAAGGCCTCCACATGAAGAAACTAACAAAAGCCAAAGATATCAAGACTCTTTCCTCCAACAACGTAGGGAATAAAACCCTGAGTAGGCAATTACTCAGAAAGACTTACCTGACTAAGGAAAAGACTCTCAAGGCATACTAGCTTTTGGGAATCAAGGTGAAGCTCATCAATTTTCAAGGACTCTTTTTGCAGAAAAGCAAGCTTACTAAGTAAATCCTTAGGCTAGGTTTTATTTCACAAGTTAAGTAATTTCCTTAATCTAGATCAATAACTTGGCCTACACTAGGTTGCTTTTAATCAAATCTTTGTTATACTTGTTACTACAATGCAAAGCAGTGATCCAGTCTTCATAACTGAGAAGTAATGGTGATCCAAATCGATTAATACCTAACTAGGAAATTCCAACCATATGACATATGTAGCACTTAACCCTTGCATATGTTAACAATTCCCACGGATCCTCCACTACATGAACTGGTCCGCGCCACCTGAGAACACATTACCCTACCATCTAGCTAATATGCCAGGAGGGTACCTACTACTCTCGCTATCTCTCCACTCCCAGTGCGCGATTGTCTTTTCACATATGGAATAGTCGGGTTTAGGCTTACCCTTGATGAGGTATGGGGACAGCTAAAAGTTCCTAGCTCAGCAGACCTACAATTGGTACGGTCCTAAATTGACACAAATGGGCAAACTGTCCTGCTCAATGTATAGTCTCCATTAAACAATTTTTTCCAAAACTTTGGTACCTGACAGAGGCCATGTTTGGATAATGAATTCATCAACGTCTTGATGCCTTCATCAACCCAAGCCCATTTTCTTTATAAAATCATGATTCAGAGAACAAAATCCATTTTTCAGTCCTGAGCTACAAGTAGGGCTAAGCATTACTAGCTTTTATAAAACAGGGATCAATGTACGGTAATCGATCTTTCAAGGATGGTAATGTAGCAAGTGTTTAATCAATCAACATCTATCACCTAATGCATCATATAAGGTGATAAAATTTTGTAAATACAAGGAAAAGGGTGAATGCACTGGGGTTTGCCCTTGTTGCAGAGAAGAGATTCAAGATCCTTCTACCAGATAACCTGTTAGCATAAACCCAACCAATGGGTATTCAAGTACTGGAGGAAACTTCTCTTCAAAAATCACTTATTCTTGGATCTGTACATGAAATAACATGATACGAATGCTTGTGCTATGTCATGAAAATGAAACTTGTAAGGAATATAACAAAACAACCCTCTAGATCACACCAAAATTCAGATTCTACTAGGTAATCTTGTTTCTTCATCCAAACACTTAATCAAATACATGATTAAGGATTAATCATTTCTTATAATGAACCATACAAGGTTTAGACTTCCGAACAATCTCAAACTTTTACGGAGTGTCAAACTGATCAAAACTAAATTACCCAAAAAATTTCGAATTTTTTGGTGCTCAACTTTTACCACTAAGATTCAAATAAGCCTTTTAAGAGCACCTTTAAATCACTTAAAAAATTTTAACTGTTATAAAAATCCTTAAACCAATTTTACCAGAAATTTTATATTTTTATGAACCACACAAAATTTCTCTTACGATTTTTGGATTTTCCTATGATTTTTGGTAGTTTTTACAAACTACCAGCTAAATAATGAAGAGAAACGGTGAATAGTCCCTGGGCCGAAACCAGCCCGAAACAGCCCAACGCCAGCGGCACCTGTGCCCGCGCGCAAGGCCTGCGCCCGCCGTTCCACTTTTTCACTAGGGACCTCCACGTTTGAACAAACCGCACCGGCGCCCGATGCACTATTCAAAACTCTCACAGACATCATAATTAGGCAACGTATCCTATGCTCAAGGAGTTATGGTGCTCAAATGCACACATTAAATCTGGGCCAAAGATCTTCCATCCTACGGTGTCTGGTTATTTTGCATTCCCACCCTCCCACCTCCTCTTTTCCAGCGCAGCCTTTTTTTGTTTTGCCCCTCTGCACCGTTTCGCATGCATCTGCTTGCATGTGCCTCTTGTCTTGCCCTGGACGCTTGGCCTCCCAGCGGGATCACCTGGCGGCGCCCACACGCACAGCGTCCCTGGATGGATCGCCCGCACAGCCCCGCGCGCTGCGTCGCGTGCCTCGGCGAGGCCACCGACGTCGAGTCCTCCCTGGATGGATCGCAGCAGCCGCGAGGCGCAGCAGCCCCAGGTGCGAGTGCAGGTATGTTGTAGTGCAGATTTCCTTGTTCTAAGGCAATGCATTCAGGGAGATATGGTTAGACATAGATGGAAATACCTGAATTATGCTGTAATACTTGGGCGCACGTCTTCTGCAGGCTCATCTGTCATGGAGAATACAGATGGACAAGCTACACGTCGCCTCTCATTTGAGTCTTGGTTAGATGAGTCTAAAGCACTAGTTGGATCATCTGCTCATGGTTTTATCACACCAAAAAAAACCCATATGTGCCTACCACGGTAAGCTTTTCTTGGATTTAATTTTTGTTGACTAGTTTGGATATCAAATAACTTGATAATATAATTTGTCCATTTGCAGTATTCGACATTTATACCTGCATGTGTGGATGGAATGAAGCCCACCGTTGGAATGTCCTTTGACTCTATAATGGAGGTGGAAGAGTTTTTTTGGTGAGATCATGAACAAGAGGTTCTTGTGTTCAAGAAACGGTTTCAAGAAGGAGGGGACGGGCGATCCGTCTAAAAAAAGAAAGAGTCAAGTGGAGACAAGATGTGGTTGTGACGCGCATATATATGTCAAGTTGGGTACGGATAAGAAGTACTACATCTCCTCTATGGTGGAGCAACATAATCATACATTATGCTCGCCGAACAAGGCACCATTTCTTCGATCCAACCGTGCAGTCAATCAAAGGATCAAGAACACTTTATTTGCATGCCACAAAGCAAGTGTAGGTACGTCACAAGCTTATAGAATTCTACAAGTAACTGATGGTGGGTTCAACCATATTGGATGCACAAAGCGGGACTTGCAGAACTACTATCGTGGGCTTAGAGACAAAATTAAGAATGCAGATGCACAATTATTTGTTGCACAACTAGAAAGAAAGAAAGAGGTAAATTCTGCATTCTTTTATGATTTCATTGTGGATGAGAATGGAAAGTTAGTCTCTTTATTCTGGGCTGATGCTACAAGTAGAAAAAACTACAGTCATTTTGGTGATCTAGTTTCTTTTGATGCAACATATAGCACTAATCAGTACAACATGAAATTTACACCTTTCATTGGCGTGAATCATCATATGCAAAGTGTCTTTTTTGGGGCTGGATTTCTATTAAATGAGAAGATTGAGTCATACGAATGGCTGCTAAAGACTTTCCTTTCGGCTATGGGAGGAAAAGCCCCAAAGCTTATCACGACTGATGAAGATGCAAGCATGAGATCTGCTATTGCCTCTGTTTTCCCGGATACAATTCAGAGGTTATGCATGTGGCATATAATGGAGAAAGTTCCTGAAAAGGTTGGTCCTGAAACAAGAAATGACAAATCATTTTGGTCTTGTTTGAATGCTTGTGTGTGGGGTTCAGAAACAGGAGATGAATTTGAAACAAGGTGGAATGCTCTCATTAACAAGTATGGTCTCGAGGGGAATGCATGGATGGCTAATAGGTATGTTATTCGTCGATCATGGATTCCTGCATATTTTATGGATGTTCCACTAGCTGGGCTGCTTAGGACTACTTCAAGGTCTGAAAGCGCAAATTCGTTCTTTAATCGCTTTATCCACCGCAAATTATCTTTTGTTGAGTTTTGGCTAAGATTCGATACAACATTGGAATGTCAACGGCTAGAGGAGTTAAAGGAAGATCATATGAGTGTTAATTCAACACTCAATCTGATAACATCATGGTACGTGGAGAAACAAGGTAGCATGTTTTATACACGTAATGTGTTCAAAAAATTCCAAAATGAAGTGGTAGCTGCTAGAGACCATTGTACAGTTGTTAGCATTACAGACTTTGAGAGCGTAAAAATGGTTGCAATTAATGATGGATCTACGAAAGATAGGGTGGTACAATGGTCTACGTCAGATATATTTGGTAGCTTTGGTAGCTGCTCATGTAAGTTGTTTGAGACAATGGGAATTCCATGTCGCCATATCATTTTAGCATCGAGAAGTGAAAAGCTTAATGAACTACCTTTATCCTTCATTTTAAAGAGGTTCCAAACAAGATGCAAGAGGTAAAAGCTACACCATTTTTTTACTGTTTCATGCTTCGTACAACATATTTGGTCGGTTTTTAATTCTTTTTACTATAGGGAGAGCGTGTATGATGACGAAGGAAACTTATTGGATGAGAAGCCCATAGATGCTCGTGAAATGGAAACAAGAAAAAAGATATCAACCGTGCGAAATAAGGTAGAAGATTTGATTCAACAAGCAAAGAGTTCAAAAGAAGGCATAGAATTTTTAGTTGCAAGCGTCATGAACATACACGATTCTCTTGGTAGTATTGTACCTAACACGGTGCAAAATAGAAGAGAAGAGTATGAGAGTTTTATTGGTTGCCAAATTCCAGAAAATATTAATATACATCCACCAACTGATGTTCTATCAAAGGGCCGGAGTAAAAGAATCAAGAAATCTAAAGAGCTACCTAAGTCCCGCAAGCGAAAGAATGAGAAACAGGAGGCATCACCTCATTAGTTAGATGTTAATTATGTCTGTTAATTATGGTTGTGAAACAATTCTTGGATGTTAATTATGCTGCTTGTGAATGTTAATTCTTGGATGTTAATTTCTGCAACTGAAACGATCAGGTTCTATTTATCAGTTTATGTCTTTCAGTTTGTGAACAAATATGAACTGCAAAGTTTCTTGCGCTGTGAAAAGTGTCTTTCAATATGGCTATGAAACAAGCTCTCGCCGGTGGCGGCGAACAGCCTGCTGCCTGGGCGGCCTGTAACGCGGCTGCAGGAACGTGGGTGCAGTAACGCAGCTGCCTGCAGGCACATGCAAGCAGATGCATGCGAAACGGTGTAGAGGGGCAAAACGAAAAAAGGCTGCGCTGGAAAAGAGGAGGTGGGAGGGTGGGAACGCAAAATAGCCGGACACCGTAGGATGGAAGATCTTTAGTCCAGATTTAATGTGTGCATTTGAGCACCATAACTCCTTGAGCATAGGATACGTTGCCTCATAATTAAGCCTCCACATTCTTTTCCTTCGCAAACCTAGGTCCACGATGTCGGCCGAGCCAAACGCCGGCGAGACCAAGGTGACAAGGTCCCGCCTTGCCGGAGACCTTCGACAAGGGTGAGAGCACCCTCGTGCTCCCCAACGCTCAGCGAACACGTCCATACACAACAACACACAAAAGCAACAGACCAGTCGACGATGAGGTGGCTCACGGCGATGACCGACAGCGTCGGGGCCACGTTCTGGACAACCTAGAGCAGTAGAGTTCAAACGAACAGGTCTATGAGCTTCACCACAAGCAAGGGAATCCAGAATACAAGAACAAAGGCATGGAACGATGTCGTGCAACCTTGGCCGCGGTGAGGCGGAGGTTGGATGGTGCGACGACGATCGGCGGGGCAAGACGTCTCACAGAGGACTCGGGGAAAGACAAGCGACAATTATGGGGCTAAACTGGCGCAATGGAATGGCAAAGCACGCTGCGCAGTCAATTTGGGCGACGGATGCATGGACACGACGAATTTTGCCAAACTCAGAGATCGCGGGACATAGAGATAAGGAGACTGGCGGGCACCGGTTCCGATGAGGCTAGACACAGAAGGAATAAGGTGGTGCGCTGTCAGCAGTGGCTTGAGCATGGTCACGCGGCGTCCATGCATAGGTACCACGCAAGTTCATATCCACAATTGAACAATGGCACAGACGACAGCAAAGAAATAGGCAGAGAGGTCACCGATAGTGGATAATATCAAGCCTCCAGACCCAGGCACATGAACGTCAAACCTACCCTTTGCTACCTCCCCAGCAGACGCCTTCCCTTATCTGCAACTAGGCCAGAAACCACTGGAACACGGCAGTGGGCGAAGACATATTCATAGTTCATGACCCAAAACACTGAACCTACTGAATCCGACTGAACCCTCCTGTTCGAACCAAAATTGAGCCGGCGGACTGTCCGGCCCTGAGGCCGGACGATCCGCGGTCCGGACGGTCCGCGCCTGTGGGCCGGACGGTCCGCGCGTGCGCAGAACAGATTAGAGTTCCGAGTTTTGTGCTACGGTTGTTAGCTATATTCGCGGGATTAGCTCGGAATTAGTTGTGTAAAGGGTCCAGCCCCCCTCCTCTATAAATAGAGAGGTCTACGGCCGATTTGTAATCATCAACAATCGAATCAATACAATTTCTATTCGCATTTTATCCTAGGAGTAGTTCTAGTCTAGTTTAGGTTTAGCCTCTCAATCCCCAAATCCTTCGCCTCTCTTCGACTCTACGCCGATTGGAGGAGTCTAGGTCGGCCGGCCCGAGCCTAGACAACCCCTAGGATCTCTCCTCCCCGACGGGGTCCCTCCCGGGAGCGAGATCCAGGCTGCCGCCGGCGACTTCCGCCGCCCCTGCACACGCGCGGACCGTCCGGCCCTAGGGCGCGGACCGTCCGGCCGTCAGGCAGGAGTCCCAGCAGCGCACCAGGCCGCGGACCGTCCGGCCCCAAGCCGCGGACAGTCCGCCCTTGCGCAGAGAGTACCACCGCGCCTCGCACCAGGCCGCGGACAGTCCGGCCCCTGCGCGCGGACCGTCCGCCCCTGTGCAGAGGGCACCGCCACGGTTCTTGTTGAGTGTTTGGCGCTCCGAAAAGGCGTCAACATACTTTTGGCGACTCCGCTGGGGAAAACACATATATACCTATCAAATCGGCCCTAAATGGCCGGTTCAAAAGATAGCTCTGAGGTTTCCACCAGTAATATCATCACACCGATATGGGAAGCCTTGCCGGCTGAAGAACAGCTCCTGTTCGAGGAGCGCCAGGAGCAGCTGATCCAAGAAGCAAAGGCGAAGTTCCTGGCTGACTTCAAAGTGGACAGGAACAACAAAGTCGTTCGGCAACGAGCGACAGATCTGGCTTCGCTCCGACCTACTACGATTACCCCAAATGTAAGTAGCACCAACGAACTCCAATCTCTTAAAGCTTACATAGACGAACAGCGAGAACAGATACAAAATATCATAGGGGTTATGCAAAACGATTGTAGGAGACTAGTACGTGCATTTAATAAATCTAATATAGCAAATTTTCCTTCACCCGAGGTTGAATTAGGAGATAATACACGTAATACATCGGTTAAAGGTTGTCACGACCAGTCACAACCCCCTTATGGGATGCCGATGGACACGTACCCTGAGCAGACGCAAATCGGCAGCAAATCAGCCGATCTGCACATGCCCGGACCGTCCGCACGTGAGCGCGGACCGTCCGGGCCAGCAACAGTCGGGCCTATTTTTAATGAGTTACCTAGATATGCGCCCGAGCCACCACATACGGCACAAAATCTAAATTACCAAGTCGGAACGTCCACATATAATCACGGACGGTCCGGGCAAATGTCCGGACAGTCCGCGCATGACCTTTTTGAGGAGGATTGTTACCTGAATCCTCACCCGTCCCAGCGACACATCCCATCGCGTTATGCAATGCATCAACCCATTAATTCGAGATCTAGAGCCCAGGACAACTTTTCGGCCCCACCTAGAAGGCCGGAAAGGAACGATCAAACATATGAACCATATAGGGCAAGTGGCAATGCACCACGTAGCTCAAACCAATGGGGAGAACGACAACATACTAACATGCAACCGACCCCACCTATGTTTGGCCAGAGAGCCGGTGGTCTTGCACCGGCTGCCATTGGTATAGTGAGGGAAGAAATAGCCGGGGCGTTCCGAGATAAGCTCGGAGTAAGCATGATCCCTGGGGGGCAATCATATCGGAAGCCTTATGACAGCCGATTTGATCACCACCCATACCCACAGGGAACCAGGATACCCGAGTTTGCAAAGTTTTCGGGTGATCAAGGAAAGAGCACGCGTGAGCACATAGGCCAGTTCCTAGCACAATTAGGAGAATTGGCCGACACCGAAGCATTCCGTGTGCGTTTATTTTCATTATCCTTAACAGGGACTGCATTCACATGGTATGCCACGCTCCCTCCTAATTCCATTTTGTCATGGGGAGACTTAGAGCAAAAATTTCATGAACATTTCTTCTCTGGTGATTATGAGCTAGATTTAGTAGACTTAGTGACCCTACGACAAGAAAAGGATGAATCGGTTAGTGATTATATCCGGAGATTCCAGGATACGAGAAACCGATGCTTTCAAATTCATTTAACAGATAAACAACTGGCGGGAATAGCCTTTGATGGATTGCGCTATTATTTAAAAGAGAGATTAGAAGGCATCCAGTTCTTTACTCTAGCACAATTACATCAGAGAGCTTCGGCTTGTGAAAGCCGAAGCAAAGAACTAGTCAGAACGGTTCATCATAATGTCCCTATAGTAGAACACAATCAAAGTAGTTCGGACGATGAACCAAAGAAAGTTTACACCGCCGAAATAGTTTGGCCCGAGCAGGCCAAATCATCGGCTTGCTCCTCCTTGCAGTCGGTTCAAAAGGAACGACAGGAGGAGGTTAAGTTTACATTTAATGTCGGCAAATGTGATAAGATATTCGATGAATTACTAAAAAATGGTAACATTAAAATTGATTATATCGTTCCACCTGCCGACGAACTAAAGCGTCGCGCATACTGCAAGTGGCACAACTCATTTTCCCATGCCACTAATGATTGTAATGTGTTCCGACGACAAATTCAATCGGCCATTAATGAGGGACGATTGAAATTTCAGGAGGACACGGAGCCCTTCCCAATGAATGTGATCGACTTTAATGGCAAAAAGGTCCTAATTCGGCCCAACACAGCCGATAAGGGCAAAGACAAAGAAGTCCTCATCGGCAACGCACGGGAGGCCGATGGAAACAACAAAATTTCTTGCAGGAAAGTGATGGCCGAGAAGACTCCTGATGGAGGGGAGACACTGAAGGTAACCATCACAAACTCCAGCGCTGGGGGGCAAGCACAGACAAAGGGATATGCGCGAGAACCCATACTACGCATCGCGGACGGTCCGGTGTCTAGGCGCGGACGGTCCGTAACATCACCGGACGGTCCGAAGCGTTCCGACGGACGGTCCGGCAACGTCGAAGAGCCGCGACGACCACGTACCTTCAAACCACGACGACCAGAAATAGGTACGTGGAAAACTAACACGTTCAAGGCAACTGGTCGGTTGGTAAAATCTAGCCCGACCTTTGATCAATTATTGTCTAAATATGTGAAAAAGAAGGCTGGCCCCAGCGACCGGCCACCAAAGGGACCTCGCTTACCCACCCAGGTGCGACGGCAGGTTAGGCCGATTGGACCACCACACAAATCGGAAAGGACGGGAGGTCATAATGTTCAATTAAGACCTAACGTACCTGCATGGACACCTCCACCACCATATCCACCTATGCCATATCCATACACATACATACCTCCACCATATGTCCCAAATCAAATGTGGGGCATGCCACCATACTCATTTGGGATGCCACAGTACCCCGCTTGGGGGGCACCCCAAACATCTGTATTCAATAGGTTGACACCTCCAGTACAAGACCGATTGAGAGCCCCTCAATCCGGTCCACGAGCACATGCCCAGCAAGATTGCCGAACAACTCGGCCCCAAAGGCTGACTAATCCGGCAGGAGGGCGTACAGCTACAACCTCCAACAATACGAAAAAGGAAGATGTCATTAAAATAGGAACGACAGATGTCGTCGTACAACAAAATAACGAAGGGCCGATGATTTTTGGTGAATCGGCCAACACAAACAAAAAAGAAAGTACGACTGTCAATAAAATAACCAATCCAAAATACTCCATGCCCCGATGGTGCCCATCGGGATTGACACGATCGCAAAAGCGAAAATTACAGCGCCTTAGGGCAAAGGAGAATCAGGAGAAGGAGGCGGAAAAAATATTCAATGACACACATCCGCAATATCCGCCACCAAAGAGATGGAGACCAAAGGCCGTTGAGGAAAATCAAACGGCCATAAAGACAGAAAATAAAACAGCAACTGTGCAGCTCTTTGCAGGTATAGCAGACAGTCCGACTATAAAGACCGGACCAACCGTACGGGGCGCGGACCGTCCGACCCCTGAGGCCGACTCATCTGCAATAAACCATGACACCTCCGACGACGTACCGACGCCCATGGAGGAAGACGACCTGCAAGGAGAAGACCTGGTCGACTACGGAGCTACACCAGAACACTTAGAGAATTAGGAAGGCAATGTGACGAATTGGTCAGGACCAGTATGACGCTCGGCGATGTTGGGACTGACAGTTCGATCAAATCTAAAGGGATCACGTCCGTTGAGTCAACCATCGAGACCAAGGCCACTGCGTACCATCTTAGTAAGTGGCAAGATGCCTAAGAAAACCGATGTGATAACATCGAGTTAGTTGCTTTTGGTTCGCTCAGCTCCACCAAAAGGCAGGGGGGCATATGTTCGAACCAAAATTGAGCCGGCGGACTGTCCGGCCCTGAGGCCGGACGGTCCGCGGTCCGGACGGTCCGCGCCTGTGGGCCGGACGGTCCGCGCGTGCGCAGAACAGATTAGGGTTCCGAGTTTTGTGCTACGGTTGTTAGCTATATTCGCGGGATTAGCTCGGAATTAGTTGTGTAAAGGGTCCAGCCCCCCTCCTCTATAAATAGAGAGGTCTACGGCCGATTTGTAATCATCAACAATCGAATCAATACAATTTCTATTCGCATTTTATCCTAGGAGTAGTTCTAGTCTAGTTTAGGTTTAGCCTCTCAATCCCCAAATCCTTCGCCTCTCTTCGACTCTACGCCGATTGGAGGAGTCTAGGTCGGCCGGCCCGAGCCTAGACAACCCCTAGGATCTCTCCTCCCCGACGGGGTCCCTCCCGGGAGCGAGATCCAGGCTGCCGCCGGCGACTTCCGCCGCCCCTGCACACGCGCGGACCGTCCGGCCCTAGGGCGCGGACCGTCCGGCCGTCAGGCAGGAGTCCCAGCAGCGCACCAGGCCGCGGACCGTCCGGCCCCAAGCCGCGGACAGTCCGCCCTTGCGCAGAGAGTACCACCGCGCCTCGCACCAGGCCGCGGACAGTCCGGCCCCTGCGCGCGGACCGTCCGCCCCTGTGCAGAGGGCACCGCCACGGTTCTTGTTGAGTGTTTGGCGCTCCGAAAAGGCGTCAACACCTCCCTTTACTGATAGCTCGATTTGGAGCAAAATTTTCTCCCAATCCACAGTGTCAAACAGGCCAACCTTGGTTCACCAAACTTGCTCACAAATCATAACTCTACAAACTTTACACAGTAACCCTAAGCCAAAATCTCTCAGATCAAGAGTTATAATACTCTAAAGTTGAACCAAACTCACTGTTTCAATGAATTGAAAATTGTTCAACACCACCCACCTACCCTGACAGAGAAAGTTTAGGTGCACTTTACTCTCAACTTTGTGTAGCACCAAGCCCATCTCACTTTAGAAAACTTGTTCACTTTACTATGGTCTTCAAACTTGCTACAGAAACTTTAGCCCAAAACCACATAAATGAGGCTCCACAGAGCTCCAAAGTTGAGCTCAACACATTGAAACTAATTTTTTGGCAGACTGGATCAATTTCAGCCAAGTACACAATCTGACAGTCCAACTTTGATAAAGTTTTACTCCCAATTCCAAATAGTTTTAGGGTCACCGCACTTACTAAAAGTATTTTCTCTATATTCACTCTACAAGTTTGCATAGTGACCTTTTATCAAAGGCTCATGGGTTACAAGATATAGAGTTCAAAAGTCAGCTCATTGTCACAATTTTTCAGAAATCCAAAAGGTGACCAACTCTGAACTTTTGCAAATTACTACAAATTTTGCTACAAAACTTGCAAATCTTCAAATATAAAAGTTGCTTAGATTTTCAAGCTCTACAACTTTGGTACATGAACTTTTAGCAAATTCTCATTAGATTGCAAGTTTCACTTTTGGGGCTAGTTTGGGGTTTCAATTGTGATTACTTTTCTCCAAACGACATCTCAATTTTGATCCATCACTAAAAAGCAAATTTGGTCTTTAACCTAAAAGCCAATTTTGGCATTCAAAACTCATGGCCAAAATGTCCTTGGTTTAGGAGTTGCTTTGCTTATACACAATTTCATTGCTTATACACAATTTCAAGCATGGTTTTCAAACCTTTCTTACTCGCAACAACAGAACACACCATATTTGGTTTGAATTTTTGACCTAGTGAATGCATTCTAGGTGTATCAAGCAATTAATACAAATGCACATTATGACATGCCAAGTTTTAGTTGTCGTAACACCAGGGGTGTTACAATCATCAAGCATCAAAACATAATATAGAAATGGATTAAGGACATTTTCCTTTTAATCTCCCCCTTTTAGTGATTGATGCCAACGCAATCGAGGAAAACAACAAATTTTAGAATTGTAACTAATTTTGCAAACTTTCAAGTGTTCGTAAGATGCTAAGTTAGAACAATTATAAGTTGAACATGAGTTGTTTTGAATATTTCATATTTTGGACCATATTTGCACTAGTTGAATTTGATTTTGCAAAGTTTTTTAAATGTTTTTGATAAATCTTTTCAAGAATCACTAGCTTTTGGCTAAAAAGATAAGAATGAAAAGAAATCTTCTCAAGCATTTCATAAGTTTAAAAAGTTCTCCCCCTTTTTCGAATGCTTTGCTATGGCCAATAGGGATTCTTCCACTTGAAAATTTCTCCCCTAATTCAAAAAGAAATCTCCTATTAGTTGTTAAGAGGGTTTTATCAAAGAAAAGATACCAATTTGAAATATTAAAAAAATTAAGGTGGTGGAGTAGTCCTTTTGCTTTGGCCTAATAATTCTCCCTCTTTGGCATTGAGCACAAAAAATGGAGGCAATTGTGTGGCCTTTTCAACAAAGATATGACAATAAAACCAATTGAGTTAGAGTAAGGGATCCTTGATACAAGAACTTTCCTTGCTCAAAATTCCATTTCCCTTTCAATTTGAGACTAAACACACTATAGACTTGAATAATGTTTAGTCCCAAAGATTCAAAGTGTAGAGCCATGCTCCCCCTAAATCTGTGCATAGAAGCAATGCATACTTGTGAAGCAATGCACATTAGATTTGTGAGGCCCGGGAACAAGTTCTATAGTTTAGACATGGCACAAGAAGAAATATGAATTGTTCCAATTGAAAGAGATATACATGATCAAAGGTATAGTAATTAAATAATGTGTACAACATTTCAATCCATGTTCCGAGAATCAAGCACATTTAGCTCACCCCTAAGCTCACAAAACCTCTTTTCATCTAGGGCTTGATGAAGATATCGGCTAACTGTTTGTGGGTGCTAACATGATCAACTACGATATCTCCCCTTTGTGAGTGATCTCTCAGAAAGTGATATCGGATGTCAATGTGCTTAGTGCGACCGTGATCAACAGAATTATCCTCTATACGAATTGCACTCTCATTATCACATAGGAGTAAGACTTCGCTCTGATTGTAGTCGTAGTCCCTGAGGGTTTGCCTCATCTAGAGTAATTTTGCACAAAAATGTCCTACAATAATATACTCGGCCTCGATGGTGGATAGGGAAACAGAGTATTGTTGCTTTGAAGCCCAAGACACCAAGGATCTTCCCAAAACTGGTCAGTCCCAGATGTACTCTTCGTATATACCTTACATCCAACATAATTGATATCAGAATATACAATGAGATTAGAGTTTGACCCTTAGGATACCGAAGTCCAAAGTTAGGAGTATGAACTAAATATCTCAAGATTCTCTTCATGACCCTAAGGTTGCATTCCTTAGGATTGGCTGGAAATCTTGCACACATGCATATTGAAAGCATAATATCTGGTCTAGATGTACTTAAAATACAGAAGTGATCATATCATAGACTGCTATACATTTTGAACTACAGAAATACCTCCTGTGACGAGGTCAAGATGTCCATTTGTTCCCATGGGTGTCTTGATGGGTTTGGAATCCTTCATGAAAAACTTCTTTGGAATGTCTTGAGTATACTTGGTTTGACTGATGAAGGTGCCTTCCTTGAGTTGCTTGATTTTAAATCTCAAGAAGTACTTTAACTCTCCCATCATCGACATCTTGAATTTCTGTATCATGATCCTACTAAACTCTTCGCAAGAGGATTTGTTAGTAGACCCAAATATGATAATCATAAACATAAATTTGGCATATAAATAAATCATTGTCAATAGTTTTAGTGAGAGTGCAGGATGAACTTTTCCAACTTTGAAGGAATTTACCATAAGAAAATCTCTCAAGCATTCATACCATGCTCTTGGTGCTTGCTTAAGCCCATAACGCCTTTTTGAGCTTAAATACATGAGAGGGATATTATCGTCTTCAAAGTCGTTAGCTTGCTCAACATATACTTCGTCCTTGATTGGTCCGTTGAGGAATGTAGTTTTCAAGTCCATTTGAAATAACTTAAAATCATGGTAAACATCATAGGCTAATAGTATTCAAATTAACTCAAGCCTAGCTACAAGTTCAAAGGTTTCATCAAAATCCAAACCTTCGACTTGTGAATAACCTTTGGACACAAGTCGTGCCTTGTTCCTTGTTACCACACCATGTTCATCTTGTTTGTTGCGGAACACCCACTTGGTCCCTACAACATTTTGGTTAGGACATGGTAATAAGTTCCAAACCTCATTCCTGTTAAAATTATTGAGCTCCTCTTGCATAGCCACCACCTAGTCTGGATCCTTTAGGCCCAAGAGAAGACACAAAATAGTAGTTTTCACAGAAATTAGCAATTCTAGAGCGAGTAGTTACCCCCTTTTGAATGTCACGGAGAATCATGTCGATGGGGTGATCTCGTTGAATTGCTTGATGAACTCTTCGGTGTGGAGACCTTGTTTCTTGGATTTCTTGATCATCCTCCTTATTTTGATCTTCATCATCTCCCCCTTCATCCATGCCTTCGTCTTGAAATTGCTCATTGTCTTGAATCTATTCACCTTCTTATTCAGCTTGTTCATCTTCTTGAGTTGGAGGAGATGCTTATGTAGAGGATGGTGGTTGATCTTGTGCTCATGTTGGATCCTTCAGACATACATCCCCAATGGACATGTTTCTGAGTGTGGTGCATAGAGCCCCTCGTCATCTAATTCATCAAGATCAACTTGCTATACTTGAGAGCCATTAGTCTCATCAAACACAATGTCACAAGAGACTTCAACTAATCTGGTGGATTTGTTAAAGACCCTATATGCCCTTGTGTTTGAATCATAACCCAGTAAAAAGTCTTCTATGGCTGTAGGAGAAAATTTAGAGTTTCTACCTTCTTAACCAGAATATTACTCCCAAAGACTCTAAAATATGGAACATTTGGCTTTTTACCGGTGAGAAGTTCATAGGATGTTTCCTTGAGGATTCGATGAAGTGTAACCGGTTGATCGCGTAGCAAGTCATGATGACCGCCTCCACCCAAAACCGATCTGAAGTCGTGTATTCCTCAAGAATGGCCCTCACCATATCCATTAGAGTTGGATTCTTCCTCTCTACTACACCATTTTGTTGTGGTGTGTTGGGAGAAGAGAACACATGCTTGATTCCCTCCTCAACAAAAGAAAATCTTTGTCGCTTCTAATCTTTTTTATTTTTTAAACCGAACTCATTTTGAGCTATTCTTAAGAATCTCTTCAAGGTCCTTATGAAAAGCGAGAATAATTATCCACAATAACTAAACCATACTTACTCCCTCGATCCTTATGAAGGCAATCACGCTAAATAAGTCCATATGAAGTAGTTAAAGTGGCCTTTCCATCGTCATGATGTTCTTGTGTGGATGATGAGTCTTTCTCAAAAATGAACATTGGTTAGTTCTAAAATGTGTTCCCCTTTTAGAAGCTCAACTTGCTTTCCTGCTCGACTTGCACTACAACTCCTGTCTTTCTTAAAATGAACATTGGTTAGTCCTTAAATGTGTTCCCCTTTTGAAGCTTATGAAGGCTCTTCATCCCAATATGGGCTAGTTAGTGATGCCATAGCCAACCCATATCGGTTTTAGCTATCAAGAAAGTGTTAAGTTTGGCTTTATCATTCGAGAAATCTAATAGATAGAGCTCTCCCTTTAACACTCCCTTAAAAATAACTGAACCATCAATCCTTCTAAAAGCGGTAACACCGACATTGGTAAATAAACAATTGCAACCATTTGAACATAATTGTGATACAGAAAGCAAATTGTAGTCCAGGGAATCCGCCAAAAAGACATTGGAAATGACATGCTCGATGGTGATAGTGATTTTACCTAGACCTCTTACCTTGCCTTGACTCCCATCCCTAAATGTAATAGCATCTTGGGATTCTTTATTTTTCTTGTAGGATGAGACCATTTTATTCTCACATGTCATGCCGTATGTGCATCCGCTATAAACTACCAACTTGTGCCTCCGGATGTATAAACCTACACAAACAATTTTAGCCTTGTTCTTAGTTACCCAAATGGTTTTGGGTCCTTTGACATTAGTAACAAGCACCTTGGGGACCCAAACACAAGTCTTGGAGCTCTTGTGTTGGGTTCCAACATATTTGGCAACAACTTTACTAGATTTGTTAGTGAGCAAATAGGATGCATCAAACATATGAAATGACATATGCGGTCCACTTGATGCAACCATATTTTTATTCTTAGGCATTGGAATAATTTTTGCATAGGAATCAAAATGTCTAGAATGGAATGCTTTTTAACAAATGTCTCTTAAGTATTTCCAAACATTCTAAGACATCCCCTTTTTGTTGTATTTGATCCTTCAAATCAGTTTGCCCTTTTTCATCAAGTCTTTGCTTCACTCTGCCCTCGGAACTCTAAACTCCAATTCTTACCAAACCTGCTAGTCCAATAAGTTATGATAAGTTGTTATGACCATCAAGAATCTATCCAGATGTAGAAATGGCCCAAAGTCCATTTCCTTCTCAATTGTCCACCTTTTGCACTTGCTCTCAAAGTCTCCACTACAGTGAGCCCTTTTAGGTCCTTTACCATGATACCTCTTCATATAGGCTTGTTACCATCTTATATTTATTGTCTTAGATCTAACATACCTTGAGCAACATGATTTTAACCATCTCACCACATACACATATGAGTTAAATCTATGGCTTCAAATCACTTCTTTCAATCCTCTGATTCTCATCACAATATGACTTTCCTTAGCTTGATTAGTCCTTTGACTCAATGCAAGTACTCTCTTCTTCACCCTAGCCATGGTACCTCGGTCCACAAACCTCTTTTTGGCCTTCACCTTTGCTTGGTCCCTCAAAGCCCTTTCCTTGCTATCTTCACCCTATCAAGATGTCTTCTAGTCATGTCATCTTAAGATTACATTGAAAACAATTTCCTTATTATCTAAAAGTGTCAATTCTTCTAGCGTACTCCTTTTGTCCAAACTAAGAAAACCATGTATATGAAACCATTCCATCATCAACTTTTGTCTCATTTGAACTTTTTCAATCATGTTTGGTTTCACATAATGTTGAGATATTGTCACACTCGAATTTCAGGACAAATCCGGATACATCTCATATGTGCGCCAGGACCAAATTACACACCTGTGATAACTTCAATGTATGTAAACCAATGTCATAAACGTTATTACATAATTGAAATGTATTTACAAAATAAACTAAACAACAACATCGACGACTATTCATAGGCTAGTTGACTAGAGCAACATGACCTAGAACTCTTCAAAATCTTCATAATAGTCCTCATGTTGACCTCAGTCTCATCAGTGAATTCAACAAGAATGAGTACACTTATGGTTGGTAAGAAAAAGTGTGGTGTAAGGCTATCCAAGAATAAGGTTGGGTATAACATTCCACATTTTAATTAAGTTGGTCAAAGTTTTATTAGCAATTACTAAATATAAGTTGATACCATCTCAATTAAATAGAAGATCATAACTAAAATATCCAACAATAAACGACCTACAAATTCATTTAATTTACTTCCAATAGATTAACTATGTGAGGATCTGAGTCGTCCTTGGCTGTGAGCACGACAGATATATCAGTTTTACACTGTGCAGAGGTTGTACAACATTACCCACAAGTCGTGATCTCTTATTGCATCGGGTTGATTAGACCCTTAAACAATTCCATGGTGAGTCAACATGGTTTCACTACAAGCCTTTACAAAGATCCACTAGTATAAAGATAACCCGCTAAGATTTTAGGATGAGATGTAGTACAGACCTCCTTCGGTTGAAAAGTTACCACAAAGCAGATCACCCTAATAACTGTCACATCCGGATTTAAGGGACAAAGCCGGGTGCATCTCATTCATGCACCAAAGAAGACAACATATATAATAACAGAGTGTATGGAGATAAATGTCACAATATAATCAAAGTATTTATTACATAGCGGAAGTCTTTACAAAATAAAAGATAAATATAGATCGAACTAAAATCCATCCTTGGTGCCATCAAGTCGAACTCCTCGTTGTGTGGATCCTCTTGAACCACCTGTTCCTCTCCTATGGGGGTGTGAGACAGCAAGGGTGAGCTCACACATGTTCATCGCTCAACAAGTTGTGGGGAATAATGTGCATGAACTTACCAAAGGTGGGAGATCATGTGAAGTGTAAGGCTTACCAAAGAGAATGGTTAAAGCTGAGTATTGCTTTTAAAGTTGGTCAAAATTTTATTAGCAATTACTAGATGTAAGTAAATACCAAACCATAATAATAATAGAACAAAATTAATAATAAACCCATGCAAATGCAAAATGACAAATTGAATTTATGTTCCATAATTTAATCATGCGAGAGTCCTGAGCTGCTCTTGACCGTGAGCTTGGCTAGTATACCAGTTTTACACTCTGCAGAGGTTGTACCCTGTACCCATAAGTCATGTTACCAATCTGCCAAGGGGTCATGAATCCCATACACCTCTACAGAGGAAGTGAGGTAGGGTAACACTACGAGGCCTTTACAAAGTCCACTAGCTTCCGAAAACCCGCTATAGTTTATGGGAAGAGCACTTGCAAGAATCCCTCGTCTGACCGCCATCGCAGTAAAATCAACCCGAGAACCTCCCTGCATGCAACTCCCCTACTGCCCTTGCCCCTTTCGGGTAAGGTAGTCTTCCACTAGCTTTCCTAATTAGTCAGCCAAGGGCGTCCTATTCCACCCTTGTGGTGGCACGCGTTTCTCAAGTTAAGCTCCATGTTCCAATTAAAATAATATAATGATCTTGACATGAACATAAATAACATAACAGAATAATTAGAACATGGATATAATGAAATATTATCCCAAAACCATATGAAGCAATAGCAAAACTACCCAAATGATTCAGGGGTAAATAAGGTAAAGAGATAAGTAGACTAGAGCAACCTATTGGGTCCCATCAAAATTAAACATATGCATTGATAAGTGACAATAAAGAACTTTATTGGGTAATAAATGTGGTCAATGGCACAACTTGCCTGGGACTTGAGATTCCAGGTACCAGGGTGATCCTCAGATCCTCGTGACCTCACTGCTAGTCGTAGCAATACAAACAAACATGGTATAGACAAAATTAACATCACACCAAACATAAGAATAAAATGAATAATAATGATCTACGTGAAGCTACGAGATTGTGGGATCGAGATCTACTAAGATCGGAGTCGTGGTTAAGGAGTTATGATCTATGGAAGATCTACGTGGTTGGAATATTAAATTATAAATTGATTATTGTACATCGTATGAGAAAATATACTCTAAATAATCAACTCAACTTTAATTTAGATTATACTTGACTAGTGATCATGTTTTAACCACATTATAATTATGGTCAGGTTAGTTTTGATTTATAAAAACTAATCTAGTAGACATAGGATAAATATATATATATATATATATATATATATATATATAACTATAAAATTATGCAATATGGTATAATTCATATTGTTACTGTGTAGTAAATACTTATACGAAACTAACGCAACTGGAACGAGTCATTTCGAAATTAAAACGTAGGAGTTATGATTTTCTGAAAGTTTTATGTATTTGATACAAGATTAATTAAGAGATACATTTTAATATGGTTTTCATGTCAAAACAGAGACACTATGTGATGAACAACATTATTACAAAATTATAGGAACTGGAATGGACTAAATAGGAGCTAAAATAAATTTCTATGAATTAACTAAGATTCTGTAATTATTTTTATACAGAAATCATTTTTTATAATCCTTTTATTCCCTTCACCAGTGCCCTGTACTGCGCATATGATTTCCAGAAAGTCTAGAGGTCTAACTGCTAATAAAAGGACTTATTTTGAATTACTTTCTAATGGTGCTTGGACGCGGGTGAATTCTAGGAATCCACAAGTTGTCTTTAATAAATTTAAACGGCAGAGGGGGTATCGGGCAATTTGAGTCGTCCGATCAGAAACCAAGGGCTCAGATTACATCTATCTTTACATGAACCAGTACGTTATGCCAGCGCTAGGATCGCGATCCTACGGCCCACAGAGCTCCACGCCATTCCCAGATCTGAGCTGTATGCCCAAAATCCCACGTCTCAGATCAACACCACCGTAACGGTATGCTACCTCTAATCCTGTCCATTCGTTCTATATCCAACGATGCCGATATCAACCACGCCTACTAGCACCTAGATTAAGTCTCGATCATCAAATCCCGATCAAACGGTCGGGCTCTCCTCTCTCCAATCAGGCACGGACGCAACGGCGCAAACCGGCCCGCGGCGGCGGCAGCCATTGCCGGCGATCTCATACCTCTCGACCCCATCCACGCGAGTTCGAACCGACTAATGCATCTCAATGTACGGATTAAGGCAGAGTCAGGGGCGGCAAATTTACTAGAGGAGTAGGTGAGCGCAGCGCTGTCCACGCCGACGCGGCGGAGGTGAATTCTGGTGAACAATTCCGCTCGGACGAGGTTGTGATTCCGTTGTCCAACGCTATGCATAGCAACACTACACGACACTGAAGCCCTAGCACCGCCCTTACTCGCCCGAACGACGACGCAAAGTGGAGGTCGACGACAGTGGCTGCGCACCCAGTTCTACACCCCGGCGGTGGCGGTGTTGCGATACAAGAATGGGGGTTCCTGACCTGGTGAGTTATGGTAAAGGAAGCACCACTTTTATACGGCTGAAGCCCCGAACCATGACCAGAGAAGATCGGTAGTTGGGGGCGTGTGATTTGGGGCGAGCATGGAGCTGCCCCGCAAGTTCCGCGGACGGTTGGGGAAGACGGGCGCGCGCGAGGTTGTGTGGCTCTGGTCAGTGGGCCCGCACCGTTCATGAGTGGACACCTGGGTGATGCATGTGCGACAGAGTCCAAGGCGGGCGAAACGACCGGCGAGATCCTCGGCGGAAGAGCTGCGTGGCTCCCGCAGGAGCAGGAGCGTGTGGGGGAGAAGAACGCGCTGACTCGATGGCCCCACATGCCAGAGAAAGATAATCGCACGCGCCCGTGGGGAGATCGACGAGCGGGCCTTGTACGACAGCGTCCACGCCCCGACCGCTTATTTGGGCCACGCGCGCGGTGAGGAGAGTGAAGGTGGGCCGAGGCAGTGAAGATGGCGGCCCAGTGCACAGTTTTTTTTGTGTTTATTCTTTTCTTTTCCTTTTCATTTTCCAAATTCAAAGATTCACTAAATTTGAATTCATGTTCTATACTTCAATCTCCAATTATACCCTAAAATCATAATATAAATTTAGCACCCACTGTTTGCATTATTATTATTTATATTTTTTTCTTATTATCATAAAATTTAATTATGGAAGGACTAAGTGGCTTCATTAAAAATTCTCTCTATAAATTTTAATTTCTCATTTCTTCTTTTCTTGAGTTTTGAATCCATTTTGAATTCAAATTAAGATCTTGAATTTAAATGCAAACAAAGTTCAAATTTACAGTATATTTAAGTGCTAAAACAAAAACTCCAATTTGTTATACATGGTTTATTTTATTCTATATATCCATTATTTATTTAGTCAAATGAGATATTCCCATATTATCCCCTTTTTGATTTGCAAAATCCAAATTCCAAGATAAAGTTTAGGAATTCACATTTTTAATACATACTCAAAATCAATTATGAAGCAATGAATATATATTTATTTTAATTGATTTATTTGTTTGGTAGATGTTTGAAATATGGAAAACACTCATATTGTTTTCTTTCTTTTTAGAAAAATAGTGTTTTGAATGTGGGATAAGAAGTATGTCGGTGTTTCGGACCCGCGAGGACCGTCAACCGACTAGTGAATTTGTCGCTGCGTGTCCCTGTCCAGATGGGTTGATGCAAGATGGAACACAAGAGGGAGGATGAGGCTTATATTATCTTGCACCGGGGTGCTCGTAGTAGGGGTTACAAGCATCGCGAGAGAGAGAGAGAGAGTTCGGCCTTGAGGTGAGTTGTCTGAGTTAGCCTCCTCCGCGTCTCCCCCACTATGCCTGCCTCTGCTCGCCCTCTTTAGGAAGGCCCTGGGCATCCCCTTTTATAGATACAAGGAGATGGTCCAGCTATACAATGGGGGTGTAGCTATGTGCTAACGTGGCCAGCGGAGAAGTGCTTGAGCCCTATATATGTGCTATCGTGGCCGTCGGAGAAGTGCTTGGGCCCTGTAGAAGCGTAGCTGACGGTGCGGCCCGGGGTCCTGCTGACGTTTCTTTGCCTTCGTAGGGAGTTTGAGAGCAATTAACGTCATGGACGCATGCAGGGAACCATCATTACCTGTTGCTGGAGTAATCTAGATGGGACACCGGTCTTGTTCCTTCATAGCCTAAGGCAGCTAGCTAGAGGTAGGGTAATGATGTATCCCCTGCGGTGCGGTCGGTCCGAGGTCGAGGTCGAGCGAGGCGGAGACTTCTCCTGAGGCCGAGGCTAAGGTCGGGCGGGGTTGTGACTCCTCCCGAGGCCGAGGCTAAGGCCGAGGCCCGAGGTCGGGCGAGGTGGAGACCTTCTCCCGAGGTCGAGGCTGAGGCTGAGGCCTGGGGTCGGGCGAGGCGGAGCGCCCTATTGCGCCTGAGGCTGAACTCGGGGGAGGTCGTGACTTACTGCCGTTGGTTTTACCCTGGTGGTTGGCACAGTAGTCAGAGCGGGGTGAATAGTGTTGTTTTCATGTCAGAACGATCAGTAAAGGGGGCGAAGTGACTGCGGTCACTTCGACCTTGCCGACTGAGGCGCGCGTGTCAGGATAAGGTGTCAGGCGATCCCCGCATTAAATGCGCATGTGATACGGTCGGTTGGGAGGGCGATCCGCCCGAGGTCGCTATACGACAAAGTTCGCTCAAGCTTAGCCTTGGGTGAGACGGGGGTGCGTCTGCTGACCGAGGGGACCCTCGGGTGAGGCATGAATCCGTCCGGGACTACTGTTCTTGCCCGAGGCTGGGCTTGGATGAGATCGCGTCCCTTAGTAGACGAGGCCTTGACTTGAACCGTGCCTATCAGTCTTTACGGTTTGTTCTGAAGATGTTTTCCAGCCATGTTAAGGAGTATTGGGGGTACCCCTAATTACGGTACCCGACAGTAGCCCCCGAGCCTCAAAGAGAGTGTAGGTACTCGCTTGGAGGTTCTGCCTGATTTTTTGCAAGGGGACCAGCCCTTCTCGGTCATATTTTGTTCCAATGGGTGCGCGCGAGCGCACCCGTCGGGTGTAGCCCCCGAGGCCTCGGAGGAGTGGTTTGACTCCTTTGAGGTCTTAATTCTTTTTGTGATGCCTCGGTCGGCCTTGTTGTTCCCTCATGCGGCCTGGCCGTAGCCCGGGTGCATGGTCAGGCTCCGAGTTTTTAAGCTGGTTTGTCGACGTGGTCGGCAATTTGGCCATAGCCTTGGTGCGAGAGCAGCCTTCGAGCCTCTGCACGGAGCGAGAGGACGATCAAGGACCGTCTCGAATTTTATTGTACGCCCCTTCGTCGCCTTTCCTCAAGGAGGAAGGGGGGAAAGCGCCATGTTACCCTCGGAGGGCACTGAACATGGTGTTTCCAGTGAGTTGCTATCGGGTGATCCGAGTGGACGCCCGAGCCCCGTTCGATAAGGGTCAGCTAGTGGCCCAGAGGCGCGCTCCCAAAGTACATGCAGGTGATTTGCTGGACCCGGACCCATTTGATAGGGTCTGAGGGCTCGGTGCCTCCCTCCGGTGGGATTCCATTACAAATCGTTCCCGCTGGTCTCGGAAATGTCCTAGGATACCTCGGGAGCGTAGCCCGAGCCTCGGCCATGTAACGGACGTACCCAGGGTCATCCCTGACTCTGCGTGCTCTGGGGCGGCTGTCGAACCCTTCCGAGGGGCCAGCCTTCGAACCCCTGATCAGTAAAGGGCTCGGAGCCTGAGTGCTCTGGGGCGGTTTTCAAACCCCGCAGAGCGCAACCTTCGAACCCCTGATCAGTAGGAGGGCTCAGGGCCCGTTTCCTTCGCTGAGAAGGATCCTTTTTCGAAATATCCCCTTTCCCGATCCCTATGGCAAGAGAGAGAGGAAAAGGAAAAGGATATGAATTTAAATAATGTGGCGCACCTTTTTTGACGCGGTCATCATGACGGAGGTGCAACGGCGCCCGCTTTGCCTGCTAGAGGTGTCGCTTGCCCTGCCAGGGAGTTAATGCGACGGGACGGGCGATTCGCGGGGCACCTGTTGCGCTTGCGTGAGTCGTTCGAGGAACAGAAAAACCGTTTCACCTTAGAGTTTGAATTTCGCGACGGGTTCGGGTGAAGTTTTTAGTGGATCTCGCCCGGGCCTTTATATGCCCGGAAGAGGGGCCAGTGGTGGTTCTTTACCCTGCCATTTGCGCTTGGCTTCTGCTTTGGTTTTCGCAACCTAAAAGAATAGCCAGAGAAGAGAAAACGGCGCACCTCATCCCCTCCGCCTCCACCGCTTCCGTTCGGCGATGGCTGACAAGGCTACCGTCGTTCCGCCACGCGACCCGTGGCCTTTCTCCACCGTTACTGTGGAGGAGCTGGAGGCCCTTGTTTCCGACGGTTTGCTCCATCCTCTCTCCGGTGGGCCGCAGCCTGAGTGGATGGCCCCCGGGAGCGAGGCCGACCTGACTCCGCCGCCGGGGTACGTGGTCAGTTTCATCCCCTTCCATGAGCGGGGGTTTGGGATGCCAGCAAGCCGCTTCATGCAGGCGCTCCCGCACTACTACGGGGTGGAGCTGCATAACTTCAACCCCAACTCCATTGCGCAAGCGACCATCTTCGCGGACGGTTTGCGAGGGTTTTTTGGGGATTGACCCTCACTGGGACCTGTGGACCCATCTCTTCTCCGCGGAGTTCTTTGTCGCGTCGACGGACGTGAAGAAGGTCTGCATGGCAGTGCGGGCCGGTGGCTGCACCCTCCAGCTGAGGCTGAGGCGCGCACAGCAGTACATCCCTACCTCTCTTGTATCTTCGAACAAGGGGTGGCAGAACCAGTGGTTTTATCTCCGGAACGACGACGGGATGCTTCCGCCGTTTTCTCAACTAGTGGTGACCGCTGCCGGTAATAATTGGCGCTGGGGGGCCACACGCGAGAACCAGGAGAAGCTCCAGCCTATTCTACGTGCCTTGCAGAAGTTACAAGACAAGGGCCTTACCGCTGCGGGGGTTGTCGCCGCTATCCATCGCCGGAGGGTGCTCCCATTGGCGGAGCGGCGGTTGCGAATCTCGGAGATGAAGCCGGGGGGTTGATTTGGAGGGTTCGCGGATGTCCTCGACCTCCCTCTCCGCTGACGACCTCCTCAAGCGGGTAGCGGGTACGGTAGGGAGGCTGGATGCTGGCGCCCTTAGCCAGCCCGCGATGCGTCCCGACCATGGGTATGTGTCCCTGGTAAGTGTCCGATCCTCCTTCTGTTTTGCGCTGAGTTTTTTACGTTTTTAGCTCTCACTGTTGGGATTTTCGTTCGTCCTCAGGGGTTCAGGAGTTTTAAGCTCTCCCTGCCACCGGTCCCGGAGGACGCGGCAGACCGAACCGCGCACAGGCTCGCCGCGGAGAAGGAAAAGGAGAAGAAGGACGCGGAAAAGGCCCGGGCTCGCGAGCGGATGCGAGCTCGGGAAGCCTTGGAGAAGCGTCGTCGGAGGCAAGCAAGGGATGGGCTCCCGTTGGAGCCGTCGCCTGAGACGCCTGAAGACAATGATGACGATGATAATGATGAAGATGACGACATGGTGGCCCGACTTGGCCTCAGTCCGGACCCGAGGCTGGGCCAGGGGTCGCCAAGCCAGCCTCTAGGTGGGCTGGCACCACCAGTGTTTGGGGCCGGGACACTGAGGTCCCGGTCCGAGGAGCGGAGGCGGGCCGAGGGGGTACTTGACCCCTTGGTCGAGATAATTAGGGTGACTCTGGGTGGTCAGGCCGAACCGCATGCCCCCCAAGAGCAGGTGCCCGCGCCGGCCGCACAGGAGGTCGGTCCCTCGGCCGTCGTGACGATGCCTGGGCAGGTTGCCCCCTCGGTGCCTCGGGCGCCCGAGGTGGGAGCGGCGCTGAAGCCAGCAGCGGGGCAACCCCCGACAGCGTCTGCGGAGACTGGGGCCCGAGGGGCCTCCCCGCAGGCACGATTGGCCTTGCCCCGGAGAGGGTAAGTATCTGAGGATACCTCTGTTTTGGTTTTTTCACTGTGTGTCTTGAACTTGCTCTCTCTCTTTCTTTCAGCAAGCGGAGGCAGGGCTCAGCTGGTCTGGCCCCCACGAAGGCCCTTAAGACGGGGCCGGCCTCTGCACCCGGTGCTGCGGCGCGCCATGCCGGTTGGTTGGCCTCCACACAAGGCGCCCTCCGGCGGGGGCCCCAGGTGGCATGAGTTGCCATGGGGCAAGCCTCCTAGGCTGACCCCCCTGTTGGAGCGGCCATCATGCCGGGGGAGGCCGCTGACGCGGCCGCGGCCCCGAGCCCTCCTGACTTGTTGCTGGCGCCGGCATCGACTCCTGCCGGGTCCGTCGCTGATTCGTCCGTGGAGCCGCCCGTCGCCGCCGATGTCGGGATGGCTGAGGCAGCCGCCGCCCATGGTCATCCCCGACCTCCCCGTTCTCGGCCATGAGGAGAGGGCGGCCGTCGTTGCCAGAGGTCGGTGATCGGAGGCCTGCCACCTTAGCCGAGGAGAGGTCCAGTACGTCGACTGCTGCGGTACCCGATGCATCGACTGCAGGGGGACCCGATGCCTTGGTCGAGGGGCACGTAGAACCGTGGCATGTCTTGGGGAGCAGCGGCCTTATCCCTGCGCAGCTCAACCCCAATGAGTGGTGTGGGCAGCCGCTCCTGTTCTGGAGCCGTGACACCTCGGAGCCCCTCTTCTCCCTCAACGATGAGCTGGAGGAGAAGTCTCGGGATAATTTCCGCGAGTATACCGAGGCGGCGATGAGGTCGCTTCGGTCGACCATGGAGATCATTTCCAGGGACGTTCCCAGGGTCTTCCAGGTAAGGAATTAGACGTACACCTTGCGTGACCAGGGCATTCTTTGTAATATCCTGTTTTCCTTCCTCAGGAACTTGCGGACGTGAGCACCGCCAAGTCGCTGTTCATCCGCCGCGAGAGCGACGTCTGGGATTCGTTGTGGTCCCAGTGGGTCGTGCTTACCGAGGCCAATGAGTGCCTCGCCCAACGGAGCGCCAAGGTGGCGGACCTTCGGCTGCTCTGTGATGAGCTGAAGTCGGAGGCAGCAGCGGCGTAGGCAGAGGCGGTGTCGGCACGAGCGAAGGCTTCCTCGGCCTGAGAGCAGGTGGCTTCCCATGCCGAGGAGATGCAACAGCGGTAGCTAGAGCTTGGCCAGGTCACCAGCGAGCGGGACCAATCCCGGAGCCAAGCTATCGAGGCCGTGAGCCAGGCTGAGGCCCTTGGGGGACAGCTGGCTGAGGCCACGGAGCGGCTAGCCGAGGCGTCCGCTCGGGCCGGGACCCTTGCGGAGGGCCTGGCCATAGCCGTCGGGTCTGCCCAGTCCGCCCAAGCCGTGGCTTCACAGCAGCGTGCCTGGGCCGAAGGTCTGTTTTGTCTGCTTTGTGTCTTTGTTTTTGTCTCCATTCTTCACCTCGTGTCTGAAGAATATTGTCTGACATTCTGTAGGGTTCGAGACGGCTCTTAACGAGTCCGTCAAGAACTGCAAGGCGCTTGCCCAGGCGGCTGAGCAGAAGGAGGCCGACCGTGTGGCCATTTCCGAGGTTATCTTGGCCTTTTGCCGTGCCTTCGGCCTCAGGCGACGTCCCCTCGGGTAGCTCCCCCTAGAGTCACCTGCGGGCCTTGGGCGGCCATGTGCGCAGCAGACTCCGTGGGGCGCTGCACCACGACGTTAGGCGGGCCTTCGCCGTCCTCGCTTCCCACTACGACGTGGATCTGGAGCGGGTCAGCGAGGGGTACTGCTTGCCCGATGAAGAGGAGGCCGCCTTAACCGAGGTCCAAAGGCTTGACGCAGGCTGTCGAGGGCCCAAGCGCGGCGCTGGCTTCCTCCTTTGAGGTGGAGATCCTTCCGCTCGTGTCGCCGTCCGAGGACCGAGCCAGATTCCGCTGAGGGTGGAAACAACGCTGAGGGTGCTGCTCTTCCCCCTGCCGATGTCTGAGCCTGCAGGAACAGTTTGTTTTAAGTATGCATATGTTTTTTGTGGCCGCTGAGGCCTAAACATTTTTATTGTCGGATTAAAAAGCTGCGTTTTCGTTCGTCTTGTTTCATGCGTTAGGACTTGTTCGGTAGCAGAATCGCTTATCCGAGCGTGAGTTACTTTTCGCGGAAGGTGATGAGTGAGGTATCCGTATCCTGGAGGCGTAGGAGTCCCTCGACTCGGTCGGCCTTGCCGTTTAAGTGTTCCTCTCGTCGTTTTTAGGATTCTGTGATCGATATAGTCGAAAAGCACGAAAGTCGTTTTGGTAGAAAACTTTTTCGAGGAAAATTTTGACGCAGAGGGGGTTCCCCCCTTCTAGCCCCCGTGGGAGGGTCGGGCTTTGCTGAGGCAAGGCTGATCCTTCCTTGATGGTTAGACTTTATTTATGCATGTAAAGAAAGCGAGATACATGAATGACTTGAAACATTTTAAGGATAGAAGCGACGTAGCTGTTGGATGTTCCAAGCGTTGCTGTAGACTTCGCCTCGATCATTGGTCAGCTTGTATGTCCCGGGCTTCAAAATCTTGGCGATGATGAATGGCCCTTCCCAGGGAGGAGTAAGTTTGTGGCGCCCTCGGGCGTCTTGTCGCAGCCGAAGTACCAAGTCTCCCACTTGGAAGCCTCAGGGCCAAACCCTTCGAGCGTGGTAGCGTCGCAGAGGCTGTTGATACCGCGCCGAGTGTAGTAAGGCCACGTCTCGAGCCTCTTCCAGCTGGTCCAATGAATCCTCTCGGCCGGTTTGATTGTTTTGGTCATCGTATGCATTTGTCCTCGGGGAACCGTGGAACCGTATTCCAAGTCCGTGGGTAAGATGGCCTCGGCCCCATAGACTAGGAAAAACGGTGAGAAGCCCGTGGCCCGGCTCGGCGTCGTTCTCAGACTCCAAACCGAGGGTAGTTCTTTTATCCACCGCTTGCCAAACTTGTTGAGGTCGTTGTAGATCCTCGGTTTTAGTCCCTGCAAAATCATGCCATTGGCGCGCTCCACCTGCCCATTTGTCATTGGGTGAGCCACGGCGGCCTAGTCCAGACGAATGTGGTGGCCTTCGCAAAAGTCCAGGAACTTTTTCCTAGTGAATTGCGTGCCATTGTCAGTGATGATGGAGTTTGGGACCCCAAAGCGATGAATGATATTTGTGAAGAACGCCACCGCCTGCTCGGACCCGATGTTGGTTAAGGGTCGGACTTCGATCCACTTGGAGAATTTGTTGATGGCGACCAGAAGGTGCGTGAAGCCCCCGAGTGCCTTCTGCAAGGGACCGACGAGGTCCAGACCCCATACGGCAAACGGCCAAGTGACAGGTATTGTCTGCAGGGCCTGAGCGTGCAGGTGCGTCTGTCTCGCGTAGAGTTGACAACCTCGGCAGGAGCGCACAATCCTAGTGGCGTCGGCCAGTAGAAACCTTGTCGGAAAGCGTTTCCCACGAGGGCCCGAGGTGCTGCATGGTGACTGCAAGCCCCCGAGTGTATTTCTTGTAACAACTCTTGTCCTTGGGCGACGAATATGCATCGTTGGAGAATGCCTGAGGGGCTATGGTGGTACAACTCTTTTTCATCACCCAGTAAAACGAATGACTTGGCGCATCGAGCCAGTTGCCGAGCTTCGGCCTTGTCGAGGGGCAGCTATCCTCAGAGGAGATATTCCAGGTACGGGGTCTGCCAGTTCAGGTTTGGTGTAACCCCATGCTGCTCTCTCTCGACGCGCAGGGCCTCACCCTCGGCGGCCGAGGGTACCTCGGGCTGGGCCGAGGTCCCCTCGGGTTCGGGCATGTCGTCGAGTTTGATGGATGGTTGATATATGTCCCTGGAGAAGACGTTCGGGGGAACCGTCGTCCGCCCCAAGGCTATTTTAGCCAGCTCATCCGCAGTCTCGTTGTACCATCGAGCGATATGGTTGAGTTCTAGCCCGTAGAACTTATCTTCCAAGCGCCGAACTTCGTCGCAGTAAGCCTCCATTTTTTGAGCGCGGTAGTGGGAGTTCTTCATGACTTGGTCAATAACAAGCCATGAGTCGCCACGAGCGTCGAGGCGCTGAACCCCTAGCTTGGCGGCTCTGCACAACCCATTAACCAAGGCCTCGTACTCGGCCACGTTGTTTGACGCCAGAAAATGGAGGCGTATCATGTAGCGCACATGTTTCCCGAGGGGTGAGATGAAGAGCAAGCCAGCACCTGCTCTTGTTTTCATAAGCGACCCATCGAAGTACATGGTCCAAAGTTCGGCCTGGATTGGAGCTATCGGCAATTGGGTGTCGACCCATTCAGCCAGGAAGTCTGCCAAGATTTGAGATTTTATGGCCTTCCGAGGAGCGAATGAAAGTGTTTCGCCCATGAGTTCCACCGCCCATTTTGCTATCCTACCCGAGGCCTCTCGGCACTGGATGATCTCTCCCAAGGGGAAGGATGACACCATAGTCACCAGATGAGACTCGAAGTAGTGTCGCAGCTTTCGCCGTGTTAGAATTACTGCGTACAGTAGCTTCTGGATTTGTGGGTAGCGGATCTTGGTCTCGGATAGCACCTCGCTGATGAAGTAGACCGGCCTCTAGATGAGCAGTGCATGCCCTTCTTCTTGTCTCTCGACTACGATCGCGGCGTTGACCACCTGAGTGGTTGCGGCTATGTAAATCAAGAGGGCTTCTCCCACAGCAGGGGGCACCAAGATGGTCGCATTAGTAAGGAGTGCCTTTAAGTTTCCAAGGGCTTTTTCGGCCTCGTAAGTCCAAGTGAAGCGCTCGGCCTTCCTTAAGAGGCGGTACAAGGACAATCCTTTCTCGCCAAGGCGCGAGATGAAGCGGCTCAGAGCCGCAAGGCATCCCATGACCCTTTGTACTCCTTTTAAATCTTTGATAGGTCCCATGTTGGTGATGGCTACGATTTTCTCCGGGTTGGCCTCGATGCCTCGTTTGGAGACGATGAACCCTAGGAGCATGCCTCGGGGGACTCCGAAGACACACTTCTCGGGATTGAGTTTTACGCCCTTCGCTCTTAGACACCTGAATGTTATCTCAAGGTCAGAGAGGAGGTCAGAGGCTTTCCTCGTTTTGACAACAATGTCATCGACGTAAGCCTCAACCGTTCTGCCGATGTGCTCTCCGAACACGTGGTTCATGCACCTTTGGTACATTGCACCTGCATTCCTCAAGCCAAATGGCATAGTAGTATAACAATACATGCCAAAAGGTGTGATAAAAGAAGTCGCGAGCTGGTCGGATTCTTTCATCTTGATTTGGTGATAGCCTGAATAGGCATCGAGGAAAGACAGGGTTTCACACCCAGCAGTGGAGTCCACAATTTGATCGATGCGAGGTAGAGGGTAGGGAACCTTCGGACATGATTTATTTAACCTAGTGTAGTCTATGCACATCCTCCATTTCCCACCTTTTTTCTTTACAAGCACAGGGTTAGCTAACCATTCTGGATGGAATACCTCTTTGATGAACCCTGCAACCATTAGCTTGTGGACCTCCTCGCCTATGGCCCTGCGCTTTTCTTCATCAAAACGGCGTAGGTGCTACTTCATGGGTCGGGCACCGGCTCAGATGTCCAGTGAGTGCTCGGCGACATCCCTCGGTATGCCGGGCATGTCCGAGGGACTCCACGCAAAAATTTCGGTGTTTGCGTGGAAAAAGTCGACGAGCACTGCTTTCTATTTGGGGTCGAGCTCAGAGCCGATCCTGACTTTCTTGCCGGCGTCGTTGCTGGGGTCGAGAGAGACGGACTTAACCGCCTCAGCTGGTTCGAAGTTGCCGGCGTGCCGCTTCGCGTCAGGCGCCTCTTTGGAGAGGCAATCCAGGTCGGTGATGAGGGCTTCAGACTCGGCGATGGCCTCAGCGTACTCCACACATTCCATGTCGCACTCGTAAGCGTGGCGGTATGTGGATCCGACGGTGATGGTTCCCTTGGGGCCTGGCATCTTCAGCTTGAGGTATGTGTAGTTGGGGACGGCCATGAACTTGGCGTAGCACGGTCTCCCCAACACCGCATGATAGGTCCCGGAGAACCCAACCACCTCGAAAGTGAGGG
This sequence comes from Zea luxurians, assembly GCA_029449295.1. Lineage (NCBI taxonomy): Eukaryota > Viridiplantae > Streptophyta > Magnoliopsida > Poales > Poaceae > Zea > Zea luxurians. The sequence goes on along the minus strand of JAOPSE010000005.1, from coordinate 3,709,299 downwards.
TTTCCTTTCGGAAGTTGGAGGGAGTTCCGAAGCAGACAGGCAAATCAAGTTGCCTAAGGGGTAGGACGCGCTTACCGGGGACGATCCCGTGAAAGGGTGCTGCACCAGCCCGGATCGTGGATAGATCAACCCCCAAGAGCCCTAGGGTCTCGACATAGATGATGTTAAGGTCGCTGCCTTCGTCCATGACGACCTTGGTGAGCCTAGCGTTGCCGATGACAAGGTCGATGACGAGCGGGTACCTCCCTGGGCTCGGTACGCAGTCGGTGTGGTCGCCTTGGTCGAAGGTGATGGGCTTGTCGGACCAGTCTAGGTAGACCGGCGCTGCTACCTTCACCGAGCAGACCTCCCAGCACTCCTGCTTGCGGTGTCGAGCCGAAGCATTACCGCTTGTCCGCCGTAGATCATGAAGCCGTTGTGGACCTCTGGGAACTCCTCTTCCTTGTTGCCCCCCTTCTTGTTGTTGCCTTGGTCCCTGCCACCTTCTGCCTAGGGTCCTGCCTTGTTGAAGTAACGCCGGAGCATGTCGCACTCTTCAAGGGTGTGCTTGACGGGACCCCTCTGATAGGGGCACGACTACTTTAGCATTTTGTCGAACATGTTGGCACCTCCGGGAGGCTTCCGAGGATTCCTGTGCTCGGCAGCAGCGACGAGATCCGCGTCAATGGCGTCGTGTTTTGCTTGCGCCTTCTTCCAGGTCTTCTTCTTCGTGCCACGCTGGACGGACGCCTCGGGGACGTCTTCCTTCTGTCTTCCCTGGGGCTGCTTGTCCTTCCGGAAGATGGCTTCGACAGCCTCCTGACCAGAGGCGAACTTGGTGGCTATGTCCATCAATTCGCTCGCCTTGGTGGGAGTCTTGCGTCCCAGTTTGCTCACCAGGTCCCGGCAAGTGGTGCCGGCAAGGAATGCCCCGATGACGTCCGAGTCGGTGATGTTGGGCAACTCGGTGCGCTGCTTGGAAAACCGCCGGATGTACTCTCGCAGGGATTCCCCTGGCTGCTGGCGGCAGCTCCAGAGATCCCACGAGTTCCCAGGGCGTACATACGTACCTTGGAAATTTCTAGAGAAAGACTCGACCAGGTCGTCCCAGTAGGAGATCTACGCAGGAGGCAGATGCTCCAGCCAGGCCCGGGCAGCGTCGAAGAGGAAAAGGGGGAGGTTGTGGATGATGAGGTTGTCGTCGTCCGTCCCTCCCAGCTGGCACGCTAGTCGGTAATTCGCAAACCACAACTCCGGCCTCGTCTCCCCTGAATACTTGGTAATGGTAGTCGGGGCTCGGAACCGGGCCGGGAACGGCGCCCATCGTATGGCCCGGCTGAAGACTCGTGGACCTGGTGGTTCGGGTGAGGGGCTCTGATCCTCCTCACTGTCGTAGCATCCTCCGCGCCTGGGATGGTAGCCTCGGCGCACCCTTTCCTCGAGGCGGGCTCGACGGTCGCGGCCGGTGTTGTTCGCTGCCGAGGCGGTCCGGGGCTGCAGGCGTCCCGTCCCTTGTGCGCTCAGTGTGGACCGAGGCCTCCCGCATGCGTCGGGGGGACGTTGCGCGATGCTCCGAGGGGCACCCTCGCCTTCGGGAGGCAGAGCTCTTGGCTCGTCGGACTGCGGCATCTTCCAGGAGATCCTTGAGTTTGCCCTGGATACGTCGCCCCTCGGTGGTGGATGGCTCTGGCATTGTTCGAAGTAGCATCGCCGCTGCAGCTAGGTTCTGGCTGGCCCCGCTAAAGGCCTAGGGCAGCCCTGCCCTGGCATCGTCAATGATACGTCGCTGGATGTCCCGGACCCGATGACGTGCTCCTTCGGCGAGTGCCCGACCTGCCCATTCCTGCTCGATGTTTTTCCGGAGCTGCACAAGTCACCCCGTTTCTTCGTCGAGCTTGGCCTGCATCTTGTGGAGTTGCTCGAGCTGTGTGTCCTGACCCCCCGCAGGGACTCGGACCACAGCTAGCTCTCGCGGGATCTCAACGCGAGACGCAGGCGCAGGGGCGTCGTCGTTTTCTGGCATGTCGAGGTGGTTGTCTTCGTCGTGATCCCCCTGATCGATGTGGAAACACTCGCGACTTGGGCCATAACCCTCGTCGTCAAGGTTGTGGTCATCGTCGGAGCAGCCGGAGAGGCAGTGGTCACATGCAAGCATGAAGTCTCGCATGGCACTGGGATCACGGAGTCCAGAGAAATCCCAACCGAAGTTGGGGTCGTCCTCTTCCTCAGAACCCATGGGTCTGGAGGTTGAGACGGCCGTCAGTCGGTCCCAAGTTGACCACATATGATACCCTGGAAGGTCAGGATATGCCCTTACGAAAGCGCTTACCGAAGCGGGGTCGCTTGGTGGATCGAAGCTGAATCTAAAGGGAACATGGTGGAAAACGGATGGTACCTCTTGGTTGATGGACGGTGGTGAAGTCGCATCGGGGACAGAGTGCGTCGTTATCTCAGGTGCGAGACTAATGTCCGACAAGTCCCTCGCAAGGGTGCCGGCATCATCAGTCCGCTTGGGGTTGGCACGTTGCTGGGAAGCGACACCCGTCGTTGTCTTAGGTGCGAGGACAACACCCGACATGTCCCCCGTAGGGGTGCAGGCGTCGTCGGCTCGCTCTGGTCCGACAGCCGACGAAGTGCCGCCTCGTGCCTGGCCACGGTTGCTCCGTCTTCTCCTCCTCCGGCGAGGAGGGTGGCGGGGCAAACCCGGATGTTCCTCTTCTGCCTCGGGGAGATGCCGTCGTCGAGTTCGCCACCGCCGGGCGAGCCGACGACCGTTGTTGTTGTCGTGCTGCGAGGGGAGGAGTACCATGTCGTAGCTGCCGTCGCGGGACATGAACTCGAGACTCCCGAAGCAGAGCACCGTCCTGGGCTGAAGAGGCTGCTGAAGACTGTCCATCTGGAACTCAATGGGAAAGTATTTGTTAACACGCAGCAGGACCCCTACTTGGTGCGCCAACTGTCGGTGTTTCGGACCCGCGAGGACCGTCAACCGACTAGTGAATTTGTCGCTGCGTGTCCCTGCCCAGATGGGTTGATGCAAGATGGAACACAAGAGGGAGGATGAGGCTTATATTATCTTGCACCGGGGTGCTCGTAGTAGGGGTTACAAGCGTCGCGCGCGAGAGAGAGTTCAGCCTTGAGGTGAGTTGTCTGAGTTAGCCTCCTCCGCGTCTCCCCCACTCTGCCTGCCTCTGCTCGCCCTCTTTAGGAAGGCCCTGGGCATCCCTTTTTATAGATACAAGGAGATGGTCTAGCTGTACAATGGGGGTGTAGCTATGTGCTAACGTGACCGGCGGAGAAGTGCTTGAGCCATGTATATGTGCTATCGTGGCCATCGGAGAAGTGCTTGGGCCCTGTAGAAGCGTAGCTGACGGTGCGGCCCGGGGTCCTGCTAACGTTTCTTTGCCTTCTTAGGGAGTTTGAGAGCAATCGACGTCATGGACGCATGCAGGGAACCATCATTACCTGTTGCCGGAGTAATCTAGATGTGACACCCGTCTTGTTCCTTCGTAGCCTGAGGCAGCTAGCTAGAGGTAGGGTAATGATGTATCCCCTGCGGTGTGGTTGGTCTGAGGTTGAGGTCGGGCGAGGCAGAGACTTCTCCTGAGGCCGAGGCTGAGGTCGGGTGGGGTTGTGACTCCTCCCGAGGCTGAGGCTGAGGCTGAGGCCCGAGGTTGGGCGAGGCGGAGACCTTCTCCCGAGGCCGAGGCTGAGGCTGAGGCCTGGGGTCGGACGAGGCGGAGCTCCCTATTGCGCCCGAGGCTGAACTCGGGGGAGGTCGTGACTTACTGCCGTTGATTTTACCCTGGTGGTTGGCACAGTAGTCGGAGCGGGGTGAATAGTGTTGTTTTCCTGTCAGAACGATCAGTAAAGGGGGCGAAGTGACTACGGTCACTTTGACCTTGCCGACTGAGGCACGCATGTCAGGATAAGGTGTCAGGCGATCCCCGCATTAAATGCGCATGCGATACGGTCGGTTGGGAGGGCGATCCGGCCGAGGTCGCTGTACGACAAAGTTTGCCCGAGCTTAGCCTTGAGTGGGACGGGGGTGCGTCTACTGACTGAGGGGACCCTCGGGCGAGGCGTGAATCCGTCCAGGACTACTGTTCTTGCCCGAGGCTGGGCTCGGATGAGATCGCGTCCCTTAGTAGACGAGGCCTTGACTTGAACCGTGCCTATCAGTCTTTACGGTTTGTTCTGAAGATGTTTTCTAGCCATGTTAAGGAGTATTGGGGGTACCCCTAATCACGGTACCCGACAAAGTAAAAGTTACTTCGGAATTAAATATTCATGTAAATAAATGTTTATGGTGCATCATTTAATAATATGCATAATCATTTAGTTGAATAGAAAACTTTTCTATTACTTCTTTTCTAAAATATTTCTTGGTTTTCAAAATTGAGTCCTCAAATTTCAACACTCAAGTATAATTTGAGATATCTGAATTTGCTATTTTATTTCTTCATATATTTGTTTTATTATTATTTTTTTTTTCTTATACAAAATTTGGGCCTTACATTAACCGATCCATACTCCCAACAACGCCTCCACTCTAGCCCTTTCGGTAAGGTTAACCCATAACTAGCTTCTCTAATTAATTAGCCAAGACCAGAGCCATAATAGTCCTTGTGATTGTACTATTTTCTCGGGTTGTGTTGGGACCATGCTTCATCGCCGAAGGTCCTGCAGGAAGAAACACCTTCTGCAAATCTGTTTATACGTGATACCAAAGCTACCACTCATGAAGCTTCGATACTATAACGTATCCGAAGACGAAGGATCGAACCGACTTAAAGATGGAATGACTTTTTAGTCCATAAGGGTCTGAGTCATAATTGTAATCTTTTGTAAGGGGCACGATTGTAATTTCTTACAGGCTGCGTCCTGTGCCTATAAATAGATGAACAGTACTCCTTTACTGTTCATGGAATCCTGTAACCGTTAACGCATTACGCTGGAATTATTGTTTTCCGCCAAGGCGAAGGTATAAATGTACCTAAATATTGTGTTTTAATATTTAAATTCATATTATAAAATAAGTGAATAATGTTATTTATTCTTGTTATTTTATAATATTTTATATTTTATATTTCATTTCGTATTGTTTTATCTCTGATCATGAAGGTGTGACCTTCGTGATATATTACCCAAGACCTTCGTCCGAAGCTCATTAAATCCTTAGGGAGATAATGCTTCAGCGGACGAAGGACATTAACATTTAACATTCTATGTTGCCTTGTTCTTAATTCATAGCATTTGAGAACAAGTCCCCAACATTGGCGCCCACCTCCGGTGAACTCACTTCCACTTTTTGAGCTGATGGCTTCGTTCAAGAACCAAGCTGGACCTGCTTCGGCTCCGAAGCTGATCCTTCCGATCACAGGCGGTTCATGCTCAGAGCCGGCTAACAAGAAGCAGAAGAAGGAGGCACAGAGAAGGGTACAACATGTCAGGGTGCAAGGACCCTTCATCAAGTCAAGATGGTCTCATATCCCAATTACCTTCTCCCAAGAGGACCTTCAGCTCAAGGATTATCCTCACAATGATGCTATGGTCATATCTTGTGTCATCAAAGGATTTCTAGTCCACAATGTTTTGGTTGACACAGGCAGTGCAGCCGACATTATATTTGCTAAAGCCTTCAAACAGATGCAAGAGCCAGAAGACAAGATTCATGATGCTACGCACCCTCTTTGTGGCTTCGGAGGAAGACAAATTGTAGCGCTTGGTAAGATTACCATGCCAGTGACCTTCGGATTTGTCAACAATACAAGGACTGAGCAAGTTGTTTTTGACATTGTCGACATGGAATATCCTTACAATGCAATCATTGGTCGCGGAACACTCAATGCTTTCGAAGCAATTCTTCATCCGGCATATCTTTGCATGAAAATACCTTCGAATCAAGGACCTATTGCTATTCATGGGAGTCAGGAAGCTGCCAGAAAGGCCGAGGGGAATTGGACAGATTCAAAGGCAATCCATAATATAGATGAAGCTGAAGCTTGTGAGCAGTACAAGTACAGAAGGGAGAAAGCTGCTTCGGCCGATCAGCCGAAACCCATGCTTTTATGCAAGGATATCGCAGAGCAGAAGGTGCTGCTGGGATCTCAAATGTCTGAGGAACAAGAGAAAACCCTGATAAGGTTTCTGTTCAACAACAAAGATGTCTTTGCATGGTCGGCTAACGATCTCTGTGGCGTCAACAGGGATGTTATTGAACACTCGCTCAATGTTGATCCATCCTTCAGACCCAGAAAGCAGAGGCTTCGGAAGATGTCTGATGACAAGGCCGAAGGTGCTCGAAATGAAGTAAAAATACTCCTCAGCGCCGGAGTCATCAGAGAAGTGAAGTATCCAGAATGGCTGGCTAACACTGTTATGGTAAAAAAGGCCAATGACAAATGGAGGATGTGTATTGATTTTACTGATCTCAACAAGGCTTGTCCGAAGGATGAGTTTCTATTGCCAAGGATAGATTCCCTAGTTGACGCAGCAGCTTCGTCAGAGCTTATGAGTCTGCTAGATTGTTATTCAGGCTACCATCAAATTTGGATGAAGAAAGAGGATGAGCCGAAAACCAGCTTCATAACCCCTAGTGGAACATATTGTTATCTTCGGATGCTTGAGGGGCTCAAGAATGCTGGAGGAAGCTTCAGCAGAATGACAGCGAAGGTTCTCCATTCTCAGATAGGCATAAATGTGTTAACATATGTTGATGATATTATAGTAAAAAGCACCAAAAAAGAAAATCACATTGCTGATCTGCAGAAGACATTCGCTAATTTCAGACAGGCTGGTCTGAAGTTAAATCCAGAGAAGTGTGTCTTCGGAGTAAAAAAAAGGGGAAATTCCTTGGTTGTCTGGTCTCAACAAAGGGAATCGAAGCTAATCCAAATAAGATCGAAGCTATTCTTCAGATGGAGCCCCAAGCACAAAGAAGGGGGCTCAACGATTGACAGGAAGACTGGCATCTCTCAACCGATTCATATCTAGATCAGCAGAGAGAAATTTACCATTCTTCGAAGTGCTGAAGTCAGCTGAAGTTTTTCAATGGGGACCAGTTCAGCAGAGAGCCTTCGAAGAGCTCAAGCAATATTTGATAGACCTAACGACGTTAACTCCACCAACGCCAGGGGCTCCTCTGTTGCTGTACGTGGCAGCTTTGCATTCAGCAGTGAGTGCGGCACTTGTTCAAGAAAAACTTGACGGACAAACCAAAAAGCAAGCCCCAATATACTTCATCTCCGAAGTTCTTAGTCTATCAAAGAAGAATTATACAGAATTGGAGAAGGTCTTATATGCCGTCTTAATGGCATCCAGAAAGCTTCAACATTACTTTCAAGCATATCATATAATTGTTCCTTCGTCACAACCTTTGAAGGATGTCATGAGGAACAGAGAAGCTACTGGAAGAATTGGGAAGTGGGCTGCGGAGCTTAATGAGTTTAGCATTGATTATGTGCACAGATCCTCAATACAATCCCAGGCGTTAGCAGACTTTATTGCCGATTGGACGCTAGGGGCTCAAGGAGAAGAAACAACTAAAGATACCGAAGTATGAACGGTATTTTGTGACGGTTCTTGGGGAACCTTCGGGGCAGGAGCAACTGCTATGTTAGTAGCACCCTCCAAAGTTAAAACTTGCTACGCAGCAAGACTTGATTTTAGCTGCACAAATAATATTGCTGAGTATGAAGCTTTGCTTTTGGGCCTTTGGAAGTTAAAAGCAATGGGGATTAGAAGGGCGGTTCTTAAAACTGATTCCCAGGTTATTTCTGGTCATATTGACAAGAGTTGTAAAGCAAGAGACACGAATCTTGAGAAATATTTAGACACGGTCCGAAGGATTGAAGCTTCCTTTGAAGGGTTTTCTGTCAAAAACATTCCTCGAGGAGAAAATGAAAATGCTGATTTGCTAGCCAAGTCAGCAGCACAGGGGCTACCCTTACCTTCGGAAGTATTTTTTGAAACAATAAAAGCACCTTCGGTGGAACTTCTTGAAAGAGCAGTCCTCAATATATCTCCTGTTCATAGTGAAGATTGGAGAACTAAGATCATTTCTTTCCTTCAGGGTAATTTCCTTTCAGATGATGAAGCTTATATAACAAGAGAATAGAGGCAAGAGCTCGACCATATGTTATAATAGAAGGGGAGCTATACAAGCGTGGAGTCTGTTCACCACTACTCAAATGTTTATCCAGAGCCGAAGGTATATAATTGATGAAGGAAATACACGCAAGCCTGTGTGGATCTCACATTGGATCTAGGCCTTTGCTGGGAAAAGTTTTTCGTCAAGGATTTTATTGGCCAAAGGCAGCTTCGGATGCAGCGGAATTAGTCCAAAAGTGCGAAGGCTGTCAGAAATGCGCAAGAGATCAAAAACAACCCTCCTCCCTAACCCAGTTAATACAACCCACTTGGCCATTGCAAAGGTGGGGCCTTGATTTGTTAGGCCCGCTACCACCAGCACAAGGAAATTTAAAATATGTTGTGGTAGCAGTAGAATATTTTTCTAAGTGGATTGAGGCGAAGCCTTTAGCCACAATAACTTCGGTTACAATTCAGAAGTTTTTCTGGCAGAATATTGTGTGTCGTTTCGGAGTGCCGAAGGCCATTACTGTGGATAACGGAACACAGTTTGATGCCGAAGCTTTTAAATAATTCTATGGACAAATTGACACGAAGATCCATTTTGCATCAGTTAGGCATCCAGAGTCAAATGGACTTGTCGAAAGAGCTAATGGTATCATAATGATGGGAATAATGAAATTAATCTTCAATCAGCCAAGAGGAAAATGGCCATATGAGTTAATTAAAGTGGTGTGGAGCCACAATACAACGGCATCAAGGTCAACATAATTTACACCATTCAAGTTATTATTTGGTGACGAAGCAATAACTCCGGAAGAAGCAAAAGCAGGATCAATAAGAATAGTAGCTTCGGCAGAAGACGAAGCTGAAGCTGATTACTCTGTGGAAAAAGATGCTATAGAAGGGATCAGGCTTCAAGCTGTGGAAAACATCAATAAATACCAAGCCGAAACAATAAAATGGCGTGATAAAAAGGTTCGGCTAAAGAATATTGAGCCAGGACATTTGGTGCTTCGGGGAGTGGCCAACCCAGAGACAGTAGGCAAGCTACAGCTGAAGTGGGAAGGACCTTTTCTTGTAGTATCTTCGTCAAGACCCAGTTCCTACAGATTGAAGGATATGGACGGCAACGACATTCCTAGATCATGGAATGCGGATGAGCTTCGGCGATATTATGTCTAGCTTGATGTAATTTTTTCTATTCTTTTTTATGGCACCCTTTTCCTTTCCAAAGGGGGAGAAAGGTTTTTAATGGGGCCATAACATGTAATTTCTCTTTTTCTTAATTTAAGAGCAATATCCCCCAAAAAATGTAAATGTAAAAGCTGAGAACGCACCATCGAGTGCAAAGGGAAAAGAAAAGAAAACAGGGAGAAGCTCAAAAGTCGTTCCTAAGGGAATGCAGAACTCACAGCGAAAAATAAACGTTGATTCCGCCGAAGTAATAGGCGAAGAAGCTCCTAAGGGAGGCTTACAGCGAAAAATAAATGTTGATTCCGCTGAAGTAAAAGGCGAAGAAGCTCCTAAGGGAGGCTTGTAGTGAAAAGTCAGCGCTGATACACCGAAAGATAAACGGTGAAGCCGAAAAATAAGCGGCAAAGAGACTTGAGTCATTCCTAAGGGAATGAAGGCTATGATTATGGCTTCGAATATGTATTTGGACATTCATTTGCACGATACATTACATCATGACATTTGCATTCATAAACATTCATTTAGACATCCATAGAATCATTATCATCAGAGAAGGCAGATGCTTCGGCTATAAGGATATAGCTTCGGGGAAAACAGAAAGAAGAAATATTCATGCTTCGTTGTGTACGAAAAGAAGGGAAGGTGTTTTTCGCCTTCGGCTCAAAAAAGAAAATTTCGTCCACAGCAAAGCAGATTATACACGGTGTTGGAACATGCTCTCCGGTGCAAGTTGATCCAACGAGGGAGTGTAGCAACGCAAACAGGGTTTTTGCACGAGATGGCAATAGCTCTGTTAATCTAGCCTCTCAAGGGCACTGTGCGGGGGTATTTATAGGTATCTGAGTGCCCAGCGTCCTGTGTTAAGGACGCATGTGCCCTCAGACACCTAGGTTATCCCCAGAATATTCCCATAAAGTGGGGTTACAGACCGTAATTACAGGGAGGCCTTTACAAATTAGGCCCGTAATGCGCAGCAGCCGCGCAGGGCCTGTTACAATGGGCCGGATCACACGTGGGCCTCCATGTTGAACGAGGTCGCAAGATGAGACGACCTCGTCACAGGTCTTCGTCCGGTGGCGTATGGGACGAAGGGTAAGTCTGTCCGTTGTCTTGTCTCCGTTGGTGTAGCGAGGACGGCGAAGCCATCGAGCGAAGGGTGGCGTCTTCGCCTTCGCCCCAACATTTGCCCTCCGAGGGACCGGTTCGACTAAGTCATCTGGTGCCGAAGACGTCGCTAGATGGCGGAGACGCTGCCCTCGCTCGAAGTGGTTCCGCGGGGGTTTTTGACATGACCGTTGATTGACGCTGTACTGTTGGATTGCGGGTTTCCTGAAGCGCCGCGCCCTGTGTATAAAAGGGGGCGGGGGCGGCGCGTTTTGAACTTTATCTCTCCGCGCTCCGCGAAAACCCTAACTGCCTTCTCAAACTGCTCGCCGCTCGTCTGCCCTCCTTGCTCTTGCTCGTCGAAGATCTGGTCCGTGTGAAGCAGACCGCCCGCCGTCGCCGACGGTACGTAGCGATGCCGTCCTCTTCTTCTTCTGCTGCCGCTACGCCGCCGGCCGATGCGTCGTCTGAGGGGACGTTGAGCACTGTGGCGGCGGTGGAGTTGCACGCCGGCGACACGGTGGATTTCGGCGCATCGCGGATGTCCTCGGTTCACGTGCAAGACATGCAGCGGCTTGGTTATTTTGGCGGTGGAGTGGCACGTGTCCCGAGGGCGGAGGAGGTCCCCGAGCCAGATGGCGAGTTGGTTGTCTTCGAGGCGTTCTTCGCCGCTGGTCTTCGTCTGCCCGTGCATCGTTTCGTGGGAGAAGTCCTGCGTAGATTCAACGTCCAGGTCCACCATCTGACGCCGAATGTCATGGTGGCTCTGTCAAAATATGTCTAGGCAATGACTTCGTACGGCGGGCAGCCATCGGTCGAAGTCTTCGCGAAGTATTATTGTCTGCATTGGCAAAAAAGGATGATCAGAGATAAGATTGCTCAATTTGGGTCCTGTACATTTACGCCGAAGACCGGCAAGACTTCGATGGAAGTCGTTGAATTGGTTCCTTACGCCCGCAATAAATGGGGCAACTGGTATGAGTTTTGGTTCTACGTTGCCAAGGGCACAGTCGAAGACCATCCGGGGCTCCCCGTGGCCGAGATGTGCTCGCATTATTACTCAGCATACCCGCAGTTTGAAGTGGCGGAGGAGGATGCAGACGAAGGGGCCTGCGGTGCGCGGCCGGCCTGAGTAGCGGGCGCGATCTGGTTGAGGAGTTTGTCGCGTATGGGGTGTGGCCCTTGGCGCGTGGCTGGGCGCTGGGCAAAGTATGCCCTCGCCAGATGCCTTCCCGTGGTGGGATGCTGGTGCGAAGTCCCGCCTTCACACTGGATTTGCATAGCCACGATCCCGCCGCATTCGTGCGTGAGGCGGAGGATGGGGCGGTGCGGATTGTTGGTCGGTACGTGCCAAGGACGGAGGGCCAGCGTAGATGGGATATTCGCGGGTCCAACGATCGCTTGAACAGGGTCTTCGAGTTGAACCGTCTGCCGTATGGCGGTTATCCCGGGCAGGACGATGTCGACCGTCGCGGGAAGAAACCGGCGGCAGAGACCGGAGACGACCCCGCGCCGGCGGCCACCCCATCCTCTAAGAAGAGGAAGCTAGGTACTGCTATGGGAGGACTGGGGGTCTCCGATATCTTTGCTATGGAGTTGATGGGGACATGCGCGGCCCCCGGGGGAAGGATGTCTTCGCCCGAGCTCCGGGAGTCTTCGGCGCGGATGCTGAAGGTTACCGGGGGTTGGTGGCCTAAGAACGTTCCTATCCCCCGCGCGGCCGGCGAAGACTTTTTTACATCTCGCATGGTTCGTGACTTGAGAGTGTTTCCTTATGGACGGAATATTGCTGCTGTTGTGTCGGCAGTTATGGATAAGGATCGTCAGGAAGCTGCGCAAAAGCGCCGGGCGGTTGTCAGGCTGCCCGAGGCTAGGCCGAAGAGGGCGCGGGGGACCGCGAAGGCTGCCGCCCCGGCGGTAGCCAGCCGACGCTGGCGGCGAAGTCGGCCGGCCCTAGGTCCAGTAAGGTGCCAGATGTCGTGAAGGCAGCCGGCGCCGGCGGAGCCAAGTCTACCTCGGCCGGAACCGCGAAGGCCCGAGTATTGCCTCCGCCGGGAAAGCGCATTGCCGATTTTGGCACTGATATTAGTGTGGATGATTATCTCACTGGTAAGTCGTTGGCCCGTTTTTTTGACTGTTGATACGTCGCAGGATCGGGCGAGGGGCAACTTGTTGTTGTTCCGCCTGCGGTGGCAACATCGGTGTCTGCCACAGTGCCTGGGGCGAAGGGTGGCGCTCTCAGCGCTGGCAGTGAGATTTTGGCGCTCGCTGCCATTAAGGACAAGGCGGGCGCTGTATCCCGCCGGCTGAAGGAGGCGTCGCAGCGGCTAAGTCAGGTAAGTTGAGCTAGACTTCGGTTTTTACCGGTTTCATTGGGATTGTGGTCTTATGTGTGTCTTTTAGGCGGCTGACTTCGCTGACCGCGTGGCGTCGGGGGCCCTTACGGCAGTTGTGTCTGCCGAAGTTGAGAGACTTCGGGCGCAGCATGCTGAGGCCGTCCGGAAAAAGTCGGCCGCCGATAGCAAGTGCCGCAAACTGGCGGAGAAGGTGGCCGCGCTGGATGGCGAGAGGACTGAGCTCTGGCGCCAGCTGGCGTAGGAGAGGACGGAAGCTAATCAGGCCCTCGCCAAGGCGCAGTCTGCGCAGGCGGAGGCCAATGTGGCGCGGGTGGAGAGTAGCCTCGCCAGGCAACTCGCCGAGGAATGGGAGGAGCGGTTCAATGCTCTGCAGGCCCGCATGGAGAGGGCCGAGGCTTCTACGCGCTCGGAAGTTGAGCGTACGCGCAAGCAGCTTATGGACTCGTACCACGAGCTGGGCGCGCGTACCGCTGACTTCAAAGTGCCTAACCGAGAGTTAGGCATTCGTTGCCTCGAGTGGCTGCAAGAGGAGTTGTTGGCGCTCCCGACCATCGTGGAGGGATTTATGTCCTATGCCTCCTTGGTCACCTGCGAAGGGGCGATGAACGCTCTGTCCCGCGAAGGGTGCCGTCACTATGAGGTCTTTGACCGATCTGATGAGGATTTCGAGCGCGAGATTTTCAAGGTTGAGGACCCTGTGGTGAAGGAATCCGCGGGAGCCCTCTTCGACCGGATGTGGGGCCCCCACGGTCGGAAGGTGGTCAGGGAGCGGTCCGACACGGCGAGGGGTCAGGTAATGTTTGACTTTTGTTTAGTGTTGTTGAATGTTGGTTATATGTAGGTTTGCTGAATCTGTGTGTTGTGTTTCAGGCGGCGCGTGACGAGAAGGTGGATGACTTCGGGGCTTTGAACAGCGCGCGGCCTGAGGCGGAGTCGAACCCGGTGGTGGCTGGGCCCGAGGGGTAAGTCTGCCCGTTGTCTTGTCTCCATTGGTGTAGCGAGGACGACGAAGGCATCGAGCGAAGGGTGGCGTCTTCGCCTTTGCCCCAACATTTGGCGCCGCGCCCAGAAACCGTCGAAGGCTCCCTCGATGCCCCCGCAGCCACTGCGGCCGGTGGTGGCTCGCCGCCAACCGCTGTGCCGAGGGCTGAGGATCCCCCGAAGATGGCGACGGAGCTGGCAGCGGAGGATCCCACGGCGGCTAGGTCTTCGCAGGTGGCTTAGTGGGTGTGGGTAGTTAGGGAATTTTGTATATGTTGTTGAACCTTGGTTGCTGCGCAGGTTCAAGATTTTGGGCTGCGCACGCAACCGCTACTGCTAATTTTTTGGCGGCTTCGACCGTGGATGCTGGGAATGAATCGGATGGGTCTGCGTCTAAGTTTTCTGATTTTGGTGACTCTGGGAGTTCGGTTGGGTGGACGGAAGAGTCGTCGGATGAGGACTTGGATTACTTTGCGGCCTTGGATGTGGCAGCGGCGGAGGCTTCGCCGTGTGCTGCGGATGCTGAAGTTGTGCCTGGTCCAAGTGTTGGGTGTAGGCGGCGAAGGGCGGTTGCGAAGGGTAGAGTGAGTGAGGCGGACGGCGGTAGGCTTCGTGTGGGCAGGGCTGGCAAGCAGGAACTGTTGTCCTCGCCGGTCGTTGCGAGTGTAGGTGAGGGGGAGCTGCGAAGTCTTTTTGAGGGTGAGGAGCTGAGGATAATGCTATTTAACTATAGGGAGATGGGAATCATTCCGAAGGTTGAACCGATGTAAGGTGTGATGCCCTTGCTGTACATATGTAATGGCTTGTATGATGAGGTTGTGTGCCTTTGCACATTCGGCTATGCTCACAAAGGCGTTGCGCACTTGGTCTGGTGTATTTGTTATGTCAGTCCGGCGCGTATGTAGTCGGTCTTTGCGCGGACAGTTTGGTGTAGTCTTTTTGAGGAAGACTTCGATTTTTCGCACTTGTTGTGCTTGGTCCGGCTGCACCCTTAGGCAACTTTTGCGCGGATAGTCTTTTTGAGGAAGACTTCGATTTTTCGCACTTGTTGTGCTAGTCCGGCTGCACCCTTAGGCGACTTTTGCACGGATAGTCTTTTTGAGGAAGACTTCGATTTTTCGCACTTGTTGTGCTAGTCTAGCTGCACCCTTAGACGACTTTTGCACGGATAGTCTTTTTGAGGAAGACTTCGATTTTTCGCACTTGTTGTGCTAGTCCGGCTGCACCCTTAGGCAACTTTTGCACGGATAGTCTTTTTGAGGAAGACTTCGATTTTTCGCACTTGTTGTGCTAGTCCGGCTGCACCCTTAGGCGACTTTTGCACGGATAGTCTTTTTGAGGAAGACTTCGATTTTTCGCACTTGTTGTGCTAGTCCAGCTGCACCCTTAGGCGACTTTTGCATGGATAGTCTTTTTGAGGAAGACTTCGATTTTTCGCACTTGTTGTGCTAGTCCGGCTGCACCCTTAGGCGACTTTTGCACGGATAGTCTTTTTGAGGAAGACTTCGATTTTTCGCACTTGTTGTGCTAGTCCGGCTGCACCCTTAGGCGACTTTTGCGCGAAGTGTCGCACGCGAGGGTAGCTAGCGCTGGACCTCGCGGTGACTTTGTATTGGTCGAATGTCGAAGACCGTCGGCGCGGTCTTTTTTCGACGTAGATTTTTGCGGGGGATTTTTCACTTGTATATTACATGACTCCGCCTCGTTAAAAACCTCACCCCCCGGGAGGAAAAGAGTGCGGGCCAGAATAAAATTGTTTTTTGCGAATTACAAGGGCGAGCTGGCCCTGATGGGTCAAACAAAAAATTTGCGGAGATTATCAATGTTCCAGGAATGCTCCAAGTCTTCGCTGTTTGGCGTTGCGAGCCTGTATGCGCTGGGGGATGCCTTCGTCTTGACAATGAAGGGGCCCTCCCACTTGGGCTCCAGCTTGCCCCTGGACTCTGTCCGAGCTGTTCGGACGAGTACGAGGTCGCCTTCACTGAATTCCCTCGGGATGACAGCGTGGTCGCGCCATGCTTTTGTTTGGGCTTGGTATTTATTTAGAGCCTGTAGGGCGAAGACGCGGTCTCCATCGATGAGATCCTTCGAAGTGGGTTCGTCCACGTCGAGGATAGCTGACGAGACTGTCCGTGGGGACCCATGTTTTATTTCTTGCGGGGTCATGGCCTCCGATCCATATAGAAGGCGGAAAGGGGTGAACCCAGTCGCCCTGCACTCAGTCGTGTTTAGCGCCCAGACCGCTTCAGGTAACAAATCGGCCCACCTGCCCTTTTTCTCGTCGAGGAGCATCTTCTTGACAGCTGTGAAAATTTTGCCATTGGCGCGTTCCATGACTCCGTTGGACTGCGGGTGGTATACTGAGGCAAAGGCAAGCTTGGTGCCTATGGAGAAGCAGAAATCCTTGAAGTCTTGGCTGTCAAACTGCTTGCCGTTGTCAACTGTGAGTTCGGACAGTACTCCGAAGCGGCAAACAATGTTTTGCCAGAAGAATTTCTGTGCAGTCTTTGATGTTATTGTGGATACAGCCCTCGCCTTGATCCATTTGGTAAAATACTCGACGGCAACAAAGGTGAACTTGAGGTTCCCCTGAGCCGTGGGCAGGGGCCCGACAATGTCCAGGCCCCAGCGTTGGAGAGGCCATGTGTGGGCGATTAGTTTTGTGAATTGCGAAGGGCTGCCTGATCGAGGAGAAAACTTCTGGCAGGCTTCGCAGGACCTTGTGACCCGATTTGTGGCGCAGATCATTGTGGGCCAGTAGAAACCTTGACGGATCACCTTTGCGGCTAGGGCCCTTGGCCCTGCGTGAGAGCCGCAAGTACCGCTGTGGACTTCGCGCAGGATTTGGACGCCTTCGGTCTCGGTGACACATTTAAGCATTGGCTGACTGACCCCCTTCTTGTGAAGCTGGCCCTCAATCAGTGCGAAGTCCTGGCTTCGATGTTTGAGGCGCTTGGCCTCGTTGATGTCGGTTGGGTGGTAGTACCCCTGTAAGAACAGGGTTATTGGTGCCCGCCAGTCTTTGGTCATAATAAGGTTGACTATGTAGTGCCCCTCGCTGTCATTGGTTATTTGGAGCCCTTCGGGGCTCCGGACGGCTGGCGTGCCGATAACATGGTAGAACATGTCGGAGGGCAGGGACTCGCCTCTGGCGGCAGCCTTGGCCAATGCATCGGCTTCTTCATTCTTGGCCCGGTCCACATGCTGCAAGGTGAATCCCTTGAATTGTCTCTCGAGACTTCGGATGGCCGTGAGGTATTGCATAAGTGCGGGGTCCTTTGCTGCGTAGTCTTTCTCGACTTGGCCGGCGACTACCTTGGAGTCTGTTCTGACAATGCAGGTGGTGACACCGAGGGCCCTTAGCTTGCGAAGGCCGAGGATGACAGCTTCGTATTCTGCTATGTTGTTTGTGCATCTGTCAGATTCCAGAGCGAAGCTGAGGCGTGCCGCGTATCTATGCTTGACCCCGGCGGGTGAGGTGATGACTGCAGCAGCGCCTGCCCCCGCATGGCACCATGCGCCGTCGCAGTGGATTGTCCAGACCTTCTCTGCGGACGGGTCCGGCTGTGTTATTGGCCCAGTCCAGTCGACGACGAAGTCTGCTAGAACTTGTGACTTGATGGCTGTCCTGGGCTCGAAAGTGATGTGGTAGCCGGATAGTTCGGCCGCCCATTTGGCGATCCATACCGATGCCTCTGGGTTCCTAAATAATTCACCGAGTCCCCTATCTGAGGTGACTCGGACCTTGAATGCTTCAAAATAGTGGCACAATTTGCGCGAAGACATAACAACTGCATAGGCAATCTTTTCCAGTTCCGTCATGTTACATTTTGATGGTGTGAGCACTTCGGAGACGTAATAAACTGGGCACTGCCTCATCACGCCTTCTACTGACTGTTCCTAAACCAGTGCCGCGCTGACCGCGTGTGGCGAGGCCGCAACATAAAGCAACAGGGGTAGTGAAGAGTCGGGGCTTGTAAGAACTGCCAATTCTGATAGGTACTGTTTCAATGAGGCGAAGGCCGCCGCCTGCTCTGGTCCCCAAGCAAAGTCTTTTGCGCCGCAGAGAGTTCTGAGGAAGGGGAGACTTCGCTCTGCGGATTTGGAGATGAACCTGTTGAGGGCGGCCAATCTGCCTGTCAGGCGCTGGACGTCTCTGGGTGACTGCGGGGGCGTCATGTTGATCATGGCCTGAATTTTGGTTGGGTTGGCATCGATTCCGCGGTGTGATACCAGATAGCCCAATATTTTCCCCTGGCGAACGCCGAAGACGCACTTTTCGGGGTTTAGGCGAAGTCGTGCGTCCCGCATGTTCGCAAATGTTTTGGCGAGGTCAGCAAGATGGTCCTCCTTGCTCCTGCTGGCGACGACGATGTCGTCCACATACGTGAATATATTTCTGCCGACTTGCCCCTCGAGCACCGTTTTGGTAAGCCGAGAGAAAGTGGACCCGGCGTTCTTGAGTCCCTCCGGCATTCTGATGAAGCAATATGTGCCGAAGGGTGTTATGAAGCTGGTGCTGGCCTTGTCCTCCTCCTTCATATATATTTGATGGTAACCGGAGAAGCAGTCGAGGAGTGACATGACTTCGCACCCGGCCGCGCTATCGACTATTTTGTCGATCCGAGGCAGCGGGAAGTTGTCTTTTGGGCAGGCCTTGTTGAGACTGGTGAAGTCGATGCACATCCGCCATTTGCCGCTCTTTTTATGCACCACCACAACGTTGGCGAGCCACGTGGGGTAGGCCACTGGCTCGATAAATTTGGCCTCCAGGAGGCGGTGTACCTCGGCCTTGGCGGCTTCTGTCTTTTCATCAGACATTTTGCGGAGCCGCTATTTTTTCGGTCTCACCGAAGGGTCGATTCCCAAGCTGTGCTCAATGATGGATCGGCTGACCCCGACCAGGTCGAGGGCAGACCAGGCGAAGACGTCTTTGTTCTTGGACAAGCAGCAGAGGAGTTTCTCCTCGTCATGCGAAGTGAGGTCTTCGCTGATGGTGACTGTCTGCTTGGGCGTGGCCTGGTCTAGGGGAACAGTCTTGGTTCCGTCGTTGCTCTGTAGCTGTGCTTTGTCGTGTTCTTTGTCAGTTGGCCTGGTGGGCGCAGGCACCTCGCGCTGGGCCGTAAGGCAGTGCACGTTTCTTTGCCCGGGGACGAAGTCCCGCTCTATGTTGCGCGCAGTCTGCAGGTTGCCGTAGACCGTGATGGCGCCCAGCGGACCTGGTATCTTCATGCACAGGTACAGTCCGTGAATGGCTGCCTCAAACTTGTTGATGGAGCCCCGGCCCATAATGGCATTGTATGGATACACCATATCGACGATATCGAAGGTCACTTGCTCACTTCGGGCATTGGGTGCTACACCGAAGGAAAGAGGCAATTCTATTTTGCCGACGGGAAATGTGCCCTTGCCGCTGAAACCATACAACAGGTTGTCCGAAGGCTTGAGCAAGCTGTGGCTTATGCCCATGCGGTCGAAGGCATGGAGGAAAATGATGTCTGCTTGACTGCCATTGTCGACTAGGACTTTGTGCAGGTCCCAGCCTGCCACGCTGCAATTGATAACCATGGCGTCAATATGGGGGGCGCTGCGCAGATCGACGTCTCGGGCGTCGAAGGTTAGCGGTGCGTGGGACCACTTCGTCTGCACGACCGGACCGGTGATGGCGACGTGGTTGATGCTGCGGTAGTGGTCCCGCTTCTGCCGCTTCGTGTCGAAGTCGGTGCTGGACCCCCCTGTGATCATATGAATGACTCCGCGATACGGCTGATCGGCGAAGTCTTCTTGCTTTGGGGCATGGGGGTGGTGGATGTTTTGTTGTTGCTGGTGTGGAGGTGGGGGTGGGGGAGGTACGATTTGTACTTCCTGGTGGTGTTGGTATGCGTGGTGCGGTGGTTGCGGAGCGGGGGCGTGGATGTATGGTGGAGGGGGTTGCTAATATGTGTGCGCGACAACCCTAGGGTTGTCGGCTGGTTGCGCCCGTGCCATCCTGTCTCTGGTGGCCTTCGTCTCTGGGCAGTCTCTGGTTTGGTGGGCGCAGTCTTCGCCGTGAAACAGGCAGTAAAATCGACGCGGCGGCTGCGCACGTCCCCGGCCCCGACCGCGAGTTCCATTTCCGCGGCCCTGGGAGGGATATTCCTGGCGGCGAGAGGCCTCACCAGCGGGGTGCTAGTTGGCGATGTTGTGCACCTGCTGCTGATTGCGGCCGTCCCGACCGGAGTCTGGCTGCGGAGTCCTTGTCCACGTGCGGCTGGACTGTGGAGCATCTTTGGGTTTCCTTTGAGACTCAACTTTGCGCTGGTGGAGCTCTTCGGATTTGGCGTATTTTTCAAATAGCTGATACAACTCCTGGAGGTTCTTGGGCGGATCCCTGATGCAGTGGCTGTAAAGGACGCCGGCCCGAAGGCCACTGATGGCGTAGTGGATGGCGATCTGGTCATCGACCGAGGACAGCTGTGACTTGAGTGTTAGAAACTTGCGGTAGTACTCCCGCAGAGTCTCTTTTTCCAGCTGCTTGCAGAGTGAGAGTTCGGCCAAGGCGTCGGTGTCTGGGCGGTACCCTTGGAAGTTGAGCAGGAATTTGTCCCGAAGGCTTCTCCAGGAGTCAATGGACAACGGGGGCAACCTGGTGAACCAGGTGAGAGCTGGGCCCTTGAGGGCGATGATGAAAGACTTGGCCATCGTGGCGTCGTCCCCTCCGGAAGATGCAACGGCGACCTGATAACTCATGATGTACTGTGCTGGGTCAGTGCTGCCGTTGTACTTGGGATAGGTCCCTGCCCGGAAGTTGGCAGGCCAGGGTGTCACTTGCAGGTGTGGCGCCAGGGGACTTCGCTCGTCGAGGTAGTTGACACCTTGGAATGCCGCGGCGTGTGGGATGGCGTGGTCGCTCTGGGGGAAGTGCAGGTCTTCGACTTGTGCACGCTGTTGTAGGGGTGGCCCGTGTTGCAGGCTGAAGTGGCATTCGTGCTGCATTAGCGCGATCTCTTGCTCGAGCTCCTGGGCCTTCTGCTCTTCGTCTCGTATCATTTGCCGCACCTTGGCTTGTGCAGACACACGTTGGCGCTTGGCCTCAAGTATCTCTTTTTTCTTCTGGAGATTGCGGTTCTTGATGCGCAGGGCGCGCAGCTATAGCTGTTCTTCCGCGGAGACACCGATGACTTCACCGTCCTCGGTGAGGTCCGCGCCCTCCGGTGGAGCGAAGCCTGGGGGAGGTTGCGGCTATCCTTCAGGGCCGCAGGTGCAGAGAGCGTCGTCTTCAGTGGCCTCTTGGTGGGTGGTGTGGGTGAGGGCGAGGGCCTTGCCCTTTTTTGCGGCCACCAGTGCTGCCTTCGCAGCCTCGTCAGCCTTCGAGCTAGCTTTCTTGGGTGCCATCGCGGGTGGTTTTTTCGTAGCACGAACGGTTGGCGCCAAATGTTGGAACTTGCTCTATGGTGCAAGTTGATCCAACGGGGGAGTGTAGCAATGCAAACAGGGTTTTTGCACGAGATGGCAATAGCTCTGTTAATCTAGCCTCTCAAGGGCACTGTGCAGGGGTATTTATAGGTATCTGAGTGCCCAGCTTCCTGTGTTAAGGACGCATGTGCCCTCAGACACCTAGGTTATCCCCGGAATATTCCCATAAAGCAGGGTTACAGACCGTACTTACAGGGAGGCCTTTACAAATTAGGCCCGTAATGCGCAGCGGCCGCGCAGGGCCTGTTACAATGGGCCGGATCACACGTGGGCCTCCATGCTGAACGAGGTCGCAAGATGAGACGACCTCGTCACAGGTCTTCGTCCGGTGGCGTATGGGACGAAGGGTAAGTCTGCCCGTTGTCTTGTCTCCGTTGGTGTAGCGAGGACGGCGAAGGCATCGAGCGAAGGGTGGCGTCTTTGCCTTCGCCCCAACACACGGACAAAGGGGTAAAGATATATTACGAGGTACGCACCAATTTACATAGATTTCTTTACAATCATATTACAAAATTTTCTCTAGAATCTTCTGCAGCAAAGCCTTTCGCAGTATCTGTTAGGGCTTCAGCTCATCATTCTTTAGCTTCATCATCCTGTACATATTAAAACAGAATGAGAAAAGCCCAGACTTCAAGAAGAAGGTAAAAATAGCAAGTATAAGTTTCTCACTGGCTTAAGGTGGCTCCGAGCTTCGTCCCCAGCCATTTTTCGCCCGCCGTTTATCCAAATATGAGTCATAAACCTGTTTCCTATGCTTTGAGCTAGGCTGGGGATGTCAATCAAATCTGCTGGCGACAAACTAAAGTTTGGCCTATTAATAATTTTCCCGTGCGTGCAGCCAGCCTTCAGGAAAGCAGTAGCTGTGCCTCGAGAAGCTAACATGGCGCAGAAATCGGCATGCCAGCGATAACTTCGTCAAGTGCATCAACTTCGCCCTCAATGTATTCAAAGGTGCTTGGCAGGTTTTCAGCTGAAGGTGTAAACTTATCAAAGCTGGCTCCAATTGAGTAAAACACATCCTTCAGCCGCTGCACACATCGGTTGCTGAAATCTAAACATTTTTCCTGAAGCTCCTTCAATGATTTCTGCAAATTTGAATTCTTCTCAATTTCGGTCTTGAGACTTGTTTCAAGATTCTTCTTTTCTTGCTCAGATTTTTCTGATTTTATGAGTAATTCGCTGTTTAATTTGTCAATTTCGGCTTGAGCTTCAGCCAGCGAACCCTCCATAGAGTGAATGACGAAGTCCTTCTCCAAGGCAGCTTCGTGATCTTTAACTTTATTTTCAAGGTCTTGAATGACGAAGTCCTTTTTCTTCAAAGCAGCTTCGTAACTTTCGACTTTATTTTCTAAATCTTTGATTGCAGCTTCGTTTTTCTCGTCTTCAAGATCTTGTTGCATCCTCAGCACTTTACTTAGTAATATACTATGGCAAAACAATTTTTGTCAGAAAACATCTTAATTCAAAAAATAATAAAAAGTTAAGAGTTTTACCTTAAAATTAGCGTAGAACAAGCTACTGGCGATAAGCTATCGCTGGTACCTGCAGAGGTCCGCCTCAATCTTCGGCAAGCCAACATTCTTCGAGAAAGTCCTAACGACCTTGGCCTCGGTTCGATTCCGAAGGCATCTCAGTTTTCCTTCATTGACTCCGCCAAACAGCAGAGCCCCATGTTTGTACCCACAGGATACAGCATATTTCTTCAGCTCTTCTTTTTCAGTTTCTGATAACTCTTGCCCTAATATATCTTGAAAATTGAAGTTTTCCTCTTCCAAAGTATCTTCAATTTCCTCTTTTCCTTTCTCAATTGTTGTGTCCACCGCGGCCGTAGCAGCTTCTTCCTCAGCCATTTTTAGAAGCATATTATCAATATCACCAAGTGTGATTTCTAGATTAGGATCTTCGGCGGTCTCGGTTTCGGCACCTTCGGCTCCGGTGGCTGCGGTTTCGGCAGTGCCAGCGCTTTCAATAAATGGTATTTTTGACGCCGATGTCGGCGGCGGTGTCTGATGAATGACATCGGCCACTTGGATAATTCTCCGTTTTTTCAGCTTAGCGGGACTTTCTGTTGCCGAAGGTCCTTTTTCATTCTGAAAAAACTTCGTCAGTTCTGGCGCCAGCGGACTTAGCTTGATAGGCAAAGGTTCAGTCATTACCTTTAGAATCTCTTCCACTTCGGCAGCAGAAGGTAGTCGCAGGAGCTTCTTCCTCTTGGCCCGACGTCTTTGGTTTCGGGGATGCAGCTTTTCTTTTCTTTGGAGCAGCTATCTTCGGCTCAGGGCTCAGTTTTCTTTTCTCAGAAATTTCTTTGTCCTTTTTAGCCAATTTGGTACCTTCTTTGTCAAGGACGCTGGCAACCCTTTTTCTTTTCTGGCCTTCGGCATCTCCGCCCAATTGCTCATAGTCAGGGTAATCAAAATTCAAGGCATCCAACACCCGATTCAATCTTCGTTTCGGACGAGTGCCGAAGGCCGTAGTCATTAACTGATCTTCTTTCTTACAGTAGTTGCCGAGGATCTCGTTGCACATAACCTCAATTGTGTCCAACCACTCTTGGCAGGGTGCTTTAAAATGTTTTTTAAACTTGTAGTGATAAGGCAATCGAACAAGTTCTCCCTTCTTCTTTTCTCCCTCTAGCTTCGGCATCTCCCACTCCCTCAGCATTGGGAACACTCTAAAAGCCAAAAATTCCTGCACTAAGTCTCTAGTGCCAATATGATCTGAAATCACTCGAAATTCCGCCAAAGCAATCTGACTCGGGCTCCCCATTATCATGTTGCATCGGGGCCTCGTCTCTCCGAAGGTCAGTTCTAACGGACTCTGGACCAACTTATCTTCATCTTCATCAACTTTAACATAAAACCATTCAGACTTCCATCCGGCTGGCCATTTGCTTCGATAGCTTATCACTGGAAACTTCGTAGTCTTGCGATAAGCAAAGTTGTAGCAGCCAAAATTCTCGTGCAGACCATCTCCTCTGGTTTTAGTCTGGTAGTGTAAATCATGTACTCGGCAGAAACCTTCACCGAACGGTTCCACTCCCTGGCTACGAAGGGCCCAAATATAAACACTTAACCTAACGATAGCATTAGGGGTCAACTGATGAAGGTAAATCCCAAACTTCTTCAGTACAACAGCAATCATCCTGTTTAGGGGGAATCTTAAACCAGCTTTAAGAAAACTTTTGAAGACTACTACCTCATTCTTTCCTGGCTTTGGGATAGTTTCTTCTCCACCAAAACGAATTAATTCCTTCTTGGCTTCACTAAAATAACCCAGCTTCATCATTTTAGGAAGATCAGCTTCAGAGATGGTGGACTTTCCAAAGTCCAGATGACTAGGTTTACTTGGCATCCCGCAGCTGTAATCATCTTCGGAACCAATTTCTTCAACGTCAGCTTGTTCTGCTCCGGCGGCAGGTGCATCCTCTGATGTTGCTAGCCCAGATCGCCTCATTGTTTCGGAAATTGGAACAGTTTTAGTGGCTTCAGTTTCATCTCCTTCACGATCAACCCTGGCAGTGGAGTGCACTCTGGCCATTTGACTATGAATTTCTTGAAGTTTTTTGGAAATTAATAACCTTTTTTCCGAAGCTCTTCTTGTGACGAAGCAGAATCCAAAGTGGTGCTTCATTTGAATGCAAAAGTCAAGCTTCGGCTATGGTTAAATTTTTGGCAGCAAAACAGTGCAATAGCAATGAATGCTGTGGTAACTTCACACCTACCCGTCTGTTTATATAGTGCTGCAGGTAAGAAGGTGAATCGTCAAGTCTTTTACACTGGACAAACAGTCGCTTGCACCCACTGAACGGTGGGCCACAAAACCCGAGAAGGTGAACCTGCATGGTGGGACCGCTCCGCGCTCGGAAATTGTATCGTTTCTCGGCAACGAGCTCAGGGAAGGTGTTTTTCGGACCTTCGGCTTCCCAAAGCCTAAGAGACTTTTTCACGGATCAAGCTCGTTACGAAAAACGATCTAGCGCCGCGAAGGGGCTACTGTTGGGACCATGCTTCATCGCCGAAGGTCCTGCAGGAAGAAACACCTTCTGCAAATCTGTTTATACGTGATACCAAAGCTACCACTCATGAAGCTTCGATACTATAACGTATCCGAAGACGAAGGATCGAACCGACTTAAAGATGGAATGACTTTTTAGTCCATAAGGGTCTGAGTCATAATTGTAATCTTTTGTAAGGGGCACGATTGTAATTTCTTACAGGCTGCGTCCTGTGCCTATAAATAGATGAACAGTACTCCTTTACTGTTCACGGAATCCTGTAACCGTTAACGCATTACGCTAGAATTATTGTTTTCCGCCAAGGCGAAGGTATAAATGTACCTAAATATTGTGTTTTAATATTTAAATTCATATTATAAAATAAGTGAATAATGTTATTTATTCTTGTTATTTTATAATATTTTATATTTTATATTTCATTTCGCATTGTTTTATCTCTGATCATGAAGGTGTGACCTTCGTGATATATTACCCAAGACCTTCGTCCGAAGCTCATTAAATCCTTAGGGAGATAATGCTTCAGCGGACGAAGGACATTAACATTTAACATTCTATGTTGCCTTGTTCTTAATTCATAGCATTTGAGAACAAGTCCCCAACAGGTTGTCAATCCATGTTTCAATTAAACACAGTGTTCTCGACCCAACAATTAACATACCACAATAATACCAACAAATAACATATCATAATAACAAAGCATTATCCATGTTTCCTGAGTAATAACATTCCCATAAACCAAGTAAAGCAACTAGCATAACTACCCAACATAAAGTAAACTAGGTGTAAACAAGGTATATGGAAAACATTACTAGTCACCACTTAATAGGTCCCATCAGTGTAACCTAACTGTGCAATGCATAGGTGAGACCATAATATTAAATATTATATAGAACAAAACAATGTGACCAAGGACACAACTTGCCTTCTAAAGCAAACTCCTATTGCTCAGAGTCTTCATAGGTTTGGCCTTTCGATCCCTCTATTAAGGTTTCTCGATAGTGAATTTATGGGGTAGGTCACGAGATCGAGAATGGAAGGTAAAATGCACAAGAGACATAAGATTTAGACTGGCTCAGACTCTCATCGTGAGATAATACCTTCACGTCCAGTGTTTTGGGGGCTATTGATTTGTTGTGTTCTAGTGTGCGCTTTCGAGGGCTTCCCGTCCCTCCTTTTATAGTTCAAGGAGGGAGCAGTTACAAGGGTGAATACGAGTAGCTTACATAATAGGTCTAATATGGTAACCTAGTTGTATGAGAATCCAACTCTCCATAATTACATGTACGCCTTCCTTATCCATTTGGACTGTGTCCTATCTGCTTAGGACTACATCTTGTATGTTGGGTTTTATCCTATCTATTTAGGACTCTGACTTGTATCTCCTATTCCTATAATATTGTTGGCGTTTTGGACCCGGGGGGTCCCTGGACCGACGAGTAAATTTGTCGTTGCGTGCCCCTGCCTAGATGGGTTGGCGCAAGATGGAACACAAGGGGAAGTGCGGCTCGTGTTATCTCGCACCAAGGGGTGTGCTCGTAGTAGGGGTTACAAGCGTTCGCGAGAGAGAGAGAGAGTGATCCTGTTCGTTGGCTCGTCCCTCCGTGCGACCCTCCCGCATGAAGGCCCTGGACCTCCCTTTTATAGATGCAAGGAGAGGGTTCAGTTGTACAATGGGGGGTGTAGCTATGCGCTAACGTGTCTGGCAGAGAGGTGTCTGAGCCCTGTGTACATGCCAACGTGGCTGTCGGAGAGGTG
The DNA here is from genome assembly GCA_029449295.1 of Zea luxurians. Lineage (NCBI taxonomy): Eukaryota > Viridiplantae > Streptophyta > Magnoliopsida > Poales > Poaceae > Zea > Zea luxurians. The sequence continues at coordinate 3,682,362 of JAOPSE010000005.1, read as the reverse complement.
CTAGAGCCCTGTGTACGCGGTAACGTGGCCGTCGGAGAAGTGCCTAAGCCCTGTAGAAGCACAGCTGTCTGTGCTGCTGGGATCTTGCTGACGTCTCCTTGCTTCCGTAGGGGGCTGAGAACCACCGTCGTCATGGGCACATGCGGGGAGCCATCATTACTTGTTACCGGGGCGAGCCAGATGGGACGCCGGTCTTGTTCCCCCGTAGCCTGAGCTAGCTAGGGATAGGGTAATGATGTATCCCCCGTGGCGCGGTCGGTCCGAGCCCAAGGTCGGGCGAGGCGGAGACTTCTCCTGAGGCCGAGGCCGGGGTCGGGTGAGGATGCGATTCCTCCCGAGGCCGAGGTTGAGGCCGAGCCCTGGGGTCGGGCGAGGCGGAGACCTCCTTCCGAGGCCGAGGTTGAGGCCGATCCCTGGGGTTGGGCGAGGCGGAGAACTCCTTCCGAGGCCGAGGTTGAGGCTGAGCCCTGAGGCGAAGACCTCCTTCCGAGGCTGAGGCCTAAGGTCGGGCGAGGCGGAGCTTCCTGTTGCGCCCGAGGCTGAACTTCGCTGTTGTCAGTCTCACCCTGGTGGGTGGCACAGCATTCGGAGCGGGGCGAGCGGCGCTGTTTTCCTGTCAGGTCGGTCAGTGAAAGGGTGAAGCGACTGCGGTCACTTCGACCTTGCCGACTGAGGCACGTGTGTCAGGATAAGGTGTCAGGCAATCCCTGCATTGAATGCGCCTGCGATACGGTCGGTTGGTGAGGCAATTTGGCCAAGGTTGCTTCACAACGAAGCCTGCCCGAGCTGGGCTTTGGGCGAGTCGAGGGTGCGCCCGTCGCTTGAGGAGGCCCTCGGGCGAGGCGTGAATTCGTCCGGGACTACTGTTCCTGCCTGAGGCCGGGCTCGGGCGAGGCGAGATCGTGTCCCTTGGTAGACGAGGCCTTGACCTGAACCGCGCCCATCAGTCTTTGTGGTTTGTGCTGATGGTGGTTACCAGCCGTGTTTAGGAGTGTTGGGGGTACCCCTAATTACGGTACCCGACAGTAACCCCTGAGCCTCAAAGGGAGTGTTGGTACTCGCTTGGAGGCTTTGCCGCGCTTTTTTGCGAGGGGACCGGCCTTTCTCGGTTACACTTTGCTCCAGTGGGTGCGCGCGAGCGCATCCGCCGGGTGTAGCCCCCGAGGCCTCGGAGGAGTGGTTTGACTCCTCTGAGGTCTTAATGCCTTTCGTGATGCCTTGGCCGGCCTGGTTGTTCCCTCATGCGGCCTGGCCGCAGCCCAGGTGTATGGTCAGGTTCCGAGTTTTTAGGCTGGTTTGTTGACGCTGTCAACGGTTTGGCCGTAGCCAGGTTGCGAGAGCAGCCCCCCGAGCCTCTGCACGGAGCGAGAGGATGATCAAGGACTGTCTCGACTTTTATTATACGCCCCTTCGTCGCCTTTCCTCAAGGAGGAAGGGGGGGAAAGCGCCATGTTGCCCTCGGAGGGCGCCGAACATGGTGTCTCCAGTGAGTTGCTAACGGGTGATCCGAGTGGACGCCCGTGCCCCGTTCGATAAGGGTCGGCTAGTGGCCCAGAGGCGCGCTCCAAAAGTACCTGCAGGTGATTTGCCGGACCCGGACTCGTTCGATAGGGTCCAAGGGCTCGATGCCTCCCTCTGGTGGGATTCCGTTACAAAATTGCTCCTGCTGGTCTTGGAAATGTCCTAGGGTACCTCGGGAGCGTAGCCCGAGCCTCGGCCAGGTAACAGACGTACCCAGAGTCATCCCTTGCTCTGCATGCTCTGGGGCGGCTGTCGAACCCTTCCGAGGGGCCAGCCTTCGAACCCCTGATCAGTAGTGGGCGTGGAGCCCGAGTGCTCTGGGGCAGCTGTCGAGCCCTTCTGAGGGGCAAGCCTTCGAACCCCTGATCAGTAGGAGGGCTCGGGGCCCGCTTCCTTCGTGGAGAAGGATCCCTTTCGAAATATCCCCTTTCCTGGTCCCTGTAGCAAGAGACAGAAAGGGGAAGAGGAAAAGGATATGAATTTAAATGGTGTGGCACACCTTTTTTGACACGGTCATTATGGCGGAGGTGAAACGACGCCCGCTTTGCCTACCAAAGGTGTCGCTTGCCCTGCCGAGGAGTTAATGCGACGGGACGGGCGGTTCGTGGGACGGCCGCGTCCGTGAGTTGTTCGAGGAACGGAACACGGGCGCGTCGTCTTCACGCCGTGGGAGGGGGCTCCCCTGCCGCTTCAGGAGGGGACGCGAGCCTGCAGGCGATTTGACCGCTGCTTCCGCTCGTATGCTGCAATTACTGCTGGTCCACTTTTGGCCATATTGACCATCGTGCCTCCTCCCGCGGCTGACCGACCCGTGATCGTTGTGCTCGATTGGCACTATTGGGCCATGCACAGGGTTGCCTCGAGTCGTGGCACCGGTTCCGCAGTCCAGAAGGCGCGGCATTGGTGCAAGTGGCGGTGCGGTTTCTTGCACGTAGTAACCGGCGCGCCGGTTACATGACGTGTGGGCCTGGGCCTCCATGCTGGATGCGACGAAGCCGAAGGGGTGCGCCACCGCGATGCGGTTGCACGACACCAGCATTGCGGTCCGCCCTTTTGACCGCTGGTTTCGGCGAGGATGGAGGAGTGCTTGTAACCGCGTGGCGGTTACACGCTCCGCGTGCGGCGGTTTGGCTTCTTCCGTTTCGAGTCAGCTTGCATGACGTGTGGGGCCCAGCCCCCGTGTCGTAGGGGGAGGACCCTGGAGCACATCGGTGAAGACATTGCCCGTGACGCTTGAGGATGCGAGTGGGGAGAGCCGCCTTTAAAAAGGGATCGATCCCCTGGGCGGTAGCCATGCCTTCGCACTCCCCTCATGCATCGCGCCCTTCCACCTTTCGAGCCCCCGGATGGGGAGCACCCGCGTTGCCCTCGTCTTGCTGCTGTTGGAGGAGCGCGACCTCGCGGGGGTTGGCGCCCTTCAGCCATCGCTCGGCTTCAAGGATTTTCATCATGCAGTCCGGCTGCATTCCCTCACCAATGGTCATCCAATATGATGACCACCAGTTCGGTGGTGGGGAGAAGCAAGCCGGGCTGCGGCCTCTGCCCCGCCCTCAGCTTCAAGGATCTTCATCATCCTCGCTGTGGCGGAGGGCGAGCTGAGCCAGGGTTCTACCTCCCGCATGGGCCGGTGACCCGGCCCTTCCTCCGGTGTTCGGGGGAGAGGGGCATCCTCCAGATGTGTGGAGGAAGCGTCCTCCAGCCATGCGGGGGAAGGCAAACTGTTGCTGCTCGGACAGGGTGCAGTTGTCTGTCCTCCACCCCGGGCGGCGGTCGTGCCGTGCGCGGGTGGCTGCTGTCACCGGCCTCACGGAGGGGGCGAACTTCGACGACGCGGGCCTGGTCGGCCGCGAGCGTCGTCAGCTGCAGCGTGCCTGGCACGCTGGCTCAGCTGGCTCTGGCGCCGCCTCTGATGTTGCCTCCTGCCGCTTGGTCCGGGCGTGGTTATCCGTCCACCGCACGGGCGACGGTCGCGCCGCTCGCAGGTCGGGCATGTCTGTGGCCCTCCCCACGTCGCCGACTGACACCGGGGGATCGTCCAAGACGTCGCACGCCGCTAGGGCGACGTTTGTGTTCTTGGATTGTCTTGTCCTCACTCGAGCACGACGCCTCCGCGAGGAGGCCGGTGCCGGCCCATCCGTGAGGACTTGAGTGGGGATCTGCCGGTGCAGGCTGGGGCGGCCACCATTCGTCGGCGTGGCGCTGGCGCGCAGGTGGCCGCTGTCGTCGGTGCTGAGGTGGTGGCAGCCAGAGAAGGTTTCTCCGCCGACGAGACCGTCGGCGCCACCTGCGGTCGGACCTCCGGCTCTTAGGCTTTGACGGCTTGTCCTCGCCCCTCGTGTGGGGACGTGGGCGAGGGCCTTTCCACAGCAGCGTCTGCTCTAAGGTCATCGCTGCTGTTGTTTAGCCGCCCGAAGCGAAGGTCGTTGTCGCTGCTGGTGCAGTGGTCGCCGGCAAGCCACCTGGAGTTTGTTGTCCCGCATGCCCTCTGGTGTGGAGGTTGTTCATACCCGCGGGAGTGGAACTGGAGTCCCGTTTGTAATGGCACCCTGAGTATGGGTGTTTGTTCATTGTGGCTGTCGAAGCCTGAACATCTGGGTATTTGAGTGTAATACCATGTTTCTCCCTCATTTCGAGCACTAGGACTCGCTTGTCGGCTAGCTGAACCGCTTAACCGAGCGTGAGTTGCCCTGCGCGGAAGGTGACGAGTGAGGTATCCGTATCCCAGAGGCGTAGGAGTCCCTCGGCTCGATCGGCCTTGCCACTCAAGGCCTCTCTTGCTCAGTTTTAGAACCTTTGGCCGCTCTGCGATGAGCTGGAGCCGGAGGCAGCGGTGTCGGCATGGACAGAGGTGGAGTCGGCTCGAAAAGAGGCTTTGTCGGCCCAAGAGCAGGTGGCTTCCTAGGCCGAGGAGGTGCAGCAGCGGCGGCTAGAGCTTGGCCAGGTCATCCGCGAGCGGGACCAACCCCGGAGTCACGCTGCCGAGGCCGTGAGCCAGGCTGAGGTCCTCGGGGGACAGCTGGCTGAGGCTACGGAGCGGCCAACCGAGGTGTCTGCTCGGGCCGGGGCCCTGGTAGAGACCCAGGCTATGAGGGCCCAAGCGCGGTGCTGGCGTCCTCCTTCGAGGTGGAGATCCTTCCGCCCGTGTCGCCGTCCGAGGCCGGGCCAGATTCTGCCGAAGGTGGAAACGACGCCGAGGGTGATGCTACTCCCTCTGTCGATATCTGAACCTGCAGGAACAGTTACTCTGTAGTATGCGTATGTTTTTTGTGGCCGCCGAGGCCTAAACATCTTATTGTCGTGTTAGAAAGCTGTGTTTCCTTTCCTCTTGTTTCGAGTATCAGGACTTGTTCGTCGGTAGCAGAATCGCTTATCCGAGCGAGAGTTACTTTTCGCGGAAGGTGATGAGTGAGGTATCCGTATCCCGGAGGCGTAGGAGTCCCTCGGCTCGGTCGGCCTTGCCGCTTATGTGCACTCTTACTCGTTTGCAGGATTCTGTTATCGATATAGTCGTGAAGGCACGAAAGTCGTTCTGGCAGAAAAGTTTTCGAGCGTTAGGACTTGTTCGATAGCAGAATCGCTTATCCGAGCGTGAGTTACTTATCGCGGAAGGTGATGAGTGAGGTATCCGTATCCCGGAGGCGTAGGAGTCCCTCGGCTCGGTCGACCTTGCCACTTATGTGTACTCTCGTCGTTTTCAAGACCCCGCTATCGAAGCAGTCGAAAGGCGCAAAAGACGTTCTGGCAAAAGACTTTTTTCGAGGAAAATTTTGACGCAGAGGGGGTTCCCCCCTTCTAGCCCCCGAGGGAGGGTCGAGCTTTGCCGAGGCAAGGCTAACCCTTACTTGACGATTAGACTTTATTTATGTATGTAAAGAGAACGAGGTATATGAACGACTTGAAACATCTTAAGGGTAGAAGCGACGTAGCTGTTGGATGTTCCAAGCGTTGCTGTAGACCTCGCCTTGATCGTTGGCCAGCTTGTATGTTCTGGGCTTCAAAATCTTGGCGATGATGAACGGCCCTTGCTAGGGAGGAGTAAGCTTGTGGCATCCTCGGGCGTCCTGCCGCAGCCGAAGTACCAAGTCTCCGACCTGGAAACCTCGGGGCCGAACCCCTCGTGCGTGGTAGCGTCGCAAAGACTGCTGATACCATGCCGAGTGTAGTAAGGCCACGTCCAGAGCCTCTTCGAGCTGGTCCAGTGAGTCTTCTCGGCTGGTCTGGTTGCTTCGGTCGTCGTACGCCTTTGTCCTTGGGGAACCGTATTCTAAGCCTGTGGGTAAGATAGCCTCTGCCCCATAGACTAGAAAGAACAGCGAGAAAACCGTGGCTCAGCTTGGCGTCGTCCTTAGACTCCAGACCACCGAGGGTAGCTCTTTCATCCACCGCTTGCCAAACTTGTTGAGGTCGTTGTAGATCCTCGGCTTAAGTCCCTGCAAAATCATACCGTTGGCACGCTCCACCTGCCCATTCGTCATGGGGTGAGCTACGGCGGCCCAGTCCACACGGATGTGGTGGTCCTCACAGAAGTCCAGGAACTTCTTCCCAGTGAACTATGTGCCATTGTCGGTGATGATGGAGTTCGGGACCCCAAAGCGATGGATGATGTTCGTGAAGAACGCCACCGCCTGCTCGGACCTGATGCTGGTTAGGGGCCGGACCTCGATCCACTTGGAGAATTTGTCGATGGCGACCAGCAGGTGCGAGAAGCCCCCGGGTGCCTTCTGCAAGGGACCGACGAGGTCCAGACCCCACACAGCAAATGGCCAGGTGATGGGTATTGTCTGCAGGGCCTGAGCGGGCAGGTGCGTCTGTCTCACGTAGAATTGACACCCTTGGCAAGAGCGCACAATCCTAGTGGCATCGGCCACCGCGGTCGGCCAGTAGAAACCTTGTCGGAAGGCGTTCCCCACGAGGGCTCGAGGTGCTGCATGGTGACCGCAAGCCCCCGAGTGTATTTCTTGCAATAGCGCCTGTCCTTCGGCGACGGATATGCATCGTTGGAGAATGCCTGAGGGGCTGCGGTGGTAGAGCTCCTTTTCATCACCCAATAAGACGAACGACTTGGCGCGCCACGCCAGTCTACGAGCTTTGGCCTTGTCGAGGGGTAGCTCTCCTCGGAGGAGATATTCTAGGTATGGGGCCTGCCAGTTCGGGTTAGGCGTGACCCCATTCCGCTCTCCCTCGATGTGAAGTGCCTCACCCTCGGCGGCCGAGGATACCTCGGGTTGGGCTGAGGCCTCCTCGGGCTCGGGCGTGTCGTTGATCTTGATGGAGGGTTGATGTACGTCTTTGGAGAAGACGTCCGAGGGAACCGTTGTCCGCCCCGAGGCTATTTTAGCCAGCTCATCCGTAGTCTCGTTGTACCGTCGAGCAATATGGTTGAGCTCAAGCCCGTAGAACTTGTCTTCCAGGCGCCGAACTTCGTCGCAGTAGGCCTCCATCTTCCGGTCGCGGCAGTGGGAGTTCTTCATGACTTGGTCAATGAAAAGCTGCGAGTCGCCACGAGCATCGAGGCGCCGAACCCCTCGCTCGATGGCGATGCGCAACCCGTTAACCAGAGCCTCGTACTCGGCCATGTTGTTTGACGCCGGAAAATGGAGGCGTAGCACGTAGCGGAGATGTTTCCCGAGGGGTGAGATGAAGAGCAGGCCAGCACCTGCTCCTATTTTCATCAACGACCCATTGAAGTATATGGTCCAAAGTTCCGGTTGGATCAGAGCTGTTGGCAGTTGGGTGTCGACCCATTCTGCCAGGAAATCCGCCAAGACATGGGATTTCATGGCCTTCCGAGGGACGAATGAGAGTGTTTCGCCCATGAGCTCCACTGCCCACTTTGCTATCCTACCCGAGGCCTTTCGGCACTGGATGATCTCCCCCAGGGGGAAGGATGACACCACAGTCACCGGATGAGACTCGAAGTAGTGTCACAACTTTCGCCGCGTCAGAATTACTGCGTACAGTAGCTTCTGAATTTGCGGGTAGCGGATCTTGGTCTCGGATAGCACTTCACTGATGAAGTAGACCGGCCTCTGGACGAGCAGTGCATGCCCTTCTTCTCGTCTCTTGACTACGATCGCGGCGCTGACCACCTGAGTGGTTGCGGCTATGTAGATCAAGAGGGCTTCTCCCGCAGCGGGGGGCACCAAGATGGGCGCATTTGTAAGGAGTGCCTTTAAGTTTCTGAGGGCTTCCTCGACCTCGGGGGTCCAAGTGAAGCGCTCGGTCTTCCTTAAGAGGCGGTACAGGGGTAATCCTTTCTCGCTGAGGCGCGAGATGAAGCGGCTCAGAGCCGCAAGGCATCCGATGACCCTCTATACTCCTTTCAAATCTTTGATAGGTCCCATGTTGGTGATGGCCGCGATTTTCTCCGGGTTGGCATCGATGCCTCGCTCGGAGACGATGAACCCCAGGAGCATGCCTCGGGGGACTCCGAAGACACACTTCTCAGGATTGAGCTTCAGGCCCTTCGCTCTCAGACACTTGAATGTCGTTTCAAGGTTAGAGAGGAGGTCGGGGGCTTTCCTCGTCTTGACAACGATGTCATCAACGTAAGCCTCGACCATTCGGCCGATGTGCTCTCCGAACACGTTGTTCATGCACCTTTGGTATGTCGCACCTGCATTCCTCAAACCAAATGGCATAGTAGTATAACAATACATGCCAAAAAGTGTGATGAAAGAAGTCGCGAGCTGGTCGGACTCTTTCATCTTGATTTGGTGATAACCTGAATAGGGGTCGAGGAATGACAGGGTTTCGCACCCAGCAGTGGAGTCCACAATTTGATCGATGCGAGGCAGAGGGTAGGGAACCTTCGGACATGCTTTGTTTAGACCAGTGTAGTCTACGCACATCCTCCACTTCCCACCTTTCTTATTTACAAGCACAGGGTTAGCTAGCCATTCGAGATGGAATACCTCTTTGATGAACCCTGCGGCCATCAGCTTGTGGATCTCCTCGCCTATGGCCCTGCGCTTCTCTTCATCAAAGCGGCGCAGGTGCTGCTTCATGGGTCGGGCTCCAGCTCGGATATCCAGCGAGTGCTCGGCGACATCCCTCGGTATGCCCGCATGTCCGAGGGACTCCACGCAAAAAATTCGGCATTTGCGTGAAGAAAGTCGACGAGCACTGTTTCCTATTTAGGGTCGAGCTCAGAGCCGATCCGGACCTTCTTGTTGGCGTCGTTGCTGGGGTCGAGAGGGACGGACTTAACCGCCTCAGCTGGTTCGAAGTTGCCGGCGTGGCGCTTCGCATCAGGCACCTCCTTGGAGAGACACTCTAGATCGGCGATGAGGGCCTCGGACTCGGCGAGGGCCTCAGCGTACTCCACGCACTCTATGTCGCATTCGTACGCGTGTCGGTACGTGGATCCGACGATGATGACCCCGTTGGGGCCTGGCATCTTGAGCTTGAGGTAGGTGTAGTTGGGGACGGCCATGAACTTGGCATAGCACGGTCTCCCCAGCACCGTGTGGTAGGTTCCTCGGAACCCGACCACCTCGAACGTGAGGGTTTCCTTTCGGAAGTTGGAGGGAGTTCCGAAGCAGACGGGCAGATCGAATTGTCCAAGGGGTAGGACGCGCTTCCCGGGGATGATCCCGTGAAAGAGCGCCGCACCAGCCCGGATCGTGGACAAATCGATCCCCAAGAGCCCGAGGGTCTTGGCGTAGATGATGTTGAGGCTACTGCCCCCGTTCATGAGGACCTTGGTGAGCCTGGCGTTGCCGATGACGGGGTCGACGACGAGCGGGTACTTTCCTGGGCTCGGCACGCAGTCGGGGTGGTCGCCTTGGTCGAAGGTGATGGGCTTGTCGGACCAGTCTAGGTAGACTGGCGCCGTCACCTTTACCGAGCAGACCTCCCGGCGCTCCTGCTTGCGGTGCCGAGCCGAGGCGTTCACCACTTGCCCACCGTAGATCATGAAGCAGCCGTGGACCTCGGGGAACTCCTCTTCCTTGTCGCCCTCCTTCTTGTTGTTGTCTTGGCCTTTGCCATCTCCCGCCGGGGACCCGGCTTTATGGAAGTAGCGCCGAAGCATGACGCATTCCTCAAGGGTGTGCTTGACGGGGCCCTGGTGATAGGGGCACGACTCCTTGAGCATCTTATCGAACATGTTAGCCCCTTCGGGAGGCTTCCGAGGGTTCCTGTGCTCGGCGGCAGCGACAAGATCTGCGTCGGCAGCGTCGTGCTTCGCTTGCGACTTCTTCTTGGCCTTCTTCTTCGTGCCACGCTGGGCTGACGCCTCAAGGACGTCTTCCTGCTGGCGTCCCTGAGGCTGCTTGTCCTTCCGGAAGATGGCTTCGACCGCCTCCTGACCAGAGGCGAACTTGGTGGCGATGTCCATCAACTCGCTCGCCTTGGTGGGAGTCTTGCGGCCCAGTTTCCTCACCAGGTCGCGGCAAGTGGTGCCGGCGAGGAACGCCCCAATGACATCCGAGTCGGTGATGTTGGGCAGCTCGGTGCTCTGCTTCGAAAACCGCCGGATGTACTCTCGCAGGGATTCCCCTAGCTGCTGGCGGCAGCTTCGGAGGTCCCAGGGGTTCCCAGGGCGCACGTACGTGCCCTGGAAGTTTCTAGCGAAGGCCTTGACCAGGTCGTCCCAGTTGGAGATCTGCGCAAGAGGCAGATGCTCTAGCCAGGCTCGGGCGGCGTTGGAGAGGAACAGGGGGAGGTTGCTGATGATGAGGATGTCGTCGTCCGTTCCACCCAGCTGGCAGGCCAGCCAGTAGTCCGCAAGCCACAACTCCGGCCTTGTTTCCCCCGAGTACTTGGTGATGGTAGTCGGGGCCCGGAACCGGGTCGGGAACGGCACCCGTCGTATGGCCCGGCTGAAGGCTTGCGGACCTAGTGGTTCGGGCGAGGGGCTCCGATCCTCCTCACTATCGTAGTGTCCCCCACGCCTGGGGTGGTAGCCTCTGCGCACCTTCTCGTCGAGGAGGGCTCGACGGTCGCGGTGGTGGTGCTCGTTACCGAGGCGATCCGGGGCTGTAGGCGTCGCGTCTCGCGTGCACCCGGTGTGGACCGAGGCCTCCTACATGAGCTGGGGAGTCGTTGCGCGATGCTCCGGGGGGCACCCTTGCCTTCGGAAGGCAGAGCTTTCGGCCCGTCGGACTGTGGAATCTTCCAGGAGATTCTTGAGTTCTCCCTGGATACGCCGCCCCTCGGTGGTCGATGGCTCCGGCATTGCTCGGAGTAGTATTGCCGCTGCAGCCAGATTCTGGCCGACCCCGCTGGAGGCCAGGGGCAGCCTTGCCCTGGCATTGTCAACGATATGGCGCTGGACGTCCTGGGCCTGATGACGCGCTTCTCCGGCGAGTGCTCGGCCTGCCCACTCCTGCTCGATGTTTTGCCGGAGCTGCACAAGTTGCCCTGCTTCCTCGTCGAGCTTGGCCTGCATCTCGCGGATTTGCTCGAGCTGTGTGTCCTGACCCCCCGCAGGGACTGGGACCACAGCTAGCTCCCGCGGGATGTCAACGCGAGAAGCAGGCCCAGGGGATCGTCATCCTCCGGCATACCGAGGTGGTTGCCTTCGTCGCGACCCCCCAGATCGACGTGGAAACATTTGCGACTTGGGTCACAACCTTCGTCGTCAAGGCTGTGGCCATCATCAGAGCAACCGAAGAAGCAGTAGTCACATGCGGTCATGAAGTCTCGCACGACACTGGGATCACGGAGCCCTGGAGAAATCCCAACCGGAGTCGGGGTCGTCTTCTTCCTCGGAACCCGGGGGCCCGTAGGTCGGGACGGCCATCAGTCGGTCCCAGGATGACCACATATGGTACCCCGGAAGGTTAGGATATGCCTTTATGAAAGCGCTCACCAAAGCGGGGTCACTTGGTGGATCGAAGCTGAATCTAAAAGGCACAGGGTGGAAAACGAACGGTACCTCTTGGTCGATGGATGGTGACGAAGTCGTGTCGGGGACGGTCTGTACCGTTATCTCAGGTACGAGGCTAACGCCCAGCAAGTCCTTCACGAGTGTGCTGGCGTCATCCGTCCACTTGGGGTTGGCACGTTGCAGGGAAACAACACTCGTTGTTATCTCAGGTACGAGGACAACGCCCGACATGTCCCCCGCTGGGGTGCCAGTGCCGTCGACTTGCTCCGAACCGACAGCTGACGAGGTGCCGCCTCCTGCCTGGCCAAGGTTGCCCCGTCTCCTCCTCCTGCGGCGAGGAGGGTGGCAGGACAAACCCGGATGCTGCTCTTCCGCCACGGGGGGGAAGACGTTGTCGAGTTCGCCGCCGCTGGGCGAGCTGACGGCCGTCGTTGTCACTGTCGCGCTGCGGGGGGAGGAGTACCATGTCGTAGCTGCCGTCGAGGGACATGAACTCGAGACTCCCGAAGCGGAGCAGCGTCCCGGGTTAAAGAGGTTGCTGGAGACTACCCATCTGGAACTCAACGGGAAGTTGTTCGTTAACACGCAGCAGGCCCCTACCTGGCGTGCCAACTATCGGCGTTTCGGACCCGGGGGGTCCCTGGACTAACGAGTAAATTTGTCGATGTGTGCCCCTGCCTAGATGGGTTGGCGCAAGATGGAACACAAGGGGAAAGCGCGGCTCGTGTTATCTCGCACCAGGGGGTGTGCTCATAGTAGGGGTTATAAGCGTTCACGAGAGAGAGAGAGAGAGAGAGTGAGCCTGTTCGTTGGCCCGTCCCTCCGCGCGACCCTCCCGCATGAAGGCCCTGGACCTCCCTTTTATAGATGCAAGGAGAGGGTCCAGGTGTACAATAGGGTTGTAGCTATGTGCTAAAGTGTCTGGCAGAGAGGTGTCTGAGCCCTGTGTACATGCCAACGTGGCTGTCGGAGAGGTGCTAGAGCCCTGTGTATGCGGTAACGTGGCCGTCGGAGAAGTGTCTGAGCCCTGTAGAAGCACAGTTGTTGGTGCTGCTGGGATCTTGCTGACGTATCCTTGCTTCCGTAGGGGGTTGAGAACCACCGTCGTCATGGGCGCACGCGGGGAGCCATCATTACTTGTTACCGGGGCGAGCCAGATGGGACACCGATCTTGTTCCCCCATAGCCTGAGCTAGCTAGGGGTAGGGTAATGATGTATCCCACGTGGCGCGGTCGGTCCGAGCCCATGGTTGGGCGAGGTGGAGACTTCTCCTGAGGCCGAGGACAGGGTCGGGTGAGGACGCGATTCCTCTCGAGGCCGAGGTTGAGGCCGAGCCCTGGGGTCGGGCGAGGTGGAGACCTCCTTCTGAGGCTGAGGTTGAGGCCGAGCCCTGGGGTCGGGCGAGGCGGAGACCTCCTTCCGAGGCCGAGGTTGAGGCCGAGCCTTGAGGCGGAGACCTCCTTCTGAGGCCGAGGCCTAAGGTCGGGCGAGGCAGAGCTTCCTGTTGTGCCCGAGGCCGAACTTGGCTGTTGTCAGTCTCACCCTGGTGGGTGGCACAGCAGTCAAAGCGGGGCGAGCGGCAATGTTTTCCTGTCAGGTCGGTCAGTGAAAGGGCGAAGCGACTGCGGTCACTTCGACCTTGCCGACTGAGGCACGCATGTCAGGATAAGGTGTCAGGCGATCCCTGCATTGAATGCGCCTGCGATACGGTCGGTTGGTGAGGCGATTTGGCCAAGGTTGCTTCACAACGAAGCCTGCCCGAGCTGGGCTTTGGGCGAGTCGAGGGTGCGCCCGTCGCTTGAGGAGGCCCTCAGGCGAGGCGTGAATCCGTCCGGGACTACTGTTCCTGCCCGAGGCCGGGCTCGGGCTAGGCGAGATCGCGTCTCTTGGTAGACGAGGCCTTGACCTGAACCGCACCCATCAGTCTTTGCGGTTTGTACTGATGGTGGTTACCAGCCGTGTTTAGGAGTGTTGGGGGTACCCCTAATTACGGTACCCGACTAATATATTTGTCATATTTATACTTCTATTGTCCTCATATTAGACATTCTAAAAGTCATGATGACTAAGTCGAGGGACTCTAGGTAGGAGACGACTCTAAGGAGTGGGTCCTACGTGTCAGTCGCTGTGATTGAGAGTCCACGTGTGCGGGTGCTATCCCAAGGGAAAACGGATTCACGGATTATGCCTTTGCCCATTTTGGCTTGGGAATGGGGAAACTGGGCCACCCACTCGACCCAAATGACCAAAGATAGAGGAGAAGAGGAGTTGAGCCGAGGAGAGAAGAGGCCCACGAGGTGAATTTTATTTCTTTCTATTTTTTTCAATTTTAGTATTCATTTTTAATCCCAATTCAAATCAAACAAATTCAATCTCAAATTTAAATTCAAAGAAGAATAATGCTCTAGCATGTAGTGCACAAACAAAATTTAATATTTGCCCACTCATTTATCTTAAGAAAAAATATCTTTAGCTATATAATCCACAGAAAAGCATTAATTCAAATAATTATTTCAAGAAATTTATTTAATTCTCAAAAATAGGAATTTGGGTGTTACAGATATCTCATATATAGCATCCATGTGATTTCTCTATGGAATATAATCAAGATTTCATTTGGTGAACCTTTTTGTACTTCTTATTGACATATTGAAGTGTATGCATTATACTCAAGTTCATGTTTAACATTTAGCAAACCAATTAGTCCTTTAATTGTGTTTGTTATTCAATTCACCAAAACCCACAAAGGGCTACATGCACTTTCAATTGTTGGTTCGAAGTCTGGGGTTATGGGTTGATAATTTGGGTCATTGGTTTTTGGTGTTTGGGTTTTGGGTTTAGGTGTTTGAGCTCTTGGTTTGGGGGTTAGGGTTTTAGAATTAGGGTTTGAGGTTTAGGGTTTAAGGTTTTGGGATTGAAGTTTGGGGTTTAGGGTTGGGGTTAGGGGTTCAAAGTTTGGGGTTAGGGATTTGGGTTTGGAATAAGGGGTTTTAGGGTTTGGGTTTTGGGGTTAGGTGTTTGAGGTCTGATGTTTTGGATTTGGGGATCCACTTGAGATTTACTCGACCAGAGGAATCAACCGTCGATGGGGATATGCTCGCCCGTGTACCGACTGTCGTTCACCTAGGCTTAGAAAAGGAACAACTGATGACCTGTTGTATATGGGCAAAGATGCAAGACTCGATGTCAGCGGCACAAGACCAACACTATCCAATGCAGCTCATGTGTAAGGCTAGATCCAATGCATTGGGTTTGTATCTACCGCCACATCACCATTGACTAGACTGTATCTACCATCGTCGGCCTTTTTCTATTAGAACTTTTCTGTGCACAATCTATATCGTCAGTCTATGACCACAGCAACGCCACATCAGCTTTTCTCCTAAAACCTTTTGCTGACTTAAACATGATTTTTAATTCAAGTAATGTAAGCCTAATGAGGAACAATATTAAAAAGAATATATAGCTATTTCAGAAAAAAAAACAATACTGCATAAATTAAACAAAGTCCATTAAATTTAAAACAATAAAAGGACAACATTCTTATTCAGTTCGGCGACCACAATTCCATTTAAGAACTAATTTCTATTATACCACATGGTATTGTTGACACCACTTTATTATGCATGGTATATAATTAGGAGTTCTGCAAAAACGTCACCTTGCGG
Organism: Zea luxurians; assembly: GCA_029449295.1. Lineage (NCBI taxonomy): Eukaryota > Viridiplantae > Streptophyta > Magnoliopsida > Poales > Poaceae > Zea > Zea luxurians. The sequence continues at coordinate 3,667,338 of JAOPSE010000005.1, read as the reverse complement.
TACAAATAGTTAGATGTACTAAGCAGATGCAGATGAAAAGCTAGCAGTTTGTATGATTATGGGAGTCTAAACTGAGAGATGCATCGGTAGAATTAATGGGTACAAAACTTGGTCCAAGCTAGCTTTCGGGGTCGGCCTGGTCGTTAAAATCAATCAGCTAGTAGCATGCATATATACGTAGTCGTAGCAGAGGTTGTTGTGTGAAGACGAAAACATGTAGAGATGGACAGATCGGCGGAGTACAAAGCAGGAAGCAACAGCTAATACATGAATGGATATCGATCGATAGCTAGCTTAATTAGTTGACGGTGATCTTGCCGACCATTCCGGCTCCTTGATGCGGCTCGCAGTAGAAGCCGTAGGTTCCCGGCACGGTGAGGGTGACGGAGTAGGTCTCGCCTGGCGCGTTGAGGTACTCCTCCTGCGAGATCTTGGTGGCGTCGACGCCGCTCGGCACCTCGTCTTCGTCGAAGACGACGTTGTGCGGGAAGCCGGCGTTGTTCTTGAATGTGATGGTGTCGCCGGCCTTGACGGTGAACTGGCTGGGCTCGAAGACGAGCCCGCCGTCGCCTGCGCCCAGCAGCACCTCCTGGGCCATGGCACCGCCGGCAAGCAGGGCGCTGGCAGCCATTGCCACGGCGGCGGTGCCGGTGGCCTTGCGGAGAGAGGCGCGCACGGTGAAGGACCTCCTGCTGACCACGGCGCGGGCGGGCGCGGGTGCGGCGAAGGAAGGGGCGGTGACGGCGGCAGAGGAGAGGGAGGCCATGGCGAGCTCGTCAGTAAGTAGGACTAGGACAGCAAGCAAGCTCTTGTATACTGCTAGCTGCTACCCAGCAGAAGATGGAATGGGTGGCCACGAGGAGCGCCATAAGATAAGATTATCTTATCCCGTGTGCGCCAATCACACGCGCCCGTACATCCAATCGCTAGCTTTGGACCCTATACATCCAATCGCTAGCTTTGGATTTTGTTGGATAATCCAAATTGTGATGGACCTCTTATCAAACTTATGAATTAGTGTGGTGCAGATGTTGAATGTGTTGGACCTGCCAGAAGTAGAAATGGGAGTTTGTTAGGATTCTTCCTATTGTAAATTGTTTAGGCTAAGTTAGTTTCTATTGTTTAGATTAAGTTAGTTTCATGTTCGGTTAGAGATACACTATATAAGTATTATTGTAAGCTACTATAACGAGCAGAAAAAGAGGAATCCGTCGTTATCGTTTTGTCGAGAAAAGCATCTCAGTCTCTTTGTGGAAGTGAGAAACGATCATCGTCACTGTTGTTTGGCGAATTGCTGGTAGCAATAGATTTGGCGACTCCACTGGGAACGATCTGCATCGTTTTACAATGACAAAATGCTGGTGATTGGCATCCTCATCGCCAATCATAGTCAGGTCATGGAGTACCAAACAACGAAGAAATTGGCACAGGACAAGTCCTACATCCACCCCTTGAACGTGATCAAGGTCACGATGGAAGACCTTACAGAGGCGAACATGAAAGAGCTTGAGGAAGAGGTCGCACAACAGAAGGAGGAGAGTCAGAAGGAGAAGTTAGCTTGTTTCCGAAACACCATGAATGGTGCGATCAAGCAAACAAGCGGGACAAGCACATCCAGCAATAAAGTAAATTTAGCTTTTCACCTGCGAAGAATTAGCTCACATGATTGATACTTCCGTTGCTAGCAAGTACTGGGCTGATGTCAAAGAAATTACACGTATGATTTCTGAGGGAGTGCAGAACTCTATTGACACATTTAGATCCGAGTTTAAACAAGGTAAGCAATATCATGCCTAGACAGATCCGATCTATGGCGCAACATATACAGGAAGAATGGCAGGGTAAGCGTGCATCGAATTCGCCATGCACCCCTAGCTTCAGTAGAGCAGATGCACCTAACACCAAGGATGCATCAGATGCATTTGCTAGAGGTACGAGTGGGAATTCAGTAGCAATTTTCAATCTACAGCGGCTGTATTACCAAAGCATGGCATACGAGTCATCTATCCATCCCTTAGGAAGTGGGGTTCCACAAGGATATGTTCCAAACGAGCATGTGGCAGGGTCATAAGGGGCATTCTCGTCAACCCCTTTAGTCACACATGCGGCTTACGATGGTGAAGTCTCTAAAAATGTTAGGGAGCTGGTGGCAAGGACACTTAGGGAATTTGGTTTTGAGCCTAAAGGGCATAGTAGATCCTACAGGAAGCCTTATCATGAATTTTTAACACCGTGCCATATGCTCGAGGTTTTAGAATTCTAGATTTTGTTAAGTTTTCTAAGGATGATTCAAAAACTACCTACGAACACGTGGGATAGTACTTGGCATAGGTAACTAAGGTTGGTAACAGATTCCATAAGGTTAAATTGTTTCCTCTATCACTATCTAGTACTACCTTCAATTGGTTTACTTCTTTGGCACCAAATTCAATTACTACGTGGGCACGTTTGAAGCAAAAATTTCATGATTACTTTTATTGTGGCGAGACTGAGCTTAGGTTATCACATCTTACTACAGTCAGGTAGAAATACAATGAATCTGTTTTTTGAGTACATTAGAAGGTTTAGAGAAAGTAGGAACAAATGTTATAGCTTAACTCTTGTGGATAGGGATTTGGCTGATTTAGCTTTTGCTAGGCTATCATCATATCTGAGGGAGAAACTAGAGGGTCAGGACTTTACTGATGTAAATCAAGTCAAGCAGCATGCTATCGCCTATGAAAATTGTGCTAAGGACAACAAAAAATATAGCCGATTTAGAGACACGAGTGGTTGAGAAAGGGAAAAATAGGGGGTTAACTTGTTAAGTTTTCAGCTGGATGCTGTAAGAGTACTCTGATGATGACATTCACGAACACTCAAGACCCTTGGATTGATTACCTAATCATTTCAAGGCTCGGGGGCTGCTATGCTACACCCATCATTCAATTTTTTCAAAGGCGCAGAATCAAGATTGACCCTCAGCTAGAGTCCACGACTCAACCTAAGGCTAGGGGGCTACTCCATTTGGAGTGCTATTTTGCAATCGCACTTCCATATAATTCATCAAGGCAGATGAGCTGGAGTACATTCTAGCCTCTTGGCAGTTAGAGTACTATTGAAGACTTCCATCAACCAGCAGTACTCGAGACGATCAAGAACTACTTGACAAAGCTTCAAGACTACTCGAACTCGCTACTCTAGACTACAAAGTGCTCGGGGGCTTGACGGGCATACACCCCGAGTACTTGCAAGGAAGGAAAAAGGCAGACTCCTACTAGAATTCCCCTGTAATTCTACTAGGACTCATACCATGTAATCCTACTAGGATTCCTACCTTGTAACCGACTAGTAACCCGGCCCCTAGACTATATATGTTGGGGCAAAGGCGCGATGCCCCCTCGCTCGATCGACTACACAACAAAAGAAAAACATATCGGAAGGGATTCAAGCGGAGACTAAAGAGCGTGAAGAATTAAGAGAGAGCTCCACTATAGAGGGAGCGCAAAGAGCGGGCGAAGGCCGCCGCGAATTCCGAAGGCTGAGCATGTGGGACACAAAGACCATGTGTTGTTACCCACTCGTTATTGTAATAGGGGGCTTGAGTATAACCGACCCACGCTACAAGGTCCCACTTATAAGCTGTTGTGAGGGGTAGAGTTGTTAGTGTATCTGTCTGTGCTTGTAATTAATCACGCTGTAATGACCCACCATAACCCCCTAAGGGGGAATATTCTGGGGATAACGTAGGTAACCAAGGGCACAACTTTGATAGGGTATAGCTGTCCCTTGGTTACCTATAAATACCCCCGTACTGCACCATTGCAGGGGACGGAAAAAACATTATTGCCCTAATACTCGGTTTTAATCGGCATCAAACTATTTCCTGTTCTCCCACTGTTTGAGCTAGGCTGACTATGAGTTAGCGAGTTCCAACATTTGGCGGCCACCGTTCGTGCTACGAAAAACCATTCCCGCGATGGCCCCCAAGAGAGCGATTTCAAAGGCTGCCACTTCCATCGATGATGCAGCGATTGTAGATGACATCCCTAAGGAGGCTTTCGACGACCCTTTTGGCTAAAAAGAAAGGCAAGAAGACAACCCTTCTGGCTAAAAATAAAGGCAAGGCTCCCATTGCGGACGTCATCCCTAAGGAGGCTTTCGACGATGACGCCGTCAACAACAAAAGGCAACGCCAAGACAATCTGCCTACGGCGGAGGCCACCGCGCGCACCTGCAACTCTAAGGGAGTACCTTAGGCACCCCTGCCAAGCTTCACCCCCCAGAGGCAGAAGACATCGTTGAAGATGGTGAAATCGTAAGCATTTCATCCGAAGACCAACTCAAACTGTGAGCCCTTCGCATCAAGAACAATCATTTAGAGAAACAAAAAGAAATACTTGTAGCCAAGCGCCAACTGTGGGGACAGATATCCCCCGGGTCCACTAGAAGGCGAAAGAACCTTGCATGGGGCCACAGACCAGTTGCCCCCTAGGGTCGTCTCGTCGTGGGCCAGACAAAAACCGCAAGTGAAATGGGCCAACCCAAGAAGACAGTGGGCTCATGCCCAGATTGTCCACTGGATTACGTGCAATCTCAAAGAACTGTCTGTTTTCCCCACGCCCGGCGCCCTCGAATGTCGGGACAGATCGGGATGGAGTTGGCGGATTTTCCTTAAGATAAGCTAAGTTAGTTCGCTATTAACCAAGAGATATGCTAGAAGAATGTGATCATCATGTACATAGGGAGTGCCCCACGACCGTGTATATAAGGCCCAGGGGAACCCCACCATTTTCATCTCATTAGCCCTTCTCTATTCAGGAGACGCCACTTGTAAAACACCACACATACAGAGCCACCCCAGGAAGTAGGGTATTACGCCTCTCAAAGTGGTCCGAACCTGCAGAAAATCACCTCTCTCTCTCTCTCTCTCGTGCTCCTAGCACGAACCATCAACCTACAATCAACAACACTGCCCTACCCAAAAGCACCGCGAGGGTATCCCTGGGTGTGCGGTCGGACACTATACACCGACACCTGGCGCGCTAGGTAGGGGGTGTGTTGTTGATCAAAGTTAGCTCAATGGCCATCACCTTCAAGAACAAGATCACTCTTCGCCCAGGAGCTATGTTCCGTTTTGGAACCATCTCATGCATAATAGACGAAGAGGGGACTCTACACCACATAGCGGATCCACCGAAGAAAAAGCCTTCCTTGGGAATCCCAAGGGAAGCTAGAACAAAACTGCGGACAGCGCCCCCGCCCGCAGCTCGGGGGAAGATGATCCCTCACGGACCAAGGTTCGGGAGCCCTCAGGAGAAGAAAGATCGGCCGGTCGGGGTTTCACTTACCCAAAAAACTCTGTTGTCCACCTCGCCCACTAAGGAGTGAACACGAATCACTAGGAAGAAGGAAATTCTGATTCAGGGAATGAGAACACATCGAGCCACCTTTTTGATACCTTCGCCCTCAAAGGACGACAGGAAGAAGAACACCATCGTGCCGGCTCCTTTCTAACCCGACATCCTCTTCATCTAGGGGAGATTGGAATCAGCGCCCATCTCCAACGATGCCCTACCATGCAAGGGGAGGAGCCTCCCCAGCGTGAAGCCCGGTGATGGAGGAACAGATGCCAAAATGTGCGGTGACATCATGAAGCCGGGGAATGGGATCCGGTGTAGCCCGTGTCCCGAGACAAAGCCTCGAAAGTGGGAGAAACTCCCGATGAATGAGTGCACCGGGAAAGGCGTAACTCCCGCTGTCGAGATCTCTGACAAGCTCAAGATCAGGAGCGAGAGCTAGCCGAGCAGGACGCTAGGCTTCGGCGAGAGAACCCTCTCCTCACTCGAAACCTGTACCCCAATTTTGCTCGAGCACCGAACACGTCGAGTGAAGTCGGAGGAGTACTAGCACAAATAGCTTACGGTCTCCTGCGAACCCTAGACACGGAAGTCTACCGGCGGCTACTTACTCAAGCAGCTAATCACCTTCTACCCCTCGCTCATCCTACGAACGACCTGTGTCACACCATCAACAGCCGACGAGACGCGTGGAGCTCCATCAGCGCTTCGCGCGACCGACGGCATGAAAATGAGATAAGGCGCCAGGAGGAGTACGACCGGGATCACGGCGTACCAGAACGAAGTCGTGCCACCTGAGTTAAGTCGGCGATAGCCTAAAGCAGTGACCCGTTCTGGGGACGGTCGAGACGACCTACTACCGACTCCCTTCCCTGGGACCGACGACATGAACACCGACAGGAGGATGCATGCAGAGTTTCCGCACACACTCCGTGTCTCCGGGCCATCCAGTGGCCTCCCAACTTCAAGGTCTCCAACGTCTACAAATACGAGCCTAAGCAGGACCCGGGTGGCTGGTTGGCCATCTACACGACTACCACCCGGGCTGCTGGGGCAATAGAAGACGTCATAACAGCGTACTTGCCCATTGTTCTAGGGCAAGATGCGTTGTAGTGGCTCCGACATCTACCTCGGCACTGCATCGATGATTGGAGCGACTTCAGTCGCCAATTTATCGCAAACTTCCAGTCTCTCTCCGACAAGCCGGCGCAGCCATGGGACCTCAAATCCATCAGGCGCTAGAATGACGAGACCCTCTAATCGTTCCTCAAAAGATTTCAAACTATGAGGAACCGCATCCCCAAAGTTGCTAAGGCGGCCGTAATTGAAGACTTCTATCGGGGATCCAACGACTCGGCCTTTGTCCGAGCCATACTCAAGAAAGCGCCAGCCACCTCTGAACAATTGTTCCGGGAGGTGGACATCTACATCACCGCGGATGAGCAGGCTTAGGACCTCATCGAGGGCATGAAATCCGCACCTCCTGCGCCGCGGTGGGATACAAACCAGCAGCCGGCTCGACTCCCAGTGTCTGTACCACAAGGACATATGCCACACCCTGCGGAATTGTAGAGACTTCAAACATTCCATCGGGCATGGTCGACTGTTCCAGCCTCTACCACCTCCCCCACCGCGAGGAGAGCCTGGCGAGCCTATACAGCCTCAACAGCAGGAAGAGGGGAGGGGTAGAGCTTTCCTGCGCGTTGACAGGGAGGTCAACGTCATCTTCGGAGGTCATGGGGAACAAGAAAACATGAGGCAACAAAAGCTCAACGACCGGCAGGTCCTGGTGGCCACAACCAGTGCCCCAGCTCCTTACGGGTGGTCAGAGCACGCGATAACCTTCAGCCAAGCTAATCAATGGCTTAACTTTGATCACCCTGGCAAGTACCCACTACTCGTTGATCCAGTGATCCGAGAATGCCGGGTAAAGAAAGTATTGGTGGACGGGGGAAGCAACATCAACGTCACCTTCCCCTGGACACTCCAAGCCCTGGGGTCGCCGTCGAAGACCTCACTGAGTCGGCTACTCCTATCTTCGGCATCGTGCCAACCGAAGGGGAGTAACCGCTCGGACACATCTACCTGTCCATCACCTTTGGAACCCCAGAGAACTACAGAACAAAGTTCCCGAGGTTTGAGGTGGCACGCTTCGACTACGGGTATAACACCATCATCGGAAGACCAGGAGTGGCGAAATTCATGGCTATTCCGCATTACCCATACATGATACTGAAGATGTCGGGACCTTAGGGGATTATCACCATGCGCGCCAACTTCTAGGGCGCCACAGAATGCTTTCGGGGTGCCATCCAAACAGCTCTCACCGCTGGGCCCCCGGTAGCCATTCCCACGTAGGCGAACGACAAATCGGAGGATGAAAATCTCACGATCCCCTCGAATGAAGCTCAAGCTGCGACCTCTATTTGGCCAACTGAAGAAACCAAAAGGATCAACCTAGATTCTCTGATGAACGCAAGATTGCCATCATCAGCTCCAGCCTCGATGACAAATAGAAAAGCACGCTCGTTCAGTTCCTGCAAGACAACCGGGATGTATTCGCATGGCAACCTGCGGACATGCCGGGAGTCCCAAGAGAACTAGTCGAACACAAACTTAAAGTGTATCCTCAAGCGAGATCGATTCAACAGAAATTGTGTCATTTCATGCCTGATAAGAGAGACGCTATTCATGCAGAGTTAGCTCGCCTAGTGTCGGCATGGTTCATTAGAGAAGTACTACACCCCGAGTGGCTGGCAAACCCTGTTCATGTACTCAAAAAGAATAAAGTCGATTAGTGCATGTGCATTGACTATACTGATCTCAACAAGCATTGCCCGAAGGATCCCTTCAGACTCCCTAGGATAGATCAGGTAGTTGATTGAACCGTTGGCTGCTCTATGCTCTCCTTCCTAGACTGCTACTCCAGTTATCATCAGATCAGTCTGGCGAAAGAGGACGAGGAGAAGACTGCCTTCATCACACCATTTGGAGCCTTCTGCTATACCTCCATGTTGTTCGGCCTTAAGAACACTGAAGTGACTTACCAGAGGGTCATCTAAACGTGCTTAGCTGATCATTGGGGCAAGCGAGAGGAAGCCTATGTCGACGATGTGGTTATCAAGATAGAGAACTCAGAAAACTTCATCGAGGATCTGCAACTAGTCTTCAATAGCTTGAGACGCTACCAATGGAAGTTAACCCAGAAAAATGCATATTCGGAGTACTAGCCGGAAAGCTACTTGGGTTTATTGTCAGTCATCGAGGAATAGAGGCAAATCCAGAAAAGATTGAGGTCATTATGAGGATGGAACTGCCACGATTGCAGAAGAAGGTACAAAGGCTCACTGGATGCATGGCAGCACTAAGCAGATTCATATCCAGACTAGGCGAGAAAGGAATGTCGTTCTATAAATTGCTCAAGAAGGTGGACAAATTTTAGTGGACCATAGAAGCACAGGAAGCTCTAGAGGCACTAAAGAAATTCTTGACCACTCCGCTGGTATTCAAGCCACTGTGCCGAGCTACGCCTGATTAGCCGGCAGAAGATTTGCTGATATATATCTCCTGCACGACTCACGTGGTAAGCACCGTGTTAGTAGTCGAGCGGGCAGAAGAAGGGCACGCATACCTAGTGCACCATCCAGTTTACTTCATCAGTGAAGTCCTTGGACCCTCAAAGATACGATACCCTCAAGTTCAGAAGTTGTTATATGCGGTACTCCTAACCGCTCGCAAGCTCCGACACTACTTTGACGACCACAAAGTCATAATAGTCACGGGATTTCCAATAGGTGACATTTTTCACAACAAGGAAGCTATTGGGAGAACAACCAAGTGGGTGTTCGAGCTTGGAGCTCATGATATAGAGTTCCGACCCTGCACGACGATAAAGACTCAATCACTGGTCGACTTCATATTAGAGTGGACTGAGCACCAGGTCCCGAAAAACCCAGAGGTCACTGAAATATGGAGAATGTACTTCGATGGCTCGCTGAGACTGCAAGGGGCAGGGACAGGGATTCTCTTTATCGCTCTCAGAAGTGAACAACTCAAGTATGCACTCTAGCTCTTATTTCCAGCATCCAATAATGCAACAAAGTATGAAGCACTGGTCCATGGGCTAAGCATCGTTGTTTCACTCGGCACCAAGATATTAATGGTGTACGGTGACTCACTGGTGGCCATAAGTCAGGTAAACAAAGACTGGGATTGCTCGACCAACTCAATGAACAAATATTGTGCAGCGGTGCGGAAGCTGGAAGACAAGTTCGAAGGGCTGGAATTCCACCATGTGGAAAGGGATCGCAATGCGGCGGCTGACGCACTATCAAAACTGGGATCCAGTCGGGCCCAAGTTCCACCTGAGGTCTTCGTCCAAGAAGTACAGCAACCGAGTGTTGCTACAGATCAGATGGAGGAATGCAACGCTCGGAGTCAAGCAGAGGCAGATCCCAATGACTGGAGAGAGCCAATCATCAGATACATAAAAATGAGGAAGAACAGGATGACAAGGCTGAGGCAGAGCTCATCGCGAGACAGCCGGCCCACTATACCATTATAGGGGGCTTGGTGTATAGAAGAGGCGCTGGAGGGGTCCTCATGAAGTACATTCACTCGGCTACTAGAAAGCAGCTGTTAGATGAGATTCATGCTGGGCAGTGTGGCGTACATGCAGCGTCAAGGAATCTAGTGGGAAAGGCTTTTAGATCTGGGTTTTACTGGCCGACAGCGAAGAATGATGCAGCCGAGTTGGTCCAGAAGTGTGAGGCGTGCCAATTCCTGGTCGTTTGCATGCTGGGGGCTGGACAAGATCGGGCCCTTCAAGAAAGCTCAAGGGGGGTATACCCACATACTAGTTGTCATCGACAAATTCACAAAGTGGATAGAATACAAGCCCATCACCTCTTTGACCTCAGCAAAGGCAGTGGAGTTCATTCAGGAGATAATGTTCAGGTTTGGAATATCTAACAGCATCATAACCGACCTAGGATCTAACTTCACCAGTTCGGAGTTCTTCGACTTCTGCGAGCAGAGGAGCATTCAGATCAAGTATGCATCAGTGTCACACCCAAGAGCTAATGGGCAGGTGGAAAGAGCCAACGGGATGATACTTGATGCACTCAGGAAAAAGGTGTTCGACAAGAGCGAGAAGCTCGCAGGAAAGTGGATTAGGGAACTGTCCTATGTAGTCTGGAGCCTACGAACCTAGCAGAGCCGAGCTTTACACAGAAACACCCCATTCTTCATGGTGTATGGATCGGAAGCAGTGTTACCAACAGATTTGATCTTTGGAGCACCTAGATTAACATTCGAAAACATAGCCAAAGTAGAAGCAACCAGGCTAGAGGACATCGATGTACTAGAAGAAGAACAGCTAAATGTAGTAATTCAGTCGGCCAGATACCAGTATACCCTAAGGCGCTACCATGACAAAGCAGTGTGACATCGATCCTTTGCAGTGGGAGACCTGGTCCTCCACCGAGTGCTGACGGGGAGGGACGACATAAACTATCGCCACCATGGGAAGGACCATTCATTATCACAAAGGTTACACGTCCAAGATCCTATCGGCTCACTCAAATGGACGACACCGAAGTCGGGAATTCATGGAATATTGAGCACCTCAGGAAATTCTACCCATAGCAATGCCTCAAAACTCTTGAGTTGTACTTTGTAAGCAGAAGATTTCATTATCAATAAAGCTTCCATTTTCCAAGGCATACAAGTTCTTAATCAACAACTGACCTAGGATGGACTCAACTCAAAGTCGGCACAACACTCGTACATGACTCAGGGTGATCACTATACCCTGCTAACGGAGCAACCGATTTAAGTCGGAAATGCCTTAAGTCGGTGCGACATGCTCACGCTTACACAACTCAGCGTGATCACTATACCCTATTAACAGAGCAAACAGCTTAAGTCGGAAACACCTTGAGTCGATGCGACATGCTCACGCTTACACGATTCAGGGTGATCACTATACCCTGCTAACAGAGCAATCGGCTTAAGTCAGAAACACCTTAAGTCAGTGTGACATGCTCACGCTTACACGACTCAGGGTGATCACTATAACCTGCTAACGAAGCAATCGGCTTAAGTCGGAAACGCCTTAAGTCGGTGCGACATGCTCACGCTTACACGACTCAGGGTGATCACTATACCTTGCTAACGGAGCAATCGACTTAAGTCGGAAATGCCTTAAGTCAGTGCGACATGCTCACACTTACACGACTCAGGGTGATCATTATACCCTGCTAATGGAGCAATCGACTTAAGTCGGAAACACCTTAAGTCGGTGCGACATGCTCACGCTTACACCACTTAGGGTGATCATTATACCCTGCTAACGGAGCAATCGGCTTAAGTCGGAAATGCCTTAAGTCGGTGCAACATGCTCATGCTTACACGACTTAGGGTGATCACTATACCCTGCTAACGGAGCAATCAACTTAAGTCAAAAACGCCTTAAGTCAGTCCGAGATGCTCGCACTTACACGACTTAGGGTGATCATTATTATACCCTACTAACTATAACACCCCTGGTGTTACCAGATCTAAAATTTGAGCATGACATCATATGCATTGACATGTCATTATGTTTGTTACACCTAGAATGCATCCACTAGGCTAAAACTTCAAAACAAGTGTGATATGGTGACTTGAAGTGTTCTTAACCCTTGAGTAGGGTACTTAACCATGGGATTAGGGTATATGGGTGTGGCGAGGACAAATTGAGTGTTATCTCAAAAAGTATTGAAAATGTTCACAAGAGCCTAAATTTGATGGATTTGAGTGGCACAAAAACCCTAAAGCACTCAAAACCCTAAATGGAACCCTAGAAACCCTAATTTGTGCCCTATATGGCGATTTCAATTTCTATACATTTTTGGATCAAAGTGTATATATCAAAGAGAATATCAAAAACTAAATAACTTTTACATTGGAAGATTTTCAAGTGATGTGGAACAAATTGGAGTTAATTGCAAAAAGCCCCAATAGCACCCATGTGGTTAACTCTGAAAAATCAGTGTAACTAGGCCATGTTTGGGCCTTGTTTTCTTAATCCATCAAGGCTTTGCCCTAGGTCAATACAACGAACTTATAGAGCTATGTTAGGGGTACAAGTTTGATTAAGAGACTAAGCATTGGTGCTGTACAAAAATTGGAGAAAAATGGATATGAAGTTGGATTGTCAGTCAACCTTAAGACTGAATGTTGACCATTAGTGAAATTGGATGAACTTTGAGATCGAATTGCGGGGGATTTAGTGGATGTTTGAGCAAGGTCTTTGTAACAAAGTTATAGCTGGTACATTGGACAACAACTTTGATACAGGCAGGAGAGTGAGTTGCCACACAAAATTTGAGAACAAGGGCTTGCAAGTTGCTCGGACAGAGGGAGTGACATAGATAGCCATGGTACAGTGACCAGAAAGATCTCCAGTGCCGTGGACCTGACGCCGGTGATCTTTCGCTGCAATTCGCGCTCGCCTGGGAGATTCGTGCCGCGGGAGAGATAGATAACGTCGGGACGAGGTAAAAATTTCCGGGCAGGGGTGAACCCAGTCACTGGCCGGACCGGCCATCGTGTCCCGCCGCGGTCAGTCGCGTTGGCATCACCGGAGCTCACCGTTTCTCCGACCGTGACACACAACGATCTCTCCTCCGCGTCGTAAGGGTCGTGGCAAACAACCGATTATCGTCCCTGGACCAATTCCCTCTTGCGCGCCACGGTGAGCAGGCCACCGTAAAATAACCTGGTCGCGGTAACCTCAATCTCAATCCAAAATTCATGATAAGCTTGGCCGGAGTCTATAAATTGGAGGCACCCCCAGTTCCGCCTACTCGTTACAAACCCAGTGAACCCCTCCTCGCTCCCGATCGTCCACCTTGTCTATAAATCCATTGTCCGTGGCGCCGTGTGACGCGGCGCCGTGGACAACCACATCCAGGTCCGCTCTCGATCTCCTTGTCCCTGTTTTAGCACTCTTGCATGCTTGTGATGCTCGTCGGCTCGTCCAATTAAGCTGTACCGCGCTAAATCATTAGGAACGCGTCGGGAATGTCTCATGCTCCGCGGGTGTACATGGACCGAGCTCCAGAATGGTGTTCGAACCAAATTAGCGATTCCCAGTGGAGCGCCAAGGGTAGAATTAGGCGTAGACCAAATTAGGGCACGGATTGTTGGGTATTGCGGCCGGTACAAGTTCGCCGGAGCGCGCACGCCGCCGTCCATGGTCGGGGACCCGGACTTGCGAAGAAGAGAAAGAAGAGGGGCTTAAGTGCACATGTCAGAGACACAAGTGAATAGTGAGTAAGGATTCTTTATGGGTTTTTCGAATCGCCGAGGACCCATGCGCAAAATCACCAACGCGGGCGCGCTTTGCCTGGTCGTGGGCCGGATCGAGCTAGATTCAGCCCAGTACTATTCATACTTTTAATTTTTCTTTTTTCTACCAAACTTGGAAATTTATAGGAAATTCTAGAAAAATGGTAAAATTATGGGGCCAATTTTGCTAGACTCCTAAATTCATCTAGTATTTAATAAAAATAGTTCCAAGATTTTTAGTCCAAACCTAGAATTACTTGGCATTTAAAGATGCCTAAACCTAGACTTTTAGAATTTTAGAATTAATTTGGTAGCTCCAAAAATAATAAAACTTTTTGGGTAAGTTTAGTTTGAGGATTAAAGCCCTTGGGTAGAGTTTGACAACCTTTGGACATTGTTTGGTCCCAAAACCCAATACACAAGCTTCCTAGGGTATAATTGCCTAACCCTAATAGAGTACTAACTCAGCGAACCCTAGTACTAGTGTGTACCGTGAAGGAAAGTTGTATTCAAGATACAACTTAGTGTGTTTTTATTGTAACTACATATTCATAGCATTAGATAAGCATTCATGTATATGTATTGTTATGTATAGAAAGCGAAGAAGAAGTTGTCGTGCAAGCTGAAAATCCACCTACTCAGAACAACTTCTATTTTGACATCTGTGGGACAGACCCAGAACCTCCTGCAACACAAGGCAAGCCCCGGTGCATTTACCCCTTTCCATGTTGTTTTAAACCCTTTATCACTTGAGATGATGCATTAGGTGATAGGAATTGTGTGCTAAACAATTGTTGCATTTTCTTCCTTGGAACTGATTACGAGTCCTTGATACCTGTTTTACTTAAAAGTTTTCTGATGCTTAGCGTTGCTTTAGAAAACAAAATGTTTTGTTTTAAACAAAAGATGATGCTTCATATTGTAATACCCAAATTGTAAGGAAAAACAAAAGGAGAAATTGTTTCCTTTATATATGTATGTGTATCTCTAGTTATCATTACATGTGACTACTCATGTCTAAAAATGAGTAAATCATTCATTACCAAGACACAAATAAATCATTGCATCATATTGGATTTTGTTTGTGCATTGAAAGATAATAAAAGTGACACTAATAAAAATATAATAATGATTTGAGAATTTAGATTTATCCCAAAGGCACAACTTAGGGAAAATTGGAAATGGCATAATAAAAGGGGGAAAGAAAAAATATATAAAATATAAAACAAAATTTATAAGTGCATAAACTCAACCATACTGGTATGATTAAAATCTATATTTAATTTGAGTACAAAATTCAAAGTCATACTTGAAATTCAAATTGGGAATTGAAAATAGGAGAAGAAGAAAATCAGAGAAAAAGAGAAAGGAATTCTAACCTAAATGGGCTGCAGCGACCTAATTTGGCCCACTAGACTTTCCTCACCCGCGCGACCCGGCTCTAGTGAAGGCGCCGACATGTGGGTCCAGCAGGTTGGTCACACGCGTGCACGCCTGGCCTTCTCCTTTCCACTGCCATGCGGGGTCCATGCGACAGAAACCGTGGATGGGGTCCTCTGTTTCTTCTCGCGAACGACCTCGCCGTGCATCGCGCGCAGGAATTGCGGCAACGGCTCAGCTGGCCGGTACAACGGACCCCGAACCCCCCGTGCGCCAACGTTGCGGCACATAAGTAGCGCCCCTAGCCCTCTGGCGCATAGCATCCACGTTCCGAAGCCATACCTACTTTCGCAGCGCGTAGTGGAGAAGAGTATTGTGGCGCCGTTGGTCGGACCTTGTTTCCGACGCCGCTCGGTCCAATAGCAGCGGTTGGGGAGCATCACCAGGGTGCGGCAGAAGTGCTCGAAGCGTCGATTGAAAGAGAGAAAGTGCGGTGTTCGCAGAATTGCTCGTCGGCGTAGCAGTTTCTGCCGAGCTCGAGTCCCACGGTGGTCACGACATTTTGCGCGGCGATTCAAGGTATGCGTGGACCCATCGAATCGCCTTGCTTCCTCCTTCGTGTAGCACCCGATTAATGTGAGTTAGGACCAGGGGGCGCCTAATTGCTCGACCTTGGCGATGGTTCGCCGTGTATCAGGGCGGCGCCGCCGTCCCGCTCAACAGGGGTAGGGGAATGGCGTGGACCGTTGATTCAGGGGGTACGGCCACGATTAGAAGTAGGATACCCCTTCGGCCAAGTTCGATCTGGATCGTCAAGCGTTGATCGGAGGGTCTGGATTGAATCTGTGCTATGGAAGTAGGGTGGTCGTCAGATCTCGATCCTCCGACCACTGTTGAGTACCGATTCGCAGGAGGATGGCTTCTAATCTGCGCCGTAGGGTTCTGATCATGCGGTCGATACTCACTGATACCCTTTCTCCAAGGCCTAATAGCATAAGAACCCCTCTGTTTATTTAAAAACAACCCGCAGTCCACACTCCTGTATCATGTGTCTCAGTATTCTTAGCACCGAGGCCCCTGACCTTTTTGGAATTCGAGGCCCAGTCCAGTGGTGATTAAAAACAGAGAAATAACTATAGAAATTTGTTTTTAATACAAAAACAAATCTAGAAACTTGTAAAATACATAGAAAATTCATTTTTAATCCAAATCGATCCATTCCCATTTATAAAATTTTGTAATATTAATGTCTATCACCTAGAGTCTCTGTTTTGACATGAAAACAGAAAGAAAATTTATTTCTCATGTAATTCCATTTCAAGCACATTAAACCTTTGGAAATTCATAATTCAAAATCTATAACTCCAAAATTAATGATTCCTGTTCCTAGGTTCTTATTTTAATGTATAGATTTTTATTGTGTATTTCATTCATATGCTTGGTGCAATGTTAATTTTTGCTATACTATGTATGTAATGTGTTGATGCGAGTAGACGAGCAAGCCACTGTGGATTCTGAGGTTCAGCAAGTAGAAGTAGCTGAGCAGGAGCTCATTGAAGGCAAGTTGTGCCCTTGATCACTTACTTTTTCCTAGCCATGTTCTTATTAATTATAATGATCTGCATAGGATAATTTTGATGGGATCCAATAGGTTACCCCAGTTTTGGCTATCTTTATACCTTGTTTTGCCACTGAATATTTTTGGGTAGTACTTGCTATCGCTTATTGTGGTTTTGGGTATGGAGATACACTATTCATTACTACACTTTTATTATCTGTTTATTATTAATGTTCATGATAAGATCATTATGTTAGTGGGAACATGGAGCGACCACCCGGGAAAACAGTGCTACCACAAGGGTTTAATGGGATGCCCTTGGCTGATTAACTAGGAAAGCTAGTGGATGACTTCCTTACCCGAAAGGGGCAAGGGCAGTAGGGGAGTGGTCAGTGTAGGGAGGTCCTTGGGTTGATTTTGCTATTATGGCGGTCAGGCGAGGGATTCCTGCACTGGAGCTTCCTATAAACTGTAGCAGGATTTCTGAAGCTAGTGGAACTTTATAAAGGCCTCGTAGTGTTACCCTGCCTCGCCTCCTCGGTAGAGGTGTATGGGATTGGCCATCTCTTGGCAGATGGGTAACATGACTTGTGGGTAAAGATGTGCAACCTCTGCAGAGTGTAAAACTGGTATACTAGCCGTGCTCACGGTCATGAGCAGCTCGAACCCTCACATGATTAATTTATGGAACTTAAACTCAATTTGACATTTGCATCACATTTGGGATTATTTTATTATTACTTTTATTTATTACTAAGGTTTGGTATTTACTTACACTTAGTAATTGCTAATAAAATTTTGACCAACTTACAAAAGCAATGCTCAGCTTCAGCCTCTATTTTGTTGATCAGCCTTACACTTCACATGAACTCCCACCTTTGGTGAGTTCATGCACATTATTCCCCACGACTTGTTGAGCTATGAACGTATGTGAGCTCACTCTTGTTGTCTCACACCCCCCCATAGGAGAAGAATAGGTGGTCGAAGAGGAGCCGCCTAACACTGAGGCATTCGACATGATCTAGGTGGCGTCTCCCAGTCAGCTTTGTGGCGCTAGGGAATAATACTTAGTTCGCTTTATTTTATCATTTATTTTTGTAAGACTTCCGCTATGTAATAAGTACATTTATGATATTTATGACATTTATCTCTATGCACTCTGGTATTATGTGTGTTGTTCTTCCTTGGCGCACATATGAGATGCACCCGGATTTGTCCCTTAAATCCGGGTGTGACACATATGGGAGGGGAAGTTTTCAAAGAAAAAACTTGATGGTGAATCCATCATGGCCATGATGGGTTCAACCTCTTAAAAGATGTACCTCTGTTAGGTACCAAACTTTGGGTTGTAAATGATAAAGATGAGACCGGGCGGGTGACTTGCACGAGAAGGAAGTCTCGGTGTAGTGTCTCCGTCTGAGTCGTCTAAGGACCGAGCCGATGTAGGCTTGCTGATCAAGGACCTTTTAACTGGCCACATGCCACGTCATGGGTAAGCTTTGCCTCGGTCAGACCAATACCAAAAAGGCCACCACGAAATGGGAGTGGAGAGATGGCGAGAGTAGCATGTACCCTCCGTGGCAAGAGGCTGGACGGTGGTGTATCTGTGCTCTCAGTTGGCGTGAACCCGTTCTGGTCTTCAGAAACCCGGTGGCAAGTTGACATATGCAAGGGATAAGTGCTACATATGTCGTGTGGTTGGAGATCCCCAGCTTGGTATTAATCGATTCGGATTGTCGTTACTTCTCGGACATGAAGACTTGGTACTACCCTACATGTAGCAATCCAGTGAAGTGAAGGGTTGATAAAAGACGGCTAGCATAGGCTAAGTGCCTGAACTAGGATAGAAAGAACTCTAGATACAGGTAATGACTTAACCGGATAATAAAACTAAATTTTTAAGGATCCACTGTTAGTAAGCTTTTCTGCAAACAGAGTCTTTGATTCTTGATCAGTTTTACCTTGAATCCCCCAAGCCAGCATATCCTTGAGAAGTCTTTTTCTTTTGTCGGGTAAGACTTGCGGAAGTACACTTCGTACTCAGGGTTTTCGAAGCCATGTTGTTGTAGGTGAGGAAACAGCCGAGTTTTGCTGTTTCTGCTCAATGGTGGTGCTAAAGCATTAGGAAAATCATTAAACTTGTTGGCGGGAGGATGTTTTACCTCCCTGTTATGTAATAATAAGTTATGCACTCATACACCCGGTGTTGTAATAAATACTCTCTCTATATTTTATGAATGTAAATTATGTTATTGTAATCTGTTTTCGCTTATTCTTTACTCCGATTGTGTGTAATGTCTGCGTGATGGGTGAAGCGCTCTTGGGCGATATGATGAAGATATAGATGATCGAACTTGTCGAGTGATTATGCGCATCTACATGGTTGTCTGAGGTCCATAGGACAAGGACATCTATAGGTGGGCCTAATACCTTGGGAGGTTCCGTGACAGCTGGTATCAGAGCAAAGCCCGTCTCTTTGGACATTACGTAGTACTTCAAAAAAAATTTAAAATACTTACCTTGAAAATTCTTTCATTCTTATCTTACCACTTTCTAGTAGTAACTTACCTTTTAAAGTTGGGTAACAGAGTGCTGAATAAAGGTATATGTAGGAAATAGGGGATCAATGAAAAGTTGATCCCATGATTATTAGGTTATGCATGCATCATGATTAAACTACACTAAATAAGTTTTTCCCTCTTATGGAGATATGGCGCGAACCAAGACCACTCAGCGCAAATCAACTGGCCCTCATGGTGTACCCCGGCATTAGCTGGCCTCTAGACATGAAGGAAGCAGCAGTGGAAGCAACGACCCCATAGGGGATTTGGAGGCCAGAGTGGAGCGACTTAGGTCTGAACTACGCCACGGGTGTAGGGAGCGTGCGCGCGATAGCCACCGCATTGCTGAACTATCAGCAGAAGTTACTCACCTGCAGTAGGAAATTACAGAACGCGATAGGGCCACTGACTGGGCCTTAAGCTCGCGCTCTTTCGCTTGGGATTGTGAAGCCAAAGCTCTAGCTCGAGTAGCAGAAATTATCGCATCCTTGGAAAACCTGCAAGCGTATTGCAACGCCCTGTATGAAGATGTGCACATATTGTATGACTGGCTGCATCCGAGCATGCCACCAGAAGTTGCAGCAATGGGAGCCGGACCATCTGGAACAGCTGATGGAGGACCCGATGGGGAGTTGGACCTGTTTGGAGCCCCTCCTTCTATGAATCTTGCACATGAACGGTCTCCTGAAGCGGGCAGTGGAGCCGCTAAGGACGAAGAGGATTAGAGTAGTACAGTTTAAGTAATGTACTCATGTAAAATAAATAAGGAAGCTTGAGTTGTATACTGAGTATGTATAATTATTACCGTTCAGCAATGTAATAAAGATGGTGTGTGTTTGGCATGTAATAATTCAGGATGTTTTTTTCTTCCTCAGATGTCATCGCGAACTCGTGCTCATGATGGGGGGAACTTCCCGCGGCAGGGAGGATAGTCCCAACCTGCCACCTGTACCTCCTAGACTGGCTGAGGCTATCGTTGCCTTGGTCAACGCTACCGCCGACAACACACGCTTCTTGCGTGAAATGGCGGGAAATCAATTTCAGCAACACGGAGGAAGGGGTCAACCTCAGGGACCACAAGACACCACATATCTAGAGTTCTCCGAGACCCGTCCACCGTTCTTTGTCAAGGCGGAGAAACCCCTAGAAGCTGATGAATGGGTGCGGGTGATGGAACAAAAGTTCGGGCTGATCCGATGCACCTAGATACAGAAGCCCCTATTTGCCGCCCAACAGTTGCGAGGCCCTACCATCACCTGGTGGGCAAATTTTCCAGCCATCCAGCCTGCAGGAGATCAAGTCACTTGGGAAGAGTTCAAACTGGCATTCAGGGAACATTATGTTCCGGAAGGAGTGCTACAGATGAAGCTGGAAGAGTTCATACGTCTGAAGCAAGGAGGAGATTCTGTGATGCAGTATCTCAACAAGTTTAATCACCTCTCCCAATACGCCATCGATCAAGTGAACACAGACTTGAAAAAGAAGAATTTCTTCATGAGGGGACTAAATGACGGACTCTAGTGCAAAATGGCTACGTGTCTAGACCTTACATATAGCAGGGCTATCAGCACAACACTATCTGTTGAAGCCAAAAATGCGGGACAAGGAAAGTCAAAAGGATATGCGGGTGAAAGATCAATTCAAGGACCTGAAAAGAGGACAAGGTTGGTAATCCGACCTTTCAACTCAAATCGTTCTTCTTCTCATCCGCCCACATATCCCTTTAGACAACCCGTGTTTATTCGTCCCACTCCTGCCCCCGCCCAAAACAATCAGCTGAGTGCCTCTGGTGCTCGTTTCCCTGCCCTTCCCAGTTCCTCGAGTGGCTACTTCAATTATGGCAAGTCCGGACATTTCATCAAAGACTGCCCTTACCTAAAGCAGACCAAATCAAACTTTCAACAGACTTTCGGAACACAAATCAAGGAAAGGGAAACATGGCCAACCCTCCAGCGGGCAGAAATATGAAGAAAACTGGATGTGTATTATACCCAGGTGGCTACTACACCAGAAGGCGAACCAGTGATGATGGGTACGTTTCTCGTTACCAACCACCCAGCAGCTATCCTTTTTAATTCTGGTGCATCGCATACCTTTATGAGCAAGACTTTTGTGGATAAGCATTGCATACATAGCATTGAATCAAGGGAGGGATTTGTTATCCACTCACCTGGGGGTCAGATGTTTAATAACGAAGTAGTCTTCCACGTACCCATAACCTTGGTCGGGCGTGAGTTCCCTATAAACATGATTGTTATAAAGGGACAAGATATAGATGTGATTCTGGGAATGAACTAGTTAGCCTAGAATAAAGCCATCATCAATGCAGACCAAAGGACCATTAAATTGAGTTATGGTCATGAAGAAGTCCAATTGTCCATCCCTGTAGCTATTCCAGTAAAAGCAACAGGACAAGTTTTTGAGGCCATAGTACAAGAAATTCAAGATATTCTGGTGGTGTGTGAATTTCCGGATGTATTTCCCGAAGACTTGCCCAGGTTGCCTCCGGAAAGGGATGTGGAATTTGTGATTGAATTGAAGCCCGGTACGGCTCCTATTTCTAGAAGGTCGTACCCTATGCCACCTAATGAACTGGCAGAACTCAAGACATAACTACAAGACTTGTTGGAGAAAGGGTTCATTAGGCCAAGTTCATCGCCGTGGGGATGTCCAGCAATCTTCGTTAAGAAGAAGGATCAAACTCTTCGAATGTGCGTCGACTATAGACCCCTCAATGAAGTTACTATCAAGAACAAGTATCCTCTCCCTCGGATCATTATTTTATTCGATCAACTCACTGGAGCCCGAGTGTTTTCTAAGATTGATCTCAGATCGAGATATCATCAGATCCGTATTCGATCCGAGGATATACCCAAGACTGCATTCACCACGCGGTATGGATTGTTTGAATATTTGTTCATGTCTTTTGGATTAACAAATGCTCCAGCCCACTTCACATACTTGATGAATTCGGTATTTATGCCCGAGTTAGACAAGTTTGTGGTGGTCTTCATTGATGACATTCTGATATATTCTAAGAATGAGGAGGAGCATGCAAAACACCTTAGATTGTGTTAACACGCTTAAGGGAACATCAGTTGTATGCCAAATTCAGCAAATGCACGTTCTGGTTGGAGGAAATCTAATTCCTTGGACATGTTTTATCTTCCAAAGGGATTGCGGTTGATCCCAGCAAAATCAAGGATATTCTAGAAATGAACTCACCTACTACAGTGCATCAAGTTCGAAGTTTCCTTGGATTGGCTGGTTATTTCTGCATATTTATTCTAGATTTCTCCAAAATTGTTAAACCCATTACTGGGTTATTGAAAAATGATACTAAGTTCGATTGGTCCTCTAAATGCAACGAGGCCTTTGAGCAGCTGAAAGTGTTGTTGACCACTGCACCGGTTTTGGCTCAACTGGATATTGAAAAACCTTTTGATGTGTATTGTGACGCGTCAGGTAGTGGACTTGGTGTGTCCTGATGCAAGAAGGACGAGTGATAGCCTATGCTTCAAGGCAACTGCGCCGGCATGAAGAACATTATCAAACCCATGATCTGGAATTGGCTGCAGTAGTTCATGCCCTTAAGATTTGGCACCATTATCTGCTGGGAAATATATGCCATTTGTATATGGATCACAAAAGTTTGAAGTATATTTTCACCCAGTCCGAGCTAAATATGAGACAAAGAAGGTGGCTCGAGCTAATCAAAGATTATGACCTAGAAATTCATTATCACCCAGGAAAAGCTAATGTGGTGGCAGATGCTTTAAGTCGCAAAGCTTCTTGTCATTGTCTTACAATAAGAACACCTGACACCACTTTATGCCAAGAAATGAAAAAGTTGAATCTGAGGATAATACAACAAGGAACTTTGACGAATTTGAGGCTTGAGTCAGTTCTTCTACAAATAATTATTGATGCTCAAGGAACAGATAAGGGTATGAAGTATATTCGTGAGAAGACGGAGGCTAGCAAAGCAAATTGTTTCAGAAAAGATGATCAAGGAGTAATATGGTTTAAAGATCGCATAGTAGTGCCAAAAGATGTTCTAGTCCGCCAACAAATCCTGGACAAAGCTCATCTTAGTCGATATTCCATTCATCCTGGAAGCACTAAGATGTATCAAGACTTAAAGCAACATTATTGGTGGACTAAAATGAAGATTGAAATCGCACGCTATGTGGCAAAGTGTGACACTTGCAGACGGGTCAAAGCGATACATTTGAAGGCTGCTGGACTGTTACAATCTTTGCCCATCCCAACTGGAAATGAGAAGATATTAGTATGGATTTCATTGTGGGATTACCCAGAACAGTTAAAGGATTTGATTCTATCTGGGTCATAATTGATCGGCTTACAAAGACTGCCCACTTTCTTCCTGTTAAAGTGAAATATACAGTGGCTACATACGCAGAACTTTATATTGCTCGTATTCTCAGTTTATACGAAGTTCCAAAGACGATAGTGTCGGACCGGGGAGCGCAATTTGTATCCAAGTATTGGGAGGAGTTGCACAAATCCTTGGGTACTAAATTACCCCACAGTTCGGCTTATCATCCTCAGACAAGTGGACAAACTGAGAGGGTAAATCAGATACTTGAAGATATGCTATGGGCATGTGTCGTGGAATTTCCACAGAAATGGAATGATTGTCTGCCATTAGCAGAATTTTCTTATAATAATAGCTATCAAGAAAGCATTAAGATGGCACTGTTTGAAGCACTGTACGGACGACGATGTCGAACACCCTTAAATTGGTCTGAGCCGGGAGAACAGTGGTTTTTCAAGCCTGACTTGGTTAAAGAAACGGAGGAAAAAGTTCAACGGATAAGACACCACTTGAAAGAAGCTCAAGCTTGGCAAAAAAACTATGCAGATAAACGACGCCGACATTTTGTCTTTGAAGCCAAGGATTATGTATACCTGAAACTATCACTGATGAAGGGTGTTCATCGGTTCGGGGTAAGGAAAGTTGGCACCCCGCTATATTGGCCCGTTTCCCATTCTTGAACGATGCAGACCAGTGGCGTACAGACTTCAACTGCTCGAATCATTATCTGCAGTGCATAATGTGTTCCATGTATCCTAGCTAAAGAAATGCCTTCGGATTCCTGATCGAACCATAGATGTGGTGGATGTTACTTTGGAACCAGACTTGACTTATTCAGAACATACCATTCGAGTTCTGGATCAAAAGGACAGAATCACTCGAAAAAGAACTCTCAAGTTCTATAAGGTACAACGGAACCAACACACTGAAGATGAAGCTACCTAGGAGACTCAAGATTTCTTAGAGAAAAAATTTCCTAGGTTTTTAGCTTCATGTAACCTGTAAGATTTGTATACCTTATTGTAAAGTTGGAACAAGCCCCATACCACCCCCTGCTCCATAAGATAAATAAGGAAATAAAGTTGTGACGTGTTTCCTTTTCCATTGCTTACCCTAGGACCTTAATTCTCGGGACGAGATTCTTTTATGGGGGGGGAAGAATGTAACACCCCTAGTGTTACCAGAACTAAAATTTGAGCATGACATCATATGCATTGACATGTCATTATGTTTGTTACAACTAGAATGCATCCACTAGGCTAAAACTTCAAAACAAGTGAGATATGGTGACTTGAAGTGTTCTTAACCCTTGAGTAGGGTACTTAACCATGGGATAAGGGTATATGGGTGTGGTGAGGCCAAATTGACTGTTATCTCAAAGAGTATTGAAAATGTTCACAAGAGCCTAAATTTGATGGATTTGAGTCACACAAAAACCATAAAGCACCCCAAAACCCTAAATGGAACCCTAGAAACCCTAATTTGTGCCCTGTATGGTGATTTCAATTTCTATACACTTTTGGATCAAAGTGTATATATCAAGGTGGTATAATATCAAAAACTAAATAACTTTTACATTGGAAGATTTTCAAGTGATGTGAAACAAATTGGAGTTAATTGCAAAAAGGCCCAATAGCACCCATGTGGTTAACTCTAAAAAAATCAGTGTAATTAGGCCAAGTTTGGGTCCTTGTATTTCTTAATCCATGAAGGTTTTGCCCTAGGTCAATACAGCAAACTTATAGAGCTATGTTAGGGGTACAAGTTTGATTAAGAGACTAAGCATTGGTGTTGTACAAAAATTGGAGAAAAATGGACATGAAGTTGGACTGTCAGTCAACCTTAAGACTGAATCTTGACCATCAGTGAAATTGGATGAACTTTGAGATCGAATTGCGGGGAATTTAGTGGATGTTTGAGCAAGGTCTTTGTAACAAAGTTATAGCTGGTACATTGGACAACAACTTTGATACAGACAGGAGAGTGAGTTGCCACACAAAATTTGAGAACAAGGGCCTGCAAGTTGCTCGGACAAAGGGACTCACATAGATAGCCATGGTACAGTTACCGAAAAGATCTCCCCATGGACCTAATGCCGGTGATCTTCCGCCGCAATTCATGCTCGCCTGGGAGATTCGTGCCGCGGAAGAGACAGATAACACCGGACGAGGTAAAAATATCCGAGGAGGGGTGAACCCAGTCACTGGCCGGACCGACCATCGTGTCCCGCCGCGGTCAGTCGCGTTGGCATCACCGGAGCTCACCGTTTCTCCGGTCGTGACACGCAACAATCTCTCCTCCGCGTCATAAGGGTCGTGGCAAGCAACTGGTTATCGTCCCTGGACCAATTGCCTCTCGTGCGCCACAGTGAGCAAGCCACCGTAAAATATCATGGCCGCGGTAACCTCGATCTCAATCCAAAATTCGTGATAAGCTTGACCGGAGTCTATAAATTGGAGGCACCCCATGTTCCGCCTACTCGTTATGAACCCAGTGAACCCCTCCTCGCTCCCGATCGTCCACCGTAGCGCCCTAATTTCGTGTTTCCCCCAAATCCGTTATCCGCGCCGCCGTGTGACGCCGCGTCGTGGCCAACCACCTCCAGGTCCGCTCTCGCCCTCCTTGTCTGTGTTTCAGCACTCTTGCATGCTTGTGATGTTCGTCGGCTCGGCCAATTAAGTTGTACCGCGCTAGATCATTAGGAACGAGTATGGAATGTCTCAAGCTCCGAGGGTGTACATGGACCGAGCTCTAGAATGGTGTTCGAACTAAATTAGCGATTCCCAGTGGAGCGCCAAGGGTAGAATTTGGCATAGTCCGAATCAGGGCACGGATTGTTGGGTATTGCAGCCGATACAAGTTCACCGGAGCGCGCACGCCACCGTCCGTGGTCGGGGACCCGGTGTTGCGAAGAAGAGAAAGGAGAGAGGCCTAAGTGCACATGTCAGAGACACAAGTGAATAGTGAGTAAGGATTCTTCATGGGTTTTTCGAATCGCCGAGGACCCCTACGCAAAATCACCAACGCAGGCGCGCGCGCGGGCGCTCTTTGCCTGGTCGTGAGCCGAATCGAGCTAGATTCAGCCTAGTACTATTCATACTTTTCCTTTTTCTTTTTTCAGCCATACTAGGAAATTTATAGGAAATTCTAGAAAAATGGTAAAATTATGGACCAATTTTGCTAGACTCCTAAATTCATCTAGTATTTAATAAAAATAGTTCCAAGATTTTTAGTCCAAACCTGGAATTACTTGGCATTTAAATATGACTAGACCTAGCGTTTTGGAATTTTAGAATTAATTTGGTAGCTCCAAAAATAATAAAACTTTTTGGGTAAGTTTAGTTTGAGGATTAAAGCCCTTGGGTAGAGTTTGACAAGATTTGGACATTGTTTGGTCCCAAAACCCAATGCACTAGCTTCCTAGGGTATAATTGCCTAACCCTTATAGAGTACTAACTCAGGGAACCCTAGTGACTAATGTGTACCGTGAAGGAAAGTTGTATTCAAGATACAACTTAGTGTGTTTTTATTATAACTGCATATTCATAGCATCACATAAGCATTCATGTATATGTATTGTTATGTATAGAAAACGAAGAAGAAGTGGTAGTCGAAGAAGAAGTTGCCCCGCAAGCTGAAAATCCACCTATTGAGAACAACTTCTATTTTGACATCTGTGGGGCAGACCGAGAGCCTCCTGCAACACAAGGCAAGCCCCGGTGCATTTACCCCTTTCCTTGTTGTTTTAAACTCTTTATCACTTAAGATGATGCATTAGGTGATAGGAGTTGTGTGCTAAACAATTGCTGCATTTCCTTCCTTGGAACTGATTACGAGTCCTTGATACCTGTTTTACTTAAAAGTTTTCTAATGCTTAGCTTTGCTTTAGAAAACAAAATGTTTTGTTTTAAACAAAAGATGATGCTTCATATGGGAGGGGAAGTTTTCAAAGAAAAGACTTGATGGTGAATCCATTATGGCCATGATGGGTTCAACCTCTAAAAAGATGTACCTCTGTCAGGTACCAAACTTTGGGTTGTGAATGATAATGACGAGACCGGGCGGGTGACTTGCATGAGAAGGAAGTCTCGATGTAGTGTCTCCGTCTGAGTCGCTTAAGGACCGAGCCGATGTAGGCTTGTTGATCGAGGACCTTTTAAATGGCCACATGCCTCGTCATGGGTAAGCTTTGTCGCGGTCGGACCAATACCAGAAAGGCCACCACGCAATGGGAGTGGAGAGATGGCGAGAGTAGCATGTACCCTCTGTGGCAAGTGGCTGGACAGTGGTGTATCTGTGCTCTCGGTTGGCGTGAACCCGTTCTGGTCTTGAGAAACTCGGTGGCGAGTTGAGATATGCAAGGGTTAAGTGCTACATATGTCGTGTGGTTGGAGATCCC
Source organism: Zea luxurians (assembly GCA_029449295.1). NCBI lineage: Eukaryota > Viridiplantae > Streptophyta > Magnoliopsida > Poales > Poaceae > Zea > Zea luxurians. The sequence goes on along the minus strand of JAOPSE010000005.1, from coordinate 3,639,428 downwards.
CAGCTGGGTATTAATCAATTCAGATCGTCGTTATTTCTCGGACATGAAGACTTGGTCACTGCCCTACACATAGCAATCCAGTGAAGTGAAGGGTTGATAAAAGACGGCTAGCATAGGCTAATTGCCTGAACTAGGATAGAAAGAACTCTAGATACAAGTAATGACTTAACCGGATAATAAAACTGGATTTTTAAGGATCCACTGTTAGTAAGCTTTTGTGCAAACAGAGTCTTTGATTCTTGATCAGTTTTACCTTGAATCCCCCAAGCCAGCATATCCTTGAGAAGTCTTTTTCTTTTATCGGGTAAGACTTGCGAAAGTACACTTTGTACTCAGGGTTTTGGAACCCATGTTGTAGGTTAGGAATAAGCCGAGTTTTGCTGTTTCTGCTCAAAGGTGGTGCCAAAGCAGGAGGAAAACAGTAAACTTGTTGGCGGGAGGATGTTTTACCTCCCTGTTATCTAATAATAAGTTATGCACTGATACACCCGGTGTTGTAATAAATACTCTTTCTATATTTTATGAATATAAATTATGTTATTGTAATTCGTTTCCGCTTATGCTTTACTCCGATTATGTGTAATGTCTGCGTGATGGGTGAAGCGCTCTTGGGCAATATGATGAAGATACAGATGATCGAACTTGTCGAGTGATTATGCGCATCTACATGGTTGTCTGAGGTCCTTAGGACAAGGACATCTGTAGGTGGGCCTAATACCTTGGGAGGTTCCGTGACACTAACAGAGCAATCAGCTTAAGTCGGAAACGCCTTAAGTCGATGTGACATGCTCACGCCTGCGCGACTCAGGGTGATCACTATACCCTACTAGCAAAATAGTAACTCAAATCAGAACACTTCAAAGAAAAGTAACTCGTTCACATACTCGTGGGTGGTTTCGGCACCCTGGTAACAGAACGATTGGTTCGGGCGTAGCGCAATTACATACACATGAAATTCACGATACACTGTTTCACTAGAAAGTGCTAACTCAATAAAAAGTGTTTTCCATCCGAGCAAATCACTGTGCAGGAGCATTTTTGTAGGAAGCCTCAGCTGCAGGAGTGGCAAAAGAAGAAGGTCGGCTCGCGACAGCCGGCGCAGCAAGGACATCAGCAACAATATCTTCGGGCACCACAACGCCAGCCCTCCTCATCAGGATCCGCCCGACGCGAACAACCTTATCCATGGCTTTATCGCACATCGCCTTCATGACAACACGGTCATCCTCTAAGGCCTTGATGTTGAGGCGGGCGGTCTCTATCTCTTGCGTGACAAGCTTTTTTGAAGCACGCAACTCCTTGATGACTATATCCTTTAAAGACAGCAGCTTACCAAGTCGAGACACCTCAGTCTGGGACACCCTCAGTTCATCCCGATGATGGTCCAGGTCCGACATGGAGAAGCGGTGACTCCTCTCCAGGATGGTCAAAGAATTGTCGGCATCGCGATATAATCTATCCAGATTGTTGCGAGAAGCAAGGAGCGTTCGCCTCTTGTAAGGCCCGAAAATTGTATAAGAAAAATAATAATAATAATAATAATAATAATAATAATAATAATAAACAAATATATGAAGAAATAAATTAGAAAATTTTGATATCTCAAATTATACTTGAGTATTGAGAATTGAGGACAGAATCTTGAAAACCAAGAACTATTTTAGAAAAGGAGTAATAGAAAATTTTTTTGTTCAACTAAATGATTATGTATTTCATTAAATGATGCACCATAAGCAATCATTTACATGAATATTTAATTTTGAAGTAACTTTAATTCCTATTCCACAATCAAAATACTAGTTTCCTAGAAAGAAAGGAACAATAGGAGTGTGTTTCATATTTCTAACATCTATCAAATAAATAAAATAATGAAAATAAACATATATCTATTGCATCATGTTGGAGTTTATTTATGTGTGCATTTAACAATAATAATAATAATAATGTTAGTAGAAATACATTAATGTTCACATTTGGATTTAAGACCTAGTTTGCAAATTAGAATTTGGAGAAGGAAAAGGAAAATGCTATACAAATTGGATACACTATATATATATATATATATATATATATATATATATATATATATATATATGAATTAAATTTTGGTTCATACTGTTATTAGAATATATACATTTAACCCAAGTTTGAACTCCAAAGACATGAATTCAAATTTGAAACCTAAATTTGAAAATAGAAGAAAAGAGAAAAGAAAAGAAAATACAAAAGAAAAAGAAAAGAAAAAAGGGGAAGAACACGCCTGGGCCGGCTTATGTTCACTCAGCCCGCTTAACTTTCATTTCCGTGCGACCCAATTTCCCACACTAGCACGCATCGACCTCCCGGCCCCACGGGTCAGCCGGTGATGCCCTGATACTACCACTGGTTCGCGGGACCCGCACTCCAGCGTCTCAGCCTCCCCATCGCGCGCAGCGTAAGCATGGTCGGCCCAGTTACCTTCCCCGCGCTCGGCCGGCCCATTTCGCGCACCGCCCACAAAACACACCGCGCTTGGATTCCTGCCCCACGACCCACATCGTCTGGTCTCACACGCACTCACTGCCACGCGGGACCCGCGCGTCATCAACTACCTTCGCCAGAATCGGATCCACGCCGCCAGTCATCAACTCACTGCCATACCCGCTCCCTTCTCGATCCCAGCTGACCCAATGACCTTGCCGAAGTCCTCTCGACGCTAACCGGTCATGCCTCGCCCTCTAGATATTAAGGCCAACCCTCTCCTTTCCTACTCCATTTCACCATCAACGCCGTGTGAGAAGAGTTTGGGCGTCGATGTCGAGGTGATCTTGCCTGCGCAAATCCGGTGCATGGGCTACGTCGTGGGTGGGCCTCGGAGACTCGGTGCGAACCCGTTCGTGACCTAAGGTTGGGTAGGGCGTCGTCCGGGTAGAGAGAATTTCTCGTCGGAGTACGGCGCGCCTGCGGGAGCGTGCAGCGCCGTGGTCGACCTTACTGCTAGTGCCTTCATCATTGAGGTTAGGCTTATCATATTCATCGGGTTACCCATGTTAATTTTGCCTATTTTTGTTGCGAACTATGTGGTCAGGGACTTGTTCGGGGTGCGTCGACGTGAGGGCCGCCGCGGTCATCATCGCGCCGCCGTGGTGGCCGCTTGCTACGGTCGCTGTAGTGTCGTGGAGGGAGAAGGGCGTGGGGCCCTAGATCCATGAGTCAACTGCTAAGATTGAATCCATCCATGCCGATACGCCGAGTGAAGCTATGCCGCCGATTTCCGGATCTGTGGTCTAGATGTAGTCCAGCTTACCCCTTTGGCCCATTAAGTAACGGCCGTAGATCTAGGATCGAACGGATTAGAGGTTGTATTACTTTCGATGTCGTTGATTTCTAATCTGAGGGCCAAGATCGCGCATACCGATTCGTTTTAGGTGCTTTTAATTCGAGCGCTCGATTATAGATCGGACGACTAGGATCCAGCGCGGATGGTTCTGAGTCTTAGGCGTTTTTCTATATTAGTCCCTGGACTTCTTGTTAATAGTGCGTGCAGCCCAGACAGGGAGGAAAAATCTATAAAATCATTTAGAAATTAATTTTTAGTGTAGAAATAAATGCTAGAACTTGTTTAATTTATAGAAAATGCATACTTAGTCCAAATTGACCCATTTCAGTTCCTATAATTTTGTAAAATTATTGTTTATCAATTAGTGCCACTGTATTGACTTGAAACCCACATTAAAATTAATATCCTAATTAATATTTTATCAACACTTAAAACTTTGTAAATCCATAACTCCTTCGTTTTAAGTCCAAATTGAACCGTTCCAGTTGCGTTAGCTTCATATGAATATATACTATGCAATAACAACATTTATTGTACCATGTCTCATTCTTTTATAATTAGATCTTTATTTAACTTATGTCGGTTAGTCTTGTTAATCTTCTTATCATTATAATCTACTAAAATATGATCTATGATCAATTTATAATTTAGATTAAAGTTGAATTAATTACTACTTTAGGTTATCATTTCTCTAGAATTATAAAATAAACATAGAACCTAGTCTTAATCATTTAATCACATCATAACTTGATGACCATAACCCCGATTTTAGTGGTTCTCGATCCCACGATAATCACATAGAATCTAGCGTAGATTATTATTATTCAGTTTGTATTTATGTTTGATGTGATGTTAATTTTGCCTATACCATGTTTGTTTGTATTGCTACGACTAACAGTGAGGTCACGTGGATCTAAGGATCATCCTGGTACCTGTATCTCAAGTCCCAGACAAGTTGTGCCCTTGATCACGTGGATCTAAGGATCATTTATCCAATGTTCTTTATTATCACTTATTCATGCATAGGCTTAATTTTGATGGGACCCAATAGGTCACCCTAGTCTGTTTATCATTTTTACCTTGTTTACCCCTGAATCATTGAGGTAGTTATGCTATTGCTTTATATGGTTTTGGGGTAATATTTCATTATATCCATGTTCCAATTATTCTATTATTTTATTTATGTTCATGTCAAGATCATTATATTATGTTAATTGGAACATGGAGCTTAACTTGAGAAACACGTGCCACCACAAGGGTGGAATGGGACGCCCTTGGCTGACTAATTAGGAAAGCTAGTGGAAGACTACCTTACCCGAAAGGGGCAAGAGCAGTAGGGGAGTTGCATGTAGGGAGGTTCTCAGGTAGATTTTGCTGCGATGGCGGTGAGACGAGGGATTCTTGCAAGTGCTCTTCCCATAAACTGTAGCGGGTTTTCGAAAGCTAGTGGAACTTTGTAAAGGCCTCGTAGTGTTACCCTGCCTCGCTTCCTTGGTAGAGGTGTATGGGATTCATGACCCCTTGGCAGATGGGTAACATGACTTGTGGGTACAGGGTACAACCTTTGCAGAGTGTAAAACTGGTATACTAGTCGAGCTCATGGTCAAGAGCAGCTCAAGACTCTCACATGATTAAATTATGAAACTAAATTCAATTGGTAATATGCATTACATGGGATTATTATTAATTTTGTTCTATTCTTATTATGGTTTGGTATTTACTTACATTTAGTAACTGCTAACAAAATTTGACCAACTTATTAATAGCAATGCTCAACTTTAACCTCTATTGTAGATCAGCCTTACACATCACATGAACTCCCACCTTTGGTGAGTTCATGCACATTATTCCCCACAGCTTGTTGAGCGATGAACATGTGTGAGCTCACCCTTGCTGTCTCCCAGTAACGAGTGGTTCAAGAGGAGCCACACAACGAGGAGTTTGACTTGATCTAGGTGGTGTCTCCCAGTTGACTTTATAGCGCCAAGGATGGACTTTAGTTCGTTTTATATTTGTCTTTTATTTTGTAAGACTTTCTCTATGTAATAAGTACTCTGATTATATTACGACATTATTCTCTACACACTCTATTATTACATGTGTTGTCTTGTTTGGCGCATATATGAGATGCACCCAGCTTTGTCCCTTAAATCTGGGTGTGACACCTCTCCTCCTACAAGCAAGAACAACACTGAGCATCGAAGCAACGAAAGTAAACCAGAAGCATTCAAGAAAATTTACCTCATAAGCCATTTTCTCTGAGTCAAGTTGGGCATTCAAAGAAGAATTCAAGGCGCAGACACTGTCCAAGAAGGCAGAGGTTTGGTTCAAGTCAGCCTGGCTCTAGGTATACTTCTCCTCAGCATCGGAGCACTGCTGAGTCAAAACTGGTAAAACAGCAGCAAAAGAACACAAGATATGAGATAAGAAAAGCAGTAAACAGCAAAAAAGGAAACTGCAGACTCGCTAACCAAGGTTTGAGGCCTTCAGATCATCTATTTGTCTCTGAAGCAGTAGAGGGTTCCATTGCGTCAAGGATGAAACTTGGTCGAGGACAGGGACGCCACAAGATTTTAGCTAGGCAGATACAGAATCGAAGACTTCCTGTAATTTCAAAAATTAGCAAGAGAACCCGTTTGCCAGTACGAACAATAAAAGCAAAGGTCGACTCACCTGAAGATTGGAGAGAAATAAGGGAAGACCCAAAGCTGGAAGCATTGAAGCACTGCTTGTTGAGGGGACATCAACAGGAACGATATTGAAAGCATAACTCGGAGGGACCTCAGCTCTAGCAGCAGGCATTGGATACCTAGCTCCGGGTCACTGGCCTCTAAGGTGACCGGACCGATGAGAGCAGCAGATAAATTTGTCACCACAAGTTCCACAGATTGAACCAGTGGTGATCCGACATGAACGTCCATAGAAGCAGCCGAAGAGGAGCCTGGCCCGACACCCTCAAGGGCTGGGTCGCCCTCAGCACCACCCTTGGGGGCTGGGTCCTCCTTAGCGGCAACCTCTGAAGCTGAAGCACCCTCGTTCGTGCCCAAAGGAGCCGAGTCACTCTGACCAGCAACATCAATGGTCAGTGTATCCTCATGAGCTAGACCACCCTCCAAGGTCGACAAAGCGCGAGAAACTGTCTGGGTTACCTCTTGCCCAGCAGGATCACATGGCAAAGGGACATCATCTGGAACCTCTAAATGAACGATGGAACTTTCAACTTCAGTAGGCTCTAATAAAAGGTTTTCAGGGATAATTTCTTCCAATGCATGGTCAAAGGCAGACATTGTGAACTCTTGGAGGCTAACAAGTCCTGATAAGTGATAGTCGCCTAGAGGGGGGGTGAATAGGGCGAAACTGAAATTTACAAATATAATCACAACTACAAGCCGGGTTAGTGTTAGAAATAGAACCGAGTCCGCGAGAGAGGGCGCAAAACAAATCGCAAGCAAATAGAAAGTATGACACGCGGATTTGTTTTACCGAGGTTCGGTTCTTGCAAACCTACTCCCCGTTGAGGAGGCCACAAAGGCCGGGTCTCTTTCAACCCTTCCCTCTCTCAAACGATCCCACGGATCGAGTGAGCTTTCTCTTCTTCTCAATCAAACGGGAACAAAACTTCCCCGCAAGGGCCACCACACAATTGGTGCCTCTTGCCTTGGTTACAATTGAGTTTGATCACAAGAACAAGTGAGAAAGAAAGAAAGCGATCCAAGCGCAAGAGCTCAAAAGAATACGGCAAATCTCTCTCGCTAGTCACTAAAGGCTTGAGTGGAATTGGAGAGGATTTGATCTCTTTGGTGTGTCTTAGAATTGAATGCCTAGCTCTTGTAAGTGGTTGAGAAGTGGAAAGCTTGGATGCAATGAATGGTGGGGTGGTTGGGGTATTTATAGCCCCAACCACCAAACTTGACCGTTGGCTGGGTTGTCTGTTCGATGGCGCACCGGACAGTCCGGTGCACACCGGACAGTCCGGTGCCCCCTGCCACGACATCATTGCCGTTGGATTCTGACCGTTGGAGCTTCTGACTTGTGGGCCCGCCTGGGTGTCCGGTGCACACCGGACAGGTACTGTTTGCTGTCCGGTGTGCCAGCATGGGCGAGCCTGCCATCTGCGCACGCAGAGCCCGCATTAAATGCGCGGCAGAGAGCCGTTGGCGCGAAGATAGCCGTTGCTCTGGAGTCGCACCGGACAGTCCGGTGCACACCGGACAGTCCGGTGAATTATAGTGGACGAGCCGTTGGCTTTTCCCGAAGCTGACGAGTTCCTGAGGCCGACCTCCCTTGGCGCACCGGACACTGTCCGGTGTACACCGGACAGTCCGGTGAATTATAGCGGAGTCTCCTCTAGGAATTCCCGAAGGTGGCGAGTTCGAGTCTGAGTCCCCCTGGTGCACCGGACATGTCCGGTGGCACACCGGACAGTCCGGTGCGCCAGACCAGGGGTGCCTTCGGTTGGCCCTATGTTCTTTTGTTGAACCCAACTCTTGGTCATTTTATTGGCTGAGTGTGAACCTTTAGCACCTGTATAACTTATACACTAGAGCAAACTAGTTAGTTCAATTGTTTGTGTTGGGCAATTCAACCACCAAAATTATATAGGAACTAGGTGTAAGCCTAATTCCCTTTCAATCTCCCCCTTTTTGGTGATTGATGCCAACACAAACCAAAGCAAATATAGAAGTGCATAATTGAACTAGTTTGCATAATGTAAGTGCAAAGATTGCTTGGAATTTGAGCCAATATTTAAAACTTACAGGATATGCATGGATTGTTTCTTTCTTATTATATTTTGGACCACGCTTGCACCACAAGTTTTGTTTGTGCAAATTCTTTTGTAAATCCTTTCAAATTTCTTTTGCAAATAGTCAAAGGTAAATGAATAAGATTTGCAAAGCATTTTCAAGATTTGAAATTCTCCCCCTGTTTCAAATGCTTTTCCTTTGACTTAAACAAAACTCCCCCTAAAAGAGATCCACCTCTTAGTGTTCAAGAGGGTTTTGATATATGCTTTTGAAGTGCTACTTTCTCCCCCTTTTGAACACAATAGGATACCAATTTGATAAAAATCTTTGGAGAACACGAAGTTTTTGAAATTGGTGGTGGTGCGGTCCTTTTGCTTTGGGCTCATTTTCATTTCTCCCCCTTTTTGGCATGAATCGCCAAAAACGGAATCATTAGAGTCCTGGTAGTGCTATCTTCCCCTTTGGTTAAAATAAATGAGTTAAGATTATACCAAAAGCGAAGTCCTTTTCTTTGAAGCTCATTTCTCCCCAAAAATAGAGAGTTGCTTGGAGTGATGGCGAAGTATGAGTTACGGAGTGGAAGCCTTTGTCTTCGCCGAGGACTCCAATTCCCTTTCAATATACCTATGACTTGTTTTGAAATAGACTTGAAAACACATTAGTCATAGCATATATGAAGGAGACATGATTAAAGGTATGTAAATGTGCTATGTGTGCAATCTAGCAAAAGAAGTTGCGAGAATCAAGAATATTAAGCTCATGCCTAAGTTTGGTAAAAGATTGTTCATCAAGTGGTTTGGTAAAGATATCGGCTAATTGATCTTTAGTGTTAATATAAGAAATCTCGATATCTCCCTTTTGTTGGTGATCCCTTAGAAAATGATACCGAATAGCTATGTGTTTAGTGCGGCTATGCTCGACGGGATTGTCGGCCATTTTGATTGCACTCTCATTATCACATAGCAAAGGGACTTTGGTTAGTTTGTAACCGTAGTCCCGCAGGGTTTGCCTCATCCAAAGCAATTGCGCGCAACAATGGCCTGCGGCAATATACTCAGCTTCGGCGGTGGAAAGAGCGACCGAATTTTGCTTCTTTGAAGCCCAAGACACCAAGGATCTTCCCAAGAACTGGCAAGTCCCCGATGTGCTCTTCCTATTGATTTTGCACCCCGCCCAATCGGCATCCGAATAACCAAGCAAGTCAAATGTGGATCCCCGAGGGTACCAAAGCCCAAACTTAGGAGTATAAGCTAAATATCTCAAGATTCGTTTCACGGCCGTAAGGTGAGCTTCCTTAGGGTCGGCTTGGAATCTTGCACACATGCATACGGAAAGCATAATATCCGGTCGAGATGCACATAAATAGAGTAAGGAGCCTATCATCGACCGGTATACCTTTTGATCCACGGACTTACCTCCCGTGTCGAGGTCGAGATGCCCATTGGTTCCCATGGGAGTCTTGATAGGTTTGGCATCCTTCATCCCAAACTTAGCAAGAATGTCTTGAGTGTACTTGGTTTGGCTAATGAAGGTGCCCTCTTGGAGTTGCTTGACTTGGAATCCTAAGAAATACTTCAACTCCCCCATCATAGACATCTCGAACTTTTGTGTCATGATCCTACTAAACTCTTCACATGTAGACTCGTTAGTAGACCCAAATATGATATCATCAACATAAATTTGGCATACGAACAAGTCATTTTCAAGTGTTTTAGTAAAGAGTGTAGGATCGGCTTTTCCGACTTTGAATCCATTTGCAATAAGAAAATCTCTAAGGCATTCATACCATGCTCTTGGGGCTTGCTTGAGCCCATAAAGCGCCTTAGAGAGCTTATAAACATGGTTAGGATACTCACTGTCTTCAAAGCCGGGAGGTTGCTCAACATAGACTTCTTCCTTGATTGGTCCGTTGAGGAAGGCACTTTTCACGTCCATTTGATAGAGCTTAAAGCCATGGTAAGTAGCATAGGCTAATAATATGCGAATTGACTCAAGCCTAGCTACAGGTGCATAGGTTTCACCGAAATCCAAACCTTCGACTTGTGAATACCCTTTGGCCACGAGTCGAGCTTTGTTCCTTGTCACCACACCATGCTCATCTTGCTTGTTGCGGAAAACCCACTTGGTTCCTACAACATTTTGATTAGGACGTGGAACTAAATGCCATACCTCATTTCTAGTGAAGTTGTTGAGCTCCTCTTGCATCGCCACCACCCAATCCGAATCTTGTAGTGCTTCCTCTACCCTGTGTGGCTCAATAGAGGAGACAAAAGAGTAATGTTCACAAAAATGTGCAACCCGAGATCTAGTGGTTACCCCCTTATGAATGTCGCCGAGGATGGTGTCGACGGGGTGATCTCGTTGGATTGCTTGGTGGACTCTTGGGTGTGGCGGTCTTTGTTCTTCATCATCCTCCTTGTCTTGATCAATTGCATCTCCCCCTTGATCATTTCCGTCTTCTTGAGGTGGCTCATTTGCTTGTTCTTCTACTTCATCAACTTGAGCCTCATCCTCAATTTGAGTTGGTGGAGATGCCTGCGTGGAGGAGGATGGTTGATCTTGTGCATTTGAAGGCTCTTCAGATTCCTTAGGACATACATCCCCAATGGACATGTTCCTTAGCGCTATGCATGGAGCCTGTTCTTCACCTATCTCATCAAGATCAACTTGCTCTACTTGAGAGCCGTTAGTTTCATCAAACACAACGTCACAAGAAACTTCAACAAGTCCAGAGGACTTGTTAAAGACTCTATATGCTCTTGTGTTTGAATCATATCCTAGTAAAAAGCCTTCTACAGTCTTAGGAGCAAATTTAGATTTTCTGCCTCTTTTAACAAGAATAAAGCATTTGCTACCAAAGACTCTAAAATATGAAATGTTGGGCTTTTTACCGGTTAGGAGTTCGTATGATGTCTTCTTGAGGATTCGGTGTAGATACAACCGGTTGATGGCGTAGCAAGCGGTGTTGACCGCCTCGGCCCAAAACCGATCCGAAGTCTTGTACTCATCAAGCATGGTCCTTGCCATGTCCAATAGAGTTCGATTCTTCCTCTCCACTACACCATTTTGTTGTGGTGTGTAGGGAGAAGAGAACTCATGCTTGATGCCCTCCTCCTCAAGGAAGCTTTCAATTTGAGAGTTCTTGAACTCCGTCCCGTTGTCGCTTCTTATTTTCTTGATCCTTAAGCCGAACTCATTTTGAGCCCGTCTCAAGAATCCCTTTAAGGTCTCTTGGGTTTGAGATTTTTCCTGTAAAAAGAATACCCAAGTGAAGCGAGAATAATCATCCACAATTACAAGGCAGTACTTACTACCGCCGATGCTTATGTAAGCGATCGGGCCGAATAAATCCATGTGAAGGAGCTCCAGTGGCCTGTCGGTAGTCATGATGTTTTTGTGTGGATGATGGGCACCAACTTGCTTTCCTGCTTGGCACGCGCTACAAATCCTGTCTTTCTCAAAATGAACATTGGTTAGTCCTAAAATGTGCTCTCCCTTTAGAAGCTTGTGAAGATTCTTCATCCCAACATGGGCTAGTCGGCGGTGCCAGAGCCAACCCATGTTAGTCTTAGCAATTAAGCATGTGTCGAGTTCAGCTCTATCAAAATCTACTAAGTATAGCTGACCCTCCAACACACCCTTAAATGCTATTGAATCATCACTTCTTCTAAAGACAGTGACACCTACATCAGTGAAAAGACAGTTGTAGCCCATTTGACATAATTGAGATACAGAAAGCAAATTGTAATCCAAGGAATCTACAAGAAAAACATTAGAAATGGAATGGTCAGGTGATATAGCAATTTTACCCAATCCTTTGACCAAACCTTGATTTCCATCCCCGAATGTGATGGCTCGTTGGGGATCTTGGTTTTTCTCATAGGAGGAGAACATTTTCTTCTCCCCTGTCATGTGGTTTGTGCACCCGCTGTCGAGTATCCAACTTGAGCCCCCGGATGCATAAACCTACAAAACAATTTTAGTTCTTGACTTTAGGTACCCAAACAGTTTTGGGTCCTTTAGCATTAGAGACAAGAACTTTGGGTACCCAAACACAAGTCTTGGAGCCCTTGTGTTTGCCCCCAACAAACTTGGCAACTATCTTGCCGGATTTGTTAGTAAGCACATAGGAAGCATCAAAGGTTTTAAATGACATGGCATGATCATTTGATGCAGTAGGAGATTTTTTCTTAGGCAACTTAGCACGGGTTGGTTGCCTAGAACTAGATGTCTCACCCTTATACATGAAAGCATGATTAGGGCCAGAGTGAGACTTCCTAGAATGAATTCTCCTAATCTTGCTCTCAGGATAACCGACAGGGTATAAAATGTAACCCTCGTTATCCTGAGGCATGGGAGCCTTGCCCTTAACAAAGTTGGACAATCTTTTAGGAGGGGCACTAATTTTGACATTGTCTCCCCTTTGGAAACCAATGCCATCCTTGATGCCCGGGCGTCTCCCATTATAAAGCATGCTACGAGCAAATTTAAATTTCTCATTTTCTAAGTTGTGCTCGGCAATTTTAGCATCTAGTTTTGCTATGTGATCATTTTGTTGTTTAATTAAAGCCATATGATCATGAATAGCATTAACATCAATATCTCTACATCTAGTACAAATAGTAACATGCTCAATGGTAGATGTAGATGGTTTGCAAGATTTTAGTTCTACAACCTTAGCTTGTAACATGTCATTCTTAGTTCTAAGGTCGGAAATAGTAGCATTGCAAACATCAAAGTCTTTAGCCTTAGCAAGTAGTTTTTCATTTTCAATTCTAAGGCTAGCAAGAGAATCATTCAATTCCTTAATCTTAGCATGTAAATCATCATCATTATTTCTAAGATTGGAAATTGAAACATCACAAACATGAGAATCAACCTTAGCAATTAATCTAGCATTATCATTTCTAAGGTTGACAATTGTTTCATGGCAAGAGCTTAGCTCACTAGAAAGTTTTTCACATTTTTCAATCTCTAGAGCATAAGCATTTTTAACCTTAACATGTTTTTTATTTTCTTTAATAAGGAAGTCCTCTTGAGAATCCAAAAGGTCATCCTTCTCGTGAATGGCACTAACTAATTCATTTAGTTTTTCCTTTTGTTGCATGTTGAGGTTAGCAAAAAGAATGCGCAAGTTTTCCTCCTCATTTCTATCATTATCCTCATCACTAGATGTTTCATATTTGGTGGAGGATCTTGATTTTACCTTCTTTTTGCCGTCCTTGGCCATGAGACATTTGTGGCCGACGTTGGGGAAGAGGAGTCCCTTGGTGACGGCGATGTTGGCGGCGTCCTCATCGTCGGAGGAGTCGGTGGAGCTCTCGTCGGAGTCCCATTCGCGGCACACGTGGGCATCGCCGCCCCTCTTCTTGTAGTACTTCTTCTTTTCTCTCCTCTTGCCCCTCTTGTCGTTATCCCTGTCACTGTCACTTGATAATGGACATTTAGCTATGAAGTGACCGGGCTTACCACATTTAAAGCAAACCTTCTTGGAACGGGGTTTGTAATCCTTCCCCTTCCGTTGCTTGAGGATTTGGCGAAAGCTTTTGATGATTAAAGCCATTTCCTCGTTGTCAAGCTTGGAGGCGTCAATTGGTTGTCTACTTGGTGTAGACACCTCCTTCTTCTCCTCTATTGCCTTGAATGCCACGGGTTGAGCTTCGGATGTGGAGGGTTCATCAAGCTCATTGATCTTCTTCGATCCTTCAATCATGCATTCAAAGCTCACAAAATTCCCGATAACTTCCTCGGGGGTCATTTTTGTATATCTAGGATTACCACGAATTAATTGAACTTGAGTGGGGTTAAGGAAAATGAGAGATCTTAGAATAACCTTAACCACCTCATGGTCATCCCACTTTACGCTCCCGAGGTTGCGCGCTTGGTTCACCAGGGTCTTGAGCCGGTTGTACATGTTTTGTGGCTCCTCCCCTTTGCGAAGCCGGAATCGACCGAGCTCCCCCTCGATCGTTTCCCGCTTGGTGATTTTGGTGAGTTCATCACCCTCGTGCGCGGTCTTGAGTAGATCCCAAATCTCCTTCGCGTTCTTCAACCCTTGCACCTTGTTATATTCCTCTCTACTTAGAGAGGCGAGGAGGATGGTTGATGCTTGGGAGTTGAAGTGCTCGATTTGGGCCACTTCGTCCGTATCATAATCCGCATCCCCTACGGATGGTACCTGCACACCAAACTCAACTACATCCCAAATACTTTTGTGGAGTGAGGTTAGATGAAATTTCATTAAATCACTCCACCTTGCATAGTCTTCACCATCAAAAGTTGGTGGTTTGCCTAGTGGGACGGAAAGTAGAGGTGTGTGCCTTGAAATACGGGAATAGCGCATGGGAATCTTACTATACTTCTTGCGCTCATGGCGTTTAGAAGTGACGGACGGTGCGTCGGAGCCGGATGTAGATGGTGATGAAGTGTCGGTCTCGTAGTAGACGACCTTCCTCATCCTCTTTTGCTTGTCCCCACTCCGATGCGGCTTGTGGGAAGAAGATTTTTCTTTCTTCTCTTTGTGGTGAGAAGAAGATTTCTTCTCCTTCCCTTTGTTGGAGGAGCTCTTTCTCTTCTCCCTCCTTTTGGTCCGGGACTCTTCCGATGAAGTGCTCCCGTGGCTTGTAGTCGGCTTTTCGCCGGTCTCCATCTCCTTCTTGGCGTGATCTCCCGACATCACTTCGAGCGGTTAGGCTCTAATGAAGCACCGTGCTTTGATACCAATTGATAGTCGTCTAGAGGGGGGGCTGAATAGGGCGAAACTGAAATTTACAAATATAATCACAACTACAAGCCGGGTTAGTGTTAGAAATAGAACCGAGTCCGCGAGAGAGGGCGCAAAACAAATCGCAAGCAAATAGAAAGTATGACACGCGGATTTGTTTTACCGAGGTTCGGTTCTTGCAAACCTACTCCCCGTTGAGGAGGCCACAAAGGCCGGGTCTCTTTCAACCCTTCCCTCTCTCAAACGATCCCACGGATCGAGTGAGCTTTCTCTTCTTCTCAATCAAACGGGAACAAAACTTCCCCGCAAGGGCCACCACACAATTGGTGCCTCTTGCCTTGGTTACAATTGAGTTTGATCACAAGAACAAGTGAGAAAGAAAGAAAGCGATCCAAGCGCAAGAGCTCAAAAGAACACGGCAAATCTCTCTCGCTAGTCACTAAAGGCTTGAGTGGAATTGGAGAGGATTTGATCTCTTTGGTGTGTCTTAGAATTGAATGCCTAGCTCTTGTAAGTGGTTGAGAAGTGGAAAGCTTGGATGCAATGAATGGTGGGGTGGTTGGGGTATTTATAGCCCCAACCACCAAACTTGACCGTTGGCTGGGTTGTCTGTTCGATGGCGCACCGGACAGTCCGGTGCACACCGGACAGTCCGGTGCCCCCTGCCACGACATCATTGCCGTTGGATTCTGACCGTTGGAGCTTCTGACTTGTGGGCCCGCCTGGGTGTCCGGTGCACACCGGACAGGTACTGTTTGCTGTCCGGTGTGCCAGCATGGGCGAGCCTGCCATCTGCGCACGCAGAGCCCGCATTAAATGCGCGGCAGAGAGCCGTTGGCGCGAAGATAGCCGTTGCTCTGGAGTCGCACCGGACAGTCCGGTGCACACCGGACAGTCCGGTGAATTATAGTGGACGAGCCGTTGGCTTTTCCCGAAGCTGACGAGTTCCTGAGGCCGACCTCCCTTGGCGCACCGGACACTGTCCGGTGTACACCGGACAGTCCGGTGAATTATAGCGGAGTCTCCTCTGGGAATTCCCGAAGGTGGCGAGTTCGAGTCTGAGTCCCCCTGGTGCACCGGACATGTCCGGTGGCACACCGGACAGTCCGGTGCGCCAGACCAGGGGTGCCTTCGGTTGGCCCTATGTTCTTTTGTTGAACCCAACTCTTGGTCATTTTATTGGCTGAGTGTGAACCTTTAGCACCTGTATAACTTATACACTAGAGCAAACTAGTTAGTTCAATTGTTTGTGTTGGGCAATTCAACCACCAAAATTATATAGGAACTAGGTGTAAGCCTAATTCCCTTTCAATAAGGCCTGCACCGGAATGTCACTGCTCTTGCTGCTGCGGCTATTCTTGCGAATCAGGGGAACTTCTTCTTATTCCTCCTCTTCATCCTCATCAAACGCACAACCGCCAATTCTAGCATCATCATGCCCTCCGATATCGTTCTCGAGTGTGGTGCTCGTCGGGCCATTACCGAGGAGTGATGTCGAGGGACCAGCGTCTTGTTCTAAGCATGATAACTGCCACAGTCTTTTCTTCCTCTTTTTCTCCTCGTTAGGTGCGGCTAGTTAGCTCGGGTGGCGCGATCGTTTGCGACGAGCACCTTCAGGATTCTGAACTTCCTCGTCCTCACCAAGATCTTGCCCAATTGCAACAGCCATCGACTCAGTACGGGCAGAATCAGACGATTCTCTAGCCAGCATGCTGAGAACAGCGTTCACCTCGGCCTCATCAGCACTGGTCGACATCTAGAAATAAGTCTGCCTCTCTGCTTTAGGAAGATTCCAGAATGGAGTGATGAAAGCCTCGATGTCATCTAATGAGGGTCGTGCTCTATGACCCGGACTGCCATCTTGGTTAGGAGGGCTGGAAATGAATTCAGAGAAGGGACTCTGTGGAGGTAGATTCCATGCAGAATAAGATAGGGGAGCACCAGCATTCGAAACCTTGTCCCTTAACATCAAATCAATCCGGCTCAGCAGGTCCCTGTCAGGAATCCGTCTATTGGTAATTCTGGTAGGATCACTGACCTAGTATACAGATAGGCCAGGTACACTCTATCTTTCAGAGGCTGGATGTTCTTGAAGACAAAGTCAACAACAACAGCTTCGGCAGCCAGACCCTTGTCTTTCAGCACACATATTTCGGCAAGTAGCACCCTGGACTCGGCTAAGTCTGAAGCTGTGAGAGACTCTGTCCAGATAGGTGTGCGGATGTCGGCCTGCCTCCCCGATCGAGGGGGGAGGGACTTGTTGTGGTTCTCCATGGTAAACCACTCAAGGCGCCACCCCTTAAGCTGTCCTTCAGATGGATATCGAGGTATCCGACTTTTCTGCCCCGACGAAGCTCCAAGCTGGCACCATAAACAAGTTGATGTTGTCCTTCGACCATCTCGGGCCGACAATGGTAAAGATATTTCCAAAGCCCGAAATGAGGAAGAATTCCAAGGAACGCCTCGCAGAGGTGAACAAACACGACAATATGCAGAATAGAGTTGGGGTTTAAATGTGTAAGATTCAGGGCATAAAAATCGAGGAGGCCACGAAAAAAGGGAGAGGTTGGCAGGGCCAATCCTCAGAGGAGAAAAGGCACGAAGACGATAGCTTCGTGGGTGTCCTCTGTCGAGACCCTAACCCTGCGCCAGATCCGCCAGGAACACAACTCCTTTGGCGGAAGAACACTAGTTTCAACGAGGTGCAAGAGATCAGACTCAAAGACAACAGACATGTGGTTGCTAGCAAACGAAAGTTGGCTATTAGGATTGATGGGCGGAATAATTGGAATAGCAACACTCTGTCTCTTCCTCTTGGGGGCCATCGCAATCTCACAAGCACAAGCAGGCAGGCTCAAGAGTTCAGGAAACAGAGAAGCGGCGGAGGAAAAAGCGATAATAAGGGTTCAGAACTCGAGGGGGCACGTCAGCATAAATATAAGTTGGCTCGATAAGTCGGGCTAAAAAATGCAGATCATAACTCGGAAAAGTGGAGATCACAATCATCACTCGGGCATTACCTCTAAAATTCCAGCGAGCCGCTAATGCGCAAACAAAAGCACGCAACAGTGGATCAGCAAAGAACTGCATTTTTTATTCATACGGGGAGTTTGTCACAAACTTGAAACCGGCTCATTATGAGTTGGCCTCCTCACTCCTTGGTCATTACATTACATTACATTACACTACAATACTACTTACACTACACTAAACTAATACCTAATACTACCTTAATCTACTACTATTTACTACTACTTACTACTACTGATGTTGTTGCTATCTATACTAATATCTAAACCAGCAACATTATGCCGCTGGCCTTGCCATCACAGTCGTTGCCCTTGTCGTCGCCGCCGTCGCCCTTGCCGCCATCGCACCTGCCGTCGCCGTCACCGTTGTAACACACGAGGTGTTTATCGTCTGCTTGACCACGAGTGCGGACTTTAACACGTGATAGCGGTGAATAAAATGGACACTAAATTTTAATCATCTTCGTCTATCACTATTTTTGATATCGTGTCTATCTTCATCTGTCTAAATTGTCGCTAATTTTTTTTTTGCAAAATTAAGACTTCAGTAACCTTTCGAAACAACGAATCCAATATCGTTTGGGTTGAGCCATCGACGTCTTGCCCAAACTTCAATCCTTGAAATCAGATCTGGTTCCTTAAACTTCGTTTGAAATTCTTTCACGCTTGCGTTGCACATGTCTCTCTGTGGTCTAGAATCGTGGCTCGTGGTAGGTGGTAACCGGTGTCTGGACAGCACACAGCCTCTCGCCCACGTGAGCGATGCGTGACGTCGCTTCCGAAAGAATCACACTTTCGATGCCGCATCGATCTCGCGTATTTATTTCGCGATATGTCGAATCTTGTGTCCGTTTAAAATTTATAGATTAAGAGAAATACGAATTCGGAAGCTCAACCCACTTTTATGATTTTATCCCGAACAAATTAATGGGAACTCGTCGAAAATGGTTTTCAGTCCAAAACAAACCAGACCAGTGTAATTAGAACTGAAAGCGAGTAATTGGTAATTAATTTGGTTCGCTAATTCATAGTCCAAAAATAAAATGTGTAGTCTAAATATTTTAGGCGGACTCATTTAAACTCTCACAAACTCTGGAAACTTGATAATTGCATTTAACTTTGTGTAAAGAAACGGGAGAGGGAAAATAGGAAAAATCTTGTCGCAAATATCTCCCTGTCGCCGCCCCTCATCCCTGATTTTTTCAGCCGCCGCACAGTCTTATCCCCTCCGCTCTCTCTCTGATTTTTGTTATCAGTCGCGTCTCTCTCTCCCTCTTCTCCCTGTGCAGCAACGAGCTCCATCCATGGCCGTCGCGCCCTCCCCTGCAGGCAGCCGAGCTCCTCCCATCTCCTCCCCTGCTCGCTTCTTCTCGCGCGCGCTCCTCTACTCACCGCGCCCCTGCTTCCCTCGGCGTCCCTCCCACAGCTGTCTCCCTCCACTGCTCGTCCATGGCGCCTCCCCTGTCCTTGGAGCTCGCCAGCACCAGCACCTCGCTGGTGTTTTCCCCGTCACGCCATGATGCATGGCCGCGTCCTGCGCGCCGCTCGAACCTCACTGTCCATGTCCATCATGCCCTCGGGAAGTCGGGATTGCCTCCCCAGCCGGATGCAAGAGCTTTCTCCTGCATCAACCTCGCCGTCGTCTCGAACATCGCATCGCCGTGGTGCATTAGCAGGACGCCAGAGCAGCACCTGTGTCCTTGCCTCGCCAGTCCGCCCTTCGCCACCGTCGGGTGTTCTTCCTCGGCCGCTCGTGTGTGTCGCACCAAGTCATACTCTCGTTCACATGGTCGTCGTCTTAATCTCGTTTCCCTGCCAATGAGTTTGTCGGGCTGCGCGCCGCTGGGCCACACCCATCCCTGCTCGGCCTTCCTCTGCGCGAGCGTGCAGAGTTGTTCCTGTCGCGTGCTTGTCTTAGCCGAGCACCGTCTTCCCCAGCGTCGCCCGCCTCCTTGTGTCGGCGTCGTATTCTGGTGGCCGAGCATCGTCACCAGCGCTCCTCCCTTAACTTCGGTAGTGCATGCTCTTCTCCAAGCCGACGCTCCGGCAGTCACGTCCTCGGCGGACTCGCGCCCTCCCGGTAGCTCGCGTGCTACCTACTCGGTGAAATGTGAAACCCGGTGGCCGGTCTCGCCTCCGCCGATAACTTTGTTTCGCAGCTCACCTGTTGTTGCGGTGCTGCTATGCCACGACACTCGTGTCGGTGCATCGTCCGTGCCTTATGTTCATGCTGGTGAGGTCTCGTTCTGGCTCTATCGTTTTATTAACCGTCATTTGTGTTCTATTATTGAGTATACGTGTATGTGTATGAGTTTTGTTTGATGTATGAAGTCATTTGTGTTCGGCAAGTCGAAGTTAGCTAAAATCCGAGAAAACCCATAATAGAAGATGTGTATATATTTTAGGTATTTAGGTTGATGAAAATGTCATTTAGGCGAGTAGTGTCTTGGTGGGGGATACAAATGTCTAGGGTAATTTAATTAATTTGATATTTGCGATGTGCTTGCGATCGCAATTGTGGCATAGACAAATCGTATAAAGCTCGGGTTTAAAATACGGTATAGGCGAAGGAGGTTTCAGTAGACAAGTATACGACGTTGGTGAATCGAGGACGTTAAAAATAGGTTTAATATTAAATCAGCTAGCTGACATGTTTTGTTAAGGTAGTTGTGTTAGATTTGACTAATCTTGAGAAGCATGATTGTTGTACTTAGTCATCTGTCGTTGGTCAGTGTACATAAGTACTCTAGATATTTAAGTCACTGAGAAATTAGTTTTACTGAACGCTATGTTATCTATTAATGTTGTATATGTTAGAGTAAATATTGTGATGTTTGATTTAGTTAAGTGGGTAATTCAAGTTAATTAAGACGCACAGTTTAAAGAGTTAATTAGTTTGTTCCTATACTTATTTTAAGTCGTTGGTATTCAATAATGACGAGTCCAAGTTCTATTAGACTTCCGATGAAATACTTTACTAAGGACGATAGTGCGGGTTAAATAATTTATTCTTACTTGATTTCGGAATTAGATCCAATCAGAAAGTAGGACCGTGAGTGTTGTGCTTGGTGTATATAGTTTGCTGTTTCGTGATGTTTGAGCCAGCACCGGATAAGCATAAGAAGCGCGAATATTATAGTTAGTCTTATATCGACAGCTGGCGTTTCCTGTAATTGGTTCTAATGACTTGTTAGTAGTGTGTAATCCTCGACCATGTAACATTGTCTAGTACTGTGCTAGTTCTTTTTATATTCATACATGTGCATTATGCATTCCATTTATGTACGATAATTAATCATGTGATGCAGAAGACAACCCAAGTCGACCCCAAGATAATGTAGAGATTAGACATCTCCGCAAGACGATGTCGTCAGTCGGACCAACCTGAAGATGGATAATCTGAACAAATGTCGAGACAAAGGATGGTCGCCAAGTGGTCGCCACCTAACAAACTCTAACCTAGTGTTATTCCAGACAAGCCCCGATGCATTATCCCTTTCCTTGTGTTTTAAAATCTTTATCACCTTATATGATGCATTAGGTAATAGGAGTTGTGTGCTAAACAATTTATGCATTTCCTTCCTTGGAAAATTGATCACCATTCTTTGATACCCTTTTATGAAAAGGATTTTTACGATGCTTAGCATTGTTATAGAAAAACAAAATGTTTTGTTTTAAAACAAAGGTGATGCTTCACATTGCATGGGGATTTTTTTTAAAGAAAAGACTTGGTGGTGAATCCATCATGGTCGTGATGGGTTCAACATCTGAAAAGATGTACCTCTGTCAGGTACCAAACTTTGGGTTGTAAATAATAAAGACGAGACCGGACGAGTGACTTGCACGAGAAGGAAGTCTCGGTGTAGTGTCTCCGTCTGAGTCGATTAAGGACTGTGTCGATGTAGGCTTAATGATTGAGGACCTTTTAACTGGCCACATGCCTCGTCATGGGTAAGCTTTGCCTCGGTTGGACCAATACCAGAAAGGCCACCACTTAATGGGAGTGGAGAGATGGCAAGTGTAGCGTGTACCCTCCGTGGCAAGAGGCTGGACGATGGTGTATTTGTGCTCTCGGTTGGCGTGAACCCGTTCCGGTCTTGAGAAACCCGGTGGCGAGTTGACATATGCAAGGGTTAAGTGCTACATATGTCGTGTGGTTGGAGATCTCTAGTTGGGTATTAATTGATTCATATCACCGTTACTTCTCGGACATAAAGACTTGGTCACTGCCCTACACGTAGCAATCCAGTGAACTGAAGGGATGCTAAAAGATGGCTAGTGTAGGCCAAGTGCTTGAACTAGGATAGAAAAAACTCTAGATGCAGGTAACTTTACTTAACCTGACAAGTAAAATGAATTCTTAAGGATCCACTCATAGTAAGCTTTTCTGCAAAAGAGTCTTTGAATCTTGTTAAACTTTACCTTGATTCCCAAAAGTCAGCATATCCTTGAGAGTTTTTTCCTTAGACGGGTAAGACTTGCGAAAGTACACTTCGTACTTAAGGTTTTCGAACCCATGTTGTTGCAGGTACTAGATTTGTGCTGTTGTGGATGGTGTTAAGCGCCGGTGGGCACGGCCTTCTTATAGGTTAAAGTAGCTCTTCTATGCTTCTTATTGAGGATTGTCATTGAGCTAGCATATATTTCAAACTTATAAATAATTTATAATATTTCAAAGTTTATTTCTTTGAATCACTTTTGTAATCACTCTGATAAATATAATGTAAAATTTGTTGTAACTTGTAACTTTTTGTAATAAAGAAATTCCACTGCAAAATATTGGTGTGCGACTTGTGTTTACTTAATCTTGCGATCCTGGTTGTAAGTGGTTTATCCGGGGTCCTTGGGACACTCGGACGGATCCTGTTAAGTTATTTGGTGCACATGCATAGCCGTTTGAGGTCTTTGAGACAAGGTTAGGTGCATGTGGGCCCAATAACTTGGGAGGTTTTGCCACAGCTTGTATCAGAGCAGGATTAAGTATAATACGGTCACATACGTATTTTTAAAACAATGTTTTGGTTTTGGAAAACCTATTTTCAACTGAACACATTGTTTGGTTTTGAAAAACTATAATGCTAGCGACATCCTCTGTTAAGCCCTAAATTAAGGACTATCAGGTGGCTTAGATTCAAAACACTAACCCACAACCGGGGGAATATTGCATACATGTGTAATGTTGTTTTTGAGGCCATTCAATATTGAATGGATCGACGCTCAAGTAAGGTGAGATGTGAGAGCATGACCGAATAAATGTCGGTCTAGGGGAGAGCATGAAAAAGCGCTTGATTATATACATGTTACACATATGTATATATAAAAGCTATGATATGGAGTAATTACTTTTCCGGGAATTCAGTACCCCATGGATGTGTATGGGTATACAGACATGGGAATACTGAGAAGTGTAATGTACTTGCAATGATGCACCTATGCTCAGGTAAGAAGGTGAGTTACCATAATGGGCTGCCCTATGGTTAAAGTGTGGCAGCGGCGCCTATGCGTGGCTCGACGCTTAATGAAGAGCTGGCCTCCATATAGAAATATATGGAGTATAAACTGTGATAAACTGTCATGTGTGGATCTTGCATCATGGGAAATGGGTTGTGATGGAATTTTCTGCAGGTACACTAACCTCGAAAACATATGTGTAGCTGACGACTAGCAAACTACCGAGAGAGTCGTATGTATGTCACCGATATAGAACATTACTGCCACATTATGTTGGCAAAAATTTGTGAGGACACATAGGACAAGCATGCATCCTGATTGTTGCATCATGTTTGTCACCTTTGCATGAAAATGCTTCTCTCGCCTTCATTCTAGTAGCCGGTGATTGTAGATAATGTGGTGTAGTGTTGTATTATGAACTCCAATGAAATAGTCGTCCTCCATTCTTTAGGTAATTTGTTTAGGTATTACATGTGTTTGCTCTTGTTCTTGATGTGCCGATAGAATGTTTGTGACATGTTTGCAAAAAACCCCAAGGCTAGTTCATGTCACTTATTTAGTGAACCATGACCCAAATTCGAATTTTCCATTATCACTCCATGACCAAGCTCATACCTATAAATGCTTAGATAATCTTTTTGTTGGATCTAAAATGCACGCAGACTTAAAACAAGAATCTCGAGTCATGTCTCCTTCTAAAACCATTCCCTTGCTCAGTTGATGCAAGTTGAGGTCTCTATTGTATTTGGCCTCTCCTTGCGGATTATCTTGTCGCTTTATCAACCTAACCTAGGAAAGACATGTCCAATCATTTTCTTGAGTTTGATGCCTTTGGTTTCCTCATATCTATCGAAGGCATACCAACTTAATCTTATGATTGTTTTCCCTCGATATCTAATCAGATACTAATCCTTGACCTTGTAATCTTTGCGATGGGCATAAAAATATGCTTAGGGCTGAAATAACGGTCTCCCGTCATACTCCTTTCATCAAGTTTAGGTTATGGCCATGTCTTGTTCATTTCATCGGGCCATGATCTCTTTGGCTCTCTACTTGTAACCATTCTTACAGGTGGAGTCTATTTTTATATATTGCCATCCTTGCTTAGTCTATTTGTGTCGCGCGAGATTTCTTATTGGTTATGTCTGGTAATGGTGTTATGACTAAAACCGATGGTGTCGTGCCGAAACCGAGGGCCTGTTGTGGGTATACACACAAGGTTGTGCTACTCGGCACGCGCTGGTATCACAGTTAGTAGTCATAATCCATTATGGGATTATATCGATATGTTATCTTTGCACAAATTGTTCTTACCACATGAGATTCATTATTGGTGCTAGTTTAGTAATGGTGTCACGATTAATGACTTATGGTGCCGCCGCGAAACTGAGAGCCCCTTGTGAATGTACATGTAAGGTTATGCTGCTTGGCGCATGCTGGTATCGAGGTATCTAGTCATGATTCGTTATGGAATTACATTGATGTGTTATCTTCTGTGGACCTTCCCTTGAAACAATTCCTATGTTGTTTGTCAAGTGATCAAGCAACATCTATCATCTCTGTTGGATCAAAAGGGCATACCACTTTCATGTGTGGTATCTTTTCTTTTGATCTTGGTAGTGACTACTCATACAAGTTCCCTTTACATCCTTTTGTGTAAAGGTGAAGCCTTGAAGCTTTTTAATATTGAGAGACAATTGATTAGTCTTTCTAATCAAAATGGAGATTTGCTTCCCCCGCTGCTGAAATGCAGGAGTTTATCCATTCGCTCTCTTATTTAATTCATGTATTCCCGAACCCAGTCAGTTCATCTCGTATGCAGAAACGGATGAACAACCTGACCAAATGGATTTCTACCCAAATGCATGATCTCTTATTAACAAATGTGAATTCTCAACCCTGGTTTGTCGATGGGTACTAAGAGGACCTACTCAATGTCAAAAGTAGTTCAACAAGTTGGTTTTACTAACTAGTAACTGCATTGTGAACAAAGGTTGAGTTTAGAGATCATTTTATCGAGTTGTCTAAACTCGCTTTAGTTCAGTTTATCCTGAAGAAACCCTTATCAAGATCAAGTGAATGTTATGAACATATGAGTAGATCTTGTGCCATATTGGATTAGATTATGAGCATATGCATCTTAACTCTACATTGTTGGCCGAGGTACTTTGCCATCCTCAGCTAACTGGTAACAGCCTGACCACAGTTCTAGTCGTGTCTCGATCGCCTCACATGTGAATTTTTTAACATGTGTGATTAAGTCGATCCATGTTTAGTGCTTGAAAAAGTGGATTGATCGTGAAGTCAACATCTACAGATCCCTTCGCTGGTGATTTTTCGGGTCTCTATCATTTTTCTCGGACATGGATTCTCTGGCTAACACGAGTTAACTGTGATGTTGTTCGACATCCACACTCGTCTTATGTGCTATGAAGTTCCAATGACCGCTTGTTGGTAAACATCTTTTTGTGTGTTTTACCCAAGAGGTTGCATCTAGTTCTGTTTAAATAAAGTCACATATAAACCGCTCGCTCAACAGACTTAGTTACTACAGTGTCATCAGAAACAACAAACTGAACACATGGAACCTTATATGGGTAAGGCTATACATGTTATATCCACTAGCCAAACAACATCCTGAGATACTCATCTCTGCTTGGAACTACCTTATGTTATCGCTGATACAGATAGGAGTTACATTATTCTCTACTCTTAAAAGTCTTTCACTCCGAATCTCGGCACGAGATTCTTTTAAGGGGGAAGGTTGTAACTAGGGGTGGATAACGAGCCAGCTCGGCTCGGCTCGTCCGAATTCGAGCTGGCTCGTTAAGCTAACGAGCCAGCTCGGCTCGGCTCGTTAAGGTAACGAGCCACAGAGTCAGCTCGGCTCGGCTCGTTTACGAGCTCGAGCTGGCTCGTTTAGCTCGCGAGCCAGAGCAGAAAAAAAATAAAATGTACATAATAATTATTTTTAGTTAATTTCAAACTAATTTAACAATAAAAAATAGTAATTTTACTAATAGTTTCACAAACCACGTCAATATAACATCAAATTAGCACAATTCATCACCCATTAATTCACAATTGACATGCATGTTCATCAGTTTAACCATAATTATATTTGCATTGACCAAATTAACACATAGACATAGTTCATTAATCATTAGTTTAATGCATAGGCCATAGACACCTCACATATATATAACACGTTCATCAATTATTCTGTAAATGATATGCATATAGTTTCGTTTTGCTAGAATATGGTAGCTCGTTTAGCTCGCGAGCTGGCTCGTTAACGAACCGAGCTGGCTCGTTAACGAACCGAGCTAGAATGTCAGCTCAGCTCGTGAAAAAATTCAAACGAGCCGATCCGAGCCGAGCCGAGCTGACCATAAACCGAGCGAGCCAGCGAGCCACGAGCATTTTGTCCAGCCCTAGTTGTAACACCCGAGGTGTTTATCGTCTCCTCGACCACGAGTGCGGACATTAACACGTGATAGCGGTGAATAAAATGGACACTAAATTTTAATCATCTTCGTCTATCACGATTTTGATATCGTGTCTGTCTCCATCTGTCTAAATTGTCACTAATTTATTTTTGCACAATTCAGACTTCAGTAATCTTTCGAAACAACAAATCCAATATCGTTTGGGTTGAGCCATCGATGTCTTGCCCAAACTTTAATCCTTGAAATCAGATCTGGTTCCTTAAACTTCGTTTCAAATTCTTTCACGCTTGCGTTGCACGTGTCACTCTGTGGTCTAGCATCGTGGCAGGTGCTAACCGGTGTCTGGACAGCACACAGTCTCTCACCCACATGAGCGATGCGTGACGTTGCTTCCGAAAGAATCACACTTTCGATGTCGCATCGATCTCACGTATTTATTTCACGATATGTCGAGTCTTGTGTCCGTTTAAAATTTATATATTAAGAGAAATACGAATTCGGAAGCTCGACCCACTCTTATAATTTTATCCCGAACAAATTAATGGGAACTCGACGAAAATGGTTTTCAGTCCGAAAACAAACCAGACCAGTGTAATTAGAACTGAAAGCGAGTAATTGGTAATTAATTTGGTTCGCTAATTCGTATTCCAAAAAATAAAATGTGTAGTCTAAAATGTATTTTAGGCTGACTCATTTAAACTCTCACAAACTCTAGAAACTTGATAATTGCATTTAACTTTGTGTAAAGAAATGGGATAAGGAAAATAGGAAAAATCTTGTCGCAAATATCTCCCTGCCGCCGCCCCTCATCCCTAATTTTATCAGCCATCGCACAGTCTTATCCCCTCCGCTCGGAAAAAAATTTGATGCAGCACTGCTGCAAACCAGAGTGTTTGCAGCCCCTCACAAAAAAAAGTATAGACCCCACTCGCAGCAGCAATAATACAATTAAAACGTTATCTGGTGGACCTGTAGGTGTGGGATCTATCCTTTTTTGTGAGGGGCTGCAAACACTCTGGTTTGCAGCAGTGCTGCACCAAATTTTTTTCCCTCCGCTCTCTCTTTGATTTTTGTTATCAGCCGCGTCTCTCTCTCCCTCATCTGTCATCTCCCTATGCAACAACGAGCTTCATCCATGGCCATCGCGCTCTCCCCTGCAGGCAGCCGAGCTCCTCCCATCTCCTCCCCTGCTCGCTTCTTCTCGCGTGTGCTCCTCTACTCGCTGCGCCCTGGCTTCCCTCGGTGTCCCTCCCACGGACGTCTCCCTCCACTGCTCATCCATGGCACCTCCCCTGTCCTTGGAGCTCGCCAGCGCCAGCACCTCGTCGCTGTTTTCCCCATCACGCCATGATGCATGGCCGCGTCCTGCGCGCCGCTCAAACCTCACCATCCATGTCCACCATGCCCTCGGGATTGCCTCCCCAGCCGGACGCACGAGCTTGCTCCTGCGTCAACCTCGCCGTCCTCTCGGACATTGCATCGTCGTGGTGCATCAGCACGACGCCAGAGCAGCACCTGTGTCCTTGCCTCGCCGGTCCGCCCTTCGCCACCGTCGGGTGTTCTTCCTCGGCCGCTCGTGTGTGCCGCACCAAGTAGTACTCTCGTTCACATGGTCGTCGTCGTCAGCTTGTCTCCCTGCCAACGAGTTTGCCGGGCTGCGCGCCGCTCGGCCACACCCGCCCCTGCTTGGCCTTCCTCTGCGCGAGCGCGCAGAGCTGTTCCTGTCGCGTGCTCATCTTAGCAGAGCACCGTCTGCCCCAGCGTCGCCTGCCTCCTTATGCCGGCGTCGTGTTCTGGTGGCCGAGCATCGTCACCAGCGCTCCTCCCTTAACTTTGGTAACGCATGCTCTTCTCCAAGCCAGTGCTCTGGCAGTCGCGTCCTTGGCAGACTCGCGCCCTCCCGGTAGCTCGCGTGCTACCTACTCGGTGAAATGTGAAACCCGGTGGCTGATCTCGTCTCCGCCGATAGCTTCACTTCGCAGCTGTTGGTCACTTGTTCTCAAAAGCTATGAATCAAGAACAAGGCAACACAAATGTTAATGGTTAAAGACCTTCATCCTTTGTAACATTATCTCCCTTAGGATATAATGATCTTCGGACGAAGGTCATGAAAGACATACCTTCATCATTTCAATATGCAAAGTTATAAACAGGGACATATGAAACACAAAGAGAGCATGAATAATCATTTTAGATCATTAGATTGTTCATATTATCATCATATATCCATGAACAAACATTAATGATGTTTAAATTACATCGGTACCTTCGACTTGATAGATGGAAAAAATCCTGAAGTTACGCGTGAGCGATTACAGGTCAACGTGAACAGTACGGGAGTAGTGTTCACCTATTTATAGGCACGGGACATAGCCCGAACAAAATTACATTTATGTCCTTGATAACTAATCATAACCATGACACAAATTATCAGGGACTAAGCGGTCTTTTCCTCTTTAAGTTGGTGCTTCCCTTCGTCTCAAGCGTGTCATCATGCCGAAGCTCTTTCAATTGTAGCTTCAACATATATCTTCATGTCGTGCTTGCTTGCATATCATCTTGCCGAAGGTGTTTTTGCTTAGAGGACCTTCGGCGGAGAAGAAGGCCCCCAACAGTAGCCCCTTTGCGGTGCTAGATCGTTTTTCGTAACGAGCTCGATCCGCGAAAAAACTCGAAGGCTTTGGAATGCCGAAGGTCCGAAAAACACCTTTCCTGAGATCATTGTCGAGAAACGATTATAATATTCCAGGCGTCGAGCGATCCATCGTTCAGCGAGTGCAGGCGGCCTGGCGGTTCGCCTTCCCCAAGAGCTTCTTCAGAGCGGGGCTGCGATTTCCCCTGAATGAGATGATAGGGGTAGTCCTAAAGAACTTCGAAATATATCTTCATCAGCTGACTCCTAATTCTACTGTTAGGCTCAACGTATTTATCTGGGCCCTCCGAAGCCAAGGGATGAGCCCAAATGCCGAAGCTTTCTGCCGAGTGCATGAGCTGCACTATCAGACGAAGGCCAGGAAAGATGGTCTTCACGAAAATTTTGGTTGTTATAATTTTGCGTATCGAAAGGATACGAAGGCACCAGTCCTCAGCTACCGCACAAAGTGGCCAACCGGCTGGAAAAATGAATGGTTCTATATGAAGGCTGACGAGAAAAACAGGGAGAAGCTAATGACCATGGTCATGCGTCCACTGAGTTTAAGCTTCGGAATGACCCGGCCCTTATGCAATATGCAACTGGGGTCACCCTGTCAACTGGCCGAAGTAGAATTTAGAGTGGTAGCCAAGCAAATCAGTACCAGGGACTTGGTGCAGGAATACTTGGCGAATAGAACATATCCAACGTCAAGTGGCTGGGGAATGCCGAAGAAGAAGGAAGCGGGGAAGAAGCATGAACTTGTTCGTCTTGCTTACCGTTTCAAATTTGAAAAACAATTCAAGAAGCCTTGCAAAGAATGGCTGGACATGATTGAGACCATGTGCAACGAAATACTTGGAAATTATACCTAGAAGGAAGATCAATTGATGACAGCATCCTTCGACACCCGGCCAAAATGAAGGTTGAACCGGGTAATGGACGCCTTGAAATTTGAATACCCTGATTTAGAAAAACTTGACAAAGGTGCCGAAGGGGTGAAAAGAAAAAGGGTTGTCAGCATTCTGAGCAGGCAAGCTGCTAGAATGGTAAAGGAGGACGAGAAAGCTTCAAAGAAGGCAAAAGCTACTCCTGAGCCGAAGGTGGCAGTTTCGAAAAAGAGCAAAGCCGAAGCTCCGGGGCCGGAGGTAACTGAGGCAACGGAAGAAACTCCTTCAACACCTCCTGGTGCTGAAATAGCAGATATCTAAAGGTAATGACTGAATCTTTACCCATCAAGCTGCTAAGTCCTTTGGGGCCAGAACTGACGAAACTTTTACAAAAGAAGGATGAGCCTTCGGCTACAAAGGAGAAGGCTGGCGGGCAGAAAAAACGAAGAATTGTTAATGTCATGCAAGCCATTAAGCGGACGCCACCGCTGGCCTCGGCATCCAAAATAGCACCTACCGCAAGTGCCGAGGCCACTATCGAAGCTGATACCTTTGCCAAAGCTGCAGCTGCTGCCGAAGCTGCCAATCTTGAAAGTACTATGTCAGGAATTGATGAACTTCTTTTGGATATGGCTACGGAAGAGACAGCTATAGAGAAGGTCATGGCCGTAGTGCCTGACAAAAGGAAAAAGATTGTTGATGCTGCTGCAGAAGAAAGGGACTTTGACCTTCGGAACCTGGTGGGTCAAGAATTGTCCGAGGCTAAGAAGAAGGAGCTACAGGAATATGGGATATCCTGTGGCTACCAGCCAGGAGCTATGCTCTTTGGTGGAATGGACGAAGGAGCCTTAAGATGTATTCGCGATCGCGCCGGGGCAAAGATAATCGGCACTCTATCGAAGAGTGTCGGTTTCCCGAAGCTTGAGGTTGATATTAGCGGCTACCGGCGACAACACATCGTCGGCAGTCTGTTTTACTCCAATTTCAAGATAAGGTTCTTTTTGCCTAATTTTCTGTTATTTTTGTGATGAATCGAGGTTTTCGGATGTCAGTTTATTTCGACAGAGTATGCTACTAAGTAAGGCATCGAGGATGCAATAAGACCTCGAAGACAAGAAAAATGAAATCATAATTGAGGGGTTGGAGAGTAAGATCAAGGATTACGAAGCTTCTATAGAGAAGGACTTCCTACTTCAAGCAACAGAGGGCACGCTTGCAGAAATTCAAGCTAAAAATGCTAGATTAAGCGAGGAGCTTCTCCAAAGTCAAACAACCTTAAAAGAAAAATCAGAGAACTTCAAACAAGAGAAGAAAGATCTGCAAGCGAAATATGAAGCTGAAGCTGACAAAAATACGAAGCTGCAGAAATCTTTGAAAGACCTTCGAGATTCATGTTTGAATTTTGGCAACCGCTGCGTGCAACGGTTGAAAGAGGTCTTCAGCTTGGTTGGGGCTAGCTCTGAAGATTTTTCCCCTTCGTCTGAAGAAATACCAAATACCTTCAAACATATTGAAAATGAAGTTGATGCACTTGATGAAGTGATAGCTGGGCATGGTGACTTCTGTGCCTTGCTAGCTTCTCGCAGCACAGTTGCCGCATTCTTGAAGGTCGGTTGCACGCATGCGAAGACAGTAAACAGACCAACCTTCATTCTATCGCCATCAGATTTAATTGATATTCCTAGTGAAGCCCGAAGCATCGGAAATAGATTCATAACTCAGATTTGGGCTAAGGGTGGATGAGAGTTGGTTGGGGACGAAGCCCGAAACTTGCTTAAACCGGTATGAAACTTGTACATGTTGCTTGCCTTATTCTTGTAATTACTTTTTACTTTATACTGTTGTTTGTCTGCAGGATGGTGGTGCCGAAGGTTGATAACCCGAAGCATATTCCGAAGGTTGCTGAAGCTTCTCTTTAGGCCTGCCTGTATAGATCTTTAGAAATATTTGTATTATCTTTGCAAAAAATTATAATCAAGAATTAAACAATACTGTGTATATTTGTCCATACCTTGTAATATATTTTTACCTTTTCATCTATGTACAAATTGCTTTGCTGTGGACGAAACTTGTATCTTTTGAGCCAAAGGCGAAAAACACCTTCCATTCTTTTCGTACACAACGAAGCATGTCCTTGCATAAAATGTGTATGTTTGAAACAGAACTTCTTCGTGTTCATCGAAGCACTGTCGTCGAAGCCGGAGTATTTCTGTTCGTGCTTCATGTTATGATGATGATGATCTTACGAATGTCTGAATGAATGCAATGAATGATGTAATGTGCAAATGAATGTCCCAAACGCACATGAAACCACACCTAGACTCTGCATCCCCTTAGGAACGACTTTGGAGTCTTTAAGCTCTGCATTCCCTTAGGAACGACTTTGGAGCTTCTTCACCTTCTATTTCGGTGATATTTAAGCTCTGCATCCCCTTAGGAACGACTTTGGAGCTTCTTCACCTTCTATTTCGATGACATTTAAGCTCTGTATCCCCTTAGGAACGACTTTAGAGCTTCTTCACCTTATATTTCGGTGGTATTTGGCTCTGCATTCCCTTAGGAATGACTTCTGAGCTTCAGAACTTACACTGCACTCACTTAGGAACGACTTTTTGCAGCTTCGTCATCCTTGGGGTGATTACAGCTCTACATCCCCTTAGGGACGTCTTTTGAGCTTCTCCATATTTTCTTTTGCACTCGATGGTGCAAACTCTGATTTTACATATTACATATTTGGAGGATTTTGGCCCTTGTATTGCATGGGGCTAAATAAGAATGAAAATTACAAACTATGGCGCCATTAAAAACCTTTCTCCCCTCCTGAAAGGAAAAGGGTGCCATAGGAAAAATGAAAAAATTACATCAATTACACATAGTACCGTCGAAGCTCATCCGCATTCCAAGATCTGGGTATGTCGTTGCCGTCCATATCCTTCAATCTGTAAGAACCGGGTCTTGACAAAGATACTACCAGAAAAGGACCTTCCCACTTCAGTTGTAACTTGCCCACTGTATCTGAGTTGACCACTCTCCGAAGCACCAAATGACCTGGATGTTTTTCAATCGAACTTTCTTGTCACGCCATTTTATTGTTTCAGCCTGATACTTATTGATGTGTTGTATGTCCTGAAGTCTGGTCCCTTCTATAGTGTCTTTTGTTATTTGATAATTAGCTTCGTCCTCCACTGAAGCTGTTGTTCTTATTGATCCTGTTTTTGTTTCTTTTGGTGTTATTGCTTCATCACCGAACAGGAGCTTGAAAGGTGTAAAACCTGTTGACCTTGATACAGTTGTGTTGTGGCTCCACACCACTTTAATCAACTCATCTGGCCACTTTCCTCTGGGCTGGTTGAAGATTAACTTCATTATTCCTGTCATTATAATTCCATTTGCTCTTTCTACCAACCCATTTGATTCTGGGTGCCTTACTGATGCAAAATGAATTTTTGTACCAATTCCGTCGCAGAAATCTTTGAATGTTTCAGCATCAAATTGTGTTCCATTGTCCACAGTTATTGCCTTCGGCACGCCGAAGCGACAAACAATGTTTTGCCAAAAGAATTTCTGTATTGTGGCCGAAGTTATTGTGGCTAAGGGCTTTGCTTCGATCCACTTAGAGAAATATTCCACTGCTACAACGATATAGTTCAAATTTCCTTGTGCTGGTGGAAGTGGACCTAACAAATCCAAACCCTACCTTTTGTAACACTCCTGGTGTTACGTGAACTAAAACTCTGACATGTCATCATAAGCATTTGCATTAACTTGCTTGTTACACTTAGAATGCATTTATTAGGTTAAAATTTTCGATTCAAAAGTGTGATGTGATGTGTTGAGTATAGGACTTAGGTTGAAAAACTTGCTTGGAATTATGGATAAACAAAATAATTCCTAAACCGATGACTTGTTGGGAATGAGCTACATATACTAAAGTTGGATCTTAGACTAGAGAGTAACTTTTTTTTATGGATGGATCAAAGGGATGAATCCCTGGAAGAAGCTGAAAAACAGATGAAACTCATTTGAAACCCTAAACTAACCCGAAATGTGGAATTTAAAATCTAGAAGGATTTAGGTAAAAGTTCATATACTAAGGTTGTAGAACTTGGAAAAGTGAACAAATTTTATATCAGGAGAATTCCAAGTTGTGTGGAGAAATTTGGAGTAATTTGCAAAATTTCAGCTTGGGTTTAGTTTGAATTGGGCTGAAAACAGTTTCATATAGCTGTTTTTGGACCCTTATAACTTTTGATCTATGGACTTTTGGTAAGGAGTTACTATAACAAACTTGTAAAGTGACTGTTGGAGAACAATCCTTATTAAGTGTACCAGCCCTAAGACTATATGAAACTGGCTGCAAAAATGGTCCAATTTAGGGCTGGATTTCAGACTTAGTGTAAATGCAAATCCTGAATTTCAGTGTTTTGGTGTAAATTTGGAGCTTTCTATTGCTCTATCCATAGGGTTATAGGTTATGATGATTATAACACAACTATAGAGCTAAATTAGGAGTATAAGTTTGATTAAGGTACTTAGCCCTAAGGCTATTTGGAACCTAGAGAAAAGCTGGCCTAAAGCAGAGCTGTCTGAAAGTGTGGATTTCAGGCTTAGTGAAATTCAGAGTCTGAATTTCAGTAATTTGCGCAAACTTTGGACCTCTATAGTTTGGAATCTATGAGGGTTTAGCTATGGGTCACTATGTAAAACCTGTAGAGGAACTATAGGAGTATAAACTTTATTTAACAACTTTCCCTAGAAACACTTGGAACCCAGGAAAAAGAATGGTTCCAAGTGGTGCTGCTGTGTTTCTGAATTTTCAGATTCTGAATAGTAGCTGAATCTGGAATTCAGTATTGATGGCTGTTTTGGAGCACATTTGTGGCTGTTCTATAATGTTTTATACTATGGTTCTTATAGAGGAATTAAAGACCATATATTGGTGAACAACTTCTTTAAAGGGTGATGGACATGATCCCATACAAGAATTGGAGTAACAACTGCTTAAAGTGGGACTGTGTTGTGGCTGAAACTGAATTATATTCAGTTATTGAAAAACTGAATTTCAGTGAAAGGT
Organism: Zea luxurians; assembly: GCA_029449295.1. Taxonomy (NCBI): domain Eukaryota; kingdom Viridiplantae; phylum Streptophyta; class Magnoliopsida; order Poales; family Poaceae; genus Zea; species Zea luxurians. The sequence goes on along the minus strand of JAOPSE010000005.1, from coordinate 3,604,115 downwards.
GCTGAGTTTGGAGCCCATTTGTCACTGATTCGTGTAGATTTATACTATGGGTTCCATAGCAAAGTTGTAGACCATAGTAAAGTGAACAAGTTTGCTAAAGTGAGATGGACCTGGTTTCACATAAATTTGGGAGTAAAAGTAGCCAAAAAGGTGGACTGTAAGGTGTTGGGATTCAGACTTGAATAATATTTAAGTCTGAATATGTGTGTTTTTACCCAACTTTGGGGCCTTGTGGTAATAAATCCAAAGAGATTTGGGTTAGGCTTCTGTAACAAAATTAGAGACCATCAGAAGGTGGTTAAATGTTCTTAATATAGGTGGGCTTGATCCAATGCAAAAGTTAGGGGAAATGATGCTCAAAGTTGTGCTGTCAGACTAGTGAATTCTGACTGTCGACCAGAGTGGCTAACTCTGAATTTCTGTCTGTTGAGTCAACTTTGGGGCCTTACAGAAGCTATCCTATGTGATTAGGAACCAAATTGGTGTAAGCAAAGTTGGAGAGCTAGTATTCATGAGCAAGTTTTATTAGGAGGGCCTCGCTTGATGTAACATAAATTTAGGAGATAATGGTGCTCAAACTTCCTCTGTCAAAAGGAGAAATCAGATGGGGACTGTTGACTGGAATTCGAAGTTCAGACCAGTAAAAAGCCACCAGTGTAATATAGTTGATTTTTGGGCACCATAACTTCGGATTTATGAAGTTTGAGTCTAAGAACCCTATAGTAACTTTGAAGATCTTTGATTAGTGAACAAGTTCTATTAACAGAGACTAAGCTGTTCTTAACAAATATAGAGAGAAACAGGTGGCTGAACAGGGGGGGTCAGTTGAGTACTGTAGATCCGGATGAACAGAAATATCTGCCACTGATCTTTTCCCTTGCCGTGCTCCACTGTTGTACAAGATTGAGATAGAGATGAGGGAATTGCAGGGATATTCAGAACCTTGGCCATCACCGAAATATCTAAAGTTTGGACTGAAAAATATCTGCTTCAGTGAAACCTTATCTGCCTACGCTCTGCCGTGGTGCACTCCACCATATCCCTGCCTTGCTGTGCTCAAGAGACCAGCGTCGATCTTTCAGGATTGAGCCACGCATCCATACCCATGCGTTCACTGGCACCTCCAGAGCCCCTCTCGCTGTAATCCCATGAACCCAGACATCGCTTGGTCTTTTCCCTGCCCATTTAAGAGTAACCGAAGGGGGGGGGGGGAGGGAGTAAAGGAAAGATCCTTGCCTCTGTCGTAAGCTGCTTTGTGTGACTTCAACGCAGCATGGTTGCCTTCGCTTCCCCAGACTATATCCTGGAAACGCCGCATATTAGTCCGCGAATTGCCCCTGTGTCGACCCACCAAACTTCTATTGGTTTGACGCTGGTTCACGTAAGCATTGTTTCTTGCGTAATCTACTAGTGCTCCCCGTTCCCTTAGTTGAACCCTCTTATGTTAATACCTTGTAGACGGGTGCCGCAGACCCGGAAACCCATCGTGGGCGTGGGTAAGTCGCTATAGGGATTTACGAGCTGAATCCATGCCCAAGACCATTCGGTTTGGGTCAGGGTTAGGTAGCGGGTGTTCGAAGGGTGCTCGAGCTCTCCGTCGTCGTGGCAAGGCTGGATGTTCATCAGCGCCGCCAATCGGACTCGGGGACGCGATTTTGGAAGGCGAAAGAATTGTGAGGGGGGGCTTATGTGTTATTGTCAGCGACACAGCCAACAGTGACCGATACTCGAACTCGTTTAGGCGATGTAGCGAGGGCTCTTGTGCAAAGGTGCCGGGCGGACGCGGGGCGCCGACCGTGGGCTAGCTTCGCCCTGTGCGCAGCCTGTCTGGGCTAGGTTTTAGCCCAGCACTGTACATTGTTTTCCCTTTTCTTTTGATAGAGAACTTGTAAACTGTGCCAGAAATTGTAGAAAAATGCAAAAATAGTGAGATCAACTTTGTTGGATGTCTAAATTCATGAACTCTCAGATAAAAATGGTTTTAGGATTTTTAGATCAGTTAGCAAATTTTAAGTAAATCAAAGGTGCATTTGGAAGGATTATTAGAATTTTAGAAATAAGAGTTGAGCACCAAAAATCATGGAAATTTTTGGAGAAACTTGTTATCAGAAGCTGATCACTTGGTAAAAGTTTGGGGTTGTTTGGAAGCTTTTTGCTCTAGAAACCTTGTAAACCCTGAAATGAAGTGGTTAATCCCTAATCAAGTGTGGATTAGTGCTTTGGAAAGGAGCTAATTTATTTAGGGAAGAGATGAAGTGCTTAAGAAGTTTTAAGCTTTTGGATGAGATATAAGTTAGATTAGTTCCCTGGTTTACTTAAGTGAATTCAAATTGGTCACTTTAATCGAGTGTTAAGTAGAAATATGTGTATTCTTGTCATGTGCTTTAGTTGTAGTGTTTCTGTTCCCCATCTCTCTTTTTGAAAGTTTGCATTTCATATCATAACATAAGCATACATGTATTTGTAATTGACTTGTAGAACACCTAGAAGAAGTGGTGTTTAAGTCTAGTGAAATGTACATTAAGTTTATAGGAGTTGCTTGGAAACTATTGGATGCATTGCCTACCTTGATATCCATACCTTTATAGATACTTCTGATGAAGTATCAAAATATGATTTACAAAAATGCTTAGCCCTGCTTAGATCTTATGGATAGAGGTTGTCTTTTGCATTAATGCCTAGCTTAGGGGTTATCCTGAGGAACGATGACTTCTACCTGCAAGAATATTTTCATTGGTAGCATGGTGGGATCTTACTGCAAAGTTCCCTATAATGCTTTTCATCCTAAGGAACACAAAACAATCCTAAGGGTGGAAGTACTTAACTCGAGACTTGGGCTAGGAACAGGTGATGCTCCACCCAGGTTAATTAAGGATTGGATGCGTATTTAGGCCTATATGATCAAGGACTATCTTAACTGGACACATGTCCTAGATATGGGACAGGGTAAGCTTGAACCCGGTTATTCCATACGTGAAAAGACAACCGCGCACTGGGCGTGGGAGAGGGTGGGAGTTGCGTGTACCCTCCTAGCTAGAGGCTGGATGGAGGAGTACTGTGCTCCCGGGTAGCGCGGACCGGTTCACGTTGTGAAGGATCTGTGGGAGTGGTTGACATATGCAAGGGTTAAGTTCTACATATGTCGTGTGGTTAGAGATCCTCAGCTTATTAAATCGATTCGGATCGCCTTTATATCCCCGGACAGTGGAGACTTGATCTCTGACCTGCAACCTAAGTCAGGATGTAAACATTATGAATAAAAATGATGTTGTATTGATGAGATGGTGAAATTAGACTAGATGCAACTAGAGTCTATTAATATTTAATCTGGCGTTAAAATATTGAAAGTAAGGACTCACTTTAGTAAGCTATTTCTGCAAAAGTATCTAATTTGATTCTTGCTAAAGCCTTTTCCTTGATTCCTATTTAACCAGCATATCCTTAAGAGTCCTTTTTCCTTAGTCGGGTAAGACTTGCGAAAGTACACTTCGTACTCAGGGTTTTCGAACCCATGTTGTTGTAGGTGATGAGGAGTACTTTATGTGTTCCTGAGGCTGAAAGGCGTTTCCAGTTCTGGGGGAGGATTAGTTAGGCTTGTGTATAAGCTTTGGAGGGTTCCTACCTTCCTGCTAATGTAATAAGTTATGCACTTTGAGTATATCAAGACTTGTAATAAATGTAACTCTTCCTATGTAATAACCTTCAGTTTTACAAATAAAAAGAATGTTTTGTAAAGTCTTCCGCTCTTATCTCTGAAGTGTGTGTATCAAATGTGATTACTGTAATATGCATGTATGGTGGGAGATTCTTGGGATGATGAGTTCAAGTTGGCGAACTCGATAGCCTTGTTAAGTTACATGGTACAAGTGCATAGCCATCTGAGGCCGTTAATGTCAAGGATTGGTGCGCGTGGGCCCGATAACTTGGGAGGGCTTTCTCAGATTGGTATCGGAGCGATCCCACATTAGCATGGATATTAAAGTAATCCTTTGATAGACTTCAAAAGGATTTTGAGTCCAAATTATTTTGAAAAACTTAAGAATGTATGATCAAATCCTGATAGTCGAAGTGCAAATATTATATCCTTAAGTTAAGGACTATAAGGTGGCTTAGTATAGGATGCTAACCACTAACCCACAACTATAATGCAATTTTCTGCAGGTACACTAACTAAACCCTAGGGAAGTGCGACTAGTGATCAATAACGGAGTGAGTAGGTATGCCACCGCCATAAAACGTGATAGCCACTATATGTGGGCAAGAGTAGCAAGGACGAATAGGACGAGCATGCATCATGTCATACAACTTTGAGTTAAACCCCCTGTGTAGCTATTCTAGTACATGTTTCATCTACCATGTTCATACACCTTTAGTAAATAGAGTGTATATGTTGTTCTTCTCTATAGATGGATCAACAAGAAGCGCCTACAGGAGTTGGAGAGTTTCTACGAGACTTTGGTATTCCTATGGTCCTATGGCGACTACTTCAAGAAGTTGGATATACCGAAGCACCCAAGTACCAGTGGTCGCGCACTATTCTTAGAGGACAACCATGGTATGAGGTAGTAGTGTGTATTCCAGAACGTGCTAGAAAACCATCTTGGCCACATTGGATGTTCAATGCTGAAGGAATGACTCCTTGGGAAGGTGCTCAGGTAGCTACTTTAGAGGTGTTGACAACCATCTGTTACCAGAAATGGGAAGAAATACAAGTGACGTCTATGAGGTTGTTCCCTGCAGTTGCCTTAAGTGACCCAGTTGTGTATCATCACCAAGCCCGATTAATGGAAAGCATTCCCATTGGGCAGGATTCTGTTGAATCGGCATCTGCTCGAGTTTTGATGGCTGTGCTAGAGTTACAGCTTACTCGAGGGCGCAGTCGTCAAATGTGGTAGCAGTTATACACTGGGAGTTATGCAACATTTAAGATGATGGAAATGGCCAAGAATAGGGCTTGTACTCAGGCACAAGAACAGCTTGAAGAAACAAAGATTCAAGTTGAGCGAATTGTTGGACTAGAGCATCAGGTAGTAGAACTGTAGGCACAACACCAAGCGGATCAGAATCGCATCAAGGAACTTGAGCATCAGCTGACTAATGCTCATTCAAAATCTAAAGTTTTGATTCAGCAACAAGAAGATACTCACTCGTATGCTATTACGGTTAGGGAAGAACTTAAGGAAACCATGGGCTTCCTAGGTCATCATGATCAGGTGCTTGAGGAGTTGCATCGTACCTATCCGATGGAATTTCAAACAGCGCAGCGACTGATCAACCATCTGCAACAAATGATGCATATGCTCAATGTTGCCTTTTATTCTGCCACAACACCAACAGACTAAAAGGTACCTATGGAGCATGGAAACAGACATCTGGCAGATGTGATAACCGGAGAAGATATAGCAGGCAACTTAATCCTCGTTAGGCAATGTACCTATGTAAATTAGTTTTGAAAGGTAGATGTAAGGTAGACCCATATGGCAATGTTAGCTAGTAAAAACAGTTTAAACTTTGTTGTAAAGAGTTTTTCCTGTTTCACCTGGATCAGGTAACCTGTGAGTTTGCCTATGGCTATGATGTAAGAAAGAACTGCCTGTTTCATAGGCAACTGTTAATATCTATAGCCGTTTGTCGAATTCCAAGAGTTAAAATGGCTATTCCTTTTGATATTCCTTGTGAATGCACATGTGTGAATGAATGACTTGGCACACGCTGGTACCATAGTTTCTGGTTGTGTTTCGTGATGAGATGGTACCACCGTGATTTCCCATGTGAGTCTGTTGAACAAGAAATGGAAAATGGATAAACGTTATCCAAAATAAATTAGATGCAACATCTTGAGTAAAACACACAGAAAGAGATTTATCCCCGAGTCATCATTGGAAGTTCGTAGCATCTGGGACGAGTGCAAATGTCGAGCGACATCGTGGTTAAGCGAAACAGAACACCTCCCCTGCCTTGTAAGAGAGATTAGGAAATAAGTCAGTGACACGTTTTCTTTTCTGTTACTAAGTCTAGATTTTTAAATCTCGGGACGAGATTTCTTTTAGGGGGGAAGGCTGTAACACCCATGGTGTTACCTGAACTAAAACTCTGACATGTCATCATAAGCATTTGTATTAACTTGCTTGTTACACTTAGAATGCATTTATTAGGTTAAATTTTTCGATTCAAAAGTGTGATGTGGTGCGTTGAGTATAGGACTTAGGTTGAAAAACTTGCTTGGAATTATGGATAAACAAAATAATTCCTAAACCGAGGACTTGTTGGGAATGAGCTACATATACTAAAGTTGGATCTTAGACTAGAGAGTAACTTCGTTTTTGATGGATGGATCAAAAGGATGAATACCTGAAAGAAGCTGAAAAACAGATGAAACTCATTTGAAACCCTAAACTAACCCCAAATGTGGAATTTAAAATCTAGAAGGATTTAGGTAAAAGTCCATATACCAAGGTTGTAGAACTTGGAAAAGTGAACAAGTTTCATATCTGGAGAATTGTAAGTTGTGTGGAGAAATTTGGAGTAATTTGCAAAATTTCAGCTTGGGTTCAGTTTGAATTGGGCTGAAAACAGTTTCATATAGCTGTTTTTGGACCCTTATAACTTTTGATCTATGGATTTTTGGTAAGGAGTTACTATAACAAACTTGTAAAGTGACTGTTGGAGAACAATCCTTATTAAGTGTACCAGCCCTAAGACTATATGAAACTGGCTGAAAAAGTGGTCCAATTTAGGGCTGTCAGATTTCAGACTTAGTGTAAATGCAAATCCTGAATTTCAGTGTTTTGGTGTAACTTTGGAGCTCTCTATTGCTCTATCCATTGGGTTATATGTTATGATGATTATAACACAATTATAGAGCTAAATTAGGAGTATAAGTTTGATTAAGATACTTAGCCCTAAGGCTATTTGCAACCTTGAGAAAAGCTGGCCTAAAGCAGAGCTGTCTGAAAGTGTGGATTTCAGACTTAGTGAAATTCAGAGTCTGAATTTCAGTAATTTGGGCAAACTTTGGACCTCTATAGTTTGGAATCTATGAGAGTTTAGCTATGGGTAACTATGTAAAACCTATAGAGGAACTATAGGAGTATAAACTTTATTAAGCAACTTTCCCTAGAAACACTTGGAACCCAGGAAAAAGAATGGTTCCAAGTGGTGCTGCTGTGTTTCTGAGTTTTCAGATTCTGAATAGTAGCTGAATCTGGAATTCAGTATTGATGGCTGTTTTGCAGCTCATTTGTGGCTGTTCTATAAGGTTTTAGACTATGGTTCTTGTAGAGGAATTAAAGAACATATATTGGTGAACAACTTCCTTAAAAGGTAATGGACATGATCCCATACAAGAATTGGAGTAACAACTGCTTAAAGTGGGACTGTGTTGTGGCTGAAACTGAATTATATTCAGTTATTGAAAAACTGAATTTCAGTGAAAGGTGCTGAGTTTGGAGCCCATTTGTCACTGATTCGTGTAGATTTAGACTATGGGTTACATAGCAAATTTGTAGACCATAGTAAAGTGAACAGGTTTGCTAAAGTGAGATGGACCTGGTTCCACATAAATTTGGGAGTAAAAGTAGCCAAAAAGGTGGACTGTCAGGTGTTGGGATTCAGACTTAGAATAATATTTAAGTCTGAATATGTGTGTTTTTACCCAACTTTGGGGCCTTGTGGTAATAAATCCAAATAGATTTGTGTTAGGATTATGTAACTAAATTAGAGACCATTAGAAGGTGATTAAATTTTCTTGATATGGTTGGGCTTGATCCTATGCAAAAATTAGGGGAAATGATGCTCAAAGTTGTGCTGTCAGACTAGTGAATTCTGACTGTCGACCAGAGTGGCTAACTCTGAATTTCTGTCTGTTGAGTCAACTTTGGGGCCTTACAGAAGCTATCCTATGTGATTAAGAACGATATTGGTGCAAGCAAAGTTGGAGAGCTAGTATTCATGAGCAAGTTTTATTAGGAGGGCCTCGCTTGATGTCACATAAATTTAGGAGATAATGGTGCTCAAACTGCCTCTGTCAAAAGGAGAAATCAGATGGGGACTGTTGACTGGAATTCGAAGTTCAGACCAGTAAAAAGCCACCAGTGTAATATAGTTGATTTTTGGGCACCATAACTTCGGATTTATGAAGTTTGAGGCTAAGAACCCTATAGTAACTTTGAAGATCTTTGATTAGTGAACAAGTTCTGTTAACAGAGACTAAGCTGTTCTTAACAAATATAGAGAGAAACAGGTGGCTGAACAGGGGGGGTCAGTTGAGTACTGTAGATCCGGATGAACAGAAATATCTGCCACTGATCTTTTCCCTTGCCGTGCTCCACTGTTGTACAAGATTGAGATAGAGATGAGGGAATTGCAGGGATATTCAGAACCTTGGTCATCACCGAAATATCTAAAGTTTGGACTGAAAAATATCTGCTTCAGTGAAACCTTATCTGCCTACCCTCTGCCGTGGTGCACTCTACCATATCCCTGCCTTGCTGTGCTCAAGAGACCAGCGTGGATCTTTCAGGATTGAGCCACGCATCCATACCCATGCGTTTACTGGCACCTCCAGAGCCCCTCTCGCTATAATCCCATGAACCAGACATCGCTTGATCTTTTCCCTGCCCATTTAAGAGCTTGTTCGGTTAGCTCTCAATCCATGTGGATTGAGTGGGATTGGGTTGGTTTAAATCCCAACTAAGTTAAACTCCTTCTTAATTTTTTCCAATCACATCTAATACATGAGTAACGGGATTAACCGAACAAGGCCTAAGAGTAACCGAAGGGGGGGGGGAGGGAGTAAAGGAGAGATCCTTGCCTCAGTCGTAAGCCACTTTGTGTGACTTCAACGCAGCATGGTTGCCTTCGCTTCCCCAGAGTATACCCTGGAAACGCCCAAGCCTCTAGCCAAGTGGCTTCGCGTGTCTGGTGACCACGTCGCCGACGCCTCAACTTCACGTGGCCAGGCGAACACAGTATGGTTCGATGCCTCTAATTTAATGTTCTAATGTCCGTTTATGTTGGTGAAGCTCACCGAAGTGGCCGTTTGGTCATTGCTATTCTGGATAGGTCGGAACGCAAGCTCGATGCCGCATATTAGTCCGCGAATTGCCCCTGTGTCGACCCACCAAAATTCTTTCGGTCCGACGCTGGTTCACGTAAGCATTGTTTCTTGCGTAATCTAATAGTGCTCCCCGTTCCCTTAGTTGAACCCTTGGTGTTAATACCTTGTAGACGGGCGCCGCAGACCTAGAACCCCATCGTGGGCGTGGGTAAGTCGCTATAGGGATTTACAAGCTGAGTTCATGCCCAAGACCATTCGGTTTGGGTCAGGGTTAGGTCTAGTGGGCGTTCGAAGGGTGCTCGAGCTCTCCGTCGTCGTGGCAAGGCTGGATGTTCATCAGTGCCGCCAGTCGGACTCGAGGACGCGATTTTGGAAGGCGAAAGAATTGGGGGGGGGGGCTTATGTGTTATTGTCAGCAACACAGCCAACAGTGACTGGTACTCGAATATTTTCATTGGGAGCATGGTGGGATCTACCTAGCTTAGGGGTTATCCTGAGGAAGGATGGCTTCTACGTGCAAGAATATTTTCATTGTGAGCATGGTGGGATCTTACTGCAAAGTTCTCTATAATGCTTTTCATCCTTAGGAACACAAAACAATCCTAAGGGTGGAAGTACTTAACTCGAGACTTGGGCTAGGAACAGGTGATGCTCCACCCATATTAATTAAGGATTGGATGCGTATGTAGGCCTGTATGATCAAGGACTATCTTAACTGGACACATGCCCTAGATATGGGACAGGATAAGCTTGAACCCGGCTATTCCATACATGAAAAGACAACCACACACTGGGCGTGGGAGATGGTGGGAGTAGCGTGTACCCTCCTGGCTAGAGGCTGGACAGAAGAGTACTGTGCTCTCGGGTAGCGCGGACCGGTTCACGTTGTGGAGGATCTGTGGGAATGGTTGACATATGCAAGGGTTAAGTGCTACATATGTCGTGTGGTTAGAGATCCTCAGCTGAGTAAATCGATTCGGATCGCTGTTATATCCTCGGACAGTGAAGACTTGATCTCTGACCTGCAACCTAAGTCAAGATGTAAACATTATGAATAAAAATGATGTTGTATTGATGAGATGGTGAAATTAGACTAGATGCAACTAGAGTCTATTAATATTTAATTTGGCGTTAAAATATTGAAAGTAAGGACTCACTTTAGTAAGCTATTTCTGCAAAAATATCTAATTTGATTCTTGCTAAAGCCTTTTCCTTGATTCCTATTTAACCAGCATATCCTTGAGAGTCCTTTTTCCTTAGTCGGGTAAGACTTGCGAAAGTACACTTCGTACTCAGGGTTTTCGAACCCATGTTGTTGTAGGTGATGAGGAGTACTCTATGTGTTCCTAAGGCTGGAAGGCGTTTCCAGTTCTGGGGGAGGATTAGTTAGGCTTGTGTATAAGCTTTGGAGGGTTCCTACCTTCTTGCTAATGTAATAAGTTATGCACTTTGAGTATATCAGGACTTATAATAAATGTAACTCTTCCTATGTAATAACCTTCAGTTTTACAAATAAAAAGAATGTTTTGTAAAGTCTTCCGCTCTTATCTCCGAAGTGTGTGTATCGAATGTGATTACTGTAATATGCATGTATGGTGGGAGATCCTTGGGATGATGAGTTCAAGTTGGCGAACTCGATAGCCTTGTTAAGTTACACGGTACAAGTGCATAGCCATCTGAGGCAGTTAATGGCAAGGATTGGTGCGCGTGGGCCCGATAACTTGGGAGGGCTGTCACACCTTTGTAGTGGCCAAGTTGGATGTATTAACTGGGTTTAGAGACGAAGGTTGTTTCTGGTCTTTTGCACATCTTTGGCAATTTTCATATTTTTGAACCAGATCTGTTGCATCCGAAGCTGCCTTCGGCCAGTAAAATCCTTGTCTGAAAACCTTCCCCAGCAAAGGCCTAGACCCAATATGAGACCCACATAAACCTGCATGTATTTCCTTCATGAGTTCTTGACCTTCGGTTCTGGATAAACACTTGAGTAGTGGAGAGCAGACTCAATGTTTATATAACTCCCCTTCTATAATCACATAAGGTCATGTTCTTGCTTCCATTCTTTTATTATAAACTTCGTCATCCGAAAGACAGTTACCTTGGAGGAAAGATATAATCTCAGTCCTCCAATCTTCACTATGCACAGGTGATATTGCAAGCACTGCTCTCTCCATAAGCTCGACTGAAGGTGCTTTTATTGTCTCAAAGAACACTTCCGAAGTCAAAGGGAGCCCCTGTGCCGCTGATTTAGCTGGCAAATCTGCATGCTCATTTTCCCCCCTTGGAATATTTTTTACAGAAAATTCTTCGAAAGAAGCCTCCAATCTTCGGACTGCATCCAAATATTTTTCAAGCTTCGGATCCCTTGCCTTGCTGCTTTTGTCTACATGGCCAGAAATAACTTGGGAATCAGATTTAAGGATTGCCCTTCTTATTCCCATTGCCTTTAGCTTCCGAAGCCCTAACAGAAGAGCTTCGTATTCGGCAATATTATTGGTACAACTAAAGTCCAGCCTTGATGCGTAGCATGTCCTGACTTTAGAGGGTGCTACTAGAACAGCAGCCGCTCCTGCGCCGAAGGTTCCCCAAGAACCGTCACAGAATATCATCTAGGCTTCGGTATCTTTTGTTGCTTCTTCTCCCTTAGCCCCTAGCGTCCAATCAACAATGAAATCTACTAACGCCTGAGACTGAATTGAGGATCTATGTACATAATCAATGGTGAATTCATTGAGTTTCGCAGCCCATTTTCCAATTCTTCCTGTAGCTTCTCTGTTTCTCATTATATCCTTCAGAGGTTGTGATGAAGGGACTATTATATGATATGCTTGAAAATAATGCCGAAGCTTTCTGGAGGCCATTAACACAACATACAACACCTTCTCCAATTCTGTGTAATTTTTCTTTGATAAACTAAGTACTTCAGAGACGAAGTACACTGGTGCTTGTCTTTTTACTTGGCCATCCTGCTTCTCCTGTACAAGTGCCGCATTGACTGCAGAATGGGAGGCAGCCACATACAGGAGTAACGAAGTTCATGATGAAGGTGGAGTTAGTGTTGTCAAGTCTATCAGGTATTGCTTTAACTCTTCGAAAGCCTTCTGTTGAGCCGGACCCCATTGAAAAACTTCGGCTGACTTTAATATTTCAAAGAATGGTAGATTCCTCTTTGCCGATCTTGATATAGATCTATTCAGCGATGCTAGCCTTCCTGCCAATCGTTGAGCCCCCTTCTTTGAATTTGTCTGCTCCATACGAAGGATAGCTTCGATCTTACTTGGTTTAGCTTTGATACCCTTGTTGATACCAGACAACCAAGGAACTTGCCCTTTACTCCAAAAACACACTTTTCTGGATTTAACTTGAGACCAGCTTGCCTGAAATTGGCAAACGTCTCTTGCAAATCGGCAATATGATTTTCTTGTTTCGTGCTTTTTACTATGATGTCATCAACATAAGTTAGCACATTCCTGCCTATTTGAGAGTGAAGGACCTTAGCTGTCATTCTGCTGAAGCTTCGTCCAGCATTCTTGAGCCCCTCAGGCATCCAAAGGTAACAATAAGTACCACTGGGAGTTATGAAGCTTGTCTTTGGCTCATCCTCTTTCTTCATCCAAATTTGGTGATAGCCTGAGTAGCAGTCCAATAAGCTCATGAGTTCCGAAGAAGCTGCTGCATCTACAAAGGAGTCTATTCTTGGCAAAGGGAACTCGTCCTTCGGACATGCTTTGTTGAGATCTGTGAAATCAATACACATTCTCCATTTCCCATTGGCCTTCTTCACCATAACAGTGTTGGCTAGCCACTCTGAATATGTTACTTCTCTGATGACACCAGCACTAAGAAGTCTCTTTACTTCATTCCGAGGACCTTCGGCTTTATCCTCAGACATTTTCCGAAGTCTTTGCTTTCTTGGCCTGAAAGATGGGTCCACATTGAGTGAATGCTCAATGACATCTCTGTTAACACCATAGAGATCGTTAGCTATCCAAGCGAAAGACATCTTTGTTGTTGAATAAAAATCTTAGCAGGGTCTTTTCTTGTTCACCAGATAATTGAGATCCCAGCAGTACCTTTTGGTCTGCTATATCTTCACACAGGAGCATAGGCTTCGGTTGATCTGCCGAAGCAGCCTTCTCTCTCTTTTGTGCTTATATTGCTGACAAGCTTCGGCTTCATCTATGTTATGGATCGCCTTTGAATCCGTCCAACTCCCTTCAGCCCTCCTAGCAGCTTCTTGACTCCCATGAACAACAATGGGCCCTTGTTCCGAAGGTATCTTCATGCATAAGTATGTTGGGTGGAGTATTGCTTCCAAGGCATTAAGCGTCCCTTGACTGATGATTGCGTTGTATGGGTACTCCATGTTAACAATATCAATGACAACTTGTTCAGTTCTTGTGTTGTGGATGTAACCGAAGGTAACTGACATTGTTATTTTGCCGAGTGCCACAATCTGTCTTCCTCCGAAGCCACAAAGAGGGTGTGTTGCATCATGTATCTTGTCTTCTAGTTCTTGCATTTGTCTGAAAGCCTTTGCAAAGATGATGTCCGCTGCATTGCCTGTGTCAACCAGGACGTTGTGGACCAGAAATCCCTTGATGACACAAGATATAACCATAGCATCATTGTGAGGATAGTCTTTAAGCTGAAGATCTTCCTGGGAGAAGGTGATTGGGATGTGAGACCATTTGGATCTGATGAAGGGTCCTTGCACCCCAACATGCTGCACTCTTCTTTGTGCTTCCTTCTTTTGCTTCTTGTTGGCAAGTTCTGAGCTTGAACCACCTGTGATTGGGAGCGCCAACTTCATGACCGAAGGTGCCACAGCTTGGTTGTTGTACGAAGCCATCGTCACAACAGTGGAAGTGAGTTCACCGAAGGTGGGCACCAATGTTGGTCACTTGTTCTCAAAAGCTATGAATCAAGAACAAGGCAACACAAATGTTAATGGTTAAAGACCTTCGTCCTTTGTAACATTATCTCCCTTAGGTTATAATGATCTTCGGACGAAGGTCATGAAAGACATACCTTCATCATTTAATATGCAAAGATATAAACAGGGACATATAAAACACAAAGAGAGCATGAATAATCATTTTAGATCATTAGATTATTCATATTATCATCATATATCCATGAACAAACATTAATGATGTTTAAACTACATCGATACCTTCGACTTGACAGAAGGCAAAAATCATGAAGTGACGCGTGAGCGATTACAGGTCAACATGAACAGTACGGGGGTACTGTTCACCTATTTATAGGCACGAGACACAGTCCGGACAAAATTACATTCGTGTCCTTGATAACTAATCATAACCATGACACAAATTATCAGGGACTAAGCGGTCTTTTCCTCTTTAAGTTGGTGCTGCCCTTCGTCTCAAGCGTGTCATCATGCTGAAGCTCTTTCAATTGTAGCTTCGGCATATATCTTCATGTCGTGTCTGCTTGCATATCATCTTGCCGAAGGTGTTTTTGCTTAGAGGACTTTCGACGAAGAAGAAGGCCCCCAACAACAGCTAACCTGTTGTTGTGGTGCTGCTATGCCACGACACTCGTGCCGGTGCATCGTCCGTCCCTTGTGTTCGTGCTGGTGAGGTCTCGTTCCGGCTCTATCATTTTATTAACCATCATTTGTGTTCTATTATTGAGTATGCATGTATGTGTATGAGTTTTGTTTGATGAAGTCATTTGTGTTCGACATGTCGAAGTTAGCTAAAATCCAAGAAAACCCATAATAGAAGATGTGTAAATATTTTAGGTATTTAGGTTGATGAAAATTTCATTTAAGCGAGTAGTGCCTTGGCGGGGGATATGAATGTCTAGGGTAATTTAATTAATTTGATATTTGCGAATTGTGATGTGCTTGCGATCGCAATTGTGGCATAGACACATCGTATAAAGCTCGGGTTTACAATACGGTTTAGGTGAAGGAGCTTTCAGTAGACAAGTATACGATGTTGGTGAATCAATGACATTAAAACTAGGTTTAGTATTAAATCAGCTAGCTGACATATTTTGTTAAGGTAGTTGTGTTAGATTCGACTAATCTTGAGAAGCATGATTGTTGTACTTAGTCATCTATCATTGGCCAGTGTACATAAGTACTCTAGATATTTAAGTCGCTGAGAAATTAGTTTTACCGAACGCTATGTTATCTATTAATGTTGTATACGTTAGATTAAATATTGTGATATTTGATTTAGTTAAGTGGGTAATTCAAGTTAATTAAGACGCACAGTTTAAAGAGTTAATTAGATTGTTCCTATACTTATTTTAAGTCGTTGGTATTCAATAATGATAAGTCTAAGTTTTATTAGACTTCCGATGAAATACTTTACTAAGGATGGTAATGCGGGTTAAATAATTTATTCTTACTTGATTTCGGAATTAGATCCAATCAGAAAGGAGGACCGTGAGTGTTGTGCTTGGTGTATATAGTTTGCTCTTTCGTGATGTTTGAGCCAGCACCGGATAAGCATAAGAAGCGCGAATATTATAGTTAGTCTTATATCGACAGCTGGCGTTTCCTGTAATTGGTTCTAATGACTTGTTAGTAGTGTGTAATCCTCGACCATGTAACATTGTCTGGTATTGTGCTAGTTCTTTTTATATTCATATATGTGCATTATGCATTCTATTTAGGTACGATAATTAATCACGCGATGCGGAAGACGACCCAAGTCGACCCCAGGATAATGCAGAGATTGGACATCTCCGAAAGACGGTGTCGTCAGTCGGACCAACTTGAAGATGGATAATCTGAACAAATGCCAAGACAAAGGATGGTCACCAAGTGGTCGCCACCTAACAAACACTAACCTAGTGTTATTACAGGCAAGCCCCGGTGCATTATCCCTTTCCTTGTGTTTTAAAATCTTTATCACCTTATATGATGCATTAGGTAATAGGAGTTGTGTGCTAAACAATTGATGCATTTCCTTCCTTGGAAAATTGACCACCATTCCTTGATACCCTTTTATGAAAAGGATTTTTACGATGCTTAGCATTGCTATAGAAAAACAAAATGTTTTGTTTTAAAACAAAAGGTGATGCTTCACATTGGATGGGGATTTTTTTTCAAAGAAAAGACTTGATGGTGAATCCATCATGGTCGTGATGAGTTCAACATCTGAAAAGATGTACCTCTGTCAGGTACCAAACTTTGGGTTGTAAATAATAAAGACAAGACCGGGCAGGTGACTTGCACGAGAAGGAAGTCTCGGTGTAGTGTCTCCGTCTGAGTCGATTAAGGACCGTGTCGATGTAGGCTTGATGATTGAGGACTTTTAACTGGCCACAAGCCTCGTCATGGGTAAGCTTTGCCTCGGTCGGACCAATACCGGAAACGCCACCATGCAATGGGAGTGGAGAGATGGCGAGAGTAGCGTGTACCCTCCATGGCAAGAGGCTGGATGGTGGTGTATATGTGCTCTCGGTTGGCGTGAACCCGTTCTGGTCTTGAGAAACCCGGTGGCAAGTTGACATATGCAAGGGTTAAGTGCTACATATGTCGTGTGGTTGGAGATCCCCAGCTGGGTATTAATCAATTCAGATCACCGTTACTTCTCGGACATGAAGACTTGGTCACTGCCCTACACATAGCAATCCAGTGAACTGAAGGGATGATAAAAGACGGCTATTGTAGGCCAAGTTCTTGAACTAGGATAGAAAGAACTCTAGATGCAGGTAACTTTACTTAACCTGACAAGTAAAATGAATTATTAAGGATCCACTCATAGTAAGTTTTTATGCAAAAGAGTCTTTGAATCTTGTTAAACTTTACCTTGATTCCCAAAAGCCAGCATATCCTTGAGAGTCTTTTTTTCCTTAGACAGGTAAGACTTGCGAAAGTACACTTCGTACTCAGGGTTTTCAAACCCATGTTGTTGCAGGTACTAGATTTGTGCTGCTGTGGATGGTGTTAAGCGCCGTGGGCACGACCTTCTTATAGGTTAAAGTAGCTCTTCTATGCTTCTTATTGAGGATTGTCATTGAGCTAGCATATATTTCAAACTTCTAAATAATTTATAACATTTCAAAGTTTATTTCTTTGAATCACTTTTGTAATAACTCCGATAAATATAATATTAAATTTGTTGTAACTTGTAACTTTTTGTAATAAAGAAATTCTGCTGCAAAATATTGGTGTGTGATTTGTGTTTACTTAATCTTGCGATCCTGGTGTTAAGTGGTTTATCCGGGTCCTTGGGACACTCGGACGAATCCTGTTAAGTTATCTGATGCACATGCATAGTTGTCTGCGGTCTTTGAGACAAGGTTAGGTGCATATGATCCGACCGCTGTGATAGAATACCGGTTCAGATGAGATAATTCTCTAATCCCTGCCGTCGGATTTGCATCCCACGACTAGCAATCCACCGTACCCCTTCGCCATGTCCATCTTTATAAAGAGGGCCTCGAGTTTCTTTCAAATCAACCCACCATCCAACCAGTTAGGAAATATTTAAAACCGAGTCCCCGATATTTATGAATTTAACCCCAAGTTTTCTAGAATTAATGCTTGCAGCCCAAAGGTTAAATAAAATGAGTAAATTACTTCAGAAAATATTTTCTAGTATAGAAAATAATTCCAAAAACTTGTTTAATTCATAAATAATTCATTTTAATTCCTTTTTGATCCATTCTAGTTGCATTAATCTCATATTAATATTATTTATCATCTAGTAATCTTGTATTACCATGAAACCTATGGTTAAAATCTTGTATCTCATTTGTTTTATAGTAGACACTTAAGACTTTGGAAAATCATAACTTTATAACCGTTACTCCGAATTTAGTGATTCTCGAACCTACGACCTCGTAGCAACGCATAGAATATTCTTACATTGTTTGTTCTCATGTTTGGTGTAATGTTTTTTATGTACTCCTTGTCCATTTGTAGGTATTGCTACGAATAGAAGTGAGGTCACGAGTCACTTGAAGACCAAGTTGGTCAAGTACCTGGGAATCTCAAGTCTAAGGCAAGTTGTGCCCTTGATTAGTTTTCTCTACCTAATATTTTCTGGTTAATCACTATGTCACACTCAGGTTAATTTGTTGGGACCAAATAGGCTTCCCTAGCATTGTTTATCCCACACCTTGCAGACAAAAGAACTATTGGGTAGTTTTGCTATTGCTCTACCTAGTTTTGGGAAATTAATGTTACCTTATGATCATGTTCCAGTTATGCTGTTGTTTTAATTATTGTTCATGATAAGATCATTGTTTTAATTAGGGATGAAAACGGGACGGGTACCCGGAACGGGTACCGGATACGGGTACGAAAATGGGACGAATTTTCGGATACGGAAACAGGTATTTTATTTGTCGGGACGTTAACAGGTACTACCCGGATATTGGCTCTCGGATACGGGTAGGATACGAAATCACTAATACCCGGCCAGTACCCGAAAATCCCGGGTAGGATACGAGTACTATTTGGGTGGGTACCCGGTTTCTGGATTTGGCTTGGGCCTACTTCCTGTTGGCTGTTGGACTGCTTGATCGGCCGGCCCATCAAGCATCAGGTAAACCTAAATGCACACCCCGCCATCCCTACCCACATCCAGGCATCCAGCCGCCCAACCACACCCACACGCACACCCCGCCGACCGCCGTGACGCCGTCCTGTGCTCCTAGCCGCCGCCGCCGCCCGCCGCACACAAACACCCGCACAGGCCATAGCCACAGGCGCAGGCGCACAGCGTGCACAGCTGCCGTCAGCCGAGCAACAACTCTGGTGGACGAGCAGTCGAGCTCGAGCATGAACACCGCCATGCCGGTCACCGGCTCACCGCTGCGCTGGCACTGGGCGCGTGGACGAGCAGTCGAGCTCGAGCAGCGCCTGGAAGGGAAGGCCGTCAACACCATCGCCCCCACGGCCCCACTTCACTGCCTCGCCGTCGGCCCCACCTCACTGCCTTGCAGCGGCCGGCCACACCATGACCACGGCCGCACGGCGCATAGCAGAGCAGCCGGCTAGGTACTTCACTTCATCTATGATTTCCAGGTAGAGGTAGCAAACAGCCAAACACGAGTACACGACACCAAGGACTGAATTTTTGTACTCATTTGTGATTTGCAGTGCTATGGATGTGGATGTTAGAGTTGATATTGAGAATGGGTCTAATGAGAATGAAGTGCAAGCCCCAATTATAGATGATGGCAATGCTCACAACGATGACCAAGTTGCCGGTGAACCTTCTGATGGTGCTAATGCTGCTGCTACCCCTCTTCTTGGAAATAAAAAGAAATTCATGGGTGTAGAGAATCGTGCGGTCAAACAACGAACCACTACTCCTATGGGCAAGCTTAAGGCATCCAAGGCAGTAGGATCAAACAAGGATAGAGTTATTGTTTTAGTTCCATCATTTGCAAAAGGTTTGTATATTTTTCAACTTGCACAAATTAGTTTCGCAGGCTCTATGCAACTAGTAATTGTATATTAACATTAGTTTGTACTTGTTACAGCTGTGCAAAGCGCAAATGCAAGTGCAAGTCAAAGCGCAAATGCAAGTGCAAGCACTCCAAGTGGTAGCCAATGCGCAAATGCAAGTGCAACTACTCAAGGAAGTATTGGAGACAACGAAGAAGAAGAAAATGATGTCAAGATTGGAAAAAAAAACTCACTTCATGGGTTTGGGGTCACTTCACAAGGTATGAGTTAGAGGTTCAACAATCTGATGGTTCGATTATTAAGCAACCATGGGCTAAATGCAATAGATGTACACATAAAGCTAGGGCAGAAAGTGCTAATGGTACAAAGGCTTTTAGTAACCATTTAAAGTTGAAGCATCAAATCTTGAAAGGTCAGCAAATCCTTAGTCAGAGTGGAAATTCCATAGGAACATATAAATATGATGAGAATGTCAGTGTGAGACTTCTATATTATGCCATCATCATGCATGAATATCCTTTCAGTATTGCTCAGCATAAGTACTTTGTGAAATTCATCAAATCATTAAGACCATCATTTCCTATGAAGAATCGTGTTACTGTTCGTAAAGAGGTCATGGATCTTTATAAGGAGGAAAAGAATCAATTATATGCACAATTTAGTAAACTTGCATGTCGTGTTAGTTTTACGATGGATACATGGACATCTATTCAGAACAAGTCATACTTGTGTGTTACTGCACATTGGATTGATGATAATTGGAATATGCAAAAAAGGATTATCAACTTTATGCATGTAGAAGGTAGCCATGGAGGAATAAAATTGAGTGATACCTTTTATGCAAATGTGTTGAATTGGAATCTTGATAAGAAAATGTTTGCTCTTTCTTTGGACAATGCTGCTGCAAACAAGGTAGCAGTTGAGATAGTGACTCAAAATTGCAAAGAGCTGCTTGTCTATGATGGAAATTTTTTTCATGTTAGATGTGCAAATCATATACTGAACCTAGTTGCTAGAGATGAGTTATAATGCATTAGAAGTGTCATTGGAAACATTAGGCAGTTTGTAACAATTATCAAAAGATCACCTTTGCAATTGGAGGCATTTGAGAAGTGTGCTAAAGAATATGATCAGGACCCTAAAAAGGCTCTTTCCTTAGATGTTGCCACTAGATGGAACTCCACATACATCATGATTAGAGATGCCATTTACTATAAGAATGCTTTTGATCATCTTGCTAAAAAAGATAAGGACAAATATGGTCATATCAATCCTTCAAGCACTGAATGGTTGAATGCTGCAAATATCAGCAAGTTTTTGAAAAAATTCTATGATGTCACATTGCTTTTTTCTAGCACTTCATATCCTACCGCAAATCATTTCTTTCGCAAGTTTTCTAAGATTAAGATGGCTATTGCAAGATGGTGTGATAGCAGGGATATAACAATTTGCACAATGGCATTTTCTATGAGACAGAAGTTTGATAAATATTGGGAAATGAATAATGTAGCTTTGGCAGTGGGAGCATTTCTTGATCCTAGATACAAACATAGGATGGTTGAGCTATATATATCTAAGATGTATGACATTGATAAAGCTGAGTTAGAGAAGTTGGTATTCATGAATGTTATCAATGAATTATTTACATATTATTCATCAGTCATCACTGCAAAATCAACCACAAAAACCCCAAAAGGTGCTAGTTCAAAAGAGAGCGAGTTTGTTCGACATAAAAATACTTTGGTGGATGAGGATGATGATGAGGTTGATCTTGATGAGTTGTCTGTAAGAACAAGCAATGACAAGAAGGTGTCAGAGTTGGATTTGTACATGAGTGAGGACCTAGTGAAGGTCAATGACAATGAAGCAACATCTGATGTCCTATCATGGTGGAAAGGGCAAGTCACAAATTTTCCTATTCTTTTAACCCTTGCTCGTGATGTTTTGTCTATGCAAGTTTCTACTGTTGCTTCAGAGTATGCATTTAGCTCTGGTGGACGCATTGTTGATGCATTCCGTTCAAGGCTCAAACCAGAAATTATTGAGGCATGGTTTGTTGTAAAGATTGGAAGATTGCTTCAGAGAAAGGTATTGTTATATTTATAGCGTAATGATTCACATCATCATCATGATCAATAACATGGTTTCTATTAATTTCAGATTTGGAGATTGAAATTAAAACCTTAACTGAAGCTATGGATGGAGTTGACTTGGAGGATGATTTTGCAATTGGGACTTGAGATGTTTAACTTCAAGTTACCATGGAATGGATGATGTTGAACTTGTTATTTATTGTTGTAATGCTGTGGAACTATATTTTCTTGTTTGCACTTCTTCACTTGTTATGTTGTTCTGAACTGGACATGATCAAATGACTCTATCTATTGTGATTTGTGTTGTTTCATTTTGTGATGTGCAAGTGTTGAACACTTGAACATGTTAAATGATGTCAATTATCTACTATCTATCTGTTATATACTTGTGGACTTGTGGATTATGCCTAAAAGAGAGGACATGCTGCCGAATTTTTTTTAATATTGTGTTGTTGGTTCCACATTTGATCTATCATATACATGATTATGTATTGCTTAATTTATGTGTTTGTTGGATGGTTGGGCAATTAATGCCATCGGTACGAACTACCCGACAACTATCCGGTACCTACCCGATTAGTATCCGTTTTACCGTTTCTTATCCGCCCGTATTATTACCCGGTCCCGTCCTGTATCCGTCCCGAATCTTAAGTACCCGTATCCGGTCCCATATCCGAGATAAATACATTAGGGTAGGATACGGGATGACCTTGTATCCGGCTGTATCCGTCCTGTTTTCATCCCTAACTGTTAATTGGAACATGGAGCTTAACTTGAGATATCCGTGCTACCATAAGGGTGGAATGGGATGCCCTTGGCTGACTAATTAGGAAAGCTAGTGGAGGACTACCTTACCCAAAAGGGGCAAAGGCGGTAGAGGAGTTACATATAGGGAGGTTCTCGGGTCGATCATGCTGCGATGGCTTTTCGGACGAGGGATTCCTATATTGCCCTTCTTAGAAACCGTAGCGGGTTTTCTGAAACTAGTGGAACATTGTAAAGGCCTCGTAGTGGATCCCTAGCCATTCACCTCGGAAGTATCTAAAGGGCCTTGCAAACCCTAGCTAGACGGGATACACTACTTGTGGTAAAGGGCGCAACCTCTGCAGAGTGTAAAACTGCTATATCAGCCGTCCTCACGGTCAAGAGCGACTCAGGACTCTCGCATGATGAATTTATGGAACTAAATTTAATCTTTTTTATGCATTGCATCGTGGGTGTTATTATCAATTGTGATCTTTTATTTAATTGGGTTGGTATCTACTTATACTTAGTAACTGCTAATAGAACTTTGATCAACTTTAAAAGCAATGCTCAGCTTTAACCATCTCCTTTTGTAAGCCTTACACTTCACATGAGCCCCATTTTAAGTGAGCTCATGCACATTATCCCCCATAACTTGTTGTGCGATGAACGTATCTGAGCTCACCCTTATTGTACTCACATCCCCTCCAGGTCAAGGACTGGTACAACAGGATGAGGCGCATAAATGATGTCGTAATGAGTTCGTGAGAGGTCTAGGTCGTCATCTCCCAGTGAACTATGGTTGCTGGATCGTTGTCTTCGTATGATGTAATTATTTAATTATTTTGTATAGAACTCTGTTATATATTAAAGATGTGACATTTGTTTCTGTATCATGAGTCACCATATGTGTGAGACTTGATCCCAGCACACTTGATGATTATTGCGCGCCCGAGTTTTGCCCCCCTAAAATTCGGGTGTGACAGAAGTGGTATCACATGAATGTTGACTATAGGACGAAACCTAGGTAGAACTGGACAACCACTACCTACTTACATTGCTACTCTAATTCTTTCTAAACTTCTCTAAATCTTTTCTCATCTATTGCTGCTTTACTCTGATTACTCTTACCTTTTCACTTCTGAAGAAAAAAGTGGATTTCACACTTTGAAATCCTGTACCTAAAGTGACCCTTAGGAATAGGAGACCTAATCTTAGGAACAAAAACAAAAGTATTTTTGTAAGTATCTATACGCTTGAATGTTTGTTCTTTTGATAACTTTTTGATTTGGTTCTTTGATTGAGTGCGATGAATTGCGGAGTAATATCCACAATTTCATCTGCATATACATGTAGGCATAAAAAATGCCTATAAAATGACTACACAACTAAGAATATTACCCATTAAAGGAAAAGAATGTCTAATAGATTCCTCTTATATTAAAAGATTCTATCTTATCTTATTTTAACCAATTTCCTTATCCTATCCTAGAGTAACAACCAGGATCTAAACCAAATTAATTAGATCTTATGTAGTCCAAACTAGCCATACCAATCTAATCTAGATCATATCTAATCTAATATAATCAAATCTAATGTGGGTTACTTAAACATGTTAATTAATACTGGTGAAAAAGATTAGACCCTACTCCTATAAACATGTTTTAACCTAAATTTGGGGCCATAGACCAACTCGGTCATGAACACCAATTTGACATACATAATAGGTTGCATAACCTATCCAACCAATCTAGAAGCAAACAACCAAACCTGATTCTAACTAATCTCATTTAACTCATAGCCACCTACTAAACTAGCTGCTCTACCTACTTGTCACCTACAAATCTGTCTTAACCACATGTTCCTAACTCAGATGGAGACACCAAGACCCACCAAGAAGGAAAGAGATTAACCTCATCAGCAAAGGATAAAAGAGTCAACTGGATCACGAAAGTAGTCATGATCCACCAATCAGCAGTGGCGAAGCTAGAGCGTAACAGAGGGGGGTGCGACTATAAAAGAGTAACAAAAGAAAATGGCAATATAAATACTATTAGCATGGTCAAAACTATCAAAATAGGCAAAATACATTATATGTTAATTGTTACCTTTAATTATCATCAAATCTGCGTTCTTGCATTTTCATGAAGCGACGAATCACAGACTCATTCGTGACTTTCATCATTTCTTCTTTCTCCACATAGCAAATAAGACAATCGCTCATAAATTGATCACCGATGCGGTTGCGCAAATTTGTTTTCACAATCTTCATGCCAGAGAAAATCCTCTCAACTGTAGCAGTAGCAACTGGCAGTACTAGTACAAGCTTCAGAAGTCGATAAACTAGTGGGTAACGATCATGTTTTCTAGTCTCCACCATTTTCTGAGAAAGCTCAGCAATAGTTTGTATGTTGGAGAATCTATCATCATTTCTCACATCAAATATGTAGAGGCCAAGTTCATTGCTAAGGTCCCTCAGATTCCCAGAATCAAAATCATGTGGATAAAGCTTTGCTAGGCTCAACAACTTGTCCACATTAAAATCACAAAACGAGTCTCTTGGACTAAAAGAGGCCGAGCATACAAGCAATTGAGAGCTTGTCTCGTTGAAGCGGCTGTCAAGCTCTTGGAGTACCCAATCAATAATATCATTGAAACAATCTACTTGATAGTAATGCTTGTTTGTGATTCCAGATTTGTGCCTCCTCTTCTTTGGATCAATATATTCATCTTCCATTTCCAATTTGGCAATATCATTCTTCTCACAAAATTCATACACATCATCTATTAGTTTTTCCCACTTTTCTCTTCTAAGCTCATCTAATTGGCATCTAGTGGCTCTCACACAGTTAATAGCATTCACTATGTCTTGATCCTTGCGCTGCAGTGCTAAGCACAAGGTATTTTGTGATTCCTAATATAGTCAACATGAGATGCAAATAGAAGATGGAGTCAAAAGACTGGAAATACTCCCGAAGATTTGATGCTTGATCTCTAATTTTCCAGTCCTTATCCTTTTCCACAATTTCTAGTACCTTCATTATTGTAGAAAACATGTCAACTATACTCTTCAGAGATTTATAATGAAAACTCCAACGAGTATCTCCAGGTCTTTGAACACTTTGCTCTTGATTTAACCCTGTACCAGTTTGAAGTTGCCCACACCCAAGTGCCTTACTCATTTCTTTAAGGTTAATATCTCTAATCATTTCCCTTCTCTTAGCTGATCCACCAACAACATTTAATAATATGGAAACCTTGGTAAAAAAATCACTAACCCCTTTATGCTTTCTCACAATAGCCACAAGGACTAACTAGAGTTGGTGAGCAAAACAATGCACATAATAAGCTAAACTATTTTCTCTCATGATCAATGATTGCAAGCCATTGAACTCACCTCTCATATTGCTAGCACCATCATATCCTTGGCCTCTAACTTGCTTCAAACTTAAGTTAAGCTCAACAAATAGTGCATCAATGGAAGACTTAAGATGGGCTAAAGTTGTTTCACTTACATGAACAAGTCCAACAAATCTTTCTTTCACAATTCCACATTTATCTACATATCTCAAGACCACAGCCATTTGTTCTTTCCAAGAAACATCTCTTGACTCATCAACTAGCAAGCAAAAAACATCATTCCGAATTTCTTCTAGAATAGCCTGTAACACCTCCTTTGCAAAACAATGCACAATGTCCCTTTGTATTTCAGGAGAAACCAAAAGACTATTTTCTGATTTTCCTTTACCTGTTGCCTTCCTTAAGACTGGATTTTGCTCCGCTGCAAAATCACGAAATTCCCTGAAATTCCCTCTATTTAGGGAATCCTTTGACTCATCATGGCCTCGGAAAGGCAAGCCTTGCTTTGCTAACATTCTAGCGACATCAATAGACCCATTCAGTCGAATCATATAGTCCCTCTTAGCACTTTCACTTACACCACGGAAAGCCACATTAATGTGTTGTCTTGTTTGCAACAAATCATCACACTTCTTCATTGCTAGATAGTGCGAGCGACCAACATCACCCACATGTTCTCTCAGCCTTTGTTTTCTGTGAAAACCATTCCAACCATTTTTCACAAAAGCTTCATATCCACCATCTTTCTTTCCTCTGAATAGGAAACATGAAAAACAATACGCTCTATCTTTAGATTCACTGTATTCAAGCCAACTTCCAAACTCATCAAACCAATCTGGAATAAACCTTCTTGGCCCTCCTCCAATATTTGTTACAGGAAAACTACATGTGCGAGGTTGACAAGGCCCTTTTTCCAAGTACTTTCTTCTCACCATTTCTCTGAGATTAGGATGGTAGTCATCTATTTGTTTCCGCAAACCTGGATCATATTTAATCTCCTCTTCCCAGTTGATATCATCCAAACACAGATTGCTAGCAATGTTGGCACTATCTGGCTCTAGCGCTTTTCTTTTGAAAAATCTTTCCATCGATTAATCTGTATATACACTGTCTAGTAAATAACTTTAGAAAGAAAGAGGCAAATATCTACAAGAAATAAATAGAGATTAAATAACTTGAGAAAGAAAGAGACAAATATCTACAAGAAATAAATAGATAGCAGCTTTATGTACCTCTGCAACTTCAAGCAGCGCTCGTACAAGATGCAGGCATGCAGCTAGCTGCCGCCGGCCGGATTGCAGAGGTGTTCCACAGCTCCGCTGGCTGAGGCACAGGAGTCGCCGACTCGCCGATCGCCGGATCACAGAAAACAGAGGCACAGTGCACAGGCACGGATGGGAAGAGAGACCGTCGGCCGCCGCCGCGACGGATGCGAGCCTCGAGGGAAAACACGTATACGCGCTGCACTTTCCATCTTCCTGGCTTCCTGTGATGGGCTCAAGTTAACTGGGCTTGCTGCTTGAGCTGGGCTGTGGGGGGTGCAGCATATTGGCCCAAGGGGGTGCATACGGGGTCAAAATCTGATTTTAATAACTTGTTTTTGGATTTTGGGGGGGTGCATCCGCATCCACATGCCAATACGTGGCTTCGCCACTGCCAATCAGGATGAAGTCTTTCCTTACCCAATACTTCTTACCATCATCTATCCTTGCTCTAACCAAATCTCATATTGCCTAAAAAGTGGCTAGGCATAGAAGATACCCATGCTTTCCTAATCACTTTCTAATTAACATAAAACTTCTTATTCTTAAACTAATTAGAAACTAAAAGCTAAACTATAAATAAGGCTTTTTACATCCCTTTCTTACTAATCTCGAGGACAAGATTATTTTTAAGGGGGTAGAATTTGTAACACTCCAAAATCCTATTCTGGATAAATTAGGAAAACTCATTTCATGATTTAAATAAATGTGTTTTCAAATAATAGATTATCTAAAATATTCTTATGTGAACTATCCTTTGTGTTAAAGATTTATTCTCCAAAAAAGAATTAAGTTAAACTATCTCTTAATATAGATTTTACAAAAGAAATTATATCCTTTTAAATAAATATGTGAAGATTATAAATTTATTTTATAGTACTTCTAAAATGTGGCTATGTGTTAGAATTATTTTCTTTAATAATTATTATTGTAAAACATCTTACATGAATTATTCCTACTAATTTTCATTTGCTTAAATAGATAAATTAATTAATAAAAATGCTTTGCATTCATGTTGAGTTTTTGTTTGTTGCAATTTATGCTTGAAATAGAAAATTTAACTCATCTCTAAATTACAATTGAATTTTAAATTTAAAATAGAAAGCAAAATAAAAAATATAAGATAATATAATGGATCGATGTATGTTTGGTTGGTATGTTTGTACACGACGACCTTTAGGTAAAGTTGATATAAATTAGGATATCACAATAAGATATTTAAGAAAATACTTCTTTCAGCTCGCATGTAACACCCAAAAATTTAATTTAAAAATTTAAATAAAAAATTAACACAAATTAGATAAAAAGTTAAACTTCTTTCAGGACTAATATGATTAATACAAATTAACAGCAAAATTATTGGAATAAAAGATATAAGTTAGAGTTCCTAACAGATAGGATAGGATTGTAACAGATAAGTAGCAGATTAGATCTGTCATGTAACTGATTTGGTTTCAAGTTTGTTAGAGTTCCTAAGAGATATGATAGGATTGTAACAGATAAATACCAAATTAGATCTATCATGTAACCACCCACCTCCCGGCCTATATAATACATGCTACCGTAACACCTCAAACCATCAATCAAAGACTCATCTCATCCATAGCCTCGCAGCAGCCACCGCTCGCTTGTGGGCATGCCACCGCGGGCAGGATGCCGCAGCCCCGTTCCGGCGTGAACATGATTGTGTAGCAGAGAAACGGCCCTGGCCATCGATCCGGTGATTAGCGCTCATGATTAAATCTCAAATACCCCATCGTGGTCGAAAATCATAGCCGTTGATCTCGGATCCATAGGCCGAGATCAGATCGCGGGATCCTTAAATCTCGAGCATTGATTTTAGATCCGACCACTGTGATAGAATACCAGTTCAGGTGAGATAAGTCTCTGATCCCTGCCGTCGGATTTGCATCCCACGGCTAGCAATCCACCATACCCCTTCGCCATGTCCATCTTTGTAAAGAGGCCCTCGGGTTTCTTTCAAATCAACCCACCATCCAACCAGTTAGGAAATATTTAAAACCGAGTCCCCGATATTTATGAATTTAACCCCAAGTTTTCTGGAATTAATGCTCGCAGCCCAGAGGATAAATAAAATGAGTAAGTTACTTCAGAAAATGTTTTCTAGTATAGAAATGATTCCAGAAACTTGTTTAATTCATAAATAATTCATTTTAATTCCTTTTTCATACTTTCCAGTTGCATTAATCTCATATTAATATTGTTTATCATCTAGTAACCTTGTATCACCATGAAACCTATGGTTAAAATCTTGTACCTCATTTGTTTTATAGTAGACACTTAAAACTTTGGAAAATCATAACTTTATAACTGTAACTCTGAATTTAGTGATTCTCGAACCTACGACCTCGTAGCAACGCATAAAATATTCTTACGTTGTTTGTTCTCATGTTTGGTGTAATGTTATTTTTATGTACTCCTTGTACATTTGTATGTATTGCTACGAATAGAAGTGAGGTCACGAGTCACTTGAAGACCAAATTGGTAAAGTACCTAAGAATCTCAAGTCTAAGGAAAGTTGTGCCCTTGACCACTTTTCTATACCTAATAATGTTCCGATTAATCACTGTGACATGCTCAGGTTAATTTGATGGGACCTAATAGGCTTCCCTAGCATTGTTTATCCCACACCGTGCAGACAAAAGAACTATTGGGTAGTTTTGCTATTGCTCTACCTGGTTTTGGGAAATTAATGTTACTTTATGATCATGTTCCAGTTATGCTGTTGTTTTAATTATTGTTTATGATAAGATCATTATGTTAATTGGAACATGGAGCTTAACTTGAGATATCTGTGCTACCACAAGGGTGGAATGGGACGCCCTTGACTGACTAATTAGGAAAGCTAGTGGAGGACTACTGTGGGGGACAGATATCCCCCGGGTCCACTAGAAGGCTAGAAGACCTCGCGAAAGGCCTTGGGCCCTTTGTTTCGCAAGGCCATCCCTTTGTGGGCCTAGGGAGGAATGTCTGACAGAATGGATCGGCGCAAGATTGGATCAACTCGAGCCCAGGCGGCCCAATGAATTCAAGCATTATCCGTAGTAGTGATCCGATTCTCCAGCGCTGCGGTCTCAGGCATCGGAACTGAATGATGATAAGTCAATAGAATTATAGGAAGATAAGCTCAGTCGGTTCACTATTACTTAGGCGCACGTTGTTATCATATCTGCATGTAACGCCCCACGGTCGAGTATATAAGGCCTAGGGGGCACCCCCTCGAACACATCTCACTCATTAGCCATCTACTCAGCTCTCTAGCATCCCTCGTACTAGAGAACTCCCCTGTAACCCGCCACATAAAAGATCCACACCAGGATGTAGGGTGTTACGCATCTCAAAGCGGCCCGAACCTATATAAGATTGTCTACTGTCTCTCGTGCATCTAGCACGAACCATCGAGCTACAGTCGATAACACCATCCTACTCCAAAAAGCACCTCGAGGAGCAACCCTGGGTGCGCGGTCAGACCCAAAATACCGACAGCTGGCGCGCCAGGTAGGGGGTGTGTCACTGATCCAAGCTAGCACAATGGCCATCACTTTCCAGCACAAGATCATCCTCCGCCCAGGATCCGTGTTCTGCTTCGGAACCATCTCATCAGTGGCAGACGAGGAAGGAACTCTACATCTCATTGCGGCTCCGCCGGAGAGAAAACCTTCCTCGACAATCTCCGGGAAAGCCGGAGAGAAGCAGGAAAAAGCACAACCTCCAGCACTCCAAGCGAAGACTACCTCCTGTAGGCCAGGAGCAGAGGATCCGTCTACCTGGAGAACCCTGCTGTCCACCTCCTCTACAGAAAAATGGACACAGATCACAAGGAAAAAGGAAACAAACGAGGTGAAAACTCGTCAAGCTGCTCTTCTGGTACGTCTGCCCTCAAAGGAGAACAGAAAGAAGCTTGTTGCTACGACAGTTCCATTCTACCCTGACGTCCTCTTCATTGGGGGGATAGTGAAATCGTCCCCCGTCTCCAACGATGAACCAACAGTGCCTAGGGAGGAACCTCTTCAGCAGGAATCTCGCTGACGAAGGAACCGACGCCGAAATATCCGGCGACATCATGAAGCCGGAGAGCGGTACCCAGCGCAACCTGTGTCACGAGATGAGATCTCGAAGGTGGGAGAAACTCCAGAAGAACGGGTCTTCAGGGAAAGAAGGAATTCCCGATGACATGATCATCGGCAAGCTCAAGAGCAGACCGAACAGGAGGCAAGACAACGTCGAGAGAACCCTCTTCTCGGACAGAACCTGAACCTCGACTTCGCCCGAGCCGTGAACACACCGAGCGAAGTCGGTGGAGTGTTGTCTCGGATAGTCGATGGTCTCCCCCGGACTCTGGACACCGAGGGCTATCGGCGGTTGCTCACTCGGGCAGCTAATCATCTTCTGCCTCTCGCTCATCCTCAGAGTGATCTACGACACGCCATCAACAGTCGACGGGACGCACGGAGCTCCATCAATGCTTCATGCGAACGATGACACGAGAATGAGATTCGGCACCGAGAAGAGTATGATCGGGATCACGACATCCCTGCGCAAAGTCAGGCCACCAGAGTTGATTCGGCAACAGCTTCAACCGGCGGCACGACCCGGTGATGGTCGAGGCACCACGTCGACAACTCCCCTCCCCGGGACTGACATCATCATCGACTGGAGGACACATGTGGAGTATCGGCGCTCACTCCACATCTCAGGGCCATTCAGTGGCCCCCTAACTTCAAAGTCTCTAACGTCGACAAGTACAAGCCTAAGCAGGACCTGGGAGGCTGGTTGGCCGTCATACCACCGCTGCCCGAGCCGATGGGGCAACTGAAGATGTGATGACTGCGTACTTGCCCATCGTCCTCGGATAAGATGCGCTGCAATGGCTACGACACCTACCCCGACACTACATCGACGACTGGAGCGACTTTAGTCTGTGCTTCATCGCCAACTTCCAATCTCTCTCCGACAAGCCGGCGCAGCCATGGGACCTCAAATCCATTAGATGCCGAGGGGATGAGACTCTCCGGTCGTACCTCAAAAGGTTTCAGACCATGAGAAATCGTATCCCCGAGGTTGCGAAAGCAGTAGTGATCGAGGACTTCTATCGGGGATCCAATGACTCCAAGCCATACTTCAAAAGGCGCCGACTACCTCCGAGTAGCTGTTCAGGGAGGCAGACCTCTACATCACCACCGACGAACGAGCTCAGGACCTCATCGGAGGAACGAAGCCTGCACCACCGGCACCATGACGCGACACGAACCAACAACCCGACAAGCGCTGGGAGAAGAGGCCACGCGATGAGGTTCACGCTGCCGAACCACCCGTCTCTCGTGCCCGAGGGGCACCCCATGGAGGCGAACGAACATTGGACGACATCCTCGATGCCCAATGTCCGTACCACAAGGACATGCACCACACCCTTCGGAACTGCAGAGACTTCAAGAACTCCATCGGGAACGGTCGACCCTTCCAACCTCTATCGCCTCCCCCGCCACGAGCAGGACTCGGAGAACCTCGACAACCTCAGCAGCAGGAAGGGGGAGGAGGCGGAGCATTCCCCCACATCGACAGAGAAGTCAATGTCATCTTCGGCGGACACGGGTCTCAAGAGAGCAAGAGGCAACAAAAGCTCAACGACCGTCAGATACTGGTGGCGGCCACCGGTCCTCCCTCCCCGTACCGATGGTCCGAACACCCGATCACTTTCACTAGGGCGGATCAGTGGCTAAACTTCGATCATCCGGGCAAGTACTCGCTCCTCGTCGATCCGGTGATCCGAGAGAGCAGGGTAAAGAAGGTGTTAGTGGACGGGGGGAGCAGCATCAACGTCACCTTCCCCCGGACACTCCTAGGCTTGGGAGTCACACTCAAAGAGCTCCACGAATCAGACACTCCTTTCTTCGGCATCGTGCCGACTGAAGGAGAATATTCACTCGGACACATCTACATGTCGGTCACCTTTGGAACTCCGGATAACTACAGAATTGAGTTCCCGAGGTTCGAAGTAGCAAGCTTCGATTGCGGATACAACGCCATCATCAGCAGGCTTGGATTGGCGAAGTTCATAGCCATCTCGCATTATACGTACATGATATTGAAGATGCCTGGACCACAAGGAATCATCACTGTGCGCGCTGACTTCCAAGGCGCCGCAGAGTGCTTTCGAGTGGCCATTCAGGCGGCCCTTACCACCAAACCATCGACGACTTCTTCTGCGCAGGCGAACTCAAAGCCTAAGCAGGACATCACAGTACCTGCAAATGAAGCTCAAGTCATGACCTCTATGCGGCCGACTGAAGAAACAAAGAGAATCAACCTCGGGTTCACTGATGAACGCAAGACTGCCATCATCAGCTCCAGCCTGGATGACAAATAGGAAAGCGCGCTCGTCCAGTTTCTACAAGATAACCGAGACGTATTCGCATGGCAACCTGCGGATATGCCGGGAGTCCCGAGGGAGCTGGCCGAGCACAAACTGAAGGTCTATCCCCAGGCGAGGCCGATCCGACAAAAGTTGCATCGTTTCACCCCAACAAGAGAGAAGCCATCCGTGCTGAGCTAGCTCGCCTAGTCGCAGCATGATTCATTAGAGAAGTACTGCATCCTGAGTGGTTAGCAAATCCTGTTCTTGTACTAATAAAGAATAAAGTGGATTGGCGCATGTGCGTCGACTATACGGATCTCAACAAACACTGTCCGAAGGATTCCTTCAGACTTCCTAGAATAGACTAGGTGGTAGATTCGATCGCCGGGTGTTCTGTGTTGTCCTTCTTGGATTGCTACTCCAGGTACCATCAGATCAGCCTGGCAAAAGAAGACGAGGAAAAAACTGCATTCATCACTCCGTTTGGAGCTTTCTGCTATACCTCCATGCCGTTTGGCCTCAAAAACGCTGGAGCGACTTACCAAAGAGCCATTTAGACATGCTTAGCCGATCACTGAGGCAAGCGTGTAGAAGCTTATGTGGATGACGTGGTGATCAAGACAGAAAACTCAGAAAACTTCATTGAAGATTTGCAGCTGGTCTTCAACAGTCTGCGACGATATCGGTGGAAGCTTAATCCAGAAAAATGTGTCTTTGGAGTACCAGCAGGAAAATTGCTCGGATTCATCGTCACCCACCGAGGAATTGAAGCCAACCCGGAGAAAATTGAAGCTATCATGAGAATAGAAGCACCATGATCGTAGAAGAAAGTACAGAGACTTACTGGATGCATGGCAGCTTTGAGCAGGTTCATATCGAGGCTAGGAGAAAAAGGCCTACCGTTCTACAAGTTGCTCAAGAAGGTGGACAAGTTCCAGTGGACCTCAAAAGCTCAGGAAGCCCTTGATGCACTAAAGAAGTTCCTGACAACACCGCCAGTATTAAAGCCACCACGTCGAGCCACGCCGAGTCAGCCGACCGAAGATATGTTGTTGTACATCTCTTGCACGACTCACGTGGTGAGCACCGCGTTGGTAGTCGAGCGAGCAGAGGAAGGACATGCATATCCAGTATAGCATCCCGTCTATTTCATCAGTGAAGTTCTGGGACCCTCAAAGAAGAAATATCCTCATGTTCAAAAACTATTGTATGCAGTACTTCTAACTGCACGCAAGCTCTGTCACTACTTTGACGACCACAAAGTCATAGTAGTCACTGGATTTCTAATAGGGGATATTCTCCACAACAAAGAAGCCATCGGAAGAATAGCCAAGTGGGCCTGCGAGCTAGGAGCTCACAACATTGAGTTTCGACCTCGCACTGCAATAAAGACTCAAGCACTAGTTGACTTCATATCAGAGTGGACCGAGCAACAAGTACCAGATAACCCGGAGACTGCAGAAGTATGGCAGATGTATTTCGATGGCTCACGGAAGCTGCAGGGGGCAGGCGCAGGGATCCTCTTCATTGCACCTGGAGGTGAACAACTCAAATATGCTCTTCAGTTGTTATTCTCAGCATCCAGTAATGCAATAGAATATGAAGCTTTGATCCACGGACTGAACATTGCCATATCACTGGGCATTAAGAGATTGATGGTATACAGAGATTCACTGGTGGTCATAAGTCAGATAAGTAAAGAATGGGATTGCTCGAATGACTCTATGGGCAAGTACTGGTCGGGAAGGTCTTCAGGTCTGGTTTCTACTGGCCGACAGCAAAGAGTGATGCAGCCGAGTTAGTCCAGAGGTGTGAAGCTTGCCAATTCCTATCAAAGCAGCAACATTTACCAGCACAGCAACTGCAGACCATACCCGTAACATGGCCATTTGCGTGCTGGGGACTGGACATGATTGGACCCTTCAAGAAAGCTCAGGGAGGATACACTCACATGCTGGTTGCCATTGACAAATTCACTAAATGGATAGAGTACAAACCCATTGCTTCTCTGACTTCAGCTAAGGCAGTGGAATTCATATATGATATAATATTCAGGTTTGGAATACCGAATAACATTATAACTAACTTAGGATCCAATTTCACTAGCTCTGAATTCTTTGATTTCTGCGAACAAAGAAGCATCCAGATCAAATATGCGTTAGTAGCACACCCAATAGCCAACGGTCAGGTAGAAAGGACTAATGGAATGATATTGGAAGCACTCAGGAAGAAAGTCTTCGACAAGAATGAAAAGTTCGTGGGAAAGTGGATCAGAGAGTTGTCATATGTGGTTTGGAGCCTAAGAACTCAACCTAGTCGAGCTTTGTAAACACTCCCTTCTTCATGGTCTATGGTTCGGAGGCAGTGCTACCTGCCGACCTCACGTTTGGGGCACCAAGGCTGGTCTTCAAAAACATAGCTGAGGCAGAAGCTACCAGACTAGAGGATATTGATATATTGGAAGAAGAACGATTGCATACAATAATTCAGTCAGCTAGATACCAACAAACCCTGAGACGCTATCATGATAAGGCCATACGACATCGATCCTTCGCAGTGGGAGACTTGGTCCTTCGCCGAATTCTAACGGGGGAAGGGCGGCACAAATTGTCGCCACTATGGGAAGGGCCATTCATGATAGCAGAAGTCACTCGGCCAGGATCATATCGGCTTACTCAAATGGATGGCACAGAAATAGGGAATTCATGGAATATAGAGCATCTCAGGAAGTTTTACCCCTAGCTAGATTTCAAAAGCTATCGGGGCAGCATTGTATTCTGTATTCGGAAAATACATTATCAATAAAAAGACTTCATTCTCAAGGGCACTCAAACTATTTATTATAAATCTGCATGATTACTCGACTTAGGGTGACCACTATACCCTACCAACGGAGCAATCGGCTTAAGTCGGCAATGACTTAAGACGGTGCAACATGCTCACGGTTACTCAACTTAGGGTGACCACTATACCCTACTAACGGAGCAATCGGCTTAAGTCGGCAATGACTTAAGACGGTGCAACATGCTCATGCTTACTCAACTTAGGGTGACCAATATACCCTACCAATGGAGCAATCGGCTTAAGTCAGCAATGACTTAAGACGGTGCAACATGCTCACGCTTACTCAACTTAGGGTGACCACTATACCCTACTAACGGAGCAATCAGCTTAAGTCGGCAGTGACTTAAGACGGTGCAACATGCTCACGCTTACTCGACTTAGGGTGACCACTATACCCTACTAACGGAGCAATCGGTTTAAGTCGGCAATGACTTAAGACGGTGCAACATACTCGCGCTTTCTTAACTTAGGGTGACCACTATACCCTACTAACGGAGCAATCGACTTAAGTCGGCAGTGACTTAAGACGGTGCAACATGCTCACGCCTACTCAACCTAGTATAACATGCTTATGATCGCTCATCTTAGGGCAATCTCTATGCCTCACTAGCTAATCAATTAGCATAAATTAAGAAAAAGCTTCGAAACCAGCACACTGCATTTACTTCTGCAATCATAACAACTGTTGAATTCCAACAACAGAAAACAAAAATGGCATTCAGTACCAAGAACACGTTCTAACCGAGTATTCGGGCACATTGATCACATACACATATAGTTCATGAATGTATTCAGTATTTCTACTTGGCAATGTCTTTCTCAGGAGCAACCGATGAAGAAGGGAGACTCAAGGAGTCAGGAGCGGCTTTGACATCGGCAACTATATCATCAGGAACAACTACGCCCGGCCTTCTCATCAAGATCCGCCCCACGCGAATGGCTTCATCCATAGCCTTGTCGCGCTGAGCCTTCAGAATGGTGGAATTGTCTTCGGTAACTTAGTAGCCAGTCGAGCGGTTTCTAGCTCCTGGACGGCTGATCTCTTGGAGGCGCGCAGATCCTTGATGACGGAGTCTTTGCTCGACACCAACTGCCTAAGACGCAGGACCTCATCCTGAGATACTTGCAGCTCGTGATGGTGATGATCCAAATCTGCCATGGTAAAATGGTGGCTCCTCTCCAAGACGACCAAAGAATTGCTGGCGTCACGATACAACCTATCAAGGTTATCGCGAGAAACCGCAAGTACCCGTTTCACCTCCTACAGACAAGAATCAGCTCTCAAGTATCCAGTAAGCAGTAAAAACACAGCAGAGAAAGTCAAGTAAGCTTACCTTGTTAGCCGCTCTTTCAGAGTCAAGCTGAGCACTAAGAGAGGAATTCAAAGAATTGGCATCGTCCAAAGAAGCAGAAACCCGGGCCAAGTCAATCTGACCTTAGGAATACTTCCCCTCGAGTTCAGAGTACCGCCGGGCCATATCTAACAAAAAGTAGTCGAAGAAGGACACACAGTTAAAAACAGACTAATCAATGAGCCAATGAAGAAACAAAGACACTACCCAGCATTTGACATTTTCAAACCAGATATCTGCTTCTGAAGCAGCAACGGATTCCATTGTGTCAGAGACAGAGCTCCTTCTGGGATAGAGGCACCTTGTGATCTCAATTGACCAGCCATCCCGTCGACCAAAAGCCTGATATTAAAAACAAATGAGTACAAAGATAGTAACTTGCTAGGAGTATTGCCAGAACAGAAAAAGCCAAGTTACCTGAAGATTAGAAAAGAACGAAGGAAATCCCAAGTCACGAGAAGCTAGGTGGTAGCTCGACGAAGGAATATCAACCGGGGCAATCTGAAGAACATCGCCAGGGATTAATTCAACACCACTAGCAGGCATTAGAACCCCAGCATCTGGTGCGCCGACCTCTAAGGTGACTCCCTCATCTGAAGCATGCGCTGCTATTATACCACCAGAGTGTGGTGGAGAAGACCCGACGAGGACATCCATGGAGGTATGAGAAGGGGAGCTCGCTCGGACACCCTCGAGGGCTGGGTTGCAGCTCGCACTGCCCATCAGAGCCGGATCATCACCGGCATTACCCTCAGGGGCTGGATTGCAGCTTGCGCTACCCACCCGAGCCGGATCATTACCGGTAACACCCTCGGGGGTTGGGCAACCGCCAGCACCACCCTTGAGGACTGGGTTCTCTGCAACAGCCACCTCTAAGGCTGAAGGATTCTCAATCACCTCCATGGGAATTGAGCGACCTTGACGAACGTCTTGGCTCCGAAGACCACCTTCCAAGGTCGACAATGCACGAGATGCTGCCCAGGATACCTCTAATCACACATCTGGAGTGTCAGAGCAGATGTCCATCATATCACCATTAGTTGGCTCTGACAGCATATCTTCAGGAACAACATCCTCGAGAGCCTGATCAAAATTTGCTAAGGATAATTCTTGCAGGCTAACGAGAGCAGACAAAGCTAGAGAAGGAATATCGCTATTCCCCCACTGGCTCTGTAAGGCTGACTGTTCTTCCAAATCAATGGGACTTCCTCTTCTTCTTCTTCTTCGTCCTCGTCAACAATACAGACAAAAAATGGCGCAGGGCCACACCCATTGGGTTCAGCTCTGGCAGGGTCACACCCATTGGGTTCAGCATCAGCAGGGTCACACCCATTGGGATCAGCTCTGGCAGGCTCACACCCATCGGGATCAGCATCAGCAGGGTCACACCCATTGGGTTCAGCCCCAGTAAAGATTTCCACCAGTACTTCTTCAGTAGCAGGAGCAGAAGGACCAGCATCCTGGTCCAAACACGACACTCGCCGAAGCCGTCTCTTTTTCTTTTTCTTCTTCCCCTTGGCAGGTGCAGTTGGATGACTGACCTGGCAGAGACGTTTCGGGTGAGTACCCTCAGGCTTTCGGGTGTCCACGGTTTTTTCAAGCTCTAGGATAGTTGCAACAACCATTGTTTCAGTAGGGACCGAGTCAGAAGAATCCCCAACCAACATGTCCAGCATAGCACTTATCTCTGCATCACCTGGACTGGTAGGCATCTCAAAGTGAACTTGCCTCTCATCATTGGGAAGATCACCAAGTGAAGCAACCAGGACCTCAACTTCTTCGAGAGAAGGTCGCACTCTAAGACCCAAACCACTATCACAGCAGGAGGATTGGACACAAAATCGAAAAAGGACTTAGAAGGTGGCAGATTCCAAGCAGAATATGCAGCAGGAGCACTAATATTTGATACTTTGCCCCTCAAGATCATCTCCAGTCGGCTCACCAAATCCACAACAGGAATCCTCTTGTTGGTAACCCGGGTTGGGTCGGTGACACCACTGTACAAATAAGTCGGATATGCTCTGTCCTTCAGTGGCTGAATATTCTTAAAAACAAAGTCTGCAACCACAGCTTCAGCGGTCAGACCTCTCTCCTTCAACAAACAAATTTCAGCAAGCAGAACCTTGGCTTCTGTTATCTCCAAGTCTGTAGGAGACTCAATGCAACTTGGAGTGCGAACATCCGGCTGTCTCCCTGACCGAGGGGGGAGGGACTTGCCATGGTTTTCCACAATGAACCACTCTAAACGTCATCCTTTAATGCTATCTTTAAGTGGGATGTCAAGGTATTCTGTTTTCCTCCCACGGCGCATCTCCAAACTCGCACTGCCCACGAGCTGGTGCTGCCCTCTAGCCATCCCAGGACGATAGTGATACAAATACTTCCACAAACCGAAGTGAGGAAGAATTCCAAGGTAGGCCTCGCACAGATGAACAAAGACAGAAATTTGCAGAATAGAGTTGGGATTCAGGTGAGTCAGATTTAGATTGTAAAAGTCAAGGAGACCGCGAAAGAAGGGAGAAATGGGAAGAGCAAGGCCGCAGATAAGAAAAGGGATGTAAACAACGAACTCATGAGTATCCTCTGTCGGGACAGTAACCCCACGACAAATCCGCCAAGAGCAAAGCTCCTTCGGAGGAAGAACTCTGACATTGACAAGGTGGAGAAGATCCGACTCGGAAATAACAGACATATGATTACCTGCGAAAGGCAACGGGTTGTTGAGATCGATAGGAGGAATGACTGCAGCAGCAGAATTCTAGTTCTTCTGCTTGAGCACCATCGC
Source organism: Zea luxurians (assembly GCA_029449295.1). Taxonomy (NCBI): domain Eukaryota; kingdom Viridiplantae; phylum Streptophyta; class Magnoliopsida; order Poales; family Poaceae; genus Zea; species Zea luxurians. The sequence goes on along the minus strand of JAOPSE010000005.1, from coordinate 3,563,833 downwards.
AATCTCATCGGTGGACTGAGCGGAAGCGAAATCAAAGGGAAACAGAGGATGTTCGGAGGCAAAAAAGCGAGGCTAGGGCTCAGAATGCAGAGGCGTGCGACAACGTGATATAAATGGGGTTTTCCCGGGTCAGACACCGTTTCTAAAAAGCGCTTAGTCACCACTCGGCTATTATTTCTAAAATGCTAACGTGGCTCAGCATGACTCGGCTGTTACCTCTAAAACGCCGACGTCGCCAAGCACCACTCGGCTGTTATTTCTAAAATGCCGACGTGGCTCAGTATGACTCAGCTGTTACCTCTAAAATGCCGACGTCACCAAGCACCACTCGGCTGTTATTTCTAAAACGCCGACGTGGCTCAGCATGACTCGGCTGTTACCTCTAAAACGCCAACGTCGCCAAGCATAGCTCAGCTGTTGTCTCCAAAACACCGATGCAATCTAGCATAATTTGGCTGTTACCTCTGAGGACACCAGCAATAACTCAGTCGTTTTTTCTCTACGTAAATGCAGGCAGAATTAAATACGACACAACAATTACAAGTCGTTACTCGAGCGTTATCTCTGAGAACAACGGCTCCGTTGGGCACAAATACAAGCTGTCGATCGACTATAAAGGAACGATGGAAAGGCAAAAGATATGTACAGAACAAGCCGAAGTTTTCTTCATTATATAAAAGGGGAAGTCCTTCCACAAACTTAAAGACCGACTCATTATGAGATGGTCTTCTTCCTATTTTTCGATACATTACATTAGTACATTACATTACTACCTACACTACACTATACTACTAACTACTACTACATTATTCCACTAATACTACTTCTACTACTATTTATCTATACTAATATTTAAGCCAATGGTGCTTTGCCACTGGCCTTGCTGCTGCCACTACCGCTCTTGCCGTCGCCACCGTCGCCGTCGCCCTTGCTGCTGTCACCATCACCGTCGCCTCCGTCGTCGCCCTCGTCGTTGCCGTCACCGCCGCCCTCCTCCTCGAACGAGTCAGAGGAGTTCTCCTCGTCCGAGGAGACCTCTGACTCATCCGAGCCCTCGAGCCTGGAGCACTCGATGGCCTGGATGTATGTCCACACCTCGGCGGCGATCCCCTGGGAATCGTCCGAGTCATCGGACGATGCCGGGGGAGAGGTGTAGACCGGCGACCCCTCAGACTCGGAGGAAAACTCCTCCTCTGAGTACTCGGAATCGCCAAAGTCCTCCGAGGGAGGGCTCGGCTCGTGCTTTCGCTTGTCACCGGAATGGTGCGACGAACTTCCGCCTTTCTTGCTCTTGCCCATGGTGGAGTAGAAGAGAAGAGAAATGAGGAGAATAAGCAACAAATGGCAGAGAGATGTGTGAAGACGCCTGTGAAGCAAGCGCTCTATTTATAGAGGAAGAAGGCAACCGCTCATCTCCTACCACGGTCACTGAACAGTCGCAAATATTCAATAAGCAATTCAAATCGTCTAGAAACAAGTCAGGCGGCAGACGCCGTTTCACGTAACACGACATCCATTGGGACTCAAGTCAACTGCTTGGACGATATGATTACACCCCGCGGTCACGTCAAGTTACTACTCAGGGACAGTTTGCTAAACTCTCAGCGCACCAAGCCGTCCCTTGGCTACACCCATTGGGGGGACGTCCAGGAATTTTCAATAGATTTTCCCAAGCAGTCACATCCATACAGTATACGCAATGAATGTATCAAGACAGAAGGAAGATATCGATAGAGATCGGAGGAAAGCCAAAAATAGCTGTTGAAGTACAAGTCTAATCAACAGAAGCATTGAAGCACGAAGCGAAATGAAGACCAGCCAAGAGCCATCTACCGGACGTCCAATCTGTCGAGATCAAATAAATTTCAAACCTAACAGGACATGGGTAGACCGCGTTGTTGATCTCAAAGGCAAAATTGTATGCTGATCTCTAAATCATAAAGCTGATGATATAATGCTGAATTCTAAGGCATTCGACGAAGATAAAAGGATGATTTCTAAAAGCATGAGATGAAGACCTTTGAGTGGATTATTTTTAGTAATCCACTTAAAGCTCGGGGGCTACACCCATAAATCATTAACCCCAAAAGACAGAATGCTGATCTCTAAAGCATGAACTAACGATAAAAGGCTTATTTCTAAAGCATGAGATGAAGATAAAAATGATTTCTAAAAAAGCATGAGATGAAGACCTTTGAGTGGATTATTTTCAGTAATCCACTCAAAGCTCGAGGGCTACACCCATTGGGTGCACCTCCGGTGCACCCAATGAATCCTGAACCCCAGAGAGCAGAATGCTGATCTCCAAAGCATAAGCCCGAGACAGAGCACCGATTTTTGAAGAATAAAGCGAAGACCGATGAATAATGACAGGAGAGGCTAACAGAGGATCGTTTTTACCGGGTTACTCAGAGTTCAGAAGCAACAACTCGACAGGCCTATTTTCAAAGCATTCCTTACCAAAATCAAAAACTGCAAGATGGATCTAGAATCTTTGGGCTGATTATTTCAAAATCAACTCAAAGATTGGGGGCTTGTGGGGGACAGATATCCCCCGGGTCCACTAGAAGGCTAGAAGACCTCGTGAAAGCAATGCTCAGCTTTATCATATGCATTGCATCATTGGTGTTATTATCAATTGTGATCTTTTATTTAATTGGGTTGGTATCTACTTATACTTAGTAACTGCCAATAAAACTTTGACCAACTTTAAAAGGAATGCTCAGCTTTAACCATGTCCTTTGGTAAGCCTTACACTTCATATGAGCCTCACTGTAAGTGAGCTCATGCACATTATTCCCCACAACTTGTTGAGCGATGAATGTATGTGAGCTCACCTTTGTTGTACTCACATCCCCCCACAGGTCAAGGACAGGTACCACAAGATGAGGCGCATAAAGGATGCCATGATGAGTTCGTGAGAGGTCTAGGTCGTCATCTCCCAGTTAACTATGGTTGCTGGATCATTGTCTTCGTATGATGAAATTATTTAATTATTTTGTATATTAAAGATGTGATCATATGTGTGAGACTTGATCCTAGCACACTTGGTGAAGTTCACGCCCAGGTTAAGGTACTTGTCGACAATGGCAGTCTGGCTGACATCATCTTCTTGCACGCCATTGACCACTTGGGAATCAGCCACAACCTACTCAAGCCTGTAGATAACCCTTTATACGGCTTTGGAGGCAAAGGCACATTTCCAATCGATAAAATAGAGTTGCCACTGTCTTTCTGCACTACGCTCAATTTGCGAAGTGAGCAAATCACCTTCGACATATTTTACATGGTTTATCCTTACAATGCCATAATGGGGCAAGGATCCATCAATAAGTTTGAGGCAACAATACACGGACTCTACCTATGCATGAAAGTCATAGGCCCTCAAGGTGTAATCATGATATATGGAGATCAACAGGCAACCAGGAACATAGAAAGATACTTTGTCCCAGGCTAGCGTAATGTGCATTGTCTCACTACAGAATGCGAAGACACCAATAGTCCTCGCACAACCAAAAACAAAAAATTAACGCACAACTGCAGAGCAACGAGGGAACTAAGACAATCCCCCTCGACCTCGCAACCCCAAGCAAAAACTTTTAATCAGCGAAGACCTCCTGCCAAACGAAGAAGCAAGACTTCTCTCCTGCCTTAATCGCAACAAGGATGTCTTCGCATGGTCTGCTTTAGACCTAGTCGGGGTTAGCTGCACGATCATTGAGCACAGTCTGGGCATTGGCTCCTCTTTGCGCCCAAGGAAACAAAGACTGCGAAAAATGTCTGATGAAAAGATAGAAGCTACGAAAGCCGAAGTGCACCGTCTGCTAGAAGAGAAATTTATCGAGCCAATTGCATACCCCACCTAGCTCGCCAATGCTGTCATGGTGCAAAAGAAGAATGGGAAATGGAGAATGTGCATCGATTTCACCAACCTCAACAAAGCCTGCCCAAAGGATAATTTCCTATTACCACGAAACAACAAGATAGTTGATTCTATAGCTGGTTGTGAAGTCATGTCTCTCCTGGATTGCTTCTCGGGCTATCATCAGACCTACATGAAAGAAGAAGACAAAGCCAGTACAGGTTTCATCACACCCTTTGGCACATACTATTTCGTGTGAATGCCTAAAGGACTCAAGAACGCAACTTTCTCCTGACTCACCAAAAAAATCCTTGAAGACCAAATGGGCCGCAACGTTTTTACGTATGTTGATGACATAGTCGTTGCGAGAAAAAACAAAGAAGACCACTTATTAGACCTCGCAGAAACATTCGCAAACATGCGCGAAGCCCGACTCTGACTGAATTCAGAAAAATGCATTTTTTGTGTCCACCAAGACAAGATACTTGGCTACCTCGTATCACACAGAGGAATCGAAGCCAACCCTAGCAAAATCCAAGCTATCATGGACATGGCACCGCCACAATCAACAAAAGACATACAACGGTTGATAGGCAGATTGGCTGCACTAAACAGATTCATCTCGTGATCCGTTGAGCGAAGCTCTCCTTTCCTCAAAACGTTGAGCGGTGCAAAGGACTTCACCTGGGGCCCAGAACAAGACGTAACCTTCCAGCCTTCGAAACAATATCTGTTTGATCTGGCAACATTAACCAGCCCAGACCCAGTCTTACCCCTACTACTGTACATTGCAGCATCACCCAACGCAGCCTTGGTCCAAAAAGGAGCAGAGAGGGCAAGACCCACCAATGCCCGGTATATTTTGTCTCTGAAGTACTTACCGCCTCCAAGTGCAACATGACAGAGTTAGAAAAGATAGTGTATGTTGTCATCATGGCTTCGCATAAGCTAAGACATTATTTTGAGGCACACAAAGTATGAGTCACTTTAGATCGGGGTCTTGGAGAGTTATTCAGAAATCTGGATGCGTCCGCCAGAATAGCTAAATGGGTTGTTGAACTCTCTAGTTACAACATCACCTTCGAACCCATGACATCAATCAAATCCCAGGCTTTGGCTGACTTCATAGTAGACTAGAAAGGGCCTTCGGAGCCACATCAGTTTCGTGTAGAGACTATCTGGACCATCCACTGCAATGGGGCATGGTGTCACACAGGTGTCGGCGCTGCAGCAAACATTACATCACCCATAGGACTCAAATGCTGATAAGCTGCGCGTCTCCATTTCGCACTAGACTCAGATAAATGCTCAAATAACATCGTTGAACACAAAGCAGTCATTTTAGGCCTTCGCAAGCTGCGAGCCCTCAGAGTGACAACATGCATAGTCAAAACTATATCTAAGGTAGTCGCCGACCAAATCGAAAAAGACTACTCCACCAAAGAGCCAGTACTCATGCAATATATCTCTGTCGTACGAAGTCTAGAAAAGCAATTCAAAGGATTCACATTGAGCGGAACAAGAACGAAGAAGCTGACATGTTAGCCAAAGCAGCAGCGAAGGGTGAACCCATGCCATCTGACGTATTTTTCACACAATCGGCACACTAGCCGTAAGGAACCCCGAGGCCCTGCAAAAAACACAAGACGCCGATGGTCACCAAATAGTAAATCTAATAATGGACAAAGACTGGTGGGCACCCATAACCCTTTATCTCCAAGGCCACTACCATCCTTCCAACCAAAGCAAAGCCAAAAGGTTAAAACACAGAAGCAGAGACTTCGCTATAATCGACGGACAACTATACAGGAAAGGGATAAGTCAACCCATGTTAAAAGGCATAACTGAAGCCGAAGGCATAGAGCTTCTCCGAGAAGTCCACAGGGTGTATAGGGATCAAATTCAGGACCGAGAGCCCTCGCTGCCAAGGTCATACACCAAGGTTTCTATTGGCCAGCCATTGTGTGCGCGGCCAACCGGGTGACCCGTTTGTGCGAAGCATGCCAAAAATTCTCACCTCGAACAGGTGCCCCTTGCAGCTCACAAAGCTGATTGCACAGACCTGGCCACTATAGCGTTGGGGACTAGACATCATTGGACCACTGCCAACAGCGCAAGGCAATTTAAAATTCACCCTCGTCGCCATTGAATAATTTACCAAGTGGATCGAAGCTAGAGTTGTGTCGACAATAACATCAAAGACAACGCAAAAACTCTTCTAGTAGAATATTGTTTGTCGGTTTAGAGTCCCCTCAAAATTAACAGTCGACAATGGAAAGCAATTTGACAATCAAGATTTCAGGGAATTTTGCAACTCTATCAACACAAAGGCAGTGTTCGCATCAGTCTACCACCCACAATCCAACGGAGTAGTAGAATGCGCCAACGGCAATATTTTTAGCGCCATAAGGAAGAGACTCCTTGACGACAAGAAAGACAAATGGGCAAACCAACTTCCCGAAGTCATATGGGCGCTGAACACAACAAAATCTAGAGCTACTGGGTTCACTCCTTTCTGTTTGATGTACGGATCCGAAGCAATGACTCCGCAAGAACTGAAGCACGGATCACCACGAGCTAATGCCACGACTACTCCAGATGTCGACGAGTCAATCACCAAGGACCTTCTCGATGGAGATCATGTTCTTGCCCTCGAAGCTTTGAACAAATACCAAGCACAAACGAAGGCATGGCGCGATAACATTGTAAGTCCTAAATAGTTCGACGAAGGGGACCTTGTCCTCATCCGAACCAACAGAATAGAGTCCCGTGTCAAACTCGAGCCTAAATGGGAAGGGCCCTTCATCGTCAAGAAGAAAACGTCCCCAAATGCCTACAGACTCAAATCACAATCCGACGAACACCTCAAGCATTCGTGGAATGTCGACAACCTGAGAAAATTTTAAGTCTAAGACACCAAATCCCAAGGCCTTCGCGCCTTTGTAACTTCCACAAACATTATTTCAGTTGGGCTCACACTCTTTTCCTCACAATGGGTGAGATTTTTAATGAGGCGCTGCTATGTAATAAATCGCCACAAAAAATCCCTGCTCAAAATAAAAAGGCACCATGACAACGGGATGTCGAAAAAGACCACAGAGTCGGTCTTCAACATTAAACGCTAAAACAGTCACCGCAATGGCTAGTCTTAACAGCCATTGCGTGCGACAGGCACAGTCCAAGCAAAAGTCGCCCAAGCGTGCAGCTGGATCAATACAAGTGCAAAACAGCACCCAATGGTGTGAAGTTGTCCTAGAGACACATATTTTTATCCAAGTAAAAGTCACCCAAGGGTGCAGCTGGATCAGCACAACAAGTGTGTAACAACACCCAAGGGTGTGAAGTCGTCCCCAAGACGCATAGTTCTATCCACGCAAAAGTCACCTAAGGGTGCAGCTGGATTCACACAAAAGGTGCATCACAAAAAGGCGAAGTCATCGCCTAGACAGAAGATAATACCCTACCACCAGTCGCCTAACGTTGCAGTCGGAACAATATAAACGTATTAACGACACCCAAGCGTGTGAAGACATCCACATCATACATTTCAAAAGACACCGCAATGAAAGGCATGTCATATTCCAAGTACAAGATGCACACTACGCGTAAGAAAATTGTCCACATGCATGTCCCCACAGCCATCCTTTGGTGAAGGGGCGAGGGCAGCGTTTTCGCTTATAGTCACCAAAGAGCGGCGATGGCAACATGCATTGTTACATTGTCTCTTGTTTTGGAATAAGACTGACTTCACAGAAATTAAATAGCATCAATCTCAATTCTTCACCGTCAAAAAGAGCCCGCATATCCCCCTCCCCGAAGCATGCCCGGCCGTCGGCGCCAGTATGACACGACAGGTCCCTTGATCCAACCGCGGTCCAATCCTAAGGCACAACCTCTCCATTCCCATTTGGCATGTCTTCGGGAAACTCCAATACCTTGCGAAGACTTTCCTACTATCCCAACACTTTGTTTCGATACCCCAATCTTTTTTCATCGCCGTGGTTCACCAGGGGCTACCCCGACCAAAGTTGTCGCCACCTCAAGGGCGGCGACCTTCAACGGAGACTCTGATACAGTTAAATCTAGCGCCGCAAAATAATCTAAGTCATCTTCCAAAGATTCGTCATCTATCCAAGCAAATAGGCTCCCCAACCCTTCACCTTTCGAAGACCATGACCCAACATCATATTCATCAGACACGTCACTACTAAGAATCACTACATTTCCACACACCAACATATCATCATTTGCCTTATCATCAAGGTTTGCTTGCGCAGGCCCAGATGCCGGAACCTGCACAGCAACCAATCTTAAGTATCATGTACAAAATGAACACTGTCAAACCTTTCCTATTACATTCTTTCAACCTACACAGAAGTGCCCGCTGCCACACGATCCTCAGTGCCACATTCTTGAAGCAAGTATTTCTCCTCCGCTCCCGCCTCCACCACAGCATCCTTCTGGGCCACCGAGCTCTCGAGGCCGGCGAGGTCCTCCACCTCTTCATCCCTCATCGCCAGCGAAGACAACACAATAACATTTCAGACAACAAACACACACACCACCTTCGCCAAACACAAAACATACATGTGCCAGCGTTCGGTCGGCCCTCTCTCGGACAACACAACGGCCATGAGCGCCCCACATCCTATCATAAAGCACCCCCATAGAGCGCTTCAACACGTCATCTTCAACCTGGAATACACCAGCATCGAAGTCCTTGTTGACTCGATCGAAGGCCTCAAAGTGCCTACATCCCTCGCGGGACAAGGCATTCGCAACCCCTTCACAAGTCACAATAGACATATAGGACATGAGGCCCATCACAATGGACAAGAGCGAATCTACCTCATCCTGCAGCCACCCCAAGAAGCGGGTTCCCACCTCCTCCCATGATTTGTCGAATGGGGCAGTCTGCATGCCGAGGTCATGGTACACATCCACAAAAAGCGTGTGTGCCCGATCCACCCTAGCACGGGTGGCAGACTCCGTCTTCTCGCGGTGGCCGCACATATTCTTCAATTCAAACTCCAAGTCGACAACACGCTTGCGGGCAGCCTGGGCCTCCGCGCGGGCATTCTCTGCATCCTCCTTTTCATCATTAAGCCAGCGGCCGAGGTCCTCTTTTTTCCTTCTCGACCGTCGTCACCTTATCGAGAAGGTTTCAACTCTTATTTTTAGCTGCTGACTTGTCCCTGATTGCTTTGGTATGCTCTGTTAAAAGGCGCTCAACCCTAACCTTGAGCTATTTCCTCTTGGAAATCAGCTGCAAGGTCAGTGCCCCCGAAGCAACATGGTCAGTGAAGGTCGTCACCTGACATCGCAATTTTCCAAACTCAGCAAAAATACTCACATATCGCAGCTGCCACGCACCAGACGCAGCTACACCAGCAGCGGCAGCCGCCGAGGCAAGTTCGCCTATGCAATCAGCGGCGACACAAAATTTCGACCATGGGTCTAGCAAAGTTCCCATGTCACCATTCGCTGTACCCACCACGTCGACAAGCACCATAGACGGAACCACTGCCAATTGCCCAGCTCCACCCCTACATCAAAAACAAGCTAGAAAACATAGAATCACCCGGCTAAGAAGAATAAGTTTTTCAACTCACCTGCAGGTGGCAGCCCAGCCTGGGCATCAAACATGGTGAATCTGCCCACCAGGTAGTCGTCCACCGACAACTCCTGGCCCGTCCCCCAGTCACTGACACCGCTGTCACAATCACACGTGGCAGCGAAGGCAGTTTCGAAGTGGCGGCCAGCACCGCGGGGGGAGGCATCGTCGTAGGCGGGCGGCCCCCTTCTCACTGGGCCATGCCACCTTAGCATCTCGGCGTGGATCCACCATCCGAAGAGGTGTGTTGGTCACTTGTTCTCAAATGCTATGAATCAAGAACATGGCAACACAAAATGTTAAATGATAATGCCCTTCGTCCTTCGAAGCATTATTTCCCTTAGGATATAATGATCTTCAGACGAAGGTCATGAAGGACATACCTTCATCGTCGTGGCATATGTTAATAAGAGAAGAAGTATATGAAATATAAAAGACAACATGAACAATCATATACCATTATCAATTCATCTTCATTATATTAACATGGAAAGATAGAAACAATACTGAATTACATATGTACCTTTGGCTTGACAGAAGGTAAAAATGCAAGCATGGCGCACAAGTGAGTACAAGTTAGCGTGAACAGTACGGGGTATTGTTCATCTATTTATAGGCACAGGGCGCAACCTGTGTGGAATTACATTTATACCCTTTACAATTGATTATATTCACGACAAAAATTATCATGGGTCAATTTGTCTTTTCATCTTGAAGTCGGTGCAACCCTTCGTCTTAAGCATGTCGTTATGCCGAAGTCCCTTGTAAGGTAGCTTCGGCGTTATTTCCGTGCTGATCTTCCGAAGGTGTTTCTTCTTACAGGACCTTCGGCTACGAAGCAGACCCCCAACAGTAGCCCCTTTGCGGTGCTAGATCGTTTTTCGTAATGAGCTTGATCTGTGGAAAATTGTCCTAGGCTTCGGAATGCCAAAGGTCCAAAAAACACCTTCCCTAAGCTCGTTGCCGAGAAACGATTAAAATAATCCGAGCGTGGGGTGGTCCCATCATGCAACGGGTATGCATGATCTGCCGATTCATCTTGCACGCACCGTGGTCCACCGTTTAGTGAGTACGGGTGACTGTTGAGCGGGTACGGGCGACTTGACGATTCACCTTCACACCTGCAGCACTATATAAACAGACGGGTAGGTGTGAAGTTACCACAACATTCATTGTCATTGCACTGTTGTGCTGCTGAAAAATTTAACCATAGCCGAAGCTTTCCCATCGTATTCTCAAACAAAGCATCATTTTGAACTAGCTTCGTCATAAGAGAGAGCTTTGTTACAACCATAAAAATCATCAACATTCGTAAGAACTACAAGGAGTTCAACACCTGATGGCCAGAGTACGTTCAACCGCTAGGGTGACCCGCGACGGAGAAGAGGCCGAAACTACAGATACTGCTCTGATCTCTGAAGTGATGAGATAATCGGGAATGGTTGCGACAGAGGTAGCTGCTGAGGAAGGTGCACCTTCTGCCGAAGCTGAATATGCTGACATTGAAGAAGATGTTATTGATGAAGAAGAGGAAGATTATACTCTCATGCCTTCCAAACCCAGCCACTTGGATTTTGGAAAATCTACCGTTTCTGAGGCTGATATACCTATGATGATAAAGCTAGGCTACTTCAGAGAAAATGAGAAGAAGCTAATTCGTTTTGGCAAGGAAGAAACCATTCCGACACCGAAAAATGATGAGGTGGTAGTTTTCAGGAGTTTATTCAGAGCGGGATTGAGGTTTCCTTTGAATGAAATGATTGGGGAAATTTTGGAAAATCTCGAAATCTATCTTCATTAGCTGACTCCTAACGCTATCGTTAGGCTCAATGTCTTCATCTGGGCTCTCCGAAGTCAAGGAGTAGACCCGAATGCCGAAGCCTTCTGCCGAGTACATGAGCTTCATTATCAGACGAAGGCCAGAGAAGATGGTCTTCATGAGAACTTTGGTTGTTACAACTTCGCCTACCGCAAAGATATGAAGACTCCGGTGGTTAGCTATCGCACCAAATGGCCAACTGGTTGTAAAAATGAGTGGTTTTATGTGAAGGCCGATGAGAAGAAGAGGGAGAAGCTCAAGACGCTAGTCCTAAGCCCTCTAAGCTTAAGCTTTGGGTTTACTAGGCCGTTGTGCCGTATGGACCCGGGGTCACCATGCCGACAAGCTGTGGCAGAATTTTGGGTGGTAGCCGAACAGATCGGGACCAGAGATCTTGTTCAAGAATATCTAGCCTATAAGGTGTTCCCAACGTTGAGTGAATGGAACATGCCGAAGCTAAAGGGGACAAAGGAGAAGAATGAACTTGTGCGGCTAGCTTATAAGTTCAAATTCGAGAAACAGTTCAAAGGACTATGTCAAGAATGGTTAGAAATGATAGAAACCATGTGCAACGAAATTTTGGGGAATTACACTAAAAAAGAAGATCAGCTGATGAATGCAGCCTTCGGCACCCGACCGAAGCGAAGGTTGAATCGGGTGATGGATGCCCTAAACTTCGAATATCCCGATTATGAGCGACTGAACAAGGGTGCCGAAGGGCAAAAAAGAAAAAGAATTGTTAGTGTTCTGAGCAGACAAGCTGCTAGAATGGTGAGAGAAGATGAAGAAATTATGAAGAGCAGAAAATTGAGCCCTGAGCCGAAGGTAGCTGCTCCGAAGAAGAGGAATGTTGCGGCTCCGAAACCAAAAACAACTGAAATAGAGGAAGAGACTCCTTCAACACCTTCTGCTGCCGACGTGGAGGAAATTTTAAAGGTAATGACTGAATCCTTGCCTATCAAGCTAAGTCCACTAAGGCCACATCTTACGAAGCTTTTACAGAAGAAGGAGGAGCCTTCGGCAGCCAAGAAGTCTGCTGGGCCAAAAAGGCGGAGGATTATTACTGTGATTGAAGCCATTGAAGAAACACCACCGCCGGCCTCGGCGTCAAAAACACTAGCTACCGAAGACGTTACAGCTACCGAAGCTACCCCCGCCGAAGATACAAATCTGGAGGACACATTTTTTTATATTGATAAAATGCTTTTGAATATGGCCGCGGAAGAAGCTGTTACAGCTGTCGAAGAGACCCTGGCCACAGTGCCTGAAAAAGAGAAGGAGATCGCCGAAGATACTTCGGAGTAAAAGGATTTCAATTTTCAAAACATAATTGGTCAAAAGTTGTCTAAGGCTGAGAAAGAAGAGCTGAGAGTTTATGCAATATCATGCGTCTATCAACCAGGAGCATTGCTCTTCGGCGGTATTGACGACGAAAGCTTAGGATGCCTTCAAGACCGAACTGGAGCGAAGGTTATTATTACTCTGTCAAAGAGTATTGGTTTCCCGAAGCTTGAGGCCGACATCAGCCGCTACCGACGACATCATATCATCTGTAGTTTATTATATTCTAATTTCAAGGTAAAAACTTTACTTCAGCTTTTCATTTTTTAACGACGAGGGTGTTTCTTGACGAAGGTTGTTTTTGCGCAAAGCATGCTTTTAAGTAAAGCCTTGAGAATGCAACAGGACCTTGAAGATAAAAACATGAGGTTATATTGAAGGCTTAGAAAGCAAAATAAAAGATCACGAAGCTACTCTTGAGAAGAAGGATTTTGAACTTCAACCAATGGAAGGCTCACTGGCGGAAGCCCGAGCTAAAATTGCCAGATTGAATAGTGAACTCCTCACAAAGACAGAAAGCTTCGAACAAGAAAAGCAGAAATTCGATGCGAAGTTTGAGGCTGAAGTTGAAAAAAGTTCAAATTTACAGAAATTGTTGAAAGAGCTTCAAGATAAATGTCTAGACTTCGGCAACCAATGCGTGCAGCAGCTGAAGCAGGTCTTCAACTCAGTTGGGGCCAGTTCTGAGAAGTTTGAACCTTCAGTTGAAGACCTGCCAGGGACCTTCGAACACATTGAGGGCGAAGTTGACGCTCTTGACAAAGTAATAGCTGGGCACGACAACTTCTGTGCCCTGCTAGCTTCTCGGGGCACCGCTGTTGCCTTCATGAAAACTGGTTGCACACATGGGAAAATCGTTAATAGACCAAACTTCAGTTTATCACCAGCAGATTTAATTGATATCCCTAGCCTGGCTCGAAGCATAGGAAATAGATTCATAACACAAATCTGGACGAAGGGTGGGCGAAGCTTAGCTGGTGACGAAGCTCGAAGTCACCTCAAGCCGGTAATAAACTCATACCTGATGCTTACCTTCTCCTTGAAACTTGAGTTTACCTTATAACGCTTTGTTATGTACAGAATGATGAAGCCGAAAAGCAATGATCCGAAGCTTGGTGGATGATGATGAAGCTGAAGACATTGCTATGAAAAACTATAGAGAAATTCTTGAATTATCCTTGTAAAAAATATTGTAATTTAAGAATCAGATACTACTCTGTAAATTTGTCCATACCTTGTAATATATTTTACCTTTTTGTCCATGTGTGAACTGCTTTGATGTGGACGAAACTTGTATTTTTTGAGCCAAAGGCAAAAAACACCTTCCCTTCTTTTCGTGCACAACGAAGCATAAATCTGTTTATTCTTAGAGCCTTGTCATTAGAGCTGAAGCAACTGTTTGTACTTCTTATGATATGATGATGATGATGATCCTACGAATGTCTAAATGAATGTATATGAATGCAATGAATGATGTGATGTATTGTGCGAATGAATGTCCAGACACACGCTTACGAAGCTACATCCAAACTCTTCATTCCCTTAGGAATGACTGAAATCTCTTTGCCGTTTATTTTTCGGCTGCACCGCTTATTTTTCGGTGTAAGTTCTGCATCCCCTTAGGAACGACTTTTGAACTTCTTCGCCTTCTATTTCGGCGGTATAAGTTCTGCATCCCCTTAGGAACGTCTTTTGAACTTCTTCGCCTTCTATTTCGGCGGTATAAGTTCTGCATCCCCTTAGGAACGTCTTTTGAACTTCTTTGCCTTCTATTTCGGCGGTATTTGGCTCTGCATTCCCTTAGGAATGACTTTTGAGCAGAAAACTTACACTGCGCTCCCTTAGGAACGACTTTTTGTAGCTTTGTCATGCTCTGCATCCCCTTAAGGACGACTTTTGAGCTTCTCCCTGGTTTTTTCCTGCACTCAATGGTGCCCGCTCAGATGTTACATTTTACATTCTTTTGGGTGATTTTGCTCTCGTAGAGCTGAATAAGAAGAGAAAAATTACAAGCTATGGCCCCATTAAAAACCTTTCTCCCCTTTGGAAAGGAAAAGGGTGCCATAGGAAAAAATGAAAAAAGATTACATCAAATTACATATAATAACGTCGAAGCTCATCCGCATTCCAAGATCTTGGAATATCGTTGCCGTCCATATCCTTCAACCTGTAAGAACCAGGCCTTGATGAAGATACCACCAGAAAAGGTCCGTCCCACTTCAGCTATAGTTTTCCTACTGTGTCCGGATTAGCCACTCTCCGAAGCACCAAATGTCCTGGCTCGATATTTTTCAACCGGACTTTTCTATCGCGCCATTTTACTGTTTTGGCTTGATATTTTTTGATATTTTCCATAGCCTGAAGTCTGGTCTCTTATATAGTATCTTTTGCCACGTGATAGTCAGCTTCGTCTTCTGCCGAAGCTACTGTTCTTATTGACCCCGCTTTAGCTTCATCTGGGGTTATAGCTTCATCACCAAATAATAACTTGAATGGCGTAAAACCTGTTGATCTTGATATGGTTGTATTGTGGCTCCACACCACTTTAATCAACTCATCTGGCCACTTTCCTCTGGGCTGATTGAAGATTAGCTTCATTATTCCTGCCATTAAAATACCATTTGCTCTTTCGACAAGTCCATTTGACTCTGGATGTCTGACTGATGCAAAATGAATCTTCGTGCCAATTTGATCACAGAATTCCTTGAAAGCTTCGGCATCAAACTGTGTTCCGTTGTCCACAGTTATAGCCTTCGGCACGCCGAAGCAACAAACAATGTTTTGCCAGAAAAATTTCTGGACTGTGACCAAAGTTATTGTGGCCAAAGGCTTCGCTTCAATCCACTTGGAAAAATATTCTACAGCCACCACAACCTATCTTAAATTGCCTTGTGCTGGTGGAAGTGGACCTAACAAATCCAGGCCCCATCTTTGCAATGGCAAGGTTGGCTGTATTAATTGGGTTAGCGATGAAGGTTGTTTCTGGTCTCTTGCACATTTTTGACAGTTTTCGCACTTTTGAACCAGATCTGCTGCATCCAAAGCTGCTTTCGGCTAATAAAATCCTTGTCTGAAGACCTTCCCCAGCAAAGGCCTAGACCCAATGTGAGATCCACACAACCCTGCATGTATTTCCTTCATCAGCTCTATACCTTCGGTTCTGGATAAACACTTGAGAAGTGGAGAGCAGACTCCATGTTTGTATAACTCCCCTTCTATTATCACATATGGCCTTGTTCTTGCCTCCATTCTCTTATTATAAGCTTCGTCATCTAAAAGACAATTACCTTGGAGGAAAGATATAATTTCAGTCCCCCAATCTTCACTATGTACCAGAGAAATAGTAAGCACTGCTCTCTCCATGAGTTCAACCGAAGGTGCCTTTATTGTTTCAAAAAATACTTCCGAAGGTAGAGGGAACCCCTGGGCCGCCGATTTGGCTAGTAAATCTGCGTGCTCATTTTCACGTCTTGGGATATTCTTAACAGAAAAACCTTCGAAAGAAGCCTCCAACCTTCAGACTGTATCCAGATATCTTTCAAGCTTCCGATCTCTTGCCTTGCTACTTTTGTCCACATGGCCAGAAATAACTTGAGAATCAGTTTTCAGAATGGCCCTTCTTATTCCCATTGCCCTTAACTTCCGAAGCCCCAACAGAAGTGCTTCGTACTCAGCAATATTATTTGTGCAACTGAAATCAAGCTTGGCTACATAACATGTTTCGACTTTTGAAGGTGCCACTAGGATTGCAGCCGCTCCTGCACAGAAGGTTCCCTAAGAACCATCGCAGAACACTGTCCAAGCTTCGACATCTTTGTTTACCTCTTCTTCATGAGCCCCTGGCGTCCAATCAGCGATGAAGTCTGCTAGCTCTTGGGACTGGATTGAGGATCTATGCACATAATCAATGGTGAATTCATTAAGTTCTGCAGCCCATTTCCCAATCCTTCCAGTAGCTTCTTTGTTCCTCATAATATCCTTCAGAGGCTGTGACGAAGGAACAATTATGTGATATGCTTGAAAATAATGTTGAAGCTTTCTGGAGGCCATTAACACAGCATATAGCACCTTTTCCAATTCTGTGTAATTTTTCTTTGACGGACTCAAAACTTCAGAGACGAAGTACACTGGAGCTTGCTTTTTGACTTGGCCGTCTAGCTTCTCCTGCACAAGTGCCGCACTTACTGCAGAATATGAAGCTGCAACATATAAGAGCAATGGAGCCCCTGGCGAAGGTGGAGTTAACATTGTTAAATCAATCAAATAATGCTTCAACTCTTCGAAAGCCTTTTGCTGAGCCAGACCCCATTGGAAGACTTCGGCTGACTTTAGTATTTCAAAGAAAGGCAGATTTCTTTCTGCTGATCTGGATATAAATTTGTTCAATGATGCTAATCTACCTGCCAGCAGTTGAGCTCCTTTCTTTGTGCTTGGCGGTTCCATACAAAGGATAGCTTCAATCTTGCTTGGGTTAGCTTCAATTCCCTTCGTTGATACTAGACAGCCAAGGAACTTGCCCTTCTTTACCCCCAAAACACATTTTTATGGATTCAACTTCAAACCAGCTTGCCTGAAGTTGGCAAATGTCTCTTGCAAATCAGCAATATGATTTTCTTGCTTCGTGCTTTTAACTATGATATCATCAACATAAGTCAACACATTCCTGCCTATTTGAGAATGAAGGACTCTGGCTATCATTCTGCTGAAGCTTCCTCCAGCATTTTTTAGCCCCTCAGGCATCCGAAAATAGCAATATGTGCCACTGGGGGTTATGAAGCTAGTTTTCGGCTCATCTTCCTTCTTCATCCAGATTTGGTGGTAGCCTGAGTAACAATCTAGTATACTCATGAGCTCTGACAAAGCTGCTACATCTACTAGAGAATCTATCCTTGGCAATGGGAACTCATCTTTTGGACAAGCTTTGTTAAGATCTGTAAAATCAATGCACATTCTCCATTTACCATTGGCCTTCTTCACCATAACAGTATTATCTAGCCACTCTGGGTACTTGACCTCTCTGATAACTCTAGCGCTAAGAAGCCTCTTTACTTCGTTCCGAGCACCTTCAGCTTTGTCATCAGACATTTTCCGAAGCCTTTGCTTTCTTGGTCTGAAAGATGGATCCACATTGAGTGAATGCTCAATGACATCTCTGTTGACACCGCAAAGATCATTGGTTGACCAAGCAAAGACATCTTTGTTGTTGAATAGAAATCTTAGCAAATTCTTTTCCTGCTCTTCAGATAACTGAGACCCCAGCAGTACCTTTTGTTCTACTATATCTTCACATAGAAGCATAGGCTTCGGCTAATCCGCCGAAGCAGCCTTCTCTCTTTTGTATCAATACTGCTCACAGGCTTCAGCTCCATCTATGTTATGGATTGCCTTTGAATCTGTCCAGTTGCCTTCGGCCTTCCTGGCAGCTTCTTAACTCCCATGAATGCAATGGTCCCTTGCTCCGAAGGTATCTTCATGCATAGATATGCTGGATGAAGTATTGCTTCGAAAGCATTAAGCGTCCATGACCAATTATTGCATTGTAGGGGTACTTGTAACACCCGGTTTTAAAGGACAAAGCCGGGTGCATCTCATACATGCGCCAAAGAAGACAACATATATAATAACAGAGTGTATAGAGATAAATGTCATAAAACATCAGAGTATTTATTACAAAGCGGAAGACTTATTACAAAATAAAAGAATGAATATAAAACGAACTAAGGATCGTTGGCGCCAATGTCGACTGAGAAACGCCACCTAGATCAGATCAAACTCCTCGATACTTGGCTCCACTTGAACCACCTGTTCTTCTCCTGTGGGGGGGGGGGGTGTGAGACAGCAAGAGTGAGCTCACATACGTTCATCGCTCAACAAGTTGTGGGGAATAATGTGGCATGAACTCACCAAAGGTGGGAGTTCATATGAAGTGTAAGGCTGATCAACAAAGTAAGGGCTGAGGCTGAGCATTGCTTTTATAAGTTGGTCAAAATTTTATTAGCAATTACTAAATGTAAGTAGATACCAAACCTTAATAATAATAATAATAAAGAACAGTAATAGTAAAATAATCCCAAATGTGATGCAAATGTCAAAATTGAATTTAAGTTCCATAATTAATCATGTGAGGGTCCGAGCCGCTCATGACCGTGAGCACGGCTAGTATACTAGTTTTACACTCTGCAGAGGTTGCACATCTTTACCCACAAGTCGTGTATCCCATGTCGCCAGGGTTTGCAAGGCCCTTAGACACTACCGAGGTGAATGGCTAGGGATCCACTACGAGGCCTTTACAAAGTTCCACTAGCTTCCGAAAACCCGCTACAGTTTATAGGAAGTTCCAATGCAGGGTTCCTGGCTGACCGCCATCGCAGCAAAATCAACCAGGGACCTCCCTACACTGACCACTCCCCTACTGCCCTTGCCCCTTTCGGGTAAGGTAGTCTTCCACTAGCTTTCCTAATTAGTCAGCCAAGGGCGTCCCATTAAACCCTTGTGGTAGCACTGTTTTCCCGGGTGGTCGCTCCATGTTCCCATTAATTTAATGATCTTAACATGAACAGCAATAATAACAAGATAATAACAGAATAATCATGAATAGTGTATCTCCATACCCAATCCACATAAAGCAATAGCAAGTACTACCCAAAAATATTTCAGGGGTGAACAAGGTATAGAGGTAATCAAAACTGGGGTAACATAAAGGCTCCCATCAAAATTAACCTATGCAGATCATTAAAATTAATAAGAACATGGCTGGGAAAAGTAAGTGATCAAGGGCACAACTTGCCTTCAATGAGCTCCTGCTCAGCTATCTCTACTTGTTGAACCTCAGAATCCTGTGTAGCTTGCTCGTCTACTCGCATCAACACAATACATACATAGTATAGCAGGAATTAACATTACACCAAACCAGCAAATAGAATATACAGTAATAAACTAGACATTAAAATATGATCACAGGAACTGGAATTATTAAATTTGGATTTATAGATTTTAAGTTATGAATTTCTGAAGATTTTATGTGCTTAATACAAGATTAAGTGAAAGAATAATTTTAATGTGTTTGTCATGTCAGAACAGAGGCACTAATGAGTAGACAATATTATTACAAAAATTTAGGAACTAGAATGGATCAATTTGGAGTTCCTATGCATTTTCTATGAATTATACAAGTTTTAACATTTATTTATGCACTAAAAATTGATTTCTGATATTAATTTCTAATTTTCAAAGTTCTCTGGATTGGGCCTCAAATACTAGGAAGCGCAGGGGCTGGCGCGTAAAATTCCTAAGACTCAGACTGCAGTGATCGTGGACTGCGGGTTCTATTTACTACTTCCCGAGGGGCTCTTTAACAAAAGAGACACAACAGTCAGTCTGGTTTATTCTAAGCCGTCCGATCTGAGATGAGGCGTCCAGATCAAAGCCGCGACATCACGAACCGGTATGCGATGCGGACCATTCGATCCGAAACGGGCGGCCCATGATGCACCAACCCAACCGGTACATAAGGTCCAATCGGAGCCATCCGAAATGAATCGAACGGCACAGAGCCATTCCCCCCTTCACCCGACAGCACCCGACGGCGGCGCCGCCCATCGGCCGAATCCCCGCCGGTGAGCACTCCCTGCCCGGCTATTCCGAGCGTTTAACCCAAATTGTTCTAGTGCTAAACGAAGAGAACAGCCTCGCGAACTAGATGGGTAGTGGGTTACCGGCTATTGTCGGGTTGCGGAGTCTGACCACGGCAGAAGGCGATCCGCGACGGCGCTGATTCAACGGTGACGAATTCCGGTGTCGCCGGTGGCCAATCCTCAGTAATTCGGTTGCGGTCGCCTTCAACACAGCCGAAGGGAGCCCCTGGGTTCCACAATTCGAGCTCGGTCGTCGGCAAGCCTGGATTCGCCTGCGGCGGGTCTCTCTCTCCCCTCCGTCGTCGATGGTGGCTCTGTGTTGCTAGGTCTGCGCGGCGTAATGGACAAGGAAGGGAAGGATGCGATGGCGGCTGCGGCTTTATCTCCCCACAGGACGGATTGGAGCGCGTGGCCCGGCTTTCCCGTCAACGACGCGCCCGCCATGCGCGGGTTCGGTTGAAGCTTGCGCTGACCAACGGGTCCCACGCACCAGTGAGATGCAGAGGAAGCGTGCGGCGCTAGCGACTGACGCGTGGGGTCGAGCTGTCGGCGCTTTCCCCCCCTGGTTGATGGGCCGCGCGGTGAGAAAATCCTGGTGGGCCAAATTGCGGGATTCCGGCCCAGGTAAGGTTAGTTGGTTTTCTCCTTTTTATTTTCTGTTTTCTTTTCTTTCCTAAGTTTATGTTTTTCAAATTTTGAATTCAAGTGTTGTTGTGAAGTTTATTCCTTAACCAAAAATATAAGTTTATAATATAGTATGCTCAAGTGCAATTATTTGATTAATCATATTTTATTTATATTTATCTAGTACTCTTCTCCTCTTTTCTCTAATTCTAAAATTCCTTTTTAGCTCTTAAATCCCACTTTGGGCTTTAATATATCTCTTGTCACATTATTTTTATGTTGTCACAAAATGCACACCAAATAAAACCTCAGCATGATGCACAATTTAATGGTATATCCTTTCATTAATTATATTTTTTTTTTGAATATGATGTTCACACGTGATGATACATAAAGATCAAACTCACATAAAGAGAAATTGTTTCTCTATTGGTATTATTCTTAGCAAACTACAAAGTGGGTGTTACAAATCCTACCCCCCTTAAAAATAATCTCGTCCTCGAGATTTAAGAAGATCTAGGGAAAAGGTGAGGAAAATCTATACGAAGCTCTTCTTCTCTTTCCCAAGTTGCTTCATCTTCACCGTGGTGACTCCATTGAACTTTGCACATCTTAATAACCTTATTCCTCGTAACTCGAGTCAGAGTATCCAAAATCTTGATGGGGTACTCAGCATAAGTCAAATCCTCTTGAACACTAAGGTCCTCCATTGGTAGCTGTTCCTCAGGTACCCTGAGGCATTTCTTCAGCTGAGATACATGAAAGACATCGTGAACATCCGCGAGATGATCCGGTAACTCCAATTGATATGCAACCTCTCCCACTCGCTTTAAGATTAAAAAGGGTCCAATAAAGCGAGGGGACAACTTTCCTTTGACTTTGAATCTTCTCATACCCCGGAGTGGTGATACCTTCAAATAGACATAATCTCCCTCCTTAAACTCAAGTAGTCTTCTCCGGGTGTCAGCATAGCTTTTCTGTCCTGGATTGTGCAGTTCTCAAATTCTCCCTTATTTGCTGAACTTGTTCCTCTGCTTCTTGTATAATCTTAGGTCCAAACAACTGCCTTTCACCAGTTTGATTCCAATACAAGGGAGTCCTGCACTTTCTGCCATACAAAGCCTCAAACGGTGACATCTTCAAGCTGGCCTGATAGCTATTATTATATGAGAACTCAGCATAAGATAGACTCTTATCCCAACTTCCTCCATGCTGAAGGGCACATGCTCTCAACATATCTTCCAATACTTGATTGGTCCTTTCAGTCTGTCCATCAGTCTGAGGTAGGCCAAACTAAAATTCAACTTCGCATCCATATTACCATGAAAACTTATCCGAAATCTGGGGGTAAACTGTGATCCTTTATCCAAAATGATCTTCTTCGGTACACCATGTAGGGACACAATCCAAGCCATATATACCCTACCAATTGAGATCCCTTATGAGTAGTCTTGAGCAAGATGAAATGAGCCACTTTGGTCAGTCTATCCACAATCACCCATATAGCATCATATCCTTTCTGGGTGCGAAGCAATCCAGTAATGAAGTCCATATCAATCTCCTCTTACTTCCATTCGGGTATCTTTAGTGGATGCAGTAGTCCAGCTAGTCTTTGGTGTTCGACCTTAACTCTTTGACACACATCGCACATAGCCACATG
Source organism: Zea luxurians (assembly GCA_029449295.1). Taxonomy (NCBI): domain Eukaryota; kingdom Viridiplantae; phylum Streptophyta; class Magnoliopsida; order Poales; family Poaceae; genus Zea; species Zea luxurians. The sequence continues at coordinate 3,541,279 of JAOPSE010000005.1, read as the reverse complement.
TGTAGCCATATCTCTCTTCCGTCCATACCACTAGTATTTCTGCTTCGAATCCTGATACATCTTGGTACTACCAGGATGAATAGAATAATCCAAGTCATGGGCCTCCTTTAAAATAGTCTCATGAAGGCTATCAATCTTAGGAATACATATCCTGTCCTTGAACCATATGGCACCTTGCTCATCTTCCGTAAATTCTGGACCTCGACCTTCAGTAATCAGATCCTTAATCTCTTGTATCTTGGTATCACCAATCTGTCCTTTGTGGATTTCTTGTTCCAAGGTAGATTCCACATCAATAGTAACTCCTTCAGTGTGAGTAACTATCCCCAGGTTAAGTCTTCTGAAATCCTCAACAATCTCATCGGGTAGCTGGGCAACAACAGCTGAATGAACATGCTCCTTTCGACTCAAGGCATCTGCAACCAAATTTGCCTTGCCCGGGTGATAGTGAATCTCCAAGTCATAATCCTTAATAAGCTCCAACCAACGGCGTTGCCTAAGGTTGAGATCCTTCTGAGTGAATATGTACTTCAAACTCTTATGATCCGTATATACTTGGCACTTAGTTCCCATAATGTAGTGTCTCCAAATCTTAAGTGCATGCACAACCGCTGCTAATTCCAAGTCATGAGTGGGGTAGTTCAATTCATGCTTCCGCAACTGACGAGATGCATAGGCAATCACATGACCATCTTGCATAAGCACACATCCAAGTCCTTGGCCACATGCATCACAGTAAATGTCAAATCCCTTCTGCAGATCTGGCATAATCAATACTGGAGGTGACATCAATCTCTTTTTTAATTGATCAAAGCTTTCTTGGCACTTTTCATCCCACTTAAATTCTCTTCCTTTCTCCAGAAGCGAGATCATAGGCTTAGCAATCTTAGAAAATCCTTCAATAAAAATCCGATAATATCCTGCAAGTCCCAAGAAACTTCGTATCTCCGTAACTGTAGTGGGTACTCTCCACTCCATTATCTCCTTAACCTTAGCAGGATCCACTGATATTCCTCCATTAGAAATAATATGACCAAGAAATGGCACCTCGCTAATCCAAAACTCGCACTTGCTGAACTTGGCATAGAGTTGATTATCTCGTAGCTTCTGTAGCACCAACCTTAGATGTTGTTCATGATCACCTTCACTCTGTGAATAAATAAGAATGTCGTCGATGAACACCACGACGAATCTGTCCAAGTACTCCATAAACACTTTGTTCATCAAATTCATGAAATAAGCCGGTGCATTGGTTAATCCAAATGACATAACGGTAAACTCGTATAATCCATATCGGGTCGAGAATGCCGTCTTGGGAATATCCGATGGTCTAATCCTCATCTGATGGTAACCTGATCGGAGATCAACCTTCGAGAATACCCTTGCACCTCTCATCCAATCAAATAAATCCTCAATGCGGGGTATCGGGTACTTGTTCTTCGCGGTAACATCATTAAGGAACCTATAATCCACGCACATCCGCTGTGATCCATCCTTCTTCTGTACAAACAGAACCGACGCTCCATAAGGTGAAGAATCCGAACGAATGTACCCAGCCTCTTGTAATTCCATTAATTTCTTTTTAAGTTCATTTAGCTCTTCTACGGACATCATGTATGGTCGTTTAGAAATAGGGGCAGTCTTAGGTAAGGGATTAATGACAAACTCAACTTCCATATCTGGTGGCATCCCTAATAACTCCTCTGGAAAGACATCCGAAAAATCCCTAACTGCATGGATGTTGTCACCCACAAACTTTTCATCTACTAGGAATGCCACTAGTCTAATGGTGGTAGTTACTGCAACTTCAACTTCAAATCTTTGTCCTTTGGAATTGGTGAGTTCTACGGTTCCCTTAGCACAGTGTATATACTGCCTTTGCCTTTCTTAACCATGACATACCAAGGATCAAGTCTATAGTGCTCTCTTCTAACACTATAGGGGTAGCCCAGCTAGGTTAGAAATACAGGGTAAGAAAGGGAGAATTGTAGACAAGGCGAGTAATTACGAGGAATGTTACTGCGGGAGATTTATTAGCTAAGTAGATTAGTGTGTCACCCACTAAAGCTAATACATTACCTTATAGTGGTACATGCTAAGATGCCCGACTATAATGTTTCAATCAACCGAAGAAGCAAATCAAGCATTTATCATCAGAACAATCAATCAACATTTTTAAATAGAGAAAATAGTTTTAATTTCGTCTTAGGTTCCATATCTCTTAAAAAGTTCATAAATGTAGGATTCTAAGGTGTGAAATCCATCTTGTCTTAGAGCAGAAAAGATAAGAGTAATCAGAGTATTACAGCAAAAGGTGAGGCAGGATCAAGGTAAGGAAAGTATGGAATGAATCAGAGTAAGGTAAGTAGATAAGGGTTTTGTCCATTTCTATCTAGGTTTCGTCCTACAGTCAACATTTCCTCTGATACCACTTCTGTAACACCCGGTTTTAAAGGACAAAGCCGGGTGCATCTCATACATGCGCCAAAGAAGACAACATATATAATAACAGAGTGTATAGAGATAAATGTCATAAAACATCAGAGTATTTATTACAAAGCGGAAGACTTATTACAAAATAAAAGAATGAATATAAAACGAACTAAGGATCGTTGGCGCCAATGTCGACTGAGAAACGCCACCTAGATCAGATCAAACTCCTCGATACTTGGCTCCACTTGAACCACCTGTTCTTCTCCTGTGGGGGGGGTGTGAGACAGCAAGAGTGAGCTCACATACGTTCATCGCTCAACAAGTTGTGGGAAATAATGTGGCATGAACTCACCAAAGGTGGGAGTTCATGTGAAGTGTAAGGCTGATCAACAAAGTAAGGGCTGAGGCTGAGCATTGCTTTTATAAGTTGGTCAAAATTTTATTAGCAATTACTAAATGTAAGTAGATACCAAACCTTAATAATAATAATAAAGAACAGTAATAGTAAAATAATCCCAAATGTGATGCAAATGTCAAAATTGAATTTAAGTTCCATAATTAATCATGTGAGGGTCCGAGCCGCTCATGACCGTGAGCACGGCTAGTATACTAGTTTTACACTCTGTAGAGGTTGCGCATCTTTACCCACAAGTCGTGTATCCCATGTCGCCAGGGTTTGCAAGGCCCTTAGACACTACCGAGGTGAATGGCTAGGGATCCACTACGAGGCCTTTACAAAGTTCCACTAGCTTCCGAAAACCCGCTACAGTTTATAGGAAGTTCCAATGCAGGGTTCCTGGCTGACCGCCATCGCAGCAAAATCAACCAGGGACCTCCCTACACTGACCACTCCCCTACTGCCCTTGCCCCTTTCGGGTAAGGTAGTCTTCCACTAGCTTTCCTAATTAGTCAGCCAAGGGCGTCCCATTAAACCCTTGTGGTAGCACTGTTTTCCCGGGTGGTCGCTCCATGTTCCCATTAATTTAATGATCTTAACATGAACAGCAATAATAACAAGATAATAACAGAATAATCATGAATAGTGTATCTCCATACCCAATCCACATAAAGCAATAGCAAGTACTACCCAAAAATATTTCAGGGGTGAACAAGGTATAGAGGTAATCAAAACTGGGGTAACATAAAGGCTCCCATCAAAATTAACCTATGCAGATCATTAAAATTAATAAGAACATGGCTGGGAAAAGTAAGTGATCAAGGGCACAACTTGCCTTCAATGAGCTCCTGCTCAGCTATCTCTACTTGTTGAACCTCAGAATCCTGTGTAGCTTGCTCGTCTACTCGCATCAACACAATACATACATAGTATAGCAGGAATTAACATTACACCAAACCAGCAAATAGAATATACAGTAATAAACTAGACATTAAAATATGATCACAGGAACTGGAATTATTAAATTTGGATTTATAGATTTTAAGTTATGAATTTCTGAAGATTTTATGTGCTTAATACAAGATTAAGTGAAAGAATAATTTTAATGTGTTTGTCATGTCAGAACAGAGGCACTAATGAGTAGACAATATTATTACAAAAATTTAGGAACTAGAATGGATCAATTTGGAGTTCCTATGCATTTTCTATGAATTATACAAGTTTTAACATTTATTTATGCACTAAAAATTGATTTCTGATATTAATTTCTAATTTTCAAAGTTCTCTGGATTGGGCCTCAAATACTAGGAAGCGCAGGGGCTGGCGCGTAAAATTCCTAAGACTCAGACTGCAGTGATCGTGGACTGCGGGTTCTATTTACTACTTCCCGAGGGGCTCTTTAACAAAAGAGACACAACAGTCAGTCTGGTTTATTCTAAGCCGTCCGATCTGAGATGAGGCGTCCAGATCAAAGCCGCGACATCACGAACCGGTATGCGATGCGGACCATTCGATCCGAAACGGGCGGCCCATGATGCACCAACCCAACCGGTACATAAGGTCCAATCGGAGCCATCCGAAATGAATCGAACGGCACAGAACCATTCCCCCCTTCACCCGACAGCACCCGACGGCGGCGCCGCCCATCGGCCGAATCCCCGCCGGTGAGCACTCCCTGCCCGGCTATTCCGAGCGTTTAACCCAAATTGTTCTAGTGCTAAACGAAGAGAACAGCCTCGCGAACTAGATGGGTAGTGGGTTACCGGCTATTGTCGGGTTGCGGAGTCTGACCACGGCAGAAGGCGATCCGCGACGGCGCTGATTCAACGGTGACGAATTCCGGTGCCGCCGGTGGCCAATCCTCAGCAATTCGGTTGCGGTCGCCTTCAACACAGCCAAAGGGAGCCCCTGGGTTCCACAATTCGAGCTCGGTCGTAGGCAAGCCTGGATTCGCCTGCGGCGGGTCTCTCTCTCCCCTCCGTCGTCGATGGTGGCTCTGTGTTGCTAGGTCTGCGCGGCGTAATGGACAAGGAAGGGAAGGATGCGATGGCGGCTGCGGCTTTATCTCCCCACAGGACGGATTGGAGCGCGTGGCCCGGCTTTCCCGTCAACGACGCGCCCGCCATGCGCGGGTTCGGTTGAAGCTTGCGCTGACCAACGGGTCCCACGCACCAGTGAGATGCAGAGGAAGCGTGCGGCGCTAGCGACTGACGCGTGGGGTCGAGCTGTCGGCGCTTCCCCCCCCTGGTTGATGGGCCGCGCGGTGAGAAAATCCTGGTGGGCCAAATTGCGGGATTCCGGCCCAGGTAAGGTTAGTTGGTTTTCTCCTTTTTATTTTCTGTTTTCTTTTCTTTCCTAAGTTTATGTTTTTCAAATTTTGAATTCAAGTGTTGTTGTGAAGTTTATTCCTTAACCAAAAATATAAGTTTATAATATAGTATGCTCAAGTGCAATTATTTGATTAATCATATTTTATTTATATTTATCTAGTACTCTTCTCCTCTTTTCTCTAATTCTAAAATTCCTTTTTAGCTCTTAAATCCCACTTTGGGCTTTAATATATCTCTTGTCACATTATTTTTATGTTGTCACAAAATGCACACCAAATAAAACCTCAGCATGATGCACAATTTAATGGTATATCCTTTCATTAATTATATTTTTTTTTTGAATATGATGTTCACACGTGATGATACATAAAGATCAAACTCACATAAAGAGAAATTGTTTCTCTATTGGTATTATTCTTAGCAAACTACAAAGTGGGTGTTATAGTACTCCATGTCAACAATGTCAAACACAACATGTTTAGTCCTTGTATTGTGAACAAAGCCGAAGGTTACTAGCATTGTGATTTTGCCAAGTGCTATAATTTGCCTTCCTCCGAAGCCACATAAAGGATGTATAGCATCATGAATCTTATCTTCTGGCTCTTGCATCTGTCTGAAGGCCTTAGCAAATATGATATCCGTTGCACTGCCTGTATCAACCAGAACATTGCGGACCAGAAATCCCTTAATGACACAAGATATGACCATAGTATCATTATGAGTGTAATCTTTGAGCTGAAGGTCCTCCTAGGAGAAGGTGATTGGGATGTGGGACCATTTTGACTTCATGAAGGGTCCCTGCACCCCAACATGCTGCACCCTTCTCTGTGCTTCCTTCTTCTGCTTCTTGTTAGTCGACTCTGAACCTGAGCCACCTGTTATCAGAAGCACGAGCCTTGTAGCCAAAGATGCTTCGGCTTGGTTTTTGAACGAAGCCATCAGCTCAAGAGTGGAAGTGGGTTCACCGGAGGTGGGCGCCAATGTTGGTCACTTGTTCTCAAATGCTATGAATCAAGAACAAGGCAACACAAAATGTTAAATGATAATGCCCTTCGTCCTTCGAAGCATTATTTCCCTTAGGATATAATGATCTTCAGACGAAGGTCATGAAGGACATACCTTCATCATCGTGGCATATGTTAATAAGAGAAGAAGTATATGAAATATAAAAGACAACATGAACAATCATATACCATTATAAATTCATCTTCATTATATTAACATGGAAAGATAGAAACAATACTTAATTACATATGTACCTTCGGCTTGATAGAAGGTAAAAATGCAAGCGTGGCGCACAAGTGAGTACAAGTCAACATGAACAGTACGGGGGTACTGTTCATCTATTTATAGGCACAGTGCGCAGCCTGTGTGGAATTACATTTATACCCTTTACAATTGATTATATTCACGACACAAATTATCATGGGTCAATTTGTCTTTTCATCTTGAAGTCGGTGCAACCCTTCGTCTTAAGCATGTCATTATGCCGAAGTCCCTTATAAGGTAGCTTCGGCGTTATTTTCGTGCTGATCTTCCGAAGGTGTTTCTTCTTACAGGACCTTCGGCTACGAAGCAGACCCCCAACAAGGGGCCTTCCGCTTCATCCACTGAGTGTCTTGGCAATCTTTCTCCATCACTATTGACACAACAACACCAATATTTCTCCCGTAAGGAAAGATTCTTGGCTCACGAGCCAAATGGGACGTAAAATAGTCATCGCCGGCGGCCATGTGTATAGGGTCCTTCCAATGCCATCGACCCCCGGTAACCTTCAGCATGCACGAAGATATTTCCCAGAGCTCGGGCGAAGACATCACCTCCTCGAGACCCACACACATCCCCATTAACTCGTCAACAAAAATCCCAGAGGCCCTCTGCCCCATCTTGTCATCCCCTGTACCTTGCAAATCTATTTTCCTTTTTCGGGTAGCTGCAACCACAACCTTCCCCTTCGAGGTGCCCTCTTCAGGCTGGTTCTTCACCTGTTTACCTCGGTTGTCGCCGGCGTCAGTAGAGTCCCCCTCCGAGTAAGGATCGTATGACAAGCTATTCAACTCAAAAACACGGTTCAACCTAACGTTGGAACCGTGGATATCACAACTCTTTAGCATCTCAGTCTTCGGCACATACTTACCAACAATCTTAATGGCCTCCGACTCCACCTCTTGCACGAAGGTGGCCACATCCCACCCCCACAAGTAACAGTGAAGGCTGGGCTCCACACCATCTCATCCCCTAGCGTTGGCATTTGACGAGGTCTAATTTCGCCCGAACACCACCCATGCGCAAGCGGCCACACCCCATAGACAATAAACTCTTCCACCAAATCACGACCAATGCATAGCCGGGCCGTGTAGCGAAGGGCCTCCTCGTTCAGATCCACCTTCTTCACCATAAAGTGTGGAAAGGCCACATAACAATGTGAGCACAAAATGGCCAGGGGCAAGGTAGGCAACCCTTCGACCTCCCCCGGGCGCCACATAAAACCAAAAGTCCCACCAGTTACCCCATTTATTCTTGGCACAAGGAACAATCTCAATCACTTCAGCCGAAGACTTCCTAGTCCTCGGCGTGGAAGTGCAGGACCCAAATTGAGCAACTGTCACACCCGGGTTCTAGGGGCAACCAAAACTCGGGCGTGAGAATAATCACCAAGTGTGCTAGGATCAAGTCTCACACATATGATGACTCATGGTACAGAAACGAATGTCACATAATTAATATATAACAGAGTTCTATACAAAATAGATAAATAATTACATCATACAAAGACAATGATCCAGCAACCATAGTTGACTGGGAGACGACGGCTTAGACCACTCACGAACTCATCACAACATCCTTCACGCGCCTCATCCTATGGTACCTGTCCTTGACCTGGGGGATGTGAGTACAGCAAGGATGAGCTCACATACGTTCAACGCTCAACAAGTTGTGGGAAATAATGTGCATGAACTCACCAAAGGTGGGAGCTCATGAGAAGTGTAAGGCTTACCAAAGGAGATGGTTAAAGCTGAGCATTGCTTTTAAAGTTGGTCAAATTTTTATTAGCAGTTACTAAGTATAAGTAGATACCAACCCAAATAAGTAAGAGATCAAATTAATAACAACACCCACAATGTAATGCATATGACAAATTAAGTTTAGTTCCATAAATTAATCATGCGAGAGTCCTGAGCTACTCATGACCACGAGCACGACTGATATACCAGTTTTACACTGTGCAGAGGTTGCGCCCTTTACCCACAAGTCGTGTATCCTGTCTAGCTAGGGTTAGCTAGACCCTTAGAAACTTCCGAGGTGAATGGTCAGGGATCCACTACGAGGCCTTTACAAAGTTCCACTAGCTTCATAAAACCCGGTACAGTTTCTAGGGAGCGCAATATAGGAATCCCCCGTTCGAAATTCCATCGCAGCATGATCGACCCGAGGACCTCCCTATACCAACAACTCCCCTACTGCCCTTACCCCTTTTGGGTAAGGTAGTCCTCCACTAGCTTTCCTAATTAGTGAGCCAAGGGCGTCCCATTCCACCCTTATGGTAGCACGTGTTTCTCAAGTTAAGCTCTGTGTTCTAATTAACACAATGATCTTGTCATGAACAATAATTAAAACAATAGTATAATTGGAACATGATCATAATGTAATATTAATCCCAAAACCAGATAGAGCAATAGCATAACTACCCAAAAGTTCAATGGTAAACAAGGTGTGAGATAAACAAGTCTAGGGAAACCTATTAGGTCCCATCAGATTAACCTAAGCATGTCACAGTGATTAACAGGAATATTATTGGGTAAAGAAAAGTGATCAAGGGCACAACTTGCCTTAGACTTGAGATTCCCAGGTACCAGGATGATCTTCAGATTCTCGTGACCTCACTGCTATTCATAGCATTACAAACAAACATGGTATAGGCAAAATTAACATCACACCAAACATAAGAACAAACTGCATAATAATGTTCTATGTATCGTAACGAGATCGTAGGTTCGAGAACCACTAAATTCGGAGCTACAGTTATAAAGTTATGATTTTCCGAAGGTTTAAATAGCTACTATAAAACAAATGAGGTACAAGATTTTAGCCATAAGTTTCATATTAATACCAAGTTACTAGATGTTATACAATATTAATATGAGATTAATGCAACTCAAATGGATCAAAAAAGAGTTAAAATGATTTACTTACGAATTAAACAAGTTTTTGGAATTACTTTTGTACTAAAAATCATTTTCTATTTAAACTTTAATTATAAACATATTATTTTAATTAGATAGATTAATATGCTATACATAATATAAACAAGTACATGTTGGGGGTCTGCTTCGTCGTCGAAGGTCCCATAAGAATAAACACCTTCGGAAGATCAACACAGAAGCAAAGCCGAAGCTACCATCCGGGGAGCTTCGGCATAACAACATGCCTTAAGACGAAGGGTGGCACCGACTTAAAGATGATAATACCAATTGACCCATGATAATCTATGTCATGATTGTAATTGGTTGTAAAGGACATGAATGTAAATCCACACAAGCTGTGCCATGTGCCTATAAATAGATGAACAGTACCCCCGTACTGTTCACACTGACTTGTACTCACTCGTGCATTACGCTTGTACTATTTCCTTCTGTCAAGCTGAAGGTACAAATGTAATTCTATATTATTACTGTTTATTCATAATAAAGTTGAATTGATAATGTTATATAATTATTCATGTTGCTTTCTATGTCTTACATGCTTCTTCTTTTATTAATGTACACTACAATCATTAAGGTATGTCCTTCATGACCTTCGTTTGAAGATCATTATGCCCTAAGGGAGATAATCTTTCGAAGGACGAAGGACCTTAACCCATAACATTTTGTGTTGCCTTGTTCTTAATTCGTAGCAATTGAGAACATTTCCCCAACATTGGCGCCCACCTCTGGTGAACTCACTTCCACTTTTGAGCTGATGGCTTCGTTCAATAATCAAGCTGAAGTTGCTTTGGCTACGAAGCTGGTGCTCCCGATAATAGGCGGTTCATGCTCAGAACCGGCCAACAAGAAGCAGAAGAAGGAGGCTCAGAGAAGGGTACAACATGTTGGGGTGCAGGGGCCCTTCATCAAATCAAAATGGTCTCACATCCCAATCACCTTCTCCCAGGAGGATCTTCAGCTCAAAGATTATCCTCACAATGATGCTATGGTCATATCTTGTGTCATCAAGGGATTTCTGGTTCATAATGTTCTGGTTGATACAGGCAGCGCAACGGATATCATATTTGCTAAGGCCTTCAGACAGATGCAAGAGCCAGAAGACAAGATTCACGATGCTACACATCCTCTATGTGTTTTTGGAGGAAGACAGATTGTGGCACTCGATAAAATCACAATGCCAGTAACCTTCGGCTTTGTTCATAACACAAGGACTGAACAGGTTGTCTTTGACATTGTCAACATGGAATACCCCTACAATGCAATAATTAGCCGAGGAACACTCAATGCTTTTGAAGCAATACTTCACCCAACATATATATACATGAAGATACCTTTGGAACAAGGGCCCATTGCTATTCATGGAAGTCAAGAGGCTGCTAGAAAGGCCAAAGGAAATAGGACAGACTCAAAAGCGATCCACAATATAGATGGAGCCGAAGCTTGTGAACAGTACAAGTACAAAAGAGAAAAGGCTGCTTCGGCTGATCAGCCGAAGCCCATGCTTCTATGTGAAGACATAGCAGAGCAAAAGGTACTGCTGGGATCTCAACTATCTGAAGAGCAGGAGAAAACTTTGATAAGGTTTTTATTCAACAACAAAGATGTTTTTGCTTGGTCGGCCAATGATCTCTGTGGTGTCAACAGAGACGTCATTGAACATTCACTCAATGTCGACCCATCCTTTAGGCCAAGAAAACAAAGGCTTCAGAAAATGGCTGATGATAAAGCCGATGGTGCTCGGAATGAAGTAAAAAGACTTCTCACTGCTGGTGTCATCAGAGAGGTAAAATATCCAGAGTGGCTAGTCAATACTGTTATGGTGAAGAAAGCCAATGGCAAATGGAGAATGTGTATTGACTTCACAGATCTTAACAAGGCCTGTCCAAAGGACGAATTTCCATTACCAAGAATAGACTCTCTTGTAGATACAACAGCTTCTTTAGAGCTTATGAGTGTGTTGGATTGCTACTCAGGATATCATCAAATATGGATGAAGAAGGAGGATGAGCCGAAGACTAGCTTCATAACTCCCAGTGGCACCTATTGCTATCTTCGGATGCCTGAGGGGCTCAAGAATGCTGGAGGAAGCTTCAGTAGGATGACAGCCAAGGTCCTTCATTCCCAGATAGGCAGAAATGTGCTAACATACGTTGATGATATCATAGTAAAAAGCACGAAGCAAGAAAATCACATTACTGATCTACAAGAAACATTTGCTAATTTCAGGCAAGCTGGCCTAAAATTAAATCCAGAAAAATGTGTCTTTGGAGTGAAGAAGGGTAAGTTCCTTCGCTGTCTAGTTTCAACGAAGGGGATTGAAGCTAACCCAAGCAAGATCGAAGCTATCCTTCGGATGGAGCCGCCAAGCACAAAGAAGGGGGCCCAACGGCTGACAGGAAGACTAGCATCATTGAATAGATTCATATCTAGATCAGCAGAAAGAAACTTGGCATTCTTTGAAATACTAAAGTCAGCCGAAGTTTTTTTGATGGGGCCCAGCTCAACAGAAAGCCTTCGAAGAGCTGAAGCAATACTTGATTGATCTAACAACATTAACTCCACCTGCGCCAAGGGCTCCATTATTATTGTATGTGGCAGCTTCGCACTCTACAGTGAGTGCGACGCTTGTACAGGAGAAGCTTGAAGGACATATTAAAAAGCAAGCCCCAGTATACTTTGTTTTCGAAGTTCTAAGTTTATCAAAGAAAAACTATACAGAATTGGAGAAGGTGTTGTATGCTGTGTTAATGGCCTGTAGGAAGCTTCGACATTATTTTCAAGCATACCACATAATTGTTCCTTCATCACAGCCTCTGAAGGATATTATGAGGAACATAGAAGCTACTGGAAGGATTGGAAAGTGGGCTGCAGAGCTTAACGAATTCAGTATTGACTATGTGCATAGATCCTCAATTCAATCCCAGGCGTTAGCAGACTTCATTGCTGATTGGACGCCAGGGGCTCAGGAAGAAGAAGCAAATAAAGATGTCAAAACTTGGACAGTGTTCTGCGACGGTTCCTGGGGAACCTTCGGTGCAGGTGCGACTGCTGTCCTAGTTGCACCTTCCAAAGTCAGAACATGCTATGCAACAAGGCTTGACTTTAGCAGTACAAATAATATTGCTGAATACGAAGCTTTACTTTTGGGGCTTCGAAAGTTAAAGGCAATGGGAATAAGAAGGGCAGTCCTCAAAACAAACTCTCAAGTTATTTCTGGTCATGTTGACAAGAGTTGCAAGGCAAGAGATCCGAAGCTTGAGAAATATCTGGAGACAGTTCGAAGGCTTGAAGCTTCTTTCGAAGGATTTTCTGTTAAGAATATTCCAAGAGGGGAAATGAGCATGCTGATCTGCTAGCCAAGTCAGCAGCACAGGGGCTTCCTCTGCCTTCGAAAGTATTTTTTTGAGACAATAAGAGCACCTTCGGTTGAACTCCTCGAAAGAGCAGTGCTCACAATATCTCCTGTCCATAGTGAAGATTGGAGGACTGAGATTATATCTTTCCTTCAGGGTAACTATCTCTCGGATGATGAGGTTTATAACAAAAGAATGGAAGCAAGAACAAGATCATATATCATAATAGAAGGGGAATTATATAAACATGGAGTTTGTTGCCCACTTCTCAAGTGCTTATCCAGAACCGAAGGTATAGAACTGATGAAGGAGATACATGCAGGATTGTGTGGATCCCACATTGGGTACAGACCTCTTCTGGGAAAGGTTTTCCGACAAGGATTCTATTGGCCGAAGGCAGCTTCGGACGCAGCAGATTTGGTTCAAAAGTGCGAAAATTGCCAAAAATGTGCAAGAGATCAGAAGCAACCCTCGTCATTGACTCAGCAAATACAACCACCTGGTCGTTGCAAAGATGGGGCCTGGATCTGCTAGGTCCACTTCCACCAGCGCAGGGCAACTTGAGATATATCGTGGTGGCGGTAGAATATTTTTCTAAGTGGATCGAAGCGAAGCCTTTGGCTACAGTCCAAAAATTCTTCTAGCAGAATATAGTTTGTCGCTTCGGTGTGCCGAAGGCTATAACTGTGGACAATGGGACACAGTTTGATGCTGAAACTTTCAAAGATTTCTGCGATCAGATTGGCACGAAAATTCATTTTGCATCAGTCAGGCACCCAAAATCAAACAGACTAGTTGAAAGGGCAAATGGTATTATAATGACGAGAATAATAAAGTTAATCTTCAATCATCCTAGAGGAAAGTGGCCAGATGAGTTGGTTAAAGTGGTGTGGAGCCACAATACAACTATATCAAGGTCAACAGGTTTTACACCATTCAAGTTATTGTTCGGTGACGAAGCTATAACCCCCAAAGAGGCTAAAGCAGGGTCAATAAGAACAGTAGCTTCGGTAGAAGACGAAGCTAATTATTCTGTGGCAAAAGATACTATAGAAGGGACCAGACTTCAGGATGTGGAAAATATCAACAAATATCAAGCTGAAACAATAAAATGGCGTGATAGAAAAGTTCGGTTGAAAAACATTAAGCCAGTACATCTGGTGCTTCGGAGAGTAGCCAACCCTGACACAGTAGGCAAGCTTCAGCTGAAGTGGGAAGGAACCTTTCTGGTAGTATCTTCGTCAAGACCCAGTTCTTACAGATTAAAGGATATGGACGGCAACGACATTCCTAGATCTTGGAATGCGAATGAACTTCGACGATACTATGTGTAACTTGATGTAAACTTTTTTATTTTTTCCTATGGCACCCTTTTCCTTTCTAAAGGGGTAGAAAGGTTTTTAATGGGGCCATAGTATGTAATTTTCCTTCTCTTATTCAACTCTATGAGAGTAAGATCCCCCAAACCATGTAAAATGTAAAATCTGAGCATGCACCATCGAGTGCAGAGAGAGAAAAGAAACAGGGAGAAGCTCGAAAGTCGTCCCTAAGGGGATGCAGAGCACGACGAAGCTACAAAAAAGTCGTTCCCAAGGGAGCGCAACCTAAGTTTTCTGCTCAAAAGTCGTTCCTAAGGGAATGCAGAGCCAAATGCCGCCAAAATATAAGGCGAAGCGCGAAAAGTCAACGCGAAAAATACCACCGAAATAGAAGGTGAAGAAGTTCAAAAGATGTTTTAAGGGGATGCAGAACTTACACCGAAAAATAAGCGGTGAAGCCAAAAAATAAGCGGCAAAGAGACTTCAGTCATTCCTAAGGGAATGAAGGTTATGGATGTGGCTTCTTATGTGTGTGTTCGGCATTCATTTGCACGTTACATTACATCATACATTGCATTCATATACATTCATTTCGACATCCGTAGGATCATCATCATCATATCATAGAGAATAGACAATTGCTTCAGCTCCAATAACAAGGCTTCGGCAAATATGAAAAAAGCAGATTTATGCTTCGTTGTGTACAAAAAGAAGGGAAGGTGTTTTTCGCCTTCGGCTCAAAAGGGACAAGTTTCGTCTACATCAAAGCAGTTCATACATGGATGGAAAGGTAAAATATATTACAAGGTATTGACAAATTTATAGAGCATTGTTTGATTTCTAAATTACAATATTTTTTACAAGGATAATCCAAAAATTTCTCTAAGGCTCTTTTGCAGCAGATTTATCACTTCATCATTACTCATTAAGCTTCGGCTTACTGATCTTCGGCTTCGTCATCCTGTACACAACAAAGCGGTATAAGGAAAGTGCAAATTTCAAGGAGAAGGTAAAGCAACAGGCACAAGTTTATTACCGGTTTGAGGTGGCTTCGAGCTTTGTCACCAGCCAAGATTCGCCCACCCTTTGCCCAGATTTGAGTAATGAATCTGTTTCCGATGCTTCGGGCCAGGCCGAGGATGTCATCCAAGTCTGCTGGTGACAGGCTGAAGTTTGGTTTGTTTACAATGTTTCCATGTGTACAGCCAGCCTTCATGAAAGCAACAGCTGTGCCTCGAGAAGCTAGCAGAGCACAAAAGTCACCATGTCCAGCTATAACTTCGTCGAGAGCATCAACTTCACCTTCAATATGATCAAATGTGCCTGGCAGGTTTTCAACCGAAGGTTTAAACTTTTCAGAACTGGCTCCAACTGAGTTGAAGAATTGCTTCAACCGTTGAATGCACCGGGTGTCGAAGCCAAAACATCTTTCTTGAAGATCTTTGAGTGATTTCTGTAGATTTGAACTTTTTTCAACTTCAGCTTCGAGTTTTGTTTCGAAATCTTTCTTCTCTTGCTCAAAGATTTTTGACTTCATGGAAAGTTCACTGTTCAATCTGGCGATCTCGGCTTGAGCTTCTGCCAGTGAACCTTCCATTGTTTGAAGCACGAAGTCTTTCTTTTCTAGGGCAGCTTCATGATCTTTAATCTAGTTCTCTAAGCCCTCAATTATAACTTCGTTTTTCTTGTTCTCGAGGTCTTGTTGCATCCTCAAGGTTTTGCTTAGCAGTAGGCTCTGACAAAATAACCTTCATCAGAAAACATATTCATATCAAAACAATAAAAAAGTTAAGGGAAGAATTGTACCTTAAAGTTAGAATAAAACAAGCTACCGGCGATATGTTGCCGTCGGTATCTGTTGAGATCAGCTTCGAGCTTCGGAAAACCAACACTTTTCGATAAAGTGCTGACAACTTTTGCCCCAGTCCGGTCTCGAAGGCAACCTAAGCTCTCTTCGTCTATACCACCGAAGAGCAGCGCCCCTGGCTGGTACCCGCAAGATATAGCATAGTCCCTCAGCTCTTCTTTTTCAGCCTTAGACAATTCTTACCCAATTATGTTTTGAAAGTTGAAATTTCTTTCTTCCGAAGCATCTTCGGCAAGCTCCTTCTCTTTTGCAGGCATCTTCTCCCTTTTTTCAGGCACTGCAGCCGGGGTTTCCTCAGCAGCTACAACAGTTTCTTCCTCAGCCATATTCAAAATCATTTCATCAATGTCAGAAAGTGTGTTTTCCAAATTTGTAGCTTCGGCTGCTGCAGCTTCGGAAGTAGAAGCTTCGGCAGGAGCAGCTTCGGCTGTTGCTGTTTTCGGCGTTGAGGCCGACGGCGGTGTTTCTTCAATAGTCTCAATGACAGTAATAATCCTTCGCCTTTTTGGTTCAACGGGCTTCTCAGCAACCAAAGGCTCCTTCTTCTTCTTCTGTAAAAGCTTCATCAGTTCCAGTCCCAGCGGACTTAGCTTATCAGGTAGAGATTCGGTCATTACCTTTAAAATTTCTTCTGCGTCAGTGGCAGAAGGTGTTGAGGGAATTTCTTCTTCTAAATTAGCTTTTGGCTTCGGAGCTGTAGCTTTTCTTTTCTTCAAAACGGCCACCTTTGGCTCAGGGCTGGATTTTTTATTTTTTGCTAAATTTTCATCTTCTTTTATCATTCTGGCAGCTTGTCTTTGCATAATACTGATAGCTCTTTTTTGTTTTGGCCCTTCGGCACCTTTGCTTAACCGTTCATAGTCTAGGTATTCAAATTTCAGAGCGTCCATTACTCGGTTCAGCCTTCGTTTTGGTCGGGTGCCGAAGGTTGCCGTCATCAATTGATCTTCTTTCTTCATATAATTGCCCAAGATTTCATTGCACATAACTTCAATAGTATCCAACCATTCTTGACAGGATTCTTTGAAATGTTTCTTGAACTTGAAATGATAGGGCAGTCGAACAAGTTTATTCTTTTTCTTTTCTTCTTTGAGCTTCAGCATATTCCATTCCTTTAATGTCGGAAACACTCTATTGGCTAGGTATTCCTGTACCAAATCTCTAGTACTGATATGCTCAGACACAACTCTAAATTCGCCCACAGCATCTGGGCATGATGACCCCGGTGTCATGCAGCACTGGGGCCTAGTTAACCCGAAGGTTAGGTCCAGTGGGCTCTGAACTAGCTTCTCCTTTTTCTCATCAACCTTAACATAAAACCACTCAGTTTTCCAACCGGTTGGCCATTTGGTGCGGTAGCTAACCACCAGAGTCTTCATATCTTTGTGGTAAGCAAAGTTGTAACAGCCGAAGTTCTCGTGTAGCCCATCTTCCCTAGCCATCGTCTGATAGTGAAGCTCGTGCACCCGGCAGAAAGCTTCGGCAAGCGGTTCCACTCCTTGTGTAACACCCCAAAATATTTTGGGAACTTAGCAAAACTCTCCAACGGTTTTGATTTAAAAAATATATCTTTAAAAAATAATCTTAAACTAAAAAATGTTTCATGTGTTGAATTATATATTTTGATCTATTCTATAAAAGAATTAAGTTAAACTATCCCTTAGTTTAAATTTTACACTAAGAATATTACCTTAAAACAACTATGTGAGGGATATTAAGGATTTATTTTAGTGGTTAAATTTCTTTTAGAGATGTGTTCATTTAATAAAGAAATAAATAAATTATTTGGTGCATTTCATACTGGTACTTTGGTTGTGCATTTGATTTTGCAGACAAATTCATATTTGAAACTGAAACCAAAATTTAAAAGTAAAATATAAAACTGAAACAAATAGAAAAGAAAAAAAAGAAATAGGAAAAACTTGTGTTATTAGGCTCAAACTGCGACGCAGCTCATGCTGAACAAATGTACCGCACAAACCCACGTTTGTTTTCCGATTCAGTGGCTGCAACAGAATCACACTGATATCGCGCGCACACCTACGAATTCGCAACAAATTTCAGAAGTCCGTCTCAATCTTCTACCTGTCCGGCCTACTACCCTGCTTTTCATTTTCTAATCACAGGAATGGGTCACCGCCTGGTGGGCCCGGGTCGCCAGAACTTCCTTCTTGCGATGACTGCGCGTACCGGATTGGAGTTTGTTGACGACCATCCATGATCTTCGGTGCTAGCTATGGTGGGGATGCCAGGCTCGCCCCTATAAAACTGAAGGCCGATTTCCCCCAGCAACATCTCCCATGGCTGCGCAGGCGCTGTTCATCCCGCGACGGGAGGCTTCCTTGCCAGGGCTGCGCGGCCGCTCTCCCTGTTCCCCATGGCGAGCTCCCTCCAATGGCCAAGCTCCCCCGCCGCGTCCCTGCTTCCACTCTCTGCTCTACCTTGCCCAGACCTTTTTCCCATCGGCACTCGGCGCCCAGTGCCCTTCAAGATCATGTTATCCTCGGCTGTTGTTGGGGAACCATGGAGCGATCTTGCTCGTCAGAAATTGAATCCCTGCGCCACGGAGTTCTTGAGAATATGACCAACTAAACTGCTGGGAATCACCGGCGAGCGTGGATTTGGGAGAGAACAAGAAATCGTCGTCGGGCCGCCATGGAACCTTGCCTGCGAAGCTATTCGGCCAAAGAAGACTGGCCAAGTGGGTTCGCAGGGTCCCTTGTATCGTCTTCATGGCATCACCGTGTGGATTTGATGTCTGGGGTGCTCGGGATTAGACGTCGGGATCTTGATATCGTCGCTTGTCGCCACACTGCGTGGCGGACAGCTTCGCAACTCCAGGGCCGGTAAGAATTTCACCAGCCGCTTCGCTTCCACCTCCGCATCATGTATATCCTTGCCGTTGTCCGTTTGGTACACTGGGTTGCTGGGTCGGCGATCGCCGGTGTGCTGCGCCGCCATGCTTCGCCTCTCCTCATCGGTGCCTGGCATGTTGGGGAAGAAGTGGCCTGGCCCATTGATCCATCAATGGACGGTCAAGATCATTTCAGAAAATAATGCTTCAGCTTGGAAGTTTATGACCGCATATCTTGGATCGTATGGCTGATGGCGTGCGCGTTGTTTTGACCGTGAATCCTGAATCCTGTGGTCATATCGCGTTACCGGTACGCGTGGGGGTATGATCTAATGTCGATCGTCCGATGGCGAACCGACGACTAATATTGCGTACCGCTTCGCCATCTGATCTGGACCCTTGATTTTATATCGATTGGCCCTGATTGCCTACCAGCTCACGACTTATGATGGGCCGCCGATCTGCGATCCGAGGGCTCAGGGAGCGTACCGTTTCATACCCTGGCAATCTAATCTGTTTGGTTGATTCCAGATCGCGTGACCCCTGTTGGCCGATACCCCTTCGGTCGTGACAAATTCTTAAAGAGCCCCTGTCCTTTTATCAAATCAACCCGTCGTTCTGATACGTGTAAAGGAATTATAAAACAGGCCCGGAATTTTTGCACAGAGCACCCTAGGCTTAGTTAAAATAGTGTCACAGTCCAGAATCCTTGGGAAATTCAGAATTTATTTAGAAAAAGGATTTTTAGTGAAAAAATAAATCTAGGAATTTGTTTAATTCATATTAAATTCATTTTAGCTCCAAATTAATTTATTCCAGAGACATTAATTTTGTTTTAATATTGACTACCACTTAGTACCTCTGTTTAGCAATGAAATATGAATTAAAATTATTCATCTGAATTAATCTATACCATGTACTAAATAACTTCAGAAATCCATAACTCAATAACCGTAGCTCCGAATTTAGTGGTTCCTGTTTATAGGATCTCGTTACGCAGCGAAGAATATTATTATGTAGTTTATTCTTATGTTTGGTGTGAAGTTAATTTTGCCTATACATGTTTGTCTGTATTGCCACGTTTAGCAGTGAGGACACGTGTCATCTAAAGAGCAAGTTGGTACCTGGATTCTCAAGTCCTAGGCAAGTTGTGCCCTTGATCACTTCCTTTTACCCAGTCATGTTCTGATTAATCATAATGATCTGCATAGGTTAAATTTGATGGGACCCAACAGGTTACCCTAGTTTGATTATCTTTATACCTTGACTCCACTAAACTTTTTGGGTAGTACCTGCTATTGCTTTATGTGGTTTTGGGTATGAAGATTACACTATTCATGATTATACTTTTGTTATCAGTTGTTATTTATTGTTCATGTTAATATCATTATGTTAATTGGAACATGGAGAACCACCCGGGAAAACAGTGCTACCACAAGGGTTTATGGACGCCCTTGGCTGATTAACTAGGAAAGCTAGTGGATGATTACCTTACCCGAAAGGGGCAAGGGCAGTAGGGGAGTTGTCAGTGTAGGGAGGTCCTTGGTTGATTTTGCTGTGATGGTGGTCAGGCAAGGGATTCCTGTACTAGAGCTTCCTATAAACTGTAGCGGGTTTTCTAAAGCTAGTGGAACTTTGTAAAGGCCTCGTAGTGTTACCCTGCCTCGCCTCCTCGGTAGAGGTGTATGGGATTGTCCGTCTCTTGGCAGATGGGTAACATGACTTGTGGGTAAAGATGCGCAACCTCTGCAGAGTGTAAAACTGGTATACTAGCCGTGCTCACGGTCATGAGCAGCTCGGACACTCACATGATTAAATTATGGAACTTAAATTCAATTTGTCATATGCTTTGCATCGCAGATGATGTTGTTACTTTTGTTCTACTACTTAATTGGGTTGGTATTTACTTATACTTAGTAAATGCTAATAAAATTTTGACCAACTTTAAAAGCAATGCTCAGGTCTAACCATCCTCTTTGGTAAGCCTTAAAATTCACGTGAGCTCCCACCTTTGGCGAGTTCATGCACATTATTCCCCACAACTTGTTGAGCTATGAACGTATGTGAGCTCACTCTTGCTGTCTCACACCCCCCCCCACAGGTCAAGAACATGTACCGCATGATGAGGCGCTTGGAGGATGCTGTGATGAGGTATCAGAGGAATGTTGACTGTAGGACGAAACCTAGATAGAACTGGGCAACCCTTACCTACTTATCTTTGCTACTCTGATTCTTTCTAAACTTTTCTTAATCTTTTCTCATCTAATTCCGCTTTACTCTGATTATTCTTACCTTTTCCTTCTAAAGATAAATGTGGATTTCACACTTTGAAATCATGTACCTCAAGTAACTTTTAGGAATAGGAGACCTACTCTTAGGAACAAAAACAAAACTATTTTAATAGGTATCTATACACTTGAGTGTTTATTCTTATGATACTTGTCTGATTTGGATATTTGATTGAGTGTGATGAGTTGTGGAGTAATGTCCACATCTGCATATACATATAAGAAAAAAATGCTTATAAAAATAACTAGATAAACTAGATTATCCCTCATTAAAGTATTTAGCCTAAATAATATCCATCTCATCTTGAAAGATTCTATCTATCCTCATAGATCCATCTTGTCTTAAAAGATACTCTATTACCTTAGTAGATTCATCTTATCTTGAAAAGATTTTATATCATGCCAATAGATCTAACTGACCTCAAAAGATTCTATCTTATCTTTATGGATCCATCTTATCCTAATAAGCATACTTATCCACCCTAGTTTAACAACCATGACCTAATGCAAATTAATTAGATCTTATCTAGTCAAACTAGTCATACCAATCTAATCTAGATCCCATCTAATCTAATATGATCTAATCTAATGTGGTCTACTTAAACAAATTAGTGATACTTTGTAGAATAGATTAGACCCTACTACCAGGTATTAACTTAACCTCGCACATTAGACCAACTCAACCATGAGCAAAAAGATCTAACTCAACCAGTAGAGTCATGATGAATTACATAACTGGACTATCCAAACTTTTGACCAACATCATGTAGTCTATCTCATCCATATCTATCCTAACCATATTCCCCAACCCCGATGATATGCAGTCACCGTGAAACAATGAGACCAAGACCGAAGGAGAAAAGATCAACCTCGTCAAGGAAGGAGAGAAGTCAAACTCGATCTTCAGATGCATTACCACCCAACAATGAGTACTTTCTCACCGGAAACTTTCTTACCCCAGGTTATTCTTGCCCTAACTTATCCATCTCTTAGATCCTACATAATAAGTGGTTGGATACCTACGCTCTCCTAGTCAACCCCTATTGACTAAAAATGAGACTATGGACTTTTGGTACAATTATAAGACTAAAAGTTGAATTACAAACCAATCCTTCTATACACCCTTTTCTTACAAATCTCGAGGACGAGATTTCTGCTAGGGGGGTAGAATTTGTAACACCCCAAAATCTTATTTTGGGAACTTAGCAAAACTCTCCAACGGTTTTGATTTAAAAAAATATATCTTTAAAAAATAATCTTAAACTAAAAAATGTTTCCTGTGTTGAATTATATATTTTGATCTATTATATAAAAGAATTAAGTTAAACTATCCCTTAGTTTAAATTTTACACTAAGAATATTACATTAAAACAACTATGTGAGGGATATTAAGGATTTATTTTAGTGGTTAAATTTCTTTTAGAGATGTGTTCATTTAATAAAGAAATAAATAAATTATTTGGTGCATTTCATACTGGTACTTTGGTTGTGCATTTGATTTTGCAGACAAATTCATATTTGAAATTGAAACCAAAATTTAAAAGTAAAATATAAAACTGAAACAAATAGAAAAGAAAAAAAGAAATAGGAAAAACTTGTGTTATTAGGCTCAAACTGCGACGCAGCTCATGCTGAACAAATGTACCGCACAAACCCATATTTGTTTTCTGAATTCTTTATTCCTCTTGCCGCACATGATGTCATCACGACCTCAGCGATGACGTCAGCCAAACTCAATGACATGTGGGGCACTTTGGCCAGGATCTGCTTCAAGCGTGAGCTCTGATTCAGTGGCTGCAACAGAATCACACTGATATCGCGCGCACACCTACGAATTCGCAACAAATTTCAGAAGTCCGTCTCAATCTTCTACCTGTCCGGCCTACTACCCTGCTTTTCATTTTCTAATCACAGGAATGGGTCACCGCCTGGTGGGCCTGGGTCGCTAGAACTTCCTTCTTGCGATGACTGCGCGTACCGGATTGGAGTTTGTTGACGACCGTCCATGATCTTCGGTGCTGGCTATGGTGGGGATGCCAGGCTCGCCCCTATAAAACTGAAGGCCGATTTCCCCCAGCAACATCTCCCATGGCTGTGCAGGCGCTGTTCATCCCACGACGGGAGGCTTCCTTGCCAGGGCTGCGCGGCCGCTCTCCCTGTTCCCCATGGCGAGCTCCCTCCAATGGCCAAGCTCCCCCGTCGCGTCCCTGCTTCCACCCTCTGCTCTACCGTGCCCAGACTTTTTTCCCATCGGCACTCGGCGCCCAATGCCCTTCAAGATCGTGTTATCCTCGGCTGTTGTTGGGGAACCATGGAGCGATCTTGCTCGTCAGAAATTGAATCCCTGCGCCATAGAGTTCTTGAGAATACGACCAACTAAACTGCTGGGAATCACCCGCGAGCGTGGATTTGGGAGAGAACAAGAAATCGTCGTCGGGCCGCCATGGAACCTTGCCTGCGAAGCTATTCGGCCAAAGAGGACTGGCCAAGTGGGTTTGCAGGGTCCCTTGTATCGTGTTCATGGCATCACCGTGTGGATTTGATGTCTGGGGTGCTCGGGATTGGTCGTCGGGATCTTGATATCGTCGCTTGTCGCCGTACTGCGTGGCGGACAGCTTCGCAACTCCAGGGCCGGTAAGAATTTCACCAGTCGCTTCGCTTCCACCTCCGCATCATGTATATCCTTGTCGTTGTCCGTTTGGTACACCGGGTTGCTGGGTCGGCGATCGCTGGTGTGCTACGCCGCCATGCTTCGCCTCTCCTCATCGGTGCATGGCATGTTGGGGAAGAAGCGGCCTGGCCCATTGATCTATCAATGGACGGTCAAGATCATTTCAGAAAATAATGCTTCAGCTTGGAAGTTTATGACCGCAGATCTTGGATCGTATGGCCGATGGCGCGCGCGTTGTTTTGACCGTGAATCCTGAATCCTGTGGTCATATCGCGTTACCGGTGTGCGTGGGGGTATGATCTAATGTCGATCGTCCGATGGTGAACCGACGACTAATATTGCGTACCGCTTCGCCATCTGATCTGGACCCTTGATTTTATATCGGTCGGCCCTGATTGCCTACCAGCTCGCGACTTATGATGGGCCGCCGATCTGAGGTCCGAGGGCTCAGGGAGGGTACCATTTCATACCCTGGCAATCTAATCTGTTCCGTTGATTCCAGATCGCGTGACCCCTGTTGGCCGATACCCCTTCGGCCGTGACAAATTCTTAAAGAGCTCCTGTCCTTTTATCAAATCAACCCGCCGTTCTGATACGTGTAAAGGAATTATAAAACAGGCCCGGAATTTTTGCACAGAGCACCCTAGGCTTAGTTAAAATAGTGTCCACAGTCCAGAATCCTTGGGAAATTCAGAATTTATTTAGAAAAAGGATTTTTAGTGCAAAAATAAATCTAGGAATTTGTTTAATTCATATTAAATTCATTTTAGCTCCAAATTAATTTATTCCAGAGACATTAATTTTTTTTAATATTGACTACCACTTAATACCTCTGTTTAGCAATGAAATATGAATTAAAATTATTCATCTGAATTAATCTATACCATGTACTAAATAACTTCAGAAATCCATAACTCAATAACCGTAGCTCCGAATTTAGTGGTTCTTGTTTATAGGATCTCGTTATGCAGCGAAGAATATTATTATGTAGTTTATTCTTATGTTTGGTGTGATGTTAATTTTGCCTAAACATGTTTGTGTGTATTGCCACGTTTAGCAGTGAGGACACGTGTCATCTAAAGAGCAAGTTGGTACCTGGATTCTCAAGTCCTAGGCAAGTTGTGCCCTTGATCACTTCTTTTTACCCAGTCATGTTCTGATTAATCATAATGATCTGCATAGGTTAATTTTGATGGGACCCAATAGGTTACCCTAGTTTGATTATCTTTATACCTTGACTCCACTAAACTTTTTGGGTAGTACCTGCTATTGCTTTATGTGGTTTTGGGTATGAAGATTAAACTATTCATGATTATACTTTTGTTATCAGTTGTTATTTATTGTTCATGTTAATATCATTATGTTAATTGGAACATGGAGAACCACCCGGGAAAACAGTGCTACCACAAGGGTTTATGGACGCCCTTGGCTGATTAACTAGGAAAGCTAGTGGATGATTACCTTACCCAAAAGGGGCAAGGGCAGTAGGGGAGTGGTCAGTGTAAGGAGGTCCTTGGTTGATTTTGCTGCGATGGCGGTCAGGCAAGGGATTCCTGTACTGGAGCTTCGTATAAACTGTAGCGGGTTTTCTGAAGCTAGTGGAACTTTGTAAAGGCCTCGTAGTGTTACCCTGCCTCGCCTCCTCGGTAGAGGTGTATGGGATTGGCCGTCTCTTGGCAGATGGGTAACATGACTTGTGGGTAAAGATGTGCAACCTCTGCAGAGTGTAAAACTGGTATACTAGCCGTGCTCACGGTCATGAGCAGCTCGGACACTCACATGATTAAATTATGGAACTTAAATTCAATTTGTCATATGCTCTGCATCGCAGGTGATGTTGTTACTTTTGTTCTACTACTTAATTGGGTTGGCATTTACTTATACTTAGTAATTGCTAATAAAATTTTGACCAACTTTAAAAGCAATGCTCAGCTCTAACCATCCTCTTTGGTAAGCCTTACACTTCACGTGAGCTCCCACCTTTGGCGAGTTCATGCACATTATTCCCCACAACTTGTTGAGCTATGAACGTATGTGAGCTCACTCTTGCTGTCTCACACCCCCCACAGGTCAAGAACAGGTACCGCATGATGAGGCGCTTGGAGGATGCTGTGATGAGTTCGTGAGAGGTCTAGGCCGTCGTCTCCCAGTCAACTCTGGGTTGTTGGACCATTGTCTCCTTATAATGTAATTATTTATTTTGTATAGAACTCCTATTATATAGTAAAGATGTGACATTCGATCCTGTGCCATGATTCATCATATGTGTGAGACTTGGTCCCAGCACACCTGGTGATTATGTTCGCGCCCGGGTCTTGGTGCCCCTAAAACCCGGGTGTGACACCTTGGCTTCGGAGAGCCCAGATAAAGACGATGAGCCTAACGATAGCGTTAAGAGTCAGCTGATGAAGATAAATTTCGAAATTTTCCAAAACATCTGCAATCATTCCATGCAAAGGAAACCTCAATCCTGCTTTGAAGAAACTTTTGAAAACTACCACCTCATCATTTTCTGGCTTCGGACTGATTTCTTCTCTGCCAAAACGAATCAGCTTCTTCTCGGCTTCCCTGAAGTAGCCTAGCTTTGTCATCATGGGCATATCAGCTTCAGAGACAGTCGACTTCCCAAAATCCAAATGGCTGGGTTTGGATGGCATAACGGTGTTATAATCTATCTCTTCTTCACCAGCATCACCCTCTTCAACATCTGCTTGTTCAGCTTCGGCAGCAGGTGCACCTTCGTCAGAGGCGCCCACTATCACAACCAGGCTTGATTGTCTCATTACTTCGGAGATTAGGGTAGTCTCGGCAGCCTCGGCCTCCTCCCCATCGCGTGTGACTCTAGCAGTTGAATGCTCCCTGGCCATTTGATGCTGAATTTCTTGCGGTTTTGACGAAGTTGATTACTTTTTGATTTTGCCGAAGCTCCCTCTTATGACGAAGCTAAAAAACAAGACGATGCTCTAATTGAGAATACGAAGAATAAGCTTCGGTTATGGTCAAAATTTTCAGCAGCACAACAGTACGATAGTAATGAATGTTGTGGTAACTTCACACCTACCCGTTTGTTTATATAGTGCTATAGGTGGGAAGGTGAATCGTCAAGCCACCTGCACCCGCCGAACAGTCACTCGCATTCACTGAACGGTGGACCGCAGGGCGCGAGAAGGAGAATCACCAGATCGTGTGTACCCGTTCTATGGTGGGATCACCTCGCACTCGGAATATTTAAATCGTTTCTCGACAACGAGCTCAGGGAAGGTGTTTGTCGGGGACCATAATTAGGGGTACCCTCAAGACGCCTAATTCTCAGCTGGTAACCCCCGTCAGCATAAAGCTGCAAAGGCCTGATGGGTTTGATTAAGTCAGGGATCAGTCCATACGAAGCGACTTGATCACGCCACGCCCGAGCCTAGCCTCGGGCGAGGGCAGCCGACCCTAAGATGACTCCGTCTCGCCTGAGGTCTCCTCTTTCACGGCAGACGCATCACCGGCTCGCCCGAGGCCCCGCCTTCGATAAGAAGTAACCCTGACTAAATCACCGCGCCTACCGACCAAATCCCTGGGGCCTTCAACGCAAAAGGTAAGACTGACGGGTAGCCAGACTTGGCCAAAATCGCCAGAGGAAGCTCCGCCTCGCCCGACCCAGGGCTCGGACTCGGGCTAAGGCCCCGGAAGACGGCGAACTCCGCTCCGCCCGACCCAGGGCTCGGACTCGGGCTAAGGCCCCGGAAGACGGCGAACTCCGCTCCGCCCGACCCAGGGCTCGGACTCGGGCTAAGGCCCCAGAAGACGGCGAACTCCGCTCCGCCCGACCCAGGGCTCGGACTCGGGCTAAGGCCCCGGAAGACGGCGAACTCCGCTCCGCCCGACCCAGGGCTCGGACTCGGGCTAAGGTCCCGGAAGACGGCGAACTCCGCTCCGCCCAACCCAGGGCTCGGACTCGGGCTAAGGCCCCAGAAGACGGCGACCTCCGCCTCGCCCGACCCAGGGCTCGGACTCCGCCTCAGCCTCTGTCGAACGATCTCCGCCTCGCCCGACCCAGGGCTCGGACTCTGCCTCTGTCTTGCAGGACGGACTCGACCTCGGCTTCGGAGGAGCCTCCACGACGCCCGACTTAGGACACGAGACCGCCACGTCAACAGGGAGCGTCATCATCACCCTGCCCTGAGCCGACTTGGGTCGCAGGGAACAAGACCGGCGTCCCATCTGGCCAGCTCCGCCAGATAGGCAATGATGACGCCTCACTAGACCGTGACGACGGCGACTCTCAGCTCCCTTACGAAAGCAGGAATACGTCAGCAAGGGCACAGCTGTTCCAACAGCTATCACTCCGTCAAGCTTCCCTGCTTCTCCAACAGCCACGACGCCACACCAACAGGGTGCCAAGATCTCTCCGGCTGCCACCTTGGCATGTACTTAGGGCGCTAGCTCTCCCTCGCTAGACACGTAGCACCTTGCTACACCCCCATTTTGTACACCTGGATCCTCTCCTTACGACTATAAAAGGAAGGACCAGGGCCTTCTTAGAGAAGGTTGGCCTCGCGGGGACGAAGGGCAGGGGCAGGCGCTCTCTCGGGGCCGCCCGCTCCCCTCACCTCGCGCGGACGCTTGTAACCCCCTACTGCAAGCGCACCCGACCTGGGCGCGGGACGAACACGAAGGCCGCGGGAATTTCTCCGACTCCCCCACGACCCGGCTCCGGCCGCCGACCTCTCTCTCTCTCTGTTCCCCCCTTCGCGCTCGCCCACGCGCTCGACCCATCTGGGCTGGGGCACGCGGCACTCTCACTCGTCGGCTCGGGGAACCCCCCGGTCTCGGAACGCCGACAGTGTTTTTCGGACCTTCGGTATTCCGAAGCCTAAAAGAATTTTTCACGGGTCGAGCCCGTTACGAAAAATGATCTGGCACCGTGAAGGGGCTACTGTTGGGGGTCTGCTTCGTCGCCGAAGGTCCCATAAAAATAAACACCTTCGGAAGATCAACACAGAAGCAAAGCCGAAGCTACCATCCGGGGAGCTTCGACATAACGACATGCCTTAAGACGAAGGGTGGCACCAACTTAAAGATGAAAATACCAATTGGCCCATGATAA
This sequence comes from Zea luxurians, assembly GCA_029449295.1. NCBI lineage: Eukaryota > Viridiplantae > Streptophyta > Magnoliopsida > Poales > Poaceae > Zea > Zea luxurians. The sequence goes on along the minus strand of JAOPSE010000005.1, from coordinate 3,512,467 downwards.
TCTATGTCATGATTGTAATCGGTTGTAAAGGACACGAATGTAAATCCACACAGGTTGCGCCCTGTGCCTATAAATAGATGAACAGTACCCTTGTACTGTTCACGCTAACTTGTACTCACTCGTGCATTACGCTTGTACTATTTCTTTCTGTCAAGTCGAAGGTACAAATGTAATTCTATATTATTACTGTTTATTCATAATAAAGTTGAATTGATAATGTTATATAATTATTCACGTTGCTTTCTATGTCTTACATGCTTCTTCTTTTATTAATGTACACTGCAATCATGAAGGTATGTCCTTCATGACCTTCGTCTGAAGATCATTATGCCCTAAGGGAGATAATGTTTCGAAGGACGAAGGACCTTAACCCTTAACATTTTGTGTTGCCTTGTTCTTAATTCGTAGCAATTGAGAACAAGTCCCCAACAGTACCTAATTACAAAAGTATGTGATATGGTAAAAATTAGTGTTATACTGTGTAGGCCATCTTATTATGAAGCTAACGCAACTTGAATGGAGTAAAACAGAGCTAAAACGCAGAAGTTATGAATTTTCTAAAGTTTCTAGGATTATTTTTATGCCTAGAATCATTTCCGCCTTCAACTTATATAAATTATAATGCTTAATTAATGGAGGGTTCAATTATAATGAAATCTAGGGTGTTTTCATAAATAACAGGACTAGCATGTAATAATTCTATACTTGCTAAGGACCGCAGGTTAATTTGGAATAAGCCGAGGGGCTCTTTAGAAAATATGCCACACGAAGGGGTATCATACGACCACAACCGTCGGATCTATCTCTATGGTCAGGATTAGATTACCCATCCCCTAAACCGGTATGTAATGGCTGACATAGGATCCAGGATACACGATTTAGATTTCTTATGACCGCATGACCTAATCCGCACCGCACATTATACCTTCAACGGTCCAGATCTACCACTTGACCAATCGGGCCCAGATGACGCCCTGACTTAATCTATTCTGGACCGTTTGATTCGGATCCAACGGTTGCCATCCAACCCATCGAACCGGTACCTATTTTTAATCGTGGCCGTCAATCTAGTGATCAACGCACTGGGCTTAAAGAGGTTGGGATCTAATACCCACAGTGGGTTCACCGATCAAAGGCCCATGACACTCCTCACTTCCCGACCATGAACACAGTGGTGCTAGGCACCCTCAGGGCTAGTTTGGATACTCTAGTATTAAAGTGGTTTAAAGGGATTGGAGAGTGTATAAATCCCTAATAGATCAAAAACTCTCACAATAAATCTCAATCCACTCTAATCTCTTTCAATACTAGAGTATCCAAACTAGCCCTCACGGTTGTGCTCTCACCGGTGTGCCATGGTCCGGCCGCCCGAGGCCCCTATATCGAATACCGAAGGATTCTACACGTATAGCAGACAACAGCAAGTAACAAAGACGGTTTCTTACCGAGGATTTGGGTGTCGGTAGCAATGTCCTCGATGAGCAGCGGCATGGCAGCAGAGAAGGAGCTCCGATGAGCAATTCCATGTGCACGTAATGACTTTGGGTTCAGCCGATCGGTGCACGAGCTCCCATAGCCCTGTGGCTTTGACCCACGACCCATAGTCAAGGTTGATTCGACGGTGAGGTGAGGATGGTTTGCGGTGGTCTCCATAACTCACTGCACTGATAATGGGGCTCGGGATATGGTGTGCTGGCTCAATGGGACGAGGAAGGGAGAGTGCGTGGCTTGCTTATATAGCCGCGGCAAGGAGTCACGCGACCGTTGAAACGAGGGGCCGAGTCCATCGAAGTATCTCGCCATTCTGTTAGTGCTCGACGCGGAGAAGAGATAGGGAGGGGGAAGGATAGTTCCGACCTGTGGGGCCCAAACATCGGTCCGCACCAGACCACGCATGCGCATTGTGAGGGGATACGCGTGAGTCATACCATGAGGGCCTACCAGCCAGTGACTGCGAGCGCCAGCAGAGACAGCCCAGTTGGCGCATGGTGGAAGGGAAGGTGGGCCACTAGGGAGCCGAATTCAGCCCAAGAAGCTGATAGGTTTGATCTTTTCTTTTTTTTCTTTTCTATTTCTACTTTCACTTGTTATTTCTAATCCAAATCAAACCAAGTTTGAATTCTAAATTTAAAATTTATGCCCAAGCAAAACTTCAACATGATGCACAATTTCTACATAGTATTTATTTATTTAGTTACTTTAGTTATTTTTATTATTTATTTAGGTAATGTTTTCAACATGAAGTACAACATATTATTCCAATATATTATTATTCTGTGTGTAGTCAGATTAAAGGTATATTCAAAAGTTCTCCCTTTGTTTTGATAAAAACATTTTCCAATGTCTAATCTTTATTATGATTTAATTTAACTATCATTATTTTATTATGACCATTTAACATAAAAGGGATGAATTCTAAGGTTTAATTATTTATCAAGGGTACTTTGTTCTGATTTCTTCTACTAATCCCAATTTTAGAATTTTGGGTGTTACAACAATCAAACCACCTATCTTCTTTTTCTGCCAGTGCAGGCAACAATTCTTGGCGTAGACTTCAGAAGACAGTTCTCCACCATATGATGACACTGCCCAATCATACTTCAGACAATTGATGAATTTGAATTTCAAATTTCCGCAAAACTTCCACTATGAAGCGATGCGCCGGTAAGCGAAGGCCGGCAGCGAAAAACGCCTCGAACACAACCAACTCCCCTTCTGGCTTAAGGACATCTTCAGCCCCAAGCGGCGCCCAACTCCGTTCCCAAAATAGCCTAGTGTTGGTCACTTGTTCTCAAATGCTATAAATCAAGAACAAGACAACACAATTGTTAATGGTTAAAGGTCTTCGCCCTTCGAAGCATTATTTCCTCTCGGATATAATGATCTTCAGACGAAGGGTCATGAAGGGCATACCTTCATCATTTTAACATATGGATGTGAATATAAATGAGAAAGTAAAGGAACACAAAGGAATAAAGATTATGATAACAATATATCAATGATCTATTCATTCTTACATTTCATAAACATGAATAAACATCAGTAATATTCATATTACATCAGTACCTTCAGCTTTCCAGAAGGTGAGGGTGTGAGAATGATGCGAGAGTGATTACAATCCAGCGTGAACAGTACGGTGTTACTGTTCATCTATTTATAAGCACAGGACGCAGCCCAGGTAAAAGTACATTTATGTCCCTGGTAACTATCTATAATATTAACAAGAATTATTAAGGGTTGTATGGTCTTTATCCTTTTTCAATCGTTATCATACTTGAGCTTCGTTAACATGTTCAGCCGAAGTCCTTTGGCTTCTAGCTTTGTCGCCCACTCTTCATTTTCCTTCGTTCTGTTATAAGAGAAGTTCTCCATCCTAAAGATGAAGCTTCCTGTAACTATTCATAATCATGCTGAAAACATGTGGTTAGTCACATTTTTAGGACCTTCGGAAGAGGAAGGCCCCCAACAGTAGCCCCTCACAATATTAATTTGATTCCTTGTAACAAATTTAGACTGCGACTTGAACGAAGGCCTTTAGCCGAAGGTCCGAAAAACACCTTCCCATCGCTAGAATAGCGAACAACACTGACATGCTAGACCCACCAAATCATGGGGCGCTAGGCATATAAATAGGAGCTCATATTGAAAGCATTTTTTGTGCCATCTTAGTTGCTTACACTGTGCTCGCCATTTTAAACTTTCTTGCTTTGTCGAGTTTTGATCGGATTTTAAGCTTCGACATTTCAACAAGCTTTGATGGCTGGCGAGAAGAAGATTGTTGACCCGGTGTTGTTCGAGTTTTACGAAGCTATGGAAAGAACCAATGCAGAAAAGATTGCACATGAGACACTAGCTGGGATATCTGAGGGTTCCAGTGATAGTGAAGACTTTGATATAGAAAGTGAGAATGAGGGTGCCGAAGATCGGCCCTGGAGACCAAGTCATGTTGTCTTCAGAAAGTCAACGATCAAGCAAGGACAAATTGATGTCATGAGGGGAAGGTACTTTCGTGACATTTCTATTGTGAGGGCTGGAGGGGAGAATAATGTCCCTCTCCCCGAAGCTGACGAGGTGGTTGTCTATAGAAGCTTCATGAAAGCAGGGCTTCGGTTTCCTCTAGATAAGATGCTAGTCAAAGTGCTAAAAACCTTCGAAGTTTACCTTCATCAGCTTTCCCTTGAAGCCATCATCAAGATGGGGATTTATATTTGGGCCATGAGGAGCCAAGGGCTAGAACCAAATGCTAAATGATTCTGCAACATGCATGAATTGTCTTATGATACGAAGGCCACCGGAAAAGAGCAATATCACAACAACTTTGGTTGCTACAGCTTCATAACCCGCTCTAAGGTGAGCAACCCAGTTCCAACATTTCGCAAGAGATGGCCGGGAGCCTGGATGCAAGAATGGTTCTATGTGAAGAATGATCTGGTTGAAAGAGAAGACATCAAGGTGATTATCCAACATCCTATATGGTCTCACTTTGGCATTAGGAGATCATCCCTTTCCCTTGGGAATGACATACAAGCGTGCCAAGCTGCTTATAACACAGTATGCACTTACATAGGCACCAGGGACTTAGTCCAGGAGCACATTGCCTACAAAGTGTGGCCACTCGGAAGTGGGTGGGAGATGCCGAAGGAGGTTGCTGCTGGGTCTAGCCAAGGTGGCTTGATTTATTTGAAGTACACATTCAAATACAGGAGCCAATTTGATGAGCCAAACGATGACTAGCTAGATGCCATTGAAGCAATCAGCGATGAATTGCTTGGTGCTTATTCAAGGGCCGAAGATGATGCCATGATGGCGGCCTTCGGAGGTCGAGGCAAGAAAAGGCTGAATAGGGTTTTTGATGTCATTGGTTTTGTATACCCAGATTACTGCTATCCTTCGCGAAAGCAAGGAAAGAAAAAAAGAGCTGCTGCTTCAGCGATTTCTACTACGCCGAAGCCAAAAAGGTTAAAGTTTTGACACATCGCCCCAAGCGTGCTGAGACAGCCGAAGAGCTGAGGCCTGCTGAAGGGTCTTCTTCTGCTTTTGAGTCAAGTTACCCCGCTCCTGCCGAAGCTAAGACAGAATCGGCCGAAGAGTCAAAACCGAAGGTAGCAGCGGAGCAGTTTAAAGCTTTGAGTCCATTGCAAGAAACAGAACTATCGAAGGTACAAAAGATTGCTTTAGTAACTCCTAAGATAAGAAGGATGGCCAGCGTACTAGATGTTGTTATAGAATCTGTGAAGGTGTCAACTCCTGCCTCAATGCCTGCTGTAGAGGGCAAGGCCCTAAAGAAATCTAGCAAAGCTACCATAGCGCAGACTACTGCTGAAGCTGGACCATCGGTCCCCGCCGAAGCAAAATCTTCGGAGGCTGATGAAGAAGGTACTGAAACAAGACCTTCGGAGGGTGCTGGAGCACCATTAATATTGGAAAAAGAAAGTGCTGAAGAATCTGAATCTCCTGCCCCAGGAGCATCTAACGAAGAATTGGAATTCATAGTGCGACATGCTTCGGGGAAAAATTATCAAAGGAGCAAATTACCGAAGCGCAACATTATGCCAGGGATCTGTAGTACCCTCGAGGGTCCTTGGTGTATAGTGGCGATGACGAAGATGACTTCCTTTATTGTCTACCAGACAATAAGGAGATACATGTCTATCGGGAGATGGCAGACAATGTAGGATATCCGAAGCTTGAACTAGGCTTGTCTGCAATGACGAAGGACCAGCTTGCAGATAGCCTTGCCTATAACAGTCTGAAGGTGAGAACATTTTAACTTGTTGGAAAACAGATTATTTTTGTAGCTTATTATTTTTGTAGCTTATTTCTTTATCAGTAGGTGGTCATCCTTTGTTTTTGTAGGGCTTAATTCTGAGCAAGGCTTTAAAGGCACAGAAGAAAGTAGAAGATGAAAGCTACCAACTGGCTCTTGGAAATCTTCGATCAGAGGTTATTACACTGAGTAACGAAGCTCTTGAAAAAGACAAAATACTACTCTCCTTAGTGGATAGGCTAAAAACCAGCGAAGCCATGCTTAACGCACAAGCCGAAGCTCATAAAGACGAGGTTGAAGATTTACAGAAAAAACTTGCTGAAATAAATGAAAATTTCAAAGTTGCAAAAGCTAAGCAAGAAATAAGTGAAATGGAAAGAGCCAGGGTGCAGAAGAATATTGAAGAACTTTGGGATCCTAAAGAAAAATGCTATGAAGTATCCATAGAATGCGCGAAGAAACTGAAAGATAGCTTCGCAAAGGTGGGAGCATATTCATCAGAGCAAAAATTTATCCGTGGTGATCCCGAAGGGGTTATCCAGTGAATCAGCGAAGAGGTTGAAGCTTTTGAAGAAATTCTCAGTGACCGTGGAGACTTTTGTGCCTTCGCCAGTGCACGAGGGGTTGCAGCAATTTTGGAAAAAAATGGCTGTGAACATGTTAAGGTTGCAGCCGAGGCAGAAGCCATCTTCTTAGCAGACAACACAAAGGAACCTTCGGGCGACGCTTCTTTGATTGGCAGGAAATTCTATTCCGATGTTTGGATGAAGGGCGGCCGTGAGATGGCCGATGAAGCCATAAAAAAGAGTGAAAAAGAATCTCACGACGCTCGAAAAGAGGCGCTGAAGAAGCTGTTGTACGCGCAGTGATTATAGGTATCCTTTTAAAGCCTTTTGTCTTGTTGTTTCTCTCTAGCTTTGAAATTCACCATTATGTTCTTTATTACAGTCGGCCTTTCACCACCACCGGAGCCATTCAACCCTGAGGCGGACCTAGCTATGAAAGAGGCTTTGGATGTGATGAAGATTGCTAACGAAATCGTCGACGAAGTTGTCCATAGACTATTACATGAAGCCGCTGAGAAGATTCTAAAAGAAGATTAAATTCTTGTATGCTAGAAACTGTAAATGTTTGTATGTGATTGCCACCATCTGCACGGGACAAACATCAAGTGTTTGTATGCAAATTAATGTAATATATTTTTCTTTGCGATGCCTGAAACTTACGTACGTACCGTTTTTTGAGCCTTCGGCGAAAAAACACCTTCCCTTCTTTTCATGGTTCACAAAGAAAGATTGCCCCCTGCTTTGTCACAGCTATTGTATAATATTGCTGAAGATTTCCCTACTGTGTAAAAATATGTCTGCCGAAGGTATACTTTGTGCTTTAGCACATTCTTTCATAATCCAGCAGATGTTTTCGGAGAAACATTTTTCCCTCTCCACAATTTTTTTCGCTGATGTGATATGATGTATGATGTAATGCTATGCGATATTATGTGATGGTATGACGAAGTATGATGTTTATGCCGAAGATGAACACCCGTACGAAAACACACCCAGACTCTATATTCCCCTAGGAACGACTTTGGAGTCTCTTCACCTTTTACTTAGGTGGTAATTCAGCTCTGCATCCCCTTAGGAACGACTTTGGAGCTTCTTCACTTTTGATTTAGGTGGTATTTAAGTTCTGCATCCCCTTATGAACGACTTTGGAGCTTCTTCGCCTTTTACTTTGGTGGCATTTTGGCTCTGCATTCCCTTAGGAACGACTTTTGAGCTTTGGAACTTTCTCTACGCTCCCTTAGGAACATCTTTGCAGCTTTGGAACTTACTCTGTGTTCCCTTAAGAACGACTTTATAACTTCGAAACTTAATTTTGTCACACTCGAGAGTGTAACCACAAAATTGTTTCATCAAGTTGAAAGTTAATCCCTCATGTATTGTTTTTCTTGCAAGAAAATATAAAGACAGAAAGAGTTAAGATACATTAGATCAACATATTCTTTGGCCAAGCCACTGTAGTCCCTTTAGTAGATGTGCTTCAATTCAGGCACAGTACTGTTGACTGTGCGAGCTTCGGACTCTTCCCGAAGGTCACACTGTTGCTGAGTATGATTGTGCCCTTCTGGTTGCTGATTGTGAACCGGCGGTGGTGGTGTTGGCAACTAAGGCCAGGAAGCTCGGGAATGACTTGCCGAAGCGACAGAAGCCGTAGGCTGTTGATTTCCTACATATTCTAGGATGTATGGAGAATAGCACGAAGTAGAGTGGTGGACTTGCTTCGGCTGACTCTACCGCGCCTCGGCTTCAGCAATTTCCTTTTGCTTCTAAATTGTGACCTGGCATGTCCTTGTTCTATGGCCCTTGTCCTCGCCACAAAAAAGGCAGTACAACTTTCTGGGTTGATTGCCGAACCTTCCTCCACTGAAGCTTCTTCCTCCTCTGCCTCTCTGAGCTGGTGGTCTAAAAGAAGTCTGCTGCATGCTCGAAGACTGTGAGCTATGATGGCTGTTTTGAGCATTATTGGCTCTTTCATCGTTGGCATTGGAGTTATGAATTGACCGGACATGCCAAGGATGAAGCCTTCCTCTGAAGCCCCTGGTCATTTCATAAAACTTGTATGCTTCCTCCCTTCTTTGGCGAAAATCGTTATCGGCCTGGATGTATTCATCCATCTTCTGAAGAAGCTTATCAAGGGTTTGTGGGGTCTTCCTGAAAAAAATATTGGGTTGTAGGTCCTAGCCGAAGCCCCTTGATCATGGCCTCAATGACGATTTCATTGGACACTGTAGGCACTTGAGCTCTCAGCCGCAAGAACATTCGGACATACGCCTGAAGGTACTCCTCATGGTCCTGCGTTCACTGAAATAAAGCCTGAGAAGTGTCTGGCTTCGTCTGAAAGCCTTGGAAGCTAGTGACTAGCATATCCTTGAGTTTCTGCCATGATGTGATTGTTCCTGGCCGAAGGGAGGAGTACCATATCTGGGCCACGCTTCGGACTGCCATGACGAAGGACTTCGCCATGACATCAGTGTTGCCCCCATACGAGGATATTGTTGCCTCATAGCTCATCAAGAATTGTTTTGGATCTGAGTGCCCATCATACATGGGCAACTGTGGTGGCTTGTAGGATTGTGGCCATGGAGTAGCCTGCAATTCTGCTGCCAGAGGAGAAGCATCATCAAAAGTAAAGTTACCATGATGAAAGTCATCGTACCATTCATCTTCGTTGAATGAGCTCTCCTGACGAAGCTCCCTATGCCGAGGCCTTCGATCCTGGTCATCTTGAGTAAAATGACGCATTTCCTCAGCGGCTTCGTCAATCCTCTTCTGAAGATCAGCCAGATGAAGCATCTTCTCCTCTTTCCTTTGCAATTGTTAATGGATTGCTTCTAAATCCCAGATCTCCTGGTCAGTCTGCTCCTCCTGAAGAGTTGGGCTGGTGGCCTTTCTCTTTTGGCTCCTGGCCTCTCGCAGAGAGAGTGCATCCTGATTTGTGTCCAGTGGCTGTAGGGCAGCCCCTGGCACCGTTGCCTTCTTCAGTGGTATGTCAAAGATGGATGTTTTGCGCAAGGTTTGTGGAAGTGAGTTCACCGGAGGTGGGCGCCAATGTTGGTCACTTGTTCTCAAATGCTATAAATCAAGAACAAGGCAACACAATTGTTAATGGTTAAAAGCCTTTGCCCTTCGAAGCATTATTTCCTCTCGGATATAATGATCTTCAGACGAAGGGTCATGAAGGGCATACCTTCATCATTTTAACATATGGATGTGAATATAAATGAGAAAGTAAAGGAACGGAAAGGAATAAAGATTATGATAACAATATATCAATGATCTATTCATTCTTACATTACATAAACATGAATAAACATCAGTAATATTCATATTACATCAGTACCTTCGACTTGCCAGGAGGTGAGGGTGTGAGAATAATGCGAGAGTAATTACAATCCAGAATGAACAGTACGGTATTACTGTTCATCTATTTATAGGCATAGGACGCAGCCCGGATAAAAGTACATTTATGTCCCTGGTAACTATCTATAATATTAACAAGAATTATTAAGGACTATATGGTCTTTATCCTTTTTCAGTCGTTATCATACTTGAGCTTCGTCAACATGTTCAGTCGAAGTCCTTTGGCTTCTAGCTTTGTCGCCCACTCTTCATTTTCCTTCGTTCTGTTATAAGAGAAGTTCTCCATCCCAAACCCGAAGCTTCCTGTAACTATTCATAATCATGCTGAAAACATGTGGTTAGTCACATTTTTGAGGACCTTCGAAAGAGGAAGGCCTCCAACACCTAAACGCTACATCTCCAGCACGTGGCCCAAGTAAATCCTCGATGTACCGAATTCGACCGTATGTCTGTGCTGCAGTTCCACAACCGCCGCCGGATCACTAATTGTCTTCTCCGACGATGACACGTTGGAGGATGGGGTCGCATCAGACGACTATCAGGAAGAAGACGGCATGGTCATGTACCGTCTGCGGCGGCGAGCAGTTTCCTTGACGCGGGCCAGATCTCCCACAAAGCGAGAACAAAAGAGGGCAAGCAAGTAGAGAAGAAAGCTAGGGTTTTTTCAATCCGCGTGTAGAAGGGTAAACGGTTGCAGCCCAGACGTCACCTTTTATAGGCCAGGGGCAGCGCCTCGTGAACTCAACAGTCCCACAGTAAAACGTCTCATCAACTGTTTCGAGCAAGGGTAGCGTTTCAGCAAGGGTAGCGTTTCAGCCATCTCTCGACAGACTTCGGCACTAGCTAACTTAGTCGAACTGGTCCCTCGGAGGGTAAATGTTGGGGCGAAGGCACAACGCCCCCCTCGCTCGATCGACTACACAACAAAAGTGGAACATGTCGGAAGGGATTCAAGCGAAGACTAAAGAGCGCGAAGACTAAAGAGAGAACTCAACCACGGAGGGAGCGCAAAGAGCGGACGAAGGCTTGGGCGCTTCCTCCGTCTCGACAGGTCATGATGAAGGCCGCTGCGAATTCCTAAGGCTGAGCATGTGGGACGCGAAGACCATGTGTTGTTACCCGCACGTTATTGTAATAGGGGGCTTGTGTATAACCGGCCCATGCTACAGGGTCCCACTTATAAGCCGCTATGAGGGCAGAGTTGTTAGTGTGTCTGTCTGTGCTTGTAATTAATCACGCTGTAATGACCTACCATAACCCCTAAGGGGGAATATTCCGGGCATAATGTAGGTAACCAAGGCACAACCGTCTTTGACAGGGTATAGTTGTCCCTTGGTTACTTATAAATAACCCCATACCGCACCATTGCAGGGGACGGAAAAAACATTGTTGCCCTAATACTCTGTGTTAATCGGCATCAAACTATTTCCTGTTCTCCAACTGTTTGAGCTAGGCTGACTACGATTAGCGAGTTCCAACAATATAAAAGGAGGGTCGGGTTCCTAGATCAACACATAACACCTCAACACCCAAGCGTAGGGTGCAATATACAACACCACAAACAGGACGTATGGTATTACGCTATCTTGGCGGCTGAACCTATATAAATATGTGTCTCGTGTCCTCACTTTAACCTTCGGATTCTAGGTCTGGCGATCCCCCACCGCACAAAACACTACCTCGGATACCCCCTTGGTAGGCTACCGGACATAAAAATCTGACAACCGGGACGTCCATACAAGCCAACTCATCATAACTTAGCGGTCAGATTGGGCTATCCGCTATTGACACGAGCACGAGCATGACAGGGTGCAAACACCCAAAGCGACGCCTCCAGGGAGGTGTGCAATTCTACAACACCATCTTCGCTTGGCAAGATAGCCAGAGTTTTGCCCCTAGAAAAAATAAACGCTATGCAGGACGCAAAAAGGTGGATCAATAAATCGGTATCGGAAGAAGTCGCCCTCAGACCCATAGAAACAGACACACTGTGTGCCCTATAGTTTGTTGTGCTTTCGTGGGCACACGACGAAGGCATAATTTGCCGTACGTTTTTTTGGCACACGACGAAGTAATAGTTCACCTTATGTTTTTGACACACGACGAACTATTACTTCGTTTTGTGCTTTTTTTTGGACACGACAAAGTAATAATTTTTTATTCTCACCCCACCTCTGCAGGCAACGGCCGTTAGCATTAGATGCGACCGTTATGCTTTGTCGTGTGCCTTTTAGCGGCACACTGTGAAGTTAAACTTGCAGACAAACAAAATCGCCATCCGTCCTCTTCTAGACATTTTTCCCACTCCATGCGTATACAACACGTGGTATTTCATGTTAAACTTTGGTGCATTTTTGCCCTTGTTTGATATATTTAACTAGTTAATCACATTTCAAGTATTTTTTTGAATGAAATCAAATTTGAACTGCGAGTGATTTAAATAATAGAATAAAATGAGTGGGAAAAAAAGATATTAATGTTATTTAGCCAAATTTAAGGCCGGCCTTACTCGTGAGATGAAAAGAAATTTTGAACATCTTGCAAGAAACACGACCACGATCGACCGTGTGTCCGAATGATTTAAAAATTTTAAAAAAATGCAAATGATGTCTGAAAATGCCGAGATTTGTCAATAATATCTCATTATATCATACGTGGAGGCTTTGAGTGAGTTTTGAACATTTTATCACGTACGATGCTTACAATATCTCAATATCAAATTTTGTCGGTTGTCACTATATATGGCCCTGCAAGGCACCATCGCCTGATAGCGGACTGCAGCAGCTGCTACCGTGCGTAGACCACTACTGCTCGCTAGCCACCACCACGCCCGCCATCGTAAGGGCTCACGATGCCGCTGCAGTTAGCGTTGGCGTTGAGTCAGTTGCCAATAATATAATGGTCCCAGATGGCTGTCGCGAGCGTCGTCGTCCACCGGCCGCTCGCTCCGACAACACCGTACCCTTGTAAATGAATGATGTTGACGATTCCCATTCGTATAGTATTGTGATTCTATGTTATTTGTGAATGTGTGAAATTTATGAGAAAAGAAAAAACTAAACAAAATAGAAGGAAAATAGGATTTGAACATGCATGATATCTTTCTTTTCCATCGATCTTCCAATAATTTGTTAGAGAAATAAGTATTTTCAATTTTAATTTAATCCAGAAAATCACAGTGATGTACGTGACGACATGTATATGCATGTGTGTATCACTACTCGCATAAGCAGTAAACAATAGTAAAACATGCACAATTGCTAAGAACAGAGTGTACCTTACGAAGGGATGGATGCTCAAGGCAACAGTGACTCCATTCATACGAGACATCTCGTTTGTATGTTTGATGTAGTCGTATACAGTCGATGCAGACAGATGTATACAGTGCAGTCCCTCGAACGGCGCCGGCGATGACTGATCAACATTGGTCGAGCGGACGAAGCGAGCAGTCGCGAGTACGCTCCCTAAAAACCTAATCGTCTGCACACCCGTGTAAGTGTCGCTCTGCGGACGGCGATTTTGGAGGCCTGCTCTTCACTCTCTGTGCTCATAGAAGGTGGGACGGAAATGGCTGTGTGCAACGCATCTGAGACTGTACATGCGTACTGTAACTAGAAGCAGTCTCCCATCCTCCGTACATGTACACGCGCAGAGGGAGGTGAACGGACTGTAACGGTCGCCATCAGAGCTACCGTTACAGCCAGCTAGAAACTGACGCCATCAGTGACGTCCGTTATTAGCTGACAGTCATTACAGTCTGTCCATTACTAGCCATAACATAGAAAACGACCAGTAACAGACGAAAATTTGATACCACTTGATAAACCCAACGGGTAGAATCGAGCCCGATCTTTAAATGAGAGTTCTCTCATTGATGGAGGTGGAATTTTGTTGGAGGCCAACGTTGGCTGCCCGACTACCACAACCAAGATGGTGTGGCGCCTTGAGCAACAGGTACACCGTCTCTTGATAACTACGATTTGGGGTGGAGGTTGACGTTGTTCTATCCGACTACAACAATCACAAGGGTGCTGCGCCTTAGCGATAGTTACACCGGTTCCTGTTGTTGCTGCTCTTGCCGTGTCAAGAACAGCCTTGAACCTGCAAGCAATCGAGAATAAGCAAGAACAAGATAACAAGCAGACGCTCATGGATCTGATGAAGTTGGGGTTCTGTTTCAAGTAATCGGGTGGTCTAGCCGACACACGTGTTTACAACGAAGTAGTAAAGGCTAAACTTACATCAAACAAGAACCCAAGTTCTTTGGTGGTTGCTAGTTGCTTAAATAGAGGAATAGAAAGGAGTTCTGGTGGAGTAATGAAACTCTCTCGGCCATTCCTGGACGCCTCTATTAATATCCCTCCTTGATTCTTGATCCACCAGAAAGAATACGAAGAGAGCTTTCCAACAAGTACTTATTTGCATTAAATAACATTGGGAGATGAAATATATGCTCCATTTAATCTGGTACATGCTGCAGTTACGAAGTAGAAGTTCACTCGACAGTTCTTGGACGCTTCGGGTGTTATCTCTCATCAACTCTTGATCTACTAGAAAGTATATGAAGAGACCTTTCCAATGTGTACTTATTCGCATTAAATGGACTTGGGAGTTGAAAGTTATGCCCCATTTGAACTTGTACTTACTGCAGTTACGAGATCAACTCGGGTGCAACAGCTTTTATTGTCTTGTTGTCTCCTTCACTTCAAAAAGGTTCAAATCCCAAACACTTGTGAAGGGTTGTCACTATGGTTGTACCAAGGACGGCGATGTCCTCATCATCCTCCCCTTCTTGCAGTAGAGTCATCCTCAACTCCAGTGTGTACTCCACTCAAGTATGGCTTCTAATCCGATGGCGTGGTTGCCACGTTGGGGATGTTGGAAATATCATTACTTGGTCCCCAATCAACTTCTTTGTTCCTCAATACCTTTCTTGTACACTCATCACATCGCTTGATCCATGTAAGTTCTACAAATAAAAACATACACACTTTACGACACAATATCAATTCTTCAAATATATCAAAAGTAGTTTCAATGCGGAAGAGTTTCACCTTTGTAACAAGAGCCATTAATATGGTCATATCTGAGCCGGTAATGTTCTCATCATTCTCCCCTTATTGACAGCAAATCGTCCTCAGTTTTGCATTATGATTGATGTTCATGACTAAGGTTTTATCAAGGTCTTTTAAATATAAACCTGAAACTTCCAATAAAGTATATGGAAACAATTTCTCCTCTTCTTGAGAACATAGTAATATCTTATTTGCATAATTTGAAGAAACAACATATATTGACGAAATATAAATTCTATACACTAAAAATTGTCATGTGTTGTAGCAGTTGCCAGTAATGTAAAATATAGCATGAGAAGGACAAGGTATAGTGGATCTAGCAAATAAATTATTTTCCATATTACTGAGCGCACAAAGATCATTGAACTCAATATAGCCCCATGTATTTAAAGAAGAGAGCAACTTCAGTTCTTCAGTTTCGTTTGCAATGCATATGACATGTCCTTTTTTAGCCAAAACATTTGGTTCAATAACAGATTTAACATGTTAATTTACTACTTGTTGCCTTAGTTCATGTGAACCAATTTTTCATAACTCTTCGCTATCATAGGGTTCAACAATCAATTCTTCTTGTGATGACGGAAAAACAACATCAAGTTTCACTATTTTGTGCTCTTGATCAACATGCAGATCAGATGAAAAAGAGAAATTTTGTGCTCTTGATCAGCGAGCAGTGGTCAAAAACAACCTACGAACACGTGGGATAGTACTTCGCGTAGGTAACTGAGGTTGGTAACAGATTCCATAAGGTGAAATTGTTTCTTCTATCACTATCTAGTACTGCCTTCAATTGGTTTACATCTTTGGCACCAAATTCAATTACTACATGGGCATGTTTGAGCAAAAATTTCATGATTACTTTTATTGTGGTGAGACTGAGCTTAGGTTATCACATCTTACTACAGTCAGGTAGAAATACAATGAATATGTTTCTGAGTACATTAGAAGGTTTAGAGAATCTAGGAGCAAATGTTGTAGATTAACTCCGGGGGATAGGGATTTGGCTGATTTAGCTTTTGCTAGGCTATCATCGTATCTGAGGGAGAAACTAGAGGGTCAGGAATTTACCGATGTAAATTGTTGGGGGCCTTCCTCTCCCGAAGGTCCTCAAAAACGTGACTAACCATATGTTTCCAGTATGACATGGATTATTACAGGGGGCTTCTCTTCGGGATGAAGGTTTTCTCCTGTGATGGGGTGAAAATATAACCCGAAGGTGATGAGAATGGACAACAGAGCTATAGCCGAAGAGCTTTGGCTTGACGTGATGACGAAGACCAAGTATGATGAAGATCAAAAAGGGACAAAGACTATCCAATCCTTAATGATTCGCATTATGTTTGTAGATGAATGTCAAGGGCATACATGTACTTTTACCCGGGTTGCGTCCCGTGCCTATAAATAGATGAACAGTAGCATCGTGCTCCTAACGCTGGATTGTAATCACTCTCTCGCATCCTCACCTTCGAGCAAGCCAAAGGTACCAATGTAATATTAATCATGTTAATATTCATACGTGTTTTATGGAATACAAATATGAATGAATTAATAAGATGCAGTTACTGTCTTCATCCTCTTGCATTCTTATTCACATATTAAATGATGAAGGTATGTCCTTCTTGACCTTTGTCTAATGAGCATTATGCTCATGTGGAGATAATACTTCGGAAGACGAAGGTCTGTAATAATTAACAATTGTGTTGCCTTATTCTTGATATACAACATTTGAGAACAAGTGACCAACATAAATCAAGTCAAGCAACAGGTTATCGCCTATGAAAATTGTGCTAAGAACAACAAAAAATATAACCGATTTAGAGACACGAGTGGTAGAGAAATGGAAAAACAGGGGGTTAACTTGTTAAGTTTTCAGCTGGATGCTGTAAGAGTACTCAGATGATGACTTTCACGAACACTGAAGACCCTTGGATTGATTACCTAATCATTTCAAGGCTCGGGGGCTACTATGCTACACCCATCATTCAATTTTTTCAACGACGCAGAATCAAGATTGACCCTCAGCTAGAGTCCACGACTCAACCTAAGGCTCGAGGGCTACTCCATTTGGAGTGCTATTTTGCAATCACACTTCCATATAATTCGTCAAGATAGACGAGCTGAGCACATTCCAGCCTCTTGGCAGTTTGAGTACTATTGAAGACTTCCATCGGCCAGCAGTACTCGAGACGATCAAGAACTACTTGACGAAGCTTCAAGACTACTCGAACTCTCTACTCTAGACTACAAAGTGCTCAGGGCTTGTCGGGCATACACCCTGGGTACTTGCAAGGAAGGAAGAAGGCGGACTCCTACTAGAATTCCCCTGTAATCCTACTAGGACTCATACTGTGTAATCCTACTAGGATTCCTACATTCTAACCGACTAGTAAGCCACCCCCTGGACTATATAGAAGGAGGGCCAGGTTCCTAGATCAACAATAACACCTCAACACCCAAGTGTAGTGTGCAATATACAACACACCGAATAGGACGTAGGGTATTACACTATCTTGGTGGCCCGAACCTATATAAATCTATGT
The DNA here is from genome assembly GCA_029449295.1 of Zea luxurians. NCBI lineage: Eukaryota > Viridiplantae > Streptophyta > Magnoliopsida > Poales > Poaceae > Zea > Zea luxurians. Next base: position 3,495,162 of record JAOPSE010000005.1, on the reverse strand, counting down.
CTCGTGTCCTCACATTAACCTTCAGGTTCTAGGTCTGGCGATCCCCCACAGCACAAAACACTACCTCGCATACCCCCTTGGTAGGCTGTCGGACATAAAAATCTGACAACCGGGACGTCCATACGAGCCAACTCATCATAACTTAGCGGTCAAATTGGGATATCCGTTATTGATACGAGCACGAGCATGACAGGGTGCAAACACCCAAACCGATGCCTCCAGGGAGGTGTGCAATTCTCCAGCACCATCTTCGCTTGGCAAGATGGCCAGAGTTTTGACCCTAGAAAAAATAAACGCTATGCATGATGCAAAAAGGTGGATCAATAAATCGGTATCGGAAGAAGTCGCCCTCAGACCCATAGAAACAGACAACATTACCGGAAAACCAAACTTCACTATGTGCCAGGTAGTTTGTTGTGTGCTTTTATGGGCACACGGCGAATGCATAATTCGCCCTGCGTGTTTTTGGTACAAGGCGATGTAATAGTTCAAAGTGTGTATTTTGACACACGACGAACTATTACTTCGTTGTGTTCATTTTTTGGCACACGACGAAGCTATAATTTTTTATTCTCTCCCCACCTATGCGGGCAACGGCTGTTAGCATTAGATGTGACCGTTATGCTTTTTCATGTGCCTTTTAGTGGCACACGATTAAGTAAAGCTAGCAGACAAACAAAATCGCCATCCGTCCTCTTCTAGACTTTTTTCCCACTCCATGCATATACCACTAGTACACAGAAGTTCTATAGTGACGGTCCTAAAACTATTTTCACTGGCGGCTTTCAGTGCCGCCAGTGCTAGGGGCCAGTGGAAATCGCCATTTCCACTGGCGGTTATTCAAGAACCGCCAGTGGAAATAGCATTTCCACTGGCGGTTTTCTTAAGCAACCGCCAGTGAAAATAGCATTTCCACTGGCGGTTTTATTAAGAAAACCGCCAGTGGAAATGCTATTTCCACTGGCGATTTGTTTTATTTAGCCGCCAGTGGAAAGGTTTCCCGCCTTTTTTAAATTTTCGTACTGAAATTTATATATTTACACACACAAACATATATATATTTATATTGATATTGATAAACATGTAGTATTGATATTAAAAGCAACATGGAATTAAATTCTATCATACATTTATATACATCAAAGTCTTGTTTATAACCATGTATGCATCACACATTATATACATCAAAGTTTTCACTTAAGCTCTAATAACTATCTCGGCTAAGAGGTAGTCTACTAATTTATGTTAGTATTCTAAACTCTGGCAAAGCTAATGTTCCGGAAGCATCATGATATTTCCCTTCTGCGGGAATGACCTCTTTCAATATGAATGTGCACAGGTCCTCAACTATGCCATACAATGCACCTTCAGTCAAGTTCTCCGGGCTTCCTTGTTGAAATTGCTGTAAAGGAAGTTTATAAACATTATCTATTTATACTCAATAATAACACATTTGCATCTTTAATGACATAAATACATACGTGACTATTACTAATAATACCTTGCCAGGGTTCGTGATGTATCGACCGTTCATTCTCATGAACTCGCACACGTAGAACCCACATAGGACCGATCCGGGTGGTTGCTTGTGGCACTACATAACGGGAGATTGGTTATTTAGTTGCAACATTGTCCTATGTACGTACATGTATAATATGTATTCATAAATTCACATACTTACCGGCCAGTTATAATGGATGTCTAGTGGCACGCCTTTTTTGGACATGTCATACTTTCCACCTCGTAGCTTATAAAACCTAAATGCCCTGTGATCTCAAATAGAATCACCATGTTATTCTACAATTCTCATCGATATAAGTATGCATGCATAGAAAAGGCTTACAGCTCTAAGAGGCCGAGGAATTTTGAATAGGACGAAGGCTCGGTGTGCAAGGAGTCGAGCACCAGCACCTTTCCAACCTTAGAATAAATGAAGAAGCATATCCAGTGGTCCCTGTACGAATCAAACTTGTGATACATGTGTATTGAAATTATTAATTTTATTTATGCAAAATCACACTTACTTAAAGTTGTACGGGGCCACTATGGATTCCCTGTCTTGAAATTGAAGCATTGCGTGTCCTATGTAGGTGGCGTATCTTGCTTCAAAATCCTTCTTCAGATCCTAGATACGCACCTCAATTTCTTCGTCCGTTAGCCCCTGTAATGCTTCGTTGCCTTTTCCGATTCTAAAAGTGTGGTTATCCTCGCATATCTTTATTGGGTTGAGATACCCAACCCTTTTACTGGCACTAGCATTGGGATTGGTACCATAAAGGATCTCCTGCCGATCGTGTTGCATTCTGCAACGCACACGTGCATGTCAGATATTGAAAATTTATACAACTCACTAATAATAACACATATATGTGGAGTATGAGTGACACTTACAATGCAAATATGGTTACAAGTTGCACGTCGAGTCTCTGAAGGTTCATCATTAACCACATGTCCTCGAATGCAACAACAGCTTTTTGATTTGAACCAATAAAAGCATGGGCTGGTATATTAACACTGATGGTGTCGATGCCAACTGAAGATGCCCGCATGTACCAATCATGCAACCTTTTAATATTAGCCGGGACCTTCCTTAGTTTCTCAAAAGTGAGTAGTGGTCTGCCCGGCACATATTTTTTAGGCACGTTTTTATAATCTGCCTTAGTTGGCTTCTTTATCTTTGCGGCCATTGCCTCAGACTTTTTTGCGGACTCCTCGAGATCGGCCAAATCAACAGTGTCTGACGTGAGGCTCCGTCCAATCCCTTTCAAAAAACGAGTTGTGCCAGCAGTGGATTTACTCTTCTTTTTCTTCTTGAACGGGGACACTAATTTTGGTATAGAAACTTTAGATTTCTTTGATGGTCGTGGAGATGGCTGTGGAGAAGGTGGATCCCTGAAGGGCGATGTATGTGGCGGAGACGGTCGGCCACCATGAGGATGAGGAGAAGGAGGGTCAGAAAGAGGATGACGAGCAGCATGTGAAGTTTGAGGAGGTGATGATGGATGTACAATAGGAACAACAATTTGAGAAGGCGGAGACGGTTGGGCCTGTGACGAATTCGACCAATCAACCAATTCGACATCCCTTTGAGGCCAAAGGATAAAATTCTTGATAGCTTGTCCAAGTGTCTCAATACCTTCGGGCCCAGGGATGTCTAGCATGTCGTCCTCATATCCTTAGACGACTGTCGTCACTTCTACCCTGCAATATTCTTCTGGAATGTCGTTTCCATGGAACTTGCGTCCTGGGATCGCAAAGCCTATGGCTACTTTCTTTGTAGGCTGAAGGGTTTACACGCGCGGCGGCGGCGCGTGCCCGAGCGATCATAGTCGAAGAAGGGAGAGAGAGAGGAGAACTTACCTACGGCGCGGGGACGACGGCGGCGCACGGCGGAGAAGATCGCCGGGGCGAAATTTCGGCAGCCTGACGGCGGGAAGTGTAAAAGACAGGGCGCCAAAGACTTAGCGAAATTTTCGGCCCCGCGCGCGCTCCTTTATATAGGAGATATTTCTACTGGCGGTTGACAATGACAACCGCCAGTAGAAATACCTTCCACAGACTGTGGAGGCCATTTCTACTGGCGGTTGTCATCGAGAACCGCTAGTAGAAATGCCTTCCACAGACTGTGGAGGCCATTTATACTGGCGGTTTTCGTTGTGAACCGCCAGTAGTAATATTTTTAGTATATTATTTTTATTGTATATTCATACATTAAGTATATAAATTTTTATACATATTAAATATATAAATATATATATTTAGTATACATAATATATATATATTTATATATTACTTCTCTCTCTCTCCTCTCTCTCTCTCCTCTCTCTCCTCTCCCTAGCTCCTCTCTCTCCCCTCTCCCTCCTCTCTCTTCCCTCTCTCTCCCTCCTCTATCTCTCCCTCTCTCTCCTCTCTCTCTCTCCTCTCTCTCTCCTCTCTCTCTCTCCTCTCTCTCTCCTCTCTCTCCTTTCTCTCTTCTCTCTTTCTCCTATCTCTCTCTCCCTCTCTCTCTCCTCTCTAGAAAGTCACTAGAATGCCCGTTCTTGCAGTGTTTACATACTACATCGTCGCCTAGCTTCGCGTCTCTCGTCACCATTGGTGTGAAGTTCTTTCACAAGTATCAGATCTGGTAAACATCTTTCCAAGTTCTTTCACAACATGTTCTTTGAAGATGCTTGTTTCTTACTGCCTGATATATATATATATATTAGTTGAATAGTCCTCCCTGCTTTTATTTTACCTCGCGTTCTAGGTGATAAACCATGACCGGGAAAAAGACCACGGCTTCCTCTGATGGTGGCACTCCAAAGAAAGCCAAGGTGGTGGTGGAGGATGAGGAAGAGGCGGGGTTGGAGGATGAGGAAGAGGCGACTGTGACACTATCCGTGGAGAAGGACGCGCTGAAGAACGGGCATTCTGGATGTGCAAAGTGCTGCATCCGCACGGACGGTAAGTGCTAGACCTGCTCCGAGCGCATTGGCAACAATAGCTCTCTCTCCCTCTCCCTCTCCTCTCTAGAAAGTCACTAGAAAGTCGTGTAAAATTACATGCTTCGGTTTGTCGCTAACAATAATCAATTACATGACATGTCCTAACAATAATCAATTACATGACAACTATATAATCTAGGGAGCTATTGTTCTGCCTTGTCCATCGTGGCGTACCCAGGGCATCGAATTGCGTGGGATGCTTCGCTCAACGTTCCTTATCTTGGTTGGATGGTCTATGAAAAGAGACATGTCGTTGAACTGGTTAAAATCCTCTAAATCAGATACACCATCAACTCCTATAGCTTGTTGTTTTCCAGGAAAAACTACATGCTTCGGTTTGTCGGTGCTTTTCTTCTCATTGTTAGAAATGATCTGTTCAGCATAGAAGACCTGTGCAGCACGATTAGCAAGGATCCATGGGTCATCTTTGTAACCTACCTTACTTAGATCAAGAACTCTGACCCCATAGTTGTCTACCGTGACATGTTTGTCTTCAACCCATTGACATCAGAAAACCGAGATCTGAAATGTACCATAGTCTAGTTCCCATATGTCCTCAATAAAGCCAAAATGTGTAATAATCTCACCAGTTTCATCATCTATGGCCTCGCATCGAACACCACTGTTTTGTGACATGCTATTTTTGTCCTTGGACTTGGTACAAAATGTGAATCCACTAATGTCATAGGTTTGCCATGTTGTGACCTCACGTGATGGTCCAGATGCCAACCCCTTGATGGTTTTTTCTTCTATTGTTTCTCCACGTGGAATGTCCTTCACCATTAGCCATTTGTTGAACCGCTGCTTATGTTGCTTCATTAACCAATCAGCCGTATACCCAGGATTTTGCTCGTGAAGCTCATTGATGTGTTGTTGGATAAATGGCTCTATTATCGCTAGCTGATGTAGGATGCTGTGATGTGCCTCAAGTACTGTATTGTAATCTGGTGGGATGAAAGATTTCCGTCCCATCCTCCCGCTTCCATACAATCTACCCTCGTGTCGTGACGGAGGCAGACCTATTGCAACCTGGTCTTTTAGGATACTATTGCAGAATGGACCTCCGGACTCAATGGCCTCTTCGGTACAGTACCCCTCTATCATGGATGCCTTGGGACGAGCACGGGTTGATACATAGCCATTCAGTATTGACATGAAACGCTCGTACGTCCACATTTCATGCAAGTACATAGGACCCAATGCCTCTATTTGTGGCACCAAGTGCACCACAAGGTGCACCATAATATCAAAGAACGATGGAGGGAAACACATCTCAAACTGTGATATTGTCTCCACTGCGAATTCCTGAAGAGATGCCAACTCATCACGGTCAATTACCTTTTGTGAAATTCTGTTGAAAAAGTAGCACAACCGTGTGATTGTCATCTTTAAAAACAAAGGATTTATAGCCCTGATGGCAATAGGTAGGAATGTAGTCAGCATGACATGACAATCATGTGAGTTGTAGTTGGTGACTATCAGGTCTTTCATTGACACAATACTTCGTATGCTAGAGCAGAATCCGGATGGGACTTTCAAATTCTTAAGCCAAACACACATCGCATGTTTCTCATCTACATTGAGATTGTAGCTTGCTGTTGGGAGATGATACTTCCCATTTTCTTGAAGAACAGGATGTAGTTCCTTTTTTATGCCTAAATTTACCAAGTCCATGCGTGAATTGAGCTCTTCTTTTGTTTTGCCCTTTATGTCTAGCAAGGTGCCAATTATGCTTTCAAACACGTTCTTCTGAACGTGCATACCATCGATCGCATGCCGCACATCTAACTCTTTCCAGTAAGGCAAGTAATCGAAGAAAATAGACTTTTTCTTGAATATAGCCCCCGGAGCTGGTTTGGCATCCTTCCTTGTTTTTCCGTCTTTTGTCTTCTTCTCGAAAACAAACTTGATATTCCTGACTATTTCAAAAACTCTATGACCTTTATTGTTACCCGATGGAGCAGTAGAATGTAGTTCACCATTATTGTCAAAGTACTTATCCATCTTTCGCATGCGGTACCTGTGTCCTTCCAATAAAAAGCGGCTGTGCCTCATGTACACTATCTTCTTAGATGCAGTAAGGGACACATAAGCAGTTTCATCAATGCATACTGTGCAGCCAACCTTTCCCTTAAACTGGCCTAATAATGTGAAGAGTGCAGGGTAATCGTTGATCGTAACAAAAATAATTGCTCTCAGCGTGAATGAATCTTTACGATATTCATCCAACATTTGAACACCCGTTACCCACAATATTTTCATATCCTCCATTAAGGGCTCTAAAAATACATCCATATCAACTCCAGGTTGTGTAGGTCCAGAAATAAGCATGGTTAGCAAAATGTACTTCTGTTTCTGCATCAACCATGAAGGAAGGTTGTATATGGTGAGGATCACTGGCCATGTGCTATGCTTGCTGCTCCTTTCAGCAAATGGATTCATTCCATCAGTACTCAGTGTGAACCTAACATTTCTTGGTTCATCGGCAAAGTCTCGGTGGTTCTCATTGAAATCTTGCCACTGCTTCGCATCGGCTGGATGTCGAAGCTTCCCATCGTTTTTGTGCTCATCAGAAGCATGCCAGCTCATAAGTTTGGCATCCTCAGGGTTAGCGAACAAACACCTCAATCGATCGACGACGGGGAGGTACCACATCACCAAAGCAGGAATCTTTTTGAGCGCATAATAGTCTACTTCTTCTTTTTCTTTGCTCGTGGATTTTGAAGTCTTCTTTTTGGCTTTCTTTCGCTTCTTCCCTTTAGACACAGATGCAACACACTCTTCCTCTCGATAGTCTTTATTCGTCTTGTACCTACTTGCACCACACTTTGGGCAGCTCTCCAAGTCTTTATAATCATCACCTCGATAAAGGATACAGTGATTTCTACACGCGTGGATCTTCTCCACGCCCATAGTGAGTGGACTGATTAGTTTCTTTGCATAGTACGTGTTAGCAGGCACTTTGTTCTCCTTTGGAAGCATGTCTGCGACAATACTCAAGAACGCATCGAAGCCAGCATCAGACAGACCATATCTAGCTTTTAACATCAACAGCTTTAACACAGACCGGAGCGTCGTGAACTCTTTGGTACAGCCCTTAGACTCGTCGTACAAAGGCTCTTCTGCTTCCTTCTTCAGGGACTCCATACCTTTCATGAAGAACATCGATGGATCTGTATGACGACGCAACATTGCCTCTAACAACTCTGCATCTTCCTCGTCCATAACATTTGGCAGAACATGGGTTCTTTCACGTTCATTTCCTCCGGCGTAACCATTATTAGTAACATTTGGCACTACATGTTCGCTCTGTGGAAGAGGTTGTTGTGTCTCGTGAACGAACTGAAAGTTGTCGTCGATGTTCGCAGGGTTTCCAGCTGTATAAGGCGAAGAGCTACCCTCTCCATGCTTTGTCCAAATTATGTAATCCTTCACAAATCCTCGGCATACTAGATGAGATATGATTTGTTCTGTGTCATCAAATACAACAGTATTTTTGTAGTCCATGCATGGACAATATATGTGCTTTGTCTTTGTTCTCCAAGCATGGTTCGTAGCGACAACAATAAACTTATGGACCTCAGATATGTATGATGGATCTAGCCTTGATAAGTTATACATCCAGGATATCCTCTCCATCATCACCTGTAAAAAATGTAACATAAAACACACAAGACAAACAAATTGGCAAGAGAAACATATACCAATATTTCCTAACAACTAAATATATCATGGATAAAGAAAATTGGCAAAAGAAACATGAACAACCTTTCTTAGCGACCTTCTTCCAAAAAATAAAGATCAAAACCTCCCCTTGTATTTTGTGAAATCTGGTCTTCCAATAAAAGTTGGGCTGCACGCGAGCTACACAGTTTTTGTCGGGAAGGATGAAGCATAGGCGGTTGGATCAATTAGGCAACCTAACTACTTTATCTCTAACACATGGTGAAACCCTAAATCCAAAATGTGGCTAAAATGGAGGAAAAATGAACAAAATTTGGCAAAAGAAACATAAGCCAAACTTTCCTAGCAACTAATAAACAAAAAATCTTAATACCCAAACCTATCTCTAACACATGGTGAAAGCCTAGTTTCAAAATGTAGTTAAAATTGAGCAAAAATGAACAATAATTGGCAATTGAAACATAATTAAACCAACCTTCCATACAACACATTCACCATTCATTAAGCAACTAAATATGTGTCATGGATAAACTTATTTGAGAACTAAACATGAAAAAGGAGAGGGAATAGACAAAATCTAACCATCTTAAGCAACCTCATTTGAGGAAATAGAGAAAATAACCTAGCTATACTCTTCTCTCTCACATGTAAAACCCTAGATCCAAAATATGGCTAAAATTGAGCAAGAATGAACAAAAATTGACAAAGAAACATAAACCAACCTTTCTTATCCACCTTCTTCAAAAAATAAAGACCAAAACCCCCCCTTATATTTTGTGAAATCTGGACCTCCAAAATCGCCTCCAATGGAAGTTGGCTGCGAGCTACAGCTCCTGTCGGGGGGAGGAAGAGTGGTATTTATAACAGATAGTTCACTGGCGGTTCTCTTAACACAACCGCCAGTGGATATTTCCACTGGCGGTTCTGTTACACCAACCGCCAGTGGAAACTATATTTTCACTGGCGGTTCTGTTACATCAACCGTCAGTGGAAATATCCTATTTCCACTGGCGGTTGTGTTAAGATAACCGCTAGTGGAAATAGGTTTCCAGTGGCGGTTCCCAAGCCGGAACCACCTGGTTTTTTTACTGGCGCGCGGTAACTGAAACCGTCAGTGATAATTTATGGGTGCCGCAGGCTTTGAGTTCTTTTCTACTAGTGTACACATGTTAAACTCTGGTACATTTTTGCCCTTTGATATATTTAACTAGTTAATCACATTTCAAGCAATTTTTTGAATGAAATCAAATTTGAACTGCGAGTGATTTAAATAATAGAATAAAATGAGTGGAAAAAATATATTAATGTTATTTAGCCAAATTTAAGGCCGGCCTTACTCGTGAGATGAAAAGAAATTTTGAACATCTTGCAAGAAACACGACCACGATCGACCGTGTGTCCGAATGATTTAAAAATTCTAAAAAAATGCAAATGATGTCTGAAAATGCCGAGATTTGTCAATAATATCTCATTATATCATACATGGAGGCTTTGAGTGAGTTTTGCACATTTTATCACGTACGATGCTTACAATATCTCCATATCACATTTTGTCAGGTGTCACTATATATGGCCGCTGCAAGGCACCATCGCCTGGTAGCGGACTGCAGCAGCTGCTACCGTGCGTAGACCACTACTGCTCGCTAGCCACCACCACGCCCGCCATCGTAAGGGCTCACGATGCCGCTGCAGCTAGCTTTGGCGTTGAGTCACTGGCCAATATAATGGTCCCAGGCGGCTGTCGCGAGCGTCGCCGGTGCAAAGCTTCCACCGGCCGCTCGCTCCGACCTCCGACAATATAAGGGGCCTCCACCGGCCGCTCGCTCCGACCTCCGACAATACCATACCCTTGTAAATGAATGATGTTGACGATTCCCATTCGTATAGTATCGCGATTCTATGTTATTCTTGAATGTGTGAAATTTATGTGAAAAGAAAAAAAAACAAAACAAAATAGAAGGAAAAGAGGATTTGAACATGATATCTTTCTTCTCGATCGATCTTCCAATAATTAATTAAAAAGATCGAGGATACCTTATTCGCGTCCTCTTCTTCCTTGAGCTAGCGAAGGTGATCGTGTCTTCTTTGCTCATCCGTCCAAACGTTGACAAACATGATGATGATGCTGGCCGCCGGCGTGCTAGCGGAGTCGTCCCCCGAGTTGCCGTGCGAGAGTCGTTATATTTAGGATACTCATTAGTCTCGTAAATATATTTTCATAATATACCTCTTTCATCATTTAATCAATGTTGACTCTGGGCTAGCTAGGAGAGTTTGATTTATGATAAAAATAATAATTGCATTATTTTTTTGACAAAGAGAGCATCTACACGCATAAGAGACGTTACTGACCTTGTTTCCTCCCCCTTTCATTCAACTTGGACTTATAAAACAAGAAAAAAGAAGTGTTTTTTTTCATCTCTCAAGTATTGCAAATGTGTTTGAATCTCTCACCAAATTGGTACTTAATTACAGGTACTACTCTATTGATACATTCTAGTACTACCTGATACACTATCACCATTAGATTTTATCAAATGAATAGCTCATGTTAATTACAAACACTTACAATTTCTATTGTTTATCTCTACTATATTAAAGCACCAGTTTCAACGGTTGTCACACGTCATCTTTTTACAAAGAACCCCTTGTATTTCTTCAAAATCAATCCGTGGTACCAGATCATATCCCATCCCTATCCTATTTGTTCAGCAGCGTTCTCGTACATGTCGCTCTAGCAACAAACCTCATCCATTTCGCAACAACCTCCGCCCGCTTCTTCCGTCGTTGCATCGCCACCGGAGCGAGGAGGATTAGGGCGCTTGCCTCTGGATAAGGATGCTCACTAGGTGATAAAAGTTGCATTGAGTCCAGCCAACTCTGAACCTCCTCGTCGCCAAAAGGGACCGGGAGCCCGTCTCCTAGCTCACTCGTCTTCTGCTCCGATGCAAGCTCCTCCGCTCCTCCCACTCCATGGGTGACGTGGCATCAACGTAGATCTACCTAGCGTGTGCTTCGTCTGGTTATAGTTGTTCTCATCAGATCTATTATTGGTAGAAATTGCTCTAATTGTCGTGTTTTCGCAGGGGACGTCCACTGAAAAGGACACAAGCTTCTCAAATAAGCTGCTCAAGACGCATAAGTTTGCGTCCGAGCTTGACCATCTGACCAGTTCGTTCTTTCACTCATACCCTTTGTTTCTCAATTTGGCTGTAATGAGCGCACAATACTTTAGGGATATATAGTTGTTGTCTGCAAGGGCTTCCTCTGATCTAGCGATTTTGTGCTTGGTAGGTGGATACGTTAAAGGTCAAATTGGATGTGATGAAGCCCTGGATTGCTAAGAGGGTCATTGAGCTACATGGGTTTGACATATGTTTCTGATCCATGTAGAGGTTGTTTGATATGATACTATAAAGGCAAGAGCAAGTATATATTTCAAGGCAAGAGCAAGTATATATTTCAGTAAGCATGTTAAGCATTAGAGGATAAACTCGTTGTATTTGGTATTTCAGGAATGATCTTGTTGGCGTACTTATGCTTTTTTATGTCTTGCTACTCTTGGAGAAAATTGTTAAGTCATCACCATAAATGAATTTGCATATGTTACTTATAGAATCTTAATGATGATTTTGGTTAGGGCATCATATCTACACCATCTTCTCGCTCCCAAGTCCCAAGCCAAAACATTAGCCATAATTTAATTCGAGCATAGGGCTCCTTTTCAACTCATTTTTTCAGCCTTTTGGCTAAGATCAAGTGTAATATTTGTTTTACCAGTTCAATATCTGGTATATGAACAATATGTTTACTTTGACATTAAATTCATTTATTATGGGTATTTTTATATGGAGGGTCCATTAAGACTCTAAAGTGTCGCCTAGTCACCCAATCAATATCATCAAATACTAGGTGAACGCCCGTGCGTTGCTATGGAATGAACATGTTATGATAAGATATATTGAATAAAAAATTAATTTCCATTTTATTTTTTTGTTATCATCTTTTAAAGTTCTTCATTTTGTTTCCTTGTAACACTATTTGGTGGACCTACATGTGCTTGTACTCAGATGCAATACATGATATCATGTATTATAAATTTCTTCTTGTTATTTTTCTATCTTAGCACAAGATGGTTGCTGATCATTGCCCAATTTTGATTACTTTAGGTTACAAGCGTAGATTACATAAGTGTTCGATAAGCATTACATTAATGTACATGGTGGATTTGTTCGATGTAAGACTTATGTAAAAATTCTTAACTTTAAAAGATGATAACAAAAACATAAGATATAAATTATAATTTTTTAATTTTAATATATCTTATCATAACATGTTTCCGTAACCACGCAGGGACCGTTCACCCAGTATTATTAAAGTTGTGAGAGGGGTGGTGAATGAATTAGCCCCCGCGTGTTGCACGTGTGTGTGTATATATATATATATATATATATATATATATATATATATATATATATATATATATATATATATATATTATACACACGTGCTTGCATGTCACATCATTTGTTTTTCTTTTTCGTCAATAGTGAGTATATATTAATATTGGAGTCGTTGAGCCAACCTTGAATCGATCAATAAATAGCGGCGTGCACCCACACCGTCAGAGCGTGTGCGGGCTTCTTCTTCTCCTACCATTACTTGCTTCAGAGCTCAGCACATCTCCGGTAGGCCGGGGTCTTTTCTTCTGCCAGGTATGCAAGTAGCCTTGCTGTTCACCTCTTTCTTGAATTCTCGTTGAGTGCTTTCCTTGTTCCAATTTGAGGTACCTGTTGTATGCATGGGCTGCCGCACACGTACGAGAGCGCAAAGAGACTGGTAAAGGGATTCATGGAAGACTTCTTTGCCGAGCGGTAGTCCAGCAGACACTCGATAAAAAAATAACCTTTGTCAAGTGTTGGATAGAACACTCAGCAAAGATTCCGTTACCGTTATTTGGCGTCATAACGTCGACTTTTTTTTTTGCCAAGTACAAGATAACAAAAACATCTTGTCTCGATTTCAACTGACTTGCCTTGAGTTGTCAAAGCAATACATGGTCTTTCAAATGAACAAAGCAACCTCTAAAGTAGTGTTTGATTGAGGAGGCAAGTAGACCGGAGCCGTTGTATCCCTGATTCTAGGAACAGAGCCGCTCTGTTCTGTGTTTGGTAATCTGGAACGGAGCGGCTCTGTTTTTTGTTTGGTTGCAGAGTGAACGGAACGGAGCGTGACTGTGCGAGCGGGCTGGGAACGGAGCGGCTCCGTCCGGTTGATTTTTTGGAGCGGGATGGTTCCGGATTTGAGGAGAATATTCTCTAATTGGAGTCATTCCGTTCTAGTTACTTTGTAACCCAACAACAAAACTGGGACAGAACGACTCCGTTCTACTTGGCTCTTGAACCAAACACTACCTAAATCTTCTATGGATTCTCTACAACTATAAAAAACATTCATAAAAAACATGGAGAAGCCTCATATCATCATTATTAGTATTAGACGTATTGGATACTTTTAAATATTATTATGTGATCATTATTAATAGCATCTTACTATGATCCTCATTTTCAGAGGAATTAAAAAAAGTAAAAAAAAATATTACCATTGACATAACTAATGACTGCGAACATCAGCAAAGCAAAGATAAGAACTAACGGATGAGCAAATCAAAACAAAATGACACCTAAGCAGAGGCGACGTACTGGTAAATTAAAGCTTCTTGTGGTGCAACCTGCTTATCAAAATTATTCAAGTTCTCGATTCAGTACTAGTGCTTACATAGAATATCATTATCTATTGGTTTTTCCAGTAACATAGAATTAATGCTATTTATTTATGATTGAATTATTGTCCACAACGGCCTAGCAACTAGTCTCCAAATAATTGTAGCATTTCATCTCCGATGTAGTAGCTTGGGTTTGTTCCTGGCTAATATATACCGAAGCCAGCAGGGAGAGACAAAGAGTTTGAGAGCGAGAGGATAAGGATTGGATGGAGGATAGGAGAGGGATGAGCTTGGATATAAGCTAAGATTTTTTTTGGAGGGTGGCGTTAATTTTAGGGTTTAGGGTCTGCAAATGTATTTTCAAGGTGGGGTCTTTTTTTAGGGCTAGTTTGATAACTCCATTTTTCAAGAGTTTTTCGTTTTCCAAAAGGAAATTAATTTATTTTTGCTTGAAAAATGAAAATCCTATAGAAAATATAGTTGCCAAACTAGCCCTTATATATAAATGGACGGGTTACATTTTGATCCGCCCATAAAAAAAAAGAAAGAAAACGGGACGTTGGTACAAATCATTGTTGTCTTATTTGGTATTTAAACACCTATTATATATATATATATATATATATATATATATATATATATATATATATATATATATATATATATATATAGGGACGAGGTAATGGAAGCCCAGGGCTTCCATTACTAGAGAGAGCCCCGGCCAGGCTAGGTGTGCGGGCGCGGGACGACGTGGCAGGTGGTGGGACTACCGCGCGCATGCACCGAGTCAAGGTGGGGCGTTTATGCATACGGAATTTCAATGAAACAGATGCATAAATGGTAACGTGGAGGGACCCGGTAAGGAGACGTGGCTCACGCGATATGGTTGCGTATTTTGATGTTGTTGGCTGCGTAAATTCGCATCTGATGCGACATGGACTCGGTCGGGCGTTTATGCATAAGGAATTTCAATGAAACAGATGCATAAATCGTGACGTGGGGGGACCCGGGAACGTGGGGCGGTCGTACGTTCACGCGTTATGCTTGCGTATTTTGCCGTTATTGGCTGCGTAAATTGGCATCTGACGCGACATGAGTGGTCAGAACGGGTAGTGGGTAGTCACGCGCGCGTCATCCGGGAACGTGGGGCGGTCGTACGTTCACGTAAATCTCGGGATCGTTCACGTAAATCTTGGGACATGCAAACAGCGCATCAAATCGTGCAGGATATCGGATCATGCCTTGAATATAGGCCCGGACGGTTTACGCGAGTATAGGATCTGCAAAAAAAACGGGATACACACAGCCGCCGCCGCTTTTGTTCAGAGCTCTCGAAGGGTTAGGGCATGCACAATGGAGACGGCCAGGGGATCGGGGCAGTGTGGAGAATATACGGCGATGACGACACCCTGTACGACCGATGGCCGGAATGCTGTAACTCCACCGGCTGAGTTACCGGCGCCAGGAATTCTTGAAGACAGCAACACAGTTCATCAAAGTTTGGTGGGAACAAGTCAGCGGATACCCATGCGGACAATTGGTGAACATGAGCAGGACACACCACACATTCTCCAAAGCCATGTAAGTTCAAAGGAATACCCATGTATTTGTTATAAATTTCCGTGCAAGTTATGATTTCGCCGAAAACACATGTATTAGTTATACAGTCCGTGCAATTTATGAAGTCATAGAAATTCGCCATGCTAGACACATGTATTAGTTATACAGTCCGTGCAATTTATGAAGTCCTAAAAATTCGCCATGCTAGAAGCTTATTTTTTATATATGTGCACTGCATGACGACTCCATTAATTGAATAGGATGATAGTATAGATCAACGATTGGTACCGAAGGTGGGTATGACATTTAGTAATGTGGACGAGGCGTACAAATTTTATAGCCGATATGCATATGAAGTTGGATTTCCATTGAAGAGATATAGGGAGAGAAAAAATTGCAAGTGGTTGAATTGTTCAATGGAAGGCAAGCGTGCCGAAAGAGGAAATGGTACTCCAAAAGTGCGAAATACAATTTCCAAGCGAACACAATGCAGGGCTGGAATGAAACTTAAAAAAATCTATGACGATGCCAAAGAGAATATCATTTCAGTGTGGATTGATCTTATTCATTTGGAACATAATCATGAGTTCTTCAGAAAGGATACAGAAAAGAATCAGTTACAGTGCAACAAGACACATGATCCAGAATACATGGAGTTCCTTAGTGCGATGCAAGAAAGCAGGATTCCGCAACACTGTATTATGGATTTTGTTTCAGAAATGCATGGTGGACCAGAGAATGTACCGTTAACTACACAAGACATGATCAACTTGTAAGTCATTTTGTTATTTACACTGATATAATGACATAATGATGTTGTGTACGTATTGACTATGGCATATTGATTAATGTTCACAGGAAGAAAGCGCGACAAAGAGAAAGAAATGCCAATGATGTGTCTAAGCTCCTATCTTTTTTTGCAATGTGTAAAAAAGATAACCCACAGTTTTTCTCTGACTTCCAACTAGACCAAGAAGGAAAGATTTTGAGCATTTTTTGGTCCCATGCTAGCCAGCAAGCAGATTACATTGACTTTGGAGATGCAGTTACCTTTGATACAACTCATAAGACAAATCTATATGACAAACCCCTGGGAATGTTTGTTGGTTGTAACCACCATCTGCAGTGCACCGTATTTTGTTTCACATTGTTGGGTGACGAAACTGTAGACACATTCGAGTGGGTTTTCAATGCATTCAAAACATGCATGGGAGCTGAAGGACCACGAGTAATGCTTACAGGTATGATTAATAAGCTAAACAATTATTACGTTCTACTATGATTGTATTGAATGTAATTATAGTTGGTAATGAGTTGCATAATGTTGTGAAAATATATGATTTCAGATCAAGATCCAGCAATGCCAGTTGCACTAGGCAGAGTATTTCCAAACACAATACATCGTTTGTGTTTGTGGCATGTTCAGAACAGATATATGCCGTATTTGAACGAGTTGTACGCTAGATTTGAGGAAGAGGATTTCAAAACAAGGTTTCAATCTATAATACATCATCCTTTAACTGTAACTGAGTTTGAGGCTGCCTGGGCAATGCTGATTGATGATTTCCATCTACATGATAACATCAGTCTTTCCAGAATGTATGAAATTCGTAAAGATTGGATACCAGCTTTTTTTAAACATGATTATTGTGGGTTGATGGTCTCTACACAGCGTAGCGAGAGCATGAACAAACTCGTCAAAAGTGCTCATGTCGATGCAAACACGCCACTACATCAATTCGCCAAGCAAATGTTGAAGCTTCTACACAGTAGGAAGATGAAAGAGGCAAAAGAGGCACTAGGATGCATGGTGAGTACATAGAATATTATTATATCATAATATTTAATGTACCGTATTATAACGTATAATTTTGTCTACTGTAGGGCCAAAAGGAAACAAATACATTGTATATGTTTGAGATACGTGTAGCGAGGACATACACAAGGGCTGTAATGAATAAGTTTCACGAGTCTTTAAAATATGCTACTGCATACAAGATATCACATGATCCAGATGGTGGTGTGAATGAATGGGTGGTTCAGCATACTTCAAGGTCAAATAAGATTGTGTGGGGGCAACACCAATTCAAAGTAATGGCTAATGTAGATGCTGGAAAGTATGAATGTGAATGCAAGCATTGGGAGCATACAGGTATGTCATATTGCGTAATTGTTGAATCTAAATGTTTAATTATAATGAGTGAACATAAACGAAGACATTTTTTACATGCTTTGTTGTAGGTCTGCTTTGTGTGCATCTTTTACGAACATTTATGCATCTTCAAATTGATCGAATACCTTCGGAATACATCCTTCAGAGATACACCTACTCTGCTATACAAGATGTGACTTTTTCAAGGGATGATAAGAATTTGAAGGGTAAAGACGGTGAGACTAAATCATATAGGCAGAAGATGTTGCTTAAAAAGTCAATGAAAGTAGTACATCATGCAAGTCTTTCAAAAGCTGGATATGATAGAGCCCTGGAGATGATGGATGAACTGCTTTTGCTACTTTCACGATTGGAGCCAGATATTGAAGGTGATGATAGTACTAGTGATGGCGAAGGAATACAGGTATTTAATATATTAATTGTAATAGCCGTGTATTTTAATTGATATACTGAGTTATAAGTTTTGGTGAATGGAAAGTATGAGAAACTTGCCTGATACAGGGCGACAGGAATGATGTAAGAGACATGATGGGAGATAATATAACGACAAGAATGGCGCAGACTGGTGTATGTGTAATATGTTATATGATGTTTACTATGCATAATGGTGTGTACTGTTTGTCAAAAACAAACCTATTTATTGTCAATCGTATTATTTGACAGGTAATTCAATTGGAGCCTACTTTACAAGAAGGTGGTGTGAGCGATACCCAATGTGTTATGCCACAACAAATATTGGAACAGGTAATACATGATTATAAAAAGAGGAAAAAATTGTTGTAATACAAAATAGTAACGATTGGACCTTGTTGCTGATTATGAATGATTAATAATGGTATATGTGTGCAGCACGATTATGGACAATTGACCACTAGCACAGCACTAATTGATGTGAGTGGTACAGATTTGACGATTAAAAAGGTAATGGTGCTATTAAAAACGCATGTGCATGTATATTATTTAAAATTACATACAAATAATTAGATTTAAGTACTAATATTTAAAAATGTAATATTTTTTTCTTAATTGTAGAAGCTAGATTTTAATGTGAGTGGAGTAAGCTTGAGAAGACCGGATAACGCGAAGCCAAAGGGCAGAACAATCAGTGATACCGAAAAAAGAGTTATTAAGTTGGGGGCAAAAGGAGACAAAAAAAGAACAGAAAGTGTCAAAGGTGTGGAATTGCGGATGGTCACAATAGTCGCACTTGTCTATCTGTGGAGGAGAATAGGCTTCGGTTGGCCAGCCTTACTGGTCGAAAGAGAGGGCGGCCCATAGGTTCTAGGAACAAGGGTTCATCTAGCGCTCCAAACTGGAATGAGGCATGCACTTCAAAAAAACATCAAGGAGGTGTCACAGACAATGATTCATCTAGTGGGTAGTAGATCATTTCGTATTTTATGACAAATGTAATGTAGTGCCATACTTGTTATTGCAACTATGGGTGAATTTATAAATGCTGGATCCAGTCGATATTCACAAAGTATAAGTAATAATGATTTACTGCATGTATTGAAATGTAGTGTAAACTGTGTACTAAATATGCGTAAATGTGTTATGAAAACAGCGTAATTCGACGCTATACAAATTTTGGTGGCAAAAACTGGCAAAAATGTCTTTATGAAGAAAACAAACGACACAATAAATTGTGATTTAATGTAGTAACATAATTTTTATTACACATGTGTGCGAGTAGACAAATGATATCAGTACTTATTGACAAAACAATAAGGCTGTACAGATTTGCATAATTGAGCTAACAAAACAGCGTAATTCGTATGTAATTAAAATTACTGTAAACTGGGTACACATTTGCGTAAATGAACTAACAAAACAGCGTAATTCTTATTAGGCATAAGAATTTGTGACACGTACTGGTAAATAATAGATTTGTGAAGAAATCAGAGAATAACAATAACTAGTGAGTACATCACTGATATAAATATGACCAAACAGTCGAAGTTTGAACTGAAGATGTTTCATAACTTGTTTAACACACATAGGCCAAATTTTTATCTAAAAACTGCATTAGACATGAGTGTCTTGATAGGTTGGGTGAAAAACATAGAAAGTTTCAAAACGGTTACATAGACATGCAACAAGGAGGTTTGGCTTCACAACATCTTGTTCCATAACAAGGAAGCCACAAAATGTTTGTTCCATATCAAACAGTTGCCGATTCACAAAATGTTGATCCAGCGACACATCTAGCGTCCAAACTTGAATTTTTGAATTTCTGGAGGCAACGGGAGGCACTTGTTCTTGCTATGGAAGGTCAGGTAATGTAGAGCCAGAGATCGTAGGTCACCAGAGTTTTCCTGCATAATACACATTATCCCGAGGTGAATAAGTTATATCTGAAATGTTGAATGTATAACTACAAACAGCATAATCATAAAATGACTCACTCGGTTTATAAATTGCTTGATAGAACCATCCGTATGGTCATAGTACTGGATATATCTCATGACAAAAAAGCCACAGTCATTAGATCCAGCTATCATGGTGGGACACATAGGTGGCATGTCAATTGGGAAATTTCCAAATTTTGGGATGCGTGAATTGGGCCGGACTTGTTGCAAAGATTTGTTCAATCTGTTCATTATAACCCTAGCCCATGGTAGTTTCCTGGTCCCTAAGTCCTTTTGGGAGTAATGATACATCTTCCATGAAGTACCACCCAACTCCGGACCATATGGATTTGAATCTAAAATGTGAATACATCGTAACTGGATATTTATGACATACAATGTCCAATGTCCCATATGAAGAATAGGGACCATAATCTGTCAAATATCAGGAGTTATATAAACAGAATGATAACATTAGTGAGTAGCTGAGCTATGAATATAATTGCATAACAGGAGAGCGTTGATACAAAGATAAATAAGTATACCGTTTTGTAGTCACCAAAATTGTCCAGTTGGGGCAGGGTCTTGTCCAGATAAGCATCAAGGACAGTTTGATCAAAAATCTGAGGAGACTTACTGTACCGTTCATGCTCCTCAAAGTTGAGGAGAATCTGCATAATCATAATTACTGTGTCATATAAAACTGTATGGAAACAATTGCAAAAATAAATAGGTATTAGTGAATTGTACATACACCAACATTGACATCCAGTACAAGTCTGTCTTTGTTGATGGACGAGCAATTATTGTTTTTGTCATGGCGAAAACCCATGATGAAACACTGCATGAAAACATTATCCAGACACATCCCATCTGCAAATGATTGTTGTATATCGAGACAATTTCCAATACATTCATCGAATTCTATGATCTTCCTATATAATAATGAAAAAGGATATGTTATTCATTATATATGAAAGCAACAACCTACATGTTATTTTGACTTAATAGTTAAAGAAAAACCTGTTTGGGTCAGTTTTTGAGGAGCACAAAAAAACACGAAGCGACCGAGCACAGTCCAATTCTGTTAAACGTGGCACAGAGTGGTCATGTGTAATGTGCAAGCTATGTGTTTCCTCACCATCTGCAACCTAAAACACAATGCAGGTAGAGAGTATAGTAAATTATGAATGAGTTATGAGAAGACAAATCTGATACCAGTAGTTATTGACAAAAGAATAAGACTGTACAGATATGCGTAATTGAGCTAACAAAACAGCGTATTTCGTCTGTAATTAAAATTATTGTAAACTGGGTACAAATTTGCGTAAGTGAACTAACAAAACAGCGTAATTCGTATTAGACATAAGAATTCGTGACACATACTGGTAAATAATAGATTTGTGAAGAAATCAGAGAATAACAATAACTAGTGAGTAAATCACTGATAGAAATATGAGTAAACAGACGAAGTTTGAACTGAATATCACATTATACCTGAGATGCAAGCATGCAATAAAAGTATAACTGGATTACTTACATGAGCACTAGGTGTCTGATCAAAAAGGGGGCCCGTGTAAGTTGGAGTGTCATGAGATGCACCAATGTCTCCTCCCTGGCCCAAAGAAACAATGATACTATGTTTTAAACCTCGATCATGTGTCAATTAAATTTAATCCATAATTGAGATTACAATGGAGAAAACAAAGCTGAAACATATACATCTTTTTGCGGTGTGGCGTCAAACATCGGCAAGTGGGAAGACGGATATGAGCTCATAGGATTGCAGTCTGGTACATGTCGATGAGACATGTTTATGTCGCTCGGCATATTATTGCCAACATTAAAACAGAAATCCTGTATACATTATTATGGTTTTGTCTAATATTTTGGATGAAAATTGGAAATTAACATGTAATGTAACCATAATCAGACTGCATAAAATACCTGGTTTTCCGCATTTGGGGTTATGTTCGTCTCCAAATCGTCAGGGCAGCCCTCAAATGCACGACGCATTTGTTGTTGCTTTTCGTGTATTTCTTCAAACTGGGTACCTGTCAACTCCGTATTCGGTTGTGAATATGGCATAGACAGGTCCTGGGTATTCTGAGTACCCTCATGGATCTGTTCCTCTGTAATTAAAAAGTTGTAGTACTCAAACAGCAAGAACTGATAAATGCATAGAGTTAAGTACATGAATTGAAAAAATGACAATGAGGGAAGGTAACCTGATGACATATGCTGAGATATATCTGGAGGTTTATCTGTTTGAGGCGCTTCCGCAACATTGTCTGGGTCGTCAGACTCCGCGCGAAGGACATTATCAATTAACTCAGCAAATGTGTCCGCTAGTTCATACTGCTTCACAACCATCTTGGTAAGAGTACTTTTTATGGTGGAACACGCTTTGCCAACTTCAGAATCATACTCAACAAACTTTTCAATGAATTTTGGTCGGTCACGTGGTTGGAGCTGCTTTATCTTACTTGAAAGCATATCCTTGATCAATGGGAGCTGGATATGAATAGTATGATGACCACAAGGATCGGGACGAGGGACATCAAAAATGTTTGTCCTGTCCCTATGCTGTGATGTAATGAATGATAATGCATCATAATTAATTCTTAGAAACATAAGGATATAATATTACATAAAACATCTGTAATGTACATATGGTATTTATGGACACATATGGGATGTATGTTTTGCCATAGACTGACCTCTGATTGAAACTGCACACTAGGCACAGCAGAATAGCAAGTTTCGGAAAAGCTTCGGAACTGAAAAAAACATTTGTAATATAATTAAATACATGAAAGATAACCATAAATAAATTGTGTTACCCACTGAGAAATGAAGTATATGGTGTCTATTACGAGTTTATTCAGAATGGTACGAAAACTAATAGAGATACTACATGCATAAACATTCACCTAATAACAGCAAATGCATATTTATGCAGGGTAATGCATTCCTATTGTTTTATGTACAGATGACATACCTCACAATGGCCAAAAGGTTCACCGCTTTGGCGTGGCTTCCTCTTATCAGCTTTTGTCAGAGCTTGGATAATGTTTTTATCAAAGAATTTTATGCGGGGTGTGCCACGTTTATTAGGGGGGGCTGCAGCATCATGCAAGTGGTCCAAATAGTACAACTACAAAAAAACAATAACTAATTTATACTATCATGGAAAATAAATTCCATTCGATATGAAAAAAAGAACAGTCCAATGTTATTTACTTACTAGTAGGACAACTGAGCATCCATATATCGTCGTGGACACATTAGAAGTGCTTCTTGTATGCCACTTTTGTGCAGCTTCACATAGGTCGTTAAAAATTAAGTGGCACCAGTCTATTTCATGGAAACGGTCCATTTCTTCCGTCAATAACACTTCATGGTTAGATATGCCCCAGCTGGAAGTGGGGAACAACAATCTATTGAACAATATCAAAAAGAAGCATCTGATAGAGAGGTCATCATCATTTCCTTTTCTCAATCGGTCCTGAAGAGATGCAACAACGAACTCATCCTTGGACAATCCAAGTTCAGCCCTCAAATTATTGCCCGCCACTGCTTCATCGATTCCAAGTGGCTTACCACCGCCAGCATTCGGAAGGCCTAGTATAAGGTGGACAGTTTCTTTCGTAATCTTTAGTTCCTTGCCAACTCCAGGGCGAATAGTCATATCCTTGTGGTCCAACTTATCCATCAACCAACGAAGATGAGAACGGCTACCCAGTGCATCAAGTGTCATGTCAAGAATATTGGAAAATCCTTTTCTAGCGACGGCTTGTCGTTGCCTCTCATTCAATATCTTAATAGTTATAATCACATCCTGAGGGTTGCATCTAACATTGAGTTTCTGAAATAATGTATGTTAAATGTTATGAAAACAATGAAATAAATGTGGCATGAGCCATAAAATTAGCACTCATAATGTAAGGGATGCAACTAAAATAACATAATATCTATTTAAATAAACTAAACTGCATTATCTGTATACAATAAAAAAGTGTCCAAGGGTTGTAAAATAAATATGATATTGTAAATGCATTTCAGAACTTGGAACCTAACGTGAAAAATTCGACTAGATTCATCCTTACTGTATACTGCTAAATAATATCTAATATGTTGTATCAGGTCATGATTATTGAATACTAATTAGTATTTAATATATATGAAAACATAAGTATAACATATAACCTGCCGTGGAGTTTCTACTACTTTCGGCCTCTTTGTGCATGTCTTCCGTAAGATATTCATATGACTTCCAGCAGCATTACGCTTCTTTGTAGGTGTCATGAAGTCATCGTCATCATTGCCAGATCCAGTTTGTTCATTGGCTTCATAAATAACAGATGGTTTCTCGACAGGTGCAGTACCCTGATCAGAATGCTTTGTGTTTGGAGGAACTCCAATAGAGGCCGGCCGTGGTATCTCAACACTAAAGAATTCTTGGCTTGACTCAATGGTTATGCGTTTGGGATTAGCCGGAGGACGATCAACTGACTTCATTTTTTGGGGTAGAACAAACTAAGTAAATGAAAAAGAACATCAGGAAATAATACTATACCATACATAATAATTGAATAAATATAACATTATGAAACTGTTCGGGTATGTATAGTGTGTGTATTGTGCATAACAACAGATGTAGACAACGTACATGAGAAGAAGGAATGCATAACAACAGATATGTGAAAACTGACATTTAAATAAAACAGTACGTAGTGTGCATAAATAAATTATGCAATGTAATTCATAAAAGTATATGTAGTATAACTATCAGAAACAACAATAATAACACAGTACAATAACACCACTAATCTATTGATTGCTATTGTAAAAAAAAATATTGTGTTTAAAAACAACACTCAGTACCTATATAAAAATGAACAGATTGTAACAAATATGCAATTGAAAAAATTGGAAGGCATTATCGGATACTACATATAATGAGGCGATTCAATTAATTTCGAATCAATTGAAGGGATGTAGAAGGGACGGGGCGAACCTAAGGGACATTAGCGACTGAACTATGTAAAAGAATGGGGGGAACTCGAAAGAATGAGAGGGGAAACGAACCAGGGAAGGAGAACGACGGCGGTGAATCGATGAACCGCGGAGATTACGGCGGTGGAAGAGGTGGGGGCGGTCGTCGATGGCGATCGCAGGAGCGAATGACGGCGACGGGGAGGAACTGATTATTTTAGGGTTTGGGTGGACCCGAGCTGAATTAATTTAGCTCGGTCGGCCCGCGGGGGAGCGGCGAGGGACTGTGGGTCCACTAGTCAGCGCAGAGTCAGTGTGAAGGTTTGTTTACTGCGTGATGATAATAAGCATAAATAGCTGTGCAAAGTATCGTAAACAGTTTACAAAAAAATAATTAATCAAGACCAACGCCAAAGTACGTAATATAATAAATCCTAAATGATATGTAGTTGTTAACATCGAATTATACAATCATAAATACCAAATACTACACCACACCGACAAAGCCGCATGAGGTGTCAATTTATGAAACCGTTGGAGTCATAATATGCAAGTATAAACACGGTCAACTCAACGCGGGTCGTGACCACGACTCCGGAAAACCCGCGCGGAAGATACGCACTCACCGTGGCAGTTACATGTTTATGCATACGTAAGTTGAGTGAAACGGATGCATAAATGGTAATAGAGGGTGCGCACGTACGACCACCTTCACTCGGTGCATGTGCGCGGTAATCGGAACGCCTGTCACGTTGACCCGCGCCCGGCACGTCTAGACTGGCAGGGGCTCCCTGCATTGATGGAAGCCCAGGGCTCCTAATACTATAACTATATATATATATATATATATATATATATGTTTTTTTCAATACAAGAACATATATACAGGTTGATCTGCATGTCTTTTCTATTATAAATAAATATAGAAGTATACCTTATTGTTAAAACTTCTAAAGAATATATCTTCGTAAGCCCTCATGTTCATGATGATTCATTGTTTTTTTTTGCAAGTAGCCATGGGTTCAGGTCTCTTCAAGCCTTGTGTTCATCCGGACTTCCGTGTTGTTTTCTCTAAGATGTCTTTCGGTGACAAGATTGGCTTTCTAGTACGTTTTAATTAAGAGTAATTTATATATATATCAAGTATTTATTTGATGTACATACTGCATAAAATAAACATACATATTCCTTGAGAATATCAGGTAGTGGTTATATATATATTAACGTATGATCATGAAGAGTATGTTATTATGTATGAAAATTAATCAATATACATGTAATTGATGTGGTCAATGTTTTATTTATAGCAAGATAAGGTTGTTAATTAGAGAGGATGCATGTATATATATGTGAGCACATAATTAATTACATCTTGGCATTTATAAAGTATTTTTTATACTAGAATAATTTATCACAATTAACATTTGTAACCATTTCTTTATTTGAATTATATATATACATATAAATTCTAGCGCAACTAAAAGTTGAATTATATTTTGAGCTAGTGAGGACACATTTTAATTGTTTGATCTATTTTAATTAATATCTCTGGTGTATATATTCATTTTAATATCTCAAAAAAATGTGCCAAACTAAGTTGATGCAGCATTTAATTAGGAGGGAAATTTATTTGTTATATAAGTATATTTTCAAATAAGTATGCATGCCGATATGTATTACTTTTCCCTACATATGGTTTATGTTCATAAATATGGCCATCAATTAGAAGCTGTATCATGCTTTTGTACCACCTTATTAACTACGTATTCAAATTATTTGAAGCTTCCCAATTTATATTCCTCGATCATTAGTTGAAGTATTTAATTTACATATGCTGATATGCATACCTATTAAATTTCCAATGTATTGATTTGTTTTCTTAATTTCATGTAGTTCGTTCATGCATTTGACAAGAGAAACCTGTGGCACAAGATGCCTGTTCTGGTCGGTTTACTGTACCTGAACACCCGCCGGACCCTCCTCGAAAAATACAATCTGCTAGCTGTTGGGAGTTCTCATGGTGCTCTGATTGACCCCAAGGATCAGTTCATGTACCGCACCGGAGATGGCAAGTACAATGACCCCGATAATGCTGAGGCTGGTAGCCAATACACCTTTTTTGGGAGAAACATGAAGCCGGTTGATCAAGAGTATGAGGTACTTTTAATTTTCATACATAATTATAAGTTCTAAAAATACAAGTTAATAAATTATCGTAATTTAATTAAGCAATTATTTCCCTTTGATTTTGGTAATTCTTGTTTTGTGTGTGGTGTGTGTGTGTATATATATATATATATATATATATATATATATATATATATATATATATATATATATATATATAATATTTGCATGCTCTATATGTGCTCTTCTTATCTGCTGATTTCAATTTGCATCCCTATTATTTTGTTCAATATAAAATTAGATACTACACATATTGAATTTTTAAGCAATTATTTCCCTTTGATTTTGGTAATTCTTGTTTTGTGTGTGTGTCTATATATATATATATATATATATATATATATATATATATATATAAATAATATTTGCATGCTCTATATGTGCTCTTCTTATCTGCTGATTTCAATTTGCATCCCTATTATTTTGTTCAATATAAAATTAGATACTACACATATTGAATTTAGTTAATGAAAAATAAACTTGAAATTAAAGTGAAAGAAGCCAATTAAAGGAGTAAAGATCACCAAAAAAGTGTGTGATTTTTATTTTTACATAACATTTAGTTTGACACTTTGACTTCAAGATTAATTAAACTCTTTTTGATGAAACTTTTTGTTTGGTAGTTCGTTCTCCAAGCTTCAGAAATGTAAATGAATGAATTAACATTGAAACAAAAAAATAAGATGCGAGTTTTGTCAGTATATAAAAATAAGAGTTGTGTTTGTTCATTAATTTAAAAACAGGACCACTTTCTTCTTAATTAGATCGTACTGTTAACAGATGGAAATTTGAGGTATACTTTTAAATCATCAGATTATGCATAAAATAATTAACTGTTATTTATGGATGTAGTTGATGAGCCCAGATCCATTTGTTGTGGCGACAAAGCTGTTAGCCAGGAGAGAATACAGGGACACAGGGAAACAGTTCAATATACTAGCAGCTGCATGGATACAGTTCATGGTTCATGACTGGATGGATCATATGGAGGATACCAAACAGGTGCATGCTTGATTTAATTCCCTAATTTGAGAGCCATAATTTTTTGAACTTAAAAATAGATCTTCATCTTCCATTGAGAATTTTAAATATACATTGCAGTTAAATGTAGCAAATTGGACAAGCGGGTCGGATTCGGGTTCAGGTTAGACATGTTGGGTCAGTCTGACCTTCTATCATGGGTCGAATCGGATTGGGTTGCGGTGACGGGTCAGCTCAGACCAATTTCTATATCAACTTTTTTGATCATAAGTTGATTTGAGTTGGATTGGGTCAGTTTTGGATTAGGTCAATTTAACTTTTTGGAAAATGTCAGGTCGGGTCGGATTTCGAGTCAAGTCGAGCAATTTTCTATCGGGCTCATCCACATCTAATAGTAGTTGATATATAATTCGATTTCCTTGGTTTCTTCCAGATTGAAATCACAGCTCCAAACGAAGTGGCCAATAAGTGCCCACTCAGATCATTCAAGTTCTATGCCACAAAAGAACTGCCTACGAATTCTGATGGAATCATAAAGACTGGTTACTACAATGTCCGCACAGCTTGGTGGTGAGTAATGCTAAGATTTTCTCAAGTTAAGGTCATTATCATAAATTTCTCTTAAGCGCAAATAATGAATTTAAAAAAAGACGATTGATGAATATATATATAAATCAATGCACATTTGCGCATAAAATGTCATAATTTTTTGCAATTTCTATGATTATATATACTAAGGGACGGGAGTGCAATATATGGTAATAATGATAAAAAGGCAGAAAAGCTCAGGACTTATGTTGATGGAAAACTAGTGATCGGAGATGACGGTCTTCTTTTGCATGAGGAGAATGGTGTGGCATTATTGGGCGATGTTCGCAACAGTTGGGCTGGGGTTTCGATCTTACAAGCTCTTTTTGTTAAGGAACACAATGCAGTGTGTGATGCAATAAAGGTAAGAGAAGCATCGCTATTATTATCTATTTGTTTAATTGATATGAAGAATTTGATGTTCTTGATTTCTTTCCACCGTACCGATAAAGCTGTTGTTTATTAATTACTAAGACATTAATTTTTGTATGCTAAAATATGAAGAAACAATTACAAATGTTCTTTTAATCTCAGGAAGAACATCCCAACCTATCAGACGAAGAATTATATCGATATGCGAGATTGGTCACTTCTGCTGTCATTGCAAAGGTTCACACTATTGATTGGACTGTCGAGCTTCTCAAGACTAAGACCATGAGAGCTGGAATGCGCGCAAATTGGTGAGGATATATTATCTCATTTTCTCATATTTGTTGAAAGAAAACAATTAACGCTGGTATTACTTTTCCAAGTGGAAATTTTATTTACATCTGCAAATCCAAATTAATTAATTAGTGAGATTGTGTACAAATTTACCTCATATTCTAATTCTTTTGTAAAGGTATGGTTTATTGGGTAAGAAAATAAAAGATACATTTGGTCACATAGGAGGACCGGCATTAGGTGGGCTTGTGGGATTGAAGAAGCCGATCAACCATGGCGTACCTTATTCTTTGACTGAAGAGTTTACCAGTGTTTACAGAATGCACCCTCTATTACCAAGCACTCTTAAGCTCAGGGATCCGACCGGCCAACCCGATGCAAATAATTCCCCACCGTACCTGAAAGAGTGAGTAGACAATTTATATATGTTTGGCATCCATTCCTCTCATTTTTATGTAGAATTAAATTAGACAAAAAAGAGTGATACATATTATAAAGAATTGAACAAAAAAAGTTAAGACATTCTTCTATTAGATATCGACTCTTACATAATGCATTACTGAACCAGACTTTAGACACTAAACTCGACACAACAAACAACTACATTATTATGTTTTTTTAGCTTCTTAACTATACAATAAAAATGTAGCTAGAATGTATAAGTTTTTTGCTCGATTAACACATTTTTAGTATAACTAACATAAACACTAACTCAAATTCTTTCTTGTGTCCAAACATAGCATCGATATTGGAGAGTTGGTTGGTCTCAAGGGGGAAGAACAACTATCAAAAATAGGGTTTGAAAAGAAAATATTATCAATGGGATATCAAGCTTGTGGTGCACTTGAACTGTGGAACTACCCAAGTTTCCTCAGGGACCTCATACCACAAAATTTGGATGGTACCAATCGATCTGACAGGATCGACCTTGCTGCCCTAGAAGGTATGAAATTTGGACCCAATTTGTACCATATCAGTAGAAGATCATGATTTTGCACCATGTCAAATTGTTACAAGGGTCCACCAAGAATAATCCAATGCATGAAAATATTTAAAATAACTCATATATAGTGGCAACAAATTAAGTACTAGAACAAATATTGAAACCTTAAACTACTATGTTGAAATTTATCACGACATACTTGTCAAATTTCAAGAATTCCCAAACTATTATTGTGTACTAACTAGATTGAAAATACAAGGTTCTCTTACCAAGACATATATCATGTTTGTATCCTGTAACCTTGGCACCACCCTCTAATTAAGCAATCACAACTACCATTTATTTTAAAAACAAGGACATTGCTGCATACTAGTATAAATAACAATGTTAAGCAAAAATTGTACTCTTTAAGTTAAATATAATAAAGATGATTACTGTGTCTAATGCCTTTGATAATGATTACACTAAGATTGATGTCATTTTATTTTCCTCCAAATAAAAGTATACAGAGATAGGGAGAGAAGTGTACCGAGGTACAATGAGTTCAGGAGAAGACTATTTCTGATTCCAATAAAATGCTGGGAGGATCTGACAAGTGACAAGGATGCAATTGAAGCCATAAGAGCAATATATGGAGATGATGTAGAGAAATTGGATCTTCTTGTTGGTCTTATGGCAGAGAAAAAAATCAAGGGGTTTGCCATAAGCGAAACCGCATTCAATATTTTCATTTTAATGGCATCGAGGTGAGATTTAGTTTTAACTGATATTCAGTGCTAGACAAAGTACCAAATTTGATTTAAGCCCTTGCTAAATGTATTAGGCCACAACTGAGAATGTGGCCCTAAGCTAATTTTGACTGATTCAAAATTTACCCAAGCCAATTTTCAAAAAGGCAAGAAAGCATAAAATTGTGACCATTTTGGGTACTTTAAGATATGAATATTAATTTATTAGTAGATCCAGAATGTTACCAGCAAAAAGAAGTAAAATGTGGAAGTACTAGTTTGAGATGATAACCACTAAGTTAAGATATGAATATTAATTTAACATCTCTATAAACAGGAGACTGGAAGCAGATCGATTTTTTACAAGCAATTTCAATGAGAAAACATACACAAAGAAGGGGATGCAATGGGTCAAAACAACTGAAGGCCTACGAGATGTGATCAACCGGCACTACCCTGAAATCAGTGCCAAGTGGATGAAGTCCTCTAGTGCTTTCTCTGTGTGGGATGCAGACTACTAGTGCAAAAATAAAAGCCCCCCTGCCATATTTTCAATTTGTCAAGTTTTATGAAGTATTATTTGTTTACAGAGTGATGGTGTTTGTTCAGTGCAAATAAATATACTTAATATAAATATGTCATTGTAATATATGTAATAGGATTCATTGTTGAATGACACAAGTTGTATGCTTATTTGTTTACAATTTATTGTACATTATTATTTGTTCATTGTAATTAAATATGGCTGGGAAAATAAGTAGGAGGAGACCATATGACATCTGTTGAGGGCCTTCGGCTTCCGAAGGTCCTCAAAAACATGATTTAACAATGTTTCTGGAGTATAATACATGAACAGGTACCTTCGGACTTGGATCAAAACCACAGTGTGAAGAAGTACAAGGAATACGAAGGATGGCGCAGAGCCGGAGCTATGCGCAGGGGAGCTTCGGCATGATAACATAAAAGGAAACCGACTTAAAGATGAAAAGACTATTTAGATCTCGATGGATTACTATAAAGTTATTAGCAAATGTAAAGGGCATGAGTGTAATTTTACATGGGCTGCGTCCCGTGCCTATAAATAGATGAACAGTGCTCCTGTACTGTTCACGCAGACTTGACATTTGCTTTTGCGTCACGCTTGTACTTTTACCTTCTTTCAAGCCGAAGGTACATTTGTAATTTGATATCATTTCTATTTTTCCATAGTAATAAAATAGAAATGAGCTGATAATAATCCATATCCGTTTGTGTTATCTTTATATTTCATATGATTCCTTCTTCATTATTATATGTCGTGTTTATGAAGGTATGTCCTTCATGACCTTCGTCCTAAAATCATTATATCCCAATGGAAATAATGCTTCGAAGGACAAAGGACTTTAATGTTTAACATTTTCTGTGTTGCCTTGTTCTTAACTCATAGCATTTGAGAACAAGTCCCCAACATTGGCGCCCACCTCCGGTGAATCCTTTTCGACCACATTCGGCAAGCATTGACCTTCGTCATGCCACCGAAGAAAGCTTCAGCGACAGGGGCTGCTGCTCTGCAGCCACTGGACCCAAACCAGGAGACTCTTTCTCTTCGAGAGCCCCGAAGCCAGAAGAGAAAGGCCACCAGTCCAACGCCCCAGGAGGATGAGTTAGACCAAGAGATCAGTAATATGGAGATGCTTCATCAGCAAGTGCAAAAGAAGAAGGAAAAAATGGCTCGGCTAGTTGACCTACAAAGGCAGATTGACGAAGCCACTGAAGAAGTATGTCATGTTGCTCAAGATGAGCAAAACCGAAGGCCCCAGCACAGAGAGGTGCACCAAGAGGGTTTCTACAACGAGGATGAATGGTATGAAGATTTCCATCATGGAAATTTTGCTTTTGATGATGCTTCTCCTCTGTCAGCAGA
This sequence comes from Zea luxurians, assembly GCA_029449295.1. NCBI lineage: Eukaryota > Viridiplantae > Streptophyta > Magnoliopsida > Poales > Poaceae > Zea > Zea luxurians. Next base: position 3,462,191 of record JAOPSE010000005.1, on the reverse strand, counting down.
ACTACATGCTACACCTTGGTCCCCGTCTTACAAGCCACCCCAGCTCCCCATGTATGACGGACACTTAGATCCGAAGCAGTTTCTGATGAGCTACGAAGCAACCATATCTTCATATGGTGGCAATACTGCAGTCATGGCGAAATCTTTCGTCATGGCAGTCAAGAATGTTGCACAAACCTGATACTCCTCTCTTCGGCCAGGAACAATCACATCATGACAGAAGCTGAAGGACATGATGATCACCAATTTCCAGGGGTTTCAGACGAAGCCGGTTACTGCTCAAGCTTTGTTCCAGTGCACGCAAGATCACGAAGAATACCTTCAGGCGTATGTCTGAAGGTTCTTGTGTCTGAGGGCACAAGCACCAACAGTGCCCAATGAAATCGTCATTGAGGCCATGATTAAGGGGCTTCGGTCAGGACCTACGGCCCAATACTTTGCCAGGAAGCCCCCTCAGACCCTGGAGAAACTGCTTCAAAGATGGATGAATACATCCACGCTGATAATGACTTTCGACAGAGAAGGGAGGGAGCTTACAGGTTCTCCGAAATAACCAGGGGCTTCGGAGGGAGAATCCACCCAAGGCACGTCAGATCAATCCACTCCACTCAGAATGACGATAGAGGAAGTCAGCAACAGAGGCCGCAATATTCCTCCTAGGCTTTGGGGCAGCAACAAAGCTATCCTCAGCCCCCAGCTACAAGGGGCAGAGGCGCCAGGGGCTTCGGTGGAAGGTTTGGGGATCAACCCAGGAAAGTTTATTGCCTATTCTGTGGTGAGGACAAGAGCCATACTACAAAGATGTGCCATGTCACTATTTAGAAACAGAAGGAGATAGCAGAAGCTGCAGGCCAACAGAACCAGCCGAAGCAGGTTATGCACACTGCTTCATATCACTCACCATACATACCAGAGTATGTGGGTAACCATCTTGCAGCTTCTGTTGCTTCGGCAAGCCAACCACAGGTATCTTGGCAACAGCCTCCACCTCCACCACCAATACAACCCGCATACTCCCGAGGCCAGCAGCCAGAAGGGAGCTAGCATACTCACCAGCAGCGAGACTTCAGGGAGGAGTCCGAAGCTCGCACAGTCAACAGTACTGTGCCAGAATCAAAGCATATCTACTAAGAGATATCCTACCTTTGAAACAATTTTTGCATTCGTCATCATTTTCTTTTTTAATAAGGAGCAATCATTGAAAGCCAAGTTCTTTTGTTGTTTTCAATTTCTTGTAATAACTTCGTTATTGTCATGATATAATATACCTTCTTCATAGACTCACGAAGTTCCAAAAGTCGGTGAAGCACGAAAGTTGTTCTCAAGAGAACGTGGGGTTCACAATCATATTACAAGTTTTGCCGAAGCAACAAAAAGTCGTTCTAAGGAACGCGGCGTAAGGTTGCCGAAGCAACAAAAAGCCGTTCCTAAGGGAGCGCAGCCTAAGTTTTCTGCTCAAAAGTCATTCCAAAGGGAATGAAGAGCTTACAGCGAAAAATAAACGCTGATTCCGCCGAAATATAAGGCGAAGCGCGAAAAGTCAACGCGAATACTGCCGAAATAGAAGGCGAAGAAGTTCAAAAGACGTTCCTAAGGGAATGCAAAACTTACAGCGAAAAGTCAACGCTGATACACCGAAAAATAAGCGGTGAAGCCATAAACTAAACGACAAAGAGATTGTGTATTCTACTGTGGGAATGTGTGTGTATCTTCGGCACAAATATCATTTTGCATAGCATAACATCATCACATCATTCGCATAACATAACATCATACATCATATTGCATCAATGGCACAAGAAGGGGATACAATGTTGATCTTCGGAAATTGCCTCGAAGAAGATGTGCTAAGGCACAAAATAAGTTTTGAAGAAGTACAGCTTCATCAACTCTAATATGAAAGGAGATCTATTGCTGACAAAGTATAATGTTTTTACGGAGATTGGATGTTTTTACGAAATATGGATATTCTTCACGAAGCATGGAAAGAAGGGAAGGTGTTTTTTCACCGAAGGCTCAAAAACGGTATGTACGTAAAGTTTCATGCATCATAAAGAATTGAATTACAAACAACTTATATATACATTCAAAACTATAAAATGTTACACACTTTGTTCAGCAAATATTACATTCCAAATGTTTTCACAATAACAATTATTCTTCTTTTAAAACGGTTTCCGCAGCTTCGTTTAGCAGTCGAGTAACAGCTTCGTCCATAATAGCTTCGGCCACTTTAGTAATTTCATCTTCTTTCTCTGCTTTATAAAACATAAATAAGTTCGAAGTCACAAAATAAAGCATAAAGTTAAAAACAATTAGGCAATACCTATTCGCCTTTCGAGTTCTGCAGTCTTTTCAGCTGCCTCCGCTGCTTCTCTTGCATCGTGAGAATCTTTTTCGCTCTTTTTTATTATCTCGTGGGCCATCCCTCGGCCGCCATTCTCCCAGATGTCAGTAAAGAATTTTCCGCCAACTAAGCTCGCTTCAGCCGAGGGGTCCTTCGTGTCATCAATAGATAAAGTAGCTTCGGCTTGGGCCAAAGCTTTCACATGATCGCAACCTGACTTCTCCAAAATAGCCGCAATTCCCCTGGCACCTGAGAAGGCGCAGACATCTCCACGACCACTCAAAACTTCCTCAAAAGCTTCGGCTTTGTTGCTAATCCAGTTAATTGGGCCCTCAGGATCGCCTCTTACGAAGTTGTCTTCAATGGAGTATGCGCCAACATTGGCGAAACTAGTTTTTATTTTTCCCACACATTCTATGGATTTTTCATAACATTTTTCTTTTGAAGAGCGAAGTTCTACAACCGTTTTCTCCCAATAATTTTTCCAGTAATCACTGGCGTCTCGGTCAGCTTCGGCGATAACACATTTTAATTTTGCTTCAGCCAGCTGTTTCCGAAGATCCTCAATTTCACACTTCTGGGCTTCAGCTTGGGCTTTGGAAGTAGCTTCGTCTTTCTTTTATTTTATTCACCAATTAGTTTAATATTTTATCCTTTTCAAGACCTTCGTTCCATAGTTCAATTACTTTGGAACGAAGGTTGTTCAAAGCTATAGTGCATCCTTCGTCTTCAGCACTTTTTGCGCCCTAAGGGCGTTGCTAAGAATAAGGCCCTGCAAAAGGAGTGCGGTATTAAGTATAAGCAAATGGAAATTTTTGTTTTTAAGTACAAAAATCTCATTCTCTCACCTTTAAACTATTGTATGCTAAGTTGTCGGCCAATTCATCTTTTGATAGCACCGAGAGCCCGTCTTCTAGTGTCGGGAATCCGAAGCTCCTGCTCATCTCCCGGCAGACAGAAATCTCCTTGCTGTCTGGGAGACAATACAAGAATTCTTCTTCTCCGCTGCCGTTGAGAATATCAATGCCCCCTTTGGATATTTCATTTTTTGGGCATAGAATTGAGCTTATCGCTTTTCTTTTTCAGACAACCTTTTTCCCGAAGCATGTCGTACAATATAATCGAGAATTTCGGAAGATGCTTCAGGAGTAGGAGTGGCAGTTTGTTTAGACAGAATCTGTTCTGTAGCTTCTTTTTCTGTTTCTTCTTCTCCGGTTTCCAAGGATTTCTCCTTGGCGGGCTCTGAAGGCCCAGCTTTGGTCTCGGCATGACTCTTTGCAGCTTCGGCTTCAGTTTGTTTTGTTTCAATTCACGTTTTTGAAGCTTCGACTGTTTTCCCTGGAGTAGAGCTTGAAGTCTTTATTGTCTCCAGTACATCTAGTACGTTGACCATCCTTTTCCTCTTGGGGGTCGTTGTAAGATCCTTTTGCGCCTTCGGCACTGTCACCTCTGCCGAAGGGCTTATAACTTCTAATATTTTTGTTCTTTCGACCTCTGCCTCTTCAATATTAATGGCCTTTGGCTCACCTGATTTGGCTGATGATGCATTCGGCATTGCAGCCGACTCTTCAGTCTTCTGCGTAACCGCAGGTTCTTTGGCTTCAGTAGCCGAAGAGGTTTCACCGCCAAATTTGGGCACTATGGCCGGTTCAATGAAGCGCAGTCGGTGAGTAAGGACTTTCACCTTTTTCCTATTCGGCGCGGGCTCGCTTGGAGCAGCTGAAGCATCATCTTTCCCGGAAGTTGCACTTTTTCTTTTTTGCCCCCATGACGGGTAGCGGTAGTGAGGGTACATGAACCCAATAGCATCAAAAACTCTGTTTAGTCTCTTCTTTTTCCGGCTTCCGAAGGCCGCAAATAGCGCATTATCTTCCGCTTTGGAGTACGGCCCCAGCAACTCATCACTTGTAGCTTCGACACACTTTAGCCAGTCATCGTCTGGCTCGACAAATTGGTCTCCAAACCTGAAGGTATATTTTAGTCGAACCAAACCACCTTCGTGGGGGTTGCTGACGGTTTCTTTTGGCATCTTCCAGTTGACTACCAATGGCCATATCCTGTAGGCCACGTGCTCTTGGACCAAGTCCCTTGTCCCGATGAAAGAACAAAATATGCCAAAGGCCTTTCGGCATTCTTCGGCTGCTTCATCAATTTCCACCTTTGATTTCCGGAGGCCGAAACGCTGCCAGATAGGGCGCATGATGATCTCCTTAATATCCTCTCGTGCCTTTAAATCATTTTTCACATAGAACCATTCCTTCATCCAATCTCCGGGCCATCTCTTCCGAAAAGTGGGCATGGGGCAGCTTGACCTAGAGCGAGCAACGAAGCTATAGCAGCCAAAATTGTTATGATATTGCTCTTTGCCCTAGGGTTTCGTCTCATATAACAGTTCGTGCATACTGCAGAAACTTTTTGCATTTGGCTCCAAGCCCTGGCTACTCACGACCTAGACGAAGATTCCCATTCTTATGATTGCTTCGGGAGTAATTTGATGAAGGTAAACCTGATATATCTTTAAAACTTCAACCACAAAATTGCTTAGGGGGAACCGAAGCCCAGCCTTGAAGAAGCTTCGGAAGATCACGACTTCATTCTCTACGGGAGCAGGAGAAGTCCTGTCTCCGTTGTCAGCCCTCACGATAGACACATCTCGAAAATATCTTCCCCTCATATTGTCGAGATGACTCTGTTTAATAGTTGATTTTTCGAAAACTGTATGGCTTGGTCGCCAGGGTCGATCTTCGGAGTCTTCGCCACCACTTTCCACATCATAACTGTCACTATCACCGGTGTCTTCAGATAAACCTTCTAAAACCTCCCTAGTAATCTTCTCTGTATTTGTCTTTGCTATTGATTCAATAAAGCCAAGATTCTTCTCAGAAAGGCTCAGCTTCGTTTCAGCAACGACTTTTTTTTATCTTGAGACATCTTCGGAAATGCTGAAAAAGTGCTCTCAAAGCCGAAGCTTAGAAAACTTAAAAAACCAAGCAAGTGTTGGTGCGCAAGAGCTAAAAATTGAGCAAGCAAGAGCAGATGGCAAAAAAGCGTGCCAAATGAGCTCGTGGTGTGCTCTTATTTATACGCCTAGTACGTTGAAAACAGGGGGGCCCCGCTTGTCATTGACTGTTGCTATTCTAGCAAAGGAAAGGTATTTTTTGGACCTTCGGCTTAGGGCCTTCGTCCATATCGCAATCTGAATTTATCATTCTAACAAATTAATATTGCGAGGGGCTACTGTTGGGGGCCTTCGGCTTCCGAAGGTCCTCAAAAACATGATTTAACAATGTTTCTGGATATAATACATGAACAGGTACCTTCGGACTTGGATAAAAACCACAGTGTGAAGAAGTACAAGGAATACGAAGGATGGCGCAGAGCCGAAGCTATGCGCAGGGGACCTTCGGCATGATAGGAGAAAAAGAAACCGACTTAAAGATGAAAATGCTATTTAGACCTCGATGGATTACTATAAAGTTATTAGCAAATGTAAAGGGCATGGGTGTAATTTTACATGGGCTGCGTCCCGTGCCTATAAATAGATGAACAGTGCTCCCGTACTGTTCACGCGGACTTGGCATTTGCTTTTGTGTCACGCTTGTACTTTTACCTTCTTTCAGCCGAAGGTACATTTGTAATTTGATATCATTTCTATTTTTCTATAGTAATAAAATAGAAATGAGCTGATAATAATACATATCCATTTGTGTTATCTTTATATTTCATATGATTCCTTCTTCATTATTGTATGTCGTGTTTATGAAGGTATGTCCTTCATGACCTTCGTCCTAAAATCATTATATCCCAAGGGAAATAATGCTTCGAAGGACGAAGGACTTTAATGTTTAACATTTTCTGAGTTGCCTTGTTCTTAACTCATAGCATTTGAGAACAAGTCCCCAACAACATCTACCTTCAATCTTCTCCGAGATTACATCTTTCTTTTCTTTCTTTTGGTTTTGGTCAACAACGTGTGGTGGTTTCTGGAATTGGTGGACAATAAGATTTGTGTTCGGCAGGAGTGTTAGCGCAGACTCACTCCGAATGGTGAGCTACGGGGGGCTCGAAGGTAGATCTTAGATGAATGTGTTATGTTGGTCACCGGTTCTCGATTGCTATACACAATAAAAAATAAGGCAACACAATATTAAAAGAGATAATCAACCTTCGTCTTCGAGTAGTCATCCCCTTGAGAAGACTTCTTCGTAGACGAAGGTTGAGATTTTATCAAATGAATTCTGATTTATCATTTTCAATAAATAAATGAATGTAAAAAGTATTAAGAAGCTTGAACATGAGAATTAATCTTACACATCAACAATATATTTCTGCTCCATCATATATTAAATTTACAAACATACCTTCGACTCTAGAAAGCGATTTAGAGCGAAGGTGAAGAGCAGATTACACGCAACAGTTGTTAGGCCCCTTCAAAAAGGTACTTTATGTAGGGCACTGTTCATCTATTTATAGGGAGTTGTACAACTTCGTACAATATTACATTTATGCCCTTAGAGATTACACACAAAGTTTACAAATAGCACAGGGACAACATTGTCTTTTGCCCTCAGCGACTTGGATAACACCTTCTCCTTGTATTGTCTTACTATGTTGTTATGACGAAGTTACCATCGTTACCCTTCCACCGTTCCGCATCGAAGCTATTCTGGCTCCGAAGCTCCTGTAATACTTTGGCAACAAGCTGATAACAAATGGTTAGCCGTGTTTTTGACGACCTTCGGAGGATGAAGGCCCCCAACAGTAGCCCCTCGCAGTATTAGTTTGTTTCTTTGTAACAAATTCAGACTGCGAAACGAACGAAAGCCTTTTGCCGAAGGTTCAAAAAACACCTTCCCTTCGCTAGAATAGAGAAACCTTCTGAAACGTGGGGGCCACTTTGCAGTAGTGTTTTCTATATATATATATATATGGGGGTTGTGATAAAATATTTTCTGTGCTATCAACTTTTTGTTGGCTTGTTCTTAGTTTATTGCTACTGTAAGTGCAACTATTTTTGAGCTTTAGCTTTTTGCTTTAATCGAAGTTGTGATGGCCAAAGATAAGAGAAGTGAAGACCCCGCACTGGCTGGATTCTATGAAGCCATGGAGAAGACCAATGTTGAAAAGATAACTGATGAGATCTAGCTGGGTTGTCTGAGGATTCAGAAGACGGCAAGGATTTTGATGTTGATAGCGGCACAAATGATGCCGAAGACTGACCATGGAGGCCAAGTCACGTGGTTTTCGGGAAATCAAATGTGAAGAAAGGGCATGTTGAGGCCATGAAGGGCAAGTATTTTCACGATGTGTCTATAGTGAGGATAGGAGGTGAAAACACCGTTCCTTTGCCTGAGAAAGATGAAGTGGTGGTATTCTGAAGCTTAATGAAAGCTGGGCTATGGTTCCCCCTGCATAAGATGTTGGTTGAAATCTTGAAGAAGTCTAAAATCTTCCTTCATCAGCTTACGCCTGAAGCTTTAGTAAAAGTTGGAATTTTCATTTGGGCTATAAGAAGTCAAGGACTGGATCCAGATGCCGATTATTTATGTAATATTTATGAATTGTCCCGTCGGACGAAGGCCACTGGAAAAGAGCAATATCACAACAACTTTGGATGCTACACCTTCATGTACCGATCATATATCCGATACCCTGTGCCAACTTTTAGGAAACAATGGCCGGGTTCATCGATGAAGCAATGGTTTTACGTGAAAAATGACCTGAGTCAGAGGAATGATGTGAAGGACATGATCCAGTGGCCCATTTGATCCAGCTTCGGGTTGAAGAGACAGACTATTGCGAATATAGAAAATCTCATGCCTGCCTAGCAGCGTTCAACGCTGTGTGTAGCTACATTGGCACTAGAGACTTAGTGCAAGAGCACATAGCTTTCAAGGTATGGATCCTAAGTGCTGAATGGGAAATGCCAAAGGATGTTGGGCTGATACAAGTCAGAATGCTAGAAAGAGCAGTTTGGTTCATTTGAAGTATTCTTATTGGTATAGAAATCAATTTGGCGAGCCTAACGATGACTGGCTTGACGCCATCAAAGCAACAAGTGATGAACTATTAGAGGCGTATACCAAAGCTGAAGACGAAGCTATGAATTCTGCCTTTGGTGCCCGAGAAAAGAGGAGATTGAACAGGGTTTTTAACGCTATTGGATTTATTTACCATGATTACTGCTTCCCTGCTCGATAGAGGGGGTTAAAAAGAAAAAGTGCATTAAAAGCTTCTTCTGCTGTGCTAAATCAGAAGAAAGTGAAGGTTCTTACACACCGGTCAAAAACATATTATTCAGAGAGAGCAGCAGAGTTGCTTGCCTTGCCGGTTACTGAGACCGTGAGTAATTTACCTTCGAAGGTAACAATTTTTTAGCTTTCACTTTAAACTGTCCCACCAGCACTCTTTTTGAATCCTTTGAATTTTTTGAATAGGGGCAGGAGGAAATCAAGAAAGCCTCTACTGATCTGTTTGCTACGGAGCCAAAGATGCTAGATGCCAAAGATACAAAAACAAACAAAAACAACACTTGTCCTGGTGGGAACTCTTAAAAGGGAAAAAGAATGGCAAAAGTGCTAGACGTTGTTTCGAGGCCCTTGAAGCTGGTGACGCCTGCTCCTTCAAAGATTTCCAAAGACAAGGGTGAGGAGTTGAAAAAGGCTATTGACGAAAGTGTTGCTCTTGATTTTGCTAAGGCTGGACCATCGGAATCTAGACCAATAGAACAAGAAATTGAAAGCCTACCAGAGAAAATATCATTGCCAATACCCGAAGCGGTGTCTCTTGGCGATCTTGGACACAATGTTCGCCATGCTTCGGGGAAACAATTGATGGAAGAATAAATTGCCGAAGTGCAATATTATGCAAAAGACTTGAAATACCTTTGAAACTCTATGGTTTATGGAGGAAATGATGAAGATGATTACCCATACTGCGTGTCGGACAACAAGGAGATAGATGTTTGCCGGGAAATGATGGATAAGATGGGCTATCCGAAGCTTGAACTTGGTCTATCTGCAATGTCGAAGGATCATCTCGCAGATTGCCCTGGCTTACAATAGCTTGAAGGTTTGCATATTAAATTTTTGCATTTATTATTATTAATAAAAAAATTCTTTTAGACTTATAAATTTGTAGATTGCTTTACTGTAGTACTTATTTTTTTATGGTTTTTGTTATTAGGGTCTTATTTTAGCAAGGCTTTGAAAGCACAGAAAGATGCTGAAGACGAAAGCACATGGATAGCCTTCGGTAATCTGCGGTCCGAGGTCATTGACCTTCAGCACCAGGCCGCCGAGAAAGACAAAATTCTTCTTTCTTTAATTGAAAAACTGAAGAAAAGCTAGACTGATTTGGCTGCATTCTCTAAAGCAGACCAAAAAATTTCAAGACTTGAGAAAGAGAAATAAGGTGAAGCAAAACGCATAGCAGACTTGGAATATGCCTTATCCGCTCAAGTGGAGATCCACAAATATGAAGTGGTAAAACTAGAGAAGAAGCTTGACGAAGTTACTGAGAATTTTAATGTTGAAAAGGTGAAGCGTGAAATATCTGGTACGAAACGGATCATAGTTCAAAGAAATATTGATGAGCTTCACCAATCAAAGGAAGAATGTTTTAATGTTTACATGGAATGTTGGCGCTTTCTTAACTGAACAAAATTTTATCCACGGTGATCCCGAAGGTCTAGTTAAATGGATCGAAGGTGAAATTGAAGCTTTTGACGAAGTCCTCACTAGACGGTCAAACCGACCCACTAAGGGCCTAGCTGTCGTGCCCCCATACCCCCTTCCCCCTCTCACCGACGGGTGGGCCCCACCCGTGGCTTCCTCTCCTCTCCCTCTGGCCGCGTCGCCATTGCCTGGCACGTCGCGCCCGCGCCGCGCCGCCGCACCCGTGCACGCCCGGCCAATCCGCCGCGCCACCGAGCCGACCCCGCATCCCCTCCTCTCCCTCGCGCGCCGGAAACGGACGCCCGTTCTCCTCTCCCTCTCCCCCATGACCTCTCTCCTTCAATGGCGTTATGGCCGCCATTAATGGACATTGACGGCCATTTCCTCTTCTCTGGCGTCCCTCTCTCTCCCTCTTCTCCCCTCTCTCTATAAAAGTCGAGTACCTCCCTCCTCTCTCCCTCCCCGAGCTCGCTCTCACTCCCCGTGATCTCTCTCGCTCGCCCGCGCCTCATGTCGACCGGAGCCGCCACTCACGAGAGCCTTGCCTCGCCGGAGCCGTGCCCCACACCCCGTCCGAGCCCCTCCCCTGCTCCCACGCCCGACCGAGCCCTCCCCTGCTTGCCGAGCTCTACCAGCACACGAGCAAGTGTTCAAGGAGAAGATGACAATTTTGCGTTTTGGCCCGACGAAATTCAGAGAATTATTTCTGTATTTTATGCATCATAAATGTATGTAAAAGTGATTCAATAACTTTATGTGCTACTCTCCGATGTATACGTGTAGTCGTAAACAAGCCTCACAACGATATTTTGACAGGTGCGCAAATTTGTATTTCAAAAAAAAAATATGTCACTAATCAATAACTTGGTGATTTTTATATTAGAGACGATTGCGATTAATCTCGCTTTAGCACATAAACAATAATTGTTAGTAGTATTTTAAGTATAATTTTATGGATATAAAGAAGTAGAAGAAAACACTAGACCACGTATTTTCGGTCAGATGAAAATAGGTTTTTACTAGTCATAATAAAGGTATTCATAAGTATAGCACTTAATTACTTAGAATTAGTAAAACACTTATTCATGTCATAATAATCATGATTATGTTATTAAAATTAGTAATGTACATTAATTCTTAGAATATTAATATTAAAAGAATTATAAATAAACAATTTTTAGCTATACATATAATTTCTATGTAGAAATAAAGGGATAAAACTCAAAAAGTATATTATTAGTAATAAATAAAATAATTAGCAATTATTTTCCATAAAGATTGTTAATATATGTTTATCTACATTTTGCTAGATAAAACTAGTGTCATAATCACTAACTCATAATTTCGCCAATAATGACTCGCAGTAATAGTCATAATGAATTATTAAGTATTTACGCTTAAAGACGTATTTATGAGTATAAATGTGTGATGTATGAATGTGTATGTAATGGTGATTGATTATCCCTGTAATGGTGTATGTTTATTTATTTGGCGTACGTATTCTTTTTGTATGTACGATACACAAATCGATGCTAGAAGTTGACTGTGAGGTAGACGAACCAAACTCGTTCGAGGATGACCCACGGGACACTTTCGAGCAAGGCAAGTGGATTCTCCCTCTGCATATTCTATTTGTACCCAAGCATATTCTATTTGTACCCAAGTAATGCATATAATAATGTTTACTTTTTGGATATATATTGCATAATTTGATGGGATTTGCCTAATTAAGGATTTCCTAGAATTACCAACCCTATTCCTTGAATTACCCTGGGATAAATGCTTTGCTTAGCAATTTTTTGCTATTGCTCAACCTAATGAATATGATGTCACACTTTGATGATACTATGTTCTGAAAAAGTTTTATTATGTTGTTAACCCGATGGTTAAACAAGAACATTTTGTGTTAACTGGAACATGGAGTGACCACCCAGGATAACAGTGCAACCATGAATGCTATCATGGCTCTGGCTTTGGTAATTAGCTCTATAGCCTTAGTGCTTAGCAACCCTACCTGAAAGATGGGCAAGAGGGAGCGGCAGTGGTTTGGTGGCAGCTCATGTTAACATGGGGTGGTAGTCTTAGCTAAGTTACCTCACCCTGAGGGCCATCAATACTGACGTGGAAACCTTAGCGGGTGGCTTTGTACTAAGGATATTTTGTGAAAGCCTCATAATGGATCCCTAGCCATTCACCTCGGCATTACGGGTCCGATCAACCCAGGCTAGATGGGATACATGGCTTGTGGGTAAAGTTGTACCACCTCTGCAAAGTGTAAAACTGATATGTCAGCCGTGCTCACGGTTAAGAGCAACCTGGACCCTCACATGATAATTAAACTTAAAGATGGACAATAAATCAAGATTTGATGATCTACCAATGGTTTGCTTAAGTGGTTTCACTTAAGTGCTTTTGATATACTCTTATACCTTTGTTTAATTGGGATACTTGGGATACACACTTATTAGTAAGACATGTGTTGCTAATAAAATATTGACCAACTAAAATGCTTACCGCTTATCCATAGCCTACCTTGTTAACTTGCATTAATTTTACCCCACTTGCTGAGCCCCGACCATAAGTGAGATCACCCTTGCTAATATTTTGATCAGAGGGTGATGCTGAGGACTTCGCTGACGACGATGATGAGTTTTAAGTCTAACGATGCGTAAGTCACCTTCCTGTGGAAGAGTGCCCATATTTAATTCCGCCCTACTTTGATGTTGATACTTGTTAAAGATACAATGACTCAGATGATGTAATAAAGTACTCTACTCTCTTTATGCATTTATTGCATTGTCTTTTGATATATTAAACTTGTGACATCAACATATGTGTGGAAAATGGATCCTGGCCCACATATGCTATGCATTCGTTTTTGCCCCCAGAACCGGTGTGACAGAAGTGGTATCAAAGCTATGCTGACTCTAGGTCGTTAGATTAGTTAGAAATGGAAAACATAGTATGTTCAAAACATGCTAATTTTCTCCTTACAAAATTATTTTATTAACCTTACCTCTTTAAACAACAACTAAGTTGACATTTTCTCTTATAGATGGTCCGTACCATTCAAACCACTCGGATCAACACCAACTTCATCCCTTCGCCACGACAAGTTCCTATCTAACTAGTGGTAGTTGAGGAAATTCCTGTGGATTTCCCTCGCATTCGAGTGGAGCGTGGAGTCATCTTGGAGGACAGCTCGAAGGAACTTCTGCCTACGCCCACCCCGTTGGCAGAATCACTAGCCTTCACAGCTAGATCATCAACCTCAGCACCGCCTGCACTAGCAGTTCATGCCCCTGCTCCCGGAGGCGATGACCCGGACGACTCTGGGGACGATGATGAAGATGACGACGATGAAGAAGATGACGAGGAGAACGTTAATGAAGAACAGCAGGACCACTATGTGGGGTTATGGCCTATCACTGAGCATTACACCTCAATGTTCGAGACATGGCACTTCCCTAACCTGCTGCAAGACATACTGCACGCGTTGGGAACCTATGTCTGACCCCTCTACAAGACAAGACGAGTGTACGAGCCTCCTCGGGCTTGCTACTACATCACTCGCATTCATGTCAGGGTGATGGATGCAGGTGATAGAGGGTTCAGGACTCTGTCAGCACATGAGTCTCTGACACCGCTATCCACTTACGCTGCTTCGGTCAGCGACGCTGCTAGGCGAACGTTGTGTTCTCTCAGCCACACCTACCAGCAGCTGCTGCACAACACGAAGTACATGCATCTTCCTCTACGTATTCGTGGAGAAAACCAAACCAGCATTGTTCCAGGTGGAGCAAATGAAGATCGCCTCAACACCTTAGCTGGTGTGGTGGCAGGTCTTAACACTGACTTGGATAGTGCTACATGGACCTCTCTAGGGTACACTTGGAGCTGGAGGATGCACATGCAAGTATCGCATCCCTGGAAGCTCAGCTTGTTGGAAGGAATTCCCCGAAAGTTCAAGTCCCCGCCATGGCGTTATCCCCTCCCCGCAAGAGGACCCGCTATGGAGAATCAGGATCCATCACCAGGCTGCTTTAGATTTTTCGTTTTATTGTAATAAGTTAGTTTTCGCGATAGACGAAAAACATCTTTTATATTATTACAATATTAATAATAACAACCATGTGAAGGTGTTGTTTGAAATGTTTGATTTGGATTTTTGCTTGAGTGTGATGGTCTTATGGAATGATGGCCATAAGAGCATATAAAAAATATAACACAATAGACTTAACATTAATCATAAGCTATTCCCCTTAGAATCTTCTCTTCTCCTCACTTACCCCGGGAGTGCATTTCTAACCGAACAGATGGTGAACACTCGATCAGGTCCCAATAATCACCAGAACTAGCGTGGTCAATAGTTGCCACCACTACCACCCAATCCCACAATGGATCAGTTCATTGCCACGCAGATACAACTTCTGCAAGGACTTACCGCGTCAGTATAGCAGATTCAGCAGAATCAACAAAACCAATAGTACCAACAACAACAGCAACACACACCCAAGCTAAAGACAAGCATCGAGACTTCATGACTCATCACCCGCCTGCTTTCTCGCACGCAGTAGACCCTTTGGATGCCGATGACTGGCTTAAGGTTATTGGGAAGAAGTTAGACATCACCTAGTGCAATGACCGGGAAAAGGTCTTGTACGCTTTAGGAAGACTTGAAGGAGCCGCGTCCGATTGGTGGGATGCCTTCACTGCGGCACACGCCAATGCTGATGCCATAACTTGGCAGGAGTTCCAAGTGAACTTCCACGCTCATCATATTCCCTTGGGAATTATGAAGGTGAAGAAGGAGTTCCTTTCCCTCACTCAAGGGAACATGACCGTCAGTGAGTATCATGATCGCTTCACCTAGCTTTCACGTTATGCCCCAGAGGAAGTTGACACCGATGAGAAGCGCCAAGAACGTTTCTTGGAAGGCTTGATTTGACCCTTGAACTACCAACTACAGAGCCACAGTTTCCCCAATTTCCAGACTTTGCTGAACAAGGCAATTAGCCTTGAAAACAAAACGAAAGAACTATCCAACCACAAAAGGAAGTACCAGGGGCAGACCAGCAGAAACACCCGGCAAAACAACTCCCAAGGTTCTCAGTTTCGCTCTGGAAATCAGAGTGGAAACAACAACTATCAAGCACAACGCTTTGGACAACAAAGCTAGAGGAACAATCAATACCAGAACTAGCAGATAAGCAATACTCAGACCGGCCAAAGGTCTAGTGGGCAACAACAGAATCATCAGGGAAGCACAGTAAACACACCATCCAAGAATAATAATGCAACTACCACAGTTCAACCGAATGGTTGTTTCAAGTGTGGCAAACTTGACCACTATGCCAACAACTACACTAGGCATAACCCACAGACACCCCAGAAGAACAACAACCAGAGGAATGACCAGAACACCCCTGCTCGTGGATCTGCACAAAACAAGACTCCGCAGAATCAGAGTAGAGGAAGAGTCAACCATGTGACAGCAGAATCAGTTCCTGAGGATGCTGACATGGTGTATGGTATGTTTCTTATTAACTCCATACCTGCATCAGTTTTATTTGATTCTGGAGCATCTCATTCCTTCGTAACAAAGTCATTCGTGGAAAAACATAATATACCAAACTATCCCTTGAAGAAGAAACTATTAATCCGATCACCAGGAGGTGAACTTAGAGCTACTCACTCATGCCCCTCAGACTAAGATTGAAATTAGAGGCCCAAGTTTTCTAGTAGAGCTGATAATTTTAGAATCAAGTGGAATCGATGTGATACTTGGAATAGACTACTTGACCAAGTATGATGGAGTGATATCTTGTGCCAAGAGGATGGTTACATTAACCAGTCCACAAGGAGAAAGAATTGAAGTCAATGTCAGTATGCCAGCAACAGCAGAGACGATGGTAAATCAGTTGGAAGAGAAATCTTTGGAGCACATCAGGATAGTGTGCGAATACCTAGACGTATTTCCGTAGGAATTACTAGGTATGCTACCTGATCGTGATATAGAGTTTTCTATTGAACTATTACCCGGAACCACACCCATTTCAAAAAGAGCTTACCGAATGGATGTCAAAGATTTAATTGAACTGAAGAAACAAATAGAAGAATTATTAGAAAAAGGTTTTATTCGCCCCAATTCATCACCATGGGGAGCCCCAGTTCTATTCCTGAACAAGAAAGATGGTTCAAGAAGAATGTGTGTGGACTATAGAAGTCTGAACGAAGTAACGATCAAGAATAAGTACCTCTTACCTCGGATTGAAGATCTGTTTGATCAGATGAGAGGAGCTACAATATTCTCAAAGATAGAGCTAAGATCAGGATATCATCAGTTGAAGATTCAGACTGAAGATATACCTAAAACAACTTTCACTACAAGATATGGACTATATGTAACACCCCTGGTGTTACTGCCACTAAACTTGAGCATAACATCATGACCATCAGCATATCATGTGTTTGTCACACCTAGAGTGCATTCACTAGGCAAAAATTTCAAACAAGTTGTATTGATGTGACATGTCATGGGTAAAACCCTAGGTAGGGTACTTAACCCTCAACTGAGCTTAGGGTGTCAATAAAGCCCAAATGAGTTAAATTCTCAAAACTTATTCGAAATGGTCATGAGACATCAACTCTAATAGGATTTGATAGCATCCAAACCCTAGAAGTGCCAAAAACCCTAAATAGACCTATGGAAAACCCTGGACTGAAACCCTAGGGGGTTATGTGCAACTGTTGCACACTTTTGGACCTAAGTGCAAAAACCATGAAGTTAGGGTACTTTAAGTCATATAGTTCACATATTTGAAGATTTGCAAAAGAAACAATGAGATTTGGGCCAAATTGCAAAAAGGCCACCCTAGTGTTCAAATGGTTAAGTTTGAAATTTAGTGCATAAGGCTAACTTTGGAGCTCTGTAGTTTTAAAAATATTAAGAATTTGCCTAGGGTCAACATATCAAACTTATAGAGCTCCTATAGGAGTCCAACTTTGCTATAGGGATTAAGCCTTGGTGTTATGAGAAATTTTGAGATAATTAGATCCAAAGTCGAGTTGTCTGGCAACCCTAAGTCTGAATCCTCATAGTAGTGAAGTTGGATGAAATTAAAGCTCCATTTAGAGTTTGATTCACTGCTCAATTGAGGGTAATTGCTATAGCAGAATTGTAGTTGATATAAAGGGCTACAAGTTTGCTACAGATGGATGGATGAGTTTTTACACAAAAATCCGAGATCTAGGCGTTGCAAGTTGCTCTGTCAGGCGTCTGAAGGGAGTCTGATTGTACAGTGAACTGAACATGATCCAAGGTTCAGCCCCCTCGCCTCAGGTGGCCTTTGTGCCCGGATTCGCGCCGGCCATCGTGATTCGTGCCTCGGGCGAGTGGATTTCGCTCAAGCCATGAAAAGATCTCGTCACAGGTGGGTTCGGGTTACTGTGGCCTTGCTGTTCCTCGACCACTTGCACCAGCGACGTGGCTTTACGGCCATCACTAGAGTTGGTTTCCTTCACCGCGATTGTGCCACGCCCCAGGCCTTTAACCACGTCGCTACTAGCTGCAATAGCTCGCCAATGACCGCCATAGCCCCTCAGCCGGTGAGTGCCACGGTAAACTGCGCCGGTGACTCATCCCTTCTTTCCGGCCGCCGCGCGTCTCCATCGAATTCACTGGCCACCGGTCAAGCACGCTATAAATTGAGCACACCCTCGGCTTCGCTAGGTAGTCAAGCACCTAATCCAGCAACTTGTGCCTCAAATCATCCACCAGAGCTCGCCAATTCGTGATTTCCCCCAAATTGATTTCCGCCGCCGTAGAAAGGATCTCACCGTGGCCAGTACACTTCAAGTCCGTTCATGTCCTCTGCCCTCTTGTTTCAGCATCCTTAGGTTATCCTGATGCTCCTCGACCAGTTCAATTGAGCTAGACTGCCCTAGATCACCGGGAACACATTTGTTCACTTGTTGTCTGCGCTGTCTACGTGGACTGGATGATTTAGAGCTCCACTAGTGAAATTGATTGGGGGGAAACACTTGTTAAGGGTTGAATTAGGTCTCAGCTGAATTAGAGCACCAGTCGTTAAGTATTGTGGCAGGTATGACTTCGCCGGAGCTCGGTTCTCCGCCGCTCCGCGTCGTGGACCTCAAGATGTAAAGAAATAGAACTTGAAGGGGGTTTTTGTGAATGTCAGTGACACAGGTAATAGTCCGTTGGACGCCTTTCAAGTTATTTAAAGCATCGAGGGCCTTTTTGCAACACCAGCAGCGCGGGCGCGCGCGTCTTTACCTGGGCATGGGCCAGATTGGGCCAGTTTTAGCCTGATACTATAGAACCTTTCTCCTTTTCTTTTTCTGCCAGGACTAGAGAATTCCTATAAAATTGTAGAAAAATGCTAAAAATGCAAGACCAATTTTGCTAGGCTCCTGATTTTCTATAGTATTTAATAAAAAAGTTTTAGGATTTTTATTCCAAATAGGGAATTATGGAGTATTTAAAATAGCCAAAACTCATACCCCTGGAATTTTAGAAATTAATTAATAATTTCAAAAATCACCAAATTTTTTTGGTAAGCTTTAAATATTATTTAGAAGCTTTGGGTAAAGTTTAATATGATTTGGACCATGTTTGGTACCCTAGAACCCAAAACCCTAGTCTACTGCCCTATGAACTTCACTATAGACTCCAAAAACCCTAGTTTCCCGGAGATTTGTGAAGGAAAATTGTATTCAAGACCTAAGATAATGTACTTTTATTATCTTTGCATTTGCATAAGCATTACATGAGCATTCATGATTATATATGGCTATACATAGAAAACGAAGAAGAGATAGAAGTTGAAGAAGCAAGGACTACACCACCACCACCACCTGAAGAATCCTAGGCCGGGAACTGCTTTTATTTTGACATCTGTGGAACGGGGCCTGACTCACCTATAACACAAGGCAAGCCCCGGTGCATTTGCCACCTCCTTGCTATTTTAAAATCTTTCTCACTTGCTTGATGCCTATGGTGATAGGAGTTGTGTGCTCAACAAATTGATGCATTTCCTTCCTTGAGAATTTCATTACCCTTCCTTGATTTCCTATTTTAAAAAAGGTTATTCTTATGCTTAGCTTTGCTCTAGAAAAACAAAATGTTTTGTATTGACAAAAGATGATGCTTCAAGTGGGTGTGATATTTTCAAAATAAAACTTGATGGTGGATCCATCATGGCCATGATGGGTTCAACATCAGAAAATATGTACCTCTGCCAGGTACCAAACTTTGGGTTTGAAATGATAAAGCTGAGACCAGGCGGGTGACTTGCACGAGAAGAGAGTCTCGGTGTAGTGTCTCCGTTTGAGTCGATTAAGGACCGTCTCGATGTAGGCTTGATGATCGAGGACCTTTTAACTGGTCACATGCCTCATCATGAGTAAGCTTTGCCTCGGGCAGACTAATACCAGAATAAGATAACACGCAATGGGAGTGGAGAGATGGCGAGAGTAGCGTGTACCCTCTGTGGCAAGAGGTTGGACGGTGGTGTATCTGTGCTCTCAGTTGGTGTGGACCTGATCTGGTCTTAAGAACCCCGGTGGCGAGTTGACATATGCAAGGGTTAAGTGCTACATATGTCGTGTGATTGGAGATCCCTAGCTGGGTATTAATTGATTCGGATCACCGTTACTTCTCGGACATGAAGACTTGGTCACTCCCTACACGTAGCAATCCAGTGAACAAGAAGGGTTGATAAGAAATTGGCTAGTATAGGTTAAGTGCTTGAACTAGGGTAGAAAGAATTCTAGAATTCAGGTAATGACTCAATTGCTAATAAAACTGGACTTTTAAGGATCCACTATTAGTAAGCAGTTCTGCAAACAGAGTCTTTGATTATTAGTAAGCCATACCTTGATTCCCAAAGGCCAGCATATCCTTGAGAGTCTTTTTATTTTGACAGGTAATACTTGCGAAAGTACACTTCTTACTTAGGGCGTTGTCCCATGTTGTTTTAGGTGAGGAAGCAACAAATTTTTGTTGCTTTTGTTCCAAGGTGGTGCCTAAAGAAGAAAATCAAGACTGAAGCCTCGGGAGGAAGTGTCCTTCTTTAAAACTTTTTACTGTTAATCAGGAGGGGTTTTTGCCTCCCAAGATATGTAATAATATTACTCCAGCACCCTTATAGTTTACTGGTCTGTAATAATACTACTTTTTCTCTACTTTAATATAAAATAAAGTTATTGTAACTGCTTCCGCATACTCGTTCCTCCGATGTGTTGTAATATCTGCATGACGGGTGAAACGCTCTTGGGCAAAGTAAAGAATACAGATATCGAACTTGTCAAGTGGTCAGGTGCACCTGCAGGCTTGTCTGAGGTCCGATGGACAAGGACAACTGTAGGTGGGCCTAATGACTTGGGAGGTTCCGTCACAGCTGGTATCGGAGCGAAGCTCATTTCTGCAAATGTTATAAGGCATTTTCAAAAAGAATTTTCAAAAACTTACCTAAGAAAATTTCTTTCCTTCTTATCTAACTACCTTCTGAAATACTTATATTAAGACCAGATAGTAGAGTGCAATGTATAGAAGGTTGTGAATCAACTAAGGTTGATTCTGTAATTATGCATGCATCATGTTAAAAACTATAGTAATAAGATTTTCCCCCTTATGGACATATGCTGCCGCGCACAAGGAAAACCGCGCGCAAGTCCACTGGACCGGTTGGCATGCCTCGCCATCAACTGGCTCCAAGGCATGAGAATAGTAGCAGCGGCAGCAATGATCCCATTGGAGATCTAGAAGCTCAGGTGGAGCAGCTTCGAACGGAGCTCTGTCATAGGAACAGTGTGTGGGTCGAGGATGGTCAACGCATAAATGAGTTAAGAACTGACATCCGGCATCTGCAAGACGAGCTTGCCGAACGAGATTTGGCACTCGATTGGGCCGTCAACTCGCGTTCCATTGCTTGGGACCGAGAGGCCAAAGCTCGAGCCCGTGTGGAGGAGCTTAGCACAGTCGTCGATAACTTGCAGGTGTACTGCAATACATTGCATGAGGAAGTTCATGAATTGTATTCGCGACTACACCCTGACATACCTGCCGACCCTGTCGGAATGGGAGCTGGACCTTCTGGAACAGCAGGTGAAGCATGTGGTGGGGAACTGGATCTTTTCAAGCCCCCTCCTTCAATGAACCTAGCTGATGAATGGACCCCTACACCCGACAATGAAGCTGCTAAGGATAATGAGTACTAGTAGTAGTATAGCTTAGAAATCGTGTTAATGTAAAATAGGTAGTGTAGTCATGTTGTACATTGAGTTTGTAACATTACCTCTTAAGTAATGTAAAATGATGGTATGTATCAGCATGTGATATTTTCCAAATATTTCTTTGCTTCAGATGCCATCCCGAACTCGTTCACATGACGGCGCGGGAACATCCCGTGGCAAAGAAGATACACCAAATCCACCGTCGGTTCCACCCATGCTGGCCGAGGCTATCGCCGCCTTTGTCACCGCGACCGCTGACAACACTCGTTTCCTTCGCGAAATGGCGGGACAACAACTTCAGCAGCAAGGCAGGAGAGCTTATCCGCAAGGACCCCGAGAAACTTCATATTTGGATTTCTCGGAAACACATCCCCCACTATTCATCAAGGCCGAAGATCCCCTCGAAGATGACGAATGGATTCGGGTCATTGAGCAGAAGTTTGGACTCCTCCGATGCACGGAGACCCAGGAGCCATTATTTACGACTCAGTAGTTAAGAGGCCCTGCCAGCACCTGGTGGGGAAATTATGTGGCCATTCAGCCTGTCGGCCATCAAGTCACCTGGGACGAATTTAAGTTGGCATTTTGGGAGCACTATATTCCAAAAGGAGTGCTCCATATGAAGCAAGAAGAATTCATGAAACTCAAGCAAGGTGGAGATACTGTTACACGGTATCTCAACAAGTTCAATCATTTGTCCCAGTACGCCATTGACCAGGTCAACACTGACCTGAAGAAGAGAAACTGTTTTACGAGAGGCCTCAATGACCGGCTACAACGAAAGATGGCCACCTGCCTCGACCTCTCCTCCAGCAGGGCTGTCAGCACAGCGCTAGCAGTTGAAGCTAAGTATGCAGGCCCCGGGAAGTCAAAGGGCTTTGGAGGTGGCAGGTCCAACCAGGGGCCTGAGAAGCGACAAAGGTTGGTGATCCGACCTTTTAATCAAAACCGTTCATCACCTCGTCCACCCTCCTACCCCTTTAAACAGCCTGTATTCGTCCGCCCTGCTACTGCCCCCACCTCAACAACTCAGCCGAGTGCCCCTGGTACTCGTTTCCCTGCACTCCCGAGTTCATGTACTGGTTGATTCAATTGTGGGAAGTCTGGACATTTCATCAAAGACTGCCCATATCCAAAGCAGAACAACTCCAATAATCAGCAGAACCCTGGAAGTTCCAGCCAAGGCAAGGGGAACACGACAAATAATGGAGCAGGCAAGAATATGAAGAAAACTAGGCGAATCTATTATACACAAGTGGCCACTACGCCGGAGGGAGAGCCGGTCATGATGAGTATGTTTCTCGTGGCCAATCACCCGACAGTCATTCTCTTTGATTCTGGTGCTTCACATACATTCATAAACAACAAGTTTGTGGAGAAATATTGCATTCCATACATTGAATCAAGGGAAGGGTTTATAATTCATTCGCCTAGGGGACAAATATTCACTAAAGAAGTGGCTTTCCATGTGCCCGTAATATTGGCTGAACGGGACTTTCCTACAAATATGATTGTTCTAAAAGGCCAAGATATAGATGTAATTTTGGGCATGAATTGGTTAGCCCAGCATAAAGCTATTCTCAACACTTATCTGAGAACCATCCGGTTGAGCTATGGCCAGGAAGAGGTTCTCTTGTCCATTCTCGTAGCTACTACAGCTAAACCATTTGGCAGAGTATATGAAGCCATCATACTGGAAATCCAAGATATTCTGGTAGTATGTGAATTCCCGGACGTCTTTCCAGAAGATTCGCCTGGATTGCCTCCAGAGAGAGATGTAGAATTTGTGATTGAATTGAAGCCCGGTATGGCTCCTGTTTCTAGAAGGTCATACCGAATGCCTCCGAATGAGTTGGCAGAACTCAAGACACAATTACAAGATCTGCTAGAAAAGGGATTCATCCGACCAAGCTCGTCACCTTGGGGTTGTCCAGCCATCTTTGTCAAGAAGAAGGACCAAACGCTTCGAATGTCCATGGATTACAGACCCCTTAATGAGGTCACCATCAAGAATAAGTACCCTCTTCCCCGGATTGATATCTTATTTGATCAGCTTACCGGAGCTCGGGTATTTTCCAAAATTGACCTCAGGTCGGGTTACCATCAGATCCGTATCCGACCCAAAGATATACCTAAG
The DNA here is from genome assembly GCA_029449295.1 of Zea luxurians. Lineage (NCBI taxonomy): Eukaryota > Viridiplantae > Streptophyta > Magnoliopsida > Poales > Poaceae > Zea > Zea luxurians. The sequence goes on along the minus strand of JAOPSE010000005.1, from coordinate 3,438,775 downwards.
ACCGCGTTCACTACGCGGTATGGATTATTTGAATATCTGGTTATGTCTTTCGGATTAACAAATGCTCCTGCCCATTTCACATATCTTATCAACTCGGTATTCATGCCCGAGTTGGATATGTTCGTGGTAGTCTTCAGTGATGATATCTTGATATATTCTAAGAATTAAGAGGAGCATGCTCGGCATTTGCGGATCGTATTAACGCGCCTAAGGGAGCATCAATTATATGCTAAATTCAGAAAATGCGCATTTTGGCTGGAGGAAATTCAATTTTTGGGACATGTATTGTCTGTCAAGGGGATTGCGGTTGATCCCAGCAAAGTCAAGGATATTTTGGAGTGGAAACCACCAACCACTGTACATCAAGTCCGAAGTTTCCTTGGACTGGCTGGTTATTACCGCCGATTTATTCCAGATTTTTCCAAGCTTGTGAAGCCAATCACAAGTTTATTGAAGAACGATACCAAATTTAATTGGTCTTCAAGATGCAATGAAGCCTTCGAGCAGCTGAAGGTCTTATTGACCACTGCTCCGGTATTAGCTCAACCGAACATTGAAAAGCCGTTTGATGTGTATTGTGACGCATCAGGCAGTGGTTTAGGTTGTGCCTTGATGCAAGAAGGCCGAGTTGTAGCATACGCCTCAAGACAGTTGCGCCGACATGAGGAATATTATCCAACTCATGACCTGGAATTAGCTGCTGTGGTTCATGACCTGAAAATATGGCGTCATTATCTGCTAGGGAATATCTGTCATATCTATAAAGATCATAAAAGTTTGAAGTACATCTTTACCCAGTCAGAGCTAAATATGAGGCAGAGGAGATGGCTTGAGTTGATTAAGGATTATAAATTGGAGATTCACTATCACCCAGGCAAGGCCAATGTAGTTGAAGATGCACTAAGTCACAAGGCTTCCTGTCATTGTCTTACAATGAAGACTTCTAACATTACATTATGCCAAGAAATGGAGAAGTTGAACCTGGGAATAATTCAACATGGAACTTTCAATAACTTGAAGCTTGAGTCGGTTCTTCTGCAAAGAATAATTGATGCACAAAGAAATGATGAGGGTATGAAACACATTCAGGAGAAATGGAGGCCGATAAAGTCAACTGCTTCAGAAAAGATGATCAAGGCGTTGTATGGTTTAACAACCACATAGTTGTGCCCAAGAATGATGAGGTCCACCAGCAAATTTTAGATGAAGCACATGTTAGTCGCTATTCTATTCATCCTAGGAGCACTAAGATGTATCATGATCTAAAGCAGCATTATTGGTGGATGGAGATGAAGATTGAAATTGCACGCTATGTGGCGAGATGCGACACTTGCAGACGTGTCAAGGCCATACATATGAAAACTGCTGGTCCATTGCAATCGTTGCCTATCCCAACATGGAAATGAGAGGATATAAGCATGGACTTTATTGTGGGACTGCACAGAACAGCAAAAGGCTTTGATTCTATTTGGGTTATCATTGATCGACTTACAAAGATCGCCCACTTTCTCCCAGTCAAAGTAAAGTATCAAGTAACCGCATATGCGGAACTGTATATCGCTCGCATTTCAGTTTGCACGGTGTTCCGAAGACAATAGTGTCGGATCGTGGACCTCAATTTGTATCCAAATTCTGGGAAGAACTTCACAAATCCTTGGGTACTAAATTGCTCCACAGTTCGGCCTATCATCCACAAACTAGTGGACAGACTGAGAGAGTAAAACAGATAGTTGAGGACATGTTGTGAGCATGTGTTCTAGAGTTTCCACAGAAATGGGATGATTGCTTACCATTGGCGGAGTTCTCATACAATAACATCTATCAAGAGAGCATCAAAATGGCACCCTTTGAAGCTTTGTATGGACGATGATGTCGTACTCCGTTAAACTGGTATGAACCAGGAGAAAGATGGTTTTTCAGACCTGATATGGTAAAAGAAACAGAAGAGAAGGTTCAACGAATAATACATAATTTGAAAGAACCCAAGCTCGCCAAAAGAACTATGCAGACAAACGACGCAAACCCTTGTACTTTCAAGTTGAAGATTATCTCTACTTGAAAGTCTCACCAATGAAGGGTGTATCTCATTTCGGGGTAAAAGGGAAGCTTGCATCCCGGTACATTGGTCCTTTTCCCATCCTTGAAATATATGGACCAGTGGCATACCGACTTCAATTACCTGAAACATTGTCTGCAGTACACAATGTGTTCCACGTATCTCAATTGAAGAAATGTCTTCGGGTTCCAGATCGAACTGTTGAAGTGACAGATGTTTCCTTAGAACTAGACTTGACGTACTTAGAACATCCTGTTCGAGTCTTGGATCAAAAGGACAGAATTACTCGAAGGAGAACTCTCAAATTTTATAAGATACAATGGAACCAACATACAGAAGACGAAGCTACTTGGGAAACTCAAGACGAAAAGAATTTCCCAGGCTTTTTAGCTTCATGTAAATTGTAAGATATGTACACTTGTTGTAATAAAGGAATAAACCCCATACCACCCTGCCTTTTACCAAAAATAAGGAAATAAAGTTATGACGCGTTTCCTTTTCCATTACTTGCGCTAGGACTTTTAAATCTCGGGACGAGATACTTTTATGGGGGAAAGGATGTAACACCCCTGGTGTTACTGCCACTAAAACTTGAGCATAACATCATGAGCATCAGCATATCATGTGTTTGTCACACCTAGAGTGCATTCACTAGGCAAAAATTTCAAACAAGTTGTATTGATGTGACATGTCATGGGTAAACCCCTAGGGTAGGGTACTTAACCCTAAACTGAGCTTAGGGTGTCAATAAAGCCCAAATGAGTTAAATTCTCAAAACTTATTAGAAATGGTCATGAGACATCAACTCTAATAGGATTTGATAGCATCCAAACCCTAGAAGTGCCAGAAACCCTAAATAGACCTCTGGAAAACCATGGACTGAAACCCTAGGGGGTTATGTGCAAATGTTGCACACTTTTGAACCTAAGTTCAAAAACCATGGAGTTAGGGTACTTTAAGTCATATAGTTCACATATTTGAAGATTTGCAAAAGAAACCATGAGATTTGGGCCAAATTGCAAAAAGGCCACCCTAGTGTTCAAATGGTTAAGTTTGAAATTCAGTGCACAATGCTGACTTTGGAGCTCTGTAGTTTTAAAAGTATTAAGAATTTGCCTAGGGTCAACATATCAAACTTATAGAGCTCCTATAGGAGTACAACTTTGCTATAGGGATTAAGCCTTGGTGTCATGAGAGATTTTGAGATAATTAGATCCAAAGTCGGGCTGTCATGCAACACTAAGTCTTAATCCTCACTAGCAGTGAAGTTGGATGAACTTAGAGCTCGATTTAGAGTATGATTCACTGCTTGATTGAGGGTAATTTCTATAGAAGAATTGTAGTTGATATAAAGGGCTACAAGTTTGCTAGAGATGGATGGATGAGTTTTTACAGAAAAATCTGAGATCTAGGCGTTGCAAGTTGCTGTGTCAGGCGTCTGAAGGGAGTCTAATTGTACACTGAACTGAACATGATCCCAGGTTCAGCCCCACTCATCGCCGGCAGCCTTTGCGCCTGGATTCGCGTCAGCCATCGCGATTCGTGCCTCGGGCGAGTGGATTTCTCTCAAGCCATGAAAAGATCTCATCGCGGATGGGTTCTAGTTATTGTGGCCTCGCTGTTCCTCGACCACTTGCACCGGCGACGTGGCTTTACGGTCGTCACTGGAGTTGGCGTCCTTCACCGTGATTGTGCCACGCCCTAGGCCTTTAACCATGTCGCTACTAGCCGCAACAGCTTGCCAATGACCGTCGTAGCCCCTCAGCCGGTGAGTGCCACGGTAAACCGCGCTGGTGACTCATCCCTTCTTTCCGGCCGCCGCGCGTCTCCATCGAATTCACTGGCCACCGCTCAAGCACGCTATAAATTGAGCACACCCTCGGCTCCACTAGGTAGTTAAGTACCTAATCCAGCAACTCGTGTCTCAAATCATCCACCAGAGCTCGCCAATTCATGATTTCCCCCAAATCAGTTTCTGCCGCCGTACAAAGGATCTCACCGTGGCCAGTGCACTTCAGGTCCGTTCATGTCCTCTGCCCTCTTGTTTCAGCATCCTTAGGTTCTCCTAATGCTCCTCGACCAGTTCGATTGAGCTGGACTGCCGTAGATCACCGGGAACATGTTTGTTCACTTGTTGTCTGCGCTGTCTCTGTGGACTGGATGATTTAGAGCTTCGCTAGTGAAATTGATTGAGGGGAAACACTTGTTAAGGGTTGAATTAGGTCTTAGCTGAATTAGAGCACCGGTCATTAAGTATCGTGGCCGGTATGAGTTCGCCGGAGCTCGGTTCTCCGCCGCTCCCCGTCGTGGACCTCGGAATGTAAAGAAATAGAACTTGAAGGGGGTTTTTGTGAATGTTAGTGACACAGGGAATAGTCCGTTGGATGCCTTTCAAGTTATTTAAAGAATCGAGGGCCTTTTTGCAAGACCAACAGCGCGGGTGCGCGCGTCTTTACCTGGGCATGGGCCAGATTGGGCCGGTTTCAGCCCGATACTGTAGAACCTTTCTCCTTTTCTTTTTCTACCAGGACTAGAGAATTCTTAGAAAATTATAGAAAAATGCTAAAAATGCAAGACCAATTTTTCTAGTCTCCTGATTTTCTATAGTATTTAATAAAAATAGTTTTAGGATTTTTATTCCAAATAGGGAATTTTGGAGTATTTAAAATAGCCAAAACTCATACCCCTGGAATTTTAGAAATTAATTAATAATTTCAAAAATCACCAAACTTTTTAGATAAGCTTTAAATAATATTTAGAAGCTTTGGGTAAAGTTTGGTATGATTTGGACCATGTTTGGTACCTAGAACCCAAAACCATAGTCTCGTGCCCTATGAACTTCACTATAGACTCCAAAAACCCTAGTTTCCCGGAGATCCGTGAAGGAAAATTGTATTCAAGACCTAAGATAATGTACTTTTATTATCTTTGCATTTACATAAGCATTACATGAGCATTCATGATTATATATGGCTATACATAGAAAACGAAGAAGAGATAGAAGTTGAAGAAGCAAGGACTACACCACAACCACCACCTGAAGAATCCTAGGCCGGGAACTGCTTTTATTTTGACATCTGTGGAACAGGGCCTGACTCACCTATAACATAAGGCAAGCCCCGGTGCATTTTCCACCTCCTTGCTATTTTAAAATCTTTCTCACTTGCTTGATGCCTATGGTGATAGGAGTTGCGTGCTCAACAAATTGATGCATTTCCTTCCTTGAGAATTTGATTACCCTTCCTTGATTTCCTATTTAAAAAAGGTTATTCTTATGCTTAGCTTTGCTCTAGAAAAACAAAATGTTTTGTTTTGACAAAAGATGATGCTTCAAGTGGGTGGGATGTTTTTGATAGTCGCCTAGAGGGGGGGGGGTGAATAGGGCGAAACTGAAATTTACAAATATGAACACAACTACAAGACGGGTTAGCGTTAGAAATAAATTCAAGTCCGCGAGAGAGGGCGCAAAACAAATCGTAAGCAAATGAAGAGTGTGACACATCGATTTGTTTTACCGAGGTTCGGTTCTTGCAAACCTACTCCCCGTTGAGGAGGCCACAAAGGCCGGGTCTCTTTCAACCCTTCCCTCTCTCAAACGATCCCACGGATCGAGTGAGCTTTCTTCTTCTCAATCACTTGGGAATCAAACTCCCCGCAAGGGCCACCACACAATTGGTGCCTCTTGCCTCAATTACAAATGAATGTTTGATCACAAGAAAGAATGCGAAAGAAAAGAATGCGATCCAAGCGCAAGAGCTCAAGAGAACACAACAAATCACTCTCACTAGTCACTAAAGCTTTTGTGGAATGTGGGAGAGGATTTGATCACTTGGGTGTGTCTTGTATTGAATGCCTAGCTCTTGTAAGTAGTTGGAAGCTGGAAAACTTGGATGCAATGAATGGTGGGGTGGTTGGGGTATTTATAGCCCCAACCACCAAAAGTGGCCGTTGGGAACCTGTCTGCTCGATGGCGCACCGGACAGTCCGGTGCACACCGGACAGTCCGGTGCCCCCTGCCACGTCATCACTGGCGTTGGATTCTGACCGTTGGAGCTTCTGACTTGTAGGCCCGCCTGGGTGTCCGGTGCACACCGGACAGGTACTGTTTGCTGTCCGGTGTGCCAGCATGGGCGAGCCTGCCATCTGCGCATGCAGAGCCCGCATTAAATGCGCGGCAGAGAGCCGTTGGCGCGAAGATAGCCGTTGCTCTGGAGTCGCACCGGACAGTCCGGTGCACACCGGACAGTCCGGTGAATTATAGTGGACGAGTCGTTGGCTTTTCCCGAGGCTGACGAGTTCCTGAGGCCGACCTCCCTTGGCGCACCGGACACTGTCCGGTGTACACCGGACAGTCCGGTGAATTATAGCAGAGTCGCCTCAGGGAATTCCCGAAGGTGACGAGTTCGAGTCTGAGTCCCCCTGGTGCACCGGACATGTCCGGTGGCACACCGGACAGTCCGGTGTGCCAGACCAGGGGAGCCTTCGGTTGCCCCTTTGCTCCTATGTTGAATCCAAAACTTGGTCTTTTTATTGGCTGAGAGTGAACCTTTAGCACCTGTATAACTTATACACTAGAGCAAACTAGTTAGTCCAATTGTTTGTGTTGAGCAATTCAACCACCAAAATTATATAGGAACTAGGTGTAAGCCTAATTCCCTTTCAATCTCCCCCTTTTTGGTGATTGATGCCAACACAAACCAAAGCAAATATAGAAGTGCATAATTGAACTAGTTTGCATAATGTAAGTGCAAAGATTGCTTTGAATTTGAGCCAATATTTAAAACTTACGAGATATGCATGGATTGTTTCTTTCTTATATAATATTTTGGACCACGCTTGCACCACATGTTTTGTTTTTGCAAACTCTTTTTGGAAATCATTTTCAAAGTTGTTTTGCAAATAGTCAAAGGTAGAAGAATTTGCAAAGCATTTTTAAGATTTGAAATCTTCTCCCCCTGTTTCAAATGCCCTCCTTTGACTTAAACAAAACTTCCCCTAAAAGAGATCCACCTCTTAATGTTCAAGAGGGTTTTGATATATTCTTTTGAAATACTACTTTCTCCCCTTTTTGAACACAATAGGATACCAATTTGATAAAAATCTTTGGAGAACACAAAATTTTGAAATGGGTGGTGGTGCGGTCCTTTTGCTTTGGGCTCATTTCTCCCCCTTTTTGGCATGAATCGCCAAAAACGGAATCATTAGAGCCCCTTTTGGTCATAAATAAATGAGTTAAGATTATACCAAAGATGAAGTCCTTTTCTTTGATGCTCATTTGTCTCTAAGAAATAGAGAGTTGCTTGGAGTGATGGCGAAGTATGAGTTACGGAGTGGAAGCCTTTGTCTTCGCCGAAGACTCCAATTCCCTTTCAATATACCTATGACTTGGTTTGAAATAGACTTGAAAACACATTAGTCATAGCATATGAAAGAGATATGATCAAAGGTATATAAATGTGCTGTGTGTGCAATCTAGCAAAAGAAGTTGCGAGAATCAAGAATATTAAGCTCATGCCTAAGTTTGGTAAAAGATTGTTCATCAAGCGGCTTGGTAAAGATATCGGCTAATTGATTTTTAGTATTAATGTAAGAAATCTCGATATCTCCCTTTTGTTGGTGATCCCTTAAAAAGTGATACCGAATGGCTATATGCTTAGTGCGGCTATGCTCGACGGGATTGTCGGCCATTTTGATTGCACTCTCATTATCACATAGCAAAGGGACTTTGGTTAATTTGTAACCGTAGTCCCGCAGGGTTTGCCTCATCCAAAGCAATTGCGCGCAACAATGGCCTGCGGCAATGTACTCGGCTTCGGCGGTAGAAAGAGCGACTGAATTTTGCTTCTTTGAAGCCCAAGACACCAAGGATCTTCCCAAGAACTGGCAAGTCCCCGATGTGCTCTTCCTATTGATTTTACACCCCGCCCAATCGGCATCCGAATAACCAATTAAATCAAATGTGGATCCCCGAGGGTACCAAAGCCCAAACTTAGGAGTATAAGCTAAATATCTCAAGATTCGTTTTACGGCCGTAAGGTGAGCTTCCTTAGGGTCGGCTTGGAATCTTGCACACATGCATACGGAAAGCATAATATCCGGTCGAGATGCACATAAATAGAGTAGAGAGCCAATCATCGATCGGTATACCTTTTGATCTACGGACTTACCTCCCGTGTCGAGGTCGAGATGCCCATTAGTTCCCATGGGTGTCTTGATGGGCTTGGCATCCTTCATCCCAAACTTGCTTAGAATGTCTTGAGTGTACTTCGTTTGGCTAATGAAGGTGCCCTCTTGGAGTTGCTTCACTTGAAATCCTAGGAAATACTTCAACTCCCCCATCATAGACATCTCGAACTTCTGTGTCATGATCCTACTAAACTCTTCACATGTAGACTTGTTAGTAGACCCAAATATAATATCATCAACATAAATTTGGCATACAAACAAGTCATTCTCAAGTGTTTTAGTAAAGAGCGTAGGATCGGCTTTTCCGACTTTGAAGCCATTAGCAATAAGGAAATCTCTAAGGCATTCATACCATGCTCTTGGGGCTTGCTTGAGCCCATAAAGCGCCTTAGAGAGCCTATAGACATGATTAGGGTACTCACTATCTTCAAAGCCGGGAGGTTGCTCAACATAGACCTCTTCCTTGATTGGTCCATTGAGGAAAGCACTTTTTACGTCCATTTGATAAAGCTTAAAGCCATGGTAAGTAGCATAGGCTAATAATATACGAATTGACTCAAGCCTAGCTACGGGTGCATAGGTTTCACCAAAATCCAAACCTTCGACTTGAGAGTATCCTTTGGCCACAAGTCGAGCTTTGTTCCTTGTCACCACACCATGCTCATCTTGCTTGTTGCGGAAAACCCACTTGGTTCCTACAACATTTTGATTAGGACGTGGAACTAAGTGCCATACCTCATTCCTAGTGAAGTTGTTGAGCTCCTCTTGCATCGCCACCACCCAATCCGAATCTTGTAGTGCTTCCTCTACCCTGTGTGGCTCAATAGAGGAAACAAAAGAGTAATGCTCACAAAAATGTGCAACCCGAGATCGAGTAGTTACCCCCTTATGTATGTCGCCGAGGATGGTGTCGACGGGGTGATCTCGTTGGATTGCCTGGTGGACTCTTGGGTGTGGCGGTCTTTGTTCTTCATCATCCTCCTTGTCTTGATCGATTGCATCTCCCCCTTGATCATTGCCATTTTCTTGAGGTGGCTCATTTGCTTGATCTTCTACTTCATCAACTTGAGCCTCATCCTCATTTTGAGTCGGTGGAGATGCTTGCGTGGAAGAGGATGGTTGATCTTGTGCATTTGAAGGCTCTTCGGATTCCTTAGGACACACATCCCCAATGGAAATGTTCCTTAGCGCTGTGCATGGAGCCTGTTCTTCACCTATCTCATCAAGATCAACTTGCTCTACTTGAGAGCCGTTAGTCTCATCAAACACAACGTCACAAGAAACTTCAACTAGTCTAGAGGACTTGTTAAAGACTCTATATGCCCTTGTGTTTGAGTCATATCCTAGTAAAAAGCCTTCTACAGTCTTAGGAGCAAACTTTGATTTTCTACCTCTTTTAACAAGAATAAAGCATTTGCTACCAAAGACTCTAAAATATGAAATATTGGGCTTTTTACCGGTTAGGAGTTCATATGATGTCTTCTTGAGGATTCGGTGAAGATATAACCGGTTGATGGCGTAGCAGGCGGTGTTGACAGCCTCGGCCCAAAACCGATCCGAAGTCTTATACTCATCAAGCATGGTCCTTGCCATGTCCAATAGAGTTCTATTCTTCCTCTCCACTACACCATTTTGTTGTGGCGTGTAGGGAGAAGAGAACTCATGCTTGATGCCCTCCTCCTCAAGAAATCCTTCAATTTGTGAGTTCTTGAACTCCGTCCCATTGTCGCTTCTTATTTTCTTGATCCTTAAGCCGAACTCATTTTGAGCCCGTCTCAAGAATCCCTTTAAGGTCTCTTGGGTTTGAGATTTTTCCTGTAAAAAGAATACCCAAGTGAAGCGAGAATAATCATCCACAATTACAAGGCAGTACTTACTACCGCCGATGCTTATGTAAGCGATCGGGCCGAATAAATCCATGTGAAGGAGCTCCAGTGGCCTGTCGGTAGTCATGATGTTTTTGTGTGGATGATGGGCACCAACTTGCTTTCCTGCCTGACATGCGCTACAAACCCTGTCTTTCTCAAAATGAACATTTGTTAGTCCTAAAATGTGTTCTCCCTTTAGAAGCTTGTGAAGATTCTTCATCCCAACATGGGCTAGTCGGCGATGCCATAGCCAACCCATATTAGTCTTAGCAATTAAGCAAGTGTCGAGTTCAGCTCTATCAAAATCTACCAAGTATAGCTGACCCTCTAACACTCCCTTAAATGCTATTGAATCATCACTTCTTCTAAAGACAGTAACACCTGTATCAGTAAATAGACAGTTGTAGCCCATTTGACATAATTGAGATACGGAAAGCAAATTGTAATCTAAAGAATCTACAAGAAAAACATTGGAAATGGAATGGTCAGGTGAAATAGCAATTTTACCCAATCCTTTGACCAAACCTTGGTTTCCATCCCCGAATGTGATAGCTCTTTGGGGATCTTGGTTTTTCTCATAGGAGGAGAACATCTTCTTCTCCCCTGTCATGTGGTTTGTGCACCCGCTGTCGAGTATCCAACTTGAGCCCCCGGATGCATAAACCTGCAAAACAAATTTAGTTCTTGATTTTAGGTACCCAAACAGTTTTGGATCCTTTAGCATTAGAGACAAGAACTTTGGGTACCCAAACACAAGTCTTGGAGCCCTTGTGTTTGCCCCCAACAAACTTGGCAACTATCTTGCCGGATTTGTTAGTAAGCACATAGGAAGCATCAAAAGTTTTAAATGACATGGTGTGATCATTTGATGCAGTAGGAGATTTTTTCTTAGGCAACTTAGCACGGGTTGGTTGCCTAGAACTAGATGTCTCACCCTTATACATGAAAGCATGATTAGGGCCAGAGTGAGACTTCCTAGAGTGAATTCTCCTAATCTTGCTCTCAGGATAACCGACAGGGTATAAAATGTAACCCTCGCTATCCTGAGGCATGGGAGCCTTGCCCTTAACAAAGTTGGACAATCTTTTAGGAGGGGCACTAAGTTTGACATTGTCTCCCCTTTGGAAGCCAATGCCATCCTTGATGCCCGGGCGTCTCCCATTATAAAGCATGCTACGAGCAAATTTAAATTTCTCATTTTCTAAGTTGTGCTCGGCAATTTTAGCATCTAGTTTTGCTATGTGATCATTTTGTTGTTTAATTAAAGCCATATGATCATGAATAGCATTAACATCAACATCTCTACATCTAGTACAAATAGTGACATGCTCAATGGTAGATGTAGATGGTTTGCAAGAATTAAGTTCAACAATCTTAGCATGAAGAATATCATTATTATCTCTAAGATCGGAAATTGTAACTTTGCAAACATCAAAATCTTTAGCCTTAGCAAGTAGTTTTTCATTTTCAACTCTAAGGCTAGCAAGAGAAGCAGTCAATTCCTTAATCTTAGCATGCAAATCATCATCATTATTTCTAAGATTGGAAATTGAAACATCACAAACATGTGAATCAACCTTAGCAATTAATCTAGCATTATCATTTCTAAGGTTGGCAATTGTTTCATGGCAAGAGCTTAGCTCACTAGAAAGTTTTCCACATTTTTCAATCTCTAGAGCATAAGCATTTTTAACCTTAACATGTTTTTTATTTTCTTTAATAAGGAAGTCCTCTTGAGAATCCAAAAGGTCATCCTTCTCGTGAATGGCACTAACTAATTCATTTAGTTTTTCCTTTTGTTGCATGTTGAGGTTAGCAAAAAGAATGCGCAAGTTTTCCTCCTCATTTCTATCATTATCCTCATCACTAGATGTTTCATATTTGGTGGAGGATCTTGATTTTACCTTCTTTTTGCCGTCCTTGGCCATGAGACATTTGTGGCCGACGTTGGGGAAGAGAAGTCCTTTGGTGACGGCGATGTTGGCGGCGTCCTCGTCGTCGGAGGAGTCGCTTGAGCTTTCGTCGGAGTCCCACTCCCGACAAACATGAGCATCGCCGCCCTTCTTCTTGTAGTATCTCTTTTTCTCCTTTCTTCTTCCCTTCTTGTCATCGCCCCTGTCACTATCACTTGATAATGGACATTTAGCAATAAAGTGACCGGGCTTACCACATTTGTAGCAAACCTTCTTGGAACGGGATTTGTAATCCTTCCCCTTCCGTTGCTTGAGGATCTGGCGAAAGCTTTTGATGATTAAAGCCATCTCCTCGTTGTCAAGCTTGGAGGCGTCAATTGGTTGTCTTCTTGGTGTAGACCCCTCCTTCTTCTCCTCTATTGCCTTGAATGCCACGGGTTGAGCTTCGGATGTGGAGGGTTCATCAAGCTCATTGATCTTCTTCGATCCTTCAATCATGCATTCAAAGCTCACAAAATTCCCGATAACTTCCTCGGGGGTCATTTTTGTATATCTAGGATTACCACGAATTAATTGAACTTGAGTGGGGTTAAGGAAAATGAGAGATCTTAGAATAACCTTAACCACCTCATGGTCATCCCACTTTACGCTCCCGAGGTTGCGCGCTTGGTTCACCAGGGTCTTGAGCCGGTTGTACATGTTTTGTGGCTCCTCCCCTTTGCGAAGCCGGAAGCGACCGAGCTCCCCCTCGATCGTTTCCCGCTTGGTGATTTTGGTGAGTTCATCACCCTCGTGCGCGGTCTTGAGTAGATCCCAAATCTCCTTCGCGTTCTTCAACCCTTGCACCTTGTTATATTCCTCTCTACTTAGAGAGGCGAGGAGGATGGTTGATGCTTGGGAGTTGAAGTGCTCAATTTGGGCCACTTCGTCCGTATCATAATCCGCATCCCCTACAGATGGTACCTGCACACCAAACTCAACTACATCCCAAATACTTTTGTGGAGTGAGGTTAGATGAAATTTCATTAAATCACTCCACCTTGCATAGTCTTCACCATCAAAAGTTGGTGGTTTGCCTAGTGGGACGGAAAGTAGAGGTGTGTGCCTTGAAATACGGGGATAGCGCATGGGAATCTTACTATACTTCTTGCGCTCATGGCGCTTAGAAGTGACGGACGGTGCGTCGGAGCCGGATGTAGATGGTGATGAAGTGTCGGTCTCGTAGTAGACGACCTTCCTCATCCTCTTTTGCTTGTCCCCACTCCGATGCGGCTTGTGGGAAGAAGATTTTTCTTTCTTCTCTTTGTGGTGAGAAGAAGATTTCTTCTCCTTCCCTTTGTTGGAGGAGCTCTTCTTCTTCTCCCTCCTTTTGGTGCGGGACTCTTCCGATGAAGTGCTCCCGTAGCTTGTAGTGGGCCTTTCGCCGGTCTCCATCTCCTTCTTGGCGTGATCTCCCGACATCACTTCGAGCGGTTAGGCTCTAATGAAGCACCGGGCTCTGATACCAATTGATAGTCGCCTAGAGGGGGGGGGGGTGAATAGGGCGAAACTGAAATTTACAAATATAAACACAACTACAAGCCGGGTTAGCGTTAGAAATAAATTCAAGTCCGCGAGAGAGGGCGCAAAACAAATCGTAAGCAAATGAAGAGTGTGACACGTCGATTTGTTTTACCGAGGTTCGGTTCTTGCAAACCTACTCCCCGTTGAGGAGGCCACAAAGGCCGGGTCTCTTTCAACCCTTCCCTCTCTCAAACGATCCCACGGATCGAGTGAGCTTTCTTCTTCTCAATCACTTGGGAATCAAACTCCCCGCAAGGGCCACCACACAATTGGTGCCTCTTGCCTCAATTACAAATGAATGTTTGATCACAAGAAAGAATGCGAAAGAAAAGAATGCGATCCAAGCGCAAGAGCTCAAGAGAACACAACAAATCACTCTCACTAGTCACTAAAGCTTTTGTGGAATGTGGGAGAGGATTTGATCACTTGGGTGTGTCTTGTATTGAATGCCTAGCTCTTGTAAGTAGTTGGAAGCTGGAAAACTTGGATGCAATGAATGGTGGGGTGGTTGGGGTATTTATAGCCCCAACCACCAAAAGTGGCCGTTGGGAACCTGTCTGCTCGATGGCGCACCGGACAGTCCGGTGCACACCGGACAGTCCGGTGCCCCCTGCCACGTCATCACTGCCGTTGGATTCTGACCGTTGGAGCTTCTGACTTGTAGGCCCGCCTGGGTGTCCGGTGCACACCGGACAGGTACTGTTTGCTGTCCGGTGTGCCAGCATGGGCGAGCCTGCCATCTGCGCATGCAGAGCCCGCATTAAATGCGCGGCAGAGAGCCGTTGGCGCGAAGATAGCCGTTGCTCTGGAGTCGCACCGGACAGTCCGGTGCACACCGGACAGTCCGGTGAATTATAGTGGACGAGCCGTTGGCTTTTCCCGAGGCTGACGAGTTCCTGAGGCCGACCTCCCTTGGCGCACCGGACACTGTCCGGTGTACACCGGACAGTCCGATGAATTATAGCAGAGTCGCCTCAGGGAATTCCCGAAGGTGACGAGTTCGAGTCTGAGTCCCCCTGGTGCACCGGACATGTCCGGTGGCACACCGGACAGTCCGGTGTGCCAGACCAGGGGAGCCTTCGGTTGCCCCTTTGCTCCTATGTTGAATCCAAAACTTGGTCTTTTTATTGGCTGAGAGTGAACCTTTAGCACCTGTATAACTTATACACTAGAGCAAACTAGTTAGTCCAATTGTTTGTGTTGAGCAATTCAACCACCAAAATTATATAGGAACTAGGTGTAAGCCTAATTCCCTTTCAGTTTTCAAAATAAAACTTGATGGTGGATCCATCATGGCCATGATGGGTTCAACATCAAAAAATATGTACCTCTGCCAGGTACCAAACTTTGGGTTTGAAATGATAAAGCTGAGACCGGGCGGGTGACTTGCACGAGAAGAGAGTCTCGGTGTAGTGTCTCCGTCTGAGTCGATTAAGGACCGTCTCGATGTAGGCTTGATGATCGAGGACCTTTTAACTGGTCACATGCCTCATCATGGGTAAGCTTTGCCTCGGGCAGACTAATACCAGAATAAGATAACATGCAATAGGAGTGGAGAGATGGCGAGAGTAGCGTGAACCCTACGTGGCAAGAGGCTAGACGGTGGTGTATCTGTGCTCTCGGTTGGCGTGAACCTGATCTGGTCTTAAGAACCCTGGTGGTGAGTTGACATATGCAAGGGTTAAGTGCTACATATGTCGTGTGATTGGAGATCCCCAGCTAGGTATTAATCGATTCGGATCGCCGTTACTTCTCAGACATGAAGACTTGGTCACTGCCCTACACATAGCAATCCAGTGAACAAGAAGGGTTGATAAGAAATTGGCTAGTATAGGTCAAGTGCTTGAACTAGGGTAGAAAGAACTCTAGAATTCAGGTAATGACTCAACTTGCGAATAAAACTGGACTTTTAAGGATCCACTATTAGTAAGCAGTTCTGCAAACAGAGTCTTTGATTATTGGTAAGCCATACCTTGATTCCCAAAGGCCAGCATATCCTTGAGAGTCTTTTTATTTTGACGGGTAAGACTTGCGAAAGTACACTTCGTAGTCAGGGCTTTGTCCCATGTTGTTTTAGGTGAGGAAGCAGCAAATTTTTGTTGCTTTTGTTCCAAGGTGGTGCCTAAAGAAGAAAATCAATACTGAAGCCTCGGGAGGAAGTGTCCTCCTTTAAAACTTTTTACTGTTAATCGGGAGGGGGTTTTGCCTCCCAAGATATGTAATAATATTACTCCAACACCCTTATAGTTTATTGGTTTGTAATAATACTACTTTTTCTCTACTTTAATACAAAATATAGTTATTGTAACTACTTCCGCATACTCGTTCCTCCGATGTGTTGTAATATCTGCATGACGGGTGAAACGCTCTTGGGCAAAGTAAAGAATACAGATACCAAACTTGTCAAGTGGTCAGGTGCACTTGCAGGGTTGTCTGAGGTCCGATGGACAAGGACAACTGTAGGTCGGCCTAATGACTTGGGAGGTTCCGTCACACTATATGTGTTTTTAGTCATGTCTTTTGGACTAACTAATGCACCAGCTTACTTTATGAACTTGATGAATAAAGTATTCATGGAATACCTTGACCAGTTTGTAGTGGTCTTCATTAATGACATACTAGTATACTCTCAGAATGAAGAAGCACAAGAAGATCATCTGAGATTGGTTCTACAGAAGCTTCGCGACAATCAGTTATATGCAAAATTTTCAAAGTGTGATTTTTGGCTGAAGGAAGTTGCTTTCCTACGTCATATTATCACCAATGGAGGAATCAAAGTAGACTCTGGTAAAATAAGTGAAGTACTAAATTTGAAACAACCCAAAGATGTGTCCAAGATTAGGAGTTTTCTTGGATTAGCAGGATACTACATAAGATTTATCGAAGGCTTCTCGAAAATAGTGAAACCTCTTATTTCACTGTTGGAGAAAGGTAAAGAGTTCAAGTGGGATGAAGCATGTCAGAAATGTTTCGAGGAATTAAAGGAAAGGCTAACCACTGCACCAGTGTTAATTATGCCTGATATTCATAAAGGATTTGATGTGTATTGCGATGCATCACATCTAGGACTTGGATGTGTGTTAATGCAAGAAGGAAAAGTGATTGCCTATGCTTCAAGGCAGTTATGCAAGCATGAGAAGAATTTCCCTACACATGACTTAGAACTAGCTGCCGTAGTGCACGCTTTGAAGATTTGGAGGCATTACATGATTGGAAACAAGTGTAAAATCTTCACGGATCACAAAAGCTTGAAATATATCTTCACGCAGAAAGAACTCAACCTAAGATAGAGAAGATGGCTTGAGTTAATCAAAGACTATGATTTGGAAATACAATATCACCCAGGAAAAGCAAATGTAGTGGCAGATGCTTGGAGTCGTAAAGGTCAAGTGAACAACATCACTACTCATTTGATGGTACAGGAATTGTGCTGGGAGATGGAACAACTCAATCTTGGAATGCTCAGGCTCATCCCATATTTGTCAAATATGGAATAAATACGGGTTCAATCCGAAAAAAACGGGATCCCGCAAAAACGGATGGAATAAGCCCTCTCCCGTTTCCGTCCCGTTTCCATATTTTTCCGTAAATACGGAAACAGTCGGGTCAAATGTAGAAAACGGTACGGATCGGAACGAGATTTTTTTCGTCCGTTTCAACCCTAATTTTACTGTTGTTAACTGCGTATGTGAGTAGTGATACACATACGCATATACATGTCGTCACATACATCTATGTGATTTTTTGGATTAAATTAAAGCTAAAAATACCTATTACTCCAATGTCGGCGTTTCGGACCTCCGGGGGACCCTCAACCGAGCCGACCAGTGAATTTATCGCTGCGTGCCCCTGCCCAGATGGGTTGGCGCAAGATGGAACACAAGGGGGAATGCAGCTTGTATTATCTCGCACCGGGGGTGCTTGTAGTTGGGGTTACAAGTGTCGCGAGAGAGAGAGAGAGTCTCGCGGCAGTCGTCTTCTCCCGCCTCCCTCTTGCGGAAGGCCCTGGACCTCCCCTTTTATAGATGTAAGGAGAGTGTCCATATGTACAATGGGGGTGTAGCTATGTGCTACGTGGCTAGCGGAGAGGTCCATGAGCCCTGTGTACATGGTAACGTGGCCGTCGGAGAGGCGCTTGAGCCTTGTAGAAGCACAGCTATCGGCGTGGCATGGATCCTGCTGACGTTTCCTTGCTTCCGTAGGGGGCTGAGAACCACCGACGTCATGGACGCACGCGGGGAACCATAATTACCTGTTACCGGGGTAAGCTACATGGGACGCCGGTATTGTTCCTTCGTAGCCTGAGCTAGCTAGGAGTAGGGTAATGATGTATCCCCTGCGGCACGGTCTGTCCGAGCCCAAGTTTGGGCGAGGCGGAGACTCTTCACGAGGCCGAGGCCGGGGTCGGGCGAGGACGTGACTCCTCCCGAGGCCGAGGCTGAGACCGAGGCCGGGGGTCGGGCGAGGCGGAGCTCCCTGTCGCGCCCGAGGCTGAACTTCGGCTGTTGTCAGTCTTACCCCGGTGGTTGGCACAGCAGTCGGAGCGGGGTGAGCGGCGCTGTTTTCCTGTCAGATCAGTCAGTGAAAGGGCGAAGTGACTGCGGTCACTGTGACCTTGCCGACTGAGGCGCGCGTGTCAGGATAAGGTGTCAGGCGATCCCCGCATTAAATGTGCATGTGATACGGTCGGTTGGTGAGGCGATTTGGCCAAGGTTGCTTCACAACGAAGCCTACCCGAGCTGGGCTTCGGGCGAGCCGAGGGTGCGCCCATTGCCTGAGGAGGCCCTCGGGCGAGGCGTGAATTCGTCTAGGACTATGGTTCCTGCCCGAGGCTGGGCTCGGGCGAGGTCGCGTCCCTTGGGTAGACGAAGCCTTGACTTAAACCGCGCCCATCAGTTTTATGGTTTGTTCTGCGGGTGTTTACTAGCTGTGTTTAGGAGTGTTGGGGGTACCCCTAATTATGGTACCCGACAGTAGCCCCCGAGCCTCGAAGGGAGTGTTGGTACTCGCTTGGATGCTTTGCCGCATTTTTTGTGAGGGGACCGGCCTTTCTCGGTTGTACTTTGTTCCGATGGGTGCGCGCGAGCGCACCCGTCGGGTGTAGCCCCCGAGGCCTCGGAGGAGTGGTTTAACTCCTCTGAGGTCTTAATGCTTTTCGTGATGCCTCGGTTGGCCTTGTTGTTCCCTCATGCGACCTGGCCGCAGCCCAGGTGCATGGTCAGGCGCCGAGTTTTTAAGCCGGTTCGTTGACGCTGTCAACAATTTGGCTGTAGCCCGGTGCAAGAGCAGCCCCCGAGCCTCTGCACCGAGCGAGAGGACGATCAAGGACCGTCTCGACTTTTGTTATACGCCCCTTCGTCGCCTTTCCGCAAGGAGGAAGGGGGGGAAAGCGCCATGTTGCCCTCGGAGGGCGCCGAACATGGTGTTTCCAGTGAGTTGCTAGTGTGACACCCCAGGTGTCAGTTTCGTGTTATGTCGGGAGATTTATCCTAATCTCGGATGCTCAGTGAAAATTTCTATTTCTCGATCGCATCTATCTCCATTTATCAAGTTACTCATGAACGATTCACCAAATTTGGAATTATTCGATCTCAAGAACAGCCAAATTTGGAGCCTGTTAAAACTTTTTGTTTCTCGGAGCAAACACAAATTCGAAAGTCAATATCGTCTCGCAACTCCCGTCCAAACTCATTTATTCGGACTCTCGATAGTTGTTATATTATCCAATCGGTGTCCGAATCCTCTTTCTCGATAGTCGGTCTACGTCCAAATACTTAATTTGAATCCGCATTCTCCAGCGGAATCTCTGTTGTGCCAATCTCTAATTAATTCTTATGCAAATCAACTTCTTATCTCTATATCATCATTCATCTCTATCTATCAAGTGTATTCTAAAGATTTCTCAAAGTTTGAACCAAATGCTCACATCAAAACATAAATCATATACTTGCTTGAAACTTCTCGTTTGAACATGTGCAAATTTTGAAATTCAACCAAGCCTTGTAATCTTGCTCAAACAACTCTATATTAACTCTACAACAAAAGTTATTAAGGGTTCATGTAGAGAAAATGCCAAGAAAATATCGAGAAAATACCCCGATTGCCTTAAAAATATAATTTGAAGCCTTATAATGATGCTACCTTGACAAAAGTGAAACTTTAATTTATATTCAAGATATGAGGTTTGACCTTTAATAAAAGTTGTAGAACCTGTGTTATACAACAAATATTATATTTAAACCAAGCCTTGATTCAACGTCTAAGTATCTCAAACAGTGCCATCAAGACAGAATAAAAATCTGATTTTAGGATTCGAATTCTTCTAAGTCCGAAATCAGTATCGTTCGGGTCGACGTCCCACGTTCCCAAATTTTTGTTGAACAACTCAAGTTTTTCCAAATACAAAAGTTGTTAATAACTAATAGGGGCACAACATATTAAAAGATGGCATTCATCCGATTCCGTTTGACATACTTTGACATTCAGTTTTCACGAGTTTCCACTGATTTCTAACCCACTGACAAACCAGTTTTCGTGGGTCTATAACTCTCTAACCAGTGCCCGAATCACCTCAAGTCCTGTACAACAATTGTAGAGTATAGATCAACGAAGATATTTTGTGCAGCAACCAAGATCCGATTCCAAGCAGAAACTGCCAAAACACGTCGCCCAAAGATGTCACTGTAGCACCCGCCACCTGCTGCTGGTAGCTGACATGTCCAGAGCTTGGCTCTATAAATGGCAGCCCTTGCCCTCTCCCTTCTCTTCCCCCACGCCATCTCTCCCCCTCTGCTCGGGCTCTCCTTGGTGCGCTGCTGTGGAGCCATCCCTCTCTTCTTTTCTCCCATAGCAGCAGCGAGGATCCCTTCCCATGGCCATGGAGCCCTCAAACCTGCAGCAAACACACCTCATGTTCAGGAAGTCCAAGGTAGAAGAAGACCCCTGAGTCTATGACAAGTGGGCCCGAGGCGAGATGTGAGTGCACAAAGTTGCAGATTTTTGTGTTGTGTTCAAAAATTCATATCTCGAGTTTTAGAGCTCCTAAAATCGTGAAACTTGTTTTGTTGGCTTCCTTATGAAATGCTCTAACTATTGGATCTATATGTTGGCATGGCTTAGTGGAAAAGTTGTTCTGTAGAAATTCGTATTTAAAAACTGGTTTACAAAATAAATAAACTTGCTTCTCTCCATAGTTTTATTTATAAAAATCCAAAAATGATGAAACTTGTTTTGTTAGTTAGATGTTGTCATACTCCATCTAAGAAAAATATAAAACTTGTAGGTTGTTCACTGTTTTATTGGTGTGTTAATTAAAACATGTTAAATAGGAAAAAGATGATTGTTTTGCTTGTTATTTTTAGATATGTAGCTCTGGTGCTTCAAATGGATTCAAATTTTTACAGTAGACTCATGTTGTGATGCTTGGTGACTGGTAACAATTTCGTGAATTGTTGTGTATGTATGATTAAGTTAGTGATTTAACTTGTTTAATGCACCTTAAGTAGTTTTAAATGATTTATAAAAACATATATGGATGTAAAAATGGA
The DNA here is from genome assembly GCA_029449295.1 of Zea luxurians. NCBI lineage: Eukaryota > Viridiplantae > Streptophyta > Magnoliopsida > Poales > Poaceae > Zea > Zea luxurians. The sequence continues at coordinate 3,417,642 of JAOPSE010000005.1, read as the reverse complement.
AAATGATGTTCCACTGTCCTTGTATGATATTATAGTAGCCTAAGAAAACTTGATATGGTCATGCATCCATAGAAAATAATTAGTTTTAGATTTAACTTGCTCTCACATGCTTTATTGCATTAACAATTTGTTATTTTTGTATTAAATAAAATATAAAACCTGGGCATGCGAAATTTATACATTGTTCATGATTTGTTATTACCTATGCCTCATAAAAGTTGTAACCCCAAATCAGATAGTTTCATATGGTACTAAAATGACACATGTTTTATAATTATAAGAAGAATTAGAGACAAGTTAGAAGTAAACAAAATCATGCATGTTCATGGAATGCTTGAGTTATACCTTAAAACCAATTATAGGTTAAATGGGTATGTCATGATGGTCTAAAGCTAAATATTAGTAGTGTTTCATCATAGTTTTGTGTGATGTCGGACATATGTGCCGAAATGCTTTATTTGGTGAATGCGTTGTTGATTGTGTATGGTAATTCTAGCGCACAAAATAACTTGTATAAAATTAGTAAGTCTACTTGTTGGTCCAAATTTGATTGTTTTAACTCTAACAAATGGTAAAGTGTTAGAATGGTTCAAGTCTCTAGAACGCGGCAATTCTTGAATTGTATAGGAGCTGAATTTAGTAATTGTTGTTTTGGACTGCACGCAGTGATTTTCCCGTGCTGTATGTTTGATGAACTAAATTGTGTTTTCTATAGATATTTGCTATAGAAAAGTGGTAGATAACTTTATTATCTTGTTGGTGTTAAAATTTGACAGCTATAGGTCTGACAGTTTAGGAGTTATGCTTTTTACAAATTCAGTAACTGAATCTGTCCAAATTATGTACAGATTTCAGAAACTACATTGTGTGCTTAAGCTAATGTTACAATCTGTTCGTGGTCATTATAAGAAAGTTGTAGATGTTTTTCTTATCTTGGTTGTGTTAAAATTTCACAACCATAGGCCTGACAGTTTAAGAGTTATGAATTTTACAAACTGGTTGTTGTGTTCTGTCCACTATCAGAACAGATTTTGAAAACTGTAATGTTTGATTTGATTAAACCTGGAATTACTTCTTGGTGATTATAAAAGTTATTTAGTACTTTTGCTAAGATTTCTAAAAAGTCTTGGATCACTCTTTTTGGTGATCTGAATATTAAGTTATGGGTGTTTAAAGTCTGAAGACTGAATCTGTCCAATTCTGGACAGCAAAGCCTTCTAGTGTCCTTTACCCTTGATACACTTTAAATCAACCTGAGATATTTATAAATAATTTGTAGAACATTTAATTAGCTTTCCAGAAAGTCTAGGATCAATTGATTTGAATTCCAGAGTCTCTAGTTATAAATTTTTGAAGTCGCAAGTCTGAATCTGTCCAAATCTGAATAAAACTGTCATATATCACTATTTAAACTTATTAAGTGTTTAATTACCTTGAGATGAAAATACCAAAGTTATAGAGCGTTTAATAAGCTTTCCAAAAAGTATCTGTTCACTAATTTTGGATAAATATCTTGTGAGTTATGACTGAAACAACTACTGTGCTGTTGTCCTAAATATGTTAATTGTGATTGATTGTTCCACTCCAGTGTGTTTGTCTTGAGTTGACTGCTTATTTGTTTTGGGATTTGACTGAACATGAGTAATAATAATAGTGACTAGTATAATTGAGGTTATATATAAGTAAATAGTACACATCTCACTAAGTTAGTGAACTAAATTGGTTAAGGTCTAATAAGTAGCTTAGCTTAATCAACAGTTAGCAAGTGCAGTTATATATTAGGGAAACAAAATGAATAATGTAATGTCTTTGGCTTTCTGCTAATACTACTAAGTAACCAACATCATTAAAGTAGTACAATTTGTAATTGTGAATAAACTATCTCCTCATGTATGTTCTCTGGGGTGTATGCTTGCAGTAGAAGGTTGTGAATGATTGTAAAACCCGATTAAGCAAATATTCCTTTTGAACTAAGTCCGTCTATGTGTAAGTCATCGTAAATTTATGCGTACTTAACTAGTTTAATAATAAGTAACTAATGAATGATAAAAGTGAATGTGGCAAATGCTTGTACTTATGATGTCGTGTTTGCAATAGATAATTATAGGAAGTGTTTGTTGTTTTCCAGTGATGATTGACTATGTATGCCCGATGACGTATAGATAACTAGCGCTTGCGTACAGTTGTCGCGGTGTCTTACAGTTTAATGTTTAGGTCTCTACCGTCCATTTTGGGATTATCTTGTGATATATTTCATCATATTCATACATATGCATCCTGTATCTCATTTAGGACCGAGAGATGACGATCGTGCAAGTGATGTGGTGCCAACAACAAGATGCAGTTGGTGGACAACCTAAGGAAGGATGGACATGACCAGTGGATGCTCGCCAAGCGAGTACCTCCCCCAGCAAACACTAAGTGTTAAATTAAAGGCAAGCCCCGGTTTATGCATAACCTGTTATTTATGCTATTTTACTACACTTATTGATTGTAGGATTGAATGTGCACTTAAGTGTAGGAGTTGTTTGAAACCCTAGTTGCATGATCTCAGGAATGCCATTGAGATGAATACTAGTATGCTAGGTCGAGTAGCTGCTTTACTAATTAGGGATCTCGGTAGAAGTCGAGTGATTTTTCTAGCACTCGCGCGAGGTCAGGAATTGGTTGTATCCATTTTTATATCGTAATGATGAGGGTCTGTGGACAACGATCCATGGGGATGCGTTGTCTACGAGACGGAAATTGGAATAAGGATTATGGTGTGGTACCGTGTGTCAAGCGTTTGAACGTACTAAGCACATGCCGAGAAATATGGTAAATCGGTAAGCCTAGTACCTGATTGAACCTGGCAGCAGATTGCCCTCCTCACGCGACCTGAGACGTGGTCTCCCATTCCGGTTATGGTGGGTACAAGTGCGGTCTCTGCACGACGGCAGTCGGGGTCAGTGAGGCATTGTACGCCAAGGCGGTGAGCCCCTCTCTGCTGACGGGGAATCGATGGGGACGGTTGATGTGTGTGGGGACGGAGTGCCTCGCCATGTCGTGTGTTTAGGTTTACCTTGCAAGGTTTAAAAACTCGATTCGAATCGTCTGCTGCTCGCAGCTAATGAGACTGCTTGATCCATGCTGCTACATTGAGTAACAAGTGGAAATATGACGAGTTAATATAAAAGGTTGATTGCTAATAATGTTTGCTACTATGTATGAGTAGATGGTACACATTTAGCCTCAAGAGAGTCACACTTAAATTGACAAAGTTAAAACTTGACTTAGAAACTCAGCTAGTGCTTTTGGCAACCAAACCCCACAGCCAAACAGCTGCATGTCTAGAGGTGGAGGAGTAGACTCCTCACACCGGGTAAGTCTAGCTGAGTATTAGTATACTCAGCCTTGCTTGTGGCACAATTTTTTGCAGGTACCCCTTAGGATGATTTGTTGCTGGTGTGACTTGGCCTCCATCCCTGCCACCGGGATAGATGGTCGAGTGGGTTACTGCTTCCGCAGGAGAGGACCAGAAGGAGTAGCGTGGCCAGGCTTCGCCATGTTACTCGGTTTTCTCCGTTAGTTATTTCCGCTGCATTAAAATTTATGATTATTATTTCTGAAACTCCGATAATGTAATCACTAATGATACTTATTAAATTTGTGGTATTGTGTTTTATTGTATTTCTCTTTGCCTCACCTTCGAGTGAGCTAGTGGTATTCGATCCTGGTAAGTGGCCTCGTCGGACTAGATCCGAGGGACTGACGGGTTATTCCTGTTTAAGTGTGTTGCTGCACTTAAGGGTGCGACTTGGGCACTTAAGCTAGAATAATTCGGGCGGTTCCGCCACAGCTGGTATCGGAGCGAATACCATTACAGAGAAGTCAATAAGTCATGAATATCAAGTTTTTAAAAGTAAAACTTGCTTAGAAACCAATGTTGGATAGATATCAGGACGATAAGGATAGACTTAGGACGTGAAGCCTTAAGAAATAGATGGGTAGCTAGGTGGCTATTTATATAGGCCATAAAGGCTACTACTACTATTAATAAGGATGCTGTAGAAGCACCCGAAAATTAGTTAGGTCTGAGAAGACAACTAGAATGAGCATGCATCATGATTGTCGCATAATTGTCTCTTGTGCACTAGCATGCTTCTCTCACCTTTATTCCAATAATAAGAACTTGTGAATAATGTGATGTACTGCTATGTTAGGAACTATAAGAATGCCTTACCTCGTGTTAGATTGGTAAGTCTTGTTAGGTCGTGCTATGTGTTTCTCTTGTCTTGCTATCTAGGTGGTATTGTGATTGTTCAACCCTTTTTGCAAAAAAAATGTGTTGTTTGTTTCCTCATGAAAGGACCCCCTACTCCCAACAACCTGGTGGTTAGCAAGTGAAACCCTTAAAAAAAATCTAATCACATGATGGTGTTTTTGTTTTCTAACCCTTGTGTGTTTTACCCTTGAATTTACACCTGCACAGCTTATAGGACCCTATGGCTTGACGGCTAGACCAACCCAAGTCTCCTTGTGCATTTGTTGTGTAAAAAAACATCGTTTGGTGTCTAGTTGCGCAAACCATGTCCAAGCCATGTTTCTTTCCATAAATCTTTGCCCCTAAAACTTCATAGCATTCCTGTTGATCATCCTAGCTGATCCTGTTTGCCGATCTCTCTTTTCACCTGGATCTAGTACTCTTTTTCCTTGTGAGTCATGTTGTGGCTTTATCATCCGAATCTCCGGATCCCTTATTGATCCTGCTCTATTATCTGGTTGTCTGCTATAACCTGTTCTCAAGTATCGGATATTGATCTTGCCTAAATCTCTCGTTCTGGTCATTCTCATACCCCCTTCTCCGAGGATCATGACGCTTGTTTTATCAACTTATCTCTAAACGACATATCCATGTGGATTAATGGATGTTGCTGTTATCTTTGGATCTCTCATGTCTCTAAAAGCTCATCAATCTTGGTCTCATGGTTGGTTCCTCCTCATATCAGATATCGCATCAATCTCTGACTGATAATCCCTGTGATAATCATAAAATAGTTCTCTGAGCTAAAGAAAATTCTCATGTGATGCTCTTTTGGCGGCAATCTCTGCTTCAACTTCGGTCACATTCTTATTTTCTGAGCCATACTCTCATGGGCTCCATCTATCTGTGCTATGTGGATTTCTCATTGGTTGCGTTTGGTAATGGTATTATGACTAAACGACTGATGGTGCTGCGACGAAACCGAGAGCCTCCTATGGGTGCACACATGGTTGAGCTGCTCGGCACGCGCCGGTATCGCGGTTATTAGTCGTGATCCATTACGAGACTATACTGATGTGATATCTTTTATGGATATCCTCTCAGGGTGATCGTGGCATTTTGTCTCAATATGTCACGATATTCGATCCAAATCTATCTTTAGTATCTTTTCAGATACCCTCTCATGAATTTGCGTCTATCTTTAGTCTGGGAGTTACATGCTTCTCCACCCTTAAAGATCCTCATTCGAATCTCGGGACGAGATTCTTTTAAGGGGGGAAGGCTGTGACACCCCAGGTGTCAGTTTCATGTTATGTCGGGAGATTTATCCTAATCTCGGATGCTCAGTGAAAATTTCTATTTCTCAATCGCATCTATCTCCATTTATCAAGTTACTCATGAACGATTCACCAAATTTGGAATTATTCGATCTCAAGAACAACCAAATTTGGAGCCTGTTAAAACTTTTTGTTTCTCGGAGCAAACACAAATTCAAAAGTCAATATCGTCTCGCAACTCCCGTCCAAACTCATTTATTCAGACTCTCGATAGTTGTTATATTATCCAATCGGTGTCCGAATCCTCTTTCTCGATAGTCGGTCTACGTCCAAATACTTAATTTGAATCCGCATTCTCCAGCGGAATCTCTGTTGTGCCAATCTCTAATTAATTCTTATGCAAATCAACTTCTTATCTCTATATCATCATTCATCTCTATCTATCAAGTGTATTCTAAACATTTCTCAAAGTTTGAACCAAATGCTCACATCAAAACATAAATCATATACTTGCTTGAAACTTCTCGTTTGAACATGTGCAAATTTTGAAATTCAACCAAGCCTTGTAATCTTGCTCAAACAACTCTATATTAACTCTACAACAAAAGTTATTAAGGGTTCATGTAGAGAAAATGCCAAGAAAATATCGAGAAAATACCCCGATTGCCTTAAAAATATAATTTGAAGCCTTATAATGATGCTACCTTGACAAAAGTGAAACTTTAATTTATATTCAAGATATGAGGTTTGACCTTTAATAAAAGTTGTAGAACCTGTGTTATACAACAAATATTATATTTAAACCAAGCCTTGATTCAACGTCTAAGTATCTCAAACAGTGCCATCAAGACAGAATAAAAATCTGATTTTAGGATTCGAATTCTTCTAAGTCCGAAATCAGTATCGTTCGGGTCGACGTCCCGCGTTCCCAAATTTTTGTTGAACAACTCAAGTTTTTCCAAATACAAAAGTTGTTAATAACTAATAGGGGCACAACATATTAAAAGATGGCATTCATCCGATTCCGTTTGACATACTTTGACATTCAGTTTTCACGAGTTTCCACTGATTTCTAACCCACTGACAAACCAGTTTTCGTGGGTCTATAACTCTCTAACCAGTGCCCGAATCACCTCAAGTCCTGTACAACAATTGTAGAGTATAGATCAAGGAAGATATTTTGTGCAGCAACCAAGATCCGATTCCAAGCAGAAACTGCCAAAACACGTCGCCCAAAGATATCACTGTAGCACCTGCCACCTGCTGCTGGTAGCTGACATGTCCAGAGCTTGGCTCTATAAATGACAGCCCTTGCCCTCTCCCTTCTCTTCCCCCACGCCATCTCTCCCCCTCTGCTCGGGCTCTCCTTGGTGCGCTGCTGTGGAGCCATCCCTCTCTTCTTTTCTCCCATAGCAGCAGCGAGGATCCCTTCCCATGGCCATGGAGCCCTCAAACCTGCAGCAAACACACCTCACGTTCAGGAAGTCCAAGGTAGAAGAAGACCCCTGAGTCTATGACAAGTGGGCCCGAGGCGAGATGTGAGTGCACAAAGTTGCAGATTTTTGTGTTGTGTTCAAAAATTCATATCTCGAGTTTTAGAGCTCCTAAAATCGTGAAACTTGTTTGTTGGCTTCCTTATGAAATGCTCTAACTATTGGATCTATATGTTGGTATGGTTTAGTGGAAAAGTTGTTCTGTAGAAATTCGTATTTAAAAACTGGTTTACAAAATAAATGAACTTGCTTCTCTCCATAGTTTTATTTATAAAAATCCAAAAATGATGAAACTTGTTTTGTTAGTTAGATGTTGTCATACTCCATCTAAGAAAAATATAAAACTTGTAGGTTGTTCACTGTTTTATTGGTGTGTTAATTAAAACATGTTAAATAGGAAAAAGATGATTGTTTTGCTTGTTATTTTTAGATATGTAGCTCTGGTGCTCCAAATGGATTCAAATTTTTACAGTAGACTCTTGTTGTGATGCTTGGTGACTGGTAAAACTTTCGTGAATTGTTGTGCATGTATGATTAAGTTAGTGATTTAACTTATTTAATGCACCTTAAGTAGTTTTAAATGATTTATAAAAAAATATATGGATGTAAAAATGGAAAATGATGTTCCACTGTCCTTGTATGATATTATAGTAGCCTAAGAAAACTTGATATGGTCATGCATCGATAGAAAATAATTAGTTTTAGATTTAACTTGCTCTCACATGCTTTATTGCATTAACAATTTGTTATTTTTGTATTAAATAAAATATAAAACCTGGGCATGCGAAATTTATACATTGTTCATGATTTGTTATTACCTATGCCTCATAAAAGTTGTAGCCCCAAATCAGATAGTTTCATATGATACTAAAATGACACATGTTTTATAATTATAAGAAGAATTAGAGACAAGTTAGAAGTAAACAAAATCATGCATGTTCATGGAATGCTTGAGTTATACCTTAAAACCAATTAGAGGTTAAATGGGTATGTCATGATGGTCTAAAGCTAAATATTAGTAGTGTTTCATCATAGTTTTGTGTGATGTCGGACATATGTGTCGAAATGCTTTATTTGGTGAATGCGTTGTTGATTGTGTATGGTAATTCTAGCGCACAAAATAACTTGTATAAAATTAGTAAGTCTACTTGTTGGTCCAAATTTGATTGTTTTAACTCTAACAAATGGTAAAGTGTTAGAATGGTTCAAGTCTCTAGAACACGGCAATTCTTGAATTGTATAGGAGCTGAATTTAGTAATTGCTGTTTTGGACTGCACGCAGTGATTTTCCCGTGCTGTATGTTTGATGAACTAAATTGTGTTTTCTGTAGATATGTGCTATAGAAAAGTGGTAGATAACTTTATTATCTTGTTGGTGTTAAAATTTGACAGCTATAGGTCTGACAGTTTAGGAGTTATGCTTTTTACAAATTCAGTAACTGAATCTGTCCAAATTCTGTACAGATTTCAGAAACTACATTGTTTGCTTAAGCTAATGTTACAATCTGTTCGTGGTCATTATAAGAAAGTTGTAGATGCTTTTCTTATCTTGGTTGTGTTAAAATTTCACAACCATAGGCCTGACAGTTTAAGAGTTATGAATTTTACAAACTGGTTGTTGTGTTCTGTCCACTGTCAGAACAGATTTTGAAAACTGTAATGTTTGATTTGATTAAACCTGGAATTACTTCTTGGTGATTATAAAAGTTATTTAGTACTTTTGCTAAGATTTCTAAAAAGTCTTAGATCACTCTTTTTGGTGATCTGAATATTAAGTTATGGGTGTTTAAAGTCTGAAGACTGAATCTGTCCAATTCTGGACAGCAAAGCCTTCTAGTGTCCTTTACCCTTGATACACTTTAAATCAACCTGAGATATTTATAAATAATTTGTAGAACATTTAATTAGCTTTCCAGAAAGTCTAGGATCAATTGATTTGAATTCCAGAGTCTCTAGTTATAAATTTTTGAAGTCACAAGTCTGAATCTGTCCAAATCTGAATAAAACTGTCATATATCACTATTTAAACTTATTAAGTGTTTAATTACCTTGAGATGAAATACCAAAGTTATAGAGCGTTTAATAAGCTTTCCAAAAAGTATCTGTTCACTAATTTTGGATAAATATCTTGTGAGTTATGACTGAAACAACTACTGTGTTGTTGTCCTAAATATGTTAATTGTGATTGATTGTTCCACTCCAGTGTGTTTGTCTTGAGTTGACTGCTTATTTGTTTTGGGATTTGACTGAACATGAGTAATAATAATAGTGACTAGTATAATTGAGGTTATATATAAGTAAATAGTACACATCTCACTAAGTTAGTGAACTAAATTTGTTAAGGTCTAATAAGTAGCTTAGCTTAATCAACAGTTAGCAAGTGCAGTTATATATTAGGGAAACAAAATGAATAATGTAATGTCTTTGGCTTTCTGCTAATACTACTAAGTAACCAACATCATTAAAGTAGTACAATTTGTAATTGTGAATAAACTATCTCCTCATGTGTGTTCTCTGGGGTGTATGCTTGCAGTAGAAGGTTGTGAATGATTGTAAAATCCGATTAAGCAACTATTCCTTTTGAACTAAGTCTGTCTATGTGTAAGTCATCGTAAATTTACGCGTACTTAACTAGTTTAATAATAAGTAACTAATGAATGATAAAAGTGAATGCGGCAAATGCTTGTACTTATGATGTCGTGTTTGCAATAGATAATTATAGGAAGTGTTTGTTGTTTTCCAGTGATGATTGACTATGTATGCCCGATGACGTATAGATAACTAGCGCTTGCGTACAGTTGTCGCGGTGTCTTACAGTTTAATGTTTAGGTCTCTACCGTCCATTTTGGGATTATCTTGTGATATATTTCATCATATTCATACATATGCATCCTGCATCTCATTTAGGACCGAGAGATGACGATCGTGCAAGTGATGTGGTGCCAACAACAAGATGCAGTTGGTGGACAACCTAAGGAAGGATGGACATGACCAGTGGATGCTCGCCAAGCGAGTACCTCCCCCAGCAAACACTAAGTGTTAAATTAAAGGCAAGCCCCGGTTTATGCATAACCTGTTATTTATGCTATTTTACTACACTTATTGATTGTAGGATTGAATGTGCACTTAAGTGTAGGAGTTGTTTGAAACCCTAGTTGCATGATCTCAGGAATGCCATTGAGATGAATACTAGTATGCTAGGTCGAGTAGCTGCTTTACTAATTAGGGATCTCGGTAGAAGTCGAGTGATTTTTCTAGCACTCGTGCGAGGTCAGGAATTGGTTGTATCCATTTTTATATCATAATGATGAGGGTCTGTGGACAACGATCCATGGGGATGCGTTGTCTACGAGACGGAAATTGGAATAAGGATTATGGTGTGGTACCGTGTGTCAAGCGTTTGAACGTACTAAGCACATGCCGAGAAATATGGTAAATCGGTAAGCCTAGTACCTGATTGAACCTGGCAGCAGATTACCCTCCTCACGCGACCTGAGACGTGGTCTCCCATTCCGGTTATGGTGGGTACAAGTGCGGTCTCTGCACGACGACAGTCGGGGTCAGTGAGGCATTGTACGCCAAGGCGGTGAGCCCCTCTCTGCTGATGGGGAATCGATGGGGACGGTTGATGTGTGTGGGGACGGAGTGCCTCGTCACGTCGTGTGTTTAGGTTTACCTTGCAAGGTTTAAAAACTCGATTCGAATCGTCTGCTTCTCGCAGCTAATGAGACTGCTTGATCCATGCTGCTACATTGAGTAACAAGTGGAAATATGATGAGTTAATATAAAAGGTTGATTGCTAATAATGTTTGCTACTATGTATGAGTAGATGGTACACATTTAGCCTCAAGAGAGTCACACTTAAATTGACAAAGTTAAAACTTGACTTAGAAACTCAGCTAGTGCTTTTGGCAACCAAACCCCACAGCCAAACAGCTGCATGTCTAAAGGTGGAGGAGTAGACTCCTCACACCGGGTAAGTCTAGCTGAGTATTAGTATACTCAGCCTTGCTTGTGGCACAATTTTTTGCAGGTACCCCTTAGGATGATTTGTTGCTGGTGTGACTTGGCCTCCATCCCTGCCACCGGGATAGATGGTCGAGTGGGTTACTGCTTCCGCAGGAGAGGACCAGGAGGACTAGCGTGGCCAGGCTTCGCCATGTTACTCGGTTTTCTCCGTTAGTTATTTCCGCTGCATTAAAATTTATGATTATTATTTCTGAAACTCCGATAATGTAATCACTAATGATACTTATTAAATTTGTGGTATTGTGTTTTATTGTATTTCTCTGTGCCTCACCTTCGAGTGAGCTAGTGGTATTCGATCCTGGTAAGTGGCCTCGTCGGACTAGATCCGAGGGACTGACGGGTTATTCCTGTTTAAGTGTGTTGCTGCACTTAAGGGTGCGACTTGGGCACTTAAGCTAGAATAATTCGGGCGGTTCCGCCACAGCTAGCGGGTGATCCGAGTGGACGCCCGAGACCCGTTCGATAAGGGTCGGCTAGTGGCCCAGAGGCGCGCTCCAAAAGTACCTGTAGGTGATTTGCCGGACCCGGACCCATTCGATAGGGTCCAAGGACTCGATGCCTCCCTCCGGTGGGATTCCATTACAAAATCGCTCCTGCTGGTCTCAGAAATGTCCTAGGGTACCTCAGGAGCGTAGCCCGAGCCTCGGCCATGTAACGGACGTACCCAAAGTCATCCCTCACTCTGCGTGCTCTGGGGTGGCTGTCGAACCCTTCCCCGCCAGCCTTCGAACCCCTGATCAGTAATGGGCTCGTAGCCCGAGTGCTCTGGGGCGGCTGTCGAACCCTTCCGAGGGGCCAGCCTTCGAACCCCTGATCAGTAATGGGCTCGGAGCCCGAGTGCTCTGGGGCGGCTGTCGAACCCTTCCGAGGGGCCAGCCTTCGAACCCCTGATCAGTAATGGGCTCGGAGCCTGTTTCCTTCGCCGAGAAGGATCCTTTTCAAAATATCCCCTTTCCCGGTCCCTGAGACAAGAGAGAGAGAGAGAGGAAAAGGAAAAGGATATGGATTTAAATAATGTGGCGCACCTTTTTTGACGCGGTCATCATGGCGGAGGTGAAACGACGCCCGCCTTGCCTGCCGGAGGTGTCGCTTGCCCTGCTAGGGAGTTAATGCGACGGGACAAGCGATTCGCGGGGCGTCTGTTGCGCGTGCGTGAGTCGTTCGAGGAATGGAACACGGGGGCGTCATCTTCATGCCATGGGAGAGGGCTCTCCTACCGCTTCAGGAGGGGACGCGAGCCTGTAGGCGATTTGACCACTGCTTCCGCTCGTCTGCTGCTACAATTACTGTCGGCCCACTTTTGGCCATATCAACTGCCGCACCTCCTCCCGCGGCTGACTGACCCGTGATCGTTGCATTCAATTGGCACTGTTGGGTCATGCGCAGGGCTGCCTCGAATCGCGGCACTGGTTCCGCAGTCGAGTAGACGCGGCATTGGCGCAGGTGGCGGTGCGGTTTCTTTGCACGCAGTAACCGTCGCACCGGTTGCATGACATGCGGGCCCGGGCCTTCACGCAGACCCACCGGATGCGATGAAGCCGAAAGGGTGCACAACCGTGGTGCGGTTGCACGCCTCTTGCATAGTGGTCCACCCTTTCGACCGCTGGTTTCGGGGAGGATGGAGGAGTGCTTATAACCGCGGGGCGGTTAGATGCTCCGCGTGCGGCGGTTTGCCTTCTTCGCGTTTCGGGTCAGCTCGCATGACGTGTGGGACCCAGCCCTCATGTCGCAGGGTGGGAACCCTGGAGCACGTCGGTGGAGACTTTGCCCGTGACGCTTGGGGATGCGAGTGGGGAGAGCCGCCTTTAAAAAGGGATCGATCCCCCGGGCAGTAGACATGCCTCCGCACTCCCCTCATGCATTGCGCCCTTCCACCTTCCGAGCCCCCAGATGGGGTGCACCCGTGTTGCCTTCTTCTTGCTGTTGTTGGAGGAGCGCGACCTCGTGGGGGTTGGCGTTCTTCAGACATCGCTCGACTTCAAGGATTTTCATCATGCAGCCCGGCTGCAGTCCCTCACCAATGGTCATTCGTAGGGATGATCACCAGCCTTGTGGTGGGGGGAAGCAAGCCGGGCTGCGGCCTCTGCCCCGCCCTCAGCTTCAAGGATGTTCATCATCCGTGCTGGGGAGGAGGGTGCACCGAGATGGGGTCAGCCTTGGCATGGGCAGCGACCCGCTCCTTCCCTCAGCGATTGGGGGAGAAGGGCGCTCGTCGTCCGCGATGCTGGCAGCTGCCGCATGTCCGGCTCCCCGGCCTGAGCGGTTCTAGCGCTGCTTCTGGTGCCACCTCCTACCGCTGGGGCAGAGCGCGGCTGCCCGTCCGCCGCTCGGGTGTCGATCGCGCCGTGTGCGGGCCGGCCACATCCGGGTCCTCCTTGCGCTGTCGGCTGCACTAGGGGGTCGCACAACACGTCGTACGCCGCGAGGGCGGTACTCGTGTTCTGGGACGGTCCCGTTCTCGTTCTTGTGGCGAGAATGGGAGTGAGGACCTGCCGGTGCGCTTTGGGGCGACCGCCGTTCGCCGGTGTGGTGTTGGTGGGCAGGTGGCCGCTGTCGTCAGTGCTGAGGTGGTGGTCGCCATAGGTGAGGCTGCCTCAGCCGAAGCGGTTGCTTCCGTCGACAAGACCGCCAGTGCCACCTGCGCTCCGGGCCTCCGGCTCTTTGGCTTTAATGGCTGGTTCTCGTCCCCCGTGAGGGGACTTGAACGAGGGCCTTTTAGCAGTAGCGTTTGCCCTGAGGCCATCGCTGCTGCTGTCTAGCCGCTCAAGACGGAGGTTGTTGTCGCGCTGCTAGTGCAGTGGCCGCCGGCGAGCCACCTGGAGTTTGTTGTCCCGCAGGCCCTCAGGTGTGGAGGTTGTTCATTCCTGCGGGAATGGACCCGGAGTCCTGTTTGCAATGGTACCCTCTTGAGGGCAAGATGTAATAGCTTTAGGTACTATGACATCTGCCGTAGGTCGGGAAAACTACCGAGGGCGCTGCCGACGTTCAAGTCTAGGTACCATTGTTACCCCAAGTGCGTGTGTTTGTTCTTTGTGGCTGCTGAGGCCTAAACACTTGGGTATAAAGCTGTGTTTCTTTCCTCTTGTTTCAAGCATTATGACTTGTTCGGTAGCAGAATCCCTTGTCCGAGCGTGAGTCACTTTTCGCGGAAGGTGACGAGTGAGGTATCCGTATCCCGGAGGCGTAGGAGTCCCTCGGCTCGGTCGGCCTTGCCGCTTACGTGGTCTCCCGTCGTTTTTAGGATTCCGTTATCGACGCAGTCGAAAGGCTCGAAAGTCGTTCTGGCAAAAGACTTTTCCGAGGAAAATTTTGACGCAGAGGGGGTTCCCCCCTTCTAGCCCCCGAGGGAGGGTCGGGCTTTGCCGAGGCAAGGCTGATCCTTCCTTAACGGTTAGACTTATTTATGTATGTAAAGAAAATGAGGTATATGAATGACTTGAAACATCTTAAGGGTAGAAGCGACGTAGGTGTTGGATGTTCCAAGCGTTGTTGTAGACCTCGCCTTGATCGTTGGCCAGCTTGTATGTTTCGGGCTTCAAAATCTTGGCGATGATGAACGGCCCTTCCCAGGGAGGAGCAAGCTTGTGGCGCCCTCGGGCGTCTTGTCGCAGCCGAAGTACCAGGTCTCCCACTTGGAAGCCTCGGGGTTGAACCCTTCGGGCGTGGTAGCGTTGCAGAGACTGCTGATACCGTGCCGAGTGTAGTAAGGCCACGTCCCGAGCCTCTTCCAGTTGGTCCAATGAATCTTCTCGGCTGGTCTGGTTGCTTCAGTCGTCGTACGCCTTTGTCCTCGGGGAACCGTATTCTAAGTCCGTGGGTAGGACGGCCTCGGCCCCATAGACTAGAAAGAACGGCGAGAAACCCGTGGACCGGCTCGGCGTCGTCCTCAGACTCCAGACCACCGAGGGTAGCTCTTTCATCCACCGCTTGCCAAACTTGTTGAGGTTGTTGTAGATCCTTGGTTTTAGTCACTGCAAAATCATACCGTTGGCACGCTCCACCTGCCCATTCGTCATGGGTGAGCTACGGCGGCCCAGTCCACACGGATGTGGTGGTCCTCGCAGAAGTCCAGGAACTTCTTCCCAGTGAACTGCGTGCCATTGTCGGTGATGATGGAGTTCGGGACCCCAAAGCGATGAATGATGTTTGTGAAGAACGCCACTGCATGCTCGGACCTGATGCTGGTTAAGGGTCGGACCTCGATCCACTTGGAGAATTTGTCGATGGCGACCAGCAGGTGCGAGAAGCCCCCGGGTGCCTTCTGCAAGGGACCGACGAGGTCCAGACCCCACACGGCAAACGGCCCGGTGATGGGTATTGTCTGCAGGGCCTGAGCGGGCAGGTGCATCTGTCTCGCGTATAATTGACACCCTCGACATGAGCGTACAATCCTAGTGGCGTCGGCCACCGTGGTCGGCCAGTAGAAACCTTGTCGGAAAGCATTTCCGACGAGGGTCCGAGGTGCTGCATGGTGACCGCAAGTCCCCGAGTGTATCTCTTGCAACAGCTCTTGTCCTTCGGCGACGGATATGCATCGTTGGAGAATACCTGAGGGGCTGCGGTGGTAGAGCTCCTTTTCATCACCCAGTTAAACGAACGACTTGGCGCGCTGAGCCAGTCGCCGAGCCTCGACCTTGTCGAGGGGTAGCTCTCCTCGGAGGAGATATTCCAGGTACGGGGTCTGCCAATTCAGGTTTGGCGTGACCCCATTCCACTCCCCCTCGACGCGTAGGGCTTCACCCTCGGCGGCCGAGGGTACCTTGTGCTGGGCCGAGGTCTCATCGGGCTCGGGCGCGTCGTCGAGTTTGACGGATGGTTGATGTATGTCCCTGCAGAAGACGTTCGGGGGAACCGTCATCCGCCCCGAGGCTATTTTAGCCAGCTCATCCGCAGTCTCGTTGTACCGTCGAGCAACATGGTTGAGTTCCAGCCCGTGGAACTTATCCTCCAAGCGCCGAACTTCGTCGCAATAGGCCTCCTTTTTTCGATCGCGACAGTGGGAGTTCTTCATGACTTGGTCGATGACGAGCTGTGAGTCGCCCCGAGCGTCGAGGCGCCGAACCCCTAGCTTGACGGTGATGCATAGCCCGTTAACCAAAGCCTCGTACTCGGCCACGTTGTTTGACGCCGGGAAATGGAGGCGAATCACGTAGCGCACATGTTTTGAGGGGTGAGATGAAGAGCAAGCCAGCACCTGCTCCGGTTTTCATCAGCGACCCATCAAAGTACATGGTCCAAAGTTCGGCTTGGATTGGAGATGTTGGCAATTGGGTGTCGACCCATTTAGCCAGGAAATCCGCCAAGGCTTGAGATTTTATGGCCTTCCGAGGAGCGAATGAAATTGTCTCGCCCATGAGTTCCACTACCCACTTTGCTATCCTACCCGAGGCCTCTCGGCACTAGATGATCTCCCCTAGGGGGAAGGATGACACCACAGTCACCGGATGAGACTCGAAGTAGTGTCGCAATTTTCGCCGCGTCAGAATTACTGCATACAGTAGCTTCTGGATTTGTGGGTAGCGGATGTTGGTCTCGGATAGCACCTCGCTGATGAAGTAGACCAGCCTCTGGACGAGCAGTGCATGCCCTTCTTCTCGTCTCTCGACTACGATCGCGGCGCTGACCACCTGAGTGGTTGCGGCTACGTAGATCAAGAGGGCTTCTCCCGCAGCGGGGGGCACCAAGATGGGCGCATTAGTATGGAGTGCCTTTAAGTTCCTGAGGGCTTCCTCGGCCTCGGGGGTCCAAGTTAAGCGCTCGGCCTTCCTTAAGAGGCGGTACAAGGGTAATCCTTTCTCGCCGAGGCGCGAGATGAAGCGGCTCAGAGCCGCAAGGCATCCCATGACCCTTTGTACTCCTTTCAAATCTTTGATAGGCCCCATATTGGTGATGGCCACGATTTTCTCCAGTTTGGCCTCTATGCCCCGCTCGGAGACGATGAACCCCAGGAGCATGCCTCGGGGGACTCCGAAGACACACTTCTCGGGATTGAGTTTCACGACTTTCGCTCTCAGACACTTGAATGTTGTCTCAAGGTCAGAGAGGAGGTCGAAGGCTTTCCTGGTCTTAAAAACGATGTCATCGACGTAAGCCTCGACCGTTCTGCCGATGTGCTCCCCGAACACGTGGTTCATGCACCTTTGGTATGTTGCACCTGCATTCCTCAAGCCAAATGGCATAGTAGTATAACAATACATGCCAAAAGGTGTGATGAAAGAAGTCGCGAGCTGGTCGGACTCTTTCATCTTGATTTGGTGATAACCCGAATAGGCGTCGAGGAATGACAGGGTTTCGCACCCAGCAGTGGAGTCCACAATTTGATCGATGCGAGGCAGAGGGTAGGGAACCTTTGGACATGCTTTGTTTAGACCAGTGTAGTCTACGCACATCCTCCATTTCCCAACTTTTTTCTTTACAAGCATAGGGTTAGCTAACCATTCGGGATGGAATACCTCTTTGATGAACCCTGCAGCCATCAGCTTGTGGACCTCCTCGCCTATGGCCCTGCGCTTTTCTTCATCAAAACGGCACAGGTGCTGCTTCACGGGTCGGGAGCCAGCTCGGATATCCAGCGAGTGCTCGGTGACATCCCTCGGTATGCAGGGCATGTCTGAGGGACTCCACGCAAAAGTTTCGGCGTTTGCGCGGAGAAAGTCGACGAGCACTGCTTCCTATTTGGGGTCGAGCTTGGAGCCGATCCGAACTTTCTTGTCGGTGTCATTGCTGGGGTCGAGAGGGACGGACTTAACCGCCTCGGCCGGTTCGAAGTTGCCGGCGTGGCGCTTCGCATCAGGCACCTCCTTGGAGAGGCACTCTAGGTCGGCGATGAGGGCCTCGGACTCGGCGAGGGCCTCAGCGTACTCCACGCACTCCACGTCGCATTCGTACGCGTGTCGGTACGTGGATCCGACGGTGATGACCCCGTTGGGGCCTGACATCTTGAGCTTGAGGTATGTGTAGTTGGGGACGGCCATGAACTTGGCGTAGCACGGTCTCCCCAGCACCGCGTGGTAGGTCCCTCGGAACTCGACCACCTCGAATGTGAGGGTTTCCCTGCGGAAGTTGGAGGGAGTTCCGAAGAAGATAGGCAAATCAAGTTGCCCAAGGGGCAGGACGCGCTTACCGGGGACGATCCCGTGGAAGGGTGCTGCACCGGCCCGGATCGTGGATAGATCTATCCCAAAGAGCCTCAGGGTCTCGGCATAGATGATGTTGAGGCTGCTGCCTCCGTCCATGAGGACCTTGGTGAGCCTAGCGTTGCCGATGACAGGGTCGACAACGAGCGGGTACCTTCCTGGGCTCGGTACGCAGTCGGGGTGGTCGCCTTGGTCGAAGGTGATGGGCTTGTCGAACCAGTCTAGGTAGACTGGCGCCGCCACCTTCACCGAGCAGACTTCCCGGCGCTCCTGCTTACAGTGCCGAGCCGAGGCGTTCGCCACTTGCCCACCATAGATCATGAAGCAGCCGTGGACCTTCGGGAACTCCTCTTCCTTGTCGCCCTCCTTCTTGTTGTTGCCTTGGTCCTTGCCACCTTCCGCCGGGGGCCCGGCCCTATGGAAGTAGCGCCAGAGCATGACACATTCTTCAAGGGTGTGCTTGACGGGACCCTGGTGGTAGGGGCACGACTCCTTGAGCATCTTGTCGAACAAGTTGGCCCCTCCGGGAGGCTTCTGTGGGTTCCTGTGCTCGGCAGCAGCGACGAGATCCACGTCAGCGGCGTCGCGCTTTGCTTGCGCCTTCTTCTTGGCCTTCTTTTTCGAGCCTCGCTGGACGGAAGCCTCGGGGATGTCTTCCTTGTGCCTCTCCTGAGGCTGCTTGTCTTTCCGGAAGATGGCTTCGACCACCTCCTGACCAGAGGCGAACTTGGTGCCGATGTCCATCAATTCGCTTGCCTTGGCGGGAGTCTTGTGCCCTAGTTTGCTCACCAGGTCCCGGTGAAAGTCGCCTAGAGGGGGGGTGGATAGGCGAAACCTGAAAATTAAAACTTTGTCCCCCAACTAGATCCCTTGATTAATGGTTAGAACAAGATATACAATTATCGGAGTATAAAAAACTAAGTCCTTGCTTGTAAAGAGTATTGCTTTCAAATAATGCGGAATTGATAAATCAATGCTACTAATAAGTCTATGAGAATAAATCACAAGGGCTTAGATAAGAAGAGTAATGCCACGAGTTCTTTCTTGCAATGTGTTGCCTCACTAAATGAGAATCTAACTTAAGGCAACACAAAATAAGGTTAGCAAAGAATAGTGCAAGGAAAAACTTAGAGTGAGGGAAAACAAACAAATCACAAGCAATAAACACAATGGACATGAGTGATTTGTTTTACCGAGGTTCGGCCCTCGAAGGCCTAGTCCCCGTTGAGGAGTCCACCTAAGGACGAGTCTTTTCAACCCTTTCCCTCTCTCCACCGATCACCCAAGGATCGACGAGCTCTTCTTCTTCTCAAGGATCACTCTCGATCCCACAAGGACCACCACACTCTTTGGTGTCTCTTGCTAGCTTTTACAAGCCTCCAAAACTTTGGAGGAAGTTCAATGGGAGTCAAAACTCCACGCGCAAATGTACACAAAAATGTAGCACACACTATCTCTCAATGAATCTCACAAGGCACTAGTGCTAAACTCAAATGAGTAGCTCTCTATTGCTAGTTCTCTCTTTTGTGGCACTTGTGTTTGTTGTAGTGGTCTAAATATTGTGTATAGGATGGATCAATGAGTATATGTGGTTGGGAGGGCTTGAGTATGTCAACTAGATGACTTGGAATGTTGCTTGGGCTCCCACACCTTGAAGTGGCCGGTTGCGGTGGTATTTATAGCCACCAACCAAAATGTAGTCGTTTGAGATGGCTGCTGGCGATGGGCGCACCGGACAGTCCGGTGCACACCGGACATGTCCGGTGCGCCAGCCACGTCACCAAAGCCATTGGGATTTGACCGTTGGAGCACTGTCTTATGGGCCCGCCTGGATGTCCGGTGGCGCACCGGACATGTACTGTAGAGTGTCTGGTGCGCCAGTATGGGCGTGCCTGACTTCTGCGCGTGCTGGCGCGCATTTAATACGCTGCAGGTAGCCGTTGGCGCCGAACTATCTGTTGCTTCGATGTCACACAGGACATGTCCGGTGAATTATAGCGGACTAGCCGTTGTGAATTCACGAAGCTGGCGAGTTCCTGAGGCGCCGTTCCTTGGAGCACCGGACACTGTCCGGTGTACACCGGACAGTCCGGTGAATTATAGCGGAGCGCCTCTGGAAATTCCCGAAGGTGGCGAGTTTGAGTTGGAGTCCTCTGGTGCACCGGACACTGTCCGGTGTACACCGGACAGTCCGGTGCGCCAGACCAGAGGTGCCTTCGGTTGTCCCTTTGCTCTTTTGTTGAACCCAATACTTGGTCTTTTTATTGGCTAAGTGTGAACCTTTGGCACCTGTATAACTTATACACTAGAGCAAACTAGTTAGTCCAATTATTTGTGTTGGGCAATTCATCCTTTCAATCTCCCCCTTTTTGGTGATTGATGCCAACACAAACCAAAGCAAATATAGAAGTGCGTAATTGAACTAGTTTGCATAATGTAAGTGCAAAGGTTGCTTGGAATTGAGCCAATATGAATACTTATAAGATATGCATGGATTGTTTCTTCATTTTTAACATTTTGGACTACGCTTGCACCACATGTTTTGTTTTTGCAAATTCTTTTGTAAATTCTTTTCAAAGTTCTTTTTCAAATAGTCAAAGGTAAATAAATAAGATTTTGCAAAGCATTTTCAAGATTTGAAATTTTCTCCCCCTGTTTCAAATGCTTTTCCTTTGACTTACCAAAACTGTTCTTTTGCAGATAGTCAAAGGTAAATAAATAAGATTTTGCAAAGCATTTTCAAGATTTGAAATTTTCTCCCCCTGTTTCAAATGCTTTTCCTTTGACTTACCAAAACTCCCCCTTAATGAAATCCCCCTCTTAGTGTTCAAGAGGGTTTTGATATTAATTTTGAAGAGGGTATACCAATTTGAAATTATATCACAGGTAAGATACCAATTTGAAAATACTTCTTTTTAAAATAGGATACCAATTGAAAAATTCATCATTTCAAGATCTTTAAATTTTGAAAATTGGTGGTGGTGTGGTGCAGTCCTTTTGCTTTGGGCTAATACTTTCTCCCCCTTTGGCATGAATCGCCAAAAACGGATACTTTGAGTGAAATATAAGCCCTTTTATAACTTTTCTCTCTCCCTTTGGCAAAAGTATATGAGTAACGATTATACCATAATTGGAGAGCTAGTGTGGAGTGATGGCGAAGGATAAATAGTACCGATAGAGTTGAGTGGAAGCCTTGTCTTCGCCGAAGACTCCATTTCCCTTTCAATCTACGACTTAGCATAAAGATCACTTGAAAGCACATTAGTCGTAGACATAAAGAGATATGATCAAGAGATATAGCAATTAAGCATGATCATAGTTCTATATAATATAGATTTCTCCCCCTAAATATGTGCCTTGAGAGGAATACATATTTTGGCCTTAAATGCCAAGTGCACATAATTAGTTTAATGAGAACAAATCTATATTATAGAGAAAGTGAAGTGCATTGTGTCATAGTATAGGTGTGATGCTTATGACAGATTATGCACTTATGAAAGCATGTTATAAAAATCTTTAAGCATTTTCCCTTAAGGATTTCAAAGAGGCTTAAGGACCATCCACCTTTGGAACAAAGGCAGCTTATCCTCGTCACAAGGTTAAGCTTTAAGCTCTTTGACAATAAGATTACTTCATCCAGTTTTAACAAAGATGCATAAATGCGGGAATGAAATGTTTGAGAGATTAAACTAGGTATGAAGCAGGGAAAAATGCATGGCCATGCTTTCTCTTCCTTTTATACAAGATATGTAAAGAAAGTATAGAAAAGGAAGATTTAGGTATAAGTTTGAATCAAATGAAGTAGTTTTACCCTTTTGTACCTTCACATAGAGACGCTATCTTCATTGTGCATTGTCCTTAGTCTTAGTTGCTTAAGACCTATACTCAAGGCAATATATGGAAATATTTTGCACAAGAGAGAGCTCTACAACTAGTGATCCTTTTCCAAGTTAATGTTAGATTAAATTAAATGGATCACAAATTGTATAAAGGCAACATGAATTCTCCTTTCAACTTAGTGCACATCAAGAGATATTGATTGATTTTATATGAGGCACTAAGAAGTATAAGTGTTAATAGAAGTTATTCAATGATCAAACAAATACCAGATGTGATCAAAAGAACAATATGAGCATTAGATTAACAAATAAGCTTATTATAGGAGAATCCAGTAAGCATTCTAATTTAGCGATGAAAACAACAATCCTTGATAAACGCGACATTATTTTAACAAGTTGGATTGATGAGTAGTAGCATACTATATGAGAAACATTGTTCTCATGGAAGAGACTATATGAAATTACTAAGATAAAGCAATAGTCTCAACATACTCAAAATGGAAGAATGGACCCCCCTTAGAGATATGCATTGAAAGAATTGATTTCAATGCATTCACTTTTAAAGACATAAGGGGAGACCCATTATACATCTTGATCGAGGCTTATAAAATTTGCAATAAACAACTTAAGCCTGGTAATCTCATAATGAAAAGATTTAGAATGCTTACAACCACACCATTTATTGTTGTGAAGACCTTATTGTCCAAGTAGGTGTTGTTGTCCTTGATGTTCTTCCTTTTCATTTGAGTGTCCTCCCTTTGTAGTTGTCTCTTTTTCCTTCCAAACTTATTGAAAATACTCAAGAGAGATGTTAATAGCGCAAAGGAGTATATGGTGAAGGATGATTTCTTTAGATAAATAATATATACAATTCATCATTCATAAGTCACACAGACATGAAGTAAAATCCTTATTATTGGTGCACATCATTAGAAAAGAGGAATATGCACCTTTTAAACATTTTTGATTAATCATAGGAAGTTTACTTCTTCATATTGAATTTTAATATCATACCTTAGAAGCATATCAATATGAAAATAAATATAGCAAAAGTCATGAATTAGATTCTAATGGACAAGTGCATTTAAAAGAATGAGATTGAATGCACGTCTAGATAAATTTTTAGTCCAATAAAGAATCTACTCTTCAAGAATGATAATTTAGAGTAAATAACCATTGAAGGGAACTATATTTGATTAAGAAGTTGAGTTCCCATACCTTTGCTTTTTACCTTTCTTCCTTTGGGCTAAGTGTGACCCTTTAGGCTTGTGACTTGCACTTATTCTCTTGTAGATTTCACAAGTAAGCTCAAGAGATATGTCATTAGTAACACAAACACTAGTTTCCCTTTTTGTAATCACTTTGACATGAAATGAAAAATGGATTACTAAAGCATGGAAACTTTATAATATGAACTAGATTATTCCATGAAGAATGCTTAGTTTTAACTCATAAAACAGGCATAGTTAATTCCTTAGGATTATGGGAATAAATCTAATTCATAACATGGAGAGCGATAAATGTAGAAGAATCATATCCAATTTAAGCAATAAGACATACAACATAAATTATTGGATTGATTTTCCTTGTCATGATGGATTACACATTTCCATAGAGAAACTTATTCTCTAAATGTGAGACTACTTAGGTTACTTGGATAAATACATAAGTATCTTTAGGATTTGAATTCCTTACATGACACCTTATTCCTTTAATAACATGGAATCTCTATCATATCTAGATCATGGCAATAATAGGATAGTTAAAGATAAAAACATGCCATGGGAACTTTGCAACAATTTAAAGCATGTAGATTGCCATAATATGAAAATGATGAATATGTAATCTACCATATGAGAGGAAATTCTTTAAGGAATGGTGATGTAATTTAAAGACATCTTAAGTGCTTCCTATTTCTATGTGACCACACAAGACACATGATAATTTTAAGATAATTGCACTTAAAGAACATAAGTGTTACCATCCTTTGACTTTCCTCCATGTTGTAGGCTTTGACTTTTCCGCATAGGATAATTCTTTATTTCCTACAACATCAACAACTTCCCTCGAGATGATATGAGTTTAAGATATAACAAATTAAAATAACCTTGGGTTAATCTTGAATATAGATCATTGAAGATTGATAGCTTGAGTCAACAAAAATTGAATTGACTTTCTCAAGCACCCCAAAGCTTCATACCATCTCCTCCTCCTGCAAATCTTGTCAAGTATATTTTGGTACCCATCTCTTGATGGGTCCATCAAGGTTAGTTAACAAAGATCTAGGAACTCAAATGTCCTTTGTATTAGCACTTGGTAAACTCATTACCTTTCTAGCACAAGTTGCAATTTTGGGTTTCCTAGTTACATGAGAATTAATTGACAAGCTAGGAGTGGGAATGTTACCAATGGGACAATCTTTGCATTGATGTCCCCTTTTTCGGCATGTGTAGCATAGGCGTTTTCCAAGTTTTGAAGATTTCTTCTTTCCTTGTTTGTTGCTTGCTTGGATGTTACCTTTTATGGAGGCATGGTTGAGGCTTTTGGAGGAGATGTTGATTTTCTTTCTTTGTTCCTTCCTCTTGGCAATCCTCAAGTCCTTGATATTTTCTTCAAGGGATTTAGTGCATGCCTCGATTGTTCCCGTCTCAAGCTTCTTCACCATGTGATCACGGTTATCTTGAGAAGGTTGAGCAATGCACTTCCCATTAAGTTGTGCCAAGCTCAATTTTAGCCTCTCATTTACTTCTTTGAGCTTTTGATATGTATTATCATTTGTTCCTGCAAATTCTAGCTCAAAGGAAGATTTGCTTCTCGACGGACAACAAGCATTAGCACATGGTAATATAGTTTTTATTTGAATACATGTGCATGAGTGTGGTTGTTGGGATTTTAAGTTTTCTATCACAACCTCATGAGCAATGTTTAACATGATATGATCATCCATAAGATCTTCATGAGAGCATAGGAGCATATCATATTTTTCTTGAAAAGCTAGATTTTCAACTTTTAGCTTTTCTACTTGGTCCTTAAGCAAGGTATTCCTATTTACTAATTGAGCGATACAATGTAAAGCGTTATCTTGCTCAATTGAAATAGTTTCATACCTTTGGACCAAATCAACATGAGAGCACTTTAGCTCCTCATGTTCTTTAGTCAACTCGTCAAAGTGTAGCATTTTTATGGAGAGAACATCTTCTAGCCTTTGACGAGCTTCGCTTTGCTCTCTCGCTCTTTCTAGAAGTTTGAGCATGACGGTCTTATCTTCTTGGCTTAGGCTAGCGTAGAGATGCACAAAGCTTCTTTCTTCCTCGTCATCCTCGTTTGTGCTTCCGCTATCATTTTCATTAGCCATACAACACATGTGGGAATCGAAATGGGAAGACAAACCTTTTGGAGAGGTGGATTCATCGTTTGGTCTCCATCGTTCATTCTCTTCTTCTTCCTTGCAAGGGTTAGTATCACAAATACCAAAGGAAGTAGAGACACAAAATGAACTATCATGTTTGGACTCATCAAATTTGCTTCTAATTCTAGTCCAAATATCATGCGCATCATGAATGGATTCATTATAATTTGTAATGAAGGCACGACAATCTTCTTTGCTAAGAGAATTTCTTAAGATGTCATAAGCTGTGAAGTTTAAGTGTATACATCTTCGATCTTCCTCCGAAGCATTATAATTAGAGGGCATGATACTCTTGTTTATAATTTGTTCTAAAAGTGGATCTATGGTTCTAAAAGCATTTAGCACACTAGTAGACCATGAATCATAGTTAGAACAATCATCAAATAAAATCTCAAGAGTTACCTCCTTCCGAGTTGTATTCTCCTGGGTCTTCTCGTTCTTTTGGGATCTTTTACGAACCATCACTTCGAGTTGTTAGACTCAAGATGAAGTGCCTAGCTCTGATACCAATTGAAAGTCGCCTAGAGGGGGGTGGATAGGCGAAACCTGAAAATTAAAACTTTGTCCCCCAACTAGATCCCTTGATTAATGGTTAGAACAAGATATACAATTATCGGAGTATAAAAAACTAAGTCCTTGCTTGTAAAGAGTATTGCTTTCAAATAATGCGGAATTGATAAATCAATGCTACTAATAAGTCTATGGGAATAAATCACAAGGGCTTAGATAAGAAGAGTAATGCCACGAGTTCTTTCTTGCAATGTGTTGCCTCACTAAATGAGAATTTAACTTAAGGCAACACCAAATAAGGTTAGCAAAGAATAGTGCAAGGAAAAACTTAGAGTGAGGGAAAACAAACAAATCACAAGCAATAAACACAATGGACATGGGTGATTTGTTTTACCGAGGTTCGGCCCTCGAAGGCCTAGTCCCCGTTGAGGAGTCCACTTAAGGACGAGTCTTTTTCAACCCTTTCCCTCTCTCCACCGATCACCCAAGGATCGGCGAGCTCTTCTTCTTCTCAAGGATCACTCTCGATCCCACAAGGACCACCACACTCTTTGGTGTCTCTTGCTAGCTTTTACAAGCCTCCAATACTTTGGAGGAAGTTCAATGGGAGTCAAAACTCCACGCGCAAATGTACACAAAAATGTAGCACACACTATCTCTCAATGAATCTCACAAGGCACTAGTGCTAAACTCAAATGAGTAGCTCTCTATTGCTAGTTCTCTCTTTTGTGGCACTTGTGTTTGTTGTAGTGGTCGAAATCTTGTGTATAGGATGGATCAATGAATATATGTGGTTGGGAGGGCTTGAGTATGTCAACTAGATGACTTGGAATGTTGCTTGAGCTCCCACACCTTGAAGTGGCCGGTTGGGGTGGTATTTATAGCCACCAACCAAAATGTAGCCGTTTGAGATGGCTGCTGGCGATGGGCGCACCGGACAGTCCGGTGCACACCAGACATGTCCGGTGCGCCAGCCACGTCACCAAAGCCATTGGGATTCGACCGTTGGAGCACTGTCTTCTGGGCCCGCCTGGATGTCCGGTGGCGCACCAGACATGTACTGTAGAGTGTCCGGTGCGCCAGTATGGGCGTGCCTGACTTCTACGCGCGCTGGCGCGCATTTAATGCGCTGCAGGTAGCCGTTGGCGCCGAACTATCCGTTGCTTCGATGTCACACCGGACAGTCCGGTGTACACCGGACATGTCCGGTGAATTATAGCGGACTAGCCGTTGTGAATTCCCGAAGTTGGCGAGTTCCTGAGGCACCGTTCCTTAGAGCACCGGACACTGGTAAATTATAGCGGAGCGCCTCTGGAAATTCCCGAAGGTGGCGACTTTGAGTTGGAGTCCTTTGGTGCACCGGACACTGTCCGGTGTACACCGGACAGTCCGGTGCGCCAGACCAGAGGTGCCTTCGGTTGTCCCTTTGCTCTTTTGTTGAACCCAATACTTGGTCTTTTATTGGCTAAGTGTGAACCTTTGGCACCTGTATAACTTATACACTAGAGTAAACTAGTTAGTCCAATTATTTGTGTTGGGCAATTCAACCACCAAAATCAATTAGGAAATCGGTGTAAGCCTAATTCCCTTTCACCCGGCATGTGGTACCGGCAAGGAATGCCCCGATGACATTCAAGTCGGTGATGTTGGGCAGCTCGGTGCGCTGCTTTGAAAACCGTCGGATGTACTCTCGCAGGGATTCCCCTGGCTGCTGGCGGCAGCTTCGGAGATCCTAGGAGTTCCCAGGGCGCACGTACGTACCTTGGAAGTTTCCAGCGAAGGCCTTGACCAGGTCGTCCCAGTTGGTGATCTGCGCGAGAGGCAGATGCTCCAGCCAGGCCCGGGCAGCGTTAGAGAGGAAGAGAGGGAGGTTGCAGATGATGAGGTTGTCGTCGTCCGTCCCTCCCAGCTGGCATGCCAACCGGTAGTCCGCAAGCCACAACTCCAGCCTTGTCTCCCCCGAGTACTTGGTGATGGTAGTCGGGGCCCGGAACCGAGCCGGGAACGGTGCCCACCGTATGGCCCGGCTGAAAGCTCGCAGACCTGGTGGTTCAGGCGAGGGACTCCGATCCTCCTCACTGTCGTAGCGCCCTCCGCGCTTGGGGTGGTAGCCTCGGCGCACCTTCTCTTCGAGGCGGGCTCGATGGTCACGGCGGTGGTGCTCATTGCCGAGGCGATCCGGGGCTACAGGCGTCCCGTCCCGCGTGCGCCCGGTGCGACCGAGGCCTCCCGCATGAGTCGGGAAGTCGTTGCGCGATGCTCCAAGGTGCACCCTTGCCTTCGGGATGCAGAGCTCTCGACTCGTCAGACCACTGCGTCTTCTAGGAGACCCTTGAGTTCGCCCTGGATACGCCACCCCTCGGTGGTGGATGGCTCTGGCATTGCTCGGAGTAGCATTGTCGCTGCAGCTAGATTCTGGCCGACCCCGCTGGAGGCCGGGGGCAGCCTTTCCCTGGCATCATCAGCGATACGACGTTGGACGTCCCGGGCCTGATGACGCGCTTCTCCGGCGAGTGCTCGGCCTGCCCACTCCTGCTCGACGTTTTGCCGGAGCTGCACAAGTTGCCCTGCTTCCTCATCGAGCTTGGCCTGCATCTCGCGGATTTGCTCGAGCTGTGTGTCCTGACCCCCCGCAGGGATTGGGACCACAGCTAGCTCCCGCGGGATGTCAACGCGAGAAGCAGGCCCAGGGGGATCGTCATCCTCCGGCATACCAAGGTGGTTGCCTTCGTTGCGATCCCCCAGATCGACGAGGAAACATTCGCGACTTGGGCCACAACCTTCGTCGTCAAGGCTGTGGCCATCGTCAGAGCAACCGGAGAGGCAGTAGTCACATGCAGTCATGAAGTCTCGCATGGCACTAGGATCACGGAGCCCAGAGAAATCCAAACCGGAGTCGAGGTCGTCTTCTTCCTTGGAACTCGTGGGCCCGTAGGTTGAGACGACCGTCAGTCGGTCCCAGGTTGACCACATATGGTACCCCGGAAGGTTAGGATATGCCTTTACGAAAGCGCTCACCGAAGCGGGGTCGCTTGGTGGATCGAAGCTGAATCTAAAAGGGATAGGGTGGAAAACAGACGGTACTTTTTGATCGATGGACGATGGTGAAGTCGCGTCGGGGACGGAGTGCACCGTCATCTCAGGTACGAGGCTAACGCCCAGCAAGTCCTTCGCGAGTGTGCTGGTGTCATCAGTCCGCTTGGGGTTGGCACGTTGCGGGGAAACGACATCCGTTGTTGTCTCAGGTGCGAGGACAACACCCGACATGTCCCTCCGCTGGGGTGCCGGCGTCGTCGACTCGCTCTGGACCGACAACCGACGAGGTGCCGCCTCCTGCCTACCCACGGTTGCCCCGTCTCCTCCTCCTGTGGCGAGGAGGGTGGCGGGGCAAACCCGGATGCTGCTCTTCCGCCACGGGGGGAAGACGTCGTCGAGTTCGCCGCCGCCGGGCGAGCTGACGACCGTCGCTGTTGTCGTGCTGCAAGGGGAGGAGTACCATATCGTAGCTGCCGTCGCAGGACATGAACTCGAGACTCCCAAAGCGGAGCACCGTCCCGGGCTGAAGAGGTTGCTGAAGACTACCCATCTGGAACTCAACGGGAAGGTGTTCGTTAACACGCAACATGCCCCTACCTGGCGCGCCAACTGTCGGTGTTTCGGACCTCCGGGGGACCCTCAACCGAGCCGACCAGTGAATTTATCGTTGCGTGCCCCTGCCCAGATGGGTTGGCGCAAGATGGAACACAAGGGGAAATGCGGCTTGTATTATCTCGCACCGGGGGTGCTCGTAGTAGGGGTTACAAGCGTCGCGAGAGAGAGAGTCTCGCGGCAGTCGTCTTCTCCCGCCTCCCTCTCGCGGAAGGCCCTGGACCTCCCTTTTTATAGATGTAAGGAGAGTGTCCAGATGTACAATGGGGGTGTAGCTATGTGCTACGTGGCTAGCGGAGAGGTGCCTGAGCCCTGTGTACATGGTAATGTGACCGTCGGAGAGGCGCTTGAGCCTTGTAGAAGCACAGCTGTTGGCGTGGCACGGATCCTGCTGACGTTTCCTTGCTTCCGTAGGGGGCTGAGAACCACCGACGTCATGGACGCATGTGGGGAACCATCATTACCTATTACCGGGGTAAGCTAGATGGGACGCCGGTCTTGTTCCTTCGTAGCCTGAGCTAGCTAGGAGTAGGGTAATGATGTATCCCCTACGGCACGGTCTGTCCGAGCCCAAGTTCGGGCGAGGCGGAGACTCTTCACGAGGCCGAGGCCGGGGTCGGGCGAGGACGTGACTCCTCCCGAGGCCGAGGCTGAGACCGAGGCCGGGGGTCGGGCGAGGCGGAGCTCCCTGTTGCGCTCGAGGCTGAACTTCGGCTGTTGTCAGTCTTACCCCGGTGGTTGGCACAGCAGTCGGAGCGGGGTGAGCGGCGCTGTTTTCCAGTCAGATCGGTCAGTGAAAGGGCGAAATGACTGCGGTCACTTCGACCTTGCCGACTGAGGCGCGCGTGTCAGGATAAGGTGTCAGGCGATCCCCGCATTAAATGTGCATGCGATACGATCGGTTGGTGAGGCGATTTGGCCAAGGTTGCTTCACAATGAAGCTTACCCGAGTTGGGCTTCGGACGAGCCGAGGGTGCGCCCACTGCCTGAGGAGGCCCTCGGGCGAGGCGTGAATTCGTCTGGGACTATGGTTCCTGCCCGAGGCTGGGCTCGGGCGAGGTCGCGTCCCTTGGGTAGACGAAGCCTTGACTTAAACCGCGCCCATCAGTTTTTATGGTTTGTTCTGCGGGTGTTTACCAGTTGTGTTTAGAAGTGTTGGGGTACCCCTAATTACGGTACCCGACATCCAACATGTCCAAATAGTTTCTAAGGTAGGATTAAAGACACTAACCGATGCTAAATGAATACAAAAAGGAAGGCATGTTGCTTATGACAAATGTAAAGTGTTGGGTCTATGCTTCGTCGCCGAAGGTCTTATAGGAAGAAGCGGTCTTCGGCTGAAGCTGTTTGTATAAGATGGCCGAAGGTTCCTCTTCGTGAAGCTTCGGTATTACAAACCGACTTAAAGATAGAATGACCTTTTAGTCCATAAAGGTCTGAGTCAATGTTGTAAGCTTTTATAAAGGGCATACTTGTAATTCCTCACAGGCTGCGTCCTGTGCCTATAAATAGTGAACAGTATTCCTTTACTGTTCACGCATTCTGGTGATTGCAATCGTATCTTCTGGAATCCAACCTTTGCCAAGGCAGAGGTATTATTGTATTCAATAATTCAATATATTAAGTAAATATAATATAATTTGTCTATGATTTATTTACCCCTTTTATACCTTTTTATTTTATGTTGTCTTACAATATCTATTGAAATTTTATTACGAAGACTCAAGCTTCGTAATCATACTCTCATCAACCTTCGTCCAAGGCCCATTATCCTCAAGGGAATAATGTTTCATGGACGAAGGACGCTAACATTTAACACTTTATGTTGCCTTGTTCTTAATTCATAGCATTTGAGAACAAGTCCTCAACATTGGCGCCCACCTCCGGTGAACTCACTTCCACTTTTTGAGCTGATGGCTTCGTTCAACGATCAAGCTGGAGCTGCTTCGGACCCGAAGCTGGTGCTCCCAATCACAGGAGGTTCGTCTTCAGAGCCAGCTAACAAGAAACAAAAGAAGGAAGCACAGAGAAGGGTACAGCATGTTGGGGTGCAAGGACCCTTCATCAAGTCAAGATGGTCTCACATTCCTATTACCTTCTCCCAAGAGGACCTTCAGCTCAAGGATTACCCACATAACGATGCCATGGTTATCTCTTGTGTTATCAAAGGATTTCTGGTCCACAATGTCTTGGTTGACACAGGCAGTGCAGCTGATATCATATTTGCTAAGGCCTTCAGACAAATGCAAGAGCCAGAAGATAAGATCCATGATGCTACACATCCTCTCTGTGGCTTCGGAGGAAGACAGATTGTAGCACTGGGCAAGATCACCATGTCAGTGACCTTTGGGTTCATCAACAACACTAGAACTGAGCAAGTTGTGTTTGACATTGTTGACATGGAATACCCTTACAATGCAATTATTGGTCGTGGCACCCTCAATGCTTTTGAAGCAATTCTTCACCCTGCTTATCTTTGCATG
The DNA here is from genome assembly GCA_029449295.1 of Zea luxurians. Lineage (NCBI taxonomy): Eukaryota > Viridiplantae > Streptophyta > Magnoliopsida > Poales > Poaceae > Zea > Zea luxurians. The sequence continues at coordinate 3,385,575 of JAOPSE010000005.1, read as the reverse complement.
AAGATACCTTCGGATCAAGGACCCATCGCTATTCATGGAAGTCAGGAAGCTGCCAGAAAGGCCGAAGGAAACTGGACTGACTCAAAAGCAATCCATAACATAGATGGAGCTGAAGCTTGTGAACAAAACAAATTCAGAAGGGAGAAAGCAGCTTCAGCAGATCAGCCGAAGCCCATGCTCTTATGTGAGGATATAGCAGAGCAGAAGGTGCTGTTGGGCTCTCAGTTATCCGAAGAACAAGAGAAAACCTTGATAAGGTTTTTGTTCAACAACAAAGATGTTTTTGCATGGTCAGCCAATGATCTCTGTGGAGTTAACAGGGATGTTATTGAGCACTCGCTCAATGTCGATCCATCCTTCAGACCCAGAAAGCAGAGGCTTCAGAAAATGTCAGATGATAAGGCCAAAGGTGCTCGCAACGAAGTCAAAAGACTCCTCAGTGCAGGGGTTATCAGAGAAGTAAAGTACCTAGAATGGCTAGCTAACACTGTTATGGTAAAAAAGGCCAATGGCAAGTGGCGAATGTGTATCGATTTTACAGATCTTAACAAGGCTTGTCCGAAGGATGAATTCCCATTGCCAAGGATAGACTCTTTAGTTGATGCAGCAGCTTCTTCAGAGCTCATGAGTCTGTTAGACTGTTATTCAGGCTACCATCAAATCTGGATGAAGAAGGAAGATGAGCCGAAGACTAGCTTCATAACTCCAAGTGGCACATATTGCTATCTTCGGATGCCTGAGGGGCTCAAAAACGCTGGAGGAAGTTTCAGCAGAATGACTGCGAAGGTTCTCCAGTCTCAGATAGGCAGAAATGTGCTAACTTATGTTGATGACATCATTGTAAAAAGCACGAAACAGGAGAATCATATTGCTGATCTCCAGGAGACCTTCGCCAGTTTCAGACAAGCTGGTTTAAAGTTGAATCCAGAAAAATGCGTCTTCGGAGTAAAGAAGGGGAAATTTCTTGGATGCTTGGTTTCAACAAAGGGAATTGAAGCTAATCCAAGTAAAATTGAAGCTATACTTCGGATGGAGCCACCAACTACAAAGAAGGGAGCTCAAAGATTGACAGGAAGGTTGGCATCTCTCAATAGATTCATATCCAGATCAGCAGAGAGAAACTTACCATTCTTCGAAGTGCTGAAGTCAGCCGAAGTCTTTCAATGGGGACCAATCCAGCAGAAGGCTTTTGAAGAGCTGAAACAGTATTTGATAGATCTAACAACATTAACTCCACCGACGCCAGGGGCTCCTTTGTTATTATATGTGGCAGCTTCGCACTCAGCGGTAAGTGCAGTGCTTGTCCAGGAGAAGCTTGATGGTCAAGTCAAGAGGCAGGCCCCAATATATTTTGTATCCGAGGTTCTTAGTTTATCAAAGAAAAATTATACAGAGTTGGAGAAGGTACTGTATGCTGTCTTGATGGCCTCCAGGAAGCTTCGGCACTATTTTCAAGCTTACAACATAATTGTTCCTTCTTCACAACCTCTGAAGGATATTATGAGGAACCGAGAAGCTACTGGAAGGATTGGAAAATGGGCTGCAGAGCTCAATGAATTTTGTATTGAATATGTTCATAGATCTTCGATTCAGTCCCAGACGTTAGCAGACTTCATTGCTGACTGGACGCCAGGGGCTCAGGAGGAAGAAACAAATAAAGACGTCGAAGCATGGACAGTGTTTTGTGATGGATCTTGGGGAACCTTCGGAGCGGGAGCGGCTGCTGTGTTGGTTTCACCTTCCAAAGTTAAAACTTGCTATGCGGCAAAACTTGATTTTAGTTGCACAAATAACATTGCCGAGTACGAAGCCTTGCTTCTAGGTCTTCGGAAGCTAAAAGCAATGGGAATCAGAAGGGCCATACTCAAAACTGATTCCCAGGTTGTTTCGGGTCATATTGACAAGAGTTGCAAGGCTAAGGATCCGAAGCTTGAAAAATATCTGGATATGGTTCGAAGAGTTGAAGCTTCCTTCGAAGGATTTTCTGTCAAAAATATCCCTCGAGGACAAAATGAGCATGCTGATTTGCTAGCTAAGTCAGCAGCACAGGGGTTGCCCTTACCTTCGGATGTGTTCTTCGAAACAATAAAAGCACCTTCGGTGGAACTTCTTGAAAGAGCAGTCCTCAATATATCTCCTGTTTATAGCGAAGATTGGAGAACTGAGATCATCTCTTACCTTCAGGGAAAATTCCTTTCAGATGACGAAGCTTATAATAGGAGGATAGAGGCAAGAGCTCGTCCATATGTCATGATAGAAGGGGAGTTGTACAAGCATGGAGTTTGTGCTCCGCTACTCAAGTGTTTATCCAGAACCGAAGGTATAGAGTTGATGAAAGAAATACATGCAGGCCTGTGTGGATCTCACATTGGATCTAGGCCGTTACTTGGAAAAATTTTCCGCCAAGGATTTTATTGGCCGAAGGCAGCTTCGGATGCAGCGGAATTAGTCCAAAAGTGCGAAGGTTGTCAGAAATGTGCAAGAGATCAAAAACAACCTTCGTCCTTAACACAGCTCATACAACCCATTTGGCCATTGCAAAGGTGGGGCCTTGACTTGTTAGGTCCGTTACCACCGGCCCAAGGGAACCTAAGATATGTTGTAGTGGCGGTGGAATATTTTTCTAAATGGATTGAGGCAAAGCCTTTAGCCACAATAACTTCGGCCACCGTCCAAAAAATTTTCTGGCAGAATATTGTTTGTCGTTTTGGGGTACCAAAGGCTATTACTGTGGATAATGGAACACAGTTTGACTCCGAAGCTTTTAGGGATTTCTGTGATCAAATTGGTACGAAGATCCATTTTGCATCAGTCAGACATCCGGAGTCAAATGGACTCGTTGAAAGAGCCAATGGCATTATAATGACAGGAATAATGAAGTTAATCTTCAATCAACCCAGGGGAAAGTGGCCAGATCAGTTAACCAAAGTGGTGTGGAGCCACAATACAACAACATCAAGGTCTACAGGCTTTACTCCATTCAAGTTATTATTCGGTGACGAAGCAATAACTCCGGAGGAAGCTAAAACCGGATCAATAAGAGTAGTAGCTTCGGCAGAATCAGGTTCCGAAGCTGCTTATTCTGTGGAAAAAGATGCTTTAGAAGGGATCAGGCTGCAAGCCGTGGAGAACATCAATAAATATCAAGCCGAAACAATCAAATGGCGAGATAGAAAGGTTCGGCTAAAGAATATTGAGCCAGGACACTTGGTGCTTCGGAGAGTGGCCAACCCAGACACAGTGGGCAAGTTGCAGTTGAAATGGGATGGACCTTTCTTAGTAGCATCTTCGTCAAGACCTGGTTCATACAGATTGAAGGATATGGACGACAACGACATTCCTAGATCTTGGAATGCGGATGAGCTTCGGCGATATTATGTATAACTCGATGTAATTTTTCATATTTTTTATTTTTCTTTCATGGCACCCTTTTCCTTTCTGAAGGGGGAGAAAGGTTTTTAATGGGGCCATCATATGTAATTTCCTTTTTTAGTTCTATAAGAGCAAAATCCCCCAAGGAATGTAAATGTAAAAGCTGAGAACGCACCATCGAGTGCCGAAAAGTAAAGGCGAAGAAGCTCCAAAGTCGTTCCTAAGGGAATGCAGAGCTTACAGCGAAAAGTCAACGCTAATTCCGCCAAAAGTAAAGGCGAAGAAGCTCCAAAGTCGTTCCTAAGGGAATGCAGAGCTTACAGCGAAAAGTCAACGCTGATTCCGCCAAAAGTAAAGGCGAAGAAGCTCCAAAGTCGTTCCTAAGGGAATGCAGAGCTGAGGTGTGATTGTTTTTAAGGAAATAATGGCTATGAGTATGGCTTCGGATACTCGTTTGGACATTCATTTGCACATCACATTACATCATAGCATTTGCATTCATAAACATTCATCCAGGCATATGTAGGATAATCATCATCATGGCATAAATGCTTGCTTTGGCAAAAAGAAAAAAAAAGAGGAAGAAAGAGCTTCGTGTACAAAAAGGAGAGCTTCGGGAAGAAGGGAAATGTTGTTTTCTATGCTTCGCTGCGTACGAAAAGAAGGGAAGGTGTTTTTTTCGCCTTTGGCTCAAAAAAGGAAAATTTCGTCCACATCAAAGCACTTCTCATACATCAATGGAAGGGTAAGGATATATCACAAGGTATGAACAAAATTCATTAAAGACAAGTTTTAGTTACATTTACAAAAGTTATCTCAAAAGTTTCTCAAGTACTGTCTATAGTCTACTATTTAATCTCCAAGGAGCTTCAGCTTCGGCGTCATTTTTTAATCATCGGCTTCGGCTTCGTCATCCTACATGAATAAGGTCGTTGTAAGTCAAAATCGAGCTTGCAGGAAAAGGTAAGCACAAGGTATGGTTTCTTACTGGTTCAAGGTGGCTACGAGCTTCGTCTCCAGCCTTTTCTCGCCCACCTTTTGTCCATATCATTTTTACAAATCTATTAGAGATACTTCGGGCGAGATCAGGAATGTCATCCAGGATTGATGGTGATAAAGTGAAATTTGGCCTATTGACAATCTTTCCATGATCGCAGCCAGCTTTCAGGAAAGCTGCAGCAGTACCCCGAGAAGCCACCCAGGCACAGAAGTCACCGTGCCCAGCTATGACTTCGTCGAGCTCGTCAATCTCACCCTCAATATGTTCGAAGGTCTTCGGTAGATCTTCAGCTGAGGGGGTGAATTTTTCACTGCTGGCTCCAACTGAGTGGAAAATTTTTCTTAATCGTTGAATGCATTTGTTGCTAAATTCCAAACATTTTTCTTGAAGGCTCGTCAATAGTTTTCTCAAATCTGAATTTTGTTGAGCTTCGGCTTCAAGCTTTGCATTAAGATCTTCTTTTTCTCGTTCGAACTGCTCAGATTGGCGGAGAAGCTTCGTGTTCAGTTCTGTTATTTTTGCTTCAGCTTCCGCCAATAAACCTTCGGTTGCCTGGAGCTCAAAGTTCTTTTTCTCGATAGCATCTGATTGCTCCTTTATTCTGCTTTCCAAATTTTCAATTATAACTTCATGCTTCTTATCTTCAAAATCTTGCTCCATTTTCAAGGCTTTGCTCAACAGCATACTCTGCGTGAAAACAACCTTCGTCAGACATGTTTTCATTATTAGAAACAATAGAAGTTAAGGGAAAAGTAGTTCACCTTGAAATTGGAATAAAATAAACTACCAACGATATGTTGTCGTCTGTAGCGGCTGATGTCTGTTTCTAGCTTCGGAAAACCGATACTCTTTGACAGAGTACTGATAACTTTGGCCCCAGTTTGATCTCGAATACAATCTAATGTTTCATCATCAATGCCTCCGAAGAGGAGTGCTCCAGGTTTGTATCCGCAGGATTTTGCATACTCTCTAAGCTCTTCTCTTTCAGCTTTTGACAGTTTTTCTCCAACTAAATTCTGGAACATAAAAGCTTCGTTTTCTGAAGCTTCATCAGCAATTTCCTTCCCTTTCCCCGACGCTGCGGTCACGGCCTCTTCGGCGGCGGTGGTAGTTTCTTCCGCAGCCATATCTAGCAGTATTTTATCAATATTTTCGATTGTGCTCTCCAGGTTCAAATCTTCAGCTGAGGCAGCTTCGGCAGCCGCGACCTCCGAAGGTGTAATTTCAATATCTGTCCCTTCCGCAGACGCTGGTGTTTTTTGAGCTGCAGTTCTTGGCGGTGTCTTGTCAATTACCTCTGTCACAGTGATAATTCTTTGTTTCTTTGCTTTGATTGTTTTCTTCGATTTTTCGGGCTCCTTGTCCTTCTAAAAAACTTTGTCAGTTGAGGCCCCAGTGGACTTAGCTTCGCAGGTAAGGATTCAGTCATTACCTTCAGAATTGCCTCCACATCAGTGGCAGACGGTGATGCGGGGGATTTTTCTTCGTCGGATATTTTTCGTTTCGGAGAAGACGCTTTCCTTTTCTTTGGAATTTTCTTCTTTGGTGTCTCTTTTTCATCTTCGTTTGAGGCTTCGGTTTTCCTTTTCCTTTTCTAGCCTCCGGCACCTTTGTTCAGATTTTCATAGTCAGGGTATTCAAAATCCAAGGCGTCCAGCACTCGATTTAGCCTTCGCTTCGGACGGGTGCCGAAGGCTGCGGTCATCAATTGATCTTCTTTTTTGGAATAATTGCCAAGTATTTCATTGCACATTACTTCAATTGTATCTAGCCACTCTTGGCAAGGTGTTTTAAAGTACTTTTTAAACTTGAAATAGTAAGGTAAACGTACAAGTTCACCTTCTTTCTTTTCCCCCTGTAGCTTCGGCATTTCCCATTCTTTCAAACTGGGAAAAACTTTGAAAGCCAAAAACTCCTGAACCAGGTCCCTTGTGCTGATATGCTCTGCAATAATTCTGAATTCATTCATTGCTTGTTGTGTTGGACCTTCGGGTGTCATGTTGCAGCGAGGTCGGGTTTCTCCGAAGATTAGTTCGAGTGGACTTTGCACAAGCTTTTCCTTGTCGTCATCAACCTTGACATAGAACCACTCTGATTTCCAGCCTGCTGCCCATTTGCTTCGGTAGCTAATTACAGGAAACTTTGTGGTTTTCCGATAGGCGAAGTTATAGCAACCAAAATTGTCGTGCAATCCGTCCTTTCTAGCCTTCGTTTGATAATGCAACTCGTGAACCCGGCAAAAGCTGTCCGCAAATGGCTCCACTGCTTGGCTTCGGAGTGCCCAGATATAAACAATAAGCCTAACGATAGCGTTAGGGGTCAGCTGGTGAAAATAGATACCAAACCTCTTCAGTACCTCTGCAATAATCCCATGTAGGGGGAATCTTAATCCAGCCTTTAGAAAGCTTTTGAAAATAACAATTTCATCCTTCTCCGGCTTTGGGGTAGTCTCTTCTCCCCCGAAGCGCAATAGCTTCTTCTGATTTTCAGTAAAAAGCCCGATTTTACCATCTTGGACAGATCAGCCTTCGAAACAGTAGATTTCCCGAAGTCCAAGTGGCTGGGTTTGCTTGGCATGGCAATGCGATAATCATCTTCGGGATCAGTTTCCTCAATATCTTCTTCTTCTGCTTCAGCGATTGCTTGTTCTGCATCATCACTAGGAATCTTTTCCGAAGTCACTAGCCCGGATCGTTGCATGGCTTCGGAGATGGGAACAGTCTCCGAAGCTTCAGTTTCGTCCCCCTCACGCTCAACCCTGGTGGTAGAACGCACTCTGGCCATTTAATTATGAATTTGTGGAACTTTAATACTTTCTTCCTCCGAAGTTTTTTCTGACGAAGCAGGCTTCAAACTGGAGCTTCGTTCGATTCCGACAGACAAGCTTCGGCGACGGTTAAAAATTTTGGCAGCAAAACAGTGCAAATAGCAATGAATGCTGTGGTAACTTCACACCTACTTGTCTGTTTATATAGTACTGCAGGTAAGAAGGCGAAGCGCCAGGATTTTTACACCAGGCGGACACCCGCTCGCACTCGCTGCGTGGTGGACCGCAGAGACCGAACAGTAACTCTGCAAGGTGGGGCCGCTACACGCTGGGAAATTGAATCGTTTCTCGACAACGAGCTCAGGGAAGGTGTTTTTTAGACCTTCGGCGCTCCGAAGCTTAAGAGACTTTTTTCACGGATCAAGCTCGTTACGAAAAACGATCTAGCACCGCGAAAGGGGCTACTGTTGGGTCTATGCTTCGTCGCCGAAGGTCTTATAGGAAGAAGCGGTCTTCGGCTGAAGCTGTTTGTATAAGATGGCCGAAGGTTCCTCTTCGTGAAGCTTCGGTATTACAAACCGACTTAAAGATAGAATGACCTTTTAGTCCATAAAGGTCTGAGTCAATGTTGTAAGCTTTTATAAAGGGCATACTTGTAATTCCTCACAGGCTGCGTCCTGTGCCTATAAATAGTGAACAGTATTCCTTTACTGTTCACGCATTCTGGTGATTGCAATCGTATCTTCTGGAATCCAACCTTTGCCAAGGCAGAGGTATTATTGTATTCAATAATTCAATATATTAAGTAAATATAATATAATTTGTCTATGATTTATTTACCCCTTTTATACCTTTTTATTTTATGTTGTCTTACAGTATCTATTGAAATTTTATTACGAAGACTCAAGCTTCGTAATCATACTCTCATCAACCTTCGTCCAAGGTCCATTATCCTCAAGGGAATAATGTTTCATGGACGAAGGACGCTAGCATTTAACACTTTATGTTGCCTTGTTCTTAATTCATAGCATTTGAGAACAAGTCCTCAACATAAAGTAAAATAATCAAGTGCACAGAAGGCATGTAGATAGCACTTTCTCCAATGTATTTGTTAATAACAGCAATCGAAACAATTTGTTTTCTGCCATCATGCATGTAAGCAACAACATTTTGCACCTGAATTTTAGTCTTATGGCATGACATTCTTATCTCTAGAATTCGGGTGCTCTTTCCTAGACAATTTATTAGTAATTACCATGGTCTATAGTGTAGGTAAGACCGACTCTAATGGCTAGAGTACTGCACATATTTTTTTTTGTTTAGACAGGTAAGTTGTAGCTACTTAATTGGAGCTTCCTCGTCTAGGCCGTGGACGCATCCATTTTATGGAGTGCATCTGTGCATGGTCAATGGTCCCACTCACAAGAAAACCAAGAAGGCACCACCGCTTGCGCATATCTCCACCACTGGCTACTATCGCCGAAGCAGCTAACCAGGAAGAGACATTAGATATATATAGGCTATTCCTGCTGTCCCTGTTCCTCTGCGTGCGGCACCTCCTGGTTCATCTACGGCCTCCTTGGTCGTGACCCCTTCATCGTTGTATGCATTCGTTTCTCCATCTCTGTCGTGACCCTTCGAGCTAGTTGTCCATTAACACACCGGGCCGGCAGCGGCAGATTAGCACTCTGATGACGAGGACGGATGATCCTATCCGTTGCCGGGCCTCCACCGCTAGCTAGCTGTTGCCCTTTCGGTGTCCTCTCCCAGCCACGCGCACAATCCTGCCGTTGCCGAACGCCGAGCCATGATGCACGGGCACGGGCTCCAGCCTTCCACCAATGTCCAGCGTGGCCACTGCTGGCCACACTGGCCACCCACAGCCACAGCGCGCGCAAGTCGCAGCAACGCGACGTGCTCCCGCCACCGGGGACACCTGCACAGCGCATTGCTGCACTGTGCATGCAGGGTTGGACCAGTGCGAGCAGAGCAACAGTGCCGCGCTCTTTCTTGTCGCGACAGCGAACCCGGCCGCCAGCGCACCAGCGCGTTCGTGCAGTACACTTACGACTCTGATTGGACGCTAACGTCTCGAACGCATTCGTGGCTTAATTCGTGCAGATCCTGAACGGGTGCGGGAGCTTCCTGGGCCTGACGCAGCTGGTCCTATACGACGTCTACCAGAAAGAACAAGGGCCTACTTATATCCGACGGTCTATCGTCTATCTATGTCCGACGGTTTCTTTTGAGCCCGTCAGACATAATCTTACGTTCGATGGTCACTTATAGCCGACGGACATAAAATAACTACATCCGACGACCATCAGACCAACCGTCGGAATAAGGTTATGTACGACGGTTGTTCTGACGGTTGTCGGACATATGTCCGACAGCCGCCAAAGAAGTCGTCGGACATAAGCGGTTTTAATCTTGTCCCGAGCGTCGTTTTATTTCATTTCCTTACGCTGCCGCCGCGCCGTCCACATCCCCCGCGCCACCGACGCTGGCGCCCGCCCGCCCACAACACTGCTCGACGCCGTCGCCCGCGCCCACCCGCCGCCGAAGCTGCCCGACACCGGCGCCCGTGCCCACACACCACCGATGCTGCGCGACACCAGCGCCCGCGCTGGCCCTGCCCACGCTCGCCTCGCCAGCTCCAACGTCCCTACGTCCGGCTAACTGAGTAATTTTGTGGCTTTTAATATAATTTTGTATATGTATATAGATTGTTTGCTTGTAGTTATTTTTAGTATTAAATAATTTATTTGTTAAATATTGTTTAGTTTGTTATATCCGACGGCCTGCTTTTATTATGTATTTAAATTAGCTTGTTTTAGTTCATTTAGTTTAAACTTTTAATTTCCGAGGGTAATTATTATTCCCTCGAAAATAAGGTCATTTTATATGATTTAGGGTCCCGTGAAATAATTTTTCTATATAATATTGTATTGGTGTGGTTTATTAGTTTAACTACATAATAATTTATGATGGTTCTAGTTATTCGAAGTCTATCGTAGTGTCAACAAACGAAACCTAGATGTCACCCGTTTCGGGCCAACACACCTCACATGCGACGCATGTGAGGTGTGTTGGGCTGGAATTGTCCCTCTATTGGACAGCCTCGGGATGACCGACATAACCCGTGTTTTTGACAAATGCATGTGCTCTTGCGTAGTTTTGGCAGCATAACCCCTCTGTTCTCCAATTGCGCAATTTTCAAGCGTGTGAGTGGAGAACAACGGGGTTATGCTGCCAAAATTTCGCACGAGCACATGCCTTATCATAAACATGGGCTCATCAGTCACTCCTGGGTGGGTTTAAGACCTATTCTTTCCTACAGATGTAGGGGCGTGATTTACTTAACTAATCAAGTTAACGTCTTATATCTAGTATGGTGGAGGATCGTCGTTGGATGTATGAAGGTTGGAAGAAAAGAGGTGCTCTATCAAGTGAGTGGGTTGCCAAGACTGACGCGCTTCTCGACTATGCTTTTTCTCGGTCAAAGACTGGAACCGATGTTAGGTGCCCTTGTAGCAAGTGCCGAAACATTTATTTCCTTGACAGGAGGACTATGTCAATAGATCTTTGTAAGAACGGTTATATACCAGGCTATGAGGTGTGGGTGCACCACAGTGAGGACCCACCTCCTCATATTGTATTGGAAGTTCAGTCACAAAAAGAGAGGAACTACGATAGGATTGAAGAGATGCTTGACGATGTATGCCATGAGCTTCTACCCGTTGATTCTGAGAACCCCCATCAACCCTCCGATTATGAGGATCCTCCTGCGCTTGAGGTTCACATGTTCTTCGAGCTCCTTAAAGCTGCCGAAGAGCATTTGCACGAGCACACGCAAGTGACCGTCCTTGTGTTCGTGACTCGACTTATGGCTGTTAAGTCCACGTTTGCATTCTCAAACAACTGCTATAAGGAGCTTCTGAACTTGATCAGTGATGTACTTCCGGATAATCACAAGATGCCAAAGGACATGTACTAGTCCAAGAAGTTGTTCTCTGGTCTCGGTATGGACTACAAAAAAATCGATGTCTGTGACAATAATTGTATGCTTTTCTGGAATGAGACCGCGAGTGAGAAGAAGTTTACAATATGTGGTGAGCGTAGATTCGTAGAGGTTGAAACCGACGATGTTTGACTGTGACGACCGAGGTAGAACGTAAGCAGCTTCGTTACATGCCTCTTATACCTCGGTTGAAACGTTTATTCATCTCCAAGAATACAGTCAGCCACATGAGGTGGCACAAAGAAGGCGTACGTGAGAATCCAGATGTCATGGCACACCCGCTGATACAGATGCATGGAAGGCACTAGATGCCTTTGATTCTAGCTTTGCTGATGAAGTGCGGAATGTCCGCTTCAGTTTGGCAATAGATGATTTCTCGGATTTCAATCTAATTGCACCATCCTACTTATGCTAGCCCGTTTTTGCTGTTCCATACAACCTTCCACCAGCTCTTTGCATGAAATATGAATTTATTTTCTTGAGTCTTGTAATGCCTAGTCCGGATCATCCTGGAACAAAGATCGATGTGATGATGAGACCCCTGATTGAGGAATTGAAAATTTTGTGGGAAGGAGTCGAGGCGTACTATTGTTACAAGAAAAAGAAGTTCAACTAGAGAGCTGCATTTTTGTGGTCTATTCACGATTTTATGGCTTATGGTATCTTTGCTGGATGGAGTTGTCATGGGATTCTGACATGTCCGATATGCTGAAGACACTTTATGCTTCCGACTAAAGTTTGGTGGAAAGATATGTTACTTTGATTGCCATATATGTTTTTTGCTAGAGGATCACCCATTCATGTTTGATAGGAACGCTTTTAGAAAGGACATGATTGTGATGAGGGGACCACCCAAGCATCTTAGTGGTCCAGAGATTCTCGCGAGACTTAATGATTTGAAACTAAATGAACATGGAAATTGTTTTGAAGGTTTTGGAACCGAGCATAATTGGACTCACAAATGTGGTCTATGGGAACTCCCTTATGTGAAAGCCTTGATTCTAATGCATAACATTGATGTGACGCACCAGGAATGAAATATGGGTGAAAGCATTATCAGCACTTTCCTGAATATCACTGACAAAATAAAAGACAACCCTAAAGCTAGAAAAGACTTGGGCTTAATTTGTAGCCGACCAACTCTGGAGCTAGGAGAGAATGAGAAGAAGCCATGTGCTCCTTTCAGTCTTAAATCTAAAAGGAAGAAACAATTGATGAAATGGTTGAAACACTTAAAGTTCCGAAATGGTTATGTCGCGGGCTTTAGAAGGTCTGTGAATTTGAAGATGGGCAAGTTTTTCGAGTTGAAGAGTCATGTCTACCACATAATAATGGAAAGACTTCTTCCTGTTATGTTCAGTGGTTTTTGTAAAAAAAAATGATGCGATATTCCGAAGACGACTTTCTCTACCAGATATGGACACTATGAGTACTTGGTGATGTCTTTCGGGCTGACCAATGCCCCGGCATATTTCATGTATTTGATGAACTCAGTATTTATGCCAGAACTAGATAAGTTTGTGGTGGTTTTCATTGATGACATTCTGGTATATTCAAGAAGTGAACAGGAGCATACTATGCACTTGCATACAGTACTGCAAAGGCTACGCGATCATCGCTTATATGCTAAATTGTCCAAATGTGATTTCTGGCTGAGGGAAATTAAATTTTTGGGTCACACCATTTCTCAGGATGGGATATCTGTGGATCCTGAGAAAGTACAAGAAGTGATGAACTGGAAGCCTCCTACCACCGTACGGCAGATTCGGAGTTTTCTGGGATTGGCAGGGTATTATCGGCGATTTATTCCAGATTTCTCCAAGATTGCCAAGCCAATGACTGAATTGTTGAAGAAAGGGGTAAAGTATGAATGGAGTCAGAAATGTGAGGATGCCTTTCATACGTTGAGGCAGCATCTGACAACGGCACCCGTGCTAGCACAGCCTGACAACACAAAACCCTTTGAGGTTTATTTTGATGCTTCAGGCACCGGATTGGGATGTGTTTTGATGCAGGACAACAGGGTTATTGCTTATGCATCCCGAGCACTCAGGCCTCATGAGCAGAATTACCCCACCCATGATCTGGAGTTAGCAGCCGTTGTTCATGCTCTGAAGATATGGAGACATTATTTGATGGGAGCTCATTGTAATATCTATACTGACCACAAGAGTCTCAAGTATATTTTCACTCAGGTGGATCTAAATATGAGGCGGAGAAGATGGTTGGAATTGATCAAAGACTATGATTAAGAAGTGCATTACCATCCGGGCAAGGCCAATGTTGTGGCAGATGCCTTAAGTCGAAAGGCCCAGTGCAACTGTGTAACTATGGACCCCAAGGTCGCCACTCTGTGTGACGAGTTATGCAAGCTGAACCTAGAAGTTGTTTCCTCAGGTACCTTGAATTATATCTCAGTGGAGCCCACTTTACATGAGCAGATAATTATGGCCTAGATTGGTGACAAGGCTGTTCAAGTCATTAGGGATATGTTAAAACAAAAGGTGGATAAGTACAATGCTTTTGTCAGGACAGCAAGGGAGTTCTATGGTTTGGAGACCGATTGGTTGTTCCTAAGAATTCCGAACTCACGAAGAAAATATTGGATGAAGCTCATCTTTCCAAATTTTCCATGCACCCCGGCAGTAACAAGATGTATCATGATCTCAGATCCTTGTATTGGTGGACCAGGATGAAGAGGGAAATTGCTAAGTATATATATCCGAATGCGACACTTGCCAAAGAGTCAAGGCCAGTCATTTGAAGGTAGCAGGTACCTTACAACCCCTTCCCATACCATCTTGGAAATGGGAGTACCTCGGCATGGATTTTATTGTGGGTTTACCCAACACATCCCAAAACCATGATTCTATTTGGGTCATTGTGGATAGGTTAACCAAGACAACTCATTTCTTGCCGGTACATACCACCCACAGGGCGGAGAAGTATGCAGAAATCTATATTGACCAGATAGTGCATTTGCATGGAATACCAAGGACTATCGTGTCAGACAGAGGAGCACCGTTCGTAGCACGTTTCTGGGAGCAGTTGCAAGAGTCACTTGGAACCCATGTAATAAGAAGCTCAGCGTACCATCCTCAGACAGATGGTCACACAGAAAGGGTAAATCAGATTTTGGAAGACATGTTGAGGGCATGTGTGCTGCACTATGGGAAGAATTGGGACAAGTGCCTTTCCTTGGCGGAATTCTCTTATAACAACAACTACCAGTCCATCCTAAAGATGGCACCGTTCGAGGCCTTGAATGGGAGAAGGTGTAGAACACCGCTAAATTGGTCACAAGCTGGAGAGAGGGAAATATTTGGACCTGACCAAGTACTTGAAGCCGAGGAGAAAGTCAGAATCATTAAGAAGAACCTAGAAGCTGTTCAGGCCAGACAAAAGAGCTATCATGACAAGAGGAGGAAGCCTCTACAATTTGAAGTGGGAGATTATGTTTATCTTAAGGTGTCACCCACCAAAGGTGTTCAGAGATTTGGAATCAGGGGCAAGTTAGCTCCTCGCTATATTGGGCCCTATGAAATCAAAGAGACTTGTGGACCTGTAGCCTACCAATTGAAGTTACCCCCTCATATGTCAGCAGTTCATGATGTGTTCCACGTGTCTCAGCTACGAAAGTGTGTCCGCTTACCCACGGAAGTGCTACCTGAACCAGAATTGGAGATAGAGCCAGACTTGTCTTATCAAGAGCACCCCATCAGGATATTGGACCAAAAGGAAAGATCAACTCGAGCAAGGTCAATTCAAATGTATAAGATTCCGTGGAGCAACCACACAGAAGAAGAGGCTACGTGGGAGACTGAGGATTTTCTACGATCTCACTTCCCCAACTTTCTGCCTAAAGGAGTCAGTACGTAACCCAAAACACCCACCCCCGCCTACCCTTTGAATCTAAATATAAGAAAAACCTAGTTCATAAGAGTAGAGTAAGTTGAGGAAAGAAATCTAGAAGGACTTCCTTCTGAAGTTGCAAAGAGGATGACATTCGAAGAGCAGTTAACTAGAGAAACTCAGTTAAAGGAAATTGCAACACCCCAACTTACACCTTCTTGGTACCCCACTAAAGGATCCCTACCCAATCTCGAGACGAGATTCCTTTAAGGGGGGAAGGCTGTAACACCCCAAGTGTTACACAAGGCCCTGGCCCACTACATGCACTCATGGCCTATTATCACATGTGTTTAAGTAGAGGAGAAGGAGCACCAAAACTTTAGAAACCAAGGAGTAATTAAGGAATGATCATGACAACAGAAATACCCAAGATTTTCATACATCTTCACCTTGGAAGAAGTGGCTCAAACCTTAGACCCCTTCTTGAGCCATTAGACCTCCAAGCATGGGATTAGTGGGAAAGCTATGCAAATGACCCTATCATGACTTAAACCCTTTACCAAAGTTGAAGTACATTAATATATCTACAAGAAATAGTAAAGAAAGTATTCCAAAAAGGTCCCACAAAATTCTCAAATTCAGCCCCCAAGTGAAGAACACTCAAGAGCAACCAATTTTTCTCTAAGTCAAAAATCAGCCTTCTTCCAAAGATCCTAGATGTTCACCTAGTTGCTGGCGCCAAATCCATGAGGTCCCATTGACAAAAAGAGCCAAATTACCTAAGGCACACACTGGACAAGTTTGAACCAAATCCAAGATCGTTTGACACGAGTTGACTCCTGTTTTGTCTCAGGATGAACAGTGCCGACAGACCCATCTTGGTGCCCGCATATCTACCAAGTCAGGGCATATCTTCCCTTGGAACTCACATGAACTAGGTAGCCCTAGGTGCAGGGAAGAGATCTCACCATAGTCTTATGGCGAGATTCGCACGTTTGGCTGCTCAGCAAGGGCTAGAACACGGGAAGAAGGAAATGACCACTTGTTCGACGCGTCCTGGCGACGCCAGAGCACGCCCCGACGCTCGGCCCCGCGCGTGCCGCGCCGCGCCAAGCAAGACCCCGTGCCCATGCCCATGCCCGTGCCCGCGCTCGTGCCTATAAAGTCAACCCCGGCCTTGACCGTACACCCCCGCTCACTCTCCACCCCGCCGGAGCGCAAGTTCACCGGCGATCGCTCTGCGCATGGCGTGCCAGCGGCCGCCCGAGACCCGACCACCATAGACCGGCCACCCTAGCCATTCCCCGCCCCGTCTGACCCTCGGGATAGCCTCTGCGTGCCTCGGTGAAGTTTCTAGAGCCAGGAATCAAACTATACCTCGCCGGAGACTCCGGATCGACCTCGCCGGACTTCACCCGACCGCCGGCGTACGTAGACCGAGCTCCACAGTGAGTCTTTCTTCGATTCCTTGCACGAGTAGCATCCTTCGCACCCCGTGAAGCTCCTTGTGCCATTGGATTGAACTCTACTGCCGTGAGCAGGCCGGAGCGCACGCCACCGACGAGCCCGCCCGCCTGCGCACCTGGCCCGACCGATTCCGGCCATCACCGTCGACGAGCCTTACCTCAACGTGATCGCCAGGACTTCCCGGAGCTAACCCCGCCCTTCGCCGGACCTCCCTCGCTGCCGGTAAGCCGCGCCGCCCTGTTTACTTCCGCGGTTACTGTTTCAAAGAGGGGAGGGATCTCAGGGAGAAAGAAGAAGAAGCAGGGGGTTTTTTTGAATAGTCCGAGAATGTGAATAGTTCCGCAGGGGCATAAGCTAAAGATTTGGTTTCGGAAAAGCCCAGGGGTCTCGGTGTAAACTAGTTTTTCATAAAACCTTTAAACATTATTCATTTAAATGTAGAAAGAGCTTGTAAAATTCATAACTTCAGTTTTATCCAACCAAATTTATTCAAACCAATTTTGCTAGGTTCCAAATAAGGTGAACTATTTAGGAAAAATACCAAACACCCTAAGTATTGCAGAAGATTTTAAGGTTTAGATTTAATTAGTAAACTGACCAAAAGGTAAATAAAGAAGGGAAAAATAGCTACACTTTTAGACTGGGGTTAAGAAAAATTAGAGAGGTACTTAACCACTCCCTAGCCTGTTTAAAAATATAAAACCCCTCAGTACACTAGATTAAGGAAGGGTTTACCATTTAAACTCACTTTGACTCAAAGTTAAAGAAAATAGAAAAGGGAGATTAAAATAAGAACCAGGGGCAACCACATTTTTGCTAGTTTACTTCATTCACATAGTTCACTGGAAAATTTTGCTAAGCCCTCTGTTAGTACAAAAGAAATGCACTACCTTTTATTTCATGAAAACAATGAGAACTTAGAAAAATCCTAGAAAAAAAATCCTGAAGAGAACCCACCCCAATCCTTGGGATAACTAATAATATGCTAGTCTGAATCTAGGAAAAATATAAGTACAGTTGTTTGACATTTTTCAAATGACAAGTTAGTTATAAGTGCATTTTTGGCATTAAACTTTAGAAAATCACAACCAAATACCCAGTGGGTCTTTTGCTGTAAATTTTAACACAAAGACCTATTATCACTTAGGAATCATGGAAAAAATAAAATTTAGTACAGAAACCTCACCTAAAGCAGAGCTATAGTTTAAAGTGCCCTTTTACCCTTACTTTTGTTAATTTTGCACAAGGAGCATCTGAATTAATTTCAACCTCAAATTTTTGGAATAAACCAAAGAGGTCAATGTTTACCCACTGTAAGTTTTATAACATTTTTGGAAAATGTTAACTTGCCATGATAGTGTAAAGGCACTCACTAAGAAGCATAATTGAAAGTAAAATAAGAAATTTGAAAAGAATAGTGGCGTGCAACCTTAAATCTTCTAAGAGCCAAAACAAACCTCTAAAGGATGACTGAAATTTTAATTTATTCAAGACCCTAAAATGAATGTATGAAACCCTTAAGGCTAACCAAAGAAAACCCTAGTATACCCCTATTTTAATACTGTTTCACTATGCTTCGTGTTTCCAAAATGCCATATCATTAATACGCACACATCTTATTCATTGCATTCGATAGACTGTAATCTCGCTGACGGGGAGTACATCCTCGTTCTAGAGCAAGGAGCTGCTCAGGAGGTAGCCCAGGAGCCAGCACCAGAGCCTGCCATCGAGGATCTGCCTACCCCAGCTTTGGAAGGCAAGCCCCGGTTTTATGCATAACCCTTATTATATATGTTATTTTACTGCACTTAATGATTGTAGGCTTGTACTGTGCACTTAAGTGTAGGAGTTGTTTGAAACCCTAGTTGCATGAACTCAGGATTCCTTTGAGATGGATACTAGTATGCTAGGTCGAGTAGCTGCTTTACTAATTAGGGATCTCGGTAGAAGTCGAGTGATTTTTCTAGCACTCGCGCGAGGTCAGGAATTGGTTGTATCCATTTTGATATCGTAATAATGGAGGTCTGTGAACAACGGTCCATGGGGACGCATTGTCTACAAGATAGAAATTGGAATAAGGATTAAGGTGTGGTTCCGTGTGTAAAGCGTTTGAACATACTAAACACATGCCGAGAAATATGGTAAATCGGTAAGCCTAGTACCTGAGTGAACCTACCCGCAGATTGCGCTCCTCACGCGACCTAAGACGTGGTCTCCCATTCCGGTTATGGTGGGTACAAGTGCGGTCACTGCACGACGGCAGTCGGGGTAAGTGAGGCATTGCACGCCAAGGCGGTGAGCCCCTTTCTGTTGACGGGGAATCGATGGGGACGGTTGATATGTGTGGGGACGGAGTGCCTCGCCACGTCATGTGTTTAGGTTTACCTTGCAAGGATAAAAAACTCGATTCAAATCGTCTGCTTCTCGCAGCTAATGAGACTGCTTGATCCATGCTGCTACATTGACTAACAAGTGGAAATGTGTTGCTTTGGCAAAAGATGTTGATTGCTAAATGTTTGATACCATGTATGATTAGATAGATACACATTTAGTCTTAAGAGAGTCACACTAAAACTTGAAAAGCTAAACTTGATTTTAGACTCAGCTAGTGCTTTTGGCAAACCAAACCCCTCAGCCAAACAGCGCATGTCTAGAGGTAGAGGAGTAGACTCCTCACACCGGGTAAGTCTAGCTGAGTATTAGTATACTCAGCCTTGCTTGTGGCATAATTTTTACAGGATATCTGGAGGACATGGTTGCTGGCGTGACTTGGCCGTCCATCTTGCCACCGGGGTGGACAGTCTAGTGGGACCCGACCTCGGCAGAGGAGGAGCATGAGGAGTGATGGGCCAGGCTTCCCCATCCCTCTGTTTATTTACCGTTAGTTATATTCCGCTACATTCCGAACAATGATCACTACTTTTGAAAAACTCCGATGATGTTGTAATAAATTAAGTACTCCTTAATGTATGGTTTATGTTTTATTGCATTTGCTATGTGCATCACCTTCAAGTGAGTACGTGGTACTTGATCCTGTTAGTGGCCTCGTCGGACAAGATCCGAGGGACTGATGTTTTATTCCTATTTAAGTGTGGTATTGCCTTTAAGGTGGGACTTAGGCACTTAAGTTGGAATAACTCGGGCGGTTCCACCACACAGAACACCTCACAATCTTCGGGGCAATAGCAAAGCTCTTTCAGGCCACCAGCTCCAAGGGGCAGAGGCGCTAGGGGCTTCGGAGCAAGATATGGGGATCATCCCAGGAAAATCTATTGCTTATTCTGTGGTGAGGACAAAGGCCATACTACAAGAATGTGCCAAATCACCATTCTGAAGCAAATGGAGATCGCAGAAGCCGAAGCTCGGCAGAATCAGTCAAAGCAGGTCTTGCACACCGCTTCGTGCCATTCTCCCTACATACCAGAATATGTGGGCAATCATCCTGCAACTTCTGTTGCTTCGGCTAGCTATTCACAGGCTTCCTGGCCACAGCTCCCACCACCACCACCACCACTGCAACCTACCTATTCCCGAAGCCAGCAGCCAGAAGGGCGCCAGCACTCCCAACAGCAACGTGAATTCAAGGAGGAATCTGAAGCTCGCACAGTCAACAGTACTGTGCCAGAATCAAAGCACATTTATTGAGCGATATCCTACCTCTGAAATACATTTATGCTCTATGTCATTTTGATTTTCAATAAGCAACAAGTAATGTAAATCTAGTTTTAATTCCCTGTAATAATTTCGCTTATATCAAAATGGAATACATCTTCTTCACAGACTTACGAAGCTCAAAAATTACCGAAGCTCAAAAGTCGTTCCTAAGGGAATGCAGAGCTAAAAACTACCGAAACTACAAAAAGTCGTTCCTAAGGGAGCGCAGCGTAAGTTTTGCCGAAGCTACAAAAAAGTCGTTCCTAAGGGAGCGCAGTGTAAGTTTTCTACTCAAAAGTCGTTCCAAAGGGAATGCAGAGCCAAATACCGCCGAAATATAAGGCGAAGAAGTTCAAAAGACGTTCCTAAGGGGATGCATAACTTATACCGCCAAAATAGAAGGCGAAGAAGTTCAAAAGACATTCCTAAGGGGATGTAGAACTTACACCGAAAAATAAATGGTGAAGCCGAAAAATAAACGACAAAGAGATTCCAGTCGTTCCTAAGGGAATATAGAGATTGTGTGTTCCAGAGTGGGAGTGTGAGTATGTGTCTTCGACATTCATTACCATTTTGCATCATATCATCATATCATTTCGCATATCATCACATCATACATCATATCACATCAATGACACAAGAATGGAATACAGAGCCGATTTTCAGAAAAATATTGTCAAAGTTACACGAAGTAAGCTTCGAATTACAGCTTCGTCAGCCTGCACACAAAAGAGGGATCTCTCTTTCCGAAGCATGGATATCTTTATTTTTACAAACTACGGATCTTCTTTCTTTATGAAGCATGAAAAGAAGGGAAGGTGTTTTTTCGCCGAAGGCTCAAAAACGGTATGTATGTAAGTTTCATGCATCGTAAAGAAATAGATTATAATAATTCACATATTCGATCCAAAGTTACACACATCAAATATTACAGCTTCGTTACAATAAAAAGAATAATGTCCATTCTAGTGTCTCTTACATCGACCATTTAAAAATGTTTTTACAATAAGTGCTACTCTTCTTTCAGGATTTTCTCCGCAACTTCATTTAGCAATTTATTGACGACTTCGTCAACAATAGATTCAGCCATATTAATGATCTCTAGTGCTTCCTTCGTTTCTGGATCGGCCAGGGGATCGTACGGTTTCGGCGGCGGAGATAATTCAGCTAAAATAGGAAAAAGTAAATCAGTCCGAAGCCATAAAAACCAATGCCGAAGCTAAAAGTCAAGAAACAATACCTATACGTTTTTCACGCTCTGCAGCTTCTTCAGCTTGCCTCGCTTCTATCCGGGCGTCATGGGTGGCTTTTTCACTTTTCTTTATAATTTCATGAGCCATCTCTCGGCCACCATTCATCCAGACATTATTATAGAATTTTCCACCCATCAAGGTTGCTTCAGCTGAAGGATCCTTCTTGTCATCTGCGAAGAAGGCAGCTTCGGCCCGGGCCATAGTCTTGATGTGATCACATCCCGCCTTCTCCAAGATAGCTGAAATCCCCTGTGCACCAGAAAATGCACAGACATCCCCGCGATCACTTAAGATTTCTTCGAAGCTCTCGGTCTCCCCACTTATCCATTCAAGAACGCCTTCGGGGTCGCCTCGTATTAAGTTTTCTTCGGTAAAGTAGGCGCCCACGTTGGCGAAACTGGTTTTTATTTTCTTCACACAGCCCAAGGATTTTTCAAAGCATCTTTCCTTGGATGTGCGAAGTTCTTCAACGTTTTTCTCTAAATGATTTTTCCAATATTCGCTGATTTCTCGATTAGCTTCTGCAAGCGCGCATTTTTCTTTAGCTTCGGCTAGTTGCCTCTGAAGGTCTTCAATTTCAATCTTTTGGGCTTTGGCCTGGGCTTTGAAGCTAGCTTCATCTTCTTTGACTTTGTTAACCAGAGAGAATAAGATTTTGTCTTTTTCAAGACCTTCGTTTCTCAGTTCAATTACCTCTGAACGAAGGTTGTTCAGGGCCATTGTATAGCCTTCACCCTCTATATTTTTCTGTGCCCTAAGGGCATTACTAAGAATCAAGCCCTGCAAGTGGAGGAAAAAATAAGTATGACAAATAAAATACCTCATTTTCAAATTTAGAAGTAGTTTTTATACCTTTATGCTATTGTATGCTAGGCTGTCAGCAAGTTCGTACTTCGATAAAATCGAAAGACCGTCTTCCAGCTTCGGGAATCCGATGCTTTTACCTATCTCCCGGCAAACGGATATTTCTTTGTTATCCGGGAGACAGTATAAAAAATATTCTTCGCCACTGCCATTGAACACTAACGCCCCCTTCGGATATTTCAATTTTTGGGCATAGTGTTGTGCTTCTAACATTTCGTCTTGGGATAGTACCTTTCCCGAAGCATGGCGAATAACGTAGTCAATACTTTTGTTCGACGCTTCAGGACCAGGAGCTTCGATCTTTTCAGTTGCAATCCGCTCTGTTGACTTTTCCTTAGGGTCAGCACGCTTTATCTCGGTGGGCACTGAAGGCCCAGCTTCGATTTCAGCCTGAATTGTTGCAGCTTCGACTTATGCCTACTTAGTATCAGCTTCGGGTTGCGCCTTGGAAGCTTCGGCAACTTTCCTTGTAAGAGCAGGACTCAAGGTTTTTGTTGTTTCTAATACAACATCCAGCACATTTGCTATCCTTCTCCTCTTAGGAGTTGCGGTAGAACCCTTTTGTACCATCGGCACTGTTGCCTCTGTTGGAGGGCTCAAAATCTCTGGCATTTTCGTTATTTCTTCAATTTTGGCCATTCAGGCTTATCAACCTTCCTCTCAACTAGCTCGACTGAAACTAACTTCGGCATTACAGCCGGCTTTTCATTGCTCTGCGTAGGTGGAGCAGTTTCTTTTGTTTCGACAACTGAAGAGGCCCCTTCGCCAAATTTAGGTATCACGACCGGTTAAATGTAACGCAGCCGGTGAGTTAGAACCTTTATCTTCTTGCCCTTTGGCTCAGCTGTGATGGCCAAAGCAGCAACCTTTCCAGAAGCAGCAATCTTTCTTTTTACCCCTTGCCCTCGCAACAGGTAACAATAGTCAGGGTATACGAAGCCAATAGCATCAAATACCCTGTTCAACCTTTTCTTATTCCGACCACAGAAGGCTGCGGACAAGGCGTTGTCCTCGGTCTTGGAATACGCCCCAAGTAACTCGTCGCTAGTAGCTTCAATGCACTTCAGCCAATCATCATTTGGTTCATAAAACTTATCCCCAAACTTGAAGGTATACTTCAGCCGGACCAAACCACCTTCGCTAGAGTCAGTGATGATCTCCTTCAGCATGTCCCAGCTCTCCACAAGTGGCCATACCCAAAAGGCTATATGTTCTTGAATTAAATCTCTTGTGCCAATAAAGGAGCAAACAGTGTTGAAGGCCTTCTCACACGCTTCAACTGTCTCATCAATTTCTATCTTCAGCCTTCGAAGGCCGAAACAGGACCAA
The DNA here is from genome assembly GCA_029449295.1 of Zea luxurians. Lineage (NCBI taxonomy): Eukaryota > Viridiplantae > Streptophyta > Magnoliopsida > Poales > Poaceae > Zea > Zea luxurians. The sequence goes on along the minus strand of JAOPSE010000005.1, from coordinate 3,361,996 downwards.
ATGGGGCGCATGATGACTTCCTAAATGTCTTCCCTTGTTTTCAAATCATTCTTCACATAAAACCATTCTTACATCCAAGCTCTGGGCCATCTCTTCCGAAATGTTGGCACTGAGTGGCTTGTGTTGGGGCGAGCGATAAATCCATAACAACCGAAGTTGTTGTGGTACTGTTCTTTACCCGTGGCCTTCGTCTCATATATAAGTTCGTGCATACTGCAGAAGCACTTCGCGCTTGGCTCTAGCCCTTGACTCCTTACTGCCCAGACAAAAACCCTCATCCTTATTATAGCTTTGGGGGTAATCTGATGGAGGAAGATCTGGTAGATTTTCAACACTTCAACTACAAACTTGCTCAAAGGGAACCGAAGCCCAGCCTTAAAGAAGCTTCGGTAAATTACAACTTCATTTTCCTCAGGGGCAGGGACGTTGTTATCTCCACCAGCCCTCACAATAAACATGTCTCGAAAGTACCTTCCTCTCATGTTCTCAAGATGACTCTGTTTTATGATCGATTTCCCGAAGATTGAATGACTTGTCCGCCAGGGTCGATCCTCAGAATCTTCATCCCCACTTTCCACATCATAGCTATCGCTGTCACCAGTATCTTCAGATAAACCTTCCAATATCTCTTTAGTAATTTTCTGTGTTTGTTTTGCCATCGACTCAACAAATCCAGCAACATAAGGATCTACAACCTTCTTCTCCTCAAACAGCTTCGCCTTTTTAGTCAGCTTCGTCTCCACAATAACCTTCTTTTCCTGGGACAATTTTTCTCCAGACATGGTGAAAACGCGTCTTTTAAACCAAAACTCAGAGAGCTTGGAAATCTAGCGAGCGCTAGTGAGCAGGAATTAAAAGATTGAGAAAATAATGCAAATGGCAGAAACAGCGTATCAAATGCAGCTGGTGTGAGTTCCTATTTATACGCCCAGCGCACTGCAAAATGGAGGGCCCCGTCTGTCATTGATTATTGCTATTCTAGCAAAGGGAAGGTGTTTTTTGGACCTTCGGCATAAGGCCTTCGTCTATGTCGCAGTCTGAATTCGTTATCTTAACAAATTAATACTGCGAGGGGCTACTGTTGGGGGCCTTCGTCTTCCGAAGGTCCTCAAAAACATGATTTAACAATGCTTCCCAAGTGTAATATGTGAACAGGTACCTTCAAACTCGGGTTAAAATCGTATACGATGTAAAGAGCATGGTCGAGACAAAGGCTGATGTTGCTCCGAAGCTATGCACAAGGGAGCTTCGGCTCAATGGCGGAAAAAGGAACCGACTTAAAGGGGAAAAGGCTATTTAGTCCTCGATGGGTTGTCCATAAGTCAATAGTAAATATAAAGGGCATGAATGTAATTTTACACAGGCTGCGTCCTGTGCCTATAAATAGATGAACAGTACCCCCGTACTGTTCACGCTGACTTGTATTCATTTGTGCGTCACGCTTGGACTTTTACCTTCTGTCAAGCCGAAGGTACAAAATGTAATTCAATATTGTTTTCGTTTATCCATGTTAATATAAAGAAGATATATTAATAATGTCATATGGTTATTCATGTTGTCTGTTATATTTCATATGCTTCTTCTTTCATTAACATATACGGCGATGATGAAGGTATGTCCTTCATGACCTTCGTCTGAAGATCATTATATCCTAAGGGAAATAATGCTTCGAAGGACGAAGGACCTTTAACCATTAACATTTGTGTTGCCTTGTTCTTAACTCATAGCATTTGAGAACAAGTCCCCAATAGGGAGGGTGTTTTGCCTCCCGTAATGTAATAAAAAGTTCCACACTCAAACACCCGGTTATGTAATAACTACTCTTTCTATATTTTTGGTATGAATGTAAATTATATTATTGTAATCCTTTCTGCTCATTATCTGATCTTGTGTAATGTATGCGTGATGGGTTAAGAGCTCTTGGACGACATGATGGAGATACAAATAACCGAACTTGCCGAGTCATTATGCACGCCTGCATGATTGTCTGAGGTCCTTAGGAAAGGACATCTGTAGGTGGGCCTAATACCTTGGAAGGTTCTGCCACAGCTGGTATCGGAGCGAATCCCGTCTCTTCGGACATTACGTATTACTTCAAAATATTTTTAAAATACTTACCTTGAAACATTCTTTCATTCTGATCTTGCCACTTTCTGGTAGTAACTTATCTTTTAAAGCCGGGTAACAGAGTGCCAAATAATAGTATATGTAGGAGATAGGGGATCAACAAAAAAAGTTGGTTCCATAATCATTAGGTCATGCATGCATCATGTTCAAACTATACTAAATAAATCTTTCCCTCTTATGGAAGTATGGCGCGCACCAAGACTACCCAACGAAAGGCAACCGGACCTCGTGGTGTGCCCTGGCACCAGTTGGCTCCTCGACATGAGGGGAGCAGTAGTGGAAGCAATGATCCAATAGGGGATCTAGAAGCCAGTGTGGAACGACTCACGTCAGAACTACGCCATGGAAATAGGGAGCGTGCGCGAGATAGCCACCGCATTGTTGAGCTGTCGGCGGAGGTTAATCGCTTGCAGTAGGAAATAGTGGAACGAGACACGACCATCGATTGGGCCGTAAATTCGCGCTCTTTCGCTTGGAATTGCGAAGCAAATTCTAAAGCCCGCATGGTGGAACTAAGCATAGCCCTGGAGAACCTGCAAGCATACTGTAACACTCTGCTTGAAGAGGTGCACGTGTTATACGACCGGCTGCATCCGAATGTACCACCAGAGGTTGCAGCAATGGGAGTCAGAACATCTGGAGCAGCTAGTGGAGGACCTTATGGGGATTTGGATCTTTTTGGAGCCCCTTCTTCCATGAACCTCACAGATGAACGTTCTCCCGAAGCTGGCAGTGTAGCGGGAGCGGCCACAAACGAAGATAATTAGAGTAGTGTAGTATAAGTGGTGTCCTTATGTAAATTAAATAAGGAAGTTGAGTTGTACTAATGAGTATGTATAATTAGTACTAGTTTGGCATAATGTAACAAAGGTGGTGTACTTTCGGCATGTAATAATCAAGTATATTTTTCTTCCTCAGATGCCATCAAGAAGTTCCCGCGATGGGGAGGAAACTCCGAACCCGCCACCTATACCTCCCACATTGGTGAACGCTATCGCTGTCTTAGTTAATGCTACCGCTGACAACACACGTTTCCTGCGTGAATTGGCGAGGAATCAGTTTTAGCAACATGGAGGTAGAGGTCAACCTCAAGGGCCCCGAGACACCATGTACTTAGAGTTTTCTGAAAACTCGTCCACTGCTTTTTGTCAAAGCAGAAGAACCTTTGGAAGCGAATGAATGGATACGGGTTATAGAGCAAAAATTTAGATTGATCCGATGTACCGAAACGCAGAAGCCCCTGTTCGCTGCCCAACAATTGAGAGGTCCTGCCAGCACCTGATGGGCAAATTTTGCAACTATTCAGCCTATCGGACATCTGGTCACGTGGGCAGAATTCAAGCAGGCGTTCAAGGAACATTATATTCTAGAAGGGGTTTTACAGATGAAGCTGGAGGAGTTTATACGTTTAAAGAAAGGGGAGACTCGGTAATGCAATATCTCAACAAGTTCAATCATCTCTCCTAGTATGCCATAGATCAAGTGGACACATATTTGAAGAAGAAAAATTGCTTCATGAGAGGTTTGAATGATCGACTCCAGTGCAAAATGGCCACATGCCTGGATCTCACTTATAGCAGAGCCATAAGCACAACACTGTTAGTGGAAGCTAAGAATTTGGGACAAGGAAAAACAAAGAGATATGGGGGTGAAGGATCGTCTCAAGGGTCTGAAAAGCAGTCAAGGTTGGTTATTCGTCCTTTCAACCCAAATCGCTCTTCTCATCTGTGGCGGAACCGCCCGAATTATTCCAACTTAAGTGCCTAAGTCCCACCTTAAAGGCTAGACCACACTTAAATGTGAATAAAATGTCAGTCCCTCGGATCTAGTCCGACGAGGCCACTAACAGTATCAAGTAACACGTACTCACTCGATGGTGAGGCACAGAGAAAATACAATAAAACATAAAACCAAAAATTAAGGAGTAATTAATTTATTACAACACCATCGGAGTGTTAACAAAAGCCGTGATCATTGTTCGAAATGCAGCGGAATAAAACTAATGATAAATAAACGGAGAGATGGGGAAGCCTGTCCGATCACTCCTCATGCTCCTCCTCTGCTGAGGTAGGGTCCCACTCGACTGTCCAACCCGGTGGCAAGATGGACGACCAAGTCACTCCAGCAACCATGTCCTCCAGAGAACCTGTAAAAATTATGCCACAAGCAAGGCTGAGTATACTAATACTCAGCTAGACTTACCCGATGTGAGGAGTCTACTCCTCTACCTCTAGACATGCAGTTGTTTGGCTGAGGGGTTGGGTTTGCTGAAAGCACTAGCTGAGTCTAAAATCAAGTTTTAGCTTTTTCAAGTTTTAGTGTGACTCTCTTAAGACTAAAGGTGTACCTATCTAATCATACATGGTATCAAACATTTAGCAATCGATAACTTTTGCCAAGTCATCACATTTCCACTTGTTACTCAATGTAGCAGCATGGATCAAGCAGTCTCATTAGCTGCGAGAAGCAGACGATTCGAATCGAGTTTCAACCTTGCAAGGTAAACCTAAACACACGACGTGGCGAGGCACTCCGTCCCAAAACATATCAACCGTCCCCATCGATTCCCTGGCAACAGAAAGGGGCTCACCGCCTTGGCGTACAATGCCTCACTGACCCCGATTGCCATCATGCAGTGACCGCACTTTTACCCACCATAACTGGAATGGGAGACCATGTCTTAGGTCGCGTGAGGAGGGCAATCTATGGGCAGGTTCACTCAGGTACTAGGCTTACTAATTTACCATATTTCTCGGCATATGTTTAGTACGTTCAAATGCTTGACACACGGTACCACACCTTAATCCTTATTCCAATTTCCGTCTTGTAGACGACGCATCCCCATGGACCGTTGTCAACAGACCATCATCATTCCAATATAAAATCGATACAATCAATTCCTGACCTCGCGCGAGTGCTAGAAAATCACTCGACTGCTACCAAGATCCCTACTAGTAAAGGAGCTACTCGACCTAGCATACTAGTATCCATCTCAAAAAGGAATCCTGAGTCATGCAACTAAAGTTCCAAACAACTCCTACTCTTAAGTGCATATTACAAACCAACAAACAATAAGTGTAGTAAAATGGCATAATAAGTAGGTTATGCATAAAACCGGGGCTTGCCTTCCAAAGCTGGGGCAGGCAGATCCTCAATGGCAGGCTCTGGTGCTGGATCCTGGGCTACCTCCTGAGCAACTCCTTGCTCCGGCACGAGGATGTACTCCCCGTCATCGAGATTATAGTCTATCAAATGCAATGAACACTACAGGAAACTGGTTAAAGAACGTGGGTGAAAAACCGTCGAACTTAATGTAATAAGCCGTCGAACTTACCGTAAGAACGTGGGTTTACCGACGAATATAGCCGACGGCGATTTTTGGACGAACTTAGAGAAGTAAGTTCGACGGGGCCGTCGAACTTAACATTAAGAACGTGGGTACCGTCGAACTTAATGTTAAGAACGTGTGTTTTTAAGTTCGACTGGGCCGTCGAATTTTTTCCCATAAGTTCGACGGCACCCACGTTCTTACGGTTAAGTTCGACGGGGCCACGTGGCCGTCGAACTTATGTGTCCTGCTTGGGTCTGCGAGGAGTGCACAATAAGTTCGACGGTACCCACGTTCTTAACCTTAAGAACGTGGGTACCCACGTTCTTAACCCTTTTCCAGAAAAAAATAAAAAATACATAAATGAAAAATTAGACACACATAATATCACATGCAACACAGAATATCACATACAATACAGATTTCAAACACATTGATATATGTTCATAAATAAGAAATAAACAAAAATTAGACAACATATTCTCATGCATAAGGAGACAGAAATTGGTATGACTAAATTATGCAATATTAGATATCCTTAATCAAGTGTTTCAGCATTTGTTCTTTAATATTAAATATGCCATAAACAAGCATTGCACGATGTTAAAACCTCTAATTAAGCATTGGTATCTAATTCAAATATGCTTGATTAAGTAACATTAGACAGATTTTTCAAAGAAGAATGACTATTACGTAATAACAAGAGAAAATTCAAACGGAGCTCTGACCAAACAGAGACTCCACGCCTTGATAAAGCACTCTCAATGGGTGGTCTATGAAATTTCCACAAGCGAAGCAGGGACAGGAAAGTGCATGAGAATACTGAGTACATAGAAGCCTCTTCAAGTTTACAACTCCTATGATCAGATGGAGGTAAAGATCTGTACATAGATAACCTGCTTTAATAGAGGAACTGTCTTTGAAAGAACTGTACATGTTCTCACTCCCAGTTTTCAGGTTAAAAATATATATCAGTTCATAGGTAACCTGCTTTAATAGAGGAAACTGTCTTTGAAAGAACTGTACATGTTCTCACTCCCAGTTTTCAGGTTAGATAGAACAACTGCTGCTTTTCTAGCTGCAGCATTTGCCAAGTGCACAGTTACTGGAAGTGGTGAAAAAAGACCAAAAAATTGTCTCAGAATCTGAAGTGAAGACACTAATTGTCCTCTTAGAAAATTCCCATTGAACCCTTCTAGGCCTGGAGCTTTATCAGTAGGCATACTCCGAACAATGTTGTCAATCTCATTAGTGGTGAATGGTGAGACAAGGGAGCCAATGCCTTCAGTATGCTGAGAGGATTATGTTGGTATCAGGAAATTTGCTCACTGAATAAAATATTTCAGACATCTTCTGTTGCCTAGAATAGTTCTGGTACTAGAGCAGGACTTGCCTGATCACATGCTAATCCACATAGGAAACCAATACAAGTACATTGCAGATGAATATAACAATCAGTAAAAAATAAAGCCATATGACCATATCTAAAGTTAATGTTAAAATATCAGAAAGGTGTTTTTCTCAAAAACTGATAGAGATTAGCTGGATAAAAGGACTGAAAAGCTTCAATTGCGCACATATGAGCATGACTTTATGGCAAGTTTACAGGTGCTATATGGAGAATCTACCTAAGTTGGAAGAACGTACAGTCTAATGCATCATATTTACCAAATATTAACTAGGAGTAGCTCATAACATTAACGGACAGCATACATTGATGTGGAAAAGAATATCACGCACTTGACAAATAGACGCCTAGTGGTATGTGGCATCTCAAACCCTTGGTGTTTGCACACATTTCAATAAGACACTTTGAACATGTTGGTACACACATGAATAGTTTGCAATTTCCTGACAAACTATGCTGTGCTATATGATATGCACTTATGCAGTAAGGTTTTTGGCTATGACTCAAATAGAAAATATTATTTTAACAAATAACTAACAGTAAATTTCGCATGCCCACAGGTGATTGACCACAATATGGGAACTTTAAAGATTAAATATCCATTATCAGAAAGCTGCAGATTGATGGAACAATTTATAGTTGAAGATAGTTTGGTCAATTGAACCGTATGTTTTAAATATTTATTCAGTGGCTTATACCCAAAAAGTAGGGGTTGCTTTTGAAAAGCCACCCATTGTGAAAGGAGCTTAAATGACACTTGTGAAGCCTTTGAGTCTTTGGCCCACATCACAAGGTTAGAAATGGTGCACCTTTTCTTTCTAAGACCAAGACCAAGAATTTTGCAGTCGTTTCCACCCTACCTAGTTTGTACCTGTGCAGATACATCTAATCGAAAAGTGTCCTTGAAATCTATAACTTCCACAAGATCAGGCATATTCATCCACTGTGCGGCAGAAGGATTTCCATAACCCAAGAATATGTTATGCAACCATTCTGGAACTACACATGTTTCATTCATTAGATCACGTATAGATTCCAGGATTGCTTTGAAATTATTCTCCTTGGGTTTCCTTCTCATTAGAATGTTAAATGTTCCATACACATTTTCTGTGCCCTTCTCTGCTGTCTCGGTAACATCAATGTGGTACTGCGCTGTATCTAAGGTAACTCGTACAGTACGAATTTCACCTTTGGGTGGTTTCCACTCTTCTCGTTTTATCCTTCCTGCGAAATCATTCATGAGTGCTCCTTAGCATCTTTGCTAAATACATTTTTTTTGTGTGCAGCTGTTATTATTGTGCATCACCTTAGCATCTTCGCTGAACCCCTTCAAAAACTTCACCTGGGCGTTACCCTGCGCACCCACCAGAGGAATCACAGTGAGATATATTTGCAATCTGACTTAAGTGATGAGTCTCCTCTGACTTAAGTGAGAGGAACTTGAATCGTTAATTGTACATGGATCACAGTGAGATATATTTGCAATCTGCAAAAGGTACTAACATTACTTCAGTATCTGAATCACCCAAAGAATTTCCAATCTAAAATTAGCAATGCACTGCATGTGTTCATTGGTTCCCTAATTAAAAACACAGACTAAGAAATTATCTAAACCCACGGTGGAATAGTCCTAGTAGAGACACTACACTGCCTCACATAATTTCATGAACAGCAATTTACAAGCACTACAAACCGACCCTTGAATCATCCACTTGCAAACAGAAGAGAGGGGTGATGCGGCACGCACTGGACGGCGGACCGCACCGGCAGCCACTGGGGCCGAGTGGTGGGGGCAGCGGGGGCACGAACCAGAGCCGCAGAGCCGCAGGTGCTCCATCAGGCCGGAGAACTTCTACAGGTCCGAGAGCACTCCTCGCGCCATCATCTTCTCGAGGAGGTGCATGGCATCGGTCCCTCTAAGGGCGGGGCGGTGGTAGCGAAGGTGTGGCAAGAAGGAAGAGGGCGAGATGGGGGTTGTGCGAGCTATGGCGGCAGGGAGAGGAAGTGGACGGCACCGCAGCAGGGACGGCCGGTGAGCGGGCGAGGAGGAGGAGGAGGTGGACGGCCGATGATCTGGAGAGCTGTGGCGCGGCGGCGGCGCGGTCTGCTTGTGAGAGAGAGAAGCGTGTGGGCGGGAATGAGACAGGTGAGAGAGAGAGCCATGCGTGGGATTGGATTTAGGTTTTCAGGATTAAGTTCGACGGTGTCCATGTGCCCGACGAACTTAACTTAAGAACGTGGGTACCCACGTTCCTAACTCATTAAATTCGACGGTTTTAGCCAAGGCCCACGAACTTAACTTAAGAACGTCGGCACCCACGTTCTTAACATAACCCATGAACTTAAGTCAAGTAAGAACGTCGGTACCCACGTTCTTAATTTTACCCATGAACATTTATCGGTTTCTTGTAGTGGAATAAGATATATGCTTATTAATGACATGATAATTGTAAAGGTTATGCATGGTAAAATAGTACTAAGTTTAGTGGGACTCTAGGGTTTCTTTTGGGTATACCCAAGGGTTTTATACCTTTACCTTTGGAATTTTTGAATGAACTTACATTCTTTAATTATATTTTATGTTGTATGGGGTACTTAAAAGGTTTTGGTTGTACATTATCTAATTCTCCCAACATTTTCCTTTTTCTTTCCATTGTGCTTTTATTTAAGCATTTTTGAACTATCATGGTCAGTTAACATTTTTCAAAAATATCATAAAAATTAAAGTGGGTAAACATTTACTATTGTGGGTTATTCTAGGAGTCTGAGACTGAAATTAATTCAGACACTACTTGTGCAAAATTTACAAAAATAAGGGCAAAAGGGCACTTTATACTATTGCTCTAATTTAGGTGAGGTCTCTGCACTAAATTTTATTTTTGTCAAGATTCATAGGTGATATTAGGCCTCTGTGTAAAAAATCACAGAAAAAGACATACCGAATATTTAGTTGTGATTTTCTAAAGTTTAATGCCAAAAAGGTACTTATAACTAACTTGTTATTTGAAAAATATCAAACAACAAAACTCATATTTTTCCTATATTCATAATAACAAAGTATTAGTTATCCCAAGGCTAGGGGTGGTTTCTCCTCAGGATTATTTTGCTAAGATTTTTCCTAAGTTTTCATTATTTTCATAAAACAAAAGGAAATGCATTTCTTTTGCACTAATAGAGGGTCTAATAAAATTTTCCAGTGAACTATACTAAATAAGTGAGCTAGTAAAAATGTAGTTGCCCCCTGGTTCTTATTTTAAACTACCTTTTCTATTTTCTTTAATTCAGAACTTTAGATTCTTCTGCAACACATAGGGGGTTTTATATTTTTCCTAAGTAGTTTACCTTATTTAGAATCTGGCAAAATTGGTTTGGTTAAATTTGGTTGAATAAAACTGAAGTTATGAATTTTACAAGCTCTATTTGTATTTAAAAGAGAAATGTTTAAATGGTTTTCTAGAAAACCAGTTTACACTGAGGACCCTAGGCTTTTCTTAAACCAACTCATTAACTTATACCCATGCACAACTATTCATCTGGGTCTCTGACAATTCAAAAACCCCCTGACTTCTTTTCCTTCTTCCCCAAGGTCCCTCCCCCTTTTGAACAGTACCCACGGAAGTAAAAAGGGCGGTGCGGCTTACTGGCAGCGAGGGAGGTCCGGTGAAGGATGGGGTTGGCTCCGGGAAGTCCTTGCGGTCACGACAAGGTACGACTCGACGACAGTGATGGCCGGTGTTGGGGCGAAGGCGAAGACGCTACCCTTCGCTCTAGCCTTCGTAAATCCCGCTGCACCAACGGAGGCAAAATGACCGGTGGGGTCCACCCTTTGTCCTCTACACTACAAGACGAAGGCCTACGACGTCGTCGCCCCGCCCCACGTCTTCACCCGACCTGAAGGCCCACGTGGGATTCGGCCCATTGTAACAGGCCTCGCACGGAGAAGCGTGTTACGTGCCCGATTTGTAATGGCTTTTCTGTAATGACAGTCTGTAACCCTCCTTTATGGGAATATTCTGGGGATAGTCCAGGTGCCTGAGGGTACATGCGTCCTTACATCGAGACGTTGGGCACTCAGGCACCTATAAATACCCCCATACAGTGCCCTTGAGAGGCTGGATTAATAGAGCAATCGGCATCTCGAGTTAAAACCTTGTTCACATTACTTTCACTCCCCCGTTGGACCATCTTGCCCGGGAGAGCAAGTTCCAACATTTGGCGCCCACCGTTCGTGCTACGAACAAAACACCCGCGATGGCACCCAAGAGAGCTAGCGCGAAGGCAGCCCCATCCGTTGACGAAGCAACAAAGGCGGCACTTCTAGCCGAGAAAAAGGGCAAGGCCCTTGCAGACACTACCCATCAAGAAGCCTGCGAAGATGATGCTGTCAGCAAGAGACAGCGCAACGACCAACCTACTCCCGAGGGCAGCCTCCGCACCTGCAGCTCCGGAGGGCAGCCACAGCAACCACCCTCAGGCTTCACTCCGCTAGAGGGCGAGGATGCCACAGAAGACGGCGAAGTCATCGGCGTCTCAGCAGAAGAACAGCTACAGCTGCGGGCCCTCCGCATCAAGAACCGCAATCTCCAGAAGTAGAAAGAAATCCTCGAGGCCAAGCGCCAACGTGTTTCCGCGTAGGCCAAAGTGCGCCAGATGATACGAGACGAGGAGCAGAGGGCTCAAGAACTCGAGCAAGAGATTGCGCTCATGCAGCGCGAAGGCCAACATGATCTGCAGCACGGCCCGCCCCTCCAACAGCGCGCGCCAATCTGAGACCTATTCATTCCTCAGCGCGGACCCGTCGTCCCGCATGCCGCAGCATTCCAAGGCGTCAACTACCTTGATGAGCGGAGTCCCCTGGCGCCGCACCTGCAAGTGTCACCATGGCCCGCCAACTTCAGGGCGGGGACCTGCCCCAAGTACAACGGCAGCACCGACCCAGCACAGTACATCATGAGCTATCAAGTCACTGTCGCATCATCCGGAGGGGACAACGCCACGATGGCCAAGTCCTTCATCATCGCCCTCGAGGGTCCGGCCCTAACCTGGTACACCAGGTTGCCCCCGTTGTCCATCGACTCCTGGAGAAGTCTCCGGGACAAATTTCTGCTCAACTTCCAGGGTACTGCCCAGACACCGACGCCTTGGCCGAACTGTCACTCTGTAAGCACCTGGAGAAAGAAACCTGCGGGAGTACTACCGCAAGTTCCTGACTCTCAAGTCACAACTGCCTTCGGTCGACGACCAAATTGCCATTCACTACGCCATCAGTGGCCTTCAGGCTGGCGTCCTTTACAGTCACTGCATCAGGGACCCACCCAAGAACCTCTAAGAGCTCTATCAGCTGTTTGAAAAATATGCCAGATTCGAAGAGCTCCACCAGCGCAAGGTCGAGTCCTAGAGGAAACCCATGGACCCTCCGCAGTCCAGCCGAACATGGACAAGACCTTCGCAGTCAGACTCCGGTCGGGACAGCCACAGTCAGCAGCAGGTGCATAACATTGCCAACCAGCACCCCGCCGACGACGCCCCTCTCCATCAAGATTATCCCCCCGGGGCCGCGGCAATGGTACTCATGGTCGGGGCTGAGGATGGGTGCAGCAGCCGCGCAGATTTTACTGCCTGTTTCACGGCGAAGATTGCGCGCACCCAACGAGAGACTGCCCAGAAACGAAGGCCACCAGGGACAGGATGTCTTGGGCGCAACCAGCCGACAACCCAAGAGTTGTCGCGCACACATATCAACACCACCTCCCACAACCATACAACCATGATCCCACCCAGCATCCACCTAACCACGCATACCAACACCACCAGGAGGTACAAGTCGTACCACCTCCACTCCCACCCCCACACCCGCATCAGCCAAACATCCACCACCCCCAAGCGCCAAAACAAGAAGACTTCGCTGATCAGCCGTATCGTGGAGTCATCCACATGATCACTGGGGGTCCAGCGTCGACTTCGACACGAAGCGACAGAAGAGGGACCACTACCAAAGCATCAACCACGTCACCATCACCAGCCCAGTCGTGCAAACGAAGTGGTCCCACGTGCCGCTGACCTTCGACGCCAAAGATGTCGACCTGCGCAGCGCACCCCATGTTGACGCCATGGTAATCAACTGCAGCGTGGTAGGCTGGGACCTGCACAAAGTTTTAGTTGACAACAGCAGCCAGGCGGACATCATTTTCCTACACGCCTTCGACCGCATGGGCATCAACCACAGTTTACTTAAGCCTTCGGACAACCCCCTATATGGCTTCGGCGGCAAGGGCACCTTTCCTGTGGGCAAGATCGAGCTACCCTTGTCCTTCGGTGTAGCACCCAATGCACGAAGTGAGCAGGTCACCTTCGACATCGTCGACATGGTATACCCGTACAACGCCATAATGGGTCGGGGCTCCATCAACAAGTTTGAAGCGGCCATTCATGGACTTTACTTGTGCATGAAAATCCCGGGTCCGCAAGGTGTGATCACAGTCTATGGCAACCAGCAGACCGCGCACAACATTGAACGAGACTTCGTTCCAGGGTAACGGAACATACACTGCCTTACGACGCAGCGCGAAGTCCCCGAGGCTACCCGCCCAACAGCTAACGATCATGAAAAGGCACAGCTGCAGAGCAACGATGGAATGAAGACAGTTCCCCTTGACCAGGCAACGCCCAAGCAAACGGTCATCATAAGCGAAGACCTGACTTCGCAAGACGAGGAGAGACTCATCTCCTGTCTTTCCAGAAATAAGGACGTCTTCGCCTGGTCTGCCCTCGACCTGGTCGGAGTCAGTCGCACTATCATCGAACACAGTCTGGGCATCGACCCTTCGGTGCGGCCAAAGAAGCAGAGGCTGCGCAAAATGTCTGATGAGAAAACAGAAGCCGCCAAATGTAACACCCTAAAGTTCAATATTGTGAAAGTAAGTAAAATTTCCCCAAAGATTTTAAATCAAAACACCTTTCCTTAAGAATGTTCATAATTCGAAGTAGCTACTCCCAAAATTAATATATTTTTTTTCTAAAATAAGTAGATACCTAGATAAACTAAATTATACTTGGATTGAAATTATATATAAGAACTATGATTAAACTACTTCTTAAAATATAATCTACAATATAAATTATATTTTCCTAAAAATTCATGAGATGTGAACTATTCTCTATTTCATGAGTGGAACTAGGTATAAAAGAACTAAAATAAAACAAATATATATAATATATATAGTTTTTCATTCATGCTGGTGTTTTCTTGGTGCATCTAAAGAAAAAAAGTTTGGAATTCAAACTTGAATTTGATTTGGTTTAAAATAGAAATCAGAAAATAAAGCAAAAATAAAATAAATAAAAAGGAAACAAACCACGCACTGGGCCAAATCCTCCTCTCCTCGACCCACTCCTATTTTTTTACCACATGCGCGCGGCCCAGCTGGAAACCATGGGCGCTGACTGGGCGGGCCCTCGCGCCAGACTCCAAATCGCGCGTGCGTGTAAACCTGACGTTGGCTCGTGGGTTCGGCCCCGCTTGCGCGCGCCTTGCCCACTCCCACTAGCCACTGACTTCTGGGACCCACATGTCAGACTCGCTTCCACCGTTGGCATCGGGCTTCAACGAATTTGCCGTGCCGCCGCCTGGTATCTCGGGTCGGTCCGCCGGCGTCGCGCGGACTTCTCCGGATGGAACACCGCATCACACACCTATATATGCAGCCGCCTCTCCTGACTATGGCAACCGGAAGATCCAAGCTTGCCAAGGCCTCACGCAGCGGAAGCGCGGTGGACCACCATTGCTGCCATTGATTCATAGCACACACGGCCGTTTAGGGCGCAGAGGCAAATTTGAGTGCTTCTCCAGGTGCCCTGGGACGTTTTCGTTGCGATGCTAGGAACTGTGATCGATGGGATGGCGACGAATTTCTCGTCATCGCGCAGCGACACCATGAATGCACCATACGCCGTGGACCTGCTTTCCTCCGTCCTCACCATCGGTAATGTCACCCTTGTCTTATCCGCCATGACTCGGGCATAGGTTAGCACTATTTGGCTCGAGGATTAGGTCGCCGGATCACCGGACGGGATCACGATGGGCCTGCGCTGCCGTGAACCAAGTGCAACATCGACCGGGGGAAAATCGCGTTGGGGAAGAAGCTGGGCTGGCCGTCGGATATGTGCTGGATGGTCCAGATCGGAACCTAAATAGCCCTTGGTCGTATCAAATCACATCCGTCGGTTTCTAATCGGGCGTCCAAGGATAGAGCGTGGGGGAGTTAAGCCGTGGCCGTGGGATTATGATCCAGTGGCCGAGGTTGGTTACCGATTCAGAGGAGATCGGTTCTAACCGGCACCGTGTGTAGTTAATCGGAGGGCTAGAAATTGCGCATACCCCTTCACCGCGGTCACTTTCTTAAAGAGTCCCTCGAGTTTCGATGAATTAACCCGCCGTCCAGTGCGGGGGAATCCTGAGTCTGATGATCTTTTGCGAAATAGCCCCTGTAGTTTCTGATAATTAGGTGCCCAGTCCAATGAGTTGGAAAAATTAGAAAATAAATATAGAAATGAATTTTTAATGTAGATATAAATGGTAGAATTGGTTTAATTCATAGAAAATCCATATTAAGTCCAAATTAGTCCATTCCAGTTCCTATAACTTTGTAATATTATTGTTTATCATTTTGTGTCACTGTTTTGACATGAAAGCCACAATAAAATTTATATGCTATTTAATCTTGTATAAAACACAAAACCTTCAGAAATTCATAACTTAAAATCTATAACTCTAAAATTAATAATTCCTGTTCCTGTGATCTTATTTCAATATGTAGATTATTGATATGTATTTTCATATATGTTTGGTGTAATGTTAATTTTGCCTATACACTGTTTGTTTGTATTGCTACGACTAGCGCGAGGCTACGAGTCATTTGAAGATCATCCTAGTACCTGGAATCTCAAGTCCCAGGCAAGTTGTGCCCTTGATCACTTCTTTTTACCCAGCCATGTTCTGATTAATCATAATGATCTGCATAGGTTAATTTTGATGGGACCCAATAGGTTACCCTAGTTTGTCTATCTTTATACCTTGTTTACCACTGAACTTTTTGGGTAGTACTTGCTAGTTCTTTATGTGGTTTTGGGTATGAAGATACATTATTCATGATCACACTTTTATTATCTGTTTATTATCACTGTTCATGATAAGATCATTATGTTAATTGGAACATGGAGCGACCACCCGGGAAAACAGTGCTACCACAAGGGTTTATGGACGCCCTTGGCTGATTAATTAGGAAAGCTAGTGGAGGACTACCTTACCCGAAAGGGGCAAGGGCAGTAGGGGAGTGGTCAGTGTAGGGAGGTCCTTGGTTGATTTTGCTGCGATGGCGGTCAGGCAAGAACCCTGCATTGGAGCTTCCTATAAACTGTAGCGGCTTTTCTGAAGCTAGTGGAACTTTGTAAAGGCCTCGTAGTGTTACCCTGCCTCGCCTCCTCGGTAGAGGTGTATGGGAAGTCGCGATCCCTTGGCAGATGGGTAACATGACTTGTGGGTAAAGATGCACAACCTCTGCAGAGTGTAAAACTAGTATACTAGTCGTGCTCACGGTCATGAGCAGCTCGGACCCTCACATGATTAATTTATGGAACTTAAATTCAATTTGTCATATGCATTGCATCGCAGGTGATGTTGTTACTTCTGTTCTACTATTTAATTGGGTTGGTATTTACTTATACTTAGTAATTGCTAATAAAATTTTGACCAACTTTAAAAGCAATGCTCAGCTCTAACCATCCTCTTTGGTAAGCCTTACACTTCACGTGAGCTCCCACCTTTGGCGAGTTCATGCACATTATTCCCCACAACTTGTTGAGCGATGAACGTATGTGAGCTCACTCTTGCTGTCTCACACCCCCCACAGGTCAAGAACAGGTACCACTGGATGAGGCGCATGGAGGATGCTGCGATGTGTTCGTGAGTGGTCTAGGCTGTCGTCTCCCAGTCAACTTTGGGTTGCTGGACCGTTGTCTCCTTATAATGTAATTATTTATTTATTTTGTATAGAACTCATATTATATAGTAAAGTTGTGACATTTGATCCTGTGCCATGATTCATCATATGTGTGAGACTTGGTCCCAGCACACCTGGTGATTATGTTCGCGCCCGGGTTTTGGACCCTTAAAATCCTGGTGTGACAGAAGTGGTATCAGAGGAATGTTGACTGTAGGACGAAACCTAGATAGAACTGGACAACCATTATCTACTTACCTTTGCTACTCTGATTCTTTTCTAAACTTTTCTTAATCTATTCTCATCTATTTCCGCTTTACTCTGAATATTCTTATCTTTTCATTTTAAAGACAAATGTGGATTTCACACTTTGAAATCTTGTGTCTAAAGTGACTTTTAGGAATAGGAAACCTAATCTTAGGAGCAAAAACAAAACTATTTTATGAGTATCTATGCACTTGAATGTTTGTTCTTATGATATTTGTCTGATTTGGATCTTTGATTGAGTGTGATGAGTTGTGGAGTAATGTCCACAATTCCATCTACATATACATAAAGGCATAAGAAATCATAATATAACTAGATCAACTAAGAATATCCTCCATTAAAATATATCTAGCTTCATAAGATCCATCTTATCTTAAAAGATATTCTCTTACCTTAATAGATTCATCTTATCTTAAAAGAATCTATCTTATCTTATCTTATCCTAACCACTTTGCTTATCTCACCTCGGAGTAACAATCATGATCCAATCCAACTTAATTAGATCTTATCTAGTTCAAGCTAGTCACACCAATCTAACCTAGATCTGATCTAATCTAAGGTGACTTATCAAACATGTTAGAAAATACTGATGAAATAGATTAGACTCTACTCCTATAGAACATGTCTTAACTTAGTTCACCCTGCACTAAATTAAGAACGACAGACCAACTTGGCCATATGCAACAACCTTAACCATTCGATAGTTGCAAAACCCCTCGATTTTAACCTAGCAGGAGATTCTAACCTACCTATACCACATAATCCATCCCACTCACATGTCCTTAACTCGGATGGCAACTCCAAGAAGAAAGGCCAAAGGAGACCAACCACGTCAAAGAAGGATAAGCACCAACTCAAGTCTTCAAAGGGCAAAACAGAATCATCAGATGAGTCAAGATCCATCATCCATAATAGAATCTTTCTTTGCCTAATCCTTATTACCGCAACCTTCTCTACTTCTGCCTAATAGCTAAACATAGTATACCCATGTGTTCCTAATCATTTTCTTATTTAAATGACTAAAAAAAGTATATAGAAAACATTTGTGCTTAAAACCATTTGAAAAAAAACTTGAAGCTAAACTGCAACCAAACATTTGGCTTTCTATATTCCTTTTCTTACAAATCTCGAGGACGAGATTTCTGTTAAGGGGGGTAGAATTTGTAACACCCTAAAGTTCAATATTGTGAAAGTAAGTAAAATTTCCCCAAAGATTTTAAATCAAAACACCTTTCCTTAAGAATGTTCATAATTCGAAGTAGCTACTCCCAAAATTAATATATTTTTTTCTAAAATAAGGAGATACCTAGATAAACTAAATTATACTTGGATTGAAATTATATAGAAGAACTATGATTAAACTACTTCTTAACATATAATCTACAATATAAATTATATTTTCCTAAAAATTCATGAGATGTGAACTATTCTCTATTTCATGAGTGGAACTAGGTATAAAAGAACTAAAATAAAACAAATATATATATATAATATATATAGTTTTTCATTCATGCTGGTGTTCTCTTGGTGCATCTAAAGAAAAAAAAGTTTGGAATTCAAACTTGAATTTGATTTGGTTTAAAATAGAAATCAGAAAATAAAACAAAAATAAAAAAAAATAAAAAGGAAACAAACCACGCACTGGGCCAAATCCTCCTCTCCTCGGCCCACTCCTATTTTTTACCACATGCGCGCGGCCCAACTGGAAACCATGGGCGCTGACTGGGCGGGCCCTCGCGCCAGACTCCAAATCGCGCGTGCGTGTAAACCTGACGTTGGCTCGTGGGTTCGGCCCCGCTTGCGCTCGCCTCGCCCACTCCCACTAGCCACTGACTTCTGGGACCCACATGTCAGACTCGCCTCCGCCGTTGGCATCGGGCTTCAACGAATTTGCCGTGCCGCCGCCTGGTATCTCGGGTCGGTCCGCCGGCGTCGCGCGGACTTCTCCGGATGGAACACCGCATCGCACACCTATATATGCAGCCGCTTCTCCTGACTATGGCAACAAGAAGATCCAAGCTTGCCAAGGCCTCACGCAGCGGAAGCGCGGTGGACCACCATTGCCGCCATTGATTCCTAGCACACACGGCCGTTTAGGGCGCGGAGGCAAATTTGAGTGCTTCTCCAGGTGCCCTGGGACGTTTTCGTTGCGATGCTAGGAACTGTGATCGATGGGATGGCGGCGAATTTCTCGTCATCGCGCAGCGACACCATGAATCCACTGTATGCCGTGGACCTGCTTTCCTCCGTCCTCACCATCGGTAATGTCACCCTTGTCTTATCCACCATGACTCGGGCATAGGTTAGCACTATTTGGCTCGAGGATTAGGTCGCCGGATCACCGGACGGGATCACGATGGGGCTGCGCTGCCGTGAACCAAGTGCAACATCGGCCGGGGGAAAATCGCGTTGGGGAAGAAGATGGGCTGGCCGTCGGATATGTGTTGGATGGTCCAGATCGGAACCTAAATAGCCCTTGGTCGTATCAAATCACATCCGTCGGTTTCTAATCGGGCGTCCAAGGATAGAGCGTGGGGGAGTTAAGCCGTGGCCGTGGGATTATGATCCAGTGGCCGGGGTTGGTTACCGATTCAGAGGAGATCGGTTCTAACCGGCACCATGTGTAGTTAATCGGAGGGCTAGAAATTGCGCATACCCCTTCACCGCGGTCACTTTCTTAAAGAGTCCCTCGAGTTTCGATGAATTAACCCGCCGTCCAGTGCGGGGGAATCCTGAGTCTGATGATCTTTTGCGAAATAGCCCCTGTAGTTTCTGATAATTAGGCGCCCAGTCCAATGAGTTGGAAAAATTATAAAATAAATATAGAAATGAATTTTTAATGTAGATATAAATGGTAGAATTGGTTTAATTCATAGAAAATCCATATTAAGTCCAAATTAGTCCATTCCAGTTCCTATAACTTTGCAATATTATTGTTTATCATTTTGTGTCACTGTTTTGACATGAAAGCCACAATAAAATTTATATGCTATTTAATCTTGTACAAAACACAAAACCTTCAGAAATTCATAACTTAAAATCTATAACTCTAAAATTAATAATTCATGTTCCTGTGATCTTATTTCAATATGTAGATTATTGATATGTATTTTCATATATGTTTGGTGTAATGTTAATTTTGCCTATACACTGTTTGTTTGTATTGCTACGACTAGCGCGAGGCTACGAGTCATTTGAAGATCATCCTGGTACCTGGAATCTCAAGTCCCAGGCAAGTTGTGCCCTTGATCACTTCTTTTTACCTAGCCATGTTCTGATTAATCATAATGATCTGCATAGGTTAATTTTGATGGGACCCAATAGGTTACCCTAGTTTGTCTATCTTTATACCTTGTTTACCACTGAACTTTTTGGGTAGTACTTGCTAGTGCTTTTATGTGGTTTTGGGTATGAAGATACATTATTCATGATCACACTTTTATTATCTGTTTATTATCACTGTTCATGATAAGATCATTATGTTAATTGGAACATGGAGCAACCACCCGGGAAAACAGTGCTACCACAAGGGTTTATGGACGCCCTTGGCTGATTAATTAGGAAAGCTAGTGGAGGACTACCTTACCCGAAAGGGGCAAGGGCAGTAGGGGAGTGGTCAGTGTAGGAAGGTCCTTGGTTGATTTTGCTGCGATGGCGGTCAGGCAAGAACCCTGCATTGGAGCTTCCTATAAACTGTAGCGGGTTTTCTGAAGCTAGTGGAACTTTGTAAAGGCCTCGTAGTGTTACCCTGCCTCGCCTCCTCGGTAGAGGTGTATGGGAAGTCGCGATCCCTTGGTAGATGGGTAACATGACTTGTGGGTAAAGATGCACAACCTCTGCAGAGTGTAAAACTGGTATACTAGCCGTGCTCACGGTCATGAGCAGCTCGGACCCTCACATGATTAATTTATGGAACTTAAATTCAATTTGTCATATGCATTGCATCGCAAGTGATGTTGTTACTTCTGTTCTACTATTTAATTGGGTTGGTATTTACTTATACTTAGTAATTGCTAATAAAATTTTGACCAACTTTAAAAGCAATGCTCAGCTCTAACCATCCTCTTTGGTAAGCCTTACACTTCACGTGAGCTCCCACCTTTGGCGAGTTCATGCACATTATTCCCCACAACTTGTTGAGCGATGAACGTATGTGAGCTCACTCTTGCTGTCTCACACCCCCTCACAGGTCAAGAACAGGTACCACAGGATGAGGCGCATGGAGGATGCTGCGATGTGTTCGTGAGTGGTCTAGGCTATCGTCTCCCAGTCAACTTTGGGTTGCTGGACCGTTGTCTCCTTATAATGTAATTATTTATTTCTTTTGTATAGAACTCATATTATATAGTAAAGTTGTGACATTCGATCCTGTGCCATGATTCATCATATGTGTGAGACTTGGTCCCAGCACACCTGGTGATTATGTTCGCGCACGGGTTTTGGACCCCTAAAATCCGGGTGTGACACCAAAGCCGAGGTACACCGCCTGCTTGAGGCCAATTTCATCGAACCAGTCGCCTACCCTACGTGGCTCGCTAACGTAGTCATGGTGCAAAAGAAGAGTGGCAAGTGGCGGATGTGCATAGATTTCACTAGCCTCAACAAGGCCTACCCCAAGGATAATTTCCCGCTGCCTCAAATCGACAAGATCGTCGATAGTGCGGCCGGATGCAAAGTCATGTCACTCCATGACTGCTTCTCTGGCTATCACCAAATATATATTAAGGAGGAAGACAAGGTTAGTACCAGTTTCATCATGCCCTTCGGCATGTATTGTTTCGTCAGAATGCCAGAGGGACTAAAGAACGCTGGGTCCACCTTCTCTCGCCTCACCAAGACGGTGCTCGAGAGCCAAGTAGGCCGGAACATTTTCATGTATGTGGACGATATCGTCGTCACCAGCAAGAACAAAGAGGATCATCTGGCCGACCTCGCAGAAACATTCGCGAATATGCGGGAAGCACGACTTTGCCTAAACCCCGAGAAGTGCGTCTTAGAAGTTCGCCAGGGGAAGATACTGGGCTACCTGGTGTCGCACCGCGGGATCGAGGCCAACCCGACCAAGATCCAGGCTATCATCAACATGATGCCTCCGCAGTCAACCAGAGACGTCCAACGCCTGACAGGCAGATTGGCCGCCCTCAACAGATTCATTTCCAAGTCCGCAGAGCGAAGCCTACCTTTCCTCAAGACGCTACGCGGCGCAAAAGACTTTGCATGGGGACCAGAGCAAGCGGCAGCCTTCGCATCACTCAAGCAGCACCTGTCAGAGTTGGCAACCCTTACAAGCCCCGACCCCTCGCTACCTCTGTTGCTCTACGTTGCAGCTTCGCCGCACGCAGTCAGCGCAGTGTTGGTCCAAGAGCAGGACAGAGAGGGCACAACTCGGCAGTGTCCAGTTTATTACGTCTCCGAAGTCCTCACGACTTCCAAATGTAACATGACGGAGTTGGAAAAAATTGCCTACGTAGTCGTCATGGCGTCGCGCAAACAGCGCCACTACTTCAAAGCGTTCAAGGTGCGGGTCACCACTGACATGGGACTCAACGAATTATTCAAAAATCCGGAGGCATCCGTTCGTATCGCCAAATGGGCAGACGAACTCTTTGAATACCACATCACCTTCGAGCCTAGGACAGCAATTAAGTCACAAGTCCTCACAGATTTCATCGTTGACTGGACAGGGCCGGCATGACAACAAGAAGAGCCCTCAGAGAAGGTGTGGACCATCCACTGTGACGGCGCATGGTGCCATGCGGGGCAGGCGTGGCTGCAATCATCACATCACCCACCGGTGTTAAGCATAGATACGCAGCACGCCTCAGCTTCGCTCTGGAATCCGACAGGTGCATGAATAATATAGCAGAATACGAAGCCATTATCTTGGGCCTTCGCAAGCTGAAAGCACTTGGTGTGACCACCTGCATAATCAAGATAGACTCCAAAGTCATTGCTGGCTAGATCGAAAAAGACTATTCAGCAAAAGATCCTGCACTTCTGCAATATCTTACGGCCGTTCGCAGTCTTGAGAAGCAATTCAAGGGTTTCACCCTGCAGCTTGTGGACCGCGCTAGAAACGAAGAAGCCAACGCGTTGGCCAAAGCAGCAGCTAGAGGTGAAGCTCTGCCCTCCGACATGTTCTACCACGTCATAGGCACACCAACCGTCGCATTGTCAACCTCATCATGGCCGAAGACTAGCGGGCCCCAATAACCCTGTTCTTGCAAGGATATTACCATCCAGGTGATGTCAACGAGGCCAAGCGCCTCAAACACCGAAGTCGGGACTTCACACTTATTGAGGGCCAGCTATACAAGAAAGGGATCAGTCAACCCATGCTCAAATGTGTCATAGAGACCGAAGGCCTCCAGATCCTGCGCGAAGTCCACAGCGGCACTTGCGGCTCTCACTCAGGGCCTAGGGCCCTTGCTGCCAAGGTGATCTGTCAAGGTTTCTACTGGCCCTCTATAATCTGCGCAGCAAATTGAGTCACGAGGTCGTGCGAAGCCTGCCAGAAGTTCTCTCCCCGTTCGGGCAACCCCTCTCAATTCACAAAGCTGATCGCCCACACATGGCCACTTCAATGCTGGGGGTTAGACATTGTCGGGCCACTACCCACGGCTCAAGGGAACCTCAAGTTCACCTCCATCGCTGTCGAGTATTTTACCAAATGGATCGAGGCAAGGGCAGTATCCATAATAGCATCAAAGACTGCCCAAAAATTTTTCTGGCAAAACATTATCTGCCGATTTGGAGTCCCGTCTGAGCTCATAGTCGACAATGGCAAACAGTTTGATAGCTAGGACTTCAGGGACTTTTGCTTCTCCATTGGCACCAAGCTAGCCTTCGCCTCAGTATATCACCGACAATCCAACGGCGTCGTGGAGCGCGCCAACGATAAGATTTTCACTGCCATCAAGAAAAGGCTTCTCGATGACAAGAAGGGTAAATGGGCCGACCTGCTACCTGAAGCCGTCTGGGCGCTGAACACGACCGAATGTCGGGCGACTGGATTCACTCCCTTTCTCCTGCTATACGGATCGGAGGCCATGACCCCGCAGGAAATCAAACATGGGTCACCACGGACAAGCGCTTCAGCCATCCCCGATGTAGATGAACCAACCTCCAAAGACCTCATCGACGGAGACCGTGTCTTCGCCCTGCAGGCTCTCAACAAATACCAAGCTCAAACGAAGGCCTGGCGCGACCACACAGTCGTCCCAAGAGAATTCGACGAAGGGGACCTCGTACTCGTCCGGACAACTCGGACAGAGTCACGGGGCAAGCTAGAGCCAAAGTGGGGAGGGTCCTTTCATCATCAAGACGAAGGCGTCCCCCAGCGCGTACAGGCTAACCACGCCATCCGGCGAGGACCTAGAGCATTCCTGGAATATCGATAATCTCCATAAATTTTTTGTTTGAATCCTCAGGGCTAACACGCCCTTGTAATTCACCAAACAGTATCATTCCGGCCCGCACTCTTTTCCTCCCAGGGGGTGAGGTTTTTAATGAGGCGGAGCCATGTAATATAACCGCCAAAATCCCCCGCAAAAACTAAGACACAATATGTCGAAAAAGACCGCATCGACGGTCTTCGGCATTCGACCACACCGAAGTCACCGCGAGGGGCAGCGCTGACTACCCTCGCGTGCGACACTCCACGCAAACGTCGCCTAAGGGTGCAGCCAGATTAGCATAACAAGTGCGCAAAATCGAAGTCTTTCCCAATAGACTCTCCGCGCAAAAGTCGCCTAAGGGTGCAGCCGGAATAGCATAACAGGTGCGCAAAATCGAAGTCTTTGCCAAAAGACTCTCCACGCAATAGTCGCGTAAGGGTGCAGCCAGAATAGCACAACAAGTGCGCAAAATCGAAGTCTTTCCCAAAAGACTCTACGTGCAAAAGTCGCCTAAGGGTGCAGCCGGAATAATAGGTGCGCAAAATCGAAGTCTTTCCCAAAAGACTCTACGTGCAAAAGTCGCCTAAGGGTGCAGCCCCGAATAATAGGCGCGCAAAATCAAAGTCTTTCCCAAAATACTCTCCGTGCTAAAGTCGCCTAAGGGTGCAGCCGGAATAATAGGCACGCAAAATCGACGTCTTTTCCAAAAGACTCTCCGTGCAGAAATCGCCCACGGGCGCGGCCGGATCAACGAAGGCACGCAGCCTTATCATACAAATAGCGGTTACATACACACAGGGAGGGCATCATATATTACATTGGCTCAACCTTCGGGATGATACCCATCTCCCTGTAGTTGAACAGCATCATCCTCGGTTCCAAACCCCTAAAAGATTTCACAGCTCCCCCTCACCTACACCCACCCCAATCGGCAAGGACAACAACTCTCGCTTACCAGTCCCATCCACGCGAAGACAACCACTCTCCGTTTTGCCACCGCCCTTCGCCGCCTATACCCAGCATTCGCCCCCGAGAGCTCCTCGGAACCCTCCGCGCGCGGCGAAGGCTCCGCTGCAGCAACATCCGAAGCAGCAAAATAATCCAAGTCCTCATTTGAAGACTTCTCCGTCCACGCAATCAAACTCCTAGAATCATCAGACTCAAAACACTTAGACACAGAGCCAAACAAATCGTCATCAACAGCCACGGTCGAAGCCGCCACAAAAATAGCATTGTCAGTAGCGGTTGCGTGCGCAGGCCCAGACCCAAGAACCTGCGCAGCAACCGAGTTTCAGTATCACACAGACAAAATTTACAAACTCCTCAACACCTATTCAACCACCTGCAAAGGCCCAGCCACGGCTGTGGGGTCCTCGACTGCCGGCATGGCTACCGGCTCGGTACCACCTTCAGGGCGTCTTTGCCCGTCGGCGCAGGGGCTAGTGTGGGGTCTTCGCCGGCCGCAACGGGCGCAGGGGTCACTAAGGGGCCTTCACCGGCATCCGAGGGCAGCACCAGATCGACCTCCGCGGCCTCGGGCAACGCACCGTCCAGACCAACAAGGTCCTCTACGTCTTTGGCATGCGCGATCTGCAGCAACAGCACACTCATTCAGCAAAACCACACATACCCACACATATAACCACACAAAAACAACCTTTACCTGCTCTATTGCCCAGTCAGACCACTCCCTGACCGCCTCTCGGCCGTGCGGACCCCACATCCTATCAAAGAGTGCCCCCGCTGACTGCTTCACCATAGGGTCTTCGACCTTGAAGATTTCATGTTCAAAGTTTTCGTCCGCTTGGTCGAAGACCTCGTAATGCCGGCACCCCTCGCGGGACAAAGCATTCATGGTCCCCTCGCAGGTGACAAGGGAGGAGAAGGACATAAAACCTGTCACAATGGTCGGGAGCACCAGTAGCTCCTCCTGCAACCATTCAAGGAAGCGAAGGCCCGCCTCTTGGCCAGGCACTTCAAAGTCAGCAGTCCGTGCACCCAGCTCGCGATACGCGTCCACGAACTGCGTGTGCGTCCGCTCGACCTCCGCATGCGTCGAGGACTCGGCCTTGTCCACGCGGCTGCGCAGGGCGTTGTACCTCGCCTCCAGCTCCTCGGCGCGTTGGCGGGCGAGACTGCCCTCCGCCCTCGCCACTTTGGCTTCGGCCTGTGTAGCCTGCGCATCAGCGATGGCCTTGTTCGCCTCCCTCCTCTCCTCCGCCAGTTGGCACCGGAGATCCGTCTTCTCGGCCTCCATGGCGGCCACATTCTCCGACAGCCTGCAGTTTTTGCTTTTCGCAGCTGACTTCTCCCGCACAGCATCCGCATGCTGTGCCCAGAGACGCTCGACCTCGGCAGCAACGTTCGCAGTCAAGGCACCCGACGCGACGAGGTCTGCGAAGTCGGCCGACTGACACATAAACCCATGAGACCCGAATCCTCACAAAAACAACAAACATCTAAGTCTAACATAACTTACTTGCTTCAGCTGCTGTGATGCTTCCCTCAGTCGCTGAGACATGGAGCCCACCACGTCCTTAGCGGCAGCGGCCGACAGAATCTCGCCGCTCGCGCAAAAAGTGGCCCACAGGTCCCGCGTGGCACCCTTCGCCCCCACCACCACCGTTGGCGAAGTAGTCACCACCGGAGGCGGGACAATAGCCAGTTGCCCCTCACCCGAACCTGCACCATGATACTAGTTAAAGACCTCGTCGAAGAAGAAGAAAGGTTTTAACTTACCAACAAGATAATCCTCGACACTGATGTTCGTGCCGAAGTCGGCTATACATCGCGCCAGCGAAGGCGGCCTTCGTCCTTTCACGAGCCCGCCCGGGGGTGGCTTGCTCCTGCCAGAGGCGGCAGCTTTCGCACTCGCCGCCGCCTTGCTGTGCCCAGGGGCGGCCGGTTTCGCAGCTGGCACCGGTTTACTACCGCTAGAGGCAGCAGCCTTCGCGCTCCCCCGCGCCTTTTTCACCTCGCGCATAGGATTCGCGATCCTAACGACCGCCCGACGTTTCTGCGCAACGCCTTGATGGTCCCTCTCCATCACTGCCGATACAACAGCAGCAATATTCCGCCCATAAGGAAAAATCTTCAAGTCATGAGCCATGTGAGACATAAAGAAGTCTTCGCCAGCCGCGTGGGGGATTGGAACATTCTTGGGCCATCGACCCCCGGTAAACTCCATCATTCGCGCTGAAGACTCCCGGAGCTCAGGCGAAGACATCCTTCCCCCGAGGGCTGCGCACGTCCCCATCAAATCCACAGCGAAACTATCAGAGACCCCCACTCCCCCACTGCAGTACCTAATTTTCTCTTCTTAGTGGCTGGGGCAGCCTCCTATGAAGGCCCTTCCTCGGTCATGTCCACCGGTTTCTTCCCACGGTGGTTGGCAGCGTCATCCCCGGGATAGCCACCTGTATGGCAAGCAGTTTAATTCGAAGACCTGATTCAATCTAACGTTGGACCCACGGATATCCCAGCTCCGTAGACCCTCTGTCCTCGGCACATAGCACCCCACAATCCTCGCCACACCGTCTTACGCTTCACGCACGAATGCGGCGGGATCCCGGCCATGCAGATCCAACGCGAAGGCTGGACTTTGCACCCGCTGCCCGCCCAGGGAGGGCATCTCGTGAGGGCATACTTCGCCTAACGCCCAGTCATGTGCCAAGGGCCATACCCCATACCCGATGAATTCCTCAACTAAATCGCGCCCGCTACTCATGCGAGCAGCGCACCGAAGGGCCCCTTCATCTTCATCATCCTCTGCCACCTCAAGTTGCGGGTACGCCACATAATAATGGGAGCACATCACGACCACGGGGAGCCCTGGGTGGTCTTTGACTTCGCCTTCAGAAACTTAAAACCAGAAATCCCACCAGTTGCCCCACTTATTGCGGGCACAGGGAACTAACTCCACGACTTCCATCGAAGTCTTGCCGGTCCTCGGCGTAAATGTGCATGATCCAAACTATGCAATCTCGTGTCCAATTTTCCTTTTCTGCCAATGCAGACAGTAATGTTTGGTGAAGACCTCCACAGAAGGCTAACCACCATACGAAGTCACCGCCCAGACATACTTCGCCAGGGCCACCACGGCATTCGGTGTCAGCTGGTGGACCTGGACTTCAAATCTCTGCAGAACCTCCGCCACAAAGCGATGTGTAGGCAGACGAAGGCCAGCGGTGAAAAACGCCTCAAACATGACCAACTCTCCCTCGGGTTCGGGAACATCCTCCGCCCCCGGGACATGCCCAACTCCGCTACCAAAATACCCAAGCTGCTGCATATCCTAAACGCGGACCGAGGAAATCCGCGAAACGCTGAACTCCACCGTATCACCCGAATGTAGCTCCTCCGCCGCCATGTTGCTCAAGGTATCCTCCGATGATGCATCGGCTGGTGGCGTGTTTGCAGCAGACGAGGAAGAAGACGGCATGGCTATGTACCGTCGGCGATGGCGAGCGGTCTGCTTGACGCGGGCCAGATCTCCGACGAGCAGGAGCAAGGAGGGCAGGCGAGCGGGCGAACGGTTTCAAAAGGAGGCTAGGGTTTTGCGACGCACAAAAAGAGAACCTGACCCGCGTCGCCCCACCCCTTTTTATACATAGGACGTGACGCTTCGCGAAACCCGCAGTCCAACAGTACCGCGTCCGTCAATGGTCACATCAAAAACCCCCACGGAACCACTTCGAGCGAGGGCAGCGTCTCCACCATCTAGCGATGTCTTCGGCACCAGATGACTTAGTCGAACGGGTCTCTCGGAGGGCAAATGTTGGGGCGAAGGCGAAGACACTATCCTTCGCTCTAGCCTTCGTCAATCCCGCTGCACCAACGGAGGCAAAACGATCGGCGGGGTCCACCCTTCGTCCTGTACACTACAAGACAAAGGCCTACGACGATGTCGCCCTGTCCCACGTCTTCACCCGACCTGGAGGCCCACGTGGGATTCGGCCTATTGTAACAGGCCCCGCACGGAGAAGCGTGTTACGGGCCCGATTTGTAATGGCTTTTCTGTAATGACAGTCTGTAACCCTCCTTTATAGGAATATTCCGGGGATAGTCCAGGTGCCTGAGGGTACATGCATCCTTACATCGAGACGTTGGGCACTCAGGCACCTATAAATATCCCCGTACAGTGCCCTTGAGAGGCTGGATTAACAGAGCAATCGCCATCTCGAGTTAAAACCTTGTTCGCATTAATTCACTCCCCCGTTGGATCATCTTGCCAAGGAGAGCAAGTTCCAACAGCCGGAATCAGCCGGACCACGTGTGCAGGTGGGCGAGCTTGTCGGCGGCGAGTGCTCCGGCCTATCCACGGCGATAAAGTTCAATCCAAGGGCACGAGAAGCTTTACGGGGTGCTAAGGAGTCCACCCGTGCAAGGAATTGAAGAAAGGCTCACCGTGGAGCTCGGTCTACGCTCGCTGGCGGTTAGGTGAAGTCTGGTGACCTTGATCTGGTGTCTCCGGCGAGGCAGAGCTTGATTCCTCGCTCTGGGAGCTTCACCGAGGCACGCAGAGTCTCTCTCGAGGGTCAGACGGGGCTGGGAATGGCTTGGTTGGCCGGTCTAGGGTGGTGGGTTCTCGGGCGGCCGCTGGCACGCTGTGCGCCGGGCAAACACCGGTGATCTTGCGCTCCGACGAGGTCAAGAGCGAGCGGGGGCATACGGTTGATGCCTTGGCTGGCTTTATAGGCGCGGGCGCAGGCTCGGCTTGGCGCGACACGGGGCGCGCGGGGTTGGGCGCCGGGCATGCTCTGGCGAGTTCAGGGCGCGTCAAACACGTGGAGGTGTGTTTCTGCCCTTGTTCAAAAGCTTGCTGAGATCGCAAACGTGTGAATCTTGGCAAAAATCCAGCGCAGACCTCTAACTGGAACCTAGGGCTGTCTCTTGTATGTGAGTTCCAATGGCAGATATGCCCTAGGTAGGGAGATTTGCGGACGCCAATTCTGGGTTGTCTCACTGTTCACCCCGAGATAAAAGTGGTGTCAAATCATGTCAAACGAATTTGGCTCGGGTTCAAACTTTTCCAGTGGGTTCCTTAGGTGGTTTGGCTCCTTTTTGATATTCAGACCAAGTGGTTTTGGCGCCATTTACTAAGTGAACACGCCTGATCTTTAGATTAGGGTTTATTTTTGACTTAGAGAGGATTAGAGAGCTCTAGTGTGCTTTCCACTTAAAGAATGGATTTGGGGTCTTTAAGGGGCCTTTTTGTAATGTTTCTCCTATGCATTTTGTAGATTATAATGTTACTTAAACTTTGGTTAAGGGTCAACTCATGATTTGCACATTTGCTTAACCTTTCCCTTAAACCAGGGTTTTGGGAGTTAAGGGCTCAAAAAGGGTCTAGGGTTTAATTTCCTCTTGCCCAAGGTGATAATTGCATAAATTCTTTGGTAATGCTTTTTTCATTAACATTCTTAGTTAATACATGGTTTCCAAGGTTTTGGGGCTCCCTCTCCTCCACTTAACCACACGAGATAACATGTCATGAGTGCAAGTAGGGAGTCAGGGCCTTAGTAACACCTGGGGTGTTACATCATCCACCCACATATCCTTTCAAGCAACCCGTGTTCATCCGTCCCACTCCTACCCCCGCCCAGAATAATCAGGCGAGTGCCCTTGGAGCTCGTTTCCCCGCCCTACCCAGTTCCTCTAATGGCTGCTTTAATTTTGGGAAGTCCGGACATTTTATCAAGGACTACCCCTATCCAAAGCAAAATAAACCAAATTTTCAACAGACTTCTGGGAATGCGTCTCAAGGAAAGGGAAATATGTCCAACCCTCCAGCGGGCAAAAATACAAAGAAAACTAGGCGAGTTTACTACACCCAAGTGGCGACCACCCCGAAAGGAGAACCGATGATGATGGGTACGTTTTTCATTGCCAACCATCCTGCCATTATTCTTTTTGATTCTGGTGCATCACATACCTTTATGAGCAAGACTTTTGTTGAGAAACATTGCATACATAGTATTGAATCAAAAGAGGGTTTTGTTATTCAATCACCTAGGGGTCAAATATTTACTAAGGAAGTAGTTTTCCACATACCCGTAACATTGGCCGGACATGAATTCCCTACCAACATGACAGTTATAAAGGGACAAGATGTAGATGTAATTCTAGGCATGAACTGGTTAGCCCAGAATAAGGCTATCATCAACACGGATCAAAGGACTATCCAATTAAGTCATGGACAGTTAGCCCAGAATAAGGCTATCATCAACACGGATCAAAGGACTATCCAATTAAGTCATGGACAGGAAGAAGTCAAGTTGTCCATCCCTGTATCTATCCCAGTTAAAGTATCTGGACAAGTTTTTGAAGCCATAGTGCAAGAGATACAGGACATTCCGGTTGTGTGTGAATTTCCGGATGTATTCCCTGAAGATTTGCCTAGGTTACCTCCGGAAAGGGATGTGGAGTTTGTGATTGAATTGAAGCCCGGTATGGCTCCTATCTCCAGAAGATCGTACCGTATGCCACCCAATGAGCTGGTGGAACTCAAGACACAATTACAAGACTTATTGGAGAAAGGATTTATTAGACCGAGTTCATCGCCATGGGGATGTCCAGCAATCTTTGTCAAGAAGAATGATCAGACCCTTCGAATGTGTGTGGACTACAGACCCCTTAATGAAGTAACTATTAAAACATGTATCCTCTTCCTCGGATCGATATTTTATTCGATCAACTCACTGGAGCCCGGGTGTTTTCTAAAATTGATCTCAGATCAAGCTATCATCAGATCAGACTTCGACCTGAGGATATACCCAAGACCGCTTTTACCACTCGGTATGGGTTATTTAAATATTTGGTTATGTCTTTTGGATTAACAAATGCTCTAGCCCACTTCACATACTTGATGAATTCGGTATTCATTCCCAAATTAGACAAGTTTGTGGTGGGCTTCATTGATGACATTTTGATTTATTCCAAGAATGAGGAGGAGCATGCAAAACATTTGCGGATTGTATTAACGCGCTTAAGAGAACATCAGCTTTATGCTAAATTCAGCAAGTGTGCATTCTGGTTGGAGCAAATCCAATTTCTAGGACATGTTTTATGTACCAAGGGGATTGTGGTTGATCCTAGCGAGGTCAAGGATATTCTGGAATTGAAATTACCCACTTCAGTGCATCAAGTTAGAAGTTTCCTTAGATTGGCTGGTTATTACCACAGATTTATCCCAGATTTTTCCAAGATTGTTAAACCCATCACTGGGTTATTGAAGAATGATGTTAAGTTTGACTAGTCCTCTAAGTGCAACAAGGCTTTTGAACAATTGAAAGTATTGTTGACTACTACAACGGTTTTGGCCTAACCGGATATTGAGAAGCCATTTGATGTTTATTGTGACGCATCAGGCAGTGGGCTTGGATGTGTCCTGATGCAAGAAGGACGAGTAATAGCTTATGCTTCAAGGCAGTTGCGCCGACATGAGGAACACTACCCAACACATGATTTGGAACTGGCCGCAGTAGTTCATGCCCTTAAGATTTGGCGTCATTATCTACTGGGGAATGTCTGTCACTTATATACGGATCACAAGAGTTTAAAGTATATCTTCACCCAGTCAGAGCTAAACATGAGACAACAAAGATTATGACTTGGAAATTCATTATCATCCAGGAAAAGCTAATGTGGTGGTAGACGCTTTAAGTCTTAAAGCCTCTTGTCATTGTCTCACAGTAAGATCACCTGACATCACTTTTTGTCAAGAAATGGAAAAATTAAACCTAGGGATAGTACAACAAGGAACCTTGACACATTGGAAGCTTGAGTCAGTTATTCAACAAAGGATTATTGATGATCAAAGGGTCAATAAAGGTATGAAATAAATTCATGAGAAATTGGAGGCCGACAAAGCTAATTATTTTAGGAAAGATGATCAAGAAGCGATATGGTTTGAAGACCGCATAGTGGTGCCAAAGGATGCTGAAGTCCGTCAACAAATCCTAGAAGAAGCTCATCTTAGTCGGTATTCCATTCACCCTGGAAGCACAAAGATGTATCAAGACTTGAAACAACATTATTGGTGGACTAAGATGAAGATTGAAATCACACGGTATGTGGCAAAATGTGACACTTGTAGATGTGTCAAGGCGATACATATGAAAGCTACTGGACCTTTACAATCATTGCCAATCCCAACCTAGAAATGGGAAGACATCAGTATGGATTTCATTGTGGGATTACCCAAGATGGCTAAAGGATTTGACTCTATTTGGGTCATAATTGACCGGCTTACAAAGACAGCTCATTTTCTGCCAGTCAAAACATATTACTCGGTCATTACCTATGCTTAGATAAATGTGGCTCATATTCTCAGTTTGCATGGAGTTCCAAAGACGATAGTGTCGGACTGGGGACCGCAATTTGTATCCAAGTTTTCGGAGGAATTGCACAAATATTTGGGTACTAAATTACTCCACATTTCGGCCTATCACCCTCAAACAAGCAGACAAACTGAAAGAGTAAATCAAATACTTGAAGATATGCTACGAGCCTGTGTCTTGGAGTTTCCACAAAAATGGGATGATTGTCTACCGCTGGCAGAATTTTCTTATAATAACATTTATCAAGAAAGTATTAAAATGGCACCGTTTGAAGCTCTGTATGGACGGCGATGCAGAACACCCTTAAATTGGTCAGAACCAAGAGAACGGTGATTTTTAGGCCTGATTTGGTTAAAGAAACAGAAGAAAAGGTCCAACGCATAAGACATAACTTGAGAGAAGCTCAAGTTCGGTAGAAAAATTACGCGGACAAACACGTCGACCGTTGGTTCTTCAAGTCGGTGACCATGTGTACCTGAAAGTATCATCAATGAAGGTGTTAGTCGATTCGGGGTTAAGGGAAAATTGGCACCCTGATACATTGGCCAGTTCCCCATTCTTGAGCGATATGGGCAAGTTGCACACAGACATCAATTGCCAGAATCACTGTCTGCGGTGCATTATGTGTTCCATGTATCTCAGTTAAAGAAGTGTCTTCGAATTCCTGATCAAACTATGGATGTGGGTGATGTTAATTTGGAACCAGGCGTAACCTGCTTAGAACATCCAATTCAAGTTCTGGATCAGAAGGACAGAATTACTCGAAAAAGGACTCTCAAGTTTTATAAGGTACAGTGGAACCAACACACTGAAGAAGAAGCTACCTAGGAGACTCGAGACTTCTTTGAGAAACATTTTCCTAAATTCTTAGCCTCCTGTAATCTTTAGAGTTTATGTAATCTATTGTAAAGTTAGAAGAAACTCCCACACCACCCCCTGCTCTGTAAGATAAATTAGGAAATAAAGTTGTGACGCGTTTCCTTTTCCATTACTTACCCTAGGGCCTTAAATCTCGGGACGAGATTCTTTTATGAGGGGAAGGATGTAACAACCCTGGTGTTACAAGAACTAAAACTTGGGCATGAGATCATATGCATTGACATTTTATTATGTATGTTACACCTAGAGTGCATCCACTAGGTTAAAATTTCAAAACAAGTTGTGATGTGATGACTTGAAGTGATCCTTAACCCTAGGATAGGGTACTTAACCAAGGGATAGAAGTATGTGGGTGTGTGTGACATAATAATTGGAGTATGATCTCAAAATATTAGTGGAGATGTTCAAGAGAGACTAAATTTGGAAAGTTTGAGTGGCATATAAACCCTAGAACACTCAAAACCCTAATTAGTTCTTTATGAGATGAGATCAATTTCTATACACTTTTGGACCAAAGTGCATATATCAAAGTGGTAGAGTAACAAAAATTAAGCAACTTTTACATTTGGAGATTTGCATGTTTTGTGGAACAAATTGGAGTAAATTGCAAAAAGTCTTAAAGACACCCATATGGATTAACTCTGAAAAACAGTGAGATTGGGCTGAATTGGAGTCCCTGTATCTCTTAATCCATGGAGATTTTGCCATAAGTCACTGAAAAAAGATTCTAAAGCTACTATAGTGGTCTAAGTTTGATTAAGTGGTTGAGCCCTGGAGTTGTATGTAAATTGGAGAAAAATGGACTTGAAGATGGGCTGTGAGTCAATTGTCAGTCTGAAGTTTAGACTCGCAGTGGCATCAGATCAACTTTAGAACCAAGTAGCGCCCAATTCAGTGGATGTTTGATCAAGATCTTTATAACAAAATCAAAGCTGGTATGTAGAGCAACAACTTTGATACAGACAGATTGGTAGCTTCCCACATGAAAATTTGAGAATGAAGCACCTTATCTTGCTCTATCAGACGCACTGAATGAAGTTTCCATGGTATAGTAACCTGAAGAAGATCCGAGGTGCAGTGAATCTCACCGCCGGTGAACCCGCTCCACGATCCACACCGGCGTTGCAATTCGTGCATAGTGGCGCGAGGATAACCTGAAGAAGATCTCAACACGAAGAGTTGTTGGAGCCTTATCGCCGGACTGTTCACTGCACCACATGCCGCGCGATCAGCCAAGGTGCCCTTGCCGGAGTTCGCCGCTCTTTGTAGTCGTGCCACATTCTTACGATCGTTATTGTGTCGCAAGACATCACAGTGGACGACCCATTTACAACTAGAGTCTTTACCTCATCGAGCGCCACGATTGTATACTCCGTTGACTCACCTCCCCTCCGCCCACAAGTTCATCTCATCCAAAATTCACAAACACTCGTGTGATCACTATAAATTGAGTGTTCGGCCTGCTCTGCTATCTTGTTACGAAGCCAGTCACCGCTCCTCACTGCCGATTAGCCACCACAGCCCCCGAATTCCTATTTCCCCCAAATCGGATCACTCGCGCCGCCGTGAGGCCTCCTGTCGTGATCAACCATTCCTAGGTCCGTTCATCCCCCTCCGTTCCATGTTTTAGCATCCTGGAATGTTAACGTTGCTCGTCGGCTCAACCGATTGAACACTACCACGATAGGGCATCGAGAACATCACCTCGCCGTCACGGAACACTTCCAAGCGCGCACTCATGTCGACCCACTCTTCCACCCCCGTTCTATCAAAATTCACGCGTGTACCCGACCTCTGGTGAATCTGTGAAACTCACCCTAGCTTCAATTTTGGCGCTACCGCGTTTAGTTGCTTAGAACATGCTCACCGGAGCCCTAGCGCCGCCGTGACCGTGAACAAGCATCGATTAAGGTCGGACCAGTCCAATTGAGTGAGGGCTTTTGCTCGGATAGACTTGTGCACGCTGTCTGTATGCTTGTTGCCTACTGTACGGGTCGCCGTCGCCGTGGAACCACGACTCCGGCCATGTGCTCAACGCGGTTCCGTCGTGGACCAAAAGCCATAAAGAAATAGAAGTTCAAGGGTGTTGATGTGAATGTCAGCGAGACGTATGAATAGTGTCTCGGGCTCTTTACGGGTTATTTGAATGGCTATGGACCTCTGCACAAGTTTGCCAGTACGGGCGCGGGCGTGCGCATATTCTCCTGTTCGCGGGCTAGCTTGGGCTACAATTGGCCCAACACTATTCATGATTTCTCTTTTTCTTTTTACTAGCAGATTAGGAAATGTGTAGAAAATAGTAGAAAAAAATAAAATTATGAGACAAATTTTGCTAGACTTCTAAAATCATCTAGTATTTAATAAAAATAGTTCCAAGATTTTTATCCCAAACCTAGAATTATGTAGCCTTTAAAGGTGTTCAAACCAAGCCTTTTAGAATTTTAGAAATAATTTAGTAGCTCCAAAAATGGTAAAACTTTTTGGGTAGGCTTAGTATGATGATTGAAGACCTTGGGTGAAATTTGAAATGATTTGGACACTGTTTGGTCACAAACCCAATAACTAGCCTCCTAAGGTTAAGTTTGTACCATGAAGGAAAGTTGTATTCAAGATACAACTTAGTATGTTTCTATTATGCAACTGCATATTCATAACAACACATAAGCATTCATGTACATGTACTGTCATTTATAGAAAACGAGGAAGAAACTGTGGTTGAAGAAGTTGTCACTCAAGCTGAGAATCCTGCAGACGAGAATAACTTCTACTTCGACATCTGCAGAGTGGACCCTGAACCTCCTGCAACACAAGGCAAGCCCCGGTGCATTATCCCTTTTCCTTGTTGTTTTAAAAACTTTATCACCTTGTTTGATGCAATAGGTGATAGGGGTTGTGTGCTAAACAATTGATGCATTCCCTTCCTTGGAAACTTGGTTACCATTCCTTGTTACCTGGTTTATTCAAACAAGTTTTCTCATGCTTAGCCTTGCTTTAGAAAACAAAATGTTTTGTTTTAAACAAAAAGGTGATGATTCATAAGGGATGGGGATTTTTCCAAAGAAAAGACTTGTGATGGTGAATCCATCATGGCTGTGATGGGTTCAACATCTGAAAAGATGTAGCTCTGCTAAGTACCAAACTTTGGGGTTGTAAATAATAAAGTCAAGACCGGGTGGGTGACTTGCACGAGAAAGGAGTCTCGGTGTAGTGTCTCCGTCTGAGTTGATTAAGGAAAGCTGATGTAGGTTTGATGATCGAGGACCTTTTAACTGGCCACATGCCTCATCATGGGTAAGCTTTGCCTCGGTCGGACCAATACCAGAAAGGCCACCACGCAAGGGGAGTGGATAGATGGCGAGAGTAGCGTGTACCCTCCGTGGCAAGAGGTTGGACAGTGGAGTATCTGTGCTCTCGGTTGGCGTGAACCCATTCCGGTCTTGAGAAACCCGGTGGTGAGTTGACATATGCATGGGTTAAATGCTAGATATGTCGTTTGGTTGGAGATCCCCATCTGGGTATTAATCGATCCGGATCACCATTACTTCTCGGACATGAAGACTTGATCACTGACTTACACGTAGCAATCAAGTGAACTGAAGGGTTGATGAAAGACGGCTAGTATAAGCCAAGTGCTTGATCTAGAATAGAAAGAAATCTAGATGCAGGTAACTACTTAACATAGTAATAAAAATGGATTTTTTAGGATCCACTCATAGTAAGCTTTTCTGCAAACAGAGTCTTTGAATCTTGATAAGCATTACCTTGATTCCCAAAAGCCAGCATATCCTTGATAGTCTTTTTCCTTTGACGGGTAAGACTTGCGAAAGTACACTCCGTACTCAGGGTTTTCGAACCCATGTTGTTGTAGGTGATGAAACGGCGGAGTTCTGCTGTTTCTATTCCAAGGTGTTGCCCAAGCAGGAGGAGGAACGCTAAAAACTTATTGGGGGAGGGTGTTTTGCATCCTGTAATGTAATAATAAGTTCCACAGTCAAACACCTGGTTATGTAATAACTACTCTTTCTACATTTTTGGTATGAATGTAAATTATATTATTGTAACCCTTTACGCTCATTCTCCGATCTTGTGTAATGTCTGCGTGATGGGTTAAGCGCTCTTGGGCGACATGATGGAGATACAAATAACCGAACTTGCCATGTCATTATGCATACCTGCATGACTGTCTGAGGTCCTTAGGATAAGGACATCTATAGGTGGGCCTAATACCTTGGGAGGTTCTGCCACAACTGAGATTTTCCAAGATGACAAACTTACGAGCACATTTAATGTACAAACTAAAATGTTGGAAGAATCTTTACTAGGCGATCAAAATGATGTAGAGGTTCCTCCAAAAAGGAAACGAGTGTCGAGAAAGAAAAAAGCTACTTGGCGTCCATTAAATCGACGGAAACAACTAAATCTTGATTTTGATTACGATTATGATTGACGAGTATGAATCATTTTTTCTTTCATTTTTTACTTTGTCTCATTATTTTATTGTCGATTTATGTACTAACTTGTTTTTTGTTAAAACTAGATGTCAAAGAAAATGAGGTATTTTGCTCGTAGTTTGCTTGGGACGAGGAGTAGCTCGAGGAGTGACGATTCGGTTTTTCAGGGCACAGGTTCTACCATGAGAAGACGTAGAGCGCTGGCAGAACTTTTGCTTCCAGATGATGTAAATTAGTTGTTAAATTACATTATGTAAGTAACTTAATGTTGCATGATGTATGTTACTTGTTTCGTAGGATGCTGAAATCGAGCGACAGTCGAAAGAAGATGCTACAGTTGTGGTGGTGGTAGAGGACCATGCGGGAGATAATGATGTAGATGATGGTGGAGATGATGTGGGATATATGATGCTAGAGACAATGCTGGTGGATGATCTGCAGTCGTGGATTCTGGTGCAGGTGGATATTCTGCAGCTGGGTCTGGATCTTCTCGATAAGGATAACAAGGAAGCTGCATTTTGTTAGACCACCTCCAGGGCTTCCATTTGAATCTTGGGTTTTGATAAAGCCAAGTTGAAAGTGAGTGACATAGTCTTTGTTTAATTGTTATTGAAAGGGAAATGTGCCCTTGGGTTATTTCTATATTGTTTTGGTGATTAGATGCACAACACTTTATGTGTGAACTAACATAATGTTGAGCAAAGTAAGTTCTAGACACTTAGTCAATTATTTTATGTCCTAAACTTGCTTGTCTAAGTGCCAGGAACTCAATTAAGTCAAGTTCAAAAAGAGCAAAAGGAGTTTAGCTGAAACAGCCAGTGGAGCACCAGCTACGGGTGCACCGGACACTGTCCTGTGCCTAGGCTGGCTTAGAGATGAACTCTCTGCTCCCGGGAATCGCCGTGGACGTCGTGGCTAAAATTCACCGGACCGTCCGATGTGCACCAGATTGTCCAGTGAGCCAACAGCGCCCGCGCCAACGGTCGACAGCATGATCAACGGGCGACGTGTGGCCAGAGCCAATGATCACTAGGGTGCACTGGACTGTCCGGTGTGCACCGGACAGTGTCCGGTGTGCCAAATGGACCGAGGGTTCAACGGTCGGCTTCGTTGAAGAAGGAAATAAATCGAGCAATGTTCATGTCCGGTGGTGCATCAGACTGTCCGGTGCGCCAACCGATAGAAGGCCAGAATTGCCTACCAAATGGACATTCGACGACTCCTAGCTGCCTTGGGGATATAAAAGGGACCCCTAGGCGCATGGAGCAGCAGACTAAGCCTCCATTGAATATCCTAAGACGCCTAGACTCCGCAAACACGCATCCAGAACATTGTGATTGAGATTTGAGCACTTGTTGAGTTGTAAACTCTCTGCGTTGTGTTTGTGTGCTCGTTGCTTGACTTGTCTGCGTGTCATTGCCACGACTCTAGCTCTTATGTGTGTTTCTTTCCCTCCCTTACTCTTGTGGTTTTCATTGAGATCAATGTTGTAAGGGTGAGAGACTCCAACTTGTGGAGATTCCTCATAAGGGAAACATGAATTATAAGGAAGAAAACCATGGTATTCAAGTAGATCATTGGATCGTTTGAAAGGGGTTGAGTGCAACCCTTGTCTATTGGGACGCCACAACGTGGAAGTAGGCAAGTTTTCTACTTGGCCGAACCACGAGATAAAAATCGCTGTGTCACCTTTGTTATTCTTGTGCGATCTTCTACTCACTTGATAATTGCTCTAAGTTTAATACTCACTTTGTGAAGAGCAAATTAAGTGAAGAAGTCATCTCCTTCTCTCTAGACATAACACCTTGGTTTTGATTTCACTAACATTTCATAATCCTAGTTAGTGCTATTTAGTGTTGATTTTTACAGGATCACCTATTCACCCCCTCTAGGTGCTCTCAATTGGTATCAGAGTCGTACTCTTCATTAAGGGACTAACCACCCGAATAGATGGATCCTAAAGGTAAGGGGATGGTGATCAACGACAAGGAAAAGGAGACCCTCTACATCAACGAGCCAAAAGAAGAGGGATGGAAAGAAGAAGAGGCGCATAAAGAAGATCATCTACTATGACAGTGACGCCTCTTCCTCTTCAACAAGGGATGACGACGACGAAGACTCTTCATCGAAAAAGAAAACGGTTAATCAAAACTATTCTTTCGATTATTCTCGCATCCCTTATATTTGAATGCCCATTTACTATCTATTCCACTTGAAAAACCCCCACACTTTGATGGAGAGGACTATTCATTTTGGAGTCATAAAATGCGTAGTCACTTATTTTCCCTCCATCCTAGTATTTGGGAAATTGTTGAAAACGGAATGCATTTCGATAGCACTGACAATCCTGCATTTATTAATGAGCAAATACATAAAAATGCCCAAGCTACTACTGTCTTGCTAGCATCTCTATGTAGGGATGAATACAACAAAGTGAGTGGCTTGGACAATGCCAAGCAAATATGGGATACCCTCAAGATCTCTGATGAAGGTAATGACGCCACCATGATTACCAAGATGGAACTAGTGGAAGGTGAACTAGGGAGGTTCGCCATGATAAGGGGAGAGGAGCCAACTGAAACGTACAACAGGCTCAAGACCCTGGTCAACAAGATTCGAAGCTATGGGAGTACAAGATGGACGGATCATGACGTCGTCCGACTCATGCTAAGGTCATTTACCATTATTGATCCTAATCTTGTAAATCTTATTCGTGAGAACCCTAGGTACACCAAGATGACACCTGAGGAAATTCTCGTAAAATTCGTGAGCGGGCGCATGATGGTGAAGGAAGCAAGGTATGTGGACGATGCCTTAAACGGACCACTTCCTCTCTACGAGCCACAACCTGTTGCTCTCAAAGCAAACAACAGCGGGAGGCTCTATCTAGCAAGGTAGCTCAAGTGGAGGCTGCCGGGCTCAACGAGGATGAAATGGCGCTTATAATCAAGCGTTTCAAGACCGCCTTGAAGGGACGCAAGGAGTATCCCAACAAGAACAAATCAAAGGGGAAGCACTCCTGCTTCAAGTGCGGTAAGTCTAGTCATTTCATAGCACAATGTCCCGATAATGACAATGACCAGGCACAAGAAAAAAAAGGGAAGAAGGAAAGGAAGAACTACAGGATGGCAAAGGGTGAGACGCACATTGGGAAAGAATGGGACTCCGACTGTTCTTCATCCGACTCTGATGGTGAAGGACTAGCTGCCTCGGCCTTCAACAAATCCTTCCTCTTCCCCAACGAACAACACACGTGCCTCATGGCTAAGGAGAAGAAGGTACATATACGAGATACACCTAAGTAGATTATAGTGAACTGTTTAAGGGACTAGATAGATCTAAGGTAGATAAAATAAATGAATTGATTGATGCCCTCAATGAAAAGGATAGGTTGCTAGAAAAGCAAGAAGATATTATGTATGATGAACATGATAAATTTATTAATGTTCAAAAATCTCTTGCTCTCGAAATTAAGAAAAATGAAATATTGTCTTCTGAGCTGTCTACCTGCCATGACTCAATTTCTAGTCTCAAAATTTTGAATGGTGATTTAAATACTAAGCTAGAAAATTTTAATATGGCTAGTTCATGTGTTGAGCATGTTGTAATCTGCAATAGGTGTAAAGATTTGAACATTGATGCTTGCAATGAACATGCCTCTACTATTCTTAAGCTAAATAATGATGTTGCAAGTCTTAATGCTCAACTTAAGACTTGCAAGGATAATTATGAGAAACTAAAATTTGCTAGGGATGCCTACACCATTGGTAGACACCCCTCTATTAAGGATGGACTTGGTTTCCAAAAGGAGACCAAAAACATAACAAGCCAAAGGATTTCCAGTCTCAACAAAGGGAAAGGGAAGGCTCCTATGGCTAGTAGCTACCAAAAGAACCATGCCTATCTTTATGATAAGAAAGTTACAAGTGTTGCTCATCATGATAGGTGTCATAATCATGTTGTTTCTCTTGTACGTCATGATGCTGCATCTAATTCTCATGCCATGTCTGCATCTAGCTCTTCATATGCTCATGGTAGAAATAGACCTAGGCACCATCATATTGCTTCTCAAGCGCCTAGGAAGACATTAACGCGACCGACTACTCTTTATCAAACAAGTAATGCTTCATTTGTACTGTTATGAA
Organism: Zea luxurians; assembly: GCA_029449295.1. NCBI lineage: Eukaryota > Viridiplantae > Streptophyta > Magnoliopsida > Poales > Poaceae > Zea > Zea luxurians. The sequence continues at coordinate 3,318,655 of JAOPSE010000005.1, read as the reverse complement.
AAATGATAAAGTAGTTGCGAGAAGGTTGGGACCTAAGTGCAAGAAAGGCAAAACTTGCATCTGGGTTCTGTTGGGGGCCTTCGTCCTCCGAAGGTCCTCAAAAGTATGATTTGACAATGTTTTCCAAGTGGATTATGTGAGCAGGTATCTTCGAACTCAGAATTATGAACATGAAGTACGGTCAGGACGAAGCCTGAACCAGACGAAGGAGGATTAAAATGGAGGACAGGCTGATTACCAAGCTCCACGAAGGATGGTCCACAGCCGAAGCTGTACGCAGGGAAGCTTCGTCGCGATAGCAGAGAGGGGAACCGACTTAAAGATGAAAAGACTACTTGGGCCTTGACAGATTTCCATAAGGCATTAGCAAATGTAATGGACATGAATGTAATTTTACGTGGGCTGTGTCCCGCGTCTATAAATAGATGAACAGTACTCCCGTACTGTTCACGCTGACTTGGCATTTGCTATTGCGTCACGCTTGTACTTTTCTCTCCCTTCAAGACCGAAGGTACATTTGTAATTTGAAATCATTTCTATTTTTCCATGACAATGAAATAGAAATGATTCTGTCTTAATATTTAAATGTTTGTTTTATATTTTATGCTTTGTATGAAACCTTCATCATTTATTGTTATATTTACGAAGGTATGTCTTTCGTAACCTTCGTCCGAGATTCATTATTTCCCGAAGGGACATAATATTTCGGAGGACGAAGGATTTTAACACTTAACACTTTTTATGTTGCCTTGTTCTTAACTCTTAGCATTTGAGAACAAGTCTCCAACATTGGCGCCCACCTCCAGTGAACTCACTTCCATTTCTTAAGCTTCGGCAAGCATCACCTTCGTCATGCCGCCGAAAAAAGCTTCAGCAACAGGGGCTGCTACTCTCCAGCCGCTGGACCCCAATCAGGATGTCCTTTCTCTTAGAGAGGCTCGAAGCCAGAAGAGGAAGGCTGTTAGCCCAACACCTCCGGAGGATGAATTGGATCAGGAGATCCAGAATTTGGAGATCCTTCAACAGCAGGTGCAGCGCAAGAAGGAAAAGATGGCCAGACTAGCTGAACTACAAAGGCAAATAGACGAAGCTTCCGAAGAAGTTCGTCATCTTAATCAAGATGAGCAGAACCGAAGGCCTCAGCACAAAGACCTTCATCAGGAGGGCTTCTTCAACGAAGATGACTGGTATGACAACCATCATGGAAATTCTGTTTTCGATGATGCTTCTCCTCTGTCCGTTGAGCTGCAGGCTACACCTTGGCCTTCGTCTTACAAGCCGCCCCAGCTTCCCATATTCGATGGCCATTCAGACCCGAAGCAGTTTTTGATGAGTTACGAAGCAACAGTATCTTCGTATGGTGGCAATGCTGCAGTCATGGCAAAGTCTTTTGTTATGGCTGTCAGGAGTGTTGCTCAGACCTGGTATTCCTCCCTTAGACCAGGAACGATCACTTCATGGCAGAAACTGAAGGACATGTTGTTAACCAGCTTTCAAGGGTTTCAGACGAAGCCGGTCACCGCACAAGCTTTGTTCCAGTGTACTCAGGATCATGAAGAATATCTTCAGGCGTATGTCAGAAGGTTTTTGCGTCTGAGGGCGCAGGCACCAACGGTGCCCAATGAAATTGTCATCGAAGCCATGATCAAGGGGCTTCGTCCTGGACCTTCAGCTCAATACTTTGCTAGGAAGCCTCCTCAGACTTTGGAGAAGCTCCTCCAGAAGATGGACGAGTACATTCGTGCCGACAATGATTTTCGCCAAAGAAGGGAGGAGGCTTTCAGATTTTCTGAAATGACCAGGGGCTTCGGAGGAAGATTCTATCCGAGGCATGTCAGATCAATCCACAACTCTACTCAAAATGATGATAAGGGGAGTCAGCAGCACAGGCCACAGTGCTCTTCACAGGCTTCGGGGCAACAACAAAGCTTCTTCCGTCCACCAGCTCCAAGAGGCAGAGGTGCCAGGGGCTTCGGCGGAAGATTTGGAGATCAACCAAGGAGAATATTTTGCTTGTTCTGTGGTGAAAACAAGGGCCATACCACCAGGATGTGCCATGTTACCATCCAGAAGCAAAAAGAGATAGCCGAAGCTGCAGCACAACAAACTCAGCCGAAGCAGGTCATGCATACTGCTTCGTACATCCCGCCTTACATCCCAGAATATATTGGCAACCACCCTGCAGTTTCTGTTGCTTCGGCAAGCCAACCTCAAGCTTCCTGGCAACAGCCTCCTCCTCCACCACCGCTGCAACAAGGCCAACAGCCAGAAGGGAGCCAATATGCTCCACATCAAAGGGATCTCAGAGAACAATCCGAAGCTCGCACAGTCAATAGCACTGTGCCAGAGTCGAAGCACATCTATTGATGAATATCCTACCTTAATAGCAGTTTTTTCCATTCAGTGCTATTTTCTGTGTAATAAAAGACATTTTTTAGTTTCCATGTAATAGTTTCGTTGTTTACCACAAGAAAAATGCATTTTTTCAGGCTTAAGTTGCTCAAGCTTAAAAAATTTTGTGATAACAAAGAGGACCTTCGAATTATCGAGAATCCTTCGAAGCAACAAAAAGTCGTTCTAAGGAACGCAGAGTAAGTTTGCTGAAGTCACAAAAAGCCGTTCCAAGGGGAACGCAGTGTAAGTTTTCTGCTCCAAAGTCGTTCCAAAGGGAATGCAGAGCATACAGCGAAAAGTCAACGCTGATACCGCCTAAGTAAAAGGCGAAGAAGCTCCAAAGACGTTCCTAAGGGAATGCAGAGCTTATACCGCCTAAGTAAAAGGTGAAGAAGCTCCAAAGACGTTCCTAAGGGAATGCAGAGCTTACAGCGAAAAGTCAACGCTGAAACAAAAATATTGTGTGTTTTATGGGGACATGTGTGTACTTTCGGAACGAATGTCATCTACATAACATAACATCATCACATCATTTTGCATAGCATAAGCATCATACATCATGTTGCATATGACACAAGAAGGGAACATAATATTGATCTTCGGAGTATAGCTTTGGAGAATGTTTTCACGAAGCTTGGAAATTCTTCATCAGAGCACTGTGGACTTTGAAAAAGTGAAAATTGTGTTGTCATAAGGAGATACAATGTTGATCTTCGGAGTATAGCTTCGGAGAATTCTTCTTCACGAAGCATGAAAAGAAGGGAAGGTGTTTTTTCGCCGAAGGCTCAAAAACGGTACGTATGTAAAGTTTCATGCATCGTAAAGAATCAAACCATAAAAAGCAAATATATTACATTCAGGGTTATAAGATATCACATATATTACATTTTAAATGTTTTTACAATAACACCTAGTCTTCCCTAAGTACTACTTCAGCAGCTTCGTTCAGAAGTTGGTTAATAACTTGATCCATGATAGCTTCGGCCATCTTTTTGATTTCATCGTCTTCTTTCGGGTGAGGGCCCGGAGAAACTTTAGCAGGATCTGAGGGAGGATAGGATACGGCTACATTACTATTACAAATCGCGATCAAAGTTTGAAATTAAAAAACTGCAACACAATAAAATCACTAATTAATACCTAATTGACCTTCGGGTTTTGTGCTTTTCTCAGCAGCCTCTGCTACTTCTCTAGCATCATGGATGCCTTTTTCACTTTTTTGGATAATTTCCTGGGCCATTTCTCGGCCGCCATTGTCCCAGACATCAGTAAAGAATTTGCCACCAACCATGCTTGCTTCGGCTGAGGGGTCTTTGATGTCATCGGAGGTTAAGGCAGCTTCGGACTGAGCTAAAGATTTTACATGTTCACAACCTTTCTTCTCCAAGACAGTAGCAACTCCCCTGGCGCCCGAAAAAGCGCAGATGTCACCGCGGCTACTCAGGATTTCCTCGAAGGCCTCTGCTTCGCGATTAATCCATTCTATTGGACCTTCGGGATTGCCTCTTGAGAAATTCTCTTCACTGGAAAATGCGCCCACGCTGGCGAAGCTGGTTTTAATTTTCTTTACGCATACCATGGATTTTTCGTAGCATTTTTTCTTAGAAGACCGAAGCTCTTCCACGGTTGCTTCCAAATGATCAGCCCATTGGTCGCTGCATTCTCGTCTTGTTTCTTCAATTATACGTTCTTCTTTCGCCCGGGCCAATTGCTTCTGAAGATCTTTAATTTCGCGCCTGTGAGCTTCGGCCTGAGCCTTTGCAGCAGCTTCGTCCTTTTTTATCTTGTCTACTAATGTAAGCAGAAGTTTATCTTTTTCTAGAGCTTCGTTTCTCAGTTTAATAACTTCTGAACATAAATTGTTGAATGCAATTTCGTAGCTTTCATCCTCGGCACTCTTTTGTGCTCTTAATGCGTTGCTTAGGATTAAACCCTATACGAAAAAGAATTCATATAACAATAAAAGAATGAATTGCGTATTAAAGAAGATTTTTCAAGCATCCAATTCCCATACCTTTAGGCTATTGTACGCAAGACTGTCCGCGAGATCTTCCTTTGTCATAGCACATAATCCAGCTTCAAGCTTCGGGAACCCCATACTTCTAGCCATCTCTCGGCAGACAGATAGTTCTTTATTATCAGGAAGACAGTACAGGAAGTCATCTTCATTTGTTCCATTAAACACTACTGCCCCCTTCGGATATTTTAGCTCTCTGGCATAGTAGTTGGCTTCGTAAGTTTCTTCTTCAGATAATTTCTTCCCCGAAGCATGTCGTACGATGTAATCGCATACGCTGGAAGGGGCTTCGGGGGCGGCAGTGTCAACTTCAACCAAAACTGGTTCTGATATTTTCTCGGTTTCCAAGGATTGTTCCTTGGTGGGCTCTGTAGGCCCAGCTTCGGCTTCAGGTTGTTGCTTCGAAGCTTCAGCAGCTACAGCTTCGGTAGGCACTTCGGCAACTTCAATAGTCTCCTTCGGAGTTGTGCTTGAAGACTTAATAGTCTCCAAAACATCTAACACGTTCACCATTCTTTTTCTTTTCGGAGTCGCCGACGGGCCCTTTTGATTTTTTATTGTTTCGACATTTGTTGAAGGACTTAAGATTTCCGATATTTTTGGCTCTTCAATCTCCAGTTTTTCTGCTTTTTCGGCTGAAGGCGCTTCAGTTTTCTCTTCTATCTTCGGCACTAGAGCTGATTCTGTAGCTTCAGAGGCCAAAGAGACTTCACCAATAAATTTTGGCAATGTGGCCGGCTCAATAAAACGCGCTCGGTGGGTGAGCACCTTCATCTTTTTCCTTTGCGGCGCTGGTTCGCTAGTGGCACTCGTGGTAGCTTCTATCGCAGGAGAAGTATTTTTTCTTTTGCGACCCAATACCGGATAGTGATAGTCAGGGTAAACAAACCCGACTGCGTCAAATACCCGGTTGAGTCTTTTCTTCTTTCAGCCTCCGAAGGCTGCTGACAATGCAGTGTTCTCGGCCTTCGAATATGCCCCAAGCAGTTCGTCACTTAATGTTTCAATGCTTTTCAACCAGTCGTCATCAGGTTCAACAAACTTATCCCCGTATTTGAATGTGTATTTCAGTCTGACTAGTCCGCCTTCGTCGGACTCTTTGATGGTCTCCTTCGGCATTTTCCACTCTCCTGCAAGTGGCCATACCCTGAAGGCAATGTGCTCTTGGACCAGATCCCTTGTCCCAATAAAAGAGCAGACTACGCCGAAGGCTCTTTGGCATTCTTCGGCCGCTTCATCCATTTCAACCTTCGGCTTTCGTAGTCCGAAGCATTGCCAAATGGGGCACAAAATGATACTCTTAACGCCTTCCTGCGCTGTCAAGTCATTCTTTACATAGAACCATTCCGTCATCCAAGCTCCGGGCCACCTCTTCCGAAAGGTTGGTACAGGGCAGCTTGACCCGGAGCGGGCACCAAAGCTGTAGCAACCGAAATTGTTATGATATTGTTCTTTCCCCCAGGGCTTCGTCTCGTATATCAACTCAAGAATATTGCAAAAGCTCTTAGCATTTGGTTCTAAACCTTGGCTTCTCGCAGCCCAGACAAAGATTCCCATTCTTATGATAGCTTCGGGAGTAATTTGATGAAGATAGATTTGAAATGTCTTCAGGACTTCGACAACAAAGTTGCTTAGAGGGAACCGAAGCCCAGCCTTGAGGAAGCTTCGGAAGATCACGACCTCATTTTCTTCAGGGGTAGGAGAAGTTTTCTCTCCAGCATCAGCTCTCACAATAGATACATCACGAAAATATCTCCCCCTCATATTGTCAACATGACTCTGCTTAATAGTGGTTTTTCCGAAAACTGAGTGACTTGGCCGCCATGGTCGATCTTCGGACTCCTCGCCGCTTTCTACGTCATAACTGTCGCTGTCGTCAGTATCTTCAGATAAACCTTCTAAAATCTCCTTAGTAATCTTCTCTGTATTGGTCTTTGACATCGCCATAAGAAACCCCAGGTTCTTCTCTTCAGAGAGACTCAGCTTCATCTCGGGACCAGCCTTCTTATCTTCAGACATCTTCGGAAACGCTAAAAACTGTTTTTAAGTCCGAAGCTTCAAAATCAAAAAGATCACCAAATCTTAATGCGCAAGAGCTAAAAATTTAGTGGGCCGAAGCAGATGGCAAGTGTGCGTGCCAAATAAGTGTGCGGTATGATCTTATTTATACCCCCAGGGCGTTGAAAATTAAAAGACCCCGCTTGTCAGTGAATGTTGCTATTCTAGCAAAGGGAAGGTGTTTTTTCGGACCTTCGGCTCAAGGCCTTCGTCCATATCGCAATTTGAATTTATCATTAACAAATTAATATTGCGAGGGGCTACTGTTGGGGGCCTTCGTCCTCCGAAGGTCCTCAAAAGTATGATTTGACAATGTTTTCCAAGTGGATTATGTGAGCAGGTATCTTCGAACTCAGAATTATGAACATGAAGTACGGTCAGGACGAAGCCTGAACCAGACGAAGGAGGATTAAAATGGAGGACGGGCTGATTACCAAGCTCCACGAAGGATGGTCCACAGCCGAAGCTGTACGCAGGGAAGCTTCGTCGCGATAGCAGAGAGGGGAACCGACTTAAAGATGAAAAGACTACTTGGGCCTTGACAGATTTCCATAAGGCATTAGCAAAAGTAATGGACATGAATGTAATTTTACGTGGGCTGTGTCCCGCGTCTATAAATAGATGAACAGTACTCCCGTACTGTTCACGCTGACTTGGCATTTGCTATTGCGTCACGCTTGTACTTTTCTCTCCCTTCAAGACCGAAGGTACATTTGTAATTTGAAATCATTTCTATTTTTCCATGACAATGAAATAGAAATGATTCTGTCTTAATATTTAAATGTTTGTTTTATATTTTATGCTTTGTATGAAACCTTCATCATTTATTGTTATATTTACGAAGGTATGTCTTTCGTAACCTTCGTCCGAGATTCATTATTTCCCGAAGGGACATAATATTTCGGAGGACGAAGGATTTTAACACTTAACACTTTTTATGTTGCCTTGTTCTTAACTCTTAGCATTTGAGAACAAGTCTCCAACAGGTTCCAAAGTCTGTTGTGACTAACCTTGTAGGACCCAATAAGAGTTGGGTACCTAAGACCCAAGCTTAATTACCTTGCAGGTTTATGCATCCGAGGGCTCAAGCTAGATTATTGATAGCGGATGCACAAACCACATGATGAGGGAGAAGAAAATGTTTACCTCCTACGTCAAAAATAGGGATTCCCATGACACTATCATCTTTGGAAATGGGAACCAAGGCAAGGTTAAAGGCTTAGGCAAAATAGCCATCACAACCAAGCATTCGATTTCAAATGTGTTTCTAGTAGAGTCGCTTGGGTACAATTTGTTGTCTGTAAGCCAATTATGTCATATGGGCTATAATTATTTATTTACAAATATTGATGTATCTGTCTTTAAAAGAAGTGATGGTTCATTAGCTTTTAAGGGTATTATACGACAAGCTCTACTTAGTTGATTTCTCAAAAGAGAATGCCGATCTAGATACATGCTTAATTGCTAAGACTAATATGGTGTTGGGGTCTTTTTCTCCACCGAAGGTCCTCAGAGCAAAAACACCTTCGACAAGATAATACAAAAGCTTGTCGAAGTTACCTTCAGCCTTGACTCAGCTCTTGGAGACGAAGCTCAATAGCTTTTGACGACAGTGCAAGATGCCAAAGGTCAATAGCTTTGGCCCGGACCAAGGAAACAAGGAAAAAGGACTAGATAGGCCTTGTTAGTCTTAATTATTTGTAAACAAATGTTAGAGGGCATGAATGTAATTTTACCTGGGCTGCGTCCCGTGCCTATAAATAGATCAACAGTACCCCCGTACTGTTCACGCTGGATTGTAATCGCTCTCGCGTCACTCTAGCTCTTCTACCTTTTGGCAAGCCGAAGGGACCATTGTAATATGAATATTGTTAATGCTTATTCGTATTTGTTGAAGTTAATAATAAATAAATCATTGATATATGACAATTAATTATCTTCATTCTGTGGCGGAACCGCCCAAATTATTCCAACTTAAGTGCCTAAGTCCCGCCTTAAAGGCTAGACCACACTTAAATAGGAATAAACCATCAGTCCCTCGGATCTAGTCCAACGAGGCCACTAACAGGATCAAGTACCACATACTCACCCGAAGGTGAGGCACAGAGAAAATACAATAAAGCATAAACCATAAGTTAAAGAGGCACTTAATGTTATTACATCATCATCGGAGTTTTGCAAAAGTGGTAACCATTGTTCTCAATGCAGTGGAAATTAACTAACTGTGGATAAAAGGGAGGATGGGGAAGCCTAGCCCATCACTCTGCATGCTCCTCCCCTGCTGAGGTAGGGTCCCACTCGACTGTCCAAAGCGGTGGCAAGGTGGACGACCAAGTCACTCCAGCAACCATATCCTCCAGAGAACCTGTAAAAATTATGCCACAAGCAAGGCTGAGTATACTAATACTCAGCTAGACTTACCCGGTGTGAGGAGTCTACTCCTCTACCTTTAGATATGTAGCTGTTTGGCTGAGGGGGTTTGGTTTGCCAAAAGCACTAGCTGAGTCTAAAATCAAGTTTTAGCCTTTCAAGTTTTAGTACGATCCTTTTTCAAACTAGATGAGTACCTAGCTATTCATACATGATATCAAGCATTTTATCAATCAATATCTTTTGCTAGTCATCTCATTTCCACTTATTACTCAATGTAGCAGCATGGATCAAGCAGTCTCATTAACTGCGAGAAGCAGACAATTCGAATTGATTTTTTAAACCTTGCAAGGTAAACCTAAACACAAGACGTGGCGAGGCACTCCGTCCCCACACACATCAACCGTCTCCATCGATTCCTCGCCAATAGAGCAGGGCTCATGGCCTTGGCGTACAATGCTCCAATTGTCCCCGTCTGCCGTCGTGCAATGGCCGCAGTTGTACCCACCATAATCCGGCATGGGAGACTCCGTCTCAGGTCCAGTGAGGAGTAAAGTTTGCGGGCAGGTTCAATCAGGTACTAGGCTTATCAGTTACCATATTTCCCGACATGTGTTTAGTACGTTCAAACGCTTGACACACGGTACCACACCTTTAATCCTTATTCCAATTTTTCATCTCGTAGACAACACATCCCCATGGATCCGTGTCCACAGACCATCATCATTCTGATATAAAAATGGATACAACCAATTCCTGACCTCGCGCGAGTGCGAGAAAAATCACTCGACTTCTACTGAGATCCCTACTTAGCAAAGCAGCTACTCGACTTAGCATACTGGTATCCATTTCAAAAGGAATCCTGAGTTCATGCAACTAGGGTTTCAGGAAACTCCTACACTTAAGTGCACAATACAAGCCTACAAACATTAAGTGCAGTAAAATAGCATATACATAACGGTTATGCATAAAACCGGGGCTTGCCTTCAAAAGCTGGGGCAGGGAGATCCTCGATGGCAGGCTCTGGTGCTGGCTCCTGGACTCCTTCCTAAGTGGCTCCTTGCTCCAGAACAAGGACGTACTCTCTGTCAGCAAGGTTACAATCTATCGAATGCAATGAATAAGATACCTGTATGTTAATGATATGCCAATTTAATGAATACGATGTATGGTGAAGCAATTTTTAAGGCAGTGGTTAAACTAGGGTTTCTTGATAGTATGGTGCTCTTAGTGCTTCATACATACCCAGTTTAGGTTTTGAGTGGAATTAAGAAGTTAGTCATCCCCTTAGAGTTTTAGTGGACACTTAGGGAGATCTAGTTGTGAAATCTTAATTCCTTCTACAATCACGCTTTTTATTTTTTATTTTATGCTTTTAAAGTGAGCTTGAACTACCATAGTGATTTAGAATTTTCCAAAAATATTGTAAAAATTACAGTGGGTAAACATTGGTACCTGTAGTCTATTCTACAAATTTAAGGTTAAAACTAATTAGGGCAAACTTTAGGCAAAAATAACAAAAGTGAGGGTAGATTATCACTTTGTACTACAACTCTGATTTAGGTGGGGGTTCTACACTAAAACTTATTTTTTCTAGCATCTATGGGTAATAACATACTTCTATGCCAAAAATCACAGAAGGTTACCTAATGGTTATTTAGTTATGATTTTCTAAAGTTTAATGTCAAAGGGACACTTATAACTAACTTGTCATTTGAAAAATATCAAACAACAGAACTTGTATTTTCCCTAGATTTATACTAGCATAATACTAGTTATCCCTAGGGTTGGGGTGGTTCCTCCTTAGGGTTATTTTTTAGGATATTTTTCTAAGTTCTTACTATTTTTATTACATAAAATGTGGTGCATTTTCTATGTACAAACCGAGGGTTCAACAAAATTTTCTTATGAACTATATCACCTAAGCAAGCTAGGAAAAATGTGGTTGCCCTCTGGTTCTCATTTTAATTTCCCTTATTCATTTTCTTAATGTTTGGGTCAATACAAGTTTTAATGGTTAATCTCTTCTTATCCTAGTGTACTGGGGACTTTAACATTTTTAAACAGTGTAGTTACTAGCTAAGGACATCTCCAATTTTTCTCAGTCTTAGTCCTAAAGTATTTTATTTTCCCTCTTTTTATTTAGTTTTGGGCAGTATGCTTATTTAAATTAAAACTCTAAAAAGTAATGCAGGAACCAGGGTGTTTATTATTTTTGCTGAATAGTTCACAATATTCAGGACCTAGCAAAATTCGTTTAACCAAATTTCTTTGGATAAAACTCAAGTTATGAATTTTTAAAGTTCTCTGTTTATTTAAAATAAATAAATCTTAAAGGTTTAAGAAAAACAGCTTTGCACCGGGGCCCCTGGGTTCTTTCTTAGCTAAACCGTTCAAACTATGCGTGTGAGGAATTGTTTAACTGAGTCACTGACTTCGCGAATACCCCCTTGGCTTTTCCCTCTCTTAACCCGAGCTCCCTCCTCACCGGAATAGTAGCCGCAGAGAGAACAAATGGTGGCGCAGCTTACCGGCGGTAGGAGAGGTCCGGTGGAGGACTGGGTGAGGTCTGGGAGCTCCTGGCGGTCACGTTGAGGGGCGGATCACCGACGGTGATGGCCGGAGTAGGGTTGGCCGCGTGCGCAGGCGGTCGGGCTCGTCGGCGACGCGTGCTCCAACCTGCTCACGGCGGTAGAGCTCAATTAAATTGCACGGGGAGCTCCACTGGAGGTCAAGGATGATCTATGTGCAAGGAATCGACCAGTGGCTCACCGTGTAGCTCGGTCTTCGTGCACCGGCGGTCGGGCGAAGTCCGGCGACGTCAATCCGGCACCTCCGGCGATGTGAAGTTCGATCCAAGGGCTTGGGGAGCTTCACGGAGTTCAGGGGAGGCTAGCCGAGGGGTTGGTTGGGGTGGAGGAGGGCTGGAGTGGCAGGTCCATGGTGGACGGGGCTCGGGCGGCCGCTGGCACGCCGTGTGCAGAGTGATCGCCGTTGAACTGGCGCTCGGGCGGGGTTGAGAGCGAGCGGGGGGGTACGGTCAAGGCCGGGGTCGGCTTTATAGTCACAGGCACAGACGTGGGCGCGGGGTTGGCGCGACGCGACGTGCACGGGGCCGAGCGTCGGGGCGTGCTCTGGTGTTGCCAGGGCGCGTCGAACACGTGGTCGTTGCATTATGCCCATGTTCTAACTCTTGCTGAGCAGCCAAATGTGCGAATCTCACCATAAGACTTTTGTGGGTTCTCTTCTCTGCACCGAGGGCTACCCAGTTCATATGAGTTCCAAGGGGAGATCGGGTCTGGTTTGGGATATTTGGTGGCGCCAAGTCAGGGGTGTCGGCACTGTTCATCCCGTGACAAAACTGATGCCAAACCGTGTCAAACAGTTCTAGTTTGGTTTCAAACTTTTTAGGGGTGTGCCTTGGGTAATTTGGCTCTTTTTGTTATTTGGATCTTATGGTTTTTGCGCCAGCAACTAAGTGAACATCTCAAATCTTTGGAAGTGGGCTGATTTTTGACTTAGAGAAAATGTGAGTTCTCTATAAGGCTTTCCACTTGGGGGCTGATTTTGGGAGTTTTGTGGGACCTTTTTGGAACAATTTTCTTACTATTTCTTGTAGACATATAAGTGTACTTCAACTTTGGTATAGGGTTCAAGTCATGAAATGGTCATTTGCTTCTCCTTCTCACTAATCCAATGCTTGGGGGTTTAATGGCTCAAGAGGGGGTGCTAGGGTTTTAGAATCTTTTTCAAAGGTGAAGATACATGAAAAGCTAGGGTATCCCTTCCATCATGATAATCACCTTGTTAAGCCATGGTTTCTAAAGTTTTGGTGTCCCCTTCTCCCCACTTAAACACATGTGATAATAGGCCATAGGTGCATGTATTGAGCCAGGGCCTTGGGTAACACCTGGGGTGTTACAGCCCTCCCCCCTTAAAGGAATCTCGTCCCGAGATTTGGGTAAGGATTCTCTAGAGGGGTGTTAAGAAAGTGTGTGCTTGCGCAATGTGGTTTCTTTTGTCAAGGCTCTCTAGTAAACAGCTCTTTGAATGCCATCCTCTTTGCAACTTCAGAAGGAAGCCCTTCTAGATTTAAGCTCACAGCTTACTCAGCTCTTGTTAACTCTATTTCTCTTATACTTAGATTCAAAGGGCGGGTGGGGGCGGTTTTGGATCCGATTTACGTACCGATCTCCTGGAGCAGAAAATCGAGGTAGTGAGAGCGCAGAAAATCCTCTGTTTCCCAAGTAGCCTCCTCTTCTGAATGGTTGCTCCACTGGATCTTATACATTTTGATTGACCTAGCTCGAGTTGATCTTTCCTTTTGGTCCAATATTTTGACGGGGTGCTCTTGGTATGACAAGTCATGTTCTATCTCCACTTCAGGTTCTGACAGCACTTCTGTTGGTAAGCGAACACACTTCTTCAGCTGAGATACATGGAACACATCATGAATTGCAGACATGTGAGGTGGCAGCTACAACTGTTAGGCTACAGGACCACAAGTCTCTTTGATTTCATAGGGCCCAATATAGCGAGGAGCTAATTTGCCCTTAACCCCAAATCTTTGAACACCTTTTGTGGGCGAAACTTTGAGGTACACATGATCCCCCACTTCAAACTGTAGAGGCTTCCTTCTCTTATCATGATAGCTCTTTTGCCTGGCCTGAGCAGCCTCTAAGTTCTTCTTAATGACTCGGACCTTGTCCTCAGCTTCAAGTACTAGGTCAGGCCCAAATATTTCCCTTTCTCTAGCTTGTGACCAATTTAGCGATGTCCTACACCTTCTCCCATACAAGGCCTCAAAGGGTGCCATCTTCAGGCTGGATTGGTAGCTGTTATTGTAAGAGAATTCTGGCAGAGAAAGACACTTGTCCCAATTCTTGCCATAGTGTAACACACACGCTCTCAACATGTCCTTGAGGGTTTGATTTACTCTTTCCGTTTGACCATCAGTTTGAGGGTGGTATGATGCGCTTCTGATCACATTGGTTCCAAGTGACTTCTGCAACTGCTCCCAAAAACGTGCGATGAAAGGTGCTCCTCTATCTGGCACGATAGTCCTTGGGATTCCATGCAAACGCACTATTTGGTCAATATAGATTTCTGCATATTTTTCTGCCCTGTGGGTGGTATGCACTGGTAAGAAATGAGTTGTCTTGGTTAGCCTATCCACAATGACCCAAATAGAATCATGGTGCCAGGAGGTATTGGGCAATCCCACAATGAAGTCCATGCTGAGGTCCTCCCATTTCCAAGATGGTATCGGGAGTGGCTGCAAGGTACCTGCTACCTTCAAATGACCGACTTTGATTCTTTGGCAAGTGTCACACTCAGATACGTACTTAGCAATTTCTCTCTTCATCCTGGTCCACCAATATAAGGATCTGAGGTCATGATACATTTTGTTACTTCTGGGGTGCATGGAAAATTTGGAGAGATGAGCTTCGTCCAAAATTTTCTTCCTGAGTTCTGGATTCTTGGGAATAACCAGTCGGTCTTCGAACCATAAAACACCTTTGTTGTCCTCACGAAAGCATTTATAATTTTCCACCTTTTGATTGAGCATTTCATTAATGACTTGAACACCCTTGTCACTAATCTGTGACATGATTACCTGCTCTTGTAGAGTCGGCTCAACCGAGAAATAATCCAACGTACCTTAGGAAACCACTTCCATATTCAGCTTGCGCAACTCATCGCACAGAGCGGCGACCTTAGAGTCTATGGTTAGACAGTTGCACTGGGCCTTCCGACTCAAGGCATCCGCCACAACATTTGCCTTGCCCAGATGGTAATGTACTTCTAGATCATAATCCTTGATCAATTCTAACCATCTCCTCTGCCTCATATTAAGATCAGCCTGAGTGAAAATATACTTGAGGCTCTTATGGTGAGTATAAATATTACAATGAGCCCCCATCAGATAATGTCTCCATATTATTAGAGCATGAACTATCGCTGCTAACTCCAGATCATGTGTGGGATAATTTTGCTCATGAGGCCGGAGTTCTCTTGATGCATAGGCAATAACTCGGTTGTCTTGCATCAAAACACATCCTAGTCCAGTGCTTGAAGCATCACAATAAACATCAAATGATTTGGTGTTGTCAGGTTGTGCGAGCACGGGTGCTGTTGTCAAATGTCGCCTCAAGGCGTGAAAGGCATCTTCGCATTTCTGACTCCAATCAAACTTCACTCCTTTCTTCAATAACTCAGTCATGGGTTTAGCAATTCTGGAGAAATCCGGAATGAATCGCCGATAGTATCCTGCCAATCCCAGAAAACTCTGGATCTGCCGCACAGTGGTAGGAGGCTTCCAATCCATCACTTCTTGTACTTTCTCAGGGTCAACTGCTATCCCATCCTGTGAGATGGTGTGACCTAAGAACTTGATCTCCCTTAGCCAGAAATCACATTTGGAGAGTTTAGCATACAAGCGATGATCGCGTAGTCACTGAAGTACTATGTGCAAATGCATAGTATGCTCGTCTTCATTTTTCGATTATACTAGAAAATCATCAATGAAGACCACCACAAACTTGTCCAATTCCGGCATGAACACCAAATTCATCAAATACATGAAGTATGCTAGAGCATTTGTTAGCCCGAATGACATCACCAAGTACTCATAAAGTCCGTATCTGGTGGAGAAAGCCGTCTTCGGAATATCACTGGTGTAACACCTCAGGTGTTACTCAGGGTGTCCACCCAGGGCTACACCTGTTAAACCTACTATCACATGTGGGATAGTTTGAGCAAAGTATCTCAAACTTGGAATTCAAGGTCCTAAGCAAGTGCCACCCATCTTGGATATCATGCCCTAGCTTGTCATGCACATCTAAGGGGAGAATTTCCCAAAACCCTAAAGCAAATCCCTTTTGGACAATAGGAACCCTACATGTAAGTGGGATCAAAAGGTCATGAAAACCTTATGATCATGGCTTGGGCCAAATATAAAAGTTGTTGTACACTTGATAACCTACAAATAATAGTAATAAAGTAACCCAAAAAAGATTTCAGAAAAGCCCCAAAAAGTTCACCAAAGGATTGAACACAAAAGAAAAATCAGAAAATGCCTAAGTCCAAAACTAACCCTTGGACAAAGATCACACATGTTCACCTTCATCCAAAATTCAAAACACTTCGACCCAATTGACAAAGTGGCGCCAAATTAACCCTAGAATGCCCTGGAAAGAGTTGACACCTACCCTTAGACGTTTGACACGACTTGGCACCATTTTTGTCTCGGTTTGGACATGTCTGACACAGCCGACTTCCCACCCCCATATCTCTCTAACCCGACCACATCTACTCTTGGAACTCACATGAACTAGGTAGCTCTAGGTGCAGGGAAGAGATCTCCCACAGGCTCTAGGGCAAGATTCGTACGTTTTGGCCCCTCAGTAGAGGGAAGAACACGGGCAGAAGCAAAGAGCCCCGCGTCGTGCCAAAGGCCAGCCGACGCCATGGCCCGCGCCCGTGCCTATATAACGCCCAGTGACCTTAACCGTGCCATTCCACGCACGCTCAACCTCACCGGAGCTCAAACTCACCGGCGTTTGCCCGTGCGCGGCGTGTCCGCGGCCACCCGAGCCCCTGCCACTGTAGACCGGACAACCAAGCCTTTCCCAACCCCGTCCGACCCTCGGAGAGGACTTAGCACACCTCGGTGAAGCTCCCCGAGCAAGGAATCGAAGTTTGCTTCGCCAGAGAGGCCAGTCCACGGTCGTCGGACTCCCTCCGACCGCCGGCGAGCGTAGACCGGGTAAGCCACTGCGCCATTTTTCGATTCAATGCACAGATAGCCTCTACATCACCCCGTGAAGCTCATCGGGCCATTGGATTGCACTAGATCACCGTGATTTGGCCGGCACACCCACCGCCGACGAGGACACCCGCCTGCGCACGTGGATCGAGCGATTCCGGCCATCCCCGCCATCGAGCCGTACATCGTTGTGACCGCCAGAGCCTCCCCGAGCCAACCCCGCCCCTCGCCGGACCTCTCTCGCCGCCGGTAAGCCGCGCCGCCCTTTTCTTTCCCGCGGATACTGTTTACATTAGGGGAAGGACCTCGGGGAAGAAGAAGGAAAGGTCAGGGGGATTTTTGAACTGTCAGTGACACAGGGGAATAGTGGCGCAGGGGTAGATTTGAGTGGGTTGATTTGGTTTAAACCCAGGGTCCTCGGTGCAAAGTAGTTTTTCAGGAAACCTTTATTAAATCTGATTTAAAATTTGAACAGAACTAGAATAATTCATAACTTCTGTTTTGTTCATCCAAATTTAGTCAAACCAATTTTTTCAGATCCTAAATAATGTAAACTCCTTAGGAAAAATATAAAACCCCTATGTACTACAGAAAACTTTAGGGTTCTGATTTAATTATTATTTTGGCCAAAAGCTAATTAATTGGAAGGAAAATGGTTGCACTTTTTGACTAGGGTTAGAAAAATTTGGAGAAGTTTATGTCCACCTACTGACCTGTTTAAAAATGCTAAACCTCTCTGTCCACCCCATTAAGTTAGTTTTTGCCATTTATTTTACCATATGCTTAAGGTTAAGAAAAATAGAAAAGGTGATTTAAATAATGAACCAGGGGGTACTCCTATTTTTGTTAGGGTACTTATTCAGTGTAGTTCACTAGAAAAATCTATGATACCCTGGTTTAGTATAAAATAAATAGGATACCTCATATTTTAAGAAAACAAGAAAAACTTAGAAAAACCCTACAAAAATAACCCCAAGGTGAAAACACCCCAACCCTTGGTATAGTTAATGTTTTGTTATTAAGAACTTAGGAAAAATATGAAATCTGCTGTTTGACATTTTTTCAAATAACAATGTGGTAGAAAGTGCCTTTTTGGCATTAAAATTTAGAAAGTCATAACTAAATAACCATCCCTTAGCTTTCTGTGATCTTCGGCACAGAAGCCTATTGTTACTGTTAGATGCCAACAAAAATAACTTTTAGGACAGAACCCAACCCTAATTAAGTGGCCCATTTACACAACTCTTGTTATTTTTGTCTAGAGCATAGCCTTTTTAAATTGAACCTCAAAGTCCTAGAACAGGCTATATTAACCATAGGCAAGCCACTGAAATTTTTACAAAATTTTTGGAAAAAGTTAAACCAATGTTGTAGTTCAAACCTTTTGTAATAGAAAATAGAGAAAGGAAAAATGAATAATGGGAAATGGTGTCATCCTAAAACCCTTTGTAAATTGTCCACTAAATTGTAATAAGGAGATACAAATCCTATATGCTTATCCTTAACAAAAACCTAAACCAAGAGTGATAAGCATAAACCACTAAAAGCCCTGTATGACCAAGAAACCCTAAGTTACTCATTAAACTTAGTTTTTCTTCTTTTAGCATAATGTTATTAAATCCTGCATAATCATGACATCCATGTTCATTACCTTTCGATAGACTGTAACCTCGCTGACGGAGAGTACATCCTCGTGCCGGAGCAAGGAGCTGCTCAGGAGGTAGCCCCGGATCCAGCACCCGAGCCTGCACCAGAGGATCTGCCTGCCACAGCCTTGGAAGGCAAGCCCCGGTTTATGCATAACCTGTTATTTATGCTATTTTAATATACTTAATGATTGTAGGATTGATTGTGCACTTAGGTGTAGGAGTTGTTTGGAACCCTAGTTGCATGATCTCAGGAACCCTGTTGAGGTGAATACTAGTATGCTAGGTCGAGTAGCTGCTTTATTAATTAGGATCTCGGTAGAAGTCGAGTGATTTTTCTAGCGCTCGCGCGAGATCAAGAATTGGTTGTACCCACTTTCATATCATCATGATACTAGTCTATGGACAACAATCCATGGGGATTGGTTGTCTACGAGATGGGAAAATTGGAATAAGGATTAACGTGCGGATACCTGTGTTAAGCGTTTGAACGTACTAAACATATACCGAGAAATATGGTAAATCGGTAAGCCTAGTACCTGAGTGAACCTGCCCGCAGACATATCCCCTCACGCGACCTGAGACGTGGTCTCCCATTCCGGTTATGGTGGGTACAAGTGCGGTCACTGCACGACGGCAGTCGGGGTCAGTGAGGCATTGTACACCAAGGCGGTGAGCCCTAATCTGTTGCCAGGGAATCGATGGGGACGGTTGATGTGTGTGGGGACGGAGTGCCCCTGCATGTCGTGTGTTTAGGTTTACCTTGCAAGGATAAAAACTCGATTCGAATCGTCTGCTTCTCGCAGCTAATGAGACTGCTTGATCCATTGTACTGCATTGAGTAACAAGTAGAAAAATGATGAGATGATACGAGATGTTGATTGCTAAAAATGTTTGCTACTATGTATGAGTAGATAGTACACATTTAGCCTTAAGAGAGTCACACTTAAATTGACAAAGTTAAAAACTTGATTTAGAAACTCAGCTAGTGCTTTTGGCAACCAAACCCCACAGCCAAACAGCTGCATGTCTAGAGGTAGAGGAGTAGACTCCTCACACCGGGTAAGTCTAGCTGAGTATTAGTATACTCAGCCTTGCTTGTGGCATAATTTTACAGTTCTCTGGAGGACATGGTTGCTGGAGTGACTTGGCCGTCCATCTTGCCACCGGGTTGGACTGTCGAGTGGGACCCTAACTCGGGTGAGGAGGAGCATGAGGAGTGATGGGACAGGCTTCCCCATCTCTCAGTTTATTTACCGTTAGTTTTATTCCACTGCACTTCGAACAATGATGACTACTTTTCCAACAACTCCGATGATGATGTAATAATTTAATACTCCCCTATGCATGGTTTTATGCTTTATTGTATTTGCTCTGTGACTCACCATCGAGTGAGATTGTGGTACTTGATCCTGTCAGTGGCCTTGTCGGACTAGATCCGAGGGATTGACGGGTTATTCCCATTTAAGTGTGGTCTAGCCTCTAAGGCGGGACTTCGGCACTTAAGTTGGAATAATTCGAGCAGTTCCGCTACAGCTGGTATCGGAGCTTGTACCACCACAGAGGAATCAATAAAATATAAATACCATCCTTTTTCCGAAGTAAAACTTGATAGAAACAATGTTGGATAGATCATAGGACGATCAGGATAGACCTAGGACGTAAAACCTTAGGATGATAGAAGGGTAGCTAGGTGGCTAAGTGTTTAAGCCCTACGGGCTACTATAAGGGATGGGAGTTCTTCCCTATTCCCTTTTTATTGATGTGAGGTCGTTTAGGACGAGCATGCATGCATTCTTAATTAAGCAAATGGATAATTGAGTAAAGACTTAAATACAAAATGATGACCAACTAAGTACCCCCAATACCATTTTTATAGTTGGAGAGAAGCTGAGTCTTATTTTTTTGTTCTTTTTATAATTCTTTTTCTTTTACTTACGCTTAACCGTACACAGATGACTTCCCACGGATCCTCAGACGACGGAAATGCACTGTCCCACACTGACGGGCTTGCACGAGAGGGCTTTCCCCGCATTTTGTGGGAGGTACTTCAGGGGGCCGGATACACGACACCTCCTCAGTATGCGGTGTAGCAGTTCGAGAAGCACCGAGTGCCCCGCTGTAGGGTGAGGATGACCTTGGAGCCTCATCCCCTGCAGCCAGGCTGGCGTTCACTGGACTCTGAGTCCTTTGGATACAGGGCTGAGGACACGATCGAGGCGATTGCTCTGCACGGGTTGACCACCTTCTGCGGATTCCATCCCTTGGAGCTGTCTACCCACCCCATTGGCTTGTTCCCCACGGAAAGGGAGGACGACCCAATGTGGAAGGATCGGGTGGAGCATGCCAAGGACATCTGGGCTATCTACCCAGGTCAGACTGCTCACTTGACCGTGCGGTGCATGAATGCCCTGTACCGTCTGCAAGTGATGCGTGGTGAGGCGATGTCCCATCTGATGGCATTATTGGAGGCAACAAAGATCACCTTTGACAATAGAGAGGAGCTTGTGGTTGATTTGTCCACTGAGATGGTGGAAAAGGATTTGCAGGTGGAGCAGCTATCCAATGAGATCCAAGAGCTGGAGGAATTAGTGGGGACCAGGGAGAACACGATCGAGGTTCTCGAGGATCAGCTTATTAACACCCAGCAGCAGCTTGCCGAGGCTAATGAGCACCTGGATATGCATCACCAGGAGATCCAGGACATGGAGGCCAACGAGGACGTCGACATTGAGGGAGGAGAGGAGCCTGCCACCAGCTTGGACACTGCTGGCTCAGGGAGACCACCTTCCCCCGAGTCAAGTGTTGCCTCGTTCACTCACTAGGTATCAGGGATAGAGTTAGAAGTCGGTGATGGTAGGACTCCTCGCAACTAGCTTAGCTTTTGCACCCTTGGGGTACTAGGCTAGATAGAGTTGAGTCTTTTTGGGACCATTGATGTAATCGTGATAAACTCTTTTGGAAGCATGGTTGATGGATGCTGTTAGTTTTAAATTAGGAAGGAAAGTTTATGCCTTTTGAAATCCTTTTTGTTTATGTCGGAATCTATCAATTCGCCTTTGACTCTTTCACCGCGATCAAACCTTAGACTTGAAGATGTGTTATTGAGGATATATGTGATTTTTCAGATGGCCGGGAGAGCGCGTCGTGGCCAGAATGAGCGCGTTCCTCCACCGCCGCCACCGCCTCCCACTCTGCAGGAGCTAATGGCTCAGCAGAATGAGATCTTGAGGCAGCTAGCTCAGCGTCAGCCACCACCTCAGCACTATGGTGGTGGAGATCATCAGCGTCACCCCGCGGCAGCTACCTACCAGGAGTTCCTCAGTACCCAGCCTCCTTTGTTCACCAGGGCAGAGGACCCACTTGATGCAGATGTGTGGTTGAGAGTAGTGGAATCCAAATTCCCGCTACTCCATGGAATTTGCTCAGAGGTCACAAAAGTCAGGTTCGCCACCCAGCAGCTTCGCGGACCCGCAAGGACTTGGTGGGATCATTTTCTTGCTATGCAGCCAGATGACCGAGAGGTAGAATGGAGAGAGTTCAAGGCAGCTTTCAGAGGACACCACATACCAACCGGGATTATGGACCGAAAGCTCAATGAGTTTCTAGCACTCACCCAGGGCAACAGGACAGTATTGCAGTATGCTCAGGCTTTTAATGACCTGTGCCAGTATGCTGGGTATCATGCAGATACGGACGAGAAGAAGAGAGACAGGTTCAGGAGGGGGCTCAGCACTAAGCTCCGTGACCGTCTCAACACCGTCAGGACCAACAGCTACAATGAGTTGGTCAACATGGCCATCTCCCAGGAGGACTGTATCACAGCTCGTCAGACAGAAAAGAAGAGGAAGACCCCTGTGGCAGGACCTTCAGCTCAGCCACAACGCTTCAGGATTGTGTCTGACACTCAGAGCAGGGGACCTCAGCAGCAGCAAGGGCGATGGGTGATCCGACCACAACAGCAGCAGCAGGCACCCAACCGTACCCAGTTTTCAGCGCAAAGGAACAATCAACAGCAGCAGCAGTATCGCCAGGCAAATGACAACAGGTGTTTCACGTGCGGCAACACCGGACATTATGCCAAGAATTGCCCCAGGAGCCAACAGAGGCAGGGGCAAAATGTTAATCAGAATCAAGGCAAGAGACAGAAGGTGCAAGTGAGGCAGGGCAGGCTGAACTTCACTACCATGGCTGATATTCCAGAGGGAGCACCTGTCATGACTGGTATCTTTACAGTTTTGAATTATCTTGCTATTCTTCTTTTTGATTCTGGTGCATCGCATAGTTTTATCAATGCCAAATTTAGTGCCAAGTGCCAGTTGCCTTTTCACCACACCAATGGGGGCATTACAATTCAACACCAGGAGGTAGGGTTGCCACCTACCAAATCAACAAGAATGTGCCTATAAAGTTTGGTAGTCTGATAATTAAAACCAACCTCCTCATTTTGGGTTTGGATAGTGTGGATATCATATTGGGAACTGACTGGTTGACCAATCATCAAGCTGTGATTGATATTGCAGCTAGGGCCATTGAAGTGCACTCACCAACCTGTGGTGAAACCACATTATATTTGCCCAACCGGGGATGTACCCGTTCTTGTGCCTTTGTTATGATAGAATCCCTAGTGGAAAAGATCCCAGTGGTCTGTAACTACCCAGATGTTTTTCCAGATGAATTGCCAGGGATGCCACCTGACCGAGACATTGAGTTTGCCATTGAATTGCAACCCGGGACTGCTCCTATCTCCAAGAGACCCTATAGGATGCCTCCCGCGGAATTGGCAGAATTGAAGAAGCAACTACAGGAGTTGTTGGACAAGGGGTTCATTCGCCCAAGTACTTCACCATGGGGATGTGCTGCCTTATTCGTGAAGAAAAAGGATGAGAGTTTGAGAATGTGTGTTGATTACCGCCCTCTCAATGCGGTGACCATCAAGAACAAATACCCACTGCCCCGCATTGATGTTTTGTTCGATCAGTTGGTGGGAGCCAAGGTATTCTCCAAAATAGACCTTCGCTCGGGTTACCATCACATCAGGATCCGTGCTAGTGATATTGCCAAGACGGCCTTCTCAACCAGATATGGGCTTTATGAGTTTTTGGTGATGTCTTTTGGGCTGACCAATGCCCGGGCTTATTTTATGTACTTGATGAACTCAGTATTCATGCCAGAGCTGGACAAATTCGTGGTCGTTTTCATTGACGATATTCTGGTGTATTCCAAGAATGAAGCCGAGCACACCAAGCATTTGCATACTGTACTTCAGAGGCTGCGTGACCATCAGTTGTATGCCAAGTTGTCTAAATGTGAATTCTGGCTGAAGGAGATTAAATTCTTGGGTCACACAATTTCTTAGGATGGGATATCAGTTGATCCTGAGAAGGTACAAGAGGTAATGGATTGAAAACCCCTGACTACAGTGAGGCAGATTCAGAGTTTTCTGGGTTTGGCCGGATATTATCGACGATTTATTCCGGATTTCTCCAGGATTGCCAAGCCAATGACTGAACTGTTGAAGAAGGGAGTCAAGTATGATTGGAGCCAAAAGTGCGAAGATGCCTTTCATACTTTGAGGCAGCATTTGACAACAACCCAGTGCTGGCTCAACCTGACAACGCCAGGCCATTTGAAGTTTATTGTGATGCTTCCGGTACTGGATTGGGATGTGTCTTAATGCAAGACCATAGAGTAATTGCTTATGCTTCCCGAGCACTTAGACCCCATGAGCAGAACTACCCTACACATGATCTGGAGTTGGCAGCTGTGGTTCATGCTCTCAAGATATGGAGACACTACTTGATGGGAGCTCACTGTAACATTTACACTGATCACAAGAGCCTCAAATACATTTTTACTCAGGCAGATTTGAACATGAGGCAGAGGAGATGGTTGGAATTAATCAAGGACTATGATTTGGAAGTACATTACCACCCGGGCAAGGCCAATGTTGTGGCTGATGCCTTGAGCAGAAAGGCCCAGTGCAATTATATGAGCATGGATGCAAGAGTTACCACCCTGTGTGATGAGTTGTGCAAGCTGAACCTGGAAGTTGTTTCTTCGGGTGATTTAAATTATATCTCGGTAGAGCCCACATTACAAGAGCAAATAGTCAGGGCCCAGATTGAAGACAAGGGTGTTTAGGTTATCAAAGAAATGATCAAGCAGAAGGCAGAGAAATACAAGTGCTTCCGTCAGGACAGCAAGGGAATTCTATGGTTTGGAGATCGATTGGTTGTTCCCAAGGACCCTGAGCTCAGAAAGAAGATATTGGATGAAGCTCACCTTTCCAAATTCTCCATGCACCCTGGTAGCAACAAAATGTATCATGATCTCAGATCTTTATATTGGTGGACCAGAATGAAGAGGGAAATTGCCAAGTACATATCCGAGTGTGACACCTTGGCGCCCACCTCTGGTGAACTCATTTGACCACCTTCGGCAAGCCCTGACCTTCGTCATGCTGCCGAAGAAAGGTTCCGCGCCAGGGGCTGCTGCGCTGCAGCCACTGGACACAAATCAGGAAACTCTCTATCTCCGAGAGGCTCGAAGCCAGAAGAGAAAGGCCACCAGTCCAACACTCCAGGAGGAGGAGTTGGACCAAGAGATCAGGGACATGGAACTCATCCATCAGCAAGTGCAAAGGAAGAAGGAGAAGATGGCGCGGCTGGCCAATCTTCAAAGGAAGATCGACGAAGCTACTAAAGAAGTGTGTCATCTTGCTCAAGATGAACAAGACCGAAGGCCCCAACACAGGGAGCTTCGTCAAGAAGGCTTATTCAACGAAGATGGATGGTATGATGATTTTAATCATGATACTTTACTTTTGATGATGCTTCTCCCTTGCCAGCAGAACTGCAGGCTACCCCATGGCCCCCATCATACAAGCCACCTCAGCTTCCCATGTATGATGGGCACTCAGATCCAAAGCAGTTTCTGATGAGTTACGAAGCAACTATATCTTCATACGGGGGCAATACCGTAGTTATGGCGAAGTCCTTCATCATGGCAGTCCGGAATGTAGCCCAGACATGGTATTCTTCTCTTCGGCCAGGGACTATCACGTCGTGGCAGAAGCTCAAGGACATGCTAGTGACCAGTTTCCAAGGCTTTCAGACGATACCAGTAACAGCTCAGGCCTTGTTCCAGTTCACGCAAGACCATGAGGAATACCTCCAAGCGTATCTCCGAAGGTTCTTGCGACTAAGGGCACAAGCGCCCACAGTGCCCAATGAAATTGTCATTGAGGCCATGATTAAGGGTCTTCAGCCAGGACCCATGGCTCAGTACTTCGCCAGGAAGCCCCCACAAAACTCTAGAGAAGCTGCTTCAGAAGATGGATGAATATATCCGGGCTGACAACGATTTCCGCCAAAAAAGAGAGGAAGCTTACAGATTCTCGGAGACGACCAGGGGCTTCGGAGGAAGAATCCACCTGAGGCATGTCAGGTCAATCCACAATTCCAGCCAGAATGACGACAAAGGAAGCCAGCTTCAGAGGCCACAGTACACCTCGCAATCTTCGGGGCAACAATAAAGCTCTTTCAGGCCGCCAGCTCCAATGGGCAGAGGTGCCAGGAGCTTCGGAGGAAGATATAGGGATCAACCAAGGAAGATTTATTGCTTATTCTGTGGTGAGGACAAGGGGCATACTACAAGAATGTGCCAAATCACCATTCAGAAGCAGAAGGAGATCGCAGAAGCCGAAGCTCGGCAGAATCAGCCGAAGCAGGTTCTGCACACTCTTCGTGCCACTCTCCCTACATACCAGAATATGTGGGCAATAATCCTGCAGCCTCTGTTGCTTCGGCTAGCCGTTCATAGGCTTCCTAGCCACAGCTCCCACCCCAACCACCACTGCAACCAACCTATTCCCGAAGCCAGCAGCCAGAAGGGCGCCAGCACACTCAACAGCAACGAGAGTTCAGGGAGGAATCCGAAGCTCGCACAGTCAACAGTACTATGCCAGAATCAAAGCACATTTATTAAGCGATATCCTACCCCCGAAATACTTTTTTGTTCTATGTCATTTTGTTTTTCAATAAGGAACAATCAATGTAAATCTAGTTTTAATTCCTTGTAATAGTTTCGCTTCTATTAGAATGAAATATATCTTCTTCACAGACTTACGAAGCTCAAAAACTGTCGAAGCTCAAAAAGTCGTTCCTAAGGGAATGCAGAGCTAAAAATCATCGAAACTACAAAAAGTCGTTCCTAAGGGAGCGCAGTGTAAGTTTTGCCGAAGCTACAAAAAGTCATTCCTAAGGGAGCGCAGTGTAAGTTTTCTGCTCAAAAGTCGTTCCAAAGGGAATGCAGAGCCAAATACCACCGAAATATAAGGCGAAGAAGTTCAAAAGACATTCCTAAGGGGATGCAGAACTTATACCGCCGAAATAGAAGGCGAAGAAGTTCAAAAGATGTTCCTAAGGAGATGCAGAACTTACACCGAAAAATAAGCGGTGAAGCCAAAAAATAAACGGCAAAGAGATTCCGATCGTTCCTAAGGGGACGCAGAGATTGTGTGTTTCAGCGTGCGCGTGTGGGTGTGTGTCTTCGGCATTAGCATCATTCTTTGCATCATATCATCACATCATCCGGCATAGCATCACATCATACATCATATCACACCAATGACACGAATTGAATACAAAGTCGATCTTCGGAGAATGCTTTATAAAAATGAAAGTGTACTAAGGTACAAAGTAAGCTGAGAAATACAATTTCATCAGCTCTGTTGCAAAAGAAGGGATCCCTTGTTCACGAATCATGGATGTTTTAACGAAGCATGGATGTTTTTACGAAGCTTGGATGTTCTTATGAAGTGGATATTTTCACGAAGCATGGACCTTTTTCTTTACGAAGCATGAAAAGAAGGGAAGGTGTTTTTTTCGCCAAAGGCTCAAAACGGTATGTATATAAAAGTTTCATGCATCGCAAAGAAGTGAATTACAAATAATTTACATATTAGATTCAAAGATATACACATCGAATATTACAGTCTTGTTACAACAAAGCTACATTGACCATCTAGAAATTTTTTTACAATAAATACTAGTCCTCTTTCAGGATCTTCTCCGCAACTTCATTTAGCAATTTGTTAACGACTTCGTCAACAATAGATTCGGCTATATTAATGATCTCTAGTGTTTACTTCGTTTCTGGATCGGTCAGGGGATCGAACGGTTTCGGTGACGGAGATAATTCAGCTACAGTGGAAAAAATTAATCAGACCGAAGCCACAAAAACAGATGCCGAAGCTAGATGCCGCGAAACAATACCTATGCGTCTCTCGCGCTCTGCAGTTTCTTCAACTTGTTTTGCTTGTACTCGGGCGTCATGGATGTCTTTCTCACTTTTCTTCATAATTTCATGAGCTATCTCTCGGCCACCATTTACCCAGATGTCATTGTAAAATTTCCCGCCCATTAAACTCGCTTCAGCTGAGGGATCCTTTGTATCATCCACGAAGAAGGCAGCTTCGGCCTAGGCCAGGGTCTTGACATGGTCGCATCCTGCCTTCTCTAGGATGGCTGAGATTCCCCTTGCACCGGAGAACGCGCACACATCCCCGCGATCACTTAAAATTTCTTCAAAAGCTTCGGCCTCTCCACTTATCCATTCAATAACACCTTCAGGGTCGCCTCGTATGAAGTTATCTTCATTAGAGTAGGCGCCCACGTTGGTGAAGCTAGCCTTTATTTTCTCCACGCAGCCCAAGGATTTTTCAAAGCATCTTTCCTTGGATGAGCGAAGTTCTTCAACTGTTTTTTCTAGATGGTTTTTCCAATATTCACTGATCTCTCGGTTAGCTTCTGCGAGACCGCATTTTTCTTTGGCTTCTGCCAACTGTTTCCGAAGGTCTTCGATTTCATTCTTTTGAATTTTAGCGTGAGTCTTGAAACTAGCTTCATCTTCTTTCACTTTGTTTACCAATGAAATAAAGATTTTGTCTTTCTCAAGACCTTCGTTTCTTAATTCAATTACCTCTGAACGAAGGTTGTTCAGAGCCATCGTATATCCTTCATGTTCAATGTTTTTCTGATCCCTTAGTGCATTGCTAAGAATTAAGCCCTACAAGAGGAAGACAAAATTAAGTATAGTAAATAAATATTTCGTTTTCAAATACAAAAACAGCTTTTATACCTTTATGCTATTATACGCTAAGCTATCAGCAAGCTCATCCTTTGATAAGATTGAAAGACCGTCTTCTAGCTTCGGGAATCTGATGCTTCTACCTATCTCCCGGCAAACGGATATCTCTTTATTATCCGGGAGACAGTACAAAAAATCTTCTTCCCTGCTACCATTAAACACTAATGCCCCCTTTGCGTATTTTAATTTTTGAGCATAGTGTAGTGCTTCTAGCTTTTCTTCTTGAGAAAGTCTCTTCCTCGAAGCATGACAAATGATGTAATCAATGTTTTCTTTTGAAGCTTCGAGAGCAGAAGCTTTAACCTGCTCTGTCGCCTTTTCTTCAACTATTGGCAGGCTCTGCCTCAGTGGGCTCTGTAGGCCCAACGCCGGTTTCAGCTTCAATTGTTGCAACTTCGACTTCTGCCTGCTTCGTTTTAGCTTCGGGTTGCGCTATGGAGGCTTCGACAATTTTTCATGAAGGAACAGAACTCAAGGTTTTTGCTGTTTCTAGCACAACATCTAGCACGTTTGCCATCCTTCTCCTCTTAGGAGTTGCGGCAAAACCCTTTTGTGCCTTCGGCGCTGTCACCTCTGATGAAGGGCTCAAAATTTCTGGCATTTTTGTTATTTCTTCAATTTTTGACCCTTCAGCCTTATCTTTGTCAGCCTTCATTTCAACTAGCTCAACCGAAGGTACCTTCGGCATTGTAGCCGGCTCTTCAGTTCTCTACGCAGGAGCAATAGTTTCTTTTGCTTTGGCAGCCGAAGAGGCCCCTTCGCCAAATTCAGGTATCATGACCGGTTCAATGTAACACGGCCGGAGAGTCAGAACCTTCAACTTTTTTCCCTTTGGCACAGGCTCATCTGGGGTGGCCG
Source organism: Zea luxurians (assembly GCA_029449295.1). NCBI lineage: Eukaryota > Viridiplantae > Streptophyta > Magnoliopsida > Poales > Poaceae > Zea > Zea luxurians. Next base: position 3,289,392 of record JAOPSE010000005.1, on the reverse strand, counting down.
AAGTAGCAGCTTTTCTCTTTTTGCAATGTCCACGCAGCGGGTAGCGGTAGTCGGGGTAAACGAAGTCAATGGCGTCGAACACTCTGTTCAGTCTCTTCTTTCCCCGGCCTCCGAAGGCTGCGGACAGGGCATTATCTTCTGCCTTGGAATATGCTCCAAGCAGTTCATCACTTGTAGCTTCGATACACTTCAGCCAATCATCATTTGGTTCATCAAACTTATCCCCAAACCTGAATGTATACTTCAGCCAGACCAAACCACCTTCGCTAGAGTTTGTGATGGTCTCCTTCGGCACTTCCCTGTTTTCCACAAGCGGCCATACTCTGAAGGCTATATGTTCTTGAATTAAATCTCTAGTGCCAATGAAGGAGCAAACGATACTGAAGGCCCTCTGGCACGCTTCAGTGGCATCATCAATTTCGATCTTCGGCTTTCGGAGGCCGAAGCGGGACCAGATGGGGCGCATAATGACTTCCTTAATGTCTTCCCTCGCTTTCAAATCATTCTTTACATAAAATCATTCTTCCATCCAAGCCCTGGGCCACCTTTTCCGAAATGTCGGCACCAGGTGGCTTGCATTGGGGCGAGCGATAAATCCATAACAACCGAAGTTGTTATGATACTGTTCTTTACCCATGGCCTTCGTCTCATATATAAGTTCGTGCATACTGCAGAAGCACTTCACGCTTGGCTCTAGCCCTTGGCTCCTTACTTCCCAAACAAAATCCCCATCCTTATTATGGCTTCGGGGGTGATCTGATGGAGGAAGATTTGGTAGGTCTTTAGCACTTCAACTACAAACTTACTCAAAGGGAACCGAAGCCCAGCCTTGAAGAAGCTTCGGAAAATGACAACTTCATTCTCTTCGGGGGCAGGGACGTTGTTGTCACCGCCAGCCCTCACAATAGACAAATCCCGAAAGTACCTTCCTTCCTCTGATATTTTCAAGGTGACTCTGTTTGATGGTCGATTTTCCGAAGATTGAATGACTTGGCCTCCAGGGTCGATCTTCAGAATCTTCATCCCCACTTTCCACATCATAGCTATCACTGTCACCAGTATCTTTAGACAAGCCCTCCAGTATCTCTTTAGTAATCTTCTCTGTATTTGTTTTTGCCATCAACTCGACAAATCCAGCAATATAAGAATCCATAGTCTTCTTCTCCTCAAAAAGCTTCTCCTCTTCAGTCAGCTTCGTCTCGGCAGCAACTTTCTTGTCTTGAGACATTTTTCTTCTTCAGAAATGGTGAAAACACGTCTTTTAAACAGAAGCTCAGAGAGCTTGAAAAACTAGCAAGCACTAGTGAGCAAGAGCTATAAAATTGAGAAAATAAAGCAAATGGCACAAGCAGTGTATCAAGTGCAGTCGGTGTAAGTTCCTATTTATACGCCCAGTGCGCTCCAATTTGGAGGGGCCCGTCTGTCATTGACTGTTGCTATTCTAGCAAAGGGAAGGTGTTTTTTCGGACCTTTGGCTTAAGGCCTTCGTCCATGTCGCAGTCTAAATTTGTTATCTTAACAAATTAATACTGCGAGGGGCTACTATTGGGGGCCTTTGTCTTCCGAAGGTCCTCAAAAACATGATTTAACAATGTTTTCCAAGTGTGACATATGAACAGGTACCTTCAGACTCGGGTTAAAAGCATATACAATGTGAAGAGCATGGTCGTGACGAAGGCTGGTGTTGTCCCGAAGCTACGCGCAAGGGAGCTTTGGCTCAATGGCGGAAAAAGGAACCGACTTAAAGGGGAAAAGGCTATCTAGTCCCCATTAGATTGTCTATAAGTCAATAGTAAATATGAAGGGCATGAATGTAATTCCACAGAGGCTGCGTCCTGTGCCTATAAATAGATGAACAGTACCCCCGTACTGTTCACGCTGATTTGTGCTTGCTCGTGCGTCACACTTGTACTTTCACCTTCTATCAAGCCGAAGGTACAAATGTAATTCGATATTGTTTCTGTTTTTCCATAATAATATAATAAAGATGAATCAATAATGTTATGTGATAGTTCATGTTGTTTCTTATATTACCTATGCTTCTTCTTTTATTAACATATAATGCGATGATGAAGGTACGTCCTTCATGACCTTCGTCTAAGATCATTATATCCCAAGGGAAATAATGCTTCGAAGGACGAAGGGTATTAACCTTTAACATTTTATGTTGCCTTGTTCTTAATTGATAGCATTTGAGAACAAGTCACCAACAATAGTCTACAGCCAAATTCCTAGAATGTGACCTATGGCAAGGAAACATATGTGGGGTGAGGTGTACGACCCTCTGGTCGATGATCAATGGCAACACAACCCCATTTTTGTTGAAAATATCCATGAACGATCATTTTCAATAATACCGAAGGCTAACACCTGCGGATTTTTGACAAAGAACTGGTCTCCACCAAAAATCCAATAATGTGACCTTTGACAAGGAAACATATGTGGGATGAGGTGTACGAGCCTCTTGTCCATGATAAATGGCCATTCAACCCCATTTTTGTCGAAAATAGCCATGAATGAACATTTTCAATAATACCTGTTGGGGGCCTTCGTCCTCCGAAGGTCCTCAAAAACATGATTTGACAATGTTTTCCAAGTAGATTATGTGAGCAGGTATCTTCGTATTCAGAATTATGAGCATGAAGTACAATCAGGACGAAGCTTGAACCAGACGAAGGGGGGTTAAGATGGAGGACGGTCTGATTACCAAGCTCCACGAAGGATGGTCCACAGCCGAAGCTGTACGTAGAGAAGCTTCGTCGCGATAGCAGAGAGGGGAACCGACTTAAAGATGAAAAGACTACTTGGGCCTTGACAGATTTCCATAAGGCATTAACAAATGTAATGGGCATGAATGTAATTTTACGTGGGCTGTGTCCCGCGTCTATAAATAGATGAACAGTACTCCCGTACTGTTCACGCTGACCTGGCATTTACTATTGCGTCACGCTTGTACTTTTCTCTTCCTTCGAGACCGAAGGTACATTTGTAATTTGAAATCATTCCCATTTTTCCATAATAATGAAATAGAAATGATTCTATCTTTATATTTAAATGTTTGCTTTATATTTTATGCTTTATACGAAACCTTCGTCATTTATTGTCATATTTACGAAGGTATGTCCTTCGTAACCTTCGTCCGAGATTCATTATTTCCCGAAGGGACATAATATTCCGGAGGACGAAGGACTTTAACATTTAACACTTTTTATGTTGCCTTGTTCTTAACTCTTAGCATTTGAGAACAAGTCACCAACATTGGCGCCCACCTCCGGTGAACTCACTTCCATTTCTTGAGCTTCGGCAAGCATCACCTTCGTCATGCCGCCGAAAAAAGCTTCAGCAACAGGGGCTGCTACTCTCCAGCCGCTGGACCCCAATCAAGATGTCCTTTCTCTTAGAGAGGCTCGAAGCCAGAAGAGGAAGGCTGTTAGCCCAACACCTCCGGAGGATGAATTGGATCAGGAGATCCAGAATTTGGAGATCCTTCAACAGCAGGTGCAGCGCAAGAAGGAGAAGATGGCCAGACTAGCTGAATTACAAAGGCAAATAGACGAAGCCTCCGAAGAAGTTCGTCATCTTAATCAAGATGAGCAGAACCGAAGGCCTCAGCACAAAGACCTTCATCAGGAGGGCTTCTTCAACGAAGATGACTGGTATGACAACCATCATGAAATTCTGTTTTCGATGATGCTTCTCCTCTGTCCGTTGAGCTGCAGGCTACTCCTTGGCCTTCGTCTTACAAGCCGCCCCAGCTACCCATATTCGATGGCCATTCAGACCCGAAGCAGTTTTTAATGAGTTACGAAGCAACAGTATCTTCATATGGTGGCAATGCTGCAGTCATGGCAAAGTCTTTTGTTATGGCTGTCAGGAGTGTTGCTCAGACCTGGTATTCCTCCCTTCGACCAGGAACGATCACCTCATGGCAGAAGCTGAAGGACATGTTGTTAACTAGCTTTCAAGGGTTTCAGACGAAGCCGGTCACCGCTCAAGCTTTGTTCCAATGCGCTCAGGATCATGAAGAATACCTTCAGGCGTATGTCAGAAGGTTCTTGCGTTTGAGGGCGCAGGCACCAACGGTGCCCAATGAAATTGTCATCGAAGCCATGATTAAGGGGCTTCGTCCTGGACCGTCAGCTCAATACTTTGCTAGGAAGCCTCCTCAGACTTTGGAGAAGCTCCTCCAGAAGATGGACGAGTACATTCGTGCCGATAATGACTTCCGCCAAAGAAGGGAGGAGGCCTTCAGATTTTCTGAAATGACCAGGGGCTTCGGAGGAAGATTCTATCCAAGGCATGTTAGGTCCATCCACAATTCCACTCAGAATGATGATAAGGGGAGTCAGCAGAACAGACCACAGTGCTCCTCACAGGCTTCGGGTCAACAGCAAAGCTTCTTCCGGCCACCAGCTCCGAGAGGCAGAGGCGCTAGGGGCTTCGGCGGAAGATTTGGAGATCAACCAAGAAGAATATTTTGCTTGTTCTGTGGTGAAAACAAGGGCCATACCACCAGGATGTGCCATGTTACCATCCAGAAGCAAAAAGAGATAGCCGAAGCTGCAGCACAACAAACTCAGCCGAAGCAGGTCATGCATACTGCTTCGTACCATCAGCCTTACATCCCGGAATATGTGGGCAACCACCCTGCAGTCTCCGTAGCTTCGGCAAGTCAACCTCAAGCTTCATGGCAACAGCCCCCGCCTCCACCTCCGCTACAACAAGGCCAACAGCCAGAAGGGAGCCAATATGTTTCGCACCAAAGGGATCTCAGAGAGCAATCTGAAGCTCGCACAGTCAATAGCACTGTGCCAGAATCGAAGCACATTTATTGACAGATATCCTACTTTGATAACAGTCTTTTCCGTTTAAGTTCTATTTTCTGTGGAATAAAGAACATTTCAGTTTTCATTTAATACTTTCGTGATTGGTTATGAGGAAAATTTATCTTCTCCACAGGCTTAAGTTGCTGAAGCTTAAATATTTGCGGTAACAAGGAGGACCTTCGAATCATTAAAAATCCTTCGAAGCAACAAAAAGTCGTTCTAAGGAACGCAGAGTAAGTTGCCGAAGTTACATAAAGCCGTTCCAAAGGGAGCGCAGTGTAAGTTTTTTGCTCCAAAGACGTTCCTAAAGGGAATGCAGAGCATACAGCGAAAAGTCAACGCTGATACCGCCTAAGTAAAAGGCGAAGAAGCTCCAAAGACGTTCCTAAGGGAATGCAGAGCTTATACCGCCTAAGTAAAAGGCGAAGAAGCTCCAAAGACGTTCCTAAGGGAATGCAGAGCTTATACCGCCTAAGTAAAAGGCGAAGAAGCTCCAAAGACGTTCCTAAGGGAATGTAGAGCTTACAAATATATTTTGTGTGTATCTTCGGAACAAATGTCATTTGCATAACATAACATCATCACATCATTTTGCATAGCATAAGCATCATACATCATGTTGCATATGGCCAAAGAAGGGGACACAGTATCAACCTTCGAAAGGATGCTTTGAGAAAGAGCAAATTGTGTAAAGTCGCAAGGGAATACAATGATAATCTTCGGAAAATAGCTTCGGAAAATGTTTTCACAAAGCATGGACATAATATCGAAATTGCACAGCTTCGCAGAATGTCTTCTTCACGAAGCATGAAAAGAAGGGAAGGTGTTTTTTCGCCGAAGGCTCAAAAATGGTATGTATGTAGAATTTCATGCATCGTAAAGAATTGAATAATGAAAAGAGACTTGTATATTACATTCAAATGTACAAAATATTACAAAGTTTACACTTCCAATGTTTTTTCTAATAACATTTAGTCTTCTTTAAGTACTGCTTCGGCGGCCTCATTTAGAAGTTGATCAACAACTTTATCCATGATAGCTTCGGCTATTTGATTGACCTCGTCATCTCCTTTCGTATGAGGGACAATTGACGATCCAGCAGGTTCTGAGGAAACAGAATATTTTTTGCATTATTATTACAAACCGCGAGCAAAGTTTGAAATAAAAATTACAACATAAATAAGATTGACTAATTAATACCTATTTGCCCTTCGGCGGCTTCTGCCACTTTCCTAGCATCATGGATGCCTTTTTCACTCCTTTGAATAATTTCTTGCGCCATTTCTCGGCCGCCGTTGTCCCAGACATCAGTAAAGAATTTGCCACCAACCATGCTTGCTTCGGCCGAAGGGTCTTTGATGTCTTCGGAGGATAAGGCAGCTTCGGACTGAGCTAAAAGTTTTACATGTTCACAACCTTTCTTCTCCAAGACAGTAGCAACTCCCCTGGCGCCCGAAAAAGCGCAGATGTCACCGCGGCTACTCAGGATTTCCTCGAAGGCCTCTGCTTCGTGACTGATCCATTCCAGTGGACCTTCGGGATTGCCTCTTGAGAAATTCTCTTCACTGGAAAAGGCGCTCACGCTGGCGAAGCTGGTTTTAATCTTCTTCACGCATTCCATGGATTTTTCGTAGCATTTTTTCTTAGAAGTCCGAAGCTCCTCCACGGTTGCTTCTAAATGATCAGCCCATTGATCGCTGCATTCTCGTCTTGTTTCTTCAATTATACGTTCTTCTTTCGCCCGGGCCAATTGCTTCTGAAGATCTTTAATTTCGCGTCTGTGAGCTTCGGCCTGGACCTTTGCAGCAGCTTCGTCCTTTTTTATCTTGTCTACTAATGTAAGCAGAAGTTTATCTTTTTCTAGAGCTTCGTTTCTCAGTTTAATAACTTCTGAACGCAAATTGTTGAATGCAATTTCGTAGCTTTCATCTTCGGCACTCTTTTGTGCTCTTAATGCGTTGCTTAGGATTAAACCCTATACGAAAAAGAATCCATGTAAGAATAAAAGAATGAATTATGTATTAGAGAAGATTTTTCAAGCGTCTAATTCCCATACCTTTAAGCTATTGTACGCAAGACTGTCCGCGAGATCTTCCTTTGTCATAGCACTTAATCCAGCTTCGAGCTTCGGGAACCCCATACTTCTAGCCATCTCCCGGCAGACAGATAATTCTTTGTTATCGGGGAGACAGTATAGGAAGTCGTCTTCATTTGTCCCATTGAACACTACTGCCCCCTTCGGATACTTTAACTCTCTAGCATAGTGATTGGCTTCATAAGTTTCTTCTTCAGATAATTTCTTCCCCGAAGCATGTCGTACGATGTAATCGCATACGCTAGAAGGAGCTTCGGGGGCGGCAGTGTCAACTTCAACCAAAACTGGTTCTGATATTTTCTCGGTTTCCAAGGATTGTTCCTTGGTGGGCTCTGAAGGCCCAGCTTCGGCTTCAGGTTGTTGCTTCGAAGCTTCAGCAGCCACAGCTTCGGTAGACACTTCGGCAACTTCAATAGTCTCCTTCGGAGTTGTGCTTGAAGACTTAATTGTCTCCAAAACGTCTAACACGTTCACCATTCTTTTTCTTTTCGGAGTCGCTGATGGCCCCTTTTGATTTTTTATTGTTTCGACATTTGCTGAAGGACTTAAGATTTCCAATATTTTTGGCTCTTCAATCTTCGGTTTTTCTGCTTTTTCGGCTGAAGGCGCTTCAGTTTTCTCTTCTATCTTCGGCACTGGAGCTGGTTCTGTAGCTTCAGAGGCCAAAGAGATTTCACCAATAAATTTTGGCACTGTGGCCGGCTCAATAAAACGCGCTCGGTGGGTAAGCACCTTCAACTTTTTCCTTGGCGGCGCTGGCTCGCTAGTGGTACTCGTGGTAGCTTCTATCGCAGGAGAAGTATTTTTCCTTTTGCGACCCAATACCGGATAGTGATAGTCAGGGTAAACAAACCCGACTGCGTCAAATACCCGGTTGAGTCTTTTCTTCTTTCGGCCTCCGAAGGCTGCTGACAATGCAGTGTTCTCGGCCTTCGAATATGCCCCAAGCAGTTCGTCACTTAATGTTTCAATGCTTTTCAGCCAGTCGTCATCAGGTTCAACAAACTTATCCCCGTATTTGAATGTACATTTCAGTCTGACTAGTCCGCCTTCGTCGGACTCTTTGATGGTCTCCTTCGGCATTTTCCATTCTCTTGCAAGTGGCCATACCCTGAAGGCAATATGCTCTTGGACCAAGTCCCTTGTCCCAATGAAAGAGCAGACTACGCCGAAGGCTCTTTGGCATTCTTCGGCCGCTTCGTCCATTTCAACCTTCGGCTTTCGTAGCCCGAAGCGTTGCCAGATAGGGTACAGAATGATACTCTTAACATCTTCTTGCGCTATTAAGTCATTTTTTACATAGAACCATTCTGTCATCCAGGCGCCGGGCCACCTCTTCCGAAAGGTTGGCACAGGGCAGCTTGACCCGGAGCGGGCGCCGAAGCTGTAACAACCAAAGTTGTTATGATATTGTTCTTTCCCCCAGGGCTTCGTCTCATATATCAACTCATGAATGTTGCAAAAGCTTTTGGCATTTGGTTCTAGGCCCTGGCTTTTCGCAGCCCAGACAAAAATTCCCATCCTTATAATAGCTTCGGGGGTAATCTGGTGGAGATAGATTTGGAATGTCTTCAGAACTTCGACAACAAAGTTGCTTAGAGGGAACCGAAGCCCAGCCTTGAGGAAGCTTCGGAAGATAACAACCTCATCTTCTTCGGGGGTGGGAGAAGTCTTTTCTCCAGCGTCAGCTCTCACAATAGATATATCTCGAAAATACCGCCCCCTCATATTATCAATATGGCTCTGCTTAATAGTGGTTTTTCCGAAAACTGAGTGACTCGGCCGCCATGGTCGATCTTCGGATTCTTCCCCGCCGCTTTCTACGTCGTAGCTGTCGCTGTCGTCAGTATCTTCAGATAAACCTTCTAAAATCTCCTTAGTAATCTTCTCTGTATTGGTCTTCGACATTGCCATAAGAAACCCCAGGTTCTTCTCTTCAGAGAGACTCAGCTTCATCTCAGGACCAGCCTTCTTATCTTCAGACATCTTCAGAAACGCTAAAAACTGTTTTCAAGTCCGAAGCTTCACAATCAAAAAGCTCAACCAAATCTTAATGCGCAAGAGCTAAAAATCTAGTGGACCGAAGCAGATGGCAAGTGTGCGTACCAAATAAGTGTGCGGTATGATCTTATTTATACCCCCAGGGCGTTGAAAATTAAAAGACCCCGCTTGTCAGTGAATGTTGCTATTCTAGCAAAGGGAAGGTGTTTTTTCGGACCTTCGGCTCAAGGCCTTCGTCCATATCGCAATTTGAATTTATCAATAACAAATTAATATTGCGAGGGGCTACTGTTGGGGGCCTTCGTCCTCCGAAGGTCCTCAAAAACATGATTTGACAATGTTTTCCAAGTAGATTATGTGAGCAGGTATCTTCGTATTCAGAATTATGAGCATGAAGTACAATCAGGACGAAGCTTGAACCAGACGAAGGGGGGTTAAGATGGAGGACGGTCTGATTACCAAGCTCCACGAAGGATGGTCCACAGCCGAAGCTGTACGTAGAGAAGCTTCGTCGCGATAGCAGAGAGGGGAACCGACTTAAAGATGAAAAGACTACTTGGGCCTTGACAGATTTCCATAAGGCATTAACAAATGTAATGAGCATGAATGTAATTTTACGTGGGCTATGTCCCGCGTCTATAAATAGATGAACAGTACTCCCGTACTGTTCACGCTGACCTGGCATTTACTATTGCGTCACGCTTGTACTTTTCTCTTCCTTCGAGACCGAAGGTACATTTGTAATTTGAAATCATTCCCATTTTTCCATAATAATGAAATAGAAATGATTCTATCTTTATATTTAAATGTTTGCTTTATATTTTATGCTTTATACGAAACCTTCGTCATTTATTGTCATATTTACGAAGGTATGTCCTTCGTAACCTTCGTCCGAGATTCATTATTTCCCGAAGGGACATAATATTCCGGAGGACGAAGGACTTTAACATTTAACACTTTTTATGTTGCCTTGTTCTTAACTCTTAGCATTTGAGAACAAGTCACCAACAATACCGAAGGCTAACACCTATGGATTTTTGACCAAGAAATTGTCTCCACCAGAAATCCAAGAATATGACATATGGCAAGGAAACATTTATGGGGTGACATGTAAGAGCCTCTGTTCGATGAGCAATGGCCACATAACCCCATTCTTGTCCAAAATAACCATGAACAACAATTTCAATAATACCAAAAGCTAACATCAACGGATTTTTGCCCAAGAAATGGTCCTCACCAGAAATCCAAGAATGTGACCTTTGGCAAGGACACATATGGGGTTTGAGGTGTACGAGCCTCTAGTCCATGATGAATAGCCATTAAACCCCCATTTTTGTCGAAAATAGCCATGAACAACCATTTTCAATAATATCGAAGGCTAACACATACGGATTTTGACCAAGAATTGGTCTCCATACAAAATCCAAGAATGTGACCTATGCCAAGCAAACATATGTGGGGTGACGTGAATGAGCCTCTGGTTGATGATCAATGGACACACAACCGCATTTTTGTCGAAAATAGCCATGAACGACCATGTTGAATAATAACGAAGGCTAACACCTACAGATTTTTGACCAAGAAATGATCTCCAGCCAAAATCCAAAAATGTGACCTATGGCAAGGAAACATATGTGGGGTGAGGTGTATGAGCCTCATGTCGATGACCAATGGTAACACAACCCCATTTTTGTCAAAAATAGCCATGAATGACCATTTTCAATAATACCGAAGGCTAACACCTACAGGTTTTTGACCAAGAAAAGGTCTCCACCAGAAATCCAAGCATGTGACCTATGGCAAGGAAACATATATGGGGTGACGTGTATGAGCCTTTGGTCGATCAGCCGCCATAGAACCCCCATTCTTGTAGAAAATAGCCATGAACGACAATTTTCAATAATACCAAAAGCTAACACCAACGGATTTTTGACTAAGAAATGGTCTCCACCGGAAATCTAAGAAAGTGACCTATGGCAAGGAAACATATGTGGGGTGTGGTGTACGAGCCTCTAGTCCATGATAAATAGCCATTAAACCCCCATTTTTGTCGAAAATAGCCATGAGTGAGGTGAGGTGTACGAGCCTCTGGTCGATGGTCAATGGGCAGACAATCCCCTTTTTATCAATAATAGCCATGAACGACCATTTTCAATAATACTGAAGATGGACACCTATGGATTTCTGGTGGAGACCATTTCTTTGTCAAAAATCCATAGGTGTTAGCCTTCGGTATTATTGAAAATGGTTGTTCATGGCTATTTTCGACAAAAATGGAGGATGTGTGGCCATTGATCATCAACTAGAGGCTCGTACAGCTCACCACACATATGTTTACTTGCCATGTGTCACATTCTTGGATTTCTGGTGGAGACCATTTATTGGTCAAAAATCCGTAGGTGTTAGCCTTCGGTATTATTAAAAATGGTCGTTCATGGCTTCTTTCGTAAAAAATGGGTGGTGTGGCCATTTATCATCGACCAAAGGCTCGTACACCTCATCCACATATGTTTCCTTGCCATAGGTCACATTCTTGGTTCTCTTGTAGAGACCATTTCTTGGTAAAAAAATCCTTAGGTGTTACCATTCAGTATTATTGAAAATGGTCGTTCATGGCTATTTTCGACAAAAAAGGGGTTGCATGACCATTGATCATTGACTAGAGCCTCATGAAGCTCAACTGTAAAGCCCAAAATTGGTCCAAGAAGAAAAATGATGATAAAGTAAATGAATAAAATATATTTGAGGATTTTGGAACCTTGGAAAATTTATTTGGACCCTTCTATCTTCATAGCCAATTAATGGAGTATTATTAGTTGATTAACCCATAAACAAATAGGAATGTGCATCCCATGCTTAAGATTATGTTGGGATACATTTTGTTTGACCTTAGATTATAAATGAAAATATAAAACAGAAAAGAAAAAGGGTTTCTAATAAAGATCTAATTCAAGGATGCATATAAGATTTTAGTTAATCCTTGTTCAAATATACATATTTGTAAGGATTACCTACAAAGTATTTTTATACATTAGAAATTATCTTTAAAAATATTTATCTTTGTGTGTATGTATCGCATATTTGAAACAAATGCCTAAATAAATGACTATTTTTTTTAATTCTTCGATCATGCTGAAGTATTTTTGTTGGTGTATTTAAACATGTGTGAAGTTTGAACTCATTCAAAATTTGAACCTTGGTTTCAAAAGAAAACAAAAGAAATAGGAAATAAAATAGGATAAAAAAGAAAAAAAGAGAGAACAAGTCCCAGCGCCTGGGCTGAAACTGCCGCTCAGCCCACTTGGCTCTCTCCACCCGTAGCCCACCTCCCCATTTCGCCTGTCCCACTTCCACCCCGCGCGCCGGCCCACTCCACGCGCTCGACGACCCACTGTCACCGACGAACCGGGCCCACGTGTTCGCAAACCAGCTCGTGCCTTGACCACTTGGGCCCGCTTGTCAGCCGACCTCGCACCCACTCCTATTCATCTTCTTGGCCGCACACCTCGGCGTAGGTTGTTGCGCTGTCCGGTAGTGGCGTAGCTAGGATTTATTTATGAGGTATGCCATAAAAAATTTATAAATAATTTAGTATGCAAGTTAATATGAAATAGTCCAAACATCAAGTACAAAATATATTAAATAAACATGCATACCTGTTTCAAAGTAAATTTCAATATTATTTGTCCGGCCTGCGCTTCCTTAAAGCAAAGAATGCCTCAATTATGTCATCTTCTTTCACTTCTTCAAAAATGTCACGCTCAATGTATGTGACCAGACAATCATCCAAGAGATTATCACACATCTTGTTTCTTAATTTGGGTTTGATTATAGTCATCGCAGAGAATGCCCTTTCAACACTAGCTGTTGCCACTGGCAGCATCAATACCAATTTGAGGAGCAAGTAAACCATATCATATACTTTATCTCTCTTTGTTTCCACAAGCTTAATCGAGAGATCAACTAGATTGTTTATGCCTTTGCAGTTATCATCTTGTCTCATGACATCAATATAATTATCAAGTTGCAACTCAAGTTTCAGCAAATCAGTTGCCCTCATGTCATTAGGGTAGAATTCAGCAAGTCTACGTACCTTCTGTGCATCAAAAGCAGCCAATGAGTTTGATGGATCAAAGGCTGTCATACATCAAAGCAACTCCATATTGACCTCATTAAACCGACTCTCAAGCTCTTGGCTGATTCGATCAATTACCCCAATATATACTTCTCTCCTAAAGTGATCATCATTTCTTTGGTTTTGAACAAACCATGTTGACCTTACATAAGGTATGTAAATATCCTCCATAGCAGGAACATTAACACCATGTTTGTTGCAAAACAGTGTAACCTTTTTGAAGGAATTGTTCCCAACCATCGGACCTTAATTGTTGCATTCTTCTCTTTGCCACAACAATGAGTGAGATTGCATTAAGTATATCTTGCTCCCTCCTCTACAAACACTCTGATAATTCATTTGTGTATCCAAGAATAACAAACATTAGGTGAGCATCAAAAACAAAGTCAAATGACTCAAATGCTCCAACCATGAAATGTATCTTAGACCAAGCACTCTTAATTGTTGTATCCTCTCCAAGTGTAATGAGCACATCACGTATTATAGGATACATAGCAATGATGTTGCATACAATTTTGTAATGAGAGCCCCATCGAGTTTCACCTGGCCTAGGCAACCCCATCTCTTGATTTAATCCACTACCACTTTCAATCTGGCCACATTCAAGTGCTTTTATGATATTCTCAAGCCTAGCAGTTCAAAGCATTCCATGACGCTTACAAGAAACTCCAACAATATTCAACAAGAGAGAAACTTGATCAAAAAACCAGACACAATCATTGTTTCCCTTGGCCACAGCAACAAGAACTAATTGGAGTTGATGGGCAAAACAATGGATATAATATGCAGAAGGTGATTCTTGCAAGATCAATGTTTTCAACCCTTTAATATCTCCTTTCATGTTACTAGCCCCATCATAACCTTGACCATGGATTCTTGTCATACTCAAACCATGACTAACAAGTACAGTCTCAAATGCATTCTTAAGTGATGAAGAGGTTGTATCATCTACATGAACAACTCCAATAAAATGCTCACATGGCCTTCCCAATTTATCAACATACCGCAAGCAAAGAGCTAGTTGTTCTTTATGTGATACATCACTAGACTCATCTGCTAAAATAGCACAGGGCTCTTCACCAAGTTCTTCAATTATTTTTTTCTAGTTTCCATGGCACAGCAATGAATAATCTGTGCTTGAATGATTGGGCTAGTTAAAGTGCAGTTACCTGGAGCATTGTTCAACACAACCTTGTTCACCTCTTCACTGTTAGTAGCAAGAAATTTCAAGAGCTCAATGAAATTGCCCCTGTTGCTAGACTCTTTGCTTTCATCATGTCCACGGAATGCCAACCCTTGATGCAAAAGATATTTCAAACATCTAATTGAATAAGTAAGTCTTATCTTATACAAACAAAGGTTATCTTATACAAACAAAGGTCCCCATCACTCCACTTCTCAATTTGGTTATCAATTGATGCATTAGGATTCATATAGCCAATGTATTTCTCTTGAGCTGTCTTGTGTGCCATAGAACCCGCATGTTTCAAAAGTGATTTGCTTCCTATATTCCAATTTCTCCATCCACCCACAGTAAATGCATCTGTGCCCTTGCCCTTACTTTTCTTATTTTTGAATAAATAGCACACAAAACAAAAGACTGCATCATTCTTGATACTATATTCAACCCAAGGAAAATTATGGAACCACACAAAATTAAAGTTGCGGTCTCTATCTCCAATTTTTCTTTTTGGAAATTCATGTCCATATGGTTGCAAAGGACCTTTCAGAACATATGCTCTTCGAATTGCATCATGATCATTAACATGATAATTTGAGATGGGTTGTCTTTCACCTGGATCATGTGGAAGACGATTGATATCATAAACCGGTGATGCTGATGATTGCGATGCTGGTGGTGGTGAAGAAGAAGGCATATGATTATGATTTTCTTCGATCACTCCTTCTTCCTCCTGTTCATTACTAGGTTGCCCTTGATTTACTGCCGGAGTTGAAGAAGGATATGTCGGGGAGGTAGCAAGCTTCTTTGCTTCATGTTTTTGAAAAAGTGAAGCAATATCTCCACCCCTCTTCATGTTCAAATTTCAATCGCTGCATTGTACAAGTAAATTGACAGGGCACGACATCAAAATTATTTCATTAATAATGAACTTCAGATTTACATAAAATTGCTAGCTGACATAAAATTGCAGATTCACTAATTAAAATTGTAAAGATAAAAATAGAGTTTGCTAAAAAATAACCTCTGTAGGGGCCGAAGCCTGGAGGGCACCCCCACGTCGTGCTGTTCTTGGAGGCTTGGAGCCCAATGGTCCACTGGCACACCGCCCCGGCGTGGGATGCTGTGTTCTGCGAACGAGTTCGGGTGGTGGGCTCCACGGTCGTCAGGCAGCAGCCTGCTCGGCGGGCGGCGGCGGCACGATCAGTTTTATGGCTGTGTGTAGGCTGTAGACTGCAGGCTTGGATCAACCGTTGATCACTAATTATTGCTCCAGCGTCCCGGCTGCAAGTCATCTACTGCCGCCTATCTGCTCCATGGGATTGGTGGTTCGGTGGGCCGGCCCATAGGATATGCCACGGCCCACCCGGACCACCCTGTAGCTACGCCGCTGCTGTCCGGTGATCTCGCTGCCATGGATTCGCCACACCACGACTATAAAGATGGACCGGACACCTCAATGATCCCCCGCCTCCATCTATTCGTATCACCACAACCAACCGAGGGCTTTAGAGGCGCCATTCGCGGGTGAGAAGGGAGTGCGGGACCGCCGCACTCAGATTCCCATCTCCACCGTCGGTCGGTGTTCGGGGAAGGGTTGTGGGGACCCACTGTCGTGCTAGGATCGCTCGTGTTCGGTGTGTCGGGGGCATAAGCCGGGGGAACCGGGGGAATTGCTCGCCGCCGTGCCATCTCCGTCGTGGAGCCACGCATCACGTCGCCTGAGGATCACTGCGCCATTATCATTGGTGAGATGTTCTTCATGAAGTTCGCATTTCCCCCACCTACGTTTAGCACCGCTCCTCGATGGGTTTAGCACAGTAGGGCGGAAGGAAACCTTACTCCGGCGATGGGCCGCCGTGTTCGGTGAACAGCGCCACCGGGGTATACTGGTTAGGGCAGGGTGGGGTGTGGTCGTTGATCCGGCCACCGACGGATGGGATCATGCCATGCATACCGGATCGATCGGGGGGCCTTGCAACCATAGATCAGGAGATGGAGGGCTAGGGCGTGATCGCAGTATATTAAATCACAACCATAGGTCCAGAATCTAGGGACCGAGATTGAATAACGGTTCGGTTAAGGGTTGTTCTAATCTGAGCCACCCATTTATGATTTAAAGGTTGATGCCACCCGATACCTCTTCAGTGTGCATATTTTCTTTAAGAGCCCCTCTACTTTTGCAGAATCAACCCGCCGTCCAACTTGGGCATTTCTGAGTCTGTGTAAATCTTGCGTTGTGGCCCTGGAGTTTTCTGTATATTATGCGCCCAGTCCAGGAAACAAGAAAATCAGGGGAAAATGAAATAAAAATTTATTTTGATGCAAAAACAATACTAGAAACTTGTATAATTCATAGAAAATTCATACTTAGTCCAAATTAATCCATTCCAGTTGCAATAATTTTGTTTTAATATTGTTCATCATCTAGTACCTCTGTTTAGCCATGAAACTTGAATTAAAATTATTCACTTGAATTACTCTATTCTAGGTATTAAATAACTCCAGAAATTCATAACTCCTCCATTTTAATTCTGAATTGACTCGTTCCAGTTGTGTTGGCTTCGTATAAATATTTACTATGTAGTAACAACATTAATTATACCATACCACATACTTTTATAGTTAGATATTTATTTCTCCTATGTCTACTAGATTAGCTCTCCTAATCAAAGCTAACTTGTCCATAATTATAATTTGATTAAAATATGATCTCTAGTCAAGTTATAATTAAAAACTAAAGTTGAGATTAATTATTTATAGAGTAATCTCTCATACGAATTACACTAACCAATTCATAATATAGTTTAATATCTAAACCATATAGATCTTCCATAAATCACAACTCCTTAACTGTAACTTCAATTTTGGTAGTTCTCGAACCCACGATCTCGTAGCAACGCGTAGATCATTATTATTCAGTTTGTACTTATGTTTTATGTGATGTTAATTTTGTCTATACCATATTTGTTTGTATTGCTACGACTAGCAGTGAGGTCATGAGTCACCTAAAGATCATCCTGGTACCTGGAATCTCAAGTCCCAGGCAAGTTGTGCCCTTGATCACATTTCTTTACCCAATAATGTTCTTTATAATCATTTATTCCTGCATTGGTTTAATTTTGATGGGATCCAATAGGTTGCCCTAGTCTGCTTATCTTGTTACCTTGTTTACCCCTGAATCATTTGGGTAGTTTTGCTATTGCTCTACATGGTTTTGGGATTCATATTACATTATGTCCATGTTTTAATTATTCTATTATTTTATTTATTATTCATGTCAAGATCATTATTATTTTAATTGGAACATGGAGCTTAACTTCAGAAACATGTGCCGCCACAAGGATGGAATGGGATGCCCTTGGCTGACTAACTAGGAAAGCTAGTGGAAGACTACCTTACTCGAAAGGGGCAAGGGCAGTAGGGGAGTAGGCGTGTAGGGAGGTTCTCAGGTTGATTTTGCTGTGATGGCGGTCAGACGAGGAATTCCTACATTGCTCTTCCTAGAAACTGTAGCGGGTTTTCGGAAGCTAGTGAAACTTTGTAAAGACCTCGTAGTGGATCCCTAGCCATTCACCTCGGAAGTGTCTAAGGGCCTTGCAAAACCTAGCGACATGGGATACATGACTTGTGGGTAAAGGGTACCACCTCTGCAGAGTGTAAAACTGGTATACTAGCCGTGCTCGCGGTCATGTGCAGCTCAGGACTCTCGCATGATTAAACTATGGAATTAAATTCAATTTGTCATTTGCATTGCATGGGATTTATTATTATTTTTGTTCTGTTATTATTCGGGTATGGTATCTACTTATCCTTAGTAATCGCTAATAAATTTTTGACCAACTTTAAAAGCAATGCTCATCTTCAACCATTCTCTTTGGTAAGCCTTACACTTCATGAGCTCCCACCTTTGGCGAGTTCATGTACATTATTCCCCACAACTTGTTGAGCTATGAATGTATGCGAGCTCACCCTTGCTGTCTCACACCCCCCACAGGTCAAGAACAGGTACCATAGGATGAGGCGCATGGAGGATGCTGCGATGTGTTCGTGAGATGTCTAGGTCGTCGTCTCCTAGTCAACTTTGGGTTGCTGGATCATTGTCTTCATATGATGTAATTATTTATTTATTTTGTACAAGACTCTTGTTATGTAGTAAAGATGTGACATTTGATCATGTGCCATGATTCATCAAATGTGTGAGACTTGTTCCCAGCACACCTAGTGTTTATCTTCGCGCTCGGGTCTTGGTGCCTCGAAACCCAGGTGTGACATCAACCCACATATGTTTCCATGCCATAGGTAACATTCTTGGTTTTCTAGTGGAGACCATTTCTTGGTCAAAAATTCGTAAGTGTTAGCTTTCGGTATTATTGAAAATTGTCGTTCATTACTATTTTCGTCAAAAATGGGGGCTATGTGGCCATTGATCATCGACCATAGGCTCGTACACCTCATCGCACATATGTTATGCTGCCATAGGTCACATTATTGGATTTTTGGTGGAGAATAGTTCTTGGTCAAAATCCATAGGTTTTAGCCTTCGGTATTATTGAAAATAGGAGTTCATGGCTAATTTCGACAAATATGGGGGTTATGTGGTCATTGATCATCAAATAGAGGCTCATACGCTTCACCCCCATATGTTTACTTTCCATGGGTTACATTCTAGGATTTCTGGTGGACACCATTTCTTGGTCAAAAATCCGTAGGTTTTAGCCTTCGGTATTATTCAAAATAGCCGTTCATGGCTATTTTCGACAAAAATGAGGGTTGTTTGGCCATTGATCATCGATTAGAGGCTCGTACACCTAACCCAACATATGTTTCCTTGTCATAGATCACATTCTTAGATTTCTGGTGGTGACCATTTCCTGGTCAAAAATCCGTAGGAGTTTTCCTTTGGTATTATTCAAAATGGTCGTTCATGGCTATTTTCGACAAAAATGGGGGTTATGTGTCCATTAATCATTGACCAGAGGCTCATACACCTCACCCATATATCTTTCCTTGCCATAGGTCACATTATTGGATTTTGGTGGAGACCATTTCTTGGTCAAAAATACGTAGATGTTAGCCTTTGATATTATTGAAAATGGTCATTCATGGCTATTTTCGTCAAAAATGGGGGTTGTGTGGCCGATGACCATCGAACATAGGAACGTACACCTCACCCCACATATGTTTCCTTGCCATAGGTCACATTATTGGATTTCTAGTGGAGACCGATTCATGGTCAAAAATCCATAGGTGTCAATCTTCAGTATTATTGAAAATGGTCGTTCATGGCTATTATTGACAAAAATGGGGGTTGTGTGGCCATTGATCATCGACCAGAGGCTCGTACACCTCACACACACACAAATTTCCTTGCCATAGGTCACATTCTTGGATTTTGTCTGCACCAATTCTTGGTCAAAATCCTTAGGTGTTAGTCTTCGATATTATTGAAAATGGTCGTTCATGACTATTTTCAACAAAAATGGGGGTTAATGGTTATTCATCATGGACCAGAGGCTCGTACACCTCACCCCACATATCATTCCTTGCTATAGGTCATATTCTTGGATTTCTGGTGGAGATAATTTCTTGGTCAAAAATATGTTGATGTTAGCTTTTGGTATTATTGAAAATTGTCGTTCATGGCTATTTTCAACAAGAATGGGGGTTCTGTGGCCATTGATCATCGACTAGAGGCTCGTACACATCATCCCATATATGTTTCCTTTCCATAGGTCACATTCGTGGATTTCTGGTGGAGACCATTTCTTGGTCAAAAATCTGTAGGTGTTAGCCTTCGGCGTTATTGAAAATAGTCATTCATGGCTATTTTCGACAAAAATGGGGGTTGAATGTCCATTCATCATGGACTAGAGGCCTCGTACATCGCACCTCAGATATGTTTCCTTACCATAGGTCACATTATTGGATTTCTGGTGGAGACCAGTTATTTGTCAAAAAATTGTAGGTGTTTGTCACACCTGGTTTTGGAAGGTAAACAGAATGTGAACCATGTACGTGCCAGGATCAGAAATTCACGTATACAACGTTTACATAAATGACTCATCATATCATAATGCTTCGAATAATAATAAAGAGTAAGTAATAATTCTATAGACTAGAGTCAGTTACATAATATGAATCAAAGTGCACATAATAGAAACATAGCCAACGTAAATAAACCCACCACAAGCAGCTGACTGGGGAGGTCGCTAACCTAATCCTCGAACTCGTCGAAGTCGTGGAACTACTGGAGATCCGCCTTGACACCTTCTTCTTCTTCTTTACCTGAGCATAGGTTGCACCAAAGGCAACCTGGTGTTTTGTGAAATCAAGGGTGAGTACAAATGAACATACTCAGCAAATGTCCTGTTTGGCTTAGGTGGACTAGCTTTATGTGGAGTTAAGCTCAAATCAACTGATTTTAGTTGGTCATGTATTTATTATTAGTGGAGGCCAAGTTTTAGCAATAACCAACCCGTGAATCATTTCCTCATCGAGGAACATCATTATCATCATCGTAGCCAAAACCATCGATAGAACAATTGTATCTCAGATCAGTTGCATCTCTAATCAAAGGAGCTCCCAAGGCCTCTCTTAACCATGAGCACGGCTGATATATCAGTTTCATTCCTTTGCGGGGGTCGCACACTTTACCCACGAGCCATGATCCCTTTCCAACCTGGGTTTGCAAGACACGATCTTCACTACTGAGGTGAATGGCCAGGGATACACTATATAGCCTTTACAAAGATTCCCCTAGTGTGTAGTTGCCCGTTAGGTTTCACCAGTCGTACAAACAAAAGTACTCCTCCCTAAGGTGGGTGTTGGGGGCCTTCTTCTTTCGAAGGTCCTCAAAAACACAATTAACTATTTGTTTTTAGCATAAACTATTACAGGAAGCTTCATTTCCAGGAGACAAGCCTCTTTCTTATGACAATGGACTCACATGATGAAGATAGATCCAAAGGAAACAAGTGTAAACGCCGAAGCATTCACCAGACGAAGAAGCTTCGGCTCGCAACGAAGCAGAGAAATGTTGATGGTGGCCTAAGGAGGAAAAGACTATTTAGTCCCTTATAATTTGTATCACGATGATATGTAAACATGAAGGACATAAATGTACTTTTGCTCGGGCTGCGTCCCGTGCCTATAAATAGACGAACAATATCATCGTACTGTTCACGCTTGTAACACTATAAAAATCATCAAATAAAAATAATGCATTTAGTTATTAATGGTATTTATGGAAATAAATTTTTCTTTTAAGTGTTTGTTATTTATTTGTATTTGGAATGATTTTTGATTGCTCATAATTGATTTTGGATGTTGAATATCATTTCTTGTTAAATGAAAATCCTAGTAAATAAACAATATAATTAGTCCAAAAAATAATATTTTGTTTATAAATAATTTGGTTTAATTATTATGAATTTTAGGGTTATTTAAAAGTATATTTTGGAATTTAGAAAAGGAAATAGAAAAAAAAGAAAACAAAACCTAACTAACCCAAACCCTAAATGGCCCATTAGCCGAGCAGCCACATCCTAACCCTAGCCGCGCCCTGGCTCCTCCCTATGGCCGCCGCCACCCACCCGGCTCTCTCTCCTCCCTTCTCTTCTCTCTCTCTGCTCTCGCCCGACCGCGTGCCAGGAGCCCTTGCTCGCCATCGAGCCCCGCTCCATGACAGCCGACGCGCCCCTGTACCCCGTGCAGCCGACCCCGTGCACCGCACCTCGAGCTGCCATGGCCGCGACGCGCTCAAGCGGAGCTCGACCCGACCGGCCGCCTCGCGACCCCGCCCGACGACCCGACGCCAAGACCCACGCAGGCCGCGCGCATCCGATGCCGCCCGACGCCCGCACCAGGCCACCCAGCCCCGTCGCGCCAAGGACCAGCCCCGGCCCCGCCGCGCCACCTGCACCGCGCGCCGAGCCCCTGCGCCCACCGATGCTAGGAACCGCCCGCGACTGTTTCATTTCTGTGTTAATGGAGTTTACTGCATCCATTACTCCCTCCCCACTCTCCCCTCCATTGATACACGCCATCAATGGCAGCCTTGAAGACCCCAGCTGACCTCTGCTCTCCCTCCCTTCTCCTCTATAAAATCCGACGCTGAGCCCTCTCCCTCTCCCTGCCCGAGCTCCCTCTCTCACTCCCTCCTCGTTTTCTCCCTCGCCACCGTAGCTCACTGTCGACACCGTTGTGGACGGAAGTCGGAGCAGCGCCCTGCTCGCCGTCGTGCCTCGCCGGAGACGTGCCCAAACCCTGTGTCCAAGCCTCACCGATCCCGCTGTGCCTTCGCCTAGTCGCGCGCTCGAGCCCGTTCGCCGTCGTCCGTTCACCCAAGGTTGAAGAGAACCCAAAACCATTTGAATTAATTTTTGAAATCATGTTTGAATTAATTTGTGAATTATTGTTGTAATATTGAGACGATGTGATCCACATGTACGATTTTGGAGATTTCGATGTATAAGTGTAGCCAAAATCAAACCCCGCGACACTACTTTGAATATGCGTATGATTTTATAATTCTAAAAATGAACATGGTCACTATTCACTACCTCAGTGATTTTCATACTAGAAATGTTTATAATTAATTTCGCTTTAGTGTGCGTGGAACGATAATGGTTAGTAGTATTTTAAGTGTAAACTTATTGGCATGAAGAAATAGAATAAACACTAAGCCACGTATTTTCTAGTCAAATGAAAATATAGATTTTACTATTCATGGTAAATGTATTCATAAGTATAGCACTTAATTACTTAGAATTAGTAAGATATTTATGTCATAATAACCATAAATATGTTATTAAGAGTCCCATTTGGTAATTTACAATTAAGTCTTAGTATATTAATGTTAGAAGAATTAAATAAACAATTATTAGTTATACGTATAAATTCTATTTAGAAAAGAAAGGAGAAAACCGAAAGAGTAGAATTTATAATAATGTTAACATGACTTAATTAGGCGCTCACATTTTTCTAATAAAGAAATTGATGGTTATGTTGTTAAACATAGGTTTCTTACTAATGAAGTAGATGATTTGTTTCTAATATTAAAATGACCTTTTTAATAGATATCATGTTTTTTTATTTAATAAGGTTCGTTATAGATGTTTAAGTATAACCGTATTAAATAGAAACTTAAAAGAATATGTAGAGCATATGTTTGTTAATAAAAATAGAAGATAAATATATGTCCAGTTAATAGATTATTTATATTTTCTTAATTAAAAGATAACAAGGGTCATTGCTTTTATAAACTAAAATGATAGTTTATACATAATTTCCTTTCTAATGAATTAGATCATTTGTTCCTACAATAGAATTAAAGATAATTAATAGGTTAATTATCATTTATCATAATTTAATAATCAAACCTATAGTCAATTTGTTCTTAACTAGATTTATGGCATGATTAATGATTTTATAGAATTTAGTCCACATTATATACGAATCACTTAGGTTTTCCTAAAGGATAAAATAATGTAATAAGAGTTTAAGTTCTTTTATAACTTAAAATGTTACTTTATATATGGACTTCGAATATAATAATATAGGCTATGTGTTTTCTAATGAAATTAAAAGATAGTTATTTGTTCATTATCTTTTGCATGAAAATTCACTTAAAGGCTTATAACCTAGTTTTGATAAAATAGGTGTTTAATAATAATGATCTTTTCACATAAAACCTATTTAGACTTATATCTTAGTTTATCATTAGTGAATGTTTAACAATGATTTATAAGACGTTCCATAATGCTTCTAAAATTAATAACGTGTTTCGTAGTCCATTAACCTTAGATATATAACATATATCTTGTCTAAAAAAATTAAAAAGGTTTAATATCGTTATAACATGTTTTATCGTCTTATAAACCCTTAATCTTAGACATATCACATATGACGTTTTATAAAAGATTAATTTGGTGAACCTAATATTTGTATATTTTAATTAAGATATTTTTAAGCTCATGTCTTGTTTTATAAAATATAGATAACACATTTTTGAAAAGAATACCTTCTTATTATAACCATTACTTGCGACATTTTTGAAAAGCGAACGCTCTTTTTGTTAGGCTTTCTTTTAGCTTTACGTATGGTGAATGTTGTATGTTATTGAGTGGTGTTTGTTCTTCTTGTTTGTTTGTGTGATATTCAGTGGTTTATCTAGTAGTTCAGAATCAAGATCTATTCCTATCCGTGGAAGAACCTCAAGTTTTCAATAAGCAAGGTAAGTGGACTTCTCCCTCTGCATACTCTGTTTGATTCCAAACAATACATTTAATAAAGTTTATTCTTGGATATATATGCATAATTTGATGGGTTACCTATTCGGATACACCTAACCTTTTCAACCTTATTCCTTGTTTAACCTGGGATTATGATCTAATCAAGTAGCTATGCTATTGCTACAACTTTAAATTTATGCAGTCACTCCTGTTTATGATACTAATGTTCCAAATGGTAAGTTTACATTAATGTTGTTAACCCGATGGTTAAACAAGATGCTGCGCAACTAACGAAAACAGGGAGAAGAGAAGAAGAACGCGTCTACTTATCGTGCAGCGAGGCCAACGACGCGACTATCTCTCCCAAGGGGTTACGCCCGCGGAGGTTGTGGTCATGGCGCCCAACACGCCAGGTGAAGCGGAGGCGGAGACCGAGTCACGCGAAGGGGAAACTTGACGGGTGGGCCCCAATCGTCAAAGTGGAGTGCGCAGCGGAGAACGAGATCTCGTGCGCGACTGAGACAGACACAAGGGGCCCGCACTCCAGCGGCTACGGGGAGATGCGCTCGCGCAGTATCCGACACTGGTAGGTGGGCTCCAACGCACAGTGAGCCAACAAGATGCAACGTGGGCGTGCACGTGTAGCTGACTGACCGGGCCCGGCTGTCAGCGCACGCAGAAGGAGGTAGTTTGGGCCGAGCGCGGGTTTGGTTTTGCTGGGCCAAAAGTGTAGTTCGGGCCTACTTAGGTTTTCTTCTCCTTTTTCTTTTGTTTTTATTATTTTCTATTTTCTTTCATTCCTAATTCATTTGAATTTAAATTTTTGAATTCAACTTAAGTGTAAATTCAAGTTCATGTTGACTATGCAATTTGGTCACCCCATCATGTGGTGAAGTTATTTAATATTATTTTATATTGAATAATATTTCTTTCTCTTTTCTAAATTCTTGAATTTTTCTTTTTGAATTCAAATTCCACTTTGAGCTTTAATATAATTCTTGTCACATTTATTATTTTATTTTGTCACAATGTGCACACAAAAAAATCCTAGCATGATGCATAACTTAGTTGAGTGTCTTTTGTTGATTATTTATTGGTGTAAGTGAGGTGCCCACATGAAATGATAAATAGGAACAACACTCATATATGCAAAGGAATATAATTTCTCTTCTTAGATTATTTTTTTCTTACAAAGTGGGTATTACAGGCGGCGCGGGGGCGAGGCTCGCCGGGGCGCGGAAAAGGCCGCCGGGGAGGGGGGGCGGGGGAGGGCGGGTGCGGGGTTGGGCATGGCCGCCGGGGAGGGCGGGGGCGGCGCGGGACGCCGGGGTGGTGCGGGCGCGGCCGCGGGAGGGCGCACGGGCGCGGCCGAGGGGGCTCGCTGGGGCGCGGGACGCGCGCGACTAGGGGAAGAAGAAGGGAGGGGGAGGGGGAGAGAGAGAGAGAAGGGAAGGGGAGGGGAAAAACTCACCTCCGGGGATCCAAATTCCGGCGATCTTGACTCCAAACCCTAGGGCACCACGGGGGGAGAGAGAGAGAGGTGGAAGAAGGAGAGGGAGGTTACTGCGCGGGAGAAATCAAATGAGCCAAACGGATCTGGGGGAGGGGGGCGCACAGGGGGAGGGCAGGGGCGCCAGGGGCGCGCGGGCCGGACTGGGCTGGGCCGGGCTGGGTCACATCGTGGATCGAAACCCACGACACGCAAGACCATTAAACGGACTCCAATCGCGAACCGAAATCCGAGACGGAACGAGACGAACACGCGACATCAGACAAAGAATTGCGCTTCGGCATGATGCAACACTCATGACACTTAGGTTTTGTTTATACATGACACGGACACCTGTCACTATACTGGTTTGAAATTGGGAAGAAGGAGCAAAACAGGAAGAGAAAAAAGAGTAACGCCCGAATTTGGTGAGAGAAAAGAAGAAAAAATTCTACCCCAAATTCAGGGTGTTACAATAAAGATGTGCAAAGTACAATGAAGTCACCAAGGAGAAGATGAAGCTACTTGGGAGAGAGAAGAAGAGCTTCGCATAGATTTTTCCCACCTCTTTCCTAGTTCTACCTAAATCTCGAGGACGAGATTCTTTGTAAGGGGTTAGGATTTGTATACCCTGAATAATACTTTAAGAAGTTTAGCTAGCTCTTTATTATATTACAAGAATAGTAGTAGGGAATTCTAAGACTTCAGTTATTCAATAAATAATAGTAGAATTTATTGACTATATGTTTTTTCATGATATATATATATATAGTTTTTTTATATACTAAGGGTATATATATAGACAAATAACCATAGTTGTATTCATGCTGAAATTTTGGTTGTGTATTTTGAAATTAAAACAGTGACTCCAAACTATGATTTGAATTAAATAATAGAAATTTGAAATTGGTTCAAATGGAGAGAAAGAAAACAAAGATAAAACAAAAAACAAGAAAATGAGATAAGAAAATCAAGGAATAAAACAGAAGAGAAACAACTCACATGGTATACGTTGCCCATTTCTCATTCCCTCTCTCTCTCATATCGGCCGAAGCCCAGGATTAGTATTTAGTTTTCTTTTTCTTATTATGAATATCATTATTTTATTGGCTTGCCGGGCGATGACATCGTGCTGACGTCAGGGATGACATCACCCATGCCTTCTCCGTAGCGTTGCTTAACTGCCTCAGACAGATTCGCTCTAGGATATATATCTCTGTTAACTTTTCTCTGGTCTCGTCGATCACAAACTTTGAGTACTACCGTGAAGAACTGAGCGAGGGGAGGGATTCGCCATCACCAAACCGTGGCGGAAGCCAGCTGGTACCGTCAAATTTGGAGGCTAGAGAAGGATCACAGCTCTGGGTGTCGTTTGAATGTCGATGATTTCCGCTAGACCGTGGTCAGCCCCATCGTTCTGATCATCCTTGGTATGGACCCCCCCTCAGGCTATCCGCAATCGTTACCCCTAAATTTTTTCCCCCTATATCACTTTTCCCCCCTATTTTTCCCCCTATTTTTCCATCTCCCGCAGCGGTTCCCCCTAAATACTCCCCCTATACCCCACTACCACTATAAAATATCATTTTCTATACCAACTATCAATTTTTTATCTACTAACAATTACTCGTGGACCCACAGTACAGTATTTAGGGTGATGAACAGTGACACGCTAGATTGAGGGGGAGAGAGAGGAGGACGGCGGGGCGGTGCAGGGGGCACCGCTGCGCGCGTGGAGCGCCCCCTGCACGCGCCATGCAAGGGGAGGGGGCTGCGTAGGGGCAGCCTTTGCGGTCAGTCTCATAATCACCATGTCCCATGCATAATTTAGCAGCGGTGGGTTTTGGTTTTGGGGGCTTGCTGTGGGAGTTTGCTTGGGGGGCTGCCATCCCCTGTCGCCGTGTTGCGAGCGTCTGGGGGGCCCTTCGTCTGGTTCCGGTGGGGGCATTGCCCTGGGGCGCGGCGTCGTTGCCCAGTCGAGTCGGGAGGTAGAAGAAGTCATGGTTGTGGATCAAGAAATCAACGATCTAGATTAAATCAATGGTGTACTGTTTCGGCCTGGATGGACGCGGGTCGTCGATCTGAGATCAAACGCGTACTGCTAAATCTTGTGTTGACGTCTTTTTGGAGCGCCAATCACTCAAGAAGATCCAGCGGTGGTGCTCTCTGTTCAGGCGCGGACGGTCCGCGGCCTGGGGCCGGACGGTCCGTGACCTGGCGCGAGGCGGCGGTGCTTTCTGGTCAGACGCGGACGGTCCGCGGCACAGGGCCGGACGGTCCGCGACCTGGTACAGGAGCTCGGGTTCTCTGCCTGACGGCCGGACGGTCCGCGCTCTAGGGCCGGACGGTCCGCGCGTGCGCAGGGGTGGCGCCTGGATCTCACTCTCGGGAGGGACCCCGTCGGGGAGGAGAGGTCCTAGGAGTTGTCTAGGCTCGGGCAGACCGACCTAGACTCCTCTAATCGACGTAGAGTCGAGGAGAGGCAGAGAATTTGGGGATTGGAATACTAAACTAGGGCTAAACTAGAATTAGACTAGAACTACTCCTAATTGTGCTGAAAATAAATGCGAGATAGAAGTTGTATTGGTTCGATTGTTGGGGGTTCAATCGGCCGTAGCCCTTCATCTATATAAAGGGGGAGGTCTGGATCCGTTTCCAACTGTTTCCCGAGTTAATCCCGCGGTTTTAGGTAACAAATCCCGCGAGAAACTAGGAACCCTAACTGACTCTGCGCGCGCGGACCGTCCGCGCCAGCATCGCGGACTGTCCGGACCGCGGACCGTCCGGCCTCGGGGCCGGACCGTCCGCTCTGCTCTTTTTAGAGCTCAACATATGCCCCCCTGCCTTTTGGTG
Source organism: Zea luxurians (assembly GCA_029449295.1). Taxonomy (NCBI): domain Eukaryota; kingdom Viridiplantae; phylum Streptophyta; class Magnoliopsida; order Poales; family Poaceae; genus Zea; species Zea luxurians. The sequence goes on along the minus strand of JAOPSE010000005.1, from coordinate 3,260,578 downwards.
AAGGTTGACGAACCAAAAGCATATGAACTAAACCTGATGTAGGTCACCGGCTTTTCGATATGGAGATTATTCAATAAAGCACCAATATAAAGGTCGTTTCGGATTGTATCTTTCTCGGTCATGACCATTTGATCAATGGATCAAAAGGAATAGAATGGAGGTGCCCCCCAGTCTGGATAGACGAAGGGACTATACATGTACCATGGATTCATCATCGTGCCATTCCATGTTTGAACAGGATAATATACCGACGATGAGTAAATAGGTGGAAAGTACCCTGGTCTCATAGAATGAATAGGCGATGCTTGTTGTGTCGCCTTTCGGGTCGTTTTGTTTGACCGTTTTGTTTTAGCAGGTGACTGGGGTTTCTTTGTTGACCGATCACGTGGAACAGTCTTTTTGCTAGTATTTTTGGAGAGCAACTGATCAAAAGTAGGATCGGCTTTGATCAGCCGATTATATGTGCTTTGACCTTGCGTCTTTTTCCTTGCTTTGTGTAGAGGTTGACGCCTTTGGTCATAGGTGGACTGTCCGGCTGAGTTAGCCGGACCGTTTGTCTGAGCACCGGATTGTCCGCACGTAGGTGCCGGACCCTCTACGATGCTGGGGCTAGGCTGATGTGTTTGGTTTATTAACTGTGCCTGCCCCCCGGCGTCTTCGGACCTTTTAGCCTTCTCGTCCGAAGCCTTTCGAGCAATCTCATTTTGTGATATATCTGACATGCGAGGATTGTTGATGACGACGCCCTTGCCTTTGCCTTTATCGGCCATTTCGGTCCAAACCAAGACCTTTTTGCATGTGAGTTCTATTGTATTAACAGGAAAGGGTTGTGTGTCTACTTGCATCTCCTGAAAAGCCAATCGACCCTCATTTATGGCTGATTGTATCTGTTGACGAAAAACATTACAATCATTGGTGGCATGAGAAAAGGAATTATGACACTTACAATAAGCACGCCTCTTTAATTCATCAGGAGGAGGAATAGTATGAGTTAATTTAATGTTGCCGTTTTTCAGTAACTCGTCAAATATTTTATCGCATTTGGCAACATTAAAAGTAAACTTAACTTCCTCTTGTCGATTCTTTCGAATCGACTGTAAAGCAGAACACGCTGAAGGTTTAGCCTGTCCTGGCCAAACCAGTTCGGCGGTGTATACATCCGTGGATTCATCGTCCGAATTATCGTATCCCACTAGATGCATCTTATGGCTAGCCGATTTTGATGTTTCCTTACTTCGGCTTTCACAGGTCATAGCCCGCTGGTGTAAGTGCACTAGTGAAAAGAATTGGGTGCCATCTAATTTTTCTTTTAAGTAGGGTCGCAACCCATTGAAAGCTAGCCCTGTTAGTTGTTTTTCTGCGACATGAATCTGAAAGCATCGGTTTCTAGTGTCCTGGAATCTCCGGATATAGTCATTAACCGATTCTTCAGGCCCCTGTCGGACTGAAGCTAAGTCAGCCAATTCTAACTCATGTTCTCCTGAGAAGAAGTGTTCATGAAATTTCTGCTCTAATTCTTCCCAAGAGTTAATAGAGTTTGGTGGCAAAGCTGCGTACCATGCAAATGCAGCATCAGTAAGGGACAACGAGAATAAACGAACGTGGTAGGCTTCCCCATCAGCCAATTCTCCCAAGTGTGCTATGAATTGGCTTATATGTTCGTGTGTGCTTTTCCCACTTTCACCAGAAAACTTAGAGAAGTCTGGTATTCTAGTTCCCTGTGGGTATGGCACAGTGTCGAATCGGTGGCTATAAGGCTTCCGATACGATTGCTCTGTACCTGACACACTAACACCGAGTTTGTCCCTGAACATCCCGGCTACCTCGGCTCTGACCCTCTCTGCCATGTCTGGCGACCATCCATTAAGTTTGTGGGTGGAGATTTCAGGTTGCCTGACATTACTCTGTCGGCTTTCCTCCCAGGTATGTTTGAGGTGTGTGTTAGGTGTCCTATTAATGTCACCAGCTCCTGCCCTATACCCCTCAGGCTCTCTTGTGGCCGAATAGTATTCAGCCCTATGTCCATGAGGTGGTATGGCATGATTATAATGTGTTGCTGGTGGGGCACCATAATGTTGCTGCGATGAATGTGGGAACTGTGCGTATTGCGCAGCTCTCGGCTCTGTGTATGCATATCCGGACGGTCCGGCGTAAGAGGCCGAATGGTCCGCGACCTGGCCAAATGGTCTGAAGGTATATCCGGATTGTCCAGCCGTATATGGTGCTACGTGGGTAGTCTCGTACCCAGACCGTCTGTCGTAAAGAACTGGACGGTCTGCGATCGGGCCGAATGGTCCAGGGCTGTGCCCGGATGGATCGGCCATATATGGCGTGACTTGGGCAGTCTGCGCATGGACTCGTGTAGAGTCAGATGGTCCAGCGTAATACGTCGGCCGGTTCATGCCATATCCGGACGGTCCGACGTAAGATGGCGGACGGTCCGCAACATATCCGGACGGTCCGGCGTGATGCACCGGACGGTCCGTGATGGGGCCGAAGTGTTCAGGGTTGTACCTTGATGGTCCGGCCATGTACGGTGTGACCTGAGTGTTTTGTGTGCGGGCCTGCATCTGGTCGGACGGTCCGGCGAAACACGCCGGACGGTCCGTGGTATAACCGGACTGTCTAAGATGATGCTCGGATGGTTCGGTCACGTCCAGTACCTGCCGCGTGCTTAGTGGTTGCGGCTGTGATGGTGACACGAAAGCGTGCATCGGCATACCATATGATGGTTGGGTCAAGGGTGACCCATTTATAGCCGATGTGTTTGACGCGGGTGGCACTGTATTAGACTCTCGCGATGGAAAGTTAGGAGCAGCTGATTTCTCGTATGCACGTAAATGCATTTTAATAGATTCATCTACATATTGCTTTAACTGATCTCCTCGTTGATCCATGAAAGTCGTAAGAGATAGATCTGGAGTACTTACAGCGGGACCCTGAAGTGGAGGTAGGAGAGATTCCATATCGATCTCCCCTTGACGGACGATCTTCTGGTGGCGATCTACCGTGAAGTGTGACAAGTACTTGTCCGCCGCCTCCTTGCGCCGTTCGGAGAGTTTATGCAGCAGTTCCGCCTCTTCCTTGTCGTGTTGTTCGTTCCATTGCCGCATCACCTCCTTCTCATCGCGCATTACGAGGTCTTCAAAGGGCCTTTGGTCATCAGCCGGGAGCGCCTCCATGGCCGGCTTGATGATGTTGGTGGTGGAGATCTTGGTGTGATCCTTAGAACCGGCCATCTATGGGCCGATTTTTAGCAGGTCTAGACACCTATTCCCCAGCGGAGTCGCCAAAAAGTATGTTGACGCCTTTTTGGAGCGCCAATCACTCAAGAAGAACCAGCGGCAGTGCTCTCTGGTCAGGCGCGGACGGTCCGCGGCCTGGGGCCGGACGGTCCGCGACCTGGCGCGAGGCGGCGGTGCTTTCTGGTCAGACGCGGACGGTCCGCGGCACAGGGCCGGTCGGTCCGCGACCTGGTACAGGAGCTCGGGTTCCCTGCCTGACGGCCGGACGGTCCGCGCTCTAGGGCCGGACGGTCCGCGCGTGCGCAGGGGCGGCGGAAGATCGCCGGCGGCGCCTGGATCTCACTCTCGGGAGGGACCCCGTCGGGGAGGAGAGGTCCTAGGAGTTGTCTAGGCTCGGGCAGACCGACCTAGACTCCTCTAATCGACGTAGAGTCGAGGAGAGGCAGAGAATTTGGGGATTGGAATACTAAACTAGGGCTAAACTAGAACTAGACTAGAACTACTCCTAATTGTGCTGAAAATAAATGCGAGATAGAAGTTGTATTGGTTCGATTGTTGGGGGTTCAATCGGCTGTAGCCCTTCATCTATATAAAGGGGGAGGTCTGGATCCGTTTCCAACTGTTTCCCTGAGTTAATCCCGCGGTTTTAGGTAACAAATCCCGCGAGAAACTAGGAACCCTAACTGACTCTGCGCGCGCGCGGACCGTCCGCGCCACCATCGCGGACTGTCCGTACCGCGGACCGTCCGGCCTCGGGGCCGGACCGTCCGCTCTGCTCTTTTTAGAGCTCAACATCTTGTAATTTAAAATCATGGTCGTAGATCACGGGATGGGCGACTAGGAATTGATCAATAGGATACTGGCTCGTTTGGCTCGGCCTTTTAATCCGCGTCTTGCACTGTCGATCCAGCAACCCACATGCTGGTATAGATGGCCAAACGGGCCGGCACGGCCCGACGCTGGCACGGCCCGCCAGGCCCGGCTACGAAGCGTGCCGTGCCCAGATGGGCCGGCGTGCCGCTGCCGCGGCCCAGGCACGGCCCGTGAGCCTGTTAGTCGTGTCGGGCCGGCCCGGTGGCACTATGGCCCATCTGAGATCAAACGCGTACTGCTAAATCTTGTAATTTAAAATCATGGTCGTAGATCACGGGATGGGCGGCTAGGAATTGATCAATAGGATACTGGCTCGTTTGGCTCGGCCTTTTAATCCGCGTCGTGCACTGTCGATCCAGCAACCCACATGCTGGTATAGATGGCCAAACGGGCCGGCACGGCCCGACGCTGGCACGGCCCGCCAGGCCCGGCTACGAAGCGTGTCGTGCCCAGATGGGCCGGCGTGCCGCTGCCGAGGCCCAGGCACGGCCCGTGAGCCTGTTAGTCGTGCCGGGCCGGCCCGGTGGCACTATGGCCCATCTGAGTATATTGTAGAATTTAGCAAAAAATGTGTAGTTGTGAGGGCTCGAACCCACAACCTAGTGCATAAGAGGCTTAAACACATTCATCTAACTAGTGCAGCTGCAGCTTTATTATGTTATATGTTGAATTATTATACTTAATATATGTAAACTATTATTTTTAAAATAAAAAATGTAACCGTGTCGTGCCCGTGCCAGCACTACGGGTCGAGATAGTGGCCTAGGCATGGCACTATAGCCGTGTCGTGCCAGGCACTGGCACTATACTAACCGGACCGGGTCGTGCCTGGACCGTGCTTTTTCGTGCCGTGCCTAGGCTGGCCCATCGTGTTAGTGCCAAATGGCCATCTATACATGCTGGGATACCACTTCGGCGCAGGCGCTTTACAAATAAGTCCCTGAACTTCACAGAATCAAACCCGCGGTCCACCTTGGAAGAAGTCTGAGTCTGGGGAATTTTTATAGATTAGCCCCGAAACACTTTGGTATTTGGCGCGTAGTCCATAGAGCAGAAAAATCAGATAATTCAATTTAAGAATTGATTTTTAATAAAAAATAATTCCAAAAACTTGTATAATTCATATTTAATTCATTTTAACTCTAAATTGATTCATTCTAGTGGCATTAATTTTGTTTTAATATTGTCTATCTTCTAGTACCTCTGTTTAGCCATGTAACTTGAACTTAAAATTATTCACTTGAATTACTCTATTCTAGGTACTAAATAACTTCGGAAATTCATAACTAGAAACCGTAACTCCGAATTTAGTGATTCTTGTTCCTACGATCTCGTTACAACGCGTAGAATATTATCATGCATTTTGTTCTACTATTTGGTGTGATGTTAATTTCTTCCATACCATGTTTGTTTGTATTGATGCAAGTAGACGAGCCAACTACAGTGGATCCAAGGGTTCAGCAGGTGGAGACTGCTAAGCAGGAGTTCCTTGAAGGCAAGTTGTGCCCTTGATCACTTCTTTTACCCATTCATGTTCTTATTAATCATAATGATCTGCATAGGTTAATTTTGATGGGACCCAATAGGTTACCCTAGACTTTGACTATCTTTATACCTTGTTTCACCATTGGTTTTACTACTAATTTTTTGGGTAGTACATGCTATTGCTTTATGTGGATTTGGGTATAGAGATATTCACTACTCATGATTACACTTTTTATTATTTGTTCATTATTTACTGTTCATGATAAGATCATTATGTTAATGGGAACATGGAGAACCACCCGGAAAAATAGTGCTACCACAAGGGTTTAATGGGACGCCCTTGGCTGATTAACTAGGAAAGCTAGTGGATGACTACCTTACCCGAAAGGGGCAAGGGAAGTAGGGGAGTGGTCAGTGTAGGGAGGTCCTTGGGTTGATTTTGCTGTGATGACGGTCAGGTGAGGGATTCCTGCACTGGAGCTTTCTATAAACTGTAGCGGGTTTTCTGAAGCTAGTGGAACTTTGTAAAGGACTCGTAGTGGTACCCTGCCTCGCTTTCTTGGCATAGGTGTATGGGGTCTGATCAACTCCGTGGCAAATGGGTAACACGACTTGTGGGTAAATATGCGCAACCTCTGCAGAGTGTAAAACTGGTATACTAGTCGTGCTCACGGTCATGAGCGGCTCAGACACTCACATGATTAATTTATGGAACTTAAACTTAATATGTCATTTCATTGCATTTGGGATTATTTTATTATTACTTTTATTTATAATCACTATGGTTTGGTATTTACTTACACTTAGTAATTGCTAATAAAATTTTGACCAACTTATAAAGGCAATGCTCAGCTTCAACCTTTATTTTATTGATCAGCCTTACACATCACTTGAACTCCCACCTTTGGTGAGTTCATGCCACATTTTCCCCCACAACTTGTTGAGCGATGAACATGTGTGAGCTCACTCTTGCTATCTCACACCCCCCCCCCCCACAGGAGAAGAACATGTGGTCGAAGAGGAGCCGCCTAACACTGAGGCTTTCGACTTGATCTAGGTGGCGTCTCCCAGTCAGCTTTCTGGCGCCAAGGATAGATTTTAGTTCCTGCTATATTCATCTTTTATTTTGTAAGACTTCCGCTATGCAATAAGTACTCTGATTTTATTATGACATTTATCTCTATACACTCTGTTATTATATATGTTGTCTTCTTTGGCGCATGTATGAGATGCACCCTGCTTTGTTCCTTAAATCTGGGTGTGACAATCATTCAAGTGATAAAGAGTTTAAAAACAGCAAGGAGGTTGCAAATGCACCGGGGCTTGCCTTGTTTTGTAGGAGAGTCGGGCTCTGTTCCACAAATATCAAAATAGAAACAGTTCCTGGCAGGTGGATTTTCTGTCGATGGAGTAGTCTCTTCCTCTTCAACAGTTATTTCTTCTTTGTTCTCTATACATTACCATATATATCCATGAATGCTCATGAAATGCCTATGAAAGTGCAATGATAGAAGAAATACATCAAGTTGTATCTTGAATACAACTTTCCTTCACGGTACTCCGGGGAACTAGGGTTTTTGGAGTTACTACTTCATTTCATAGGGCAGATACTACTTAGAAAACTAGGGTCTTGGGTTTAGGGACCAAACATCATCCAAATCATGTCTAACTTCACCCATGGGTTCTAGGTACTAAAATAACTTTACCCACAAAGTTTTATGATTTTTGGAGCTATTTAGTACTTTCTAAAATTCTAAAGGTCTTAATTTTGGCCTTCTTAAATACTACATAATTCTTGGTTTGGACTCAAAATCCTAAAATTATTTTTAGTAAATACTACAGAAATTTAGGAGTTCAACAAAATTAGTCTCATATTTTTATCTTTTTTGTAGAATTTTCTATGGATTTTCAAACTTTCTCAGAAATTGAAAAGGAAAAAGCGTTCAATACTATTGGGCCGACATCAGCTCATTCGGCCCAGACCTATACAGAATACAGGCGCGCCCGCGACCGCGCCGTTATATTTGCGCAAAGGCCCTCTGTTGGAGACTTGTTCTCAAATGCTATGAGTCAAGAACAAGGCAACACAAAGTATTAAATGTTAAAGTCCTTCGTCCTTCGAAGCATTATTTCCCTTAGGATATAACGATCTTCGGACGAAGGTCATGAAGGACGTACCTTCATCATTACGGTTATAAGATAATGAAAGATGAAACATATGAAACATGAAAGATAACGTGAACAAACACATAATATCATTCATATGTTTCATTATACAAACTTGAATATTTAAATACGATATTTAATTATATTTATACCTTCGGCTTGATAGAAGGCAAAAATCCAAAAGTTACGCGCGAGCGATTACAAGATCGCGTGAACAGCACGGAGGTACTGTTCATCTATTTATAGGCATAAGACGCAGCCTGTGGGGAATTACATTCATGCCCTTTACAAAGGTTTACAATCATAATACAAATTATCATGGGCCAGTTGGTCATTTCATCTTTAAGTCAGTGCTTTTGGAAATATGGTCCGAAGCCTTTTGATTGATAGCTTCGGCTTCGTGTCAATCTTCCGAAGGTGTTTCTTCTTATGAGACCTTCGGCGACGAAGCAGACCCCCAACACCCTCGCTGGTATGAATATCTGAAAGGAAGTCCTCATTTGACCTTAACGTGTCACTGACACATTACATCTTGCCCCTTCCAAGTTCTTTGTCTTTTAAAATTAGGTCCCTGACCCCGGCCGGCGGCGCGGATGAATCCCCCGTTGAACCACAGCGGCAGAGAGCCTAAGCGCCTAGTAAACCATCGCCAGAACTACTTCTAGCCTAAATCAAGCAGTTATGGGCATGGATTTAGCTCATAAACCCACATAGCGACTTGACCGCGCCCACGATGGGGTTCTGGTTCCGCGGCCCTTGCCCAGCTGATTTAAGTACCGGATGATTCAAATTAAGGGCACGGGGAGCACGAGCAAGACACATGCAACATGATGCTTACAGGAATTGACATCGGACCAACTGTGTTTTGGGTGGGTCGACACCAGGGCAGTTCATGCGGCATCAAACTCATGTTCCGACCAAACTAGGACCGTAAAGATCAAACGGACTTCTTGGTGAGCTTCACCAATCTATAGAGACGCTAGAACATAAATTCTTAGGGGTTGAGCCATACCGTAACCGCCTGGCCACGTGAGGTTGATGTGTTGGTGAGGTGGTCACCAGACACGCTCAGTAGCTTGATCAATGGAACTGGGCGCGTCCAGGGTATGGTTTGGGGAAGGGAGAGCAATACTGCTAACTGAAGCTACACACTGTGGTTGATGGTCGAGGCAAGGATCACTGGTTTTCTCCTGCTTTCCTTCCCCCCCCCCCTCGGGTTGCTCTTTAAATAGGCAGTGAAAAGATCAAGGGATGGCTGGATTCTTGAGTTTACAGGAGGGATAACTATGAGCATGTGGTGTAGTCGTGGCTCACCCAAGAAGGCCCACGCTGGTTCACAGAGTACAGTCATGCAAGGTGAAGTTTATCCATGGCAAAGGGAGGGGTTAAGGATAAGAGGGCACTGTAGTAGATATTTCTACTGGTGATATTTCAGTGATGTGCATGATTATGAATATCTCTACACTCATCTTATATGTACCATCTCCCATACCAAAGTAGGACACGACAAGGGAGGAAAAGATCAAAGGTAGATATTTTTGAATCTACAACTCTTTACTGATCCACCCGACTTCAGTTAGCCTTTTCTCTTAATTTTGATTAAGAACAGATCAGTCACTATTAATAGAACTTGCTCATTAGTCCAGGGTCTACTAAGTTTCTACATGTTTCTTAGACTCAAACCTCCTAGATTACAAATTACAGTATCCAAAAATCAGCTGCAAACTTCTGGTTACCAATTCTTCTGCCTGAACCCTACCCCTTTCCTTTTTACAGAGACCTTTTTGGGCGCCCATATTTTCTAAGTTTATATAATGTCAAGTCAAGGTCACTTAATAAACTTTGCTCATGAATACTAACTCTCCAACTTTGTTGTAAACATTCTGGCACAAAGTTACATAGGATAGCTTTTACAAGTGCTCAAAGTGGAGCAGACAGACAAAAATTCAGAACCGGGTGACCTGATCGTCAGTTCGAAACCATCAGCCTGACAGCCCGACTTTGAGCAGCATTTACCTCAATACTTGTACAGGATCAAGCCTACTTGTCTTAGGAACACTTAATCACCTTCTAATGGTCTCTAATTTATCTACACAACTCACAACCTTTAACCCTCTAGATTGGTCAAAAAAGACTCCAAACCTAGCTTGATACACTGCATTATAGGTTTCAGATTACTGTGTTCGGTCTGAAAATTCAGAGTTCTGTTAGCTCTGTTTTGGGGTATGTTTTCATTAGATTTTGTAGGGTTTTAGGGTTGGTTCTCTCAATTGAACTTATACCCCTATAGTAGCTCTACCATTTTGATGTACTAATCTAGGACAGAATCCTCATGAATGAAAAGATATACAGCTCCAAAGATGGTCCCATATTACTGGAATTCAGACTTGGTCATATGGTGTTCATGGGTCTTTTTACAAAAAGGTCCAAATCCCACTATTCAACTTGCAAATCCTCCAATAGGAAAGATAGTGGGTTTGAGGTGCTCTTTTACTTTGATATTTGCACTTTGGTCCAAAAGTGCAACAAATTTACACTTAACCCCCTAGGGTTCTAGTTTAGGGTTTTCCAGGGGTCCTTTCAGGGTTTTTAGCACTTTAGGGTTTTGATGTCACTAAAGTTTTTCAAATGTGATATCTTATGATCATGTCTCATGTCTTTTGAGATTTTCACATATTTGAGGTTCACTTATATCCATAAGCCTTGATCTGAGGTTAAGCACTTTACCCTAGGGTTAACCACACATCAAGTCATATCAGTACAACTTATTTGAAATTTTTACCTAGTGAATGCACTCTAGGTGTAACAAACACATGATATGCCAATGCTCATGATGTGATGCTCAAGTTTTAGTGATAGTAACACCAGGAGTGTTACAACGCCGAGTGCACGGCTGAGGAAGACGACATTCCCGACAAGGGGGACCCGCCTGTCAGCCTCACTCACCTCCCCGTCTTCTTTCCTCTCGCATAGTCGCTGTCCGGTGGATCCCTAGTCCCACGTGTCAGTACCACACGCAACACCAAAACCCCTGCCCCTCTGCTTTGTGTCACTGCTTGGCGGGCCCCGCCCTTCAGTGCGCGTCCGCGCCCGTGCCTGTGTTTGCCCCGTGCCGTTGACCAGCGGGCCCGGCCTTGTCGTGGCCCCACCCTCCAGGCGCTAGCGCCCTGGTATCCCGTCGCTCACCCCCCTGGCCGCCCGAGTCACTAGCCCATGGACCTCGCACGTCAGGCGCCCGCGCGCTCACCTTGGTGGATCTAATCCTAGACGTCGATCCAAGATCCCACGACCGAGGAGAACCGATACCCCTTCGGTTTTACCTTTTTGTAAAAAGAACCACCGTTTCCCTAGCAATAGAACCCGTCGTCCCTGGTTTTTGCAAGCAATCCCCTGAAATTTTGCGGAGAGAACCTCGAGCTTGCATTAATCATAGAAATAGGTTTAGTTTAGGGTTTTAAATTCTAAAACTTGTTTACTTCATATCTTTTGCATATGAACTCCAAATTGGGTGGTTCAAATTGCAACATGTTCATAATATTATTCTCTATTTGTTTAAATTATAATATTTTGCTATTTACATGTCTGAATTTTATGACTAGACAATAGGTTCATTTAAAGTGATGGATTATTTATTAAAAGGAAATACTAAAGAATAGTTAAGTGGTTAACTTTGTGAAATTAATCTCATGTAATATATGATTCCATCCCTGGAATAACTTTAATTAAGTAATTTATTAAGATAGCCTAGTTAGGGAAGTAATTTATTGAGATAGACTTAATTAGAGAATAGTAGACCCTTAAACATAGTGATCTACCCTACAACCTAGAGTTCACTTGTGTATCTGTACTTTTCTACTGAACCTGTGTTTGATCTGTTGCACATGTTTGGTGTAATGTTCTTTGTTATTCCCCAAGTGTGTTGAATGAACGATTGCTTTGTGTAGACAATGAGCAGTCTGTGGTTCCCGAGTGTGTTGCAAGAGACTTCCATGAGTAGCAACCTGGTGAAGGCAAGTGTCCTCTGACCCATTATGTCCTACTTACTAAATAATTCAATGTATCGCTTACCATGATCAACCTAAGGATTACTAGTATTCTGTTTTCCTCTCCTTGTTTACCCTTTAGGAATTGGTTATTATGATTAGTATTATGCTATTGCTTCACTTTAATCAATGAACATGATGAGAATATTTTTGATACAATGATATTATTCTGGTATTGAGGATGAACTTGTGATACTCTAGGAGGCTCGGGCTATTTCCCGAGTACCTCTCTATATGGACCTGTTCGTTGAGAGACCACCCGAGATAACAGTACAACCATGAGGGTGGAATGGAATGCCCTTAGCTGATCAATTAGAGGAACTTGAGGTGTAGTCGGCTTCGCCGTTGTGCCGTCAATGGGATTCGGGCATAGTACTTGCTCTGCCGAGGCTGGGTGCCGAGGTTCTTTCGTGTTGCTTTTGTTAGTCACCCTCCTGTGGAGAGAAGTACTGTGTATATCAAACTGGAGAAACCTAATGGACGGCTATGATCTCTGGGGAATCTTTGTAAAGACCACATAGTGAATCCCTAGCCATTCACCTCGGTGGTGAAGATTAGGTCTGTACAACCCAGGATGGGAAGGGATCACGACTCGTGGGTAAAGTGTGCAACCTTTGCAGAGTGTTAGAAACTGGTATATCACTCATGCTCACGATTAAGAGCAGCCTTGGTATCCTCTTTGATTAGAATAACTTTGGATACTTTACTTTATGATGATTGTTAATGATGATGACTATTCTTAGGGTAGTTGGTATTTCCTCTTAGAGGGAGTGCCTTTTTGGGTAATAAATTGGGTTTATTACTAAAACTTGGCTTTTCTACTAGTAATAAATACCTGACCAAGTAAAAGCAATTGCTTTAAGCTTAACCCCACATACAGCTAGTCCACTTTAGCAAAACGGGACATTTGATGAGTACGTTGATGTGTACTCACCCTTGCTTTAAAAACCATCCAACCCCAGGTTGTCCCCATTGCAATCAGTGCTCAGGAGAAGATGAAGGCAACATGTAGGACTTTCAGAAGTTTCAGAACTTCGATGAGTTCTAGTTGTGTTTAGTGGCAAACCCCTAGTCAGCTGCCTGTGAAGGCCTTATCATTCTACATTTAGTATCCGCAGTTTGATTTTGATTATGACTTAAGGTAATGACTCTATGGATGTCTTGCACATCTTGATGTAATAAAGTACTATTTCCACTATTATTTTGAGCAATGTGTGATGATGTCCAACTATGTAATCGTTGTGTATGTGAGTTTCTGATCCTGGCACGTACATGGTTCGCATTCAGTTTGCCTTCCAAAACTGGGTGTGACATAAGTGGTATCAAAGCCCTTGCTGACTGTAGGACCGCTAACCTAGACTAGAATAGTCACTTTAAGGACTATAGACCCTTATTCTCACCTTGACCTTTGGTATCACTTCAAAAGTTGGTTGTATCGACCAATTCTATGTTATATTACCTATATATATACTCACCTTACAAAAAATTTATCTCACTTTGCTTTTGGTTTACTTGCTGGTCATAAAGTTATGTTCTCACTCTTGTGCTTACGACATCTTTTGTAGATGGCTCGTGTTAGATTCACTGCACGTAAGTCGGTGATCCCTTTCTTGCCCTCTCGCCTTGCGAAGCGTCCATTGCATCGCACGGTGATAGGACAGTCGAGCCACTTGGAGTGACTGCATCGTCGCCTGCACGAGGAGTAGTAGGACTCTTCCCCCTCGCCTCAACAGGAGGTGGAGTCTAGAAGGTAGCCCCTCTGTGCCTCAGCTAGAGGTGCCCCCTGCACCACCATAGGACACCCAGCTGCTGGAGGAGACCCTAAAGGAGACGACGACGTCAGTGGTAGTTCTAGCCACAACACGGTGCTTTTGGAGGAGTAGAAGCCAGAAGGGTGGATCGCCCGACCCATCACTCATGACGTCGCTCGCAGTTTTCATTTACACGACGCTCTCGACACCTTGCTGCGTCGGGCCTTCGACCAACACACGTGGTCTATCGAGTACCGTTGTGTAGACTACCAGCACAGTCGCAGGTTATACCTAGACCAGTGGAAGGCTACCTTCTTGGTGTGCCGTCCGGACTATGATCTCCAGGGTGCAGAGGCCTACTCAGAGCATTATTCTATCACTGAGTGGGACACTGCCGAGGTAGCCATGCAGGATGCTGCATGGCGTGCACTTTCATAGTACTATTCATTGTTCAATGGGGTGGCTGACGGCCTCGGCCTGAAGTATACTACCCCTGTCGCTTGACTGGCAGTACCAGAGGTGTGATTGTCTCACCCGTTGGTGAGGGCAATCCAAGATTGAGTAGCATGGTCAACCTGGTCATTGTGCTCAACACCGAGCTAGACCACACCTTTGACGAGTTGGGCAAGGCTCGGGCGGAGATTGCGAAACTACGTGCTGAGCGTGCGGAGCGCCGCCATCAGGAGGATGGTTCCCCTACCCCTATTGGGACTCAACACCCTTACTGCTCACCGCCCCATGGTCATCATGCTTATGGCAACCCTGACTGTAGGATCAAGATAGTCTTGGAGCCCTAGATCGATAGAGTCGGAGTTTGTAATAATATTTAAGTCAAGTGTTATAGTCTTAGTCAGTCTTAGTTAGTTTTGGTTTGCTTATCAGGTGTTTCTATGTTTGTAGTGATGAACCTATGATGGATTTGGCTCTTTTTAATGATTGTCACCAAAGTGTGGGTATCCCCTGCAACTTGGTGTATTTATTAATAAAGTTAGTCAGTTAGTTGGGCAACCTTTTATTTCCACTTTTCTCTTTATCTGAGAAGTTGTGTTTGGCTATGTTGAAAGTCAGTGAAAATGCTCATTTGTTAGTGTTATGAAGACTTATATATATCTTTTCTTATGTTGAAGGACTGTAGGGTCAGGTCTAATGTGTGTATGCTTTCTACAGATGTGTGACAATAGGCGCCGAGGTGGAAGGCGTGCCCAACCAGAGCAGCAAGCACCACAGGATGGGGCACCCTAGCAGCAATTGCCACCATGACCCCAATGACAATGGACTAGATGTTTCTGATGTAGACTCAAGCAGTTCAAGCAATTGGTCAGACCCTGGCAGCCATGTAGCAGGTGCAGCAGCAGCAGCCGCAACCTCGGCCTCAACTGCAAGTGCAGATGCCAAGAGACAAGCGTGCGGAGTTCATGAGAGGTCATCTCCCTGTGTTTGCCCACTCTGCAGACCCCATGGATGCTGAAGATTGGCTGTGCACAGTGGAGCGGGAACTGCATACCACTCAGTGCAACAACCGAGAGAAGGTTCTGTGTGGTCCCCTTTCTGCTAAGGGGGTAGCAGCACAGTCCTAGTGTGAGTCATACCTCGCCACCCATACCGACCCTGAAGCCATCACTTGGGAGAAGTTCAGAGACAACTTTCGCTAGTACCACGCTCCTGAAGGATTAATGATGACAAATTTCTGCAACTATCTCGCTATGCGCCTGAGGATGTCAACACTTATGTCAAGAGGTAGTACATGTTCTTGAAAGGATTGGTCGACCCTCTGCACTAAAAGTTGATGAACTATATCTTTCCTACCTTTCAGCATCTGATCGATAGAACTATCATGGCTGAGGGGAAGCACTGGGAGATGGAAGACTGGAAGCGCAAGAATGGTGGACCGCAAGCCAGGAGCAGTAGCCATCCCCGTTTCTCAGGCAATCCACCCCATCAGTTCATGCAGAGTTGAGAGCACCTAGAGGGGGGTGAATAGGTGATCCTGTAAAAACCAGCTTAACAACACAAACTTGGACTAATATTAGATTAGTGAAAGCTAAGTCCAAGTTCAAGAGAAAGGTACAAGCGAAGTGAGCTTCTTCACTTAATTGCTCTTCACAAGATGAGTATTAAACTTAAAGCAATTATGCAAGTGAAGTGAATGGAGATAGAGAGAATCGCACAAGAATAAAGACAAGTGAGTCAGCAATTTTTATCTCATGGTTCGGTCAATTAGAATACTTTCCTACTCCACGTTGTGGCGTCCCAACGGGCGAGGGTTGCACTCAACCCCTTTCAAGTGATCCAAAGATCAACTTGAATACCATGATTTTCTTTATCTCAACAATATACCGTTGTGAGGAATCTCCACACTTTGGAGTATCTCGTGCCTTACACAGAAGATCTCGAATTAGCACAAGAGTAAGGGGGAATAACAACACACACAAGAGCGAGAGTTGCAGCAACAACACACACATAAGACAAGAATGAGCACACGAAAGCAGCACAGCGGAGTTAAACTTAGAAAAGTGCTCAAATCTCTATCACAATGAATCAAATGCATGAATGCAAAGTCTTGGCATCTTAGGATGTTCAAGGGGTGTTTGGTGTATTGCTCCATGCGCCTAGGGGTCCTTTTTATAGCCCCAAGGTAGCTAGGAGCCGTTTGAGCTCCATTTGGAAGGCTATTGTTGCCTTCTGTTCGTGGGCGCACTAGACAGTCCAGTGCACTACCAGACAGTGAACAGTGAGCAATTTCTTTCCTTTTCTGGCGAAGCCGGCCGTTGTAGCCACGACCCTCGTGGCACACCGGACAGTCCGTTGTGACCTTTCGACCATTGGTGAAGTCCATGTGTCGCCCGCTGATCGCGCGGCTGGCCGTTGGCGTGGGCGCGGCTGGCCGTTGGCGTGGGCGCGGCTGACTCACCAGATAGTCTGGTGCACACTAGACAGTCTGGTGAATTATGCCACGGCTCCTCCAACTTTTCCCGAGAGCAGCCTGTTCGCTGGGGCGCCATCCTAGGCACCGGACACTTTCTGGTGCAAACCGGATAGTCCGGTGTACCATAGGCTGGTGCAAGTCTGGCTGGACTTAGCTAAACCTCTTCAATCTGATTTCTCTCATTTTGACAAGGTTCCTGTCACTTAGTAGAATATGTTAGTACCAAAAACAATTTACTAAGGCTGGAATTATACCTTGCTTTTACATTTGCATCTCTTTGACACTTAGTTTATATCAACCAAACAATATGTGTTGGGCATCAAATCAGCAAAACATTTATAGGAATGTCCCAAGGGCACGTTTCCCTTTCAATCTCCTCCTTTTTGGTGATTTATGCCAACACATCAAAAGCAACTCAAAATGCAACAACATTTTCAAAGATAAGCTAAAGAGTGCAAATTAAAGACTAATTCATCTCACATACGATTTGGCATATTTGGATATATTTTGCAACAACTTGGTTTATTTTCACAAAACAAATTCTTTTTCCTATCTCTATGTCAAAACATTTGTTTTGGAAAATCCAAAGATCTTTCATGAATAGTTTCGATCAAATACCAAAAAATCTCCCTTTTTCCATAATCGAATTTCTCCCCCATAAGAGAACTATTTTTGCAATAAGAGTTTTGATCAAACATCAAGAATCTAATAAAATTTTGAAATTCACAAGTGGTTGGCTGATCCAGTTGCTTTGGCCTTAATTTCTCCCCCTTTGGCATTAAGCACCAAAACAGAAGAACTATTAGGCCCATCAACCTCATTGCCTCACAAAAACCTGAAGTAAAACTAAAGGCAATGAGATAACACAGAGAAGAACTTGGGACAAGATACATTGATACCGGAACGCAGTGGAAGCCCTTTCTTTGTCCAAGTTTACCTTTTCCCTTTCAATTCAACTTTGAGACTATATCAAAAGTACTCAAGCAAACACGTTAGCCTCAAAGGATCAAGTTGTAGTATATCCTCCCCCTAAACATGTGCATCACATGCATAGGGACTTGTGAGGTCCAGGGATGACTTGTACAACTTGAGCACCAACAATAAGCAAGTAAAGACATAATGCTTAAAGTAACATGATCAAAGGCAAAAACACATGTATGCTATATAAATCAATCCAAGTTCCACGAATCTAAGACATTTAGTTCACTACGCAATCTGCAAAACCTTTTTTCATCTATAGGCTTGTTGAAGATATCAGCTAGCTAGGTTCTCGGTGCTAATATGATAAATATCGATATCTCCCTTTGCTGGTGGTCTCTCAGAAAGTGATGTCGGGTGTCTATGTGTTTAGTGTGGCTATGTTCAACAAGATTATCCGCTAAGCAGATTGCACTCTCATTATCACATAGGAGTGGGACTTTGCTCAGATTGTAGCCAAAGTCCCAGAGGGTTTGCCTCATCCAAAGAAGTTGTGCGCAACACTGTCCTGCGACAACATACTTGGCCTCAGCGGAGGATAGGGCAACATATGTTTGTTTCTTAGAGCTCTAGGACACTAGGGACCTTTCTAGAAACTGATAAGTCCCTGATGTGCTCTTCCTATCAACCTTGCACATGGCATAATCGGAATCTGAATATACGATTAAGTCAAAGGTAGACCCCTTTGGATACCAGATCCCGAAGCAAGGCATATAAACTAAATATCTCAGAATTCACTTCATGGCCACAAGGTGACATTCCTTGGGATCTGATTGAAATCTAGAACACATGCATACGCTTAGCATAATATCCGGTCTACTAGCATAGAGATAAAGTAAAGAACCTATCATAGACCGGTATGCCTTTTGATCAACGGACTTACCTCCTTTGTTGAGGTCCAAGTGTCCGTCCGTTCCCATTGGTATCTTTGCGAGCTTTGCATCCTTCATTCCAAACCTCTTGAGTAAGTCTTGAGTGTACTTCGTTTGGGAGATGAAGGTTCCCTTCTTGAGTTGCTTCACTTGGAATCCAAGGAAGTAGTTCAACTCGCCCATCATAGACATCTCGAATTTTTGCATAATCACCCTGCTAAACTCCTCACAAGACTTTTGATTAGTAGAACCAAATATTATGTCATCAACATATATTTGGCATACAAACAAATCACCATTACAAGTCTTAGTAAAGAGAGTAGGATCAACTTTCCCAACCTTGAAAGCATTAGAGATAAGAAAATCTCTAAGGCATTCATACCATGCTCTTAGGGTTTGATTAAGTCCATAGAGTGCCTTAGAGAGCCTGTAGATGTGCTCGAGATACCTGTCATCCTTGAAGCCAGGGGGTTGTTCCACATATACTTCCTCCTTGATTGGTCCATTGAGGAAGGCGCTCTTCACGTCCATTTGAAACAACTTGAAAGAGTGGTGAGTAGCATAGGCTAATAATATACGAATTGATTCGAGCCTAGATACAGGAGCAAAAGTCTCCTCAAAATCCAAACCTGCGACTTGGGCATAACCTTTTGCCACAAGTCGAACCTTGTTCCTTGTCACCACACCGTGTTCATCTTGCTGGTTGTGCAACACCCACTTAGTTCTCACAATGTTTTGCTTTGGACGTGGCGCCATGCTCCATACTTCATTTCTTTGAAGTTGTTGAGCTCTTCCTGCATGGACAACACCTAGTCCAGATCCTGCAAGGCTTCTTCTACCCTGAAAGGCTCAATAGAAGAAACAAAGGAGGAATGCTCATAAAAGTTAGCTAAACGTGAGCGAGTGGTTACTTCCTTGCTGATATCACCCAGAATCTGATCCACTAGATGATTCATTTGAATAGTCGCTCGGACATGAGTTGGAGGAGCTTGTTATGCTTCTTCCTCCTTATCATGTTCTCCATGTGCTCCCCTTGATCCATGCCTTCATCTTGAGGTACATGTTCCTCATCTTGAGTTGGGAGATGCACCAGTGTAGGGGAAGATGGTTGATCTTGATCTTGTTGTTCCTGCGGTCGCACATCACTTATCGCCATTGTTCGCATTGCGTCCATTGGAACTTCATCCTCATCTACATCATCAAGATTAACTTTCTCTCTTGAAGAGCAATTAGTCTCATCAAATACAACGTCGCTAGAGACTTCAACTAATCCTGATGATTTGCTGAAGACCCTATATGCCTTTGTATTTGAATCATAACCTAGTAAAAACCCTTCTACAACTTCGGGAGCAAATTTCAAATGTCTACCTTTCTTTACCAAGATGTAGCATTTACTCCCAAATATACAAAAGTATGAAACATTGGGTTTGTTTCCAGTTAGGAGTTCATAAGATGTTTTCTTGAGGAGGCGATAAAGATAGAGCCGGTATATGGCATGGCAAGATGTATTTATAGCTTTCGGCCAAAACCGCTCATGCGTCTTGTACTCTCCAAGCATTGTCCTCGCCATGTCGATTAGCGTCATGTTCTTTCTCTCTACAACACCATTTTGTTGTGTTGTATAGGGAGCGGAGAACTCATGCTTGATGCCTTCCTCCTCAAGATATTCTTCCACTTGAAGGTTCTTGAACTCAGATCTATTGTCACTCCTTAACTTCTTCACCTTGAGCTCAAATTCATTTTGAGCTCTCTTTAAGAAGCTCTTTAAAGTACCTTGGGTTTTAGTTTTATATTGCAAAAAGAACACCCAAGTGAAGCGGGAAAAGTCATCAACAATAACAAGACCATACTTACTTCCCCCGATGCTAAGATAAGCAACGGGCCAGAAGAGATCCATATGTAGGAGTTCTAGTGGTCTTGATCTTGTCATCACGTTCTTGCTTTGATGAGTAGTTCTCACCTGCTTTCCTGCCTGGCACGCTGCACAAAGTTTGTCTTTCTCAAAACAGACATCGGTTAGTCCTAACACATGTTCTCCCTTTAGAAGCTTATGAAGACTCTTCATCCCAACATGTGCTACACGGTGGTGCCAGAGCGAGCCCATATTATTCTTAGCTATTAAACATGCATCTAGATCGACATTCTCTTTTGAGAAATCAACTAAATAGAGCTTGCCATCTAATACACCTTTAAAAGCTAATGAACCATCACTTCTTCTAAAGACAGATACATCAATATTTGTAAACAATCAATTGTATCCCATATGACACAATTAACTTACAGAAAGCAAATTGTAACCGAGCGATTCTACTAAAAACACATTAGAAATTGAATGCTCGGCAGTGATGGCTATTTTACCCAGACCTTTAGCCTTTACATGATTCCCATCTCCAAAGATGATCGTGTCTTCGGAATCCTTGTTATTGATGTAGGAGGTGAACATCTTCTTCTCCCCCGTCATGTGGTTTGTGCATCCGCTATCAATAATCCAACTTGTGCCCCGGGATGCATAAACCTGCAAGGTAATTTACACTTGGGTTTTAGGTACCCAACTCTTGGTGGGTCCTACAAGGTTAGTCACAAAAGACTTTGGAACCCAGATGCAAGTTTTGTCTCTCTTGCACTTAGGCCCCAAACTTCTAGCAACTACTTTATCATTTTTAAACAAAAGAACAAATGAAGCATCATATGTTTGATAAAGCATGGTTGGTCCATTTGATGCATTCCTAGGCACATGAGAAGCAACATTGCCTAGGTCTACTCCTACCATGAGCATGAAAAGAGCTAGATGATGCAAACATAGCATCAGAATATATTAAAAGCAACATTATTTTGTCATGTGAAGAATGAGAGCTACCAGCCATACGAGCCTTCCCTTTCTCCATGTTGAGATTGGAGGTCCTTTGGCTTGTTAAGTTCTTTGTTTCCTTTTGGAAACCACGTCCATCCTTAATGGAGGGGTGTCTACCAATGGTGTAGGCATCCCTGCAAATTTTAATTTCTCATAATCAGTCTTGCAAATTTTAAGTTGAGCATTAAGGTTTGCAACATCATTATTCAACTTGAGAACAGTAGAAACATGTGCATTGCAAGCATCAATACATAATCTTTACACCTATTACAAATAGACACATGTTCCACAGTTGAACTAGCAATATTTACTTTTTCTAACTTAGCATTTAAATCAGTATTTAAACTCTTAAGACTAGAAATAGAATCATGACAAGAAGATAGCTCAGAAGACAATAATTCATTTTTCTTAGTTTCTAGAGCAAGATATTTTTGAACATTAATAAATTTATCATGTTCCTCATAAAGAATATCTTCTTGTATATCTAGCAACCTATCTTTCTCATTAAGGGCATAGATTAATTCATTGATTTTATCTACCTTAGATCTATCTAACCCCTTAAAAAGATAACTATAGACATCATCGTCATCAGATTCCTCATCACTAGAAGATGTATATTTAGGGGTATCTCATGTACGTACTGTTGGGGGCCTTCTTCTCCGCCGAAGGTCCTCTATGTAAAAACACCTTCGGCAAGATGATATGCAAGCAGACATGACATGAAGATATATGCCGAAGCTACAATCGAAAGAGCTTCGGCATGATGACACGCTTGCGATGAAGGGTGGCACCGACTTAAAGAGGAAAAGACCGCATAGTCCCTGATAATTTGTTTCATGGTTATGATTAGTTATAAAGGACATGAATGTAATTTTGTCCGGGCTATGTCCTGTGCCTATAAATAGATGAACAGTACCCCCGTACTGTTCACGCTGATTTGTAATCACTCGCACGTCACTCTTGGATTATTGCCTTCTGTCAAGCCGAAGGTATCAAATGTAATTTAAGTATCATTAATGTTTGTTTATAATTATATAATGATAATGTGAATAATCTAATGATCTAAAATGATTATTCATATTCTTTATGTGTTTTGTACGTCCTTGTTCATATTTTTGCACATTAAAATGATGAAGGTACGTCCTTCATGACCTTCGTCCAAAGATCATTATATCCTAAGGGAGATAATGTTTTGAAGGACGAAGGTCTTTAACTATTAACATTTGTGTTGCCTTGTTCTTGATTTATAGCTTTCGAGAACAAGTGACCAACACGTACCTTCTTCTCCTTAGCCATGAGGCAAGTGTGATGTTCGTTGGGGTAGAGAGAGGACTTGTCGAAGGCAGAGACAGCTAGTCCTTCATCGTCGGAATTAGATGAAGAGTAGTCGGAGTCCCATTCCTTGCCAATATGTGCCTCGCCCTTCGCCTTCCTATAGTTCTTTTTCTTCTCCTTCTTCCATTTCTTTTCGTGTCCCTAGTCATTCTCATTATCGAGACATTGTGCAATGAAATGATTGGACTTACCACATTTGAAGCAAGAGCGCTTTCCCTTTGACTTGTTCTTGTTTAGGTACTCCTCGCATCCCTTCAAGGGTCTTGAAACGCTTGATTACAAGCGCCACTTCGTCCTCATTCAGCCTGACAATCTCCTCTTCTGCTACCTTGTTAGGTAGTTCCTCCTTGCTAGTTGTTGCTTTGAGAGCAACGGGTTGTGGCTCATAAATAGGCAGTGGTCCATTTGCAATATCATCCACGTACCTTGCTTATTTTACCATCATGCGCCCGCTCACAAATTTTCAAAGAATTTTCTCGGGCGTCATTTTGGTGTACTTGGGATTTTCACGAATGAGATTTACAAGATAAGGATCAATAACAGTAAATGACCTTTGCATGAGTCAAACGACGCCATTATCCATCCATCTTGTGCTCCCGAAGATCCTGTTCACCAGGGTCTTGAGCCTGTTGTAGGTTTTGGTTGGCTCCTCTCTCCGTTTCATGGTGAACCTTCCCAGTTCTTTTTCCACCAGTTCTATCTTTGTGATAATGGTGGCATTGTTTCCCTCGTGAGAGATTTTGAGGGTATCCCATATTTGCTTGGCATTGTCCAAGCCGCTGACTTTGTTGTACTCATCCTTGCATAGAGATGCTAACAACACAGGAGTAGCCTAGGCATTCTTATGAATTTGTTTGTTAATAAATACAGGATTGTCACCACTATCAAAATACAGTCCATTCTCAACTATTTCCCAAATGCTAGGATGGAGAGAGAATAAATGACTACACTTTTTATGGCTCCAAAACGAGTAATCATCTCCATCAAAGCGGGGGGGTTTTACCAAGTGGAATGGGTAATAAATGAGCATTCGAATTGTACAACATGCGAGAATAATTGAAAGAATAATTCTGATTAACCATTTTATTTTTCGTGGACGAGTTGTCGTCGTCATCCCTTGGTGAAGAGGAGGAGGCGTTGCTGTCGTAGTTGATGATCTTCTTGATGCACCTCTTCTTCCCATCCTTCCTCTTATTGTTTGAGCATGAGTCGGTGGGCTCGTCACCTTTTGGCTCATCAACATAGAGGGTCTCCTCCTTTTCCTTGTCATTGATCATGATCCCCTTTCCCTTAGGATCCATCTCTTTGGGCGGTTAGTCGCTTGATAAAGAGGACGACTCTGATACCAATTGAGAGCACCTAGAGGCGGGTGAATAGGTGATCTTGTAAAAACCAGCTTAACAACACAAACTTGGACTAATATTAGATTAGTGAAAGCTAAGTCCAAGTTCAAGAGAGAAGTACAAGCGAAGTGAGCTTCTTCACTTAATTGCTCTTCACAAGATGAGTATTAAACTTAGAGCAATTATGCAAGTGAAGTGAATGGAGATAGAGAGAATCACACAAGAATAAAGACAAGTGATACAACGATTTTTATCCCGTGGTTCGGTCAAGTAGAATAGTTGCCTAATCCACGTTGTGGGGTCCCAACAGACGAGGGTTGCACAAGAGTAAGGGGGGAATAGCAACACACACAAGAGCGAGAGTTGCAGCAACAACACGCACACAAGACAAGAACGAGCACATGAAAGTAGCGCAGTGGAGTTACATCTCTGAAAAGTGCTTGAATCTCTATCACAATGAATCAAATATGTGAATGTGAAGTTTCAGCGTCTTAGGATGTTCAATGGGTGCTTGGTGTACTGCTCCATGCACCTAGGGGTCCCTTTTATACCCCAAGGTAGCTAGGAGCCGTTTGAACTCCATTTGGAAGGCTATTGTTGCCTTCTGTCTATGGGCGCACCGGAGAGTTCGGTGCACCACCGGACAGTGAACAGTGCACATTTTCCTTCCTTTTCTAGGCGAAGCCGACCATTGCAGCCACGACCCTCGTGGCACACCGGACAGTCCGGTGTGACCTTCCGACCGTTGGTGAAGTCCATGTGTCGCCCGCTAATCGCATGGCTGACCGTTGGCGTGGGCGCGACTGACTCACGGGACAGTCCGGTGCACATCGGAATGTCTGATGAATTATAGCCGCGGCTCCTCAAACTTTTCCCGAGAGCGGCCTGTCCGACGGGGCGCCAGCCTCGGCACTAGACACTGTCCGAAGCACCACAGGCTGGTGCAAGTCTGGCTGGACTTAGCTAAGCCTATTCAATCCGATTTCTCTCGTTTTTACAAGGTTCCTGGCACTTAGTAGAAGAATGTTAGTACCAAAAACAATATGTGTTAGGCATCTAATCACCGAAATATTTATAGAAATGGCCCATGAGCATATTTCCCTTTCAAGAGTCACCCTCAATGACACCAGCATCAGCACAAGAACTAGCGTTCGCATCAACAATAGTTCCAGAGGAAGTTCCCTTAGTAGCAGTAGCAGTACCACCAGCACAACCAACCAGGAGGAAGTCAATACTAGAGGCAAAGCAGTCAGGCACCTCGCCTTCCTACCCTAGCAACCAACCAAAACAACCAGACAGCACCAGCACAAGGAGGAGGTCGAGGATGTTTCCACTGTGGAGAACAAGGCCACTGGGCGTCGCATTACCCAAAGAAAGTAGCCCAACAGCAGCCAATTTCCAACACCCAGCAAAGACAAGGAGCACCACAACAAGCATCAGGAGGTCGTGGTCAGGCCTACAACCATGAAAAAGTGAACCACTTGGAGGCCAAAGCAATCCAGGATGCACCAGATGTGGCAGTAGGTATGTTTTCAGTCGAATCCCATCCAGCAAAAGTACTATTTGATACTTGTTCCACGCATTCCTTTGTTTCTACATCATGGGTAGAAGCACATAACATCTCCGTAGAACCAATGATTTCACCTCTAAGGGTTCATTCAGTTGGGGGAGAAGTTCAGTCCGATAAGATGTGCTCGAATCTAAGGATTGAAATAAGGGGGATAGATTTCCCCGCTAACCTAGTAGTAATGGTTACTTAAGGGTTAGATGTCATCCTAGTGATGAATTGGCTGCACAGAAACCAAGCAACTGTATGCTGTGACAAGAGGACAGTAAAGTTAGTGTCCCCATCCAGGAAAGAAGTAGTAACTCAACTGTTCATGCCTGATCTAGAAGGAGCCCATCACCATATGTTTGTAGATTGTAAAGAGGCCAACCTGCTTGAGGCTATCAAGGTTGTGTTGGAGTTCCCCAATGTGTTTCCTGAGGATTTACCAGGCATGCCACCCGAACGTAAAGTTGAGTTTGCCATAGAGCTTGAACCTAGAACCACCCCTATTTCTAAGAGAGCTTATAGAGTGTCTGGACCAGAATTGGTGGAACTCAAGAAGCAGATCGACGAGCTATTGGAGAAAGGTTATATCAGACCAAGTACATCGCCTTGGACCGCTCCAGTTCTGTTTATTGAGAAGAAAGATGGGACCAAGAGGATGTGCATTGACTATATAGCTTTGAATGAAGTCACCATCAAGAACAAGTACCCTCTGCCAAGGATCAAAGATTTGTTTGATCAGCTGAGAGGAGCCGGAGTGTTCTCAAAGATAGATCTGAGGTCAGGTTATCATTAGCTTAGGATCCAACCTTTGGATATACCAAAGACAACATTTATCACTAAGTATGGGCTATATAAGTATACAGTTATGTCCTTCGGATTGACAAATGCACCAGCTTTCTTTATGTACTTGATGAATAGTGTGTTCATGGACTACCTCGACAAGTTCATAGTGGTGTTCATCGATGATATTCTCATATATTCTCAAAATGAGGAAGAGCACGAGGAACATTTGAAGATGGTATTGCAATGGTTACAAGAGCATCAGTTGTATGCCAAGTTGAGCAAATGTGAGTTCTAGATCAGTTAAGTCCTGTTCTTGGGCCATATTATAAACCGATATAGATTAGCTATGGATCCAAAGAAGGTGACAGATATTCTGAACTGGAAAGCACCAAGAAATGTCTGTGGAATCAAGAGTTTCATTGGAACGGTCGGATACTATCGGCGTTTCATTAAAGGTTTCTCCAAGATTGCCAGACCTATGACAACCCCGCTAGTGAAGAAAGTTGAGTTCAAGTGGACCCCAGAGTGCCGAGAGTCCTTTGAAACATTGAAAAAGAAGTTTACTACAACACCTGTGTTGATCCTACTAGATGTTCACAAGCCATTCTCAGTGTACTGTGATGCTTCGTACACTGGTCTATGATGTGTGTTAATGCAAGAAGGGAGAGTAGTGGCATACTCGTCCTGACAGTTAAAGATTCGTGAGAGAAACTACCCTACACATGACCTGGAATTAGCAGTGGTTCATGCATTGAAGACATAGAGGCATTATCTGTATGGGCAGAAGTCTGATGTTTACACATATCACAAGAGTCTCAAGTATATATTCACCTAAACAAAGCTAAACATGAGACAGCGAAGATGGCTAGAGTTGATCAAAGATTATGAACTAGAGATACATTATCACCCAGGCAAAGCTAATGTGGTTGCAGATGCTTTGAGCAGAAAAAGTCAAGTCAACATGATGGTCGCTTATCCGGTGCCATATGAACTAGAAAAGGAATTCGACAGGCTGAGTCTCGGATTTCTAAACAACACCCAGGGAGTGACATTTGAGATAGAACCCACTCTAGAGCGAGATATCAAGGATGGGCAGAAAGATGATGACAAGATCAATGAAATTCGGTAGCTGATCTTAGATGGAAAAGGCTAGGATTTCTAGGAAGATGTGGAAGGCACAATATGGTTCAAATATAGGCTGTGTGTTCCCGGCATCAACTCGATTCGGGAGATGATTCTCAAGGGAGTCCATGAGACAGCTTATTCTATACACCCTGCAGCGAGAAAATGTACCAAGACCTGAAGAAAAGATTCTGGTGTTACGATATGAAAAGGGAGATCGCGAAATTTGTTGCCATCTGCGACTGTTGTCAGAGAATTAAGGCAGAGCATCAAAGGCCCGCATGTCTGTTGTAGCCGTTGCATATTCCTCAATGGAAGTGGGATGAGATTGGGATGGACTTTATAGTCGGTTTGCCTCGCACTCGGGCCGGTTATGACTCCATCTGGGTAGTAGTGGACCACATAACAAAAGCGGCTCATTTCATACCAGTCAAGACCACCTATAATAGTGCAGTGTTGGCAGCGCTATACATGTCCTAGATTGTATGATTACATGGAGTACCAAAGAAGATAGTATCAGATCGGGGAACCTAGTTTACTTCTTACTTTTGGCAGCAGTTGCATGAAGCCTTGGGCGCATAGTTGAAGTTCAGTTCAGCTTGTCACCCGCAGACAGACGGATAGACTGAGAGAACCAATCAGATCCTTGACGACATGTAGAGGTGCTTTGCAAGACATGTTAGGTTTGGACAAAAGGCTACCTTATGCAGAATTCTCCTACAACAACAGCTATAAGGCTAGTTTGAAGATATCACCGTTCCAAGCACTCTATGGGAGGAATTGTCGAACTTCGTTGCACTGGGACTAGCCCGGCAAAAGGCAGGTGTATGGTTTAGACATGTTGTTTACTTGTTCTCAAATATTGTGGATCAAGAACAAGGCAACACAATTGTTAAAGATTAGGGACCTTCGTCCTCTGAAACATCATCTCCTTTCCGATAATGATTCTCGGACGAAGGTTTTGAAGGACACACCTTCATCATTCGCAAAAAATAATAATTCATGTATATCTAATAAACATTATCCATTCATATATCAATTGAAATATTTATTTCATGATAAACGTATGAATAAAATTCTTGTTACATTGATACCTTTGGATTGCTCGAAGGAGTTGACGCGAGAATGATTACAATCCAGTGTGAATAGTACAGGGGTACTATTCACCTATTTATAGGCACATGACGCAGCCTGAGAAAAAAATACGTTTATAACCTTGACACGTACACATAATCGTAACATAAATCATCAAGGATTAACTAGTCTTTTCCTCTTCGACTTCGGCACCATACATGAGCTTCGTCTCCACCTTAAGCCGAAGCTATTGTCCTTCGGCCGTAGCTTCGGCATTCGTTGTTAACGTCGTTAGATAACATCTTTGCCTTGATGACCTTTGGCAGGGAAGAGGATCCTCAACATCTCTTTGTCAACGATATCTTCATCTTGAGGACCTTCGGCGGAGAAGAAGTCCCCCAACAGTAGCCCCTTCGCGGTGCTAGATCGTTTTTTCATAACGAGCTTGATACACGAAAAATATGAAGGCTTCGAAATGTCGAAGGTCCGAAAAACACCTTCCTTGAGCTTGCTATTAAAAAACGAATATAAAATTCACAGCGCTTACCGGTCCACCGATCTTCCAGTACGTGCGTCTTGGCGGTTCGCCTTCTTCTCCTACGGGGCTATATAAACAGACGAGTTGGTGAGAAGTTACCACAACATTCATTGCTATTGCACCACTGTGCTGCTAAATTTTTTTACTAAAGCCGAAGCTTTCTGCTTTAAGCTTCGGACAAACGTTCCATTGCTTAAGTGTAAGTTCGTTTGTCAGAGACTGAACACTGAAATGGCCAGAGTAAGATCTACTGCTAGGGTGGCACGCGAGGGAGATGAGGCTTGGACTTCTGAGACAACTCCCATTTCGAAGATGATGAAGCGTTCTGGTTTGGTTGTGCAAGAAGAGACTATCACCAAAGGTGTTGCTGATGCCGAAGCTGAACCGACTATCACAGAAGCAGATAGTGAAAATGAAGATGAAGATGATGACAACATCTTAAGCCCAAGCAAACCCAACCATATCGAATTTGGGAAATCCAAAGTTAAGGAAGAGGATCTAATTTTAATGAAAAAACTAGGATACTTTCAAGAGAATGATGACAGACTGGTTTGTTTTGCTGAGGAAGAGGTGATTCCAGAGCCAAAAGATGATCAAGTCATAGTTTTTAAAAGCTTCTTCAGGGCATGACTTCGGTTCCCCCTTTACGATTTGATCGGTGAGGTTCTGAAAAAATTTGAATTTACCTACATCAGCTGACCCCCAATGCTATTGTTAGACTTAGTGTGTACTCTTCGAAGCCAAGGAAAAAGTGCCAATGCCGAAGGGTTCTATCGGGTGCACGAACTTCATTATCAGACGAAGGCTATAGCCGATGGTCTGCACAATAATTTTGGGTTCTATAACTTTGCATACCAGAAGGACACCAAGGCTCCTGTGATCGGCTACCGCACTAAGTGGCCGACCGGGTGGACGAACGAGTGGTTTTACGTGAAGGCTGATGAGAAGAAGAGCGAGAAGCTCATGAGTATGGTAATGAGTCCCTTAAGACTGAGCTTCAACATGACTCGACCCTTGTGCAACATGCAGCTGGGGTCCCCTTGCCACTGACCGAAGTGGAATTTAGGGTCGTGGAGGAGCACATTAGCACTAGGGACTTGGTGCAAGAATATTTAGCAAATAGAACATTTCCAACTTCTAGTGGGTGGGGAATGTCAAAGAAGGAAGAAGGAAAAAAGTATGAACTTGTATGACTTCCTTATCGGTTTAAATTCCAGAAATGATTCAGCAGACCCTGCACTGAATGGCTGGAGCTAATAGAAACAATGTGCAATGAAATTCTCGAGAACTACATGAAGAAATAAGATCAGTTGATGACAGCTGCCTTCCGCACCCGTGAAAAACGAAGGTTGAATCGGGTGATGGATGCTCTCAACTTTGAATACCCAGATTATGACATACTTGACGAAGGGGTCGGGGGGCGAAAAGAAAGAGGGTTGTGAGTATTTTGAACAGGCAGGCCATCCGGTCCGTCAAAGAAGATCAGATGGCTGTTAAGAAGAAGAAAACTCTTGTGGAGCCGAAGGATTTGGCTCCCAAAAAACGAAAGCCTATCAGGATGCCTGTTGCGGAGATGAAGGTACAAGATGTACCAAGAAAGACTGTGGGCCCTTCTTCGTCCTCCTCGGTTGATGTTTCAGAGATACTAAAGGTAATGACTGAACCCTTCCCATTTGCAATGTTAAGTCCCCTAGGATCGGATCTGACTAGCCTATTGCAGTCAAAGGAGAAGGGTGTTGAACAAAGCTTGGAAGGAAAGGAGAATCCTTCGTCTACCTGGGGAAATGCCAAGGGTCCGAAGAAGCGGTGAATGATGGACGTGATGCAAGCCATCCAAAAGACCCCACGCTTGGCTTTGGCAGAAAAAATTGTTGTGCCTACTAATGCCGAAGATACTGCCGAAGCTGAAGCTAATGAAGCTAGACCTGAAGCTGAAAACATCGAGACCACAATGTCAGAGTTTGACAGACTTATATCTGATGTGGCTCCCGAGAAAGACGTAGCCGAAGTATCCGCTGGTAAAGCTTTAGACGACATAGATTTGGACCTACGGTACCTAGGTGGCCAAGAACTGTCCGATGAAGACATTTCTGAGTTGAAAGAATTCGCCCTTGCTGGTGGATACAAACTCGGATCCGTGCTTTTCGGTGGTGTGGACGAAGAAATTTTGGGGTGTATCCCTGATCGGGCTAGAGCAAAAATTGTTAATACTCTATCAAAGACTATTGGATTTCCGAAGTTTGAGCGGGACCTTAGTAATTATAGAAGACAACACATTATTGGGAGCTTATTCTACTCAAACTTTAAGGTACAAACTCTTATGTCCGCCCCTTTGAATTTTTTAACTTTTAAACTTTTAGATTTTGCGACTAACTTTTATTTCTTGGCAAAGTTGATTACTGAGTAAGGCTTTGAAGCTTCAGCAAGAAGCTGAAGATCAGAAGAATCAACTTGTTGTCAGCAACCTGGAGAAAAGAGTAAAGGAGCTTGAAAAATCTCTGGTAGAGAAGGATTTGAAGGTTAAAAATGCTGAAACAAACTTGGCCGAAGCTGAACTTCGTATCACGGATCAAGCTACTCACATATGTGATCAGGATAAAGAGCTTGAAATAGCACATTCAAAATTAAAGGAAGCTAAAGATCATTACGAAGACGAGGTTAGAATCTTGAAAAATAAGGTCGAAGCCAAAGCAAAAATGAGTTCCAAATTATCTAAAGCTTTAACGTCGCTTTGGGAAACATGCTCGAGCTTCGTGGAACGAAGCCACCCGCTTGCACGAAATTTTCAACTCAGTTGGGGAAGTGTTGGGGGAAAAGAATTATTCTGACGAAGATATTCCAAATCCCTCGATTTTGTGGAGAAGGAAATTAACGAATTTGACAAAGTAATGGAAGGGCATGGAGAATTCTGCGCGTTGGTGGCCTCTCGTGGCATAGCTGCTGCTTTTGTTAAGGCTGGATGCAACCATATAAGAACTGTTAATAGGCCCAACTTCAGTCTCTCACCGTATGACCTGGACAATATTCCGGCTGAAGCCAGCAGCATAGGCAACAGGTTCATTACTCAGATCTGGGCTAAAGGTGGACGAGAGATTCCTGGGAACGAAGCTCGTGCCTTACTTAACAAAGTATATGAAATCTCTTTACCTTCTTGCTTTATTATTTTTTATTCCTCAATACCTTTTCCTTGTTGTTTTTTAGCGCGATGTTGGTGAAGGCTGATGATTTGAAGCTCGCTCTGGCGATCTGAAGAAAGCTTCAGAAGCTAATGATTGAAAAACACTTTTAGGACTTCTTTGTACAGAAAACATTGTATTCAGCAAGTAGCGATTGAATGTATTTTTTTTGTAAATATCTATGAATACCTTGCAATGTTGTTTTTACCTTTTTGTCCCACTATTGTTTGCTTTGCTGTGGACGAAACCGGTGCTCCCTGCTTTTTGTGCCGAAGGCGAAAAACACCTTCCCTTCTTTTCGTTCACATCAAAACACCTTTGGACAAAAATCAAAAGATGGCTCGCTCATACATAACAAAGTGTTTTCCCTTCTATTCTTGCTAATGATCTTCGTTTATAACGAGGCATCTTTGTTCACAACGAAACATTTTCACATTAAAAACAGGAACCTTCTCTGCCTTATGCGATATGTCATGATGCGATGAAGCTATAGATGTCTAATGTATGCTTGTATGAATGCAGAAGTTGGTGTGATGGAGTATGCAAATGTATGCCAAAAATAGAAAACACACACAGATACACACCCAGACTTTGCATCCCCTTATGAACGACTTTGGAGTCTCTTCACCTTTTACTTAGGTAATGTTTCAGCTCTGCATCCCCTTAGTAACGACTTTGGAGCTAAGCTCTGCATCCATTTAGGAACGACTTTGGGGCTTGTTCACCATTTACTTAGGTGGTATTTTAGCTCTGCATCCCCTTAGGAATGACTTTGGAGCTAAGCTCTGCATCCCCTTAGGAACGACTTTAGAGCTTCTTCACCTCTGAATTTAGTGGTATTTTAGCTCTGCATCCCCTTAGGGATGACTTTGGAGCTTCTTTATACTTTTTTACACTCGGTGGTGTAATCTCAGATCTTTAAATTTTACAAGTGGGGGAAGCTGACCCTTGTATTGCACAGGGTTGCGCAAGAAAAATTAAAAAATTACAACCTATGGCCCCATTAAAAACCTTTCTCCCCTCTTGAAAGGAAAAGGGTGCCATAGGGAAAAGTAAGAAAATTACATAGTTTACACATCTGCATTCCAAGATCTTGGAATGTCATTGCCATCCATGTATTTCAACCTGTATGATCCAGGTCTTGACGAAGATACTACCAAGAAGGGACCTTCCCACTTAAGTTGTAGCTTTCGCACAGTGTCTGGGTTGGCTATTCTTTGAAGCACCAAGTGTCCTGGCTTAATATTCTTTAATCTTACTTTTTTGTCTCGCCACTTGACTGTCTTAGCTTGATATTTATTGATATGGTCTATTGCCTGGAGTCTGGTCTCTTCTATAGTGTCTTTTGTTATTTTGCAAGCATCTTCGTCTTTTGTCAAAGCTAGAGTCCTTATCGAACCTGTTCTTGCTTCTTTCAGTGTTATTGCTTCATCTCCGAACAAAAGCTTGAACGGAGTAAAGCCTGTTGATCTTGAGACAACGGTGTTGTGATTCCATACCACTTTTACTAATTCATCTGGCCATTTTCCTTTTGGCAGATTGAAGATTGACTTCATTATTCCTGTTATAATAATTCTGTTAGCTCGCTCTACCAATCCATTAGATTATGGATGCCTCACGGATGCAAAATGTATCTTTGTACCAATTTGGTCACAAAAAGTTTTAAATGTTTCAGCATCAAATTGGGTTCTGTTATCAACCGTGATAGCCTTCGGCACACCAAACCAGCAAACAATATTTTGCTAGAAGAACTTCTAGACCGTGGCCGAAGTGATTGTAGTTAGGGGTTTAGCTTCGATACACTTTAAAAAGTACTCCACTGCTGCATGACATATTTCAAGTTTCCTTGCGCTGGTGGAAGTGGGCCTAGCAAGTCTAGGCCACACCTTTGCAGTGGCCAGGTGGGTTGGATTAGATGACTTAGAGACGAAGGTTGCTTTTGATCTTTGGCGCACTTCTTGTAGTTTTCACATTTTTGAACTAGATCCGCTACGTCCGAAGCTGCCTTCGACCAGTAAAATCCTTGCCTAAATACCTTCCCAAGGAGGGGCCTGGATCCGATATGACCTCCACATATCCCCGCGTGTATTTCTTTCATTAGTTCTTGACCTTCGGCTCTAGACAGACATTTTAATAGTGGAGAACAAACTCCTTGTTTGAATAATTCCCCTTCTATGATTATATATGGTTTTGTCCTCGCTTGCATCCTTTTTATGTAAGCTTCGTTGTCCGAAGGATGATTGCCTTGGAGGAAAGATACAATCTCGGTTCTTGAATCTTCGCTATGCATAGGTGAGATTGTAAGCACCTCTCGCTCCATGAGCTCGACTAAAGGTGCTTTTAGGGTTTCCAAGAATACTTCTGAAGGGAGTGGGATCCCTTGTGCCACTGATTTGGCTAGTAAATATGCCTGCTCATTTTATCCTCTTGGAATATTCTTCACTGAGAAGCCTTCGAAGGAGGCTTCCATTCTTCGGACTGTATCAAGATACTTCTCAAGCTTCGGATCTCTTGCTCTGCTACTTTTATCAACGTGACCTGTGATGACCTGTAAGTCAGATTTGAGAACTGCCCTTCTTATTCCCATTGCCTTAAGCTTTCGAAGCCCCAAAACAAGAGCTTCATACTCTGCAATGTTATATTTGTGCAGTTGAACTCCAATTTGGCTACATAGAAGGTTTTGATCTCGGATGGTGAGATTAGAATAGCAGTTGCACCTGTGTCGAAGGTACCCCATGACCCATCACAGAACACTATTCAAGCTTCATTGTCTATGATGCTTCCTTCGTCCTAAGCCCATGGAGTCCAATCAGCAATGAAGTCTGCTAACGCTTAGGATTGGATCGAAGATCTATGGACAAAATAAATAGTGAATTCATTCAGTTCTGCAGCTCATTTTCCAACTCTTCCCGTAGCTTCTCTGTTTCTTATAATGTTTTTGAGAGGCTAGGATGAAGGTACTATAATGTGGTATGACTGGAAATAATGCCGAAGCTTTCTGGAGGCCATCGATACAGCATAAAGTACCATCTCTAGCTCTATGTAATTTCATTTTGATTTGATGGACTAAGTACTTCGGAAACAAAGTATACTGGGACTTGCTTCTTTGCTTGACCATTCTATCTCTCCTGCACCAGCGCTGCACTGACTGCGACATGAGAAGCTTCCACATATAGTAGCAACGAGGCTCCTGATGAAGGTGGAGTCAATATTGTTAGTTGTATCAGATATTGCTTTAGATCTTCGAAGGATTGTTGTTGAACTGGTCCCCACTGGAAGACTTCGGCTGATTTTAGCACTTCGAAGATTGGCAAATTCCTTTCTGCTGATCTCGAGATGAATCTGTTCAAAGAGGCCAGCCTCCCTGTTAATCTCTAGGCGCCTTTTCTTGTCCTTGGTGGCTCCATCCAAAGTATTGCTTCTATTTTGCTTGGGTTTGCTTCAATCCCTATGGTGGATAATAGGCACCCAAGAAATTTTTCCTTCTTCACCCCGAAAACACATTTCTCTGGATTTAGCTTAAGGCTAGTCCTTCTAAAGTTGGCAAATGTTTCTTGCAGATCAGCAATATGATTTTATTGCTTCGTGCTTTTTACTATGATATCATCGACATATGTCAGAACATTCCTGCCAATCTAAGAGCTAAGGACTTTGGCAGTCATTCTTTCCTCCAGCATTCTTGAGCCCCTCGGGCATCCAAAGGTAGCAGTATGTCCCACTAGGGGTTATGAAGCTTGTTTTGGGCTTGTCCTCCTACTTCGTCAAGATTTGATAATAGCCTAAATCGCAGTCCAATAAACTCATGAGCTCCGAAGTGGATGTTGCATCTACGAGGCAGTCTATTCTTGGCAGGGGAACTCATCCTTCGGGCACGCCTTGTTGAGATCTGTAAAATCAATACACATTCTTCACTTTCCATTGGCTTTTTTCATGATCATAGTATTGGCTAGCCATTCTAGATATGTCACCTCTCTTATTACTCCGGCACTTAGGAGTCTTTTGACTTCATTTCTTGCACCTTCGGCTTTGTCATCGGACATCTTCCGAAGCTTTTGATTATTGGTCTAATGGCTGGGTCTACATTGAGTGAGTGTTCAATGACATCTCTGTTGACACCACAAAGATGATTGAATGACCAAGCAAAAACATCCTTGTTGTTGAACAAAAATTTTAACAGAGCTTTCTCCTGTTCATCAGGCAGTTGAGACCCAAACAACACCTTCTGCTCGGCTATGTCTTCACACAGAATCATAGACTTTGGTTGATCCACTGAAGGAGCTTTGCCTCTTATATGCTTATGCTGTTGATGAGCTTCGACTTCATCTATGTTGTGGATGGCCTTTGAATCTGTCCAGTTCCCTTCGGCTCTTCTAGCAGCCTCTTGACTTCCATGCACAACAATAGTACCTTGGTCAAATGGTATCTTCATGCATAAATATGGTGGATGGAGTATTGCTTCGAAGGCATTCAGTGTCCCTCGACCAATGATTGCGTTGTAAGGATAATCCATATCGACAATGTCCAATACAACTTGTTTTGTTCTTGTGTTGTGAACATAACCAAAGGTGATTGGCATTGTTATCTTTCCAAGTGCCACTATCTGCCTTCCTTGAAGCCACACAAGGGGGTGTGTTGCATCATGTATTTTGTCATCCTATTCTTGCATCCGCCTAAAGGCTTTTGCGAAGATGATATCTACTGCACTGCCTATGTCTACAAGGACATTGTGAACCAAAAATCCTTTGATAACACAAGATATAACCATTGCATCATTATGGGGTAGTCCTTGAGCTAAAGGTCTTCTTGAGAGAATGTGATTGGTATATGAGACCACTTGGATTTGACGAAGGGTCCTTGCACCCCAACATGTTGTACCCTTCTCTGTGTTTCTTTATTTTGCTTCCTATTGGATAGTTCAGAACTTGAACCACCTGTGATTGGAAGCACCAGCTTTGTAGCCGAAGGTGTCACAACTTGGTCACCTTGCGAAGCCATCACCGTGGTCGTGGAAGTGAGTTCACCGAAGGTGGGCGCCAATGTTGTTTACTTGTTCTCAAATACTGTGGATCAAGAACAAGGCAACACAATCGTTAAAGATTAAGGACCTTCTTCCTTAGAAACATCATCTCCTTTCGGATATAATGATTCTCGGACGAAGGTTTTGAAGGACACACCTTCATCATTCGCAAAAAATAATAATAATTCATGTATATCTAATAAACATTATCCATTCATATATCAATTCAAATATTTATTTCATGATAAACATATGAATAAAATTGTTGTTACATTGATACCATCGGCTTACTCGATGGTGTTGACGCGAGAACAATTACAATCTAGTGTGAACAGTACGGTGGTACTGTTCACCTATTTATAGGCACATGACGTAGCCTGAGTAAAAATATATTTATAACCTTGACACGTAGACATAATCGTAATATAAATCATCAAGGATTAACACGTACATATTTATAATCTTCGACTTCGGCACCATACTTGAGCTTCGTCTCCACCTTAAGTCGAAGCTATCGTCCTTCGGCCATATCTTCGGCATTCGTTGTTAACGCCGTTAGATAACATCTTTGTATTGAGGACCTTCGGCAGGGAAGAGGATCCTCAACATCTCTTTGTCAATGATATCTTCATCTTTATGACTGAAAGTCGCCTAGAGGGGGGGTGAATAGGGCGAATCTGAAATTTACAAACTTCATCACAACTACAAGTCGGGTTAGCATTAGAAATAGAAACGAGTCCGAGAGAGAGGGCGCAAAACAAATCGTGAGCGAATAAAGAGTGAGACATGATGATTTGTTTTACCGAGGTTCGGTTCTTGCAAACCTACTCCCCGTTGAGGTGGTCACAAAGACCGGGTCTCTTTCAACCCTTTCCCTCTCTCAAACGGTCCCTCGGACCGAGTGAGCTTCTCTTCTCAATCAAACGGGAACCAAACTTCCCCACAAGGACCACCACACAATTGGTGTCTCTTGCCTTGGTTACAATTGAGTTGTTCGCAAGAAAGAATGAAAGAAGGAAGCAATCCAAGCGCAAGAGCTCAAAAGAACACAACAAATCTCTCTCACTAATCACTAAAGCCTTGTGTGGAATTGGGAGAGGATTTGATCTATTTGGTGTGTCTAGTATTGAATGCTATAGCTCTTGTAAGGTGTAGAAGTGAGAAAACTTGGATGACTTGAATGTTGGGGTGGTTGGGGTATTTATAGCCCCAACCACCAAACTTGACCGTTGGTCGAGGCTGCTGTCAACGGGCGCACCGGACAGTCCGGTGCGCCACCGAACACTGTCTGGTGCGCTAGCCACGTCACCTGGCCGTTGGGTTCCGACCGTTGGAGCTCTGACTTGTGGGCCCGCCTGGCTGTCCGGTGTGCCACCCGCGCGTGCTCTGCTCCTCTGCGCGCGCAGGCGCGCATTTAATGCGTTGCAGTCGACCGTTGCGCGCGAAGTAGCCGTTGCTCCATTGTCACACCGGACAGTCCGGTGAATTATAGTGGAGCGGATTCCCGAAGCTGGCGAATTCAGAGTTGCTCTCCCTTGGAGCACCGGACACTGTCCGGTGGTGCACCGAACAGTCCGGTGAATTGTAGCGGAGCTCCTCTGAAAATTCCCGAAGGTGAAGAGTTGGGCGTCGAGTTCCCTGGTGCACTGGACAGTCCGGTGCGCCAGACCAGGGTGCCTTCCGGGTTGTCTTTTGCTCTCTTGTTTGAACCCTTTTCTTGGTCTTTTTATTGGCTTATTGTGAACCTTTGGCACCTGTAGAACTTATAGGCTAGAGCAAACTAGTTAGTCCAATTATTTGTGTTGGGCAATTCAACCACCAAAATCAATTAGGAAATAGGTGTAAGCCTAATTCCCTTTCAATCTCCCCCTTTTTGGTGATTGATGCCAACACAAACCAAAGCAAATATAGAAGTGCATAATTGAACTAGTTTGCATAATTGTAAGTGCAAAGGTTACTTAGAATTGAGCCAATATGTATTCATAAGATATGCATGGATTGTTTCTTTAATTTTTGACATTTTGGACCACGCTTGCACCACATGTTTTGTTTTTGAAAATTTTTGAAAAATCTTTTCAAAGTCCTTTTGCAAATAGTCAAGGATAAATGAACAAGAATTTTGAGAAGCATTTATAAGATTTGAAAATTTGTCCCCCTGTTTCAAATGCTTTTTCCTTTGACTAAACAAAACTCCCCCTCAATAAAATCATCCTCTTAGTGTTCAAGAGGGTTTTAAGATAACAATTTTTGAAGGTGCTACTTTCTCCCCCTTTTGAATATAACAAGATACCAATTTGAAAAACTAAGATACCGATTGAGAAAATTCATCATTTCAAGACCTTGTAAATTTTGAAAATTGGTGGTGGTGCGGTCCTTTTGCTTTGGGCTAATACTTTCTCCCCCTTTGGCATGAATCGCCAAAAACGGATACTTTGAGTGAAATATAAGCCCTTGCTTACTACTTTCTCTCCCTTTGGCAAAAATAAATATGAGTGAAGATTATACCAAAGTCGGAGAGTTGCTCGGAGCGACGGCGAAGGATGAGTCACGGAGTGGAAGCCTTTGTCTTCGCCGAAGACTCCAATTCCCTTTCAATACACCTATGACTTGGTTTGAAATTCACTTGAAAACACATTAGTCATAGCATATAAAAGAGACATGATCAAAGGTATATTAATGAGCTATGTGTGCAAAACATTAGAAGAAATTCCTAGAATCAAGAATATTTAGCTCATGCCTAAGTTTGTTAAAGGTTTGTTCATCTAGTGGCTTGGTAAAGATATCGGCTGTTGGAACTTGCTCTCCGGCGCAAGTTGATCCAACGGGGGTGTGTAGTGACGTAAATAGGGTTTCGCACGAGATGGCAATAGCTCTGTTAATCTCGCCTCTCAAGGGCACTGTGCGGGGGTATTTATAGGTACCTGATTGCCCAGCGTCCCGTGTTAAGGACGCATGTGCCCTCAGACACCTAGGTTATCCCCGGAATATTCCCATAAAGCGGGGTTACAGACGCTAATTATAGGGAGGCCTTTACAAATTAGGCCCGTAACGCGCAACGGCCACGCAGGGCCTGTTACAATGGGCCGGATCACACGCGGGCCTCCATTCTGGATGAGGTCGCAAGATGAGACGGCCTCGTCGCAGGTCTTCGTCCGGTGGCGTATGAGACGAAGGGTAAGTCTGCCCGTTGTCTTGTCACCGTTGGTGCAGCGAGTACGGCGAAGGCCTCGAGCGAAGGGTGGCGTCTTCGCCTTCGCCCCAACATTGGCTAATTGTTCCTTAGTGTTAATATATGCAATCTCGATATCTCCCTTTTGTTGGTGATCCCTTAGAAAATGATATCGAATGGCTATGTGTTTAGTGCGGCTATGTTCAACCGGATTATCCGCCATGCGGATTGCACTCTGAGGGACCAGTTCGACTAAGTCATCTGGTGCCAAAGACGTCGCTAGATGGCGGAGACGCTGCCCTCGCTCGAAGTGGTTCCGCGGGGGTTTTTGACATGACCGTTGATTGACGCTGTACTGTTGGATTGCGGGTTTCCCGAAGCGCCGCGCCCTGTGTATAAAAGGGGACGGGGGCGGCGCATTTTGAACTTTATCTTTCCGCGCTCCACGAAAACCCTAACCGCCTTCTCAAACCTCTTGCTGCTCGTCTGCCCTCCTTACTCTTGTTCGTCGGAGATCTGGCCCGTGTGAAGCAGACCGCCCACCGCTGCCGACAGTACGTAGCGATGCCGACCTCTTCTTCTTCTACTGTCGCTACGCCGCCGGCCGACGCGTCGTCTGAGGAGACGCTGAGCACTGTGGCGGCGGAGGAGTTGCGCGCCGGCGACACGGTGGATTTCGGTGTGTCGCGGATATCCTCGGTCCGCGTGCAAGATATGCAGCAGCTTGGTTACTTTGGCGGCGGAGTCGCTCGTGTCCCGGGGGCGGAGGAGGTCCTCGAGCCAGAAGGCGAGTTGGTTGTCTTCGAGGCGTTCTTTGCCGCTGGTCTTCGCCTGCCTGCGCATCGATTCGTGGGAGAAGTCCTGCGCAGATTCAACGTCCAGATCCACCAGCTGACGCCGAATGTCGTGGTGGCCCTCTCGAAATATGTCTGGGCGACGACTTCGTACGGCGGACAGCCATCGGTCGAAGTCTTCGCGAAGTACTATTGTATGCACTGGCAGAAAAGGATGATCGGAAATAAGATTGCTCAGTTTGGGTCCTGTACATTTACGCCGAAGACCGGCAAGACTTCGATGGAGGTCGTTGAGTTGGTTCCTTGCGCCCGCAATAAATGGGGCAACTGGTATGAGTTTTGGTTCTACGTTGCGGAGGGCACAGTCGAGGACCATCCGGGGCTCCCCGTGGCCGAGATGTGCTCGCATTATTACTCAGCATACCCGCAGTTTGAAGTGGCGGGGGAGGATGCAGACGAAGGGGCCCTGCGGTACGCGGCCGGCCTGAGTAGCGGGCGTGATTTGGTTGAGGAGTTTGTGGCGTATGGGGTGTGGGCTTTGGCGCATGGCTGGGCGCTGGGCGAAGTATACCCTCGCCAGATGCCATCCCGTGGTGGGATGCTGGTGCGAAGTCCCGCCTTCGCACTGGATCTGCATAGCCGTGATCCTGCCGCATTTGTGCGTGAGGCGGAGGATGGGGCGGTGCGGATTGTTGGTTGGTACGTGCCAAAGACGGAGGGCCAGCGTAGCTGGGATATACGCGGGTCCAACGACCGCTTGAACAGGGTCTTCGAGTTGAACCGTCTGCCGTATGGCGGTTATCCCGGGCAAGACGATGTGGATCGTCGCGGGAAGAAGCCGGCGGCAGAGACTGGAGACGACCCCGCGCTGGCGGCCGCCCCATCCTCTAATAAGAGGAAGCTAGGTACTGCTACGGGAGAACTGGGGGTTTCCGATGGTTTTGCTAGGGAATTGATGAGGACATGCGCGGCCCCCGGGGGGAGGATGTCTTCGCCCGAGCTCCGGGAGTCTTCGGCGCGGATGCTGAAGGTTATCGAGGGTTGGTGGCCTAAGAATGTTCCTATCCCCCGCGCGGTCGGCGAAGACTTTTTTACATCTCGCATGGTTCGTGACTTGAGAGTGTTTCCTTATGGACGGAATATTGCTGCTGTTGTGTCGGCAGTGATGGACAAAGATCGTCAGGGAGCTACGCAGAAGCGCCAGGCGGTCGTCAGGCTGCCTGAGGCTAGGCCGAAGAGGTCGCGGGGGACTGCGAAGGCTGCTGCCCCCGGCGGCAGCCAGCCGACGCTGGCGGCGAAGTCTGCCGCCCCTGGGTCCAGCAGGGTGCCGGAAGATGCGAAGGCGGCCAGCGCCGCCGGAGCCAAGCCTGCCCCGGCCGGAGTTGCGAAGGCCCGAGAATTGCCTCCGCCGGGCAAGCGCGTTGCTGACTTCGCCACCGAGATTAGCGTGGACGATTATCTCGTTGGTAAGTCGTTAGCCCGAGGTTTTTCTTCTTTTTTTTGTTTTTAACTGTTGATGCGTTGCAGGGTCGGGCGAAGGGCAACTTGTTGTTGTTCCGCCTGCGGTGGCGACCGCGGCGGCTGCCGTGGTGCCTAGGGCGAGGGGTAGCGCTCTAAGCGCCGATGGTGAGATTCCGGCGCTCACTATTGTCAAGGACGAGGCGGGCGCTATGTCCCGTCGGCTGAAGGAGGCATTGAGTCAGGTAAGTTGAGCTAGAGTTCGGTTTTACCAGTTTCGTTGGGATTGTGGTCTTATTTGTGTCTTGTAGGCGGCTGACTTCGCTGACCGCGTGGCGTCGGGGGCCCTTACGGTGGTTGTGTCTGCCGAAGTCGAAAGACTTCGGGCGCAACATGATGACGCCGTCCGGGAAAAGTCGGCCGCCGACAGCAAGTGCCGCAAGCTGGCGGAGAAGGTGGTCGCGCTGGAGGGCAAGAGGACTGACCTCCGGCGCCAACTGGCGGAGGAGAGAAGGGAGGCTAATGAGGCCCTTGCCAAGGCGCAGTCTGCGCAGGCGGAGGCCAATTTGGCGCGGGTGGAGGGTGGCCTTGCCAGACAGCGCGCCGAGGAATGGGAGGAGTGGTTCAACGCTCTGCAGACCCGTGTGGAGAGGGCCGAGGCTTCGACGCGCTCGGAGGCTGAGCGGACGCGCAAACAGCTTATGGACTCATACCACGAGCTGGGCGCGCGGACCGCTGACTTCGAAGTGCTAGACCAAGAGCCCGGACTTTGCTGCCTCGAGTGGCTGCAGGAGGAGTTGCTGGCGCTCCCCGCCATTGTGGAGGGGTTTATGTCCTATGCCTCCCTGGTCACCTGCGAAGGGGCGATGAACGCGCTGTCCCGCGAAGGGTGCCGACACTATGAGGTCTTCGACCAATCTGATGAGGATTTCGAGCGCGAGATTTACAAGGTTGAGGACCCTGTGGTGAAGGAATCCGCGGGGGCCCTCTTCAACCGGATGTGGGGTCCCCACGGCCGGGAGGTGGTCATGGAGCGGTCCGACACGGCGAGGGGTCAGGTAATGTTTGACTCTTGTTTAGTGTTGCTGAATGTGGGTTATATGTGGGCTTGCTGAATCTGTGTGTTGTGTCTCAGGCGGCGCGGAACGAGAAAGTGGAGGACTTCGGGGCTTTGAACAGCGCGCAGCCTGATTCGGAGTCGAACCCGGTGGCGGCTGTGTCCGAGGTCGCCCCGGCGCCGCCCCCAAAAACCGTCGAAGGCGCCCCTGATGCCCCCGCAGCCACTGCGGCCGGCGGTGGCTCGTCGCCAACTGCTGCGCCGAGGGCTGAGGATCCTGTGAAGATGGCGGCAGAGCCAGCAGCGGAGGATCCCGCGACGGCTGGGTCTTCGCAGGTGGCTTAGTGGGTGTGGGTAGTTAGGGAATTTTGCATATGTTGCTGAACCTTGGTTGCTGCGCAGGTTCAAGATTTTGGGCATGCGCACGCAACCGCTACTGCTAATTTTTTGGCGGCTTAGACCGTGGATGATGGGAATGAATCGGATGAATCTGCGTCTAAGTTTTCTGATTTTGGTGACTCTGGGAGTTCGGTTGAGTGGACTGAAGAGTCATCGGATGAGGACTTGGATTACTTTGCGGCCTTGGATGTGGCAGCGGCGGAGGCTTCGCTGCGTGCTGTGGATGCTGAAGTTGTGCCTGGTCCAAGTGCGGGGCGTAGGCGGCGAAAGGCTGTTGCGAAGCGTAGAGTGAGTGAGGCGGACGGCGGCCGGCTTCGTGTGGGCAGGGCTGGCAGGTAGGAACTGTTGTCCTTGCCGGCCGTTGCGAGTGTAGGTGAGGGGGAGCTGCGAGGTCTTTTTTGTGGGTGAGGAGCTGAGGATAATGCTAT
This sequence comes from Zea luxurians, assembly GCA_029449295.1. Lineage (NCBI taxonomy): Eukaryota > Viridiplantae > Streptophyta > Magnoliopsida > Poales > Poaceae > Zea > Zea luxurians. The sequence goes on along the minus strand of JAOPSE010000005.1, from coordinate 3,216,140 downwards.
TTCACTATAGGGAGATGGGAATTATTCCGAAGGTTGAGCCGATGTAAAGTGTGATGCCCTCGCTGTACATATGTAATGGCTTGTATGATGAGGTTGTGTGCCTTCGCACATTCGGCTATGCTCACGAAGGCGTTGCGCACTTGGTCTGGTGTATTGGTTATGTCGGTCTGGCGCGCATGTAGTCGGTCTTTGCGCGGACAGTTTGGTGTAGTCTTTTTCGCACTTGTTGTGCTTGGTCCGGCTGCACCCTTAGGCGACTTTTGCACGGATAGTCTTTTTTGCACTTGTTGTGCTAGTCCGGCTGCACCCTTAGGCGACTTTTGCGCGGATAGTCTTTTTTGAGGAAGACTTCGATTTTTCGCACTTGTTGTGCTAGTCCGGCTGCACCCTTAGGCGACTTTTGCGCGGATAGTCTTTTTTGAGGAAGACTTCGATTTTTCGCACTTGTTGTGCTAGTCCGGCTGCACCCTTAGGCGACTTTTGCACGGATAGTCTTTTTTGAGGAAGACCTCGATTTTTCGCACTTGTTGTGCTAGTCCGGCTTCCCCCTTAGGCGACTTTTGCGCGGATAGTCTTTTTTGAGGAAGACTTCGATTTTTCGCACTTGTTGTGCTAGTCCGGCTGCACCCTTAGGCGACTTTTGCACGGATAGTCTTTTTTGAGGAAGACCTCAATTTTTCGCACTTGTTGTGCTAGTCCGGCTGCACCCTTAGGCGACTTTTGCGCGGAGGGTCGCACGCGAGGGTAGCTAGCGCTGGGCCTCGCGGTGACTTTGTATTGATCGAATGTCGAAGACCGTCGGCGCGGTCTTTTTTTCGACGTAGATTTTTGCGAGGGATTTTTCACTTGTATATTACATGACTCCGCCTCGTTAAAAACCTCACCCCCCGGGAGGAAAAGAGTGCGGGCCAGAATAAAATTATTTTTGCGAATTACAAGGGCGAGCTGGCCCTGATGAGTCAAACAAAAAATTTGCGGAGATTATCGATGTTCCAGGAATGCTCCAAGTCTTCGCCGTTTGGCGTTGCGAGCCTGTATGCGCTGGGGGATGCCTTCGTCTTGACAATGAAAGGGCCCTCCCACTTGGGCTCCAGCTTGCCCATGGACTCTGTCCGAGCTGTTCGGACGAGTACGAGGTCCCCTTCGCTGAATTCCCTCGGGATGACTGTGTGGTCGCGCCATGCTTTTGTCTGGGCTTGGTATTTATTTAGAGCCTGTAGGGCGAAGACGCGGTCTCCAACGATAAGATCCTTCGAAGTGGGTTCGTCCACGTCGGGGACAGCTGACGAAACTGTTCGCGGGGAACCATGTTTTATTTCTTGTGGGGTGATGGCCTCCGATCCATATAGAAGGCGGAAAGGGGTGAACCCAGTCGCCCTGCACTCAGTCGTGTTTAGCGCCCAGACCACTTTAGGTAACAAATCGGCCCACCTGCCCTTTTTTCGTCGAGGAGCATCTTCTTGACAGCTGTGAAAATTTTTCCATTGGCGCGTTCCACAACTCCGTTGGACTGCGGGTGATATACTGAGGCGAAGGCAAGCTTGGTGCCAATGGAGAAGCAGAAATCCTTGAAGTCTTAGCTGTCAAACTGCTTGTCGTTGTCAACTGTGAGTTCGGACGGTACTCCGAAGCGGCAAACAATGTTTTGCCAGAAGAATTTCTATGCAGTCTTTGATGTAATTGTGGAAACAGCCCTCGCCTCGATCCATTTGGTAAAATACTCGACAGCGATGAGGGTGAACTTGAGGTTCCCCTGAGCCGTGGGCAGGGGCCCGACGATGTCCAGGCCCCAGCGCTGGAGAGGCCATGTGTGGGCGATCAGTTTTGTGAATTGCGAAGGGCTGCCTGATCGAGGAGAAAACTTCTGGCAGGCTTCGCAGGACCTTGTGACCCGATTTGCGGCGCAGATCATTGCGGGCTAGTAGAAACCTTGGCGGATCACCTTTGCGGCTAGGGCCCTTGGCCCTGCGTGAGAGCCGCAAGTACCACTGTGGACTTCGTGCAGGATTTGGACGCCTTCGGTCTCGGTGACGCATTTAAGCATTGGCTGACTGACCCCCTTCTTGTAGAGCTGGCCCTCAATCAGTGCGAAGTCCCGGCTTCGATGTTTGAGGCGTTTGGACTCGTTGATGTCGGTTGGGTGGTAGTACATCTGTAGGAACAGGGTTATTGGTGCCCACCAGTCTTCGGTCATAATAAGGTTGACTATGCGGTGGCCCTCGCTGTCATTGGTTATTTGGAGCCCTTTGGGGCTCCGGACGGCTAGCGTGCCGATAACATGGTAGAACACGTCGGAGGGCAGGGACTCGCCTCTGGCGGTGGCCTTGGCCAATGCGTCGGCTTCTTCATTCTTGGCCCGGTCCACATGCTGCAAGGTGAATCCCTTGATTTGTCTCTCGAGACTTCGGATGGCCGCGAGGTATTGTATGAGTGCGGGGTCCTTTGCTGCATAGTCTTTCTCGACTTGGCCGGCGACTACCTTGGAGTCTGTTCTGACAATGCAGGTGGTGACACCAAGGGCCCTTAGCATGCGGAGGCCGAGGATGACGGCTTCGTATTCTGCTGTGTTGTTTGTGCATCTGTCATATTCCAGAGCGAAGCTTAAGCGTGCTGCGTATCTGTGCTTGACCCCGGCGGGTGAGGGGATGACTGCAGCAGCGCCTGCCCCCGCATGGCACCATGCGCCGTCGCAGTGGATTGTCCAAACTTTCTCTGCGGACGGGTCCGGCTGTGTTATTGGCCCAGTCCAGTCGACGATGAAGTCTGCTAGAACTTGTGACTTGATGGTTGTCCTGGGCTCGAAAGTGATGTGGTAACCGGAGAGTTCGGCCGCCCATTTGGCGATCCGTACCGATGCCTTCGGGTTTTTGAACAGTTCGCCGAGTCCCCTATCTGAGGTGACTCGGACCTTGAATGCTTCAAAATAGTGGCGCAATTTGCGCGAGGACATCACGACTGCATAGGCAATCTTTTCCAGTTCCGTCATGTTACATTTTGACGGTGTGAGCACTTCGGAGACGTAATAAACTGGACACTGCCTGATCACGCCCTCTACTGTCTGCTCCTGAACCAGTGCCGCGCTGACCGCGTGCGGCGAGGCCGCAACATAAAGCAACAGGGGTAGCGAAGAGTCGGGGCTTGTAAGAACCGTCAATTCCGACAGGTACTGTTTTAATGAGGCGAAGGCCGCCGCCTGCTCTGGTCCCCAAGCGAAGTATTTTGCGCCGTGGAGAGTTTTGAGGAAGGGTAGACTTCGCTCTGCGGATTTGGAGATGAATCTGATGAGGGTGGCCAATCTGCCCGTCAGGCGCTGGACGTCTCTGGCTGACTGCGGGGGCGTCATGTTGATGATGGCCTGAATTTTGGTTGGGTTGGCCTCGATGCCGCGGTGTGATACCAGGTAACCCAATATTTTCCTCTGGCGAACGCCGAAGACACACTTTTCGGGGTTTAGGCGAAGTCATGCGTCCCGCATGTTCGCAAATGTCTCGGCGAGGTCAGCAAGATGGTCCTCTTTGCTCCTACTGGCGACGACGATGTCGTCCACATATGTGAATATATTTCTGCCGACTTGCCCCTCGAGCACCGTTTTGGTGAGCCGGGAGAAAGTGGACCCAGCGTTCTTGAGTCCCTCTGGCATTCTGATGAAGCAATATGTGCCGAAGGGTGTGATGAAGTTGGTGCTGGCCTTGTCCTCCTCCTTCATATATATTTGATGGTAACCGGAGAAGCAGTCGAGGAGTGACATGACTTCGCACCCGGCCGCGCTATCGACTATTTTGTCGATCCGAGGAAGCGGGAAGTTGTCCTTTGGGTAGGCCTTGTTGAGACTGGTGAAGTCGATGCACATCCGCCACTTGCCGCTCTTTTTCTGCACCATCACAACGTTGGCGAGCCACGTGGGGTAAGCCACTGGCTCGATAAATTTGGCCTCCAGGAGGCGATGTACCTCGGCCTTGGCGGCTTCTGTCTTCTCGTCAGACATTTTGCGGAGCCGCTGTTTTTTCGGTCTCACCGAAGGGTCGATTCCCAAGCTGTGCTCAATGATGGATCGACTGACCCCGACTAGGTCGAGGGCGGACCAGGCGAAGACGTCTTTGTTCTTGGACAAGCAGCAGAGGAGTTTCTCCTCGTCATGCGAAGTGAGGTCTTCGCTGATGGTGACTGTCTGCTTGGGCGTGGCCTGGTCAAGGGGAACAGTCTTGGTCCCGTCGTTGCTCTGTAGATGTGCTTTGTCGTGTTCTTTGTCGGTTGGGCTGGTGGACGCAGGGACCTCGCGCTGGGCCGTGAGGCAGTGCACGTTTCTTTGCCCGGGGACGAAGTCCCATTCTATGTTGCGCGCGGTCTGCTGGTTGCCGTAAACTGTGATGGCGCCTAACGGACCTGGTATCTTCATGCACAGTTAAAGTCCGTGAATGGCTGCCTCAAACTTGTTGATGGAGCCCCGACCCATAATGGCGTTGTACGGATACACCATATCGACGATATCGAAGGTCACTTGCTCACTTCGAGCATTGGGTGCTATATCGAAGGAGAGAGGCAACTCTATTTTGCCGACGGGAAATGTGCCCTTGCCGCCGAAACCATACAACGGGTTGTCTGAAGGCTTGAGCAGGCTCTGGCTTATGCCCATGCGGTCAAAGGCAAGGAGGAAAATGATGTCTGCTTGACTGCCATTGTCGACTAGGACTTTGTGCAGGTCCCAGCCTGCCACGCTGCAGTTGATAACCATGGCGTCGATGTGGGGGGCGCTGCGCAGTTCGACGTCTCGAGCGTCGAAGGTTAGTGGCACATGGGACCACTTAGTCTGCACGACCGGACCGGTGATGGCGACGTGGTTGATGCTGCGGTAGTGGTCCCGCTTCTGCCGCTTCGTGTCGAAGTCGGTGCTTGGCCCCCCAGTGATCATATGAATGACTCCACGATACGGCTGATCGGCGAAGTCCTCTTGTTTTGGGGCATGGGGGTGGTGGATGTTTTGTTGTTGCTGATGTGGAGGTGGGGGTGGGGGAGGTACGATTTGTACTTCTTGGTGGTGTTGGTATGCGTGGTGCGGTGGATGCGGAGCGGGGGCGTGGATGTATGGTGGAGGGGGCTGCTGATATGTGTGCGCGACAACTCTAGGGTTGTCGGCTGGCTGCGCCCGTGCCATCCTGTCTTTGGTGGCCTTCGTCTCTGGGCAGTCTCTGGTTTGATGGGCGCAGTCTTCGCCGTGAAACAGGCAGTAAAATCGGCGCGGCGGCTGCGCACGTCCCCGGCCCCGTCCGCGAGTTCCGTTTTCGCGGCCCTGGGGGGATATTCCTGGCGGCGAGGGGCGTCACCAGCGGGGTGCTGGTTGGCGATGTTGTGCACCTGCTGCTGATTGCGGCAGTCTCGACCGGAGTCTGGCTGCGGAGTCCTCGTCCACGTGCGGTTGGACTGTGGAGCGTCTTTGGGTTTCCTCTGAGACTCAACTTTGCGCTGGTGGAGCTCTTCGGATTTGGCATATTTTTCAAATAGCTGATATAACTCCTGGAGGTTCTTGGGCGGATCTCTGATTGAGTGGCTGTGAAGGACGACGGCTCGAAGGCCACTGATGGCGTAGTGGATGGCGATCTGGTCATCGACCGAGGGCAGTTGTGACTTGAGTGTCAGAAACTTGCGGTAGTACTCCCGCAGAGTCTCTTTTTCCAGCTGCTTGCAGAGTGAGAGTTCGGCCAAGGCGTCGATGTCTGGGCGGTACCCTTGGAAGTTGAGCAGGAATTTGTCCCGGAGGCTTCTCCAGGAGTCAATGGACAGCGGGGGCAACCTGGTGAACCAGGTGAGAGCTGGTCCCTCGAGGGCGATGATGAAAGACTTGGCCATCGTGGCGTCGTCCCCTCCGGAAGATGCAACGGCGACCTGATAACTCATGATGTACTGTGCTGGGTCAGTGCTGCCATTGTACTTGGGATAGGTCCCTGCCCGGAAGTTGGCGGGCCAGGGTGTCACTTGCAGGTGTGGCGCCAGGGGACTTCGCTCGTCGAGGTAGTTGACCCCTTGGAATGGCGCGGCGTGTGGGATGGCGTGGTCGCGGTGGGGGAAGTGCAGGTCTTCCATTTGCGCGCGCTGTTGCAGGGGTGGCCCGTGCTGCAGGCCGAGGTGGCCTTCGCGTATGTCCTCGAGTTGTGGGCGTTGTTGCAGGGGTGGCCCGTGCTGCAGGCCGAGGTGGCCTTCGCGCTGCATCAGCGCGATCTCCTGTTCGAGGTCCTGGGCCTTCTGCTCTTCGTCGCGTATCATTTGCCGCACCTTGGCTAGTGCAGACACACGTTGGTGCTTGGCCTCCATTATCTCTTTTTGTCTCTGGAGATTGCGGTTCTTGATGCGCAGGGCGCGCAGGTGTAGCTGTTCTTCCGCTGAGACGCCGAGGACTTCGCCGTCCTCGGTGAGGTCCGCGCCCTCCGGTGGGGCGAAGCCTGGGGGAGGTTGCGGTTGTCCTTCAGGGCCGCAGGTGCGGAGGGCGTCGTCTTCAGTAGCCTCTTGGTGGGTGGATTGGGTGAGGGCGAGGGCCTTGCCCTTTTTTGCGGCCAGCAGTGCTGCCTTCGCAGCCTCGTCAGCGTTCGAGCTAGCTTTCTTGGGTGCCATCGCGGGTGGTTTTCTCGTAGCACGAACGGTGGACGCCAGATGTTGGAACTTGCTCTCCGGTGCAAGGTGATCCAACGGGGGTGCGATGTGACATAAACAAGGTTTTCGCACGAGATGGCAATACCTCTGTTAATCTAGCGTCTTAAGGGCACTGTGCGGGGGTATTTATAGGTATCTGAGTGCCCAGCGTCCTGTGTTAAGGACGCATGTGCCCTCAGACACCTAGGTTATCCCCGGAATATTCCCATAAAGCGGGGTTACAGACCGTAATTACAGGGATGCCTTTACAAATTAGGCCCGTAATGCACAGCGGCCACGCAGGGCCTGTTACAATGGGCCGGAACACATGTGGGCCTCCATGCTGGACGAGGTCGACCTCGTCACAGGTCTTCGTCCGGTGACGTATGGGACGAAGGGTGAGCCTGCCCGTTGTCTTGTCTCCGTTGCTCCAGCGATTACGGCGAAGGCATCGAGCGAAGGGTGGCGTCTTCGCCTTCGCCCCAACACTAGGCCCTCCCTCCTCCTTCAACCGCTCGCCCGCACGGTCTGCGCACACGCACACCGAGACCGCAGTGCCCATGTCGCCTCCCAGCGCGAAACCGCTGTCTCGATCCCCCCTTCATGTCCCTGCACGCACCCACTCCTCCCCTGCCTCACTCATTTTGCCTTTATGCACTCACATGAGCTGTGCGCAGCCGTTCTTCAAGCTCGCTGGAGCTCCCCCGTCACTAGGCCTCCTGCGCCTGATTCTGCCCCTAGCAAGGCCCACCTGTTGTTCCTAACCGTGGTCCGCCGCCATCAGATGATGTTCTGCCACCGATTGCGCCTCACCCGAGGTGAATTTCCCTGCCGGACTTCTCCTTCTCTCTCCCTCGTTTTCTCGGTTCCGTTGATTAGCCGTCGGTGATCATCGGCATCGGTATCGTGCCGTTGTACTGAGATCCCCTGGCCAACCGCAACCGCCTCGTGCCCTCCTTCGCCCACGTGGAGTCGCCGGCTCCGGCCATGGCGCTCGCCCTCAAGCGCGCGATCGGGGAATACGGCAGCCCTGTCAGCCTGAATCACCTCCTCCTCTTCTTTCCCCTCGCGCAGTCGCTGACTGGTGGACCCCCTAGTCCCGCGTGTCTGTACCACGTGCAACACCAAAACCCCTCCCCCTCCACTCTATGTCGCCGCGTGGCGAGCCCCACCCATCAGTGCGCGTTCGCGCCTATGCCTACGTTTGCCCCGCACCGCTGACTGGCGGGCCCGGCCTTGCCATGGCCCCACCCATCACGCGCTAGCACCCAAGTATCCTATCGCTCACCCCCTGCCCACCCGAGTCACTGGCCTATGGGCCCCATGTGCATGCGCTCACCCCACTGGATCTAATCCTGGTCGTCGATCCAAGATCCCACGGTCGAGGAGAACCGATGCCCCTTCGGTTTTACCTTTTTGCAAAAAGAACCCCTGGTTCCCTGAAAATAGAGCCCGCTGCCCTAGTTTTTGCAGCCAAGCCCTGAAAATTTGTAGATATAACCCCAGTCTTGCATTTAATCACAGAAATAGGTTTAGTTTAGGGTTTTAAATTCCAAAACTTGTTTATTTCATATCTTTTGCATATGAACTCCAAATTGGGTGGTTCAAATTGCAAAATGTTCATAATATTATTCTCTATCTATTTAAATTATAATCTTTCACTATTTACATGTCTGAATTTTATGACTAGACAATAGGTTCATTTAAAGTGATGGATTATTTATTAAAAGAAAAATAAAAAGGAAACACTAAAGAATAGTTAACTGGTTAACTTTGTGAAATTAATCTCATGTAATATATGATTCCATCCCTAGAATAACTTTAATTAAGTAATTTATTAAGATAGATCTAGTTAGGGAAATAATTTATTGAGATAGACTCAGTTAGAGAACAGTAGACCCTTAAACATAGTGATCTACCCTAGAACATAGAGTTCACTTGTGTATCTGTACTTTTTTACTGAACTTGTGTGTGGAATGAATGATTGCTTTACATAGACAACGAGCAGTCTGTGATTCCCGAGTGTGTTGCCGGAGACTTCCCTGAGCAGCAACCTAGTGAAGGGAAGTGTCTTTTGACCCATTATGTCCTACTTATTTTGTAATTCACTATCCCGCTTACCATGATCAACCTAAGGATTTAATAGTATTCTGTTTTCCCGTCCTTGTTTACCCTTTGGGAATTGGTTATTATGATTAGTATTATGTTATTGCTTCACTTTAATCAATGAACATGATGAGAATATTTATGATATGATGATGTTATTCTGGTATTCAGGATGAACTTGTGATACTCTAGGGGGCTTTGGTTGTTTCCCGAGTACCTCTCTGAAAGGACCTATTCGTTGAGAGACCATCTGGGATAACAGTACAACCATGAGGGTGGAATGGGACACCCTTAGTTGATTAATTAGAGGAACGTGCTCTGCCGAGGCTGGGGTCCAGGGATAGTACTTGCTCTGCCGAGGCTGGGTGTCGAGGATCTTTCATGTTGCTTTTGTTAGTCACCCTTTCTGTGGGGAGAAGTATTGTGTTTATCAAACTACAGAAACCTAACAAGCGTCTATGGTCTCTTGAGAATCTTTGTAAAGGCTACGTAGTGAATCCTTAGCGATTCACCTCGGTAGTGAAGATCGGGTCTGTACAACCTAGGCTGGGAAGGGATCATGACTCATGGGTAAAGTGTGCAACCTCTCCAGAGTGTTAGAAACTGGTATATCAGTCGTGCTCACGGTTAAGAGCAGCCTTGGGTTCCTCTTGGATTAGAATAACTTTGGATACTTTTAGGATGATGGTTAATGATGATGACTATTCTTAGGGTAGTTGGTATTTCCTCTTGAAGGGAGTGCCTTTTTGGGTAATAACTTGGGTTTATTACGAAAACTTGGATTTTCTACTAGTAATAATACCTGACCAACTAAAAGCAACTACTTTAGTCTTAACCCCACATATAGCTAGTCCACTTTAGCCAAACGGGACATTTGCTGTGTATGTTGATGTGTACTCACCCTTGCTTTTTAAAACCACCTAACCTAGGTTGTCCCCGTCGCAATCAGTGGTTAGGAGAAGATGAAGGCAACTGGAGGACTTTTAGGAGTTTCAAGACTTCGATGAGTTATAGATGTATTTAGTGGCAAACTCCCAATCAGCTGCCTATGAAGACCTTATCATTCTACATTTCGTATCTGCACTTTGATTTTGATTATGACTTAAGGTATTGACTCTGTGGATGTCTTTGACATCTTGATGTTATAAAGTATTATTTCTGCTAGGCACACATCGGCAAGGAATGGGACTCAGACTGCTCTTCATCCGACTCCGACGATAAGCAACTTGCTGCCTCAGCCTTCGGCAAGTTGTAGCGGAACCGCCCGAATTATTCCAACTTAAGTGCCTAAGTCCCACCTTAGGGGCTAGACCACACGTAAATAGGAATAACACGTCAGTCCCTCGGATCTAGTCCGACGAGGCCACTAACAGGATCAAGTACCACGTATTCACTCGATGGTGAGGCACAGAGCAAATACAATAAAGCATAAAACCATACATTAAGGAGTATTAAATTTATTACATCATCATCGGAGTTTTAGCAAAAGTAGTGATCATTGTTCGGAATGCAGCGGAATAAAACTAACGATAAATAAATGGAGGGATGGGGAAGCCTGTCCCATCACTCCTCATGCTCCTCCTCAGCCGAGGTAGGGTCCCACTCGACTGTCCAACCTGGTGGCAGGATGGACGGCCAAGTCACTACAACAACCATGTCCTCCAGAGAACCTGTAAAAATTATGCCCCAAGCAAGGCTGAGTATACTAATACTCAGCTAGACTTACCCAATGTGAGGAGTCTACTCCTCTACCTCTAGACATGCAGCTGTTTGGCTGAGGGGTTTGGTTGCCAAAAGCACTAGCTGAGTCTAAAAATCAAGTTTTAGCTTTTTCAAGTTTTAGTGTGACTCTCTTAAGACTAAATGTGTACCTATCTAATCATTCATGGTATCAAGCTTTTAGCAATCAACAACTTTTTGCCAAGTCATCACATTTCCACTTGTTACTCAATGTAGTACAATGGATCAAGCAGTCTCATTAGCTGCGAGAAACAGACGATTCGAATCGAGTTTTTATCCTTGCAAGATAAACCTAAACACACGACTTGGCGAGGCACTTCGTCCCCACACACATCAACCGTCCCCATCGATTCTCTAGCAACAGAAAGGGGCTCACTGCCTTGGCGTACAATGCCTCACTGACCCCGACTGTCGTCGTGTAGTGACCGCACTTGTACCCACCATAACCAGAATGGGAGACCACGTCTCAGGTCTCTTGAGGAGGGCAATCTGTGGGCAGGTTCACTCAGGTACTAGGCTTACCGATTTACCATATTTCTCGGCATGTGCTTAGTACATTCAAACACTTGACACAGGTATCCGCACGTTAATCCTTATTCCAATTTCCATCTCGTAGACAACCAATCCCCATGGATTGTTGTCCACAATCCAACATCATTATGATAAGAGAGTGGAGACAACCAATTCCTGACCTCGCGCGAGAGCTAGAAAATCACTCGACTTCTACAGAGACCCCTAATTAGTAAAGCAACTACTCGACCTAGCATACTAGTATCCATCTCAAAAGGATTCCTGAGATCATGCAACTAGGGTTTCAGGCAACTCCTACACTTAAGTGCACAATACAAGCCTACAATCATTAAGTGTAGTAAAATAATATATAGAACTGGTTATGCATAAAACCGGGGCTTGCCTTCCAAAGCGGGGGCAGGCAGATCCTCGATGGCAGGTTCTGGTGCTGGATCCGGGGCTACCTTCTGAGCAACTCCTTGCTCTGGCACGAGGATGTACTCTCCGTCAGCGAGGTTGCAATTTATCGAATGCAATGAATAAAAAATATGTATGCTATGATATGCAGAATTTAGTAACCATTATGCATAGTAAAGAAAAACTAAGTTAGTTGATAACTTAGGGTTTCCTTGTTAAAAAAAAGCTCTTAGTGGTTTATGCTTAGCAACCTAGGTTTGAGGTTTTGCTTAGAGGCAACCATAGTGGATTAAGGCCTGGATTGCCCCTTAAAGGTTTTAGTAGATACTCAAGGGGTTTTGCTGGGTTGGTTAGGATAACATTAATCTCCACTACTAATTCCTCTTTTTATTTTCTATTTATGCTCTTAAGGTGGGTTTGAACTACAACAGTGATTTCAAAATTTCCAAAAATTCTGTAAAAATTACAGTGGTTTAATATTGGTCACTGTAGTCTGTCCTATAAATTTGGGGTCAAAAATAAATAAAATAGGCCCTGAACAAAAATAACCAAAGCTGAGGCAGAGGGGTCACTTTGCACTACAACTCTTACCTAGGTGTGGGTTCTGTACCAAGAGTTATTTTTGCTGGTATCTATGGGTAATAACATGCTTCTGTGCCAAAAATCATAGAGGGTTATTTAGTGGTTATTTAGTTATGATGTTCTAAAGTTTTAATGCCAAAAAGACACTTATAACTAACTTGCTATTTGAAAAATATCAAACAACCAAACTTGTATTTTTCCTAGGTTCTTCTTAGCACAAGAACAGTCATTCCTAAGGTAGGGGTGTTTTCTCCTTAGGATTATTTTCTTATGACTTCTCAAAGTTTTCTCTGTTTTTCATGAATAATTGTGAGTGCAATTTCTTTTCACTGGACTATGGTTCAACAGATTTTTCTTGTGAACTACATAACTTAGGCATGCTAGGAAAAATATGGTTGCCCTCTGGTTTCCATTTTCAATCCCTTTTCTTCATTTTCCTAAGTTTGAGCATAAACAAATTTTAGTGAATAAACCTTCCTTAACCTTGTATACTAGGGTGTTTATTAATTTTAAACAGTGTAACTACTAGGTTAGTATCTCCACTATTTTTCTCAACCCTGGTCTAACAACATTTTTATATTTCCCTTTATTATTAAGTTTTGAGCAGTTTTCTTATTTAAATCAAAACTCTAGAAAACATTACAGGAACCATGGGGTTTACTATTTTTGCTTGATAGTTTATATTTCACAAAGTCTAGCAAAATTGGTTTGACTAATTTTGGATGATTATTCTTCAAGTTATGTATTTATCAAGTTCTCTGCAGTATTTCAAGGAAAAAATAAATTCGAAATGGGAAAAGAAAAATAGATTTGCGCTGAAGTCCCTGGGTTTTCTTCCCCCCTTTCTCTCACAAATCAGCCCTTGGTCTACTATTCGCATGAGTCACTGACCTTACACATAACCCCCTGAACTTATCCTACATCTAACCCGCGGTCCTTGGCTGGCTGGAACAGTACCCGGGGCAAAGATCACGCCGGCGAGGCTTACCGGCGGCAGTAGAGCTCTGGTGGGGTGGTAAGTGACGTCGGGGAGGTCACGGCGGTCACGTCGGTGTGCGGGTCAGCGTCGATGGTGGCTGGATCTGCTCTGGCCACGAGCGCAGGCGGCGGAGGTCGTTGACGGCTCCTGCTCTGGCCAAACCACGGCGGTAGGGTTCAATCAAAGTGCACAGGGAGCTCCACGGGGTGATGTAGAGGCTATGCACGCAAGGAATCGAGAAACGGTTCAGTGGTATACCCGGTCCATGTGCTTCCGGCGGGTTCACGAACTCCGGCGAGCGTGATTGCACTGTTCCGGTGGGGCTGGTCCTTGGCTCAAGCTCGGGCAAGCTTCACGGCCTCTTGAGGAAGCTATCCGAGGGCTCGGATCGAGCGGAGGTGGGTGGGAATTGTTTGGTCACGGTGGGCACCCTCGGGCGGCTCTAGCGGGTCACGGGGAGGTCGCCAGGAGCTGTGGGCGAGCTCGGGAAAGTTAGGCGCGGTGCGGAGGGGGTATCAGGGAAGGCGGCCATGCATGAGGGTGGGCTTTATAGCCACTCGCGGGCACGGCACGGGTGCGGGCACGGGTCGGCGACCACACGCGGGGGCGAGCGCGGCAGCGGCCAGTGCGCGCTCGGCTGGTCAGACAAGGCATCGAGCACGTGGCAGCATTCGCTCTGGTCATCTTCAAGCGTCGATTGGCCCGTGATCTCTTCGTATCTATCCAAAATCCCTGTATAAGATTTCTTCCTTGTTGTATACCCTTTGTATCTCATGCAGTGCTCGAGTGGGTTTGACCTCGGGTTGGCAAGTTACGAGGAGGTGAAGTTGGGTCTGTCCGACCAGACTTGTCTGGTGGAAAATGGGCGCCAAAACATGTCAAACCAATTGGGTTTGCTTTCAAATTTTTCCAGAGTGTTCTAGGGGTCTTTAGGCGCCATTTTGTTAATTGGGCCCTTTGGTTTTGAGGTTTGGAAAAATGTGAACATGCTTGATCTTTGAAAAAGGGCTGGTTTTGAAAGTGAGAAAAAATCTGATTTTTCTTTTATGCCCTTCTCTTTGGTGACCTTTTTGGGGTTTTTATGAAATCTTTTTGGGGTCACTCTATTACTATTTTTTGTAGGGTATTAAGTGTACTACAACTTTTATAATTAGCCCAAGTCATGATAATGTGGTTTACATAGCCTTTTTGCTATACTCCCCTCTAGGGCTCCATTTGCCTAAAGGGATTTGAATTAGGGTTTGAGCCATTCTCTCCTCTTTAGGTGCATGATAAGGCCAAGGCATGACTTCTAAGATGGGTTACACCTACTTAGGATCTTGACCCCCAAGTTTGGTGTCTTTTGCTCAAACTAAACCACATGTGATGATAGGTTCACTAGTGTAGTCTTGAGTGAAACCCTAAGTAACACCTGGGGTGTTACACAAGTCATCCCTCTTCCCCAACAAACATCACACATGCCTCGTGGCTAAGGAGAAGAAGGTACATACTCGAGATACTCCTTAAATACACTTCTTCTAGTGATGAGTAATCTGATGATGATGTAGACTTTAGTGGTCTCTTTAAGGGTTTAGATAGATCTAAAGTAGATAAAATCAATGAATTATTGATGCCCTTAATGAGAAAGATAGGTCGTTAGAAAAACAAGAAGATATTCTTTATGAAGAACATGATAAACTTGTTAAATCTGAAAAATCTTTTGCTTTAGAAGTTAAGAGAAATGAAATTCTTTCTTCTGAATTATATTCTTGTAATGAATCTTTGTCTAGCCTTAAGAGTTTAAATGCTAATTTAAATGCTAAGCTAGAAAAAGTGAATATTACTAGTTCATCTGTCGAGCATGTGTCTATTTGTAATAGATGTAAAGATTTTGATATTGATGCTTGCAATGCTCATGTCTCCACTTTTCTTAAGTTGAATAATGATGTTGCAAATCTTAATGCTCAACTTAAGACTTGCAAGAATGAAAATGATAAAATAAAATTTTCTAGGGATGCCTACACCATTGGTAGACATCCCTCCATTAACGATGGACTTGGCTTCCAAAAGGGAACCAAGAACTTAACAAGCCAAAGGGCCTCCAATCTCATCAAAGAGAAAGGAAAGGCTCATATGGCTAGTAGCTCTCATTCTTCTCATGATAGAAAGAATCATGCTTATTTGTATGCCCATGTTAATAATGCCTCTAACATTGCTCATCATGATGGTTGTTATAATCATGCTGTTTTACCTGGACGTCATGATGCTTTTTCGATTCTCATGCCATGTTTGCATCATCTAGCTCTTTGTATGTTCATGGTAGGAGTAGATCTAGGTGCCATGTTCACCATGTTGTTTCTCATGCGCCTATAAATGCATCAAGTGGTCCAACTATGCTTTATCATATTTATGATGCTTCATTTGTGCTTATGTGATAAAATGATAAATTAGTTGCTAGAAATTTGGGGCCTAAGTGCAAGAGAGACAAAACTTGCACTTGGGTTTCAAAGTCTTATGTGACTAACCTTGTAGGACCCAACAAGAGTTGGGTACCTAAAACACAAGCTTAAATCATCTTGCAGGTTTATGTATCCGGGGGCACAAGCTGGATTATAGATAGCGGATGCACAAACCACATGACGGGAGAGAAGAAAATGTTAACCTCCTACGTCAAGAACAAGGATTCCGAAGACACGACCATCTTTGGAGATGGGAATCATGGCAAGGTTAAAGGTTTGGGAAAAATAGCCATCACTACCGAGCATTCAATTTCTAATGTGTTCTTAGTAGAATCGCTTGGTTACAATTTACTTTCGGTAAGTCAATTATGTCATATGGGATATAATTATTTATTTACAAATATTGATGTATATCTATACTATCCCTTAAGACGATAGTGTAGACAGGCACAACCATGCCCCCGCTCCCTTACTATCCGCTCGCCGCCAACAAACTCTACACGACGTGGAGCGCCCGGAGCGCGCGGTCAAATGCGCGGCGCGCGCGCGTGAGCAGGCGCTGGTCGAGCAACGAGGTGAGGTAGAGGACCCAGACGCACGGCATCTTGTGCATGGTGGCCAGCGCCCGCTCGAATGTGTTGTTGAGGGAGGAGTAGGCCGGGTGGTCGATGGGGTGCGGGCGCGCGTGGTCGAGGCGGTCGCGGAGGTAGGCATGCCAGAGCTTGTAGCTTCCCGGGAGCGCCTTGAGCGCGCGCTCGTAGATGACGGCGCGCTTGGCAAACGGCACAGTCGCGCGGGCCACGAGGTAGCGCCACCACCCCTTGAGCTTGAAGGGTTCCCACAGGATCTCCTCCTCGTACGGCAGGTCGTCCTCCGTTGGGTACAAGTCCAGCGAGATCCCGACGGCCAGGGACGGTGCGGCCTTCACCGGCGCTGACGCCGACGCCACGGCCACCGGACCCGACGCTGACGGCATCCTGACACGGGGATTGGCCGAGCCTCGCTAGGGTTTAAGAGTCCGGCCTGGCACGCTAGCAGGCGATGGAGGCGGGTAGGGCGCGAGGGGGAGACCGGCGACCGCCTTCTGAGGATTGTAAGTGGTGGAGAGGATGGAGCGAGGCGGTGATTGGTGGCGCGGCGTCCTCGACGTCGACGCGATGGAGCGGGCGGCCCTAGTGGCGTCGCTGCTAGGTGGGCGTCTCGCAGGCGGCAGTGGAGACTGGAGACTGGAGAGTATGGAGGTGGACTCTGCAGACCAGGCCCAAGCGGCGCGGGCTTGGAAGATGGAGGTGATTTGGGGAATTAACGAGGCCCGAGACCAAGCGCAGGTGGCCGGGTGGTTTTGGGCTCTTTTCGATACTTCCGGCCGGCGTACTCTTTCTATTTCAAATTATCAAGTGCAAAATAGACATCTGATTTCCCACATCAAACAATCGATCTCGCTCATCCATTGATCCATTAGCCATCAAACAAAGACCAACACAATAACAAGTCAACTTATATGAATATACAAGGTCTAGGATATATCTTCAATAAGGCAACCAATGTTGCAATGCGGCAGGATTTGTTTAGCAGCTTGTATATAACGGATGCCGGAAGCACTGTCAAGGAGGACCAAGCCCAAAAAAGCCCCATCGGAGCCGAACATACGGAAGAAGCCTTCCTAAACCCGCCGACAAGGACCAACGGGGGAGAAGGTGTGCGTTACCCAAAAGAAATATAAGATTGCGTATAGCAAGAAACGTACTGGATGGACAAAGGATATTTTTAAGTGACAATATACAATTCAAACTGGTGTTCCAATTGACTTAAAAGAGTATTTTCTCCGTACCATCTCCTTAGCAATTTCAATTTTTTTCTATGATTTCTATTGTATATAACTTAGTTGGCAAAACATTATTCTATAGGCTTAACACCATCTACTTTATCTTACAAGCTATGGCCATGTGGGAGAATGATAGTCGAATGAAATTTGTTAGGATGAGTGGAGTATGTTCCTTTCATATTCAAACATACATTCCAATTACATAATAATAAATTGACGTTTTGTTCTCTTATGTCTTATGTGTAGGATGCAAAGATTCTTCGGTAGGAACTTTATTATCGAACTGTTAAGTTACGAGGATAATTCGTGCAGATATGCCATCTTGGTAAACATACAACAGAGAGTTAACAATATTGTTAAAAAAGATTAGATTAGTGTACAAGGTGTCAACATATTTGCTTATGATTAAGCATTATATATTTACTCTTTAGAAATTATTTATGTGATTCCATTTCAATCTATTTGGGTAGACATATTTATATCGTTCTGTATCTATGTTTGATCACAGATTTTGCCGTCACTATTGTACTCACGCCGCCCGTCGCCAGGGCCCTAAGTCCATTGGAGGGTCGCAATTTGTGTTCTGTGGCATCGCACGGGCACGTTCCTAGTGTATTTAGAAGAAGTGATGGTTCATTAGCTTTTAAAGGTGTATTAGATGGCAAGCTTTATTTAGTTGATTTCACTAAAGAAAATACCAATCTAGATGCATGTTTAATCACTAAGACTAATATGGGTTGGCTCTGGCATCGCCGTTTAGCACATATTTTTATGAAGAATCTTCATAAGCTTTTAAAGGGAGAGCATGTGTTAGGACTAACCAATGTCTGCTTTGAGAAATACAGACCTTGTGCAGCGTGCCAGGCAGGGAAGCAGGTGGGAACTACTCATCAAAGCAAGAACGTGATGACAACATCAAGACCATTAGAACTCCTCCATATGGATCTCTTTGGGCCTATCGCTTATCTTAGCATCGAGGGAAGTAAGTATGGTCTTGTAATTGTTGATGACTTTTCCCGCTTCACTTGGGTATTCTTTTTGCAGGATAAATCAGAAACCCAAAGTACACTAAAGCGCTTCCTAAGGAGAGCCCAAAATGAGTTTGAGCTCAAGGTAAAGAAGATCAGAAGCGACAATGGATCTAAGTTCAAGAATCTTCAAATGGAAGAATATATTGAAGAGTAAGGCATCGAGCATGAGTTCTCCACTCCCTACACACCACAACAAAATAGTGTAGTAGAGAGGAAGAACATGACGCTCATCGACATGACGAGGACAATGCTTCGGGAATACAAGACGTATGAAAGGTTTTGGTCGGAAGCTGCAAATACAACTTGTCATGCCATAAACCAGCTCTATCTTCATCGCCTCCTTAAGAAACGTCTTATGAGCTTCTAATCGGTAACAAACTCAATGTTTCGTACTTTCGTGTATATGGGAGCAAATGCTACATCTTGGTCAAGAAAGGTAGGCATTCAAAAATTGCTCCCAAAGCTGTAGAAGGGTTTTTACTAGGTTATGATTCAAGTACAAAGGCATATAGGGTCTTCAACAAATATTCAGGTTTAGTTGAAGTCTCTAGTGATGTTGTATTTGATGAGACTAATGGCTCTCCAAGAGAGAAAGTTGATCTTGATGATGTAGATGAGGATGAAGTTCCAAAGGCCACAATACGAACTATGGCAATATGTGATGTACAACCGTAGGAACAACAAAATCAAGATCAACCATCTTCCTCAACACTGGTGCATCCCCCAACTCAAGATGAGGAATAGGTACCTCAAGATGAAGGCAAGAATCAAGGGGGAGCACATGAAGAAAAGGATAAAGAGGAAGATGCACAACAAGAACCTCCAACTCAAGTTCGGGCCACTATCCAAAGGAATCATCCAGTGGATCAGATTCTAGGTGATATCAATAAGAGAGTAATCACTCGTTCACGTTTAGCTAATTTTTTTTGTGAACATTACTCTTTTGTTTCTTCTATTGAGCCTTTCGGGGTAGAAGAAGCCTTGCAAGATCCGGACTGGGTGTTGGCCATGAAGGAAGAGCTCAATAAGTTCAAGAGAAATGAAGTATGGAGCCTGGTGCCACATTCAAAGCAAAATGTTGTGGGAACCAAGTGGGTGTTCCATAACAAGAAAGATGAGCATGGGGTGGTGACAAGGAACAAGGCTCGACTTATGGCAAAAGGTTATGCCCAAGTCACAGGTTTGGATTTTGAGGAGACTTTTGCTCCTATAGCTAGACTCGAATCAATGCACATATTATTGGCCTATGTTGCTCACCACTCGTTTAAGTTGTTTCAAATGGACGTGAAGAGTGCCTTCCTCAACAGACCGATCAAGGAGGAGGTGTACGTGGAACAACCCCCTGGCTTTGAGGATGACAGGTATCCTGACCATGTCTACAAGCTCTCTAAGGCGCTCTATGGACTTAAGCAAGCTCCAAGAGCATGGTATGAGTGCCTTAGAGATTTTCTTATTTCTAATGCTTTCAAGGTTGGGAAAGCTGATCCTACTCTTTTTACTAAGACTTGTATTAGTGATTTGTTTGTGTGCCAAATATATGTTGATGACATAATATTTGGTTCTACTAATCAAAAGTCATGTGAAGAGTTTAGCAGGGTAATGATGCAGAACTTCGAGATGTCGATGATGGGAGAGTTGAACTACTTCCTTAGATTTCAAGTGAAGAAACTCAAGGAAGGAACCTTCATATCCCAAATGAAGTACACCCAAGACTTGCTCAAAAGGTTTGGGATGAAGGACGCTAAGCCTACCAAGACACCAATGGGAACTGACGGACATCTAGACCTTGACAAATGAGATGCATATGTTTAGGGGGAGGATGTACTACATCATGACCCTTTAATACAAATGTGTTTGCTTGAGTGCCTGTGATATAGTCTCAAAGACGAATTGAAAGGCAAAAGGTGGACTTGGACAAAGAAGAGGCTTCCACTGCATTTCGATATCAATGTATCTTGTCCCAAGTCCCTATCTATGTTTTCTCATTGCTTTGGTTTTCACGTGCGAGTTTTTGTGAGGCAATGGGGTTAGCGGGCCAAATAGTTCTTCTGTTTTGGTGCTTAATGCCAAAGGGGAGAAATGAAGGCCAAAGCAACTGAACTGGATCAGCTACCACTTGTGAATTTTTCAAAAGTTTTAGTGTAAGAATACTTTATTGCAAAAACTTCTCTCTTATGGGGGAGAAATTTGATTATGGAAAAAAGGGGGAGTTTTTGGTGTTTGATCAAAACTAGTCTTGAAGATCTTTTGATTTGCTAAAACAAGTGTTTTTGAAATAGAGATAGGAAAATGAATTTGTTTTGCGAAAATAAACCAAGTGGTGGATGATCCAAATATGCCAAATCCTTTGATAACTTTATTGGTCTTCAATTTGACACCAATTTGCTCTTCTTATCTCTTTTGGATATGTTAGTTCAATTTGAGTTGCTTTTTGATGTGTTGGCATAAATCACCAAAAAGGGGGACATTGAAAGAGAAATGTGCCCTTGGGCCATTTCTATATTGTTTTGATGATTAGATGCACAACACATTATGTCTAACTAACATGATGAATGAGCAAAGGTGTATAAAGCAAATTGAGCTCCAAGAGGTCATAATGAAAATCTAGATGGACTAAGTGAAAAGGTAAGCTCTGAACACTTAGTCAATTGTTTTGTGTGCTAATAATGTTTGTCGAAGTGCCAGGGACTTAGTAAAGTCAAGTCCAAAAGGAGCAAAAGAAAACAAAGGAAGAAACAGGGAAAAGGTGTTGGACTGTGTAGCACCAGATGGTTCGGTGCCACCCACCGGACAGTCCGGTGTGCACAGGACAGGCCGATGAACTGTCCGGCCAAATGGGCGCTCTCGGGAATTCTAGCCCGCGTTGGCTATAATTCACCGGATGGTCTGCGCGAGGCGCCGGACAGTCCAGTGTACCAGTCGTGCAACGGCTAGCTGCATCGTCGGCCTTGAGCCAACGGTCGTGTGGCGCACTAGACAGTCCGGTGCCCCACACCGGACAGTCTGGTGCCCCACAAAAGCGAAAACTAACCAATTAGGTGATTCTCTGCCACGTCCAGCACGCGTACTGTTCACTGTCTGGTGTGCACCGAACAGTCCGGTGCGCGAGCAGACAGAAGGCAACCAGGGCCATCCAAATGGAGCTTCAACGGCTCCTAGCTCCCATGGGGCTATAAAAGGGACCCCTAGGCACATGGATCACAACACCAAGCAGTCATTGAACATCCAACAATACCGAGACAACGAATTCGTGCCTTTGCTTTAGTAGATTGAGATTTGGGCATTGTTTTGAGTTGTAACTCCGCTATGCTATCTTTGTGCTCTTCTCTCTCGTTTTGTGTGCGTGAGTCGCTGCACGTTTGTCTCGTGTGTGTGGTTCTATTCCCTCCCTTACTCTTGTGGTTTAATTTGATCAATTATGTAAGGGTGAGTGTTGGGGACTTGTTCTCAAATGCTATGAGTTAAGAACAAGGCAACACAAAATGTTAATAGTTAATGACCTTTGTCCTTCCAAGCATTATCTCCCTTGGGATATAATGATCTTTAGACGAAGGTTATGAAGGACATACCTTCATCATTTCATTATGCGATAATAATAATGAACAGGAAAGCATGAAACATGGAGAAAACATGGATCATATTGAATCATTATATTATTTGCATATAATCATGAACATACATTATTAATATTTAAATACATTTGTACCTTCGGCCTGATGGAAGATAGAAATCCAAGAACGATGTGCGAGTGATTACAAGTCAGCGTGAAAAGTATGGTGTTACTGTTCATCTATTTATAGGCACATGACGCAGCCTGTGTAAAATTACATACATGCCCTTTATGTTTACTATTGACTCAAGGACAATCTATCGAGGACTAGATAGCCTTTTCCTCTTTAAGTCGGTTTCATTTTCTGCCGCTAAGCCGAAGCTTCTCTACGCGTAGCTTCGAAACTGGTTCAACCTTCTCCCAGACCATGCTTTTCACATCGTGTACAGCTTCGTTCTGATTCCGAAGGTCCCTGTGAATGCTTTTATGCTTGGAAAACATGTTAGTTGTGTTTTTGAGGACATTCAAAAGATGAAGGCCCCCAACAGTAGCCCCTCGCAGTATTAATTTGTTATAACAATGAATTTAGACTGCGACGTGAACGAAGGCTATAAGCCGAAGGTCCGAAAAAACAACTTCCCTTCGCTAGAATAGCGATAGTCAATGACAGACGGGGCCTGCCAAGTTGCAAAGCGCTAGGAGTATAAATATGAACCCACAGCAGCAGCATTTGACACGCCATTTATGCTATTTGCGTTATTTTCTCAAATTTCTAGCTCTTGCTCATTAGCTCTCACCTGATCTTCGAGTTTTTTGAGCTTCAGTTTTTAGAGACATTTGCCCCATGTCTGAGGAGAAGAAGATGGCTGAGGAGAAGATAACTGAGGAGAAGAAGTTGTATGAAGAGAAGAAAGTTGTTGATCCTTTCATTGCTGGGTTTTATGAGTCTATGGCAAAAACGAATACAGAGAAAATTACTAAGGAGATCATGGAGGGTTTGTCCGAAGATTCTGATGAAAGTGATAGTTATGATGTGGAAAGTGGGGATGAAGATTCTGAGGACCGGCCCTGGCGGCCAAGCCATACCATCTTCGGGAAATCAACCATCAAACAAAGTCATTTTGACACCATGAGAGGGAGATATTTTCGTGACATGTATATTGTCAGAGTTGGAGCAGACAACACTGCCCCTGCGCCAGAGGAAAATGAAGTTGTTATTTACCGAAGCTTCTTGAAGGCAGGCCTTCGGTTCCCACTTAGTAAATTTGTGGTTGAGGTATTAAAGATATTCCAGATCTTTCTTCATCAGATTACCCCCGAAGCTATAATTAGGATGGGGGTGTTTGTCTGGGCTGTAAGAAGCCAGGGGCTGGAGCTGAGCGCGAAATGCTTTTGCAATATGCACGAGCTATTATACGAGACGAAGGCTATCAGCAAAGAACAATACCACAACAACTTCGGTTGCTACGGGTTCATTGCCCGCTCTAATGCAAGTTACCCGGTGCCAACATTCCGGAAAAGATGGCCCGAGGCCTGGATGGAGGAGTGGTTTTATGTTAAAAATGATCTAATTAAAAGGGAAGACATCAAGGAAATTATCCAATGCCCCATCTGGTTTCGCTTCGGCCTTCGAAGGCCGAAGGTCACTATTGAAGGTGACGTCGAAGCATGCCAGAAGGCCATTAGCAAAGTTTGTGCCTTCATTGGTACAAGAGATATAATCCAAGAGCACATAAGCTATAGAGTGTGGCCACACGTGAATAGCTGGGAAATGTCAAAGGAGACTACTGCTGAATCCAGTGAAGATGGCCTAGTTCGATTGAAATATACCTTCAGATTCAGAGAAAAGTTTGACGAACCAAATGATGATTGGTTAAAATGCATTGAGGCTACCAGCGACGAGCTGCTTGGGACATATTCGAAGGCCGAAGAGGATGCCTTGTCCACAGCCTTCGGGGGTTGGGGGAAGAAAAGATTGAACAGGGTGTTTGATGCAATTGGCTTCGAATACCCTGATTATCACTACCCACTACGAAGGCAAGGAAGGAAAAGAAAAACTGTCGCTTCAGCCACCACTGATGTGCCGGCTGTGCCGAAGAGTAAGAAAATAAAAGTTCTAACCCATCGGCCGCGATATATTGAACCGGCCGTAGTGCCTGAATTTGACGAAGGGACCTCTTCAACTGCCGAAGCAAAACAAGCGGCCCCCATCATGCAGAGCGCTGAAGAATTGATTATAGTGTCGAAGGTGCCTATAGTCGGGTCAGCCAAAGATGATGCGGTCGAAGAATCAAGATTGGAAAAAACAGTGAAAATGCCAGAAATTCTGAGTCCACCAACAATGGCAGAATTACCGACAGTGCAAAAGGCTCCTGCCGCAACTCCCAAGAGAAGGAGAATGGCCAGCGTGCTAGACGCTGTCATGGAGACCACAAATGCCTTGAGCCCTGCTCCTACCAAGAAAGCCACCGAAGCTATCAAAGTCCAGACCGGAGCCGAAGCTGGGTCTTCAGTACCCATTGAGATGAAGGCTGTCGCGCCTGAGGATAAAACTGAACAACAAACTTCAAATACCGGCATGATGGTGGGGCAAAGTATAATAGAAGAAGCAAAATCTCCTGCCCCTGAAGCTTCGTCCGAAGATGTTGATTACATTATTTGACATGCTTCGGGGAAAAGAGCGTCGAAGATGAAAGAAGTACAATAGCTCTTAGCAACCTTCGCTCAGAGGTAATCGAGCTGAGAAACGAAGGTCTAGAGAAAGACAAAATTTTAACTTCATTGGTGAGTAAAATAAAAGAAGACAAAGCTAAGTACACTGCCCAGGCCGAAGCCCAAAAGGTCGAGGTTGAAGACCTTCGAAAACAACTAGCCGAAGCTAAAGAAAATTGTGAAGTCGCCAAGGTCAGCCAAGAGATAAGTGAATGGTGGTAGGCTAGGCTAGAGAAAAATATTGAGGAGCTCCGTGAGTCCAAGGAAAGATGCTTCGAAAAATCCTTGGACTACGTGAAAAATTTGAAAACTAGTTTTGCAAAAGTTGGTGCCTATTCCTCTGAGGATAACTTTATTCGAGGCGACCCCGAAGGTGTCATTGAGTGGATAAGCAGGGAAGCCGAAGCTTTTGAGGAAATTTTGAATGACCGCGGTGATATTTGTGCTTTCTCCGGCGCCTGGGGAGTCGCAGCCATTCTGGAGAAGGCTGGATGCGAACACGTGAAAGCTGTAGCTCAAGCCGAAGCCGCCTTCTCCTTAAATGACACGAAGGACCCTTCAGTCGAAGCAACTTTAATGGGCGGCAAATTTTACTCTGATGTCTAGGTAAACGGTGGCTGAGAATTGGCCCACAAAATTATAAAAAAGAATGAAAAGGACACCCATGACGCCCGAGAAGAAGCTAGGCGAACTAAAGAAGCTGCTGAGCGCGAAAGGCGCATAGGTATTGTTTATTGAATTTTACCTTCGTTACACGCTTTATGGCTTTGAACTAATAGTTTTTTCTATTACAGCTGAGCTATCACCGCTGCCAGAGCCGTACAATCCCCTGGCTGATCCGGAAATGAAGGAAGCATTGGACGTTATGAGCCTTGCAAATTCTATTATCGACGAAGTTGTCGAGAAACTATTAAACGAGGCCGCAGAAAAGATCCTTAGAGAAGAGTAAACTTTGTTGTAATGATACTCTACAACTTTATTGTAAAAATACTATGTAACATTTGGTGTGTGGAACAATTGAAACATGCAAATTACTGTAATATATTTCTTTTTGATGCATGAAGTTTACACACATACCTTTTTGAGCCTTCGGTGAAAAAACATCTTCCCTTCTTTTCATGCTTCGTAAAGAAAGAGCCCTTCTTGGACAAGTCTGATAAAACTGTATTTCCCGAAGCTTACTTCGTACCTCAGCACATTTTCATTTTGACGAAGCATTTGCCGAAGGTTTGCTTCGTATTCAATTTTTGTGCCATTGTTGCAATATGTTATATGATGTAATGTTATGCGAAATGATATGATGATATGATGCAAAATGATAAGGATGCTGAAGACACACACCCACGTGCCCACACTATAATACCCAAGACTCTGCATCCCCTTAGGAACGTCTTTTGAGTCTTTAAGCTCTGCATCCCCTTAGGAACGACTTTTGAGCTTCTTCACCTTCTATTTCGGTGGCATTTAAGCTCTGCATCCCCTTAGGAATGACGTTTGAGCTTCTTCACCTTATATTTCGGTGGTATTTGGCTCTGCATCCCCTTAGGAACGACTTTTGAGCAGAAAACTTACGCTGCGCTCCCTTAGGAACGATTTTTGTAACTTCAGATTGTAATTTTTGGCTCTGCATTCCTTTAGAAACGACTTTTGAGCAGAAAACTTACGATGCGTTCTCTTAGGAACGACTTTTGCAACTTCAGATCGTAATTTTTGGCTCTGCATTCCCTTAGGAACGACTTTTGAGCTTCGGAATTTACTTTGTTTCCTTAGAGGCGTCTTTCGAGCTTCGTAAATACACGAGGAAGATATATTTCACTCTGGTGTAAGCACAATTATTACAAGAAATTGAAATTAAGTTCATTACTTGTTTTTTCACGCAGAAAATAAAATGGCATAAAAGATAAAAATACATCAATAGTAGGATATTCCTTAATATATATGCTTCGACTCTGGTACAGTGCTATTGACTGTACGAGCTTCAGACTGCTCCCTGAAGTCGCGCTGCTGTTGGGCATGTTAGTGCCCTTCTGGCTGCTGGCTTCGGGTGTGAGTAGGTGGCAGTGGAGTGGTAATGGGAGCTGGGTCCATGAAGCTTGTGAATGACTTGCCGAAGCAACAGAAGCTGCAGGTTGATTACCCACGTACTCTGGTATAAAGGGAGAGTAACACGAAGCAGTGTGTAAAACCTGCTTCGACTAATTTTGCCGCGCTTCTGCTTCAGCAATCTCTTTTTGTTTCTAGATGGTGACCCGACATGTTCTTGTAGTATGGCCCTTATCCTCACCACAGAATAAGCAGTAGAGTTTCCTAGGCTGATCTCCATATCTTCCTCCGAAGCCCGTGTCGCCTCTGCCCCTTGGAGCTGGTGGCCTAAAAGAACTCTGCTGCTGCCCTGAATACTGTGAACTTTGTTGCGGCCTCTGAAGCTGGCTTCCTTTGTCATCACTCTGATTGGAGTTGTGAATTGATCTGACATGCCTGGGGTGGATTCGTCCTCTGAAGCCCCTAGTCATCTCAGAAAATCTGTAAGCTTCTTCTCTTCTCGGGCGGAAGTCATTATCAGCCCGGATATACTCATCCATCTTCTGAAGGAGCTTCTCCAGGGTCTGAGGGGGTTTCCTGGCAAAGTATTGAGTCGTAGGTCCTGGCCGAAGCCCTTTGATCATGGACTCAATGACAATTTCATTGGGCATTGTGGGTGCTTGTGCTCTCAGACGCAAGAACCTTCAGACATACACCTGGAGGTATTCTTTGTGGTCTTGCGTGCACTGGAACAAAGCTTGAGCAGTGACCGTCTTCGTCTGGAACCCTTGGAAACTGGTTATCAGCATGTCCTTCAGCTTCTGCCATGATGTGATTGTTCTTGGCCGAAGAGAGGAGTACCAGGTTTGTGCGACATTCTTGACTGCCATGACGAAGGATTTCGCCATGACTGCAGTGTTGCCCCCATATGAAGATATAGTGGCTTCGTAACTCATCAGAAACTACTTCGGATCTAAGTGCCCATCATACATGGGAAGCTAGGGTGGTTTGTATGATGGGGGCCATGGGGTAGCCTACAGTTCTGCTGACAAAGGAGAAGCATCATCGAAAGCAAAATTCCCATGATGGAAATCATCATACCATTCATCATCATCGTAGGAATTGTCCTCACGAAGCTCTCTGCGTTGAGGTCTTCGGTCCTGGTCATCTTGAGTGAGATGACACATTTCCTCAGCAGCTTCATCGATCTTCTTCTGAAGTTCGGAGAGACGGAGCATCTTCTCCTTCTTCCTCTGGACCTGCTGATGGATGGCTTCGAGGTCCCTTATTTCTTGGTCCAGCTCCTCCTCCTGAGGCATTGGACTTGTAGCCTTCCTTTTTTGAGTTCAAGCTTCACGCTGTGTTTCCTGATTGACATCCAGTGGCTGCAATGCAGCCCCTAGCCCTGAAGCTTTCTTCGGCGGCATGACGAAGGTCACAGCTTGCCGAAGATGGTCGAATGAGTTCACCGGAGGTGGGCGCCAATGTTGGGGACTTGTTCTCAAATGCTATGAGTTAAGAACAAGGCAACACAAAATGTTAATAGTTAAAGTCCTTCATCCTTCGAAGCATTATCTCCCTTGGGATATAATGATCTTTAGACGAAGGTCATGAAGGACATACCTTCATCATTTCAATATGCGATAATAATAATGAACATGAAAGCATGAGACATGGAGAGAACATGGATCATATTGAATCATTATATTATTTGCATATAATCATGAACAAACATTATTGATATTTAACTACATTTGTACCTTCGGCCTAATGGAAGATAGAAATCCAAGAACGACGTGCGAGTGATTACAAGTCAGCATGAACAGTACGGTGTTACTGTTTATCTATTTATAGGCACAGGACGCAGCCTGTGTAAAATTACATCCATGTCCTTTATGTTTACTATTGACTCAAGGACAATCGAACGAGGACTAGATAGCCTTTTCCACTTTAAGTCGGTTTCATTTTCCGCCGCTCAGCCAAAGCTTCTCTACGCGTAGCTTCGAAACTGGTTCAACCTTCTCCTAGACCATGCTTTTCACATCGTGTACAGCTCCGTTCTGATTCCGAAGGTCCCTGTGAATGCATTATGCTTGGAAAACATGTTAGTTGTGTTTTTTAGGACCTTCGAAAGATGAAGGCCCCCAACAGTGAGAGACTCCAACTTGTGGAGATTCCTCACAAAGGGAAAACTTGAGATAAGGAAGAAAACTGTGGTACTCAAATTTGATCTTCGGATCACTTGAGAGGGATTCAGTGCAATCCTTGATCGAAGGAGGTCACCACAATGTGGAGTAGGCATCAGCCAAACCACGGGATAAAATCACCGTGTCACTTGTGCATCTTTCTATCGTGATTGTTTTCTGCCATAGAGTTCTCACTTATTCACTTGCACTATTGTTCCTAAGTTTAATACATATCCTAAAGGAACAATCATGTGGGGAGTTCTCTTCTCTCTACTCATATCACCTTGGTTTTAATCCCACTAACAGTTATTATAAACCAAGTTTGTGTTCTTTACAGTTAATTTTTGAAGGATCACCTATTCACCCCCCCCCCCTCCTAGGTGCTCTTAGGTAATAGATGCATTGTGGTGAAGTTTTGTTTTGAATTGCGAATGTTGTGAGAAGTGTTTTGGTGACAGTGTAGGCAATGGGTGATATGTGATGACGTTAGTATTGTGTAGGGTGCTTGTCGAAATGCCTCATGTCGTGTGGTACAAAGTTTAGGTTTGAAATATTA
This sequence comes from Zea luxurians, assembly GCA_029449295.1. Lineage (NCBI taxonomy): Eukaryota > Viridiplantae > Streptophyta > Magnoliopsida > Poales > Poaceae > Zea > Zea luxurians. The sequence goes on along the minus strand of JAOPSE010000005.1, from coordinate 3,186,865 downwards.
TTGGTGTGCAAAGTGTTGTAGAGACTCCTTATTTCATGTAGTGTTATATTGTGCATTTAATTGTGAAGTCGTCACATCACATGGTAAAGCTTAGGGTTAAGATGTGTATCATGTGAGGAGTGTTTAAGTGGATATGTAAGTTCAGCATGATTGAATAATTTCTATGTTTGCGGAGTATAGTTCATTAGTAACGTAGTTTATGTTACTAGTATGGTTTTCGTAGCCCGCATGCGCTTGGCATTCAATCACTTTAAGTATCTTGCTTCTAAGTTCTAGTCGAGTGGAAGTAGGTAATGTTGATTGCTAGGTCTAATAGTGTGATGTTTATTTTAGTTAATGTGCTATAAACAAGTTAACCTAGAGGATAGTTTATAAAGTTAGTTCAATAATTTTTGTCACCATTCTAAGTTTTTGTGTTCAAAGGTGACAAGTCTAAGTGTAGTAACCTCTCGATGTTATGCTATAGCTAAGGAAATCATGGAGCACTTCCTCTATTACATCTTTTATAGTTTAGATATTTAGTTGTGGAGAATGTAGTTACATGGAACTATATGTTGTGTGATAGTGCTCTAATTGTTGGATTAAGAAGAAATGTGATGCTTGGTTAGTTGGTGTCCGATGCAAGTTAATTCAGAAAGTGGTATAGATAGTTAGATAAAATGTTCCTACCTTTACTCTATATTTTAGGTGCCTAGAATAATGACCCTGAGTTCTATTAGTCCCTTGGTGTATGTTCTAAGGAAGGTAGAGTGCTTATGCATGGTAAACTGTTACTTGATGTTTGAATTCAATCCAGTTAAGTTAGAATAACGTAGATATTATACTTAGTGTTATGTCGACATCTAGTGTTTGTTTATGTGTTACTTTACCTTGCTAGCAAATGTTTAATTTTCTACCGTATGGTCTTGGGGAGATTCGATCATATGTGATGATGCTCTTTTTGTTAGAACAGTCAGTGTGATGTTTTGTTTAGTTGATATGATATGCACAATAGTTTAGAGTAATAGTTCTAAAGTTACTTGAAATTCTACTGTTCGTTATTCTAAGTTCTAGGTATCCTAGATTGATGAATATAAGTTTTGTTAGTCTTCGAAGTTATGCTTTAGCTAATAAGAGCACAGAATGTGTGTATGGCTATTGTTGCTTGATGTTTGAATTAACTTCGATTGAGCTAGAGGAGCGTGTATATTCTACTTAGTAATATATCGATATCTAGTGTGTGCTTGTGAATGTTGGCAATGCCTTGGTATTAAGTGTTCAATCTACTTTCATACGACATTGTTTAGTTTTATGTTACCCCTCTTGATATTCATTCATGTGCTTTTCACATTTCATTAGGTACGCTAGTTGATCACGTGATGTGGAGGACCAGAGTTGGACTGATCTTAAGGTGATGCTGGTGTATGAACCTAAAGATGGGTGATCTGATCGAGTGCAAGGATGGGAGATGCTTGCCAAGCGTGTATCATCTAACATCACTAATCTAGTGTCTTATCCTAGGCAAGCCCCTATGCATTCACCCCTTTCCTTGTTGTTTACAAAATTTTATCACCTTATCTAATGCATTAGGTGATGAAACAATTGATGTATTACCATTCTTGGAAACTTGATTATCATCCTTGATACCTTTTTACAAAAGCTAGTGATGCTTAGCCCTCCTTATTAAGGTAGGATCGTTTCAAAAGATGATGTGTAACATGAGATATGGGAAATAAAAGGACTTGTGATGATGAAGCCATTGTGGCTACGATGAATTCATCATCCAAGTAGGGTACCTCTCTCAGGTACCAAGTTTTGGGATATAATTTGAAATGTAGACCAGGCGTTGAGGAGGAAAGTTCGCCTGTTTGTGTCACTTAAGGACCGTTCGATGTAGGCATGATTAGGTGAGACTTAGCAACTAGCCACATGCTCCGGTAAGCCTGAACCTGGCTATTCCATACATGAAAAGACATCCGCGCACTAGGTGTGGAAGATGGTTGGAGTAGCATGTACCCCCTTGGCAAGAGGCTGGATGGGGGAGTACTGTGTTCCTGGGTAGAGCGAACTGGTTCATGTATTTGGAGGATCTGTGGGAATGCTTGACATATGCAAGGGTTAATGCTACATATGTCATGTGGTTAGGGATCCCTAGCTAGGTATAATCAGTTTGAATCATCATTGTTCATCAGTCATAAAGACTCAACTCACTGACCACTTAGATTAATAGCAGAAATCTAGATCAGGATAAGTGAATGATCTAGATTAGGCAAATCTAGATACAGGAAAGTACTTAATTTGGTAATTAAAAGATGGCATAAGGATCCACTATTAGTAAGATTTTCTACAAAAGGAGTCCTTGATTATTGCTTAACCATACATTGATTCCCAAAAGCCAGCATACCCTTGGAGTCTTTTTCTTTAGTCGAGTAAGTCTTGCTGAGTAATTGCCTACTTAGGGTTTTATTCCCTATGTTTTTCAAGTAATAATTTTATTCTATTGTGGATGGTGTTAAGTGTTGGTGGGCTCGACCATTTTATTTAAGTATATCCCATCTATCTTATTTTTGAGGATTGTCATATGAGCTAGCATATATTTAAAACTTTAATTATCTATATTTCAAAATTGTAACTCTGACTCATTTCAAAGTTGTCCTACTTTTGATTTACTTTTGTAATCAACTTCGATGATGTACATTGTAAACGTGTTGTAACTTGTAACCTTTTGTAATAAAGAAATTCTGCTGAAATTGTTGGTTAGTTACTTGTGTTTACTTAATCTCGCGATCTTGGTTATTAGTGGTTTATTTTGGGTCATTAGGACACTCGGACGGATCCCATTAAGTTATCCGGTGCACATGCATAGCCATCTGAGGTCTTTGAGATGAGGATAGGTGCATGTGAGCCCAATAACTTGGGAGGTTCTGCCACAATGATGATTCGCTCGTCTTGATTCAAGTCGTAGATCACCAGATGTTCGGTCCAGGGTGATCCTAAGTAAAGCCACCATGTCATTATGCTAAAGAGACCCTAGGTAACACGATAACCAACCCACCATCATTTTCTACTTAAAACTAATTAGAAAAAGGTCCCTATATCTTATGAAATGGCACCTGGGTTTGAAGAATTAGTAGCCGCAGTCCACAGACCTCTGAGATATATAAAATGAAGTCTGAAAATGAATTTTAAGTATAAAACAATTCAATAAACATAGAAAATTCCTAACTTCTCCGTTCCAACTCTAATTTTAGTGGTTCTCGAACCTATGGACTCGTGTCGACGCATAGATTATTGTTAGGGAGGTTCTTGGGTCAATCTGTCTGTGATAGCTTTTTAGACGAGGGATTCCTATACTCCCCCCTTTTCCAGAAACGGTAGCGAGTTCTCTCATGCTAGTGGAACTTTGTAAAGGCCTCGTAGCGTTCCTAGGCAATCACACCTCAGTAGTGTGGTATTGTGTTAGTTGGCACATGCTTGGTCGGGTGTGAAGTTCTCTGAACTTTTGCGTGACTTGTGGGTAAAGATGTGTTACCTATGCTGAGTGTAAAACTGATATATCAGTTGTGCCCATTATCAAGAGCGGCTCGGACCCTCACATGAGTAAATTATGGTATTAAATTTAACCGGACAAACATTGCATTTTGAGATTTCATTGATGATCTATTATTTGATTGGGATGGTATTTACTTATAATTAGTAATTGCTAATAAAATTTGGACCAACAAAATTAAAATCTATGCTCAGCCTCAGTCATATTCCATGATAAGCCTTACACTACAATTTCCCCCCACATTTGTTGAGCGATGACCGTATGGAGCTCACCCTTGCTATAACCACTACCCAGGTCAACATTAGGTACTATGAGAGGAGGATCACTATGATGAGTTCAAAGAGTTCTAGGTCGTCGTCTCTCAGTCAACTGTGTCTGTGCGCGATCTCATCGTCATATGGTTTATTTTGTTTAGTTATTTTGTACAGAAACTTAACTTTGTAATAAATATTGTGATATTGATTTCTATACACTAAGTTATCATATGTATAAAACTTGATCCTAGCAGACATGTGAGATGCATCTAGATTTGTCCTTAAATCTATGTGTGACATCACATCATCAACTTCATCATCACTTGATATTTAAATATCTTCTTGCACATTACCTTTACCCTTCTTCTCCTGACTGGAATTGAGAGCTAAATCCTTCTTCTTGTTTGAAGAAGGTCTATCTTAATCAATAATATGCATGTACATCTCATGATCACTGATCTTGCCCAAGGTTTGAGTTAGAGTAGTAGTGGATAGATCAATTTGGTGAAGCACCATGATGATGTGGCCATACTTCTTGATTGGGAGAACACTCAAGATTTTTGTTGCGACATCCTATTGTGTGAGTTGTGTTATCTCCAATCCATTAACTTCCTCTACAAGAACATTTAACCATGAGTAAATATCATTTGCATTCTTATTAGGGAGCATTTTAAAAGAATTGAATTTCTACAAGACTAAATGATAATGCTCCTCACACTCGCTCTTGGTCCCTTCATGAAGTGCACATATATCGAACCAAAGAGCATAGACATCCATGTGATTATGTACTATATTAAAAGCATCCTTGCAAAGTTCTTTAAATAGAGTATTCCTAGCCTTAACATTCTATTTCTCATAATGTATTTTATCATCGATTTAGATTAATGAAATCCTTAATTTGGAAGTTGTTGAGTAGTGGCTCTAAAAACTCCAATATCTAGACTCAAGGTAAGATTCTATATGAATTTTCCAATAATAAAAATCATCACCCTCAAATACAGAAGGAGCTCCATCCCCACCAGAAATCTTTCCTCAAAGTGGTAAAGAAAACTAATGAGCACAAGACTATGATACCAATTTAAAGGATCAACATGCCTAAGAGGGAGGTGAATTAGGCTTCTCTAAAATTTATTGGTTAAATTAAATCCTAAGCACAAACTCAACATCACTATAGTGTCTAATGTTGTGACATAAGAGTTTTGTACTCTATTTCCAATCCTATACTAGTACAGAAATTCTAAAAAATAAATGCTTGAAATGAATTTGTCAAAAGTAAATGTGTTTAGTGAAGTAAGGATTGGAATGGGAAAGACACTTCAAGAAGCTAAGTTGGAGGTATAAACATCCCCAAGAGGTAAAACTAGTAGTTACACACCCACTCAGCAAAGTTGGGGCACCAGACATGTTCAATGCTCAATTTCCCACTTCACCAAACATGTTAGTGGCTCTCTAATGGCTGATTTTTGAAAATAGACATTATTATACATGTCATTTGGTTTCAACATTGGTGCCACATCAAACACGCCCGATGAGTACAACCTATATGTGTAGTTGTAGACGTCTTTGAGTACCATATCCGATGGCAAACTAGATGTGAGTATAAACTATCTTAGGCCACTTATGCAAGCTCTCAAGTTGTCTTGTATAGTGCACCATACCTAGAGCACATAGTACACACCAGTGCAACTATAAGACACTATAGGGCACCCCTCCATCTAGTGTTTTATCTAATGAAACATCGAACATGTCTGGTGCTACTATAGACTCAATAACTCACTCTTTTCAAACTCTTTTTGAGTTGGGTTTTATTTCAAACTTTTTGTGGCCTCTCTTGGGGTTATCAAGCACTAGTTTTCACAACTTTATGCTACCACATCGAATTAGACTAGCCTAGGCCAAGTACCCATCTCAAGATGCCCTTTATAGTATGGCAGAAGGAAAATAATGGCCCTATCAATACTCTAGGTGTCCAACAACTCTATTAACACTTAGAGCTAGCTGATCCTTAACCTCTTTAATCGGTCCATAAAAACTGACCATTGATCGCCATCAACGAGTCTGTGATTTAGAGAAACTAATAAACCGACCTTTCTTTCATGGCTGGACAATGTGTAATATTTTGTCTTAGATCTTGTTGGTCGGTCTAGACTTCTCCTCTGCTCTACTATGTTTTTCTTCCCCATTACAGTGGGAGATCGTGTCGAATGTTGGTAAGGTGTAAGTTGTAAGTAAACTCTTTTACCTCCTTTAATTAATTTCCATTGTGGGGATCTCCCCCACAATTTTTGTTCAAAACAGGGCATGAGTACCTCATAAGCCTAATCATCCTGCATTATGTAACCTAACTTGCCTTGTTTCTACAAAACACAAATTAGTTTGGTAATCAAAATCAAACTTGGGCTTAGATGCTTTGAAAAATAACTAATGATTTTTTTCCCATTTTGGTGTAAGGGGTTCCGATAGAGATTGTCATGATCTATATGGCTCAAACCGTAACGATGCCTCTTTCTGAAAATCCATGGTGGTAAAGAGTTGCAACTAGTTTTGTCGGGGACCATAATTAGGGGTACCCTCAAGGCTCCTAAATCTCAGCTGGTAACCCCCATCAGCACAAAGCTGCAAAGGCCTGATGGGTGCGACTAAGTCAAGGATCGGTCCATTCGAGGGACTCGATCACGCCTCGCCCGAGCCCAGCCTCGGGCAAGGGCAGCCGACCCCGGAGGATCTACGTCTCGCCCGAAGCCCCCCTCCTAGCAACGGACACACCTTCAACTCGCCCAAGGCCCAGTCTTCACCAAGAAGCAACCTTGGCCAAATCGCCACGCCAACCGACCAAATCGCAGGGGCATTTAATGCAAAGGTGGCCTGACACCTTTATCCTGACGCGCGCCCTCCAGTCGACAGAGCCGAAGTGACCGCAGTCACTTCGCCGCTCCACTGACCGGTCTGACAAGATGACAGCGCCGCCTGCGCCGCTCCGACTGCTGTGCCACTCGACAGAGTGAGGCTGACAAGCAGCCAGGCCCGGCCTCAGGCGCCATAGGAAACTCCGCTTCGCCCGACCCTAGGGCTCGGACTCGGGCTCAGCCCCGGAAGACGACGAACTCCGCTTCGCCCGACCGCAGGGCTCGGACTCGGGCTCAGCCCCTGAAGACGATGAACTCTGCTTCGCCCGACCCAGGGCTCGGACTCGGGCTCAGCCCCGGAAGACGACGAACTCCGCTTCGCCCGACCCCAGGGCTCGGACTCGGGCTCAGCCCCGGAAGACGACGAACTCCGCTCCGCCCGACCCCAGGGCTCGGACTCGGGCTCAGCCCCGGAAGACGACGAACTCCGCTTCGCCCGACCCCAGGGCTCGGACTCAGCCCTGGCCTCAGCCGACGGTCTCCGCCTCGCCCGACCCGGGGGCTCGGACTCGACCTCGGCCTCAGAAGACAGACTCGACCTCGGAGGAGCCTCCACGTCGCCCAACCCAGGGCACGGACCGACCACGTCAACGGAGGCGCCATCATTACCCTACCCCAAGCTGACTCAGGCTACGGGGAACAAGACCGGCGTCCCATCTGGCTTGCTCCGCCAGACAAGAAATGATGGCGCCCCGCACGCTCTATGACGACAGCGGCTCTCAGCCCCCTTACGGAAGCAAGAGGACGTCAGCAAGGACTCGATAGCCCCGACAACTGTCCTTCCGCCAGGCTCCAGCGCTCCTCCGACGGCCACGACACCACACGAACCGGGTGCCAAAACCTCTCCGGCTGCCACGATGGCATGTACTTAGGGCGCTAGCTCTCCTCCACTAGACACGTTAGCACACTGCTACACCCCCCATTGTACACTTGGATCCTCTCCTTGCGCCTATAAAAGGAAGGACCAAGGCCCTCTTACAGAGGGTTGGCCGCGCGGGGAAAGGACGAGACGGACGCTCGCGTGAGGCCACTCGCTCCCTCTCGCGTGGACGCTTGTAACCCCCTACTGCAAGCGCACCCGACCTGGGCGCGGGACAAACACGAAGGCCGCGGGATTTCCACCTCTCACGCCCGTCTCCCTCCGGCTGCCTTCCCCTCTTCGCGCTCCATCTCACGCCGACCCATCTGGGCTGGGGCACGCGGCGACAATTTACTCGTCGGTCCAGGGACCCCCCGGTCTCGAAACGCCGACAGTTGGCGCGCCAGGTAGGGGCCTGCTGGGTGTTGACGAACAGCTACCCGTCAAGCTCTAGATGGGCAGTCTCCAGCAACCTTTCCAGCCCGGGACGGTGCTCCGTTTCGGGAGTCTTGAGTTCATGTCCCTCGACGGCAGCTACGACATGATACTCCTTCCCCCACCGTGCGACAGCGACAATGGCGGCCGACAGCCCGCCCACCGGCGGCGGAATCGACGACGACTTCCCCGCGCGGTGGAAGAACAACTTTCGAGCTCACCCCGTCCCCTCCCCCACCGACGGAGGAGGAGGCGGGGCAACCAAGGCCAAGCAGGAGGCAGCACCTCGTCGGCTGTCGAGCGAGTCGACGGCGCCGGTGCCCCAACGGGGGGCACGTCGGGCATCGACCTCGCGTCTGAGACGAAGACGAGCGCCGTCTCCCTGCAACACGCCAATCCCAAGCAAACGGACGACGCCAGCACGCTCGCGAAGGACTTGCAGGGCATCACCCTCGTACCTGAGATGACGGTGCAGTCAGTCCTTGACGTGACTTCGTCACCGCCCGTCGACCAAGAGGTACCCACCGATTCCCATCTCACGTCTTTTGGATTCAGCCTCGACCCGCCAAGCGACTTCGCTTTGGTGGACGCTCTCGTAGAGGCGAGTCCAAACCCTCTGGGGTATCGTATGCGGTCACCCTGGGACCGGCTGACGGACGTCTCGACCTACGGGCCCTCGGGGTCCGAGGAAGATGACGAGCCCGACTTCTGTTGGGATTTCTTCGGACTTGGTAACCCCAGTGCCATGCGGGACTTCATGACCGCATGCGACTACTGCCTTTCCGACTGTTCCGACGGTAGCCGCAGCCTCGGCGACGAGGACTGCGGCCCAAGTCGTGAATGTTTCCACGTCGATCTAGGGGGTCCCAGCGAAGGCAACCATCTTGGTATGCCGGAGAACGGTGATCTCCCTAGGCCTGTGCCTCGCGTTGACATCCTATGGGAGCTAGTTGTGGTCGCTGTTCCGGCGGGGGGTCATGACCCATAGCTCGAGCAAATCCGCGGGGTGCAGGCCAGGCTCGACGAGGGAGCAGGAACACTTGAGCCGATCCGCCGGGACGTCGGGCAGGAATGGGCGGGCCAACCTCCGACCGGAGAAGTGCGTCATCTACCCCAAGGTATCCAGCACCGCATCGCCGACGATGTCAGGATGAGGCCGCCACCCGATTCCAGTGGAGTCGGCCAGAACCTGGCTGCAGCGGCAATGCTTCTCCGCGTGATGTCTGAGCCATCAACCACCGAGGGGCGGCGAATTCAGGGAGAGCTCAAGAATCTCCTGGAGGACGCCGCGGTCCGACGGGCCGAAAGCTCCGCCTCCCGAAGGAAGGGGTACCCCTCGGAACATCGCGTCGCGACTTCCCGATTCATGCGGGAAGCCTCGGTCCACACCGGGCGCACGCGCAACACAGCGCCTGCGGCCCCGGGTCGCCTCGGCAACGAGCACCATCACCGCAACCGTCGGGCCCACCTCGACGAGAGGGTGCGTCGAGGCTACCACCCCAGGCGTGGGGGACGCTACGACAGCGGGGAGGATCGGAGTCCCTCGCCCGAACCACCCGGTCCGCAGGCTTTCAGCCGCGCCATACGACGGGCGCCGTTCCCGACCCGGTTCCGAACCCCGACTACTATCACAAAGTACTCGAGGGAGACGAGACCGGAACTGTGGCTCGCGGACTACCGGCTGGCCTACCAACTGGGTGGAACGGACGATGACAACCTCATCATCCGCAACCTCCCCCTGTTCCTCTCCGACACCGCTCGCGCCTGGTTGGAGCACCTGCCTTCGGGGCAGATCTCCAACTGGGACGACCTGGTCCAAGCCTTCGCCGGCAATTTCCAGGGCACGTACGTGCGCCCTGGAAACTCCAGGGACCTCCGAAGCTGCCGACAGCAGCCGGGAGAGTCTCTCCGGGACTACATCCGGCGATTATCGAAGCAGCGCACCGAGCTGCCCAACATCACCGATTCAGATGTCATCGGCGCGTTCCTCACCGGCACCACCTGCCGCGACCTGGTGAGCAAGCTGGGTCGCAAGACCCCCACCAGGGCGAGCGAGCTGATGGACATCGCCACCAAGTTCGCCTCTGGCCAGGAGGCGGTTGAGGCTATCTTCCGGAAGGACAAGCAGCCCAGGGCCGCCCACCGGAAGATGCCCTCGAGGCGTCAACTCAGCGCAGCGCCAAGAAGAAAGGCAAGAAGAAGTCGCAAGCGAAACGCGATGCCGCCGACGCGGACCTTGTCGCCGCCGCCGAGTACAAGAACCCTCGGAAACCCCCCGGAGGTGCCAACCTCTTCGACAAGATGCTCAAGGAGTCGTGCCCCTATCATCAGGGGCCCGTTAAGCACACCCTTGAGGAGTGCGCCATGCTTCGGCGCCACTTCCACAGGGTCGGGCCACCCGCGGAGGGTGGCAGGGCTCGCGACGACGATAAGAAGGAAGATCACCAGGCAGGAGAGTTCCCCGAGGTCCGCGACTGCTTCATGATCTACGGTGGGCAAGCGGCGAACGCCTCGGCTCGGCACCGCAAGCAAGAGCGTCGGGAGGTCTGTTCGGTAAAGGTGGCGGCGCCAGTCTACCTAGACTGGTCCGACAAGCCCATCACCATCGGCCAAGCCGACCACCCCGACCGCGTGCTGAGCCCGGGGAAATACCCGCTCGTTGTCGACCCCGTCATCGGCAACGTCAGGCTCACCAAGGTCCTCATGGATGGAGGCAGCAGCCTCAACATCATCTACGCCGAGACCCTCGGGCTCCTGCGTGTCGACCTGTCCTCGGTCCGGGCAGGCGCTGCGCCTTTCCACGGGATCATCCCCGGGAAGCACGTCCAGCCCCTCGGACAACTCGATCTTCCCGTCTGCTTTGGAACGCCCTCCAACTTCCGAAGGGAGACCCTCACGTTCGAGGTGGTCGGGTTCCGAGGAACCTACCACGCAGTACTGGGGAGGCCATGCTACGCGAAGTTCATGGTCAGTCCCCAACTACACCTACCTCAAGCTCAAGATGCCGGGCCCCAACGGGGTCATCATCGTCGGCCCCACGTACCAACACGCGTTCGAATGCGACGTGGAGTGCGTGGAGTACGCCGAGGCCCTCACCGAATCCGAGGCCCTCATCGCCGACCTGGAGAGCCTCTCTAAGGAGGTGCCAGACGTGAAGCGCCACGCCGGCAACTTCGAGCCAGCGGAGACGGTTAAGTCCGTCCCCCTCGACCCCAGCAGCGACGCCTCTAAGCAGATCCGGATCGGCTCTGAGCTCGATCCCAAATAGGAAGCAGTGCTCGTCGACTTTCTCCGCGCGAACGCCGACGTTTTCGCGTGGAGTCCCTCGGACATGCCCGGCATACCGAGGGATGTCGCCGAGCACTCGCTGGATATCCGAGCTGGAGCCCGACCCGTGAAGCAACCTCTGCGCCGATTCGATGAAGAAAAGCACAGAGCCATAGGCGAGGAGATCCACAAGCTAATGGCGGCAGGGTTCATCAAAGAGGTATTCCATCCCGAATGGCTTGCCAACCCTGTGCTTGTGAGAAAGAAAGGAGAGAAATGGCGGATGTGTGTAGACTACACTGGTCTAAACAAAGCATTTCCGAAGGTTCCCTACCCTCTGCCTCGCATCGACCAAATCGTGGATTCCACTGCTGGGTGCGAAACCCTGTCTTTCCTCGATGCCTACTCAGGGTATCACCAAATCAGGATGAAAGAGTCCGACCAGCTCGCGACTTCTTTCATCACACCCTTCGGCATGTACTGCTATGTCACCATGCCGTTCGGCTTGAGGAATGCGGGTGCGACGTACCAACGGTGCATGAACCATGTGTTCAGCGAACACATTGGCCGGACGGTCGAGGCCTACGTTGATGACATCGTAGTCAAGACGAGGAAAGCCTCCGACCTCCTTTCCGACCTTGAAGTGACATTCCGATGTCTCAAGGCGAAAGGCGTGAAGCTTAATCCCGAGAAGTGTGTCTTCGGGGTTCCCCGAGGCATGCTCTTGGGGTTCATCGTCTCCGAGCGGGGCATCGAGGCCAACCCGGAGAAGATCGCGGCCATCACCAGCATGGGGCCCATCAAGGACTTGAAAGGCGTACAGAGAGTCATGGGATGCCTTGCGGCACTGAGCCGCTTCATCTCGCGCCTCGGCGAAAGAGGCCTGCCTCTGTACCGCCTCTTAAGGAAGGCCGAGTGCTTCACTTGGACCCCTGAGGCCGAGGAAGCCCTCTGGAACCTGAAGGCGCTCCTCACGAACGCGCCCATCTTGGTGCCTCCCGCTGCTGGAGAAGCCCTCTTGATCTACGTCGCCGCGACCACTCAGGTGGTTAGCGCCGCGATTATGGTTGAGAGACGAGAAGAGGGGCATGCATTGCCCGTCTAGAGGCCAGTCTACTTCATCAGCGAGGTACTGTCCGAAACCAAGATCCGCTACCCACAGGTTCAGAAGCTGCTATACGCAGTGATTCTGACACGGCGGAAGTTGCGACACTACTTCGAGTCTCATCCGGTAACTGTGGTGTCATCCTTCCCCCTGGGGGAGATCATCCAGTGCCAAGAGGCCTCGGGTAGAATTGCAAAGTGGGCGGTGGAAATCATGGGTGAAACGATCTCGTTCGCCCCTCGGAAGGCCATCAAGTCCCAGGTCTTGGCGGACTTCGTGGCTGAATGGGTCGACACCCAGCTCCCAACAGCTCCAATCCAACCGGAACTCTGGACCATGTTCTTCGATGGGTCGCTGGTGAAGACAGGAGTAGGCGCGGGCCTGCTCTTCATCTCGCCCCTCGGAAAGCACCTACGGTACGTGCTACGCCTCCACTTCCCGGCGTCCAACAATGTGGCTAAGTACGAGGCTCTGGTCAACGGGTTGCGCATCGCCATCGAGCTAGGGGTCCGACGCCTCGATGCTCGCGGTGACTCACAGCTCGTCATCGACCAAGTCATGAAGAACTCCCACTGCCGCGACCCGAAGATGGAAGCCTACTGCGATGAGGTTCGATGCCTGGAAGACAAGTTCTACGGGCTCGAGCTCAACCACATCGCCCGACGCTACAACGAGACTGCGGACGAGCTGGCTAAAATAGCCTCGGGGTGAACGACGGTCCCCCCGGACGTCTTCTCCCGAGACCTGCATCAACCCTTCGTCAAGACCGACGACACGCCCGAGCCCGAGAAGGCCTCGGCCGAGCCAGAGGCGCCCTCGGCTCAGTCCGAGGCACCCTCGGCCCAACCCGAGGCACCCTCGGCCCAGCCCGAGGCACCCTAGATTCGGCCCGAGGTACCCTCGGCCCCCGAGGGTGAGGCACTGCGCATCGAGGAGGAGCGAAGCGGGGTCACGCCTAATCGAAACTGGCAGACCCCGTACCTGCAATATCTCCACCGAGGAGAGCTACCCCTCGACCGAGCCGAAGCTCGGCGGTTGGCGCGGCGCGCCAAGTCGTTCGTCTTGCTGGGAGATGGGAAGGAGCTCTACCACCGCAGCCCCTCAGGCATCCTCCAGCGATGCATTTCCATCGCCGAAGGCCAGGAGCTCCTACAAGAGATACACTCGGGGGCTTGCGTCCATCACGCAGCACCTCGAGCCCTTGTTGGAAACGCCTTCCGACAAGGTTTCTACTGGCCGACGGCGGTGGCCGACGCCACTAGAATTGTCCGCACCTGCGAAGGGTGTCAGTTCTACGCAAGGCAGACCCACCTGCCCGCTCAGGCCCTGCAGACGATACCCATCACCTGGCCTTTTGTTGTGTGGGGTCTGGACCTCGTCGGCCCCTTGCAGAAGGCACCCGGGGGCTACACGCACCTATTGGTCGCCATCGACAAATTCTCCAAGTGGATCGAGGTCCGACCCCTAAACAGCATCAGGTCCGAACAGGCGGTGGCGTTCTTCACCAACATCATCCATCGCTTTGGGGTCCCGAACTCCGTCATCACCGACAACGGCACCCAGTTCACCAGCAGAAAGTTCCTGGGCTTCTGCGAGGATCACCACATCCGGGTGGAATGGGCCGCCGTGGCTCGCCCCATGACGAATGGGCAAGTAGAGCGTGCCAACGGCATGATTCTACAAGGACTCAAGCCTCGGATCTACAACGACCTCAACAAGTTCGGCAAGCGATGGATGAAGGAACTCCCCTCGGTGGTCTGGAGTCTGAGGACAACGTCGAGCCGAGCCACGGGCTTCACGCCGTTCTTTCTAGTCTATGGGGCCGAGGCCATCTTGCCCACAGACTTAGAATACGGTTCCCCAAGGACAAGGGCCTACGCCAACCAAAGCAACCAAGCTAATCGAGAAGACTCGCTCGACCAGCTAGAAGAGGCTCGGGACATGGCCTTACTACACTCGGCGCGGTACCAGCAGTCCCTGCGACGCTACCACGCCCCAGGGGTCCGGTCCCGAGACCTCCAGGTGGGCGACCTGGTGCTTCGGCTGCGACAAGACGCCCGAGGGCGGCACAAGCTCATGCCTCCCTAGGAAGGGTCGTTCGTCATCGCCAAAGTTCTGAAGCCCGGAATGTACAAGCTGGCCAACAGTCAAGGCGAGGTCTACAGCAACGCTTGGAACATCCAACAGCTACGTCGCTTCTACCCTTAAGATGCTTTCAAGTTGTTCGTATACCTCGTTCCCACGCAAAGTTTAGTCATCAAGGAAGGGTCAGCCTTGCCTCGGCAAAGCCCGACCCTCCCTCGGGGGCTAAAAGGGGGGAACCCCCTCTGCGTCGAAATTTTCGTTCCCCCCTCTGCGTCGAAATTTTCCTCGAAAAAAGATCCTTTCTGCCAGAATGTCTTTCGTGCTTTTTGACCACTTCGAAAGTGGATCCTGAAAACGATGGAGTACACGTAAGCAGCCAAGGCTGACCGAGCCGAGAGACTCCTACGCCTCCGGGATACGGATACCTCACTCATCACCTTCTGCGATAAGTAACTCGCGTTCGGATAAGTGATTCCGTGGACCGAACAAGTCTTCACGCTCGAAAGCTCCTCTACCGAAACGATTCTTCGGGCCTTCTCGACTGTGTCGGTGATAGAACCCTATGGACGGGCAAGAGTGCGCGTAAGCGGCAAGGCCGACCGAGCCGAGGGATTCCTACGCCTCCAGGATACGGATACCTCACTCATCGCCTTCTGTGAAAAGCAACTCTCGCTCGCACAGACAATTCTGTTACCGACGAAAAAGTCTGGATACTCGAAACAAGAGGAAAAGAAGCATATCTTTACAACACGACGATGGTGTGTTTGGGCCTCGGCGGCCGCAGAAAACACACACTACAAGATAATCCGATCCTGCAGGCTCGGACCTTGACAGTTGAAGGGAGCAGCAGCACCCTCGGCGTCAACTACACCTTCGGCGAGGTCCGACCTAGCCTCGAACGGTGACGCGGTCCGAGGATCTCCACTCTGAAGGACGACATCATCACCACGCCCAGGCCATCGCCGCCAGGGTCTTCTCCAGGAATCCGGCTCGAGTAGACGGCTCGGTCGGTCACCCCGAGGCCTCGGCCAGCTGTCCCCCAAAGACATCAGCCCGCCCCGACGCCTCGGCAACTCAATTCCGGCGTCGGTCCCGCCAGTGGACGACCCGGCCAGGCTCTAGCCGACCAAGTCTTCTTTTCGAGCAAACTCTGCCTCTGTCCGTGCTGACACCGCTACCCCTGGCTTCGGCTCATCGAAGAGCGGCCGAGGGGTTCCTTTAACTAAGCAAGAGAAGCCTCGGACAGCAAGGTCGACCGAGCCGAGGGACTCCTACGCCTCCGGGATACGGATACCTCACTCGTCACCTTTGCATGGGGGCGACTCACGTTTGGTGAAGCGGTTCAGATAACCAACAGGTGAGTCTTAGTGCTCGAAAATGAGGAAAAAACACGGCTCTGCGCCAAAAATACATACATGTTGAGGCCCCGACAGTCACAATGAACAAAAGACCGGCATTCAAGGTGCCATTACAAACGGAACTCTGGTTCCGTCCCCGCGGGTATGAACAACCTCCACACCAGGGAGCCTGCGGGGCGACAAGTTCCGGGCAACTCGCCAGCGACCTCTGCAGCAGCAGCTATGGTCCCAGGACGGACACGGCCACCGGAAGGCTCTCGTTCGTGTCCCCGCTCAAGGGACGCGAACCAGACATCAAAGCCAAAGAGCAGGCCGCTCCAAAGCGCACCGGCAGGTCCTCGCTCCCGTCCTCGCCACGCAAGCGAGGAAGAGGACGGAATGTTGCATCCTAGCTGGGCAGCAACAGTCCGCCTCCCGCGACATGGCTGGAGGACGCCTCCTCTGCAGAGCTGGAGGATGGTTTCCACCACTAGAAGCTGGAAGAAGAGGTGGCCAGCCGACCCGTGCGGGAGGTAGAGCCCTGGCTCGCCTCGCTCTCCGCCCCAGCAAGGATGATGAACATCCTTGAAGCTGAGGGCGGGACCAAGATCGCAGCCCGGCTTGCTTCTCCCCATCCAGGGGCTAGTGGTCACCGTCTCGGGTGACCACCGGCGAGGGGGTGCAGACGGGCCGCGTGATGAAAATCCTTGAAGCCGAACGATGGCTGAAAGGTACCAACTTCCACGAAGTTACGTTCCTCCAACGACAAGGCGGAAGGATTGCGGGTGTCCCCCATCCGGGGGCTCGGAAGGTGGAAAGACACGATGCATAAGGGAGCGCGAAGACATGGTCGCCTTTCAAGGGGGTCACCCTCCTTTTAAAGGCGACTCTCCCTACTTGCGTCCCCAGCCGTCGTGGGCTGAGTCTTCTCCAACACGCTCCAAGTTCCTCCCCCTACGGCGTGGGGGCTGGGTCCCACGCGTCATGCAGACTGGCCCAGGGCAGAAGAAGCCAAACCGCCACGCGCGGTGCATGCAACCGCCCAGCGGTTACAAGCGTTCCTCCACTTTCGCCCAGACCAGCGGGTGAAAGGGCGGACAGCCGTGCAGACGGCATGCAACTGCGCCAAGTGGGTGCACCCCTCCGACTTCCAACGCACCCAACATGGAGGCCCGGGCCCATGCGTCATGCAACCGGCGCGCCGGTTGCTACGTGCAAGCAACTGCACCGCCACTCGCACCACTTCCACGCCTCCTTGACTGCGGAACCAGTACCACGACTCGAGGCAACCCTGCGTACGGCCCAGCAGTGCCAGCCAGGCGCGACGGTCAATACGGCCAAAAATGGGCCGGCAGTAATGGCGGTGGCAGGCGGGCAGGAGCAGCGGTCACGTCGTCAGCCAAGCTTACGTCCCATCCAGGGGCAGCGAGAGAGCCCTCTCTCACGGCGTGAAGACGGCGCGCCTGCGTTCCGTTCCTCGAACGGCTCGCGCACGCGCAACGGCCGCCCTCGCGAACCACTCGCCCCGTCGCATTAACTCCGCGGCGGGACAGGCGGCGCCTCTGGCGGGGTAAGCAAGCGACGCTTCGCCTTCACCATAATGACCGCGTCAAAAAAAAGGTACGCCACGTCATTCGATTTCGTATCCTTTTCCTCTTTCTCTCTCTTACAACAGGGACCGGGAAAGGGGGATACCCCGAAAAGGATCCTTCTCCGTGAAGGAAACAGGCCCCGAGCCTCACTACTGATCAGAGGTTCGAAGGCTGGCCCCTCGGAGGGGTTCAACAGCCGCCTCAGAGCGCGTGGGCCCCGCACCCACTACTGGTCAGAGGTTCGAAGGCCGGCCCCTCGGAAGGGTTCAACGGCCGCCTCAGGCCACTCGGGCTCCGCGCCCACTACTGATCAGGGGTTCGCAGTCTGGCCCTCGAAGGGTTCACAACCGCCTCAGACATAGAGCGAGGGATGGCCCTGGGTACGTTCGATACATAACCAAGGCTCGGGCTACGCTCCCGAGGTACCCTAGGACATTTCTGAGACCAGCGGGAACGATCTTGTAACGGAATCCCATCAGAGGGAGGCATCGAGCCCTCGGACCCCGTCGACAGGGGACCGGGTCTGGCAGATCACCCGCAGGTACTTTTGAGCGCGCCTCCGGGCCTCTAGCCGACCCCTAACAAATGGGGCACGGGCGTCCACTCGGATTACCCGCCAGCAGCTCACCGGAGACACCATGTTCGGCGCCCTCCGAGGGCAACATGGCACTTTCCCCCCCCCCTCCTCCTTGCGGAAAGGCGACGCAGGGGCGTATATAAAAAAGTCGAGTCTGTCCTTGACCGTCCTCTCGCTTTGTGCAGAGGCTCGGGGGCTGCTCTCGCAAACCCGGCTCCGGCCAAACCGTTGACAGCGTCAACATACCAGCCCGAGAACTTGGGACCCGACCGTGCACCCGGGCTACGGTCAGCTCGCATGAGGGAACAACCAGACCAGCCGAAGCATTGTGCGAGGCATTAAGACCTCGGAGGAGTCAAACCACTCCTCCGAGGCCTCGGGGGCTACACCCGGCGGGTGCGCTCGCGCGCACCCACCGGAACAAAACGCAACCGAGAAAGGCTGGTCCCCTTGCAAAAAAGTGCGACAAAAGCCTCCAAGCGAGTATTAACACTCCCTTCGAGGCTCGGGGGCTACTGTCGGGGACCATAATTAGGGGTACCCTCAAGGCTCCTAAATCTCAGCTGGTAACCCCCATCAGCACAAAGCTGCAAAGGCCTGATGGGTGCGACTAAGTCAAGGATCAGTCCATTCGAGGGACGCGATCACGCCTCGCCCGAAGCCCCCCTCCAGCAACGGACACACCTTCGGCTCGCCCAAGGCCCAGTCTTCACCAAGAAGCAACCTTGGCCAAATCGCCACGCCGACCGACCAAATCGCAGGGGCATTTAATGCAAAGGTGGCCTGACACCTTTATCCTTACGCGCGCCCTCCAGTCGACAGAGCCGAAGTGACTGCAGTCACTTCGCCGCTCCACTGACCGGTCTGACAAGATGACAGCGCCGCCTGCGCCGCTCCGACTGATGTGCCACTCGACAGAGTGAGGCTGACAAGCAGCCAGGCTCGGCCTCAGGCGCCATAGGAAACTCCGCTTCGCCCGACCCCAGGGCTCGGACTCGGGCTCAGCCCCTGAAGACGACGAACTCCGCTTCGCCCGACCCAGGGCTCGGACTCGGGCTCAGCCCCGGAAGACGACGAACTCCGCTTCGCCCGACCCTAGGGCTCGGACTCGGGCTCAGCCCCGGAAGACGACGAACTCTGCTCCGCCCGACCCCAGGGCTCGGACTCGGGCTCAGCCCCGGAAGACGACGAACTCCGCTTCGCCCGACCCTAGGGCTCGGACTCAGCCCTGGCCTCAGCCGACGGTCTTCGCCTCGCCCGACCCGGGGGCTCGGACTCGACCTCGGCCTCGGAAGACAGACTCGACCTCGACCTCGGAGGAGCCTCCACGTCGCCCAACCCAGGGCACGGACCGACCACGTCAACGGGAGGCGCCATCATTACCCTACCCCAAGCTGACTCAGGCTACGGGGAACAAGACCGGCGTCCCATCTGGCTCGCTCCGCCAGACAAGTAATGATGGCGCCCCGCACGCTCTATGACGACGGCGGCTCTCAGCCCCCTTACGGAAGCAAGAGAACGTCAGCAAGGACTCGACAGTCCCGATAGCTGTCCTTCCGTCAGGCTCCAGCGCTCCTCCGACGGCCACGACACCACACGAATCGGGTGCCAAAACCTCTCCGGCTGCCACGATGGCATGTTAGCACACTGCTACACTCCCCATTGTACACCTGGATCCTCTCCTTGCGCCTATAAAAGGAAGGACCAGGGCCCTCTTATAGAGGGTTGGCCGCGCGGGGAAAGGACGAGATGGGCGCTCGCGTGAGGCCGCTCGCTCCCTCCCGCGTGGACGCTTGTAACCCCCTACTGCAAGCGCACCCGACCTGGGCGCGGGACAAACACGAAGGCCGCGGGATTTCCACCTCTCACGCCCGTCTCCCTCCGGCTGCCTTCCCCCCTTCGCGCTCTGTCTCGCGCCGACCCATCTGGGCTGGGGCACGCGGCGACAATTTACTCGTCGGTCCAGGGACCCCCCGGTCTCGAAACGCCGACAAGTTTAGGAAGGCACACTCCTAAATGGCTACATGGTTGGTTATCTTACAAATATTGCTTGTTCTAGCCTACAATGCAAACAACATATAACTTTAACTTAATTTGTCCCTTGTTTAAATTTATAATCAGTAATATTTTTTATTCTTAACCTTAATTTGGCAAGAATGATGGCCATAACGGTAGCAACCATATGTAAAAAAGAGTTTGCATAAAAAATATTATTAGTGAAAAAAATAACATATTACAATGCAAGCCAGTTATGAACGTGGTAGAGGCTCTAGAGTAATGGAGTTTATAAACACTTCAAGACATGCAAATTTTCTAAGAGATGTAGTATATTTGGTCCACTAACTATGAATCTTTAGGTAACTATTTTATTGGGGATTAAATAGTTGGCAATTATCAATATTGGGGAATATGGAGGTTATACCACATACATTGATGGCCACATAGAAAAAATCTAATGTTGCTAACAATATAGACCACATGGAGAACATTGTAGGTAAAGGTGGAATGTCCCAAGATGAAATGAGTGAAAAGACAAAAACAAACATTGACAGTTGGTAGTCCTGTTTGTCAGAACCTCACATGGCACTCTATAGAACTATCCTCGCTCTACACAAAATCATTAAAGTAGACTATCTCCTTATACATCTCTTAATTAATTTTTATATTTGTTAATAACCATCTACTTTGACCTAATAACGCTTACAAGATTTAACATCAGTGTTATTCTACAACTAAAGAACACATGACAAACCCAACATGCGAGTTCGCTTCCATCCATAGTGGAGTTTATTAATATTAGTTGCTTTTACTCGTGAAGTTCTTATACAAAATCATACAAATGTATATATATTATAATGTATATTGCTTATGTACATAGTTAGATAAGCTAATATGTGCAATAATTTAAAAAGAGCAATATCTACCGCTTGTCAATAAAACCACCAAAAGAAAAAACTATTAAGATGCCATATACATTGTAGTTTAGGTTATTTCCACCTCAATTATTAGTGACCATTACGTACATATGAATGTAATATAGTTGTTTCATTTTTTTATTGTACACACTTTCACATTATTCCATTGGCATATTTGATTATATATACCAATTTTGTGAGTAGTCAAATTCAAATTTGGTTGTGGGGCAATACTTGAGGGTCACCCTGGTGCTTTTCTAGTTTTATAGCCACATTTTATTATGTCTATCTCTAACAATAATTATAACCAGCCATGCATCCTAGTCAAAGTATATCAATAAGAATCAATAAAACCATGCAAATTTAAGATGCAATAAATAAGCCAAATGATGATTAGGTTGGCATAGTGCGACACACTAGACATCTTCTCCGTGAAAACAGATACCCTGCAACACTAGCCTAGTCTAGATTTATCTCTAGTATTGCAAATATCCTCTCTCTACATGCCACATATATATTCCTTTTGTAAAAAAACTCAAGGTTTGTTTCATTTTGGTGTTAGGGATTTTGAAAAAATATTGTTGTAATCCATATGGCTCAAGCTACAACCATGCCTTCTTGAAATTCCACGGTCAAGAGTCTCAACCACTCTAGGAAGACACAGTGCTACCAAACAGCCATATGGTTGTTTTTTACAACTATTGCTTGCTCTACCTCATAATGACATGTGAATTTAAGTTTATTTGTCTCCTGTTAAAATTTGTAATCATCAGTATCATGTTACTTCTTATTATTAATGAAATGGAAAGAGCCTTGTCTTTTTAGGCATTAAGCATTAAAAAAGAGTTTGTATAAACATGTCTTCTTACTAGAAAAGTGTTATGTTACAATACATGCTAGCTATGAGTAGAGAGGCCTTAGAGTAGTAGAGTTTATAAACACTTTAAAACAAGCAATTTAGTAGATATGGTTTATTAACTATGAAAAATTGGATAGTTATTTTGTTGGGGTGTACATAGTTGGCAACTATCAAAATTGTTGGGAAGGTGGATGTTATACTACATACATCGATGACCACTTAGAGAAAATACTAGTGGTACTAACACTATAGAACACTTGTAGAATATTGTAGAGAAAGTTGAAAAGTCCCAATGTGAAGTGAGAGAAAATAAAATACAAACCTCGTTATAAGATAGTCATGTTTGTCAAAACACACATGGAACTCTATGGAACAATCCTCTTTATGCACAAAATCGTTGAAGTAGACTATCTTCTTATACATCTTATAAATAATGCATATGTTGACAATATTCATCTTTTTGGACCAAGTAACGCATTACATGCATTAATTTTATCGTTACTCTACAACTAAAGAACACACGCTTTAATTTTATCGTTACTCTACAACAACGAATATATGCTAAAACCAACGAGCAAGTTCACTTCATACGCAATGGCTTTTACCCATAAAGTCATTACATGTACTTTGCATATGCACAAATATAGTCACATAACATAACTCATACAATAATTCAAAATGAAAAATAACTACCACTTGTACAAGAAAAACTATTGTGATGGCATGTATGTGGTACCTTATGTTATTTCTACCTTGATTATGAGTGACTATTATGTATATGTGAATGTGAAGTAGTATAGTCGTCAAATATATATATATATATATATATATATATATATATATATATATATATATATATATATATATTATGTTATACACACTTTTTGCATTATGCCATTTGTATGTTCGATCATATTCACAAAGTTTATTAGCCAAAGTTCAAAATTGGTTTTGGGACAATGCTTGGGGACCACCTATAGTGGTTTTCTGGTTTTGTAGCCGCAGTTTTTTATGTCTATCTCGAGTAATAATTTATAGCTAGACATATATCTTGGTCAAAGTATATCTATAAGAATCAATATGACGACCATGCAAATAAGTGGAAAGAAATCAAGCCAGAAGGACATTTAGTAAAAAAAGATTTTATAAAATATAAGCCATGTAGTTTAAAACACTTGACAGCATGATGTATGGTTGGCACTCACACACACACACACCATGAGTATACGTGAGAGGGCTCCTGGTCCATAGCCCGAGCTGAAACACGCCTCACGTCCACACACACGTGACAAATATCTCAACAGTAAAAGAAAAATCCTTTGGATTGCTGATTTTTGTAATTTAGCCAATATTTAATTGCAGCAGACGTTGTGACATGGAGTGTATATTATTTTGCTGCCGACAAGGGAGAGTGAAACCGCGCGCACGGATCGCTCAAAACCAGAGGCGGTGTGCAGCCAAACCGCTAGTGGATTTCTATCTGCTGGTTCCCCAGCCGAGCTCGAGGCGTCTATAAAAAGGCGGCGGCGACCAAATACACACGTCAACTCACTGGTCAAAGGCAAAAAAAAAAGGAGTAGGCAAAAGTCATGACGACTGTTGAAACGAATAGAGAAGCAAAAAAATGTCTTCTCGGTCAGTACTTGTGTATGTTTTTGCCTCTGGTAAGACTCGACACTGAGGACTAGTATACTTTCTTATGACTCTTTTTGTTTCATTGGTAGTTGCAGCTTCCTACTATGTTCGTTTTACCACCGTGGCTAACCTTAAACATCATCTAAAATTATTTTTTACTATAATAGTGTATGATGCTACTAGTAAAAATAATTAGTGAGTTAAATTGAGCATTTTTACAAATATGTTGAACAGACTTTTTCTTTGTGTGGGTGGGTGTTGTATAAGGCCTCCTAAGCCTACAAATATAGAAAATAAAACGAATAGATATTTTTAGTATATATTTCTAGATCTGCTACGGTGGTGGTGGCGATGGTGGGAGTTGGAGGGAGAGGGAGGAATATGTATTAGAGCGGACACTTTGGAGAATCGGTTACATATGTGTTTATTTAGTCCTAGATTATATTACGATCGTTTTGGTGTAGTTTTTTTTTTAAAGAGAACCTGCATCCACCTTCAGAATTTGGTTGCCCTTGCCCTTGAGAATATTTTTCCCCAGGATAAACGAGAGCTTTTATTTACCCGTTACAAGAAGTATTACTATCTATGGCAACTAGTTAGTTGGGGATAATGCAAGTAACATTGTACCTGGTCATTTCTTGCAAATAAAGAAGGAAACCCATGAAACGGAAAATGAACACACGACTACACGAGTGAAGTTTTCATACCATTTTAGAAGGACGACAGCAAAGATTCGCCGAAGTTTTTATTAGACAATAAGGTTCCATACAAAACGCAAAAATGTGTGGATTTTACTATGATAGCTGCTATCTTCCTCACTCGCATTCACATCTCTGCATGCAGGCGGTCGTCGGAGTCGTCACGGTACCAAGTCTTGTGATGCTTTTGCTCTCCTTGAGGGAAACAGCGAGAACTATAGATGACGTCAACGTAGAGAGCATGGGTCTGGCGCTCCGGCACGTCGCCGGCAACTTGCAGCCGCTCCTCGAAGCCAACCGCTCCGCCGCCGCCATCGCCGACGCCATGCGGAACCCCGCGAGCAGCAATGAATCATCACCGGCTTCCATCTCTCAAGTGCATGCTAGCTTTATTTTTGTTTCCATTCCTGTTGTTGTCTCCATATATTTGTTGTTCTTTTTTTTTCTTATATGTCCCTGACACGTGGTTGCTTGGATACGTGTACATGGCAGGTGAGGCCCAAGATGTTCATGGCCTTCGCCATGCAGCCGCTGCTGGCGCAGGTGTCGTACGTCGGCGCCGACGGCCACGCGTTCGCCTTCTACCGCACGGAGCACGGCGAAGCGGGAGCGCTGTTCACGGACTCGCGGAAGAGGTGGTGCACCCAGGCCGTGGACCCGGCGACCGGCCGCTTAGTCGGGACGGCAGCCGTCGCCGCTAGCAAGGACGCCGCCCTCGTCGCGAGCAAGAACGCCTCGCCCGCGTCACTCCGGGCAGGGTGGGCGCGCCCGGACGTCCGGATGCTCTTTTTCTCCGCGCCCGTCGGCGACGCCGCCGGCGTGGTCTCGGCAGCGATCGCCGTCCACGATGTATTCGAGGCCGCCGCCGCCCGCATCGGCGTCCAGGACGGCCTGAACGTGTACTACGCGGTCGGCGACAAGGTGGCGTCAGCGGCGACCACCAACTACAAACCTCTGTCGCTTGGCTACCAGTACGGCACAGCCGAAGACACGGCGGAGGAGAAGCTCTCGTTCTCTAGGCTGACGTGCGCCGCCTCCGCCATTGACGATGCCACGCCCGAGCTCGGCCAGCTCGTCCCAGGGGGCCCCAAGTACCGGCGGTACAAAGCCGCGTGCACCACGTTCGACGTCTCCGGAGTACAAGTGGTACGTATGCATGTGTTTGCTATTTTTTCGGCAATTATTAATGACGTTTGCAACAGAATCAGTACGCGCGCGATGCAATCCGGCCTTCCGACAGATATTACTTGATCCTTTCCATGATAGCATCGATACGATCGCCTTTCCTAATTAAATACGGATATGATACGCAAGCATTTCATAATAATAATAATGTATATTAATTTTTCCTTTCACGACCAAGCGTGCTTGTCTTCTCTGATCTAATAATCTAACACATTCATGCATGCTTCCTAATAAGTCCTGGCGCCGTCATCGTCCTCCACAGGCACTCCGACTGGTACTCCGCCCCTCGATCCAGGGCCACATGCTCCAGGCGTTGTGCGCCTCTGTGGTCTTCTTAGCGTGCGTCCTGGTGCTGGCGGCCGCCGTGTCGTGCGCCCTCGCGGTGCGGGCGCTGCGGTGGGCGGCGGCACGGGAGATGGCGCTGAACGTCGACCTAGCCCGACAGAAGGAGGCACTGCGGCAGGCGGAGTTCAAGAGCAATGCCTTCGCCAGTGCCAGCCATGACATCCGGTCCGCGCTGTCCGCCATCGCCGGCCTCGTGGACATGTCCCGTCCGGAGGTGCAGTCGGTCCCCGGCATCATGGAAAACCTTGATCAGATGGGTGTCTGCACCAACAAGCTGTTCGGTTAGTCTAGACCATCTGATTATGGAGTTAATAATTTCCATCAGGTTTTGATCATCGTCGTCAAGATAGGAAAGTAGTAATCTTGGTGCAACTAAGAGCAACTCCAATAGTTCTCTAAAAGACTTCTTAAATCAGCATTTTAGAGAGTTTGGCTAAAAATATCTCTCCAACAATTCTCTAAATTAACTTCTTAAATTTAGCCACCACTTCAGATTTAACCTTATTTTGTCCCCAAATGTAGCTATACTATTCCAACTCACGAAAGTATTGTGCCACCATTTTCTTTTGTTTCACGCTATTTTCCCACTGTACTGTCTCCACTACCGGAATCCGTGCCTTTGCCGAGTGCCGAAGGCTTTGCCGAGTGTTTTTTATCGGGCACTCGGCAAAGCAGAATTTGCCGAGTACCGCCCTCGGCAAAGTTCTGCGCTCGGTAAAGAGTTGGTTTACCGAGTGTAGAACACTCGGCACATCCAAGCACTCGGCAAAGACCGCTTTGCCGAGGGTCAAGCACTCGGCAAATACGGCTCTCGGCAAAGGGCCGTTAGCGGCCGTCTACAACTGACGGCCGTCAGTCTTTGCCGAGTGTCAAATATCTGGCACTCGGCAAACAGGGTCTTTGCCGAGTGTCCTATGTAGACACTCGGCAAATCATTTTTTTAATTTTTTTATTTTGGTCACCAAACTTTTTGTGGTATGTTCCTACACTATGTAGACCAACATGTACCATTTTGGGACAATTATAACAGTGTTTTCTATACCTAGTACATTTAGTTTGTTTATTTGAATTTCTTCGGAAAATTCAGATTTGAACTGCAGGTTACTCGAAACTTGGAAAACCGTGCATGCAAAAATGATATTCATGCTACTTAGCACAAGTTACGACCGATTTCAGGAGCGGACCGGAAACTTCGAGCACCATGCTCACTCAACATGACCGTAAACTTGCCATCCAGGTGTTTAAAAATTGTATAAAACATAAACAAAGTCAGAAAATCATGAAACCTGTCCACGTGTCATGATATCATATGTAGAGGCTGTGATAAAAATTTGAAAAAGTTTCGAGAAAGTTGTAACGCACTATGTGTACAAACCTAAGAGATCCACATTGAAACTCTATGATTTCATGTGTGGTTCTCTTAGGTTTCTACACATAATGTCTCACAACTTTCTCCAAACATTCTCAATTTTTTATCACAACCTGTACATATGATATCATGACACGTGGACAAGTTTCATGATTTTCTGACTTTATTTGTGTTTTATACAATTTTTAAACATGTGGATGGCAAGTTCACGGCCATGTTTAGTGAGCATGTTGCTCGAAGTTTTCGGTCCGCTCATGGAATCGGTCGTAACTTATGCTAAGTAACATGAATATCATTTTTTCATGCACGGTTTTCCAAGTTTCGAGTGACCTGCAGTTCAAATTTGAATTTTCCGAAGAAATTCAAATAAACAAACTAAATCTACTAGCTATTTCAAACTCTGTTAAAATTGTCCACAAATGATACATGTAGATCTACATAGTGTAGGAACATACCACAAAAAGTTTGGGAGACAAAATAAAAAAAATACAAATGCACTTTGCCGAGTGTCTAGGGATGACACTCGGCAAAGACTTCTTTGCCGAGTGCTAGATGTGTGACACTCGGCAAAGAGGTAGTAAAGAACCTTTGCCGAGTGTTTTGAACGCTTCGCCGAGTGCTCCAGGCACTCGGCGAAGCGGTTGATTCCGGTAGTGCTCTATTCCCAGAAGGCAAAGATGAGACAAGGATCGGCAGGTTTCAGGATGTTGTAGCAAAATATTCGTGCGAACCTTTGTTGGTAGCTACGGGAAAAATATTCGTGCGATCACAGGTACCACAAAGTAACGATGGCACAAGGCCTCTGACGGTGTAGGGTTTTATACGGGAGTTTTCCTACTCAATTAAAACAGATAGACCCACTAAATACATTTAGATCAGATTTACCTTCCTACGTATCAGAAACTATTGGAGACCAAGTATTTTTGTCCTCCGAAAAATAATTTACCAACTTGCTAAACATCTATTTAGGGAGCTATTTTTTAAAGAACAATTGGAGTTGCTCTAATAAAATATGTTTTCGGTGTTATATATATATATATATATATATATATATATATATATATATATATATATATATATATATATATATATATATATATATATATAATGGTCTACCAGTTAATACTAGCAAAAAATCGTGATCTACTGTATTTGCTAAGCTAAAATAGGAAGGATTAAAACTGCTAGTATATATAGGTCAGCAATTAGAACGTTGTATACTAGGAAAGGCGGCAGCTACAGGGACGGAGTTCGTCGTAGGTGTTTCATCAGTAACCAGGCTACAGATTATCTATCAAATAGGGCTAGCTGTCGTATATTATTTGTAGAACAAATTTAGTAGGTTATGTTGATGGATAAGCTTGATTTGTTTTCTACAGATATTCTAAACTCGGTTCTAGACACAAGCAAGGTGGAGGCGGGGAAGATGCAGTTAGCGGAAGCCGAGTTCACCATGGCGGACGTCCTGCAGGAGTCGGTGGACATGGCCAACGTGACGGGCGTCCAGCGAGGGGTCGAGGTGGTCTGGGACCCCTGCGACTTCTCGGTCTTGAGATGCACAGCCGTCATCGGAGACAGCAAGCGCCTCAAGCAGATCCTGGACAACCTGCTTGGCAACGCCCTCAAGTTCACCGATGAAGGACACGTCGTACTCCGGTGCTGGGCAACCCGGCCGATCGTCGGGAGCAATGTCAGAGCTCCATCAAGGTTTATGCACCCACGACATGCCAGCGGCGGTTCCTTAGGATGCTTCTTCAGGGCACAGGAGGATCCTAGTGACCAAGATCATTTGCAGAATGACCCCAATTTGGTTGAGTTTTACTTTGAAGTGGTTGACACTGGCATTGGGATCCCCAAGGAGAAGAGGATGTCTGTGTTCGAAAACTATGTTCAGGTGAACAATGGCCAAGGAGGCACAGGCTTGGGGCTCGGAATTGTGCAATCCTTTGTAAGTTACCACATCCAATATACGTACAATATACATATATGTATCTCCTGTTCATTTTTCTAATGATCTATGTTGATCATGATCAAAGGTACGTCTGATGGGAGGAGAGATTAGCATCAAGGACAAAGAGCCTGGGGAAAGGGGAACATGCTTCGCATTCAACGTGCTCCTAAAGATAAGCGAGATGCAACAACCTCAAGACATAGAAGAAGGACCATCGGTTCCATCAGGTTCACTGAACCTAGCCTCAGCGTTTCAAGAAGCCAACAACTTCAAGGGTGTGCATTGCATTCTCTACGTTCGTGGGTATGAAACCAGGAGGATCATGCAGACATGGATGGAGAGCATTGGTGTCAAGGTCTGGCTGGTTCCGCAGGCTAAGTTCATCGGCTCCACCTTGGAGAAGGTGCGGAGCAATAGCACAACCATCATTGCCATGGACTACAACAACGCCGACCGATGCTTCAGCTTCAAGGAGAAGGTGAACCAGCTGAGGAACAACACTGGTATCAGGAGAGTCAGCCTTGGGGGGATTCCTTCCGGTATCCTTATTGTCATCGATGTGTCCGGTGGTGAAACGGAAGAAATTTTCCAGGAGATGGCCAAACTTGCCAGAATCAAGCATCAAGCCCCATGCAAAGTTGTTTTGCTCAAGGATATCAAGACCCCTTCCAATGATCTGAGGAGGCTCAAGGACCTAGGTTGCGATCTCGTTTTGCGAAAGCCAGTGCACGGGTCTCGCCTTTTCACTCTCCTTATGACCTTGAGAGACCTCCAGGTTTCAAATGCACAAGCACAGTCTTCTCATGTTGTTGGCCCTGGGATTGCTGGGAACAGCCAGCAGCACGGTTTGCCAGATGTTGTTGTTCCTTGCGTGCAAGAAACTAATGCATCAACTGAATTAGCTTCATGCTTGGCTCAGGAGCAGAAGCCTGAAGATGATAAGCCGCTAAGCGGGATGCAAATCTTGCTGGCTGAAGACACTCTAGTGCTGCAAACAATCCAAAAGAAAGTCCTAAACCAGCTTGGAGCACTTGTCACAGTAGCTCAAAATGGAGCTGTGGCTGTGAACTTGCTCAGAGAAGCTCTTGAGCAAGCCAATGCTTCTAAAGAGGATATAGTGTCCTTGCCCTACCATGTCATCTTAATGGATTGCCAGGTTCGTTCAACCAAAACTTTTTAATTCTACATGTGCAGGCACGCAATGTTGTGTTTGATGAAGTGATGATTGCCTGACACTTGTAGTATTTCTTGTTTGATTTTAGATGCCCGAAATGGATGGCTATGAAGCAACGAAACTCATCCGTGAGGAAGAACAACGCTACGGAATTCACACTCCGATCATCGCATTAACCGCGCATGACATGGAGGAGGATCTGCAGAAGGCTTTTGATGCAGGGATGGATCTTCACCTGACAAAGCCAATATTGCAGAAGAAGATTGTGGAAGCTATTTGCAGTGTTTATAAAGGTCAGAATTGACAATAGCATTTCTGCATCGGGTGCACAACTCAAGAAATCAGTGGTTTCAGTGACTAGGATGGCGATGATCAGAGCTCAAAGTATCCATCTGGTCATTGCATGCAGTTGTAGTGTCTAGTACCCTATGCCTAGAGTTGTCTTTGTACCCTATGCTTAGAGTTTATTAGCATTCGTCGTGTCTTTTATTTCACGCGATGTGACAAAGGGCCATGACCAATAGGTTGTTGTGCCCTGTCAAAATACATGGCGGCATCAGGGTCATTCCTTGACTGAGCGCTAAGCCATAGAGATAAACCCAAAGTTAGTAGCTACACAATGGTACGGTGCGTCAAGTTCCCTGGACTTTACTTCTCATTTGTATTTGTCCTGCCGTCAGTCATAACTAGCTCAGTTGCATTTGACTTTTACTTCTCATCTAAAAATGTATTTTTCATTCTTCTGGAAAGTCAGTGAAATCAATTCTGGTGGTGTTGTCTTAGGGCTCCAACATTTGCACAAGTGTCACGTGGAAACAATTTTTGGTAAATTTTAAGATGCCAATGATACGAAGTTGGAGCATTATACCTGCTCCTTTTTACCTAGCCATAATCACTTCCATTTCCCCATCAGGCAGCTACTAGTAGAGCTAAAAGCACCATGGAGGTTTGCAGTCCCCAAGTCATAAATATTCCTCTGCTTCAGTTTATCATCAGATGCCATGGTGTTAGGCTTGACTTGTGGCACATAAGGTACGACACATTTGGATTTGTCCGTTCCGTCATGCAGGCTCCAATATTATGGTTGAAACTTCCAGTGCTCAATCCTTGATGTAGATGGTCCTGTTTAATTTCATTCGTGTCACGTCTAGAGTTGCCTGCAACTCCCCAAACTGCACGTAGTTTGGATGTCTCCCAGCATCAGGAGCGAGCAACACTGTACTGCAATAACTAGCACCACCATCCTTGTTATTGCTGGATGATGCTGTTAGGCTACCGGATGGACAAACAGGCATGTTTACCAATGCAAAAACTTTGTTCCACCAGTTCTTGTGGTGGCATGGCAATGAACTGCTCATAAGTCTCTGGAGTTCACCAGATAGAGTGTTAGCCAGTGCACTCCCAGAAAACACAACAGACATGTCATTATTTTCTTGTTGGATCCACTTCTGTTGGAGTTGGGGCAGCCCAAGAGATGTGGCCGAACCTTGCCCCAAATGTGCTTGTTGGTCTTCTTGTAAACCGGGAAGCTGAAAGTTGTTTGCATCACCTGCACAACGACTTATTATGCCACTGTTGGTAGCACTTTGCACTGTCATGGCAGGAGCAAGTTCCGGGACCCTGAATGTTGCCGCGCTAGTTCTACCTAGCAAGCCATGTGGGCTGAAGGATGATAGAGCAGCACAGGGTGCAAAAGGTTGATAACCCTGGAGACCTTCAAAGGCTCCCATGTGAAGAAATGAGGGGTCTCTACCTCCAAAAGCGGCAACAATGCTAGCTTGCTGTGACGCCACAACACTTAATCGTTTGAGATAGAGCCTGTATTTCTGCAGATCGCACAACACTATCTTATTAGACATTAACATAAGTATATACCACAATTTATGGTAAGCAACATTTGGTGGTTTGGCTCATGATGCTAGACTCACTTCCCATCAAGGTTTTGGTTCATATACATTCAAGCTACAAATAGATAGAGGAAGTAAAGCTGTGGTAGCAATTAATGCCAGGAGAGCATGCCAATGCCATACCTGAAGATGGCCCGTGACATTTTCCTGGTGAGTTTCTCCACATTCATCAGCTCAAGGATTCTTTTTGGTACAGCTTCTGCAACAACGACAAAATAAAGGAAGAATCACAAATGAGTTGCTGCAATATGTGAGGGCAATAACATAAAGCAAAAGGGAGGGTTGACAGCTCTTAGTTCTTACTACCAATTCCAAGCTGATTGACAACCGCAACAAATTTCCGACCAGTTCGACTGACCAAACAACTCTTGGCTTCTTAGTTGCCTAGGGTTCGTCATCTTCTTGAAAATCATTCTCCCCACCGTTGCTATACTTTCCTTCCTCTTCTTGCTGATCCTCCCACTTTGGTCAGAGGCCCCAACATTAATCTGATTATGGCCATGCCATGAATCCGCGCTTGGTAAGTTGGTTGAAATCTTTGTAGATGTCAAGATTGCTACGCTCGCGCTTACTGAACATCCTTCTCACAACATCCTGCCATATGTTCCTAGGCTGCTCGAAGCGTCTCCCCGTTCACCGACAACACTGCACAAAACGTACATGATTAGCATCCACATTTTACATGTGGAAATAGCATGTATCTCTTCTCCCCTAGGCTCTCCTCAACGGTTCCCGCAACCATCCCCTCCCCTTACTGTGGCGGCTACAGATGCAGATGCAGGGGAACGTTACATCCGTCTGACGATTGCTTCCTTCTTCTTCCTCCCGTTGGCGTGTTCTCGGTGAAGTTTCGTCCGCCGCGACGCCGAAAACGGCTGGGGCGAGGACGCCACCGCGAGCTCGCCCACATTGTCTCTCCCTGTCGCCTGCGCGTCCGGAGGCAGGGAGCCACCAGCGGCGCCCTCCGCCCCTCCCAGACTTGTCCTCGGCACGCGGCCGCAGCGGCGAACCGATTCGAACGTGGCGGTGAACTTCAACTGCTCGGCGTGGAAGAGGTTGTGCTGGGCTCTCAGTCGCGACCAAGGTCTGTCTCGCGGCTAACCTGCAGCTCTCGAAGCTGGGGCCGGAAGGTGGTCATATGCAAGCTGCAGGGCGCGTCGTCTTCCACGACGGGTGTCTCATCCGCTCCATGCCACTAGCACATTCATCGACCACCTTGGAGACGAGGAAGAAAATTGTTGACGCTGATGCGGGCGCCAATCACTGCAATGAGAACTGGCGGCGGTGTTCTCTCCACAGGCGCGGATGGTCCACGGCCACGGGCCGGACGGTCCGCGACCTGGCACAGGGCTCGGTTCCCTGCCTAACAAGCCGGACGGTCCGCGCCTATAGGTCAGACGGTCCACGCGTGCGCAGGGGCGACGAGGTTCGTCGGCGGCGCCTGAATCTCGGTTCCGGGAGGGACCCCGTCGGGGAAGAGAGATCTTAGGTGTTGTCTAGGCTCGGCAGGCCGACCTAGACACCTCTAATCGACGTAGAGCCGAAGAGAAGCGGATAATTTGGTGATTAGAGGACTGGACTAGAACTACTCATAAATGTACAAGATAAATGTAAATTGTATTGATTGTAGATTCAATTGTTCATATTTAATCGGCTGTATTCCTCTGTATTTATAGAGGAGGTGGGCTGGACCCGTTACAAACAAATCTCCC
This sequence comes from Zea luxurians, assembly GCA_029449295.1. NCBI lineage: Eukaryota > Viridiplantae > Streptophyta > Magnoliopsida > Poales > Poaceae > Zea > Zea luxurians. The sequence continues at coordinate 3,153,169 of JAOPSE010000005.1, read as the reverse complement.
GAGTTAATTCCACGAATCTAGTCAACAACCATAGCAATAAACTCGGAACCCTAATGGCTCTGCGCGCGCGGACCGTCCGACAGCTTAATTTGGCGCCCAACATATGCCCCCTGGCTTTTGGTGGAGCTGAGCGAACCAAAAGCAACTAACACGATGCAACCACATAGGTTTCCTAAGGCATCTTGCCACATACTGGGATGATATTGCTTGAGAAAACGTATGTTTAATGCTTTAGGCAAGTCTTTGCCTTATAATGTTTGTAACAAGTAGACGTTACCGGACATCACCTGCGTGCCTTCCCAGCTTGGCGACCACTTCCCAAACTTCCGATCTTTGCTCCTTAGAGGCAGGACAATCTTCCATACCAGGTCCCCTACCTGGAACGATTTAGCCTTGACCTTCTTGCTGTAAGCTTTAGCGACCATGATCTTGTCCTTTTCTATTTCTCATAAGGCTGTCAATCTCTTGTCGGTCACTTCATCAATATTGTCCATCATTGAATTATAATAATCACCGATAGTCAGATCATTTTGCTTGGCGAACCTGACAGCATTTGAACTTATCTCTACAGGTAACACTGCTTCCTGCCCATATACAAGTTCAAACGGAGATACTTTAGTAGCACGGTGTTTAGATATTCTATAAGCCCATAAAGCTTCAGACAAAATCCTATACCAATGCTTAGGATGATAAGATATCTTCTTTTTTATCAGGCTAATCAATGTCCTATTACTAGACTCGGCCTATCCATTGGCCTGAGCATAATATGGAGATGAATTGAGTAACTTAATTCTATATAATTCAGCAAACTCACGTACCTCCTTTGACATAAAAGAAGCCCCTTAGTCTGTAGTAAAAGTTTGGGGAATACCAAATCTATGAATAATATGCTCAGTTATGAACTCAATTACCTTCCTGTGTGTCATGTTCTTCAGAGTAACGACTTCAGTCCATTTAGTAAAGTAGTCAGTGGCAACTAACACGAACCGATGCCCTTTTGATGATGAAGGATGAATTTCTCCTATAAAGTCCAATCTCCATCCTCTGAAAGGCCAAGGCTTGATGATTGGATGTAATTCGGCTACAGGGACCAATTGTAAGTCGCCGAATTTTTGACATACTTGGTATACTTTTTAGTACTTGAAACAATCAGCTATCATGTAAGGCCAATAGAAGCAAGACCTTTGCAACAACCACTTCATCTTTGGAGCTGATTGATGGGTACCACAAATCCCTTCATGTACTTCGGCCATGGCTAAATAGACCTAGGCCCAAGCATTTAAGCAGTACGTCGTTGACTGTTCAAAGGTAAAGTTCATCACTCATTAAAACATACTTGAAAGTTGTACGCCGAACGTTCCTATCCGTCCTAAAACTGGGATTTCGTAGATAATTAATTATAGGTGTCCTCCAATCGCTTGCATCAGCTTCATTACTAGCCGAATCAATCAGGAGAACTATCCTGGCAACCCCGGACGGTTCGAAGCCCTCACCCAAACGGTCCGCGACCTGGGGAATTGGCCCTGTATTGGTTATCAGATTTTCGGTGTTGTGAAATTTCCTTTGCTTTATCCGATAACCTGATGCATCTTGTTCCAAATTGTTAGCTCTGTGATTCTCAACTCTAGAGATGTGTCGAATGTTGAATTCGTCAAAAGAATGAATTATACCCCAACATTTTTCAAGGTAACTGTTTATAGTACCATCAAAGAATTGATACTCTTATAATACTTGTTGGACAACCAGTTGAGAATCACCAAATGCCATCACATGTTTTACTCCCATACAACTTAACAGCTCCAAGCCGAACAAAAGGGCCTCATATTTGGCTTGATTGTTAGTGCAATAAGTTTTTAATCATCTAGAGAAGTCGAAAGAGACATTACTTGGTGAAACAAGCACGATGCTAATTCCTTGTCCTTCATTGCAAACCGATTCATCAGAATATAAAATCCAGGGAGTAACAGTGAGGTATGATATGTCTAGTTTATGAGTATAATCAATCCGATGTTCTACAATAAAGTCTACTATGACCTGACCTTTCATAGATTTCAATGGCTCGTAAGTCAAGTCATATTCTATGAGTGCATAAGCCCATTTACCAATTCTACCACTCATAATCGGGTTTTGCAACATGTATTTGATCACATTGGTTTGACCGGCAACGGTGCAATGACTAGACAGTAAATAACATCTACACTTGGTGCATGCATAAAACATGCATAAGCATAACTTCTCTATATAAGTGTACCTCGTTTCAGCATCCACCAGCCTCCGACTTAGGTAGGTTACCACATGCTCCTTTCCTTCGGTCTTTTGCATCAGAACAACTCCAACAACCTTATCTTCAGCTGCAATGTATAATCTGAATGGTACTCCTACCTGTGGCGCTTTTAATACGGGAGCCAAAGACAAATACTTTCTGATGAGATCAAACGCTTCCTGATGTTCTACCCCCCAGGTGAATTCAGCATCATTTTTAAGCCGAAGGATAGGAGTGAAGGCATCAATTTTCCCAGTTAGGTTAGAAATAAACCTCCGTAAATAATTTATCTTTCCGAGGAACTTCTGCACTTCAAGCTTACAGGTCGGAGGTCCCACATTCCAGATGGATTTAATTCGGTCAGGGTCTATCTCTATACCATGTTCATGAATGATGAACCCTAAGAACTTACCAGCCGACACTCCAAAAGCACATTTACGTGGGTTCATTTTCAGACCATGCCGACACATTTTATCAAAGGCTTTGCGCAAATCAGCTATATGAGAACTAAACTCAGCCGATTTGACTACAATATCATCAATGTAGACTTTCACAGTGTTTTCCAACAGCTCGTGAAAGATCAAATTCATAGCCCTCTGATAAGTAGCACCAGCATTTTTCAGACCAAATATCATGACAACCCACTCAAATAAACCAATGAAGCCTGGACATATAAAGGCCGTTTTAGATGCATCTTCTTCGACCATGAAAATCTGATTATATCTAGCATTACCGTCAAGAAAGCTAATAATTCAATTTCCTGACATATTATTGATCAACGTGTCGGCTATGGGCATGGGATATTCATCTTTAGGAGTTGCTCTATTCAAATTGCGAAAATCAATGCATACTCTGAGCTTACCTGATTCTTTCTTCTCCACCGGCACAATATTTGAGACCCACTCTACGTATCCGCAAGGTCTAATAAAATTAGCTTCTAGCAGCCAGTGAATTTCGTCCTTTATTAGTGGGAGAAGGTCTGGACGAAATGTTCTAGCTTTCTGCTTGAAAGGTCTGAAATCGGACTTAATGGGCAGCCGATGCTCTACTATCTCACGGCTTAATGATAGCATCTCAGTGTAGTTCCAAGCAATCAGAATATTCTTTCAATAGACCGATCATTTCATCACTAGGATCGGTCTCCAGGGTCTTGTTCACAAAAGTCGGCCTTGGAGTTTTACCATCCCCTATATCGATCTGCTCCAAAGGATCGGTAGATGTAAACCCCTGTCCTAATTTGTCGAGATCTCTGAATGCCTCTATTACGTCTCCCACAGGGGAATTAGACGATCTCTGTGTGATGGCGGACCGTCCGGTCTCGAGAGTTGGATCGTCTGCGACACTGGTTTTATGCTGTGGTGACTGCTCGGCCTTAAAAGCTGAACTGTTCTGCGACAGAACGGACCGTCTGGTCTCAGAGGTCAGACCGTCCGCGACTAGGGACTGATTCATTCTGTGTGTACTCATCATTTAAACTTTATTTAGGATTTAGCCGATTCTCCATCGGCTCTAGCATTACAGGAATGAAACCCTTTTTATCTATACTTATGAACTGATAATCAGAAAAATCTACTCCTGTGAGACACGTAGCAGTCTCATAGGTCAAAGTACAGGGGCATCGGCCATAGCGATACAGGCCGATGCTTCAACATGTACTTGTTCTACATCATCGCCTACCCATTGTAGTAACATTTGATGTAACATAGAAGGTACACATTGGTTAGCATGAATCCAATCTCTGCCTAGGATTAGACTGTAATTTCCTCCTACATCAGCAACGAAGAATGCAACAACAAGGGTCTTAGTCTCGATGGTTAACTCAACGGACGTGACTCCCTTGGCTTTGATCGAACTATCAGTTCCAACACCGCTAAGGGTCATATTGGTCTTGACAAGTTCGTCATCTTGTTTACCTAGTTTTCTGTATAATGAATAAGGCATTAGATTTACGGTCGCCCTCCGTCTACCAACATTTTAGCAATCGGTATCCCATCAATGTTACCACACACGAAGAGCGGCTTCAAATGATTTAACAATTCCTTTGGTTTAGTGAAGGCGGCCTCTTTAGGACCAAAGTCGAACTGAGCAACGACAGGTTCATCGTTGCCGACAATAGTACAATCAGCGGAGAATGTAATAACATTTACGTCCATACCTGGGTGCTCAGGAGAAGCTTCGTAGTCGACCAGGTCTTCCCCCAGTAGGTCGTCCTCCTCCATGGATGTCGACACATCGTTGGAGGTGTCCTGGTGTAATGCCGACGGTTCGGACTCAGGGGTCGGTCAGTCTGTGCCCTGTGCAGACGGTTCGCCATATTTGCAGAGAGCTGTGGAGTTGTTGTCTCATTCCTTGCCTCCGTGGTCGTTTGACTTATTTCAATGGCCTTTGGCCTCCATCTCTTTTGTGGTGGCGGGTACTGAGGATGTGTGTCATTGAATATCTTTTCCACCTCCTTTTCCTGGCTCTCCTTTGCTCTCAAGCGTTGTAATTTTCGCTTTTGGGACCGTGTCAATCCCGATGGGCACCATCGAGGCATGGAGTATTTTGGATTGGCTATTTTGATGGCTGTTGTATCTTCTTTTTTGTTTGTGTTGGCCGATTCACCAAAAATCATCGGCCCTTCATTATTTTCCTGTACGATGACATCTATTATACCTATTTTGATGATGTCCTTTTTTGTCATTCTCTTGGTTGCTGCAGTTATATGCCCCCTGCCGGATTAGTCGGCCTTGCGGCCGAGTAGTCCAGCAATCTTCCCAAGTCTACTTTATCATGACTTAGTTATCAACTAGTAACTTAAGGTTGATTGAAGTTAACTAACTATTAGACTCTTACAATTTTACTCTACCAATTGTGAGAAGTGTACCCATTTAGGAAGACTTAACCATGCATCATTCATTATACCATTTATTTACTTCTAAATTTTTACTAACTCTTCTTATAATTATAAAATGGGTGTTATTTTACCACCATATGAAACTATCTAATTTGAGGCTGGAATTTTTATGAGGCATAGGTAATAACAAATTATGACTAATGTACAAATTGTTAATGCAATAAAGCATGTGAGAGCAAGTTAAATCTAAAACTAATTACTTTCTGTGGATGCATGACCATATTAAGTTTTCTTAGGCTACTATAATATCATACAAGGATAGTGAAACGTCATTTTCCATTTTTACATCTATATATTATATTTAAATCATTTAAAACTACTTAATGTGCATCAAGCAAGTTAAATCACTAACTCAGAGATACATGCACCATAATTCTTGAAATTTTTACCACTAACCAAGCATCACACAGAGACTCTACTGTAAAAAGTTCAAGTCATTTCGAGCAATCGAGCCATAGGTCCAAAAATAACAAGCAAATCAATCATCGTTTTTCTTTTTAACATGATTTAATTAACAAACCAAGAAAATGGTAAACAAATATGGGTTTTATATTTTTATTAGCTAGAGTATGATACCATCTAACTAACAAAACAAGTCTCATCATTTTTAGATTTTTAAAATTAAAACTATGGAGAGAAGCAAGTTCATTTATTTTCTAAACCACTTTTCAACAATGAATTTCTACAGCCAAATATTTTTACTAAAACATGCCAACATATAGATCCACTGGGTAGATAATTTTATAACAAGGCAAACAAAAACGTTTCATGATTTTTAGAGCTACCAAAAAAGAGAATTTGTTTGGTGATTTAGTTGAGTGCTCTTGTGCGAGCAAACTGAAATTCCTGCGTGTACAATTTTGGTTGTGCGATTAATATAGTTAAGTGTGTTTTCTGTATATATGTGCTATATAAAAGTTGTAGTTCACTTGTGTATCTAGCTCTTCCTAAAAATTCATGAGCTAAGAATTAATGGTTTAGAAATTATGCTTTTCACAAGTTCAGTAACTGAATCTATCCAATTTATGTACAGATTTCAGAGATTGCAATGTTTTCTTAAGATTATGTTAGAATCAGTTCTCAATTATCATAATAATGTTGTAGATAACGTTCTTATCTTGTTTGTGTTAAAATTTTGTAACCATAGGTCTGATAGTTTAAGAGTTATGAATTTTCCAATATGATTGATGTGTTCTGTTTAATGTCGGGACAGATTTTGAAAACTGTATTGTTTGGGTTGATTAATATTGGAACCACTTCTTAGTGATTATAAAAGTTATGTAGTACTTTTATTAAGCTTTCCAAAAAGTCTTAAATCATCCTTTTTTGATGTCTAAAGGTCGAATTATAGAAGTTTGCATTGTGAAGACTGAATTTGTCCAGTTCTGGACAGCGAGGCCTTCATAGTGTCTTTTACCATATATACATATTAAACCAACCTGAGTTGTTTATAAATGATTGGTATACAATTTCATTATCCTTCCAGAAAATCTAGGATCAATTGATTTGGATGCCTGAGTCATTAGTTATGAATTTTTGAAGTCACAAGTATGAATCTGTCCAAATCTGGACAGAGCTGTCGTTTATCACTATTTAACCTTGCTAAGTGTCTAATCACTTTGAGATGAAAATACCAAAGTTGTAGAGCGATTCTTAAGGTTTCCAGAAAGTATTTGTTCACTATTTTTGGATAAATATCTTGTAAGTTATAACTGAAACAAGCAACTGATGTGCTGTTGTCCTAAACATGTCGAGTGTGATTGATTGGTCTACTCTGGTGTGTTGTCTTGAGTCAATTGCTTGCTTGTTTGATCTTGATTGCATGAAGTAATAATGATAGTCACTGTTGAATTAATGTGGAACTCGCCCATATTAATATTCAATAATAGTCAATGCTATAGGCCCACTTTAATGCTACGGTATACTAATACTTTATTACCATACCAGAAGTTCAAGAGACAATTCACTCAACTTAAATAGATGGACCATTGGTGCATCAATTGAGAAGATGAGAAAAGGATGAAGGACCGCCACACACGCGCGTCGTCGGCCGGGCCGTGGCTATGGCTGTGATCGTGGTAGATCGGACCTTGGTCCGAATATTCCTTCCTAATGGTTGCGCATTTTGCCTAGAGTAATGACTATTCATTACTGTCGTACTTTACTGGTTGTTATGGCTAGTAACAAACAAGCTGTAATATCTGTCAGCTAGTAACGGTGGCTGGCTGTAATGATAGCTCTCATGGCGACTGTTATTGTCCGTTGGCCTTCCTCTGCGTTACTACAACAGTACCAGAGAACACACGTACAATTCTCAGACGCGTTGTGTACAACCCATCCCCGTCCCACCTTCTGCGAGCACTGAGAGTGTGGGAGAGCAGGCCTCTGAAATCGTCGTCCGTAGAGAGACACTTGCACGGGTGTGCTGGCAATCAGGTTTTTGGGGAGCGTACTTCCGACTGCTCGCTTCATCCGCTCGACCAGCACTGATCAAGCTCCTCGTCGCTGGCGCCGTTCAAGGGACTGCACTGCATATATCTGCCTGCGTCGACTGTGTACGACTACATCGAACAGACGCACAAGATGTCTCATGTGAATGGAGTCACAAATGCCTTGAGCATCGGTCCCTCCGTAGGGTACACACTGTTCTTAGTTTTTATGCATATTATAATGTTGTTTACTGCTTATGTGAGTAGTGATACACATATGGACATACATGTCGTCACATACATCACTGTGATTTTCTGGATTAAACTAAAACTGAAAATGCCTATTTATCCAACAATCCAAAAACCTGATATTAGACATTTTTCTATTAGTGGTTTTGCTGCTGCGTTAAAACCAAGTGAACCTTTCGATGGGACATTTTACAAGAGTTGGCGTAGTAAGATTATGGTTGACTGCAATGAACTTCTATCACGCCGCACAGGGAAACCCGAACAGTTCACTCTCGAGGAGGAGAGAATGTTCGACGTTGCCGATAACCTGTTTCGAGGTGTCGTGATTGGCACTCTTGCCAACACGTATGTTGATTCTTATCTAACGTGCACATCTGCAAAAGAGTTATGGGACGCATTAAATGACAAGTTCGGTGTTTCTAATGTTGGTAGCGAGCTGTACATCATGGAGCAGCTGTTTGACTACAAGATGGTTGAGAACCGTCCTGTAGTTGAACAGGCTCATGAAATACTGGCACTAGCTAAGGAACTCGAACAGTTCCCATGTGTCTTGCCTGACAAGTTCGTGGCTGGCGGTATTATCGCTAAGTTGCCACCTTTTTGGACGGATTTTGCTACCACTCTAAAACATAAGAGACAAGAGTTTAGCGGGCTGAGCTTATCGGGTCTCTTGATGTTGAGGAGAGGGCGAGAGCAAAAGACACTCGTGGAAAAGGAGTTGAGATTTCTAGTGCCAATATGGTACAAAAGAAGAACTCCAATGCGTCACATAATAGTAAAAAGAAGAACAAGCAACAAAATGCCACAAAGCCCAAGGAGGCAGCCTCGTTTAAAAGGAAGAACAAAGGAGCTGGTTGCTTTGTTTGCGGGAGTACTGATCACTGGGCAAGCGCTTGTCCAGACCGCAAATTCAAGCAAGAGAAAAAACCAGCTCAAGAGAAGAAAACAACAAACATGGTTGTTAGCGAGACCACAGAAGGAACATCGGGGTATGGTAATCTTTTACCTACTGTTCTTTCAGTTTGTCAATCCCCTGAGTGGTGTGCTAACACTGGTGCTAACATTCATGTGTGTGCTAATATTTCTTTATTTTCTTCTTATCAGTGCAAAGGGGCTAGAGCCTTGCTGATGGGGAACGGATCACATGTGTGTGTTCTTGGTGTTGGTACAATCATTCTGAAGTTTACATCGGAAAAGATGGTGCTATTGAAGAACGTGCAGCATGTCCCCTCCGTCAAAAAGAATCTTGTTAGTAGCTCATTGCTATGTCGGGATGGCTATAAACTTGTGTTTGAGTCCAATAAATGTATATTGTCAAAGTATGGGACATTTGTTGGAAAAGGCTATGACAGTGGAGGCTTGTTCCGCTTATCTCTGCATGATGTGTGTAATAAGTCTGTGAACAATGTGATTTCGAATGAGTCGTATATTTGGCATTCACGACTCTATCACATCAATTTTGGTTGTGTGTCGTGGTTAGCAAATTTAAATTTAATCTCGAAATTTGATTTAGTCAAAGGTTCTAAGTGACAGGTGTGCGTGCAATCTAAGCAACCTCGCAAGCTTCATAAGGATGCAGAGGCGAGGAACTTGGCACCACTAGACTTAATGCATTCCGATTTATGTGAGATTAACGAAATATTGACTAAGGGAGGCAAACGATATTTTATTATTTTTATCGATGATTCCACCAGATTTTGTTAAAGATGAAGCTTTGCATTATTTTAAGACCTACAAAGCTGAAGTAGAAAATCAACTCGAAAGGAAAATTAAACAGTTAAGGTCTGATCGTGGTGGAGAATATTTTTCAGGTGATTTTTTTGATTTTTGTGTGGAACATGGTATTATTCATGAGAGGACACCGCCATACTCACCACATTCCAATGGGGTTGCTGAGAGAAAGAACCATACTCTAACTGATTTGGTTAATGCCATGTTAGAGACATCAGGACTATCTAAGGAATGGTGGGGTGAGGCGATCTTGATAGCATGTCATGTCCTGAATAAATTTCCCACAAAGAACAAAGAAATCACACCATTCGAGGAATGGGAAAAGAGGAAATTAAATATCTCCTATTTGTACGCCTGGGGTTGTTTGGCTAAAGTGAATGTTCCAATTAACAAGAAGCACACATTAGGACCGAAAACTGTTGATTGTGTTTTCCTTGGGTATGCTTTTCATAACATTGGATATAGGTTATTAATTACAAACTCTAGAGTACCGGACATGTTGGTAGGTACTATTATGGAGTCCAGAGATGCTATGTTCTTTGAGGACGATTTTCCCATGAAAGTTACACATAATACATCTAGTGATGAACCAACGATACCCCATGAGCATTTTATTCTGGTAGAACACACTGAGGAATCCCATATACATAATCCAGTGGAAGATGACAATGTATCAACTCGAAAGAGTAAGAGACCAAGGATTGCAAAGTCCTTTGGTGATGATTACATTGTATATCTCGTGGATGACACCCCAAGTACCATTGAAGAGGCATATTCCTCTCCTGGTGCTGACTTTGGAAGGAAGCAATAAGGAGTGAGATGCATTCTATTATGTCTAATGAAACTTGGGAGGTCGTTGAGTGTCCTTTGGGTGTAAGCCCATTGGGAGTAAATGGGTGTTCAAGAAAAAGCTTAGGCTTAATGGTACTATTGAAAGGTACAAGGCGAGGCTTATAATTAAAGGCTATTCACAGAAAAAAGGTGAGGATTTATTTGATACTTATTCACCTGTGGCCCGAGTGACCACAATTCGTGTGCTACGTTCTCTGGCTGTCTCTCATGGTCTTCTCGTCCATCAAATGGAGGTTAAGACAACATTCCTTAATGGAGAGCTAGATGAGGAAATCTAAATGGAGCAGCCAGCTGGGTTTGTAGCAAACGGTCAAGAAGGCATGGTGTGTAAGTTATTGAAATCTTTATATGGCCTAAAACAAGCACCTAAGAAATGGCATGAAAAGTTCGATAGAACTTTGACATCTGCCGGCTTTGTTGTGAACAAAGTAAACAAATGTGTATACTCTCGATATTGTGGGGGCGATGGAGTAATTTTACGCCTGTATGTTGATGACATTCTAATCTTGGGGACGAGTCTTGATGTGATGAAAGAGACAAAAGACTTTCTGTCCAATAATTTTAAAATGCAAGATTTGGTAGAAGCTGATGTTATTCTTAACATTAAGCTACTGAGGGAAGGCAATGGTGGGGTCACACTTGTGCAATCCCACTATGTGGAAAAGGTTTTGAGTCGCTTTGGTTATAGCGAATGTGAACCTGCTCCAACACCTTATGATCCTAGTAAGTTATTGAAGAAAAAATCAAAGGATAGCTAGGGATCAATTGCGATATTCCCAAATAATTGGTTCACTCATGTACTTAGCTAGCGCTACGAGGCCTGACATCTCGTTTGCTGTGAGCAAACTTAGCCGGTTTGTTTCAAATCCAGGAGATGATCACTGACGAGCTCTTGAGAGAGTTCTGCGCTATAAAAAGGTACTATGAGTTTAGGCATCCATTATACCGGGTACCCAACAGTACTGGAGGGTTATTATGATGCAAATTGGATATCTGATGCTGATGAGATATATGCCACAAGTGGATATGTGTTTTCACTTGGAGGTGGCACTGTTTCATGGAAGTCTTGTAAGCAGACCATCTTAACGAGGTCGGCTATGGAAGCAGAACTCACAGCATTAGATACCGCTTCAGTTGAGGATGAGTGGCTTTGTGAACTCTTTATGGATTTACCGGTGGTTGAAAAACTTGTGCCGGCTATTTCTATGAACTGTGATAATAAAGATAAACAATTCTAAGGATAATATGAAGTCGACAAGGCACATAAAGAGGCGGTTAAAATCTGTCAGGAAATTGAGAAACTCCGGAGTAATAGCGTTGGACTATGTCCATACGTCTAAAAATATGGCAGATCAATTTACTAAGGGGTTATCACGTAGTGTGATAGATAGTGCATCGAGTGAGATGGGCCTGAGACCCACCTAAAGTTTATCATAGTGGTAACCTATTCTATGTGATCGGATATCCTATGAATTAGAATGGTGAAACAAGCTAGTGGTAGACTGAGAGGAAAGACCCTTAATAAGGTTCATTTCAGATACACATCTTTCCTTACTGTAAGGTAGGTTGGTGTTTACACCTTAATATGTTCCAAGTGGCTTTGTAAAGCAAAGATGTTGTCCTACAGAACATCTTTAGAGGAACATACCTATATGGGTTGACTGCTAGTCACAGTTTATGAGATCTAGGTGGTCTCTAGATACCCATGAAAGGCTATGGAGTTTGACTTATATGCTCCAACCAGAGGGGATGCGCTTGGCAACCTAGTACTGGTAAAGAGTTTAGATAAATCTTATTCCACGCAAAAATGCCAATTCAAGGCCTAGTCCATTATGGAGTTGTGGTCAAGTGTAGTCTAGATTCTAGGTGGATGTTCAACTTAACAGTCTCCATCGAAACACTAGTATATCAAACGTTTGAGATGACGAGAGCAATTTAGTGTGACTTAGCATTTGGTGGGGATTGTTGAATTAATGTGGGTCTGACCTATATTAATATTCAATAATAGTCAATGCTAGAGGCCCACTTTAATGCTACAGTGTACTGGTACTTTAGTACCATACCGGAAGTTTAAGGGACAATTCACTCAACTTAAATAGTTGTACCATTGATGCATCTATTGAGAAGCTGAGAGAAGGATGAAGGACTGCCACACGCGCGCGCGCCGCTGGCTGGGCCGGGCCGTGGCCATAGCCGTGGCCGTGGTAGATCGGACCTTGGTCCGAATATTCCTTCCTAATAGTTATGCATTTTGCCTAGAGTAATGACTGTCCATTACTGTCGTATGTTACTGGCCGTTTTCTGTGTTATGGCTAGTAACAGACGAGTTGTAATGACTGTCAGTTAGTAACGGACATCACTTATGGCATCAGTTTCTGGCTGGCTGTAACGGTAGCTCTGATGGCGATCGTTACAATCCGTTGGCCTCCCTCTGCGCGTGTATATATATGAGGAGGAGAGGCTGCTTCTGGTTACGACAACAGTACTAGAGAACACACGTACAATTCTCAGACGCGTTGCGTACAACCCATCCCTGTTCCACCTTCTTCGAGCATAGAGAGTATGGGAGAGCAGGCCTCCGAAATCACCGTATGCTAAGATACACTTGCAGGGTGTGCGGGCGATCAGGTTTTTGGGGAGCGTACTCGTCACTGCTCACTTCATCCGCTCGACCACCACTGATCAAGCTCCTCATCGCCAGCGCCGTTCGAGGGACTGCACTGCGTACATCTGCCTGTGTCGACTGTGTATGACTACATCGAACATACACACGAGATGACTCGTGTGAATGGAGCCACTAATGCCTTGAGCATCAGTCCCTCCGTAGTGTACACACTGTTCTTAGTTTTTGTGCATATTTTAATGTTGTTTACTACTTATGTGAGTAGTGATACACATATGCACGTACATGTCATCACATACATCACTGTGATTTTCTGGATTAAATTAAAACTACAAATGTCTATTTATCCAACAGTAACTATTATAATTGAGGATATATATATATAAAAGTAACTAGTACACGTCTCACTAAGTTAGTAAACTATGTTGGTTAAGGTTTAATAAGTAGCTTAGCTTAGTCAACCCCTAGCAAGTGTGGTTCTATGTTCGAAGAAACAAAATAAATAATGTACCCTCTTAGCTTTCTGCTAGTCACGTATGCTACTAAGAAACCAACCTCATTAAAGTAGTATACTATGTATTTATGATTAAAGTGCCTCCTTCCGAGTGTTCTCTCAGGTGTGTGCCTACATTAGAATATTGTGAATGATTGTAAAACCCGATTAAGTAACTATTCCTTTTTAATTAAGTCTGTCTATATATGAGTCATAGCAAATTAGGTGTACTTAACTAGTTTAATTATAAAGTAACCAATGAATCATTAAAGTGAATGTGGAAAATGCTCGTACTTATGATGTTATGGTTGCAATGGATAATTATAGGAAGTGTTCGTTGTTTTCCAGTGATGTTTGATTACACGTGCCTGATGACGTGTAGATAGCTAGCGCTAGTTTGTGTGTTTGTTCACGATGTCTCGCTATTTAGTGTTTAGTTCGCTACTGTCTATTTTGGGATTGTCATGTGATATTTTCGTTATATTCATACATATGCATCATGTATCTCATTTAGGACCGAGAGATGATGATCGTGCAAGTGATGTGGTGCCAACCACAAGATGAAGTTGATGGACAACCCGAAAAAGGATGGACTTAACCAGTGGATGCTCGCCAAGCGAGTGTCATCTAACAAACACTATCTAGTGTTGGATTCCAGGCAAGCCTCGGTTTTATGCATAACCGTTTATATATGCTATTTTACTACACTTAATGTTTGTAGGCTTATACTGTGCACTTAAGTGTAGGAGTTGTTTGAAACCCTAGCTCCATGAACTCAGGTTTCCTTTTGAGATGGATACTAGTATGCTAGGTCGAGTAGCTACTATACTAATTGAGGATCTCGGTAGAAGTCGAGTGATTTTTCTAGCACTGGCGAGAGGTCAGGAATTGATTGTATCCACTTTGAAATTGGAACTATGATTGGTCTATGGACAAGGATCCATGGGGATGCCTTGTCTACGAGATGAAACTGGAATAAGGATTAATGTGTGGTACTGTGTGTCAAGCGTTTGAAAGTACTAAACACATACCGAGAAATATGGTAAATTGGTAAGCCTTGTACCTGAGTGAACCTACCAGCGAACATACCTTCCCACGTGTTCATGAGACAGGGTCTCCCATTCCGGTTATGGTGGGTACAAGTGCGATCACTGCATGGCGGCGACTGGGGTCAGTGGAGCATTGTATGTCAATGATAGTGGGCCCTGATCTGCTGCCGGGGAATCGATGGGGATGGTTGACGTGGGTGGGGACAGAGTGCTCCTATATGTCCTGTGTTTAGGTTTCCCTTGCAAGGTTAAAAACTCGATTTGAATCGTCTGCTTCTCGCAACTTATGAGACTGCTTGATACTTGCTGCTACATCGAGTAAGAAGTGAAATGAGTTTTCATGCGATAAAGTGTTGCTTGCAACAAGTGTTTGTTACCATGTATGTTTAGAAGGATGAAACCTAGCTTAAGGAATATTATTAAACTTGCAAAAGCTAAAATTTGATTTTAGACTCAACTAGTGCTTTTGGCAAACCAAACCCCTAAGCCAAATAGCTTCATGGTCTAGAGGTAGAGGAGTAGACTCCTCACACCGGGTAAGTCTAACTGAGTATTTGTATACTCAGCCTTGCTTGTGGCATAATTTTTATAAGTACCCTTGAGGAGGACATGGTCTCTGGGTTGACTTGGCCGTCCACCCTGCCACCGGGTTGGATAGTCGAGTGGAACCCCACCTCAGCAAGTGATGACTAGGAGGAGTGATGGACCAGGCTTCGCCTCACTTCTTATTTATCGTTAGTTAAATTCCGCTGCATCAAGAACAATGTACTCTTTTCAAACTCCAATGATGATGTAATAACTTTAAGTACTTGTTTAAATTGTGGTATTATGCTTTATTGTATTTCTCTGTGTCTCACCTTTGTGTGAGAAATTGGTACTCGATCCCTGGGTAAGTGGCTTCAATCGGACTAGATCCAAGGAATTGATAGTTTATTCTGTCTTAAGTCTGGGTCATTGCCCTTGGGGTGAGACTAAGGCACTTAAGGTGGAATAATCTGGTCAGTTCTGCCACAGCTGGTATCAGAACGAGTACCACTTTAGAGAAGTCAATAAGTCATTATTACCAATCTTTTCAAAAGTAAAACTTGCTTAGAAACCAAGTTGGATAGATGTCAGGGCAATAAGGATAGACCTAGGACGTGAAGCTTTAGGAAATAGATGGGTATCTAGGTGGCTATTTATATAGGCCATAAAGGGTACTACTACTATTAGGAAGGATGCTGTAGCAAGTACCCGAAAAGTAGTTAGGACTGAGAAGGCGCCTAGAATGAGCATGCATATTGTCGCATCATTGTCTCTTGTGCATCAACATGCTTCTCTTACCTTCACTCCAACAACAATAAATTGGGAATAATGTGATGTACTAATTGTTGGGGACTTGTTCTCAAGTGCTATGAATTAAGAACAAGGCAACACAAAAGGTTAAAGGTTAAAGCCCTTCGTCCTTCGAAGCATTATTTCTCTTAGAATATAATGATCTTCAGACGAAGGTCATGAAGGACATACCTTCATCATCGCAGTATATGTTAATAAAAGGAGAAGCATGCAAGATATAAGAGACAACATGAACAATTGTATAGCATTATTAATCCATTTTCATTTTATTATTATGAAGAAATAGAGACAATATTAAATTACAAATGTACCTTCGGCTTGACAGAAGGTAAAAGTACAAGTATGACGCACAAGCAAGTACAAGTCAGCGTGAACAGTACGGGGTACTATACATCTATTTATAGGCACAGGGCGTAGCCTGTGTAAATTTACATTCATGCCCTTCATATTTACTATTGACTTATGGACAATCCAATAGGGACTAGATAGCCTTTTCCTCTTTAAGTCGGTTCCTTTTTCCACCATTGCGCCGAAGCTCCCTCACGCCTAGCTTCGGAGCAACATCAGTCTTCTTCTCGACCACGCTTTTCTCATTGTATGTGGTTTTAATCCGAGTCCGAAGGTACCTGTTCACGTGTTACACTTGGAAAACATTGTTAAATCATGTTTTTGAGGACCTTCGGAGGACGAAGGCCCCAACAGTAGCCCCTCACAGTATTAATTTGTTTAAGATAACGAATTCAGACTGTGACATGGACGAAGGCCTTATGCCGAAGGTCCGAAAAAACACCTTCCCTTTGCTAGAATAGCAACAGTCAATGACAGATGGGACCCTCCAATTTGGAGCGTGCCGAGCGTATAAATAAGAACTCGCACCAACCACATTTGGTACGCTGCTTGTGCCATTTGCTTTGTTTTCTCAATTTTATAGCTCTTGCTTGCTAACGCTTGCTAGTTTCTCAAGCTTCTTGAGGTTCGGTTTAAAAGACACATTTTCGTTATTTCCGAAGGAAGACATGTCTCAAGACAAGAAGATTGCTGCTGAGACGAAGCTAACTGAAGAGGAGAAGCTCTTTGAAGAGAAGAAAGTTGCAAACCCTTATATAGCTGGGTTTATCGAGTCAATGGCAAAATCAAATACAGAGAAGATTACTAAGGAGATCCTGGAAGGCCTGTCTGAAGACACTGGTGACAGTGATGATTATGATGCTGAAAGCGGGGGAGAAGATTCTGAGGATCGGCCATGGAGGCCAAGTCATACAATTTTTGGGAAATCGACAATTAAACAGAGTCATCTTGACAATATGAGAGGAAGGTACTTTCGAGATATGTCTATTGTGAGAGTTGGTGGAGATAACAACGTCCCTGCCCCTGAGGAAGACGAAGTTGTGATTTACCGCAGTTTCTTCAAAGCTGGGCTTCGTTTCCATTGAGCAGGTTTGTGGTCGAAGTGTTGAAAATTCAGATTTACCTTCATCAGATAACCCCCAAAGCTATTATTAGAATGGGGATTTTTGTTTGGGCTGTGAGGAGCCAGGGGCTAGAGCCAAGCGCGAAATGCTTTTGTAGCATGCATGAACTTGTATATGAGACGAAGGCCATGGGCAAGGAACAATATCATAACAACCTTGGCTGCTATGGGTTTATCGCCCGCCCCAACGCAAGCTACCCGGTGCCAACATACCGGAAAAGGTGGCCCGGGGCCTGGATGGAGGAATGGTTTTATGTGAAAATGACTTGAAGGCATGAGAAGATATTAAGGAAGTTATTATGCGCCCCGTTTGGTCCCGCTTCGGCCTCCGAAGGCCGAAGGTTGAAATTGGCGAAGCTGTAGAAGCATGTCAGAAGGCATTTGGTACTGTCTGCTTCTTTATTGGTACAAGAGATTTGGTTCAAGAGCACATAGCATAAAGAGTATGGCCGCTTATAGAGAGTTGGGAAATACCGAAGGAGACCATCACCGAATCTAGTGAAGGTGAACTGGTCCAGCTGAAGTACGCATTCAGATACAGAGATAAATTTGATGAACCAAACGATGACTGGCTAAAATGCATTGAAGCTACCAGTGATGAACTGCTTGGATCATATTCCAAGGCGGAAGACAATGCACTATCCATAGCCTTCGGAGGTCAGGGAAAAAAGAGATTGAATAGAGTTTTTGATGCCATTGGTTTGTCTACCCCGACTACCGCTATCCACTGTGAGGTCAGGGAAAGAAGAGGAAAACTGCTGCTTCGGCTACTCCAGTCGAGCCTGCGTCGAAGGGCAAAAAGTTGAAGGTCCTTACCCACCGGCCACGCTATATTGAATCGGCCGTGGTGCTTGAGTTTGGCGGGGAGACTTCTTCAGCTGCTGAACCAAGAGAGCCCATTCCTCCTACGCAGAAGGTTGGAGAGCCGGCTGCAATGCCGAAGGAAGCTTCGGATGATCTAGCTGAGTTGAAGACTGAGAAAGATAAGGCTGAAAAGCCAAATATTGAAGAAACAAAAGCGCTAGAAATTTTAAGCCCTTCATCAGAAGTAACAGTGCCGAAGGCACAAAAAAGTTCTGCCGCAACTCCCAAAAGGGGAAGGATGGCAAATGTACTAGATGTGTTGGAAACAGTAAAGACTTTGAGCTCTACTCCTTCAAGGAAAATTGTCGAAGCCTCAAAGGCGCAAGCTGAAGTTGAAACCAGCGAGGCACTCCATGCTCCTCAAACAACTGCACCGTGTACTGTGGAGGTGCGTGGTATCCTGCCTCATGTAGACCATGAAGATGTTTGGCTGAGGGGTTTGGTTTGCCAAAAGCACTAGCTGAGTCTAAAATCAAGTTTTAGCTTTTCAAGTTCTAGAATGATAATTTATACTAGATGAGCACTTAACTATCCATACATGGTATCAAGCATTATGTCAATCAACATCTTTTGCCAGTTACCTCATTTCCACTTATTACTCAATGCAGTACAATGGAGCAAGCAATCTCATTAGCTATGAGAAGCAGACGATTTAAATCGAGTTTTTAACCTTGCAAGGTAAACCTAAACACACGGCATGTAGGAGCACTCCGTCCCCACACACGTCAATCGTCCCCCATCGATTCCCCATCAGCAGATCAGGGCCCACTGCCATTGGCGTACAATGCTCCACAGACCCCAGCCACCGTCGTGCAGTGACCGCACTTGTACCCACCATAACTGAAATGGGAGACCCTGTATCATGAACATGTGGCGAGGTTATCCGCTGGCAGGTTCACTCAGGTACTAGGCTTACAGATTTACCATATATTCTCGGCATGTGCTTAGTACTTTCAAACGCTTGACACAAGTATCCACACGTTAATCTTTATTCCAATTTCACCTCGTGGACAAGGCATCCCCATGGACCCTTGACCACAGACCATCATAATTCCATTATCAAAATTTGGATACAATCAATTCCTGACCTCGTGCGAGTGCTAGAAAAATCACTCAACTTCTACCGAAATCCTGAATTAGCATAGCAGCTGCTCGACCTAGCATACTAGTATCCATCTCAAAAGGAATCCTGATTTCATGCAACTAGGGTTTCAAACAACTCCTACACTTAAGTGCACAGTACAATCCTACAAACATTAAGTGTACGAAAATAGCATATATAAACGGTTATGCACAAAATCGAGGCTTGCCTTCAATTGCTGGGGCAGCAGGTAGATCCTCAGTAGCAGCCTTTGTAGCAGCTCCTGAGCTTCCTCTTGGTCAGTTCCTTGCTCGGGGATGAGCACATACTCTCTGTCAGTGAGGTTGCAATCTATTTAATATGATGCATACGATGCATGTATATTTAAAAAATGCAGATGATAAATGTAACGCATGGTTGAGTAGCATTAGGTTAAGTAGGGTCTTTCTTTTATTAAAATTTTTCTTAGGCTTCCAGGGGTGATGTTGTTCACTTGTTCTCAAATGCTATAAATCAAGAACAAGGCAACACAATTGTTAATGGTTAAAGGCCTTCGTCCTTCGAAGCATTATTTCCTCTTGGATATAATGACCTTTAGACGAAGGTCATGAAGGTCACACCTTCATCATTTTATCATGTAAACATGAATATAAACAAGAAAGTAAAGGAATATAGAAGAATACAAAGAAATAAAGGTAATAATTGCTATATATCAATAATCCATTTATCATTATCTTCATTAAATATGAATAAGTATTAATAATGTTCATATTACAATGATACCTTCGGCTTGCCAAAAGGTGGGAGAGCGGGAATGACGCGAGAGCGATTACAATCTAGTGTGAACAGTACGGGGGTACTGTTCATCTATTTATAGGCACGGGACGTAGCCTAAGTAAAATTACATCCATGCCCTTGAACATTTGTTTGCAAGCAACTAAAACTAATAAGGTCCATCTAGTCCTTTTTCCTTCTCTGCTTGGTCTTGGCCGAAGCTATTGAGCTTCGACATTCTGCATTGTTGCCTCTACACAGAGTCTGCGTCTTGAGGGGCTAAACTGAGGCTGAAGGTAGCTTTGACGAGCCTTTGTATTATTTTGTCGAAGGTGTTTTTCCTTGAGGACCTTCGGCGGAGAAGAAGACCCCCAATCGTAGACCGTTCACGGTGCTAGATCATTTTTCCGTAACAAGCTCGATCCGCGAAAAACACAAAGGCTTCGGAATGCCGAAAGTCCAAAAAACACCTTCCCTGAGCTTGTTGTCGAGAAACGATTAAAATATTCCGGACGTCGGACGGTCCACCGCTCAGCTAGTGTAGGCGGTATGGCGGTTTGCCTTCTCCCCCTGCAGCACTATATAAACAGACAGGTTGGTGAGGAGTTACCACATCATTCATTGTCATTGCACTGTTGTGCTGTTAAAATTTTTAACCATAGCCGAAGCTTGTCCAGATTGTTTGCTACAGTCACACGCTTCGTCGTTCGAAATCACCTTTGGCTTTAAGGAATTAGAATACTCAAAATGGCTTGAGTATGGTCCACCGCTAGGGTATCACGCGAGGGAGATGATGCTGAGACAATAGAGATAGCGCTGATATCAGAAATGATGAGGCGGTCAGGCCTAGTGACATTGGAAAAAGCTATTTGCGAAGGTGAAGTTGCCGAAGCTGAGCAGATTGCAGCTGAGGGCAGAAGTGATGATGAGGCTGAAGAAGATTACAGTATTTTAAGCCCATCGAAGCCAAGCCACATTGACTTTGGGAAATCTAATGTAACAGCAGACGACAAGGTTATAATGAAAAAGCTAGGTTATTTTGGGGAGGCCGAGAGTAAGCTTGTCCGCTTTGCTGGGGAGGAGGTGATTCCGAAGCCAAAAGAGGACGAAGTTGTTGTTTTCAAGAGCTTCTTCAGGGTAGGGCTTCGGTTCCCTTTACATGAAATGATAGGAGAAGTTTTAATGAATTTTGAAATATATCTTCATCAGTTGACACCCAATGCCATCGTTAGACTCAGTGTTTACATATGGGCTCTACAAAGCCAGGGTATGAGTGTTAATGCTAAAGCTTTCTGCCGAGTGCATGAGTTACACTACCAGACGAAGGCCAGAGCGGATGGCCTTCATATGAACTTTGGCTGCTATAACTTTGCGTATCGAAAGGATACCAAGGCCTCAGTAATCGGCTACTGCACCAAATGGCCGACTGGGTAGACGAGTGAATAGTTCTATATAAAAGCTGATGAGAAGAAGAGAGAAAAATTGATGACTATGGTCATGAGTCTGATGTAATTAAGCTTCGGAATGACAAGGCCCTTGTGCCACATGCAACTTGGCTCCCCGTGTCAGCTGGCCGAAGTTGAATTTAGAGTGGTGGCTGTCGAGATTAGCGCTAGGGACCTAGTGCAAGAATATTTGGCAAATAGAACATTTCCAACTTCTAGCTACTGAGGGATGCCAAAGAAAAAGGAAGGGGAAAAAGTATGAGCTTGTTCGGCTCCCCTATTGCTTCAAATTTGAGAAACAGTTCAAGAAACCATGCAATGAATGGCTGAAAATGATCAAAACCATGTGCAATGAGATTCTTGGCAACTATAAGAAGAAGGAGGACCAGCTAATGACTGCTGCCTTCGGTACCCGGCGAAAACGAAGGCAGAACCGGGTAATGGATGCGTTAAACTTCGAATACCCAGATTGTGAGAGGTTTGACAGAGGGGCTAGGGGTGTGAAAAGAAAAAGGGTTGTTAGCATCCTAAGCAGGCAAGCTGCCCGCTTAGTAAAAGAAGATGAGAAGGCCTTAAAGAAAACAAAAACAGTGCCAGAGCTGAAGGCAACAATTAAGAAGCAGAAGCTTGACCAAACACCCTTTATTCAACCGAAGGTCAACGAAGCAGCAGAGAGAACCCCTCCGTCGCCAACTGCTGCCGAAGTGGTTGAAATTTTAAAGGTAATGACTGATTCTCCGCCATTCAAGCTGCTAAGCCCTCTAGGATTGGAACTGAAAAAACTTTTATAGATGAAGGAAACGCCCTCGGCTACAGAAGAGAAGGTCGAAGGACAAAATAAACGATGAATTGTGAATATAAAGCAAGCAATTGAACAAACTCCGCCTTCAGCTTCGGCAATGAACGCGACAATTCCTACAGATGTCGAAGACGCTGGCGAAGACGAAGTTGATGAACTAGCATCCACAATGTTAGAATTTGACAGGCTTGTGTCAGATATGGTTGCAGATGTGGTTGCAGAGGAAACAAATGTAGCTGCAGAAGAAAACATGGCTGTGGTGCCAGATGAAGGAAAGGAAATTGATAAGACTCCTTCGGACGAGAGGGATTTTGACCTTCGACACTTGGGCGGTCAGGAACTGTCTGAGGAAGACAAGTTGGAATTGAAAGAACTTGCTATATCTTGTGGTTACCAGCTGGGTTCTTTACTCTTCGGTGGGGTTGATGAGGAAATTTTAGGATGCATTAGCGACCTGCGCCGGGCGAAGATAATCGGCACTCTATCCAAGAGTGTTTGATTCCCAAAGCTAGAGACCGACATTAGCTGTTACCGAAGGCAACACATTGTCGGTAGCCTATTTTATTCCAACTTCAAGGTGAGACCTTCATCTATATTTTTACTACCTTCGTCTAAATTTTTATTACCTTCTTGGTCGATTGAGTGTTCTAATTTTACCTTTGTTTTGCAGAGCATGTTGTTAAGTAAGGCATTGAAAATGCAGCAGGATTCTGAAGATAGAAAAAAACGAAGTCATAATTAAGGGCTTAGAGGGTAAAATCAAGGAACTCGAAGGTTCTCTAAAAGAAAAAGACATCCTGCTGCAAACAGCCGAAGGTTCCCTCGCAGAAGCACGATCTCAAAATACTAAGTTGAGCGAGGAACTAGACGAAGCTCGAATAGATTTGGACGAAAGTTCACGGCACTTTGACCACAAAACAAAGGAGCTTGAAGCAAAGGTCACAGCCGAAACTAAAAAGAATACAAAGCTGCATGAAGCTTTTGAGAACCTTCGGAACAAGTGTGCTAACTTTGCCACTCGGTGTGTTAACCAGTTGAAGGGGATATTCAACTCGGTTGGAGCTGCTTCTGAAGAATTTAACCCTTCAGTCGAAGACATCCCCGGGGCCTTTGATCACATTGAAAATGAAGTTGAAGCCCTTGATGAAGTTATCACCGGGCACGGGGATTTCTGTGCCCTGGTGGCTTCACGCAGTATAGCTGCAGCTTTTATGAAGGACGAATTCACTCACACAAAAACTGTTAATAAGCCAAATTTCAATCTTTCGACATCAGATCTAGTTGACATTCCAGCCAAAGCCCGAAGCATAGGGAACAGATTTATCACTCAAATCTGGGCAAAAGGCGGGCGCGAACTGACCGGGGACGAAGCGCGAAAACTACTTAACTCGGTATGAAACTTTTACCTGTCTTCTTTACCTTGGTTTTCCTTTACCATATTTTGTGATTTCTTCATACCTTCTTCTCTCTGCAGAGTGGTGGCGCCGAAGGCCGTTAAGCCGATGCTTGTTCCAAAGGGCTGAAGATTCTTTGAACTTTTGTAACTATCTATAGAAAGCTTAGGATATCTTTGCATCATTTGGCAAAAGATTGTAACTGACAGTTTGAACAAAATATTGTACTTATTTGTGAATACCTTGTTGTCGGCGTTTCGACCCCGGGGGGGGTCCCTAGACCGACGAGTAAAATTGTCGCTAAGTGTCCCAGCCCAGATGGGTTGACGCGAGATGGAACACAAGGGGGGAAAACGCGGCTCGTGTTATCCTGCGCCAGGGGGATGCGCTTGCAGTAGGGGTTACAAGCGTTCGCGAGGGAGAGAGAGCGAGCCTGTTCGTCAGCCCGTTCTCCCGCGCGACCCTCTCGCGTGAGGGCCCTGGACCTTCCTTTTATAGATGTAAGGAGAGGGTCCAGGTGTACAATGGGGGTGTAGCTATGCGCTAACTTCTCTGGAAGAGAGGTGCCTGAGCCCTGTGTACATGCCAACGTGGCTGTCGGAGAGGTGCTAGAGCCCTGTGTACGCGGTATCGTGGCCATCGGAGGAGCGCTTGAGCCCTGTTGAAGCACAACTGTCGGGGCTGATGGGACCTTGCTGACATCTCCTTGCTTTCGTAGGGGGCTGAGAACCACCGTCGTCATGGACGCACGCGGGGAGCCATCATTACTTGTTACCGGGGCGAGCCTGGATGGGACGCCGGTCTTGTTCCCTCGTAGCCTGAGCTAGCTAGGGGTAGGGTAATGATGTATCCCCCGCGGCGCGGTTGGTCCAAGCCCAAGGTCGGGCGAGGCGGAGACTCCTCCTAAGGCCGAGGCCGGGGTCGGGCGAGGACGTGATTCCTCCTGAGGTCGAGGTTGAGGCCGAGCCCTGGGGTCGGGCAAGGCGGAGACCACCTTCCGAGGCTGAGGGTGAGGCCGAGCCCTGGAGTCGCGCGAGGCGGAGACCTCCTCCTGAGGCTGAGGCCCAAGGTCGGGCGAGGCGGAGCTTCCTGTTGCGCCTGAGGCTAGACTTAGCTGTTGTCAGCCTCACCCTGGCACGTGGCACAACAGTCGGAGAGGGGCGAGCGGCGCTGTTTTCCTGTCAGGTCGGTCAGTGGAAGGGCGAAGTGACTGCGGTCACTTCGACCTTGCCGACTGAGGCACGTGTGTCAGGATAAGGCGTCAGGCGATCCTCGCATTGAATGCGCCTACGATATGGTCGGTTGGTGAGGCGATTTGGCCAAGGTTGCTTCACAACGAAGCCTGCCCGAGCTGGGCTTCGGGCGAGTCGAGGGTGCGCCCGTTGCTTGAGGAGGCCCTCGGGCAAGGCGTGAATTTGCCTGGGACTACAGTTCTCGCCCGAGGCTGGGCTCGGGCGAGGCGAGATCGCATGCCTTGAGCAGACGAAGTCTTGACCTGAATCGTGTCCATCAGTCTCTGCAGCTTGTGCTGATGGTGGTTACCAGCCGTGTTTAGGAGTGTTGGGGGTACCCCTAATTACGGTACCCGACAGTAGCCCCCGAGCCTCAAACGGAGTGTTGGTACTCGCTTGGAGGCTTTGCCTCACTTTTTTGCGAGGGGGACCGGCCTTTCTCGGTTACACTTTGTTCCGGTGGGTGCGCGCGAGCGCACCCGCCAGGTGTAGCCCCCGAGGCCTCGGAGGAGTGGTTTGACTCCTCTGAGGTCTTAACGCCTTTCGTGATGCCTCGGCCGGTCTGGTTGTTCCCTCATGCGACCTGATTGTAGCCCGGGTGCGTGGTCAGGTTCCGAGTTTTCAGGCTAGTTTGTTGACGCTGTCAACGGTTTGGCCGTAGCCGAATTTGCGAGAGCAGCCCCCGAGCCTCTGCACGGAGCGAGAGGACAATCAAGGACTGTCTCGACTTTTATCATACGCCCCTTCGTCGCCTTTCTGCAAAGGAGGAAGGGGGGAAAGCGCCATGTTGCCCTCGGAGGGCGCCGAACATGGTGTCTCCAGTGAGTTGCTAACGAGTGATCCGAGTGGACGCTAGTGCCCCGTTCGATAAGGGTCGGCTAGTGGCCCAGAGGCGCGCTCCAAAAGTACCTGCAGGTGATTTGCCGAACCCGGTCCCGTTCGATAGGGTCCGAGGGCTCGATGCCTCCCTCTGGTGGGATTCTATTACAAAATCGCTCTTGCTGGTCTCGGAAATGTCCTAGGTTACCTCGGGAGCGTAGCCCGAGCCTCGGCCATGTATCGGACGTACCCAGAGTCATCCCTCGCTATGCATGCTCTGGGGCGGCTGTCGAACCCTTCCGAGGGGCTAGCCTTCGAACCCCTGATCAGTAGTGGGCGCGGAGCCCGAGTGCTCTGAGGCGGCTGTCGAACCCTTCCGAGGGGCCAGCCTTCGAACCTCTGATCAGTAATGAGCCTGAAGCCCGAGTGCTCTGGGGCGGCTGTCGAACCCTTCCGAGGGGCCAGCCTTCGAACCCCTGATCAGTAGGAGGGCTCGGGGCCCGCTTCCTTCGTGGAGAAGGATCCCTTTCGAAATATCCCCTTTCCTAGACCCTGTAGAAAGAGAGAGAAAGGGGAATGGGAAAAGGACGTGAATTTAAACGGTGTGGCGCACCTTTTTTGACGCGGTCATCATGGCGGAGGTGAAACGACGCCCGCTTCGCCTGCCAAAGGTGTCGCTTGCCCTGCCGCGGAGTTAATGCGACGGGACGGGTGGTTCGCGGGGCGGCCGCGTGTGCGAGCCATTCGAGGAACGGAACATGGGTGCGTCGTCTTCATGCCGTGGGAGAAGGCTCCCCTGCTGCTCAAGGAGGGGACGTGAGCATGCAAACGATTTGACCGCCGCTTCCGCTCGTCTGCTGCCGCCATTATTGTCGGTCCACTTTTGGCCATATCAACCGTCGCGCCTCCTCCCGCGGCTGACTGACCCGTGTTGGATGTGCTCGATTGGCACTATTGGGCCATGCGTAGGGTTGCCTCGAGTCGCGGCACCGGTTTCGTAGTCGAGGAGGCGCGACATTGGCGCAAGTGGCGGTGTGGTTGCTTGCACGTAGTAACCGGCGCGCCGGTTACATGACGTGTGGGCCTGGGCCTCCATGCTGGATGCGATGAAGTGGGGGGAGTGCGCCCTCGCGGTGCGGTTGCACGCCACCTGCATGGCGGTCCGCCCTTTCAACCGCTGGTTTCGGCGAGGATGGAGGAGTGCTTGTAACTGCGGGGCAGTTACACGCTCCGCGTGTGGCGGTTTGGCTTCTTCCGTTCCGGGCCAGCTTGCATGACGTGTGGGACCCAGCCCCCGTGTCGTAGGGGGAGGGTCCTAGAGTACGTTGGTGAAGACTTTGTCCGTGACGCCTAAGGACACGAGTGGGGAGAGCCGCCTTTAAAAAGGGGTTGATCCCCCGGGCGGTAGCCATGTCTTCGCACTCCCCTCATGCATCGCGCCCTTCCACCTTCCGAGCCCCCGGATGGGGAGCGCCTGCGTTGCCTTCGTCTTATTGTTGGAGGAGCGCAACCTCACGGAGGTTGGCACCCTTCAGCCATCGCTCGGCTTCAAGGATTTTCATCAGGCGGCCCGGCTGCATTCCCTCACCAATGGTCACCCAGGATGGTGACCACCAGTTCGATGGTGGGGAGAAGCAAGTCGGGCTGCGGCCTCTGCCCCGCCCTCAGCTTCAAGGATCTTCATCATCCTTGCTGGGGAGGAGGGCGGGGCAAATCGGGGCCTGCCTCCACATGAGCAACGACCCGCTCCTTCCCTCAGTAATCGGGGGAGAGGGGCGTTCGCCGTCCGTGGAGCTGGCAGCTGCCACGTGTCTGGCTCCCCGGTCTGAGTGGCTCTGGCGCTGCTTCTGGTGCCACCTCCTACCGCTGGGGCGAAGCGTGGCTGTCCGCCCACCATACGGGCAGCTGTTGCGCCGTGCGCAATGGGGGACCGTCCAAGACGTCGCACGCCGCCAGGGCGGCGTTCGTGTTCTTGGATTGTCTTGTCCTCACTCAGGCACGACGCCTCCACGCGGAGGTCGGTGCCTGCCCGTCCGCGAGGACTTGAGTGGGGATCTGCCGGTGCAGGCTGGGACGACCGCCATTTGTTGGCATAGCGCCGGCGCGTAGGTGGCCGCTGTCGTCGGTGCTGAGGTGGTGATCGCCAAAGAAGGTTTCTCCACCGACAAGACCATCGGCGCCACCCGTGGACAGACCTCTGGCTCTTTAGCTTTGACGGCTTGTCCTCGCCCCTCGTGTGGAGACGTGGGCGAGGGCCTTCCTACAGCAGCATTTGCCCTGAGGTCATCGCTACTGCTGTTTAGCCGCCCGAGGCGGAGGTCGTTGTCGCTGCTGCTCCAGTGGTCGCCGGTGAGCCACCTGGAGTTGGTTATCCCGCAGGCCCTCTGGCATGGAGGTTGTTCATACCCGCGGGAGTGGAACCAGAGTTCCGTTTGTAATGGCACCCTGAGTGTGGGTGTATGTTCATTGTGGCTGTCGGGGCCTGAACATCTGGGTATTTTGGCGTGGAGCCGTGTTTCTTCATCATTTCGAGCACCAGGACTCGCCTGTCGGCTAGCTGAACCGCTTAAACGAGTGTGAGTTGCTTTGCATGGAAGGTGATGAGTGAGGTATCCGTATCCCGGAGGCATAGGAGTCCCTCGGCTCGGTCGGCCTTGCCACTCAAGGCTTCTCTTGCTCAGTTACAGAACTCTCGGCTGCTCTGCGATGAGATGAAGCCAGAGGCAGCGGTGTCGGCGTGGACAGAGGCGGAGTCAGCTCAAGAAGAGGCTGCATCAGCCCAGGAGCGGGTGGCCTCCCAGGCCGAGGAGGTGCTGCAGCGGTGGCTGGAGCTTGGCCAGATCGTCCGCTAGCGGGACCAACCTCAGAGTCACGCTGCCGAGGCCGTGAGCTGGGCTGATGTCCTCGGGGAACAGCTTGCTGAGGCTACGGAGCGGCCGGTCGAGGCGTCTGCTCGGACCGGGACCCTTGCGGAGACCCTGGCTGCGATGGCCCAAGCGCGGTGCTGGCGTCCTCCTTCGAGGTGGAGATCCTTCCGCCCGTGTCGTCGTCCGAGGCCGGGCCAAATTCCACCGAAGGTGGAAACAACGCCGAGGGTGTTGCTGCTCCCTCTGTCGATGTCTGAACCTGCAGGAACAGTTTGTCTGTAGTATGCGTATGCTTGTTGCGGCCACCGAGGCCCAAACATATTATTGTCGTGTTATAAAGCTGCATTTCCTTTCCTCTTGTTTTGAGTATCAGGACTTGTTCGTCGGTAGCAGAATCGCTTATCCGAGCGAGAGTTACTTTTCACGGAAGGTGATGAGTGAGATATCCGTATCCCGGAGGCATAGGAGTCCCTCGGCTCGGTCGGCCTTGCCGCTTACGTGTACTCTTACTCGTCCGCATGATTCTATTATCGATATAGTCGAGAAGGCACGAAAATCATTCTGGCAGAAAAGTTTTCGAGCGTTAGGACTTGTTCGGTAGCAGAATCGCTTATCCGAGCATGAGTTACTTATCGCGGAAGGTGATGAGTGAGGTATCCGTATCCTGGAGGCGTAGCAGTCCCTCGGCTCGGTCGGCCTTGCTGCTTACGCGTACTTCGTCGTTTTCAGGACCCCGCTATCGAAGCAGTCGAAAAGCGCGAAAGACGTTCTGTCAAAAGACTTTTTCCGAGGAAAATTTTGACGCAGAGGGGGTTCCCCGCTTCTAGCCCCCGAGGGATGGTCGGGCTTTGCTGAGGCAAGGCTAACCCTTCCTTGACGGTTAGACTTTATTTGTGTATGTATAGAAAATGAGGTATATGAACGACTTGAAAACATCTTAAGGGTAAAAGCGACGTAGCTGTCAGATGTTCCAAGCGTTGCTGTAGACCTCGCCTTGATCGTTGGCCAGCTTGTATGTTCCGGGCTTCAAAATCTTGGTGATGATGAACGGTCCTTCCCAGGGAGGAGTAAGCTTGTGGCGCCCTCGGGCGTCCTGCCGCAGCCAAAGTACCAAGTCTTCCACCTGGAAGTCTCGGGGCCGAACCCCTCGGGCGTGGTAGCGTCGCAGAGACTACTGATACCGCACCGAGTGTAGTAAGGCCATGTCCCGAGCCTCTTCGAGCTGGTCCAGTGAGTCTTCTCGGCTGGTCTGGCTGCTTTGGTCGTCGTACGCCCTTGCCCTCGGGGAACCGTATTCTAAGTCTGTGGGCAAGATAGCCTCGGCCCCATAGACTAGAAAGAACGGTGAGAAACTCGTGGCTCGGCTTGGCGTCATCCTCAGACTCCAGACCACCGAGGGTAGTTCCTTCATCCACCGCTTGCCGAACTTGTTGAGGTCGTTGTAGATCCTCGGTTTAAGTCCCTGCAGAATCATGCCGTTGGCGCGCTCCACCTGCCCATTCGTCATGGGGTGAGCTACGGCGGCCCAGTCCACACGGATGTGGTGGTCCTCGCAGAAGTCCAGGAACTTCTTCCCAGTGAACTGGGTGCCATTGTCGGTGATGATGGAGTTCAGGACCCCAAAGCGATGGATGATGTTGGTGAAGAACGCCACCGCCTGCTCGGACCTGATGCTGGTTAGGGGTCGGACCTCGATCCACTTGGAGAATTTGTCGATGGCGACCAGCAGGTGCGAGAAGCCCCCAGGTGCCTTCTGCAAGGGACCAACGAGGTCCAGACCCCACACAGCAAACGACCAGGTGATGGGTATTGTCTGCAGGGCTTGAGCGGGCAGGTGCGTCTGTTTCGCGTAGAATTGACACCCTTGGCAAGAGCGTACAATCCTAGTGGCGTCGGTCACCGCGATCGGCCAGTAGAAGCCTTGTCGGAAGGCATTCCCAATGAGGGCTCGAGGTGCTGCATGGTGACCGCAAGCCCCCGAGTGTATCTCTCGCAATAGCTCCTGTCCTTCGGCAACAGATATGCATCATTGGAGAATGCCTGAGGGGCTGCGGTGGTAGAGCTCCTTTTCAGCACCCAGTAAGACGAACGACTTGGCGCGCCGCGCCAGTCGCCGAGCTTCGTCCTTGTCGAGGGGTAGCTCTCCTCGGTGGAGATATTGTAGGTATGGGGTCTGCCAATTTCGATTAGGCGTGACCCCATTCCGCTCTCCCTCGATGCGCAGTGCCTCACCCTCGGCGGCCGAGGATACCTTGGGCTGGGCCGAGGCCCCCTCGGGGTGGGCCGAGGCCTCCTCAGGCTCGGGCGTGTCGTCGGTCTTGATGGAGGGTTGATGTATGTCTCTAGAGAAGACGTCCGGGGGAACCGTTGTCCTCCCCGAGGCTATTTTAGCCAGCTCATCCGCAGTCTCGTTGTACTGTCGAGCGATGTGGTTGAGCTCGAGCCCGTAGAACTTGTCTTCCAGGCGCCGAACTTCGTCGCAGTAGGCCTCCATCTTCTGGTCGCGACAGTGGGAGTTCTTCATGACTTGGTCAATGACAAGCTGTGAGTCGCCATGAGCGTCGAGGCGCCGAACCCCTAGCTCGATGGCGATGCACAACCCATTAACCAGAGCCTTGTACTCGGCCACATTGTTTGACACCGGGAAATGGAGGCGCAACACGTAGTGGAGGTGCTTCCCGAGGGGTGAGATGAAGAGCAGGCCCGCGCCGGCTCCTGTTTTCATCAGCGACCCATCGAAGTACATGGTCCAGAGTTCCGGTTGGATCGGAGCTGTTGGCAGTTGGGTGTCGACCCATTTAGCCACGAAGTCCGCCAGGACTTGGGACTTTATGGCCTTCCGAGGAGCGAACGAGATTGTCTCGCCCATGATCTCCACCGCCCACTTTGCTATCCTACCCGAGGCCTCTCGGCACTGGATGATCTCCCCTAGGGGGAAGGATATCACCACAGTCACCGGATGAGACTCAAAGTAGTGTCGCAACTTTTGCCGCGTCAGAATTACTGTGTACAGTAGCTTCTGAATTTGCGGGTAGCTGATCTTGGTCTCGGATAGCACTTCACTGATGAAGTAGACCGGCCTCTGGACGAGCAGTGCGTGCCCTTCTTCTCGTCTCTCGACTACGATCGTGGTGCTGACCACCTGAGTGGTTGCGGCTACGTAGATCAAGAGGGCTTCTCCCGCAGCGGGGGGCACCAAGATGGGCGCGTTTGTAAGGAGTGCCTTTAAGTTTCCGAGGGCTTCCTCGGCCTCGGGGGTCCAAGTGAAGTGCTCGGTCTTCCTTAAGAGGCGGTACAAGGGTAGGCCTTTTTTGCCGAGGCGTGAGATGAAGCGGCTCAGAGCCGCAAGGCATCTGTGACACCCCAGGTGTCAGTTTCGTGTTATGATGGGGGATTTATCCTAATCTCGGACGCTCAGTGAAATTTTCTTTTTCTCGATCACGTTTATCTCCATTTATCAAGTTACTTGTGAAGGTTTCACCGATTTCTGATTTTTCTCGATCTCCAAAAGGCCGAATTTGGAGCCCGTTAAAACTTTTAATTGTCGGCACGAATACGAACTCGATAATCCATCTCGAATTATAAATCTCATCTGAAGCTCATTTAATCAAACTCTCGACGACTGCTATTTGATCTGAGCCCGAGTCTGATTCCTCGAACCTCGATCGATGTCCGACTATTTTATCCGGATCCATACTCGCAAACGAAATACTCAATGTGTCGATATCTAGTTAATTATTATCCGACTTGACCAAATATCTCTGTGTCCGAATCAAACTCAAAACCCGCTTCGACAGTGCTTTTTAAATATCACGATTCACCTTCTCCGACTAAAAATCCAAAACCGATCAAATCTCAGGATGATTTATTTTCGAATCACGCGTAGGTAATTATTTTCGAGCGAAATCAAATTAGACTCTCGGTCGAGTTAATCGCCCGATCTTCCGAAATCTTTTTCGCTCTGTTCTCCGTAGAGACGAATTCCGCGGGAGAGTTTGTATTCCGAGAAATAATTAGCGATCCGATAATCCGTGTTTAATCATAACACCATAAAATAAAATGGAAATAAATTAGCGTGGCCCGATTTAGTGTTTTGGGCCAAGTCCATTCTAGCCCATTAGGCCCATTAAGAAACCCTAACCCAAGCCCATGTCTATAAATAGGATCCCTCTCCCCTTGCACTTGGCAATTTTGCACTCCCACCCCTCAAAAAATTTCAGCCGCCACTCTCTTCCTCCTCCCACGCGCAGCAGCAGGGCACCCTTTCTTCCTCCTTGCTTCACGGCAGCAGGCTTGAGGCTTGGCTTCTCTCTTCCATGGCGCCTCCTCTACTCCAGGGTGTCGCATCTCGCAGCCAGCGCCCAGCTCATCCCCTCCCCAGCGCCCCTTCTGCTCCATGGCCGCCAAGCTCCCTCAACGCTGGCGTCCTCCTCTCCTCCCCACGGCTGCAGCCATGGACGCCCAAGCCAAGAGCGCCTTTAGCTCGCCCATGCTGCTCCGGTTGCTCATCTTCCCCGGCGCCGTCAGCCTCCTCCAACGCCGAGCTCCCCTCCGATCCGGTTCAGCGCGGGAGCAGCAACTCCTTTCCTCCATGGCCATGGCGCCCCCCCTTTTTCTCTTCCTTGCCGCGGCTAGGAAACGCCCAGGCCCTCGCCTCTCTGTTCCACGCGCCGTTTCTACCTCTCCAGCGAGCTGCTCTCCAGACCGTCGCTTCCCCTGCTGCCTGTGGCCTCGCCCTAGGTCCGGCCATGGCCGCTCCCATCGACGACCGAGCTCATTTTATGTAGCCGGCCATTCGTTTGCCCCCATGGTCATGTGCAGCGAGCTCTATTTCCCAGCGCTCTCGCCTGCTCGACGGAATGCCACAACGCGAAGCAGCCATGGGATCCCATCCGTGTCGCTTGCGCCGACCCGGAACTGCGCAGTCCCGACGCACGCCGTCGCATTGGTGTTTGGGGACAGCCCATGCCGCGTCGTTGATCTACGCAGTTCGACCGTCTACGCGTCTAACTTTGCCAGATCTGCGTAGCCCCGACATCGACGTCATTTACCCCGGTGAGACCACGACAATCCTTGTTTGATTCCACATCGGCATTATTCTTCGGCAATTAATTGTGTTTACTGTGTTGTTTTGTTTTGTTTTGAGGAGGAGAGGAACCCCGTGTTTTGCGTGGAGAAGAAGGCAAGCCGCTCGACGCTCGTCGATGTTCGTAGCGATGCACAAATCGGAATCGCCATCGTCCTCACAAACACCGATTGGGTTTGTTTATGGTGAGCCGATGCATGTCGCTCTCGATCGACTCGTTTAATTAATTTGAATGGATGTGTGTAAAATGTTTCGGTTATGCGCATTGGTAGGATCGCGTTTGCGATTGGAGAACAAGAGGTTAATTGATGTGCGCGATTTGTAGTTGTCTAATTATGTTTTGGTCGATGCTGTGCATGTGGTTATATGTGTGTGAAAGTATAATTTTATGAATGGACGCGTGTAGGGAAGAAAATGAAATAGAAAAGCACTCAGGTATTTTTATTTTGATAGGAAAATATGCGATGCGTTGTTTGATGCGAAAACTAAGTTGCAAAATGTGGATTTTGTTTTGGGAAATGCATCGATATGTGTTTAGGTGAAAAGTATAATTGTTTTATGCAATATGATGGGATTCATGATTATATAGGGAGTATATTTATTGATGTGACGAGTAGTTTAGAAAATGCTAGTTGTGTAGAGGATGAATTATTAAAACATGAGTATCAGAGTTCATATATTAGTGGTCGCACCACATTGATTGAAGTGTCTCGAGTGCACGCCACCATATGGTTGTATGCGAGACAAGGTTATGCACAGGATGAGTTTAGTTAAAATCCATTGGTGTCACTAGTGTTAAGTTGAGATTTATTTGCGCATGGGAAGTAACAGTGTGTTTAATACTTAGAACTCTTAGTCGTTAGTAGAAATTGTTTGGGCTTATGTAGAGAGGTGATGACATGCCGTAAGTAGTCATCACTTCCTCTATAATTATAAGTCGAGTCTATACGCGTTAGGCGTTCCTTAAATTGTGATTCACAAATAAGTGTATTTTGTGTAGTGTGGATTGATTGTGAGTGCATGTGTCGCAAGAAAAGAATTAGTGCGCATATAGGCGATGAATGAGTGTGATGAAATGGTGACATGCCTTCGTAGTCATCATGTCGTCGGTTGGTGACCTAACTGAAGGTCGTAGAGAAAGGTCGATTGCTTGTGTGTTATTATTGTCGCCTTGTGGATCTGTATGAATTGCAACGTGAAGTAGTAGGCTCTGCATGTGATGTTAGATGTCTAGGTAGACGTTTTCGAATTGTGGTGCTCGGACCGTCAAGATGAAGGTTAAGTCGGTCGATGCCGATTAAGTAGTTAAATTGATTAAGGGAATAATCATGGGGTTAAACTAGAAACTAGTGTTCTCGCACCCGTTTGGGATGTTGTAGTCTAAATGCGTATGTTTGTGATCGTGGATGAAAAGTAGTAGTGCTCAGGTGATGTCTAAATTAAAATGCAAACTATTGGTGAAAAGCGCTTCGATATTGATTGTTATAGATAATGCATTGCTAATTGAGTATGGTACTTTTAGTGCGCAAAATAACTTGTATAAAAATTAGTAAGTCTACATGTTAGTTCTCACTTAGTTATTTTAACTCTAACAATTGTCAAAGTTTTAGAATAATTTAAGTCTCTAGAACATGGCAATTCTTGAATTGTATAGGAGCTGAAATTTATTAATTTCTGTTTTGGGCTGCACGCGCTGTTTTTGTCGTGTTGTATGTTTGATGAACTAAATTGTGTTTTCTGTAGATATGTGCTATAGAAAAGTGGTAGATAACTTTATTATCTTGCTGGTGTTAAAATTTGACAGGCATAAGTCTGATCGTTTAGGAGTTATGATTTTTACAAATTCAGTAACTGAATCTGTCCAAATTCTGTATAGATTTCAGAAACTGCATTGTTTGCCTAATGTAATATTAGAATCAGTCCTTGTCGATTATAATAAAGTTGTAGATGCTTTTCTCATCTTGCTTGTGTTAAAATTTCATAACCATAGGCCTGACGGTTTAAGAGTTATGAAATTTACAAACTGTTTGTTTTGTTCTGTCCTCTGTCTAAACAGATTTCGAAAACTGTAATGTTTGATTTGATTAAACCTGGAATCACTTCTTGGTGATTATAAAAGTTATGTAGTCCTTTTGCCAAGCTTTCCAAAAAGTCTTGGATCACTCTTTTTGGTGGTCTGAAGCTTAAGTTATGAATGTTTCAAATGTGAAGACTGAATCTGTCCAGTTCTGGACAGCAATGTCTTTTAGTGATGTTTATCCTTAGTTAAATATTGAATCACCTTGGTATGTTTATAAATGATATGTAGAAAATTTTATTACCTTTCTAGAAAGTCTAGGATCACCTTGTTTGGATGTCTGAATCTGTAGTTGTGAATTTTTGAAGTTGCAAGTCTGAATCTGTCCAAATCTGGACAGAACTGTTGTGTTAGCACTGTTTGACCTTGCTAAGTGCTGAATCCTGTGGAGGTAAAAATATCAAAGTTGTAATTCACTTTTTAAGCTTTCCGGAATGTCCTAGTTTGCTATTTTTGGATTAATCTTTGAAAAGTTATGGTTAAAGCAAGTAACTGATGTGCTGCTGTCCTAAAATTCTGCAAGTGCTTAATTGATTGTTGAGTTGACCCTTTTGGCTAAAAATGCTAGTTAACACTTAAGTAATATAGACTTGTCATGACTAAGCTTAATAATCCACGTGTGTCATGTTTTGTATGTTTCTTGCTCTAGTTGATTGTGATATAGGAGTTCCGTAGTTAGTGATGCCTATGTCGTATTCAAGCTTATGTTGTCTTGGTTGGACTTGTGTGGTCGGTGATGCTTTTGCGCGATCCATAGGAGAACTAATGGAAAGCCGTAGCAAATTAAATAAACGCTTGTACTTATGGGGTCGTATTTGTGTTGCGTAAATATACAAAATGTTTGTCGTCTTTTTGTGGTGTTAACGTTGTGCGCTCGATGATATGTAGTTAGCTAACGCTAGTGTGTGTGGTTGCTTGTGATGTTTCGCTACTTAGTGTTTAATTCGCTAGCGTGTACTTAAAGTATCTTGTGCTATTTCATTATATTTATACATATGCATCTTGCACCTCATATAGGACCGAGAGATGATGATCGAGCCAGTGATGTGGTGCCAACCACAAGATGCAGTTGGTGGACGACCTGAAGAATGATGGACTTACCCAGTGGATGCTCGCCAAGCGAGTACCTCCCCCGGCAAACACTACCTAAGTGTTAAATTAAAGGCAAGCCCCGGTTTTATGCATAACCTGTTATTTATGCTATTTTACCATACTTAATGATTGTAGGATTGAATGTGCACTTAGGTGTAGGATTTGTTTGAAACCCTAGTTGCATGATCTCAGCAATCCTATTGAGATGAATACTAGTTTGCTAGGTCGAGTAGCTGCTTCATTAATCAGGATCTCGGTAGAAGTCGAGTGATTTTCTAGCACTCGCGCGAGGTCAGGAATTGGTTGTACCCACTTTCATATCATAACGATGCTGGTCTGTGGACAACAATCCATAGGGATTGGTTGTCTACGAGATGGAAAATTGGAATAAGGATTAACGTGCGGATACCTGTGTCAAGCGTTTGAACGTACTAAACACATACCGAGAAATATGGTAAATCGGTAAGCCTAGTACCTTAGTGAACCTGCCCGCAGACATATCCCCTCACGCGACCTGAGACGTGGTCTCCCATTCCGGTTATGGTGGGTACAAGTGCGGTCACTGCACGACGACAGTCGGGGTCAGTGAGGCATTGTACGCCATGGCGGTGAGCCCTGATCTGTTGCCAGGGAATCGATGGGGACGGTTGATGTGTGTGGGGACGGAGTGCCCCTACATGTCGTGTGTTTAGGTTTACCTTGCAAGGATAAAAACTCGATTCGAATCGTCTGCTTCTCGCAGCTAATGAGACTGCTTGATCCATTGTACTGCATTGAGTAACAAGTGGAAATATGATGAGTTGATACAAGATGTTGATTGCTAATAATGTTTGCTACTATGTATGAGTAGATAGTACATATTTAGCCTTAAGAGAGTCACACTTAAATTGACAAAGTTAAAACTTGATTTAGAAACTCAGCTAGTGCTTTTGGCAACCAAACCCCACAGCCAAATAGCTGCATGTCTAGAGGTAGAGGAGTAGACTCCTCACACCGGGTAAGTCTAGCTGAGTATTAGTATACTCAGCCTTGCTTGTGGCATAATTTTTGCAGGTACTCCTTAGGATGATTGGTTGATGGTGTGACTTGGCCTTCATCCCTGCCACCGGGATAGATGGTCGAGAGGGTTATTGCTTCCGCAGGAGAGGACCAGGAGGAGTAGCGTGGCCAGGCTTCGCCATGATTACTCGGTTTTCTCCGTTAGTTATTTCCGCTGCATTAAAATTTATGATTATTATTTCTGAAACTCCGATAATGTAATCACTAATGATACTTATTAAATTTGTGGTATTATGTTTTATTGTATTTCTCTGTGCCTCACCTTCGAGTGAGCTAGTGGTATTCGATCCTGGTAAGTGGCTTTATCGGACTAGATCCGAGGGACTGACGGATTATTCCTATTTAAGTGTGTTGCTGCCCTTAAGGGTGCGACTTGGGCACTTAAGCTGGAATAATTCGGGCGGTTCCGCCACAGCTGGTATCGGAGCGAATATCATCACAGAGAAGTCAATAAGTCATGATTCCAACCTTTTCTAAAGTAAAATTTGTTTAGAAACCAATATTGGATAGATCGTCAGGACGATCAGAATAGACCTAGGACGTGAAGCCCTAGGAATAGATGGGTAGCTAGGTGGCTAGTTATTTAGGCCATAAAGGCTACTACTACTATTAATAAGGATGATGTTACAAGCACCTGAAAAATTAGTTAGGTCTGAGAAGACGACTAGAATGAGCATGCATCATGATTGTCGCATTATAAATGTCTCTTGTGCACCAACATGCTTCTCTCACCTTTATTCCAATAATAAGAATTTTTGAATAATGTGTTGTATTGCTATGTTATGAAATATAAGAATTGCCTTATCTCTCGCCTAATTAGTAAGTCTTGCTAGGTTGTGTTATGTGATTCTCTTGCCTTGCTATCTAGGTGGTATTCTAAATGTTCAACCCTTTTTACAAAAAAATGTTGTCTGTTCTGCTCATGAAAAGATTTCCCCCCTCCAAACAACCTTGAGTTTATCAAGTGAAACCCTTGTAAAAAACATGCTTGTGTTGGTGTTTTCTAACCCTTGTGTGTTTCCCCCTTGAAGTTGCACCTGCACGGCTTGTAGACACCCATACCTTGACCCCAAAATCGACTAAAACTTCCTTGTGCACTTGTTGTGTCAAAAAAATCGTTTGGTGTCTAGTTGCGCAAACTCTATCAAGATCATGTTTCTTTCCATAAATCCTTGCTCCTAAAACTTCATAGCATTTCTGTTAATCATCCTAGCTGATCCTGTTTGCCTTTCTCTCCTTTTACCTGGATCTGGTAATCCTTTTTCTTGTGAATCATATTTGCCTTATCATCCAAATCTCCGAATCCTTTAATGATTCTGCCCTGTTATCTGGTTATCTATTATAACCCGTTCTCAAGTATCGGATGTTAATCTGCCTAAATCTCTCAATTCTAATAATGCTCATACTCGTTCTCCAAGGATCATGACGCTTGTTTTATCAACTTATCTCTAAACGACATATCCAGGTGGATTAATTGATGTTGCTGTTGACTTTAGTTCTCTCATGTCTCAGCAAGTTGCCAATCTTGATCTCATGGTCGGTTCATCCTCATATCAAATATCATACTAGTCTCTTGCCTGATAATCCCCATGTTGATCATAAAATAGTTCTCTGAGTTGAATAAGAATTCTCATGTGATGCTCTTTTTGCCGACAATCTCTGCTTCAACTCTGATCACATTCTTATTTTCTGAGCCATACTCTTATGGGCTCCATCTATTTATGCTATGTGGAATTCTCATTGGTTACGTTGGTAATGGTGTTATGACTAAAGACCGATGGTGCCGCGACGAAACCGAGAGCCTACTATGGTGCACACATGGTTGAGCTGCTCGGCACGCGCTGGTATCATGGTTAATAGTTGTGATCCATTACGAGGCTATACCGATGTGCTATCTTTTGTGGACACTCTCTCAGAATGATCGCTGCATTTTGTCTCAATATGTCGCGATATTCTAACCAAATCTGTCTTCAATAGCTTGTCAGATGCCCTCTCATGAATTTGCATCTATCTTCAGTCTGGGAGTTACATGCTTCTCCACCCTTAAAGATCCTCATTTGAATCTCGGGACGAGATTCTTTTTAAGGGGGGAAGGCTGTGACACCCCAGGTGTCAGTTTCGTGTTATGAAGGGAGATTTATCCTAATCTCGAACGCTTAGTGAAATTTTCTTTTTCTCGATCACGTTTATCTCCATTTATCAAGTCACTTGTGAAGGTTTCACCGATTTCTGATTTTTCTCGATCTCCAAAAGGCCGAATTTGGAGCCCGTTAAAACTTTTAATTCTCGGCACGAATACGAACTCGATAATCCATCTCGAATTATAAATCTCATCTGAAGCTCATTTAATCAAACTCTCGACGGCTGGTATTTGATCTGAGCCCGAGTCTGATTCCTCGAACCTCGATCGATGTCCGACTATTTTATCCGGATCCATACTCGCAAACGAAATACTCAATGTGTCGATATCTAGTTAATTATTATCCGACTTGGCCAAATATCTCTGTGTCCGAATCAAACTCAAAACCCGCTTCGACAGTGCTTTTTAAATATCACGATTCACCTTCTCCGACTAAAAATCTAAAACCGATCAAATCTCAGGACGATTTATTTTCGAATCACGCGTAGGTAATTATTTTCGAGCGAAATCAAATTAGACTCTCGGTCGAGTTAATCGCCCGATCTTCCGAAATCTTTTTCGCTCTGTTCTCCGTAGAGACGAATTCCGCGGGAGCGTTTGTATTCCGGGAAATAATTAGCGATCCGATAATCCGTGTTTAATCAAAACACCATAAAATAAAATGGAAATAAATTAGCGTGGCCCGATTTAGTGTTTTGGGCCAAGCCCATTCTAGCCCATTAGGCCCATTAAGAAACCCTAACCCTAGCCCATGTCTATAAATAGGATCCCTCTCCCCTTGCACTTGGCAATTTTGCACTCCCACCCCTCAAAAAATTTCAGCCGCCACTCTCTTCCTCCTCCCACGCGCAGCAGCAGGGCACCCTTTCTTCCTCCTTGCTTCACGGCAGCAGGCTTGAGGCTTGGCTTCTCTCCTCCATGGCGCCTCCTCTACTCGAGGGTGTCGCATGTCCCAGCCAGCGCCCAGCTCATCCCCTCCCCAGCGCCCCTTCTGCTCCATGGCCGCCAAGCTCCCTCAACGCCGGCGTCCTCCTCTCCTCCCCACGGCTGCAACCATGGACGCCCAAGCCAGGAGCGCCTTGAGCTCGCCCCTGCTGCTCCGGTTGCTCATCTACCCCGGCGCCGTCAGCCTCCTCCAACGCCGAGCTCCCCTCCGATCCGGTTTAGCGCGGGAGCAGCAGCTCCTTTCCTCCATGGCCATGCGCCGCCCCTTTTTCTCTTCCCTGTCGCGGCCAGGAAACACCCAGGCCCTCGCCTCTCTGTTCCACGCGCCATTTCTATCTCTCCAGTGAGCTGCTCTCTAGATCGTCGCTTTCCCTGCTGCCTGTGGCCTCGCCCAGGTCCGGCCATGGCCGCTCCCATCGACGACCGAGCTCATTTTATGTAGCCGGCCATTTGCTTTGCCCCCATGGTCATGTGCAGCGAGCTCTATTTCCCAGCGCTCTCGCCTGCTCGACGGAATGCTGCAACGCGAAGCAGCCATGGGATCCCATCCGTGTCGCTTGCGCCGACCCGGAACTGCGCAGTCCCGACCCACACCGTCGCGTTGGTGTTTGGGGACAGCCCATGCCGCGTCGTTGATCTACGCAGTTCGACCGTCTACGCATCTAACTTTGCCAGATCTGCGTAGCCCCGACATCGACGTCATTCACCCCGGTGAGACCACGACAATCCTTGTTTGATTCCACATCGGCATTATTCTTCGGCAATTAATTGTGTTTATGTGTTGTTTTGTTTTGTTTTGAGGAGGAGAGGAACCCCGTGTTTTGCGTGGAGAAGAAGGCAAGCCGCTCGACGCTCGTCGATGTTCGTAGCAATGCACAAATCGGAATCGCCATCGTCCTCACAAACACCGATTGGGTTTGTTTATGGTGAGCCGATGCATGTCACTCTCGATCGACTCGTTTAATTAATTTGAATGGATGTGTGTAAAATGTTTCGGTTATGCGCATTGGTAGGATCACGTTTGCGATTGGAGAACAAGAGGTTAATTGATGTGCGCGATTTGTAGTTGTCTAATTATGTTTTGGTCGATGCTGTGCATGTGGTTATATGTGTGTGAAAGTATAATTTTATGAATGGACACGTGTAGGGAAGAAAATGAAATAGAAAAGCACTCGGGTATTTTTATTTTGATAGGAAAATATGCGATGCGTTGTTTGATGCGAAAACTAAGTTGCAAAATGTGGATTTTGTTTTGGGAAATGCATTGATATGCGTTTAGGTGAAAAGTATAATTGTTTTATGCAATGTGATGGAATTCATGATTATATAGGGAGTATATTTATTGATGTGACGAGTAGTTTAGAAAATGCTAGTTGTGTAGAGGATGAATTATTAAAACATGAGTATCAGAGTTCATATATTAGTGGTCGCACCACATTGATTGAAGTGTCTCGAGTGCACGCCACCATATGGTTGTATGCAAGACAAGGTTATGCACAGGATGAGTTTAGTTAAAATCCATTGGTGTCACTAGTGTTAAGTTGAGATTTATTTGCGCATGGGAAGTAACAGTGTGTTTAATACTTAGAACTCTTAGTCGTTAGTAGAAATTGTTTGGGCTTATGTAGAGAGGTGATGACATGCCGTAAGTAGTCATCACTTCCTCTATAATTATAAGTCGAGTCTATACGCGTTAGGCGTTCCTTAAATTGTGATTCGCAAATAAGTGTATTTTGTATAGTGTGGATTGATTGTGAGTGCATG
Source organism: Zea luxurians (assembly GCA_029449295.1). Lineage (NCBI taxonomy): Eukaryota > Viridiplantae > Streptophyta > Magnoliopsida > Poales > Poaceae > Zea > Zea luxurians. The sequence goes on along the minus strand of JAOPSE010000005.1, from coordinate 3,110,340 downwards.
TGTCGCAAGAAAAGAATTAGTGCGCATATAGGCGATGAATGAGTGTGATGAAATGGTGACATGCCTTCGTAGTCATCATGTCGTCGGTTGGTGACCTAACTGAAGGTCGTAGAGAAAGGTCGATTGCTTGTGTGTTATTATTGTCACCTTGTGGATCTGTATGAATTGCAACGTGAAGTAGTAGGCTCTGCATGTGATGTTAGATGTCTAGGTAGACGTTCTCGAATTGTGGTGCTCGGACCGTCGAGATGAAGGTTAAGTCGGTCGATGCCGATTAAGTAGTTAAATTGATTAAGGGAATAATCATGGGGTTAAACTAGAAACTAGTGTTCTCGCACCCGTTTGGGATGTTGTAGTCTAAATGCGTATGTTTATGATCATGGATGAAAAGTAGTAGTGCTCAGGTGATGTCTAAATTAAAATGCAAACTATTGGTGAAAAGCGCTTCGATATTGATTGTTATAGGTAATGCATTGTTAATTGAGTATGGTACTTTTAGTGCGCAAAATAACTTGTATAAAAATTAGTAAGTCTACATGTTAGTTCTCACTTAGTTATTTTAACTCTAACAATTGTCAAAGTGTTAGAATAATTTAAGTCTCTAGAACATGGCAATTCTTGAATTGTATAGGAGCTGAAATTTATTAATTTATGTTTTGGGCTGCACGCGCTATTTTTGTCGTGTTGTATTTTTGATGTACTAAATTGTGTTTTCTGTAGATATGTGCTATATAAAAGTGGTAGATAACTTTATTATCTTGCTGGTGTTAAAATTTGACAGGCATAAGTCTGATCGTTTAGGAGTTATGATTTTTACAAATTCAGTAACTGAATCTGTCCAAATTCTGTACAGATTTCAGAAACTGCATTGTTTGCCTAATGTAATATTAGAATCAGTCCTTGTCGATTATAAGAAAGTTGTAGATGCTTTTCTCATCTTGCTTGTGTTAAAATTTCATAACCATAGGACTGACGGTTTAAGAGTTATGAAATTTACAAACTGTTTGTTTTGTTCTGTCCTCTGTCTGAATAGATTTCGAAAACTGTAATGTTTGATTTGATTAAACCTGGAATCACTTCTTGCTGATTATAAAAGTTATGTAGTTCTTTTGCCAAGCTTTCCAAAAAGTCTTGGATCACTCTTTTTGGTGGTCTGAAGCTTAAGTTATGAATGTTTCAAATGTGAAGACTGAATCTGTCCAGTTCTGGACAACAAAGTCTTTTAGTGATGTTTATCCTTAGTTAAATATTGAATCATCTTGGGATGTTTATAAATGATATGTAGACAATTTTATTACCTTTCTATAAAGTCTAGGATTGCCTTGTTTGGATGTCTGAATCTGTAGTTGTGAATTTTTGAAGTTGCAAGTCTGAATCTGTCCAAATCTGGACAGAACTGTTGTGTTAGCACTGATTGACCTTGCTAAGTGCTGAATCCTGTGGAGGTAAAAATACCAAAGTTGTAGTTCACTTTTTAATCTTTCCGGAATGTCCTAGTTTGCTATTTTTGGATTAATCTTTAAAAAGTTATGGTTAAAGCAAGTAACTGATGTGCTGCTGTCCTAAAATTCTGCAAGTGCTTAATTGATTGTTGAGTTGACCCTTTTGGCTAAAAATGCTAGTTAACACTTAAGTAATGTAGACTTGTCATGACTAAGCTTAATAATCCACATGTGTCACGTTTTGTATGTTTCTTGCTCTAGTTGATTGTGATATAGGAGTTCAGTAGTTAGTGATGCCTATGTCGTATTCAAGCTTATGTTGTCTTGGTTGGACTTGTACGGTCGGTGATGCTTTTGCGCGATCCATAGGAGAACTAATGGAAAGCCGTAGCAAATTAAATAAAGCTTGTACTTATGGGGTCGTATTTGTGTTGCGTAAATATACAAAATGTTTGTCGTCTTTTTGTGGTGTTAACGTTGTGCGCTCGATGATATGTAGTTAGCTAACGCTAGTGTGTGTGGTTGCTTGTGATGTTTCGCTACTTAGTGTTTAATTCGCTAGCTTGTACTTAAAGTATCTTGTGCTATTTCATTATATTTATACATATGCATCTTGCACCTCATATAGGACCGAGAGATGATGATCGAGCCAGTGATGTGGTGCCAACCACAAGATGCAGTTGGTGGACGACCTGAAGAATGATGGACTTACCCAGTGGATGCTCGCCAAGCGAGTACCTCCCCCAGCAGACACTACCTAAGTGTTAAATTAAAGGCAAGCCTCGGTTTTATGCATAACCTGTTATTTATGCTATTTTACCATACTTAATGATTGTAGGATTGAATGTGCACTTAGGTGTAGGATTTGTTTGAAACCCTAGTTGCATGATCTCAGCAATCCTATTGAGATGAATACTAGTATGCTAGGTCCAGTAGCTGCTTCATTAATCAGGATCTCGGTAGAAGTCGAGTGATTTTCTAGCACTCGCGCGAGGTCAGGAATTGGTTGTACCCACTTTCATATCATAACGATGCTGGTCTGTGGACAACAATCCATAGGGATTGGTTGTCTACGAGATGGAAAATTGGAATAAGGATTAACATGCGGATACCTCTGTCAAGCGTTTGAACGTACTAAACACATACCGAGAAATATGGTAAATCGGTAAGCCTAGTACCTGAGTGAACCTGCCCGCAGACATATCCCCTCACGCGACCTGAGACGTGGTCTCCCATTCCGGTTATGGTGGGTACAAGTGCGGTCACTGCACGACGGCAGTCGGGGTCAGTGAGGCATTGTACGCCAAGGCGGTGAGCCCTGATCTGTTGCTAGGGAATCGATGGGGACGGTTGATGTGTGTGGGGACAGAGTGCCCCTACATGTCGTGTGTTTAGGTTTACCTTGCAAGGATAAAAACTCGATTCAAATCGTCTGCTTCTCACAGCTAATGAGACTGCTTGATCCATTGTACTGCATTGAGTAACAAGTGGAAATATGATGAGTTGATACAAGATGTTGATTGCTAATAATGTTTGCTACTATGTATGAGTAGATAGTACATATTTAGCCTTAAGAGAGTCACACTTAAATTGACAAAGTTAAAACTTGATTTAGAAACTCAGCTAGTGCTTTTGGCAACCAAACCCCACAGCCAAACAGCTGCATGTCTAGAGGTAGAGGAGTAGACTCCTCACACCGGGTAAGTCTAGCTGAGTATTAGTATACTCAGCCTTGCTTGTGGCATAATTTTTGCAGGTACTCCTTAGGATGATTGGTTGATGGTGTGACTTGGCCTTCATCCCTGCCACCGGGATAGATGGTCGAGAGGGTTATTGCTTCCGCAGGAGAGGACTAGGAGGAGTAGCGTGGCCAGACTTCACCATGATTACTCGGTTTTCTCCGTTAGTTATTTCCGCTGCATTAAAATTTATGATTATTATTTCTGAAACTCCGATAATGTAATCACTAATGATACTTATTAAATTTGTGGTATTATGTTTTATTGTATTTCTCTGTGCCTCACCTTCGAGTGAGCTAGTGGTATTCGATCCTGGTAAGTGGATTTATCGGACTAGATCCGAGGGACTGACGGGTTATTCCTATTTATGTGTGTTGCTGCCCTTAAGGGTGCGACTTGGGCACTTAAGCTGGAATAATTTGGGCGGTTCTGCCACAACATCCCATGACCCTTTGTACTCCTTTCAAGTCTTTGATAGGCCCCATGTTGGTGATGGCTGCGATTTTCTCTGGGTTGGCCTCGATGCCCCGCTCGGAGACGATGAACCCTAGGAGCATGCCTCGGGGGACTCCGAAGACACACTTCTCGGGATTGAGTTTCACGCCCTTCGCTCTCAGACACTTGAATGTCGTTTCAAGGTCAGAGAAGTGGTCGGAGGCTCTCCTCGTCTTGACTACGATGTCATCGACGTAAGCCTCGACCGTTTGGCCGATGTGCTCTCCGAACACATGGTTCATGCACCTTTAGTATGTTGCACCTGCATTCCTCAAGCCAAATGGCATAGTAGTATAGCAGTACATGCCAAAAGGTGTGATGAAAGAAGTCGCGAGCTGGTCGGGCTCTTTCATCTTGATTTGGTGATACCCTGAGTAGGCATCGAGGAATGACAGGGTTTCGCACCCAGCAGTGGAGTCCACAATTTGATCGATGCGAGGCAGAGGGTAGGGAACCTTCAGACATGCTTTGTTTAGACCATTGTATTCTACACACATCCTCCATTTCCCACCTTTCTTTTTCGGAAGCACAGGGTTGGCTAACCATTCAGGATGGAATACCTCTTTGATGAACCCTGCAGCCATCAGCTTGTGGATTTCCTCGCCTATGGCTCTGTGCTTTTCTTCGTCGAAACGGTGCAGAGGCTGCTTCACGGGTCGGGCACCAGCTCGGAATTGCTTGCAGGCGTCGTTGCTGGGGTCGAGAGGGACGGACTTAACCGCCTCAGCTGGTTCGAAGTTGCCGGCGTGGCGCTTCGCAATTGGCACCTCCTTGGAGAGGCACTCCAGGTCAGCGATGAGGGCCTCGAATTCGGCGAGGGCCTTAGCGTACTCCATGTCGCATTCGTACGCGTGTTGGTACGTGGATCCGACGGTGATGACCCCATTGGGGCCCGACATCTTGAGCTTGAGGTAGGTGTAGTTGGGGACGTCCATGAACTTGGCGTAGCACGGTCTCCCCAGCACCGCGTGGTAGGTTCCTCGGAACCCGACCACCTCGAACGTGAGGGTTTCCCTGTGGAAGTTGGAGGGAGTTCCGAAGGAGGCGGGCAGATCGAGTTGTCCAAGGGGCTGGACGCGCTTGCCGGGGATGATCCCGTGAAAGGGCGCCGCACCGGCCCGGGTCGTGGACAGATCGATTTCCAAGAGCCTGAGGGTCTCAGCATAGATGATGTTGAGGCTGCTGCCTCCGTCCATGAGGACCTTGGTGAGCCTGGTGTTGCCGATGACGGGGTCGACAACGAGCGGGTACATTCCTGGGCTCGACACGCAGTCGGGGTGGTCGCCCTGGTCTAAGGTGATGGGCTTGTCGGACTAGTCTAGGTAGACTGGTGCCGCCACCTTTACCGAGCAGACCTCCCAGCGCTCCTGCTTGCGGTGCCGAGCTGAGGGGTTCGCCACTTGCCCACCGTAGATAATGAAACAGCCGTGGACCTTGGGGAACTCCTCTGCCTTGTCGCCCTCCTTCTTGTCATTGTCTTGGCCTTTGCCACCTTCCGCCGGGGGCCCGGTCTTATGGAAGTAGCGTCGAAGCATGACACATTCCTCAAGGGTGTGCTTGACGGGACCCTGGTGGTAGGGGCACGACTCCTTGAGCATCTTGTCGAACAGGTTGGCCCCTCCGGGAGGCTTCCTAGGGTTCCTGTGCTCGGTGGCAGCGACGAGATCTGCGTCGGCGGCATCGCGTTTCGCTTGCGACTTCTTTTTCGCCTTCTTCTTCGCGCCGCGCTGGGCGGACGCCTCGGGGACGTCTTCCTGTTGGTTGCCCTAGAAGTTTCCAGTGAAGGCTCTGACCAGGTCGTCCTAGTTGGAGATCTGCGCAGAAGGCAGATGCTCCAGCCAGGCTCGGGCGGCGTCGGAGAGGAACAGGGGGAGGTTGCGGATGATGAGGTTGTCATCGTGTAGGATCTAGGACACCGGCTAGAGGGGGGGTGAATAGACGGTTTTGACTAAATACAAGAAAACTAAGTAAATTTAATCAATACAACAAGGAGAATAAATTTACTAGTGTCAATAAGTAAGCAATGTATGAAAGACAATTACGGAGATTGAATACTTGAAGAACAATAAGCAAAACACTAATCAATTGCAAGGCAATAAGTAATGCTAGAAGGAATAGACACCGAAATTTATCCCGTGGTATCGGTGATTTGCCGATCACCCCTAATCCACGTTGAGGTGGACTTCAAGCTCTCACTTGCTCCTCTATCAAGACACGACTTGATCTTTGAGCCAAGTGGACAAGAAATCACTCAATACCTCGATTCCACTAATGTCACCTTTGCCGCTCCGGCGAGGTAGGCGCGAACCCCTCACAATCAACACCGCGGCTTCTCCACAATCTTCTTGGAGAGCTCGACGGAGACAATCACCCGAGCCGTCTAGGAGGCGGCAACCTCCAAGAGTAACAAGCCAACGACGCTTGCTCGGTGTACCACCTAGTGCCTCAAGAATCACCAAATGATGCAAATGCACTAGGAACCCTCAATCTCTCACTAGAATGCAATCTTAAGCAAAGAGTGTGAGAGAGTGAGTTGGAGGATCACAAATGAGCTCAATGTATGCAAGGAATGGCCAAGAGAGGTCTCACACACGAGCTACCCTTCTATTTATAGTCCCCCATCTAAAACCAACCGTTATGTGCAAAAGGGGGCTGTTCTGCGCACACGCGGACCGTCCGCGCCCTAGGGCCGGACGGTCCGCCGTACACCATAACGGCTATAATGACCGTTGAAACATGTCAGAGCAGACTCAAAAGGTGGGTCCGGACAGTCCGCCCTTCAAGGCCGGACCGTCCGCGACCTGGCAATTTCAAACACCCGAGCCTCGGATCAAACGGAGTTAACACGCGCGGACCGTCCGGCTATAAATCCCGGACCGTCCGCGACCTGAGACAGTACTGTCCGGACTGGTCCCCCGGACCGTCCGTAGTACAAATCAATAAAAACACACAGTCCCTGTCCAGAAACGAGTTATACACATGCGGACCGTCCGCGCCTTACAGGCGGACCGTCCGCCTATAATTCAGGGACGGATCCGAGAACACCCTCCTCTGGACAAGACTGCGGACGGTCCGGCCCTAAGGCCCGGACGGTCCGCAGTGCAAACATACTGGATCAGCTCGGAATGAACAAATGCTGGACCCCTCTGGATGGGTCGCGGACGGTCCGGCCACTTGGCCCGGACGGTCCGCCGACCCCAAGACTTAGTCACTTTTCAAGCTCGCTTTTGAAAAGATTTTAACTTTCGGAAACGGAAGCGCTGCTAGTCCTCATGCAAATGCAACCACTAGATGCTCTATGAGGCACTAAGTCTTACACAGAACAAAGTCATTAACCCCTCTTAATAGTACGGCTATCTAGCCTACCAATCCGGTCAATTTCTTCTCTAAACACCTGGTGACCGGTAAAAACAAAACCTATGTTATACCTTTGCCTTCACCAGATCCACAACCAATGCTTATAAGTCTTCAAGACTTCTCAGTTCTCTGTGGTTCAACCTACATTCTTATTTCTCCAAGAATTATTAGTTCACAAGTAGTTGTCATTAATTACCAAAACATTACCAAAGGGGCCTAGATGATTCACAATCTCCCCCTTTTTGGTAATTGATGACAACACCACATTGTATATAAAAGAGAAGTTTAGTTTCTCCAAATCTCTCTCATACCTAAGGTATAAGATAGATCTTGGAGATGAGTTTTATAGGACTTATCTTGATTTGAAGTTCTGTCCGAGAGATAGATAAATCCCAATAAAAAACTCAGTATGTAAGAAAGGCTCCCCCTAAGTGTGTGCAGGATTATCTGAAGTTGAAGATGTAACACACATAATATATTGGAGCTTGATGGAGACTTTCCTACAAACATGGTTATCGAGGCATACAAGAGATGATCCATAGAGTGAGCGCAGCAATTACAATCACTCCTCGAATAACCACACAAAGAGTAATTTGAACTAAAACATAGTTCATCCCACAGAATATTACAGAAAATAGTCCACAGACATACGACATAGAGTTAATAGTTCAAACTAGTTCCAAATGCGTAAGCTATAAACTAATGCAAGCGGCACAAAAAGTAACATGCATATGCAAGGTCTTAATGTCCACATAGAATCACCAACTCCCCCTGAAGGAGACGCCAGACAATCTCATCACTTCTCACTTGTCTCTCCCCCTTTGGCATCAATTGCCACAAAGGAGAGGCCTCACTGATCGCTCGGCGGAGGATGCATGTTGTAATAATGAGTGCTGAAGGTGTCAAACAGGGAGGAGAACTGGCCAAAATCCTCCTGGAGCTGCTGTTGCCTCTGCCTGATCTCCTGCATGTTGTCACTTGTAGAGAGATTATCAAATTGATTTGAGAGAGCACCCATGTTATCCTGAAAACTTTGTTGCATATTGTTCAGCCTGGTCATGATGGGATCAGTGACATTAGTGTGAATCTGATCACGAAAATCAGAAAACTCAGAGTTGAGTGTATCCCAGTTATTGTCAAACTGAGACTGCATGTCATCAAAGCGGTGATCCATCTGTGTCATCAGGCCATCAAAGCGTGTATCAATGTGATGCTCAAGTCCCTGCTGCATATTTTGAAAATAAGGATCAAAGTATCCTGGAGCAGGCTCCCAATAGTGCTGAGGCTGAGGAGGAGGTGGAGGAGGAGGCATCTGCTGTTCCTCAACATTAGGAGCTGCTCCACCCTCATAGCCAGGTGCCCCAAAAGACATCAAACTGCAGCTGAGTGTGGAAAAACTGAATATTGGTATCTGATGGCAGAGCATACTGGTTCACAGTCCGTCTAGAGCAGTACTCAGCCATAGAAAATTTTCGCTTGGGATAAGTCCATCCTTGGATATCAATGGGATAATCTGGATGAACATGAAGAAAATCTTCAGCATCCATGGATTCAGTGCCCCCAGCTGAGGATTGGGCCTCTGAATCAGTGGTCGGTGTATAATCATCATCATTGCCACGAGGGCGCTTTGATTTAAAGCGACCTGCAAGTTTCTTGCGGAGACCACCAAAACCACTGCAACAAGGTGACAGACAACCAGAGATAAATAATTGATACCAATCGCCACTTATAAAAAGGAATGGAATGCTACTGCTCTGCCAGGGTCCGGACGGTCCGCGCTAGGGGGCCGGACGGTCCGCGCCAGAGGCCCGGACGGTCCGTGTCCACCAGGCGGACGGTCCGCGACCGACCAGGGGCGACTCCAAGAACCCTAGCCGCCACAAGTGTTCAATTTGATGGTTTTGCAGATAATACCCAGCCAAACAAGTTCAAAATTTTGCATAGCATTGACATTGAGAAGAACTATCAATCCCACCAATCAGATTTGGAAACCCACTGCTCAATTTCAGATCAGAGAAGAAACCCAAATAATCTCAAAGTTGATGAAATTTGATTAAATCCACAAGATTTGAGAATACCGTGATGAAGACATGTTGAGGAAATGTTGCTGCAAGCTGTCGGACTGTCCGTACGCAACTTCACTTCACGGTCCACGCACACTCGACACAAGAGAGGATATAGTGAGTGGAGAGCAAGAGAGAACAACTGAATGGGCACAACTGGCAAGTTTGCGGGCTCTGTCCCTTTTTCTGCCCTGTCGCGGACGGTCCGCGCGGGGGCGGCGGACGGTCCGCACCCTGATGATCTCAGACGGTCTGTGAGGCTGCTCGGACTGTCCATTTCCTGATGCTGCGGACGGTCCGCGGTCCATGGGCGGACTGTCCGCGGCCTGATACTTCATTGTTCAATTTCTGTCCACTTTCTGATTTTGAATTCCGAATCCGAATTGGTGCTCATATATGGACATTTTGACCAATCCAAGAGTTGGTATGCATGCATATACATATGATGTAATTGAGTAATGCAAGATTTTTGAATTAAACTATCTATAGCAATTAGAAATGAAAAATGCACAAATAATACCAAATAAATAGCATAAAAAGCATACTTAGACCCGAGATGCAAAACGACACATGTGTGATCAACTTCAAGTCACATTTGAGATATCGATCACATTCATTTCACTTCTTAGAGAACAAAATCTTGTTTCATCCAAAGGTTTTGTAAAAATGTCTGCTAATTGATCATCGGTGCCAATGGAATAAACAGAGATATCTCCCTTGCCAACATGATCTCTTAAGAAGTGATGTCGTATATCAATATGCTTGGTTCTTGAGTGTTGGACCGGATTGGTAGCCAATTTTACCGCACTCTCATTATCACACATGAGAGGCACATTCTTGAAAATAATTCCATAGTCCAATAAGGTTTGTTTCATCCATAATAATTGAGCACAACAATTTCCGGCCGATATATATTCCGCCTCGGCGGTAGATAGAGCAACCGAATTTTGTTTCTTAGAAGACCATGAAACAAGAGATCTACCAAGAAATTGACAACATCCAGAGGTGCTTTTTCTATCAACTTTGCACCCCGTATAGTCTGAATCCGAATATCCAATTAATTCAAATTGAGCACCTTTGGGATACCATAGACCAATATTGGGAGTATACTTCAAATATCTTAGAATTCTTTTAGCAGCCTTCAAGTGAATCTCTCTAGGAGAAGCTTGAAATCGAGCACACATGCATACACTAAACATAACATCGGGCCTAGATGCGGTAATATAAAGCAAACTACCAATTATTGAACGATAAAGTTTTTGATCAACTATAGTACCTCCCTCATCTAAGTCTAGATGACCATTTGTTGCCATTGGAGTCTTGATAGGCTTAGCATTTTCTAAACCAAACTTCTTGAGCATGTCCTTCAAATATTTGGATTGACTTATAAAAATACCATCTTTCAATTGTTTGATTTGAAGGCCAAGAAAGAAGCTCAATTCTCCAATCATAGACATCTCAAATTCTTTTGACATCATTTTTCCGAACTCCTCACAAAATAATTCATTAGTAGATCCAAAAATGATATCATCAACGTAAATTTGACAAACAAATAAGTCTTTGCCAATTCTTTTAGTGAATAGAGTAGTGTCAACCTTCCCAATTTTGAAGTCTTTGGAAAGCAAGAAATCCCTAAGCCTTTCATACCAAGCGCGTGGAGCTTGCTTAAGCCCATAGAGAGCTTTAGAAAGCTTGAACACATGGTTAGGTCTTTTGGGGTCCTCAAAACCGGGAGGTTGTTCAACATACACTAGTTCACTAATCTTACCATTTAGAAAGGCACTCTTTACATCCATTTGGTAGAGCTTGATATTGTGTGCACAAGCATAAGCAAGTAGAATCCGGATTGCTTCTAATCTTGCTAAGGGGGCAAATGTCTCCCCAAAATCCAATCCTTCAATTTGAGTATATCCTTGTGCAACTAATCTTGCCTTGTTTCTTACTACCACACCATCTTCATTGTGCTTGTTGCGAAACACCCATTTTGTACCAATAACATTGTGGTTCTTTGGTCTCTCAACAAGCTCCCAAACTTCATTTCGAGCGAAGTTATTTAATTCTTCATGCATTGCATTCACCCAATCAACATCAAGTAGAGCTTCATCTACACGGTTAGGTTCCATACAAGATACAAAAGAGAAATGTTCACAAAATGAAGCTATGCGAGAGCGAGTTTGAACACCCTTACTAATATCACCCACAATTTGATCAACCGGGTGATTCTTCACAATGGAATGATGAATTCTTGATACCGTTTGATAGTTGCTTGTTGAAGCATTTGGAGGAACCGTAGGTCTTGAAGTACCTTGATCATGAGTATCTATGGTTTCATCGAGTTGTTGGCTTTGGTGATCTTCCTCATTTATAGTTGAGGATGAAGGAATGACAACCACACTATCTTTATCATCATCTTCCTTAGGTTTTATTTCACCAATGGCCATTGTTTTCATTGCATTTATCAATTGAGTTCCCCCAACATCATCGAGATTATCACTCTCATCTTGAGACCCATTTGTTTCATCAAATTCAACATCATATGCTTCCTCAATAATACCATGAGTTTTGTTGAAGACTCTATAAGCCTTACTATTTGATGAATATCCAAGAAGAAAACCCTCATCACATTTCTTCTCAAATTTAGAAAGTCGGCTTCCCTTTCTCAAAATATAACATTTGCAACCGAATACCCTAAAATATGAGATATTTGGCTTTCTACCAATAAGCAATTCATATGGAGTTTTCTTCAAGAGCTTGTGACAATATAATCTATTTGATGAATGACAAGCGGTATTTATTGCCTCGGCCCAATAAGAATCCGATATACTATATTCCGCTAACATGGACCTAGCCATGTCAATAAGAGTTCTATTCTTTCTTTCAACAATACCATTTTGTTCCGGGGTATATTTGGAAGAGAATTCATGTTTGATACCCTTGTCATCACAATATTGATCAATTCTTGCATTTTTGAATTCCGACCCATTATCACTTCTAACCTTTTTGATGTCGAAATCAAATTGATTTTGAGCCAATATAGCAAATGACTTGAATGTTTCAAACACATTGGATTTGTCTCGTAGAAAATAAACCCAAGTAAATCTTGAATAGTCATCCACAATCACAAGACAATAAGAATTACCACCAATACTTACAAAAGATGTGGGCCCAAATAAATCCATGTGAAGTAATTCCAAAGGTCGATGAGTGGACATTTGACTTTTATTTGGATGAGTATTTGCCACTTGCTTACCGGCTTGACAAGAGCTACACAATTTGTTCTTTTCAAACTTCACATCTTTTAAGCCTCGAACTAAGTCATGCTTGGTTAACCGATTGAGTTGCTTCATCCCAACATGACCAAGTCTTCTATGCCATAACCAACCTAGTGAAGCTTTTGAAAATAGGCAAGTTGTGAGCTTTGCCTCATTAGATGAGAAATCAACAAGATAAAGATTTTCATGTCTAAAGCCTTTAAATTTAAGATTGCTACCATCAACACTAGAGATAATAACATCTTCAACTGTGAAATTGCAACAAAATCCTAAATCACATAATTGAGCTACGGAAAGTAAATTAAAATTCAAAGACTCAACCAATAGCACATTTGATATAGAATGATCATTTGAGATAGCAATTTTACCCAAACCTTTAACCTTTCCTTTACGATTATCTCCAAATGTGATACTATCATAATTTGAGCAATCTTCCTCACTCATTTGGGTAAACATTCTCATATCCCCGGTCATGTGTTGAGTACATCCACTATCCAACACCCAATGATTTCCTCCCGCCTTGTAGTTCACCTACAAAAGGAAATCAATCTCTTTTAGGTACCCAAACTTGCTTGGGTCCTCGGATGTTAGTGACCAAGGTCTTTGGCACCCAAATAGCTTTCTTTTTGTTTCCAACAATTGAAGTACCAACAAATTTAGCATGAACACCTTTTGCATTATGAGAAAGAACATAACAATGCTCAAAACAAGTGGAGGATACATTTTTGAACTTAGGACAATTTTTCTTAACATGCCCCTTTTTGTGACACTTGTGACACACTTTGTCACATTCTTTCACAAACAATGTCTTTTGCTTTACAAAAGCATTCTTTCCTTTCTTAGGAACATATCCAAGACCTTCACTGTTAAGAGAGCATCGTTGACTTCCCAATATGAAATCCAATTTAGTCTTACCACCATATGCCTTTTCTAGATCATGAGTTAGAGCATTTATTCTATCTACTAACACTTCATTCTCAACAATAATTTTTGATTCATCAAGAGCAATGTTATCAATGAGAGAAATTTTGCATTTATCACAAATAGAGTTAGTAGGTAGTGGTTCACTTGTAAGACTATCAAGTAAGTCACAAGTGACCCCAACATCCTTAGTGACCACCTCAACTTCATGCACAATAGATGATTTTTGAGCATCCGCAAGCTTCTCACAATTTTCTTTGAGATCATTGTGAGAGGTCTTGAGCTCCTCAAAAGACACTTGGAGGTTTTTATACAATTCCCTCAAGGCCTTAAATTTTTCTTTTTCTTTGTGCATGTAGTCATCGGCCTCACCTAACATTCTAACAAGATCATCATATGAATAGCCATCATCATCAACATCATCGATATCATCATCATCATTTATATCATTTAAATCGGTGATGATTTTTACCTTAGCATCTCCCTTTGCCATGAGGCAATGGGGGGATGAGAAGAGTGAGGGAGCTTCCTTGATGGCAATTCCGGCATTAAGCTTGGATGAGGTGTCATCATCATCATCATCCGAGCTATCATCCGAGTCCCATTCAACTAAGTAGGCTTTGCCATCTTTCTTCTTGTTATAGTATTTCTTTTTCTTCTTGTCACTTTCATCTTTGCCCTTCTTCTTCTTGCTTGGACAATTCATGGCAATGTGACCGGGTTCCCCACACTCAAAACATTTTCTATCATTGAAAGCATTTCTTCTAGATGTTTGACCTCTTCTAGGTTGACCTCTTTTCATCTTCATGAATTTATTGAATTTCCTTACAAATAAAGCCATGTCACCATCACTCTCACTTTCATTTTCTTCATCATTGCTATCTTCTTTTTCAATTGCCTTTGAGGCCTTGGCTTTGAGAGCAATAGATTCATTTTTCACCTTCTTTGCCAAACTTAAGGCATCGGCTTGAGACTTCTTAAATATATCTTGAGTGAGAATTTCTCCCAATACTTCGGTTGGAGAAGTTGTAGATAGATCACTCCTTACTAGCATTGTCACAATAGTCTCATATTTCTCCGGAAGTGATCTAAGGAACTTGTGTGTGAAATCCACATCCGGTACATTAAAACCAAGTCCTTTGAGTTCATTTACAATCTCATTCAATCGATTGAACATATCGGATACACTCTCATCTTCTTTCATAATAAATTGCTCAAACTTCCCTTTGCACACATATAGTTTGGCACTCTTCACAATTGTAGTTCCTTCATGAATTTCCATTAGTTTTACCCAAATCTCATGAGCGGTTGTGAGATTTTTGATACGATTGAACTCATTTATATCAAGAGCATCATAAAAGACATTCATGGCTTGATCATTTGTGAGGATATTTTCATTATCACTAACGGATGGTTCATCTTCCTTCAATACAACAAATCCATCTCTAACAATTGGCCAAATTTTTCCACCCATTGCTCTAAGATGCATTGACATTCTTATTTTCCAATAATCATAATTGTTTCCATCAAAGTGCGGTGGCTTCCCAATGTGCACATTGTTGTTACTAGCCATTTTGTCCCACTCCGGGATGATTAGATCCACAAACAATGGAGTCCTCGGCTCCGATACCACTTGTAGGATCTAGGACACCGGCTAGAGGGGGGGTGAATAGACGGTTTTGACTAAATACAAGAAAACTAAGTAAATTTAATCAATACAACAAGGAGAATAAATTTACTAGTGTCAATAAGTAAGCAATGTATGAAAGACAATTACGGAGATTGAATACTTGAAGAACAATAAGCAAAACACTAATCAATTGCAAGGCAATAAGTAATGCTAGAAGGAATAGACACCGAAATTTATCCCGTGGTATCGGTGATTTGCCGATCACCCCTAATCCACGTTGAGGTGGACTTCAAGCTCTCACTTGCTCCTCTATCAAGACACGACTTGATCTTTGAGCCAAGTGGACAAGAAATCACTCAATACCTCGATTCCACTAATGTCACCTTTGCCGCTCCGGCGAGGTAGGCGCGAACCCCTCACAATCAACACCGCGGCTTCTCCACAATCTTCTTGGAGAGCTCGACGGAGACAATCACCCGAGCCGTCTAGGAGGCGGCAACCTCCAAGAGTAACAAGCCAACGACGCTTGCTCGGTGTACCACCTAGTGCCTCAAGAATCACCAAATGATGCAAATGCACTAGGAACCCTCAATCTCTCACTAGAATGCAATCTTAAGCAAAGAGTGTGAGAGAGTGAGTTGGAGGATCACAAATGAGCTCAATGTATGCAAGGAATGGCCAAGAGAGGTCTCACACACGAGCTACCCTTCTATTTATAGTCCCCCATCTAAAACCAACCGTTATGTGCAAAAGGGGGCTGTTCTGCGCACACGCGGACCGTCCGCGCCCTAGGGCCGGACGGTCCGCCGTACACCATAACGGCTATAATGACCGTTGAAACATGTCAGAGCAGACTCAAAAGGTGGGTCCGGACAGTCCGCCCTTCAAGGCCGGACCGTCCGCGACCTGGCAATTTCAAACACCCGAGCCTCGGATCAAACGGAGTTAACACGCGCGGACCGTCCGGCTATAAATCCCGGACCGTCCGCGACCTGAGACAGTACTGTCCGGACTGGTCCCCCAGACCGTCCGTAGTACAAATCAATAAAAACACACAGTCCCTGTCCAGAAACGAGTTATACACATGCGGACCGTCCGCGCCTTACAGGCGGACCGTCCGCCTATAATTCAGGGACGGATCCGAGAACACCCTCCTCTGGACAAGACTGCGGACGGTCCGGCCCTAAGGCCCGGACGGTCCGCAGTGCAAACATACTGGATCAGCTCGGAATGAACAAATGCTGGACCCCTCTGGATGGGTCGCGGACGGTCCGGCCACTTGGCCCGGACGGTCCGCCGACCCCAAGACTTAGTCACTTTTCAAGCTCGCTTTTGAAAAGATTTTAACTTTCGGAAACGGAAGCGCTGCTAGTCCTCATGCAAATGCAACCACTAGATGCTCTATGAGGCACTAAGTCTTACACAGAACAAAGTCATTAACCCCTCTTAATAGTACGGCTATCTAGCCTACCAATCCGGTCAATTTCTTCTCTAAACACCTGGTGACCGGTAAAAACAAAACCTATGTTATACCTTTGCCTTCACCAGATCCACAACCAATGCTTATAAGTCTTCAAGACTTCTCAGTTCTCTGTGGTTCAACCTACATTCTTATTTCTCCAAGAATTATTAGTTCACAAGTAGTTGTCATTAATTACCAAAACATTACCAAAGGGGCCTAGATGATTCACACATCGTCCGTTCCGCCTAGCTGGTAGGCCAGCCGGTAGTCCGCAAGCCACAGTTCTGGCCTTGTTTCCCCCGAGTACTTGGTGATGGTAGTCGGGGCTCGGAACCGGGTCAGGAACGGCGCCCGTCGTATGGCCCGACTGAAGGCTTGTAGACCAGGTGGTTCGGGCGAGGGGCTCCGATCCTCCTCGTTGTCGTAACATCCCCCACGCCTGGGGTGGTAGCCTCGGCGCACCTTCTCGTCGAGGCGGACTCGATGGTCGTGGCGGTGGTGCTCCTTGCCGAGGCGACCGGTATGGACCAAGGCCTCCCGCATGAGTCGGGAAGTTGCCGCGCGATGCTCCGGAGGGGCACCATTGCCTTCAGGAGGTATAGCTCTCGGCCCGTCGGACCGCGGCATCCTCCAGGAGATTCTTGAGTTCTCCCTGGATACGTCGCCCCTCGGTGGTGGATGGCTCCGGCATCGCTCGGGGCAGCATTGCCGCTGCAGCCAGATTCTGGCCGACCCCGCTGGAGGCCGAGGGCAGCCTTGCCCTGGCATCGTCAGCGACACGGCGCTGGACGTCCCGAGCCTGATGACACGTGTAATACTCAAAATTGTATACCAAGAAATATAGAGAGAGATCTCCTCGTTTGATGTGTCTCATTTGCATCATAAAAAGAGCATACCTGAAATTTAGAGTTTAATTCAAACAAATGATAAAAAATGCATCATGTGGAGTTTTTATGTTTGTGCATTAAATAAAATAATAATAATAATAATAAGGATAATAAGAGAATAAATACTAGAAGTTAAATCAAACCCTAAATTAAAACTAGGGTTTTTGAAAATGAGAAGAAGAGAAATGATATAAAAAAATATAAATAATATAATTATATCTCTAAAACTGGTATTTTAACTTCACCATATGATTTGGGAATAAATTCGGCCTAAGTTTGATTTGAAACTTGAATTCAAATTTGGATTAGAAAATGGTGAAAAAGGAATGAAAAAAAAAGATAAAACAAAACCCAGCTAATGGGCCTCGTATCTCACATTCGGCCCACCTGAGAAACCTCTCACGCGACGGTACAAGCACGGCGCCGACATCCGGGGCCCACGTGCCATACACTGCGCCCCGCCTGTTAAGCTGTCGCGCGGGACCCGCGCACCAGGGATCCCCGCGGCCACACCTTGTTTGGCTTACCAGTGGGTCCGCCTCGCAGCCCCTCCCTCTCGCTCACCGCGCTCACTTCCACGCGGGGCCCGCAAGTCCTCAACTACCTCGTGCGCTACCCGCGGAGCTCGCCGGGAGGATCGGATCGGCGCGCGCTGACTTGACCTCACCGATTTCTGGGGTCGCGGCCTGCCTATAAGGCTTCCGCACCGCTATTCCCTCGCTCCTATTCAAACCGCCGAGCCCTCGCGACCTCCTCATCCTCGCTTGTGCGTGCCCAGTTGCCGGAGCCACTGCGCCACCGCTCTGCTGACCCACCACGGCCCTTGTGTCGCGTCATGAAGCTCCGCTAGATCACGTGGAAGTGTGCTGTGGCCTAGTCGCGCGGAATCGACACCAGGAGCCCACGAATTTTGTCGCCGTCGAGGCAGATCCGCCGCTCGCCGTGGCCAAGACCATCTGCATCGTATCGCGGGGTAAGTCCATGTCCATCGCATTCAGTGTACTTAGGGCATCGAGTAGAGAATCTCTGATTAGTGCGTTGTGCGCGGTACCGTGCGTTGGAATGTCCCGGGCATGGCGCCGCCGTGCCGGGGCAGGCGCTCCGCCGCGGTTCTGATTCCAGCGGGTGGGAAAAACGCTGGGATCTCTCGGGCTGAGCATTTGGGCCGTTGATCCACTCAACAACGGCCATGATCGTGGGGGACTGTCTGATAGTAGGAGATGGAATCTGAGCCGCTGGCCTTACTATCAATGGTTAGATCGCTTGAGTAGTCGTGGAGGCATCTGCCTCGTTGGATGACGATCTCGCGGCACAGAACGCGTACCGTTTCGTTTAGAAAGAAATCTAATCCTAGCCCTCGATTCTGGATCCTGCGGCTGATATCCCCCTGTACCCCTTCGCCCAGGCCTTTTTGCACATGAGCCCCTCCGTTATTAAGTTATCAACCCACCGTCCACATTCCATATTTACTGAGTCTTAGAAAACTTCGGTTTAGGCCCCTGGACTTCCCAGATATTGACGCCCAGTCCAGAATAGATTAATGTCTTTTGGATTAACCAATGCACCAGCTTATTTCATGAATTTGATGAATAAGGTGTTTATGGAGTATTTGGACAGATTCGTCGTGGTGTTTATCGACGATATTCTTATCTATTCTAAGAATGAAAGTGATCATGAACAACACCTAAGGTTGGTGCTACAGAAGCTACGAGATAATCAACTCTACGCTAAGTTCAGCAAGTGTGAGTTTTGGATTGACAAGGTGCCATTCCTTGGTCATATTATTTCTAATGGAGGAATAGCAGTGGATCCTACTAAAGTGAAGGAGATAATGGAGTGGAGAGTGCCCACTACGGTTACTGAGATTCAGAGTTTCTTGGGACTCGCAGGATATTATCGGAGATTTATTGAAGGGTTCTCTAAAATTGCCAAGCCTATGACTTCACTTTTGGAGAAAGGAAGAGAATTCAAGTGGGATGAGAAATGCCAAGAGAGCTTTGATCAATTGAAGGAGAGATTGATGTCACCGCCAGTATTGATTATGCCAGATCTGCAAAAGGGATTTGACATTTATTGTGATGCATGTGGCTAAGGATTGGGATGCGTGCTTATGCAAGAAGGTCATGTGATCGCCTATGCATCTCGTCAGTTGCGGAAACATGAATTGAACTACCCCACGCATGACTTGGAACTGGCATCCGTTGTGCATGCGCTTAAGATTTGGAGACATTATATTATGAGAAACAAGTGTCAAGTATGCACGGATCATGAGAGTTTGAAGTGTATATTCACTCAGAAGGATCTCAACTTTAGGCAACACCGTTGGTTGGAGCTTATTAAGGATTATGATTTGGAGATTCACTATCACCCGGGAAAGGCAAATTTGGTTGCAGATGCCTTGAGTCGAAAGGAGCATGTTCATTCATCTGTTGTTGCCCAGCTATCTGATGAGATTGTTGAGGATTTCTGGAGACTTAACCTGGGGATAGTTTCTCACACTGAAGGAGTTACTATTGATGTGGAACCTACCTTGGAGCAAGAAATCCGCAGAAGGACAGATTGGTGAGGCTAAAATACAAGAGATTAAGGATATGATTACTGAAAGGTAGAGGCCCGGAATTCACAGAAGATGAGCAAGGCACGATATGGTTCAAGAATCAGATCTGTGTTCCCGATATTGATAGTCTTCGGGAAACTATATTGAAGGAAGCACATGACTCAGTTTATTCTATCCACCCTGGGAGTACTAAGATGTATCAGGATTTGAAGCAAAAGTATTGGTGGTATGGACCGAAGAGAGATGTGGCTGCACATGTGGCTAGGTGCGATGTGTGTCAAAGAGTTAAGGCTGATGGATAGACTGAAAGTACTAATCAAGTATTGGAGGACATGTTGAGAGCGTGTGCCCTTCAGCATGGTAGTAGTTGGGACAAGAATCTACCTTAGGCCGAGTTCGCACCTAATAATAGTTACCAGGTCAGTCTGAAGATGTCACTGTTCGAGACTCTATATGGCAAGAAATGCAGGACTCCTCTATATTGGGATAAGACTAGAGGAAGACAATTATTTGGACCTAAACTTATTCAAGAGGCAGAAGAATAAGTCCGTATAACTCAGGAGCATTTGAGGGTAGCTCAGACCAGGCAAAAGAGCTACGCTGATAATAGAAGAAGACCACTGGAATTTGAGGAAGGTGCTCATGTGTACCTCAAGGTGTCACCACTTCGTGGGATGAGGAGATTTAAAGTTAAGGACAAATTGTTCCCTCACTTTATTGGACCATTCAGAGTTTTTAGGCGAGTTGGAGAGATGGCCTATCAACTCGAGCTACCTGATAATCTATCTGATGTGCATAATTTATTTCACGTATCTCAACTGAAGAAGTGTCTCCGTGTCCCTAAGGAATAGTTACCAATGGAAGAGCTCAGTATTCAGGGTGATTTGACTTACATGGAGTACCCGATCAAGATTCTTGATATATTGACTCGAGTTACAAGGAATAAGGTGATTAAGATGTGCAAAGTGCAATGGAATCACCATGGTGAAGATGAAGCAACATGGGAAAGAGAAGAAGAGCTTCACGTAGATTTTCCTCACCTTTTCCCTAGATCTTCTTAAATCTCGAGGACGAGATTATTTTTAAGTGGGGTAGGATTTGTAATACTCAAAATTGTATACCAAGAAATATAGAGAGAGATCTCCTCGTTTGATGTGTCTCATTTGCATCATAAAAAGAGCATACCTGAAATTTAGAGTTTAATTCAAACAAATGATAAAAAATGCATCATGTGGAGTTTTTATGTTTGTGCATTAAATAAAATAATAATAATAATAATAAGGATAATAAGAGAATAAATACTAGAAGTTAAATCAAACCCTAAATTAAAACTAGGGTTTTTGAAAATGAGAAGAAGAGAAATGATATAAAAAAATATAAATAATATAATTATATCTCTAAAACTGGTATTTTAACTTCACCATATGATTTGGGAATAAATTCGGCCTAAGTTTGATTTGAAACTTGAATTCAAATTTGGATTAGAAAATGGTGAAAAAGGAATGAAAAAAAAAGATAAAACAAAACCCAGCTAATGGGCCTCGTATCTCACATTCGGCCCACCTGAGAAACCTCTCACGCGACGGTACAAGCACGGCGCCGACATCCGGGGCCCACGTGCCATACACTGCGCCCCGCCTCTTAAGCTGTCGCGCGGGACCCGCGCACCAGGGATCCCCGCGGCCACACCTTGTTTGGCTTACCAGTGGGTCCGCCTCGCAGCCCCTCCCTCTCGCTCACCGCGCTCACTTCCACGCGGGGCCCGCAAGTCCTCAACTACCTCGTGCGCTATCCGCGGAGCTCGCCGGGAGGATCGGATCGGCGCGCGCTGACTTGACCTCACCGATTTCTGGGGTCGCGGCCTGCCTATAAGGCTTCCGCACCGCTATTCCCTCGCTCCTATTCAAACCGCCGAGCCCTCGCGACCTCCTCATCCTCGCTTGTGCGTGCCCAGTTGTCGGAGCCACTGCGCCACCGCTCTGCTGACCCACCACGGCCCTTGTGTCGCGTCATGAAGCTCCGCTAGATCACGTGGAAGTGTGCTGTGGCCTAGTCGCGCGGAATCGACACCAGGAGCCCACGAATTTTGTCGCCGTCGAGACAGATCCGCCGCTCGCCGTGGCCAAGACCATCTGCATCGTATCGCGGGGTAAGTCCATGTCCATCGCATTCAGTGTACTTAGGGCATCGAGTAGAGAATCTCTGATTAGTGCGTTGTGCGCGGTACCGTGCGTTGGAATGTCCCGGGCATGGCGCCGCCGTGCCGGGGCAGGCGCTCCGCCGCGGTTCTGATTCCAGCGGGGGGAAAAACGCTGGGATCTCTCGGGCTGAGCATTTGGGCCATTGATCCACTCAACAACGGCCATGATGGTGGGGGGACTGTCTGATAGTAGGAGATGGAATCTGAGCCGCTGGCCTTACTATCAATGGTTAGATCGCTTGAGTAGTCGTGGAGGCATCTGCCTCGTTGGATGACGATCTCGCGGCACAGAACGCGTACCGTTTCGTTTAGAAAGAAATCTAATCCTAGCCCTCGATTCTGGATCCTGCGGCTGATATCCCCCTGTACCCCTTCGCCCAGGCCTTTTTGCACATGAGCCCCTCCGTTATTAAATTATCAACCCGCCGTCCACATTCCATATTTACTGAGTCTTAGAAAACTTCGGTTTAGGCCCCTGGACTTCCCAGATATTGACGCCCAGTCCAGAATAGATTAAAAATGGAGAAATGATATTAGAAATTTGTTTTTAATACACAAACAATTCTAGAAACTGTTATAAATCATAGAAAATCCATTTTTGGTCCAAATTGAACCATTCCAGTTCCTAAAATTTTGTAGTGTTAATATCTATCATTTAGTGTCTCTGTTTTGACATAAACTCAATTAGAAAATTAATTTATCATTTACTCATATTTCAAGCACATTAAATCTTAGGAAATTCATAACTTGAATTCTATAACTCCAAATTTAGTGATTCTAGTTCCTATGATCTCATTTTAATGTATAGATTTTTATTGTATATTTTATTTGCATGTTTGATGTGATGTTAATTTGGGCTATACTATGTATGTATTGTGTTGATGCGAGTAGACGAGCAAGCCACTGTGGAAACTGAGGTTCAACAAGTAGAAGTAGCTGAGCAGGAGCTTATTGAAGGCAAGTTGTGCCCTTGATCACTTACTTTTTCCCAGCCATGTTCTTATTAATTTTAATGATCTGCATAGGTTAATTTTGATGGGATCCTTTAGGTTACCCCAGTTTTGGTTATCTTTATACCTTGTTCACCCCTGAAATATTTTTGGATAGTATCTGCTATTGCTTTATGTGGATTTGGGTATGGAGATACACTATTCATAATTATTCTGTTATTATCTTGTTATTATTACTGTTCATGTTAAGGTCATTAAATTAATGGGAACATGGAGCGACCACCCGGGAAAACAGTGCTACCACAAGGGTTTAGTGGGACGCCCTTGGCTGATTAACTAGGAAAGCTAGTGGAGGTCTTCCTTACCCGAAAGGGGCAAGGGCAGTAGGGGAGTGGTCAGTGTAGGGAGGTCCTTGCTTGATTTTGCTGCGATGGCGGTCAGGCAAGAACCCTGCACTGGAGCTTCCTATAAACTGTAGCGGGATTTCTGAAGCTAGTGGAACTTTGTAAAGGCCTCGTAGTGTTACCCTGCCTCGCCTCCTCGGTAGAGGTGTATGGGATTGGCCATCTCTTGGCAGATGGGTAACATGACTTGTGGGTAAAGATGCGCAACCTCTGCAGAGTGTAAAACTGGTATACTAGCCGTGCTCACGGTCATGAGCGGCTCGGACCCTCACATGATTAATTTATGGAACTTAAATTTAATTTGACATTTGCATCGCATTTGGGACTATTTTACTATTACTTTTCTTTATTATTATTAAGGTTTGGTATTTACTTACACTTAGTAATTGCTAATAAAATTTTGACCAACTTATAAAAGCAATGCTCAGCCTCAGCCTTTATTTCATTGATCAGCCTTACACTTCATGAACTCCCACCTTTGGTGAGTTCATGCCACATTATTCCCCACAACTTGTTGAGCGATGAACGTATGTGAGCTCACTCTTGCTGTCTCACACCCCCCCACAGGAGAAGAGCAGGTGGTTCAGGAGGAGCCACAAGGCGAGGAGTTTGATCTGATCTAGGTGGCGTTTCTCAGTTGACATTGGCGCCGACGATCCTTAGTTCATTTTATATTCATTCTTTTATTTTGTAATAAGTCTTCCGCTATGTAATAAATACTCTGATGTTTTGTGACATTTATCTCTATACACTCTGTTATTATATATGTTGTCTTCTTTGGCGCATGTATGAGATGCACCCGGCTTTGTCCTTTAAATCCGGGTGTGACAACGCGCTTCTCCGGCCAGTGCTCGGCCTGCCCACTCCTGCTCGATGTTTTGCCGGAGCTGCACAAGTTGTCCTGCTTCCTCGTCGAGCTTGGCCTGCATCTCGCGGATTTGCTCGAGCTGTGTGTCCTGACCCCCGGCAGGGACTGGGACCACAGCTAGCTCCCGCAGGATGTCAACGCGAGGCGCAGGCCCAGGGGGACCTTCATCCTCTGGCATACCAAGGTGGTTGCCTTCATCGTGACCCCTAGATCGACGTGGAAACATTCACGACATGGGCCACAACCCTCGTCGTCAAGGCTGTGGCCATCATCGGAGCAATCAGAGAGGCAGTTGTCACATGCGGTCATGAAGTCTCGCATGGCACTGGGATTACCGAGCCCGGAGAAATCCCAACCAGAGTCGGGCTCGTCTTCTTCCTCGGAACCCGGGGGGCCCGTAGGTCGAGACGGCCATCAGTCGGTCCCAGGTTGACCACATATGGTACCCCGGAAGGTTAGGATATGCCTTTACGAAAGCGCTCACCGAAGCGGGGTCGCTTGGTGGATCGAAGCTAAATCTAAAAGGCACAGGGTGGAAAACGGATGGTACCTCTTGATCGATGGACGGTGATGAAGTCACGTCGGGGACGGACTGCACCGTTATCTCAGGTACGAGGCTAACGCCCAGCAAGTCCTCCGCGAGAGTGCTGGCGTCATCTGTCCGCTTCGGGCTGGCATGTTGCGGGGAAACGTCACTCGCCGTCGTCTCAGGCGCGAGGTCAATGCCCGACATGTCCCCCGCTGGGGTGCCGGCGTCGTCGACTCGCTCGACAGCCGACGAGATGCCGCTTCCTGCCTAGCCATGGTTGCCCCGTCTCCTCCTCCTGCGGCAAGGAAGGCGGCGGTACAAACCCGGATGCTGCTCTTCCGCCACGCGGGGAAGATGTCGTCGAGTCCGCCGCCGCCGGGCGGGCTGATGGCCGTCATTGTCGCTGCCGCGCTGCGGGTGAAGGAGTACCATGTCGTAGCTGCCGTCGAGGGACATGAACTCGAGGCTCCCGAAGCGGAGCAACGTCTCGAGCTGAAGAGGTTGCTGGAGACTACCCATCTGGAACTCAATGGGAAGTTGTTCGTCAACACGCAGCGTGCCCCTACCTGGCGAGCCAACTGTCGGCGTTTCGACCCCGGGGGGGGAGGTGTCCCTGGACCGATGAGTAAAATTGTCGCTGTGTGTCCCGGCCCAGATGGGTTGGCACGAGATGGAACACAAGGGGGAAAACGCGGCTCGTGTTATCCTGCGCCAGGGGGATGCGCTTGCAGTAGGGGTTACAAGCGTTCGCGAGAGAGAGAGAGCGAGCCTGTTCGTCAGCCCATCCTCCCGCGCGACCCTCTCGCGTGAGGGCCCTGGACCTTCCTTTTATAGATGCAAGGAGAGGGTCCAGGTGTAAAATGGGGGTGTAGCTATGCGCTAACGTGTCCGGCAGAGAGGTGCCTGAGCCCTGTGTACATGCCAACGTGGCTGTCGGAGAGGTGCTAGAGCCCTGTGTACGTGGTATCGTGGCCGTCGGAGGAGCGCTTGAGCCCTGTAGAAGCATAGCTGTCGGGACCTTGCTGACGTCTCCTTGCTTCCGTAGGGGGCTGAGAACCACCATCGTCATGGACGCACGCGGGGAGCCATCATTACTTGTTACCGGGGCGAGCCTGGATGGGACGCCGGTCTTGTTCCCTCGTAGCCTGAGCTAGCTAGGGGTAGGGTAATGATGTATCCCCCACGGCGCGGTCGGTCCGAGCCCAAGGTCGGGCGAGGCAGAGACTCCTCTTGAGGCTAAGGCTAGGGTCGGGCGAGGACGTGATTCCTCTCAAAGTCGAGGTTGAGGCCGAGCCCTAGGGTCGGGCGAGGCGGAGACCACCTTCCGAGGCCGAGGGTGAGGCCGAGCGAGGCGGAGCTTCCTGTTGCGCCTGAGGCTGGACTTAGCTGTTGTCAGCCTCACCCTGGCGGGTGGCACAGCAGTCGGAGAGGGGCAAGTGGCGCTGTTTTCCTGTCAGGTCGGTCAGTGGAAGAGCGAAGTGACTGCGGTCACTTCGACCTTGCCGACTGAGGCACGTGTGTCAGGATAAGGTGTCAGGCGATCCTCGCATTGAATGCGCCTGCGATATGGTCGGTTGGTGAGGCGATTTGGCCAAGGTTGCTTCACAATGAAGCCTGCCCGAGCTGGGCTTCGGGCGAGTCGAAGGTGCGCCCGTTGCTTATGGAGGCCCTCGGGCGAGGCGTGAATTCGCCTGGGACTACAGTTCCCGCCCGAGGCTGGGCTCGGGCGAGGCGAGATCGCATCCCTTGAGCAGATGAAGTCTTGACCTGAATCGTGTCCATCAGTCTCTACAGCTTGTGCTGATGGTGGTTACCAGCCGTGTTTAGGAGTGTTGGGGGTACCCCTAATTACGGTACCCGACAAAAATACCATATGCGAGGAAAAGCGCATACCCTTTAGGAGTGTTGGCTAACCATATCCGAGCCGGTGCCTGACCCGTGAAGCAGCCTCTGCGCCGTTTCGACGAAGAAAAGCGCAGAGCCATAGGCGAGGAAATCCACATGTTGATGGCTACAGGGTTCATCAAAGAGGTATTCCATCCTGAATGGTTAGCCAACCCTGTGCTTGTGAAAAAGAAAGGTGGGAAGTGGAGGATGTATGTAGACTACACTGGTCCAAACAAAGCATGTCCGAAGTTCCCTACCCTCTGCCTCGCATCGATCAAATTGTGGACTCCACTGTTGGGTGCGAAACCCTGTCATTCCTCGACGCTTACTCAGGGTATCACCAAATCAAGATGAAAGAGTCCGACCAGCTCGCGACTTCTTTCATCACACCTTTTGGCATGTACTGCTATACTACTTTGCCATTTGGCTTGAGGAATGCAGGTGCAACATAACAAAGGTGCATGAACCACGTGTTCGGAGAGCACATCGGCCGGACGGTCGAGGCTTACATCGATGACATCGTAGTCAAGATGAGGAAAGCCTCCGACCACCTCTCTGACCTTGAAACGACATTCAAGTGTCTGAGAGCGAAGGGCGTGAAACTCAATCCCGAGAAGTGTGTCTTCGGAGTCCCCCGAGGCATGCTCCTGGGGTTCATCGTCTCCGAGCAGAGCATCGAGGCCAACCCGAAGAAAATCGCGACCATCACCAACATGGGGCCTGTCAAAGATTTGAAAGGAGTACAGAGGGTCATGGGATGCCTTGCGGCTCTGAGCCGCTTCATCTCGCGCCTCAGCGAAAAAGGCCTACCCTTGTACCGCCTCTTAAGGAAGACCGAGCACTTCACTTGGACCCCCGAGGCCGAGGAAGCCCTCGGAAACTTAAAGGCACTCCTTACAAACACGCCCATCTTGGTGCCCCCCGCTGCAGGAGAAGCCCTCTTGATCTACGTAGCCGCAACCACTCAGGTGGTCAGCGCCGCGATCGTAGTCGAGAGACAAGAAGAAGGGCATGCACTGCTCGTCCAGAGGCTGGTCTACTTCATCAGTGAAGTGTTATCCGAAACCAAGATCCGCTACCCACAAATTCAGAAGCTACTGTACGCAGTAATTATGATGCTACGAAAGTTGCGACACTACTTCGAGTCTCATCCGGTGATTGTGGTGTCATCCTTGCCCCTAGGGGAGATCATCCAGTGCCGAGAGGCCTCGGGTAGGATAGCAAAGTGGGCGGTGGAGATCATGGGCGAGACAATCTCGTTCGCTCCTCGGAAGGCCATAAAGTCCCAAGTCTTGGTGGACTTTGTGGCTGAATGGGTCGACACCCAACTGCCAACAGCTCCGATCCAACCGGAACTTTGGACCATGTACTTCGATGGGTCGCTGATGAAAACAGGAGCCGGCGCGGGCCTGCTCTTCATCTCACCCTCGGGAAGCACCTCCGCTACGTGCTGCGCCTCCATTTCCCAGCGTCAAACAACATGGCCGAGTACGAGGCTCTGGTTAATGGGTTGCGCATCACCATCGAGCTAGGGGTTCGGCGCCTCGACGCTCGTGGCGACTCGCAGCTTGTCATTGACCAAGTCATGAAGAACTCCCACTGCCGTGACCGGAAGATGGAGGCCTACTGTAACAAAGTTCAGCGCCTGAAAGACAAGTTCTACGGGCTCGAGCTCAACCACATCGCTCGACGGTACAACGAGACTGCGGACAAGCTGGCTAAAATAGCCTTGGAGCAGACAACAGTTCCCCCGGACGTCTTCTCCAGAGACATACATCAACCCTCCGTCAAGACCGACGACACGCCCGAGCCCGACGAGGCCTCGGCCCACCCCAAGGGGGCCTCGGCCTAGCCCGAGGTATCCTCCGCAGCCGAGGGTGAGGCACTGCGCATCGAGGGAGAGCGGAATGGGGTCACGCCTAATCGAAATTGGCAGACCCCGTACCTGCAATATCTCCACCGAGGAGAGCTACCCCTCGACAAGGCCGAAGCTCGGTGACTGGCGCGGCGCGCCAAGTCGTTCGTCTTACTGGGTGCTGAAAAGGAGCTCTACCACCGCAGCCCCTCAAACATTCTCCAACGATACATATCTGTCGCCGAAGGACAGGAGCTATTGCGAGAGATACACTCGGAGGCTTGCGGTCACCATGCAGCACCTTGAGCCCTCGTTGGGAATGCCTTCCGACAAGGCTTCTAATGGCCGACCGTGGTGGCCGACGCCACTAGGATTGTACGCTCTTGCCAAGGGTGTCAATTCTATGCGAAACAGACGCACCTGCCCGCTCAAGCCCTGCAGACAATACCCATCACCTGGCCATTTGCTGTGTGGGTCTGGACCTCGTCGGTCCCTTGCAGAAGGCACCCGAGGGCTTCTCGCACCTGCTGGTCGCCATCGACAAATTCTCTAAGTGGATCGAGGTCCGACCCCTAACCAGCATCAGGTCCGAGCAGGCGGTGGCGTTCTTCACCAACATCATCCATCGCTTTGGGGTCCCGAACTCCATCATCACCAATAATGGCACCCAGTTCACTGGGAAGAAGTTCCTGAACTTCTGCGAGGACCACCACATCCGTTTGGACTGGGCCGCCGTAGCTCACCCCATGACGAATTGGCAGGTGGAGCGCGCCAACGACATGATTCTGCAGGGACTTAAACCGAGGATCTACAACGACCTCAACAAGTTCGGCAAGCGGTGGATGAAGGAACTACCCTCGGTGGTCTGGAGTCTGAGGATGACGCCAAGCCGAGCCACGGGTTTCTCACCGTTCTTTCTAGTCTATGGGGCCGAGGCTATCTTGCCCACAGACTTAGAATACGGTTCCCCGAGGGCAAGGGCGTACGACGACCAAAGCAACTAGACCAGCCGAGAAGACTCACTGGACCAGCTCGAAGAGGCTCGGGACATGGCCTTACTACACTCGGCGCGGTATCAGCAGTCTCTGCGACGCTACCACGCCCGAGGGGTTCGGCCCCGAGATTTCCAGGTGGGAGACTTGGTACTTCGGCTGCGGTAGGACGCCCGAGGGCGCCACAAGCTTACTCCTCCCTGGGAAGGGCCGTTCATCATCGCCAAGATTTTGAAGCTCGGAACATACAAGTTGGCCAACGACCAAGGCGAGGTCTACAGCAACGCTTGGAACATCCGACAGCTACGTCGCTTTTACCCTTAAGATGTTTTCAAGTTGTTCATATACCTCGTTTTCTATACATACACAAATAAAGTCTAACCGTCAAGGAAGGGTCAGCCTTGCCTCGACAAAGCCCGACCCTCCCTCGTGGGCTAGAAGGGGGGAACCCCCTCTGCGTCAAAATTTTCCTCGGAAAAAGTCTTTTGCCAGAACGTCTTTCGCGCTTTTCGACTGCTTCGATAGCGGGGTCCTGAAAACGACGGAGTACGCGTAAGCGGCAAGGCCGACCGAGCCGAGGGACTCCTACGCCTCCGGGATACGGACACCTCACTCATCACCTTCCGCGATAAGTAACTCATGCTCGGATAAGCGATTCTGCTACCGAACAAGTCCTAACGCTCGAAAACTTTTCTGCCAGAACGATTTTCGTGCCTTCTCGACTATATCGATAACAGAATCCTGCGGACGAGTAAGAGTACACGTAAGCGGCAAGGCCTTCCGAGCCGAGGGACTCCTACGCCTTCGGGATACGGATACCTCACTCATCACCTTCCGTAAAAAGTAACTCTCGCTCGGATAAGCGATTCTGCTACCGACGAACAAGTCCTGATACTCGAAACAAGAGGAAAGGAAACGCAGCTTTATAACACGACAATAATTGTTTGGGCCTCGACGGCCGCAACAAGCATACGCATACTACAGACAAACTGTTCCTGCAGGTTCAGACATCGACAGAGGGAGCAGCAGCACCCTCGACGTTGTTTCCACCTTCAGCGGAGTCTGGCCCGGCCTCAGACGACGACACGGGCGGAAGGTTCTCCACCTCGAAGGAGGATGCCAGCACCACGCTTGGGCCATCGCAGCCAGGGTCTCCGCAAGGGTCCCGGCCCGAGCAGACGCCTCGACCGGCCGCTCCGTAGCCTCAGCCAGCTGTCCCCCGAGGACATCAGCCCGGCTCACGGCCTCGGCAGCGTAACTCCGAGGTTGGGCCCGCTAGCGGACGATCTGGCCAAGCTCCAGCCGCCGCTGCAGCACCTCTTCGGCCTGGGAGGCCACCCGCTCCTGGGCCGACGAAGCCTCTTCTCGAGCCGACTCCGCCTCTTTCCACGCCGACACCGCTGCCTCCGGCTCCAGCTCATCGCAGAGCAGCCGAGAGTTCTGTAACTGAGCAAGAGAAGCCTTGAGTGGCAAGGCCGACCGAGCCGAGGGACTCCTACGCCTCTGGGATATGGATACCTCATTCGTCATCTTCCGTGCAAAGCAACTCACACTCGGTTAAGCGGTTCAGCTAGCCGACAGGCGAGTCCTGGTGCTCGAAATGAGGAAGAAACACGGCTCCACGCCAAAATACCCAGATGTTCAGGCCCCGACAGCCATAATGAACATACACCCACACTCAGGGTGCCATTACAAACGGAACTCCGGTTCCACTCACGCGGGTATGAACAACCTCCACGCCAGAGGGCCTGCGGGATAACCAACTCCAGGTG
Source organism: Zea luxurians (assembly GCA_029449295.1). Taxonomy (NCBI): domain Eukaryota; kingdom Viridiplantae; phylum Streptophyta; class Magnoliopsida; order Poales; family Poaceae; genus Zea; species Zea luxurians. The sequence goes on along the minus strand of JAOPSE010000005.1, from coordinate 3,079,058 downwards.
GCTCGCCGGCGACCACTGCAGCAGCAGCGACAACGACCTCCACCTCGGGCGGCTAAACAGCAGCAGCGATGACCTCAGGGCAAATGCTGCTGTAGGAAGGCCCTCGCCCACATCTCCACACGAGGGGCGAGGACAAGCCGTCAAAGCCAAAGAGCCGGAGGTCTGTCCGCGGGTGGCGCCGACGGTCTCGTCGACGGAGAAACCTCCTCTGGCGACCACCACCTCAGCAACGACGACAGCGGCCACCTACGCACCAGCGCTACGCCAACGAATGGCGGCCGCCCCAGCCTGCACCGGCAGATCCCCACTCAAGTCCTCGCGGACGGGCAGGCACCGACCTCCATGCGGAGGCGTCGTGCCGGAGTGAGGACAAGACAATCCAAGAACACGAACGCCGCCCTAGCTGCGTGCGACGTCTTGGACGGTCCCCCGGTGCGCATGGCGCAACAGCCGCCCGTACGGTGGGCGGACAGCCACGCTCCGCCCCAGCGATAGGAGGTGGCACCGGAAGCAGCGCCAGAGTCGCTCAGACCGGGGAGCCAGACACGAGGCAGCTGCCAGCTCCACGGACGACGAACGCCCCTCTCCCCCGATCACCGAGGGAAGGAGCGGGCCGCTTCTCACGTGGAGGCAGGCCCCGATTTGCCCCACCCTCCTCCCCAGCAAGGATGATGAAGATCCTTGAAGCTGAGGGCGGGGCAGAGGCTGCAGCCCGGCCTGCTTCTCCCCAAAATCGAACTGGTGGTCACCATCCTGGGTGACCATTAGTGAGGGAATGCAGCCGGGCTGCCTGATGAAAATCCTTGAAGCCGAGCGATGGCTGAAGGGTGCCAACCTCCATGAGGTTGCGCTCCTCCAACTACAAGACGAAGGCAACGCGGGCGCTCCCCATCCGGGGGCTCGGAAGGTGGAAGGGCGCGATGCATGAGGGGAGTGCGAAGTCATGGCTACCGCCCGGGGGATCAACCCCTTTTTAAAGGTGGCTCTCCCCACTCGCATCCTCAGGCATCACGGACAAAGTATTCACCAACATACTCCAGGGCCCTCCCCCTACGACACGGGGACTGGGTCCCACACGTCATGCAAGCTGGCCCAGAACAGAAGAAGCCAAACCGCCGCACGCGGAGCGTGTAACCGCCCCGCGGTTACAAGCACTCCTCCATCCTCGCCGAAACCAGCGGTTGAAAGGGCGGACCGCCATGCAGGTGGCGTGCAACCGCACCGCGAGGGTGCACTCCCCCGGCTTCGTCGCATCCAGCATGGAGGCCCAGGCCCACACGTCATGTAACCGGCGCGCCGGTTACTACGTGCAAGCAACCGCACCACCACTTGCGCCAATGTCGCGCCTCCTCGACTGCGGAACCGGTGCCGCGACTCGAGGCAACCCTACGCATGGCCCAACAGTGCCAATCGAGCACATCCATCACGGGTCAGTCAGCCGCGGGAGGAGGCGCGACAGTTGATATGGACAAAAGTGGACCGGCAGTAATGGCGACATCAGACGAGCGGAAGCGGCGGTCAAATCATCTGCAGGCTCACGTCCCCTCCTTGAGCAGCAGGGGAGCCTTCTCCCACGGCATGAAGACGACGCGCCCGTGTTCCGTTCCTCGAACGGCTCGCACACGCGGCCGCCCCACGAACCACCCGTCCCGTCGCATTAACTCCGCGGCAGGGCAAGCGACGCCTTTGGCAGGCGAAGCGGGCGTCATTTCACCTCCGCCATGATGACGGCGTCAAAAAAGGTGCGCCACACCGTTTAAATTCACATCCTTTTCCTCTTCACCTTTCTCTCTCTTGCTACAGGGACTAGGAAAGGGGATATTTCGAAAGGGATCCTTCTCCGCGAAGGAAGCGGGCCCCGAGCCCTCCTACTTATCAGGGGTTCGAAGGCTGGCCCCTCGGAAGGGTTCGACAGCCGCCCGAGAGCACTCGGGCTTCAGGCTCATTACTGATCAGAGGTTCGAAGGCTAGCCCCTCGGAAGGGTTCGACAGCCGCCTCAGAGCACTCGGGCTCCACGCCCACTACTGATCAGGTGTTTGAAGGCTGGCCCCTCGGAAGGGTTCGACAGCCGCCCTAGAGCATGCAGAGTGAGGGATGACTCTGGGTACGTTCGATACATAGCCGAGGCTCGGGCTACGCTCCTGAGGTACCCTAGGACATTTCTGAGACCAGCAGGAGCGATTTTGTAATGGAATCCCACCAGAGGGAGGCATCAAGCCCTCAGACCCTATCGAACGGGACCGGGTCCGGCAAATCACTTGCAGGTACTTTTGGAGCGCGCCTCTGGGCCACTAGCCGACCCTTATCGAATGGGGCACGGGTGTCCACTCGGATCACCCGTTAGCAACTCACTGGAGACACCATGTTCGGCGCCCTCCGAGGGCAACATGGCGCTTCCCCCCTGTTGGAACTTGCTTACTGGTGCAAGTTGATCCAACGGGGGAGTGTAGCAATGCAAACAGGGTTTTTGCACGAGATGGCAATAGCTCTGTTAATCTAGCCTCTCAAGGGCACTCTGCGGGGGTATTTATAGGTATCTGAGTGCCCAGCGTCCCGTGTTAAGGACGCATGTGCCCTCAGACACCTAGGTTATCCCCGGAATATTCCCATAAAGCGGGGTTACAGACCGTAATTACAGGGAGGCCTTTACAAATTAGGCCCGTAACGCGCAACGGCCACGCAGGGCCTGTTATAATGGGCCGGATCGCACGCGGGCCTCCATTCTGGACGAGGTCGCAAGATGAGACAACCTCGTCACAGGTCTTCGTCCGGCGGCGTATGAGGCGAAGGGTAAGTTTGTCCGTTGTCTTGTCACCGTTGGTGCAGCGAGTACGGCGAAGGCCTCGAGCGAAGGGTGGCGTCTTCGCCTTCGCCCCAACATTTGCCCTCCGAGGGACCAGTTCGACTAAGTCATCTGGTGCCGAAGACGTCGCTAGATGGCGGAGACGCTGCCCTCGCTCGAAGTGGTTCCGCGGGGGTTTTTGACATGACCGTTGATTGACGTCGTATTGTTGGATTGCGGGTTTCCCGAAGCGCCGCGCCCTGTGTATAAAAGGGGACGGGGGGCGGCGCGTTTTGAACTTTATCTTTCCGCGCTCCATGAAAACCCTAACCGCCTTCTCAAACCTCTCGCTGCTCGTCTGCCCTCCTTGCTCTTGTTCGAGGAGATCTGGCTCATGTGAATCAGACCGCCCGCCGCCGCCGACGGTACGTAGAGATGCCGACCTCTTCTTCTTCTGCTGCCGCTACGCCGCCGGCCGATGCGTCGTCTGAGGAGACGCTGAGCACTGTGGCGGCGGAGGAGTTGCGCGCCGGCGACACGGTGGATTTCGGTGTGTCACGGATGTCCTCGGTCTGCGTGCAAGATATACAACAGCTTGGTTACTTTGGCGGCGGAGTCGCTCGTGTCCCGGGGACGGAGGAGGTCCCCAAGCCGGAAGGAGAGTTGGTTGTCTTCGAGGCGTTCTTTGCCGCTGGTCCTCGCCTGCCTGCGCATCGATTCGTGGGAGAAGTCCTGCGCAGATTCAACGTCCAGATCCACCAGCTGACGCCGAATGCCGTGGTGGCCCTATCGAAATATGTCTGGGCGACGACTTCGTACGGCGGACAGCCATCGGTCGAAGTCTTCGCGAAGTACTATTGTCTGCACTGGCAGAAAAGGATGATCAGAAATAAGATTGCTCAGTTTGGGTCCTGTACATTTACGCCGAAGACCGGCAAGACATCGATGGAGGTCGTTGAGTTGGTTCCTTACGCCCGCAATAAATGGGGCAACTGGTATGAGTTTTGGTTCTATGTTGCGGAGGGCACAGTCGAGGACCATCCGGGGCTCCCCGTGGCCGAGATGTGCTCGCATTATTACTCAGCATACCCGCAGTTTGAAGTGGCGGAGGAGGATGCAGACGAAGGGGCCCTGCGGTGCGCGGCCGGCCTAAGTAGCGGGCGCGATTTGGTTGAGAAGTTTGTGGCGTATGGGGTGTGGCCTTTGGCACATAGCTAGGCGCTGGGCGAAGTATGCCCTCGCCAGATGCCTTCCCGTGGTGGGATGCTGGTGCGAAGTCCCGCCTTCACACTGGATCTGCATAGCCGCGATCCTGCCGCATTTGTGCGTGAGGCGGAGGATGGGGCGGTGCGGATTGTTGGTCGGTACGTGCCGAAGACGGAGGGCCAGCGTAGCTGGGATATACGCGGGTCCAATGACCGCTTGAACAGGGTCTTCGAGTTGAACCGTCTGCCGTATGGCGGTTATCCCGGGCAAGACGATGTGGATCGTCGCGGGAAGAAGCCGGCGGCAGAGACTGGAGACGACCCCGCGCCGGCGGCCGCCCCATCCTCTAAGAAGAGGAAGCTAGGTACTGCTACGGGAGGACTGGGGGTTTCCGATGGTTTTGCTAGGGAATTGATAAGGACATGCGCGGCCCCCGGGGGGAGGATGTCTTCGCCCGAGCTCCGGGAGTCTTCGGCGCGGATGCTGAAGGTTACCGGGGGTTGGTGGCCTAAGAATGTTCCTATCCCCGCGTGGCCGGCGAAGACTTTTTTACATCTCGCATGGTTCGTGACTGGAGAGTGTTTCCTTATGGACGGAATATTGCTGCTGTTGTGTCGGCAGTGATGGACAAGGATCGTCAGGAAGCTACGCAGAAGCGCCAGGCGGTCGTCAGGCTGCCTGAGGCTAGGCCGAAGAGGTCGCGGGGGACTGCGAAGGTTGCTGCCCCCGGCGGCGGCCAGCCGACGCTGGCGGCGAAGTCTGCCGCCCCTGGGTCCAGCAGGGTGCCGGAGGCCGTGAAGGCGGCCAACACCGGCGGAACCAAGCCTGCCCCGGCCGGAACTGCGAAGGCCCGAGAATTGCCTCCGCCGGGCAAGCGCGTTGCCGACTTCACCACCGAGATTAGCGTGGACGATTATCTCGTTGGTAAGTCGTTAGCCCGAGTTTTTTTTTAACTGTTGATGCGTTGCAGGGTCGGGCGAAGGGCAACTTGTTGTTGTTCCGCCAGCGGTGGCGACCGCGGCGGCTGCCGTGGTGCCTAGGGCGAGGGGTAGTGATCTCAGCGCCGGTGGTGAGATTCCGGCGCTCACTGCCGTCAAGGACGAGGCGGGCGCTGTGACCCGGCGGCTGAAGGAGGCATTGAGTCAGGTAAGTTGAGCTAGACTTCGGTTTTTACCAGTTTCGTTGGGATTGTGGTCTTATGTGTGTCTTGTAGGCGGCTGACTTTGCTGACCGCGTGGCGTCGGGGGCCCTCACAGCGGTTGTGTCTGCCAAAGTCGAAAGACTTCGGGCGAAACATGCTGACGCCGTCCGGGAAAAGTCGGCCGCCGACAGCAAGTGCCGCAAGCTGGCGGATAAGGTGGCCGCGCTAGAGGGCGAGCAGGCTGACCTCCGGCGCCAACTGGCGGAGGAGAGAAGGGAGGCTAATGAGGCCCTCGCCAAGGCGCAGTCTGCGCAGGCGGAGACCAATTTGGCGTGGGTGGAGGGTAGCCTCGCCAGACAACGCGCGGAGGAATGGGAGGAGCGGTTCAATGCTCTACAGACCCGTGTGGAGAGGGCCGAGGCTTCGACGCGCTCGGAGGCTGAGCGGACGCGCAAACAGCTTATGGACTCATACCACGAGTTGGGCGCGCGGACCGCTGACTTCGAAGTGCCGGACCAAGAGCCCGGACTTCACTGCCTTGAGTGGCTGCAGGAGGAGTTGTTGGCGCTCCCCGCCATTGTGGAGGGGTTTATGTCCTATGCCTCTCTGGTCACCTGCGAAGGGGCGATGAACGCGCTGTCCCGCGAAGGGTGCCGGCACTATGAGGTCTTCAACCAATCTGATGAGGATTTCGAGCGCGAGATTTACAAGGTTGAGGACCCTGTGGTGAAGGAGTCCGCAGGAGCCCTCTTCGACCGGATGTGGGGTCCCCACGGTCGGGAGGTGGTCAGGGAGCGGTCCGACACGGCGAGGGGTCAGGTAATGTTTGACTCTTGTTTATTGTTGCTGAATGTGGGTTATATGTGGGCTTGCTGAATCTGTGTGCTATGTCTCAGGCGGCGCGTAACGAGAAAGTGGAGGACTTCGGGGCTTTGAACAGCACGCAGCCTGAGTCGGAGTCGAAACCGGCGGCGGCTGTGTCCGAGGTCGCCCCGGCGCTGCCCCCAGAAACCGTCGAAGGCGCCCCTGATGCCCCCGCAGCCACTGCGGCCGGTGGTGGCTCGTCGCCAACTACTGCGCCGAGGGCTGAGGATCCTGTGAAGATGGCGGCAGAGCCGGCAGCGGAGGATCCCGCGACGGCTGGGTCTTCGCAGGGGGCTTAGTGGGTGTGGGTAGTTAGGGAATTTTGCAAATGTTGCTGAACCTTGGTTGCTGCGCAGGTTCAAGATTTTGGGCCTGCGCACGCAACCGCTGCTGCTAATTTTTTGGCGCCTTCGACCGTGGATGATGGGAATGAATCAGATGAATCTGCGTCTAAGTTTTCTGATTTTGGTGACTCTGGGAGTTCGGTTGAGTGGACTGAAGAGTCGTCGGATGAGGACCTGGATTACTTTGCGGCCTTGGATGTGGCAGCGGCGGAGGCTTCGCCGCGTGCTATGGATGCTGAAGTTGTGCCTGGTCCAAGTGCTGGGCGTAGGCGGCGAAGGGCGGTTGCGAAGCGTAGAGTGAGTGAGGCGGACGGCGGTCGGCTTCGTGTGGGCAGGGCTGGCAGGCAGGAACTGTTGTCCTTGCCGGCCGCTGCGAGTGTAGGTGAGGGGAGCTACGAGGTCTTTTTGTGGGTGAGGAGTTGAGGATAATGCTATTTGACTATAGGGAGATGGGAATTATTCCGAAGGTTGAGCCGATGTAAAGTGTGATGCCCTCGTTGTACATATGTAATGGCTTGTATGATGAGTTTGTGTGCCTTCGCACATTCGGCTATGCTCACGAAGGCGTTGCGCACTTGGTCTGGTGTATTTGTTATGTCGGTCTGATGCGCATGTAGTCGGTCTTTGCGCGGACAGTTTGGTGTAGTTATTTTCGCACTTGTTGTGCTTGGTCCGGCTGCACCCTTAGGCGACTTTTGCACGGATAATCTTCGCGGCGGAAGACCTCGATTTTCCGCACTTGTTGTGCTAGTCCGGCTGCACCCTTAGGCGACTTTTGCACGGATAGTCTTTTTTGAGGAGGACTTCGATTTTTCGCACTTGTTGTGCTAATCCGGCTGCACCCTTAGGCGACTTTTGCGCGGATAGTCTTTTTTGAGGGAGACTTCAATTTTTCGCACTTGTTGTGCTAATCTGGCTGCACCCTTAGGCGACTTTTGCGCGGATAGTCTTTTTTGAGAAAGACTTCGATTTTTCGCACTTGTTGTGCTAATCCGGCTGCACCCTTAGGCGACTTTTGCGTAGAGTGTCGCACGCGAGGGTAGCTAGCGCTGGGCCTCGCGGTAACTTTGTATTGGTCGAATGTCGAAGACCGTCGGCGCGGTCTTTTTTTGATGTAGATTTTTGCGGGGGATTTTTCACTTGTATATTACATGACTCCGCCTCGTTAAAAACCTCACCCCCCAGGAGGAAAAGAGTGCGGGCCAGAATAAAATTGTTTTTGCGAATTACAAGGGCGAGCTGACCCTGATGGTTCAAACAAAAAATTTGCGGAGATTATCGATGTTCCAGGAATGCTCCAAGTCTTCGCTGTTTGGCGTTGCGAGCCTGTATGCGCTGGGGGATGCCTTCGTCTTGACAATGAAAGGGCCCTCCCACTTGGGCTCCAGCTTGCCCCTGGACTCTGTCCGAGCTGTTCGGACGAGTACGAGGTCCCCTTCGCTGAATTCCCTCGGGATGACTGCATGGTCGTGCCATGCTTTTGTCTGGGCTTGGTATTTATTTAGAGCCTATAGAGCGAAGACGCGGTCTCCATCGATAAGATCCTTCGAAGTGGGTTCGTCCATGTCGGGGACAGCTGACAAAACTATTCGTTGGGACCCATGCTTTATTTCTTGTGGGGTCATGGCCTCCGATCCATATAGAAGGCGAAAAGGGGTGAACCCAGTCGCCCTGCACTCAGTCGTGTTTAGCGCCCAGACTGCTTCAGGTAACAAATCGGCCCACCTGCCCTTTTTCGTCGAGGAGCATCTTCTTGACAGCTGTAAAAAAATTTCCATTAGCGCGTTCCACAACTCCGTTGGACTGCGGGTGATATACTGAGGCGAAGGCAAGCTTGGTGCCAATGGAGAAGCAGAAATCCTTGAAGTCTTGGCTGTCAAACTGCTTGCCGTTGTCAACTGTGAGTTCGGACGGTACTCCGAAGCGGCAAACAATGTTTTGCCAGAAGAATTTCTGTGCAGTCTTTGATGTTACTGTGGAAACAGCCCTCGCCTCGATCCATTTGGTAAAATACTCGACAGCGACGAAGGTGAACTTGAGGTTCCCCTGAGCCGTGGGCAGGGGCCCGACGATGTCCAGGCCCCAGCGCTGGAGAGGCCATGTGTGGGCGATCAGTTTTGTGAGTTGCGAAGGGCTGCCTGATCGAGGAGAAAACTTCTGGCAGGCTTCGCAGGACCTTGTGACCCGATTTGCGGCGCAGATCATTGCAGGTTAGTAGAAACCTTGGCGGATCACCTTTGCGGCTAGGGCCCTTGGCCCTGCGTGAGAGCCGCAGGTACCACTGTGGACTTCGCGCAGGATTTGGACGCCTTCGGTCTCGGTGACACATTTAAGCATTGGCTGACTAACCCCCTTCTTGTAGAGCTGGCCCTCAATCAGTGCGAAGTCCCGGCTTCGATGTTTGAGGCGCTTGGCCTCATTGATGTCGGTTGGGTGGTAGTACCCCTGTAGGAACAGGGTTATTGGTGCCCACCAGTCTTCGGTCATAATAAGGTTGACTATGCGGTGGCCCTCGCTGTCATTGATTATTTGGAGCCCTTCAGGGCTCCGGACGGCTGGTGTGCCGATAACATGGTAGAATACGTCAGAGGGCAGGGACTCGCCTCTGGCGGCAGCCTTGGCCAATGCGTCGGCTTCTTCATTCTTGGCCCGGTCCACATGCTGCAAGGTGAATCCCTTGAATTGTCTCTCGAGACTTCGGATGGCCGCGAGGTATTGCATAAGTGCGGGGTCCTTTGCTGCATAGTCTTTCTCGATTTGTCTGGCGACTACCTTGGAGTCTGTTCTGACAATGCAGGTGGTGACACCAAGGGCTCTTAGCTTGCGGAGGCCGAGGATGACAGCTTCGTACTCTGCTATGTTGTTTGTGCATCTGTCAGATTCCAGAGCGAAGCTTAAGCGTGCCGCGTATCTGTGCTTGACCCCGGTGGGTGAGGTGATGACTGCGGCAGCGCCTGCCCCCGCATGGCACCATGCGCCGTCGTAGTGGATTGTCCAAACCTTCTCTACGGACGGGTCCGGCTGTGTTATTGGCCCGGTCCAGTTGACGATGAAGTCTGCTAGAACTTGTGACTTGATGGCTGTCCTGGGCTCGAAAGTGATGTGGTAGCCGGAGAGTTCGGCCGCCCATTTGGCGATCCGTACCGATGCCTCCGGGTTTCTGAATAATTCACCGAGTCCCCTATCTGAGGTGACGCGGACCTTGAATGCTTCAAAATAGTGACGCAATTTGCGCGAAGACATAACAACTGCATAGGCAATCTTTTCCAGTTCCGTCATATTACATTTTGATGGTGTGAGCACTTTGGAGACGTAATAAACTGGGCACTGTCTGATCACGCCCTCTACTGTCTGCTCCTGAACCAGTGCCGCGCTGACCGCGTGCGGCGAGGCCGCAACGTAAAGCAACAGGGGGAGCGAAGAGTCGGGGCTTGTAAGCACCGCCAATTCCAACAGGTACTGTTTCAATGAGGCGAAGGCCACCGCCTGCTCTGGTCCCCAAGCAAAGTCTTTTGCGCCGCGGAGTGTTTTGAGGAAGGGGAGACTTCGCTCAGCGCATTTGGAGATGAATCTGTTGAGGGCGGCCAATCTGCCCGTCAGGCGCTGGACGTCTCTGGCTGACTGCGGGGGCGTCATGTTGATGATGGCCTGAATTTTGGTTGGGTTGGCCTCGATGCCGCGGTGTGATACCAGGTAGCCCAATATTTTCCCCTGGCGAACGCCGAAAACGCACTTTTCGGGGTTTAGGCGAAGTCGTGCGTCCCGCATGTTCGCAAATGTCTCGGCGAGGTCAGCAAGATGGTCCTCCTTGCTCCTGCTGGCGACGACGATGTCGTCCACATATGTGAATACATTTCTGCCGACTTGCCCCTCGAGCACTGTTTTGGTAAGCTGGGAGAAGGTGGACCCGGCGTTCTTGAGTCCCTCCGGCATTCTGATGAAGCAATATGTGCCGAAGGGTGTTATGAAGCTGGTGCTGGCCTTTTCTTCCTCCTTCATAAATATTTGATGGTAACTGGAGAAGCAGTCGAGGAGTGACATGACTTCGCACCCGGCCGCGCTATCGACTATTTTGTCGATCCAAGGCAGTGAGAAGTTGTCCTTTGGGCAGGCCTTGTTGAGACTAGTGAAGTCGATGCACATTCGCCACTTGCCGCTCTTTTTCTGTACCATCACAACGTTGGAGAGCCACGTGGGGTAAGCCACTGGCTCGATAAATTTGGCTTCCAGGAGGCGATGTACCTCGGCCTTGGCGGCTTCTGTCTTTTCGTCGGACATTTTGCGGAGCCGCTGTTTTTTCGGTCTCACTGAAGGGTCGATTCCCAGGCTGTGCTCAATTATGGATCGGCTGACTCCGACCAGGTCGAGGGCGGACCAGGCGAAGACATCTTTGTTCTTGGACAAGTAGCAGAGGAGTTTCTCCTCGTCATGCGAAGTGAGGTCTTCGCTGATGGTGACTGTCTGCTTGGGCGTGGCCTGGTCGAGGGGAACAGTCTTGGTCCCGTCGTTGCTCTGCAGCTGTGCCTTGTCGTGTTCTTTGTCGGTTGGGCTAGCGGACGCAGGGACCTCGCGCTGGGCCGTGAGGCAATGCACATTTCTTTGCCCAGGGACGAAGTCCCGCTCTATGTTGCACGCAGTCTGCTAGTTGCCGTAGACCGTGATGGCGCCTAACGGACCTGGTATCTTCATGCACAGGTACAGTCCGTGAATGGCTGCCTCAAACTTGTTGATGGAGCCCCGGCCCATGATGGCGTTGTACGGATACACCATATCGATGATATCAAAGGTTATTTCTTACTTCGGGCATTGGGTGCTACACCGAAGGAGAGAGGCAATTCTATTTTGCCGACGGGAAAAGTGCCCTTGCCGCCGAAGCCATACAACGGGTTGTCCGAAGGCTTGAGCAGGCTGTGGAATATGCCCATGCGGTCGAAGGCATGGAGGAAAATGATGTCTGCTTGACTGCCATTGTCGACTAGGACTTTGTGCAGGTCCCAGCCTGCCACGCTGCAGTTGATAACCATGGCGTCGATGTGGGGGGCGCTGCGCAGGTCGACATCTCGGGCATCGAAGGTTAGCGGTACATGGGACCACTTCGTCTGCACGACTGGACCGGTGATGGCGACGTGGTTGATGCTGCGGTAGTGGTCTCGCTTCTGCCGCTTTGTGTCGAAGTCGGCGCTGGACCCCCCAGTGATCATATGAATGACTCCGCGATACGGCTGATCGGTGAAGTCTTCTTGTTTTGGGGCGTGGGGGTGGGGGATGTTTTGTTGTTGCTGGTGTGGAGGTGGGGGTGGGGGAGGTACGATTTGTACTTCCTGGTGGTGTTGGTATGCGTGGTGCGGTGGATGCGGGGCGGGGGCGTGGATGTATGGTGGAGGGGGTTGCTGATAAGTGTGCACGACAACTCTAGGGTTGTCGGCTGGTTGCGCCCGTGCCACTCTGGTGGCCTTCGTCTCTGGGCAGTCTTTTGTTTGGTGGGCGCAGTCTTCGCCGTGAAAAAGACAGTAGAATCGGCGCGGCGGCTGCGCACGTCCCCGGCCCCTACCGCGAGTTCCATTTCCGCGGCCCTGGGGGGGATATTCCTGGCGGCGAGGGGCATCACCAGCAGGGTGCTGGTTGGCGATGTTGTGCACCTGCTGCTGATTGCGGCCGTCTCGACCGGAGTCTGGCTGCGGAGTTCTCGTCCACGTGCGGCTGGACTGTGGAGCATCTTTGGGTTTCCTCTGAGACTCAACTTTGCGCTGGTGGAGCTCTTCGGATTTGGCGTATTTTTCAAATAGCTGATATAATTCCTGGAGGTTCTTGGGCGGATCTCTGATGCAGTGGCTGTAAAGGACGCCGGCGCGAAGGCCACTGATGGCGTAGTGGATGGCGATCTGGTCATCGACCAAGGGCAGCTATGACTTGAGTGTCAGAAACTTGCGGTAATACTCCCGCAGAGTCTCTTTTTCCAGCTGCTTGCAGAGTGAGAGTTCGGCCAAGGCGTCGGTGTCTGGGCGGTACCCTTGGAAGTTGAGCAGGAATTTGTCCCTGAGGCTTCTCCAGGAGTCAATGGACAGCGGGGGCAATCGGGTGAACCAGGTGAGAGCTGGGCCCTCGAGGGCGATGATGAAAGACTTGGCCATCGTGGCGTCGTCCCCTCCGGAAGATGCAACGGCGACCTGATAACTCATGATGTACTGTGCTGGGTCAGTGCTGCCGTTGTACTTGGGATAGGTCCCTGCCCGAAAGTTGGCAGGCCAGGGTGTCACTTGCAGGTGTGGCGCCAGGGGACTTCGCTCGTCGAGGTAGTTGACCCCTTGGAATGGCGCGACATGTTGGATGGCGTGGTCGCGCTGGGGGAAGTGCAGGTCTTCGACTTGTGCGCACTGTTGCAGGGGTGGCCCGTGTTGCAGGCCGAAGTGGCCTTCGCGCTGCATTAACGCGATCTGTTGCTCGAGCTCCTGGGCCTTCTGCTCTTCGTCTCGTATCATTTGCCGCACCTTGGCTTGTGCAGACACACGTTGGCGCTTGGCCTCAAGTATCTCCTTTTGCTTCTGGAGATTGTGGTTCTTGATGCGCAGGGCGCGCAGCTATAGCTGTTCTTCTGCTGAGACACCGATGATTTCGCCGTCCTCGGTGAAGTCTGTGCCCTCTGGTGGAGCGAAGCCTGGGGGAGGTTGCGGCTGCCCTTCAGAGCCGCAGGTGCGGAGAGCGTCGTCTTCGCAGGTGCAGAGAACGTCGTCTTCGCAAGTGCGGAGAACGTCATCTTCAGTAGCCTCTTGGTGGGTGGAGTGGGTGAGGGCGAGGGCCTTGCCCTTTTTTGCGGCCAACAGTGCTGCCTTCGCAGCCTCATTAGCCTTCGAGCTAGCTTTCTTGGGTGCCATCGCGGGTGGTTTTTTCGTAGCACGAACGGTGGGCGCCAAATGTTGGAACTTGCTTACTAGTGCAAGTTGATCCAACGGGGGAGTGTAGCAATGCAAACAGGGTTTTTGCACGAGATGGCAATAGCTCTGTTAATCTAGCCTCTCAAGGGCACTGTGCGGGGGTATTTATAGGTATCTGAGTGCCCAGCGTCCCGTGTTAAGGACGCATGTGCCCTCAGACACCTAGGTTATCCCCGGAATATTCCCATAAAGCAGGGTTACAGACCGTAATTACAGGGAGGCCTTTACAAATTAGGCCCGTAACGCGCAACGGCCACGCAGGGCCTGTTACAATGGGCCGGATCGCACGCGGGCCTCCATTCTGGACGAGGTCACAAGATGAGACGACCTCGTCACAGGTCTTCGTCCGGCAGCGTATGAGGTGAAGGGTAAGTTTGTCCGTTGTCTTGTCACCGTTGGTGCAGCGAGTACGGCGAAGGCCTCGAGCGAAGGGTGGCGTCTTCGCCTTCGCCCCAACACCCCCCTTCCTCCTTGCGGAAAGGCGACGAAGGGGCATATGATAAAAGTCGAGACAGTCCTTGATCGTCCTCTCGCTCCGTGCAGAGGCTCGGGGGCTGCTCTCGCAAACCCGGCTACGGCCAAACCGTTGACAGGGTCAACAAACTAGCCTGAAAACTCGGAACCTGACCACGCACCCGGGCTACAATCAGGTCGCATGAGGGAACAACCAGACCGGCCGAGGCATCACGAAAGGCGTTAAGACCTTAGATGAGTCAAACCACTCCTCCGAGGCCTCGGGGGCTACACCCACTGGAACAAATTGTAACCAAGAAAGGTCGGTCCCCCTCGCAAAAAGTGCGGCAAAGCCTCCAAGCGAGTACCAAAACTCCCTTTGAGGCTCGGGGGCTACTGTCGGGTACCGTAATTAGGGGTACCCCCAACACTCCTAAACACGGCTGGTAACCACCATCAGCACAAGCTGCAGAGACTGATGGACACGATTCAGGTCAAGACTTCATCTGCTAAAGGGACGCGATCTCGCCTCGCCCGAGCCCAGCCTCGGGCGGGAACTATAGTCCCAGGCAAATTCACGCCTCGCCCGAGGGCCTCCTCAAGCAACGGGCGCACCCTCGACTCGCCTGAAGCCCAGCTCGGGCAGGCTTCGTTGTGAAGCAACCTTGGCCAAATCACCTCACCAACCGACCATATCGCAGGCGCATTCAATGAGAGGATCGCCTGACGCCTTATCCTGACACACGTGCCTTAGTCGGCAAGGTCGAAGTGACAGCAGTCACTTCGCCTTTCCACTGACCGACCTGACAGGAAAACAGCGCCGCTCGCCCCTCTCCGACTGCTGTGCCACCCGCCAGGGTGAGGCTGACAACAACTAAGTCCAGCCTCAGGCGCAACAGGAAGCTCCGCCTCGCCCGACCTTGGGCCTCGGTCTCGGAAGGTGGTCTCCGCCTCGCCCGACCCCAGGGCTCGGCCTCAACCTCGACCTCGGGAGGAATTGCGTCCTCGCTCGACCCCGGCCTCGGCCTTAGGAGGAGTCTCTGCCTCGCCCGACCTTGGGCTCGGACCGACCACGCCGCGGGGGATACATCATTACCCTACCCCTAGCTAGCTCAGGCTACGAGGGAACAAGACCGGCGTCCCATCCAGGCTCGCCCCGGTAACAAGTAATGATGGCTCCCCACGTGCGTCCATGACGACGGTGGTTCTCAGCCCCCTATGGAAGCAAGGAGACGTCAGCAAGGTCCCAGCAGCCCCGACAGCTGTGCTTCTACAGGGCTCAAACGCTCCTCCGACGGCCACGATACCTCGTACACAGGGCTCTAGCACCTCTCTGACAGCCACGTTGGCATGTACACAGGGCTCAGGCACCTCTCTGCCGGACACGTTAGTGCATAGCTACACCCCCATTGTACACCTGGACCCTCTCCTTGCATCTATAAAAGGAAGGTACAGGGCCCTCACGCGGAAAAGGGGTCGTGCGGGAGGACAGGCTGACGAACAGGCTCTCTCTCTCTACCCCGCGAACGCTTGTAACCCCTACTGCAAGCGCATCCCCCTGGCGCAGGATAACACGAGTCGCGTTTCCCCCCCCCCCCTTGTGTTCCATCTCGCGCCAACCCATCTGGGCTGGGACACGCAGCGACAATTTTACTCGTCGGTCCAGGGACCCCCCGGGGTCGAAACACCGACAATTTTTGCTATGCATTCCCTTAGGAACGACTTTGGAGCTTCTTAACTTACTCTGCGTCCCCTTAGGAATGGCTTCGTAGATTCTTCACCTCTTAGATGACATTTTAGCTCTGCATCCCCTAAGGGACGACTTTGGAGCTTCTTCATGACCTTTTTGCACTCGATGGTGCAAATCCTGGTGTTACATTTTACATGTGGGGGATTTTGGCCTTTGTATTGCAGAGGGCTAAACAAAAAATGAAAATTACAACCTATGCCCCCATTAAAAACCTTTCTCCCCTCTTGAAAGGCAAAGGGTGCCATAGGGAAAAATAAGAAAATTACATTGTTTATACATAAAATCATCGAAGCTCATCTGCATTCCAAGACCTGGGTATGTCGTTGTCGTCCATATCTTTCAGTCTATAGGAACCGGGTCTTGACGAAGATACCTCCAAAAAGGGGCCTTCCCAATTGAGCTGAAGCTTCCCCACTGTATCAGGGTTGGCCACCCTTCGAAGCACCAAATGGCCTGGCTTAATGTTCTTCAATCTTACTTTTCTGTCACGCCATTTGATTGTTTCAGCCTGGTATTTATTGATATGTTCTATGGCTTGTAATCTGGTCCATTCTATGGTGTCCTTTGTTATTTGGAAGTCACCTTCGTCCTCTGTCGAAGCTAAAATTCTTACTGAACCCGTTCTTGCTACTTCCGGTGTGATTGCTTCGTCATCGAACAGAAGTTTGAATGGGGTAAATCCTGTTGACCTCAACACAAAGTTGTTGTGGTTCCACACCACTTTTATTGATTCGTCTGGCCACTTTCCTCTAGGCTGATTGAAGATTGACTTCATTATTCCTGTTATTATGATTCCATTTGCTATTTCTACCAAACTGTTTGACTCCGGATGCCTCACTGATGCGAAGTGTATTTTTGTGCCAATCTGGGTACATAAGGTTTTGAATGTCTCAGCATCAAACTGAGTTCCATTATCAACTGTTTTAGCCTTCGGCACATCAAAGCGACAAACAATATTCTGCCAGAAGAACTTTTCAACCGTGGCCGAAGTTATTGTAGCCAAGGGCTTTGCCTCAATCCACTTAGAAAAATATTCTAATGCCACTACAACATACTTCAAGTTGCCTTGTGCTGGTGGGAGTGGACCTAACAAATCTAGGCCCCATCTTTGCAATGGCCAGGTTGGCTGTATTAGCTGGGTTAAAAACGAAGGTTGCTTCTGGTCTTTGGCACATTTTTTGGCAATTTTCACATTTTTAACTAAATCTGCTGCATCTGAAGCTGCCTTTGGCCAGTCTAAACCTTGTTCGAAAACCTTCCCCACCAAAGGCCTAGACCCAATGTGGGCCCCACATAATCCCGCATGTATCTCCTTCATTTATTCTTGCCCTTCGGTTCTGGACAGGCACTTGAGTAATGGAGAGCAAACTCCATGCTTGTATAATTCCCCTCCTATTATTACATATGGCCTTGTCCTTGCTTCCATTCTTTTATTATAAACTTCATCATCCGAAAGACAGTTGCCCTGGAGGAAAGATACAATCTCAGTCATCCAATCTTCACTATGTACTGGTGAAATTGTGAGCATCGCTCTTTCCATGAGCTCGACTGAAGGTGCTTCTATTGTTTCAAAAAATACTTCCAAAGGTAGTAGGAGCCTCTGTGGCGCTGATTTGGCTAACAAGTCTTCATGTTCATTCTCTCCCCTTGGAATATTCTTTACAGAGAATCCTTCAAAAGAGGCTTCCAACCTTCGGACTGCATCTAGGTACTTTTCAAGCTTCGGGTCTCTTGCCTTACTGCTCTTGTCCACATGACCCAAGATAACTTGTGAATTAGTCTTGAGGATTGCTCTTATTATAGCCATTGCCTTAAGTTTCCAAAGCCCCAAGAGAAGAGCTTCGTACTCTGCAATATTATTTGTACAGCTGAAGTCTAATTTTACTGCATAGTAGGTTCTGACTTTGGATGGTGCAACTAGGATGGCAACTGCCCCTGCACCGAAGGTCCCCCAAGACCCATCACAAAATACAGTCCAAGTTTCATCATCGTTTATTCTTTCTTCATCCCGAGCCCCTGGCGTCCAATCAGCAATGAAGTCTACTAATGCTTGAGACTGGATCGAAGATCTATGAACATAATCAATGGTAAATTCATTGAGTTCAGCAGCCCATTTTCCGAATCTTCTTGTAGCTTCTCTGTTCCTCATTATATCCTTCAAGGGTTGTGATGAAGGCACTATTATGTGGTATGCTTGGAAGTAGTGCAGAAGCTTCCTGGAGGCCATTAATACAGCATACAATACCTTCTCCAACTCTGTGTAATTCTTCTTTGATGGACTAAGTACTTCGGAGACAAAGTATACTGGTGCTTGCTTTTTTACTTGGCCATCTTGTTTCTCTTGTACAAGCGCCGCACTAACCGTGACATAGGAAGCAGCCACATATAGAAGTAATGGGGTTCCTGATGAAGGTGGGGTTAGAATTGTTAGATCTATCAAATACTGCTTCAGCTCTTCGAAGGCTTTCTGCTGAGTTGGGCGCCATTGGAAAACTTTAGCTGATTTCAATACTTCAAAGAAAGGTAGATTCCTCTCTGCCGATCTTGAAATAAATATGTTCAATGATGCCAGCCTTCCTGCTAACCTCTGAGCCCCCTTTCTCGAATTTGGTGGTTCCATCCAAAGGATAGCTTCGATTTTGCTTGGGTTAGCTTCAATACCCTTTGTCGATACCAGGCAGCCAAGAAACTTGCCCTTCTTCACTCCAAAGACACATTTTTCTAGATTTAACTTAAGACCAGCCTGTCTGAAATTGGCAAATGTCTCTTGCAAATCAGCAACATGGTTCTCTTGTTTCGTGCTCTTTACTATGATATCATCGACATAAGTTAGCACATTTCTACCAATTTGGGAGTGAAGAACTTTAGCAGTCATTCTGCTGAAGCTTCCTCCAGTATTCTTGAGCCCCTCAGGCATTCAAAGATAACAATAGGTGCCACTAGGAGTTATAAAGCTTGTCTTCGGCTCATCGTCCTTTTTCATCCAGATTTGATGATAGCCTGAGTAGCAATCCAATAAGCTCATGAGTTCCAAAGTAGCTACTACATCCACAAGGGAATCTATTCTTGGCAATGGGAATCATCCTTCGGACATGCCTTTTTGAGATCCGTAAAGTCAATACACATCTCCATTTTCCATTTGCTTTCTTTACCATGACGGTATTGGCCAGCCACTCTTGGTATGTTACTTCTCTGATAACGCCAGCACTTAGAAGTCTTTTCACTTCATTTCGTGCACCTTCGTCTTTATCATCGGACATTTTCTGAAGCCTCTACTTTCTTGGTCTGAAGGACGTGACTACACCAAAATAGTAAACTTCCTAGAGCCTAAACCCTAGAAAGTTAGGCCTAAACTCTAGGAAGTTAGCGAAACTCTCGGAAGTTAAGCCATCCCGTCGGAAGTTTGGCTCTCGAATTTTTTTTGTCGGAAGTTAGCTTAACTTCCTAGAGGGCTCTAGGAAGTTAGCTAACTTCCTACAGCCAAAAAAGCCTCTCGAATGTTAGTAGCTTCACGCCGGCAGCGCCGTCAGCTGACTAACTTCATACGACTTACTATAGCCTCTAGGAAGTTAGGTGGCTAACTTCCTACGACTTACTGTAGCCTCTAGATAGTTAGCCGGCTAACTTCCTATGGCTTACAACTGAAGTTAGATTTTCGTAGGAAGTTAGATTTTCGTTTGACTGGTCAACAACTGAAACCTAACTTCCTAGAGGAGGCCATAGGAAGTTAGCTGGACAGATAACTTCCTAAAGCCAGACATATGAAGTTACATTTTGGTTGGACTGGTCAACAACTGAAACCTAACTTCCTAGAGGAGGTCGTAGGAAGTTTGCTGGGCAGCTAACTTCCTAGAGCCAGCCGTAGGAAGTTAGCTATTCGTTTGGCTGGTCAACAGATGAAACCTAACTTCCTAGAGGAGGCCATAGAAAGTTAGCTGCCCTGCTAACTTCCTAGAGCCAGCCGTAGGAAGTTAGATTTTCGTTTGACTGGTCAACAGCTGAAACCTAACTTCCTAGAGCCAGTCATATGAAGTTACCTTTTGGTTTGACTGGTCAATAGCTGAAACCTAACTTCCTAGAGGAGGTCGTAGGAAGTTAGCTATTCGTTTGGCTGGTAAACAGATGAAACCTAACTTCCTAAAGGAGGTCATAGGAAGTTAGATAACTTCCTACGGTTTTTTAACTTCCGATAGTTATAATAAAATACCGTAGGAAGTTATGTTTATTTCTTAGAGGTACCAGTTGCCTCTCGGAAGTTATTTATTTCCTACGGTATGTTATAAAAGTTGTAGGAAGTTAAAAAACCGTAGGAAGTGTATGATTTTGGTGTAGTGACGGGTGCACATTGAGTGAGTGCTCAATAATATCTCTATTGACACCACAGAGATCATTAGCTGTCCAAACAAAAACATCTTTGTTGTTAAACAAAAATCTTAGCAAGGTCTTCTCTTGTTCATCATATAGTTGAGATCCCAACAGCACTTTTTGCTCAGTTATATCTTCACACAAAAGCATAGGCTTTGGTTGATCTGCCGAAGCAGCCTTTTCTCTTTTATGCTTATATTGCTGATAAGCTTCAGCTTCATCTATATTATGGATGGCCTTCGAATCCATCCAACTTCCTTCGGCTCTCCTGGCAGCTTCTTGACTCCCATGTACAGCAATGGGCCCTTGCTCCGAAGGTATCTTAATGCAAAGATATGTTGGGTGGAGTATTGCTTTGAAGGCATTGAGCGTCCCTCGACCAATGATTGCATTGTATGGATACTCCATATCAACAATGTCGAAGACATCCAGCTCTGTCCTTGTGTTGTGAACGTAGCCGAAGGTGACCGGCATGGTTATCTAGCCGAGTGCCACAATCTGTCTTCCTCCGAAACCACAAAGAGGGTGTGTTGCATCATGTATCTTGTCATCCGGCTCTTGCATTTGTCTAAAAGCCTTCGAGAAAATGATATCCGTTGCACTGCCTGTGTCCACCAGGACATTGTTGACCAGAAATCCCTTGATGACACAAGATATGACCATTGCATCATTGTGGGGATAGTCCTTGAGCTGAAGATCCTACCGGGAGAAGGTGATTGGTATATGCGACCATTTGGACTTGATGAAGGGTCCTTGCACTTCAACATGTTGTACCCTTCTCTGTGCTTCTTTCTTCTGCCTCTTGTTGGCTGGTTCAGAACTTGAGCCGCCTGTGATTGGGAGCACCAGCTTCGTGGCCAAAGGTGTCATAGCTTGGTTGCTTTGCGAAGCCATCGTCGCAATTGTGGAAGTGAGTTCACCCCACGGTGGGCGCCAATGTTGTTCACTTGTTCTCGAATGCTATAAATCAAGAACAAGGCAACACAATTGTTAATGGTTAAAGGATTTCATCCTTCAAAGCATTATTTCCTCTCGGATATAATGATCTTCTGACGAAGGTCATGAAGGTCACACCTTCATCATTTTATCATGTAAACATGAATATAAACAAGAAAGTAAAGGAATACAGAAGAATACAAAGGAATAAAGGTAATAATTGCTATATATCAATAATTCATTTATCATTATCTTCATTAAATATGAATAAATATTACTGTAGCCTCTAGAAAGTTAGTCGGCTAACTTCATACGGCTTACTGTAGCCCCTAGACTTTGTACATTTACTCTAGGAAAAGTAACTTCCTAGAGCCAGCCGTAGGAAGTTAGATTTTCGTTTGACTAGTCAACAACTGAAACCTAACTTCCTAGAGGAGGTCGTAGGAAGTTAGCTGTACAGATAACTTCCTAGAGCCAGCCGTAGGAAGTTAGATTTTCGTTTGACTGGTCAACAGCTGAAACCTAACTTCCTAGAGGAGGTCGTAGGAAGTTAGTTGCCCAGCTAACTTCCTAGAGCCAGCCGTAGGAAGTTAGATTTTCGTTTGACTCGTCAACAACTGAAACCTAACTTCCTAGAGGAGGTCGTAGGAAGTTTGCTAGGCAGCTAACTTTCTAAAGCCAGCCGTAAGAAGTTAGCTATTCGTTTGGCTGGTCAACAGATGAAACCTAACTTCCTAGAAGAGGCCGTAGGAAGTTAGATAACTTCCTACAGTTTTTTAACTTCCGACAGTTATTATAAAATACCGTAGGAAGTTATGTTTATTTCCTAGAGGTACCAGTTGCCTCTCGGAAGTTATTTATTTCCTACAGTTTGTTATAAAAGCTGTAGGAAGTTAAAAACCACTGGAAGTGTATGATTTTGGTGTAGTGACGGGTCCACATTGAGTGAGTGCTCAATAATATCTCTATTGACACCACAGAGATCAATAAATGTCCAAGCAAAAACATCTTTGTTGTTAAACAAAAATCTTAGCAAGGCCTTCTCTTGTTCACCAGATAGTTGAGATCCCAACAACACTTTTTGCTCAGCTATATCTTCACACAAAAGCATATGCTTTGGCTGATCTGCCGAAGCAGCATTTTTCTCTTTTATGCTTATATTGCTGATAAGCTTCGGCTTCATCTATATTATGGATGGCCTTCGAATTCGTCCAACTTCCTTCGGCTCTCCTTGCAGCTTTCTTGACTCCCATGTACAGCAATGGGCCCTTGCTCCGAAGGTATCTTAATGCAAAGATATGTTGGGTGGAGTATTGCTTCGAAGGCATTGAGCGTCCCTCGACCAACGATTGCATTGTATGGATACTCCATATCAACAATGTCGAAGACATTCTGCTCTATCCTTGTGTTGTGAACGTAGCCGAAGGTGACCGGCATGGTTATCTTGCCGAGTGTCACAATCCGTCTTCCTCCGAAACCACAAAGAGGGTGCGTTGCATCATGTATCTTGTCATCCGGCTCTTGCATTTGTCTAAAAGCCTTCAAGAAAATGATATTCGTTGCACTGCCTGTGTCCACTAGGACATTGTTGACCAGAAATCCCTTGATGACACAAGATATGACCATTGCATCATTGTGGGGATAGTTCTTGAGCTGAAGATCCTCCTGGGAGAAGGTGATTGGTATATGCGACCATTTGGACTTGATGAAGGGTCCTTGCACTCCAACATGTTGTACCCTTCTTTGTGCTTCTTTCTTCTGCCTCTTGTTGGCTGGTTCAGAACTTGAGCCGCCTGTGATTGGGAGCACCAGCTTCGTGGCCGAAGGTGCCATAGCTTGGTTGCTTTGCGAAGCCATCATCGCAGTTGTGGAAGTGAGTTCACCCCACGATGGGCACAATGTTGTTCACTTGTTCTCGAATGCTATAAATCGAGAACAAGGCAACACAATTGTTAATGGTTGAAGGATTTCATCCTTCGAAGCATTATTTCCTCTTGGATATAATGATCTTCAGATGAAGGTCATGAAGGTCACACCTTCATCATTTTATCATGTAAACATGAATATAAACAAGAAAGTAAAGGAATACAGAAGAATACAAAGGAATAAAGGTAATAATTGCTATATATCAATAATCCATTTATCATTATCTTCATTAAATATGAATAAGTATTACTGTAGCCTCTAGAAAGTTAGCCGGCTAACTTCCTACGGCTTACTGTAGCCCCTAGAGTTTGTACATTTACTCTAGGAAGTTAAGTAACTTCCTAGAGCCGACCGTAGGAAGTTAGATTTCCATTTGAGTGGTCAACAACTGAAACCTAACTTCCTAGAGGAGACCGTAGGAAGTTAGCTGGACAGATAACTTCCTAGAGCCAATCGTAGGAAGTTAGATTTTTGTTTGACTGGTCAACAGCTGAGACCTAACTTCCTAGAGGAGGTCGTAGGAAGTTAGCTGCCCAGCTAACTTCCTAGAGCCAACCGTAGGAAGTTAGATTTTCGTTTGACTGGTCAACAGCTGAAAACCTAACTTCCTAGATGAGGCCGTAGGAAGTTAGCTGCCCAGCTAAGTTCCTAGAGCCAGCCATATGAAGTTACCTTTTGGTTTGACTAGTCAACACCTGAAACCTAACTTCCTAGAGGAGGTCGTAGGATGTTTGCTGGACAGCTAACTTCCTAGAGCCAGCCGTAGGATGTTAGCTATTCGTTTGGCTGGTCAACAGATGAAACCTAACATCCTAGAAGAGGTCGTAGGAAGTTAGATAACTTCCTACAGTTTTTTAACTTCCGACAGTTATTATAAAATATCGTAGGAAGTTATGTTTATTTCCTACAGGTACAAGTTGCCTCTCGGAAGTTATTTATTTCCTACGGTTTGTTATAAAAGATGTAGGAAGTTAAAAACCCGCAGGAAGTGTATGATTTTGGTGTAGTGACGGGTCCACATTGAGTGAGTGCTCAATAATATCTCTATTGACACCATAAAGATCATTAGCTGTTCAAGCAAAAACATCTTTGTTGTTAAACAAAAATCTTAGCAATGTCTTCTCTTGTTCACCCAATAGTTGAGATCCCAACAGCACTTTTTGCTCAACTATATCTTCACACAAAGCATATGCTTTGGTTGATCTGCCGAAGCAGCCTTTTTCTCTTTTATTCTTATATTGCTGATAAGCTTCGACTTCATCTATATTATGGATGGCCTTTGAATCCGTCCAACTTCCTTCGGCTCTCCTGGCAGCTTCTTGACTCCCTTGTACAGCAATGGGCCCTTGCTCCGAAGGTATCTTAATGCAAAGATATGTTGGGTGGAGTATTGCTTCGAAGGCATTGAGCGTCCCTCAACCAACGATTGCATTGTATGGATACTCCATATCAACAATGTCGAAGACATTCTGCTCTGTCCTTGTGTTGTGAACGTAGCCGAAGGTGACCGGCATGGTTATCTTGCCGAGTGTCACAATCTGTCTTCCTCCGAAACCACAAAGAGGGTGTGTTGCATCATGTATCTTGTCATCCGGCTCTTGCATTTGTCTAAAAGCCTTCGAGAAAATGATATCCGTTGCACTACCTGTGTCCACCAGGACATTGTGGACCAGAAATCCCTTGATGACACAAGATATGACCATTGCATCATTGTGGGGATAGTCCTTGAGCTGAAGATCCTCCTGGGAGAAGGTGATTGGTATATGCGACCATTTGGACTTGATGAAGGGTCCTTGCACTCCAACATGTTGTACCCTTCTCTGTGCTTCTTTCTTCTGCCTCTTGTTGGCTGGTTCAGAACTTGAGCCGCTTGTGATTGGGAGCATCAGCTTCGTGGCCGAAGGTGCCATAGCTTGGTTGCTTTGTGAAGCCATTGTCGTAGTTGTGGAAGTGAGTTCACCCCACGGTGGGCACCAATGTTATTCACTTGTTCTAAATTGCTATAAATCAAGAACAAGGCAACACAATTGTTAATGGTTAAAGGATTTCATCCTTCGAAGCATTATTTCCTCTCGGATATAATGATCATTTTATCATGTTGTCGGCGTTTCGACCCGGGGGGTCCCTGGACCGACGAGTAAAATTGTTGCTGCGTGTCCCAACCCAGATGGGTTGGCGTGAGATGGAACACAAGGGGGGAAAACGCGGCTCGTGTTATCCTGCGCCAGGGTGATGCGCTTGCAGTAGGGGTTACAAGCGTTCGCGAGGGAGAAAGAGAGAGAGCGAGCCTGTTCGTCAGCCCGTCCTCCCGCGCGACCCCCCCCCCCCCTCCGCGTGAGGGCCCTGGACCTTCCTTTTATAGATGCAAGGAAAAGGTCCAGGTGTACAATGGGGGTGTAGCTATGCGCTAACGTGTCCAGCAGAGAGGTGCATGAGCCCTGTGTACATGCCAACGTGGCTGTCGGAGAGGTGCTAGAGCCCTGTGTACGCGGTATCGTGGCCGTCGGAGGAGCGTTTGAGCCCTGTAGAAGCACAGCTGTCGGGGCTGCTGGGACCTTGCTGACGTCTCCTTGCTTCCGTAGGGGGCTGAGAACCACCATCGTCATGAACGCACGCGGGGAGCCATCATTACTTGTTACCGGGGCGAGCCTGGATGGGACGCCGGTCTTGTTACCTCATAGCCTGAGCTAGCTAGGGGTAGGGTAATGATGTATCCCCCACAGCGCGGTCAGTCCGAGCCCAAGGTCGGGCGAGGCGGAGACTCCTCCTGAGGCCGAGGCCGGGGTCGGGCGAGGACGTGATTCCTCCCGAGGTCGAGGTTGAGGCCGAGCCCTGGGGTCGGGCGAGGCGGAGACCTCCTCCTGAGGCCGAGGCCCAAGGTCGGGCGAGGCGGAGCTTCCTGTTGCGCCTGAGGCTGGACTTAGCTGTTGTCAGCCTCACCCTGGTGGGTGGCACAGCAGTCGGAGAGGGGCGAGCGGCGCTGTTTTCCTGTCAGGTCGGTCAGTGGAAGGGCGAAGTGACTGCGGTCACTTCGACCTTGCCGACTGAGGCACGTGTGTCAGGATAAAGGCGTCAGACGATCCTCGCATTGAATGCGCCTGCGATATGGTCGGTTGGTGAGGCGATTTGGCCAAGGTTGCTTCACAACGAAGCCTGCCCAAGCTGGGCTTTGGGCGAGTCGAGGGTGCGCCCGTTGCTTGAGGAGGCCCTCGGGCGAGGCGTGAAATTCGCCTGGGACTACGGTTCCCGCCCGAGGCTGGGCTCGGGCGAGGCGAGATCGCGTCCCTTGAGCAGACGAAGTCTTGACCTGAATCGTGTCCATCAGTCTCTGTAGCTTGTGCTAATAGTGGTTACCAGTCGTGTTTAGGAGTGTTGGGGGTACCCCTAATTACGGTACCCGACAGTAGCCCCCGAGCCTCAAAGGGAGTGTTGGTACTCCCTTGGAGGCTTTGCCGCACTTTTTTGCGAGGGGGACCGACCTTTCTCTGTTACACTTTGTTCCGGTGGGTGCGCCCGAGGCCTCGGAGGAGTGGTTTGACTCCTCTGAGGTCTTAACGCCTTTCGTGATGCCTCGGCCGGTCTAGTTGTTCCCTCATACGACCTGATTGTAGCCCGGGTGCGTGGTCAGGTTCCGAGTTTTCAGGCTGGTTTGTTGGCGCTGTCAACGGTTTGGCCGTAGCCGGGTTTGCGAGAGCAGCCCTCGAGCCTCTGCACGGAGTGAGAGGACGATCAAGGACTATCTCAACTTTTATCATACGCCCCTTCGTCGCCTTTCCGCAAGGAGGAAGGGGGGAAAGCGCCATGTTGCCCTCAGAGGGCGCCGAACATGGTGTCTCCAATGAGTTGCTAACGGGTGATCCGAGTGGACGCCCTTGCCTCGTTCGATAAGGGTCGGCTAGTGGCCCAGAGGCGAGCTCCAAAAGTACCTGCAAGTGATTTGCCAGACCCGGTCCCGTTCGATAGGGTCCGAGGGCTCGATGCCTCCCTCTAGTGAGATCTGTTACAAAATCGCTCCTGCTGGTCTCGGAAATGTCCTAGGGTACCTTGGGAGCATAGCCCGAGCGTCGGTCATGTATCGGACGTACCCAGAGTCATCCCTCGCTCTGCGTGCTCTGGGGCGGCTGTCGAACCCTTCCGAGGGGCCAGCCTTCGAACCCCTGATCAGTAGTGGGCGTGGAGCCCAAGTGCTCTGAGGAGGCTATCGAACCCTTCTAAGGGGCCAGCCTTTGAACCCCTGATCAGTAGGAGGGCTCGGGGCGCGCTTCCTTCGCGGAGAAGGATCCCTTTTGAAATATCCCCTTTCCTGGTCCCTGTAGCAAGAGAGAGAAAGGGGAAGAGGAAAAGGATGTGAATTTAAATGGTGTGGCACACCTTTTTTGACGCGGTCATCATGGCAGAGGTGAAACGACGCCCGCTTCGCCTGCCAAAGGTGTCGCTTGCCCTGCCGCGGAGTTAATGCGACGGGACGGGTGGTTCGCGGGGCGGCCGCATGTGCGAGCCGTTCGAGGAACGGAACACGGGCGCGTCGTCTTCACGCCGTGGGAGAAGGCTCCCCTGCTGCTCAAGGAGGGGACGTGAACCTGCAGACAATTTGACCGCCGCTTCCGCTCGTCTGCTGCTGCCATTACTGCCGGTCCACTTTTGGCCATATCAACCGTCGCGCCTCCTCCCGTGGCTGACTGACCCATGATGGATATGCTCGATTGGCACTGTTGGGCCATGCGCAGGGTTGCCTCGAGTCGCGGCACCGGTTCCGCAGTCGAGGAGGCGCGGCATTGGCGCAAGTGGCGGTGCGGTTGCTTGCACGTAGTAACCGGCGCGCCAGTTACATGACGTGTGGGTCTGGGCCTCCATGCTGGACGCGACGAAGCCTGGGGAGTGCGCCCTCGTGGTGCGGTTGCACGCCACCTGCATGGCGGTCCGCCCTTTCAACCGTTGGTTTCGGCGAGGATGGAGGAGTGCTTGTAACCGCGGGGCGGTTACACGCTCCGCGTGCGGCGGTTTGGCTTCTTCCGTTCCGGGCCAGCTTGCATGACGTGTGGGACCCAGTCCCCGTGTCGTAGGGGGAGGGCCGTGGAGTACGTTGGTGAAGACTTTGTCCGTGACGCCTGAGGACACGAGTGGGGAGAGCCGCCTTTAAAAAGGGGTTGATCCCCTGGGCGGTAGCCATGTCTTCGCACTCCCCTCATGCATCGCGCCCTTCCACCTTCCGAGCCCCCTGATGGGGACCGCCCGCGTTGCCTTCGTCTTGTTGTTAGAGGAGCGCAACCTCACGGAGGTTGGCACCCTTCAGCCATCGCTCGGCTTCAAGGATTTTCATCAGGCAGCTCGGCTGCATTCCCTCACCAATAGTCACCCAGGATGGTGACCACCAGTTCGATGGTGGGGAGAAGCAAGCCGGGTTGTGGCCTCTGCCCCGCCCACAGCTTCAAGATCTTCATCATCCTTGCTGGGGAGGAGGGCGGGGCAAATCGGGGCCTGCCTCCACATGAGCAGCGGCCCGCTCCTTCCCTCGGATGATCGGGGGAGAGGGGCATTCGCCGTCCGTGGAGCTGGCAGCTGCCTCGTGTCTGGCTTCCGGTCTGAGCGGCTCTGGCGCTGCTTCCGGTGCCACCTCCTACCGCTGGGGCGGAGCGTGGCTGTCCGCCCACCGTACGGGCGGCTGTTGCGCTGTGCGCACCGGGGGACCGTCCAAGACGTCGCACGCCGCTAGGGTGGTGTTCGTGTTCTTGGATTGTCTTGTCCTCACTCCGGCACGACGCCTCCGCGCGGAGGTCGGTGTCTGCCCATCCGCGAGGACTTGAGTGGGGATCTACCGGTGCAGGCTGGGGCGGCTGCCATTCGTTGGCGTAGCGCCGGCGCGCAGGTGGCCGCTGTCGTCGGTGCTGAGGTGGTGGTCGCCAGAGGAGGTTTCTCCGCCGACGAGACCGTCGGCGCCACCCGCGGACAGACCTCTGGCTCTTTGGCTTTGACGGCTTGTCCTCGCCCCTCGTGTGGAGACGTGGGCGATGGCCTTCCTACAGCAGCATTTGCCCTTAGGTCATCGCTGCTGCTGTTTAGCCGCTCGAGGCGGAGGTCGTTGTTGCTGCTGCTGCAGTGGTCGCCGGCGAGCCACCTGGAGTTGGTTATCCCGCAGGCCCTCTGGCGTGGAGGTTGTTCATACCCGCGGGAGTGGAACAAGAGTTCCGTTTGTAATGGCACCCTGAGTGTGGGTGTATGTTCATTGTGGCTGTCGGGGCCTGAACATCTAGGTATTTTGGCGTGGAGCCGTGTTTCTTCCTCATTTCGAGCACCAGGACTCGCCTGTCGGCTAGCTGAATCGCTTAACCGAGTGTGAGTTGCTTTGCACGGAAGGTGACGAGTGAGGTATCCGTATCCCGGAGGTGTAGGAGTCCCTCGGCTCGGTCGGCCTTGCCACTCAAGGCTTCTCTTGCTCAGTTACAGAACTCTCGGCTGCTCTGCGATGAGCTGGAGCTGGAGATAGCGGTGTCGGCGTGGACAGAGGTGGAGTCGGCTCGAGAAGAGGCTTCGTCGGCCCAGGAGCGGGTGGCCTCCTAGGCCGAGGAGGTGCTGCAGCGGCGGCTAGAGCTTGGCCAGATCGTCCGCTAGAGGGACCAACCTCGGAGTCACACTGCCGAGGCCATGAGCCGGGCTGATGTCCTCGGGGGACAGCTGGCTGAGGCTACGGAGCGGCCGGTCGAGGCGTCTGCTCGGGCCGGGACCCTTGCGGAGACCATGGCTGCGATGGCCCAAGCGTGGTGCTGGCGTCCTCCTTCGAGGTGGAGATCCTTCCGCCCGTGTCGTCGTCTGAGGTCAGGCCAGATTCCGCCGAAGGTGGAAACAACGCCGAGGGTGCTGCTGCTCCCTCTGTCGATGTCTGAACCTGCAGGAACAGTTTGTCTGTAGTATGTGTATGCTTGTTGCGGCCGTCGAGGCCCAACCATATTATTGTCATGTTATAAAGCTGTGTTTCCTTTCCTCTTGTTTCGAGTATCAGGACTTGTTCGTCGGTAGCAGAATCGCTTATCTGAGCGAGAGTTACTTTTCGCGGAAGGTGATGAGTGAGGTATCCGTATCCCGGAGGCGTAGGAGTCCCTCGGCTCGGTCGGCCTTGTCGCTTACGTGTACTCTTACTCGTCCGCAGGATTCTGTTATCGATATAGTCGAGAAGGCACGAAAATTGTTCTGGCAGAAAAGTTTTCGAGCGTTAGGACTTGTTCGGTAGCAGAATCGCTTATCCGAGCATGAGTTACTTATCGCGGAAGGTGATGAGTGAGGTATCCGTATCTCGGAGGTGTAGGAGTCCCTCGGATCGGTCGGCCTTGCCGCTTACGCGTACTCCATCGTTTTCAGGACCCCGCTATCGAAGCAGTCGAAAAGCGCGAAAGACGTTCTGGAAAAAGACTTTTTCCGAGGAAAATTTTGACGCAGAGGGGGTTCCCCCCTTCTAGCCCCCGAGGGAGGGTCGGGCTTTGCTAAGGCAAGGCTGACCCTTCCTTGACGGTTAGACTTTATTTGTGTATGTATAGAAAACGAGGTATATGAACGACTTGAAAACATCTTAAGGGTAAAAGCGACGTAGCTGTCGGATGTTCCAAGCGTTGCTGTAGACCTCGCCTTGATCGTTGGCCAGCTTGCATGTTCCGGGCTTCAAAATCTTGGCAATGATGAACGGCCCTTCCCAGGGAGGAGTAAGCTTGTGGCGCCCTCGGGCGTCCTGCCGCAGCCGAAGTACCAAGTCTCCCACCTGGAAGTCTCGGGGCCGAACCCCTCGGGCGTGGTAGCGTCGTAGAGACTGCTGATACCGCGCCGAGTGTAGTAAGGCCATGTCCCGAGCCTCTTCGAGCTGGTCTAGTGAGTCTTCTCGGCTGGTCTGGTTGCTTTGGTCGTCGTACGCCCTTGCCCTCGGGAACCGTATTCTAAGTCTATGGGCAAGATAGCCTCGGCCCCATAGACTAGAAAGAACGGTGAGAAACCCGTGGCTTGGCTTGGCGTCGTCCTCAGACTCCAGACCAACAAGGGTAGTTCCTTCATCCACCGCTTGCCGAACTTGTTGAGGTCGTTGTAGATCCTCGGTTTAAGTCCCTACAGAATCATGTCGTTGGCGCGCTCCACCTGCCCATTCGTCATGGGGTGAGCTACGGCGGCCCAGTCCACACGGATGTGGTGGTCCTCGCAGAAGTCCAGGAACTTCTTCCCAGTGAACTGGGTGCCAATGTCTGTGATGATGGAGTTCGGGACCCCAAAGTGATGGATGATGTTGGTGAAGAACGCCAACGCCTGCTCGGACCTGATGCTGGTTAGGGGTCCGACCTCGATCCACTTGGAGAATTTGTCGATGGCGACCAGCAGGTGCGAGAAGCCCCTGGGTGCCTTCTGCAAGGGACCGACGAGGTCCAGACCCCACACAGCAAACGGCCAGGTGATGGGTATTGTCTACAGGGCTTGAGCGGGCAGGTGCGTCTGTTTCGCGTAGAATTGACACCCTTGGCAAGAGCGTACAATCCTAGTGGCGTCGGCCACCGCGGTCGGCCAGTAGAAGCCTTGTCAGAAGGCATTCCCAACGAGGGCTCGAGGTGCTGCATGGTGACCGCAAGCCCCCGAGTGTATCTCTCGCAATAGCTCCTGTCCTTCAGCGACGGATATGCATCGTTGGAGAATGCCTGAGGGGCTGTGGTGGTAGAGCTCCTTTTCAGCACCCAGTAAGACGAACGACTTGGCGCGCCACGCCAGTCGTCGAGCTTCGGCCTTGTCGAGGGGTAGCTCTCCTTGGTGGAGATATTGCAGGTACGGGGTCTGCCAGTTTCGATCAGGCGTGACCCCATTCTGCTCTCCCTCGATGCGCAGTGCCTCACCATCGGTGGCCGAGGATACCTCGGGCTAGGCCGAGGCCTCCTCGGGGTGGGTCGAGGCCTCCTCGGGCTCGGGCGTGTCGTCGGCTTGACGGAGGGTTGATGTATGTCTCTGGAGAAGACGTCTGGGGGAACCATTGTCCACCCCGAGGCTATTTTAGCCAGCTCGTCCGCAGTCTTGTTGTACCATCGAGCGATGTGGTTGAGCTCGAGCCCGTAGAACTTGTCTTCCAGGCGCCGAACTTCGTCGCAGTAGGCCTCCATCTTCCGGTCGCGGCAGTGGGAGTTCTTCATGACTTGGTGGAAGGGCGTTGAGGCGTTGAACCCCTAGCTCGATGGCGATGCACAACCCATTAACCAGAGCCTCGTACTCGGCCACGTTGTTTGACACCGGGAAATGGAGGCGCAGCACGTAGCGAAGGTGCTTCCCGAGGGGTGAGATGAAGAG
This sequence comes from Zea luxurians, assembly GCA_029449295.1. NCBI lineage: Eukaryota > Viridiplantae > Streptophyta > Magnoliopsida > Poales > Poaceae > Zea > Zea luxurians. The sequence goes on along the minus strand of JAOPSE010000005.1, from coordinate 3,047,058 downwards.
CAGGCCCGCACCGGCTCTTATTTTCATTAGCGACCCATCGAAGTACATGGTCCAAAGTTCCGGTTGGATCGGAGCTGTTGTCAGTTGGGTGTCGACCCATTTAGCCACGAAGTCCGCCAGGACTTGGGACTTTATGGCCTTCCGAGGAGCGAACGAGATTGTCTCGCCCATGATCTCCACCGCCCACTTTGCTATCCTACATGAGGCCTCTCGGCACTGGATGATCTCCCCCAGGGGGAAGGATGACACCACAGTCACCGGATGAGACTCGAAGTAGTGTCTCAACTTTCGCCGCGTCAGAATTACTGCATACAGTAGCTTCTGAATTTGCGGGTAGCAGATCTTAGTCTCGGATAGCACTTCACTGATGAAGTAGACCGGCCTCTAGACGAGCAGTGCGTGCCCTTCTTCTCGTCTCTCGACTACGATCACGGCGCTGACCACCTGAGTGGTTGCGGCTACGTAGATCAAGAGGGTTTCTCCTGCAGCGGGGGGCACCAAGATGGGCGCGTTTGTAAGGAGCGCCTTTAGGTTTCCGAGGGCTTCCTCGGCCTCGGGGGTCCAAGTGAAGTGCTCGGTCTTCCTTAAGAGGCGGTACAAGGGTAGGCCTTTTTCACCGAGGCGCGAGATGAAGCGGCTCAGAGCCGCAAGGCATCCCATGACCCTTTGTACTCCTTTCAAATCTTTGATAGGCCCCATGTTGGTGATGGCCGATGATTTTCTCCGGGTTGGCCTCGATGCCCCGCTCGGAGACGATGAACCCCAGGAGCATGCCTCGGGGGACTCCGAAGACACACTTCTCGGGATTGAGTTTCATGCCCTTCGCTCTCAGACACTTGAATGTCGTTTCAAGGTCAGAGAGGTTGTCGGAGGCTTTCCTCATGTTGACTACAATGTCATCGACGTAAGCCTCGACCGTCCGGCCGATGTGCTCTCTGACTTGGGCCACAACCCTCGTCGTCAAGGCTGTGGCCATCATCGGAGCAATCGGAGAGGCAGTTGTCACATGCGGTCATGAAGTCTCGCATGGCACTGGGATTACCGGGCCCGGAGAAATCCCAACCAGAGTCGGGCTCGTCTTCTGCCTCGAAACCCGGGGGCCGTAGGTCGAGACGGCCGTCAGTCGGTCCTAGGTTGACCACATATGGTACCCCGGAAGGTTAGGATATGCCTTTACGAAAGCGTTCACCGAAGCGGGGTCGCTTGGTGGATCGAAGCTGAATCTAAAAGGCACAGGGTGGAAAACGGACGGTACCTCTCGATCGATGGACGGTGATGAAGTCGCGTCGGGGACAGACTGCACCGTTATCTCAGGTACGAGGCTAACGCCCAGCAAGTCCTCCACGAGAGTGCTGGCGTCATCTGTCCGCTTGGGCTGGCATGTTGCGGGGAAACGACACTCGTTGTCGTCTCAGGTGCGAGGTCAGCGCCCGACATGTCCCCCGCTGGGGTGCCGGCGTCGTCGACTCGCTCGACAGCCGACGAGATGTCGCCTCCTGCCTGGCCACGGTTGCCCCGTCTCCTCCTCCTGCGGCGAGGAAGGCGGCGGGACAAACCCGGATGCTGCTCTTCTGCCACGGGGGGAAGACGTCGTCGAGTCCGCCGCCGCCGGGCGGGCTGATGGCCGTCGTTGTCACTGTCGCGCTGCGAGGGAAGGAGTACCATGTCGTAGCTGCCGTCGAGGGACATGAACTCGAGGCTCCCGAAGCGGAGTAGCGTCCCAGGCTAAAGAGGTTGCTGGAGACTACCCATCTGGAACTCAATGGGAAGTTGTTCGTCAACACGCAGCAGCCCCCAACCTGGCGCGCCAACTGTCGGCGTTTCGACCCCGGGGGGTCCCTGGACCGACGAGTAAAATTGTCGCTGTGTGTCCCAGCCTAGATAGGTTGGCGCGAGATGGAACACAAGGGGGGAAAACGCGGCTCGTGTTATCCTGCGCTAGGGGGATGCACTTGCAGTAGGGGTTACAAGCGTTCGCGAGGGAGAGAGAGAGTGAGCCTGTTCGTCAGCCCTTCCTCCCGCGCGACCCCCCCCCCTCCGCGTGAGGGCCCTGGACCTTCCTTTTATAGATGCAAGGAAAAGGTCCAGGTGTACAATGGGGGTGTAGCTATGCGCTAACGTGTCCGGCAGAGAGGTGCCTGAGCCCTGTGTACATGCCAACGTGGCTATCGGAGAGGTGCTAGAGCCCTGTGTACGCGGTATCGTGGCCGTCAGAGGAGCGTTTGAGCCCTGTAGAAGCACAGCTATCGGGGCTGCTGGGACCTTGCTGACGTCTCCTTGCTTCCGTAGGGGGCTGAGAACCACCGTCGTCATGGACGCACGTGGGGAGCCAACATTACTTGTTACCAGGGCGAGGCTGGATGGGACGCCGGTCTTGTTCCCCCCGTAGCCTGAGCTAGCTAGGGGTAGGGTAATGATGTATCCCCCGCGGCGCGGTTGGTCCGAGCCCAAGGTCGGGCGAGGCAGAGACTCCTCCTGAGGCCGAGCCCGGGGTCGGGCGAGGACGCGATTCCTCCCGAGGTCAAGGTTGAGGCCGAGCCCTGGGGTCGGGCAAGGCGGAGACCACCTTCCGAGGCCGAGGCCCAAGGTCGGGCGAGGCGGAGCTTCCTGTTGCGCCTGAGGCTGGACTTAGCTGTTGTCAGCCTCACCCTGGCGGGTGGCACAGCAGTCGGAGAGGGGCGAGCGGCGCTGTTTTCCTGTCAGGTCGGTCAGTGGAAGGGCGAAGTGACTGCGGTCACTTCGACCTTGCCTACTAAGTCACGTGTGTCAGGATAAAGGCGTCAGGCGATCCTCGCATTGAATGCGCCTGCGATATGGTCGGTTGGTGAGGCGATTTGGCCAAGGGGTCTTCACAATGAAGCCTGCCGGGCTGGGCTTCGGGCGAGTCGAGGGTGCGCCCGTTGCTTGAGGAGGCCCTCGGGCGAGGCGTGAATTCGCCTGGGACTACTGTTCCCGCCCGAGGCTGGGCTCGGGCGAGGCGAGATCGCGTCCCTTGAGCAGACGAAGTCTTGACCTGAATCATGTCCATCAGTCTCTACAGCTTGTGCTGATGGTGGTTACCAGCCGTGTTTAGGAGTGTTGGGGGTACCCCTAATTACGGTACCCGACAGTTTGTGAGCGGGCGCATGATGGTCAAGGAAACACGATATATTGATGATGCATTGAACGGCCCCATGCCCGTCTACGAGCCTCAACCCGTTGCTCTCAAAGCAACAAGTAGCAGGGAGGCGCTACCAAGCAAGGCGGCCGGGCTAAACGAAGATGAGATTGCTCTCATCATCAAGCGCTTCAAGACTGCATTGAAAGGACACAAGGACTACCCCAACAAGAGTAAAGCAAAGGGAAAGTGCTCCTGCTTCAAATGTGGTAAGACAGGTCATTTTATTGCTCAATGTCCCGATAATGAAAATGACCAGTGAGAAGAAAGACATGGGAAGAAGGAGAAGAAGAAAAGCTATAGGAAGGCTAAAGGCGAGGCGCATCTAGGCAAGGAATGGGACTCGGACTGCTCGTCATCCGACTCCGATGATGAAGGATTGGCAGCCTCGGCCTTCAACAAATCTTCTCTCTTCCCCAACGAACGCCACACTTGCCTCATGGCAAAGGAGAAAAACTAAGCATTCGAGAAACCCCTAAGTACTCTACTTCTAGTGATGAGGATTCTAGTGATGATGAACTAGATTATACTAGCTTGTTCAAAGGATTAGATAGAGCTAAAGTAGAAAATATCAATGAATTGATTGATGCTTTAAATGAAAAAGATAGACTACTAGAGAGGCAAGAGGACATTTTGTATGAGGAACATGACAAATTTGTTAGTGTTCAAAAGTCTCTTGCCTTAGAAATTAAGAGGAATGAATTACTATCTTCTGAGTTAACTACTTTCAATGAATCTATCTCTAGTTTAAAAACTTTGAATGATGATTTAAATGCTAAGCTAGAGGTAGCTAAGAAATCAAGTTCATATGTAGAACATGTTGTAGTTTGCAATAGATGCAAGGATTTTGATATCAATGCTTGTGATGAACATCTTGCTTCTATTGCTAAATTAAATGATGAGGTGGCAAGTCTTAATGCTCAACTTAAGACTTGCAAGGTTGATTTTGATAAGCTAAAATTTGCTAGGGATGCCTACACTATTGGTAGACACCCCTCAATTACGGATGGTCTTGGCTTTCGAAAGGAAGCCAAGAACATAACAAGCCAAAGGGCTCCCATTTCCAACAAGGAGAAAGGGAAGGCCCCTGTGGCTAGTGGCGCTTAAAAGAATCATGCTTTCATGTATAATAGGAAAATTTTTAGTCATAATAGGAGATATGATTATGATGCTTATGATTCACATGCTATGTTCGCTTCAAGTTCTAATGGTAGGCCTAGGAGAAATTTTGTGTCTCATGCTCCTAGGAAAATGTGTAATAAACCTACTACTGTCTTTCATGCTTGCAACACTAAGTTTGTTCTTTCATGTAAAAATGAAAAAGTGGTTGCTAAAAAGTTGGGACCCAAATGCACAGGAGACAAGGCTTGCATTTGGGTACCAAAAGCTATTGTAACTAACCTTATAGGACCCAACAAGAGTTGGGTACCTAAAACCCAAGCGTAAATTATCTTGCAGGTTTATGCATTCGGGGGCTCAAGCTGGATTATCAACAGCGGATGCACAAACCACATGACGGGGGAGAAGAAGATGTTCACCTCCTACGTCAGGAACAAGGATTCCCAGGATACGATTATCTTTGGAGATGGGAACCAAGGCAAGGTCAAAGGTTTGGGCAAGATAGCCATCACAAATGAGCACTCTATTTCTAATGTATTTTTAGTAGAGTCGCTAGGTTATAATCTTATGTCTGTTAGTCAATTGTGCCACATGGGCTACAATTGTTTGTTTACAAATGTTGATGTATCTGTCTTTAGAAGGAGTGATGGTTCATTAGCATTTAAGGGTGTACTAGATGGCAAACTCTACTTAGTTGATTTTTCGAAAGAGGAGGCCGATCTAGATGCATGCTTAATCGCTAAGACTAGTATGGGCTGGCTGTGGCATCGCCGTCTAGCACATGTTGGGATGAAGAACCTTCACAAACTTCTAAAGGGAGAGCATGTGTTAGGACTAACCAATGTATGTTTCGAAAAAGATAGATCTTGTGCAGCTTGTCAGACAGGAAAACAGGTGGGAAGCACTCATCACAACAAGAATGTGATGACAACATCAAGACCACTGGAGCTACTACATATGGACCTCTTCGGACCCGTTGCCTACCTTAGCATCGGGGGAAGTAAGTATGGTCTTATTATTATTGATGATTTTTCCCATTTCACTTGGGTATTCTTTTTGCAGGATAAATCAGAAACCCAAGGGACCCTTAAGCGCTTTCTAAGGTGGGCTCAAAATGAATTTGAGCTCAAGGTGAAAAAGATAGGAAGCGATAATGGGTCCGAATCCAAGAATCTGCAAGTAGAGGAGTTCCTTGAGGAGGAAGGCATCAAGCACGAGTTCTCCACTCCCTACACACCACAGCAAAATGGTGTGGTAGAGAGGAAGAACAGGACGCTTATCGACATGGCAAGGACGATGCTTGGGGAGTTCAAGACGCCTGAGCGGTTTTGGTCGGAAGCTGTGAACACAGCCTGCCACGCCATAAACCGGCTCTACCTTCATCGCCTCCTCAAGAAGACCTCGTATTAACTTCTTACTGGTAACAAACCTAACGTCTCATACTTTCGTGTATTTGGGAGCAAATGTTACATTTTGGTGAAGAAAGGTAGAAATTCCAAATTTGCTCCCAAAGCTGTAGAAGGGTTTTTACTAGGTTATGACTCAAATACAAAGGCGTATAGAGTCTTCAACAAATCATCGGGTTTGGTTGAAGTCTCTAGCGATGTTGTATTTGATGAGACGAATGGCTCTCCAAGAGAGCAAGTTGATCTTGATGACATAGATGAAGATGATGTTCTGATGGCCGCAATACGAACCATGGCGATTGGAGATTTGCGACCACAGGAACAACAAGAGCAAGATCAACCTTCTTCCTCAACAATGGTGCATCCCCCAACTCAAGAAGAGGCGTGTGATCAAGGGGAGCACAAGAAGAACCAGCTATAGAGGAAGAAGCACCACAGGCCCCTCCAACTCAAGTCCGAGCGACGATCCAACGGAATCACCCCGTTGACCAGATTCTGGGTGACATAAGCAAGGGAGTAACTACTCGCTCAAGATTAGCTAATTTTTGTGATCATTACTCGTTTGTCTCTTCTATTAAGCCTTTCAGGGTAGAAGAGGCCTTGCAAGATCCGGACTGGGTGTTGGCCATGCAGGAAGAGCTCAACAACTTCAAGCAAAATGAAGTTTGGAGCCTGGTGCCACATCCAAAGCAAAATGTTGTGGGAACCAAGTGGGTGTTCCGCAACAAGCAAGACGAGCACGGGGTGGTGACAAGAAACAAGGCTCGACTTGTGGCAAAAGGTTATGCCCAAGTCGCAGGTTTGGATTTTGAGGAGACTTTTGCTCCTGTGGCCAGGCTAGAGTCTATTAGAATATTGTTAGCCTATGCCGCTCACCACTCTTTCAGGTTGTTTCAAATGGATGTGAAGAGCGCTTTCCTGAACGGGCCAATCAAGGAGGAGGTGTACGTGGAGCAACCCCCTGGCTTTGAGGATGAACGGTACCCCGACCATGTGTGTACGCTATCTAAGGCGCTCTATGGACTTAAGCAAGCCCCAAGAGCATGGTATGAATGCCTTAGATATTTCCTAATTGCTAATGCTTTCAAGGTCGGGAAAGCCGATCCAACTCTTTTCATTAAGACTTGTGATGGTGACCTATTTGTGTGCCAAATTTATGTCGATGACATAATATTTGGTTCTACTAACCAAAAGTCTTGTGAGGAGTTTAGCAGGGTAATGACACAGAAATTTGAGATGTCGATGATGGGCGAGTTGAACTACTTCCTTGGGTTCCAAGTGAAGCAACTCAAGGACGGCACCTTCATCTCCCAAATGAAGTACACGCAAGACTTGCTCAAGCGGTTCGGGATGAAGGACGCCAAGCCCGCAAAGACACCAATGGGCACCGACGGACATGTTGACCTCAACAAAGGGGGTAAGTCCGTTGATCAAAAGGCATACCGGTCTATGATAGGTTCTTTGCTTTATTTATGTGCTAGTAGACCGAATATTATGCTTAGCGTATGCATGTGTACTAGATTTCAATCCGATCCAAGGGAATGTCACCTTGTGTCCGTTAAGCGGATTCTGAGATATTTAGTTGCTACGCCTTGCTTCGGGATCTGGTATCCAAAGGGGTCTACCTTTGACTTAATTGGATACTCAGACTCCGATTATGCTGGATGCAAGGTTGATAGGAAGAGTACATCAGGGACATGCCAATTCCTAGGAAGGTCCCTGGTGTCTTGGAGTTCTAAGAAACAAACCTCCATTGCCCTATCCACCGCTGAGGCCGAGTATGTTGCCGCATGACAGTGTTGCGTGCAACTACTTTGGATGAGGCAAACCCTCAGGGACTTTGGCTACAATCTGAGCAAAATCCCACTCCTATGTGACAATGAGAGTGCAATCCGCATGGCGAAGAATCCTGTTGAACACAGCCACACTAAGCACATAGACATCCGGCATCACTTTTTGAGGGACCACCAGCAAAAGGGAGATATCAAAGTGTATCATGTTAGCACCGAGAACCAGCTAGCCGATATCTTTACCAAGCCTTTAGATGAGAAAACCTTTTGCAGGCTGCGTAGTGAGCTAAATGTCTTAGACTCGCGTAACTTGGATTGATTTATAGCATACATGTGTTTTATGCCATTGATCAAATTACTTTATGCATTTATGAGATTTGTTGTGTATTTATGGTGCTCAAGTTGTGCAAGGGATCCCCGGACCTCACAAGTCCATGTGTGAATGATGCACATATTTAGGGGGAGAAATGCTACAACTTGACCCTTTGAGACTAACATTTGTGCTTGAGTTTACTTGATGTAGTCTCAAAGGTAAATTGAAAAGGAAAGGTGAACTTGGACCATGCAAAGACTTCCACTGCACTCCGGTATTACTGTACTACCTCCAAGTTCATTCTTAAGCTCCAATTGCCTTTTTTGCTCTTAATTGACTTTTTGGTGAGGCAATGGGGTTAAAGGGCCAATAATGATCCCGTTTTGGTGCTTAATGCCAAAGGGGGAGAAATTAAGGCCAAAGCAAATAGATCAACTACCACTTGAGAATTTTGAAAATAGTAGAGTTAGAAATTTTGATTTGTCAAATACTCTTATTGTCAAAATTTGGTCTCTTGTGGGGAGAATTTATGATTATGGGAAAAAGGGGGAGTTTTTGGATCTTGATCATTTTCACTCTTGGATTATCTCTTTATGCCCAAACAAGTGAGTTTGGCTTAGAGATAGGAAAATGAATTTGATTTGCAAAAACAAACCAAGTGGTGGCAAAGAATGATCCAAATATGCCAAATTTGAGTCAAAAACAATTTGGTCTTCAATTTGAATCAATGTTGCATATTATGCATTGCTTTTGAATGTGTTGGCATAAATCACCAAAAATGGGGAGATTGAAAGGGAAATGTGCCTTTGGGCAATTTCTATTATGTTTTGGTGATTAAGTGTCCAACACATTTAAACAAGCTCTCATGTGCTAAACAAAGAGAGAAGTGATAATCAAGACAAAGGTATGGTTCTAGACTTAGTACATTGGTTTTTGTGTGTACTAATATATTTGTCTAAGTGCTAGAATCAGAGAAAAGAAGAAGAAAAGGACTTGGCTGGAGCAGCCAAGACTCAGCTCGGTCTGGCACACCGGACTGTCCGGTGGTGCACCGGACAGTGTTCGGTGCGCCAGGCTGGCTTCCGATGAACTGGCCGCTCTCGGGAGTTTTTGGCGGCGTACGACTATAATTCACCAGACTGTCCGGTGGTGCACCGGACTGTCCGATGAGCCAACGGCCACCAGCGCAACGGTCGGTCGCGCAATCCACGAGCGACGTGTGGCCCGCGCCAACGGTCGGCTGGGGGCACCGGACAGTCAGGTGTGCACCGGACAGTGTCTGGTGCGCCAACCAGCCCGGAGTTGCAATGGTCGGCTACGCCAATTTAGGAAGGAGATCCGCACCGGACATGCTACAGTGCCTGTCCGGTGGTGCACTGGACTGTCTGGTGCGCCACCCGACAGAAGGCAAGAATTGCCTTCCTTGTTGGCTTCCAACGGCTCCTAGCTGCCTTGGGGCTATAAAAGGGACCCCTAGGCGCATGGAGGAGTCACCCAAGCATATTTTGAGCATTCTAAGTCTTCCACACTCCGTCTCCGCGCACTTGATCGACCGTGTTAGTGATTTGAGCTCCGTTCTTGTAGTGAACTCGTTGTGCTTTATTTTGAGCTCAAGTCTTGGCTTGTGTGCGTGTGTATTGTTGTGGATTTGTGTGTGTTGCTTCCCATCCTTACTCTTGTGCTTTCACCGTAATCTTTATTGTAAGGGCGAGAGACTCCAACTTGTGGAGATTCCTCGCAAACGGGAAAAGAGATAAGCAAAGAAAAGTCGTGGTATTCAAGTTGATCATTGGATCACTTGAAAGGGGTTGAGTGCAACCCTCGTCCATTGGGACGCCACAACGTGGAGGTAGGCAAGTGTTATACTTGCCGAACCACGGGATAAACTCGCGTGTCTTTTGTGATTGTTTTTTCTGTGATACTTGTGTTCGCAAGAGCTCGCTACTTAGCCATACTAACACTTAACCAAGTTTTGTGGCGATTAGTTATTGAATTTTACAGGATCACCTATTCACTCCCCCCCTCTAGGTGCTCTCATCTCCAAATACCTAGATCAACGACCTCTAGGTAACAAGACATTCTAGCACTATAATATGGGAAGTTAGTGCCGTCAAAGAGGGGGTGAATTAGGACATATAAAACTTTACCTAAACTAGGCCACAAATAAATCCCTAGAGCAAAACCTATGCAAATAATCAAACTAGAATGTGCAAACTAGGTTTTGTCTAAGTGTTGGTATCTCTACCGCAATGACTAAGTTTCAATCCTAAATAGTATAGGTATAAAGACAAGATTGAAACTTAAATGCTTAATATAAATGTGGAAGCTAAAGAGCAAGGTAGAGATGCAAACTCTCGTGGATGAAGCTAGTATTTGTACCGAGGTATCCGGAACCACGCAAGGTCCCGACTAATCCTCATTGGTGCCCCTATGCAAAGGGAAGCCCACGCGAGGGCCAAGCACCTCGGTCGAGTAACTCCGTAGAGAGTCGTGGGCCTTCTCCACGCGCAAGTGCTGCTCCACTTCTGGCTCCTCTCGGACGCTCCCCGCCGTCTCCACTAACGAGCTTCCAGCCAAAACGCCATGGGCCTCGTCCCCTCTGGTACACGGTGGCGGTCGTGACACAAACTCAGTTGTCACGGTATCGCAAGACTCTCGCCCCACTCGGTACAATTACAATGGATCGCGCAAGTGCCGAGGGGTTGTGTGGTTTTTCTAAACTCACTCAACTAACTAGGGTTTACCTAGAGCAAGCGCTAATGCGGTCTAACTAACCTAAGCACTTTGCAAAGCACCTATGCTAATCACCGAGTGATTCTATTAAGCACTTGGGTGTATGAGCACTTGGAAATGTCTATACTATGCCTTGGTATGTTGTTTGGGCTCCCACACCTTCAAATGGCCAGTTGGGGATATTTATAGCCTCCCCCACACTTCTAGCTGTTGGATAGAAAGTAGCAGCTTTCTATCGACGGGCGCACCGGATAGTCCGGTGCACACCGGACAAGCACTGTTCACTGTGTGGTGCCCTGCCACGTCAGTCGACCGTTGAAGTCTGCAGCAGTCGACCGTTGGATCCGACCGTTGCCTTACTATCTAGTGCACACCAGACAGTCCGGTGCTGCAGCCCAAGAGCGCCGTTGTCGGCCTCTCTGCGTTGACTGTCCGGTTGTCCCACAAGACAGTCCGGTGCACACCGGACATGCACTGTGCACTATCCGGTGCGCCACCAGGGCGCTGGCTGACCGTCCACTTCATGGATTTCTTCGCTGATTCTTTGGGCTTTTTTTTGTTCTTGAGTCTTGGACTTCTAAGCTCTTTTTATGTCTTCATTTGAGGTGTTGCATCCTCAGTGCCTTAGTCCAATCCTCTTCGCATCTTGTGAACTACAAACATAAACACTAGCAAACAAATTAGTCCACATGTTATGTTGATCATCAAACACCAAAACCTATTGAGCCAAATGGCTCAGGGTCCATTTTCCTTACACATTCAAAAACTTAAATATTTACTACTTATTTTGTTTTATGAGGAAATACTTTCTAATATATAATCTCTTTTATGAGATACTTTTACTTTAATCTTTTATGAGAAAATACTCTTATTTAGATTTCAGGATAATATATATATATATTTAATTTCTAAATCCCAAAATTAGGATTTGGGTGTTACAAATTCTACCCCTTATAAATAATCTCGTCCTCGAGATTAGTAAGAAAAGGACGTAGTTAGTTTTGTTTATTGTTTAGCTTTTAGTTTCTAAATGGGTTCCAATACCACAAAGTTTTCTTTTCCATTAATTAGTAGGTGATTAGGAAAGCATAGACATCTTTTTAGGAAAGGATATTTGTATAGAGTAAAGATAGGTCGAGGTAAGGAAGATTAGGACACAGAAAGCTTCCATCACGGATGGTGAATCTTGACCCACCTTGGAATCTGTTTGACTCCTATCCTTCCTTTGATGAAGTTGATCTTCTCCTTTTTAGATCTTGGTGTCTCTATCTGGGGTTTAGGGACAAGTAGATAGGGTAGGATAGGTTATATGAGGTAGTTCAAAATCTTGGGTTCTTTTATTTTAGTTTGGTCTATGTACAGATTATGCAATCCAACATGTAGGTCAAGTAGTTGTACATGGACGAGTTAGGCTAGGGCACCAATTTAAGGTATGGTAAATAAGGTGAGAATAATGTTTCTAGGAGTGGTAGCCTAATCCATTTTACCAATATTAACTAATCTGAGTTAATTGGTTCTAACCTTTAGATATAGGCAAAAAAAGACGAATCAAAATAAGATAAGAGTTTTAGATTAGATTAGACTAGATCAGATTAATCATACTGTGTTACCTTAGATTGTGTAACACCCTGAATTTAGGGGTATAAAATTTCTTTTCTAATATCCACCAAATTCAGGTGTTACCCTCTTCTTTACATGCTTTTCTTCTCTTTTTCTAAATGATGGAGAGTTATTTTATTATATATATATATATTTATATATATATGAGTTTTTGGCGTAGTAAAATAAAATCCTAGAGAAACTTTGATTGTTGCATTCATGTCGTTGCATAGTGTTTATGAATGCAAAAGTTTTTCGAACTGTATTGAATTATCTTGACCATGTTTTCGGAATTTTTCGGGAACCTTCGAAATGTTTCTCCGAGTATTAAAGTACGAATTTTTAGTCTTTCTAATGTTAATTAAATACCAAAAATGTAGTAGTTGCGAAAACTATAAGTTTTTTGGAAACTCAATAATATATATATATATATATATATCTTCCTCTTGTCGAACCTGTTCCAGATTTCGTGTTCATTTTTTTGCAAGATCACCGAACCGCTTCTCCTCGCGAACGACTTGTCGCTCGCATCTGCTATCCCCGTGTACCCCCTTTGTCTACCCTGTCTATCCTCTTGTCTCGCCTCGTCATACAACGTTCCTCGCACTGTGCGTGCAATCGCCTATTCCTCGTCACTCGTTTTTCTTGTTGTCATCCCAGGCCAGCATGCCAGCTTCATCTTCTCAGACCATGGCTCTGGGCCCATCTATCATTATCCTCATTTTTTATCGTACAAACTCATATGTCGTGATGAATTTCTCTGCCTTGGGTTGATTTCCAAACTTCCCTCCGCTCGATCGGCTGAGTTCGAACCCACGACAAAAAACAGTAACCACCTCGGCCCCACTTTTCTCCTCACCTCACTCGTCCACGAAAAAGGGCCACGTTCTATGCAGTTTTGCGCAGCACACACGACTCTCTCCCCCTTCCCCCTCTTTCCCAGAATGCAGCAGCCCTCCATCTCCCTCACACCTGCGCCCTTCCTCCCCTGCACTACGCCGTCGCTGGAGCTCTATCATCGCAGGTGAGAAACCCCTTCTCTCTCTTCCTCGACCTTCTTCCCTGTAGGTACCGTGGGCCCTTGCTCGTGGCCAGGCGCGGCCGGCGTGCGTGCGGTCGCGGCAACCCTACCAGCGCGCGGGTGCCTCTAGCCCGGTCGTGGGCGCGGCTCTGTGGTCGGTGCGGCTCAGGTGCTGCCGCCCTGTGCTGGCTAGCGCAAGCACCGGCTTGCGGGCGTGGAGCCACTGCACGACGGCTTAGGCGAGAGCACAGCAAACGGCCACGGCGAGCCCAGCCTATAGCCCCGCCCCGGCCGACCGCGGCTCACCAATGGCATGCCCCAACCTCTCGTCGTGCCCCTCAAGATCCAGCCGCTCCTCTCCCACTTCTTCCCTCTCCCTTCTCCCTTGGGCACAACAGCAGCAGTCCCAGGTCAGCCATGGTGGACATCAGCGCGACCGCTCATCCCCTTCCATGAGCCCACCCTTGCCGAGCTCCTCCCTAGTCGGCCGTCGTTCTTCTTCCCCAGGCGAGCTCTCCCTAGGCTGCGACCAACCCCCCTCCCTCTATGGCAGTAACTTCCCCCATCCCCCCTCCATTTTCCTGTAACCGTGAGGTTGAAGATGGGTGTGGCCACACAGGATCCGACCTGCAGGATTTTTTGTGACCTTGACCCATGTGGCCCTTTGCGCAGCTTCGTTGCCTAACCAATAGATTTGCATCACGTCAATCAAGTTCGCAAATCATATGCAATTATTATATTTTGCGTCCTAAATTAATTTCGACTTGGTTCGGTTGCGTTAAGTTTGTAACTGTGTCGATTACGTGTTAATAACATTATTTTGTCGCGACACAAGTTCAATTAATTAATTAATTATTGGTCTGTACGTTGTCGCGCATTCGCGCCAAGCGTATGGTTCGTGTGTTGTAACTAATTAGTTAGTTTGTCGCGGCACTGGATGTTAGTTAGTTATTCTTGCGTGTCACGCGTGCCGATTTCGCGCGTGTCACGCATGCCGTTTTCGAGCGCGCGCACCATTCACATGTGTCGTTTGCGTCTGTGCGTAATAATAAATCGTTTTCGCTTATAAACACTCATGCTAATACGTTAATTCGCCAGGTCGCATATTTTAGATAGTTAATTTAAGTTGGCTCGACTAATAATTATTAGATTGATATTCTAATTAGAGTAAATATGTAGTGTTCAACTTGCGCTTTTATGATAAACATTAACATGGCTAATATTAACCGAACTACTTATTTAATAATTGTTTAGTATAAACGCGTCACCTATTTAGTCTTTCTCGCCTGTCGCGCGAGTTGTTTCGCACGTGGTGTCGTGCTGGTTCGTGCGTCGTTCGCACTGACCGCGCGCACTGTTTTCGTGCATCGTCAGCGTGCCATATCGCACGTGTCCGCACGTCGTTTTGCACGCTGTCATGCTGTTTCGTGTGTCGTAAATTCGTATCACTTAGAATCTCTCGTGCTAATTATATTAGTTATTTATTTGACAGCTGATGGTGTAGCAGGTTTAATTAAAACTAAATAGGAGTTATAATTTATATTTGGTCATGTCGAATTAAATGTCTTGATTATTACTTGCGTAGCGTAAACGTTACGACTTCTCGACTGTAGCTTGACTGTCGTGTTTTTATCCTCGCATAACCGTAGAAGCGCTCTCTATTTTATATTGCTCGTTTTTATGATGTTTTATCTTGTATGGTGTAATATTCTTATGCATATATATATATATATATATATATATATATATATATATATATATGTTTGTTTGTGCATGTTCGCCTTCGCTTCGCGTTGCGATTAGATCGTGATTCGTTTCCGAGCTTCAAGGAATCGACGATCAAGCGTTGGCGACCAAGTGATCAAGCTCTCTGTGTTTTATGAGGTCGAAGATCCTGAGCATCTGTTTGGTGAAGGCAAGTGTCCTCTGACCCATTATGTCCTATCTATTTATAATTCATTGTCCCGCACTACTTAATTGAAACCTAAGGATGGACTAGTTTTGTATTTACCTTGTCCTTGATTACCTTTTGGGTTATTATGGTTATCTTCATGCTATTGCTTTACTATAATCAATGAACATGCTGTGAATATTTATGATACGATGATGTTATCCTGATGAGGATATTGTGATACTTTAGGGGGCTCGGGTTGTTTCCCGAGTACCTCTCCGTAAGGACCTGTTCGTTGAGAGACCACCCGGGATAACAGTGCAACCATGAGGGTGAAATGGGATGCCCTTAGCTAATTAATTAGAGGAACTAGAGGTGTAGTTGCTTCGCCGTCGTGTCGTCAATGGGGTCCAGGCACAGTGCTTGCTCTGCCGAGGCTGAGTGCCGAGGTTCTTTCGTTTTGCTTTTGTTAATCACCCTCCTGCGGGGAGAGGTACTGTGTTTATCAAACTGGAGAAACCTAACGGGCGGCTACGACCTCTAGGGAATCTTTGTAAAAGCTACGTAATGATACCCTGCTGGACCACCTAGGAAGTGATCAATGGGGAGTCATGATCCCTGGGCAAAATGGGAATCACGACTCATGGGTAAAGTGTGCGACCTCTGCAGAGGGTAATGAAACTGATATATCAGCCGTGCTCACGGTTAAGAGCAGCCTTGGGATCCTCTTTGATTAGAGATACAGATGGTTCGAGATACAATGGTTCTTTTTATTATTTCGGTTCGATGATGATAATGAGGTTTTCTCGATGAGGAAATGGTTCACGGGTTGGTTATATGATAAAACTTGACTTCCACTAATAATAAATACCTGACCAACTAAAAGCAATCTGCTTGACCTTAACCCCACATAAAGCTAGTCTACTTCAGCCAAACGGGACATTTGCTGAGTACGTTGATGTGTACTCACCCTTGCTTTCACAAAACACCAGGTTGCCTTTGGTGCAATCTATGCTCAGGTAAAGAAGAAGTCGTCGAGGCGGATCTCCAAGAGTTCTAGGACTTCGACGAGCTCGAGGATTAGGCTAGCGACCTCCCCCAGTCAGCTGCCTGTGGTGGGTTTATTTACGTTGCCTACGTTTCTATTCTGTGTACTTTGATTATATTATGTAAATGACTCTAGTATTTAATATTATTACTTATTCTTTATTGTTATTCGAAGCATTGTGCTATGATGAGTCATTTATGTAATCGCTGTGTACGTGAATTTCTGATCCTGGCACGTACATGGTTCACATTCGGTTTGCCTTCCAAAACCGGGTGTGACAGATTGGATCCTATCAGAATAGATTGGTTTAGACTAGGTTTTTTTACTAGATTAGATTATAGATTATGGTCATCCTTTTAGGTTGGTATAAGTGGATTTGTTAGGATAAGATGAAATCTATTAAGTTAGGATAGAATCTTTTAAGATAAGATGGATTTGTTTGTTCTTCTTTTTTATGGAGGTTAATCTATCTTTCTAATTATATTTTTTATGCATATACATATTTAGATGCAATTGTGGACATTGCTCTACAACTCATCACACTCAATCAAAGAACCAAATCAGATATGTATCATAAGAACAAGCATTCAAGCGCATAGATACCTATAAAAATAGTTTTGTTTTTGTTCCTAAGATTAGATCTCCTATTTCTAAGGGTCACTTTTGGTACAGGATTTCAAAGTGTGAGATCCACTTTTGTCTTTTAGAAGAGAAAAGGTAAGAGTAATAAGAGTAAAGCAGCAATAGATAAGAAAAGATTAACGTAAGTTTGGAAAGAATCAGAGTAGCAAAGGTAAGTTGGTAATGGTTGTCCAATTCTATCTATGTTTCGTCCTACAATCAGCATTCCTCTAATACCACTTCTGTCACATCCGGGTTTAAGGGCAAACCCGGGCGCGAATCAAATGTGTGCTAGGATCAAGTCTCACACATATGATGACTCATGCTACAGAAACGAATGTCACATCTTTAATATATAATGGAGTTCTGTACAAAATAGTTAAATAATTACATCATACGAAGACAACGATCCAGCAACCATAGTTGACTGGGAGACGATGGCCTAGACCTCTCACGAACTCATCGCGACATCCTTTATGCTCCTTATCTTGTGGTACCTGTTCTTGACCTGGGGGGAATGTGAGTACAGCAAAGGTGAGCTCACATACGTTCATCGCTCAACAAGTTGTGGGGAATAATGTGCATGAGTGCACATACAGTGGGGCTCATGTGAAGTGTAAGGCTTACCAAAGGTGGTGGTTATAGCTAAGCATTGCTTTTAAAGTTGGTCAAAGTTTTATTAAATGTTACTAAGTACAAGTAGATACCAACCCAATTAAATAAGAGATCCCAATTGATAAAAACACCCACAATGCAATGCAAATGACAAATTAAGTTTAGTTCCATAAATTAATCATGTGAGTGTCCGAGCCACTCATGACCGTGAGCACGGCTGATGTACCAGTCTTACACTCTGCAGAGGTTGGGCATCTTTACCCACAAGTCGTGTTACCCATTTGCCATGGGGTCATAAATCCCATACATCTCTACCGAGGAGATGAGGCAGGGTAGCACTACGAGGCCCTTACAAAGTTCCACTAGCTTCAGAAAACCCGCTACGGTTTCTAAGAAGGGTGATATTGGAATCCCTTGCCCGAAAATCCATCGCAGCATGATCGACCCGAGAACCTCCCTATACCAGTAGCTCCTCTACCACCCTTGCCCCTTACGGGTAAGGTAGTCCTCCAATAGCTTTCCTAATTAGTCAACCAAGGGCGTCTCATACCACCCTTGTGGTAGCACTGTTTTCCTGGGTGGTTCTCCATGTTCCAATTAACACAATAATCTTGTCATGAACAATAATTAAATCAACAGCAAAATTGGAACATGATCATAATTTAGATGTAACCTTTAATCCCAAAACCAAGTAGAGCAATAGCAAATCTACCCAATAGTTCATTTATCTGCATGGTGTGGGGTAAACAAAACTAGCGAAACCTATTGGGTCCATGTTCCAATTTTGCTGTTGATTTAACCCTAGCATGTTACTTTGATTAACAAGAACATTATTAGGTAAAGAAGAGTGATCAAGGGCATAACTTGCCTTAGACTTGAGATCCCAGGTACTTCACCAAATTGGTCTTCGGGTGACTCATAACATCGCTGCTACTCGTAGCAATACATACAAATAAACAAGAAGTACATAAAATAATTAATTCAACTTTAATCTGAATCATAACTTGATTAAGGATTACATTTTAATCAGATTATAATTGTCGATGTTTGGACCATGGATCCTTAACCAACCAGTAAATGTGTCGTGTGGCCGGCTCTATATGGTGTGCGAGGTGACATAAGCGATTATCCTGGTTCGGGCTACTCAAGGCCCTACTTCTAGCAGAGAGGATGAGTCTTATATTACTCACATCGTGGTGCCTGTAGTAAGGGTTTACAAGCACAGCGGGATAGGGGAAGTCCCCAAGTCCCTAGAGATGATTGAGGCAAGTGCCAATATCTAAGACAGAATGAGAAAGCGAGAGTTCGTCTACGTCTATCCCCATCCCATGGAGGGACCACTGCCCTATTTATACGCCAAGGGGAGCGTCTGCAGTGAAGCTATGTCTTGTATTCGAAGGAGAGATGCCCTGGCGTCTGACATGACGCCAAACCATGCAGTAGATTCGCGCCTGCTGACTCTACGTAGAGAGCCGAGGCCGACGGAGTGTCCGTACGCCCGAGCCCCCGAGGAAGAGGCCCCCCGTACCGTAGTGGTTGTGAACAGCGTCGGGGTATGGGCCAAAGGCTGCTTACGGGGCGCGTCATCATCCAGCCATGTGATTATGTCGAGATTCCCTGCGACGCTCATCAAGATCAGAGTCCCTACTTTGGTTGATGCAGAAGTCTTCCCGAGGGGCTAGTCGAGCCATTTCTCGACGTGCGCTACAGTCGGGCAGAGTAGCTGTCTTGCGGGATTCACGGCGCGGTCGGTGGACAAGGCCAAGCTCGGGCGAGACGGAGAACTTGCCCGAGGGCTAAGCCCAGGGTCAGGCGAGGCGGAGTGGTTTGTGCCCGAAGGCCTGTCCGCTTGGCTTGTCGCATTAGGCGTCCCATCGGAAGGCGTCAGGCGGCGTGCGCGTACTGTGATGTATGCGTAATCATATCGTTGCACTGGACGTGATTGTTGTCTTGTCCGCTACTATGTTCTGCTACCACGGCGCGGGTTGGCACACGCATTAAATGTGCCTGTCCCCCGTCTATTTTCGAGTGCCCTTGTCCTATTCGCTTGAAGCTAGCTCGAGCGAGACGGACTGGGTTGAGGCGGCTTCGGGCGAAGCAGAGCAAGTGGTGTCGACCTCGGGTGAGGTGGGGGCCTGCTCGAGGTGGGAGACCCTCGGGGGGTGTCTCGGTTTTGTTATAGGCGGCTCAGTTGTCACCCTTCGGGGGTTTGGTCCTTATTTCTCTAAGTGCGTTTGTTAGGGGGATAATCCAGGTGTCCCTAATTACCGCCCCAGACAATAATTATAGAGAGATTAATCTAGATTAGTAGAATTAATCTACTGAATATAGATTGAACACTTATCTAATTATAAACATATGTGTTGGGGACTTGTTCTCAAATGCTAAGAGTTAAGAACAAGGCAACATAAAAAGTATTAAATGTTAAAGTCCTTCGTCCTTCGAAGCATTATCTTCCTTTGGATATAATGCACCCCGGACGAAGGTCATGAAGGGCAAGTCTTCATAAGCACAATAAATGATGGAGGACTCATACACAAGATATGAAGAAATAATATAAACACTTTAAACATTGTTATTAACTTATTTTTATTTGCATTACTGAATTAACAATAACAAATTATAAATGTACCTTCGGTTCGAAGGAAAACAAGAGTACAAGCGTGACGCGAAAGCAAATGCCCAGTCAGCGTGAACAGTACGAGAGTACTGTTCATCTATTTATAGGCACGGGTCACAGCCCATGTAAAATTACATCCAGGCCCTTTGCCTATGACAACAACTCTATAGTAATTTATCTAGGTCTAAATAGTCTTTTCCTCTTTAAGTCGGTTTCCTCTTTTCTGCCATCATGCCGAAGCTCCTTTGCGTACAGCTTCGGCTCTGCTCCATCCTTCGTATTGTTTCTGTGCTTCTTCACACCGTGGGCCTTTGTTCGAAGATCCCTGTTCATACATTATACTCTAGAGGCATTGTTAAATCATGTTTTTGAGGACCTTCGAAAGCCGAAGGCCCCCAACAGTAGCCCCTCGCAATATTAATTTATTAGAATGATGAATTTATATTGCGACATGGACGAAGGCCTTAAGCCGAAGGTCCGAAAAAACACCTTCCCTTTGCTAGAATAGCAACAGTCACTGACAAGCGGGACCCTCCAGTTCTCAACACGCTAGGCGTATAAATAAGAACTCACCACGGGTTCATTTGGCATGCTTTCTTGCCATCTGTTCTTGCTTACTCAATTTTTAGCTCCTGCGCACTAACACTTGGTTGGCTTTTTAAATTTTTAAGCTTC
This sequence comes from Zea luxurians, assembly GCA_029449295.1. Classification (NCBI taxonomy): domain Eukaryota; kingdom Viridiplantae; phylum Streptophyta; class Magnoliopsida; order Poales; family Poaceae; genus Zea; species Zea luxurians. The sequence continues at coordinate 3,026,450 of JAOPSE010000005.1, read as the reverse complement.
GGCTTTGAGAGCACCTTCTCAGCATTTTCGAAGATGTCTCAAGACAAGAAAGTTGTCGCTGAGTCGAGGCTGAGCCTTTCTGAGGAGAAGAATCTTGGTTTTCTTGAATTAATGGCAAAGACAAATACAGAGAAGATTACCAGGGAGATTTTGGAAGGTTTGTCTGAAGATATTGGCGATAGCGACAGTTATGATGTGGAAAGTGGTGGAGAAGACTCCAAAGATTGACCCTGGCGACCAAGCCATACAGTTTTTGGAAAATCAACTATTAAACAGAGTCATCTTGATAATATGAGGGGAAGATATTTTCGGGACATGTCTATTGTAAGGGCTGATGACGGAGAGAGGACCGTGCCTACTCCCGAAGAGAATGAAGTTGTGATCTTCCTAAGCTTTTTAAAGGCTGGGCTTCGGCTTCCATTAAGCAATTTTGCGGTTGAAGTTTTGAAGATTTATCAAGTCTACCTACATCAAATTACGCCCGAAGCAATCATAAGAATGGGAATCTTTGTCTGGGCCGTGAAGAGCCAAGGTTTGGAGCCAAATGCAAAAAGTTTCTGCAGTATACATGAGCTATTGTATGAGACAAAACCCTGGGGTAAAGAGCAGTATCACAACAATTTTGGCTGCTATAGCTTCGGTGCCCGATCTGGGTCAAGCTATCTCGTGCCAACCTTTCGAAAGAGATGGCCTGGCGACTGGATGACGGAATGGTTCTATGTTAAAAATGATTTGAAAACACGAGAGGATATTAAAGATATCATTATGCGCCCTATCTGGCAGCGCTTCGGCCTCCGGAGGCCGAAAGTGGAAATGGATGAAACAGCCGAAGAATGCCAGAGAGCCTTCGGCGTGGTTTGCTCTTTTATCGGGACAAGGGATTTTATCCAAGAACACATTGCCTTCAGAGTATGGCCACTTGCGGAAAAGTGGGAGATGCCGAAGGAAACCGTCAGGGAACCTGACGAAGGTGGACTAGTTAGGCTAAAATACACATTCAAATATGGAGATAAGTTCGTCGAGCCAGATGATGACTGGCTGAAAAGTATTGAGGCCATAAGTGATGAACTGCTTGGATCATACTCGAAGGCAGAAGATACTGCACTATCTGCGGCCTTCGGAGGCCGAAAGAAGAAAAGACTCAACCGAGTATTTGATGCAATTGGGTTTGTCTACCTCGACTATTGTTATCCAATATGGGGTCAAAAAAGAAAGGATACATCTTCTGCGAAGGAAGTTGCTTCAGCCGCTCCTAGAGAGCCGGCGCCGAAGAGGAAAAAGATGAAGGTTCTTACACACCGGCCACGCTATATTGAACCAGCCATAGTGCATGAGTTTGTCGGTGAGACCTCTTCGGCCACCGAAGCCAAGGAGCCAACTCTCCTGTCGAATATTGAAGGGCCGGCCAAAATGCCAGCGATGGAAAAAATAGAAGAACCGAGGGCTGAAGAGACAAAGACATCGGAAATTCTAAGTCCTTCAGCAAGAATTGAGGTGCCAATGCCAATGCCGATGACGACCCCCAAGAGGAAAAGAATGGTTAACGTACTGGATGTATTGGAGAAATAAAGTCTTCAAGCACTACTCCGAAGAAAATTGCTGAAACTCCCGAAGTGCAAATCGAAGCATCTGGTGCCGAAGCTTCAAAGCACCAAGCTGAGACTGAAGCTGGGCCTTCAGAGCCCGCCAAGGTGAAATCCTTGGAAGCCAAAGAAACAGAAACAACAGAACAAATTTTGGCTGAAGAAACTAGCACTGCCGCCCCCGAAGCATTTTCCGAAGCTTTCGATTATATTTTACGACATGCCTCGGGGAAAGAGTTGACTGAAAAAGAAAAGCAAGAGGCTCAGTTCTATGCCCAAAAACTGAAATATCCAAAGGGGGCGTTGATATTCAACGGCAGCGGAAAAGAAGACTTCTTGTATTGTCTCCCTAACAGCAAGGAGATTTCTGTCTGTCGGGAGATGAGCAAAAGCTTCGGATTCCCAACATTAGAAGACGGGCTCTCGGTGTTGTCAAAAAACGAGTTGGCCGACAGCTTGGCGTACAATAGCTTAAAGGTGCAAAAATGAGGTCTTTGTATTATTTCTTGAAACCAAAATTTTTCATTTGCTTAAACTTATTGACACACACATTTTTTTGCAGGGCCTTATACTTAGCAATGCCCTCAGGGCACAAAAAGATGTCGAAGACGAAGGGTGTGTTATGGCCCTGAGCAACCTTCGTTCCGAAGTAATTGAACTAAGGAACGAAGGTCTCGAAAAAGATAAAATATTACATTCATTGGTGAATAGAATAAAAGAAGACGAAGCTACTTTCAAAGCTCAAGCTGAGGCTCAAAAGCGTGAAATTGAAGATCTTCGGAAACAACTAGCCAGAGCTAAAGAAGAACGCACACTTCAAGAAACAAAACGAGAAATTAGTGAACAATGGGCAAATCATTTGGAAAAAACGTTGAAGAGCTTCGTGCATCCAAGAAAAGGTGCTATGAAAAATCTATAGAATGTGTCAGGAAAATAAGAACCAGCTTCTCCAGCGTTGGCGCATTCTCAAGTGAGGAAAACTTCATAAGGGGTGACCCCGAAGGCCCAATTGGATGGATCAGCCACGAAGCTGAAGCTTTTGAAGAAGTTTTGAATAGCCGCGGAGACATATGTGCCTTTTCGGGTGCCAGGGGGATTGCCACTATTTTGGAGAGGAAAGGTTGTGACCATGTGAAATCCTTGGCACAATCCGAAGCCACCTTATCCTCTGAAGATATAAAAGACCCCTCAGCCGAAGCAAGCCTGGTTGGTGGAAAATTTTTCACCGACATCTGGGACAATGGTGGCCAGGAGATGGCCCAAGAAATTATATGAAAAAGCGAGAAAGGTATTCATGACGCTAGAAAAGTAGCAGAGGCCGCTGAGAAAAGTGCGGATCTCGAAGGGCAAATAGGTATTGACTAGTAGTTTTTGGCTCTTTGTTGTAATTTTTTGATTTTGAACTTGTTTACACTTTGTAACACAGCCGCACTTTCTCCTCCCTCAGAGCCTGCCGAGCCATCGGCGGTCCCCCACGCGAAGGGGGACGACGAAATTAGAAAAATGGTCGAAACTATCATGGATAAAGTTGTTGATCAACTACTAAACGAAGCTGCAGAAGTAGTTCTAAGGGAAGATTAGATGTAATTGTAAACATGTGTAATATTTTGTAACTTTGAATGTAACATATAAGCTATTTATGGTTCAATTTTTTACGATGCATGAAACTTTACATACATACCGCTTTTTGAGCCTTCGGCGAAAAAACACCTTCCCTTCTTTTCATGCTTCGTAAATAATATCCGTATTTTCATAAAGACATCCAATCGTCATAAAATCAGTAACCAATAGATCTTTTCATTTCGGAGTTTGACGAAGGTATGCTTCTTCAATAACTATTTTTGTGCCTTGGCACTATTTCTTTGAAACAATCTTCGAATATTAACATTGAACCCCCTTCTTGCATCATTGATGCAATATGATGTATGATGTTATGCTATGCAAATGATGTGATGATGTGATGTTATGCAAAATGATATTTGCCAAAGATCGACGTTTATTTTTCACTGTAAGCCTCCCTTAGGAGCTTCTTCGCCTTTTACTTCAGCGGAATCAGCGTTTATTTTTCGCTGTAAGCCTCCTTTAGGAGCTTCTTCGCCTTTTACTTCAGCGGAATCAGCGTTTATTTTTCGCTGTAAGCCTCCCTTAGGAGCTTCTTCGCCTTTTACTTCAGCGGAATCAGCGTTTATTTTTCGCTGTAAGCTCTGCATTCCCTTCGGAACGACTTTTGAGCAGAAAACTTACGCTGCGCTCCCTTAGGAACGACTTTTTGTTATTTTGAAGATTCTCCTTGTAACCATAAATTCTTATGCTTCGGCAACTCCGCTATTCTGTGGAGAAAGTATATTTTTACTGTGGCGAAAACGAAGCTATTACAAGAAATTGAAAACGACAAAAAGCACTCAGGCTTTCAATAATTGTTCCTTATTGAAAAGAAAATAATACTGAATGTAAAAACTGCTGTCGAGGTAGGATATTTGTTAGTAAATATGCTTCAATTCTGGCACAGTACTATTGACTGTGCGAGCTTCGGACTCTTCTCTGAAGTCTCGTTGGATGTGGGTATGCTGACTCCCTTCTGGCTGTTGGCCTCGTTGCATTGGTGGTGGAGGTGGAGGATGTTGCCAAGATGCCTGAGGTTGGCTTGCCGAAGCGACAGAAGCTGCAGGGTGGTTTCCCACGTACTCTGGAATATATGGCGAGTGATACGAAGCAGTATGCATAACTTGCTTCGGCTGGCTATATTGGGCTGTGGCTTCTGCTATCTCCTTCTGTTTCTGGATGGTGACATGGCACATCCTGGTAGTGTGGCCCTTGTCCTCACCACAGAATAAGCAATAAATTTTTCGGGGCTGATCCCCAAACCTTCCTCCGAAGCCCCTGGCACCTCTGCCCCTTGGAGCTGGGGGCCGAGGGTAGCTCTGTTGCTGCCCCGAAGCCTGAGAGGAATATTGCAGCCTCTGCTGCTGAGTTGCCCTGTCATCATTCTGAGTGGAATGAATTGATCTGACATGTCTAGGATGAATTCTCCCTCCGAAGCCCCTGGCTATTTCGGAAAACCTGTAGGCTTCCTCCCTTCTCTGTCGAAAATCATTGTCAGCGCGAATGTATTCATCCATCTTCTGAAGCAATTTCTTCAGAGTCTGAGGGGGCTTCCTGGCGAAGTATTGGGCCGTAGGTCCTGGCTGAAGCCCCTTGATCATGGCCTCAATGACAATTTCATTGGGCACTGTTGGCGCTTGTGCCCTCAGGCGTAAGAACCTTCGGACATACGCCTGAAGATATTCTTCATGATCTTGGGTGCACTGGAATAAAGCTTGAGCGGTGACCGGCTTTATTTGAAACCCTTGGAAACTGGTGATCAGCATATCCTTCAGCTTCTGCCATGATGTGATTGTTCCTGGCCGAAGAGAGGAGTACCAGGTTTGTGCAACATTCTTGACAGCCATGACAAAAGACTTCGCCATAACTGCAGTATTGCCACCATATGAAGATATTGTTGCTTCGTAGCTCATCAGAAACTGCTTCGGATCTGAGTGTCCGTCGTACATGGGGAGTTGGGGTGGCTTGTACGACGGAGGCCAAGGTGTAGCATGCAGTTCTGCTGACAGAGGAGAAGCATCATCAAAAGCAAAATTTCCATGATGGAAATTCTCATACCATTCATCTTCGTTAAAGAAACCCTCTTGATGAAGCTCTGTGTGCTGAGGCCTTCGGTTCTGCTCATCTTGAGTAAGATGGCGAACTTCTTCAGAGGCTTCGTCTATCTGCCTTTGCAGGTCAGCTAGCCTAGCCATCTTTTCCTTTTTCCTTTGCACCTGCTGATGGAGCATCTCCATATTTATGATCTCTTGATCCAAGTCGTCCTCCTGAGGCGTTGTACTGGTGGCTTTCCTCTTCTGGCTTTGGGCCTCCCGAAGAGAGAGGGTCTCCTGGTTGGGGTCCAGCGGCTGCAGAGCAGCAGCCCCTGTTGCTGAAGTTTTCTTTGGCGACATGACGAAGGTCGATGCTTGCCGAAGATGTTCGAAACTCAAAAAAGTGGAAGTGAGTTCACCGGAGGTGGGCGCCAATGTTGGGGACTTGTTCTCAAATGCTAAGAGTTAAGAACAAGGCAACATAAAAAATATTAAATGTTAAAGTCCTTCGTCCTTCGAAGCATTATCTTCCTTTGGATATAATGCACCCCGGACGAAGGTCATGAAGGGCAAGTCTTCATAAGCACAATAAATGATGGAGAAGGACTCATACACAAGATATGAAGAAATAATATAAACACTTTAAACATTGTTATTAACTTATTTTTATTTGCATTACTGAATTAACAATAACAAATTATAAATGTACCTTCGGTTCGAAGGAAAACAAGAGTACAAGAGTGACGCGAAAGCAAATGCCTAGTTAGTGTGAACAGTACAAGAGTATTGTTCATCTATTTATAGGCACGGGTCGCAGCCCATGTAAAATTACATCCAGGCCCTTTGCCTATGACAACAACTCTATAGTAATTTATCTGGGTCTAAATAGTCTTTTCCTCTTTAAGTCGGTTTCCTCTTTTCTGCCATCATGCCGAAGCTCCCTTGCGTACAGCTTCGGCTCTGCTCCATCCTTCGTATTGTTTCCGTGCTTCTTCACACCGTGGGCCTTTGTTCGAAGATCTCTGTTCATACATTATACTCCAGAGGCATTGTTAAATCATGTTTTTGAGGACCTTCGAAAGACGAAGGCCCCCAACATTATGGAATATGGTACACATGATGTTGCTACTGCGAATAAAATATTTTTATGAAAATGGTGCAACTTGAACGGATTAAAACGAGGTTGTCATGCAAAAGTTATGAATTTACGAAGTTTCTATTATTTATTTAGTACCTAAAATGGCTTCCAGGGACTTATTTGTAAATTCTAGGGGCTGTTTTGTAAAAACTAAGGACCCAACTGATATTTCCTATGAATTAGGTGGACGGTGGGTTGGTTCTGTAATTACTTAGGCCTTGTTCGTTTACGTCGGATTGCACCCGGAATCGTTTCAGCTAATCAAAATATATATAAATTAGAGAAGCAATCCGGCTAGGAATCGTTCCGACCCACCAATCCGATAAAAACGAACAAGGCCTTAGGGTATTTTAATAAAATGGCCGGTCGAAGGGGTATCCTTGGATAACAGCTGTTGGATTTCACTCAGACGACCCAGATTACTCCCTCACCTTTTATGAATCGGCATGCAGCTGACACCGCATGATCAAGGATCCACGGTCCTAAAGATAGCCACGCTAGCACCACTACCCAGCCCACGGATTTGATCTCGAGGGCTTAGATTTTATTGGGCAAAGAGTTATGGAGATTCTAATCTACACGGTTGATTACAATCCAACGGCGCACCTAAATCTTCTTCCCTCTGCCGGACCCTGGGCGGCAGTGCACTCGCCACCGTGGCGGGGTTGCACGCTGGCGAGCGCCACCCGATGCTTCCGCGCCCGAATCGCGACTCTGGTTGCATGATAACGTATCCCTATGCTCCCTGATCCTGATAACCCCACTCTAATCTGTAGTCATGGCACACAAGCTCCTGCACACGATCACCAGCGGCACCACGACGGACGTCCCACCGGCATATCGCAACCCGACGATCTGGCGATTGAATCGTGACGCACACAGCAGCTACCCGAAGCGGAGAAGAGGATGACTTACTAGTGATTACACTGCATAGCACCCCCCCCCCCCCCCCCCACACACACACACACGGCATCATGGAGTTCTGCGGCGGAGGCGATCATCGGTGAGGATTCGTAGCTGCACCGAAGCCTCACGCGCCCGATCGAGCATGCTTCCGAGATCCAAACACGACATCGACGCCCCAGTTCTTTTCTCTGGAGATGATGGCTCGGCTGCATGACGCAACCACGGCGGAGCCGCCCCTCACATCACGACCTCCCGTCTTTGTGCCCCACGGCATGACCATAGTTTGAAGACAAGCCATGGCCAAGCGGCGAGCGGCGCGAGGATCTGGTGGCGAACACGGGTTCTGAGAGCTGGGGATTGAAAGGGGGGGGGTCATCGGCTCTTGTATATTTATTGGCACGACCGCACTGGTTGTTGGGTCTGTTGCGCGTTTGGTGGAGTTCGTTACTTATCCGGCGGGTACGGTTCTGCTCGCGCTTGCTATGGTGAAGGAGAAACTTCTGGCTGGTGGGGCCCTTGCGTCAGCGAGTAGAGGGAGATGAGCGCGAGTAAGGTGGCTGGCGGGGTGACCCCACATAACAACAGTGTGCGTGCTAGCGCTCAGCCACCGTGAGCAGTAGGCTGGGCCTGTGCCCTGTAGTATGGAATGGGGTGGGCCACGAGTACAGGTGTTTCGGCCGGTGAGTGATTTTCCTTTTTTATTTCCTATTTTCCAATTCCAATTAGGTTTAAATTCAAATAGAGTTCTAATTTGCACACAAAAAATCTCCAACATGAATGCAAAGTATATGTCTTAAGTTTATTCATTTATTTATTACCTTGTTTATTTAGGTAATGTTCAATATGCAACACACATCATATTCATTCTGCGAAAGTATTTTGAATATGTAGTCAAATTAAAAGTTCATTCAAAAACTTCAATATTTACTACTTATTTTGTTTTACGAGGAAATACTTTCTAATATATAATATCTTTTATGAGATACTTTTATTTTAATCTTTTATAAGAAAATACTCTTATTTAGATTTCAAGATAATATTTTTTAATTTTTAAATCCCAAAATTAGGATTTTGGGTGTTACAATTTGTGATCTCAAATTGATATATTTACCGTCCTACACTTTTACTATAATTCAACTTATATAATCTAAAAGGAAAACAAACACAACCTAAAACACCTTATAATTTGGAACGGACGAAGTAGTTTGAGATAAGCTCACACATGAAAGCAACTGTATATATACTGTAAAATGGTACTGGTATTTATTGAAACTGACACCATATAAAAAGATCGCCATTGTTTCATTCCAGAGTTTGATCAGAATACAAAATGATTGGGCAGACTGACCATCGATCTCAATCATTTAATACTTCATTTTGGCCTTCATAGATATTATATCTCTGGATTCTGGAAAGAATGTTTTTTTTTACAATTTATCTCTTTGGTTGTAATGGAACTCTGGAAGAAAATCATGTATATAATATAAGCTTTCCCAAAATGTGAATCCATGCTACTTCAAAATGGAAAGGTCCCAGTTAGCCGGATATGCTCAAGGGTGCGCTTCAAGCCGTAATGAAGAACGGCTCGATTCCCAGTTCTGAAACCATCTCCGTAGGCCATGGAAGTATCCGTCTCGATCTGATGCTTGAAAAAGTCCCCAAGCCTGTGCTCAAACTGGGACCGCCCGCCCTTTTTCGATGATGTGGATGACGAAGATCCTGAGGATGACGATGCGGCACTACTGCCTGATCCGGCCATGATCTCTGACTCGATCCACATGTGAGCAAGAACTTGGCAAATGCCCTCTTCTACGTCTGGGCTCAGTGTCCGGTATCCTGTGATAACATATTCATTAGCAGAAATGTCCTTGTAACAGTTTCAAGTAGATAGGATGTGTACGCAAATTATTATGGCAATTGCCAAATGAATGCAAGATTTTCTTCACCGACAAATTAGCATTGGTCGTGTTCTTATTTCTAGTTAGTAATTATCTGTGACACCAAAACTGAGTTCTAACAATTTACATGGCAGCCCCACCAGTTCACTAGAATTGGCTAATAAAAACTTGTTCAGTCTTGAAAACAATTTAATATCCTTGCTAGCCTAGAACTAAAACATTAGTTTAGTTGCTGTGTCAGATCTAAATAGGTCTCCCTTATTTTGGGCCGAGGAAGAACACAAGAACTAGGTATCACCTTTAAGCCGCAACCATGCATGCATCATCTCATGAGCTAAAATTGAACCTGTCAACAATCTGCAAGAACAAAACACCATAAAAGTCTATACAAACAAATTTGAGCATCCATAATGATTCAACAATGTAGAACCAAACAAAACAACATGGTATAGAAGATATTTGTGACGATGGACAACAGTAAACTATTTTCCTCGTGAAATCTGCAGTCAGTTCATACTCCAGACATCTCCAATTCCATGCAACTTTTTTTTTGAAGCCTCGCATCTGGGTACAGCTGTAGCATTGGTTCATATGTGAACACACACACACACACACACGCTACTCACACACACCTAAGGGTGGTAATGGATCACAACTCAAATGTTTCTTCACGATTTGTTTAATCTCTTAATTAATTTAGTTCAAAAATGAATAAAAATAGAGTCCGATCCTAATAATGATCCGATCCTTAAATTTTATAATCTAAAACATAGAGCCCATTACAACCCCTACACACACCCATCATACCCACCTTGCTTATCGACCTAAGCACTAGCTCGGTTCTCATGCAACTTTTTGGAGGGCACAAAGAAGGAAAAAACATCTGAAGAGACTGAAAGAAACCACTTTGCTGACCTAGTTGTCCCATTTTCTTCAACTCTGACCTCTAAACTGCACGAGTGCCCCTTTTCTTTAACTCTGCACCATTGCCCCTGCTGCCTCCAGTGTAATGGTTAAGGCTTCCGAGTAGCACCTCCAGGTCCTGGGTTCAATCCCCCTTGGAAGCGAATTTCTAGCTTGGTTAAAAAAAAATTCCTCGTTGTGCCCCGCCCGCTCCCAGGTTACAGCCTGCGCGCCACCCTCCGGCTGGGGCGTTGCAGAGTGGGCAGTGACGGCCCCCTAGTGATGGGAAGCTAGGGTTCAGGGATTTTCTCGGGCGTGACCATATTTCGGTCTCTTCTTAATATAATACCGTGAGGGCAGTCTTTCTCTCCCACTCTTTCTCTCCCACTGAGTTTTTTTTAACCAACTCAAACACACTGATCCCTATGGTTTTGCCTACTTTCATTGCAAAAAAGTGGCAAAACCAGGGGCAACTGTGTGTTGACTTGGCCAAAGCAGGGGCAATGCCAAATAGTGAAAAGAAAGAGGGCAAAAGTGCACGTAGAGATTAAAGCTGGGGCAGCAGATTGTCTCGGTCAGGAGGTACTGATTATGACATTATACAAAACAAAAGGTTGACATTTCACCTTGGGAGACCATACAGAATAAGAATTGCAGTCACTTCACATCGCCGTGTCAGCCTATATGGCTCTGTTATCATTCCCATAATTTTGTTTCCAGCCATTCTTGGTCTCAGTATCTGAAAACATCAGTCTCATTCAGAATGCAGCAGAAGAACAAAATTGGAACAGAACAAGAATTAAATAAGGAAAGAATAATCCAATTGGTGTTTGGAAAAACTCTCACCGTGCTAACAGTCTGTTCTTCTGATAAGCATAGTCCTCTTGTTTCAGGAAGATGGTGGTGACCCTGGTATCCAAAAGAAACAAAATAGCTACAGCTAACAGTACAGTGGGGTAGAAAAAGAAATTTTGGGTTTTGAGCATAGTAAACATACAGCCTTCTCTCCTTCCATGGCTTCATTCAAAGCTTGTCGCTCGACCAGAAGCAGAGGAACCTGCTGTTCCACTTTCATATTCAGTCCTTCGTAAAATTCCTGAATTTCAAGATACAAAGGCTGGCAGTCGTTTGTATCCATCACTGCGGAATCAAGGCACTCCAGGCAGAGCTTACGACCATCATCCAGTAATACATATTTTGATTCCCTTGGCTGGTAAGTGAACAAACCATGTTGGAATGAAATGATCCAAATTTCACACACAGAGGCTCTCTTCTAACCATGAAATATGCCCACAAGACCAAATTAAGAAAAACATGCTAACTGGCCTACCTCCATTCTTTCACAACTACAGCACCTCGGAGTACCATCCATTTCATGTGAAGGACAGTATTTTTGTACCCAGAAAGGATGTGCCCTATATTCAATAAGGCCATTCATATTTGTAGGAATCTGAAAAGAAGTAATCAGATATTAGCAAGAGTAAACATGTCAATCATGAAAAATGTAGAGAAAGCACATTCTCCAAGATATTGGAGATAGATTTTATTAGCACAAACAGGCAAGTAAAATGTTCAACAGAAAAAACTTATAGCATAAACAGATCGGTCAGGGTAAATAAAGTGATCCTTACGAACTGCTTGCAGACATCACATTTCGGGTGAAACTGCTCCTTGTAGCAAGTTTTATGGTATGGATGATTCCCGGACATGGAGAACTGCAGCATGGCTTTAAGGTCAGTACATTGAAAGAAACTGCTAAAAAGTAAACAAAAAAGTTACCTCATAGTCATATATAGGTTGACTACATGCATGGCAACGAAAACATTCCGGATGCCAAACAGCTCCCATGCAACTGAGAAAACGCCCGTGACCAATCTCTCTGTGACATCCTGCGCATGCTCTGCAGAAAAGAAGTTAGTTTATATAAAAAATAGTAAGAGAAAAAAGGTCAAAATGATATCTTCCATGCCAATCATCCTGGTGTGTTCTTGTGCATTACAGCGTCTTTATTACTACAATCGAGGTGAAAAATCATACACAATTTCTTGTTTATTTGACAGCATTTGAAAATTCGCATATGTACAATTTCTTAATCTTTTGATAGCATTGGAAATTTCACATGTCCAAGGCACTTCTATTTAAGGAAACAACATCCTTGAGGACATGCTTCATCCTTTTACATATAAGGTATCGCATAACCACAAGCCCCGTCCACTTTAAAATATTTGCTTTCATTCTACATCTGAGCTATAAATTTCACCACAGTTTGTAACAGTTTTCCTGAAGACTGGGGAAAAGATAAGGAAACTGAACTTGGCATAATAACGGGCACACTACACAAATCAGATAAAAAAATTCAGTTGTATACCTAAAGCAGCGCGGGATTTTTTTTTTTTAAATAATTATGCCATCATGCATTTAGCTTCTTTACTACATAAGCAAACTCAGCTGCAATTTTCCTGATAGGACAACCAAGTTTGTTCTGTGGTTGTAACGTAATTGGTTAGTGGGAGAAAACAAGGCCAGAACTTTACATGAGTTGTTGAAAAGTGGAGACACCTATATTCGTTTTTTCTCTGTTCCTTGCAACGAAGAAATGCATAGCTCAGTTGGTGGGAGGTGGAATGTACAGTTTGATTCCTCTTCGGCTCTAATTTCTACAGATATTTTCATAACAAAATAATTATAAAGTCCTAGGTAGTTTTGTTAACACGAAATAACCGTACCCATTCAAAAGTCTGCTGGGACGAGTTCTCACTCAAGACATAATTGCTCCGTTTGTTTCAGCTTAAAACCAGATTCTAGCCAACAGAAGCTGATGCCTGATGCAGACTGCATAACGCCAGCTTTTCAGCATGCTTCTATGAGAATCACTTTGGTGAAAATTGTCTAAATCAACGTGAACACAGAATTGGCCAAGTAGTCGCGATAGGAGGAATTCGACTCTTTCTAGATCCTAAACCCTATGGACCCTTTTATCTTCCTCTGTATGTAATCCTCACGATACTCAGACTCTCCCCACAACTAGGTCTTAGAAAAGCTCGTCAGAAAAAAGTTGAACCAAACAGGCTCATTATATCGTTGTGACTAGCAGTGTTTGTGAAGCCATTAAACTCGGCCAGTACGGAAAAGACCGCCCCCACGATATTATATTAAGAAGATGCTCAATCGGAGCCCCAACCGAGAAAGATCAGGAAAGCTCTTAGGTCAATTCATCTCGTGTGCACGCAACCAGGGGAACCAGCGAGTGACATTTTTTAACCTCAGTCTGAAATTCGCTCCCACTAGGATTTGAACTCAGTGGTGCTCAGGCCACTTAACCAACTCATCTAGAGGCCCTTTCGCGTGAAGCCAATAAACAAATAGTGGTATTCAGGGAATAAATTACATAAATCAATATTCAGGCGCTTTTGGTGGGAATAGAACAAAAATAAGATTTGCTGTTTTTTTAGCAGTAATATGTGCAGCATGTATGGTCCATGAGTGGTGTACTTCCTTTCTGGAAACAAAAATATTAGTTCAGTTATATGCTTATTTACTATTTCATAACCATCAACTCAAATTGCACAAAACTAGAATAGTAAACTTAGTAACCAAATTGAAATGAACCTGAATCCAGATGAGAACATAAATGGTAATGGGTGATATGCATTTCCACCATTGGCACTGCCATTTTCACGAGGCGGCTGATATGCATTGCCAGTTTCGCGAGGCGGATGATACATAGTACCACCATTGGCACTGCCATTTCTGCGAGGGGGTGACTCAACATTCAAACTTTCCTGGATAGCTCTTGCAAGTTGCTCATCCTCCTCCAAATGCATATCCTTATCTAGAAGTAAAAACAAATTAAACCAGAAAGTGTCACACATTAACTGCATGAATTCATAAGAAAACTAACAGCACTAAAGACATGAAGTAAACTGAGTAACAATAGTCTTAGAGAAATTTTTGAACACAATACACTACTATGTAACACACTAATGCTCAATTCAGGGATGCACTTTTCTTACATGGTCTTGGTTGAAGTCCATAAGAATATTTAGTTAGTAATTGTTACATTAACCACAGAAATTGAAGAAAACATTCTTGAATCCGTCTTTAAAAGAATATAGAAGCAAGGATGCAGTAAGAAACAATTAACTATAAGATAACTCCTGGTTTCCTTATGAGTAGATCCTTTTGTAATCTTATGTTTCCATTTACCTAAGAAATCCATAGAAATCTAGAATGAACTATTTCCACTTAAAGATGGAAAAGGAACGGCTTTCTTGATCAAAATTAGACAAGATCAAAAACAATGAACAGCAATAAGTTAACTATCCTAGAACAAAGATTTTCGATGATCATACTATCATCATATGCTGTGGATTGGCTTCAAAGGGCATTTTAAGTACCAGTTAATATGAGACATAGGTGCTTCTCTAAAACACGAAGTACCTTGACAATGTCATATCACAGGCAACATAAGTGAACCTGGATGAATGTCGCAGCATAAATTAATAAGAAAGCATACCAACCTATTGCCTTTTCCTTTCTTTGCTCCTCTTCCGATAGAGAGAGCGCTATAGCACGGTCAATATCCTCATTGTTAAACTCTGAAAGGATGTCCTACATTGCATGCCGATATGTGATCAGTAAGATAATCAACTTATTACTTAAAAGCTTATAACAACGGCATATGGTATTTTTGAAGCAATTGGTAGCTTGGAGCCATCTAAAACCTTATTAGAAGCTTATAGTTGGCTAGTTGCCCAGAAATTGGCTGGTGTATATGTACATAGCGATTGAAGTATCAATGTTGCCACAACCACCACAAGCAATAACAAAAAAAGTTGTTTTCATGTGACCAATATCAAAACATTGCGAACATTAGTATCCATATAAGGAGAATTTTAATGGACAAGACATAGTGGTATATATTTATAGCAATTGGAGTAAAATAAAAACCGTCCTTTCAAGTAACTTGGGTAGAAAAATTATATCCATTGTATACATCAGAACTTTCGTTTTTCTCAATAACAAGAACAGGACAAGTTTTCTTGGAGCTCACACCAACTGCATCTCCTTTGCCTAAGCTAGATAAACAGAATTGCATCCTTTTATCCTGAACTAGAGTTTAGGGATGTACCGAGGAACTCCAGTACACAGCATTGTTCAAAAACATAAAATGTTAACAGTAGCGCATGGCATATTCTTACAGTCACAACAGGAGAGCTAGAGGGTTCATTCCATGCTGTGTCTTCTGCAGGCCTGCTGTGATACTGCTCTTCCGAGATATTGTGGGTTGAGCCTCTAAAAAACTTGGTCAGCCAACCCATATTGCTCAAACTGGCAATAAAACAAGAGCTGTAATCTGAAATTAATGCCAAAATGTTGGGAAACGCAAAATGAAGGGTGAGATCAGAATGGATACAATTGAACCCCAGGAAACAAACTGCACCAGCACTTGGGTGCCAAGTTCAATCGTGTAAGTGTCAACAGATTATTTATCGTACAAATAGATAACCTACTCTAACAGTGCATTTGGATTAGATTAGTACGGAACCACGCGGACAAATCCGCAACTGAACTGAACCGAAGCGAGAAAAAGGATTTGATTGATAACTCCAATCACTACTGTATAGACTCTAGAATCCATCCAAGCACGCTGGACATGCTTACCACGCGACGAGACCGATCCAAGTCCGGATGGATCTCCGCTCCACGGCGCCCGTAGTGACGGGGGCGGGAGGCGGCTGGCGAAGCCTCTCCTAGAAGAGGGACCTGTCCCGTCCTGTAGCTGATGTACCCAGGTGCCGTCGGGGCGATGGCCCGCGCAACGAATTGCCAAGAAGAAACGAGTCGGCGAAGGAATCGGAGAGGAAATCGGGAGCGCGGAGGAAGTGGAAAGCAGGCGAGTAGGGAGCGAGGTGAGCGAGAGCGACCGAGCTCGAGCTGCGATCCTAGGACGAAATGACACCCTTTTTTGGTTCTTGAGGGGGGCGGGGAGGGGGATCGGGCTGGCCTCGCTTGCCTTTTCAGGCGATCTCGGCGAGGGGAGTCGGCGCGGTGGTCGGCGCGGGCGAGCCGATTGGCCGGCAAAGCCAGCTCGGGGCCGGGGTCGCGGCGTCAGGTGCCCACGGAGAGGAAGCAGGGTGGGGTAACGGGCCACGAAACCAAGGAAGGGAGAGGGGTGCACGCGGACACCACCAGACAAGTCCAAAACGGCTGCGGGACCAGGACCGGGACTCAGGATTCTCCTCAAGGTTACTTTGGTAACCTCAAATACGCTTTGAGATTGAAGGGAACTAGGTTAGAAATAAACTAATTTCCTTTTTAATCAGGTTCCTTAAAACCTGAAGCGTTTTCACGCGCCTCCGGGTTTGACGGTTCTTTGTCCGATGCCTGCGCGACACGTCGATACGGCTGACGGCTCCCTTCTCCCTCCGCGTGTGATGGGCTCCACACGGTCCTCTCCATCCGCCCCGCGTCTGCGTCTGCGCTCAGCCTCCGGATCTGGCAGTGCCGCGGCAGCCTCGTCGCGCGGAGCAGGGGCCTGGCCATCTCTCCGGTGAGGCCGACCGTCGGGAGCTACAGATGGGACCCTTCGTCCCCTTCGTCCACAGTTCCATCGTGGGGCGCGCGGGAGCAGCGTTGCCTTCGCCCGGCGCGCAGGTGATGCTACCGCTGCTGTGGTGGGCTCGGCTCCGTGCAGACCCACACGTCGCTGCAGCGAGCAATCCGTCGCCCCGCGTTCGGTGAGGCCGGCGGTCGCGGTCTGTAGATGGGCCCCCTTCCGCTTCGTCCACAATGCCGTCGGGGGACGCAGGGGAGCAGCGGCGCCTTCGCCCGATGCAGAGGTGATGCTACCGCTGCTGTGGTGGGCTCAGCTCCACGCGGACCCACGCGCAGCTGCAGCGAGCAACCCGTCGCCCCGCGTCTGCGGTCGGCCTTCGGATCTGACCACTGGCGAGCTGTCTCGTCGCGTGGAGCAGGGGCGTGGCCACCCCTCCGGTGAGGCCGGCGGTCGCGGTCTGCAGATGGGCCCCCTCCGCTTCCTCCACAGTGTCGTCGGGGAACGCACGGGAGCAGCGCGCTGCCTTCACCCGCTGCGCAGATCACACTACCGCTGTTGTGGTGGCCAACGACTCCGCCTGGACCCACGCGCAGCTGCAGCGAGTACAGGATGCGGCCCGCTGCGTAGACATCGTCGTCGTCTCGCCGAAACCGTCGCCTCACGCCTGCGCACGTCGTCCACAGTTCAACAGAGCCGCGACATGGGCGCCGACCCTGTTCTCGGTCATTAACTTCTCCCATTTTACTACGTGCTTCTCCTACACGCCCCGTCCTCTCTTCGCTTTTTAGAGACCAGATCTACCGTCGTCCTGAGTCCCGCTCTCTTTCTTTCGAGGTTCTCGCCAAACACCGTCCTTAGGCTCTGATAGTCGCCTAGAGGGGGGGTGAATAGGGCGAAACTGAAATTTACAAATATAAACACAACTACAAGCCGGGTTAGCGTTAGAAGTAAAATCGAGTCCGCGAGAGAGGGCGCAAAACAAATCGCAAGCAAAAAGGAGTGTGACACGCGGATTTGTTTTACCGAGGTTCGGTTCTCACAAACCTACTCCCCGTTGAGGAGGCCACAAAGGCCGGGTCTCTTTCAACCCTTCCCTCTTTCAAACGATCCCACGGACCGAGTGAGCTTTCTCTTCTCAATCACTTGGAACACAAAGTTCCTACAAGGACCACCACAAGTTTGGTGTCTCTTGTCTCAATTACAAGTGAGTTTGATTGCAATGAAAGAATCAAGAAAGAAGAAAGCAATCCAAGCGCAAGAGCTCGAAAGAACACAAGCAAATCACTCTCTCTAGTCACTATGGCGTTGTGTGGAATTTGGAGAGGATTTGATCTCTTTGGTGTGTCTAGAATTGAATGCTAGAGCTCTTGTAGTAGTTGGTAAGTGGAAAACTTGGATGCAATGAATGGTGGGGTGGTTGGGGTATTTATAGCCCCAACCACCAAAAGTGGCCGTTGGGAGGCTGTCTGTTCGATGGCGCACCGGACAGTCCGGTGCACACCGGACAGTCCGGTGCCCCCTGCCACGTCATCACTGCCGTTGGATTCTGACCGTTGGAGCTCCTGACTTGTGGGCCCGCCTGGATGTCCGGTGCACACCGGACATGCACTGTTCCTTGTCCGGTGCGCCAGTATGGGCGCGCCTGACTTCTGCGCGCGCGCAGCGCGCATTAAATGCCCCTGCAGGTGACCGTTGGCGTGGAGGTAGCCGTTGCTCCGTGGTTCACCGGACAGTCCGGTGCACACCGGACAGTCCGGTGAATTATAGCGGAGCGGCTTGAATTAAATTCCCGAGGCTGGCGAGTTCCGGAGGCTGCGCTTCCTTGGAGCACCGGACACTGTCCGGTGTACACCGGACAGTCCGGTGAATTATAGCGGAGCGCCTATGGAAATTCCCGAAGGTGGCGAGTTCGAGTTGGAGTCCTCTGGTGCACCGGACACTGTCCGGTGCCCCCAGACCAGAGGTGCCTTCGGTTGCCCTTTGCTCCTTTGTTGAATCCAATATTTGATCTTTTTATTGGCTGAGTGTGAACCTTTTACACCTGTATAACTTATGCACTAGAGCAAACTAGTTAGTCCAATTAATTTGTGTTGGGCAATTCAACCACCAAAATTATTTAGGAACTAAGTGTAAGCCTAATTCCCTTTCAATCTCCCCCTTTTTGGTGATTGATGCCAACACAAACCAAAGCAAATATAGAAGTGCATATTTGAACTAGTTTGCATAATGTAAGTGTAAAGGTTGCTTGGAATTGAGCCAATATAAATACTTACAAGATATGCATGGATTGTTTCTTTGTTTTTAACATTTTGGACCACGCTTGCACCACATGTTTTGTTTTTGCAAATTCTTTTGTAAATCTTTTTCAAAGTTCTTTTGCAAATAGTCAAAGGTAAATGAATAAGATTTTGCAAAGCATTTTCAAGATTTGAAATTTTCTCCCCCTGTTTCAAATGCTTTTCCTTTGACTAAACAAAACTCCCCCTAAAAGAGATCCACCTCTTAGTGTTCAAGAGGGTTTTGATATACCATTTTTGAAATACCATTTTCTCCCCTTTTGAACACAATAGGATACCAATTGAAAATATTCAACACTAAGTTTTTGAAATTGGTGGTGGTGCGGTCCTTTTGCTTTGGGCTCATTTCTCCCCCTTTGGCATGAATCGCCAAAAACGGAATCATTAGAGCCCTTCAAATACTTTCTTCCCCTTTGGTCATAAATAAAAGAGTTAATATTATACCAAAGATGAAGTCCTTTTGCTTTCTCCCCTCACGATGGAGAGACTTGGAGCGTCGGCGAGAGATGAGTTACGGAGTGGAAGCCTTTGTCTTTGCCGAAGACTCCAATTTCCTTTCAATACACCTATGACTTGGTTTAAGATAGACTTGAAAACACATTAGTCATAGCATATGAAGGAGACATGATCAAAGGTATAGAAAAGAGCTGTGTGTGTAATCTAACAAAAGAAATTGCGTGAATCAAGAATATTGAGCTCATGCCTAAGTTTGGTAAAAGTTTGTTCATCAAGAGGCTTGGTAAAGATATCGGCTAATTGATCTTTAGTGTTAATGTAAGAAATCTCGATATCTCCCTTTTGTTGGTGATCCCTAAGAAAATGATACCGGATGGCTATGTGTTTAGTGCGGCTATGCTCGACGGGATTGTCGGCCATTTTGATTGCACTCTCATTATCACATAGCAAAGGGACTTTGGTTAATTTGTAACCGTAGTCCCGCAGGGTTTGCCTCATCCAAAGTAGTTGCGCGCAACAATGGCCTGTGGAAATGTACTCGGCCTCGGCGGTGGAAAGAGCGACCGAATTTTGCTTCTTTGAAGCCCAAGACACCAAGGATCTTCCCAAGAACTGGCAAGTCCCCGATGTGCTCTTCCTATTGATTTTGCACCCCGCCCAATCGGCATCCGAATAACCAATCAAATCAAATGTGGATCCCCGAGGATACCAAAGCCCAAACTTAGGAGTATAAGCTAAATATCTCAAGATTCGTTTTACGGCCGTAAGGTGAGATTCCTTAGGGTCGGATTGGAATCTTGCACACATGCAAACGGAAAGCATAATGTCCGGTCGAGATGCACATAAATAGAGTAACGAACCAATCATTGACCGGTATACCTTTTGATCCACGGACTTACCTCCCGTGTCGAGGTCGAGATGCCCATTGGTTCCCATGGGTGTCTTGATGGGTTTGGCATCCTTCATCCCAAACTTAGCAAGAATGTCTTGAGTGTACTTGGTTTGGCTAATGAAGGTGCCCTCTTGAAGTTGCTTGACTTGAAATCCTAGAAAATATTTCAACTCCCCCATCATAGACATCTCGAACTTTTGTGTCATGATCCTGCTAAACTCTTCACATGTAGACTCGTTAGTAGACCCAAATATAATATCATCAACGTAAATTTGGCATACGAACAAGTCATTTTCAAGAGTTTTAGTAAAGAGTGTAGGATCGGCCTTGCCGACTTTGAAGCCATTAGCGATAAGGAAATCTCTAAGGCATTCATACCATGCTCTTGGGGCTTGTTTGAGCCCATAAAGCGCCTTAGAGAGCCTATAGACATGGTTAGGGTACTCACTATCTTCAAAGCCGGGAGGTTGCTCAACATAGACCTCTTCTTTGATTGGTCCATTGAGGAAGGCACTTTTCACGTCCATTTGATAAAGCTTAAAGCCATGGTAAGTAGCATAGGCTAATAATATGCGAATTGACTCAAGCCTAGCTACGGGTGCATAGGTTTCACCGAAGTCCAAACCTTCGACTTGAGAGTATCCCTTGGCCACAAGTCGAGCTTTGTTCCTTGTCACCACACCATGCTCATCTTGCTTGTTGCGGAAGACCCATTTGGTTCCTACAACATTTTGATTAGGACGTGGAACTAAATGCCATACCTCATTCCTAGTGAAGTTGTTGAGCTCCTCTTGCATCGCCACCACCCAATCTGAATCTTGAAGTGCTTCCTCTACCTTGTGTGGCTCAATAGAGGAAACAAACGAGTAATGTTCACAAAAATGTGCAACACGAGATCGAGTAGTTACCCCCTTATGAATGTCGCCGAGGATGGTGTCGACGGGGTGATCTCGTTGGATTGCTTGGTGGACTCTTGGGTGTGGCGGTCTTGGTTCTTCCTCATCCTCCTTGTCTTGATCATTTGCATCTCCCCCTTGATCATTGCCGTCTTCTTGAGGTGTCCCAATTGCTTGATCTTCTCCTTCATCAACTTGAGCCTCATCATTATTTTGAGTTGGTGGAGATGCTTGCGTCGAGGAGGATGGTTGATCTTGTGCAATTGGAGGCTCTTCGGAGTCCTTAGGACATACATCCCCAAGGGACATGTACCTAAGCGCGATGCATGGAGCCTGTTCTTCACCTATCTCATCAAGATCAACTTGCTCTACTTGAGAGCCGTTAGTCTCATCAAACACAACGTCACAAGAAACTTCAACTTGTCCAGTGGACTTGTTAAAGACTCTATATGCCCTTGTGTTTGAATCATATCCTAGTAAAAAGCCTTCTACAGTCTTAGGAGCAAATTTAGATTTTCTACCTCTTTTGACAAGAATAAAGCATTTGCTACCAAAGACTCTAAAATACGAAATGTTGGGCTTTTTACCGGTTAGGAGTTCGTATGATGTCTTCTTGAGGATTCGGTGTAGATACAACCGGTTGATGGCGTAGCAAGCGGTGTTGACCGCCTCGGCCCAAAACCGATCCGAAGTCTTGTACTCATCAAGCATGGTTCTAGCCATGTCCAATAGAGTTGGATTCTTCCTCTCCACTACACCATTTTGTTGTGGTGTGTAGGGAGAAGAGAACTCATGCTTGATGCCCTCCTCCTCAAGGAAACCTTCAATTTGAGAGTTCTTGAACTCCGTCCCGTTGTCGCTTCTTATTTTCTTGATCCTTAAGCCGAACTCATTTTGAGCTCGTCTCAAGAATCCCTTTAAGGTCTCTTGGGTTTGAGATTTTTCCTGCAAAAAGAATACCCAAGTGAAGCGAGAATAATCATCCACAACAACTAGATAGTACTTACTCCCGCCGATGCTTATGTAAGCGATCGGGCCGAATAGATCCATATGTAGGAGCTCCAGTGGCCTGTCGGTCGTCATGATGTTATTATGTGGATGATGGGCACCAACTTGCTTTCCTGCCTGGCATGCTCTACAAATCCTGTCTTTCTCAAAATGAACATTTGTTAGTCCTAAAATGTGTTCTCCCTTTAGAAGCTTGTGAAGATTCTTCATCCCAACATGTGCTAGCCGGCGATGCCAGAGCCAACCCATGTTAGTCTTAGCAATTAAGCAAGTGTCGAGTTCAGCTCTATCAAAATCTACCAAGTATAGTTGACCCTCTAACACTCCCTTAAATGCTATTGAATCATCACTTCTTCTAAAGACAGTGACACCTATATCAGTAAAGAGACAGTTGTAGCCCATTTGACATAATTGAGAAACGGAAAGCAAATTGTAATCTAATGAATCTACAAGAAAAACATTGGAAATAGAATGGTCAGGAGATATAGCAATTTTACCCAATCCTTTGACCAAACCTTGATTTCCATCCCCGAATGTGATAGCTCGTTGGGGATCTTGGTTTTTCTCGTATGAGGAGAACATCTTCTTCTCCCTTGTCATGTGGTTTGTGCACCCGCTGTCGAGTATCCAACTTGAGCCCCTGGATGCATAAACCTACAAAACAAGTTTAGTTCTTGTTTTTAGGTACCCAAATGGTTTTGGGTCCTTTGGCATTAGACACAAGAACTTTGGGTACCCAAACACAAGTCTTGGAGCCCTTGTGCTTGCCCCCAACATATTTGGCAACTACTTTGCCGGATTTGTTAGTCAACACATAAGATGCATCAAAAGTTTTAAATGAAAGACTATGTTCATTTGATGCACTAGGAGTTTTCTTCTTAGGCAACTTAGCACGGGTTGGTTGCCTAGAGCTAGATGTCTCACTCTTATACATAAAAGCATGGTTAGAACCAGAGTGAGACTTCCTAGAATGAATTCTCCTAATTTTGCTCTCGGGATAACCGGCAGGGTATAAAATGTAACCCTCGTTATCCTGAGGCATGGGAGCCTTGCCCTTCACAAAATTAGACAATCTTTTAGGAGGGGCATTAATTTTGACATTGTCTCCCCTCTGGAAGCCTATGCCATCCTTAATGCCAGGGCGTCTCCCACTATAGAGCATACTTCTAGCAAATTTAAATTTTTCATTTTCTAAGTTATGCTCGGCAATTTTTGCATCTAGTTTTGCTATATGATCATTTTGTTGTTTAATTAAAGCCATGTGATCATGAATAGCATTAACATCAACATCTCTACATCTAGTACAAATAGTGACATGCTCAATGGTAGATGTAGATGGTTTGCAAGAATTAAGTTCAACAATCTTAGCATGAAGAATATCATTTTTATCTCTAAGATCGGAAATTGTAATTTTGCAAACATCAAAGTCTTTAGCCTTAGCAATTAAATTTTCATTTTCTATTCTAAGGCTAGCAAGAGAAATATTTAATTCTTCAATCCTAGCAAGCAAATCATCACTATTATCTCTAGGATTGGAAGTTGAAATATTGCAAACATGTGAATCAACCTTAGCATTCAAACTAGCATTTTCATTCCTAAGGTTGTCAATCATCTCACGGCAAGTGCTTAGCTCACTAGATAATTTTTCACATTTTTCTACTTCTAGAGCATAAGCATTTTTAACCTTAACATGCTTCTTATTTTCTTTAATAAGGAATTCCTCTTGAGTGTCCAAAAGGTCATCCTTTTCATGAATAGCACTAACCAATTCATTAAGTTTTTCTTTTTGTTGCATGTTGAGGTTGGCAAAGAGAACACGCAAATTATCCTCCTCATCACTAGCATTATCATCACTAGAAGACTCATATTTAGTGGAGGAGTTAGATTTAACCTTCTTCCGTTTGCCGTCCTTTGCCATGAGGCACTTGTGGCCGACGTTGGGGAAGAGAAGCCCCTTGGTGACGGCGATGTTGGCGGCGTCCTCGTCGTCGGAGGAGTCGCTTGAGCTTTCGTCGGAGTCCCACTCCCGACAAACATGGGCATCGCCGCCCTTCTTCTTGTAGTATCTCTTTTTCTCCTTTCTTCTTCCCTTCTTGTCGTCCCCTCGGTCACTGTCACTGGATATAGGACATTTTGCAATAAAATGACCGGGCTTACCACATTTGTAGCAAACCTTCTTGGAACGGGATTTGTAATCCTTCCCCTTCCGTTGCTTGAGGATTTGGCGGAAGCTCTTGATGACGAGCGCCATTTCCTCATTGTCGAGCTTGGAGGCATCGATTGGTTGTCGACTTGGTGTAGCCTCCTCCTTCTTGTCTTCCGTCGCCTTGAATGCGACGGGTGGAGCTTCGGATGTGGAGGGTTCGTCAAGCTCGTTGATCTTCCTCGAGCCTTCGACCATGCACTCAAAACTTACAAAATGCCCGATAACTTCCTCGGGGGTCATTTTTGTATATCTACGATTACCACGAATTAATTGAACTTGAGTTGGGTTAAGGAAAATAAGAGATCTTAGAATAACCTTAACCATTTCGTGGTCATCCCATTTCTTGCTCCCGAGGTTGCGCACTTGGTTCACCAAGGTCTTGAGCCGGTTGTACATGTGTTGTGGCTCTTCTCCTTTGCGAAGCCGGAACCGACCGAGCTCCCCCTCGATCGTTTCTCGCTTGGTGATCTTGGTGAGTTCATCTCCCTCGTGCGCGGTTTTGAGTACATCCCAAACCTCTTTGGCGCTCTTCAACCCTTGCACTTTGTTATACTCCTCTCTACTTAGAGAGGCGAGGAGTATTGTTGTCGCTTGAGAGTTGAAGTGCTCAATTTGGGCCACCTCATCCTCATCATAATCCTTATCCCCTACAGATGGTACCTGTGCACCAAACTCAACAACATCCCATATACTTTTGTGGAGTGAGGTTAGATGAAATCGCATTAAATCACTCCACCTAGCGTAATCTTCACCATCAAAAGTTGGTGGTTTGCCTAATGGGACGGAAAGTAAAGGTGCATGCTTAGAAATGCGAGGGTAGTGTAGGGGGATCTTACTAAACTTCTTACGTTCTTGGCGTTTAGAAGTTACGGAGGGCGCGTCGGAGCCGGAGGTAGATGGTGATGAAGTATCGGTCTCGTAGTAGACCACCTTCCTCATCCTCTTTTGTTTGTCCCCACTCCGATGCGGCTTGTGGGAAGAAGATTTTTCCTTCTTCTCTTTGTGGTGAGAAGAAGATTTCTTCTCCTTCCCTTTGTTGGAGGAGCTCTTCTTCTTCTCCCTCCTCTTGGTGCGGGACTCTTCCGATGAAGTGCTCCCGTGGCTTGTAGTGGGCTTTTCGCCGGTCTCCATTTCCTTATTGGCGTGATCTCCCGACATCACTTCGAGCGGTTAGGCTCTAATGAAGCACCGGGCTCTGATACCAATTGATAGTCGCCTAGAGGGGGGGGGGTGAATAGGGCGAAACTGAAATTTACAAATATAAACACAACTACAAGCCGGGTTAGCGTTAGAAGTAAAATCGAGTCCGCGAGAGAGGGCGCAAAACAAATCGCAAGCAAAAAGGAGTGTGACACGCGGATTTGTTTTACCGAGGTTCGGTTCTCACAAACCTACTCCCCGTTGAGGAGGCCACAAAGGCCGGGTCTCTTTCAACCCTTCCCTCTTTCAAACGATCCCACGGACCGAGTGAGCTTTCTCTTCTCAATCACTTGGAACACAAAGTTCCTACAAGGACCACCACAAGTTTGGTGTCTCTTGTCTCAATTACAAGTGAGTTTGATTGCAATGAAAGAATCAAGAAAGAAGAAAGCAATCCAAGCGCAAGAGCTCGAAAGAACACAAGCAAATCACTCTCTCTAGTCACTATGGCGTTGTGTGGAATTTGGAGAGGATTTGATCTCTTTGGTGTGTCTAGAATTGAATGCTAGAGCTCTTGTAGTAGTTGGTAAGTGGAAAACTTGGATGCAATGAATGGTGGGGTGGTTGGGGTATTTATAGCCCTAACCACCAAAAGTGGCCGTTGGGAGGCTGTCTGTTCGATGGCGCACCGGACAGTCCGGTGCACACCGGATAGTCCGGTGCCCCCTGCCACGTTATCACTGTCGTTGGATTCTGACCGTTGGAGCTCCTGACTTGTGGGCCCGCCTGGATGTCCGGTGCACACCGGACATGCACTGTTCCTTGTCCGGTGCGCCAGTATGGGCGCGCCTGACTTCTGCGCGCGCGCAGCGCGCATTAAATGCCCCTGCAGGTGACCGTTGGCGCGGAGGTAGCCGTTGCTCCGTGGTTCACCGGACAGTCCGGTGCACACCGGACAGTCCGGTGAATTATAGCGGAGCGGCTTGAATTAAATTCCCGAGGCTGGCGAGTTCCGGAGGCTGCGCTTCCTTGGAGCACCGGACACTATCCGGTGTACACCGGACAGTCCGGTGAATTATAGCGGAGCGCCTATGGAAATTCCCGAAGGTGGCGAGTTCGAGTTGGAGTCCTCTGGTGCACCGGACACTGTCCGGTGTACACCGGACAGTCCGGTGCCCCCAGACCAGAGGTGCCTTCGGTTGCCCTTTGCTCCTTTGTTGAATCCAATATTTGATCTTTTTATTGGCTGAGTGTGAACCTTTTACACCTGTATAACTTATGCACTAGAGCAAACTAGTTAGTCCAATTAATTTGTGTTGGGCAATTCAACCACCAAAATTATTTAGGAACTAAGTGTAAGCCTAATTCCCTTTCAGGCTCCCTCGCTTTACCGCTGATGGTGTTCGGCGAGGTCTTCTGACGTCCCTCCGTGCGTCCAGGTTTGCTCGCCTACCGACCTCTGGTCTTATTCTTCTTCTTAGTGTTCTCGATGTCTGCAATGCATGAGCTTCTCGATGTCTGCAATGCCTGACCTTGCCATAGGGTTTTCTGCCAGCAAATCTTTGTTTTACTAGCACCACCAGAGGCAGCAGTTGAACTTCTTGCATCCTTCGATGGCTCAATAGATATTGACTGCCTGCTATTCGGTGATTGGCTTGAACTGCTGGTTTTAGCCTCTTTTACAGTAGGCAGTTCAGGACCAGTCCCAACAGTTGATTTCCAAGGCTGGTCACTTCCCTCTTCTTTCCTTTAGTTAAACCACCATTCTGCGTACCAACTAAAGCGATCTTCGGTTGCTGGGAAGCTGATGGACCATTTTTACGCTTTGGAGATCGTCCACCTCATTGCAATGTGCTGGTTTTAGCCTCTTTTACAGTAGGCAGTTCAGGACCAGTCCCAACAGTTGATTTCCAAGGCTGGTCACTTCTCTCTTCTTTCCTTTAGTTAAACTACCATTCTGCGTACCAACTAAAGCGATCTTCGGTTGCTGGGAAGCTGATGGACCATTTAAATGCTTTGGAGACCGTCCACCTCATTGCAATGCGGCATGCATTTCTAGCCTTGTTCTGTGTAGAAGTCGATTTACTTCTTTATGTCGTTCCTGGTTTTCAATTTCATATGTGAATAATAGATATATAATGAACAAAAACAAGAAATAGATGATGAACTTACATTAATATAGTCCTTGTCAATAATCCACCATAAGACTGTCCAGAATGATGGAACCCAATTCAATTTACAAATGCTAAAATATGCAGGCTCCAAACATTTAGACTGTGTCAGAAAGGGACATCTTAAAATATACTAACAAGAGGAAGTGTCCAGACTGATGCAACTCAAAAAAAATTCGAAATACTAGGTAAGTGCAGCTCCTGAGGTTTCAGATGTTCTGAACTACCAATGGCAAGATAGTTTCCACTAAAATCAAATTCCACTGCAGGAAAAAAAGGTCATGCATCATATGATTAAAGTCACTCTTAACTCTTAAGAACCAGAATTTTCCAGTTACAAGAGAACAAATAAATTCTACATGAAACAGGAACATTCAAAATTCAACAAAAAGAACAATACATTATGAAGACAACAAGTCGATAGTGAATTTCATAAATCAAATGACCCTATCCCGTTAGCTCTAACTATGCATATGCAAGCATGTGCACCATTCTTGGTTTTCACTTTTCACAGCCAAGTTACTTACCAGTATTTGTTGGCGTATCTGAGTCATAGAGAGAGAAGGTCCTAAAATTTATTAATTTCTGAAGATCCCAAAGCTTGACACCATCATGAGCAGCAGTCTGCAAAGTGATGGCAAAATATTAGAAGCTAAACAATCTTAAAATATACTAACAAGAGGAAGTGTCCAGACTGATGCAACTCAAATAAAATTCGAAATGCTAGGTAAGTGCAGCTCCTGAGGTTTCAGATGTTCTGAACCACCAATGGCAAGATTGTTTCCACTAAAATCAAATTCCGCTGCAGGGAAAAAAATGCCATGCATCATATGATTAAAGTCACTCTTAACTCTTAAGAACCAAAATTTTCCAGTTACAAGAGAACAAATAAATTCTACATGAAACAGGAACATTCAAAATCCAACAAAAAGAACAATACAGTATGAAGACAGCAAGTCGATAGTGAATTTTATAAATCAAATGACCCTCTCCCGTTAGCTCTAATTATGCGTATGCAAGCATGTGCACCATATATCAGGTTTCAGCAGAACACCTATGGCATCATACAGACTTTGCACCATTTAAACGCTTTGGAGACCGTCCACCTCATTGCAATGCGGCATGCATTTCTAGCCTTGTTCTGTGTAGAAGTCGATTTACTTCTTCCTGTCGTTCCTGGTTTTCAATTTCATATGTGAATAATAGATACATAATGAACAAAAATAAGAAATAGATGATGAACTTACATTAATATAGTCCTTGTCAATAATCCACCATAAGACTGTCAAGAATGATGGAACCCAATTCAATTTACAAATGCTAAAATATGCAGGCTCCAAACATTTATACTGTGTCAGAAAGGGACATCTTAAAATATACTAACAAGAGGAAGTGTCCAGACTGATGCAACTCAAATAAAATTCAAAATGCTAGGTAAGTGCAACTCCTGAGGTTTCAGATGTTCTGAACTACCAATGGCAAGATAGTTTCCACTAAAATCAAATTCCACTGCAGGAAAAAAAAGGCCATGCATCATATGATTAAAGTCACTCTTAACTCTTAAGAACCAGAACTTTCCAGTTACAAGAGAACAAATAAATTCTACATGAAACAGGAACATTCAAAATTCAACAAAAAGAACAATACAGTATGAAGACAGCAAGTCGATAGTGAATTTCATAAATCAAATGACCCTATCCCGTTAGCTCTAACTATGCGTATGCAAGCATGTGCACCATTCTTGGTTTTCACTTTTCACAACCAAGTTACTTACCGGTATTTGTTGGCGTATCTGAGTCATAGAGAGAGAAGGTCCTAAAATTTATTAATTTCTGAAGATCCCAAAGCTTGACACCATCATGAGCAGCAGTCTGCAAAGTGATGGCAAAATATTAGAAGCTAAACAATCTTAAAATATACTAACAAGAGGAAGTGTCCAGACTGATGCAACTCAAATAAAATTCGAAATGCTAGGTAAGTGCAGCTCCTGAGGTTTCAGATGTTCTGAACCACCAATGGCAAGATTGTTTCCACTAAAATCAAATTCCGCTGCAGGGAAAAAAATGCCATGCATCATATGATTAAAGTCACTCTTAACTCTTAAGAACCAAAATTTTCCAGTTACAAGAGAACAAATAAATTCTACATGAAACAGGAACATTCAAAATCCAACAAAAAGAACAATACAGTATGAAGACAGCAAGTCGATAGTGAATTTTATAAATCAAATGACCCTCTCCCGTTAGCTCTAATTATGCGTATGCAAGCATGTGCACCATATATCAGGTTTCAGCAGAACACCTATGGCATCATACAGACTTTGCACCATTTAAACGCTTTGGAGACCGTCCACCTCATTGCAATGCGGCATGCATTTCTAGCCTTGTTCTGTGTAGAAGTCGATTTACTTCTTCCTGTCGTTCCTGGTTTTCAATTTCATATGTGAATAATAGATACATAATGAACAAAAATAAGAAATAGATGATGAACTTACATTAATATAGTCCTTGTCAATAATCCACCATAAGACTGTCAAGAATGATGGAACCCAATTCAATTTACAAATGCTAAAATATGCAGGCTCCAAACATTTATACTGTGTCAGAAAGGGACATCTTAAAATATACTAACAAGAGGAAGTGTCCAGACTGATGCAACTCAAATAAAATTCAAAATGCTAGGTAAGTGCAACTCCTGAGGTTTCAGATGTTCTGAACTACCAATGGCAAGATAGTTTCCACTAAAATCAAATTCCACTGCAGGAAAAAAAAGGCCATGCATCATATGATTAAAGTCACTCTTAACTCTTAAGAACCAGAACTTTCCAGTTACAAGAGAACAAATAAATTCTACATGAAACAGGAACATTCAAAATTCAACAAAAAGAACAATACAGTATGAAGACAGCAAGTCGATAGTGAATTTCATAAATCAAATGACCCTATCCCGTTAGCTCTAACTATGCGTATGCAAGCATGTGCACCATTCTTGGTTTTCACTTTTCACAACCAAGTTACTTACCGGTATTTGTTGGCGTATCTGAGTCATAGAGAGAGAAGGTCCTAAAATTTATTAATTTTTGAAGATCCCAAAGCTTGACACCATCATGAGCAGCATTCTGCAAAGTGATGGCAAAATATTAGAAGCTAAACAATCTTAAAATATACTAACAAGAGGAAGTGTCCAGACTGATGCAACTCAAATAAAATTCGAAATGCTAGGTAAGTGCAGCTCCTGAGGTTTTAGATGTTCTGAACCACCAATGGCAAGATTGTTTCCACTAAAATCAAATTCCGCTGCAGGAAAAAAATGCCATGCATCATATGATTAAAGTCACTCTTAACTCTTAAGAACCAAAATTTTCCAGTTACAAGAGAACAAATAAATTCTACATGAAACAGGAACATTCAAAATCCAACAAAAAGAACAATACAGTATGAAGACAGCAAGTCGATAGTGAATTTCATAAATCAAATGACCCTCTCCCGTTAGCTCTAATTATGCGTATGCAAGCATGTGCACCATATATCAGGTTCCAGCAGAACACCTATGGCATCATACAGACTTTGCACATTAGATTTTGATTTATCGTTCATAACCCGCAGAATGAGTTCATCGACCTTCAGTTCCATAAAGGACTCTTTCACAACTTGGTTGCCAGCAGAACCTGCTGCCACAACACTAAATCCAGCATCCAATAAATCTGAATTTTCTGAGCCTCCTTGCAAGAGATCGATGACAATTCTGGGTCCCTCACTTTGTCTGAACTTTTCAGTGCTTGACACATCTACAAAACAAGAAACAAATGATGAACTTATATTAATATAGTCCTTGTCAATAAGCCACCATAACCACTTATTGTCAATATCGTACACGCGCCAACATACAAATGAATAAATTCCAGCTGGTGGTTTAGCGCCTTTACGTAGGAAGGCAACTTTGCAGGGATCAGCAGTGCCAGGGGAATCCCTTATACATTTCAAGGCAAAAAGAAATCACTATGTACAAACTGGGGGCTTGCAGTTCAGCTACATATGTGGTGAGGTTGATCTAACAATGTAGTATAAAATATTGGCTACCAAAAACAAACAAATGATATCTGAGACAATGCATAAGTAAGTCACTGATATGAATAAGTTACATACTCTGTTTAGCGGTCCTGTCTCTCCAGACTCTTCCTGTGCTTTGCTCAATTCCTTGCTCTTGTCAATGAGGGCTGTTATCTGGGCCTTCAATTCCATTTCACGGTCTCGCAGTTCCCCAGCCTAATGGCATAATAATTTAAAAGGAAATTACCTATGAAAGAACATATAAAAAAATATAAGTAAAGGGAGAAGACAGAGCAAGGGCGTCCACATATTCAATTGAAGCAGGTGCAAATTGCTAAATAAACAAAAAGAATAGGAAGAAAGAAAGTGCATGGTCGAATGAACATTAAGGGGCATGTTACTATCACTGATAACTTGTGTTCAAATAAAACTATAAACCAAAAGCACGTAACAACTGTTCATTTAGCTCTTATTGTGTTAGTACGTCCCAAAAATGGAAATGGGGAACTTCACTCAAGTAAGAGCATTGATTGATGAAACGAACAAAAATTACTGAATCATCCAAAATTATTTGTAACCCTTCAACTATATTAAATATTTTCTATATACAAAAAGCCATTGTATATAGAACAGTTATGGTGGATGGAAATTATAATTTAATATGATCTTCAGGAGATCAGGCCAATATTTAAGTTATGACACAAACAAGGTGGAGCAGTAAAAAAAGGTTATGCAGACTATGAAGATCTCAACTAGAGGGAAGGAAAGATGGCTGGAAGATACTCCTGTTCGCTAAAAGAATGTGAAATTGTGTAACAAGACAAAGTAAATTAACTGTGGAGCAGTAAAAAAGGTTATGCGACTATGGAGATCTCAACTAGATGGAAGGAAAGATGGCTGGAAGATACTCCTGTTCGCTAAAAGAATGTGAAACTGTGTAACAACACAAAGTAAATTAACTGAATTACAAAAAAAATACATATAAGCTTACTTGACTAAAGTAGTAGCCAGGCCAATCTCTTCGGGCAGAGTGTTTATTTGATTGAAATACATGTCCAGTGATTTTAGCAACGGGAGACTGCAATAAATAGGATTAACAAAAACACGGTGGCATTATATTAATGGTCCACTCCCTAAAAATGGACACACGGTCTGATTACTTGACATCACCTGTAGGCGTGTGTATATTAGCCCATAGTGGTGGGTAATGAGCATGTTACCTCCCACCATTTCTCATCTTGGCTGCCAGTGTCCAAGTTGTTGTACACATCAGTTACTTTTAGAAGTTGAATGAACCTATATGCTGCGACAAATATGAACTAAAAAGAATCAGCTCATTGATTATGGAAAACTAAATCTTATTCGTTGCATGCAGTCTTATACCATCTAATTGATTTGATGCCTTTGTTCCTTCCTGCGCAGATAGCTTTTGACGGAGTTCACAGAAGGCTGCTCGTCGCTGATTCCTTTTGGGAGGTTAGTTCCTTGCTGTGCTTTTGCACTTCTCCCTCGTGGTTTGTACACGACTGTGAGTTCTCTTGCTACACACACTGCGCTCAGATTATGTCAGTGATATACTTGTTTTCAGTGGCATAGTATTTTTGTTTATGTTGTTCTACACGCTGCACATAGGGTGTGTTGGTGTTGTGCTTCTATCGTTCCGGTGCATTATTGTGTTTTCCTTGAAATGATGGAGTCAAAACTGTGAAGTGTATTGAACTCAAATCCCATGTGTGGCTTCTTTTGGGTACCTTCACATAACTATTTTTAATTAAGTGAACTCCCTTATCCACATGTTGATCACATTTCCTTGGCTTCACACTTGGATGTTTCAGGAAATTCAGTTTTTTGATGCTTATGTGCAGTTAGATGCTGGGTGGTAGCCTCTGATTTATAGGTTCGCTGCCTATTGCCCAGCCTATTTAGAGTTTTGTAGTTTTTGGTATGATCTAAATATTTTGTAAATAGATTCTGAATTGTATTCTCGCGTATTTTCTAGGGTTTGTTACTTGGCGTTTTTTACATGTTCTTGCTTCGTGAATTTTATGCGTATGTGGCTAATTGTTTGACTAAGTTTGCTATATGTTTTAGTATATATATGATACAATTAACCATTCATTCAATTTCCTTACGTTTGTTTGAAAAGCGTATGGTACGTGTTTTTTATGTGGGGGTCGCTCTATTACAGTTCACGTGCGCGCTATTCATGTTCTACAAGTGCTAGGTGTGTGTCACGTGGTACATGTCGTGGTGTGCCCATGGCTGATGCTCCATATGCACGTGTTGCCTGTTCGTATGAAACAAGACGACGCAGGCGCCTTGCAAGCGCACGCGGTATGTCGCCTTAATTGTGTTACATTATTTAGTCGACTTGTCGGCACACGCCGACTGGAATTGCGTTGCTGCTTTCAAATATATATATTAGCAATAATACCCGTCCCAAAGCAGGCGACAGATCCATAATGGACTTCCCTTCATCGTTCGCCACATCGAATAGACACCGCCTCCGCAGTAGGCTGCACTACAGACGCTCTGCACAACACACACATATCACAATTCCTCTCAAAAAACATACATTGATGCCCTAAAAGGTCTGTGCTTCCCTTCCTTGCCTGGATGTTTATTGTGTTTTACTGCTTAATATCCATCATTCTTACCTGTTCTTCATTCTGTAGACGCCTACCCGAATAGATCGTACTATGGTGGCCCTGAGCACACCTGCCGATACTGTGGCGCAGTTTTTTGGTTCCAGGAGCGTGTAAAAAGCGATTCATCTATAGCGCAACGAAGACTTGCATACAATCTCTGTTGCAAGGGGGGGAGATCAATTTGGAGCCTTACAAAAGGCCGCCATCTGTACTTGCTGATCTCTTGTCGTTTGATGGCGATGCGCGCTCAAAAAGATTTTTGAGGCTTATTCGCGTGTACAATTCACTCTTTGCCTTCACCTCCTTTGGTGCCGCTATAGACAAAGCGATAAACAATGGTACTGCGCCTTATGTTTTCAAGATAAATGGAATAGTACATCATCGTATCGGCACCTTGCTTCCACGCCGTGGAGCGATGCCTAAATTTGCCCAATTGTATATTCATGATACAAACCACGAGACACAAAACAGGCTAAACATGTTCGAGGTCGATGATGGTGTCGCTGAACAACCTGAACGTGAAATAACTATGGCTTTGTTGGCCATGTTAAATGACAATAACAAACTTGTCAAAGCGTTTCGATATGCAAGGGAGCGATTGGAACAAGCGGGTAACCAGAGGATAACACTCAGGCTGTTAGGCTGTGATGCTAGACAAGATGTCCAATACAATCTTCCCTCCAGCGGCGAAGTCGCTGCTATCATTGTCGGCGACTACACCGCCGATGAATACACATATGATGTCCTTGTGCACGATAGAAATTGCGGGCTACGGCGTGTCTCATGCTTGCATCCATCCTACATGGCTTTGCAGTACCCTACGTTGTTTCCGTATGGTGAAAATGATTACCATCTTGGCATTCGGTACTGCGATGATGAAGACAGTGTTGGGACCAAACGAAAATATGTAACAATGCTTGAATTTGTAAGAAGACATTTACATTACAGATTACACAAGTCAAACCCATACACGTGTTATGGTAGGTTAAGTGCTTAGGTCATTGTCGACGCGTATTCAACTATCGAGGGCTCCAGGTTACAGTTCATAGCTGACCATCAAAAAGACCTGCGGTCTGAATCAGTGCAGGGGATAGCTGATGTCGTTGACAGAGGGCTAATTAGTGCGGACGCTGTTGGCGGTAAAGTGATCGTGCCTGCGAGTTTCACTGGCAGTAGGCGATACCATGTTATGAATTACCAAGACACGATGGCTATTTGCAGAGTGTACGGCCCACCAGATCTTTTTTTGACTTTCACATGCAACCCCAAATGGAGGGAAATTGCGGATGTGTTGCGCTTCGAACCGGGTCAGCAACCATGCAATCGTTCAGACTTAGTTGTACGAGTCTTCCATATGAAAGTCGATGAGCTCATAGCTGATATAAGGCAGGGTGTGACATTTGGACCAGTTCTCGCGGTCTTGTATACTGTTGAGTTCCAAAAACGAGGCTTGCCACATATACATTGCCTTGTGTGGTTGGCTGCGGGTGCAAAGGAGTTCGATGCTTCTGTTGTCGACAATTTTATATGCGCTGAGATTCCGGATGTGAACACTGACCCGCTTGGTTATGCTTTAGTCGATGAATTCATGATACACGGGCCATGTGGTCAAAGCAACAGGAATTGCCCATGTATGAAAAACAACAAATGCTCAAAAAAAATTCCAAAAGATTTTCAAGATGAGACCACCATAGATGACTTTGGTTTTGCGCTCTACATGCGTAGAGACGATGATAGACATGTCGTCAAACGTGGCGTTCGACTAGACAATAGAAGTGTTGTACCGTACAACATGCATCTTCTAAAAAAATACAATGCACACATAAACGTTGAATGGTGCAACAAGTCTAACATGATCAAGTATCTATTCAAATATGTTACAAAAGGAATTGATAGAGCAAAAGTATATTTTGAGTCCGCTACAAAAACACAGAACCATTCGCCCGGTTCTCATCTTGCCCCGCCAAATGAGATCCAAGAATACATTGATGCAAGATACCTATCTACGTGCGAGGCTCTATGGCGTGCATTTGAGTACGACATTCACTTTAGAGTGCCTTCTGTTGAACGATTGGCTGTACACCTTCCTGGCCTAAACCATGTGCGCTATGAACTTGGAACAAATTTAGAGGACCTAATATCCAGCCCTTTAGCGAAAAGTACGATGTTAACTGAATGGTTCGAGGCTAATTCGAGACATGAAGAGGCCAGACACCTCACATACTGCGATTTCCCCAAAGAGTGGACATGGGATGCCTCAAACCGATTATGGAGGAAAAGGTCACGTTGCGCTAAGATTGGCCGTATGTACTATGTGCACCCTGCATCGAGAGAACTCTATTACCTGCGCATGCTCCTGATGATTGTCAAGGGGGCCACAAACTATGCTGACGTCGGGACATTTAACGGTCATGTGTACTGTACGTTTTGTGCTGCATGTGAGGCTCGTGGTTTACTTGAAGGTGATAATGAATGGATCCTTTTGTTTGACGAGGCGATTGTGTCTGCATCTGCGTACCAACTTAGACAGTTGTTCGTCACTATGGTTTTGTACTGTTCCGTTGGAAACGTATGTGCACTGTTCGACAAATACTGGCATTACTTTACGGATGACATGTGCCGTAGACTTAGAGACGTGACTGGAAACCCCAACTACAAAGTCCCTGAAGAACAACTCATGTCCTTACTTATACAAAACCTTACGGACGTTTTTCACGAATAGTGGCAGGAACATAAATGATTACGACCTACCAAGATTCGCTAATCATTGCCATTATATGGGTGAAAACAGATTGATTAACGACGAGATGGATCCTGATCCTTTGATGTTGTCCATGCATGCTTCATCTTTAGTTGCGCAATTGAATGATGACCAGCGAAAAGTGTATGACACTATAATTGGACGTGTTCACAGTAGATCACCTGGTTTCTTCTTTGTTTGCGGCCATGGTGGCACAGGCAAAACATTCCTATGGACCACTTTAATTGCGAGTTTACGTTCCGAGAAGAAAAGAGTGCTAGCTGTTGCATCGTCAGGCGTTGCATCTCTTCTACTACCTAAAGGACGTAATGCACATTCAAGGTTTAAAATACCGTTTGACATAAACGATGCTAGCACATGTAATGTGAACCGGGGGACCATGCTTGCTGAGCTTATACAAATTGCCACTCTGATTATATGGGATGAAGCACCAATGACACATCGTCGTTGCTTTGAGGATCTAGATAGAACTATGCGAGATATTCTTTCTGAGCAAACACCTTCAAATGCAATCCTCCCATTTGGTGGCAAGATTGTTGTTCTTGGTGGCGATTTCCGTCAGATTTTACCTGTCGTACGAAAGGGCTCACGGTCTTCCATAGTTAATGCATCAATTACGAATTCGAAGTTGTGGCAGCACATTGTCCTCCTCAAATTATGCACGAACACGCGCCTTCTTGGCCCCTCCTTGGAAGAAAACGATCGTAATGACCTCATATCTTTTGGTAAATGGGTTCCATCTATAGGTGATGGTACACTTCCTGCCGAAAAAGGACTGGTGATCGTGAACCCACATGGATCACAATTCCCGATGACTTGCTTGTCCAAACTAACAATGATAAAATAGCCGCGATTGTATCTGAAGTATACCCAGATTTCTTTATGAATTACGATAAACCAACATATCTAGCCTCGCGTGCCATTATATGCCCAAATAATGCTACAGTCGATGATATTAATAACTACGGTGTTTCGCTTGTGCCTGGGGAAACCGTGCGCTACCTTAGTTGTGATACTATATCAAAGTCATCAGAAAGAATACCAGATTTCGATGTGCTCTATCCTACTGAATTCTTAAATTCGATTAATGCAAACAATTTCCCATCTCACGAGCTTGTGCTGAAAAAGGGTGTCATAATTATGTTGTTGAGAAACCTTAATCAAAGCATGGGCCTGGTACACGACTACTCGTTACCGAGCCTGGACAACGTATATTGAGATGCATTGCTCTCACAGGCTCTAATGTGGGTGCTGCGGTTTTAATATCAAGAATAACCCTCAATACTACTGATGTAAAATGGCCGTTCACACTCCAGAGAAGGCAATTCCCAGTACGAGTATGCTACGCAATGACAATTAATAAGAGCCAAGGACAAACCCTGTCCAGGGTTGGGCTTTACCTCAAGAAACTGGTCTTCACTCATGGACAACTTTATGTGGTCGTATCTAGGACTACATCCAGAGGTGGCCTTAGAATCCTGATTGAGAATGAGGACGATTCGTGCGGGGTACAGACTCGAAATGTGGTGTACCACGAAGTCCTCGCTGTCGCTGAAGCGGCTACCATCCTAGCCACCTAATTTTTTATCCATCTTTTGTGTTGTACATAGCAATGGTATGTAAATACTCCAGCGTTGCTGCTACTCAAACGATTGTGTCTCTTTTCATGCTTGTTATCTTCATTTTTTCTTGCTGCGTGTACAGTCCTTTTGCTTTGAGGTAAACTTGTTCTACTAATATGCAATACGGATACCAGCCTTGTCTACTTCCCTGCTGTTGTATTCTCTAATGTTTATGCCATTTTTTTGGGTCAACACTGCAGATGGGAGACGTGTTGATTCCAAGCCTGCGGTGTGGGAACTTATCTGTGACGATATGCATCCGTGTTTCTCGATTTTGGGACTTTTCTGATCCTCAGAATGATGCAAGGCTGCTACACTGTGATATGGTGTTGCTCGACGAAGAGGTAATGTAGCAACAACCTCTACCACCTTATTGTTGCATCTCACCAGTTTGCTCCAGCGATGTTTTCCCCTTAATATGATAATAGAGAGCCTATTGTGCCTTCTTTTTACTAGCTGAATTGTTTCTACTCTTACTAAAGTTGAATCTACATCTTTCTATATCCAGGGAAATAGCATACATGCTACGATATACCCACCCTTCATAGAGAAATTCAGGCCACTCATAAAAGAAGGCAGCGTGTACAACATGACATACTTTCGAGTTCGAGCATCGAACAACTTGTACAAGCCAGTTCCAAATGATATCATGATTACCTTCACGAATTGGACAAAGTTAGAGCAGGTTATTGAGATTCCTCCTGCATTTCCTACGCTTACCTACTCCCTCACTCACATAGATCAGATCCATTCACGCATCGACCATAAAGACTACTATACAGGTAAACATTGTTACCTATATACTTAAGACGCTTGTTTTTCTTTGCTAATATTGTATATACTGCTCGTTTGAAAGCAGATGCCATTGGGATAGTTACTTCAGTCTCGAATGTTTCGCCACATCGCTCCAAAGGACAACAAGCTTCCAGCTTGAAGAGGAACATTTCCATATGCAGTGCAAGGTTTGGACTACATGGTTGTTCTTACCTTGTGTTTTGCTAGATGTATGGTATGTCTTTTGGCGTTGTCTTACATATACATTGTTTGTGACTCATGTTCCATACTCCAACTGGAAACAACAGAGGTGCTTCGGTCAATGTTGTGTTGTGGGGTGCCCAAGCCACCCTATTCCCAGGAGAGCGCATATACGAAAATGGGCAGAATTCCCCACAGATTGTGCTATTTGTTGGCACACTCGTCAAAAAATATGCAGGTATATTCACGTAACACTTAGTCTTTTTCCGACTCCCATACATTTATACTTTCTGCCCGTTTTTAGATGGGCTTTGTCTGACTGGAAGCTCACCATGTAAGTGGTACATCAATCCATCCATTCCTGAGGCAGAAACCCTTATGTCCAGGTAATGCTATCCTCTTGTTATCAAATATATGCACTTGTTGCCTGCTCTTGCCTTTTTCTAACGGAATGCTTCTACAAATACAATGCAAACCAGCGCACGCGATGATAATAAACCAGTGAAGTGGAATGCAACTGTTACTTCAAGCCAGCTTATATCTCCTGTTGCCGAGGAGCAAAAGGTGTCGTATATCAAGTATCTCCATCCCTTTGAAAACAAGGTACACGATATACCCAGTACCTATTCTATTATGCGGTCAATAGCTTCCAAATATACACATAATGCATAAGATTACTTCATACTTGGTGCTCCAGATTTCCAGTCAATATAAATTAGTTTTGTACATAGTGTTTTACTGCTGTTCTTTATTTTATTTCTATGACCTACGAGATTGAATATCATTGAATGGCATGTACAAAAGAAGTTGGTCACACGACCAATAATCATGTCCGTCCTACAACACTTATATGAAAAAAGGCAGCAATGCACCAACTCTTCAATTGCTTATAACCCAAGAATTTTCAATTTAAGTAAGGCAACTCTATTTTTCAATTCAAGCAGCTATGCAAATTATTTGCCCACTTGGATTATTACTGCTACAAACATTTATCTCCCCAAAAATGCCATTGAACCCACATTTTTCTATTAGAGGCAGACTAGGGGCAGACTGGAGTTACAACCATTTAGGTTTCAGCATAACAAGTTTATTTGACATTGCCTCTTTTCCTTATTTTCCATGCAGGGAAAGGAGTTCTTGGTTACATTCACTATAAGAAAAGTTGACAGCAAGTGGTGGTATAACTCGTGCAGAAAATGCGCCTGCACAGCTGTCACTCACGGAGACTCTTACAAATGCACAAACCGTGATTGCGCTAACATTGCTATGCCCGTCCAAAGGTAAGATCACATGTCCTCGGATTGAGCAGCACTCTTCCCTTCATCAACTCAGTGTACCAGTTTTGTGTGCATCAAACATGACATGAATCTGTACAACAAGTTCATATACTAGACTCTCTATCACCCCTCAGCCCCCCAACAGCACAAAAACTTTCTACCTTCTTTATGTCAATGTTTTCTTGTTTACATATTGATTCCTTTGGGACTTACAATCCTACTATGTTAACCACACTAAGTCGTTGACACCTCTTATTTCAGGTATAAAATATTTGTCACTGCAGGAGACGAGACAGCTGACACAGACTTCATTCTCTTTGGGCGCATGGCTCAAAGAATTGTCAAAAGGCCTTGCGATATGCTCATAGCGAACACTCCATCAGGCTTCATTCCAGATGCAATCACAAAGCTGCTTGAAAGGACGTTCATTTGGAACGTTAGCTTCTCTGGGCACACAATTAACTCTGAAAACGTCTGCTTCCAGGTCAATGCTACTATAAAGGAACTAGGTAATCAAAATGTTGACATTTCAACATCAACCGCAGGGACACATCAGTCTTCGCTTATGTTCTGACAAGGTGCAAGCAGCAACATGGAAGACACTCCTCACAAGACAGACACCTTGTCTTCACC
This sequence comes from Zea luxurians, assembly GCA_029449295.1. Classification (NCBI taxonomy): domain Eukaryota; kingdom Viridiplantae; phylum Streptophyta; class Magnoliopsida; order Poales; family Poaceae; genus Zea; species Zea luxurians. Next base: position 2,984,797 of record JAOPSE010000005.1, on the reverse strand, counting down.
TTTGACACCTTTGACGCCTCAGGGTAGCGTCGCCACTACAAAGTATTTGGTACGTTTTCCAAGTGCCTACATAAATAGTATGCTGCAGCATGTGTGGTTTATTCTCTACCTTGATGCAGGAAACCGTTGACGCTGGAGACACTGGGCGTGTGACTACTCAGTCCTCAACAACTAGGAAGAGGCGAGTCTCGATAGCAAAAGTTATGCTTCCTTCTTGCGCATATTGTGTGTTACTACAACTTTGATTTAATCCACTAAAACTTGTAGATCATGCTCTTCGCCTGGCAAATCAATAGCGAAAAAATTGTTCGTTGCTGACGATGGGGAAGGAAGCATTAGTCAATCCAGTGGAGGTGGTGTTGGTGGATCCAGGTCAGGTTGTTTGAGCTCTGATTATTGCAACTCATGAGTTTCCATTAGATGATATGCTTCGTTACATTTTCTTTGAAATTCATGAGCTTTCAGCTAGGCTAAATTAGCAATGAGCTATCCTTCATTCTTTACCAACAATCTCTTCTAACCACTCAATCTGCATCTGATGCTCCACGTGAACATTTTGATGAGCTAATTCAAAGGACTGAAATTTTTGAATCTGACAAAACAATAGGCCATACATGTATGTTGGTTGTATATGAAAGGCGAATATTCATATGCCTATATGAATTTTTGATGTCACCTAACCAAAAATGGACATCTTAAAGTGAGATATAATAATAATAATAATAAATTTAGAAAAGAGAGCACCAGTGTAAAGTCACATGCCAGTACTCAACTGGACATGTTATTTACCTTAGATCAAGCTTAGAAGGCACTTTTGGACTATGCATAGACTATTTCTAGCCATAGCTAATGGCATTGAATTCGTCTTGTCTATACTTTACATGTATTGTAAGCTCTCAAGTTGGGGGTCGAGGTTTTGCATTTTTTTATAATTTGATATATCAAACATATATGCATCTTGCTGTTTGACTACAATTGTGTCTGCTCTCTTTTCAGTGATGAGAAAGATAATTAGGTGCTGGTGTAGGAACGTGGAACTTTTGCCTTCACAGTTGCAGCCATGTGTAATTCAGGGTTATCATCTATTTCTACTTTTCTCAAGTTGTCGTATATGTTAGTTGGATGGGGGAGATGTGGTACATACTTTTGTATGCAACATCGCTAACGATTTGCCTACACAAACCTGCCAAGGTACATGTCTTTTATCTCATATCAAAACAGTTATGGACTGTGAACTATGATGCCCACTACTATTTCATTCTCTTTTTTTTGCAAAAAATGTTGTTTCAAAATAGCCCTTCAAAATTGTACATGTTCAATGAGGTATTAATTTTTTGGTTCAGTGTTGGCTTCTTCCTAATCACAGTAATAAAAAGCAATTCCATATTTCACAGGGGAATGTACATTGTTAGTATACCTTATTTGCTGGTAGATAAGTATTTGAATTACACCACAGCACACTTGTTAATACTGAAAACATGTGATGGTAGTGCTTCACATTTTGGTTTATGTCTGATTCTTAAAAATCATATATGTGACTGATGAGCACATGGATGTGAATTTTTGATTGTTTTGGATCGTGAAGATTGTTGGGTGGTTGGAAACTAACGTCTCTCTAAAGAGAAAACTTATGAGTAGACTAGATATATGGACTTCAAGACATGATGCTCAATTGTATTTTAAGTTGGCTTACATGGCATATTTTAAACATGAATATTTTTTGTCCTGTGATGATTGACCTTTGAGTTTATGATCTATGGTACTGTTCTAACAAATGTTTATCACAATGATGAACATTATGGTTGAACAAATGAACAATTTATTTGCCTTGGTAACTAATCAATTCAAATTTCATAGTTTGCATGTCTCATCTTTATTAATATAGTTTTATCAGTATTTTGTATAGTTTTTTACTCTATGTATTCTTTTGGTAATATTGTCCAACTGTATTTCAGGTTAACTTTGATCAGGATGCTACGCCTATCACGCTTTTGATATGCTGGCGGCCAACGTGAATGCATCTCACTTAAAATCGTGCCTGTTACCTTTCCTCCCCGGATGTTCATCCTTAGCAACTTGTACTGTGTAGTGGCAGAAGAAAAACCTACTCTTTTGTATATATCAACTGCCCGTTGTTAAACCTTTTGCTACATCGCACGGCTGCAAACTGTGCTCTACTTATTTGTGTGGCTAAAGTCTTTTGGCAACCCAGAAATGCATTTTATTCCATGACTCACTTATATGCTATCAATTTCGGATTTTTTGTTTTTTAAAAATCGAGTATCATTTTTGTTGATCAAATTAGCCATTTGCACATATACGATGGCATAATATTCTGTAATTTATTTCAAATTGTTTGATTTCGTTCCTCTTTGGTTTGTTGTTGTTTTGAATGGAATCATGTGCGTGCTATTGAACTGGATGTCTGGATTTATCCACAATTTGCAGTTGCAGTGTTATTGATGATATTGCTTAAGAATTGCTTCAAACAGAAGAGGGAGGCGACAAGTATAGCACCCGATAGGGCGCTACCTTTTCTAGTCTCATTAAATCCTGAAGGTGATTTTAGTTTTCAAACTAGCCCTCAGTTTTTTTTCTCCTGGCAGAAAGGCCAGGATTGTATCATTTATGACAATTTATCACGTCTAAGATTAGATAAGTTTAATTAAATTAGACATATATTTGGTTTAGAGCCACCACTGTGACAAGATTTTACGCTCCTGCCTGGATCTCACTTGTCAACTACTTGTAAAAGTATGGTAAGATTCCCTTAGATATGATAAATTGTGACGTAGAATTTGAGCGCATAACCTTAGACACATTAGAAAAGTGTGGCATAAAAATGTGGCAATTGTTGGCAACTTAGGTATAGAACCAAACAGGCTCTAGGAGCGCTTGAACTTGTCAGTTTGTCACATTGATGTGCATGTGCTTATGATCTGGAGAAACAATCTCTCTCACGCTCAATCTACTCGAACAATAGACGACTATGATTCTGTGTCTGATATTTTAATCTTAAAGAACTGTAACACCCTGAATTTGGGGTATAAAATTTTGTAACACCCCTGGTGTTACTGGCACTAAAACTTGAGCATGGCATCATATGCACTGACATTTCATTTTGTTTGTTACACCTAGAATGCATCCACTAGGTAAAACTTCAAAACAAGTGGGATGTAGTGACTTGGAGTTAGGGATGGGAATGGGTACGGGTATGGGTAAATAACCGCGAATAATTATCCATTGGATATGAGTATGGTGGAATTTGATATCCGTGGGTACAGTTATGGATATAATAAGGTATCCGCGGATATTTTTTTCGCGGGCATAACATGTTGTTTGGTGCTGAAATTATCATTTAATGCTATTGGAATGATAATTATTTTGAAATGTAATAAAATTGTTGTTTGGTGTTTAATGCTAAAATTGTAGTGGGCGGGCGGGTAACGGGTATCCACTGGATAGCGGATACCCAGCGGGGCACGGGTATGGATACAGATCCATACCCATGAACGTTTATGGGTACGGATATGGGTTGAGTTTTGTCTCGTGGGTATGGATTCGTGAACTATATATCCGTGTACTACACGCCCGATTACCATCCCTACTTGGAGTATTCCTAACTCTAGGGTAGGGTACTCAACCCTGGGATTAGGGCATATGGGTAAAGGTGAAGCCAAAATGAGTAATACCTCAAAAGTCATTAGAAATATTCATAAGGTATCAAGTTTGATGGATTTGAGTGGCACAAAAATCCTAGAGTGCTCAAAACTCTAAAAAGAACCCTAGAAAACCCTAATTTGTACCCTAGGGGTGATTTCAAATTATATACACTTTTGGACCAAAATGTAAATATCAAAGTGGTAGAACATCAAAAACCAAGCAACTTTTATATTGGAGGATTTTCAAGTAATGGGGCAATTTGGACTTAACTGTAAAAGTCCCAAGGACACCCATGTGTTGAACTCTGAAATGACGGTGAGATTAGGCTGACTTTGGAGCCTTGTATTTCTTAATTCATGAGGATTTTGCACTAGGTCAATACGTCAAACTTGTAGATCTATGATAGGAGTACAACTTTGATTAAGTGACTAAGCATTGGTGCTGTACAAAAATTGGGTATAAATGGACTTAAAGTCTGGTTGTCAGTCAGCCCTGAAACTGAATCTGGACTGACAGTGAACTGGTACAGACTTTGGGAGCAATTTCGAGTAGGATCCAGTGAGTATTTGATTATGGTTGCTATAGCAAAATCAAAGCTGTATTATAGGGCAACAACTTTGCTACAGATGGATGATTAAGTTGCCACACAAAAATTGAAGAACCAAGCACTACAAGTCGCTCTATCAGAACAACTGAGGAAGAGCGCGATGGTACAGTAACTGAATCAGATCGCCAGGTTCAGTGCACCGCCGCCGGTGATCCCGTGCCGCGATCCTCGTCGGCGCTGTGATTCATGCCCAATGGCGCGCGGATAATGACTCAGGGTAAAAGATCTCGCGCAAGGGATGAAGTCGGGGCACTGTGGCCGCCCTATCGCCGTACCCACTTGCGCTGCAACATGGTCGTACGATCATCGCCGTGGAGATCGCCGTTCACTGCGAGTGTGCCACACCATAGTCGATTCACCACGTCGTCGCAGGCTGTAAGGACTCGGTAGTGACCGCCGTAGATAGTTAGCCTGTGAGCGCCACGTTAGCGGCCTCCGGTGACTCCTCCCCCTTCTCACCGCGAGCGCTTCCCCGTCCAAATTCGCCCCTCCTTGCAGCCGTCCTCTATAAATTGATGCCTCGGCCTGTTCCGTCTACTTGTTACGAACCCAGAGCACCAGCCCTCACCTCCGATCATCCACCGTAGCTAGGGGTGAAAACGGGTCGGGTATACCCGTCGGGTACCGGATACGGATAATGTAAATACCCATTTTTCGGATACGGATTCAGGTATTTTTATATTCGGGACGGATACGGGTAATACCCGGATATTGCAGCTTCGGATTCGGGTCGGATACGGAGCGAGTACTACCCGGTAAATACCCAGATATTCGGGTCGGATATGGGTACCCGAAATTCGGGTACCCGTTTTTTCTTTTTCTGCATAAAATAGTTATAAAATCATAACTTTTACATATGAAATTGGATGAAGTTAAAGTTTATATGAAAATTGTAGAGCTCGAAGAGATCTATAATTTTTGTAGTACATAAAGTTTTTATTTAAACACATCTTTAGGCTAAAATCATTGAAATAATGTCCAAATCTATATCAAATTAATATACTTTATCATTTTTATGTGGGGGACTTAAGCTTATCTCCATGTGGGAACTTACAGTTATCTTTTTATAGATTATTTATTAGTATTGGTAAATTATTTGTAATTTTCGGTCGAAGCTACAATATTTTATGGATTTAATTGTATTTTGATGATTTTCTATGACAAGAAATTAATAATACATAAATAACCACAAAAAATCATAAAATTTTACGTAGACACAATATATGTCGATATATAACCATAAAATTGTTTGAATTATAAGATCTAGAAGATGCCCGTGTTTCTTCCATTCCATTTTCACTTATTTGTATGAGTTACATGTGAAATCACTGTAAGTATCCAAGTTTCAACATAATCAGTACTTTACTTTGTCATTTTCATATGAGGACTTGAATTATCTTTGTATAAAATTGTCGGCGTTCCGAGACCGGGGGGTCCCCGAGCCGACGAGTGAGAGTGCCGCGTGCCCCAGCCCAGATGGGTCGAGCGCGTGGGCGAGCGCGAAGGGGGGAACAGAGAGAGAGAGAGGTCGGCGGCCGGAGCCGGGTCGTGGGGGAGTCGGAGAAATTCCCGCGGCCTTCGTGTTCGTCCCGCGCCCAGGTCGGGTGCGCTTGCAGTAGGGGGTTACAAGCGTCCGCGCGAGGTGAGGGGAGCGGGCGGCCCCGAGAGAGCGCCTGCCCCTGCCCTTCGTCCCCGCGAGGCCAACCTTCTCTAAGAAGGCCCTGGTCCTTCCTTTTATAGTCGTAAGGAGAGGATCCAGGTGTACAAAATGGGGGTGTAGCAAGGTGCTACGTGTCTAGCGAGGGAGAGCTAGCGCCCTAAGTACATGCCAAGGTGGCAGCCGGAGAGATCTTGGCACCCTGTTGGTGTGGCGTCGTGGCTGTTGGAGAAGCAGGGAAGCTTGACGGAGTGACAGCTGTTGGAACAGCTGTGCCCTTGCTGACGTCTTCCTGCTTTCGTAAGGGAGCTGAGAGTCGCCGTCGTCACGGTCTAGTGAGGCGTCATCATTGCCTATCTGGCGGAGCTGGCCAGATGGGACGCCGGTCTTGTTCCCTGCGACCCAAGTCGGCTCAGGGCAGGGTGATGATGACGCTCCCTGTTGACGTGGCGGTCTCGTGTCCTAAGTCGGGCGTCGTGGAGGCTCCTCCGAAGCCGAGGTCGAGTCCGTCCTGCAAGACAGAGGCAGAGTCCGAGCCCTGGGTCGGGCGAGGCGGAGATCGTTCGACAGAGGCTGAGGCGGAGTCCGAGCCCTGGGTCGGGCGAGGCGGAGGTCGCCGTCTTCTGGGGCCTTAGCCCGAGTCCGAGCCCTGGGTCGGGCGGAGCGGAGTTCGCCGTCTTCCGGGACCTTAGCCCGAGTCCGAGCCCTGGGTCGGGCGGAGCGGAGTTCGCCGTCTTCCGGGACCTTAGCCCGAGTCCGAGCCCTGGGTCGGGCGGAGCGGAGTTCGCCGTCTTCCGGGGCCTTAGCCCGAGTCCGAGCCCTGGGCGAGGCGGAGCTTCCTCTGGCGATTTTGGCCAAGTCTGGCTACCCGTCAGTCTTACCTTTTGCGTTGAAGGCCCCAGGGATTTGGTCGGTAGGCGCGGTGATTTAGTCAGGGTTACTTCTTATCGAAGGCGGGGCCTCGGGCGAGCCGGTGATGCGTCTGCCGTGAAAGAGGAGACCTCAGGCGAGACGGAGTCATCTTAGGGTCGGCTGCCCTCGCCCGAGGCTAGGCTCGGGCGTGGCGTGATCAAGTCGCTTCGTATGGACTGATCCCTGACTTAATCAAACCCATCAGGCCTCTGCAGCTTTATGCTGATGGGGGTTACCAGCTGAGAATTAGGCGTCTTGAGGGTACCCCTAATTATGGTCCCCGACAGTAGCCCCCGAGCCTCGAAGGGAGTGTTAACACTCGCTTGGAGGCTTGCATCGCACTTTTTTGCAAGGGGACCAGCCTTTCTCGGTGGTGCTTTGTTCCGGTGGGTGCGCGCGAGCGCACCCGCCGGGTGTAGCCCCCGAGGCCTCGGAGGAGTGGTTTCACTCCTTCGAGGTCTTAATGCCTTGCGTAATGCCTCGGCTGGTCTGGCGGTTCCCTCATGCGAGCAGGGCGTAGCCCAGGTGCACTGTCGGGGCCCAAGTTCTCGGGCTGGTATGTTGACGCTGTCAACGGTTCGGCCGGAGCCGGGTTTGCGAGAGCAGCCCCCGAGCCTTCGCACGGAGCGAGAGGACGATCAGGGACAGACTCGACTTTTTATATACGCCCCTACGTCGCCTTTCCGCAAGGAGGAGGGGGGGAGTGCGCCATGCTACCCTCGATGGGCACCGAACATGGTGTCTCCGGTGAGCTGCGATCGGGTAATCCGAGTGGACGTCCGTGCCCCGTTCGTTGGGGGTCGGCTAGGGGCCCGGAGGCACGCCCAAAAGTACCTGCGGGTGATCTGCCGGACCCGGTCCCCTAGCGACGGGGTCCGAGGGCTCGTTGCCTCCCTCCGATGGGATTCCGTTACAGAGTCGTTCCCGCTGGTCTCGGAAATGTCCTAGGGTACCTCGGGAGTGCAGCCCGAGCCTTGGTTATGTATCGAACGTACCCCTGGTCATCCCTCGCTCGGCGTCTGAGGCGACTGTGAACCCTTCGACAGGCCAGCCTTCGAACCTCTGATCAGTAGGGGGCGCGGAGCCCTAGTAGCCTGAGGCGGTCATGGAACCTTTCGGGAGGCCGACCTTCGAACCCCTGACCAGTAGTGGGTGTCGGGCCCACGCGATCTGAGGCGGCTGTTGAATCCCTCGGGGGGCCAGCCTTCGAACCCCTGATCAGTAGGGAGGCTCGGAGCCTAGTTCCTTCACGGGGAAGGATCCCTTCGGGGTTATCCCCCTTCTCGGTCCCTGTTGCAAGAGATAGAGAAAGAAGGAAAAGGGAAAAAGGATTCGAAATTGAACGTCGTGGCGTACCTTTTTCGGTGTGGTCGTTTTGGCGAAGGCGAAACGTCACCTGCCGCTCCCGCCCGTAGCGCTGTCCGTCGAGCCGCGGAGTTAATGCGCCGGGGTGAGTAGTTGGCGAGGTTGCCGTTGCGCGTGCGCGAGCCGTTCGAGGTACGGGTCACGGGTGCGTCGTCTTCACGCCGTGAGAGGGGGCTCTCTTGCTGTCTCCGGATGGGACGTGAGCTCGGCTGATGGCGTGACCGCTGCTCTTGCGCGCCTGCCACCGTCATTACTGCCGGCCCATTTTTGACCGCGTTTGACCGCTGCGCCAGGCTGGCGCCGCCGGATCGCGGGCTGGGTCGCCTCGAATCGCGGTATCGGTTCCGCAATCGAGGAGGTGCAGTGGTGGAGCGAGTGGCACAGCGGTTCGCATGCAGCACCCGGCGCGCCAGTTGCACGACGCGTGGGCTTGAGCCGTCGCGCTGGCCTGTCAGGAGTCGGAGAGGCGCGTCCACTTGGCGCGGTTGCATGCCGCCTGCATGGCCGTTTGTCCCCTTTGCCCGCTGGTCTGGGCAAAAGTGGAGGGTTACTTGCAACCGCTGGGTAGTTGCGCGCGTCGTGCGCGGCGGTTCGGCTTCTTCTGCTTGGAGCCGGTCTGCATGACAGGCGGGCCCCAGCCCCCGCGCCGCAGGGGAGGACTTGGGAGGCGTGTTGGAGAAGACTCAGCCCGTGACGGTTGAGGGCGCGAGCAGGGGGAGTTGCCTTTAAAAGGAGGGCGACCCCCTTCGTAAGGTGACCATGTCTCCTTCCTCCCTTATGCATTGTGTTTCTCCATCTTCCAAGCCCCTGGATGGGGGGAACCGCCGTCCTTTCGCACCATCGCTGGAGGAACGCAACTCCGTGGGAGTTGGTACCTTTCAGCCATCGTTCGGCTTCAAGGATTTTCATCACGCAGCCCGGTTGCCCCCCTCGGCTGGGGGTCACCCGAGACGGTGACCACCAGCCCCTGGGTGGGGAGGAGCAAACCGGACTGCGATCTGGGTCCCACCCTCAGCTTCAAGGATGTTCATCATCCTCGCTGGGGTGGGTGCCGGACTGAGCCGGCGCTCCACCTCCCGCACGGGTTCGTGGGTCAGCTTCTCCCACGATGTTCGAGGGAGAAGGCGCTCACTGGCCCTGCGGGCGGCGCGGACTCCGACAATGGGGGATGGATCGGCGGCGAACGCCGTCACTTCCAGCGTGTCGGGTCCGCTGGCTCGGCTCCGGCGGCCCCTTTTGTCGGGGGGCGGCTGCCGCGCCGTGTACACGGGAGGTCCACCCTAGACACCGCACGCCGTTAAGGCGGCGCTCGTGTTCTGGGGTGGCCCTGCCTTTGCACCAGGGCGGCGCCTTTGCGCGGAGGCCGGTGCCCCACTCATCGGGGAGGATTTGAGTGGGGATCTGCCGGTAGGCTGGTGGCTCCTGGCGTCAGTGCCGAGGTGGAGGCGGCTCGAAAAGTCCCCGTCGGCGACGGGATCACCGCCACCGTCGGCGCTTCGGGCCTTCGGCTCTTTGTACTTGTCCTCGCCCCTCGGGTGGCGTTATGGGCGAGGGCAAGACAGCAGCTGTGCCTTCTCCCGAGGCCTGCGCCGCTGCAGAGGGAGGAACCGGAGTTCCGCTTGTAATGGCACCTCGAGTGCCGGGTTTTTTGTTCATTTCGGCTTTCGGGGCCTGAACATGTATGTAACTCCGGCACAGAGCCGTGTGTTTTCCTCATTCTCGAGCGCTAAGTCTCGCCTGTTGTTTGCCTGAACCGCTTCACCAAGCGTGAGTCGCCCCGTGTCAAGGTGACGAGTGAGGTATCCGTATCCCGGAGGCGTAGGAGTCCCTCGGCTCGGTCGGACCTGTTATCCGAGGCTCCTCTAGCTTAGTTAAAGAGACCCCTCGGCCGCTCTTCGATGAGCCGAGGCCAGGGGTAGCGATATCAGCATGAACAGAGGCGGAGTTGGCTCGAAAACGAAACCTGGTTGGCCGGAGCCTGGCCAGGTCGTCCGTTGGCTGGATCGATGTCGGGGCTGATCAGCCGAGGCTTCGGACCGAGCTGGCGCCCTCGGAAGGCGGTCGGCCGAGGCCCCGGAGGTGGCCGGCCGAGCCGTCCGCTCGGGCCGGGTTCTCGGAGAAGTCCCTGGCTGAGATCGCTCGAGCGTGGTGATGACGTCGTCCTTCGGAGCGGAGGCCTTCGGGCCGCGTCGCCATCCGAGGCTAGGTCGGGCCTTGCCGAAGGTGCTGTCGATGCGGAGGGTGTCATCGCCCTCTTCCAGCGTCAAGATCCGAGCCTGCAGGGTCAAATCGTTTTGTAGCGTGGGCTTTGCGCGGCCGTCGAGGCCAGAACACACACCCTTGCTATGTTGTAAAGCTGCGTCTCTTTTCCTCTTGTTTCAAGTATCTGGACTTTCCGTCGGTAGCAGGGATGTTAGTGCGGGCAAGAGTTGCTTCTCGCGGGAGGTGATGAGTGAGGTATCCGTATCCCGGAGGCGTGGGAGTCCCCCGGCTCGGTCGGCCTCGCCGCTTACGCGTGCTTTTACCCGTCCATGAGGCCCTGTCACCGACTCAGTCGAGAAGGCTCGAAGAATCGCTTTGACAGAAAAACTTCCGTACGTAAAGACTCGTTCGATCCGCGGAGTCACTTTATCCGAGCGCGAGTTACTTATCGCAGAAGGTGATGAGTGAGGTATCCGTATCCCGGAGGCGTAGGAGTCCCTCGGCTCGGTCAGCCTTGACTACTTACGTGTACCCCGTCGTTTCCAGGACCCACTTTTCGAAGTAGTCAAAAAGCACGAAAGATGTTCTGGTGAAAGAGATTTTTTGTTCGAGGAAAATTTTGACGCAGAGGGGTTTCCCCCCTTTTAGCCCCCGAGGGAGGGTCGGGCTTTGCCGAGGCGAGGCCGACCCTTCCTTGTTGACTAAACTTTGCGTGGGTGCGGGGTATATGAACAACTTGGAAAACATCTTAAGGGTAGAAGCGACGTAGCTGTTGGATGTTCCAAGCGTTGCCGTAGACCTCGCCTTGACTGTTGGCCAGCTTGTACGTTCCGGGCTTCAGGACCTTGGCGATGATGAACGGCCCCTCCCAGGGGGGCGTGAGCTTGTGCCTCCCTCGGGCGTCTTGCCGCAGCCGAAGCACCAGATCGCCTACTTGGAGATCTCGGGGTCGGACCCCTCGGGCGTGGTAGCGTCGCAGGGACTGCTGATACCGCGCCGAGTGTAGTAAGGCCCTGTCCCGAGCCTCGTCCAGCTGGTCCAGCGAGTCTTCTCGGTTAGCTTGGTTGCTTTCTTCGTTGTAGGCCCTCGTCCTCGGGGAGCCGTATTCCAGGTCTGTGGGCAGGATGGCCTCGGCCCCGTAGACCAGGAAGAAAGGCGTGAAACCCGTGGCTCGGCTCGGCGTCGTCCTCAGGCTCCAGACCACCGAGGGGAGTTCCTTCATCCACCGCTTCCCGAACTTGTTGAGACCGTTGTAGATCCGAGGCTTGAGCCCTTGTAGGATCATGCCATTGGCACGCTCTACTTGCCCATTCGACATGGGGTGAGCTACGGCGGCCCAGTCCACCCGGATGTTGTGATCCTCGCAAAAATCCAAGAATTTTTTGCCGGTGAACTGGGTGCCATTGTCGGTGATGATGGAGTTCGGGACCCCAAAGCGATGGATGATGTTGGTGAAGAACGCCACCGCCTGCTCGGACCTGATGCTGTTCAGGGGTCGGACCTCGATCCACTTAGAGAATTTGTCGATGGCGACCAGCAGGTGCGTGTAGCCCCGGGCGCCTTCTGCAGAGGGCCGACGAGGTCCAGACCCCACACAGCGAAGGGCCAGGTGATGGGTATCGTTTGCAGAGCCTGAGCGGGTAGGTGGGTCTGCTTTGCATAGAATTGGCACCCTTCGCAGGCGCGGACAATTCTAGTGGCGTCAGCCACCGCCGTTGGCCAGTAGAAGCCTTGGCGGAAAGCGTTCCCGACGAGGGTTCGAGGCGCTGCATGATGACCGCAAGCCCCCGAGTGTATTTCCTGCAGGAGTTCCTGACCCTCGGCGGTGGAGATGCATCGCTGCAGGATGCCCGAGGGGCTGCGGTGGTAGAGCTCCTGCTCATCGCCCAGCAGGACGAACGACTTTGCGCGTCGCGCTACCCGCCGAGCCTCGGCTTGGCCGAGGGGCAGTTCCCCTTGGCGGAGATATTGTAGGTACGGGGTTTGCCAATCTTGTTCTGGCATGACCCCGCGCTGCTCCTCCTCGACGCGCAGTGCTTCGCCCTCGGGCTCCGAGGGTTCCTCGGGCTGAGCCGAGGACGGCTCGGGCTGGGCCGAGGTCACCTCGGACGAGGCCGAGGGTGCCTCGGGCGCGTCGCCTATCTTGACGGAGGGTTGGTGCAGATCCCGGGAGAAGACGTCCGGGGGAACCGTCGTTCGCCCCGAGGCTATCTTCGCCAGCTCGTCCGCAGTCTCGTTGTAGCGCCGGGCGATGTGGTTGAGCTCGAGCCCGTAGAACCTGTCTTCCAGGCGTCGAACCTCCTCACAGTAGGCCTCCATCTTCGGATCGCAGCAGAGGGAGTTCTTCATGACTTGGTCGATGACGAGCTGCGAGTCGCCGCGCGCATCGAGGCGTCGGACCCCTAGCTCGATGGCGATTCGCAACCCGTTGATCAGAGCTTCGTACTCAGCCACATTATTGGATGCCGAGAAATGGAGGCGGAGCACGTAGCGCAGGTGCTTTCCGAGGGGCGAGACGAAGAGCAGGCCCGCGCCGGCTCCCGTCTTCATCAGCGACCCGTCGAAAAACATGGTCCAGAGCTCTGGTTGGATCGGAGCCGTTGGCAACTGGGTGTCGACCCATTCGGCTACGAAGTCCGCCAGTACCTGGGACTTGATGGCCTTCCGAGGGGCGAACGAGATTGCCTCGCCCATGATTTCCACCGCCCACTTCGCGATCCGCCCCGAGGCTTCTCGGCACTGGATGATCTCCCCCAGGGGGAAGGATGACACCACAGTCACCGGATGGGACTCGAAGTAATGTCGCAGCTTTCGCCTCGTCAGGATCACTGCATACAGCAGCTTCTGGGCTTGTGGGTAGCGGATCTTGGTCTCGGACAGCACTTCGCTGACGAAGTAAACTGGCCTCTGAATGGGCAAAGCATGCCCCTCTTCCCGCCTCTCGACCACGATCGCGGCGCTGACCACCTGAGTGGTTGCGGCGACGTAGACCAGGAGGGTTTCTCCATCAGCTGGGGGTACCAGGATGGGCGCCTGGGTGAGGAGCGCCTTCAGGTTCCCGAGGGCTTCCTCGGCCTCGGGAGTCCAAGTGAAGCGCTCGGTCTTCCTTAAGAGGCGGTACAGGGGCAGGCCTCTTTCGCCGAGGCGCGAAATGAAGCGGCTCAGGGCCGCGAGGCATCCCATGACCCTCTGTACGCCTTTTAAGTCCTTGATGGGCCCCATGTTTATGATTGCTGCGATCTTCTCCGGGTTGGCTTCGATGCCCCGCTCGGAGACGATGAATCCCAAGAGCATGCCTCGGGGCACCCCGAAGACGCATTTCTCGGGATTGAGCTTGACGCCCTTCGCCTTGAGACACCGGAATGTCAGTCCGAGGTCAGGGAGGAGGTCGGAGGCTTTCCTCGTCTTGACTACGATGTCATCGACGTAGGCCTCGACCGTGTGACCAATGTGTTCGCCGAACACATGGTTCATGCACCGCTGGTACGTTGCACCCGCGTTCCTCAAACCGAACGGCATTGTGACATAGCAGTACATGCCGAAGGGCGTGATGAAAGAAGTCGCGAGCTGGTCGGACTCTTTCATCTTGATTTGATGATACCCTGAGTAGGCATCGAGGAAAGACAGGGTTTCGCACCCTGCAGTGGAATCCACGATTTGATCGATGCGAGGTAGAGGGTAGGGGACTTTCGGACAGGCTTTGTTGAGACCAGTGTAGTCTACACACATCCGCCATTTTCCCCCTTTCTTCCTCACAAGTACAGGGTTGGCAAGCCATTCGGGATGGAATACCTCTTTGATGAACCCTGCCGCCATCAGCTTGTGGATCTCCTCGCCTATCACCCTGCGCCTTTCCTCGTCGAATCGGCGCAGAGGCTGTCTGACCGGTCGGGCTCCGGCCCGAATATCTAGCGAGTGCTCGGCGACATCCCTCAGTATGCCGGGCATGTCCGAGGGACTCCACGCAAAGACGTCGGCGTTTGCGCGGAGAAAGTCGACGAGCACTGCTTCCTATTTGGGGTCGAGCCCGGAACCGATCCGGATCTGCTTGGAGGTGTCGCCACTGGGGTCGAGAGGGACGGCCTTAACCGTCTCCGCTGGCTCGAAGTTGCCGGCATGCCGCTTCACGTCCGGCACCTCTCGGGAGAGGCTTTCCAGGTCGGCAATGAGGGCCTCGGACTCGGCGAGGGCCTCGGCGTACTCCACGCACTCCACATCGCATTCGAATGCGTGTTTGTACGTGGGGCCGACGGTGATGACCCCGTTGGGGCCCGGCATCTTGAGCTTTAGGTAGGTGTAGTTGGGGATGGCCATGAACTTCGCGTAGCATGGCCTTCCCAACACCGCGTGGTAGGTCCCTCGGAACCCGACCACTTCAAACGTCAAAGTCTCCCTTCGGAAGTTGGAGGGTGTTCCGAAGCAGACAGGAAGGTCGAGCCGTCCGAGGGGCTGGACGCGCTTCCCGGGAATGATCCCGTGGAAGGGCGCAGCGCCTGCTCGGACAGACGACAGATCGACGCGCAGGAGCCTGAGGGTCTCGGCGTAGATGATGTTGAGGCAGCTGCCCCCATCCATCAAGACCTTGGTGAGCCTGACGTCGCCGATGACGGGGTCGACGACGAGCGGGTACTTCCCCGGGCTCGGCACGTGGTCAGGGTGGTCGTCCTGGTCGAAGGTGATGGGCTTGTCGGACCAGTCTAGGTAGACTGGCGCCGCCACCTTCACCGAGCAGACCTCCCGACGCTCTTGCTTACGATGCCGAGCCGAGGCGTTTGCCGCATGCCCTCCGTAGATCATGAAGCAATCGCGGACCTCTGGGAACTCTCCTGCTTGGCGATCTTCCTTCATGCTGTCATCGTGAGCCCTGCCACCCTCTGCGGGTGGCCCGGCCCTGTGGAAGTGGCGCCGAAGCATGACGCACTCCTCGAGGGTATGCTTGACGGGCCCCTGATGGTAGGGGCACGTCTCCTTGAGCGCCTTGTCGAAGAGGTTGGCGCCTCCGGGGGGCTTTCGAGGGTTCTTGTGCTCGGCGGCGGCGACAAGGTCTGCGTCGGGAGCGTCGCGTTTCGCTTGCGACTTCCTCCCGCCTTTCTTCTTGGCGCCGCGCGGAGCAGACGTCTCGGGAGCATCTTCCGACGGGCGGCCCTGGGGCTGCTTGTCCTTTCGGAAGATGGCCTCGACCGCCTCCTGGCCGGAGGCGAACTTGGTGGCGATGTCCATCAGCTCGCTCGCCCTGGTGGGGGTCTTGCGACCCAACTTGCTCACCAGGTCGCGGCAGGTGGTGCCGGCGAGGAACGCGCCGATGACATCGGAGTCGGTGATGTTGGGCAGCTCGGTGCGCTGCTTCGAAAACCGTCGGATGTAGTCCCGAAGAGATTCTCCGGGCTGCTGTCGGCAGCTTCGGAGGTCCCAGGAATTCCCGGGGCGCACGTAGGTGCCCTGGAAATTGCCGGCGAAGGCCTGGACCAAATCCTCCCAGTTGGAGATCTGCCCCGGAGGCAGGTGCTCCAACCAAGCGCGAGCGGTGTCGGAGAGGAACAGGGGGAGGTTGCGGATGATGAGGTTATCGTCGTCCGTCCCACCCAGTTGACAGGCCAGGCGGTAGTCCGCAAGCCACAATTCCAGCCTCGTTTCCCCCGAGTACTTTGTGATAGTAGTCGGGGGTCGGAATCGGGGCGGAAACGGCGCCCGCCGAATGGCTCGGCTGAAGACCTGCGGACCGGGTGGTTCGGGCGAAGGACTTCGATCCTCCCCACTGTCGTAGCGTCCCCCACGCCTGGGGTGATAGCCTCGGCGCACCCTTTCGTCGAGGCGCGCCCGACGGTCGCGATGAGGGTGCTCGTTGCCGAGGTAGCCCGGGGCCGCAGGCTCGGTGTTGCGCGTGCGCCCGGTGTAGACCGAGGCTTCCCGCACGAGTCGGGAAGTCGCGGCACGAGGTTCCGAGGGGTATCCCTGCCTGCGAGAGGCAGAGCTCTCGGCCCGCCGGGCCGCGGCGCCTTCCAGGAGATGCTTGAGTTCTCCCTGGATTCGCCGACCCTCGGTGGTTGATGACTCCGGCATCGCGCGGAGGAGCATCGCTGCAGCGGCCAGGTCCTGACCGGTTCCGCCGGATGCGGGTGGCGGTCTGTCCCTGGCATCGTTAGCGATGCAGTGCCGGAGGCCTTGGGGCAGGTGACGTATCTCTCCGGCCGCGGGCTGGCTCGCCCATACCTGCCCGATGTTCTGGCGGATTGCCTCGAGCGCTCCTGCTCCCTCATCGAGCCCGGCCTGCGCCCCGCGGACTTGCTCGAGCTGTGGGTCGTGACCCCCCGCCGGAACGGGGACCACAGCTAGCTCCCGCGGGATGTCGGCGCGAGGCGCTGGCCTAGGGGGATCACCGTCCTCCGGACATGCCGAGACAGCCGCCTCCGGAGGGATCCCCTAGCTCGATGTGGAAACATTCGCGACTCGGGCCGCAGTCCTCGTCGCCAAGGCTGCGGCTGCCGTCGGAACAGTCGGAGAGGCAGTAGTCACATGCGGTCATGAAGTCCCGCATGGCGCTAGGGTTGCCAGATCCGGAGAAATCCCAGCAGATGCTGGGGTCGTCATCTTCCTCGGACCCAGAGGGTCCGTAGGTCGAGACACCCGTCAATCGGTCCCAAGGCGACCGTACACGAAACCCCAGAGAGGTTGCACTCGCCTCAATGTGAGCGCCCGCCAAAGCGAGGTCGCCAGGCGGGCTGAGGCCGAGTCGAAATGACGAAAGATGGGGAGCAGTCGGTACCTTTTCGTCGACGAGGAGCGACGAAGTCACGTCGGGGGCTGATCGCGCCGTCGTCTCGGGTACGAGGGCGACGTCCCGCAGGCCCTTCGTGAGTGTGCCGGCGTCGTCCGCCTGCTTGGAGTCGACGTGCTGCGGGGGGATGGCGCTCGCCTTTGCCTCGAACGCGAGGGCGACGCTTGGCGTGTCCTCCGTTGGGGCGCCGGGGATGTCGATTTGCTCGACAGCCGTCAGAGCGCGGCCTCCCGCTCGGCCTTGGTTGTCCCGCCTCCTCCTCCTCCGATGGCGAGGGAGAGGACGGGGCGAGCTCGAAAGTTGTCCTTCCCCCACGCGGGAAAGACGTCGTCGATTCCGCCGCCGGCGAGCGGGCTGTCCGCCACCATTGTCGCTGTCGCGCGGCGGTGGAAGGAGTATCATGTCGTAGTTGCCGTCGAGAGACATGAACTCGAGGTTCCCGAAACGGAGCACCGTCCCGGGTTGAAGAGGTCGTTGAAGACTGCCCATCTGGATCTTGACGGGAATGTACTCGTCAACACGCAGCGTGCCCCTACCTGGCGCGCCAACTGTCGGCGTTCCGAGACCGGGGGGTCCCCGAGCCGACGAGTGAGAGTGCCGCGTGCCCCAGCCCAGATGGGTCGAGCGCGTGGGCGAGCGTGAAGGGGGGGAACAGAGAGAGAGAGAGGTCGGCGGCCGGAGCCGGGTCGTGGGGGAGTCGGAGAAATTCTCGCGGCCTTCGTGTTCGTCCCGCGCCCAGGTCGGGTGCGCTTGCAGTAGGGGGTTACAAGCGTCCGCGCGAGGTGAGGGGAGCGGGCGGCCCCGAGAGAGCGCCTGCCCCTGCCCTTCGTCCCCGCGAGGCCAACCTTCTCTAAGAAGGCCCTGGTCCTTCCTTTTATAGTCGTAAGGAGAGGATCCAGGTGTACAAAATGGGGGTGTAGCAAGGTGCTACGTGTCTAGCGAGGGAGAGCTAGCGCCCTAAGTACATGCCAAGGTGGCAGCCGGAGAGATCTTGGCACCCTGTTGGTGTGGCGTCGTGGCTGTTGGAGAAGCAGGGAAGCTTGACGGAGTGACAGCTGTTGGAACAGCTGTGCCCTTGCTGACGTCTTCCTGCTTTCGTAAGGGAGCTGAGAGTCGCCGTCGTCACGGTCTAGTGAGGCGTCATCATTGCCTATCTGGCGGAGCTGGCCAGATGGGACGCCGGTCTTGTTCCCTGCGACCCAAGTCGGCTCAGGGCAGGGTGATGATGACGCTCCCTGTTGACGTGGCGGTCTCGTGTCCTAAGTCGGGCGTCGTGGAGGCTCCTCCGAAGCCGAGGTCGAGTCCGTCCTGCAAGACAGAGGCAGAGTCCGAGCCCTGGGTCGGGCGAGGCGGAGATCGTTCGACAGAGGCTGAGGCGGAGTCCGAGCCCTGGGTCGGGCGAGGCGGAGGTCGCCGTCTTCTGGGGCCTTAGCCCGAGTCCGAGCCCTGGGTCGGGCGGAGCGGAGTTCGCCGTCTTCCGGGACCTTAGCCCGAGTCCGAGCCCTGGGTCGGGCGGAGCGGAGTTCGCCGTCTTCCGGGACCTTAGCCCGAGTCCGAGCCCTGGGTCGGGCGGAGCGGAGTTCGCCGTCTTCCGGGGCCTTAGCCCGAGTCCGAGCCCTGGGCGAGGCGGAGCTTCCTCTGGCGATTTTGGCCAAGTCTGGCTACCCGTCAGTCTTACCTTTTGCGTTGAAGGCCCCAGGGATTTGGTCGGTAGGCGCGGTGATTTAGTCAGGGTTACTTCTTATCGAAGGCGGGGCCTCGGGCGAGCCGGTGATGCGTCTGCCGTGAAAGAGGAGACCTCAGGCGAGACGGAGTCATCTTAGGGTCGGCTGCCCTCGCCCGAGGCTAGGCTCGGGCGTGGCGTGATCAAGTCGCTTCGTATGGACTGATCCCTGACTTAATCAAACCCATCAGGCCTCTGCAGCTTTATGCTGATGGGGGTTACCAGCTGAGAATTAGGCGTCTTGAGGGTACCCCTAATTATGGTCCCCGACAAAAATGTTCATTAGTTTTTGTAACTTATTTGCAATTTATGATTGAAACGAAAATATTTTATGAATTTTTAATATTGTGGTGTTGGTTCTACAATGTCCTTGTGATTAGTAACTTTGAACTGCATGATACCAATTTAATTGGTTTTCTTTCCTACATTTGATCTATCATATACATGATTATGTATTACTTAATTTATGTGTTTGTTGGATGGTTGAGCAATTAATATTATCGGTATGAATTACCCGACAACTATCTGGTACCTATCCGAGTAGTATCCGTTATCCGTCTCTTACCCGCCCGGATTATTACCCGATCCCGTCCTGTATTCGTCTCGAATCTTAACTACTCGTATCCGGTCCCGTATCCGAGAGAAATACATTAGGGTAGGATATGGGATGACCCTATATTCGGTTGTATGCGTCCTGTTTTCATCCCTAACCGTAGCGCCCCAATTTCGTTTTCCCCCAAATCCACTCTCCGCGCTACCGCGAGTCACCTCGTCGTGGTCGACCGTCTACGGGTCCGCTCTCGCCCTCCTGGTTCGTGTTTCAGTACTCTAGTATGCTTGTGATACTCGGCGACCCTGCCAATTAAACTATACCACGCCTAGTCGTCGGGACCACCTCGATTTTCCCTTGGATCTTGCCGTCGTCGTGAGCAGAAGAACTCCGGGCCGGACTCGTGCAATTGAGGGATAGATTAGGATCTCTAGGGTAGAATTAGGTGTAGACCGAGTTAGGACACTGGTCGTTGCGTATTCCGACCGGTACAGGTTCGCTGGAGCGCGCATGCCGCCGTTCACCATCGGGGACTTGGAGTTGTGAAGAGAAAGAAGTGTGAGGGTTTAAGTGTGAATGTTAGTGAGACACGTGAATAGTGCCGCGACTTATTTATGGGTTTTTTCAAATCGCCAGGGGTCTCTGCGCAAAACCACCGGCGTGGGCACACGCGGGCGCGGGTTTCCCCTGTTGATGGGCCGGCTTGGGCTAGATTCAGCCCAGCACTATTCATTCTTTTCCCTTTTCTTTTTACTAGCAGACTTAGAAAATTGTAGGAAATTCTAGAAAAATGGTAAAAATATGGGACAAAATTTACTAAACTCCTAAATTCCTCTAGTATTGAATAAAAATAATTCTAAGATTTTTAGTCCCAACCATGAATTATTTAGTATTTAAAGATGCCTAAACCTAGACTTTTAGAATTTTAGAATAAAATTAGTAGCTCCAAAAATAGTAAAACTTTTTGGGTGAGCTTAACATGATGATTAAAATCCCTGGGTAAATTTTAGCATGCTTTCGACATTGTTTGATCCTAAACCCAAGAAAATGGCTTTCTAGGATTTAAATACCCAACCCTAATAGAGCACTAAGCTAGGAAACTCTAATGACTAGTGGGCACCGTGAAGGAAAGCTGTATTCAAGATACAACTTAGTGTGTTTCAATTGTAACTGCATATTCATAGCATCACATGAGCATTCATGTATCTGTATTGTTATGTATAGAAAACAAAGAAGTGGTAGTCGAAGAAGAAACTGCCCGACAAGCTGAAATTCCACCTGTCGAGAACAACTTCTACTTTGATATTTGTGGGACAGATCCTGAGCCTCCTACAACACAAGGCAAGCCCCGATGCATTTACCCCTTCCTTGTTATTTCAAACACTTTATCACTTGAAATGATGCATTAGGTGATAGGAGTTGAGTGTTAAACAATTGTTGCATTTTCTTCCTTGGATCTGTTTACCATTCCTTGATACCTGTTTTACTTAAAAAGTTTTCTGATGCTTAGTCTTGCCTTAGAAAACAAAATGTTTTGTTTTAAACAAAGATGATGCCTCATATGGGCTGGGAAGTTTTCAAAGAAAAGACTTGATGGTGAATCCATCATGGCTGTGATGGGTTCAACATCGGAAAAGATGTACCTCTGACAGGTACCAAATTTTGGGTTTTAAATGATAAAGACGAGACTGAGTGGGTGACTTGCACGAGAAGGAAGTCTCGGTGTAGTGTCTCCATCTGAGTCGATTAAGGATCGTGTCGATGTGGGCCTGCTGACCGAGGACCCTTTAATTGGCCACATGCCTCGTCATGGGTAAGCTTTGCCTCAATCGAATGAATACCAAAAAGTCCAACACGCAATGGGAGTGGAGAGATGGCGAGAGTAGCGTGTACCCTCTGTGGCAAGAGACTGGACGATGGTGTATTTGTGCTCTCGGTTGGCGTGAACCCGTTCTGGTCTTGAGAAACCCAGTGGTGAGTTGACATATACAAGGGTTAAGTGCTACATATGTCGTGTGGTTGGAGATCCTCAGCTGAGTATTAATCGATTTGGATCGCCGTTACTTCTCGGACATGAAGACTTGGTCACTAACTTACACGTGGCATTCCAATGAACTTAAAGGGTGATAAAAGATGGCTAGTGTAGGCCAAGTGCTTGAACTAGGATAGAAAGAATTCTAGATGCAGGTAATGACTTAACCTGATTATAAAACTGGATTTTTAAGGATCCACTGTTAATAAGCATTTCTGCAAACAGAGTCTTTGATTCTTGACCAGCTTTACCTTGAATCCCTCAAGCCAGCATATCCTTGAGAGTCTTTTCCTTTGTCGGGTAAGACTTGCGAAAGTACACTCCGTACTCAGAGTTTTCGAACCCATGTTATTGTAGGTGATGAAACAGCAGAGTTTTGTTGTTTCTGCTCAAAGGTGGTGCTAAAGGAGGAGGCCAATCAGCAAACTATTTGGGGAGGACGTGTTGCCTCCCAGTTTAAAACACTAAGCTTTTGTGTGGGAGGATGTTTTACCTCCCTGTTTTATAATAATAAGTGATGCACTCATGACACCCGGTATTGTAATAATACTCTCTCTATATATTTTATTAATGTAAATTATGTTATTGTAATCCGCTTCCGCTATTTCCATACTCTGGTTATGTGTGTAATGGCTGCGTGATGGGTGAAGCGCTCATGGGCGATATGATGATGATACAGATGACTGAACTTGTCGAGTGATTACGTGCATCTACATGGTTGTCCGAGGTCCTTAGGACAATGACATCTGTAGGTGTGCCTAATACCTTGGGAGGTTCTGGTATAGCTGGTATCGGAGCGAAGCCCGTCTCTTCAGCCATTACATAGTACTTCAAAAGAATTTTTAAACACTTACCTTAAAATATTCTTTATTCTTATCTTACCACTTTCTGGTAGTAACGTACCTTTTAAAACCGGGTAACAGAGTGCAGTATATGAGGAAGTAGGGGATCGACGCAAGATGGATCCCATAATTATTAGGTTATGCATGCATCATGTTCAAACTATACTAATAAATCTTCCTCTCTTATGGAGATATGGCGCGCACAAAAACTACCCAGTGCAAATCAACTGGGCCTCAGAGTGTGCCTCGACATCAGCTGGCATCCAGGCATGAAGGAAGCATCACTGAAAGCAACGACCCTATCGGGGAGTTGGAGGCCAGAGTGGATCGCCTCAGATCCGAACTACGCCATGGGTGTAGGGAGTGTGCGCGCGATAGTTGCCGCATTGTTGAACTACCAGCCGAAGTTAATCGTCTATAGTACGAAATTTCGGAACGCGATACGGCCATTGACTGGGCTGTCAACTCGCGCTCTTTCGCTTGGGACTATGAAGCCAAAGCTCTAGCTCGAGTAGCAGAACTTAGTGCATCCCTCGAAAATCTACAAGCGTACTGCAACACCTTGCATGAAGAAGAGCATGTATTGTATGATCGGCTGCACCCGAATGTGCCACCCGATGGGAGCTAGACCATCTGGAACACCAAATGGAGGATCTGATGAGGGGATTGACCTTTTTGAAGCCCTTCCTTCCATGAATCTTGCAGATGAATGGTCTCCTGAAGCAGGCAGCGGAACAACTAAGGTTGAAGAAGATTAGAGTAGTATAGTCTAAGTAATGTACTTATGTAAAATAAGTAAGGCAGTTGAGTTGTATAATGGGGTATGTATAATTATTATTGTTCCGCAATGAAATAAAGATGGTGTATGACATGTTATATTTCCAAATGTTTTTTTTGCCTCAGATGCCATCTCGGACCCGTGCTCATGATGGGGCAGGTACATCCTGCGGTGGGGAGGACACTCCCAATCCGCCACTGGTACCTCCTACCCTGGCCGAGGCTATCGCTGCCTTGGTCAACGCCACCGCCGACAACACACGCTTTCTGCGTGAAATGGCGGGCAACCAATTTCAACAACACGGAAGAAGAGTCCCCCCTCACGGACCACGAGATAGTACCTATCTGGAGTTCTCCAAAACCCGACCACCACTCTTCATCAAGGCAGAGGAGCCCTTGGAAGCTGATGAATGGGTGCAAGTGATGGAACATAAATTCGAGCTAATCCGATGCACCGAAGTACAGAAGCCCCTATTTGCCACTCAGCAGTTAAGAGGCGCCGCCAGCACCTGGTGGGCAAACTTTTCCACCATCCAACCTGCGGGACATCAAGTCACTTGGGAAGAGTTCAAGTTGGCATTTAGAGAACATTATGTTCTGGAGGGGGTGCTACAAATGAAGCTAGAAGAGTTCATCCGACTGAAGCAAGGGGGAGATTCTGTGATGCAGTATCTTAATAAATTCAATCACCTCTCCCAGTACGCTATTGATCACGAGGATATAGACCTAAAAAGAAGAATTGTTTTATGAGGGGACTAAATGACAGACTCCAGCGTAAGGTAACAACATGTTTGGACCTAACATACAGCAGAGTTGTCAGTACAGCACTAGCAGTTGAAGCAAAAAATGCGGGACACAGAAAATCAAAGGGATATGCGGGTGAAAGATCAACTCAGGGACCAGAAAAGAGAACAAGGTTGGTAATTCAAACTTTCAATCCAAACCGTTCTTCACCTCGCCCACCTTCATATCCATTCAAACAACCCGTATTTATTCGTCCCACTCCTACCCCGCTCCGACCAATCAGCCGAGTGCCCCTGGTACTCGTTTCCCTGGCCTTCCCAGTTCCTCTAGTGGTTTCTTCAATTGTGGAAAGTCCGGACATTTCATCAAGGACTGCCCATATCTGAAGCAAAATAAAATCCAATTTTCAGCAGACTTCTGGGAACTCAAAGCAAGGAAAGGGGAACACAACCAACTCTTCAACGGGCAAAAATTTCAAGAAAACTGGACGGGTCTATTATACCCAGGTGGCTACTACACCGGAAGGCAAACCGATGATGATGGGTACGTTCCTCGTTGCCAACCACCCAGCGGTTATCCTTTTCGATTCTGGTGCATCACATACCTTGATAAGCAAGGCTTTTATGGAGAAACATTGCATACATTGCACTGAATCAAGGGAGAGATTTGTTATCCACTCACCTGGGGCCCGAATATTTACTAAGGAAGTAGCCTTCCACATACCCGTAACTTTGGTCGGACGGGAATTCCTTACAAATATGATTGTTATAAAGGGGCAAGATATAGATGTGATCGTGGGAATGAATTGGTTAGACCAGAATAAAGCCATCATCAATACGGACCAAAGGACCATTAAGTTAATTTATGGTCATGAAGAAGTCCAATTGTCCATCTCTATAGTCGTCCCAGTCAAAGCATTTGGACAAGTTTTTGAGACCATAGTACAAGAAATTCAGGATATTCCAATGGTATGTGAATTTTTGGATGTTTTTCCCGAAGACTTGCCCGGATTGCCTTCTGAAAGGGATGTGGAATTTGTGATTGAATTGAAGCCCGGTACGTCTCCCATTTCCAGAAGGTCGTATCGCATGCCACCTAATGAACTGGCAGAACTCAAGACTCAACTACAAGACTTGTTGGAGAAAGGGTTCATTAGACCAAGTTCATCACCATGGGGATGTCCAGCAATTTTCGTCAAGAAGAAGGATCAGACACTTCGAATGTGCATAGACTATAGACCCCTCATTGAGGTTACCATCAAGAACAAGTATCCTCTTCCTCGGATCGATATTTTATTCGATCAACTTACTAGAGCCCAGGTATTCTCCAAGATTGATCTCAGATCGGGCTATCATCAGATCCGTATTCGACCCGAGGATATACCCAAAACCGCATTCACTACGCGATATGGATTATTTGAATATCTGGTCATGTCTTTCGGATTAACCAATGCTCCAGCCCACTTCACATACTTAATGAACTCGGTATTCATGCCTGAGTTAGACAAGTTTGTGGTGGTCTTTATTAATGACATTTTGATCTATTCCAAAGATGAAGAGGAACATGCAAAGCACTTGCGGATCGTGCTAACGCGCTTAAGGGAACATCAGTTGTATGCCAAATTTAGCAAATGCACATTTTGGTTGGAGAAAATCCAGTTTCTTGGACATGTATTGTCTGCTAAAGGGATTGCGGTCGATCCCAGCAAAGTCAAGGACATTTTAGAATGGAACTCACCTACTAAAGTACATCAAGTTTGGAGTTTCCTTGGACTGGCTGGATATTACCGCAGATTCATTCCAGATTTCTCCAAGATTGTTAAACCCATTACGAGTTTATTGAAGAATGATACAAAATTTGATTGGTCCTCAAAATGCAATGAAGCCTTTGAGCAGCTGAAAGTGTTGTTAACCACTGCACCGGTGTTGGCCCGACCGGATATTGAAAAGCCTTTTGATGTGTATTGTGACGCGTCAGGCAGTGGGCTTGGATGTGTCTTGATGCAAGAAGGGTGAGTTATAGCATATGCTTCAAGGCAGCTGCGCCGGCATAAAGAACACTACCCAACTCATGACTTGGAACTAGCTGCAGTCGTTCATGCCCTCAAGATTTGGTGTCATTATCTGCTGGGTAATACCTACCATTTGTATACGGATCACAAAAGTTTGAAGTATATCTTTACCCAGTCATAACTAAATATGAGATAGAGAAGGTGGCTTGAGCTGATCAAAGATTATGACTTGGAAATCCATTATCACCCAAGAAAAGCCAATGTGGTGGCAGATGCTTTAAGTCGCAAGACTTTTTGTCATTGTCTTACAGTAAGAGCACCTGACACCACTATATGTCAAGAAATGGAGAAGTTGAATCTGGGGATAGTGCAGCACGGAATTTTGACAAATGTGAAGCTCGAGTCAGTTCTTCTATAAAGAATTATTGACGCTCAAAGAACAGATAAGGGTATGAAGTACATTCATGAGAAAATGGAAGTCGGCAAGGCAAATTGCTTCAGAAAAGATAATCAAGGAGTAATATGGTTTAAAAATCGCATAGTAGTGCCAAAGGATGTTGAAGTCCGCCAACAAATACTGGACAAAGCTCATCTTAGTCGATATTCCATTCATCCGGGGAGTACTAAGATGTATCAAGACTTAAAGCAACATTATTGGTGGACTAAAATGAAGATTGAAATTGCACGCTATATGGCAAAGTGTGACACCTGCAGACGGGTTAAGGCCATACATATGAAGGCTGCTGGGCCATTACAACCTTTCCCCATTCCAACCTGGAAATGGGAAAATATTAGTATGGATTTCATTGTGGGATTACCCAGGACAACTAAAGGATTTGATTCTATCTGGGTTATAGTTGGTCGGCTTACAAAGATAGCACATTTTCTTCCTATTAAAATAGATCACCCAGTTGATGTCTATGCCCAGTTATACATTGCTCGTATCCTCAGTTTGCATGGAGTTCCGAAGACAATAGTGTCAGACCGAGACCACAATTTGTATCCAAGTTCTGGAGTGAACTACACAAATCCTTGGGTACCAAATTACTCCACTGTTTGGCTTATCATCCTCAAACAAGTGGACAAACTAAGAGAGTAAATCAGATACTTGAAGATATGCAACGGGTATGTGTCCTGGAATTTCCACAAAAGTGGGATGATTGTCTGCCATTGGCAGAGTTTTCTTATAATAATTGTTATCAAGAAAGCATTAAGATGGCACCGTTTGAAGCACTGTACGGACGATGATGTCGAACACCCTTAAATTGTCTGAACCGGGAGAACGGTGTTTTTTCAGGCCTGACTTGGTCAAAGAAACAGAGGAAAAAGTCCAACGGATAAAACACTACTTGAAAGAAGCTCAAGCTCGACAGAAAAGCTATGCGGATAAACGACACCGACCTTTGGTCTTTCAAGTCAAGGATTGTGTATACCTGAAAGTATCACCGATGAAGGGTGTTAATCGGTGCGGGGTAAAAGGAAAGTTGGCACCCCGATATATTGCCTTGTTTCTCATTCTTGAACAATGTGGACAAGTAGCGTACATACTTCAACTGCATGAAACATTATCTGTAGTACATAATGTGTTGCATGTGTCCCAATTGAAGAAATGCCTTCGGAATCCTGATCAAACCATTTATGTGGTGGATGTCACTTTAGAACCAGACTTGACTTATTCGGAACATCCTATTCGAGTTCTAGATCAAAAGGACAGAATCACCCGAAAAAGGACTCTTAAATTCTTTAAGGTACAATGGAACCAGCACACTGAAGACGAAGCTACCTGGGAGACTCAAGATTTCTTGGAGAAAAATTTTCCTAGGTTTTTAGCTTCATGTAACCTGTAAGATTTGTGTATCTTCTTGTAAAGTTGGAATAAACCACATACCACCCCTGCTCTATAAGATAAATAAGGAAATAAAGATGTGACGTGTTTCCTTTTCCACTACTTACCCTAGGACCTTAAATCTCGAGACAAGATTCTTTTATGGGGGGGAAGGATGTAACGCCCCTGGTGTTACTAGCACTAAAACTTGAGCATGGCATCATATGCATTGACATTTCATTTTGTTTGTTACACCTAGAATGCATCCACTAGGTAAAACTTCAAAACAAGTGGGATGTAGTGACTTGGAGTATTCCTAACTCTAAGGTAGGGTACTCAACCCTAGGATTAGGGCATATGGGTAAAAGTGAAGCCAAAATGAGTAATACCTCAAAAGTCATTATAAATATTCATAAGGTATCAAGTTTTATGGATTTGAGTGCCACAAAAACCCTAGAGTGCTCAAAACTCTAAAAAGAACCCTAGAAAACCCTAATTTGTACCCTAGGGGGTGATTTCAAATTCTATACACTTTCGGACCAAAATGTAAATATCAAAGTGGTAGAACATCAAAAACCAAGAAACTTTTACATTGGAGGATTTTCAAGTAGTATGGGGCAATTTGGACTTAACTGTAAAAGTCCCAAGGACACCCATGTGTTGAACTATGAAATTTCAGTGAGATTAGGCTGACTTTGGAGCCTTGTATTTCTTAATTCATGAGGATTTTGCACTAGGTAAATACATCAAACTTGTAGAGATATGATAGGAGTACAACTTTGATTAAGTGACTAAGCATTGGTGCTGTACAAAAATTGGGGATAAATGGAATTAAAGTCTGGCTGTCAGTCAGCCCTGAAACTGAATCTGGACTAACAGTGAACTGGGACAGACTTTGGGAGCAATTTCGAGTAGGATCCAGTGAGTATTGGATTATGGTTGCTATAGCAAAATCAAAGCTGGATTATAGAGCAACAACTTTGCTACAGATGGATGATTAAGTTGCCACACAAAAATTGAAGAACCAAGCACTACAAGTCGCTCTGTCAGAACAACTGAGGAAGAGCGTGATGGTACAATAACTAAATCAGATCGCCAGGTTCAGTGCACCGCCGCCGGTGATCCCGCGCCGCGATCCTCACCGGCGCTGTGATTCGTGCCCAATGGCACGTGGATAATGACTCAGGGTAAAAGATCTTGCGCAAGGGATGAAGTCAGGGCACTGTGGCCGCCCTGTCGTCGTACCCACTTGCGCTGCGATGTGGCTAGACGATCATCGCCATGGAGATCGCCGTTCACTGCGAGTGTGCCACGCCGTAGTCGATTCACCACGTCGTCGCAAGCTGTAAGGAGTCAGTAGTGACCGCCGTAGATAGTTAACCTGTGAACGCCAAGTTAGCTGCCTCCAGTGATTCCTCCCCCTTCTCACCGCGAGTGCTTCCCCGTCCAAATTCGCCCTCCTTGCAACCGTCCTCTATAAATTGATGCCTCGGCCTATTCTGTCTACTTGTTACGAACCCAGAGCACTAGCCCTCGCCTCCGATCATCCACAGTAGCGCCCCAATTTCGTTCCCCCCCAAATCCACTCTCCGCGCCACCGCGAGTCACCTCGTCGTGGTCGGCCGTCTACAGGTCCGCTCTTGCCCTCCTGGTTCGTGTTTCAATACTCTAGTATGCTTGTGATACTCGACAACCTCACCAATTAAACTATACCGCGCCTAGTCGTCGGGAACACCTCTCGGATCTTGTCGTTGTCATGAGCAGAAGAACTCTGGGCCGGACTCGTGCAATTGAGTGATAGATTTGGATCACCAGGGGTGGAATTAGGTGTAGACCAAGTTAGGACACTGGTCGTTGCGTAGTCCGGCCGATACAGGTTCGCCGGAGCGTGTCGCCTTTCACCGTCGGGGACTTAGAGTTGTGAAGAGAAAGAAGTGTGAAGGTTTAAGTGTGAATGTTAGTCAGACACGTGAATAGTGTCGCAGCTTCTTTACGAGTTTTTCAAATCGCTAGGGGTCTCTGCGCAAAACCACCGGCGTGGGCGCGTGCAGGCGAAAGTTTCCCCTGTTGATGGGTCGGCTTGGGCTGGATTCAGCCCAACACTATTCATTCTTTTCCCTTCTCTTTTTACTGTCAGACTTGGAAAATTGTAGGAAATTCTACAAAAATGGTAAAAATAAGGGACTAATTTTACTAAACTCTAAAATTTCTCTAGTATTTAATAAAAATAGTTCCAAGATTTTTAGTCCTAACCATGAATTATTTAGCATTTAAAGATGCCTAAATGTAGCCTTTTAGAATTAAATTAGTAGCTCCAAAAATAGTAAAACTTTTTGGGTGAGCTTAACATGATGATTGAAACCCTTGGGTAAAGTTTAGCATGCTTTGGATATTATTTGATCCCAAACCCAAGAAACTAGCTTTCTAGGATTTAAATACCCAACCCTAATAGAGCACTAAGCTAGGAAACTCTAATGACTAGTGGGAACCGTGAAGGAAAGTTGTATTCAAGATACAACTTAGTGTGTTTCAATTGTAACTGCATATTCATAGCATCACATGAGCATTCATGTATATGTATTGTTATGTATAGAAAACGAAGAAGTGGTAGTCGAAGAAGAAACTGCCCCACAAGCTGAAATTCCACATGTCGAGAACAACTTTTACTTTGATATTTGTGGGACAGATCCTGAGCCTCCTACAACACAAGGAAAGCCCCGGTGCATTTACCCCTTCGTTGTTATTTCAAACACTTTATCACTTGAAATGATGCATTAGGCGATAGGAGTTGAGTGCTAAACAATTGTTGCATTTCCTCCCTTGGATCTGTTTACCATTCCTGGATACCTGTTTTACTTAAAAAGTTTTCTGATGCTTAGTCTTGCCTTAGAAAATAAAATGTTTTGTTTTAAACAAAGATGATGCCTCAAATGGGATGGGAAGTTTTCAAAGAAAAGACTTGATGGTGAATCCATCATGGCTGTGATTCAACATCGGAAAAGATGTACCTCTGACAGGTACCAAAATTTGGGTTTTAAATGATAAAGATGAGACCGGGCGGGTGACTTGCACGAGAAGGAAATCTCGATGTAGTGTCTCCGTCTGAGTCGATTAGGACCGTGTCGATGTGGGCCTGCTGACTGAGGACCCTTTAACTGGCCACATGCCTCGTCATGGGTAAGCTTTGCCTCGGTCGGATCAAAACCAGAAAGGCCAACACACAATGGGAGTGGAGAGATGGCAAGAGTAGCGTGTACCCTCCGTGGCAAGAGGCTGGACGGTGGTGTATCTGTGCTCTCGGTTGGCGTGAACCCGTTCTGGCCTTGAGAAACCCGGTGGCGAATTGACATATGCAAGGGTTAAGTGCTACATATGTCGTGTGGTAAGGATTTATGCAAACAGTGTCTTTGATTCTTGACCAGCTTTACCTTGAATCCCTCAAGCCAGCATATCCTTGAGAGTCTTTTCCTTTGTCGGGTAAGACTTGCGAAAGTACACTCCGTACTCAGGGTTTTCGAACCCATGTTGTTGTAGGTGATGAAACAACGGAGTTTTGCTGTTTCTGCTCAAAGGTGGTGCCAAAGGAGGAGACCAATCAGTAAACTGTTTGGGGAGGACGTGTTGCCTCCCAGTTTAAAACACTAAGCTTTTGTGTGGGAGGATGTTTTACCTCCCTGTTTTGTAATAATAAGTGATGCACTCATGACATCCGGTATTGTAATAATACTCTCTACTATATTTTCTTAATGTAAATTATGTTATTGTAATCCGCTTCCGCTATTTCCATACTCTGACTATGTGTGTAATGCCTGTGTGATGGGTTAAACGCTCTTGGGCGATATGAAGATAATACATATGACCGAACTTGTCGAGTGATTACGTGCATCTACATGGTTGTCTGAGGTAATTAGGACAAGGACATCTGTAGGTGGGCCTAATACCTTGAGAGGTTCTACTCTAAATTTCTTTCTAAGTTTCTACCAAATTTAGGTGTTACCCTTGTATCTCTCCCTAGCCTCTCTCTCTTTTCCTTTTGAATAGATTTAGCTTAATTAGTGAGGGATTGATTATTTATTTTTGTCAAAACATTACGAGTCATGAAATGTTGCATCATGCTGAGCTTAAATATTCTTTGAATTGTTGCCCATGTTTGAATTAGTTTGAATTTGAAACTTGGTTTGAATTTGAATTGAAAATCCTAGAGAAAATAAAATAGAAAAGCAATTAGAAATTCCCTGGAAAAAGAGAAAACCATTTCAGCCCAAACCGGCCCAGCTCGGCCCAGCCACGCCGCGCGCCCGCGCGCCCGCGCCGCCTGACAGGTGGGTCCCACCTATCAGCGGCAGTTTCTCTCCGCGCGTGCTTCCTCCCCCTCTCCCTCTTCCCAGTGGGGCCGCTCGCCTGTGCGCCCCTTTCCCTCTCTGCCTCGCGGGCCCGCCTCATCAGCGCGCCGAGCCGTTTCCCCTGTGCGCCCGCTCCCTCTCGCTGCGCCATGGGACCGCCCTGTCAGCTCCGCCTTCCCCACGAACCGCCATGGACCAGCACGCATGCATGCCGAGATCCCTGGCCACGTCGCCTGCCCACGTGCCCCAACTCCCTTTTGAGCTCCACCCGTACCCGCACTCGCTCTCCCGTCCCATTTCGCGCAGGCTCGCCCTCTCTCGTGCTCTACCCTCGCTGCTCGACCTTGCCAGAGACCCGCGCCCACCGTGTCGGTCACCCAGCCCGCTAGAAGCCGCGCCAAGCGACCTCGAGCTTCGCCTCGAGGTGAGACATCCGTTCCCATGCTCGGTTTTCCCTAGTTCTGCTTTGTCGTCAACCAATTCGGCTTCGCCGGAGTTCGACCGCGGCAGTCCGCCGCACCCGCTCGGTGAGTGGCCGAATTAGCCCAGTCCGGTGCCCCTGCATTGGTCCCTGATGCTCCCCTCACCCTGCCATAGTTAGTCCAAGCCCTAGCGCACCCTAGATCCCCTCTCCCCGGTCGCGATTCCTCGCCGGAGTTGCCCCGACCCGCCCAGAGCTTTTCCTCTGCCATTCTCCCCTCTCTTACCCCGGTCTCATGACCGAAGCCCCCTCAGCGTGTTTGCCGAGCCCTCCTCGTCATTTCTGGACTGCCCCGGCGACCCCGGAACCGCTGTAGCCCGCACCCGCCCGAGCTCCGGCGACCTCACTACTGTGAGCTGGAGCGGCGCCGCCCGTAGCCATAAACCCTCCCGGTGTTGATCTCCACTGTTTGATTCCGATCGCACAACCCAGATCATGGGATACCACTTCGTGCACGCGCGCCCTACGCCCGGACCCATATGTCGGTCGCCTGTGCCCCTGGCACCGGGCCCGACTGGTCAGTTCGCCTCCCCGCCCTCGATCGCTGTCCGCCCTGGCCCGCTGGTCAGTGCATGCCCGTGCTCGCGTCCGCGCGCTCACCCGCGGATCTGTTCTCGACCGCTGATCTCAGATCCGATGGCCGAGAAAGCCTGATACCCCTTCGCTTGGTAAAATTGTTAAAGAAACCCTCGGTTTGTTTGAAATCAACCCATCGTCCCTGGTTTTCACACACAGGTCCCTGTAATCTTGCAGATTGAACCCTAGGTTTTTAAATAATCACAGAATTGGGCCTAATTTCATATTTCAAACTTCAAAACTTTTTTTATTTCATATCTTTTGCATATGAACTCCAAATTGAATGATTCAAATTGCAAAATGTTCATAGGAATATTCTCTTTTCAAATAAATTATGTTCATTCAGAGTCTGTACACTCTAATTTTGTGTCTAATTATAGGTTGGTGTGTGTATTGATTTATTCACTTAATAAAATAAATAAAAAGGAAACTCTGGTGGTAAATAGATGTTTAATATTTTGAAGATAATAATATGTGATTTATGAACTTATCTTTGGTTTCAATTTGATATCTCATTAAAGTAAGTAGAGTTAGGTTATGTAATCGTGGACAACACTTAAAGAATAATCAACTACTAAATGAGATTAGTTCACCCTATAATTTAACACTCCCTTTTGAGTTTATACTTTTCCTTTTGAGATGTGTTCCAATGTTTGTACATGATTGATGTGCTGTTTATTTGTCATTTACCAAATGTATTGAATGTACGATCACTTTATTTAGACAACGAGCAGCCCGTGGTTCCTGAGTGTGTTGCCAAAGATCTTTCTGAGCAACAACCTGATGAAGGCAAGTGTCCTCTGATCTATTATGTCCTACATACTTTATAATTCACTATCCCGCATTACATTATTGAAACCTAAGGATTGAATAGTCTATATTTACTTATCCTTGTTTACCTTTTTGGGTTAATCATGGTTAGCTTATGCTATTGCTTCAACTTAATCAATGAACATGATGTGAACATTTATGATACGATGATGTTATCCCGATGATGATATTGTGATACTCTAGGGGACTCAGGCCATTTTCCTGAGTACCTCTTCGTAAGGACCTGTTCATGGAGTGGCCACCCGGGATAACAGTGCAACCATGAGGGTGGAATGGGACGCCCTTAGCTGATTAATTAGATAAACCTGGGGTGTAGTTGGCTTTGCTTGAGGGCCATCAATAGGGGTCGGGGCATGGTGCTCGCTCTATCAAGGGGGGGTGCAGAGGTTCATTCGATTTGGTTTTGTTAGTCACCCACCTTGGGGAGGTGTACTGCGTTTGTACGACTGGCGAAACCTAACGAGCAGCTATGCACTAGGGGAGTATTTGTAAAGGATACGTAGTGAGACCCTGCTAGGTCACCTTGGTAGTGATCAATGGGGAGTCATGATCCCCGGGCAGAATGGGAATCACGACTCGTGGGTAAAGTGTGCAACCTCTGCAGAGTGTTAGAAACTGGTATATCAGCTGAGCTCATGGTTAAGAGCAGCCTTGGGATCCTCTTTGATTAGAAGAACTTTGGTTATTATTTTTATGATGATGGTTAACAATGTTGGTTATAATTTTGATCTCTGGTACTTCCTCTTGGAGGAGGTACATTTGGGTAATAATTGGGTTATTACTAAAACTTGGCTCTACTAATAGTAATAAATACTTGACCAACTAAATGCAACTGCTTAACCTTAAGCCCATATACAACTAGTCCACTTTAGCCAAACGAGACATTTGCTGAGTACGTTGATGTGTACTCACCCTTGCTTTACAAACCACCCCACCCCAGATTGTCCCCACTGTACTCAGTGCTCAGGAGGAGATGCTGGCAACATGGAGGACTTTGAGGAGTTTCAGGACTAAGATGAGTTCTAGTTTATTTTAATGGCAAACCCCCAGTCAGCTGCCTGTGTAGGCCTTATCTACTACGTTACGTATTTCCGTACTTTGATGATATTAATGACTATGCTATGTATTAGACTATGTGGATGTCTTGGACATCATATTATAATAAAAGTACCTTTCCTCTATTTACTTTGAGCAATGTGTGATGATGTCCAATTATGTAATCACTGTGTACATGAGTTTCTGATGCTAGCACGTACATGGTTCGCATTCGGTTTACCTTCCAAAACCGGGTGTGACATAAGTGATATCAAAGCCTTGCTGACTGTAGGACCGCTAACCTAGACTAGAATGGTCGCCCTAAGGACTATAGACCCCTACTCTTACCTTGATCTTTAGTGTCATTTCAAAAGTTGGCCATCTTGACCAATTCTATGTTATTACTCACCTGACTGCCGTGTTGCTGTCCTAAAAATCTGCAAATGCGCAATTAATTGTTTTGTTCACCCTTTGACTAAAAATGCTTAGTTAGCACTTAACGGACTTAGACTTGTAATGTCTAAACTTAAGTTAACATGTGTCCTTGATTAATGTGCTTGCTTGTTGTAGTTGGCTGTGGATAGGAGTTCCGTAGTTATTGATGCCTAGGTACTCTGTGAAACTTGTGTGGTTTGGGATGCTTTTGTACAATCACTAGAAGAACTAATGAAAAGCCGTATCCAAATAAATAAAATGCGCGTACTTGTGATGTCGTAATTGTGTTGCGTAAATATACAAAATGTTTGTCGTCTTTTTAGTGGTGTTAATGTTGTGCGCTCGATGACATGTAGTTAGCTAATGCTAGTGTGTGTGGTTGCTTATGAGGTCTCACTACTTAGTTTTTAATTCGCTAACATGTACTTAAAGTATCTTGTGCTAATTCATTATATTCATACATATGCATCTTGCATCCCATTTAGGACCGAGAGAGGATGCTCATGCAAGTGATGTGGTGCCACCCACAAGATGCAATCGGTGGACGACCCAAGGAAGGATGGACTTAACCAGTGGATGCTCGCCAAGCGAGCACCTTCCCCAGCAGACACTATCTAAGTGTTAAATTCAAGGCAAGCCCCGGTTTTATGCATAACCGTTATATATGCTATTTTACTACACTTAATGTTTGTAGGCTTGTACTGTGCACTTAAGTGTAGGAGTTGACTGAAAACCCTAGTTGCATGAACTCATGATTCCTTTTGAGATGGATACTAGTATGCTAGGTCGAGTAGCTGCTTTACTAATTAGGGATCTCGGTAGAAGTCGAGTGATTTTTCTAGCACTCGCACGAGGTCAGGAATTGATTGTATCCATTTTTATATCGGAATGATGATGGTCTGTGGACAACGGTCCATGGGGATGCGTTGTCTACAAGACGGAAATGGAAATAAGGATTAAGGTGTGGTACCGTGTGTCAAGCGTTTGAACGTACTAAACATATGCCGAGAAATATGGTAAATCGGTAAGCCTAGTACCTGAGTGAACCTGGCAGCAGACTTTACCCCTCACGCGACCTGAGACGTGGTCTCCCATTCCGGTTATGGTAGGTACAAGTGTGGTCACTGCAGGACGACACTCGGGGTCAGTGAGGCATTGGACGCCAAGGCGGTGAGCCCTGTTCTGTTGATGGGGAATCGATGGGGACGGTTGATGTGTGTGGGGACGGAGTGCCTCGCCATGTCGTGTGTTTAGGTTTACCTTGCAAGGATAAAAACTCGATTCGAATCGTCTGCTTCTCGCAGCTAATGAGACTGCTTGATCCATGCTGCTACATTGAGTAATAAGTGGAAATGAGGTGACTGGCAAAAGATGTTGATTGGTAAAAATGTTTGATACCATGTATGATTAGCTAGGTACACATCTAGTCTAAAGGATTCTACTAAAACTTGAAAAGCTAAAACTTGATTTTAGACTCAGCTAGTGCTTTTGGCAAATCAAACCCCTCAGCCAAACAGTTGCATGTCTAGAGGTAGAGGAGTAGACTCCTCACACCGGGTAAGTCTAGCTGAGTATTAGTATACTCAGCCTTGCTTATGGCATAATTTTTGCAGGTACCTCCTTGTTTTGGTTGATGGTGTGACTTGGCCTTCATCCCTGCCACCGGGATAGACGGTCGAGAGGCTTATTGCTTTTGCAGGAGAGGACCAGGAGGAGTAGTGTGGCCAGGCTTTGCCATGTTACTCGATTTTCTCCGTTAGTTATTTCCGCTGCATTAAAATTTATGGTTATTATTCCTGAAACTCCTTTAATGTAATCACTAATGATACTCCTTAAATTTGTGGTATTATGCTTTATTGTATTTCTATGTGCCTCACCTTCGAGTGAGCTAGTGGTATTCGATCCTGGTTAAGTGGCTTTATCGGACTACATCCGAGGGACTGACGGTTTATTCCTATTTAAGTGTGGTCTAGCCTCTAAGGCGGGACTTAGGCACTTAAGTTGGAATAATTCAGGCGGTTCCGCCACAAATAATAACACCCACGATGCAATGCATATGACAAATTAAGTTTAGTTCCATAGATTACTCATGTGATGGTCCGAGCTGCTCATGAACATGAGCACAGCTGATATACCAGTTTTACACTATGCAGAAGTTGCACATCTTTACCCACAAGTCGTGTTACCCATTTGCCAAGGGATCGCGGCTTCCCATTCATCTTTGCCGAGGAGATGAGGCAGGGTACCACTACGAGGCCTTTACAAATTTCCACTAGCTCCTGAAAACCCGCTATGGTTTCTGAGAAGGGCAATATAGGAATCCCTTGTCCGAAAAGCCATCGTAGCATAATCGACCCGAGAACCTCCCTATATGTAGCTCCTCTAACGCCCTTGCCTCTTTCGGGTAAGGTAGTCTTCCACTAGCTTTCCTAATTAGTCATCCAAGGGCGTCCCATACCACCCTTGTGGTAGCACTGTTTTCCCGGGTGTTCGCTCCATGTTCCAATTAACACAATGATCTTGTCGTGAACAATAATTAAAACAACAGTATAACTGGAACATGATCATATCGTAGCATTAATTTCCCAAAACCATGTAGAGCAATAGCAAAACTACCCAATAGTGCTTCTGTTTGCATGGTAGGGGAGAAACAATGATAGGGAAACCTATTGGGTCCCATCAAATTAACCTGAGCATGTCACAGTGATTAACAGGAACATTATTAGGTAAAGAAAAGTGATCAAGGTCCCAACTTGCCTTAGACTCTAGATTCTAGGTACCAAGTTGGTCTTCAGATTCTCGTCTCCTCACCGCTATTCGTAGCAATACATACAAATAGACAAGGATCACATAAAAATAACAGTACACCAAACATGAGAACAAACAATGTAAAATATTCTACTCGATCATACGAGATCGTAGATTCAAGAATCACTAAATTCAGAGTTGCGGTTAAAGAGTTATGGTTTTTTTGAAGATTTAGGTGATTAGATAGTGAGAATATAGATCCTATAATAATTAATATAAATCTTGTGAGAAAATATTACGAATGAATACTAATCAATTTGTAATCTAAGTTATAACTTGGGCAATGACCATATCCTAGTTTGATCATAATTATGGATAGATTAAACAAGAATAATCTACTATATCATAGGTTAAATAGTATATATAAAATTTGTGGGACAAGGCCACAAGATATTGTTTACTGTGTAGGCAACTTTATTACAAAACTAATGCAACTTGAACGGCTTAAATCGGAGTTAAAACAAATAAGTTATGAATTTTCTAAGGTCACAATATTTATTTTTATACTAAAAATGGTTCTCAATATTCATTTCATTAACTTTATTTCGACCCGTGGACTTTGGCTACTATTTCCTAAGACCGCAGGGTCATTTTTACAAATTTGTGGAGCATTATGTAGTGATCTATACATAGGGATGGACTGCGGGTTGGTTTCATAAAAGCACAGGGTCTCTTTTGCAACTTTGCAAAGCCGAAGCGGCATCGGCTAATCCCGGTCGCTGGATCTAAAATCTACGACCCAGATTTTATGAAGCCTCGACCTCATCACATCCACCCGATTTAAATCGAACGACAGTCACACTCGGGTTTCGGGGCACCAAGACCCAGACGCGAACATAATCACCAGGTGTGCTGGGACCAAGTCTGACACATATGATGAATAGTGGTATAGAAACGAATGTCACATCTTTACTATATAATAGGAGTTCTGTACACAATAAATAAATAATTACATCATAAGGAGACAACGATCTAGCAACCTAAAGTTGACTGGGAGACGACGACCTAGACCTCTCACGAACTCGTCACATCATCGTGCATGCGGCTCATCCTGCGGTACCTGTTCTTGACCTGTGGGAGGTGTGAGACAGCAAGAGTGAGCTCACATACGTTCATCGCTCAATATGTTGTGGGGAATAATGTGCATGAACTCGCCAAAGGTGGGAGCTCACGTGAAGTGTAAGGCTTACCAAAGAGGATGGTTAGAGCTGAGCATTGCTTTTAAAGTTGGTCAAAATTTTATCAGCAATTACTAAGTATAAGTAAATATCAACCCAATTAAGTAGTAGAACAAAAGTGATAACAACACCCGCAATGCAATGCATATGACAAATTGAATTTAGTTCCATAAATTAATCATGCATGTGAGGGTCTGAGCTGCTTGTGACCTGAGCACGGCTGATATACCAGTTTTACACTCTGCAGAGGTTGCACATCTTTACCCACAAGTCATTTTACCCATCTGCCAAGGGATAGCGACTCTCATACACCTCTACCTAGGAGGCGGGGCAGGGTAACACTACGAGGCCTTTACAAAGTTCCACTAGCTTCAGAAAACCCGCTACAGTTTGTAGGAAGCTCCAATGCAGGGACCCCTCGCCTGACCGCCATCGCAGCAAAATCAACCCAAGGGTCTCCCTACACTGACCACTCCCCTACTACCCTTGCCCCTTTCGAGTAAGGTAGTCCTCCACTAGCTTTCCTAATTAGTCAGCCAAGGGTGTCCCATACCACCCTTGTGGTAGCACTATTTTCCCGGGTGGTCACTCCATGTTCCAATTAACATAATGATCTTATCATGAACAATAAATAACAATTGATAATAAAAGTATGATAATGAATAATGTGTATCTCTATACCTAAAACCACATATAGCAATAGCAGGTACTACCCAAGAATTCAGTGGTAAACAAGGTATAAAGATAGTCAAAATAGGGTAACCTATTGGGTCCCATCAAAATTAACCTATGCAGATCATTATGATTAATAAGAACATGAATGGGTAAATGAAGTGAGCAAGGGCACAACTTTCTTAGGACTTGAGATTCCAGGTACTAGGATGAAATTCAGGTGACTAGTGACCTCGCGCTAGTCGTAGAAATACCAACAAACATGGTATAGACAAAATTAACATCACACCAAACATAAGAACAAACTGAATAATAATGATCTATGCGAATCTACGAGATCGTGGGAACGAGAATCACTAAATTCGGAGATATGGTTTAAGAGTTATGATATTCGGAAGCTTAATGTGATTTAAATATTAAACTATATTATAATTTGGTTAATATACATCATATGAAAAACTATACTCCAAATAGTTAAGTAAACTTCAATCCAGATTATAACTTATTTATGAATCATATTACAGTCAAATCACTATCATGGTCTAGTTTAACTTTGGTTAAAAGGTATAATCTACTGAACATAGGCTAAACTAATATCTAATTATAAAATATGTTCTATGGTACAATTAATTTTGCCACTATGTAGACAATATTTTATGAAGCTAACGCAATTTGAATGGACCAAATCGGAGTTACGGTTGTCAAGTTACGATTTTCTGAAGTTATTAAATACTTAGTATATAATAAATCAAGTGGATAATTTTTAACTAGGTTTCATGACTAAACACGGTTACTAGAGAATAAAAAATATTATTACAACTCTAATGCTACTGGAATGAATTAATTTGGAATTAAAATGGATTTAATACGAGTTAAACAAGTTTCTTGATTTATTTTTAAACTAAAAAGCATTTTCTGAATTATTTTATCCCTTTTATTCAACACCTGGGTTGCGGACACAATTTCTGGAAAGTTTAGTGTGCACTTTATAAAAACCAGGGGCCTATACCGAATTACTTAACATGGAAAGGGATGGCGGGTTTATTCTTAATAACGCGAGGGGCCCTTATGCAAAGATGCAGCAGCGAAGGGGTATGAAGCATCCAGGGCCGCCAGATTAGAAGTCTATGGCCACGATTAGAACCACCACGGATCGGATCGAGATGCGATCGGAGTCACCAGATCCAGAATCAAGGGTTCGGATTTAAATGACCGTGATCCAATCTGAGGCATCCACAGTCAGATCAATGGCAACTGCACACCAACCGAAACGTTGCTTCCCAATCTAATCTACGTTGTCGGTGTAAGATCCAACGGTCCGAAGACCCCGTCATTCAACCGTCCAGACCGCGACGGCCCCAGCTGCCGAGCGACGGCGGCCATTACCGGAGAACAGGTGCACGCGCCCAGGCGAGCCAAACCGGAGATTAATCCAATCTACGCCATGAGACGAACTAAGCGAGCTAGATGAGGGAGTGCTTACCGACTTTGAACAGTGCTATGCCCCAATCATGGCAGTGTTTACCACACTGGCGAGGAAATACAGCTGCACCAGACATTTCCCCCGACATGGCCGTGGCGCCCGTGGGTGCGGTGGCCGTGATGGTGTTCCCCCGGCTTGACCGGAGCTATGGAAACTCCCACCGCGCCACGACGGAGCACCCTGCCCTTCACTACCGGTCGAAGCGACGCCGAAGATGGGGTTCAACACAGTCGCGACACGGATGCAACGGACCCTCCAAGCCAATACCCGAGGTCGGACCGACGATGTAGGAAGGGGTGGCCATAGCGATGGTGGCAACATCCAACTTGTTCTTTCCCTTTCTCTATCTTCAACTTGCGCCGACAGTCTGCTAGACCCAGGGGATGCGGTGCGGAGGAGAGGTCGCGAGGCTCGATTTTATAGCCTGGGCGAGGACGAGCTTGGCCGAACCGATCCAGAGCTCTGCGCAAATCACGGAGAACCGGTGGGGCCGCTCGTGCCTAGCCTGCCGCCAGGAGCGGAGCTTGTGGCGAGCCGCGACGTCGGGAAGGGGACGACCTGCCAGGGGGGCCATGCGCCAGCACCCAGAGAGAGAAAAAAAGAAAGGAAGGCACGAGTTGATGGGCCAGTGGGAGGCGTTTTGGCCCATCTGGCCGAAGAAGGGGGATCGGGAGAGTGGGCCGAGAGGGTGATTTCGGCCCAAGCGAATACAGGTGTTTTTTTTAATATTTTTTTTTCCATTTTTCCTTTTTCTCATTTCAAATTGAATTCAAACTCTAAACTCTTATTTCAATTTTCAAATTTCCCAATCTCAACATAATTCAAATATGAATATAAATCTTACTATTTTAATATTATTATTTATCTTTCTTTCTATTATTTAATTATGGAAGCAAGAAATGACTTTATTACAATTTCCTTTCTCATTTCTGTTTTATATTTTCATTTATCATTTGAGGTCAAATTAAGTCTTGATTCCTTTATTCAAACAAAATTCATCACAACAAAATCATCGGCGTGAGGTGCACATTTCTTTATTCATTTATTTGTTTAGTTGAATAATAATTTAATACCACTAACTGAGTATGCACAAAGAAAGAAAATCGAATAATTTCCAAAACACTTTTATATAAATACATGTATTTTTTACCTTATACAAATTTTAGGGCTTTACAAATCCTACCACCCTTAACAGAAATCTCGTCCTCGAGATTAGTAAGAAAGACGATATAGGAAGAGTGATTTGCAATTTAGCTTTTAGTTTCTAAATAGTTCAAAAATCAAGAGTCTCTTTTTTCATTAGTGAGTGATTAGGAGAGCATGGGTATATTACCACTCAATATGAGGGATAAGGGATGGATAGGTTGGGGTAAGAAAGATTATGGCCAGGAAAGACTTCATCCGAAATGTTTAAGTCTTGATTCATCTCGAGATTCACTTTGAATGTTATATCCTTCCTTATCGATGTTGATCTTTTCTTTTCTGGTCTTGGTCTCATTGATTCGAGGTTACTATATTTTATCGGAGTTGGGAAATATGGTTGAGATAGATATGAATGAGATAGATTACATGATGTAGGTCAAAAGTTTGTTTGATGTTAAGTGGGGATAGATAGATTATACAATCCATCTTGATTCTATGGGTTGGGTTAGCTCTTCTACTCACGGTTGAGTTGATCTAATGTGCTAAGTTAACACTTGGCTAGTAGGGTCTGATCTCTTCTACCAGTATCACTAATCTATTTAAGTAGACCACATTAGATTAGTTTAATTAGTAGATGGCTATAAGTTAAATGAGATTAGTCAGAATCTGGTTTGGTTATTTTGCTTCTGAATGGTTTGGATAGGTTATGTAATCTATTATGTAGGTCAAGCGGGTAGATTAGAATCCCTCTCTCTCTTTTCTTTATAGATAGATTAGGCAATTTATCTAGAATGTGTAGGTCGACGATATATGGACGAGTTGATCTAAGTCACCAAATTAGGCTTAAGTGAATTAGGAGTATGGCCTTATCCTTTGTACCAGCATTAGGTAACTCACACTAGATTAGATCATAATAGATTAGATAGAATCCAGATTAGGTTGGATATAACTAGATTAGACTAGTTTAAGTTAGATAGATTTACCAGGGTAGGATATATATTATTAGGATATGTTAGAATCTTTCAAGATAGGATGGATTATATGGGTAGGTAGGTCAGAATCTTTGTTAGGTTAAAACAGAGGGGTTATGCAGCTATGGGATGGTTAAGGTAGTTGTATATCATCGAGTTGGTCTGTCATTCCTAATTTAGTGCAGAGTGAATTAAGTTAAAACATGTGGATAGGGTCTAATCCATTTCACCAGTATTAACTAACCTGTTTTAGTGGGTCACATTGGGTTAGTTTAGATTAGATGGGAACTAGATTAGTTTAGCATAACTAGATTTGACTAAATAAGACCTAATTAATTTTGGATCAGATTAGGTTGATGTAACACCCCAGGTATTACTTAGGGTTTTCACTCAAGACTACACAAGTAAGCCCATCATCACATGTGACTTAAGTTGGGAAAGTACACCAAATTTGGAACTCAAGATCCTAAGTAAGTGCAACCCATCTTGGAAGTCATACCTTGGCTTGTCATGCACACATAATGGGGAGAGTTGCCCAAACCCTAATTCAAACCCCTTTGGACAAGTGGAGAACTAGAAGTAAGTATGATCAAAAGGCTATGAAAACCACATGATCATGACTTGGGCCAATTATAAAAGATGTAGTACACTTAATACCCTACAAATGATAGTAAGGAAGTGACCCCAAAAAGATTTCAGAAAAACCCCAAAAGGTTCACCAAAGGGTTGAGCATAAAAGGAAAATCAGAATCTTTCTAAGTCCAAAACCAACCCTTTTGCAAAGATCAAACATGTTCACCTTGATCCCAAACTCAAAACCACTTGGCCCAATTGACAAAGTGGCGCCAAAATACCTCTAGAACACCCTGGAAAAGTTTGAACCCAACCCTAAGTCGTTTGACACGACTTGGCATAGCTTTTGTCTCGGTTTGGACAGCTAGGACAAAGGCAACTTCTCACCCCTTTATCTCCCTACCCCGACCGTATCCTTGCTTGGGACTCACATCAAAAAGGTAGGATTTGGTGCATGGAAGAGACCGTACATGGGTGTTTTGCCAAGATCTGCACGCTAAGGTACTCCAATCGGCCGTTGAACCATGGCAGAAGCAAACACACACGTGTTCGATGAGGGCTGACACTCGGGGGCACGCTCAGAGCACGACCGTGCGAGAACACCCGCGCGCCCGCGGCCGCCCCGTGACCACGCCCGCGCCACGGCTAT
The DNA here is from genome assembly GCA_029449295.1 of Zea luxurians. NCBI lineage: Eukaryota > Viridiplantae > Streptophyta > Magnoliopsida > Poales > Poaceae > Zea > Zea luxurians. The sequence continues at coordinate 2,939,934 of JAOPSE010000005.1, read as the reverse complement.
AAAGCCCGCTCCAGTGCCCGGCTATCTTCCCCGTTGCATCCTCTGTACCGTGACAAACTCCCCGGAGCTCGCCCATAGCTCCGGCGACCTCCCCGCGACCCGCCAGAGCCGCCCGAGGGCAACCACCGTGGCCGAACCATTTCCCGCCCTCCTCCGCTCGATCCAAGCCCCTAGATAGGTCCCCTGGGAGGTCGTGAAGTTTGCCAGAGCTTGAACCGAGGACCCCCGCCACCGGAAAAGCGCAATCGTGCTCGCCGGAGTTCGGAACCCCGCCGGCGCACGTGGACCGGGTGAGTCTCTACACCATTTTCCAATTCACTGCACGCATAGCCTCTACGTCACCCCGTGGAGCTCCTCGTGCCGTTTAATTGAGCTATACCGCCGTGGTTTGGCCAGAACAGGAGCTGCCGCCGACCTCCACCGCCTGCGCTCGTGGCCAGGGCCGCTCCGACCACCTCTGACGCCGACCCGCACACCGACGTGACCGGCGTGACCTCCCCTACGTCACTGACCACCTCGCCAGACCTCTCTCGCCACCGGTAAGCCGCGCCGCCCTTTTCACTCCCGCGGGTACTATTTAAATAAGGGAAGGGACCTTGGGGGAGAAGAAGAAAAGGCCAGGGGGTTTTGTGCACTGTCAGCGACTCAAGGGAATAGTGGCGCAGGGGTATAACTGAGGGGATTAGTTTAGAAAGAACCCAAGGTCTTCGGTGCAAAGTGGATTTCCAGAAAACCTTTTTATTATTTCTGAATTAAATACAAACAGAACTTGAAAAATTCATAACTTCAGTTTTGTTTACCTAAATCAAGTCAAACCAATTTTGCAAGATCCTAAATAATGTAAACTACAGAAGAAAAATATAAAACCCCTAAGTGTTGTAGAAAACTTCAAAGTTTTGATTTAATGATTAACTGGTCAAAAGCTAAATGAAATAGGGAAAAATAGCTACACTATTAGACTGGGGTTAAGAAAATTCAGAGAAGTACTTAATCACTTCCTAACCTGTTTAAAAATAATAAACCTCTCTGTACACCAAATTAAGATAGAGTTTGCCATTTAAATCATTTTCAGCTTAAGGTTAAAAAATATAAAAGGTAGTTTAAAATAAGAACCACGGAGCACCCACGTTTTTGTTAGCTCTCTTATTCAGTGTAGTTCACTAGAAAATTTTATTATACCTTTGTTTAGTACAAAAGAAATGAGACACATTTTATTGTAGGAAAACAAGGAAAACTTAGAAAAATCCTAGAAAAATAACCCTGAGGAGAAAACACCCCAAACCTTGGGATAACTAATGTTTTGTTATTATAAACATAGAGAATTTATGAGTTATGTTGTTTGACATTTTTCAAATAACAAGTTAGTTGTAAGTGTCATTTTAGCTTTAAACTTTAGAAAAGCATAACTAAATAACCACTAAATAACCTTCTGTGATTTTTGGCACAGAAGCATGTTATTACCTATAGATACCAGCAAAAATGACTCTTAGTACAGAACCCACGCCTAGATAAGAGTTGTAGTGCAAAGTGACCCCTTTGCCCCAAATTTTGTTATTTTTGTCCAGAGCATATTCTAATTATTCTGGACCTCAAATTTATAGGACGGACTACAGGGATCAATAGTAAACCACTGTAAGTTTTACAGAAGTTTTGGAAAAATTTAAATCACTGTTGTAGTTCAAACCCACCCTAAAATCATAAATAGAAAAAGAAAAGGGGAATTAATAGTGGAGACTAATGTTACCCTAACCAAACCAGCAAAACCCCTTGAGTGCCTACTAAAACATTTAAGAGGCAATCCAAGTCTTAATCCATTATGCTTAGGCAAAATCTCAAACCTAAATTGGTAAGCATAAACCACTAAGAGCCTCTTATAACCAGGAAACCCTAAGTTATTCACTAACTTAGTTTTCTTCACTTAGCAAAATGATTTCTAAATTCTGCATAATCATAGCATACATGTTTCTTATTCATTGCATTCGATAGATTGTAACCTCGCGGATGGAGAATACATCCTCGTGCCGGAGCAAGGAGTTGCTCAGGAGGTAGCCCCGGATCCAGCACCAGAGCCTACCCAAGAGGATCTGCCTGCCCCAGGTTTGGAAGGCAAGCCCCGATTTTATGCATAACCTATTTATTATGCTATTTTACTACACTCAATGATTGTAGGACTGAATGTGCACTTAAGTGTAGGAGTTGTTTGAAACCCTAGTTGCATGATCTTAGGAATCCTTTTGTGATGGATACTAGTATGCTAGGTCGAGTAGCTGCTTTATTAATTAGGGATCTCAGTAGAAGTCAAGTGATTTTTCTAGCACTCGCGCGAGGTCAGGAATTGGTTGTATCCATTTTGATACCGTAATGATGGTGGTCTGTGGACAACGGTCCATGGGGATGCGTTGTCTACGAGACGAAAATTGGAATAAGGATTAAGGTGTGGTACCGTGAGTCAAGCATTTGAACGTACTAAACATATGCCGAGAAATATGGTAAATCGGTAAGCCTAGTACCTGAGTGAACCTGCCAGCCGACATATCCCCTCACACGACCTGAGACGTAGTCTCCCATTCCGGTTATGGTGGGTACAAGTGCGGTCACTGCACGACGGCATTCGGGGTCAGTGAGGCATTGTACGCCAAGGCGGTGAGCCCTGATCTGCTGACGGGGAATCGATGGGGACGATTGATGTGTGTGGGGACGGAGTGCCTCGCCACGTCGTGTGTTTAGGTTTACCTTGCAATGTTTAAAAACTCGATTCGAATCGTCTGCTTCTCGCAGCTAATGAGACTGCTTGATCCATGCTGCTACATTGAGTAACAAGTGGAAATGTGAGTACTTGGCAAAAGTTGTTGATTGCTAAATGTTTGATACCATGTATGATTAGATAGGTATACATTTAGTCTTAAGAGAGTCACACTAAAACTTGAAGAAGCTAAAACTTGATTTTTAGACTCAGCTAGTGCTTTTGGCAACCAAACCCCTCAGCCAAATAGCTGCATGTCTAGAGGTAGAGGAGTAGACTCCTCACACCGGGTAAGTCTAGCTGAGTATTAGTATACTCAGCCTTGCTTGTGGCATAATTTTATAGGTTCTCTGGAGTACATAGTTGCTGGAGTGACTTGGCTGTCCATCTTGCCACCGGGCTGGACATTCGAGTGGGACCCTACCTCGGCTGAGGAGGAGCATGAGGAGTGATGGGACAGGCTTCCCCATCTCTCTGTTTATTTATCGTTAGTTCTATTCTGCTGCATTCCGAACAATGATGACTACTTTTGCTAAAAATCCGATGATGATGTAATGAATTTAATACTCCTTAATGCATGGTTTTTATGCTTTATTGTATTTGCTCTGTGCCTCACCATCGAGTGAGTACGTGGTACTTGATCCTGTTAGTGGCCTCGTCGGACTAGATCCAAGGGACTGACGTGTTATTCCCATTTAAGTGTGGTCTAGCCTATAAGGCGGGACTTAGGCACTTAAGTTGGAATAATTCGGGCGGTTCCGCCACAGCTGGTATCGGAGCTCGTACCACCACAGAGGAATCAATAAACTATAAATACCATCCTTTTCAAAAATAAAAACTTGATAGAAACAATTGTTGGATAGATCGTAGGACGATCAGGATAGCCCTAGGACGTGAAGCCTTAGGATGGTAGAGGGGTAGCTAGGTGGCTATTTGAGTAAGCCCTACTGGCTACTATGAGGGATGGGAGTTCTTCCCTAATCCCTCTAAATTTGAAATGAGGTCGTTTAGGACGAGCATGCATGCATCCTTATGTAAACTACTTAATAATTGGGTAAGAACATTAATACACAATAATGACATGTTAAGTACACCTAGTGCCATTGTCGTAGTTATAGAGAGGCTGAGTTGCGATCCCTTTCTATTTTATAATTATTTTTCTTTTACTTACGCTTAACCGTACACAGATGACTTCTCACGGATCCTCGGACGAAGGGAATGCACAGTCCCACACGAACGGGCTTGCATGAGAGGGTTTCCCCCGTATCTTGTGGGAGGTACTTCAGGGAGCTGGTTACACGACTCCTCCCCAGTACGCGGTGCAGTTGTTCGAGAAGCACCGAGTGCCCCGCTGTAGGGTGAGGATGATCCTAGAGCCTCATCCCCTGCAGCCAGGCTGGCGTTCGCTAGACTCTGAGTCTTTTGGATACAGGGCTGAGGATACTATCGAGGCGATTGCTCTTCATGGACTGACCACCTTCTGTGGTTTCCACCCCTTGGAGCTATCCACTCACCCCATTGGTTTGTTCCCCGTGGAGAAGGAGGACGACCCAATGTGGAAGGACCGAGTGGAGCATGCCAAGGATATATGGGCTATCTACCCAGGTTAGACTGCTCACTTGACGGTGCGGTGCATGAATGCCTTGTATCGTCTGCAAGTAATGCGAGGAGAGGCAATGTCTCATCTAATGGCATTGTTGGAGGCTACCAAGATCACTTTGGATAACATGGAGGAACTTGTGGTAGACTTGTCCACTGAGATGGTGGAAAAAGACTTGCAAGTGGAACAATTGTCAAATGAGATCCAAGAGCTTGAGGAGCTAGTGGGAACCAGGGAGAACACCATCGAGGTTCTCGAGGATCAGCTAATCAACACTCAGCAGCAGCTTGCGGAGGCTAACCAGCACCTAGATATGCACCACCAGGAGATCCAGGACATGGAGGCCAACGAGGATGTCGACATCGAGGGAGGAGAGGAGCCTGCCTCCAGCTTGGACACTGCTGGCTCAGGGAGACCACCTTCCCCCGAGTCGAGCGTTGCCTTGTTTGCTCACTAGGTCGCAGAGATAGAGTTAGAAGTCTGTGACGGTAGAACTCCTCGAGGCTAGCTTAGCTTTTGCACCCTTGGGGTACTAGGCTAGATAGAGTTGAGTCCTTTGAGTTACTAATGTAATCATGACAAACTCTTTTGGAAGCATGGATGATGAATGATGTCAGTTTTAACTTAAGAAGAAAAGTTTATGTCATGTGGAATCTTTTATAAATTATGCAAGAATAAATATTGGTTTTACCCCCTTTTTACTCTTTCACCACAATTGAACATTGAACCTCAGAAATATGATATTGAGAATGTCCATGATTTTTCAGATGGCAGGAAGAGCGCGTCGTGGACAAAATGAGCGCATTCCTCCACCACCGCCACCGCCTCCTACTCTGCAAGAGCTGATGGCTCAGCAGAACGAGATTCTGCGACAGTTGGCGCCGCGTCAGCCGCCACCTCAGCATTATGGTGGTGGTGATCATCAGCGTCACCCCACGGCAGCCACTTATCAGGAGTTCCTCAGTACCCAGCCACCGTTGTTCACCAGGGCAGAGGACCCACTTGATGCTGATGTATGGCTGAGAGTAGTGGAATCCAAATTCCCGCTACTCCATGGAGTTTGTTCAGAGGTGACTAAGGTCAGGTTCGCCACCCAGCAGCTTCGCGGACCCGCGCGGACATGGTGGGATCATTTCCTTGCTATGCAGCCAGCTGACCATGAGGTGGAATGGAGAGAGTTCAAGGCAGCTTTCAGGGGGCATCATATACCAGCAGGCATCATGGACCGCAAGCTCAATGAGTTTCTAGCACTCACTCAGGGGAACCGGACAGTGTTGCAGTACGCTCAGGCCTTCAATGACCTGTGCCAGTATGCCGGATATCATGCAGACACTGACGAGAAGAAGAGGGACAGGTTCTGGAGGGGGCTCAGCACTACGCTCCGCGACCGTCTCAACACAGTCAGGGCCAACAGCTATAATGAGTTAGTCAACATGGCCATTTCTCAGGAGGATTGTATCACAGCCCGTCAGGCAGAGAAGAAGAGGAAGACCCCTGTGGCAGGACCCTCAGCTCAGCCACAGCGCTTCAGGATCGTGTCTGACACTCAGAATAGGGGACCCCAGCAGCAGCAAGGACGTTGGGTGATCCGGCCACAGCAGCAGCAGCAGGCACCCAACCGCACCCAGTTTCCAGTTCAAAGGAACAATCAACTGCAGCAGCAGTACCGTCAGGTCAATGACAACAAGTGTTTCACTTGTGGTAACATCGGACATTATGCTAAGAATTGCCCCAGAAACCATCAGAGGCAGGGATAGAATGCCAACCAGAACCAAGGCAAGAGGCAGGAGGTGCAAGTGAGGCAAGGCAGGCTGAACTTCACCACCATGGCTGACATTCCGGAGGGAGCACCCGTCATGACTGGTATCTTTTCAGTTTTGAATTATCCTGCTATTATTCTTTTTTATTCTGGTGCATCACACAGTTTTATCAGTACCAAATTTAGTGCCAAGTGCCAATTACCTTTTCACCACACCAATGGGGGTATTACAATTTTAACACCAGGAGGCAGGGTTGCCACCTACCAAATCAACAAGAATGTGCCTATAAAGTTTGGTAGTTTGATAATCAAAACCAACCTCCTCATTTTGGGTTTAGATAGCGTGGATATCATATTGGGAACTGACTGGTTAACCGAACATCAGGCATTGATTGATATTGTAGCAAGGGCCATTGAGGTGTACTCGCCTACTTGTGGTGAAACCACATTATATTTGCCCGATCAGGGTTGTACCCGTTCCTGTGCCTTCGTTATGGTAGAGTTCCCAGTTGAGAAGATCCCAGTGGTCTGTGACTACCCAGATGTTTTTCCAGATGAATTGCCAGGGATGCCACCCGATAGAGACATAGAGTTCGCAATTGAATTGCAACTCGGAACTGCACCTATATCTAAGAGACCATATAGGATGCCTCCAGCAGAGTTAGCAGAGTTGAAGAAGCAGTTGCAAGAATTGTTGGACAAGGGATTCATTCGCCCAAGTACTTCACCCTGGGGATGTCCAACCTTATTTGTAAAGAAGAAGGACGAGAGTTTGAGAATGTGTGTCGATTACCGCCCTCTCAATGCGGTGACCATCAAGAACAAATACCCACTGCCCCGCATTGATGTTTTGTTTGATCAGTTGGTAGGAGCCAAAGTGTTCTCCAAGATAGACCTTTGCTCGGGCTACCATCAGATCAAGATCCATGCCAGCGATATTCCCAAGACGGCTTTCTCTACCAGATATGGGCTCTATGAATTCTTGGTGATGTCTTTTGGGCTGACCAATGCCCCGGCTTACTTCATGTATTTGATGAATTCAGTCTTTATGCCAGAACTGGACAAATTTGTGGTGGTTTTCATTGATGATATTCTGGTCTATTCCAAGAATGAAGACGAGCATACTGAGCATCTACACATTGTGCTTCAACGACTGCGCGATCATCGTCTATATGCTAAGTTGTCTAAATGTGATTTCTAGATGAGGGAAATTAAATTTTTGGGTCACACAATTTCTCAGAATGGGATATCAGTTGATCCTGAGAAGGTACAAGAAGTAATGGATTGGAAACCTCCTACCACGGTGCGGCAGATTCAGAGTTTTCTGGGATTGGCAGGGTATTATCGACGATTTATTCCGGATTTCTCCAGAATTGCCAAGCCAATGACTGAACTGTTGAAGAAGGGAGTCAAGTATGAATGGAGCCAGAAGTGTGAGGATGACTTTCATACACTGAGGCAGCACTTGACAACAGCACTAGTGCTAGCTCAACCTGACAACACCAAGCCCTTTGAAGTTTATTACGATGCTTCCGGTACTGGATTGGGATGTGTCTTAATGCAAGACAACAGAGTCATTGCTTATGCCTCCCGAGCACTCAGACCCCATGAGCAGAACTACCCCACACATGATCTGGAGTTAGCAGTTGTAGTTCATGCTCTCAAGATATGGAGACATTACTTGATGGGCTTGATGGGAGCTCACTGTAATATTTACACTGATCATAAGAGTCTCAAATACATCTTCACCCAGGCTGATCTTAATATGAGGCAGAGAAGATGGTTAGAGCTAATCAAGGACTATGATTTGGAGGTGCATTACCATCCTGGCAAAGCCAATGTTGTGGCAGATGCCTTAAGCAGGAAGGCCAAGTGCAATTGTATGAATATGGATGCAAGGATCACCACCCTATGTGATGAGTTGTGCAAGCTGAACCTAGAAGTCATTTCCTCCGGTGCTTTAAGTTATATTTCAGTGGAGCCCACATTACAAGAGCAAATAGTCATGGCACAGATTGGAGACAAGGGTGTTCAAGTCATTAAGGAAATGATCAAACAAAAGGTGGACAAATACAAATGCTTCCGTCAGGACAGCAAAGGAATCCTATGGTTTGGAGACAGATTGGTTGTTCCCAAGAACCCTGAGCTCAGAAAGAAGATATTGGAAGAAGCTCACCTTTCAAAATTCTCCATGCACCCCGGCAGTAACAAGATGTATCATGATCTCAGATCCCTATACTGGTGGACCAGAATGAAGAGGAAAATTGCCAAGTATATATTCGAATGTGACACCTACCAGAGAGTCAAGGCCAGTCATTTGAAGGTAGCAGGCACTTTGCAACCCCTTCCCATACCATCTTGGAAATGGGAGGATATTTGCATGAATTTTATCATGGGATTGCCCAATACCTCCCGGCACCATGATTCCATTTGGGTCATTGTGGACAGATTGACCAAGATAGCTCATTTCTTGCCGGTACACACCACCCACAGGACGGAAAAGTATGCCAAAATTTACATTGACCAGATAATTCGCTTGCATGGAATACCAAGGACTATAGTATCTGATAGAGGAGCACCGTTCGTGGCACGATTTTGGGAGCAATTGCAGGAGTCACTTGGGACCCATGTAATAAGAAGCTCAGCATACCATCCTCAAACAGATGGTCAGACAGAAAGGGTGAATCAGATTTTGGAAGACATGTTGAGGGCATGTGTGCTACACTATGGAAAGGATTGGGACAAGTGTCTTTCATTGGCAGAGTTCTCTTATAATAACAACTACCAGTCCAGTTTGAAGATGACACCTTTTGAAGCCTTGTATGGGAGAAGGTGTAGGACCCCACTGAATTGGTCTCAAGCAAGAGAGAGGGAAATATTTGGACCATACTTGGTACTTGAAGCAGAGGAAAAGGTCAGAGTTATTAAGAAGAACCTAGAAGCTGCTTAGGCCAGGCAAAAGAGCTATCTTGACAAGAGAAGGAAGCCTTTACAGTTTGGAGTGGGAGATCATGTTTATCTTAAGGTGTCACCCACCAAAGGTGTCCAGAGATTTGGAATCAAGGGCAAGTTAGCTCCTCGCTACATTGGACCCTATGAGATCAAGGAAACTTGTGGACCTGTAGCATATTAATTGAAGTTGCCACCCCACATGTCAGCAGATCAACGCGGGCAAGGTCGATCAGAATGTATAAGGTTCAGTGGAGTCACCATTCAGTAGAAGAGGCTACATGGGAGACTGAGGATTTTCTACGTTCTCGCTTCCCCGACTTTCTGCCCAAAGGAGTCGGTACGTAATCCAAAACCCCACCCCCACCTGCCCTTTGAATCTAAATATAAGAAAAAACTTAGATGTTAAAGGTAGTGTAAGCTTTGAAAATGACTCAAAAAGGACTTCCTTCTGAAGTCGCAAAGAGAATGACATCCGAAGAGCAGTTAACTAGAGAAACTTGGATAAAGGAAGGAGCAACACACCAGCACACCTTCATGGCACCCCTCCAAAGGACTCTACCTAAAATCTCGGGATGAGATTCCTTTAAGGGGGGAGGGCTGTAACACCCCAGGTGTTACTTAGGGTTTTCACTCAAGACTACACAAGTAAGCCCATCATCACATGTGAATTAAGTTGGGAAAGTACACCAAATTTGGAACTCAAGATCCTAAGTAAGTGCAACCCATCTTGGAAGTCATACCTTGGCTTGTCACGCACACATAATGGGGAGAGTTGCCCAAACCCTAATTCAAACCCCTTTGGACAAGTGGAGCACTAGAAGTAAGTATGATCAAAAGGCTATGAAAACCACATGATCATGACTTGGGCCAATTATAAAAGATGTAGTACACTTAATACCCTACAAATGATAGTAAGGAAGTGACCCCAAAAAGATTTCAGAAAACCCCAAAAGGTTCACCAAAGGGTTGAGCATAAAAGGAAAATCAGAATCTTTCTAAGTCCAAAACCAACCCTTTTGCAAAGATCAAACATGTTCACCTTGATCCCAAACTCAAAACCACTTGGCCCAATTGACAAAGTGGCGCCAAAATACCTCTAGAACACCCTGGAAAAGTTTGAACCCAACCCTAAGTCGTTTGACATGACTTGGCATAGCTTTTGTCTCGGTTTGGACAGCTAGGACAAAGGCAACTTCTCACCCCTATATCTCCCTACCCCGACCGTATCCTTGCTTGGGACTCACATCAAAAAGGTAGGATTTGGTGCAGGGAAGAGACCATACACGGGTGTTTTTGCCAAGGTCTGCACGCTAAGGTACTCCAATCGGCCGTTGAACCATGGCAGAAGCAAACACACACGTGTTCGACGAGGGCTGACACTCGGGGGCGCGCCCAGAGCACGCCCGTGCGAGAACCCCCGCGTGCCCGCAGCCGCCCCGTGACCACGCCCGCGCCACGGCTATAAAGCCCGCCCCAGTGCCCGGCTATCTTCCCCGTTGCATCCTCTGTACCGCGCCAAACTCCCCGGAGCTCGCCCATAGCTCCGGCGACCTCCCCGCGACCCGCCTGAGCTGCCCGAGGGCAACCACCATGGCCGAACCATTTCCCGCCCTCCTTCGCTCGATCCAAGCCCCTAGATAGGTCCCCTAGGAGGCCGTGAAGTTTGCCAGAGCTTGAACCGAGGACCCCAGCCACCAGAAAAGCGCAATCATGCTCGCCGGAGTTCGGAACTCCGCCGGCGCACGTGGACCGGGTGAGTCTCTGCACCATTTTCTAATTCACTGCAAACATAGCCTCTACGTCACCCCGTGGAGCTCCTCGTGCCGTTTAATTGAGCTATACCGCCGTGGTTTGGCTGGAACAGGAGCCGTCGACGACCTCCATCGCCTGCGCTCGTGGCCAGGGCCGCTCCGACCACCTCTGACGCCGACCCGCACACCGACGTGACCGGCGTGACCTCCCCTACGTCACTGACCACCTCGCCGGACCTCTCTCGCCGCCGGTAAGCCGCGCCGCCCTTTTCACTCCCGAGGGTACTATTTAAATAAGGGAAGGGACCTCGGGGGAGAAGAAGAAAAGGCCAGGGGTTTTGTGCACTGTCAGCGATTCAAGGGAATAGTGGCGCAGGGGTATAACTGAGGGGATTAGTTTAGAAAGAACCCAGGGTCTTCGGTGTAAAGTGGATTTCCAGAAAACCTTTTTATTATTTCTGAATTAAATACAAACAGAACTTGAAAAATTCATAACTTCAGTTTTGTTTACCCAAATCAAGTCAAACCAATTTTGCCAGATCCTAAATAATGTAAACTACTGAGGAAAAATATAAAACTTCTAAGTGTTGCAGAAAACTTCAAAGTTTTGATTTAAATGATTAACTGGTCAAAAGCTAAATGAAATTGGGTAAAATAGCTACACTATTATACTGGGGTTAAGAAAATTCAGAGAAGTACTTAATCACTTCCTAACCTGTTTAAAAATAATAAACCCCTCCTCTGTACACCAAATTAAGATACAGTTTGCCATTTAAATCATTTTCAACTTAAGGTTAAAAAATATAAAAGGTAGTTTAAAATAAGAACCAGGGAGCACCCACATTTTTGTTAGCTCTCTTATTCAGTGTAGTTCACTAGAAATTTTTATTATACCTTTGTTTAGTACAAAAGAAATGAGACACCTTTTATTGTAGGAAAACAAGGAAAACTTAGAAAAATCCTAGAAAAATAACCCCGAGGAGAAAACACCCCAAACCTTGGGATAACTAATGCTTTGTTATTAGAAACATAGAGAAATTATGATTTCTGTTGTTTGACATTTTCAAATAACAAGTTAGTTGTAAGTGTCATTTTAGCTTTAAACTTTAGAAAAGCATAACTAAATTACCACTAAGTAACCTTCTGTGATTTTTGGCACAAAAGCATGTTATTACCTATAGAAACCAGCAAAAATGACTCTTAGTACAGAACCCACCCCTAGATAAGAGTTGTAGTGCAAAGTGACCCCTTTACCCAAAATTTTGTTATTTTTGTCCAGAGCATATTCTAATTATTCGGGACCTCAAATTTATAGGACAGACTACAGGGACCAATAGTAAACCACTGTAATTTTTACAGAATTTTTGAAAAAATTTAAATCACTGTTGTAGTTCAAACCCACCCTAAAATCATAAATAGAAAAAGAAAGGGGAATTAATAGTGGAGACTAATGTTACCCTAACCAAACCAGCAAAACCCCTTGAGTGCCTACTAAAACATTTAAGAGGCATCCAAGTCTTAATCCATTATGCTTAGGCAAAATCTCAAACCTAAATTGGTAAGCATAAACCACTAAGAGCCTCTTATAACCAGGAAACCCTAAGTTATTCACTAACTTAGTTTTCTTCACTTAGCAAAATGATTTCTAAATTCTGCATAATCATAGCATACATGTTTCTTATTCATTGCATTCGATAGATTGTAACCTCATGGACGGAGAATACATCCTCGTGCCGGAGCAAGGAGTTGCTCAGGAGGTAGCCCCGGATCCAGCACCAGAGCCGACCCCAGAGGATTTGCCTGCCCCAGCTTTGGAAGGCAAGCCCTGGTTTTATGCACAACCTATTTATTATGCTATTTTACTACACTTAATGATTGTAGGATTGAATGTGCACTTAAGTGTAGGAGTTGTTTGAAACCCTAGTTGCATGATCTCAGGAATCCTTTTGTGATGGATACTAGTATGCTAGGTCGAGTAGCTGCTTTATTAATTAGGAATCTCTGTAGAAGTTGAGTGATTTTTCTAGCACTCGCGCGAGGTCAGGAATTGGTTGTATCCATTTTGATATCATAATGATGGTGGTCTATGGACAACGGTCCATGGGGATGCGTTGTCTACGAGACGAAAATTGGAATAAGGATTAAGGTGTGGTACCGTGAGTCAAGCATTTGAACATACTATACATATGCCGAGAAATATGGTAAATCGGTAAGACTAGTACCTGAGTGAACCTGGCAGCCGACATATCCCCTTACGCGACCTGAGACGTAGTCTCCCATTTCGGTTATGGTGGGTACAAGTGCGGTCACTGCACGACGGCAGTCGGGGTAAGTGAGGCATTGTACGCCAAGGTTGTGAGCCCTGATCTGCTGACGGGGAATCGATGGGGACGGTTGATGTGTGTGGGGACGGAGTGCCTCGCCACGTCGTGTGTTTAGGTTTATCTTGCAAGGTTTACAAACTCGATTCGAATCGTCTGCTTCTCGCAGCTAATGAGACTGCTTGATCCATGCTGCTACATTGAGTAACAAGTGGAAATGTGAGTACTTGGCTAAAGTTGTTGATTGCTAAATGTTTGATACCATGTATGATTAGATAGGTATACATTTGGTCTTAAGAGAGTCACACTAAAACTTGAAGAAGCTAAAACTTGATTTTTAGACTCAGCTAGTGCTTTTGGCAACCAAACCCCTCAGCCAAACCGCTGCATGTCTAGAGGTAGAGGAGTAGACTCCTCACACCGGGTAAGTCTAGTTGAGTATTAGTATACTCAGCCTTGCTTGTGGCATAATTTTACAGGTTCTCTGGAGGACATTGTTGCTGGAGTGACTTGGCCGTCCATCTTGCCACCGGGCTAGACAGTCGAGTGGGACCCTACCTCGGTTGAGGAGGAGCATGAGGAGTGATGGGACAGACTTCTCCATCTCTATGTTTATTTATCGTTAGTTCTATTCCGCTGCATTCCGAACAATGATGACTACATTTGCTAAAACTCCGATGATGATGTAATGAATTTAATACTCCTTAATGCATGGTTTTTATGTTTTATTGTATTTGCTCTGTGCCTCACCATCGAGTGAGTACGTGGTACTTGATCCTGTTAGTGGCCTCGTCGGACTAGATCCGAGGGACTAACATGTTATTCCCATTTAAGTGTGGTCTAGCCTCTAAGGCGGGACTTAGGCACTTAAGTTGGAATAATTTGGGCGGTTCCGCCACAGTTGAATGGGGTCTAGGTATGACCAGGTTAATCTGGATAAGATCTAGAATATATTGATATGACTGGTTTAGTCTAGATAAGGTCCAATTAATTTGGATTAGATCATGGTTGTTATCCTATAATGAGATAAGCAAAGTGGTTGGGATAAGTATACATACTAGGACAAGATGAATTTATAAGAATAAGAAAGAATCTTTTGAGATTAGTTAGATCTATTAGGATAAGATGAATTTTTCTGAGATGCGATGAATCTATTAAGGTAAGAGAGTATCTTTTAAGATAAGATGAATTTATTAAGATAAGAGAAAGTCTTTTAAGATAAGAGGGATCTATATAAAATAGATACACTTTAATGGAGGATAATCTAAGTTGTTTAATTATTTCATGAATTTTATTCATGTATATTTATGCCTATATGTATATGTGGATGTAATTGTGGACATTACTCCACGACTCATCACACTCAATCAAAGAACCAAATCAGACAAGTGTCATAAGAACAAACACTTAAGCATATAAATATTTACGAAAATAGTTTTGATTTGGTTCCTAGGATTAGGTCTCCCATTCCTAAAGGTCACTTTAGGTATAGGATTTCAAAGTGTGAAATCCACATTTGTCTTTAGAGTGAAAAGGTAAGAGTAATCAGAGTAAAGCAGCAGTGGATGAAAAAAAGATTAAGGAAAGTTTTAGAAAGGATCAGAGTAGCAAAGGTAAGTAGATAATGGTTGTCCAGTTCTATCTAAGTTTCGTCCTACAGTCAACATCCCTATGATACCACTTCTATCACACCCGGGTTCCGGGGCACCAAGACCCGGACGCGAACATAATCACCAGGTGTGCTGGGACCAAGTCTCACACATATGATGAATAGTGGTACATAAACGAATGTCACATCTTTACTATATAATAGGAGTTCTGTACAAAATAAATAAATAATTACATCATAAGGAGACAACGATCCAGCAACCCAAAGTTGACTAGGAGACGAAAACCTAGACCTCTCACGAACTCGTCACGACATCCTCCATGCGCCTCATCCTGTGGTACCTGTTCTTGACCTGTGGGGGAGTGTGAGACAGCAAGAGTGAGCTCACATATGTTTATCGCTCAACAAGTTGTGGGGAATAATGTGCATGAACTCGCTAAAGGTGGGAGCTCACGTGAAGTGTAAGGCTTACCAAAGAGGATGGTTAGAGCTGAGCATTGCTTTTAAAGTTGGTTAAAAATTTATTAGCAATTTCTAAGTATAAGTAAATATCAACCCAATTAAGTAGTAGAACAAAAGTGATAACAACATGTTGGGACCATGCTTCATCACCGAAGGTCCTGCAGGAAGAAACAGCTTTGGCTGAAGCTGTCTGCACGTGATGACCGAAGGTTGCTGATTCATGAAGCTTCGGAATTACAAACCGACTTAAAAGTAGAATGACCTTTTAGTCCATAAGTGTTTGAGTCGTTGTTGTAAACTTTTATGAGGGGCATGATTGTAATTCCTCACAGGCTGTGTCTTGTGCCTATAAATAGTGAACAGTATTCCTTTACTGTTCACGCATTCCGGTAATTGCAATCGCATCATTCGGGAATTATTCTTCGCCAAGGCAGAGGTATAAATGTATCTAATATTTGAATACATTAAGTTGATATAATATGAATATGATGTTGTTCATTTATAATTTATTTGTCTTTGATGCTTCATATCTCGCATTATTTTATATAATCTATTAGATTTCAATTACGAAGATTCAACCTTCGTAATTGTATCGTCCTTAACCTTCGTCCGAAGTTCATTAAATCCTTAAGGGAATAATGCTTCAGCGGACGAAGGGCATTAACATTTAACATTTTATGTTGCCTTGTTCTTAATTCATAGCATTTGAGAACGAGTCCCCAACATTGGCGCCCACCTCCGTTGAACTCACTACCACTTTTCTGAGCTGATGGCTTCGTTCAATATTCAAGCTGGAGCTGCTTCGGTTCCGAAGCTGGTACTCCCGATAACAGGCGGATCATGTTCAGAACCAGCCAACAAGAAGCAGAAGAAGGAAGCACAGAGAAGGGTACAACATGTCGGGGTGCAAGGACCCTTCATCAAGTCAAGATGGTCTCACATTCCTATTACCTTCTCCCAAGAGGATCTTCAACTCAAGGATTACCCACACAATGATGCTATGGTTATCTCTTGTGTTATCAAAGGATTTGTGGTCCACAATGTTTTGGTTGATACAGGTAGTGCAACTGATATCATATTTGCTAAGGCCTTCAGACAGATGCAAGAGCCCGAAGATAAAATTCTTGATGCCACACATCCCCTCTATGGCTTCGGAGGAAGGCAGAATGTAGCACTCGGCAAAATCTCAATGTCAGTGGCCTTCGGGTTCATCAATAACACAAGGACTGAACAAGTTATGTTTGATATCGTTGACATG
The DNA here is from genome assembly GCA_029449295.1 of Zea luxurians. Classification (NCBI taxonomy): domain Eukaryota; kingdom Viridiplantae; phylum Streptophyta; class Magnoliopsida; order Poales; family Poaceae; genus Zea; species Zea luxurians. The sequence continues at coordinate 2,923,479 of JAOPSE010000005.1, read as the reverse complement.
GAGTACCCTTACAATGCAATCATTGGTCGTGGTACTCTTAATGCCTTCGAAGCAATTCTGCATCCAGCTTATCTTTGTATGAAGATACCTTCGGACCAAGGGCCCATTGCTATTCATGGAAGTCAAGAAGCTGCCAGAAGGGCCGAAGGAAATTGGACAGACTCAAAAGCAATCCATAATATAGATGGAACTGAAGCTTGTGAACAATACAAGTTCAGAAGGGAAAAAGCTACTTCGGCTGACCAGCCGAAACCCATGCTCTTATGTGAGGATATAGCAGAGCAGAAGGTGCTATTGGGATCTCAATTGTCCAAAGAGCAGGAGAAAACCTTGATAAGGTTTTTGTTCAACAATAAAGATGTTTTTGCTTGGTCAGCTAATGATCTTTGCAGAGTTAACAGGGATGTTATTCAGCACTCGCTCAATGTTGATCCATCCTTCAGACCCAGGAAACAGAGGCTTCGGAAGATGTCTGATGACAAGGCCGAAGGTGCTCGAAATGAAGTGAAAAGACTCCTCAGTGACGGAGTTATTAGAGAGGTAAAATACCCAGAATGGTTGGCTAACACTGTTATGGTGAAGAAGGCCAATGGTAAATGGAGAATGTGCATCGATTTTACTGATCTCAATAAGGCCTGTCCGAAGGATGAGTTTCCATTGCCAAGGATAGATTCTTTAGTCGATGCAGCAGCTTCATCAGAACTTATGAGTTTGCTGGATTGCTATTCAGGCTATCATCAAATCTGGATGAAGAAGGAGGATGAATCAAAAACCAGTTTCATAACCCCTAGTGGGACATACTGTTACCTTCGGATGCCCGAAGGGCTTAAGAATGCTGGAGGAAGCTTCAGCAGAATGACAGCAAAGGTTCTCCATTCTCAGATAGGCAGAAATGTACTAACTTATGTTGATGATATCATTGTAAAAAGCACGAAGCAGGATAACCACATTGCTGATTTACAGGAGACCTTCGCTAATTTTAGACAGGCTGGTCTAAAGCTGAATCCAGAAAAATGTGCCTTCGGAGTAAAGAAGGGAAAATTTCTTGGTTGCCTAGTTTCAACAAAGGGAATTGAGGCCAACCCAAGTAAAATCGAAGCTATACTTCGAATGGAGCCACCAAGTACAAAAAAGGGGGCTCAAAGATTGACAGGAAGGCTGGCATCTCTCAATAGATTCATATCCAGATCAGCAGAGAGAAACTTACCATTCTTCGAAGTGCTGAAGTCAGCCGAAGTCTTTCAATGGGGACCAATCCAGCAGAAGGCCTTTGAAGAGCTGAAACAGTATTTGATAGATCTAACAACACTAACTCCACCTACGCCAGGGGCTCCTTTGTTATTATATGTGGCAGCTTCGCACTCAGCGGTAAGTGCAGCACTTGTCCAGGAGAAGCTTGAAGCATTTGAGAACGAGTCCCCAACACAACACCCACAATGCAATGCATATGACAAATTGAATTTAGTTCCATAAATTAATCATGTGAGGGTCCGAGCTGCTCGTGACCGTGAGCACGTCTGATATACCAGTTTTACACTCTGCAGAGGTTGCATCTTTACCCACAAGTCATGTTACCCATCTATCAAGGGATAGTGACTCCCATACACCTCTACCTAGGAGGCGAGGCAGGGTAACACTACGAGGTCTTTACAAAGTCCCACTAGATTCAGAAAACCCGCTACAGTTAATAGGAAGCTCTAATGCAGGGACCCCTCGCCTGACCGCCATCACAACAAAATCAACTCAAGGGCCTCCCTACACTGACCACTCCCCTACTGCCCTTGCCCCTTTCGGGTAAGGTAGTCATCCACTAGCTTTCCTAATTAGTCAGCCAATGGCGTCCCATACCACCCTTATGGTAGCACTGTTTTCTTGGGTGGTCGCTCCATGTTCCAATTAACATAATGATCTTATCATGAACAGTAAATAACAATTGATAATAAAAGTATGATAATGAATAATGTGTATCTCTATACCTAAAACCACATATAGCAATAGCAGGTACTACCCAAGAATTCAGTGGTAAACAAGGTATAAAGATAGCAAACTAGGGTAACCTATTGGGTCCCATCAAAATTAACCTATGCAGGTCATTATGATTAATAAGAACATGACTGGGTAAAAGAAGTGATCAAGGGCACAACTTGCCTGGGACTTGAGATTCTAGGTACCAGGATGATCTTCAGGTGACTCGTGACCTCGCGCTAGTCGTAGCAATACCAACAAACATGGTATAGACAAAATTAACATCACACCAAACATAAGAACAAACTGAATAATAATGATCTATGCGAATCTACGAGATCGTGGGAACGGAGAATCACTAAATTCGGAGATACGGTTTAAGAGTTATGATATTCGGAAGGTCAATGTGGTTTAAATATTAAAATATTTTATAATTTGCTTAATATACATCATATGAGAAAATATACTCCAAATAGTTAAGTAAACTTTAATCCAGATTATAACTTAATTAGGAATCATATTACAGTCAAATCACTATCATGGTCTAGTTTAACTTTGGTTAAAAGGTATAATCTACTGAACATAGGCTAAACAAATATCTAATTATAAAAATATGTTCTATGGTACAATTAATGTTGCCACCGCGTAGACAATATTTTTATGAAGCTAACGCAATTTGAATGGACCAAATCGGAGTTACGGTTGTCAAGTTACGATTTTTCGAAGTTATTAAATACTTAGTATATAATAAATCAAGTGGATAATTTTATCTAGGTTTCATGACTAAACAGGGTTACTAGAGAATAAACAATATTATTACAAGTCTAATGCGACTAGAATGAATTAATTTGGAGTTAAACTGGATTTAATACGAGTTAAACAAGTTTCTTGATTTATTTTTAAACTAAAAATCATTTTATGAATTATTTTATCCCTTTTTTTCAACACCTCGGCTGCGGACACAATTTCCGGAAAGTACAGGGTGCACTTTATAAAAACCAGGGGCCTATACCGAATTACTTAACATGGAAAGGGATGGCGAGTTTATTCTTAATAACGTGAGGGGCTCTTATGCAAAGATGCAGCAGCGAAGGGGTATGAAGCATCCAGGGCCGCCAGATTAGAAGTCTACGTCCACGATTAGAACCACCACGGATCGGATCGCGATGCGATCAGAGCCGCCAGATCTAGAATCAAGGGTTCGGATTTAAATGATCGCGATCTAATCTGAGGCGTCCACGGTCAGGTCAACGACAACTGCACCCAACCGAAACGTTGCTTCCCAGTCTAATCTACGACGTCGGTGTAAGATCCAACGGTCCGAAGACCCTGTCGTTCACCCGTCCAGACCGCGGCGGCCCCAGCTGTCGAGCGACGACGACCATTACCGGCATACAGGTGCACGCGCCCTGGCAAGCCAAACCGGAGATTAATCCAATCTATGCCATGAGACGAACTAAGCGAGCTAGATGAGGGAGTGCTTACCGACCTTGAACAGCGCTATGCCCCAATCACAGCTGTGTTTACCGCACCCACGAGGAAATTGAGCTGGACCAGATGTTTCCCCCGACGTGGTCGTGGCGCCCGCGAGTGTGGTGGCCATGATGGTGTTCCCCCGGCTTCGCCGGATCTATGGAAACTCCCACCGCGCCATGATGGAGCACCTGTTGTAAAATTAGAGAAATAAGTGATATGCTTCCATCATATTTAAATATATTAAATATTTTAATTCTGAATAAAACAGGCATATAACTCAGATAAATGCCAAATGTAATTATAACGGCAATGAACAGTAGCAATTCTAGTAATTGAAAACATGAAACATAGCTACCCATGTCTATTTGATAATTAAACATGACTTGTAGATGAAGAAGACAGATTAAACAAATAAACATGATTGCTTATCTTAAAATATTGCTCTCAAAATAGCGGGTTGCTTTACTAGACAGCTTTCCAACGCTAAAGGGTGATCAAAGATCCTCGACTAACGTGATAGTCCTATCTTACCAAATTAGGGTTTTAATCAGATGTAATAAGCCTAATAATCAAATGTAAATAATAATAGTAAGGAGCTGTGTACTAAATAAAATAATAGAATTTAACACAGGTAAACAACCTCAACAAATAGAGATTTAATTAGGCACAAATAATATTAATGCTGAAAATGATAATACACTAATACCCAGACTGTCACATTGTCTCACTACACCGCTATCATCATCGAGCACACAAATCCGCCCACAACAGTGCAATCACACCCAAGTATTTAATATTAGTAGATTGCACAAAATTAAACAGTAAATAAAATGAGGCAACGAATAACTCACAGCACGTAGATTGTCTACGTGGGAAGATCAGCTCAGCGAACACGAAGTTCTGTCCCAGAAAACCAATTCCGCCGCCCACGTCCGGGCCTGCATGGCGGGAGGTTGACGGAGATTCTAGAGCCGCTGCCGGAGCCGAGGGTGACGTCCACAGCACCAGCCCGAGAAGATGAACACCGCGCAGCAGGGAGCCCAAGCACCAGGCCACGGTGGACAGAGATCAGATCAGAACAGCACCGCACTGGTGCTGTAATACAGTAACAGGGCGCAAGAAATACACGAGCGCAGCTCCACTTTCTTCGACTTCCAATCACCAACGACTCGCTCAACGCAAGAACACCATGAACGATAGAATCGATCCAAAATCGCGACTGAAATGGTGGAAGAAACAGAGAACAGAGAGCCTCACGTTTCCAGGGTGAAGTACCAGAGGATTTACCGCCCATGCCTTTTATGGAGACAAGAAGGGGAGGAGGCAGACGGATCAGCATCAGCGCTCGAAAGTTTCGTCGAAGGATGCGGAACTGTTTCCAGCCGCCGTCGCCATTCGGCCAGACTCCTCTCTCTGCGTGAGCCGATCTTTTCTCTGGCATTTCCAACCCTAGAGACGTGCGTCCCTGGTGGGCTGCTCGGCCAGCAGGCCTTGTAGCGACCCACCAGGCTGGCTTTATTTTTTTTAATAAAGTGAAAACCCATAAAATGGACAACAGCACCCTGCCCTTCACTACCGGTCGGAGCGACGCCGAAGATGGGGTTCAACACGGTCGCGACACGGATGCAACGGACCCTCCAAGCCAATACTCGAGGCCGGACCGACGACGTAGGCAGGGGTGGCCATCGCGACGGTGGCGGCATCCAACTTGTTCTTTCCCTTTCTCTGTCTTCAACTTGCGCCTGCTAGACCCAGGGGATGCTGTGTGGAGGAGAGGTCGCGGGGCCCGATTTTTATAACTTGGGCGAGGACGAGCTTGGACGAACCGATCCAGAGCTCTGCGCAAATCATGAAGAACCGGTGGGGCCGCTCGCGCCCAGCCCGCCACCAGGAGCGGGGCTTGTTGCGAGCCGCGGCGTCGGGAAGGGGACGACCCGCTAGGGGGGCCCATGCGCCAGCGCCCAGAGAGAAAAAAAGAAAGGAAGGCGCGAGATAATGGGCCGGTGGGAGGCGTTTTGGCCCATCTGGCCGAAGAGTGGGGATCAGGAGAGTGGGCCGAGAGGGTGATTTCGGCCCAAGCGAATACAGGTGTGTTTTTTTCTTGTAATATTTTGTTTCCATTTTTCCTTTTTCTCATTTCAAATTCAATTCAAACTCAAAACTCTTATTTCAATTTTCAAATTTCCCAATCTCTACATAATTCAAATATGAATATAAATCTTACTATTTTTATATTATTATTTATCTTTCTTCCTATGATTTAATTATGGAAGCAAGAAATGACTTTATTATAATTTCCTTTCTCATTTCTGTTTTATATTTTCATTTATCATTTGAGTTCAAATTAAGTCTTGATTCCTTTGTTCAAACAAAATGCATCACAACAAAATCATCAGCGTGAGGTGCACATTTCTTTATTCATTTATTTGTTTAGTTGAATAATAATTTAATACCACTAACTGAGTATGCACAAAGAAAAGGAAATCAAATAATTCCCAAAACACTTTTATATAAATACATGTATTTTTTACCTTATACAAATTTTAGGGCTTTACAGCGGCGCATATTATACCTACCCAAACCGGTACCCGGATTTGATCTCGATCGCCCGATGAATCATCAACGGCGGAAGCAACTTCCCCTCTCTCCCAACCCCAAAGAACGTCGAACGTGCAGGTCCGTGACACGGCGATGACTAGGACGACCAGTGAAGAATCCCCTCTGCCCCGAAACCTTACACACGACACGAGTTCACACCCCCAAGACGACCAGTAAACCCGAATTGTGCTCCAGGACCTCTCCCCGGAGCCCGGGTGGTGGTGAAGGCGCACGACGGCGATGACACCCCTGTGTGCGCACGGCGGACCCGCAGAGCTTCCCCTGCGAGCTCGGTTTGTGGAGTTCTTTGTGATAAGGATGGCTAGGGGAAAAGCAGGGAATGGTATTTATTCGCTGGAGGCTACGAAATTGCGGAGTCCGGTGGCAATCCCTCGGTCGATCCCAACGTCCCCGGCGAGCACTGAATCTGTTACCAGCGCCAATCGAGGAAGCCCTTACGTCTCGGGCCCGCGCACAAGAGACACGAGTCGTGCAGCTGGTGAATGGCCCCACGTGCCAGCGTCGGTTTTTTTCCTGGCTGTGATGGCACAGTAATGTGTCCAAATGTGTCAAGCAGCGCCGCGCGATCAGTTGGGCCGAGGCCGACCCAAGCATAGGTGCTGTTTTTTTCTTTTTTGTTTTTATTTTCTAATTTCCCTATGATTTACCTATTTAAATTTCATATTTGATTCTAGTTTCAAGTTCAAATCCCCAAATATAATGCGCACACATATTGGAAATATTATGTCATATGTTAGTCAAGTAAAAGTCTCATCCACAAATTTAATTTTTACTTTTAATTTGGAAGAAGTCAGTATATATAATCTTTATCATGAACATCTTCGTTCAAATATTCTTAAAGTGTGTTTTAATTATATAACAACGAATAAGAAAATAGATTGAGAGTCTTTGCCTTCTTTATTGTTCTAACTTATAATTTTGAGTTTTGGATCTAGGTTTTGAATACCAACTCTAAATATAAGTTTGTTTTTAGTGTTTTCTTAGTCAAAACTCTTATGAATCACAAGATAGGATTTTGGGTATTACAAATTCTACCCCTTAAAAGAAATCTCGTCCTCGAGATTAGTAAGAAAAAAATGTATCCCTATTTTGTCTCAAAACATATGCACAAACAAGAATCTCAGCATGATGCATAACTTATTAGCAAATCATAGGGTCAAATAGACCTTATTATTATTCCTAAAATAGTAAATACTAGCAACTACCTTTTAGGTCTTACGAATAGTACTTCTAATAAGATATATATATATATATACTCTAATCCTGTTGTTCATTGCCTTCTTCACCAACTTCTTCACCCTCAACTGGCACCTCATCCTGGTTTTCGGGTTCACCACGTTCAGCTTCTGCTTCCACGTGGTTGATTTGACCCTGATTGACAGATAAGGGCCGACTCTTGCCTCCTAAGGCCTGACCTTGCTTCACCAGAGCTAGAGTGGTGAAAGCAGCCCTGTTGGGACAGTAGTTGGCATAATATCCAGCCTACCCACACTTGAAGCACGACCTATTTGTGGATGTATTAGGTGCAACAGGTCCCGCTGGTGTGTTTGCTTGAGGAGGAGCTAATTGGGTCTGTTGATTCTATTGCCCGGAACTGCCACGAGCTGATGTGCCTTGAGGTGCAGTATAACAGGGACGAGTACTACTTCCAGAATGTCCCTAGTTGGTAGCCCTTCTCTTCTCTCCAAGCTCAACCCTCTTATTTTCCAGAGCAATAGCTTTGTCCAGTAGTCTCTGGAAGGACGGGAATGTGTGTGATATCAGCTAGTATTGTAGTGGTCCGATCAAACCTTCCAGAAATAGCTCTTGCTTTTTCTCATCGTCATTAACTTCACTAGGAGCATATCGATATAGCTGGATGAATTTGTCCCTATATTCGCTTATGGACATGCCTCCCTGTTTAAGGGATAGGAACTCCTTTTTAATCTTCATAAGACCAGCAGGAATATGGTAATTCCTTAAGTGAGTGGAGAATTCTGCCCAGTTAATGGTGTCAACAGCAATGTGAGTAGCGCAGTATGCATCCCACCAATCTGCAACGGGGCCGGTAAGGCGACCTGATGCATAAAGTACTTTCTCCCTATCGGAGCACTGAGCTATGTTGAGCATCTTGTCCATGGACTTTAACCAGTCATCAACTTGTAGTGGGTCCGAGGAGTTAGAGAATGTCGGTGGCTTATGGCTCATAAACTCCCGGTGCTTATCCCTGGGTGGAGCTGGTGGTGGTAGTTGTTGTCGTTCATGTATCATTTCTTGGCGTTCTTGCCTCATTTCCTATCGTATTTCTTGCTGCTCCTAGCGGATCTCCTGATGTTCTTATCGCATTTGCGCTTGCATTTCCGTCATGGTGTTTGCCATTTACTGCAGCAGCTGCATCTGAGCGGCAGCAATGGGATCTGTTCCAGCCGGTGGAGGGTTCGGTGGAGGATTCATCTCTGGTTGTGGTTGGTTAACACTCCTCCTGCGATGGTTATTAGCATGTAGATCGATACTAGCTCCCTTCCTGGTATTGATCATCTGGGTTAGAAACATATGGTAAGATAGCTTTGCAAGGGGAATAATTTAGTAGGCAGCATAAATAGCCTAGTAGTTGGTCATAAACTTGAGGATCTTGGGCAAAGCTTTGATCTTTTGTTTTATATCTATATTGGGATAACTAGGCTTATAAGATGAATCTCCAAAGGTAAGATAGAATCTATCAAGATAAGATAGATATGTAAGATAGAATCTGGCATGGTAATGCGGCCAAATGGGCCAAGCAGGGCCGCGCGATCAGCTGGGGCGAAGCCGGCCCAAGCGCATGTGATGTTTTCTTTCTTTTTTGTTTTTATTTTCTAGTTTCCCTATGATTTACCAATTAAAATTTCAAATTTGATTCTAGTTTCAAGTTCGAATCCCCAAATATAATGCGCACACATATTGGAAATATTATTTCATATGTTACTCAAGTAAAAGTCTCATCCACAAATTCAATTTTTACTTTTAATTTGGAAGAAGTCAATATATATAATCTTTATCATGAACATCTTCGTTCAAATATTGTTAAAGTGTGTTTTAATTATATAACAACGAATAACAAAATAGATTGAGAGTCTTTGGCTTCCTTATTGTTCTAACTTCTAATTTTGAGTTTTGGATCTAGGTTTTGAATAGAAACTCTAAATATAAGTTCATTTTTTTGTTTTTAGTCAAACTCTTATGAATCCCAAGATAGTATTTTGGGTATTACAGGAATCGGTTGCGCCGAGGCTGGCACTAATGTCGGTGAGGGGTGAGGATGCCTAGGGACAAGATAGGGGCACTGGGCGGGGCTGAATCGACTAGACGTCGTGCAGGTACGACGGACCCGTGAGGCAGAGCTCCGGTGAGCGCAAGTTTGCTATGGCGGGGCAAAATCGGGACAACCAGAGCACGGGGAAAGGTTCCTCACCTCGGGACGGCGCTCGAGGAGGCTTAGCATGGCGTCCGGAGCTCTGGGTGGACGGCACGGCAGGCGCACTTCTCCAGTGAGCTCAGGCGGTGGCGGCTGAGCGCGAGAGAGACCGAGAGTGGACGAAATGAGGCAGGGGAGGGAGAGTGGTTGCGTGCTGGGCTCAAAAGGGAGCTGGGGACATAGGCAGGTGATGTGGCCGGCTTTCTCAGTGTGCGTGCGCGCGGGTCAGTAGTAGTTTGCGGGGAAGACGGAGCTGACAGGGCGGCCCCACGGTGCAGAGAGAGAGAGGAGCGCGCGAAGCGAATGGGCAACGACGCTGACAAGTCAGGCCTGCTGCGTAGAGGGAGAGCAGGGGCGCGCATGCGAGGGCGAGCGGCGCCGATAGGTCGGGCCTGCCTGGAAGAGGGAGAGAGGGGGCGGGTGCACGCGGGCGTGCTAGGCCTGGTGGTCCGAATGGCCGAGGGAAGGGGAGGTTTGGACTATAGATGTCCAAACGGGCCACCCGGCACGGACCCGGCCTGAACCCGTTTCGGCCCGGTACGAATAGGGCCGGGCCAGGCACGACCCGTTGATGCTTCGGGCCGGGTCGGGCTGGCCCACGTGCCTAGGGACATGCCCAAACCCGGCACGCACAGGGAAAAATCGTGCCGGGCCGGCCCGTTGGCCCGGTGGGCCTCAACGGACCGGGCCGGGCACTGGCCCGAACCAACAGTAAAACGGTATATAAATACATATATTTAATAAAATTAATCATATATAATAACATATTATTTATATATATTAAGACAACAAAATATTTATGTATGTATTTTATATTTATGTATGCATTTTATATATGTTTGGCCATGTATTTAGTATTTATATACTATGAGAGAATTAAATGTATTTACATATTTAGTATTTACATAAATATGCGGGCCGCCGTCGGGCCAACCCATTTATCGGGCCGGGCCGGGCCAAAGCACGCGGGCCGCCGTATCTGCCCATACCCGGCCCGCTAAACGGGCCGTGCCGGCCCGGGCCCGTAACCGACCGTGCCGGGCCGTGTTTGGACCGGGCTAAATTCGTGCCGTGCCACGGGCCAAACGGGCGGCCCGCACTATTTGGACATCTATAGTTTGGACTGCTTTGGATTTTTCTTTTAATTCTGAGTTTTCTATTCCTTCTCTTTTTATTTTCTCTTTTGAATTCAAATCCAATCAAACGACAAAGTCAAATTTAAATATTTCAAACATGTGCATCAACCAAAAACAAAGTTTATGCTCAGCGTGATGCAACAATTCATGTCTCCCCTAGGTTTTAACATACTAAAGAAATATTACATCTCCCAAATAAAGAACCAAAACTCTATTAAAAGGGGAGGAAAAAGAAATCTATAAAGAGGAGAAAAGTGGTAACACCTGAATTTGGTAGATATTAGAGAAGAAATTTTATACCCCCAAATTCAGGGTGTTACAATTCCTCCTTATGTTCAAACTTGCACCTTATGCATCTCCATTAGATACGCTATTTGATCACGTGGTATGGAGGACAAAAGCTGGATTGATCCCAAGATGATGCTGATGAATAAACCAGAGGAGTGGATGATCTGATCAAGTACCAAGATGGGAGTTGCTCACCATGTGATCGTCATCTAACCTAGTGTAATCCTAGGCAATCCTCGGTGCATTTGCCCCCTCCTTGTTGTTTTAAAAATTTTATCACTTATATGTTGCATTAGGTGATAGGAGTTGAGTGATGAAACACTTGATGCATTACCATTCCTTAGAATTTGATTATCTTACTTGATACCGGTTTTATAAAGAGAACTAATGATGCTTATATCTACCTAGAGAATTAAAACTTGTTTTTTAAAAGAATGATGTGTAACACTAGGTACATGAATTTATGGAAAAAGACTAATAATGGTGAAGGCATCATCTGCAGTGATGAATTCATCATTCAGGTATAGTACCTCTGTCAGGTACATGATTTTGGGAAGTAAATAATAATTTGAGACTAGATGTTGAGTAGGAAAGGTCATCCGTTTGTGTCGATTAAGGACCATAATGAAAGTAGGTTTGCTGATCTAGGACCTTTTAACTTGCCACATGTCTCGTCATGGGTAAGCTTAGCCTCGGCTGCACAAATACCAGAAAGGTCGGCCCGTAATGGGAGTGGAAAGATGGCGAGAGTATCGTGTATCCACCTGGCAAGAGAATGGATGGTGGGGTACCGTGCTCTCCATTGGCGGGGACCCATTCTGTTCTGGCAAAACCCATGTACGAGTTAACATATGAAAGGGTTAAGTGCTACATATGTCGTGTGGTTGGAAATCCCCATCTGGGTATTAATCAATTCGGATCGCTGTTACTTCTCAGATATGAAGACTATATCACTGCCCTACATCGTAGTTAGCAAGTGTAAAATAAAAAGGATTAAAAGAATGCTAGATTAGGCCAAGTGTATGATCTAGATTAGGCCAATCTAGATTCAGGAAAATAACTTAACTTGTGAAGTAAAAGTTTTGGCATAAGGATCCACTATTAGTAAGCTCTTCTGCAAAATGTGTCTTTGAAATTTGATGAGCTTTAGCTTGATTCCCTTCAAACCAGCATACCCTTGAGAGTCGTTTTTTAGTCGGGTAAGTCTTGCTGAGTAATTGCGTATTCAGGGTTATATTTCCTATGTTGTTGCAGGTTACGAGTCGCTTTGATTGTGATTGATGTTAAGTGCCGGTGGGCTCGGCCTTCTTATATAAGTATATCCCATCTATAGCTTCTTTATTGAGGATTGTCACTTAAGCTAGCCTTTATTTTAAAACTTATAAATGTTTTATACATTCAAATTGTAATAATTTTGAATCACTCTTTTGTAATCAACTCCGACGATGTATAATGAAATCTTGATGTAACTTGTAATCATTTTGTAATAAATAATTTATTTTCTCTCTCAATGTTTGTATGTGAGTTGTGTTTACTTAATCCTGCAATCTTGGTGATCTGCGGTTTATCCGAGGTCTTTGAGACATTCGGACAGATCCTGTTAAGTTATCTGTTGCACATGCATAGCCATCTAAGGTCTTTGAGATGAGGACATGTGCATGTGGGCCCATTAACTTGGGAGGTTCTGCCACAGGATATGTCCGGTGCCTTGCCTGGTCAGCTGGCCAACTGGCCGCTCTCGAGAAAACACTGAGGCTCACTGGCTAAATATCACAGGACAGTCCGGTGCGCCAGTCGAGCAACGACTCTTCACCCACGCCAATGGTCGGCTGCGTGATCAGCCCCGGCCACAACAGCGTGACAACGGTCGGGAGGGTAACCGAACAAGTTGTCACACCCGATTTTAGAAAGCAAACCGAATGCGAGCCATGTACGTGCCAGGATCAACAATTCACGTACACAGCAGTTACATAACCGGGCATCATCACACAGTGCTCAAATAATAACATAAAAGAGAGTAATAGTTGATTACATCATGATGCCCGAAACATCCACATAGTCATTAACAATTATCAAAGTGCGAAAACAAAACATAGATAAACACGACCTTCACAGGCAGTCGATTGGGGGTTTGCCGCTAAACCATGCCTAGAACTCATCGTACTCTTGGAACTCCTGGAAGTCCTCCACCACGACTTCATCCTCTCCTGAGCAGTGGTTGCAACATGGACACCCTAGGGGGGTTTGGTGTGTAAAGCAAGGGTCAGTACACATCGACATACTCAACAATTGTCCCGTTTGGCTGTAGTGGACTAGATTTATGTGGGGTTAAGGTCAAGCAGTTTGTTTTAGTTGGTCAGGTAATTATTACTAGTAGAGAGCTAGGTTTAGCATTAACCCAAGTTGTTAACCCAAAAGTACCCTTTACAAACAGAAAGAATACCAGAAACCATAATCATAATCACAATAGAAACCAGCATTATCCTCATCATCATCTATAAACAAAACATCTCTAGTCAATGTTTCTCTAATCAATTGAGCTCCCAAGGCCGCTCATAACCGTGAGCACGACTGATATATCAGTTTCATAACACTCTGCAGAGGTTGCACACTTTACCCACGAGCCATGATTCCCTTTTGCCTCGGGCCGATCAAACCCTTAAACACTACCAAGGTGCATAGGCAAGGTTTCACTACGTAGCCTTTACAAAGATTCCCTGAGGCTGTAGTCGCCCGTTAGGTTTCCTAAATGTACCTGAAAGGGAAATAGTCTCAATATTTCCTATAATCGATTTTGGTGTTTGACGACCATCACAAACCTTGTAGACTAACCAGTTTGCCTAGTTGATCATTTCACAGTTGCATAAGTTCATCTACAACTATTCTAAATCGGCTGTCCGGAAAACAGTAGATTATTCCGGATAGGAGAAGCTTTTTGGAAAAAAACACCTAAGGGCAGACCGTCCGGACCCTTGCGGCGGACCGTCCGCGACACCAGGGTGACCCTCGGATAGGAACACTGCATAAACGCAAGACAACATTACGGACCGTCCGATGGAGAAGCGAGCACCGTCCGAGACCAAGCGTGGACCGTCCGGCCTCAGGCGCGGACCGTCCAGTTAGTGAAAACCAGAAAAACCCGAAGGTGACGGGTTCGGTAAAATGTATTTTTAGCGTCCTCGCGGACCGTTCGGGGTGCACGACCGTACCATCCGCGACTGCTTTATCTGACATCTGACGACACATTTAATGCAAAGTAGCTGTTGATATAGCCGTTACTGCTGACCGTTGCGATTTCAGCCGTTGATGTGCAGGGGTGGACCATCCGGACCAGGGGCGCGGATCGTCCGCGGTCGGCAGAAAGGGAGCAACGGCTAGGAAGTGGTTGTGGGCTATAAATACAACCCCAACCACCTCCATTCACTTAACCCAAGCACTCCAATCTTTCACATTCAATACAAGAGCTAGCAATCCATTCAAAGACACAATCAAAGCTTCCAATCTCTCCAAGTTCCACAATTGAGACAAGTGATCATTAGTGATTAGTGACTTGAGAGAGAGAGTGATCTGTGTGTTATTTGTTGCTCTTGTCGCTTGGCTTTTGCAATCGTGCTTTCTTCTTTTCTCATTCTTATTCTCAAGTGACTTGTAATCAAAGCAAGAGACACCAAGTGTGTGGTGGTCCTTGCGGGGTCTAAGTGACCCGTTTGATTAAGGAAAAAGCTCACTCCGTCTAAGTGACCGTTTGAGAGAGAGAAAGGGTTGAAAGAGACCCGGTCTTTGTGACCACCTCAACGGGGACTAGGTTCTTTGGAATCGAACCTCGGTAAAACAAATCACCGTATTCATCCGCTTTATTTCTTGGTTGATTTGTTTTCCCTCTCTTTCGGACTCGGATTTAATTCTAACGCTAACCCCGGCTTGTAGTGTGTGTTTAAGTTTATAAATTTCAGATTCCACCTATCCACCCCCTCTAGGCGACTTTCAATTGGTATCGGAGCCCGGTACTTCATTAGAGTCTAACCACTCGAAGTGATGTCGGGAGGATCCGCCAAGAGGGAGATGGAAACGGGAACAAGCCACGAGAAGGCTCCATCAAAGGAGTCCGGCACCAAAGGAAGGGAGGAATCACCTCCATGAGTCAAGTCGCATCGGAGTGGCTGTCACACCCGGGTTTTAGGGGTCCAAAGCCCGGGCGCGAACATAAACACCAGGTGTGCTGGGACCAAGTCTCACACATATGATGCATAGTGGCACAGGATCAAATGTCACATCTTTACTATATAACAGGAGTTCTATACAAAATAATTAAATAATTACATCATATGAGGAAACGATCCAGCAACCCAAAGTTGACTGGGAGACGACGACCTAGACCACTCACGAACTCATCACAGCATCCTCCACGCTCCTCATCCTGTGGTACCTGCTCTTGACCTGTGGGGGGGGGGTGTGAGACAGCAAGAGTGAGCTCACATACGTTCATCGCTCAACAAGTTGTGGGGAATAATGTGAATGAACTCGCCAAAGGTGGGAGTTCATGTGAAGTGTAAGGCTTACCAAAGAGGATGGTTAGAGCTGAGCATTGCTTTTAAAGTTGGTCAAAATTTTATTAGCAATTACTAAGTATAAGTAAATACCAACCCAATTAAATAGTAGAACAGAAGTAACAACATCACCTGCGATGCAATGCATATGACAAATTGAGTTTAAGTTCCATAATTTAATCATGTGAGTGTCCGAGCCGCTCATGACCGTGAGCACGGCTAGTATACCAGTTTTACACTCTGCAGAGGTTGCGCATCTTTACCCACAAGTCATGTTACCCATCTGCCAAGGGATCGCGACTTCCCATACACCTCTACCGAGGAGGCGAGGCAGGGTAACACTACGAGGCCTTTACAAAGTTCCACTAGCTTCAGAAAACCCGCTACAGTTTATAGGAAGCTCCAATGCAGGAATCCCTTGCAGGACCGCCATCGCAGCAAAATCCTCCCGAGGGCCTCCCTACACTGACCACTCCCCTACTGCCCTTGCCCCTTTCGGGTAAGGTAGTCCTCCACTAGCTTTCCTAATTAGTCAGCCAAGGGCGTCCATAAACCCTTGTGGTAGCACTGTTTTCCCGGGTGGTTCTCCATGTTCCAATTAACATAATGATCTTAACATGAACAATAAATAACAACGGATAACAAAAGTATAATCATGAATAATGTATCTTCATACCCAAAACCACATAAAGCACTAGCAAGTTCTACCCCAAAAAGTTCAGTGGTAAACAAGGTATAAAGATAGTCAAAGCTAGGGTAACCTATTAGGTCCCATCAAAATTAACCTATGCAGATCATTATGATTAATTAGAACATGAGTGGGTAAAAAGAAGTGATCAAGGGCACAACTTGCCTGGGACTTGAGATTCCAGGTACCAACTTGCTTTTCAGATGACACGTGTCCTCGCGCTAGTCGTAGCAATACAAACAAACATGTATAGGCAAAATTAACATCACACCAAGCATAAGAATAACTGAGTAATAATAATCTACGCGAAGCTACCAGGTTGTAGGAACGAGAACCACTAAATTCGGAGTTACGGTTATTAAGTTATGATTTTCTGAAGTTCTTTTGTGTTTGGTACAAAAATAATTGTGTGATAAATTTTAATATGATTTTCATGCTATAACAGTGTTACTCAATAATAGACAATGTTACTACCAAATTATAGGCACTAGAATGGACTAAAAAAGAGCTAATATGAATTTTCTAGAGATTAAACACTGTTCTGGAATTATTTTTATATTAAAAATCTATTTTCTATTTGTTTTCTCTGGTTTTTCGAGTTTCTGGACTGGGCCTCAAATCCAGAGAAACCCAGGGGTCTCGAGGTAAGTTTGCCTAAGACACAGAAAACTACTGGCGTGGACGGCGGGTTGATTCGCTAAAATGACAGGGTCTCTTTTGTAAGACGTGTCGGTTGAAGGGGTACCAGGCATGCTCGGCCATCCGATCAGAGAGCGAGCGCCCAGATCGAACGACACATGACCGAATCGGTAATATACCGCGCCCATCGGATCTAGAATCGACGGTCCCGATTTTATGAAAGCAGGACCCAGATCTAAACCACATGATTCATATCCGACCGCCTGAATCCTTCGAGACGAAGGGGTACACAAAATCTGATCTACGCCGCTCATTTAAAATCCTACGGTCCGGACCACCACACCACCTCTTCTAATCCTAACCGCTCATCTCGAGATCGACGGCCCCGGTTCGTCTTCCTCTCTACGCACGCGACACGGCTGAGTCAGCCGGTTCGCACGGCGGCGCTCTCCCGGCGAGCACGCACGCCGAGGACCCCCGTACGGACCCAGCCACTGACCGGACTTGAAACAGAGGTCTGATCGCCGTGAATTTAATGGCCGATTTAGCAGCCAGGGCTTCCCATCCACACGACCAACCAGAGCGGCGGCGCCATGAACAAAGTCCCTGACTACGCCCAGGCGAGCCAACACAGGCCAAAACTCTGCTATACGGAGCAAGGAACATGGCGGACCCACGGAAGGTGGTCTTACCTCGCTGGTGGATGACGGTGATCCTGACTACGGCGCACGGCGGACAGGCGGAGAAGCGCGCACTCCGGCGACGAATTCCAAAATCACCAGCCGCCAAACCCCCGCCGCGAGGCCACCGACGATCCAGGCGAGCACGTGGAAATTTATAGGATTTCGGCTGGCAAGATTTCCGCCTATGGTCGATGCCAGAGTTCTCGGTGGCTTCAGTTGCGGCGCGGCAACCAGGAAGTCAGAGACACAGGGCGGATGACGGACGAGAGCAGCGACGCTCATTTCTATAGTCCCCAGGATCCGCGAATCGCGCGGAGTTACGACGGACCGCCAAATTCGTGGAGATTGGTTGCGAACGGAGTCCGATTTTAGGGGGAGAATCGGTCATCGGAGAGCGAGATGTGCGTGACGCCTGTTACGAACGACCTGAGCCGAATGCCACGGGGAAGATGACAACCCTGTCGAGTGGGGCCCACAAGTCAGTGCCTGACGCGAGTGCAGACATAGGTGGCCAGGGCGCACGAATTGGGCCGGCGGGGCACGTTTCAGCCCACCACGCGAAAGTGAAGAGGGAGTGGGCGTGGGCTGGTGGTGAGGAATTGGCCCAGGTCGAGGTAAGTCAATTCTTTTCTCTTTTTCTTTCCTTTTCAAATTCAAATTCAAAATTTGAGTTTATATTTGTGGAGTTCATATTTAGGTTAAATTTAAATAACCAAATCTAGTTATTTTATATATCTATTTTATCTCATTTGTATAGTATTTCTTCTCTTTTCTCAAATCCCAAATTCTAAATTTCCTTTAGAACTTAAATTCCACTTTTGGGCTTTTTAATATATTTCTTGTCACATTATTATTTTTTTTATGTTGTCACAGAATGCACACCACATGAAAACCCAACATGATGCATATTTTGGTAGTATATATCTTAATAGTTATTTGTTTTTAAATATGGTGTTCTCATGTGATGGTACATAAAGGTCAAACTCGCATAAAGAGAAATTGTTCTCCATTTATATTATTTCTAACAAATTGCAAATTGGGTATTACAAATCCTACCCCCCTTAAAAATAATCTCGTCCTCGAGATTTGTAAGATAAGGGATATAATAGGTTTGGTCTAGAATTTTAGTTTCTCATTTGGTTTTGGGAAAAAATTTTTTTTTAACAGCTAGTAGATGATATGAATATTGTATGTCTGGATATTCATTAGGTCAGGTACGGTTATGGCAAGTAGAGGTTGTGGCAAGGGTATAATAAGGAAAGACTTCATCCTAAACTATGGATCTTGATTCCGCTGGCGATTCAACTTGATCTTTGAAGTCTTGAGTTGATGCTTATCCTTCTTTGACATGGTTGGTCTTCTTTGGCCTTTATTTCTTGGAGTTGTCATCCGAGTTAAGGACATATGGCTAGGACATATGTGAGTAGGATGGATTGTATGGTGTAGGTAGGTTAGAATCTCTTGCTAGATTAAAATTGTGGGGTTATGCAACTATTGGATGGTTAAGGTAGTTGCATATGGCCAAGTCGATCTGTCATTCTTAATTTAGTGCAGGGTGAACTAAGTTAAGACCCGTTCTATAGGAGTAGAGTCTAATCTATTTCATCAGTATTATCTAACATGTTTGATAAGTCACTTTAGATTAGATCAGATCTAGGTTAGATTGGTGTGACTAGTTGGACTAGATAAGATCTTATTTATTTTAGGCTAGATCATGGTTGTTACACTAGCGCAGGATAAATATGCTTATTGGGGTAAGATGAATCCATAAGGATAAGGTAGAATCTTTTGAGGTCAGATAGATCTATTAGGATAAGATAAATCTTTTCAAGATAAGATGAGAATCTATTTTTTTAGGATAAGATGGATTTATGAGTGTAGGATAGACTTTTTCAAGATAAGATGGATTTTGCTAGGCTAGATTCTTTGATGAGGGATAACCTAGTTCATTTAGATATTTTTATAACCATATTTTTTTCTATATGTATATGCAGATGTGATTGTGGACATTACTCCACAACTAATCACACTCAATCAAAGATCCAAATCAAACAAGTATCATAAGAACAAACATTCAAGCATACAAATACCTAAAAAAAATAGTTTTGTTTTTGTTCCTAAGAGTAGGTCTCCTATTCCTAAAGTCACTTTAGGCACAGGATTTCAAAGTGTGAAATCCACATTTGTCTTTAGAATGAAAATGTAAGAATAATCAGAGTAAAGCAGAAATAGATGAGAAAAGATCAAGAAAAGTTTAGAAAAGAATCAGAGTAGCAAGGGTAAGTAAAGAATGGTTGTCCAATTCTATCTAGGTTTCGTCCTACAGTCAACATTCCTCTGATACCACTTCTGTCACACCCGGGTTTTAGGGGTCCAAAGCCCGGGCGCGAACATAAACACCAGGTGTGCTGGGACCAAGTCTCACACATATGATGCATAGTGGCACAGGATCGAATGTCACATCTTTACTATATAACAGGAGTTCTATACAAAATAATTAAATAATTACATCATATGAGGAAACGATCCAGCAACCCAAAGTTGACTGGGAGACGACGACCTAGACCACTCACGAACTCATCACAGCATCCTCCACGCGCCTCATCCTGTGGTACCTGCTCTTGACCTGTGGGGGGGTGTGAGACAGCAAGAGTGAGCTCACATACGTTCATCGCTCAACAAGTTGTGGGGAATAATGTGAATGAACTCGCCAAAGGTGGGAGTTCATGTGAAGTGTAAGGCTTACCAAAGAGGATGGTTAGAGCTGAGCATTGCTTTTAAAGTTGGTCAAAATTTTATTAGCAATTACTAAGTATAAGTAAATACCAACCCAATTAAATAGTAGAACATAAGTAACAACATCACCTGCGATGCAATGCATATGACAAATTGAGTTTAAGTTCCATAATTTAATCATGTGAGTGTCCGAGCCGCTCATGACCGTGAGCACGGCTAGTATACCAGTTTTACACTCTGCAGAGGTTGCGCATCTTTACCCACAAGTCATGTTACCCATCTGCCAAGGGATCGCGACTTCCCATACACCTCTACCGAGGAGGCGAGGCAGGGTAACACTACGAGGCCTTTACAAAGTTCCACTAGCTTCAGAAAACCCGCTACAGTTTATAGGAAGCTCCAATGCAGGAATCCCTTGCAGGACCGCCATCGCAGCAAAATCCTCCCGAGGGCCTCCCTACACTGACCACTCCCCTACTGCCCTTGCCCCTTTCGGGTAAGGTAGTCCTCCACTAGCTTTCCTAATTAGTCAGCCAAGGGCGTCCATAAACCCTTGTGGTAGCACTGTTTTCCCGGGTGGTTCTCCATGTTCCAATTAACATAATGATCTTAACATGAACAATAAATAACAACGGATAACAAAAGTATAATCATGAATAATGTATCTTCATACCCAAAACCACATAAAGCACTAGCAAGTTCTACCCCAAAAAGTTCAGTGGTAAACAAGGTATAAAGATAGTCAAAGCTAGGGTAACCTATTAGGTCCCATCAAAATTAACCTATGCAGATCATTATGATTAATTAGAACATGAGTGGGTAAAAAGAAGTGATCAAGGGCACAACTTGCCTGGGACTTGAGATTCCAGGTACCAACTTGCTTTTCAGATGACACGTGTCCTCGCGCTAGTCGTAGCAATACAAACAAACATGTATAGGCAAAATTAACATCACACCAAGCATAAGAATAACTGAGTAATAATAATCTACGCGAAGCTACCAGGTTGTAGGAACGAGAACCACTAAATTCGGAGTTACGGTTATTAAGTTATGATTTTCTGAAGTTCTTTTGTGTTTGGTACAAAAATAATTGTGTGATAAATTTTAATATGATTTTCATGCTATAACAGTGTTACTCAGTAATAGACAATGTTACTACCAAATTATAGGCACTAGAATGGACTAAAAAAGAGCTAATATGAATTTTCTAGAGATTAAACACTGTTCTGGAATTATTTTTATATTAAAAATCTATTTTCTATTTGTTTTCTCTGGTTTTTCGAGTTTCTGGACTGGGCCTCAAATCCAGAGAAACCCAGGGGTCTCGAGGTAAGTTTGCCTAAGACACAGAAAACTACTGGCGTGGACGGCGGGTTGATTCGCTAAAATGACAGGGTCTCTTTTATAAGACGTGTCGGTTGAAGGGGTACCAGGCATGGTCGGCCATCCGATCAGAGAGCGAGCGCCCAGATCGAACGACACATGACCGAATCGGTAATATACCGCGCCCATCGGATCTAGAATCGACGGTCCCGATTTTATGAAAGCAGGACCCAGATCTAAACCACATGATTCATATCCGACCGCCCGAATCCTTCGAGACGAAGGGGTACACAAAATCTGATCTACGCCGCTCATTTAAAATCCTACGGTCCGGACCACCACACCACCTCTTCTAATCCTAACCGCTCATCTCGAGATCGACGGCCCCGGTTCGTCTTCCTCTCTACGCACGCGACACGGCTGAGTCAGCCGGTTCGCACGGCGGCGCTCTCCCGGCGAGCACGCACGCCGAGGACCCCCGTACGGACCCAGCCACTGACCGGACTTGAAACAGAGGTCTGATCGCCGTGAATTTAATGGCCGATTTAGCAGCCAGGGCTTCCCATCCACACGACCAACCAGAGCGCCGGCGCCATGAACAAAGTCCCTGACTACGCCCAGGCGAGCCAACACAGGCCAAAACTCTGCTATACGGAGCAAGGAACATGGCGGACCCACGGAAGGTGGTCTTACCTCGCTGGTGGATGACGGTGATCCTGACTACGGCGCACGGCGGACAGGCGGAGAAGCGCGCACTCCGGCGACGAATTCCAAAATCACCAGCCGCCAAACCCCCGCCGCGAGGCCACCGACGATCCAGGCGAGCGCGTGGAAATTTATAGGATTTCGGCTGGCAAGATTTCCGCCTATGGTCGATGCCAGAGTTCTCGGTGGCTTCAGTTGCGGCGCGGCAACCAGGAAGTCAGAGACACAGGGCGGATGACGGACGAGAGCAGCGACGCTCATTTCTATAGTCCCCAGGATCCGCGAATCGCGCGGAGTTACGACGGACCGCCAAATTCGTGGAGATTGGTTGCGAACGGAGTCCGATTTTAGGGGGAGAATCGGTCATCGGAGAGCGAGATGTGCGTGACGCCTGTTACGAACGACCTGAGCCGAATGCCACGGGGAAGATGACAACCCTGTCGAGTGGGGCCCACAAGTCAGTGCCTGACGCGAGTGCAGACATAGGTGGCCAGGGCGCACGAATTGGGCCGGCGGGGCACGTTTCAGCCCACCACGCGAAAGTGAAGAGGGAGTGGGCGTGGGCTGGTGGTGAGGAATTGGCCCAGGTCGAGGTAAGTCAATTCTTTTCTCTTTTTCTTTCCTTTTCAAATTCAAATTCAAAATTTGAGTTTATATTTGTGGAGTTCATATTTAGGTTAAATTTAAATAACCAAATCTAGTTATTTTATATATCTATTTTATCTCATTTGTATAGTATTTCTTCTCTTTTCTCAAATCCCAAATTCTAAATTTCCTTTAGAACTTAAATTCCACTTTTGGGCTTTTTAATATATTTCTTGTCACATTATTATTTTTTTTATGTTGTCACAGAATGCACACCACATGAAAACCCAACATGATGCATATTTTGGTAGTATATATCTTAATAGTTATTTGTTTTTAAATATGGTGTTCTCATGTGATGGTACATAAAGGTCAAACTCGCATAAAGAGAAATTGTTTCTCCATTTATATTATTTCTAACAAATTGCAAATTGGGTATTACAGTGGCGACAAGAAGAAAAAGATGAAGAAAGTGGTCTACTACGAGACGATTCTTCGTCGCCATCCACCTCCGGCTCTGACGCACTGTCCGTCACTTCTAAGCGCCATGAGCGCAAGAAGTTTAGTAAGATCCCCTTACGCTATCCCCGCATTTCCAAATGCACTCCTTTACTTCTGTCCCATTGGGCAAACCACCGGTTTATGATGGTGAAGATTATTCTATGTAGAGTGTTAAAATGAAAGGTCATCTAACCTCACTCCACAAAAGCATATGGGATGTTGTTGAGTATGGAGCGCAGGTACCACAGGTGGGGGATAAGGACTATGACTCGGACGATGTTGCCCAAATATGACACTTTAACTCCCAAGCAACTACTATACTCCTTGCCTCTTTAAGTCGAGAGGAGTATAACAAAGTGCATAGGTTAGAGACCGCCAAAGATATTTGGGACGTCCTCAAGACCGCACACGAAGGGGACGAGGTGACCAAGATCACCAAAAGGGAGACGATCGATGGAGAGCTCGGTCGATTTGTCCTCAACCATGGGGAAGAGCCGCAAGCCATGTACAACTGGCAAGACCATGGTGAATCAAGTGCGCAACCTCGGGAGCACCAAATGGAATGACCATGAAATGATCAAGGTTATTCTAAGATCACTCGTTTTTCGCAATCCTACGCAAGTTCAATTAATTCATGGTGATCCTAGATATAAGCTAATGTCTCCCGAGGAGGTTATAGGAAAGTTTGTGAGCTTTGAATTGATGATCAAAGGCTCCGAACAAATCGTCAACTTGGAGCAAGGCGGCTCCTCCACACCCGAGGTGCAACCCGTCGCATTCAAAGTGACGGAGGAGAAGAAAGAAGAGTCTACATCAAGTAGTGTCGGGGACCATAATTAGGGGTACCCTCAAGACTCCTAATTCTCAGCTGGTAACCCCCATCAGCATAAAGCTGCAAAGGCCTGATGGGTGCGATTAAGTCAGGGATCAGTCCATTCGAGCGACTCGATCATGCCTCGCCTGAGCCTAGCCTCGGACAAGGGCAGCCGACCCCGGAGGATTTCCGTCTCGCCCGAGGCCCCCCTCCAACGGCGGACACATCTCCGGCTCGCCCGAGGCCCTGCCTTCGCTAAGAAGCAACCCTGACTAAATCGCCGCACCGACCGACCGAATCGCAGGAGCATTTAACGCAAAGGTGGCCTGACACCTTTATCCTGACGCACGCCCCCCGGCAGAGCCGAAGTGACCACCGTCACTTCGCCGCTCCATTGACCGGCCTGACAGAAGGGCAGCGCCACCTGCGCCACTCCGACTACAGTGCCACTTGGCAGAGTGAGACTGACAGGCAGTCAGGCCCTGCCAAAGGCACCATAGGAAGCTTCGCTCCGCCCAACCCAGGGCTCGGACTCGGGCTAAGTCCCGGAAGACGACGAACTCCGCTCCGCCCGACCCAGGGCTCGGACTCGGGCTAAGTCCCGGAAGACGGCGAACTCCGCTCCGCCCGACCCAGGGCTCGGACTCGGGCTAGGTCCCAGAAGACGGCGAACTCCGCTCCGCCCGACCCAGGGCTCGGACTCGGGCTAAGTCCCGGAAGACGGCGAACTCCGCTCCGCCCGACCCAGGGCTCGGACTCGGGCTAGGTCCCAGAAGACGGCGAACTCCGCTCCGCCCGACCAGGGCTCGGACTCGGGCTAGGTCCCAGAAGACGACGAACTCCGCTCCGCCCGACCCCAGGGCTCGGACTCGGGCTCAGCCCCAGAAGACGACGAACTCCGCCCTGGCCTCTGCCGAACGACCTCCGCCTCGCCCGACCCGGGGGCTCGGACTCGGCCTCGGCCATGGAAGACAGACTCGACCTCGGCTTCGGAGGAGCCTCCACGTCGCCCAGCCTAGGGCGCAAGCCAGCCACGTCATCAGGAAGCGCCATCATCACCCTACCCCGAGCTGACTCGGGCCGCAGAGAACAAGACCGGCGTCCCATCTGGCTAGCTCCGCCAGATAGGCAATGATGGCGCCCCGCATGCTCTGTGACGACGGCGGCTCTCAGCTCTCTTACGGAAGCAGGAGGACGTCAGCAAGGACTCAACCGCTCCGACAGCTGTCCCTCCGCCAGGCTCCGTCGCTCCTCCGACGGCCACGACATCACACCAGCTGGGTGCCAAAATCTCTCCGGCTGCCACATCGGCATGTACTTAGGGCGCTAGCTCTCCCCCGCTAGACACGTAGCACTCTGCTACACCCCCATTGTACACCTGGATCCTCTCCTTACGCCTATAAAAGGAAGGACCAGGGCCCTCTTAGAGAGGGTTGGCCGCGCGGGGACGAGGACGGGACAGGCGCTCTTTTGGGGCCGCTCGCTTCCCTCTCCCGCGTGGACGCTTGTAACCCCCTACTGCAAGCGCACCCGACCTGGGCGCGGGACGAACACGAAGGCCGCGGGATTTCCAACTCTCTCACGCCCATCTCCGACCACCTCACTTCCCCCCTTCGCGCTCGGCCTCGCGTCGACCCATCTGGGCTGGGGCACGCAGCGACATTCACTCGTCGGCTTAGGGACCCCCCGGTCTCGAAACGCCGACAGTTGACGCGCCAGGTAGGGGCCTGCTGCGTGTTGACGAACAACTTCCCGTCAAGCTCTAGATGGGCAGTCTCCAGCAACCTCTCTGACCCGGGACGGTGCTCCGTTTCGGGAGTCTTGAGTTCATGTCCTTCGACGGCAGCTACGACATGATACTCCTTCCACCGCCGCGCGACAACGACAATGGCGGCCGACAGCCCGCCCGCCGGCGGCGGAATCGACGACGTCTTCCCCGCATGGTAGAAGAACAACATTCGAGCTCGCCCCGTCCTCTCCCCCGCCAACGGAGGAGGAGGCGGGGCAACCAAGGCCAAGCGGGAGGCCGTGCCTCGTCGGCTGTCGAGCGAGTCGACGTCCCCAGCGCCCCAACGGGGGGCGCGTCAGGCGTCGACCTCGCGTTTGAGACGAAGGCGAGCGCCGTCTCCCCGCGACACGCCAATCCCGAGCAAGTGGACGACGCCAGTGCGCTCGCGGAGAGCTTGCAGGACGTCGCCCTCGTACCTGAGACGACAGTGCAATCAGTCCCCGACGTGACTATGTCGCTGCTCGTCGACCAAAAGGTACCGACCGATTCCCATCCTACGTCATTTGGACTCAGCCACAACCCGCCTAGCGACCTTGCTTTGGCGGGCGCTCTCGTAGAGGCGGGTTCAAACCCTCTGGGGTTTCGCATGTGGTCGCCTTGGGACCGGCTGACGGACGTCTCGACCTACGGGCCCTCTGGGTCCGAGGAAGATGATGACCCCAACATCTGTTGGGATTTCTCTGGATTTCGCAACCCCAGTGCCATGCGGGACTTCATGACCGCATGTGACTACTGCCTCTCCGACTGTTCCGACGGAAGCCGCAGCCTCGACGACGAGGACTGCGGCCCAAGCCGCGAATGTTTCCACGTCGATCTAGGGGATCCCTCCGAAGGCAATCGTCTCGGCGTGCTGGAGGACGGTGATCTCCCTAGGCCGGTGCCTCGCGCTGACATCCCACGGGAGCTAGCTGTGGTCCCCGTTCCGGCGGGGGGTCACGACCCACAGCTCGAGCAAGTCCGAGGGGCGCAGGCCAGGCTCGACGAGGGAGCAGGAGCGCTTGAGCCGATCCGCCGGGACGTCGGGCAGGCATGGGCGGGCCAACCCCCGGCCGAAGAAATATGTCACCTGCCCTAGGGTCTCCAGCACCGCGTCGCCGACGGCGTCATGGTCAGACCGCCACCCGCATCAAGTGGGGTCGGTCAGAACCTAGCTGCAGCAGCGATGCTTCTCCGCGCGATGCCGGAGCCATCAACCACCGTGGGTCGGCGAATCCAGGGAGAGCTCAAGAATCTCCTGGAAGGCGCTGCGGTCCGACGGGCCGAGAGCTCTGCCTCCCGAAGGCAGGGATACCCCTCGGAACCTCATGCCGCGACTTCCCGATTCATGCGGGAAGCCTCGGTCTACACCGGGCGCACGCGCAACACCGCGCCTGCGGCTCCGGGCCACCTCGGCAACGAGCACCATCATCGCGACCGTCGGGCCCACCTCGACGAGAGGGTGCGCCGAGGTTACCACCCCAGGCATGGGGGACGCTACGACAGCGGGGAGGATCGGAGTCCCTCGCCCGGACCACCCGGTCCGCAGGCCTTCAGCTGGGCCATCCGACGGGCGCCGTTCCCGACCCGGTTCCGACCCCCGACTACTATCACAAAGTACTCGGGGGAAACGAGACCGGAACTGTGGCTCGCGGACTACCGCCTGGCCTGCCAACTAGGTGGAACTGGACGACGACAACCTCATCATCCGCAACCTCCCCCTGTTCCTCTCCGACACCGCTCGCGCCTGGTTGGAGCACCTGCCTCCGGGGCAGATCTCCAACTGGGATGACCTGGTCCAAGCCTTCGCCGGCAATTTCCAGGACACGTACGTGCGCCCCGAGAATTCCTGGGACCTCCGAAGCTGCCGGCAGCAGCCGGAAGAGTCTTGCCGGGACTACATCCGGCGATTCTCGAAGCAGCGCACCGAGCTGCCCAACATCACCGACTCGGATGTCATCGGTGCGTTCCTTGCCGGCACCACCTGCCGCGACCTGGTGAGTAAGTTGGGTCGCAAGACCCCCACCAGGGCGAGCGAGCTGATGGACATCGCCACCAAGTTCGCCTCTGGCCAGGAGGCGGTCGAAGCTATCTTCCGAAAGGACAAGCAGCCCCAGGGCCGCCCATCGGAAGATGCTCCCGAGGTGTCTACTCCGCGCGGCGCCAAGAAGAAAGGCAAGAAGAAGTCGCAAGCGAAACGCGACGCCGCCGACACGGACCTTGTCGCCGCCGCCGAGCACAAGAACCCTCGGAAGCCCCCCGGAGGCGCTAACCTCTTCGACAAGATGCTCAAGGAGCCGTGCCCCTATCATCAGGGGCCCGTCAAGCACACCCTTGAAGAGTGCGTCATGCTTCGGCGCCACTTCCACAGGGCCGGGCCACCCACGGAGGGTGGCAAGGCCCGCGACGACGAAAAGAAGGAAGATCACCAAGCACGAGAGTTCCCCGAGGTCCGCGACTGCTTCATGATCTACGGTGGGCATGCGGCGAATGCCTCGGCTTGGCATCGCAAGCAAGAGCGCCGGGAGGTCTGCTCGGTGAAGGTGGCGGTGCCAGTCTACCTAGACTGGTCCGACAAGCCCATCACCTTCGACCAAGCTGACCACCCCGACCACGTGCCGAGCCCGGGGAAATACCCGCTCGTCGTCGACCCCGTCGTCGGCGACGTCAGGCTCACCAAGGTCCTTATGGACAAGGGCAGCTGCCTCAACATCATCTACGCCGAGACCCTCAGGCTCCTGCGCGTCGATCTATCCTCCGTCCGAGCAGGCGCTGCGCCCTTCCACGGGATCATTCCCGGGAAGCGCGTCCAGCCCCTCGGACGACTCGACCTTCCTGTCTGCTTCGGAACTGCCCTCCAACTTCCGAAGGGAGACTCTGACGTTCGAGGTGGTCCGGTTCCGAGGAACCTACCACGCGGTACTGGGGAGGCCATGCTACGCGAAGTTTATGGCCGTCCCCAACTACACCTACCTGAAGCTCAAGATGCCGGGCCCCAACGGGGTCATCACCGTCGGCCCCACGTACAAACACGCGTTCGAATGCGACGTGGAGTGTGTGGAGTACGCCGAGGCCCTCGCCGAGTCCGAGGCCCTCATCGCCGACCTGGAAAGCCTCTCCAAAGAGGTGCCAGACGTGAAGCGCCATGCCGGCAACTTCGAGCCAGTGGAGACGGTCAAGGCCGTCCCCCTCGACCCCAGTGGCGACGCCTCCAAGCAGATCCGGATCGGTTCCGGGCTCGACCCCAAGTAGGAAGCAGTGCTCGTCGACTTTCTCTGCGCGAACGCCGACGTCTTCGCGTGGAGTCCCTCGGACCTGCCCGGCATACCAAGGGATGTCGCCGAGCACTCGCTGGATATTCGGGCCGGAGCCCGACCCGTCAAGCAGCCTCTGCACCGATTCGACGAGGAGAGGCGCAGAGTGATAGGCGAGGAGATCCACAAGCTAAAAGAAGCGAAAAGCGACAAGCTCAACCCTGAAAGGTGGGTCCTCGGGGCGCCCCAGGGCATGGTCTTGGGGTTCATCATCTCCAAGCGGGGCATCGAAGCCAACCAGGAGAAGACCCCGACCATCGCACAGCACCCCGAGCCCTTGCTGGGGGCACCCGGGGGCTGCACGCACCCCCGGGAAAGGCCGCTTGTCATCGCCGATGTCCTGGAGCCCGGAACGTGCAAGCTGGCCGGCGGTCAAGGCGAGGTCTACGGCAACGCTTGGAACATCCGACAGCTACGTCGCTTCTACCCTTAAGATGTTTTTCAAGCTGTTCGTATACCTCGCTCCCACACAAGTCTCAGTCGTCAAGGAAGGGTCGGCCTCGCCTCAGCAGAGCCCGACCCTCCCTCGGGGGCTAAAAAGGGGGAACCCCTCTGCGTCAAGATTGGGTGTATCTCTCCGCATCCAAAACTTTCAATCAAAAAGGCTTTTGCGTTCTCCCGGCTATGTCAGAAGCAGGGCCCCAAGGAGCGAACATGGGTGCATGTAAGTGGCAAGGCCGACTGAGCCGAGGAACTCCTATGCCCCCGGGTTAGGGACACCTCACTCATCACCCGCCACGAAAAATGACCCTACTCGGGAAGCCACCCTATTATTGACAGGCTAAGCCGGACACGCAAAATAAAAGGAAGAAGAGTATGACTTCATGCAATGAAAACAAAGTGTTCAGGCCTCTGCGGCCGCAGTAAGACACACGCACATCCAACAGAAACTGTTCCAACAAGAGTTAGGCGTCGCCTTGGGAAGGAGCCGCGCCTTCAGCTCCGTCCCCGCCTTCGGTAAGGTCCATCTCGGCTTCCGGCGACGGCGCAGGGGGAAGGATCTCTGCCTCAAAGGTGGTCGCCAGCACTGCGCTCGGACCCGCGGCGACCGCGTCGAGCCGCTGAACTTCTGCCAGGGCAGCTTCGTCTTCATCAGGAAGACAATACCCCTCACTAACCCGCTCTAGGTCCACAACATAGTGGGAAGCGAGCACGGCGAAGGCCCGCCTGACGCCGTGGTGTAGCGCCTCGCGGACTCTGCCGCGCGTGTGATCACCCAAGGCTTGAAGGCGGCTTTGAGGGGAGCTTCCTGAAGGGACGTCGCCGGAGCCAAGGATCCGATAAACGTCCGAGACGGCCTCGGACATGGCCGCGAGGTCGGCCTCCCTCTGCTCGGCAGCTCCGGCAACCGCCTCGGCAAGCGCCTTGGCGGACTCGTCAAGGGCGGACTCGAGCTCTGCGAACAGCCAGAAGAAAGATCTCAAACACAAGCAGAGGAAACAGACAAGAACAAGAACCAGGGACGGCCGAGGCGTACCTCCGGCTCGGGCACGCTGCTCCGAGGCCGCGACCTGGGCCGCAGCTAAGTCGGCTGCGAGGGTTTCAGCCCGGCTTTCGGCCTCGGCAGCCCGGCCCCGAGATTGGTCCCGCTCCTCGACGACCTGGACGAACTCCGACCGCTGCCGTTGCGCCTCTGCGCGCGCCGCTGCCGCCTCCGCGTGCGCTGCTGCCGCCTCGGCCCTCAGGTCAGTGCAGAGCAACTGGAGGTCCGCCACCTTGGCACCCTGCTGAGAAAGGCGCGCAGTAGCCCCGGCGAGCGAGGTCCTCAGGGATCGCAGCGAGCCCCAGACATCGACCTCGCGGCGGATGAACGACGACTTGGCGGCGCTCCGATCCGTTAGATCCTGTGGGAAGGAAATGGGGCGTCACGAAGAACGCCTCGTTCACAGAAAAGAAAAGGTATGCCTGAAACCGTTACCTGGAGGATTTTGGGGACGTCCCTGCAGAAAACCTCCAGCGACGACCGGAGCGACCCCACCGTTGCTTCAGCACACTCGCGGAGCTCATCCCAGGACTGGTTCTCCTGTTCATCGTCGAGAATGAAGACAGGGTCCGAGGCCTCGCGGGTCCGAAACCAGAGCAACTGGCGCCGGGCCCCGGGGCTCCGCCGCACAGCGATGAGGCTGCCGCCCGGCTGGACGGATCGCGCCTCCACGCCCACCTCTTCCGAGGCACTGGGCGCCGACGCATCAGCCGTCTCGACGCCGACAGCAACCGGTCGCTCTCCGACTGGGACGGCGGCGACTTCGGTAGCGGCAGGCGCCGACATGGCCGGCACGTCAGGTGGGCTCGGGACCGCGTCAGCGTCAGCCGCCTCCCCTATCACGATGGCCGCCTCGGCAGAAGAGCCAGCCTCGGGAACCTGCTCCACAGCGACAGGTGCCGCCCGAGCCCCCTGCGGTGAAACGCCCTGCGAGAGGGTCGGCGGAACGACAAGGCCCGGAGCGGCGCTGGCCGCACAGGCCGGCGCCGTCTTAAGGGCCTTCCGGGGTGCCAGGTCGGTCTGGCCATGGCTTCGCTTGCTGAGGGAAAAAGGAAAATCACGGCCGAGACATATGAATGGAAAGCCAGGACGAAGACATTCCGAGATACCTACCCGCTCCGGGCCATGATCCACCGCGCCTGGGGGGAAGTTTCTTGGATTTCAGCTCCCGGAACAGCCGTCGAGGTCCGCTTCGCCGACAACTTCGGCGCCACCCTTGCTTTGGACACCCGGGGAGCAGATTGCCCAGGCACTGTCACGATGACTTGAGGGTCACCTCCATGCGTTGCCGGCGCGAGCGGCGGCTCTCGGGGAGCAGACGCCCTGACCTGGCCCCCCGGAGTCACCTCGGCTCCTCCAGCCGAGGGGTCAGGTGTCCTCTCGGGTTGCCCCCGTGCCTCAGACCGGGACCCCGACGCCCCGACTTCGGGGACTGACAGCGTCGGCCCGCTCGGGGGCTGGCTTGACGGCTCCTAGCCACACCCCAAGCTAGGGCTGAGGCCGAGACGAGCGGCCATGTCGTCCTCCTCGTCATCATCATCATCATCGTCGTCGTCGTCGGGCGTTTCCGGCGACGGCTCCCTCGGGAGTCCCTCCCTCTCCTGCTGGCGACGGAGCTTTTCCAAGGTGTCTCGAGCCCGCCTCCGCTCACGGGCCCGGGCCTTCTCCACGTCCTTCTTCCTCTTCTTCTCCTCCGCGGCAACCCGCCGCGCTGCTCGGGCCACCGCATCCTGCGGAACCCGTGGCAGGGAAGGCTTGTGCCACCCCACCTCCTGAAGAAGGGGGGAAAGATACTCGATCGTAAGAACCAGGAGCAACCCAATGTATGAAGAAGGAAGGAGCGAACACTCACCAGAGTCACGCACCCCTGGTCGGGGCGCATCAGAAGCTGGGAGAAGGCGTGGGGGTCCGGCTTCCCCAACGCAGCGGACACCCGCCATTGGAGGGCGTCGAAGGGAAGAGGATCAGGGGACATCCGCGAGCCCTCCCAGTCAGCCTCCGGGGTCATCTCCCAAAGCGACAGCCGTCGCTCCGCCAAGGGAAGCACCCTCCGACGGTGGATGGCGGCAATCACTCCCGCAGCGGTGAGTCCCCCCTCTCGCAACGCCTCCAAGGTCTGGAGAAGGGGTCCGAGGTTCTTCTGTCTTTCGTGCGGGGTCCCGTGGCACCAGGCGTCGGTGGCGGTGGTGACTACTCGCTGGGAGAACGGCGGGAGCAACTCGCCGTCGTTCCGGAGGTAGAACCACTGGCGTTGCCACCCCTTGTTCGAGGACGCGAGGATGGCAGGAATATACTGCGACGCCCGCGACTGCCTCAGCAGGAGGGTGCAGCCGCTGGCCCGCACCGCTGCGCGGACCTTCCTCTCCCCCGTCGGCGAGGCAAAAAGCTCGGCAAAAAAGAGATGGGTCCACAAATCCCAATGGGGGGCGATCCCCAAATACCCCTCGCACACCGCTACGAAGATAGCGGCCTGCGAGATGGAGTTGGGGGTGAGGTTGTGCAACTCCACCCCATAGTGGTACAGGATCGCCCGCATAAAGCGGCCCACCGGCACACCGAATCCCCGCTCGTGGAAGGAGACGAAGCTCACGATGTACCCTGGCGGTGGGGATGGAGCGGCCCCGCCCACGGGAGGAATCCATTCCGGTCGCAGCTCATCGGTGAGAGGGCGAAGCAAACCCTCACCGACCAGATCCTCCAGATCGCTCGCCGTCACCGTGGAAAAGGGCCATGGATCGCGCGGCGAGATGATGGTCACCCGGTCAGCCATCACCAAACGGAAGGGATGGCGGCGCAAGGGGCAGGAAGGGCGGTTTTCTCTTCTCTGGCTAAAGTCTCTCGGGTTGCGAAAACCTAAAAGGGAGGCAGGAAGCGGAGCAAAGAACCGTCACCAGATCCTCTCCCAGGTATATAAAGACCGAGGCGAGACCGTTTCCAACGTTCCGCCCGGACCGGATGCGGGATTCAAAAAACGCGAAGCGAAATAGTCGTTCCTCGAACGGCTCGCGCACGTGCAACGGCCGCCCCGCCAACCGCTCGCCCCGTCGCATTAACTCCGCGGCAGGACAGGCGGCGCTTCTGGCAGGAGAAGCGGGCGACGCTTCGCCTTCGCCGTAATAACCGCGCCAAAAAAGGTACGCCGCATCGTTCGATTTCGTATCCTTTTCCTTTTTTCCTCTTTCTCTATCTCTTGCAACAGGGACCGGGAAAGGGGGATACCCCGAAAAGGATCCTTCCCCATGAAGGAACCAGGCTCCGAGCCTCCTTACTGATCAGAGGTTCGAAGGCTGGCCCCCCGAAGGGTTTCGACAGCCGCCTCAGATCGCGTGGGCCTTACACCCACTACTGGTCAGAGGTTCGAAGGCCGGCCCCCCGAAGGGTTCCACGGCCGCCTCAGGCTACTCGGGCTCCACGCCCATTACTGATCAGGGGTTCGAAGGCTGGCCCCCGAAGGGTTCACAGCCGCCTCAGACGCCGAGCGAGGGATGACCAGGGGTACGTTCGATACATAACCAAGGCTCGGGCTGCGCTCCCGAGGTACCCTAGGACATTTCCGAGACCAGCGGGAGCGATCTTGTAACGGAATCCCATCGGAGGGAGGCATCGAGCCCTCGGACCCCGTCGCCAGGGGACCGGGTCCGGTAGATCACCCGCAGGTACTTTTGGGCGTGCCTCTGGGCCCCTAGCCGACCCCTAACGAACGGGGCACGGACGTCCACTCGGATTACCCGCTTGCAGCTCACCGGAGACACCATGTTCGGCGCCCATCGAGGGTAACATGGCACTCCCCCCTCCTCCTTGCGGAAAGGCGACGCAGGGGCAGTATGTAAAAAAGCCGAGTCTGTCCCTGATCGCCCTCTCGCCCTGTGCAGAGGCTCGGGGGCTGCTCTCGCAAACCCGGCTCCGGCCGAACCGTTGACAGCGTCAACATACCAGCCCGAGAACTTGGGCCCCGACCGTACACCCGGGCTACGACCAGTTCGCATGAGGGAACAACCAGACCGGCCGAAGCGTTACGCAAGGCATTAAGACCTCGGAGGAGTAAAACCACTCCTCCGAGGCCTCGGGGGCTACACCCGGCGGGTGCGCTCGCGCGCACCCACCGGAACAAAATGCAACCGAGAAAGGCTGGTCCCCTTGCAAAAAAGTGCTGACGAAAGCCTCCAAGCGAGTGCTAACACTCCCTTCGAGGCTCGGGGGCTACTGTCGGGGACCATAATTACGGGTACCCTCAAGACTCCTAATTCTCAGCTAGTAACCCCCATCAGCATAAAGCTGCAAAGGCCTGATGGGTGCGATTAAGTCAGGGATCAGTCCATTCGAGCGACTCGATCATGCCTCGCCCGAGCCTAGCCTCGGACAAGGGCAGCCGACCCCGGAGGATTTCCGTCTCGCCCGAGGCCCCCCTCCAACGGCGGACACATCTCCGGCTCGCCCGAGGCCCTGCCTTCGCTAAGAAGCAACCCTGACTAAATCACCGCACCGACCGACCGAATCGCAGGAGCATTTAACGCAAAGGTGGCCTAACACCTTTATCCTGACGCACGCCCCCCGGCAGAGCCGAAGTGACCGTCGTCACTTCGCCGCTCCACTGACCGGCCTGACAGAAGGATAGCGCCACCTGCGCCACTCCGACTGCAGTGCCACTTGACAGAGTGAGACTGACAGGCAGTCAGGCCCTGCCAAAGGCACCATAGGAAGCTCCGCTCCGCCCGACCCAGGGCTCGGACTCGGGCTAAGTCCCGGAAGACGGCGAACTCCGCTCCGCCCGACCCAGGGCTCGGACTCGGGCTAAGTCCCGGAAGACGGCGAACTCCGCTCCGCCCGACCAAGGGCTCGGACTCGGGCTAGGTCCCAGAAGACGGCGAACTCCGCTCCGCCCGACCAGGGCTCGGACTCGGGCTAGGTCCCGGAAGACGACGAACTCCGCTCCGCCCGACCCCAGGGCTCGGACTCGGGCTCAGCCCCAGAAGACGACGAACTCTGCTTCGCCCGACCCCAGGGCTCGGACTCCGCCCTGGCCTCTGCCGAACGACCTCCGCCTCGCCCGACCCGGGGGCTCGGACTCGGCCTCGGCCATGGAAGACAGACTCGACCTCGGCTTCGGAGGAGCCTCCACGTCGCCCAGCCTAGGGCGCAAGCCAGCCACGTCATCATGAAGCGCCATCATCACCGTACCCCGAGCTGACTCGGGCCGCAGAGAACAAGACCGGCGTCACATCTGGCTAGCTCCGCCAGATAGGCAATGATGGCGCCCCGCATGCTCTGTGACGACGACGGCTCTCAGCTCTCTTACGGAAGTAGGAGGACGTCAGCAAGGACTCAACCGCTCCGACAGCTGTCCCTCCGCCAGGCTCCGTCGCTCCTCCGATGGCCACGACATCACACCAGCTGGGTGCCAAAATCTCTCCGGCTGCCACATCGGCATGTACTTAGGGTGCTAGCTCTCCCCCGCTAGACACGTAGCACTCTGCTACACCCCCATTGTACACCTGGATCCTCTCCTTACGCCTATAAAAGGAAGGACCAGGGCCCTCTTAGAGAGGGTTGGCCGCGCGGGGACGAGGACGGGACAGGCGCTCTCTTGGGGCCGCTCGCTTCCCTCTCCCGCGTGGACGCTTGTAACCCCCTACTGCAAGCGCACCCGACCTGGGCGCGGGACGAACACGAAGGCCGCGAGATTTCCAACTCTCTCACGCCCATCTCCGACCACCTCACTTCCCCCCTTCGCGCTCGGCCTCGCGTCGACCCATCTGGGCTGGGGCACGCAGCGACATTCACTCGTCGGCTTAGGGACCCCCCGGTCTCGAAACACCGACAAGTAGGCTCCCCATCGACGCCT
Source organism: Zea luxurians (assembly GCA_029449295.1). Classification (NCBI taxonomy): domain Eukaryota; kingdom Viridiplantae; phylum Streptophyta; class Magnoliopsida; order Poales; family Poaceae; genus Zea; species Zea luxurians. Next base: position 2,886,937 of record JAOPSE010000005.1, on the reverse strand, counting down.
CCAAGCTTGACAACGAGGAGATGGCGCTCCTCATCAAGAGCTTCTGAAAAATCCTCAAGCAAAGGAGGGGGAAGGACTACAAACCCCGCTCCAAGAGGGTGTGCTACAAATGTGGTAAGCCCGGTCATTTTATCACTAAATGCCCTATGTCTAGTGATAGTGACAGGGACAACGACAAGAAGGGGAGGAAGAAGGAAAAGAAGAAGTACTACAGTAAGAGGGGCGGCGATGCCCACGTGTGTCGGGAATGGGACTCCGACATAATCTCCACCGACTCCTCCTCCGACGAGGATGTCGCAAACATCGCTGTCAACAAGGGTCTTCTCTTCCCCAACGTCAGCCACAAGTGCCTCATGACAAAGGACGGCAAAAAGAAGATGGTAAAATCTAGAGCCTCCACTAAATATACAACATCTAGTGATGAAACTAGCTCTAGTGAAGATGAGGATAATTTACTTACCCTTTTTGCCAACCTTAACATGCATCAAAAAGGAAAATTGAATGAATTGATAGGTGCTATTCATGAGAAGGATGAACTCTTGGATAGCCAAGGGGAATTCCTTATTAAGGAAAATAGAAAGCATGTTAAGGTAAAAAAATCTTATGCTCAGGAGATAGAAAAATGTGAAAACTTGACTAGAGAGCTTAGCATTTGCCATGACACTATCTCCAACCTTAGAACTGAGAATGTTAGTTTAATTGCTAAGGTTGAAAAATCAAATGTTTGTCATGATTCAATTGCCAATCTTAGAAATGAAAATGCTAGTTTAATTGCTAAGATTGATAAATTGAATGAATCATATTCTAGCCTTAAAATTGAGATTGCTAGTTTAATTTCAAAGGCTAGAGACTTAAATGTTTGCAATAATTCTATTTCCTGTCTTAGAAATGAGAATGCCATATTACATGCTAAGATAGAAGAATTAAATGCTTGCAAACCCTCTACATCTAGTGTTGATCATGTCACTATTTGTACTAGATGTAGAGACATTAATGTTGATGCTATCCATGATCACCTTGCTTTAATTAAACAACAAAATGATCACATAGCTCAACTAACTACTAAAATCAGTGAGCATGAAATTGAAAATGAAAATTTTAAATTTTCTAGAAGCATGCTCTATAGTGGGAGACGCCCTGGCATCAAGGATGGCATTGGTTTCCAACAGGGAAGCAATGTCAAAATTAATGCCCCTAAGAGGATGTCCAATTTTGTTAAGGGCAAGGCTCCCATGGCTCAGGATAATGAGGTTTACATTTTATATCCTGCTGGTTATCCTGAGCACAAGATTAGGAGAATTCATGCTAGGAAGTCTCATTCTGTTTCCCATCATGCTTTTATGTACAAGAATGAGTCATCTAGCTCTAGGCATTCTACCCATGTTAAAATGCCTAAAAAGAAAACTCCTACTGCATCAAATGAACCTAATGTTTCATTTAAAACTTTTGATGCTTCTTATGTGCTCACTAACAAATCAGGCAAAGTAGTTGCCAAATATGTTGGGGGCAAACACAAGGGCTCCAAGACTTGTGTTTGGGTACCCAAGGTGCTTGTTTCTAATGTGAAAGGACCCAAGACCGTTTGGGTACCTAAGAACAAGGCCTAAATTGTTTTGCAGGTTTATGCATCCGGGGGCTCAAGTTGGATTATTGATAGCGGATGCACAAACCACATGATAGGGGAGAAAAAAATATTCTCCTCCTATGAGAAAAACGAAGATCCCCAACGAGCTATCACATTCGGGGATGGAAATCAAGGTTTGGTCAAAGGACTTGGTAAAATTGCTATATCACCTGACCATTCCATTTCCAATGTTTTTCTTGTAGATTCTTTAGATTACAATTTGCTTTCTGTATCTCAATTATGCAAAATGGGTTACAACTGTCTTTTTACGGATATAGGTGTTACTGTCTTTAGAAGAAGTGATGATTCAGTAGCATTTAAGGGAGTATTAGAGGGTCAGCTATACTTAGTTGATTTTAATAGAGTTGAACTCGATACTTGCTTAATTGCTAAGACTGATATGGGTTGCCTTTGGCATCGCCGACTAGCCCATGTTGGGATGAAGAATCTTCACAAGCTTCTAAAGGGAGAACACATTTTGGGACTAACAAATGTTCATTTTGAGAAAGACAGGGTTTGTAGCGCATGTCAAGCAGGAAAGCAAGTTGGCTTCCATCATCCTCACAAGAACATCATGACGACCGACAGGCTGCTTGAGCTACTCCACATGGATTTATTCGGCCCGATCGCTTACATAAGCATCGGCAGGAGTAAGTATTGTCTTGTAATTGTGGATGATTATTCTTGCTTCACTTGGGTATTCTTATCGCGGGAAAAATCTCAAACCCAAGAGACCTTAAAGGGATTCTTGAGACGAGCTCAAAATGAGTTTGGATTAAGGATAAAAAAGAAAAGAAGCGACAACGGGACGGAGTTCAAGAACTCACAAATAGAAGGCTTTCTTGAGGAGGAGGGCATCAAGCATGAGTTCTCTTCTCCCTACACACCTTAACAAAATGGTGTAGTGTCACACCCGGGTTTCAGGGGCACCAAGACCCGGGCGTGAACATAATCACCAGGTGTGCTAGGACCAAGTCTCACACATATGATGAATCATGGCACAGGATCGAATATCACATCTTTACTACATAACAGGAGTTCTATACAAAATAATTAATTAATTACATATAAGGAGACAACGGTCCAGCAACCCAAAGTTGACTGGGAGACGACGACCTAGACCTCTCACGAACACATCACAGCATCCTCCATGCGCCTCATCCTGCGGTACTTGTTCTTGACCTGTGGGGGGTGTGAGACAGCAAGAGTGAGCTCACATACATTCATAGCTCAACAAGTTGTGGGGAATAATGTGCATGAACTCGCCAAAGGTGGGAGCTCACGTGAAGTGTAAGGCTTACCAAAGAGGATGGTTGAAGCTGAGCATTGCTTTTAGAGTTGGTCAAAATTTTATTAGCAATTACTAAGTATAAGTAAATACCAACCCAATTAAGTAATAGAACAAAAGTAATAACAACACCTGCGATGCAATGCATATGACCAATTGAATTTAGTTCCATAAATTAATCATGTGAGGGTCCGAGCTGCTCATGACCGTGAGCACGACTAGTATACCAGTTTTACACTCTGCAGAGGTTGCACATATTTACCCACAAGTCATGTTACCCATTTGCCACGGGGTTGTACGGGCCCCATACACCTCTACCAAGGAAGCGAGGTAGGGTAACACTACGAGGCCTTTACAAAGTTCCACTAGCTTTAGAAAACCCGCTACAGTTTATAGGAAGCTCCAATGCAGGGATCCCTCGCCTGACCGCCATCGCAGCAAAATCAACCAAGGACCTCCCCACACTGACCACTCCCCTACTGCCCTTGCCCCTTTCAGGTGAGGTAGTCTTCAAATAGCTTTCCTAATTAATCAGCCAAGGGCGTCCCATTAAACCCTTGTGGTAGCACTGTTTTCCCGGGTGGTCGCTCCATGTTCCAATTAACATAATGATCTTATCATGAACAGTAAATAACAATTGATAACAAAAGTATAATCATGAATAATGTTTATCTCAATGCCCAAAACCACATATAGCACTAGCAAGTACTACCCGAAAAGTTTAGTGGTAAACAAGGCATAAAGATAGACAAACTAGGGTAACCTATTAGGTCCCATCAAAATTAACCTATGCAGATCATTATGATTAATCAGAACATGACTGGGTAAAAGAAGTGATCAAGGGCGCAACTTGCCTGGCACTTGAGATTCTAGGTACCAACTTGCTCTTTAGATGACACGTGTCCTCACTGCTAAACGTAGCAATACAGACAAACATGATATAAGTAAAATTAACATTACACCAAACATAAGAACAAAATGCATAATTATAATCTACGTGCCACTATGAGATCGTAGAAACAAGAACCACTAAATTCGGAGCTACGGTTACCGAGTTATTATTTTCCGAAGGTCCACGTGGTTAAATATAGAATAGCCTAAGTGCAACATTTTAACCTATGTTTCATGACAAAACAAAGTTACCAGATGATAACAAATATTATTGTGAGACTAATGCAACTAGAATGGATCAAAACGGAGTTACAGTTATTGAATTATGATTTTTTGGAGTTTATTGAGTATATGGTACAGATTAATTCCGATGAATAATTTTAATTCATGATTCATTGCTAAATAGAGGTACTAAGTGGTAGACAATATTAAAAAAAATTAATGTCTCTGGAATGAATTAATTTGGAGCTAAAATAAATTTAATATGAATTATATAAGTTTCTGGATTTATTTCTAAACTAAAAATCATTTTTCTGGAATGTTTTATCCTTTTTATTCTCTGATTGAACTAGGGTTACTATTCTGCGAATGACCAGGGGCTAATTCGTATATTTCTCCAAGACTCATATTCACCCCGCGTGGATGGCGGGTTGAAACTCTAAATTTGCAGGGGTTCTTTTAGAAAAATGTCACGCTGAAGGGGGTACGGGGCAAATCTGGACGCCCAATTAGATTTCAAAGGCTGGGATTAGATCAACATTAAATCGAACCGGTACGCGCTAGTGGCCATCCGCTCAGCGATCGATGGCCACGATTCTAAATAAGCGGGATCTAATCCCACCCGCATGGATATACCAAGCCCATGACCGATCCGTCGGTCGCGGCTGAATGGGTTCTAGATCTAATCGTGTCCGCCCATCCTTGGACGGACGGTGCAGAGATAGTCATCTACCACCAGCCGCCAGCGGCGGCGCCACCCATGCGCTACGGCGGAAGCCCGACCGGGAAACCAAAAACCGATGCCCTAGTGAGCTAATGCGCGAACGAAACAACACTACACGTTAAGGAGAGGACGATGAAGATTTTGAGAAGGTTCTCACCAAGCTTGTAGCGCGGAGCACCCTGGCCACGGTGAAGCGCGCCACCGCGACAGCAGAGGTTCATCGGTGAGAAATTGTGGAGCCATTGGCCCACAATCGCACCCGGAAAGACCACGAGTACCACTAGTTTAACTCCCCAAAGCGCCCAGTCCGGCTCTGAGGACATGTCGATGACGCTAACCTGGATTGACGGCAACGACAACCATGACTCGCATGGCGCCGCCCCTGGTTCATCCCTGGTGATGACACAAGGGTACGGTTCTTGATTTGTTGGGCGAGAAGGACCCAGAGGTCCTGCTTTTATAGCCCACAGGACGAAGTCGAGTTGGCCAGATCGACCCCAGGCCAACAACGCGCGTGGTTTCCGCGGATCTCGTTGCCAGCAGCGAGTCCGAGCGCGAGGTAGGAGGTGACCCGGGAAAGTCGGCCAGAAGGACCCGCGCGTTAGCCAGTAAGAGCACCGCTTGATTCCGTGGCGCACTGGATGAGAGGCTGATGACATGGGGCCCACACGTAAGAGGCTGCGAGAGTGTTATGGCTTCCTGGGCCGCGTGGGTGAGAGGGAATTTGGGCCGGCCAGGGAAAATGGCCCAAGCAACAGTGCTACCCTTTTTTTCTTTTATCTTTTGTACTCTCCTTTCAATCCTACTTCAAATTTAAACTCATGTTTTTTATCTTCAAATTTTTAAGTGTCTAAAATATTCCTAACGAATATAACTCTACTGTTTATACTATTTTTATTTATTTATTTATTTATTTATCTATTTTTCCTATTTATTCATTTATGGAGAGAATAAATGACTTCATTAAAATTCTTTTTACAATTTTCTGTTTATAATTCGAGGTCAAATTTAAGTTATGACTCCTTAATTTAGATAAAACGCATTGCAGCAAAATCATCGACCCACGATGCACACTTCTTTATTTATCTATGGGTTTCTTGACTAATTTAATACTATTAATTGAACATGAGAAGGGAGAGCCCAATAGATTCTCAAAGGTCTACAAAAATTTTCAAAACCCTATCATAAATGTATTTATTTCTTTATTTTATTCTTATTATTATTTTCTTTTCTTTTACCATTTTTAGGGCTTTACAAATCCTAATGTAGCTTTTAGTTTCTAGTTGGTACCAAAATCAAGAGATTTTTTTAGTCTTTGATACAAATAAGTAGGTGATTAGGAAGGCATGGGCATATATATGTATAGTCATTTTGTTATAAAAAATGGGTAGGTTAGGGCAAGAATAGCCTGGGGTAAGAAAGATTATAATGAGAAAGAACTTTTGTTGGGTAGTAATGCCTCAGATGATCGAGTTTGACTTCTTTTCTTTCTTGACGAGGTTGATCTTTTCCTTTTCTAGTCCTGTTTTCATTGAGTCGGGGTCAGGGTATATCATCAGAGTTGGGGCATATAGTTGCAATAGTTATGGGTGAGATGGACTACATGATGTAGGTCAAAAGTTTGGATAGTCCGATTATGTAATTCATCATGACTCTACTGGTTGAGTTAGATCTATTAGGATGACATAAATCTTTTCAAGATAAGATGAATCCACTAAGGTAATAGCCTATTTTTTTAAGATAAGATGGATCTATTAAGCTAGAAAGATTTTAATTAGGATAAGTTAGGATCTTTTGAGATGAGATGGATCTATTAAGCTTAATATATTTTAGTGGGGGATAATCTAAGTTGGCTAGTTATTTTATCAACATTTTGTTTACTACATGTATATACAGATGTAATTGTGGACATTACTCCACAACTCATCACACTCAATCAAAGATCCAAACCAGACAAATATCATAAGAACAAACATTCAAGTGCATAGATACTTATAAAAATAGTTTTGTTTTTGCTCCTAAGATTAGGTTTCCTATTCCTAAAAGTCACTTTAGGTACAGGATTCCAAAGTGTGAAATCCACATTTGTCTTTAGAAGGAAAAGGTAAGGATAATCAGAGTAAAGCAGCAGTAGATGAGAAACGATTAAGAAAAGTTTAGAAAGAATCAGAGTGGCAAAGGTAAGTAAGTATTGGTTGTCCAGTTCTATCTAGGTTTCATCCTACAGTCAACATTCCTCTGATACCACTTCTGTCACACCCGGGTTTCAGGGGCACCAAGACCCGGGCGCAAACATAATCACCAGGTGTGCTGGGACCAAGTCTCACACATATGATGAATCATGACACATGATCGAATGTCACATCTTTACTACATAACAGGAGTTCTATACAAAATAAATAAATAATTACATATAAGGAGACAACGGTCCAGCAACCCAAAGTTGACTGGGAGACGACGACCTAGACCTCTCACGAACACATCGCAACATCCTCCATGCGCCTCATCCTGCGGTACCTGTTCTTGACCAATGGGGGGTGTGAGACAGCAAGAGTGAGCTCACATACGTTCATAGCTCAACAAGTTGTGGGGAATAATGTGCATGAACTCGCCAAAGGTGGGAGCTCACGTGAAGTGTAAGGCTTACCAAAGAGGATGGTTGAAGCTGAGCATTGCTTTTAGAGTTGGTCAAATTTTATTAGCAATTACTAAGTATAAGTAAATACCATCCCAATTAAGTAATAGAACAAAAGTAATAACACCACCTGCGATGCAATGCATATGACCAATTGAAGTTAGTTCCATAAATTAATCATGTCAGGGTCCGAGCTGCTCATGACCGTGAGCACGGCTAGTATACCAGTTTTACACTCTGCAGAAGTTGCGCATCTTTACCCACAAGTCATGTTACCCATTTGCCACGGGGTTGTACGGGCCCCATACACCTCTACCAAGGAACCGAGGCAGGGTAACACTACGAGGCCTTTACAAAGTTCCACTAGCTTCAGAAAACCCGCTACAGTTTATAGGAAGCTCCAATGCAGGGATCCATCGCCTGACCGCCATCGCAGCAAAATCAACCAAAGACCTCCCCACACTGACCACTCCCCTACAGCCCTTGCCCCTTTTAGGTGAGGTAGTCTTCCACTAGCTTTCCTAATTAATCAGCCAAGGGCGTCCCATTAAACCCTTGTGGTAGCACTGTTTTCCCGGGTGGTCGCTCCATGTTCCAATTAACATAATGATCTTATCATGAACAGTAAATAACAACTGATAACAAAAGTATAATCATGAATAATGTTTATCTCAATGCCCAAAACCACATATAGCACTAGCAAGTACTACCCAAAAAGTTCATTGGTAAACAAGGCATAAAGATAGACAAACTAGGGTAACTTATTAGGTCCCATCAAAATTAACCTATGGAGATCATTATGATTAATCAGAACATGACTGAGTAAAAGAAGTGATCAATGGCACAACTTGCCTGGCACTTGCGATTCTAGGTACCAACTTACTCTTTAGATGACACGTGTCCTCACTGCTAAACGTAGCAATACAGACAAACATGATATAGGTAAAATTAACATTACACCAAACATAAGAACAAACTGCATAATAATAATCTACGTGCCGCTATGAGATCGTAGAAACAAGAACCACTAAATTCGGAGCTACGGTTACCGAGTTATTATTTTCCGAAGGTCCACATGGTTAAATATAGAATAGCCTAAGTGCAACATTTTAACCTATATTTCATGACAAAACAAAGTTACCAGATGATAATAAATATTATTGTGAGACTAATGCAGCTAGAATGGATCAAAACAGAGTTACGGATATTGAATTATGAATTTTGTGAGTTTATTGAGTATATGGTATAGATTAATTCCGATGAATAATTTTAATTCATGATTCATTGCTAAATAGAGGTACTAAGTGGTAGACAATATTAAAACAAAATTAATGTCTCTGGAATGAATTAATTTGGAGCTAAAATAAATTTAATATGAATTATATAAGTTTCTGGATTTATTTCTAAACTAAAAATCATTTTTCTGAAATGTTTTATCCTTTTTATTCTCTGATTGATCTAGGGTTACTGTTCTGCGAAAGACCAGGGGCTAATTCGTATATTTCTCCAAGACTCATATTCACCCCGCGTGGATGGCGGGTTGAAACTCTAAATTTGCAGGGGTTCTTTTAGAAAAACGTCACGCTGAAGGGGGTATGGGGCAAATCTGGCCGCCCGATTAGATTTCAAAGGCTGGGATTATATCAACATTAAATCGAACCGGTACGCGCTAGTGGCCATCCGCTCAGCGATCGACGGCCACGATTCTAAATAAGCGGGATCTAGTCCCACCCGCATGGATATACCAAGCCAATCGTAGCCGCCCATGCCCGATCTATTGGTCGCGGCTAAATTGGTTCTAGATCTAATTGTGTCCGCCCATCCTTGGACATACGGCGCAGAGACAGTCTTCTACCACCAGCCGCCAGCATCGGCGCCACCCATGCGCTACGGCGGAAGCCTGACCGGGAAACCCAAAACCGATGCCCTAGTGAGCTAATGCGCGAACGAAACAACGCTACACGTTAAGGAGAGGACGATGAAGATTCTGAGAAGGTTCTCACCAAGCTTGTAGTGCGGAGCACCCTGACCACGGTGAAGCGCGCCACCGCGGCGGTAGAGGTACATCGGTGAGAAATTGTGGAGCCATTGGCCCACAATCGCACCCGGAAAGACCACGAGTACCACCAGTGTAACTCCCCAAAGCGCCTAGGTCCGGCTCTGAGGACATGTCGATGACGCTAACCTGGATTGACGGCAACGACAACCATGACTCACATGGCGCCGCCCCTGGTTCATCCCTGGCGATGACACAAGGGTACGGTTCTTGATTTGTTGGGCGAGAAGAACCTAGGGGTCCTGCTTTTATAGCCCAGGGACGAAGTTGAGTTGGCCAAATCGACCCCAGGCCAACAACGCACGCGGTTTCCGCGGATCTCATTGCCAGCAGCGAGTCCGAGCGCGAGGTAGGAGGTGACCCGGGAAAGTCGATCAGCGGGACCCGCGCGTCAGCCAGTAAGAGCACCGCTTGATTCCGTGGCGCACTGGATGAGAGGCTGACAACATGGGCCCACGCGTAAGAGGCTGCGGGAGTGTTATGGCTTCCTGGGTCGCGCGGGTGAGAGGGAATTTGGGCCGGCCAGGGAAAATGGCCCAAGCAAAAGTGCTACCCTTTTTTTCTTTTATCTTTTGTACTCTCCTTTCAATCCTACTTCAAATTTAAACTCAAGTTTTTTATCTTCAAATTTTTAAGTGTCTAAAATATTCCAAACGAATATAACTCTATTGTTTATACTATTTATTTATTTATTTATTTATTCATCTATTTTTCCTATTTATTCATTTATGGAGAGAATAAATGACTTCATTAAAATTCTTTTTACCATTTTCTGTTTATAATTCGAGGTCAAATTTAAGTTATGACTCCTTAATTTAGATAAAACGCATTGCAGCAAAATCATCGACACACGATGCACACTTCTTTATTTATCTATGGGTTTCTTGACTAATTTAATACTATTAATTGAACATGAGAAGGGAGAGCCCAATAGATTCTCAAAGGTCTACAAAACTTTTCAAAACCCTATCATAAATGTATTTATTTCTTTATTTTATTCTTATTATTATTTTCTTTTCTTTTACCAATTTTAGGGCTTTACAAGTGGAGAGGAAGAATAGAACTCTACTAGACATGGCGTGGACCATGATTGATGAGTACAAGACTCCTGACCGGTTTTGGGCTGAGGCGATTAACACCTCCTGCTATTCCAACAACTGTCTCTATCTCCACCGAATCCTCAAGAAGACATCATACGAACTCCTTACCGGTAAAAAGCCAAATGTTTCATATTTTAGAGTCTTTGGTAGCAAATGTTTTATTCTTATAAAAAGAGGTAGAAAATCTAAATTTGCTCCTAAGGTTGTAGAAGGCTTTTTACTTGGTTATGACTCAAACACAAGAGCATATAGAGTCTTCAACCAATCCACCAGATTGTTGAGGTTTCTTGTGACATTGTGTTTGATGAGACTAATGGCTCCCAAGTGGAGCAAGTTGATCTTGATGAGCTAGATGATGAAGAGGCTCTGTGCGTTGCGTCGCGCTAAGGAACATGTCCATTGGAAATGTGTGTCCTAAGGAATCCGAAGAGCCCACTCAAGCTCAAGATCAACCGTCATCTTCCAATCAAGCATCCCCTCCAACTCAAGATGAGGATCAGGCTCAAGACAATGAAAATGAAGATCAAGAGGATGAGCCACCTCAAGAGGAGGACAATGATCATGGGGGAGATGAAGTTGATCAAGACAAGGAAGATGATCAAGAAATTCAGGGTCAAAGACCGCCACACCCAAGAGTCCACCAAGCGATACAAAGAGGTCATCCCATCAACTCCATCCTCGGTGACATTCATAAGGGGGTAACTACTAGATCTCGAGTTGCTCATTTTTGTGAACATTACTCTTTTGTGTCCTCTATTGAGCCATACAGGGTAGAGGATGCACTAAGAGATTCGGATTGGGTGCTGGCAATGCAAGAGGAGCTCAACAATTTCACGAGGAATGAGGTATGGCATTTAGTTCCACGTCCTAACCAAAATGTTGTAGGAACCAAGTGGGTATTCCGCAACAAGCAAGATGAGCATGGTGTGGTGACAAGGAACAAAGCCCGACTTGTGGCCAAGGGATATTCATAAGTCGAAGGTTTGGACTTTGGTGAAACTTATGCACCCGTAGCTAGGCTTGATTCAATTCGTATATTACTTGCCTATGCTACTTACCATGGCTTTAAGCTTTACCAAATGGACGTGAAAAGTGCCTTCCTCAATGGACCAATCAAGGAAGAGGTCTATGTTGAGCAACCTCCTGGCTTTGAAGATAGTGAGTACCCTAACCATGTGTATAAACTCTCAAAGGCGCTTTATGGGCTCAAGCAAGCCCCAAGAGCGTGGTATGAATGCCTAAGAGATTTCCTTATCACTAATGGCTTCAAAGTCGGCAAAGCCGATCCTACTCTCTTTACTAAAACTATTGCAAAGGATTTGTTTGTATGCCAAATTTATGTTGATGATATCATATTTGGGTCTACTAACAAATCCACTTGTGAAGAGTTTAGTAGGATCATGATTCAAAAATTCGAGATGTCAATGATGGGGGAGTTGAAGTATTTCCTAGGATTTCAAGTTAGGCAACTCTAAGAGGGCACCTTCATCAGCCAAACAAAGTACATTCAAGACATACTTAACAAGTTTGGAATGAAGGATGCCAAGTCCATCAAGACACAAATGGGAACTAATGGGCATCTCGACCTCGACATGGGAGGTAAGTCCGTAGATCAAAAGGTATACCGGTAGATGATAGGATCTTTACTCTATTTATGTGCATCTCGACCGGATATTATGCTTTCCATATGCATGTGTGCAAGGTTCCAAGCCGATCCTAAGGAAGTTCACCTTAGGGCCGTGAAAAGAATCATGAGATATTTAGTTTATACTCCTAAGTTTGGTCTTTGGTACCCAAGGGATCCACCTTTGATTTAATAGGATATTTAGATGCAGATTGGGCAGGGTGTAAAATTGATAGAAAGAGCACATCAGGGACTTGTCAGTTTCTAGGGAGATTCCCTGTGTCTTGGGCTTCAAAGAAATAAAACTCAGTAGCTCTTTCTACCGCTGAAGCCGAGTATATTGCCGCAGGCCATTGCTGTGCGCAATTACTTTGGATGAGGCAAACCCTCAGGGACTATGGCTACAAATTGAGCAAAGTCCCTCTCCTATGTGACAATGGGAGTGCAATCCGCATGGCGGATAATCCCGTTGAACATAGTCGCACTAAGCACATAGACATTCGGTATCACTTTTTGTGGGATCACCAACAAAGGGGGGGGGGTATCTAGATTGCTTATGTTAGCACCAAAGATCAATTAGCCAATATCTTTACCAAGCCATTAGATGAGAAAACCTTTAGCACACTTAGGAATGAGCTAAATATACTTGATTCTCGGAATTTTGATTGAAACATTGCACACATAGCTCATTTATATACCTTTGATCATATCTCTTTCCTTTGGTACCAATGCATATTTACTTATGTACCAAGGCTACGACTAATGTGTTTTCAAGTATATTTCTATACCAAGTCGTAGATTGAAAGTGAAATGGAGTCTTCGGCGAAGACAAGGCTTCCACTCCACTCTATCGGTATCATTTACCCTTCGCCGTCACTCCACATCACTCTCAATGGGTATAATCCTTCACTCATATTTACTTGTACCAATGGGGGAGAAAGTAAAAGGGCTCTCCAAGTCTCCGTTTTTGGTGATTAATGCCAAAGGGGGAGAAAGTATTAAGCCCAAAGCAAAAGGACCACACCACCACCTAATTTTAAATTGTGTTTCGAAATTTTTTTATTGGTATATTTCAAATTGGTATGTGTTATTTTCAATTGGTATATTTAGGAAGATAGATTCTCAAAATTGGTATCTAAATTCCGAATATATTTTCAATTGGTATCTACTAAAACCCTCTTGAAAACTAAGAGGAGAATTTCAATTCAGGGGGAGTTTTTGTTAAGTCAAAGGAAAAGCATTTGAAACAGGGGGAGAAATTTCAAATCCTGAAAATGCTTCTTGCAATCTTATTCATATACCTTTGACTATTTGCAAAAGACTTTGAAAAGATTTTTCCAAAAGAATTTGCAAAAACAAAACAAGTGGTGCAAATGTGGTCCAAAATGTTAAATATCAAATCAAACTTATATACTTAGAAATGCTTTCATTTCAAAATAACTTATGCACATCTGTCAAAATGCAAACTAGTTACATTTCTACACTTTATATTTGCTTTGGTTTGTGCTGGCATCAATCACCAAAAATGGGGAGATTGAAAGGGAAATAGTCTCAATATTTCCTATAATCGATTTTGGTGTTTGACGACCATCACAAACCTTGTGGACTAACCAGTTTGCCTAGTTGATCATTTCACAGGTGCATAAGTTCATCTACAACTATAATAAATCGACTATTCGAAATACCGTAGATTATTCCGGTTAGGAGAAACTTTTTGGAAAAAACACCTAAGGGCAGACCGTCCGGACCCTTGCGACGGACCGTCCGCGACACCAGGGTGACCCTCGGATTGGAAAACTACATAAACACAAGACAACATTACGGACCGTCCGATGGAGAAGCGAGCACCGTCCGAGACCAAGCGCGACCGTCCGGCCTCAAGCGTGGACCGTCCGGTCGGTGAAAACCAGAAAAACCCGAAGGTGACGGGTTCGGTAAAATGTATTTTTAGCGTCCTCGCGGACCATCTAGGGTGCACGACTGGACCGTCTGTGACTGCTTTATCTGACATCTGACGACGCATTTAATGCAAAGTAGCCGTTGATATAGCCGTTACTGCTGACCGTTGCGATTTCAGCCGTTGATGTGCAGGGGAGGACCGTCCGGACCAGGGGCGCGGACCGTCCGTGGTCGGCAGAAAGGGAGCAACGGCTAGGAAGTGGTTGTGGGCTATAAATACAACCCCAACCACCTCCATTCTCTTAACCCAAGCACTCCAATCCTTCACAGTCAATACAAGAGCTAGCAATCCATTCAAAGACACAATCAAAGCTTCCAATCTCTCCAAGTGTGGCAGAACCGCCCGAATTATTCCAGCTTAAGTGCCTAAGTCACGCCTCAGGGGCCGTAACACACTTGGAATAACCCGTCAGTCCCTCAGATCTAGTCTGATAGAGCCACTTAACTAGGATCAAATTCCACAATCTCACTCGAAGGTGAGTCACAGAAGAAATACAATAAAATAGGAAACCTCAAATTAAGTACTGAGTTATTACATAGATCGGAGTTTTTGAGTAGCAAATAAGAGTTCACAAATAAAAATGCAGCGGATAATCGATGTCGTCGATATCGAGGAAATGGGCAAGGCCTAGCCCACTACTCCTCGTGCTCCTCTCCTGCCGGAGCAACATCCCACTCGACCGTCCAACCCGGTGGCAGGGTGGTAGGCCAAGTCACACCATCAACCATTTCCTAAATGGTACCTGCAAAAATTGTGTCATAAGCAAGGCTGAGTATACTAATACTCAGCTAGACTTACCCGGTGTGAGGAGTCTACTCCTCTACCTCTAGACTATGCAGCTGTTTGGCTGAGGGGTTTGGTTTGCCAAAAGCACTAGCTGTCTCTAAAATCAAGTTTTAGCTTTTCAAGTTCTATCATCATTAACTCAGCTAGATTTGCTCCTTCTAAGCATACATGGTGACAAGCATTTAGTTCAATCAACAAGTTATCTCATGTAACCTCATTTCACTTCTTACTCGATGCAGTACAAGGGGTCAAGCAGTCTCATTAGCTGCTAGAAGCAGACGATTCGAATCGAGTTTTAACCTTGCAAGGTAAACCTAAACACACGGCATGTCAGGGTACTCCGACCCCACACATGACAACCGTCCCCATCGATTCCCCGTTCGCGTCTAGGCCTCACTGCCTTGGCATACAATGCTCCACTGACCCCGGCTGCTGCCGTGCAGTGACCGCACTTGTACCCACCATAGCTAGCATGGGAGACCCAGTCTCAGGTCGCATGAGGGATAAAGTCCGCGCCCGGCTTCACTCAGGTACTAGGTTTACCGGTTACCATTTTTCCCGGCATGTGCTTAGTACGTTCAAAAGCTTGACTCAGGTATCCACACATTAATCCTTAATTCCTTTTCCCGTCTTATGGACAAGGCATCCTCCTTGGATCCAAGTCCATAGACTAACATATATCCCGTTATCAAGACGAATACAATCAATTCCTGACCTCGCGCGAGTGCTAGAAAAATCACTCGACTTCTACCGAGATCCTGATTAGCAAGCAGCTACTCGACCTAGCAAACTAGTATTCATCTCAAAAAGGAATCCTAAGTTCATGCAACTAGAGGTTTCAAGCAACTCCTACACTTAAGTGCACATTACAATCCTACAAGCATTAAGTGTAGTAAAGTAGCATATAATAATACGGTTATGCATAAAACCGGGGCTTGCCTTCAATTGCTGGGGCTGCGGGGAGATCCTCAATAGCAGCCTCGGAAGCCTGCTCCTGGTCCTCCTCTAGGACAGGTCCTTGCTCGGGGATGAGCACGTACTCTCTGTCGGCAAGATTACAATCTAATGAATGCAGTGCGTAAGATACATGCATGATATGATAGGTGCTTTTAGAAATTACAAATTTTGACGGTGTATGATCTGCTTGAGTTAAACCAAGTTAACTTACTTATGTAAGACCCTTGGGTGGTATACTTGGTAAATTGGGTCAAACTTTATCTAAGGTAAGTGGTAGGTTTATTTTTGGGGTTCCACTGAATTCTTTTTAAGTCTTAGTGAGAATTGATAAGTACTCAAGTTAGACTCATTGGGGTGAGGTTTATTTCTTCTTTCCTTTTCTTTTATTCTCCTTAATGTTTTGAAGTGGGTTTGAACTACAAGTTGCTTTTATAAAATTCCAAAAATTCTGCAAAAATTACAGTGGCTTGGTACTGGTGTATGTTTCTCTGTCTCAAAATTTGGGGATCATAAAGTGAATAGTTTTCTCTGGACAAAATTATCAAATTTTAGGACAGAAGGGGTGCTTTGAACTACAACTATTATTTAACAGTGGGTAATTCCTAAAACTTATTTTTGCTGCATTTAGGTGCTATAACATGACTTGATACAAATTTCTAGTCATTAATACTTTTTAGTTATTTTACTATGGTTTTCTCAAGTTTCTAGCCAAATAGGTGCTTTCTACTACCACTATATTTGAAAAATATCAAACAACAGAGTTCTTATTTTTCTTAGTTATTGTTTTGCGCAAGAGCAATCATTCTAAAGTTTGGCATCTTTTTGCTTAAGGGAAGGGGTGGTATGCATTATTTGAATTAAGTGGCCTTTCTCATAAATTATTAGCAATAGGTAAGAGTTTGCTCCTTTTTCATGGGTTTGCATTTTTCTTTGGTGGTTTATCTCATTATGGACTTAGCAAATTTTTGGTTGCCCATTATTGCATCATTAGGGGTTGTTCATGATTTATTTGGAAAGTGCCTCATTAGCATTTTATATTTATTTTCCTCACTTAAAATGTTGGGTTGCGGTGTTCTTTATTTTTGTAGTGGGGCTCTGGTGGTTGTAAGTCCACTGGATTTTTATTATCCATTTTGGGTATAGTTTTGTAACTCTAATAATTGATTTTCAGTTCAAATAAGGCTAGTTAAAGCATTTTAATTTAAAACTGGTCTGAACTAATGGTCTCTTTATTTTTCCTAGGTTCTCTGTTACTTAAGCAAACCAGAAAAAATAATTCTAATCACTGTTCATTAATTTTTGATGCCTTTCTGATTTTTCCTAAGTTTTGGGCAAAATAGCTTTAAATGAAAATCTACATCATATTTTTCAATGTTGGGGTTCCTACTATTTTTAAACAGTGTCTAAATGAGGTTTGAATACCTACAAATTTTCTTAGGTTCAGTACAGAAGAAAAACTAATTTTCCTTAATTAAACAAGGTTTGGTAAGTTTCTGTTTTTAATTTTAAACTCTAAAAATTAGAACAGAAAGCATAGGGTTTATTATTTTTAAATGATAGTCCATAATATTCAGGAGCTAGCAAAATTAGTTTGACCACTTTTTATTAAGAATTCATCAAGTTATGGATTTTCTAAGTTCTCTGGTTATTTAAAAAGATTAACAGAATTGATTAAATGGAAAACTACTTTGCACTGGGGTCCCTGGCGGATGTTTTAAATTTTCTTCGCGGATCAGTCCCTAGGCTACTATTCACATGGGTCACTGACGTTACAGAAAACCCCTCGGGTTCTTCAAATCCTAACCCGAGGTCCTTCTCCTAACTTAAACAGTAACCGCGGCGGAAGAAAGGGCGGAGGGGCTTACCGGCGGCAAGATTGCTCCGGTGAGGTGGTCGAGGACGTAGGGGAGGTATCGGGGATCAAAACGGTGTGCGGGTCGCCGTCGGGGATGGTCGGAGTTGGCCGGTCCACGTGCGCAGGCGGGGATGCTCGTCGGCGACGAGGAGTCCGGCCTGCTCACGGCGAGATAGTTCAATTGGACGGGTCAGAGAGGTTCACGGGATGCCAGAGAAGATGTGGGTGCAAGGAATTGGACGGAGACTTACCGGTTAGCTCTATCCACGTGCGGCGGCGGAAGACCGAAGTCCGGTGAGGTCGATCTCGGGCCTCCGGTGAAGTCCGGCCTGGTCCAAGGGCTTGGAAAGCTTCACGGGCTACTGCCGGAGCTAGCCGAAGCACTGGCTCGACTAGGGGGTGGCTGGAGTGGGCTGGCCACGGTGGCCGAAGCTCTGGCGGCAATGGCGGGCGGAATTGAGCTCGCCGGAGCTAAGGAGAGGGGGCTGGCCGGTGAAGGTGAGCGTGGGGTGAAGTGAGGCGCGCCCGGGGAGGCTTTATAGGCGCAGGCGAGCACGACCGAGGGCGGGGCTCTGACATGCGCTCGGGGCATGCGCGGCGAACGCTAGTGCGCGCTCTGGCGCCTGGCACAGCGTCGAGCACGAGGCAGCGCAGAGAGAGGTCAAGGTCAAACGCGGATTGGGCCCAAATCTTTGAGATTAAGGCCACGATACCGTTGAGAGATCTCTTCCTCTCAGGTTCCTTTGTCGTTTGTGTGTGGAGGCTAGCAAGTTTCGCTGACTGGATTAGGAGATAGAGTGGGGAGAAATCCTGTTTGTCTCACTGCCACACACAGGGAGAAAATCTCTGGTTTGACGTGTCCGAGGCACGCGTCCCAATGCCATCGCCTGGCACATGACAGAGGGGTTAGTTAGGCACATTTTTGTTAATGGGGCCATTAGGATTCGAGTTAGGGATCAAGGTGAACATCCTTGATCTTTGGCTCAAGGTCTGAATTTCAGAATTCTGAAATTCAGAATTCCCATTAAGTCCCCACATGAGAAGCTTGATTTGGGGTTTTATTTGAGTTATTTTGGCCAAGCTTTCTCAACCTTTCTTGTTGCTTATTAAATATACTTCAATGTTTATAATTGGCTCAAGTCATAATTTTAAATTTTTCATACCCTTTTCCTTATTTTCTTGAATTTTGCTCATGGGGCTCACTTAGGGTTTTTATTAGGGTTGCAACATTATTACCTTTTTGAAGACCCATTTGTTTTGATCATGATACTTTCAAGTATATGTTTGGTGAATTCTTTATTCTTAAGTTAATTTGATGCTCATGCTTACTTTGGTTGACATAAAATGATGGTTCCTAGTTTGGCATTTTAAGAGAAACCCTAGGTGACACTGGGGTGTCACACCAAGTTCCACAATTGAGACAAGTGATCATTAGTGATTAGTGACTTGAGAGAGAGAGAGTGATCTATGTGTTATTTGTCGCTCTTGTCGCTTGGCTTTTGCAATCGTGCTTTCTTCTTTTCCCATTCTTATTCTCAAGTGACTTGTAATCAAAGCAAGAGACACCAAGTGTGTGGTGGTCCTTGCAGGGTCTAAGTGACCCGTTTGATTAAGGAGAAAGCTCACTCGGTCTAAGTGACCGTTTGAGAGAGGGAAAGGGTTCAAAGAGACCCGGTCTTTGTGACCACCTCAACGGGGACTAGGTTCTTTGGAACCGAACCTCGGTAAAACAAATCACCGTGTTCATCCACTTTATTTCTTGGTTGATTTGTTTTCCCTATCTTTCGGACTTGGATTTAATTCTAATGCTAGCCCCGGCTTGTAGTTGTGCTTAAGTTTATAAATTTCAGATTCCGCCTATCCACCCCCCTCTAGGCGACTTTCAGTACCGCACTCCTCCCCAAGGGGCAAACCACCCTCGGCAGAGCGAGCCGCATACACCGAGCCTAATTGACGGCACGATGGCGAAGCGAACTACACCTCAGTTCCTCAAATTATTCAGCTAAGGGTGTCCCATACCACCCTCATGGTTGTACTATTTTCCCAGGTGGTCATCCAACGAACCAGTCCTTAGGGAGAGACACTCGAGAACCCGCTCGAGTCCCCTTAAATGTCGCAATATCATCATCATAATCAAAAGGGAAAACAATGTATCATAAATAATCCCATCATGTTCATTGATTAGGGTGAAGCACTAGCATAGAGCTAAACCAAAATGATCCAACCCACATAGGTAAACAAGGACATGATAAACAAAGCTAGTCAATCCTTAGGTATAAATTGTGTAAGTGCGGGGAGTGAATTATAAAATGACACTAGTAGAAAAGAGCTCTAAGGTGGCGGCACGTAGAATATAGCACGCCAGTGAAAAAACAGGCGGGCCTGCCTTAACGAACCGACAGTGTAAATATATATACACTGGCGGTTCACTTAATAGAACCATAAGTGGAAATGATGTATTTACACTGGTGGCTTTATTAAGTAAACCGCCAGTGGAAATATCATATACACTGGCGGTTCACTTAACTGAACCGTCAGTGTAAAGGATGTATATACACTGGCGGCTGTATTAAGTACCGCCAGTGGAAATATCATATACACTGGCGGTTCACTTAACTGAACCGTCAGTGGAAAGGATGTATATACACTGGCCGCTGTATTAAGTACACCGCTAGTGGAAATATATATACACTGGCGGTTCACTTACTGAAACCGTCAATACATTGCATGAATACTCGGTACCAGAGAGGAATCAATACCCCAATACATTGCGTGATTACTTAGTGATCGGTACCCCAATACATTGCATCAATACCAGAGAGGTGATCAATACATTGCATGATTACACAATCTATATACCTAACAATCTGAGATAAACAATATATCACTAACTACTTCATTACATCTAACTACTTCATTACATACACTACATCAATGATACTCCAGCGATCCAATTTCTCAATAGTATCATTTCTTGACTTGCATTTACATTCCACCAATCTGACACCGTAATCAGCTTGGCCATGCGAACTACTCCCTGATCCTCCTATGTGGCCTCGGTCCAACAAATAGTTATGCAAAGCAAAACAAGCAATTATAATCTTCATTTGCATGCTTCTTTTGTAAAATGGGAGTCCTCGTAGCACATGCCACCTTGATTTGAGTAGTCCAAAAGCCCGTTCAACTACATTTCGTAGACTCGAGTGGTGGAAATTAAACTTTTCCTGCACACTCTCTACTCCTATTTGATTAAAATCTTCTAAGTGATGTCTCTGATTCCGATATGGTGGCAAGTAACCTTCGCGAATTGAGTGACCAGCATCCACTATATAATACCTCCCTGTAGACAAACAAATAAACCCAAAAAAAGATTTACTAGATCGTAATGCATGAATACAATGTATGCAATGGTGCCAACATAACATGCATGCCACCATACCTGCTGCTGGGTGTGGATAGTTTGCTTCTCCCATACAACTCCTGAGCACTGCCATGTCATGGCAAGAACCAGGCAACCCAGCCCCTACAAAAGTGAACCGCATATCCATGTCCACTATAGCTAATACATTGTAGCTAGGCTACCCTTTTCTATTTATGTGTTCAAGCCTCGACTCATGACATGCATGAGTTGGAATGTGTGTGCCATCTAAGGCTCCTATGCACCCATCAAAGAAATGGACATAAGGTCTAAGCTTGTTATGCACTTTAGAAAATGTTGGATCCTTTGGACATATAATGGTTTGTGCAAAACCATACAATGCATCTGCCACCATAGCCATTTTTCTATGGATGGTATCCAAAGACCTTTCAAATCTGTCTCTAATTTGTCATGTTGCTTGTTGTGTCCCACATGCCCATAAGAACATCCCTAATGCTTCACATGACTCCACCTCTTGTGTTGACCTTAACCCATGATACCTCACTAAAGTATCACGCAATTCTCTAAAAGAATGTGGAGTCATACGAAAATTGTCATGACACTTCCTGAAGTCCCTCATATTAAGTTCCACCCATTGTCGTCCTGTCACGTGCGGCAATGGAGTATGAAGATTGATCATAGGAGCAAGATGTATACGAACTAGAAGTGAAAGCAGCTAGAACCACCGCTGCACCAACTTGTTGGAATATGTTGGAGCTATCATCACTTGTTGTGTCGCTATGGCTAGAGTCTTCTGCACTACTCATCTCAGAATTGCCTACATTTAACAGAAATGCAATACTCACCAATTTGATTATAAACCATTCAACACAGAAATGCAATACTTAACTTGTATGTTATAAAACTAAAGTGCACAAGCACATAAATTAAACTGAACTACAATATGTCCGCAAACATCAAATAATACCAGAGTAATTACAACACACACATTCAAAACTAGACGGGAAAATTTAACAGTGTATCAAAGCATTATTACAACACCACATAGACAAGCTATTTATTAATATGATTCCATTGGA
Organism: Zea luxurians; assembly: GCA_029449295.1. NCBI lineage: Eukaryota > Viridiplantae > Streptophyta > Magnoliopsida > Poales > Poaceae > Zea > Zea luxurians. The sequence goes on along the minus strand of JAOPSE010000005.1, from coordinate 2,864,760 downwards.
ACCTAATCCAATGGAGGCGTCCCTCTTTACTTTTCAAATGAAGAAAAAACCTCCTATTTATATCGTTTTTGCAAAGAATATTTGCCATGCAGTACAAATCAGAGTCTTCTTCAAGTCCATCTTCCTTTAAGAGTCGCACAACTTCGTCAACTTCTTCTTGTCCACGACTAAGAGTTCTCTGGTTTCTAATGCTAATGGACTCAGAAATATTAGCAATGTGATCTTCCAAACTCATCTTTTTCTTAGGGGGGGCTATCCACTGTGGCTTCTGTGATCCTTTTAGACGATGATCTAGTATTGTAGCAACCCACACCGTCATCAGGAGTATCGTGGCTACCATAGCTTCGCGAGGGTTCACGGACACCTCCAACACTAATCAAATTGCCCCTGTCGTGTGTGGTTCGACCAAACAAAGTGTAAAGCTCATCAAGAAAGGGTGGTGGTTTTCCTCGACTGCATTGAGGACTAGGATCCTGCGTTTGAATATAGTGCAGATTTAGTATTGGTCCATAAAATAAAATAAAACTTGTAATCAATTCATGAATAATGTACCCTTTCCTGGGTCACCCAGTACGAATCATCTGCCGCTATATCACCTCCTTGATTCAAGGCCAAGCCCAGTATGGTTCTGCAAGTATTGCCAATGCTGGAAAGACCTTCGGAGCAAGTTCAATTTGTTTTGCAGTTTTTTGTTTTCATAATCAAGACCAGTCTGCTCTCTGAAGCTGCGATACACTTGTTGCCATCCATATTTAGTTAAGCCCATGCTATTGAAGTTATTAAGGTCCATCTGAATGATGCATAGGTCAATGAATATTTTAGTTGTCATCGGATCCCAACTGGCACGGTCCGACGAACTCATCTATGGGCAAGTTGCACATGCACGTAACTATTTGGAACAGAGGACATGTAGAACTTGCCGTGGTCAAAGAAATAAGATAAGAACTTGTTGTAGGTCAATGAATACAAAGGCGCATTTAACAATTTCTGAAACAGAGGACATAAGAAACAAGATAAGTTATGCACAAAAGAACTTACCATGGAAGTGGTTTTGGCACGCTTCTGGCGTAGGTTGTACTGAACAGGTGCAGTTCTCTTATCACGCACAGGTTTGTCCGGGGAACAAGAATCAGTGAATGAATGTGCCAGATTAGGCAACCTTATGCGGGAACTGCGCCGAAAAAGAAGAGTGATTTAATAATTAAAATGGAGGCACGAGGGCAGATAGCAACAGTAAAATGGAGGAACTAAGCAATTGACCTAGATCCACGTCTTTGGTGTCTGGCGCGCGGTGTGCAAAGTCGACGGCCGAGCCCACCGCCTACTTCACTTCGGCTAGGACGACGGAGGGAGGGTGGATCCGGCAACGACAACAAAGGAGAGGCACGTCGGAGGCTGGAGCGACAACGGCGGCTGGAGCAGCTGGGATAGTACTAGGACGCCTGGAGCGGCGAAACCATTGAGACACATATAGGTTGATTGCCAACCGCCAGTGTAAATATCATTATCACTGGCGATTTTCTTTAGCAGCCCGCCAGTGTAAATAACATTAGCATTGGCGGTTTGCTTAAGAAAACGCATGTGGAAACATGTTTTTTACAGGCGGACTGCTTAAGACACCGATTGTGGAAACATTATTATCACTAGTAGCTTTCTTTAGTTGCCCGCCAGTGTAAATAACATTAGCACTGGAGGTTTGCTTAAGAAACCGCATGTGGAAACATGATTTTTCACAGGCGGGCTGCTTAAGACACCGCTTGTGGAAACATTATTATCACTGGCAGTTTTCTTTAGTTGTCGCCAGTGTAAATAAACATGATTTTTCGCAGGCGGGATGCTTAAGACACCGCTTGTGGAAACATTATTATCACTGGCGGTTTTCTTTAGCAGCCCGCCAATATAAGTTTTCCTGCCTTTTTTCAAAATTTTAGAAACTTTTTCACTGGCGGTTCCTTAAGCTAGCCGCCATTGTAAACAAGAACTGCTTTATTCATTTGAAAGGATTGTCATCCTAGTACAAACTACTTTTCCTACCAGAATAAGTTATCATGTTGCAGCCGATGACGCTTGCTGGGAGGCATCTCATCGCATTGGCTTGCCCCGCCATCATCATCGTCGTCATCGTCGCCACTGCCCTCGCTGTCCTCGTCACTGCTGCCGTAGTCACTGCTGCCGTTGTCGTCGTTCTCGTCATCCGAGGAGACCATGCCCATCCAATGTCCAGACATCGGGTCGTCATCGTTGTCCAAGGACTCCACATCTGACGATTCTTCGTCGTACGCCTAAGACCACTCAGTGCTGGTGTCGGAGTCCAGCTCCCCGTCAACGAGGAACTGGAGGTCGTCCCCGTCGATGAGGTCGCCGTCGGATTCCGATACAACTGCAAAGTCCCATCCATTTGCATCCCAGTGCAAAGGTGCCTGTTTTTCATATGCCGCTATAGGATCCCACACAGGGGTTGGTTCACGGCTAGAAGAATGGGAGACAAAAGAAGCAGAGGAATCACTCGGTGATGTCGACATGGATAAAGCTAGGCGCCACAGTTTTTTCTGAGTTGTGATGAATGAAATTGTGGCTGATGACCATTTAAATACATTCAAATCGAGAACTGAATCGACGTTTACTCGAACTTCGAGGAGCAAAGAGGAGTCAAAAGTTGTCGCTTCGTGTTCGGCGATTGTCGTTTCAATTCTACAGGGACAAGGATAGTTGAAAAGACACAACTGTTCAACATGAAACGGTCTCCACAAGCGGCTGAGTTAAGGCTACAGGGACAGTTGAAAAGACACAACTGTTCAACATGAAATGGTCTCCACAGTCGGCTGAGTTAAGGTGCCGCCAGTGGAAAGAAGATTTCCACTGGCAGTTCGTAAGACAACCGCCAGTGCTATGTTTTTCACTGACGGTTTCTTAAGCAAGCCGCGTGTGAAATTTGTATTATAAATACCCCCACCCCGACAGGAATAGCTAGCTCGCAGCCAACTTCCATTGGAGGCGATTTTGGAGGTCCATATTATATAAAATACAAGGGTCGAGGTTTTGATCTTCATTTTTTGGAGGAAGGTTGCTAAGAAAGGTTGGTTTTATGTTTCATTGTCAATTTTTGTTCATATTATTTATCATTTTAGCCAAATTTTGTATCTATGCTTTTATACCATGTGAGAGAGAAGTGTGTAGCCGTTCATACGTTTAGCTTATGTTAGAAGAGGACATATCCAGTGCACATGAAAGCTTTGTGCACATGGTGCACATATTAAATCACCACTATCCATCTCAGATCTAACGTCTCTCAAACTGAATCGATGTGCACCATGTGCATTAAAATTCCATGTGCATTAGATACGTTCACATGTGTCATGTGCACTAAAATTCCATGTGCATTATAGATACGTTCTCATGTTAGAAATATATGTCAATTTTAAGAGTCGTTCCTTGGTTGATAGGAAATGTTAGCTTTTATCTCTTGCCAATTTACAAGTGTTCTAGTGTGTTTTCTGTTACTTTTTATAGGTAGTGATGGAGAGGACATCGTGGATGTATAACTTATCAAGGCTAGATCCGTCATACATATCTGAGGTCCATAGGTTTATTGATGTCGCTACGGAACATGCTTGGAGAACAAAGATAAATCACATATATTGTCCATGCATGGACTACAAAAATGTTGTTGTATTTGATGACACAAACCAAATCATATCTCATCTGGTATGCCGAGGATTTGTGAAGGATTACACAGTTTGGACAAAGCATGGAGAGGGTAGTGCGCCTTATACGACTGAAGCCGCTGAGGACGAAAGATTTCAGTTTGTTCATGGGACACACCCACCTCTTCCACAGAGCGAACATTTAATGCCAAATGTTACTGATCATGGTTACTGTGGAGGAAGTGAACATGATAGAACTCATGTTTTGCCGAATGTTATTGATGAGGAACATGCAGAATTATTAGAGGCAATGTTGCGTTGTCATACGGATCCATCGATGTTCTTCAAGAAAGGTATGGAGCCCCTGAATAAGGCAGCAGAAGAGCCTTTGTACGATGAGTCTAAGGGTTGTACCAAAGAGTTCACGACGCTCCGGTCTGTGTTAAAGTTGTTGATGTTAAAAGCTAGATATGGTCTATTTGATGCTGGCTTTGACTCGTTCTTGAATATCATCGCAGACATGCTTCCAAAGGAGAACAAAGTGCCTGCTAACACGTACTATGCAAAGAAACTAATCAGTCCGCTCGCTATGGATATGGAGAAGATCCACGCGTGTAGAAATCATTGTATCCTTTATCGAGGCGATGATTATAAAGACTTGGAGAGCTGCCCAAAGTGCAATGCAAGTAGGTACAAGACTAATAAAGACTATCGAGAGTATGAGTGTGTTGCATCCGTGTCTAAGGGCAAGAAGTGAAAGAAAGCCCAAAAGAAGACTTCAAAATCCACGAGCAAAGAAAAAGAAGAAGTAGACTATTATGCGCTCAAAAAGATTCCTGCTTTGGTGATGTGGTACCTCCCCATCGTCGATCGATTGAGGTGTTTGTTCGCTAACCCCGAGGATGCCAAACTTATGAGCTGGCATGCTTCTGATGAGCACAAAAATGATGGGAAGCTTCAACATCCAGTCGATGGGAAGCAGTGGCAAGATTTCAATGACAACCATCGAGACTTTGCCGATGAACCAAGAAATGTTAGGTTCGCACTGAGTACCGATGGAATGAATCCATTTGCTGAGAGGAGCAGTAAGTGTAACGCCCTGAATTTGGGGGTAGAATTTTTTCTTCTTTTCTCTCACCAAATTCGGGCGTTACACTCTTTTCTCTTTCCCCTTTTGCTCCTTCCTCCCAATTTCAAACCAGTATAGCGGCAGGTGTTCGTGTCATGTATAAACCAAAACCTAAGTGACATGGGTGTTGCATCATGCCGAAGCACATTTCTTTGTCTGATGTTGAGTGTTCGTCTCGTTCCGTTCCGGATTTCGATTCGCGATTTAATTCCGTTTAGTGGTCCGCGCTCGTCGTGGGTTTTCAATCCGCGAAGTGGCCCGGCCCAACCTAGTCCAGCCCAGCCCAGCCGGCCCGGCCCGCCCCGGCTTGCGCGCCCCTGGCGCCCAAACCCCCCATGCGCCCCCCTCCCCTCTCCCTCTCTCATTTGGATCTCCCGCGCAATAACCTCTCCTCTCCTTCTTCCACCTCTCTCTCCCCGTGGTGCCCTAGGATTTGGAGACGGCGATCACCGGATTTTGGACCCCGAGGTGAGCTCCCCTCCCCTCCCCTTCTTCTCTCTCTCCCTCTCCCTCCTCTTCTTCCCCCCCCCCGCGCGCGCCCTCCCTCTCCCCCTGCCCGCGCGCGACCCCGACCCCGACCCCACCCGGGCCCGCGGCGGCGCCCCTGCCCGCCCCTCCCCGCTCGCCCGCGGCGGCGCTCGGCCCCGCCCGGCTGCCCTCCCCGGCGGCGCTCGCCCGCCCGCCCCCTCCCGCGGCGGCGCTCGGCGCCCGTCCCCGGCCTCCCCTCGCGCGGCCCCTCCCCCTCCCTCCCCGGCAGCGCTCGCCCACCCGGCTGCCCTCCCCGGCGGCGCTCGACCGCCCGGCCTCCCTCCCCGGCGGCGCTCGGCCCCCGCTCGGCCCCCCGCTCGGCCCCCTGCCCGCCCTTCCCCGGCCCCGCGCGGCGCTCCCCGCAGGTCCCGGCCCCGCGGCGGCGCTCGCCCGCCCCCGCTCCTCCCCTGCTCGCGCGCAGCGCGGCCCCGGCGCGCCCCCGGCGTGTCCCCGGCGCGGCCCCGGCCGACTCGGCCGCCCCTGGCCGGTTCAACCGCCCCGGCCCCGGCTCGGCCGCCCGTTCCCCCGTCCCGGCCTCGCCCGACCGTATCTTCGCTCGCCCGCGCTCGCGGTGATTATTCGTTAATTAGCGTGTTGCGTCGCGCGCTTCGCCGCGCGACGGATTTGTCTAAATTCAGATTCTATCTTGTGTTGCGTCGTGCGCTTCGTCGCGCGACGATCCATTTTTGTTTCAGGTTTTTAAGGTGTAAAGCCGCGTGTGTATTCACGCGACGTTCCACTTTGGACTCAGTTTAGTCGACGTACGCCGTCGTGCGCTTCGTCGCGCGACGCTTAACGTCTCCTCGTAACTAAGGCGAAGTGTCTCGTTGCGTGCTCGGTCACGCGACGAGTCGTTAACTTCTTAATTTGTTTTAGAGAGCTTTGTCGCGCGTCTCGCCGCGCGACCATCTTTTTATTTATCTCCACCTGCTTATAATAATTAGACCTGAAACATGACTTTACTTTACGCTAAACATAGTGCCTACATTAAATTTCCTTCCATTAAGCGAGTGGTTAATTTATAATCATGTAACGTGATTGTTTCTCGACTGTCTTTTCCTCTTTCTCTCTTAACCGTACTCGCGAGCCCGCGTGGAACGTCTGTTTACTTATTGCATTCTATTGTATGGTGTACTGTTCTTTTGTATTAAATGTGTGGATGTATGTATGTTTGCGCTCGCATAGAGAACGATCCGGTTGAAGAGCCCGAGGAACTCGCAGGAGAAGCCCTTGAGCAGCAGTCGGTTGGTGGAGGCAAGTGTCCTTTGACCTATCTATGTCCTCTTCATTATTTAATTCACCTCCCGCTTTACACATTTATGCCTAAGGATTGACTAGCTTTTGTTATCCCTATCCTTGCTTACCTATTTGGGTTGGATTATTACTGTTTAGCTTTATGCTATTGCTCAAACTCTAATCAATGAACATGATGAGAATATCTATGATACGCTGTTTTCCCTTCTCTTATTATGATGTTGTACTTGTGGTCATCAAGGGGGCTCGAGCGGTTTCTCGAGTGCCTCTCCGTAAGGACCTGTTCTATGGATGACCGCCCGGGAAAACAGTGCAACCATGAGGGTGGAATGGGATGCCCTTAGCTGAATAATTAGAGGATCCGGGGTGTAGTTCACTTAGCCGTCGTGCCGTCAATGGGGCTCGGTGTATGCGGCTCGCTCTGCCAAGTTTGGGTTCGCCCCTTGGGGAGGAGTGCGGTGCATTTAGGAAACCTAACGGGTGGCTACAGCCCCGGGAAATCTTTGTAAAGGCTACGTAGTGATGCCCTGCTGGGTCACCTTGGTAGTGATCAATGGAGAGTCATGATCTCCGGGCAGAATGGGAATCACGACTTGTGGGTAAAGTGCACAACCTCTGCAGAGTGTTTGAAAACTGATATATCAGCCGTGCTCGCGGTTATGAGCGGCCAAGGGAGCTCCAGTGATTAGTGGTACTTGATCAGAGATACTTTGGTACAGGTGGTTATGAGATCGATGGTTTTGGCTATGACTATGGTGCTGGTAAGTGGTACTCTTTCCGTTTGGAAAGGAGTACGTTTGGGTTAATAACTTGGGTTAATGCTAAAACTTGGCTTTCTACTAGTAAGTAATAATCTGACCAACTAAAAGCAATTGCTTGACTTATCCCCACATACAGCTAGTCCACCACAGCCAAACAGGATGCTTGCTGAGTATGTTGATGTGTACTCACCCTTGCTCTACACACCAAACCCCCCCATCCCCAGGTTGTCAGCATTGCAACCACTGCTCAGGAGAAGATGAAGCTGTGGAAGGAGACTTCCAGGAGTTCCAAGACTACGACGAGTTCTAGGTGTGGGTTAGCGGCAACCCCCAGTCGGCTGCCTGTGAAGGCCGCGGTTATCTACGTTTCTTTTCCGCACTTTGATTTATTGTAAGAACTATATGGACGTCTCAGACGTATGATGTAATCGACTATTATTTCCCTTTTAATACTATTTTGAGCACTGTGTGATGATGTCCATGTTATGTAACTGCTGTGTACGTGAATAACTGATCCTGGCACGTACATGGTTCGCATTCGGTTTGCCTTCTAAAACCGGGTGTGACATAAGTGGTATCAAAGCCGTGCTGACTGTAGGACCGCTAACCTAGAGTAGAATGGTCGTTCTAAGGACTATAGACCTCTGCCTCTGCCTTGACTTTGATATCCCTTCAAAAGTTGGTCATACCGACCAAACCTATGTTCTACTATATATTATACCTTGCTGAAAATTGTGTTTTATTCTAATCCTTCATTTACTTATGGTTTATTACTTGCTGGACATATTGATTCTGTTCTCACCCCTTTTGCTTGCGGTGTCTTTTGTAGATGGCTCGACTTAGACACACTGCACGAAAGTCAGTCATCCCCTTCTTACCCTCCCGCCTTGCTGAGCGTTCGCTTCGCCGTCCCGTGGCCGGACAGTCCAGCCACTTGGAGAGACTACACCACCGCCTGCGTGAGGAGCAGGAACGTCGACGACAGGAGCAGCAGGGCTCTTCCTTCTCGCTCCACCAGGAGATAGAGTCTGTGAGGAGCTGCTCCCCTGTGCTTCCCCTGGAGGCGCCCCCTGCATCACCACCGGGCGCCCCAGCTTCTGGAGTAGCTGCTGGAGGAGACCCAGACGACGGAGATGGCGACGACAGCCCAAGCCATGACACCGACTTCTCTGCTAACCCTGAGCCGGAAGGATGGGTTGCTCGACCCATCACTCACGACGCTGCTCGCGGGTGTCACTTCCACGATGCGCTCGACACCCTGCTACGTCGGGCATTTAACCGGCATACTTGGTCCGTCGAGTATCGCTGTGTGGTCTACCAGCACAGTCGCGGGGTTTACCCGGACCGCTGGGAGGCAACCTGCTTGGTGCGCTACCCGGAGAACAGTCTCCAGGGTGCGGAGGCCTGCTCAGAGCACTATTCTATCTCTGAACGGGACTCAGCTGAGGCAGCCATGCAAGATGCTGCACGGCGTGCGCTTTCGCACTACTGCTCGGTTTTCGGTGGGGCAGCTGATGGTCTTGACCTGAAGTATTACCCCCGCCGTCCATCTGGCAGCACAGGAGGCGTGATTGTCTCACCTGTCGGTGAGGGCAATCCTAGGTTGAGCAGCACAGTCAACCTAGCCGCCGTGCTAAACACGGAGCTGGACCATGCATTAGACGAGCTGAGTAGGGCTCGTGCTGAGATCGCCCTGCTGCGGGCTGAGCGCGCGGAACGTCGTCACCTGGATGGTGGTTCCCCCGCTCCCGTCGGGACTCAGCACCCGTACCGCTCACCTCAGCGTGGACACCAGTCTTATGGCAATCCCGACTGCAAGACCAAGATAACTCTAGAACCATAGATCGTTAGAGTTGGATCTTGTAATTAATACGAAATATATACATAGAAGCTACAATCTTAGCGTTAGTCTCGGTCTTAGTTAGTCTTAGTTAGACAGGGTAGTTTGCTATATCCTGTGCATTTATGTTTGTCATGATGAACTATGTTTGGTTTGGATCTTTGTAATGACTGTCACCAGAGTGTGGGTATCCCCTGCATTCTGGTTTATCTATTATGTTAATGGAGTTAGTTATATAGTTGGGAAACCTTTTATTCCACTTTCCTCTTTATCTGAGAAGCTGTGTGGTCTGTGTTGGAGATCAGTGAAGATGCTCATCTGTTCAGTGCTGTTGAAGAATTCTATACTCTCTTCTTATGCTGCAAGGTTTGCCCGATCAGTTCTGATGTGTGGTTGCATTCTGCAGATGTCAGAGAACAGGCGCAGAGGAGGAAGGCGTGCTCAACAGGAGCGAGCCGCTCAACAGGAGGAGGTGCCCCAGCAGCAACACCTACCGCCCCGCCCCCGATGTCCATCGAGAAGATGTTTCTGATGCAGACTCAGGCAGTTCAAGCCATCGGTCAGACTTTGGCCGCCATTCAGCAGCAGCAGCAACAGCAGCAGCAGGCCCCACCTCAGCCTCAGATGCCTCAGATGCCCAGAGACAAGCGTGCTGAATTCATGAGAGGTCATCCACCAACGTTCGCTCATTCTTCTGACCCCATGGATGCTGAAGATTGGCTGCGCACTGTGGAGCGGGAGTTGCATACCGCTCAGTGCGATGACAGGGAGAAGGTTCTGTATGGTCCCCGTCTGTTGAGAGGAGCAGCCCAATCATGGTGGGAGTCTTACCTCGCCACCCATGCCCACCCTGACGCCATCACCTGGGAAGAGTTCAGAGGAAGCTTCCGTCAGTACCATGTTCCTGCAGGTCTGATGACTGTGAAGAAGGAGGAGTTCCTGGCTCTCAAGCAAGGGCCATTGTCTGTCAGTGAGTACCGGGACAGGTTTCTGCAGTTGTCTCGCTATGCTCCTGAAGATGTCAACACCGACGCCAAGCGACAGTACCGTTTCCTGAGAGGCTTGGTTGACCCTCTGCAGTACCAACTGATGAATCACACCTTCCCGACATTCCAGCACCTGATTGACAGAGCAATCATGACAGAGAGGAAGCGTAAGGAGATGGAAGATCGTAAGCGCAAGATCAGTGGACCCCAGCCTGGAAGCAGCAATCGTCCTCGTTTCTCAGGCAATCAACCTCAGCAGTTCAGGCAGAACCAGCGTCCACCTCAGCAGCATCAGTAGTTCCAAAGATAGTACCCTCAGCACCAGTATCAGAACCGTCATAGCAATCAGTCAGGAGGTCAGTTTCAAAGGCAGAATCAGCAAGCACCTCGTCTTCCTGCCCCAGCAAACCAGCAGAACAGTCAGGCAGCACCAGCTCAGGTTGGAAACAGAGCATGTTTCCACTGTGGAGAGCAAGGCCACTGGGTGATGCAATGTCCGAAGAAGGCAGTCCAGCAGCAGTCAGGCCCCAGTGCCCCAGCAAAGCAGAATGTGCCTCAGCCTGGAGCAGGCAACCGCTCTCAGCCACGCTATAATCATGGGAGACTGAACCACTTGGAGGCTGAAGCAGTTCAGGAGACCCCCGGCATGACAGTAGGTATGTTCCCAGTCGACTCCCATATTGCAGAAGTGTTATTTGATACTGGAGCAACGCATTCTTTCATTGCTGCATCATGGGTAGAAGCACATAATCTTCCAATTACTACCATGTCAACCCCCATTCAAATTGACTCAGCCGGTGGTAGAATTCGAGCCGATAGCATTTGTTTGAATATAAGTGTGGAAATAAGGGGGATAGCGTTTCCCGCCAACCTCATAGTAATGGGTACTCAGGGAATAGATGTCATCCTTGGGATGAATTGGCTAGATAAGTATCAGGCAGTTATCAGTTGTGATAAAAGGACCATCAAGTTGGTGTCCCCACTAGGAGAGGAAGTGGTGACTGAGTTAGTCCCGTCTGAGCCAAAGAAAGGAAGTTGTTATCAGATGGCTGTTGATAGCAGTGAAGCAGACCCAAGTGAGAGGATCAAGGTTGTGTCCGAGTTCCCAGATGTGTTTCCAAAAGACTTACCGGGTATGCCACCAGAGCGGAAAGTTGAGTTTGCTATAGAGCTTCTTCCTGGAACCGCCCTATCTTCAAGAGAGCTTACAGAATATCTGGACCAGAGTTGGTTGAGCTTAAGAAGCAGATTGATGAGCTGTCAGAGAAAGGTTACATCCGGCCAAGCACCTCGCCTTGGGCCGCCCCTGTCCTATTTGTGGAGAAGAAAGATGGCACCAAGAGGATGTGCATCGATTATCGAGCTTTGAATGAGGTCACGATCAAGAACAAGTATCCCTTGCCCAGAATAGAAGATCTGTTCGACCAGTTGAGAGGAGCCAGTGTGTTCTCCAAGATTGATCTGAGGTCAGGTTATCATCAGCTCAGGATCCGACCTTCGGACATTCCGAAGACGACATTCATTTCCAAGTATGGGTTGTATGAGTTCACTGTGATGTCTTTTGGTTTGACCAATGCGCCAGCGTTCATCATGAACTTGATGAACAGTGTATTCATGGATTACCTTGATAAGTTTGTGGTGGTATTCATTGATGACATTCTAGTTTATTCTCAAAGCGAAGAAGAGCACGCAGATCATTTGAGGATGGTATTGCAGAGATTGCGAGAGCACCAGCTGTATGCAAAGTTGAGCAAGTGTGAGTTCTGGATCAGTGAAGTCCTGTTCTTGGGTCACATAATCAACAAGGAAGGATTGGCTGTGGATCCGAAGAAAGTGGCAGACATTTTGAACTGGAAAGCGCCAACAGATGCTCGAGGAATCAAGAGTTTCGTTGGAATGGCCGGATATTATCGACGATTCATTGAAGGGTTTTCGAAGATTGCGAAACCAATGACAGCGTTGCTAGGCAACAAAGTTGAGTTCAAGTGGACCCAGAAATGCCAAGAGGCCTTTGAAGCGCTGAAAGAGAAGTTGACTACAGCGCCTGTCCTTGTTGGGGCCATGCTTCGTTGCGCCGAAGGTCTTACACGAAGAAGCAGCTTCGGCTGAAGTTGTCCCCAGGAGATGGCCGAAGGTTCCTTTTCATGGAGCTTCGGCGTTACAAACCGACATAGAGATAGAATGACCTTTTTATCCATAAAGGTCTGAGTCAATGTTGTAAACTTTTGTAAGGGGCATAATTGTAATTTGTCACAGGCTGCGTCCTGTGTCTATAAATAGATGAACAGTACCCCCGTACTGTTCACGCTGACTTGGCATTTGCTATTGCGTCACGCTTGTACTTTTCTCTTCCTTCAAGACCGAAGGTACATTTGTAATTTGAGATCATTTCTATTCTTCCATGATAATGAAATAGAAATGATTCTGTCATAATATTTAAATGTTTGTTTTATATTTTATGCTTTATACGAAACCTTCGTCATTTATTGTCATAACTACGAAGGTATGTCTTTCGTAACCTTCGTCCGAGATTCATTATTTCCCGAAGGGACATAATATTTCGGAGGACGAAGGACTTTAACACTTAACACTTTTTATGTTGCCTTGTTCTTAACTCTTAGCATTTGAGAACAAGTCCCCAACATTGGCGCCCACCTCCGGTGAACTCACTTCCACTTTTCTGAGCTGATGGCTTCGTTCAACAATCAAGCTGGAGCTGCTTCGGCTTCGAAGCTGGTGCTCCCGATCACAGGCGGTTCTTGCTCAGAGCCGGCTAATAAGAAGCAGAAGAAGGAGGCTCAGAGAAGGGTGCAGCATGTTGGAGTGCAGGGACCTTTCATCAAGTCAAAATGGTCCCACATTCCAGTTACTTTCTCTCAAGAAGACCTTCAGCTTAAGGATTATCCTCACAATGATGCCATGGTTATCTCTTGCGTGATCAAAGGATTTCTGGTTCACAATGTCTTGGTTGATACAGGCAGTGCAGCTGATATTATATTTGCTAAAGCCTTCAGACAAATGCAAGAGCCCGAAGATAAGATTCATGATGCTACGCACCCTCTTTGTGGCTTCGGAGGGCGACAGATTGTAGCACTTGGGAAGATTACCATGCCGGTAACCTTCGGATTTGTTAACAACACAAGGACTGAGCAAATTGTGTTTGATATTGTTGACATGGAATATCCTTACAATGCTATCATTGGCCATGGTACTCTTAATGCCTTCGAAGCAATTCTTCACCCAGCTTATCTCTGCATGAAGATACCTTCGGACCAAGGGCCTATTGCTATTCATGGAAGCCAGGAAGCTGCTAGAAGGGCCGAAGGAAGCTGGACTGACTCCAAGGCAATCCATAACATAGATGGAGCTGAAGCTTGTGAACAGTACAAATTCAGGAGGGAGAAGGCAGCTTCAGCGGATCAGCCGAAGCCCATGTTATTGTGTGAAGATATAGCAGAGCAGAAGGTGCTGTTGGGCTCGCAACTATCTGAAGACCAGGAGAAAACCTTGATAAGGTTTTTATTCAACAATAAAGATGTTTTTGCATGGTCAGCTAATGATCTTTGTGGAGTAAATCGGGATGTTATTGAACATTCGCTCAATGTTGACCCATCCTTCAGACCCCGAAAGCAGAGGCTTCGGAAAATGTCTGATGACAAGGCCGAAGGGGCTCGCAATGAAGTAAAAAGACTCCTCAGTGCAGGAGTTATCAGAGAAGTGAAGTATCCAGAGTGGCTAGCTAACACTGTTATGGTGAAAAAGGCCAATGGTAAGTGGAGAATGTGTATCGATTTCACAGATCTCAACAAGGCTTGTCCAAAGGACGAATTCCCGCTGCCAAGGATAGACTCTTTAGTCGATGCAGCAGCTTCTTCAGAGCTCATGAGTCTCCTAGACTGCTACTCAGGCTATCATCAAATTTGGATGAAGAAGGAAGATGAGCCGAAGACTAGTTTCATAACTCCAAGTGGCACATATTGCTATCTTCGGATGCCTGAGGGGCTCAAGAATGCTGGAGGGAGTTTCAGCAGAATGACTGCGAAGGTTCTCCAGTCTCAGATAGGCAGAAATGTGTTGACCTATGTTGATGACATTATTGTAAAAAGCACGAAGCAGGGAAATCATATTGCTGATCTGCAAGAGACCTTCGCCAGCTTCAGACAAGCTGGTCTGAAGCTGAATCCAGAAAAATGTGTCTTCGGAGTGAAGAAGGGTAAATTTCTTGGATGCTTGGTTTCAACAAAGGGAATCGAAGCTAATCCAAATAAAATCGAAGCTATACTTCGAATGGAGCCACCAACCACAAGAAAGGGGGCCCAAAGATTGACAGGAAGGCTGGCATCTCTCAACAGATTTATATCCAGATCAGCAGAAAGAAACTTACCATTCTTTGAGGTGCTGAAGTCAGCTGAAGTCTTTCAATGGGGCCCAAGTCAACAAAAAGCCTTCGAAGAGCTGAAGCAATACTTAATAGATCTAACAACATTAACTCCACCAATGCCAGGGGCTCCTCTGTTGTTATATGTGGCAGCTTCGCACTCAGCAGTAAGTGCGGCACTTGTCCAGGAGAGGTTTGATGGACAAGTCAAGAAGCAGGTCCCAGTATATTTTGTATCTGAAGTCCTTAGTATATCAAAGAAAAATTATACAGAGCTGGAGAAGGTATTATATGCCGTTTTAATGGCATCCAGGAAGCTTCGGCATTATTTTCAGGCATACAATATTATTGTTCCTTCTTCGCAGCCGTTGAAGGATATCATGAGAAATAGAGAAGCTACTGGACGGATTGGAAATGGGCTGCAGAGCTCAATGAATTTTACATTGATTATGTGCATAGATCCTCGATCCAGTCTCAAGCATTGGAAGATTTCATCGCCGACTGGACGCCAGGGGCTCAGGATGAAGAAGCAAATAAAGATACCAAAGTGTGGACAGTGTTTTGTGATGGCTCTTGGGGAACCTTCGGAGCAGGTGCAGCTGCTGTATTGGTCTCACCATCCAAGGTTAAAACTTGTTATGCAGCAAGACTTGACTTCAGCTGTACAAACAATATTACTGAGTACGAAGCCCTGCTCCTGGGCCTTCGGAAATTAAAGGCAATGGGAATCAGAAGGGCGATTCTTAAAACTGATTCCCAGGTTGTTTCGGGTCATATTGACAAAAGTTGCAAGGCTAAAGATCCGAAGCTTGAAAAATATCTAGACACGGTCCGAAGGATCGAAGCCTCCTTCGAAGGATTTTCTGTCAAGAATATTCCTCGAGGACAAAATGAGCATGCTGATTTGCTAGCCAAGTCTGCAGCACAGGGGCTGCCGTTACCTTCGGATGTGTTCTTCGAAACAATAAAGGCACCTTCAGTGGAGCTCCTTGAAAGAGCAGTTCTCAACATATCTCCTGTTTACAGCGAAGATTGGAGAACTGAAATAATCTCTTACCTTCAGGGTAAGTTCCTTTCAGATGACGAAGCTTACAATAAAAGAATAGAGGCAAGAGCTCGTCCGTATGTCATGATAGAAGGGGAATTATACAAACATGGAGTCTGCGCTCTGCTGCTCAAGTGCTTATCTAGAGCCGAAGGTATAGAGTTGATGAAAGAGATACATGCAGGCCTGTGTGGATCCCACATCGGATCCAGGCCGTTACTTGGAAAAGTGTTTCGCCAAGGATTTTATTGGCCGAAGGCAGCTTCGGATGCAGCGGAGTTAGTTCAAAAGTGCGAAGGTTGTCAAAAATGTGCAAGAGATCAAAAGCAACCTTCGTCTTTGACACAGCTGATACAACCCATCTGGCCATTGCAAAGGTGGGGCCTTGACTTGTTGGGTCCATTACCACCGGCCCAAGGGAATCTAAAATATGTTATAGTAGCTGTGGAGTATTTTTCCAAGTGGATTGGGGCGAAGCCATTAGCCACAATAACTTCGGCCACTGTCCAAAAGTTTTTCTGGCAGAATATTGTCTGTCGTTTCGGGGTACCGAAGGCCATCACTGTAGATAATGGAACACAGTTTGACTCCGAAGCTTTCAGAAATTTTTGTGATCAAATTGGAACGAAGATCCATTTTGCATCAGTCAGGCATCCGGAGTCGAATGGGCTCGTTGAAAGGGCCAACGACATTATAATGACAGGAATAATGAAGTTAATCTTCAATCAACCCAGGGGAAAGTGGCCAGATCAGTTGACCAAAGTGGTGTGGAGCCACAATACAACAACATCAAGATCTACAGGCTTTACCCCATTCAAGTTATTATTCGGTGACGAAGCAATAACTCCAGAAGAAGCTAAAGCTGGATCAATAAGAGTGGTAGCTTCGGCAGAATCAGATACCGAAGATGCTTGTCTTGTGGAAAAAGATGCCTTAGAAGGGATCAGGCTTCAAGCCGTGGAGAATATCAATAAATACCAGGCTGAAACAGTCAAATGGCGAGATAGAAAGGTCCGGCTAAAAAATATTGAGCCAGGACATTTGGTGCTTCGGAGAGTGGCCAACCCAGACACAGTGGGCAAGTTACAATTGAAATGGGAAGGACCTTTCTTCGTAGCATCTTCGTCAAGGCCTGGTTCGTACAGATTAAAGGACATGGATGGCAACGAAATTCCAAGATCTTGGAATGCAGATGAGCTTCGGAGATATTATGTATAACTTGATGTAACTTTTTATGTTTTTCTTTTTCTTTTTCATGGCACCCTTTTCCTTTCTAAAGGGGGAGAAAGGTTTTTAATGGGGCCATCATATGTAATTTCCTTTTTTAGTTTTATAAGAGCAAAATCCCCCAAAGAATGTAAATGTAAAAAGCTGAGAACGCACCATCGAGTGCCAAAACTGAAAAAGAGAAGAAGCTCCAAAGACGTCCCTAAGGGGATGCAGAGCTCACAGCGAAAAGTCAACGCTGATTCCGCCGAAAGTAAAAGGCGAAGAAGCTCCAAAGACGTTCCTAAGGGAATGCAGAGCTTATACCGTCTAAGTAAAAGGCGAAGAAGCTCCAAAGACGTTCCTAAGGGAATGCAGAGCTTATACCGTCTAAGTAAAAGGCGAAGAAGCTCCAAAGTCGTTCCTAAGGGAATGCAGAGCTGATGTGTGGTTGTTTCTAAGGAAATAATGGCTGAGGGTGTGGCTTCGGACATATGCTTTGGACATTCATTCGCACATTACATTACATCATAGCATTTGCATTCATAAGCATTCATTCATAGCATTTGTGTTCCTAAGTGGTTGCTTCGGCAAAAAGAAGAAGTGGTCTCTTAGCTTTGTTGTGTACAAAAAAGAAAAGCTTCGGCAAAAAGAAGAAGAGGTCTTTTATGCTTCGGTGCTCGGCAAAAAGAAGAATTGGTCTCTTATGCTTTGTTGTGTACAAAAAAGAAAAGCTTCGGCAAAAAGAAGAAGAGGTCTTTTATGCTTCGGTGCTCGGCAAAAAGAAGAATTGGTCTCTTATGCTTCGTTGTGTACGAAAAGAAGGGAAGGTGTTTTTTCGCCTTCGGCTCAAAATACTAATTTCGTCCACATCAAAGCGTCTCAATAGAAGGGTAAGAATATATTACAAGGTATGTACAAAGTTCATTGAGAACAAATTAATTGTATTTACAAAAAGTTGTTACAAATTCTCCTGAGTTTTTCTAGTCTATTCCTGCTAATCTTCGTCAGGCTTCCGCTTCGGCGGCATATTCTTTAAGTTTCACCTTCAGCTTCGTCATCCTACATAAATCAAGGTATCGTGTGTAAAAATCAAGTGCAAAGGAGAAGGTAAGTACGAAGTATCATTTCTTACTGGTTCAAGATGACTTCGAGCTTCGTCTCCAGCCTTCTCCCGCCCGCCTTTTGTCCATATCATTTTTATAAATCTATTTGAGATGCTTCGGGCAAGATCAGGTATATCGTCCAGAATTGATGGAGACAGGGTGAAATTGGGCCTGTTGACGATTTTTCCATGCTCGCAGCCGGCCTTCAGGAACGCTGCAGCGGTACCCCGAGAAGCTACCCAGGCACAGAAGTCACCGTGCCCGGCTATAACTTCGTCAAGTTCTTCAATTTCAGCTTCAATATGATCGAAGGTTTTTGGTAAATTTTCAGCTGAAGGGTTAAACTTCCCACTGCTGGCTCCAACTGAGTGAAAGATCTTCTTTAATTGTTGGATACAGTTGTTACTAAATTTCAGGCACTTGTCTTGAAGGCTTGTTAATGATTTTTTCAAGTCTGAGTTGCTCTGGACTTCGACTTCAAGTTTCAAATTAAGCTCTAGCTTCTCCTGTTCAAATTGTTTTGATTGACTGATAAGCTTCGAATTCAATTCTGATACTTTAGCTTCAGTCTCTGCCAGCAAGCCTTCGGTCGATTGGAGCTCGAAGTCTTTCTTTTCAATGATAGCTGATTGTTCTTTTATCTTGCTCTCTAAATTTTCAATTATAGCTTCGTGTTTTTTGTCCTCCAAATCTTGCTGCATCTTCAGAGCTTTGCTCAGTAGCATGCTCTGCAAAGAAACAACTTTCGTTAGTAACATTTTCATTATTAAAAGCAATAAAAACTAAAGAAAAGGTTGTTTACCTTGAAGTTGGAATAAAATAAGCTGCCGACGATATGTTGTCGTCGGTAGCGGCTGATGTCTGTCTCTAGCTTCGGAAAACCGATACTCTTTGATAGAGTACCGATTACCTTAGCTCCAGTTTGATCTCGAATGCAGCCTAATTTTTCATCGTCCACACCTCCGAAAAGAAGAGCTCCTGGCTTGTATCCGCAAGATTTAGCGTACTCCTCGAGCTCTTCTGTTTCGGCCTTCGTCAGTTCTTTCCCAACTAAATTTTGAAATGTGTAGGCTTCGTCGTCCGAAGTGTCTTCGGCTATTTCTTTCCCCTTCCCAGGCACTGTGGCCATGGTTTTTTCAGCAGCAGTGGCAGCTTCTTCTGCAGCCATGTCTTGCAAAATTTTGTCGATGTCCTCAATGGTAGTTTCTAAGTTCGCATCTTCGGCTGTAGCGGCTTCGGTAGCCGCGACCTCCGAAGGTGCGACTTCGACGTTAGTTGTGCCCTCGTCAGCTGGTGTTTTCTGAATTGACGCCCTCGGCGGCGTCTTGTCGATAACTTCAGTCACTGCAATAATTCTTTGCCGTTTTGGTTTGGTTATCTTCGTTTGTTCCGGCTCTTCAACCTTTCGAAAAAGCTTCGTCAGTTGGAGCCTTAATGGACTTAGCTTCGGGGGCACGGGTTCAGTCATTACCTTTAAAATTTCCTCTACGTCGCTGGCAGAAGGTGGTGCGGGGGACCCCTCTTCATCGGATAATTTTCGCTTTGGAGTTGATATTTTTCTCTTCTTGGGAATTTTCTTCTCTTTTGCTGGTTTTTCTTCATCCCTGTTCAAAGCTTCGGCCATTCTTTTTCTTTTTTGGCCCTCAGCACCCTTGTTCAGCTGCTCATAGTCAGGGTACTCGAAGCCCAGGGCATCAAGCACTCGGTTCAGCCTTCGCTTCGGACGGGTGCCGAAGGCTGCTGTCATTAGTTGATCTTCTTTTTTTGGAATAATTCCCAAGAATTTCATTACACATCACCTCAACTGTATCCAGCCACTCTTGGCAAGGTGTTTTAAAGTATTTCTTAAACTTGAAATAGTAAGGTAAACGCACAAGTTCACCTTCTTTCTTCTCCTCCTTTAGCTTCGGCATTTCCCATTCTTTCAAACTAGGAAAAACCTTGAAAGCCAAAAATTCCTGAACCAGGTCCCTTGTGCTGATATGCTCTGCAACAATTCTGAATTCATTCATTGCTTGTTGAGTTGGACCTTCGGGTGTCATGTTGCAGCGCGGACGGGTTTCTCCGAAGATTAGTCCGAGTGGACTTTGCACAAGCTTTTCCTTGTCGTCATCAACCTTGACATAGAACCACTCTGATTTCCAGCCCGCTGCCCATTTGCTTCGATAGCTAATTACCGGAAACTTTGTGCTTTTCCGATAGGCAAAATTGTAGCAACCGAAGTTATCATTTAATCCATCCTTTCTAGCCTTCGTCTGATAATGCAACTCGTGAACTCGACAAAAGCTGTCTGCAAGCGGCTCCACCGCTTGGCTTCGGAGGGCCCAGATATAAACGCTAAGCCTAACGATAGCGTTAGGAGTTAGCTGATGAAAGTAGATACCAAACCTCTTCAGTACCTCTGCAATAATCTCATGTAGGGGGAATCTTAAACCAGCCTTTAGAAAACTCTTGAAAATAACGATTTCATCCTTCTCCGGCTTTGGAGTAGTCTCTTCTCCCCCGAAGCGTAATAGCTTCTTCTGATTCTCACTGAAAAAGCCCGATTTTACCATCTTGGATAAGTCAGCCTTTGAAACGGTTGACTTTCCGAAGTCCAAGTGGCTGGGTTTGCTGGGCATGGCAATGCGATAATCATCTTCGGGATCGGTTTCTTCAGCGTCCTCCTCTTCTGCTTCGGCAGTTGCTTGTTTTGTTTCAACAGCGGGGGTTCCTTCTGTAATTACTAATCCGGATCGTTGCATTGCTTCGGAGATGGGAGCAGTCTCCGAATCTTCAACTTCGCCCCCCTCACGCTCAACCCTAGCAGTAGATCGAACTCTGGCCATTTAATGCTGAGTTTGTGGAAATTAAATATTTTTTCTTCCGAAGCTTCTTCTGACGAAGTAGGCTACAGACTGGAGCTTCGTTTGGTTCCAGGAGTCAAGCTTCGGCTATGGTTAAAAATTTTGGCAACAAAACAGTGCAAATAGCAATGAATGCTGTGGTAACTTCACACCTACTCGTCTGTTTATATAGTGCCGCAGGTAAGAAGGCGAAGCGGCAGGATTTTTACACCAGGCGGGCAGTCACTTGTACTCGCTGTGCAGTGGACCGCAAAGATCAAACAGTAACTCTGCAAGGTGGGCCTGGCACGCGCTCGGAAACCGGATCGTTTCTCAGCAACGAGCTCAGGGAAGGTGTTTTTTGGACCTTCGGCTTCCCGAAGCTGAAGAGGCTTTTTTCACGGATCAAGCTCGTTACGAAAAACGATCTAGCACCGCGAAAGGGGCTACTGTTGGGGCCATGCTTCGTTGCGCCGAAGGTCTTACACTAAGAAGCAGCTTCGGCTGAAGTTGTCCCCAGGAGATGGCCGAAGGTTCCTTTTCATGGAGCTTCGGCGTTACAAACCGACATAGAGATAGAATGACCTTTTTATCCATAAAGGTCTGAGTCAATGTTGTAAACTTTTGTAAGGGGCATAATTGTAATTTGTCACAGGCTGCGTCCTGTGTCTATAAATAGATGAACAGTACCCCCGTACTGTTCACGCTGACTTGGCATTTGCTATTGCGTCACGCTTGTACTTTTCTCTTCCTTCAAGACCGAAGGTACATTTGTAATTTGAGATCATTTCTATTCTTCCATGATAATGAAATAGAAATGATTCTGTCATAATATTTAAATGTTTGTTTTATATTTTATGCTTTATATGAAACCTTCGTCATTTATTGTCATAACTACGAAGGTATGTCTTTCGTAACCTTCGTCCGAGATTCATTATTTCCCGAAGGGACATAATATTTCGGAGGACGAAGGACTTTAACACTTAACACTTTTTATGTTGCCTTGTTCTTAACTCTTAGCATTTGAGAACAAGTCCCCAACAGTCCTAGTCTTGCCTGATGTGCACAAGCCCTTCTCGGTGTATTGTGATGCTTGTTACACAGGTTTGGGATGTGTGTTGATGCAAGAGGGAAGAGTTGTGGCTTACTCGTCCCGACAGTTGAAGGTTCATGAGAGGAATTACCCAATCCATGATCTAGAGTTGGCAGCAGTGGTTCACGCATTGAAGACATGGAGGCACTACTTGTATGGACAGAAATGCGATGTTTACACAGACCACAAGAGTCTGAAGTACATATTCACCCAGTCAGAGTTGAACATGAGGCAACGAAGATGGTTAGAGTTGATTAATGACTATGAGTTGGAGATTCATTACCATCCAGGCAAAGCAAACATAGTGGCAGATGCTTTGAGCAGGAAGAGTCAAGTCAATATGATGGTCGCTCGTCCGATGCCTTATGAGTTGGCCAAGGAGTTTGACAGGTTGAGTCTCGGATTTCTGAACAATTCGCGAGGAGTCACAGTTGAGTTGGAACCTACCTTAGAGCGCGAAATCAAAGAAGCGCAGAAGAATGATGAGAAGATCAGTGAGATCCAGCGACTGATTCTAGAAGGCAAAGGCAAAGATTTTCGAGAAGATGCAGAAGGCGTGGTATGGTTCAAAGACCGCTTGTGTGTTCCCAATGTCTAGTCCATTCGGGAGTTGATCCTCAAGGAAGCTCATGAGACAGCCTATTCGATTCACCCTGGCAGTGAGAAGATGTATCAGGATCTGAAGAAGAAATTCTGGTGGTACGGAATGAAGAGGGAAATCGCAGAGCATGTGGCTATGTGCGATAGTTGCCGGGATTGTTGCAACCGTTGCAGATCCCTCAGTGGAAATGGGATGAAATTGGTATGGATTTCATAGTCGGATTGCCTCGCACTCGAGCCGACTACGATTCCATTTGGGTAGTAGTGGACCGCTTGACCAAGTCAGCCCACTTCATACCTGTCAAGACCAACTATAGCAGTGCCGTATTGGCAGAATTGTATATGTCTCGGATCGTTTGTCTTCATGGCGTGCCAAAGAAGATAGTGTCAGACAGAGGAACGCAGTTCACCTCTCATTTTTGGCAGCAGTTGCATGAAGCTTTGGGCACGCATCTGAATTTCAGTTCAGCTTATCATCCGCAGACAGATGGTCAGACCGAAAGAACCAATCAAATTCTTGAAGACATGTTGAGAGCCTGTGCGTTGCAAGATCAGTCCGGATGGGATAAGAGATTGCCTTATGCGGAGTTTTCCTATAACAACAGTTACCAGGCCAGTTTGAAGATGTCACCATTTCAGGCGCTCTATGGAAGGAGTTGTAGAACTCCGTTGCAATGGGATCAGCCTGGAGAAAAGCAAGTGTTTGGGCCAGACATTTTGCTTGAAGCCGAAGAGAACATCAAGATGGTCCGAGAGAATCTGAAGATAGCGCAATCAAGACAGCGAAGCTATGCAGACACAAGAAGAAGAGAGCTGAGTTTCGAAGCCGGAGACTTTGTCTATCTGAAAGTGTCACCGATCAGAGGAGTCAGAAGATTCGGAGTGAAAGGCAAGCTAGCACCCCGCTACATTGGTCCGTATCAGATTCTTGCAAGACGTGGAGAAGTGGCCTATCAGCTCAGTTTGCCCGAGAATTTGTCTGCTGTGCATGATGTCTTTCATGTGTCTCAGTTGAAGAAGTGCTTGCGTGTGCCAGAAGAGCAGTTGCCAGTGGAAGGTCTTGAAGTCCAGGAGGACTTGACCTACGTTGAGAAACCAGTGCAAATCCTTGAGGTTGCAAACAGAGTCACCCGAAGGAAGACCATCAGAATGTGCAAAGTCAAATGGAATCATCACTCTGAGGAAGAAGCAACCTGGGAGCGTGAAGATGATCTGATGGCTAAATACCCTGAGCTCTTTGCTAGCCGACCCTGAATCTCGAGGGCGAGATTCTTTTAAGGGGGATAGGTTTGTAACGCCCTGAATTTGGGGGTAGAATTTTTTCTTCTTTTCTCTCACCAAATTCGGGCGTTACACTCTTTTCTCTTTCCCCTTTTGCTCCTTCCTCCCAATTTCAAACCAGTATAGCGGCAGGTGTCCGTGTCATGTATAAACCAAAACCTAAGTGACATGGGTGTTGCATCATGCCGAAGCACATTTCTTTGTCTGATGTTGAGTGTTCGTCTCGTTCCGTTCCGGATTTTGATTCGCGATTTAATTCCGTTTAGTGGTCCGCGCTCGTCGTGGGTTTTCAATCCGCGAAGTGGCCCGGCCCAACCTAGTTCAGCCCAGCCCAGCCGGCCCGGCCCGCCCCGGCTTGCGCGCCCCTGGCGCCCAAACCCCCCATGCGCCCCCCCCCCCCTCCCCTCTCCCTCTCTCATTTGGATCTCCCGCGCAATAACCTCTCCTCTCCCTCTTCCACCTCTCTCTCCCCGTGGTGCCCTAGGATTTGGAGACGGCGATCACCGGATTTTGGACCCCGAGGTGAGCTCCCCTCCCCTCCCCTTCTTCTCTCTCTCTCTCTCTCCCTCTCCCTCCTCTTCTCCCCCCCCCCCCGCGCGCGCCCTCCCTCTCCCCCTGCTCGCGCGCGACCCCGACCCCGACCCCACCCCGGCCCGCGGCGGCGCCCCTGCCCGCCCCTCCCCGCTCGCCCGCGGCGGCGCTCGGCCCCGCCCGGCTGCCCTCCCCGGTGGCGCTCGCCCGCCCGCCCCCTCCCGCGGCGGCGCTCGGCGCCCGTCCCCGGCCTCCCCTCGCGCGGCCCCTCCCCCTCCCTCCCCGGCGGCGCTCGCCCGCCCGGCTGCCCTCCCCGGCGGCGCTCGACCGCCCGGCCTCCCTCCCCGGCGGCGCTCGGCCCCCGCCCGGCCTCCCTCCCCGGCGACGCTCGCCCGCCCGGCCTCCCTCCCCGGCGGCGCTCGGCCCCCGCTCGGCCCCCCGCCCGCCCTTCCCCGGCCCCGCGCGGCGCTCCCCGCCCGTCCCGGCCCCGCGGCGGTGCCCGCCCGTCCCGGCCCCATGGCGGCGCCCGCCCGCCCCCGCTCCTCCCCTGCTCGCGCGCAGCGCGGCCCCGGTGGCCCCTGCTCGCCGGCGCGACCCCGGCGCGGCCTCCGGCCCCCGGCGTGTCCCCGGCGCGGCCCCGGCCGACTCGGCCGCCCCTGGCCGGTTCAACCGCCCCGGCCCCGGCTCGGCCGCCCGTTCCCCCGTCCTGGCCTCGCCCGACCGTATCTTCGCTCGCCCGCGCTCGCGGTGATTATTCGTTAATTAGCGTGTTGCGTCGCGCGCTTCGCCGCGCGACGGATTTGTCTAAATTCAGATTCTATCTTGTGTTGCGTCGTGCGCTTCGTCGCGCGACGATCCATTTTTGTTTCAGGTTGTTTAAGGTGTAACGCCGCGTGTGTATTCACGCGACGTTCCACTTTGGACTCAGTTTAGTCGACGTACGCCGTCGTGCGCTTCGTCGCGCGACGCTTAACATCTCCTCGTAACTAAGGCGAAGTGTCTCATTGCGTGCTCGGTCGCGCGACGAGTCGTTAACTTCTTAATTTGTTTTAGAGAGCTTTGTCGCGCGTCTCGCTGTGCGACCATCTTTTTATTTATCTCCACCTGCTTATAATAATTAGACCTGAAACATGACTTTACTTTACGCTAAACATAGTGTCTACATTAAATTTCCTTCCATTAAGCGAGTGGTTAATTTATAATCATGTAACGTGATCGTTTCTCGACTGTCTTTTCCTCTTTCTCTCTTAACCGTACTCGCGAGCCCGCGTGGAACGTCTGTTTACTTATTGCATTCTATTGTATGGTGTACTGTTCTTTTGTATTAAATGTGTGGATGTATGTATGTTTGCGCTCGCATAGAGAACGATCCGGTTGAAGAGCCCGAGGAACTCGCAGGAGAAGCCCTTGAGCAGCAGTCGGTTTGTGGAGGCAAGTGTCCTTTGACCTATCTATGTCCTATTCATTATTTAATTCACCTCCCGCTTTACACATTTATGCCTAAGGATTGACTAGCTTTTGTTATCCCTATCCTTGCTTACCTATTTGGGTTGGATTATTACTGTTTAGCTTTATGCTATTGCTCAAACTCTAATCAATGAACATGATGAGAATATCTATGATACGCTGTTTTCCCTTCTCTTATTATGATGTTGTACTTGTGGTCATCAAGGGGGCTCGAGCGGTTTCTCGAGTGCCTCTCCGTAAGGACCTGTTCTATGGATGACCGCCCGGGAAAACAGTGCAACCATGAGGGTGGAATGGGATGCCCTTAGCTGAATAATTAGAGGATCCGGGGTGTAGTTCACTTAGCCGTCGTGCCGTCAATGGGGCTCGGTGTATGCGGCTCGCTCTGCCCAGTTTGGGTTCGCCCCTTGGGGAGGAGTGCGGTGCATTTAGGAAACCTAACGGGTGGCTACAGCCCCGGGAAATCTTTGTAAAGGCTACGTAGTGATGCCCTGCTGGGTCACCTTGGTAGTGATCAATGGAGAGTCATGATCTCCGGGCAGAATGGGAATCACGGCTTGTGGGTAAAGTGCACAACCTCTGCAGAGTGTTTGAAAACTGATATATCAGCCGTGCTCGCGGTTATGAGCGGCCAAGGGAGCTCCAGTGATTAGTGGTACTTGATCAGAGATACTTTGGTACAGGTGGTTATGAGATCGATGGTTTTGGCTATGACTATGGTGCTGGTAAGTGGTACTCTTTCCGTTTGGAAAGGAGTACGTTTGGGTTAATAACTTGGGTTAATGCTAAAACTTGGCTTTCTACTAGTAAGTAATAATCTGACCAACTAAAAGCAACTGCTTGACTTATCCCCACATACAACTAGTCCACCACAGCCAAACAGGATGCTTGCTGAGTATGTTGATGTGTACTCACCCTTGCTCTACACACCAAACCCCCCCATCCCCAGGTTGTCAGCATTGCAACCACTGCTCAGGAGAAGATGAAGCTGTGGAAGGAGACTTCCAGGAGTTCCAAGACTACGACGAGTTCTAGGTGTGGGTTAGCGGCAACCCCCAGTCGGCTGCCTGTGAAGGCCGCGGTTATCTACGTTTCTTTTCCGCACTTTGATTTATTGTAAGAACTATATGGATGTCTCAGACGTATGATGTAATCGACTATTATTTCCCTTTTAATACTATTTTGAGCACTGTGTGATGATGTCCATGTTATGTAACTGCTGTGTACGTGAATAACTGATCCTAGCACGTACATGGTTCGCATTCGGTTTGCCTTCTAAAACCGGGTGTGACAGTAAGCATAGCACATGGCCGGTGATCCTCACCATATACAACCTTCCTCCATGGTTGATGCAGAAACGAAAGTACATTTTGCTAACCATTCTTATTTCTGGACCTACACAACCTGGAGTTGATATGGATGTATTTTTGGAGCCCTTAATGGAGGATATGAAAATACTGTGGGAAACAGGTGTTCAAATGTTGGATGAGTATCGTAAAGATTCGTTCACACTAAGAGCAATTATTTTTGTTACGATCAACGATTACCCTGCTCTCTTCACATTATCAGGCCAGTTCAAGGGAAAGGTTGGTTGCACAGTATGTATTGATGAAACTGCTTACGTGTCCCTTGCTGCATCTAAGAAGATAGTGTACATGAGGCATATACGCTTTTTATTGGAAGGACACAGGTACCGCATGCGAAAGATGGATAAGTACATCGACAATAATGGTGAACTACATTCTACTCCTCCATAGGGTAACAATAGAGGTCATAGAGTTTTTGAAATAGTCAAGAATATCAACTTTGTTTTTGGGAAGACAAAAGATGGGAAAACAAGGAAGGATGCCAAACCAGCTTTGGAGGCTATATTCAAAAAGAAGTCTATTTTCTTCAAGTACTTGCCTTACTGGAAAGAGTTTGATGTGCGACATGCGATCGATGGTATGCACGTTCAGAAAAAACGTTTTTGAAAGCATAATTGGCACCTTGCAAGACATAAAGGGAAAAACAAAAGAAGGGCTCAATTCACGCGTGGACATGGTAAATTTAGGCATAAAAAAGAACTACATCCTGTTCTTCAAGAAAATGGGAAGTACCATCTCCCGGCAGCAAGCTACAATCTTAATGTAGATGAGAAACATGCGATGTGTGTTTGGCTCAAGAATTTGAGAGTCCCATCCGGATTCTATTTTAGCATACGGAGTATTGTGTCAATGAAAGACCTGACGGTCACCAACTACAACTCACATGATTGTCATGTCATGTTAACTACATTCCTACCTATTGCCATCAGGGCTATAAATCCTTTATTTTTAAAGATGGCAATCAAACGGTTGTGCTACTTTTTCAATAGGATTTCACAGAAGGTAATTGACAAGGATGAGTTGGCATCTCTTCAGGAATTCGTAGTGGAGACAATATCACAGTTTGCGATGTGTTCCCCTCCATCGTTCTTTGATATTATGGTGCACCTTGTGGTGCACTTGGTACCACAAATAGAGGCATTGGGTCCTATGTAATTGCATCAAATGTGGACGTACGAGCATTTCATGTCAATACTGAATGCTTAGGTATCAACCCGTGCTCGTCCCGAGGCATCCATGATAGAGGGGTACTGTACCGAAGTGGCCATTGAGTCAGGAGGACCATTTTGCAATAGTATACTAAAAGACCAGGTTGCAATAGGTCTGCCTCCGTCATGACACGAGGGTAGACTGTATGGAAGCGGTAGGATGGGACGGAAATCCTTCATCCCACTAGATTACAATACAGTACTTGAGGCACATCACAGCATCCTACATCAGCTAGAGATAATGGAGCCATTTATCCAACAACACATCAATGAGCTTCGCGAGCAAAATCCTGGGCAAACAGATGATTGACATAAGCTGCGGTTCAACACATGACTAATTGTGAAGGACATTTCACACGGAGATACAATAGAAGCACAAACCATTAAGGGGTTGGCATCTGGACCATCACGCTAGGTCACGACATGGCAAACATATGACATTAGTGGATTTACATTTTGTACCAAGTCCAAGGACAAAAGGAGCATATCACAATACAGTGGTGTTCGATGTGAGGCCATAGACGATGAAACTGGTCATACTATTACATATTTTGGCTTTATTGAGGACATATGGGAACTAGACTATGGTACATTTAATATCTCAGTTTTCAGATGTCAATGGGTTGATGACAAACATGTCACGATAGACAAATATGGGGTGAGAGTTCTTGATCTAAATAAGGTAGGTTACAAATATGACCCATGGATCCTTGCTAATCGTGCTGCACAAGTCTTCTATGCTGAACAGATCATCCCTAACAACGAGAAGAAAAGCACAGACAAATTGAAGCATGTAGTTTTTCCTAGAAAACAACAAGCTATAGGAGTTGATGGTGTATCTGATATGGAGGATTTTAACCAATTCAATGACATGTCTCTTTTCATAGACCATCCAACCAAGATAAGGAACATTGAGCGAAGCATCCCATGTAAAATGTTGCCATGTGTCCGCCATGATAGACAAGGCAGAATAATAGCTCCCTAGATTATAAACTTGTCTTGTAATTGATTATTGTTAGGACCATGTCTACTACAAGTTTGAGATCAATATATATATTTCTTCAATGTCCTAATTTACTGGCGGTTCTCAACGACCAAGTTGCCCATTGTCGTAAAAGATATAAAAGATACTGTTGGGGGCCTTCGTCTTTCGAAGGTCCTCAAAAACACGACTAACATGTTTTCCAGTATAATATACTGTCACAGGAAGCTTCGGCTTTGAGATGAAGGTGTGCACGGTATGAAAGGCGTGATCTGGAAGAAGGATGAATCGGTTCTGAAGTTGTGGATGGAGAAGCTTCAGCTTAGCACAAAGACGGTGATGGAGAATGAAACTGACATAAGGGGGAAAAGACTGCTTAGTCCTCGACAGATTACCCTTTAGCCAATAGTAAATGTCAAGGACATGAATGTAATTTTACCCAGGCTACGTCCTATGCCTATAAATAGATGAACAGTAACACCATACTGTTCATGCTGACTTGTATTCACTCGTACGTCATTCTTGGATTCTTACCTTCTGTCAAGCCGAAGGTACAAATGTAATTTAATGTCATTAATGTTTGTTCATGATCATATGATGAGAACATAGATAATCTAATGATTGGATATGGTTATTCATGTTCTTTATATGTCTCATATGTCCCTGCTTTTCATTACATATTGAGATGATGAAGGCTTGTCCTTCATAACCTTCATCTTGAGATCATTATATCCTAAGGTAGATAATGCTTCGAAGGATGAAGGTCTTTAACCATTAACATTTGTGTTGCCTTGTTCTTAACTCATAGCATTTGAGAACAAGTGACCAACAGATACTTATGTAATAATGCACAAAGGAAATCCATTGTAAATATTTTATAATGTAGGTTCTCTAACAAAACCGCCAGTGGGAAACTAATTATACTGACGGTTGTCTAACAAAACCGCTAGTGGAAAACAATCTATACTAGTGGTTCTCTAAGACAACCGCTAGTGCAAAACAATCTATACTAGCGGTTCTCTAAGACAACCGCCAGTACAAAAGGAGCCTTTATAACTAGTGGCGAACGGGAGCTTGAAAAATTTACAAGTCCCCTAGAGCCAGTTCATCTCGTCACGCCGTTAGGCTGTTCGATTTCATCCCCAAGGGTTTCTTCGTCGGCGATCCTCCACGCTGTCCCCGCGCCCCCGCGCCACCTTTAGGTTTTCCTCTATCCCTTTATTTTCTCTTTCCTTTTCGCCTCTGCCACTGCCGCAGCCGTCATCTGCCGCGCCGGTCGTGGTCGTAAACCCTAAGGCTCGCCACGCTGGTTAGTAAACCCTAGGGCGTACTTGCTTTCGCAGCCACCGCTAGCCTGCAGTATATATATAGTTCAATCTAGTCTTTTCCGTCGTCGACGCAGCCTCAAAATGGACCCAGCGGATGCCATCGCAGCGCGGCTCAAGGCACGTACACTAGCGGAGCGGCTGGCAACAGCGCGGCTCATGCATCGCCGCCACCTCGAGCTCCGGCGCCAGTCGAGGCTCAATCATCAAGACGTCGTATGCCGTATTTTCGTGTGCGCCTCAAGAGTTCTCTCGAAGCGTCGCCGCCATCGTCAACGCGCCATTGTGGGCTCCTCGGCTTCGACGAATGCATGTGAGGTTGTCTCCGCGCCCATGCATCTAGAGCCGGTACTGCCAGTCATCATCCTCTCCAATGATGAAGATGGGGAGATCGATTGGATGACACTGATGGACGATGACGACGAGTAGAAATTACGATATATGTTCCTAATCTTAGTATGATGGATGATGTACTATATATCTAAGAACTTAGTATGATGTACTGCGTATTATGTAAAAACTAGTGTGATTATATATATATTGTGTTCTAATATTCTGTTCCAAACTGTGTGTTCAATTTTTTGAATCTTTGTTGCAATCTTTTATATATATATATATAGCTCAATGAGTTCTGTAAACAAGGACCAAGGGTTAATGCCCGACCACATGAACAAGGGTGTTTCTCAAGAACATTCAAGTAATGAAGGATATGAAACGCCTACCGACCCTTGTCCTAGCATAGATCAGGCCACTCGGCGTCAATTATATCGTGACCCGAATTATGATCCACAAGAGTGTGAGGTAAAGTACACATCTTTAGCTTCGCATGTGTATACCTAATTAGTTGATTTCACAATGTCTCTATTACACATGAATAGGAGGTCTTGTCTCAATATCGTGCAATACTTGATGAAGCCGTGGCACATTACTAAGACGCACCAGGGCTGAACCAAGACGAAGACACACCGGTACCGACCGATACAACCACCGAGAGGTCAAGGAAAAGGACACAGAGCGACCGGAAAAGAGGTGATAGGGGACTAAACAAGTTTCCTGACAAAACATATAAAATCTCAGATGTGAGCCCGAAAGATCAGCCCCTAGCTCCAGAAGAGGCACTCCCTAAGTTCTGGAATGCACTTGGGTTCTTAGTTAGGGATAATCTTGACATCACAATCCGACATTGGAAAGATGTGTCAGATGATGTCAAGAATCAAATATGGAATAAGCTATTAACGAGGTTTGTTCTACCTCGGGGTTCAGAAGAACTCGTGAAGGAATACACGATGAAGCAGCTTGCAATCAATTTTCGAAACTGGAGGTCTGAGATGAATACAAAATTTGCCAAGAAAGGCCTAGACCCGACAAAAAAATATAAAATCTTAGAAGGTCAGTGGGCAGTATTTCTAGAGTAGAGGAGCAGCCCTGAATTCATATCTCTAAGCGAGGCAAAATCAGAACTATCTAAGAAGAACAAGTACCACCACCACTTAGGCACAGGTGGTTACAAGCGTCAAGTTTCTAAATGGAGACAAGAAGACGCCGAGAAGAAGGCCGCAAGGTTGCCGACGCTTTCCGAGCAACTTGGTGAAAGGACGACAAATTGGATCTGTGCTAGAAAACCCTGGGAAACTAAGGCTGGTGTATCTTTTGATGATCCAAATGTCGAAAAAGTTGTGAAAAACATATATGTAATGACAGCTAAGCAGAGCCAAGGATCATTTAAGCTACAAAGGGAGAGAGACATCCTAATGGCTGGTCTTGGTAACCCTGAGCATCCAGACCGTGTACGAGGAATCTCATCTAAGGAAGGATTCGGACCACAGTGGGAAGGTTTGTACAAGAAACGTGATCGATACAAAGAAGTGTTGTCGGATTATTTTAAGCAGGAGGCAAAGAAAGAGTTCAAAGACTTGATGTCTCAAATGCTATCAAATCCTCCACCAGAATTGATGCAGCAGTTGGCAAGTGCGATGTCTGTTCAACTGATGACCACTCCACAGCTGCAAATAATTCCAGTAGCTCAACCGCCAGCTTGCACCGATTGTACAACCATCCCAAGCTCTATTGCTTCAACAGGAAATAAGGTATGTTATCCAGTTGATGACATAACAAGGCCAGTGACGTGCACACTAGTTATAAGATATGGTATTAACAATAATCGCACGAAGAAAGTAGGAACAAGCATTGCGATCCTAGGACGTAAGTTTCATGGAAGCAACATACCAGATGATTATTGCAGGGTAGAAGTGATAATGGTCATCCAAGGATCTGAGGATGACATGCTAGACATCCCTGGGCCCGAAGGAATCGATACACTTGGACAAGCCATCAAAAATTTCATCCTTTGGCCTCGAAGGGATGTCGAATTGGTTGATCCACCAACGTCGTCGTCATCTCATCCCCAACCATCTCCGCCTCCTCAAACTTTAGTACCTTTACATCCATCATCACCTCCACAATCTTCCCATGCTGCTCCTCATCCTCTTTCTAATCCACCGTCTCCGCCACAAGCATCAACATTTAGGACACCACCACCTTCTCCACAGCCATCAAGTGATTCACGATAATCAAAGAAATCAAAATTCCCTCTACCAAAATTGGTGTCCACATTCGAGAAAAAGAAGAGTAAAGCTACTACTGCTGGCACAGCTTGATTTTTGAAAGGGATTGGACGGGACCTCACGTCACGTACTTTTGATTTGGCCGAGCACGAGGAGTCTACAGAAAAGGCTAAGTGAAAGGGAAATGTGCCTTTGGGCAATTTCTATTATGTTTTGGTGATTTAGTGTCCAACACATTTAATTGAGTTCTTAAGTGCTAAATGAAGAAAGAAGTGCAAATCAAAGAGAATGTATGTTTCTAGACTTAGTACATTGGTTTTTGGGTATTAATATATTTGTCTAAGTGCTAGAAACAGAGAAAAGAAGAAAAGAAAAGAGATGCAAAAGACTTGGCTTGGTACAGCCAAGACTCAGCTCAGTCTGGCACACCGGACAGTGTCCGGTGCGCCAGGCTGAGCTCCGGTGAACAAGCCACTCTCGGGAATGTTTGGCAGCGTACGGCTATAATTCACCGGAGTGTCCGGTGGTGCACCGGACTGTCCGGTGAGCCAACGGCCGCCAGCGCAATGGTCGGTCGCGCAATCTGCGAGTGACGCGTGGCCCGCGCCAACGGTCGACAGGGGGCACCGGACTGTCCGGTGTGCACCGGACAGTGTCCGGTGCGCCAACTGCCACGTCTCTGCAACGGTCGACTTCGCCAGAAAAGGAAGGAGATCACGCACCGGACATGAACAGTGGTTGTCCGGTGGTGCACCGGACTGTCCGGTGTGCCACCCGACAGAAGGCAAGGATAGCCTTCCTTGTTGGCCTCCAACGGCTCCTAGCAGCATTGGGGCTATAAAAGGGACCCCTAGGCACATGGAGGAGTCACCCAAGCACACTCTAAGCATTCCAAGACTTCTAGTCCTCACTTTCACGCAATCGTTCATCGTTCTTTAGATTGGAGCACTTTTCGAGTTGTAAACTCCCCACGCGTGTTCTGTGTGCTCATTTTCTCACTTGTGTGCGTGTTTGCGGTGTGGATTTAATTCTAATGTGCGTTGCTCTTCCCAACCTTACTCCGTGCCTTCATTGTGATCTTTGTTGTAAGGACGAGAGACTCCAACTGTGGAGATTCCTCGCAAACGGGAAAAAGAGATAAGCAAAGAAAAGTCGTGGTATTCAAGTGATCATTGGATCACTTGAAAGGGGTTGAGTGCAACCCTCGTCCATTGGGACGCCACAATGTGGAAGTAGGCAAGTGTTACTTGGCCGAACCACGGGATAAAATCGCGTGTCTCGTGTGTTGATCTATTTGTGATTGTCTTGGCCACAAGAACTCGCTTCGCAACCACTTAGTCGCACTAACATTTGTATAACCAAGATTTGTGGCTATTAGTTGTTGAATTTTGCAGGATCACCTATTCACCCCCCTCTAGGTGCTCTCAATTGGTATCAGAGCCATTCTCTTCACGTAAGGGACTAATCACCCGAAGAGATGGATCCTAAGGGAAAGGGGATGGTGGTCAACGACAAGGAAAAGGAGTCCTTCCTCAACGAGCCTAAAGACGACAAGCCCACAGACTCTGGCTCAAGTCACAAGAAGAAGGACGGTAAGAAGAAGAGGCGCATCAAGAAGATCATCTACTACGATAGTGATGAATCTTCTTCTTCACCAAGAGACGACGACGATGACGATCCTTCTTCAAAGAAAAAGACGGTTAATCAAAATTACTCTTTTGACTATTCTCGCATGCCATACAATTCGAATGCACATTTACTTTCTATTCCACTAGGAAAACCTCCACACTTTGATGGAGAGGACTACTCATTTTGGAGTCATAAAATGCGTAGTCGTCTATTTTCTCTCCATCCTAGCATTTGGGAAATAGTGGAAAATGGGATGCAATTTGATAGTACGGATAACCCTGTGTTTATTAATGAGAAAATTCATAAAAATGCACAAGCTACCACTGTTTTGCTAGCATCTTTGTGCAGGGATGAGTACAACAAGGTGAGCGGCTTGGACAACGCCAAGCAAATCTGGGACACCCTCAAAATATCACATGAGGGAAATGACGCCACCATGATCACCAAAATGGAGTTGGTGGAAGGCGAGCTGGGAAGGTTCGCTATGATCAGGGGAGAGGAGCCAACACAGACGTACAACAGGCTCAAGACCCTGGTCAACAAGATTAGGAGCTATGGGAGCACGAGATGGACGGACCACGATGTCGTCCGACTTATGCTCAGGCCTTTTACTATTATTGACCCTCATCTTGTGAACCTCATCCATGAAAATCCCAAGTACACAAAGATGACGCTCGAGGAGATACTCGGAAAATTTGTGAGCGGGCACATGATGGTCAAGGAGGCAAGATATGTTGATGATGCATTAAACGGTCCCATGCCCATCTACAAGCCACAGCCCGTTGCGCTCAAGGCAACAAGCAGCAAGGAGGCGCTACCAAGCA
This sequence comes from Zea luxurians, assembly GCA_029449295.1. Classification (NCBI taxonomy): domain Eukaryota; kingdom Viridiplantae; phylum Streptophyta; class Magnoliopsida; order Poales; family Poaceae; genus Zea; species Zea luxurians. The sequence goes on along the minus strand of JAOPSE010000005.1, from coordinate 2,829,187 downwards.
AGGTAGCACAAGTAGAGGCTATCGGGCTCAACGAGAGTGAAATTGCGCTTATCATCAAGCGCTTCAAGACCGCTCTTAAAGGACGCAAGGAGTACCCCAACAAGAACAAAACAAGGGGAAAATGCTCCTGCTTCAAATGCGGTAAGACTGGTCACTTTATTGCTAACTGTCCCGATAATGATAGTGACCAGGGACAAGAAAAGAGTGGGAAGAGGGAGAAGAAGAAGGCCTACAAGAAGGCGAAGGGCGAGGCGCATGTTGGCAAAGAATGGGATTCGGACTGCTCTTCCTCCGACTCCAATGACAAAGGACTTGCTGCCTCAGCCTTCAACAAGTCCTCGCTCTTCCCAAACGAACGCCATACTTGCCTCATGGCAAAGGAGAAAAAGGTAAGCGTTCGAGAAACCCCTAAGTATACTACTTCAAGCGATGATGATTCTAGTGATGATGAAGTAGATTATACCAATTTATTTAAGGGTTTAGATAGAGAAAAAGTAGATAAAATTAATGAGTTAATTGATGCTCTAAATTAAAAGGATAGACTTTTAGAAAAGCAAGAGGATATTTTGTATGAAGGGCATGATAAGTTTATTAGTGTGCAAAAATCTCTTGCTTTAGAGGTTAAAAGGAATGAAATGTTATCCTCTGAATTGTCTATGTGCCATGAATCAATCTCTAGTTTAAAGATGTTAAATGATGATTTAAATACTAAACTAGAGAAAGCTAATACTACTAAATCTTGTGTAGAACATGTAGTCATTTGCAATAGATGCAAGGATTTTGATGTTAATGCTTGTGATGAACATCTTGCGTCTATTACCAAATTAAATGATGAGGTGGCAAGTCTTAATGCTCAACTTAAGACTTGCAAGGCTAATTTTGATAAGTTAAAATTTGCTAGGATGCCTACACCATTGGTAGACATCCCTCAATTAAGGATGGACTTGGCTTTCGAAAGGAAGCCAAGAACTTAACAAGCCAAAAGGCTCCCATTCCCAACAAGGAGAAAGGGAAGGCCCCTATGGCTAATAGTGCTCAAAGGAATCATGCTTTTTATTTATAGTGATAGTAAATTTTCTAGAAATGCTCGTAGGAGTTATGATCATGATATTCTCAATTCACATGTTATGCTTGCTTCTAGCTCTACTTTTGTGCATGGTAGAAGTAAACCTTGGAAAAATCATGGTGTGCATCATGTGCCTAGGAAAGTATGTAATGAATCTTCTACAATTTACCATGCTTGCAATACTTCTTTTGCAATTTGTTGTAAGAATGAAAAAGTAGTTGCTAGGAAATTGGGATTCAAATGCAAGGGAGATAAGACTTGCATTTGGGTTCCAAAGGCAATTGTAACTAACCTTGTAGGACCCAACAAGAGTTGGGTACCTAAAACCCAAGCCTAATTTGTCTTGCAGGTTTATGCATCCGGGGGCTCAAGCTGGATTATCGACAACGAATGCACAAACCACATGACGGGGGAGAAGAAGATGTTCACCTCCTACGTCAAGAACAAGGATTCCCATGATACGATTATTTTTGGAGATGGGAATCAAGGCAAGGTCAAAGGTTTGGGAAAAATAGCCATCACAAGCGAGCACTCTATTTCCAATGTGTTTTTAGTAGAGTCGCTAGGCTATAATCTCCTGTCTGTAAGTCAATTGGGCCACATGGGCTACAATTGTTTGTTTACAAATGTTGATGTGTCTGTCTTTAGAAGGAGTGATGGTTCATTAGCGTTTAAGGGTGTACTAGATGGCAAACTCTACTTAGTTGATTTTTCGAATGAGGAGGCCGATCTAGATGCATGCTTAATAGCTAAGACTAGCATGGGCTGGTTGTGGCATCGCCGTCTAGCACATGTTGGGATGAAGAACCTTCATAAACTTCTAAAGGGAGAACATGTGTTAGGACTAACAAATGTATGCTTCGAAAAAGATAAACCTTGTGCAGCTTGTTAGGCAGGGAAACAGGTGGGAACCACTCATCACAACAAGAATGTGATGACAACATCAAGACCACTGGAGCTTCTTCATATGGACCTCTTTGGACCCGTCGCCTACCTTAGCATCGGGTGAAGTAAGTATGGTTTAGTAATTGTTGATGATTTTTCCCGCTTCACTTGGGTATTCTTTTTGTAGGATAAATCAGAAACCCAAGGGACCTTAAAGCGCTTTCTAAGGAGGGCTCAAAACGAGTTTGAGCTCAAAGTGAAAAAGATAAGAAGCGACAACGGGTCCGAGTTCAAGAATCTGCAAGTGGAGGAGTACCTTGAGGAGGAAGGCGTCAAGCACGAGTTCTCCGCTCCCTACACACCACAACAAAATGGTGTGGTAGAGAGCAAGAACAGGACGCTTATCGACATGGCAAGGACGATGCTTGGAGAGTTCAAGAGCCTGAGCGGTTTTGGTCGGAAGCTGTGAACACAGCTTGCCACGCCATAAACCGGCTCTACCTTCATCGCCTCCTCAAGAAGACCTCGTATGAACTTCTTACCAGTAACAAACCCAACGTCTCATACTTTCGTGTATTTGGGAGCAAATGTTACATTCTAGTGAAGAAAGGTAGAAATTCTAAATCTACTCCCAAAGCTGTAGAAGGGTTTTTACTAGGGTATGACTCAAATACAAGGGTGTATAGAGTCTTCAACAAATCATCGGGTTTGGTTGAAGTCTCTAGCGATGTTGTATTTGATGAGACTAATGGCTCTCCAAGAGAGCAAGTTGATCTTGATGATGTAGATGAAGATGATGTTCCAACGGCCGCAATACGTACCATCGCGATTAGAGATGTGCGACCATAGGAACAACAAGAGCAAGATCAACCTTCTTCCTCAATGATGGTGCATCCCCCAACTCAAGATGATGAACAGGTTCCTCAAGAAGAGGTGTGTGATCAAGGGGGAGCACAATAAGAACCAGCTATGAAGGAAGAAGCACCACAGGCCCCTCCAACTCAAGTCCGAGCGACAATTCAAAGGAATCACCCCATCGATCAGATTCTAGGTGACATAAGCAAGGGAGTAACTACTCGCTCAAGATTAGCCAACTTTTGTGAGCATTACTCGTTTGTCTCTTCTATTGAGCCTTTCAGGGTAGAAGAGGCCTTGCAAGATCCGGACTGGGTGTTGGCCATGCAGGAAGAGCTCCACAACTTCAAGAGGAATGAAGTCTGGAGCCTGGTGCCACGTCCAAAGCAAAACGTTGTAGGAACCAAGTGAGTGTTCCACAACAAGCAAGACGAGCACGGGGTGGTGACAAGAAATAAGGCTCGACTTGTGGCAAAAGGTTATGCCCAAGTCGTAGGTTTGGATTTCAAGGATACTTTTGCTCCTGTGGCTAGGCTAGAGTCGATTAGAATATTATTAGCCTATGCCGCTCACCACTCTTTCAGGTTGTTTCAAATGGATGTGAAGAGCGCTTTCCTCAACGGGCCAATCAAGGAGGAGGTGTACGTGGAACAACCCCCTGGCTTTGAGGATGACAGGTACCCCGACCACATTTTTAAGCTCTCTAAGGCGCTCTATGGAGTTAAGCAAGCCCCAAGAGCATGGTATGAATGCCTTAGAGATTTCTTAATTGCTAATGCTTTCAAGGTTGGGAAAGCCGATCCCACTCTTTTCACTAAGACTTGTGACAGTGACCTCTTTGTGTGCCAAATTTATGTCGATGACATAATATTTGGTTCTACTAATCAAAGTCTTGTGAGGAGTTTAGTAGGGTGATGATACAGAAATTTGAGATGTCAATGATGGGCGAGTTGACGTACTTCCTTGGGTTCCAAGTGAAGCAACTCAAGGATGGCACCTTTCTCTCCCAAACGAAGTACACACAAGATCTTCTCAAGCGGTTTGGGATGAAGGACGCCAAGCCCGCGAAGACACCAATGGGAACCGACGGACATGTCGACCTCAACAAAGGAGGTAAGTCCGTTGATCAAAAGGCATACCGGTCTATGATAGGGTCTTTACTTTATTTATGTGCTAGTAGACCGGATATTATGCTTAGCGTATGCATGTGTGCTAGATTTCAATCCGACCCAAGGGAATGTCACCTTGTGGCCGTTAAGCGGATTCTTTGATATTTAGTTGCTATGCCTTGCTTCGGGATCTGGTATTCAAAGGGGTCTACCTTTGACTTGATTGAATACTCAGACTCCGATTATGCTGGATGCAAGGTTGATAGGAAGAGTACATCAGGGACGTGCCAATTCCTAGGAAGGTCCCTGGTGTCATGGAGCTCTAAGAAACAAACCTCTGTTGCCCTATCCACCGCTGAGGCCGAGTATGTTGCCGCAGGATAGTGTTGCGCGCAACTACTTTGGATGAGGCAAACCCTCCGGGACTTTGGCTACAATCTGAGGAAAGTCCCACTCCTATGTGACAATGAGAGTGCAATCCGCATGGTGGATAATCCTGTTGAACACAGCCGCACTAAGCACATAGACATCCGGCATCACTTTTTGAGAGACCACCAGCAAAAGGGAGATATCGAAGTGTTCTATATTAGCACTGAGAACCAGCTAGCCGATATCTTTACCAAGCCTTTAGATGAGAAAACCTTTTGCAGGCTGCGTAGTGAGCTAAATGTCTTAGATTCGCATAACTTGGATTGATTTATAACATACATGTGTTTTATGCCTTTGATCATGTTACTTTATGCATTTATGAGATTTGTTGCTTATTTATGGTGTTCAAGTTGTGCAAGGGATCCCCGGACCTCACAAGTCCATGTGTGAGTGATGCACATATTTAGGGGGAGAAGTGCTACAACTTGACCCTTTGAGACTAACATTTGTGTGTAAGTGTACTTGATGTGGTCTCAAAGGTGAATTGAAAGGGAAAGGTGAACTTGGACCATGCAAAGACTTCCACTGCACTCCGGTATTAGTATACTCACCTCCAAGTTCATTCTTATGATCTCATTGCCTTTTTGCTCGTAATTGACAATTTTGGTGAGGCAATGGGGTTAAAGGGCCAAAAATGATTCCGTTTTGGTGCTTAATGCCAAATGGGAAGAAATTAAGGACAAAGCAAATGGATCAGCTACCACTTGTCAAAATACTCTTATTGCAAAGTTTGGTCTCTTGTGGGGAGAATTTATGATTATGGGAAAAAGGGGGAGTTTTTGGATCTTGATCATTTTCACACTTGGATTATCTCTCTTTGTGCCTAAACAAGTGAGTTTGACTTAGAGATAGGAAAATGAATTTGATTTACAAAAACAAACCAAGTGGTGGCAAAAGACGATCCAAATATGTCAAATCTTGTCAAAGGCAAATTTGTTCTCAATTGCATTGATGTTACACTTCTTTTGGTTACTTTTGGATGTGTTGGCATAAATCACCAAAAAGGGGGAGATTGAAAGGCAAATGTGCCTTTGGGCAATTTCTATTATGTTTTGGTGATTTAGTGTCCAACACATTTAATTGAGTTCTTAAGTGCTAAATGAAGAAAGAACTGTAAATCAAAGAGAAGGTATGTTTCTAGACTTAGTACATTGGTTTTTCGGTACTAATTTATTTGTCTAAGTGCTAGAAACAGAGAAAAGAAGAAAAGAAAAGAGATGCAAAAGACTTGGCTTGGTACAGCCAAGACTCAGCTCAGTCTGGCACACCGGACTGTCCGATGGTGCACCGGACAGTGTCCGGTGCGTCAGCCTGAGCTCCGGTGAACAAGCCACTCTCGGGAATGTTTTGCGGCGTACAGCTATAATTCACCGGACTGTCCGGTGGTGCACCGGACTGTCCGGTGAGCCAGCGGCCGCCAGCGCAACGGTCGACCGCGCAATCCGCAGGCGACGCGTGGCCCGCGCCAACAGTCGGCAGGGGGCACCAGATTGTCCAGTGTGCACCGGACAGTGTCCTGTGCGCCAAATGCCACGTCTCTGCAACGGTCGACTTTGCCAGAAAAGGAAGGAGATCACGCACCAGACATGAATAGTGGCTGTCCGGTGGTGCACCGGGCTGTCCGGTGCGCCACCCGACAGAAGGCAAGGATAGCCTTCCTTGTTGGCCTCCAACGGCTTCTAGCTGCCTTGGGGCTATAAAAGGGACCCCTAGGCGCATGGAGGAGTCACCCAAGCACACTCTAAGCATTCCAAGACTTCTAGTCCTCACTTTCACGCAATCGTTCATCGTTCTTGAGATTGGAGCACTTTTCGAGTTGTAAACCCCCCACGCGTGTTCTGTGTGCTCATTTTCTCACTTGTGTGCGTGTTTGCGGTGTGGATTTAATTCTTGTGTGCGTTGCTCTTCCCAACCTTACTTCGTGCCTTCATTGTGATCTTTGTTGTAAGGGCGAGAGACTCCAACTTGTGGAGATTCCTCGCAAACGGGAAAAAGAGATAAGCAAAGAAAAGTCGTGGTATTCAAGTGATCATTGGATCACTTGAAAGGGGTTGAGTGCAACCCTCGTCCATTTGGATGCCACAACATGGAAGTAGGCAAGTGTTACTTGGCCGAACCACGGGATAAAATCGCGTGTCTCGTGTGTTGATCTATTTGTGATTGTCTTGGCCACAAGAACTCGCTTCGCAACCACTTAGTCGCACTAACATTTGTATAACCAAGATTTGTGGCTATTAGTTGTTGAATTTCGCAGGATCACCTATTCACCCCCCCCCCCTCTAGGTGCTCTCACTAAGGCAATGGCTGCAAAGATAAAGCTCCCAACTAAGGCAGATTATAAAAATGTGCCTAAATATTATGTGCCAGCCAGACCTCTACTAACTCTTGAGAAACTAAGGAAGGTCCCTGCTGGTATTAAAAGGTTGCATGACTGGTACATGCGTGCATCATCAGTTGGCATTGACGCCATTAGTGTGCATATACCAGACCATGCTTTTATTGGTTCGGACCAAAAGGCCTTTCTTGCATTCGAGGATATGTGGTTATTGATGAATCTTCAGAAACTCGACGTGCAACTTGTGACTTTGTTTGCAGTGTAAGTGTCGCTCATATTTCCACATCTATGTGTTATTAACTTTCAATATCTGACACACGCATGTGTGACTTGTAAAATGCAACATGACCAACAAGAGATCATGTATGGTACCAAGCCCGATGCTAATGCCAGTAAAAGGATTGGGTATCTGAATCCAATACTGATATGTGAGGAAAGCCACACTTTTAGAATCGGCAAAGACAATGAAGAGTTAAAGGGAAAGACGGACGAAGAAGTTGAGCATTGCATAAATACTATGAAGAATGATTTTGAAGCAAGATACGCCACCTACATAGCAATTACAATGCTTAAATTTCAAGATAGGGAAGCTATAATGGCCCCGTACAACTTTAAGTAAGTGTGATTTTGCATAAAAAATAATAATTTCAATACACATGCATCACAAATTAATTTGATTCGTACAGGGACCACTGGATATGCTTTCTCATTTATCCTAAGGTTGGAAAGGTGCTGGTGCTCGACTCCTTGAACTATGACCCTTCAACCTATGCAAAATTCCTTAGTATCTTAGAGCAGTAAGTCTTTTCTATGCATGCATGCATACTTATATCGTTCAGAATTTTGAAATAACATGGAGATTCTACTTGAGATCACAGAGCATTTAGGTTCTATAAGTTTAAAGGTGGAAAGTATGGCAAGACCAAAAAATCTGTTCCACTAGACATCCATCATCACTGGCCGGTAAGTATGTGAATTTATGAATACATATCATACACAATGCTGCAACTAAATAACCAATCTCTCCTGTTATGTATGTAGTGCCACAAGCAACCACAAGGATCGGTCCTATGTGGGTTCTATGCGTGCGAGTTTATGAGAATGAACGGACGATACATCACAAACCCTAGCAAGGTATTATTAGTAATAGTCATGTTTGTATTTGTAAATTAACGATGCAAATGTGAATGGATAATGTTTATAAGCTAACTTTACAGGAATTTCAAAAAGGAAATCCGGAGAACTTGACCGAAGCTGCATTGTATGGTATAGTTGAAGACCTATGCACATTCATATTAAAAGAGGTCATTCCAGTTGAAGGAAAATATCATGATGCTTCCAATACATTAGCTATGCCAGAGTTTAGAATATTAACAAAAGTTAGTAGACTATCTCTTAAACTAGATAGTTACTAGCTAGAGCATAGGTGAAAACTTATATGTTCAGTTTTGATGTATAGAATGTATCGAATTTAATTCAGTTTTGATTGATTGAAAATTTATAGTTGTAAACAGAAAAATATGTGTTGTAAATAATATATTGTAAACAGATCTGTGTATAAAATTCAGTTTTGATGTATAAAATTCAGTTTTGTTTGAAATGGTAAGCAGACCGCCAGTGCTAATATTATTTCCACTCGTGAGCTGCTAAAGAAAACCGCCAGTGATAATAATGTTTCCACAGGCATTTTCTTAAGCAGCCCGCCAGTGAAAATTCAGTTTTGTATGAAAATTTGAAAAAAGGCAGGAAACTTATATTGGCGCGCAGCTAAAGAAAACCGCTAGTGATAATAATATTTCCACTGGTGGTGTTTTAAGCAGCCCGCTGTGAAAATGATGTTTCCACATGCGGTTTCTTAAGCAAACCGCTAGTGCTAATGTTATTTACATTGACGGTTTGCTTAAGAAAATCGCCAGTGATAATAATATCAGCACTGGCGGTTTGCTTAAGAAACCGCATGTGGAAATATTATTAGCACTGGCGGTTTGCTTAAGAAACCGCATGTGGAAACATCATTTTCATAGGCGGGTTGCTTAAGACACCGCGAGTGATAATAATATTTCCACATGCGGTTTCTTAAGCAAACCACCAGTGCTGATGTTATTTACACTGGCGGACTGCTAAAGAAAACCGCTAGTGATAATGCTATTTACACTGGCGGTTGACAATCAACCGCTTGTGAAAAAGGCCGATTTCTACTGGCCCGTAGCACTAGCGGCACTGGAAAACGCCAGTGCAAATAGCTCTAGGACCACCACTATAGAGCTTTTATGTACTAGTGTGAGTAGGACATAGATGGGTCAAAGGACACTTGTCTTCACCAACCAGTTGCTGCTTAGGGTCTTCACCTGCAACTCCTTCGTACTCTGCCAACGGACCGTTATCTATACGAGTTCAAACATCTATTCCACAAATTTATTATAAAAAGAACAATACACCATGCAGTAGAATACAACGAACAAGCAGACGCTCAACGCACGGCTCGCACCTACGACTAAGCGAGAAAGAGAAAACAATGGTCGGGGCTACGGTCGAATGGCAATTACGTTAAACAGCTATGGGTTAAAGTACTTGTCTAAACATAACCATATTAATTTTGACAATCACGCTATACATAAAATAAAGTTCGCTACGTGTTTAATTATTATAAACAATTCAAGATAAATTTAGAAGGATTGTTGTGCGGCCGACCCACGACGGCACACGTGAACTAAACTGAAAATTGGGACGAGTTGCCGCGCGACGAAGCGCGCGACAGCATGCACGAACTAAGCTAAAAATAAAATGAGTCGTCATGCGGTGAAGCGCGCGACACAACACTTATTAGTCTAAAATGAAATTATAAGAATCGTCGCATGACGAAGCGCGCCACGACACACTTGAATTAAATATGAAAATAATGTAAAGTGTCGCGCGACGAAGCGCACGACGGCATACACCATTTAAACTTAATTTAAAACAGCGCGACGCAGCACATTAAATAATCTAAAAGTAAAATGAAACGTCACGCGACGAAGCACGCGACGCAGCATGCTAATAAATCTAAATTTGAAATGAATCGTCGCGCGACGAAGCACGCGACGCATCACACTAATAAATCTGAATTTAAAATGGATCGTCGCGCGACGAAGCGCTCGACGCAGCACATAAATCAAACTAAATTTGAAACTAATTAAATTGAATTTTAAATGTTACGCACTAGGGCTGCGCGTGGGAACGAGACTGCGCGTGCTAGGAGCGAGCCATACCGGGGGAAAGCCGTGCCGGAGGGCGAGCGCGCCAGGGGCAGGCCACGCCAGGGTGAGCGCGCCGGGGCCGCCGCGTCTGGAGACGCCGCGCCGGGGGCGAACCGCGCTAGGGTCGAGCGCGCCGGGGTGAGCCGCCAGGCCACCATGCTAGGCAGGAGGGGGTGCGCGCCGGAGACCGCCGCGCCGGGGCCCGCTGCGCCGGGGGCAGGCCACACCGAGGCAAGCGCGCCAGGGGCGGGCCACCAAGCCACCGCGCTGGGCAGGAGGGGGGCGCACGCACAGGGGACCGAATGGGGAGTGTGCGCACAGGGAAGAGGGAAGGGGAAGGAGGGAGAGAGAGGAGAGGGGAGGGGAAGCTCACCTTGGGATTCGACGATCGGCGGCAACCGTCCACTGGATCACACCTAGGGCAAGGGAGGTGGAAGAGAGGTGGAAGAGAGGGAGAGGGAGAGGGAAGTTGCTACGTGGGATAGATTCTTATTTAGCAAAGCAGATACTCAATCTAGCATACTAGTATTCATCTCATAAAGGAACCTGAATTCATGCATTTAGAGTTTCAAACAACTCCTACACTTAATGCACGATACAAGCCTACAAACATAATTGCAGTAAAATAGCATATATAACGGTTATGCATAAAAATTGTTGTGTCTCTCATGACATTTACTTCTTTACGATCTAGCATACTAGTATTCATCTCATAAAGGAACCTGAGTTCATGCATTTAGGGTTTCAAACAACTCCTACACTTAATGCACGATACAAGCCTACAAACATAATTGCAGTAAAATAGCATATATAACGGTTATGCATAAAAATTGTCGTGTCTCTCATGACATTTACTTCTTTACGATTTTTATTTCTTCCTTTTTCCATATCATCACTTGTGATGTTGCTCTAAGTCTAAATTAAATCTTGATAGTGCAATCAAGTGAACGGAAACTCTCTCTTCTCTCTACTCTCAAACTTGGTTTTAATTCTCTCTAACTCACATTTTGGACCAGGTTTGTGTGATTTGAGTTAGGTTTTGCAGGATCACCTATTCACCTGCCCTCTAGGTGCTCTCAATTAGGCGCACAGCATCATGATTCATCCATCTTGTGCTTCCATAGTTGCGAATTGGGTTCACCAGGGCCTTGTGCCTGTTGTACGTTTTAGTTGGCCCTTCACCCCTCTTCATGGCTGTAAGGAAAATGGACCTCGGGCCATTTGGCTTAAAAGGTTTTGGTGTTTGATGATAAACATAACCTGTTGACTAATGAGTTTGCTAGTGTTTGTATTTATAGTTCACAGGATGCGAAGATGATTGGACTAAGACACTAAGGATGCAATACCTCAAAATAAGACATAAAAAGAGCTTAGAAGTACAAGACTCAAGAACAAAAGAAACCCAAGGAAACAACAAAGAAATCCATGAAGTGGGCAGTCTGCCAGCGCACTGGTGGAGCACCATACAGTGAACAGTAACTTGTTTGGTGTGCACCGGACTGTCCGGTGGGGCACCTGACAGTCTGCGCAGAGGGGCCCATAGCGAGGCGCCCTTTGGCTATAGCACCAGACTGTCCGGTGTGCACCAGACAGTCTAGCTACGGTCAGATCCAATGATCGACTACCGCAGACCCGAATGGTCAGCTGACGTGGTCAGTGCACCGGACAGTGAATAGTGCTTTTCCGATGTGCACCGGACTGTCCGGTGCGCCCGTCGACAGAAAGTTGTTGCTTCTGTCCAACGGCTACAATTGTGGGGGGCAGACTATAAATACCCCCCCCCCCATCCGGCCATTTGGAGGTGTGGGAGCCCAAGCAACATACCAAGGCATAGTATAGACATTTCCAAGTGCTCATACACCCAAGTGCTTAATAGAATCACTTAGTGATTAGCGTAGGTGCTTTGCGAAGTGCTTAGGTTAGTTAGACTGTGGTGCTTGGCCCTCGTGTGGGCTTCCCTTTGCGTAGGGGCACCAATGAGGATTAGTCGGAACCTTGCATGGTTCCGAATACCTTGGTAAAAATACCAGCGTCATCCATGAGAGTTTGCATCTCTACCTTGCTCTTTACCTCCCGCATTTATATTAAGTATTTAAGTTTCAATATTGCCTTTTTGGTAGATGTTGGGGGCCTTCTCCTTCCGAAGGTCCTCAAAAACATAATTGACCATTTGTTTTCACCATACGCTATTACAGAAAACTTCGTCTTCAAGATACAAGCTTCTCCCTTATGACGAAGGCACACAAGATGAAGACATCTAAAGAGGATAAGAGTAAACGCCGAAGCTATCACCAGATGGACAGCTTTGGCTCGCAATGAAGATGATGAATAATGATGATGATCGAAAGAGGAAAAGACTACTTAGTCCTTAATAACTTGTATTACGATCATGTGTAAATGTCGAGGATTGTAATCACTCTCCTGCTCACGCTGGATTGTAATCACTCTCCTGCATTTTCCCCTTCGAGCAAGCCGAAGGTATCAATGTAAAGTCAATACTATTGAATATTCATTTACGTTTCATGGAACATTAATATAAATGAATTAATGAAGATCCAGTCTTCATCTTTATCCTTTCGCATTTCCATTCATATATTAAATAATGAATGTTTGTCTTTTGTGATCTTCGTCTAATGAGTATTATCTCCATGTGGAGATATTGCTTCGGAAGACAAAGATCCTTAATCCTTAACGATTGTGTTGCCTTGTTCTTGATTCATAGCATTTGAGAATGAGTGACCAACATTGGCGCCAACCTCTAGTGAACCTCAACGACCACCTTTGGCAAGCATCCACCTTCGTCATGTTGCCGAAGAAGACAACAGTGCCAGTGGCTGCTTTGCAGCCACTCGACACAAATCAGGACACACTCTCCCTGCAAGAAGCTAGGATCCAGAAGAGAAAGGCTACTACCCCAGCGCTTCATGAGGAGGAGCTTGACCAGGAGATCAGAGACTTGAAAGCAATTCATCAGCAAGTACAGAGGAATAAGGAAAAGATGCTTCGGCTAGGCAAGCTTTAGAGGAAGATTGACGAAGCAGCTGAGGAGATGCGTCATCTCACTCAAGATGACCAAGATCGAAGGACCCAACACAGGGAGCTTTGTCAAGAAAGCCCAATCAACGAAGATGAATGGTACAACAACTTTCACCATGATAACTCTACTTTCGATGATGCTTCTCCTCTAGCAGCAGAACTGCAGGCTACCCTGTGGCCACCATCCTACAAGCCACCTCAGTTACCCATGTATGATGGGCATTCAGATCCAAAGCAGTTCCTGATGAGCTACGAGGCGACAATATCCTCGTATGGGGGGGCAACACTGTCGTCATGGCGAAGTCCTTCGTCATGGCAGTCAGAAGTGTGGCACAGACATGGTATTCCTCTCTTTGGCCAGGGAAAATTACATCATGGAAGAAGCTGAAGGACATGCTAGTCACCAGCTTATAGGGCTTTCAGACAAAGCCAGTCACCGCTCAGGCTCTGTTCCAATGCACGCAGAACCATGAGGAGTACCTACAGGCGTACGTCTGAAGGTTCTTGCGTTTGAGAGCTCAAGCGCCTACAATGCCCAATGAGATTGCCATTGAGGCCATGATCAAGGGGCTTCGACCAGGACCCATAGCCCAATATTTTGCAAGAAAGCCACCACAGACCCTGGAGAAACTTCTCTAGAAGATGGATGAGTACATCCGAGCTGATAATGATTTTCGCTAAAGAAGGGAGGAAGCATATAGGTACTCTGAGATGACTAGGGGCTTCGGAGGAAGACTCCATCCCAGGCATGTCAGGACAATCCACAATCCAAATACCAGCGATGACAGGGCCAATAATGCTTAGAGCAGTCATCACAGCTCACAATCTTCGGGCATACAATAGACCTCTTACAGACCACTAGCCTTGAGAGGCAGAGGGGGGAGAAGCTTTGGCGGTAGAAGGTACGGTAGTCAGCCTAGGAAATTGTTCTGCCTGATCTATGGAGAGGACAAGGGACACACAACGAGGATGTGCCAAGTCACGATCCAAAAGCAGAATGAAATTGCTGAAGCCGAAGCACGACAGAGTCAGCCGAAGCAGGTCTTGCATACCGCTTCGTGTTACTCTCCGTATATTCTGGAGTACATAGGCAATCAATAGCCCACAGCTTATGTTGCTTCAGCAAGTCACTCTCAAGCTTCCTAGGCTTAGTTACCACCACCCCCACCACTGGCGCCTGCCCCAAGTAATGATCAGCAGCCAGAAGGGCATCATCGGCCTCAGCAACAACGTGACCTTCGGGAGTAGTCTGAAGTTCGCACAGTTAACAGTACTGTGCCCGAGTCCAGGCATATCTACTGAAGATGGCACAATATTTTGGCTAAAAGAGATCTCCGATTTGTTATACTTTTACTCTTTTTGTTTTTATATTTCTTTCTAAAAAGACAATACTGGAAGGTTTAACCTTCAACTTGATGTAATAAACCTGTGGTACACCATCGAGTGTGACAAGAGTAAGTTCCGAAGCTCCAAAGTCGTTCCTAAGGGAGCGCAAAGTAAGTTCCGAAGCTCAAAAGTCGTTCCTAAGGGAACGCATAGTAAGTTTTGAAGCTCAAAAGTTGTTCCTAAGGGAATGTAGAGCTAAGATACCACCTAAATCAAAGGTGAAGAAGCTCCAAAGTCATTCCTAAGGGAATCAGAGCTTAAATACCACCTAAATCAAAGGTGAAGAAGTCCAAAGTCGTTCCTAAGGGGATGCAGAGCTGAAATACCACCTAAGTAAAAGGTGAAAAGACTCCAAAGTCGTTCCCAAGGGGATGCAGAGTCTGGGTGTGTATCCGTGTGGTTTCTTACTTTCGGCACAAACAACATTCCACATTATATCATCATATCATATTGCATAGCATTGCATCATACATCATTTTGGATCACCAAAAAAGATGTGGAGAAATAAAGGAAAGTTGCTCTTTCGAAAGAATTGACCGGATTATGAAAGGGAATACTATAAGCACAAGACATGCCTTCGACAGATATATCTTCCTACAACAAGCTGATCCTCGTCAGCAATGACATAAGGAGAATATTTTTCTTCGCGAAGCATGAAAACAAGGGAAGATGTTTTTTTCGCCAACAGCTCAAAAACGGTATGTACGAAGATTTCATGCATCACAAAAAATATATTACATTAATATGCATACAAAATCTTGATGTTTGTTTCTTACAGAAGACGAAAGCCATACACAAGCATTACACTCTCAAGTATACAAAAAATTAGTCTTCCTTTAGCACTTTTTCAGCAGCTTCATTTAGCAGTCTGTTGACGGCTTCGTCAACAGCTTCAATAGCAATTCTTATTATGTCTAACGCTTCCTTCATGGCTGGGTCAGCTTCAGGGTTATATGGCTCCGGTGGAAGTGAAAGTTCAGCTACAATAAAAAAATGTTGGCTAATTCCGAAGCTGAAAACAGACTCCGAAGCTAAACCTCAGTAAAAGTACCTATAAGCCTTGCGCGCTCATCAGCTTCTTCAGCTCGCTTAGCTTCTTCTTGAGCATCATGAGATTCTTTTTCATTTTTTCTAATCGCTTTATCAGCCATCTCACGACCACCCTTCATCCACACATCGGAGTAAAATCTCCCACCTGTAACACCCCTGGTGTTACTGGCACTAAAACATGAGCATGACATGATATGCATTGACATATCATTTTGTTTGGCACACCTAGAATGCATTCACTAGGTAAAATTTCAAAACATGTGTGGTGTGGTGACCTGAAGTGTACCTAACCCTAGGGTAGGATAACCAACCCTGGGATTAGGGCATATAGGTAATAGTAAGCCAAAATGAGTAATATCTCAAAAGTCATTAGGAATACTCAAAAGAGAACAAGAGTGATGGATTTAAATAGCACAAAAACCCTAGAGTGCCCAAAACCCTAAAAGAAAATCCTAGAAAACCCTAAATGGTACCCTAGGGGGTGAATTCAAATTCTATGGACTTTTGGACCAAATTACAAATATCAAAATGATAGAACATCAAAAACTAAGTAACTTCTACATTGGAGGAATTTTAAGTATTGTGGAGTAATTTGAACTTAATTGCAAAAGACCCAAGAACCCCTAAGTAGCTAACTCTGAATTTCAGTGGAATTGGGACAACTTTGGAGCTTTGTATCTCTAAATTCATGAGAATTTTGCCCTAGGTCAATACATCAAAATTGTAGAGCCATGTTAGGAGTACAACTTTGATTAAGTAACTAAGCATTGGTGCTGTACAAAAATTGGAGATAAATGGACATGAAGATGGACTATCAGTCACCACTGAAAACTGAAACTTGACTGACAGTGAGTTCTGCTGAACTTTGGAGTTGATTTAAGCTTAATCGAGGGAGCAAATGACCAAGGTTCCTATGGTTGAATTGGATATGGTATATTGGTGAATAACTTTGTTGTAATCCGGTTGGTAGTTCTCCACATAAAAGCTAGAGAATTTGGCCTCTCAATCTGCTCTGTCAGGCGCTCTGATGAAGGATCGCAATGGTACTATGGTGAAGGAAAGATCTTCAGATGCATCGCACCTCGCCGCCGGTGACCCTTGCGCCCGGATTCATGTCGGCGTTGTGATTCGCGCCCGGTGATGCGCGGATAACGACTCTGGGAAAAAGATCTCGCGCTTGGGATGAAGTCAGGACACTGTTCTGCCCAGACGTCGTACCCACTTGCCGGCGACGTGGCCGAGCGGCAATCGCCGAGGTGTACACCGTTCGTCACGATTGTGCCACGTCGTGACCCTTTCACCACGTTGTTGCCACCTGTAAGAACTCAGATGTAACACCTCTTGTGTTACTGTCACTAAAACATGAGCATAACATCATGAGCATTAGCATATCATGTGATTGTTACACTTAGAGTGCATTCACTAGGTAAAAATTTCAAACAATTTGTATTGATGTGACTTGTTATGTGTGGAACCCTAAGGTAGGGTACTTAGCCCTAAACCAGGCCTAGGAGTTATGATCAAGCCCCAAGCATGAGAAAACTTCAAAACTCATTAAAAATGGTCATAAGATATCACCATTAATGAACCTAAGTGACATCCAAACCCTAGAAGTGCCAGAAACCCTAAAAAGACCACTGAAAACCCCAAATTGAAAACCTAGGGGTTACATGTAAAGTTTGCACACTTTTGGACTCAAGTGCAAAAACCATGGAATTAGGGTACCTAAAGCATAAGGTTCACACATTTGAGGATTTCCAAGTCAAAAGATGTGAATTGGGCTTATTTGCAAAAAGCCACTCATAACTCATGTGTGACTAAGTCTGAAAACTAATGAGCCAGGCTGACTTTGGAGCTATGTAGATCTAAAAATACAAAGATTTTGCCTAGGGTTAACACATCAAACGTCTAGAGCTACTATAGGAGTACAACTTTGCTTAAGGGAATAAGCATTGTTGTTATACAAAAAGTGGAGATGATTGGCCCTAAAGTCTGGCTGTCAGATAATACAGAGACTGAATATTGACTATCAATGAGTTTAGAAGAACTTTAGGCTTGATTCATGCTCAAAGGAGTAAGCAACTGTTGGGTACTTGTTCTCAAATGCTTAGAGTTAAGAACAAGGCAACATAAAAAGTGTTAAGTGTTAAAGTCCTTCGTCCTCCGAAATATTATATCCCTTCGGGAAATAATGAATCTCGGACGAAGGCTACGAAAGACATACCTTCGTAAACATGACAATAAATGACGAAGGTAACGTATTAAGCATAAAATATAAAACAAATATTAAATACCAAGATAGAATCATTTCTATTTCATTATCATGGAAAAATAGAAATGATTTCAAATTACAAATGTACCTTCGGTTTTGAAGGAAGAGAAAAGCACAAGCGAGACGCAATAGCAATATGCCAAGTCAGCGTGAACAGTACAGGGGTACTGTTCACCTATTTATAGGCACAGGACACAGCCTATGAAGAATTACAATTATGCCCCTCATAAAAGTTTACAACATTGACTCAGACCTCTATGGATAAAAAGGTCATTCTATCTCTATGTCGGTTTGTAACGCCGAAGCTCCATGAAAAGGACCCTTCGGCCATCTCCTGGGGACGACTTCAGCCGAAGCTGCTTCTTCGTGTAAGACCTTCGGCGCACCGAAGCATGGCCCCAACAGTAGCCCCTTTCGCGGTGCTAGATCGTTTTTCGTAACGAGCTTGACCCGTGAAAAAAGCCTCTTCAGCTTCGGGAAGCCGAAGGTCCAAAAAACACCTTCCCTGAGCTCGTTGCGGAGAAACGATCCAGCTTCTGAGCGCGTGCCAGGCCCACCTTGCAGAGTTACTGTTTGATCTTTGCGGTCCACTGCACAGCGAGTACGAGTGACTGCCCGCCTGGTGTAAAAATCATGCCGCTTCGCCTTCTTACCTGCAGCACTATATAAACAGACGAGTAGGTGTGAAGTTACCACAGCATTCATTGCTATTTTCACTGTTTTGCTGCCAAAATTTTTAACCGTCGCCGAAGCTTTGTCCATCGGAATCGAACGAAGCTCCAGCCTGAAACCTGCTTCGGAGGAAGAAAGTATTAAAAATTTCGCAAGTTCATAGTTAAATGGCCAGAGTGCGTTCTACTGCCAGGGTTGAGCGTGAGGGAGGCGAAACTGAAGCTTCGGAGACTGTTCCCATCTCCGAAGCCATGCAACGCTCCGGGCTGGTAGTTTCTGAAGAGACTCCTGGTGAAGATGCAGAACAAACACAACAAGCACCTACCGGAGTAGAAGAAGAAGTTATTGAGGAAACTGATCCCGAGGACGATTATCGCATTGCCATGCCAAGTAAGCCCAGCCACTTGGACTTTGGAAAATCTACCGTTTCGAAGGCTGATCTCTCCAAAATGGTAAAGTCAGGCTTTTTCAATGAGGATCAGAAGAAGCTACTACGCTTCGGGGGAGAAGAGACTACCCCGAAGCCGGAAAAGGATGAAATTGTCATTTTTAAGAGCTTTTTAAAGGCTGGATTAAGATTCCCCCTTCACGGGATTATTGCAGAGGTGCTGAAGAGGTTCGGTATCTATTTTCACCAGCTGACCCCTAACGCTATCGTTAGGCTCAGTGTTTATATTTGGGCACTCCGAAGCCAAGCAGTGGAGCCATTTGCGGACAGCTTCTGCCGGGTTCACGAACTGCATTATCAGACGAAGGCTAGAAAGGATGGCTTGCATGATAATTTTGGTTGCTACAACTTTGCTTATCGGAAGACCACGAAGTTTCCTGTAATCAGCTATCGGAGTAAATGGGCAGCAGGGTGGAAGTCTGAGTGGTTTTATGTTAAGGTTAATGATGACGAGGAGAAACTTGTGCAAAGTCCACTCGAACTAATCTTCGGAGAAACCCGGCCTCTCTGCAACATGTCAGTAGACGGTACTACACAAAAAGCAATGGATGAATTCAGAATTGTTGCAGAGCATATTAGTACAAGAGACCTGGTGCAGGAGTTCTTGGCTTTCCAAGTTTTTCCTAGTTTAAAAGATTGGGAAATGCCGAAGCTGAAGGGGAAAAAGAAAGAAGGTGAACTTGTGCGTTTACCTTACTATTTCAAATTTAAGAAATACTTTAAAACACCTTGCCAAGAGTGGTTGGAAACAATTGAAGCAATGTGCAATGAAATACTTGGCAACTATTCCAAAAAAGAAGATCAATTGATGACCGCAGCCTTCGGAACCCGTCCAAAACGAAGGCTAAATCGAGTATTGGATGCCTTGGGCTTTGATTACCCTGATTATGAAAACCTGAACAAAGGTGCTGGGGGTCAAAAAAGAAAAAGGATAACTGAGGCCGTAAATGAAGAAAAAGAACCATTAAAGAAGAAAATTCCGAAGAAGAGGAAAACGTCTCCGAAGCAACAAATATCCGAAGCAGAAGAAACCCCCGCATCACCTTCTGCTGCTGATGTTGAAGAAATTCTGAAGGTAATGACTGAATCCTTACCTGCGAAGCTAAGTCCACTGGGTCCTCATCTGACAAAGTTTTTTCAGAAGGACAAGGAGCTCGAGAAATCGAAGAAAATAATCAAGGCAAAGAAACAAAGAATTATTACCGTGACAGAGGTGATTGACAAGACACCGCCAAGAGCTTCGGCCCAAAAAACACAAACGGCTGCAGAGGGGGCAGATATTGAAATTGCACCTTCGGAGGCCGCAGCTGCCGAAGCTGCCTCAGCTGAAGATTTGAATTTGGAGAGCACAATTGAACATATTGACCAAATATTGCTAGACATGGCTGCAGAAGAGGCTACCACTGCTGCCGAAGAGGCCGTGACCGCAGCGTCAAAGAAAGGAAAAGAAGTTGCTAATGAAGCTTCAGAAGACGAAGCCTTCGCGTTCCAAAACTTAGTTGGAGAGCAGCTATCAAAAGCTGAAATAGAAGAGCATAAAGAGTATGCCAAATCGTGTGGATACAAACCTGGGGCACTCCTCTTCGGAGGTGTTGATGACGAGAAATTAGAGTGTATTCGAGACCAAACAGGGGCCAGAGTTATCAGTACTCTGTCCAAGAGTATTGGATTCCCGAAGCTAGAAACGGACATCAGCCGCTACCGACGACAACATGTCGTTGGTAGTTTATTTTACTCCAACTTCAAGGTGAACAACTTGTCCCCTAACTTTTGTTGCTTCTAATAAAAACATATCTGACGAAGGTTGTGTTCGTATAGAGTATGCTGTTGAGCAAAGCCTTGCAAATGCAACAAGATCTTGAAGATAAAAAGCATGAAGTTATAATTGGAAATTTGGAAAACAAAATAAAGGAGCAATCAGATGCTTTCGAGAAAAAGAACTTTGAGCTCCAGGCAACCGAAGGTTTATTGGCGGAAGCTGAAGCAAAAATATCAGAACTGAATACGAAGCTTCTCCGCCAGTCTGAGCAGTTCGAACGAGAAAAACAAGATCTTAGTGCAAAACTTGAAGCCGAAGCTCAGCAAAATTCAGATTTGAGAAAACTACTGACAAGTCTTCAAGAAAACTGCTTGAAATTTAGCAACAAGTGCATTCAACGATTAAGAAAGATTTTTTACTCAGTTGGAGCCAGCAGCGGGAAGTTTAACCCCTCAGCGGGAAATTTACCACAGGCCTTCGATCATATTGAAGCTGAAATCGAAGAACTTGACGAAGTTATAGCCGGGCACGGCGACTTCTGTGCCTGGGTAGCTTCTCGGGGTACCGCTGCTGCATTCCTAAAGGCCGGCTGCGAGCATGGAAAATTTGTCAACAGGCCCAACTTCACCCTGTCTCCATCAATCCTGGATGATATACCTGACCTCGCCCGAAGCATCTCAAATAGATTTATAAAAATGATATGGACAAAAGGCGGGCGGGAGAAGGCTGGAGACGAAGCTCGAAGTCATCTTGAACCAGTAAGAAATGAAACTTCGTACTTACTTTCTCCTTTGCAGTTGATTTTTACTCACGATACCTTGATTTATGTAGGATGACGAAGCTGAAAGTGATACTTAAAGTATATGCCGCCGAAGCTGAAGCTTAATGAAAATCAGTAGAAGTATACTATAGGAAAAACTTAGAATACTTTTGTAACAACTTTTGTAAATACAATCGAACTGTTCTCAAGGAACTTTGTACATACCTTGTAATATATTCTTACCCTTCTGCTGAGGCGCTTTGATGTGGACGAAATCAATATTTTGAGCCAAGGGCGAAAAAACACCTTCCCTTCTTTTCGTACACAACGAAGCATAAGAGACCAATTCTTCTTTTGCCGAGCGACGAAGCTTTTCTTTTTTTGTACACAACAAAGCACAACGAATCATAAAAAACCACTTCTCCTTTTTGCCGAAGCTTTTCTTTTACATAACGAATCATAAAAAACCACTTCTCCTTTTTGCCGAAGCTTTTCTTTTACATAACGAATCATAAAAAACCACTTCTCCTTTTTGCCGAAGCAACCACTTTGGTACATAAATGCTATGAATGAATGCTTATGCATACAAATGCCATGATGTAATGTGCGAATGAATGTCCAAAACATATGTCCGAAGCCACACTCTCAGCCGTTATTTCTTTAGAACCAACCACACATCAGCTCTGCATTCCCTTAGGAACGTCTTTGGAGCTTCTTCGCCTTTTACTTAGGCAGTATAAGCTCTGCATTCCCTTAGGAACGTCTTTGGAGCTTCTTCGCCTTTTACTTAGGCGGTATCAGCGTTGACTTTTCGCTGTAAGCTCTGCATCCCCTTAGGGACGTCTTTGGAGCTTCTTCGCCTTTTACTTTCAGCGGAATCAGAGCTCTGCATCCCCTTAGGGACGTCTTTGGAGCTTCTTCTCTCTCTTTTTTTTTTAGTTTCGGCACTCGATGGTGCGTTCCCAGCTTTTACATTTACATTCTTTGGGGGATTTTGCTCTTATAAACCTAAAAAGGAAATTACATATGATGGCCCCATTAAAAACCTTTCTCCCCCTTTAGAAAGGAAAAGGGTGCCATGAAAAAGAAAAAGAAAAACATAAAAAGTTACATCAAGTTATACATAATATCTCCGAAGCTCATCTGCATTCCAAGATCTTGGAATTTCATTGCCATCCATGTCCTTTAGTCTGTATGACCCAGGCCTTGACGAAGATGCTACTAAGAAAGGCCCTTCCCATTTCAATTGTAGCTTGCCCACTGTATCTGGGTTGGCCACTCTCCGAAGCACCAAATGTCCTGGCTCAATATTTTTTAGCCGGACCTTTCTATCTCGCCATTTGATTGTTTCAGCTTGATATTTATTGATATTCTCCACGGCCTGAAGCCTGATCCCTTCTAAGGCATCTTTTTCCACAAGACAAGCATCTTCGGCATCTGATTCCGCCGAAGCTACCACTCTTATTGATCCAGCTTTAGCTTCTTCCGGAGTTATTGCTTCGTCTCCGAATAATAGCTTGAATGGGGTAAAGCCTGTAGACCTTGATGTTGTTGTATTGTGGCTCCACACCACTTTGGTCAACTGATCTGGCCACTTTCCCCTTGGTTGATTAAAGATTAGCTTCATTATTCCTGTCATTATGATGCCGTTTGCCCTTTCAACAAGCCCATTCGACTCCGGATGCCTGACTGATGCAAAATGGATCTTTGTTCCAATTTGATCACAGAAATTTCTGAAAGCTTCGGAGTCGAACTGCGTTCCATTATCTACAGTGATGGCCTTCGGTACCCCGAAACGACAGACAATATTCTGCCAGAAAAACTTTTGGACAGTGGCCGAAGTTATTGTGGCCAATGGCTTCGCCTCAATCCACTTGGAAAAATACTCCACAGCTACTATGACATATTTTAGATTCCCTTGGGCCGGTGGTAATGGGCCCAACAAGTCAAGGCCCCACCTTTGCAATGGCCAGATGGGTTGTATCAGCTGTGTCAAAGACGAAGGTTGCTTTTGATCTCTTGCACATTTCTGACAACCTTCGCACTTTTGAACTAACTCCGCCGCATCCGAAGCTGCCTTCGGCCAATAAAATCCTTGGCGGAACACTTTTCCAAGTAATGGCCTGGATCCGATGTGGGATCCACACAGGCCTGCATGTATTTCTTTCATTAACTCTATACCTTCGGTTCTAGACAAGCATTTGAGCAACGGGGCACAAACTCCATGCTTGTATAACTCCCCTTCTATCATGACATACGGACGAGCTCTCGCCTCTATCCTTTTATTATAAGCTTCGTCATCTGATAGGAAGTTACCCTGAAGGTAAGAGATTATTTCAGTTCTCCAATCTTCGCTGTAAACAGGAGAAATGTTGAGGACTGCTCTTTCAAGTAGCTCCACTGAACGTGCCTTTATTGTTTCGAAGAAGACATCCGAAGGTAACGGCAGCCCCTGTGCTGCAGACTTGGCTAATAAATCAGCATGCTCATTTTGTCCTCGAGGGATATTCTTGACAGAAAATCCTTCGAAGGAGGCCTCGATCCTTCGGACCGTATCTAGGTATTTTTCAAGCTTCGGATCTTTAGCCTTGCAACTTTTGTCAATATGACCCGAAACAACCTGGGAATCAGTTTTAAGAACCGCCCTTCTGATTCCCATTGCCTTTAATTTCCGAAGACCCAGGAGCAGGGCTTCGTACTCAGTGATATTATTTGTGCAGCTGAAGTCAAGTCTTGCTGCATAGCAAGTTTTAACCTTGGATGGTGAGACCAACACAGCAGCTGCACCTGCTCTGAAGGTTCCCCAAGAGCCATCACAAAACACTGTCCATATTTCGGCATCTTTATTTGCTTCTTCGTCCTGAGCCCCTGGTGTCCAGTCGGCAATGAAATCTGCCAATGCTTGGGACTGGATTGAGGACCTATGAACATATTCAATGTAAAATTCATTGAGCTCCGCAGCCCATTTTCCAATCCGTCCAGTAGCTTCTCTATTTCTCATGATATCCTTCAACGGCTGCGAAGAAGGAACAATAATGTTGTATGCCTGAAAATAATGCCGAAGCTTCCTGGATGCCATTAAAACGGCATACAATACCTTCTCCAGCTCTGTATAATTTTTCTTTGAGATACTAAGGACCTCAGATACAAAATATACTGGGACCTGCTTCCTGACTTGTCCATCAAACTTCTCCTGGACAAGTGCTGCACTTACTGCTGAGTGCGAAGCTGCCACATATAACAACAGAGGAGCCCCTAGCGTTGGTGGAGTTAATGTTGTGAGATCTATCAAGTATTGCTTCAGCTCTTCGAATGCTTTCTGTTGATTTGGACCCCATTGAAAGACTTCAGCTGACTTCAGCACCTCGAAAAATGGTAAGTTTCTTTCTGCTGATCTGGATATAAATCTGTTGAGAGATGCCAGCCTTCCTGTCAATCTTTGGGCTCCCTTTCTTGTGGTTGGTGGCTCCATCCGAAGTATAGCTTCGATTTTATTTGGATTAGCTTCGATTCCCTTTGTTGAAACCAAGCATCCAAGGAATTTCCCCTTCTTTACTCCGAAGACGCACTTTTCTGGATTCAGCTTCAGACCAGCTTGTCTGAAGCTGGCGAAGGTCTCCTGCAGATCAGCAATATGATTTTCTTGCTTCGTGCTCTTGACAATGATGTCATCGACATAAGTCAACACATTTCTGCCTATCTGAGACTGGAGAACCTTCGCTGTCATTCGGCTGAAACTCCCTCCGGCATTTTTGAGCCCCTCAGGCATCCGAAGATAGCAATATGTACCACTTGGGGTTATGAAGCTAGTTTTTGGCTCATCTTCCTTCTTCATCCAAATTTGATGATAGCCTGAGTAGCAGTCTAGGAGACTCATGAGCTCTGAAGAAGCTGCTGCATCGACTAAAGAGTCTATCCTCGGCAGCGGGAATTCATCCTTCGGACAAGCCTTGTTGAGATCTGTAAAATCGATACACATTCTCCACTTGCCATTGGCCTTCTTCACCATAACAGTGTTAGCTAGCCACTCTGGATACTTCACTTCTCTGATAACTCCTGCACTGAGGAGTCTTTTTACTTCATTGCGAGCCCCTTCGGCCTTGTCATCAGACATTTTCCGAAGCCTCTGCTTTCGGGGTCTGAAGGATGGGTCAACATTGAGCGAATGTTCAATAACATCCCGATTTACTCCACAAAGATCATTAGCTGACCATGCAAAAACATCTTTGTTGTTGAATAAAAACCTTATCAAAGTTTTCTCCTGATCTTCAGATAGTTGCGAGCCCAACAGCACCTTCTGCTCTGCTATGTCTTCACACAATAACATGGGCTTCAGCTGATCCGCTGAAGCTGCCTTCTCCCTCCTGAATTTGTACTGTTCACAAGCTTCAGCTCCATCTATGTTATGGATTGCCTTGGAGTCAGTCCAGCTTCCTTCGGCCCTTCTAGCAGCTTCCTGGCTTCCATGAATAGCAATAGGCCCTTGGTCCGAAGGTATCTTCATGCAGAGATAAGCTGGGTGAAGAATTGCTTCGAAGGCGTTAAGAGTACCACGGCCAATGATAGCATTGTAAGGATACTCCATGTCAACAATATCAAACACAACTTGCTCAGTCCTTGTGTTGTTAACAAATCCGAAGGTTACCGGCATAGTAATCTTCCCAAGTGCTACAATCTGTCGCCCTCCGAAGCCACAAAGAGGGTGCATAGCATCATGAATCTTATCTTCGGGCTCTTGCATTTGTCTGAAGGCTTTAGCAAATATAATATCAGCTGCACTGCCTGTATCAACCAAGACATTGTGAACCAGAAATCCTTTGATCACGCAAGAGATAACCATGGCATCATTGTGAGGATAATCCTTAAGCTGAAGGTCTTCCTGAGAGAAAGTGATTGGAATGTGGGACCATTTTGACTTGATGAAGGGTCCCTGCACTCCAACATGCTGCACCCTTCTCTGAGCCTCCTTCTTCTGCTTCTTATTAGCCGGCTCTGAGCAAGAACCGCCTGTGATTGGGAGCACCAGCTTCGAAGCCGAGGCAACTCCAGCTTGATTGTTAAACGACGCCATCAGCTCAGAAAAGTGGAAGTGAGTTCACCGGAGGTGGGCGCCAATGTTGGGTACTTGTTCTCAAATGCTTAGAGTTAAGAACAAGGCAACATAAAAAGTGTTAAGTGTTAAAGTCCTTCGTCCTCCGAAATATTATATCCCTTCGGGAAATAATGAATCTCGGACGAAGGCTACTGAAAGACATACCTTCGTAAACATGACAATAAATGACGAAGGTAACGTATTAAGCATAAAATATAAAACAAATATTAAATACCAAGATAGAATCATTTCTATTTCATTATCATGGAAAAATAGAAATGATTTCAAATTACAAATGTACCTTCGGTTTTGAAGGAAGAGAAAAGCACAAGCGAGACGCAATAGCAATATGCCAAGTCAGCGTGAACAGTACAGGGGTACTGTTCACCTATTTATAGGCACAGGACACAGCCTATGAAGAATTACAATTATGCCCCTCATAAAAGTTTACAACATTGACTCAGACCTCTATGGATAAAAAGGTCATTCTATCTCTATGTCGGTTTGTAACGCCGAAGCTCCATGAAAAGGACCCTTCGGCCATCTCCTGGGGACGACTTCAGCCGAAGCTGCTTCTTCGTGTAAGACCTTCGGCGCACCGAAGCATGGCCCCAACAGCAACTGAGCAAGATCTCTATAGTAGAATTGTAGTTTGTATGTAGGGCTACAAGTTTGTTATAGATGGATTGGCATGTTCTTGCACAGAAATACAAGCTCTAGGCGTTGCAACTCTAGCTGTCAGGCGCTCTGAATTGGGTTTCCAATGGTACAGTACACTGAAATATCCCAATCCACTGAACCTCGTCGCCGACGAGCCGTGCACTCGGATTTGTGCCAGCCGCGGTGATTCGTGTCCCGCATAGTTGGATAACGCAGAGAGGTAAGAAATATCACCCCGTGGATGAACTCCGGCCGCTATTTTACTCCGGCCCCCGTACCCGCTTGTGTCACAGTCACTCTGGATAGGCTCGCCGGAGTTAGCCCCCCCCCTACAACCTTGCGCCACATGCCTCAGTGCTTTAACCACGCTGCCATGAGTCATCTTAGCCCATCTAGTGATCGCCGGTGAGCTTGCCATGGTAAATGCCACCAATCGCTTGCGCCAGTGCGCCTCTTCCTCTCCGACCGCCACCGCGCGAGCTCAAATTCACGAACCACCGCTCAAGGGCCCTATAAATTGAGCACACCCTCAGCTCCATTAGGTATTCAAGCATCCAATCCACCCGCTCGTGCCTCCAATTACTCACCAGAGAGACCCAATTTGGGATTTTCCCCAAATCAGTCCGAAACACCGCGCATAGTGACCTCGCCGTGGCTAGCTCGTTCCAGGTCCGTTCATGCTCTCTGCTCTCCCAGTTTCAGTGTCCTTAGATTCTCCTGATGCTCCTCGACCCATTCAATTAAGCTAAACTACGCTAGATCGTCGGGAACACCCGTGTTCATCGTTAGTTCGCGCTGTCTCCGTGGACAGGGTGATTCAAAGCTCAGATCGTGAAATTGATCGAGGGGAAATGGTTATTAAGGGTTTAATTCGGTGTCAACCGCATGGGAGCACCGGTAGTTGAGTTATCCGGCCGGTACAGGCTCGCCGGAGCTTGGTCTGCCGTCGTGCGACGTCGAGGACCTGATGTTGTGAAGAATTAGAACTGGAGGGGTGTTTTTGTAACTGTCAGTGAAACGTAGGAATAGTGTCGCGACCCCGTTTCAAGTTATTCAAATCATCAGGGTCTTCTGCGCAAAGTCGACAGCGTGGGCGCGGGCGCTCGCGGGTTTTCCCCTTCTGCAGGCCGGTTGCGCTAAATTCAGCCCAACACTCTTCATTGTTTTTCTTTTTCTTTTTCTGCCAGGGTTAGGGAGTTTCTAGAAAATTGTAGAAAAAATGCTAAAAATGCAAGACCAATTTTTCTAGGTTCCTAATTTTCTATAGTATTTAATAAAAATAGTAGTATGATTTTTAGTCCAAATAGGGAATTATGGAGTATTTAAAATAGCCAAAACTTATACTCCTAGAATTTTAGAAATTGATTAATAACTCCAAAAATCATTAAACTTTTTGGATATGCTTTAAATATTATTTAGAAACCTTGGGTAAAGTTTGGCATGATTTGAACAATGTTTGGTGCCTAAACCCCCAAAACCCTAATCTTCTAATGATGCCTACCCTAGGAATTACAGTTCTGACTCCAAAACCCTAGTTTCCTGGAGTCCCATGAAGGAAAATTGTATTCAAGACCTTAGATAATATACTTTTATTATCTTTGCATTTTCATAAGCATTACATGTAATACTCAAATTGTAAAGGAAAATAAAAAGAGGAATTGTTTCCTTTGAATATGTGTGTACCCCCATTTATCATTACATGTGACTACTCATGTCTAAAAATGAGTAAATCATTTATTACCAAGACACAAATAAATCATTGCATCATATTGGATCTTTGTTTGTGCATTTAAAACAATAATAATATGGATAAAATATTATAATTAGTAGAAGATTTAGATTAAACCCTAGTTTTGAATTTGGGATTTACATGGAAAAGGAGAAAGAAATACCATAAAATACAAAATAAATTCATAAGTAAGTAAATATCCACACTAGTATTTTAAAGATGAATAATTAATCTGAGTGAAAATTCACCACAAATTTGAAATTCAAATGTGGATTCAAAAATAAGAAAGAAAAGGGAATAAAAGGAAAGAAAAAGGAAAAGAAATAAGAAGTCTGCGCGGGCACAGAATTTGGCCTGCTCGGCCCATTGGAGTTTCCCTCTGGCGGCCCATTTAACCAACTCCCGCACTGTCGTCCTCCTCTTACGCTGATACGCGAGGCCGGGTCGTCAGTGGGTGGCTTGGGATCCTAGAGCTTGACTCGCCGCCATGTGGGACCACCACGGCAGCGCCTTCTTCACCCGCGCGGACTCCGCAACGAACGCCGGCGAAGCCGCGCGCCATCCGCAAGCTTCGGAGTCCGTTGCATCCGCTCTGTACCTCTCCGCGTTTACAAATAGGAGATCTAACGACCTCGCTGCTCGTTCCCTATTCCCTCGCCGCAACTTCACCACGCAGTCGCGCCCGCTAGTGCCGTGTGGAAAACAGAGATCCGCCGCGGGGCAATTACCGGCTCACCGTCGACCGCGCCTTGGTTTTGTGCGCCAGAAACTTCTGGGAACCGGGAGTGGGCGAGCGCACCCGGTTGGGGCCGATGTTGGCCGTCAGCTCGGCCAGGATTTCTCACCAGACAACAATTGCCGCCGCGCGCGGTGGACTGCGAGCTACACCGCGTTAACCAGGGGTAATGATGCCTCTCCTACCTTCGTACCATTCGTCCTCGCGTATGTCTCCAGCGAATCGAAGTTTAGGGCGTTGTGGCTCTAGCGGATCCACGCGCGGCAATGGTGCCACCGTGGCTGGGGTCTGTTCATCGTCGCCGGCAACGTCCTGGGTTGGGGCATCCTGCACTGTAGATGTTTAGAGCAACGGCTAGGATTAGAGATGATGTGAGCTGGATGGCTCGGGTGAGCGGAGACGTCCGATCCCGATCCGTCGTGGTAGAATAGATCTAGCCTTTTTAAATCAGGGCCGTCCATTGCGATATCGGCGGTCCACGCTGATCGCCGAACATCACACTCTGGATTTGATCGGGGCCGTAGAATTCTAATCCTGCGGCTGAGATCCATGGATACCCCTTCGCGGGTGCACTTTGCTAAAGAGACCCCGCACTTTACACGAATTAACCCGCCGTACACCCTGACTGTACTCAGTGTCTCGGAAATTTTAGTGTTTAGCCCCTGCACTTCTCAGTATTCCGTGCCCGATCCAGAGACTAGGTAAAATAGGAAATAATCACAGAAGTCGATTTTTAATGCATAAATAAATGTTAAAACTTGTTTAGTTCATAGAAAATGCATATGTACTCCAAATTGGTCCATTCCAGTTTCTAAATTTTCATAATATTATTGTCTATCTATTTGTGCCTCTAATTTGGCATGAAAGACTCATTTAAATTTATCTAATACTTAATCTGGTATTAAGTACATAAAAGCTTCATAAATTCATAACTTAAAATCTATAACTCCAAATTTAATGATTCCAGTTCCTGAGATCTTATTTTAATGTCTAGATTATTACTGTGTATTTTATTTACATGCTTGGTGTAATGTTAATTTTGCCTATACAATGTTTGTTTGTATTGCTACGACTAGAGCGAGGACACGTGTCATCTGAAAAGCAAGTTGGTACCTGGATTCTCAAGTGCCAGGCAAGTTGTGCCCTTGATCACTTCTTTTTACCCACTCATGTTCTAATTAATCATAATGATCTGCATAGGTTAATTTTGATGGGTCCCAATAGGATACCCTAGTTTGATTATCTTTATACCTTGTTACCACTGAACTTTTTGGGTAGTACTTGCTAGTGCTTTATGTGGTTTTGGGTATGGAGATACATTATTCATGATTACACTTTTATTATCAATTGTTATTTACTGTTCATGATAAGATCATTATGTTAATTGGAACATGGAGAACCACCCGGGAAAACAGTGCTACCACAAGGGTTTAATGGGATGCCCTTGGCCGATTAATTAGGAAAGCTAGTGGAAGACTACCTTACCCGAAAGGGGCAAGGGCAGTAGGGGAGTGGTCAGTGTAGGGAGGCCCTCGGGAGGATTTTGCTGCGATGGCGGTCCTGCAAGGGATTCCTGCATTGGAGCTTCCTATAAACTGTAGCGGGTTTTCTGAAGCTAGTGGAACTTTGTAAAGGCCTCGTAGTGTTACCCTGCCTCGCCTCCTCGGTAGAGGTGTATGGGAAGTCGCGATCCCTTGGCAGAGGGGTAACATGACTTGTGGGTAAAGATGCGCAACCTCTGCAGAGTGTAAAACTGGTATACTAGCCGTGCTCACGGTCATGAGCAGCTCGGACACTCACATGATTAAATTATGGAACTTAAACTTAATTTGTCATATGCATTGCATCGCAGGTGAGGTTGTTACTTTTGTTCTACTATTTAATTGGGTTGGTATTTACTTATACTTAGTAATTGCTAATAAAATTTTGACCAACTTTAAAAGCAATGCTCAGCTCTAACCATCCTCTTTGGTAAGCCTTACACTTCACATGAACTCTCACCTTTGGCGAGTTCATTCACATTATTCCCCACAACTTGTTGAGCGATGAACGTATGTGAGCTCACTCTTGCTGTCTCACACCCCCCCACAGGTCAAGAGCAGGTACCACAGGATGAGGCGCGTGGAGGATGCTGTGATGAGTTCGTGAGTGGTCTAGGCCGTCGTCTCCCAGTCAACTTTGGGTTGCTGGATCAGTTTCCTCATATGATGTAATTATTTAATTATTTTGTATAGAACTCCTGTTATATAGTAAAGATGTGACATTCGATCCTGTGCCACTATGCATCATATGTGTGAGACTTGGTCCCAGCACACCTGGTGTTTATGTTCGCGCCCGGGTTTTTGACCCCTAAAATCCGGGTGTGACAGAAGTGGTATCAGAGGAATGTTGACTGTAGGACGAAACCTAGATAGAACTGGACAACCATTCTTTACTTACCCTTGCTACTCTGATTCTTTTCTAAACTTTTCTTGATCTTTTCTCATCTATTTCCGCTTTACTCTGATTATTCTTACATTTTCATTCTAAAGACAAATGTGGATTTCACACTTTGAAATCCTGTGCCTAAAGTGACTTTAGGAATAGGAGACCTACTCTTAGGAACAAAAACAAAACTATTTTTTTTAGGTATTTGTATGCTTGAATGTTTGTTCTTATGATACTTGTTTGATTTGGATCTTTGATTGAGTGTGATTAGTTGTGGAGTAATGTCCACAATCACATCTGCATATACATATAGAAAAAAATGGTTATAAAATATCTAAATGAACTAGGTTATCCCTCATCAAAGAATCTAGCCTAGCAAAATCCATCTTATCTTGAAAAAGTCTATCCTACACTCATAGATCCATCTTATCCTAAAAAAAATAGATTCTCATCTTATCTTGAAAAGATTTATCTTATCCTAATAGATCTATCTGACCTCAAAAGATTCTACCTTATCCTTATGGATTCATCTTACCCCAATAAGCATATTTATCCCGCGCTAGTGTAACAACCATGATCTAGCCTAAAATAAATAAGATCTTATCTAGTCCAACTAGTCACACCAATCTAACCTAGATCTGATCTAATCTAAAGTGACTTATCAAACATGTTAGATAATACTGATGAAATAGATTAGACTCTACTCCTATAGAACGGGTCTTAACTTAGTTCACCCTGCACTAAATTAAGAATGACAGATCGACTTGGCCATATGCAACTACCTTAACCATCCAATAGTTGCATAACCCCACAATTTTAATCTAGCAAGAGATTCTAACCTACCTACACCATACAATCCATCCTACTCACATATGTCCTAGCCATATGTCCTTAACTCGGATGACAACTCCAAGAAATAAAGGCCAAAGAAGACCAACCATGTCAAAGAAGGATAAGCATCAACTCAAGACTTCAAAGATCAAGTTGAATCGCCAGCGGAATCAAGATCCATAGTTTAGGATGAAGTCTTTCCTTATTATACCCTTGCCACAACCTCTACTTGCCATAACCGTAACTGACCAAATGAATATCTAGACATACAATATTCATATCATCTACTAACTGTTAAAAAAAACTTGAACAAAACTTTTATTCCCAAAACCAAATGAGAAACTAAAATTCTAGACCAAACCTATTATATCCCTTTTCTTACAAATCTCGAGGACGAGATTATTTTTAAGGGGGTAGGATTTGTAATACTCAAATTGTAAAGGAAAATAAAAAGAGGAATTGTTTCCTTTGAATATGTGTGTACCCCCATTTATCATTACATGTGACTACTCATGTCTAAAAATGAGTAAATCATTTATTACCAAGACACAAATAAATCATTGCATCATATTGGATCTTTGTTTGTGCATTTAAAACAATAATAATATGGATAAAATATTATAATTAGTAGAAGATTTAGATTAAACCCTAGTTTTGAATTTGGGATTTACATGGAAAAGGAGAAAGAAATACCATGAAATACAAAATAAATTCATAAGTAAGTAAATACCACACTAGTATTTTAAAGATGAATAATTAATCTGAGTGAAAATTCACCACAAATTTGAAATTCAAATGTGGATTCAAAAATAAGAAAGAAAAGGGAATAAAAGGAAAGAAAAAGGAAAAGAAATAAGAAGTCTGCGCGGGCACAGAATTTGGCCTGCTCGGCCCATTGGAGTTTCCCTCTGGCGGCCCATTTAACCAACTCCCGCACTGTCGTCTTCCTCTTACGCTGATACGCGGGGCCGGGTCGTCAGTGGGCGGCTTGGGATCCTAGAGCTTGACTCGCCGCCATGTGGGACCACCACGGCAGCGCCTTCTTCACCCGCGCGGACTCCGCAACGAACGCCGGCGAAGCCGCGCGCCATCCGCAAGCTTCGGAGTCCGTTGCATCCGCTCTGTACCTCTCCGCGTTTACAAATAGGAGATCTAACGACCTCGCTGCTCGTTCCCTATTCCCTCGCCGCAACTTCACCATGCAGTCGCACCCGCCAGTGCCGTGTGGAAAACAGAGATCCGCCGCGGGGCAATTACCGGCTCACCGTCGACCGCGCCTTGGTTTTGTGCGCCAGAAACTTCTGGGAACCGGGAGTGGGCGAGCGCACCCGGTTGGGGCCGAAGTTGGCCGTCAGCTCGGCCAGGATTTCTCACCGGACAACAATTGCCGCCGCGCGCGGTGGACTGCGAGCTACACCGCGTTAACCGGGGTAATGATGCCTCTCCTACCTTCGTACCATTCGTCCTCGCGTATGTCTCCAGCGAATCGAAGTTTAGGGCGTTGTGGCTCTAGCGGATCCACGCGCGGCAATGGCGCCGCCGTGGCTGGGGTCTGTTCATCGTCGCCGGCAACGTCCTGGGTTGGGGCATCCTGCACCGTAGATGTTTAGAGCAACGGCTAGGATTAGAGATGATGTGAGCTGGATGGCTCGGGTGAGCGGAGACGTCTGATCCCGATCCGTCGTGGTAGAATAGATCTAGCCTTTTTAAATCAGGGCCGTCCATTGCGATATCGGCGGTCCACGCTGATCGCCGAACATCACACTCTGGATTTGATCGGGGCCGTAGAATTCTAATCCTGCGGCTGAGATCCGTGGATACCCCTTCGCGGGTGCACTTTGCTAAAGAGACCCCGCACTTTACACGAATTAACCCGCCGTACACCCTGACTGTACTCAGTGTCTCGGAAATTTTAGTGTTTAGCCCCTGCACTTCTCAGTATTCCGTGCCCGATCCAGAGACTAGGTAAAATAGGAAATAATCACAGAAATCGATTTTTAATGCATAAATAAATGTTAAAACTTGTTTAATTCATAGAAAATGCATATGTACTCCAAATTGGTCCATTCCAGTTTCTAAATTTTCATAATATTATTGTCTATCTATTTGTGCCTCTAATTTGGCATGAAAGACTCATTTAAATTTATCTAATACTTAATCTGGTATTAAGTACATAAAAGCTTCATAAATTCATAACTTAAAATCTATAACTCCAAATTTAATGATTCCAGTTCCTGAGATGTTATTTTAATGTCTAGATTATTACTGTGTATTTTATTTACATGCTTGGTGTAATGTTAATTTTGCCTATACAATGTTTGTTTGTATTGCTACGACTAGAGCGAGGACACGTGTCATCTGAAAAGCAAGTTGGTACCTGGATTCTCAAGTGCCAGGCAAGTTGTGCCCTTGATCACTTCTTTTTACCCACTCATGTTCTAATTAATCATAATGATCTGCATAGGTTAATTTTGATGGGTCCCAATAGGATACCCTAGTTTGATTATCTTTATACCTTGTTACCACTGAACTTTTTGGGTAGTACTTGCTAGTGCTTTATGTGGTTTTGGGTATGGAGATACATTATTCATGATTACACTTTTATTATCAATTGTTATTTACTGTTCATGATAAGATCATTATGTTAATTGGAACATGGAGAACCACCCGGGAAAACAGTGCTACCACAAGGGTTTAATGGGACGCCCTTGGCCGATTAATTAGGAAAGCTAGTGGAAGACTACCTTACCCGAAAGGGGCAAGGGCAGTAGGGGAGTGGTCAGTGTAGGGAGGCCCTCGGGAGGATTTTGCTGCGATGGCGGTCCTGCAAGGGATTCCTGCATTGGAGCTTCCTATAAACTGTAGCGGGTTTTCTGAAGCTAGTGGAACTTTGTAAAGGCCTCGTAGTGTTACCCTGCCTCGCCTCCTCGGTAGAGGTGTATGGGAAGTCGCGATCCCTTGGCAGAGGGGTAACATGACTTGTGGGTAAAGATGCGCAACCTCTACAGAGTGTAAAACTGGTATACTAGCCGTGCTCACGGTCATGAGCAGCTCGGACACTCACATGATTAAATTATGGAACTTAAACTTAATTTGTCATATGCATTGCATCGCAGGTGAGGTTGTTACTTTTGTTCTACTATTTAATTGGGTTGGTATTTACTTATACTTAGTAATTGCTAATAAAATTTTGACCAACTTTAAAAGCAATGCTCAGCTCTAACCATCCTCTTTGGTAAGCCTTACACTTCACATGAACTCTCACCTTTGGCGAGTTCATTCACATTATTCCCCACAACTTGTTGAGCGATGAACGTATGTGAGCTCACTCTTGCTGTCTCACACCCCCCCCACAGGTCAAGAGCAGGTACCACAGGATGAGGCGCGTGGAGGATGCTGTGATGAGTTCGTGAGTGGTCTAGGCCGTCGTCTCCCAGTCAACTTTGGGTTGCTGGATAGTTTCCTCATGTGATGTAATTATTTAATTATTTTGTATAGAACTCCTGTTATATAGTAAAGATGTGACATTCGATCCTGTGCCACTATGCATCATATGTGTGAGACTTGGTCCTAGCACACCTGGTGTTTATGTTCTCGCCCGGGTTTTTGACCCCTAAAATCCGGGTGTGACATTACATGAGCATTCATGGTTATATATGTGACATATATAGAAAACGAAGAAGAAGTAGAAGTTGAAGAAGCAAGAGCTACACCACCACCACCTGAAGACCCACAGGCCGGGAACTGCTTTTATTTTGACATTTGTGGAGCAAAACCCGACTCTCCTATAACACAAGGCAAGCCCCGGTGCATTTGCCACCCCCTTGCTGTTTTAAAATCTTTCTCACTTGATTGATGCATTAGGTGATAGTTGTGTGCTAAACAAATTGTTGCATTTCCTTCCTTGAGAATTAGATTACCTTTCCTTGATCCCTTGTTTTATACAAAGGTTTTTCTTATGCTTAGTTGTGCTCTAGAAAAACAAAATGTTTTGTTTTGACAAAAGATGATGCTTCAAGTGGGATGGGATATTTTCAAAATAAAACTTGATGGTGGATCCATCATGGCCGTGATGGGTTCAACATCGGATAAGATGTATCTCTGTCAGGTACCAAACTTTAGGGTTAAAATGATAAAGCTGAGACCGGGCCGGTGACTTGCACGAGAAGAGAGTCTCGGTGTAGTGTCTCCGTCTGAGTCAGTTAAGGACCGTCTCGATGTAGGACCTTTTAACTGGTCACATGCCTCATCATGGGTAAGCTTTGCCTCGGGCAGACTAATACCAGAATAAGATAACACGCAATTGGAGTGGAGAGATGGCGAGAGTAGAGTGTACCCTCCGTGGCAAGGTTGGACGGTGGTGTATCTGTACTCTCGGTTGGTGTGAACCTGATCTGGTCTTAAGAACCCCGGTGGCGAGTTGACATATGCAAGGGTTAAGTGCTACGTATGTCATGTGATTGGAGATCCTCAGTTGGGTATTAATCGATTCGGATCACCGTTACTACCTTCTGAAGTACTTATTTTAAGACCAAATAGTAGAGTGCAATGTATAGAAGGTTGTGAATCAACTATGGTTGATTATGTAATTATGCATGCATCATGTTAAAAACTATACTAATAAAGTTTTCCCCTTATTGAGATATGTCGCCGCGCACGAGGAAAACCACGCGTAAGTCCACTGGACCGATTGGCGTGCCTCGCTACCAGCTGGCTCCAAGGCATGAGGAGAGCAGCAGTGGCAGTAATGACCCCATTGGAGATCTAGAAGCCCAGGTGGAGCAGCTTCGAACGGAACAGTGTGTGGGTTGAGGATGGTCAGCGTATAAATGAGTTAAGAACTGACATCTGACATCTGCAAGATGAGCTTGCCGAATGGGATTTGGCACTCGATTGGGCTGTCAACTCACGTTCCATTGCTTGGGACCGGGAAGCCAAAGCTCGAGCCCGTGTGGAGGAGCTTAGCACAACCGTTGACAACTTGCAGGTGTACTGCAATACATTACAAGAGGAAGTTCATGAATTGTATTTGCGACTGCACCCCGATGTACCTGCCGACCCTATCGAAATGGGAGCCGGACCTTCTGGAACAGCAGGTGAAGCACTTGGTGGGGAATTGGATCTTTTCAAGCCTCCCCTTCTATGAACCTGGCTGACGAATGGTCCCCTACAACCGACAACGAAGCTACTAAGGATGATAAATATTAGCAGTAGTATAGTTTAGAAATAATGTTAATGTAAAATAGGTAATGAAGTCATGTTGTACATTGAGTCTGTAACATTACATCTTATGTAATGTAAAATGATGATATATATCAGCATGTAATATTTTTTTCAAATATTTCTTTGCTTCAGATGCCATCTCGAACTCGTGCACATGACGGCGTGGGAACGTCCCGTGGTCAAGAAGATACACCCAATCCACCGCCGGTACCGCCCACGTTGGCCGAGGCTATTGCTGCCTTAGTCACCGCGACCGCTGACAATACCCGTTTCCTACGTGAAATGGAG
This sequence comes from Zea luxurians, assembly GCA_029449295.1. Classification (NCBI taxonomy): domain Eukaryota; kingdom Viridiplantae; phylum Streptophyta; class Magnoliopsida; order Poales; family Poaceae; genus Zea; species Zea luxurians. Next base: position 2,790,903 of record JAOPSE010000005.1, on the reverse strand, counting down.
GGACATCAACTTCAGCAACAAGGCGGGAGGGCTTATCCGCAGGGACCCCGCGAAACTTCGTATCTGGATTTCTCGGAAACCCGTCCCCCACTTTTCGTCAAAGCTAAAGATCCCCTCGAAGCTGACGAATGGGAATGGGTCATTGAGCAGAAGTTTGGACTCCTTTAGAGCACCTAGAGGGGGGTGAATAGGTGATCCTGTAAAATTCAATACTAAATAGCCACAAGCTTGGTTATAAAGATGTTAGTGCAAAAGAACCAAGTGGCTATAGAGCGAGCTCTTGCAAATCACAATAATCACAGAGAAAGACAACACAAGAGACACAGTGGTTTATCCTGTGGTTCGGCCAAGTATAGCACTTGCCTACCTCCACGTTGTGGCGTCACAATGGATGAGGGCTGCACTCAACCCCTTTCAAGTGATCCAATGATCAACTTGAATACCATGGTATTCTTCCTTATAGTTTTCTTCCCATTTGCGAGGAATCTCCACAAGTTGGAGCCTCTCACCCTTACAAGATTGATCACAAAGAAAGCACGAAGTAAGGTTGGGAAGAGCAACGCACACTAGAATTAAATCCACACTGCAAACACGCACACAAGTGAGAAGATGAGCACACAAAACACGCGCGGGGAGTTTGCAACTCGAAAAGTGCTCCAATCTCAAGAACGATGAACGATTGCGTGAAAGTGAGGACTAGAAGTCTTGGAATACTTAGAGTGTGCTTGGGTGACTCCTCCATGCGCCTAGGGGTCCCTTTTATAGCCCCAAGGCAGCTAGGAGCCGTTGGAGGCCAATAAGGAAGGCTATTCTTGCCTTTAGTCGGGTGGCGCACCGGACAGTCCGGTGCCCCACCGGACAACCACTGTTCATGTCCGGTGCGCGATCTCCTTCCTATTCTGGCGCAGACGACCGTTGCAGATTTGTGGCAGTTGGCACACTGGACACTGTTCGGTGCACACCGAACAGTCCGGTGCCCCCTGCCGACCGTTGGCGTGGGCCACGCGTCGCCCACGGATTGCGCGGCCGACCGTTGCGCTGGCGGCCGTTGGCTCACAGGACAGTCTGATGCACACCGAACAGTCAGGTGAATTATAGTCGTACGCCGCCAAATTCTCCCGAGAGTGGCCTGTTCACTGGAGTTCAACCTGGCGCACCATCGGACACTGTCCGGTGCACCACCGGACAGTCCGGTGTGCCAAGCCGAGCTGGCCTTCGGCTGTAGGCAGCCAGACTTTTGCAATCCAATTCATTTCTTCTTTTCTCTGTTTCTAACACTTAGATAACTTCATTAGTATATAAAAACCAACTACTAAGTCTAGAAACATACCTTCTCTTTGATTTGCACTTCTTTCTTCATTTAGCACTTAAGAACTCAATTAAATGTGTTGAGCACTTAATCACCAAAATATAATAGAAATTGCCCAAGGGCACATTTCCCTTTCACTCATCTGATGCATGGAGACCCGGAAGCCATTGTTTGCGGCTCAGCAGTTAAGAGGCCCTGCCAGTACCTAGTGGGAAAATTATGTGGCCATTCAGCCCGCCGGACATCAAGTCACATGGGACGAATTTAAATTGGTGTTTTGTGAGCACTACATTCCAGAAGGAGTGCACCATATGAAGCAAGAAGAATTTATGAAACTCAAGCAAGGAGGAGATACTGTTATGCAGTATCTCAACAAATTTAATCATTTGTTCCAGTACGTAATTGACCAGGTCAATACTGACCTGAAAAAGAGGAATTGTTTTGTGAGAGGCCTTAATGACCGGCTACAACGAAAGATGGCCACCTATCTTGATCTCTCCTACAGTAGGGTTGTCAGCACAGCTCTAGTAGTTGAAGCTAAGTATGCAGGCCCAGACAAATCAAAGGGAATTGGAGGTGACAGGTCCAACCAGGGGCCTGAAAAGCGACAAAGGTTGGTAATCCGACCTTTCAATCAAAACAGTTCTTCGCCTCGTCCACCCTCCTACCCCTTCAAACATCCTGTATTCATCTGCCCTACCACTACCCCCACTTCAACAACTCAACCGAGTGCCCTTGGTGCTCGTTTCCCCGCCCTCCCGAGTTCTTCAACCGGCTGCTTCAATTGTGGGAAGTCTGGACATTTTATCAAAGACTGCCCATATCCGAAGCAGAACAAGTCTAATAATCAGCAGAACTTGGGAAGTTCAAGCCAAGGCAAGGGAAACACGACAAATAATGCAGCGGGCAAGAATATGAAGAAGACTGGGCGAATCTACTATACACAAGTGACCACTACACCGGAGGGAGAGCCGGTTATGATGGGTACGTTTCTCGTGGCCAATCACCCTATAGTCATTCTCTTTGATTCTAGTGCATCGCACACATTCATAAGCAAGAAATTTGTGGAGAAATATTGCATTCCTTGCATTGAATCAAGGGAAGAGTTTATTATTCATTCGCCTGGGGGACAAATATTCACTAAAGAAGTGGCTTTCCATGTGTCTGTAACATTGGCTGAACAGGACTTTTCCACAAACATGATTGTTCTGAAAGGCCAAGATATAGATGTAATTCTGGGCATGAATTGGTTAGCCCAGCACAAAGATATCATCAACACTGATCTGAGAACCATCAGGTTGAGCTATGGCCAGGAAGATGTTCTCTTATCCATCACTGTAGCTATTCCAGCTAAACCATTTGGTAGCATCTATGAAGCCATCATACTGGAAATTCAAGATATTCTGGTAGTATGTGAATTCTCGGACGTCTTTCCGGAAGATCTGCCTGGATTGCCTCCAGAGAGATGTAGAATTTGTGATTGAATTGAAGCTGGGTACGGCTCCTGTTTATAGAAGGTCGTACCGAATGCCTCCAAATTAATTGGCAGAGCTCAAGACTCAATTACAAGATCTGCTAGAAAAGGGATTCATCTGACCTAGCTCGTCACCTTGGGGTTGTCCAGCAATCTTTGTCAAGAAGAAGGATCAAACACTTCAGATGTGTGTGGATTACAGACCCCTTAATGAGGTCACAATCAAAAATAAGTACCCTCTTCCTCGGATTGAAATCTTATTCGATCAGCTTACCAGAGCTCGGGTATTTTGCAAGATTGACCTCAGGTCTGTTGGGAATAGTCCCACATTGTCTGGTGAGAGTGGAATAGCATGATTTATAAGGTTGAGGGTGCAACCCCTGATAGGCTAGCTTTTTGGGGGAGTGTTGGCCCAAGAGACCTAAAGCCCGCTGCTATACGTGCGGGTGCGTGTGTCGCGGCCCGACAGCCTGGGTGGGCGCGCCGTGTGTGTGGGCGGCCCCGACGGACACGACATGTGTCGGCGGTCCGGTTCCAACAAGGTCGGGTTATCACCAGATCCGTATCCGACCCGAAGATATACCCAAGACCGCATTTACCACGCGGTATGGATTATTTGAATATCTGGCTATGTCTTTCGGATTAACAAATGCTCCTGCCCACTTCACCTATCTGATGAACTCGGTATTTATGCCCGAGTTAGATAAATTTGTGATGGTCTTCATTGATGATATCTTGATTTATTCCAAGAATGAAGAGGAGCATGCTCGGCATCTGCGGATCATATTAACACACTTAAGGGAACATCAACTTTATGCTAAATTCAGCAAGTGCGCCTTTTGGCTGGAGGAAATCCAATTTTCTGGGACATGTATTATCTGCCAAGGGGATTGCGGTTGATCCCAGCAAGGTCAAGGATATTTTAGAGTGGAAACCACCAACCACAGTACATCAAGTTCAAAGTTTCCTTGGACTGGCTGGTTATTACCACCGATTTATTCCTAGATTTTTCCAAGCTTATGAAGCCAATCACAAGTTTATTGAAGAACGATACGAAATTTAACTGGTCCTCAAGATGCAATGAAGCCTTCGAGTAGCTGAAGGTGTTATTGACCACTGCTCCAGTATTAGCTCAACTGGACATTGAAAAACCTTTTGATGTTTATTGTGACGCATCAAGCAGTGGTTTAGGTTTTGTCTTGATGCAAGAAGGCCGAGTTATAGCGTATGCCTCAAGACAGTTGCGCCGGCATGAGGAACATTATCCAACTCATGACCTAGAATTAGCTACTGTGGTTCATGCCCTGAAAATATGGCGTCATTATCTGCTGGGGAATATCTGTCATATATACATGGATCATAAAAGCTTGAAGTACATTTTTACCCAGTCAGAACTAAACATGAGGCAGAGGAGATGGCTTGAGCTGATTAAGGATTATGAATTGGAAATTCACTATCACCCAGGCAAGGCCAATGTAGTGGCAGATGCACTAAGTCGCAAGGCTTCCTGTCATTGTCTTACAATGAAAACTTCTGACATTACATTATGCCAAGAAATGGAGAAGTTGAACCTGGGAATGATTCAACATGGAACCTTGAATCACTTGAAGCTTGAGTCGGTTCTTCTGCAAAGGATAATTGATGCACAAAGAAGCGATGAGGGTATGAAACACATTCATGAGAAAATAGAGGCCGGTAAGGCAAACTATTTCAGAAAAGATGATCAAGGCATTGTATGGTTTAACAACCGCATAGTTGTGCCCAAGAGTGATGAGGTTCGCCAGCAAATTTTAGATGAAGCACATCTTAGTCGCTATTCCATTCATCCTGGAAGCACTAAGATGTATCATGATCTAAAGCAACATTATTGGTGGATGAACAAGAAGATTGAAATTGCACGCTATGTGGCGAGCTGCGACACTTGTAGACGTGTCAAAGCCATACATATGAAAATTGCTGGTCCATTGCAATCGTTACCTATCCCAACTTGGAAATGGGAAGACATAAGCATGGATTTCATCGTGGGATTACCCAGGACAGCAAAAGGATTTGATTCCATCTGGGTTATCATTGATCGACTTACCAAGATCGCCCACTTCCTCCCAGTTAAAGTTGAAAGTCACCTAGAGGGGGGTGAAAATAGGGCGAATCTGAAATTTACAAACTTAATCACAACTACAAGCCGGGTTAGCGTTAGAAATATAAACGAGTCCGAAAGAGAGGGCGCAAAACAAATCGTGAGCAAATAAAGAGTGTGACACAAGGATTTGTTTTACCGAGGTTCAGTTCTTGCAAACCTACTCCCCGTTGAGGTGGTCACAAAGACCGGGTCTCTTTCAACCCTTTCCCTCTCTCAAACGGTCCCTTGGACCGAGTGAGCTTCTCTTCTCAATCAAATGGGAACCAAACTTCCCGCAAGGACCACCACACAATTGGTGTCTCTTGCCTTGATTACAATTGAGATGATCGCAAGAAAGAATGAGAAAAAGAAGCAATCCAAGCGCAAGAGCTCAAATGAACACAACAAATCTCTCTCACTAATCACTAAAGCTTTGTGTGAAACTGGGAGAGGATTTGATCTCTTTGGTGTGTCTTGTAATGAATGCTAGCTCTTGTAAGGTGTAGAAGTGGGAAAACTTGGATGCCAATGAATGTGGGGTGGTTGGGGTATTTATAACCCCAACCACCAAAATATGGCTGTTGGAAGGCTGCTGTCGCATGGCGCATCGGACAGTCCGGTGCGCCACCGGACACTGTCCGGTGCGCCAGCCACGTCAGCAGACCGTTGGGGTTCGACCGTTGGAGCTCTGTCTTGTGGGCCCGCCTAGCTGTCCGGTGGTGCACCGGACAAGTCCTGTAGACTGTCCGGTGTACCACCCGCGCGTGCTCTGTCCTCTGCGCGCGCAGGCGCGCATTTAATGTGTTGCAGTCGACCGTTGTGCACGAAGTAGCCGTTGCTCCGCTGGCTCATCGGACAGTCCGATGTTACACCGGACAGTCCGGTGAATTTTAGCGGAGCGGATTCCCGAAGCTGGTGAGTTCAGAGTCGCTCTTCCTTGGGGCACCGGACATTGTCTAGTGGTACACCGGAAAGTCCGGTGAATTATAGCGGAGCGCCTCTGAGAATTCCCCAAGGTGTTGAGTTTAGCTTGGAGTTCCCTGGTGCACCGGACACTGTCCGGTGGCTCACCGGACAGTCCGGTGCGCCAGACTAGGGAGCACGTCGGTTGTCCCTTGCTCTCTTTGTTTGAACCCTTTTCTTAGTCTTTTTATTGGCTTATTGTGAACCTTTGGCACCTGTAGAACTTATAGACTAGAGCAAACTAGTTAGTCCAATTATTTGTGTTGGGCAATTCAACCACCAAAATCAATTAGGAAATAGGTGTAAGCCTAATTCCCTTTCAATCTCCCCCTTTTTGGTGATTGATGCCAACACAAACCAAAGCAAGTATAGAAGTGCATAATTGAACTAGTTTGCATAATGTAAGTGCAAAGGTTACTTAGAATTGAGCCAATATAAATTTTCATAAGATATGCATGGATTGTTTCTTTAAAATTTTAACATTTTGGACCACGCTTGCACCACATGTTTTGTTTTTGCGAATTCTTTTGTAAATCCTTTTCAAAGTCCTTTTGCAAATAGTCAAAGGTAAATGAATAAGATTTTGCGAAGCATTTTCAAGATTTGAAATTTTCTCCCCCTGTTTCAAATGCTTTTCCTTTGACTAAACAAAACTCCCCCTCAATGAAATCCTCCTCTTAGTGTTCAAGAGGGTTTTAAGATATCAATTTTGAAAATCATTAGTTTTAAAATTAGGTGGTGGTGCGGTCCTTTTGCTTTGGGCTAATACTTTCTCCCCCTTTGGCATGAATCGCCAAAAACGGATACTTTGAGTGAAATATAAGCCTTTGGTAAAACTACTTTCTCCCCTTAGGCAAATAAAAACATGAGTGAAGATTATACCAAAGACGGAGAGTTGCTCGGAGCGACGGCGAAGGATGAGTTATGAGTGGAGTGGAAGCCTTTGTCTTCACCGAAGACTCTAATTCCCTTTCAATACACCTATGACTTGGTTTGAAATCTACTTGAAAACACATTAGTCATAGCATATATAAAAGAGACATGATCAAAGGTATACTTATGAGCTATGTGTGCAAGACATCAAAAGAAATTCCTAGAATCAAGAATATTTAGCTCATGCCTAAGTTTGTTAAAAGTTTGTTCATCTAGTGGCTTGGTAAAGATATCGGCTAATTGTTCTTTAGTGTTAATATATGCAATCTCGATATCTCCCTTTTTGTTGGTGATCCCTTAAGAAATGATACCGAATGGCTATGTGTTTAGTGCGGCTATGCTCAATGGGATTATCCGCCATGCGGATTGCACTCTCATTATCACATAGAACAGGAACTTTGGTTAATTTGTAACCGTAGTCCCTAAGGGTTTGCCTCATCCAAAGTAATTGCGCGCAACAATGTCCTGCGGCAATATACTCGGCTTCGGCGGTAGAAAGAGCTACGGAATTTTGCTTCTTTGAAGCCCAAGACACCAAGGATCTTCCTAAGAACTGGCAAGTCCCCGATGTGCTCTTTCTATTAATCCTACACCCCGCCCAATCGGCATCCGAATAACCAATCAAATCAAATGTGGATCCCCTAGGATACCAGAGCCCAAACTTAGGAGTATAAACTAAATATCTCAAGATTCGTTTTACGGCCGTAAGGTGAGCTTCCTTAGGGTCGGCTTGGAATCTTGCACACATGCATACGGAAAGCATAATATCCGGTCGAGATGCACATAAATAGAGTAAGGAGCCTATCATCGACCGGTATACCTTTTGATCGACGGATTTACCTCCCGTGTCGAGGTCGAGATGCCCATTGGTTCCCATGGGTGTCTTGATGGGCTTGGCATCCTTCATTCCAAACTTGCTTAGAATGTCTTGAATATACTTCGTTTGGCTAATGAAGGTGCCCTCTTGGAGTTGCTTCACTTGAAATCCCAAGAAGTACTTCAACTCCCCCATCATAGACATCTCGAATTTCTTTGTCATGATCCTACTAAATTCCTCACATGTAGATTCGTTAGTAGACCCAAATATAATATCATCAACATAAATTTGGCATACAAACAAGTCATTGTCAAGAGTTTTAGTAAATAAAGTAGGATCGGGTTTTCCGACTTTGAAGCCATTAGTGATAAGGAAATCTCTTAGGCATTCATACCATGCTCTTGGGGCTTGCTTGAGCCCATAAAGCGCCTTAAAGAGTTTATACACATGATTAGGGTACTCACTATCTTCAAAGCTGGGAGGTTGCTCAACATAGACCTCTTCCTTGATTGGTTCGTTGAGGAAGGTACTTTTCACGTCCATTTGGTAAAGCTTAAAGCCATGGTAAGTAGCATAGGCAAGTAATATGCGAATTGATTCAAGCCTAGCTACGGGTGCATAGGTTTCGCCGAAATCCAAACCTTCGACTTGTGAATATCCTTTGGCCACAAGTCGGGCTTTGTTCCTTGTCACCACACCATGCTCGGCTTGCTTGTTGCGGAATACCCACTTGGTTCCTACAACATTTTGATTAGGACGTGGAACTAAAATGCCATACCTCGTTCCTAGTGAAGTTGTTGAGCTCCTCTTGCATCGCCACCACCCAATCCGAATCTTGAAGTGCTTCCTCTACCCTGTGTGGCTCTATAGAGGAAACAAAAGAGTAATGCTCACAAAAATGTGCAACATGAGATCTAGTAGTTACCCCCTTATGAATGTCGCCGAGGATGGTGTCGACGGGGTGATCTCGTTGGATTGCTTGGTGGACTCTTGGGTGTGGCGGCCTTGGTTCTTCATCCTCCTTGTCTTGATCATTTGCATCTCCCCCTTTATCATTATCGTCATCTTGAGGTGGCTCATCTTCTTGATCTTCTCCTTCATCAACTTGAGCCTCATCCTCATTTTGAGTTGGTGGAGATGCTTGCGTGGAGGAGGATGGTTGATTTTGTGCATTTGGAGGCTCTTCGGATTCCTTAGGACACACATCCCCAATGGACATGTTCCTTAGTGCGACGCACGGAGCCTCTTCATCACCTATCTCATCAAGATCAACTTGCTCTACTTGAGAGCCGTTAGTCTCATCAAACACAACGTCACAAGAAACTTCAACTAGTCCTGAGGACTTGTTAAAGACTCTATATGCCCTTGTGTTTGAATCATATCCTAGTAAAAAGCCTTCTACAGTCTTAGGAGAAAATTTAGATTTTCTACCTCTTTTAACAAGAATAAAGCATTTGCTACCAAAGACTCTAAAATATGAAATATTGGGCTTTTTACCGGTTAGGAGTTCGTATGATGTTTTCTTGAGGATTAGGTGTAGATATAATCAGTTGATGGCGTAGCAAGCGGTGTTGACCGCCTCGGCCCAAAACCGATCCGAAGTCTTGTATTCATCAAGCATGGTTCTTGCCATGTCTAATAGAGTTTTATTCTTCCTCTCCACTACACCATTTTGTTGTGGCGTGTAGGAAGAAGAAAACTCATGCTTGATGCCCTCCTCCTCAAGAAAGCCTTCGATTTGTGAGTTCTTGAACTCCGTCCCGTTGTCGCTTCTAATTTTCTTGATCCTTAAACTGAACTCATTTTGAGCCCGTCTCAAGAATCCTTTTAAGGTCTCTTGGGTATGAGATTTTTCCTGCAAAAAGAACACCCAAGTGAAGCGAGAATAATCATCCACAATAACTAGACAGTACTTACTCCCGCCGATGCTTATGTAAGCTATAGGGCCGAATAGATCCATGTGTAGGAGCTCCAGCGGCCTGTCAGTCGTCATGATGTTCTTGTGTGGATGATGAGTCCCAACTTGCTTCCCTGCCTGACATGCGCTATAAATCCTGTCTTTCTCAAAATGAACATTTGTTAGTCCCAAAATGTGTTCTCCTTTTAGAAGCTTATGAAGATTCTTCATTCCAACATGTGCTAGTCGGCGATGCCAGAGCCAGCCCATGTTAGTCTTAGCAATTAAGCAAGTGTCGAGTTCAGCTCTATCAAAATCTACTAACTATAGCTGACCCTCTAACACTCCCTTAAATGCTATTGAATCATCACTTCTTCTAAAGACAGTAACACCTACATCTGTGAAAAGACAGTTGTAGCCAATTTTGCATAATTGAGAAACGGAAAGCAAATTGTAATCTAAAGAATCTACAAGAAAAACATTGGAAATGGAATGCTCAGGAGATATAGCAATTTTACCCAATCCTTTGACCAAACCTTGATTTCCATCCCCGAATGTGATAGCTCGTTGGGGATCTTGGTTTTTCTCGTAGGAGGAGAACATCTTCTCCCCTGTCATGTGGTTTGTGCACCCGCTATCGATGATCCAACTTGAGCCCCCAGATGCATAAACCTACAAAACAAGTTTAGTTCTTGACTTTAGGTATCCAAATGGTTTTGGGTCCTTCGGCATTAGATACAAGAACTTTGGGTACCCAAACACAAGTCTTTGACCCCTTGTGCTTGCCCCCAACATACTTGGCAACTACCTTGCCGGATTTGTTAGTTAAAACATAAGATGCATCAAAAGTCTTAAATGAAATGTTATGATCATTTGATGCACTAGGAGTTTTCTTCTTAGGCAATTTAGCATGGGTTGATTGCCTAGAACTAGATGTCTCACCCTTATACATAAAAGCATGGTTAGGGCCAGAGTGAGACTTCCTAGAATGAATTCTCCTAATTTTGCTCTCGGGATAACCGGCAGGGTACAATATGTAACCCTCGTTATCCTGAGGCATGGGAGCCTTGCCCTTAACAAAATTAGACAATCTTTTAAGAGGGGCATTAAGTTTGACATTGTCCCCCTTTTGGAAGCCAATGCCCTCCTTTATGCCAGGGCGTCTCCCACTATAGAGCATGCTTCTAGCAAATTTAAATTTTTCATTTTCTAAGTCATGCTCACTAATCTTAGCATTAAGTTGAGCTATATGATCATTTTGTTTCTTAATTAAAGCTAGGTGATCATGGATAGCATCAACATTAATGTCTTTACATCTAGTACAAATGGAAGTATGTTCAACGGTAGATGTAGAGGGTTTGCAAGATTTTAATTCTACAACCTTAGCATGCAATATATCATTTTTACTTCTAAGGTCGGAAATGGAAGCATTGCAAACATCTAATTCTTTAGCCTTAGCAAGCAATTTTTCATTTTCAATCCTAAGGCTAGCAAGAGAGATATTCAATTCTTCAATCTTAGCAAGTAAATCAACATCATCATTTCTAAGATTGGGAATTGAAACATCACAAGCATTTGAATCAACCTTAGCAATTAAATTTGCATTCTCATTTCAAGGTTGGTAATAACATCATGGCAAGTGCTTAGCTCACTAGATAGTTTTTCACACTTTTCTACTTCTAGAGCGTAAGCATTTTTAACCTTAACATGCTTCTTGTTTTCTTTAATAAGGAAGTCCTCTTGGGTGTCCAAGAGATCACCCTTCTCATGAATAGCACTAATCAATTCATTTAATTTTTCCTTTTGTTGCATGTTTAGATTGGCAAAAAGGATGCGCAAGTTATCCTCTTCATTACTAGCATTATCCTCATCACTAGAGGTCTCATATTTAGTGGAGGATCTTGATTTTACCTTATTCCTTTTGCCGTCCTTTGCCATGAGGCACTTGTGGCCGACGTTGGGGAAGAGAAGACTGTTGGTACTTGCTCTCAGTCGCAAGGGGGGCCAACAAGGATGAACAGTGATGTCAACAGGGTTACGTGCTAGAAGGCAATAGCTCTGTTAATCTGGCCTCTCACGGGCACTGTGCGGGGGTATTTATAGGTACCTGAGCGCCCAGCGCCTTGTGTTAAGGACGCATGTGCCCTCAGCTACCTAGGTTATCCCCAGAATATTCCCATAAAGCAGGGTTACAGACTGTAATTATAGGGATGCCTTTACAAATTAGGCCCGTACACGCGGCGGCCACACAGGGCCCGTTACAATGGGCCGGATTGCATGTGGGCCTCTGAGCTGGGCGAGGCTGCACTGTGGGATGACGCCGTCGCAGGCCTTCGTCTGGTGCTGAATCGAGCGAAGGGTGTCCCTGTCCGTTTTGTCTCTGTCAGACCAGCGACTGCAGCGAAGGCCTCGAGCGAAGGGTGGCATCTTTGCCTTCGCCCCAACATTTGCCCTCCGAGGGACCAGTTCGACAAAGTCACCTGGTGCCGAAGACGTCGCTAGATGGCGGAGACGCTGCCCTCGCTCGAAGTGGTTCCACGGGGGTTTTTGACATGACCGTTGATTGACAGCGTACTGTTGGATTGTGGTTTTCCCGAAGCGCCGCGCCCTGTTGGATTGCGGGTTTCCCGAAGAGCCGTGCCCTGTCTATAAAAGGGGGCAGGGGTCGGTGCTTTATGAACTTCACTTTCCGCGCTCCGTGAAAACCCTAGCCGCCTTTTTCCACTGTCTTGTTGCTCGTCTTCCCGTCGTGCTCTTGTTCGCCGGAGATCTGGCTCGAGTGAAGCAGACCGCTCGCCGCCGCCGACGGTACGTAGCAATGTCGACCTCCTCTTCTTCCGCTGCCGCTACGCCGCCGGCCGACGCCTCGCCGCCGGCCAACGCCTCGTCTGAGGAGACGCTGAGTAGATAAAAGGGTGGCGTCTTTGCCTTCGCCCCAACAAAGACCCTTGGTGACGGCGATGTTTGCGGCGTCCTCGTCGGAGGAGGAGTCAGTGGAGCTCTCGTCGGAGTCCCACTCTCGGCAAACATGGGCATTGCCGCCCTTCTTCTTGTAGTACTTGTTCTTCTCCTTTCTTCTCCCCTTCTTGTCGTCGTCCCTGTCACTATCACTAGATAATGGACATTTTGCAATAAAATGACCGGGCTTACCACACTTGTAGCATACTTTCTTAGAGCGGGGCTTGTAATCCTTCTCCCTTCTTTGTTTGAGGATTTGGCGGAAGCTCTTGATGATGAGCGCCATTTCCTCGTTGTCGAGCTTGGAGGCGTCAATGGGTGCTCTACTTGATGTAGATTCCTCCTTATTTTCCTCCGTCGCCTTGAATGCGACCGGTTATGCTTCGGACGTGGAGGGGCCATCAAGCTCGTTGATTTTCTTTGAGCCTTTGATCATTAATTAAAAGCTCACAAAATTCCCTATTACCTCCTCGAGAGACATTAGTGTATATCTAGGATTTCCTCGAATTAATTGAACTTGCGTAGGGTTAAGAAAAACGAGGGATCTTAGAATAACCTTAACCATCTCATGGTCATCCCATTTCTTGCTCCCGAGGTTGCGCACTTGGTTCACCAAGGTTTTGAGCCGGTTGTACATGTCTTGTGGCTCCTCCCCTTGGCGAAGTAGGAAGCGACCGAGCTCCCCCTCGATCGTTTCCCGCTTGGTGATTTTGGTCACCTCGTCTCCTTCGTGCGCGGTTTTTAGCACGTCCCAAATTTCCTTAGCACTTTTCAACCCTTGCAACTTATTATACTCCTCTCGACTTAGAGAGGTGAGGAGTATAGTTGTGGCTTGGGAGTTGAAGTGTTGGATTTGGGCCACTTCGTCCTCATCATAATCTTCATCCCCTACGGATGGTACCTGTACACCAAACTCAACAACATCCCATATACTTCTATGGAGTGAGGTTAGGTGATATCGCATCATATCACTCCACCTAGCATGATCTTCACCATCAAAAGTTGGTGGTTTGCCCAATGGGACGGAAAGTAATGGCGTATGTTTAGAAATGCGAGAATAGCATAGGGGGATCTTACTAAACTTCTTGCGCTCATGGCGCTTAGAAGTTACGGACGGCGTGTCGGAGCCGGAGGTGGATGGCGACGAGGAGTCGGTCTCGTAGTAGACCACCTACCTCATCTTCTTCTTCTTGTCACCGCTCCGACGCGACTTGTGTGAAGGGGATTCCTATTCCTTCCCCTTCCCTTTGTTGTAGGACTCTCCCGATGGAGCCTTCTCGTGGCTTGTAATGGGCTTCTCGTCGGTCCCCATCTCTTTCTTGGCGTGATCTCCCGACATCACTTCGAGCGGTTAGGCTCTAATGAAGCACCGGCTCTGATACCAATTGAAAGTCGCCTAGAGGGGGGTGAATAGGGCGAATCTGAAATTTACAAACTTAATCACAACTACAAGCCGGGTTAGCGTTAGAAATATAAACGAGTCCGAGAGAGAGGGCGCAAAACAAATCGTGAGCAAATAAAGAGTGTGACACAAGGATTTGTTTTACCGAGGTTCGGTTCTTGCAAACCTACTCCCCATTGAGGTGGTCACAAAGACCGGGTCTCTTTCAACCCTTTCCCTCTCTCAAACGGTCCCTCGGACCGAGTGAGCTTCTCTTCTCAATCAAATGGGAACCAAACTTCCCGCAAGGACCACCACACAATTGGTGTCTCTTGCCTTGATTACAATTGAGATGATCGCAAGAAAGAATGAGAAAAAGAAGCAATCCAAGCGCAAGAGCTCAAATGAACACAACAAATCTCTCTCACTAATCACTAAAGCTTTGTGTGGAATTGGGAGAGGAATTGATCTCTTGGGTGTGTCTTGTATTGAATGCTAGCTCTTGTAAGGTGTAGAAGTGGGAAAACTTGGATGCCAATGAATGTGGGGTGGTTGGGGTATTTATAGCCCCAACCACCAAAATGTGGCTGTTGGAAGGCTGCTGTCGCATGGCACACCGGACAGTCCGGTGCGCCAGCCACGTCAGCAGACCGTTGGGGTTCGACCGTTGGAGCTCTGTCTTGTGGGCCCGCCTGGCTGTCCGGTGGTGCACCGGACAAGTCCTGTAGACTGTCCGGTGTGCCACCCGCGTGTGCTCTGTCCTCTGCGCGCGCAGGCGCGCATTTAATGCATTGTAGTCGACCGTTGCGCGCGAAGTAGCCATTGCTCCGCTGGCTCATCGGACAGTCCGGTGTTACACCGGACAGTCCGGTGAATTTTAGCGGAGCGGATTCCCGAAGCTGGCGAGTTCAGAGTCGCTCTTCCTTGGGGCACCGGACACTGTCCGGTGGTACACCGGACAGTCCGGTGAATTATAGCAGAGCGCCTCTAAGAACTCCCGAAGGTGTTGAGTTCAGCTTGGAGTTCCCTGGTGCACCGGACACTGTCCGGTGGTGCACCGGACGGTCCGGTGCGCCAGACCAGGGAGCACTTCGGTTGTCCCTTGCTCTCTTTGTTTGAACCCTTTTCTTGGTCTTTTTATTGGCTTATTGTGAACCTTTGGCACCTGTAGAACTTATAGACTAGAGCAAACTAGTTAGTCCAATTATTTGTGTTGGGCAATTCAACCACCAAAATCAATTAGGAAATAGGTGTAAGCCTAATTCCATTTCAAAAGTAAAGTATCCAGTAATCACATATGCGGAACTATATATTGCTCGTATTCTCAATTTGCACGGTGTTCTGAAGACAATAGTGTCAGCTCGTGGACCTCAATTTGTATCCAAATTCTGGGAAGAACTTCATAAATCCTTGGGTACTAAGTTGCTCCACAGTTCGACCTATCATCCTCAAACTAGTGGGCAGACTGAGAGAGTGAATCAGATACTTGAAGACATGTTGCATGAATGTGTTTTAAAGTTTCCGCAGAAATGGGATGACTGTTTACCACTCGCATAATTCTCATACAACAATAGTTATCAAGAAAGTATCAAGATGGCACCCTTTGAAGCTTTATATGGACGACGGTGTCGTACCCCATTAAATTGGTCTGAACCAGGAAAGAGATGGGTTTTCAGGCCTGATATGGTGAAAGAAATGGAAGAGAAGTTTCAACGAATTATACATAATTTGAAGGAAGCCCAAGCTCGCCAAAAGAGTTATGTAGACAAACGACGCCAACCCTTGTACTTTCAAGTTGAAGATTATGTCCACCTGAAAGTCTCACCAATGAAGGGTGTATCTCATTTCGGGGTAAAAGGGAAGCTTGCACCCCGGTACATTGGTCCTTTTCCTATCCTTGAAAGATGTGGACCAGTGGCATACCGACTCCAACTACCCGAAACATTGTCTGCAGTGCACAATGTGTTCCACGTATCCCAATTGAATAAATGTCTTCGGGTTCCAGATCGAACCATTGAAGTGACGGATGTTGCCTTAGAACCAGACTTAACATATTCAGAACATCCTATTCGAGTCTTGGATCAAAAGGACAAATATTTTGGAGCTCTGTAGATCTAAAAATACAAAGATTTTGCCTAGGGTCAACACATCAAAAGTCTAGAGCTACTATAGGAGTACAACTTTGCTTAAGGGATTAAGCATTGTTGTTATACAAAAAGTGGAGATAATTGGCCCTAAAGTCTGGCTGTCAGATAATATAGAGACTGAATATTGACTATCAATAAGTTTTGAAGAACTTTAGGCTTGATTCATGCTCAAAGGAGTAAGCAACTTAGCAAGATCTCTATAGCAGAATTGTAGCTTGTATGTAGGGCTACAAGTTTGTTATAGATGGATTGGCATGTTCTTGCACAGAAATCCAAGCTCTAGGCGTTGCAACTCTAGCTGTCAGGCGCTCTGAATTGGGTTTCCAATGGTACAGTACACTGAAATATCCCAATCCACTGAACCTCGCCGCCGATGAGCCGTGCGCTCGGATTCATGCCAGCCGTGGTGATTCGTGCCCCGCACAGTTGGATAACGCAGAGAGGTAAGAAATATCACCCCGTGGATGAACTCTGGCCGCTATTTTACTCCGGTCGCTGTACCCGCTTGTGTCACGTTCACTCTGGATAGGCTCGCCGAAGTTAGCCCCCCCCCCCCCACACAACCTTGCACCACATGCCTCAGTGCTTTAACCACGCCACCGTGAGTCATCTTAGCCCATCTGGTGATTGCCGGTGAGCTTGCCACGGTAAATGCCACCAATCGCTTGCGCTAGTGCACCTCTTCCTCTCCGACTGCCACCGCGTGAGCTCAAATTCACGAGCCACCGCTCAAGGGCCCTATAAATTGAGCACACCCTCATTCAAGCATCCAATCCACCCGCTCGTGCCTCCAATTACTCACCAGAGAGCCCCAATTTGGGATTCCCCCCAAATCTGTCTGAAACACCACGCATAGTGACCTTGCCGTGGCTAGCTCGTTCCAGGTCCGTTCATGCTCTCTGCTCTCCCGTTTCAGTGTCCTTAGATTCTCTTGATGCTCCTCGACCCATTCAATTAAGCTAAACCGCGCTAGATCGTCGGGAGCACCCGTGTTCATCCTTAGTTCGCGTTGTCTCTGTGGACAGGGTGATTCAAAGCTCGGATCGTGCAATTGATCGAGGGGAAATAGTTATTAAGGGTTTAATTCAGTGTCAACCGCACGGGAGCACCGGTAGTTGAGTTATCCGACCGGTACAGGCTCGCCGGAGCTCAGTCTGCCGTCGTGCGACGTCAAGGACCTGACGTTGTGAAGAATTAGAACTGGAGGGGTGTTTTTGTAACTGTCAGTGAAACGTATGAATAGTGTTGCGACCCCGTTTCAAGTTATTCAAATCATCAGGGTCTTCTGCACAAAGTCGACAGCGCGGGCGTGGGCGCGCGCGGGTTTTCCCCTTCTGCAGGCCGGTTGGGCTGAATTCAGCCCAACACTATTCATTGTTTTTGTTTTTCCTTTTCTGCCAGGGTTAGGGAGTTTCTAGAAAATTGTAGAAAAATGCTAAAAATGCAAGACAAATTTTGCTAGGTTCCTAATTTTCGATAGTATTTAATAAAAATAGTTGTATGATTTTTAGTCCAAATAGAGAATTATGGAGTATTTAAAATAGCCAAAACTTATACTCCTGGAATTTTAGAAATTGATTAATAACTCCAAAAATCATTAACCTTTTGGATAAGCTTTAAATATTATTTAGAAACCTTGGGTAAAGTTTGGCATGATTTGAACAATGTTTGGTGCCGAAACCCCTAAAACCCTAATCTTCTAATGATGCTTACCCTAGGAATTACAGTTCTGACTCCAAAAACCCTAGTTTCCTGGAGTCCCGTGAAGGAAAATTGTATTCAAGACCTTAGATAATATACTTTTATTATCTTTGCATTTTCATAAGCATTACATGAGCATTCATGGTTATATATGTGACATATATAGAAAACAAAGAAGTAGAAGTTGAAGAAGCAAGAGCTACACCACCACAACCTGAAGACCCACCGGCCGAGAACTGCTTTTATTTTGACATTCCTATAACACAAGGCAAGCCCCGGTGCATTTGCCACCCCCTTGCTGTTTTAAAATCTTTCTCACTTGATTGATGCATTAGGTGATAGTTGTGTGCTAAACAAATTGCTGCATTTCCTTCCTTGAGAATTCGATTACCTTTCCTTGATCCCCTGTTTTATAAAAAGGTTTTTCTTATGCTTAGTCCTGCTCTAGAAAAACAAAATGTTTTGTTTTGACAAAAGATGATGCTTCAAGTGGAATGATATGTTTTCAAAATAAAACTTGATGGTGGATCCATCATGGTCGTGATGGGTTCAACATCGGATAAGATGTACCTCTGTCCGGTACCAAACTTTGGGTTAAAATTATAAAGCTGAGATCGGACGGGTGACTTTCACGAGAAGAGAGTCTCGGTGTAGTGTCTCCGTCTAGTCGATTAAGGACCATCTCGATGTAGGCTTGATGATCGAGGACCTTTTAACTGGTCACATGCCTCATCATGGGTAAGCTTTGCCTCGGGCAGACTAATACCAGAATAAGATAACACGCAATGGGAGTGGAGAGATGGCGAGAGTAGCATGTACCCTCCCTGGCAAGAGGCTGGACGGTGGTGTATCTGTACTCTCGGTTGGCGTGAACATGATCTGGTCTTAAGAACCCCAGTGGCGAGTTGACATATGCAAGGGTTAAGTGCTACATATGTCGTGTGATTGGAGATCCCCATCTGGGTATAAATCGATTGGGATCGCCGTTACTTCTCGGACATAAAGACTTGGTCACTGCCCTACACGTAGCATTCCAGTAAACAAGAAGGGTTGATAAGAAAATGGCTAGTATAGGCCAAGTGCTTGAACTAGGGTAGAAAGAACTCTAGACTCAGGTAATGACTTAACTTGCTAATAAAACTGGACTTTTAAGGAAACACTATTAGTAAGCATTTTTGCAAACAGAGTCTTGATTATTGAGTAAGCCCTACCTTGACTCCCTTAAGCTAGCATATCCTTGAGACTCTTTTATTTTGACGGGTAAGACTTGCAAAAGTACACTTCATACTCAGAGTTTTTGAACCCATGTTGTTGCAGGTGAGGAAGCAGCAATTTTTTGTTGCTTTTGTTCCAAGGTGGTGCCCAAGGAAGAAAAACAGGATTGAAGCCTCGGGAGGAAGGGTCCTCCTTTAAAAACTTCTTAACTGTTTAACAGGAGGGGGTTTTGCCTTCCAGGTATGTAATAATATTACTCATGCACTCCTTTATATTACCGGTGTGTAATAATAATACTCTTTCCGTACTTTAATATAAAACAAGTTGTTGTAACTGCTTCCGCATATTTGTACCTCCGATGTATTGTAATATCTGTGTGACAGGTGAAACGCTCTTGGGCAAGGAAAAGAATTCAGATACCGAACTTGTCAAGTGATCAGGTGCACCTGTAGGGTTGTCCGAGGTCCGATGGACAAGGAAAACTGTAGGTGGGCCTAATGACTTGGGAGGTTCTGTCACATCAACAGTGACCGCCAGAGCTCATTAGCCAGTGACCGCCACGGTAGCTCACGCTAGTAACTTCCCCCTCTCTCCGGCCGCCCGCGTGTCTTCCCCAAATTGGACACCACCGCTGTTGATCTCTATAAATTGAGCGCTCATCATGCTTCGGTAGGTTGTTATGCGTCCAGTGCACCAGCTCCCACCTCTGATCATCCACCATAGCGTCCCAATTTTGCTTTTCCCCCAATTCCATTTTTCACGCCGCCGTGAACATCTCACCGTGGCCAGCCCTCTACAGGTTAGTTCAAGCTTCTCTGCTTGATGTTCTAGCATCCATTAAGCCTCCTATTGCTCGTAGACCCGTTCGATAGAGCTAGACCACACTGAATCATCAAGAATACCTCGGTTTGGTGTTAGCCAAGTTAGGGCACCAGCCATTGCGTATTCCGACCGGTACAAGTTCGCCGGAGGGCGTGCTCGTCGCCGTTCACCGTCGTAGACTTGGCACAGTAAAGAAACAGAAGTACGGGGGCCTAAGTGGGAATGTCAGAGAGACAGTGAATAGTGGCTAGGGATTCTTTACTAGTTATTCGAACAACCGGGGTCCTCTGTGCAAAGTCGCCAGCGCGGGCGCGGATGCGTTTGCCTGGTTATGGGTCGGTCTGGGTTGGTTTGAGCCCATTAGTGTTCAGATTTTCCTTTTTCTTTTTCTGCCAGGCTTAGGAAATTTATAGGAAAATTTAGAAAAAATGATAAAATCATGGGACCAATTTTATTGGACTCCTAAATTCCTCTAGTATTTAATAAAAATAGTTCCAAGATTTTTAGTCTCAATCATGAATTATTTAGCATTTAAAGATGCCTAAGCCTAGACTTTTAGAATTTTAGAATTAAATTGGCAGCTCTAAAAATCATAAAACTTTTTGGGTAAGCTTAATATGATAACTAAAACCCTTGGGTAAAGTTTGACATGTTTGGACATTGTTTGCACCCAAACCCAAAACCCTAGCTTCCTAAGGTAGAATTTGCTTAATCCTAATAGAGCACTGACTCAGGAAACCCTAGTGACTCAGGTGTACCGTGAAGGAAAGTTATATTCAAGATATAACTTAGTGTGTTCCTATTGTAACTACATATTCATAGCATCACATGGGCATTCATGTATGTATATTGC
Source organism: Zea luxurians (assembly GCA_029449295.1). NCBI lineage: Eukaryota > Viridiplantae > Streptophyta > Magnoliopsida > Poales > Poaceae > Zea > Zea luxurians. Next base: position 2,770,314 of record JAOPSE010000005.1, on the reverse strand, counting down.
TATGCCTAGAAAACGAAGAAGAAGTGATTGTCGAAGAAGAAACTGCGCCACCATCTGAAATTCCACCTGTCGAGAACAGTTTCTACTTTGATATTTGTGGAACAGATCCTGAGTCTCCTACAACACAAGGCAATCCACGGTGCAATTACCCCTTTCCTTGTTTTTTTAAACTCTTTATCACTTGAAATGATGCATTAGGTGATAGGAGTTGAGTGATAAACTATTGCTGCATTTCCTTCCTCAGAACTGTTTAATTCCTTGATACCTGTTTTACTTAAAAGTTTTCTGATGCTTAGTTTTTCCTTAGAAAACAAAATGAACTGTTTTAAACAAAGATGATGCTTCATATGGGAAGGGAAGTTTTCAAAAAAAGACTTGATGGTGGATCCATCATGGCCATGATGGATTCAACATCGGAAAAGATGTACCTCTGTCAGGTACCAAACTTTGGGTTTTTAAATGATAAAGATGAGACCCGACAGGTGACTTGCACAATAAGGAAGTCTCAGTGTAGTGTCTCTGTCTGAGCCGATTAAGGACCGTGTCGATGTAGGCTTCTGATTGAGGACCTTTTAACTGGCCACATGCCTCATCATGGGTAAGCTTTGCCTCGGGCAGACCAATACCAGAAAGGTCAACACACAATGGGAGTGGAGAGATGGCGAGAGTAGCGTGTACCCTCCGTGGCAAGAGGTTGGACGGTGGTGTATCTGTGCTCTCGGTTGGCGTGAACCCGATCTGATCATGAGAAACCCGGTGGCAAGTTGACATATGCAAGGGCTAAGTGCTACATATGTCGTGTGGTTGGAGATCCCCAGCTGGGTATTAATCGATTCAGATCACCGTTACTTCTCGGATATGTATACTTGGTCACTGTCCTACACGTAGCAATCCAGTAAAGTGAAGGGTTGATAAAAGATGGCTAGCATAGGCCAAGTGTTTGAACTAGGACAGAAAGAACTCTAGATGTAGGTAATGACTTAAGCTGAAGATAAAACTAGATTTTTAAGAATCCACTATTAGTAAGCATTTCTGCAAACAGAGTCTTTGATGCCTGAATAACCATACCTTGACTCCCTCAAGCCAGCATTTCCTTGAGAGTTTTTTTCCTTTATCGGGTAAGACTTGCGAAAGTACACTCCGTACTCAGGGTTTTCGAACCCATGTTGTTGTAGGTGGGGAAACAACGGAGTTTTGTTGTTTCTGTTCAAAGGTGGTACCAAAAGAGGAGCCAAATCCGTGATCATGGGTGTGGGAGGATGCTTGCCTCCCAGTTTGAAAACACTAAACTTTTGTGCGGGAGGGTGTTTTGCCTCCCTAGTTTGTAATAATACTTTATGCACTCTTAACACCCGGTGTTGTAATAATACTCTCTCTATATATTTTATGAATGTAAATTAAGTATTGTAATATGCTTCCGCTTATTCTTTCCTCTGATGTGATGTAATATATGCGTGATGGGTGAAGCGCTCTTGGGCGGTATGATGTTGATACAGAGGACCAAACTTGTCAAGTGATTATGTGCATCTATATAGTTGTCCGAGGTCCTTAGGACAAGGACATCTGTAGGTGGGCCTAATACCTTGGGAGGTTCTATGACAGCTGGTATCGGAGCGAAGCCCATTTCTTTAGATATTACGTAGTACTTCAAAAGAATTTTCAAACACTTACCTAAAAATATTCTTTCACTCTTACCTTATCACTTTCTGGTAGTCTCTTATCTTGTAAGGTCGGGTAACAGAGTGCAATATATGTAGGAAGTGAGGAATCAACGAAGGTTGATTCCATAATTATTATATTATGCATGCATCATGTTTAAAACTATACTAATAAATCTTCCCCTCTTATGGAGATATGGCACGCACTAAGACTACCCAACGCAAATCGACTGGACCTCAGGGTGTGCCTCGACATCAGTTGGCCTCCAGGTAGGAAAGAAGTAGTAGTGGCAGTAATGACCCGATTGGAGACCTGGAAGCCAGGGTGGAACGACTTCGGTCAGAACTACACCACAGGAATAGGGCACGTGAGAGGGATAGCCACCGTATTGCGGAGTTGTCAGCCGAATTGAGTCCCCTGCAGTACGAAATTTCGGAACGTGATACGGCCATTGATTGGGGCGTCAACTCGCGCTCTTGCGCTTGGGACTGTGAAGCGAAAGCTCTAGCTCGCGTGGCAGAACTTAGCGCATCCCTTGAAAACCTGCAAGCGTACTGCAATACCTTACATGAAGAAGTGCATGTATTGTATGACGGCTGCACCCAGACGTGCCAACAGACGTTGCTGCAATGGGAGCTATACCATCGGGAACAGCTAATGAAGGACCTGATGGGGAGCTGGACCTTTTTAGGCCCCATCCTTCCATGAACCTTGCTGACGAACGGTCTCCTGCAGCAGGCAATGGAGCAACGAAGGATGAAGAAGACTAGAGTAGTATAGTCTAAGTATTGTACTTATGTAAAATAAGTAAGAAAAGTTGAGTTGTATAATGGAGTCTGTATAATTATTACATTTTAGCAATGTAATATGATGGTGTATGTTAGCATGTTATTTTTTCCAAATGTTCCTTTGCCTTAGATGCCATCCCGGACTCGTGCACATGATGGTGCGGGGACGTCTCGCGGTGGGGAGGACACTCCTAACCTGCCACCAGTACCTCCTACATTGGCTGAGGCTATTGCTGCCCTGATCAACGCCACCGCTGATAATACCTGCTTCTTGCGCGAAATGGCAGGCAACCAATTGCAACAGTACGAAGGCAGAGTTCCCCCTCAAGGACCGCGTGATACTACCTATTTGGAATTCTCTGAGACTCGACCGCTGCTCTTCGTTAAAGCAGAGGAACCCTTAGAAGCCGATGAATGGGTGAGAGTAATGCAACAGAAGTTTGGGTTAATTCGATGCACGGAGATGCAAAAGCCCCTGTTCGCAGATCAACAGCTAAGAGGGCCTGCCAGGACCTGGTGGGCGAATTTTTCAGCAATTTAGCCTATTGGACATCAGATTACCTGGGAGGAGTTCAAGTTGGCATTCTGGGAGCATTATGTTCTGGAAGGAGTGTTCTAGATGAAATTAGAAGAGTTTATCCGGTTGAGGCAAGGAGGAGATACGGTGATGCAGTATCTCAATAAATTCAACCACCTCTCTCAGTACGCTATTGACCAGGTGGATACCGACTTGAAGAAGAAAATTTGTTTTATGAGGGGATTGAACGACAGGCTCCAGCGAAAAATGGCAACATGTCTGGACCTTACCTATACCAGGGCTATCAGTACAACACTAGCAGTTGAAGCTAAAAATATAGGACATGGAAAATCAAAAGGTTATGCGGGTGAGAGATCCACTCAAGGACCTGAAAAGAGAACAAGGTTGGTCATCTGACCTTTCAATCAAAATCGTTCTTCGCCTCGCCCACCTTCATATCCATTCAAGCAGCTCATCTTTATTCGTCCCACTACTGCAACCGCTCCTAACAATCAGCCGTGTGCCCCTGGTACTCGTTTCCCTGCCCTTCCCAGTTCTTCCAGTGGGTGCTTCAACTATGGAAAGTCCGGACATTTCATCAAGGGCTGCCCATATTCGAAGCAAAATAAATCCAACTTTTAGCAGCCCTCTGGGAACTCAAATCAAGGAAAGGGGAACACGAACAACACTTCAACAGGCAAGAATTTCAAGAAAACCAGACGGGTCTATTATACATAGGTGGCTACCACACCGGAGGGCGAACCAGTGATGATGGGTACGTTCCTTGTTGCCAATCACCTAGCAGTTATCCTCTTCGATTCTGGTGCATCACATACCTTCATAAGCAAGAATTTTGTGGAGAAATATTGCATACATTGCACTGAATCAAGGGAGGGATTTGTTATCCACTCACCTGGGGGCGGATATTTACTAAGGAACTAGCCTTCCATATACCAATAACATTGGCCGAACGGGAATTTCCTACAAACATGATTGCCATAAAGGGGCGAGACATAGATGTAATTCTGGGCATGAACTAGTTGGCCCAGCATAAAGCCATTATCGATACATACCTAAGGACCATTAAATTAAGTCATGGTCATGAAGAGATCCAATTGTCCATCCCTATAGTTGTCCCAATTAAAGCATCTGGACAAGTTTATGAGGCTAGAGTACAAGAAATCCAGGATATTCCAGGTGGTATGTGAATTCCCGGATGTATTTCCTGAAGACTTGTCTGGGTTGCCTCCATAAAGGGATGTGGAATTTGTGATTGAACTAAAGCCCGGTACAATCCTATTTCCAGAAGGTCGTACCGAATGCCACCTAATGAACTAGCTGAACTCAAGACTCAACTACAAGACTTGCTTGAGAAAGGGTTCATTAGATCAAGTTCGTCACCATGGGGATGTCCAGCAATTTTCGTCAAGAAGGATCAGACACTATGAATGTGTGTGGACTATAGACCCCTCAATGAGGTTACCATCAAGAACAAGTACCCTCTTCCTCAGATCGATATCTTATTCGATCAACTTACTGGAGCTCGGGTATTCTCCAAGATTGATCTCAGGTCAGGCTATCATCAGATCCGTATTCGACCCGAGGATGCACCTAAGACCGCATTCACCATGCGGTATGGGTTATTTGAATATTTAGTCGTGTCTTTCGGATTAACAAATGCTCCAGCCCACTTCACATACTTAATGAACTCGGTATTTATGGCCGAGTTGGATAAATTTGTGGTGGTCTTCATTGACGACATTCTGATCTATTCCAGAAATGAAGAGGAGCATGCAAAGCACTTGCGGATTGTGCTAACGCGCTTAAGGGAACATCAGTTGTATGCCAAATTCAGCAAATGCGTGTTTTGGTTGGAGGAAATCCAGTTCCTTGGACATGTATTATTTGCAAAAGGGATTGCGGTCGATCCCAACAAAGTCAAAGATATTTTAGAATGGAACTCACCAACTATAGTACATCAAGTTCAGAGTTTCCTTGGACTGGCTGGATATTACCGCAAATTCATTCCGGATTTCTCCAAGATTGTTAAACCTATTACGGGTTTACTGAAGAATGATACAAAGTTTGATTGGTCCTCAAAATGCAATGAAGCCTTCGAACAGCTGAAGGTATTGTTAACCATTGCTCCAGTGTTGGCTCAACCGGATATTGAAAAGTCTTTTGATGTGTATTGTGACGCATCAGGCAGTGGACTCGGATGTGTCCTAATGCAAGAGGGCCGAGTCATATCTTACACTTCACGACAATTACGCCGGCATGAGGAGCACTATCCAACTCATGATTTGGAACTAGTTGCAGTCGTTCATGCCCTCAAAATATGGCGTCATTATCTGCTGGGGAATGTGTGCCATGTGTATACGGATCACAAAAGTTTGAAATATATCTTTACCCAGTCAGAACTGAATATGAGACAATGAAGATGGCTTGAGCTAATTAAAGATTATGATTTGGAAATCCATTATCACCCAGGAAAAGCCAATGTGGTGGCAAATGCATCGAGTCGCAAAGCTTCCTGTCATTGTCTTACAGTAAGGACACCTGACACCACCCTATGTCAAGAAATGGAAAAGTTGAACCTGGGTATGATACAACACGAAACTTTGACACATTTGAAGCTTGAGTCAGTTCTTCTACAGAGAATTATTGATGCCCAAAGAACCGACAAGGGTATGAAGTGCATTCGTGAGAAAATGGAAGCCGACAAAGCAAATTGCTTCAGAAAGGATGACCAAGGAATAATCTGGTTTAAAGATCGCATAGTTGTGCCAAAAGATGCTGAAGTCCGCCAACAGATTTTGGATGAAGCCCATCATAGTCGACATTCCATTCACCCTGGAAGTACTAAGATGTATCAAGATTTAAAACAACATTATTGGTGGACAAAAATGAAGATTGAAATCGCACGCTATGTGGCAAGATGTGACACCTGTAGATGTGTCAAGGCAGCGCATATGAAGACCGCTGGACCATTGAAATATTTGCCAATCCCAACTTGGAAATGAGAAGATATTAGTATGGATTTCATTGTGGGATTGCCCAAGACAGTTAAAGGCTTTGACTCTATTTGGGTCATAATTGATCAGCTTACAAAGATTGCTCAATTTCTTCCCGTCAAAGTAAAGTATACAGTGGCCACATACGCGGAACTTTATATTGCCTGTATTCTCAGTTTACATGGAGTTCCAAAAACGATAGTGTCGGACCGGGGACCGTAATTTGTATCCAAGTTTTGGGAAGAGCTACACAAGTCCTTGGGTACTAAGTTGCTCCACAGTTCGGCATATCATCCTCAAACAAGTGGACAAACTAAAAGAGTAAATCAAATACTTGAAAATATGCTGCGGGCATGTGTCCTGGAGTTCCCACAAAAATGGTATGACTGTCTGCCCTTGGCAGAATTTTCTTATAATAATAGCTATCAAGAAAGCATTAAGATGGCACCGTTTGAAGCATTGTACGGGCGACGATGCTGGACACCCTTAAATTGGTCAGAACCTAAAGAATGGTGGTATTTCAGGCCTGACTTAGTCAAAGAAATAGAGGAAAAAGTTCAGCGGATAAGGCACCACTTGAAAGAGGCTCAAGCTCGGCAGAAAAATTATGTGGATAAACGATGCCAACCTTTGTTCTTTCAAGTCAAGGATCATGTATACCTGAAAGTATCACCAATGAAGGGTGTTAATCGATTTGGGGTAAAAGGAAAGTTGGCACCCCAATACATTGGCCCGTTTCCCATTCTTGAACAATGTGGACCAGTTGCGTACAGACTTCAACTGCCTGAAACATTATATGCACTACATAATGTGTTCCATGTATCCCAGTTGAAGAAGTTCCTTCGGATTCCTGATCGAACCATCGATGTGGTGGATGTTGCTTTGGAACCAGATTTGACTTATTCTCAACGACATCCCATTCGAGTTTTGGATCAGAAGGACAAGATCACTCGAAAAAAGGACCCTTAAGTTCTATAAGGTACAATGGAACCAGCATACTGAAGATGAAGCTACCTGGAAGACTCAAGACTTCTTGGAGAAAAATTTTCCTAGGTTTTTAGCTTCATGTAACTTGTAAGATGTGTACATCTGACTGTAAAGTTGGAATAAACCCCATACCACCCCCTGCTATGTAAGACAAATAAAGAAATAAAGATGTGACGTGTTTCCTTTTCCACTACTTACCTTAGGACCTTAAATCTCGGGACGAGATTCTTTTATGGGGGGAAGGATGTAACACCCCTTGTGTTACTGGCACTAAAACTTGAGCATGACATCATATGCATTGACATTTCATTTCGTTTGGCACACCTAGAATGCATTCACTAGGTAAAATTTCAAAACATGTGTGGTGTGGTGACCTGAAGTGTACCTAACCCTAAGGTAGGATAACCAACCCTAGGATTAGGGCATATAGGTAATAGTAAGCCAAAATGAGTAATATCTCAAAAGTCATTGGGAGTACTCAAAAGAGATCAAGAGTGATGGATTTAAGTAGCACAAAAACCCTAGAGTGCCCAAAACCCTCAAAGAAAACCCTAAATGGTACCCTAGGGGGTGAATTCAAATTCTATGCACTTTTGGACCAAAGTGCACATATCAAAGTGATAGAACATCAAAAACTAAGTAACTTTTACATTGGAGGAATTTTAAGTATTGTGGAGTAATTTGGACTTAATTGCAAAAAGACCCAAGAACCCCTAAGTAGCTAACTCTAAATTTTAGTGGAATTAGGACAACTTTGGAGCTTTGTAATTCTAAATTCATGAGAATTTTGCCCTAGGTCAATACATCAAAATTGTAGAGCCATGTTAGGAGTACAACTTTGATTAAGTGACTAAGCATTGGTGCTGTACAAAAATTGGAGATAAATGGACATGAAGATGGACTGTCAGTCACCACTGAAAACTGAAACTTGACTGACAGTGAGTTCTGCTGAACTTTGGAGTCGATTTAAGCTTAATCAAGGGAGCAAATGACCAAGGTTCCTATGGTCAAATTGGATATGGTATATTGGTGAATAACTTTGTTGTAATCCGGTTGGTAGTTCTCCACATAAAAGCTGGAGAATTTGGCCTCTCAATCTGCTCTGTCAGGCGCTCTGATGAAGGATCGCAATGGTACAGTGGTGAAGGAAAGATCTTCAGATGCATCGCACCTCGCCGCCGGTGACCCTTGCGCCCGGATTCACGTCGGCGTTGTGATTCACGCTCGGTGACATGCGGATAACAACTCTGGGAAAAAGATCTCGCGCCTGGGATGAAGTCGGGACACTCTTCTGCCCAGACGTCGTACCCACTTGCCGGCGATGTGGTCGAGCGGCCATCGCCGAGGTGTACACCGTTCGTCGCGATTGCTCCACGTCGTGACCCTTTCACCACGTTGTTGCCAGCCGTAAGAACTCAGCAGTGACCATCGTAGCTCATTAGCCATTGACCGCCACGGTAGCTCGCACCAGTAACTTCCCCCTCTCTCCGACCGCACACGTGTCTTCCCCGAATTGGACACCACCGCTGTTGATCTCTATAAATTGAGCGCTCAGCGTGCTCCGTTAGGTTGTTACACGTCCAGTGCACCAGCTCTCACCTCTGATCATCCACCATAGCGTCCCAATTTTGCTTTTCCCCCAATTCCATTTTTTGCGCCGCCGTGAACATCTCGTCGTGGCTAGCCCTCTATAGGTTAGTTCAAGCTTCTCTGCTTGATGTTCTAGCATCCATTAAACCTCCTATTGCTCATAGACCCGTTTGATTGAGCTAGACCGCACTGAATCATCAAGAACACCTCGGTTTGGTGTTAGCCGAGTTAGGGCACCGGCCATTGCGTATTCCGGTCGGTACAAGTTCGCCGGAGGGTGTGCTCATCCCTGTTCACCGTCGTGGACTTGGCGCAGTAAAGAAACAGAAATACAGGGGGCCTAAGTGGGAATGGCAAAGAGACAGTGAATAGTGGCTAGGGATTCTTTACTAGTTATTCAAACAACCGGGGTCCCCTGTGCAAAGTCGCCAGCGCGGGTGCGGACGCGTTTGCCTGGTTATGGGCCGGTCTGGGTTGGTTTGAACCCATCACTGTTCAGAGTTTTCCTTTTTCTTTTTCTGCCAGGCTTAGGAAATTTATAGTAACCTTTATAAAAATGATAAAATCATGGGAACAATTTTATTAGACTCCTAAATACCTCTAGTATTTAATAAAAATAGTTCCAAGATTTTTAGTCTCAATCATGAATTATTTAGCATTTAAAGATGCATAAGCCTAGCCTTTTAGAATTTTAGAATTAAATTGGCAGCTCCAAAAATCATAAAACTTTTTGGGTAAGCTTAATATGATAACTAAAATCCTTGGGTAAAGTTTGACATGTTTTGGACATTGTTTGCACCCAAACCCAAAACCCTAGCTTCCTAAGGTAGAATTTGCTTAATCCTAATAGAGCACTGACTCAGGAAACCCTAGTGACTCAGGTGTACCGTGAAGGAAAGTTATATTCAAGATATAACTTAGTGTGTTCCTATTGTAACTACATATTCATAGCATCACATGGGCATTCATGTATGTATATTGCTATGCCTAGAAAACGAAGAAGAAGTGATTGTCGAAGAAGAAACTGCCCCACCATCTGAAATTCCACCTGTCGAGAACAGTTTCTACTTTGATATTTGTGGAACAGATCCCGAGTCTCCTACAACACAAGGCAATCCCCGGTGCAATTACCCCTTTCCTTGTTGTTTTAAACTCTTTATCACTTGAAATGATGCATTAGGTGATAGGAGTTGAGTGATAAACTATTGCTGCATTTCCTTCCTTGGAACTGTTTACCATTCCTTGATACATGTTTTACTTAAAAGTTTTCTGATGCTTAGTCTTGCCTTAGAAAACAAAATGAATTGTTTTAAACAAAGATGATGCTTCATATGGGAAGGGAAGTTTTCAAAAAAAGACTTGATGGTGGATCCATCATGGCAGTGATGGGTTCAACATCGGAAAAGATGTACCTCTATCAGGTACCAAACTTTGGGATTTTAAATGATAAAGATGAGACCGGGCGGGTGACTTGCACGAGAAGGAAGTCTCAGTGTAGTGTCTCGTTCTGAGTCGATTAAGAACCGTGTCGATGTAGGCTTGCTGATTGAGGACCTTTTAACTGGCCACATGCCTCGTCATGGGTAAGCTTTGCCTCGGGCAAACCAATACCAGAAAGGCCAACACGCAATGGGAGTGGAGAGATGGCGGTAGTAGCATGTACCCTCCGTGGCAAGAGGCTGGACGGTGGTGTATATGTGCTCTCGGTTGGCGTGAACCCGGTCTGGTCTTGAGAAACCCGGTGGCAAGTTGGCATATGCAAGGGTTAAGTGCTACATATGTCGTGTGGTTGGAGATCCCCAGCTGGGTATTAATCGATTTGGATCGCTATTACTTCTCGGATATGAAGACTTGGTCACTGCCCTACACGTAGCAATCCAGTAATGTGAAGGGTTGATAAAAGATGGCTAGCATAGGCCAAGTGTTTGAACTAGCACAGAAAGAACTCTAGATGGAGGTAATGACTTAACCTAAAGATAAAACTGGATTTTTAAGGATCCACTATTAGTAAGCATTTCTGCAAACAGAGTCTTTGATGCTTGAATAACCTTACCTTGACTCCCTCAAGCCAGCATATCCTTGAGAGTCTTTTTCCTTTGTCGGGTAAGACTTGCAAAAGTACACTCTGTACTCAGGGTTTTCGAACCCATGTTGTTGTAGGTGAGGAAATAGCGGAGTTTTGTTGTTTCTGTTCAAATGTGGTACCAAAAGAGGAGCCAAATCCGTGGTTGTGGGTGTGGGAGGATGCTTGCCTCCCAGTTTGAAAACACTAAACTTTTGTGCGGGAGGGTGTTTTGCCTCTCTGGTTTGTAATAATACTTTATGCACTCTTAACACCCGATATTGTAATAATACTCTCTCTATATATATTTTATGAATGTAAATTAAGTATTGTAATCTGCTTCCGCTTATTCTTTCCTCCGATGTGATGTAATTTCTGCGTGATGGGTGAAGGGCTCTTGGGCGGTATGATGTTGATACAGAGGACCAAACTTGTCAAGTGATTATGTGCATCTATATAGTTGTCCGAGGTCCTTAGGACAAGGACATCTGTAGGTGGGCCTAATACCTTGGGAGGTTCCGTGACACCGCCCAGCGTAGAAGCTTCAGTCGAAGGGTCTTTGGTGTCATCCGCCGAGAAAAGAAATCCGGCTGAGCTGCAGCCTTAACATGTTCACAACCGGTTTTCTCTAAGGTCGTCGTGACCCCTCGTGCGCCAGCGAATGCACAGAAGTCTCCCCAGTCACTTAAAATTTCATCAAAGGCTTCAACTTCTCCGCTGATCCACTGGACGACACCATCGGGGTCACCACGGATGAACTTTTGCTCGGAAAAATATGCTCCCACCTTTACAAAACTGTTCTTTAGAGTTTTGGTGCATTCTAAGGATAGTTCGTAGCATCTCTCTTTGGAGTCGCGGAGCTGTTCAACATTCTTTTATACCCTTAATCTTTCAATTTCGCTTATCTCGTGCTTCGCCATTGCAACTTCAAATTTTTCGCTCGTTTCTACAAGCTTTTTTTTAAATCTTCAACTTCGGCTTTGTGAGCTTCGGCTTGTGCACTAAGTTTGGCTTCGCTAGTTTTCAGCCTGACCACTAAGGAAAATAATATCTTATCTTTCTCAATAGCTTCGTTCCTTAGTGTAATGACTTCTGACCGAAGATTCCCAAGAGATATTTGATAGCTCTCGCCTTCTGCTTCCTTTTGGGCCTTTAAAGCCTTACTTAGAATCAAGCCCTAATAATAAAAAATATATGAGAACATAATGATAGCAAGAAAAGATACAAGTATAGTTTATTTTACAAGAAGAAAGTATATGCACCTTGAGGCTATTATAAGCAAGGCTATCTGCAAGATCATTCTTCGACATTGCAGATAGGCCGAGTTCAAGCTTCGGGTAGCCCATATTTTTCATCATTTCTTGGCAGACAGAGATCTCTTCATTGTCTGGCAGACAATAAAGGAAATCGTCCTTGTCATTACCATTGTACACCAAGGATCCTTGGGGGTACTTTAGATCCTTGGCATATTGTCTTGCTTCGGCAATCTGCTCCTCCGATAATTGCTTCCCTAAACCATGTCGCACAATGAACTCCAGCTCTTCGGTAGGTGCTCCAGGAGCAGGAGACATGGATTTCTCAGGGGCACCCTCTTTTTCCAGGATTAGTGGTGCAATTTCTGAAGGTATTGCTTCGGCAGAAACTGAGGGTCCAGCCTCAGAAACAGTTTACGCCATGCCAGCATCGTTAGATTTCTTTGAAATTTCACCTTCTGTGCTAGGCACTTCAGCAGAAGCAGCAGTTGTTGTCTTCACAGATTCCATAACAGCGTCTAGCACGCTGTCCATTCTCCTTTTCCTTGGAGTTGTTGTAGGGATCTTTGATGGCTTCGACAGTTCCGTTGCGCATGGTGGACCCAAGGCTTTCAACTGCTCTGCCGCCTTCTCCAGTTTCGGCTCTTCAGCCGGTTCTGTCCTAGCTTTCACCGGCACAAAGTGACTCGACTCAGACACAGAAGCAGACCCTTCAATTAGCTTCGGCACCTCGGCCATCTCAATGTGCCTGGGTCGACGCGTCAAAACTTTAACCTTTTTTGACTTCAGCGCGCTAGAAGTCGCCGAAGTAGCAGTTTTTCTCTTCTTTCCTTGCTTTCACGAAGGATAACAGTAGTCTGGATATAAAAATCTGATGACATCGAATACCCTGTTCATCCTCTTTGTGCCCCGAGCTCTAAAGGCTGTTGTCATGGCACCATCTTCGGCCTTCGAATATGCTCCAAGCAATTCATCACTAGTCACCTCTATGGCATCTAGTCAGTCGTCATTTGTTTCATCAAATTGGTTCCTATACCTGAAGGTATACTTCAGGTAGACTAAACCACCTTGGCTAGAGCCAGCAGTAGTCTCCTTCGGCATTTCCCACCCATCTACAAGTGGCCACACTCTATAAGCAATGTGCTCCTGCACTAAGTCCCTTGTGCCTATGTAAGTACACACTATATCGAAAGCCGCCTGTCATGTTTGTATATCATTTCCAAGGGCAGTGGCTGACCTCCTATTGCCGAAGCAAGATCATATAGGACATTGAATGATCCCTTTTAAATCCTCCCTTTGACTTAGGTCATTCTTCACGTAGAACCATTCCTGCATCTAGGACCCAGGCCATCTCTATCGAAATGTGGGAATTGGGTAGCTCTTCTCAGACCGAGGAATGAAGCTGTAACAACCAAAGTTGTTGTGATACTGCTCCTTTCCGGTAGCCTTCGCCTCATATGACAACTCATGGATGTTGCAAAAGCATCTTGCATCTGGTTCTAGTCCTTGGCTCCTCATGGCCCATATAAAGATCCCCACTTTAATGATGGCCTCGGGAGTAAGTTGATGAAGGTAAATTTCAAAGGTTTTCAGAACCTCGACCAACAATTTGTCTAGGGGGAACCGAAGTCCCGCTTTCATGAAGCTTCTGTTAACTACCACTTCATCAGCTTTGGGAAGAGGAACATTATTCTCTCCTCCGGCCCTTACGATTGAGATATCACGAAAATACCTCCCCCTCATTGCATCGATCTGCCCTTGTTTAATAGTTGATTTTTCGAAGACAACATGGCTTGGTCTCCAGGACCGATCTTCGACATCTTCATTTCCACTTTCTACATCAAAACTTTCACTATCGCTGGAGTTTTCAGATATTCTAGCCAACATCTCATTTGCAATCTTCTCTGTGTTGGTTTTCTCCATAGCTTCGTAAAATCCGGCTAGTGCCGGATCAACAACCTTCTTTTCATCAGCCATTTGGTCGATGGTTGCTAGAATGTCGAAGCTTAAAATCTAATTGAACTCGATGAGCCAAGAAAGGTTAAAATGACGAGTGCAATGTAAGCAACTAAAATAGCACGAAAATACTCACAATGCAGGCTCTTATTTATATGTTCAGAACCCCACAGTTTGGTGGGTCCTGCAGGTCAGTGTAATTCGCTATTCTAGCGAAGGGAACGTGTTTTTTCAGACCTTTGGCTAAAGGCCTTCGTTCACATCGCAGTCTAAATTTGTTACAAAGAAACAAATCAATAATGCGAGGGGCTACTATTGGGGGCCTTCTCCTTCCGAAGGTCCTAAAAAACATAATTAACCATTTGTTTTCAGCATAAGCTATTACAGGAAACTTCGTCTTCAAGATACAAGCTTCTCCCTTATGATGAAGGCACACAAGATGAAGACATCTAAAGAGGATAAGAATACGCCGAAGCTATCACCAGATGGATAGCTTCGACTCGCAATGAAGATGATGAATAATGATGATGATCGAAAGAGGAAAAGACTACTTAGTCCTTAATAACTTGTATTACGATCATGTGTAAATGTCGAGGACATAAATGTACTTTTCTCAGGCTGTGTCCCGTGCCTATACATAGATGAACACTAACACTGTACTGTTCACGCTGGATTGTAATCACTCTCCTGCATTCTCGCCTTCGAGCAAGCCAAAGGTATCAATGTAAAGTCAATACTGTTGAATATTCATTTACATTTCATGGAACATGAATATAAATGAATTAATGAAGATCCAGCCTTCATCTTTATCCTTTCGCATTTCCATTCATACATTAAGTAATGAATGTTTGTCTTTTGTGATCTTCGTCTAATGAGTATTATCTCCATGTGGAGATAATGCTTCGGAAGATGAAGATCCTTAATCCTTAACGATTGTGTTGCTTTGTTCTTGATTCATAGCATTTGAGAACGAGTGACCAACAGTAGATTATTTAGATTGAAACTTAGCCTTTGCGGTAGAGATAGCAACACTTAGACAAAACCTAAATTACAGATTCTAGTTTGATTATTTGCATAGGTATTTCTCTAGGGATTTATTTGTGGCCTAGTTTAGAAAGAATTTTTAGAAGTCCTAATTCACCCCCCTCTTAGGCGTCACTGTTTCCTTCAATGGCGAACCTCCCAAGTTCACCTTCAATGAGTTCCTTCTTTGTGATCATCATCATAGTGTGCCCCTCATGAGAAATCTTGAGGGTGTCCCATATCTCCTTTGCATTGTCCAAGCCACTAACTTTATTGTATTCTTTCCTGCATAGAGAAACTAGAAGCACAGGAGTAGCGTGGGCATTTTATGAATCATTTATTGCATGTAAATAGCATTGTAGTTCTCATAATCACTATCTAAACCATGAATTCCATTTTCTACTACGTCCCAAATACTAGGATGAAGAGAAAATAAATGGCTACACATTTTATGGCTCCACCAAGAATAATCCTCCCCATCAAAGTGAGGAGGCTTGCCAAGAGGAATAGAAAGCAAATGTGCATTTGAATTGTAAGGAATGCGACAATAATTAAAAGATGTTTTACAACAATTGTGTTTGACTGTCTTTTTCTTTGAAGAAGAGGAGTCGTTGTCCTCCTTTGGTGAAGATGAAGAAGCATCGCTATCGTAGTAGACGATCTTCTTGATGTCCTTCTTATTCTTCCCGTCCTTCTTCTTGTTGTTCGAACCCGAGTTGACGGGCTTGTCTCCCTTGGGTTTGTTGTTGATTGTCTCATTCTTATCTATCACCTTGCCCTTACCTTTAGCGTTGTCGCTAGCCATCATTTCGGGTTGTTGGACCCAACGTAAGAGCCCAGCTCTAATACCAATTGAGAGCACCTAGAGGGGGGTGAATAGGTGATCATGCAAAATAGACTTAAAATAATCCAAACTTGGTCAAAAAATGAAGTTAGTGTATATCAAACCAAGTTTGAGAGAGGAAGAAGAGAGACAATGTTCCCTTCATTGGATTGCTCTTCCAAGATATGAATGATTCTAAGAGCAATATCACAAGTGAAGTTAGGAACTTAGGAAGAAGGAAAAATCACAATAGATAAATGAGACACGAGACAACGATTTTATCTCGTGGTTTTGCCCAAGCCTACATTCATGTTGTGGTGTCCTTATTTGGACAAGGGTTGTAATCGACCCCTCTCAATTGATCTAGAGATCAAACTTGAGTGCCACAGTTTTTTTCCTTATATTAGTATTCCCGTTTGTGAGGAATCTTCACAACTTGGAGTCTCTCATAGCCTTACAAAGTGATCAAAATCAAAACTTAGAGTAAGGGAGGGAGACAGAATACGCACACAAAAACACAATGCAGCAACACACACAAGAAAAAGCAAAAGAAACGAGCGCAAGAACACAATATTGCAATTATAACTCAAAATTGGCGCTCTGATCTGACTAAAACCACTGGAATGCATGGTCACAGAGGTTTCAAGTGTTGGTGTGATCTTGATGCTTGGGTATTGGATGAGGCACATAGGAGTCCCTTTTATAGCCCCAATGGGCCTAAGAGTCGTTGTAATCATCATATGGAAGCCCAAAAACTTCTCTGTCTGCGGGCGCACTGGACCGGGTCAATGCGCCCCTAGTCTGGGATCTGATTGGTGTCTTTCCTTAAATTGACGGACACCGGACCGAGTCCATGCACCATCGGACCGGTTGGTGATGTCATCTAGCCGTTGCGTCGAGAGGAGCCATTCGAGAAGTGATCTGGTGGCATACCGGGCCATGAACAATAGTGGTCCGATGAATTTTAAAATAAAATTCCCGAGAGCGCACTATTCACGTACCGAGTGATCCGGTGCACCACAGACTCAGTCTGGTGCGCCAGCTGGCCTGATGCCTAAGTCCAGGCCCCACACGAGGCCTTCCAATCATATTTTCTACGGTATAAACTCGTTATGAAAAATGAACTCATTTCGCAAGGGGCTACTTTTGAGTGCCTATATTGTCGAAGATCCTTAAAACCCTTCATTTGCAGGTTGAAAGACAATATTGCCTCTATGATACATGTAACTCATACGTGTAAACTTCGTGGGCATACTTGTAATTTTGTACGAAGTTGTACCTTTCCTATATAAATAGAGGAACAGTGCCATGCATAAATTCACCTTTCGAGGGCCCATAGCTTCGTTTAACTCAGCCTTCGAAGTACCTTCGAGATATCTCTCGTGTAAAGCTGAATGTACATTTGTAATCACATGTTATATTACAAAAGATGAGATGATAAGTGCTAAGACATAAAGATGAGTAACATGTTTTACTCTTTCTGTTCCTTTCTTATACTTATTGTCACATGTTTATTCCCATCTTATATCTTATCCCTTGAATTACACTTCGAAGAAGGTTGCAACCTTTTAACTTGTGTTGCCTTGTTTTTTATACCAAATAGCAATCAAAAGCAAGTGACCAACAATATCCACAACACCCCTACACACGAGCACCATTATGATATTTGTCCTCACCACGAAAGAGGTTCATTAAATTTCCATGAGGCCACTTTTCATATACTTAGATGGACCCACAATTTATAGACACAATGGTAATTATAACAAGGAGACAACATTCTGAGTGGCAAAATACCAATTATATCCCAAGCAGCTAATAACCATCCCGGTGTAGGTGAGAGAGAGAGGAAACCAAACAAAGAGTCTAGTTGCAATTTGTATGACACGCTGACAACTGGCCGTATACACCACATAAGGCTTTGTTCGGTTATAAGGGATGAAATCCCACCATGGATTTAATCTAGGTCTCCCATACCTCACACTCAATCCCATGGTGGGATTAAATTCATCATTTAATCCATGTATCTCTCAAAGCTAGTTATTCTTGATCCATGGATTATAATATAAACTTGTGCAATATTTTCATAGATTTATTCCATACCTAATAAGCTATGGATAGAATCCATGCCTTCCATAGTTATCCAAGATGGGTTTAACCAAATAAAAAAATTTGAATAGGCTTGGATTATTTTGGGGCATGGATTGATGGATTTAATTCCGATCCATTCTAATTCAGAGTTGGATTGGTGTAAACGAACAAAGCCTAAATGATAAAATGTTACCATGAAATGAGAGGGTATAAAACTCCAGTGAATTACTTAGAAAGTTTAGGAACTTAAAACTGACTAGGCCTATACAACACACATGTATGAGCCTAAAATGCATTTGGATTTTTATTAATTGATCCTTCACTACACAATCTTGATTTGCCTAGTTTCAATCTCTGGGGGTTCCAACTCTAAGAGAATGTTTGAATGCACTAGAGCTAATAATTAGTTGGCTTTGCTAGTAGAATTAGCTAGCTAATTTGCTAAAAGTAGCTAATAGATGAACTATTAGCTATATTGTTTGGATGTCTTGAGCTAATTTTAGCAGCTAACTATAGGCTCTAGTGTATTTAAACACCCCTAAGTTCTAGTTTGGGTACTCTAATATTGACTAATCCACATGTATTAAGGTGTATTGGGGTGTAACTTAAACTAATTTATACATTAATCCACCTCAACACATGTGGATTGAGATCAATACTAGAGTACCCAAACAAAACTTAAGGCTATGTTTGGATAGTCTAATATTCAACCCAATACAAATGGTTTGAGATAGATTGGAGTGTAAATTATAATTTACACCCTAATCTCCCTCAACACATATGTATTGGGTGTGAATACTAGATATCTAAACAAGTCCTAAGAATGCAAGCACACCTCTAATCGGTGGCTCACTGAATCACTACGACCCTACTTGATGCATTGTAATAGGACCCTTCTTAATGAGTAGTTTTATCTTATCTATTTCCTTTGTTGTGCTTTAGATATCAAAACTCTGGAGTCAGGAATATGAACCGTTTTTCAGGAAATAAATTATATACTTTCTTGCTCCGTCCTAAAATAGTATTTATTTTAGCTCTTAGGAGGTATTTGGTTTCTAGGGACTAACATTTAGTCATTACATTTTATTCCATATTAGTTTCTAAATCATCAAATATGAAAACTAAAATAGAGTTTTAGTTTCTTTATTTGGCAATTCAAGTACTAACATGAAATAAAATGGATGGACTAAAAATTAGTCCCTAGAAACCAAACATCCCTTACTTTTTATGTCTATATTGGAATGGATGATGATATATCCAGACACATATATAAAACACATACATTAAGTGTTATATGAATCTATTAATTATCTAAAAAAATTAATTTGAAAAAGATACATTATTATTTTATCACTTTTGATGTATGTAAGTAATTATTGTCTTGCAAGAGTAGAGAGCATTAAATACGAATATGTTTTTTTTTCTCCAGGGTTAAATATGGATAGATATGGGTCATACGGAAAGCATGACTTATTATGATAGATTGGTAGTTTAATCCTCTTGCTCAACTTAAGCCTGGTACATGCGTGTGCTCTGGAGTCTAGATTCTGGCCAATCAATGTAAGTCATCAGATTAGCCTGTTTGGCGAGGCAGGCGAGTAGGCGACCATCCAACCATCTGGCCGATAGAGCGTTTGTTTTAACTTAAAAATCAGATTATGATGTCAGAATCGGTTTCTGATAGTTAAACTTTTCGTTTCTCAGCCTATTTTTAGTGAAAATTTTCATAGATCTTAAATTTTATGGACTCTTTATCTTTCTTCGCAACCTAAGCTTTGTAATATGTAGATTTCTCTATAATCAAATTCTCCCAATTCAGACTTGAAAAAGCTTATCAGAAAAAAAACTTAGGGTGTATTTGGTTGAGCGGGAGAAAAATAGAGAGGCTTTATTTTTATCATTTTGGATGTTTGGTTTTCAACAAAAGATGAGCGAAATAATTCCTGAAGTCTACATATGAAAATTTAATATAAATAGTTGAAATGCTTCCACTGCACAAAAGCAATTGGACTTGAGGGCTCTTTCGAATGCGAGCGTTTTCCTCCCTCTCCTACTCTCTACACTTATTACGGATCTCCAACCAAACATAAAACGAGGTGACTCTACTTTATTCTACTTTTCAACTAAACAAAGATTGAAAGATCTTTATTCTATTTAACAAACATAGAGATAATCTATTCTAATTGACTCTTCAACCACCGCTCCCAAGAGAGTAGAGGTTCACACGAAAGTCCAGCCGGACACCGCGGCTCCCACCTTGCCTCTCGCCTCGGCCCCGATCCCTCGCGGTGAAACGGAGTTATTACGGAGTTTTCTGACGGCAGTAACACATGACACGCTACTACGTTCTGACGACTCGCCGACACCGGGCCCGAGAAACTAGCTGAACAAAAAGCGTAAGCCTTGTAATTATTTTTGAACGTAATGGCAGGAGCTCTGCCTCTCAATTAAGAAGAATGGAATTGACCCAGTTTTAAGGAAAACCGGGCCCAAAACCTACACAGAGCGCACAGTAGAAAAACCGGCGAAGGAGCTAACAAACAACCTAGACAACGACAGTCCCCACACACAGACACATCTAGAGTCATCGTTGCCAAGCTCAAAAAGAGACGAGCAGCTCCGACTTCCCAAGACGAGCCGCACACTGCCAAAGCAACTCGACGACGCTTACATCCAGACATCGACGCAAGGAATAAGACCGCGGCGCGCCATCGTTGCCAAGCCTCAGCACACCCACACGAGGCAGCTCCGATTCTTCACCACGAGCAAAGACCCACAACGCCGAACCCCGGGAGCGAGCAGACGCCAAAAGCGACAAAGGCCCGAACACCATCGAACCAAGCGGAGTGACAAAGAGCCTCCACAACACGGACGAACACACAAACTGGAGGTCTCCTGTGCCGCGCCTTCAAGAAGGAGAAACGACGTCGAAAAGCCGTCGCCGCCCGCCTGGTACAAACCAAGCAAAGTTTCCTCCGAAGACCTAGCAGAGCAGTGTAGATCGCCAGCAGCAAGGAGAAAGCTGAAGGGTCAGCCACGCCGATGTCACCCCGCCAAGCCGTCGCGTGATGTCATCTTCTGCCGCCCACCGACGCACCAACCCACCAGCCCCAACCCTCAGAGCCCCAACGCCGGTCGAGCACCAGCGAGAGACCTCAAGAAGGCCGAGGCGAGGGTTCCCGCATGGGGCGAGAGGTCCAAAGACGGCACCCTCAATAGGGTAAGGGTGGCGCCCACGGGCGTCACCGCTGTCCACCCAGAAGCGAGCATGGCTTTCGCCGGAGGACCTCCCACCACACGCCCCAACGCACGGAGCCAGCCGGCCCTCGCGCCGCACCTCGCGCCGGCCATCCCTGGCAGCAGCCGCTGCGCCGCGCCAGAAGCGCTGGCATGCGCACAACCGCAAACGCCGCCGGGGCCACTACTGCCCACATGCTGACGCCACACACCACCACTGAGGAGCCAGATCCTCTGCTCCTCGACGACGCACGGTTGTCGCCCCGTCCACAGCAGTAGTCTAGGTCGTGAGGGGAGGGGCGGCGAAGAAGAGAGCGCCACCCCACAGCGCCTACACGAGCCCCAAACCGACGCTGCTGCCGACGCAAACCCCACCTGCCGCCAGCGCCACGCGCCCATGTCCCCTCGCCCGCTGCCGCCAGGAAGCCGTCGAGGCCCTCGCCGGCCCTACCGCGCTGGAGAAGGGACGAGGAGGCGGCGGTCTTGACGGCGTCCAGCTCCACGTAGCACGACGCCGGCGCCACGGCAGCCGGCAGCTTGAAGGAGCCGGAGAAGTGCAGCGCGGCCGCGGCGGGCATCCGCTAGCGCTGGGCCGCCGCCCTGCTGCCGCGGAGGATCTTGGAGAGCAGGAGCTGGAGGATGCCGCCGGCAGCCTGCTGCCGGGCGGGCTTCAGCTCGGCCGCCTTGTTCTTCTTGAAGCAAAATCGCCCCGCCGCCACCTTCCTTGGGTCGCGCGGACATCCGGCGGCGCCCTCCGGTGACGGCGAGGTGGGCTGGAGTGGAGGGAGGGGGCGGCGGCGGCTAGGGTTTTGGCCGCCCGTGTCGCCCCAGTGGGAGGCGACCGAGCGGGACAGGAAACGATAGTTCTTGTCCTCTGCAGTTTGGAAAATAGAATGCCTTGTAATTATTTCGGTACGCAAAAAACGCAGCCCTTCACAGTTGAGTATTGTTGGGCACAACCGCACAGGTCCAGCGCTGCAAGGTAAGATGACTGAAGGCGCGATGTGTTCCAACGGTCCACCTCGACCCTCGGCTCACCGTCCAGGCAGAGCAACCGCCTAACCAAGATGCGGAGCTCAGTGATCAACCGGCCGACGGCTATGATCTTCTTCGCGCCCCGCTTTCCCTTATAGAGGACCATCTGAACCGTTGGATCGAAGTATAAATAACGACGGACACGCAAGACCGATCCCTCTATTTGTTCGCACGTCTTTCGTGTCACCTCCCCCGTTTGTTACCCCGAGAAGGCAAGCCGAGGCGGAGCCGGAACGGGAAGGCGCCGAAGCGTTCGCGGTCGCGGCTTCGCGATTTCGGGTTTGTTGTTCGTTCTCTCTCTCTCTCCGTCCGAACCCCCCATATTCTCTGGGCTAACCCTAGCCCAATGCAGCAGGAGGATCGCCTTTGAGAGCTTGCGCTGGGTGGTGGTGGTGGAGCGGCGGCGAAGATGACGGCGCCGCGCGGTGGCGGAGATGAGCCGCCGCCGTCTTCGGCTGCGGCGGGGCACGCCGCGGGGAACGAGCCAGTGACGCCGACTTCCGCGCTCGTGTCGGGACTCAACCGCCGCGGGTCGAGGGGTGCGGGCATGGCCACCTTCTCGATGGAGGTCTTCGACAACGAAGTCGTCCCATCCACGCTCAACAGCATCGCGCCCATCCTGCGCGTCGCGGCCGAGATCGAGCACGAGCGCCCCCGGGTCGCGTACCTATGTATGTGCATTCTGCTCTCAGGAATTACTGTGGCGCACTCGCATGCAGTTTTGACGCGTTTGGTCTGATTTTTGCGACAAAATGAATTAATCGAACGCTCCCGATGAACTTTTAGCTAACCTGGTTATCTGCTTTGAACTTTTTTTGTTCGTGCGTTTCGACAAGTTTATTCTGAGATTTTTGGGGGCACACATGCACGCCTTGGTTCGTGATTTTCGAAAAGGTTGTGCTGAATCGTTGTGATCATCCGTATCTGTTCAAACAAAGAGTTGACGTGTTTCTCTATGTTGGATGAACTCATGAACATATATTCATGAACATATATGTGAATTGATGAACGATAAATTGTGCTAATTTAATGTTACATTGACGTGGTTGTTGAAAATATAAGTATAATAATTTTTATTGTTAAATTAGTTTGAAATTAACTAAAAATTAATTATTATGTATATATTTTTTCTTCTGTTCTAGCTCGCTAGCAAAACGAATCAAGTCGAGCTAACTCTATGACTTGTTAACTTAACGAGTCGAGACGAGCTAGCTCATTATTCAGCCCTCTCTACAGACTTCTCTGGTTTTGCCACGTCTCCATGCTTCGGAAAGGAAATTTCGGAGTATGTTAACACCCGTACGTATCATAGCTCGTTTTCTATATGACCAACCGTATATAATAAGCATCAATTGCAATAAGCATCAATTGTTTGTTTCGGGGGCAATTTTGTCTTTCAGAACACAGATTATTTGCAATATGCATCAATTGTTTCCAGTCAGATTCGTGTTACTGGAATACAGACTTTGATAAATAGGTGTGTACATTTATGTTATGTACTGGGCTGGGCCTCAGAATACGCAAGCATACAGATGGGCTAGGTAAGCGGGCTTTCGGCCCATGGGAACAAAGGACTGGCACTGGTACTACAAGACGTAGCGGCTGACATAGCAAATGGGGCATCGACGAACATGAAGCACAAAGGCTACATACTCTTCTTGCTCCCCGAACTCTGACGCCCATCCGATCCCCTGTTTGTTCTCCCTCCAACTCTGTTTCTCTAATCCGATTTTCCTGCTATTGCTGCTACCCAGTCTCTATCTCTAGTTCTCCTCAGATTTAAATCGTATCCAAGTTTGTGCCCAGTTTTCCTCACACTCCATTGTTATGGATTCGGTCTGTGGAGTTTTATAACAATTTTGTTTTGTTTAAACCGTACTATATGGTGCCCATGATCGGTTTGACTAGAATAGTGTATAGTTACTGGAATTAAGACTTGGATAATGGACTGCAAAATAGATGCTAATTGTTAACCTTTTTGCTGCCTTCATCTTGATACATAGTTTCGTTGTGAAATTAGGTCGGTTCTATGCATTTGAGAAGGCACACCGGCTGGATCAGAACTCCATCGGCCGTGGCGTTAGGCAGTTCAAGACAGCTCTGCTCCAACGTCTTGAAAAGGTGAGACACACTATTGTTCCATTTTGCCTTGCATGCTATAGTGTACGTGGTGTTCTCCTTCTTTGGTTTTATCCATTTGCATGCTATAGCGTACGTGGTATTCTCCTTCTTTGGTTTTATTCATTTCAGTTTGGTTGCTTCTTGTTTTTAGCTTGCCAGTAACCTTATTTGGCTTGCATGTTTTGTAATCTGTACTCTGCTGTCAAATTTGTTACAGTTGGATAATAATTCTGAAAATATTAATTGGTGTATTAGTATATCATTAATATATGTGTCTCTGTGAGCCTCAGAAATGGAGGTACATTATGTTGGAAAACAAGCCATATAGAGAACAAGTGGCTTGCTAGCCTTTTAATTTTGACTAGAATGGAAAGCTTGCTCAAACCAAATACCATATTGGTTGGGCCTGAGGACATGATTTTTCAAGATTGGTGGAGCAATGCCGAAGGCCAGGTTCCTAAAGAGAAGAGAAAAGGTTTTAACACGTTGGTAATCCTTGTGGCTTGGTGGCTGTGGAAACATCGAAACACTTGTGTCTTCGAGGGAGCTTCCCCGAGCATTAGAGATATCCTGCAGCACATCCACGAGGATGCTACGCTGTGGGGTATGGCCGGGGCTAGAGGGCTTAGGGGCTTATGGCCTTAAGTCTAGGAGGACCTGCTGTTGTGTCATAGATAAGGGATGAGTGTGTTTCTGTATTTGTGTTTTCGACCTCCGTAAGGAGTCGTCTATACCCCGGTCTGTTCTTAGACCTTTCTCTTTCTTAATATAAATTTTACGCAGCTCTCCTGCATGTTTCGAGAAAAAAAAACTTACACAACTTGCTCTTGAACTCAAAGATCTAACCTGAGAATGTATTTTTTTTCACTCTTTTGCAATAAAACAGGATAATAGCCCTAGTCTTGCTAAGCGCGTGAAGAAAAGCGATGCTCGCGAAATCGAGAGTTTTTACCAACAGTACTACGAGAACTATGTTCGTGCACTTGACAAAGGGGAACAAGCTGACAGGTAATTCCCACGTTTCCAACCAGAGCTCCCCAATGTATATATAAATCTAATCCTACTTATGCGCACCATGTCCCATGTCAATGTCTCACGTGCAGGGCTCAACTTGGGAAGGCCTACCAGACTGCCGGAGTCCTCTTTGAGGTACTCTGCGCCGTCAATAAAAATGAGAAAGTCGAGGAGCTCAATCCTGAGGTTTGTGTTTGCCATCTATCCTAATTAGTTCTATTGCAATGTGTCTACTATCTAATGAGTTTCTCTAATATTCCCCTGCACAGATTATTCGCTTGCACAAGGATGTGCAAGAGAAGAAAGACATCTACACACCATTCAATATCCTGCCCCTTGATGCTGCCAGTGCATCCCAGTCCATCATGCAGCTGGAGGAGGTATGTACAATCCATAACTGTGGAACATGTTTCCTCTAAAAGAATAACGCTATTGTACTGATTTAATGAAATAGTGTAATATTAGCAGATCAAAGCAGCAGTTGCAGCCCTCCGAAACATTCGAGGCTTGAATTGGCCTTCAACATTTGAGCCGCAGAGGCAGAAGGGTGGTGACCTTGATTTGTTGGATTGGTTGAGAGCTATGTTTGGCTTTCAGGTCTTCTGGTTCTATTTCAATTTTCTTGTTTTTTTATCATTAATGGGAATTTTGGTCTGGTGCTACTGTAGATAGATATGTATCATTTTGGTCATATTCCTAGTCAAACCTGGTTGCATTTGTATCTAACATTTAGTTTTCTTCTTATGTGCAGCGAGATAGTGTGCGGAATCAAAGAGAGCATTTGATTCTCCTCCTTGCTAATGTCCACATAAGGCTTGAGCCAAAGCCCGATCCACTCAGCAAGGTTTGCGCTTTCAGACAATTCATTTTGGTGGCTTGACCATAAGAATGTGAAAAGTCTGATATATTATGCCTATTCTTCTGTTGTCGAACTTGTATTGTGTTAGCTACAAACATTCTGTGATACTGGCAATCATATTAACTGAGTTTTGAAATAGCTGCATATGAAATGTGAGGTGATTATTGACTAGTTGCATTTTATCAGTCCAAACACACATAGACACATTACACAATAGATTGAGTTTTTGATTGCATGCATGCATGCGCCTCAAGTGCATTACTAGAGAATACTAACCAAGGCCTTTGTTTTCCAAGCCTCTCAGTTAACTGGAATTGTTCTGTATCCTTCAAACAGCTTGATGACCGAGCTGTCGATGTGGTGATGACTAAGCTATTCAGCAATTACAGGAAGTGGTGCAAATTTTTGTCACGGAAGCATAGTTTAAGGTGTAATATTCCTTACAATTGTTATCTGAGGAAAAAAAATACTCTTACTGCAAATGGTACTGATGATGTCGTGACTGTAGATTTCCACAAGGCGCACAACCACAAGAAATTCAGCAACGGAAGATTCTATACCTAGGTCTTTATCTTCTTATATGGGGTGAAGCAGCAAACATCAGATTTATGCCGGAGTGTCTTTGCTACATCTTCCATAATGTATGGTACACTTTTTTACTTATCATATTTTGAGGCAAACCTCATTGCAATGAAGTTTATACATCGTGACATGCCATCTTCGATTTGCTCAGATGGCATATGAGCTGCATGGTTTGCTAGCTGGAAATGTTAGTATTGTGACTGGGGAGAATATCAGGCCGTCTTATGGTGGGGATGAGGAGGCATTCTTGAAGAAAGTGGTTACACCTTTCTATAGAGTCATCAGAAAGGTACTTTGATAAATCATCACTGAAAAATGAGCAGTTTTTTTTGTTAAATACGGATAATTGTGATTATTTGCAGGAGGCAGGCAAATCACAACATGGGAAGACACCACATTCTGCGTGGTCTAACTATGATGACCTAAATGAGTACTTCTGGTCTGTTCACTGCTTTATTTTCTTAGTACATATCTACTCCTTCGTGTTTTTTAAAGAAACGGAAGGGGTAGCCCCCTACTGGTTAAAATATATTAATAATAGAAGCAAAAGGAGTTTGTAAGCAACATAATTCATGAAGCATAAAGGGACACAAAGAATATTAAAAGGATCACAATGTATTGCGTGTAACAAGTCCTACTCCATTCACTCAGGACATCTGATTGTTTCTCGCTTGGGTGGCCTATGCGGGATGATGGTGACTTTTTCAAATCCGTGCATGATTCAAGGCCTGTAAAAACGGTACAAATTTGATATTCGTATGTGTTCTGTCAATATTTCTTGACAACAAATTTGATTGGGATTGCTTTGTGACAAACTTTATTTGTAGGCTGGAAGCTCACCACAAAAGGATTCCACGAAAAGTACAGGGAAGACAAATTTCGTTGAAACTAGAACATTTTGGCACATCTTCCGAAGTTTTGACCGAATGTGGACTTTCTACATTTTGGCTCTACAGGTACTATACTGAAATTGTATATGGATGTTCTTTTATCTTGATTACAGTTTGACACCTGCTAATCTTCTAGTATCTTATTTAACAGGCAATGCTGATTTTTGCT
Organism: Zea luxurians; assembly: GCA_029449295.1. Classification (NCBI taxonomy): domain Eukaryota; kingdom Viridiplantae; phylum Streptophyta; class Magnoliopsida; order Poales; family Poaceae; genus Zea; species Zea luxurians. Next base: position 2,742,647 of record JAOPSE010000005.1, on the reverse strand, counting down.
TGGAATGATTATTCAGTGACCGAAATCCTTCGGAAAGACCTTTTGTATTATCTATCTAGTGTATTCGTCACTGCAGCATTTCTACAGTTCCTCCAAAGTATGTTCCCCTTTAACATGCTTTTGCTGACCGAATTTTTTTCTTAAATATGTACATATCAACATGATATACAATAAGTTTTCCTGAACTATATATCTTTATGAAGCCAAAGCCATTGTTGCCTTATGTTCTTTAATTCACTCTTTGTACTTTCACTTTTTGCAAAGTGATTGACAAAGTGGGTTTTTTTGGGTGGAATGAACTGTATTTGAATTTGTCTTCATTGTTTAAACGGTGTCAGATGAACTTCTCAGTTAATAGATCCCGAACAAATAATGGAAGTCAAATGTGGACTAATGACTGATATCATATTGCTAGAAGGAATTTGTTTACATCTGATAATATCTGTTAGCCTTACCACTTGCAACTTTTCAGTTGGCCAATTTGTTTTTTTAAATCGTTTGTCCAACCTTCTCCAGATACCTTCTACTAATCCCCAAAATTTTTGAATCTCATCAGTTCATCTCATCTGTTTTGAGAACTATATGTAGCATGGAGCAGTCATGTTCTGGCCATGCTCTTGAATTTGGAGCTTATGTGTCCTCAGATATTTTAACACAATATTATACTTATTTCTTCCTTAATTGAAAGATAGAGTGGTATGATCTCTACTCCTTAGGTTGTATGAGTGGTGGGGGGTAGAGCGTAGGCTGGAAGAACGGGGGCGAGAGGACGTCGTGCTGTCGCACGGCTGGGCACAATGAGAGGTAAGGAAATAATCTCTTCTTTAGATTAATTTCTCGCTGATCATCCTAGTTACAGAGATAGGACTTATATAGTCCCTGATCGAAACAAACTCCCCCTAACAACTTCTTATTTCTAGGACTTATCTAATATGTAACAAACTCCCTCTAATAGCTCCTTACTTCTAGGACTTATCTAATCTGTTTGCAACAGAAATTGCTAATAACTCCCTATGCTTTATCTGCGTCGTCCCTTACAATGGGCCGGCCAGTCGGCCTTTTAGACCTCCGGCTATACACATTGTCGGTCATAACATAGAGCTCCTACCATTATGTCACACCTGGATTTTAGGGGTCCAAAACTCGGGCGCGAAATAATCATCAAGTGTGCTAGGATCAAGTCTCACACATATGATGACTCGTAGTACAAAAAGAATGTCACATCTTTAATATATAATGGATTTCTGTACAAAATAGTTAAATAATTACATCATATGAAGACAACGATCCAACAACCCAAAGTTGACTGGGAGACGACAGCCTAGATTTCTCACGAACACATCGTACCATCCTTCATATTCCTCATCCTACGGTACCTGTTCTTGACCTATGGGGAAATATGAGTACAACAAGGATGAGCTCACATACGTTCATCGCTCAACAAGTTGTGCGGAATAATGTGCATGAACTCACTGAAGGTGGGAGCCCATATGAAGTGTAAGGCTTACTAAGGAGGATGGTAAAAGCTGAGAATTGCTTTTAAAGTTGGTCAAAATTTTATTAGCAGTTATTAGGTATAAGTAGATATCAACCCAATTAAATAAGAGATCAAGATTAGTAATAACACCCACAATGCAATGCAATTGACAAATTGAGTTTAATTTTCCATAAGTTAATCATGTGAGTGTTCGAGCCGCTCATGACCGTGAGCATGGCTGATATATCAGTTTTACACTCTACAAATGTTATACATCTTTACCCAAAAATGGTGTTACCCATTTGCCACGGAGTTGATCGGACCCCATACACCTCTACTAAGGAAGCGAGGCAGGGTAACACTACAAGGCCTTTACAAAGTTCGACTAGCTTCAGAAAGCCCGCTACAGTTTCTATAGAGCGCAGTATAGGAATCCCTCGTCTAAAAAGCCATCGTAGCAAAATCAACCCGAGAACCTCCCTATACCGACTACTCCCTTACTGCTCTTGCCCCTTTCAGGTAAGGTAGTCCTCCACTAGCTTTCCTAATTAATCAGCCAAGGGCGTCCCATACCACCCTTGTGGTAGCACTGTTTTTCCGGGTGGTTCTCCATGTTCCAATTAACAATATGATCTTATCATGAACAATAATTAAACAACATAATTGGAACATGATCATAATAAAACATTAGTTTTTCAAAACCAGATAGAGCAATAGCAAATCTACCCAATAGTTCATCTGTTTGCAAGGTGGGGGATAAACAATGCTAGGGAAACCTATTTGGTCCTATCAAATTAACCTGAGTGTATCACAGTGATTAACAACGAACATTATTAGGTAAAAATGAGTGATCAAGGGCACAACTTGTATGAGACTCGAGATTGTAGGTACCAAGATGACCTTCAGATTCTCGTGACCTCACTGCTATTCGTAGCAATACAAATAAACATGATATACGAAAAAATAAAATCACACCAAACTTAAGCACAAACAACATAATAATATTCTACGCATCGTAATGAGATCCTAGGTTCGAGTACCACTAAATTCGGAGTTACGGTTAAAGAGTTATGATTTTCTAAAGATTTATGAGTGGGTACAAAAAAATTAAGCACATAATTTTAAATTTAAGTTTCATAACAAAATAAAGTTATCAAGGGATAAACAATATTATTATGAATCTAATGCAACTGGAATGGATTAAAAAGGAGCTAGGATGAATTAAATATGAATTAAACAAGTTTTTAGAATTATTTTTATACTAGAATTCCTTTTTCTATATTAATTTACACCCTTTACTCGTTGTATGGACTGGAGACATTATTTATTTGAACTACAGGGTGTTCTGTATAAATTTCAGGGTCTGCTTTATATTTCTTTTACACGTATAAGGACGACAGGTTGATATGGAGAAAGGACGGGGGCTCTTTTGCATTTTGGCACGGTCAAAGGGGTATGGGGCTTTTCTGGCCGCATGATCTTAAGTCGACAGTCCCGATTAGAACCGTCCCGGGACGAATCGGTACGCAACCACAGTCGCCAGATCTCATTTGGACGGCCCAGATCCGATCAGAGAAGCGGCAGGTAATGAAGCCAATCTAGACCGTTGGCGCATGGATCTACGACATGGATCTACGACCAAGGTTTTACGCCTCCACGTTCTAATCTTATACGCCCGATCTGAAATCGACGGATATGATTTGATACAACCAAGTGTTATCTAGGTTCCAATACAGACCACCCATCGCGAAATCAACGGTCGCGAGCATGTATTCTTCCCTGCGACACCAGAACCGTGACAGAGCCAAGCTCCCGAGGTGACGCGCGCCAGCGAGACATGGCCCCAGCCCCTGGTGTACGAATCGCGACGCAGATAGCTTCGACTCACAGCGGAGGAGGAATTGAACTCAGGGAAAGAACTCTCACCGAGATCCAAAGTGCGGGCGGTGCTGTCCACGGGAAGTAGCGGATCGCCGGAGGTAGCCGAAGTCCGGCAAGAGATTCAACAGGATCCCCCAATCCTCGGCACGCACAGACACCCGGGGAGACTCCTAGAGTCCCAACAATGTCCCACGGCCCCAGGCTGGACCCCAAGCGGCGCTGCAGGGGCAGATTGGCAATGGAGTATCTCTCTTCCCCAATTGGCACTTTGCTAGATGAACGTAGTGGTGACGAGGGGGGTCACAGAGTGTCACGTTCGCCGTTCCCCTTGGCCGTTAGTGAGCAACCACGGCGTGAGGTCTGGCCTGCCGATGAGAAGACAACGCTCAACTCTGGGTAAATGGCAAGGTATATTCTCTATTTCAATTTTCATCTCTTCTTCAATACAGCACAGTAGCCTTTATAGGCGCCAAAATGAGCTGGCCCCATTTCCACGGCCCACTCACACAAGTCTCCACGGCCCACACGCGAACGCGGTTACATACAAATCAACGCTATGCACGCCACACACACCCGCGTCCAGGTATCGGCCATGACATATGCCCCCTCGCCAAAACTTGCTTGTCCCCAAGCAAGGCAATATTAAAGAAACAAGTCTTCGCTGCATGAAAATCTGTCCACAAAGAGAGCTCTGACATTTCTGGCCGTTGATCAACACCTTGAGGAATATCTTGGTCCTGCAAAACCAGTTCTCTAGTCTTGGAGTTTCCCAAAGGATCACATGATCCTCCTCATGCAAACAGACACAAATCATGTTACTCTCTACCTCCCTGAACTCCATCTCATCGAAGATGATGTGCTTGCACAGCTCCTTGCCATTGAAGAGATCCTGTAACAGTTGTTGGACCCTGGGGACCCTAGTTATGCTGCCAACAATAACCACCTCATAGCAGCTACTCTTGTCCATCTTAGCACACATCACGTTCTTGGAGTCCCACATCTGCTGGATCAGCTCTGGCACAATGAGGACACAGTACTGCTGGGAGCACCGTGAGGTCAGTGAATGGAATCCAACCACGACGAAAAGAAGATGCGAAAAGGAAATCAGATTAACTGCAAACTTCTGCAAATAAGAATTTCGCTGTTCCAGGACACAAAGGCAGCACTTCACACTAGTCATTGTTGCAGAAATAAGGTAGTGGAGAATACACAAAAAATGTATGGCAAACTGGCGCATGTCATTGTTGAATCCTATGCACTCCTCGTCACTTTCCATGAACTGCTGATCCCTGACCAATTGCTCTTTAAGCATGGAACTAACAGCCCTTCCAAAATACTCCCAAACAATGGAATCATAAAATGTTGAAATCAATATAGTGCTGAAAGCTGCACTTCTATCCACCCCAAGTTGATGGAGCCTTATAACTTTGTCCTGCTGAACTGAGAACACAACCTCATATGGACTTTGAATGGTCACTATTGGCCACATATTCTGTACATAATAATTAGTCACTAAATTCTCCTTACCTTTATCATAAACCATTCTGAATTGTAAGCCCACTAATTTGTTCATGGCTTTTCTTTGATTGTCGAACTGTGACTGAACTGCCATACCACTATTTCCCGAGCTAAAAACATTTAGCCACCATTGTCTCAGTCCAGTTATCCCATATTGAACACAGCCTTTGCTCTGACTATCATAGTGACCATGAACATCGTTCAGTAATGTTATTAGGAAGATGCTTCCAATGCCAACAAATGATGTAGGAACATATGAGACTCGGTGTAGAAATTCCATACTTGAATTAGAGAAAAAATTTACACCATCGCATTCAGGCATCTGTTTTGTGGTTTCACATATTTGTATTGAACAGGATCACCATGTGGACTAATCATCAACAACACTTCGGAACAGTAGATGGATACACTATCTAGTCCACTCCAAGCTATTTGCTCTGATGACAATACCGAGTCTGCAAGAAGTTTGCCAATGCTTGCAACTGCCATTTTCTGCACAAGTCCAATCTCCAGCTCTACATCTATTCTTTCTTCCGTAGAGTAAACCGTAGCTACGAGCTTTAAAAGGCTAAAATAATTTGATCGAGCAGGGCTGAAATCACGCTGCAAATAAAGGTATGATGAACCAAATACTTTCTCCTCATCATCTTCATCCTCATCGGCATCAGATTCATCAAATATCATCTGCCCAACCCCGCTACTGATGAAGTCTCGAGAGCTACTACCACTAGAGAAGCCTTCTGTCCACTCCTTCAAGTTCGGCTTCACAACCTCCAGGCTCCCTGCACCATTAAATTCATCGTTTGATTCCAGAGCCAATATTTGAGAGAGAATACCGCCAGCTCTAGTAGCATCAACATTTTCAGCCTCTGTGCCAACATCTTCCACTTTACTAACAGCAACCTGATCTTCAACGTTCTGCTCCTTCTCCAGGCTATCCTCTAGCACACTGCCAGCACTAGCAGGAAGAAGCTCCTCCATACTTCCACCATTCTTAACTACCACAGTTGCCTCACTTTGTGGGTCAGGCCTACTAGCTTTAACTTCAACATGATCATCCTTGCTAGCCGATTCTTCTAAATCTTCTCCACCTCGAGCAAGCTGCTTCAATAAACCTTCATGCATGTGAGTTTCAGATTGCATCTCCTCATCCCATACCACTTTTAGGCCCACTTCACTGAACACCAAGGAATCTGAATCTTCAGGGAACAGGACAACCACAGTCTCGCTGCTGTTGTGAGGCATTTCATCAAACACCAGAGGGGTCATACCTCCAACACCCGATGCAGCAAGCCCACACTGACATCCTCGTTCACCAGACCGTGGATCCAACCAACCCCGTTCCTCAGGCCACATCTCCATATCCCTAGCCTTGGTTTCCTTCATTTGACGTGTCAACATAGTCCATTCTGTTGCCACCTCTGTTGCTAACCTCGACTGAATCGGGATTGTTTGCTGGACATCATCCACCACTTCCAACTTCTGAATCAAACGATTCAACCGGTTCATCACCCTATCCCAACGCCCTGCATCCTCCTTCCTCCACTCTTCCATCGCGAACAGAATGAATCGAGTTGGTTGTTTGTACCTCGCACACCTCCCGTCAAGGACCGTCCCGGTCCTGTTCCGATCTCGACGGCAGAAGAAGAAGTTCCGTGTTGAGAAGCACAACCACGTCGTGGGATGATGTCGACGTCGAGGTAGACGAGTAAGCTAGGTCGCTGGAACGGAATCGCCGTCAAAGAGGACGCGACCCTCACGCGCCCCACCGAGGATCGGAGACCTCTGATACCACTTGTCACGTTCGCCGTTCCCCTTGGCCGTTGGTGAGCAACCACGGCGTGAGGTCTGCCTGCCGATGAGAAGACAACGCTCAACTCTAGGTAAATGGCAAGGTATATTCTTTATTTCAATTTTCATCCCTTCTTCAATACATCACGGTAGTCTTTATAGGCGCCAAAATGAGTTGGCCCCATTTCCACGGTCCACTCACACAAGTCTCCACGGCCCACACGCGAACGCGGTTACATACAAATCAACGCTATGCACGCCACACACACCCGCGTCCAGGTATCAGCCATGACACAGAGGCACGCGATTTGTACTCCGAATGTGAAGTCCGAGCCAGGGAAATGAGAGGAGGTTAGGTGAGATAGAGGCGAGATTCCCGGCGGTGGATCGGCCATCCGTTGCTTCGGACCCGGGGTGGGAGACGGGTCAGACATATGGGACCCAGGTGGCAGCGACGATGGGGATCGAACGCGCTGGCGCGAACATAGAGGGCGGGACAGGATGGCCGCAATGGCCCACCCGCCAGTGAGACGAGCGCGCGGAAGGGAGGAGAGGCTATGACCGGGGCCCGCGCGCGTGATGGAAGTGTGAGGCTGAGCAGGGGGCCCCGCTGTCAGCGACTCCATGGATTTCCGCAGACAAGGAGAAGGCGGGGGGGGGGGGGGGGGCGGATAACGGGCCGCACGACTTGGGTGGGCCGAGCCAAGGTCAGGATTTGGCCCAGCGCAATTCTATTTTTCTTATTCCTTTTCTATTTCCTGCTTTCCTCCTTTTAGTTTTAAATCCAAGCTGAATTCAAATCTAAGTTTATAATTTGAGACAAATGTTCAGCCAAAACACCAGAATGTAATGCAATAATATTTTATTATTTTATTTATTTATATATTTATTTTTCCAATATAAGCATGTTTGTGTGTGTTTTTTATGCCATTCATACATACAAAAAAAATAGTATTTTCAACAGTAGGTTCTTCCTAGTGAATGCCCTATGTTAAAGAAGAATTTAAATTAAATATATATATTGATAAAGAAGGACTTAATTAATTTAGGTTCCTCTTATTTTATCTTTTATTAGACAACACATTCATTTTGGGGGAAGTAATTTAAAATAAGAAAATTTATTACTAGAAGGTATTTCAAATTCAAATTCTTTAGGAAGTTTTACTAGATTCTAACATTAGTATTCTTGAGGTCTTACAAATTACCTTAAAAAAATTTCAGTTCAAAGTATGGCTGACCTTTTTCTATAATTAATGGCAGGCATTTTGGACTTCATTCTGAACTTTCCTGGTAGTCATAGATGCAAGTTCGTTGACGTCATGAGAAATGTTCTAAAAATGATAGTTAGTGCCATGTGGGCTGTGGTTCTTCCCTTTTTCTACATTAGCACAGCATCTAAAGTCAATTTATTACCATTCAAGGACTTGGAAAAATGGCTCCGTTATGTCAATGGGGTGCCACCTCTATATATCCTGGCTGTGGCAGTGTACCTAATACCTAATATCCTTAGTGCGGCACTCTTCCTGTTTCCAATGTTCCGAAGGTGGATAGAAAATTCAGACTGGCATATTGTTAGACTGCTTTTGTGGTGGTCTCAGGTATTCAGTTCAATCTAGTCTCTTTATTTTTGTTGTATATATATTTTAAAAAATATTTATTCAACATGTTTGTAGAAAGTTCTTCTCAAAGTTTCTGCTGTGAGACAAGCTTTTACATGGCAAAGTCTTAAGCTATTATTTGGACATGATTCAATTGATTTTGGAAGAATGCATTTGGTCACTGACTTATTCGTGCTCTTGTTCATAGATTTCCTAGATCTGTAATTTTGTTAATCTTGCAAAAATGCATTTGATCATTTCTTTGATTATTCGAATGACAGTCAAGTTTACAAGAGCATCATGGATTATTGCCAATTTGGATTATTAAGCCCACTATATGCCAATTTCGTGTTATATGTCAGCCACCCTATTGTTTGTAGTTGGACAAGAGTTGGCTCATAAAACTGTACCATAAAAAAATGTCAAACGGCTAGGAGTGCGAAGGAAGAAATTGTCTCGTCTTTTGTTGATGTTTGCCTGATCAAGTGTGGTTTTCGTACTTGCATAGTTCTTCAAAGCATACTGCAATTCTCTCAACAACATTTTTTCAGCCAAACATTACCTATTGCATTTGTTAGAGCTACATAGTTAATGAAGGAGGTGATATTTTGTCCTACTGCAGGAATTGTAGATGTCTAATCAGCAGTATCTGAAAATGTTTGCATAAATACTTCCACAGTCAAGTCGGTCAAAACATTTTTTACACTTAACTATTTCCATAGCATGCACCCAAGCAATGTTTTGGAGATTTCTCGTGGATTTTGCTGCATCAAAATAATTCCATGCACATTTATTGGTCCATACACTTGTTATACTTGTTAGACTGTGTGTGTGGGCCGACACCACTGTTGGGCTACCGGGCCATTAGGGTTCGGGTCCCGTCAGTCTATATATTGTACCCCATCTCCTATGTAATACATCAAGCACTACAATTTCCTACATGGTACCAGATTAGAGTTTCCTGTTAGAATATGTGGATTAGGCCCATGAGGCTAAGCCCATGTGGCCCATGTATAAACCCTATATAGACACCCCTAGGGTTGGCCCAGTTAATCAAGAGTTATCCTTCTAACATGGTATCAGCTAGGTTTTCTCTCCTCTCTCTCCCCTCAGCCGACGGCTAGGGTTTCCTCTACTCCTCAGCCGCCGCCCCGGACCCGCTCCCTGCGCTGCTCGGCTGGGCCGCGCTCTCCTCTGGCGCCGCGCCCAGGCGACCCTCTCTTCCCTGCGCCGCCGTCCGCGCCCTGTCCGCCGCGCCGCACGCCCACTGGCGGACCGCGCCCAGGCGGCCTTCTCCCGCGCCCCAGGCCGCCGCGCCGCACGTCCTTTGCCGCCGGCCGCGCCCTCCTCTGGTGGCCCGCGCCCAGGCGGCCCCTCTCCCCGCGCCCAGGCGCGCCCAGGTCGCCCAGGCATGCCTAGGCCGCCGCACCACCGACCTCCTTCGACTCCTCCGGTCCGCGGGCCCCGTGCTCGGTCCTGCCCGATCTGGCCGCAACCTCCTCTGCTCGCCGGCGTCGCCGCTCCGCGCTGCTACGCCGCCCTCCATGGCTGAGCAGCCGCCTCCCCCTTCCCCCTCCTACTTCCACGTCTTCCCTCCCCTCTCCTCTTGGGCCTGTGCTGCCGCCCCTGGCCCGCGCGCTACTGCCGCTGGTCCGCCCCGTGCCGGTTCTCCCGGACCCGCGGGCAGGACCGCCTCCTCTGCGCTTGGGCCAGCATGGAGGTCGGGACCGAGCGCCACCAATGGGGCCCTCACCGCCGCGAGTACCGCCTCTACCCTTACTGCTATGGCGACTGCGGTTCCCGCGGGGTTTACAGATCCGGAGGACCCTCCCCCGCCAATCCCCCCGTCGCTGGTCATCGATCTGCACCCTGTCGTCGATCAGCCGCCTCCTCCACTGGTCGCCCATCAGGTATACACTGTCGCCGCCCTCGCCGCTGCCCGCGCGGAGCACGCGGCGCGGCAGACACGTCTGCGGGACGCGGCCCTCGTGTGGGAGCGCGAGCGCGAGGCAGCCGACGCTATCGCTGCTCAGATTGCCGTGACGGAACAGCTCCTCGCCTCACCTGCGGCTCACGACGGCGGGGCCACCTCCTGCACCCGTGGGCGGCGCATACGGCGTCCCGACCGCACCGACCGTCGGCGCTGGGCCCCGCATCATCCCCACGGTGCTCTGGCATGACCCGACTGACCCGCTCGTGGCTCAGCTCCACCTTCAGGCCGGGAGTGTCCAGAACATTCGTCTCATGGTTCCTGTCGTCCTCGAGCCAGAGTCGCCGTCCTACGCACGCTGGCGGGACTTACTCCTCCTTACCCTTCGCCGCTACGCCCTGGATGACCACGTCCTCTGCGACCTCACCGACGTGGCGCCGACTGCCACGTGGGTCCGCCTCGACAACATCGTGCTCACCTGGATCGTGGGGACGATCTCCGTCGACCTCCACAGCCTCCTCCAGAACCTTCCTCACGCTCGGGCTGTCTGGCTAGCCATCAAGGGCCAGTTCCTAGGCAACGCCGAAGCTCGGGCTCTCCGCCTCGACGCGACCTTCCTCACCTTCGTCCAGGGGGACCTCAGCGTCGTTGAGTACTGCCGCAAGATGAAGGCCATGGCGAACTCACTTGGTGATCTGGGCTGTCCCGTGGAGGACCGCATGCTCGTCCTCAACGTCCTCTGCGGCCTCAGCGATCGCTACACCCACCTCTGGTCGTTGATCATGCGCCAGCGTCCCTTCCCTACCTTCCTCCAGGTCCGCGACGACCTTGCCCTGGAGGAGATCACTCTGGGTGCTCAGGCTGCATCGCTCTCCGGCCCGGGGTCCTCGTCCTCCTCGACAGCACTGGCGGCTATCACCCCAACCCGTCCACCTCCTCCGCCCCACTCTGCCCTTGGCCCTCATCCACACGGGCTGAGTAGGGGCGACAGGGGTCGCGGTGGCAGAGGCGGGGGCGGTGGTGGCCGCCGCCGCCGTGGTGGCCGCGGTGGTGGTGGTTCCGACGGTGGTGCCCGTGGCAACGCACCGACGCCAGGACCCCAGCAGGGTGCGCCTTGGCCCACTTTCCACCACCCGTGGTCACGACGCATCTCCATGTGGCCGTTCCAGGGGCCAGGTTCTGAGGCTCGTCCCCCGGCGGCCATGTTCGCTGGTGCGCAGCCAGGGTTCACCTCGCCGCCGGGGTTCGCCTTCGCCTCTCCGTCGCCCTGGACCTCGACGCCTGCCGCTTCGTCGTGGCCCACACCGCCGGCTGCTCCACCGTCCGGGCTGGTTGGTTGGGACGCGACCGCCCTGGCTACCTTCCAGACTCCCACTCTGACTCCGCCGATGGGTCCCGAGTGGATTGCGGACACTGGTGCTACCTACCACACCACTCCCGACCATGGTATACTCACCTCTGTTCGCCCTCCTTCCTCTCTCCCTTCGTCCATCATGGTAGCGAATGGCTCGTGTCTTCCTGTCACATCTGTGGGTGCCTCCGGCCCTCCCGGCTCTTTTCGTATTCCGGATGTTCTTGTCGCTCCTTCTTTGGTCCACAATCTTCTTTCTAATCGCCGTTTTACTGCTGATAATTCTTGTTCTGTCGAGTTTGACTCTTCTAGTCTTACTGTGAAGGACTCGGCAACTCGGCGCCCCCTCCTCAGATGTGACAGCACCGGCCCCCTCTACACCCTTCGGCTTCCGCCCGCCACCTCTTCTTCGTCTTCGTCACCTGCCACTGCTGCTGTTTTTGTTACCACTACGTCTCCTACCACCTGGCATCGTCGCCTTGGTCACCCCGGACGCGAAGCCTTGATGCAGCTTACTCGTAGTGCCACTATCCCATGTACTAGATCACATGATGAGCACCTTTGTCATGCGTGCCAGTTAGGCCGCCATGTTCGTCTTCCGTTTTCTTCTTCTTCCTCACATGCTACTCATGCATTTGATCTTGTACACTGTGATTTGTGGACTTCACCTATTACCAGTATGTCAGGCTACAAATACTATCTTGTGGTGCTTGATGATTTTTCTCATTATGTGTGGACTTTCCCTTTGCGTGCCAAGTCTGAAGCTTTCCCCGCCCTCCGCCACTTCTTCGTCTGTGTGTCCACTCAGTTCGGCCTCACCATTAAGGTCGTCCAGTGTGACAATGGTCGGCAGTTCGATAACTCTACCTCCCGCGCCTTCTTTCTCTCCCACGGGATGCAATTGCGGATGTCTTGCCCGTATACCTCCTCCCAGAACGGCAAGGCTGAGCGCATGATCCACACGACCAACGACACCATCTGCACTCTTCTCCTCCAGGCGCACCTTCCGGCACGTTTCTGGGCCGAGGGCCTCAACACCTCTACCTACCTCCTCAACCGTCTCCCTTCCACTGCGTGCCCGACTCCTACTCCTCACCAGGCACTCTTCGGTACCCCTCCGCGCTATGACCACCTCCATGTTTTCGGGTGTGCTTGCTACCCGAACACCGCTGCCACTGCTCCTCACAAGCTTGCACCCCGTTCCACCCTCTGTGTGTTTCTCGGGTACTCCCCAGACCATAAGGGCTACCGCTGCTTTGACCTCTCCTCTCGCCGGGTCCTCATCTCTCGCCATGTGGTGTTTGATGAGTCCGTATTTCCCTACTCCACCACCACAACACCCTCCTCCGACCCTGACCTTGACCTATTCACTCTCCTTTCGACTGACGCGGTGGTCGAGCCACCTATCCTTCCTCTCTCTCTGCAGGTACTCACTCACCGCCTGTCGCTCCTACTCCCGACCTAGTGCCTTGCTCGGGTCCGTTGGTGTCGCCTACGGTGGTGTCGCCTCTCCGCGGGGTCCCGTCCCCGATCGCCCCCGGGCCGAGCGGGGGTGGTGGGACTGCACCGCATGTGGGGCCGTCGGTATCGACCCCTTTGGCCCGCTTCGCCCAGCCGGTGCGCGTCTACCAGCGCCGGCTGCCGCCGCCGGGGTTCGCACCTCCACCGTCGCCACCACCACCGCCGTCCCCACTGGTGACCTCTCCTCCGGCGGCACCGCCGGTGGCCCAGTCCCCGCCAGGGACACCTACACCTCCATCGCGGCCATCCGCGACTCGTGTCGAGACGCCGGTGTACCACCCACCGCTCCTTCACCGTGACCCACGACACGTCCACCCGATGGTGACGCGGCACGCGGCTGGTACCCTGCCGCCCCGTGTCCTCGCGACCACGCCCGGAGACTCGCAGGTTTCTCCGGTACCCTTCTCCGTCCGCACCGCCCTGCTGTGGACCCCCACTGGCGTCGGGCGATGGAGGAGGAGTACGCGGCGCTCGTCGCCAACCAGACGTGGGATCTGGTGCCCCGTCTGCCCGGCACCAACGTCGTCACCGGCAAGTGGATCTGGACGCACAAGCGGTGGGCCGATGGTACCCTGGAGCGGTACAAGGCTCGCTGGGTTCTTCGGGGCTTCACTCAGCGCCCCGGAGTCGACTACGATGAGACCTTCAGCCCGATTGTGAAGCCGACCACCGTTCGCACGATGCTCTCACTGACCCTCGCTCGCTCCTGGCCAGTTCACCAGCTCGACGTCAAGAACGCCTTCCTGCACGGCGCCCTCACCGAGACCGTCTACTGTTGTCAGTCGGTGGGTTCGTGGACTCCTCTCGCCCTGACCTGGTTTGCCGGCTCAATAGGTCCCTCTACGGCCTGAAGCAGGCCCCCCCGGGCGTGGCACTCCAGACTGGCTACGTTCCTGGTGACCCTGGGCTTCGTGGAGGCCAAGTCAGACACGTCTCTGTTCGTCCACCATCATGGAGCAGAGACTGCCTACTTGCTTCTCTACGTGGATGACATTGTCCTCACCGCCTCCAGCCCGTCACTTCTTCGCCGCCTCATCGACGCACTTCAGCGGGAGTTTCCGGTCAAGGATCTGGGCGTGCTTCACCATTTCCTGGGGGTTACTGCTGAGCCTCGCCCCTTAGGACTCCTCCTCCACCAGCGACAGTACACTCTTGACATTCTGGAGCAGGCCCAGATGAGTGACTGCAAGCCCTGCTCCACCCCAGTCGACACGCAGGCCAAGCTCTCTGAGGCCACAGGTGACCCAGTTGCGGACCCCACCGGCTACAGGAGTTTTGCAGGTGCCCTTCAGTACCTCACCTTCACCAGGCCAGACATCTCCTACGCCGTGCAGTAGATCTGTCTCCATATGCACGATCCCCGGGAGCCCCACCTTGCGGCTCTCAAACGCCTCCTCCGCTATCTTCGGGGCACCATCGACTACGGGCTGCTTCTTCATCGGTCTACCTCCGACGAGCTGGTCGTCTACACCGACGCTGACTGGGCTGGGTGCCCAGACACTCGGCGCTCCACCTCCGGCTACGCCGTCTTCTTAGGCGGCAACCTGGTGTCCTGGTCGTCGAAGCGCCAGCCGGTCGTTTCCCGCTCGAGTGCCGAGGCGGAGTACCGTGCCGTGGCCAACGGCGTGGCGGAGGCTGCCTGGATACGGCAGCTCCTCGCTGAGCTTCACAGTCCCCTCTCTAGGAGCACGCTGGTCTACTGCGACAACGTCAACGCGGTCTACCTCTCCACCAACCCAGTGCAACACCAGCGGACCAAGCATGTAGAGATCGATCTACACTTCGTCCGCGATTATGTCGCCGCCGGTGCTGTTCGGGTCCTCCACGTCCCGACCACCTCCTAGTTTGCCGACATCTTCACCAAGGGTCTTCCGTCCTCGACCTTCGCCGAGTTTTGCTCCAGCCTCAACATCAGTAGTGGCTAGTTGAGTCTGTGGGGGGATCGTATTGTGTGTGATGTACTTCTTCTTTTCGAGTCCAGTCTGTAAACTCCACTGCGACGGAAGTTCAGACTGCGGGGGGGGGGGGGGGGGGTTAGAAGTGGATTAGGCCCATGAGGCTAAGCCCATGTATAAACCCTATATAGCCACCCCTAGGGTTGGCCCAGTTAATCAAGAGTTATCCTTCTAACATTTCCTTCCTCCCACATCCGCCACCTCCACCCCTGCCCAGGTCCAATCGCCACCGGATTCTGCGCCGCCACCCCCGAGGCTCATCCTTCCCTCCCGAGGGCGGCTCCCTTCCCTGGCTGGCCCTGCCCCCTCCCCTCTGATGGACGCGGCCGCCGCAGCCCTGCACGCCGTCGCGGGCGAGCACGCAGGTGCGGACCGCTGCCACCGCTGCCGCAAGCAGGCACAAGGGCGCGAGCTGCCACCGCGGGCGCGCAAGCATGAGCGCCGCCGCCACACAGGCCCGCGGTGCGCAAGCGCGTGGACGCCGACGCCGCACCCCGGTTTAACGGTGTGCACCGTCGCAGGTTACTCCCGGGGGTGGCCCCATCTCCTTCCTCGCCGGTGCAGCCCCCCCACAGCGTGTCACCCGTCCCTGGTGCCCCGCCCCACATCTCCCTGGCGGCCGCCCCTCTCCTGCTCCCTGGTGGCGTGGCAGCCACCCCCAGCTACGGCGACCGCGACGGCCTCCTCTCCCATCGACGACCCCCCTCATGGCCGGTCCTTATGGCACGCCTCCCAGCGCCGTTAGCCGCTTGATCCGCCGCGCCTCCCGGCGCCGACCGGCCAGAAGGCTACTCCCCTCCTCTCTATTGCACTCCCCCTTCGACCTGCGCCCATAATCGACGTCAAACTCCCCTGCCAGGTCCGGCGCAGGCCCCTGCCCGGCTGGACCCGCCCTGCCGCGTGCCTTCCTTCTTCGTCGCCTTCGTTGGATCCGTCGCTACCGCAGCTTCCTCGGCCGGGTCCACCGCTGTCGTGACATTCCCCGGCTAGATCCATCCACCCTTTGGCCGGATTGCCGTCTTTATGGATGGATCGGTCGCTGTCATGGCTTTCCCGACTGGATCCTACCCCTTCTTGCTTCTTTCCCGACTGGATCCTACCCCTTCTTGCTTCTTTCCCGACTGGACCCTTTGGCCGGATTGCCACCCTGATCGACGCAGAAGCATGCGCTGTCGCTGGCATCCCTGGCGAGGCTCCTCGATGACCGGTCGCGGAACGAAGCAAGAAGACCCTGAGGTTGCTGCTATCCTTTTGTGTTGCCTCGCCGATCCTTGATGCTCGAACGTCGACCCCTCCCGAAGAACAGGCTACGACTGTGTGTCTCCCAGCCACGGCCACCTCAACTTCGGCTAACTCGGCATCCAGGGGCTATCGTCTTCTCGGAGTACACACCGGTCTCTACTCCAGCCGCAACATTCTCGCACCCTCACGACGCTGCGACTGCGGGGGGATTTCAACCCATCGGCTCCTACCTTCGGCTTTTCTACTCCAGTGTCATTGCGTGTGGTGCCCCCGTTGCGACTGCGTGGGATGTTAGACTGTGTGTGTGGGCCGACACCACTGTTGGGCTGCCGGACCTTTAGGGTTAGGGTCCTGTGAGTCTATATATTGTACCCCATGTCCCCATCTCCTATGCAATACATCAAGTACTACAGTTTACTACAATACCATCCTAATTGCACAAATGCATGCAGAAACGAATTTACGTTGGCCGTGGAATGCATGAAAGCCAAGTTTCACTTTTTAAGTGAGTTTAGTATACTCTTTGTTTAATTTTAATATTTATTTATTATTTTACTACTTTTCTCTCTTGGGATGCTTATTCTCGTCTGTTCAATTCACAGGTATACATTTTTTTGGATTTTGCTGCTATGCTCCAAATTTTCGTTTAGCTACTTTGTCCAAGTAAGTTCTACAATTAGATGTTTTTGCAATGTTTCTTCTATGTGCTGGATCTAAAGTTCGTCTTAATTTGCAGATTCAGCCTCTAATAAAACCAACAAAGGATGTAATGGGTGTTCATAATATTCATTACGAGTGGCATGAATTTTTTCCAAATGGTAATTGATTATTTCGTTCATTCTTTCTTGGGTGAGATCTCCATTGAGGGAATCCTTTTCTTTATATAATATAAAACTATTACCTTTGCAGCATCCTATAATATTGGTGCCATCATGTCTCTATGGGCTCCTGTTCTACTGGTATACACTTACCCTATATATATATATATATTCATCAGCTAGGGTGATGGACCCAACAGTCCATCACCTGGATCACCCTAGCGCCCAACCGCGCACGCCCTCCCGTGCGGCCCTGCACCTCGCACGGCTCGTGCCCACGTGGCTCGTGCCTGCGCGGCTCGCACCCGCATGGCTCTCGTGCATGTGCGACTCTGCCCCGTGCGGCTCGTTTTTTAGCCACATTAAGTCATTCCAATCAACATTAAGTCATTCTAGTAAATATTAAGTCATTTTCAGAAAAAACATTAAGTTATTATTGTTTCAGCCATTTTTCTGGGTTTTCTCAGACATTTTCTATGTTATTGGAATCAACATTAAGTTATTCTAGTAAATATTAAGTCATTTTTCAGAAAACATTAAGTTATTTATTGTTTCAGGCATTTTTTGGGGTTTTTCAGTTATTTCTTATGTTATTAGTTCAGCCATTCACGAAAATATTATGTCATTTCAAGAAATACTAAGTAGTTCTTGTTTTTCAGTCGTTCTTCATGTTTTTTCCAGACATTTTCTGTTTTGGTTTAGTCATTATAAAGCAAAATTATGTCATTCTAGCATATAGGCAACATTAAGTCATTTTCGTTTTTCAAACAATTTTTCATATTTTTCAGATATTCCTTGTTTTTGGTTTAGTCATTCTAGTCAAAATTAAGTCATTTCAAGCATTCAGGTACCATTAAGTCATACAGCATACAGAAAACATTAAGTCATTTGAGCGCGTTAAGTCATTCATACAGAAAACGTTAAGTCATCAAGCATTCACAATGGCTCGGCTCATGAGGGGGGCACGCGCGGGTACGGTGGCTCGGCTTGTGAGAGGGCGTGTGCTGGGTAAGGCGGCTCGGTTCGTGGGCGAGGCGTGGGCGCTGACTCGTGTACGGGCGCGGGGTGGCAGCTCAGCTCGTGGCTGGGGCGTGGGGCGGGACGTGGGCAGGGGCGCGTGGTCGGGTGCCTTTGGTCGGGTCTAGGTGATGGATCACCGGTCCATCACCCTAGGTGATGAATAGATCTGCATATATATATATTATTTGTCACCCTTGATGATAATCACCTACCCTGGAATGACTTAAGAAATTTAAGTTATTTGTGATATTTGTAAATCATTTTAGGGTGGATGATCATCACCTACGATAACCAATAGCACTGCCCTATATATCAACGCTATTTGACACCCTAGATGAAGCTTCATCCAACCGATAATTACTGAACAATCTTAAGTAATTTCACGATAACGATTGAATATCGCTCAGTCATAACCGTTAATTATTGAAGATCGTTCAATAATTACCGGCTAGGTGAAGCTCTTCACCTAAGGTGACGAATAGCATATATATATATGTATATTATCTGTCTAGTAATATCATCTTATTCATAGCCTTTTATTTGCTTATCCGACTTGTATATTTTATCTGGCTACTAATATTTGTCTTATTCTTCTCCTTTGTTTTGAAACTGTAACTCTAATATTCATTAGTGTTGCCTTTAATTCTTGCAGGTCTATTTAATGGATACACAAATTTGGTATGCCATCTTCTCTACGATATTTGGTGGCATGACTGGAGCACTTGGGCGACTTGGGGAGGTAATAATGAGTCTCTATGTTACTCGTCGAGCATGAGAATGTGTAGAGAGTTTGATTGCCAAATGCTTCTTTTTTGCAATGACTTTTGTATTAAGTGGGTAATTGAATAGACTGAACCCACAAGTAGTTGCATAAACCAATAAGATTGAACTTTACAAATGAAATAATTCAATATATAATATATTAGATTGTATTAGACTGTTTTGTTTTCTGTCTAAGTGTTATGGGTCGAGAGCCCATCCCATGTAACCCGCTATATGTAATACTTAGCCCACTGTCAATGGATTAGAGTTTCACTTCTTCCAACATGGTATCCAGCCAGGTTTTTCTCTCTCCTCCCCTCCCCTAGTTGTCGCCTGCCTCTTGCTGCTCTCTGCCATCACTAGGCCTCTCCAGCCATTGGCATCGCCGCAGGGGCCATAGTCGGCTACCCCCCCTTCTTCGTTTCCTCTTCTCCCCCCTCACCCTTTCCTCAATGTTGGGCCACTTTTGTCGCCCCTGTCATCGGCTCGTCGCCCCTTCCACTCCAATCGTTGGTGCCCCTTCCTCTACAGTCGCCCTAGCTGATGCCGCTGTCTTGGCCGGCGCCTTCCCGTAGATGTCCTTGGTCAGAGTAGGGCCTAGGCACCCTGCATCGCCTCCGCATCCCCTCCGTCGGACTATCCACCCCTCTTGTGGGTGGTAGCCCTAGGCTTTGCCATCTGTCATCGTCGTTGTTAGCCTAGCCGCCGTCGCTGCTGTTGGCCTAGTTGCCGTTAGCCTAGGCATGGCTAGCAGGGGCCTTTTTTGGGTCCTCTCCATCTTTCATGCCTTCATCGGCTGCTGTTGCTGCCAAATCCTGGTTGTATTGGTGCAACAATAGTTGATCGACGGGCCCAACATTATATTTATGAAAACCTTTTGAAACAAAAGGTGCATGCCCCCAAATATCTGAGTGAATCAAATCAAATGGTCTAGCAGAATGAGGGTCACTAGGGAAATATGTAAGTTGTATTTGTTTTCCAAGATGACAACCTTTACACTGAAAACTAGACTCAACAGATATATGACCTAAGCAACCTGATTTTATTAGTGTAGACAAACGAGATCTACACAGATGACCAAGATGATGGTGCCATTGGGCAAATGACACAGCAGATGCTAATGCAGCAGAAGGCACATGACTCGAAGAGGTAGTGGATGAAGGAAAGCGCAAGGTATCCAAGATGTACAGGCGAGGAGCAGCTCTACGACGACAACCATTCCCAATCACATCTTGTATGCGACGATCCTATATAAAATAAGATGAGTCATCAAATCCAACAAAACAATTGTGATATGTAATTTATCCCACTGAAAGAGGATCCATAGATAACGTAGGTGCAAAGAAAATATTGGGGATAGTAAAATGAGGATTGAAAAGTGAACCCTAATGAGTGACGGGGCATAAAGTACCCATCAATAGTATGAATAGAAGCACCATTAGTGACACGTGTAGCAGATGCGAAAGAGCCTCTAGCTGAGTTGGTTAGGTGGTCTGAGTAGCACTCCTCAGGTCCTGGGTTCGACTCCCCGTGGGAGCGAATTTCAGACTGTGGTTAAAAAAAATCCCCTTGTCTGTCCCACACCAAAGCACAGGTCTAAGGCTCAGCCTCGGTCGTGGTCGTTCTCACATGGGTTTCGATGCCGCTGTGTATGGGTGGGGCAGGGGTTCGGGGGTTTTCTCGACCTGTGTGAGAAGGTCTTCTTCTTAATACAATGCCCGGGGGCTGTCTTACCCCTGCAGGTCAAGTTTTTTTTTACGTGTAGTAGATGCCAATTGTGACTGATCAGATGTCACATGGAAGGAATCTCCAGAGTCAAGAACCCAAGACGAGGATGATGCACTAGTGGATGAAGTAGCAGCAACAACAACTGAGCCTCTAGTGGATATCCGGTACCATGTCCACGAGCAGCACGACGAGCTCGAAAATCAGCTAGCTTCTCCGGAAACTTAGCAAAGCAGTTTTCAGAGCGGTGAGTAATCTGTTTGCAATTCTCATAAGGCTGAAAAGAGGGATGCCTGAGTTTCTGAACAACAACCAATACACTATGAGGACCCTCACCAACAGGAGAAGACATAGACTTAAGACGACTTTCTTCGGCAAGTAATTCAAGCAACACCTTAGCCATGGTGAGAGTGTCAGAAGTATGAAGCAATCGTGCATGAAGTGTATCAAACTCAGGTCGAACTCCCATAACAAAGCAGGCACCATAGAGGTCAATGTCCCCATCAGACGATCAAAGGCTGAGTAGTACTCATTAATAGACATATCATGTTGCTCAATGTTATGAGTTTGTTGCATAAGGGTGTGTAATAGTGCACCACTATCCTGAACAAAGCATCCCTTCAAATGTGACCAAATAGGAAATAGCTTTAGCAGTTGTGAATTTTGACAAAGTCATTATCATGGATGGTTTGGTACTATTTACCATTGCAGCCATAACTTTGCCATCATTAATTTCCCATGTTCTAATCGCTATAGCATTGCTCCGATCATCAACAAGAACTAGTGGAGCTTCAGTCAGGTGAAACAGTAAACCATGACCTCTCAATGCAGTTTGAACAGAAAAGGCCCACTAGGATAGTTCTGCCCATCAAGCACAATATTGACAACTATAGTATTGACAGACATAGTGATGAGAAGTAACTGAATGAATGAACAGAGAACTGGGTACCAAAATCACCGAAGGTAGATCAGATCCAACCAAACTTTTGAGTTGGAGCAGAGTAGGCGGCGCCGGGCACCGGGCAGGGGTGACGACGGACGACGCCGTAAGAAGAAGAGGATGGTGCGACCACGACACGACATCGCTAAACGACCAAAAAATGGGTGGGATTACAGGGCGGGATTAATGCTAACCCTAACCTGCTTTGTTACCATGTTACCTTTTGGAAATAACAAAGGATGATTAGTCCATAGGGGCTGTGGAGATTATATATAGAGGCCAGTAGGCCATAGCAATAGGATTGGCTTAATGGGCCTTAACAGACATATGAGCTGATTGTCTACACCGTTGCTCACTAGGTCGGGTGCCTAGACACCCGTCGGTCTACCTCTGACTATACGGTGTTTCTTGGGGGCCAACCTCATTTCTTGGTTCTCCGAGCGTGAACCCGTGGTCTCTCGCTCTAGTTCTAAGGCTGAGTATCGAGCCGTCGCCAATGGGGTGGCTAAAGCGAGCTGGTTTGTGCTAGCTTCTCTAGGAGCTTCACAATCTCTTCACTAGGAGCACATGTGTCTACTACGATAACGTTGGCACCATCTACCTCTCCGTCAATCCTTCCAACACTAGCACACAAAGAATGTTGAGATCGATCTTCACTTTGTCCATGAGCTCGTTGCTGTCGGGGACTTAAGTGTTCGTCACGCCCCAATGAGCTCATAGTTTACCGACATCTCCTTGTTTTTCTTGGAGTTTCGATTCAGTCTCAACAACTGTCGTAGCTAGAGTTTCGACTTCGGAGAGTATTAGACTAATTAGACTGTTTTGTTTCCTATCTAAGTGTTATGGGCCTAGAGCACAACCCATATAACTCAACTTATGTCCCACTATCAATGCATTATCATTTTACTTCTTCCAACACATTATACAAAGTCCAATGCGAAATATTTTCTATATAATCAAATCTTACCGAAATGTCCTAACAGTTGAAATGCTTCTGCACACTAAAAATTCAATTGAATAGATAAGTTTGGTAATGTGATTTTAGAATTGTTGCACAAGGCATTTTTATGGTTGTAAGGATTTGTGTTCTGGCTTACTGTTCTCTTTATTTCTTTTATGATCAAATTTCAAGCTTTTTTTGCTTTATTTAATGACATGTGAAAGGGTCTCTAGCTGAATTGGTTAGGTTGTCTGAGTAGCGCTCCTCAGGTCTTAAGTTCAAATCCCCGTGGGTGTGAATTTCAGGCTGTGGTTAAAAAATCTCTTGTTTGTGTTACGCTAAAGCATAGGTCTAAGTTTTAGTCGCGGTCATTCTCACTTCTCACATGGGCTACAGTGCCGCTGTGTTTGTGTAGGGTAGGGGTTCAGATGTTTTATCGACTTGTGTGAGAAGGTTCTCTTCTTAATATACCTGGGGCTATCATACCCCGCGGATCAAGTTTTTTATTTAATGACATATACTCTATCCATATTATTAATAAATTTCAGAGACTTATTCTGATGGCATGTTGCACGCACAATCTGATTCACTCCTTTAACTGTTGCCACGTTTCTATTAATGTTATTGTTTTCTTTTTAAAAAAAGTTATTGGCCTTGTGTAATAGTTAGACATGTGTATACCATTTATGTAACAGTTGAATAATATCAATCTACTTTCTAATTGAGCTGTTAATCTATATGCATTAGATACGAACATTGGGAATGCTGAGATCACGATTCCATTCTTTGCCTGGAGCCTTCAACACGTATTTGGTGCCTTCAGATAAAAGCAAAAATAGGCGCTTTTCACTCTCAAAGCGCTTTGCTGAGGTTTCAAATCGCTGAAATTTTTGGCATGATACCCTTGATAAACTAAGGTAATTTCTTATTATAAGTTATTGAACATACAGGTTTCTCCCAACAAGAGAACTGAGGCCGCCAAGTTTGCTCAATTGTGGAATGAAGTAATATGCAGTTTCCGGGAAGAAGATCTTATAAGCGATGGGTGAGGAACTAACCTCATGTTTAGTAAGAAAATATTATTCTTGCAGTGCAGCTGAGAACTTTTTGTTGCATAGGGAGATGGACTTGTTAGTGGTTCCTTATTCGTCAGACCCCAGCCTCAAATTGATGCAGTGGCCTCTGTTCTTGCTTGCTAGCAAGGTTTGGTGAAATAGATTTGTAACTTGTTTGCACATTTTTAATAGTACATATGAGTGCAATTTATTATGTTTGATGCAGATACCTATAGCTTTAGACATGGCGGCACAATTTAGACCTAGAGATTCAGATCTTTGGAAACGTATATGTGCTGATGAGTACATGAAATGTGCTGTACTGGAATGTTATGAATCATTCAAACTCGTTCTTAATTTATTGGTGGTTGGAGAAAATGAAAAAAGGTATCTTCCAATTTTTTCCACTCTTTTCATGCTGTTTGTTATAACGAATTCTATCATACTATTTCCAATATTTCTTCACAACAAAAGAAGTTAACACTGTCACTCGAAATTCTTATCTGTAAAATTGTAACTTGCTTCCACTGTAGTGCTCGAGGAAATAAGTATCTCAATATGACACTAAGGAATAAGGTGGTGCTAAGCACCTTTTTCTTCAACAATGTTACTACTATGCTCATTTAGACATGCCATAAAAACCATTTTTGTTAGGCGAATGGATTAGCTGCACAAAGTTTAAGATCGAACACAAACTATGTTCTACAAGAGAGAAATCATGAAAAAAATTAAAAAATGGTAAATGTGAAGCCAGCTAAGTAAATGTGGTAGAAAACTTTGAACCCTTCTTTCCTGCAAAACCATGCCTGCCACAAGCATCAGTTTCAAAGGTGCTTATCTGGAGGCACTTTATAATAAATTAATTTATATGTTCCCTAATATCTAAACATCGGGAACATGCTAAGCCAAATATTCTTGTTCCTTTTAGGAGATAAAATTTCCTAGAAGCCTTCTTTTGGCTCTTGGGCACTCTGTGTCTCTTGTGTTCTGGCAGGCTATGGTAGCCTGCCATGTGTGCCCCTTTGTCACTCCTGTAATTCACTCTTTTTTGTTTTCTTTTCAATTGAAAGGCATACCTTCTACCATTGTGTTAAAAAACAAGCCGACAGTCATATACCAGTATATTGGACTGAATTATTTTCACTCTTACTAATGATTCCAGAATCAATATCAGGATATGAGCTTTACATTGTCCTATTTAATTAGTCATGTGTGAGCCACTAAGCCAAGCTTATAAATCCTATATTGAGAATATAGAATCCAACATTTTCTGATTTGCATATGGATGCACATATTCATATTTCAATATTCAGGAACTAACTATTCCAAAATGAACCCGGGAGAAGGACAGACAACTAGACAAGCACCACCATAGATGTATAATATAATGGAATGATTCTAATTATCAAGCTTTAGCTGTTTCTAAATATGTAACCTAAATGATCCTGAAGGCATATGTGTTTAGCTTCTTCAACTGCATGGCTGTTTGTGCACTTATGTCTTTGAACTCCATGTCCAGTTGCTGATCCTATTTTGGAATGTTTGTTCGTTAACATCAACAGGATTATTGGTATTATAATCAAAGAAATAGAAGGTAATATTGGAAAGAATACATTCCTTGCCAATTTTAGAATGAGCGCACTCCCAGTTCTTTGCAAGAAATTTGTAGAGCTTGTGTCTACCTTGGTAATGCAATTTTACTACTTAATTCAATGTTCTTCTATTTGGCAACTCCAGTATTTCAACTTTTTAAGACAGATTATCAATCATGTATTGATTGTGATACTACCATCACACGGTCACTTGCAGAAAGAAAGAGATGCCTCAAAGTTTGATAACGTGGTGCTGTTGCTTCAAGACATGTTAGAAGTGATAACAAGAGATATGATGGTTAATGAGATTAGGTTCTTTGTTGATTCCCTGACAATTATATGCACATATTCATGTGTATAGGCAACTAACAATTATTTACCTTTTATCATTTTCAGAGAGCTGGCTGAGTTTGGTCATGGTAATAAGGATTCAGTTCCAAGAAGACAACTTTTTGCTGGTTCTGGTACAAAGCCTGCAATTGTTTTCCCTCCTCCGGTTTCAGCACAGTGGGAAGAACAGGTTATATAAGCAAATTGTTGATTGCCTGTATTACCAAGCGTGTGTCTTAGAGTATATTGTCTTGTATAACAGTGTTCACAAACTCCAATGTCTACAGATTAAGCGATTGTACCTTCTTTTGACTGTGAAAGAATCTGCAATGGACGTCCCAACAAATTTAGAAGCTCGTCGAAGAATAGCATTTTTCACTAATTCACTATTCATGGACATGCCTCGTGCACCTAGAGTACGCAAAATGCTCTCATTCAGGTTATTCTCATATAGAAACTTGTTCATAATATTGCAAAACTGCTGCAGTATTTAATGTTATCGCAGTATCATAATTCATATGTTTCTCTTGATCCTATTCAAGAATTTCTTAAAATAAGAGAAAAAACTTATTATGCCTTTGAACTATTTTATTTAATTAATAAGGACAATTAAGCTTTAACTAGCTGGTATTCTATCCCTGTAACCTTGATATTTTTCATGTCTTCCAAATATTTTGATTGAATCCTAGTCTGTTCCGTCCTCTGCTTAGTATTCTCTAAAATGAAAATCATGATGTTCTGTTGTTCACAAGTTTACATGAATACTTTTGGAAGGAACTTATCTCAGAATGTGTGCCTTCAAATAAAGAGAGAGGAAAACTACATTATGTTGGGAATAGTCCCATATTGTGAGTTGTAGGTGGGCAAACACGATTTATATGGTTGAGGGTGCAACCCTTAATGGGCTAGCTTTTTTGGGGAGAGTTGGCCCAACAGACCTAAAAACTGCTACTATACGTTCGAGTGTGTTTGTCGCGGCCCGACGACCTGCAGTGTGTGTGTGTGGGTGCGCCGTGTGTGCGGGTGACCGGGCGGGCACATTGTGTGTCGACGGTCTGGTTCCAACAATAGTACCACATTGTGAGTTGTGGGTGGGGCCAAGCATTCTTTATATGGTTGAGGGTGCAACCGTATAATGGACTAGCTTTTTGGGGTGAGTGTTAACCCAACAAACATAAAACCCGCTGCTGTGTATTCGGGTGTGTGTGTTGTGGCCCAACGGTCTGGGGTGTGTGTGCGGGTGCGTCGTGTGTGCAGACGACCTAGCGGGTGCGCCATGTGGCGGCGGTCTGGTTCCAACAATTTGGTATTGAAGCTCAGGTCGGCCCAGTGCATTCTCAGACAAATCCGTCTCAATGTGTTTGGGGAGATTGTTAGGATGTCATGGGCATCATAGAGAGCGAGAGGCAACAACCAGGCTGGGATAAGGCTAGAGAATAAGATTGAGATGAGTTGGGATAAGGCTAGAGAATAAGATTGAGATGAGAGAATTGTGGAGAGTTGGTTAGCAGCAGATAAGTCCAAGAAAGTAGGAGTTAGTTGAGAGTTTGTAGGAGAAGTTGGTTAGCCATAGGACTATTTATAAGCTGCATGGCAGCAGGGAATAAAGCAAGCAAGATCATTATCAAACCAATCTCTCTCCCTTGCAATGACCCTCTCAAGCGCCTAGGGCTGCTACCCTAGAACCAAGCCTGCGGCAGAGGGGTATAACCTCGCCGGAGAAGACAACTATCCCCATGGACCGAAGGTCCATGACACCTGGTATCAGCTCCAGGTTATCCTCACCACCACCAGCCGCCCATCCCTCACCACCACCAGCCGCCGCGCCATCTGCCGCCGCAACGCCCTCCCACCCGCCCTCTCCAACTACAGATGCATTCACTCGGCTCGAAGAGAAGTGGGATCAATTCGTTGTGATGTTCCCACCGCTACAAGGAGAAGACAGAGAAGGAACTCCAAGCAGCGGTGCGGCTTCAGGCGGCAGCGCGAGGGTTCCTGGCACGCCGCCAGGTACAGTCCCTTCGTGGGGAGAAGCACCTTGTTGTGGCCTCCAGGGCCACCCCATGGCCGTCATCACATGAGCAGGCCGTGGTGCGCCTGCAAGCCGCAGTGCGCGGCTTCCTTGTTAGGCGGGCGGTGCGGAAGCTGCACTTGCTGATCAGCTCATCGCTGCACCAACTCGCAGCCTGCGCGCCCAACCACCAGGTCTCGTCTATACTTTTTGAACCCCCTGCAGAAGTCGAGATCTGGGTATGCAGCCCCCCTGCACGGCCAAAGAGGGTCATCTCCTTCATTCGGACAACTGTCTTAGTGCTGGACAGACCCAACATAAGAACGGGCTGGTTCCTCCTTCATCTTTCATCCAACGTGAAGTCCGCAGTTCAGCTCTTTCCTTGGGATCCAGGAGGACATAGCTGCAGTTCAAATTTATATTTTAGTTCCACAATTATTTTGTATTTTTGTCTTAAATAATAAAGGTAAGCCGAGATGTAAAAGGCTTAACCTTAAGTCGTGTCAGGTAAGTCTATGGCAGCTCGAGGACGAGCTGGTCCTCAAGGGAGGGGGAGATGTCATGGGCATCATAGGGAGCGAGAGGTAACAACCAGGCTGGGATAAGGCTAGAGAATAAGATTGAGATGAGCTGGGATAAAGCTAGAGAATAAGATTGAGATGAGAGAATTGTGGAGAGTTGGTTAGCATCAGATAAGTCCAAGAAAGTAGGAGTTAGTTGAGAGTTTGTAGGAGAAGTTGGTTAGCCATAGGGCTATTTATAAGCCGCATGACAGCAGGGAATAAATCAAGCAAGATCATTATCAAACCAATCTCTCTCCCTTGCAATGACCCTCTCAAGCGCCTAGGGCTGCTACCCTAGAACCAAGCCTGCGGCAGAGGGGTATAACCTCGCCGGAGAAGACAACTATCCCCATGGACCGAAGGTCCATGACATAGGAATAGGCCCACATTGTGAGTTGTGGGTGGGAAATCATGGTTTATATGATTGAGGGAGTTATAATACATGACACCCTAACCATAATCCAGAGTTGGGAATATATTATATAGAGGAGTTAGGTGGGCTAAGCCCATTACAATAGGTGCAATTAGGTAAATACAGGAAAACCCTAACCTAACCGTAAACAGGAGTCTAACACCCTCTGCAGTCTCAACTTTATCCTCTAATACACTCGACAACATCCCCTTGGTGAAGATGTCAACGAACTGCGATGTGGTCGGGACACGGAGAATGTGAATATCATCGACGATGTCACGCTCGCGGATGAAGTGAAGGTCGATCTCCACATGCTTCGTGCGCAGATGCTGCACGAGATTGGTGGAGGGATAGACCATACTGACATTATCGCAGCAGACGAGGGTCGAGCACTCGAGGGGGATGTGGAGCTCCTAGAGAAGTTGGCGGAGCCAGGAGGCCTCGGTCACGTCGTTGGGCAGGTACTTGGCCTCAACTCTGGAGCGAGGGACGATGTGCTGTCGCTTCAAGGCCCAGAAGATGAGGTTGGTGCCCAGGAACATGGCGTGGTCGGAAGTGGACCGACGCGTGTTGGGGTAGCCAACCCAATCGGCGTCGGTGTAGATCGCTAGCTCCGAAGTCGGGGAGGGTCGAAGAACAAGGCTGTAGTCGATGGAGCTGTGGAGGTAGCAAACAATCTACTTGAAAGCAGTGAGGTGGGGCTCCCGTGGGGTGTGCATGTGAAGGCACACCTGCTGAATGGCGTAGGCGATGTTAGGTACTAGAGAGCATCGGTGAGGCTCCGATAGGCCGTCACGTAGGCGACCGGGAGCCCGTCATCCTCAGAGAGTTTCGCCTGGGTTCGACAGGCGTGGATCAGGGCTAGCAGTCAGGCATGCCAGTTCTCTCCAGAATGTCGAGGGTGTACTGGATCTGGTGAAGGAAGAGGCACTAGGGCCGCCGCTCTACAGTGATCTCGAGGAAGTGGTGGAGAGGGTCGTGGTCCTTCATCGCGAACTCACACTATAGGACGGCGATCGTGCGCGGAAACAGGGCACCACTAGATGTCATGAGCACGATGTCATCGAAGTAGAAGTGGAGGTAGACGGTGTCGTCGCCGTGCCGATAGATGAACAGGGACGTGTCCGACTTGGCCTCGACGAAGCCGAGGGAGACCAAGTAGGAGGTGAAGCGACTGTACCATACCCTCGACGCTTGCTTGAGGCCGTACATGGAGTGGTTCAACCGGCATACTAGGTTTCGGCGAGCGGATTTGACGAATCTGGTGGGCTAGTTGTAGTAGACTGTCTCGGTCAGAGTGCCGTAGAGAAAGGCATTCTTGTCATCTAGCTGATGGACCCGTTAGTCTCAAGATAGGGCGAGGGAGAGCACGACTCGATCGGTGGCGAATTTGATGACATGACTGAAGGTCTCATCGTAGTCCACTTTGGGACGCTGAGTGAAGCCCCGAAGGACCCAACGAGCCTTGTAGCGGTTGAGCAAGCCATTCGAGTTGAGCTTGTGGTGGAAACTCCTCCATGGCGCGGCGCCAGTGGGGATTGGCTAGAGCGGCGTGTACGGAGGAGGGGACTGAGGAGGGAGCTCGAGCAGCGTTAGCCGTCAGAACCAGCCGATCGACGGGGCAAAGTACTTCGGCCGAGTGGTGTGTCACCATTGGATGGATGGGGTCGGGGTCAGGGTGGATGGCGATAGGGTGGTACATCGGTGGCTCGGCACAAGAACAAGTCGGCGCTGCTAGGGGACCGGTGTATCGGGTCCACCCACGACGGTGGTAAACACGGGCGAGGTTAGTGGGGCCGCGCTCGGCCCAGATGGAATTGGTGAGGCCACGCCTAGCGCAGGAAAGGTTGACTGGGCCACGCATGGCGCGGGCGGGGTTGATAGGGCCATGCATGGTTCATGCGGCACAAGAAGAAGCAGAGGCAGCTGGGCCGCGCGTGGCGCAATAGAAGGCGACGTGGTCGTGGGCGGCGTGAAAGAGGGCAGCGAAAGAGGAGCATCGAGGTCGTGGGGTGGAGAGGAGTCACCAAGGGGGAAAACCTCCTTATCAAAGACAACATGATGAGAGATGATGATACAACGAGTGAGGAGGTCAAGGCATCAGTACCCCTTGTGGTCAGGGGAGTAACCGAGGAAATGACAGCGAGTGGGGCAGGGGGAGAGCTTATGTGGAGAAGTAGCAGAGCGTTGGTATAGGAGGAGCATGTGCCATACATGGTGCAGTGGGGGTGCAGTGATTGACTGCCTTGAAGGGAAGGCGGTTGAGGAGATGACTAGCAGTGTTAGGGCCTCTGCCCAATAGTGGGCGGGAAGAGACGCCTGAAAAGGAGGCAGTAGATCATGTTAGTGGTGGTGCGAATAATACGTTCAGCCCGACCATTCTGAGGGGAAGTATAGGGGTAGGAGAGTCGCAACTGAACGTCGTGGGAGAGAAAGGAGCGAGAGGTAGAGTTGTCAAACTCGTGGACGTTGTCGCACTGGAGGGCATGCACCGGTCGATGGAACTGAGTGGAGACCCAGGTGAAGAAGTGCATGAGGGTGTGAAAGGTGTCGGACTTGGGCCACAGAGGAAAAGTCTAGGAAAATGAGAAATCAACTAGGATGACCAGATAGTGTCGGTAACCAGATATGTTTGGAATATGGGATGTCCAAAGGTCAAAGTGTAAGTAGAGGGACTCTAACTCTCATCAAGAGGATGACACTATGAGTTGGGGCAATTTTCTGTTTATTTCCTCAAACACTACACAATGCCATACCCATCTAAGGGTTGGAGACCCATATTTATAGCCCTACAGGCTGCACTACCACACCTTCTCACACACACTACACAACATGATTGTCCTCTAGATGCCAAAGAGACTACAGAGGATAGTCAAAAGCGACTGTTGTCCTCTAGATGCTAAAGAGACTACAGAGGACAGTCAAAAAGCGACTGTTGTCCTCTAGATGCTAAAGAGACTACAGAGGACAGTCAAGCTGTCCTCTAGATGTTAAAGGACTACAGAGGACACTCAGAAGCGACTGCTGTCCTCTAGATGCTCAAGACTTATTCCATCATTCTCCCCTTAAGTCTTGGGCGTCGTCTTGTGAGAAAGTTGGGCCATCCCGGACCTGGAGCAAAGCTCAACAAACTTTATCTTTCCAAGGGACTTGGTGAGCAGGTCTGCAAGCTGATCCTTGGTGTTGATGTAGCGCGCCTTGATGCTCCCTTCTGCCAAGCAGTCTCGGATGAAATGGTATCTCAGCCGGATGTGCTTGCTCCGTTCATGGAACACGGGGTTCTTGGCCAATGCCAGAGCGGACTGGCTGTCCACCCTGAGTTCCACCGCTCCAGTGTCTCTCCCGAGGAGATCACCGAGCAGTCGAGCCAGCTAGAGCGCCTGAGTCGAAGCAGTGGACGCCGCTATGTACTCGGCCTCGCAGCTGGACATGGCCACCACCTGCTGCTTGACCGACTGCCAGGTAATGAGGCACTTGCCGAGGAAGAAGAGGATCCCGCTTGTGCTCTTGCTAGTGTCGATGTCACCGGCGTGATCGCTGTCGCTGTACCCAACAAGGCGTGCCTCCCCAGGGCACCTCGGGTAGTAGAGACCGTGGTCGAGAGTCCCCGCAACATAGCGGATGATCCTCTTCACAGCCTGCTCATGCTCCATCGTCGGTCGCTGCAGAAACCGACTAACGTAGCCGACGGAGTATGCCAAGTCAGGCCGTGTGTGGACGAGGTAGCGAAGGCTCCCCACAAGACGTTGGTACTGTGTAGCGTCCACCTCCTCTGTCGTGCTGTCGCGACTCAGCTTCAGCCTCTCCTCCATCGGAGTGAGAGCTGGGTTGCAGTCGGTGAGCCCAGCCAGCTCAACAATGCGCTTGGCGTAGGCGGTCTGGCGAAGTGTGATCCCGGAGTCTCCCTGGTGCACCTCAATCCCCAGGTAGGAGAGATGCCCTAGGTCACTCATTTGGAAGGTGGCCTTCATCTCTTCCTTGAACGCTGCCACCTCTGCATCACCAGCAGGGCATTTTCTCCATTGCCCCGCCGATAGATGGCCGCCTCGTGCGGGCTTGGCATGAAGCCCATCCTCTTGAGCGTGGAATCCAGCTTGGCATTCCACGCCTTCGGTGTCTGTCGCAAGCCATAGAGGGCCTTGCGTAGGCACAACACCTTGCCAGGGATCGCAAAACCTGGCGGCTGGTGTACATAGACCTCCTCCTTTAAGTCGCCGTTAAGAAACGCCGACTTGACATCCATGTGATGAACATGCCAGCCCTCCTGGGCTGCCAGCGCGAGGAGTCGCACAGATTCCATTCATGCCACAGGGGCGAAGGCATCGTCGAAGTCGATCCCCTCCTGCTGCAAGAAACCGCGTGCCACCAAGCGAGACTTATGCTTTACAATGGCGCCGGCTTCATCCCTCTTCAGTTTGAACACCCACTTAAGGGTGATCGCGCGATGACCATGAGGGAGATCAGCGAGCTCCCAAGTGCGGTTCGTCTCAACCGCGTCCATCTCCGACTGCATCGCGGCACGCCAAACCGCATGTTTTTCGGCCTCCGCGAAAGACCGAGGCTCACCATCGTCGCATGCAAGATGCAACTCTCCTGCCAAAATGCAAGACGCAGGGCCCGGCACCGACGGGTCGATGAGAAGGCCCTCCACCCTTCGATACCGCAACGGCTCGCCGTCGTAGCACGCGTCGACGCGCTCCTCGTCGCGGGAGAGCGGGGTCACGAGCTCCACTGGGTCGTGCTCGACACGAGCTGGTGTCGGAGAGGACGTTCCTGGAGAGGGTACCGTCGGTGCTGGAGTACGTGGTGGCGAAGAGCTCGCTGTAGCCGGAGTCGTGGCTGGAGTGCGTGGTGGTGAACAGCTCGTTGTAGTCGAAGCTGGAGAGCGTGGCGCTGGAGTCGGTGGAGACTTGGGGGCTGGGGTAGACCTGCTCGGAGAAGAGTTGCCTACTCCCCCAGCTCCCTCAAAGTGGACGTACTCGATGGTGAAGTCGTCGTACGTCGGAGTCGTGCCGTCGTCCACCGCCTTGTCCCACGCCCATCCTCGCCCTTCGTCGAACACTACGTCGCGCGCCGTGCGCACACGCTGTGTTCCTGGGTCAAGGATGCGGTAGGCCTTTGAGCCCTCCGCGTAGCCAATGAACACCCTCGGAGTGCTCCTGTCGTCGAGCTTGCCGATGTGGCCAAGCTCCTTGGTGAACGCGAGGCAACCGAAGACCCGTAGGTGAGACCGCCGGCTTGCGCCCATGCCAAGCCTCGTACGGTGTCATCCCATTGAGTGCCTTGGTGGGCGAGCGGTTGAGGATGTAGACTGCTGTCACCATCGCCTCTCCCCAGAAGACAGCCGACATTCCCCTCTTTTTGAGGAGAGCCCGAGCCATCCCCACAACCGTCTAGCTGCGCCGCTCGACGACGCCGTTCTGCTGCGGGCTGTACGGCGCGGAGTAGTGGCGCTGAACGCCCTCATCCGCGCAGTACGACGCGAACTCAGCTGCCGTGAATTCGCCGCCGTTGTCGGTGCGCAAGATGCGCAGCTTGCGGCCGCACTCCGCCTCCGCGGCGACCTGCACACGCCTGATGGCGTTCACAGCCTCTCCCTTGCTACCAAGGATCATCAACCACATGTAGCGGGAGAGATCGTCGACGAGCAGCAAGAAGTAGCGTCGTCCTTCTGGTGTGGCTGGTGTCACCGGGCCACACAAGTCCCCATGCACGAGCTCGAGCCTCTCCTTGGCTCGGAAGCTCGACTGCTGTGGAAAGGGGAGCCGTCTCTGCTTTGTCAACACGCAGACAATGCAGAATTGCTCCACATGGTCAAGGCACGGCAGGCCTCGTACCATCTCCTTGGCACTGAGCCGCTTCAGGGCCTCGAAGTTAAGGTGTTCGAAGCGTTCGTGCCACTGCCATGCCCCATCGTCTCGACGAGCAGCAAGGCAGCAAGGTTGTGCCACCTTCACATTGAGGATGTATAGCCGATTTGGACTCCTGCGTACCTTGGCAAGAAGGCGACGAGAGGGATCCCAGATCCTCAGGACTTCGTGCTCGACCTCCACGCGCGAACCGTTCTCATCCAGGTGTCCCAAGCTGATGATAGAGTTCCTCAACGCGGGGATGTAGTAGACTCCGGTGAGCAGCCTGTGCTCACCAGACGTGGCGGTGAAGACGACTGAGCCGGCGCCCTTGATCTCTACGCCGGAGGCGTCCCCAAACTTGACAGAGCCTCGGACGCTAGAGTCAAGCTCGGTGAAGAACTCCCGTCGGCCGGTCATGTGATGAGTGGCGCCGGTGTCGAGGCACCATCCTTCGATCATGTCTTTGCTGGAGCCGTCGCCGAGGAAAGCGCGTGCTTTCGACTCATCAAGGTGGAGGAGTGCCGCTGCGGCCGGTGCCGCTGGAGATAGCTCGATGCTTGCATTAGGACCAGAGCCTCCTCCTCCGCCTCCGCCTGTGCAACATTGGCCTGGCCACGTCGTGGCTGTCGACAGTCCCTGGCCCAGTGGCCAAGCTTGCCGCAGTTGTGACAGTCGTCGTCTCGTGCCGGCTTCTTGTTGCCGACGGCACAGCCTTGGGCACCTCCACGGGCACCACCCTCAGCATGTCCTCGCGCCCCGGCCTGGGCGCCTCCACGCGCCTTGCGCGGCTTGCCACGTTTGCGGCCTCGTGTCGAGGACGACTCCCCCTTCTTCTTGTCACCCTGGCAGGCCTCCCACTGCTCCCGAGTGAGATGTAGCTTCCCGCCAATAGTGATAGGGCCAGAGGGAGCCTGTGGTTCGTCGCCGTCGACCACCTTGAGATGACCTATCGCCTCTTCGATCGTCATCGTGGAGAGGTCTAGCAGAGACTCGATCGAGTGAGCGATCTGCTTGTACTTCTCGGGGATGCAACAGAAGAGCTTCTCAACAGCTCTCTCCTCATCGTAGGTGTCGTCGCCGAACTGCACCATCTTCTGCAACAGAGTGTTGAGGCGGAGAGCAAAGTCATCAACATCCTCACCTGGCTTGAAGGCCAGGTTCTCCCACTCCTTGCGAAGTGCCTGCAGTGTGGTCTTGCGGGCACGGTCGCTACCGATGCGGGTCGCAGCGATGGCGTCCCAGGCCTCCTTGGCAGTCCGCTTTTGGGAAAGCGAAAACTGCATCTCGGGCGGGACTGCAGCAATGAGGGCATCCAGCGCTCGTCGATCCTCGTGGTAGTCGACGTCGCCGTACCGAACTGCTTCCCACATGTGGCGAACCTGGAGCCGTACCCTCATCACCGCGGCCCACTTGACGTAGTTGGTCTTGGTGAGGGTAGGCCACCCACCGCCGGGACCGATGTCCCTGACAATGGCCTGGGCCATGCGGCGACCATGGTACCGATCCGGGGAGGGAGAGCCGCTCCGCCAGTAGAGGCCGCGATCTCCGTCGACTCGGTCGCCGCCGCCGGGAGCACCGCCGGCGCGTCTATGCCCGTCTGGGCTGCCGCCGCGTGCGCCCTCGCCCGGAGCGCCGTCAGCGTGTCGACGCCTATCTGGGCTGCCGCCACGCGCGCCCCCATGGGGATGCGCGACTGCCCACTGTGCCGCCTGCTCTCGCGCTGCTTCCCTCGCCAGCTTGAGCTCGTCGTCGGTGTTGTCGTCGACAAAAGCAGAGCTGCCAGCTCTACTGTCGTGCAGAACCTCGAGCTCTGCTGCCGCCGCACGTGCAGCATCCGCCGCCTCCGCTGCTTCTACTTCCGCTCTCGCTGCTGCCAGTTCCGCCGCCGCCAGCCGTGCTGCCCTCGCCGCTGTCGCTGCAGCAGCTGCTGCTCCTCGCTCGCGTTCTTGTGCCGCGGCGACCTCGGCCTCCTGCTGGCGCCGCGCACTCGAAGTGGCCGAGCGTAGGGACATGGTGGGCTAGTGAGGGGTCGCTGCGTGTGGAAGAGGCTGTCTCAGACGAAAGGCTGCTCGTCTGAGCAGGGAAGGAACAGTTGGAGCTCTTGCTGCCGACTGAGTGTAGGGAGAGGCGCGGGAAGGAGATGAGCACGAGATGTTTAAGCCGCAGGATAGTTTGGCTCTGATACCAATTGTAAGTAGAGGGACTCTAACTCTCATCAAGAGGATGAGTTAAGGCAATTTTCTGTTTATTTCCTCAAACACTACACAATGACATACCCATCTAAGGGTTGGAGACCCATATTTATAGCCCTAGAGGCTGCACTACCACACCTTCTCACACACACTACACAACAGGATTGTCCTCTAGATGCTAAAGAGACTACAGAGGATAGTCAAAAGCGACTGTTGTCCTCTAGATGCTAAAGAGACTACAGAGGACAGTCAAAAAACGACTGTTGTCCTCTAGATGCTAAAGAGACTACAGAGGACAGTCAAGCTGTCCTTTAGATGTTAAAGGACTACAGAGGACAGTCAAAAGCGACTGCTGTCCTCTAGATGCTCAAGACTTATTCCATCACAAAGTGGATGGGGTTGAAGGGGTGAGTAGCATGGGACATGGAAGAAGAGAAGGGTAAGCGAGTATGACTCCCAAGCTGATAGGCATGGCAAAGCGAGATGGTGTCGCCGCGAGGGCAAGGAATGGTCGAGGAGTCGAGAGTTGAGAGAGGACGTCGTGGCCGGGGTGGCCAAGATGACGGTGCCAAGTGGAGGCAGCGGCAGTGGAGGCCAGAGTGTAGGGTTGGACAACATGGGCGAAGGAAGGTGGGGTGGGGAAGCGAATGGAGTATAGGGGGCCAGAGCTATCATAGCGAGCAACCACTGTACGAGTGGTAAGATCCCATATGGTGAGCCCCCAGGGATCGAACTCCATAAAGCAACAGTTGTCAATGGTGAAGCGAAAGACCAAGAGGAGGTTCTGGATGATGTTGGGGGCAACAAGGATGTTGTTGAGGTAAAAGGACCAGGAAGGACCGTGTCACCTACTGAGGTGACAGGCAGAGTCGACCCATTACCGACAGGGATGAAGGGAAGGTGAGGCTATGGGGGTGAGGTAAAGCGACAACTCTAGGGTTGAGAGTGGTGTGAAACAAGGTGTCGGAGACGGTAACCTAGTCGGTGGGAGGAGGGAGCGACAAAGACAAGGGGTTCGAGAAGAGAGCCAAGGGAGGCACCCCTATAGAGCCACCGGGAGAGGAGCTGGGGCCTAGGAGTGGCAAGCATGCTAGGAGGAGACGACAAGGTCTTGATTGTCATGAAGGAAATCGCGACACTAGGGAACACAAGTGGCCCAGTAGCGTGGCGATTCGCCTGAGGGTGGAGCTCAACGCAGTCAGAGAGAACATAGTTCATGACCCGATCGAAGGCCATGAATGTGCCCTAGAGAAGTTGACTGTCGTGAATGGACACATGCACACGGTAGGGAGGAACGGGAACTGTAGCGGAGGTAGGGGTCGGCACGGCGGCGCAGGGGGGCAGTAGCACGAGGAGGCTAGTAACGGGGAAGATCATTGCCATCGCGGGTGAAGGAGGTGGCGACATAGTGTTGGAGGCATTGGGCGCACAGGGAGGTGTAGGCATGGGAAGAAGGTTGGGCGCGGCTGCGGGTGCACGGCCCAGCGTAGCCGTTGTTGCAGGGGTGGTCGCGATGGTGGGGGTGTCCGGGAGGGGCCCAAGGCCAGCGACGAAGGGGGCTCCATCCTGACGAGCTTGGTGGACAGGAGGGCGGCTGTGCTGGGGTGCTGAGGAACAGAGGCGGCGATGGCAGCCTGTTAGGGAAGTTGGCGCGGAGTGGCACAGAGATGGAGTCCACCGGTGGCGCTCGGGGCGAGCGGGCCCGTGACAGAGAACGGGGCATCGGGGAGGAAACCAAGGCCGGTGTCCCGTCGGCGCCGGTGAGGGCAGTGGTCGTGGCGTGAGGGCGTGTGACCTCTTTGAGGGAGAGGACGCGACATCGTGGTGGAGCCAAGTTGGTGGTGGGGATCCTGGCCGGCGGTGCAAATCTCGGGCAGAGACGAGGCTGGCGGCGTGGATCCTGGGCAGATCAGACCGATGGCAGGGGGCAGAGTAGGCTGGCGGTGGGCAAGGCCAGGCGGATCCTGAGCAGAGCAGGCCGGCAGCGGGGATGACATGTTCGGGCGGGTGGCGTAGCGACCAGGCAAAGGTGACTTTTGTGGCGGCGGCTGGCCTAGGCGGCGGTGCCGGTGAGCAGTGGTGGGGTGAGGCCGACGGCCAATGGTGGAGAGGGGCTGACGGTTGGAAGGGAGGGGAGAGTAAAATACCTAGCTCTATACCAAGTTGGAATATGTGAAACCTTAACCCTAATATAGAGTTTGTAGTATATATTATATAAAAGAGTTTGGTGGGCCAAGCCCATAGGGGGGTAATTAGGTAAATGCAGGAAAATCCTAACCTAACCCTAAACAGGAGTCTATCAGAGGGTGCAACCCCCTAATGGGCTGGTGTTTTTGGTGGGTGTTGGCCCAACAAACTTAAAATGTGCGTTCGGGGCGCGTATCGTGGCCTGAGGGCCTGGGGTGTGTGTGCGGGTGCCCTGGCTAGCGCGCCATGTGTCGGCGGTCCAGTTCAACACATTAAGACTATGCACAAGTTAGTGTGGATACTGGATTTGAGGCAGGTGATCCCTTATTCTGACAAATGCACTGTGGGGGAGATCCCCACGACAAAAGTTTTTGTGAAACAAACCAGAAAACGGGCACTGTAGAAAGTTATTAATTATTTCATCATCAATCCTCTGGTGATGTCATAATGATGCTGGTTTGCTTCTGAAACATTCTTAAAGTCCTGTGAGCTTTACATCTGTTGCCAATTTTGCTTTGGCTCGATTCAGACAGTCCTGACATCAGACCTGATGTCTGAGTTGTGATGTTTACTAGAATAGAAGTTACTCTTCTGTCTTTCTTTAAAGTTACTTCATATGTGTTACTTAAACCAATGGCTGGAATTTGGCTATTGTTGACTCATTTCAAGTAGAACATAATACACTGTCCAGAAAACGGACAAGCCAATGTGGGAAATATAAATACCGTCACCAAACGCTGATCCTATTTTTATTCTTAATGTTGACCAAAACTGTATGCTTTTCTGTTTGAAGAAACACAAATGTATTTTCCTTGAACAACACAGAATGCAATCTTGTACATATTTTTTTTTTTCTGATCTCCCTACCAGCCATGTTGTTTTGTGTGTGGCATTTAAACGTATAATATGCAGAAAAAGTTTAAATTCACCATGGCAACTGTAACTAACCTTGATTAGATGAGATAATAGCCTCTTGGGTACTGTAGCATATATATAGGCAGACCATAATATATGGGCCTTAACACCCCCTATCAAACTCAAGGCGGAAGTGGAGGATTTGAAGCATTGAGTTTGATTAGATGAAACTGATGTTGTGCCTTAGTTTGTGCTTTTGTGAAGAAATCCGCAAGCTGTAATTCTGAGGGCACATATTGAAGATCAATGGTCTTCTGGTGACAATGAGATCTAGTGAATGAGACATCAACACCAATGTGTTTTGTGAGTTCACGCTTCACTAGATCATGACAAATTTGTATAGCTCCAGTATTGTCACAGCGAAGAAGTGTAGGCGAGTCACAAGAAACGCCTAGATCAGCCAAGAGCCAACGAATCCAGATAATCTCAGCAGTAGTAGTAGCCAGGGCCCAGGGCTCGAAGTTCTGCTTCAGTACTAGATCTAGATACAGCGGCTTGCTTCTTGGATTTCCAAGCAACAGGGGATGATCCAAGAAGAATACAATAACCAGTGATGGAGCGACGATCTGTAGGATCACTGGCCCAGGTAGCATCAGAGTAAGCATGAAGCTGAAGTGAAGAATTTGAGTCATAAAATAAACATTGTGTTTTTGTCCCCCGTAAATATCTAAGCACACGAAGTAAGTGCCCATAATGAACTGATGTAGGAGCAGAGACAAACTGACTCAAGATCTGGCCTGGTGACAGTAAGGTAAACCAAGCTGCCAACAAGATGTCTATATCGAGATGGATCTTCCAAAGGTGTCCTATCAGTCGAATGAAGAGATAAGTGAAGATCCATAGGTGTGGCAACACTGCGAGTATCACTAAGACCAGAACGATCAAGAAGGTCTTGTATGTACTTAGCCTGAGAAAGATAAATACCATCTTGAGTCTGCAAAACCTCAATGCCCAAGAAATAACTGAGTGCCCCCAAGTCAGACATTTGAAATTCCTTACTCAGAGACGACTTCACATGAGCAATATGGTCTGGATCATCGCCTGTAATCAACATGTCATCAACATATAGTAATAGCAACGTGCGTCCTCGTGAAGAAACATGAATGAACAATGCAGGATCATGATCACTAGAATAGAAACCACAAGCCTTGATGACAGAAACAAATCTCTCAAACCAAGCACGAGGAGCTTGTTTGAGACCATACAAGGCTCGACGGAGACGACATACATGCCCTGATGGAACTTCTATCCCAGGAGGTGGATACATATAGACTTCCTCGTGTAAATCACCATGAAGAAAAGCATTTTTGACATCCATCTGAGAGATAGTCCAAGAAGATGAGGCTGCAACAGCAAGTAAAGCTCGGACAGTAGTCAGATGGGCCACAGGTGCAAAAGTCTCATCATAATCAATACCCTGTGTCTGTTGAAAACCTCTGGCGACAAGACGAGCTTTATATCGCTCAATAGACCCATCAGATTTTGTTTTAACCTTGAAGACCCATTTGCACGTGATAGGTACCGCACCAGCAGGTAACGGAACAACATCCCATGTACACGTGCGATGAAGGGCATTTAATTCATCAGTCATAGCAAGCTGCCACTCAGGTATACCAGAATCCTCTTTATAAGATGATGGTTCAGCAATGACTGCCCCAGCACGGGAAAACCCATAACGGTCTGGAGCTGCAATAGTGCCACGATCACGAAGATGATATCCCTGATTAAAAACAACATGAGAGTCATCATTGTTAGTACAAGTATCAACAACAGGATCATCATCAGGACTGGTCGTGGGAGTAGAGCGAGGACGACGAATGTAAGTCTGAGTGACAGGTGGTTTGGAAGAGTAAGACTGAGAGGGTGTGGAAGTGGAAGGTGGTGTGATGGGAATAAGGACATCTGGGGTAGAAACAGTAGGTGGTGATACTGATGAAGTTTCAGAAATGGGAGGAAGGCTCATGAAGGAGGTAGACTCTGTGGAATAAAAAGAAGAATGAGTGGAAGAATTGTAAAAGAAGGGACGATTTTCATTGAAACTCACATCTCGAGAAATGCGCATGCGACGAGAAGATGAATCATAACATCGATAGCCTTTATGTTCAGGGTTGTATCCAAGAAAAACACACTCAACAGATTGAGCAGTCAATTTAGTACGTTCACGAGGTGATAATAGGACATAACACGTACATCCAAAAACTCGAAGGTGGTCATATCGTGGAGGAGTTCCGAAAAGAACTTCACCAGGTGTTTTGCCAGAGAGTTTGGATGACGGTTGTCTATTGATGAGATAAACCGCAGTAGAAACTGCTTCACCCCAAAAATGTGAAGGGACAAAAGAAGATATCAACAAAGTGCGAGCAGTTTCTATAATGTGACGATGTTTGCGTTCAGCCACACCGTTCTGTGCATGAGCACCAGGGCAAGAAAGTTGAGCAAGAGTACCCTCTGAAGTCAAAAACTGGCGAAAATTATCAGATAAATATTCACCACCCGAATCAGAACGAAAGATTTTAATGTGAGTGGAAAATTGAGTGTGAATCATACGAGCAAAGGTTTTATAAATAGAAATCAGCTCAGAGCGGCGTTTCATAAAATAAATCCAAGTGTAGCGAGAATGATCATCAATAAAAATGACATAATATTTATATCCACCTTTTGACACAAAAGGTGCAGGACCCCAAATATCAGAGTGAACCAAATCAAAGGGTTTAACAGAATGAGAATTACTAGTAAAATATGGAAGTTGTATTTGTTTTCCAAGATGACAACCCTTACAATGAAAATCAGACTCAACCGAAGTATGACCTAAGCAACCTGACTTTATTAGTGTAGACAATCTAGATCCACACAAATGACCTAGACGATGATGCCACTGGGCAAAAGACGCAACAGAAGCAAGGGTAGCTGAAAGCATATGCGCTGGAGATGTAGGCAAAGAAGGAAGCCGCAAAGAGTCCAAGATGTAGAGGCGAGGAGCAGCTCTACGGCGACGGCCAGTCCCAATCACTTCCCTTGTGCGAAGGTCCTGTACAAAACAAGATGAGTCATCAAATCCGACAAAGCAATTATGATCCGTAATTTGGCCTACGGAAAGAAGATCCATAGATAGCTCAGGGACGAAGAAAATATTAGGTACTGTAAAGTGCGGATCTGAAAGAGAACCCTTATGAGTAACGTGGCATACAGTACCATCAGCTGTCTGCACTGAAGCACCATCTGTGACAGGTGTAGTAGAAGCCAACTTTGACTGATCAGATGTGACATGAAAGGAAGCTCCTGAATCAAGTACCCAGGCCGACTCTGAAGTACAGGCGGACGAAGTGGCAGCAACAGCAACTGAGCCTCTATTAGATGGTCCTTGACCACGACCGCGAGCAGCACGTCGTGCACGGAAATCAGTCAACTTATCAGGGAACTTGACAAAGCAAAGCTCAGATCGATGATTGGTCTTGCCACAATGATCACAAGGCTTAAAAATATTCTTAGGTTTCTGGACAGCAGCCAACACACTATGAGGATTACCACCAGTAGAGGACAGAGAATGAAGACGAGTCTCTTCAGCAAGTAAATCAGACAACGCCTTAGCCATTGTGAGAGTGTCAGAACCCTGAAGTAAACGAGCACGAAGAGAATCAAACTCGGCCCGAACGCCCATAACAAATCTGTAAGTGAAGAACTTCTCAATAAACTGATGAGCCGAACACGGATCAGCAGTACAAGCTGGCACCATAGATGTCAAAGCACTCATCAGACGATCAAAGGCTGAGTAGTACTCATCAATGCTCATATCATTTTGCTCAATAACATGTGTCTGCTGCATGAGAGTGTGTAATAGAGCACCACTGTCCTGAACAAAACGCTCCTTCAAATGAGACCAGATGGCTTTGGCAGTTTTAAATTTAGACAAACTCATAATCATAGACGGTTTGACGCTGTTCACCATAGCAGCCATCACTTTACCATCATTAAGCTGCCATGTTTTGATATCAGCAGCATTGCGACGATCATCCGCAAGTACGGGTGCCGCATCAGTCAAATGAAAGAGTAATCCATGTCCTCTGAGTGCAGTCTCAACACAGAAAGCCCACTCCGGATAATTGTGTCCATCAAGAGTGATATTGACCACAATAGCATTTATCGTCATATTGAATTCAATGAAAAACAGGAAGAACAGGAGACTGGAAACCAAGCAAACCAGAGGAACCGCAGCTGACAGCAGTCCGAGTTGGACGAGTTGACGAAGGTCTTGGTCGCGGAAGCCGAGTTGATCAGTCTGCCCGCAATGGCAGCCACCGGCGCACGGCGCAGATGGCGACGAGGCAGGGTGCAGTTGACGGCGACGCAGATCCGGATCCGCAGACTGTTGCGGTGTGCTGCAGGCGGACGGCTACAGGGCGCAGTAGGCGGACGACGAAGGACAGCAGCCTGGCGCAGCACTGCTGGGAACTGCGCCCTGGCGCAGCAGGCACGGCGGACAGCAGTGGACAGCACTGCTGGGAACTGCGCCCTGGCGCAGCAGGCACACGGACAGCAGTGGACAGCGGCGACCAGGGGCGGACAGCAGTGGACAGCGGCGGCCAGGAAGGGTAGATCCGCGACGGCGGATGGGCAGCAGCCGGATCCGCGAGGATGGCCGCGGAACGGGACGAGATCCGCGATGGCGGATGGGCAGCGGCGCGGATCTGGACGAGGGCGGCGCAGACGAGCTCGCAGTCCAGCGAACGGGCGGCGGCCGGATCTGGGCGGCGGCGGCGCGGATCTGGACGAGGGCGGCGAACGGGTGGCGACCGGATCTGGGCGGCGGCGGCGCAGACGAGCTCGTAGCGACGGGATCCAGCAAACGGGCGGTGGCCGGATCAGGGCGGCAGCGGGCGGGATCCGCGCAGATGAGGCCGCAGGCGATAGGGCCGCGACGGCGGCGGAGAAGACCGCGACGGCGGCAAAGGGGACCGCGACGGCGGTCGGAAGGAGAGATGGTGGCTGGAAAAAAAAATCTAAGAAACCCTAATCGTGACCTCCTCTGATACCATGTAACTAACCTTGATTAGATGAGATAATAGCCCCCTTGGGTACTATAGCATATATATAGGCAGACCATAATATATGTGCCTTAATGGGCCTTAACAGCAACATCTCCTAACCCTGTTAGGTTTAAGTGTAGTCTGTAATAAGAATTTTATTGCAAAATATTAAACTCTACATAATTCTATGTCACTCTATGCACCTGGCAGTGTTATGACTCCTTACTACAGTGAAGAAACTGTATATTCAAAAAGTGATCTTGATCTGGAGAATGAAGATGGTGTATCAATTATATTCTACCTACAAAAGAT
This sequence comes from Zea luxurians, assembly GCA_029449295.1. NCBI lineage: Eukaryota > Viridiplantae > Streptophyta > Magnoliopsida > Poales > Poaceae > Zea > Zea luxurians. Next base: position 2,697,733 of record JAOPSE010000005.1, on the reverse strand, counting down.
CTTTCCAGGTTCCATTTTTCTTTGGTTTCCCTTCAATCTCAATGATTCAATTATTTATTATTGTGTTACCAATTTTCCTCCTTTTTTATCCTGATTCCTAATGTAGATGAATGGAACAATTTCATGGAAAGAAATAATTGCAAAAGGGAAAGTGAAGTATGGGGAAACGAGGAAAATGTACTGCAACTTCGTCATTGGGCTTCTCTTAGAGGGCAGACACTCTGTAGAACAGGTAATTTGATCATCATCTGCCTTGCCTTATCTATTAAGGATGACTTGGCTAACTACCGGATATATGTTTTCCTTTTAATATGTGAGTAGTTAGAGGTATGATGTACTATAGGAGGGCTTTGAAGCTTCAAGCTTTCCTTGACATGGCTTCTGAATCTGGTAAGCTTGTTCAACGTCAGGTGGTGTATTTTTTTAGTGCCTTAAAAATGCTACTGATCTTGCTCTGTATTTCTTGCAGAGATACTGGAAGGATATAAAGCAGCTGCAGATCCAGCAGAGGAGGAGAAGAAAAGCCAAAGATCTTTGTCCTCTCAACTCGAGGCTGTAGCAGACATGAAATTTACATATGTTGCTACTTGCCAGATATATGGAAATCAGAAACAATCTGGTGATCGACGTGCAACAGATATCTTGAACTTGATGGTGAAGTAAGTCGTTTCTTCTGAGAAAGAAATAGGAATTAGATCGTTATGCTAATCACAAGATATGACAAGATGTTTTTTTCCAATTTAAGGATACTACTTCAGTTGATTTTTATTTCAGTAGTTAACATTGAATTTATAGTGAAGTCTCCCCCAAAAAAATAATCACTGAGGCAATTTCCAATTGAAACTACAGTTACCCTGGTCTGCGTGTGGCATATATCGATGAAGTAGAAGAGAGAGAAGGTGACAAGGTGCAGAAGGTCTTTTACTCGGTTCTAGTTAAAGCTCTCGACAATCATGATCAGGTGAGCATAACCACGAGTTCAACAAGTCCTTTTCCACCATTCCAAACTTATGATGCCAGCTTCAATAATACTTATACTTCGTATCTGTGTGAAGGAAATATACCGTATAAAACTGCCAGGACCAGCAAAATTAGGTGAAGGCAAACCTGAAAATCAAAATCATGCGATCATTTTTACACGGGGTGAAGCTCTCCAGACTATCGATATGAATCAGGTGAATTGAGTGGCTATGGTACAAGTCATGATATATTTACAATTTGTATTGTACTTATGAATTATCTCTAGGACAACTATTTGGAGGAGGCTTTGAAAATGCGAAATTTGCTGGAAGAGTTTAATGAAAACCATGGTGTCCGTCAACCCACGATTCTTGGAGTGCGTGAGCATATATTTACAGGAAGGTAGGCTGAAACTTTGCGGTTATCATTGTGTTTCTTCATCATAATTCCCATATCAGCAACTAATTTTTTATAATTGTGGATTGTAGTGTGTCGTCACTTGCATGGTTTATGAGCAACCAGGAAACCAGCTTTGTAACGATAGGACAGAGGGTCCTAGCTAATCCGTTGAAGTAAGTACGAATCATTTTCTTATGTCATATTGGAATGAAACAATATCAATTATTTTCATGATGTAAAAACCGAGTATCTTATATGTTGCAATATGATATTTGATCTGCTGAGCATCTGTGGCAACTATCCCTGAGGAAAATATTACGAGATGAACATGGCTCATATTACAAGTAAACAAAAAATAGAGCAGTTGCTTGAAAATTTTTCCGCATTGAAGCTTTTCGAGTTTAAGCATGTTGACAGGATAAATTGTTGTGCTACTTTTTAAGTCACCTGTTTGGTTGGAGGCCTCCCAGGCAGCAATTTCAGCCCCAGGCCTCCAAAATTGAACGCCTGAGATTCATGCCTAGGCCAGGTAGCTTTGCCTGGGTTCAAACCAAATGCTCTGATATCTGACTTCATTCTCTGTGCAGAGTACGTTTTCACTATGGACATCCTGATGTGTTCGATAGGATTTTTCACATTACAAGAGGAGGCATCAGCAAGGCTTCCTGTGGTATAAATTTAAGTGAAGACATTTTTGCTGGTATGTGACTTAATTAAACTGGCGTACAGGCACATTCTCGACAAAAAAAATTCCTCCATATATTTCTGTTTGTTACTCATTTCTGCTCTTGACGGCGTAGAATTGAATATTATTTTCAGGTTTCAACTCGACTCTAAGAAGAGGAAACGTCACCCATCATGAGTACATCCAAGTGGGAAAAGGGCGCGATGTAGGTCTCAATCAAATTTCTCTCTTTGAGGCGAAAGTGGCTTGTGGAAATGGGGAGCAAATACTCAGCAGAGATATATACAGGCTCGGTCATCGATTTGATTTCTTCCGGATGCTTTCATGCTATTTTACAACTGTTGGCTTTTATATTAGCTCAATGGTAATGTGTATGGCACTAACTTGCATTATAGTATTTGTTAGCGATAGCTCTCCTCTGTTACATATTTTCTCATCTTCTTGCCTTAATGTTGTGCAGATGGTTGTGATAATAGTTTATGTTTTCTTGTATGGGAGACTGTACTTAGCATTAAGTGGACTGGAGTTTGCAATTATGAAACAAGCACGGATGAGAGGGAACCGTGCACTTCAAGCAGCTATGGGATCTCAGTCTATTGTGCAGCTAGGTCTTTTGATGGCATTGCCAATGTTTATGGAGATTGGGCTAGAAAGAGGTTTCAGAAGTGCCCTGGGGGATTTCATAATCATGCAACTTCAGCTTTGTTCAGTGTTCTTCACTTTCTCCCTTGGGACCAAATCACATTATTTTGGCCGCACAATTCTCCACGGCGGTGCAAAATATAGGGCAACTGGCAGAGGTTTTGTTGTTCGCCATGTAAGGTTTGCTGAGAATTACAGAATGTACTCCAGAAGCCATTTTGTGAAAGGACTTGAGCTGATGCTACTGCTAGTAGTCTATCAGTTATATGGCGATGTTGCTACAGATTCGACTGCATATATACTTCTGACATCATCAATGTGGTTCTTGGTCATCACTTGGCTGTTCGCTCCATTCCTCTTCAATCCATCAGGATTTGAGTGGCAGAAAATAGTAGATGACTGGGATGACTGGGCTAAGTGGATTAGCAGTCGAGGTGGCATTGGGGTTCCGGCTAACAAGGCATGGGAATCCTGGTGGGAAGAGGAACAGGAACATTTGCTGTCCACAGGTCTACTGGGCCGTTTCTGGGAAATCATACTATCTCTCAGATTCTTCATATTCCAATACGGTATCATGTACCACCTGAATATATCTGCTGGCAACAAAAGCATCTCTGTAAGTTCTTTATTTCATTTGAGTTTTTTTCTTCAAAGAATTCAATGAACACAAGGCTTTGGGGATAGACCATCACACAGTTGTTTTGTTGTTTAAGACCACCGTTTGACACCATTATTGTGGCTGTACACTAAAAATATGATTTGTGGATTCAGGTTTATGGTCTTTCTTGGCTGGTTATTGTTGCTGTGGTGATGGTCCTAAAGGTGAATTTCATTTCCCTGAGCTTTGAAATACATGTATATACTGTCTGCATCTAGTTACTGTCTTTTTTAAGTTCTTCAAAATGATTTTCCTTGTTAAGTTGCTGATCAAAATCTTCTTTAGGTGGTATCCATGGGTAGGAAGAAATTTAGTGCGGATTTCCAGCTTATGTTCCGACTTCTCAAATTGTTCCTGTTCATCGGATCTGTTGGAACACTGGCAGTTCTTTTCACTGTTCTTCATCTTACAGTTGGTGACATATTCGCAAGCTTCCTTGCATTTGCACCCACAGGATGGGCCATTCTGCAGGTACCTCCATCAGTATTACCCTCTAATTTCATTTCTCAAGCCCTTAAACGTAATATTCTAAGTATGAAGCCTAAAAAACTTTTGTGATGAAAATGCTTCTAAACTATTGGCCAGCTGATGGGTACCTCTGTTAGTATTCGATGTCTAGCGTAAAAAAGTTAGACTGCTATGGAGAACATTTCAGATTCCAATCCATTTTTGACCTTTACAACAGATATCTCAAGCAAGTAAACCGGTCATCAAGGCATTTGGGCTCTGGGGATCCGTGAAGGCCCTCTCTAGGGGGTATGAGTACCTGATGGGGATTGTCATCTTCGTCCCGGTGGCTGTGCTGGCATGGTTCCCATTTGTCTCGGAGTTCCAGACGAGATTGCTTTTTAATCAGGCATTTAGCCGAGGCCTTCAAATCTCTCGGATCTTGGCTGGCGGCAAGAAGCAAAGATAATGTTAATTCAGGAAACATTCGTACACACGGGTTAGGCAAGGGATTAGCTCCAGGATGATTGTTGTACATGGGTCATGGGTGTTTGTTGGAGGAATTGTAAGGCTGCTGATGCTTTCAGAGTCTTGGCTGTATACACAAGGCTGGTTTTTCTTTGTCATTTCCGTTGTGTGTCATACGACATTGTTGCCTCTTGGCTCTTGGTACATACCTAGGCTATATATTTTCATTGTTCTAGCTTTTCAATTAATGTTTGAAAAATATTTAAAAAAAACAATTCTGCACCAATCTGCCAATGGCAACCTGTTTGACAGTTGACACGCCAATGGAAGAACCGATCTAGCTCCTGCTCACCTTCTCTCCTCATTTCCGTATTCCTCAAATCTGATCTCATTCAACTTAGGGCTCTTTAGCAGTACTTCTAGAGGTGGCTTTTGTTTTGGCTTCACTAATACTTGGTGAAGTTGTATCAAACTATATTTTTTAAATGGCTTCACGTGAAAAACACCACTCATATTAGGAGTGTGGACCAAAAAAAAGTTTGTTCAACTTTGACTCGTGTATATTTTATAAAGAGACTATCTCATCATTGTTACATTTACAAAAAGACCCTTCGGCCATCATTTGATTTTTCATGGTCCACAGGCGTGCAACAATTTATACTTAAAATTGACTATATTACTAATGTAACTAGATAGGTTTTTAAAAAACAGTATAAAAACTGTTTTGCCAAATGGTTTTTTATCTACTCATTTGTATTAGAAGTGCAGAGCAAAAAAAACTGTTTTGCCAATTGCCAAATGGTTTTTTTATATCTTTAGCTCCTCTTGAAAAACAACTTTGACATAAAGCCAAAACTAAAGTCATTTTGAGAAGTCGAAGCCCTACCAAAGGGGCTCTTAGTCCAAATCTTTATTGTTGGAGCAAAATACCAAGCAAAATTTGTTACAGTTTTATTGGATCTTTGGGAGAGAAAAAATTAAAATAATCACAATATAGGTATAGATCAATTAACTTAATATAATTACATACAAAATATACTTGTATACTATTGTTAGTCACATGCGAGATATACTTATAACCACACGAGAGATAATTATGTGCTGTAGAGAGAGCCAAAGGCTATTATAAGGTGAAGATAAAATTATAATTGTCGAAGATGAATATCACGGGTATGACATGAAGCGGGACCAACAAAGGTGACGAGTGTTCAAAAGATTGGATATCATTCGGATTTCATGGGACTGGCTACTTATCGCCCGGCACCTGACCCACACAGGTCGGGAAAAGAACAACTTTGCCTTGCGATTCTGTCTCGCCCGACTTTCGATCCCCAAAGGTCTGGGGGAAGATAACCTGTCCTTAAGTCTCCGCTTCGCCCGACCCTTGAACCCTCATTCGACAGTTCCCTAGACCAGGAAACCTCGCCTAGAGTTCCATTTCGCCCGACACAGGGGTCAGACACTTCGCTTAACCCCATAGGTCTAGGATTCTTTAGATCGTACCACCTTTGCCACCCTGAAAAGGAGAGCGTGTGGGTCAGACTCTAACACAGGCATGTGGCCTCAATGATGGCACAGGGGTTGGTGTGTCAGGGAGCAGACATCACCTGTCATGGTATGGCCCTGACATTGGTCCAACCATTGTCACAGAGAAGTCAACAAAGGACACAAGATGAACCGCCAAGGAACAAGATGGTTCATAATGTTAGGCTACATGATAATGATGATATCGCTACAGTATCCTAACAAAAGAAGAACGGGTCATCTGAGAAGTCCTTCGACTGACAAAAACCTCATTGGAGAAGGAGCCACACACTAAGAATTGACCCTAGCTCATTTCATTCGATCTTTAGAACTTGTATAACAAGACCTTCTCTCGCCTTGTCTTATAAAAGGGAGGGAAGAATCTCGATCCAAACCATAGGGCAACCACCTGCATAAGTAGCTAGCACATGTCAACACATAGAGCACTTAACACCTTGCTTGCTCACTCTAGAGACTTGGGAGCTCCTCCCTCTGTTGAATGTTTTGTAACCCCCTATTGCAAACTAAGTGTAGGGTAACACAGGTTAATCAACTAGACGTAGGGACGTTCGGCCCGAACCAGCATAAAATCATTGTTTCAACTTCGCATACCATCAACAATGAGATGCACAAAGTACTAGAATTACAAGTTGGTTGTCACATACAATGACTCAGTGTATAGAGACGAATGTCACAAACTTTATTACATAACGAAAATGTCTTACAAAATATCTGATAATAAATAAATCGAACTAATATTATTTCCTCGGCACCAACAGTTGACTAGGAGACGACACCTAGATCTCGTTAAACTTGTCGTAGTAGTCTTCCTCCGGTGGTACCTGCTCTTCGCCTATGGGGGGAGATTTATTGCAAGGTTAAGCTCACATATGTTCATCGCTCAGCAAGTGCCGAGAATAATGTGCATGAGCTCACTTACGATGGGGCTCATGTGCAGTGTAAGGCTGATCAACAATAATGGTTAAGGATGAGCATTGCTTTTAATAAGTTGGTAAAAATTTTATTAGCAGTTACTAAGTATAAGTGTATACCATCCAATAAAATAAGAGAACACAATTGATAATAAATCTCACAATGCAATGCATATGAAAGTTTAAGTTTTATTACATAAGTTAATCATGCGAGAGTCCTGAGCGTGAGCATGGTTGATATACTAGTTTACACTCTGCAGAGGTTGCACATCTTTACTCACAAGTCGGGTTACCCATTTGCCAAAGGGCCTAGAATTTACATTCATCTCTACCAAGGAGACAAGGCAGGGTAGCACTATGAGGGCTTTCCAAAGTTCCACTAGTTCGAGAAAACCCGCTATAGATTCAGGAAGGAAGCATAGGAATCCCTCGTCCGAAAAGCTTTACACACAGTCTAACCCAAGGACCAACCTATACTCTACAGCGACGCGCTCCACGCTTGCCCCTTTCAGCCAATGGCGTCCCATTCCATCCTTGTGGTATCACTGTTATCTCAAGTTAAACTCCATGTTCCAATTAACACCATAATCATATCATGAACCCTAAATAATCCAGTAACAATAATAAAGCATGATCATATGTCGTATAGCATTACTTTTCAAAAATCAGGTAGAGCATAGCCAAACTACTGAATAATTCATTTGTATGCAAGGTGTGAAGTAAACAGACTAGGGAAACCTATTAGGTACCATCAAATTAACCTGACCACGTCACAATGATTATAGATAACATTATTAGGTAAATAAGAGTGGCCAAGGGCACAACTTGCCTTCAGCGAGCTCCTGCTCAGAATCATCAACCTGATGTGCTTCGGGCTCCTTGGTCACTTGCTCGTCTACTTACAACAATACAAACAAACATTACATAGGAAAAATTAACATCACTGCAAACATGAGAACAAATGCAATCATAAAATTATATGCGTCGTTACGAGATCGTAGATTTGAGAACCACTAAAATCAGAGTTATGGTTATGAAGATATGATTTTCTGAAGCTTTAGATGATTAAATAATGATAATATATATACTCTATGTTATTTAATATAATTCATGGGAGGCAAGATTACAAAGAAATAGATAGTTCCACCTTAAACTAAGGTATAACTTGGTGAGAGATTATCTTTTAGTCAAAACATAGTTATGGGCAAAAAACATTATACCTATTTTTTAATTAGGAAAGTACCCCTAATGAGCACAAGTTAAACCATTATTTTATTACTTCTGAAAACATGAGGAAATAATTTTGCCTAATATACAGGTAATATTAATACGGAGCTAACACAACTTGAATGTGTTCAATCGAAGTTAAAACTATCAAGATATGGTTTTTCAATTTTCTATAATTATTTTTCCTACTAAAAATTAAATTCCCGATTTACTTTCATAATTAAAAGGCACTGTTGGACGGCGGTTGCATATTTAGCAAACTCATGATCAGATCTACAAAAATTAGGACCTATCTATGATTACTTTTCAACACATGCGGATGACGGGTTGATTTATTGATTTCCTAGTGGTTCTTTAAGAGTGTGTTAGGTTTGAGAAATAAAGTGATCCATCTTATTCTCACTTCTCACTTTTTTATTTGGTTTGTGTAATAAAATGGGTTGATCCATCACCACCTCATTTCTCATAAGCTAATAATTAGTATATACATGAGGAGTGGGTTAATTCCACCAAAATTGATGGAATAAACCTATGATACATCACCTCATGAAGCATAGAGTGATTTCACAAACCAAAAACACCATAACTATTTTACATCGGCTGTTACACGTGCTCTGCTGTGGACCGCAGATCTACTAGACAACGGTCCAGATTAGACTTTGATTCAATCGAACCGATACGGCGCTATAACCGTTAGATCAGTGATCGATGGCACAAATTTTAAAACACCTCAGATCAAATCAAATCCACACGATCCATGATCGTCGGCACCCGATGCTTCAATCTAAACCGATACCCAGGTCTAATCTTGACCGTCCATCGAGATCTGACGGCTGATGCCCATCCCCTGCATCACCCCCAATACGCAGACCATGCATGACGGCGCCGGCCTCGTGACACAGCGAGGCTTCACCGGCGTCACGTGATTCAATCCCCCTGGCGCTAATCCCAAAGACAATGGGTTCTACACGTAGACAAATGCACAATGAGTATGATAAGGGTATGCTTACCGTGAATCTAGGTAGTCTCTACGCTACCCCGGCGAGTAGCGGCTCGGTAGTGGTTCTTGCAAATAGGTGAGCAATGCCGTCGGTTCCGTTGTTCCCCTCCTCCGAGGATGCCACATGCACGCATGGAGCGAGACGGCGATGATCCTCGGCCCATCGAAGGTTCAATTGGTTTCGAGGACGCGATCTTCTCCTGTGGCGGATCTCCCTCCCATTTCTCTCGTCGCTGGCTCTCGTGGCTCGTCGCTGGCTCTCGTGGCACTCTTAGCCATGGCGGGGTTTTGTTGGGTGGCACGGAAAGGGGCAGGGCACACATGCATGTTCTTATCCCTGAGACTCGGCTGGTTGCAAGAAGATCAGGGGGGTTGTTGTGATGCCAGCCATGGGAGTTTATTGAGGTGCGGCATGGTCTGGACTCTGTAGCGACAATCCGGGAGTTTGGTCTCCACAGTTTAAAGATTCCATGGCTGGCGCAAGGTGTGGCTGGCCAGGCGGCCCTACCGATTGGTGTTTGCGGGGGAGTCTACATGGTCGAGCGGGGCTTTTCTATTACCGACATCCGCGTGGATTCTGTGGGGACAGCTCTGACAGGTTGGCCCTACGAATCTGCGCTGGGACTGGAAGGCTACGCGAAATAGGAGTGGCCCCACGAATAAGCTCTGACAGGCTGACCCCACGAATAGGCTCTGAGAGGCTGGGAGCCACGAATAGGAGTGGCTTCGCGGGACCAACAGGGCGCCACGGCAGGCCCACTGATCGGCACCGCGTAGGTGGGCGGGCTGAGGGCCCACGCTACTGGGCCAGAATTCAAGGTCTCGGCCCACGTGGGAATATTAATTTTTTTTCTATTTCCTGTTTTCTATTTAGTTTGCAATTTTGAATCCAAATGTATTTTCTAGTTTTGAATTTGGACTATAAGTAAAATGCACAATCAAAAATCCAACATGCATGCACCCATTTATTTATGGATAATTTGTAAATTATGTTAGTCACTTAAGCATGAGGTTTGTATGAGTTTAAATGAATGAGAACATTCACATCACATGTAAAAAATATATCATACTTTTATTCTTGTATAATTTAGGTGTTACAAATCCTACCCCCTTAAGAGAATCTTGACCTTGAGATTACGACAGACTAGGAAAAACATGGGGAAATTCTACTCGCAATTCTTCTTCTCTCTCCCAGGTAGCTTCATCTTCTGCGTGATGATTCCATTGTACTTTGCACACTTTGATCACTTTGTTCCTTGTAACTCGGGTTAGGGTATCGATGATCTTGATAGGATACTCATGATAGGTTAGATCACCTTGCACACTGAGTTCTTCCATAGGCAACTAGTCCTCCGGGACTCTAAGGCACTTCAACAGCGACACATGAAACACATCAAGCACATTTGCAAGGTGAGTAGGTAACTCTAGCTGATAGGCCATTTTCCCGACTCTCTTTAGGACTTTAAAAGGTCCATTAAAGCAAGTGGACAACTTCCCATTGACTTTAAATCTTCTCATACCCCGAATTGGTGACACTTTTAGGTACACATGATCACCTTCCTCAAACTCTAACTTCCTTCTTCGGGTGTTAGCATAACTTTTTTGCCTTGACTATGGTGTTCTCAGGTTCTCCGTGATTATCTGAACCTGTTCCTCTTCTTCTTGGATACTTTCTGGCCCGAAGAATTGTCTTTCACTAGTCTGATCCCATTACAACGGGGTTCTACACTTTCTTCCATACAATGCCTCAAAGACATCTTCAAACTGGCCTGATAACTGTTATTATAGGAGAACTCTACGTAGGGTTAACTCTTGTCCCAACTGCCACCATGTTTAAGAGTACAGGCTCTCAACATATTCTCTAACACATGATTCGTTCTCTTAATCTGCCCATCTGTCTAGGGATGGTAGGCTGAGCTAAAGTTTAGTTTTGTGTCCATACTCTCATGAAGACTCTTCCAAAACCTTGAAGTGACACTACACAATGGTTCACTTACAGTGACCTACGGATGGTTTCTAAAACGACCTTCAGCGACCTACGGTTGGTCGCTAAAAACTTTTAGCGGCCCATAAGGATGGTCGCTGTAAGTGCCGTCGCTAAAGGCTTTAGCGACCATCTTTTTAGCGATCGACCGTCCGTTGCTAATATTGTATATTTAGCGACCAACCGTGGGTTGTTGTACTATAGATTTAGCAACCAACCGTAAGTCATCATACTATACATTTAGCAACCAACAGAAAGTCGCCCTTTTACAATTGTTATTAATAATAATGTTGTAGACTTGTTCTCAAATGCTATGAGTTAAGAACAAGGCAACACAAAGTATTAAATGTTAATGTCCTTTGTCCTTCGAAGCATTATTTCCCTTAGGATTTAACGATCTTCAGACGAAGGTCATTAAGGACGTACCTTCATCATCACGACATACGTTAATGAAAGACAAAGCATATGAAACATGAAAGATAATATGAATAATCATATAACATCATTCGCATATCTTCATTATATAAACTTGGATAAATCTAAAGACAATATTTAATTACATTTGTACCTTCGGCTTGACAGGAGACGAAAATCTGAGCGTTGTGCACGAGTGAATACAAGATAGCGTGAACAGTACAGGGGTACTGTTCATCTATTTATAGACACAGGACGTAGCCTGTGAGAAATTATATTCATGCCCTTTACAAATGATTATAATCATAATACAAGCTATCATGGTCCGATTGGTCATTTCATCTTTAAGTCGGTGCATCTGGAAATATACTCCGAAGCTCTCTGATTGATAGCTTCGACTTTGTGTCAATCTTTCGAAGGTGTTTCTTCTTATGGGACCTTCGGCGACAAAGCAGACCCCCAACAGTAGCCTCTTCACGGTGCCAGATCATTTTTCGTAACGAGCTCGACCCGTGAAAAATTCTCTCAGGCTTCGGAATGCCGAAGGTCCGAAAAACACCTTCCCTTAGCTCGTTGTCGAGAAACGATTTAAATATTCCAAGTGAAAGGTGGTCCCACCATACAACGGGTACGCACGATCTGGTGATTCACCTTCTTGGGCACTATGGTCCACCGTTCAGTGAGTGCGGTGACTGTTCAGCGGGTGCTAGCGGCTTGACGATTCACCTTCCCACCTGCAACACTATATAAATAGACGGGTAGGTGTGAAGTTACCACAACATTTACTGCTATTGCATTGTTGTGCTACCAAAAATTTGACCACAGCCAAAGCTTGTTCACCATATTCTCAATCAAAGGATCGCTTTGCTCTAGCTTCGTGACAAGAGGGAGCTTCGGCAAAGATAAAAATAATCAACTTTGTCAAAACACAAAAAATTCAGCATCAAATGGCCAGGGTGCGTTCAACAGCTAGGGTTACACGCAACGGAGAGGAAACCGAAGCTGCTAAAACTGCTCCAATCTCCAAAGTTATGAGGCGGTCGAGACTGGTTGCAACGGAGGGCGCTTCTGACGAAGGTGCACCTGCTACTGAAGCCGAGCAGACAGATATTGAAGAGGGCGATACTAGTGAAGAAGAGATTGATTATAACACCGCTATGCCATCTAAGCCCAGCCATTTGGATTTTGGGAAGTCGACTGTCTCTGAAGCTGATATGCCCATGATGACGAAGCTAGGTACTTCGGGGAAGCCGAGAAGAAGTTGATTCGCTTTGGCGGGGAAGAGACCATCCCAAAACTAGAAAATGATGAAGTGGTAGTTTTTAAGAGCTTCTTCAAAGCAGGGTTGAGGTTTCCTCTGCACGGGATGGTTGCAGATGTTTTGGAAAATTTTGAGATTTTTCTTCATCAGCTGACTCCTAACGCTATCGTTAGGCTCAGCATTTTTATCTGGGCTCTTCGAAGCCAAGGAGTGGAGCCACTTGCCGAAGCCTTTTGCCGGGTGCACGAACTTCACTATCAGACGAAGGCTAGAGAAGATGGATTGCACGGGAATTTTGGCTGTTATAATTTTGCATACCGCAAAGACATGAAGACGCCGGTGGTCAGCTACCACACCAAGTGGCCAACCGGTTGGAAGACTGAATGGTTCTATGTTAAGATTGATGAGAAAAAGGAGAAGCTAGTTCAGAGCCCGCTGGAGCTAACCTTCGGGTTGACTAGGCCTCAGTGCAACATGACGCCGGGGGAACCATGCCCAGATGCTGTGGGTGAATTTAGAGTTGTATCTGAACATATTGGTACTAGGGATTTAGTTCAGGAATACCTAGCCAACAGGGTATTCCCAACGCTAAAGGAATGGGGTATGCCGAAGCTTAAAGGTGAGAAGAAGAAGAATGAACTCGTTCGGCTGCCCTATCATTTTAAGTTCAAGAAACACTTCAAAGAACCCTGCCAAGAATGGTTGGACACAATTGAAGTTATGTGCAACGAAATCCTGGGAAATTATACGAAAAAGAAGATCAATTGATGACTGCAGCCTTCGGCACCCGACCGAAGCGAAGGTTGAATCGGGTGATGGATGCCTTGAACTTTGAATATCCTAACTATGAGCGATTGAAAAAAGGCGCCGAAGGGCAAAAAAGAAAAAGAACGGTTAGCGTTCTGGGCAGACAAGCTGCTAGAATGGTGAAAGAATATAAAGAAACTCTGAAGAGGAGAAAATCGAGCCCTGAGCCAAAGGTAGTTGCTCCAAAGAAAAGGAAAACTGCGGCTACGAAGCAAAAAGCAACTGATATAGAGGAAGAGACTCCTTCAACACCTTCTGCTGCCGACGTGGAAGAAATTCTAAAGGTAATGACTGAATCTTTGCCTATCAAGCTAAGTCCACTGGGGCCACATCTAACGAAGCTTTTACAGAAGAAAAAGGAGCCCTCGGCAGTGGAGAAGCCTGCTGGGCCGAAAAAACTGAGGATTATTACTGTGATTGAAGCCATTGAAGAAACACCACCGCCAGCCTCGGCGTCAAAAACACCAGCTGTCGAGAGCGCTACTGCTGCCGAAGCTGCACCCACCGAAGCTGGAACTGCCGAAGCTTCAACGGCCGAAGATACAAATCTAGAGAGCACATTTTCTGATATTGATAAAGTGCTTCTGAATATGGCTGCAGAAGAAGCTGCTACAGTCGTCGAAGAGACCCTGGCCACAGTGCCTGGAAAAGAAAAGGAGAAAGCCAAAAATACTTTGGAGGAAAAGGACTTCGATTTCCAAAACATAATTGGTCAGGAGTTATCTGAAGCTGAAAAGGAAGAGTTGAAAGAGTATGCTATATCCTGTGGTTACAAACCAGGAGCGCTGCTCTTCGACGGCATTGACGATGAAAGCTTAGGTTGCCTCCGAGACCAAACTGGAGCGAAGGTTATCAGTACTTTGTCGAAGAGTATTGGTTTCCCGAAGCTTGAGGCCGATATCAGCCGCTACCGACGACAACATATCGTCGGTAGTTTGTTCTATTCTAATTTCAAGGTAAAAACTTTTCTTCGGCTTTTCATTATTTTAACGCCGAAGGAGTTTTCTTACGAAGGTTGTTTTTGCACAGAGTACGCTATTAAGTAAGGCTTTAAAGATGCAACAGGACCTTGAAGACAAAAAATATGAGGTTATAATTGAAGGTTTAGAGAGCAAAATAAAAGATCATGCAGCTGCTCTTGAAAAGAAAGATTTCGAACTTCAAACAATGAAGGGTTTATTGGTAGAAGCTGAAGCCAAAATTGCAAAATTGAATAGTGAACTCCTCTCAAAGTCGGAAAGCTTCGAGCAAGAGAAAAAAGATTTCAAAACAAAACTCGAAGCCGAAGCTGAAAAAAGTTCAAATATACAGAAATCACTCAAGGATCTGCAAGAAAAATGCTTAGGCTTCGGCACCTGGTGCATCCAACAGTTGAAACAAGTCTTTAACTCAGTTGGAGCTAGCTCCAAAAAATTTAAACCTTCGGTTGAAGATCTGTCGGGCACATTTAATCATGTCGAAGGTGAGGTTGATGCTCTCGACGAAATTATAGCTGGGCATGGTGACTTTTGTGCCTTGCTAGCTTCTCGAGGCATGGCTGTCGCTTTCATGAAGGCTGGCTGCACACATGGAAATATCATAAACAGACCAAACTTCAGCCTGTCACCAGCAGACTTGGATGATATCCCCGGCCTGGCCCGAAGCATCAAAAACAGATTCATTACTCAAATCTGGGCAAAGGGCGGGCGGAACTTGGCTGGTGACGAAGCTCGAAGTCACCTTAAACCGGTAATAAACTCATACCTTGTGCTTACCTTTTCCTTGAAACTTGAATTTACCTTATAATGCTTTAATATGTATAGGATGACGAAGCCGAGGAGCATTGAGCCGAAGCTTAGCAGACGATCCGAAGCTTAACAGATGATGATGAAGCCGAAAGCCTAGCTGTGAAAAAACTTTAGGAAAACTCTTGTATTATCCTTTGTAAAGAATATTGTAATTTGAGAATCAGATTCTACTCTGTAAATTTGTCCATACCTTGTAATATATTTTTACCTTTCCGTCAATGTATGAAGTGCTTTGATGTGGACGAAACTTGTATTTTTTGAGCCGAAGGCGAAAAACACCGTCCCTTCTTTTCGTACACAATCGAAGCATAAATCTGCTTTCGAAGCTGTATCCTTAGAGCCGGAGCAATTGTCTGTATCTGTATGATATGATGATGATGATGATCTTATGTATGTCTAAATGAATGTTTATGAATGCAATGTATGATGTAATGTATTGTGCAAATGAAGGCCCGAAGACACACATACGAAGCCACATCCATAACCTTCATCCCCTTAGGAATGACTGAAGTCTCTTTGCCGTTTATTTTTCGGCTGCATCGCTTATTTTTCGGTGTAAGTTCTGCATCCCCTTAGGAACGACTTTTGAACTTCTTCGCCTTCTATTTCGGCAGTATTCGCGTTGACTTTTCGCGCTTCGCCTTATATTTCGGTGGTATTTGGCTCTGCATTCCCTTAGGAACGACTTTTGAGCAGAAAACTTACACTGCGCTCCCTTAGGAATGGCTTTTTATAGCTTCGTCATGCTCTGCATCCCCTTAGGGACGACTTTCGAGCTTCTCCCTGTTTTTTTCTTTTTCTCTGCACTCGATGGTGCATGCTTAGATTTTACATTTATATATTTTGGGGGATTTTGCTCTCGTAGAGCTAAATAAGAAAGGAAAAATTACAAACTATGGCCCCATTAAAAACCTTTCTCCCCCTTCGGAAAGGAAAAGGGTGCCATAGGAAAAATGAAAAAGATTACATTTATACATAATACCGTCGAAGCTCATCCGCATTCCAAGATCTAGGAATGTCGTTGCCGTCCATGTCCTTTAATCTGTAAGAACCGGGTCTTGACGAAGATACTACCAGAAAGGGTCCTTCCCACTTCAGCTGAAGCTTGCCTACTGTGTCAGGGTTGGCTACTCTCCGAAGCACCAAATGTCTAGGCTTAATATCTTTCAATCGAACCTTTCTATCGCGCCATTTTATTGTTTCGGCTTGGTATTTATTGATATTCTCCACAACTTGAAGTCTGGTCCCTTCTATAGTATCTTTTGCTACGTGATAATCAGCTTTGTCTTCTGCCGAAGCTGTTGTTCTTATTGATTCTGCTTTAGCTTCTTCTAGGGTTATGGCTTCATCACCAAATAATAATTTGAACGGTGTAAAACCTGTTGATCTTGATATAGTTGTATTGTGGCTCCACACCACTTTAATCAACTCATCTGGCCACTTTCCTCTGGGCTGATTAAAGATTAGCTTCATTATTCCCGTCATTATAATGCCATTTGCTCTTTCGACCAACCTTGACTCCGGGTGCCTTACTGATGCAAAATGAATCTTCGTGCCAATTTGCTCACATAAATCCTTGAACGTTTCAGCATCAAATTGTGTTCCATTGTCCACATTTATAGCCTTCGGCACGCTGAAGCGACAAACAATATTTTGCCAAAAAAATTTCTGGACTGTAGCCGAAGTTATTGTCGCCAAAGGCTTCGCTTTGATCCACTTAGAAAAATATTCTACCGCCACCATGAAATATCTCAAGTTTCCCTGCGCTGGTGGAAGTGGACCAAGTAAATCCAGGCCCCATCTTTGCAATGGCCAGGTTGGTTGTATCAGCTGAGTCAATGACGAAGGTTGCTTCTGATCTCTTGCACATTTTTGGCAATTTTCGCACTTTTGAACCAAATCTGCTGCATCCAAAGCTGCCTTCGGCCAATAGAATCCTTGTCGAAAAACCTTTCCCAGAAGAGGTCTGGACCCAATATGGGATCCACACAATCCTGCATGTATCTCCTTCATCAGTTCTATACCTTCGATTCTGGACAAGCACTTGAGAAGTGGGGAACAAACTCCATGTTTATATAACTCCCCTTCTATTATGACATATGGTCTTGTTCTTGCTTCCATTCTTTTGTTATAAACCTCATCATCCGAGAGACAGTTACCTTGGAGGAAAGATATAATCTCAGTCCTCCAATCTTCACTATGGACAAGAGATATAGTGAGCACTGCTCTTTCGAGAAGTTCCACCGAAGGTGCTCTTATTGTCTCAAAAAATACTTCCGAAGGTAGAGGCAGCCCCTATGCCGCTGACTTGGCTAGCAGATCAGCATGCTCATTTTCTCCTCGTGGAATATTCTTAACAGAAAATCCTTCGAAAGAAGCTTCAAGCCTTCGAACTGTGTCCAGGTATTTCTCAAGCTTCGGATCTCTTGCCTTGCAACTTTTATCAACATGACTAGAAATAACTTGAGAGTCGGTTTTAAGGACCACCCTTCTATTCCCATTGCCTTTAACTTCCGAAGCCCCAAAAGTAAAGCTTCGTATTTAGCAATATTATTTGTACAGCTGAAATCAAGCCTTATTGCATAGCATGTTCTGACTTTGGAAGGTGCAACTAAGACAGCAGCCGCACTTGCTCCGAAGGTTCCCCAGGAACCGTCGCAGAACACTGTCCAAGCTTCGGCATCTTTATTTGCTTCTTCTTCCTGAGCCCCTGGCGTCCAGTCAGCGATGAAGTCTGCTAACACCTAGGACTGAATTGAGGATCTATGCACATAATCAATGCTGAATTCGTTGAGTTCCGCAGCCCAATTTCCAATCCTTCCAATAGCTTCTCTGTTCCTCATAATGTCCTTCAGAGGCTGTGATGAAGGAACAATTATATGGAATGCTTGAAAATAATGCCGAAGCTTCCTAGAGGCCATTAAGACAGCATACAACACCTTCTCCAATTCTGTATAGTTTTTCTTTGATAAACTTAGAACTTCAGAGACAAAGTACACTAGGGCTTGCTTTTTAATTTGTCCTTCCAGTTTCTCCTGCACAAGCGCTGCACTCACTGCAATGTGTGAAGCTGCCACATACAATAGTAACGGAGCCCCTAGCGCGGGTGGAGTTAATGTTGTTAGATCAATCAAGTATTGCTTCAGCTCTTCGAAGGCTTTCTGTTGAGCTGGGCCCCATTGAAAGACTTCGGCTGACTTTAGTATTTCAAAGAATGGCAAGTTTCTTTCTGCTGATCTAGATATAAATCTATTCAATGAAGCCATTCTTCCTGCCAACCGTTGGGCCCCCTTCTTTGTGCTTGGCGGTTCCATTCGAAGGATAGCTTCGATCTTGCTTGGGTTAGCTTCAACCCCCTTCGTTGAAACTTCTAGCCAAGGAACTTACCCTTCTTCACTCCAAAGACACATTTTCAGGATTTAATTTTAGGCCAGCTTGCCTGAAATTGGCAAATGTTTCTTGCAGATCAGTGATATGATTTTCTTGCTTCGTGCTTTTTACTATGATATCATCAACGTATGTTAGCACATTTCTGCCTATCTAGGAATGAAGGACCTTGGCTGTCATTCTGTTGAAACTTCCTCTAGCATTCTTGAGCCCCTCAGGCATCTGAAGATAACAATAGGTGCCACTGGGAGTTATGAAGCTAGTCTTCGGCTCATCCTCCTTCTTCATCCATATTTGATGATATCCCGAGTAGCAATCCAGCAGACTCATAAGTTCTGAAGAAGCTGCTGCATCTACAAGAGAGTCTATCCTTGGTAATGGAAACTCGTCCTTCGGACAGACCTTGTTGAGATCCGTGAAATCAATACACATTCTCCATTTGCCATTGGCCTTCTTCACCATAACAGTATTGGCTAGCCACTCTGGATATTTTACCTCTCTGATAACACCAGCACTGAGAAGTCTTTTTACTTTATTTCGAGCACCTTCAGCTTTATCATCAGACATTTTCTGAAGCCTTTGCTTTCTTGGCCTGAAGGATGGGTCAACATTAAGTGAAGGTTCAATGACGTCTCTATTGACACCATAGAGATCATTGGCCGACCAAGCAAAAACATCTTTGTTGTTGAATAAAAACCTTATCAAAGTTTTCTCCTGCTCTTCGAATAGCTCAGATCTGAGCAGTACCTTCTGCTCTGCTATGTCTTCACATAGAAGCATAGGTTTCGGCTGATCAGCCGAAGCAGCCTTCTCTCTTCTATACTTGTATTGTTCACAAGCTTCGATTCCATCTATATTGTGGATTGCTTTTGAGTCTGTCCAGTTTCCTTCAGCTTTTCTATCAGCTTCCTGACTACCATGAACAGCAATGTGCCCTTGTTCCGAAGGTATCTTCATGCATAGTTATGCTGGATGAAGTATTGCTTCGAAAGCATTGAGTGTCCCACGACCAATGGTTGCATTATAGGGATATTCCATATCAACTATATCAAACACAACCTGTTCAGTCCTTGTGTTGTGAACGAAGCCGAAGGTCACTGGCATTGTGATTTTGCCGAGTGCTGCAATTTGCCTTCCTCCGAAGCCACAAAGAGGGTGTGTAGCATCATGAATCTTGTCCTCTGGCTCTTGCATCTGTCTAAAGGCCTTAGCAAATATGATATCTGCTGCACTGCTTGTATCAACCAGAACATTGTGGACCAAAAATCCCTTGATGACATAAGATATGACCATAGCATCATTATGAGGGTAATCCTTGAGCTGAAGGTCCTCCTGAGAGAAGGTGATTGGGATGTGGGACCATTTTGATTTGATGAAGGGTCCCTACACCCCAACATGTTGCACCCTTCTCTGAGCTTCCTTCTTCTACTTCTTGTTGGCCGGTTCTGAGCATGAACCACCTGTTATTGGGAGCACCAGCTTCGTAGCCGAAGCAGCTTCAGCTTGATTGTTGAACAAAGCCATCAGCTCAACAGTGGAAGTGAATTCACCGGAGGTGGGCGCCAATGTTGTAGACTTGTTCTCAAATGCTATGAGTTAAGAACAAGGCAACACAAAGCATTAAATGTTAATGTCCTTCATCCTTCGAAGCATTATTCCCTTAGGATATAACGATCTTCGGATGAAGGTCATGAAGGACGTACCTTCATCATCACGACATACGTTAATGAAAGACAAAGCATATGAAACATGAAAGATAATATGAATAATCATATAACATCATTCGCATATCTTCATTATATAAACTTGGATAAATCTAAAGACAATATTTCATTACATTTGTACCTTCAGCTTGACAGGAGACGAAAATCCGAGCGTTGCGCACGATGAATACAAGATAGCGTGAACAGTACAGGGGTACTGTTCATCTATTTATAGGCACAGGACGCAGCCTGTGAGAAATTACATTCATGCCCTTTACAAATGATTATAATCATAATACAAGCCATCATGGTCCGATTGGTCATTTCATCTTTAAGTCGGTGCATCTAGAAATATACTCCGAAGCTCTCTGATTGATAGCTTCGGCTTTGTGTCAATCTTCCGAAGGTGTTTCTTCTTATGGGACCTTCGGCGACGAAGCAGACCCCCAACAAATAATATACATTTAATTAAGCACCACAAATCACAGATTTTTATACACAAATCATAAAGACATACACAGTTAATCAGTATACCACAGTCATAGATCCATCACATAAACACAAAAGCACCACAGTTATATATTTACAAAAGCATCACAATTATAATATCATTCACAACTAGATCATTTACAGATAGCTAGCTAGATCATTCACAAAAGCTCTAGAGATGATCAGTCACAAAAGCACCACAGCGACATCACTCTAGCTTGAAGCAGTTCAAAAGCCCACAACTACATCACTAATGTTTCATATCACTCCAGCTATTGTTCAAAAGCCCACAACTACATCACTCTAGCTGCTCTAGAGTTGATCAATCACAAAAGCACCAAAGCTACACTAATGCTTCAAGCAGTTCAAAAGCCTTCAGATAACCACTCCAGCTTCTTGTATCCTCCTGTTTTAAGGTACAAGCTGTTGGGGCTACGCTTCGTCGCGCCGAAGGTCTTGTAGGAAGAAGCAGCTTCGGCTGAAGCTGTCCGCAGGAGATGACCGAAGGTTCCTCTTCATGAAGCTTCGGAATTACAAACCGACTTAAAAGTAGAATGACTTTTCAGTCCATAAATGTTTGGGTCGCTGTTGTAATCCCTTATGAGGGACATAATTGTAATTCCTCACAGGCTATGTCCCGTGCCTATAAATAGTGAACAGTACTCCCTTACTGGGGACAGAAATTTTTCCGGTATTTGCAGTCGCGTCATTTGAGAATCAATCTTGGTCAAGGCAGAGGTATAATTGTATTCAACACTTAAATATATTGAATGGATATAATATGGTTCGTTTATGATTCATTTACCTTTGATATTCTATATTTTTATGCTATCTTATACAATCTGTTGAAATTCAATTACGAAGATTTAACCTTCGTAATTGTATTGACACCAACCTTCGTCCAAGGCTCATTATCCTCAAGGGAATAATGTTTCATTGGACGAAGAACATTAACATTTAACATTCTATGTTGCCTTGTTCTTAATTCATAGCAGTTGAGAACAAGTCCCCAACATTGGCGCCCACCTCCGGTGAACTCACTTCTACTTTTTTTTGAGCTGATGGCTTCGTTCAACGATCAAGCTGGAGCTGCTTCGGCTCCGAAGCTGCTACTCCCGATAACAGGCAGTTCATGTTCAGAGCCAGCCAACAAGAAGCAGAAAAAGGAAGCACAGAGAAGGGTACAACATGTTGGAGTGCAGGGACCCTTCATCAAGTCAAGGTGGTCCCACATTCCAATCACCTTCTCCTAGGAGGACCTTCAGCTCAAGGATTTTCCTCATAACGATGCTATGGTTATTTCTTGCGTTATCAAAGGGTTTCTCGTCCATAATGTCTTGGTTGATACAGGCAGTGCAGCTGATATCATATTTGCTAAGGCCTTCAGACAAATGCAAGAGCCAGAAGATAAGATTCATGATGCTACACACCCTCTCTGTGGCTTTGGAGGAAGACAGATTGTTGCATTGGGCAAGATCACCATGCCAGTGACCTTCGGATTCATCAAAAACACCAGAACTGAGCAAGTTGTGTTTGACATTGTTGACATGGAATACCCTTACAATGCAATTATTGGTCGTGGCACCCTCAATGCTTTCGAAGCAATTCTTCATCCTGCCTATCTTTGCATGAAGATACCTTCGGATCAAGGACCCATCGCTATTCATGGAAGTCAGGAAGCTGCCAGAAGGGCCGAAGGAAACTGGACTGACTCAAAAGCAATCCATAACATAGATGGAGCTGAAGCTTGTGAACAGTACAAATTCAGAAGGGAGAAAGCAGCTTCAGCAGATCAGCCGAAGCCCATGCTCTTATGTGAGGACATAGCAGAGCAGAAGGTGCTGTTGGGCTCTCAATTATCCGAAGAGCAGGAGAAAACCTTGATAAGGTTTTTGTTCAACAACAAAGATGTTTTTGCATGGTCAGCCAATGACCTCTGCGGAGTAAATAGGGATGTTATTGAACACTCGCTCAATGTTTACCCATCCTTCAGACCCAGAAAGCAGAGGCTTCAGAAAATGTTTGATGATAAGGCCGAAGGTGCTCGTAATGAAGTCAAAAGACTCCTCAGTGCAGGAGTTATCAGAGAAGTAAAGTACCCAGAGTGGCTAGCTAACACTGTTATGGTAAAAAAGGCCAATGGCAAGTGGCGAATGTGTATCGATTTTACAGATCTCAACAAGGCTTGTCCGAAGGACGAATTCCCATTGCCAAGGATAGACTCTTTAGTTGATGCAGCAGCTTCTTCAGAGCTCATGAGTCTGCTAGACTGTTACTCAGGCTATCACCAAATCTGGATGAAGAAGGAAGATGAGCCGAAGACTAGCTTCATAACCCCAAGTGGCACATATTGCTATCTTCGGATGCCTGAGGGGCTCAAAAACGCTGGAGGAAGTTCCAGCAGAATGACTGCGAAGGTTCTCCAGTCTCAGATAGGCAGAAATGTGCTAACTTATGTTGATGACATCATTGTAAAAAGCACGAAACAGGAAAATCATATTGCTGATTTGCAGGAGACCTTCGCCAGTTTCAGACAAGCTGGCTTAAAGTTGAATCCAGAAAAATGTGTCTTCGGAGTAAAGAAGGGGAAATTTCTTGGATGCTTGGTTTCAACAAAGGGAACTGAAGCTAATCCAAGTAAAATTGAAGCTATACTTCGAATGGAGCCACCAACTACAAAAAAGGGGGCCCAAAGATTGACAGGGAGGCTGGCATCTCTCAATAGGTTCATATCCAGATCAGCAGAAAGAAATTTACCATTCTTCGAAGTGCTAAAATCAGCCGAAGTCTTTCAATGGGGACCAAGCCAACAAAAAGCCTTTGAAGAACTGAAGCAATATTTGATATATTTAACAACATTAACTCCACCAACGCCAGGGGCTCCTTTGTTGTTATACGTGGCAGCTTCGCACTCAGCGGTAAGTGCAGCACTTGTCCAGGAGAAGCTTGATGGCCAAGTCAAGAAGCAGGTTCCAGTGTATTTTGTATCTGAAGTTCTTAGTGTATCAAAGAAAAACTATACAGAATTGGAGAAGGTATTATATGCTGTTTTGATGGCATCCAGGAAGCTTCAGCATTATTTTCAAGCATACAATATTGTTGTTCCTTCTTCGCAGCCGTTGAAGGATATTATGAGAAATAGAGAAGCTACTGGACGGATTGGAAAATGGGCTGCAGAGCTCAATGAATTTTGCATTGATTATGTGCATAGATCCTCGATCCAGTCTCAAGCGTTGGCAGATTTCATTGCCGATTGGACGCCAGGGGCTCAGGATGAAGAAACAAATAAAGATGCCGAAGTATGGACAGTGTTTTGCGATGGGTCTTGGGGAACCTTCGGAGCAGGAGCAGCCGCTGTGTTGGTCTCACCATCCAAAGTTAAAACTTGTTATGCTGCAAGACTCGATTTTAGCTGTACAAACAATATTACTGAGTACGAAGCCCTGCTTTTGGGCCTTCGGAAATTAAAAGCAATGGGAATCAGAAGGGCCATCCTTAAAACTGATTCCCAGGTCGTTTCGGGTCATATCGACAAGAGTTGCAAGGCTAAAGATCCGAAGCTTGAAAAATATCTAGACACGGTCCGAAGAATCGAAGCTTCCTTCGAAGGATTTTCTGTCAAAAATATCCCTCGAGGACAAAATGAGCATGCTGATTTGCTAGCTAAGTCAGTAGCACAGGGGCTGCCCTTACCTTCGGATGTGTTCTTCGAAACAATAAAAGCACCTTCAGTGGAACTTCTTGAAAGAGCAGTCCTCAATATATCTCCTGTTTATAGCGAAGATTGGAGAACTGAGATCATCTCTTACCTTCAGGGTAAATTCCTTTCAGATGACGAAACTTATAACAGGAGGATAGAGGCAAGAGCTCGTCCATATGTCATGATAGAAGGGGAGTTGTACAAGCATGGAGTTTGTGCTCCACTACTCAAGTGTTTATCCAGAGCCGAAGGCATAGAGTTGATGAAAGAAATACATGCAGGCTTGTGTGGATCTCACATTGGATCTAGGCCGTTACTTGGAAAAGTTTTTCGTCAAGGGTTTTATTGGCCGAAGGCAGCGTCGGATGCAGCGGAATTAGTTCAAAAGTGCGAAGGTTGTCAGAAATGTGCAAGAGATCAAAAACAACCTTCGTCTCTATCTCAGCTGATACAACCCATCTGGCCATTGCAAAGGTGGGGTCTTGACTTGTTAGGTCCATTACCACCGGCCCAAGGAAACTTAAGATATGTTGTAGTGGCTGTGGAATATTTTTCTAAATGGATTGAGGCAAAGCCTTTAGCCACAATAACTTCGGCCACCATTCAAAAGTTTTTCTGGCAGAATATTGTTTGTCGTTTCGGAGTACCAAAGGCCATCACTGTAGATAATGGAACACAATTCGACTCCGAAGCTTTTAGAGAATTCTGTGATCAAATCGGCACGAAGATCCATTTTGCATCAGTCAGGCATCCGGAGTCAAATGGACTCGTTGAAAGAGCCAATGGCATCATAATGACAGGAATAATGAAGTTAATTTTCAACCAACCCAGGGGAAAGTGGCCAGATCAACTAATCAAAGTAGTATGGAGCCACAACACGACAACATCAAGGTCAACAAGCTTTACCCCATTCAAATTATTGTTTGGTGACGAAGCAATAACTCCGGAGGAAGCTAAAACTGGATCAATAAGAGTAGTAGCTTCGGCAGAGTCAGATCCTGAAGTTGATCATTCTGTTGAAAAAGATGCTATAGAAGGGATCAGACTTCAAGCCGTGGAGAACATCAATAAATATCAAGCCGAAACAATCAAGTGGCGTGATAGAAAGGTTCGGCTGAAGAATATTGAGCCAAGACATTTGGTGCTTCGGAGAGTCGCTAACCCAGATACAGTGGGCAAGTTGCAGTTGAAATGGGAGGGACCTTTCTTAGTAGCATCTTCGTCAAGACCCGGTTCATACAGATTGAAGGATATGGACGGCAACGACATTCCTAGATCTTGGAATGCGGATGAGCTTCGGCGATATTATGTGTAACTTGATGTAACTTTTTATGTCTTTTCTTTTTCATGGCACCCTTTTCCTTTCTAAAGGGGGAGAAAGGTTTTTAATGGGGCCATCATATGTAATTTCCTTTTTTAGTTCTATAAGAGCAAAATCCCCCAAGGAATGTAAATGTAAAAGCTGAGAGCGCACCATTGAGTGCCGAAAAGTAAAAAGCGAAGAAGCTCCAAAGTCGTTCCTAAGGGAATGCAGAGCTTACAGCGAAAAGTCAACGCTGATTCCGCCGAAAAGTAAAAGGCGAAGAAGCTCCAAAGTCGTTCCTAAGGGAATGCAGAGCTTACAGCGAAAATTCAACGCTGATTCCGCCGAAAGTAAAAGGCGAAGAAGCTCCAAAGTCGTTCCTAAGGGAATGCAGAGCTTACAGCGAAAAGTCAACGCTGATTACGCCGAAAGTAAAAGGCGAAGAAGCTCCAAAGTCGTTCCTAAGGGAATGCAGAGCTGATGTGTGATTGTTTCTAAGGAAATAATGGCTGAGGGTATGGCTTCAGATATGTGTTTGGACATTCATTCGCACATCACATTACATCATAGCATTTGCATTCATAAACATTCATCCAGGCATATGTAGGATAATCATCATCATGGCATAAGTGGTTGCTTCGGCATAAGAGAAGAGCTTCTTCGCGTACAAAAAGGAGAGCTTCAGAAGAAAGGGAAATGTTGTTTTCTATGCTTCGCTGTGTACGAAAAGAAGGGAAGGTGTTTTTTCGCCTTCGGCTCAAAAAAGATAATTTCGTCCACAACAAAGCACTTCACATACATTAATAGAAGGGTAAGAGCATAATACAAGGTATGAACAGAACTCATTAAAGACAAGTTTAGTTACATTTACACAAGTTATCTCAAAAGTTTCCTGAGTCTGTCTACAGTCTACTCCTACTTAATCTTCGAGGGATTTTAGCTTCGGCGTCACTCTTTTTAATCATCGACTTCGGCTTCGTCATCCTACATGAATTAAGTTGTTGTAAGTCAAAATTGAGCTTGAAGGAAGAGGTAAGCACAAGGTATGATTTCTTACTGGTTCAAGATGACTCCGAGCTTCGTCTCCAGCCTTTTCTCGCCCGCCTTTTGTCCATATCATCTTTACAAATCTGTTAGAAATGCTTCGGGCGAGGTCAGGAATATCATCTAAAATTGTTGATGATAGAGTGAAATTGGGCCTATTGACAATTTTTCCATGATCACAGCCAGCTTTTAGGAAAGCAGCAGCAGTGCCCCGAGAAGCTACCCAGGCACAGAAGTCACCGTGCCCGGCTATAACTTCGTCAAGCTCATCAATTTCACCTTCAATATGTTCGAAGGTCTTTGGTAAATCTTCAGCTGACGGGGTGAATTTCTCACTGCTAGCTCCAACTGAGTGGAAGATTTTTCTCAGTCGTTGAATACATTTGTTGCTAAATTCCAAACATTTATCTTGAAGGCTTGCCAATAATTTTTTCAAAACTGAATTTTCTTGGACTTCGGCTTCAAGTTTCGCATTTAGTTCTTGTTTTTCTTGTTCAAACTGTTCAGATTGGCAGAGAAGCTTCGTATTCAATTCCGTTATTTTAGCTTCGGCTCCTGCCAATAAGCCTTCAGTTGCCTGAAGCTCAAAGTTCTTCTTTTCAATAGTAGCTAATTGCTCTTTTATTTTGCTCTCTAAATTTTCAATTATAACCTCGTGCTTTTTGTCTTCTAGATCTTGCTGCATTTTCAAAGCCTTTCTCAGCAGCATACTCTGCACGTAAACAACCTTCGTTAAGACAGGTCTACATTATTGAAAACAATAAAAGTCAAGGGAATAGTAGTTCACCTTGAAATTGGAATAAAATAAACTACCAACGATATGTTGTCGTCGGTAGCGGCTAATGTCCATTTCCAGCTTCGGAAAACCGATACTCTTTGATAGAGTACCGATGACCTTAGCTCCAGTTTGATCCCGGATGCAGTCTAATTTTTCATCGTCAATACCCCCGAAGAGGAGTGCTCCTGGTTTATATCCGCAGGATTTGGCATACTCTTTAAGCTCTTCTATTTCGGTTTTTGACAATTCTTCTCCAACCAAATTTTGGAACATGAAGGCTTCGTCCTCTGAAGCTTCGTCAGCAATTTCCTTTTCTTTCCCAGACAATGCGGCCATGGCCTCTTCGGCGGCAGCAGTAGCTTCTTCTGTGGCCATGTCTAGCAGTATTTTGTCGATGTGTTCAATTGTGCTTTCCAAGTTCAAACCTTCAGTTGAGGTAGCTTCGGCAGCCGCGACCTCCGAAGGTGTGATTTCAATATTTGTTATTTCTTCAGCCGCTGGTATCTTTTGAGCTGAAGCTCTCGGTGGTGCCTTGTCAATGACTTCTGTCACTGCGATGATTCTTTGTCTCTTTGTTTTAGTTGTTTTCTTCGTTTTTTCGGGCTCCTTTTCCTTCTGAAAAAACTTTGTCAGTTGAGGCCCCAATGGACTTAGCTTCGCAGGCAGGGATTCAGTCATTACCTTTAAAATCCCTTCCACGTCAGTGGCAGAGCGTGATGCGGGAGTCTCCTCTTCGTCAGATACTTTTTGCTTCGGAGATGATATTTTCTTCTTCTTCGGAATATTCTTCTTTTTTGGTGGTTCTTCCTCATCTTCATTTAAAGCTTCGGCTCCCCTTTTCCTTTTCCGACCTTCGGCACCTTTATTCAGATTTTCG
Source organism: Zea luxurians (assembly GCA_029449295.1). Lineage (NCBI taxonomy): Eukaryota > Viridiplantae > Streptophyta > Magnoliopsida > Poales > Poaceae > Zea > Zea luxurians. The sequence goes on along the minus strand of JAOPSE010000005.1, from coordinate 2,669,257 downwards.
TAGTCAGGGTATTCAAAACCCAAGGCGTCCAGCACTCGATTCAGTCTTCGCTTCGGACGGGTACCGAAGGCCGCGGTCATCAACTGATCTTCTTTTTTGGAGTAATTACCGAGTATTTCATTGCACATTATTTCAACTGTGTCTAGCCACTCTTGGCAAGGTTTTTTAAAGTATTTCTTAAACTTGTAATAGTAAGGTAACCGCACAAGTTCCCCTTCTTTCTTCTCCCCCTCTAGCTTCGGCATTTCCCATTCTTTTAAAGTAGGAAAAACCCTGAAGGCCAAGAACTCTTGAACCAGGTCCCTAGTACTGATATGCTCTGAAATAATTTTAAACTCAGCCAGTGCAGCCCAAGTGGAACCTTCTAATGACATTTGGCATCGCGGTCTTGTTTCTCCGAAGATCAATTCAAGAGGGCTTTGTACCAGCTTTCTTTGTCTTCGTCAACTCTCACATAAAACCATTCTGATTTCCAGCCTGCCGGCCATTTGCTTCGGTAGCTGATTACAGGAAACTTTGTGGTTTTCCGATAGGCAAAATTGTAGCAACCAAAGTTATCATGTAATCCATCTTTTCTAGCCTTCGTCTGGTAATGCAGCTCATGAACTCGACAAAAGCTGTCGGCAAACGGCTCCACCGCCTGGCTTCGGAGGGCCCAGATATAAACACTAAGCCTAACGATAGCGTTAGGAGTCAACTAATGAAAGTAGATACCAAACCTCTTCAATACATCTGCAATAATCCTATGAAGGGGGAATCTCAACCCAGCCTTTGGAAAGCTCTTGAAAATGACTACTTCATCCTTCTCTAGCTTCGGGGTAGTTTCTTCCCCCCCGAAGCGAAGTAGCTTCTTCTGATTTTCACTGAAATAACCTGACTTTACGATCTTGGAGAGATCAGCCTTCGAAATGGTCGACTTTCCGAAGTCCAAGTGGCTGGGCTTACTTGGCATGGCAATACGATAATCATCTTCGGGATCAGTTTCTTCAATGTTCTCTTCTTCTGCTTCGGCAGTTGCTTGTTCTGCTTCAACAGTGGGGATTTCTTCCGAAGTTACCAGTCCGGATCGTTGCATTGCTTCGGAGATGGGAATAGTCTCCGAGCCTTCAGCTTCGCCTCCTTCACGCTCAACCCTAGCGATAGAACGCACTCTGGCCATTTAATTCTGAATTTGCGGGAATTAAATACCTTTTCTTCCGAAGTTTTTTCTTCTGACGAAGTAGGCTTCAAGCTGGAGCTTCGTTTGATTCCGAGAGTCAAGCTTCGGCTATGGTTAAAAATTTTGGCAGCAAAACAGTAAAAATAGCAATGAATGCTGTGGTAACTTCACACCTACTTGTCTGTTTATATAGTGCTGCAGGTAAGAAGGCGAAACGCCAGGATTTTTACACCAGGCGGACAGCCGCTTGCACTCGCTGCGCGGTGGACCGCAGAGACCAAACAGTAACTCTGCAAGGTGGGACCGCTACGCGCTCGGAAACTGAATCGTTTCTCGACAACGAGCTCAGGGAAGGTGTTTTTTGGACCTTCGACTTCCCGAAGCTTAAGAGACTTTTTTCACAGATCAAGCTCGTTACGAAAAACGATCTAGCGCCGCGAAAGGGGCTACTGTTGGGGCTACGCTTCGTCGCGCCGAAGGTCTTGTAGGAAGAAGCAGCTTCGGCTGAAGCTGTCCGCAGGAGATGACCGAAGGTTCCTCTTCATGAAGCTTCGGAATTACAAACCGACTTAAAAGTAGAATGACTTTTCAGTCCATAAATGTTTGGGTCGCTGTTGTAATCCCTTATGAGGGACATAATTGTAATTCCTCACAGGCTATGTCCCGTGCCTATAAATAGTGAACAGTACTCCCTTACTGGGGACAGAAATTTTTTCGGTATTTGCAGTCGCGTCATTTGAGAATCAATCTTGGTCAAGGCAGAGGTATAATTGTATTCAACACTTAAATATATTGAATGGATATAATATGGTTCGTTTATGATTCATTTACCTTTGATATTCTATATTTTTATGCTATCTTATACAATCTGTTGAAATTCAATTACGAAGATTTAACCTTCGTAATTGTATTGACACCAACCTTCGTCCAAGGCTCATTATCCTCAAGGGAATAATGTTTCATTGGACGAAGAACATTAATATTTAACATTCTATGTTGCCTTGTTCTTAATTCATAGCAGTTGAGAACAAGTCCCCAACACAAGCTTTCTTTGTCCAGAACACCCTACAAAAAAGTACATCAAATTAGTATATTGTTGCTACATTTGCAAATAAAAATACAGTTTTGATGCCTTATCTACCTCCACTAGACGGTGTTGCAGCCTTATGCACCAACTTCAGCTGGTGCAATCAAGGTTAATCATCATTAAGTTGATGGCTCATATAAATCTAAACATAAACAAGATAAGATATAGACTATTACTTTCTTGTACGACCATGCAACTAACATCATATACTGATCGCATTTTGATTAGGGAAACATATTGGTCACCTAAAATGGGGCAATAACCCTCTTTCTTGCTCCACACCTTTTTTTCACTAAACAAATCTTTTTTTTTAAAAAATGTCCCCATCTATAATGCACTTTCTATTATTTGCCTATGGAAGAATAAAATATGGTTGTTAAAATAAAGAAATGTATTGAAAAGCATATACAACTTTCGAAACCCACACACTAATTTACCAAAAATAGCTAATTATGTTGATCTCCACAACAATATCAGTAAAAAGGCAGTATAAAAATAGTTGCATCAAAACAATTACATTTTAACCATATCAAATTCTTCTAGAACTGCATCGTCTGTGGCAAGTGGTGAGAAGTGGCAGACCGTCTCGTAGACAACTATACTGGTTGGGAAAGCAATGCCCCTTTCAGTTGATAGTTAATATTACTACTATTTAAAAATAGCAGAAGTCAAGAATAACATCGCAAGGTGAGATTTGGCAAATGTTATTTTCAGTAAAGTGTAAACCATCATCTTTCAAATCCTTGGATCATTGATAACCAATGTTGAACCAAAGCTGGTGAGGAAATAGTCTCAACATTTCCTATAATCGATTTTGGTGTTTGACGACCATCACAAACCTTGTGGACTAACCAGTTTGTCTAGTTGATCATTCCACAGGTGCATAAGTTCATCTACAACTATTCTAAATCGACTATCCGGAATACCGTAGATTATTCTGGACAGGAGAAGCTTTTTGGAAAATCACCTAAGTGCGGACCATCCGGGCCCTTGCGGCGGACCGTCCGCGACACTAGGGTGAGCCTCGGACAAAACCAAAGCAAAAATACAAGTCTACAAGTACGGACCGTCCGAAGGAAAAGCAAGCACCGTCTGAGACCAAGCTCGGACCGTCCGGCCTCAGGCGCGGACCGTCCGGTCGGTGAAGAACCGAAAAACCCGAAGGTGACGGGTTCGGTAAAATGAATTATAGCGTCCTTGCGGACCGTCCGGGGTGCACGACCAGATTGTCCGCGACTACCTTTATCTGACATCTGACGACGCATTAAATGCTATATAGCCGTTACTGCTGACCGTTGCGATTTCAGCCGTTGATGTGCAGGGGCGGACCGTCTGGACCAGGGGCGGACCGGCTAGGAAGTGGTTGGGGGCTATAAATACAACCCCAACCACCTACATTCACTTGACCCAAGAATTCCAATCCTCTACATTTAATACAAGAGCTAGCAATCCATTCAAAGACACAATCAAAGTTTCCAATCTCTCCAAGTTCCACAATTGAGACAAGTGATCATTAGTGATTAGCGACTTGAGTGAGAGAGTGATCTGTGTGATATTTGTCGCTCTTGTTGCTTGGCTTTTGCAATCATGCTTTCTTCTTGTAATCAAAGCAAGAGACACCAAGTGTGTGGTGGTCCTTATGGGGTCTAAGTGACCCGCTTGATTAAGGAGAAAGCTCAATCGGTCTAGGTGACCATTTGAGAGAGGGAAAGAGTTGAAAGAGACCCGGTCTTTATGACCAGCTCAACGGGCACTAGGTTTGCAAGAACCGAACCTCGGTAAAACAAATCACCGTGTCACTCGCTTTATTTCTTGGTTGATTTGTTTTCGCCCTCTCTTTCGGACTCAGTTTTATTTCTAACACTAACCCCGGCTTGTAGTTGTGCCTTAAGCTTGTAAATTTCAGTTTCCGCCTATCCACCCCCTCTAGGCAACTTTCAATTGGTATTAGAGCCCGATACTTCATTAGAGTCTAACAACTCGAAGTGATGTCGGGAGGATCTGCCAAGAGGGAGATGGAAACGGCCACAAGCCACGGGAAGGCTCCATCAAAGGAGTCCGGCGCCAAAGAAAGGGAGGTGTCAATACCCTGGAAAAGGGGTACCCGTTACTACAGGATGAAGGTGTGATGTCCATGCGACTATCTTTAGTCGCATGGCGAACAAACACCTGACCCCACCACGTGGATGGCTCCAGGGCCGCCATGTGGCCAGGGAAGACAATATCCTCCAAGGTATCAGCGGTGGGTCCGGACCCCCATGGGAAAGTGCCGGACCCCAGCATATCCGGACCGGACCTCCGGGCAGGGTCTGGGACCTCCGCGGGTATAGACCGACCCCCGGGACGGGTCCCGGACCTCTCTGTGTAGGGTCCGGGCCACCCTCAGCAGGGTCCCGGGATTCTAGGACAAAGAATACTGAGGCCTTACTCAAGGCCAGGCGGGGGTCCGGAGCCGACACGTGTCCAGACCATACCATGTACACTTCCGCCCCCCGCTCAGGCGGAGGCCCGATGCTGCCATGTGGCATATCGCCCGTGATGTAAGCCAGCGGGCGGAGCCTGACATAAGGCCTCTGGGCCACGCGTTCTCTGCATTTATTGCGGAGAAGACACGCCGCCTGACTATTCCGCTGACAGGCGATGTGCCGCCTCAGCATTTAATGTGTCCTGTCCACTCCGCTGGCAGGCGGCATGCCTGTCCAGTCCATTGCTAAACTGTACGCCCGTGCTGCGAGGAGCACTATGACCATCATCACTCATACGTTGCCAGCGAGGCTTCCCCTGCACGCCAAAGCTACGCAAATCGCGGATATCAGGGCTCAAGGAGATTGCTCCTGCAACGAACATCAGTTGCTCCAAGTACTACATCCGTTATGTCCCTAGGCCCGCATGTCGGGGCTCAGCACCCTTGTACGTGCCCCCTTCAGCTATTAAAGGGGAGGCACACAATGTTACAAGAGAAAGGGCACACTTAGACCTAGCTCAGGCTCACAAGTTCATACAAGCTCTATACATCACACAATGGAGTAGGGTGTTATGCTCCGGCGACCCGAACCACTCTAAATCCTTGTGTGTTCTTGTGTTCTTCCCGTTTCCATCTAACAAGCAAAATGCTTAGGCCCCTCCTCATCTTAGGATTTAGGCCGGGTGCATTCCGCCACCCGGCCGGAGATTTCCTCTCCGACATTTGGCGCACCAGGTAGGGGCTAGGCTTTAGGTTTTTGTTTGTTCTTCTTGCTCATCATGATGGTGCAAATCGTTGAGCACCGCTCCAAGACTTTAGTGGATTTCTGGGTGGAGGAAGAAGCTGCTTCTTCCACACCGTAGGTTCCCAACCGCCCAATGCCAGGCACTGCTGCTGTGAGCCAGGGAGTTGTTGCGTCACCCTCCAAGCTCCACGGCCTCACCGGGGGCCATGAAGCAATGGCGGGACGACGTTGACCGACTGCTCGTCATGGCACATTCTACCTTGACCAGGTTGAGGCCACGGTCATCCCGGTGCCAACATGAGGCGTAGGCGTCTGTGCGCTCACCCTCAGTGAGGGGTGCGTAGACCAACGACCTCCGGGCAGAGCTCAACCGCAGGCGTGCAGGGGAGGATGCCCGGGTCTCTCTAGAGAGGGCACAGGAGCGCCGACAAAACTTCGAGGGTCATGATGACGCTCGAGTCTCTCTGGAGAGGGCGCGTGAGCGCCGACAAAACATCGAGGGTTGCAACCTCGATCAAGACTTTGTTGCGGTAGCACCACAAACCCCCGTGGGCGCCCGGTTCCAGGCGGGTGTCCCCTTGGCCGGTGTGGGCTGCGTGGCTCTCGCGGATCACCTCCACGCGGCGTCCTGGCCATCCAAGTTCTGGCCGCACCTGCCAGAAAAGTACGACGGTACATCAAATCCGTCGGAATTTCTACAGGTGTACGTCACCGCTATCACAGCAGCAGGTGGAAACACCGCTGTGATGGCGACATATTTTCATGTTGCCTTGTCTTGGCTGCCCGGACTTGGCTCATGAATCTTGCTCCAGGATCAATCTATTCCTAGGAAGAGCTCTGCGCGCGGTTCACAGCGAACTTCACCAGCGCTTACCAACAGCACAGCGTGGAGGCCCACCTCCACGCAGTGAGGCAGGAACCCAGGGAGACTCTCCGGACGTTTATCTCCCGCTTCACCAAGGTGCGAGGTACTATACCTCGCATTTTCGATGCTTCAATCATCACGGCCTTCCATCAGGGAGTACGTGATGAAAAAATGTTGGAAAAGTTGGCCACGCATGACGTGGAGACTGTCTCCACACTCTTTGCTCTGGCCGACAAGTGCGCCAGGGCCGCCGAGGGCCAGGCATGGCACTCGGCTCCACTCGCCAGGGTCGCCCAGACGGGTGGCTCGGGTGCCGTCCCCCGGGACGGTAAAAAGAAAAAGAAGGGCTGCAGCCACGAGAAGCCACAGGACACCGCTCTAGTTGTCGCAGCTGCGACTGGGGGCCAGAGCGACCACAACAAGCACCCACGACCGCAGAGGGGTAACAGCGGCTCATGCCCTGTGCACCCCAACAGTCGCCACAGCGCCGCGGAGTGTCGCGAGATCATCGACCTCACGAAACGCGTCAGCGAGCGGCGCGAGCACTCTTCCAAGGATGGCTCCTCACCTCGTCGCTGACCTAGCAAGGAAAGGGTCAACAACGGCGAGGTGGCCACGGCTGAATGGGACCTCGGGTATCAGTCACCCGAGGGGGTCCTGAAGGATGTCATCACCGGAGACTCCTACTCCGGTGGTGATAGCTAGACGGGCCACCGGGGGAACCCCGTACTCCTCGGTCTACGGGGCCGAAGCCTGCCTTCCCCCGGAAACCCTTCTGGACTCCCCACGGGTCCTGTCTTCTAATGGGTCCATACAGAAACAGCTAAAGCGTGAGGACATGGACTCTATCAGCAAACGCAGATGGGAACCCAGGGTCAGGATCTAGCCCTATGGCGAGTACTGAACCAAGAAGGGTTCCATAAACGCTCCTCCAGCTGGGAGGAACCCTTCAAGGTGACGGAAATTTGCCGACCCAGGGGTAACCACCTTGCTACAGCTAGAGCACCTCTTCCTAACTGCTGGAGCATCTCTGTAAGTTCTATCCATAGGAGCAAGTATGTGGGGTTTAGTTTTTCTCCCTTTTGTAACTAGGTTGCGCATACGTGTACGCCAGCCCGGTGAGGTCCGCCCTCATAAGCCCGGCCTGTTGGCCTGCACCCATGCATGTCGAGTTATAAAGAGAAGATTTACCCCCTCAGATGCGCTCCTATGATAGTCTTATCCTCCTGCCTCCATGCTTTTATCCTGCAGTTCCCGGATATTATTTTTATCTAACCCACCCGTACAGTTCCTATCTGTCCTAGCATGAAGACATCCGAATTGAGTAGCCAGGCCTGCAGTTTAGGACCCCTCTACGAAAGCAGGGGGTCCGGTAGCCTGGGGACCAGTTCTAAAGAATAGGAGCTCGTTCGGATGTTAAAATGCAGATACGGAAACGAGAGAGGGGTTTTTGCGTCCGTTTCCGTCCGTTTTCATCCCTACTCGTTCCATGGGGTGGTCCGGAGCAGTGTGGCCGCTTAGCCTGGTTCCGTACCCAAAAGTGAAAGTTGCCTAGAGGGGGGGTGAATAGGGCGAATCTGAAATTTACAAACTTTAAGCACAACTACAAGCCGGGGTCAGCGTTAGAAATATAAACGAGTCCGAGAGAGAGGGCGAAAACAAATCACAAGCAAATAAGGCAGATGGCACGGTGATTTGTTTTACCAAGGTTCGGTTCTTGCAAACCTACTCCCCGTTGAGGTGGTCACAAAGATCGGGTCTCTTTCAACCCTTTCCCTCTCTCAAACGTTCACTTAGACCGAGTGAGCTTCTCTTCTCAATCAAACGGGACACTAAGTCCCCACAAGGACCACCACACAATTGGTGTCTCTTGCCTTGGTTACAATTGAGTTGGAATCAAGAAAGAAAGAAGAAGAAAAGCAATCCAAGCGCAAGAGCTCAAATGAAAACAAGTATATCTCTCTCACTAGTCACTATTTGATTGGAATTGTCTTTGGACTTGGGAGAGGATTTGATCTCTTGTTTGTGTCTTGTATTGAATGCTATAACTCTTGTATGAGGTGTGAAGGCTGAAAACTTGGATGCAACGAATGTTGGGTGGTTGGGGGTATTTATAGCCCCAACCACCAAATGAGCCGTTGGTGGAGGCTGCAGTCGCATGGCGCACCGGACAGTCCGGTGCACCACCGGACATTGTCCAGTGCGCTAGCCACGTCACCCGACCGTTAGGGTTCGACCGTTGGAGCTTCTGTCTTCTGGGCCACCAGACAGTCCGGTGGTGCACCAGACAGTCACTGTTCACTGTCCGGTGCGCCTTCTGGCTCTGCTCTAACTTCTGCCCGCACTGTAGCGCATTAACTGCTCTCTGCAGACGACCGTTGGCGCGAAGTAGCCGTTGCTCTGCTGGCACACCGGATAGTCCGGTGCCACACCGGACAGTCCGGTGCCACACCGGACAGTCCGGTGAATTATAGCGGAGCGGCTCCCAGAATTCCCGAAGGTGAGCAGTTTGGAGTTTGGTTCCCTGGTGCACCGGACACTGTCTGGTGGTGCACCGGACAGTCTGGTGTGCCAGACCATGGTACACTTCGGTTGTCATTTGCTCTCTTTGTTTGAACCCTTTCTTGGTCTTTTTATTGGTTTGTTTGTGAACCTTTGGCACCTGTAAAACTTATAATCTAGAGCAAACTAGTTAGTCCAATTATTTGTGTTGGGCAATTCAACCACCAAAATCAATTAGGAAAATGTGTAAGCCTATTTCCCTTTCAATCTCCCCCTTTTTGGTGATTGATGCCAACACAAACCAAAGCAAATATAAAAGTGCAGAATTGAACTAGTTTGCATGATGTAAGTGCAAAGGTTGCTTGGAATGAAACCAATAATTATTTCTTCTAGATATGCATGGATGGCTTTCTTCTTATTTAATATTTTGGACCACGCTTGCACCACTTGTTTTGTTTTGCAAATGTTTTGGAAATTCTTTTCAAAGTCTTTTGCAAATAGTCAAAGGTATATGAATAGGATTTTGAGAGGCATTTTCAAGATTTGAAATTTTCTCCCCCTGTCTCAAATGCTTTTCCTTTGACTAAACAAAACTCCCCCTTAATGAAATCCTCCTCTTAGTGTTCAAGAGGGTTTTAGATATTAATTTTAAAGATGGTGTACCAAATTGAAATTATATAAAAAAATAAGATACTAATTGAAAAAACATACTTATTGAAAAATCTTTTCTTAATCCATATTTGAAAGACTATACCATTTGAAATTGGTGGTCTAATTGAAAAATATTTTCTTAATCCATATTTGAAAGACTACCATTTGAAATTGGTGGTGGTGCGGTCCTTTTGCTTTGGGCTAATACTTTCTCCCCCTTTGGCATGAATCGCCAAAAACGGATACTTGTGAGTGAAATATAAGCCCTTTTTAACTACTTGCTCCCCCTATGGTAAATAACATATGAGTGAAGATTATACCAAATTGGAGAGAGGTGTGGAGCGACGACGAAGGATGAATAATCGATGGAGTAAAGTGGAAGCCTTGTCTTTGCCGAAGACTCTATTTCCCTTTCAATCTATGACTTGGCATGAAATGCACTTGAAACCACATTAGTCATAGCAATTGAAAGAGATATGATCAAAGGTATATAAATGAGCTATGTGTGCAAAACATCAATCAAAATTCCTAGAATCAAGAATATTTAGCTCATGCCTAAGTTTGGTAAACGTTTGCTCATCTAATGGCTTGGTGAAGATATCGGCTAATTGTTCTTTGGTGTTAACATATGCAATCTTGATATCCCCCTTTTGTTGGTGATCCCTCAAAAAGTGATACCGAATGGCTATGTGTTTAGTGCGGCTATGCTCAACGTGATTATCCGCCATGCGGATTGCACTCTCATTATCACATAGAAGAGGAACTTTGGTTAATTTGTAACCATAGTCCCTGAGGGTTTGCCTCATCCAAAGCAATTGCGAGCAACAATGGCCTGCGACAATATACTCAGCTTCGGCGGTAGAAAGAGCCACAAAATTTTGCTTCTTTGAAGCCCAAGACTCCAGAGATCTTCCCAAGAACTGGCAAGTCCCTGATGTGCTCTTTCTATTAATTTTACGCCCTGCCCAATCAGCATCGGAATAACCAATTAAATCAAATGTGGATCCCCTGGGGTACCAAAGGCCAAACTTAGGAGTATAAACTAAATATCTCAAGATGCGTTTTACGGCCCTAAGGTGAACTTCCTTAGGATCGGCTTGGAATCTTGCACACATGCATACGAAAAGCATAATATCCGGTCGAGATGCACATAAGTAGAGTAAAGAACCTATCATCGACCAGTATACCTTTTGATCTATGGATTTACCTGCCGTGTCGAGGTTGAGATGCCCATTAGTTCCCATGGGTGTCTTGATGGGCTTGGCATCCTTCATCCCAAACTTTGTGAGTATGTCTTGAATGTACTTCGTTTGGCTAATGAAGGTGCCCTCTTAGAGTTGCTTGACTTGAAATCCTAAGGAATACTTCAACTCCCCCATCATAGACATCTCGAATTTTTGAGTCATGATCCTACTAAACTATTCACATGTAGATTCGTTAGTAGACCCAAATATGATATCATCAACATAAATTTGGCATACAAACAAATCATTTGCAAGTGTTTTAGTAAAGAGAGTAGGATCGGCTTTTCCGACTTTGAATCCATTAGCGATAAGAAAATCTCTTAGGCATTCATACCATGCTCTTGGGGCTTGCTTGAGCCCATAAAGCGCCTTAGAGAGTTTATAAACATGGTTAGGGTACTCACTATCTTCAAAGCCGGGAGGTTGCTCAACATAGACCTCTTCCTTGATTGGTCCATTGAGGAAGGCACTTTTCACGTCCATTTGTTAAAGCTTAAAGCCATGGTAAGTAGCATAGGCAAGTAATATGCGGATTGACTCAAGCCTAGCTATGGGTGCATAGGTTTCACCGAAATCCAAACCTTCGACTTGTGAATATCCCTTGGCCACAAGTCGGGCTTTGTTCCTTGTCACCACACCATGCTCATCTTGTTTGTTGCGGAAGACCCATTTGGTTCCTACAACATTTTGGTTAGGACATGGAACTAAATGCCATACCTCATTCCTCGTGAAGTTGTTGAGCTCCTCTTGCATCGCCATCACCCAATCCGAATCTTGAAGTGCTTCCTCTACCTTGTGTGGCTCAATAGAGGAAACAAAAGAGTAATGTTCACAAAAATGAGCAACACGAGATTGAGTGGTTACCCCCTTATGAATGTCGCTGAGGATGGTGTTCACGGGGTGATCTCGTTGGATTGCTTGGTGGACTCTTGGGTGTGGCGGCCTTGGACCCTCATCATTTTCCTTGTTTTGATCATTAGCATCTCACCCTTGATCATTGTCCTCCTCTTGAGGTGGCTCCTCTTGATCTTCATCATCATCATCTTGAGCTTGATCCTCATCTTGAGTTGGTGGAGATGCTTGCATTGAGGAAGATGGTTGATCTTGTGCTTGTGGAGGCTCTTCGGATTCCTTAGGACACACAACCCCAATGGACATGTTCCTTAGCGCGATGCATGGAGCCTCTTCATCATCTAGCTCATCAAGATCAAGTTGCTCTACTTGAGAGCTGTTAATCTCATCAAACACAATGTCACAAGAAACTTCAACTAGTCCAGTGGACTTGTTAAAGACTCTATATGCCCTTGTGTTTGAATCATATCCTAGCAAAAAGCCTTCTACAACCTTAGGAGCAAATTTAGATTTTCTACCGTTTTAACAAGAATAAATCATTTGCTACCAAAGACTCTAAATTATGAAACATTGGGCTTTTTACCGGTGAGGAGTTCATACGATGTCTTCTTGAGGATTCAGTGTAGATATAACTGACTGATGGCGTAGCAAGCGGTGTTAACCGCCTCGACCCAAAACCGATCTGAAGTCTTGTACTCATCAAGCATGGTTCTTGCCATGTCCAATAAAGTTCTATTCTTCCTCTCCACTACACCATTTTGTTGTGATGTGTAGGGAGAGGAGAACTCATGCTTGATGCCCTCCTCATCAAGAAAGCCTAATATTTGAGAATTCTTGAACTCCGTTCCATTGTCGCTTCTTATCTTTTTGATCCTTAAGCCGAACTCATTTTGAGCCCGTCTCAAGAATCCTTTCAAAGTCTCTTGGGTTTGAGATTTTTCCTGTAAAAAGAATACCGAAGTGAAGCGAGAATAATCATCCACAATTACAAGACAATACTTACTCCCGCCGATGCTTATGTAAGCGATCGGGCCGAATAGGTCCATGTGGAGTAGCTCGAGCGGCCTGTCGGTCGTCATGATGTTGTTGTGTCGATGATGAACACCAACTTACTTCCCTGCTTGACATGCGCTACAAACCCTGTCTTTCTCAAAATGAACATTGGTTAGTCCCAAAATGTGCTCTCCCTTTAGAAGCTTATGAAGATTCTTCATCCCAACATGGGCTAGTCGGCGGTGCCAAAGCCAACCCATGTTAGTCTTAGCAATTAAGCAAGTGTCGAGTTCAGCTCTATCAAAATCTACTAAGTATAGCTGACCCTATAACACTCCCTTAAATGCTACTGAATCATCACTTCTTCTAAAGACAGTAACACCTGAATCTGTAAAAAGACAGTTGTAGCCCATTTTACACAATTGAGAAACGGAAAGCAAATTGTAATCTAAAGAATCTACAAGAAAAACATTGGAAATAGAGTGGTCAGGAGATATAGAAATTTTACCCGATCCTTTGACCAAACCTTGATTTCCATCCCCGAATGTGATAGCTCATTGGGGATCTTGGTTTTTTTCATAGGAGGAGAACATCTTCTTCTCCCCTGTCATGTGGTTTGTGCACCCGCTATCGATAATCCAACTTGAGCCCCCGGATGCATAAACCTACAAAATAATTTTAGGCCTTGTTCTTAGGTACCCAAACGGTCTTGGGCCCTTTCACATTAGAAACAAGCACCTTGGGTACCCAAACACAAGTCTTTGACCCCTTATGTTTGCCGCCAACATATTTGGCAACTACTTTGCCTGATTTGTTAGTTAGCACATATGATGCATCAAAAGTCTTAAATGAAATGTTAGGTTTATTTGATGCAATAGGAGTTCTCTTCTTAGGCAATTTAGCATGGGTTGATTGCCTAGAACTAGATGCCTCACTCTTATACATAAAAGCATGATTGGAGCCAGAGTGAGACTTCCTAGAGTGAATTCTCCTAATTTTGTGCTCGGGATAACCGGCAGGGTACAAAATGTAACCCTCGTTATCCTGAGGCATGGGAGCCTTGCCCTTAACAAAGTTAGATAATCTTTTAGGAGGGGCATTAAGCTTGACATTGTCTCCCTGTTGGAAGCCAATGCCATCCTTAATGCCAGGGCGCCTCCCACTATAGAGCATGCTTCTAGCAAATATAAAATTTTTATTTTCTAAGTCATGCTCATCAATCTTAGCACTAAGTTGAGCTATGTGATCATTTTGTTTCCTAATTAACTCTAGGTGATCATGAATAGCATCAACATTAATGTCTCTACATCTAGCGCAAATAGTAACATGCTCAACGGTAGATGTAGAGGGTTTGCAAGAATTTAATTCAACAATCTTAGCATGTAATATAGCATTTTCATCTCTAAGATTGGAAATGGAAACAGTGCAAACATTTAGATCTTTAGCCTTAGCAATCAATTTTTCATTCTCAATTTTAAGGCTAGAGAGTGATGCATTTAACTTGTCAATCTTAGTAATCAAACTAGCATTATCATTCCTAAGACTAACAAGAGAATCATCACAAACATTTAAATTCTCAACCTTAGCATTTAATTTAGCATTCTCATTTCTAAGGTTGGAAATAACATCATGGCAAGTGCTTAGCTCATTAGTTAATTTTTCACATTTTTCAACTTCTAGAGCATAAGCATTTTTAACTTTATCATGCCTTTTGTTTTCTTTAATTAGGAAGTCCTCTTGGCTATCCAAGAGTTCATCCTTCTCATGAATAGCACTAATTAATTCATTTAATTTTCCTTTTGTTGCATGTTTAAGTTGGCAAAAAGGGTGAGCAAATTATCCTCATCATCACTAGAGCTAGCGTCATCACTAGAAGTAGCATACTTAGTGGAGGATCTTGATTTTACCTTCATCTTCTTGCCATCCTTTGCCATGAGGCATTTGTGGCCGACGTTGGGGAAGAGAAGGCCCTTGGTGACGGCGATGTTTGTGGTGTCCTCGACGGAGGAGTTGGTGGAGCTCTCATCGGAGTCCCACTCGCGGCATACATGGGCATCGCCGCCCTTCTTCTTGTAGTACCTCTTCTTTTCTCTTCTCTTTCCCTTCTTGTCGTCGCCCCTGTCACTATCACTTGATAATGGACATTTTGCAATAAAATGACCGGGCTTACCACACTTGTAGCAAACTTTCTTGGAGCGGGGCTTGTAGTCCTTCCCCCTCCTTTGCTTTAGGATTTGGCAAAAGCTCTTGATGATGAGTGCCATCTCCTCATTGTCGAGCTTGGAGGCGTCGATGGGGACCCTACTTGGTGTAGAGTCTTCTTTCTTCTCATCCGTTGCTTTGAAGGTGACGGGTTGCACCTCGGATGTAGAGGTGGTGCCTTGCTCGATGATTTTCTTGGAGCCTTTGATCATTAGTTCAAAGCTCACAAATTTACCTATCACTTCCTCGGGAGACATTAGTTTGTATCTAGGGTCACCACGAATTAATTGAACTTGAGTGGGATTAAGAAATACGAGTGATCTAAGAATAACCTTGACCATTTCATGGTCATCCCACTTGGTGCTCCCGAGGTTGCGCACTTGGTTCACCAAAGTCTTGAGCCGGTTCTACATTGCTTGTGGCTCTTCCCCTTGGTGAAGCATGAAGCGACTTAGCTCCCCCTCGATCGTTTCCCTCTTGGTGATCTTGGTCACCTCGTCTCCTTCGTGCGCGGTCTTGAGCACATCCCAAATCTCTTTGGCACTCTTCAACCCTTGCACCTTATTATACTCCTCTCGACTTAGAGAGGCGAGGAGTATAGTAGTGGCTTGGGAGTTGAAGTGTTGGATTTGTTCGACCTCCTTCGAATCATAATCCTTGTCGCCTTCTTTTGGTACCTGTGCTCCATACTCAATAATATCCCATATGCTTTTGTGGAGTGAGGTTAGGTGATGCCTCATTTTATCACTCCACATTGAATAATCTTCACCATCAAACATAGGTAGTTTTCCAAATGGGATGGAAAGTAATGGAGTGTGTTTTGAAATACGAGAATAGCGAAGGGGCATCTTACTATACTTCTTGCGCTCATGGCGCTTAGAAGTGGCGGATGCCGATTCCGAGCCAGAGGTGGAGGGTGACGAAGAGTCGGTCTCGTAGTAGACCACCTTCTTCATTTTCTTCTTCTTGTCACCCTTTCATTGAGACTTGATGGAGGAAGAGGATTCCTCCTTGTGCTTGTGGGCGGACTCCCTTAAGTGCGTTCTCCCCGAGCTTGCGGACTTGTCACCGGTCCCGATCTCCCTCTTGGCGGATGCTCCCGACATCACTTCGAGCGGTTAGGCTCTAATGAAGCACCGGGTTCTGATACCAATTGAAAGTCGCCTAGAGGAGGGGTGAATAGGGCGAATCTGAAATTTACAAACTTTAAGCACAACTACAAGCCGGGGTTAGCGTTAGAAATATAAATGAGTCCGAGAGAGAGGGCGAAAACAAATCAGAAGCAAATAAGGCAGATGACACGGTGATTTGTTTTACCGAGGTTCGGTTCTTGCAAACCTACTCCCCGTTGAGGTGGTCACAAAGACTGGGTCTCTTTCAACCCTTTCCCTCTATCAAACGATCACTTAGACCGAGTGAGCTTCTCTTCTCAATCAAACGGGACACTAAGTCCCCACAAGGACCACCACACAATTGGTGTCTCTTACCTTGGTTACAATTGAGTTGGAATCAAGAAAGAAAGAAGAAGAAAAGCAATCCAAGCGCAAGAGCTCAAATGAACACAAGTATCTCTCTCTCACTAGTCACTATTTGATTGGAATTGTCTTTGGACTTGGGAGAGGATTTGATCTCTTGTTTGTGTCTTGTATTGAATGCTATAGCTCTTGTATGAGGTGTGAAGGCTGAAAACTTGGATGCAAGGAATGGTGGGTGGTTGGGGGTATTTATAGCCCCAACCACCAAATGAGCCGTTGGTGGAGGCTGCAGTCGCATGGCGCACTGGACAGTCCGGTGCGCCACGGGACACTGTCCGGTGCGCCAGCCACGTCACCCGACCATTAGGGTTCGACCGTTGGAGCTTCTATCTTCTAGGCCACCGGACAGTCACTGTTCATTGTCCGGTGTGCCTTCTGGCTCTGCTCTAACTTCTGCGCGCACTGTAGCGCATTAACTGCTCTCTACAGACGACCGTTGGCGTGAAGTAGTCGTTGCTCCGCTGGCACACCGGACAGTCCGGTGAATTATAGCGGAGCGGCTCCCAGAATTCCCGAAGGTGAGCAGTTCGGAGTTTGGTTCCCTGGTGCACCGGGCATTGTCCGGTGCGCTAGACCAGGGCACACTTCGGTTGTCTTTTGCTCTCTTTGTTTGAACCCTTTCTTGGTATTTTTATTGGTTTGTTTGTGAACCTTTGGCACCTGTAAAACTTACAATCTAGAGCAAACTAGTTAGTCCAATTATTTGTGTTGGGCAATTCAACCACCAAAATCAATTAGGAAAAGGTGTAAGCCTATTTCCCTTTCAAAAAGCCTGCACACTCCACCACTCTATGATGGGCACCCTAGTATTTGGAGCTATAGTCCTGTGGGTCCGACAACCTGGGGTCCGGCTCTAGAGAACGGATACTTGTCTCCTGGGGAGGTCCGGAGCCATGTAGCCGCTTAACCTGGTCCCGTACCGTAAGCCTGTATGCTCCACCACTCTGTGATAGGTATTCTAGTATTTGGAACCGCGATCCAGGGGGTCCGGACACACAACTTGGCTTCCCAGACTAAAACCTGTAGGTCCCGAGCATATATCAAAGGATGTCTAATGTCAGACGATGGGTACTATGGGTGTACTACTAACGCTCCCTAGCCGAAGCTGCATACAGGTCTAGGTCCCAGTCAAGGCTACCTCCTGGGGGGCCGTTGCCAACTCTTTCTTAGGTACGCTGGTATCCAGCCTCGTCACGATTAGCCTACATCCTAGGGGGCACATTGGTACCAGGGAGGAGTCGGTAACACCACACACAACAGGGACAAGTGGTATACAGATAAGTGCTAATACTGCTTGATAAATAGTACTCAAAAGTACCTTACAAAAAGCAAAAGTTATTACATTCGCCTTCAAGCGGAGTCCTAGCTCCATCTCTACTCTACAGGTATGGACTACTCTGCACCAGTAGGGTCGCGTTGGAAGCTAGCTCCGGGCGGCATGCAAGCGGTGGCGACCACCTCAGCGTGTGCGCCATGGCGAAGAGGCCCTCGCTCCCGCCCTCCTACGGGGGTGATGACAAGACCATCCAAGCCAAGGAGTTGGAAGCATGGTGGCAGACGGTGCTTGCGGTCTGGCCGATGCTGGAGGAAGAGGTGGGTCACCAGCTCACGTGGAAGACGAAGCCGCAGCCTAGCTCGCTCTCCACCACCGCAAGGCTGATGAACATCCTTGAAGCTAAGCACCGGTGGAAGAGCGCCGCCCCCACGAGGCCGTGCACCTCTAGCAGAAGAAAGGCAAGATCGGCAGCACCAACCTGCTGGAGAGGTTGAAGACAAAGAGCACGAACTCTCCGGCGGCAAGTTCACTGGGGAGGATGGCGCCGGCACAAATCCTTCCGCCGATCGCCGGCGCATCCCATCCAAGCAGGCGGTACACCATGTCGAGCACCCACTCAATCTGGGCACGCTCGGGATGAACTTACAAAGCCATAGCAAACTACGGCGATGCAAAGCGGAGACCTTGAAGGCAAAGGGGCGCAGAGAGATCGGAGGTGAAAGGGCACACTGAGTGGGAGAGAAGCAAGGCATGGCTGCTGCTCGAGGGATGAACCCCTTTTTAAAGGCAGACTCCCCCGATCGCGCCCCAAAACACCACGGGAAGTCTCCCCCTATGCACACCGGAGTACCCAACCTATGACACGGGGCCCGACCCCCAAGTCATACAGCTGGTGCGTTGGTCTCCGAGTGCGAAGGAGGCGAACTACCACGCGTGGGGCGAACCGCCGCCCGTGGTAGTGCGCCTCTTCATCTCCGCCGAAAACAACGGCCTAGCCTTTGGCATGGGGGCACAGGCCCACATGTCATGCACCTGGCGTGCCGGTTCCTAGGTGCGAAAAAGGCAAACCGCCGCGCAAGGTGCACGCCACCGCCCGCGGTAATGCGCCTCTTCATCTCCACCTCCACCGAAAAGCAGCAGACCAGCCTCTGTCACGGGGGCCCGGGCCTACGGGTCATACTCCTTGGGCGTCGGTCTCCGTGTGCAGAGAAGGCGAACCACTGCGTGAGGAGCACGCCACCGTCTGCAGCAGTGCGCCTCTTTGCCTCCGCCGAAACCAACAACCCAGTCTCTAGCACGGGGGCCCGGGCCCACGAGTCATCCTCGATGGGCGCCGGTTCCTGGGTGCACAGAAGTCGAACCGCCGCTCGCGCTAGTACTGCGCCTCCTCGGAGCCGCCGCAGAGGACAGAGAAGGTAAATTTCCAAAACCAATGCAGCGGTATCGAGGCACCCCGCGCATGGCCCAACAAAGCCATTAAGTGCGGAGGTCATGGGTCAGTCAGCCGCAGGGACAGGCGTGGCAGTTGGCATGTTCAAAGGCGGGCTGGCAGTAATTTCGTTAACAAGCACACAGAAGCAGCGCACCAATCGACAATCTAGCTTTGGCCCCACCTGCAGGCTCGTATCCTCCCCTAAGGCGGGCCCGGGGGCCACTGTGAGTACCCTCGAAAAGGGGTACCCGTTACTACAGGATGAAGGTGCGATGTCCATGCAACTATCTTTAGTCACGTGGCGAACAAACACCTGACCCCACCACGTGGATGCCTCCAGGGCTGCCACGTGGCCAGGGAAGACAATATCCTCCAAGGTATCAGCGGTGGGTTCGGACCCCCATGGGAAAGTATCGAACCCTAGCATATCCGGACCGGACCTCCGCGCAGGGTCCAGGACCTCCGCGGGTACAGACCGAACCCCCGGGATGGGTCCCGGACCTCTCTGTGTAGGGTCCGGGCCACCCTTAGTAGGGTCCTGGGATTCTGGGACAAAGAATACCCAAGCCTTACTCATGTCCAGGCGGGGGTCCGGAGCCGACACGTGTCCGGACCATACCATGTACACTTCTGACCCCCGCTAAGGCGGAGGCCCGATGCTGCCACATGGCATATCGCCCGTGACGTAAGCTAGCGGGCGGAGCCTGACATAAGACCTCTGGGCCGTGTGGTCTCTGCATTTATTGCGGAGAAGACGCGCCCCCTGACTATTCCACTGACAGGTGATGTGCCGCCTCAGCATTTAATGTGTCCTGTCCACTCCGCTGGCAGGCGGCGTCTAGGCCATCCTGTAGGCGGTGTGCCTGTCCAGTCCATTGCTAAACAGTACGCCCGTGCTGCGAGGAGCACTGTGACCATCATCACTCATACGTTGCGAGGGAGGCTTCCCCTGCACGCCAAAGCTACGCGGATTGCGGATATCAGGGCGCAAGGAGATTGCTCCAGCAATGAACATCAGTTGCTCCAAGTATTACATCCGTTATGTCCTTGGGCTCGCATGTCGGGGCTCAGCACCCTTGTACGTGCCCCCCTTCAGCTATAAAAGGGGAGGCACGCACCATTAAAAGAGAAAGGGCACACTTAGACCCAGCTCAAGCTCACAAGTTCATACAAGCTCTATACATCACACAGTGGAGTAGGGTGTTACACTCCGGCGGCCCGAACCACTCTAAATCCTTGTGTGTTCTTGTGTTCTTCCCGTTTCCATCTAACGAGCAAAACTCTTAGGCCCTTCCTCATCTTAGGATTTAGGGCGGGTGCATTCCGCCACCCGGCCGGAGATTTCCTCTCCGACGGGAGGAATCACCTCCTCGCGTCAAGTCGCATCGGAGTGGCGATAAGAAGAAAAAGATGAAGAAAGTGGTCTACTACGAGACTGACTCTTCGTCGCCCTCCACCTCTAGCTCCAATGCTCCGTCCGTCACTTCTAAGCGCCATGAGCGCGAGAAGTTTAGTAAGATCCCCCTACGCTATCCTCGCATTTCTAAATGCACTCCTTTACTTTCCGTCCCATTAGGCAAACCACCGGTCTTTGACGATGAAGATTATTGTATGTGGAGTGATAAAATGAGGCATCATCTAACCTAACTCCATGCTAGCATTTGGGACATTGTTGAGTTTGGAGCGCAGGTACCATCCATGGGGGATGAAGGATATGATTCGGACGAGGTTGCCCAAATCCGACATTTTGACTCCCAAGCCACCACTATACTCCTTGCCTCTCTATGTCGAAAGGAGTATAATAAGGTGCAAGGGCTTAAGAGTGCCAAAGAGATTTGGGACGTACTAAAGACTGCACATGAAGGGGATGAGGTGACCAAGATCACCAAGCGGGAGACGATCGAGGGGGAGCTCGGTCGATTCATCCTCAACCAAGGAGAGGAGCCACAAGCAATGTACAACCGGCTCAAAACCTTGGTCAACCAAGTGCGCAACCTCGGGAGCACCAAATGGGATGACCATGAAATGGTCAAGGTTATTCTAAGATCACTCATTTTTCGTAATCCTACGCAAGTTCAATTAATTCGTGGTGATCCTAGATATAAGCTAATGTCTCCCGAGGAAGTTATAGGAAAGTTTGTGAGCTTTGAGTTGATGATCAAAGGCTCCAAACAAATCATCGAGCAAGGCGGCATCTCCACACCAAGGTGCAACCCATTGCATTCAAAGCGACAGAAGAAAAGAAAGAAGAGTCTACATCAAGTAGGCTCCCCATCGATGCCTCTAAGCTCGACAACGAGGAAATGTCGCTCATCATCAAGAGCTTCCACCAAATCCTCAAGCAAAGGAGGGGGAAGGACTATAAACCCCGCTCCAAGAAAGTGCGCTACAAGTGTGGTAAGCCTGGTCATTTCATTGCTAAATGTCCTATATCTAGTGATAGTGATAGGGGCGACGACAAGAAGGGAAGGAGGAAGGAAAAGAAGAAGTACTACGAGAAGAAGGGCGGCGATGCCCACGTGTGTTGGGAATGGGACTCCGACGTGAGCTCCACCGACTCCTCCGACAACGAGGATGCCACCAACATCGCCGTCACCAAAGGCCTCCTCTTCCCCAAAATCGGCCACAAGTGCCTCATGGTAAAGGACGGCAAAAAGAAGAAGGTAAAATCTAGAGCCTCCACTAAATATAGACATCTAGTGATGAGGGTAGCTCTAGTGATGATGAAGATGATTTGCTTGCTCTTTTTGCCAACTTAAACATGCAACAAAAAGAGAAATTAAATGAATTGATAGGTGCCATTCATGAGAAGGATGAACTCTTGGATAGCCAAGAGGAATTCCTTATTAAGGAAAACAAAAAGCATGTTAAGGTAAATAATGCTTATGCTCAGGAAGTAGAAAAATGTGAAAAATTGACTAATGAGCTTAGCATTTGTCATGACACTATTTCCAACCTTAGAAATGAGAATGCTAATTTACTTGCTAAGGTTGAAAAATCAAATGTTTGTCATGATTCAATTGTCAATCTTAAAAACGATAATGCTAGTTTGATTGCTAAGATTGATAAATTGAATGAATCAATTTCTAGCCATAAAATTGAAAATGCTAGTTTAATTTCAAAGGCTAAAGATTTAAATGTTTGCAATGCTTCTATTTCCAATCTTAGAGATGAGAATGCTATTTTACATGCTAAGATTGATGAATTAAAATCTTGCAAACCCTCTACATCCACTGTTGATCATGTTTCTATTTGCATGAGATGTAGAGATATTAATGTTGATGCTATTCATGATCACCTAGCTTTAATTAAAGAACAAAATGATCACATAGCTCAACTAACTGCTAAAATTAATGAGCATGAGATAGAGAATGAAAAATTTAAATTTGCTAGGAGCATGCTCTATAATGGGAGATGCCCTGGCATTAAGGATGGTATTGGCTTCCAACAGGGAGACAATGTCAAGCTTAATGCCCCTACGAGATTGTCAAATTTTGTTAAGGGCAAGGCTCCCATGGCATAGGATAACGAGGGTTATATTTTATATCCTGTTGGTTATCCTGAGCACAAAATTAGGAGAATTCATTCTCGGAAGTCTCATTCTGATTCTCATCATGCTTTTATGTATAAGAATGAGACATCTAGTTCTAGGCATTCTACCCATGTTAAAATGCCTAAAAAGAAATTTCCTGTTGCATCAAATGAACCCAATATTTCATTCAAAACTTTTGATGCTTCTTATGTTTTAACTAACAAATTAAGGAAAAGTAGTTGCCAAATATGTTAGGGGGCAAACACAAGGGCTCCAAGACTTGTGTTTGGATACCCAAGGTGCTTGTTTATAATGTGAAAGGACCCAAGACCATTTGGGTACCTAAGAACAAGGCGTAAACTTGTTTTGTAGGTTTATGCATCCAGGGGCTCAAGTTGGATCATTGATAGCAGATGCACAAACCACATGACAGGGGAGAAGAAGATGTTATCCTCCTACGAGAAAAACGAAGATCCCTAAAGAGCTATCACATTCGGGGATGGAAATCAAGGTTTGGTCAAAGGACTTGGTAAAATTGCTATATCACGTGACCATTCCATTTCCAATGTTTTTCTTGTAGATTCTTTAGATTATAACTTGCTTTCAGTTTCTCAATTATGCAAAATGGGTTACAATTGTCTTTTTACGGATATAGATGTTACTGTCTTTAGAAGAAGTGATGATTCAGTAGCATTTAAGGGAGTATTAGAGGGTCAGCTAGACTTAGTTGATTTTAATAGAGCTGAACTCGATACTTGCTTAATATCTAAGACTAATATGGGTTGGCTCTGGCATCACCGACTAGCCCATGTTGGGATGAAGAATCTTCACAAGCTTCTAAAGGGAGAACACATTTTGGGACTAACCAATGTTCATTTTGAGAAAGACAGGGTTTGTAGCACATGTCAAGCAGGGAAGCAAGTTGGTACCCATCATCCACACAAGAACATCATGACGACCGACATGCCGCTTGAGCTACTCCACATGGATCTATTCAGCCCGATCGCTTACATAAGCATCAGTGGGTGTAAGTATTGTCTTGTAATTGTGGATGATTATTCTCGCTTCACTTGGGTATTCTTTCTGTAGGAAAAATCTCAAACCCAAGAGACTTTAAAGGGATTCTTGAGACGGGCTGAAAACAAGTTCGGATTAAGGATCAAGAAGATAAGAAGCGATAATGGGACGGAGTTCAAGAACTCTCAAATTGAAGGCTTTCTTGAGGATGAGGGCATCAAGCATGAGTTCTCTTCTCCCTACACACCACAACAAAATGGTGTAGTGGAGAGGAAGAATAGAACTCTACTTGACATGGCGAGGACCATGCTTGATGAGTACAGGACTTCGGACCGGTTTTGGGCGGAAGCAACCAACACTGCTTGCTACTCCATCAACCGGCTCTAGCTTCACCGAATCCTCAAGAAGACATCCTATGAACTCCTAACCGGTAAAAAGCCCAATGTTTCATATTTTGGAGTCTTTGGTAGCAAATGTTTTATTCTTGTTAAAAGAGGTAGAAAATCTAAATTTGCTCCTAAGGCTGTAGAAGGCTTTTTACTTGGTTATGACTCAAACACAAGGGCATATAGAGTCTTTAACAAGTCCACTGGACTAGTTGAAGTTTCTTGTGACATTGTGTTTGATGAGACTAATGGCTCTCAAGTAGAGCAAGTTGATCTTGATGAATTAGATGATGAAAAGGCTCCGTGCGTCACACTAAGGAACATGTCCATTGGGGATGTGTGTCCTAAGGAATCTGAAGAGGCTCCACAAGCACAGGATCAACCGTCATCTTCCATGCAAGCATCTCCACCAACCCAAGATGAGGATCAGGCTCAAGACAATGAAGAAGAAGATCAAGAAGATGAGCCACCTCAAGAGGAGAACAATGATCAAGGGGGAGATGCCAATGATCAAGACAAGGAAGATGATCAAGAAGTACAGGGTCAAAGACCGCCACATCCAAGAGTCCACTAAGCGATTCAAAGAGATCACCCCGTGAACTCAATTCTCGGTGACATTCATAAGGGGGTAACAACTCGATCTCGTGTCGCTCATTTTTGTGAACATTACTCTTTTGTGTCTTCTATTGAGCCATACAGGGTAGAAGATGTCTTAAGAGATTCGGATTGGGTGTTGCCAATGCAAGAGGAGCTCAACAACTTCACGAGGAATGAGGTATGGCATCTGTTCCATGTCCTAACCAAAATGTTGTAGGAACCAAGTGGGTATTCCGCAACAAGAAAGATGAGCATGGTGTGGTGACAAGGAACAAAGCCCGACTTGTAGCCAAAGGATATTCATAAGTCGAAGGTTTGGATTTCGGTGAAACCTATGCACCCGTAGCTAGGCTTGAATCAATTCGCATATTACTTGCCTATGCTACTTACCATGGATTTAAGCTCTATCAAATGGACGTGAAAAGTGCCTTCCTCAATGGACCAATCAAGGAAGAGGTCTATGTTGAGCAACCTCCCGGCTTTGAAGATAGTGAGTACCCTAATCACGTTTATAAACTCTCTAAGGCGCTTTATGGGCTCAAGCAAGCCCCAAGAGCATGGTATGAATGCCTAAGAGATTTCCTTATCACTAATGGCTTCAAAGTCGGCAAAGCCGATCCTACACTCTTTACTAAAACCATTGCAAATGATTTGTTTGTATGCCAAATTTATGTTGATGATATCATATTTGGGTCTACTAACAAATCTACTTGTGAAGAGTTTAGTAGGATTATGATTCAAAAATTCGAGATGTCTATGATGGGGGAGTTGAAGTATTTCCTAGGATTTCAAGTGAAGCAACTCTAAGAGGGCACCTTCATCAGCCAAACCCAGTACATTCAAGATATACTTACCAAGTTTGGAATGAAGGATGCCAATCCCATCAAGACACCCATGGGAACCAATGGGCATCTCGACCTCGACACGGGAGGTAAATCCGTAGATCAAAAGGTATACCGGTCGATGATAGGATCTTTACTCTATTTATGTGCATCTCGACCGGATATTATGGTTTCTGTATGCATGTGTGCAAGATTCCAAGCCGATCCTAAGGAAGTTCACCTTAGGGTCGTGAAAAGAATATTGAGATATTTAGTTCATACACCTAAGTTTGGTCTTTAGTACCCTAAGGGATCCACCTTTGATTTAATAGGTTATTCAAATGCTGATTGGGGAGGGTGTAAAATTGATAGAAAGAGCACATCAGGGACTTGTCAGTTCTTGGGAAGATCCCTGGTGTCTTGGGCTTCAAAGAAACAAAATTCAGTAGCTCTTTCTACCGCCGAAGCCGAGTATATTGCCACAGGCCACTGTTGCGCGCAATTGCTTTGGATGAGGCAAACCCTTAGGGACTATGGCTACAAATTGAGCAAAGTCCCTCTCCTATGTGATAATGAGAGTGCAATCCGCATGGCGGATAATCCCGTTGAACATAGCCGCACTAAGCACATAGCCATTCAGTATCACTTCTTGAGGGATCACCAACAAAGGGGGGATATCGAGATTGCCTATGTTAGCACCAAAGAACAATTAGTTGATATCTTTACCAAACCATTAGATGAGAAAACCTTTACCAAACTTAGGAATGAGCTAAACATTCTTGATTCTCGGAACTTTGATTGATACTTTGCACACATAGCTCATTTATGTACCTTTGATCATATCTCTTTTATGTCTACGACTAATGTGTTTTCGAGTGCATTCCTATGCTAAGTCATAGATTTAAAGGGAAATGGAGTCTTCGGCGAAGACAAGGCTTCCACTCCACTCTATCGGTATTATTTACCCTTCGCCGTCAATCCGAATCGCTCTCCACTTTGGTATAATCTTCACTCTTAATACTTACACCATTGAGGAGAAAGTTATAAAGGGCTCTAAAGACTCCGTTTTTGGCGATTAATGCCAAAGGGGGAGAGAGTATTAGCCCAAAGCAAAAGGACCGCACCACCACCAATTTAAAAAGTTTCAAAATGAAGTTTTTCAATTGGTATCTTATGATGAAATATTTAAAAAAAGTTTTCAATTGGTTAGTATTTTTTTAAATTGGTATAAAATCTTCTTTCAATTGATAAAACCCTCTTGAACACTAAGAGGAGAATTTCATTCAGGGGGAGTTTTGTTTTAGTCAAAGGAAAAGCAATTGAATTAAGGGGAAAAAATTTCAAATCTTGAAAATGCTTCTTGCAATCTTATTCATATACCTTTGACTATTTGCAAAAGACTTGGAAAAGATTTTTATAAAAGAATTTGCAAAAACAAAACAAGTGGTGCAAATGTGGTCCAAAATGTTAAAATTATCATATCAAACTTATCTGCTTAGAAATGCTTTCATTTCAAAATAACTTATGCACATATGTCAAAATGCAAACTAGTTACATTTCTACACTTTGTATTTGCTTTGGTTTGTGTTGGCATCAATCACCAAAAAGGGGGAGATTGAAAGGGAAATAGTCTCAACATTTCCTATAATCGATTTTGGTGTTTGAGGACCATCACAAACCTTGTGGACTAACCAGTTTGTCTAGTTGATCATTCCACAGGTGCATAAGTTCATCTACAACTATCCTAAATCGACTGTCCGGAATATCGTAGATTATTCCGGACAGGAGAAGCTTTTTGGGAAATCACCTAAGCGCGGACCGTCCGGGCCCTTGCGGCGGACCGTCCGCGACACTAGGGTGAGCCTCGGACAGAACCAATGCAAAAACACAAGTCTACACTACGGACCGTCCGAAGGAAAAGCAAGCACCGTCCGAGACCAAGCTCGGACCGTCCGGCCTCAGGCGCGGACCGCCCGGTCGGTGAAGAACCAAAAAACCCAAAGGTGACGGGTTCGGTAAAATGAATTATAGCGTCCTTGCAGACCGTCTGGGGTGCACGACTGGACCATCTGCGTCTACCTTTATCTGACATCTGACGACACATTAAATGCTATATAGTCGTTGATATAGCCGTTACTGCTGACCATTGCGATTTCAGCCGTTGATGTGCAAGGGCGGACCGTCCGGACCAGGGGCGCGGACCATCCGCGGTTGGCAGAAAAGGAGCAACGGCTAGGAAGTGGTTGGGGGCTATAAATACAACCCCAACCACCTCCATTCACTTCACCCAAGCATTCCAATCCTCTACATTCAATACAAGAGCTAGCAATCCATTCAAAGACACAATCAAAGCTTCCAATCTCTCCAATTTCCACAATTGAGACAAGTGATCATTAGTGATTAGCGACTTGAGAGAGAGACTGATCTGTGTGATATTTGTCGCTCTTGTTTCTTGGCTTTTGCAATCGTGCTTTCTTCTTCTCCCATTCTTATTCTCAAGTGACTTCTAATCAAAGCAAGAGACACCAAGTGTGTGGTGGTCCTTGTGGGGTCTAAGTGACCCGCTTGATTAAGGAGAAAACTCACTCGGTCTAGGTGACCGTTTGAGAGGGAAAGAGTTGAAAGAGACCTGGTCTTTGTGACCACCTCAATAGGGACTAGGTTTGCAAGAACCGAACCTCGGTAAAACAAATCACCGTGTCACTCGCTTTATTTCTTGGTTGATTTGTTTTCGCCCTCTCTTTCGGACTCAGTTTTATTTCTAACGCTAACCATGACTTGTAGTTGTGCCTTAAGCTTGTAAATTTTCAGTTTCCGCCTATCCACCCCCCTCTAGGCGACTTTCAGCTGGCACCAAAAACTAGGGTGCTAAGAGATACACAATGCTTAGTCAGGGTCAAAGAAGGCACTGATTGATAATCATATACTTATGCAGTTTGTTGAAATGGAAGTACAACACCACTAGACTAAAGGCGAGTTTGACTAATGCATTCTAATAATAGGTTAAATTCAAGGATATTTTCGCAACAAACAGAGCAAGATTGTTTTTTCATGAGGAACTTGATGGCTTATGAGGCAAAAGAAAAAAACTAAATTAGTGGTGAGTGGTGACGTGCTACAATGAAACAAACACATATCGTCAAAAAGAGCACAGAAGCTTATGTTTGGAAATTATTACAAAGCGAATAGATTTAACATGTCCAGAAATGCAAGACAATTGCAGGTACACCAATGCAGGGAACATATATGTGTGATTTCATTGTGACAATTTGTTATCGCAACACAATATCAACAACAAGAACAACAATGCCTTCTATCCCAAGCAAGTTGGGATACGCTAGAGCTAAAAACCCAATAGAACCCACAGAAATGCTCTTCGAGCCTGGCAAAAGCTTGAATAAAATGCTTAATCACAAATTTTAACCATACAATTTTCTGGCATTAACATGCATATACATATAAGATACCCTCAAATCTAAGAATAGAAATCACATGAACAATCCTAGCAATATAGCACATTGGTTCATCTAGAGGCGATCGTGCCCATAAAAAATTAAACACTCCTGATATGGAAAAGAAAATACCATCAAATTGAGAAGCAAAAATTCCAATAATTACATAATGCATGAGAAGTCACTAAATGGGGTAACCTGTTATGTTAAGTATAATATTAATATGACCTAATAATTCAGAACTGCAGGCGGTACAAACTAATAACAACAGAGCACGGACGAAATTAATAATTCCAGCAGCGACGAGACTCCAGGGCAATAAACTCGTGCCCCCACTTCTTGCGCAGGAGCTGCAGCTCCACCGATACCTCCATGGCCACCTTCCTCCACACCTACACAGCCCAAAAAACACCTCATAGATCTCCCACAGCTCCGATCAACAAAAAAACACGCGTCCACCGGTACTAGAAAAAGGCTCCGAATCGGATCGAGGGTGAGCAAGACCTTGGAAGTCTCCCGTGCTATGTACATCGTCAAGTCTGCAGCAGCACGCCAGCACGCGCAACAAACATCCATTGCCAGAAGTTGGGAGCGTGGTTGGTGGAGCTGATAGGCGGTGCGCCGGCACCGATGCCGCGGTGGCTGGCTGCCTGACGGCGACCGCGACCGAGGGGCGGGGTGTCGTCGTCGACGAGCGGCGGGATGGGGCCACGATGGGGTAGAAGTGACGGCGGCTGCGCTTGTGGTTTGGTGCGTGGAATAGGGTTTCGTTTGTTTAGTAGGCCTTTAGATGGGCTTTGGTGAGTAAATAAGAAACACAAAAATCACATACCCCTATAGCGACCCACCATCAGTCACACACTTACCTCTATAGCGACTGACCATAAGTCGTTAATTTTCTAAACTTTTAGCGACCCACAGACCATCGCTATAAACGCATTTAGCGACCAACCGTCGATCCATAACTTTTAGCGACCAACCGTCGGTCCCTAATAAGGGCCGCTAAAGATCAATCGTCGTGTAGTGTGAATGGAGATCCTCGATCTGAAATAATCTTCTCAAGTACTCCATGTAGGCATACAATCTCAGACGTATATAACTCTGCCAACTAGGTTCCTATATAGGTAGTTGTTGGGGGCCTTCATCTTCCGAAGGTCCTCAAAAACATGATTTAACAATGTTTTCCAAGTGTAATGTTGGGGGCCTTCGTCCTCCGAAGGTCCTCAAAAACATGATTTGACAATGTTTTCCAAGCGGATTATATGAACAGGTATTTTCGGATTCAGAATTATGGATATGGAGCACGACCAGGACGAAGCCTGAACCAGACGAAGGTCGAGGGCAGCCGAAGCTGTGCGCAGGGAAGCTTCGGCGCGATGGCATACGGGAGAACCGACTTAAAGATGAAAAGACTTCGGGGGCCTCGACAGATTTCCATAAACTGTTAACAAATGTAATGGACATGAATGTAATTTTACGTGGGCTGCGTCCCGCGTCTATAAATAGATGAACAGTACTCCCGTACTGTTCACGCTGACTTGGCATTCTGCTTTTGCGTCACACTTGTACTTTATACCTTCTTTCAGGACCGAAGGTACATTTGTAATTTGAAATCATTTCTATTTTTCCATGTTAATAAAATAGAAATGATTTTATGTTGTTCATATTATATTTCGTGCTTTATATGAGTCCTTCGTCATTACTCGTTATAATTACGAAGGTATGTCCCTTATGACCTTCGTCCGAAACTCATTATTTCCCGAAGGGGCATAATGTTTCGAAGGACGAAGGACTTTAACATTTAACACTTTTTGTGTTGCCTTGTTCTTAACTCTTAGCATTTGAGAACAAGTCCCCAACATTGGCGCCCACCTCCGGTGAACTCACTTCCACTTCGAGCTTTTGTGAACACCTTCGGAAGCTATAGACCTTCGCTATGGCGCCGAAGAAAGCTTCAGCAATTGGGGCTTCAGCACTGCAACCGCTGGACCACAACCAGGAGACCGTCTCTCTTCGGGAGGCCCGAAGCCAGAAGAGAAAGGCCGTCAGCCCGACGCTCGAGGAAGAAGAGCTAGACCAAGAAATCAGAGACATGGAGATGCTACATCAACAAGTGCGGAGGAAGAAGGAGAAGATGGCCCGCCTAGCTGAGTTGCAGAGACAAATAGACGAAGCCTCTGAGGAAGTTCGCCATCTTACCCACGATGAGCAGAACAGAAGACCTCATCAGAAAGACCTTCATCAGGAGGGCTTCGTCAACGAAGATGACTGGTATGACAATTTCCATCAGGGAAATTTTGTTTTTGATGACGCTTCTCCTCTGTCCGCTGAGCTGCAGGCTACACCTTGGCCTCCATCCTATAAGCCACCTCAGCTTCCCATGTTTGACGGCCACTCTGATCCGAAGCAGTTCTTGATGAGCTACGAAGCAACAGTGTCTTCGTACGGGGGCAATGCTGCAGTCATGGCGAAGTCTTTCGTTATGGCCGTCAGGAATGTTGCTCAGACCTGGTATTCCTCCCTTCGGCCAGGAACAATCACTTCATGGCAGAAGCTGAAGGACATGTTGCTGACCAGCTTTCAAGGATTTCAGACAAAGCCGGTCACAGCTCAAGCCTTGTTCCAGTGTGTTCAGGATCACGAAGAGTACCTTCAGGCGTATGTCCGAAGGTTCTTACGATTGAGGGCGCAGGCACCAACGGTGCCCAATGAAATCGTTATCGAAGCCATGATCAAGGGACTCCGTCCTGGACCTGCAGCCCAATACTTTGCTCGGAAGCCTCCTCAGACACTGGAGAAATTGCTCCAAAAGATGGATGAGTACATTCGTGCTGACAATGATTTCCGCCAAAGAAGGGAGGAGGCCTTCAGATTTTCTGAAATGACCAGGGGCTTCGGAGGAAGATACTACCCGAGGCACGTCCGTTCCATCCACAACACTCAGAATGATGATAAGGGGAGTCAGCAAAACAGGCCGCAAAGCTCCTCACAGGCTTCGGCGCAACAACAAACCTCCTTCCGGCCACCAGCTCCAAGGGGCAGAGGCGCCAGGGGCTTCGGCGGAAGATTCGGAGATCAGCCAAGGAGACTGTTTTGCTTGTTCTGTGGAGAAGGCAAGGGCCATACCACTAGGACGTGCCATGTTACAATCCAGAAACAAAAGGAAATAGCCGAAGCTGCATCTCAACAAGCTCAGCCGAAGCAGGTTATGCATACTGCTTCGTATCATCCGCCTTATATCCCACAATACATAGACAACCACCCTGCAGCTTCTGTAGCTTCGGCAAGTCAACCTCAAGCTTCCTGGCAACAGCTTCCGCCCCCACCTCCATTGCAGCAAGGCCAACAGCCAGAAGGGAGTCAATACACTCCACATCAGAGGGACTTCAGAGAGCAGTCCGAAGCTCGCACAGTTAACAGCACTGTGCCAGAGTCGAAGCACATATATTGACACATATCCTACCTTTGATAGCACTCTTTCCTATTCAGTTTTATTTTCTGTGAAGCAAAAAACATTGGTAGTTTTCATGTAATAATTTCGTTGTTTTCCGCGAGGAAGATCTATTTGTTCCACAAGCTTAAGTTGCTGAAGCTTAAAATTTTTTCCGTTACCAAGGAGAACCTTCGAATTAAAAATCCTTCGGAGTAACAGAAAGTCGTTCTAAGGAACGCAGCGTAAGTTTGCGAAGTCACAAAAAGTCGTTCCAAAGGGAGCGCAGTGTAAGTTTTCTGCTCAGAAGTCGTTCCTAAAGGAATGCAGAGCCTACAGCGAAAAGTCAACGCTGATACCGCCTAAGTAAAAGGCGAAGAAGCTCCTAAGGGAGGCTTACAGCGAAAAGTCAACGCTGATACCGCCTAAGTAAAGGGCGAAGAAGCTCCTAAGGGAGGCTTACAGCGAAAAGTCAACGCTGAGATCGTCTAAGTAAAAGACGAAGAAGCTCCAAAGACGTTCCTAAGGGAATGCAGAGTTTACGAATATATTTTATGAGTATCTTCGGAACAAATGTCACATGCATAGCATAACATCATCACATCATTTTGCATAACATAAGCATCATACATCATATTGCATTTGGCAAAAGAAAGTGACACTCTCAACCTTCGAAAGGATGCTCTGAGAAAGTGATATCGAAATTGTATAGCTTCGGATTACAGCTTCGGAGAATATTTTTATGAAACATGGGTGAGCTTTTTCAGATCAATATTGAGATTGTATAACCTCGGAGTATAGCTTCGGATAATGATTTCACGAAGCATGGATGTCATTCATCAGAATAATTTTAACAAAGAATGTCTTCTTCACGAAGCATGAAAAGAAGGGAAGGTGTTTTTTCGCCGAAGGCTCAAAAAGGTATGTATATAGAGTTTCATGCATCGTGAAGAATTGAATAATGAAAAGAAACTTGTATATTACATCCAAATGTACAAAATATTACACAGATCACAATTTAAATGTTTTTCTAATAGCATCTAGTCCTCTCTTAATACTGCTTCGGCGACTTCATTTAAAAGTTGGTCAACAACTTTGTCCATGATAGCTTCGGCCATTTGTTTGATTTCTTCATCTCCTTTTGTGTGGGGGTCAGCAGTCAACCCAGCAGCTTCTGAGGGAAGAGAACATTTCTTCATCACTATTACAAACTAAGTGCAGAGTTTGAAACAAAAATTACAACACAATAAGAACAACTAATTAATACCTAATTGCCTTTCGGGCTCCGTACTTTTTTCAGTAGTTTCCGCCACTTTTCTAGCATCATGGATGCCTTTTTCACTCCTTTGGATAATCTCTTGCGCCATTCCTCGGCCGCCGTCGTTCCAGATATCCGTAAAAAATTTGCCGCCAACCACGCTTGCTTCGGCCGAGGGGTCCTTAATGTCTTCGGAAGATAAGGCAGCTTCGGACTGAGCAAGAAATTTTACATGATCGCAACCTTTCTTCTCTAAGACAGAGGCAATTCCTCTGGCGCCCGAAAAAGCGCAGATATCGCCACGACTGCTCAGGATCTCCTCGAAGGCCTCTGCTTCGTGACTAATCCATTCCAGTGGACCTTCGGGATTGCCTCGAGAGAAATTCTCTTCGCTGGAGAAGGCGCCCACGCTGGCAAAGCTGGTTTTAATTTTATTCACACATTCTATAGATTTGACATAACACTTTCCCTGAGATGTACGAAGCTCTTTAACTCTTAACTCCAATTTGTTGACCATATGATCACTGAGTTCTCGTTTTGTTTCCTCAAGAACGCGCTCCTCTCTAGCTCTAGTTAGCTGTTTCTGAAGATCTTTAATTTCACGCTTGTGGGCTTCGGCCTGGGTTTTTGAAGCAGCTTCATCCTTTTTTACTTTGTCTATCAGCGTAAGAAGAATTTTATCCTTTTCTAGAGCTTCGTTCCTCAATTTGATAACTTCGGAGCGCAAATTGTTGAACGCAATCTCATAACTTTCATCTTCGGCGCTCTTTTGCGCTCTCAGCGCGTTGCTTAGGATCAGGCCCTATACGAAAAAGAATTCATATAAGAAAAAACGAATGTGTCGTGTAAAAAATATAATAATAATACAAGAGGGTTTTCTTTTCAAGCGTTAAATTCCCATACCTTCAGACTGTTGTACGAAAGACTGTCTGCGAGATCTTCTTTTGTCATGGCGCTTAATCCAGATTCGAGCTTCGGGAAACCAATACTCCTGGCCATTTCTCGGCAGACAGAGAGCTCTTTGTTGTCAGGCAGGCAGTATAAAAAATCATCTTCATTTGTCCCATTGAATATTACTGCCCCCTTTGGATATTTTAGCTCCTTTGCATAATGGTTAGCTTCATGAGTTTCTTCTTCAGATAATTTTTTCCCCGAAGCATGTCGTATGATGTAATCACACATGCTGGCAGGCGCTTCGGGGATGGCAGTGTCAGTCTCTTCAATTAAAATTGGTTCTGGTATTTTTATTGCTTCGGCTTCCAAAGTTTGTTCCCTGAAGGGCTCTGAAGGCCCAGCTTCAGCTTCGGCTTGTTGCGTCGGAGCTTCAGAGGAAGCTTCAGCGATTTCAACACTCTTTTTTGGAGTTGTGCTTGAAGACTTAATTGTCTCCAAGACATCTAGTACATTTACCATTCTCTTCCTTTTTGGGGTCACCATTGGACCCTTTTGGATTTTTGCCGCTTCGACATTTACTACAGGACTTAAAATTTCTGATGCTTTTTCCTCAGTCAGATTTTTCGCTTCTTCCATTTTTCCTGTCGATGGTGCTTTGGCCATCTCTGCAATTTCTGGCAGCAAGGTTGGCTGTTCAGCTTCGGCGGTCGAAGAAGTTTCTCCAGTGAACTCAGGCACCGAAGCTGGTTCAATATGGCGTGGTCGGTGTGTGAGGACCTTCAACCTTTTTCCTTTTGGTTCTGGCTCGCTAGGAGCGGTTCCAGCTTCTTCTTTTTCAGAGGTTATGTTTTTCCTTTTTTGCCTTCGGATGGGATAACAATAATCAGGGTAGAAGAACCCGACTGCATCAAACACTCGGTTCAGTCTCTTCTTTTTTCGGCCTCCGAAGGCTGCTGATAGTGCAGTATTTTCAGCCTTCGAATATGCCCCAAGTAATTCATCACTTAACGTTTCAATGCTTTTCAGCCAGTCATCATCAGGTTCAATAAATTTATCTGCATATTTGAATGTGTACTTTAGTCTGACTAGTCCGCCTTCGTCGGACTCTTTGATGGTTTCCTTCGGCATTTCCCACTTTTCTGCAAGTGGCCATACCCTGAAGGCGATGTGTTCTTGGACCAAATCCCTTGTCCCAATAAACGAGCAAACTACCCCGAAGGCTCTTTGGCATTCTTCGGCGGCTTCGTCCATTTCGACCTTCGGCCTTCGAAGACCGAAGCGTTGCCAGATTGGGTGCATAATAATACTCTTCACATTCTCTTGAGCTGTTAGATCATTCTTTACATAAAACCATTCAGTCATCCAGGCTCCGGGCCACCTCTTCCGAAAGGTCGGCACAGGGCAGCTTGACCCGGAGCGGGCGCCGAAGCTGTAGCACCCAAAGTTGTTGTGGTATTGCTCTTTTCCCCAGGGCTTCGTCTCGTATAATAACTCATGAATGTTGCAGAAGCTTTTAGCGTTCGGTTCCAAACCTTGGCTTCTTGCAGCCCAGACAAAAATCCCCATTCTTATAATAGCTTCGGGAGTGAGTTGATGAAGGTAGACTTGGAATGTTTTTAGTACCTCAACAACAAAATTGCTCAGGGGGAATCGAAGCCCAGCCCTGAGGAAGCTTCGGAAAATCACAACTTCATCCTCTTCGGGGGTGGGAGAAGTCTTCTCCCCGGCATCAGCTCTCACAATAGATATGTCTCGGAAATATCGCCCCCTCATATTATCAATGTGACTCTGCTTGATGGTCGTTTTCCCAAAAACTGTGTGACTTGGTCGCCACGGTCGATCTTCGGCCTCTTCCCCACCACTTTCCACATCATAGCTGTCGCTGTCATCAGAATCTTCAGATAAACCTTCGAGAATTTCCTTCGTAATTTTCTCTGTATTAGTCTCTGCCATCGCTATCAGGAACCCTAGATTCTTCTCCTCCTCGAGACTCAGCTTCGTCTCAGCAGGGATCTTCAGCTTCGTTTCAGCAGGGGTCTTCTTGCCTTCAGACATCTTCGGGAACGCTCAAAAATTCTTCCCGAGGCCGAAGCTTCGAAATCAAAAAGAACAGCAAATCTTAATGAACAAGCGCTAAAAATTTTAGTGGGCCGAAGCAAAAGGCAAGTGTGCATATCAAATGAGTTCGCGATGTGATCTTATTTATACGCCTAGGGCGCTGAAAATTAAAAGGCCCCGCTTGTCAGTGAATGTTGCTATTCTAGCAAAGGGAAGGTGTTTTTTCGGACCTTCGGCTCAAGGCCTTCGTCCATATCGCAATCTGAATTTATTATTTACAAATTAATATTGCGAGGGGCTACTGTTGGGGGCCTTCGTCCTCCGAAGGTCCTCAAAAACATGATTTGACAATGTTTTCCAAGCGGATTATATGAACAGGTATTTTCGGATTCAGAATTATGGATATGGAGCACGACCAGGACGAAGCCTGAACCAGACGAAGGTCGAGGGCAGCCGAAGCTGTGCGCAGGGAAGCTTCGGCGCGATGGCATACGGGAGAACCGACTTAAAGATGAAAAGACTTCGGGGGCCTCGACAGATTTCCATAAACTGTTAACAAATGTAATGGACATGAATGTAATTTTACGTGGGCTGCGTCCCGCGTCTATAAATAGATGAACAGTACTCCCGTACTGTTCACGCTGACTTGGCATTCTGCTTTTGCGTCACACTTGTACTTTATACCTTCTTTCAGGACCGAAGGTACATTTGTAATTTGAAATCATTTCTATTTTTCCATGTTAATAAAATAGAAATGATTTTATGTTGTTCATATTATATTTCGTGCTTTATATGAGTCCTTCGTCATTACTCGTTATAATTACGAAGGTATGTCCCTTATGACCTTCGTCCGAAACTCATTATTTCCCGAAGGGGCATAATGTTTCGAAGGACGAAGGACTTTAACATTTAACACTTTTTGTGTTGCCTTGTTCTTAACTCTTAGCATTTGAGAACAAGTCCCCAACATGTAACATATGAACAGGTACCTTCAGACTCGGGTTAAAAGCATACATGATGTGAAAAGCATGGTCGAGACGAAGGCTGATGTTGCTCCGAAGCTACGCACAAGGGAGCTTCGGCTCAATGGTGGAAAAAGGAACCGACTTAAAGGGGAAAATGCCATCTAGTCCCCGATGGGTTGTCCATAAGTCAATAGTAAATATGTAGGGCATGAATGTAAATTTACACAGGCTGCGCTCTGTGCCTATAAATAGATGAACAGTACCCCCATACTGTTCACGCTGACTTGTACTTGCTCGTGCGTCACACTTGTACTTTCACCTTCTGTCAGGCCGAAGGTACAAATGTAATCCTATGTTATTCTTATTCATTCATGATTATATAATAAAAAGATATATTATGATGTCATATGATTATCCATTGTCATATACTGTGATCATGAAGGTATGTCCTTCATGACCTTCGTCCGGAGATCGTTATATCCTAAGGGAAATAATGCTTCGAGGGACGAAGGATGTTAACCAGTAACTTCTTTCTGTGTTGCCTTGTTCTTAATTCATAGCGTTTGAGAACAAGTCCCCAACATTGGCGCCCACCTCCGGTGTACTCACTTCCACAACCTTCGGCAAAGCACTGACTGTCAGTACCCTAAAACAGCGGTACCCCTTCCTACTGTATGAAGACGCAGTACCCACGCGGATATCTTGGTCACATGGTGATGGAACAGTGCGTGGGGCCAGGCCGTGACTCACCCCGGCTTCGAGTGACTACTCTGGGCCAGCAACAGCACCCGACCCCACCACTTGGATGGCTCCGGGGGCGCCACGTGGCTAGGGAAGATGATGTACTCCAAGGTATCAACAGTGAGTCCGGACCCCCATGGGAAAGTGCTGGACCCCTGTATATACGGACCGGGCCTTCGGGTAAGGTCTAGGACCTCCACGTAAGCAGAACGGACCCCTGGGATGGGATTCGGACCCGTCTGTGAGGGGTCCGGGCCACTCACAGTAGGGTCCTAGGATTCTAGGACAGAGAATACCCAGGCCTTAATCAAGGCCAGGCAGGGGTCCGGAGCCGACACATGTTCGGACCTTGTCGTATACGATTCTGCTTCTCGCCCAGGCGGAGACCCGATGCTGCCATATGGCCTACTGCACATGACGTAAGCCAACGGGCGGAGCCTGACATAAGGCCTCTAGGCTACGCGGCCTCTGCATTTAATGCAGATAAGGCGCGCCGCCTTTCCATTCCTCTGGCAGGTGATGTGCCGCCTCAACATTTATTGAGATCTGTCCATTCCTCTGGCAGGTAGCGCCCAATCCATTCCACAGGCGACAGGCGGCGTGCCTGTCGATTCCACTGGAAGGCAACACGCCCATACTGCCGCATGCACTACGCTCATCATGACTTTCACGTTACCAAGGAAGCAGCCGCCGCATATCAATACTGCAAGGACTGCGGACATCATGGAGCCAGGAGATTGCTCAGGCGCTACTTGCATTAGTTACCCCTATAATGTATTCCTTCTGTTATGCTCCTGGGCCCACCTATCGGGGCTCAACATCCTTGTATGTGCCTCCCTTGAGCTATAAAAGGGAAGGCACATAGCGTTACAAGGCAGACTCTCGGACTCTCAGACTCTCGGACTCTCAGACTCTCAGACTCTCGGACTCTCAGACTCTCGGACTCTCAGACTCTAAAGTTCACACACACTCTCTAGCTCACAAACTCAATACAACTCATAGTGGAGTAGGGTATTACGCTCCAGTGGCCTGAACCGCTCTAAATCCTCGTGTTCACTTGTGTTCATTGATCATCTAGCCGACAGGCAAAACGCTTAGGCCCCTCCTCATCTTAGAATTTAGGGTGGGTGCGTTCCGCAACCCGGCCGGAGAATTTCCTCTCTGACATTT
Organism: Zea luxurians; assembly: GCA_029449295.1. NCBI lineage: Eukaryota > Viridiplantae > Streptophyta > Magnoliopsida > Poales > Poaceae > Zea > Zea luxurians. The sequence goes on along the minus strand of JAOPSE010000005.1, from coordinate 2,629,929 downwards.
GGCGCGCCCGGTAGGGGTTCTTGGCATTAGGTTTTTGCTTGTTTTCCTGCTCGACACCATGGTCCAGATCGTCGAGCACCATGACTTCGTTCTCGAGGACTTCCCGATGGAGGAAGAGGCTGCATCTTCCACGCCACGGGCCTCCAGCCGCCCTGCGCCTGGTGCCGCTGTTGTGCGCTTTGCGCGGCAGCACACTCCTGCGCAGCCATCCAGAGCGTTAAGGGCTGCGCCTGGGGCCTTGTCTGCAGTCAGGGGATTGCTACGCCACCCTCCTAGCTCAATGGCCTCGCCGAGGGCCATGAAGTAGTGGCGTGACGATGTCGACCGTCTACTCGGCATGGCGCATTCTGGCACATCCAGGCCTAGGCCTCGGTCATCCCGGCGTCAACATGAGGCGTCGGCGTCAGTGCGCTCACCCTCGGTGAGGGCCGCACCAACTGAGGACCTGCGGGCGGAGCTCAACCACAGGCGTGTGGGAGAGGACGCACCAGTCTCTCTAGAGAGGCCTGATGACCTGCGGGCAGAACTCAACCGTAGGCGTACAGGCAAGGATACCCGAGTCTCTCTGGAGAGGGCGCGTGAGCGCCGGCAGAACATCGAGGGTCGCAACCTCGACTACGACTTCGCTGCGGTCGCACCGCAAACTCCAACAGGTGCCCGGATCCAAGCAGGTGTCCCATTGGCCGGTGTGGGCTGTGCCGCACTGGCGGATCATCTCCGCGCGACGACTTGGCCATCCAAGTTCTGGCCACACCTACCGGAAAAGTACGACGGTACGTCAGACCCGTCGGAATTCTTGCAAGTATATGTCATCGCCATTAAGGCAGCAGGTGGAGACACTGCTGTAATGGCAACATACTTTCATGTAGCCTTGTCTGGGCCGGCCCGGACCTAGCTCATGAACCTCACCCTAGGATCAATCTACTACTGGGAAGAGCTCTGTGCGCGGTTCACAGCGAACTTCACCAGTGCTTATCAGTAGCATGGCGTGGAGGCTCACCTCCATGTAGTGAGGCAGGAATCCGGGGAAACTCTCCGGCCTTCATCTCCCGCTTCACCAAGGTACGAGGGACTATACCCCGTATCTCTGATGCTTCCATCATCACGCTTTCCGCTAGGGGGTACGTGATGAGAAGATACTGGAGAAGTTGGCCATGCACGACGTGGAGACTGTCACCACACTATTCGCTCTGGCCGACAAGTGTGCCAGAGCTGCCGAGGGTCGTGCATGGCACTCGGCACCACGGACCAGAGTTTCCCAGACGGGTGGCTCGGGTGCTGTCACCCAGGACGGCAAAAAGAAGAAGAAGAACCGCGACCACGAGAGGCCGCAGACTGCTGCTCCGATCGTCGCAGCTGCGACTGGGGGCTGGAATGAGCGCAACAAGCACCCATGGCCCCAGGGAGGCAACAACGGCTCATGCCCTGTGCACCCCAACAGTCGCCATGATGCCTCAGAGTGCCGCGAGATCATCAAGCTCGCAAAGCGTGTCAGCGAGTGGCGCGAGCAGACTTCCAATGATGGCTCTCCACCTCGTCGTCAGCCTAGCAAGGAGAGGGTCGACGATAGAGATGTGGCCGCAGGTGAATGGGACCTCGGGTATCAGTCCTCCGAGCAGGTCCTCAAGGACATCCTCACTAGAGACTCTGACTCTAGTGACGACAACGATCGCTGCAAGAAGCTGTACGTGATGTATGGTAGGAGTTGGGAGCTCACCTCCCGCAGGAACGTGAAGTCTCTGCACCGCGAGGTCCTGTCGGCAACCCTAGAGGTCCCAAAGGCCGCTCCACACCAGCGGTGGCGGAGCACCACTATCTCCTTCGGGGCATCCGACTACCCCGAGAATATGATAGGGGCCGGCATACTACCGCTCATCACCGCCCCTGTCATTGCCAACATCAAGCTGCATCATGTTCTGATCGACGGTGGGGCTAGGCTCAACGTCATCAGCCACGCTGCGTTCAGGCAGCTGCAGACCCCAGGGACTCGACTGGGACCCTCTCGTCCATTCTCTGGAGTGGGCGCTCAACCGGTGTATCCCCTTGGGAGCATCACGCTCCCGGTTACATTTCGGGACAGAGGAAAATTTCCGCACGGAGAACGTCCAGTTCGACGTTGCGGAGGTTAACCTCCCATTCAATGCCATCATTGGCAGGCTAGCCCTGTACCAGTTCATGGCCATTGCCCATTACAGGTATTTGGTCCTCAAGATGTGGTCTCCAGCCGGGGTCCTCACCATGCGGGGCGACCGCGCCGCTGCGCTTGTGGCTATGGAGAAGCTGCACGCCCTGGCAGTAGAAACTGCTCACCTGGACTATAGAGGGAGGGACCCCCTCGACCTCCGGTACCAAGGCACCTACCAAGGTGCCAAAGGTGCGGCCATCCAGAGCGGACGACATCCCCGTCAAGGCCATCCGGCTCAGCGCGGATTCCCCTAGACCACTCGCATTGCGGGTGATCTAGAGGAAAAATAGGAACTCGCGCTCGTCGCCTTCTTCCAGGCAAATGCCTACGTGTTCGCATGGGAGCCATCGCAGATGCCTGGGATCCCTAGGGAGGTGATCGAGCACCATCTGAAGATCAACCCTGATGCCAAATCGGTGAGTCAGAAGCCTCGCAGACAGTTTGTTGAGCGGCAGGACTTCATCCGAAAGGAGGTCCGGAAGCTGTTGGACGCCGGCTTCATCGAAGAGGTTCATCACCCAGTGTGGCTGGCCAATCCAGTCATCGTTCCAAAGGCAAACGGGAAGCGTTGGATGTGCATCGACTACACTAGCCTTAATAAAGCTTGTCCCAAGGACCCGTATCCACTTCCACGTATAGATCAAATCATGGACTTTACCTCCGGGTGCGACCTCTTGTCCTTCTTAGATGCTTATTTTGGTTTCCATCAAATCCAGATGTCTAGGGAAGATAGGAAGCATACTGCTTTTGTAACAGTGGATGGACTTTACTGCTATGTCGTAATGCCTTACGGTCTGAAAAACGCCTTGTCGACATTTGTGCGGGCGATGAGTAAGACTTTCAGGGACCTGATTAGGGACAGAGTAGAGGTATACGTCGATGAAATCGTGGTCAAGACTAAGAGAGGGTCGACCCTAGTGGAAGACTTAACACTGGTCTTCGACAAGCTGCGGGCAACATGCACGAAGCTGAACCTGGACAAGTGCATCTTTGGTGTCTCCGCAGGGAAGTTGCTGGGGTTCCTAGTTTCGCATCGGGGCATTGAAGCAAACCTGGAGAAGATCAAAGAGATTGAGGCGATGAGGCCTCCGGCCCGTATCAAGGACGTCCAGAAGCTTACGGGGTCATTAGCCGCCCTTAGCCGCTTCATTTCAAGGCTGACTGAGAGGGCGCTACCCTTCTTCAAGCTGTTGCGGAAATTCGGCCCATTCTCTTGGACTGAAGAGGCGGAACAAGTCTTTCAAGAGTTGAAGCAGCACCTAGTGTCCCTACCAATATTGGTAGCTCCAGAACTTGGGGAGCCGTTGTATTTATACATCACGGCGGCTGCAGAAGCGGTGAGCATGGTGCTGGTCGTCGAAAGGACGACACAAGAAGGCCAAGAGCCAGAGGGCTCTGGACCAGCTACAGGGGCCCAGACTGTTCATAGGCCAGTCTACTACGTCAGCGAGGTCCTCCATGAAGCAAAGGCCAGGTACCTTGAAACGCATAAACTGCTCTATGATGTGCTTGTTGCGTCCAGGAAGCTGCGCCACTATTTCCAGGCACACAGGGTCATGGTGGTGACCTCCTTTCCGTTAAGGGCCATCCTCCACAACTCTAACGCCACAGGCAACATCTCCAAGTGGGCCGCAGAGCTCGCTGAGTTCCAGCTGGACTTCCAGCCTCGCCACGCCGTCAAGAGCTAGGTCCTGGCTGACTTCATCGTGGAGTGGACGCCTCCCCCCGAGCGTTCTTGGGGGTCCGGATCCCGATTTGGACCCCACACCTGCGGAGCCCAGGGGTCCGGTCTTCATTGAGCCCCACTGGACGCTCTTCTTCGACGGATCCACCCGTTAACAAGTTGGCGGAGCTGGGGTGGTCCTCATCGACCCCAACGGAGATCAAGTGAAGTACATGGTGCGCCTTGAGTTCAAGGCCACCAACAATATGGCAGAGTACAAAGCATTGATCTTCGGCTTGTCGGCCGCCCTATCCCTGGGGGTCCACCAGCTCCTCATGAAGGGGACTGCCAGCTGATCATCAAGCAAGTCCATGGGGAATGTAGCTGCAACGAGCCCAGGCTCGCAGCTTACCTCCTCCACGCAAGGAAGCTGGAAAAAGACTTCATGGCCCTGGAACTGCAACATGTTCCTCGGGCTGACAACTCGGCGGCAGATGAACTCTCCCAGAGGGCATCAACTTGGGCACCCATGCCCGAGGGCGTCTTCGAAAGACGGCTGCTGAGACCCACCGCCCAGCCTGCCGAACTGGACGAAGGGGGCGAGACTAGCATCTCGAAGCTAGCGGTCCCGGTGGCATACCATCTACAGAACCCACCAAAGACTGTGTGTGCTACAAGGGGTCCTGCCAGCCCCTTAGCGCCACAGCTAGTATATCAGAGTGGTCCCGATGCATGGATCTCTGAGATCCGGGACTACCTGAAGGAAAACATCCTTCCTAAAGATCGTGTGTCCGCAGAGTGCATAGTGCGGTTGGCTAAACGCTACACAGTGGTAGAGGGGGATCTCTATCTCCGTGGCGCCAATGACATTCTCATGTGGTGCATCACCCAGGAGGAGGGCCATGAGTTACTCGCGAAGATCCATGGAGGAAAGTGCGGAAGTCATTCAGCATCCCGCACACTGGTCGGTAAGGCCTTCCGGCATGGTTTTTACTGGCCAACAGCTCTCCAGGATGCAGCTAAGATGGTAAAGTCCTGCGAAGCATGCCAATTCCATGCAAAGCAGATACACACACCAGCTTAGGCTCTGCAAATGATTCCACCCTCCTGGCCATTCACCGTATGGGGGGTGGATATCCTGGGACCATTTCCTAGGGCTGTCGGCGGGTACCGTTTCCTCTTCATCGCCATCAACAAGTTCACAAAGTGGCCAGAGGCTACCCCTATGGTCAACATCACCCAAGGTGCTGCTGTTGCCTTCCTCAAGTCAATTGTCTGCAGATTTGGGGACCCAAACCGTATCATTACGGACAACGGGACCCAGTTCAGAAGTCGGCTCTTCCAAGAGTATTGCGAGGGCATCGGCGCTCAGCTCTGCTTTGCGTATGTGGCACATCCCAGGAGCAACAGCCAAGCTGAGAGGGAAAACGCAGAAATCCTCAGAGGACTCAAGACACACACCTATGACTACTTGAAAAAGCATGGTGCAAATTGGGTCAATGAACTTCCGTCGGTACTGTGGGGGAACCAGACCACACCCAGCCGAGCTACCGGGGAGACCCCGTTCTTCCTGGTCTACGGGGCCGAAGCCTGCCTTCCCCCGGAAATCCTTATGGGCTCCCCACGGGTCTAGTCTTTCGATGAGTCTATGCAGGAATAGCTACGGCGTGAGGACGTGGACTTCATCGACGAACGTAGATGGCAAGCAGCGATCCGAAATGCACGGTACAACCAAGCGCTCAGGCGCTACCACCAGCGGTTTGTGCATAGTAGGGAGCTCAGGGTTGGGGACCTGGTCCTAAGGCGAATTCTAAACCGAGAAGGGCTCCACAAACTCTCCCCTAGTTGGGAAGGACCCCTCAAGGTGATGGAAGTATGCCGACCCGGGTGTGTCCGCCTTGCCACAACTGAAGGAGTGCCTCTTCCCAATCCCTGGAACATAGAGCATCTCCGTAAGTTCTATCCGTAGGAGCAAGTTTGAGGGGTTAAGGTATCTTCTTTTTGTAACTAGGTTGTGCATATGTGTACACCAGCCCGGTGAGGTTCACCCTCATAAGCCCGGCCTGTTGGTCTCCACCCATGCATATCAAGTTATAAAGAAAGGATTTACCCCACCCCCAAATGTGCTTCTGTGATGATTTTATTCTGCTACAGTTTCCAGATAATATTTTTTATCTAACCCACCCATATAGTTCCCACCCTTGCTGGTATGATGACATCCGAATTGAGTAAGCCAGGCTTGCAGTTCGGGACCCCTATCCTGATACAGGGGGTCCAGCTACCTGTGGGTCCAGTTCTAGAGAATGGGCGCTCGTTTCCTGGAGTGGTCCGGAGCTGTGTAGCCGCTTAGCCTAGTCTCGTACCCTAAGCCTGCACCTCCACCACTCTGCAACGGGTGCCCTAGTATTTGGAGTTGTGATCCTGTAGGTCCGGGCATAAGGCTTGGCTTCCTAGGCTAAATCCTGCAGGTCCTGTTACATGAATCAAAGGATGGCAGATACCAAATGATGGATCCTATGGGTGTGCTACTAACACTTCCTAGCCGAAGCTGTGTACAGGTCCAGGTCCCAGTCCAGGCTGCATCATGGGGGCCAGGTCACCAATTAATTTTCCCTTAGGAATACTGGTATCCAACCTCGACAAGTCGAGACTACATCCAAAGGGGGCCATGTACCAGGGAGAAGTTGGTAATACTACACACAGCGAGGACAATTAGCATACAGATAAGGGATGTTTGATTAATAGTTCTCAAGAGTATTGTACAAAACCAAAAGTTATTACATCCGCCTTCAAGCGGAGCCCTAGCCTCATTTCTGCATGTATGAACTACTCGACATCGGCAGGGTCGCGCTGGAAGCGCGTGACCACCGTCTCCACGGCGTCTTGGATGCTCTCCTGGGCGGCGTATTTTGTGGCGTCCACCGGACCGTCAAGCACCGGTGCCAAGGACATGGCCGGGTCGTGGCTCCAGAAGCACGTCAGCACGTAATCCACCATCGCGCGGCAGATCCTGCTGCCCTCTGCCTCCAGGCGGGCGCCGAGGATCTAATCTAGGCGACGGAGGCGTTCAGTGGCAGAGTCCAGCACCGGGAGGGCGTCGGAGATCGACGCTGGCGGCCCCGACACTGGGATGGGACTTATCCCCAGTGGCACCAGCGCCGTGCTCGCCTCACCGACCCACTCAGCTATCCGCTAGGCCCCAGCGCGGTGTTCTGCCTAGCTTCCAGGGCCTTCTTGGTAGCCTCTACCGCTTGGGACCCAGCGCCGCCTGTGCTGCTTCGAACTGGTGGACCCGCACCTCTAGCTTTCGCTCCTTCTCCTCCGCCTTGAGCTCATGCTCGGCCAGCAACTTCTCCCGCCTTTCAAACATTTCCTCCCTGAAGGCGAGATCCTTCTCCCGCCAGGCGAGATCTGCCTCCTGCCTATCCAGGGACACATCCTTCTCCTTGAGGTTCTCCTCGGTGAGGGCAATGTTGCTAGCCTTGACCTCCAGCTCCTGCTCCCATTTTTTGATCCTTTCTACGACCTCCTCTTGCTGGGCCCGCTGGGCCTCTAGGGTCTGGTCTAGGGCCATCAACTTGTCCCGGAACTCTGTTGTGAGGGCCTCCCTCTGGTCCAGGGCCTCCTCCCTCTAGGCCAGCCTCTTCTCCTGATGTGACGCCTCTAGCTCCCTGGTGGACACCTTCTGGAGGTCCCTTTTGTAATCTTTGCAGTCCCACGCGAGTTCGGACTGCTTAGAGGCAAACTGGCGGGACGCCGCCTTGGTGCGCTCCTCCAGCTGGGTGCGCCAGTCGCTGAGGCCCTGGTGCTCGGATTCCAGCGCCTTCCATTCCCGCTAGATAGCTGCCTCGGTTTCATTGAGGGCTTGGTGGGCGCGAGATAGCACCCAGGGAAGGAGGATTGGTGCCACGTCTGGCTCGGTGCCTGACCAGAGCTGCCGCCCAAAACCACCTCTGCCTCCTCCAGAGTGGGTGGCAGGATGGAGCTGGGCGCGCCCCTCGCGTCACCCTCGATGGTGAGGGTGGGCATAGTTGGGACCTCCTCCGCCGCTGCCGACGGTGTACTCGATGACATCGCCGTCATTGAGGCTGCGGTAACCGTCGGAGCAGTTGGAACCCCTCCGCCACTACGCCGCTTGACATTGGCGCCGCTGCTGCCGGACCCCCAGCTGGAGCATGGGAGCCCGGTGGCGCTGTCTCGACGGAAGCAGCCGGGGGCGGGGGAGGCACGACCTTGGGAGCAGAGGGGGAGGAAGCCCTGACAAGCAAAGGATGGGTTAAGACCCGTCGGCATGATAAACATACTAATGGAAAAAGGGGTTACACTCACTTGGGGCCCTGAACTTTCCAGCGACCCTGGAAGCGGGGCGACCGCTACTGTTGTTGCTGCTGTTGTTGTTGTTGCTGCTAGTGCCCCTGGGGGAGATCACCCCCGGGTGGTGGTGGCGGTGGCGGACCGATGGTGGTGGTGGTTGCGGTGGCGGCGGACCCGATGGTGGTGGTGGCGGAGGACTGATGCGCCTCTGCGCGCCCTGGGCCTGGGGGCCGGCCTCCTCGGCTCCACCAGCAGTCCTCTAACGCTTCTGGGGGGGGGGTCCGAAACGAATGACCCGTCGCCGCGGCGCAGCTGACGTCGCCTCTCTTCCTCTGACCCCCGGTGCCACCTGGGGCGGAGGAACTGCTTGCAGCCCCTTTGCCCTTGTCCAAGGGGCGGGGGGCCACGCCGGGCGCGCTGGGAGCCACGACGGGGGCGCTGGGAGCCATGCCGGCGTGCTGGGGGCCTCCAGCCAGCGCACTAGAGATCTGGATCCCGCGGTGGGGGTCCCGGCCGCCGGTATGGCAAACCGCCACGCCTCTCTCGTCGAGGGTTGGCAGCGTGGCCAAGATCGGCGTCCTCAACCCTGAATCATCGCAGAGAGCAGGGATGCCCTGGGGGAGGATCAGGGACTCATGAATGAAGGACTCACCAGTAATCCCCTTCACTAGGACTTCTAGCTCGTCCCAGGACAGGCCGGTCCCCGGCCCATGCTGGATCTGGCCGATGTCGTTTGGGCCGGTGAACCAGCAACACAGGCGCGCCCTCCGCTGCAGTGGCGCGATCCGGCGCTTCAGGAAATCGCCGACCACGTGCATCGACGTCAGGCCGTTTGTAGCCAAGCTCTTGATCCTGTCCAGTATGGTCAGGAACTCCGGCGCCAGCGACGGCTTGGCCCTCCATTGTTTCCGGTCGAGTGCTGGCCCCTCGCTCGGCCGGATGAGGCGGTCGTTGGCCTCGGTGCTAGGGATCACCCAATCGCTGCGCCAGTTTTCCCACCGTGCGCTGCCGAGGGTGGGGATGTAGGCCACGATCGAATCTGACCTTGTCTGGAAGTAGTAGGCGCAGAGGTGGTCCTTAGCCTTCCCAGACTTCACCAACATGAAGAAATGGTGGAAGAGGGAGGTGTAGGGGGCCACCGGCTACCGGAATCGCGTTCTTTGCCGAGTGTCTAAGACACTCAGCAAAGGCTATTTTACACTCGGCAAAGGCTTTGCCGAGTGTAACACTCGGCAAAGAACACTCGGCAAAGATTTCATCGGCAAAGGGTTCTTTGCCGAGTGCTTTTTTTCGGACACTCGGCAAAGACTTTGCCGAGTGTCAAAAAGCACTCGGCAAAGAAAAACACTCGGCAAATTAAGAATCAAAAAAATTAAAAAAAAACAGCAAAACATTTTTTAAATTCTAGAAACAACTCTCCAACCCTACCCTATTACCTTACCCGTTACCCTATCATTTTTCACTATTATTTTGAATCAAACTTATATGTTTTGTAAATGGTGAGATTCGAACTCGCAACCTCTCTCTCGCGCATAACCTCCTATACCACTACACTACTACACCAATTATGTTTATATTACGTTTCCATTCCCCATGTACTATAACAAATCGAGAGTAATTTGATTATTTAAGGCACTAAATGAGTTCATTTGAAAATGTGACCAACTATAAAGTTGCATAACTTTTTGAGATCTAAAAGTTTTATTTTAATAGTTTCTACATCCGAGACCGTTTATAAAATTTGAATTTTAAATTTAAAAACTTCACACGAAATTTTCAATGATAAGATGATTTCAAATCAAAAAATTGTCAACTACAAAGTTTCATTACATTTCAAGACCTACAACTTTTATTTTGGTGGTTTTTCCATCCGAGACAGTTTGAAAAATTCAAATTTCAAAATTCAAACATAGTTTTGCATAACAAGATGATTTCAAACTAAAACATTGTCAACTACAAAGTTTCATAACTCTTCAATACCTACAACTTTCATGTTGGTGGTTTTTCCTTTCGAAGTCATTTTCAAATTTCAAATTTAAATTTTTTAAATTCAGACGTAGTTTTTGTTGACAATATGACTTCAAATGAAAAAGTTGTCAACTATAAACTTCTATAACTTCTCAAGATCTACAAAGTTTATTTTGGTTGTTTGGTAATTTGTTTATCTCAGATGATGGTTCTAACAATATGCACAAATTCTATACGTCTCTCTCGTAGTTTCATAAACTACGAGAGAGATATAGGTTTTATGAACAAATTTATTTTTATTTTATTATATGAAGAAATGTTCAATATATAAATTGTACATCATGGTGAGTTATACAAATTTGTAGTTGAAAACTTTTTCATTTGAATTAATTTACTACTTTAAAATGTGATTTTTAAATTGTCTTTGCCTAGTGTTGGAGAAAAAACACTCGGCAAAGAGCTCTTTGCCGAGTGTTGTATTTGTGACACTCGGCAAAGAGCCCTTTGCCGAGTGTCAAAAAAATACACTCGGCAAAGAAACTCTTTACCGAGTGTCAAAAATAAAACACTCGGCAAAGAGCTTCTTCGCCGAGTGTTTTCTTTTACCGAGGTTTTTTTTCGTGGCACTCGGCAAAGAGCTCTTTGCCGAGTGCCCGAAATAAAACACTCGGCAAAGAATATGGCACTCGGCAAAGAGCCAAATTCCGGTAGTGCCCCACGAACATCTCGCAGAGGTGGACAAAGATGGCCGCTTGGAGGATGGAGTGGGGCGTAAGGTGCTGAAGCTGGAGCCCAAACTCCTCCAATAGCAGCAAGAAGAAAGGCGAGATCGGCAGTGCCAACCCACAGAATAGGTAGGAGACGAACAGCACAAACTCCCCGGCGGTGAGATCGCCGAGGGGAGTGGCACCGGCGTGGATCCTTCCGGCGTGCACCGGTGCGCTCCATCCGAGCAGGTTGTGTACCAGGTTGAGCGCCCCCTCAGACTGGAAATGCTCGGGATGACCTAGCGAATCCATGGAAACTACGGCGGCACAAAGCAGACGAGCGCAAAGGCAAGGGGGCATAGAGAGCTCGAAGGCGAAAGAGCGCGGCGATTGGGAGAGAATGCAAAAGCGTAACTGCTGCACGCAGGGTGAATCCCTTTTAAAGGCAGACTCTCCCGCTCGCGCCCCGAGACACTATATGAAATCCCGTCCGACGCGCACCTGACGCCCAGGCGGCCTAGTCCCTGACACGGGGGCCCGGGTCCACAAGTCATACAGCTGATGTGCTGGTCTCCGGCTGCGGAAAAAGCGAAACACCATGCGAGGAGCGAACCACCACGCACGATCATGCGCCACTTCGGGGCCGTTGCGGAGAGATATTTTTTAACCAAGGCGGCGGCAATGAGGCACCCCACGCGTGGCCCAATGGAACCGCCAGACGTGGGGCCGTGGGACAGTCAGCCGCGGGGGCAGATATGGCAGTTGGCGTGACTGAAGACAGATTGACGGTGAGTGCGTCAGCACGCACTGAAGTGACGCGTCAATCGACAACTACGCCATATCGAAGCAAAGTACAGATTTTGGCCCCACCTGCAGGCTCGCATCCTCCCTTGAGGTGGGCCCGGGGGGCCACTGTCAGTACCCTAAAACAGGGGTACCCCTTAATGCTGTATGAAGACGCAGTACCCACACGGCTATCTTTGGTCGCGTGGTGATAGAACTGTGCGTGGGGCCAGGCCGTGACTCACCCCGGCTTTGAGTGACTACTCTAGGCCAGCAACAACACCCGACTCCACCACGTGGACGGCTCCGGGGGCGCCACGTGGCCAGAGAAGATGATGTACTCCAAGGTATCAACAGTGAGTCTGGACCCCATGGGAAAGTGTCGGACCCCTGTATATACGGACCGGGCCACTGGGTAAGGTCCAAGACCTCCACGTAAGCAGACCGGACCCCTGGGATGGGTTCCGGACCCCTCTATTTAGGGTCCGGGCCGCTCACAGCTGGGTCCCGGGATTCTGGGACAGAGAATACCCAGGCTTTAATTAAGGCCAGGCAGGGGTCCGGAGCCGACACGTGTCCAAACCTTGTCGTATACGATTCTGCTTCCCGCCAGGCGGAGACCCGATGCTGCCACGTGGCCTACTGCACGTGACATAAGCCAACGGGCGGAGCCTGACGTAAGGCCTCTGGGCTACGCGGCCTCTGCATTTAATGAGGATAAGGCGCGCCGCCTGTCCATTCCTCTGGTAGGCGATGTGCCGCCTCAGCATTTATTGAGGCCTATCCATTCCTCTAGCAGGCAGCACCCTGTCCATTCCACAGGCGATAGGCAGCGTGCCTGTCCATTCCACTGGCAGGCAACACGCCCATACTACCTCGTGCACTACGCTCATCATGACTCGCACGTTACCAAGGAAGCAGCCGCCGCATATCAATACTGCGTGGACTGTGGACATCATGGCGCTAGGAGATTGCTCAGGCGCTACTTGCATTAGTTACCCCTATAATGTATTCCTTCCGTTATGCTCCTGGGCCCACCTGTCGGGGCTCAGCATCCTTGTATGTGCCTCCCTTGAGCTATAAAAGGGAAGGCACACAGCGTTACAAGGAAGACTCTCGGACTCTCAGGCTCTCGGACTCTCAGACTCTCAAGTTCACACACACTCTCTAGCTCACAAACTCAATACAACACAAAGTGGAGTAGGGTATTACGCTCCGGCGGCCCGAACCACTCTAAATCCTCGTGTTCACTCGTGTTCATCGATCATCTAGCCAACAGGCAAAACACTTAGGCCCCTCCTCATCTTAGGATTTAGGGCGGGTGCGTTCCGCCACCCGGCCGGAGAATTTCCTCTCCGACACTGACCTTCGTCATGCCGCCGAAGAAGATAACAGCGTCAGGGGCTGCTGCACTATAGCCACTGGACACAAACCAGGAGACTCTCTCTCTCTAAGAGGCTCGAAGCTAGAAGAGAAAGGCCACCAGTCCAACACTCCAGGAGGAGGAGTTGGACCAAGAGATCAGGGACATGGAAATCATCCATCAACAAGTGCAAAGGAAAAAGGAGAAGATGGCTCGGCTAGCCGATCTTGAAAGGAAGATCGACGAAGCTACTGAAGAAGTGCGTCATCTTGCTCAAGATGAGCAAGACCAAAGGCCCCAACACAGGGAGCTTCGTCAGGAAGGCTTATTTAATGAAGATGGATGGTATGATGATTTTAATCATGATACCTTTACTTTTGATAATGCTTCTCCCTTGGCAGCAGAATTGCAGGCTATCCCATGGCCACAATCCTACAAGCCACCCCAGCTACCCATGTACAATGGGCACTCAGTGTAATATCCCAAAAAAAAATATTTACCAAAAGTTGATCTTCGGTGCGTGGATGAGGGAAAGAGTTGTGGGCCGTTGGATGCAAAATCAGGAGACATCTGAGGCGTCATTTCTTTCTCCCACAAAACCCTAGTGGTCGCCCCCTCCCTTTTTCCCTTTTCTTGGCCGCCAACCCCCCCTTTCCCCCACCCTTGGCCGCCCTCCCCCTTCCCCTTGCAGCCGCCCTCCACTGCTTCCTCCTCCCTCTAGATCTCCCCCCCACGCAGCAAGGATCGAGACGAGGAGGAGCAAAATGGATTGAAGAGGAAGAGAGGATCAAGGAGATGTTCTACCCCCATCTCTTGCAGATTTTCTTGGGGAAACCCTAGGTAAGGATGGGATCCTTGTTCCTCTCTATAATTATGTGCTTTTGGAGGTTGTGGATCATGTGGATTGAAGGATTAGTGGTTGGATTGGATGTGGGGTTAGGTTTTGATCTCGAATTTAATTTCTGCAGAATGGCAGATTCAACAGTTTCTGTTAATGCCAGTTTTCTGTGGTCTTAGTGGCCTCAAAAAAATAAAAAGTCTATATATGAGCCGTAGATAATTTGTAGATCTTTCCGTGGCCGCGAAGAACACCTCAATCGGACATCAGAACAGAAAGTTATTGCTGTTTGATTATAGCAGTTTTTTTGTCTCATAATTCTGTGCAGAATCTGTTATCTTAAGAGTTAGGCAATTTTATCAACGGAATTAAAAAGTTGGTAAAATAAGTTGTAGATAATTTTATAAGCTTTCCAGATTGTTAAAGAGTGCATTCACATGATTTATGAAACTCCAGTTATGTTTGTTTTACTGTGGCTGTTGTTGTTTGCCTGACAAAAATGAGCGGGTCTGTTCACTGGTGGGTTTCATCTAGTAAATGGCCGAATTGGCTCTTCCAACTATGGAGACTTTTGTAGAGGGATAAAAGTTCTTATTGTCAGCAGAATTTCATAATTTTTGGTTCAGTAGTTTGGGAGATATCGAATTTTGAAGCTAACTAGGCTGTTGTCTAAAATAGATTCAGTCAGTTATCTTGTCAGATGTTTTAGAACTTATTGATGGCAGAATTTAATTATCCATTGAATACCGAAGTTGTAGAGTGTTTTGTGTAGATACTCCTAGAGTATTTTTTGATATCACCACTGTTTTAATTTTAAAGATACAAAATTAACAAACAGCGTTGCTGTTGTATGGCATGTGGTTAAGGGTGGGAGTCTTTCCATTGGGTCTTGGTTTCAAGTGTAGGAGTGTTTTGTTGATCGTTGGCAAATGTTTGTGAAATATTTGTACTAAGTTTTATGCCCACTAGCAGGTGGCTACACTCCATATCATGCCTAGTACATTTTTCTTCTTCGATGAAGGCAAGTGAATGTAGCGGTGGTTGCTTCCGTTCTGACCTGTTATTTCTATTGCCTACACTCTAATATTCAGAAGTATTGGATTATTTCATAATTGGACTCTATGGTGATGCTTTACTTGCTTGCATTATACTGATGCTCAATCATATATTGATGATGATTATGATTCGAGTATGACTCATGAGATTAATTCACACCCCTGAAGGTAAATGAAGTATTATTTGAGGTTGGTATTGTATCTGAAGGTAAATGAAGTATTATTTGAGGTTGGTATTGTATCTGAAGGTAAATGAAGTATTATTTGAGGTTGTATTGTATGTGAAGGAAGTGAAGTATATTGATAAATGCAGCATGCCATATACATTGCATGATTCACTTGCATATGAAGTTGGATCGTGACCTATGGTCCGACCGTACCGGTACAACTTAGCATCGTACGTTGCCCGAGGAGGGGTACGATGCGGCTTCATACCCTTAGAGGTATGAAGGCAGAGGACATATGCATTGCATTCATATGCATTCATTGAAGTGATATTTGCAGATGATGTGGTTTTATACCCTCAGAGGTATGAAGACAGAGTACCTACACTTTGCACTCCTATGCATACATTGAAGTGATATTTGCAGGTTTTGTTGACGCAGGGAAGTGTTATAGAACCTATTGTGGTTGTTCGAGGAAATGAGATGGTATTGGTTATATTGGGACTACTGAGTTCTATATCTACAAGTATTTCTGATCTTAATTGTGATTCTTTTAAAATGTTGATTAATTCAATTTGTGGTTTAAATATCTCGTCAAAACAATTCGCTTGCTGAGATGTTTCATCTCACTCTTGCATTACTCAATGCAGGTGCTTGTTGCTCATCCAGGGAAGTGGGAAGTAGCAGCACATCCACCTTCACTCTCATAATAACGCTGCTTAGGCGCAGTCATGATTTAATTAGAAGCTTCTTGTCAAAGGATGTTTGTTTCTAACTAGTTGTGCGCACTGGTTAATTTAGTTCATGCTATTATGGTTATCTTCCCATTGCTAGCAGATTATTAATGTCGATTATGTTTTCTTATCATGATATCTATTTATACTTTGTTGCTTCCCCGTTTATGCAATTTTCAAAGGAGATGCTGTCGAAATTTTATATACGAATGTTAGAAGTGTAGTTTAGTAGCATTCTGGGGTGTTTGTGGATCCCGGGGTGTTACACTCAGACCCAAAATAATTTCTGATGAGCTATGAGGCAACAATATCTTCATACGGAGGCAATGCAGCTGTCATGGCTAAGTCCTTCGTCATGGCAGTCCGGAACGTGGCCCAGACATGGTATTCTTCCTTTCGGCCACAGACAATCACATCGTGGAAGAAGCTCAAGGACATGCTGGTGACCAGTTTCCAAGGCTTCCAGACGAAGCTAGTCACAGCTCAGGCCTTGTTCCAGTGCACGCAAGACCATGAGGAATACCTTCAGGCGTATGTCCGAAGGTTCTTGCGACTGAGGGCACAAGCGCCCACAGTGCCCAATGAAATTGTCATTGAGGCCATGATTAAGGGTCTTTGGCCAGGACCTATGGCCCAGTACTTCGCCAGGAAGCCCCCACAAACTCTGGAGAAGCTGCTTCAGAAGATGGATGAGTACATCCGGGCTGACAACGACTTCCGCTAAAGAAGGGAGGAAGCTTATAAATTCTCGGAAATGTCCAGGGGCTTCGGAGGAAGAATCCACCCGAGGCATGTCAGGTCAATCCACAACTCCAGTCAGAATGACGACAAAGGAAGCCAGCTTCAGAGGCCACAGTACACCTCACAATCTTCGGGGCAACAACAAAGCTCTTTCAGGCCGCCAGCTCCAAGGGGCACAGGCACCAGGGGCTTCGGAGGAAGATATGGGGATCAACCCAAGAAGATCTATTGCTTATTCTGTGGTGAGGACAAGGTCCATACTACAAGAATGTGTCAAATCACCATTCTGAAGCAAAAGGAGATCACAGAAGTCGAAGCTCGGTAGAATCAGCCGAATTAGGTCTTGCACACTGTTTCGTGTCATTCTTCCTACATACTAGAATATGTGGGCAATCATCCTGCAGCTTCTGTTGCTTCGGCTAGCCATTCATAGGCTTCCTAGCCACAGCTCCCACTCCACCACCACTTCAACCTACCTATTCCCAAAGCCAGCAGCTAGAAGGGCGCCAGCACTCCCAACAGCAACGTGAATTCAGGGAGGAATCCGAAGCTCGCACAGTCAACAGTACTGTGCCAGAATCAAACCACATTTATTGAGCGATATCCTTCCTCTGAAATACTTTTACGTTCTATATCATTTTGTTTTTCAATAAGGAACAAGCAATGTAAATCTAGTTTTTAATTCCATGTAATAATTTCGTTTCTATCAGAATGAAATATATCTTCTTCACAGACTTACGAAGCTCAAAAATTACCGAAGCTCAAAAGTCGTTCCTAAGGGAATGCAGAGCTAAAAATTGCCGAATCTACAAAAAAGTCGTTCCTAAGGGAGCGCAGCATAAGTTTTGCCGAAGCTACAAAAAAGTCGTTCCTAAGGGAGCGCAGCGTAAGTTTTTTGCTCAAAAGTCGTTCCAAATGGAATGCAGAGCCAAATACCACCAAAATATAAGGCGAAGAAGTTCAAAAGACGTTCCTAAGGGGATGCATAATTTATACCGCTGAAATAGAAGGCGAAGAAGTTCAAAAGACGTTCCTAAGGAGACGCAGAACTTACACCGAAAAATAAACGGTGAAGCCAAAAAATAAATGGCAAAGAGATTCCAGTCGTTCCTAAGGGGACGCAGAGATTGTGTGTTTCAGTGTGGGAGTGTGTGCCTTCGGCATCATCATCATTTTGCATCATATCATCACATCATTCCGCATAACATAACATCATACATCATATCGCATCAATGTCACGAATCGAATACGAAGTCGATCTTCGGAGAATGCTTCGTAAAAATGAAAATGTGCTAAGGCACAAAATAAGCTTTGAGAAATACAGCTTCATCAGCCCTGTTACAAAAGAAGGGATCCCTTGTTTACGAAGCTTGGATATTTTTACGAAGCATGGATTTTTCTTCACGACGCATGAAAAGAAGGGAAGGTGTTTTTTCGCTGAAGGCTCAAAAACGGTATGTATGTAAGTTTCAAGCATCGTAAAGAAATAAATTATAATAATTTACATATTCGATCCAAAGTTACACACATCAAATGTTACACCTTCGTTACAATAAAAAAGCACAATGTTCATTCTAGTGTTTCTTACATCGACCATTTAAAAATGTTTTTACAATAAGTGCTAGTCTTCTTTCAGGATTTTCTCCGCAACTTCATTTAGTAATTTATTGACGACTTCGTCAACAATAGATTCAGTCATATTAATGATCTCCAGTGCTTCCTTCATGTCTGGATCGACCAGGGGATCGAACGGTTTCGGCAGCGGAGATAATTCAGCTAAAGTGGGAAAAATTAATCAGTCTGAAGTCACAAAAACAAATGCCGAAGCTAAACATCAAAAGATATTACCTATACGTTTTTCACGCTCTGCAACTTCTTCAGCTTGTCTTGCTTCTACTCCGGCGTCATGGATGTCTTTTTCACTTTTCTTCATAATTTCATGAGTCATCTCTCGGTCACCATTCACCCAGACATCATTATAGAATTTTCCGCCCATCAAGGTTGCTTCAGCTGAAGGATCCTTCATGACATCTGCGGAGAAGGTAGCTTCGGCCTGGGCCATGGTCTTGATGTGATCACATCCCGCATTCTCCAAGATAGCTGAAATCCCCCGCGCACCGGAAAATGCACAGACATCCCCGCGATCACTTAAGATTTCTTTGAAGGTCTCGACCTCCCCACTTATCCATTCAATAACACCTTTGAGGTCGCCTCGTATAAAGTTTTCTTCGGTAGAGTAGGCGCCCACATTGGTGAAACTAATTTTTATTTTCTTCACACAGTCCAAGGATTTTTCAAAGCATCTTTCCTTGGATGTGCGAAGTTCTTCAACGATTTTCTCTAAATGATTTTTCTAGCCTCTGCGAGTGCGTATTTTTCTTTAGCTTCGGCCAGTTGCCTCCGAAGGCCTTCAATTTCAGTTTTTTGGGCTTCGGCCTGGGCTTTGAAGCTAGCTTCATCTTCTTTGACCTTGTTAACCAGAGAGAATAAGATTTTGTCTTTTTCAAGACCTTCGTTTCTCAATTCAATTACCTCTGAACGAAGGTTGTTCAGGGCCATTGTATAGCCTTTGTCCTGTATATTTTTCTGTGCCCTAAGGGAATTACTAAGAATCAAGCCCTACAAGTGGAGGAAAGAATAAGTATGACAAATAAAATATCTCATTTTTCAAATTTAGAGTTAATTTTTATACCTTTATGCTATTGTATGCTAGGCTATCAGCAAGTTCGTCCTTCGATAAAATCGAAAGACCGTCTTCCAGCTTCGAGAATCCGATGCTTTTACCTATCTCCCGGCAAACGGATATTTCTTTGTTATCCGGGAGACAGTACAAAAAATCTTCTTCGCCACTGCCATTGAACACTAACGCCCCCTTCGGGTATTTCAATTTTTGGGCATAGTGTTGCGCTTCTAACATTTCTTCTTGGGATAATACCTTTCCTAAAGCATGACGAATGATGTACTCAGTGCTTTCTTTCGAAGCCTCGGGAACAGGAGTTTCGACCTTTTCAGGTGCAATTTGCTCTGTCGCCTTTTCTTCAACTATGGCAGGCTCTGTCTCAGTGGGCACTGAAGGCACAACTTCGGCTTCAGCTTGAACTTGCGCAGCTTCGGCTCACCTAGTTTCGGTTTCGGCCTACGATTTAGTTTCGGCTGGAACGACTTTCTTTACAAGAACAGGACTTAAGACTTTCGTCGTTTCCAGCACAACATCCAGCACATTTGCCATCCTTCTCCTCCTAGGAGTGGCAGCAGAAGTCTTTTGTATCTTCGGTAGATCTGCCTCTATCGGAAGGCTCAGAATCTTTAGCATTTTTGTTATCTCGTCAATCTTTGGTTCTTCAGTCTTTTCAACCTTATCTTTGGTCCGCTCAACTATATGTATCTTTGGCATTGTAGCTAGTTCTTCAGCGCCATGTGCGGTCGAAGCAGCTTGTATTGTTTTGGCCACTAAAGAGGACCCTGCGTCAAACTCAAGTACCACGGTCGGTTCTATGTAACGCGGCTAGTGGGTAAGAACCTTCACCTTTTTGCCCTTCGGCACAGGCTAAACTGGGGTGGCCGAAGCAGCAGTTTTCCTCTTTTTCCCCTGTCCCCGTAGCGGATAGCGGTAATCGGGGTAGACGAAGCCGATGGCGTCAAAAACTCTGTTCAGTCTCTTCTTTCCCTGACCTCCGAAGGCTGCGGACAGTGCATTATCTTCCACCTTGGAATATGCTCCAAGCAGTTCATCACTTGTAGCTTCGATACACTTCAACCAGTCGTCGTTTGGCTCATCAAACTTCTCCCTGAATCTGAAGGTATACTTCAGCCAGACCAGGCCACCTTCGGTAGAGTCGGTAGTGGTCTCCTTTGTCATTTCTCAGCTGTCTACAAGCGGCCATACCCTGAAGGCTATATGTTCTTGAATTAAATCTCTTGTCCCAATAAAGGAGCAAACAGTGCCGAAGTCCCTCTCACACGCTTCAACTGTCTCATCAATTTCTATCTTCGGCCTTCGAAGGCTGAAGCGGGACCAAATGGGGCGCATGATGACTTCCTTAATGTCTTCCCTCGCATTCAAATCATTTTTCACATAAAACCATTCTTCCATCCAAGCTCTGGGCCATCTCTTCCGAAATGTTGGCACCAGATGGCTTGCGTTGGGGCGAGCAATAAATCCATAACAACCGAAGTTGTTGTGGTACTGTTCTTTACCCATGACCTTCGTCTCATATAGAAGTTCGTGCATACTGCAGAAGCACTTCGCGCTTAGCTCTAGCCCTTGACTCCTTACTGGCTAGACAAAAATCCCCATCCTTATTATAGCTTCGGGGTTAATCTGATGGAGGAATAAATGGTAGGTCTTCAACACTTCAACTACAAACTTGCTCAAAGGGAGCCGAAGCCCAGCCTTGAAGAAGCTTCGGTAAATTACAACTTCGTTTTCCTCAGGGGTAGGGACGTTGTTGTCTCCACCAGCCCTCACAATAGACATGTCCCGAAAGTACCTTCCTCTCATGTTCTCAAGATGACTCTGTTTGATGGTTGATTTTCCGAAGATTGAATGACTTGGCTGCCAGGGCCGATCCTCAGAATCTTCATCCCCACTTTCTGCATCATAGCTATCGCTGTCACCAGTATCTTTAGACAAACCTTCCAGTATCTCTTTAGTAATTTTCTCTGTGTTTGTTTTTGCCATCGACTCAACAAATCCAGCAACATAAGGATCCACAACCTTCTTCTCCTCAAACAGCTTCGCTTCTTCAGTCAGCTTCGTTTCCGCAACAACCTTCTTTTCCTGGGACACTTTTTCTCCAGACATGGTGAAAACGTGTTTTTTAAACCAAAGTTCAGAGAGCTTGAAAATCTAGCAAGCGCTAGTGAGCAAGAGCTAAAAGATTGAGAAAATAATGCAAATGGCACAAATAGCGTATCAAATGCAGCTGATGTGAGTTCCTATTTATACACCTAGTGCGCTGCAAATTGGAGGGCCCCGTCTGTCATTGACTGTTGCTATTCTAGCAAAGGGAAGGTGTTTTTTCGGACCTTCACCTAAAGGCCTTTGTCCATGTCGCAGTCTGAATTCGTTATCTTAACAAATTAATAATGCGAGGGGCTACTGTTGGGGGCCTTCGTCTTTCGAAGGTCCTCAAAAACATGATTTAACAATGTTTTCCAAGTGTAACGTATGAACAGGTACCTTCGGACTCGGGTTAAAAGCATACACGATGTGAAAAGCATGGTCAAGACGAAGGCTGATGTTGCTCCGAAGCTACGCACAAGGGAGCTTCGGCTCAATGGCGGAAAAAGGAACCGACTTAAAGGGGAAAAGGTCATCTAGTCCCCGATGGGTTGTCCATAAGTCAATAGTAAATATGAAGGGCATGAATGTAAATTTACACAGGCTGCGCCCTGTGCCTATAAATAGATGAATAGTACCCCCGTACTGTTCACGCTGACTTGTACTTGCTTGTGCGTCACACTTGTACTTTCACCTTCTGTCAGGCCGAAGGTACAAATGTAATCCTATGTTATTCTTATTCATTCATGATTATATAATAAAAAGATATATTATGATGTCATATGATTATCCATGTTATTTCTCATGTTTCATATGCTTCATCTTCCATTGTCATATACTGTGATCATGAAGGTATGTCCTTCATGACCTTCATCTGGAGATCGTTATATCCTAAGGGAAATAATGCTTCGAGGGACGAAGGAAGTTACCCAGTAACTTCTTTCTATGTTGCCTTGTTCTTAATTCATAGCGTTTGAGAACAAGTCCCCAACAGTAGTCTTGACCGGAATAAAGTGAGCTACTTTGGTTAATCGGTCCACAATCACCCATATGGAATCATATCCTTTCAGGGTGCGAGGCAACCCGACTATGAAATCCATACCAATTTCTTCCCACTTTCATTCAGGTATTTTTAATGAGTGAAGTAATCTGGCTGGCGTCTGATGTTCAGCTTTTACACTTTGACAGACATCACATACATGTGCAGCAACATCCCTTTTTAAACCATACCACCAATACTTTTGTTTTAGATCCTGATACATCTTGGTACTTCTAGGGTGGATATAATAGCCTGAGTCATGGGCTTCCTTCAATATGATCTCATAGAGACTCTCTATCTCAAGAACACTGTTGGTACCCTGAAACTAGGGTATCCCTTGCTACAGTATGAAGACGTGGTACCCACGCGGCTATCCCTATTCGCTTGGTGAACAACACGTGACACCACCACATGGACGGCTCCGGGGCCGCCACGTGGACAGAGAAGATGATATACTCCAAGGTATCAGCAGTGGTTTCGAACTCCCATGGGAAAGTGCCGGACCCCTGTATATTCAGACCGGACCTCCGGGTAAGGTCCATGACCTCCACGGGCGCAAACCGGACCCCTAGGATGGGTTCCGGACCCCTTTGTGTGGGGTTCGGGCCACTCACAGCAGGGTCCCGGGATTCTGGGACAAAGAATACCTAGGCCTTAATCAAGGCCAGGAGGGGGTCTGGAGCCAACATGTGTCCGGACCTCATCGTATAGGCTTCCGCTCCCCGTCCAGGCAGAGACCCGATGCGGCCACGTGGCCTACTGCACGTGACGTAAGCCAACGGGCGGAGCCTGACGTAAGGCCTCTGGGCCGCATGGCCTCTACATTTATTGCGGATAAGGAGTGCCGCCTGTCTATTCCACTGGCAGGTGATGTGCCGCCTCGGCATTTAATGAGCCTTGTCCATTCCACTGGCAGACAATGTGCCGCCTCAGCATGTAATGAGCCCTGTCCACTCCACTGGCAGGCGGCGACCAGACTATCCCACAGGCGGCATGCCTGTCCATTCCATTGGCAGGCGGCACGTCCATACTGCCACATGCGCTACACTCATCATGACCCGCGCGTTACCGAGGAAGCAGCCGCGACATATCAATATTGTATGGACTACGAACATTATGGCGCTCGGAGATCGCCCAGGCGTTACAGGCGTTAGTTACTTCCTTCCATTTTGCCCCTGGGCCCACATGTCGGGGCTCAGTATCCTTGTATGTGCCTCCCTTGAGCTATAAAAGGGAGGGCACACGATGTTACAAGGCAGACGCTCTCACACACTCACACACGCTCTCAGATTCACTCAGACTCTCATACAATACACAGACAGTGGAATAGGGTATTACGCTCCGGTGGCCTGAACCACTCTAAACCCTTGTGTGTTCTTGTGTTCATCCTGAATCCACCTAGCAGGCAAAACGCTTAGGCCCCTCCTCATATTAGGATTTAGGGCGGGTGCATTCTGCCACCCGACCGGAGAATTTCCTCTCCGACATTTGGCGCGCCAGGTAGGGGCTTAGGCTTTAGATTTTTGCTTGTTTTCCTGCTCGACACCATAGTCCAGATCGTCGAGCACCATGACTTCGTTCCCGAGGACTTCCCGATGGAGGAAGAGGCTGCGTCTTCCACGCCACGGGCCGCCAGCCGCCCTGCGCCAAGAGCCGCTGTTGTGCGCTCTGTGCGGCAGCACACTCCTGCGCAGACGTCCAGAGCGTCAAGGGCTGTGCCTGGGGCCTTGTCTGCAGCCAGGGAGTTGCTATGCCACCCTCCTAGCTCCACGGCCTCACTGGGGGCCATGAAGAAGTGGCGTGACGACGTCGACCGTCTGCTCGGCATGGCGCATTCTGGCTCAGCCAGGTCCAGGCCTCGGTCATCTCGGCGTCAACATAAGGCGTCGGCGTCAGTGCGCTCACCCTCGGTGAGGGCCACACCAACTGAGGACCTATGGGCGGAGCTCAACCACAGGCGTGCGGGAGAGGACGCTCCAGCCTCTCTAGAGAGGACTGATGACCTGCGGGCTGAACTCAACTGTAGCCATACGGGCGAGGATGCCCGAGTCTCTCTAGAGAGGGCGCGCGAGCACCGGCAGAACATTGAGGGTCGCAACCTCGACTATGACTTCGCTGTGGTCGCACCACAAACTCTAAGGGGTGCCCGAATTCAGGCGAGTGTCCTGTTGGCCGACGTGGGCTGCGCCGCACTGGCAGATCACCTCCACGCGGTGACTTGGCCATCCAAGTTTCGGCCACACCTGCCAGAAAAGTACGACGGTACATCAAACCCGTCGGAATTCTTACAGGTATACGTCATCGCTATTACGACAGCAGGTGCAGACACTGTTGTAATGGCGACATATTTCCATGTAGCCTTGTCTGGGCCAGCCCGGACATGGCTCATGAACCTCACCCCAAGATCGATCTACTCCTGGGAAGAGCTCTACGCGTGGTTCATAGCGAACTTCGCTAGTGCTTATCAGCAGCACGGCGTGGAGGCTCAACTCCATGCGGTGAGGCAGGAATCCGGGGAAACTCTCCGGGCTTTCATCTCCCGCTTCACTAAGGTATGAGGAACTATACCCCGTATCTCCGATGCTTCCATCCACCGCTTTCCGCTAGGGGGTATGTTATGAGAAGATGTTGGAGAAGTTGGCCACGCATGACGTGGAAACTATCACCACGCTCTTCGCTCTGGCCGACAAGTATGCCAGGGCTGCCGAGGGCCATGCATGGCACTCGTCACCACAGAGTGGAGTTGCCTAGACGGGTGGCTTGGGTGCTGTCGCCCAGGATGGCAAAAAGAAGAAGAAGAACCGCGACCAAGAGAGGCCGCAGACTACTGCTCAGGTCGTCGCAGCTACGACTGGGGGCCAGAACAAGCGCAACAAGCGCCCACGACCCCAGGGGGCAACAGCGGCTCATGCCCTGTGCACCCCAACAGTCGCCAAAGCGCCACAGAGTGCCACGAGATCATCAAGCTCGCGAAGCGCGTCAGCGAGCGGTGCGAGCAGTCTTCCAAGGATGGCTCCCCACCTCGTCGTCGGCCTGGTAAGGAGAGGGTCGACGACGGTGATGTGGCCGTGGGAGAACGGGACCTCGGGTATCAGTCCCCCGAGCAGGACCTCAAGGACATCCTCACTGGAGACTCCGACTCCGGTGATGATACCGACCACCGCAAGAAGCTTTACATAATGTACAGTGGAAGCTGGGAGCTCACCTCCCGCAGGAACGTGAAGTCCCTGCGCCGCGAGGTCCTATCGGTGACCCCAGGGGTCCCGAAGGCGGTCCCACACTAGCGGTGGCAGAGCACCACTATCTTCTTTGGGGCATCTGACTGCCCCGAGAACATGGCAGGGGCCGGCATACTGCCGCTCATCACCGCCCCTGTCATTGCCAACATCAAGTTGCATCACATTCTGATCGACGGTGGGGCTGGGCTCAACGTCATCAGCCACGCTGCGTTCAGGCAGCTGCAGATCCCAGGGTCCCGACTGGGACCCTCTCGTCCATTCTCCGGAGTGGGCGCTCAACCGGTGTATCCCCTTGGGAGCATCACACTCCCGGTTACATTCAGGATGGAGGAAAACTTCCGCACAGAGAACGTCCAATTTGACGTTGCGGAGGTTAACCTCCCGTTCAATGCCAACATTGGCAGGCCAACCCTGTACCGGTTCATGGCCATTGCCCATTACAGATATTTGGTCCTCAAGATGTCGTCCCCAGCTAGGGTCCTCACCATGTGGGGCGACTACGCCGCTGCGCTTGCGGCCATGGAGAAGCTGCACGCCCTGGCGGCAGAAACTGCTTGCTCGGATGACGTAGGGAGGGACCCCTCGACCTCCGGTACCAAGGCGCCTACCAAGGTGCCAAACATGCGGCCATTCAGAGCGGACGACGTCCCTGTCAAGGCCATTTGGCTCTACGCAGATTCCCCCCAGACCACTCGCGTTGTGGGTGATCTGGAGGAAAAATAGGAACTCGCGCTCGTTGCCTTCCTCCAGGCAAATGCTGATGTGTTCGCATGGGAGCCGTCGCAGATGCCTGGGATCCCTAGGGTGGTGATCGAGCACCATCTGAAGATCAACCCTGATGCCAAACCGGTGAGTCAGAAGCCTCAGAGACAGTCCGTTGAGTGGCAGGACTTCATCCGAAAGGAGGTCTAGAAGCTGCTAGACGCCGGCTTCATCGAAGAGGTTCATCACCCAGTGTGGCTGGCCAACCCAGTCATCATCCCCAAGGCCAATGGGAAGCTTCGGATGTGCATCGACTACACCAGCCTTAATAAGGCTTGTCCCAAGGACCCGTATCCACTTCCACGGATAGATCAAATCATGGATTCTACCTCCGGGTGCGACCTTTTGTCCTTCTTAGATGCTTACTCTGGTTTGCATCAAATCTAGATGTCTAGGGAAGATAGGAAGCATACCACTTTTGTAACAATGGATGGGCTTTACTGCTATGTCGTAATGCCTTACGGTCTGAAAAACGTCTTGCCGACGTTTGTGCGGGCAATGAGTAAGACTTTTGGGGACCTGATTTGGGACAAGGTGGAGGTATACATCGATGACATCGTGGTCAAGACTAAGAGAGGGTCGACCCTAGTGGAAGACTTAACCCTAGTCTTCGACAGGCTACGGGCAACCCGCACGAAGCTGAACCCGGACAAGTGCGTCTTTGGTGTCTCCGCAGGGAAGTTGCTGGGGTTCCTGGTTTCGCACCAGGACATTGAGGCAAACCCAAAGAAGATCAAGGTGATTGATGCAATGAGGCCTCCGGCACGTATCAAGGACGTCCAGAAGCTTACGGGGGTCATTAGCTGCACCGGGGCATTGAGGCAAACCCAGAGAAGATCAAGGCGATTGATGCGATGAGGCCTCCGACCCGTATCAAGGACGTCTAGAAGCTTACAGGGTCATTAGCCACCCTTAGCCACTTCATTTCAAGGCTGGCTAAGAAGGCGCTACCCTTCTTCAAGCTATTGTAGAAGTCCAGCCCATTCTCTTGGACCGAAGAGGCGGAACAAGCCTTCCAGGAGTTGAAGCAGCACCTGGTGTCCCTACCAATACTGGTAGCCCCAGAACCTAGGGAGCCGTTGTATATGTACATCGCGGGCTGCAGAAGCGGTGAGCATGGTGCTAGTCGTCGAAAGGACGGCACAAGAAGACTAGGTGGCGCTAGAAGGCCACGAACCTGAGGGCTCGGTAGGAGTCCGAACCTTCCAGAAGTCGGTCTACTACGTCAGCGAAGCCCTCCATGAGGCAAAGACCAGGTACCTTGAGACGCACAAACTCCTCTATGCTGTGCTTGTTGCATCCAGGAAGTTGTGCCACTATTTCCAGGCACACAGGGTCGTGGTGGTGACCTCCTTTCCATTAAGGGCCATCCTCCACAACTCTAATGCCACAGGCAACATCGCCAAGTGGGTCGTGGAGCTCACTAAGTTCTAGCTGGACTTCCAGCCTCGCCACGCCATCAAGAGCCAGGTCCTGGCAGACTTCATTGTGGAGTGGACACCTCCCCCGAGCGCTCCTGGGGGTCCGGATCCCGATTCGGACCCCACACCTGCGGAGCCCAGGGGTCCGGTCTTCACCAAGCCCCACTGGACGCTCTTCTTCGACGGATCCGCCCGTCAGCAGGGTGGCGGAGCCGGAGTGGTCCACATCGACCCAAGTGGAGATCAAGTGAAGTACATGGTGCACCTTGAGTTCAAGGCCACCAACAACATGGCAGAGTACGAAGCACTGATCTTCGGCTTGTCGGTGGCCCTATCCCTAGGGATCCGTCAGCTCCTCGTGAAGGGGGACTCCCAGCTAATCATTAAGCAAGTCCGCGAGGAATGTAGCTGTAACGAGCCCAGGCTCGTAGCTTACCTCCTCCACGTAAGGAAGCTAGAAAAAGACTTCATGGCCCTGGAACTACAACATGTTCCTAGGGCTGACAACTCGGTGGCAGATGAACTCTCCCAGAGGGCATCAACTTGGGCACCCGTGCCCGAGGGCGTCTTTGAAAGACGGTTACTGAGACCCACCGCCCAGCCTGCGGAACTAGACGAAGGGGGCGAGACTAGCACCTCGAAGCTAGCGGTCCCGGTGGCGTACCATCTACAGAACCCACCAAAGACTGTGCGTACTACAGGGGGTCCTACCAACCCCTTAGCGCCATAGCCAGTATCTCAGATTCGTCTCGATGCATGGATCTCCGAGATCCGAGACTACCTGAAGGAAAATATCCTTCCTGAAGATCATGTGTCCGCAGAGCGCATAGTGCAGTTGGCTAAACGCTACACGGTGGTAGAAGGGGATCTTTACTGCCGTGGCGCCAATGGCATACTCATGCGGTGCATCACCCAGGAGGAGGGCCGTGAGTTACTCGCGAAGATTCATGGAGGAGAGTGCGGAAGTCATTCAGCATCCCGCACACTGGTTGGTAAGGCCTTCCGGCATGGTTTTTACTGGCCAACAACTCTCTAGGATGCCGCTGAGATGGTAAAGTCCTGCAAGGCGTGTCAATTCCATGCAAAGCAAATACACACACTAGCTCAGGCTCTGCAAATGATTCCACCCTCCTGGCCATTTGCCATATGGGGGGTGGATATCCTGGGACCATTCCTCAGGACCGTCGGCGGGTACCGATTCCTCTTCGTCGCCATCGACAAGTTCACGAAGTGGCCTGAGGCCACCCCTATGGTTATCATCACCCAGGGTGCTGTTGTTGCCTTCCTCAAGTCGATCGTCTGCAGATTCAGGGTCTCAAGCCGTATCATTACGGACAACGGGACCTAGTTTACAAGTCGGCTCTTCCAGGAGTATTGCGAGGGCATCGGCACCCAACTTTGCTTTGCATCTGTGGCTCATCCCAGGAGCAACGGCCAAGTTGAGAGGGCAAATGCAGAGATCCTCAGGGGACTCAAGACACGCACCTATGACTGCTTGAAAAAACATGGTGCAAGTTGGGTCAATGGACTTCTGTCTGTGCTATGGGGGAACCAGACCACACCTAGCCGAGCTACTGAGGAGACCCCGTTCTTCCTGGTCTATGGGGCTGAAGCCTGCCTTCCCCCGGAAATCCTTATGGGCTCCCCACGGGTCCAGTCGTTTGATGAGTCTATGTAGGAACAACTATGGCATGAGGACTGTGGACTTCATCGATGAGCGCAGATGGCAAGCGGCGATCCGAAATGCACTGTACAACTAGGCACTCAGGCGCTACCACCAACGGTTCGTGCATAGTAGGGAGCTTGGGGTCGGGGACCTAGTCCTAAGGCGAGTACTGAACCGAGAAGGGCTCCACAAACTCTCCCCCAGTTGGGAAGGACCCTTCAAGGTGACGGAAGTATGCCGACCCGGGTGTGTTCGCCTTGCCACAACTGAAGGAGTGCCTCTTCCCAACCCCTGAAACATAGAGCATCTCTGTAAGTTCTATCCATAGGAGCAAGTCTAAGGGGTTAAGGTTTCTTCTTTTTTGTAACTAGGTTGTGCATACGTGTACGTCAGCCCGGTGAGGTCCGCCCTCATAAGCCCGGCCTGTTAGCCTGCACCCATGCATATCAAGTTATAAAGAATGGATTTACCCCCCCCCCCCCACCCAGAGGTGCTTCTGTGATAGTTTTATTTTACTACAGTTTCCAGATATTATTTTTTATCTAACCCACCCATACACTTCCCACCCTTGCTGGTATGATGACGTCCGAATTGAGTAAGCCAAGCTTGTAGTTCGGGACCCATATCCTGATACAGGGGGTCTGGCAACCCGCGGGTCCGGTTCTAGAGAACGGGCGCTTGTTTCCTAGAGTGGTCCAGAGCTGTGTAGCCGCTTAGCCTAGTCTCGTACCCTAAGCCTGCATGAAGCGTCCCGATCCTCTGGGACTCAAATGTGATACAATTACTAGTCCCAGGAGGCTAGTAAACACATTTATACATCAGATGATTCCAGATTTGCTTAAACGAGACAAACCTATAAAGGTGGCGAACAACTTTAAGAGTTGGTCCACAACTCGGGACATATCATCACAGTGGGGCTGAAGCAGCCCGATATACGCAGTGAAGCAATTCAGCGGTCCAACAGCCACAGGCAAGGTTGGGAACAGGCGTAACTCTTACCCGATCTCCTTTTTCTGAAAAACAACAAATAAGCAAGGGTGAGTACAAACATACTCAGCAGCCCACCTTCACCCGCGGAATGGGGAAATCAGATATAATGCATGGAATATGTGGAGCTCAGGATATTTTGCAGAAACAGCAATATTTTATGCAGAGTTGTTTTGAAAAACATTTTGTATTTTTGCAAAGCGCATCCTCTCCAAAAGGAGCAGGAAGTTTTTCAGTATTATAACAAAATCCCCTGGTCTAAACCATCCAGGTATCTCAGCAGTTCCCACTGGTTTTCATTTTCAAAAACAGCTACTGGACTTCCCGTCCACCATAGCTCACGACTCAACCGCCGAACCTTTTAAAAACCGCTTTTCTCAAAACCATCTCTTTTTTTTGGAAAACAAAACATTAATTGTCATACCATACCAGACTCGTCCATTCCTGTGGACACAGACTATTCGAATAGGTTTTCAAACTCTGCGCACAGGGGTACACTTTACCCACTAGTTCGGCTCTGCGATCCCATGGCCAATGAGACCCGAATCCGTCTCTCTTTCTTTCCCCGCACGTCCTAACCTTAACGGTTATCCGGAAGGAGTCAGGCCACCACCATGTCCAAACCGGACAAAACTTTCCCCCTCCTTATCCTCCCGGTGCTCCCCAGCCTTCATAACCCTGGGGTTGGACTGTACGAGTTCAGATTGAGTGACTGCCCACACAGTCTCGAGTGGTTGTACTATTAAAGAGTACAGGTAGTGAAGATGACAAACCGGTCCTTATATGAGGGGCAATCCTTCTGCTCACGCCTAAACCAGCTGAGCCAACACCTTAGGCCCTCCCCTAAACCAGGGAGTCCCTGATTATCCCACTCACAAGGTGATAAGGGTGAAAACCCTTCATCACACACATTTTGAAAAGCATTTTCTTTTGAAAACTCACACCTGTTCTCCAATCATTTGGAACATATATATCAGGGATTGATTGCGGCAAGCGGCTGGGTGGCCATAATAACTTGTCTCAAAATCATATCATGCATAAAATAACAGGCTGAGGGTTGTGGTTGTAAAACATAGGTAATTTATGCATCAAAGGGATCCAGTGAGCTTGTCGTGCTTAATCGGCGAAGGGGGAAGGGGAGCTCGCGGAACTGGCTTCTAGCTCCACCGCCTGGCGTAGACTTGCAGATCTGGCCTCCACGAGACGGCACGAAAGCTCTGATAATTATGCAACATGAACAAGAAAACATACAACGAGCAAGTATACCAACAAATATTTAGTATAGTGGTCAGAATAGTGATACATGGATGGGTAGAGTCTTGAGTAGAATATGTGTCATGTGGTGTTGAGATACTACTAGTGGTGGAGCGGAGGTGCTTACCAGGAGGGTGGACTGGAGGCGAAGCAACACTATGCGTGTAGCCAGCAGAGCAGAGTAACTGAGTGGGTGGGGTGTTTGCCTTGGCTGAGGTGTTGAGTGTGTGTGGAGAGGGAGAGGGTAGCTGGGTGTATTTATAGCTGGGTGTATGTGGTGTAGCACAGTGAAGTTCACTGTTGGTGAGAATAGTGACGAATGAATCGTCTGACTTAGTATGAACAAGAGAGTTATAGGCAGAATATGGGACAAGAGTATTTTGGGAGTTTTCTGGAATATGGACCATGCTTAAGGGATGACATGGTTGGATAGGGAATAGTTTGATAAGAATTTAGAAACGAGGATTATTGGAATCTGAGTTTGGAAGCCTGGTTCGAAGGAATCTCAAAGTTAAGCGTGCTCAACTTGGAGAAACCTAGGATGGGTGACCAGATGGGAAGTTCCCCTACTGGAAGGAAAATCACAGTCACCGGAGTTCATATGACTGGAATATGGGTCTGGCTGGTCTTAGGTGGACTGGACAACATGATGTATGATTAGTTGAAATTTGGAGTGATCGGCTAATCGATGAATAGTAATGATGAATAGTAACGAAGAATAGTGATGACGAAAAAGTTACTAGATATCATCGATGAGTAGTAACGATGATGAATAGTAACGATGATGAATAGTAACGATGGTGAATAGTGTTGGTGAATAGTGATGGTGAATAGTGATGGTGAATAGTCGTATGAACGAATGATGAACGATGAATAGGAACGATGAACGAACGATGAATAGGAACTATGAACGAACGAACGATCGAATGATCGGACGAACGAACGATCGGAATTTTGGCAGCATAACGGCAGGACAAAGATTATCTGGAAGAACGATGAATAGGGACTATGAACGAACGATGAATAGGAACTATGAACGAACGATGAACGATCGAATGATCGAACGAACGAACGATCGGAATTTTGGCAGCATAACGGTAGGAAAAAGATTATTTAGATGAACGGACGAACGATCAAATGATCGGATGAACGAACGATCGGAATTTCGGCAACATAACGGCAGGACAAAGATTATCTGGAAGAACGATGAATAGGGACCATGAATGAACGATGAACGATGAATAGGAACTATGAACGAACGATGAACGATCGAATGATCGAACAAACGAACGATCGGAATTTCGGCAGCATAACGGTAGGAAAAAGATTATTTGGACGAACGAACGGACGAACGATCGAACGATCGGACGAACGAACCATGAACGATCGGACGAACGATCGAACGATCGGACGAACGAACGAACAAACTAAGAACAGGGGATGAACGATCGAAGAACGATCGAACGATCCTTGTGCTAGTGTGTGCTTGTGTGGAACATGGAGTGGGTGTGTGGGGGGGGGGGGAGAGAGTTGCCATGAAATGGCTTGGGTGGGATGAGAGGAGGTCCTTGCCCCTCTATTTATAGCCATGGTGGGGGGATTAGGGGGAGGGATGATAGGATTAGTGGGAGGATGAGAGGATTAGTGGGAGATTAGCATGTATTTGTCTTGTATAAGTGAGATTAGCTTGTAGAGCCCACCGTATGACACTGGAGGCATACGTATACGTATGAGCATGAGAAAAGTTATGAAGAAAATATTTGTAGGGACTTGAAAAATGATTATGAAGGTATTTCTTAGGAAGAAAATACTTGGAGATATATCGGTGGAATATCTGGGCAATATTTCTGGAAAGAACTTGAGGGGGATCACTGGGGAAATATCTGGGCAGTATTTCTGAGAAGAAATTGAGGGTGATCACTGGGGAAATATTTGTAGGATATTTTGAGGACGATTTTAGAGAGAATATAGACCACTATACTTTATTTGTTGATATCAACTCGCAAACAAACATTTTGAAATGAAATTTGAAATTCATTTTGAATTTAGAGCAAGTTTGAGAAAAATTCAGGATTTGAATTTTTGGGATGCTACAAATCTACCCCACTTAAAATGAATCTCGTCCTCGAGATTCGGCTTAGAAGGGTTATGGGTATAGCTTTACTTCAGCTACATATCTTCACTTTGCAGACTCTTCGAGGAGATGGAACTTCAACAAAATCTGGCCTTTCAGGAGCATCCAGTTGTTGATTGCAAACGCTGATTTTGGCTACTCAAAGATCATCTTCAGGCTTCTAGCTTTTGTTCGGCAGCTAGCTTATTGAAGAAGCATCGATGCCAACACGCAAACCTTTCTCTTGCGAACTCCCACATGGATTCCTTCCTTGATTGGTCTTCTGGTGCTTCATCAACAAAACTTGGGTGATCACTTCTCATCCAGAAACTTATATGCTTCGATGATCTAGTCCTCCACAAGCTTGCTATAGGCCTTCTTCTTTTTCTCCATAGCAGGAACCTTGCTGGAACACTACCCCACTTAAAAAGAATGAGGGTAGAACTCTTGAATCTTAGGGATTTGAACTCCTTGAAGTACCTCATAACAAGGGTGTTACGGGTCCTTCTGCTGCTGTTGCTTCTTGAGCTGGCTGCGGAGGGATGGCTGGCACAGGGTTGCTTCTAGGAGAACCTTCTTCTTATCTTCTCTTCACTATCTTAGTTTCTCTTCTCACTTTTCACTTTTCACTGCCTCTTTCTTTCTCTTTGCTCTTCCCACTGGAGGATCTATCAAAGAGTATTACTATCATACACTAGAGGAAACCAAAGACTATGAACCATGTGCAACAGTCTTCAACCCAAGAATCACCAAGCATTGTGATCTTAGGGGCGAGGGAGTGGAAAATGGAGTTGCTTGCAATTTGGCAGAGGGGATTTATCTGGAGTGTGCTTTGAGCGAGTTGGGAGTTGAGGGAGCTGGTGGGGGGGTTTTATAGGCGAGCGGTGTTGTTCAGTTGCGGAGTAGTGGTGATGGAGTAGGTGCTACGCGGCAGCAGGCGTGACATGGGGAGGGGGCATGTTGTCGGCGACGATGGTGGTGGGTGCGCTGCAAAAGGGGGCGGGCGGCGGTAGTGCGCTGCAAAGGGGGCGTGGGCGGCGGTGCTAGTGCGCATGGAGGCGGGCACGTGGGCGGGGGGCACGGGTGAGTGGTGGGGTCGATGACCCTGATGTTTGTGGTCTCTGGTTTCGAGAATCTTTGCCTCTCTGTATGGTAATAACTCCTTCTATCCTCTTTTCCTGTTTACTTTGACTCAGGGGCAGTGCTTTGATTCCCACGGTCGGTCCTTTTGACTGAGCGGCTGGACTGGTTTCTTTTGTAGCTTGTTCCAGGCTTCAAGGGTAAGCTTCCCGGTATCTTCTTGGGTAAGGCACTTTTCTCTTGAGATGGGTTAAGATGAGAATGGAAGCATAAGGTGAGGATTAGATCTAATTTGTGATTTATGTTTTTAGAGAAAACCTTTCTTAAAAAGAAAGAAAACACATAAGTTCAGCAATGATAAGCACAAACAAATCAAATATTTTGAATAGGGGAAGAATAGAGTTTTTCCAAAGCACGAACTACTCAGATTCGGGGGCTAAGCATAACTACTATTGCTTGGCTCCTGAATTGAGAACTATGCTAAATGCAACTTATGAGCACTAACGTTAAAGCATCACATATGCACTCAAAAGGGGAGAAAACATCAAGCGAAATTCATTTTGAAATGCCCTAGGGGGCCACACAAATAGAGTTTTGCAAAACACGAGTCTACACGATTACCTCTCATACATATAGGGCTCTAGCCAAAGTGAAGAAAAACTTCACTACCCAATGCATGCAGAGGACTGGTCATAACTAACTTCAGACCTGGCAGCTTGTCTTCTGGCAAGGCTGGCGCACAACTTCAATCTGAGACATCTCCTGGATGGGTCAAGAGGGAGCTGATGTTGATGACTTCTTCTGGCGGCGACTGAGATGGCAGGACAGGGTCGAACTCTTCTTCAAGCGGGACAGGCTCTTGTAGCTCCTCTAAGGGCGACGGTGCTGGCGGGGTGCTTGCAGCTTCTTCCTTGACCTCAAGGGACGGTGCTGGAATCTTCTTCATGGTGAGGGGCTCAAACAACTCTAGCGGGGGATCTTGGGAGGATTCAGGGTGCTCTTGCTTATCCATAGCCTTAGGGGAGACTGGGATTCCTTCCAAGACTATGGCTCCTTCCGGGAGTTCCCAAGCCTTCTTTTCTCCTCTGATAGAGACCGGGTGACCTTCAAGAATCTGGGGATCTTCAACTCTCATGGGTTGAACTGGGTTGGATGAAGCGGGCTCTTGGATCCGCAGGGCTCTACGTTGGTTATGGGTGACCAAGTAGGCCTCCATCAACTTCTGGACGTGCTCATCCTTGGCTTGCTTCAGGGCTTCCACAACAATGACTTCACGACTTTCCAAGGCAGCTACACGGGCTTGAGCTGTGGTGAGATCCACATGGAGTTGACGGTTGCGCTTCTCTGCATCTTCTGCTCGAGCAATCATCAGACGGTGGTGCCGAGCCAAGAAATCATACTGCACATCCAGGGTGAGCAGGTATGCAGTGAGGTACACGACTGTGGGGTCGTCCTCAAGCAGCTGCTTCCCTTCCAATGCACGCATCCTGACCATCCAAACGGGACGGTCTCTCTGAAAGGGCGGAAAGAATCTGAGTGGGGTGTCGGCCACTTCTTCTTCATAGATCTGACACAGGGCCCTCAATGCCTTGCGAGCGACGACTTGGCAGGTGTCTGAATCTGTGCCCAGCAGCAGTGACACTCCATTCCACATGGTGTGGACTGGATCCAATGTATACAGTCACGACACACTTCTCTGTGCCATGCTCGACGAATTCACGACCATCATACTCTGGCTGGCTCCTGATTCCGAGGCGAACTGTGCATGCTTTCAGCAACTTGGGGAAACCATCTTCATTCTGGCAGAAGCTGGTTTAGCAGCGAACCTCCATCTGACTTCTGAGAGAAGGAAAGGGGGAAAGCATTTTTGAAATGAAGGGATGAGAGCAAGATTTTTTTTTAAGAAAATAGTTTGGACTCAAAAACTTTCGATCAGGCTAAGGGTTACGTCCTGCGGCAAACCTAACAGCTCTGATACCACCTGAAGCGTCCCGATCCTCTAGGACTCAAATGTGATACAATTACTAGTCCCAGGAGGCTAGTAAACACATTTATACATCAGATGATTCCAGATCTGCTTAAACGAGACAAACCTATAAAGGTGGCGAACAACTTTAAGAGTTGGTCCACAACTCGGGACATATCATCAGAGTGGGGCTGAAGCAGCCCAATATACGCAGTGAAGCAATTCAGCGGTCCAACAGCCATAGGCAAGGTTGGGAACAGGCGTAACTCTTACCCGATCTCCTTTTTCTGAAAAACAACAAATAAGCAAGGGTGAGTACAAACGTACTCAGCAGCCCACCTTCACCCGCGGAATGGGGAAATCAGATATAATGCATGGAATATGTGGAGCTCAGGATATTTTGCAGAAACAGCATTATTTTATGCAGAGTTGTTTTGAAAAATATTTTGTATTTTTGCAAAGTGCATCCTCTCCAAAAGGAGCAGGAAGTTTTTCAATATTATAACAAAATCCCCTGGACTAAACCATCCAGGTATCTCAGCAGTTCCCACTAGTTTTCATTTTCAAAAACAGCTACTGGACTTCCCGTCCACCATAGCTCACGACTCAACCGCCGAACCTTTTAAAAACCGGTTTTCTCAAAACCATCTCTTTTTTTTGGAAAACAAAACATTAATTGTCATACCATACCAGACTCGTCCATTCCTGTGGACACAGACTATTCGAATAGGTTTTCAAACTCTGCGCAGAGGGGTACACTTTACCCACTAGTTTGGCTCTGCGATCCCATGGCCAATGAGACCCGAATCCGACTCTCTTTCTTTCCCCGCACGTCCTAACCTTAACGGTTATCCAGAAGGAGTCAGGCCACCACCATGTCCAAACCGGACAAAACTTTCCCCCTCCTTATCCTCCCGGTGCTCCCCAGCCTTCATAACCCTGGGGTTGGACCGTACGAGTTCAGATTGAGTGACTGCCCACACAGTCTCGAGTGGTTGTACTATTAAAGAGTACAGGTAGTGAAGATGGCAAACCGGTCCTTATATGAGGGGACAATCCTTCTGCTCACGCCTAAACCAACTGAGCCAACACCTTAGGCCCTCCCCTAAACCAGGGAGTCCCTGATTATCCCACTCACAAGGTGATAAGGGTGAAAACCCTTCATCACACACATTTTGAAAAGCATTTTCTTTTGAAAACTCACACCTATTCTCCAATCATTTGGAACATATATATCAGGGATTGATTGCGGCAAGCGACTGGGTGGCCATAATAACTTGTCTCAAAATCATATCATGCATAAAATAACAGGCTGAGGGTTGTGGTTGTAAAACATAGGTAATTTATGCATCAAAGGGATCCAGTGAGCTTGCCGTGCTTAATCGGCGAAGGGGGAAGGGGAGCTCGCGGAACTGGCTTCTAGCTCCACCGCCTGGCGTAGACTTGCAGATCTGGCCTCCACGAGACGGCACGAAAGCTCCGATAACTATGCAACATGAACAAGAAAACATACAACGAGCATGTATACCAACAAATATTTAGTATAGTGGTCAGAATAGTGATACATGGATGGGTAGAGTATTGAGTAGAATATGTGTCATGTGGTGTTGAGATACTACTAGTGGTGGAGTGGAGGTGCTTACCAGGAGGGTGGACTGGAGGCGAATCGACACTATGCGTGTAGCCAGCAGAGCAGAGTAACTGAGTGGGTGGGGTGTTTGCCTTGGCTGAGGTGTTGAGTGTGTGTGGAGAGGGAGAGGGTAGCTAGGTGTATTTATAGCTGGGTGTATGTGGTGTAGCACAGTGAAGTTCACTAGTTGGTGAGAATAGTGACGAATGAATCGTCTGACTTAGTATGAACAAGAGAGTTATAGGCAGAATATGGGACAAGAGTATTTTGGGAGTTTTCTGAAATATGGACCATGCTTAAGGGATGACATGGTTGGATAGGGAATAGTTTGATAAGAATTTAGAAACGAGGATTATTGGAATCTGAGTTTGGAAGCCTGGTTCGAAGGAATCTCAAAGTTAAGCGTGCTCAACTTGGAGAAACCTAGGATGGGTGACCAGATGGGAAGTTCCCCTACTAGAAGGAAAATCACAGTCACCGGAGTTCATATGACTGGAATATGGGTCTGGCTGGTCTTAGGTGGACTGGACAACATGATGTATGATTAGTTGAAATTTGGGGTGATCGGCTAATCGATGAATAGTAACGATGAATAGTAACGAAGAATAGTGATGACGAAAAAGTTACTAGATATCATCGATGAGTAGTAACGATGATGAATAGTAATACTGAATAGTAACGATGGTGAATAGTGTTGGTGAATAGTAACGGTGAATAGTGATGGTGAATAGTCGTATGAACGAATGATGAACGATGAATAGGAACGATGAACGAACGATGAATAGGAACTATGAACGAACGAACGATCGAATGATCAGACGAACGAACGATCGGAATTTTGGCAGCATAACGGCAGGACAAAGATTATCTGGAAGAACGATGAATAGGGACTATGAACGAACGATGAATAGGAACTATGAACGAATGATGAACGATTGAATGATCGAACGAACGAACGATCGGAATTTCGGCAGCATAACGGTAGGAAAAAGATTATTTGGATGAACGGACGAACGATCGAATGATCGGACGAACGAACGATCGGAATTTCGGCAGCATAACGGCAGGACAAAGATTATCTGGAAGAACGATGAATAGGGACCATGAACGAACGATGAACGATGAATAGGAACTATGAACGAACGATGAATGATCGAATGATCGAACGAACGAACGATCGGAATTTCGGCAGCATAACGGCAGGAAAAAGATTATTTGGACGAACGAACGGACGAACGATCAAACGATCGGACGAATGAACCATGAACGATCGGACGAACGATCGAACGATCGGACGAACGAACGAACAAACTAAGAACAGGGGACGAACGATCGAAGAACGATCGAACGATCCTTGTGCTAGTGTGTGCTTGTGTGGAACATGGAGTGGGTGTGTGTGGGGGGGGGGAAGAGAGTTGCCATGAAATGGCTTGGGTGTGATGAGAGGAGGCCCTTGCCCCTCTATTTATAGCCATGGTGGGGGGATTAGGGGGAGGGATAATAGGATTAGTGGGAGGATGAGAGGATTAGTGGGAGATTAGCATGTATTTGTCTTGTATAAGTGAGATTAGCTTGTAGAGCCCACCGTATGACACTGGAGGCATACGTATACGTATGAGCATGAGAAAAGTTATGAAGAAAATATTTGTAGGGACTTGAAAAATGATTATGAAGGTATTTCTTAGGAAGAAAATACTTGGAGATATATCGGTGGAATATCTGGGCAATATTTCTGGAAAGAACTTGAGGGGGATCACTAGGGAAATATCTGGGCAGTATTTCTGAAAAGAAATTGAGGGTGATCACTGGGGAAATATTTGTAGGATATTTTGAGGACGATTTTAGAGAGAATATAGACCACTATACTTTATTTGTTGATATCAACTCGCAAACAAACATTTTGAAATGAAATTTGAAATTCATTTTGAATTTAGAGCAAGTTTGAGAAAAATTCAGGATTTGAATTTTTGGGATGCTACACTGCACCTCCACCACTCTGTAACAGGTGCCCTAGTATTTGGAGCTATGATGTTGTAGGTCCGGACATGAAGCTTGACTTCCCAGACTCAATCCTGCAGGTCCTATTGCATGAATCAAAGAATGGCTGATACCAGACGATGGGTCCTATGGGTGTGCTACTAACACTTCCTAGCCGAAGCTATGTACAGGTCTAGGTCCCAGTCGAGGCTACCTCCTGGGGGCCATTGCCAACTCTTTCTTGGGTATACTGGTATCCAGCCTCGACACGTCGAGCCTACATCCCAGGGGGCCAAGTACCAGGGAGGAGTTGGTAATGCCACATACAACAAGGATAAATAGCATACAGATAAGTGCTAATACTGCTCGATAAATAGTACTCAAAAGTATCTTACAAAGATCAAAAGTTATTACAATGCTGCTTCCCAGCGGGACCCTTGCCTTCTCTCTGCAGATCTAGCTAGTCATCATCAGCAGGATCCCGCTGGAAGCGTTCGGCCACCAGTTGCACGGCATCTTATACACCCTCCCAAGCGGCGTCTTCAGTGTCGGCCACCAGACCAGCGATCACCGGCTCCAAGGAGATGGCCGGGTCGTGGCTACGGAAGCATGTCAGGATGTACTCGATCACCTCCCGGCAGAGCCTGCTGCCCTCGGCCTCCAGGCGCGCGCGAAGAATCTGGTCCAGGCATCGGAGGCGATTGGCGGCGGAGTACTGCACCGGGAGCGCGTCAGAGATGGATGTCGGCAGCTGCGACACCGAGATGGGACTCATGCCTAATGGCACCAATGTCGTGCTCGCCTCGCTGGCCCATGCCGCGATGCGCTAGACCCTGGCGTGATGCTCCGCCTAGAGATCTTCAAGCGTTTTCTTCATCACCTCCACCGCCTAGGGGCCCGGTGCTGCCTGCGCCGCCTGCGCCGCCTGGAACTAGTGGACCTGCTCCTCCAGCGTCCGCTCCTTCTCCTCCGCCTCGATCTCATGCTCGGCCAGCAACTTCTCCCGCCTTTCAAGGATTTCCTCCTTAAAGGCGAGATCCTTCTCCCGCCTGGCGAGGTCCGTCTCTCGCCTGTCCAAGGATTCTCCTTTCGCTTTGAGCTTCTCGGCGAGGGCGGCGTCGCGGGCCTTGCCCTTGAGCTCTCGCTGCAGCTTCTGCAGCGACTCCACAGCCACGGTCTGCTGGACCCGCTGCTCCTCCAGGATTTTGTTGAAGGCACTCAGCTTGGCCTGGAGCTCTATGACGACCTCCTCCCTTTGGTTCAAGTGCTCCTCCTTCTTGGCCAACCTCTTCTCCTTCCGGCCCGCCTCCAGCTCCTTGGCGTACACCTTCTGGAGGTCATTTTTGTAGTCCTTGTGGTCCCACTCAAGCTCGGACCGCTCGGAGGTGAACTAGCAGGACATCGCCTTGGTGCGCTCCTCCAGCTGGGTACACCAGTCGCTGAGGCGCTGGTGTTCGGCCTCAAGCGCCTCCCACTCCCGTAGGATCGCCGCCTCAGTCTCATGAAGAGCCTGATGGACACGAGACAGCACCCGAGGGAGGGGAATCGGCGCTACGTCTGGCTCGGCGCCGAACTGGAGCCGCCGCCCAAAAACCACCTCCGTCTCCTCCGGAGTAGGAGGCGGAATGGAGCCGGACGTGCCCCTCACGTCGACCTTGATGGCGGGGGCGGGCGCAGTTGGGGCCTCCTCTGCCGCTGTCGACGGTGTACTCGACGGCATCGCCGTCGTTGAGGCTGTGGTAGCCGTCGGAGCAGTTGGGACCCCCTCCGCCGCTGCGATGCCGCTTGACGTTGGCACCGCTACTGCCGGACCCCTAACTGGAGCATGGGAGCCTAGTGGCGCTGTCTCGGTGGTAGCAGCCGGGGGCAGGGGAGGCGTGGCCATAGGAGCAGAGGGGGAGGAAGCCCTGACAAACAAAGGATGGGTCCATCGGCATGATAAATAGACTAATCAAAAGGAAAGGGCCTTCACTCACTTGGGGCCCTGGACCTTCCAGCGACCCTGGAAGCAGGGCGACCGCTGCTTTTGTTGTTGCTGTTGTTGCTGCTGCTGCTGGTGCCCCTAGAGAAGATCATCCCCAGGTGGTGGTGGCGGCAGCGGGACCGATGGCGGTGGTGGTTGTGGTGGCGGCGGACCCGATGGTGGTGGTGGCGGCGGACTAACGTGCCTCTGCGCGCCCTGGGCCTAGGAGCCAGCTCCCTCGGCCCCACCAGCAGTCCGCTGACGCTTCTGGGGGGGTCTGAGACGAACGACCCATCAGCGTGGCGCAGCCTGCGCCGCCTCTCCTCCTCCGAGCCCCTGGAGCTACCTGGGCCGGAGGCGCCGCTTGCAGCCCCTTTGCCCTTGTCCAATGGGCTGGGGGCCGCGGCGGGACCGGCACTAGGGGCTAGACCGGCGTGCTGAGGACCCCCAGACGGTACACCGGGGATCCGAATCCCGCGGAGGGGGTCCCGAACGCTAGTCTAATGAACCACCACATCAGCTCTCATCGAGGGTCGGCAGCGTGGCCAGCACCGCCGATCGCAGCCCTGGATCATCACAGAGCGCCGGGATGTCTTGGGGGAGTATGAAGGATTCGGGGACGAAGGACTCACCAGTAATCCCCTTCACCAGGAGTTCCAGCTCCTCCTAGGACAGATCGGTACCCGGCCCACGCTGGATCCTACCAATGTCATTCGGGCCGGTGAACCAGCAGCACCGGCGCGACCTCCTCTGCAGCGGCATGACCCGGCGCTTCAGGAAGTCACCGACCACATGCATGGAGGTTAGGCCACCGGTTGCCAAGGTCTCGATCCTGTCCAGCATAGGCAGGAGCTCTGGTAATAGCGACGACTGGGTGCTCTAGAGCTTGCGGTCGAGGGTTGCCCCGTTGCTCGGCAGGACAAGGCGGTCGTTGGCTTCGGCGCTGGCGATCACCTAGTCGGCGCGCCAGTTCTCCCACCTTGCACCACCGAGGGTGGAGATGTAGGACACGATTGAATCCGGCCTCGTTTGAAAATAGTAGGCACCAAGATGGTCCCTAGCCTTCCCAGATTTGACCAGCATGAAGAAATGGTGGAAGAGGGAAGTGCAGGGGGCCACCCCCACAAACATCTCACAGAGGTTGACGAAGATGGCCGCTTGGAGGATGGAGT
The DNA here is from genome assembly GCA_029449295.1 of Zea luxurians. Taxonomy (NCBI): domain Eukaryota; kingdom Viridiplantae; phylum Streptophyta; class Magnoliopsida; order Poales; family Poaceae; genus Zea; species Zea luxurians. The sequence goes on along the minus strand of JAOPSE010000005.1, from coordinate 2,586,362 downwards.
GGGGGTGAGGTGCTGAAGCTGGAGCCCGAACTCCTCCAACAGCAGCCCGAAAAGCGGCGAGATTGGCAGCGCCAGCCCGCAGGAGATGTAGGAGATGAACAAAACAAACTCCCTGGCAGCGAGGTCACCGAGTAGGCCACACACCAAGTTGAGTGCCGCCTCAGACTGGAAGCGATCGGGTTGCCCAAGAGAAGTCATGGCGGCGGCGGCACGGGTGCAAAGAAGAAGAGCGCGAATGCAAGGGGGCGCAGAGAGCTCGATGGTGAAAGGGCGCAACAATTGGGAGAGAATGCGAAAGCGTAACTGCTACACGCAGGGGGAATCCCTCTTCAAGGCAGACTCTCCCACTTGCGCCCCAAGACGCTATGGGAAATCTCGACCGACGCACACCTGACGCCCAGGCGATCCAGTCTATGACATGGGGGCCCGAGCCCACGAGTCATACGGATTGTGCGCTGAACTCCTGGTGAGGAAAAAGCAAACTATCGCGCACACCCGAAAAGCGAACTGCCGCCCGCGGTAGCGCCCCTCTTTATCTCCAACCCAAGAAACAATAGCCCAAACTCTGACACGGGGGCCTGGGCCCACGAGTCATACTCCTTGGGTGTCGGTTCCCGGGTGCAGAAAGGGCAAACCGCCGCACGCACCGGTAGCGCGCTTCCTCGGGGCCACGGCAGAAGACAAAGAAAGCGATTTTTTTAAACCAATGCAGCGGTATCGAGGCACCTCGCGCGTGGCCCGGCGAAACCATCATGCGTGGGGGCCGCGGGTCAATCAGCCACGGGGACAGACATGGCAGTTGGCGTGCCAAAGGCGGATTGGCGGTGATCACGTCAGCAAACGCACGGAAGCGGCGCGCCATTCGCCAATCAAGCTTTGGCCCCACCTGTAGGCTCGTGTCCTCCCCTAAGGTGGGCCTGGGGGTCACTGTCGGTACCCTGAAACTAGGGTACCCCTTGCTACAGTATGAAGACGCGGTACCCACGCGGCTATCTCTAGTCGCATGGTGAACAACACCCGACCCCACCACATGGACGGCTCCGGGGCCACCACGTGGCCAGAGAAGACGATATACTCCAAGGTATCAGCACTGGATTCGGACCCCCACGGGAAAGTGCCGGACCCCTGTATATACAGACTGGACCTCCGGGTAAGGTCCAGGACCTCCACGGGCGCAAATTGGACCCCTAGTATGGGTTTCGGACCCCTCTGTGTGGGGTCTGGGCCACTCACAGCAGGGTCCCGGGATTCTGGGACAAAGAATATCTAGGCCTTAATTAAGGCCAGGCGCGGGTCTGGAGCGGACACGTGTCCGGACCTCATCGTATACGCTTCTGCTCCCCGTCTAGGCAGAGACCAGATGCGGCCACGTGGCCTACTGCACGTGACGTAAGCCAACGGGCGGAGCCTGACGTAAGGCCTCTAGGCCACGTGGCCTCTGCAATTATTGTGGACAAGGCGCGCCACATGTCTATTCCACTGGCAGGTGATGTGCCGCCTCGGCATTTAATGAGCCCTATCCATTCCACTGGCAGGCGATGTGCCGCCTCAGCATTTAATGTGCCCTGTCCACTCCGCTGGTAGGCGGCGACCAGACTATCCCACAGGCGGCGTGCCTGTCCATTCCATTGGTAGGAGGCACGTCCATACTGTCTCATGCGTTACACTCATCATGACCCGCGCGTTACCGAGGAAGCAGTCGCGACATATCAATATTGTATGGACTACGGACATTATGGCGCTCGAAGATCGCCCAGGCGTTAGTTACTTCCTTCCATTTTGCCCCTGGGCCCACATGTCGGGGCTCAATATCCTTGTATGTGCCCCCTTAAGCTATAAAAGGGAGGGCACACGACGTTACAAGGCATACGCTCTCACACACTCACACACGCTCTCAGATTCACTCAGACTCTCATACAATACACAGACAGTGGAGTAGGGTATTACGCTCCGGCGGCCTGAACCACTCTAAACCCATGTGTGTTCTTGTGTTCATCCCGAATCCACCTAGCAGGCAAAACGCTTAGGTCCCTCCTCATCTTAGGATTTAGGGCGGGTGCGTTCCGCCACCCGACCGGAGAATTTCCTCTCCGACAAACACATATCTTGTTCTTGAACCAGATCGTGCCTTGCTCATCTTTCATGAAGTCTGGACCTCTGCCTTCAGCCATCAGGTCTTTGATCTCTTGAATCTTAGCATCACCAATCTGACCTTTCTGTATTTCTTGTTCCAAGGTAGGTTCCACTTCTATAGTAACTCCCTCTGCATGGGCAACTATCCCTAAGTCCAGCCTATCAAACTCCTCTTCCAACTTGTCAGGTAGCTAGGTATCCATAGCTGAATGGGCATGGTCCTTCTGACTCAAGGCATCTGCAACTAGATTTGCCTTGCCTGGTTGGTAATGGATCTTCAAATCATAGTCCTTGAAGAGTTCCAACCAACAAAGTTGCTTAAGGTTTAGGTCTTTCTAGGTAAAAATATACTACAAGCTCTTATGGTCCGTATAGATTTGACACTTGGTACCCATTATATAATGTCTCCAAATCTTGAGAGCATGCACTACGACGGCCAGTTCTAGGTCATGAGTGGGGTAGTTCAGCTCGTGGTTTCTCAACTGCTGAGGCGTGTAGGCAATGACAGGTCCTGCTTGCATAAGAACACATCCCAATCCTTGATGGGATGCATCACAATATATATCAAATCCTTTTTGCTGGTTCGGCATGACTAAAACTAGGGTGACATCAACTTCAACCTCAGTTAATTGAAACTGTCCTGGCAGGCCTGAGTGCACTTAAATTCCTTCCCCTTCTCTAACAGCGAGGTCATTACCTTTGCTATTTTGTAGAGTCCCTCAACGAAACGTCTGTTGTCACACCCGGATTTAAGGGGCAAACCCGAGCGCGAATCAAATGTGTGCTAGGATCAAGTCTCACACATATGATGACTCATGGTACAGAAATGAATGTCACATATTTACTATATAATATGAGTTATGTACAAAATAGCTAAATAATTACATCATATGAAGACAATGATCCAACAACCATAGTTGACTGGGAGACGACGGCCTAGACCTCTCACGAACTCATCGCAACCTCCTTCAGGCTCCTCATCTTGCGGTACCTATTATTGACCTGGGAGATGTGAGTACAACAAGGGTGAGCTCACATATGTTCATCGCTCAACAAGGTGTGGGGAATAATGTGCATGAGCTCACTTACGGTGGGGCTCATGTGAAGTGCAAGGCTTACCAAAGAAGATGGTTAAAGTTGAGCATTGCTTTTAAAGTTGGTCAAGTTTTATTAGCAGTTACTAAGTATAAGTAGATATCGACCAATTAAATAAGAGATCACAATTAATAATAACACCCACAATGCAATGCATATGATTGATTAAGTTTAGTTCCATAAGTTAATCATGCGAGAGTCCTGAGTCGCTCTTGACTGTGAGCATGGCTAACATACTAGTTTTACACTCTGCAGAGGTTCCACCCTTTACCCACAAGTCGTGTTACCGATTTGCCAAGGGATCGCGACTTCCAATTCATCTATGTTGAGGAGACGAGGCAGGGTAGCACTACAAGGCCTTTACAAAGTTCCATTAGCTTCAGAAAACCCGTTACGGTTTCTGAGGAGAGCGATATAGGAATCCCTCGTCTGAAAAGCCATTGCAGCATGATCAACCCAAGAACCTCCCTATACCGACAACTCCCCTACCGCCCTTGCCCCTTTCGGGTAAGGTAGTCCTCCACTAGCTTTCCTAATTAGTCAGCCAAGGGCATCCCATACCAGCCTTGTGGTAGCACTGTTATCTTATGTTAAGCTCCATTTTCCAATTAACATAATGATCTTGTCATGTACAATAATTAAAACAACAGCAAAATTGGAACATGATCATAATTCAGATGTAACATTAATCCCAAAACCAGGTAGAGCAATAGCAAGTCTACCCGATAGTTTATTTGTCTGCAAGGGGTGGGGTAAACAAAACTAGGGTAACCTATTAGGTCCCATCAAGTTAACCTGAGCATGTCACAGTGATTAACCGAAACATTATTAGGTAAAGAAGAGTGATCAAGGGCACAACTTGCCTGTGTCTTGAGATTCCAAGTATTTCACCAAGTGGGTCTTCGGGTTTCTCATGACCTCGCTGCTACTTGTAGCAATACGTACAAATATATAAGGAGTATAAAAATAATAGTACACCAAAAATGAGAACAAACAGTGTAAGAATATTCTACGTGTTGCTACGAGAACGTAGGTTCAAAAACTACTATAATTGGACTAGTAGTTGAAAAGATACGGTGTTCTGAAGTTTTATGTGTTTAAACAATAAAACTATATTTTATTAATATAAATTATGCGAGAAAATATATAACTATCTTCGTTCAACTTTAATCTATGTTATTACTTGATTAGAGATTATCTTTTAGTCAACTTATAACTACAGGGTCAGAATAACATATTAACTATATTAGAAAAGTTAATCCAATAAACATAGATTAATCAAATTAGTTACTGTAACAACTATATTAGAAAAGTTAATCCAATAAACATAGATTAATCAAATTAGTTACTGTAACACCCTGTCCAATATCTAGACCAGTGGTACTTACTCCTGGCAGCTCTCTAGGATCATATATCGTCCCCACAGACCAACACGAGTCTTTTGTGCATACTTTGTCCTCACTCATGCACACCCGAGAAAACTTCCCGGTCGGCCACCCATCCCAAATTGCTCCAAGCCAAGCACACTTAACTAGGAGGTTCTTTCGTGATAGGCTTCCGAAAAAGAAGATGCACCTTGTTGGTATGGATACTCTATTAATTCTATTAAGCCTTGGGCCAGGTGTCACACCCGAATTTTAGGGGTCCAAAACTCGGGCGCGAAATATTCACCAAGTGTGCTAGGATCAAGTCTTACACATATGATGACTCATGGTACAGAAACAAATGTCACAACATTAATATATAACAGAGTTCTGTACAAAATATTTAAATAATTACATCATACGAAGACAACAATCCAACAACTAAAGTTGACTGGGAGATGACGGCCTATACCTCTCACGATCTCATCACAACATCCTCCAAGCACCTCATCTTGTGGTACCTGTTCTTGAACTAGGGGGATGTGAGTACAGGAAGGGTGAGCACACATACGTTCATCGCTCAACAAGTTGTGGGGAATAATGTGCATGAACTCACCAAAGGTGGGAGCCCATGTGAAGTGTAAGGCTTACCAAAGGAGATGGCTAAAGTTGAGCATTGCTGTTAAAGTTCGTCAAAATTTTATTAGCAGTTACTAGGTATAAGTAGATACCAACCCAATTAAATAAGAGATCAAAATTAATAACAACACCCATAATGCAATGCAAATGACAAATTGAGTTTAATTATATAAGTTAATCATGTGAGTGTCCGAGCCGCTCATGACCGTGAGCACGGCTGATATACTAGTTTTACACTCTGCAGATGTTGCACATCTTTACCCACAAGTCGTGTTACCCATTTGCCACGGGGTTGTACAGACCCCATACACCTCTACCAAGGAAGAGAGGCAGGGTTGCACTACAAGGCATTTCCAAAGTTCAACTAGTTCGAGAAAACCCGCTACAGATTCAGGAAGAAGGAAGCATAGGAATCCCTCATCCGAAAAGCTTTATAGACAGTTCGACCCGAGGACCTCCCTATACTTTGCAGCGATGCCTCCCCGCTTTCCCCTACCCGGGTAAGGTAATCTCTCCCTAGCTTTCCTAATTACTTGGCCAAGGGTGTCCCATTCCACCCTTGTGATAGCACTATTTTCCCGGGTGGTTCTCCATGTTCCAATTAACATTATGATCTTATCATGAACAATAATTAAACAACAACATAAATGGAACATGATCATAATAAAACATTAGTTTTCCAAAACCAGGTAGAGCAATAGCAAATCTACCCAATAATTCATCTGTTTGTAAGGTGAGGGATAAACAAAGCTAGGGAAACCTATTAGGTCCCGTCAAATTAACCAAAGCATGTCACAATTATTAACAATGAACATTATTAGGTAAAATGGAGTGATCAAGGGACAACTTGCTTGAGACTCAAGATTTCCATGTACTAGGATGATCTTCAGATTCTCAGAACCTCACTGCTATTCGTAGCAATACAAACAAACATTGTATAGGAAAAATTAACATTACACCAAACATAAGAACATACTGCATAAAAATATTCTACGCGTAGTAACAAGATCGTGGGTTCGAGAATCACTAAATTCAGAGTTACGGTTAAAGAGTTATGATTTTCTGAATATTTGCGTGATTAAATATTAAACTATATTATAAATTGGTTAATATACATCATATGAGAAAATATACTCTTAATAATTAATTTAACTTTAATCCATATTATAACTTGTTTAGAAATCATATTATAGTCAAATTATAATTATAGACATGTCAACCCTGATTAGTAAAATAAATCTACTACTCAAAGGGTAAACAAATATTTAATCTTAAAAGTATGTGATACAGTACGAATAACATTGCTACTGCGTAGGCAATTTTATTACAAGGCTAACACAATTTGAACGGACTAAATCAGAGTCATAATAGAGAAGTTATGTATTTGTCAAGCCCCTAGAATTAATTTTGTACTTAAAATCAATTTCTTAATTAAATTTCACGAATACCATGGCTTATGGGACTGCGGTTACTATTTTTCAAAAGCTTCGGGTGTCTTATATAAATGTTTTGGCCTGTTTGTTAAACTCTTTTAACTGGGAAAGGATGTTAGAGCAAAACCCATGAACACCAGGGGTTCATAACAAAAGTTGCCCAGTTTGGCACACACGTGACCCGCCCAAGGGCACGTGGTGCCCCGACACTAGCTGAAGTTATGCCACAAGAAGAGGACAGGGCTGGCACACACGATCTGTGGCCGCAGGAGATCCCCACCGCGTAGCCCCACGTGCGTTTAAGTGATTTTAGCTTAGATCGTTGGATTTGTGATCAACGGTCGGCGCCAACAAAGCGAACCGGTACGATATAATAGTTGTTCGATCGGAGATCGACGACATGGATTTAACGCTTCCTAGATCAAATCTGTGACACTCCATGTGTCTATTTCGTGTTATGCCATGAGTTTTGTCATAAGTTGGATGCTTAGTGAAAATTTCTATTTCTCGATCGCGTCTATCTCTGTTTATCAAATTACTCATGAAAGTTCCACCAAGTTTGGAATAATTCGATCTCAAGAACAGCCAAATTTAGAGCATGTTAAAACTTTATTTCTTGAAGCAAAGGCAAACTCGAAAGTCAACCTCATCTCGCAAATCCTGTCCAGACTCATTTATTCAAACTCTTAACAGTTGTTATTCGATCAGTGTTCGAATCTGATTTCTCGACTTTCGATCTATGTTCGACTATTTAATCTAAATCCGCATTCTCCAGCGGAATCTCTGTTGTGCCAACCTCTAATTATATCTTATGCAAATCGACTTGTTATCTCTATGTAATCATTCGTCTTTATGTATCAAGTGTATTCTAAAGATTTCTCAAAGCTTGAACCAAATGCTCACATGAAAAGGTAAATCCTATGCTCACTTGAAACTGCTCGTTTGAACAAATCCAAATTTTGAAATTCAACCAAGCATTGCCACCTTGCTCAAATAACTCTATATGAACTCTACAACAAAAGTTATTAATGCTTCATACCAAGAAAATGTCGAGAAAATACTTCAATTGCCTTAAAAATATAATTTGAAACTTTATAACGATACTACTTTGACCAAAGTGAAACTTCGATTTATATTCAAGATACGAGGTTTGACCTTTAATAAAAGTTATAGAACCTGTGTTATACAGTAAATGTTACAATTGCACCTAGCCTTGATTCAATCTCTAAATATCTCAAACAATATCCTCAAAACAGAATAAAAATCTGATTTCAGGATTCAAATCCTTCTAAGTCTAGAATCAATGTCGTTCGGGTTGACGTCTCGCGTTTCCAATTTTTTGTTGAACAACTCAAGTTTCCCCAAATATAAAAGTTCTTAATAACTAATAGAGGCACAACATGTTAAAAGATGGCATTCATTTGATTCCGTTTGACATATTTTGACACTCAGTTTTCACAAGTTTCTATTGTTTTCTAAGTCAGTGACAAACCAATTTTCGTAGGTCTATAATTCTCTAACCAGTGCCCGAACCACCTCAATCTCTATATAAGATTTATAGAGTGTAGATCAAGGAAAGTATCTTCTACAGTGACCAAGATCCTAATCCAACGGAAAAATGCCAAAAATGTCCGTCCAAAGTCATCACTGTAGCACCTGCCACCTGTTGGAGTTGGCTGACATGTCCAGAGCTTCCTCCCTATAAATGGCAACCCACCCCTCTCCTTCCCTTCCCCCACACGACACTTCTCCTCCTCTCTGTTCCAAAACGCTGCAGCAGCCTCTCCTTCTTCCACATGCCATGAGGCCTCTTCCTCTCCTCTGTTCTAGGCCCAGGGACAGTAGGTGCCATCCATGGCTGGCGCTCCTTCTCCCTGTTCTCCCCCACTCGACACCTTCCCCGGATGGGGCAGCTCGCAGCCCCCTTGCTCCCTAGTGGCCGGCGCCCTGCACGATTTTCTCCTCTTGCTTATCCTCCCCATGTGTTGGCGCAGAAACAGCAGGGGCAGCAGCCACCCTGCAGCTTCCCCTCCAGCCCGACGCCATGCTCCTCTCTGCTCATCTACGTGAGGTTGAAGAATCCCTTTCGAGTCTATGATAGGTGGGCCCCGATGACTAGTTATATGTGCACAAAATTATAGATTTTTGCGCCATCTTCTAAAATTCATATCTACTGTTTGGTAGCTCCTAAAATCATGGAACTTGTTTGGTAGATCTATAAGTTGGAATATTTTAGTAGAAATATTTGGCAGTAGAAATTCGTACTTAAAACTGGTTTAGAAAATATGTGAACTTGCTTCTCTTCATAGTTTTAATTTTAAAAATTCAAAAATGATGAGACTTGTTTTGCTAGTTATATGGTGTCATACTCTAGCTAAGAAAAATATAAAACTCATATGTTGTTTACTGTTTTTTTGGTGTGTTAATTAAATCATGTTAAATAAGAAAAAGATGATTGATTTGCTTGTTATTTTTGTATCTGTAGCTCTATTGCTCTAAATGGCTTGAAAGTTTTATAGTAGACTCTCTTTGTGATGCTTAGTAACTGGTAAAACATTCATGATTTATGGTCGATGTATCACTGAATTAGATTTAACTTGCTTGATACACATTAAGTAGTTTTAAATGGTTTAAAAATAATATATAGATGTAAAAATGGAAATTGGTGTTCCACTGTCCTTGCATGATATTATAGTAGCCTAAAAAACTTAACATGGTCATGTACCTACAGAAAATTATTAGTTTTATATTTAACTTGCTCTCACATGCTTATTGCATTAACAATTTGTTATTGTTGTAATAAATACAATATAAAACTTGAGCATGTTAAATTTATACATTAGTCATGATTTGTTATTACCTATGCCTCATAAAAATTCTAGCCCCAAATTAGACAGTTTCATATGGTGCTAAAATAACACCCCTTTTATAATTATAAGAGTTAGTGAAAAATTAGAAGTAAACGAAAGTGTGCATGTTTTTTGAAATGCTTAAGTGTCTTGATATAAATTGAAACTTAATAACTAAGTCATAATGATTTAAAATTGAGAAATTGGTGGTAGTATCTCTCTATAATTTTGCTTGGTGATTTAGTTAAGTGCTCTTGTGCTAGCAAACTGAAATTCCTGTGTGTACAGTTTTGGTTGTGCGAGTAATCTAGTAAAGTAAAGTATGTTTTCTGTAGATATGTGCTATATAAAAGTTGTAGTTCACTTGTGTATCTAGCGTGTCCTAAAAATTCATGAGCTAATAATTGATGGTTTAGAAGTTATGCTTTTCACAAGTTCAGTGACTGAATTCGTCCAATTTCTATACAGATTTCAGAGATTGCAATGGTTGCTTAAGTAAATTTTAAAATAAGTTCTTGGTGGTCATAAGAAAGTTATAGATGACTTCCTTATATTGCTTATGTTAAAATTTCATAACCATAGGTCTGATAGTTTAAGAGTTATGAATTTTACAAACTGATTGTTGTGTTTTGTCCACTGTCGGGACAGATTTCGAAACTATATTGTTTGGGTTGATTAAAAATTGAACCACTTCTTGGTGATTATAAAACTTATGTAGTGATTTTACTAAGCTTTCTAAAAAAGTTTTGGATCATTCTTTTTGGTGGTCTAAAGCTCAAGTTATAAATGTTTTAATTATGAAGACTGAATCTGTCCAAATGTGGACAACAAAGCCTTACTAGTGTCTTTTAACCTTGATACATAATAAATCAACCTGAGATGTTCATATATAATTTATAGACAATTTCATTAGCTTTCCAAAAAGTTTAGGATGACTTTTTTTGGATACATGAATCTCTAGTTATGGATTTTTGAAGTCGCAAGTCTGAATCTGTCCACCTCTGGACAGAGCTGTCTTTTTAGCACTATTTAACCTTGCTAAGTGCCCAATCAGATTGAGATAACAATACCAAAGTTGTAGAGCATTTCTTAGAATTTCCAAAAAGTATTTGATCACTATTTTTGGATGAATATCTTGTGAGTTACGACTGAAACAAGTAAATGTTGTGTTGCTATCCTAATCTTGTTGATTGTGGTTGATTGCTCTACTCTCTTGTCTTGCTTGAGCATGATTGATAGTGTTATCTCATGATCCTTATATTAGTAGATTATATAATTGGAGATATACATGTAACTAGTGCAGTAGTAAATTAAATTGTTGACGTCTAGTAAGTAATTAGCTTCCATCAACGTTAATTTGGCAAGTGTCATTATATGGACAAGAAACACAATTAACGATATGTTACCATTTCTAATACTTGCGCTACTAATCTAATATTACTAAATAACCAACCTCATTAGACTAGTATAAAAGGCATTGTGATTAGGCTAACACCTTCTACGTGTTCTCTTAGGTGTGTTCTTGCATTAGAATATTAAGAATGTTGGTAGAACCCGATTAAGTGATTACTCCCTATTAAACTAAGTTTGTTTGTATGATGTTTAGAAGTCACAGTGAATGTACGTGTGCCTAAGTAGTTTAAATAATAGAGTAACTAATAAATGATTAAAGTGAATGTGGTAAATGCTTGTGCGTGTGATGTCGTGTTTGCGTTGGTTAATTATAGGTAGTAATCGTCGTCCTTCCAGTGGTGTTGATGTTGTGCGCTCGATGACGTGTAGATAGCTAATGCTAGCGTGTGGTTATTTACGGTGTCTTATGATTTTGTAACACCCCAGGTGTTACATAGGGGTTTCCCTTAGTGCCCCCATCTGTGACCTATTATCACATGTGATTTGGACTGAGAAAAAGGCACCAAAATTGAGAAGCCAAGCCCTAACCAAGTTTCATCACCCTAAGGGATCATACCTTAACCATATCAAGCTTAAGGAAGAAGGTGAAATGCTAAAACCCTAAAATTCTCCTCTTTAGAACATTAGAACGCTAAAAAGAAACTCAGTAAAAAGACCAAGTAAATCACATTGTCATGACTTGGCCAATTACAAAAGTTGTAATACACTTATTAACCTACAAAAAATAGTAAGAGAGTTGCCCCAAAAAGGTTCTGCGAAATCCCCAAACAAGCCATTCAAGTGGGAGCTCCAAATAAAAATTAGAATTTCAAATTTCTAAAATTCAACCCCCTCACAAAGATCAAACACGTTCACCATATTCCTTAACCCAAAACCACTTGACCCAATTGACAAAATGGCGCCAAAGTACCTTTAGAACACCCTGGAAAAATTTGATTTCAAACCAAATCCATTTGACATCATTTGGTATGCTTTTCTTCTCGGATAAGGGTTGTCAGACAGACCAACCTTGGGGACACGACTACTCACTGTATAGCCCGAGAGACGCCTCGGCCTCCACACAGAGGGTAGTCAGGAGAACAAATCTTACAAAAGGATCTTGCCCAAATTCACGGAGATTTGGAGCCAACGGACGATTGAAAATGACCTCACTGAGTATTGCCACGTGCTCGACGCCGTGCCAGGGAAGCCGAGCGTGCACTGGCTGCTCCATGCACGCCCGTCAGGCCAACCGCGCGCCCTAGCCGCACCCACGCCTATATAAGCCGCCAGCTCCCTCGGACGTCCTTGCCTCAGCCCCTCTTGCTTACCCGCACTCGATCATCGAAGTTTTGCCCGGAAACCGAGAGCTTCGCCGCCCGCTAGAATCCACCTGAGCGCGACCATCGTGGATCGGTCACTCTGGCCCATCCTCACCCAAACCCACTGCTCGGCCGACCTCCCCAGGATCCGGTGAAGCTTCCTGAGCCCTCCGACCAAGCGCTATCTCACCGGAGACGCCAGATCGCCCTCGTCGAAATCCCTCCGCCCGCCGGAGCACATGACCCAGGTAAACCAGTGCAGCATTTTTCAATTCCTTGTGTGCACAGCTTCTACGTCATCTGGTGAAGCTCTCTAAGCTGACCAATTGAACTCTACCGCCGTGTACAGGCCAAGCCCCTCGCCATCGATGAGCTCGTCCACTCTTGCGTGTGGCCAGGACGACTCCGACCACCACCGACCACCATCAGCCCATCGACGTGTTTGCCAGAACCTCCCCGATCTCTGAGACCACTTCACTGGAGCTAGACCGCCGCCGATAAGCCCTGCCACCCTTTTCTCTACCGCGGCTACTGTTCCGATCAGGTTAAGGAGTGTGGGATAGATTATTCCAATGTCCAGGGGGTTTTAGCTTTGTTAGCGACTCATAGGAATAGTGATCCGAGGACTCGTTTGTAAGGACGCAGGTGTAAAGAAGCCCAGAGACCCGAGCGCAAGAGTGCTTTTCTTTTCCATTTTGAATCTCTAATTCATTTTAATGTGCAGCAGACTTAGAAAAAGCATAACTTAAATAATATTCATCTAAATTTGGTCAAACCAATTTTACTAGACTCTGCATAATATAAACTACCGAGCAAAAATAGTAGACCCCATATTTCCTATATTCCTTTTTAGAGTTTTGATTTAAATGAGAAAACTACTTAAACCTTGAAATTAGGGAAAATGGTAGTAAAACTTTTAGACTGAGGTTGAGAAAATTTATGAAGGTACTTGGCCAGTAGTTACAATGTTTAAAAATATTAAGCACCCCAGTACACAAGGTTAAGCAAGGTTTATCCCCAAAAACTTGTTTTTGCTCAAACTTGAGGGAAATGGAAAAGGGCACTAAAAATAGAAACCAGATAGCAATATTACTTTTCCTAGCATGCCTAAGTGATAAAGTTTAGGGGGAAAATATATGGTACCCTAGTCCAGTACTGTTCTGGAATTTGTGATTAATTTAAGTATTGAGTATTTAATTAAGATAATGATTAAAAATATAGGACATATGCACTAATGTTAAGAAAACTTTAATAGTCACTTGACCACTGTTGTACCACTACAAAAATATTAACCACCCAAAATGCCAAAGTAAGTGGGTTAAACAAATGAAATTAGGTTTTTGCCAATACCTTTAGAAAATAAAAAGAGAGACCAAAAGTAGAAAACAGTAAGCAACCTTAATTTTCCCTAAACATTTGAGATGTGTGCTATGGGGGAAAATATAAAAATAAGGTAGTTACACAATAAAATATGCTCCACCCCCTGCCCCATGAGAAAGTTTATAAGACTTTAAGAAATCGTACAAGCCATCCCCTTTGAGTAAAAATGGCCAACTTTAGGAATGATTGCTCTTGCGCAAAGAAGAAACTAGAAAATTTGAGAAATCTGTTGTTTGACATTTTTCAAATAGAGTGTTAGTAGAAAGCACCCACTAAGCCCCCAAATATAGAAAATCATCATTAAATAACCATTAGGTTTCTTTGCTTACAATTTGGTACAGAGGCATAATATTACCCATAAACATCAGCAAAAATAAGCAATAGGGCAGGAGCCACTTCTACACAAGGGTTGTAGTTCAAAGTGCCCTCTCTGCCCTAGACCTTTTCTTTTTTTGTACAAGGTTAACCACTTTCACATTGCACCCCAAATTTTGAGAGGAGCTTAAGCAAGTCAATAAGAAGCCACTGCAATTTTTTATAGGATTTTCAGAAATTTCTAGAACAGAGGCGTAGTTCAACCTACCCATAAAAGCCCTTAAAAATAAAAGATGAGAGAAACCCTTGAACTCTAGTATGCACCAGGAATATATATATGTTGCATTCATGATCATGCACTTGCATTCATTAGATTGCAATCTCGCGGACGGAGAGTATGTCTTGATCCAAGAGCAAGAGGCACAGCAAGAAGAAGCCCGGGAACCAGCTCTCGAGCTCGTCGCCGAAGAACCTCCTGTTGCACCCGCATTTGAAGGCAAGCCTCGGTTTTATGCATAATCGTTATATATGCTATTTTACTGCACTTAATGTTTGTAGGCTTGTATCATGCATTTAAGTGTAGGAATTGCTTGAAACCCTAGTTGCATGAATTTAGGATTCCTTTAAGATGGATACTAGTATGCTAGGTCGAGTAGCTGCTTTGCTAATTAGGGATCTCGGTAGAAGTCGAGTGATTTTTCTAGCACTCACGCGAGGTCAGGAATTGATTGTATTCATTTTGATAACGGGATCTATCATGGTCTATGGGCATGGATCCTAGATGGATGCTGTTAGAAATATGCCCTAGAGATAATCATAGAGATGAGCATATTTCTTTGTATCCATGATATATATATTGCTTAATTGAATATCCATAAAAGGCACCTTGTATGGATTAGCAATTATGTGAATTGTTTGTGAGATTCTTTACTTGTATGGTTATTCTAAATGATGTCCTTGGTCAGAGTCGATGACTAGCACATATATTAGTTGATGACTACATTTCACAAGTCATGGACATGGAGATGTCGAACTAATAATGTGGGCGCATGTATGACATGAGGCTGGACCGACCCAATGTGAGATATTGTAATATAGTTCTCTTTTTGCAACATGTATACTGTGTCCTTAGACCTGAGATTGTCACATGTTCTCAAGATGTGGATTGACCTACTTAGGGACTATCAAACGCTACTCCGTAACTGGATAGTTATAAAGGTAGTTTTGGGTTTGTCAGGAAGCATGCTGTGAGGCATGGTCAGTCAAGATAGAATTTGTCCCTCTCTTCTTGAGAGAGATATCTCTGGGCCCCTCGAGTGATTGGATCAAGAAATGCATGGTCGTGCTAGGGTTAAGAGAGTTAACCATTGAAAGGATTCCAATTCACAGTATCGAGAAAGAGAGGTCAGCTTAGAGCTAGACCAAACATCATGTGACAAAGGGAACAACATATACGTAATGTTGCAATGGTTCGTCTGATATGATCTTTACGTGCGCATAGGAGTTGACATGTTTTGCTAGAGGCCGCTGTCAATTATTGGGCCAAGTAAGAGTACTCGGGCCATGTCTATTTGTACGTGAACCTATAGGGTCACACACTTAAGGGGAAGGAAGCCTAACTCGGATTAGATCCGAAATTAGACTGGGCTTTAGGGTTACTAATGGGCCTCGGAGTCAGAACACTACAGGAATTCACTTAATTCCCGTCGGCCAGAAACCGACGGGAATAAGCATATACCGACGGGAATTACTTAATTCCCGTCGGTTTAGGGCTTATTCCCGTCGGTTTTCAGCCGCCAGGCGTCCCTTGTCGGGGATACGTTTATCCCCGTCGGCGACCGACGGGAATTATTAATTCCCGTCGGCCATTAACTAGCCGACGGCAATTAATGCTAACTCCCGTCGGCTCACCAGGCCGACGGGAGTTATTAGTTAATTCCCGTCGGTTCACCAGGCCGACGAGAGTTATTAGTTAATTCCCGTCGGCCTCGGGAACCGACGGGAATTAACTGGGCCGATGAGAGTTATTAGTTAATTCCCGTCGGTTCGACCATAGTCGACGGGAATTAACTGGGCCGACGAGAATTACCCTATACTGCTACAAAAACAGCACGAAATTAGGACACTATTTCTGCACACATAACATATATCACACATAACATAAATAACAGATAACAGCCACATTACAAACACATGCATTCATAATAAAATCATGCATTACAAACATAACATCCACCAACATTTCAAATATAAGTTCAACCACCACATCGAGTCAACGAGTACGACATAGTATTGAAATATAAGTACGACATATGTTCAAGTACGACCAAGAGTCCACGAGTTAAGAAACATGTTCATGTGTTTAGAGATAACCACCACTTGGGTGGTTAGAGCTTTGACCGCTGCCGCCACCACCACCAGGAGGAGGGAACGCGAAGAGCGAGTCAACAAATCCATTCCCTGCTGCGGGATCAGATCCACTACCACCCGCTTCGGGCGTAACCTATGCAAGTTAGCAAATATCATCACGTTAAATGCAAATATCAAAAAAGTATACAAGTATATAAATTAATGGAGAGTTATCAAACGTACCCTATCTCCAGGTGCAGGTATATGTGTCGGAGGGGTGGTGAACTGTGGTGGTGGAACTGGTGTGTTTGCAAATTGGCTCCATTGTGGTGGCGGTGGAAAATTTGATGTCATGCCCTGTTGCTGCATTAACTGTTAAACATATATGTGTTACGACCGAAGATGTTGTATTGAAATATAATAATTTAGAGTTCGGATTATGTGTACTCACTTGATACATCGCTTGGTTATGTGCATTGCAAGCCTCCATAAATTCGCGTTGTTGTCTCATCTCTTCGCGCATCCTCATAATCTCCAACTCCTGCTCGTTCGGTCGACGAGAGCATGAGCTACAGGAAGATGAACCCGTCCTCTGAGATCTCACCGACGACGAGTCAATGAATCCGTCGAAGAGTGCGTATCTATAAGTTATTCAAAAAATGTGATTATTGTATAATCAATTTAGTGTCAACCATATAATTTCATAAGTTAGAGCTTACCGTCCATGCGCTTTGCCACCACCACTTGCGTACACCACCGAGGGATCCACCGGTTCATGGCGCCAGTCGAAGTCAGGGCCATGGCGACGAACCATCTCCTCCCCATATGCCGCCTATACATCATTGACAACCTTACAAATGCAAGAATTTATATACTTTGAACGTTTGAACTTTTGAGCCAAAACTCACCAAGCGATCCGTGGTTGTCTGGCTGCAGAGCTGGTCAGGGTTGTTCGGGTCTGGTCCTTTGTGGCCCTCCTGGTAGACCTCAATGTCACTAGGCTTTTGGCCACTCGTAGCTTCCTGTATAAAC
Source organism: Zea luxurians (assembly GCA_029449295.1). Classification (NCBI taxonomy): domain Eukaryota; kingdom Viridiplantae; phylum Streptophyta; class Magnoliopsida; order Poales; family Poaceae; genus Zea; species Zea luxurians. Next base: position 2,569,059 of record JAOPSE010000005.1, on the reverse strand, counting down.
AAAAAACATTCATAAGCAATCGTATTATTTGCTGATCGACATAGATAGATCAAACTTACCATTCTTTTAGCTTTTCGTATCATGTCGTCACCTCCAAACTTGTGGTTAGGATTGGTTCCTCGACATTGTCTGTGATGCGCTGACGCTTTCTGGAAGCCTTCGGAAGCCCAATATCGACACCAAGCATAGTACGCATCAGGCACGGGCGCCATCCATGGAACCATCACCTGCACACACACAATGTTACATATTATCAATCACAACAATAAATATAAAGGGTAAAACAAATTGAATACTAACCTCACGATATTGATCCTCAGTCAAATATATCTTTGACGACCCTTCCTTTTTAGTCAAGGGGCCTGCTTCTTCCGGATGCTTTTGAAAATACAGGTTTGTAGCCTGAATTCTCGCATAGTATATGGCATCCTTCACCAGCTTCTTTGCATTGTTTTGGAAGACACGTTCAGCGTGCCCCATGTAATCCTCTCCGTCAGGCAACCGATATCGAAGCTACAACATAAAGAATACAAATACAATGGTATAAGTCATAGATTTACAATATTAAGAAACATAACAAAAATAATAAAGAATTCATACCCAAAAGTCATTACGCACAAGTCCCTGTCTGTCGGTGTGGTTTCGTTCCTTTTTAAACTTGTACTCGTCCCAGGTACTGACGAGCACCTCATCCTCGGTATCACCGTTTGACACCTTCAGTATACCAGGGTAGTGAAGGCGGCAAAGAGAACCCAACGTAAGGTTAACCTGAGTGTGGTGTCCCTTGCCGTCAAAGGACAGGTCCTCCCAATTCCTGCATTACACAAAAACATTAACAATACACATAATAGTTATATGAGATAAGTTAATATATTACACTCACCGATCTCCATGTGGCATGATTAAAGTCCTATCAGCCTCTCGCTCTATCGCGTGACGAGGCTTTACTGAGTGGCTTTTTCTTGAGCGACGTGTGCGTGTCGCTGAAGAGCCTCCCGAGCCATCATCCATCGGGTTGTCAGCCGGTTCGCCCTGTTGGCCCCACTGGTCCCACGCCTGTTGCTGCTCTCTCTGGTGGTTCCACTGGTCCCATGGCTGGTGATGCTGTGCGGCCTGGTCCCATGTCACGTGCTCCACCTCCTCATTGTGCTCCACCTCCTCATTGTGCTGCTCAGCCTCATTGTGCTGCTCCTCCTCAATGTGCTGCTCCTCAGTGTGCTGCTCATCCTGGTACATACAACTCAAGATTTATTTGTAAATATGTAAACAAATTTATTTGTACAAGATATGTTACCTCATCTCCATGTACCGCGCTCAACAGCTCTCGACGTCTGCTGCTGCTCGAAGAACTGCCCTGAAAAAGGCCCAGGCCCTTGAACAGCCCCTTTACTGACTTCTTTGATTTTGGCGGCATCCTGCATAAAAAATAAGAAAACAACTTTACTTGTTAAATATAAACAAATTAGGATAAAAAATGACATAATACTTAAAATATAAACAAATTAAATAACAAAACAACTTTACTTGTTAAATATCATCAAAATCAGGATCTATTTGTTCTCTTCTATGCAGAGGTCGCCATGTTACTTTTCTCCTAACAGGTTGTCTTCTCCTTTTCTCGGGAAAAGTTAAGTCGTTAACGTCTGCAACTAGTGAATCTAATGCCGGTGCAGGATCAATATGAAAACTAGTTGGCAACTCTTCTTCTTGAAACACCTCATCAACCTGCTCAAGGTGACCAATTTGATATTCGTCCTCACCAGGAGTGTATAGGCGTTCGCGGGGATTTACATTGTACACAACCCTCCATTTAGACAACTTTTTGCATGGATATGTCGAGAAATAAACTTGGTCTGCTTGATGGGCAAGGATATACGTGTCGTGTCCTTGAAGCAATTTTTCAGGTTGGATCTGTGTCATCCCAAATTCGGTCCTATAATACTTCGGGTCATACCATTTACACTCAAAGAAAACTAGCGCTAAAGGCTTATTTCCAGCAAATGTAATCTCGATTATATTTTTGATTTTCCCGTAATAGCAGGCTTCGTGTCCATCCATGTCGGTTGCCCTAGTAACGACTCCACTATTTTGAGTGGCGGCCATAGGATGACTTGATTCGAAAATGCTTGAACGAAAGCGATATCCATTGACGTCGTAACGTCCATAGCTTTTGGCAGTTACGCTTCCAATAGATAACTGACGTAAGTCATCATTCAAATTCATTTCCTCCCCAAACTGTCAATTATGTCACAAAGTATTAGCAAATTCTGTAATATTAGTTAACTGAAATTAGCTGTCGGAGCCACATAATTAAGACTTACACGGTCCCGAAGCCACATAATGAAATTAGGTCGCCCATGCATACCATCGCGTCGCAATTTATCTATGTCTCTCGCTGTTGGCCTACCGAGACACCTCATGTTTTGTTCATCAAACTCGCTGTCAAATATTATTGTATGACATGAGATATTTGATAACATAAACTAATTCACATATGAACAATTTAAGAAAATAAGTCTTACACAAAGTATTTCTCCACCTCAGGCATATTCGTGAACATGTACAGTAAAGCAGACTTCCGTTCTTCCATACTGAGGTGATATGCCTTGGGTGGACCAACGGCTTTGCCGTTTGTCTGAAAAATCGAAAGATCACTACACGGAGGCATCTCTCGTTCATCATCATGGTACCTTTTCTTTCGAGCAAATACATTATGTTCTTCTGCAAAGTAACAACTTGTGAAGTGTGCTACCTCCTTTAGTTTAAATTATTCCGCAATACATCCTTCAACTCTTGCCTTATTGCCCACCATTGCTCTAAGCTTCTTTAATGCTCTTTCTATATGAAACATCCACCTATACTGAACAGGACCACCGACCTTAGCCTCATATGGAAGATGTATAAAGAGATGCTGCATAGGATTGAAGAAACCCGGTGGAAATATTTTTTCCAATTTGCACAAAAGCACCGGTGCCTCTTTCTCCAGCTGTTCCATCACATCTCTTCTGATTTCTTTAGCACACAACTGTCTGTAGAAATAGCTAACTTCAGCTAACGTTTTCCACACAGCTTCGGAAATGTACCCACGAAACATTACAGGCATGAGCCTCTCCATAATTATGTGGAAGTCATGGCTCTTCAGTCCATTCATCTTCATTGTCTTCAAGTTCACAGATCTTCTAAAACCAGCGGCATAACCATCGAGGAATTTAATATCCTTCATCCACTTCATCACTTCTCTCCGTTGCTTAGATTTCAGACAATAGTCAGCTTTTGGTTTGCCTCCGTTTTCTCTAAGCACTTGGGTTGGACGATCACATATCACTGCTAAGTCCATGCGTGCCTTGTCATTGTCTTTCATTTTATCAGGGAAATCCATGCAAATTTTGACTTGATTGACATCAGTCGGGTCACGAATTCGAGGACGGTCACGTCAGTGTGCCCGTGAAGAGGCTCTTCTGACGCTTTGAGTAGGTCGAAGAACTTCTGAACCTCCGGTGTAGGTGAATCATGATGATCTGGTGCCAGTTCAGGCTGCAGATCCTCAAGCATCTGGTCCATCCTATCAACATCATCTTCACCGTCATCAACTTCTACTTCTGCTGCTCGTTCAGCATCTTCACCGTGGAGATACCAGACCTTATAGCCTGGCACGAAACCATGCGAGCACAGGTGTAGTGTGACCTGCCTCTTGGTGTGGCTCGTCATATTTCTACATATATTGCATGGACACCTAATATTATCTATTTGTGACAAAGCAGCTGCATGGTCCAGAAATATTTGCGTCTTGGCAAACCATTCACTAGTGTGACACCCACCCTTCTTGAAACCTTCATACATCCAATCACGTCTATCACCCATTATTGCGGCTGTGTACGAGTAAAGAGTGTGTGTGAGACAATCACGTTTCTACATGTCACACACATATATACATACATATATACATCTATAGGTAAGTAGTAAAACTATATATATACATAAATAATTATATATACACATAAATAACATCAAATTAATCAATATCGAAACATTCATACATCCTAATATTATTAAATCTACTAACATGAAATCTACTATAAGAATACAATAAATAATTACCTAACATGAAGCCACACATGTGATATTAAATTAACTATAATCACACTCTAATCACATGTGTTATTAAATTAATACTAATCACATGAAAGTTAACTCCCGTCGGCCATAAAAAACCGACGAAAATAAACATGTACACACATAATTAACATTCACAATCCAATGCATTAACATGTACACACATAATTAACTCACGTGGGTGTCGTAGTCGGTTCGGAGATGCGGTCGGGGGCGTAGGCGGCGCTTGGGCGTGACGGCGGCGCTCGAGGAGGCAGCGACGACGCTCCGAGAGGCGGCGGCGGCGCTTGTGGGCGCGATGGGAGGCCCGGCGGCGATGTGGGCGGTGTGGGGCACGGCGGAGACGAGCGAGGGCGGGCACGGTGGCGGCGGACGGGCGGGCGCGTGGTGGGGAGGGGCGTCCGGATGTGCGCGCGGCGGGGACGGGCGGCCGGGCGAGCGGCGACGCCGACTGGCGCGCGGCGGCGATTGGCGCGCGGCGCCGAGGACGGGCGGCGGCTGGCGCTGCGCGTGGCGTGGACGGGCGGGCGCGGCCGGGATGGCACACCGGCGGGGAGGGGCGGCGGCGCGGTGGCGGTGAGAGGCGACGGCGGCTATGGCAGAGAGACAAGCGGCGGCGCGGCCAGGAAGAAAGGCAGGAAATGAGCCCACGCGGGTTCGCCCGCGTGCTCATAAAAGGCTTATCCCCGTCGGCTTGCGATATGGCCGACGGGAGTTAAGTAATCCCCGTCGGCCTATGTTCTGGCCGACGGGAGTTACGTTATGCCCGTCGGCTACGGTCTAGCCGACGGGAGTTACATTATCCCCGTCGGTTTTTTTCCCTGGCCGACGGGAATTATTGTGGCCGACGGGAATCATTAGGATTCCTGTAGTGGAAGCCCACCATAACGCCTATATAATGAGGGTCGGGGCGCGGTTAGGCTAACCCTAATTCGCCACCAGCAAACGAGCAGTCGCTCGCCTCTCGCCCTCGCGAAGCCGCCGTCGTGAAACTAGCAGTTCCGTACATGGCGCTTCCTCTCTGTACGTGTGGATACCTCAAAGATGCTGCATATGGAGGATGAACCTCACGAGGACGTGAAGGACACCAGCGACTGCACGGCACTGCTCGACGTGTTCGTCTACATCGAGACATCTTCCGCTGCCCTGTGCGTCTAGTGGTAATTTCATGACCTATAACCGCAGTAGTTCTTGGTTTTATGGGGTCAAAAATTTTGTTTTTCGCTAGTGTAGCCTCCCCATAATCCTACAGATGCCTTGTCTGTGAGACGGGAATGGACTTAAGGATCAATGTGTGGCTACCTGAGTCAAGCGTTTGAACGTACTAAACACATGTTGGGAAATATGGTAACTGGTAAGCCTAGTACCTGAGTGAATCCAGGTGCAGACTTTACTCCTCACTTGTCCTGAGACGTGGTCTCCCATGCCAGCTATGGTGGATGCAAGTGCAACCACAGCACGGCGGCAGGTGGGGTTAGTGGGGGCATTGCATGCCAAGGCGGTGAGCCCTAGCCGCGAACGGGGGATCAATTGGGATGACTGATATGTGTGGGGATGGAGTGCCCCTACATGTCGTGTGTTTAGGTTTACCTTGCAAGGTTAAAACTCGATTCGAATCGTCTGCTTCTCACAGCTAATGAGACTGCTTGACCCCTTGTACTACATTGAGTAACAAGTGAAATGAGGTTTTTGAAATAATATGGTGATTGCACTAAATGATTGTTACCATGTATGCTTAGAAAGGAGCAAACCTAGTGTAAAAAGGATATGATAGAACTTGAAAAGCTAAAACTTGTTTTAGACTCATCTAATGCTTTTGGCAAACCAAACCCCCTCAACCAAACAACTTCATGGTCTAGAGGTAGAGGAGTAGACTCCTCACACCGGGTAAGTTTAGCTGAGTATTAGTATACTCAGCCTTGCTTGTGGCATCATTTTTACAGGCTCACTGCAAGATATGGTTGATGGTGTGACTTGGCCAGCCACCCTGCCACCGGGTTGGACGGTCGAGTGGGATGCCGCCTCGGCAGGAGAGCACCAGGAGGAGTAGTGGGCTAGACCTTGCCCTATTCCTCGTTATCGACGTTATTCATTATCCGCTGCAATATTAAGAACATTGTCATCTTTGTCAAACTCTGTTTTATGTAATAACTTAAGTACTTAAACTTGTGGTTTCATGTTTATTGCATTCTCTCTGAGTCTCACCATCGTGTGAGCTAATGGTACTCGATCCTTGGTAAGTGGCTCTATCGGACTAGATCCGAAGAACTGACGGGTTATTATGATTTAAGTGTGTTGCTGCCTTCAAGGCGTGACTCAAGCACTTAAGCTAGAATAATTTGGGCGGTTCGACCACAGGTTTAATGTTTAGTTCACTACCATGTGCCTTGGAGTGTCTTGTGCTATTTTCCATATTGTTCATATATACGCATCTTGCATCTCATTTAGGACCGAGAGATGTTGATCGTGCGAAATGAAGGACGTAAAGTGGAGCCGACCACAAGGCAAAGCCGACCGACAACTTGAGGATGGATGAACGAAACAAGCGCCAAGAAAGGAGATGCTCGCCAAGCGAGTGTCATCTATCGAACACTAACTAGTGTTGGATTCCTGGCAAGCACCAGTTTTATGCATAACCGTTCTATATCCTATTTTACTGTACTTAATGTTTGCAGGCTTGTATCGTGCACTTAAGTGTAGGAGTTGCCTGAAACCCTAGATGCATAAACTCAGGATTCCTTTTTGAGATGGATACTAGTATGCTAGGTCGAGTAGCTGCTTTGCTAATTAGGGATCTTGGTTGTAATGCCCAAAACTGCTATAAGAGAAAGATAATAGGATATGTAAATAAATATGCTTCTATGCTAGAATTTTGAGGATTTCTTAATCTTCTTTGTGCATAATCAACTAAAGGAATTAAGTTAAAAGACCTCTTGATGAAGGTTTTTTATAAAAGTTATTTTCCTTTAAATAAGTGATAAAATATGGAATGTTTGACTGCACTTTTAATTTGGCTACACATCTAAAAATAAGATCCTCTTGAAATAAATGATGTGTGTGTACATTTCGTATTAGGAAAATAAATAAGAGAAAATAATAATTATATTTATAAGTGGATGTTTTGGGGATTATGGAACCTTTGGAGATTATTTGGTTTTCATTTCTTTGTGCATATTCAAATAATGAAATTAAATTAGTCAAATAATAACAATAAAATAATAATAGTAATAAATACAGAGATATGCATATCATGCTGGCATTCTTGTATTGTTTCATCTACGTCCAAATTCATGAGACAAGTTCATGTTTGAAAAATAGCATGGAAAATGAAATAGAAATACAAAAAAGAATATACATTACAAAGAAAAATAAATATATTAATAAAATATTATGGCATTTCATGCTGGAGTTTAGTATGTGCACCTAATTGAATTTGAAATCCAAAACCAAGTTGAATTTGAATTCAAAATGGAAATACAAATGTAAAAGAAATGAAATATAGAAAAGAAAAAGAACAAAACCTAGATTGGGCCGAGACACCTTTTTCAGCCCACCTCATCCACTCTCCTGCGCGACCCAATAATGGATCACGCGCGCTGACACGTGGACCTGGGCGCCTGCTTCCTCACTGCCGATTGGGCCCACATGCCGATCTCCGAGCCGCCGCGCATGCATGGCTCGGGGTCTACCGCTGACGAATGGGGTCAGTGCATCGGATAGCTCCTTGCGTTCAACGATGCTGACGCTGTTTGGTGGGCCCATTATGTAAGAAGCGTCCGCTTCCCATGGCGATGGATCGACTCGATCCGCTGTGCGCGGAGCCTGCCCAACCTCGTGCGCTGGAGTCAAACGGAACCAGGGAAATCACGCGGGATTTGCGGCGCCCTCTTCGCTCTCACCGCTGATGGGGTCCCACCGGTCAAGCCGGGTCTTCTCCCTCGGGTGGTTGTGCATGGACCGATTCTCTCGCCAGGGAGCTCACCAAGGTCGTTCTCTTGCTCCCTGGGGGCCATAAATGCACAAACCCGGTCCACCACTTCGTCGCGTGCTGCATCTTCCCCTTGCCACTCCTTACTGCCGGCCCATGCGCAGGGTATCGGCTACCGCGTCCCGGCTCCAAGCGCCGTAGCCACAGCCACCATGGTCGAGCGCAGGGAGAGATCTAGAGGGAATAAGATGGCTACCTAGTGCTTCGGTGCCACTGGTGCCGTGGGCCGCACCATGTGGGAGCGGAGAACTGCCTCGGCATGGATCACGGTAAGGCACCCAGCGACCTTACCTGTCTTCCTATTTTGCCTTGCTGCGCTGGGTTGTAGTCATCGTGGTTCTTGCTGCCCTCATCGGCTGGGCGCAGCCGCAGCTTACGGGCGCCACTGCGGGCTCTGCCCACGTCGCTACTGGGACACCCACCGGCGGCGATACTCAGGATCGCGCTCGCCCTTATAGGTTGCTTCTTCGGCTCTGATTGGTCGCGGCCCTAGGGCAGGCGCGGTGTCATTGCCAGCCGAGCCGGAGGTAGGCGATAACGCCGTTGCCGTCGATTCCCGGATCGGTGGCCTAAATATAATCTAGCATCTCCCCTTCGCCGATGAGTCCTGAGCCATAGATCTTGGAGTGAGTGCCTAGGATTAGTCCACCCATACCGGTTCGGCTGAACCAATCTGGTTCGTCCGATCTAGATCTAGCGCTTGTGATCGATGTAGGTAACATTAAACCTGGACCGTCGAGATCTAATCTGATGGCTATCCCCCTGGGTACCATTTCACGGGGCTTCGATCTAATCCGTATCGTCGATTGTGGATCGGACGGTTAGGAATAACATATACCCCTTCGACCGGGTATTTTCTTAAAGAGGCCCTCCACTTTAAACTATTCAACCCATAGTCCACCCCAGCTATAGCCTGAGCCTTGAGAGTCTTCCGAATTAGACCCTGCACTTTTCTGAAACCCTGTGCGCAGTCCTAAAGTCTGATAAAATAGGAAAAAAGATTTAGGAAATTAATTTCTAGTGGCAAAATAATTCCAGAACTTGTATAATTCATAGAAAATATATCTTAGCTTCTTTTTAATCCATTCTAGTTCCTATAATTTGGTAATAATATTGTCTATCACTGAGTAACATTGTTTTAGCATGAAAACTATATTAAAATTTATCACGCAATTATGTTTGTACCAAACACATAAGGACTTCAGAAATTCATAACTCGCAATACGTAACTCCAAATCAATCCATCCCAATTGCATTAGATCCATAATAATATTGTTTATCCCCTGGTATCTTATTTTGTTATGAAATCTAAGGTTAAAATTATGTGCTTAATATCTTTTGTACCTGATTCTTAAATCTTTAGAAACTCGTAACTTTTTAACCGTAACTCCGATTTACACCGTTCAGATTGGGTTAGCTTCGTAATAAAATTATCTACACTTTGGTAACCTTATTTTATCATGAGACATGTTGTAAATAATTAATTTATTTATCCTATGTTAATTGGATTAATCTATGTCTATTGGATTAACTTCTTTAATACTAATATATAGTATTCTGATCTTATGGTTATAATTTGACTAGATGATCTTTTAATGACTTAGATTAAAGTTGAGATAATTATTTATAGAATAATCTCTCATATGATTTACACTAACCAGTTTATAATATAGTTTAATCATATAGATCTTCCATAAATCATAACTCCGATCTGAGTAATTCTCGAACCTACAATCTCGTAGCAACACGTAGATTATTATTATACAGTTTATTCTTATATTTAGGTGTGATGTTAATTCTGTCTATATCATGTTTGTTTGTATTGCTACGACTAGCGTGAGGTCACGAGAATCTGAAGATCATCCTGGTACCTGGAATCTCAAGTCCCAGGCAAGTTGTGCCCTTGATCACTTTCATTTACCCAATAATGTTCTTTATAATCATTTATTCATGCATAGGTTTAATTTTGACGGGACCCAATAGGTTGCCCTAGTCTACTTATCTTGTTACCTTGTTTACCCCTGAATCATTTGGGTAGTTTTGCTATTTCTCTATACGGTTTTGGGATTAATATTACATTATGTCCATGTTCCGATTATTCTATTATTTTATTTATGTTCATATCAAGATCATTATATTATTTTAATTGGAACATGGAGCTTAACTTGAGAGACACGTGCCACAACAAGGGTGGAATGGGACGCCCTTGGCTGACTAATTAGGAAAGCTAGTGGAAGACTACCTTACCCGAAAGGGGCAAGGGAAGTAGGGGAGTAGGCATGCAGGGAGGTCCTCGGGTTGATTTTTCTGCGATGGCGGTCATACGAGGGATTCTTGTAATTGCTCTTCCCAGAAACTGTAGAGGGTTTTCGGAAGCTAGTGGAACTTTGTAAAGGCCTCGTAGTGGATCCCTAGCCATTCACCTCGGTAGTGTCTAAGGGTCTAGCTTACCCTGGCAATATGGGATACACGACTTGTGGGTACAGGGTACAACCTCTGTAGAGTGTAAAACTAGTATACTAGCCGAGCTCACGGTCAAGAGCAGCTCAGGAATCTCACATGATTAAACTATGGAACTAAATTCAATTTGTCATTTGCATTGCATGGGATTTATTATTAATTTTGTTCTATTATTATTATGGTTTGGTATTTACTTACACTTAGTAATTGCTAATATAATTTTGACCAACTTTAAAACCAATGCTCAGCTTTAACCATTATCTTTGGTAAGCCTTACACTTCACATGAGCTCCCACCTTTGGCGAGTTCATGCACATTATTCCCCACAGCTTGTTGAGTGATGAACATATGTGAGCTCACCCTTGCTGTCTCACACCCCCAGAGGTCAAGAACAAGTACCTCAGGATGAGGCACATAGAGGATGCTACGATGTGTTCGTGATAGGTCTAGGCCGTCGTCTCTCAGTCAACTTTGGGTTGCTGGATCGTTGTCTCCTTACGATGTAATTATTTATTTATTTTGTACATAACTCTTATTATATATTAAAGTTGTGATATTTGTATCTGTACCATGATTCATCATATGTGTCAGACTTGGTCCCAGCACACCTGGTGATTATGTTCGCGCTCGGGTCCCTAAAACCCGGGTGTGACAAAAGTGGTATCAGAGGAATGTTGACTGTAGGACAAAACCTAGATAGAATTGGACAACCATTGTCTACTTACCTTTGCTAATCTGATTCTTTTCTAAACTTTTCTTATCAATTTTCACTTTACTCCGATTATTCTTACCTTTTTCCTTCTAAAGATAAATATGGATTTCACACTTTAAAATCATGTGCCTAAAGTGGCCTTTAGGAATAGGAGACCTAATATTAGGAACAAAAACAAAACTATTTTTATAGGTATCTATGTGCTTGAATCCTTGTTATTATGATATTTGTTTGATTTGGATCTTTAATTGAGTGTGATGAGTTGTGGAGTAATGTCCACATTTACATCTGCATATATATAGGCATAAATAAAATTCCTGAGATAACTAAACAACTTAGATTATCCTCCATTAAAGTGTATCTATTTCATATAGATCCCTCTTATCTTAAAAGACTATATCTTATCTTAATAGATCCATCTTATCTTAAAAGATACTCTCTTACCTTAATAGATTCATCTCATCTCGAAAAGATTTTCATCTTATCCCAATAGATCTAACTAATCTCAAAAGATTCTATCTTATTCTTAGAGACACATCTTGTCCTAATAAGCATACTTATCCCCACCACTTTGCTTATCTTATAATAGTGTAACACACATGATCTATTTCAAAATTAAGTAGATCTTATCTAGCCTAATCTGATTACACCAATTTAATTCTTATCCCATCTAATCAGATCAGATTTAATCTAATGGACAAACATGTTAGATAATACTGGTAAAATAAGATTGGATCCTACTCTTATAAATATGTTTTAATCTAAATTGAAGTCTTAGTCCAACCTGGCCATATGCAACTACCTTAACCATTCGATGGTTGCATAACCCCTCTATTTTAACCTAACAAGAGATTCTGACCTACTTGCACCATATAATTCATTCTATCCCAAAGGATTCTAACATATATTAATAATATTATCCTACCCTGGTAGATCTGTCTGACTTAAACTATTCTTATCTAGTTATATACAATCTAATTTAGACCCTACCTAATCTAACATGATCCAATCTAAAGGGAGGTAATACTGGTAACATAGATTAAACCATATTCTGATAAATGGGTTTTAAACCTAACTTGGTGTCTTAGACCAACTCATCCGAGAAACCACGACCTAGTCTATGTTATAGGTTGCTCAACCCATTTATCCCAAAAGCAAAGTAAAACTCTGTTTAATCTACCTACCTCATGTCCCGCAATTGTTATCCCAACTCAGATAAATGCATCTAACACCACAACCGCTGGTCCCTACATTAGACCCAAGAAGAAGGTTAACCTCGATAATGAAGGATATGAGTAGAACCAGATCTTCATATGAATCAAGATCCACCGCCCGGTCTCCATTACTTAATTTTCTTTTACCCCCAAATCTTCTTTACACAAACCTGATGTACCCTTGTTTTCTACGCCACACCTGCTAATGGCATAAAAAATATACTAATTGGAAGTTCTACTTAGATAAAAAATACTAGAATTTCATAAAGATAAAGTTAGCTTGATATGCTTAACTAAATGATAATCCTAAATAGGATTATAGAATCTAATATGATCTAATCTAATGTGGTCTATCTCATTCATAAGTATCTTAACCATATTCCCCCAACTCTGATGATATACACTGACCTCGAATCAATAAGACCAAGACTGGAGAAGAAAAGATCGACATCGATAAGGAAGGATATAACAGTCAAAGCGAATCAAGACTTAAACATTTCAGATGAAGTCTTTTCCTTGCCATAATCTCTCTTACCTCAACATGTCCAGCTTATATCCTACATAATAAGTAGTCGTAAACCTATGCTCTCCTAATCAACCACTATTGACTAAAAAATGAGAATCTGAATTTTGAACCAATTATAGACTAAAAGTTGAATTACAAACCAATCATTTTGTATCCCTTTTCTCACAAATCTCGAGGACCAGATTTCTGTTAAAGGGGGAAGGATTTGTAATGCCCAAAACTGGTGTAAGAGAAAGATAATAGGATAAGTAAATAAATATGCTTCTATGCTAGAATTTTGAGGATTTTATAATCTTCTTTGTGCATAATCAACTAAAGGAATTAAGTTAAAAGACCTCTTGATGAAGGTTTTTTTAAAAGTTATTTTCCTTTAAATAAGTGATAAAATATGGAATGTTTGACTGCACTTTTAATTTGGCTACACATCTAACAATAAGTTCCTCTTGAAATAAATGATGTGTGTGTACATTTCGTATTAGGAAAATAAATAAGAGAAAAATAATTATTATATTTATAAGTGGATGTTTTGGGGATTATGGAACCTTTGAAGATTATTTGGTTTTTGTTTCTTTGTGCATATTCAAATAATGAAATTAAATTAGTCAAATAATAACAATAAAATAATAATAATAATAGTAATAAATACAGAGATATGCATATCATGCTGGCATTATTGTATTGTTGCATATGTGTCCAAATTCATGAGACAAGTTCATGTTTGCAAAATAGCATTGAAATGAAATAGAAATACAAAAAAGAATATACATTACAAAGAAAAATAAATATATTAATAAAATATTATGGCATTTCATGCTGGAGTTTAGTATGTGCACCTAATTGAATTTGAAATCCAAAACCAAGTTGAATTTGAATTCAAAATGGAAATACAAAATGTAAAAGAAATAAAATATAGAAAAGAAAAAGAAGAAAACCTAGATTGGGTCGAGACACCTTTTTAGCCCACCTCATCCACTCTCCTGCGCGGCCCAATAATGGATCACACGCGCCGACACGTGGACCTGGGCGCGTGCTTCCTCACGGCCGATTGGGCCCACATGTCGATCTCCTAGCCGTCGCGCATGGGGCCAGTGCATTGGATAGCTCCTTGCGTTCAACGATGCTGACGCTGTTTGGTGGGCCCATTATGTAAGAAGCATCCGCTTCCCATGGCGATGGATCGACTCGATCCACTTTGCGCGGAGCCTCCCCAACCTCGCGCGTTGGAGTCAAACGAAACCAGGGAAATCACGTGGGACTTGCGGCGCCCTCTCCGTTCTCACCGCTGATGGGGTCCCACCGGTCAGGCCGGGTCTTCTCCCTCGGGTCAGTCGGGTGGTTGTGCCTGGACCGATTCTCTTGCTTGGGAGCTCACTGTAACACTCCGGGTTCCACAAACAACACGGAATGCTACTGAACTACACTTCCGACGTCCATATATAAAATTTCGGCAGCATCCCCTTTGCAAGATTGCATAAAAGAGGGGCAACAGAGTATAAACATATATCATGACTAAAACATACTAAGTATTATTAATCGGCTAGCAAGGAAAGATAAACATACGACCTGAACTGAATTAACCAGTGCGCACGACCATATAAAGAAAACAAACTTCCTTTGACAATAAGTTTCTAACTAAATCATGGCTGCGCCTGGGCAACGTTATTGTGAGAGTAAAAGTGGACGTGCTGCTACTCCCCTCATTCCCAACATGTATCAAGTACCTGCATTGAGTAATGCAAGAGTGAGATGACACATCTCAGCAAGTAAAATAATATCAAACAGTTTAACCACATAAGAACATTGTTTTACCACCACTTGATTCCACAACCTTCTTATTACGAAGGTGCAGCATGTATACAACGTACAACACACCTAGTTACCACACCTCGCAGGTAGAAACCACAATAGTAACATAGTAATGTCACACTTCATATATTCCTCATGAGTGCAAATGTCTGCAAATGCAAGGATGACTTCTGCCTTCATACCACTAAGGATATGAAGCCGCATCGTACCCCTCCTCGGGCAACGTACGATGCTAAAAATGTACCGGTACGGTCGGACCATAAGATCACGACATAACTTCAAAATGCAAGATGGATGATGCGATGTGCATGTCATGCCTACAACACTTCATATAACATGATTCAAAAAGATACTTCAACTTCATACAAGATGGGAATCAACCACATATATCATTACCAAATTATGATCATCCACAATATTAGACAATTGAGAATTAATACTTCCAAACAAATAAACTTCATCATAGAATTCAATGATTAACATAATTAAAACTTATGCATACTCAATGACAGGGAATAGGATGCAAACCAAACGGTAGCAACCACCACTGTATTTACTTGCCTTTACCGGAAGTTCGGGCAAATCCCTAAATACGATCCGGAAGTCCACCACCTATTTTTGACACCCAACTTAGTGCACCAATTTCACATAATCAGGCTCATAAGCGACGCCGCACCTACGCACAAACTCAAACCCCGCCGCGGATTACATCTTTCCCTACACCCACCAAACTGCAGCGGCGCTGCTTAATAATTTCATAACTTTAAAATTATGACAGCAGTGGTAACAAACAAAAACTCCAGAGGCATCTACATAAAATTCCCCACAAGTTTTGTATATAATTTATAATTAAATTCCAATATCTAATTAGCCCAAAACAGTCCACAAGATGAACCCTGTAATCTGTTTTTCTTTGTCTTTTGGACAGCGACATACCCGGATTCAAACAGCGATATCTTTTAAAATATAATTCCAAATCAAGTGCATAAGTACTCATTGGAAAGATAAGACAAATCCCTACATTATTATCATACTGGTTAACACTAATTACCCACGAAAAATTCCCAGAAACTGCTAATACCACTGCTGTTCACCCACCTAAAAAATCTGTTTTTTCTTGGACAGCAACATAACCGGATTCAAACAACGATATCTCCTAAATTATAACTCCGAATCGAGCACATAAGTACTTGTTGGAAAGATAACATAAAGCACTACATGATTCTCATACTGATTAACACTAATTACTCCCGAAAAATCCCCAGAAACTGCTAATACTGCTGCTGTTCATCCCCCTGAAAAATCTGTTTTTTTGGACAGCCACCTACCCGGTTTCAAACGGTGATAACTTTTAATTTATAACTCCAAATTGAGCGCATAAATACTCGTTGGAAAGATATGCCAAAGTTCTACATGATTCCCAAACTGATTCCCCTTAATTCTCCACGAAAAATACCCAGAAATCACTAATTCTGCTGCTGTTCGACCACCCCCTTAAAATTCTGGACAGCCCTTCTACCAAATTGCACACGCAACATCTAAACAATTGGATTGCCGCATAGAATGAACAAGAGATAAACACAAAAATCACCTTGGGTTCTCCCCCTTTTCTTCCTCCCTTCCTCCCTCCACCTAAAACCGTTGAAGATTTGCACCACGCGACGGAGATCCGAGCGGCAACGAATGGCACCATGGGAGGAGGAGATGGGGGGGGCTAGGGTTTGATGTGTGGCTGCAAGTGCTTGAGAAAGGAGGAGATGGGAGGGGGCGGCCAAGAGGGTAGGGGAATGGGGGGGCGGCTGCACAAAGAATGGGGGGGGGGCTAGGGGGAGGGCGGCTAGGGTTATGGGGGTTAGTGGGCCGAAACAAGATTTGCGGCCCAACACGCCCACGCGACGGCTCCCGACCCCGATGCAAGCGCCTAACCAAAGAAATTCTGCTGCCCTACTAGTGAATGTTTTTCCTCAAATTCCAAATTCCCAAAACGCAACCACCGAAAGAGAGAAAAAAAACAAAAAGAATACCCTCCAACTTCTCTTCTTTGCAAACCGGGTGTCACACTCTACCGCCCTTAAAAAGAATTCGACCTCGAATTCCGACGCTTCTATCGGAACAACAAAAGAAAGATTAATGAATCAACAAAACTCACACATAAATAAAAGTTCGAGTACTTCTGCTGCATCAGCTCCTCAAGCTATTAGGATTCTAAGATACGCAGCAGACGACACTCTAGAGTCTGCTCTTGCTACACAGGAATCGGCTCTAGCTGGATTTGATGGTCTGGATTCCGCAAATACTTCCTCAACATAAAGACATGGAATACTTGGTGTACTCTGATCATAGATTCCGACAATTACATGTGCTAAGCCCAGCTGCCAACTCGGCCAAGATAGTAGACGATCCTATATACCTCGGACCAAGCTTTCCTGACACCAAATCAATCATCGACATATGCAAGTACTTCAAGGAATGTATATATGAATGCAAGGCATATAATGTTCCTATAGCCTAAACCAAACTTAGCCAAACAAGAGCAACTTCAAGAGAGCAACTTAATGCTTGCATATTTCTAGATAACAGCACAATGGTTAATTGTTTTGCTCCTAACTCACAAAATATGCATCGAAGATTAGTAAACTAGGACTTTATGGAAAGCTTATAAAGTCCACTATACCCTTGGTATTATCATCACAACAAGATTTGACACTTAGAAAGGTCAAACAATGCTAAATGTAAATTCTGTCCAGACTTGGACATAATTCAACTACTCAATTCAAAAATCCATAATTGGAGTCTCAATCATCCAATTCAGGTGCTCCCAGACTTTTTAGAAAGCTAGTAGAATTGTCTATAATTCATTTATAAACATATCAAGTTAATTCAATGCATATTAAGGTCAAAAGACACGAGAAAGGCTCTGCTGTACAAATTTGGACAGATTCAGAGATCACACTTAAAACAGCTGTAACTTAACTTGTAGATCTCCAAAAAAAATTAATCCAAAATTTGTTGAAACGATTCAGAAAAGTACTACAACTTCTTTATAATTTATAATAAGTTATTCGAAGTTTAAATTGGGCAAACAAGATCAGCTTCGAAATCTATACAGGATCTGCATAGATTTCAAGACTGGACTTGAGAAAATCATAACTCTCAAACTACTAGACCTATCTATGGTCATGAAATGTTTACACAAGTAAGATAAAGAAGTTGGCTACAACTTTTATATATATAACATCTCTACAGAAAAGATGGTTTACTTCATTGAACTAGCTGCATAACTAAAACTGGTCATGCAGTCCCAATAGCAAGCAATAGATTTTATCAGGTTCATTACTCTTCTAAGATTAAGCGTTCATTGAAAGACTAATAACTTTAGGTTCTTCATTACGAGACACCTAGAACAAATATAAGTATAGAAGCAATATGATAACTTTTTAAATCATTTAAGCCTAATCTCACATCATGCAAACAAGAATCAATTTAAGCATGTTATGTCTGCCCACATATTCATCCAAGCACATTCTATACATGATATCATAACTCCCTGCAGCTAACAAAATTTTGCAAATATAAACTCATTGAAAAGATTATAACATTCCCTAGAACTTTTATTATAATGAGTGTCTCGGAATTGGTTTCCAAACCGATAAAACAATGCAACTCTTTTGTTGCAAAACTGATAGGATTGAAACAATGGACAACTAAAATTCAAAAACCTATAACTCCTGCTATACTCAACTAAAACTACAACGAACACGCGTTGGAAAAGTTTTGAAAATTGTCCACGACTTTTGCAATAAAGTTGCACCCAAATTTATCCTTATAGCCCTCAACTCTGCATGACCTACAGCTAAACTCACCCTGAGATACTGCACATTAGAGATTCGACTTATATCCGGGCAACCACCTCTCCAAATCTATTTAACAGACAGTTACAAGTAAATACCCATTAAAAAGGTACTGAGAAGACCTACAAGTTTTGCTTAAAGAGAATTCGCAAATTTGTGCTCTGCAACTATCAAAACGCGGTCGATTTATTGGTGATTATAACGACGCCTAAAGTTCAGACACAACAGTGCAACAACTTCAGAGCAACCTAACTCCAATTATATGCAATGAGAATTAGAAACCCATACTCTTTGAAAAGATCATGAAATTACTAAAACTTTCATAATCCACAAAGACCAAATTATACCGTCTTCAATGTCTACTCTTCCGTACAAAATTAAAGACTCACTCTGCTAGAGACACCAACAAAGATGTTTTAAGAAACCCATATCTCTCAAATGTTTAGACCAAACATGGTGATTAAGCATCCTATGGAAAGATGAAGAAACATACTACAAAACATTCTAGATAAGTGAAGCCTGATTCAGCCTCCAACTAATTTAAAATGCCTCCCGAAACCAAACAACACATTATCAACAATAAAAAAACAATATAAAATGAAACCCAAGTCATTGGCAGGTGCAATCAACACTAGGATTTTCCACTACCAAACTGGGATGCAACTCTACAAGTCTTTAAATAACACTCTACCAAATAGGTTAGAACACTAAGCACAACAATCAATGAATTCAACAACCTCGTTTGTTAATGCCACTAAGGTCAAACATCCATGTATCGACAATGTATGAAACACCTGACATACCCGTCTCCAGCACTATAAAACATGGTTGTTATTACACTAGAATCCAACTACTAGAAATCTCCAAAACTATTCTGTTGACGTGAAGCAAATGGTGCTCATGTCATATAACATCTTTTTCTCCTCTCAAAAGAGATAAAATTTGCAATACTCATAAAGCAATGGGGGGATAACAACAAGAAAAACTAATGTACTTGTTGACACAGACTCATGCAAAAGCTTCATAAATAATACTTTCCACACTAAAATAATAACACAATACTATGCTCAACAGGAGTAATTAGACTTCAATAAGACAATCCACCTAACCAAACTACCTTGATTAACCTCACATACAACAATACCTCCTATTATTGCACTAGAACAATTTGTACCTAGTGATGTCATAGGATGAATTCAAAGTAGTAGACATACATGATCTATCAAACCATCATTCATATATTAAAAAAATCTCCATCTGATGCAACAACCACATCATTATAGAGCTAGATGACTAACAAACCTAAGCAACTTCCAGTTAAACATTGACTTTGTTTAAGATAAAGCGGTCCAAATAATAATTCAACAAGCATGCATAGAGAACTGATCATATAAAAAACTACCATATATCATCGGCGATTAAAAACAATATAAAACGGGTTGTCCATATCGTCCACATGACTAGCCTCCAACAAATAAAAATTATGCATAACCTTTTTGGCTATAGAAACAAACCATAGAAGGAAAACATGCATGCCTCTTCAACTATAATATTGACATAAAATCCACTTGAAATCACCCTATTTATTATTAAAGATAAGGTTGCACACAATAAGAAAACCTATCATGTAAACATGGTTGAACTTATCTATCCACGTCATCTTACAAATTCACTTGAGTTCTACCAGTCTCAAGATTTCATAGACAGTACAACATTGCCTTTGCTCTATGGAGACAAACCTATTGTACTCTAAGATCAAGTTGGCAAGTAGCCACACTAGCCAAAAAAAGTGAGGTGTAAAGCACTACACCCATGGAAATATTAAATTGATAAGTTGGGTTGTAACCCAACAGTCAATCAAACTCAACAACACCATAAAACTACATTGTATAATGTTTTCACACTACACCAAGTCGGATTAGATCCTCTATACACAAGCTCAATAAACAATCGGTCCTACAAGTACTAGAACCCAAGAATCCTTTTGGGGAAAAAAACATCCACAGTCAAGCATATATAAATATATGATGGTAATAGCTCAAAGATTAGTAAACATTGCATCCCCAAAAAAACATCATGACGATATGTATATAAAACAAGTACATTAGTAGCTTCACTTGCATAATAATTTCAATAACAACCACATCAAGAAACCAATATTAAATAGAAGTAACATTTCATATCAAGCATTACGTCGTTAACGACATACCCCATCAAACCATAAAGGGATTTGGAGTAAGGAAATTCTAGTCATCTATACAATAAAATACTAATATGAAAGATATATGTTGGGGACTTGTTCTCAAATGCTAAGAGTTAAGAACAAGGCAACATAAAAAGTGTTAAATGTTAAAGTCCTTCGTCCTTCGAAACATTATGCCCCTTCGGGAAATAATGAGTTTCGGACGAAGGTCATAAGGGACATACCTTCGTAAATATAACAAGTAATGACGAAGGATTCATATAAAGCACGAAATATAATATAAACAACATAAAATCATTTCTATTTTATTAACATGGAAAAATAGAAATGATTTCAAATTACAAATGTACCTTCAGTCCTGAGAGAAGGTAAAAAGTACAAGCGTGACGCAAAAGCAAATGCCAAGTCAGCGTGAACAGTACGGGAGTACTGTTCATCTATTTATAGACGCGGAACGTAGCCCACGTAAAATTACATCCATGTCCATTACATTTGTTAATGACTTATGGAAATCTGTCAAGGCCCACGTAGTCTTTTCATCTTTAAGTCGGTTCCCCTTTCTGCTATCGCGACGAAGCTTCCCTGCGCACAGCTTCGGCTGTGCACCATCCTTCGTAGAGCTTGGTAATCAGCTCGTCCTTCGTCTGGTTCAGGCTTCGTCCTGACCGTGCTTCATGTTCATAATTCTGAGTCCGAAGATACCTGTTCACATAATCCACTTGGAAAACATTGTCAAATCATGTTTTTGAGGACCTTCGGAGGACGAAGGCCCCCAACAGTAGCCCCTCGCAATATTAATTTGTTAATAATAAATTCAGATTGCGATATGGACGAAGACCTTGAGCCGAAGGTCCGAAAAAACACCTTCCCTTTGCTAGAATAGCAACATTCACTGACAAGTGGGGTCTTTCAATTTTCAACGCCCTGGGGGTATAAATAAGATCATACCGCAAACTTATTTGGTACGCACACTTGCCATCTGCTTCGGCCCACTAAATTTTTAGCTCTTGTGCACTAAGATTTGCTGGTCTTTTTGATTTTGAAGCTTCGGCCTTAAAAACAGTTTTTTAGCGTTTCCGAAGATGTCTGATAGTAAGAAGATCGCTGCCGAGACGAAGCTGAGCCTCGACGAAGAGAAGAACTTGGGGTTCCTTATAGCGATGGCGGAAACCAACACAGAGAAAATCACCAAGGAAATTCTTGAAGGTTTGTCCGAAGATACTGATGACAGCGACAGTTTTGATGTAGAAAGTGGTGGGGAAGAATCCGAAGATCGACCATGGCGACCAAGTCACACGGTTTTCGGGAAAACTACTATTAAGCAGAGCCATATTGATAATATGAGGGGGCGGTATTTTCGAGATATATCTATTGTGAGAGCTGACGCTGGAGAAAAGACTTCTCCCACCCCCGAAGAAGATGAAGTTGTAATCTTTCGAAGCTTTCTCAAGGCTGGGCTTCGATTCCCCCTGAGCGACTTTGTTGTTGAGGTACTGAAAACATTTCAAGTCTACCTTCATCAACTTACTCCTGAAGCTATCATAAGAATGGGGATGTTTGTCTGGGCTGCAAGAAGCCAAGGTTTAGAACCAAATGCTAAAAGTTTTTGCAACATTCATGAGTTGTTATATGAGACGAAGCCCTGGGGAAAAGAACAATATCACAACAATTTTGGGTGTTACAGCTTCGGTGCCCGCTCCGGGTCAAGCCACCCTGTGCCAACTTTTCGGAAGAGGTGGCCCGGAGCCTGGATGACTGAATGGTTCTATGTAAAGAATAACTTAACAGCGCAAGAAAATGTCAAGAGTATCATTATGCGCCCCATCTGGCAACGCTTCGGACTCCGAAGGCCGAAGGTTGAAATGGATGAAGCGGCCGAGGAATGCCAAAGGGCCTTCGGCGCAATCTGCTCTTTCATTGGGACAAGGGACTTGGTCCAAGAGCATATTGCCTTCAGGGTGTGGCCACTTGCGGGAAAGTGGGAGATGCCGAAGGAGAGCATCAAAGAGTCCGACGAAGGCAGATTGGTCAGACTGAAATACACATTCAAATATGCAGATAAATTTGTTGAACCTGATGATGACTGGTTGAAAAGCATTGAAACATTAAGTGACGAACTGCTTGGGGCATATTCGAAGGTCGAGAACACTGCGTTATCAGCAGCCTTCGGAGGCCGAAAAAGAAAAGGCTCAACCGGGTATTTGACGCAGTCGGGTTTGTCTACCCTGACTACCACTATCCGGTATTGAGTCGCAAAAGGAAAAATATTTCTACTGCGGCAGAAGCTACCACGAGTGCTACTAATGAGCCAGTGCCGCAAAGGAAAAAGATAAAGGTGCTCACTCACCGAGCACGTTTTATTGAGCCGGCCACAGTGCCAGAATTTATTGGTGAAATCTCTTTGGCCTCTGAAGCTACAGAACCAGCTCCAGTGCCGAAGATGGGAGAAAGGACTGAAGCGCTTTCAGCAGAAAAAGCAGAGAAACCGAAGGTTGAAGAGCCAAAAATATCAGAAATCTTAAGTCCTTCGGTAAATGTCGAAACAATAAAAAATCAAAAGGGGCCGTCGGTGACCCCGAAAAGAAAAAGAATGGTAAACGTGCTAGATGTTTTGGAGACAATTAAGTCTTCAAGCACAACCCCAAAGAAGACTATTGAAGTTGCTGAAGTGTCTAACGAAGCTGTAGTTGCTGAAGCTTCGAAGCAACAACCTGAAGCTAAGGCTGGGCCTTCAGAGCCCACCAAAGAACAATCCTTGAAAACAAAAATATCAGAACCAAATTTGGTTGAAGAAATTGACACTGCCGCCCCCGAAGCTCCTGCCAGCATACGCGATTACATCGTACGACATGCTTCGGGGAAGAAATTATCTGAAGAAGAGACTTACGAAGCCAACTACTATGCCAGAGAACTAAAATATCCGAAGGGGGCAGTAGTGTTTAACGGGACAAATGAAGATGACTTCCTGTACTGCCTTCCTGATAATAAAGAACTATCTGTCTGCCGAGAGATGGCTAGAAGTATGGGATTCCTGAAGCTCGAAGCTGGGTTATGCGCTATGACGAAGGAAGATCTTGCGGATAGTCTTGCATATAATAGCCTGAAGGTTTGGGAATTAGACTTTTGAAAAAAATTTACAATACGTAATTCATTCCTTTATTCTTATATGGACTCTTTTTTTATAGGGTTTAATCCTGAGCAACGCATTGAGAGCACAAAAGAGTGCCGAAGATGAGAGTTATGAAATTGCATTCAACAATCTACGATCAGAAGTTATAAAACTGAGAAACGAAGCTCTAGAAAAAGATAAAATTCTGGTTACACTAGTAGACAAGATAAAAAAGGACGAAGCTGCTACAAAGATTCAGGCCGAAGCTCAGAAACGCGAAATTAAAGATCTTCAGAAATAATTGGCCCGGGCGAAAGAAGAACGTGTGCTTGAGGAAACAAAACGAGAACTTAGTGATCATTTGGTCAATAATTTAGAGTTAAGTGTTAAAGAGCTTCGTGCATCTCAGAGGAAATGCTATGTTAAATCTGTAGAATGCGTCAAAAAGATAAAATCCAGTTTCGCCAGCGTTGGCGCCTTTTCTAGTGAAGAGAATTTTCCAAGAGGCAATCCCGAAGGTCCACTGGACTGGATCAGTCACGAAGCAGAAGCCTTCGAGGAAATCCTGAGCAGCCGCGGTGACATCTGCGCTTTTTCAGGCGCCAGAGGAATTGCTGCTATTTTGGAGAAAAAAGGTTGTGAACATATAAAATCCTTAGCTCAGTCCGAAGCTGCCCTGTCCTCTGAAGACATCAAAGATCCCTCGACCGAAGCAAGCATGGTTGGCGGTAAATTCTTCACTGATATCTGGGACAATGGCGGCCGAGAAATGGCGCAAGAAATAATTCAAAGAAGTGAAAAAGGCATCCATGATGCTAGGAAAGTGGCAGAAGCTGCCGAAAGAAGTACAGAGCCCGAAAGGCAATTAGGTATTAATTAGTCGTTCTTATTGTGTTGTAATTTTTATTTCAAACTTTGCTCACGATGTGTAATAGTAATGAAGAAATGTTCTCTTCCCTCAGAAGCTGCTGGATCGACTGCCGACCCTCACACAAAAGGAGATGACGAGATTAAACGAATGGCCGAAGCTATCATGGATAAAGTTGTTGATCAACTTCTAAATGAGGCCGCCGAAGCAGTACTAAGAGAAGACTAAATGTTATTAGAAAAAACATTGGAAGTGTGATCTCTGTAATATTTTGTACATTTGAATGTAATATACAAGTCTCTTTTCATTATTCAATTCTTTACGATGCATGAAATTCTACATACATACCATTTTTGAGCCTTCGGCGAAAAAACACCTTCCCTTCTTTTCATGCTTCGTGAAGAAAACATTCTTCGTTAAAACTGTTCTGATAAATCACATCCATGCTTCGTGTAAACATTCTCCGAAGCTATACAATTTTGATATTACTCTGATGAAGCTCATCCATGCTTCGTAAAAACATTTTCCGAAGCTATTTTCCGAAGATTATCATTGTATTCCCTCGTGACTTTACACAATTTGCTCTTTCTCAAAGCATCCTTTCGAAGGTTGATACTGTGTCCCCTTCTTTTGCCATATGCAACATGATGTATGATGCTTATGCTATGCAAAATGATGTGATGATGTTATGTTATGCAAATGACGTTTGTTCCGAAGATACACACAAAATATCTTTATAAGCTCTGCATTCCCTTAGGAACGTCTTTGGAGCTTCTTCGCCTTTTACTTAGACGGTATAAGCTCTGCATTCCCTTAGGAACGTCTTTGGAGCTTCTTCGCCTTTTACTTAGACGGTATAAGCTCTGCATTCCCTTAGGAACGTCTTTGGAGCTTCTTCGCCTTTTACTTAGGCGGAATCAGCGTTGACTTTTCGCTGTATGCTCTGCATTCCCTTAGGAACGTCTTTGGAGCCAAAAACTTACACTGCGCTCCCTTTGGAACGGCTTTTTTGTAACTTCAGCAACTTACTCTGCATTCCTTAGAACGACTTTTTGTTGCTTCGAAGGATTTTTAATAATTCGAAGGCCCTCCTTATTACCGCAAATTTTTAAGCTTCAGCAACTTAAGCCTGTGGAGAAGATAGGTTTTCCTCATAACCAACCACGAAATTACTATATGAAAACTGAAATGTTCTTTATTACACAGAAAATAGAACTTAAACGGAAAAGACTGCTATCAAAGTAGGATATATGTCAATAAATGTGCTTCGACTCTAGCACAGTACTATTGACTGTGCGAGCTTCAGATTGCTCTCTGAGATCCCTTTGGTGCGGAACATATTGGCTCCCTTCTGGCTGTTGGCCTTGTTGCAGCGGAGGTGGGGGCGGGGGCTGTTGCCATGAAGCTTGAGGTTGACTCGCCGAAGCTACGGAAACTGCAGGGTGGTTGCCCACATATTCCGGGATGTAAGGCTGATGGTACGAAGCAGTATGCATGACCTGCTTCGGCTGTCCCTATTGCGCTGCAGCTTCTGCTAGCTCCTTTTGTTTCTGGATGGTGACATGGCACATCCTGGTGGTATGGCCCTTGTTCTCACCGCAGAATAAGCAAAATGTCCTCCTTGGTTGATCTCCAAATCTCCCGCCGAAGCCCCTGGCGCCTCTGCCTCTTGGAGCTGGTGGCCGAAAGAAAGTTTGCTGTTGCCCCGAAGCCTGTGAGGAGCACTGCGGCCTGTTCTGCTGACTCCCCTTGTCATCATTTTGAGTGGAGTTGTGGATGGACCTGACATGCCTCGGATAGAATCTTCCCCCGAAGCCCCTGGTCATCTCAGAAAATCTGAAGGCCTCCTCCCTTCTTTGGCGAAAGTCATTATCAGCACGAATGTACTCGTCCATCTTTTGGAGCAGCTTCTCCAGAGTCTGAGGAGGCTTCCTAGCAAAGTATTGGGCTGCAGGTCCAAGACGAAGCCCCTTGATCATGGCTTCGATGACAATTTCATTGGGCACCGTTGGTGCCTGCGCCCTCAAACGCAAGAACCTTCTGACATACGCCTGAAGGTATTCTTCATGTTCCTGAGTGCACTGGAACAAGGCTTGGGCAGTGACCGGCTTCGTCTGAAATCCTTGAAAGCTGGTTAACAACATATCCTTCAGCTTCTGCCATGAGGTGATAGTTCCTGGTCGAAGGGAGGAATACCAGGTCTGAGCAACACTCCTGACGGCCATAACGAAAGACTTCGCCATGACTGTAGCATTGCCCCCATACGAAGACACTGTTGCTTCGTAGCTCATCAAGAACTGCTTCGGGTCTGAGTGGCCGTCGAACATGGGAAGCTGGGGTGGCTTATAGGATGGAGGCCAAGGTGTAGCCTGCAGCTCAGCGGACAAAGGAGAAGCATCATCGAAAACAAAAATTTCCCTGATGGAAATTGTCATACCAGTCATCTTCGTTGACGAAGCCCTCCTGATGAAGGTCTTTCTGCTGAGGCCTTCTGTTTTGCTCATCGTGAGTAAGATGGCGAACTTCCTCAGAGGCTTCGTCTATCTGCCTTTGCAACTCAGCTAGCCGGGCCATCTTCTCCTTCTTCCTCTGCACCTGTTGATGTAGCATCTCCATATCCCTGATTTCTTGGTCTAGCTCTTCCTCCTGAAGCGTCGGGCTGACGGCCTTTCTCTTCTGGCTTCGGGCCTCCCGAAGAGAGACGGTCTCCTGGTTGTGGTCCAGCGGTTGCAGTGCTGCAGCCCCAGCCGCTGAAGCTTTCTTCGGTGCCATAGCGAAGGTCTACAGCTTCCGAAGGTGTTCAAAAAACTCGAGGTGGAAGTGAGTTCACCGGAGGTGGGCGCCAATGTTGGGGACTTGTTCTCAAATGCTAAGAGTTAAGAACAAGGCAACATAAAAAGTGTTAAATGTTAAAGTCCTTCGTCCTTCGAAACATTATGCCCCTTCGGGAAATAATGAGTTTCGGACGAAGGTCATAAGGGACATACCTTCGTAAATATAACAAGTAATGACGAAGGATTCATATAAAGCACGAAATATAATATAAACAACATAAAATCATTTCTATTTTATTAACATGGAAAAATAGAAATGATTTCAAATTACAAATGTACCTTCGGTCCTGAGAGAAGGTAAAAAGTACAAGCGTGACGCAAAAGCAAATGCCAAGTCAGCGTGAACAGTACGGGAGTACTGTTCATCTATTTATAGACGCGGAACGCAGCCCACGTAAAATTACATCCATGTCCATTACATTTGTTAATGACTTATGGAAATCTGTCAAGGCCCACGTAGTCTTTTCATCTTTAAGTCGGTTCCCCTTTCTGCTATCGCGACGAAGCTTCCCTGCGCACAGCTTCGGCTGTGCACCATCCTTCGTAGAGCTTGGTAATCAGCTCGTCCTTCGTCTGGTTCAGGCTTCGTCCTGACCGTGCTTCATGTTCATAATTCTGAGTCCGAAGATACCTGTTCACATAATCCACTTGGAAAACATTGTCAAATCATGTTTTTGAGGACCTTCGGAGGACGAAGGCCCCCAACAATATATGAACCCATACCCTTCCTATATGTGCAAGTGTTTCAAATTTATCTTCAAATTGCGTAGAATCTAAAGCCTATCCTCTGATACCAACTGTAACACTCCGGGTTCCACAAACAACCTGGAATGCTACTGAACTACACTTCTGACGTCCATATATAAAATTTTGGCAGCATCCCCTTTGCAAGATTGCATAAAAGAGGGGCAACAGAGTATAAACATATATCATGACTAAAACATACTAAGTATTATTAATCGGCTAGCAAGGAAAGATAAACATACGACCTGAACTGAATTAACCAGTGCGCACGACCATATAAAGAAAACAAACTTCCTTTGACAATAAGTTTCTAATTAAATCATGGCTGCGCCTGGGCAACATTATTGTGAGAGTAAAAGTGGACGTGCTGCTACTCCCCTCATTCCCAACATGTATCAAGTACCTGCATTGAGTAATGCAAGAGTGAGATGAAACATCTCAGCAAGTAAAATAATATCAAACAGTTTAACCACATAAGAACATTGTTTTACCACCACTTGATTCCACAACCTTCTTATTACGAAGGTGCAGCATGTATACAACGTACAACACACCTAGTTACCACACCTCGCAGGTAGAAACCACAATAGTAACATAGTAATGTCACACTTCATATATTCCTCATGAGTGCAAATGTCTGCAAATGCAAGGATGACTTCTGCCTTCATACCACTAAGGATATGAAGCCGCATCGTACCACTCCTTGGGCAACGTACGATGCTAAAAATGTACCGGTACGGTCGGACCATAAGATCACGACATAACTTCAAAATGCAAGATGGATGATGCGATGTGCATGTCATGCCTACAACACTTCATATAACATGATTCAAAAAGATACTTCAACTTCATCCAAGATGGGAATCAACCACATATATCATTACCAAATTATGATCATCCACAATATTAGACAATTGAGAATTAATACTTCCAAACAAATAAACTTCATCATAGAATTCAATGATTAACATCATTAAAACTTATGCATACTCAATGATAGGGAATAGGATGCAAACCAAACGGTAGCAACCACCACTGTATTTACTTGCCTTTACTGGAAGTTCGGGCAAATCCCTAAGTACGATCCGGAAGTCCACCACCTGTTTTTGACACCCAACTTAGTGCACCAATTTCACATAATCAGGCTCATAAGCGACGCCGCACCTACGCACAAACTCAAACCCTGCCGCGGGTTACATCTCTCCCTACACCCACCAAATTGCCGCGGCGCTGCTTAATAATTTCATAACTTCAAATTATGACAGCAGTGGTAACAAACAAAAACTCCAGAGGCATATACATAAAATTCCCCACAAGTTTTGTATACAATTTATAATTAAATTCCAATATCTAATTAGCCCAAAATAGTCCACAAGATGAACCCTGTAATCTGTTTTTCTTTGTCTTTTGGACAGCGACATACCCGGATTCAAACAGCGATATCTTTTAAAATATAATTCCAAATCAAGCTTATAAGTACTCATTGGAAAGATAAGACAAATCCCTACATGATTATCATACTGGTTAACACTAATTACCCACGAAAAATTCCCAGAAACTGCTAATACCACTGCTGTTCACCCACCTAAAAAATCTGTTTTTTCTTGGACAGCAACATAACCGGATTCAAACAACGATATCTCCTAAATTATAACTCCGAATCGAGCGCATAAGTACTTGTTGGAAAGATAACATAAAGCACTACATGATTCTCATACTGATTAACACTAATTACTCCCGAAAAATCCCCAGAAACTGCTAATACTGCTGCTGTTCATCCCCTGAAAAATCTGTTTTTTTGGACAGCCACCTACCCGGTTTCAAACGGTGATAACTTTTAATTTATAACTCCAAATTGAGCGCATAAATACTCGTTGGAAAGGTATGCCAAAGTTCTACATGATTCCCAAACTGATTCCCCTTAATTCTCCACGAAAAATGCCCAGAAATCACTAATTCTGCTGTTGTTCGTCCACCCCTTAAAATTCTGGACAGCCCTTCTAACAAATCGTACACGCAACATCTAAACAATTGGATTGCCGCATAAAATGAACAAGAGATAAACACAAAAATCACCTTAGGTTCTCCCCCTTTTCTTCCTCCCTTCCTCCCTCCACCTAAAACCGTTGAAGATTTGCACCACGCGACGGAGATCCGAGCGGCAACGAATGGCACCATGGGAGGAGGAGATGGGGGGGGGCTAGGGTTTGATGTGTGGCTGCAAGTGCTTGAGAAAGGAGGAGATGGGAGGGGGGCGGCCAAGAGGGTAGGGGAATGGGGGGGCGGCTGCACAAAGAATGGGGGGGGGCTAGGGGGAGGGCGGCTAGGGTTATGGGGGTTAGTGGGCCGAAACAAGATTTGCGGCCCAACACGCCCACGTGACGGCTCCCGACCCCGATACAAGCGCCTAACCAAAGAAATTCTGCTGCCCTAATGGTGAATGTTTTTCCTCAAATTCCAAATTCCCAAAACACAACCATCGAAAGAGAGAAAAAAAACAAAAAAAATACCCTCCAACTTCTCTTCTTTGCAAACCGGGTGTCACACTCACCAAGGTCGTTCTCTTGCTCCCTGGGGGCCATAAATGCACAGACCCAGTCCACCACTTTGCCGTGCGCTGCATCTTCCCCTTGCCACTCCTTGCTGCCGAGCCGTGCGCTGGGTATCGGCTACCGGTCCCGGCTCCAAACGCACTAGCCACAGCCACAATGGTTGAGCGCAGGGAGAGATCCAGAGGGAATAAGATGGCCGCCTAGTGCTTCGGTGCCGCGGGCCACACTGTGCGGGAGCGGAGAACTGCCTCGGCATGGATGGTAAGGCACCCATGCGACCTTACCTGTCTTCCTATTTTGCCTTGCTGCGCTGGATTGTAGTCATCGGGGTTATTGCTGCCCTCATCGGCTGGGCGCAGCCGCAGCTTACGGGCTCCACCACAGGTTCTGTCCACGTCGTTACTGGGACACCCACCGGCGGTGATACGCAGGATCACGCTCGCCCGTATAGGTTGCTTCTTCGGCTCTGGTTGGTCGCGGCCCTAGGGCAGGCGCGGTGTCATTGCCAGCCGAGCCGGAGGTAGGAGATAACGTCGTTGCCGTCGATTCCCGATCAGTGGCCTAAATATAATCTAGCGTCTCCCCTTCGCCGATGAGTCATGAGCCGTAGATCTTGGAGTGAGTGTCTAGGATTAGTCCACACATACCGGTTCGGCTGAACCCAGGTGTTACTTAGGGTTTCTTCTCAGTACTAATCTCAAGACCATTATCACATGTAAATCAAATTGAGCAAAAGACACCAAACTTGAGAAGCAAAACGTTAATTAAGACTTTTTCATCTCATGGATCATACCTTAACCATATCATGCACCTTAAAGTGAGAAAAATGCCTAAACCCTAAAATAACCCTAATTAAGCCATTTAAGTGCAAAAGGGAAAATTTGTAAAAAGGCAATGAAAAATATGAAATCATGGCTTGAGCCAATTATAAAAGTTGACATACACTTAATAATCTACAAAAATTAGTAGGAGAGTTTGGCCAAACGAATTTTTCAAAATCCCAAAAAAGGCCATTCAATTGGAGGCTCTCTATAGAAATCTGAAATTCAGATTTTTGAATTTCAGCACCTCACTCAGAACTCGAGCGCGTTCACCTTGACCCCTAACTAAAAACCCTAGGCTCCCATTGACAAAGTTGTGCTAAATTAACCCCTCTGCAACATGTGTGAAGATGGCATTGGGATTCAGGCCCTAGACACGTCAAGTCGAGGGTTTTACCTCGGGTTCACACCATGAGACAAACCCTACTAGAGCACCCCATATCTTCGGTTCCAGTCAACAAAATCTGTAGGTCGCCACACACAAATGACAAAGGAGAGTCTGGTGATGAGATCTCATAAAGGGATCATGGCAATAAAATCACAAAGATCTGGAGCCAATGTGCGCCTG
Organism: Zea luxurians; assembly: GCA_029449295.1. NCBI lineage: Eukaryota > Viridiplantae > Streptophyta > Magnoliopsida > Poales > Poaceae > Zea > Zea luxurians. Next base: position 2,536,690 of record JAOPSE010000005.1, on the reverse strand, counting down.
AAAACGACCACTCCGAGCGCTGCCTCGTGCTCGACGCCATGCCTAGGAGGCCGAGCACGCACTGGTGCTCCTCCACGCACGCCCCGAGCGCATGTCAGAGCGGCCCTCGGTATGCTTGCTCGCACCTATAAAGCCACCCCCGGACGCGCGACACTCCACTTTGCACTTGCCCTCACTGTCCTGACCCAGCTCTTAGCTCCGGCGAGCTCTATGTCGCCCGCCCGAGCCACCCGAACACCAGCCACCACGGCCAGCCATTTCTGTAGACACCTAGCCTCACTCGAGCCCCATGACAGCTTCCCCATGGAGCCATAAAGCTTCTTCAAGCGAGAATCGAGACCCTGCCTCATCGAAGCAGCGGGATCGCCCTCGGCGGACTTCGGCTACCCGCCACCGCACGTAGACTGGGCTACGAGGTAAATCATTTTCCAATTGCTTGCGCCTACAACCTCCCTAGCCTCCCGTGGAGCTCCCCAGCTCACTAGATTGAACTATGTTGTCGTGGTTAGGCCGGAATCCCCGTCGCCGACGAGCTTCCCCGCTTGCGCACGAGGTCCGACTAGCTCCGGCCGTCCCCAACGACAACCCACACACCGACGTGACCGCCATGACCTCCCCCACGTCATCGACCACTTCGCCGGAGCTATTTCGCCGCCGGTGAGTCTCGCCACCGTAATCTTTGCCGCGGGTACTGTTCCAAGAACCCAGGGACCATGGATTAGATTAGGGTAGATCCTAAGGGGGTTTTCGCGCTGTCAGTCACACTAGTGAATAGTGCCATGGGGTCCTAGATGTAATAGAAACAGTGAAGGAAACCAGGGGTCTCAGCGCAAACTAGTGATTCCTTCGATTTTGAATTAAACTTTCAATAAATAACATCAGTCAACTTCAAAATGCATAACTTGAGTTTTATACATCAAAAATTGGTCAAACCAATTTTGCTAGGTTCTAAAAATTATGAACTGTCAAACAAAAATATTGAACTTCATGTTTTATGTACTAATTTTTAGAGTTTGAATTTAAATTAGAAAACTAGCCAAACCTTATTAATATAGAGAAAATAGAAATACTCCTATACTGGACTGGAGAAAAATTGTGGAGATACTTACCTAGCATATACACTGTTTAAAAATAATGAACACCCCATTATACAAAAATGGACCAGAGATATCCATTAAAGGCTATTTCTGCCCAAACTTTAGAAAAATGAAAAAAGGGATAGAAAATAAAAACCAGAGAGTGGCCATATTTTTCCTATAATGCCTAAGTGATATAGATCACATGAAAAATATATAAAACCCTAGTTTTGTGTAATCTAAGATTATAATTTTAATTAGGCATTAAGAAGTCAACAAAGGCCATTGTTGAAAAATATTGGGCACAAGCAATAATAGCAAGAAAATTTCAGTAGACCTCTAACCACTAGTATACCACTGCAAAAATGGTAACACCCCAAACCATCACAGTAAGTGAGTTAAACAAATAGAACTTGGATTTAGCCAATACTTCAAATAAATCAAAAGAAAGACTAAAAATGTGAAACAGTGAGCAACCCAATTTTTACCTAAATACTTATAATGTAAACCACCAGAGAAAAATATGAAACTAGGATAAAAACAGGATGTAATACACCCCACTCCCTACCCCATGAAAAATTTGGTATCATTGGCTAAAATTTGGTACAAAGTCTTATTATTACTCCTAGATGCCAGCAAAAATAAACCTTAGGGAAAAATATACTGTTAGAGGAGAGTTGTAGTTCAAAATACTCCCTTTGCCCTAAATTTTAATATTTTTGTACAGAGAAAACCATTATCATTTTAAGCCTCAATTTTTTAGACTGAGTTATGCAAACCAGCGAGAAGCCACTGTAATGTTTACAGAATTTTTGTAAATTTCTAAATCAAAGTTGTAGTTCAAACCTACTCAAAGCAAAAGCCTAAGTAGGAAAAGGAAAAGAAAGGAGTAATGAAACACTAAGTTAAGTCATAGATAATTCCAGCTAGGAACCTTGATCACTCTGTACCAAGACCTTGAAGGATTTTGAGTACAACCTTAATCCAACTTCCTAAACTAACCATACCTATTTCTAATTACCAAGTATACCCCAAAAATCTAAAATAATGGAACTAAGACCTGTCCTGCTAACTTGAGTGTTTCACCTCGCCTTTCAATTATTAATCACATACCATTGCATACATATCTCTTATTCGTTGAATTCATTTAGATCGCAACCTTGCTGACGGAGAGTACGTGCTCATTCCCGAGCAAGGAGTTGTTCCAGAAGAAGTTCAAGAGCCAGCTCAAGAGCCTGCCACCGAGGATCTCCCCGCAGCCTCATCTTTTGAAGGCAAGCCCCGGTTTTATGCATAACCATTTATATATGCTACTTTACCACACTTAATGTTTGTAGGTTTGTAATGTGCACTTAAGTGTAGGAGGTTCTTGAAACCCTTAGTTGCATGAACTCATGATTCCTTTTGAGATGGATACTAGCATGCTAGGTCGTGTAGCTGCTTTGCTAATTAGGGATATCGGTAGAAGTCGAGTGATTTTTCTAGCACTCGCGCGAGGTCAGGCATTGATTGTATTCATCTTGATAACGGGATCTATGATGGTCTATGGACTTGGATCCAGGGTGGATGCCTTGTCTATGAGACAGAAATGGAATTAAGGATTAATGTGTGGTTACCTGAGTCAAGCGTTTGAACGTACTAGACACATGTCGGGAAATATGGTAACCGATAAACCTACTACCTGAGTGAACCTGCCCGTAGACTTTACTCCTCATTGGACTTGAGACGGGTTCTCCCATGCTAACTATGGTGGGTACAAGTGCGGCCGTTGCACGGCGGCAGCCGGGGACAATTGGAGCATTGAACACCAAGGCTGTGAGCCCTATTCTGTTGCCAGAGAATCGATGGGACGATTGATATGTGGGGACAGATTGCCCCTACATGTCGTGTGTCTAGGTTTACCTTGCAAGGATTAAAACTTGATTCGAATCGTCTGCTTCTCGCAGCTAATGAGACTACTTGACCCCTTGTACTGCATTGAGTAAAAAGTGAAATGAGGTTTTACTTGAGATAACATGTTGATTGTATTAAATGATTGTTACAATGGATGCTTATAAAGGAGCAAACTTAGCTAAATTAAATATACTAGAACTGGAAAAGCTAAAATTGTTTTTAGACTCAGCTAGTGCTTTTGGCAAATCAAACCCCTCAGCCAAACAGCTGCATGGTCTAGAGGTTGAGGAGTAGACTCCTCACACCGGGTAAGTCTAGCTGAGTATTAGTATACTCAGCCTTGCTTGTGGCATATTTGTTTCAGTTACGCTACAGGATATGGTTGATAGATGAAGACTTATATTATGAGTAGGTTAACCTTACTAGTTTGGATATTTTTTTAGTTGAGTTGTTGGATGAAGTATAGTGACATTAGTTAAGCAAAGTATTGTGTTGTTGCTGTGCTGTCAGTGCTCTTTGTGGAGTTTTTGGCATTTGTTCGATGAACTGTGCCGCACAGAATGTTATTGGCTTCTTGTTGGCTTTATTGCTCCATTAGTTCTGTAGACTTTCTCCCTTTTGTGGGGTGTAAAGAATGTTAGATTACATGATTATCTTTTTCATGACGTCAAGAACAAGGTTTAGGAAGATTAGGAGTTTTGTTTCAATAGAACGACTTGTTTCGTGGTGCTTTGATGTGAGGTGTTTGATCTTCTTATGCATTCATCTGGTGTGGATGTTTGACAATTGAATTAAAATGAATTGTTGAAGTTGGTAAGAGTTGTTCTTAGTGCATATTACCTCTTCATAAAAAGAGTGTTGTTTTAAGACATTGATCTTGATGTATAGTTGCATCCAAATTCAATGATAGCAAATCCTAGTGTTGATTGCACCTATGACAATGCCTTGGGAATTCATTTTATATTGTTTTATGATTGTTGTCAAGGTGTGTCATTTTCTTTGGTAAATTAGTCCGACTTAGAGGTTATTTCATGAAAAACTCTTTTCATGATCTCGTCAAGGCTACTAGTCTACTATATGAGTCTATTTAGGGTGTTTGGCCGAGTTTTACCGTTGGTGAATGTCTTGATTTATAGAAGTGGCTGAATTCGAGGACGAATTCTTTTAAGGGGGGTAGAATATAATACCCTAAAAACCAAACCATGTTTATAATCCTAATATGGTGTGTCCTACTGATGATCGGAGACCGTAGATGCATAGATATCGTCGAGACGATTCCGATCGACTACTAGTTTGCCTTGTTTGGAGTCTGAATGAGTTTTTTCAAGTGCCGGTCGATCTGAGCCATTGGATATTAGGATTGAGGGAGTTTTATTCTATTTATACCTCCCTAACCCTAGCAGCCACGTCCTCCCACCCTAGCAGCCATCCCCTTTTGTGCCTTGCCCAAGAGAAGAAAGGAAGAACAAGGGAGAGAAGAGAGGGAAGATTAGGGCACACAGTCGCCTGTCGTCGTCATCGTTCCTCTTCAAGAATTGGTTGGATTTCCTTTCCTCTCTCCATTGTCCCCACTTGATGGATGTTTTACCTTGTTTTGGATGAGTTTTAGGCCCTGCAATTAGCCCTTTATGTTGGATTAGATGGGAGATTAGATTTTTGATCTCGAAATTAGTCTCTGCAGAATAACAGATTCGATAGTTTTTGTTCATGACAGTTTTCCGTGGTCTTAGAGGCCTCAAAAAAAATAAAAAGTATATTTATGAGTTGTAGATAATTTAGATATCTTTCCGTGGCCGCGAAGAACACCTCAATCGGACATCAGATCAGAAAGTTATTGCAGTTTTATTATAGCAGTTTTTCAGTCTCATAATTCTGTGCAGAATCTGTTCTATTAAGATTTAGGCAATTTTATCTACAGAATTAAACCTTGGGCTTGTAAGAAAAGTTGTAGATAATTTCATAAGCTTTCCAGATTGTTAAAGAGTGCATTCATATGAATTATGAAACTCTAGTTATGTTTGTTTTACGGTGGCTGTTTCTGTTGGCCTGACAGAAATGAGCGGGTCTGTTCACTGGTAGGTTTCATCAAGTAAATGGCCGAATTGGCTCTCCCAGCTATGGAGACTTTTGTAGAGGGATAAAAGTTCTTACTTCCAGCAGAATTTCATGATTTTTGGTTGAGTAGTTAGTGAGATATCGAATTTTGAAAGTTAACTATGCGGCTGTCTAAAACAGATTCAGTCAGTTATCTTGTAATATGTTTTAGACTTATAGATGGCAGAATTTAATTATCTATTGAATACCGAAGTTGTAGAGTATTTTGTGTAGATACTTCTAGAGTATTTGTTTGATATCACCACTGTTATAATTTTAAAGATACAAAATTAACAAACAGCGCTGCTGTTGTTTGACATGTGGTTCACGGTGGGAGTCTTTTCACCAGGTCTTGGTTTCAAGCGTAGGAACGATTTGTTGATTGTTGGCAAATGTTTATGAAATATTTGTACTAAGTTTTATGCCCCGCAACAGGTGGTTATGCTCCGGATCATGCTTAGTACATTTTCTTCTTCGATGAAGGCAAGTGAATGTAGCGGTGGTTGCTACCATTTTGACTTGTTGTTTCATCGCCTACACTCTAATATTCAGAATCATCGAATTCTTTCGTAATTGAACTCTATGGGATGCTTTACTTGATTGTATTATATTGATGTTTAATCATATATTGATGATGATGATGATTCGAGTATGACCCACGAGATTAATTCACACTCTTGAAGGTGAATGAAGTATTATTTGAGGTTTGTATTGTATCTGAAGGTAAACGAAGTATTGTTTGAGGTTTGTATTGTATTTGAAGGAACTGAAGTATATTGATAAATGCAGCATGCCATATACATTGCATGATTCACTTGCATCTGAAGTTTTGTCGTGACCTATGGTCCGACCGTACCGGTACAACTTAGCATCGTACGTTGCCCGAGGAGGGGTACGATGCGGCTTGTATGAAGGCAGAGGACATATGCATTGCATTCATATGCATTCATTGAAGTGATATTTGCAGATGGTGTGGTTTTATACTCTAAGAGATATGAAGGCAGAGGACTTACACATTGCATTCCTATGCATACATTGAAGTGATATTTGCAGGTATTGTTGACGCAGGGAAGTGTTATACAACCTATTGTGGTCGTTCGAGGAAATGAGATGGCATTGGTTATTTTGGGACTATTGAGTTCTATATCTACAAGTATTTCTGATCTCAATTGTGATCCCTTTTAAAATGTTGATTAATTCAATTCTTTTGGTTTAAATATCTCGTCAAAATATTTTACTTGCTGAGATGTTTCATCTCACTCTTTCATTACTCAATGTAGGTACTTAATTCATGTTGGGAATGAGGGAAGTAGCAGCACGTCCACCTTCACTCTCATAATAACGCTGCCCAGGCACAACCATGATTTAATTAGAAACTTCTTGTCAAGGATGTTTGTTTTTAACTAGTCGTGCACACTAGTTAATTCAGTTTATGTCGTTATGGTTATCTTCCCATTGCTAGCAGATTATTAATGTCTAGTATGTTTTCTTATCATGATATCTGTTTATACTCTGTTGCTTCCATGTTTATGCAAATTTCCAAAGGAGATGCTGTCGAAATTTTATATATGAATGTTAGTTGTGTAGTTTAGTAGCATTTCAGGGTGTTTGTGGATCCTGGGGTGTTACAAGATGGTAATGCACCCACTGAGACTCTTCCCTGCCGAGAAGAGGGATGACCCCATGTGGTGCAACAGAGTGAGCCACGTGAAGGACGTATGGGCTATGCATCCAGACCAAGTTGGGAGGATCACTGTTCAGTGCATGAGCGCGATGTACTGCCTACAAGTCCTATAGAGCGACACCATGGCACACCTCACTAACCTTGCTTAGACTACTAAGATCACCCTCGACAATCGAGAGGACTTCGTGGTCGACTTGTCTTCAGAATTGGTGGAAAAAGACCTACAGGAGAAACAGTTTAGCCAGCGCATCGCGACCCTAGAGCAGCAGGTGGAAATCCGGGATAACACCAACGATGTCCTAGAGATCCAGCTCCATGATGTGCAGGAGGAACTTGAGGAAGCCAACAACCACCTGGAAATGAACCACCAGGATATGGACGCAAATGAGGCAGGAAGCGAGGGAGGGGAGGATCCCGAGGAATTAGAGCCAGCTCCTGGTCCCAATGCGACTCCCTCCGGAGTACCCCCTTCACCTGCATCCAGCGTCGTCTCTACCACGCAGGGTTGAAGGGTTAGTCGACATAATAGGAGGATAGGAACCCACGCGAGCTTAGTTGGCACAAATGTTTGGACTAGGCTTAAGGGTGAATCCCCTAAACTGTTGTAACCCGGGAAGGACTTTTATGAGTAATGAATGCAAGCATGTTATTCTCATTTGGTTTTAGTACTATGTTGTGGCATTTTCTTCTCATAATATAAAGGATTCTGTTGGAACCATGAGTCAAAATAACAACTGCGAAAATTCTATTTTCAGATGGTAGTTAGGCGGCGTCGCAGGCAGAACGAGCAGGTTCCCCCGCCACCTCCTCCAGCTCCCACGGTGCAGGAGCTAATGGCTCAGCAGAATGAGATTCTATGGCAGCTATTGCAGCGCCAGCCCCACCCTCAGTAGGATGGTGGAGGTCAGCCTTAACGTCCTCCGGCCGCAGCAACCTATCAGAGTTCTTGAGTATGCAGCCGCCCTTATTCACCAAGGCAGAAGATCCGCTAGACGCTGATGTGTGGCTAAGGGTTGTGGAGTCAAAGTTCCTGCTCCTCATGGGAGCTTGCCCTAACGACACGAAGACCCGCTTCGCCGCGCAGCAGCTACATGGACCTGCTAGGACATGGTGGGACCATTTCTATGCCATATTACCTGCTGACCATGTGGTGACATGGGAGGAATTCAAGACGGCTTTTAGAGGACACCATATTCTAGCGGGGATTCTGGATCGCAAGCTGAATGAGTTCTTGGCATTGACTCAGGGAACATGCAATGTGTTGCAGTATGCCTAGGCCTTCAACGACCTGTGCCAGTATGCAGGGTATCATGTAGATTCAGACAAGAAGAAGAGAGACCGTTTCTGCAGGGGACTCAACACCAAGCTGCGTTAGCGCCTCAACACTGTTCGGGCTGACAGCTTCAATGAACTGGTCAACCTTGCCATATCACAAGAAGACTTTCTGGGGCTGATCCCCATATCTTCCTTCGAAGCCCCTGTCGCCTCTGCCCTTAGAGCTGGTGGCCCGAAGGAGCTTTGCTGCTGTCCCGAAGACTATGAGGTATGCTGTGGCCTCTGAAGCTGGCTTCCTTTGTCGTCATTCTGACTAGAACTGTAGATTGATCTGACATGCCTAGGGTGGATTCTCCCTCTAAAGCCCCTAGTCATCTCAGAAAATCTGTAAGCTTCCTCCCTTCTTTGTCGGAAGTCATTGTCAGCCCGGATGTACTCATCCATTTTCTGAAGCAGCTTCTCCAGAGTTTGGGGAGGTTTCCTGGCAAAGTATTGAGCCGTAGGTCCTAGGCGAGGACCCTGGATCATGGCCTCAATGATAATTTCATTGGACACTGTGGGCGCTTGTGCTCTCAGTCGCAAGAACCTTCGGACATACGCCTCAAGGTATTCCTCATGGTCTTGTGTGCACTGGAACAAGGCCTGAGCTGTGACTGGCTTCATCTGAAAGCCTTGAAAACTGGTAACTAGCATGTCCTTGAGCTTCTGCCATGACGTGATTGTCCCTGGCCGAAGAGAAGAATACCATGTCTAGGCCACGTTTCGGACTGCCATGACGAAGGACTTTGCCATGACAGTTGTGTTGCCTCCGTATGAGGATATTATTGCCTCATAGCTCATCAAAAATTGATTTGGGTCCGAGTGTCCATCGTACATGGGTAGATGGGGTGGCTTGTAGGATTGTGGTCATGGGATAGCCTGCAATTCTACTGCCAGGGGAGAAGCATCATCAAAAGTAAAGGTACCATGATTAAAATCATTGTACCATTCATCTTTGTTGAATGAGCCCACTTGACGAAGCTCCCTGTGTTGGGGCCTTCGGTCATGATCATCTTGAGTAAGATGACACACTTCCTCAGTAGCTTCATCGATCTTCCTTTGAAGGTCGGTGAGCCGAGCCATCTTCTCCTTTTTCCTTTGCACCTGTTGGTGGATGATTTCCATGTCCCTGATCTCCTGGTGCAACTCCTCCTCCTGAAGTGTTGGACTGGTGGCCTTTATCTTTTGGCTTCTGGCCTCTCGGAGAGAGAGAGAGAGTCTCCTGGTTTGTGTCCAGTGGCTGCAGTGCAGCCCCTGGCGCTGTTATCTTCTTCGGCGGCATGACGAAGGTTGATGCTTTGCCGAATATTGTGGAAGTGAGTACACCGGAGGTGGGCGCCAATGTTGGGGACTTGTTCTCAAATGCTATGAGTTAAGAACAAGACAACACAAAATGTTAATGATTAAAGCCCTTCGTCCTCCGAAACATTATATCCCTTAGGATATAATGATCTTCAGACGAAGGTCGTGAAGGACGTACCTTCATCACCGCAGTATATATTAATGAAAGAAGAAGCATATGAATCATGAAAGACAACATGAATAATCACACAACATCTTAAACATATCTTTATTAAATCATCATAAATGAATATGAATAATATTGAATTACACTTGTACCGTAGGCTTGACAGAAGGCAAAAGTCCAAGTGTGACGCACGAATGAATACAAGTCAGCATGAACAGTACGGGGGTACTGTTCATCTATTTATATGCATAGGGCGTAGCATGTATGAAATTACATCCATGCCCTTCATGTTTACAATTGACTTAAGGACAATCTGTCGAGGACTAAATAGCCTTTTCCTCTTTAAGTCAGTTCCTTTTTCTGCTATTGAGCCGAAGCTTCCTCGCGCATAGCTTCAGAATTGATTCGACCTTCGTCCCGATCATGCTTTCCATATTGTGGACAGCTTCGTTCCAAGTCCAAAGGTTCTTGTACATATATTTCACTTGGAAAACATTGTTAATCATGTTTTTGTGGACCTTCGGAAGACGAAGGCCCCCCAACAGCGCAGATTAGATCGGATCCTCCCCGAACTGGTATGTGATAAACGGTGTGGATTTAAATATCAGGGACCCATTTGATTTGGATCGAACGACACTGTCCAAGCGCGACGAAGGGGTATGCGACTTTTTAATCACAGTCGCCAGCATCAAAACGGACGGCGATGGATCTGCTTCCCCACACCGACCTAGCTTGCAGCGGCACAGCCAGCCCCCACAGCGGAGAGATGGCCAGAGGTCAGTGAAACCACACAAACAAGCCCTAAATTCTAATCCACGGTGTGCAATATGTAATAAAGTACCTGACAAACTCAGGGGGAGGGTTCCTCACTGGTAGTGATTGAGCACCGGGGTCCAACCATGGAGAATCTTGGCCGGCGGCAGAGCAACAACTCTGGCCAGCAATCGCAAGGGTCTCGGTGGCGAAACTCCTAGGCTATGGTCACACACCCCTTCCCCAGGGTCTAAGCAAGCGCCAGGGCACGACAAACAAGGCGTGGCAGCGACTAATCCACAGGGAGGCCTCGGCTGCAGCCCTCTTCTCCGCCCTCTCTCACGGTGGCAACGGAAGCTTGCACCCAGCGAATAGATGGAGGAGGGGGACCCGAGCTCTAGTTTTATAGATGCTAGTGATTCGGTCCAGCGGAAGCGGCAATAGAACCCTGGATCCGAGCAAGAATCGCGGCATCGCCCGACCGCGCGCGCGAGTCTGTTGATCAAGCTGGCCACGACAGGGATGACAGGGTGTCCCCACTGCCCGGTGACGGCACCAATCAGGCTAGCGCGAGCGAGACCGACGGGTGGGTCCACGTGACAGAAGAAGGTGCACGGGCGACCGTGCAGGTGTGTGTCGAATTGGGCCACGGGATGAAGAAGTTAGCCTAGTGAAGGTAACCTTTTCCTTTTCTTTTTTATTCTTTTTTTCTTTTTATATTTCAAACTCGAATTTGATTCAAGTTTACCTCAAATTTAGAAAATGCATCAGAACATGTTTTTGCATAAATATTTCATTTATTTTTTTACTGTATTTGTTTATTCATGAATATTTTAAACTACATAGTTAATGAAAGGAATATACCACTTGTTTTAAAACACATGAGAAATCTTCTTGTTATTATATATCTAAATCATATGTCTCATCTACTATTACCTAATTTTATACTAAAGGATAGTTTTATCTCAACCTATCTAGAGAATATCACCAATTATTTTATCTCAAAAGAAGAGTTTAACTCATAATTCTTCTATGTATATTCATCCAAATATAATTTAATTTCTAAGTATCTTTTATTTTAGTCTTTTATTTAGGGAATATATTCATTTTGGGACATTTTTACTTATAAATTCTAAAGTAGAATTTTGGGTGTTACAAATTCTACCCCCTTAAAAATAATCTCGTCCACGAGATTACTAAGAAAGGGATGTATCTCAGTCTTGTCTCAAAACATATGCACAATCTAGAATATCAGCATGATGCATAACTTTTTATTAAAACATAGATTCAAACAGACCTTATTATTATTCATAAAAAAGTAAAATGCTAGCTACTATCTAAGGTATTATTTAGGTCTTACAAATATTACTTAAAAAAATATATATAGTTATATATATGTATATATACTCTAATCTTGTTGCTTGTTGTCTTCTTCACTGGCCTCTTAACCTTCAACCGACACCTCTTCCGAGTTTTCGGGTTCACTAGGTTCAGTTTCTGCTTCCACGTGGTTGACCTGACCCCAATTGATGGATAAGGACTAACTCTTGCCTCCTGAGGCCTGACCTTGCTTTCTCCTAGCATGTCCACATTTGAAGCATGGCATGTTTGTGGATGTATTAGGAGCAACAGGTCCACCTGGAATGCTTGCTTGAGGAGGAGCAAATTGGGTCTGTTGAGTTTGTTGCCCGGAATTGCCATGAGGTGGTGTGCCTTGGGGTGCAGTATAACAGGGACGGGTACTACTTCCATCATGTCCTTGGTTAGTAGCCTTCCTCTTTTCTCCAAGCTCAACCCTCTTGTGCTCCTGAGCGATAGCTTTGTCTAACATTCTCTAGAAGGATGGGAATATGTGCGTCATCAGTTGGTATTGTAGCGGCCTAATCAAACCCTCCAGAAATAGCTCCTGTTTTTTCTCATCATCATCGACCTCCCCAGGAATCAGGATAGGTGGATAAATTTGTCCCTATATTCGCTTACGGACATGCCTCCCTGTTTAAGGGATAGGAACTCTTTCTTTTTAATCTTCATAAGGCCAGTAAAAATATAGTAATTCCTGAAGTGAGTGGAGAATTCTGCATAGGTAATGGTGTTGGCAGTAGCGTGAGCAGCGCAATATGCATCCCACCAATCCGCAGCGGGGCCAGTAAGGCGACCCGATGCATATAGCACTTTCTCCCTTTCAGTGCACTGAGCTATATTGAGCATCTTGTCCATAGATTTTAGCCAGTCATCAGCTTGTAGTGGGTCGGGGGAGTTAGAGAATGTCGGTGGCTTATGACTCATAAACTCCCGGTGCTTATCCCTGGGCGGAGCTGGTGGTGGTGGAGGTGGCAGTTGCTGTCGTTCCTGTCGTTCTTGGCGCATTTATTGACGTTCTTGTCTCATTTCCTATCGTTCCTGATGGATCTATGCTTGCATTTTTGTCATTGTGTTGGCCATTTGTTGTAGTAGTCGCATTTGAGTAGTAGTCATGTCATCAACATGCGAGGGATTCAGTGGGGGATTCATTTCTAGCACTGGATTAGCTCCAACCCTTCTTCGACGAATTCATGCGGGTAGATCAACACCTCCTCCCCTCTTAGTATTAACCATCTAGGTTAGAGTCATATGGTAAGATAGTTTTGCAAGGGAAAAAATTTAGTAGGCAGGATAGAGAGCCTAGTAGCTGTTCATAAACTGAAGGATCTTAGGCAGAGCTTTGATCTGTCGTTTAGTGTCTATGTTGGGATAACTATGCTTATAAGATGAATCTACAAAGATAAGATAGAACCTATTAAGATAAGATAGATATGTGACACTAGATATATTTTAATGGGGAATAATCTAGGTTGTCTAGTTATTTTATAAACATTTTTATGCATATATGTATATGCAGATGCAATTGTGGACATTACTCCACAACTCATCACACTCAATTGAAGAACCAAATCAAACAGTTATCATAAGAACAAACATTCAAGCATATAGATACCTACCAAAATAGTTTTGTTTTTGTTCCTAAGATTTGGTCTCCTATTCCTAAAGGTCACTTTAGATACAGGATTTCAAAGTGTGAAATCCACTTTTGCCTTTAGAACTGAAAAGGTAAGAATAATCAGAGTAATGCAACAATAGATGAGAAAAGATTAAGAAAAGTTTAGAAAGAATCAGAGTAGCAAAGGTAAGTATGTAAGGTTGTCCAGTTCTATCTAGTTTACGTCCTACAGTCAACATTCCTCCGATACCACTTCTGTCACACCCAGGTTTTAGGGGCACTAAACCTGGGCGCGAATCATCACCAAGTGTGCTGGGATCAAGTCTCACACATATGATGACCCATGGTACAGATACAAACATCACATCTTTAATATATAAGGGAGTTCTGTACAAAATAATTAAATAATTACATAATACGTAGACAATGATCCAGCAACCATAGTTGACTAGGAGACGACGGCCTAGACCACTCACGAACTCGTCATAGCATCCTTCATGCGTCTCATCCTATGGTACCTAAGAGTTGGTCAAAATTTTGTTAGCAGTTACTAGGAATAAGTAGATACCAACCCCAAATAAGTAAGAGATCCAAATTAATAATAACACCTACGATGCAATGCATACGACAGATTAAGTTTAATTCCATAGATTAATCCTGTGAGTGTTCGAGCCGCTCATGACTGTGAGCACGGTTGATATACTAGTGTTACACTCTGTAGAGGTTGCGCATCTTTACCCACAAGTCGTGTATCCCGTTTAGCCAAGGTTTGCAAGGCCCTTAGACACTTCCAAGGTGAATGGCTAGGGATCCACTATGAGGCCTTTACAAAGATCCACTAGCTTCAGAAAACCCGCTACGGTTTCTGAGAAGGGCAATATAGAAATCCCACATCCGAAAAGCCATCACAGTATGATCGACCCGAGATCCTCCATATACACAGCTCCTCTACCGCTCTTGCTCCTTTCGGATAAGGTATTCCTCCACTAGCTTTCCTAATTAGTCAGCCAAGAGTGTCCCATACCACCCTTGTGGTAGCACTGTTTTCCCGGGTGGTTCTCCATGTTCCAATTAACATGATGATCTTATCATGAACAATAATTAAAACAACAACATAATTGGAACATGATCATAATATAATATTAATCCCAAAACCAAGTAGAGCAATAGCAAAACTTCCCAAAAGTTCAGTGGTAAACAAGGTGTGGGATAAACAAGTCTAGGGAAACCTATTAGGTCCCATCAAATTAACCTAAGCATGTCACAACGATTAACAAGAACAATATTGGGTAAAGAAAAGTGATCAAGGGCACAACTTGCCTTAGACTTGAGATTCCCAGGTACCAAGTTGATCTTCAAGTGGCTCGCAACCTCGCTGTTATTCGTAGCAATCCAAACAAACATGGTATAGGAAAAATTAAGATCACACCAAACATAAGAAGAAACTGCATAATAATTTTCTACATGTTGTAACTAGATCCTAGGTTCGAGAACCACTAAATTTGGAGTTACAGTTGTAAAGTTTTGATTTTTTGAAGGTTTAAGTGTCTACTATAAACAAATGAGGTACCAGATTTTAACCATAGGTTTCATGGTAATACAAAGTTACTCGATGATAAACAATATTAATGTGAGACTAATGCAATTGGAATGGATCAAAAAGGAGTTAAAATGAATTAATTATGTATTAAACAAGTTTCTAGAATTATTTTATACTAGAAATCATTTCTCATATTAATTTATCATGTTTGTTTACTCTATGGGCTGCGGGCATAAATTCCCAAGACCCTAGTGGCTAATTTGTGAATTCCAGGGGCCTATTTTAAATTCCCAACAATATCACTACGATGGCAGGTTGATTATATAAAAACATAAGGTCTCTTTTGCAAAATACGTTGGCCGAAGGGGTATGATTAGATCACGGCCGCCTGATCAAAAGTGGACAGCGCGGATTAGATCGAAACCTCCCCGAACCGCTATGCGATGCCGCACGCAGGATCAGAGATCAATGGTGTGGATTTAAATATCAGGGACCTAGTTCCATCCATTGGATTTGGATCGAACGACACAGTCCAAGCGCATCGAAGGGGTATGCGACTTTTTAATCACAGCCACCAGCGTCAAAACGGATGGCGATGGATTTTCCTCCCCACATCGACCCAGCTTGCGGCGGTGCAGCCAACCTCCACGTCGGAGAGATGGACAAAGGTCGGCGAAACCACACAAACAAGCCCTAAATTCTAAACCACGGTGTGCATTATGTAATGGAGGACCTGACAAACTCAGGGGGAGGGTTCCTCACCGGTAGTGATGGAGCACCTGGGTCCGACCACGGAGAATCATGGCCCACGGCGGAGCAACAACTCCGGCTAGCAATCGCAAGGGTCCCGGCGGCAAAACTCCCGAACTATGGTTATGCACCCATTCCCTAGGGTCTAAGCAAGCACCAGGGCACGACCAACAAGGCATGGCGGCGACTAATCCACAGGGAGGCCTCAGTGGCAGCCCTCTTCTCTGCCCTCTCTCATGGTGGCGATGGAAGCTTGCACCCAGCGAATAGATGAGGAGGGGGACATTTTTGGGACATTTTTATTTAGGGAATACATTCATTTTCGGACATTCTTACTTATAAATTCTAAAGTAGAATTTTGGGTGTTACACAACAATCCGAATCACTAATACCTAGCTGGGGATCTCCAAACGCACAACATATGTAGCACTTAACCCTTGCATATGTCAAGTCGCACCAAGGTTTCACAAGACCAGAATGGGTTCATGCCAACCAAGAGCACAGATACTGTGGTACACAGTACTCTCGCCATCTCTCCACTCCCATTGCATGGTAGTCTTTCTGGTATAGGTCCAACCGAGGCAAAGCTAACCCATGATGAGGTATGTGGCCAGTTAAAAGGTCCTCAATCATCAAGCCTACATCGGCTCAGTCCTTAAATGACTCAGACGGAGACACTACACTGAGACCTTCTCGTGCAAGTCACCTGCCCGGTCTCATCTTATCATTTATATCCCAAAATTTGGTACCTGACAGAGGTACTCTTTTTAGGTGTTGAATCCATCACGGTCATGATGTATTCACCATCATAGGTTTTCTTTGTAAAAATTCTCATTCCAGTGTGGAGCATCACCTTTTTAAAACAAAACATTTTGTTTTCTAAAGCAAGGCTAAGCATCATTAAACTTGTTTGAATAACTCAGGTAACAAGGAATGGTACTCAATTTCTCAAGGAAGGAAATGAAACAATAGTTTATCACACAATTCCTATTACCTAATGCAGCATTCAAAGTTGATAAAACTTTAAAATACAAGGAAAGGTAAATGCTCCCGGGCTTGCCTTGGGTTGTAGGAGTAGCTACTTCTTCACCACAGATATCAAAGTAAAAGTTATTCTCCATGGGAGGATTCTTAGTCAGAGGAACGACTTTTTCTTCTAATATAGACTCTTATTCGAGTTCTATACGCAATAATATGTATATGAATGCTGATGTTATGGCATGGATATGCAAGAATATAGAAAGTAGTGTCTTGAATGCAGCTTTCCTTCACGATGTTTATCACCCATCAATACTTCCTAGCTAGATAACCCTTTTAAGGTTAACTCAACTAAACTTCTTAGGCTACCAAGTTGTAGCAAATTTATGATTTGCGAGTTCCACTTGCAAAACTACCCTTGAACTTAGTTGGTAGTAAAAGGGCTTAATTCTTTGGACTTATTATTGATTTCCTGGTCAAACAGTGTCTGAACAAGTTCAAACTTCACCCAAGGTTTAAAACAAACATATGAAGTCTACCCAAAAAGTTTTATGATTTCTGGGACTATTAAACTATTTCTAAAATTCTAAGAGGCTCTTCTTAAGTACCTTTAAATGCTACATAATTCATGGTTTGAAATAGAAACCTTGGAATTATTTTTGTTAAATACTACCTGATTTTAGGAGTCTAGTAAAATTTGGCCGATGTTTTTATCATTTTTCCACTATTTTTAATGGATTTCACAAGATACTAGGAAAAAGAAAAGAGAAAATAACAAAGAGGACTCGGCAGAGTTCAGCCCAAATCGGCCCACTGACAGGGAAACGCGCCTGCGCCCACACCCGCGCTGATGACTTTGCGCAAAGGCCCCTGATATTTTTAACAACCAATAAAGGCTCGTGGAACTGTTCCACTTTGTCACTAACAATTTCACATAAGCCCTCCCCTTCTCTGATCTTTACAACACCAGGTCCCTGACCATGCACCGGTCGAGCACCTGGCCGGAGCTGTGCATTCTCGTTGCCTGTGACCCTCCCTGGTGGTACCAAGTACATGGACATCCTCCCGGAGGCTACCCGAGCTCTTCTCTTAAGTTAATTTGAATGGCCCAACCCTAATTCATGTCTGCCCACGAAGATGGTGGAGCCTGAGCTCTGGTGAGCCTGTTCCGAGCTACACAAGATAGTAGACTTTAATCAATCGGCTTGGAAAGGACCAGTAGCTCACCAAGGTTATGGTGCTCACACGAACTTGGATAGAGAATGCATGGAAAAGCTGGTCGAGGCGGTCTGCGGCTGTGTTCTGCAGCGACGAGATGGCGTTCTCAGAATTGTACTGTGGTAGAGTTCAAACGCCCGATTTCGTAAGAACGTAGGGGGCAGAGATATACCAAAACATGAGCTAGATGGCATGAACTAACCCAAGGAATGCTAGCCACGGTGAAGCTTCTCACAGCGGCGTTGGGGACAGTTTTCGAGGAATTCTGGTGACTGGGGGCTACGGTGCATGAGAGGGGTTGGTTGAGGGTGGGTTGCGTTCGTAACAGAAGGGCGGAGCGAGGGAAGCACCCAATTTAAAGGAACCGAGCGTGCCTTTTATGAATTTGGAGTGAAGGTGATCACGTCGGCAGCAAGATATTTCTACTGGGCGAGTTCACCATAGCGCCCATCAGTGCAATGACTCTGGGACAATAATTCCTCACTTGCTACGGTTATAGTTACATGGTGAAATGGTCACGACATGGCGCGGCCACGTGAGACGGCAGCCACCACGGTGATGGCCGCCCGGCCACGTCGTCGTGCAAGTGGGTATGACACACAAGGCCCAAGTTCACCCCCATGGCGATCTTTTCATCCATCCGGTGATCTTTTACCTACTATGGAGTCGTTGTCCCTAACCATGCGTGAATCACGGCGCAAGATCGTTGGCGACATTTATTCCTACTTAGGGTTAAGGATCCCCTTACCAGATCATACCCTCACACAAGCATCACATCACACATTTTGTTTTGAAATTTTAGCCTAGTGAATACATTCTAGGTATATTATACACAATGTAATTGTTGGGGGTCTTATTCTCTGCCGAAGGTCCTCAAGACAAAGGTATCACTGACAAAGTGATGTTGAGGATCCTCTCAGCCGAAGGTCCTCAAGACGAAGATACTATATGAGAACTATAATGACGAATACCGAAGCTTCTAACCGAAGGACGATAGCTTCGGCTTAAGGTGATGACCAAGGTCAAGCACGGTGCTGAACCGAAGAGGAAAAGGCCAGTTAATCCCTAATGATTTATGTTACAGTTATGTATACAAATTAAGATCATAAATGTATTTTCACCTAGGTTGCGTCTCACGCCTATAAATAGGTAAATAGTACCCCCATACTATTCACGCTGAATTGTAATCGCTCTCATGTCAACACCTTCGAGCAAGCCGAAGGTATCAATGTAATATGAATTCTGTTAATGTTCATGTGTATATTATGAAATACATATGAGTATAAATGATTTAAATTACATATAACATCTACATGGATTATCATTTTCATGGATTGTGAAGGCATATCCTTCATGGCCTTCGTCTAAAGATCATTATAGCCACGAGGAGATAATACTTTAGAGGACGAAGGTCCTTAGTCTTTAGCAATTGCGTTGCCTTGTTCTTGATTCACAGCATTTGAGAACAAGTGACCAACAGCAATGCCAGTGCATATGATGGCTGTAATACCCAAATTTGTAAACCAACTAAAAGGAGATACTTATTCCTATATAAAATTCCTCTATGTTGATATCACATGAGAACAATCTTATTTAAGTAAGTATTTAGCCAAAAATATATAATATTTGCATGTCTGTATCATCCGGGAGAACTTGAGGGTAGCACAGACCAGGCAAAAGAGCTATGCTGATAATAGAAGAAGACCACTGGAGTTTGAGGAAGGTGATCATGTGTACCTCAAGATGTCACCACTTCGTGGAATGAAGAGATTCAAAGTTAAAGGCAAATTATCCCCTCGCTTTATTGGACCCTTCAGAAACTTTAGGCGAGTTGGGGAGATGGCATATCAACTAGAGCTACCTGATCATCTATCTGATGTGCACGATGTATTCCACGTGTCTCAACTCAAGAAGTGTTTACGTGTCCCTGAGGAACAGCTACCAATGGAAGAGCTCAGTGTTCAGGGTGATCTAACTTACATGGAATATCCTATCAAGATTGAAAGCATCTAGGCCCCTGGTTGGTTTTAGTGATTAATGACAACGTAATGTTATATGTGACTAACGTGTGTTTTGCAGAGACAAATGGTAAGTTAGGTCGCATTACAGGTAGAAGTACTACAACAGTGAAAACAATCCCAGAGATAAGAACTCGAAGCGATGGCTAAAACGACGAAACAAAAGGTGAAGGACTACAGAGTCCGAGTGTCAAGGAGATGTGGACACTCGTGATTTAGTTAGGTCTTTTATTCTCTTTTAGCCGTACTATAAAGAGGGGTTGTCGATAAGTAGTTTGACCAAGAGAGTTCTAGTGTAGTGTTGGTGCACAATCACACTCACATACAGTGCTAGGTGTCACTCGAGAACTCACTCACAAGTTAGAACGAAAACCAATTTGAAAATCAGCTGAAAAACAAGAGGTAGGGTTTCTGGCCCTGGGGCACTGGACTGTCCGGTGCACCATCTGCCAGGTGGGCCAGGCTGGCCCAGGGGAAGGTCTCCCTGGGCAGCAAAACTCGAGCGTGGCATGTTTCAGAAATGAATTATAGTGGCACACCGGACAGTGCACCGGACAGTGCACCGGACTGTCCGGTGTGCACCGGACAGTGACTGTTCACTGTCCGGTGTGCCATGAGTCCAATGGCTAACTGTCAGAACTAGCCGTTGGAAACGACCGTTGGCGCAATGGACTGTCCGGTGCGCCCGTGCGCAGTGAAATGCCTGTAACAACTAGTTGGTGGGTGAGGGCTATTTATACCCCCTCCACCCACCATATTCAATGTCTTGCACCCCACATTTATTCCAGCACATTGCTAGAGCATTGCAAGCACCAAAAGCCTAGTGAGAAGATTAGAGAATCTTAATCCCGGATTTGTTCCTCATTAGCGCTAGCGAGAGCCACCGAGAGCACACACCACTTGCATTAGGCTTCTCTTGGTCAAGCGAAAGTCTACGACTTGTTACTCTTGGTGATCGGCATCACCTAGACGGCTTGGTGGCATTGGGAGCTTGGTGATCACCGTGAAGATCTTGTTGGTGACCCGACTCAAGTTTGTAAGCGGTCTCGAGGGATCCACCGCGCCGGAGTGGCAAAGGATCATCTCGTAGTGAGCACTTGGTTCTTGCGAGGACCAAGGGGGAGTGATACCCTTGCGCGGGTGCTCCAACGAGGACTAGTGGAGAGTGCCGAGTCTTCGATACCTCGGGAAAAATTGGAGGAGTCTTGTAATACCCAATTTATAATAGATAATAAAGGAGGAGAAAAGTTATTTTCCTATATTTGATGTGTATGTTGAAACTACTTATCACCACATGTGAACACCATATTCAAAAACAAATAATTAATAAAAGAATATATGCCCTTAAATTATGCATCATGTTGGCTCTTAATTGTGTATGTGCATTTTGCGACGATATAAAAAAAAACAATGTGACAAGAAATATATCAAAGTCCAAAGTGGAATTTAACATCTAAAAGAAATTCTAGAAAGTAGGAAAGAGAAGAAAAATAAATATTATGTAGAGAAAAATAAGTAAATAAAGATAAATGATTCCTAAACTAGGGTTTGAATTTGTATAATTGCTCAAAGGTGAAGCTCATAACAAGATTCAAATTCAAAGTTGAAATTCAAATGAGAAAATAATAAAAAAAAGAGAAAGCAATTTCCTACCGAATGGGCCTCTTTTCCCTCCCGCGGCCCAACTCTTTTCACCCGCGCCAGCCTGCTTCCACTGCGCCGCGCGCGTGTTTCCGCTGATCAAAAAAAAAACCCTAGCCGCTGGACTCGCTCTCCACTGCGCGTGCGTAGATAACCTAGCGACTGACTCGTGGGCCAGTCCTGCTTGCGCACACCGTTCACTCGCTGCCTGTGGGCCGCCCCGTCAGATGAGCTTCTTCCCCGCGAGAACCGGACCGCGCTGACTGGATCCTCCATGATCGCGCGATTCCGTCGCCAGCCGAAGTCGTTGCGATCCCTCCGCCTCGATCGCATCAAGCTCCGAAGATCGCGCTGGCGCCATGACCACGTCCCCAACTGCGCCAAACTATTCCTCTTCCCCGCTCCGGCAGCTTTGGCGTGGGCTGTTACACGCGCCGCACGTCCAAACGATGCGGACGGGTCGTTTCTTGCGCTGGGGATTAAAACCCTGATGGATCCGTGAACTTCTCCCCTCTTCTATCCCCCACTCGCGCTAGCACCGCTCTTGCTGGATCGCCATCCTAGTAGCCAAAGCACAGAGAGAAAATAGAAAAATTGGTCCGCCAATGTCATCTCGCATAGGGGATGCAGTTCGGGTGACCTGGGCGCGATTGGACTTCGGGCGCTGGAAGGACCTTGGGGCTGGTCATGGGAAACCTCGGTGCCGTCGCAATTCCTTGTCGGCGGCCGTACTCTGCCACGGACCTGCCATGGTGTGAGGACAACTTCATCTGCACGTTAATCCTTGGTGAGATGCTCCTCAGCTCATTCTCCTTTGGCGCGATTGCGGGTAGAAACTCTCGGAATTCATCGCCGGAGCTTGGGCTTCCGCCATGGTCGTGCCCCCTCGTCGATAGAGCTCTGTTGGGCGCCACCGTGCCATCACGTGCGCCGTCGGTCTAGCTAGTAGGGAGAGAAGGAACGCTGGGAGGCCGTGAGGTAGAAGACAAAGCCATTGCCGTAGATGGCGATGTCAATGGCACAGATGAATGCAACACAATAGGGTAGCCTGTATGGGTGCCCCGACCGTAGATCGGACAAGGGACGCACCCGATTGAACGAGACGTCGATTCGTGGAGACAAATCCGAGACGTTGATCGGATCACGGACGTGTGAGGATGGATTGAGGGATTTTTAAATCTGAACCGTTGGTCGGGTGACGGACGACATGGATTAGGTCAAACTTACCCCTTCGCGTGATTTAATCCAAGTTGTACAGTTTGGATCGGACGGTCGAGAACCAATGGTACCTTTTCGCGGTGTACACTTTGCATAAGAAACCTCCTGTTCCCGTTAAAATGACCCGCAGTCCGTCTCACTGTAGCCTGTGTCTTGGGGATTCTTTCACCGAAACCCCTACGCTTTACAGTTTTAGTGCGCTCAGACCAGTAACCAGGGAATTTGAGAAAAGCATTATAGAAATTACTTTTCCTATACTAAAATAATTCTAGAATCATAATTAATTCATAGAAAATTCAGATTAGGGCCTTTTTTAACCCATTCCAGTTCCTATAATTTTGTAATAATATTGTTTATCACTTAGTAACACTGTTTTAGCATAAAACCTCATATTAAATCTGATCACTTAATTAATCTTGTACCAAACACGTAAAACTTCGGAAATTCGTAAATTCTCCATTTTAACTCCGATTTGATCCGTTCAAGTTGCGTTAGTCTCGTACAAACACGTAGATCATTATTATTCAGTTTGTACTTATGTTTGGTGTGATGTTAATTTTATCTATACCATGTTTGTTTGTATTGCTACGACTAGCGCGAGGACACGTGTCATCTGAAAAGCAAGTTGGTACCTGGATTCTCAAGTGCCAGGCAAGTTGTGCCCTTGATTCACTTTTGTTACCCAATAATGTTCTTTATAATCATTTACCATGCATAGGTTTAACTTTGATCGGACCCGATAGGTCACCCTAGATTGTTTATCCCATTACCTTGTTTACCCCTGAATCACTTGGGTAGTTTATGCTATTGCTTTACGTGGTTTTTGGGTTAATATTTCATTATATCCATGTTCCAGTTATTTTGTTATTCTATTTATGTTCATGTCAAGATCATTATGTTGTTGTTAATTGGAACATGGAGCTTAACTTGAGAACCACGTGCCACCACAAGGGAGGAATGGGACCCCTTGGCTGACTAATTAGGAAAGCTAGTGGAAGACTACCTTACCCGAAAGGGGCAAGGGCAGTAGGGGAGTGGTCAGTGTAGGGAGGTCCCTGGTTGATTTTGCTGCGATGGCGGTCAGCCAGGAACCCTGCATTGGAACTTTCCATAAACTGTAGCGGGTTTTCGGAAGCTAGTGGAACTTTGTAAAGGCCTCGTAGTGGATCCCTAGCCATTCACCTTGGTAGTGTCTAAGGGCCTAGCTAACCCTAGCGACATGGGAAACACGACTTGTGGGTAAAGGGTACAACCTCTGCAGAGTGTAAAACTGGTATACTAGCCGAGCTCACGGTCATGAGCGGCTCAGGACTCTCCGATGATTAAATTATGGAACCTAAACTCAATTTGTCATTTGCATTTGCATGGGATCTATTATTAATTTTGTTCTATTACTTTTATTTAAGGCTTGGTATTTACTTACACTTAGTAACTGCTAATAAAATTTTGACCAACTTATAAAAGCAATGCTCAGCTTTAACCATTCTCTTTGATAAGCCTTACACTTCATGAGCTCCCACCTTTGGTGAGTTCATGTCACATTATTCCCCACAACTTGTTGAGCGATGAACATGTGTGAGCTCACCCTTGCTGTCTCACACCCCTCCACAGGAGAAGAACAGGTGGTTTCAAGTGGAGTCAAGTATCGAGAAGTTTGATCTGATCTAGGTGGCGTTTCTCAGTTGACATTGGCGCCGACGATCCTTAGTTCGTTTTATGGTTATACTTTTATTTTGTAATAAGTCTTCCGCTATGTAATAATTACTCTGATGTTTTATGACATTTATCTCTATACACTCTGTTATTATATATGTTGTCTTCTTAGCGCATGTATGAGATGCACCTGGCTTTGTTCCTTAAAGTCGGGTGTTACAGAAGTGGTATCAGAGGAAATGTTGACTGTAGGACGAAACCTAGATAGAAATGGACAAACCCTTACCTACTCACCTTACTCTGATTCATTCTATACTTATCTTATCTTGATCCTGTCTCACCTTTTGCTGTCATACTCTAATTACTCTTATCTTTTCTACTCTAAGACACGATGGATTTCACACCTTGGAATCCTATATTTATGAACTTTTTAAGAGGTAGGAAGCCTAAGACAAAATTAAAATTATTTTCTCTATTAAAAATGTTGGTTGATTGTTCTGATGATAAATGCTTGATTTGCTTCTTTGATTGATTGAAATATTATAAATGGACATCTTAGCATGTACCACTATATGGTGATGAATTAGCTTTAGTGGGTGACACACTAATCTACTTAGCTAATAAATCCCCCGCAGTAACATTTCTCGTAATTACTCGCCTGGTCTACAATTCTTCCTTCCTTACCCTGTGTTTCTAACCTAGATGGACTACCCCTATAGTGCTAGAAGAGAGCAGTATAGACTTGATCCTTGGTATGTCATGGTTAAGAAAGGAAAAGACAGTTTATACACTGTGCTAAGGGAACCGTAGAACTCACCAGTTCCAAAGGACAAAGATTTGAAGTTGAAGTTGCAGTAACTACCACCATCAGACCAGTGGCATTCTTAGTAGATGAGAAGTTTGTGGGTGGCAACATCCACGCAGTTAGGGATTTTCCGGATGTCTTTCCAGAGAAGTTACCAGGGATGCCACCAAATAGGGAAGTTGAGTTCGTTATTGATCTCTTACCTAGGACTGCTCCTATTTCTAAACGGTTGTACAAGATGTCCGTAGAAGAACTAAAGGAATTTAAGAAACAATTAACGGAGTTATAAGAGGCTGGGTATATTCGTTCGGATTCTTCACCTTATGGGGAGCGCCGGTTTTGTTTGTACAGAAGAAATATGGATTGCAAGAGATGTGTGTGGATTAAAGGTCCCTTAATGGTGTCACTATGAAGAACAAGTATCCATTACCCCGCATTGAGGATATATTTAATTGGATAAGAGGATCACAGTTTACCCCCAGATTTTGGAAAAGTTTTCATGAGAAAACGGTTGCGAAGTTGAATTTTAGTTCGGCCTACCTCAGACTGATGGACAGACTAAAAGGACTAATCAAGTATTGGAAGACATGTTGAGAAATTGTACCCTTCAGCATGGTAGTAGTTGAGACAAGAGTCTACCTTATGCTGAGTTCTCATATAATAATGGGTACCAGACCAGTCTAAAAGATGTCACAGTTCGAGACCCTGTATGGCAGAATTGCAGAACTCCTCTATTTTTGGACCAGACTAGAGGAAGACAGTACTTTGGGCCTGAACTTATTCAAGAGGCGGAAGAACAAGTTCGTATAATTCGAGAGAATTTGAGGGTAGCTTAGACCAGGCAAAGGAGCTACTCTGATAATAGAAGAAGACCATTGGAGTTTGGGGAAGGTGATTATGTGTACCTTAAGGTATCACCACTTCATGGAATGAGGAGATTCAAAATTAAGGGCAAATTGTTCCCTCGCTTTAATGGACCCTTTAGAGTTTTTTTAGGCGAGTTGGAGAGATGGCCTATCAACTCGATCTACCTGATAATCTATCTGATGTATTCCATGTGTCTTAACTTAAGAAGTGTCTCCGTGTCCCCGAGGAACAGTTACCAATGGAAGAGCTCAGTGTTCAGTGTGATTTGACTTACACGGAGTATCCTGTCCAGATTCTGGATATATTGACTCGAGATACAAGAAATAAGGTGATAAAGATGTGCAAAGTGCAATGGAGTCACCATGGACAAGATGAAGCTACTTGGGAGAAAGAAGAAGAGCTTCACATATTTTTTTTTCCACATCTTTTCTCTAGTCTTTCCTAAATCTCGAGGACGAGATTCTTTGTAAGGGGGGTAGGATTTGTAATACCCAATTTATAATAGATAATAAAGGAGGAGAAAAGTTATTTTCCTATATTTGATGTGTATGTTGAAACTACTTATTACCACATGTGAACACCATATTCAAAAACAAATAATTAATAAAAGAATATATGCCCTTAAATTATGCATCATGTTGGCTCTTAATTGTGTATGTGCATTTTGCGACGATATAAAAAAAACAATGTGACAAGAAATATATCAAAGTCCAAAGTGGAATTTAACATCTAAAAGAAATTCTAGAAAGTAGGAAAGAGAAGAAAAATAAATATTATGTAGAGAAAAATAAGTAAATAAAGATAAATGATTCCTAAACTAGGGTTTGAATTTGTATAATTGCTCAAAGGTGAAGCTCATAACAAGATTCAAATTCAAAGTTGAAATTCAAATGAGAAAATAATAAAAAAAAGAGAAAGCAATTTCCTACCGAATGGGCCTCTTTTCCCTCCCGCGGCCCAACTCTTTTCACCCGCGCCAGCCTGCTTCCACTGCGCCGCGCGCGTGTTTCCGCTGATCAAAAAAAAAACCCTAGCCGCTGGACTCGCTCTCCACTGCGCGTGCGTAGATAACCTAGCGACTGACTCGTGGGCCAGTCCTGCTTGCGCACACCGTTCACTCGCTGCCTGTGGGCCGCCCCGTCAGATGAGCTTCTTCCCCGCGAGAACCGGACCGCGCTGACTGGATCCTCCATGATCGCGCGATTCCGTCGCCAGCCGAAGTCGTTGCGATCCCTCCGCCTCGATCGCATCGAGCTCCGAAGATCGCGCTGGCGCCATGACCACGTCCCCAACTGCGCCGAACTATTCCTCTTCCCCGCTCCGGCAGCTTTGGCGTGGGCTGTTACACGCGCCGCACGTCCAAACGATGCGGACGGGTCGTTTCTTGCGCTGGGATTAAAACCCCGATGGATCCGTGAACTTCTCCCCTCTTCTATCCCCCACTCGCGCTAGCACCGCTCTCGCTGGATCGCCATCCTAGTAGCCAAAGCACAGAGAGAAAACAGAAAAATTGGTCCGCCAATGTCATCTCGCATAGGGGATGCAGTTCGGGTGACCTGGGCGCGATTGGACTTCGGGCGCTGGAAGGACCTTAGGGCTGGTCATGGGAAACCTCGGTGCCGTCGCAATTCCTTGTCGGCGGCCGTACTCCGCCACGGACCTGCCATGGTGTGAGGACAACTTCATCTGCACGTTAATCCTTGGTGAGATGCTCCTCAGCTCATTCTCCTTTGGCGCGATTGCGGGTAGAAACTCTCGGAATTCATCGCTGGAGCTTGGGCTTCCGCCATGGTCGTGCCCCCTCGTCGATAGAGCTCTATTGGGCGCCACCGTGCCATCACGTGCACCGTCGGTCTAGCTAGTAGGGAGAGAAGGAACGCTGGGAGGCCGTGAGGTAGAAGACAAAGCCATTGCCGTAGATGGCGATGTCAATGGCACAGATGAATGCAACGCAATAGGGTAGCCTGTATGGGTGCCCCGACCGTAGATCGGACAAGGGACGCACCCGATTGAACGAGACGTCGATTCGTGGAGACAAATCCGAGACGTTGATCGGATCACGGACGTGTGAGGATGGATTGAGGGATTTTTAAATCTGAACCGTTGGTCGGGTGACGGACGACATGGATTAGGTCGAACTTACCCCTTCGCGAGATTTAATCCAAGTTGTACAGTTTGGATTGGACGGTCGAGAACCAATGGTACCTTTTCGCGGTGTACACTTTGCATAAGAAACCTCCTGTTCCCGTTAAAATGACCCGCAGTCCGTCTCACTGTAGCCTGTGTCTTGGGGATTCTTTCACCGAAACCCCTACGCTTTACAGTTTTAGTGCGCTCAGACCAGTAACCAGGGAATTTGAGAAAAGCATTATAGAAATTACTTTTCCTATACTAAAATAATTCTAGAATCATAATTAATTCATAGAAAATTCAGATTAGGGCCTTTTTTAACCCATTGCAGTTCCTATAATTTTGTAATAATATTGTTTATCACTTAGTAACACTGTTTTAGCATAAAACCTCATATTAAATCTGATCACTTAATTAATCTTGTACCAAACACGTAAAACTTCGGAAATTCGTAAATTCTCCATTTTAACTCCGATTTGATCCGTTCAAGTTGCGTTAGTCTCGTACAAACACGTAGATCATTATTATTCAGTTTGTACTTATGTTTGGTGTGATGTTAATTTTATCTATACCATGTTTGTTTGTATTGCTACGACTAGCGCGAGGACACGTGTCATCTGAAAAGCAAGTTGGTACCTGGATTCTCAAGTGCCAGGCAAGTTGTGCCCTTGATTCACTTTTGTTACCCAATAATGTTCTTTATAATCATTTACCATGCATAGGTTTAACTTTGATGGGACCCGATAGGTCACCCTAGATTGTTTATCCCATTACCTTGTTTACCCCTAAATCACTTGGGTAGTTTATGCTATTGCTTTACGTGGTTTTTGGGTTAATATTTCATTATATCCATGTTCCAGTTATTTTGTTATTCTATTTATGTTCATGTCAAGATCATTATGTTGTTGTTAATTGGAACATGGAGCTTAACTTGAGAACCACGTGCCACCACAAGGGAGGAATGGGACCCCTTGGCTGACTAATTAGGAAAGCTAGTGGAAGACTACGTTACCCGAAAGGGGCAAGGGCAGTAGGGGAGTGGTCAGTGTAGGGAGGTCCCTGGTTGATTTTGCTGCGATGGCGGTCAGCCAGGAACCCTGCATTGGAACTTTCCATAAACTGTAGCGGGTTTTCGGAAGCTAGTGGAACTTTGTAAAGGCCTCGTAGTGGATCCCTAGCCATTCACCTTGGTAGTGTCTAAGGGCCTAGCTAACCCTGGCGACATGGGAAACACGACTTGTGGGTAAAGGGTACAACCTCTGCAGAGTGTAAAACTGGTATACTAGCCGAGCTCACGGTCATGAGCGGCTCAGGACTCTCCGATGATTAAATTATGGAACCTAAACTCAATTTGTCATTTGCATTTGCATGGGATCTATTATTAATTTTGTTCTATTACTTTTATTTAAGGCTTGGTATTTACTTACACTTAGTAACTGCTAATAAAATTTTGACCAACTTATAAAAGCAATGCTCAGCTTTAACCATTCTCTTTGATAAGCCTTACACTTCATGAGCTCCCACCTTTGGTGAGTTCATGTCACATTATTCCCCACAACTTGTTGAGCGATGAACATGTGTGAGCTCACCCTTGCTGTCTCACACCCCCCCACAGGAGAAGAACAGGTGGTTTCAAGTGGAGTCAAGTATCGAGAAGTTTGATCTGATCTAGGTGGCGTTTCTCAGTTGACATTGGCGCCGACGATCCTTAGTTTGTTTTATGGTTATACTTTTATTTTGTAATAAGTCTTCCGCTATGTAATAATTACTCTGATGTTTTATGACATTTATCTCTATACACTCTGTTATTATATATGTTGTCTTCTTGGCGCATGTATGAGATGCACCTGGCTTTGTTCCTTAAAGTCGGGTGTTACAAGTCTTCTAAACCTTGCTTTACATTCCGCACTTAATTCAAGCGCTTTACATTGTGTATTTGTTTAGCAAGTATTTGAAGTATTGTCTTAGCAATATTGTATTTCTAGTATTATTATCTTAGTGCTAGTTGTTGGGGTGAAGTTGGGCTCTTGCTTAGCTCTTGCTTAGCTTTTAATTAGTGTTGATTTTTAGAAAATCCCAATTCACCCCCCCTCTTGGGCATCGTGATCCTTTCAATTGGTATCAGAGCCTTGTTGCTCTTAGATTAGCTTAACCGCTAAGAGTTACGATGTCCGGTGGGGATGGACCTCCTCCCATTTTTGATGGTGACGATTTTCCTTATTGGAAAATTCGTATGGAAGCATATTTAGAGGCTATAGACATTGGTGTCTATAAAGCCGCCACACAAGGATTCCTCGAATCTAGAGATCGCACAAATCTTGTAGGTGATGAGTTTAATTATGAGAAATGGAATGCTAAGGCCAAAAACACCCTTTTTAGAGGCCTTTGCAAAGATGTGTTCAATAGA
This sequence comes from Zea luxurians, assembly GCA_029449295.1. Taxonomy (NCBI): domain Eukaryota; kingdom Viridiplantae; phylum Streptophyta; class Magnoliopsida; order Poales; family Poaceae; genus Zea; species Zea luxurians. The sequence goes on along the minus strand of JAOPSE010000005.1, from coordinate 2,506,206 downwards.
GTAAGAAATCATAAAAATGCTCATGATTTGTGGATGGACATTTGTGCTCTACATGAAGGAACTAGAAGTGAGCGTGAGGAGAGATATCACATAGCCATGAGAAAGTTAAATTCTTTTGAAATGCTTGCTAATGAAAATGCCAATGCCATGTACTCACGTCTCAATATTCTTGTAGAGGAAGTTAATGAATTGGGGCCTACTCAAATCTCACAACCGGATGTTGTGAGGAAGATTCTCAGTGTCCTCCCAATAGACAAATATGGACACATTGTCACTGTGCTACATCAAATGGATCTTTCAGTTACCACACCTACACAGATTTTGGGAAAGATCAATGCTCATGAGATGTACATGCACATCAATGACAAAGAAGAGTCATCTTCCAAAAGAAAGGATTTGGCTCTCAAAGCAAATCAAGAAAGAAAAGGAAAAGCAAAAATACAAGTTGAGGAAGAATCCTCAAGTGATGATGACCTTGATGCTAACATTGCCTTGATGGTAAGGAAGACCACCAAGATGTTGAAGAAGCTCAACAGAGAAGGCATCAAATTTGATTCAAGAAAGAAGAAATTCTTTTCCAACAAAAGAAAGCCCATTTCTGAGATGGATTGCTACAACTGTGGTGAGCTCGGTCATCTTGCTCATCAATGTAACAAGCCCAAGAAGAACAAGTTTAAGGGCAAGAAAGAAGATGACAGCGATGATGAAAAGAAGGAAAAGAAATTCTTCAAGAGGAAGGATGGGAAGCAAAAGAGGTTCCACAAGAAGAAGAATGGAAAGGCATATATTGTTGGTGACTAGCTCACCGACATTGAGTCATCAAGTGGATCTTCTTCAAGTGAAGAAGAGAATGATGAAAAAGTTGCCGCCATCGCCGGGGACTTCTCTTCACCACCACCATCGCCATCATCGACTTCTCACCTATGCCTCATGGCTAGAGGTGAACGGAAGGTACAAAATGATATTGATATTACTGATGATAGTGATAGTGATAGTGATGAGGAATTTGCTTCACCTTCATATGATGAACTAGCTGACTTGCTTAAAGAATATACTCAAATTATTAGAAAGTCAAAAGCTAAATGTGATAGGTTGAAAAATGAAAATGAATCTTTAAATGCCAAATATGACATAGTTATGAAAGCTAGTGACGAAATAAAAGAAGAAAATAAAACTATGTCATCAACTGTAAATGAGCTCACAACCTCCCTAAAAGATGCTAAGGATAAATGTGACAAATTAAATGAAGCTAATAGGGAGTTGCAAGATAAACTAGTAAAAATCAAGGAAGACTATACTCAGATTAAATTTGATCATGACAATCTTCTTGTTGAAAATGAACTTTTATCTTGCAAAACACATGAGGCTATTAACCCTATTGTTAAGATTGATGTAGCAACCTCATGTGATGATTTGAGTCAAGGAGAGCAAACTAGTCAACATGATGAATTGACTGAAAAAGTTGAAGTCTTGACTTTAGACAACCAAAAATTGAAGAAATACTTGACTGATGCAACTACTAGAGGAAAGGTTGCTATTGAGAACAATGATTTCAACAATGAGTTGGCAGTGGATAATGAAAGGCTTAAAAATGAGGTCAAGAAACTAAAGAGTGAAAATGAACATCTTGCAACAAGTGTGCAAAAGTTCAACAAGGGTCAATACCTCCAAAATGAGCTGCGTATGAACACTGTCATGAAAAACAACAAGAGTGGTATTGGATACAATGCTTTTGTGCAAAAGAAAGCTACTACTCAATACAAGCCTAAGCAGACTCACAAGCCTATCAAATGCTTTGAGTGTGGAAATGAAGGTCATTTTGCCCACAACTGCAAAGCCAAACCACCAACTCCCTTGCCTAAGCACTCAAGACCATTTGCTTTCAATGCTCATTATGTTCTAAGAAAGGTTGCAAATGGAAAGGTCAAAGTTACATTCCTAGGTCCACCAAACAAAAGTAGACCTAGACAAATCTGGGTTGCAAAGTCCTTGATTGAGAGAGTCACTGGTCCTATGCAATATAGGGCCCTCAAAGCTCAAGCTTGATTTGTCTATGGATGTAGGTGAACTACAAGATCGGTGGGAGCCATTGGGTTATTGACAGTGGATGCACACAACATATGACAGGCAACCCACGGGTGTTCACCTCACTTGATGAGAATGTTGATGGACAAGATAAAATCACATTTGGATTCAATTCAAAAGGAAAAGTGCAAGGACTTGGCAAGGTGGCAATTTCAAATGATTTATCAATATCAAATGTTCTCTTGGTTGCACCTTTGAGCTTCAATTTATTATCAGTGGGTCAACTCTGTGATCTTGGACTTCAAAGCTTATTCACTCCAACAGAGGTTATTGTATCAAAGATGGATGATGAATCAATGGTGTTCAAGGTATTTAGATACAACAACCTCTACTTAGTGGATTTCACTTCAGAAGATGCAGACTTAAGAACTTGCCTCTTCACCAAAGCTTCACTTGGATGGCTTTGGCATAGGAGGCTTGCACATGTTGGGATGAGCACACTCAAGAAAGTATTAAAGAAAGACATGGTTAGAGGATTAAAGGATGTGGTGTTTGAAAAAGACAAGCCATGTAGTGCATGTCAAGCTGGAAAGCAAGTTGCTAATACACATCCTACTAAAGCTTTCATGTCAACATCAAGGCCACTGGAACTACTTCATATGGATTTATTTGGACCTACAAATTATGTAAGTGCCGGTGGAAACCTCTACTGTCTAGTGATTGTTGATGACTTCTCAAGATACACTTGGGTGTTATTTCTCCATGACAAATCTGAAGTTGCATCTATATTCAAGAAGTTTGCCAAGAAAGCACAAAATGAATTTGATTGCAAGATCAAGAAGATTAGAAGTGATAATGGCAAAGAATTTGACAACACCAACATTCATGAGTACTGTGATGAAATTGGGATCAAGCATGAAGTATCTGCAACATACACACCTCAACAAAATGGAGTTGTTGAAAGGAAAAACAGGACCTTGATCACACTTGCAAGAACAATCATTGATGAGTATAACACACCGGAGAGGTTTTGGGCCGAAGCTGTCAACACTGCATGTTATGCATCAAACGGGCTATTTCCTCATCGGCTACTTGCGAAGACTCCCTATGAACTGCTAAATGGGAAAAAGCCAGACGTCTCCTTCTTCCGGGTGTTTGGGTGCAAATGCTACATCTACAAGAAACGCCATCACCTAGGGAAGTTTCAAAGACGTTGTGATATTGGTTTTCTTTTGGGTTATTCATTAAAGTCCAAAGCATATCGAGTATTCAACCATGCCACTGGTGTGGTAGAAGAAACATATGATGTGGAATTTGATGAGACTAATGGCTCCCAAGGAGCACTTGAAAATCTTGATGATGTAGGTGATGAGCCACTTAGGGAAGCAATGAAGAACATGCCAATTGGAGCTATCAAACCAAAAGAAGATGAAGAAGAAGTGCAAAACATTGACAGGCCTTCTTCATCAAATGTACCACAAGATGATGAAAAGGATGAGAGGCATGCAAATGAAGATATGTTTGTCTCTCATGAACAAGCAAGGGTACAAGCCGAAGATGTTGATGCTCCAGGATCTTCTTCCCAAGTGGTTGACAGGAGAAACTCATCACTACTTCAAGCTCATCCTCAAAACCAAATCATCGGGAGTCCTTCACAAGGGGTTATTACTCGATCACATAGACATGCTTCTTTTATTGAACATCACTCCTTTGTTTCTTGTGTTGAGCCTACTTGTATAGATGAGGCGCTACAGGATCCGGACTGGGTGAATGCCATGCATGAAGAACTTAACAACTTCACCCGTAACGAAGTTTGGACCCTGGAGAAGCCCCCACAAGATGCAAGAATCATTGGAACAAAGTGGGTGTTCAGAAACAAACAAGATGATCAAGGTGCGATTGTAAGGAACAAGGCAAGACTAGTTGCAAAGGGTTTCTCTCAAGTTGAAGGCTTAGATTTTGGAGAGACCATTGCACCGGTTGCTCGACTAGAAGCCATCTGTATCCTACTTGCATATGCATCATGCTATGATATAAAACTTTATCAAATGGATGTAAAAAGTACATTTTTAAATGGCTTCATAAATGAACTTGTATATGTTGAGCAGCCGCCTGGATTTGAAGACCCTAGATATCCTAACCATGCTTACAGGTTGTCCAAGGCGCTATATGGGCTAAAGCAAGCTCCAAGGGCTTGGTATGAGCGCCTTCGCGACTTCCTCATCGAAAAGGGCTTCAAGATCGGGACCGTCGACACAACTCTATTCACAAAGAAACATAATGGTGATATTTTCATTTGTCAAGTATATGTTGATGATATAATCTTTGGCTCGACAAATGACTATCATTGCTAGGAATTTGGTGAGTTGATGTCGAAGGAGTTCGAGATGTCAATGATTGGTGAGCTAACGTACTTCCTCGGCTTTCAAGTCAAGCAAATGAAAGATGGTAACTTTCTCTCACAAGAGAAGTATACCAAAGACTTGTTGAAAAGGTTCAACATGGAGAAGTGCAAACCAATCAAGACCCCCATGCCAACAAATGGACATCTCATCTTAGATGAGGGAGGTAACCCGGTTAATCAAACTCTCTACCGTTCTATGATTGGTAGTTTATTGTACCTTACCGCATCTAGGCCCGATATTATGTTTAGTGTCTGCATGTGTGCTAGATTTCAATCTAATCTTAAGAAAGCTCATCTTCTCGCTGTTAAGAGAATTCTTAGGTATCTCAGGCACACCACAAGCGTTGGTCTGTGGTATCCCAAAGGAGCTACTTTTGATTTAATTGGCTATTCCAATTCGGATTATGCCGGTTGCAAAATTGATAGGAAAAGTACTTCTGGGGGATGCCATCTGCTTGGTAGATCACTAGTTTCATGGACATCCAAAAAGCAAAATAGTGTTGCCTTGTCAACTGCCGAAGCGGAATACATTGCCGTAGGTGCTTGTTGCACACAAATTTTATATATGAAACAAACTCTTCTAGACTATGGCGTAGTTCTAGAAAAGGTACCTTTGTTGTGTGATAATGAGAGTGCTGTTAAAATTGCTAATAATCCTGTACAACACTCTCGCACCAAGCACATTGATATCCGTCATCACTTCCTTAGAGATCATGTTGCTAAAGGAGATATCATTTTAGAAGGAGTGAGGTCGGAAGATCAATTAGCGGATATTTTCACTAAGCCACTTGATAAGACCCGCTTTTGCATGTTGAGGAATGAACTAAATATTCTTGATCTCAGAAATTTTATGTAAAATGTCAAATGGTGTTGTCAAGATTGCATTGCATGTTTAAATATCTTGTATTGCATCTAGGGCTTGTCTAACCTAGTTGAGATAACCGCCAACAAAGCGAGTGAAAAAGCTTAACTCGGATCAAACTTGACAAGTCTTAGTTTTAAGCTTTTAGCACTTAAATTCTTACTTTTTATGCAATTGTTGGTTCTTGAAATATGCATGAGGTACTGCACTTAGGGGGAGTATTCAAAACTCAAATCACTCATGAAAACCCCTAGTGCAAGGCCAAAATGCAAATTTCACCATTTGCCTATTTTCTCTAAAAATTATCTAGCCTATGGCAAAATATTTTGAAAATTATGAGAAAAGTATATGAGGGTGCCAATACCTGTCCCAACAAGTGTTATTTTGTGTGTTTATAAGTTGGGATTTGGTTTAGTTGGGAACTAGATAGAAAAATTCAAAAAAATCCAAATTTTCCCTCTGTCTGGGCTCACCGGACAGTCCGGTGTGCACCGGACACTGCACTGTGCAATGTCCGGTGCACCGGCAGCCGCGCGCTAAAATTCCACTCTCCTGTGCGCTGTCCGGTGGTTCACTGGACAACTACTGTGCGCTGTTCGGTGTGCACCAGACAGACACTGTAGACTGTCCGGTGCGCCCATACTCGGTTTTAAAAAAATCTTTCCTAGCCCGAGCCCGAGGCCAGGCTCCTTTTTCTCCTCTCTGGCCAGCCTCAGCTCTCTGTCTGGCGATTTCCTCCCTCGCCGGCGATCTCCCCTCCTCGGCGGCGATCCTCCGACGACCCTGTGCTCAGCCCTGCCTTCTTCTCTGGTGAGACTTCCCTAGTTCCCTCTCTCTCTCTGTTCTTCACCAGTCTGAAAGCTGTCACTCATTTCCAATTCCACCCCTTTGTGCCCAACTAAAATTCCTATCCAATTCTATGAATCCATGTGGTGTGAAATGTTGCTCTGTGCCCATTGTGTATCCTTGCAGGTTTCTAGCTCCTTAGGGAGGGTTTCACAGCCTCAAATAGCCATTTCTCCAAAACCCTAAATCCTCGCACACCACATGCTCGGTGAAATGCCTAAACCAGCCAAAAATGCTCCAATTGAACCCAAATTTTTCAGGCACTTTCACAACACCTCCAGTAACATATTCGCAAAATTTCACGCCCATCCGATATTCCAGGCTTTAATTTCACCAAATTCCCCGTTTCGAGCGATCGTTTCCGAGCCGTGTGCCCAAATCTCATTTTCTTCACCTAAATTCAAACCAAGCACACACTTCACTCATATTCACCCATATAAACATATTCGTGAAGTATCGGCTCCATTCCATGTCATTTCGTGCCTCAATTCAAATTCCAAACCTCCTATGGCACTTTTTATCGTTCAAACGCCGTTTTCACGACGTTTGACCTCTCGATCGCCATATCTCTCATTTTCTGTGCCATATTTCTCTGTGTATGTATTTATTCACATTTCATATTCTTATGACTATGTGACTAATACGTGCTCACCTCTTCTGTCATTTCAGTGACCTTGTCTGCCCGTGTGTTGTCTCCTGTCCTACCTGGATCGTCACCTCTCGTGTGAGCTTTCCAGGTAGTCATCTCATCCTTTGATATTCTATCGGATATTATCGACCTGTGCTTAGCCTCTCTCTCTCATTTGCAGTCGTCAGGTCAGGATGCCGCGCACGAAGAATGTGTCGGCGCCAGGGGGAGGCGATGATGACGATCCTCGTCGCCCCTTTAGGCAAGTCAAGGGCAAGACAGTACACTTGGAGCAGCAGGAAGGCCACAAGAAGTGGCATATGGACAAAGCAGCCCGTGCAGCGGCAGCAGCAGCAGCAGCCGCTGCGTAGGCTGAGCTTGGAGATCAGCCTCAGACACCTTCAGATCAGATTGCGTATCGTGTTCGTCGTCTCGCCTCCCGGCCTCGCTCCTCCACTACCACCACTGCTTAAGCTTCCACTCCTCCACTACCACCACTGCTTAAGCTTCCACTCCTCCACCCACTTTGCCTGCTCCTGTCACCCTTGTTGCGCCATCCACCACCTCCACTACACTAGCTTCCGCTGCTCCTCCTCCCGCTCCTGTTTTCGCTCCACCTATCCCACCTGCTCGTTTCCGGGAGCGCGATGAGACTGAGGTGCGACCTCTGGCTGCTGATCCCCGATTGTTTGACCTTCAGCGTGCTACAGCGGCACGAGTATGTAGGTTCAGATACGTACCCGTGGAGTCTTGGTTACTGGCTCAGAGGGACCCTGCTGCAGTTGACCTTTTCAGCACCAGGATTCAGGAATCCTTCTTCAGGGCACAGATGTCTGCATAGGTTGCTCTGCGAGTGCACCGGCTTTTGGATCTTCCAGCTTTTCTGCTTGCCGTCGGTGCTGACTCTGAGGTGCACCTCACATATCTGCCTGGCCTTCTGTCTCTTTTGACTACCAGCGGTAGGTATGTTGAGGAGTGGGTCTGAGTTTTCTACGCGACTGTATGGATAGACCCAGATCATCACTGGATGAGGTTTCGTTTTGAGCGAGAGGATGTCACTATTACTGCCAGTCAGATTCGCCAGCTCTTTGGATTTCACGAGTCATCGACTCAACTTCATAGCTTATGCTACGGCACCTCTGACCCTCCTCGTCGCCCTCACGGCGGTGTGGCTCCGGGTACAGCTCATGTCGTGGCTCTGTTCCGCTCGCCCTTCTTAGATGGGTCGCGACGTTCACCGGCAGATTTCACTACAGCAGCCAAGTTCTTATTTGAGCTTATGAGACGGACTCTTCTGCCGAGGATGGGATACAGGGAGGGTACCACCCCTATTCAGCTCTGGCTCCTTGGTGCCCTGGTCTCTCACTCTGAGTTTGACGTTGTTGATTTCCTCATTTGTGAGATCGAGGACACCGTATTGGATGGTATGCGTGCTCGTCGTCAGCTGCCATATGCTCACTACTTATGCCACATTTTTGCTCAGCTGATTCGGCCTCCTTAGTTCCAGGGCACACTTGAGGCCTCACGCCTTGTTTTTGGAACCTACCGTCCAGCGCCTGAGGATCCAGTGCCAGCTTCTGCTCCAGTTTTTGACACTCGGGCTGAGGATGCTGCTCTTCATCAGTTCGAAGCTCAGGATGCAGCAGTTGATGATGATGACGATGATGATGATGATTTTGGGATTCCACCTCCGCCTCCGCCTCCTATGCCTCCACGCTCACATGATCATGAGGCTGGGAGTTCTAGTGCTACCCCTGCTGCCCCTCCTGCTATTGACCTCGCACTTGCTTCGATTCTTCAGACACTCACTCAACAGCAGGCTCACTTGGCAGCCGAGCAGACCCGCCAGACAGCAGCCCATCAGCAGTTACCCGAGAGGATGCTCTCGATGTTTCAGACCATACAGGACAGGCATGATTCCTTTCAGCAGTAGCTTCTCCAGGATCGGGCTGAGAGCAGGGCATTCATGGCTCTTATGCTACAACATTCTGGTGTCTCGGTTCCCCCGGTTCAGTCTACACCACCTCCTCCGCTTCAGGCTCCTGTTGTGCCAGCGATTCAGTCAGGACCCCCTCTTCCTTCTGTTGGTCCTTCTTCCTCTTCGCTCCGGCCGGTCACTCTTGCTTTCACGTCACCGGTTCTCAGCTCTGTCTGCCCTTAGCCGCCAGTGCCACAAGCTTCTGCTATTTCCACTACTGCTATGGCAGTATCTGTGACCACTTCTGTTCCGGCAGCTTCTGCAGCGCGGCCTCAGTCCGAGTCAGTACCAGCTCCAGCTTCTACAGCAGATCCTGGATCCGAGACTGACTCTGACCCCCAGCCGGCATTCGCTCTGCTGCCTCGACCGCGACCGGATGCGCCTCCGCCGCCTCCTCCTACTTCAGATGTGTAGGTTCGGGTACCCTTTTGGTGTTTGATGCCAAAGGGGGAGAGATATGAGTTGTGAGAGCTAGGGGGAGTTAGAGAGTTAGTAGAGAGTCATTTTGATGTAATATATGTGCTTGTTACTCTCTGTACTAGCTTGGTGCTTTTGGCTCACAAACTCTATATATACTCTCGATGCTTATTGACTGTGTGTTTTCACGATTTTGGCTCACAAACTCTATATATACTCTCGATGCTTATTGACTGGGTGTTTTCACCTTATATTTTATCACCAGTCTTCTAGTTCTTGATTCATTGATTTAATTTCACTTTTATATGAACAAGAATCTTACGATGTGTATGCGCTCATTCTTATTATTATGGTACACATTCTTTCTGTCAAAGATTACTGAGTATAACTAACCATCCTTTCTATTGACAGAAACTTCAAAACAAACTACTCTCACAAATCTTGTAGGGTTGTCATCAATCACCAAAAAGGGGGAGATTGAAAGCATCTAGGCCCCTGGTTGGTTTTAGTGATTAATGACAACGTAATGTTATATGTGACTAACGTGTGTTTTGCAGAGACAAATGGTAAGTGAAAGGGAAATAGGCTTACACCTTTTCCTAAATGATTTTGGTGGTTGAATTGCCCAACACAAATAATTGGACTAACTAGTTTGCTCTAGATTATATGTTCTACAGGTGCCAAAGGTTCATCTACAACTATACTAAATCGACTGTCCGGAATACCATAGATTATTCTAGACAGGAGAAGCTTTTTGGAAAATCAGGCCAAGCGTGGACCGTCCGGGCCTTTGCGGCGGACCATCCGCGACACCTAAATGACCCTCGGACAGAACCAATGCAAAAACACATGTCTCTACGATCGGACCGTCCGATGGAAGAACAAGTACCGTCCGAGACCACGCGCGGACCGTCCGGGCTCAGGTGCGGACCGTCCGGTAGGTGAGGAACCGAAAAACCCGAAGGTGACGGGTTCGGCAAAATGAATTATAGCGTCCTCGCGGACCGTCCGGGGTGCACGACTGGACCGTCCGCGACTGGCTTTATCTGACATCTGACGATGCATTAAATGCAATATAGCCGTTGATATAGCCGTTACTGCTGACCGTTGCATTTTCAGCCGTTGATCTGCAGGGGCGGACCGTCCGGACCAGGCGGGCGGACCGTCCGTGGTCGGCAGAAAGGAGCAACGGCTAGGAAGTGGTTGGTGGCTATAAATACAACCCCAACCACCTCCATTCATCTCACCCAAGCATTCCAATCTTCAACATTCAATACAAGAGCTAGCAATCCATTCCAAGACACAATCAAAGCCTCCAATCTCTCCAAGTTCCACAATTGAGACAAGTGATCATTAGTGATTAGTTACTTGAGAGAGAGAGTGATCCGTGTGTTATTTGTCGCTCTTGTCGCTTGGCTTTTGCAATCGTGTTTCTTCCTTCCCATTCTTATTCTCAAGGCACTTGTAATCAAGGCAAGAGACACTAAGTTTGTAGTGGTCCTTGTGGGGTCTAAGTGACCCATTTGATTAAGGAGAAAGCTCACTCGGTCTAAGTGACCGTTTGAGAGAGGGAAAGGGTTGAAAGAGACCCGGTCTTTGTGACCACCTCAACGAGGAGTAGGTTTGCAAGAACCGAACCTCGGTAAAACAAATCATCGTGTCTCGCTCTTTATTCGCTCACGATTTGTTTTGCGCCCTCTCTCTCGGACTCGTTTATATTTCTAATGCTAACCCGGCTTGTAGTTGTGATTAAGTTTGTAAATTTCAGATTTGCCCTATTCACCCCCCTCTAGGCGACTTTCAATTGGTATTAGAACCCGGTGCTTCATTAGAGCCTAACCGCTCAAAGTGATGTCGGGAGATCACACCAAGAAGGAGATGGTGACCGGCGAGAAGCCCGCTACAAGCCACGGGAAAGCTCCGTCGGGAGAGTCCCGCAACAAGGGGAAGGAAAAGGAATCCCCTTCACACAAGTCGCGTCGGAGCGGTGACAAGAAGAAGAAGATGAGGAAAGTGGTCTACTACGAGACCGACTCCTCGTCGCCATCCACCTCCGGCTCCGACACACCGTCTGTAACTTCTAAGCGCCATGAGCGCAAGAAGTTTAGTAAGATCCCCCTATGCTACCCTCGCATTCCTAAACATACGCCATTACTTTCCGTCCCATTGGGCAAACCACCAACGTTTGATGGTGAGGATTATGCTAGGTGGAGTGATATGATGCGATATCACCTAACCTCACTCCACAGAAGTATATGGGATATTGTTGAGTTTGGTGTACAGGTACCATCCGTAGGGGATGAAGACTATGATGAGGACGAAGTAGCCCAAATTGTGCACTTCAACTCCCAAGCCACCACTATACTCCTCGCCTCTCTAAGTCGAGAGGAGTATAATAAGGTGCAAGGGTTGAAGAGCGCAAAGGAAATTTAAGACGTGCTAAAGACCGCGCACGAAGGAAACGAGGTGACCAAGATCACCAAGCGTGAGACGATCAAGGGGGAGCTCGGTCGCTTCCGACTTCGCCAAGGGGAGGAGCCACATGACATGTACAACCGGCTCAAAACCTTGGTGAACCAAGTGCGCAACCTCGGGAGCAAAAAATGGGATGACCACGAAGTGGTTAAGGTTATTCTTAGATCACTTGTTTTCCTTAACCCTACTCAAGTTCAATTAATTTGTGGTAATCCTAGATATACACTAATGACTCCCGAGGAAGTGATAGGAAACTTTGTGAGCTTTGAGTTGATGATCAAAGGCTCAAAGAAAATCAACGAGCTAGATGGCCCCTCCACGCCCGAAGCACAACCGGTGGCATTCAAGGCAACGGAGGAGAAGAAGGAGGAGTCTACATCAAGTAGACAACCAATCGACGCCTCAAAGCTCGACAATGAGGAGATGGCGCTCATCATCAAGAGATTCCGCCAAATCCTCAAGCAAAGAAAAAGCTCGACAATGAGGAGATGGCGCTCATCATCAAGAGATTCCACCAAATCCTCAAGCAAAGAAGGGGGAAGGACTACAAATCCCGCTCCAAGAAAGTTTGCTACAAATGTGATAAGCTCGGTCATTTTATTGCAAAATGTCCACTATCTAGTGACAGTGACAGGGGCGACGACAAGAAGGGGAGAAGAAAGGAAAAGAAGAGGTATTACAAGAAGAAGGGCGGCGATGCCCATGTTTGCCGGGAATGGGACTCCGACGAGAGCTCCTCTGACTCCTCCTCCGACGAGGACGCCGCAAACATCGCCGTCACCAAGGGACTCCTCTTCCCCAAGGTCGGCCACAAGTGCCTCATGGCAAAGGACGACAAAAGGAAGAAGGTAAAATCAAAATCCTCCACTAAATATGAAACCTCTAGTGATGAGGATAATGCTAGTGATGAGGAGGATAACTTGCGCACCCTTTTTTCCAACCTAAACATGCAACAAAAAGAAAAATTAAATGAATTAATTAGTGCTATTCATGAGAAGGATGATCTCTTGGACTCCCAAGAGGACTTCCTTATTAAAGAAAACAAGAAGCATGTTAAGGTTAAAAATGCTTACGCTCTAGAAGTAGAAAAATGTGAAAAACTATCTGGTGAGCTAAGCACTTGCCATGACACTATTGCCAACCTTAGAAATGAAAATGCTAAATTAATTGCTAAGGTTGATTCAAATAATTGTGATGATTCAATTTCCAATCTTAGAAATGATAATGCTAATTTGCTTGCAAAGATTGAAAAATTGAATGATTCTCTTGCTAGTCTTAGAAATGAAAATGAAAATTTGATCGCTAAGGCTAAAGAATTAGATGTTTGCAATGTTACTATTTCTAACCTTAGAAGTGAAAATGATATATTACATGCTAAGGTTGTTGAATTAAAATCTTGCAAACCCTCTACATCTACCGTTGAGCACACTTCCATTTGTACTAGATGTAGAGACATTAATGTTGATGCTATCCATGATCACCTAGCTTTAATTAAGAAACAAAATGATCACATAGCTCAACTTAATGCTAAGATTAGTGAGCATGACTTAGAAAATGAAAAATTTAAATTTGCTAGAAGCATGCTCTATAGTGGGAGACGCCCTGGCATCAAGGATGGCATTGGCTTCCAAAAAGGAGACAATGTCAAACTTAATGCCCCTCCTAAAAGATTGTCTAATTTTGTTAAGGGCAAGGCTCCCATGCCTCAGGATAACGAGGGTTACATTCTATACCCTGCCAGTTATTCCGAGAGCAAAATTAGAAGAATTCACTCTAGGAAGTCTCACTCTGGCCCTAATCATGCTTTTATGTATAAGGGTGAGACATCTAGCTCTAGGCAATCAACCTGTGTTAAATTGCCTAAGAAGAAAACCACTAATGCATCAAATGATCATAACATTTCATTTAAAACTTTTGATGCATCTTATGTTTTAACTAACAAATCCGACAAGGTAGTTGCCAAGTATGTTGGGGGCAAACACAAGGGATCAAAGACTTGTGTTTGGGTACCCAAAGTTCTTGTATCTAATGTCAAAGGACCCAAAACCATTTGGGTACCTAAAATCAAGAACTAAATTTGTTTTGTAGGTTTATGCATCCGGGGGCTCAAGTTGGATCATCGATAGCGGGTGCACAAACCACATGACAGGGGAGAAGAAGATGTTCTCCTCCTATGAGAAAAACCAAGATCCCCAACGAGCTATCACATTCGGGGATGGAAATCAAGGTTTAGTCAAAGGATTGGGTAAAATTGCTATATCTCCTGACCATTCTATTTCCAATGTTTTTCTTGTAGATTCTTTAGATTACAATTTGCTTTCCGTTTCTCAATTATGCAAAATGGGCTACAACTGTCTTTTCACAGATGTTGGTGTTACTATCTTTAGAAGGAGTGATGATTCAATAGCATTTAAGAGAGTGTTAGAGGGTCAGCTATACTTAGTAGATTTTGATAAAGCTAAACTCGACACTTGCTTAATTGCTAAGACTAACATGGGCTGGCTCTGGCAACGCCGACTAGCACATGTTGGAATGAAGAATCTTCACAAACTTCTAAAGGGAGAACACATTTTGGGACTAACAAATGTTCACTTTGAGAAAGACAGGGTTTGTAGCGCATGTCAGGCAGGGAAGCAAGTTGGTGTTCATCATCCACACAAGAACATCATGACGACTGATAGGCCACTCGAGCTCCTACACATGGACCTATTCGGACTGATTGCTTACATAAGCATCGGTGGGAGTAAGTACTGTCTAGTTATTGTGGATGACTATTCTCGCTTCACTTGGGTATTCTTTTTGCAGGAAAAATCTCATACCCAAGAGACATTAAAGGGATTCTTGAGACGGGCTCAAAACGAGTTCGGCTTAAGGATCAAGAAAATTAGAAGCGACAACGGGACGGAGTTCAAGAACTCTCGAATTGAAGGCTTTCTTAAGGAGGAAGGCATCAAGCATGAGTTCTCTTCTCCCTACACACCACAACAAAATGGTGTAGTGGAGAGGAAGAATAGAACTCTATTGGACGTGGCAAGGACCATGCTTGATGAGTACAAGACTTCGGATCGGTTTTGGGCCGAGGCGGTCAACACCGCCTGCTACGCCATCAACCGGTTGTATCTACACTGAATCCTCAAGAAGACATCATATGAACTCCTAACCGGTAAAAAGCCCAATATTTCATATTTTAGAGTCCTTGGTAGCAAATGCTTTATTCTTGTTAAGAGAGGTAGAAAATCTAAATTTGCTCCTAAGACTGTAGAAGGCTTTTTACTAGGATATGATTCAAACACAAGGGCATATAGAGTCTTTAACAAGTCCTCAGGACTAGTTGAAGTTTCTTGTGACATTGTGTTTGATGAGACTAACGGCTCTCAAGTAGAGCAAGTTGATCTTGATGAGATAGGAGATGAAGAGGCTCCATGCGTCGCGCTAAGGAACATGTCCATTAGGGATGTGTGTCCTAAGGAATCCGAAGAGCCTCCAAATGCACAAGATCAACCATCCTCCTCCACGCAAGCATCTCCACCAACTCAAAATGAGGATGAGGCTCAAGTTGATGAAGGAGAAGATCAAAGAGATGAGCCACCTCAAGGTGACGGCAATGATCAAGGGGGAGATGCAAATGATCAAGACAAGGAGGATGAAGAACCAAAGCCGCCACACCCAAGAGTCCACCAAGCAATCCAACGAGATCACCCCGTCGACACCATCCTTGGCGATATTCATAAGGGGGTAACCACTAGATCTCGGGTTGCACATTTTTGTGAGCATTACTCTTTTGTTTCCTTTATTGAGCCACACAGGGTAGAGGAAGCACTTCAAGATTCGGATTGGGTGGTGGCGATGCAAGAGGAGCTCAACAATTTCACTAGGAACGAGGTATGACATTTGGTTCCACGTCCTAATCAAAATGTTGTAGGAACCAAGTGGGTCTTCCGCAACAAGCAAGATGAGCATGGTGTGGTGACAAGGAACAAAGCTCGACTTGTGGCCAAGGGATACTCACAAGTCGAAGGTTTGGATTTTGGTGAAACCTATGCACCCGTAGCTAGGCTTGAGTCAATTCGTATATTACTTGCCTATGCTACTTACCATGGCTTTAAGCTTTACCAAATGGACGTGAAAAGTGCCTTCCTCAATGGACCAATCAAGGAAGAGGTCTACGTTGAGCAACCTCCCGGCTTTGAAGATGGTGAGTACCCTAATCACGTATATAAACTCTCTAAGGCGCTTTATGGGCTCAAGCAAGCCCCAAGAGCATGGTATGAATGCCTAAGAGATTTTCTTATCACTAATGGCTTCAAAGTCGGAAAAGCCGATCCTACTTTATTTACTAAAACTCTTGACAATGGTTTGTTTGTATGCCAAATTTATGTTGATGATATTATATTTGGGTCTACTAAAGAATCTACATGTGAGGAATTTAGTAGGATCATGACACAAAAATTCGAGATGTCGATGATGGGGGAGTTGAAGTAATTCTTGGGATTTCAAGTGAAGCAACTCCAAGAGGGCACCTTCATTAGCCAAACCAAGTATATTCAAGATATTCTAAACAAGTTTGGGATGAAGGATGCCAAACCCATCAAGACACCCATGGGAACCAATGGCCATCTCGACCTCGACACGGGAGGTAAATCCGTAGATCAAAAGGTATACCGGTCGATGATAGGCTCTTTACTCTATTTATGTGCTTCACGACCGGACATTATGCTTTCCATATGCATGTGTGCAAGATTCCAAGCCGACCCTAAGGAAGCTCACCTTACGGCCGTAAAACAAATCTTGAGATATTTAGTTTATACTCCTAAGTTTGGGCTTTGGTACCCTCGGGGATCCACATTTGATTTAATTGGTTATTTGGATGATGATTGGGCGGGGTGTAAAATTAATAGAAAGAGCACATCGGGGACTTGCTAGTTCTTGGGAAGATCCTTGGTGTCTTGGGCTTCAAAGAAGCAAAATTCCGTCGCTCTTTCTACCGCCGAAGCTGAGTATATTGCTGCAGGTCATTGTTGCGCACAATTGCTTTGGATGAGGCAAACCCTTAGGGACTATGGTTACAAATTAACCAAAGTTCCTCTTCTATGTGATAATGAGAGTGCAATCCGCATGGAGGATAATCCCGTTGAGCATAGCCGCACCAAACACATAGCCATTCGGTATCATTTTCTAAGGGATAACCAACAAAAGGGGGATGTCGAGATTACATATATTAACACCAAAGAACAATTAGCCGATATCTTTACCAAGCCACTAGATGAACACACATTTAACAAACTTAGGCATGAGCTAAATATTCTTGATTCTCGGAATTTCTTTTGATGTTTTGCACACATAGCTCATTAATATACCTTTGATCATATCTCTTTTATATGCTATGACTAATGTGTTTTCATGTGTATTTCAAACCAAGTCATAGATTGAAAGGGAATTGGAGTCTTCGGCGAAGTCAAAGGCTTCCACTCCACTCCATAACTCATCCTTCGCTGTCGCTCCGAGCCTCTCTCCAACTTTGGTATAATCTTCACTCATATTATGTTCACCAAAGGGGGAGAGATTAGTTAAGAGGGCTTATATTTCACTCAAGTATCCAATAACACATTTTCCTTCAACAAAGTGTTGCCGAAGATTCATTTCGTATCCAATCTTTTTGTCGTTGATGCAATATGATGTATGATGTAATGTTGTGTGAAATGATGCTATGATATGATGCAATATGATGATGACGTCAAACACACACAAGCGCGCCCACACTGAAAAACACAAGACTCTGCATCCCCTTAGGAACGACTTTAGAGTCTTTAAGCTCTGCATCCCCTTAGGAATGACTTTGGAGCTTCTTCACCTTATATTTCGATGGCACTTAAGCTCTACATCCCCTTAGGAACGACTTTGGAGCTTCTTCACCTTCTAGTTCAGTGGAATTTTTGGCTCTGCATCCCCTTAGGAACGACTTTTGAGCAGAAAACTTACTCTGTGCTCCCTTAGGAACAACTTTTGTAGCTTCGGAACTTACTCCGCTCCCTTAGGAACGACTTTTGTAGCTTCAGAAGTCTGTGAGGAAGGCATACTTTACTCATTGATGCAGGCTCAATTATTACATGAAATCGAAATTTAATCCTTCGTTACTTGTTTCTCTTACAAAAAATAAAATGACATAAAAGATAAAGGTACATCAAGAGTAGGATATTCTTCAGTAGATATGCTTAGATTCTGGCACAGTGTTGTTGATTGTACGAGCTTCGGACTCTTCCTGGAAGTCGTGCTACTGTTGAACGTGCTGGTGCCCTTCTGGAAGCTGGCCTCGGGTATGAGTGGGTGGTAATGGTGGTGGTAATGGGAGTTGGGCCCAGGAAGCTTAAGAATGACTTGTCGAAGCAACAGAAGATGAAGGTTGTTGGTTGCCTACGTACTCTAGTACATAGGGAGAGTAACATGAAGCATTATGTAAAACTTGCTTTGGATGATTCTGCCGCGCTTCAGCTTTGGCAATCTCCTTTCGCTTCTAAATTGTAACTTGGCATGTTCTTGTAGTGTGGCTCTTGTCTTCTCCACAGAATAAGCAATAGAGCTTTCTGAGCTAATCACCGTACCTTCCTCTGAAGCCCTGTCGCCTCTGCCCCTTGGGGCTGGTGGCCTGAACGAGCTTTGTTGTTGCCCTAAAGATTGGGAGTTGTGCTGTGGTCTTTGAGGCTGACTTCCTTTGTCATCACTTAGGCTAGAGTTATGGATTGATCTGACATGCCTAAGGTGGATTCTTCCTCCGAAGCCCCTAGTCATTTCAGAAAACCTATAGGCTTCTTTCCTTCTCTGGCGGAAATCATTATCAGCCCGGATGTATTCATCCATCTTCTGAAGAAGTTTCTCTAGGGTCTATGGGGGTTTCCTGGAAAAATATTGAGCCATAGGTTCTGACCGAAGCCCTTTGATCATGGCCTCAATGACAATTCCATTGGGCACTGTAAGCGCTTGTGCTCTCAGACGCAACAACCTTCGGACATACGCCTGAAGGTACTCCTCATGGTCTTGTGTGCACTGGAACAAGGCCTGAGCAGTGACTGGCTTTGTCTGAAACCCTTGGATACTGGTGATCAGCATGTCTTTAAGCTTCTACCATGACGTGATTTCCCTGGCCAGAGAGAAGAGTACCAAGTTTATGCAACACTTTTGACAAAGGATTTCGACATGACTGCAGTGTTGCCCCCATATGAAGATATGGTTGTTTCGTAACTCATTAGAAACTTCTTCGGGTCTGAATGCCCATCATACATAGGGAGCTGGGGTGGCTTGTATGATGGGGGCCACGGGGTAGCCTGCAATTCTGCTGCTAGAGGAGAAACATCATCAAAAGCAAAATTGCCATGATGGAAATCATCATACCATTCGTCATCGTTGTAGAAATTGTCTTGACGAAGCTCTCTATGTTGATGTCTACGGTCTTGGTCATCTTGGGTGAGATGACACATTTCTTCAGTGGCCTCATCAATCTTCTTCTGAAGATCGGCGAGACGAAGCATCTTTTCCTTTTTCCTCTAGACCTGTTGATGAATGGCTTCGAGGTCCCTGATTTCTTGGTCCAGCTCTTCCTCCTGAGGTGTCGAACTGGTAGCCTTCCTTTTTTGGCTTCTAGCTTCGCGTAATGTGTCTTGGTTGACGTCCAGTGGCTGCAGTGCAGCCCCTAGCCCTGAAGACTTCTTCGGTGGCATGAAGAAGGTCACAGCTTGCTGAAGGTGGTCAAATGAGTTCACCAGAGGTGGGCGCCAATGTTGGTCACTTGTTCTCAAATGCTACGAGTTAAGAACAAGGCAACACAAATGTTAATTGTTAAAGACCTTCGTCCTTCGAAGCATTATCTCCCTTAGGATATAATGATCTTCAGATGAAGGTTACGAAGGACATACCTTCATAAACTCAATATATAATGAAAAGCAGGAACATATGGTACATGTAAAGAATATGAATAATCATATCAAATCATTAGATTATCTATATTCTCATTATATAATCATGAATAAACGTTAACAATATCAAATTACATTTATACCTTCGGCTGAACAGAAGATAAGAATTCAGGAGTGACGTGTGAGTGAATACAAGTCAGCGTGAACAGTACGGTGTTACTGTTCATCTATTTATAGGCACAGGACACAGCCTGTGTAAAATTACATCCATGTCTTTGACATTTACTATTGACTAAGGAGTAATCTGTCGAGGACTAGGCAGCCTTTTCCCCTTTAGGTCGGTTTCATTTTCCATCGCTAAGCCAAAGCTTCTCCATCCATAGCTTTGGAATTGATTCATCCTTCTTCTAGGTCGTGCCTTTCATACTGTGTGCACCTTCATCTCAAAGCCGAAGGTACCTGTGACAGTATATTATACTTGGAAAACATGTTAGTCATGTTTTTGAGGACCTTCGGAAGACAAAGGCCCCCAACACGACCTGAGATCAATCTTAGAGAACACCCTAGCACCTCTCATCTGATCAAATAAGTCTTCAATACGAGGTAACGGGTACTTGTTCTTAATGGTAACATCATTAAGTGATCTATAGTCCACACACATCCATTGCAAACTGTGACACCCCAGGTGTCTATTTCACGTTATATCGGGAGATTTATCCTAATCTTGGATGCTCAGTGAAAATTTCTATTTCTCGATCATATCTATCTCCATTCATCAAGTTACTCATGAATGTTTCACCAAGTTTGGAATTATTCGATCTCAAGAACAGCCAAATTTGGAGCCTGTTAAAACTTTTTTTTTCTTAAAGCAAACGCAAATTCGAAAGTCAATCTCGTCTCACAACTCCCGTCCAGACTTATTTATTCGGACTCTCGACAGTTGTGATGTTATCTTATCTATGTCCGAATCCGCTTTCTCGATAGTCGGTCTACGTCCAAATACTTAATCCAAATCCGCATTCTCCCGCAGAATCTCTTTGTGTCAACCTCTAATTATTTCTTATGAAATTCAGCTTGTTATATTTATGTCATCATCCATCTCTATCTATCAAGCGTATTCTAAAGATTTCTTAAAGTTTGAACCAAATATTCGTGTGAAATTATAAATCATACGCTTGCTTGAGACTGCTCGATTAAGTAAAAGAAAATTTATAAATTCAACCAAGTTATGGAAACTTTCCCAAAACACTCTAATTCAACTCTACAATAAAAGTTATTAAGGGTTCATATAGAGAAAATGCCAAGAAAATGTCAAAAAAATAGTATGATTGCCTTAAAAATATAATTGAGAGCTTTATAATGATACTACCTTGACCAAAGTGAAACTTTTATTTATATTCAAGATATGAGGTTTGACCTTTAATAAAAGTTGTAGAACCTGTGTAATACAACAAATTTTATATTTAAACCAAGCCTTGATTCAATCTCTAAGTATCTTAAACAGTGCCATCAAGACAGAATAAAAATCTGATTTCTGAATTCGAATTCTTCTAAGTCTGAAATCAGCATCGTTCGGGTCGACGTCTCGCGTTCCCAAATTTTTGTTGAACAACTCAAGTTTCCCCAAATATAAAAGTTGTTAATTACTAATAGGGGCACAACATATTAAAAGATGGAATTCATCCGATTCCGTTTGACATGCTTTGACATTCAGTTTTCGCGAGTTTCCACTGTTTTCTAACCCACTGACAAACCAGTTTTCGTGGGTCTATAACTTTCTAACCAGTGCTCAAATCACCTCAATCTCTATACACGATTTGTATATTATACATCAAGGAAGATATTTTGTGCAGCAACCGAGATCCGAATCCAAGCAGAAGATGCCAAAAACGGACAGCCAAAGTCGCTCTACCACCTGCTGCAGCTGACTGACGCGACTAGAGCTCTGCAGCTGCCGCCCGTGTTCGCCAATGGATGAATCTCGCTGCCTCCTTTTATACCCCGAGTGCCCTGCTCCCTCCCTTCCCTAGCACTCTTCTTCATTTGCGCAGAAATGGTGGCGAGCCCCCTTGTCCCTCCTCTGCGCTCTGTCCGAGTCACTGCTCCCAGGCCGAGTCTTCTCCAACGCGGAGCACCATCCATGGCTGCCGACCACCTTTGATCCCTTGCTCTCCCACCCCACGACGTCCTCCAATATTTCCCCGCGTCAGCTGGACGCCATCTGAGCTCCCACATGGCCGAGCTCCCTTATTCCCTATCCATCGATGCAGCCGGCGTCGCACGTCCAGCTGCTCTGCTGTTACGTGGCTGAAGGTTGAAGATGACTCGTTGAGTCTATGACAAGTGGGCCCAGGGCGGATGTGAGTGTACACAAAATTTCAGATTTTTGTGTTGTGTTCTAAAATTCATATCTCGAGTTTCAGAGCTCCTAAAATCGTGAAATTTGTTTTTTTGGCTTCCTTATGAAATGCTCTAACTATTGGATCTATAGTTTGGCATGTTTTATTGGAAAAGTTTTTCTGTAGAAATTCGTATTTAAAAACTGGTTTAGAGAATAAACGAACTTGCATCTCTCCATAGTTTTAATTACAAAAATCCAAAAATGATGAAACTTATTTTGTTAGTTAGATATTGTCATACCCCATCAAGGAAAAATATAAAACTTATATGTTGTTCACTGTTTTCTTGGTGTGTTAATTAAAACATGTTAAATAGGAAAAAGATGATTGTTTTGATTATTATTTTTGGATCTGTAGCTCCAGTGCTCCAAATGGATTGAAATTTTTACAGTAGACCCTCTGTGTGATGCTTAGTGACGGGTAAAAATTTCATGAATTGTTGTGCATGTATGATTAAGTTAGTGATTTAACATGTTTAATGCACCTTAAGTAGTTTTAAATGATTTACAAATAATGTATATATGCAAAAATGTAAAATGGTGTTCCAGTTTCCTTGCATGATATTATATTAGCCTAAGAAAACTTAACATGGTCATGCATCCACAGAAAATAATTAGTTTTAAATTTAACTTGCTCTCACATGCTTTATTGCATTAACAATTTGTTATTTTTATAGTAAATAAAATATAAAACCTGGGTATGTGAAATTTATACATTGGTCATGATTTGTTATTACCTATGCCTCATAAAAATTCCAGCCCCAAATTAGATAGTTTCATATGGTACTAAAATGACACACATTTTATAATTATAAGAACAATTAGTGAAAAATTAGAAGTGAACAAGGGCATGCATGTTTCTTGAAATACTTAAGTGCCTTGATATAAATTGAAACTTTACAACTAGGTCATAATGATTTGAATTTAAAAAATTGGTGATAATCTATGAGTTTGCTTGGTGATTTAGTTAAGTGCTCTTGTGCTAGCAAACTGAAATTTATGAGTGTACAGTTTTGGTTGTATGATTAATCTAGTTAAATAATTATGTTTTCTGTAGATATGTGCTATATAAAAGTTGTAGTTCACTTGTGTATCTAGCTCGTCCTAAAAATGCATGAGCTGAGAATTGATGGTTTAGAAGCTATATTTTTCACAAGTCCAGCACCTGAATCTGTCGAAATTTTTGAACAGATTTTAGAGATTGCAATGGTTGCTTAAGTTAATATTGAAATCAGTTATTGGTGGTCACAATAAAGTTGTAGATAACATTATTATCTTACTTGTGTTAAAATTTGACAGCCATACATCTGATCGTTTAGAAGTTGTGTTTTTCACAAATTCAGTAACTGAATCTGCCCAAATTCTGTACAGATTTTAGAAACTGCATTGTTTGCATAATTTAATTTTACAATCTGTTCATGGTCTTTATAAGAAAGTTGTAGATTCTTTTCTTATCTTTCTTGTGTTAAAATTTCATAACCATAGGCCTGACAGTTTAGGAGTTATGAATTTTACAAACTGGTTGCTGTATTCTATCCACTAACAGAACAGATTTCGAAAACTGAATTGTTTGATTCAGTTCAGCATAGAATCATTTCTTGGTGATTATAAAAGTATGTAGTGATTTTCCTAAGCTTTCCAAAAAGTCTTGGATCACTCTTTTTGGTGATCTGAATATTAAGTTATGGATGTTTAAAGTCTGAAGACTGAATCTGTCCAATTCTGGACAGCAAAGCCTTCTAGTGTCTTTTGTCCTTAGTTAAATATTGAATCACCTTGAGATGTTTATAAATGATATATAGAAAATTTTATTACCTTTCCAGAAAGTCTAGGATCAATTTGTTTGGATGTTTGAACATGTAGTTGTGAATTTTTGAAGTCGCAAGTCTGAATCTGTCCAACCTGGACAGACCTGTTATTTTTGTATAGTTTGACC
The DNA here is from genome assembly GCA_029449295.1 of Zea luxurians. Classification (NCBI taxonomy): domain Eukaryota; kingdom Viridiplantae; phylum Streptophyta; class Magnoliopsida; order Poales; family Poaceae; genus Zea; species Zea luxurians. The sequence continues at coordinate 2,482,330 of JAOPSE010000005.1, read as the reverse complement.
TTGCTAAGAGTCTAGTCATATTGAGACGATAATACCAAAGTTGTAGAGAACTTCTTAGACTTTCCAAAAAGTATTTGTTCACTATTTTTGGATAAATATTTGAATAATTACGACTGAAACAAGTAAATGTTGTGCTGCTGTCCTAATCTTGTTGATTGTGGTTGATTGCTCTATTCTCTTGTCTTGCTTGAGTATGATTGATAGTGTTAACTCATGATACCTATATTAGTAGATTATATAATTGGAGATATACAAGTAACTAGTGCAGTAGTAAATTAAATGGTTGACGTCTAGTAAGAAATTAGCTTCGATCAACGTCAATTTAGCAAGTGTCACTATATGGACGAAAAACAAAATTAATGAGATGTTACCATTTCTAATAATTGTGCTGCTAATCTGAGTATTAATAAATAACCAACCTCAATAGATTAGTATAATAAGCAATGTGATTAGACTATCACTTTCTTGTGTGCCCTTGGATGTATGCTTGCATTAGAGTATTGCGAACAATTGTACAACCCGATTAAGTAACTATCCCTTTTTAACTATGTTTGTCTATATATGTCCTAGCAAATTTAGGTGTACTTAATTAGTTTAATAATAAGTAGACAAAGAATGATTAAAGTGAACGTGGTAAACACTTGTGCTCATGCTTGTGTGGTCATGTTTGTATTGGTTAAGTAAAGTAAGGGTCGTCATCTTTCCAGTGGTAGCGACTACGTATGCCCGATAACGTGTAGATAACTAATGCTAACATGTGGTGGTTTACGGTGTCTTCTAAATTAATGTTAGTTCTCTACTGTGTCTTTGTATATGTTGTGCTATTTTTCATCATATTCATACATATGCATCTTGCATCTCATTTAGGACCGAGAGAGGATGATCGTGCAAGTAATGTTGTGCCAACCACAAGATGCAGTCGGTGGACGACCCAAGGAAGGATGGACTTAACCAGTGGATGCTCGCCAAGCGAGTACCTCCCCCAGCAAACACTACCTAAGTGTTAAATTAAAGGCAAGCCCTGGTTTTATGCATAACCGTTTATATATGCTATTTTACTACACTTAATGTTTGTAGGCTTGTACCGTGCACTTAAGTGTAGGAGTTGGTTGAAACCCTAGTTGCATGAACTCAGGATTCCTTTTGAGATGGATACTAGTATGCTAGGTCGAGTAGCTGCTATGCTAAATCAGGATCTCGATAGAAGTCGAGTGATTTTTCTAGCACTCGCGCAAGGTCAGGAATTGGTTGTATCCATTTTGATAACAGAATGATGATGGTCTATGGACACGGATCCATGGGGATGCGTTGTCTATGAGACAAAACTGGAATAAGGATTAACGTGCGGATACCTGTGTCAAGCGTTTGAATGTACTAAACACATGTCGGGAAAAATGGTAACCGGTAAACCTAGTACCTGAGTGAAGCCAGGCACGGACTTTATCCCTCACGCGACCTGAGACTGGGTCTCCCATTCTAGATATGGTGGGTACAAGTGCGATCACTGCACGACGGCAGCCGGGGTCAGTGGAGCATTGTATGCCAAGGCGGTGAGGCCTGGACGTGAACGGGGAATCGATGGGGACGGTTGTCATGTGTGGGGTCGGAGTACCCTGACATGCCGTGTGTTTAGGTTTACCTTGCAAGGATAAAACTCGATTCGAATCGTCTGCTTCTCGCAGCTAATGAGACTGCTTGATCCATTGTACTGCATTGAGTAATAAGTGGAAATGAGGTTACTGGCAAAAGATGTTGATTGATATAATGTTTGATATCATGTATGAATAGATAGGTTCTCATCTAGTCTAAATTATTATTCCAAAACATGAAAAGCTAAAACTTGGTTTTAGACTCAGCTAGTGCTTTTTGGCAAACCAAACCCCTCAGCCAAACAGCTGCATGGTCTAGAGGTAGAGGAGTAGACTCCTCACACCGGGTAAGTCTAGCTGAGTATTAGTATACTCAGCCTTGCTTGTGGCACAATTTTTGCAGGTACCATTCAGGAAATGGTTGATGGTGTGACTTGGCCTACCACCCTGCCACCGGGTTGGACGGTCGAGTGGGATGTTGCTCCGGCAGGAGAGGAGCACGAGGAGTAGTGGGCTAGGCCTTGCCCAATTCCTCGATACCGACGACATCGATTATCCGCTGCACTTTATTTTGTGAACTCTCATTTGCTACTCAAAAACTTCGATTTATGTAATAACTCAGTACGTAGTTTGAGGTTTCCTGTTTTATTGTATTTCTTCTGTGACTCACCTTCGAGTGAGATTGTGGAATTTAATCCTGGTTAAGTGGCTCTATCAGACTCGATCTGAGGGACTGACGGGTTATTCCGATTTAAGTGTGTTACGGCCCCTGAGGCGTGACTTAGGCACTTAAGCTGGAATAATTCGGGTGGTTCCGCCACACGAACCATCCTTTTTCTGTACAAACAGCACCGGTGCTCCCCAAGGTGAGGAACTCGGACGAATGTACCCTGCCTCTTGTAACTCGGTTAATTGTTTCTTAACTTATTTTAACTCTTCCACTAACATCCTATATGGCCTTTTTGAAATGCGAGCTGTACCAGGTAGGAGATCAATGATGAATTGGACTTCCCTATCTGGGGGCATTCTGGGTAACTCTTCAGGAAAGACGTCTGGAAAGTCTCTAACAACTTGGATGTTTCTACCCATGAATTTTCCATCTACTAGAAATATGGCAGGTCTGGTAGAGGTGGTTACGGTAATCTCAACTTCAAATATTTCCCCTTTGGAACTGGTGAGTTCTACGGTTGCCTTAGCATAGTGTATAATTGCCTTTGCCTTCCTTAACCAGGACATCCCGAGTATCAGATCTATATTTCTTTCTTCTAATACAATAGGTGTAGACCAGAATTCCCTTCCCATGATTGTCAGTGTTAATCTTTGTGTCATATAGTTTGCTTCAATAGGCCCTTTAGGTGTAATTACTACCATTGGTGTTTTCATATTTTCTAGTGGTAATTCATTGGTGGTGGCAAATCGAGCAGAAATAAGTGAATGCATAGCTCCAGAATCAAATAATAATGTTGTTGGAATTGCATTGATGTAAAACATAACGATAGCGATGTCCGCTTCATCAGTAGTGGCCTCAGCAGTGACTTAGTTAACCCTGGCAATGTTGAATCCCTTGCTACGAGTCTGTTGCTTGTTCTGAGCTGGTGTACTGGAATTCCCCATCGAACAAGCATTTGCATAATGCCCAACCTGACTACACTTGAAGCATGTAGGGCCTGTCTTCTGTCCTGTGGGCCTCACCGGGGTGCTAGTGGGGGCAGCCGTGACGAGTGTGGGGTGTTTGCGGAGTCCCCTGTGGAGCATACTGAGCTGGGCGTGGTCCTCCTCCAGGATGAGCTGGTGTACCCTAAGGCGGTGCATAGCGAGGGAAAATACTGCTACTACCCTTCCCCTAGGTAATGACCTTCCTCTTCATGTCTCCCAGTTGAACACGTTTGTGTTCAATGGCTAGAGCTTTATCAAGAAGCCTCTGAAATGATGGGAAGGTATGAGCAACCAGTGCATACTGTAGTGGCCCGTTGAGTCCTTCTATGAAGTGCTCTTGCTTCCTCTCATCGTTAGCCACCTCATCTAGAGCATATCTTGATAGCTGAATGAATCTATCACGGTACTCGCTGACTGACATGTTTCCTTGCTTCAATGACAGAAATTCCTTCTTTTTAATCTTCATCAGCCCAGCGGGAATGTGGTAGTTTCTGAACTGTGTGGTGAATTCCGCCCATGTAATAGTGTCAGCAGCGTCATGAGTAGCAACATAAGAATCCCACCAATCAGCAGCACGACCAGTCAGACGACCAGAAGCATAGAGAACCTTCTCCCGGTCAGAGCATTGGGCAATGTTTAGCATTCTCTCTACTAACTTCAACCAGTCGTCGGCGTGTAGAGGATCTGGAGAGCTAGCGAAGGTAGGTGGCTTGTGGCTCATAAATTCTCGGTGCTTGTCCTGGCGTGGAAGTGGTGGCGACGGTGGTGGCAGTGGGGCTTGCTGCTGTCGCCCCATCCTCTCCTGACGCATCTCCTCTCGCATATCTTGCCTTTCTTGGCGCATCCCTTAGCGTTCCTGCCGCATCTGTGCATGCATATCTGCCGTAGTATCAGCCATTTGTTGCATCATCTGCATCTGGGTTGCAACCACTGGATCAGTTCCAACTGGTGGAGGTGTTGGGGGCCTTCTCCTTCCGAAGGTCCTCAAAAACATAATTAACCATTTGTTTTTAGCATAAGCTATTACAGGAAACTTCGTCTTCAAGATACAAGCTTCTCCCTTATGACGAAGGCACACAAGATGAAGACAGATCTAAAGAGGATAAGAGTAAATGTCGAAGCTATCACCAAATGGACAGCTTTAGCTCGCAATGAAGATGATAAATAATGATGATGATCGAAAGAGGAAAAGACTACTTAGTCCTTAATAACTTGTATTACGATCATGTGTAAATGTTGAGGACATAAATGTACTTTTGCTCGGGCTGCATCTCGTGCCTATAAATAGATGAACAGTAACACCATACTGTTTACGCTGGATTGTAATCACTCTCCCGTATTCTTGCCTTCGAGCAAGCCGAAGGTATCAATGTAATATCAATATTGTTGAATATTCATTTACATTTTATGGAACATGAATATAAATGAATTAATGAAGATCCAGTCTTCATCTTTATCCTTTTGCATTTCCATTCATATATTAAATAATGAATGTTTGTCTTTCGTGATCTTCGTCTGGTGAGTATTGTGGAGATAATGCTTCAGAAGATGAAGATCCTTAATCCTTAACGATTGTGTTGCCTTGTTCTTGATTTATGGCATTTGAGAACGAGTGACCAACAGGAGGATTTGGAGGATTCATCTCTGCTTGTTGTTGTTGCCTAAGTACCCTCCATTTGTGTGGATTGGCGGGTAGATCAATTCCTCCTCCCTTCCTAGTATTGACCATCTAGGTTATAAATACATGGTAAGATAGAATTGTAGATAAACGAGTAATTATGAGGCAGAATCTTTTGGGGGTTTTATTAGCTAAGTAGATTAGTGTGTCAACTACTCATACTAATTACCCTATGGTGGTACATGCTAGAATGCCCTGCTATACTATTTCAATCAATCAAAGAAGCAAATTAGGCATTTATCATCAGAACAATCATCCAAAATTTTAAGTAGAGAAAATAATTTTAATTTTTGTCTTAGGTCTCCTATCTCTATAGAGGGTCATAAATGTAGGATTCCAAAGTGTGAAATTCTCCTTGTCTTAGAATAGAAAAGATAAGAGTAATCAGAGTAGAACAGTAGAAGGTGAGACAGGATCAAGAAATGTATAGAAAGAATCAGAGTAAGGTAAGTAGGTAAGGGTTTTGTCCAGGTCTATCTAGGTTTCGTCCTACAGTCAACATTTCATCTGATACCACTTCTGTCACACCCGGATTTAGAGGATAAAGTCGAGTGTGTCTTATATGTGCGCCAAGGAAGAACATCACATATAATGACAAAGTGTATTGAGATAAATGTCATAAATATCATAAATGTCATTATTACATAACGAAAGTCTTACAAGAAAATAAATAATAATAAAACGAACTAAATATTATTTCCCAGACCACAAAGCTAACTAGGAGACGTCACCTAGATCAACTTGTATGCTTCATTGTAGGGCAGCTCCTCTTCGACCACATGCTCTTCACCTGTGGGGGGGGGGGGTTTATATATCGCAAGAGTGAGCTCACAAAAGATCATAGCTCAACAAGTTGTGGGGAATAATGTGCATGAACTCACCAAAGGTGGGAGCTCATGTGAAGTGTAAGGCTGATCAATAAATAAAGGCTAAAGCTAAGCATTGCTTTTATAAGTTGGTCAAAATTTTATTAGCAGTTACTAAATGTAAGTAAATACCAACCCATAGTAATAGTAAGTCAAAATAATAATAAATCCTAATGCGATGCAAATGACAAATTGAGTTTAATTCCATAAGTTAATCATGTGAGTGTCCGAGCCGCTCATGACCGTGAGCACGGCTAGTATACTAGTTTTACACTCTGCAGAGATTGCACATTTTTACCCACAAGTCGTGTTACCCTTTGCCATGGGGTTGATCGGAACCCATACACCTCTACCAAGGAAGCGATGCATGGTACCACTACGAGGCCTTTACAAAATTCCACTAGGTTCAGAAAACCCGCTACAGTTTCTAGGAAGCTCCAATGCAGGGATCCCTCGACTGACTGTCATCGCAGCAAAATCAACCCAAGGGCCTCCCTACACTGACCACTCCCCTACTGCCCTTGCCCCTATCGGGTAAGGTAGTCATCCACTAGCTTTCCTAGCTAGTTAGCCATGGGCGTCCCATACCACCCTTGTGGTAGCACTATTTTCCTGGGTGGTTCCCCATGTTCTAATTAACATAATGATCTTATCATCATCAATAAATAATAAACTGATAATAAAAGTGTGATCATGAATAATATATCTCAATACCCAAAACCACATAAAACAATAGTCGGTACTACCCAAAAATTCAGTGGTAAAACAAGGTATAAAGATAGCCAAACTAGGGTAACCTATTGGGTCCCATCAAAATTAACCTATACATATTATGATTAATAAGAACATGACTGGGTAAAAAGCGGTGATCAAGGGCATAACTTGCCTTCAACGAGCTTCTACTCAGCAGTCTCCAACTGCTGAACCCCTGGATCCTCTGTAGCTTGCTCGTCTACTCACAACAATACAAACAAACATGGTATAGCAAAAATTAACATCACACCAAACAACAGAACAAAATGCATGATAATATTCTATGCTACATAACGAGATCGTAGGAACAAGAATCACTAAATTCGGAATTACAGTTCTCTAGTTATGAATTTCTGAAGTTATTTAGTACCTAGAATAGAGTAATTCAAGTAATAAATTTTAATTCAAGTTTCATGGCTAAATAGAGGTACTAGATGATAGACAATATTAAAACAAAATTAATGTCTCTGGAATGAATCAATTTGGAGCTAAAATGAATTAAATATGATTTATACAAGTTTCTAGAATTATTTTTGTATTAAAAACCAATTTCCATAATTAATTATCTATTTTCACTACTCTCGACTGCGCGCCAATTCCCGAGAAGCGCAGGGGCTAACTCAGAAAATTTCCCAAACTCATTGAATACCGCGAGTGGACTGCGGGTTGAATTCTATGAAATCCAGGGACTCATTTACAATTTGTACTAACCGAAGGGGTGTGAACTTATACTGGTCGTTCGATCTGACGCAACGGCTCCGATTAGATCTGGTCACCCGCGAAGGGGTACGCAGTGTGGTCCGCCCGATCTGCGATCTATGATGGATATTCTATGTAGACGAGATCGATTTGGGTCCGTCAGATCTCATCCAACGACTCACGATACAATCCGAAGAGGTATCCCCTGGGTTCCAGCTTGGTCGTGCGATGGTTATCGGACGGTGATCCCTGGCTCTCCCTCCACCCGGTATAACGAGACGGTGGAGCCCGCGCCCACGGTGGAGGTCTCGTCGGTGTTCGCCCCCCGGTGACCCCCACCCACTATCTCTGCCTCGAATACCACTATACGCGACGTAGGTATAACCGAGTTAATTGAGGGAGTACCTAGAGTCAGCCGTGAAGCGCAGAGTGCTGGCCACGAAGCCTTGTGGTTCACGGCAACCCACAGACGACGGCGAGCAATTCCGGTGACACTGGGAACAAATTCCCGAGTGCCCTGGCCCCAGCACACACTGCAATGCCTGGTGATTCGCCTGGGTGAGGTTTTGAGGGCATGGCGGTGGTGAATTCCACGGTTCACTCCCAGCAACACCGCTCCTCTCCTCTCTCTCTTGGTGTTACGGCAGTGCAAGGTTTGACTCGGGGTGTTTAGGTCGGGAACGGGGAATAGGTCGCGGCGGCTCGGCCTTTATGGTCGCAAGATGGTGCGCCAGGTTCAAGCAACGGAGCTCCGAGTTCCGCGGGCAATTCTGCCATGGACGGGCGAGGTGGTTGGAGCAACGACTGACGGCTCAGACCCAGTACGCAGTGGCTCCACGGAAGAGAACGCGCGCGCCAGAGGGGCCGACGTGATGGACCCACATGACGGTGACACAAGCATGGGCGGCGTGGGAGAGAAGTATTGGGCTGCGTAGAGAAGGCTAGATGGGCCGCGCGGCGCATTCTGGCCCAAACGAGCTCTTCCCCCTTCCTTTATTCTTTCATTTTTCTCTATTTCATTTTCTTTTCATTTTTAAATTCCAAATTCAAGTTTTGTGGCCTATTTATCTTCACCTTAAATGTTCAATTTGATCATAATATGAATTTTTATAGATTTTTATTTTGTATTTTATAGTATATCTCTCCTTCTTCCTTTCCATTTTCAAATCAAAATTAAATTTAGGGCTAATCTCAATTTCCTAAATTGTACTTCTTGGGTTAAATCCACATTTTCAAATCATTATCATATTGTCACTATCATTATTATTCAATGCACAAACAAAGCTCCAATATGATGCATGGATTTTCTTTTTGTGTTTTAGTAAAGAATTATTCTCTTTTAATTATGTTTAGTCACATGTCTCAAGAAGTAGATGGCAAATCACATAAGGAGATCAACTCTTTTATAAGTTTTATAATTTGGGTATTACACTAGCTGACGTGGAGGGTCTAGACAGGCGGTCCGGTGTGCACCAGACCAGTCCGGTGCGGCACGGACAAAAAGCTGTTGTTTTCCTCCATCGTCTAGTTTTGGATGGCGGCTTTATAAATACCCCCCCCCTAGCCGGCCATTTCAAGAAACATACCAACACATCTGATACACATCTTCAAGGCTTCACACACCCAAGTGCTTAATAAAATCACTCGATGATTAGCATAGGTGTTATACGAAGTGTGTAGGTTAGTTAGACCGCTTATGTGCTCGCTCTAAGTTGTTGCTAGTTAGTTGAGTGAGTCTAGAAAAAACCACAAAACTCCTCGGCTCTTGCGCGAGCCATTGTAATATTGTACCGAGTGGGGCGAGAGTTTTGCGAGACCATGCCAACTGAGTTTGTGGTGTGGCCGCCATCGTGTATCGTAGGGATAGAGGCCCTAGAGTTTCGGCCGGAAGCTCGATAGTGAAGATGATGAGGAGTGTCCGAGAGAAGGCCAGAAGCGGAGAGCCACTACACGTGAAGAAGGCCCATGGCTCTTTATGGAGTTACTCGATCGAGTGATTGGCCCTCGCGTTGGCTTCCCTTGCGTAGGGGCACTAACGAGGACTAGTTAGAACCTTGCATGGTTCTGGATACCTCAGTAAAATATCGGCGCATCCATGTGAGTTTACATTCTCTACCTTTGCTCTTTAGCTTCCGCATTTACATTGAGTACTTAAGTTGCAATCTTTACTATTCCTAGTTTAGAATATATGATTGAAACTTAGGTTGCATAACTATTTTACGGTAGAGATAGAAACACTTAGACAAAATCTAGATTGCACATTATCGCTTAGATATTTGCAAAGGTTTTGTTCAGCAGACATAGTTGTGGCCTAGATTAGTGAGAATTTTAGAAGTCCTAATTCACCCCCCCCCCCCTCTTAGGTGTTTGTGTTCCTTTCAATCAACTATAAATCCATCGATAAAATAAATTGATAATCATTATGATGCTACGTTCCAAGTCATGTGAGTATTCGAATGTGAATCCAAATTCGAAGTATTCGTTTTGTATCTGTATCCGATAATATTCACATATGTATCCATATTTAGATTAAAATATGGTAATAGTGACTTCCAAATTTGTATACATGTGTTCGATCCGAATCCATCCCTAAAGGGATCGTCCTGTCTCGTCCCATCATTGCAACCAAACACAACCTAAAGGGGTGACATATATCTTATAATTTAAAGTTGAAAGAGTAGCAGTAGTAGATTTCAAAACAAGCCTAATTTGAAAACGGAAAAAAATAGCGAACCGCAATTGAAATGTCGAACTCAACGAAAAAATACAAATTTACCCCCGATAGCTGAAATCATTAGTAACAGATGAGTTGTATATATGTTTTTATTGTGACCAAAGAGGGAAATCATCTTCACATATAAGGCTATCTCCATCAGTTAACCCATCTCCATACCCATATTCAAACTCCACTCTACGAACAATGCAGTCTACAGCGCAAAATATTATTTTGGGTGACCATATGGGTGAACTGCTGGACATGGTTTAAGTAAACAACAACTCCTCTACTGGTTCACAGTAGAGATTAAGACCTTGTTCGATTATTCCCATCCAATGTAGATTAGATAGGATTGAACAGAATTAGAAGTTATTTTGACTTGCTATGGAGACACATGCAATCACAACCAACCCACTTGAATTGAGAGTAAAACGAACAAGATCTAAGGGGGTGTTTGAGACTACTCCACTCCACAAATTTCAACTTCGCTCTATAAATCAATTGTTAAACACTCTCAATTCCAACCATGTCAGATTTGGTGGAGCAGCTCCCTACATCAAGCCTCACCGCCCAAACAGTTCAAAAACTCAAAGTCCATAGTGAAGCTGCTCCACGGTGATGTTGATGAAGCAAAGTTAAAAGATGATGAGGGTAGAACAGTTCATTGTACCAAGTTTGACTGACTCAACTTATTCAATTTTATATGCTACCAAGTTTTAAAAAATGAAAAATTCAAAGCCGCGCCTAAAGTATATTATATGCTAAATGATATCATAGCAAAAATAATATTATTATGTTTTTAATAAGACAAGTCGGTTAAATTTGAGGTAAAACAGTCAAACGAAGTATAAATTAGAACAGTAACACCTCTACTCATTCACATATTTTCTAAGAAAACACAAGTCAGGTACATCTATAAGGTCCCATTTGGTTTGTAGGTGAAACAAAGTAAAAAGAGTAGGTCGGTTTCTAAGACTCTCTCAGATAGATAAGGTAAAATAGGGGACGCGGAACTGTAAATGACATTGTTTGACACTATTTACAGAATGGAGTTTAAAATAGAGGATATGATAAGGGATGAAATAAGAGATCTACTAGAGATAGTCTAATGATTTGATTCATGTATGAAGCGTCCCCAATCCTCTGGGACTCAAATGTGATACAATTACTAGTCCCAGGAGGCTAGTAAACACATTTATACATCAGATGATTCCAGATTTGCTTAAACAAGACAAACCTATAAAGGTGGCGAACAACTTTAAGAGTTGGTCCACAACTCGGGACATATCATCAGAGTGGGGCTGAAGCAGCCCGATATACGCAGCGAAGCAAATCAGCGGTCCAATAGCCACAGGCAAGGTTGGGAACAGTCGTAACTCTTACCAGATCTCCTTTTTCTGAAAAACAACAAATAAGCAAGGGTGAGTACAAACGTACTTAGCAGCCCACCTTCACCCGTGGAATGGGGAAATCAGATATAATGCATGGAATATGTGGAGCTCAGGATATTTTGCAGAAACAACAATATTTTATGCAAGGTTGTTTTGTAAAACATTTTGTATTTTGCAAAGCGCATCCTCTCCAAAAGGAGCAGGAAGTTTTTCAATATTAGAACAAAATCCCCTGGACTAAACCATCCAGGTATCTCAGCAGTTTCCCACTGGTTTTTCCTTTTTCAAAAACAGCTACTGGACTTCCCGTCCACCATAGCTCACGGCTCAACCGCCGGACCTTTTAAAAAACGACTTTTCTCAAACGCACTCTTTTTTGGAAAACAAAACATTAATTGCCATACCACACCAGTCTCGTCCATTCCTGTGGACACAGACTATTCGAATAGGTTTTCAAACTCTGCGCAGAGGGGTACACTTTACCCACTAGTCCGGCTCTGCGATCTCATAGCTAGTGAGACCCGAATCCGAATCTCTTTCTTTCCCCACACGTCCTAACCTTAACGGTTATCCGGAAGGAGTCAGGCCACCACCATGTCCAACTGGACAAAACCTTCCCCCTCCTTATCCTCCCGGTGCTCCCCAGCCTTCATAACCCTGGGGTCGGACCGCACGAGTTCAGATTGAGTGACTGCCCACACAGTCTCGAGTGGTTGTACTATTAAAGAGTACATGTAGTGAAGATGACAAACCGGTCCTTATATGAGGGGACAATCCTTCTGCTCATGCCTAAACCAGTTGAGCAAACACCTTAGGCCCTCCCCTAAACTATGGAGTCCCTGATCATCCCTACTCAAAGGTGATAAGGGTGAAAACCCTTCATCATACACATTTTGAAAAGCACTTTCTTTTGAAAAACTCACACCTTTTCTCAAATCATTTGTAACAAATATATTAAGGATTGATTGCGGCAAGCGGCTTGGGTGGCCATAATAACTTGTCTCAAAATCATATTATGCATAAAATAACAGGCTGAGGGTTGTGGTTGAAAAATCATAGGTAATTTATGCATCAAAGGGATCCAGTGAGCTTGCCGTGCTTATCCGGCGAAGGGGGAAGGAGAGCTCGCGGAACTGGCTTCTGGCTCCACCGCTTAGCGTAGACTTACAGATCTGGCCTCCGCGAGACAGCACGAACGCTCCAATAACTATGCAACATGAGCAAGCAAACATACAAACCAGCAAGTATACCAACAAATATTTAGTATAGTGGTCAGAATAGCGATATATGGATGGGTAGTCTTGAGTAGAATCTGTGTCATGTGGTGTTGTGATATTACTGGTGGTGGAGCGGAGGTGCTTACTAGGAGGGTGGACTGGAGGCGAAGCGACACTATGCATGTAGCCGGTAGAGCGGAGTAACTGAGTGGGTGGGGTGTTTGCCTTGGTTGAGGGTGTTGAGTGTGTGTGGAGAGGGAGAGGGTAGCTGTGTGTATTTATAGCTGAGTGTATGTGGTGTAGCACAGTGAAGTTCACTGTTGGTGAGAATAGTGATGAATGAATCGTCTGACTTAGTATGAACAGGAGAGTTATAGGCAGAATATAGGACAAGAGTATTTTGGGAGTTTTTCTGGAATATGGATCAGGCTTAAGGGATGACATGGTTGGATAGGGGATAGTTTGATAAGAATTTAGAAACAAGAATTATTAGAATCTGAGTTTGGGAGCCTGGTTCGAAGGAATCTCAAAGTTAAGCGTGCTCAACTTGGAGAAACCTGGGATGGGTGACCAGATGGGAAGTTCCCTACTGGAAGGAAAATCACAGTCACCGGAGTTTGTATGACTGGAATATGGGTATGGCTGATCTTAGGTGGACTGGACAACATGATGTATGAGTAGTTGAAATTTGGGGTGATCGGCTAATCGATGAATAGTAACGATGGATAGTAACGATGAATAGTGACGACAAAAAAAGTTACATAGATATCATCGATGAGTAGTAACGATGATGAATAGCAACGATGATGAATAGTAACACTGAATAGTAACGATGGTGAATAGTGTCAGTGAATAGTAATGATGAATAGTAATGGTGAATAGTGATGGTGAATAGTCGTATGAACGAACGATGAACGATGAATAGGAACTATGAACAAACGATGAACGATGAATAGGAACTATGAACGAACGATGAATGATGAATAGGAACTATGAACGAATGGACGAACGATCGAATGATCGGACGAACGAACGATCGGAATTTCGGCAGCATAACGGTAGGACAAAGATTATCTGGAAGAACGATGAATAGGGACTATGAACGAACGATGAACGACGAATAGGAACTATGAACGAATGATGAACGATCGAATGATCGAACGAACGAACGATCGGAATTTCGGTAGCATAACGGCAGGAAAAAGATTATTTGGACGAACAAACGGACGAACGATCGAATGATCGAACGAACGAACGATCGGAATTTCGGCAGCGTAACGGCAGGACAAAGATTATCTGGAAGAACGATGAATAGGGACTATGAACGAACGATGAACGATGAATAGGAACTATGAACGAACGATGAACGATCGAATGATCGAACGAACGAACGATCGGAATTTCGGCAGCATAACGGCAGGAAAAAGATTATTTGGGCGAACGAACGGACGAACGATCGAATGATCGGACGAACGAACCATGAATGATCGGACGAACGATCGAACGATCGGACGAACGAACGAACAAACTAAGAACAGGGGGACGAACGATCGAAGAACGACCGAACGATCCTTGTGCTAGTGTGTGCTTGTGTGGAACATGGAGTGGGTGTGTGTGGGGGGAAGAGAGTTGCCATGAAATGGCTTGGGGTGGGATGAGAGGAGGCCCTTGCCCTTCTATTTATAGCCATGGTGGGGGGATTAGGGGGAGGGATGAGAGGATTAGTGGGAGGATGAGAGTATTAGTGGGAGATTAGCATGGATTTGTCTTATATGAGTGTAATTAGCTTGTAGAGCTCAACGTATGACACCGGAGGCATACATATACGTATGAGCATGACGAAAGTTATGAAGAAAATATTTGTAGGGACTTGAAAAATGATTCTAAAGGTATTTCTTAAGAAGAAAATACTTGGAGATATATCGGTGTAATATTTGGGCAGTATTTCTGAAAGAGTTTGAGGGTGATCACTGGGGAAATATTTGTAGGATATTTTGAGGAGGATTTTAGAGAGAATATAGACCACTATATTTTACTTGTTGATATCAACTTGCAAACAAACATTTTGAAACAAAGTTTGAAATTCATTTTGAATTTAGAGTGAGTTTGAGAATATTTCAGAATTTGAATTTTTGGGATGCTACAATGTAGCACCCTTTGGTTCAGAGGAATGGGCTGCAGGAAACTTGGAGGAAATTTTCCTTTCCCTTCGATTCCTTAGGAAGTACGAGAAAACATAATCCACTTAAAGAAATGGTTGAGGTCTCCAACTAGTGGCTAATCAATGGGTTGTTCTTTAATTTTCTAGATTGAATAAAAGCTATCAACTAGTGGCTAATGTAGGCGTCCACACCCCCCATGGTGCACGTTCTGCCGCGTGCACCCCGCCCCGCATCTGCCCTGCATCCCGCCCGCGGCCGCACCCCGCCCCGCATCCCGCCGCACTCCCATGCTCCCTCCGTGCTCCTTCCATCCTCCGCCCTCATCCCGCCGCCCACGTCCCTTCCATCCTCGCTCACGCTCAACCAATCCACACGCGCTACCATGCCTCTGCCTCTCGCCCCCGTCCTCCCCGGCCGTGATCCCCGCCTCCAATCGATGTCTGCACCTGTCGTAACCCCCACGAGATGCCTGCCCCGCACATCCCCCGTGATGCCCATGGACGAGAGGAGGGAGATGGATTCGGTGACAGACGCCCACCGTGTCGCGTGGCTCCAGCACGACCTCCTCGGCCTCCTCGTGCTCCGTCAACTCCACTCCATCCACCTACGTGTCTGCCTCCACCTCCACGGGGACGCTACTGTCCGTCATCCTATCATGGGTGGCACGCGCGGCCACGGGGACCCCTGGTTGCCTCACCAGCATCAACGCCACGCGAGACCTGGTGCGTGCGCCCGAGGTAGCCTCCGCACGCAGGTTCTTTGCGGGCACCAGGGACCGGAGGATCTTCATCTATGACCACGCCATGGGGGAGGGGAGGGGTCCGATGCTACCGAGCACCGCAGCCTGGCCGTTCTCAGGAGGAGGGCCACCAGCGGCTTCCCGCGAGCCCCCGCAGGTGCAGCGCCAGCTCACCCCCACACCACCACTCCCTCAACCCGCATCCCGCTGGTTTGCTCGATCTAGCCCAGCTCCAACCTTCGGTCAGCTTGACTCCAAGCACCTCGGCCAGCCTCTCATCTCCACCATGTCCTACGAGGTCCGTTTGCACCTCACCTCCCCCTGCTCTTATCCACATCTGCCTCCCCTCGCCTCCCCACAGATAGGGTTCACCTCACTTGGCCTCAGCCCTCCTTGGTGTCTCCCTCACCGACAACGTGATTGCGTGTGGCGTCAACAACCCCGACAACATCGACATCAAGATTGACTCCATCGACGGCCTTGACCATGCTTCCTAGGTTTGCTTGTTGTGCAGGTCTGGAACTCTGAACCCTGACGGTCTCAACTCCTTCCTGTCTGGTCGGCTACGTGTAACTGATGCATCTTTCGCTACAATTCTGTCTGAATCTTCTATAGTTAACAAGCATATATGCACCAGCTGATTAACACTATAACAACTTTGTTGTCTCTATAATAATTTTGAATGCTAAATGATATTTCCCAATCATTTTTCCTTTTAGGCTAATAGCCTTTTGAATTTCCATGCCAACACACGATTTTTCCTTCCAGATATGTCATGTCTGAAACCATAAGATGGCTTGTATTGGGTCTGATCGAAAGCGCTTAGCTAAAGCTCTGCCCACTGAGACCGAGGAGTCCTGCACAACTTACAATATGCTCAAGGTAGGTGTGGATATACCTATTCATATTCACCAAACTTGTACTGGTTTATTTCATGGTTAGAGACAAATTATAATTTGCACAACCAAGCTCGTAGGTTTCATGCAATATGTCCAGATGGATGAAGGAGATTTGTTTTTATTTAGATTTCTGGCACATGGATGTTGAAGGAGATTTTTGTTCAGATTTTGAATGACACTTGGAGCTCACTGACAACTTGTGTGAAGGACAAGGCCAGCTTGTTGTACGCGAATTGAAGGGCGAGGAGGGGTGGGCGCCGATTCACCCTGCGCTAGGGTTCTTCTTCCTTGCATTGATGCCTTATTGTCTAGCGTCTGTTTAATTGTCGTGTTTGTTCTTCGAGATATGCCTAATGGATCGGTGAAAATCGTTATCAGAGTCAAGGGATATCACTACAATCAAGGATTTCAGATAACAAGGATTGATCTAGCACCATACAAGGCAAGAGAGGATGTGTTCTCCATGACTTATATTCCAGGCACCATTTATTTTAAGTGAGGTCTCTCTGGTTTTGGTAATATGTTTAGTCTTTTGATAAAACCAAATTTGTCTTGTTTGCACTAAATACTAAGCATTTCCCATTTGGTTGTTTAACTCATTGAACTTGTGCAAGAAAATAATGGCGTGAAGCTAGATTTATGCTTATGCATCAAAGCTGCTTGATATGTTAAACTATTGTAGTATTTCATTCTTGTTCTGGCTTTTGCCTTCAGACATGCTTCTTGTAGTCTTAATTTGTACAGTTGTATTAAGCAGCCAATTTAAACATTTAAATGGTTTCTCTTAAATGTACAACTGCATCAGAGCGTGGCTAATTTGCTATGATCCAATGAACTTTTTGCTTGTTATACTGGTTAGAGAAGTGTGCTTGGGGTTCTACCCTTGCTGGTCTATGTTCGAATCTTGGTAGTTTCTTATTGCAATGTCGAGGGGAGCGTCCCCCTCCTTTGGTGGAGGTTTGTTAAATGTGTATATGGCACAAACTATACAATGTCTATTTGACAATTGTTTTTGATCAGTATAATTTACGTTATTTCTCTTAGATGGTTTACTGTATAGGAGCATGGCTAATTCACTAATATCAATTTGCTTTTGAATTTTGTTATGGCTAATTTATGTATATGTATTGTGTCGGCGTTTTGGACCTGCGAGAACCCTCAACCGACTAGTGAATTTGACGCTGCGTGTTCCTGCCCAGATGGATTGATGCAAGATGAAACACAAGAGGGTGGATGAGGCTTATATTATCTTGCACCGGGGTGCTCGTAGTAGGGGTTACAAGCTTCGCGAGAGAGGGTTTGGCCTTGAAGTGAGCCGTCTGAGTTAGCCTCCTCCGCGTGCCTTGGGAAGGCCCTGGGCATCCCCTTTTATAGATACAAGGGGATGGTCCAGCTGTACATATGGGGTGTAGCTATGCGCTAACGTGGCCGACGAAGAAGTGCTTGAGCCCTGTAGAAGCGTAGCTGGCGGTGCGGCCCTGGGTCCTGCTGACGTTTCTTTGCCTTCGTAGAGAGCTGAGAACAATCGACGTCATGGACGCATGCAGGGAACCATCATTACCTGTTCCCGAAGTAATCTAGATGTGACACCGGTCTTGTTCCTTCGTAGCCTGAGGTGGCTAGCTAGGGGTAGGATAATGATGTATCCCCTGTAGCGTAGTCGGTCCGAGGCTGAGGCGAGGTGGTGACTTCTCCTGAGGCCGAGGCTGAGGTCGAGCGAGGTTGTGACTCCTCCTGTGGCCGAGGCTGAGGTCGGGCGAGGCGGGGACCTTCTCCCGAGGCCGAGGCTGAGGCCGAGGCCTGGGGTCGGGCGAGGCGGAGACCTTCTTCCAAGGCCGAGGCTGAGGCCGAGGCCTAGGGTCGGACGAGGCAGAGCTCCCTATTGCGCCCGAGGCTGAACTCGAGAGAGGCCGTGACTTACTGTTGTTAGTCTTACCCTGGTGCTTGGCACAGTAGTCGGAACGGGGTGAATAGTGTTGTTTTCCTGTCAGAACGATTAGTAAAGGGGCGAGTGACTGCGGTCATTTCGACCTTGCCAACTGAGGTGCGCGTGTCAAGATAAGGTGTCAGGTGATCCCCGCATTAAATGCACATGCGATACGGTCGGTGGTAAGGCGATTTGGCCGAGGTTGCTATATGACAAAGTTTGCCCGAGCTTAGCCTCGGGCAAGCCGGGGGTGCGCCCACTGCCTGAGGAGGCCCTCGGGTGAGGCGTGAATCCGTCCAGGACTACTGTTCTTGCCCGAGGTCGGGCTCGGGCGAGACGAGATCGGGTCCCTTGGTAGATGAGGCTTTAACTTTGAGCTGTGCTTACCAGTCTTTATGGTCTGTTTTGAAGATGTTTTCCAGCCATGCTTAGGAGTATTGGGGGTACCCCTAATTACGGTACCCGACAGTAGCCCCCGAGCCTCAAAGGGATTGTAGGAACTCACTTGGAGGTTCTACCGGATTTTTTGCAAGGGGACCAGCCTTTCTCGGTTATATTTTGTTCCGATGGGTGTGCGCGAGCGCACTCGTCGGGTGTAGCCCCCGAGGCCTCGGAGGAGTGGTTTGACTGCTTTGAGGTCTTAATTCTTCTTGTGATTCCTCGGTCGGCCTTGTTGTTCCCTCATGCGGCCTGGCCGCAGTTCGGGTGCATGGTCAGGCTCCGAGTTTTTAAGCTGGTTTGTCGACGTGGTCAACAATTTGGTCATACCCTGGTGCGAGAGCAACCTCCGAGCCTCTGCACGGAGCGAGAGGACCATCGAGGACCGTCTCGGCTTTTTATTGTACGCCCCTTCGTCGCCTTTCCGCAAGGAGGAGGGGGGAACGCGCCATGTTACCCTCGGTGGGCGCTGAACATGGTGTTTCCAGTGAGTTGCTATTGGGTAATCCGAGCGGACGCCCGAGCCCTGTTCGATAAGGGTCGGCTAGTGGCCCAGAGGCACGCTCCAAAAGTACCTGCAGGTGATTTGCTGGACCAGGACCCATTTGATAGGTTTCGAGGGCTCGGTGCCTCCCTTCGGTGGGATTCCATTACAAACCATTCCCGCTGGTCTCGGAAATGTCTTAGGGTACCTCAGGAGCGTAGCCCGAGCCTTGGCCATGTAACAGACATACCCAGGGTCATCCCTGACTCTGCATGTTCTGGGGCGGCTGTCGAATCCCTTCGAGGGGCCAGCCTTCGAACCCCTGATCAGTAAAGGGCTCGGAGCCTGAGTGCTCTAGGGCGGTCGCCGAACCCCGCAGGGCGCAACCTTCGAACCCCTGATCAGTAGGAGGGCTCGAGGCCCGTTTCTTTTGCTGCGAAGGGCTCCTTCGAAATGTCCCCTTTCTCGATCCCAGCGGAGAGAGAGAGAAAGAGAGAGGGAAGGAAGAAAGGAGATATTTCGAAATAGTGTGGCACACCTTTTTTGAGGCAGTCATCATGACGGAGGCGAAACGGCGCCTGCCCGCCTGCCAGAGGAGACGTGTGTCCTGCCAGGGAGTTAATGCGATGGGACAGGCGACTCGTGGGGTATCTGTGGCGAAGTTTTGGGTGGATTTCGCCCGGGCCTTTATATACCCGGAAGAGGGGCCGGCAGTGGTTTTTTACCCTGCCATTTGCGCTTGCTTTCTGCTTTTGTTTTCGCAACCTAAGAGAGTATACAAAGAAGAGAAAACCGCGCACCTCATCCCCTCCGCTTCCACCGCTTCAGCTCGGCGATGCCTAACAAGGCGACTGTCATTCCGCCGCGCGACCCATGGCCTTTCTCCACCGTCGCTGTGGAGGATCTGCAGGCCCTTGTTACCGAGGGTTTGCTCCATCCTCTCTCCGGCGGGCCGCAGCCTGAGTGGTTGGCCCCCAGGAGCGAGGCCGACCCGACTCCGCTGCTGGGGTACGTGGTCAGTTTCACCCCCTTCCATGAGCGGGGGTTTGGGATGCCGGCGAGCCGCTTCATGCGGGCGCTCCCGCATTACTATGGGGTGCAGCTTCACAACTTCAACCCCAACTCCATCGCGCAGGCGGCTATTTTCGTGGCGGTTTGCGAGGGGTTTCTGGGGATTGACCCCCACTGGGACCTGTGGGCCCATCTTTTCTCCGCAGAGTTCTTCGTCGTGTCGACGGACGTGAAGAAGATCCGTATGGCGGTGCGGGCTGGCGGCTGCACCCTCCAGCTGAGGTCGGGGCGGGCACAGCAGTACATCCCTGCCTCCCTTGTGTCTTCAAACAAGGGGTGGCAGAACCGGTGGTTTTATATCCGGAACGACGATGGGATGCTTCCGCCGTTTTCTCAACGAGTGGTGACCACCGCCGGTGATAACTGGTGCTGGGGGGCCACACGCGAGAACCAGGAGAAGCTCCAGCCCATTCTCCGTGCCCTGCAGAAGTTACAAGCCGAGGGCCTTACCGCCGTGGGGGTCGTCGCCGCTATCCACCGCCGGAGGGTGCTCCCATTGGCAGAGTGACAGTTGCGGCTTTCGGAGATGAAGTCAGGGGTTGATTTAGAGGGTTCACGGATGTCCTCGACCTCCCTCTCCACCGATGACGTCCTTAGACGGGTAGCGGGCATGGAAGGGAGGCTGGACGCTGGCGTCCTTAGCCAGCCCCCAATGCATCCTAACCATGGGTATGTGTCCCTGGTAAGTGTCCGACCCTCGTTCTGTTTTGCGCCGTGTTTCTTACGTCTTTAGTTCTTACCGTTGGGATTTTCGTTCGTCCCCAAGGGTTGAGGAATTTTAAACTCTCCCGGCCACCGGTCCCGGAGGACGTGGCAGGCCGGACCGCACGTAGGCTCGCCGCGGAGAAGGACAAGGAGAAGAAGGACGCGGAAAAGGCCCAAGCTCGCGAGAGGATGCGAGCTTGGGAAGCTTTGGAGAAGCGTCGTCGGAGGCAAGCAAGGGATGGGCTCCCGTTGGAGCCATCGTCGGACACGCCTGACGATGACGACGATGATGATGAAGATGATGACATGGCGGCCCGGCTTGGCCTCAGTCCGGATCCGAGGCTGGGCCAGAGGTCGTCAAGCCAGCATCCAGGTGGGCTGGCGCCACCAGCGCTTGGGGCCGGGACGCCGGGGTCCCGGTCCGAGGAGCGGTGGCGGTCCAAGGGGGTACTTGACCCCTTGGCCGAGATAATTGGGGTGACTCTGGGGGGTCAGGTCGAACTGCATGTCCCCCAAGAGCAGGTGCCCGTGCCGGCCGTACGGGAAGTTGGTCCCTCGACTGTCGTGACGTCGCTTGGGCAGGCTGCCCCCTCGGTGCCTCGGGCGTCCGAGGTGGAAGCGGCGTCGAAGCCGGCTGTGGGACAACCCTCGGCAGCGCCTGCGGAGACCGGGGCCCAAGGGGTCTCCCCGCAGGCACGATTGGCCTTGCCCCGGAGCGGGTAAGTATCTGAGGGTACCCCTGTTTCAGTTATTTCACTGTGTGTCTTGAATTTGCCCCTTCTCCCTTTCAGCAAGCGGAGGTAGGGCTCGGCTGGTCTGGCCCCCACGAAGGCCCTTAAGACGGGGCCGGCCTCTGCAGCCGGAGTTGCGGCGTGCCACGCTGGTTGGTTGGCCTCCGCGCAAGGCGCCCTCCAGCGGGGGGCCCAGGCGACACGAGCTGTCATGGGGCAAGCCTCCCAGGTCGAGCCCCCTGTTGGAGCGGCCATCATGCCGAGGGAGGCCGTTGACGCGGCCGCGGCCCTGAGTCCGCCTGTCTTGTTGCCGGCGCCAGCATCGATTCCTGCCGGGGCCGTCGCTGATTCGCCCGTGGAGCCGCCTGTCACCGCCGATGCTGAGATGGCTGAGGCGCCTCTGCCCTTGTTCATCCCCGATCTCCCCATTTTCGACCTTGTGGAGGGGGCGGCCGTTGTTGCCGAGGTCAGTGAGCGGAGGCTTGTCACCTTGGCCGAGGAGAGGCCCGATACGTCGACTGTGGTGGCACCCGATGCATCGACTGCAGGGGGACTCGATGCCTCGGTCGTGGGGCGCGCAGAACCGTGGCCCGTCTTGGGGAGCAGCGGCCTTATCCCCACGCAGCTCAATCCCGATGAGTGGTGTAGGCAGCCTCTCCTATTCTGGAGCCGCGACACCTCGGAGCCCCTCCTTTCCCTTAACGATGAGTTGGAGGAGCAGTTCCGGGATAATTTCCGTGAATATACCGAGGCGGCAATGAGGTCGCTTCGGACGACCATGGAAATCCTTTCTAGGGATGTTCCCAGGGTCTTCTAGGTAAGGATTTAGACGTACACCTCGCGTGATCAGGGCATTCTTTGTGATATCCTGTTCATCCGTCGCGAGAGCGACATTTGGGAGTCGCTGCAGTCCCGGTGGGCTGCGCTTACCGAGGCCAATGAGTGCCTCGCCCAACGGAGCGCCGAGGTGGCGGACCTTCGGCTGCTCTGTGATGAGCTGAAGCCAGAGGCAGCAGCGGCGCGGACAGAGGTGGCGTCGGCACGAACGGAGGCTCCGTCGGCACGGGAGCAGGTGGCTTCCCAGGCCGAGGAGATGCAGCAGCGACAGCTGGAGCTTGGCCAGGTCACCAGCGAGCGGAACCAATTCCAGAGCCAAGCTGCCAAGGTCGTGAGCCGGGCTGAGGCCCTTAGGGGACAGCTGGTTGAGGTTACGGAGCGGCTAGCCGAGGCGACCACTCGAGCCGGGACCCTTGCGGAGGGCCTGGCCGTGGCCGTCGGGTCTGCCCGGTCCGCCCAAGCCATGGCCTCACAGCAGCGTGCCCGGGCCGAAGGTATGTTTTGCCTGCTTTGTGACTTTGTTTTAGCTTCATTCTTCTCCTCATGTCTGAAGAATATTGTCCGGCTGTCTTCAAGGTTCGAGACGGCTCTTAACGAGTTCGTCAAGAACTGCAAGGTGCTTGCCCAGGCGGCTGAGCAGAAGGAGGCCGACCGCATGGCCATGTCCGAGGCCATCTCGGCCTTCTGCCGGACCTTTGGTCTCGACGACGTCCCCTCGAGCAGCTCCCCCCAGAGTCGCCTGCGGGCCTTGGGCAGCCACGTGCGCAGCAGACTCCGCGGGGCGCTGCACCACGGCGTTAGGTGGGCCTTCGCTGTCCTCGCTTCCCACTACGACATGGATTTGGAGCGGGTCAGCGAGGGCTACTGCTTACCCAACAAAGAGGAGGCTGCCTTAGCCAAGGTCCAAAGGCTTGATGCGGCTGCCGAGGGCCCAGGCGTGGCGCTGGCTTCCTTTTTTGAGGTGGAGATCCTTCCGCCTGTGTCGCCGTCCAAGGCCGAGCCAGATCCCGCCGTGGGTAGGAACGACGCCGAGGGTGCTGCTCCTCCCCCTGCGGACACCTGAGCCTGTGGGGAACAGTTTATTCTAAGTATGTGTATGTTTCTTGCGGCCGTTGAGGCCTAAACATTTTTAGTGTTAGAGTATAAAGCTGCGTTTCTTTCCTCTTGTTTCGAGCGTTAGGACTTGTTCGGTAGCAGAATCACTTATCCGAGCGCGAGTTACTTTTCGCGGAAGGTGATGAGTGAGGTATCCGTATCCCGGAGGCGTAGGAGTCCCTCGGCTCGGTCGGCCTTGCCGTTCAAGGTCTCTCTCGCTCGTTTTTAGGATTCCGTTATTGATATAGTCAAAAGGCACGAAAGTTGTTTTGGTAGAAAACTTTTTTGAGGAAAATTTTGACGCGGAGGGGGTTCCCCCCTTCTAGCCCCCGAGGGAGGGTCGGTTTTTGCTGAGGCAAGGCCGATCCTCCCTTGACAGTTAGACTTTTTATTTATACATGTAAAGGGACCGAGATACATGAACAACTTGAAACACTTTAGGGATAAAAGCAACGTAGTTGTTCGATGTTCCAAGCATTGTTGTAGACCTCGCCTTGATCGTTGGCCAGCTTGTATGTCCCGGGCTTCAAAATTTTGGCGATGATGAACGGCCCTTCCCAGGGAGGAGTAAGCTTGTGGCACCCTCGGGCGTCTTGTCGTAGCCGAAGCACCAAATCTCCCACTTGGAAGCCTCGGGGCCGAACCCTTCGGGCGTGGTAGCGTCGCAAAGACTGCTGATACCGCGCCGAGTGTAGTAAGGCTACGTCCCGAGCCTCTTCCAGCTGGTCTAGTGAATCTTCTCGGCTGGTCTAGTTGTTTTGGTCGTCGTATGCCTTTGTCCTCGGGGAACCATATTCTAAGTCCGTGGGTAGGACGGCCTCGGCCCCATAGACTAGAAAAAACGGCGAGAAACCCGTGGCCCGACTCGGCGTCGTCCTTAGACTCCAAACCACCGAGGATAGCTCTTTTATCCACCGCTTGCCAAACTTGTTGAGGTCGTTATAGATCCTCGGTTTTAGTCCCTGTAAAATCATGCCATTGGCGCGCTCCACCTGCTCATTTGTCATTGGGTGAGCTACGGTGGCCCAGTCCACACGGATGTGGTGGCCTTCGCAGAACTCTAGGAACTTTTTCCATGTGAATTGCGTGCCATTGTCGGTGATGATGGAGTTTGGGATCCCAAAGCGGTGGATGATATTTGTAAAGAACGCCACCGCCTGCTCGGACCCGATGCTGGTTAAGGGTCGGACTTCGATCCACTTGGAGAATTTGTCGATGGCGACCAGCAGGTGCGTGAAGCCCCCGGGTGCCTTCTGCAAGGGACCGACGAGGTCCAGACCCCACACGGCAAACGGCCAAGTGATAGGTATTGTCTGTAGGGCATGAGCGGGCAGGTGCGTCCGTCTCGCGTAGAATTGACACCCTCGGCAGGAGCGTACAATCCTAGTGGCGTCGGCACTGCGGTCGGCCAGTAGAAACCTTGTCGGAAAGCGTTTCCTACGAGGGCTCGAGGTGCTGCATGGTGAAGGCAACCCTCGAGTGTATTTTTTGTAACAGCTCTTGTCCTTGGGCGACGGATATGCATCGTTGGAGAATGCCTGAGGGGCTGCGGTGGTACAACTCTTTTTCATCACCTAGTAAAACAAATGACTTGGCGCGCCGAGCCAGTCGCCGAGCTTTGGCCTTGTCGAGGGGTAGCTCCCCTTGGAGGAGATATTCTAGGTACGAGGTCTGCCAGTTTAGGTTTGGTGTGACCCCATTCTGCTCTATCTCGACTCGCAGGGCCTCACCCTCGGCGGCGAGGGTACCTCGGGCTGGGCCGAGGTCTCCTCGGGTTCGGGTGCGTTGTTGAGTTTGACGGATGGTTGATATATGTCCCTAGAGAAGACATTTGGGGGAACCGTTGTTCGTCCCGAGGCTATTTTAGCTAGCTCATCCGCGGTCTCGTTGTACCATCGAGCAACATGGTTGAGTTCTAGCCCATAGAACTTATCTTCCAAGCGCCGAACTTCGTCACAGTAGGCCTCCATTTTTCGATCGCGGCAGTGAGAGTTCTTCATGACTTGGTCAATAATGAGCTACGAGTCGCCACGAGCGTCAAGGCGCCGAACCCCTAGCTCGACGGCAATGCGCAACCCATTAACCAAGGCCTCGTATTCGGCCACGTTGTTTGACGCCGGAAAATGGAGGCATATTACGTAGCGCACATGTTTCCCGAGGGGTGAGATGAAGAGCAAGCCAGCACCAGCTCCGGTTTTCATAAGCGACCCATCGAAGTACATGGTCCAAAGTTCGGCCTGGATTGGAGCTGTCGGCAATTGGGTGTCGACCCATTCAGCCAGGAAGTCCGCCAAGACTTGGGATTTTATGGCCTTCCGAGGAGCGAATGAAAGTGTTTCCCCCATGAGTTCCACTGCCCATTTTGCTATCCTACCCGAGGCCTCGGCACTGGATGATCTCTCCCAGGGGGAAGGATGACACCACTGTCACCGGATGAGACTCGAAGTAGTGTCGCAGCTTTCACCGTGTTAGAATCACTACGTACAGTAGCTTCTGGATTTGCGGGTAGCGGATTTTGGTCTCGGATAGCACCTCGCTGATGAAGTAGACTGGCCTCTGGATGAGCAGTGCATGCCCCTCTTCTCGTTTCTCGACTACGACCGCAGCGCTGACCACCTGAGTGGTTGCGGCTACGTAAATCAAGAAGGCTTCTCCCACAGCGGGGGCACCAAGATGGGCGCATTAGTAAGGAGTGCCTTTAAGTTTCCGAGGGCTTCTTCGGCCTCGGGAGTCCAAGTGAAGTGCTCGGTCTTCCTTAAGAGGCAGTACAAGGGCAATCCTTTCTCGCCAAGGCGCGAGATGAAGCGGCTCAGAGCCGCAAGGCATCCCATGACCCTTTGTACTCCTTTTAAATCTTTGATGGGTCCCACCATGGTGATGGCCGCGATTTTCTCCGGGTTGGCCTCGATGCCTCGTTCGGAGACGATGAACCCTAGGAGCATGCCTCGGGGAACTCCAAAGACACACTTCTCGGGATTGAGTTTTACGCCCTTCGCTCTTAGGCACCTGAATGTTATCTCAAGGTCAGAGAGAAGGTCGGAGGCTTTCCTTGTTTTGACAATGATGTCATCGACGTAAGCCTCGACCGTTCTGCCGATGTGCTCTCCGAACACATGGTTCATGCACCTTTGGTATGTTGCACCTGCATTCCTCAAGCCAAATGGCATAGTAGTATAATAATACATGCCGAAAGGTGTGATAAAAAAAAGTCGCGAGCTGGTCAGATTCTTTCATCTTGATTTGGTGATAGCCTGAATAGGCATCGAGGAAAGACAGGATTTCGCACCCAGCGGTGGAGTCCACAATTTGATCGATGCGAGGCAGAGGGTAGGGAACCTTTGGGCATGCTTTATCTAACCCAGTGTAGTCTACACACATCCTCCATTTCCCACCTTTTTTCTTTACAAGTACAGGGTTAGCTAACCATTCTGGATGGAATACTTTTTTGATGAACCCTACAGCCATTAGCTTGTGGACCTCCTCGCCTATGGCTCTACGCTTTTCTTCATCAAAACGGCGCAGGTGCTGTTTCATGGGTCGGGCACCGGCTCGGATGTCCCGTGAGTGCTCGGCGACATCCCTCGGTATGCCTGGCATGTCCGAGGGACTCCACGCAAAAATTTCGACGTTTGCGCAGAGAAAGTCGACAAGCACTACTTCCTATTTGGGGTTGAGCTCGGAGCCGATCCTGACTTTCTTGCTGGCGTCATTGCTGGGGTCGAGAGAGACAGATTTAACCATCTCGGCTGGTTCGAAGTTGTCGGCGTGCCGCTTCGCGTCGGGTGCCTCTTTGGAGAGGCAATCCAGGTCGGCGATTAGGGCTTCGGACTCGGCGATGGCCTCAGTGTACTCCACGCATTCCACGTCGCACTCGTAAGCGTGGCGGTATGTGGATCCGACGGTGATGGTTCCCTTGGGGCCTGGCATCTTGAGCTTGAGGTATGTGTAGTTGGGGACGACCACGAACTTGGCGTAGCACGGTCTTCCCAGCACCGTGTGATAGGTTCCTCGGAACCTGACTACCTCGAAAGTGAGGGTTTCCTTCCAGAAGTTGGAGGGAGTTCCGAAGCAGACGGGCAAATCAAGTTGCCCAAGGGGCAGGACACGCTTGCCGGGGACAATCCCGTGAAAAGGTGCTGCACCGGCCCGGATTGTGGATAGATCGACCCCCAAGAGCCCTAGGGTCTCGGCGTAGATGATGTTGAGGCTGCTGCCTCTGTCCATGAGGACCTTGGAGAGCCTAGCGTTGCCGATGACAGGGTCGACGACAAGCGGGTACCTTCCTGGGCTCGGTACGCAGTCGGGGTGGTCGCTTTGGTCGAAGGTGATGGGTTTGTCAGACCAGTCTAAGTAGACTGGCGTTGCTACCTTCACCGAGCAGACCTCCCGGCGTTCTTGCTTGCGGTGTCGAGCCGAGGCATTCGCCACTTGCCCACCGTAGATCATGAAGTAGTTGTGGACCTCTCGGAACTCTTCTTCCTTGTCGCCTCCTTTCTTGTTGTTGCCTTGGTCCTTACCACCTTCCGTCGAGGGTCCAGCCTTATTGAAGTAACGTCGGAGCATGTCACACTCTTCAAGGGTGTGCTTGATGGGACCCCTATGATAGGGACACGACTCCTTGAGCAACTTGTCAAACACGTTGGCCCCTCCAGGAGGCTTCCGAGAATTCCTGTGCTCGGCAGCAGCGACGAGATACGCGTCAATGGCATTGCGTTTTGCTTGCGCCTTCTTCCAGATCTTCTTCTTCGTGCCACGCTGGATGGACGCCTCGGGGGTGTCTTCCTTCTGCCTTCCATAAGGTTGCTTGTCCTTCCGGAAGATGGCTTCGACTGCCTCCTGACCAGAGGCGAACTTGGTGGCTATGTCCATCAATTCGCTTGCCTTGGTGGGAGTCTTGCGTCCTAGTTTGCTCACTAGGTCCCGACAAGTGGTGCCGGCGAGGAAAGCTCCGATGACGTCTGAGTTGGTGATGTTGGGCAACTCGGTGCACTGCTTTGAAAACCACCGGATGTACTCTCACAGGGATTCCTCTGGCTGCTGGCGGCAGCTCCGGAGATCCCATGAGTTCTCAGGGCGCACGTACGTACCTTGGAAATTTCCAGCGAAGGCTTTGACCAGGTCGTCCCAATCGAAGATCTGCGTAGGAGGCAGATGCTCCAGCCAGGCCCGGGCAGCGTCGGAGAGGAAAAGGGGGAGGTTGCGGATGATGAGGTTGTCGTCGTCCGTCCCTCCCAACTGGCACGCCAGCCAGTAATCCGCAAGCCACAACTCCGGCCTCGTCTCCCCTGAGTACTTGGTAATGGTAGTTGGGGCCCGGAACCGGGCCGGGAACGGCGCCCACCGTATGGCCCGGCTAAAGACCCGCAGACCTGGTGGTTCAGGCGAGGGGCTCCGATCCTCCTCACTGTCGTAGCGTCCTCCGCGTCTGGGGTGGTAGCCTCGGCGCACCCTTTCCTCGAGGCGGGCTCGACGGTCGCGGCGGTATTGCTCGTCGCCGAGGCGATCCAGGGCTGCAGGCGTCCTATCTCCTGTGTGCCCAGTGTGGACCGAGGCCTCCCGCATGTGTTGGGAGGACGCTACGCGATGCTCCAAGGGGCATCCTCGCCTTCGGGAGGCAGAGCTCTCGGCTCATCGGGTAGCGGCATTTTCCAGGAGGTCCTTGAGTTCACCCTGGATACGTCGCCCCTCGGTGATGGATGGCTCCGGCATTGTTCGAAGTATCATCGCCACTGCAGCTAGGTTCTAGACGGCCCCGTTGAAGGCCGGGGCAGTGAAAGGGAAATAGGCATACACCTTTTCCTAAATTGATTTTGGTGGTTGAATTGCCCAACACAAATAATTGGACTAACTAGTTTGCTCTAGTCTATAAGTTTTACAGGTGCCAATGATTCACAACAAGCCAATTAAAAGACCAAAGATGGGTTCAAATAAAGTGAGCTAAAGACATCCCCAAAGGCACCCTGGTCTAGCGACCGGACTGTCCGGTGTGCCACCGGACAGTGTCCGATGCACCAGAGAACTCGAAGCTGAACTTGCCACCTTCGGGAAAATGGGAGGCTGCTCCGCTATAATTCACCGGACTGTCCGGTGTGCCAGCGGAGCAACGGCTACTTCGCGCCAACGGTCGACTGCAAACGCATTCAATGCGCTACAGTGCGCGCCAGAGTCAGAGCAGCGACAGACAGTGCACCGGACAGTCTATAGGACCTGTCCGGTGCACCACCGGACAGCCCAGAGGCCCCACTAGTCAGAGCTCCAACGGTTAGAACCCAATGGCCTGCTGACGTGGGTGGCGCACCGGACTGTCCGGTGCGCCATGCGACAGCAGTCTTCCAACGACCACTTTTGGTGGTTGGGGCTATAAATACCACAACCACCCCACATTCAATGGCATCCAAGTTTTCCACCTTCAACACATTACAAGAGCTATAGCATTCAATTCTAGACACAACCAAAGAGTTCAAATCCTCTCCCAAGTCCGGAATCACTCCAAATCAAATAGTGACTAGAGAGAGCGACATTTGTGTTCATTTGAGCTCTTGCGCTTGGATTGCTTCTTTTCTTTCTCATTCTTTCTTGTGATCAAACTCAATTGTAATCAAGGCAAGAGACACCAATTGTGTGGTGGTCCTTGCGGGAACTTTGTGTTCCGTTTGATTGAGAAGAGAAGCTCACTCAGTCTAAGTGACCGTTTGAGAGAGGGAAAGGGTTGAAAGTGACTCGGTCTTTGTGACCACCTCAACGGGGAGTAGGTTTGCAAGAATCGAACCTCGGTAAAACAAATCATCGTGTCTCACTCTTTATTTGCCCACGATTTGTTTTTCACCCTCTCTCTCAGACTCGTTCATATTTCTAACGCTAACCCGGCTTGTAGTTGTGCTTAAGTTTATAAATTCAGATTCACCCTATTCACCCCCCCTCTAGGCGACTTTCAATTGGTATCAGAGCCTGATACTTCATTAGAGCCTAACCGCTCGAAGTGATGCCGGGAGCATCTGCCAAGAGGGAGATCGGGACCGGCGAGAAGCCCGCCACAAGCCATGGGAAGGCTCCATCCGGGGAGTGCGCCAACAAGGTGAAGGGATCCCCTTCACACAACAAGTCGGGTTGGAGCGGTGACAAGAAGAAGATGAGGAAGGTGGTCTACTACGAGACCGACTCTTCGTCGCCATCCACCTCCGGCTCCGACACGCCGTCCGTAACTTCTAAGCGCCATGAGCGCAAGAAGTTTAGTAAGATTCCCCTACGCTACCCTCGCATTTCCAAACGTACTCCATTACTTTCTGTCCCATTAGGCAAACCACCTATGTTTGATGGTGAAGATTATAATATGTGGAGTGATAAAATGAGGCATCATCTAACCTCACTCCACACTAGCATTTGGGATGTTGTTGAGATTGGAGTACAGGTACCATCACCGGGGGATGAAGACTATGTTTCAGACGAGGTCGCCCAAATCCGACACTTCAACTCTCAAGCCACCACTATACTCCTAGCCTCTCTAAGTCGAGAGGAGTATAACAAGGTGCAAGGATTAAAGAGCTCCAAGGAGATTTGGGACGTGCTCAAGACCGCGCACGAAGGAGACGAGGTGACCAAAATCACCAAGACGGAGACGATCGAGGGGGAGCTCGGTCACTTCCGACTTCGCCAAGGGGAGGAGCCACAAGAAATGTACAACCGGCTCAAGACCTTGGTGAACCAAGTGTGCAACCTCGGGAGTAAAAAATGGGATGACCATGAAATGGTCAAGGTTATTCTTAGATCACTCATTTTTCTTAACCCTACGCAAGTTCAATTAATATGTGGTGATCCTAGATATACACTAATGTCTCCCGAGGAAGTAATAGGGAAATTTGTGAGCTTTGAGTTGATGATCAAAGGCTCAAAGAAAATCATCGAGCAAGATGGCCCCTCCACGCCCGAAGCACAACCGGTCGCATTCAAGGCGACAGAGGAAAAGAAGGAAGAGTCTACATCAAGTAGACCCCCCATTGACGCCTTCAAGCTCGACAACGAGGAAATGGCGCTCATCATCAAGAGCTTTCGCCAAATCCTCAAGCAAAGGAGAGGGAAGGACCACAAGTCCCGCTCCAAGAAAGTGTGCTACAAGTGTGGTAAGCCCGGTCACTTTATTGCAAAATGTCAATTATCAAGTGACAGTGACAGGGATAACGACAAGAAGGGCAAGAGGAGAGAAAAGAAGAGGTACCACAAGAAGAGGGGTGGCGATGCCCATGTGTGCCGCGAATGGGACTCCGACGAGAGCTCCACCGACTCCTCCTCCGACGAGGACGCCGCCAACATCGCCGTCACCAAAGGACTTCTCTTCCCCAACGTCGGCCATAAGTGCCTCATGGCCAAGGACGGCAAAAGGAAGAAGGTAAAATCAAAATCCTCCACTAAATATGCAACCTCTAGTGATGAGGATAATTGTAGTGATGAGGAAGATAATTTGCGCACCCTTTTTGCCAACCTAAACATGCAACAAATAGAAAAATTAAATGAATTAATTAGTGCTATTCATGAGAAGGATGAACTCTTGGACTCCCAAGAGGACTTCCTAATTAAGGAAAATAAGAAGCATGTTAAGGTTAAGAATGCTTATGCTCTAGAAGTAGAAAAATGTGAAAAATTATCTAGTGAGCTAAGCACTTGCCATGATGCTATTACCAACCTTAGAAATGAGAATGCTAGTTTAATTGCTAAGGTTGATTCAAATGTTTGTGATGCTTCAATTCCCAATCTTAGAGATGATAATATTAAATTACTTGCTAAGATTGAAGAATTAAATGTTTCTCTTGCTAGCCTTAGAAACGAAAATGAAAAATTAATTGCTAAGGCTAAAGATTTAGATGTTTGTAATGTTACAATTTCCAATCTTAGAAGTGAAAATGACATTTTACACGCTAAGATTGTTGAACTAAAATCTTGCAAACCCTCTACATCTACTGTTGAGCATGTTTCCATTTGCACTAGATGTAGAGATATTAATGTTGATGCTATTCATGATCATCTAGCTTTAATTAAGAAACAAAATGATCACATAGCCCAACTTAATGCCAAAATTAATGAGCATGACTTAGAAAATGAAAATTTTAAATTTGCTAGAAGCATGCTCTATAGTGGGAGACGCCCTGGCATTAAGGATGGCATTGGCTTCCAAAAAGGGGACAATGTCAAACTTAATGCCCCTCCTAAAAGATTGTCTAACTTTGTTAAGGGCAAGGCTCCCTTGCCTCAAGATAATGAGGGTTACATTTTATACCCCGCTGGTTATCCCGAGCACAAAATTAGGAGAATTCACTCTAGGAAGTCTCACTCTGGCCCTAATTATGCTTTTATGTATAAGGGTGAGACATCTAGTTCTAGGCAATCAACCCATGCTAGATTGCCTAAAAAGAAAACTCCTGCTGCATCAAATGATCATAACATTTCATTTAAAACTTCTGATGCATCTTATGTGCTAACCAACAAATCAGGCAAGGTAGTTGCCAAGTATGTTGGGGGCAAACACAAGGGCTCCAAGACTTGTGTTTGGGTACCCAAAGTTCTTGTATCTAATGTCAAAGGACCCAAAACCGTTTGGGTACCTAAAATCGAGAACTAAATTTGTTTTGTAGGTTTATGCATCCGGGGGCTCAAGTTGGATCATCGATAGCGGGTGCACAAACCATATGACAGGGGAGAAGAAGATGTTCTCCTCCTATGAGAAAAACCAAGATCCCCAAAGAGCTATCACATTCGGGGATGGAAATCAAGGTTTGGTCAAAGGATTGGGTAAAATTGCTATATCTCCTGACCACTCCATTTCCAATGTTTTTCTTGTAGATTCTTTAGATTACAACTTGCTTTCAGTTTTGCAATTATGTAAAATGGGTTACAACTGTCTTTTTACGGATACAGGTGTTACTGTCTTTAGAAGAAGTGATGATTCAATAGCATTTAAGGGAGTGTTAGAGGGTCAGCTATACTTAGTAGATTTTGATAGAGCTGAACTCGACCCTTGCTTAATTGCTAAGACTAACATGGGCTGGCTCTAGCATCGCCGACTAGCACATGTTGGAATGAAGAATCTTCACAAGCTTCTAAAGGGAGAACACATTTTGGGACTAACAAATGTTCATTTTGAGAAAGACAGGATTTGTAGCGCATGTCAGGCAGGGAAGCAAGTTGGTGTTCATCATCCACACAAGAACATCATGACGACTGACAGGCCACTCGAGCTCCTACATATGGACCTATTCGGCCCGATAGCTTACATAAGCATCGGCGGGAGTAAGTACTGTCTAGTTATTGTGGATGACTATTATCACTTCACTTGGGTGTTCTTTTTGCAGGAAAAATCTCATACCCAAGAGACCTTAAATGGATTCTTGAGACGGGCTCAAAACGAGTTCGGCTTAAGGATCAAGAAAATAAGAAGCGACAACGGGACAGAGTTCAAGAACTCTCAAATCGAAGGCTTCCTTGAGGAGGAGGGCATCAACCATGAGTTATCTTCTCCCTACACCCCACAACAAAATGGTGTAGTGTAGAGGAAGAATAGAACTCTATTGGACATGACAAGAACCATGCTTGATGAGTACAAGAATTCGAATCGGTTTTGGGCCGAAGCGGTCAACACCGCTTGCTACGCCATCAACCGGTTGTATCTACACCGAATCCTCAAGAAGACATCATACGAACTCCTAACCGGTAAAAAGCCCAATGTTTCATATTTTAGATTCTTTGGTAGCAAATGCTTTATTCTTATCAAAAGAGGTAGAAAATCTAAATTTGCTCCTAAGGCTGTAGAAGGCTTTTTACTAGGATATGATTCTAACACAAGGGCATATAGAGTCTTTAACAAGTCCACTGGACTAGTTGAAGTGTCTTGTGACATTGTGTTTGATGAGACTAACGGCTCTCAAGTAGAGCAAGTTGACCTTGATGAGCTAGATGATGAAGAGGCTCCATGCGTCGCGCTAAGGAACATGTCCATTGGGGATGTGTGTCCTAAGGAATCCAAAGAGCCTCCACAAGCACAAGATCAACCATCTTCCTCCATGCAAGCATCTCCACCAACTCAAGATGAGAATGAGGCTCAAAATAATGAAGAAGAAGATCAAGAAGTTGAGCCACCTCAAGAGGAAAGCAATGATCAAGGGGGAGATGTCCATGATTAAGATGAGGAAGATGAACAAATTCCAAGACCGCCACACCCAAGAGTTCACCAAGCAATTCAACGAGATCACCCCGTGAACACCATCCTCGGCGACATTCAAAAGGGGGTAACTACTCGATCTCGTGTTGCTCATTTTTGTGAACATTACTCTTTTGTTTCCTCTATTGAGCCACACAGGGTAGAGGAAGCACTTCAAGATTCGGATTGGGTGGTGGCGATGCAAGAGGAGCTCAACAATTTCACTAGGTATGAGGTATGGCATTTAGTTCCACGTCCTAATCAAAATGTTGTAGGAACCAAGTGGGTCTTCCGCAACAAGCAAGATGAGCATGGTGTGGTGACAAGGAACAAAGCTCGACTTGTAGCCAAGGGATACTCACAAGTCGAAGGTTTGGATTTCGGTGAAACCTATGCACCCGTAGCTAGGCTAGAATCAATTCGCATTTTACTTGCCTATGCTACTTACCATGGCTTTAAGCTTTATCAAATGGACGTGAAAAGTGCCTTCCTCAACGGACCAATCAAGGAAGAGGTCTATGTTGAGCAACCTCCTGGCTTTGAAGATAGTGAGTACCCTAATCACGTATATAAACTCTCTAAGGCGCTTTATGGGCTCAAGCAAGCCCCAAGAGCATGGTATGAATGCCCAAGAGATTTTTTTATCACTAATGGCTTCAAAGTCGGAAAGGCCGATCCTACTCTATTCACTAAAACCCTTGACAATGATTTGTTTGTATGCCAAATTTATGTTGATGATATTATATTTGGGTCTACTAATGAATCTACATGTGAGGAATTTAGTAGGATCATGACACAGAAATTCGAGATGTCGATGATGGGGGAGTTGAAGTACTTCTTAGGATTTCAAGTGAAGCAACTCCAAGATGGCACCTTCATTAGCCAAACAAAGTATATTCAAGACATTCTAAACAAGTTTGGGATGAAGGATGCTAGCCCATCAAGACACCCATGGGAACCAATGGCCATCTCGACCTCGACACGGGAGGTAAATCCGTCGATCAAAAGGTATACCGGTCGATGATTGGTTCTTTACTTTATTTATGTGCTTCACGACTGGACATTATGCTTTCTGTATGCATGTGTGCAAGATTCCAAGCCGACCCTAAGGAAGCTCACCTTACGGCCGTAAAACGAATCTTGAGATATTTAGTTCATGCTCCTAAGTTTGGGCTTTGGTACCCTCGGGGATCCACATTTGATTTAATTGGTTATTCGGATGCCGATTGGGCAGGGTGTAAAATTAATAGAAAGAGCACACGGGGACTTGCTAGTTCTTGGGAAGATCTCTGGTGTCTTGAGCTTCAAAGAAACAAAATTCCATAGCTCTTTCTACCGCCGAGGCCGAGTATATTGTCGCAGGCCATTGTTGCGCGCAATTACTTTGGATGAGGCAAACCCTTAGGGACTATGGTTACAAATTAACCAAAGTTACTCTTCTATGTGATAATGAGAGTGCAATCCGCATGGCGGATAATCCCGTTAAACATAGCCGCACTAAACACATAGCCATTTGGTATCATTTTCTTAGGGATCACCAACAAAAGGGGGATATCGAGATTGCATATATTAACACCAAGGAACAATTAGCCGATATCTTTACCAAGCCACTAGATGAACAAACATTTAACAAACTTAGGCATGAGCTAAATATTCTCGATTCTCGGAATTTCTTTTGATGTGTTGCACACATAGCTCATTAATATACCTTTGATCATGTTTCTTTTTATTCTATGACTAATGTGTTTTTCAAGTGTATTTCAAACCAAGTCATAGATTGAAAGGGAATTAGAGTCTTCGGTGAAGACAAAGGCTTCCACTCCACTCCATCAAATTACTCATCCTTCGCTGTCGCTCCGAGCCACTCTCCGTCGTTGGTATAATATTCACTCATATTTTATTTGCCAAAGGGGGATAAATTAGTTAACAAAGGCTTATATTTCACTCAAGTATCTGTTTTTGGCGATTCATGCCAAAGGGGGAGAAAGTATTAGCTCAAAGCAAAAGGACCGCACCACCACCAATTTTCAAAATTTGAGTTAAGAAAAGATCTTGTAATGATGAATTTTTCAATTGGTATCTTATTTTTGATAGAATTTCAATTTGGGTCACCTTCTTCAAAAATCAATATCTAAAACCCTCTTGAACACTAAGAGGAGGATTTTATTGAGGGGGAGTTTTTTGTTTAGTCAAAAGAAAAGCATTTGAAACAGGGGAAAATTTCAAATCTTGAAAATACTTCTCAAAATCTTATTCATTTACCTTTGACTATTTGCAAAAAGACTTTGAAAAGAATTTACAAAAGGATTTGCAAAAACAAAACATGTGGTGCAAGTGTGGTCCAAAATGTTAAAAATAAAAGAAACAATCCATGCATATCTTATGAGAGTATATTGGTTTCATTCCAAGCAACCTTTGCACTTACAATTATGCAAACTAGTTCAATTATGCACTTTTATATTTGCTTTGGTTTGTGTTGGCATCAATCACCAAAAAGGGGGAGATTGAAAGGGAAATAGGCTTACACCTTTTCCTAAATTGATTTTGGTGGTTGAATTGCCCAACACAAATAATTGGACTAACTAGTTTGCTCTAGTCTATAAGTTTTACAGGTGCCAAAGGTTCACAACAAGCCAATAAAAAGACCAAAGATGGGTTCAAATAAAGTGAGCTAAAGACATCCCCAAAGGCACCCTGGTCTGGCGCACCGGACTATCCGGTTTGCCACCGGACAGTGTCCGGTGCACCAAGGAACTCGAAGCTGAACTTGCCACCTTCGGGAAAATGGGAGGCCGCTCCACTATAATTCACTGGACTGTCCAGTGTGCCAGCGGAGCAACGGCTACTTCGCGCCAACAGTCGACTGCAAACGCATTCAATGTGCTACAGTGCGCGCCAGAGTCAGAGCAGCGACAGACGATGCACCGGACAGTCTACAGGACCTATCCGGTGCACCACCAGACAGCCCAGAGGCCCCACCAGTCAGAGCTCCAACGGTCAGAACCCAATGGCCTGCTGATGTGGCTGGCGCACCGGACAGTGTCCGGTGCGCCATGCGACAGCAGTCCGCCTGGGGTTGGCATGTTGCTGGGAAGCGACACCCATCGTTGTCCCAGGTGCAAGGATGACACCCGACATGTCCCCCGTAGGGGTGTCGGCGTCGTCGACTCGCTCTGGGCCGATAGCCGACGAGGTGCTGCCTCCTGCCTGGCCATGGTTGCTCCATCTCCTCCTCCTCCGGCGAGGAGGGTGGCGGGGAAAACCCGGGTGTTCCTCTTTCGCCACGGGGAGATGTCGTCGTCGAGTTCGCCTCCGCCGGGCGAGCCGACGACCGTCGTTGTTGTCGTGCTGTGGGGGAGGAGTACCATGTCGTAGTTGCCGTCGTGGGACATGAACTCGAGACTCCCAAAGTGGAGCACCGTCCCGGGCTGAAGAGGCTGTCGAAGATTATCCATCTGGAACTCAACGGGAAAGTATTGCCAACACGCAGCTGGACCCCTACCTGGCGTGCCAACTGTCGGTGTTTTGGACCCGCGAGGACCCTCAACCGACTAGTGAATTTGACGCTGCGTGTTCCTGCCCAGATGGATTGATGCAAGATGAAACACAAGAGGGGGGATGAGGCTTATATTATCTTGCACCGGGGTGCTCGTAGTAGGGGTTACAAGCTTTGCGAGAGAGGGTTTGGCCTTGAAGTGAGCCGTCTGAGTTAGCCTCCTCCGCGTGCCTTGGGAAGGCCCTGGGCATCCCCTTTTATAGATACATGGGGATGGTCCAGCTGTACATATGGGGGTGTAGCTATGCGCTAACGTGGCCGGTGGAGAAGTGCTTGAGCCCTATAGAAGCGTAGCGGGCAGTGCGGCCCTGGGTCCTGCTGACGTTTCTTTGCCTTCATAGAGAGCTGAGAACAAACGACGTCATGGACACATGCAGGGAACCATCATTACCTGTTGTCGAAGTAATCTAGATGTGACACCGGTCTTGTTCCTTCGTAGCCTGAGGCGGCTAGCTAGGGGTAGGGTAATGATGTATCCCCTGTAGCGTAGTCGGTCCGAGGCCAAGGTCGGGCGAAGCGGTGACTTCTCCTGAGGCCGAGGCTGAGGTCGGGCGAGGTTGTGACTCCTTCCGAGGCCGAGGCTGAGGTCGGGCGAGGCAGGGACTTCTCCCGAGGCCGAGGCTGAGGCCGAGGCCTGGGTCGGGCGAGGCGGAGACCTTCTTCCGAGGCCGAGGCTAAGGCCGAGGTCTGGGGTCGGGCGAGGCAGAGCTCCCTGTTGCGCCCGAGGCTGAACTCGGGAGAGGCTGTGACTTACTGTTGTTAGTCTTACCCTGGTGGTTGGCACAATAG
Source organism: Zea luxurians (assembly GCA_029449295.1). Lineage (NCBI taxonomy): Eukaryota > Viridiplantae > Streptophyta > Magnoliopsida > Poales > Poaceae > Zea > Zea luxurians. The sequence goes on along the minus strand of JAOPSE010000005.1, from coordinate 2,443,147 downwards.
TCAGAACGGGGTGAATAGTGTTGTTTTCCTGTCAGAACAATCAGTAAAGGGGCGAAGTGACTGTAGTCATTTCGACCTTGCCAATTGAGGCGCGCGTGTCATGATAAGGTGTCAGGTGATCCCCGCATTAAATGCATACGATACGATCGGTGGTAAGGCGATTTGGCCGAGGTTGCTATACGATAAAGTTTGCCCGAGCTTAGCCTCGGGCAAGCCGGGGGTGCACCCACTGCCTGAGGAGGCCCTCGGGCGAGGCGTGAATCCGTCCAAGACTACTGTTCTTGCCCGAGGCAGGGCTCGGGTGAGACGAGATCGCGTCCCTTGGTAGATGAGGCTTTAACTTTGAGTTGTGCTTACCAGTCTTTACGGTCTACTTTGAAGATGTTTTCCAGACATGCTTAGGAGTATTGGGGGTACCCCTAATTATGGTACCCGACATATTGAGTATTTTTCTTCTTGTTTAGAACCTTAATATATTTTAGAACGGAGCATGCACTTTTTCATGAAATAAGAGTCACTTGCTATGCCAGTTTACGATCCCATTAAGAGTTATTGTTGTGCAGTTCTTGAACTTGTCACAAACAAGGAGAAACCTAATTTTGATGCAGAGATGCACATAGTCTACAATGCCTTACAGGCAATTTCTAACTTGTTTTAGACTCGAGATATGTATTTAGTGACATCAATGTTTAATGTTATGTTGAAGTACACATAAGTTATGATTGTATTATATGTTTCCGTTGTAACGCACGGGCACCCACCTAGTTAGCTCTTAAGATTTCTTTAAAGTTCCTGAGTTCTTCCAATCCCCAACCAAACACCTAGCATCATACAATTCCTCAGTTTTGGATTCCTCTATTGTGCATGTGCATTTCTTTTCTACTACGTTTTTTTCCTATTGCTGTATTTTATCCTTCCCGCGTTCAGAAGAGGGCCTAAAAGTAATTCAGAGTCAGGAGCCAATGCTACTTAAATAAAATGACATAGATTCTCTCGCAAGAGATCCGGGAGCCAAGAAAGAACATCCAATGTACAATTCAATCGATCCATGATCTGGATCGTGTAAGGAATGACTGGTACAAACGACAAGCACAGATTGCTGGATGTACAGATTGCTCGCACTATCATAGGAATGACTGGTACAAACGACCAGCAGGCAGCACAGAACATTTGCCAATTGCTCATAGATTATAACTAGATACTCCCTCCGGTTTCCTATTAGTTATCGTTTAGGACAACGATACGGTCTCCAAAATATAACTTTGACCAAAGTTTTTTGTTAAAATACAAATGAACTCTTAATACATTTATACTTTTATAAAAGTACTTTTTATGATAAATTGGTGCATATAAATATTAGGTTCCAAAACTAAATAACGAAATAGTTATTTGTAGTCAAAATTTTATAAGTTTGACTCGAATCTTATCTAAAACGACAACTAATAGGAAACCGGAGGGAGTACACCATTTGGAGTATAAAGAATCCAGAAGGATACAGAAAATCGCACCGATCACAGGAACTACCTGCTCACCATGAATTGCACTAGCTTCGGCACAAAATAGAATAGGAGGAAACAGAGGCATGATGCCTACAGCATGCCACCAAATAGAAATTATCACAGAATCAGCCGATAAAATGCCTACCAAGTCACGAGTGAAGCGACCTAAATCATAGAGAAGTGTTAAAACCATGCAGCTAAGTGAGGAATGGACAACCATGTACGATCAGACTGATTAAGGCAAAACAATCAGCTCGAGATCAACTGATTAAGGCAATGCAGGCACGATAAATTCAGCATAACATAAAGGCAGTTCTTTAACCATCAGAGAGAACAATAATCTCAGTCAGCTCCCTTTAACACAACAAAATCTTAAACAAGAGCTTCCTAGCTTTTGCAGAGCTCTATCCTCCACAAGCATCGTTGGCCATCATCTCTTCCACCGCTCAGAAGCCGAGCTTCGTGCGTCGCCAGTGCCTGCGCTTGGCGTTGTACCTGCCACAGAAAAAAAAAGGAAAGAGATGAACGACCGAAACACGGGACGCCTAACGAATCAGGACGTAGGCGACGAGCCAACGAACCTGATGGTATTGTCGGTGCGCATGCGGATCCAGTAGGGGATGGGGCGGTTCTGGCGCATCTTCTTGGCCAGCTTCTTCTTGATCCGGAAGGTCTTGTGGGACGGCTGCGCGGGGACGCAACGCAACGCGGCCGGACAAAAGCGTAGGATCAGCGCAAAACTCCACGACTAATCAATGAATCCTAGATCTTAAGCACAAAGGTACAAGATACGTACCATGGTTTCGGCGGCGGAGACGACGGAACACGGAAACCCTTGGATCGGACGGAGAGATTCTGTGACGGAGGCCCCAGGGTTTTTATCGCAGAGGAACGGGTGAAATGGGCTGGATGGGCTGAAAGTAGTTTGGGCTTAATTATCACTGTATCAGAAAGTTTTAGATGAAACTTGTGTACTGGGCTGTTTTAGATACATGCTTGTTTAGCTAAGATTTTTATTGTTAGTGGATCATAATAGTGTGTACTCATAAGCAGACTCCTATTTTTCAGATTAGTTGGGTATAAAGACTAAGGGGTGGAAACGAGCCGAGCCGAGCTCGTCCATCTAGCGAGCTCGAAAAAGCGATTCAGTTCGGCTCGCTCCAGGCTCGCGAGCCGGCTCGTCGAGCCAACGAGCCTAGCCATAAATAGAAATCTGCTCTCTAAATTATAATATAAAATCTTAAAAATATTTTAGATAACATATTTTAAATTAGTAAAATAGATATATCACAAATATAATATAGAAAATAGATTATTTTTTTATAGTAATCTCAAATAACATAAATTATTATCTACTCGGTACTAATATTATATGCTAATTAAGATTTTATGTAACAAATTGTTGTTGGGTCGAGCCACAAGCCAGCTCGCGAGCTGCACCGAGCCGAGCCGAGCTGGCTCGCTCTTTTCATGAGCCACAAAAATAGGCTCGGCTCGGACTCGTTCTGAGCGTCGAGCCGAGCCGAGCCGAGCTGCTACGAGCTCGAGCTTTTTTTCCAGCCCTAGCCCTATATAAAGTATCGTTTTATCTTCTTTTTTCTTAGTGCAGGTAGTGTTATTTTTCAATTTCTTTCGTATCAGTAGTTTTTTTCCTATTTTCTAGAGCTATGTGTTTGCCAAATTGAGCTTAGGCCAACTAACATGATTCAACAATACATTTAAAACCAATTAACGATGAACCCGTTCTGTCATGTTCGGCAGCATGATGAGTTCCGGCCCTGTTAAAATTTTCAAAATAAAACCGTCTCTGTTTATTGGTGGTGAGGCCAGGAAAACAACCAATTAATTAATCAGCGGGCCATAAAATTCTGTAGAAACTCAAACACCATCATATCTTTCATTTATGGTTTGCTGGTCGGGGTGCATGCGGCATGCCGCTCGCCCGCTCGTGCTTGTTTTTTCTCTGATCCCATTGGCCATTCATGATTTTTGGACGTGGCATGCAGACAATCATGCATTGCCAATGGCGTCTCAAGATGCTGTCTACGCAACGCCCCGAAACAAGAATCCAAGAACAACATATGCTGATTGCTAACCCAGCTTAACAAGAGATCGACACGCGGAAATGCGCTTGGTTTCAGTCAGCGACGAGTCCAAACCAGCACACGTGCATTTCAAGGCAGAGCGCGACGGGGGCAGGACATGTCTCATGTTGGCGAGAACATTGCAATTAGCTGTGGGGGAAATTTTCTGGTTGCGCCAAAGCACACACATGCCCTCACATAATTTTGTCGGCTTTTAAATAAATAAAAAAAACTAGGAGTATGTGTTATTGAAGAATCGAGTTATTAGACTAGTGCTGGCGGTACTAGCAGATCATAAGATGCACCGTGCTGCTCCCTTGTTTCCTGGCGGCCAACAAAATTATAAACACCAAGGAACTGACGCATTAGTTCTTCACATATATATATATATATATATATATATATATATATATATATATATATATATATATATATATATATATATATATATATATATATATATATATACTAGGTATATGTCTGTGCGTTGCAACAGATAATACTAATGCAGGCATAGGTCATTGTTTAGTGAGGTAATCAACCGGCAGGGTGACACTTGTGTATGTATAGATCATTGATCATTGTTTAGTGATGTTATCAACCAAACTTCATGCGTCGGGTCGACATGCGAGGGAGGTGACATTGGGAGGCAGGCTCGGGGGGGGGGGGGGCGTCGGGTGTGTGGGACCACGAATTGCGTCGGGAGGTAGATTGGAGGGCGTTAGGTGGATGGAGGCCGTGACATGTGGAATGTGGCGCGGTTAGAGTGAGAGGCGGGAAGAGGCGGAGGAGGCCGGGTGTGGACAGTTCTGCCAAAGTGGCCTTAGGCGAGTCGTGACTGCGTCTGCTACCCGAGCTTGGCCTCGGATGAGTCGTACTGCGTCTGCTGCCCGGGCTTGGCCTCGGATAAGTCGTGACTGCCTGTCCCGCTCGGGCTTGGCCTCAGATGAGTCGTGATTATGTCTCCCGCTCGAGGGTGTTCTCAGGCGAGTCGTGACTGCGTCTCCCGCTAGGCTTGGCCTTGGGCGATTCTTAACAGCCTCTCCCGCCCGAGAGTGGTATCGAGCGAGTCTTGACTGCGTATCCCACCGGAGGATGGCCTCAGGCGAGTTGTGACTACTTGTCTTGCCGGAGGTTGGCCTTGGACCAGTCGTGACTGTCTATCCCACTCGCAGATGGCCTCGAGCGAGTCATTACTGCCTGTCCCGCCCGCGAATGGCCTTAGGCGAGTTGTGACTATCTGTCCCACCTGAGGATGGCCACGGACGAGTCGTGACTACGTCTCCCGCCAGGGGTTGCCCTTGGGCGAGTCATGACTGCATGTGCCACCCGAGGGTGGCCTCAGGCGAGTCGTGACTGACTGTCTAGCCAGGGCTTGGCCTCGGTTGAGTCGTGACTGCGTCTCCCGTTGAGGGTTGGCCTCGGGCAAGTCGTGACTGCCTGTCTCGTCCGAGAATGGCCTCAGGCGAGACGTGGTTGCCTGTCTCGCTCAGGCTTGGCCTCAGACGAGTCGTGATTGTGTCTCCCGCCTGAGGGTGGCCTCGGGCAAGTCGTGACTGTCTCTCCCCCTGAGGATGGCCTCGAGTGAATCGTGACTGCCTCTCCCACCCAGTGTTGCCCTTGGGCGAATCATTACTTCCTTTCCTGCCCGGGGTTGCCTCGGGCGAGTCATTACTGCCAGTACCGCACGGGGTTGTCCTCGGGCGAGTCGTGTCTGCTTGTCCCGCCTGAGGGTGGCTACAGGAGAGTCGTGGCTGCTTGTCCCACCTGGGCATGGCCTCAGGTGACTCGTGCCTATGTCTCCTGCCCAAGAGTGTCCTAGGACAAGTCGTGACTGTTTGTCCGGTGTAGGCTTGGCCTCAAGTGAGTCGTCACTGCCTCTCCCACCCGAGAGTGGCCTCGGCCAAGTCGTGATTGCGTCTCTCGCCTGGGCTTGGTCTCGGGAGACTCGTGACTGCCTGTCCCATCTGGGCATGGCCTTGAGCGAGTCATGATTGTGTCTCACGCCCAAAGGTGGCCTCGGGCGAGTCATGACTGCGTCTCCTGCCCGGGCTTGGCCTCGGACGAGTCATGATTGTGTCTCATGCCCGAGGTTGGCCTCGGGCGAGTCGTGACTGCATCTCCCATCCGGGCTTGGCCTTGGGCGATTCTTAACAGCCTCTCCTGCCCGAGAATGGCCTCGAGCGAGTCGTGACTACGTATCCCGCCGGGGGTTGGCCTCGGGCGAGTGGTGACTACCTGTCCCGACTGATGATGGCCACGGGCGAGTCGTGACTGCCTATCCCACCCAAGGATGGCCTCAGGTGAGTCGTGGCTAACTGTCCAGCCAGGGCTTGGTCTCGGGTGAGTCGTGACTGTGTCTCCCGTCGGGGTTGGCTTCTGGCGAGTCGTGACTGTCTGTCTCGCCAGAGGATGGCCTCGGGCTAGTCGTGGTTGCCTGTCCTGCCTGGGCTTGGCCTCGGGCGAGTCGTGACTGCCTCTCCCACCCGAGGGTTGCCTCGGGCGGACTGCCTGTTCTGTCTTGCCTTGGCCTCGGGCGAGTTGTAACTTTGTATCCCATCGGGTTTGGCCTCAGGCGAGCTGTAATTGTGTATCCCGGGGGGTTGGCGTTGGGCAAGTCGTGACTGTCTGTCCCGCCCGCGGATGACCTCAGGCGAGTCGTTTCTGCCTATCCCTCCTAGGCTTGGCCTCGGACAAGTCGTGACTGTGTCTCCCGCCCGAGAGTGGTCTAGGAAGAGTTGTGACTGCCTGTCCTGTTTTGGCTTTGCCTCGGGCAAGTCATAACTGCCCCTCCCACCGAGGGTTGGCCTTAGGCGAGTCGTTACTGCCTCTCCCACCCGATGGTGGTGGTGCACGCGGGGACGACGGAGGTAGGCCGATCATGGGGGTGGTGCGCTCATCTCCTCGAGGAAGCTATCACCGCAGGAGAGGGAGACAAGGAGGCACTACATATTTCTGACATGTCTTTAATTGGATACACCTACAAAACAATTATAAATATTGCATAAAAAATAAAATACATGCAAACAATAACCGTGTAAATTTCAAACTCATATTTACCATGTCATGGTCTAGGTAAAGTAAAACCCTTCATTCAGCACTACATATTTGTGACATGTCTTTAATTGGATATAGCTCGTCTGTTTTAGTTTCAACATCACCGTCTCGCTTTAGAAAGTTGAACTGAAAAGCATTTTCTATGTGGACATGACCTCTAGATTAGCACTTTAGATGATCTTGAGATTTTATTATATTTATGCAATAGTCTATCACCTGCAAGTGTGTAAGTTGTTGTTAAAAATACCTATCACAATTATGAGACAGATATCACATCATATACTACGACCCTAATGTTGCAATACAACTCAAGCTTTTCCTCGACTGTTGTGAATGGCAAGGAAAAAAACATGCCCTCCATTATTGACTATAGATGACAAAGGACGCAGTCCTCCAAGTAGATGATTTCAGACAATTTTTGGTAAAATGCAGAAAATTAAGCTTCAATGGGGTATCTTTTTTGCTTTATCATAAATCGATTTTTTTCTAATTTTTTTGCATTTCGAAGGAGCCTAAACATATAAAACTACCATGTAATTAATCCACATTTTCCCTCCTGCGTTTTTTTTATGTGAACTAAACCACCTTTTCGAGTAAAATTTCCATGTGAACTAATCCACGTTTTTTTCTTGCCACGCAAGTTTGTCATGTGAACTATTTTTTATAATGCTCAATTTTCCATGTGAACTATGCCCCCTGATGCATAATTTTTGAGATTTTATTAAATTTATGCAATAGTCTATCACCTGCAAGTGTGTAAGTTGTTGTTAAAAATACCAGAGTAGGTAAAAAATTATACATACCAGGGTCACCAAATGAAAACTAAGCATGAATTATCTCATCAATTAGATATCATAGTTGAGGTTGAATATAAACCAACATGAGTTGAGTTGGCTAGTGGGTGGGAGCTTAGGCATTCTACTCAAGGCATCCAGGGTTCAATTCCTGAGCCCCTTACATTCTTCATAGTATATATATATATATATATATATATATATATATATATATATATATATATATATATATATATATACTAGGTGAGTGTCCGTGCGTTGCAACGGGAACATATAATAACATGATAACTTATATACAAAATGTGTCTTATATTGTTATAAGAAAATGTTTCATAATCTATTTGTAATCCTAGTCATACATAAATTTTGTTATTTTAATTTAGTTGTTTCACTACTACATTGCAACCATCAGTATCATGCAGACTTCGATATATGCCACGATTTTCATGATCTCATCATTGAAGATCACATGCCACACCTACCGGTACAAGTTCCCTCGTACATTGTCAGTCATCAGGTACGCACCACCATACACGCTTGCTTAAACAAAAAAGGCAAGTGTATGTGTCTGTGAAGAGAATTAAAGGCAAGCCAGCACAAAAGCTACCCTGACGATGGCAAGTGGTCATTTCTATCAGTCCTCCTCTGCGTCACCTCTAGCGCCAAGATGACGCAACATACCTTGATATAGTAGTCATCGAACGCGCACGACATGGCGAGTACCGATGACTCTTGGCTGGGCTGCCAAACGAAGTGCACCCCAGGCTCATCAGCGAGGTAGTACACCTAGTCATTGCACCACCGGATGTGCTACTCCTCTACATACATCTTGTTCGAGGACACTCACACAACGTCAGCAACGGCCGTCATCCCAGCGTACAAGAATTCATGGCCGGCCAATAGCGACTTACGTGGCAGGTTGAGCTTCAGATGGATGATGAGCTGGACGGCGTGACAGCACCGTCATCAGATGTGGTGCCTAGAACAACCCGAGAGTCGCCAGCGTTAGGGACGACCATGAGGTCCCCTGTTTGAAGATGGACAGCGCGGTGCAGCCGCTCTGGACCACGTCCAAGCGGCGGCTGCGCCGGAGCTTGCCGAACACAGCGGCAGATGCGGACACGTAGGACTGCTTCCAGAGGTCAAACTTGAGAGCACCTAGAGGGGGGGTGAATAGGTGATCCTGTAAAACTTAAAACTTATTGCCACAAAAACTTGGTTAAGTGTTAGTGCAATAGAATCAAGTGGCGGGAGAGGAGTACTTGTGAAACACAGAAACCACAGAGAGAAATGACACAGTAGACACAGTGGTTTATCCCGTGGTTCGGCCAAGTACAAAACTTGCCTACTCCACGTTGTGGCGTCCCAATGGACGAGGGTTGCACTCAACCCCTCTCAAGTGATCCAATGATCAACTTGAATACCACGATGTTCCTTTGTCTTATCACCTTTCTTGTTTGCGAGGAATCTCCACAAGTTGGAGTCTCTCGCCCTTACAACAAATATCAAAGTGAAAGCACTAGAGTAAGGGAGGGAAACAACACACACAAATCCCAGCAATACGCACACACACAAGCCAAGACTTGAGCTCAAATGAAACACAACAAGTTCACCACTAGAACGGAGCTCAAATCACTAAGAATGTCAATCGAGTGTGCGAGGATGGAGTGCGGGAGTCTTAGAATGTTCAGAGTATGTTTGGTGTACTCCTCCATGCGCCTAGGGGTCCCTTTTATAGCCCCAAGGCAGCTAGGAGCCGTTGAGAGCAATCCAGGAAGGCAATTCTTGCCTTCTGTCGGGTGGCGCACCGGACAGTCTGGTGTGCCACCGAACAGACACTATTCAGTGTCCGGTGCAGATTGCTTTCCTAAATTGGCGCTGTTGACCATTGAAGATTTGGAGCCGTTGGCGCACCGGACAGTCCGGTGCTCCCATCTGACCGTTGGCTCGGCCATGCGTCACGCGCGGATTGCGCGGCCGACCGTTGGCTTGGCCGACCGTTGGCTCACCGGACAGTCCGGTGCACCACCAGACAGTCCGGTGATTTTTAGCCGTACGTCGCTATCGAGACCCGAGAGCAGCCAGTTGACCAGACGTCAGTCTGGCGCACCGGACACTGTCCGGTGCACCACCGGACAGTCCGGTGCACCCAGACTGCACAGAGTCTTGGCTGCTCCAGCCAAGTCTTTTTCCCTTTATATTTTGTCTGATTCTAGCACTTAGACCAATATGTTAGTACACAAAAAACAATGTACTAAGTATATAATCATACCTTATTGATGATTTGCACTTCATCCACCATTTTGCACAATTTATACTTAAGCCATTTGTGTTGGGCAATTAATCACCAAAATACTTAGAAATGGCCCAAGGGCACATTTCCCTTTCAATCTCTCCCTTTTTGGTGATTTATGCCAATACAGCAAAAAGCAACACATAGAAGTGCAACATCAATGCAAATGAGATCAAGATTTGTTTTTGATTCAAATTTGGCATATTTGGATCATTCTTTGCCACCACTTGGTTTGTTTTTGTAAATCAAACTCAAATTCCTATCTCTAAGTCAAACACACTGGTTGAAACATAAGGAGAGGTATTCCAAGAGAAATTGATCAAAGATTCAAAAACTCCCCCTTTTCCCATAATCAAACATTCTCCCCACAAGAGACCAACTTTTGACAAAAAGAGACAATAAGAGAATTTTGACAAAACAAAGACTCTAACTCTACTGTTTTCAAAATTCTCAAGTGGTAGCTGATCCATTTGCTTGCTTCGGCCTTAATTTCTCCCCCTTTGGCATCAAGCACCAAAACGGGATCATCTTTGGCCCTTTAACCTCATTGCCTCACCAAAATCGTTAATGAAGAGCAAAAAGGCAATAAGAGCAAGGAGATGAACTTGGAGTTAATTACCCTCTAATCGAAGTGCAGTGGAAGTCTTTTATGGTCCAAGTCCACCTTTCCCTTTCAATCCACTTGTGAGACTAAAACAAGTAAATTCAAACACAAGATTAGTCTCAAAGTGTCAAGTTGTAGCATGCCTCCCCCTAAATAAGTGCATCACTTGCAAATGGACTTGTGAGGTCCGGGGATCATGTGTACAACTTGAGCACCATACATAAACAACAAGTCTCATAAATGCATAAAGTGACTTGATCAAAGGCATAAAACACATGTATGCTATAAATCAATCCAAGTTACACGAATCTAAGACAGTTAGCTCACTACGCAGCCTGCAAAAGGTCTTCTCATCTAAAGGCTTGGTAAAGATATCGGCTAGCTGGTTCTCGGTGCTAACATAAAACACTTCGATATCTCCCTTTTGCTGGTGGTCTCTCAAAAAGTGATGCCGGATGTCTATGTGCTTAGTGCGGCTGTGTTCAACAAGATTATCCGCCATGCAGATTGCACTCTCATTATCACACAGGAGTGGGACTTTGCTCAGATTGTAGCCAAAGTCCCGGAGGGTTTGCCTCATCCAAAGTAGTTGCACGCAACACTGTCCTGCGGCAACATACTCGGCCTCAGCGGTGGATAGGGCAACGGAAGTTTGTTTCTTTGAACTCCAAGACACCATGGACCTTCCTAGGAATTGGCACGTCCCTGATGTACTCTTCCTATCGACCTTGCATCCAGCATAATCGGAGTCTGAGTATCCAATTAAGTCAAAGGTTGACCCCTTTGGATACCAAATCCCGAAGCAAGCCGTAGCAACTAAATATCTAAGGATTTGCTTAACGGCCACAAGGTGACACTCCCTTGGGTCGGATTGAAATCTAGCACACATGCATACGCTTAGCATAATATCCGGTCTACTCGCACATAGATAAAGCAAAGAACCTATCATAGACCGGTATGCCTTTTGATCAACGGACTTACCTCCTTTGTTGAGGTCGACATGTCCGTCGGTTCCCATTGGAGTCTTTGCGGGCTTGGCGTCCTTCATCCCAAACCGCTTGATCAAGTCTTGCGTGTACTTCGTTTGGGAGATGAAGGTGCCGTCCTTGAGTTGCTTCACTTGGAACCCAAGGAAGTAGTTCAACTCGCCCATCATCGACATCTTAAATTTTTGAGTCATCACCCTGCTAAACTCTTCATGAGACTTTTGGTTAGTAGAACCAAATATTATGTCATCGACATAAATTTGGCATACAAATAAGTCACCATCACAAGTCTTAGTGAATAAAGTTGGATCAGCTTTCCCAACCTTGAAAGCATTAGCAATTAGAAAGTCTCTAAGGCATTCATACCATGCTCTTGGGGCTTACTTAAGTCCATGGAGCGCCTTAGAGAGCTTACACATGTGGTCGGGGTACCGTTCATCCTCAAAGCCAGAGGGTTGCTCTACATACACCTCCTCCTTGATTGGCCCATTGAGAAAAGCGCTCTTCACATCCATTTGGAACAACCTGAAAGAATTGTGAGCAGCATAGGCTAACAAAATGCGAATAGATTCTAGCCTAGCCACAGGAGCAAAAGTCTCCTCAAAGCCCAAACCTGCGACTTGGGCATAACCTTTTGCCACAAGTCTAGCCTTGTTCCTTGTCACCACCCCGTGCTCGTCCTATTTGTTGCGGAACACCCACTTGGTTCCCACAACGTTTTGCTTGGGACGAGGCACCAGTGTCCAAACTTCATTTCGCTTGAAGTTATTGAGCTCTTCTTGCATGGCCAACACCCAGTCCGGATCTAGCAAGGCCTCTTCTACCCTGAAAGGCTCAATAGAAGAGACAAAATAGTAATGCTCACAAAAATTTGCTAATCTAGAGCGAGTAGTTACTCCCTTGCTTATATCACCCAAAATTTGATCGACAGGATGATTCCTTTGAATCATCGCTCGGACTTGAGTTGGAGGGGCTCGTGGTTCCTCTTCCTCCATCACTTGATCATCTTGTGCTCCCCTAGATCACACGCCTCTTCTTGATGAACCTGTTCATCGTCTTGGGTTGGGGGATGCACCATTGTTGAGGAAGAAGGTTGATCTTGCTCCTTTTGTTCCTGTGGTCGCACATCTCCAATCGCCATGGTACGTATTGCGGCCATTGGAACATCATCTTCATCTACATCATCAAGATCAACTTGCTCTCTTGGAGAGCCATTAGTCTCATCAAATACAACGTCGCTAGAGACTTCAACCAAACCCGATGATTTATTGAAGACCCTATACGCCTTTGTATTTGAGTCATAACCTAACAAAAACCCTTCTACAGCTTTGGGAGCAAATTTGGAACTCCTACCTTTCTTCACTAGAATGTAGCATTTACTCCCAAATACACGAAAGTATGATACGTTGGGTTTGTTACCGGTTAGGAGTTCGTATGACGTCTTCTTGAGGAGGCGATGAAGGTAGACCCGGTTTATGGCGTGGCAAGCCGTGTTCATGGCTTCTGACCAAAATCGCTTGGGCGTCTTGAACTCTCCAAGCATCGTCCTCGCCATGTCTATGAGCGTCCTGTTCTTCCTCTCTACCACACCGTTTTGCTGTGGTGTGTAGGGAGCGGAGAACTCGTGCTTGATTCCTACCTCGTCAAGGTACTCCTCCACTTGAAGGTTCTTGAATTCGGACCCGTTGTCGCTTCTTATCTTTTTCACCTTGAGCTCAAATTCATTTTGAGCTCTCCTTAGGAAGCGCTTAAGGGTCCCTTGGGTTTCTGTTTTATCCTGCAAGAAGAATACCCATGTGAAGCGGGAAAATCATCAACAATAACAAGACCATACTTACTTCCCCCGATGCTGAGGTAGGCGACGGGTCCGAAGAGGTCCATATGAAGTAGCTCCAAAGGTCTTGATGTGGTCATCACATTTTTGCTATGATGAGTACTTCCCACCTGTTTACCTGCTTGACAAGCTGCACAAGGTCTATCTTTTTCGAAAGTTACATTTGTTAGACCTAACACATGTTCTCCCTTTAGAAGTTTGTGAAGGTTCTTCATCGCCACATGTGCTAGACGGCGATGCCACAACCAGCTCATGCTAGTCTTAGCAATTAAGCGTGCATCTAGACTGGCCTCATCTTTTGCAAAATCAACTAAATAGAGTTTGCCGTCTAGTACACCCTTAAATGCTAATGAACCATCACTCTTTCTAAAGACAGACACATCTACATTTGTAAATAAGCAATTGTAACCCATATTACATAATTGACTAACGGACAACAAGTTATACCCGAGCGATTCAACTAAAAACACATTAGATATGGAATGCTCGGATGAAATAGCTATCTATCCTAGTCCTTTAACCTTGCCTTGATTCCTGTCACCGAATATGATTGAATCTTGGGAATCTTTGTTCTTGGCGTAGGAGGTGAACATCTTCTTCTCCCCCGTCATGTGGTTTGTGCATCCGTTGTCGATAATCCAGCTTGCTTGAGCCCCCGGATGCATAAACCTGCAAGGTAAATTAGGCTTGGGTTTTAGGTACCCAACTCTTGTTGGGTCCTACAAGGTTAGTTATAATCGTCTTTGGGACCCAAATGCAAGTCTTGTCTCCCTTGCATTTGGCCCCCAACTTCCTAGCAATCACTTTCTTATTCTTACTACAAATTGCAAAGGAAGCATTACAAGCATGGTAAATTGTAGACGGTTCATTACTTACTTTCCTAGGCATATGAACAATATTTTTCCTAGGCATATTTCTACCATGCACAACAGAGGAACTAGAAGCAGTCATAGCATGTGAATCATAAGCATAGTTCCTATAAGCATTTCTAGAGAATTTTCTATCACTATAAATGAAAGCATGATTCTTTTGACCACTATTAGCCATAGGGGCCTTCCCTTTCTCCTTGGCGGAGATGGGAGCCTTGTGACTTGTTAAGTTCTTGGCTTCCCTTCGAAAGCCAAGTCCATCCTTAATAGAGGGGTGTCTACCAATAGTGTAGGCATGTGGCGGAACCGCCCGAATTATTCCAGCTTAAGTGCCCAAGTCGCACCCTTAAGGGCAGCAACACACTTAAACAGGAATAACCCGTCAGTCCCTCGGATTTAGTCCGATAAAGCCACTTACCAGGATCGAATACCACTAGCTCACTCGAAGGTGAGGCACAGAGAAATACAATAAAGCATAATACCACAAATTTAATAAGTATCATTAGTGATTACATTATCGGAGTTTCAGAATTAATAATCATAAATTTTAATGCAGCGGAAATAACTAACGGAGAAAAACCGAGTGACATGGCGAAGCCTGGCCATGCTACTCCTCCTGGTCCTCTCCTGCGGAAGCAGTAACCCACTCGACCATCTATCCCGGTGGCAGGGATGGAGGCCAAGTCACACCATCAACAAATCATCCTAAGGAGTACCTGCAAAAATTGTGCCACAAGCAAGGCTGAGTATACTAATACTCAGCTAGACTTACCCGGTGTGAGGAGTCTATACTCCTCTACCTCTAGACATGCAGCTGTTTGGCTGTGGGGTTTGGTTGCCAAAAGCACTAGCTGAGTTTCTAAATCAAGATTTTAACTTTGTCAAAATTAAGTGTGACTCTCTTAAGGCTAAAAGTGTACTATCTATTCATACATAGTAGCAAGCTTTATTAGCAATCAACAGTTTGTATCATCTCAACCAGTTCCACTTGTTACTCAATGTAGCAGCATGGATCAAGCAGTCTCATTAGCTGCGAGAAGCAGACGATTCGAATCGAGTTTTTATCCTTGCAAGGTAAACCTAAACACACGACATGCAGGGGCACTCCGTCCCCACACATATCAACCGTCCCCATCGATTCCCCGTCAGCAGATCAGGTCTCACCGCCTTGGCGTACAATGCCTCACTGACCCCGACTGGCCGTCGTGCAGTGACCGCACTTGTACCCACCATAACCGGAATGGGAGACTACGTCTCAGGTCGCGTGAGGGGGTATGTCCACTGCCAGGTTCAATCAGGTACTAGGCTTACCGATTTACCATATTTCTCGGCATATGTTTAGTACGTTCAAACGCTTGACTCACGGTACCACACCTTAATCCTTAATCAACTTTTTATCCCGTGAACAACCAATCCCCATGGATTGTTGCCCACAAACCAACATCAATATGATATGAAAGTGGGTACAATCAATTCCTGAACTCGCGCGAGTGCTAGAAAAAAAAACTCGACTTCTACCGAGATCCTAATTAATAAAGCAGCTACTCGACCTAGCATACTAGTATTCATCTCAATAGGATTCCTGAGATCATGCAACTAGGGTTTCAAACAATTCCTACACCTAAGTGCACAATCAATCCTACAATCATTAAGTGAAGTAAAATAGCATAAATAACAGGTTATGCATAAAACCGGGGCTTGCCTTTATTTTAACACTTAGATAGTGTTTGCTAGGGGAGGGAGGTACTCGCTTGGCGAGCATCCACTGGTTAAGTCCATTCTTCAGGTCGTCCACCAATTGCAGCTTGTGGTTGGCACCACATCATTTGCTCGATCGTCACCTCTCGGTCCTAAATGAGATGCAAGATGCATATGTATGAATATAATGAAAGTAGCACAAAAATAGCACAAGATATAAAAAGATACCGGGGCGAACTAAACATTAAAGTGGAAGACGCCGCAGACAACCACATGTTAGCTTTACTTATCTACACGTCCTCGGGCATACGTAGCTACTACCACTGGAAAGACGACGACGCTTACTTTACTTAACCAATACAAGCATGACCACACAAGCTATGACCACAAGTATTTACAATGTTGACGTTAATCATCCATTAGTTACCTAACATTAAATTAGTTAAGTACACAAGTTCGCCATGACTTATATATAGATAGACTTAGTTGAAAAGGAACTAGATACTTAATTGGGCTTTAAAATTATTCACTAGGCAACACTTATTAGACCCGCACTAATTAGGTTCACTAACTTAGCGGGATGTATACTTGTTACTTATATAATTAGGAACAATTGTATTAGTTATATTATCAGCACTGCAGGTTCAACCAATCATCAAACGAAGAAAACAGTCGACTCGAGTCAAACACAACAGAGTAGAGCATTCACCAAACATAACAAATTCAGGACAGCAGCACAGCACTTGTTTGTTTCAGTCATAACTCTTCAAATATTAATCCAAAAATAGTAAACTAGGACTTTCTGGAAAGCTTAGAAAGTGGACTACAACTTTGGTATTTTCATCACAACATGATCCAACACTTAGCAAGGTCAAAACGTGCTAATACAACTGCGCTGTCCAGATTTGGACAGATTCAGGTTAGCAACTTCAAAAATTCACAACTGAAAATTCAGACATCCAAATAAGGTGATCCTAGACTTTCTGAAAAGCTAATTAAATGTTCTACAAATTGTTTATAAACATCACAGGGTGATTCAATATTTAACTAAGGGTAAACCTCACTAAAAGACCTTGCTGTCCATAACTGGACAGATTCAGTCTTCCTAATTGTAACATTCATAACTTAAGCTTCAGACCACCAAAAAGAGTGATCCAAGACTTTTTGGAAAGCTCAGAAAAAGCACTACATATCTTTTATAATCACCAAGAAGTGATTCCAGGTTTATTCGAATCAAAAATTACAGTTTTTGAAATCTGTTCTGACAGAGGACAGAACACAGCAAGCAGTTTATAAAATTCATAACTCTTAAACCGTCAGGCCTTTAGTTATGAAATTTTAACACAAGCAAGATCAGAAAAACATCTACAACTTTCTTATAATGACCATGAACAGATTGCAACATTAAATTGAGCAAACAATACAGTTTCTGAAATCTGTACAGAATTTGGACAGATTCAGTTACTGAATTTGTAAAAAGCATAACTCCTAAACTATCAGACCTGTGGCTGTCAAATTTTAACACAAGTAAGATAATAGAGTTGTCTACAACTTTCTTGTGAACACCAATAACTGATTTCAACATTAACTTAATCAACCACTGCAATTTCTGAAATCTGTTCAGAAATTCGACAGATTCAGGTGCTGGACTTGTGAAAAGCACAACTCTTAAACGATCAGGTTTTGGGCTGTAAAATTTTAGTACCAGCAAGATAATAAGGTTATCTACAACTCTTCTATACAACTTTTCTACAGAAAACATAATTTAATTCATCAAACAAACAGCACAATGAAAACAGCGTGTGCAGTCCAAAACAGCAATCATTAACTTTCAGCTTCTCTATAATTCCAGAATTAGTCGTGTTCTAGAGACTTAAATTATTCTAACACTTCACCGTTGATTAGAGTTAAATTAGTCAAATTAGGACCATCAAGTTGACTCATAAGTTTTATCCAAGTCATTTTGTGCGCTAGATTTACCATACTCAATTAACCATGCGTTCTCCACGAAAATCAGCATCGAAGCGCTTTTCACCCAATAACTTGCATTTTAACTTAGACCTCCCATGAGCGCTACTAAGCTTCATCCACGACCATAATCATGCGCATTCAGACTTCAAAAGCAAAACACCGTGACTACGACCTTACCCAAACACATCTATTAATTCGGCTAACTAGCGCAACAACATAGGCCACTATACATCACACACGTCGGCTAGTTTATTATTATCGAAATCCGAGACACCACATGTATATAACAATCACTTAACGCAATCGACTCCTACCTGACATGAGTTGGGTAATGACGTGACTATTTCCCAATTATCGTCACACACCACCTTTCGCCATTTTTGGATGACCGGCACGACACACAGCTATTATAATACATCTCAAGTTCATTCAACCCATTTTAGACATCGCAACTCTAAAATATGGGTTGGAGCAGATTAATTAGTTTCTCTTCACCCTTTTCTCAACTCAAATTAGTTAACACACCAGTCACCCAAAATAGCACACTGTTGGGGTCCAACATAGATGCATTTACATATGGCGTAAAACTCCATAAGACTTACATTTGCTACTAAAGGACCTAAAGCACTTATGTGTATATCTTAGCGGATTGTTCTTCAATTTTAACAAGGACCGACTTGTGAACACTACTTGCCTCCAATAATTATTGGGCTGCGATAACACTCGTATAAGACCTCTAGTCGATCAACAAGACATTTATTTATCCGAAGGGGCATGGAATGTGATGATTGACAAAGCGAAGCATCACATTGCCATACAACAAAAATTCATGGCAATATCGAGATACTATCCACTAATCGTCTGAAAATTTAAACTTACTTCTCGCCTGCCATTACATCACTCCTTAATCACATAACCATCACGAGCATCCTTCACACGATTATATAATAGCGACCTAAGCGTCATGTCACAATACATACATCTTCTCCCGTTGCGAGTATAACCATATCACGGCATATACCCGCACGCCTCAATCAATATCTTACGCCACCACTACTACCATACACCACAGCACACACGTGCATACATGTCCTAATTAAATCCTCGCATCATATATTTCCAAACTTACTCATCACATAAAACAAGCACGACACACGTGTTTACCAAAACGTGAATGCGACCTTGCCACGGCATATAACCCAAACATTTTATACCCACACATAATTAAACATCCATGTACACCACATCGACCAAACCATAATTAGACAAACTACAAATCGCACATATCAACAACCGCTTGTTCTTCAACCGCAAATGCAATCCTACTAACGTGTATAGCCGAAATAGATTACACACATCCACATATATATATATGCATTGCCCGACATCAACCAAAGCATATGTATTATAAACTGTAAATCAATCAACCTGAACGAGTCGTGACTAGGCGTGTGGGCTGTCCACATGGCTCGGTATTTCGTCGAACGGGCCAAGCGCGAAGCGCGGCGTCGACCACTAGCTGCGATAACACAAAACATTGTTGACGATAGTTCTTGAACATCATAAACGCCAGAAAAACAGCGAGGATAATGGGGTTCTCACCGAGGGTCGACGGCATCACGGACGGGGTTGCGCATAACACATTATTTCTCACGGGTATTTCGTCGAACAGCCAAGGGGCATTGAAAAGAACAGTTCGGCGCTCAGCTATGGGATGGAAGCAGGGGCGTCGTATGGAGAAGAGCTGTTGCGGCTACTATTTTGGGGAGGGGTATCGAGCATAGGGTAGAGGCCCGGCCATGGGAGGAGCTCCTGCCGGCAACCCACACACGCAGCGAAGGTAGCGACCAAGGGGAAGGGGCTCGGCGCACAGGGGGCTGGAGATCCCATGCCATGGATGAAGGAAGAAATCTTTGGACGAGCTGCTGCTTGCTGAGGCCCCGGCGCGAGCATGGCGAGTCTATGGAGGAGTGGAGGGCACACAGCAAGGAGGAGCATTGGAGGGGGAAGCGTACGCAGGGGGGCTGTCGGGTCCTGGGTGTAGCAGGGCGCGCCATGGAGGCCCCTTGTTCCTGCAATCCTGCGCTGAGAAAGGAGGTCGCCAAGAGGTGCTCGCAGGGAGGGCGCTCTGCCGAGGAGGGGAGGGAGCTCGCCCGCCGGCCATGGAGGAGAGCTCGGGCGTCGGCACGCTCCCAAGGAGCTCCTGCTCGTGCGGTAAAAACCAGAGGGAGGAGGAGCTGCCACCATGCCTGAAGGGTGTGCGCCGGAGAAGAAGAGTTGGGCCCCTGCTGCAGGCATGGGGAGGAGAGGAGGACGTGCTCCCTGCTGGCGTGGGGAAATCCAGGGAGGAAGAAGGCGTGGGGAGGGAGAGAAAGGCTGTTGGCGGCTGTGGGTTTTCTAAGGGTGGGAGTGCAAAAATGACCAAGTGAGCACCCCTTTTATATAGAGGAAGCCCTAGGGTTAGGTCTTAGTGGGCCTAGTGGGCTGGGCTAGAATGGGCTTGGCCCAAAATGCGAAATCGGGTCGCGCTAAATATTTGTCCGGAATAAAAACGCTCGTGCGGAATTCGTCTGTACGCAAAACAGAGTGAACGAGAGTTCGGACGATCGGGCGAACGAGCGATTAATTTCAGTCGAGAGTCTAATTAGATTTCGCTCGACAATAATTCCTCGCACACTATTTTAGAAATAAATGTTTCTCTCAGACTTCTGATCGGCTTCGGATTTTTAGTCGGAGAAAACAGATTGTGACATTTTAAAATCGTCGTCGATACGGGGTTTTGAGTTCGATCCAGACATGAGATATTTGGCCGAGTCGAGTAAGGATTAATTAGAGGACGATATATTGAGTATTCCGTTTGAGAGTACGGAGTCGGATTAAAGTAGTCGGACGTCGATCGAAGTTCAGGAATTAGATGCGGGCTCAGACCAGATAATAGTCGTCGAGAGTTTGATTTAGAGAGCTTCAGATGAGATTTAAAATTCGAGAATAATCTTCGAGTCTGCATGAGTTCCGAGAATTAAAAGTTTTAACACGCTCCAAAATTGGTTGTTTCTCGCGATCGATTAACTCTGAATTCGGTGAACTTCCGAGAGAAAGCCTGATAAACAGAGATAGGCACGATCGAGAAATAGAAATTTTTACCGAGCATCCGAGATTAGGATAAAGTTCGCGACGTAACACGAAACTGACACCTGGGGTGTCACAGCCTTCCCCCCTTAACAGAATCTCGTCCCGAGATTCGAATGAGGATCTTTAAGGGCGGAGAAGCATGTAACTCCCAGGCTAGAGATAGATGCAAATTCATGAGATGGGATCTGACAAGATACTGAAGATAGATTTGGATAGAATATCGCGGCATGATGAGACAAAATGCAGCGATCACTCTGAGAAAAATGTTCACAAAAGGTAGCACATCAGTATAGTCTCGTAATGGAGCACGACTATTAACCACGATACCATCGCGTGCCGAGCAGCTCCACCATGTGTGCACCATAGTAGGCTCTCGGTTTCGTCGCGGCACCATCGGTCGTTAGTCATAACACCATTACCCAACGTAACCAATGAGAATTCCACATAGCATAAATAGATGGAGCCCATGAGAGTATGGCTCAGAAAATGTGATCAGAGTTGAAGCAGAGATTGCTGGCAAAAAGAGCATCACATGAGAATTTTCATTTAACTCAAAGAACCATTTTATGATCAGCATGGAGATTATCAGATCAGATATTAGCACGAGATTTGATATGAGGATGAACCGACCATGAGATCAAAATAGCTTGTTGAGCTTTTAGAGACATGAGAGAACCAAGGGCAACAATGAAATCCATTGAACTAAATGGAAGCACTGATTAGAGATAAGTTGATAAAATGACGTCATGATCCTTGGAGGAAGAGCATGAGATCGACCAGAATTGAGAGATTTAGGCAGATCAACATCCGATACTTGAGAACGGGTTATAGTAGATAACCAGATAACAGGGCAGAATCATTAAGGGATCCAGAGATTCGGATGGTAAAGCCACAACATGATTCACAAGATAAAGGATTATTAGATCCAGGTGAAACGAGAGGTAGGCAAACAGGATCAGCTAGGATGATCAACAGGAACGCTATGAAGTTTTAGGGACAAGGATTTATGGAAAGAAACATGGCCTTGATAGGGTTTGCACAACTAGACACCAACAACAATTATATTCTTTTGACACAAGTGCACAAGGAGACTTAGGCTGGTCTAGCGGTCAAGCTATGGGCATCTATAGGTGGTGCGGGTGCATTATCAATAGTGCAACACACAAGGGCTAGAAAACACCAACACAAGCATGTGATTTGATTTTTTTTAAGGGTTTCACTTGCTAACCACTAGGTTGTTTAAAGTGGGGGTGTATTTTTATGAGGAAACAAACAACACATTTTTTTGCAAAAAGGGTTGAACAATTTCAATACCACCTAGATAGCAAGGCAAGAGAAACACATAGCACAACCTAACAAGACTTACCAATCTGACATGAGGTACGACATTTCTAACATAACAGTACATCACATTATTCACAAGTTTTTATTATTGGAATAAAGGTGAGAGAAGCATGTTGATGCGCAAGAGACAATTATAATGCGACAATCAGGATGCATGCTCATTCTAGTCGTCTTCTCAGACCTAACTAAGTCTTCGGGTGCTGCTATAGCATCCCTATTAATAGTATTAGTAGCCTTTATGGCCTATATAAATAGCCACCTAGCTACCCATCTATTTCCTAAGGCTTCACGTTCTAGGTCTATCCTTATCGTCCTGATATCTATCCAACTTTGGTTTCTAAGCAAGTTTTACTTTAGAAAAGGTTGGTAATCATGACTTATTGACTTCTCTGTGATGGTATTCGCTCCGATACCAGCTGTGGCGGAACCGCCCGAATTATTCCAGCTTAAGTGCCCAAGTCGCACCCTTAAGGGCAGCAACACACTTAAACAGGAATAACCCGTCAGTCCCTCGGATCTAGTCCGATAAAGCCACTTACCAGGATCGAATACCACTAGCTCACTCGAAGGTGAGGCACAGAGAAATACAATAAAGCATAATACCACAAATTTAATAAGTATCATTAGTGATTACATTATCGGAGTTTCAGAATTAATAATCATAAATTTTAATGCAGCGGAAATAACTAACGGAGAAAAACCGAGTGACATGGCGAAGCCTGGCCATGCTACTCCTCCTGGTCCTCTCCTGCGGAAGCAGTAACCCACTCGACCATCTATCCCGGTGGCAGGGATGGAGGCCAAGTCACACCATCAACAAATCATCCTAAGGAGTACCTGCAAAAATTGTGCCACAAGCAAGGCTGAGTATACTAATACTCAGCTAGACTTACCCGGTGTGAGGAGTCTATACTCCTCTACCTCTAGACATGCAGCTGTTTGGCTGTGGGGTTTGGTTGCCAAAAGCACTAGCTGAGTTTCTAAATCAAGATTTTAACTTTGTCAAAATTAAGTGTGACTCTCTTAAGGCTAAAAGTGTACTATCTATTCATACATAGTAGCAAGCTTTATTAGCAATCAACAGTTTGTATCATCTCAACCAGTTCCACTTGTTACTCAATGTAGCAGCATGGATCAAGCAGTCTCATTAGCTGCGAGAAGCAGACGATTCGAATCGAGTTTTTATCCTTGCAAGGTAAACCTAAACACACGACATGCAGGGGCACTCCGTCCCCACACATATCAACCGTCCCCATCGATTCCCCGTCAGCAGATCAGGTCTCACCGCCTTGGCGTACAATGCCTCACTGACCCCGACTGGCCGTCGTGCAGTGACCGCACTTGTACCCACCATAACCGGAATGGGAGACTACGTCTCAGGTCGCGTGAGGGGGTATGTCCACTGCCAGGTTCAATCAGGTACTAGGCTTACCGATTTACCATATTTCTCGGCATATGTTTAGTACGTTCAAACGCTTGACTCACGGTACCACACCTTAATCCTTAATCAACTTTTTATCCCGTGAACAACCAATCCCCATGGATTGTTGCCCACAAACCAACATCAATATGATATGAAAGTGGGTACAATCAATTCCTGAACTCGCGCGAGTGCTAGAAAAAAAAACTCGACTTCTACCGAGATCCTAATTAATAAAGCAGCTACTCGACCTAGCATACTAGTATTCATCTCAATAGGATTCCTGAGATCATGCAACTAGGGTTTCAAACAATTCCTACACCTAAGTGCACAATCAATCCTACAATCATTAAGTGAAGTAAAATAGCATAAATAACAGGTTATGCATAAAACCGGGGCTTGCCTTTATTTTAACACTTAGATAGTGTTTGCTAGGGGAGGGAGGTACTCGCTTGGCGAGCATCCACTGGTTAAGTCCATTCTTCAGGTCGTCCACCAATTGCAGCTTGTGGTTGGCACCACATCATTTGCTCGATCGTCACCTCTCGGTCCTAAATGAGATGCAAGATGCATATGTATGAATATAATGAAAGTAGCACAAAAATAGCACAAGATATAAAAAGATACCGGGGCGAACTAAACATTAAAGTGGAAGACGCCGCAGACAACCACATGTTAGCTTTACTTATCTACACGTCCTCGGGCATACGTAGCTACTACCACTGGAAAGACGACGACGCTTACTTTACTTAACCAATACAAGCATGACCACACAAGCATGACCACAAGTATTTACAATGTTGACGTTAATCATCCATTAGTTACCTAACATTAAATTAGTTAAGTACACAAGTTCGCCATGACTTATATATAGATAGACTTAGTTGAAAAGGAACTAGATACTTAATTGGGCTTTAAAATTATTCACTAGGCAACACTTATTAGACCCGCACTAATTAGGTTCACTAACTTAGCGGGATGTATACTTGTTACTTATATAATTAGGAACAATTGTATTAGTTATATTATCAGCACTGCAGGTTCAACCAATCATCAAACGAAGAAAACAGTCGACTCGAGTCAAACACAACAGAGTAGAGCATTCACCAAACATAACAAATTCAGGACAGCAGCACAGCACTTGTTTGTTTCAGTCATAACTCTTCAAATATTAATCCAAAAATAGTAAACTAGGACTTTCTGGAAAGCTTAGAAAGTGGACTACAACTTTGGTATTTTCATCACAACATGATCCAACACTTAGCAAGGTCAAAACGTGCTAATACAACTGCGCTGTCCAGATTTGGACAGATTCAGGTTAGCAACTTCAAAAATTCACAACTGAAAATTCAGACATCCAAATAAGGTGATCCTAGACTTTCTGAAAAGCTAATTAAATGTTCTACAAATTGTTTATAAACATCACAGGGTGATTCAATATTTAACTAAGGGTAAACCTCACTAAAAGACCTTGCTGTCCATAACTGGACAGATTCAGTCTTCCTAATTGTAACATTCATAACTTAAGCTTCAGACCACCAAAAAGAGTGATCCAAGACTTTTTGGAAAGCTCAGAAAAAGCACTACATATCTTTTATAATCACCAAGAAGTGATTCCAGGTTTATTCGAATCAAAAATTACAGTTTTTGAAATCTGTTCTGACAGAGGACAGAACACAGCAAGCAGTTTATAAAATTCATAACTCTTAAACCGTCAGGCCTTTAGTTATGAAATTTTAACACAAGCAAGATCAGAAAAACATCTACAACTTTCTTATAATGACCATGAACAGATTGCAACATTAAATTGAGCAAACAATACAGTTTCTGAAATCTGTACAGAATTTGGACAGATTCAGTTACTGAATTTGTAAAAAGCATAACTCCTGAACTATCAGACCTGTGGCTGTCAAATTTTAACACAAGTAAGATAATAGAGTTGTCTACAACTTTCTTGTGAACACCAATAACTGATTTCAACATTAACTTAATCAACCACTGCAATTTCTGAAATCTGTTCAGAAATTCGACAGATTCAGGTGCTGGACTTGTGAAAAGCACAACTCTTAAACGATCAGGTTTTGGGCTGTAAAATTTTAGTACCAGCAAGATAATAAGGTTATCTACAACTCTTCTATACAACTTTTCTACAGAAAACATAATTTAATTCATCAAACAAACAGCACAATGAAAACAGCGTGTGCAGTCCAAAACAGCAATCATTAACTTTCAGCTTCTCTATAATTCCAGAATTAGTCGTGTTCTAGAGACTTAAATTATTCTAACACTTCACCGTTGATTAGAGTTAAATTAGTCAAATTAGGACCATCAAGTTGACTCATAAGTTTTATCCAAGTCATTTTGTGCGCTAGATTTACCATACTCAATTAACCATGCGTTCTCCACGAAAATCAGCATCGAAGCGCTTTTCACCCAATAACTTGCATTTTAACTTAGACCTCCCATGAGCGCTACTAAGCTTCATCCACGACCATAATCATGCGCATTCAGACTTCAAAAGCAAAACACCGTGACTACGACCTTACCCAAACACATC
The DNA here is from genome assembly GCA_029449295.1 of Zea luxurians. NCBI lineage: Eukaryota > Viridiplantae > Streptophyta > Magnoliopsida > Poales > Poaceae > Zea > Zea luxurians. The sequence continues at coordinate 2,417,005 of JAOPSE010000005.1, read as the reverse complement.
TATTAATTCGGCTAACTAGCGCAACAACATAGGCCACTATACATCACACACGTCGGCTAGTTTATTATTATCGAAATCCGAGACACCACATGTATATAACAATCACTTAACGCAATCGACTCCTACCTGACATGAGTTGGGTAATGACGTGACTATTTCCCAATTATCGTCACACACCACCTTTCGCCATTTTTGGATGACCGGCACGACACACAGCTATTATAATACATCTCAAGTTCATTCAACCCATTTTAGACATCGCAACTCTAAAATATGGGTTGGAGCAGATTAATTAGTTTCTCTTCACCCTTTTCTCAACTCAAATTAGTTAACACACCAGTCACCCAAAATAGCACACTGTTGGGGTCCAACATAGATGCATTTACATATGGCGTAAAACTCCATAAGACTTACATTTGCTACTAAAGGACCTAAAGCACTTATGTGTATATCTTAGCGGATTGTTCTTCAATTTTAACAAGGACCGACTTGTGAACACTACTTGCCTCCAATAATTATTGGGCTGCGATAACACTCGTATAAGACCTCTAGTCGATCAACAAGACATTTATTTATCCGAAGGGGCATGGAATGTGATGATTGACAAAGCGAAGCATCACATTGCCATACAACAAAAATTCATGACAATATCGAGATACTATCCACTAATCGTCTGAAAATTTAAACTTACTTCTCGCCTGCCATTACATCACTCCTTAATCACATAACCATCACAAGCATCCTTCACACGATTATATAATAGCGACCTAAGCGTCATGTCACAATACATACATCTTCTCCCGTTGCGAGTATAACCATATCACGGCATATACCCGCACGCCTCAATCAATATCTTACGCCACCACTACTACCATACACCACAGCACACACGTGCATACATGTCCTAATTAAATCCTCGCATCATATATTTCCAAACTTACTCATCACATAAAACAAGCACGACACACGTGTTTACCAAAACGTGAATGCGACCTTGCCACGGCATATAACCCAAACATTTTATACCCACACATAATTAAACATCCATGTACACCACATCGACCAAACCATAATTAGACAAACTACAAATCGCACATATCAACAACCGCTTGTTCTTCAACCGCAAATGCAATCCTACTAACGTGTATAGCCGAAATAGATTACACACATCCACATATATATATGCATTGCCCGACATCAACCAAAGCATATGTATTATAAACTGTAAATCAATCAACCTGAACGAGTCGTGACTAGGCGTGTGGGCTGTCCACATGGCTCGGTATTTCGTCGAACGGGCCAAGCGCGAAGCGCGGCGTCGACCACTAGCTGCGATAACACAAAACATTGTTGACGATAGTTCTTGAACATCATAAACGCCAGAAAAACAGCGAGGATAATGGGGTTCTCACCGAGGGTCGACGACATCACGGACGGGGTTGCGCATAACACATTATTTCTCACAGGTATTTCGTCGAACAGCCAAGGGGCATTGAAAAGAACAGTTCGGCGCTCAGCTATGGGATGGAAGCAGGGGCGTCGTATGGAGAAGAGCTGTTGCGGCTGCTATTTTGGGGAGGGGTATCGAGCATAGGGTAGAGGCCCGGCCATGGGAGGAGCTCCTGCCGGCAACCCACACACGCAGCGAAGGTAGCGACCAAGGGGAAGGGGCTCGGCGCACAGGGGGCTGGAGATCCCATGCCATGGATGAAGGAAGAAATCTTTGGACGAGCTGCTGCTTGCTGAGGCCCCGGCGCGAGCATGGCGAGTCTGTGGAGGAGTGGAGGGCACACAGCAAGGAGGAGCATTGGAGGGGGAAGCGTACGCAGGGGGGCTGTCGGGTCCTGGGTGTAGCAGGGCGCGCCATGGAGGCCCCTTGTTCCTGCAATCCTGCGCTGAGAAAGGAGGTCGCCAAGAGGTGCTCGCAGGGAGGGCGCTCTGCCGAGGAGGGGAGGGAGCTCGCCCGCCGGCCATGGAGGAGAGCTCGGGCGTTGGCACGCTCCCAAGGAGCTCCTGCTCGTGCGGTAAAAACCAGAGGGAGGAGGAGCTGCCACCATGCCTGAAGGGTGTGCGCCGGAGAAGAAGAGTTGGGCCCCTGCTGCAGCCATGGGGAGGAGAGGAGGACGTGCTCCCTGCTGGCGTGGGGAAATCCAGGGAGGAAGAAGGCGTGGGGAGGGAGAGAAAGGCTGTTGGCGGCTGTGGGTTTTCTAAGGGTGGGAGTGCAAAAATGACCAAGTGAGCACCCCTTTTATATAGAGGAAGCCCTAGGGTTAGGTCTTAGTGGGCCTAGTGGGCTGGGCTAGAATGGGCTTGGCCCAAAATGCGAAATCGGGTCGCGCTAAATATTTGTCCGGAATAAAAACGCTCGTGCGGAATTCGTCTGTACGCAAAACAGAGTGAACGAGAGTTCGGACGATCGGGCGAACGAGCGATTAATTTCAGTCGAGAGTCTAATTAGATTTCGCTCGACAATAATTCCTCGCACACTATTTTAGAAATAAATGTTTCTCTCAGACTTCTGATCGGCTTCGGATTTTTAGTCGGAGAAAACAGATTGTGACATTTTAAAATCGTCGTCGATACGGGGTTTTGAGTTCGATCCAGACATGAGATATTTGGCCGAGTCGAGTAAGGATTAATTAGAGGACGATATATTGAGTATTCCGTTTGAGAGTACGGAGTCGGATTAAAGTAGTCGGACGTCGATCGAAGTTCAGGAATTAGATGCGGGCTCAGACCAGATAATAGTCATCGAGAGTTTGATTTAGAGAGCTTCAGATGAGATTTAAAATTCGAGAATAATCTTCGAGTCTGCATGAGTTCCGAGAATTAAAAGTTTTAACACGCTCCAAAATTGGTTGTTTCTCGCGATCGATTAACTCTGAATTCGGTGAACTTCCGAGAGAAAGCCTGATAAACAGAGATAGGCACGATCGAGAAATAGAAATTTTTACCGAGCATCTGAGATTAGGATAAAGTTCGCGACGTAACACGAAACTGACACCTGGGGTGTCACAGCATCCCTTGCAAATTTTAGTTTATCAAAGTCATTTTTGCTAGTCTTAAGTTGGGCATTAAGACTAGCCACTTCACCATTTAATTTTGCAATAGTAGTAACGTGCTCAACACATGCATCAACATTAAAGTCCTTACACCTATTACAAATTACTACATGTTCAATACATGAGCTAGATTTATTAGCTGCTTCTAACTTATCATTTAAGTCATCATTGATACTTTTTAGACCAGAAATAGACTCATGACAAGTAGATAATTCACATGAAAGCATTTCATTTCTTTTAACTTCTAAAGCAAGAGATTTTTGCACACTTACAAATTTATCATGCTCTTCATATAAAAGATCCTCTTGCTTTTCTAATAATCTATTCTTATCATTCAAAGCATCAATTAATTCATTGATCTTATCAATTTTAGTTCTATCTAAACCTTTGCATAAACTTGCGTAGTCTACTTCATCATCACTAGATTCATCATCACTTGAAGAAGCATATTGTTGGGGACTTGTTCTCAAATGCTATGAATTAAGAACAAGGCAACATAAAAAGTTATATGTCAAAGCTCTTCGTCCGCTGAAGCATTATTTCCCTAAGGATTTAATGAGCTTCGGACGAAGGTCATAGATGATAAATTACGAAGGTTTTACCTTCGTAATTGGAAGTAAAATAGTGCGAAATAAAATATAAAGTATAAAATGTTAAAGAATATTAAGAATAGATAAGATCATTTACTCGTTTTACCATATAAATTGAGTTACATTTATACCTTTGCCTTGACAAAGAACAATAATTCTAGAGTAATGCTTTAGCAGTTACAGGATTGCGTGAACAGTAAAGGAATACTGTTCACTATTTATAGGCACAGGACACAGCCTGTAAGGAATTACAATCATACCCCTTATAAAAGTTTACAACAATAACTTAGGCCCTTATGGACTAAAAGGTCATTCCATCTTTAAGTCGGTTCGATCCTTCATCTTCGGATACGCTATAACACCGAAGCTTCATGAGTGGTAGCTTCAGCATCACGTATAGATAGCTTTTGCTGAAGCTGTTTCTCCCTGCAGGACCTTCGGCGACGAAGCATGGTCCCAACAGTAGCCCCTTCACGGTGCTAGATCGTTTTTCGTAACGAGCTTGATTCGTGAAAAAAGTCTCTTAGGCTTCGGGAAGCCGAAGGTCCGAAAACACCTTCCCTGAGCTCGTTGCCGAGAAACGATACAGTTTCCGAGCGCGGAGCGGTCCCACCATGCAGGTTCACTTTCTTGGTTTTTGCGGCCCACCCTTCAGCGGGTGCGAGCGACTGTCTGCCCGGTGTAAAAATATTGACGATTCACCTTCTTACCTGCAACACTATATAAACAGACAGGTAGGTGTGAAGTTACCACAACATTCATTGCTATTGCACTGTTTTGCTGCCAAAAATTTAACCATAGCCGAAGCTTGACTTTTGCATTCAAACGAAGCTCCTGTTTGGATTCTGCTTCGTCACAAGAAGAGCTTTTGGAAAAAAGGTTATTAATTTCCAAGGAATTTTCAAGAAAATTTAAAATAAAATGGCCAGAGTACGCTCCACTGCTAGGGTTGAGCGTGATGGAGATGAGACCGAAGCCGCTGAAACTGTTCCGATTTCTGAAGCAATGAGGCGTTCTGGGCTGGTTTCATCAGAAGACACACCTGCTGTCGAAGCAACACAAGCTAATGTTGAAGAAGTTGGTTCCGAAGATGAGTACAGCTGCAGGATGCCAAGTAAACCTAGTCATTTGGAGTTTGGAAAGTCCACCATCTCTGAAGCTGATCTTCCCAAAATGGTGAAGCTGGGCTATTTCAGTGAAGCAAAAAAGGAGCTGGTTTGTTTTGGCGGAGAGGAAGTTACTCCGAAGCCAGAAAAGAATGAGGTGGTAGTGTTCAAAAGCTTCTTTAAAGCAGGATTAAGATTTCCTTTGAATGGGATGATTGCTGATGTTTTGAAGAAGTTTATGGTTTACCTTCATCAGCTGACCCCTAATGCCATCGTTAGATTAAGCGTTTATATTTGGGCCCTTCGTAGCCAGGGAGTGGAACCGTTTGGTGAAGGTTTCTACTGAGTTCATGAATTACACTACCAGACTAAAGTCAGAGGAGATGGTCTGCATGAGAATTTTGGATGTTACAACTTTGCTTATCGCAAGACTACGAAGTTTCCAGTGATAAGCTACCGAAGCAAATGGCCAGCCGGATGGAAGTCTGAATGGTTTTATGTTAAAGTTGATAAAGATGAAGATAAATTGGTCCAGAGTCTGCTAGAGCTAACCTTCGGAGAGACGAGGCCCCGATGCAACATGATAAGGGGGAGCCCGAGCCAGATTGCTTTGGCAGAATTTCGCGTGATTTCAGATCATATTGGCACTAGAGACTTGGTGCAGGAATTTTTGGCTTTTAAAGTGTTCCCAACAATGAGGGAGTGGGAGATGCCCAAGCTGGAGGGAGAAAAGAAAAAGGGAGAACTTGTTCGATTGCCTTATTACTACAAGTTTAAGAAACACTTTAAAAAACCTGCCAGGAGTAGTTGGACACAATCGGGATTATGTGCAACGATATCCTCGGAAATTATTCTAAGAAAGAAGATCAGTTGATGACTGCAGCCTTTGGCACTCGTCCGAAGCGAAGATTGAATCGTGTGCTAGATGCCTTGAATTTTGATTACCCTGATTATGAGCAACTGGGCAGAGATGCCGAAGGCCCAAAGAGAAAGAGGATTACCAGCGCCCTGGACAAAGAAAGCACCAAATTGGCTAAAAAGGGAAAAGAAAATTTTTGAAAAACTGAGCCCTGAGCCGAAGATGGCTGCTCCAAGGAAAAGAAAAGCTGCATCTCCAAAACCTGCATCTCCAAAACCAAAGACATCGGCCCGAGAGGAGGAAGCTCCTGCAACACCTTCTGCTGCCGAAGTGGAAGAGATTCTGAAGGTAATGACTGAACCTTTGCCTGTCAAGCTAAGTCCGCTGGCGCCAGAACTGACGAAGTTTTTTTCAGAAGGACAAAGAAGCTTCGGCAGCAGAAAGTCCCGCAAAGCTGAAAAACGAAGAATTATCCAAGTTGCTGATGTCATTCATCAGACACCGCCACCGACATCGGCGTCAAAAATTGTCACTGCCGAAACCACAGCCATCGGAGTCGAAACCACCGGAGCCGAAACCGCTGGAGCCGAAGCCACCAGAGCCGAAGCTACCGGGGCAACCACTGAAGCCGAAACCACCGGAGCCGAAACCGGGACCACGAAGATCCTAACCTAGAAACCACGCTTGATGATATTGACAATATACTTTTGAGAATGGCTGAAGAAGAAGCTGCTGTGGTTGTGGTGAACACGACATCTAAAAAAGGAAAAGAGCAGATTGAAGACACTTTAGAAGAAGAAAATTTTAATTTTCAAGATATACTTGGACAAGAGTTAACAGACACTGAAAAAGAAGAGCTAAAGAAATATGCTATATCCTGTGGATACAAACCAGGGTCTCTGCTATTTGGTGGAGTTAACAAAGGGAAGCTAAGATGCCTTTGGAACCGAACCGAGGCCAAGGTTGTTAGGGCCTTCTCAAAAAGCGTTGGCCTGCCGAAGATAGAAGCGGACCTCTGCAGGTACCAGCGACAGCATATTGCCGGTAGTTTCCTCTATGCTAATTTCAAGGTAAAAACTCAACTTTTTATTGTTTTTTGAATTAATATGTTTTCTAACGAAGGTTGTTTTTGCAGAGTATACTTCTAAGTAAAGTGCTGAGAATGCAACAAGATCTTGAAGATGAGAAAAACGAAGCTACCATCAAAGATCTAGAAAACAAAGTCAGAAATTACGAAGCTGCTCTGAAAGAAAAAGACTCCGTCATTCAAGATCTTGAAATCAAAGTTAAAGATCACGAAGCTGCCTTGGAAAAGAAAGACTTCGTCATTCGTTCTATGGAAGGTTCACTGGCTGAAGCCCAAGCTGAAAATAACAAATTAAACAATGAAATACTTATAAAATCAGAAAAATCTGAGCAGGAAAAGAAGAATCTCGAAACAAATCTCAAGACCGACATCGAGAAGAATTCAAATTTACAAAAATCATTGAAGGAGCTTCAGGAGAAATGCTTAGATTTCGGGAGCCGATGTGTGCAGCGGCTGAAGGATGTGTTTCACTCAATTGGAGTCAGCTCTAATAAGTTTACACCTTCAGCTGAAAACCTGCCAAGCACCTTGGAATACATTGAGGGCGAAGTTGATGCACTTGACGAAGTTATTGCTGGGCATGCTGATTTCTGCGCCCTGCTAGCTTCTCGAGGCACGACTACCGCTTTCCTGAAGGCTGGCTGCACACACGGGAAGATTGTAAATAGGCCAAACTTCAGTTTGTCACCGACAGATTTGGTTGACATCCCAAGCCTAGCCCGAAGCATAGGAAATAGGTTTATGACCCAGATTTGGATAAACGGCGGGCGAAAAATGGCTGGTGACGAAGCTCGGAGCCACCTTAAGCCAGTGAGAAACTTATACTTGTTACTTTTACCTTCTCCTTGAACTCTGCACCTTTCTTATTCCGTTTTAATATGTGCAGGATGATGAAACTGAAGAATAACAAGCTGAAGCTTAATAGATGCTCCGAAGGACTTTTCTGCAAAAGATTCTAGAAAAATTGTTGTAATATAATTGTACAAAAACTTATGTAAATTTGTGCGTACCTTGTAATATATGTTTTCCCCTTTATCCGTGTACGATCTGCTTTGCTGTGGACGAAATTTTATTTTTGAGCCGAAGGCGAAAAACACCTTCCCTTCTTTTCGTACACAACGAAGCATGAGAATTTCCTCTTTCTCCGAAGTGTTTTCCTTATAGCCGAAGCATCTGCCTTTTCTGTATGATATGATGATAATGATCCTATATATGTCTAAATGAATGTTTATGAATGCAAATGTCATGATGTAATGTATCGTGCAAATGAGTATCCAAATGTATATTCGAAACCATAATCATAGCCTTCATTCCCTTGGGAATGACTCAAATCTTTTTGCCGTTTACTTTTCGGCTTCACCATTTACTTTTCGGTGTATCAGCGCTGACTTTTCGCTGTAAGCCTCCCTTAGGAGCTTCTTCGCCTTTTACTTTCGGCGGAATCAGCGTTTATTTTTCGCTGCAAGCCTCCCTTAGGAGCTTCTTTGCCTTTTACTTTCGGCGGAATCAGCGTTTATTTTTCGCTACAAGCTCTGCATTCCCTTAGGAACGACTTTTGAGCTTCTCCCTGTTTTCTTTTCTTTTTCCTTTGCACTCGATGGTGCATACTCAGCTTTTACATTTACATCTTTGGGGGATATCACTCTTGAAATAAGAAAAAGAAAAATTACATGTTGTGGCCCCATTAAAAACCTTTCTCCCCCTTTGGAAAGGAAAAGGGTGCCACAAGAAAGAATAGAAAAAATTTCATCAAGCTAAACATAATATCGCCGAAGCTCGTCCGCATTCCATGATCTAGGAATGTCGTTGCCGTCCATATCCTTCAATCTGTAGGAACCGGGTCTTGACGAAGATACTACTAGAAAGGGTCCTTCCCACTTTAGCTGTAACTTGCCTACTGTCTCTGGGTTGGCTACTCTTCGAAGCACCAAATGTCCTGGTTCAATGTTCTTTAGCCGAACCTTTCTATCACGCCATTTTATTGTTTTAGCTTGATATTTGTTGATGTTTTCCACAGCTTGAAGCCTGATCCCCTCTATAGCATCTTTTTCCACAGAGTAATCAGCTTCAGCTTCGTCTTCTGCCGAAGCTACTATTCTTATCGATCCTGCTTTTGCTTCTTCTGGAGTTATTGCTTTGTCACCAAACAATAATTTGAATGGTGTAAAACCTATTGATCTTGATATTGTTGTGTTGTGGCTCCACACCACTTTGATTAATTCGTCTGGCCACTTTCCCCTAGGCTGATTGAAGATTAACTTCATTATTCCTGTCATCATAATGCCATTAGCCCTTTCAACAAGTCCATTTGACTCCGGATGCCGAACTGATGCAAAATGGATCTTCGTGCCAATTTGATCACAAAATTCTCTGAAAGCTTCGGAATCAAACTGCGTCCCATTATCCACAGTAATAGCCTTCGGCACTCCGAAGCGACAAACAATATTTTGCCAGAAAAACTTTTGAATAGTAACCGAAGTTATTGTGGCTAAAGGCTTTGCCTCAATCCATTTAGAAAAATATTCTACTGCCACTACAACATATCTTAAGTTCCCTTGTGCTGGTGGTAATGGACCTAATAAATCAAGACCCCACCTTTGCAATGGCCAAGTGGGTTGTATTAACTGGGTTAAAGACGAAGGTTGTTTTTGATCTCTTGCACATTTCTGACAACCTTCGCACTTTTGGACTAATTCCGCTGCATCCGAAGCTGCCTTTGGCCAATAAAATCCTTGGCGAAAAACTTTTCCCAGCAAAGGCCTAGATCCAATATGAGATCCACACAGGCCTGCGTGTATTTCCTTCATCAATTCTATACCTTCGGCTCTAGATAAACATTTGAGTAATGGAGAACAGACCCCACGCTTGTATAGCTCCCCTTCTATTATAACATATGGTCGAGCTCTTGCCTCTATCCTCTTATTATAAGCTTCGTCATCTGAAAGAAAGTTACCCTGAAGGAAAGAGATGATCTCAGTTCTCCAGTCTTCACTATAGACAGGGGATATGTTGAGGACTGCTCTTTCAAGAAGCTCAACCGAAGGTGCTTTTATTGTTTCGAAAAATACTTCCGAAGGTAAGGGCAGCCCTTGTGCTGCTGACTTGGCTAACAAATTAGCATGTTCATTTTCTCCTCGAGGAATATTTTTGACAGAAAACCCCTCAAAGGAAGCCTCAATCCTTCGGACTGTGTCTAAATACTTTTCAAGCTTCGGATCTCTTGCTTTATAACTCTTGTCAATATGACCAGAAATAACCTGGGAATCGGTTTTAAGAACCGCCCTTCTAATTCCCATTGCCTTTAATTTCTGAAGACCCAAGAGCAAAGCTTCATACTCAGCAATGTTATTTGTGCAACTGAAATCAAGTCTTGTTGCGTAGCAAGTTTTAACTTTGGAAGGTGCGACCAACACAGCAGCTGCTCCTGCTCTGAAGGTTCCCCCAAGAACCATCACAAAATACAGTCCAAACCTCGGCATCTTTACTCATTTCTTCTTCCTGAGCCCCTGGCGTCCAGTCAGCAATGAAGTCTGCCAACGCTTGGGACTGAATCAAAGATCTATGCACATAATCAATACAAAATTCATTGAGTTCCTCAACCCATTTTCCAACCCTTCCAGTAGCTTCTCTATTTCTCATAATATCGTTCAACGGTTGTGAAGAAGGAACAACTATATTGTAAGCTTGAAAATAGTGCCGAAGCTTCCTGGAGGCCATCAAAACAGCATACAACACCTTCTCCAATTCTGTATAATTTTTCTTTGATAAACTAAGAACTTCGGATACAAAGTATATTGGAGCTTGCTTTTTGACTTGGCCTTCAAGCTTCTCCTGGACAAGTGCTGCACTTACCGCTGAGTGCGAAGCTGCCACATATAACAACAAAGGAGCCCCTGGCGTTGGTGGAGTTAGTGTTGTTAGGTCTATCAAATATTGCTTCAGCTCTTCGAAGGCTCTCTGCTGGACTGGTCCCCATTGAAAAACTTCGGCTGACTTCAGCACTTCGAAAAATGGTAAATTTCTCTCTGCTGATCTAGATATGAATCTGTTGAGAGATGCCAGTCTTCCTGTCAATCTTTGAGCCCCCTTCTTTGTACTTGGTGGTTCCATTCGAAGGATAGCTTCGATTTTATTTGGGTTAGCCTCAATTCCTTTTGTTGAAACTAGGCAGCCAAGAAATTTCCCTTTCTTCACTCCGAAGACACATTTTTCTAGATTCAACTTTAAACCGGCCTGTCTAAAATTAGCGAAGGTCTCCTGCAGATCAGCAATGTGATTTTCTTGCTTCGTGCTTTTTACAATGATATCATCAACATAAGTTAGCACATTTCTACCTATCTGAGAATGAAGAACCTTCGCTGTCATTCTGCTGAAGCTTCCTCCAGCATTCTTGAGCCCCTCAGGCATCCGAAGGTAACAATATGTTCCACTAGGGGTTATGAAGCTGGTTTTTGGCTCATCCTCCTTCTTCATCCAAATTTGATGATAGCCTGAATAACAATCCAGCAGACTCATAAGCTCTGATGAAGCTGCTGCATCAACTAGGGAATCTATCCTTGGCAATGGAAACTCGTCCTTCGGACAGGCCTTGTTGAGATCAGTAAAATCAATACACATCCTCCATTTACCATTGGCCTTTTTTACCATAACAGTGTTAGCCAGCCATTCTGGGTATTTTACCTCTCTGATAACTCCAACACTGAGGAGTCTTTTCACTTCATTCCGAGCACCTTCGGCCTTGTCATCAGACATCTTCCGAAGCCTCTGCTTTCTGGGTCTGAAGGATGGATCAACATTGAGCGAGTGTTCAATAACATCCCTGTTGACTCCGCAAAGATCATTAGCTGACCATGCAAAAATATCTTTGTTGTTGAACAGAAACCTTATCAAGGTTTTCTCCTGTTCTTCAGACAGTTGGGATCCCAATAGCACCTTCTGCTCTGCTATGTCCTCGCATAAGAGCCTGGGCTTTGGCTGATCGGCCGAAGCAGCTTTCTCCCTTCTGAACTTGTATTGCTCACAAGCTTCAGCTCCATCTATGTTATGGATTGCTTTTGAGTCTGTCCAGTTTCCTTCGGCCCTTCTGGCGGCTTCCTGACTTCCATGAATAGCAATGGGCCCCTGGTCCGAAGGTATCTTCATGCAAAGATATGCTGGATGAAGAATTGCTTCGAAGGCATTGAGAGTACCACGACCAATGATTGCATTGTAAGGGTATTCCATGTCAACAATATCAAACACAACTTGTTCAGTTCTTGTGTTGTTGATAAATCCGAAGGTTACTGGCATTGTGATTTTGCCGAGTGCTACAATCTGCCTTCCTCCGAAGCCGCAAAGAGGATGTGTGGCATCATGGATCTTGTCTTCGGGCTCTTGCATCTGTCTGAAGGCTTTGGCAAATATGATATCAGCCGCACTGCCTGTATCAACCAAAACATTATGAACCAGAAATCCTTTGATCACACAAGAGATAACCATAGCATCATTGTGTGGATAATCCTTAAGCTGAAGATCCTCTTGAGAGAAGGTAATTCGGATGTGAGACCATCTTCACTTGATGAAGGGTCCTTGTACCCCTACATGTTGTACTCTTCTCTGTGCCTCCTTCTTCTGTTTCTTGTTGGCCGGCTCTGAGCATGAACCGCCTGTTATCGGGAGAATTAGCTACGGAGCCGAAGCAATTCCAGCCTGATTCTTGAGCGAAGCCATCAGCCCAAAAGTGGAAGTGAGTTCATCGGAGGTGGGCGCCAATGTTGGGGACTTGTTCTCAAATGCTATGAATTAAGAACAAGGCAACATAAAAAGTTATATGTCAAAGCTCTTCGTCCGCTGAAGCATTATTTCCCTGAGGATTTAATGAGCTTCGGATGAAGCTCATAAATGATAAATTACGAAGGTTTTACCTTCGTAATTGGAAGTAAAATAGTGCGAAATAAAATATAAAGTATAAAATGTTAAAGAATATTAAGAATAGATAAGATCATTTACTCGTTTTACCATATAAATTGAGTTACATTTATACCTTTGCCTTGACAAAGAACAATAATTCCAGAGTAATGCTTTAGCAGTTACAGGATTGCGTGAACAGTAAAGGAATACTGTTCACTATTTATAGGCACATGACACAGCCTGTAAGGAATTACAATCATACCCCTTATAAAAGTTTACAACAATGACTTAGGCCCTTATGGACTAAAAGGTCATTCCATCTTTAAGTCGGTTCGATCCTTCATCTTCGGATACGCTATAACACCGAAGCTTCATGAGTGGTAGCTTCGGCATCACGTATAGACAGCTTTTGCCGAAGCTGTTTCTCCCTGTAGGACCTTCGGCGACGAAGCATGGTCCCAACACATATGTAATAGTATTTCGAGTGCTTACCTTCTTCTCCTTTGCCATGAGGCAGATGTGATGCTCATTGGGGAAGAGAGACGATTTGTTGAAGGCCGTGGCGGCGAGTCCTTCATCGTCGGAGTCAGACAAGGAACAATCCGAGTCCCACTCTTTTCCAAGGTGTGCCTCACCCTTAGCCTTCTTGTAAACCTTCTTGTTCTCTCTCTTCCCATTCTTTCCTTGTTCTTGGTCACTATCATTATCGGGACAGTTAGCAATAAAGTGACCAATCTTACCACACTTGAAGCAGGAGCGCTTTCCCTTTGTCTTGCTCTTGTTGGGATGCTCCTTGCGACCTTTGAGCACCGTCTTGAAGCGCTTGATGATGAGGGCCATTTCATCCTCATTTAGCCCAGCCGCCTCAACTTGTGCCACCTTGCTAGGTAGCCCTTCCCTGCTGCTTGTCGCTTTGAGAGCAACGGTTTGAGGCTTGTGGATCGACATTGGGCCATTCAACACCTCATCAACATATCTTGCCTCCTTGATCATCATTCGCCCGCTTACAAACTTTCCAAGTATTTCCTCGGTCGTCATCATGGTGTACCTAGGATTTTTACGAATAGAGTTTACAAGATGAGGATCAAGGACAGTGAAGGACCTTAGCATAAGCCGGACGATGTTGTGGTCCGTCCATCTCGTGCTTTCATAGCTCCTGATTTTGTTGACCAGGGTCTTGAGCCTGTTGTACGTTTAGGTTGGCTCCTCCCCCCTGATCATTGCAAACCTTCCTAGTTCGCCTTCCACCAACTCCATCTTGGTGATCATGGTGGCGTCATTCCCCTCATGTGAGATCTTGAGGGTGTCCCAAATTTGCTTGGCATTATCCAAGCCGCCCACCTTATGATACTCTTCCCTGCACAAGGATGCTAAAAGAACAGTGGTAGCTTGTGCATTTTTGTGAATTTGTTCATTGATAAACATGGGATTATCCGTACTATCAAATTGCATTCCATTTTCTACTATCTCCCATATACTTGGATGAAGAGAGAACAAGTGGCTACGCATTTTGTGACTCCAAAATCCGTAGTCCTCTCCATCAAAGTGTGGAGGTTTACTGAGAGGAATGGAAAGCAAATGAGCATTCGAATTATGTGGAATGCGAGAATAACCAAAAGAAAAGTTTGAGTTGACCGTTTTATTTTTCTCGTCGTCATCGTCTCTTTGGGAAGAGGAAGACTCATCACTGTCGTAGTAGACTATCTTCTTGATGCGTCTCTTCTTCTTCCCATCCTTCTTCTTGTGACTTGAGCCCGAGTCAGTGGGCTTGTCGTCTTTTGGCTCATTGATGAAGGACTCCTTCTCTTTGTCGTTGATCACCATCCCCTTTCCCTTAGGATCCATCCCTTCGGGCGATTAGTACCTTTCATGAAGAGAACGACTCCGATACCAATTGAGAGCACCTAGAGGGGGGGGGGGGTGAATAGGTGATCCTGTAAAACTTAAAACTTGCCTAAGTGTTAGTGCAATAGAATCAAGTGGTTGGAGAGGAGTACTTGTGAAACACAGAAACCACAGAGAGAAATGACACAGTAGACATAGTGGTTTATCCCGTGGTTCAGCCAAGTACAAAACTTGCCTACTCCACGTTGTGGCGTCCCAATGGACGAGGGTTGCACTCAACCCCTCTCAAGTGATCCAATGATCAACTTGAATACCACGATGTTCCTTTGTCTTATCACCTTTCCCGTTTGCGAGGAATCTCCACAAGTTGGAGTCTCTCGCCCTTACAACAAATATCAAAGTGAAAGCACTAGAGTAAGGGAGGGAAACAACACACACAAATCCCAGCAATACACACACACACAAGCCAAGACTTGAGCTCAAATGAAACACAACAAGTTCACCACTAGAACGGAGCTCAAATCACTAAGAATGTCAATCGAGTGTGCGAGGATAGAGTGCGGGAGTCTTAGAATGTTCAGAGTATGCTTGGTGTACTCCTCCATGCGCCTAGGGGTCCCTTTTATAGCCCCAAGGCAGCTAGGAGCCGTTGAGAGCAATCCAGGAAGGCAATTCTTGCCTTCTGTCGGGTGGCGCACCGGACAGTCTGATGTGCCACCGGACAGACACTGTTCAGTGTCTGGTGCAGATTGCTTTCCTAAATTGGCGCTGCTGACCGTTGAAGATTTGGAGCCGTTGGCGCACTGGACACTGTCCGGTGTGCACCGGACAGTCCGGTGCTCCCATCTGACCGTTGGCTCGGCCATGTGTCACGCGCGGATTGCGCGGCCGACCGTTGGCTTGGCCGACCGTTGGCTCACCGGACAGTCCGGTGCACCACCGGACAGTCCGGTGATTTTTAGTCGTACGCCGCCGTCGAGACCCGAGAGCAGCCAGTTGACCAGACGCCAGCCTGGCGCACCGGACACTGTCCGGTGCACCACCGGACTAGAGATGGCAATGGGTACCCGAAACCCGAATACCCGACGGGTTTTACCCGATATGAAGGCGGGTACGGAATGATTTCTCTACCCGCGGGTATGTTAATGGGTAAAAACCTCTACCCATTGGGTAGACGGGTATGGGTTGGAACTACCCATACCCGTCTACCCATGGGAAAAATATACCCGCATCAATACAACTATAACCATCTAATAGAGCTCATATTAGCTAAAATAAAACCCTTCTCTAGCTATCATTTGTCTAGATACCAAGTTATGTAATCATATGATTTGTTATATGTGAAATTGAAGTTGTTTTTATATGTTTATTTAATATTTTGAGTGATTGGTATATTGGAATTTAAGACTTTTCTAGCGGGTACGGGTTACCCGACGGGTAAAAATACCCGCGTGGGTACGGGTATGGGTAAGATTTTATACCCGCGAGTATATATGGGTAACCTGACGGGTAGATTTTTTTTATGGGTATGGGTATAAAATGGTACTACCCGACGGGTATGTACCCGTTGCCATCCCTACACCGGACAGTCCGGTGCACCCAGACTGCACAGAGTCTTGGCTGCTCCAGCCAAGTATTTTTCCCTTTGTATTTTCTCTGATTCTAGCACTTAGACAAATATGTTAGTACACAAAAAACAATGTACTAAGTCTAGAATCATACCTTATTGATGATTTGCACTTCATCCACCATTTTGCATAATTTATACTTAAGTCATTTGTGTTGGGCACTTAATCACCAAAATACTTAGAAATGGCCCAAGGGCACATTTCCCTTTCAGAACTAGCAGTCACCAAGCTTCTTCTCGTCGTCGA
This sequence comes from Zea luxurians, assembly GCA_029449295.1. Lineage (NCBI taxonomy): Eukaryota > Viridiplantae > Streptophyta > Magnoliopsida > Poales > Poaceae > Zea > Zea luxurians. Next base: position 2,400,693 of record JAOPSE010000005.1, on the reverse strand, counting down.
TGAGCAACGCCAACGCGAGCACCTCCTGCTAGTGGTGTTTGTTCGGGGTTTCCAAGTAAGAAACATGGATTCATCTTTGGCGTTGGTTTATGAAAATGACTTATAAGCCAGATCCATGGAAAAAATATTATGGAGAATAAATGTCACACATATAAAAAAGGAATTTAAGTTGAAAATATTATAAAAACAAAAGAAATTGCATGCAAGGCTCTTCTTTAAATACTACTGCCTCCGTCCAAAAATATAATTCAGTAATCTCATTGATAATTATCTACTACTACACATTGTGCAAGGGTAGCAGGTGGGATTTGGGAGAGATGTAGTAGATATTTTTACTGTAACAAATATTGACATAAACACACATGTGGTGTAGTGGTGGCTACGAGCACATTTGCTTGAGGGGTCGCGGGTTCGAATCGCATTGGGGCCACATTTGTGTTTTTTTAATTTAATTTTAGCTAGGCATGGGATGCACGTGGGAATGAGAATGAGCTTTGTGGGAGGGGGAATGAGAAAGACAGTGCGGAGAGGGCGGAATGGAAATGACAGAACACAGAATGGCAGCCGGGAATAGGAATGAGCTTTGCGGGGAGGGGGAATGAGAAAGACAGAACACGGAATGACAGCCGGGAATGGGAATGAGCTTTGCGGGAAGGACAGAATGGGAATGGCAGAACACGGAATGACAGCATATATATATATATAAACTAGATGAGTGCCCGTGCGTTGCAACGCGAACATATAATACCACAATAACTTATATATAAATGAGTGTTATACTGTTATGAGAAAAAGGTCCTCGAGCACGGTCCTCGAGCACCAGATTGGCCTAGGCTACGGTGACGGAGACATTGCCGACATGGCAGCGCACGAGGTCGTGCCACCAAAGCAGGTTGTTGAAGCCCTTAGAGTCGTCCCCAAAGGAGACCGTGGCACCAGGGGCCGATGAGGTGGGCTAGACCCCGCCGCACACCGAGAGGAGCCCGTGGAGCAGGCCAAGCATGCTCCTGCCGCATCGCCGACGACGGCATCACCGAGGCAGCACGGGCTGCTGGGGGAGGGGTCAGTTTTGGTGCTGTGGGGAGGTGAGGGTCGCAATCAGCCTCGTACAAGAAGAATGGGGGCGGGGACGGAATGGAACGACGAGCGAGCCGAACGGGTGGAACTGTCTAGGTGTCCTAGTAAATGAAATGCCAGAACCTTGAGGCTTCTTTGCATAATTACGCCCAACCTCAGTTGATAGCCTTTTCTCACCCTTGGGATTTAGCTCAGAAACACGCTTTTGGAGAGGTCCAAGTGAATACTCCTTCTGAAGCTTATACTCTTCGATACACTTTATCACAACCCTTAAAGCGAGTAGCTCCCTAGATTTTGGGTCATCCTAAAAATTGGATTCAAGTCACAAGACAAATATGTTGAGTTATAATATAACATTAGAAGTCAAACATAAAAGAATTACAAATACGAGCAGAAGATTTAATATAAGAAAAGACTTATTTCAAATCAGCATTGATAACATTGTGGTCATTATCCCACAATGCAAAAGTCAGTTGTGAGGTACAGTCGAAGCGCCTAACAACACATGCAGTAACATTCACAGACAGCACACCAACCATTATATGATGAGAGCAATATAACATTTCCCATGAAAAATTTGAAGGTATCGATAAAATAAATTTCATGAAATTAAAGACGGGCTCTCAATGGTCAATCTTATCAAACTTCTCAATACTTATATTTGACCAAAGAAAACAAACATAAGATTGAATTTGGGATTTTAAAACAATCACAATAATATACAAGGATGTCATCATGTTACTGAAAGTAACCATAAGATTATATTAGGACTTCATACAAATACAATAATACAGGAGGAGATCCTTCTTGTACTGAAAATGTTGGATTAGCACAACTGAGTGGAAATGATAGTTCAGTTAGGAAATGAATTCATACACAAAAAGGAAGAAACAAATAGTTAGTTGCATTCACAAAAAGTTTCTTTAACAGTTGGTCAGGGTCAACACCACGAACACTAAGGTTATTCAAGGCCCATTAAATCAGAAAAGCAAGTTGCAGTTTGTGTATGCCTAGTTAGCCAAAGTATGTCTGTTTTTCTCCGATAAACATTTAATTCAACTTATAAAGTTATATGGTTGCCATTTTCTATTTCAGCAAACAACTTGCAAGCCCAATTATAAAAGACTCAATAGGTCAAAGAGGAAATCCCTTTGCAACATGCACCAGATTACTAGAGTTAAATGCTACTATACTCCAAAATGACCTACACGATAGCAAGTACTCAAATGCATCATGTTCCACTGGTTGCTATTGCAACATCTAAATCACCCTAAAATACCACAGGCAAGAATGTCCTTCAGTTAAATTCTATAGCAATAAACAAGTCCTGTAAACCTAAAATGTATCACACATTGCCCCAAAAAAATTAAGCTGAGCTGCATGGCGTGAACAACTATTAAAGCCATTTATTCAAAGAAAGGAAGGTCATTTTCCTTGTCTAATTGATATGCCTAGTAATTTTTTAAAAAAATCTAGTTGAGCGATCTGGTTATGAAATCAGAACAAGAAATGTAGTGCAGAAGGCATTCGATAAATATTCCATATGAATACTGTAAAACAAGAAATGAAGGGCATTCAAATCAACATTAGAGCAAATGTGTTTAGGAAAAAACAGCAAAACAAGAAATGAAGGGCTCTAACATCGAAATAGAAATAAAGTACAAATGGCATTAGAAATTAGAATATAAATAGAAATAGAACCCACGTGAGTGTTGTGGCCATTAGGAAGAAGAGCAATGAACCTGCTAAAGTAGTCGCAGCCCCAACCTCTGCCATTGTGGCATCAAGCTTGCCATAAAGAATATTCTTAAGGATTGTAGTTGCAAAAGAGTAGGTTCCTGATTCACCAAGTCGATCTAGTCCCTAAGTTGCTTCAATTGCAGCATCTTGATGTCCACATTATCAAGTAAAACTTCCCCTACAGCATCAATCATGACCACTTATTAAAAATCAAATAGACTGGCAAGTTGCAACAACATAAGGTGCATAGTTCATTTGCTCATCCTGATTAGGATCGTAAAATCGCTCAATGAGAGCAACAACCATGCGCTTTTCAGATCCACTACCTCCAACGACAGTTGTGGTCTTCCTTGCGGAGAAGAGAGAAAAATCACGGAAAATCATGTCATTCTAGCAGGAAGGATAGCTGAATGCCACTTCCTTGAACTCTATGTTTCCATGTACTTCGTCAAGGCACCTGACGTCTCATGTGTCCTGAACTATCGTTGGCCTCTGCCTTATCACCTCCAACACCTTGTAGCCGACAATCTTCCCATTGCTGCATGCTCCAAGATTCGAAAATGACTGCGAGGCTCCTGTGATCAACAAATTGGTTACATTGGTTCATGTTGCAAAACTACTAAAGCAGAAAAGCAATCTTTGGGTACTGACAGACCACCGACGATTGCTGTGAAAATTACAGTGAAGGCCTTCTCACCATCTATTAGGCCATTCTAGATGAACACGTCGGCGTACCAGAACACCTGTGCCCATGACATACGAGCAATTCCATAGGTGCAGCCAATGCCAAGCCCCTTGGCCATCTCAGCCTTGTAACCCAACTGCAGGGTGTTCTGAATTGCCTCTAAGTAGGAATTCAGGGCCATGGTCTCCCCCACATAGGAATAGACAGTCCTCACCTGGGCAGTGGCCTTGGCAATATAAAGGTGGAAACCCTAGGATCAGGTCAATGCCATGTTTGTGTTCAAATTATATACGACAAACTGGAAAAAGAAACAAAAAACAATATGACTAACCTTATCCCCAATGTAGCCCATCAGTCCTCTCCCAACACAAGAAACTTTTAGATTTTTTATGTCTTTCCAAGCCCAAATCATCATAAACAATCCAACCATTTTATGTTTTTCAAGAATATTATGGTTCTCACATTATTTCGTCAATAAAAAATAATTGAAGTGTACAGACTACATATTAACAACATGTAGTAACTAAGATTAATGTCATCTGTGAAGTACTGTAGGTAGAAAATCTGTGTCAAATTAGTTCCAGGAAATCACTATGTGTAACATAGATAGTTTATTTATTAGAAGAAATAAGAGTGAAAAGGGCACAAAAAGGCAAGCTCACAATCACAATGGATGTAGAAGTGTTTAATATACACCTTTGCCTAAAGAGCTAGCTCCACGATATCAATTCCAACAACTTTCGAAAGATGACTGAGTATCTCCTTGCACATATCCAGAATACAAAAAGTAGACGGTTTCTGCAAATGTACAACAAAGAATGAGATTTAAACCAGAGGAGACAAAATAAGATGGATACAATTAGCAGTCTAGCAGAGTCTAGCACCACACATGCCGCGGCGCAACACATGGTAGAGATTCTGGATGAATAGAGTCAACGAATTTTGAGACAAAAGAAGATGAATACAATTTGGTAATAATTGAAATAGCTTAGATCAAAGAATCATGAGATATAAGTGAACATAGTTAACAAATTGCAACAGAAACTAACCAAAGGGGCATATATACCTGGACAGTATAGGAATAACATGCCCTAGTAGCATAGCTGAAAGTTCCATAAACAACGCCAATTAACAAATTTGTATTAGGAAATAGAACTTGATGGAACCAAACCATTTTGCTCCTCCTTTTTTGATCGAGCAAGAAATGCAATTTCATCTATAAAAATCAATCACACCATTCTCGGAGTGAACATGAACAAAACTACCTCTAGCAGGCAACACCGACTCCAAGCGCCTCCAGCAAACCGATCGAGATGAACCAGTGCTTAGGGAGCGCCAGCGGGCACACGGCGGGCGATCGCAGCCTGCTCCTCTTCGACATTGGGGTCAATGGCTTGCGCGTTCATGGAGGGCGTCACGAGTGAGGCACTCCATGGCTTGCGCGTTCATGGAGGGCGTCGCGAGTGAGGCTTTCTGAGGCGCTCGGGCGATGAAGCTCCCTGGGAGTGGCGGCCTGGCAGAAGCGGCATGGGGAGGTAGGCAGAGAGCGGGGAAGGAGGTCGCGGCGGCTGCATAGGCCGTGGCGGGATTGCAGCGTGCGGGCGTTTGTTGGGCGGTTCGCGGCGTTCGCGGTGTTCGCCGTGTAGCCTCCGCGTTTTCGGCGTGCGGGCGGGCGGAGGCGGGCGCGTGGTTTCCGGGGGCGGGGCGGTCTACACCGAGCTCTTAATAGTTAGTAGAGATATGCTGATACAATTAAAGGTGGGATATAAGCTTGTGACTTTGGTAGCAACTGGCGCATGTGTTAGGTTACAAGATGGATCCTTCACCATATACATCTATTCTCTGCAACTTTCGGAGCCGACAAGAGCACGAAAAACACGAGGAAATTCAGCAAATTAGGAGATCAAGGATCACTAGGTTGGCAGCCTTTGAAACAGGAAGATGTACTAATAAAAAACAACAGCGCAAGAACAAGCATGAAGAGAGCAGGTAAGGCAGCTCCAGCAGTCTTCACATGGCTGACCGAGAATAGATTGAAAGAAACATGACAAGATCTATAGTTTAATGGATCATAATCCGCAAGTGTTCCCAAGAAAAGAAACTGGCATAGCAGGCGTTTCCAACGGGCAAAGTAAAAGAACAAATTCAAAACAACTGAAATTTAACATGTGTGTTATGGAACCTGCTGCAGCTGAACAGCGTCGTTAGTGTAGCCAAAGGGCTGCAGATCAGCTGATCCGACAAAGATTCGGCCTTGGATCTCTTCTTCCCAATCCCTGACATGCCCACCTGTCACACCCGGTGCGTCAAAGAAAACATCATATATAATGACAAAGTGTATAGAGATAAATATCACCAGTATCATTATTACATAGCGGAAGTCTTACAAAAATAAATGATAACAATAATACGAACTAAATATTATTCTTTGACGCCCTAAGCTGACTGGAAGACGCCACCTAAATCAACTCGTACTCCTCATTATAGGGCTTCTCTTGGACCACCTGCTCTTCACCTGTGAGGGGTTTATATATCCTAAGAGTGAGCTCAAAAAAATTATAGCTCAACATGTTGTGAGGAATAACGTGCATGAACTCACCAAAGGTGTGAGCTCATGTGAATTGTAAGGCTGATCAACAAATAATGGTTAAAACTGAGCATGAATTTTAATAAGTGGTCGAGTTTTATTAGCAGTTACTAAATGTAAGTAAATACCAAACCAGAGTAATAAATAGATCAAATTAATATTAAACCACAATGTGATGCATATGACAAATTGAATTTAATTCCATAAATTACTCATGTGAGGGTCCGAGCCGCTCATGACCGTGAGCACGGCTGATATACCAGTTTTACACTCTGCAGAGGTTACGCATCTTTACTCACAAGTCATGTTAACCATTTGCCAAGGGATCGCGACTTCTCATACACCTCTACCAAGGAAGCGAGGCATGGTAACACTATGAGGCATTTACAAAATTTCACTATCTTCATAAAACCCGCTACAGTTTCTAGGAAGCTCCAATGCAGGGATCCCTCTTCTGACCGTCATCGCAGCAAAATCAACCTAAGGAGCTCCCTACACTGACCACTCCCCTACTGCCCTTGCCCCTTTCCGGTAAGGTAGTCATCCACTACCTTTCCTAATTAGTTAGCCAAGGACGTCCCATACCACCCTTGTAGTAGCACTATTTTCCCGGGTGGTTCTCTATGTTCCAATTAACAATACGATATTATCATGAATAGTAAATAATAAATTGATAATAAAAGTCTGATCATGAATAATGTGTATCTCCATACCCAAAATCACATAAAGCAATAGTAGGTACTACCCAAAAGTTCAGTGGTAAACAAGGTGTAAAGATAATCAAACTAGGGTAACCTATTGGGTACCATCAAAATTAATCTATACAAATCATAATGATTAAAAGGAATATTATTGGGTAAATAGAAGTGATCAAGGGCACAACTTGCCTTCAACGAGCTCCTGCTCTGCAGTCTCCACCTGCTGAACACCTGGGTCCTCAGTGGCTTGCTCGTCTACTCGCAGCAATACAAACAAGCATAGTATAGCAGAAATTAACATCACACCAAACTTCAAAACAGAATGCATGATAATATTCTACACATCGTAACGAGATCGTAGCAACAAGAATCACTAAATTCAGAGTTATGGTTATCGAGTTATGATTTTCTGAAGTTATTAAGTGTTTAGTATAGAATGAATGAGGTGAGTAATTTTAATCTATGTTTCATGGCTAAATAGAGTTACCACGTGATAAACAATATTAATACAAAATTAATGTCAGTAGAATGGATTAAAAATGAATTTTCTATGAATTAAATGAGTTTCTGCAATTATTTTTATATCCAAAATCAATTTTCTATATTATTTTATCTATTTTCTTTGTTCCCTAGACTGCGCGCAAAATTACTAAAGAATACAGGGGCTACATCATAAAAAGTTCTAAGACTCAGGTTAACCCGAGGTGGACTGCGGGTTAAATGCGAATAAATATAGGGTCTCTTTAGTAAAGTGGTTAGCGAAGGGGTATTTTCTGCTGTGAGTCGCTCGATCTACATCGGACCGCTAAGATCAAATCAGCCATCGTGTGAACTGGTACCCTTTTATGACCGCAGGATCTGAGATCAACGGCCCGGGAGTTTAAAGTACTAAGATTGCCCCCATACACATGATTTGAATCAGACGACATAGATCTGACCACGAAAGGGTATGTGGGCCTTCTAATCACAATCGTTCATCCATTGATCCACGACGGAAGGGTCTTCTCTCCCTGGCACACCGTCGGTGACGGAGAACACCCACCACGGCGGCGCCATTGACGGTGAATCCTGCACGAGCGCCACGTGATTATGTGGAAAGCGGAGAGGGGAAAGTGGCGGGTAACAAGGTGGTGGCTGTACCGCAGATTATGCACTCCGACGACCCGACCACGACGCACGACGGAAAGCCCAGGGTTCCTTGGCGTCGGCGAGCAATTGAGGAACGAACGGCTGGTTTCCACCCTCCCAAGGTGGTCGCGCACGCGCGACACAACAAGGCGAACCTCCTGGGCGGTATCCCTAGGTCATGGCTACAGCATAGCACGTGGTCGACGGTGGCGTGCTTTGACCGCCCTAGACACGACGCTGGCAGTGGCGATTTGGTTTCGGTGTTCGCCCGCGCAAGAGGTTAGTTCAGGGGAGGAAAGGGACGCAGGGGGTGTTCCTAGTTATCACCTAGGGTCTCGGTTCGGGATGGGAGGAGGGCACCCACGATTTCCGACGATGGCGGCAATCCTCGCGTGAGTCGTTGCGGAGAAGGGGAGCGCACTGATGCACGGGCCCTATAAGGGCATATTCGGTTACACCAATCCAGAGGGGGATTGGAGGGGTTTAAATCCCCGCCTAGTCAAAAATGGCTAGACGGGGATTTAAACCCCTCCAATCCCCCTCTGGATTGGTGTAACCGAACAAGCCCTAAGGCAGCGACGGCGAGCACACGTACTGAGTCTAGCACACGGGCCCGCATACCAGTGAAAGGGTGAGGAGCGAGTGCGAGCATTCGGCTGACCGGTGGGCCCTACATGTCGGCCCCAATCGGTTAGCTGGGCTGCGCGTATGAGTGGTTAGGTGGGCCGATCGCCTGGAATTCGGCCCACGCGGCTGAATTTTCTTTACTTTTTTCTATTTCTTTGTCTTTTCTTTCTTTCCAAATTCAAAACTTCAATTCTAAGTTAAATTCAAATTTTGTGGCAAATTGGTCCTTAGAATAAATATTCAATTTACACATACCCATATGGAAAGAATTTATTTATTATATTATGTAGCATTTTCTCTTTCCCTTTCTAGGTTATTTTCAATTTTCCTAAATTGTAACTTAGGTTAACTTTCCAATTTGAACATTAATATGTTTCTAAATGCGCAAACAAATAAATCCAACATGATGCATAATTTATTTTAGGTGTTAACAATTATTTGTTCCCTTAATATATGGTTATTACCATGTTATAATGGGTATGGGGCAAAAACATATAATGAGATCTACTCTCTTCATATTGTTTACAAACTGGGTATTACAAATCCTACCCCCTTAAAACGAATCTCGTCCTTGAGATTAAGAGGAACTAGGGAAGAGGTGGGAAAAATCTACTCGTAGCTCTTCTTCTCTTTCCCAAGTAGCCTCATCTTCACCATGGTGACTCCATTGCATTTTGCACATTTTGATCACTTTACTCCTCATGACACGAGTCAAGGTATCAAGGATCTTGATAGGATACTCAGTATAAGTCAAATCATTCTGAACACGTAGTTCCTCCATAGGTAGCTGCTCCTCGGGTACCCTAAGACACGTCTTCAACTTGGATACATGGAAGACATCATGTACATCCGCAAGATGGTCGGGTAATTCTAGTTGATAGGCAACTTCTCCCACTCTCTTCAGGATCAAGAAGGGCCCAATAAAGCGAGGGGACAACTTCCCTTTAACTTTAAACCTCCTCATACCCCGGATCGGTGACACCTTTAGATACACGTGATCACCCTCCTTAAACTCTAACAATCTTCTCCGGGCATTCACATAGCTCTTCTGTCTCGACTGTGCAGTTCTCAAGTTCTCCCTTATCAACTGTACTTGTTCTCTTGCCTCTTGAATCATTTCTAGCCCAAAGAACTTTTTTCACCAGTTTGATCCTAATACAAAGGAGTCCTGCATTTTCTGCCATATAAAGCCTCAAACGGGACATCTTCAAACTGGCCTGGTAACTATTATTGTAAGAGAACTCCGCATAGGGCAAACTCTTATCCCAACTGTCACCATGTTTAAGAGCATAGGATCTTAACATATCTTCTAGTACTTGGTTGGTTCTCTCGGTCTGCCCATCAATTTGAGGATGGTAGGCCGAGCTGAAATTCAACAGTGTGTCCAAGCACTCTTGCAACTTCTACCAAAACCAAGAAGTAAATTGAGATCCTCGGTCCGACACGATCTTCTTAGACTCTCCATGTAGACAAACTATCCGAGCCATATACAACTCTGCTAGCTTGCTCCCGTGTAATTAGTCCTCACAGGAATAAAGTGAGCCACTTTTGTTAGTCTGTCCACAATCACCCAAATAGAGTCATACCATGTAGGAGTGCAGGGTAGACCAAAATGAAGTCCATACCAATTTCTTCCCACTTCCACTCGGGTACCTTCAGTGGGTGAAGTAATCCAGCAGGTCTCTGATGCTCGGCTTTTACCCTCTAGCAAACATCACACATTGCCACATGTGATGCAACATCCCTTTCCAGGCCATACCACCAATACTTTTATTTCAGATCTTGATACATCTTGGTACTGCCAGGATGAATGGAGTAGGCTGAGTCATATGCTTCCCTCAATATGGTTTCACGAAGGCTATCAATCTCAGGGACACAAATCCTGTTCTTGAACCAGATCGTGCCTTGATCATCTTTCGTGAAGTCTGGTCCTCTACCTTCTGTTATCAGATCTTTGATCTCTTGAATTTTGACATTATCGATCTGACCCTTTTGTATTTCTTGTTCTAAGGTAGGTTCTACTTCTATGGTAATTCCTTCAGCATGAGCAACTATTCCCAGATTGAGCTTCTCAAAGTCTTCTGCTAACTCATCGGGTAACTGGGCTACAATAGCTGCATGAACATGTTCCTTCCGACTCAAGGCATCTGCAACCAGATTCGCCTTGCCTAGATGATAGTGAATTTCCAAGTCATAGTCTTTGATGAGCTCCAACCAACGGCGTTACCTAAGGTTGAGATCCTTCTGAGTGAAGATATACTTTAAGCTCTTGTGATCAGTGTAGACTTGGCACTTAGTCCCCATAATATAATGCCTCCAAATCTTGAGAGCATGCACTACGGCTGCCAGTTCTAAGTCATGGGTGGGGTAGTTCAAGTCATGTTTCTGCAACTAGCGAGACGCGTAGGCGATGACATGTCCTTCTTGCATAAGCACACATCCCAAGCCCTCGCAGCTCGCATCAAAATATATGTTAAATCCCTTCTGCAGATCTGGCATAATCAACACTGGGGGTGACATCAACTTAAACCTCAATTGATTGAAACTCTCTTGGCATTCATGAGTCCACTTAAACTCTTTCCCCTTCTCTAATAGTGAGGTCATAGGCTTCGCGATCTTGGAGAGCCCCTTAATAAAACGCTGGTAATAACCTGCGAGTCCCAGGAAACTCTGAACCTCAGTGACTGTTTTTGGTATTTTCCAACCCACTATCTCCGTGACTTTAGCTGGATCCACTGCGATTCCACCTTTAGAGATGATATGTCTAAGGAATGATACTTCATCAAGCTAAAACTCACACTTTCTAAATTTGGCATAGAGTTGATTATCCTGTAGCTTTTGTGATGTAGCTGAGGTGCCCGATCTTTCGGCGAGTAGAGATAATTCCGATTTGGCGGAAGATGACCCTTGCGATCTGACTACGACGAGCAAGCCCGAGGCGCCAATGCAATCGCTGAACCAACTCCCTGTGGTTACCGACCTTGCTGATGCGAGATCAGCCTGATCACGAAGATTGTTTCCTGTGCGCAATCGAAGAATGAACAAGAAAAAGATGCGAGCAATCTAATCTATTACTCGAGGGTGGAGTTCTGAATACACGAAGACAGCGCAGATTTGCGCGTGTTCGAGAGTAGCTAAAGCTAACGTAAAACAAAACTCGAAAAATAAAGGAGGCGCAGCTCCTGGATAAATAGAGAGGGGGCGCAGCCCCTAGGGGCGGCCAACCCTAGGTCGTCCATTATGGGCCGCAGTTGGGCTGGTCGTCTATTCTTCCAGGCCTTCGTTCTTTAACAGCATGATGTAGTTCAATTCTCTTGCACGGGCCCGAGTCACTGGCCCAGGTGAAAGGGGTGGCGCCTGGACTGGGGAAGATGGTGCCTGGGTTGGAGAAAGTGCTGCTGGTGTAGATGTGCTCGTGTTGGTGTTGATGTCCTCATCATCCTCCCCTTCTTGAACTGAAGTCGTCCTTGACGACAACTCCTCATCTTCTCCCGCATACGGTTTCAAATCTGCAACATTAAAACTAGTGGAAACACCAAACTCCGCAGGCAGGTCAAGGATATAAGCATTATCATTAATCTTGGTTAGTATCTTAAAAGGACCAGCAACACGAGGCATCAATTTAGAACGGCGCAAAGTAGGAAAATGATCCTTTCTCAAATGCAACCAAACTATATCACTAGGTTCAAAAGTAACTAGTTTCCGGCCTTTACTACCAGTAATCTGATATTTAGCATTAGCAGCAGCAATGTTTTGTTGAGTTTGTTCATGGAGATTAATCATTTGTTCAACATGTGCAAGAGCATCTATGTGTGGGGCGTTCGCAGCATCAAGCGAAAACAAAGCAATAGGCGCCCTAGGAATGTAACCATAAACAATTTGAAAAGGACACATCTTTGTAGAAGAATGTGTTGCATGATTATAAGCAAACTCAACATGAGGCAAGCAATCCTCCCAACGTTTCAAATTTTTGTCTAAAACAGCCCTAAGCATGGTAGACAAAGTTCGATTAACTACCTCAGTTTGACCATCAGTCTGAGGGTGACAAGTGGTGCTAAACAGCAATTTAGTTCCCAATTTATTCCATAGAGATCTCCAAAAATGACTCAGAAACTTAGCATCACGATCCGAGACTATTATATTGGGAATACCGTGCAAACGAATAATCTCTCTAAAAAATAATTCAGAAACATTGCTAGCATCATCAGTCTTATGACAAGGTATGAAATGAGCCATTTTGGAGAATCGATCAACAACCACAAAAATGCTATCCCTCCCCTTCTTAGTTCTAGGCAATCCCAAAACAAAATCCATCGAAATATCAATCCAAGGGGAAGTAGGAACATGCAAAAGCATATACAAACCATGGTTGTTCAACCGTGACTTAGCTTTCTGACAAGTAGTGCAGCGTGCAACAAGGCGCTCAACATCAGCGCGCATCCGAGGCCAAAAGAAGTGGGTAGCCAACACCTCATGTGTCTTGTAGACGCCAAAGTGCCCCATGAGACCACCTCCATGGGCTTCCTGTAACAACAAAAGACAAACCGAGCTAGCTGGAACACGCAGCTTGTTAGCGCGAAACAGGAACCCATCCTGTATGTGAAATTTGCCCCATGGTTTCCCATTAATACAATGGTCGAAAGCATCTTTAAAATCAGCATCATCAACATATTGATCTTTCACAGTGTGCAAACCAAAGATTTTAAAATCTAACTGTGACAGCATGGTATAGCGACGAGACAAAGCATCAGCAATAACATTGTCCTTCCTGTTCTTGTGTTTAATAATGTAAGGAAAGGACTCAATGAATTCTACCCATTTAGCATGACGACGGTTCAGATTTGTTTGGGTACGAATATGTTTTAAAGCCTCATGATCAGAATGGATTATGAACTCACGGTGCTAAAGATAGTGCTGCCATGTATGCAAAGTGCGCACTAAAGCGTAAAGCTCCTTATCATAAGTAGAATATTTTAGACTAGCACCGCTTAATTTTTCACTAAAATAAGCAACTGGTTTTCCTTCTTGTAACAAAACAGCACCTAGCCCAATACCGCTAGCATCGCATTCAAGCTCAAACACTTTATTAAAATCAGGCAATTGCAATAGGGGAGCTTGGGTTAACTTATCTTTCAAAGTGCTGAACGCTTCCTCCTGTGAATCACTCCAAGAAAATGGCACATCTTTCTTTGTAAGCTCATGTAGAGGCGCTGCAATGGAGCTAAAATCACGAACAAATCTGCGGTAGAAACCGGCAAGTCCAAGAAAGCTCCAAATTTGTGTGACCATCGTCGGCGTAGGCCACTCCCGAATGGCAGCAATCTTGCTGCTATCCACCTCAATGCCCTGTGGAGTAACAACATAACCAAGAAACGAGACACGTCGTGTACAAAAGATGCATTTTTCCATGTTAGCAAATAACTGGGCAGCACGCAATGCATCAAAAACAGCACTTAAATGTTCCAAATGCTCTTTCTTAGATTTGCTGTAAATAAGGATATCATCAAAATAAACAACCACAAACAATCCTATGAAGGGCCTTAGAACTTCATTCATCACTCGCATAAAAGTGCTGGGAGCATTAGTCAATCCAAACGGCATAACCAACCATTCATATAAACCAAATTTCGTTTTAAAAGCCGTTTTCCATTCATCACCCAGTTTCATTCTAATCTGGTGGTAACCACTACGCAAATCAATCTTAGTGAAAATAATGGCACCACTAAGCTCATCTAGTATATCATCAAGGCGTGGTATAGGATATCGATAACGAATAGTGATGTTATTAATAGCACGACAGTCTACACACATACGCCATGACCCATCTTTCTTGGGAACAAGTAACACAGGAACAGAGCAAGGGCTAAGAGACTCACGAATGTATCCCTTGTCAAGCAACGCCTGTACCTGGCGCTGAATCTCCTTCGTCTCATCCGGATTTGTACGGTACGGTGCGCGGTTCGGAAGTTGTGCGCCGGGAATGAGGTCGATCTGGTGCTCAATGCCATGAAGTGGTGGGAGACCCGGTGGTAAGTCTTTGGGAAAGACATCAGCGTACTCCTGCAAAAGGTTAGCAACCATAGGGGGAATAGCCAAAGATGGTGCATCATCAAGTTAAATGAGGACACTAGAGCATATAAGTGCATAGCATGGCAAATGAGCACCGTGTAGATCATCAAAATCAGCACGTGTAGCAAGTAAAACAGGAGCCTTCAACTTGATTTCAGAAGGAACAGAGGGCGATGGATCAAGTTGTTTAGCAGTTATAGCAGCTCGAGCAAGATCATCTTTAACAATTTGTTCAGGTGTCATTGGATGTATAATTATTTTCTGACCCTTAAAAATGAAAGAATAATGATTCGAACGACCATGATGCAAGCTATCAGTATCATATTGCCAAGGTCGACCAAGTAACAAAGAGCATGCTTCCATGGGAATAACATCACAATCAACAAAATCAGAATAAGCACCCATGGAGAAAGGAACGCGCACGGAACATGTGATTTTTATTTTACCACCATCATTAAGCCATTGAATGTGATATGGGTTTGGATGTTTACGAGTGGGTAACGATAACTTTTCGACCAGCATGGTACTCGCCAAATTGTTGCAACTGCCGCTGTCGATAATGATGCGAATTGACCGCTCCTGCACAACACCCTTTGTATGGAACAGAGTGTGTCGCTGATTCTTCTCGGGCAAAGCGACCTGTGTACTAAGAACACGCTGCACAACAAGACTTTCCTACCTATCAGCGTCGCCCGGGTTGACATGTACCTCCGCCTTAGCTGCATGGTCAGTGACAAGTAGTGCATGTTCAATTTCTTCAAAATCACTAGCGGAAGAGTACTCACCATCGTCACGAATGAGCAAAGTGCGCTTGTTTGGGCAGTCCCGAATCACATGGCCAAATCGTCTACAGCGATGACACCGAATATCCCGTGTACGACCTGTGGGTGGGGCAGTGCTGGCTGGTTTGGTCGTCTTCTCGCGTGGAGTAGTGGTGGACGTGGATGGCGCAGGGGGAACTGGTGCTGAGGTGGATGTCGAGCTTCGTCCTGCAAAAGGGTTAGAATATGGCTTCGAGCGGCGTCCCTGCACTTCACGTTCAGCTTTGCAAGCATATTCAAATAAAGTAGTCATATCATAATATTCCTTATAATCAAGTATATCTTGGATTTCGCGGTTTAAACCACCACAAAAACGTGCCATAGCAGCGTCGTTGTCCTCCAATATCCCACAACGAATCATACCTTTTTGTAACTCCTAGAAATAGTCCTCAACAGATTGAGAACCTTGCTGAAAACGCTACATTTTATTAAGCAAATCACGAGCATAATACGAAGGCACAAATCGATGTCGCATCGCAGCTTTCAACTGATCCCAAGTGGTTGGAATGGTAGTGGGATGTTTTATTTTAAACTCATGCCACCAAATTAAAGCAAAATCAGTAAATTCACTAATAGCAGCTTTAACCTGAGAATGTGCAGCAATATCATGGCATGAAAATTTTTGTTCAACCTCTAACTCCCAATCAAGATATGCAGCAGGATCATATTTGCCATTAAAAGGTGGAATTTTAAATTTAATCTTAGAAAATAAGTCATTAGGAGGATGACGAACCACACGGCGTGCACGACCACGGCGATCTCCATCGTCCCACTCAGTGTCACCGCCGTAGTCCTGCTCCATCTTTGTGGTCAACGCATCAAGGCGTGCCAGGATGGTGTCGAGTGTGGTGCGAGTCGCCGTTTGAGCAAGGTCAAGCTGGTTGAAACGCTCGGTCGTCGAAGTGACCGTTGAATCAAGCCGTTCATGCATCGTCCTAATGTCATCAGCAAGTCCATCAACTTGTCCCCTTACTTCCAGCAACTGGGCATCCACCGTGTCGTGTGCTCCTGCCATAGTTAGCGCAAACACCAAAACACCAAAAGAGAAGAAAAAAAACCAACGACAAAAACAGGGGTGTACTGCTCACAAGGCGCTCACACTAGTGCTGTTATCAAGTTCTTATCCGTTCTTACCAAGCCACAGTGGTGAACTGCAACCAACAGGTGGAACCGGTGAAAGATTGGATGAGCGATTGCCTGGAGAAACAGAAGCCTGCTCGTCGTAGAAATATGTGGAGTTCTGGGTAGGCTGCACTCAAGTCAATGATTAGCACAATCAAACAATAATGCAAAGTTGAATTATAGTGCAGAACACGAAACTATATTGCTGGCCACAAGTGCAAAGGACGGATGGAACTAGCAGAATGGCAGTACTGTAAATATTGTACTAGCGAGGCCACTAGTAGGAATCACAAGTGATTTTGTTTTTCTTTTTTGTATGATTTTTTTGATATTTTTCTCAGCACAAGAAGCAACAAAATAGGAGCTACACGAAGTTTCACCTAAAACAGTGATCAGATGTGGTCTACAGAAAATCAGGAAGTTCTCTGAAAAGCGTGCGAGAACTTTGACGAATTTTTTTCTTTATTTTCCTGAATTTTTTTGACAATTTTGTCAAAACCAAACAGACCGAAGGTGAGTTTGGCCGGCCTCAGAATGGTGTCAACTAGCTCCTGTAAAAATTTCAGATTTTTTGGACACCCGAGCGAAAAGTTATGCCCGGTTTAAGGAAGGTACCTCAAGTTATGTTTTAAAACGACCGGGATGAAACAACCGTATCCTTTCTCCTTCGTTGTTTTTGTTTCTGTTTTTTTTGACGTAACCAAAGGAGAAAAACAAGGAAACGATGTTGACTCGGTTTGTTTTTTTTCTGTTTTTTTCGTAACCGAAGGAGAAAAACAAGGAAACGAGGTTGACTCGGTTTGTTTTTTTTTTCTGTTTTTTTGTAACCGAAGGAGAAAAACAAGGAAACGGCCGTTGACTCGGTTTGTTTTTTCTGTTTTTTTTGACGTAACCGAAGGAGAAAAACAAGGAAACGATGTTGACTCGGTTTGTGGCGTGATCAAAAGGGAGATGGTGGCGGCGCTAGGGTTTGAATGGTGGAAGAACACAATGCAACCAGCAACAAATGATGCGAAAGCACACAAATTCAACAATGCAGATTATTGAAAGAAAGTGTGAGGCTCAAAAGGGTGCTGGGATAAGGTCTAACCTGAATTTTTATGTGGTTTTGTGGACTGTAGGAAAAAAAACACTCGATAAACTCACCGATCAACCTGGAGCTTTGATACCAATTGATGTAGCTGAGGTGCCCGATCTTTCGGCGAGTAGAGATAATTCCGATTTGGCGGAAGATGACCCTTGCAATCTGACTACGACGAGCTAGCCCAAGGCGCCAATGCAATCGCTGAACCAACTCCCTGTGGTTACCGACCTTGCTGATGCGAGATCGGCCTGATCACGAAGATCGTTTCCTGTGCGCAATCGAAGAACGAACAAGAAAAAGATGCGAGCAATCTAATCTATTACTCGAGGGTGGAGTTCTAAATACACGAAGATAGCGCAGATTTGCGCGTGTTCGAGAGTAGCTAAAGCTAACGTAAAACAAAACTCGAAAAATAAAGGAGGCGCAGCTCCTGGATAAATAGAGAGGGGGCGCAACCCCTAGGGGCGGCCAACCCTAGGTCGTCCATTATGGGCCGCAGTTGGGCTGGTCGTCTATTCTTCCGGGCCTTCGTTCTTTAACATCATGATGTAGTTCAATTCTCTTGCACGGGCCCGAGTCACTGGCCCAGGTGGAAGGGGTGGCGCCTGGATTGGGGAAGATGGTGCCTGAGCTGGAGAAAGTGCTGCTGGTGTAGATGTGCTCGTGTTGGTGTTGATGCCCTCATCATTTTGTAGCACCATCCGCAGATGTTCCTCATGATCACTATCATTCTTGGAATAAATAAGATTGTCGTCGATGAATACCACGACGAATCTACCAAGATACTCCATGAACACCTTGTTCATCAGATTCATGAAGTAGGATGGTGCATTAGTTAAGTCAAACGACATGATTGTGAACTCATATAGACCATATCGGGTAGAGAAAGTCGTCTTGGGAATATCAGATGGCCTAATCTTCATTTGGTGATAACCCGATCTGTGGTCAATCTTAGAGAACACCCTAGCACCTCTCATCTGATCAAATAAGTCTTCAATATGGAATAAAGGGTACTTGTTATTAATGGTGACATCATTAAGTGATCTATAGTCCACACACATCCTTTGCGGACCATCCTTCTTCTGTACGAACAGAACCGGTGCTCCCCAAGGTGAGGAACTCGGACGAATGTACCCTGCTTCTTGTAACTCCGTTAATTGTTTCTTAAGTTCTTTTAATTCTTCCACTGACATCCTATATGTTATTCTTGAAATAGGAGCGGTTCCAGGTAAGAGATCAATCACAAATTAAACTTCCCTATCTGGTGGCATTCAGGGTAACTCTTTAGGAAAGACATCTGGAAAGTCTCTAACCACACGAATGTTTCTACCCACAAATTTTCCATCCACTAGATATATGGCGAGTCTGGTAGAGGCGGTTATGGTAATCTTGACTTCAAACATTTCTCCTTTTGAGCTAGTGAGTTCTTCTGTTCACTTAGCACAGTGTATAACTGCCTTTGCTTTCCTTAACTAGGACATACCGAGTATCAGATCTATATTGCTTTCTTCTAATGCTATAGGTGTAGACCAAAATTCCCTTCCCATGATTGTCAGTGTTAATCTATGTGTCATATAGTTTGCTTCAACAGGCCCTTTAGGGGTAATTACTATCAGTGGTTTTTGCATAGTTTAAAGTGGTAATTCATTTGTGGTGGCATAGTGAGCAGAAATAAACGAATGCGTAGCTCCAGAATCAAATAATATGGCTACAGGAATTGAATTAATGTAAAACATACCAATAGCGATGTTAGCTCCATCAGCAGTAGCTTCGGCACTGACTTGGTTAACTCTGGCAATGCTGAATCCCTTGCCAAGTGTTGGAGTCTGTTGCTTGTTCTGAGCGGGTGTGTTAGGATTCCTCATCGGACAAGCATTTGCATAGTGCCCAACCTGACCACACTTGAAGCATGTGGTGTGATAGAGCTGGAGTGCCCGATCTTTCGGTGAGTGGAGATAATTCCGATTTGGTGGAAGTAGATCCTCACGATCCGACTACGACGAGCGATCCCGAAGCGCCAATGCAATGACTGAACCAACTTCCAATGGTTACTGACCTTGCTGATGCGAGATCGGCCTGATCACGAAGATCGTTTCCTGTGCGCAATCGAAGAACGAACAAGAAAAAGATGCGAGCAATCTTAATATCACTCGAGGTGGAGTTCTGAATCACATAGGACAGCACATATTTGTGCGTGTTCTGGGGTAGCTAAAGCTAGATGTAAAACAAAACTCGAAGAACAAAGGAGGCACAGCTCCTATATAAATAGAGAGAGGGGGCGCAGCCCCTCGGGGCGGCCAACCCTAGGTCGTCCACTATGGGCCGCAGTTGGGCTGGTCGTCTATTCTTCTAGGCCCTCATTCTTCAGTAGCATGACGAAGTTAAGATCTCTAGCACGGGCCCGAGTGATTGGCCCAGCTAATGAAGGAAGTGGCGCTTGATGTGGAGGTGCTGCTGGTGTAGTCGTACTCATAGTGATGTCCTCATCATCCTCCCCTTCTTGAAGTGAAGTCGTCCTCGACGGCAACTCCTAATCCTCGGCCATATATGGTTTCAAATCTGCAACATTAAAGCTAGTGGAAACACCAAATTCCGCAGGCAGGTCAAGGATATAAGCATTATCATTAATCTTTGTTAGCACCTTAAAAGGACCAGCAGCACGAGGCATTAATTTAGAACGACGCAAAGTAGGAAACCGATCCTTTCTCAAGTGCAACCAAACCATATCACCTGGCTCAAAAGTAACAAGTTTTCTTCCTTTACTACAAGCAATCTGATTTTTTGCATTAGTAGCAGCAATGTTTTGTTGAGTTTGTTCATGGAGGTTAATCATTTGTTCAACATGTGCAACAGCATCTATGTGTGGGGCGTCCGCATCATCAAGCGAAAACAAAGCAATAGGCGCCCTAGGAATGTA
Organism: Zea luxurians; assembly: GCA_029449295.1. Taxonomy (NCBI): domain Eukaryota; kingdom Viridiplantae; phylum Streptophyta; class Magnoliopsida; order Poales; family Poaceae; genus Zea; species Zea luxurians. The sequence goes on along the minus strand of JAOPSE010000005.1, from coordinate 2,380,138 downwards.
ACCATAAACAATTTGAAAAGGGCACATCTTTGTAGAAGAATGTGTTGCATGATTATAAGCAAACTCAACATGAGGCAAGCAATCCTCCCAACGTTTCAAATTTTTGTCTAAAACAACCCTAAGCATGGTAGACAAAGTTCGATTAACTACCTCAGTTTGACCATCAGTCTGAGGATGACAAGTGGTGCTAAACAGCAATTTAGTTCCCAATTTATTCCACAGAGATCTCCAAAAATGACTGAGAAACTTAGCATCACGATCCGAGACTATTGTATTGGGAATGCCGTGCAAACGAATAATCTCTCTAAAAAACAATTCAGCAACATTGCTAGCATCATCAGTCTTATGACAAGGTATGAAATGAGCCATTTTGGAGAATCGATCAACAACCACAAAAATGCTATCCCTCCCCTTCTTAGTTCTAGGCAATCCCAAAACAAAATCCATCGAAATATCAATCCAAGGGGAAGTAGGAACAGGCAAAGGCATATACAAACCATGGTTGTTCAATCGTGACTTAGCTTTCTAACAAGTAGTGCAGCATGCAACAAGGCGCTCAACATCAGCACGCATCCGAGGCCAAAAGAAGTGGGCAGCCAACACCTCATGTGTCTTGTAGACGCCAAAGTGCCCCATGAGACCGCCTCCATGCGCTTCCTGTAACAATAAAAGATGAACCGAGCTAGCTGGAACACACAGCTTGTTAGCGCGAAATAGGAACCCATCCTGTATGTGAAATTTGCCCCATGGTTTCCCAATAATACAATGGCCGAAAGCATCTTTAAAATCAGCATCGTCAACATATTGATCTTTCACAGTGTGCAAACCAAAGATTTTAAAATCTAACTGTGATAGCATGGTATAGCGACGAGACAAAGCATCAGCAATAACATTGTCCTTCCCGTTCTTGTGTTTAATAATGTAAGGAAAAGACTCAATGAATTCTACCCATTTAGCATGACGACGGTTCAGATTTGTTTGGGTGCGAATATGTTTTAAAGCCTCATGATCAGAATGAATTATGAACTCACGATGCCAAAGATAGTGCTGCCATGTATGCAAAGTGCGCACTAAAGCGTAAAGCTCCTTATCATAAGTAGAATATTTTAGACTAGCACCGCTTAATTTTTCACTAAAATAAGCAACTGGTTTTCCTTCTTGTAACAAAACAGCACCTAGCCCAATACCGCTAGCATCGCATTCAAGCTCAAACACTTTATTAAAATCAGGCAATTGCAATAGGGGAGCTTGGGTTAACTTATCTTTCAAAGTGCTGAACGCTTCCTCCTGCGAATCACTCCAAGCAAATGGCACATCTTTCTTTGTAAGCTCATCTAGAGGCGCTGCAATGGAGCTAAAATCACGAACAAATCTACGGTAGAAACCGGCAAGTCCAAGAAAGCTCCGAATTTGTGTGATCGTCGTCGGTGTAGGCCACTCCCGAATGGCAGCAATCTTGCTACTATCCACCTCAATGCCCTGTGGAGTAACAACATAACCAAGAAACGAGACACGTCGTGTACAAAAGATGCATTTTCCATGTTAGCAAATAACTGGGCAGCACGCAATGCATCAAAAACAGCACTTAAATGTTCCAAATGCTCTTTCTTAGATTTGCTGTAAATAAGGATATCATCAAACTAAACAACCACAAACAATCCTATGAAGGGCCTTAGAACTTCATTCATCACTCGCATAAAAGTGCTGGGAGCATTAGTCAATCCAAATGACATAACCAACCATTCATATAAACCAAATTTCGTTTTAAAAGCCGTTTTCCATTCATCACCCAGTTTCATTCTAATCTGGTGGTAACCACTACGCAAATCAATCTTAGTGAAAATAATGGCACAACTAAGCTCATCTAGAATATCATCAAGGCGTGGTATAGGATATCGATAACGAATAGTGATGTTATTAATAGCACGACAGTCTACACACATACGCCATGACCCATCTTTCTTGGGAACAAGTAACACAGGAACAGAGCAAGGGCTAAGAGACTCACGAATGTATCCCTTGTCAAGCAACGCCTGTACCTGGCACTAAATCTCCTTCGTCTCATCCGGATTTGTACGGTACGGTGCGCGGTTCGAAAGCTGTGCGCCGGGAATGAGGTCGACCTGGTGCTCAATGCCACAAAGTGGTGGGAGACCCGGTGGTAAGTCTTTGGGAAAGACATCAGCGTACTCCTGCAAAAGGTTAGCAACCATAGGGGGAATAGCCAAAGATGGTGCATCATCAAGTGAAATGAGGACACTAGAGCATACAAGTGCATAGCATGGCAAATGAGCACCGTGTAGATAATCAAAATCAGCACGTGTAGCAAGTAAAACAGGAGCCTTTAACTTGATTTCAGAAGGAACAGAGGGCGATGGATCAAGTTGTTTAGCAGTTACAGCAGCTCGGGCAAGATCATCTTTAACAATTTGTTCAGGGGTCATTGGATGTATAATTATTTTCTGACCCTTAAAAATGAAAGAATAATGATTCGAATGACCATGATGCAAGCTATCAGTATCATATTGCCAAGGTCGACCAAGTAACAAAGAGCATGCTTCCATGGGAATAATATCACAATCAACAAAATCAGAATAAGCACCCATGGAGAAAGGAACACGCACGGAACGCGTGATTTTTATTTTACCACCATCATTAAGCCATTGAATGTGATATGGATTTGGATGCTTACGAGTGGGTAACGACAACTTTTCGACCAACATGGTACTCGCCAAATTGTTGCAACTGCCGCTGTCGATAATGATGCGAATTGACCGCTCCTGCACAACACCCTTTGTATGGAACAGAGTGTGTCGCTGATTCTTCTCGGGCAAAGCGACCTGTGTACTAAGAACACGCTGCACAACAAGACTTTCATACCTATCAGCGTCGCCCGGGTTGACATGTACCTCCGCCTGAGCTGCATGGTTAGTGGCAAGTAGTGCAAGTTCAATTTCTTCAGAATCACTAGCGGAAGAGTACTCACCATCGTCACGAATGAGCAAAGTGCGCTTGTTTGGGCAGTCTCGAATCACATGGCCAAATCCTCTACAACGATGACACTGAATATCCCGTGTACGACCTATGGGTGGGGCAGTGCTGGCTGGTTTGGTCATCTTCTCGCGTGGAGTAGTGGTGGACATGGATGGCGCAGGGGGAACTGGTGCTGAGGTGGATGTCGAGCTTCGTCCTGCAAAAGGGTTAGAATATGTCTTCGAGCAGCGTCCCTGCACTTCACGTTCAACTTTGCAAGCATATTCAAATAAAGTAGTCATATCATAATATTCCTTATAATCAAGTATATCCTGGATTTCGCGGTTTAAACCACCACGAAAACGTGCCATAGCAGCGTCGTTGTCCTCCAATATCCCACAACGAATCATACCTTTTTGTAACTCCTGGAAATAGTCCTCAACAGATTGAGAACCTTGCTGAAAACGCTGCATTTTATTAAGCAAATCACGAGCATAATACGAAGGCACAAATCGATGTCGCATCGCAGCTTTCAACTGATCCCAAGTGGTTGGAATGGCAGTGGGATGTTTCATTTTATACTCACGCCACCAAATTAAAGCAAAATCAATAAATTCACTAATAGCAGCTTTAACCTGAGAATGTGCAGCAATATCATGGCATGAAAATTTTTGTTCAACCTCTAACTCCCAATCAAGATATGCAGCAGGATCATATTTGCCATCAAAAGGTGGAATTTTAAATTTAATCTTAGAATATAAGTCATTAGGGGATGACGAACCACACGGCGTGCACGACCACGGCGATCTCCATCGTCCTGCTCAGTGTCACCGCCGTAGTCCAGCTCCATCTTTGTGGTCAACGCATCAAGGCGTGCCAGGATGGTGTCGAGTGTGGTGCGAGTCGCCGTTTGAGCAAGGTCAAGCTGGTTGAAACGCTCGGTCGTCGAAGTGACCGTTGAATCAAGCCGTTCATGCATCGTCCTAATGTCAGCAGCAAGTCCATCAACTTGTCCCCTTACTTCCAGCAACTGGGCATCCACCGTGTCGTGTGCTCCTGCCATAGTTAGCGCAAACACCAAAACACCAAAAGGAGAAAAACCGACGACAATAGGGAAATGGTGGTGACAACTCGCTCAATGAAATGCTGTTATCAAATTCTTATCCGTTCTTACCAAGCCACAGTGGTGAACAGCAACCAACAGGTGGAACCGGTGAAAGATTGGATGAGCGATTGCCTGGAGAAACAGAAACCTTCTCGTCGTAGAAATATGTGGAGTTTTGGGTAGGCTGCACTCAAGTCAAGGATTAGCACGATCAAACAATAATGCAAAGTTGAATTATAGTGCAAAACACGAAACTATATTGCTGGCCACAAGTGCAAAGACGGATGGAACTAGCAGAATGGCAGTACCGTAAATATTGTACTAGCGAGGCCAAAAAGGCACTAGTAGGAATCACAGGTGATTTTGTTTTTCTTTTTTTGTATGATTTTTTTGATATTTTTCTCAGCACAAGGAGCAACAAACTAGGAGCTACACGAAATTTCACCTCAAACAGAGTTCAGATGTGGTCTACAGAAAATCAGGAAGTTCTCTAAAAAGCGTGCGAGAACTTTGACAGATTTTTTTTCTTTATTTTCCTGAATTTTTTTGACAATTTTGTCGAAACGGTTTGCCAGCCTCAGAATGGTGCCAACAAGCTCCTGTAAAAATTTCAGATTTTTTGAACAACCGAGCGAAAAGTTATGCCCGGTTTAAGGAAGGTATGTTTAAAACGACCGAGATGAGACAACCGCTTTGTATCCTTTCTCCTTCATTTTCTTTTTTTTTTGTTTCTGTTTTTTTTGACGTAACCGAAGGAGAAAAACAAGGAAGCGGCGCGCTAGGGTTTGATGTAACCGAAGGAGAAAAATAAGGAAGATGGTTGCGGCGCGCTAGGGTTTGATGTAACCGAAGGAGAAAAACAAGGAAGAAAGAAGGATGGTGAGAAAAAACACAATGCGACCAGCAACAAATGACGCGAAAGCACACAAATTCAACAATGCAGATTATTGAAAGAAGGTGCGAGGCTCAAAAGGGTGCTGGTATAAGGTCTAAACTGAATTTTTATGTGGTTTTGTGGACTGTAGGAGAAAAAAACACTCAATAAACTCACCGATCAACCTGGAAATCTGATACCACTTGATAGAGCTGGAGTGCCCGATCTTTCGGTGAGTGGAGATAATTCCGATTTGGTGGAAGTAGACCCTCACGATCCGACTACGACGAGCGATCCCGAAGCGCCAAGGCAATCGCTGAACCAACTTCCAATGGTTACCGACCTTGCTGATGCGAGATCGGCCTGATCACGAAGATCGTTTCCTGTGCGCAATCGAAGAACGAACAAGAAAAAGATGCGAGCAATCTTAATATCACTCGAGGTGGAGTTCTGAATCACAGAGGACAACACGTATTTGTGCGTGTTCTGGGGTAGCTAAAGCTAGATGTAAAACAAAACTCGAAGAACAAAGGAGGCGCAACTCCTATATAAATAGAGAGAGGGGGCGCAGCCCCTAAGGGCGGCCAACCCTAGGTCGTCCACTATGGGCCGCAGTTGGGTTGGTCGTCTATTCTTCTGGGCCCTCATTCTTTAGTAGCATGATGAAGTTAAGATCTCTGGCACGGCCCTGAGTGATTGGCCCAGCTAATGAAGGAAGTGACGCTTGATGTGGAGGTGCTGCTGGTGTTGTCGTACTCATAGTGATGTCCTCATCATGGTGTCGGTACTCTGTCCTGCAGGTCTCGTCGGGGTGCCAGTGTGGGGCAGCCTGACGAGTGTGTGGAATCTGTGGAATCCCCTGTGGTGCATATTGAGCAGGGCGCAGTCCTCCTCCTGGATGAGCTAGTGTACGCTGGGGCAGAATATGGCGAAGACGAATGCTGTTGCTCCCCTGCCCCTAGGTAATGGCCATCCTGTTCATTTCCCCCACTTGAACACGCTTGTGTTCAATAGCTAGAGCCTTGTCTGGGAGCCTCTGGAATGACAGAAAAGTGTGAGCAACTAGTGAATATTGAAGTGGTCCGTTAAGTCCCTCCATTAAGTGCTCCTACTTTCTTTCATCATCTGCCACTTCATCTGGAGCATACCATGATAGCTGAATAAATTTGTCACGGTACTCACTGACTAACATAGTGCCTTGCTTCAGTGATAGAAACTCTTTCTTATTTATCTTCATCAGTCCAGCAGGAATGTGGTAGTTTCTAAACTGTGTAGTGAATTCTACCCAGGTTATAGTATTGGCAGCATCATGGGCAGCAGTGTAAGAATCCCACCAATCAGCAGCGGGTCCAGTAAGACGACCAGAAGCATAAAGCACCTTCTCCCGGTTAGAGCATTGGGTGATATTCAACATCTTCTCCACTGATTTTAACCAATCATCAGCATGTAATGGATCTAGAGAGCTGGCAAATGTAGGAGGCTTGTGGCTCATGAACTCTCGGTACTTGTCCCGGGGTGGAACTGGTGGTGGTGGTGGAGGCATTGGGGGTTGTTGTTGTTGCAACATTCTCTCTTGCCTCATTTCCTCCCGCATATCTTGCCTCTCCTGGCGCATCTCTTGATGTTCCTATCGCATCTGAGCTTGCATATCCGTCATAGTATTCTCCATATGTTGCAGCATCTGCATCTGACCTTCAATCACTAGATCTGTCCCGGCTGGTGGTGGATTTGGAGGATTCATCTCTGTTTGATGTTGTCTAACAATCCTCCGTGCCTGCCCCCAACATATTTGGCAACTACCTTGCCGGATTTGTTAGTTAAAACATAAGATGCATCAAAGGTTTTAAATGAAATGTTAGAATCATTTGATGCCTTAGGAGTTTTCTTCTTAGGCAATTTTGCATGAGTTGATTGCCTAGAACTAGATGTTTCACTCTTATACATAAAAGCATGATTAGGGCCAGAGTGAGACTTCCTAGAATGAATTCTCCTAATTTTGCTCTCGGGATAACCGGCAGGGTACAAAATGTAACCCTCGTTATCCTGAGGCATGGGAACCTTGCCCTTTACAAAGTTAGACAATTTTTAGGAGGGGCATTAAGTTTGACATTGTCTCCCTTTTGGAAGCCAATGCCATCCTTGATGCCAGGGTGTCTCCCACTATAGAGCATGCTTCTAGCAAATTTAAAATTTTCATTTTCTAAGTCATGCTCAGCAATTTTAGCACCTAATTTTTCTATATGATCATTTTGTTGTTTAATTAAAGCCATATGATCATGAATAGCATCAATGTTAATATCTCTACATCTAGTGCAAATAGTGACATGCTCAATGGTAGATGTTGAGGGTTTGCAAGAATTAAGTTCAACAATCTTAGCACATAAAATATCATTGTTATCTCTAAGATCGGAAATGGAAGCATTGCAAACATCTAATTCTTTAGCCTTGGCAATTAATTTTTCATTTTCAATCTTAAGGCTAGCAAGAGAGACATTCAATTCTTCAATCTTAGCAAGCAAGTTAACATTATCATCTCTAAGATTGGGAATTGAAACATCACAAATATTAGAATCAACCTTAGCAATTAATTTAGCATTTTCATTTCTAAGCTTAGCAATAGTGTCATGGCAAGTGCTTAGCTCACTAGATAATTTTTCACATTTTTCTACTTCTAGAGCATAAGCATTCTTAACCTTAACATGCTTCTTGTTTTCTTTAATTAGGAAGTCCTCTTGAGAGTCCAAGAGATCATCCTTCTCATGAATAGCACTAATTAATTCATTTAGTTTTTCCTTTTGTTGCATGCTTAGGTTGGCAAAAAGAGTGCGCAAGTTATCCTCCTCATTTTCACTAGAATTATCTTCATCACTAGAGGAAGCATATTTAGTGGAGGATCTTGATTTTACCTTCTTCCTTTTGCCGTCCTTTGCCATGAGGCACTTGTGGCCGACATTGGGGAAGAGGAGCCCCTTGGTGACGGCGATGTTGGAGGCGTCCTCGTCGGAGGAGTCGCTGGAGCTCTCGTCGGAGTCCCATTCGCGACACACATGCGCATCGCCGCCTTTCTTCTTGTGGTACCTTTTCTTTTCTCTCCTCTTTCCCTTCTTGTCGTCGCCCCTGTCACTGTCACTAGATAGTGGACATTTTGCAATAAAATGACCGGGCTTACCACATTTGTAGCAAACTTTCTTGGAGCGGGGCTTGTAATCCTTCCCCCTCCTTTGCTTGAGGATTTAGCGGAAGCTCTTGATGATGAGCGCCATCTCCTCATTGTCGAGCTTAGAGGCGTCGATGGGTTGTCTACTTGATGTAGACTCTTCCTTCTCCTCCTCCGTCGCCTTGAATGCGACCGGTTGTGCTTCGGGCGTGGAGGGGCCATCTAGCTCGATGATTTTCTTTGAGCCTTTGATCATCAACTCAAAGCTTACAAAATTCCCTATTACTTCCTCGGGAGACATTAGTGTATATCCAGGATTACCTCGAATTAATTGAACTTGCGTAGGATTAAGAAAAACGAGGGATCTTAGAATAACCTTGACCATTTCATGGTCATCCCATTTGGTGCTCCCGAGGTTGCACACTTGGTTCACCAAGGTCTTCAAACGGTTGTACATGGCTTGAGGGTCCTCGCCTTGGTTGAGTCAGAACCGACCGAGCTCCCCCTCGATCGTCTCCCGCTTGGTGATTTTAGTCACCTCATCTCCTTCGTGCGCGGTCTTGAGTACGTCCCAAATCTCCTTGGTGCTCTTTAGGCCTTGCACCTTGTTATATTCCTCTCGACTTAGAGAGGCGAGGAGTATAGTGGTGGCTTGAGAGTTGAAGTGTCGGATTTGGGCAACCTCGTCCGAATCATAGTCTTCATCCCCCGGTGATGGTACCTATACTCCAATCTCAACAACATCCCAAATGCTAGTGTGGAGTGAGGTTAGATGATGCCTCATTTTATCACTCCACATATTATAATCTTCACCATCAAACATAGCGGTTTGCCTAATGGGACGGAAAGTAAAGGAGTACGTTTGGAAATGCGAGGGTAACGAAGGGGAATCTTACTAAACTTCTTGAGCTCATGGCGCTTAGAAGTTACGGACGGCGTGTCGGAGCCGGAGGTGGATGGCGACGAAGAGTCGGTCTCGTAGTAGACCACCTTCCTCATCTTCTTCTTCTTGTCACCGCTCTGACCCGACTTGTTGTGTGAAGGGGATCCCTTCACCTTGTTGGCGGACTCCCTGGATGGAGCCTTCCCATGGCTTGTAGCGGGCTTCTCGCCGGTCATCATCTCCTTCTTGGCGTGATCTCCCGACATCACTTCGAGCGGTTAAGCTCTAATGAAGCACCGGGCTCTGATACCAATTGAAAGTCGCCTAGAGGGGGGGTGAATAGGGCGAATCTGAAATTTATAAACTTAAGCACAACTACAAGCCAGATTAGCGATAGAAATATAAACGAGTCCGAGAGAGAGGGCACAAAACAAATCGTGAGCGAATAAAGAGCGAGACACGATGATTTGTTTTACCGAGGTTCGGTTCTTGCAAACCTACTCCCCGTTGAGGTGGTCACAAAGACCGGGTCTCTTTCAACCCTTTCCCTCTCTCAAATGGTCACCTAGACCGAGTGAGCTTCTCTTCTCAATCAAACGGAACACAAAGTTCCCACAAGGACCACCACACAATTGGTGTCTCTTGCCTTGGTTACAATTGAGTTTGATCACAAGAAGAATGAGAAAGAAAAGAAGCAATCCAAGCGCAAGAGCTCAAATGAATACAACAAATCTCTCTCTCTAATCACTAAAGTTTTGTGTGGAGTTGGGAGAGGATTTGATCTCTTTGGTGTGTCTTGTATTGAATGCTATAGCTCTTGTAAGGTGTAAAAGTGTAGAAACTTGGATTCCTTGAATGTGGGGTGGTTGGGGTATTTATAGCCCCAACCACCAAAAATGGCCGTTGGAAGGCTGCTGTCGCATGGCGCACCGGACAGTCCGGTGCGCCACCAGACATTGTCCGGTGCGCCAGCCACATCAGCAGACCGTTGGGGTTCGACCGTTGGAGCTCTGACTTGTGGGGCCTCTCGGCTGTCCGGTGGTGCACCGGACAGATCCTGTAGACTGTCCGGTGCACCAACTGCGCGTGCTCTGTCCTCTGCGCGCGCAGGCACACATTAAATGCGTTGCCGTCAACCGTTGCGCGTGAAGTAGCCGTTGCTCCGCTGGCACACCGGACAGTCCAGTGTGGCACCGGACAGTCCGGTGAATTATAGCAGAGCGCCCTCTAATTTTCCCGAAGGTAGCGAGTTCAGCGTCGAGTGCCCTGGTGCACCGGACACTGTCCCGTGGCACACCGTGTTAGAAATATGCCCTAGAGATAATCATAGAGATGTGCATATTTCTTTGTATCCTTGATATATATATTGCTTAATTGAATATCCATGGAAGGCACCTTGTATTGATTAGCAATTATGTGAATTGTTTGTGAGATTCTTTACTTATATGGTTATTCTAAATGATGTCCCTAGTCAGAGTCGATGACTAGCACATGTATTAGTTGATGACTACATTTCACAAGTCATGAACATGGAGATGTTAAACTAATAATGTGGGCGCATGTATGACATGAGGCTGGACCGACCCAACGTGAGATATTGTAATATAGTTCTCTTTTTGCAACATGAATATTGTATCCTTAGACCTGAGATTGTCGCATGTTCTCAAGATGTGAATTGACTTACTTAGGGACTATCAAACGCTATTTCGTAACTGGGTAGTTATAAAGGTAGTTTTGGGTTTGTTAGGAAGCATGCTGTGAGGCATGGTCAGTCAAGATGGAATTTGTCCCTCTCTTTGTGAGAGAGATATCTCTGGGCCCCTCGAGTGATTGGATCAAGAAATGCATGGTCGTGCTAGGGTTAAGAGTTAACCATTGAAAGGATTCCAATTCACAGTATCGAGAAAGAGAGGTCAGCTTAGAGCCAGACCAAATATCGTGAGACAAAGGGAACAACATGTACGTAATGTTGCAATGGTTCGTCTGATATGATCTTTACGTGCGCATAGGAGTTGACATGTCTTGCTAGAGGCCGCTGTCAATTATTGGCCCAAGTAAGAGTACTCGGGCTATGTCTATTTGTACGTGAACCTATAGGGTCACACACTTAAGGGGAAGAAAGCCTAACTCGGATTAGATCCGTAATTAGACTGGGCTTTAGGGTTACTGATGGGCCTCCGTGTCAGAAGCCCACCATAACGCCTATATAATGAGGGGCGGGGGCGCGGTTAGGCTTAACCTAATTCGCCACCAGCAAATGAGTAGCCGCTCGCCTCTCGCCCTCGCCAAGCCACCGTCGCGAACCTAGCAGTTCGGTACGCGGTGCTTCCTCCCTGTACGTGTGGATACCTCGGAGGTGCTGCATCTGGAGCACTAGGACGAACCGTGCGAGGACGTGAAGGACGCCGACGACTGCACGGCACTGCTCGACGCGTTCGTCTACATCGAGACGTCTTCCGCTGCTCTGCGCGTCTAGTGGTAACTCCATGACCTATAACCGCAATAGTTCTTGGTTTTATGGGGTTGAAAATTTTGTTTTGCGCTAGCGTAGCCTCCCCGTAATCCAACACACCGGACAGTCCGGTGCGCCAGACCAGGGTGCCTTTGGGTTGTCTTTTGCTCTCTTTGTTTGAACCCTTTCTTAGTCTTTTTATTGGCTTTGTTGTGAACCTTTGGCACCTATAAAACTTATAGACTAGAGCAAACTAGTTAGTCCAATTATTTGTGTTGGGTAATTCAACCACCAAAATCAATTAGGAAAAAGGTGTAAGCCTAATTCCCTTTCAGCGCTCGACACCCTGCTGCGCTAGGCACTCGACCGGCGCACTTGGTCTATTGAGTATCGCTGTGTTGTCTTCCAGCATAGTTGCGGGGTTTACCCGGACTGCTGGGAGGCGACTTGTTTGGTGCGCCGTCCGAAGAACAGTCTCCGAGGTGCGGAGGTCTGCTCAGAGCACTACTCTATTTCTGAGCGGGACTCAGCTGAGGCGGCCATGCAAGATGCCGCACGGCGTGCGCTTTCGCACTACTGCTCAGTGCTCGGTGGGGTAGCCGATGGTCTTAACCTGAAGTATTATCCCCGCCAACCATTTGGCAGCACAGGAGGTGTGGTTGCTTCGGGCTTCATGCAGTGTTTCCTGATTGACGTCCAGTGGCTGCAGTGCAGCCCCCAACACTGAAGCCTTCTTCGACGGCATGACGAAGGTCACAGCTTGCCGAAGGTGATCGAATGAGTTCACCGGCGGTGGGCGCCAATGTTGGGGACTTGTTCTCAGATGCTATGAGATAAGAACAAGGCAACACAAAATATTAATGGTTAAAGACCTTCGTCCTTCGAAACATTATCTCCCTTAGGATGTAATGATCTTCAGACGAAGGTTATGAAGGACGTACCTTCATCATCTCAATACATAATAGTGAAAGTAGAAGCATATGAAACATGGAAGATAACACAGGTAATCATATGACATCATTAGGATATTTTTATTATATCATCATGAATAAACATGAACAATATTGAATTACATTTGTACCTTTGGCTTGACAGAAGGTGAAAATCCAGGAACAGTACGATGCCACTGTTCGTGTGAGCGAATACAAGTCAGCGTGAACAATATGGTGCCACTGTTCATCTATTTATAGGCACAGGACGCAGCCTGTATAAAATTACATCCATGCCCTTTATGTTTACTATTGACTTGAGGACAATCTATCGAGGACTAGATAGCCTTTTCCTCTTTAAGTCGGTTTCATTTTCCGTCGCTAAGCCGAAGCTTCTCTACGAGTAGCTTCAGAACTGGTTCAACCTTCTCCCAGACCATGCTTTTCATATCGTGTACAACTTCATTCCGAGACCCCACATTGGGTTTTTACATTGTGAATGTATCAAACTTGGAAAACATGTTAGTTGTGTTTTTGAGGACCTTCGGAAGACAAAGGCCCCCACATTGGGTTATGGCGAGTTTTTTATTTGCTTATTTCCACGGTTTAAACTTGAGCCGAATTTATTCCTAGCTTTTATCTTACCAAAAATCAAATGCAACAGTGGATAAATATCAGCACGTATGCACACTTGCTTTGTTTATTCAACTATTAATTGCTTTAATCCATTTTTAGATTTATTGGGGTGTTAAAAAAATTCACAAGATTCCATAAGATAATACCACAAGGGTAATTTTATTCTCATAATATTTGGGTCTTACAGATCCTACCCCCTTAACAGAAATCTCGTCCTCGAGATTTGTAAGAAAAGGGATACATAAGGATTGGTTTGTAATTCATCTTTTAATCTATAATTGGTTCAAAAATCCAGAGTCTCAAAAAAAATTTATAGTCAATAGTGGTTGATTAGGAGAGCATAGGTATCTAGCTACTTATTATGTAGGATATAAGCTGGACAGGTTGAGGCAAGAAAGATTATGGCAAGGAAAATACTTCGTTCAAAATGTTTATGTCTTGATTCATTTCGAGATTTGCTTTGACTGTTATATCCTTCCTTGTTGATGTTGATCTTTTCTTCTTCAGTCTTAGTCTCATTGATTCGAGGTTAGTGTATATTATCGGAGTTGGAGAATATGGTTAAGGTAGATATGGGTGAGATAGACTACATGATGTAGGTTAAAATCTTGTTTGATGTTTGGTGGGGATAGATAGATTATACAATCCATCATGACTCTATTGGTTCGATCTTCTGCTCATGGTTGAGTTGGTCTAATGTACTAAGTTAAGTTATCACCTGGCTAGTAGGGTCTAATCTCTTCTATCAGTATCACTGATCTGTTTTAGTCGACAACATTAGATTAGATCATATTAGATTCTATAATCATATTTTAAGAATATCATTTAGTTAAGCATATCAAGCTAACTTTATCTTTACGAAGTTCTAGTATATTTTTATCTAAGTGGAACTTCCAATTAGTATATATATTTTATACACCTAAAATTTTTATGCCATTAACAGGTGTGGCATAGAAAACAAGGGTACATCATGTTTTAGCTATTTGTGAGTGTAGAGAAGATTTGAGGTAAAAGAAAGTTAGGTAAGGAAGACTTTTATTCTGGGTGGTGGATCTTGATTCATCTGAGGATCTGTTTCTACTCATATTCTTCATTGCCGAAGTTAACCTTCTTCTTGGGTCTGATCGATCGTGGTGTTGGATGCCATTATCCGAGTTGGGATAACAATTGCAGGTACATGGGGTAGGTAGATTAAATAGAGTTTTACTTTGCTTTTGGGATAGATGGGTTTGGTAACCTATAACATAGGTTAGGTCGGGGTTTCACGGACAAGTGGGTCTAAGCCACCCGTTTAGGTTTAAAACCCATTTATAAGAATATGGTTTAGTTAATACTTGTAACATAGATTAGACCATATTAGATTAGATAGGGTCTAGATTAGATTGGATATAACTGGATTAAACTTAGTTTAAGTTAGATAAATTTACCAGGGCAGAATAGATATTATTGGGATATGACGGATCATATGATGTAGGTAAGTCAGAGTCTTTGTTAAGTTAAAACAGAGGGGTTATGCAACTATCGGGTGGTTAAGGTAGTTGCATAAGACCAAGTTGGACTAAGACTCCAGTTTAGATTAAAACATATTAATAAGAGTAGGATCCAATCTTATTTTACCAGTATTATCTAACATGTTTGTTACACTATTGGGAGAAAAGCAAAGTGGTGGGGATAAGTATGCTTATTAAGACAAGACGAATTTATAAGAATAAGATAGAATCTTTTCGTTATGAGATGGATCTATTAAGATAAGAGAATCTTGTAAGATGAGATGGATCTATTAAGATAAGAGAGAATCTTGTGAGATGAGATGGAGCTATATGAAATAGATACACTTTAATGGAGGATAATCTAAGTTGTTTAGTTATCTCATGAATTCTATTTATGTCTATATGTATATGCAGATGTAATGGTGGACATTACTCCACAACTAATCATACTCAATCAAAGATCCAAATTAGACAGGTATCATAAGAACAAACACTCAAGCGTATAGATACCTATAAAAATAGTTTTGTTTTTATTCCTAAGAGTAGGTCTCCTATTCCTAAAGGTCACTTTAGGCACAGATTTCAAAGTGTGAAATCCACATTTGTCTTTTAGAAAGAACAGGTAAGAATAATCAGAGTAAAGCGGAAATAGATGAGAAAAGGTTAAGATAAGTTTAGAAAAGAATCAGATTAAGGTAAGTAGGTAAGGGTCTGTCCATTTCTATCTAGGTTTCGTCCTATAGTCAACATTTCCTCTGATACCACTTCTGTCACACTCGGATTTAAGGGACAAAGCCGGGTGCATCTCATACATGCGCCAAAGAAGACAACATATATAATAACAGAGTGTATAGAGATAAATGTCACAATAATCAGAGTATTTATTACATAGCGGAAGTCTTACAAAATAAAAGATAAATATAAAAGGATCAAAAATCCATCCTTGGCGACAGAAAGTCAACTGGGAGACACCACCTAGATCGAATCAAACTCCTCGTTGTGTGGCTCCTCTCGAACCACCTGTTCTTCTCCTGTGGGGGGTGTGAGACAGCAAGGGTGAGCTCACACATGTTCATCGCTCAACAAGTTGTGGGGAATAATGTGGCATGAACTCACCAAAGGTGGGAGTTCATGTGATGTGTAAAGCTGATCAACAATAGGGGTTAAAGCTGAGCATTGCTTTTAATAAGTTGGTCAAATTTTATTAGCAATTACTAGATGTAAGTAAATACCAAATCATAATAAATAATAATAGAACAAAATTAATAATAAATCACATGCAATGCATTTGACAAATTGAATTTAAGTTCCATAAATTAATCATGCGAGAGTCCTGAGCTGCTCATGACCGTGAGCTCGGCTAGTATACCAGTTTTACACTCTGCAGAGGTTGTACCCTGTACCCACAAGTCGTGTATCCCATGTCGCCAGGGTTTGCAAAGCCCTTAGACACTACCAAGGTGAATGGCTAGGGATCCACTACGAGGCCTTTACAAAGTTCCACTAGCTTCCGAAAACCTGCTACAGTTATGGGAAGAGCACTTGCAAGAATCCCCCGTCTGACCGCCATCGCAGTAAAATCAACCCGAGAACCTCCTTGCATGCAACTCCCCTACTTCCCTTGCCCCTTTTGGGTAAGGTAGTATTCCACTAGCTTTCCTAATTAGTTAGCCAAGGGCGTCCCATTCCACCCTTGTGGTGGCACATGTTTCTCAAGTTAAGCTCCATGTTCCAATTAAAAATATAATGATGTTTACATGCACATAAATAACATAACAAAATAATTGGAACATGGACATAATGTAGTATTAATCCCAAAACCATATAAAGCAATAGCAAAAACTACCCATGTGATTCAGGGGTAAACAAGGTAAACATGATAAACAGACTAGGATGACATATTGGGTCCCATCAAAATTAAACCTATGCATTGAATAGTGATAATAAAGAATATTATTGGGTAACAAAAGTGGATCAAGGGCACAACTTGCCTGGGACTTGAGATTTTAGGTACCAGGATGATCTTCAGATTACTCGTAACCTCGCTGCTAGTCGTAGCAATACAAACAAACATGGTATAGACAAAATTAACATCACACCAAACATAAGAACAAACTGCATAATAATAATCTACGCGTCGATACGAGATCGTGGGTTTGAGAATCGCTAGATTTGGAGTTACAGTTAAGGAGTTATGATTTATGGAAGATCTATGTAATTAAATATTAAATTATATTATAAATTTATTATTATACAGTATATGAGGAAATATATCCTGAATTACTAATCCAACTTTAATTTAGATTATAACTTGATTAGGGATTATATCTTAATTGACTCATAAGTATGGACATGATAGCTTTGATTTAGAAGAGTTACTCTAGTAGACATAGGATAAATAAATATCTTGCTATAAAGGTACGCAACATGGTATAATTAATGTTGTTACTGCATAGTAAATATTTATACGAAACTAACGCAACTGGAATGAGTCAATTCGGAATTAAAACGAAGGAGTTATGAATAATTCAAGTGAATAATTTTAATCCAAATTTCATGGCTAAACAGAGTTACCAGGTGATAGACAATATTAATACAAAATTATTGCACCAGAGTCTGGGGGGGTTTCCTGGCGAAATATTGAGCCGTAGGTCCTGGTCGAAGACCTTTGATCATGGCCTCAATGACGATTTCATTGGGCACTATAGGCGCTTGTGCTCTCAGACGCAAGAACCTTCAGACATACGCCTAGAGGTATTCTTCGTGATCTTGCGTGCACTGGAACAAAGCTTGAGCAGTAACCGGCTTCGTCTGAAACCCTTGGAAACTAGTGATCAGCATGTGCTTCAGCTTCCGCCAGGATGTGATTGTTCCTGGTCGAACAGAGGAGTATCGGGTTTGCGTAACATTCTTGACTGCCATGACAAAGGATTTCGCCATGACTGCGGTATTGCCCCCATACGAGGATATGGTTGATTCGTAGCTCATCAGAAACTGCTTCGGATCTGAGTGCCCATCATACATGGGGAGTTGGGGTGGCTTATATGATGGCGGCCATGGGGTAGCCTGCTGTTCTGCTAACAGAGGAGAAGCATCATCAAAAGCAAAATTTCCATAATGGAAATCATCATACCATTCATCATCATCGTAGGAATTGTCCTAACGAAGCTCTCTGCGTTGAGGTCTTCGGTCCTGGTCATCTTGAGTGAGATGCGCATTGACTCATAAGTATGGACATGATAGCTTTGATTTAGAAGAGTTACTCTAGTAGACATGTGATAAATAAATATCTAGCTATAAAGGTATGCAATATGGTATAACTAATGTTGTTACTGCGTAGTAAATATTTATCCGAAACTAACGCAACTGGAATGAGTCAATTCGGAATTAAAACAAAGGAGTTATGAATTTTCGAAGTTATTAAATGCTTAGTATAAAATAATTCAAGTGAATAATTTTAATCCAAATTTCGTGGCTAAACAGAGTTACTAGCTGATAGACAATATTAATACAAAATTATTGCAACTAAAATGCATGAAAAAGGAATTAAAATGATTTTTCTACGAATTAAACAAGAATCTGTAATTGTTTTTACACTAAAAAGTATTTTCTGGTTTAATTTTATCATTTCTGAATTTCATCTGGATTGCGGGCATATTTTCCGGGAGTCTCGAGGTTAAAACCACAAGTTCCAGGGACCTATTTTAAATAGTTTCTAACTGTGTCAAGACGACGGGTTGGTTTGTAAAGACTAAAAGGTCTCTTATGTAAGTTTCGCGGCCGAAGGGGTATGCACGGATCTCGACCGTCCGATCAAGCAACTAGGGTTCAGATTTTTAAACACTCGTGAGCACACACATTCATCCGATCTAGATCCAACAGCCAGTATGGACCCTGGCCAAACGGTGCGCTGCAACAAATCTGGGCCCTCCATCAATTGGTCGACGCTACGGATTAAGAGTTGGGCCCAGAACCATCCATCCGCTGGTGGGGCATCCGACGGCTGGTGAACAACTTCCCTTTTCATCCTATCCCAGACCATCCGGACGCCGGCAGCAGCACCAGGCCACGGTCGCGCCATGGCTGTGCCCAGGGCATCACGACCCTGCCACCCACAATCTAAGTAAAAACTATCGTGCCCCCTAGGACCTAGATGGCGAGCGCAGGAGACCTATTGCAAGGGTTAACAGACACCGACAGGACCATGAGTCCATGACCCTATTGCCAAGACCCAGGTTGCGCAACGCTGTTGCCATGGCAAACAAATAGGAAAAACTCACCAGCACGACGTGACAGCAGACCCCAAGTGCCGACACACGGCAGTGCCCGGCCGAGCGTGCCCACAACTCCAACGCTGCACCAGTGAATCTTTTGCAGCGGTTTGCAGCGGTGACGATCTTCCTCCTTTTCCTCTCTACATCGGCACTCGACTGCAATACGCTCTCTCTCTCCCTCCTATATGCGGCTGTGCTCTGTGCCCACGGTAAGGATTTATACGGCGGCCCGGCCAACGAACGCTCCGCGGCCAGATTGCCTTATGCGCAGGGTCTGTTGCCGAAAAATCCTAACAGCTATTGCGGAGTTTGTTACAACCGCGACATTCACGGGAGAAAACAGCTCCTAGAGTCAAGGGTCTGCATGGCTGTGGCATAAGGACGCGCGCGGCCGAGCCTTAACGCAGGTATTTGCATGATGATATTAGCATGACATCACATATATGCATGCTCGCACGGTGGCCAAAAGAAAAGAAAAAAATAACCATAAAAAATACGTGGGATGCATGGCTTGAAAGGAAAGTTTGGGTTATGGCGAGTTCTTTTTTTATTTGCTTATTTCCACGGTTTAAACTTGAGCCGAATTTATTCTCAGCTTTTATCTTACCAAAAATCAAATGCAACAGTGGATAAATATCAGCACGTATGCACACTTGCTTTGTTTATTCAACTATTAATTGCTTTAATCCAGTTTTAGATTTATTGGGGTGTTAAAAAAATGCACAACATTCCATAACATAATACCACAAGGGTAATTTTATTCTCCTAATATTTGGGTCTTACATAGGTGCACTAAATCACTAATCATTGGGTGCAACACATTGTATAGAGTATTGCGAAGCATCGGGGTAAAACTCAATGTCCTTCGTGCGGCAATGCTTCCAATCCACGGTGAGGGGTGGTTCCGCAGCCACGCATGAGATTTGTTTCTTCCCTCTCCTCTCTCTAAAGTTCCCTTTCTCATATTATTTTGAGTTTGCTACCAAATTTATCTGCATTGATTGAGCAACTCATAGCAAGAAGAACTATCTTCCACACTCCGAATTCAAGATTATTTATTTCTAACCCTAACCCCGGGTAAAGTGCATGTTCAAAGTTTATAATTTTCAGGTTTCGCCTATTCACCCCCACTTTAGGCAACTTTCAATTGGTATTGGAGCTCGGTGCTTCATTAGAGTTTAACAAATCGAAGTAATGTCAGGAGAACACGCCAAGAGGAAGATGGTGACCGGAGAAAAGGCCGGATCTTCAGGAAAGAAGATCGAAGAAAGAACTCCATCGAAGGAGGCCGGTGAAAAGAACAAGGAGCACAAGGAAGAATCCACCGGCTCCATCAAGTTACATAGGAAGGGTGACAAGAAGAAAAAGAAAATGAAGAAGGTGGTCTACTACGAGACCGATTTTTCACTACCTTCCACCTCCGATGCCGAGTCTACATCTTCAAAACACCAAGAGCGTAAGAAGTATAAGATGCCTCTTCGCTATCCTCGCATTCCCAAACACGCTCCTCTACTCTCCGTACCCCTAGGCAAACCACCATATTTTGATGGTGAAGATTATTGTATGTGGAGTTGTAAAATGAGGCACCATCTAACTTCACTCCATGAAAACATATGTGATATTGTTGAGTTTGGAGCACAGGCACCATAGGTGGGCGATGAGGATTACGACTCCGATGAGGCCTCCCAAATAAGGCACTTCAACTCCCAAGCCACCTCCATACTCCTCGCATCCTTGTGTCGAGAGTAGTACAACAAGGTGCAAGGGTTGAAAAGTGCCAAAGAAATTTGGGATATCCTCAAGACGGCACATGAAGGGGACGAGGTGACCAAAATCACCAAGCGCAAAACGATCGAGGGAGAACTCGGACGATTCGTCCTCAACAAAGGAGAGGAGCCACAAGCAATGTACAACCGGCTCAAGACAATGGTCAACCAAGTTCGCAACCTCGGGAGCACCAAGTGGGATGACCATGAAATGGTCAAGGTTATTCTTAGATCTCTTGTTTTTCGTAATCCCACTCAAGTGCAACTAATCCGTGGAGATCCTAGATATAAATAGATGTCTCCCGAGGAGGTTATTGGCAAGTTTGTGAGCTTTGAACTCATGATCAAAGACTCTGACCATATTGTCAACTTGGAGCAAGGTGTCACCTCCACACCCTAGGTGCAACCCGTTGCACTCAAAGCAATAGAAGAAAAGAAGGAACAGTCTACACCATCAAGTAGATTCACAATCGATGCCTCCAAGTTCGACAATGAGGAGATGGCTCTTATCATCAAGAGTTTCGACAAATCTTCAAGAGGGAAGGACTACAAACCCCGTTCCAAGAGGGTGTGCTATAGGTGTGGTAAGTCTGGTCACTTTATTGCTAAATGTCTATATACAAGTGACAGTGACAGGGACGACGACAAGAAAGGGAAGAAGATGGAGAAGAAAAGATATTACAACAGGAAGAAGGGTGGCGAAGCGCACATGGGGTGGGAATGGGACTCCGACGAGAGCTTCACCGACTCCTCCTCCGACGAGAACGCCACCAACATCGCCGTCAATAAAGGGCTTCTCTTCCCCAACGTCGGCCACAAATGCCTCATGGCTAAGGACAGCAAAAAGAAGAAGCTACAGTCTAGAGACACCCCCAAATATACTACTTCCGATAATGAGGGTAGCTCTAGTGATGATAATGATGATTTAACTTCTCTTTTTGCAAATCTTACCAAAGATCAAAAGAAAAAGATTAATGAATTGATAGAAACCATTAACGAGAAGGATGATATCTTGGAATGCCAAGAAGACTTGCTCATTAAGGAAAATAAGAAGTTTGTTAAGCTAAAAGATGATCATGCTCTTTAAGTAGAAAAATATGAAAACTTGTCTAAAGAGCTTAATATTTGCAATGACTCAATTTCTTGTCTTAGAACTGAAAATGCTAGTTTAATTGCTAAGATTGAAGAATTGAATGCTTGCAATGTTTCTACATCTACTGTTGAGCATGTCACCATTTGCACTAGATGTAGAGATGTTAATATTGATGCTATGAATGATCACATTGCTATGATTAAAGAACAAAATGATCACATAGCTAATTTAAATGCTAAAACTGCAGAGCATGAGTTAGAGAATGAAAAAATTTTCTCGTAGTATGCTTTATAATGGGAGACGCCCTAGCATAAGGATGGCATTGGCTTCCATCAAGGGAGCCAAAGCAACATCAAACTTAATGCCCCTAAGAACAGACTTTCTAGCTTTGTTAAGGCCAAGGCTCCCATGGTTCATAATAGGGAAGGTTACATTTTATATCCTGAGAACTATACTGAGCACAAAATTAGAAGAATTCATGCTAGAAAAATCTCACTCTATTTCTTACCATGCTTATATGTATAGTAATGAGGCTTCTAGTGTCAGTGTTTTGGGTCCGACCGCATACCCGGGGTTGCCCCTCGAGGTGTTTTTAGGAGTAGGACGGTGTCGCCGACTATAGCAAAATGGTTCGTGCCAGATGCACGAGGGACAGTGGACAATGTTTACAGGTTCGGACCGCTTAGAGATGCGTAACACCCTACGTCCTGGTGAGTATGCTTTGTGTAACGGGTTACAAGGTAGCTCTCTAAAGTGAGAACGTGGAGAGTTAAGGTGGGTGGCTGAGTAATGGATCGATCCTTTTGAAGGGGTGCCCCCTAGGCCTTATATATTCGACCGTGGGGCAATACACGTGGATATGATAACAATGTGCACCTAAAAGATAGTGAACTGCTTGAGTCTATCTTCCTATGATTCTGTCGACCTATCCTCGCCTGGTTCCGTTGCATGGGGCTCCAGCGCAGGAAAGTCGGATCCTTGTTGTGGTCGCTTGCTCAACGCTGCGGGCCGTCCGGGCTTGCACCGGCCTTACGTCAACCTGCTTTACTGATTGTCCCTTCCTAGGCCCACGAAGGAATGGCCTTACGATTTATTGGGCCCTTGGGCCTCTCGTGAGGTCTTTTACCCTTCAAGTGGACCCGGGGGATATCTGTCCCCGACAAGCCCCCGATCTTCGGGCTGATTTTGAGATAATCAGCCCAAAGATCCTAGGTCCAGCTTGCAGCCTTTACTTATGATAAGAGGTGCTTTCCAAGCAGTCCGGTAAAAATGATTTTTTACTGTCTCCTTCTGCTTAGATCACTCGTAGACTGGAGCCTTGCTTCATGTTTGTGCCTTAGAGGTCGGCATTTCTTTTTGTGGGACCCTGGACTCCATTGGGTGCACCGGAGGTGCACCCAATGGGTGTAGCCCCCGAGCTTTGAGTAAATTTTGGAAAACAATCTGCTCGAAGGTCTTCATCAGAAATTATTTTTATTTTACTCTTGTACTTTGGTTGAGGGCCAGCCTTGTCTTTAATCTTGTTCTATGCCTTAGAAGTCAGCACTATCCTGGCTTGAAATGGTATTTCATGGGGTGCACCGAAGGTGCACCCAATGGGTGTAGCCCCCGAGCTTTGAGTGGATTTTTGAAAATAATCCTCTCGAAGGTCTTCATTTCGTGTCCTTCTGCTTGGAATAATCCTCTCTTTTTTTCTGAATGGTTTGGAGGTCAGCATTATGTCATCAATATTATGCTTCAGAGGTCAGCATGTATTTTGTCTTTTGCAGCCGAGTTCGTGATCCGCTCATATCTTGCTAGGTGGTGCGATTTATTTACTCTGCGACTGGTTGGACATTTGATGGACGTTCCCTGTCTAGTCTTCACGTCGCTTCTGTCGGTCAGATTTTGTACTTCCCCGGCTATATTTGGCTTTCCTCTGATCCTTACTGATATCTCATTTTTGTCTTGAGGTATTCATTGCATGCCCTGCACGGATGTGACAGTATTGAAAAATATACTGATAATTCCTGGGCGTTCCCCCCCAATGGGTGTGGACAAGGAACGGCTTGGTACGCTGAGTGTTTTAGTCGACTGCTTCTGAGTAGTAATGTGATGTGACGGCGGGCGTAATCATATCATCCATGCTGTTGACTGGAGTCCCAATGGGTGTTGCGTTGCGTGAAACGGCGTCAGCCGCCTGACGTGTCTTCAGACGTGTTGAAGTGTGTATTGAATGATTCGTGACTGTTCAGTGACCGTGGTTGGAGGTGAGCGGTTGCCTTCTTCTTCTATAAATAGTGCCTTTGCCTCTCTGGTTTTTTCACATCTCTTGTTGTTATCCACTGCTTGCTTTCTTCTCCTTCTCGCGCTTCCACCATGGGCAAGAACAACAAGCGCAAGCGTGAGCCGACTCCTCCATCAGAGGACTTCGGTGATTCAGAGTACTCAGAGGAGGAGTTCTCCTCTGAGTCCGAGGGGTCTCCGGCTCCCATCCCTCTGCGTGAGTCGTCTGACGACTCCCAGGGGCTTGCGACGGAGGTCTGGACTTACATCCGGGCCGTCGAGCGCTCCGGGCTCGAGGGCTCGGATGAGTCGGAGTACTCCTCGGACGAGGAGGACTCGTCCGAGGGCGGTGGCGGCGATGGCGACGACGACGACAACGACGACGACGACGGAGGCAGTGGCGACAATGATGGTGACGGCGGCGATGACGGTGACGGCGGCGGCAGGGGCGGTAGCGGCGGCAGCAAGGATGGCGACGGCGGCAGCAGCAGGGGCAGCAACAGGGGCGGCAGCGGCAGAGGCAGCAACAGGGCCAGTGGCTAGATGCCACTGTTCCTTAGATGTTAGTATAGTATAGTTAGAATAATGTAGTAGTATTTAGTAGTGTAGAGTAGTATAGTGTACTGTAGTAGTAGTAGTAGTAGTTGTAGTAGTAGTAGTAGGGAAGTATCAACTCATAATGAGTTGATTTGTAAGTACTGTTACTTCCCTTTAATGAAGAATGTCGTTGCCTTCTCTGTGCTGATTGTTTTTCTTCGTAATCAGTTAATTTCTGACGTGATATTCATTGCTCTTGATGTTCTCTATCCGTTATGTTTGTAGCATAACTTAGAGTTCTTGAATCATTCCTCCGCCCACCTTATTTGTGAAGTTGATTCTCTTGGAATAATAAGTAAATAACTCGGACACCATATCGACGCTTTTAGAGGTAGCTGCGGAGTGATCTGAAGACGACGTCGGAGTTTTAGAGATAACTGCCAAGCGACTGAAGACGACATCGGAGTTTTAGAGATAACTGCTAGGCGACTAAAGACGATGTCGGCGTGTTAGAGGTAACGCCGAGTGACTGAGGACGACGTCGGCGTGTTAGAGGTAACGCCGAGTGACCGAGGACGACATCGGCGTGTTAGAGGTAACGCCGAGTGACTGAGGACGACGTCAGAGTTTTAGAGGTAACTGCCGAGCGACTAAAGACGACGTCGGCGTGTTAGAGGTAACGCCGAGTGACTGATGACGACGTCGGAGTTTTAGAGGTAACTGCCGAGCGACTAAAGGTAACATCGGCGTTTTAGAGATAACGGCCGAGCTAGAACGGGCTGCGCCGGCCATGTTGAGGGTAATAGCCGAGTGATGATGTGGAAGTGACCGCCGGGTGACAACGTGGCGCGCTGGTGTTTTGAAAGTAACTACCGGGTGCTGACTGGGCGCTTTTAGAAACGGTATCTGACTCGGGAATATCCCATAAGTATTGCGCTTTTAGCTGCCTCTACTTTCCGTGCCCTAGTTCTTGCTTTCCTGCCTCCAAATCCTTTCTGCAATTCGGCTCTTGCTCCGTCCGCCAGTAGAATTGAGATGGCGCCCAAGCGGAAAGCCTCGAGTTCATCCGCTGCGGTGATTCCCCCAATCGACCCCAACAGTCAGTTGCCTTTCACAGGTAACCACATGTCTGTTGTCTCCGAGCCCGACCTTCTCCACCTCGTGTCCATCGGGGTCCTTCCCCCGAGGGAGCTGTGTTCTTGGCGGATTTGTCATGGGGTCACTGTCCCGACAGAGGATACCCATGAGTCCGTAATTTACGTTCCTTTTCTTCTCCGCGGTCTCGGTCTTCCCATTTCTCCCTTTTTCCGCGGCCTCCTTGATTTCTATCATCTTAACCTGACCCATTTGAATCCCAATTCTATTCTGCAAAATTCCATTTTCATTCATTTATGCGAAGCTTTTCTTGGCGTGCTGCCACATTTTGGGTTGTGGAAGTACTTGTATCACTGTCGCCCTGGGATGGCCGGGGGGCAGCATCAGTTGGTTGGGGGTGCTAGTTTGGAGATGCGCCGTGGGAGGAAGACTGAGTATCTTGAAATCCCTCTCAAACACAGTATCAAGGGATGGCGCTTGGAATGGTTTATTGTTGAGAACCAAGGCAATTCTCTCCCTTCACAGTCGGGAAGACAGCCGGATGTTCGTACTCCGAGTTGGACCGAATCCCCCACTGATCAGGAGGTGGCTGAGGCAGGGGCTTTGCTAGCTGAAGTTGGACTGCTGAAGGAGAGGGGTCTGACTGCTGAGGCTGTGGTTGCTGATTTTGTCTTCAAGAATATTCAGCCGTTGAAAGATAGGGCATACCCGGCTTATCTGTACCGAGGCCTAGCTGACTCGACTCGGGTTACCAACAGAAGAATTCCCTCTGTAGACTTGGTGAACCGGCTTGAGATGATTCTTAGAGGCAAGGTATCAAATGTTGGTGCCCCGGTGGCATACTCAGCCTGGAACTTGCCTCCTCCCAAGGCCTTCACTCTTTTTGTGTCGAATCCACCTGTCACTGACGACAGTTTGGGCCTTAGAGTGTGACCCTCTGATGAAGAAGTTAGCATCTTGGTTGCCTCGCTCGGGGAAGTTCCTGATAGTGAACGGCAGGTCCACTTTGAGGTGCCCTTGGATCCTAGTGATGCAGAGATAAGTGCTATGCTTGATTTGCTTGCTGAGGACTCTTCTAATGCTGCTCCTGCTGGGACATTGGTGGTGGCGCCTCTCCCAGAGGCTGGTACAACCTCAGATGTTCAGAAACCTGTCAGTGTTCGCCCGAGACGTCCTTGCCGAGTCAATCAACTTGATCCTCCTGCTGATGAGCAGAAAAAGAAAAAGAGACGCCTCCGGCGAGTATCTAGTTTGGATCGGGACGTTGGTATTTCGGTTCCTGCTGCTGAAGAAGTGCCTGTGCTTGAATTTACTAATGCCGACCCTAATGGGTGTGCTCCATCTGCTGCTGATCCCAATGGGTGTGCTCCATCTGTTGCTGATTCCAATGGGTGTGCTCCATCTGTTGTTGATCCCAATGGGGGTGTTGCCTGTGCTGCTGGTGAAGACGATGGGGAGGAAGAAGATGAGGTCCCTCTGACTCGAAAGAACAGTCGGCAGTATGTCGCCAGTGGTGAAAGTAGTGGAGTTCCTTCTCCTTTGTCTGCTCTCATTGGTCTGCAAGAATTGACCCTGGCGAATTTTGATCAAACTCTTAAGGATATGGTTCCAGAGGATCTGTTATCCGAGCCGACAAATGATGGTGTGATGAATGTTTGTGCTGATGTGCTCGACGCTGGATTGAGGTCATCCCGTGCCTCATCGACCTTAGAGAGCGGTCTCGAGGGTCAGGAGACTGACTTGGATCATCCTGGTCCCATGTAAGTAACTGAGGATCCATCAGCCTTAGAGGCGGCTATTGCGGAGAACTTGGTTCTCAAGGACGGTGTTGACACTTGCCCAGCCCCCGAGGATGTTGCCAGGGATGACTCGGCTCGGGTGGGAAGCGCAAGCCACTGCCCATCCCCCGAGGGTACTGCCGGAGATGATCCGGCTCAAGTGGGCAGCAGCGAACCGTGACCTAGCCCCCGAGGGTGTCCGAGTGGGGTCTCCCTCTTGTACTTCCATGGACGTTCATGCGGGATCGCCTCCGCACTCCGGCTGCATGGTAGCCCAAGCTTTGGACCAGGGAGTCGCTTTAGAGGGCAGCGTCCCCGCTGACCAAGTTTTGGGCTCTGTTGATGGCACTGAATTGGTCCCTGCTGGTTCGTTGCAAGCTGCTTCGGGTGGCGACCTTACGCCCGGTCATCAATTGACCTCTCATGATTTGGGAGTCCCTTCGTTCTTTTCCAACCTCCAGGTACTTGTGATATATTTTAGCTTGATTTTTACCTCGCATGAACTGCTATCATTACACTCATCTGTTCTCCTTATCAGGCTTTGGTGGACCGGATGGCTAGCCAGCTGAGGTTGTAGGGTGCTTCTGTTCCAGAAGGAGCTTTGTCTCTTGCATGTTGGAATCCAGTGTTACTTCAACATCGTGTCTCTGACTTGGAGGTGACCAATGCTGGTTAGTGCTTTTTTGCTTCTCTTTGTCTTCATTATTGGACTGCCTTATATTCTGACCCCTTTTGTTTGATTGTCTCCTGCTAGATATGACTCGGCAGATTTCCACTCTTGAAGAAAGACATTCTCGAGATCAGGCTGAACTGGTCCAGCGGTGCTCTGATTTTGAAGAAAAGTATTCTCAAAGCCAGAATGAACTAGCTCAAGTCTCTGCTGCCCTAGATGACGCCAATGCGTTGAGCTCTTCCCTTCGCACTCAGCTTGATTCTGAAAAGGTGACTTATGGAACTGTGCCTTGCGTTATTGTGTTCCTATTGCTTGCTTGATGTTTGAAGGAATTGATTTTTGTTTGCAGGAAGAGAAACGTATCCTTGCTGCTTCTCGCGACAATCTTGACAGACTGTATCGCGACTCTAGCAACTCGCTGACCATCCTGGAGAGGAGTCATCGCTTCACAATGGAGGAGTTAGACAACCATCACTGTAAGCTGCCGGAATCTACGGATGAGGTGATCCGGCTCAAGCAATTGATATTGGCGAAGGATGCTACTATCAAAGAACTCCGTGCTTCCAAGAAATCCATCGCCCAGGAGCTAGAAACCGCTCAGTTGGCTGCCAAGGTTGCTGAAGAAACTTCCATTACTCTGAGAGCCCAGCACGACAGAGCCATGGATAAGGCCATTCGGGCGGGGCGAATCTTGATGAGGAGACCTGGCGTGGTTGTTCCTAAAGATATAAGGGCTGACGTGAATGCTGCTCCTGATTCCTCAAGTCGCCCTTCCTCGTCGGTTGCCCCAGAGAAAGATATCACGAAATAGAGAAATATTTTGCGTGCTTTGAGCGCGCGGTTAGCATGGTCAGACATTTGTTAGAGAACATCAGTTTAGCACTTGAATGATAATGTTATTCTCATATTGTTCCAGAATTCAACAGTACGTAAATTTACAGTAGTAAAATGTTGTGTGATGGTTTTGAAACTTGTTTACGGGATATAGAAGTCATCCCTATATGAGTAGTCGTAAGCGCGTCAGATCGCCTTAAGTTGCCGCTGACTTAAGTCGGTTGCCTTTGTTAATAGGGCATAGTGGTCACCCCGAGTTACGTAAGCGCGAGCATGTTGCACCGGCTTAAGTCGCTACCGACTTTAGTCGATTGCTCCGTTGGCAGGGCATAGTGGTCACCCTGAGTTAAGTAAGCGCGAGCATGTTGCACCGGTTTAAGTCGTTGCCGACTTAAGTCGATTTCTCCGTTAGCAGGGCATAGTGGTCACCCTGAGTTAAGTAAGCACGAGCATGTTGCACCGGCTTAAGTCGTTGCCGACTTAAGTCGATTGCTCCGTTAGCAGGCCATAGTAGTCACCCTGAGTTAAGTAAGCGCGAGCATGTTGCACCGGATTAAGTCGTTGCCGACTTAAGTCGATTGCTCCATTAGCAGGGCATAGTGGTCACCCTGAGTTAAGTAAGCACGAGCATGTTGCACCGGCTTAAGTCGTTGCCGACTTAAGTCGATTGCTCCGTTAGCAGGGCATAGTGGTCACCCTGAGTTAGGTAAGAATGGAAGTCAACCATGAACAAACTGAGTATCTTTGAAGCCTTTTTTTTATTGATGGCATATTTCCCATTTTATAGAGTACATCGTCGTCCCGATAGCCTTTGAAATACGGCTAGGGATAAAACTTCCTGAGGTGTTCTATATTCCAGGAGTTCCCAATTTCTGTGCGGTCCATCTAAGTGAGACGATATGATCCTGGCCGAGTGACTTCTGCTACTATGAAGGGTCCTTCCCATAAGGACGATAACTTGTGCCATCCCTCCCCCGTTAGAATTCGGCGGAGGACGAGATCTCCTACTGAGAAGGATCGCTGTCGCACGGCCTTATCGTGATAGCGCCTTAGAGTCTGCTGGTACCGTGCTGATTGGATTACTACATTTAGCCGTTCTTCCTCGAGTATATCGATGTCCTCCATCCTAGTAGCTTCAGCTTCTGCTATGCTTTTGAAGATCAACCTTGGCGCCCCGAACTTGAGATCGACGGGTAATACTGCCTCCGACCCATAGACCATGAAGAAAGGAGTGTTTCCATGCAGAGCTCGGCTAGGTTGGGTTCTTAGGCTCCAAATGACGTAGGGCAACTCCCTTATCCACTTTCCTGCGAACTTTTCATTCTTATCTAAGACCTTTTTCTTGAGTGCCTCCAGTATCATCCCGTTGGCTCGCTCAACCTGCCCGTTGGCTCTCGAGTGTGCTATAGAAGCATACTTGATCTGAATGCTTTTTTGCTCGCAGAAATCGAAGAATTCTGAACTTGTGAAGTTGGATCCTAGGTCAGTTACGATGCTGTTTGGTATCCCGAATCTGAATATTATGTCTTGTATGAATTCCACGGCCTTAGCCGAGGTTAAAGATGCAATGGGTTTGAACTCTATCCATTTGGTGAATTTGTCGATTGCTACCAGTACATGAGTGTATCCTCCTTGAGCTTTCTTGAAAGGTCCAATCATATCGAGTCCCCAGCATGCGAAGGGCCAAGTCACTGGTATGGTCTGCAGTTGCTGCGCCGATAGATGTTGTTGCTTCGACAAGTACTGGCAAGCTTCGCACCTCTGAACTAACCTGGCTGCGTCATTCTTCGCTGTTGGCCAATAGAATCCTGACCTGAAGACCTTCCCGACTAGTGTCTTGGACGCTGCGTGTATTCCACATTGCCCGACATGGACCTCATCTAGAAGTCGCTTCCCAGTAGATGAGAGAATGCATTTCATGAGGACGCCTGATGCACCCCTTCTGTATAATGTCTCCCCAATGAGTGTGTAGTGAGCCGATTGTCTAGCGATACGCTCGGCGGCATTTTTGTCATTTGGCTCCTCTTCATTCTTTATGTACCTGATGATTGGCCTTCTCCAGTCATCAGAGTCTGACTCTGGTTGATTCACGATATTACACTCTTCTGCTTGATCTATTGAGATGCTCGGCTGTAGTATTTCTTGCACAAAGACTCCAGATGGGACCTAAGTTCGACTGGATCCTAGCTTGGACAATACATCGGCTGCCGTGTTCCGATTTCTTTATACATGATGAAATTCTAGACCCTCAAATTTATCTTCCAGTTTTCGGACGGCAGTGCAGTACTTTCCCATTGAATCGCTTGAACAATCCCATTCTTTGTTTATCTGGCTTATGACTACTAGAGAGTCTCCGTACACCATCAGTCTCTTGATGCCCAATGATATGGCGATGTTCAATCCATGGATCAGAGCTTCATACTCGGCTGCATTGTTGGAGGCTGGAAACAGCAACTGGAGGGCATATTTGAGGTGCTCGCCTCCAGGTGCGGTGAAGAGAATTCCTGCTCCTGCTCCCTGCAGTTTCAGCGAGCCATCAAAATACATTCGCCATACTTCTGCAGTCTCTGGGTTATCTGGTACTTGATGTTCAGTCCACTCTGATACGAAGTCAACCAATGCTTGAGTTTTGATGGCAGTGCGAGGTCGAAATTCGATGTCGTGAGATCCTAGCTCATAGGCCCACTTGGCTATTCGGCCAATGGCTTCCTTGTTGTGAAGAATATCCCCTATTGGAAAACCAGTAACTACTATGACTTTATGGTCGTCAAAGTAGTGATGTAGCTTGCGGGCAGTTAGAAGTACTGCATATAATAGCTTCTGAACTTGAGGATACTTTTTCTTCGAGGGACCCAGAACTTCACTGATGA
Organism: Zea luxurians; assembly: GCA_029449295.1. NCBI lineage: Eukaryota > Viridiplantae > Streptophyta > Magnoliopsida > Poales > Poaceae > Zea > Zea luxurians. The sequence continues at coordinate 2,348,454 of JAOPSE010000005.1, read as the reverse complement.
AGTAAACGGGATGTTGCACTGGGTAGGCATGTCCTTCTTCTGCTCGCTCGACTACCAACGCGGTGCTTACCACGTGAGTCGTGCAAGAGATATACATCAACAGATCTTCAGCTGGTTGAGTTGACGTGGCTCGTCAAGGCGGCTTCAGTACTGGTGGTGTCGTCAAGAATTTCTTCAGTGCATCTAGAGCTTCCTATGCTTCTGAAGTCCATTGAAACTTATCCACTTTCTTGAGTAGCTTGTAAAATGGTAAACCTTTTTCTCCTAGCCTGGATATGAATCTGCTCAAAGCTGCCATACATCCAGTACGTCGCTGAACCTTCTTTTGTGATCGTGGTGCTTCCATTCTCATGATAGCTTCGATCTTATCAGGATTAGCCTCAATTCCCCAGTGGCTGACAATAAATCCGAGTAACTTTCCTGCTGGTAAACACATTTTTCGGGATTAAGCTTCCATCGGTACCGCTGTAGACTATTGAAAACCAGCTGCAAGTCCTCAATGAAGTTTTCCGAGTTCTCCGTTTTGATTACCACATCATCTACGTAGGCTTCCACACGCTTGCCCCAGTGATCGGCTAAGCATGTTTGAATGGCTCTCTGATAAGTCGCTCCAGCGTTTTTGAGGCCAAACGGCATGGAGGTGTAACAGAAAGCACCAAACAGAGTGATGAACATTGTTTTTTCCTCGTCTTCCTTCGCCAAGCTAATTTGATGGTATCCGGAATAGCAATCCAGGAAAGATAGCACAGAACATCCAGCGGTAGAGTCTACCACCTGATCTATCCTTGGGAGCCCGAAGGGATCCTTTGGACAATGTTTGTTGAGATCAGTATAGTCGACGCACATGTGCCAATCCACTTTATTCTTTTTGAGTACAAGAACAGTGTTGGCTAACCACTCGGGGTGTAACACCTCTCTGATAAATCCAGCCGCGACCAAGCGAGCTAGCTCGGCGCGAATGGCCTCTCTCTTGTCGGGCGTGAAACGACGTAGTTTTTGTCGGATCGGCCTTGCCTGGGGATAGACCTTCAGTTTGTGCTCGGCCAGTTCTCTTGGGACTCCCGGCATATCTGCAGGTTGCCATGCGAATACGTCTCGGTTATCTTGCAGAAACTGGACGAGCGCGTCTTCCTATTTGTCGTCCAGGCTGGAGCTGATGATGGCAGTCTTGCGTTCATCAGTGAACCCCAGGTTGATCCTTTTAGTTTCTTCAGTCGGCCGCATAGAGGTCGCGGCCTGAGCTTCGTTCGCCGGTGCTGCAAGGTCCTCCTCAGGCTTAGAGTTCACCTTCGCTGAAGAAGTCGCCGGCGGTTTGGTGGTGAGGGCCGCTTGGATGGCCACTCGGAAACACTCTACGGCGCCTTGGAAGTCAGCGCGCACAGTTATGATTCCTTGTGGTCCTGGCATCTTCAGTATCATGTACGTGTAATGCGGAATGGCCATGAATTTTGCCAATCCCGGCCTCACGATAATGGCGTTGTACCCGTAGTCGAAGTTCGCCACTTCGAACCTCAGGAACTCGGTCCTGTAGTTATCCGGAGTTCCGAAGGTGACGGGCATGTAGATGTGGCCCAACGGGTATTCTCCTTCAGTCGGCACGATGCCGAAGAAAGTAGTGTCGGACTCGTGGAGCTCTCTGAGGTGAACGCCCAAGCCTTGGAGTGTCTGGGGGAAGGTGACGTTGATGCTACTCCCCCCGTCCACTAACACCTTCTTCACGCTACTCTCTTGGATCACCGGATCGACGAGGAGCGGGTATTTGCCTGGGTGGTCGAAGTTGAGCCATTGATCCGCCCGAGTGAAAGTGATCAGGTGCTCCGACCACCGGTATGGGGCGGGAGGACCGGTGGTCGCCACCAATATCTGGCGATCGTTGAGCTTTTGTTGTCTTCTATTCTCCTATGATCCGTGTCAGCCGAAGATGACGTTGACCTCCCTGTCAACGCGCGGGAACGCTCATCCTCCTTCCTCCTCCCGCTGCTGGGGTTGTCGTGGTTCTTCTGGCCCTCCCCTTGGCGGAGGAGGAGGTAGAGGTTGGAAGGGTCGGCCGTGCCCGACGGAGTGTTTGAAGTCCCGGCAGTTCCGAAGAGTGTGGCACATGTCCTTGTGGTACGGACACTGGGCGTCGAGGATGTTGTCCAGCGTGCGCTCGCCTCCGCGAGGTCCTCCCCGGGCGCGAGAGGCTGGCGGTCCGGCGGCGTGTACTTCTTCGCGAGGTCTCTTCTCCCAGCGTTTGTAGGGTTGCTGGTTCGCGTCGCGTCGCGGTGCTGCCGGTGCGGGCTTCGTTCCTCCGATGAGGTCCTGGGCTCGCTCGTCGGCGGTGATGTAGAGGTCGGCTTCCCAGAACAGCTCCTCGGAGGTAGTCGGCGCCTTCTGCAATATGGCTCGAACGAAGGCCGAGTCTTTGGATCCTCTATAGAAGTCCTCGATCACGGCCGCCTCCGTGACTTCAGGGATACGATTTCTCATGGTCTGGAACCTTTTGAGGTATGACCGGAGATTTTCGTCCCCCCGGCGTTTGATGGATTTGAGGTCCCACGGTTGCGCCGGTTTGTTGGAGAGGGACTGAAAATTGGCGATGAAGCGTCGACTGAAGTCGCCCCAGTCGTCGATGCAGTGTCGGGGTAGATGTCGCAGCCATTGCAGCGCATCTTGCACGAGGACAATGGGTAAGTACGCGGTCATCACGTCCTCGGACGCCCCGGCGGCCCGAGCAGTGGTGGTGTAGATGGCTAGCCAGCCCCTGGATCCTGCTTAGGTTCATATTTATCGACATTGGATACCTTGAAGTTAGGGGGCCATTGGATGGCCCTAAGGCGTGGAGTAAGAGCAGACACTCCACACGTGTCCTCCTATCGTCGGGGATGATGTCTGTCCCGAGGAGGGGAGTAGTTGTTGTGGTTTCTCGACCGTCTCCGGGTAGTACCGCCAGTTGAGGCCGTTGCCGACTCAGTTCTGGTGGCCTGGCTCCGAGCTAGGATGCCATGATCCCTGTCGTACTCCTCCCGGCGGCGGATCTCATTCTCAAGCCGTCGTTCACGCGAAGCATTGATGGAGCTTCACGCGTCCCGACGGCTGTTGATAGCGTGTCGTAGATCGTTCGGCGGGTGAGCAAGCGGTAGAATATGGTTGGCCGCCTGAGTGAACAGTTGTCGATAGCCCTCGGCGTCAGGAGTCCGAGGGAGTCCATCAGCTATCCGAGCTAGTACTCCTCCAACTTCACTCGGCGTGTTCATGGCTCGGGCGAAGTCGGGATTCAGGTTGCGCCCGAAGAATAGATTCTCCCGGCGTTGCCTTGCATCTTGCTCGGCTTGTTCCTGAGCCCGGCGGCGATCACGTCGTCGGGAGTTCCTTCGTTCTCTGAAGACGCGTTCCTCCGGAGTTTCTCCTATCTCTGAGACCTCGTCCCGCGAAACAGGTTGCTCCAGATCCCGTTCTCCGGCCTCGTGGTGTCGCCGAATGTTTCAGCGCCGGTTTCTCGGTCGGCGGGATTCCCGCTGAGGTGGTTCTTCTCCGGGCGCGGTCGGCTCGTCGTCGGAGATGGGGGGCGACTCCACTCTCCCGATGAAGAGGACGTCGGGGTAGAATGGTACAGCGGTCGTGACGATCTTTTTTCCGTTCTCCTTTGAGGGTGGAGGAACGGAAAGAACAACTTGCTTTCTCCCGGCTTCTTTTTTCCTTGCAACCTGTGTCCATTCTTTCATTGGGGAAGTAGACAGTGGAGTTCTCCGGGTCAGCGGGCCCTTGGCCCCTGACTTTCTGAAGGCGATCTTTTTTCGAAAAGCTGGAGGTTGCGCTTCTCCGGTATTTTCGAAGTTTGTTGGAGGAGACTTCTTTTTCGGCGGATCTGCAATGCGGCGTAGAGTTCCCTCTTCATCTGCTATGGATGAGATTGTTCCGAAGCAGAATACGGATCCGGGACGGAGGGTGATCTTGCTGTGGAAGGTGACGGCCATTGAGCTAGCTTGGATCGTCGACACACCCCCTACCTGGCATGCCAGCTGTCGGTGTTTTGGGTCCGACCGCATACCCGGGGTTGCCCCTCGAGGTGTTTTTAGGAGTAGGACGGTGTCGCCAACTGTAGCAAAATGGTTCATGCCAGATGCACGAGGGACAGTGGACAGTGTTTACAGGTTCGGGCCGCTTAGAGATGCGTAACACCCTACGTCCTGGTGAGTATGCTTTGTGTAACGGGTTACAAGGTAGCTCTCTAAAGTGAGAACGTGGAGAGTTAAGGTGGGTGGCTGAGTAATGGATCGATCCTTTTGAAGGGGTGCCCCTAGGACTTATATATTCGACCGTGGGGCAATACACGTGGATATGATAACAATGTGCACCTAAAAGATAGTGAACTGCTTGAGTCTATCTTCCTATGATTCTGCCGACCTATCCTCGCCTGGTTCCGTTGCATGGGGCTCCAGCGCGGGAAAGTCGGATCCTTGTTGTGGTCGCTTGCTCAACGCTGCGGGCCGTCCGGGCTTGCACCGATCCGGCCTTACGTCAACCTGCTTTACTGATTGTCCCTTCCCAGGCCCACGAAGGAATGGCCTTACGATATATTGGGCCCTTGGGCCTCTCGTGGGGTCTTTTACCCTTCCAGTGGACCCGGGGGATATCTGTCCCCCACATCTAGCTCTAGGCATACAACTCATATCAAAATGCCTAAGAAGAAGATTGTAATGCATCAAATGAACATAGCATTTAATTCAAGCCTTTTGATGCATCTTTGGTGCTTACTAACAAATCAGGCAAGGTAATTGCAAAATATGTTGGGGGCAAACACAAGAGTCCTAAGACTTGTGTTTGGGTACCCAAGGTGCTTGTATCTAATGTGAAAGGACCTAAGACCGTTTGGGTACCTAAGAACAAGACCTAAATTTGTTTGTAGGTTTATGCATCTAGCGGGACAAGTTGGATAATTGATAGCGGATGCACAAACCACATGACAGGGGAGAAAAGGATGTTCTCCTCATATGAGAAAAACGATGATCCCCAAAGAGCAATCACATTCGGGGATGGAAATTAAGGTTTTGTCAAAGGTTTGGGTAAAATTGCTATATCTTCTGACCATTCCATTTCTAATGTTTTCTTGTAAATTCTTTAGATTACAACTTGCTTTCTATTTCTCAATTATGTAAAATGGGCTACAACTGTCTATTTACTGATGTTGGTGTTACTGTCTTTAGAATAAGGATGATTCAATAGCTTTTAAGGGATGGTCAGGTATACTTAGTAGATTTCAATGATAACAATGTTGAATTAGACACTTGCTTAATTGCTAATGGGCTGGCTCGGGCATCGCCGACTTGCTCATGTTGGAATGAAGAATCTTCACAAGCTTCTAAAGGGGAGCACATTTAGGACTAACAAATGTTCATTTTGAGAAAGTCATGATTTGTAGCGCATGTCAAGCAGGGATCAGGTTGGAGCACATCATCCACACAAGAACATCATGACGACCGAGAGACCGCTTGAGCTGCTCCACATAGATCTATTCGGCCTGATTGCTTACATAAGCATCGACATGAGTAAGTATTGTCTTGTTATTATGGATGATTATTCTCGCTTCACTTGGGTATTCTTTTTTGCAGGAAAAATCTCAAACCCAAGAGACCTTAAAGAACTCTCAAATTGAAGGATTTCTTGAGGAGGAGGTCATCAAGCATGAGTTCTCTTCTCCATACACACCGCAACAACGGAATGGAGTTCAAGAACTCTCAAATTGAAGGATTTCTTGAGGAGGAGGTCATCAAGCATGAGTTCTCTTCTCCATACACACCTCAACAAAACGGTGTTGTGGAGACGAAGAATAGAACTCTTTTGGATATAGCAAGGACCATGCTTTATGAGTACAAGACACCGGATCGGTTTTAGGCGGAGGCGATTAACACTGCTTGCTACTCCATCAATCGACTGTACATTCACCGAATCCTGAAGAAAACATCGTATGAACTCCTCACCGGTAAAAGCCCAATGTTTCTTATTTTAGAGTTTTTGGGAGCAAATGCTTTATTCTTATTAAGAGAGGTAGAAATTCTAAATTTGCTCCTAAAGCGGTAGAAGGCTTTTTACTTAGTTATGACTCAAACACAAGGGCATATAGAGTCTTCAACAAGTGTAACACCTCAAAAACCATCAACTAAAAATAATATATTTAGAATATTAGTAGCAATAATAGTAAAGAATTTTTATTCAAGTGTTTGATTTTATTTACCTTTAGAATAATTTTTGGTTGCTCATATTTGAATTATGGTTGTTTCGTAGAATTTCTTTTATATTGAAAGTCCAATTTATTAATATAAAAACATTGGTCCAAAAATAAATACTTTAGTTATAAATATTTTTGGTATAATTATTATGATTTTTTAGAAATATTTTAAAATATATTTATTTATATTTTTAATAGGAAAGAAAAAGGAAAAAAGGACAAATTTCGAAACCCTAGCCGCATGGTCGTTTCAGCCCACCAGGGCCCAACCAGCCGTCGCGCCACCCCTCCCTTCCTTCCTGTCTCACCGCCAGACAGGGCCCACCCGTTAGGCCCCTTCTTCCTCCTCCCAACCACGCTGCCACCGCCTATTGCGCGCCCGCGCCGCGCCTCGCGCGCCTCTACGACCCGCCGGGACGCCGACCCGCCCCCTGCCCGAACCGGCCCACGTCCCCTCGGCTTCCCCTGCACCCGAAACCGCCGCCACCTCCTCCTTCTCCCTCCCCATTTCTTCCCCATAATGGAGACCACCATTTATGGCCATCAACGCGTGGTGATGACCGGCCGTTCCTCCCCTCGGTGCCTCTCCCTCTCCCTCTCCCTCCCTATAAAAGCCGATCGAGCCCATGCTCCTCTCCCTCCCCTTCCCGAGCTCTCTCTCCCTCCTCGCGGTCTCTTCCTCGCTCGCGCCTCGCTGGAGCCGCCACCATCCGTGGAGCTCGCCAGACCATTCGCGCCGCGTGTAACACCCCGTCCAATCCCTGGCCGGCAGTACTTACTCCTGGCAGCTCTCTAGGATCATATATTGTCCCCACAGACCAACACGTGTCTTTTGTGCACACTTTGTCATCACTCATGTGCACCCGAGAAAACTTCCTTGTCGGTCACCCATCCCAAATTGCTCCAAGCCAAGCACACTTTACTTGGAGGTTCTTTCGAGATAGGCTTCCAAAAAAAAGATGCACCTTATTGGTATGAATACTCTATTAATTATATTAAGCATTGGGCCAGGATATCCCATCCTAGGGGCAAGGATATCACAATCCACCCCCTTAGAAGACCGACGTCCTCGTCGGTCAACCCCAATCCAGGAACCTCCCCACTTGGCCACGTCTGTATGGCTAGTGCCGTCATATGCCATGCCATGTGACCACTCCGGGCCAACATGCGCCATGCGCCATATACCCGAACCCCCTAGCCCACACACGCCCTCAAAACCATGAGGGTCGGCTCTGATACCACTTGTAACACCCCGTCCAATCCCTGGACCTGCAGTACTTACTCCTGGCAGCTCTCTAGGATCATATATTGACCCCACAGACCAACACGAGTCTTTTATGCACACTTTGTCCCCACTCATGCGCACCTGAGACAACTTCCCGATAGGTCACCCATCCCAAATTGCTCCAAGCCAAGCACTCTTAACTTGGAGGTTCTTTCGAGATAGGCTTCCAAAAAAGAAGATGCACCTTATTGACATGAATCTCTACTACTATTAAGAAGATACCGTAGGCGTCCACACTGCCGTGGCGCACGGTTCTGCCCTGCCTCCGACATCCTCCCCTTGCCTCGCTCTTGATCGCGCAATCTTAGGAACCCTCCATCGCCGCCCCGCCATCATCGGCCCGCGCCCGTGCGCATGCCCCTGCCCCCGACATCCTCCCCCACGCCCTTCCATGAGCGAACGCTCCCACTCATTGTGCATCGTGCCCTCGCCCCCGTCAACCATCCCGTGCGTCGTTGCCTGCCCCCGCCCCGTCCCTGCGATGCCCGTGGCCACAGCGCCCCTCCCCCCGATGCGCTATGCGGTCTCCAGATGCGAGTCCAGCTCGCATCCATGGAAGGCGAGGAGAGATGGCGCATTGGCTCTCGATCCGCGCTCTACATGGAAGGTGAGGCAGATCGGGGGAGTGGCTCGTGGCAGTCGCCTCGACGTCGTCCTCCACTGCCGTCCGGCGAGGTGTCATCGCCCCAGATCCGGATCCCGCCCCCGTCATCGGCGCCTCCTCCCTCGCCCGCCCGAGACCCGCGCGTCGATGTCGCCCAATCCGCATCCCTCGCTCCGCCTGCCCCAACGCACGCGGGTTTGCCTCTGACACCGACCTGACTCGCCCTCCTTCACCTCTGCCCATGGCGCCTTCAAGCCCCCCCAAGGTGGATGCGCGACGCAACGCAGAGGTCTTGCAACAAGCCGGCGTGTTCGTTCAAGGACGAGAGGGAGAACAACGGATTCATCCCCGCCAGGCTTTAGGTCAGGTGCGTGCGCATACATCCATCCGCCACCCTTCACCCGCTCTTCTTCTACCGGCGGTTCCCTCCACCCGCTCTTCTACCGGTAGTTGCGATGTTTGTTTTGGTTAGATCACTCTATGTATTTTTCTTCTGTCGATTGGACATGTCTCGCCTATTCGAATTCCATTCTGCATATCTCCACTCTTCGAATTCCATTCTGTCGCAAAAGCCACCAACGCAACTCGCAGTTCCCGTTAGCCGCCATCAACGCCCTGTTTCGCTCTGTCGATGGAAGGTGGCCGTTGCAGTGATGGGTTGTAGACGGCTACGGGCGAGTCCGACCTCGAGACTGCTCCCCGTACTGACGGCTAGATCCCACGCCCGGCGAGATGAGCTTGCTGGGGACGGGGACCTGCTCAGCCTCGACCTAGATCTTGCTGGGGATGGCGAGATGAGCTTGCTAAGGAGGGCGTCCACCAGTTAAACCATACCCCCGCCAGGACCTCGCGCTAGCCCCAGCTGCCCACCCTTCTGCCTACCTGCCGCCCGGAAATCTCGCCCGTGAGATGCGCACGCTACGCGGTCGCCGCCATCCCTTCCCCCATGGCGGCACCACAGCCGCCACCCTCTTCCACCACCACCCCGCCCCCAACCGCTACACCATAGGAGCCAGCCGCCACCGCTGTCACCGCTGTCACTGCTGTGCACTCTCCCCAACCCGTGCGTTTCGCATTCCTCGTCGTCGCCGCGCTCATGTCCGCGTCGGGGTTTGTCGAGCCGTTCAGTGCGGTGGCAGCGGCCGACCTCCGCGTGCTGTGGCCCGCTGTATCGTGCCCGTACTATTTCTATTATCTGCATCCTGTGCTGCATTTTGCTCTTCGTGTAGTATACTACTATTATGCGACACATATATCTCTGTACAGCTGTTGGGCCTAACTATTTTTAGGGTTTAGGGTCATTGAAAATTAGGCAAGTTTTTATGGTGGAGTCATTTAGTAGGGTACTTCACCATATTTGAGAAATTGTAATGTTGCTTTTATTTGGCACAATTATCAAATAGGAAAATGAATTTGAGATTGACACAATAATGATCTATTCAGTTTCCTATTTGTTGATTATCTTCATCTCCTCACTAACTACTGATCGTACTGATAATTTCATAACTAACTACATTTAGAGTAATGAGTTCTCAGCTAAAATGCAGTTAATATGCATGCCACTACTTTGTTAAAGCGAAGATGCATGACACTTCTTCTAGAGCAAGTGAATGGGGTATGAGTTGGATGTTTTAAGTCTCTGTTTGATGTGATGACTCATGCTCAATGTTCTTTTTTAGAGAGCGATCAAGTGAAGAGTGGGTCGATGGATGCGGGCGGGTGGGGCACGTGGAGGGGGAGGCTGCTGGAGCAGCGGGGAGTTGTTCCTGCTTGGGGGAGCTCTTCCTGATTGGGTCAAAGGTTCTTATATATATCTTGTTACCTGAATCTTTTTTATTAGCAGAAGTTTCAATCAAATTTATCTCTTTCTGTTAATGTGTGAAGGATATTTTAAAACACTATCTCAATGGTTGTTCTCTCTATGTCTTCTGTTATCTACATGCAGGAAAAAAATCTACATGTCGATGGCGTGGATCAGAAAAATGGTAAGTTTTGCTTCATAGATGTATTAATATTTGGAATCTCAATCAACCCCTCTTGTTTTCCATCTGCTAACATAATCGTATGGAACCAAGCACAAAACTCAATGAGAATAATGATGCAATGATACATACATGTCCACAGTCCATACTTTTTTTTGAAGAAATAACACTTTTCTAGATGAGATAATTAGCACATGTGCAATTAGCCAATTACTGTCTTGTGTTATGTGAGCCATTGGATTTGATTTTTATATCCTAGAAAGTGATTCATGTTACACTTGACCTGAGATTCATGGAACCAATTGGTTGAGCTGCACATTCAAATTTTATTTGTTTTAATCTAATGAATAGCAATTTGTTAGCAGTGGAAGGACAAGAGTTCATTTTCATCTGTTAGTTATTGGGTGTAATTTTTATAGGTCGATAATTATGCATGTCTTTTGAGTAGGATCATTCCCTTGTCGCCTTTAAGCTAGAGTAAAATAAAATGTTCCCTTTGATGAGTTCACCATGTGGATTATGGTTTTTTTTACTTCGGTCTGCTGTAAAACCAGGGGATCCATGTTGGGCCTAACTATTTTTAGGGAACCGGATCATTGAAAATTAGTCAGGTTTTTATGGTGGAATCATTTAGGAGGGTACTTAACCATGTATGAGAAATTGTAATGTTGCTTTTATTTGGCACAATTATCAAATAGGAAAATGAATTTGAGATCCATCATATCCTCTTCCCTACGCCGCCATCAACACCGCTCTTGCATCCTATGCGGGGCTGATCTAGACGTCATCGTCGCTCGTCCCGTCTCCCTCTCTCTGGGAGGACACCTCGTGGCCAGCACAAGCTAGCCTTCTTCGACTCCGGCGACGCTGCTAGCCCCCACCACCCATCCCCAAACTCATCTTCGTAGAGGGTACACTGGTGCAGACCTTAGGTCCTAAAAGGCGCGTGCACGTCGTGGCCCTGCACGAGGCGTTGCAGATCCCGCAGGAGTTGGCGACGTTTGTGACTTGCTATGGTCAAAGCCTCCATGTCCTGGTTGGGTACGTATGAGCTTCACTCATTCTCTTCCTGTTTAAATTGCAAACTTAGTTATCAGGTCTGTTTTGGTTGCACTTAGAGCACTCGATAAATGACAATGCAATAGCAACTAGAAAATTAAATTTGGGCAGCCTTCTGTTTTGGTTGCAAGCATCAACACTTCTTGGGAATGGTGGGATCTAGCTTCTCTTCTAAAGGAAGCTATACATGTTGTCAGTTGCGGCTATGAAAACATGACTGATTGGGGAAAAGAGGCCTATATACCATATAACCTGATTTAGAGACTTTTGATTACTCTAAAAAAGATGTGTTGTACCAAGTAGATCAATGTATCTTGTAGATTGGCTGGAATTATGGATCAGGTGTAGAGGATATCTTGACTGGATTTAAGATGCACTGCCATGGTTGGCGGTCTATTTACTGCATCTCGAAGCGGCTTGCATTCAAAGGTTCTGCACCTCTAAATATTTTTGGTCATGAAGCTGTCTATGAATGGAAGATGAAAATTTAGCAAGTTGGATTGATTTATCTTTCCCCCTATGGCTGATTCAGCAACCTGTATTAAATAGTCTATTTGACATTTGATATTTCAATGCTGTTATAGGACTATATTGTACAGGACCTTGAAGGAGCTGACCATGTGACAGACCTTGATCATAACCATGTTGTAGAGTTGAAGATATTAGGACTATATTAAACATTGCTGCATATAGCATCAGGTACACAATTTTGCTCTCATTTTTATAAAATAAATATGTACCAAAGGTCTCAAACAACAATACTAAATTTGAATGGCACATACTTTGGAGGATATGATGACATCAGACTTAGAAGTCAAACAACATCAAACTTATCATCAGGTATGTTTTGAATTATCTTACGTTTTTTAGATTGAAAATAACTAATTCTGAAACCTTATTTTCACTCTGAGCCTGTGAGGACAGTTTATCCTTAGTTAATCAGCACTTTATATCTGTTATTTGCCTATTAGAAGTTATATCCATGATCCGAGCGACGAGCGAGACTAGAAGATATGCCTCTTCGACAGGTGAGCGTAGTGCCGGGAGATGCAGTTCGTTGCGATGAAGCGGAGAGATCTGTTGGAGCTCTGCCGGCAGCACGGCTTCGCCACCCACGGCTCCAAATTTGTCCTCACAGGCGCGCTCTTGGTATGGCCCCCAAAACCATTGCTTTTCTAGCAATCTTGCCCATTGCAGGAAACTTCAGATTTCCTTACTTTATCTGTTTTGTTATATGAAATTTTTTTAAAAAGGTAATATTTTTTTAAAAAAAAAAACAAAACCCAAGCCATTTTCATCTTTTCGTAAATGAAGTCGTGAGTAACCGTGTGTGGATTGTAGTCTCTGTCTGCAACACACAGTCCAATTGTTTGAGTGAACGAGCCAGACTAAGTCCCTCAAGATTGGTCTCATATATCATGTATGCAGTCATGCTAATCCTGATTTACATCATTTGTGACCAAAATGCAAGTAACATGTTTGTTTTGATTTCCCTTAGGCCCAACGTGGTCCAGGAGGTGTTCCTCTAGATGGCAAAGGACCATCTTTTCCTAACCGCTGTTATAACTATGGAATGGATGGGCACTGGGTTCGTGATTGCAAATCTGGTGACTGGCGAGATAGGTGCTTTCGGTGTGGAGAACTGGGCCATATAGAAAGAAACTGCAAGAACAGTTCTAAGGATCTGAAGTATTTCCTGGAATTTCCTAGCTACCTTGCATGTTCCTTTCTCTTTAAGTATCTACACGTTTTCACTGTAAGGTTCACCAATACAGGCATGGGAGGAGCTACTTGAGGTCTGCATCTCCTCACCATGGGAAGGTTCGAAGGAGAAGCTACTCAAGGTCTCTATCTCCTTACCTTGGAAGGGGCCGAGGGAGAAGCTACTCAAGGTCTCCATCTCATTATCATCGGAGGGGCAAAAGCTAGAGTTATAGGTATCGCATTAAACCTTGGTTGGTTATCGTGTGATGCATAGTTGCTTGTGTGCTTGTTATGGATGCAATTGAAGTGTGGGATGTAATGCTACTGTGAGGCCTGCCAAGAGGGAAATTGCAGTTGTTGTGTTCCACTTGTGCAATATGTTGATGTGTTGGAAGTACTTCGATTTGATTAATCTTTGCAATTTTCTAATTGGTATCTGATGCTGTTAAGTAATGCCAAAGTTAACTGATTATAATTATTGCATGTTAAACACAACTGCATTATATGCAAAGAAAAAGTTTCCAAACAAAAACCTGCCCTCCAAGGGGAAAAAATGGCTCTGCTGAATTACTTTATACAATGCAAAATATAGGAAAAGATGTGTCCTCGGATTCCTAAATATTCCTATTTTTTTCCAATTAACAGTTGGTCGCAGTCGCCAAGGAACAACTCTAAGGCTTATGGTGAAGAATTGCCATCAATTAGATCTAGTTACAACCGTGGTCCCAGGAGGAGCTCCCCACCGATGGAGCGAGCTGAATGCAATGGTGGTAGCCCCATGAGAGGTGAAGCTCGGGGGAAGTGACATCGACCGGTAAAATCACTCTGGGATTGTGAAGTGTCAAACATTTGTTCTGAACTTTTTGGTGACTATGTGCTGAGACATGAACTTCGACACCAGAAGAATGTTTAGCGGTGGGTTGTAAATTCTCAGTAAAGCTCTCCTGAATGCTGTTGGTTATATGCCGAGGCATGTGACCTGATGCCTGAAGAGGTTAGCGGATTGGTGTTTGTGTAGAATATTGCCTCTGCTTACAATAAGAGTCAACTATGAATTTAAGTTGAATTTGTAGAAGTATAATGTCGTGTTCAACATGGTAGGAGGCTCTGGACGAGCTGATTTAACATCAGGCCATCACCTATGAGTGGTACGCCATATGCCGTGGGGGTCCTATGTCCGTAGCCTAGGTGGCTTGTCTGTAGTCAAGCCCACTCGTGTGTGTGCATGGCGCCCTTCTATGGGAACATAACAAAAAATGAGGGTTAAGTGATACTAAAGGATGCAATATAGGACAAACAATTTGAATATTGAGACAGTGAGCATGAAGGGTAAACAAGAAAGAGATACAATGGTTTAGGGACGGCTGAGCCGTGTCAAAATCTGAAGTGAAAGGAAATTTTGGATTGTGTCAAAATCTGAAGTGAAAGGACATTTTGGATTGAATCAAAGAAGTTTGTAGATTTTTTGGCTAACTCCAACATTGTTACATCTCTTTTGGATTTTGTCAAGAAATTTTGGATTGCCAGTTAAATTTTGGATTTTGTAAACTAAATTGTTCAATACCCATTTTAGAATTTGCATGATTGATATAACTGGCACAATCAGATAAGGATATCATAAAAAGTTTCCCAGTTATATTTATCCACCCCAAGAATTTAAAAACAACAAAGCTGCCATACATAGGAAGCAAAAAACAAGAATCTACCAATATACTCACTCGCAAGAAAAAAATCGTAGAAACCAGTAAGCATTGCTTGTGTCGCAGTCACAGAGAAATCCAAATCCTATTAACACGCGGACACCTTACTCTATATTTTAAGGTATGTAAACATCCAATTTTATTAATGTTAACAAAAGTATAGAATAATAATTATCGTTTTTGCATATCAATGTATTTTATCTTATTGATTCCGTAGCAATGCACGTGCATATTCCTATTTGTATAGCAATGCACGTGCATATACCTATTTACATATCAATGTATCTCACAAAGAAGCTGGCACATCAAAAGAAGACCTCCTGTTCTGCGTTTATGAACCTGTTTGTATTTTTTTGTGAACTTGTTTTGTGAACCTCTATTTTGTAAACCTGTAAAATCAAAAGTTGTGAATATATGTGAACTTGTTTTTGTGAAATCTGAATCTGGTTTTGTGAACTTGTTTTGTGAACCTGACAAATGATAAACCTGATGCTGAAATATATGGGTATGAACCTGTGAGCCTGAAATCTAAACTGAGCTTGGCAAATGTTGAAGATGGCAAATGATGAACCTGTAAGCCTAGAATCAGTGAGTGTGAACCTGTGATTCAGTCTGAAAACTGAGATTGACAGCCCTTTGCAAATGATGTAGCTGTTAATCTGAACCTTAATATGAACCTGTAAACCTGTTTCCCTGAATCTGTGAAATTGAGTTCAACAACAGTTTGCCGATCACCACCGCTAGCTGCTAGCTTAGTGTTACGGTGATATCTTGCCTCGTGGATTTTGTATATCATAGTAATGTTTGTCGTATTATATCTATGTTTTATACTAATTTTTAATTTTCGTGGCAACGCACGGGCACTCACCTAGTATTCTATTAATTCTATTAAGCCTTGGGCCAGGATATCCCATCCCAGGGGCCAGGATATCACAATCCACCCCCTTAGAAGGCTGACGTCCTCGTCGGTCAACACAATCCAGGAACCTCCCCTCTTAGCAACGTATGTGTGTCTAGTATCGTCATATGCCATGCCATGTGACCACTCCGGGCCCACATGCACCATGCGCCATATACCCGAACCCACTAGTCCACACACGCCCGTGAAACCTCGAGGGTCAGCTCTGATACCACTTGTAACACCCCGTCCAATTCCTGGACCAACGGTACTTACTACTGGCAGCTTTCTAGGATCATATATTGTCTCCACAGACCAACACGAGTCTTCTGTGCGCACTTTGTCCTCACTCATGCACACCAGAGAAAACTTCTCGGTCGGTCACCCATCCCATATTACTCTAAGCCAAGCACACTTAACTTGGAGGTTCTTTCGAGATATGCTTCTGAAAAAGAAGATGCACCTTATTGGTATGAATACTATATTAATTCTATTAAGCCTTGGGCCAAGATATCACAATCCAGCCCCTTAGAAGACTGACATCCTCGTTGGTCAACCCCAATCCAGGAACCTCCCCTCTTGGCCACGTATGTATGTCTAGTGCCGTCATATGCCATGTCATGTGACCACTCCGGGCCCACATGCGCCATGCGCCATATACTCGAACCCCCTAGTCCACACACGCCTGCGAAACCACGAGGGTCGGCTCTGATACCATTTGTAACACCCCGTCCAATCCCTGGACCGACGGTACTTACTCCTAGCAGCTCTCTAGGATCATATATTGTCCCCACAGACCAACACGAGTCTTTTATGCACACTTTGTCCTCACTCATGAGCACCCGAGAAAACTTCTCGGTCAGTCACCTATCCCAAATTGCTCCAAGCCAAGGATGCTTAACTTGGAGGTTCTTTCGAGATAGGCTTCCGAAAAAGAAGATGTAGCTCATTGGTATGAATACTCTATAAATTCTATCAAGCCTTGGGCCAGGATATCCCATCCTAGGGGCCACCCCGGCCGCGCCCAGACCTTCCGTCTGCACCGCGCCCGTCCCGTGCTCGCTGAGACCTCCCTGTCCTGCTCCCTACTCGACGAGCCCTCCTTGCACATGAGCAAGAGCTCAAGGTAGAAGAAAGTCTTTTTGCGTTTTGGCCCTGCGAATTTCTGAAAATTATTTCTATATTTTTTGCAGTACAAATATATGTAAAAGAGATCCAAAAACCTTATGTGCTACTCCATGAAGTATACGTGTAATTTGGAATCAACCCCGGCAATAGTATTTTGAATGTGGACATTATTTTTATAATTTGAAAAAAATACATAAGTTATGTTACGATTATTTATTTTTGTCATTAAGACTAGAATCATTTTCGATTAACTTCTCATTTTAGCGTATAAAACAATATTATATTAGTAGATGTTAAGTATAGTTTTACTAAGAAAATGAAAGAGGTACTAGGCCACATCTTTTCGGTCAGATTAAAAATACAGGTTTTTACTAATCATGATATTTGTGTTCATACGCATATCGCTTATTCACTAAGGACTAGTAAAATATCTATTTAAGTCAAAATAACCATGATTATGTTACTAAAGTCCAAAATTAGTAATCTACATTAATTCTTAGAATATTAATGTTAGGTGATTTATAAATAAACATTTTTAGCAATATGTATAATTTCTATTTAGAAAGGAAAGGATAAAACCCAAAAGACTATTATTAGTAATAAAGAAAATAAATAATAATTATTTTCTGTAAAGTTTGTTAAGTCATTTTATCTACGTTATACTAGATAAACTAGCTTCGTAGTCACCTTCTCACATTTTCACTAATAATAACTCAAAGTAGAGAATGTAGTGGATTAATAAAATATTTATGATTTGGACATATTTATGTAATTGTGAATTGTTACCCATGTAATGGTGTATGTTTATTTATTTGGTGTATGTATTCTTTTGTATGTACGATACACGAATCGATAATTAGAAGTTGATTGTGGGGTAGACAAACCAAATACGTTCGAGGATGACCCACAGGACACGTTCGATCAAGGCAAGTGGATTCTCCCTCTGCATTTCTATTTGTACCCAAATAATGCATATAATAATGTTTACTTTTCAGATATTGCATAATTTGATGGTATTTGCCTAAATAAGGATTTCCTAGAATTACCAACCCTATTCCTTGAATTACCCTGGGATAAATGCTATGCTTAGCAATTTTTGCTATTGCTCAACTTGATAAAAATGATGTCACTCTTTTAATGATACTATGTCCCAGAAATGAAGTTTTTATTATGATGTTAACCCGATGGTTAAACAAGAACATTTCTGTATTAAATGGAACATGGAGTGACCACCCAGGATAACAGTTCAACCATGAGTGCTATAATGGCTCTGGCTTTGGTAATTAGCTCTATAGACTTAGTGCTTAGCAACCCTACCCGAAAGATGGGCAAGAGGGGGCGGCAGTGGTTTGGTGGCAGCTCATGTTAACATGGGGTGGTAGTCTTGGCTAAGTTACCTCACCTAGAGGGCCATCCATACCGACGTGGAAACCTTAGCGGGTGGCTTTGTACTATGGATATTTTGTGAAAGCCTCATAGTGGATCCCGAGCCATTCACTTAGGCAGTGTTTATGGGTCCGATCAACCTAGGCTAGATGGGATACACGACTTGTGGGTAAAGTTGTACCACCTCTGTCAGCCTATCCCGTGCGTGCCCCCCTCTCCCTCTCTCTTTTGCTGCTCTATGGGGCTGGCCTATCGACGCCGATCCCCTCGCGCACGCGCCCATTCTCTCTCCCTGCCCGGTGGACCCCTTCCGTCAGTGTTGACCGCCCGTTCACGAATCTCCTCTCGCTGCCCTGTGGACCCCACCCGTCAGGCCCCTCGTCCCTAACCTCCCGCCCACACACTCCTATCGTGGACGCGCCCACACCCACGCATTTACCGGCCACTTCCGCACGTTCTCGACCCGTTTAGACTCGCACCCCGCTCGCCCACTCTCCCTGCTCATTTGCGCCCTCAACCGAGAACTCTCGCTCTCTCTCGCCCTGAGCGCGTGCCCAAGAAGTTTCGCCGCTCGGCGTGGTTCCGCCGCCGTTCTACGGTCGCCGTCGAGCCCCCGCCGTGTCTATTGCCCCGGTAAGCTCCGCCTTATCACTCGCCACCTGGAAAGCCCCTCGGTTTGCCCTCTCCCCCTCTGATCCGCCTTATCACCGGAGCGTTTCTTGCGCAGCAGGAGAGCCGCCATCATCGACCCGCGTCCTCGCCGTGCCCCAGACACCGTTCATGAGCCCCTGAGTCTCCACTTGAGGTAACCGTCCTAACCCTACCCTTATTATCCCCTGCCTTGCACTTTCTCTCCCGCGATTGCTCGCTGGAGTGCCCTCGGTCTGTCGAGGACCTCCCGTCCGTTGTCCAGTTGCCTCACCCCCGTTCCTACTACCCCGAGCCTGCCATAATGTTCGCTAGATCCTCCCTAATCTCCCTGGTCACTCAGACTACCCCTAACGCCCCTAGGAGCCCTAGTCCGCTTCGCCGCCGGTGGCTGCATCGTCGCGGGTGTGCATGGCACCGCCCTGGCCGGACAGAGAAGACGAAGTCCCTAACGCCAATCCTAACCGTCCAGTCTTCATCGGATGGCCCGAATGCGCGGATAACGTTTCGCGTGGACCGTGGAGCCAGAACCGTTGATCAACGATCCAGCCGCCAGCGCGCCCTATGCTCTCAGCACCCCGCTGACCCGTTGGCACCATGCGCCAGTGCCTCAGCCCTTCCCTGCCCCACCTGTCAGTCGCGCCCGTTCGCTCGCCAATGGGATTTGATCTCAGCCGTTTGCTTGTGATCGTGCGGTCAAGATTACCCGATACCCCTTCACGTGGCGGTTTTGCTTAAGGGACCTCGGGTTTCCGAGAATCAACCCACCGTCCTGTGTTTTAGCGTGCAGACACCTGAACTCTTATAAACAAACCCCTGGCTTTTTAAATAACCACAGATTTGGGCTTAGTTTCATATTTGAAACTTCAAAACATGTTTATTTCATATCTTTTTCATATGAACTCCAAATTTAGTGGTTCAAATTGCAAAATGTTCATAGAAATATTCTCTGCCCAAATAAATTATGATCATCCAAAGTTTGTGCACTTTAATTTTATGCCCAGACTAATGGTTAAGTTTAAGTAATAATGTATTTGTTTAATAGAATAAATAAAAAGGAAATGCTAATGGTACTTAGATGTTTAATTTTGTGAGATTAATAAAATGTTGTGTATGAATTGAACCCTGGTATAATTTTGTGTCTCACTAAAATTAGTAGCACTAAACTATATAGTCCTTAATATCTAGGGAATCACTGATCTCTAAATATATTAATCCCTAGCATTTAAGTCTACCCTTTATGTTCATAGTGTCTTATAAAACTTGTGTTCACCTGATTGTAGATGTTTGGTGTGCGATTCATTTGTACTTTTCCAAATGTATTGAATGTATGATCACTTTTGTCGGAGAGGGAATTCTCCAGTCGAGTGGCGGAGTGCACCCGCCCTTAATCCTAAGATGAGGAAGGGCTTAAGCGTTTTGCTTGTCTGGCTAAGCGATTACCAAGCACATGAACACGCGGGAGTTTAAAGTGGTTCGGGCTACCAAAGTGTAATACCCTACTCCACTGTGTGTTGGATTGCTGTGGAAGCTTGAGAGTTGAGAGTCTGTGTGAACTTGTGTTGTAACGTTGCATGCCTCCCCTTTTATAGCTAAGGGGGGCATGCACAAAGGTACTGAGCCCCGACATGTGGGCCCAGGAACATAACAGATGTAGTACTTGGAGCTACCAATGTCCGCTGCTGGAGCAATCTTCTTGCGTCCTAACATCCGATCTGTGTAGTATCGGCGTGCAGGGGAAGCTTCTCGTATAAGGGATGATGGCCACAGTGCACCGCGCAGCACAGGTGCACTGTTTGACAATGGACTAGACAGGTGCACCGTCTGCAGGATGGCCCTGGCGCCGCCTACCAGTGGAGTGGACATGACACATTAAATGCAGAGGGGGCACATCGCCTGTCAGCAAGGTGGGCAGACGGTGCGTCCTCTCCGCAATAAATGCAGAGACCGCGCGGCTTTAGAGGCCTTACGTCAGGCTCCGCCTGCTGGCTTATGTCACGGGCCACAAGCCATGCGGTAGCAGCAGGTCTTCACCTGAGCGGGGAGCGCAAGCGCACAGGATAAGGCTTGGACACGTGTCAGCACCGGACCCTTGCTCATGCTAGGGTCTCCCCTATCCCGGGACCTCGTTGTGGCCCGGGCCTCACTCGGAGGGATCTGGACCCTATCCAAGGGACCTGGTCATGCTTTCATGGGACCGGGCCGTAATCGGGGGTCCGGGTTGTGCGTACAGGGGTCCGATGCTCCTTCGTGGAGGTTTGGTCCAAATGGTACATCCTGGGATGTATCATCTTTTCTCGCCACGTGGTGCCCCTTGAGCTGCCCACGTGGCGGGTTAGGTGTTGTTCACCGTGCGGCTAGGGGACGCTGTATGAGCACAACATCTTTATACTGTAGTAGGGGGTACCCCTGATTCAGGGTACCGATAGTGGCCCCCAGGCCCGCTTCAGGGAAGGATACGAGCCTATAGGTGGGGCCAAAGTCTGGTTGGCGATTGGCTTGCTGCCCCTGTGCGCCCGTTGATGCAATTACTGCCGGTCCGCCTATGGTCACGCCGACTGCCATGCCTGTCCCGCGGCTGACTGGCCCGTGACCTCCGCACTTAATGTCTTTGTTGGGCCATGCGCGGGGTGCCTTGAGTCGCTGCACTGGTTTTGAAAATTTATCTTCTCAGTCTTCTGCGATGGCCCCAAGGAGACGCGGTATTGGCGCGAGTGGCGGTGCGACTTTTCTGCACCCAAAAACCGGTGCGGAGGGTGCATGACATGTGGGCCTAGGCCCCCATGCCGGCTGTTGGACCGCTGGTTGCAGCGAAGCCGAGGGGGCACACAACCACGGGGTAGTTGCATGCTTCTTTCGCGGCGGTTCGCGTTCTCAACCGCTGGTTGCGGCGAAGGTGAAGAGGCGCACAACCGCGGGGCGGTTGCACGCTCCTTGTGCGGCGGTTCGCCTTCTTGACCTTTGGTTGCGGCGAAGATGAAGAGGCGCATAACCGCGAGGCGGTTGCACGCTTCTTGTGCGGCGGTTCGCCTTCTTGACCGTTGGTTGTGGCGAAGAAGGGGCGCACAACCGTGGGGCTGTTGCACGCTCCTTATGTGGCGGTTCGCCTTCTTTGCGCTTCGGGCCAGCTTGTATGACATGTGGGGCCTGGCCCCCACGTCACAGGATGGGAACCCTGGTGTGCCTCGGGGGAGACTTTGCCCGTGACGCTTCGGGGCGCGAGTGGGGAAATCTGCCTTTAAAAAGGGGTTCATCCCTCGAGTAGCAGCCATGTTTTGCTTCTCTCCCACTTGCGGTGCCCTTTCGCCTTCGAGCTCTCTGCACCCCTTTGCCTTCAAGGTTTCTGCTTTATGTCGCCATAGTTTACCATGGCCTTGTGACTTCATCCCGAGTGCACCCAGACTGAGTGAGTGCTTGAAATGGTATATTGCCTGCTTGGATGGAATGCGCCGGCGCTCGGCGGAAGGACTTGCGCCGACGCTCGGCGGAAGGACTTGCGCCGCTAGAGAGTTCGTGCCTTTTGTCCTCCCTAGTGGGCCGGTGCTACCGGTCTTGTTTTCCCTCTGCTAGAGGTGCGCGGCCTTGTGGGTGCGGCGCTCTTCCACCGACGCTTGGCTTTGAGGATGTTCATCAGCCTCGCGGTGGTGGTGAGCAAGCTGGGTCGTGGTTTCGCCTCCCATATGGGCTGGTGTCTGCCTCTTCCTCCAGCATTCGGAGGAAAAAGATGATCACCAGCCTTGTGAAGGAGGCAAACTTCGGCTACGCGGCCCCAGCTAGTCCGCAAGCACCACCTTCCGCAGTGCTCCTAGCTCCATGGCTTGGATGGTCTTGTCCTCACCCCCGTAGGGGGACGGTTACGAGGACCTCTTCGTCATGGCGCGCACGCTGAGGTGGTCACCACCGCTGGGGAGGCTGCCCGGCGCAGAGGTGGTTGTCGTTGCTGGTGAGGCTGCCTGTTACAGAGGTGGTTGCCTCTGCTGGCGAGCTGCTCGGAGCTGAGGTAGTCGTCGCCGCTGGCGAGCCATCAGTGCAGAGGTGGTCGCTGCCGTCGATGCTGAGGTGGTCGTCTCCGCTGGCGAGCCGCTCGGAGCTAGCCACCCACGCGGCTCTACTGGCATGGGGGTAGTTCATAGCTGTAGAGCAGAGATGGAGCTAGGGCTCCACTTGAAGGTGGATGTTATGCTTTTTGTAAGGTACTTTTGAGTACTATTTATCAAGCAATATTAGTACTTATCTGTGTACCACTTGTCCCTGTTGTGTGTCGTGTAGCTGATTCCTCCTTGGTACCTGGCCCCCTGGAATGTAGGCTCAATTTGTCGAGGCTGCAGACCAGCATAACTAAGAAAGATTTGGTATTGGCCCCCAGGAGGTAGCCTCGACTGGGACCTAGGCCTGCACATAGCTTCGGCTAGGGAGCATTAGTAGTACACCCACAGGACCCGCCATCTAACACTAGCCATCCTTTCATACATGCTCGGGACATGTAGGGTCTAGTCTGGGAGGCCATGTTGTGCGTCCGGACCCCCTGGATGGTGGTTCTAGGTACTAGGACACCCGTCGCAGAGTGGCGGAGTGTGCAGGCCCACGGTACGGAACCAGGCTGAGCGGCTACACGGGCTCCGGACCACTCCAGGAGACAAGTGTCCATTCTCTAGTTCCAGAACCCAGGTTGCCAGACCCACAGGACTTATAGCTCCAAATACTAGGGTACCTGTCACGGAGTGATGGAGTGTGCAGGCTTTTGGGTACGGAACCATGCTAAGCGGCCACACAGGCTCTGGACCACCCCATGGAACGAGCTTCCGTTCTTTAGAACCGGCCCCAGGCTGTCGGGCCCTCCCGCTTTCGTAGAGAGGTCCTAAACTGCAAGCCTGGCTGTTCAATTCGGATGTCATTATGTCTGATGGAAAGGGAACAGTTTAGGTTGGTTAGACAAAATAATATCTGGAAAACTGCAAGGTAAGACCATGGAGCAGTAGGATAAACTATCATAGAGGCGCATCTGAGCGGGTAAATCTTTTCTTTATAACCTGTCATGCATGGGTGCAAACCAGTAGGCCAGGATTATGAGGGCGGACCTCACCGGGTTGGCGTACATGTATGCGTTACCTAGTTACAAAAGGGAGAAAAATTCGACCCCTCAAATTTGCTTCTATGGATAGAACTTATAGAGGTGCTTCAGTGGCCAGGAAGAGGTACTCCTTCAGTCATAGCAAGATAGTTACCCTCAGGTCGGCGTATTCCCGTCACCTTGAAGGGTCCTTCCCAGCTGGGGGAGCGTTGCGGAGCCCTTCTAAGTTTGGTACTTGTCGTAGGACTAGGTCCCGACCATGGGTTCCCATATGCGTTTGATGTGAGAGTCCTCGTCCTCGTGCTGTAGCCATTTTTGCATGGGCTTGTTAGAGGTCTGGACCCATGGGGAGTCCAGGAGGGTTTCCGAGGGAAGGCAGGCTTCGGCCCCGTACACCGGGGAGCACGGGGTCCCTCAGGGGGTCCATCTAGTTGTCTCCATCAGAGTAGGAGCCTCCAGCGAAGACATCCTTCAGGTCCTCCTCGGGTGACAGATACCTGAGGTCCCATTCAGCCACGACCACCTCGTCGTCATCGACCTTTTCTTTGCCAGGTCAGCGACGAGGTGGGGAGTCGTCTTTGGAAGACTGCTCGCGCCGCTCGCTGACGCGTTTCGCAAGGTCAATGATCTCGCGACACTCCGCGGCGATGTGGCGACCGTTGGGGTGCACAGGGCATGAGCCGCTGTTACCCCTCTGCGGCCGTGGGCGTTTGTTGCGGTCACCTCGGCCCCTGGTCGCGGCTGCAACGACCAGAGCGGTGGACCGTGGCTTCTGGTAGTCGCAGTCCTTCTTTTTCTTCTTACCATTTCGAGGGATGGCACCCGAGCCACCCGACTGGGCAGTCCCCGATTTGTGGGGCCGAGTGCCATGCACGGCCCTCGGCGGCTCTGGCGCATTTGTCGGCCAGAGCAAAGAGTGTGGGGACAGTCTCCACGTCGTGCATGGCAACTTGTCCAACAATTTCTCATCACGTACTCCCTGGTGGAAGGCCATGATGATGGAAGCATCGGAAATGCGAGGTGTAGTACCTCGCACCTTGGTGAACTGGGAGATGAATGTCCGGAGGGTCTCCCCGGGCTCCTGCCTCACTGCGTGGAGGTGGGCCTCCACACCATGCTGCTGGTACGCGCTGGCAAAGTTTGCAACGAACCGCGCGCAGAGCTCTTCCCACGAGTATATTGATCCTGGGGCGAGGTTCATGAGCCATGTTCGGGCAGGTCCAGATAAGGCAACATGAAAATATGTCGCCATCACAGTGGTGTTTCCACCTGCTGCTGTGATAGCGGTGACGTACACCTGTAGGAACTCCGACGGGTTTGATGTACCGTCGTATTTTTTCGGCCGAATGGATGGCCATGAAGCTGCGCGGAGATGATCCACGAGAGCGGCGCAGCCCACGCCGGCCAATGGGACACCCGCTTGAGACCGGGTGCCCATTGGGGTCTGTGGTGCTACCGCAGCAAAATCTTGGTTGAGGTTGCGCCCCTCAACATTTTGTCGGCGCTCGCGCGCCCTCTCTAAAGAGACCTGGGCTGCCTCTCCCGCATGCCTGTGGTTGAGCTTGGCCCGGAGGTCATTGGTCTGTGCGCCCCTTACTGAGGGCGAGCGCACAGACGCCGACGCCTCATGTTGGCGCTGGGATGACCGTGGCCTCGACCTAGTCGAGGTAGAATGTGCCATGCCGAGCAGTTGGTCGACGTCGTCCCGCCACTGCTTCATGGCCCCCAGTGAGGCCATGGAGCTTGGAGGGTGACACAGCAACTCCCTGGCTGCTGACAATGCTCCCGGGGCCATCCTTGATGGAGTCCGGGATGTCTGCGCAGTCGTATGCTGCCGGGCAGCATGCACAGCATCAGTGCCCGGCACTGGGCGGTCAGAAACCTGTGGCGTGGAAGAAACAACTTCTTCCACCAGGAAATCCGTTGAAGTCTCGGCGCCGTGCTCCACGATTTGCACCATCATGCTGAGTGAGGAAACAAGCAAAAACCTAATGCCTAACCCCCTACTTGGCGCGCCAAATGTCGGAGAGGGAATTCTCTGGCCGGGTGGCGGAGTGCACCCGCCCTTAATCCTAAGATATGGAAGGGGCTTAAGGGTTTTGCCTGTCTGGCTAAGCGATTACCGAGCACATGAACATGCGGTAGTTTAGAGTGGTTCGGGCTGCCGGAGCGTAATACCCAACTCCACTATGTGTTGGATTGCTGTGGAAGCTTGAGAGTTCAGAGTCTGTGTGAACTTGTGTTGTAACGTTGCATGCCTCCACTTTTATAGCTAAGGGGGGCATGCACAAAGGTACTGAGCCCCGACATGTGGGCCCAGGAACATAACGGATGTAGTACTTGGAGCTACCAATGTCCGCTGCTGGAGCAATCTTCTTGCGTCCTGACATCCGATCTACGTAGTATCGGCGTGTAGGGGAAGCTTCTCGTATAAGGGATGATGGCCACAGTGCGCCGCGCGGCACGGGTGCACTGTTTGACAATGGACTAGACAGGTGCACCGTCTGCAGGATGGCCCTGGCGCCGCCTGCCAGCGGAGTGGACAGGATGCATTAAATGCTGACGGGGCACATCGCCTGTCAGCAAGGTGGGCAGGCGGTGCGTCCTCTCCGCAATAAATGCAGAGACCGCGCGGCTTTAGAGGCCTTACGTCAGGCTCCGCCTGCTGGCTTATGTCACGGGCCACAAGCCATGCGGTAGCAGCGGGTCTTCGCCTGAGCGGGGTGCGCAAGCGCACAGGATAAGGCCTGGACACGTGTCAGCACCGGACCCTTGCTCATGCTAGGGTCTCCCCTATCCCGGGACCTCGTTGTGGCCCAGACCTCACTCGGAGGGATCTTTACCCTATCCAAGGGACCTGGTCATGCTTTCTTGGGAGTCCCGAGCCATAATCGGGGGTTTGGGTTGTGCATACAGGGGTCCGATGCTCCTTCGTGGAGGTTCGGTCCAAATGGTACATCCTGGGATGTATCATCTTTTCTCGCCATGTGGTGCCCCTTGAGCTGCCCATGTGGCGAGGTTAGGTGTTGTTCACCGTGCGGCTAGGGGACGTCGTACGAGCACAGCGTCTTTATACTGTAGTAGGGGGTACCCCTGATTCAGGGTACCAACAACTTTATTTAGACAACGAGCATCCCGTGGTTTCTGAGTGTGTTGCTGAAGATCTTCCTGAGCAACAACCTGGTGAAGGCAAGTGTTCTCAGACCTATTATGTCCTATTTACTTTATAATTCACTATCCCGCATTACATTATTGAAACCTAAGGATTGACTAGTCTGTATTTACTTATCCTTGTTTACCTTTTGAGTTATCATGGTTAACTTTATGATATTGCTTCACTTTAATCAATGAACATGATGTGAATATTTATGATACGATGATGTTATACCGATGATGTTCTTGTGATACTTTAGGGGACTCAGACCATTTTCCTGAGTACCTCTCCATAAGGACCTATTTAGGGAGTGACAACCCGGGATAACAGTGCAACACGAGGTTGGAATGGGACACCCTTAGCTGATTATTTAGAGGAACCAGAGGAGTAGTTGGCTTCGCCGTAGGGCCACCAATGATGTTTGGGCACAGTACTTGCTCTACCGAGGCTGGTTGCAGAGGTTCTTGATTTGGTTTTGTTAATCACCCTTCCTTTGGGGAGAGTTACTGTGTTTATCAAACCGAAGAAACCTAACGGGCGGCTATGACCTCTGGGAAATCTTTGTAAAGGCTACGTAGTGATACCCTGTCAGGCCACTAAGGTAGTGGTCAATGGAGATTGGCTCTTTCCGGGCAGAATGGGAATCACGGCTTGTGGGTAAAGTGTGCGACCTCTACAATGTGTTAGAAACTGGTATATCAACCGTGCTCACGGTTAAGAGCTGCCTTGGGATTCTCTTTGATTAGAAGAACTTTGGTTACTTTAATGATGATGATTAATGATGATGGTATAATTATGATCTCTGGTATTTCCTCTTGGAGGGAGTGCTTTTGGGTAATAACTGGGTTTATTACTAAAATTTGGCTCTACTAATAGTAATAAATACTTGACCAATTAAAAGCAACTGCTTAACCTTAACTCTACATATAGCTAGTCCACTTTAGCAAAACGGGACATTTGCTGAGTACGTTGATGTGTAGTCACCCTTGCTTTACAAACCACCCCACCCCAGGTTGTCCCCACTGTACTCAGTGCTCAGGAGGAGATGCTGGCAACATGGAGCATTTTGAGGAGTTTCAGGACTACGATGAGTTCTACTTTATCTTAGTGGCAAACCCCGAGTCAGCTGCCTGTGAAGGCCTTATCTTCTACGTTTTGTATTTCCACACTTTGATGATATTAATGTTAATGACTATGTTATAGACTAAGTGGATGTCTTGGACATCTTGTTGTAATAAAGTACTTTTGTGCTATTTACTTTGAGCAACGTGTGATGATGTCCAATTATGTAATCGTTGTGTACGTGAGTTTCTGATCCTGACACGTACATGATTCGCTTTCGGTTTGACTTCTGAAACTGGGTGTGATAGCTTAAGTGATTTCACTTAAGTGTTTTTGATATAATCTTATGCCTTTGATTAATTGGGATATTTGGGACACACTTACAAGTAGTAAGACAGGTGTTGCTAATAAAATATTGACCAACTAAAATGCTTACCACTTATCCATAGCCTACCTTGTTAACTTTGCATTATTTCCCCCACTTGCTGAGCCCCGACCATAAGTGAGCTCCCCTTGCTAATATTTTGATCAGAGGGTGATGACGAAGACTTCACAGATGACATTGATGAATTTTGAATCTAACGATGCACCAGTCACCTTCCTGTGGAAGAGTGTCCATGTTTAATTTCGTCGTACTTTGATTATATACTTGTTAAGATACTATGTTCTGGATGATGCAATAAAGTTACTCTACTCCCTTTTTACACCTTTATTGCATTGTCTTTAGATATATTACACTTGTGACGTCAACATATGTATGGAAAATGGATCCTGGCCCACATATGCTATGCATTCGGTTTTGCCCCCAGAACCGGGTGTGACAACAAGTCCACTGGATTAGTTGAAGTTTCTTGAGACATTGTGTTTGATGAGACTAATGGCTCCCAAGTGGAGCAAGTTGATCCTGATGAATTAGATGATGAAGAGGCTCCATGCATCGCGTTAAGGAACATGTCCATTGGAGATGTGTGTCCAAAAGAATCCAAAGAGCCGAAGCTCTAACTCTTTAGCATTTTGTGCATGCCTGATGCAGCTTCGGCGCTCAGTCTCTTTGGTTGCAGACAATTCCTTCATCCTGAGGACCTTCGGCAGAGAAGAAGACCCCCAACAATAGTCCCTTCTTGGTGCTAGGTTGTTTTTTCATAACGAGCTCGATCCGCGAAACACACGAAGGCTTCTAAATGCCAAAGGTCCAAAAAACACCTTCTCTGAGCTTGTTATTAAAAAACTAATAAAAAGTTACGGCCTGTGCTGGTCCACCAATTAGTCAGTATGAGCGGCGCGGCGGTTCACCTTCTTCACCTGCAGGACTATATAAACAGACGGGTTGGTAAGAAGTTACTACATCATTCATTGCTATTGCATCGTTGTGCTACTGAAATTTTTTACTAAAGCCGAAGCAATTTGTGCTCTGTGCATTTGTTAACTGGTCTTCGAACAAACGTCAAATCAATTGAAGTCAAATCAATTGAAAGTTGCTTCATCGAAATGGCTAAAATTAGGTCTACTGCCAGACTGACAAACGAGGGTGGAGAGACTGAGGCTACTGAGACAGCTCCAATTTCAGAAGTTATGAAGCGCTCTAGGTTGGTTGTTCAAGAAAAAGAAGGACCTTTTCCTGAGAAGGACAGTGCTAATGCCGAAGCTGTAAATGTTATAGCCAAAGCTGGGAGTAATGATGAAGAAGACAATGGCATCTTGAGTCCAAGCAAGCCTAGTTATGTTGAGTTTGGGAAATCCACTGTGAAAGCAGAAGACTTAGTTCTAATGAAGAAGCTTGGGTATTTTGGGAAAATTGACGATGAACTGATAAGATTTGTTGGAGAAAAAGTGGTTCTAGAGCCGAAGGATGATGAAGTAATAGTTTTCAAAAGCTTCTTTCGGGCATGGCTTCAGTTCCCTTTATATGAGATGATTGGCGAAGTTTTGAAAAAGTTTGAAAATTATCTTCATCAGTTGACTCCAAATGCCATAGTCAGACTCAATGTGTACATATGGGCTTTGCAGAGTCAAGGAAAAAGTGCTAATGCTGAAGGATTCTGCAGAGTCCATGAACTCCACTACCAGACCAAGGCAATAGCATATGGTCTGCACAAAAACTTTGGATGCTACAACTTTGCATACCGAAAAGACACGAAGTCTCCTATGATTGGGTACCACACCAAGTAGCCTACTGGCTGGACCAACTAGTGGTTTTATGTAAAGGCCGACGAGAAGAAAAGGGAGAAACTCATGAGTATGGTGGTGAGTCCCTTGAAGTTAAGCTTCGGCATAACAAAGCCATTGTGCAACATGCAACTCGGCTCCCCATGCCAGTTAGCTGAAGTAGAATTCAGAGTTGTGGCCGAGCACATTAGTACTCGGGACTTAGTGCAAGAATACCTGGCCAACAAAACTTTTCGCAGATCAGATGGGTGGGGAATGCCGAAGAGAAAAGATGAAGGGAAAATATTTGAACTTGTAAGACTGCCATACCACTTTAAATTTCAAAAATACTTCAGTGGTCCTTGTGCCGAATGGTTGGAAGTGATCGAAACAATGTGCAATGAAATTCTTGGGAATTATACTAAGAAAGAAGACCAGTTGATGACTGATGCCTTCAGCACACGGGAGAAACAAAGGTTAAATCAAGTGATGGATGCCCTCGGCTTCGAATATCCTGATTATGACAGACTTGACGAAGAGGTCGGGAAGGATAAAAAGAAAAGGCTATAAGACAAGAGTTGTAAGTATCTTGAAAAGACAAGCAATAAGATCCATCGAGAAGGATAAAAAGAAAAGGCTATAAAAAAGACCAAAGGTTTCTAAAGAAACTGAAATTTCTAAGATGACACCAAAACCTTTGGTATCTAAGAAACGGAAAATTATGGAGTCGAACCGTGGTGATGAAGAAAAGTCTTCTCCACTGAAGCGCTCTGTCGAAACGCCTTCAGCGTCTTCCATTGGCGTAACAGAAATCTTAGAGGTAATGACTGAACCCTTGCCTTTCACCATGCTAAGTCCTCTAGAATCGGAGCTAACAAGATTATTACAGCCAAAGAAAAAAGTTGCTAAGGAAGTTGCCGAAGCAGAAACAGTAAAGGGTCCTTCGACACTCAGTGGGGGAAATGCCCAAAAGAAGCACCGTATGATGACTGTGATGAGGGCCGTTCTTGATACCCCCACTGGCAGTACAAAAGAGAATTGCCCCCTCTGCCGCTGATGAAGCTGCTGAAGCGCCTCAACAGGCTGAAAGTAGTGGCGATCCTCTTGGGACCACCTTATCAGAGATTGACAGAATTATTGATGGCGTGGAACCTGGGAGGGATACCGAGGGGGCGATTACACCTGAATCTTCGGCATCAAAAGGGAAGAAGACTGAAGAAGCCTCTTCGGAAAACAGAAGCTTCGACTTATGGCACCTAGGAGGCTAGCAGCTTTTCAAAGAGGATGTATCAGAGTTAAAAGAATTTGCTGTATCTGGAGGTTACCAGCCTGGATCCGTTATCTTTGGCGACGTAGACGAAGAAATCTTGGGATGCATCCCCGACCGTGCTGGTGCAAAAATTGTGAATACCTTGGTAAAGAGTATCGCATTGCCGAAGCTTGAAAGGGACATTAGCAATTATAGAAAACAACACATCATGGGCAGCTTGTTTTACTCAAATTTAAGGTATGATTTTCTGTTGTTCCTCCTTCATCCAATTAGATTTAAAGTTTTAAGAATGAAAACCTAATGCAACTTCATCTTTGCAAAAGAGTTTGCTTTTGAGCAAAGCTTTGAAATTGCAACAAGAGAATAAAGATAAGAAAAATGAGTTTATTATCAACGATTTGGAGAAAAAGTTTGAAAATCTTGAAAATTCTTTGAAGGAAAAAGACTCTCTGCTCAGTATTGCCAAAGGCTCTCTCGCTGAAGCTCGTCTTCAAAACAAGAAACAAAGCATTCAAATTTCAGGTCAAGACGCGAGAATTGAAAGGTTGAATAAAGAGCTGGAGAAAACAAAAACAACTTTGCAAGACAGCACAAGCCGGTTCAACCGTGAACCCGAAGCTTTAAACCTAAAAGTCAAAGCCGAAGCCGAAAAGAACTTTAAACTTTTCAAAACACTGAAAACACTTTGGGACTATGCTTCGGCTTCACAACCTAGTGTTGTTCTCGATTAAGAAGCATTTTTAACTCTGTTGGGGCTACATCTGAGGAAGCCAATCATTCTGTCGTAGATATTCCTAATGCACTCAAATGGATTGAAAAAGAAATTGAAGATCTAGATGAAGTCATAGTTGGCCATGGTGACTTCTATGCACTAGTGGCTGCTCGTGGAACAACCGCTATTTTTGGCAAGGCTGGATGCAACCACCTGAAAACTGTCAACAAACCAACCTTCGGCCTCTCGGCATCAGACTTGGACAACATCCCAGCTGAGGCTAGAAGCGTAGGCAACAGATTTATCAGTCAAATCTAGACGAAGGGTGGCCAGGAGGTTGCTGGAGACGAAGCTCGGGAACTAATTGACAAGGTATACCGATTCTCCTGCTTTGTTGCATCATGCTTCTTCATGTTTATTACATTATGTTTCATAATATCTTTCTGACACATTGTTGTTTCCAGGGGAGGCTGATGAAGATTGATGAACCGAAGCTTATCCCAATAGTCCTGAAGAATGTTGCGAGGTTGTCTTGTAATTATGGCAATAGTCTTGAAAGATGCTTCTAGAGCTCTTTTTTGTAAATGAAAAATATTATATCCAGCAAATTGTTTTTCGTAAAATGTAATATCTCTGTAAACATTTATGACCACCTTGCAATATTACCTTTCTTCTGATGTTACTTGCTTTGCTGTGGACGAAACCAGAGTTACCCTTTTTTGAGCCAAAGGCGAAAAACACCTTCCCTTCTTTTCGTTCACAATGAAGCATTTTAGACTTCTCGTTAGTTTCTCATGCGAAGTGCCATGATACAATGAAGCTAGAAATGTCTAATGAATGCTTGGATGAATGTGAAGTATGATGTGATGTAATATGCAAGTGCATGCCGAAGATAACAAAATTCACACATAAACAAGCACATAGACTCCGCATCCCCATAAGAACGACTTTGGAGTCTCTTCACCTTCATTTGGTGGTATTTTAGCTCTGCATCCCCTTAGGAATGACTTTGGAGCTTCTTCACCTTTATTAGGTGGTATCTTAGATCTGCATCCCTGTAGGAACGACTTTGGAGCTTCTTCTCCTTTATTAGGTGGTATCTTAGCTCTGCATCCCTGTAGGAACGACTTTGGAGTTTCTTCATATTTTTACACTCGATGATGTAATCTCAAATTTTTACATTTTACATATGGGGGAAATTTTCCCTTGTATTGAATAGGGTTGTGAAAATAAAATGAAAATTACAACCTATGGCCTCGTTAAAAACCTTTCTCCCCTCTTGAAAGGAAAAAAGGGTACCATAGAAAAAGAAAAGTTATATTATTGTTACACATAGTATCTCTGAAGCTAATCTGCGTTCTAGGATCTTGGAATATCATTCCCATCCATGTCCCTTAATCTGTATGATCCTGGTCTTGACATAGATGCTACCAAGAAGGGGCCCTCCCACTTGAGCTGTAGCTTTCCCACAGTTTCTGGGTTAGCTATTCTTCTAAGCACCAAATGCCCTAGCTTAATCTTCTTTAATCTAACATTTCTGTCATGCCACTTTGATGTTTCGGCTTGGTATTTATTAATATGATCTATTGACTGAAGCTTGACCCCTTCTATAGAGTCTTTTGACACCTTGCAAGTATCTTCATCCTGTGCCGAAGCTAGAGTTCTTATTGATCATGTCTATGCTTCTTCCGGAGTTATTGCTTCATCACCGAACAGAAGTTTAAATGGGGTGAAACCCGTTGATCTTGAAACGACAGTATTATGATTCCACACCACCTTTACCAATTCATCTGGCCACTTTCCCTTTGGTAGATTAAAGATTGATCTCATTATTCAAGTGATAATGATTCCATTTGCTCGCTCTACTAAGTTGTTGGACTATGGATGTCTTACCGATACGAAGTGTATTTTTGTTTGAATCTGATCATAGAAAGTTTTGAATGCTTCGAAGTAAAACTATGCTCCATTATCAACTATGATGGCCTTCGACACGCCAAATTGGCAAATGATATTTTAACAAAAAAACTTTTGGACTTTGGCTAAAGTTATTGTAGCTAGTGGTTAGTGTTGGGGGCCTTCATCTTCCGAAGGTACTAAAAAACACAACTAACATGTTTTCCAGTATAGTATACTGTCACAGGAAGCTTCGGCTTTGAGATGAAGGTGTGCATGGTATGAAAGACGCGGTCTGGAAGAAGGATGAACCAACTCCGAAGCTGTGGATGAAGAAGCTTCGGTTTAGCACAAGGACGGTGGTGGAAAATGAAACCGACCTATGGGGGAAAAGACCGCTTAGTCCTCAACAGCGTACCTTTTGGCTAACAGTAAATGTTAGGGGCATGAATGTAATTTTGCTCAGGCTGTGTCATGTGCCTATAAATAGATGAACAGTAACACCGTACTGCTCACGCTGATTTGTAATCACTCACGCGTCATTCCTGGA
This sequence comes from Zea luxurians, assembly GCA_029449295.1. Taxonomy (NCBI): domain Eukaryota; kingdom Viridiplantae; phylum Streptophyta; class Magnoliopsida; order Poales; family Poaceae; genus Zea; species Zea luxurians. The sequence continues at coordinate 2,313,995 of JAOPSE010000005.1, read as the reverse complement.
CTTTTACCTTCTGTCAAGCCGAAGGTACAAATGTAATTTAAAGATCATTGATGTTTGTTCATGATTATATAATAATAATGTGAACAATCTAATGATTTGAAATGATTATTCATATTCCTTTGGCATGTCATATGTTCATGTTTATATCTTTGTATATTGAAATGATGAATGTACGTCCTTCATGACCTTCGTCCAAAGATCATTATATCCTAAAGGAAATAATGTTACGACGGATGAAGGTCTTTAACCATTAACATTTGTGTTGCCTTGTTCTTGATTTATAGCTTTTGAGAACAAGTGACCAACATTGGCGCCCACCTCCGGTGAACTCACTCGACCACCTTCGGCAAGCTTTGACCTTCATCATGCCGCTAAAGAAGACAGTAGGGCCAGGGGCTGCACTGCAGCCACTGGATGTTAATCAGGAAACACTACATGAAGCAAGGAGTCAGAAGAGGAAGGCTACTAGCCCAACACCTCAGGAGGAGGAGTTCGATCAAGAAATCAAGGACCTCGAAGCTATCCATCAGCAGGTTCAAAAGAAGAAGGAAAAATGCTTCGTCTCACCGATCTTCAGAGGAAAATTGACGAGGCCACTGAGGAAATGCGTCATCTTACCCAGGATGACCAAGACCGAAGACCCCAACACAAAGAGCTTCATCAAGACAATTCATACAATGATGATGAATGCTATGATGATTTTCATCATGGCAATTTTGCTTTTGATGATGCTTCTCCTTTGTCAGAAGAGTTGCAGGCTACCCCATGGCCCCCATCATACAAGCCACCTCAGCTTCCTATGTATGATGGGCACTCAGACCTGAAGCAGTTCCTAATAAGCTACGAGGCAACCATATCTTCATATGGGGGCAATATTGCAGTCATGGCGAAATCCTTCGTCATGGCAGTTAAAAGTGTGGCACAGACTTGGTACTCTTCCCTTCGACCAGGGACAATCACATCATGGCAGAAGCTCAAGGATATGTTAATCACTAGCTTCCACGGCTTTCAGACAAAGCCAGTCACTGCTCAGGCTTTGTTTCAGTGCATGCAAGACCATGAGGAGTACCTTTAGGCATATGTCCGAAGGTTCCTACGTCTAAGAGCACAAGCGCCTATAGTGCCCAATGAAATTGTCACTGAGGCAATGATCAAAGGGCTTCGGCCAGTGCCCAATGAAATTGCCTTGGATGCAATTTTGCTAGGAAGCCTCCACAAACCTTGGAGAAGCTTCTTCAAAAGATGGATGAGTATATCCAGGCCGACAATGATTTTCGCCAAAGAAGGGAAGAAGCATATAGGTTTTCTGAGATGACCAGGGGCTTCGGAGGAAGAATCCATCCTAGGCACGTCAGGTCGATCCACAATTCCAATCCGAGTGATGAAAGAGGAGGTCAACCTCAAAGGCAACAAAGCTCCTAGTCATCAGGGCCACAACAAAGCTCCTTCAGGCCACCAGCCCTAGGAGGCAGAGGGGGCATAAGCTTCGGAGGAAGGTACGGAGATCAGCCCAAAAGACTATATTGCTTATTCTGCAGTGAAGACAAGAACCACACCACAAGAACATGCCAAGTCACAATTCAGAAGCAAAAGGAGATTGCCGAAGTTGAAGCACGACAGAATCAGTCAAAGCAGGTCCTACATACTGCCTCATGCTACTCTCCCTATGTCCTAAAGTACGTAGGTAATCAACAGCCTATGACCTCTATTGCTTCGGCGAGCCACTCTCAAGCTTCCTGGTCTCAGCTCCCACCACCACCACTGCTACCACCTACTTTGGCCCGAAACCAGCAGCCAGAAGGGCACCAGCATGCTCAACAGCAGCGCGACTTTCGGGAGGAGTCTGAAGCTTGCACAGTTAACAACACTGTGCCTGAATCTAAGCACATCTACTAAAGAATATCCTACTCTTGATGTATCTTTATCTTTTCTGCCATTTAATTTTTTGTATGAAAAACAAGTCACGAAGGACTGAATTTTGATTTCATGTAATAATTATGCCTGTATCAATGAGTAAAATACGTCCTCCTAATAGACTTCCGAAGTTACAAAAGCCATTCCTAAGGGAGCGTAGAGTAAGTTTCGAAGCTACAAAAGCCATTCCTAAGGGAGCGTAGAGTAAGTTCCGAAGCTCAGAAGTCGTTCCTAAGGGAATGCAGAGCAAAAATTCCACCAAAATAGAAGGTGAAGAAGCTCCAAAGTCGTTCCTAAGGGGATGCAGAGCTTAAATACCACCGAAATAGAAGGTGAAGAAGATCCAAAGTCGTTCCTAAGGGGATGCAGAGCTTAAATACCACCGAAATATAAGGTGAAGAAGCTCCAAAGTCGTTCCTAAAGGGATGCAGAGCTTAAAGACTCCAAAGACGTCCCTAAGGGGATGCAGAGTCTTGAGTGTTTCAGTGTGGGCGTGTGTGTGTTCGGCATAAACATCATGTTGCATCATATCATCGCATCATTCCGCATAACATTACATCATACGTCATATCACATCAATAGCCAAGATTGGGTACGAAGCAGGTCTTTGGCAATAATTTGTTGGGTGAAAATGTGTTGAGGCATGAAGCAAACCTTCGGAAAATACAATTCTTTCTTTACGAAACATGAAAAGAAGGGAAGGTGTTTTTTTGCCGAAGGCTCAAAAACGGTACGTGTGTAGATTTCATGCATCACAAAGACATATATTACATGAATTTACATGTTTGTTAACTGACTCATACACAAATGTTACATTGTATCATTACAACAAAAGCTTAATCTTCTTTAAGAATTTTCTCTGTGGCCTCGTTCAGCTGTTTGTCGATGACTTCATCGACGATGGTATTGGCAACACACATCACATCTAGCGCCTCTTTCATGACAGGGTCGGCCTGGGGATCATATGGCTCGGGTAGCGGCGAGAGTTCAGCTGTAGTAAACAAACTGTTAGTCCGAAGCTAGAAACCAAACATCGAAGCTAAAATTCAATAATAATACCTATACGCTTGGCGCGCTTGGCAGCCTCTTCGGCTCGTTTAGCTTCTTCCCGAGCATCGTGGGTTTCTTTTTCATTCTTCTTTATGATTTCATTGCCCAATTCTTGGCCACCGTTCTCCTAGACATCAGAATAAAATTTTCCACCCACTAAAGTAGCTTCGGTCGAGGGGTCTTTTATGTCGTCTATGGAGAAGGCGGCTTCGGTCTGGGCTGCAGCTTTGACGTGGTCACAACCAGCCTTCTCCAGAATTGCTGCAATCCCTCGCATGTCGGCAAACGCACAAATGTCCTCGCAATCACTGAGGATCTCTTCAAAAGCTTTGGCTTCTCCGCTTATCTAATCAATAACCCCCTCAGGGTCACCTCGAATGAAATTCTCTTCGGAAGAATATGCACCCACCTTGGCAGAGTAGGTTTTCAATTTTCTTACGCAATCCAAGGATTTCTCAAAGAATTTCTCCTTGGATTCACGAAGCTCCTCAACATTCTTCTCCAACCTAGCATTTGACCATTCGCTTATCTCTTGTTTTACTTTTGCAATTTCAAAATTTTCATTAGCCTCGGCAAGTTTTTTCTGAAGTCCTTCAACTTCGGCTTTATGAGCTTCAGATTGATCATTAAATTTTGCTTCGTTTTCTTTCACTCTGTCCACCAATGAAAGCAGAATTTTATCTTTTTCTAAGGCTTCATTTCTTAGCCTGATAACCTCTGACCGAAGGTTGCTGAGGGCTATCTGGCAGCTTTCATCTTCAGCATTCTTCTGCGCCCTCAAAGCATTACTAAGAATTAAGCCCTGCAAAAAGAAGGATAAAGGATTAGCATGAGAATAAAAGACGACCTTATTTTTCAAGTTTATAACTTTTGTACCTTCAGACTTGAAAGGGAAATGTGCCCTTGGGCCATTTCTAAGTATTTTGGTGATTAAGTGTCCAACACAAGTGCCTAAGTGTTAAATTGTGCCAAGGACACAAGAAGTGCAAATCAAGATTAAAGGTATGTTTCTAGACTTAGTACATTGTTTTGAAGACTAATGTATTATGTCTAAGTGCTAGAAACAGGAGAAACAATTTTGGAGAAGTTGGCTGTGTACTGCCAAAAGGCTGCTTGGTCTGAGTGCACCGGACTGTCCGGTGGTGCACCGGACAGTGTCCGGTGCGCCAGGCTGGCTCTGGTGAAAAGGCTGCTCTCGGGACTTCGTCGGCGGCGTACGGCTAAAATTCACCGGACTGTCCGGTGTGCACCGGACTGTCCGGTGAGCCAACTGTAGGCCCTGCCAACGGTCGGCCGCGTAATCCGCGCGCGACATGTAGCAGAGCCAATGGTCAGAAGGGGGCACCAAACAGTGTCCGATGCGCCAACGGCACTGAATCTCCAACGGTCGGCTTCGCCAAAGAAGGAAAGAAATCCGCACCGGACAGTGTCCGGTGGTGCACCAGACTGTCCGGTGCGCCAGGCGACAGAAGGCAAGAATTGCCTTCCTGGAATGCTCTCAACGGCTCCTAGCTACCTTGGGGCTATAAAAGGGACCCCTAGGCGCATGGAGGAAAACACCAAGCATTCTCTAAGCATTCCTAAGCACCAAGACTTCAATTCCGCGCATTCGATTCTTTGTGATAGCAACTAGAGCTCCATTTGAGTAGAGAACTCTTTGAGTTGTGTTGAGAGCTCGTGTTGTGACTTGTGTGCATATTGTCGCTCTGATTTTGTGTCTTGTGTGCGTTGCTCATCCCTCCCTTACTTCTGTGCTTCTTTGTGAACATCAAACTGTAAGGGCGAGAGGCTCCAAGTTGTGGAGATTCCTCGCAAGCGGGATATAGTAAACAAAGCAAAACACCGTGGTATTCAAGTGGGTCTTTGGACCACTTGAGAGGGGTTGATTGCAACCCTCGTCCGTTGGGACGCCACAATGTGGAGTAGGCAAGTGTTGAACTTGGCCGAACCACGGGATAAACCACTGTGTCTATTTGTGATTGATCTTCTTGTGGTTATCGTGTCTTGCAAGAACTCCTCTCTAGCCACTTGGCTTTATTGTGCTAACTCCTAATCAAGTTTTTGTGGCATTAAGTTTCAAGTTTTACAGGATCACCTATTCACCCCCCTCTAGGTGCTCTCAATTGGTTTCGGAGCCGTTCTCTTCAAGAAAGGGACTAATTGCCCGAAGAGATGGATCCTAAGGGCAAGGGGATGGTGGTCAATGATAAGGAGAAGGAGTCCTTCGTCAATGATCCGAAGGATGACAAGCCTACTGACTTAGGCTTGGGCCACAAAAGAAAAGACGGGAGGAAGAAGAAAACAAGGCGCATCAAGGAGATAGTCTACTACGACAGCGGCGAATCTTCCTCTTCCCAAAAGGACGACGACAACGACTATGAGAAAAAGAAGACGGTTAATTCAAACTTTTCTTTTGATTATTCTCGTATTCTGCAAAGCTCCAATGCTCATTTGCTTTCCATTCCACTCGGTAACCCCCCCACTTTGATGGAGAGGACTACGGATTTTGGAGTCACAAAATGTGTAGCCACTTGTTCTCTCTCCATCCAAGTATATGGGAGATAGTAGAAAATGGAATGCACTTTGATAGTACGGATAGTCCCATGTTCATTAATGAGCAAATTCACAAAAATGCACAAGCTACTACTGTTCTTCTAGCTTCATTGTGCAGGGATGAATACCATAAGGTGAGCGGCTTGGATAACGCCAAGCAGATTTGGGACACCCTCAAAATCTCACATGAGGGGAACGACGTCACCATGCTCACCAAGATGGAGTTGGTGGAGGGCGAACTTGGGAGATTCGCAATGATCAGGGGCGAGGAGCCAACCCAAACGTACAACCGGCTCAAGACCCTCGTCAACAAAATAAGGAGCTATGGAAGCACGCGATGGACGGACCACGACGTCGTCCGCCTAATGCTAAGGTCTTTTACTGTCCTTGATCCACATCTTGTGAACAATATTCGTGAGAATCCTAGGTACACCAAGATGACGCCCGAGGAGATACTTGGAAAGTTTGTAAGCATGCGGATGATGATCAAGGAGGCAAGATACGTTGACGATGCGTTGAACGGCCCAATCCATGAGCCTCAAACTGTTGCTCTCAAAGCAACAAGGAGCAAGGAAGTGCTACCTAGCAAGGTGGCACAAGTTGAGGCGGTGGGACTCAATGAGGAAGAGATGGCCCTCATCATCAAGCATTTCAAGACGGCGCTAAGGGGTCGCAAGGAGCATCCCAACAAGAACAAGACAAAGGGGAAGCGTTCATGCTTCACATGTGGTAAGATTGGTCATTTTATCGCTAATTGTCCCAATAATGATAGTGACCAGGAACAAGGGAACAAGAGGGAAAAGAAGAAGGCTTACAAGAAGGCTAAGGGCGAGGCACACCTTGGAAAGGAGTGGGACTCGGATTGTTCGTCGTCCGACTCCGACAACGAAGGACTCGCCGCCACCGACTTCAACAAGTGGGCCCTCTTCCCCAACGAGCATCACACCTGCCTCATGGCAAGGGAAAAGAAGGTAAGCACTCATAATACTAGTACTTACGCTTCCTCAAGTGATGAAGAATCTAGCGATGATGAAATAGACTATTCATGTTTATTCAAGGGCCTAGATAGAACTAAGGTTGATAAGATTAATGAATTAATTGATGCATTGAATGATAAGAATAGGTTATTAGAAAAGCAAGAGGATCTTTTGTATGAAGAACATGATAAGTTTGTAGAGGCACAAAAATCCCTTGCTTTGGAAATTAAAAGGAATGAAATGCTTTCTTGTGAATTGTCTACATGCCATGACTCTATTTCTAGCTTAAAGAGCATAAATGATGATTTGAATGCTAAGTTAGAAATAGCTAATAAATCAACATCTTGTGTAGAGCATGTTGCAATTTGCAATAGGTGTAAAGATTTTAATGTTGATGCTTGTAGTGAACATCTAGTTTCAATTTCTAATTTGAATGATGAAGTGGCTAGTCTTAATGCCCAACTTAAGACTAGCAAGAGTGAATTTGACAAACTAAAATTTGCAAGGGATGCCTACACGATTGGTAGACACCCCTCAATTAAGGATGGTCTTGGCTTCAAGAGGGAAGTCAAGAACTTAACAAGCCATAAGGCTTCCATCTCCACCAAGGAGAAAGGGAAGGCCCCTATGGCTAGTAGTGCTCAAAAGAACCATGCTTTCATGTATCATGATACGAGACATTCTAGGAATGTTTATAGAAGTTATGATGCTTTTGATTCTCATGCCATGATTGCTTCTAGTTCTTCTATTATGCATGATAGAAATTTGGCTAGGAAAAATGCTATGCCTAGAAGAAATGTTGTTCATGTTCCTAGGAGAGTAAACTATGAATCCTCTACAATTTTTCATACTTGCAATGCTTCCTTCACTATTTGTAGAAAGGATAAGAAGGTGATTGCTAAGAAGTTAGGGGCAAGATGCAAGGGAGATAAAACTTGCATTTGGGTCCCTAAGACAATTGTCACTAACCTTGTAGGACCCAACAAGAGTTGGGTACCTAAGACCCAAGCCTAAATTTGCCTTGCAGGTTTATGCATCTGGGGGATCAAGCTGGATTATCGACAGCGGATGCACAAACCACATGACGGGGGAGAAGAAGATGTTCTCTTCCTACGTCAAGAACAAAGACTCCCAAGACTCAATCATATTCGGTGACGGGAATCAAGGCAAGTTGAAAGGGTTAGGAAAGATTGCTATTTCATCCGAGCACTCCATTTCCAATTTGTTTTTAGTTGAGTCGCTTGGATATAACTTGTTGTCTGTTAGTCAACTTTGTAATATGGGATATAATTATTTATTCACAAATGTAGATGTGTCTGTCTTTAGAAGAAGTGATGGTTCATTAGCTTTTAAGGGTGTACTAGACAGCAAACTTTATTTAGTTGATTTTGCAAAAGAGGAGGCCAGTCTAGATGCATGCTTAATTGCTAAGAATAGCATGGGCTGGTTGTGGCATCGCCGTTTAGCACATGTAGGAATGAAGAACCTTCACAAGCTCCTAAAGGGAGAACACGTGATAGGTCTAACAAATGTTACTTTCGAAAAAGATAGACCTTGTGCAGCTTGTCAAGCAGGTAAATAGGTGGGAAGCTCTCATCATACCAAAAATGTGATGACTACATCAAGACCTTTGGAGTTACTTCATATGGACCTCTTCGGACCCGTCGCCTACCTAAGCTTAGGAGGAAGTAAGTATGGTCTTGTTATAGTTGATGATTTTTCCCGCTTCACTTGGGTATTCTTTTTGCAGGATAAGTCTGAAACCCAAGGGACCCTCAAGCGCTTCCTAAGGAGAGCTCAAAATGAGTTTGAGCTCAAGGTGAAGAAGATAAGGAGCGACAACGGGTCCGAGTTCAAGAACCTTCAAGTGGAGGAGTATCTTGAGGAGGAAGGAATCAAGCACGAGTTCTTCGCTCCCTACACACCACAACAAAACGGTGTGGTAGAGAGGAAGAACAGAACGCTCATAGAAATGGCAAGGACAATGCTTGGAGAATTCAAGATGCCCGAGCGGTTTTGGTCGGAAGCTGTGAACACGGCTTGCCACGCCATAAACCGGGTATACCTTCATCGCCTCCTCAAGAAGACTTCATATGAGCTTCTAACCGGTAACAAACCCAATGTATCTTACTTTCATGTATTTGGGAGCAAGTGTTTTATTCTAGTAAAGAAAGGTAGAAGTTCTAAGTTTGCTCCCAAAGCTGTAGAAGGGTTTTTATTAGGTTATGATTAAAATACAAAGGTGTATAGGGTCTTCAACAAATCATCAGGTTTAGTTGAAGTCTCTAGCGACATTGTATTTGATGAGACTAATGGCTCTCCAAGAGAGCAAGTTGTTGATCTTGATGATGTAGATGAAGAAGATGTTCCGATGGCCGCAATACGTACCATGGCGATTGGTGAGGTACGACCACAGGAACAAAAGGAGCAAGATCAACCTTCTTCCTCAACAATGGTGCATCCCCCAACTCAAGACGATGAACATGTTCATCAAGAAGAGGCGTGTGATCAAGGGGGAGCACAAGATGTTCATGTGATAGTGGAAGAAGCGCAACCGGCACCTCCAACCCAAGTTCGAGCGACGATTCAAAGGGATCATCCTATCGACCAGATTTTGGGTGATATTAGCAAGGGAGTAACTACTCACTCTAGATTAGTTAATTTTTGTGAGCATTACTCTTTTGTCTCTTCTATTGAGCCTTTTAGGGTAGAAGAGGCCTTGCTAGATCCGGACTGGGTGTTGGCCATGCAGGAAGAGCTCAACAACTTCAAGAGAAATGAAGTTTGGACACTGGTGCCTCGTCCCAAGCAAAATGTTGTGGGAACCAAGTGGGTGTTCCGCAACAAACAAGACGAGCACGGGGTGGTGACAAGGAACAAGGCACGACTTGTGGCAAAAGGTTATGCCCAAGTCGCAGGTTTGGACTTTGAGGAGACTTTTGCTCCTATGGCTAGGCTAGAGTCAATTCGCATATTGTTAGCCTATGCTAGTCACCATTCTTTTAGGTTGTTCCAAATGGATGTGAAGAGCGCTTTCCTCAACGGGCCAATCAAGGAGGAGGTGTACGTGGAGCAACCCCCTAGCTTCGAGGATGAACGGTACCCCGACCACGTGTGTAAGCTCTCTAAGGCGCTCTATGGACTTAAGCAAGCCCCAAGAGCATGGTATGAATGCCTTAGAGACTTTTTAATTGCTAATGATTTCAAGGTTGGGAAAGCCGATCCAACTCTTTTTACTAAGACTTGTGATGGTGATCTTTTTGTGTGCCAAATTTATGTCGATGACATAATATTTGGTTCTACTAACCAAAAGTCTTGTGAAGAGTTTAGCAGGGTGATGACTCAAAAGTTTGAGATGCCGATGATGGGCGAGTTAAGCTATTTCCTTGGGTTCCATGTGTAGCAACTCAAGGATGGGACCTTCATCTCCCAAACGAAGTACACGCAAGACTTGATCAAGCGGTTTAGGATGAAGGACGCCAAGCCCGCAAAGACTCCAATGGGAACCAACGGACACACTGACCTCAACAAAGGAGGTAAGTCCGTTGATCAAAAGGCATACCGGTCTATGATAGGGTCCTTACTTTATTTATGTGCTAGTAGACCGGATATTATGCTTAGCGTATGCATGTGTGCTAGATTTCAATCCGATCCAAGGGAGTGTCACTTAGTGGCCGTGAAGCGAATTCTTAGATATTTAGTCGCTACGCCTTGCTTCGGGATCTGGTATCCAAAGGGGTCTACCTTTGACTTAATTGGATATTCAGACTCTGACTATGCTGGATGTAAGGTCGATAGGAAGAGTACATCAGGGACGTGCCAATTCTTAGGAAGGTCCCTGGTGTCGTGGAGTTCTAAGAAACAAACTTCCGTTGCCCTATCCACCGCTGAGGCCGAGTATGTTGCCACAGGACAGTGTTGCACACAACTACTTTGGATGAGGCAAACCCTCAGAGACTTTGGCTACAATCATAGCAAAATCCCACTCCTATGTGATAATGAGAGTGCTATCCGCATGGCGGATAATCCTGTTGAACACAGCCGCACAAAGCACATTGACATCCGGCATCACTTTTTGAGAGACCACCAGCAAAAGGGAGATATCGAAGTGTTTCATGTTAGCACCGAGAACCAGCTAGCCGATATCTTTACAAGCCTCTAGATGAGTCGACCTTTTGCAAGCTGCATAGTGAGCTAAATGTCTTAGATTCACGGAACCTGGATTGATTTATAGCATACATGTGTTTTATGCCTTGATCATGTTCCTTAGTGCATTTTGTTGTTTATGGTGCTCAAGTTGTACAAGCACTCCCCGGACCTCACAAGTCCATTTGCAAGTGATGCACATATTAAGGGGGAGATGTGCTACAACTTGACCCTTTGAGACTAACTGTGTGCTTGAGTTTGCTTAATTTAGTCTCAAAGAAGGTTTGAAATGGAAAAGGTGGACTTGGACCATGCAAGACTTCCACTGCACTCCGATGAAAGAGTAACTGATTCCAAGTTCATCTTTGTACTCTTATTGCCTTTTTACTCTTAGTTGAAGATTTTGGTGAGGCAATGGGGTTAAAGGGCCAAGATTGATCCCGTTTTGGTGCTTGATTCCAAAGGGGGAGAAAATAAGGCCAAAGCAAGAAATGGATCAGCTACCACTTGAGAATTTTGAAAATAGTAGAATAGAGCTTTTGGTTTGTCAAAAATCTCTTACTGTCTCTTTTGTCAAAAGTTGGCCTCTTGTGGGGAGAATGGTTGATTATGGGAAAAAGGGGGAGTTTTTTTAAATCTTTGATCAATTTCTCTTGGAACAACTCTCTTTATGTCTCAACAAGTGTGTTTGACTTAGAAATAGGAAATTGAGGTTGATTTGCAAAAACAAACCAAGTGGTGGCAAAGAATGATCCAAATATGCCAAATTTGAATCAAAACAAATTTGAGTTTTCATTTGCATTGATGTTGCACTTGTTTTAGTTGCTTTTTATTGTGTTGGCATAAATCACCAAAAAGGGGGAGATTGAAAGGGAAATGTGCCCTTGGGCCATTTCTAAGTATTTTGGTGATTAAGTGTCCAACACAAGTGCCTAAGTGTTAAATTGTGCCAAGGACACAAGAAGTGCAAATCAAAATTAAAGTTATGTTTCTAGACTTAGTACATTGTTTTGAAGACTAATGTATTATGTCTAAGTGCTAGAAACACGAGAAACAATTTTGGAGAAGTTGGCTGTGTACTGCCAAAAGGCTACTCGGTCTGAGTGCACCGGACTGTCCGATGGTGCACCGAACAGTGTCCGGTGGTGCACCGGACAGTGTCCTGTGCGCCAGGCTGGCTCTGGTGAAAAGGCCGCTCTCAGGACTCTATCGGCGACGTACGGCTAAAATGCACCGGACTGTCCGGTGTGCACCGGACAGTGTCCGGTGCGCCAACGGCTCTGAATCTCCAACGGTCGGCTTCGCCAAAGAAGGAAAGAAATCCGCACCAGACTGTCCGGTGCGCCAGGCGACAGAAGGCAAGAATTGCCTTCCTGGAATGCTCTCAACGGCTCCTAGCTGCCTTGGGGATATAAAAGGGACCCCTAGGCGCATGGAGGAAAACACCAAGCATTCTCTAAGCATTCCTAAGCACCAAGACTTCAATTCCGCGCATTCGATTCTTTGTGATAGCAACTAGAGCTCCATTTGAGTAGAGAACTCTTTGAGTTATGTTGAGAGCTCGGGTTGTGACTTGTGTGTGTATTGTCGCTCTGATTTTGTGTCTTGTGTGCGTTGCTCATCCCTCCCTTACTTCCATGCTTCTTTGTGAACATCAAATTGTAAGGGTGAGAGGCTGCAAGTTGTGGAGATTCCTCGCAAGCGGGATATAGTAAACAAAGCAAAACACCGTGGTATTCAAGTGGGTCTTTGGACCGCTTGAGAGGGGTTGATTGCAACCCTCGTCCGTTGGGACGCCACAACGTGGAGTAGGCAAGTGTTGAACTTGGCCGAACCATAGGATAAACCACTGTGTCTATCTGTGATTGATCTTCTTGTGGTTATCGTGTCTTGCAAGAACTCCTCTCTAGCCACTTGGCTTTATTGTGCTAACTCCTAATCAAGTTTTTGTGGCATTAAGTTTCAAATTTTACAGGATCACCTATTCACCCCCCCCCCTCTTGGTGCTCTCAAGACTGTTGTATGCAAGGCTGTCCGTGAGGTCATCCTTCGACATGGCAGAGAGGCTAACTTCAAGCTTTGAAAATCCCATATTTTTGGCCATCTCCCGGCAAACGGATATTTCTTTGTTGTCTGGGAGACAGTATAGGAAATCATCATCGTCGGTGCCATTATACACCAAGGCCCCCTTCAGGTATTTTAGTTCTCAAGCGTAGTGTCTGGCTTTTGCGATCTCTTCTTCAAACAACCTTTTTCCCAAAGCATGTCGAATAATAAAGTCACAATCTTTGGAGGGTGCTAGTAGATTTAGCTTTTTCAGGCATGACTTTTTTCTCCAGAGCCAGGCTAGCATCTGAAGATTCTTGCTCAGTTCTTTGCTCAGTTCCAGCAGACTCTGCCTCGGTGGGCACTGAGGGCCTAGCTTCGGTTTCAGCGCAAGGTGTAGCAGCTTCGGCTTCCTCTTAAGCAGGGGCAGGAGTCAATACCCTTGTTGTTTCCAGGACGACGTCCAGCACGCTTGCCATCCTTCTCCTCTTGGGAGTTATTGCAGGTGTTTTTGCTACCTTTGGCAATTCTGGCTCTTCTAGTGGGCTCAAGATTTTTGGTAGCTCTACTGTTTTCTCTAGCTCTGGCTCTTTGGCCGCCTTTTCTTTGGCTTCGACATCATGTCTTGCCGTTTCGATTGGCTCGACTACAGGGATCTTCGGCAATTCAGTCAGTTCTTCCCTGGGGGTGGTAGGAGCAGGTTGTTCTGCCTCAACAGCGGAAGATGCTCCTTCGCCAAGTTTTGGCAATACGGCCGTTTTGATGTATCTTGGCAGGTGCATTAAGACCTTGATCTTTTTGCCCTTCGGCACAGCAGAGATGGCCGAAGCGGCAATTTTCCTCTTTTTTCCTGCTTTCGCGAGGGAATCAGGGTATATGAAACCAATGACATCAAAAACTCTATTCAATCTTTTCTTGCCTCGGCTTTCGAAGGCCAAGGTCATTGCATCATATTCGGCTCTAGTGTAAGCCCCAAGCAATTCGTCACAGGTTGCTCAACCACTCATCGTTTATCTCATCAAACTCGCCTCTATATCTGAAGGTATATTTTAAATAGACTAGGCCACCCTGGCTAGACCCGACAACAGCTTCCTTCGGCATCTCCCATTCACTAACAAGCGACCATACTCTGTAGGCGATGTGTTCTTGAACCAAGTCTCTTGTGCCAATAAAAGTACACATAGTGTTGAAGATTCTCTAGCATATCTCTATATCGTTCCCAAAAGCAGTGGCTGGCCTCCTAATGCCGAAGCGAGACCAAATGGGACTTTGAATGATTCCTTTTATATCCTCCCTCTCAACTAAATTATTCTTCACATAAAACCACTCCTCCATCCAGGTCCCGGGCCACCTTTTTCGAAATGTTGGAACTTGGTAACTTACATCAGAACGAGGAGCGAAGCCGTAGCAACCAAAGTTGTTGTGATATTGCTCTTTGCCAGTGGCCTTCGTCTCATACAACAGCTCATGCATGTTGCAGAAGCATTTTGCGCTTGGCTCTAGCCCCTGGCTTCTCACGGCCCAAATGAAAACCCCCATCCTGATAATGGCTTTAGGGGTTATTTGATGAAGGAAAATTCCAAAGGTCTTCAGCACTTCAACCAGGAATTTACTTAATGGGAACCGAAGCCCTGCCTTCATGAAGCTCTTATAAACAACAACTTCATCTTCCTCGGGCGCAGGAGCAGCGCTGTCCCCCCCCAACTCTCGCAATTGAAATATCTTGAAAATATCTCCCTTTCATAGCATCAATTTGACTCTGCTTAATAGATGATTTTCCGAAGATAGTGTGACTTGGTCGCTAGGGTCGATTTTCAGCATCTTCGTCTTCACTTTCCATATCAAAACTTCCACTATCGTCAGAATCTTCAGACAAATCAGCTAGTATTTCATTTGTAATCTTCTCTATGTTCATTTTTTCCATGGCCTTGTAAAAGCCAGCTAGTGCAGGATCATCAACCTTCTTCTCGTCACCATTTGATGGACAATTGAACAAATGCCGAAACTCACAAAACAAGTGAAATCTGACAGCAAGAAAATTAAAAATTGAGAAAATAGCACAAGTGATTGAAATGGCGCAGCAGATGTTGTTGCTGCGGGTTTCTATTTATATGCCCAGTGCATTGCAACTTGGCGGGCCCCATTTGTCATTGACTTTCGCTATTCTAGCGAAGGGAAGGTGTTTTTTCGGACCTTCAGCTAAAGGCCTTCGTTCATGTCACAGTCTGAATTTGTTAGACGCAAAAACAAATTAATACTGCGAGGGGCTACTGTTGGGGGCCTTCATCTTCCGAAGGTCTTAAAAAACACAACTAACATGTTTCCAGTATAGTATACTGTCACAGGAAGCTTCGGCTTTGAGATGAAGGTGTGCATGGTATGAAAGGCACGGTCTGGAAGCAGGATGAACCAGCTCCGAAGCTGTGGATGAAGAAGCTTCGGCTTAGCACAAGGACGGTGGTGGAAAATGAAACCGACCTAAGGGGGAAAAGACTGCTTAGTCCTCAACAGCGTACCTTTTGGCTAACAGTAAATGTCAGAGGCATGAATGTAATTTTGCTCAGGCTGTGTCCTGTGCCTATAAATAGATGAACAGTAACACCGTACTGTTCACGCTGATTTGTAATCACTCACGCGTCATTCCAGGACTTTTACCTTCTATCAAGCCGAAGGTACAAATGTAATTTAAAGATCATTGATGTTTGTTCATGATTATATAATAATAATATGAACAATCAAATGATTTGAAATGATTATTCATATTCCTTTGGCTTGTCATATGTTCATGTTTATATCTTTGTATAATGAAATGATGAATGTACGTCCTTCATGACCTTCGTCCAAAGATCATTATATCCTAAAGGAAATAATGTTACGATGGACGAAGGTCTTTAACCATTAACATTTGTGTTGCCTTGTTCATGATTTATAGCTTTTGAGAACAAGTGACCAACAGTTAGCTTCGATCCATTTTGATAAATACTCCACTGCTACTATAACATATCTCAGATTCCCTTGGGCTGGTGGTAATGGTCCCAATAAATCTAGTCCACATCTCTGCAATGGCCAAGTGGGCTGAATTAATTGTGTTAGAGATGAAGGTTGCTTTTGGTCCCTGGTACACTTCTGGCAATTCTCACATTTCTGCACCAGGTCTGCTGCATCTGAAGCAGCCTTCGGCCAGTAGGAACCTTGTCTAATGACCTTGACAAGGAGTGGCCTGGATTCAATATGAGCTCTACATATTTCTGTGTGTATTTCTTTCATCAATTCTTGACCTTTGGTTCTGGATAGACATTTTAGCAATGAGGAGCATACTCCTTGCTTAAACAATTCCCCTTCTATGATCATAAATGGTCTTGTTCTGGCATGCATCCTTTTTATGTAAGCTTCATCATCCAAAGGGTAATTGTCCTAGAGGAAGGGTACAATTTATGTTCTCCAATCTTCGTTATGCACAGGCGAAATTGTAAGCACATCCCTTTCCATGATTTCAACTGAAGGTGCTTTGAGAGTTTCAAAGAACACTTCTGGGGGAGTGGGAGCCCCTATGCCGCTGATTTGGCTAGCAAGTCTACTTGTTCAATGAAAATCCTTCCAAGGAGGCTTCCATCCTTCAATCTGTGTCAAGATATTTTTCAAGTTTCGGATCCTTTGCCCTGTTGCTTTTGTCAACATGACATGTGATTACTTGGGAGTCTGATTTAAGTACTGCTCTTCTTATTACCATGGCCTTAAGCTTTCAAAGCCCCAACATCCCTGCTTCGTACTCTGCAATGTTGTTTGAGCACTTGATTTCTAGCCTGGCTGCATAGCATGTTCTTATTTTCTATGGTGAAATTAAAACAGCTACCACGCCTGCATCGAAGGTCCCCCACAAGCCATCATAGAACACTGTCCAAACATCGTCATCTGTCAAATGTCCTTCTTTGTGAACCCTAGGCATCCAATCAGTAATGAAATCTACCAGTGCTTGAGATTGGATCAAAGATCGATGGACAAAGTCAATGGTGAATTCATTCAACTCTGCAGCCCATTTGCCAACCCTTCCTGTGGCTTCTCTATTTCTTATGATATCCTTTAAGGGTTGGGAAGAAGGTACTATTATATGGTAAGACTAAAAATAATGCCGAAGCTTCCTAGAGGCCATCAATATGGCATATAGTACCTTCTCCAACTCTGTGTAATTTCTTTTTGATGGACTCAATACTTCGGAGATGAAGTAGACCAGGACTTGTCTCTTCGACTGCCCATCCTGCTTTTCTTGGACCAGTGATGTGCTGACTGCAGCATGAGGGGCAGCTACATACAGTAAAAGTGAAGCTCCTGATGAAGGTGGAGTTAAGGTTGTTAACTGTATAAGGTATTGCTTCAAATCTTCAAAGGCTTTTTGTTGAATTGGTCCCCATTGAAAGACTAAGGCTGACTTTAGTACTTCAAAAAATGGTAGATTTCTTTCTGCTAATCTTGAGATAAATCTATTCAATGATGCCAGCCTACCCGTCAATCTCTAAGCACCTTTTCTTGACTTTGGTGGCTCCATCTGAAGTATGGCTTCTATCATGCTTGGGTTGGCTTAGATCCCCTTCGTTGATACTAGGAAAACAAGGAATTTGCCCTTCTTTACTACAAAGACACATTTTTCTGGGTTTAGCCTAAGGCCAGCTTTTCTGAAGTTGGCAAATGTTTCTTGCAGATCAGCAATGTGATTTTCTTGCTTTGTACTTTTAACTATGATATCATCAACAAATGTCAAGACATTTATGCCAATTTGGGTACTCAGAACCTTGGATGTCATTCTGCTGAAGCTTCCTCTGGCATTCTTAAGCCCATCAGGCATCCAAAGATAGCAATAAGTTCTACTGGGGGTGATGAACCTTGTCTTGGGCTCATCTTCTTTTTTATCCAAATTTGATGGTAGACTGAGTAGCAGTCCAGTAGGCTCATGAGCTCCGAAGTGGCTGCCACATCTGTAAGGGAGTCTATTCTAGGCAAAGGAAACTCATCTTTCGGGCATGCCTTGTTGAGATCTATGAAATCAATACACATTCTCCACTTTTCGTTGACCTTTTTTACCATTTTTACCATTACAGTATTGGCTAACCATTCTGGATATGTCACCTCTCTGATTACTCCAGCTGTTAGGAGTCTTTTGACTTCATTTCTTGCTCCTTCAGCTTTGTCATCTGACATCTTTCGAAGCTTCTGCATCCTTGGTCTGATGGTTGTATCTACATTGAGAGAATGCTCGAAGAAATCTTTGTTGAAACCACACTAATCATTGGCTAACCAAGCAAAGACATCTCTATTGTTGAATAAGAACTTTGATAAAGCCTTTTCTTGTTCCTCACATAACTAGGATCCAAACAACACTTTTTGTTTGGCTATGTCTTCACATAGAAGCATGGACTTTGGCTAGTTCGCCAAAGCTGCTTTATCTAGCTTCGTCTATGTTGTGAATGGCCCTGGAATCTGTCCAAATTCCTTTGGCTCTTCTAGCAGCCTCTTGGCTTCCATGTACAACAATTGGGCCCTGATCTCATGGTATTTTCATGCACAAGTACGCTTGATGAAGTATTGCTTTGAAAGCATTCAATGTTCCTCTTCCAATGATTGCATTGTAGGGATAATCCATGTCTACAATGTCAAACACAACTTGCTCAGTTCTGGTGTTGTGCATGTAGCCAAAGGTGATTGGCAATGTTATCTTTCCAAGTGTTGTTATCTGTTTTGCTCCGAAGCCACACAGAGGATGTGTTGCATTGTGTATCTTGTCCTCTTGCTCTTGCGTTTGCCTAAAAGCTTTTGCAAAAATAATATATGCTGCACTGCCTGTATGCACTAAGACATTATGGACCAAAAACCCTTTTATGACACATGATATGACCATGGCATCATTGTGGGATAATCCTTGGGCTGAAGGTCCTCTTGAGAAAATGTGATCGGCACATGAGACCATTTAGATTTGATGTAGGGTCCTTGCACCATGACATATTGTACCCTTCTTTGTGCTTCCTTCTTGTTTTGTTGGCTGCTTCAAAGCTTGAACCGCCTATGATCAGAAGCACGAGCTTCATCACCGAAGGAGACACAGCTTGATGACTTTGCGAAGCCATTATTGTGGTCATGGAAGTGAGTTCACTGAAGGTCATTAATGTTGGTCACTTGTTTTTGATTGTTGTGAATCAAAAACAAGGCAACACAAATGTTAAACGTTAAGGACCTTCATCCTTCAAAGCATTATCCTCTTCTAGGGATATTGAGTCTCGGACGAAGGTCATGAAGAACAAGTCTTCATTATTCATAGATATAATATCACAATGTAATATTATAATATTTACTTATTTCACATCACATGTCAAAACAATATTACAATTCATATTGTGTATTAATAAAGTGATACAAAATGTATATTACATTTGTACCTTTGGCTTGCTCAAAGGTAAAAGTGCGAAAACAACTTCTCCAATCTAGGGTGAACAATATAGGGGGTATTGTTCATCTATTTGTAGGCAAGGGACGCAGCCCAAGCAAAAGTACATTTATGACCCTAATATCTACACATTACCCTAATACAAATATCAAGGATAAACGGGTCTTTTCCTTGCTGACACAATGTCACATATAACCTTCATGACCATCTTGAGTTGAAGCTCTAACTATTCGATGTTTTGTGCATGCTTGTTGCAGCTTCGGCACTTAGTCTCTTTGGTTGCAAACAATTCCTTCATCCTAAGGATCTTCGGCAGAGAAGGAGATGCCCAACACCAAGCTTTGCTTACTTTAGATGACCTTTCTGGCTTTCAGTCGTTTGAGTTAGTATCTTTTCTTCTTCCTCTTTTTTCTTAGATATGTTCATGTGGTGGTGTTGAGAATGCACTCATCAAGGGGGAGACTGAGAACACAAGGTGGACTTGTCCCTTGTGGTTTTGGTTGAGGATGAGTGATTGTCAACGGGGAGCACTCTGGGTAGTCAGTGGGCTGACCAAAGTGTGAGATTATGTATGTGCAACCATGTAGGTTGGCTTGTGGTGTACACGTCTGGAGCACAGGGACGATGGTCGACGGCTGAGGTCAAGTTCATGTGGGCTCATGTTGACGGACCAGGGGTGGTGAGGACAAGTGCTGGATCTTGAGCGACAGACCAGAGCAGCCAGGTGAGCAATGGTGGTGGCTGACACCAGGGACACACACTCGTGCGAGGACGTGGTGGAGCAGGACGTGTTGCTAGTGTGGTTGAGGACTAGCGGGACACATGTCTAGGACGTGGGGGATGCGTACTTGGTGTGATACACACGACAATTTGGTGGTTTGGGGCTCAACCACCCAACACTACAGATGGCGGGTTTTGCTGAGTTTGGGCCTCAAAACTCGGTGGCAGCAGTTCTAGTCGGAATCAGTGGCGGCACGGGCATGTCACACCTAGATTTTAGGGGTCCAAAACCTTGGCGCGAATTTCACCAAGTGTGCTAGGATCAAGCCTGACACATATCAACTCATGGTATAGAAATGAATGTCACATCTTTAATCTATAATAGGAGTTATGTACAAAATAAATAAATAATTACATCATATGAAGACATCAATCCAACAATCATAGTTGACTAGGAAACGACGGCCTAGACCACTCATGAACTCATCACAGCATCCTTCATGCGCCTAATCCCGCGGTAACTATTCTTGACCTAGGGGATGTGAGTATAGTAAGGGTGAGCTCACATACGTTCATCGCTCAACAAATTGTGGGGAATAATGTGCATGAACTCACCAAAGGTGGGAGCTCATGTGAAGTGTAAGGCTTACCAAAGGAGATGGTTAAAGTTGAGCATTGCTTTTAGAGTTGGTCAAAATTTTATTAGCAGTTACTAATTATAAGTAGATACCAACCCACATAAATAAGAGATCAAATTAATAACAACACCCACATGTAATGCATATGATAAATTAAGTTTAATTCCATAGATTAATCATCTGAGGCTCTGAGCTGCTCATGACCGTGAGCACGAATGATATACCAGTTTTACACTCTGCAGAGGTTGCGCATCTTTACCCACAAGTCGTGTTACCCATTTGCCAAGGGATCGCGACTTCCCATTCATCTCTGCCGAGGAGACGAGGCAAGGTACCACTACGAGGCCTTTACAAAGTTCCACTAGCTTGCAAAAACCCGCTATAGTTTCAGAGAAGGGCAATATAGGAATCCCTCGTCCGAAAAGCTATCGTAGCATGATCGACCTGAGAACCTCCCTATACACAGCTCCACTACCGCCCTTGCCCCTTTTGGGTAAGGTAGTCTTCCACTAGCTTTCCTAATTTGTCAACCAAAGGTGTCCCATACCACCCTTGTGGTAGCACTATTTTTCTGGGTGGTCGCTCCATGTTCCAATTAACACAATGATCTTGTCATGAACAATAATTAAAACAACAGAATAACTGGAACATGATCATAATATAACATTAATTTCCCAAAACCACTAAAATTAACCTGTGCAAGGTAGGGGATAAACAATGCTAGGGAAACCTATTGGGTCCCATTAAATTAACCTGAGCATGTCACAGTGATTACGGTTAAATAGTTAGGATTTTCTATCATAACTAGATCCTAGGTTCGAGAACCACTAAAATCGGAGCTATGGTTAAAGAGTTATGATTTTATGAAGATTTAGGTGTTTAATGTAGAATAAATTAAGTGCATAATTTTAATCTATATTTCATGATAGAACAAGGTTACCGGATGATAAACAATATTAATATGAATTTAATGCAACTGGAATGGATCAAAAAGGAGTTAAGATGAATTAAATATGAATTAAACAAGTTTCTAGAATTATTTTTTGTACTAGAAATCACTTTATGCGCTCACTTTATTAATTTCCCTAACAGTTTGGACCTCGGATTATAATTTCCAATAGCACAGGGTCAAAATCATAAGTTTCAGGACCGATTTGTAATAGAACAAGCACTTGCATGCACGATGAGTTCTATTTTTAAATTCACCAGGGACTCTTTTGCAAGATTCGAAGGCCGAAGAGGTATCAAGCCATGTGAGCCGTCCGATTGAAATCACACGACCCATATTAGATCGCCTGCGCATCGAAGTGGTGCACAACGGTGATCATCTAATTCGCGATCAACAACTTATTTTTCAAACGGGTGAGATCGATCCGCACGCGCTGGATCAGAATCAGATGAATCATATCAATCCAGATGAAACGGTACCCCGGTATCTAATCCGCGCCGTCAAACCCACGATCAATGACTTGAACTCTTTGCCCCCCATCAGCCGAACAGCATGGCAGCGCCACCGCCATCCCCGGTGAGCACCCGCCAGAGTCCGGTGATTCGGCCCAAATGCGACCCCTCCCGGACACTATACGTCGAGCAGCACACGGCGAAAATGACCCTTCATTCAATTTCATCGATTGGTTAGCACGCCCCTCTGCCCATGCCATGGTGCGGTGATACGACGTCAGAGTAACCACGGTGATGAATTCCTAGCCCTCCATTACCTCAAATCAGAAATACATAGGTGTGATACGACCCTAGACATGAAGAAAACGCGGCGGGGAAATCTTACCACTCAAGATAAAGCAGGCTGTCCAGCAGCGCCGCGACGGATCCGCGATGCCGGTCTTGCATCGGCGGCGGATGGTTAGCGCTTCCAGGCCCCAGCTCGAGTTGATGACGATACCACCGTCCTCGCTCCTCCCATGGAGGTCAGTCCCGACTCCATCAAGGGAAGCCACCCTCGATCCAGAGAACCCATGGCACAGTGGTGTCTTCAAGCTCTCCCTCGCGGCTGCGGACAGCGGGATGCCTAGCTTCAACCCGGGCTTCGAGGTTCCAAATAACAAGAGAGCGGAGGCAGGATTGAGTAAGAGGGAAACGTCTTGAGTACTTATCCAGCTACGTGGAGGACGGAAATTCGGACGGGTTCATTCCTGGCTGCGCCTGAGTTGCGAGGTTATTGAAGCATCTGAGAAGACGGGCCCATGTGGTGGTGTGAGGCATGCGATGCACGGGCGGGACAGCATGTCAGTGGCGACGACAGAGGAGGGATGGGCCGGCTCGAGATTTGGCCCATGCGTAGGTTTCCTTCTCTTTTTCTTTTCTATTTTAAATTTCTATTTGTTTTAACTATTTTAAATTTAAATGAGTTTCTAATTCAAATATAGATGCAACCACAAGGAAAATCCAACATGTCACTAAACATATTCATGCCATTATTATCTATTTATGAAGATATTTTAAATATGTAATGCACAGACATATTCAATATTTGTTCTAATAGCTCATTCAAAAAAATAGTATTTGTTATGCATTTTCCTCAACATAAACTAGTTTTGCCCCCTGTTTGGATATAATTTAATTCCTAGGGACGAATCTTGTCAATTAGTTAGTTTTAAGAACATTTATATTTATTTAAGTAGGTTTCAAGTTAAATTTAGGTCTTTAGTGGGAAACATGTTTATCACATGCGATGTGTTTTCGAAGATGAGAAAATTATTATTATTTTATTAAAACTCTTTGGGGAATTTCTGAAATCTTGAAAATAGAATTTTGGGTTGTTACATGGCATCACAGCGAATGGTGCGTCTAGGTGAAGCAACTTCATGCGGAGTGTGTGGCCGTCGAATCGAAAACCTAGGAGTTGGCCCATTTCGGCCCCGGTGGAGTGGATATGCTCTATGTAAATAGGGGTACTTTAGGAAATGGAAATAACCCTCTATAAATAGAGGCATAGGGCTGTTGTTACGGCCATGTCTTGGCTACCATTTGTTTAGGTTTCTTGTTTTAGAAATCCTATTTTTCTCTCTAGGTAGTCACCAATTGAGCCGAGGGATCCATAGCGATTTTTAAACCATCGACTGTGTTTATGTTCTGAAAGTTTAATCCGAGGAAGGGTTGCCAGTACGGCCCACAGGTTTTTAGTCACTTCTCAATCTCAGTTTTTTTCCTTGCTGAAATTTTGAAGTATTGTGTTCTTGGTTTCTTCCTTCCTCTCTCTTGTGGTTTTGGTGCTGTTGGGGAATGGTTTGGGAGGAGATAGATTTTTTGGATCACTGTGTATGCCCTTATGGTGTAGTTCTCGGTCGTGATCCGAGTAGATTCACGTTTGAGTTCGTTTTTAGAAAACCTAACAGAACTCCATGTCTCTCAAGAATTCTGATTTGTGTTTTGATTTTTGATTTGCTCGGGTTCATATTTCACTAGTGAACATCTTCTACCCCGCGCAAACTATCTACAAAGTTTGAGCCTGTTCTAGGCATTTATCAGTAACCGACACTGCCACTCGTGTGCACGGCACTGCCGGACCCGGCACTACCGAACATAAGCCATCACTGCTGCTCCTACTTCCTGGTGCTTTTGACTCTGGTTTTCCCAAATAGTTAGGCAGGTTGCGAGCACATTAGATCAATGAGCAAAATCGACTTTGGAATGGATATCAAACATATAAAGAAGCCTTCGAAGGAGATGTTGAATGCTATGAAGTGGTTCTTTGCAGAGATCTAGGATAAAGGCAGCCGACAGCTAGCCATTATCTACAAAATCAATTATTTGCTAAGTTCTTTTCCTTGCAATGGAAAGATGCGAAGAAGAAGGCAAAGAAGTGAAAAAGGAAGACTGAAGCTTAAAAACCAAAGCATTTCTTATAGATTGTAGGATTATTGCCGAATGGACTTTTTTGTAAATGAATATTTATGTAACAAACTTGTTGTTGGTGTATGATAACATTTACTTTTTGTTGTTTTTAATATCGAATGCTTTGTTGTGTGTGAAACCAAAACTTACTTGTTTTTTAAGTTGAAGGTGAAAAACACCTTCCCTTCTTTTCACGCGGAAAGCCACCGAGGCTTGAACTTAGCTTAGTTATGTCGAAGCTTACTGGTCACTTCTTTTTAACTACAAATATCATTTTCTTGGATTGCACTTGTAAGGAATAATTTCAAAGTTGCCTGGCACCCTTGCCTTAGTGCCTTTGTCTCTATGACTTTGTGTTCCCTTAGGAATGACTTTGGAGTCTGATTCACCTTTACTAGGCGATTATAGTTGAGTTCTGCATTCTCTTAGGAATGACTTCGAAGCCTTTTCACCCTTACTGGGTGATTTCGAGCTTACCTTCGTGCTAAGGGCTTCATGATCCACTCCTTATTTCTTTTCATTGTTCACACCCAAAGATGTTGCCTCAATATACGCTTTCATGTCATATGTGGGGGAATGCGCCTTTATTGATGTTAGGCACGCTATGAGATATTACAATCTTGGCCCTGTTAAAAATCTTACACCCTTGTAAGGAAAAAGGGTGTTGAAGTTTGAGGAGAAAAGATGTGATGAAACTTGTGATATCCAGGCCCTAGTGGATGGTGATATCCTGGCACACAGCTTAATAGGAATAATAGTATCCATACCAACAAGGTGCATCTTCTTTTTCAGAATCCTATCTCAAAAGAACCTCCAAGTTAAGCTTGCTTGGCCTAGAGAAAACATGGGATGGGTGATCAACTAGGAAGTTTTCCTGGGTGCGCATGAGTGAGCACAAAGTGTGCACGAAAGACTCGTGTTGGTCTTTGGGATGATATTGTAACACCCCATCCACTCCTCAACTGATGGTACTTACTCCTGGCAGCTCTCTAGAATCATATATTGTCCCCACAGACCAACACGAGCCTTTTGTACGCACTTTGTCCTCACTCATGCGCATTCGAGAAAACTTACCGGTTGGTCACCCATCCTAAATTGCTCCAAGCCAAGCACGCTTAACTTGTAGGTTCTTTCGAGATAGGCTACCAAAAAAGAAGATGCACCTTGTCGATATAAGTACTATATTAATTCTATTAAGCCTTGTGTCAGGATATTACCATCCCCTGGCGACAGGATATCACAATCCACCCCCTTAGAAGACCGACGTCCTCATCGGTCAACCCCAATCCAGGAACCTCCCGTCTTAGCCAGGTCTATGTGTCTAGTGTGGTCATATGCCATGCCATGTGACCACTCCAGGCCCACATGCGCCATGCGCCATATACCCGAACCCCTAACCCACAGACGCCCGTGAAACCGTGAGGGTTGGCTCTGATACCACTTGTAACACCTCGTCCACTCCTGGATCGATGGTACTTACTCCTAGCAGCTCTCCAGTATCATATATTTGTTAGAAATATGCCCTAGAGATAATCATAGAGATGAGAATATTTCTTTGTATCCATGATATATATATATATATATATTGCTTAATTGAATATCCATGAAAGATACCTTATATTGATTAGCAATATCTGAATTGTTTGTGAGATTCTTTACTTGTATGGTTATTATAAATGATGTCCCTAGTCAGAGTCGATGGCTAGCACATGTATTAGTTGATGACTACATTTCACAAGTCATGGACATGGAGATGTTAAACTAATAATGTGGGCGCATGTATGACATGAGGCTGGACCGACCCAACGTGAGATATTGTAATATAGTTCTTTTGCAACATGTATATTGTATCCTTAGACCTGAGATTGTCGCATGTTCTCAAGATGTGAATTGACTTACTTAGAGACTATCAAACTATACTCCGTAACTGGGTAGTTATAAAGGTAGTTTTGGGTTTGTCAGGAAGCATGCTGTGAGGCATGGTCAGTCAAGATGGAATTTGTCCCTCTCTTCTTGAGAGAGATATCTCTGGGACCCTCGAGTGATTGGATCAAGAAATGCATGGTCGTGCTAGGGTTAAGTGTTAACCAATGAAAGGATTCCAATTCACGGTGTTCTTCCGAATTAGAGGGACTTCATTCTCCTCTTCCTCATCTTCATCAATAATGCGGACGGTACACCCATTGAGATCGGTTGTGGCCAGATTACACCCATTGGGATCAGCATCATCAAGGTCACACCCATTGGGTTCAGCATCAGTCGGGTCACACCCATTGGGATCAGCTTCAGCAAAAACTGGCACTGGCACTTCCTCAGCAGCAGGAGCAGAAGGACCGGCATCCTGATCCAAGCATGACACACGGCGAAGACGTCTCTTCTTCTTTTTCTTCCCCTCAGCGCGAGAAGTTGGTTGAGTGGCTCGGTGAGGATGCTTCGGGCGAACACTATCAGACCTCTGAATATCCAAAGCTTTGCTAGCCTCTGGGATGGGTGCTACAGCCAGTGTTTCAGCAGGGGCTACATCAGAGGAATCTTCAGCCAGCATGTCCAACATGGCACTTATCTCTGCATCACTTGGATTCAAAGGTACCTCGAAATGAACCTGCCTCTCGTCGTCAGGAATTTCACCAAGTGAGGCAACCAAAGCACTAACCTCTTCGGGAGAGGGTCGCACTCTAAGGCCCAAACCGCTATCACCAGCAGGAGGATTTGACACAAAACTGGTAAAAGCCTTGGAAGGAGGCAGATTCCAGGCTTAGTATGCAATAGGAGCACCGATGTTCGACACCTTGCCTCTGAGTATCATCTCGAGCCGGCTGACCAAATCCACAGCAGGAATTCTTCTGTTGGTAACTCGGGTCGAATCAGCGAGGCCTCGATACAGATAAGTCGGGTATGCTCTGTCTTTTAATGGCTGAATGTTCTTGAAAATGAAATCAGCAACCATAGCTTCTGCAGTCAGACCCCTCTCTTTCAACAATCCAACCTCAGCAAGCAGAGCCCCTGCCTCAGCCACCTCCAGGTCTGTGGGGGATTTGGTCCAGCTCGGAGTGCGAACATCTGGCTGTCTCCCTGACCGTGGGGGGAGGGAATTCCCGTGATTCTCCACGATAAACCATTGCAGGCGCCATCCTTTGATGCTGTCCTTGAGTGGGATGTCGAGGTAGTCGGTCTTCCTCCCACGACGCATCTCCAAACTCGCGCCCCCACAAGCTGGTGCTACCCTCCGGCCATCCCAGGCCAGCAGTGGTACAAGTACTTCCATAGGCCGAAGTGTGGCAGAACACCAAGGAAAGCTTCGCACAGATGAACAAAAACGGAAACTTGTAGAATGGAATTGGGATTCAGATGGGTCAGATTCAAGTGATAGAAATCAAGGAGACCGCGGAAGAAAGGAGAAATGGGAAGAGCAAGGCCGCGGATGAGAAAAGGAACGTAAATGACGGATTCGTGGGTGTCTTCTGTCAGAACAGTGACCCCACGGCAGATCCGCCAAGAACAGAGCTCCTTCGGAGGAAGAACTCCGATGGATACGAGATGGAAAAGGTCGGATTCAGAGACGACAGACATGTGGTTACCTACGAAAGGAACTGGCTGTTGGGATCGATAGGAGGAATGATTGCGGCAGACGAACTCTGGGCTTTCCGCTTGGGCGCCATCTCAACCTTGCTGGCGAGCAGAGAGGAGGCAATATTGCAAGAGAGCAGAGAAGGCCTGGATGCAGAAAAGCAAAACTAGGGCACAGAATGCGGAGGCGTGCGATAGTGCAGTACATATGGGGTTTTCCCGGGCCAGACGCCATTTCTAAAAAGCTCCCAGTCATCACACAACTGTTATTTCTAAAACACTAGCGTGCCATGTCATCACTCGACCGTTATTTCCAAAACGGCCGACACAACCCAATTTAACTCAGCTGTTATTTCTAAAAATGCTGACGTTACCAGACTTCACTCGGCCACTATTTCCAAAGCGGCCGACGCGGCCCAATTTAACTCGGTTGTTACTTCTAAAACGCCAATGTCGCCAGCAGTCACTCGGCTGTTACTTCTAAAACGCCGACGTCGCCAACAGTCATTCGGCTGTTATTCCTAAAGCAGTGACGTGGCTCCAAAGGATTCGGTTGTTACCTCTAAAACACCGACATCACCAGTAACCACTCGGTCGTTATTTCTAAAACGCCGACGTGGCTTGCTATCACTCGGCTATCACTTCTAAAAAGTGCCGACATCACCAATAATCACTCGGCTGACGCTCCTAAAGCGGCAACGTGACTCCAAAGGACTCGGCCGCTACCACTAAAGCGCGGACATCGCGAAGATGGCAGTCTGAAGCGCGACTCAATGATTCTAAGTCGCCACTCAAGCATTACATTTAGAATTAACATCTGCAGTAAGCATTAATACGACCGACGATCGACAGGAAGGCAAAATGGTGCACACAGAATGGGGCGAAATCATTTTTTATTATAAAAGGGAAGCACTACCGAACTTACAAATCAACTCATTATGAGTTGATGTCCTCCCCATTACTACATCATATTTCACTACACTATACTACTAACTACTACTACGTTATTTTACTAATACTACTTCTACTACTAATCTATACTAACATTTAAAACCAGTGGCGTCTAGCCACTGGCCTTGTTGCTGCCCTTGCTACTGCCCTTGTTGCTGCCCCTGCTGCTGCCCTTGCTGCCATCGCCGCCGTCGCCGCTGCCACCTTTGCCGCCGCCATCACCGCCCTTGCCGTCGCCTTCGCCGCCGTCACCATCGCCTCCGTCGTCGTTGCCGTCACCGCCATCGCCGCTGCCGCCCTCCTTGGACGAGTCCGAGGAGTTCTCCTCGTCCGAGGAGTACTCTGACTCATCCGAGGCCTCGAGCCCGGCGCGCTCGACGGCCCGGATGTAGGTCCACACCTCTGCGGCGAGCCCTTGGGAGTCGTCTGAGTCATCAAACGACGTCGTGGGAGAGGCATGGACCGGTGAGCCCTCGGACTCGGAGGAGAACTCCTCCGAGTACTCTGAGTCGCCGAAGTCCTGCGAGGGAGGAGTCGGCTCATGCTTCCATTTGTCACCGGAGTGATGCGAAGAACTACCACCCTTCTTGCTCTTGCCCATGGTGGAGTAGAAGGAAAGAGAAGAAAGTAAACAGCGAGCAATAGTAAGAGATGTGAAAATGCCGAAGAAGCAAGAACACTATTTATAGAAGAAGAAGGCAACCGCTCACCTCCTACCACGGCCACCGAACAGTCACAAAAATTCAATATGCAATTCAAACCGTCTGGAGACACATCAGGCGGCTGACGTCGTTCCACGTAACACGACACCCATTGGGACTTCAGTCAACTGCCTGGGCGATATGATTACACCCGCGGTCACATCAAGTTACTACTCAGAAGCAGTTTGCTAAACGCTCAGTGCACCAAGCCGTCCCTTGCCTACACCCATTGGGGGGGACGTCCAGGAATTTTCAATAGATTTTCCCAAGCAGTCACATCCATATAATATACGCAATGAATACCTCAAGGCAAAAGGAGGATATCAACAGATATCAGAGGAAAGCCAAATATAGCCGATGAGGTACAAGTCTAATCAACAGAAGCATTGAAGCGCGAAGTGATATGAAGACTAGCCAAAGGCCATCTATCGAACGTCCAATCAGTCGCAGATCAAATAAATTGCCAGACCTAGCAAGATATGGGCAGATCGCGTACTCGGCTTCAAAGACAAAAATGTATGCTGGCCTCTAAAGCATAACGTTAATGATATAATGCTGATCTCTAAGGCATTCGACAAAAGAAAAGGATGATTTCTAAAAAATAGCAGGAAACGAAGACCTTTGAGTGGATTATTTTCAAAAATCCACTCAAAGCTCAGGGGCTACACCCATTGGGTGCACCTGCGGTGCACCCAATGAATGATCATCCCCGAAAGACAAAATGCTGACCTCTAAAGCATACGACAAAACTAAGGCAAGGCTGACCTCTAAAAAAGCACAAGTGGAAGATAAAAGTGATTTCTGAGAAGACTTGAAATGAGGACCTTCGAGTGGATTATCAGCAAAAATCCACTCGAAGCTCAGGGGGCTACACCCATTGGGTGCACCTTCGGTGCACCCAATGAACTTCAAAGTCCTACAGCGCAAAATGCTGACATCTGAAGCATGAACCTGAGACAGAACACCAAATTTCGAGGAATAATAGCGAAAGAAGATAGTGAAAGATCGTTTTTACTAGATCACTCAGAGTTCAGAAATAGTGACCCGGCATGCTTATTTCCAAGGCATTTCTTGTTGAAATCAAAGACTGCAAGCTGGACCTAGGATCTTTGGGCCGGTTATTTCAAAATCAACCCAAAGATCGGGGGCTTGTGGGGGACGGATATCCCCCGGGTCCACCAAGAGGACAAGATGCCTCGCAAGGGGCCCATGGGCCCAATAAACCGCAAGGTCATCCCTTCGTGGGCCTAGGGAGGAACGTCCGATAAAGCGGATCGACACAAGGCCGGATCGACGCAAGCCCAGATGGCCCGATGAATTCGAGCGGTGATCACAACAGTGACTCGACCTTCCCGCGCAGGGGCCACGTACATCGGAACTGAGCGAAGATGGGTCGGCTGAATTATAGGAAGGTAGACTCAGTCAGTTCACTATTATTTAGGCACCCATTATTATCATATCCACATGTAATGCCCCACGGTCAAGTATATAAGGCCTAGGGGGCACCCCTTCAAGACGATCGACCTCATTCTACTTAGCCATCCACACCGGCTCTCTAAGTTTCCAATACTAGAGAACCTCCTTGTAACCCACCACATAAAGTACTTACACCAGGACGTAGGGTGTTACGCATCTCAAAGCAGCCCGAACCTATACACAACTATCCACTGTTTCTCGTGCAACTAGCACGAACCATCGAGCTACAGTCGGTAACACCGTCCTACTCCAAAAAGCACCTTGAGGGGCAACCCCGGGTGCGTGATCGGACCCAAAACACCGACATTCTCCGCGGAGTTCTTTGTCGCGTCGACGGATGTGAAGAAGGTCCGTATGGCGGTGCGGGCTGGCGGCTGCACCCTCCAGTTGAGGTCGGGGCAGGCACAATAGTACATCCCTGCCTCCCTTGTGTCTTCGAACAAGGGGTGGCAGAACCAGTGGTTTTATCTCCGGAACGACGACGGGATGCTTCCGCCGTTTTCTCAACGAGTGGTGACCGCCGCCGATGACAACTAGCGCGGGGGGGGGGGGCTACACGCGAAAACCAGGAGAAGCTCCAGCCCATACTCCGTGCTCTGCAGAAGTTACACACCGAGGGCCTTACCGCCGTGGGGGTCGTCGCTGCTATCCACCGCCGGAGGGTGCTCCCATTGGCAGAGCGGCGGTTGCGGCTTTTGGAGATGAAGCAGGGGGTTGATTTGGAGGGTTCACGGATGTCCTCTACCTCCCTCTCTGCCGACGACCTCCTCAGACGGGTAGCGGGCACGGTAGGGAGGCTAGACGCTGGCGTCCTTAGCCAACCCCCGATGCGTCCTGACCATGGGTATGTGTCCCTGGTAAGTGTCCGACCCTCCTTCTGTTTTGTGTCGTGTTTCTTACGTCTTTGGTTCTTACTGTTGGGATTTTCGTTTGTCCCCAGGGGTTGAGGAATTTTAAACTCTCCCGGCCACCGGTCTCGGAGGACGCGGCGGGCCAGACCGCGCGTAGGCTCGTCGCGGAGAAGGACAAGGAGAAGAAGGACGCGGAAAAGGCCCGAGCTCGTGAGAGGATGCGAGCTCGGGAAGCTTTGGAGAAGCGTCGTCAGAGGCAAGCAAGGGATGGGCTCCCATTGGAGCCGTCGCCAGACACGCCTGACGAGGACGATGATGATGATGATGATGATGATGATGATGATGACGAAGACGATGACATGGCGGCCCTGCTTGGCCACAGTCCGGATCCGAGGCTGGGCCAGAGGTCGTCGAGCCAGCCTCCAGGTGGGCTAGCGTCACCAATGTTCGAGGCCGGGACGCCGGGGTCCCGGTCCGAGGAGCGGAGGCAGGCCGAGGGGGTACTTGACCCCTTGGCCGAGATAATTGGGGTGACTCCGGGAGGTTAGACCGAACCACATGTCCCCCAAGAGCAGGTGCCCGTGCCGGCCGTACGGGAAGTTGGTCCCCCGGCTGTCACGATGTCGCCTAGGCAGGCCACCCTGTAACACCCTAAAAAATAAACCATTTTTATAATCCAAATATGGTATGTCCTATGGATGATCGGAGGCCGTAGATGTATTGATCTCATCAAGATGATTCCGATCAATCACTAGTTTGCCTTGTTTGGAGTACGGATGAGTCTTTTTGAGTGCCGGTTGATCTAAGCCATTGGATATTAGGATTGTGGAAGTTTTCTTCTATTTATACCTCCCTAACCCTAGAAGCCACGTCCTCCCACCCCTAGCAGCCGTCACCCTTTTGTGCCTTGCCCCAAGAGAAGAGAGGAAGAAAAAAGAAGAGAAGAGAGGGGAGATGAGGGCATACCGTCGCCCATCATCGTCGTTCCTCTCCAAGAATTGGTTGGATTTCCTTTCCTCTCTCTCTCTTTTCTCCACTTGATGAATGCTTTCCCTTGTTTTGGATGAGTTTTAGGCCCTGCAATTAGTTTTTTTGGTTAGATTGGATGGGAGATTAGATTTTAATCTCGAAATTAGTTTCTGCAGAATGGCAGATTCAATAGTTTCTGTTCATGCCAGTTTTCCGTGGTCTTAGTGGCCTCAAAAAAATAAAAAGTCTATCTATGAGTCGTAGATAATTTGTAGATCTTTCCGTGGCCGCGAAGAACACCTCAATCGGACATCAGATCAGAAAGTTATTGCAGTTTGATTATAGCAGTTTTTCAGTCTCATAATTCTGTACAGAATCTGTTCTCTTAAGCTTTAGGCAATTTTATCAACAGAATTAAACTTTAGGATTGTAAAAGAAGTTGTAGACAATTTAATAAGCTTTCCAGATTGTTAAATAGCGCATTCATATGAATTATGAAAGTCCAGTTATGTTTGTTTTACTGTGGCTGTTCCTGTTTGCCTGACAAAAATGAGCGGGTCTGTTCACTGGTGGGTTTCATATAGTAAATAGCCAAATTGGCTGTTCCAACTATAGAGACATTTGTAGAGGGATAAAAGTTCTTACTGCCAGCAGAATTTTATAATTTTTGCTTGAGTAGTTTGGTAGATATTGAATTTTGAAGTTAACTATGTTGCTATCTGAAACAGATTCAGACATTTATCTTATCAGATGTTTTAGAACTTATAGATGGCAGAATTTAATTATCCATTGAATACCGAAGTTATAGAATATTTTGTGTAGACACTCATAGAGTATTTGTTTAATATCACCACTATTATAATTTTAAAGATACAAAATTAACAAACAGCGCTGCTGCTGTTTGGCATGTGGTTCAGGGTGGGAGTCTTTCCACCGGGATTTGGTTTCAAGTGTACGAGCGATTTGTTGATTGTTAGCAAATGTTTGTGAAATATTTGTACTAATTTTTATGCCCGCTAGCAGGTGGCTACACTCCGGATCATGCCTAGTACATCTTTCTTCTTCGATGAAGGCAAGTGAATGTAGCAGTGGTTGCTACCGTTTTGACTTGTTGTTTTTTATCGCCTACGCTCTAATATTCAGAATTATGGAATTCTTTCATAATTGAACTCTATGGTGATGCTTTACTTGCTTGTATTATACTGATGCTCAATCATATATTGATGATGATTATGGTTCGAGTATGACCCATGAGATTAATTTACACCCCTGAAGGCAGATAAAGTATTATTTGAGGTTTGTATTGTATCTGAAGGCAGATGAAGTATTATTTGAGGTTTGTTTTGTATCTGAAGGAAGTGAAGTATATTGATAAATGCAGCATGCCATATGCATTACATTATTCATTTGCATCTGAAGTTTGGTCGTGACGTATGGTCCGACCGTACCGGTACAACTTAGCATCGTACGTTGCCCGAGGAGGGGTACGATGCGGCTTCATACCCTTAGAGGTATGAAGGCAGAGGACATATGCATTGAATTTATATGCATTCATTGAAGTGATATTAGCATATGATGTGGTTTTATACTCTCAGAGGTATGAGGGCAAATGACCTACACATTGCATTCCTGTGCATACATTGAAGTGATATCTGTAGGTATTGTTGACGCAGGGAAGGGTTATACAACCTATTGTGTTTGTTCGAGGAAATGAGATGGTATTGGTTATATTGGGACTATTGAGTTCTATATCTACAAGTATTTCTGATCTCAATTGGGATTCCTTTAAAATGTTGTTTAATTCAATTTGTGGTTTAAATATCTCATCAAAATAATTTGCTTGCTGAGATGTATCATCTCACTCTTGCATTACTCAATGCAGGTATTTGATTCATGTTGGGAATGAGGGAAGTAGCAGCACGTCCACCTTCACTATTATAATAACGCTGCCCAGTTGCAGCCATGATTTAATTAGAAACTCGATGTCAAATGATGTTTGTTTTTTTCTAGTCGTGTGCACTGGTTAATTCAGTTCATGTTGTTATGTTTAACTTTCCTTTGCTAGCATATTAATAATGCTTAGTATGTTTTTTGTCATGATATATGTTTATACACTGTTGCCCCTCGTTTATGCAATCTTTCAAAGGAGATGGTGCCGAAATTTTATATATGGATGTCAGATGTGTAGTTCAGTAGCATTCCGGGGTGTTTGTGGACCCTGGGGTGTTACAGTTGGTATCAAAGCATAGGCTTTAGATTCTTGGCAATTTGAAGATAAATTTGATACACTTGCACATATAGGGAGGGTATGGGTTCAAATATCTTTGATATATATTAGTGTCTTTGAAGTGCAGATGACAATAATTTCACCCCTCCCTATTCCTTTACGGTGATGTGGTAAGTTGTTTATGACTTAATGCCTAATATGTTTTATCTCTAAATCTTTATATTGTTTTATTAATGCGATTGATATCGCTGGTCTTTGGTAAGATCGAAGTTGTTATTATGCTTGTGATATACAAGTATGCCTATGTTGTTTTCATCATGTTTTTCGTGGTTGAGTTTTATTGCAATAATATTGTTATATATGCTTGATTGTGGATGTTCCTAAGAGGAGTGTGAATTGCGTGTTTTGGGTTACAAGGTAACCATCAATTTGAATTTAAGTTGTTGAGTGGTTGGTGGATAGTTCCAACTATTTTTGCAAAGAATGATTGTTTATGTCGAGAAACCAGTTCTGAAAGAAATGAATATTGATACTTTTATATGAATTTTGGGGAAGTCTTTACATAGCCAGAATGGCTTACATGTCTCTCTTCTATTGTGTGTTTTAGTAGACACAAAGCCTAGAGGTGGTTTAAAGTGGTTGCATGTTAGTCATGCTAGTTGTAGAATAAATCTCTGTTTTTCTTGATCCATTGATTATGTATTAATACGTTGAGGATCAGATGGTTCTCTCCCCGATGCATGCTGGTGGAGCCATTGTTGGACCATCTATCTATTGGTTTGAATGAAGTCATTGCCTAGCCTAGAGTTGGTTGTGTGTGGTTAGTCACCTATTCCTAAATGATGTGGTTTTTTACAACAACTTGAGATGTTTGTCAAATGTGTGAAGGATTACGGGGTTATTATTGACCTCGTATATCTGGTACTTTGAGTGCATCGTATGATAGAATGAAATGTAAGTTTCTGAACTACAGTAGATGAAGACTTATATTATTTGTAGGTTAACCTTACTAGTTTGGTTATTTTTCTTAGTTGAGTTGTTGGATGAAGTATAGCGACATTGGTTAAGCAAGTATTGTGTTGTTGTTGTGCTATCAATGCTCTTTGTGGAGTTTTTGGCATTTCTTCGATGAAATGTGTCGCGCAGAATGTTATGGGCTTCTTGTCGGCTTTATTGCTCCATTAGTTCTGTAGACTTTCTCCCTTTTGTGGGGTGCAAAGAATGTTAGATTACATGATTATCTTTTCATGATGGCAAGAACGGGGTTTAGGAAGATTAGGAGTTTTGTTTCAATAGAACTACTTGTTTTGTGGTGCTGTGAAGTGAGGTGTTTGATCTTCATATACGTTCATCTGGTGTGGATGTTTTACCATTGAATTAAAATGAATTGTTGAAGTTGGTAAGGGTTGTGCTTAGTGCATATTACCCCTTCATAAAAGAGTGTCATTTTAAGACATTGATGCTGATGTATGGCTGCATCCAAATTCGATGTTGTGAAATCATAGTGTTGATCGCATCTATGACTTGCTTTGAGCTTCATTGCAGGTTGTTTCATGCTTGTTGTCAGGTTGTGTAGCTTCCTTAGACCATTAGTCCGAGGTAGAAGTTCTTATGTTGATTAATACCAATAATGGACTCATGTTTTGAATGATGGTGCTATTTGGGGTACCTTGGATGTTTTGCTTGGAGTGGTCGAATTCGAGGACGAATTCATTTTAAGGGGGGTAGAATGTAACACCCTAAAAAATAAACCATTTTTATAATCCAAATATGGTATGTCCTATGGATGATCGGAGGCCGTAGATGTATTGATCTCATCAAGATGATTCCGATCAATCACTAGTTTGCCTTGTTTGGAGTCCGGATGAGTCTTTTTGAGTGCCGGTTGATCTAAGCCATTGGATATTAGGATTGTGGAAGTTTTCTTCTATTTATACCTCCCTAACCCTAG
Source organism: Zea luxurians (assembly GCA_029449295.1). Lineage (NCBI taxonomy): Eukaryota > Viridiplantae > Streptophyta > Magnoliopsida > Poales > Poaceae > Zea > Zea luxurians. Next base: position 2,276,973 of record JAOPSE010000005.1, on the reverse strand, counting down.
AAGCCACGTCCTCCCACCCCTAGCAGCCGTCACCCTTTTGTGCCTTGCCCCAAGAGAAGAGAGGAAGAAAAAAGAAGAGAAGAGAGGGGAGATGAGGGCATACCGTCGCCCATCATCGTCGTTCCTCTCCAAGAATTGGTTGGATTTCCTTTCCTCTCTCTCTCTTTTCTCCACTTGATGAATGCTTTCCCTTGTTTTGGATGAGTTTTAGGCCCTGCAATTAGTTTTTTTGGTTAGATTGGATGGGAGATTAGATTTTAATCTCGAAATTAGTTTCTGCAGAATGGCAGATTCAATAGTTTCTGTTCATGTCAGTTTTCCGTGGTCTTAATGGCATCAAAAAAATAAAAAGTCTTTCTATGAGTCGTAGATAATTTGTAGATCTTTCTGTGGCCGCGAAGAACACCTCAATCGGAAACCAGATCAGAAAGTTATTGCAGTTTGATTATAGCAGTTTTTCAGTCTCATAATTCTGTACAGAATCTGTTCTATTAAGCTTTAGGCAATTTTATCAACAGAATTAAACTTTAGGATTGTAAAAGAAGTTGTAGACAATTTCATAAGCTTTCCAGATTGTTAAAGAGCGCATTCATATGAATTATTAAAGTCCAGTTATGTTTGTTTTACTGTGGCTGTTCCTGTTTGCCTGACAAAAATGAGCGGGTCTGTTCACTGGTGGGTTTCATATAGTAAATAGCCAAATTGGCTGTTCCAACTATGGAGACATTTGTATAGGGATAAAAGTTCTTACTGCCAGCAGAATTTCATAATTTTTGGTTGAGTAGTTTGGTAGATATTGAATTTTGAAGTTAACTATGCTGCTGTCTGAAACAGATTCAGACATTTATCTTATCAGATGTTTTAGAACTTATAGATGGCAGAATTTAATTATCCATTGAATACCGAAGTTATAGAATATTTTGTGTAGACACTCATAGAGTATTTGTTTAATATCACCACAGTTATAATTTTAAAGATACAAAATTAACAAACAGCGCTGCTGTTGTTTGGCATGTGGTTCAGGGTGGGAGTCTTTCCACCAGGATTTGGTTTCAAGTGTACGAGCGATTTGTTGATTGTTAGCAAATGTTTGTGAAATATTTGTACTAATTTTTATGCCCGCTAGCAGGTGGATACACTCCGGATCATGCTTAGTACATCTTTCTTCTTCGATGAAGGCAAGTGAATGTAGCAGTGGTTGCTACCGTTTTGACTTGTTGTTTTTTTATCGCCTACGCTCTAATATTCAGAATTATGGAATTCTTTCATAATTGAACTCTATGGTGATGCTTTACTTTCTTGTATTATACTGATGCTCAATCATATATTGATGATGATTATGGTTCGAGTACGACCCATGAGATTAATTTACACCCCTGAAGGCAGATAAAGTATTATTTGCGGTTTGTATTGTATCTGAAGGCAGATGAAGTATTATTTGAGGTTTGTTTTGTATCTGAAGGAAGTGAAGTATATTGATAAATGCAGCATGCCATATGCATTACATTATTCATTTGCATCTGAAGTTTGGTCGTGACCTATGGTCCGACCGTACCGGTACAACTTAGCATCGTACGTTGCCCGAGGAGGGGTACGATGCGGCTTCATACCCTTAGAGGTATGAAGGCAGAGGACATATGCATTGCATTTATATGCATTCATTGAAGTGATATTAGCATATGATGTGGTTTTATACTCTCAGAGGTATGAGGGCAGATGACCTACACATTGCATTCCTGTGCATACATTGAAGTGATATCTGCAGGTATTGTTGACGCAGGGAAGGGTTATACAACCTATTGTGTTTGTTCGAGGAAATGAGATGGTATTGGTTATATTGGGACTATTGAGTTCTATATCTACAAGTATTTCTGATCTCAATTGGGATTCCTTTAAAATGTTGTTTAATTCAATTTGTGGTTTCAATATCTCGTCAAAATAATTTGCTTGCTGAGATGTATCATCTCACTCTTACATTACTCAATGCAGGTATTTGATTCATGTTGGGAATGAGGGAAGTAGCAGCACGTCCACCTTCACTATTATAATAACGCTGCCCAGTTGCAGCCATGATTTAATTAGAAACTCGATGTCAAATGATGTTTGTTTTTTTCTAGTCGTGTGCACTGGTTAATTCAGTTCATGTTGTTATGTTTAACTTTCCTTTGCTAGCATATTAATAATGCTTAGTATGTTTTTGTCATGATATATGTTTATACAATGTTGCCCCTCGTTTATGCAATCTTTCAAAGGAGATGCTGCCGAAATTTTATATATGGATGTCAGATGTGTAGTTCAGTAGCATTCCGGGGTGTTTGTGGACCCTGGGGTGTTACACACCCCGTCGGTGACTCGGGCGTCTGAGGTGGAAGCGGCGTCGAAGCTAGCCACGGGACAACTCTCGGCAGCGCCTGCGGAGACCAAGGCCCGAGGGTCTCCCCGCAGGCATGATTGGCCTTGCCCCGGAGCGGGTAAGTATCTGAGGGTACGCCTGTTTCAGTTATTTCGCTGTGTGTCTTGAATTTGCCCCTTCTCCTTTTCAGCAAGCGGAGGTAGGGCTCGGCTGGCCTAGCCCCCTTGAAGGCCCTTAAGACGGGGCCGGCCTCTGCAGCCGAGGTTGTGGTGCGCCACGCTGGTTGGTTGGCCTCCACGCTAGGCGCCCTCCGGCGGGGGGCCCAGGCAGCACAGGCTGCCATGGGGCAAGCCTCCTAGGTCGAGCCCCCTGTTGGAGCGGCCGTCATACAGGGGGAGGCCATTGACACAGCCGCGGCCCCGAGTCTGCCTGTCTTGTCGCCGGCACCGGCATCGATTCCTGTCGGGGCCGTCGCTGATTCGCCCGTGGAGCCGCCCGTCACCGCCGATGTTGAGATGGCTGAAGCGCCTCCGCCCTTGGTCATCCCCGATCTCCCCATTTTCGACCATGAGCAGGGGGCGGCCGTTGTTGCCGAGGTCGGTGAGTGGAGGCCTGTCACCTTGGCCGAGGAGAGGCCCGAGACGTCGACTGTGGTGGTACCCGATGCACCGACTGCAGGGGGACCCGACGCCTCGGCCGAGGGGCGCGCAGAACCGTGGCTCATCTTGGGGAGCAGCGGCCTTATCCCCATGCAGTTCAATCCCAATGAGTGGTGTGGGCAGCCGCTCCTGTTCTGGAGCCGCAACACCTCGGAGCCCCTCCTCTCCCTCAACGATGAGTTGGAGGAGCAGTTTTGGGATAATTTCCGTGAATATAGTGAGGCTGCGATGAGGTCGCTTCGGTCGACCATAGAAATCCTTTCTAGGGACGTTCCCAGGGTCTTCCAGGTAAGGTTTTAGACGTACACCTCACGTGATCAGGGCATTCTTTGTGATATCCTGTTTTCCCCTCTCAGGAGCTTGCGGACGTGAGCACCGCTAAGTCGCTGTTCATCCATCGCGAGAGCGATGTTTGGGAGTCGCTACGGTCCCAGTGGGTCGCGCTTACCGAGGCCAATGAGCGCCTCGCCCAACGGAGCGCCGAGGTGGCGAACCTTCGGCTGCTCTGTGATGAGCTGAAGTCAGAGGCAGCGGCGGCGCAGACAGAGGCGGCGTCGGCACGAACGGAGGCTTCATCGGCACGGGAGCAGGTGCCTTCCCAAGCCGAGGCGATGCATCAGCGGCAGCTGGAGCTTGGCCAGGTCACCAGCGAGCGGGACCAATTCTGGAGCCAAGCTGCTAAGGCCGTGAGCCAGGCCGAGGCCCTTAGGGGACAGCTGGCTGAGGGTACGGAGCGGCTAGCCGAGGCGACCGCTCGGGCCGGGACCCTGGCGGAGGGCCTGGCCATGGCCGTTGGGTCTGCCTGGTCCGCCCGATTCATGGCTTCACAGCAGTGTGCCCGGGCCGAAGGTATGTTTTGCCTGCTTTGTGACTTTGTTTTAGCTTCATTCTTCTCCTCGTTTGAAGAATATTGTCTGGCTGTCTTCAGGGTTCGAGACGACTCTTAACGAGTCCGTCAAGAATTGCAAGACGTTTGCTCAGGCGGCTGAGCAGAAGGAGGCTGACCGCATGGCCATGTCCGAGGCCATCTCGGCCTTCTGCCGGACCTTTGGCCTCAGCAACGTTCCCTCGGGTAGCTCCCCCATAGTCGCCTGCGGGCCTTGGGCGGCCACGTGAGCAGCAGACTCCGCGGGGCACTACACCATGGCGTTAGGCGGGCCTTTGCCATCCTCGCTTCCCACTATGACGTGGATTTTGAGCAGGTCAGCGAGGGCTACTGCTTACCCAACGAATAGGAGGCCGCCCTATCCGAGGTCCAAAGGCTTGACGCGGCTGCCGAGGGCCCAGGCACGGCGTTGGCTTCCTTCTTCGAGGTGGAGATCCTTCCGCCTACGACGCCGTCCGAGGCCGGGCCAGATTCTGCCGTGGGCGGGAACGACACCGAGGGTGCTGCTCCTCCCCCTGCCGACACCTGAGCCTATGGGGAAAAGTTTGTTTTACGTATGTGTATGTTTCTTGCGGCCGCTGAGGCCTAAACTTTTTTTTAGTGTCAGAGTATAAAGCTGCGTTTCTTTCCTCTTGTTTCGAGCATTAGGACTTGTTCGGTAGCAGAATCACTTATCCGAGCGTGAGTTACTTTTCGCGGAAGGTGATGAGTGAGGTATCCGTATCCCTGAGGCGTAGGAGTCCCTCGGCTCGGTCGGCCTTGCCGTTCATGGTCTCTCTAGCTCATTTTTAGGATTCCGTTATCGATATAGTCGAAAGGCACGAAAGTCATTTTGGTAGAAAACTTTTCCGAGGAAAATTTTGACGCAGAGGGGGTTCCCCTCTTCTAGCCCCCGAGGGAGGTTTGGTTTTTGCTGAGGCAAGGCCGATCCTCCCTTGACGGTTAGACTTTTTATTTATACATGTAAAGGGATCGAGATACATGAACGAGCTTCGGCCTTGTGGAGGGGCAGCTCTCCTAAGAGGAGATATTCCAGGTACGGTGTCTGCCAGTTTAGGTTTGGTTTGACCCCACTCTGCTCTATCTCGACGCGCAGCGCCTCACTCTCGGCGGCCGAGGGTACCTCAGGCTGGACCGAGGTCTCCTCGGGCGCGAGTGCGTCGTTGAGTTTGACGGATGGTTGATATATGGCCCAGGAGAAGACATTCGGGGGAACCGTCGTTCGTCCCGAGGCTATTTTAGCCAGCTCATCCACGGTCTCATTGTACCGTCGAGCAACATGGTTGAGTTCCAGCCCATAGAACTTATCTTCCAAGCGCCGAACTTCGTCGCAGTAGGCCTCCATCTTCTGATCGCGGGAGTGAGAGTTCTTCATGACTTGGTCAATAACGAGTTGCGAGTCGCCACGAGCGTCGAGGCGCCGAACCCCTAGCTCGACGGCGATGCACAATCCATTAACCAAGGCCTCGTACTCGGCCACGTTGTTTGACGCTGGAAAATGGAGGTGTATTACGTAGCGCACATGTTTCCCAAGGGGTGAGATGAAGAGCAAGCCAGCACCTGCTCCGTTTTTCATAAGCGACCCATCGAAGTACATGGTCCAAAGTTTGGCCTGGATTGGAGCAGTCGGCAATTGGGTGTCGACCCATTCAGCCAGGAAGTCTGCCAAGACTTGAGATTTTATGGCCTTCCGAGGAGCGAATGAAAGTGTTTCCCCCATGAGTTCCACTGCCCATTTCGCTATCCTACCCGAGGCCTCTCGGCACTGGATGATCTCTCCCAGGGGGAAGGATGACACCACAGTCACCGGGTGAGACTCAAAGTAGTGTCGCAGCTTTCGCCGTGTTAGAATCATCGCGTACAGTAGCTTCTGGATTTGCAGGTAGCAGATTTTGGTCTCGGATAGCACTTCGCTGATGAAGTAGACTGGCCTCTGGATGAGCAGTGCATGCCCCTCTTCTCGTCTCTCGACTACGACCGCAGCGCTGACCACCTGAGTGGTTGCAGCTACGTAAATCAAGAGATTCTCTCCCACAGCGGGGGGCACCAAGATGGGCGCATTAGTAAGAAGTGCCTTTAAGTTTCCGAGGGCTTCTTCGGCCTCGGGAGTCCAAGTGAAGCGCTCGGCCTTCCTTAAGAGGCGGTATAGGGGCAATCCTTTCTCGCTAAGGCGCGAGATGAAGCGGCTCAGAGCCGCAAGGCATCCCATGACCCTTTGTACTCCTTTTAAATCTTTGATGGGTCCTGTTGGGGGCCTTCAGCTTTCGAAGGTCCTCAAAAACATGATTTAACAACGTTTCTGGAGTATAATACATGAACAGGTACCTTCGGACTCGGATCAGAACCACAATACGAAGAAGTACAAAGAATGCGAAGGTTGGCTCAGAGACGAAGCTATGTGCAGGGGACCTTCGGCGTGATGGCAGAAAGGGGAACCGACTTAAAAGGGAAAAGGCTATTCAGACCTCGATGGATTACTATAGAGTCATTAGCAAATGTAAAGGGCATGGGTGTAATTTTACATGGGCTGTGTCCCGTGCCTATAAATAGATGAACAGTGCCCCGTACTGTTCACGCGGACTTGTTATTCTGCTTTTGCGTCATGCTTGTACTTTTACCTTCTTTCAAGCCGAAGGTACATTTGTAATTTGTTATCATTCCTATTTTTCTATGATAATAAAATAGAAATGAATTGATAATAATACATATTTGTTCATGTTATCTTTTATATTTCATGTGCTTCTATCTTCATTATTACAGGTTGCGCTTATGAAGGTACTCCCTTGTAACACTCAAAATTGTATACAAGGAATATGTAGAGATCTTCTTATTTTGTATGTCATATGTTCATCATAAAAGAGCATACCTGTAATTAAGAAAGATGAATTAAAACAAATAAAAAAATATATATGCATCATGTTGGAGTTATGTGTTTGTGTATTAAATAAAAATAATATGATAACGACTAGAAGAGTGGATTAAACCCTAAATAGAAATTATGGTTTGAAAATAGAAAAAAAATAGAAATGATATAAAAATTTAGACGACACATATATCTAAAAATATCCCCAAAATTTGTAATTTGGATTGCACAATATAATTTGAGAATAAATTGGATGCAATATTTGAATTTATATCCTATATTTGAAAATACATAAGAAAGAAAAGAATAAAATCTTAAAAATAAATAAAATCATACTGTGTTTAAGTGGACATTTAATTTGGAGACAAATTGCCACATAATTCGAATTTAAATTCAAATTGAAGTTTTGAATTTGAGACTTGGAAAAGAAGAAGAGAAAATGGGAAAATAGAAAGAAAAGGAAAAAGAATAAGAGAAAACGCTACTTGGGCTCCTTTCCTCGTTCTCGGCCCATTTTCCCTTACCTCCACCCGCAGCCCACCTTAGTCACTTGCCGCGCGCCAGCCACTGACGCGAGGGTCCCAGTGGTCAGCTCGTTCTTCTCCCCTCAACAGACCATGTGACGCTCACGACAGCGGCGTCATGCGCGCGCGATTCTCACGCGGAAATCCCTCCTCACTGCCAGGCGGTTCATCTAGGCAGTCTCCATCGCTGTGCTCCGGGCTGACGTGGACCAATGACTCGTGGGCCCACCTATCGAGTCTATCTCCTTCTTCCCCAACCAAAACAGCGCACGCCGCGGGCTCGATCCGAGATTGCCGTGACCTCGCGGTTCCGTTCAACCAATCCCCCCTCCACTTGCTGCGTTTGACTCGACCACACCTCGGCTATAAGTCCCTCAGCCGTCGCGCGCCCTTTGCCGTCTCGTACTGGTAGTCTACGCCCACGCCGAACCGGGTGAGGGAGCGATTGGGGCCGCCACCATGGGATTTCCATCACCGCCTCCGCTGGTGTGCCATTCACTCGCCCGCAAGCTTCGCAGTGCCGGGGGAAAGGTCTCCAAAGACCCGCCACCAAGGATTAGTCGCTAGGGTCCGGGGAATTTGTCGGCGGTGTTTCATCTGACCGCATGTCCGCTGCGCATCGTGACCTGGGCTCAACGTCGAATATTAGCAGGTAATCTTCGTCTTCCCCAATTCACTAGACCGTAATCATCGAGTAGGTCTTGCCGGGATGAAATTTGGGGTCTGTTTCATTGGCAATTGCTCGCCGGAGGGGGGGAAGACCGCCACCATCCGTCACGGCCGCGACAGCTCGGGTATCGGGCGGTGACGAGGATTGGATAGCCGTCAGATTGGGAGTTAACGGCTAGGATCAGCTCGTGGTGCCGTTTCGGCTGAATTAACTAGGAGCGTTGGATTCGGATCCAGCGTCTAGAGTTTGATACCGCGTATGTCGAATCTGAGCCATTGGTCGCGAATCCATCGACTGAGATTACGTACCCGTTCGGATGGATGCGTTTCTAATCTGGGCCGTTCAGCTGAGATCGGACGGCTCAGATACCCTCATACCCCTTTGATGCTGCAACTTTTCTAAAAAGCCCCTCCACTTGCCAGAATTTGAACCCGTCGTCCACCCTAGGGTTGGGCTGAGTCTAGGGAACACTTATGTTTTCGCCCCCGTGTTTTTATAGATTTAATGCTCGGTCCAGATAGTTAGAAAATCAAATAAATTCATTTGGAAAATACTTTTTAATGCAAAAATAAATACTAGAGTGTGTTTAATTCATAGAAAATGCATACTCAGTCCAAATTTAGTCATTCCAATTTCTATAATTTTGTACTATTATTGTTTATCATTTTGTACCACTGTTTTGACATGAATGTCACGATAAAATCTATATCCTATTTAATCTTGTAGAAAACACATAAAGTCCTTAGAAATTCATAACACCTTTGTTTTAACTCCGATTTGATCCGTTTAAGTTGCGTTAGGCTCATAGAAATGCGTAGATCATTATTATTCAGTTTGTTCTTATGTTTGGTGTGATGTTAATTTTATCTGTACCATGTTTGTTTGTATTGCTATGACTAGCGCAAGGACACGTGTCATCTGAAAAGCAAGTTGGTACCTGGAATCTCAAGTGTCAGGCAAGTTGTGCCCTTGATTCACTTTTGTTACCCAATAATGTTCTTTATAATCATTTACCATGCATAGGTTTAATTTTGATGGGACCCAATAGGTTTCCCTAGACTGTTTATCATGTTTACCTTGTTTACCCCTGAATCACATGGGTAGTTATGCTATTGATTTACATGGTTTTGGGTTAATATTTCATTATATCCATGTTCCAGTTATTTTGTTATTCTATTTATGTTCATGTCAAGATCATTATGTTATTGTTAATTGGAACATGGAGCTTAACTTGAGAAACACATGCCACCACAAGGGAGGAATGGGACCCCTTGGCTGACTAATTAGGAAAGCTAGTGGAAGACTACCTTACCCGAAAGGGGCAAGGGCAGTAGGGGAGTGGTCAGTGTAGGGAGGTCCTTGGTTGATTTTGCTGCGATGACGGTCAGACAAGAACCCTGCATTGGAACTTCCTATAAACTGTAGCGGGTTTTCGGAAGCTAGTGGAACTTTGTAAAGGCCTCGTAGTGGATCCCTAGCCATTCACCTTGGTAGTGTCTAAGGGCCTAGCTAACCCTGGCGACATGGGAAACACGACTTGTGGGTAAAGGGTACAACATCTGCAGAGTGTAAAACTGGTATACTAGCCGAGCTCACGGTCATGAGCGGCTCAGGACTCTCCGATGATTAAATTATGGAACCTAAGTTCAATTTGTCATTTGCATATGCATGGGATTATTTATTAATTTTGTTATATTACTTTTATTTAAGGTTTGGTATTTACTTACACTTAGTAACTGCTAATAAAAGTTTGACCAACTACTTAAAAGCAATGCTCAGCTTTAACCCCTATTGTTGATAAGCCTTACACTTCATGAACTTCCCACCTTTGGTGAGTTCATGTCACATTATTTCCCACAACTTGTTGAGCGATGAACATGTGTGAGCTCACCCTTGCTGTCTCACACCCCCCCATAGGAGAAGAACAGGTGGTTCAGGAGGAGCCACAAGGCGAGGAGTTTGATCCGATCTAGGTGGCGTTTCTCAGTTGACATTGGCGCCAACGATCCTTAGTTCGTGTTATATTTATCTTTTATTTTGTAAGACTTCCGCTATGTATTAAATACTCTGATTATTGTGACATTTATCTCTATGCACTCTGTTATTATATATGTTGTCTTCTTGGCGCATGTATGAGATGCACCTGGCTTTGTTCCTTAAAGCCGGGTGTGACAGAAGTGGTATCAGAGGAATGTTGACTGTAGGACGAAACCTAGATAGAAATGGACAAAACCCTTACCTACTTATCTTATTCTGATTCATTTACACTTACCTTACTCTGACTCTTTCTACACTTATCTTGATCCTGTCTCACCTTCTACTGTTCTACTCTGACCATTCTTACCTTTTCTACTCTAAGACAAGATGGATTTCACACCTTGTAATCCTGCCACTATGATCTTCTTAAGAGATAGGGAACCTAAGACGAAATTAAAACTATTTTCTCTATTTAAAAAAATGTTGGTTGATTGTTCTGATGATCAATGCCTGATTTGATTATTTGATTGATTGAAATAGTATAGACGGGCATCTTAGCATGTAGCATGTACCACCATAAGATAATGTATTAACTTTAGTAGGTGACACACTAATCTACTTAGCTAATAAATCCCCCGCGGTAACAATCATCGTAATTACTCGCCTTGTCTACAATTCTTCCTTTCTTACCCTGTGTTTCTAACCCAGATGCACTACCCCTATAGTGTTAGAAGAAAGCACTATAGATGTGATCCTTGGTATGTCATGGTTAAGAAAGGCAAAGGCAGTATATACACTGTGCTAAGGGAACCGTAGAACTCACCAATTCCAAAGGACAAAGATTTGAAGTTGAAGTTGCAGTAACTACCACCATCAGACTAGTGGCATTCTTAGTAGATGAGAAGTTGGTGGGTGACAGCATCCGCGTGGTTAGAGATTTTTCCGGATGTATTTCCAGAGGAGTTACCAGGGATGCCACCAGATAGGGAAGTTGAGTTGGTCATTGATCTCTTACCTGGGACTGCCCCTATTTCTAAACGGCCATACATGATGTCCGTAGAAGAGCTAAAGAAACTAAAGAAGCAGTTAACGGAATTACAGGAGGCTGGGTACATTCGTTCGGATTCTTCACCTTGTGGAGCGCCAGTTCTATTGGTATGGAAGAAAGATGGATCGCAAGAGATGTGCGTGGATTATAGGACCCTTAACGACGTCACTGTGAAGAACAAGTATCCATTACCCTGCATTGAGGATTTATTTGATTAGATGAGAGGTGCAAGGGTATTCTCGAAGATTGAACTCTGACTGGGGTACCATCAAATGAAGATTAGGTCATCGGATATTCCCGAGACGGATTTCTCGACTCGATATGGTTTATATGAGTTCACCGTTATGTCATTTGGACTAACTAATGCACCAACCTATTTTATGGATCTGAAGAATAAGGTGTGCATGATTTGGATAGATTCGTCGTGGTTTTCATCGACGATATTTTTATTATTTCCAAGAGTGATAGTGATCATGAGGAACATCTGAGATTGGTGCTACAGAAGATACGAGATAATCAACTCTATGCCAAGTATAGCAAATGCGAGTTTTGGATTGGCAAGGTGCCCTTTCTTGGACATATCATTTCTAATGGAGGAATATCAATGGATCCTGCTAAAGTCAAGGAGATAGTGGCGTGGAGCATACCCACTATAGTTACGAAGATTCGGAATTTCCTGGGAGTTGCAGGATATTATCGGAAATTTATTGAAGGATTCTCTAAGATTGCTAAGCCTATGACCTCACTTCTAGAGAAGGGAAGAGAATTTAAGTGGGATGAGAAGTGCCAAGATAGTTTTGAACACTTAAAGAAGAGATTGATGTCACCAACAGTGTTGGTTATGACAGATCTGCAGAAAGGATTTGATATTTATTGTGATGCATGTGGCCAAGGCTTAGGATGTGTGCTCATGCAAGAAGGACATGTGATCGCCTATGTGTCTCGCCAGTTGCAGAAACATGAGTTGAACTACCCCACGCATGACTTAGAAATGGCAGCCGTTGTGCATGCACTAAAGATATGGAGGCATTGTGTCATGGGAACTAAGTGCCAAGTGTACACGGATCATAAGAATTTGAAGTATATATTCACTCAGAAGGATCTCAACCTTAGGCAACGCCGTTGGTTGGAGCTTATTAAGGATTATGATTTGGAGATTCACTATCACCCAGGCAAGGCAATTTGGTTGCAGATGCCTTGAGTCGAAAGGAACATGTTCATTCAGCTGTTGTTGCCCAGCTACCCGATGAGATTGTTGAGGATTGCAGGAGACTTAACCTGGGGATAGTTGCTCACACTAAAGGAGTTACTATTGATGTGGAACCTACCTTGGAGCAAGAAATCCGCAAAGGACAAATTGGTGATGCTAAGATACAAGAGATTAAGGATCTGATTACTGAAGGTCGAGGTCCGGAATTCACGGAAGATGAGCAAGGCACCGTATGGTTCAAGGACAGGATATGTGTTCCTGATATTGAAAGCCTTCGTGTGACTATTTTAAAGGAGGCCCATGACTTGGATTATTCTATTCATCCTGGTAGTACGAGGATGTATCAGGATTTGAAGTAGAAGTTCTGGTGGTATGGATTGAAGAGAGATGTGGCTGCACATGTGGCTATGTGCGATGCGTGTCAAAGAGTTAAGGCTGAACACCAGAGACTAGCTGGACTACTATACCCATTAAAGATACCCGAATGGAAGTGGGAAGAGATTGATATGGATTTTATTACTGGATTGCCTCGCACCCTGAAAGGATGAGATTCTATATGAGTTATGGTGGATAGACTGACCAAAGTGGCTCATTTCATTCCGATCAAGACTACTTATAGTGATCACAATTGGCTGAGTTAAATATGGCTTGGATTGTGTCTCTACATGGTGTACCGAAGAAGATCATTTTGGATAGAGGATCACAGTTTACCCCCAGATTTTGGAAAAGTTTTCATGAGAATATGGATGCAAAGTTGAATTTTAGTTCGGCCTACCTCAGACTGATGGACAAACTGAAAGGACTAATCAAGTATTAGAAGACATGTTGAGAGCTTGTGCCCTTCAGCATGGTAGTAGTTGGGACAAGAGTCTACCTTATGCTGAGTTCTCATATAATAATAGTTACCAGGCCAGTCTGAAGATGTTACCGTTTGAGACTTTATATGGCAGGAAGTGCAGGACCCTTCTATTTTGGACTAGACTCGAGGAAGGCAGTTCTTTGGGCCTGAACTTATTCAAGAAGCAGAAGAAAAAGTCCGTATAATTCGAGAGAATTTGAGGGTAGCTCAAACCAGGCAAAAGAGCTATGCTGATAATAGAAGGAGACCACTGGAGTTTGAGGAAAGTGATTATGTGTACCTCAAGGTGTCACCACTTCGCAGATTAAGGGATTTAAAGTTAAGGGCAAATTGTCCCCTCGCTATATTGGACCATTTTGAGTTTTTTTAGGCGAGTTGGAGAGATGGCCTATCAACTCGAGCTACCTGCTAGTCTATCAGATGTGCATAATGTGTTCCACGTATCTCAACTGAAGAAGTGTCTCCGTGTCCCTAAGGAACAGTTACCAACGGAAGAGCTCAGTGTTCAGGGTGATTTTACCTACACAGATTATCCTATTAAGAGTATTGACACTTTGACTAGAGTTACAAGGAATAAGGTGATAAAGATGTGCAAAGTGCAATGGAGTCACCATGGAGAAAATGAAGCTACATGGGAAAGAGAAGAAGAGCTTCGCATAGATTTTCCCTACCTTTTTCCTAGATCTTCTTAAATCTCGAGGACGAGATTCTTGTTAAGGGGGGTAGGATTTGTAATACTCAAAATTGTATACAAGGAATATGTAGAGATCTTCTTATTTTGTATGCCATATGTTCATCATAAAAGAGCATACCTGTAATTAAGAAAGATGAATTAAAACAAATAAAAAAATATATATGCATCATGTTGGAGTTATGTGTTTGTGTATTAAATAAAAATAATATGATAACGACCAGAAGAGTGGATTAAACCCTAAATAGAAATTATGGTTTGAAAATAGAAAAAAATAGAAATGATATAAAAATTTAGACGACACATATATCTAAAAATATCCCCAAAATTTGTAATTTGGATTGCACAATATAATTTGAGAATAAATTGGATGCAATATTTGAATTTATATCCTATATTTGAAAATACATAAGAAAGAAAAGAATAAAATCTTAAAAATAAATAAAATCATACTGTGTTTAAGTGGACATTTAATTTGGAGACAAATTGCCACATAATTCGAATTTAAATTCAAATTGAAGTTTTGAATTTGAGACTTGGAAAAGAAGAAGAGAAAATGGGAAAATAGAAAGAAAAGGAAAAAGAATAAGAGAAAACACTACTTGGGCTCCTTTCCTCGTTCTCGGCCCATTTTCCCTTACCGCCACCCGCAGCCCACCTTAGTCACTTGCCTCGCGCCAGCCACTGACGCGAGGGTCCCAGTGGTCAGCTCGTTCTTCTCCCCTCAACAGACCATGCGACGCTCACGACAGCGGCGTCATGCGCGCGCGATTCTCACGCGGAAATCCCTCCTCACTGCCAGGCGGTTCATCTAGGCAGTCTCCATCGCTGTGCTCCGGGCTGGCGTGGACCAATGACTCGTGGGCCCACCTATCGAGTCTATCTCCTTCTTCCCCAACCAAAACAGCGCACGCCGCGGGCTCGATCCGAGATTGCCGTGACCTCGCGGTTCTGTTCAACCAATCCCCCTCCACTTGCTGCGTTTGACTCGACCACACCTCGGCTATAAGTCCCTCAGCCGTCGCGCGCCCTTTGCCGTCTCGTACTGGTAGTCTACGCCCACGCCGAACCGGGTGAGGGAGCGATTGGGGCCGCCACCATGGGATTTCCATCACCGCCTCCGCTGGTGTGCCATTCACTCGCCCGCAAGCTTCGCAGTGCCGGGGGAAAGGTCTCCAAAGACACGCCACCAAGGATTAGTCGCTAGGGTCCGAGGAATTTGTCGTCGGTGTTTCATCTGACCGCATGTCCGCTGCACATCGTGACCTAGGCTCTATGTCGAATATTAGCAGGTAATCTTTGTCTTCCCCAATTCACTAGACCGTAATCATCGAGTAGGTCTTGCCGGGATGAAATTTGGGGTCTGTTTCGTTGGCAATTGCTCGCCGGAGGGGGGGAAGACCGCCACCATCCGTCGCGGCCGCGACAGCTCGGGTATCGGGCGGTGACGAGGATTGGATAGCCGTCAGATTGGGAGTTAACGGCTAGGATCAGCTCGTGGTGCCGTTTCGGCTGAATTAACTAGGAGCGTTGGATTCGGATCCAGCGTCTAGAGTTTGATACCGCGTATGTCGAATCTGAGCCATTGGTCGCGAATCCATCGACTGAGATTACGTACCCGTTCGGATGGATGCATTTCTAATCTGGGCCGTTCAGCTGAGATCGGACGGCTCAGATACCCTCATACCCCTTTGGCGCTGCAACTTTTCTAAAAAGCCCCTCCACTTGCCAGAATTTGAACCCGCCGTCCACCCTAGGGTTGGGCTGAGTCTAGGGAACACTTATGTTTTCGCCCCCGTGTTTTTATAGATTTAGTGCTCGGTCCAGATAGTTAGAAAATCAAATAAATTCATTTGGAAAATACTTTTTAATGCAAAAATAAATACTAGAGTGTGTTTAATTCATAGAAAATGCATACTCAGTCCAAATTTAGTCATTCGAATTTCTATAATTTTGTACTATTATTGTTTATCATTTTGTACCACTGTTTTGACATGAATGTCACGATAAAATCTATATCCTATTTAATCTTGTAGAAAACACATAAAGTCCTTAGAAATTCATAACACCTTCGTTTTAACTCCGATTTGATCCGTTTAAGTTGCGTTAGTCTCATAGAAATGCGTAGATCATTATTATTCAGTTTGTTCTTATGTTTGGTGTGATGTTAATTTTATCTGTACCATGTTTGTTTGTATTGCTACGACTAGCGCAAGGACACGTGTCATCTGAAAAGCAAGTTGGTACCTGGAATCTCAAGTGTCAGGCAAGTTGTGCCCTTGATTCACTTTTGTTACCCAATAATGTTCTTTATAATCATTTACCATGCATAGGTTTAATTTTGATGGGACCCAATAGGTTTCCCTAGACTGTTTATCCTGTTTACCTTGTTTACCCCTGAATCACATGGGTAGTTATGCTATTGCTTTACATGGTTTTGGGTTAATATTTCATTATATCCATGTTCCAGTTATTTTGTTATTCTATTTATGTTCATGTCAAGATCATTATGTTATTGTTAATTGGAACATGGAGCTTAACTTGAGAAACACGTGCCACCACAAGGGAGGAATGGGACCCCTTGGCTGACTAATTAGGAAAGCTAGTGGAAGACTACCTTACCCGAAAGGGGCAAGGGCAGTAGGGGAGTGGTCAGTGTAGGGAGGTCCTTGGTTGATTTTGCTGCGATGGCGGTCAGACAAGAACCCTGCATTGGAACTTCCTATAAACTGTAGCGGGTTTTCGGAAGCTAGTGGAACTTTGTAAAGGCCTCGTAGTGGATCCCTAGCCATTCACCTTGGTAGTGTCTAAGGGCCTAGCTAACCCTGGCGACATGTCTCTGTTTGGACATGAAAACATTTAGAAAATTAATTTCTCATCTACTCCTATTTTAATCACATTAAACCTTAGGAAATCCATAACTTGAAACCTATAACTCCAAATTTGGTGATTCCAGTTCCTATGATTTCATTTTAATGTGTAGATTTTTACTGTATATTTTATTCATTTGTTTGGTGTGATGTTGATTTTGGCTATACTATGTATGTATTGTGTTGATGCGAATAGACGAGCAAGCCACTGTGGAAACTGAGGTTCAACCAGTAGAAGTAGCTGAGCAGGAGCTCATTGAAGGCAAGTTGTGCCCTTGATCACTTACTTTTCCCAGCCATGTTCTTATTAATTTTAATGATCTGCATAGATTAATTTTGATGGGATTTTTTAGGTTACCCCAGTTTTGGTTATCTTTATACCTTGTTCACCCCTGAAATATTTTTGGGTAGTACTTGCTATTGCTTTATGTGGATTGGGTATGGAGATACAACATTCATGATTACTCTTTTGTTATCTTGTTATTATTACTGTTCATGTTAAGATCATTAAATTAATGGGAACATGGAGCGACCACCCGGGAAAACAGTGCTACCACAAGGGTTTAATGGGACGCCCTTGGCTGATTAACTAGGGAAGCTAGTGGAGGTCTTCCTTACCCGAAAGGGGCAAGGGCAGTAGGGGAGTGGTCAGTGTAGGGAGGTCCTTGTTTGATTTTGCTGCGATGGCGGTCAGGCAAGAACCCTGCACTGGAGCTTCCTATAAACTGTAGCGGGATTTCTGAAGCTAGTGGAACTTTGTAAAGGCCTCGTAGTGTTACCCTGCCTCGCCTCCTCGGTAGAGGTGTATGGGATTGGCCGTCTCTTGGCAGATGGGTAACATGACTTGTGGGTAAAGATGCGCAACCTCTGCAGAGTGTAAAACTAGTATACTAGACGTGCTCACGGTCATGAGCGGCTCGGACCCTCACATGATTAATTATGGAACTTAAATTCAATTTGACATTTGCATCGCATTTGGGATTATTTTACTACTATTGTTCTTTATTATTATTAAGGTTTGGTATTTACTTACACTTAGTAATTGCTAATAAAATTTTGACCAACTTATAAAAGCAATGCTCAGCTTCAGCCTTTATTTCATTGATCGGCCTTACACTTCATGAACTCCCACCTTTGGTGAGTTCATGCCACATTATTCCCCACGACTTGTTGAGCAATGAACGTATGTGAGCTCACTCTTGCTGTCTCACACCCCCCCCACAGGAGAAGAGCAGGTGGTTCAGGAGGAGCCTCAAGGCGAGGAGTTTGATCTGATCTAGGTGGCGTTTCTCAGTTGACATTGGCGCCAACGATCCTTAGTTCGTTTTATATTTATTCTTTTACTTTGTAATAAGTCTTCTGCTATGTAATAATTACTCTGATGTTTTATGACATTTATCTCTATACACTCTGTTATTATATATGTTGTCTTCTTTGGCGCATGTATGAGATGCACCCGGCTTTGTCCTTTAAAACCGGGTGTTACAGAAGTGGTATCAGAGGAAATGTTGACTGTAGGACGAAACCTAGATAAAAATGGACAAAACCCTTACCTACTTATCTTATTCTGATTCATTCTACACTTACCTTACTCTGATTCTTTCTACACTTATCTTGATTCTGTCTCACCTTCTACTGTTCTACTCTGATCATTCTTACCTTCTCTATTCTAAGACAAGACGGATTTCACACCTTGGAATCCCTACCCCTATGACATTTTTAAGAGATATGAAGCCTAAGACAAAATCAAAACTATTTTCTATATTAAAAAAATGTTGTTTGATTGTTCTGATCATCAATGTCTGATTTGCTTCTTTGATTGATTGAAATAGTATAGACGGGCATCTTAGCATGTACCACCATAAGGTAATGTATTAGCTTTAGTGGATAACACACTAATCTACTTAGCTAATAAATCCCCCGCAGTGACATTTATCGTAGTTACTCGCCTTGTCTACAATTCTTCCTTTCTTACCCTATATTCCTAACCCAGATGGCTACCCCTATAGTGTTAGAAGAGAGCACTATAGACGAGATCCTTGGTATGTCATGGTTAAGAAAGAAAAAGGCAGGTTATACACTGTGCTAAAGGAACCATAGAACTCACCAGTTCCAAACGACAAAGATTTGAAGTTGAAGTTGCAGTAACTACCACCATCGGACTAGTGGCATTCTTAGTAGAGGAGAAGTTTGTGGGTAACAACATTCGTGCGGTTAGAGATTTTCCGGATGTCTTTCCAGAGGAGTTACCAGGGATGCCACCTGATAGAGAAGTTGAGTTTGTTATTGATCTCTTACCTGGAACCGCTCCTATTTCTAAACGGCCATATAGGATGTCCGTAGAGGAGTTGAAGGAACTTAAGAAGCAGTTAACTGAGTTACAAGGGGCTGGATACATTCGTCCGAATTCTTCACCTTGTGGAGCGCCGGTTCTATTTGTACAGAAGAAAGAAGGATCGCAAGGGATGTGCGTGGATTATAGGTCCCTTAACAATGTCACTATGAAGAACAAGTGTCCATTACCCTGTATTGAGGATTTATTCAGATGAGAGGTGTCGAAGATTGATCTCCGACCGGGTTATCACCAAATGAAGATTAGGCCATCGGATATTCCCAAGACGAATTTCTCGACCCGATATGGTTTATATGAGTTTACCGTTATGTCATTTGGACCAACTAATGCACCAACCTATTTTATGGATCTTAAGAATAAGGTGTTCATGGTCTAGACAGATTCGTCATGGTCTTAATTGACGATATTATTAATTATTTCAAGAGTGATGGTGATCATGAGGAACATCTGAGATTGGTGCTGTAGAAGCTACGAGATAATCAACTCTATGCCAAGTACAGTAAATACGAGTTTTGGATTGGCGAGGTGCCATTTCTTGGACATATCATCTCTAATAGAGGGATATCAGTGGATCCTGCTAAAGTCAAGGAGATAATGGCGTGGAGCGTACCCACTATAGTTACATAGATTTAGAGTTTCTTGGGACTTGTAGGTTATTATCGAAGATTTATTGAAGGATTCTCTAAAATTGCCAAGCCTATGACCTTGCTTTTGGAGAAGGGAAGAGAATTCAAGTGGGATGAGAAATGCCAAGAGAGCTTTGATCAATTGAAGGAGAGATTGATGTCACCCACAGTATTGGTTATGCCAGATCTGCAGAAGGGATTTGATATTTATTGTGATGCATGTGGCCAAGGACTTGGATGTGTGCTTATGCAAGAGGGTCATGTGATTGCCTATGCATCTCGTCAGTTGCGAAAGCATGAATTGAACTACCCCACTCATGACTTGGAATTGGTAGTGGTTGTGCATGCACTTAAGATTTGGAGACACTACATTATGGGAACTAAGTGCCAAGTATATACGGATCATAAGAGTTTGAAGTACATATTCACTCAGAAGGATCTCAACCTTAGGCAACGCCGTTGGTTGGAGCTTATTAAGGATTATGATTTGGAGATACACTATCACCCAGGCAAGGCAAATTTGGTTGCAGATGCCTTGAGTTGAAAGGAGCATGTTCACTCCGCTTTCGTTGTCCAGCTACCTGGTGAATTAGCAAAAGATTTTGAGAGGCTCAACCTGGGAATTGTTACACATACGGAAGGAGTTACCATTGAATTGGAACCTACCTTGGAGCAAGAAATTCGTAAAGGTCAGGTTGGTGATGCTAAGATTCAGGAGATCAAGGATCTAATAACAGAGGGTAGAGGCCCGGAATTCACAGAAGATGAGCAAGGCACGATATGATTCAAGAATCGGATCTGTGTTCCCGAAATTGATAGTCTTCGGGAAACTATATTGAAGGAAGCACATGACTCAGTTTATTCTATCCACCCTGGGAGTACTAAGATGTATCAAGATTTGAAGCAGAAATATTGGTGGTATGGATTGAAGAGAGATGTGGCTACACATGTGGCTATTTGCGATGTGTGCCAAAGAGTTAAGGCTGAACACCAGAGGTCAGCCGGACTACTGCATCCACTGAAGATACCTGAGTCGAAATGGGAAGAGATTGGTATGGACTTCATTGTTGGATTACCCCGCACGTCTGCTGGATATGATTCTATATGGGTGATTGTGGACAGGCTAACTAAAGTAGCCCACTTTATTCCAGTGAAGACCACATATTCAGGAGCCAAGTTGGCAGAGTTGTACATGGCACAGATTGTATGCCTGCATGGTGTGCCAAAGAAGATTGTGTCAGACCAGGGATCACAGTTTACCTCTCGGTATTGGAAGAAGTTGCACGAGTCATTGGATACAAGATTGAATTTTAGTTCGGCTTACCATCCCCAGACTGATGGGCAGACAGAGAGGACTAACCAAGTGTTAGAAGATATGTTAAGAGCTTGTGCCCTTAAGCATGGTGGTAGTTGGGATAAGAGTCTACCGTATGCAGAGTTCTCTTACAATAATAGCTATCAGGCCAGTTTGAAGATGTCACCGTTTGAGGCTTTGTATGGCAGAAAGTGCAGGACTCCACTGTACTGGGATCAAACTGGTGAAAGGCAGTTGTTTGGACCTGAGATTATACAGGAAGCAGAGGAGCAAGTCCAGCAAATAAGAGAGAATTTGAGAACTGCACAGTCCAGGCAGAAAAGTTATGCTGATACCCGGAGAAGACTGCTTGAGTTTAAAGAGGGAGACTATGTCTATTTGAAAGTGTCACCACTCCGGGGTATGAGAAGATTTAAAGTCAAAGGAAATTTGTCCCCTCGCTTTATTGGACCCTTCTTAATCTTAAAGCGAGTGGGAGAAGTTGCATATCAATTGGAGTTACCGGATCATTTTGCGGATGTTCATGATGTATTCCATGTATCTGAGCTAAAGAAATGTCTCAGGGTACATGAGGAACAATTACCAATGGAGGACCTTAGTGTTCAAGAAAATCTAACTTATACTGAGTACCCCATCAAGATTTTGGATACTTTGACTCGAGTTACGAGGAATAAGGTTATAAAGATGTGCAAAGTACAATGGAGCCATCATGGAGAAGATGAAGCTACTTGAGAGAGAGAGGAAGAGCTTCACATAGACTTCCCCCATCTTTTCCTTAGTTCTTCTTAAATCTCGAGGACGAGATTCTTTTTAAGGGGGGTAGGATTTGTAATACTCAAAGTTGTATACAAAGAGTAATAGAGAGAGCTCCGCATTTTGTGTGCCTCATTTGCATCATGAATAGAGCATACATAGAATTTAGAGATGAATTAAGACAAATGAAAAAAAATAATAATAAATAAATATAATAATATGCATCATGTTGGAGTTTTATTGGTTGTGCATTAAATAAAATAATAATGTTACTAATAATAAAAATAAATACTAGAAGTTGAATTAAACCCTAAATTGGAAATTAGGATTTTTGAAAATGAGAAGAGGAGGAGTGATAAAAATAATATAGTTATATTTCCAAAGTTGGTATTCTTAATTTCACAATATGATTGAGAATAAATTTGGAACAACTTTGAATTTAAAATTCGGATTCAAATTAAACTTAGAAATAAAGAAGAAAGGAAATAGAAGGGAAAAGAATAAAGCAAAACCGATCTAAATGGGCCGCCCACCTCCATTTCAGCCCACCAAAACCTCCCTCGCGTGCGCCAGCCCAACCTGCACGTCCCCGCTCACGCCGACATCAAGGGCCCACCCGTCCCACGTAGGTCAGTTGCTTGGGCCGCTCCGCGTGCATCTCTGCGTCGACGGACCCACGGGCCAGCCAGACTCCGCACGCGTAGCTCCTCTGTGATCGCCACCGACGCATGGGCCCCGCTGGTCAGGATCATCCCCTCCTCGCGGCCGTGTCGTTGCAACGACTCCGCGCGAATCGGCCGGGGAGCTAAGGTCGGAACCTTCCTCGCGCGCCGGGGTATAAATTGTGGGCCTTCGGGATTCTCGCATTGAACCCTAGACCAAACACCCATTCTCCTCCAGCCGCCAAATCGTTGCACCTCGGCTGAGGCGAATTGCCGTGGGTGGCGGAAGTCGCAGAGCTCGGGTGTCGTCGGGTAGTGCTCGGCGCCGTCAATTGGACATCGGAGAAGTGCCACGAAACCGCATTGGACGGCGGGGTGTGCGTTTGATTCCTCGGTTGGGGCGTCTGTGCACTAGGTGCGGGTGAATTGCTCACCGTGCTCACGTCGCCGCCCCGGATCCGCCTCGCATCGTGTCTAGCCTCGTCGGGTCTTCAACTCTAGGTACGGAAACCTCAGTCTCGTCCGTCTTGTTTAGCGCGATGTGTAGGATTAGTCAATCGGTGTATGGAGCGCTGGGGCACCGGTTTGCAGTTCACCGGTGTTGCCTCCGCCGCGGTCTGGGCGCCGTCGCGACCTGGGCATGAGGGAGGACGAAGGCGGTGGGCCGTCGATATGCTAGTGGGCGACTGCGATTAGGAGCCGCGTATCGATTTGGGTTTGGAAATCGTGACCGTCGTATTCCGATCGATCGGCTGGAGTACAAGTTGCGCGTGGACGAAGCTGAACCATAGATCTAGGATCCAGCGGTGATCAGCGTGTATCGCTTCATTGTGTGGCCAATCTAATCGGGGCGCCTCATTCCCGATCGGACGGCCGAGATCCAAGAATACCCCTTCGTCGTGCGTTTTTCTTAAAGAAGCCCTATTGTTTATAGGAAACAACCCGCAGTCCTCAGAGTACTGTGCACTGTGTCTCGGTAAACTTGCACCGAGAACCCTGTATTTTCTAGAAATCGAGGCCCAGTCCAGAGGAGATTAAAAACAGAGAAATAATTATAGGAATTCATTTTTAATACAAAAACAAATCTAGAAACTTGTAAAATGCATAGAAAATTCATTTTAGCTCCAAATTGAGTCATTCCAATTCCTAAAATTTTGTAATATTATTCTCTATCATTTAGTATCTCTGTTTGGACATGAAAACATTTAGAAAATTAATTTCTCATCTACTCCTATTTTAATCACATTAAACCTTAGGAAATCCATAACTTGAAACCTATAACTCCAAATTTGGTGATTCCAGTTCCTATGATTTCATTTTAATGTGTAGATTTTTACTATATATTTTATTCATTTGTTTGGTGTGATGTTGATTTTGGCTATACTATGTATGTATTGTGTTGATGCGAATAGACGAGCAAGCCACTGTGGAAACTGAGGTTCAACCAGTAGAAGTAGCTGAGCAGGAGCTCATTGAAGGCAAGTTGTGCCCTTGATCACTTACTTTTCCCAGCCATGTTTTTATTAATTTTAATGATCTGCATAGGTTAATTTTGATGGGATCCTTTAGGTTACCCCAGTTTTGGTTATCTTTATACCTTGTTCACCCCTGAAATATTTTTGGGTAGTACTTGCTATTGCTTTATGTGGATTGGGTATGGAGATACAACATTCATGATTACTCTTTTGTTATCTTGTTATTATTACTGTTCATGTTAAGATCATTAAATTAATGGGAACATGGAGCGACCACCCGGGAAAACAGTGCTACCACAAGGGTTTAATGGGACGCCCTTGGCTGATTAACTAGGAAAGCTAGTGGAGGTCTTCCTTACCCGAAAGGGGCAAGGGCAATAGGGGAGTGGTCAGTGTAGGGAGGTCCTTGTTTGATTTTGCTGCGATGGCGGTCAGGCAAGAACCCTACACTGGAGCTTCCTATAAACTGTAGCGGGATTTCTGAAGCTAGTGGAACTTTGTAAAGGCCTCGTAGTGTTACCCTGCCTCGCCTCATTGGTAGAGGTGTATGGGATTGGCCGTCTCTTGGCAGATGGGTAACATGACTTGTGGGTAAAGATGCGCAACCTCTGCAGAGTGTAAAACTAGTATACTAGCCGTGCTCACGGTCATTTTATTGTTTTGGCTTGATATTTATTGATGTTCTCTACAGCCTGAAGTCTGGTCCCCTCTATAGTATCTTTTGCTATGTGATAATCAGCTTCGTCCTCTTCCGAAGTTGTTGTTCTTATTGACCCTGCTTTAGCTTCTTCTGGAGTTATAGCTTCGTCACCAAATAATAGTTTGAAAGGTGTAAAACCTGTTGATCTTGAAGTGGTTGTATTGTGGCACCACACTACTTTAATCAACTCATCTGGCCACTTTCCTCTGGGCTGATTGAAGATTAGCTTCATTATTCCCGTCATTATAATGTCATTTGCTCTTCTTACCAGCCCATTTGACTCCAGATGCCTAACTGATGCAAAATGAATCTTCGTGCCAATTTGGTCACAGAAATCCTTGAACGTTTCAGCAACAAATTGTGTTCCATTGTCCACAGTTATAGCCTTCGGCACACCGAAGCGACAAACAATATTTTGCCAGAAGAATTTCTATGTGACACCCCAGTGTCACTCAGGGTTTTTCTTTCAAATGCCAAACCTAGAACCATTATTTTATGTGAACCAAAAGTAAGCATGAGCATCAAAATAACTTAAGTAATAATGAAGTCACCAAGTATATACTTAAAAGTGTCATAATCAAAGCAATTGAGTCCCTTAAAAGCTTAGACTATGCAACCCTAGTTTAAAAATCCTAAATGAGCCCCATGAGCAAAAATTCAAAAGGGGAGGAAAAGGGAGTGAAAAGTTTGAAATTTTGAGTTGAGCCAATTATAAAAATTGAAGTATATTTAATAGGCAACAAGAAAGGTTGAGAAAGCTTATCCAAAATAGCTCAAATAAAACCCCAAATCAAGCTTTCCATGTGTGGACTTAATGAGAATTCTGAAATTCAGATTTCTGAAAATCAGACCTTGAGCCAAAGATCAGGGATGTTCACCTTGATCCCTAGCTCGAATCCTAATGGCCCCATTGACAAAAATGTGCCTAACTAACCCCTCTGTCGTGTGCCAGAAGATGGCATTGGGACGCGAGCCCTAGACACGACTAAACCTTGGATTTGCCTCGGATTTGCGCAGGGAGACAGACCAGATTTCCTGGCTCCATATCTCTGCAACCAGTAGGCAAAATCCTATGACCCCCACACAAGAATGGTAGCTTGTAGGGAGGGGAAGAGGTTTTGTGCATTGACCAAGGCGAGAGCAGGCTCGGATGAGCGACTACACACGCCAGAACTTGGGCAGAACGCGCGCTCACACGTGTTCGACCCTGGTCGGCACGCCAGAGCTCGCCCAACCCGCGCGCGCGCGCTCCCCGGCGTCCAGTCAAGTTCGCCGCGCGCCCACGCCCTCGGCCGTGCCCGCCCGCGCCTATAAAGCCTCCCCAGGCGTGCCTCACTTCGCCCCACACTCACCCTCACCGGCCAACCACTTTCCTTAGCTCCGGCGAGCTTGATTTCCGCCCGCCATTGCCGCCCGAGCTTCGGCCGCCGTGGCCAGCCCACCCCAGCCGTCCTCAAGCCAAGCCAGTGCTTCGGCCAGCTCCACCAGTAGCCCGTGAAGCTTGCCAAGCCCTCGGACCCAGCCGGACTTCACCGGAGGCCCGAGATCGACTTCACCGGACTTCGATCCTCCGCCGCCGCGCGTGGACCGAGTTATCCAGTGAGTCTCCGCCCAATTCCTCTCGCTCATGTCTTCTCTGGCATCCCGTGGACCTCCCTGACCCATTTGATTGAACTATCTCACCGTGACCAGGCCGGTCTCCTCGCTGCCGACGAGCATCCCCGCCTGCGCGCGTGGACCGACCGACTCCGGCCATCTCCGACGGCGTTCCGCACACCGTTGTGATCCCCGAGACCTCCCCTTCACCCTCGACCTCTTCACCGGAACAGTCTCGCTGCCGGTAAGCCCCTCCGCCCTTTTCTCCGCCGCGGCTACTGTTTAAGGTAGAAGAAGGACCTCGGGTTAGGTTTTTGTAGAACCCGAGGGGTTTTCTGTAATGTCAGCGACTCTGGTAAATAGTAGCCTGAGGACTGATTCGCGAGGAAAACTTAGAAAACTGCCAGGGACCCCAGTGCAAAGTAGATTTTCATTTAAATCGATTCTGTTATTCTTTTTAAATAACCAGAGAACTTGTAAAATTCATAACTTGATGAATTCTTAATAAAAAAATGCCAAACCAATTTTGCTAGCCTCTGTATATTATAATCTATCATTTAAAAATAGTAGACCCTATGCTTTCTGTTCAAAATTTTAGAGTTAAAAATTAAAAACAGAAACCCACTAAACCTTATTTAATCAAGGAAAATTAGTTTTTCTTCTATACTAGACTTGAGAAAATTTGTGGCCATTCAGACCTCTTTTAGACACTATTTAAAAATAGTCGGAACCCTAGCATTAGAAATTGTGATGTAGTTTCTCATTTAAAGATGTTTTGTCCAAAACTTAGAGAAAATCAGAAAGATATTAGAAATTAATGAACAATGATTAATATTATTTTTCCTAGTTTACTTATGTAACAAAGGACCTAGGAAAAATATAGAGACCATTAATTTGGACAAGTTTTAAATTAAAATGATTTGTTTAGCCTAATTAAGACTGAAAATCAATTAGTAGCATGGCAAAACTATAACCAAAATGATTGATAAAAATCCAGTGGACTTATAACCACCAGAGCCCCACTACAAAAATATAAAGCACCTCAGTCCAACTTTTTAAGTAAGGGAAATAAATACAAAGGGATAATAAGGCATTTTCCAACTAAATCATGAACAACCTCAAATAATGTGATAATGGGCAACCAAAAATCAACTAAGTCCATAATGAGGTAGACTACCAGAGAAAAATGTAAACCCATGAAAAAGAAGCAAACTCTTACCAATTGCTAATGATTTAAGGGAAAGGCCATTTAATTCAAATAATGCATACCACCCCTTCCCTTAAGCAAAAAGATGCCAAACTTCAGAATGATTGCTCTTGCACAAAACAATAACTAAGAAAAATGAGAACTCTGTTGTTTGATATTTTTCAAATATAGTGGTAGTAGAAAGCACCCATTTGGCTAGAAACTTGAGAAAACCATAGAAAATAATTAAAAGGTATTAATGGCTAGAAATTTGTATCAAGTCATGTTATAACACCTAAAAGCCAGCAAAAATAAGTTCTGAAGAATTACCCACTGTTAAATAGTAGTTGTAGTTCAAAGCACCCCTTCTACCCTAGAGTTTAATAATTTTGTGCAGAGAACACTATTCACTTTCTGATCCCCAAATTTTAAGACAGAGAAACAAACACCAGTAGCAAGCCACTGTAATTTTTGCAGAATTTTTAGAATTTTATAAAGGCAACTTGTAGTTCAAACCTACTCCAAAACATTAAAGAGAATAAAAGAAAAGGAAGGAAGAAATAAACCCCACCTCAATAAGTCTAACTTGAGTACTTATCATTTATCCCTAAGACTTAAAAAGAATTCAGTGGAACCCCAAAATTTAACCTACCTTTTACCTTAGCTAACTTTGAACCAGTTTGCCAAGTATACCACCCAAGGGTCTTGCATAAGTAAAGATAACTTTGTTTAACTCAAGAAGGATCATACACCTTTTAAGTTGTGATTTCTAAAAGCACATATCATATCATGCATATATCTTACGCATTGCATTCATTAGATTGTAATCTTGCCGACGGAGAGTACGTGCTCATCCCCGAGCAAGGACCTGTCCAAGAAGAGGACTAGGAGCAGGCTTCAGAGGCTGCTATTGAGGATCTCCCCGCAGCCCCAGCAATTGAAGGCAAGCCCCGGTTTTATGCATAACCTATTAATTATGCTATTTTACTACACTTAATGCTTGTAGGATTGCAATGTGCACTTAAGTGTAGGAGTTGCTTGAAACCTCTAGATGCATGAACTTAGGACTCCTTTTTGAGATGAATACTAGTATGCTAGGTCGAGTAGCTGCTTGCTAATCAGGATCTCGGTAGAAGTCGAGTGATTTTTCTAGCACTCGCGCGAGGTCAGGAGTTGATTGTATTCATCTTGACAACGGGATAGATGTTGGTCTATGGACTTGGATCCAGGGAGGATGCCTCGTCCATGAGACGGGAAAATGAATTAAGGATTAATGTGTGGATACCTGAGTCAAGCTTTTGAACGTACTAAACACATGCCGGGAAAAATGGTAACCGGTAAACCTAGTACCTGAGTGAAGCCGGGCGCGGACTTTATCCCTCATGCGACCTGAGACTGGTTCTCCCATGCTAGCTATGGTGGGTACAAGTGCGATCACTGCACGGCGGCAGCCGGGGTCAGTGGAGCATTGTATGCCAAGGCGGTGAGGCCTGGACGCGAACGGGGAATCGATGGGGACGGTTGTCATGTGCAGGGTCGGAGTACCCTGACATGCCGTGTGTTTAGGTTTACCTTGCAAGGTTAAAACTCGATTCGAATCGTCTGCTTCTCGCAGCTAATGAGACTGCTTGATTCCTTGTACTGCATCGAGTAAGAAGTGAAATGTGGTTACATGAGATAATTTATTGTTTGAATTAAATGATTGTTACCATGTATGCTTAGAAGGAGCAAACCTAGCTAAGTTAATGAAGGTAAAATTTTGGAAAAGCTAAAAATTGATTTTAGTAACAGCTAGTGCTTTTGGCAAACCAAACCCCTCAGCCAAACAGCTGCATAGTCTAGAGGTAGAGGAGTAGACTCCTCACACCGGGTAAGTCTAGCTGAGTATTAGTATACTCAGCCTTGCTTGTGGCACAATTTTTGCAGGTACCATGCAGGATTTGGTTGATGGTGTGACTTGGCCTACCACCCTGCCACCGGGATGGACGGTCGAGTGGGATGTTGCTCCGGCAGGAGAGGAGCATGAGGAGTAGTGGGCTAGGCCTTGCCCATTTCCTCATTACCGACGACATCGATTATCCGCTGCACTTTATTTTATGAACTTTAATTGCTACTCCAGAACTCCGATTTATGTAATAATTCAGTACTTAATTTGAGGTTTCCTGTTTTATTGTATTTCTCCTGTGACTCACCTTCGAGTGAGATTGTGGAATTTGATCCTGGTTAAGTGGCTCTATCAGACTAGATCTGAAGGACTAACGGGTTATTCCGATTTAAGTGTGTCACGGCCCTTGAGGCATGACTTAGGCACTTAAGCTGGAATAATTCGGGTGGTTCTGCCACAGCTGGTATCGGAGCAAATTCCACCACAGAGAAGGACAATAAACCATGAATACCAATTTTCAAAATCTAAAACTTGCTTAGAAACTGCTAAGGATCGTCAGGACTAGACCGCTAGACCTAGGACGAAAGGCCTTAGTTATAGAGGGAGGGAGAAATAGGTGGCTAATTAATTAGGCCCCGTGGGCCAATACTTATATTTTAGGATGCCCTAAAAAGGCACCCTATTTTCTTTTTGAGAGGTAACGTTTCTTCCAGCATGCATGCATTATAAAACATAAAGAGGAATTAAAATTTGAGCTAGCCCCTTTTTCTTTAAAACCATTCGGGCTCTTTCTTTTTTTCCTTCCACCATAATCCTTATCTTTGATTCCCTTCCGCAGATGAATTCACCCACCCCCGCTAGTGGAGGAGACTCTCGTTTCAGTTCTGACTTCCTTTCTCGCGATGGCTTTCCTTCCATCTTGTGGGAAGTGCTTAACTCCGCCGGTTACCCTACGCCCCCTTTGTACACGGTGCAGTTGTATGAGGAGCATCGGGTACCTCGTTGTCGGGTCTGGCTGACTTTGGAGGCTCATCCCCTTCAGCCGGGTTGGCGTTCTCTTGACTCTGAGACGATCGGGCTCAGGACGGACGACACCGTTGAGGCAGCAGCCATGAAGGCTCTGACGACTTTCTGTTGCTACCATCCCCTGGAGATGGTGATGCACCCTTTGGGACTCTTCCCTGCTGAAAAGAAGGACGATCCCATGTGGTGTAACCGCGTGAGCCACGTGAAGGATGTGTGGGCCATGTATCCTGACTTGGTTGGGAGGGTCACTGTTCAGTGCATGAGTGCGCTGTACTGCCTTCAGGCCCTTCAGAGCGATGCTATGACACTTCTTGCTAACACCGCTCGGACTGCCAAGCTCACTCTCGACAGTCGGGAAGATTTTGTGGTCGACCTATCCACAGAGTTGGTGGAGAAGGATCTGCAGGTGGAGAGGCTGAGCCAGCGTATCGCCACCCTGGAGCAGCAAGTGGAGATCCGAGACAACACTATTGATGTCTTGGAGAACCAGCTTCACGATGTGCAGAGGGAACTCGAGGAAGCAAATGACCACCTAGACATGCACCACCTGGAGATGGAGGCCAATGAAGCAGGAAGCGAGGGAGAAGAGGCTCCCGAGGAGCTAGGACCAGCCCCTGATGCCAATGGGACTACCTCCACGATGCCCCCTTCACCCGTATCCAGTGTCGCTTCCACCGCTCAGGGTTAAGCTGTCGCTTTGACATTTTTAGGTGGATAGAAACCTATGCGAGCTTAGTAGTATCACATTTTGGACTAGGCTTGTGGGTACTTCCCCTAATTAATGTAACCCTGTGAACTTTTGAAATCTGTGGGATCTTTGTCACCATGTTACCTTCATTTCGAACCTAATATTATGATTATGGCATTTTTCCTTCCATATGAAATGATATCTTGCCGTTCGAAATTGTGAGTTGGGATAACATTGGCGACAATCTCTGTTTTCAGATGGCAGCTAGGCAGCGTCGCGGGCAGAACGAGCAAGTTCCCCCGCCACCTCCCCCAGCTCCCACAGTGCAGGAGCTGATGGCCCAGCAGAATGAGATTCTACGACAGCTCTTGCAGCGCCAGCCCCACCCCCAGCAGCATGGTGGAGGCCAGCCTCAGCGACCTCCGGCTATGGCAACATACCAGGAGTTTCTGAGCACGCAGCCGCCCTTGTTCGCCAAGGCAGAGGATCCGTTGGACGCCGACGTATGGCTTCGCGTCGTCGAGTCCAAGTTCCCCCTCCTCACAGGAGACTGCCCTGATGCTACCAAGACCCGCTTCGCCGCGCAGCAGCTTCGCGGATCTGCTCGGACTTGGTGGGATCACTTCCGTGCTATGCTCCCTGATGATCGTGAGGTATCTTGGGAGGAATTCAAGACTGCCTTCAGAGGACACCACATTCCAGCTGGCATTCTTGATCGGAAGTTGAATGAGTTTCTGGCCCTCAATCAAGGAACCCGCACGGTACTGCAGTATGCGCAGGCCTTCAACGACTTATGCCAGTTTGCAGGGTATCATGCTGATTCTGATGAGAAAAAGAGGGATCGCTTCCGCAGGGGTCTTAATACCAAGTTGCGGGAACGACTCAACACTGTCCGGGCCGATAGCTTCAATGAGTTGGTCAACCTGGCCATCTCTCAGGAGGATTGCATTGTTGCTCACCGGGCAGAGAAGAAGAGAAAGGCACCAATGGCAGCACCATCCGCTCAAGCTCAGAGGTTCCGGATTGTTTCCCACAATTAGAGCAGGGGTTTTCAGCAGCAGGCAGGCAGATGGGTGATCAGGCCACCTCAGCAGCAGCAGCAGCAGCCGACACCCAACCGCTACCCAGCTCCCGCCCCAAGAAACAATCAGCCTCAGCAGCAGCAGCAGTTCCGCCAGGGCAATGGAAACAAGTGTTTCACTTGTGGCAATGTGGGCCACTATGCCAAGAATTGCCCCAGGAACCAGCAGAGGCAGATGCCAGCACCGAATCAAGACAAGGGAAGAAAGCAGAAGGTGCAAGTCAGGCAAGGGAAGCTCAACTTCACTGCTCTTGAGGAAGTGCCAGAAGGAGCTCCTATCATGACTGGTATCTTTTCAGTTTATAATCAACCTGCATTAATTCTGTTTGATTCTGGTGCATCTCATAGTTTCGTTAGCCAAAAGTTCAGTGCTAAATGCAAACTGCCATTCTCTCACTCAAAAGGGTCATTCATGATAGTCACACCTGGGGGTAAAATTGCAACTAATCAATTAAACCAAAGTGTGCCTATTCAACTGGGAAGCCACATTATCAAAACCACTCTTCTTGTGTTGGGATTGGAGAATGTGGACATTATTCTAGGAGCAAATTGGATGACCTTGCACCAAGTTGTGCTTGATGTAGCCAACCGTACCGTGGAAGTTAATTCTCCTTTCTGCGGGAATTTCACTTTGATTTTGCCCAGTCAGGGTTCTTCTCAGTCATGTGCTTTCTCTATGACGGAGATACCCCTGAAGAAGATCCCAGTGGTCTGTGAGTATGCAGATGTCTTTCCTGATGAATTGCCAGGAATGCCACCGGACCGGGATATTGAATTCGCCATCGAGTTGCAACCGGGAACGGCCCCAATTTCCAAGAGGCCCTACCGAATGCCACCCGCTGAGTTGGCAGAGTTGAAGAAGCAATTGCAAGAGTTGCTGGATAAGGGTTTCATTCGCCCAAGCACTTCGCCTTGGGGATGCCCAGCACTGTTTGTGAAGAAGAAGGATGAAAGCTTGAGGCTGTGTATAGATTACCGCCCTCTTAATGCGGTAACTATCAAGAACAAGTATCCTTTGCCTCGTATTGATGTTCTCTTTGACCAGTTGGTCGGAGCCAAGGTGTTTTCCAAGATAGACCTTCGCTCTGGCTACCATCAGATCAAAATACAAGCAAGTGATATTCCGAAGACGGCATTCTCAACCAGATATGGGCTATATGAATTCTTGGTGATGTCATTCGGGCTGACAAATGCACCAGCATATTTCATGTATCTGATGAATTCTGTTTTTATGCCGGAATTGGACAAGTTCGTGGTGGTTTTCATCGAAGATATTCTGGTGTACTCAAAGAACGAAGAAGAACATGCCGAGCATTTGCATGTAGTACTTCAACGTCTGCGAGAGCACCACCTTTATGCCAAGTCATCCAAGTGTGATTTTTGGCTAAAGGAAATCAAATTCTTGGGTCACACTATCTCTCAGGCTGGAATAGCTGTTGATCCTGATAAAGTGCAAGAGGTGATGAACTGGAAGCCACCAACAACTGTTCGCCAGATTCGGAGTTTTCTGGGATTAGCTGGTTATTACCGAAGATTTATCCCGGACTTCTCCCGAATTGCGAAGCCTATTACTGAGTTGCTGAAGAAAGAAGTCAAATTTGTGTGGAGTCAGAAGTGTGAAGATGCCTTCCATGCATTAAGGCAGCATCTGACCACAGCACCAGTATTGGCGCAACCCGACAGCAGCAAACCTTTCGATGTATATTGTGATGCCTCGGGCACCGGGCTAGGTTGTGTCTTGATGCAAGACAACCGAGTCATTGCTTATGCTTCAAGAGCACTCAGGCCTCATGAGCAAAATTATCCCACTCATGACCTCGAGTTAGCAGCAGTGGTTCATGCATTGAAGATATGGAGGCACTATCTAATGGGAACCCACTGCAACATCTTCACTGATCATAAGAGCCTTAAGTACATTTTTACTCAGGCTGATCTTAACATGAGGCAGAGAAGATGGCTAGAGCTGATCAAGGATTATGACCTGGAGGTACATTATCACCCAGGGAAGGCTAATGTGGTAGCTGATGCCTTGAGTCGGAAGTTGCAGTGCAACTGTGTTCTGATGGATTCTCGCATTAACACCTTGTGTGATGAGTTGAGCAAGATGCGAATTGAAGTAATTCCTTCTGGTTCCTTGTCTCACATTTCTGTTGAGCCAGCTTTGCAAGACCAGATCATCATGGCCCAGCTCAGTGACAAGGGAGTGCAGATTATCAAGAAGAATCTCCGTCAGAAGGTTGAGAAGTATAATTGTTTCCGCCAGGATGAGAAGGGTGTGTTATGGTTCAAAAGCAGATTGGTGATTCCTAAAGACCAGGATCTCAAGAGGAAAATTTTGGATGAAGCTCATCTCTCCAAATTCTCTATGCATCCGGGAAGCACCAAGATGTACCATGATTTGAAGCCTTTGTACTGGTGGACCAGAATGAAGAGGGAGATAGCCCAGTATGTATCAGAATGTGACACCTGTCAGAGGGTAAAGGCAAACCACTTGAAGTCAGCTGGAGCTTTGCAACCACTATCCGTACCTTCGTGGAAGTGGGACGACATCAGCATGGATTTCATTGTGGGTCTGCCCAACACCTCTCGTCATCATGATTCAATTTGGGTTATTGTGGACCGATTGACGAAAGTGGCACATTTTCTTCTGTGCACACCACTGATAAGGCTCAGAGATATGCAGAATTGTATATTGACCGGATCGTGTGTTTGCACGGATTACCTCGGACCATTGTTTCTGACCGAGGAGCCCAATTTGTTGCCAGATTTTGGGAACAATTGCAAAAGTCTTTGGGAACCAAGCTAATCAGGAGTTCAGCTTACCACCCACAGACTGATGGTCAGACGGAAAGGGTAAACCAAATCCTGGAAGATATGCTGAGAGCTTGTGCGATCGATTGCGGAAAGAACTGGGATAAGCACCTCTCCTTGGCAGAGTTTGCTTATAACAATAGTTATCAATCCAGCCTAAAGATGGCACCTTTCGAAGCTCTCTACGGAAGAAGGTGCAGGACACCACTCAATTGGTCTCAGCCTGGTGAAAGAAAAGTTTTTGGACCTGATTTAGTGACTGAAGCCGAAAGGAAGGTCAAGCTAATCAGGAAGAATCTAGAAGCTGCTCAGGCCAGGCAGAAGAGTTATCATGATAAAAGAAGGAAACCTCTCCACTTCGAGGTGGGAAGTTTTGTGTACCTCAAGGTATCACCCACCAAGGGAATGCAGAGGTTTGGGATCAAAGGCAAGCTAGCCCCTCGTTACATTGGACCCTATGAGATCATAGAAGCATGTGGACCCGTGGCATACAAGCTGAAGTTACCTTCAAAGATGTCTGCCATCCACGATGTATTCCATGTATCTCAGCTGAAGAAATGTGTTCGATTGCCGACTGAAATCTTAGCAGAGCCAGAATTGGAGATAGAGCCAGATCTCTCGTACCAAGAGTACCCCTCCAAGATTCTGGATTGCAAGGAAAGATCAACTCGGGCTAAATTGATCAAGATGTTCAAGGTCCAGTGGAGTAATCACTCAGAGGAGGAAGCTACTTGGGAAACCGAGGAATTCCTGAGATCCAACTTTCCCGATTGCCTACCTAAGGAAGCTGGTACGTAATCACCCCCAAACCCCTCCTCCTGCCCTTCGAATCTAATTTCCAAAAATATGATCTTAATTCAGAATGAAGTAACTATAAAGAAAAACTTAAAAGGACTTCCTTCTGAAGTTGCAAAGAGAATGACATTCGAAGAGCAGTTTATACTAATAATGGCAATCATCACCCTTTTTCCTATAAGTCTCACCCTTCGCTTTACCCCGGGAGGACTCTGGCCCGAATCTCGGGACGATATTCCTTTAAGGGGGGAAGGCTGTGACACCCCAGTGTCACTCAGGGTTTTTCTTTCAAATGCCAAACCTAGAACCATTATTTTATGTGAACCAAAAGTAAGCATGAGCATCAAAATAACTTAAGTAATAATGAAGTCACCAAGTATATACTTAAAAGTGTCATAATCAAAGCAATTGAGTCCCTTAAAAGCTTAGACTATGCAACCCTAGTTTAAAAATCCTAAATGAGCCCCATGAGCAAAAATTCAAAAGGTGAGGAAAAGGGAGTGAAAAGTTTGAAATTTTGAGTTGAGCCAATTATAAAAATTGAAGTATATTTAATAGGCAACAAGAAAGGTTGAGAAAGCTTATCCAAAATAGCTCAAATAAAACCCCAAATCAAGCTTTCCATGTGTGGACTTAATGAGAATTCTGAAATTCAGATTTCTGAAAATCAGACCTTGAGCCAAAGATCAGGGATGTTCACCTTGATCCCTAGCTCGAATCCTAATGGCCCCATTGACAAAAATGTGCCTAACTAACCCCTCTGTCGTGTGCCAGAAGATGGCATTGGGACGCGAGCCCTAGACACGACTAAACCTTGGATTTGCCTCGGATTTGCGCAGGGAGACAGACCAGATTTCCTGGCTCCATATCTCTGCAACCAGTAGGCAAAATCCTATGACCCCCACACAAGAATGGTAGCTTGTAGGGAGGGGAAGAGGTTTTGTGCATTGACCAAGGCGAGAGCAGGCTCGGATGAGCGACTACACGCGCCAGAACTTGGGCAGAACGCGCGCTCACACGTGTTCGACCCTGGTCGGCACGCCAGAGCTCGCCCAACCCGCGCGCGCGCGCTCCCCGGCGTCCAGTCAAGTCCGCCGCGCGCCCTCGCCCTCGGCCGTGCCCGCCCGCGCCTATAAAGCCTCCCCAGGCGCGCCTCACTTCGCCCCGCACTCACCCTCACCGGCCAACCACTTTCCTTAGCTCCGGCGAGCTTGATTTCCGCCCGCCATTGCCGCCCGAGCTTCGGCCGCCGTGGCCAGCCCACCCCAGCCGTCCTCAAGCCAAGCCAGTGCTTCGGCCAGCTCCACCAGTAGCCCGTGAAGCTTGCCAAGCCCTCGGACCCAGCCGGACTTCACCGGAGGCCCGAGATCGACTTCACCGGACTTCGATCCTCCGCCGCCGCGCGTGGACTGAGTTATCCAGTGAGTCTCCGCCCAATTCCTCTCGCTCATGTCTTCTCTGGCATCCCGTGGACCTCCCTGACCCATTTGATTGAACTATCTCGCCGTGACCAGGCCGGTCTCCTCGCCGCCGACGAGCATCCCCGCCTGCGCGCGTGGACCGACCGACTCCGGCCATCTCCGACGGCGTTCCGCACACCGTTGTGATCCCCGAGACCTCCCCTTCACCCTCGACCTCTTCACCGGAACAGTCTCGCCGCCGGTAAGCCCCTCCGCCCTTTTCTCCGCCGCGGCTACTGTTTAAGGTAGAAGAAGGACCTCGGGTTAGGTTTTTGTAGAACCCGAGGGGTTTTCTGTAATGTCAGCGACTCTGGTAAATAGTAGCCTGAGGACTGATTCGCGAGGAAAAACTTAAAAAACCGCCAGGGACCCCAGTGCAAAGTAGATTTTCATTTAAATCGATTCTGTTATTCTTTTTAAATAACCAGAGAACTTGTAAAATTCATAACTTGATGAATTCTTAATAAAAAAATGCCAAACCAATTTTGCTAGCCTCTGTATATTATAATCTATCATTTAAAAATAGTAGACCCTATGCTTTCTGTTCAAAATTTTAGAGTTAAAAATTAAAAACAGAAACCCACTAAACCTTATTTAATCAAGGAAAATTAGTTTTTCTTCTATACTAGACTTGAGAAAATTTGTGGGCATTCAAACCTCTTTTAGACACTATTTAAAAATAGTAGGAACCCCAGCATTAGAAATTGTGATGTAGTTTCTCATTTAAAGATGTTTTGTCCAAAACTTAGAGAAAATCAGAAAGATATTAGAAATTAATGAACAATGATTAATATTATTTTTCCTAGTTTACTTATGTAACAAAGGACCTAGGAAAATATAGAGACCATTAATTTGGACCAGTTTTAAATTAAAATGATTTGTTTAGCCTAATTAAGACTGAAAATCAATTAGTAGCATGGCAAAACTATAACCAAAATGATTGATAAAAATCCAGTGGACTTATAACCACCAGAGCCCCACTACAAAAATATAAAGCACCTCACTCCAACTTTTTAAGTAAGGGAAATA
Organism: Zea luxurians; assembly: GCA_029449295.1. Taxonomy (NCBI): domain Eukaryota; kingdom Viridiplantae; phylum Streptophyta; class Magnoliopsida; order Poales; family Poaceae; genus Zea; species Zea luxurians. Next base: position 2,238,922 of record JAOPSE010000005.1, on the reverse strand, counting down.
AATACAAAGGGATAATAAGGCATTTTCCAACTAAATCATGAACAACCTCAAATAATGTGATAATGGGCAACCAAAAATCAACTAAGTCCATAATGAGGTAGACTACCAGAGAAAAATGCAAACCCATGAAAAAGAAGCAAACTCTTACCAATTGCTAATGATTTAAGGGAAAGGCCATTTAATTCAAATAATGCATACCACCCCTTCCCTTAAGCAAAAAGATGCCAAACTTCAGAATGATTGCTCTTGCACAAAACAATAACTAAGAAAAATGAGAACTCTGTTGTTTGATATTTTTCAAATATAGTGGTAGTAGAAAGCACCCATTTGGCTAGAAACTTGAGAAAACCATAGAAAAATAATTAAAAGGTATTAATGGCTAGAAATTTGTATCAAGTCATGTTATAACACCTAAAAGCCAGCAAAAATAAGTTCTGAAGAATTACCCACTGTTAAATAGTAGTTGTAGTTCAAAGCACCCCTTCTACCCTAGAGTTTAATAATTTTGTGCAGAGAACACTATTCACTTTCTGATCCCCAAATTTTAAGACAGAGAAACACACACCAGTAGCAAGCCACTGTAATTTTTGCAGAATTTTTAGAATTTTATAAAGGCAACTTGTAGTTCAAACCTACTCCAAAACATTAAAGAGAATAAAAGAAAAGGAAGGAAGAAATAAACCCCACCTCAATAAGTCTAACTTGAGTACTTATCATTTATCCCTAAGACTTAAAAAGAATTCAGTGGAACCCCAAAATTTAACCTACCTTTTACCTTAGCTAACTTTGAACCAGTTTGCCAAGTATACCACCCAAGGGTCTTGCATAAGTAAAGTTAACTTTGTTTAACTCAAGAAGGATCATACACCTTTTAAGTTGTGATTTCTAAAAGCACATATCATATCATGCATATATCTTACGCATTGCATTCATTAGATTGTAATCTTGCCGACGGAGAGTACGTGCTCATCCCCGAGCAAGGACCTGTCCAAGAAGAGGACCAGGAGCAGGCTTCAGAGGCTGCTATTGAGGATCTCCCCGCAGCCCCAGCAATTGAAGGCAAGCCCCGGTTTTATGCATAACCTATTAATTAAGCTATTTTACTACACTTAATGCTTGTAGGATTGCAATGTGCACTTAAGTGTAGGAGTTGCTTGAAACCTCTAGATGCATGAACTTAGGACTCCTTTTTGAGATGAGTACTAGTATGCTAGGTCGAGTAGCTGCTTGCTAATCAGGATCTCGGTAGAAGTCGAGTGATTTTTCTAGCACTCGCGCGAGGTCAGGAGTTGATTGTATTCATCTTGACAACGAGATAGATGTTGGTCTATGGACTTGGATCCAGGGAGGATGCCTCGTCCATGAGACGGGAAAATGAATTAAGGATTAATGTGTGGATACCTGAGTCAAGCTTTTGAACGTACTAAACACATGCCGGGAAAAATGGTAACCGGTAAACCTAGTACCTGAGTGAAGCCGGGCGCGGACTTTATCCCTCATGCGACCTGAGACTGGTTCTCCCATGCTAGCTATGGTGGGTACAAGTGCGATCACTGCACGGCGGCAGCCGGGGTCAGTGGAGCATTGTATGCCAAGGCGGTGAGGCCTGGACGCGAACGGGGAATCGATGGGGACGGTTGTCATGTGCAGGGTCGGAGTACCCTGACATGCCGTGTGTTTAGGTTTACCTTGCAAGGTTAAAACTCGATTTGAATCGTCTGCTTCTCGCAGCTAATGAGACTGCTTGATTCCTTGTACTGCATCGAGTAAGAAGTGAAATGTGGTTACATGAGATAATTTATTGTTTGAATTAAATGATTGTTACCATGTATGCTTAGAAGGAGCAAACCTAGCTAAGTTAATGAAGGTAAAATTTTGGAAAAGCTAAAAATTGATTTTAGTAACAGCTAGTGCTTTTGGCAAACCAAACCCCTCAGCCAAACAGCTGCATAGTCTAGAGGTAGAGGAGTAGACTCCTCACACCGGGTAAGTCTAGCTGAGTATTAGTATACTCAGCCTTGCTTGTGGCACAATTTTTGTAGGTACCATGCAGGATTTGGTTGATGGTGTGACTTGGCCTACCACCCTGCCACCGGGATGGACGGTCGAGTGGGATGTTGCTCCGGCAGGAGAGGAGCATGAGGAGTAGTGGGCTAGGCCTTGCCCATTTCCTCATTACCGACGACATCGATTATCCGCTGCACTTTATTTTATGAACTTTAATTGCTACTCCAGAACTCCGATTTATGTAATAATTCAGTACTTAATTTGAGGTTTCCTGTTTTATTGTATTTCTCCTGTGACTCACCTTCGAGTGAGATTGTGGAATTTGATCCTGGTTAAGTGGCTCTATCAGACTAGATCTGAAGGACTAACGGGTTATTCCGATTTAAGTGTGTCACGGCCCTTGAGGCATGACTTAGGCACTTAAGCTGGAATAATTCGGGTGGTTCTGCCACATTCTAGACTGTAACCGAAGTTATTGTAGCCAAAGGCTTTGCTTCAATCCACCTAGAAAAATATTCTACAGCCACCACAACATATTTCAAATTACCTTGCGCTGGTGGAGATGGGCCTAACAAATCCAGGCCCCATCTCTGCAATGGCTAAGTAGGCTATATTAGCTGGGTGAGAGATGAAGGTTGCTTCTGGTCTCTTGCACATTTTTGACAATTTTCATATTTTTGAACTAGCTCTGCTGCATCCGAAGCTGCCTTCGTCCAGTAAAATCCTTGTCTAAACACTTTTCCTAGTAAGGGCCTAGACCCAATGTGAGATCCACACAGACCTGCATGTATCTCCTTCATTATTTCTATACCTTCAGCTCTGGATAAACACTTGAGGACTGGAGAACAGACTCCATGTTTATATAATTCCCCTTGTATTACCACATACGGTCTTGTCTTTGCTTCCATTCTCTTATTATAAGCTTCGTCATCCGAAAGACAATTACCTTGGAGGAAAGATATAATTTTAGTCCTCCAATCTTCAATATGTACTGGGGAAATTGCAAGCACTGCTCTCTCCATAAGTTCAACCGAAGGTGCTTTTATTGTTTCAAAAAATACTTCCAAAGGTAGAGGGAGCCCCTGTGCCGCTGATTTGACTAACAGATCTGCATGCTCGTTTTCTCCTCTTGGAATATTCTTGATAGAAAAACCTTCGAAAGAAGCCTCCAACCTTTGAACTGTATCCAGATATTTTTCAAGCTTCGGGTCTCTTGCCTTGCTACTTTTGCCTATATGACCAGAAATGACTTGAGAATCATTTTTCAGGATGGCCCTTCTTATTCCCATTGCCCTTAACTTCCGAAGCCTCAACAGAAGTGCTTCGTACTCAACAATATTATTTGTACAACTAAAATCAAGCCTTGCTGCATAACATGTTCTGACTTTAGAAGGTGCTACTAGACCAGCAGTCGCTCCTGCGCCGAAGGTTCCCCAGGAACCATCGCAGAACATTGTCCAAGCTTCGGCGTCTTTATTTGTTTCTTCTTCCTGAGCCCCTAGCATCCAATCAGCAATGAAGTATGCTAACGCTTGGGACTGAATTGAGGATATATGGACATAATCAATGCTGAACTCGTTAAGCTCCACAGCCCATTTTCCAATCCTTCCAGTAGCTTCTCTGTTCCTCATTATGTCCTTCAGAGGCTGTGACGAAGGAACAATTATGTGATATGCTTGAAAATAATGCCGAAGCTTCCTGGAGGCCATTAACACAGCATACAACACCTTCTCCAATTCTGTATAATTTTTCTTTGATAAACTTAAAACTTTGGAGATGAAGTACACTGGAGCCTGCTTTTTGATTTGGCCATCTAGCTTCTCCTGTACAAGAGCTGCACTAACTGCAGAGTGCGAAGCTGCCACATATAATAGTAATGGAGCCCCTGGCGAAGGTGGAGTTAGTGTTGTTAGATCGATCAAATATTGCTTCAACTCCTTGAAAGCTTTTTGCTGAGCCAGACCCCACTGAAAAACTTTGGCTGACTTTAGTATTTGAAAGAATGGCAGATTTCTTTCTGCTGATCTGGATATGAATTTGTTCAATGATGCTAGTCATCCTGTCAGCCGTTGGGCCCGCTTTTTTGTGCTCAGTGGCTCCATCCGAAGGATAGCTTCAACCTTGCTCGGGTTGGCTTCAGTTCCCTTCGTTGATACCAAATAGCCAAAGAACTTGCCCTTCTTCACCCCAAAAACACACTTTTCTAGATTTAACTTTAGGCCAGCTTGCCTGAAATTGGCAAATGTCTCTTGCAAATCAGCAATGTGATTTTCTTGCTTCGTGCTTTTCACTATGATACGTCATATACCATTTGGAACGGAGGATTAGACTGTCGTTCCTTTAGAAAGGTTTTCTTTGCATTAACTCAGAGTTGAAGTTTTCGTGGAAGTCTGAGGCTCTTCTCGCGCGCGCCTGGCCGAGCTTGCTTGCTCGTTGCCTCGCGGCATTGGTCGGCCGACCTGTTGCGACGCCCCACTTGAAGGCGCCTTGCTGCTCTCAATACGCCGGACCGCTCTTCTGGTCTTCTAGAAAGGAATATAGGAGACAAGCTTATGGGGAGACGAGTGGGTGCAAAGGTTTTGGTGCTGGTGAGAGCTCCATCCGTAGAAACATGTATGCATGCAATCGTGGTCGGTCGGTGGATAGACATATTACATAGACCACTGGTCCCATGTGCAAGAGAATCACCAACAAAATATGCAACAAATAGTTTATGTTGTCAAATAAGATGTAACCAATTAAAAATCTAATTATATAATAACTTTGTAATCATTTAAATTATACATATAATACTTGGTCCAATTTTCTCTCTCACAAAGTTTCTTGAATGAGCAACAAATTTTGAGCTGACTATTAGTGAGTAGTCTGCTTTTATTCTCTCTCTATTTTTCTTTTTTCTAGATCACTATTAATTTTGATATAACATCTCTTACAACCTACTTACGTCACTTCATTGTATTTGTCCTAATATATAGATCATCATTACACACTAATAGTTATTCTTTATTATCATTGATGTATTCAAGACTTCTCTTCCAAGAAATTTCCAACACTTTTCTCTCTGTTTCATCATTCTAACCCATCCTAATTCTGTGTTTTTTACATTATTTTGTTTTTACTCCTCTGTCCTAAACAAACACTTATAGGGTGTATGAAAGTGATGTATTTAAAAAGAATGCTACGGTTTTAAGATGTCATGTCATAACCATAATATTTTTTACACCACTTCAAACAATACTTGGAGACAAAGTATGTTAAACTATGGTATTTAATTGTATGCCCAAATTGTAAATAATGAAAATAGAGATTGATCTCTTTAGGTTTGTGACTTCTACTTATTACCACATGTGAACACCACATTTAAAAGTAAATAATTAACAAATGATACATCACTAATTTGTGCATCATGTTGGCTTTTATTTGTATATGCATTTAATAATAATAGTAATCACACTAATGGAAATAAATTAATATCCAATTTGGGGATTTAATGACTATTTGAATATTTAGAAATGGGAATTTACAAAGAAAAGAACAGAAAGGAAATACTATATACAAAAAAATAAATATATTATTCCTACACTAAGATTTGAATTTGTACATTTAGCTCAAAGGTGAAACTCATAACAAAATTCAAATTCAAATTTACAATCAAGAAAATGAAATGGAAAAAAAATCAGAAATTGTAAAAAGAAAAGAAAAGAGGAGAAACCGTGCTGGGCCCAAAGTGACCGACCGGCCACCAACGTACCCCTCTGTGTGGCCCGTGCACATGCGCGCGTCGTAGCGTCGACAGGTGGGCCTACGCGGGCAGTGTTTGTGTGCCAGCTCATTCCCCGATGTGAGTGGATGACCGCTGGGCCCGCGCTGACTGACCACACCTCACCATCCGTTGAACTGGCTCGTGGACCCCATCAGTCAGACTCCTCTCCACCCGCCATGACCACGGGCGTGACCGATTCAGTCGCAAGGGAAAATGGTGCCTGCTGTTGCGCCCACGCGATAACCTCGCTCCCTAAGACTCCACCTCACCCAAGGCTTCAAAAGCGGGTCGAGACCCCTCATACTCTTTCCTTCGCCCCCCTTCTTTCAGCCGCCACCAGAGAAAGAGTGCGGGAGTCCACCACTGTCGAATTCCACCATCCCCGCCGCTCGGCACCTGTAGCCTGGTCCCAGACGTTCGGAAGTGTGCACGGACCGCGCTTAGGGGAGAAGCTGGGTGAACGAGGCCTCGGCTTGACGAGAATTCCTCGCTGTAGTTGAGCTCCGCCGCGGATCCGCACCACCACGTGGATAGAAGGGCCTTCACCCCAAACCGAGGTATGTTGGGTACCATTATGTTCACCATGTTCTTGACGTCGTGTAGCGCGGTTTGATTTTGGAGTTAGCGGCCTACTGCGCGGGATGGGGAAACGTCGGCCATGGCGTGCTGCCATGGGGTCCTGCGTGGCAGCCGGTGTTGGCAGAGTGGGGAAACTGGGAATCGATCGTCGAAATCCTAATGGACGGCCGAGATTAGATAGTAGCGTACCCTTTCGGGTTGGTAGAACTGGACCATGGGAGTGTGATCGTGCGGGCGATGGGATGATCGGGTTCACTTTGAATCTGGAACGTAGGTAGTCGATCCAACGGTTGAGAACGCATACCCGTTCATAATCCCCACTGATGTAATCGTGGCCATCCACTTGTGATCTGGCGGTCAGGATCGAACGATACCCCTTCGTTGATCCACTTTTGCGTATGAACCCCTGATGTTCAGAGTAATAAACCCACAGTCCATTGCGACTGTGTAATGAGTCTTAGGAATCCTTGCGCTGAGGCCCCAGGCTTTTGGTTTAATTCTATGTGTAGTCTAGAGAAATAGAAAACTTGAGAAAATCAATTAGAAAATGATTTTTAGTATAAAATTAATTGCATAAACTTGATTAATTCCTAGAAAATTCATTTTAGCTTCTTTTTGACCCATTCTGGTTCCTATAATTTTGTAATAATATTGTTTATCACTTAGTGCCACTATTTTAACATGAAAGCCACATTAGAATTGATCACTCAATTAATTTTGTACCAAACACTTAAGAACTTCGAAAAATCATAACTCGCAATTCGTAACTCCAGATTTAGAGATTCTTGTTTGCTACAATCTCGTTTCAATGTGTAGATTATTATTATGTATTTTGTACTCATGTTTGGTGTGATGTTAATTTATCTCTTGTACCATGTTTGCTTGTATTGTGGCGAATAGACGAACTAGTGGTCGAGGATCCTGGTGTTCAGTAGGTAGAAGTTGCTGAGCAGGAGCTCATCGAAGGCAAGTTGTGCCCTTGACCACTTTTATTTACCCAATAGTGTTCTCTATAATCATTTTATCATGCATAGGCTTAATTTTGATGGGACCCAATAGGTCACCCTAGTCTGATTATCTTTTCACCTTGTTTACCCCTGAATTTTTGGGTAGTCGTTGCTATTGCTGTATATGGTTTTGGATTTTGAGATGACTATTACACTTGATCATTCTTTATTATTGTTCTATTTCTGCTCGTGATAAGACAACTATGTTAATTGGAACATCGAGCTTAACTTGATAAACACGTGCCACCACAAGGGTGGAATGGGACACCTAGGCGTGTAGGGAGGTTCTTGGGTTGATTTTGCTGTGATGGAGGTCAGACGGGGGATTCCTGCATTGCTCTTTTTAGAAACTATAGCAGGTTTTCTGAAGTTAGTGGGACTTTGTAAAGGCCTCGCAGTAGATCCCTAGCCATTCACCTCGGTAGTATCTAAGGGCCTTGCAAACACAGGCTAGATGGGATACACGACTTTTGGGTACAGGGTACAACCTCCGCAGAGTGTAAAACTGGTATACTAGTCGTGCTCGCGGTCATGAGCAGCTCAATACTCTTGCATGATTAATTTATGGAATTAAATTCAATTTGTCATTTGCATCGCATTGGGATTTATTATTAATTTTGATCCATTATTACTCTGGTTTGGTATCTACTTACATTTAGTAACTGCTAATAAAACTTGACCAACTTATAAAAAGCAACGCTCAGCTTCAACCCTTATTTATTGGTCAGCCTTACACTTTATATGAACTCCCACCTTTGGTGAGTTCATGCACATTATTCCCCACAACTTGTTGAGCTATGATCTTTTGTGAGCTCACCCTTGCGATATATAACCCCCCCACAGGTGGTCCAGGACGAGCCGTGCAATGAGGAGTACAAGTTGATCTAGGTGGCGTCTTCATGTCAGCTTTGTGGCGCCAAGGAATAATACTTAGTTCGCTTTATTATTATCATTTATTTTTGTAAGACTTCCGCTATGTAATAATGACTTTTATGATATTTGTGACATTTATCTCTATACACTTTGTCATTATATGTGATGTTCTTCTTTGGCGCACATATGAGACTGTAACACCCTGAATTCGGGGAGTATAAAATTTCTTTCTAATGATCACCCAAATTCATATGTTACTCTTCTCTATCTCACTCTAGTTTCTCTCTCTCTAGTTCTCTCTCTCTCTCTTTCTCTTTTAATTAGAGTTAGTTGTATTAGTGAGGGATTATTTATTTTATTTTGCCCAAAACATATGAGTCATGGAATGTTGCATCATATTGAGCCTGAATATTCTTTGAAATGTTGCACACATTTGATTTGGTTTGAATTTGAAACTTGATTTGAATTTGAATTGAAAACCCTAGAGAAAATAAATAGAAAAGGAAATAGAAATTCTAGGAAAATAGGAAAAGCCATTTCGACCCAAGGCAGCCCATTAAGCCTAGCCCGCGCGCGTGCCCGCGCCCGCGCGTCCCTGTTCCTGACAGGCGGACCCCGCCTGTCGGCGCAAACCCGAGCGCCCTCTCTCCCTCGCTCTCTCGCTGCTCCGTGGGACTGACCTGTCGGCGCCGTTTCTCTTGCCCACGCCCGCCTTTCCTCTCTCTGCCCCACCGACCCCACCTGTCAGCGTGTCCCTAACCTCTCGCCCATGATCCCCCCATCGTGGACGCGCCCACGACCGCGCGTTCTCCGGCCACGACCGAGCCCCTGTGCCCCTTTTGAACCCCACGCCCTGCTCGCCCACCTCCCCTCTTCCAGTTGCGCCCTCTGCCAAGCTCTCTCGCCCTCTCTCTCGCTCTGCCCCCACGAACTGAGAACCTCCGCTACCACCCGCCGACGTCCACCGCCTGTTTCGTGGCCGCCGTTGCGCCCGTGCCCCGTCCAGTGCCACGGTAAGCTTCGCCTTGCCGTCAGCTACTCGGGACACCCTTCGGTGTGCCCTCCCCCTCTGTGGTTTGTCCGGTCCGCGCTCACCGAAGTGGTTCTTGCGCAGCCGGAGCTCCGCCACCGTCGCCCCGTCGCGTCCCTATGCCTCCACCGTTGCCCCATGCCTCCAGTGCTTCCCCGCAAGGTGAGCAACCTCCCCACGCCGCTATACCGAGCCCCCATGCCCCTTTTGAACCCCGCGCCCTGCTCGCCCACCTCCCCTCTTCCAGTTGCGCCCTCTGCCCAGCTCTCTCGCCCTCTCTCTCGCTCTGCCCCCAAGAACCGAGAACCTCTGCTACCACCCGCCGACATCCACCGCCTGTTCCATGGCCGCTGTTGCGCCCGTGCCCCGTCCAGTGCCGCGGTAAGCTTCGCCTTGCCGTCAGCTACTCAGGACACCCTTCGGTGTGCCCTCCCCCTCTCTGGTTTGTCCGGTCCACGCTCACCGGAGTGGTTCTTGCGCAGCCGGAGCTCCGCCACCGTCGCCCCGTCGCGTCCCTATGCCTCCACGGTTGCCCCATGCCTCCAGTGCTTCCCCGCAAGGTGAGCAACCTCCCCGCGCCGCTATTTCCCTGTGTACTGCACTGGTTACGCGCAATTGCTCGCCGGAGTTACCCCGCACCGCCGTTAGCCCGCCTCGCTGTGTGCAGCGCCCTCTGGTGCTCCCGCGCCGGCGTGGTGCCCTCGGCTGAGTCCGCCAGATCCCCCTGTGCACGCCTAGGCCAATCCCTAAGCCTCTGGTGCCCCGCTGTGGCCGGTCTACTCGTCTTCGGCGAGTTCCCGCCGCGGGACCGAGCGGCACCACCGCGCCCATGTCCGCCCCCTGCCGTTAGATCTCGGCCGTTCGCCCGAGATTGAACAGTGTAGAGTTAACCCGAGCGGATCTAAACGTAGCCGTCTGATCCAGATCCAACCGTCTCTCCTCTTTCCCCCTCACTCGCATCTCTGCCCCTGGGCCTGGCTGGTCAGCCTGCCCTGGCTCGTTGACGCCCTGGCCACGCTTGTCAGTCGCGTCCACGTGCCCGCGCCCGCGCGATCTAATCTGGGTCGCCGGTTTCTGATCCGATGGCTGAGATTACCCCGTACCCCTTCGTGTGGTCGTTTTGCTTAAGAACCCCCTGGTTTTAGGAAATCAACCCGCCGTCCTCTGTTTTAGTGCATAGGTCCCTGGTTTCTTTAGAATAGCCCCTGGACTTTTATTTAATTACAGATTTAGCCTTAATTTCATATTTGAAATTTCAAAACTTGTTTATTTCATATCTTTTTCATATGAACTCCAAATTTAGTGGTTCAAATTGCAAAATGTTCACAAGATTATTCTCTGTTCAAATAAAATATGACCAATTGTAATTTGTATACCTTAATTTTACACTTAGAATATAGGATTAATGTTTATGTTAGTTTATTTATTTAATAAAATAAATAAAATGAAATCCCTAGGAGTTAAAACATATTTAATTTTGTGAGATTAGTGTTATGCATTTCATGGCTTTATTTTTGGGTTTAACCTTCAGACCCTAATGTGATAAATAGAATTAGGTATGTAATTATGGATAATATTTAAAGGATAATCAAATTCCTAAATGAGAGTAGTTTATATTATAATTCTAACTTTCGTTTGTTTTAATCACTACTTAACCTTTTTGAGTTATGTCCCAAACATTTAGAGAGTAATTAATCCCCAATGAGGATTAGTCCATTTTATAACTTGATCTCATTTCCCTGTACTTAATATTATACCTTTTTGGTTGTGTGCCAATGTTTGTACATGTTTGATGTGATGTTCATCTTTACTTTCCAAATGTATTGAATGCATGCTCGCTTTATTTAGACAACGAGCAGCTCATGGTTCCTGAGTGTGTTGCCGAAGATCCCTCTAAGCAACAACCTGGTGAAGGCAAGTGTCCTCAGATCTACTATGTCCTACTATACTTTATAATTCACTGTCCCGCATTACATTACTGAAACTTAAGGATTGACTAGTTTGTATTTCCTTACCCTTGTTTACCTTTTTGGGTTAATCATGGTTAGCTTATGTTATTGCTTAAACTTAATCAATGAACATGATGTGATCTTTTATGATACGATGATGTTATCCCGATGGGGTCCTTGTGATTACTTTAGGGGGCTCAGGCTCTTTCCTAAGTGCCTCTCCGTAAGGACCAGTTTGGGGAGTAACAACCCAGGATAACAGTGCAACCATGAGGGTGGAATGGGACGCCCTTAGCTGATTAATTAGAGGAACCAGAGGAGTAGTTGGCTTCATCGTAGGGCCGTCAATGGGGTCCAGGCACAGTACTTGCTCTACCGAGGTTGGTTGCAGAGGTTCTTTGATTTGGTTTTGTTAGTCACCCTTCCTTTGGGGAGATGTACTGTGTTTATCAAACTGGAGAAACCTAACGGGCGACTATGACCTCTGGGCAATCTTTGTAAAGACTACGTAGTGAGACCATGCTAGGTCACCTTGGTAGTGATCAATGGGGAGGCTAGAACCCCGGGCAGAATGGGAATCACGGCTTGTGGGGAAAGTGTGCAATCTCTACAGAGTGTTAGAAATTGGTATATCAGTCGTGCTCACGGTTAAGAGCAGACTTGGGATCCTCTTCGATTAGAAGAACTTTGATTACTTTTATGATGTTGATTAACAATGGTGAATATAATCCTGACCTCTGGTATTTCCCCTTGGAGGGAGTGCCTCTGGGTAATAACTGGGTTATTACTAAAACTTGGCTCTACTTATGAGTAATAAAACTTGACCAACTAAAAGCAAATGCTTAACTTTAAACTCCACATACAGCTTATCCACTTTAGCCAAACGGGACATTTGATGAGTATGTTGAAGTGTACTCACCCTTGCTTTACAAACCACCCCACCTAGGTTGTCCCCATTGTTCTCAGTGCTTAGGAGGTGAAGCTGGCAACATGGAGGACTTTGAGGAGTTCCAGGAATACGACGAGTTTTAGTTTATCTTAGTGGCAAACCCCCAGTCAGTTGCCTGTGTAGGCTTATCTTCTACGTTTCATTATTCCACACTTTGATAATATTGTTGAACACTATGGTTATGTAATAGACTCTGTGGATGTCTCAGACATCTTGATGTAACTAAGTACCATTTCGCTATTTAATTCAAGCATTGTGTGATGATGTCCAATTATGTAATCGCTGTGTACGTGAGTTCTGATCCTGGCACGTACATGGTTCGCATTCGGTTTACCTTCCAAACCGGGTGTGACATAAGTGGTATCAAAGCCTTGCTGACTGTAGGATCACTAACCTAGACTAGAATGGTCGACTTAAGGACTATAGACCTCTACTCTTACCTTGAACTTAGTGTCTTTTCAAAAGTTGGTCATTGTGGCAGAACCTCCCAAGTTATTGGGCCCACATGCACCTGCCCTTGTCTCAAAGACCTCAGACGGCTATGCATGTGCACCAGATAACTTAACAGGATCCGTCCGAGTGTCCCAGGGACCCGATAAACCACTTACAACCAGGATCGCAAGATTACGTAAACACAAATCACACACCAACAATTTTGCAGCGGAAATCTAATTATCAAATTTTACAAGTTACATCAAGTTTTACGACGTACATGATCGGAGTGATTACAAAATGGGTTCTGTTGGGGGTCTGCTTCGTCGCCGAAGATTTCATAAGAAGAAACACCTTCGGAATATTGACACAAAGCCGAAGCTACCAATCAGAAGGCTTCCGAGTACATTTCCAAAGGCACCGACTTAAAGATGAAATGACCAATCGGCCCATGATAATTTGTATTATGATTGTAGACCTTTGTAAAGGGCATGAATGTAATTCTCCACAGGCTGCGTCCTGTGCCTATAAATAGATGAACAGTACCCCTGAACCGTTCACGTTATTCTGTAATCGCTCACATGCAGCACTCGGATTTTTTGCCTTCTATCAAGCCGAAGGTACACATATGATTAAATATTGTGTTTTAAATATTCAAGTTTGTATGATGAAACATATGAATAATATAATGTGTTTTGTTCGTGCTATCTTTCATGTTTCATATGTTTCATCTTTCATTATCGTATAACTGTGATGATGAAGGTACGTCCTTCATGACCTTCGTCCAAAGATTGTTATATCCTAAGGGAAATAATGCTTCGAAGGACGAAGGTCTTTAACATTTAATACCTTGTGTTGCCTTGTTCTTGATTCATAGCATTCGAGAACAAGTCTCCAACATTGGCGCCCACCTCCGGTGAACTCACTTCCACTTTCGAGCTGATGGCTTCGTCCGGCAACCAAGCTGAAGCTGCTTCGGCTATGAAGCTGGTGCTCCCAATAACAGGCGGTTCATGCTCAGAGCCAGCCAACAAGAAGCAGAAGGAGGAGGCCCAGAGAAGGGTGTAGCATGTTGGGGTGCAGGGACCCTTCATCAAGTCAAAATGGTCCCACATCCCAATTACCTTCTCCTAGGAGGACCTTCAGCTCAAGGATTATCCTCATAATGATGATATGGTCATATCTTGTGTCATTAAGGGATTTCTGGTCCACAATGTTTTGGTTGATACAAGCAGTGCAGCTGACATCATATTTGTTAAGGCCTTCAGACAGATGCAGGAGCCAGAGGACAAAATTCATGATGCTACACACCCTCTTTGTGGCTTCGGAGGAAGGCAGATCGTAGCACTTGGCAAGATCACAATGCCAGTGACCTTCGGATTTGTCCACAACACAAGGACTGAACAGGTTGTGTTTGATATTGTTGACATGGAATACCCCTACAATGCAATCATTGGTCGTGGGACACTCAATGCTTTCGAAGCAATACTTCATCCAGCATATCTATGCATGAAGATACCTTCGGAACAAGGACCCATTGCTATTCATGGCAGTCATGAAGCTGCTAGAAAGGCTGAAGGAAACTGGACAGATTCAAAAGCAATCCACAACATAGATGGAAATGAAGCTTGTGAACAGTACAAGTACAGAAGAGAGAAGGCTGCCTCAGCTGATGAGCCGAAGCCTATGCTTCTGTGTGAAGATATAGCAGAGCAGAAGGTATTGCTGGGTTCTCAGTTATCTGAAGAGCAGGAGAAAACCTTGATAAGGTTTTTATTCAACAACAAAGATGTATTTGCTTGGTTAGTTAATGATTATTGTGGTGTCAATAGAGATGTTATTGAGCATTCACTCAATGTGGATCCATCTTTCAGGCCAAGAAAACAAAGGCTTTGGAAAATGTCCGATGACAAAGCTGAAGGTGCTCGAAATGAAGTGAAGAGACTTCTTAGTGCTGGTGTTATCAGAGAGGTCAAATACCCAGAGTGGTTAGCTAACACTGTTATGGTGAAGAAGGCAAATGGTAAATGGAGAATGTGCATTGATTTTACAGATCTTAACAAGGCTTGTCCAAAGGATGAGTTCCCACTGCCAAGAATAGATTCTCAAGTAGATGCAGCAGCTTCATTAGAACTTATGAGTTTACTAGATTGTTATTCAGGCTACCACCAAATCTGGATGAAGAAGGAAGATGAGCCGAAGACCAGCTTCATAACCCCTAGTGGTACATAATGTTATTTTCGGATGCCTGAGGGGCTCAAGAATGCTGGAGGAAGCTTCAGCAGAATGACAGCCAGGGTCCTTCATTCTCAGATAGGCAAAAATGTGGTAACATATGTTGATGACATCATAGTAAAAAGCACGAAGCAAGAAAATCATATCACTGATCTGCAAGAAACATTTCCTAATTTCAGGCAAGCTGGCCTGAAATTAAATCTTGAAAAAATGTGTCTTTGGAGTAAAGAAGGGTAAGTTCCTTGGTTGCCTAGTTTCAACGAAGGGGATCGAAGCCAATCCAAGCAAGATCGAAGCCATACTTCGAATGGAACCGCCAAGTACGAAGAAGGGGGCCCAACGGTTGGCAGGAAGATTGGCTTCATTAAACAGATTTATATCTAGATCAGCAGAAAGAAACTTGCCATTCTTTGAAATACTAAAGTCAGCCGAAGTCTTTCAGTGGGGCCCAGCTCAATAGAAAGCCTTCGAAGAGCTGAAGCAATACCTTATTGATCTAACAACATTAACTCCACCTACGCTAGGGGCTCCGTTACTATTATATGTGGCAGCTTCGCACTCTGCAGTGAGTGCGGCGCTTGTGCAGGAGAAATTAGAAGGACAAATCAAAAAGCAAGCCCCAGTATACTTTGTCTCCGAGGTTCTAAGCTTGTCAAAGAAAAATTATACAGAATTGGAGAAGGTGTTGTATGTTGTCTTAATGGCCTCCAGGAAGCTTCGGCACTACTTTCAGGCATTCCATATAATTGTCCCTTCATCTCAGCCTTTGAAAGATATTATGAGAAACAGAGAAGCTACTGGAAGGATTGGAAAGTGGGCTGCAGAACTCAACGAATTCAGCATTGATTATGTGCATAGATCCTCGATCCAGTCCCATGCGTTAGCAGACTTCATCGCTGACTGGACGCCAGGGGCTCAGGAAGAAGAAGCAAATAAAGATGCCGAAGCTTGGACGGTGTTCTGCGACGGCTCCTGGGGAACCTTCGGGGTAGGTGCAGCTGCTGTCTTGGTTGCACCTTCAAAAGTCAGAACATGTTATGCAGTAAAACTAGATTTCAGCTACACAAATAATATTGCTGAATACGAAGCTTTGCTTTTGGGGCTTCGAAAGTTAAAGGCAATGGGGATAAGAAGGGCGGTCCTTAAAACCGATTCCCAAGTTATTTCTGGTCATGTTGACAAGAGGTGTAGAGCAAGAGACCCGAAGCTTGAAAAATACCTAGATACAGTTTGAAGGCTTGAAGCTTCTTTCGAAGGGTTTTCTGTCAAGAATATTCCACGAGGAGAAAATGAGCACGCTGATCTGCTAGCCAAGTCAGCGGCACAGGGGCTGCCTTTACCTTCGGAAGTATTCTTTGAGACAATAAGAGCACCTTCGGTGGAACTCCTTGAAAGAGTAGTGCTCAATATATCTCATGTTCATAGTGAAGATTGGAGAACCGAGATTATATCTTTTCTCCAAGGCAACTGCCTTTCAGATGACGAAGCTTATAATAAGAGAATAGAGGCAAGAGCTCGACCATATGTAATAATAGAAGGGGAATTATACAAACATGGAGTCTGCTCTCCACTGCTCAAGTGTCTATCCAGAGTTGAAGGTATAGAATTGATGAAGGAAGTACATGCAGGATTATGTGGATCTCACATTGGATCTAGACCTTTGCTAGGGAAAGTCTTCAGACAAGGATTTTATTGGTCGAAGGCAGTTTCGGATGCAGCGGATCTGGTTCAAAAATGTGAAAATTGCTAAAAATGCGCAAGAGACCAGAAACAACCTTCGTCATTAACTCAACTGATACAACCAACCTGGCCATTGCAAAGATGGGGCTTGGATTTGTTAGGTCCACTTCCACCAGCACAAGATAATTTAAAATATGTTGTGGTGGTTGTAGAATATTTTTCTAAGTGGATTGAAGCGAAGCCTTTGGCCACAATAACTTCGGTCACAGTCCAGAAATTCTTTTGGCAAAACATTGTTTGTCGCTTCAGCGTACCAAAGGCTATAACTGTGGACAACGGTACACAATTTGATGCCGAAACCTTCAAGGAATTCTGTGATCAAATCCATTTTGCATCAGTCAGACATCCAGAATCAAATGGACTTGTCGAAAGAGCAAATGGTATTATAATGACAGGAATAATGAAGTTAATTTTTAATCAGCCTAGAGGAAAGTGGCTGGAAGAGTTGATTAAAGTGGTGTGGAGTCACAACACGACTGTAACAAGATCAACAGGTTTTACGCCATTCAAGCTACTATTTGGTGACGAATCTATAACCCCAAAAGAAGCTAAAACGGGGTCAATAAGAACAACAACTTCGACTGAGGACGAAGCTGATTATCATGTAGCAAAAGACACTATAGAAGGGGTCAGACTTCAGGCTGTGGAAAATATTAATAAATATCAAGCTGAAACAATAAAATGGCGCGACAGAAAAGTCCGGCTGAAAAATATCAAGCTAGGGCATCTAGTGCTTCGGAGAGTGGCTAATCCGGACACAGTAGGCAAGCTACAGCTGAAGTGGGAAGGACCTTTTCTGGTCGTATCTTCATCAAGGCCCGGTTCTTATAGACTAAAAGATATGGACGGCAATGATATTCCTAGGTCTTGGAATGCAGATGAGCTTCGGCGATATTATGTATAGATTCATGTAATTTTTTTCTATTTTTCTATGGCAACCTTTTCCTTTCGGAAGGGGGAGAAAGGTTTTTAATGGGGCCATAGTTTGTAATCTTTTCCTTTCTTATTTAGCTCCACGAGAGCAAAATCCCCCAAATATGTAAATGTAAAACCTGAGCATGCACCATCAAGTGCAGAGAAAAAGAAAAAACAGGAAGAAGTTCGAAAGTCGTCCCTAAGGGGATGCAGAGCACGACGAAGCTACAGAAAGCTGTTCCTAAGGGAACGCAGCGTAAGTTTTCTTCTCAAAAGTCGTTCCTTAGGGAATGTAGAGCCAAATACCACCGAAATATAAGGCAAAGCGCGAAAAGTCAACACGAATACCTCCGAAATAGAAGGTGAAGAAGTTCAAAAGATGTTCCTTAGGGAATGCAGAACTTACACCGAAAAATAAACGGTGCAGCCAAAAAATAAACGGCAAAGAGATTTCAGTCATTCCTTAGGGAATGAAGGTTGTGGATGAAGCTTCGGATGTATGTGTTTGGGCATTCATTTGCACGATACATTACATCATACATTGCATACATAAACATTCATTTAGACATACATAGGATCATCATCATCATACCATATACATACAAACAGTCGCTTCGGCTCTAAGAATGCAGCTTCGAAAGCAGAATCATGCTTCATTGTGTATGAAAAGAAGGGAAGGTGTTTTTCGCCTTTGGCTCAAAAAGTACAAGTTTCGGTCACATCGAAGCACTTCACACATTGATGGAAAGGTAAAAATATATTACAAGGTATGGACAAAATTTACATAGTAGAATCTAATTCTTAAATTATAATATTCTTTACAAAGGTTAATACAAGAGTTCATAGAGTTTTTTCCACAGCTATCTATTCAAGCTTCATCATTATCTATTGAGCTTCGGATCGTCTGTTAAGCTTCGGCTTTGTGCTCTTCAGCTTCGTCATCTTGCTCCTCAGCTTCGTCATCCTATACATATTAAAGTGTTGTAAGGAAAATTCAAGTTTAAAGGAAAAGGTAAGCACAAGGTATGATTTTGTTACTGGCTTAAGATGACTTCGAGCTTCGTCACCAGCTATGCTTCGTCCACCCTTCGTCCACACTAGTTTTATAAATCTGTTTCCTATGCTTCGGGCAAGACTGGGAATATCAATTAGATCTACTGGTGATAAGCTAAAGTTGGGTCTATTGACAATCTTTCCGTGTGTGCAACCAGATTTCAGGAAGGCGACAGCTGTGCCCCGATAAGCTACCAGGGCACAGAAATCACCATGTCCAGCTATAATTTCATCAAGGGCATCAACTTCACCCTCGATATGTTTGAAGGCCCCTGGCAGGTCTTCAATCAAAGGATCAAATTTTTCACAGCTGGATCCAACCGAATTGAAGATCTGCTTCAGCCGTTGCACACATCGGCTATTGAACTCCAGACATTTGTTTTGAAGCTCTGTCAATGATTTTTGCAAATTTGAACTTTTCTCGACCTCAGCCTCAAATTTTGCATTAAACTTCTGATTTTCCTATTCGAAGCTTTCTGACTTTGAGAGAAGCTCCGTATTCAACTTTGCAATTTTAGCTTCAGCTTCTGCCAATAAACCTTCTGTTGTCTTAAGCTCGAAATCCTTCTTCTCAAGAGCAGCTGCTTGATCTTTTATTTTGCTTTCTAAACCCTCAATTATAACTTCATGCTTTTTATCTTCAAGATCTTTTTGCATTCTCAAAGCTTTACTCAATAGCATACTCTGTGCAGAAGAAACCTTCGTTAGAAAACACCTTCGTTGTTAAAAAACAATAAAAAGTTGAAGAAAAGTTTTTTACCTTGAAATTAGAATAGAATAAACTATCGATGATATGTTGTCGTCGGTAGCGGCTAATGTCTGTCTCAAGCTTCGAGAAACCAATACTCTTTGATAGAGTACCGATAACCTTCGCTCCGGTTTGATCTCGGAGACAGCCTAACCTTTCATCGTCAACACCGCCGAAGAGTAGTGCCCCTGGTTGATACCCGCAGGATATGGCGTATTCTCTCAACTCTTCTTTCTCAGCCTCCGTCAATTCTTGCCCAATTAAGTTTTGAAAGTTAAAATTTTCTTCTTCTAAAGTAGTTTTGGCTATTTCTTTCTCCTTCTCAGGCACTGTAGCTGTGGTTTCTTCAACGGCTGCAGCAACTTCTTCTGCAGCCATGTCCAGAAGTATCTTATCAATGTTAGAAAGCGTACTTTCTAGATTTGCATCTTCGGTCGGTTCAGCTTCGGCAGTTGCAGCTTCAGTAGGTGCAGCTTCAGTAGCTGCAGTGTTCTCAACAGCTGGTGCCTTCGAAGCCAAAGCTGGTCGTGGTGTCTCTTCTATAGCTTCTGTCACAGTAATAATTCTTCGTTTTTTCGGCCCAGCTGCTTTCTTCGCTATCGTAGGCTCCTTCTTCTTCTGAAAAAGCTTCGTCAGATGTGGCGCCAGTGGACTTAGCTTGATAGGCAAGGATTCGGTCATTACCTTTAGAATTTCTGCCACATCGGTAGCAGAAGGTGATGCAGGAGTTTCTTCTTCTGTATCAGTTGCCTTCTGCTTTGGAGCTACAGCTTTTCTCTTCTTCGGAGCAACCGCTGTCGGCTCAGGGCTCAATTTCCTCTTCTTCAGTTTTTCTTCATCTTCTTTTACCATTCTAACGGCCTGTTTGCCCACAACACTGACAACTCTTTTCCTTTTCTGCCCTTCGGCGCCCTTGTTCAACCGCTCATAATCAGGATATTCAAAATGTAGAGCATCCATTACCCGATTCAATCTTCGCTCCGGTCAGGAGCCGAAGGCTGCAGTCATCAACTGATATTCTTTTTTCGTATAATTCCCTAAAATCTCGTTACACATAACTTCGATCATGTCCAACCAATCTTGGCAGGGTTCCTTGAAGTGTTTTTTGAACTTAAAGTGATAAGGCAGCCGAACAAGTTCACCATCTTTCTTCTCTCAAGCTTCGGCATACCCCACTTCCTCAGCGTTGGGAATACTCTGTTGGCTAAGTATTCCTGGACTAGGTTCCTAGTTCCAATATGTTCAGACACAATTCTAAACTCATACACAGCATCTTGGCATGGATCCCCCGGTGTCATGTTGCATTGAGGCCTAGTCAGCCCAAAGATTAGCTTCAGCGGGCTCTGAACTAGCTTCTCCTTTTCTTCATCAATTTTAACATAAAACCATTCAGATTTCCAACCGGTTGGCCATTTAGTACGATAGCTGACCACCGGTGTCTTCATATCCTTCCGATAAGCAAAATTATAACAGCTGAAGTTCTCATGCAATCCGTCTTCTCTAGCCTTCGTCTGGTAATGAAGTTCATGTACTCGGCAGAATGCATCGGCGAGCGGCTCTACCCCTTGACTTTGGAGGGCCCAGATGTACACGCTGAGCCTAACAATGGCGTTAGGGGTCAGCTGATGAAGGTAAATCCCGAATTTTTCCAAGACTTCTGCAATCATTCTGTGTAGAGGGAATCTCAATCCTGCTTTGAAGAAGCTTTTAAAAACTACAACTTCATCATCTTCTGGTTTCAGGATAGTTTCTCCCCCGCCAAAGCGAACCAACCCCTTCTCGGTTTCTCTGAAGTAGCCTAGCTTCGTCATCATAGTCATATCAGCTTCAGACACAGTTGATTTCCCAAAAAACATATGGCTGGGCTTCGATGGCATGATGATGTCATAATCAATCTCTCCTTCATTACCATCACCCTCTTCAATATCTATTTGCTCGGTTTCAGCAGCGGGTGATTCTTTGTCAGCAGCGCCTTTAGTCACAATCAATCCCGACCGCCTCATAACTTCGGAGATCGGGGCAGCTTCAGCAGCTTCGGCTTCCTCTCCGTCGCGAGTAACTCTAGCTGTTGAGCGTACCCTGGCCATTTGATGTTGAATTTTCTGCGTTTTGACAAATTTGAAAATTTTTATCTTTGCCGAAGCTCCCTCTTGTTACGAAGCTAGAGCAAGATGACCCTTCGGTTCAGAATGCAATGAGCAAGCTTCGGCTGTGGTCAAATTTTTTGGCGGCACAACAGTGCAGTAGCAGTAAATGTTGTGGTAACTTCACACCTACTCGTCTGTTTATATAGTGCTGCAGGTGGGAAGGTGAATCGTCAAGCCGCTCGCACCCTTTGAACAGTCACCCACACCCGCTGAACGGTGGACCACTCGGTGCCTGGAAGGTGAATCGCCAGATCGCTCGTATACACTGAACGGTGGACCACCCGATACTGGGAGTATTTTAATCGTTTCTCGGCAACGAGCTCAGGGAAGGTGTTTTTCGGACCTTCGGCATTCCGAAGCCTAGGAGATTTTTTCACGGATTGAGCTCGTCACGAAAAACGATCTAGTATCGTGAAGGGGCTACTGTCGGGGGTCTGCTTCGTCGCCGAAGGTTCCATAAGAAGAAACACCTTCGGAATATTGACACAAAGCCGAAGCTACCAATTAGAAGGCTTCGGAGTACATTTCCAAAGGCACCGACTTAAAGATGAAATGACCAATCGGCCCATGATAATTTGTATTATGATTGTAGACCTTTGTAAAGAGCATGAATGTAATTCTCCACATGTTGCGTCCTGTGCCTATAAATAGATGAACAGTACCCCTATACCGTTCACGTTATTCTGTAATCGCTCACACGCAGCACTCGGATTTTTTGCCTTCTATCAAGCCGAAGGTACACATATGATTAAATATCGTGTTTTAAATATTCAAGTTTGTATGATGAAACATATGAATAATATAATGTGTTTTGTTCGTGCTATCTTTCATGTTTCATATGTTTCATCTTTCATTATCTTATAACCGTGATGATGAAGGTACGTCCTTCATGACCTTCGTCCGAAGATCATTATATCCTTGAGAGCACCTAGAGGGGGGGGGTGAATAGGTGATCCTGTAAAAACTTCAAACTTAAGCCACAAAAACTTGTTAAGCGTTAGCACGATTAATGCCAAGTGGCTAAGGTGAAGTCTCAACAAAACACAATACCACAAGAATCAAGCACAGAGGGACACAGTGGTTTATCCCGTGGTTCGGCCAAGCCAATGCTTGCCTACTTCCACGTTGTGGCGTCCCAACGGACGAGGGTTGCAATCAACCCCTCTCAAGCGGTCCAAAGACCCACTTGAATACCACGTTGTTTTGTTGTTCCTTTCACTATCCCGTTTGCAAGGAATCTCCACAAATTGGAGTCTCTTGCCCTTACAAGTATATGATCACAAAGAAAGCACAGAGTAAGGGAGGGAAGCAACACACACAAATCCACAGCGAAACACGCACACACACGGCCAAGAATCGAGCTCACAAGAGTTTCACACAGTTCTCACTAGAACAGAGCTCGAAACACTTAGAATGACAATCAAATGCGCAGAGATTGAGTGTGGATGATCAAGAATGCTCAAAGGTTGCTTGTGTGTCTCCTCCATGCGCCTAGGGGCTCCTTTTATAGCCCCAAGGCAGCTAGGAGCCGTTGAGAGCAATTCTGGAAGGCTATCCTGGCCTTCTGTCGACGGGGGCACCGGACAGTCCGGTGCACACCGGACACTGTCCGGTGCCCGATTTGTTTCCTTTTCTGGCGCTTCCGACCGTTGGAAGACTGCCGTAGATCTGCGAGCCGTTGGCGCACC
Organism: Zea luxurians; assembly: GCA_029449295.1. Classification (NCBI taxonomy): domain Eukaryota; kingdom Viridiplantae; phylum Streptophyta; class Magnoliopsida; order Poales; family Poaceae; genus Zea; species Zea luxurians. The sequence continues at coordinate 2,215,807 of JAOPSE010000005.1, read as the reverse complement.
GGACAGTCCGGTGCACACCGGACAGTCCGGTGCCGTCTTCCGACCGTTGGCTCGGCCACGTGTCCCGCGCGGATTGCGCGGCCGACCGTTGGCCCTGGCCGACCGTTGGCTCACCGGACAGTCCGGTGCACACCGGACAGTCCGGTGAATTTTAGCCGTACGCCGTCGGCGAATTCCCGAGAGCGGCCAGTTCGAGTCGAGGCAGCCTGGCGCACCGGACACTGTCCGGTGCACACCGGACAGTCCGGTGCTCCAGTCCGAGCTGAGACTTGGCTGCACACAGCCAAGTCTTTCTCTCCCCTTTTCTCTTTTTCTTCTTTCTGTTTCTAACACTTAGACAAATATGTTAGTCCATAAAACCAATGTACTAAGGCTTAGAAACATACCTTTACTTCATGATTTGCACCTTGTTCATCCATGTACACAAATTCACAATTAAACACATGTGTTGGCACTCAATCACCAAAATACTTAGAAATGGCCCAAGGGCACATTTCCCTTTCAATCTCCCCCTTTTTGGTGATTTATGCCAACACAACATAAAGCAACTAGAACAAGTGCAAACTCAATTCAAATAACACTTAAATTTATTTTGAATCAATTTTGGCATATATGGATCATCCTTTGCCACCACTTGGTTTGTTTTTGCAAATCAAACACAAATCTCTATCTCTAAGTTAAACACACATGTTTAAGCATAAAGAGAGTCATTCAAAAAGAGATTGATCAAAGATTTCAAAAACTCCCCCTTTTTCCCATAAACAATACTTCTCCCCACAAGAAGCCAACTTTTGACAAGAGAGACAACTTAAGAATTTTGACAAACCAAAAACTCTATTCTACTATTTTCAAAATCTCTCAAGTGGTAGCTGATCCATTTATTGCTTTGGCCTTTATTTTCTCCCCCTTTGGCATCAAACACCAAAACGGGATCAATTTTGGCCCTTTAACCCCATTGCCTCACCAAAATCTTCAATTAAGAGCAAATGGCAATAAGAGTTCATGAGATGGACTTGGAATAAGTTACCCCTCATCGGAGTGCAGTGGAAGTCTTTCATGGGCCAAGTCCACCTTTTTCCTTTCAATTCTCCTTTGTGACTAAAACAGACAAACTCAAGCATGTGGTTAGTCTCAAAGGGTCAAGTTGTAACATGTCTCCCCCTAAACATGTGCATCACTTTGCAACGGACTTGTGAGGTCCAGGGAGTGTTTGTACAACTTGAGCACCATAATAAGCAACAAAATGCAGAATGAACATGATCAAAGGCATAAATACATGTATGCTACAATTCAATCCAAGTTCCGCGAATCTAAGACATTTAGCTCACTACGCAGCCTGCAAAAGGTCTTCTCATCTAAAGGCTTGGTAAAGATATCGGCTAGCTGGTTCTCGGTGCTAACATAAAACACTTCGATATCTCCCTTTTGCTGGTGGTCTCTCAAAAAGTGATGCCGGATGTCAATGTGCTTTGTGCGGCTGTGCTCAACAGGATTTTCCGCTATTCGGATAGCACTCTCATTGTCACATAGGAGTGGGACTTTGCTCAGATTGTAGCCAAAGTCCCGGAGGGTTTGCCTCATCCAAAGTAGTTGCGCACAACACTGTCCTGCGGCAACGTACTCGGCTTCAGCGGTGGATAGGGCAACGGATGTTTGTTTCTTAGAGTTCCATGACACCAGGGACCTTCCTAAGAATTGGCACGTCCCTGATGTACTCTTCCTATCGACCTTACATCCAGCATAGTCGGAATCTGAGTACCCAATCAAGTCAAAGTTAGACCCCTTTGGATACCAGATCCCGAAGCAAGGCGTAGCGACTAAATATCTAAGAATTCGCTTCACCGCCACCAAGTGACACTCCTTAGGATCGGATTGAAATCTAGCACACATGCATACGCTAAGCATAATATCCGGTCTACTAGCACATAAATAAAGTAGAGATCCTATCATTGACCGGTATGCTTTTTGATCAACGGACTTACCTCCTTTGTTGAGGTCGGTGTGTCCGTCGGTTCCCATCGGAGTCTTTGCGGGCTTGGCGTCCTTCATCCCAAACCGCTTCAGCAGATCTTGCGTGTACTTCGTTTGGGAGATGAAGGTGCCGTCCTTGAGTTGCTTCACTTGGAACCCAAGAAAGTAGTTCAACTCGCCCATCATCGACATCTCGAATTTCTGCGTCATCACCCTGCTAAACTCTTCACAAGACTTTTGATTAGTAGAACCAAATATTATGTCATCGACATAAATTTGGCACACAAACAAATCACCATTACAAGTCTTAGTGAAAAGAGTTGGATCGGCTTTCCCAACCTTGAAAGCATTAGCAAGTAAGAAATCTCTAAGGCATTCATACCATGCTCTTGGGGCTTGTTTAAGTCCATAGAGCGCCTTAGAGAGCTTACACACGTGGTCGGGGTACCGCTCATCCTCGAAGCCAGGGGGTTGCTCCACGTACACTTCCTCCTTTATTGGCCCGTTGAGGAACGCGCTCTTCACATCCATTTGGTACAACCTGAAGGAATGGTGAGCGGCATATGCTAGCAAGATGCGAATGGATTCTAGCCTAGCCACAGGAGCAAAAGTCTCCTCAAAGTCCAAACCTGCGACTTGGGCATAACCTTTTGCCACAAGTCGAGCCTTGTTCCTTGTCACAACTCCGTGCTCGTCCTGTTTGTTGCGGAACACCCACTTGGTTCCCACAACATTTTGCTTGGGACGAGGCACCAGCGTCCAAACTTCATTGCGCTTGAAGTTGTTGAGTTCCTCCTGCATGGCCAACACCCAATCCAGATCTAGCAAGGCCTCCTCTACCCTGAAAGGCTCAATAGAGGAGACAAAGGAGTAATGTTCACAAAAATTAACTAATCGAGACCGAGTAGTTACTCCCTTGCTAATGTCACCCAGAATTTGGTCGACGGGATGATCCCTTTGAATCATCGCTCGAACTTGGGTTGGAGGTGCCGGTTGCGCTTCTTCCTCCATCACATGATCGTCTTGTGCTCCCCCTTGATCACACGCCTCCTTTTGATGAACCTGTTCATCGTCTTGAGTTGGGGGTTGCACCGTCGTTGAGGAAGAAGGTTGATCTCGTTCATCCTGTTCCTGTGGCCGAATGTCTCCAATCGCCATGGTTCGTATAGCGGCCGTCGGAACATCTTCTTCATCTACATCATCACAATCAACAACTTGCTCTCTTGGAGAGCCATTAGTCTCATCAAATACAACGTCGCTAGAGACTTCAACCAAACCCGATGATTTTGAGAGCACCTAGAGGGGGGGGGTGAATAGGTGATCCTGTAAAAACTTCAAACTTAAGCCACAAAAACTTGTTATGTGTTAGCACGATTATTGCCAAGTGGCTAAGGTAAAGACTCAACCAAAACACAATACCACAAGAGATCAAGACAGAGGTGACACGGTGGTTTATCCCGTGGTTCGGCCAAGCCAATGCTTGCCTACTTCCACGTTGTGGCGTCCCAACGGACGAGGGTTGCAATCAACCCCTCTCAAGCGGTCCAAAGACCCACTTGAATACCACGGTGTTTTGCTTTTCCTTTCACTATCCCGTTTGCAAGGAATCTCCACAAATTGGAGTCTCTTGCCCTTACAATTATATGATCACAAAGAAAGCACAGAGTAAGGGAGGGAAGCAACACACACAAATCCACAACAAAAGCGCACACACACGGCCAAGACTCGAGCTCGAATGACTATCTCAGAGTTCACACTAGAACAGAGCTCGAATCACTTAGAATCACAAACGAATGCGCAAAGAGCTTGTGTGGATGATCAAGAATGCTCAAGAGTTGCTTGTGTCTCTCCTCCATGCGCCTAGGGGCTCCTTTTATAGCCCCAAGGCAGCTAGGAGCCGTTGAGAGCAAATCCGTAAGGCCATCCTTGCCTTCTGTCGTCGGGGGCACCGGACAGTCCGGTGCACACCGGACACTGTCCGGTGCCCGATTTGTTTCCTTTTCTGGCGCTTCCGACCGTTGGAAGACTGCCGTGGATCTGCGAGCCGTTGGCGCACCGGACAGTCCGGTGCACACCGGACAGTCCGGTGCCGTCTTCCGACCGTTGGCTCGGCCACGTGTCCCGCGCCGATTGCGCGGCCGACCGTTGGCCCTGGCCGACCGTTGGCTCACCGGACAGTCCGGTGCACACCGGACAGTCCGGTGAATTTTAGCCGTACGCCGTCGGCGAATTCCCGAGAGCGGCCAGTTCGAGCCGAGTCGACCTGGCGCACCGGACACTGTCCGGTGCACACCGGACAGTCCGGTGCTCCAGACCGAGCTGAGCCTTGGCTGCACACAGCCAAGTCTTTCTCTCCCCTTTTCTCTTTTTCTTCTTTCTGTTTCTAACACTTAGACAAATATGTTAGTCCATAAAACCAATGTACTAAGGCTTAGAAACATACCTTTATCTCATGATTTGCACCTTGTTCATCCATGTACATAAATTCACAATTAAGCACATGTGTTGGCACTCAATCACCAAAATACTTAGAAATGGCCCAAGGGCACATTTCCCTTTCAGATTTGTTGAAGACCCTATACGCCTTTGTATTTGAATCATAACCTAATAAAAACCCTTCTACAGCTTTGGGAGCAAACTTAGAATTTCTACCTTTCTTTACTAGAATGTAGCACTTGCTCCCAAAAACACGAAAGTAGGATACATTGGGTTTGTTACCGGTTAGTAGCTCATATGACGTCTTCTTGAGGAGGCGGTGAAGATAGACCCTGTTGATGGCGTGGCAAGCCGTGTTCACGGCTTCCGACCAAAAGCACTCGGGGGTCTTGAACTCTCCAAGCATCGTCCTCGCCATATCGATTAGCGTCCTGTTCTTCCTCTCTACCACACCATTTTGCTGTGGTGTGTAGGGAGCGGAGAACTCGTGCTTGATCCCTTCCTCCTCAAGAAACTCCTCCACTTGAAGGTTCTTGAACTCGGACCCGTTATCGCTCCTAATCTTCTTCACCTTGAGCTCAAACTCATTTTGAGCTCTCCTGAGGAAGCGCTTGAGGGTCCCTTGGGTTTCAGACTTATCCTGCAAAAAGAACACCCAAGTGAAGCGGGAAAAGTCATCAACAATAACTAAACCATACTTACTTCCTCCTATGCTTAGATAGGCGACGGGTCCGAAGAGGTCCATATGCAGCAGCTCCAGAGGTCTTGACGTGGTCATCACATTCTTGCTGTGATGTGCTCCTCCTACTTGTTTACCTGCCTGACAAGCTGCACAAGGTCTATCTTTTTCGAAATAAACATTTGTTAGACCTATCACGTGTTCTCCCTTTAGAAGCTTGTGGAGGTTCTTCATCCCCACATGTGCTAAGCGGCGATGCCACAGCCAGCCCATGCAAGTCTTAGCCATTAAGCATGCATCTAGACCGGCCTCTTCTTTTGCAAAGTCAACTAAATAAAGCTTGCCGTCTAGTACACCCTTAAAAGCTAGTGAACCATCACATCTTCTAAAGACAGACACATCTACATTTGTAAATAAACAATTATATCCCATTTGACATAATTGACTAACAGATAGCAAATTATATCCAAGACTCTCCACTAAGAATACATTTGAGATAGAATGCTCATTAGAAATTGCAATTTTACCTAACCCTTTTACCTTGCCTTGATTCCCATCACCGAATATAATTGAATCTTGGGAATCCTTATTCTTGACGTAGGAGGTGAACATCTTCTTCTCCCCCGTCATATGGTTTGTGCATCCGCTGTCGATAATCCAGCTTGAACCCCCGGATGCATAAACCTGCAAGGCAAATTTAGGCTTGGGTCTTAGGTACCCAACTCATGTTGGGTCCTGCAAGGTTAGCACAAATGTCTTTAGGGACCCAAATGCAAGATTTATCTCCCTTGCATCTAGCCCCTAATTTCCTAGCAACTACCTTCTTACCCTTTCTACAAATAGCAAAGGGAGCATTACAAGCATAATAAATGGTAGAAGGTTCATTCACTACTTTCCTAGGAGCATGAATAACATTCTTTCTAGGTACATGAGCAATATCTCTCCTAGGCATATGTACAACATTTTTCCTACACATATCTCTATCATGCTTATAAGACGAACTAGAAGCAATCATGGCATGGGAATCATAAACATGTGAATCAAAATGATTATAAGCATGTCTCCTATCATAATACATAAAAGCATGATTCTTTTTAGCATTACTAGCCATAGGGGCCTTCCCCTTCTCCTTGACGAAGATGGGAGCCTTATGGCTTGTTAAGTTCTTGGCTTCCCTCTTGAAGCCAAGCCCATCCTTAATTGAGGGATGTCTTCCAATTGTGTAGGCATCCCTTGCAAATTTTATCTTTTCAACTTCACTCTTGCTAGTCTTAAGTTGAGCATTAAGACTAGCCACTTCATCTTTTAGTTTTGAAATTGAAACTAAGTGTTTGCGACAAGTGTTAACATCAAAATCCTTACACCTAGTGCAAATTGTAACATTTTCAACACAAGACTTAGATTTATTTGTTACTTCTAATTTAGCATTTAAATCATGGTTAACACTTTGTAAAGTAGCAATGGTTTCATGACAAGAAGATATTTCACTAGAAAGCACTTCATTTCTTTTCACTTCTAAAGCATATGATTTTTGTGCCTCTACAAACTTATCATGTTCATCATACAATAAATCCTCTTGCTTTTCTAAAAGCCTATCCTTTTCATTCAAAGCATCAATCAATTCATTGATTTTATCTATCTTAGATCTATCTAAGCCCTTGAACAAGCAAGAATAATCTATGTCATCATCACTAGACTCACTATCACTAGAAGAAGCATAAGTGGAGTCTTGAGTACTCACCTTCTTCTCTCTTGCCATAAGGCAAGTGAGACGCTCGTTGGGGAAGAGAGCCGATTTGTTGAAGGCAGTGGCGGCGAGTCCTTCGTTGTCGGAGTCGGAGGAGGAGCAATCCGAGTCCCACTCCTTTCCTAGATGCGCCTCGCCCTTTGCCTTCTTGTATTGCTTCTTCTTCTCTCTTTTGTTCCCCTTTTCCTGGTCACTTTCATTATCGGGACAGTTAGCAATGAAATGACCAAGCTTACCGCATTTGAAGCATGAGCGCTTCCCCTTGGCTTTGGTCTTGCTTGGTTGTTCCTTGTGACCTTTAAGCACCGTCTTGAATCTTTTAATGATGAGAGCCATCTCTTCATCATTGAGTCCGGCCGCCTCAACTTGCGCCACCTTGCTAGGTAGCGACTCCTTGCTCCTCGTTGCCTTTAGAGCAATGGGTTGGGGCTCGTGGAGTGGTCCGTTCAACGCGTCGTCGACGTATCTTGCTTCCTTGATCATCATCCGTCCGCTCACGAATTTTCCAAGTACTTCCTCGGGCGTCATCATCGTGTACCTGGGATTCTCACGAATATTGTTCACGAGATGAGGATCAAGAACGGTAAAGGACCTGAGCATTAGGCGGACGACATCGTGATCCGTCCAACGCGTGGTTCCGTAGCTCCTTATTTTGTTGATAAGGGTCTTGAGCCGGTTGTACGTCTGAGTTGGCTCCTCTCCCCTTATCATGGCGAACCGTCCAAGCTCGCCCTCCACCAACTCCATCTTGGTGAGCATGGTGATGTCGTTCCCCTCGTGAGAGATCTTGAGGGTGTCCCATATCTGCTTGGCATTGTCCAAGCCGCTCACCTTATTGTACTCTTCCCTGCACAAAGATGCTAAGAGAACAGTAGTAGCCTGTGCATTTTTATGAATCTGTTCATTTATAAGCATAGGGCTATCCGAGCTATCGAATTTCATTCCGTTCTCCACAATCTCCCATATGCTAGGATGGAGAGAGAATAAGTGACTACGCATTTTGTGACTCCAAAATCCGTAGTCCTCCCCATCGAAGTGTGGAGGTTTGCCAAGAGGAATGGAAAGCAAATGCGAATTCGAACTATGTTGAATACGGGAATAATCAAATGAAAAGTTCGAATTGACCGTCTTCCTGTAGTCGTTGTCGTCGTCCTTTTGGGAAGAAGTGGATTCATCACTATCGTCGTAGTAGATGATCTCCTTGATACGCCTCGTCTTCTTCTTCTTCCCTTCCTTTCGTCTATGGCCCGAGCCGGAGTCGGTAGGCTTGTCGTCCTTCGGCTCGTTGACGAAGGTCTCCTTTTCTTTGTTGTTGATCACAATACCCTTCCCCTTAGGATCCATCTATTCGGGCGGTTAGTCCCTTTGTGAATAGAACGGCTCTGATACCAATTGAGAGCACCTAGAGGGGGGGGGTGAATAGGTGATCCTGTAAAAACTTCAAACTTAAGCCACAAAAACTTGTTAAGCGTTAGCACGATTAATGCCAAGTGGCTAAGGTGAAGTCTCAACAAAACACAATACCACAAGAATCAAGCACAGAGGGACACAGTGGTTTATCCCGTGGTTCGGCCAAGCCAATGCTTGCCTACTTCCACGTTGTGGCGTCCCAACGGACGAGGGTTGCAATCAACCCCTCTCAAGCGGTCCAAAGACCCACTTGAATACCACGTTGTTTTGTTGTTCCTTTCACTATCCCGTTTGCAAGGAATCTCCACAAATTGGAGTCTCTTGCCCTTACAAGTATATGATCACAAAGAAAGCACAGAGTAAGGGAGGGAAGCAACACACACAAATCCACAGCGAAACACGCACACACACGGCCAAGAATCGAGCTCACAAGAGTTTCACACAGTTCTCACTAGAACAGAGCTCGAAACACTTAGAATGACAATCAAATGCGCAGAGATTGAGTGTGGATGATCAAGAATGCTCAAAGGTTGCTTGTGTGTCTCCTCCATGCGCCTAGGGGCTCCTTTTATAGCCCCAAGGCAGCTAGGAGCCGTTGAGAGCAATTCTGGAAGGCTATCCTGGCCTTCTGTCGACGGGGGCACCGGACAGTCCGGTGCACACCGGACACTGTCCGGTGCCCGATTTGTTTCCTTTTCTGGCGCTTCCGACCGTTGGAAGACTGCCGTAGATCTGCGAGCCGTTGGCGCACCGGACAGTCCGGTGCACACCGGACAGTCCGGTGCCGTCTTCCGACCGTTGGCTCGGCCACGTGTCCCGCGCGGATTGCGCGGCCGACCGTTGGCCCTGGCCGACCGTTGGCTCACCGGACAGTCCGGTGCACATCGGACAGTCCGGTGAATTTTAGCCGTACGCCGTCGGCGAATTCCCGAGAGCGGCCAGTTCGAGTCGAGGCAGCCTGGCGCACCGGACACTGTCCGGTGCACACCGGACAGTCCGGTGCTCCAGTCCGAGCTGAGACTTGGCTGCACACAGCCAAGTCTTTCTCTCCCCTTTTCTCTTTTTCTTCTTTCTGTTTCTAACACTTAGACAAATATGTTAGTCCATAAAACCAATGTACTAAGGCTTAGAAACATACCTTTACTTCATGATTTGCACCTTGTTCATCCATGTACACAAATTCACAATTAAACACATGTGTTGGCACTCAATCACCAAAATACTTAGAAATGGCCCAAGGGCACATTTCCCTTTCAATCCTAAGGGAAATAATGCTTCGAAGGATGAAGGGCTTTAACATTTAATACCTTGTGTTGCCTTATTCTTGATTCATAGCATTCGAGAACAAGTCTCCAACAGGTTCAAAGAAATAACTTTGAACAGTTATAAATTATTTGTAGTTTTGAAATATATGCTAGCTTAAGTGATCATCCTCAATAAGAAGTATAGAAGAAGTACTTGGACTTATAGAAGGTCGTGCCCACCGGCGCTTAACACCAATCACAATCAAAGTGACTCGTAACCTGCAGCAACAATGGGTAAAACCCTAAGTACGCGAGTACTCAGCAAGACTTACCCGACTAAATAAAAGACTCTCAAGGGTATGCTGGCTTGTCGGGAATCAAGGTAAGGCTTATCAATTTCAAAGACTCATTTTGCAGAAGAGCTTACTAGTAGTGAGTCCTTATGCCAAAATTTTACTTCACAAGTTAAGTACTTTTCCTGAATCTAGATTTGCCTAATCTAGAGCATTCACTTGTCTGGATCTAGCTTTATTTTAGCCAATTCATATTTCACTTATCAACTACAATGAGTGGTCAGTGAGTTGAGTCTCCATAACCGAGGAGCAACGACGATTCGAACTGATTATACCCAGCTGGGGATCCCTAACCACACGACATATGTAGCACTTAACCCTTGCATATGTCAACCGTTCCCATAGATCCTCCACAACATGAACCGGTCCGCGCTACCCGGGAGCACAGTACTCCTCCATCCAGCCTCTAGCCAGGAGGGTACACGCTACTCCCACCATCTCCCATGCCCAGTGCGTGGTTGCCTTTTCACGTATGGAATAGCTAGGTTCGAGCTTACCGGAGCATGTGGTTAGTTGCAAAGTCTCACCTCATCAAGCCTACATCGAACGGTCCTTAATAGACACAGACGGGCAAACTTTCCCGCTCAACGTCTGGTCTCCATTACATATTATTTCCCAAAATTTGATACCTGAGAGAGGTACCCTACTTGAATGATGAAATCATTGCAGCCACAATGGCTTCATCATCACAAGTCATTTTATTTCACAAACTCCCATATCCCGTGTTACACATCATCTTTTAAAAACAATCCTATATTAATAAGTAGGGCTAAGCATCACTAAGTTTTCATAAAATAGGTATTAGGGTTGTTTAATCAAGGAAGGAAATGCATCAACGGTTTAGCACACAACTCCTATCACCTAATGCATCAAACAAGGTGATAAAAGATTTTAAAACAGCAAGGAGGTGGCAAATGCACCGGGGCTTGCCTGGAATAAACACTACGTTAGTGTTTGTTAGTCAACGTCCGCTTGGCGATCAGCTTTTGTTCCGATACTTGCTCCGTTTGTCTGTCTTCAGGATCATCATTAGCATCACCTTGCGGAGTAACCCACCCTGTTACAACATCTTGGGGTCGAATTGGGTTGTCTTCCACATCACATGATCAACTAACGCACCTAATGTGATGCATAATGCACATGAATGAATATAAGAAGAAATAGCATGACTAAATAATGCTTTACGAAAATGAACTAAACACTTAGTGACGATACACCACAGCTCCTAGGAACGCACACTAGATAACTATGACACTACAGTAATTATAATCTTCGAGATAATTGTACTTAATTTAAACATCCAATCAACAATAAATGAACACAAGCCACAAATTAGAGCATAACATCTAAAACTAGACTGAAATTATAAAACAACAAAAGACTAACAAACTTAGAATCATTAGTCTTAGACATCTAATTTAGAATAAGGATAGAAGCACATTCACTGACTTTCTAAATCACTTATTCTGAATAATTTAGATAACACACTAATTACATGAATATCATATTAGTTTTAGATCTAGCAGACAACTCATTATCAACTTAATAGAATTCCATAAGATTATAGCTTTAACACCTAAAAACCTAGAAACACTGGTAAATCTTGTCCATCAGCCGTTTAAAATACATAACTTGCCTTTTGTATTATTAATCCAATCACACTTGATTTATACATTCAATAATACCTTCCTAACATAATATGCGTTTTAAATCTAAGCTTTACGCGACACAATTATTTGTCAACACGAACACAGTTGCAACAATACACGTAACAAGGCATTTTATCAAGCATATAATAAAACCACAATATGCCTGTGATACAGATAAGATGTTCGTCACATAATTTTGCATCAAAATTCTAGACCTCAACCCCTGACTCAACTACTTTATAATTCTAAAAATAATTATATCATCACAGAACAGCACATCGACACAACAACGGATCTTGCCATAACCACTAAGCGCACCTATGCTAAATAAAAGGATCATCGCAACCTATATATCTATTAATCCATTCATTAAACCAAATATTGGAAGTGACGAATTAGCTTACCATAATTAAATCCGACTTGAAACCACGAAATCGATGACGCCTTTTAGCTCTAGCATTTCACCGAACACATGGTGAGTACCGCATCGAGTCGCGCTTCTTTTTCATCCACATCGAGAATTCTACGGCCGCGTACTGATTTGTTTCCTTCCGTGCCTAATCTTCTCGGATTTTTGGTGTGAACACAAGTTGGAGACGTCACGTAGTAGCCAACATCGGGGCAAGGTGACGGATCGACGACAAGCACCAAGGAAGGGTAGGCGATGTTGTTGTAGACTCGGAAAAGGGGACGAACGAGGATGTCGACGTGTCGGCACCACGATTCCCAATCAACGAAGACGATGGTATGACGACTCATCGGAGCTGAGGTGAACGCGATCTAGGTACCACAGCAGCACGCCGACAAGTCCACGACGAAACAACGAGGTGGATGCGGCAACGCACGGCCCAACAGCAAAGAGGACGCGACGGTTGGCGAGCTGGGCTAGCTCGGATAGGGACAACCGACGTGGTGACCATGGTGAATAGAAGATTGACGACCGGGTTAAGCGACTCCGGTGAGCCGAGTGCGCGGACGAGCTGGACTGGGGCGCTGGTTCCAGGGAGTCGACGACAACTCCATGTCCAGACCGGCAAGGTGGCAGCTAGGGCGAACAGGGAGCAGGGTGCCGCAGCCACGGTGCTGAAGAAGAAGCGTCGGGAGGCTGAGCGTGATAGAGGGAGAGGGAACGCAGGCATAGCACCCATGGCGAGGAGGAATACGGTCGAGTACAGAGGGGCGTGCTGGGAAGTAGAGGCTGGCAAAGGAGGCCACGACATGGAGAAGATGCGACGAGTGTAGAGAAATGGAGGAGACGTGTGAAAAATATCCTAGAGCAAGAGCGGTTGGAGTCTTGGAGACCTTCTAGGGAGCCGACATGTGGATTTCCAGGGGTCATGCACATGCTAGAAAGCAGGAGGTGGCATGGATCAGGAATACGAGAGCATTCCAGGAAATGTACGCTCAAGAGATGAAGATGGCTATTGCTCCAGGGGAAAGAATTAGAGAACGAGGAGATGAGGACGGCTGAAAAATCTAAGAATATATTTCTCTTTTTTTCTAACACAAGAATACACTTACGAGAAAATATCTGGTGCGAGTGCTGTTCGGCTGTTTTTTCGGTACTGTAGCAGTTAAAATATTGTAGTTGTGTCTCATACAAACACCACCAGCAGCAACCCAAACAGTTACTTTTAAGTCCAACCGAACAGCCTACCCTTAATATTGTCGCTACCAAATTCGTAGATATTGCTCGAACAAGAGCGAAATAGATAGGTGACGTTTCCAATCCGCTTTATTCGATTAATTTTAAACTGGCACTAGATCACGTCATTATCTTCGATATCTTAGACTACGCTAGATTGGATTTAATTTGAAACCGGAAAATTTTATCCGCGGCCTCAACACCCGATTCCACGGCCACAGATAATTTACGTGAAGAATCGAATCTCAATTATAATTCCTTGCGACTTCTCAGTTGACGAGTGGAGATTGAATTATTTTGCACCGAAAACTTTAGTCGTCGAGTTCTATTTGTTTGGGATGAAATCGGAGGACTGGACTAAATTTTCAAATTCGTCTTTGCGCGAGCGATGAATTTTAAATAATCACCAGACTCGCCGATTTTCGGAACAATTATGTTCCGAACATCACGAAAATTTAGGAAAAGCCCGGACAGATAAAGATAAAAACGATGTCAAACTCATGACAGACGGGTGTTACAGCCCTCCCCCTTAAAAGAATCTTGTCCCGAGATTCGGAGCGAAAGGCTTTTAAGAGTAGAGAAGCATGTAATCCATGTCCATATCAGCGATAATCATAAGACAGTTCCAAGCAAAGGCGAGTGTCTCAGGATGTTGTTTCTCTAGTGGGTACAGCATGTATCACTTTCCAGCAAAGCAGAGAGGTCAATCATCAAAGATGGTATCTTTTAGAAGAACACATAAGGTTCCATGTGTGTAGTTTGCTTTTTCTTATGACACTACACTATCTGAGACTGTTGGGCGAGCAGTGGATATGCGACTTTACCCAAACAGAATCAGATGCAACCTCTTGGGTAAAATACACAGAAAAAGGTTTACCAACAAGTGGTCATTGGAATGTCATAGCACGTAAGACGAGTGCGGATGTCGAACAATATCACAGTTAACTCGTGTTAGCCAGAGAATCCAAGTCCATGAAAGGTGTTATAGATTCGAGAAAATATCAATGAAGAGATCTGTTGTTGTTGACCTCACGACCAACCCATTTCATCAAATACTTAGCACGACTCGACATGATCACACATGTTAGAAAATCACATGTGATACGATCGAGGCATGACTAGAGTGATGATTAGGTGGTTACTGGCCGACTTAATCTCGTTTCTTGAAAGTATTTCCTTAAGTGGGTTGAACCAAAATGAGTTCAAATCGATAAAACGATCTCTAAACTCAATCTTTGTTCATTAGGCAGTTACAAGTTAGTAAAACCAACTTGTTGAACTACATTTGATATTGGGCATGTCCTCTCAGTACCATCGATAAGACAAGGGTTGAGAGTTCAATTTGATTAACAGAAGATCATGCACTTGGGTAGAAATCCATTTGGTCAGATTGTTCATCTATTTCTCCATGCGAGATGAACTAACTTGGTTCAGGAATACACGGATTACATAAAAGAGCGAATGAAAAAACTCCTGCATTCCAGTAGTACGGGAAAAACCAATCTCCATTTTGAGAGCTAATCAGTTGTCTCTCAACACTAAAAAGCTTCAAGGCTTCACCTTTACAAAAAGGACGTAAAGGGAACTTGTATAAGTAGTCACTACCAAGATCAAAAGAAAAGAAACCACACATGAAAGTGGTATGCCGTTTTGATCCAACAGAGATGAAAGATGTTGCTTGGTCACTTGACAAACAACATAGAAATTGTTTCAAGGGAAGGTCCATAGAAGATAACACATCAGTGTAATTCTATAACGGATCATGACTAGAGACCTTGATACCGGCATGCGCCAAGCAGCAAAATCCTGTGTGCGCATTCACAGGAGGCTCTCAGTTTCGCCGCGGTATCATAAGTCCTTAACCATGACACCATTACAAAACTGGCACCAATAATGAATCTCACGTGGTAAGAACAATTCGTGCAGAGATAACATATTGATATAATCTCATAATAGATTATGACTACCAACTGTGATACTAGCGTGTACCGAGTAGCACAACCTTGTGTGTATACCCACAGGAGGCCCTCGGTTTTAGCACGACATCATCAATTTTAGTCATAACGCCAATACCAGACGTAACCAATAAGAAATCTCACACAACATAAATAGACTGGTCAAGGATGACAATATACAAAAGGGACTCCACCCATAAGAATGGTTACAAGTAGAGAGCCAAATAGATCATGGCCCGATGAAATAAACACGATATGGCCATAACCTAAACTTGATGGAAGGAGTATGATGGGAGACTGTTACTTCAGCCCCAAACATATTTCTATGCCCATCATAGAGATTACAAGGTCAAGAATTAGCATCTGATTAGATACGGAGGGAAAACAATCACAAGATTAAGTTGATATGCCTTTGATAGATATGAGGAAACCAAAGGCATCAAACTCAAGAAAATGGTCGGACATGTCTTTCCTAGGTTAATGTTGGGGACTTGTTCTCAAATGCTATGAATCAAGAACAAGGCAACACAAAATGTTAAATATCAAAATCCTTCGTCCTTTAAATCATTATTTCCCTTCGGATATAATGGATTTCGGACGAAGGTCATGAAGGACAAACCCTCATGATCATGATAAAAGACAAAGAATATTCAAACACAGAATACAGAAAATAACATAATCTCTGAAAACATTGTTATTAATTTATTTTTACTTATATTACTTATGTAAACAACGGTAAATTACAAATGTACCTTCGGCCTGAAGGAATGTGAATACAGGTGTGATACAAAAGCAAATGCCAGATCAGCGTGAACAGTACAGGAATACTGTTCACCTATTTATAGGCACGGGTCGCAGCCCATGCAAAATTACATTAATACCCTTTACATTTAACAATAACTCTATAGTAATTCTTCGAGGTCTAATTTGGCTTTTCATCTTTAAGTCGGTTCCCCTTTTCTGCCGTTATGCCGAAGCTTCTCTGCACATAGCTTCATGATCGTCTTGTCCTTCGTCATGATCGCCTTTCGTCCCAGTCAAGCTTCGTCTTTAACCGTGCTTTTGTATACCCGCAATCTAACTTCGAAGGTACCTGTTTACATATTTCTCTTGGAAAACATTGTCAAATCATGTTTTTGAGGACCTTCGGAAGCCGAAGGCCCCCAACAGTTAGGTTGATAAAGCAACATGGCGATCCTTAAGAACAGTTGAACTGGATAAGGTGCATCAGCTTGCACCAACTGAATAAGGACATGGTTTAGGATGGAGACATGACTCGAGATTCTTGTTTCAAACCTAAGTACACTTTATGTCCAACCAAGAAATTATCTAAGCACTTATTTGTATGTGTTTGGTCATGGAGTGATAATGAAAAAGTCAAATTTGCGTCATGGTTCGCTAGACAAGAACATAGCCTAGTTTTGGGGATTAGGCAAATAAATCACCAACCTTCTATCGACACCTCAAGCACAAAATTAAACACACATAACACCTAAATCGATTACCTAAAGAACGGAGGACAGCTATTCCATCAAAGTTCATAACTCAACATTACACCACATTATTTACAATCACTGGTTACTGGAATAAAGATGAGAGAAGCATTTTGGATGCATAGGTGACAAACACGATGCAACAATCAGAATGCATGCTCGTCTTAAGCGTCCTCACGAGTCTTGCCAACATACTGTGGCAGTAACGTTCTATATCGGTGGCATACGTTCTCTCTCGGTATTTTGCTAATCGTCAGCTACACATACGTTTTCGAGGTTAGTGTGCCTGCAGAAAATTTCATCACAGCCTAATTTCCCAATGATGCAATTCACACATGACAGTTCATCACAGTTTATACTCCAAATATTGCTATATGGAGGCTAGCTCATCATTAAGCGTCGAGCCACACATAGGCGCCGTTGCCACACTTTAACCATAGGGCAACTCATTATGGTAACTCACCTTCTTACCTGAGCGTAGGTGTGTCGTTACAAGTACATTACATTTCTCGGTATTCCCATGTCTATATACCCATACACATCCATGGGGTACTGAATCCCAGAAAAGTAAATACTCCACATCGTAGCCTTCATATATACATATGTGTAACATGTATATAATCAAGCGCTTTTTATACTCTTCCCTAGACCGACGGTTGTTCGGTCATGCTCTCACATCTCACCTTACCTTGAGTGTCGATCCATTCAAAACTGAATGGCCTCAAAAATAACAATACACATGTATGCAATACCCACCCGGTTGTGGGTTAGTGGTTTTGAAATAAGCCACCTGATAATCCTTAATTTAGGGCTTAGCAGAGGATGTCGCTAGCATTATAGTTTTTCAAAGCTGTTTTTCAAAACCAAACAATGGGTTTAGTTGAAAATAGGTTTTCTAAAACCAAAACTTTGTTTTGAAAATACGTATTTGACCGTATTATACTTAATCCTGCTCCGATACCAGTTTGGTAGAACCTCCCAAGTTATTGGGCCCACATGCACCTGCCCTTGTCTCAAAGACCTCAGACGGCTGTGCATGTGCACCAGATAACTTAACAGGATCTGTCCGAGTGTCCCAGGGACCCCGGATAAACCACTTACAACCAGGATCGCAAGATTAAGTAAACACAAATCACACACCAACAATTTTGCAGCGGAAATCTTATTATCAAATTTTACAAGTTACATCAAGTTTTACGACGTACATGATCGGAGTGATTACAAAATGGGTTCAAAGAAATAACTTTGAATAGTTATAAATTATTTGTAGTTTTGAAATATATGCTAGCTTAAGTGATCATCCTCAATAAGAAGTATAGAAGAAGTACTTAGACTTATAGAAGGTCGTGCCCACCGGCGCTTAACACCAATCACAATCAAAGTGACTCGTAACCTGCAGCAACAATGGGTAAAACTCTAAGTACGCGAGTACTTAGCAAGACTTACCCGACTAAATAAAAGACTCTCAAGGGTATGCTGGCTTGTCGGGAATCAAGGTAAGGCTTATCAATTTCAAAGACTCATTTTGCAGAAGAGCTTACTAGTAGTGAGTCCTTATGCCAAAATTTTACTTCACAAGTTAAGTACTTTTCCTGAATCTAGATTTGCCTAATCTAGAGCATTCACTTGTCTTGATCTAGCTTTATTTTAGCCAATTCATATTTCACTTATCAACTACGATGAGTGGTCAGTGAGTTGAGTCTCCATAACCGAGGAGCAACGACGATTCGAACCGATTATACCCAGCTGGGGATCCCTAACCACACGACATATGTAGCACTTAACCCTTGCATATGTCAACCGTTCCCACAGATCCTCCACAACATGAACCGGTCCGCGCTACCCGAGAGCACAGTACTCCTCCATCTAGCCTCTAGCCAGGAGGGTACACGCTACTCCCACCATCTCCCACGCCCAGTGTGCGGTTGTCTTTTCACGTATGAAATAGCCAGGTTCGGGCTTACCGGAGCATGTGGTTAGTTGCAAAGTCTCACCTCATCAGGCCTACATCGAACGGTCCTTAATCGACACAGACGGGAAAACTTTCCCGCTCAACGTCTGGTCTCCATTACATATTATTTCCCAAAACTTGATACCTAAGAGAGGTACCCTACTTGAATGATGAAATCATCGCGGCCACAATGGCTTCATCATCACAAGTCATTTTATTTCACAAACTCCCATATCCCGTGTTACACATCATCTTTTAAAAACAATCCTATATTAATAAGCAGGGCTAAGCATCACTAAATTTTCATAAAACGGGTATTAGGGTTGTTTAATCAAGGAAGGAAATGCATCAACGGTTTAGCACACAACTCCTATCACCTAATGCATCAAACAAGGTGATAAAAGATTTTAAAACAGCAAGGAGATGGCAAATGCACCGGGGCTTGCCTGGAATAAACACTACGTTAGTGTTTGTTAGTCGATGTCCGCTTGGCGATCAGCTTTTGTTCCGATACTTGCTCCGTTTGTCTATCTTCAGGTTCATCATCAGCATCACCTTGCGGAGTAACCCACCCTATTACAACACCTTGGGGTCGACATGGGTTGTCTTCCGCATCACATGATCAACTAGCGCACCTAATGAGATGCATAATGCAAATGAATGAATATAAGAAGAAATAGCAGGACTAAATAATGCTTTACGAAAACGACCTAAACACTTAGTGACGATACACCACAGCTCCTAGGAACGCACACTAGATAACTATGACGCTACAGTAATTATAATCTTCGAGATAATTGTACTTAATTCAAACATCCAATCAACAATAAATGAACACAAGCCACAAATTAGAGCATAACATCTAAAACTAGACTGAATATTATAGAACAACAAAAGACTAACAAACTTAGAATCATTAGTCTTAGACATCTAATTTAGAATAAGGATAGAAGCACATTAACTGACTTTCTAAATCATTTATTCTGAATAATTTTGATAACACAATAATTACATGAATATCATATTAGTTTTAGATCTAGCAGACAACTCATTATCAACTTAATAGAATCCCATAAGATTGTAGCTTTAACACCTAAAAACCTAGAAACACTAGTAAATCCTGTCTGCCAGCCGTTTAAAATACTTAACCTACCTTTCGTATTATTAATCCAATCACACTTGATTTATACATTCAATAATACCTTCCTAACATAATATGCATTTTAAACCTGAGCTTTACGCGACACAATTATTTGTCAACACGAACAGAGTTGCAACAATACAAGTAACAAGGCATTTTATCAAGCATATAATAAAACCACAATATGCCTGTGCTACAGATAAGATGTTCGTCACATAATTTTGCATCAAAATTATAGACCTCAACCCCTGACTCGACTACTTTATAATTCTAAAAATAATTATATCACCACAGAACAGCACATCGACACAACAACAAATCTAGCCATAACCACTAAGCGCACCTATGCTAAATAAAAGGATCATCGCAACCTACATATCTATTAATCCATTCATTAAACCAAATATTGGAAGTGACGAATTTGCTTACCATAATTAAATCCGACTTGAAACCACGAAATCGATGATGCCTTTTAGCTCTAGCATTTCACCAAACACATGGTGAGTACCGCATCGAGTCGCACTTCTTCTTCATCCACATCGAGAATTTTACGGCCGCGTACTGATTTGTTTCCTTCCGTGCCTAATCTTCTCGGATTTTTGGCATGAACACAAGTTGGAGACGTTACGTAGGAGCCAGCATCGGGGCAAGGTGACGGATCGACGACAAGCACCAAGGAAGGGTAGGCGACGTTGTTGTAGACTCGGAAAAGGGGACGAACGAGGATGTCGACGTGTCGGCACCACGATTCCCAATCAACGAAGACAATGGTATGACGACTCATCGGAGCTGAGGTGAACGCGATCTAGGTACCACAGCTGCACGCCGACAAGTCCACGATGACACAACGAGGTGAATGCGGCAACGCACGGTCCAACGGGCAAAGAGGACACGACGATTGGCGAGCTAGGCTAGCTCGGATACGGACAACCGACATGGTGACCATGGCGAATAGGAGATCGACGACCGGCTTAAGCGACTCCGGTGAGCCGAGTGCACGGACGAGCTGGACTGGGGCACTGGTTCCAGGGAGTCGACGGCAACTCCATGGCCAGACCGGCAAGGTAGCAGCTGGGCCGAGTGCACGGACGTTTCCAATCCGCTTTACTCGATATATTTTAAACTGACACTAGACCACGTCACTATCTTCGATATCTTAGACTGCGCTAGATTGGAATTAAATTGAAACCGGAAAATTTTATCCGTGGTCTCAACACCCGATTCCACACCCACAGATAATTTACGTGAAGAACCGAATCTCAATTAAAATTCCTTGCGACTTCTCAGTTGACGAGTGAAGACTAAATTATTTTGCATCGAAAAATTTAGTCGTCGAGTTCTATTTGTTTGGGATGAAATCAGAGGACTGGACTAAATTTTCAAATTCGTCTTTGCGCGAGCGATGAATTTTAAATAATCACCAGACTCGCCGATTTTCGGAACAATTATGTTCCGAACATCACGAAAATTTAGGAAAAGCCCGGACAGATAAAGATAAAAACGATGTCGAACTCGCGATAGACGAAACAGATTAAGACAGAGACTGTTATTATCCCATGCTTAAATCCATACTCGCTGTTAAATATATAGTAACACCTAGGGTGTTACAGTCATCTTGACCAACTCTATGTTATTTACTTATCTCAAAAAGTTTTGTCTCACTTTTCTTTTTGTTTACTTTCTGGTCTCATAGTTCTACTCTTACTCTTATGCTTACGATGTCTTTTGTAGATGGCCCGTATCAGGTGCACTGCACGTAAGTCTGTGATCCCCTTTTTGCCTTCTCACCTAGCAGAGCATCCACTGCGTCGCACGGTGTCAGGTCAGTCCAGCCAGCTGGAGAGACTGCATCGTCGCCTGCATGAGGAGCAGGAGCACCGACGCCAGGAGCAGGAGCAGTAGGACTCTTCCCCCTCGCCTCAGCGGGACGTGGAGTCTGAGAGGCCGCCTTCCCCTGCAGCTCAACCAGAGATGCCCCCTGCACCACCCCAGGGCATCCCGGCTGCTGGAGGAGACCCCGACGGAGACGGAGACGACGATGATGCCATTGGCAGTTCGAGCCATGGCACGGAGCGTTTGGAGGAGCTGGAGCTGGAGGTATGGATCGCGAGACCCATCACTCGTGACACCGCTCACGGGTGTCACTTCCATGACGCTCTCGATACCCTGTTGCGTCGAGCCTTCGACCGACACACCTGGTCTATCGAGTATCGTTGCGTAGTCTACCAGCATCATTGCGGGTTATACCCGGACCAGTGGGAGGCTACTTGCTTGGTGCGTCGTCCGGACAATGAGCTCCAGGGTGCAGAGGCCTTCTCAGAACACTATTCTATCACTGAGAGGGACACTACCGAGGCAGCCATGCAAGATGTAGCATGAAGGGCACTTTCAAAGTATTGCTCGTTGTTTAGCGGGGTAGCTGACGGCCTTGACCTGAAGTACTACCCTCACTGTTCGACCAGCAGTGCTGGAGGTGTGATTGTCTCGTCAGCTGGTGAGGGCAATCCCAGGCTGAGCAGCATGGTCAACTTGGTCGTCGTACTCAACACAGAATTGGACCACGCCCTTGACGAGTTGGGCAAGGTTCGGGTGGAGGTTGCGGAATTGCGTGCTGAATGTGCGACATGCCACTATTTTGATGGTGGTTCTCCCGCCCCTGTTGGGATTCAGCACCCTTACTGTTCACCGCCCCATGGTCGCTTCGACTATGGTACCCCAGACTGCAGGACCCACATAGATTTAGATCCATAGATCGATGGAGTCGGAGTTTGTAATAATGCTTACTTCAGTGTCTTAGTCTAGTCCGTCTTAGTTAGAGTTAGTTGGGTTATTTTGTTGGATGCTTGTCATGATGAACATGTAATGAAGTTGGATCTTTGTAATAATTGTCACCAAGGGGTGGGTGTCTCCTACAACTTGGTGTAGTTATTAATAAAGTCGGTTATTTAGTTGGGTAACCCATTTATTTCCACTTTTCTCTTTATCCGAGAAAGTTGTCAATGAAGATGATCAATTGTTCAGTGCTATGAAGATTTCCGTATATCTTTTCTTATGCTGAAAGACTGTAGAGTCAGATCTGATATGTGTGTGATTTCTACAGATGTCTGAGAACAGGCGCAGAGGTGTGAGGCGTGCTCAGCCAGAGCAGCAGGCACCCCAAGAAGAGGCAGCTCCGCAACAGCATTTGCCACCGCCACCCTCGATGACCATTGAGCAGATGTTCTTGATGCAGACCCAGGCAGTTCAGGCAATTAGTCAGACATTAGCAGCGATGCAGCAGGTTCAGCAGCAGCCACCACCACCTCAGCCTCTAGTGCAAGTCCAGATGCCACAAGTGCCTAGAGACAAGCAGGCAGAATTCATGAGGGGCCATCCCCTGTCTTTGCCCACTCCGCTGACCCCATGGACGCGGAAGATTGGCTGCGTACTATGGAGCGTGAGTTGCACACTTCTCAGTGCAACGACCGGGAGAAGGTGTTGTATGGTCCCCGACAGTTGAGGGGAGCAGCACAGTCTTGGTGGGAGTCTTACCTCGCCACCCATGCCAACCCTGAAGCCATCACATGGGATGAGTTCAGGGATAACTTTCGTCGCTACCATGTGCCCGAGGGACTGATGATAGTGAGGAAGGAGGAATTTCTCGCCATGAAGCAAGGTCCCCTATCCGTCAGTGAGTACAGGAATAAGTTTTTGCAGCTATCTCGTTATGCCCCAGAAGACGTCAACGCGGATGCAAAGAGGTAGTATCGCTTTCTGAGAGGATTGGTTGATCCCCTCCATTACCAGCTCATGAACCACACTTTCCCCACCTTCCATCACTTGATAGATAGAGCAATCATGACTGAAAGGAAGCGTCGGGAGATGGAGGATAGGAAGCGCAAGATTGGTGGACCTCAGGCCTAGAGTAGCAGTCGTCCCCGCTACTCAGGCAATTCGCCACAGCAATTCAAGCAAGGTCACCAGCACCAGCACCAGTACTAGAGGTAGTTTCCTCAGCAACAACAGCAACAGTACCGTCAGAGCACTCAACCGGGAGGAAATTAGTACCAGCGTCAGAACAACCAGGCAGCTCGTCTTCCTGCCCCAGCAACCAACCCAAATGGCCAAGCAGCCCCAGCACAAGTAGGAGGTCGTGCATGCTTCTACTGTGGAGAACAAAATCATTGGGCGAAGAACTGTCCCAAGACAGCAGCTCAGCAGCCGCCAGCAGTCAATGTCCCAGCAAGACAAGGAGCACCACATCAAGCACCAGTAGTCCATGGTCAGGCCTACAACCGTGGAAAGGTGAACCACCTGGAGGCCGAAGCAATCCAGGATGCTTAGCACGTGGCAGTAGGTATGTTTCCAATCGAATCCTACCCAGCAAAAGTACTATTTGATACTGGTGCCACACATTCTTTTGTTTCTACATCTTGGGTAGAATCACATAACATCCCCATAGAACCAATGGTCCCACCTTTGAGAGTTAATTCAGTTGGGGGGAAAGTTCAGTCTGATAGGATTTGTCTGAATCTAAGGATTGAAATAAGGGGGATAGCCTTCCCCGCTAGCCTAGTAGTAATGGGAACTCAAGGGTTAGATGTCATCGTAGGAATGAATTGGCTACACAGAAACCAAGCCACTGTCAGTTGTGACAAGAGGACAGTTAAGTTGGTATCCCCATCTGGAAAGGAAGTAGTAACCAAGCTATACTTACCTGAACTAGAAGAAGGAGCATGTCACCATTTATCAGTAGATGACAAGGAGTCCAATCCGATTGAAACAATTAGGATTGTGTCAGAATTCCCCTATGTATTCCCTGAAGAGTTACCAGGCATGCCACCTGAAAGGAAAGTTGAATTTGCCATAGAGCTTATCCCAGGCACCGCCCCTATTTCCAAGAGAGCTCATCGAGTGTCCGGGCTATAGTTGGTGGAACTCAAGAAGAAAATTGATGAGTTGTTAGAGAAAGGTTACATCAGACCCAGCACTTCACCTTGGGCAGCCCCAGTATCATTTGTGGAGAAGAAGGATGGCATGAAGAGGATGTGCATTGATTACAGAGCCTTGAATGAAGTCACTGTCAAGAATAAGTACCCACTGCCCAGAATTGAAGATTTATTTGATCAGTTGAGAGGATCCAGTGTGTTCTCAAAGATAGATCTGAGGTCAGGTTACCATCAGCTCAGAATCCGACCTGCAGATATACCGAAGACAGCATTCATCACCAAGTATGGACTATATGAGTTCATGGTTATGTCATTCGGATTGACGAATGCGCCAGCTTACTTCATGTATCTAATGAACAGTGTGTTCATAGACTACCTTCACAAATTTGTCGTGGTGTTCATAGATGATATCCTTATATATTCCTAGAATGAGCAAGAGCATGAGGAACATTTGAGGAAGGTACTTCAAAGGCTACGAGATTCCTAGTTGTATGCCTAGCTTAGCAAGTGTGAGTTCTGGATCAGCAAAGTTCTATTCTTGGGTCATATTATAAACTGAGATGGACTAGCTGTGGATCCAAAGAAAGTAGCAGCGATTCTGGACTGGAAAGCACCAAAAGATGTCCGAGGAATCAAGAGTTTCATTGGCATGGCCGGTTATTATCGGCGTTTCATTGAGGGTTTCTCCAAGATTGCCAGACCAATGACAGCCTTGCTAGCAAAGAAAGTTGAGTTCAAGTGAACCCCAGCGTGCCAAGAATCATTTGAGATGTTGAAGCAGAAGTTGACAACAGCACCGATGTTGGTCCTGCCAGATGTTCATAAGCCATTCTCAGGATACTGTGATGCTTCGTACACCGGACTGGGATGTGTCTTAATGCAGGAAGGGAAAGTAGTGGCATACTCATCCCGACAATTGAAAGTTCATGAGAAGATTTACCCCACTCATGATTTGGAGCTAGCAGCAGTGGTTCATGCATTGAAGACCTGGAGACATTATCTTTATGGGCAGAAGTGTGATATCTACACGAACCACAAGAGCCTCAAGTACATATTCACTAAGTCAGAGTTAAACATGAGGCAGCGAAGATGGCTAGAATTGATCAAAGACTATGAGCTGGAGATTCATTATCACCCAGGCAAAGCAAATGTGGTTGCAGATGCTCTTAGCAGGAAGAGTCAAGTCAACATGTTGGCCGCTCACTCGATGTCGTTCGAGCTAGCGAAGGAATTCGACAGGTTGAGTCTCGGATTTCTGAACAACACTCAAGGAGTGACAATTGAGCTAGAGCCCACTCTGGAGCAAGACATAAGAAAAGGTTAGAAGGATGATGAGAAGATCAACGAGATCTGGCAGCTGATCATCGATGGGAAAGGTCCAGATTTCCATGAAGATGCAGAAGGAGTGGTATGGTTCAAAGATAGACTATGTGTTCCCAACATCATCTCGATTCGGGAACTGATTCTCAAGGAAGCTCATGAGACAGCATATTCTATACACCCTGGTAGTGAGAAAATGTACCAAGACTTGAAGAAGAGATTCTGGTGGTATGGTATGCAAAGAGAGATAGCAGAGTATGTGGCTAGATGCAACAGTTGTCAGAGGATCAAGGCAGAACATTAGAGACCCGCAGGATTGTTGGAGCCATTGCAAATTCCATAGTGGAAATGGGATGAGATTGGGATGGACTTTATAGTTGGTCTGCCCCGCACTCGAGCTGGTTATGACTCCATCTGGGTGGTAGTGGACCGTTTGACAAAGATGGCCCATTTCATACCAGTCAAGACCACCTATAACAGTGCAGTGTTGGTAGAGTTATACATGTCTCGGATTGTGTGCTTGCATGGTATTCCAAAGAAGATAATATTAGATAGAGGCACCCAGTTTACTTCTCACTTTTGGTAGCAGCTACACGAAGCTTTGGGTACACACTTGAAATTCAGTTCAGCTTATCACCTGCAGACAGATGGCCAGACTGAGAGAATCAACCAGATTCTTGAGGATATGTTGAGAGCTTGTGCTTTGCAAGACCAGCTAGGTTGGGACAAGAGGCTACCATATGCAGAATTCTCCTACAACAACAGCTACCAAGCCAGTCTGAAGATGTCACCATTCGAGGCACTTTATGGGAGGAATTGCAGAACTCCAATGCATTGGGATCAACCCAGTGAAAGGCAGGTATTCGGCCCTGAGATTTTGCTTAAAGCCGAAGAGAATATTAGGATGATCCGGGAAAATCTGAAGGCAGCACAGTCCAGGCAGCGAAGCTATGCTGATACCAGGAGAAGAGAACTCAGTTTTGAAGTGGGAGACTATGTCTACTTGAAAGTGTCGCCCATCAGAGGAACCAAGAGGTTTGGAGTCAAAGGCAAGTTAGCACCACGCTATATCGGCCCGTATCAGATTCAAGTCAGACGTGGAGAAGTGGCTTATCAACTCAGCTTACGAGAGAACCCGTCTGCAGTACATGATGTGTTTCACATGTCTCAGTTGAAGAAATGCTTGAGAGTGCCAGAAGAGCAGTTGCCAGCAGAGGATCTCGAAGTTCAAGAAGATCTGACTTATATTGAGAAGCCAACTCAAATTCTGGAGACAGTAGATCGGGTCACTCGGAGGAACACCATCAGAATGTGCAAAGTCAAATGGGGCCATCACTCAGAAGAAGAAGCAACCTGGGAAAGGGAAGATGATCTGAGAGCCAAGTACCCTGAACTCTTTGCTAGCCAGCCCTGAATCTCGAGGGCGAGATTCTTTTAAGGGGATAGGTCTGTAACACCCTAAATTCAGGGGGTATAAAATTTCTTTCTAATGATCACCCAAATTCATGTGTTAATCTTCTCTATCTCACTCTAGTTTCTCTCTCTCTCTCTCTCTCTAGTTTTCTCTCTCTCTCTTTCTCTTTTAATTAGAGTTAGTTGTATTAGTGAGGGATTATTTATTTTATTTTTCCCAAAACATATGAGTCATGGAATGTTGCATCATATTGAGCCTGAATATTCTTTGAAATGTTGCACACATTTGATTTGGTTTGAATTTGAATTGAAAACCTAGAGAAAATAAATAGAAAAGGCAATAGAAATTCTAGGAAAATAGGAAAAGCCATTTCGACCCAAGGCAGCCCATTAAGCCCAGCTCCCACGCGCGCGCCCACGCCCGCGCGTCCCTGTGCCTGACAGGCGGACCCCGCCTGTCGGCGCAAACCTGAGCGCCCTCTCTCCCTCGCTCTCTCGCTGCTCCATGGGACCGACCTGTCGGCGCCGTTGCTCTCGCCCACGCCCGCCTTTCCTCTCTCTGCCCCACCGACCCCACCTGTCAGCGCGTCCCTAACCTCTCGCCCACGATCCCCCCGCCGTGGACGCGCCCACGACCGCGCGTTCTCCGGCCACGACCGAGCCCCCGCGCCCCTTTTGAACCCCGCGCCCTACTTGCCCACCTCCCCTCTTCCAGTTGCGCCCTCTGCCTGGCTCTCTCGCCCTCTCTCTCGCTCTGCACCCGCGAACCGAGAACCTCCACCACCGCCCGCAAATGTCCACCACCGGTTCCGTGGCCGCCATTGCGCCCGTGCCCCGTCCAGTGCCACGGTAAGCTTCGCCTTGCCGTCAGCTACTCGGGACACCCTTCGGTGTGCCCTCCCCCTCTCTGGTCTATCCGGTCCGCGCTCACCGGAGTGGTTATTGCGCAGCCGGAGCTCCGCCACCGTCGCCCCGTCGCGTCCCTGTGCCTCTGTCGTTGCCCCGTGCCTCCAGCGCTTCCCCGCAAGGTGAGCAACCTCCCCGCGCCCCTATTTCCCTATGTATTGCACTGGTTAACGCGCAATTGCTCGCCAGAGTTGCCCCGCGCCGCCGTAAGCCCGCCTTGCCGTGTGCAGCGCCCTCTGGTGCTCCCGCGCCAGCGTGGTGCCCTCGGCTGAGTCCGCCAGATCCCCCTATGCGCGCCTAGGACAATCCCCAAGCCTCTGGTGCCCCGCTGTGGCCGGTCTGCTCGTCTCCGGTGAGTTCCCGCTGCAAGACCGAGCGGCGCCACCGCACCCATGTCCGCCCCCTGCCGTTAGATCTCGGCCGTTCGCCCGAGATCGGACAGTGTAGAGCTAACCCGAGCGAATCTAAACGTAGCCGTCCGATCCAGATCCAACTGTCTATCCTCTCTCCCCCTCACCCGCGTCTCTGCCCCTAGGCCCAGCTGGTCAGCCTGCCCTGGCTCGCTGACGCCCTGGCCCCGCTTGTCAGTCGCATCCGCGCGCCCGCGCCCACGTGATCTAATCTGGGTCGTCGGTTTCTGATCTGATGGATGAGATTACCCCGTACCCCTTCGCATGGTTGTTTTGCTTAAGAATCCCC
Source organism: Zea luxurians (assembly GCA_029449295.1). Classification (NCBI taxonomy): domain Eukaryota; kingdom Viridiplantae; phylum Streptophyta; class Magnoliopsida; order Poales; family Poaceae; genus Zea; species Zea luxurians. The sequence continues at coordinate 2,186,867 of JAOPSE010000005.1, read as the reverse complement.
CTGGTTTTAGGAAATCAACCCGCCGTCCTCTGTTTTAGCGCATAGGTCCCTGATTTCTTTAAAATAGCCCCTAGACTTTTATGTAATTACATATTTAGCCTTAATTTCATATTTCAAACTTCAAAACTTGTTTATTTCATATCTTTTTCATATGAACTCCAAATTTAGTGGTTCAAATTGCAAAATGTTCACAAGATTATTCTCTTTTCAAATAAAATATGACCAACTTTAATCTGTATACCTTAATTTTACAATTAGAATATAGGATTAATGTTAATGTTAGTTTATTTATTTAATAAAATAAATAAAATGAAAACCCTAGGAGTTAAAACATATTTAATTTTGTGAGATTAGTGTTATGCATTTCATGGATTTATTTTTGGGTTTAACCTTTAGACCCTAATGTGATAAATAGAATTAGGTATGTAATTATGGATAATATTTAAAGGATAATCAAATTCCTAAATGAGAGTAGTTTATATTATAATTCTAACTTTCCTTTGCTTTAATCACTACTTAAGCTTTTTGAGTTATGTCCCAAACATTTAGAGAGTAATTAATCCCCAATTAGGATTAGTCCATTTTATAACTTGATCTCATTTCCCTGAACTTAATGTTATACCTTTTTGGGTGTGTGCCAATGTTTGTACATGTTTGATGTGATGTTCATCTTTACTTTCCAAATGTATTGAATGCATGCTCGCTTTACTTAGACAACGAGCAGCTCGTGGTTCCTGAGTGTGTTACCGAAGATCCCTCTAAGCAACAACCTGGTGAAGGCAAGTGTCCTCAGACCTACTATGTCCTACTATACTTTATAATTCACTATCCCACATTACATTACTGAAACTTAAGGATTGACTAGTTTGTATTTCCCTTACCCTTGTTTACCTTTTTGGGTTAATCATGGTTAGCTTATGCTATTGCTTAAACTTAATCAATGAACATGATGTGATCTTTTATGATACGATGATGTTATCCCGATGGGGTCCTTGTGATTACTTTAGGGGGCTTAGGCTCTTTCTTGAGTGCCTCTCCGTAAGGACTTGTTTAGGGAGTGACAACCCGGGATAACAGTGCAACCATGAGGGTGGAATGGGACGCCCTTAGCTGATTAATTAGAGGAACCAGAGGAGTAGTTGGCTTCGCTGTAGGGCCGTCAATGGGGTCCGGGCATAGGACTTGCTCTGCCGAGGTTGGTTGTAGAGGTTCTTTGATTTGGTTTTGTTAGTCACCCTTCCTTTGGGGAGATGTACTGTGTGTATCAAACTGGAGAAACCTAACGGGCTACTATGACCTCTGGGAAATCTTTGTAAAGGCTACGTAGTGAGACCCTGCTAGGTCACCTTGGTAGTGATCAATGTGGAGGCTAGAACCCTGGGCAGAATGGGAATCATGGCTTGTGGGGAAAGTGTGCAACCTCTACAGAGTGTTAGAAACTGGTATATCAGCCGAGCTCACGGTTAAGAGCAGCCTTGGGATCCTCTTCGATTAGAAGAACTTTGATTACTTTTATGATGTTGATTAACAATGGTGAATATAATCCTGATCTCTGGTATTTCCCCTTGGAGGGAGTGCCTCTGGGTAATAACTGGGTTATTACTAAAACTTGGCTCTACTTATGAGTAATAAAACTTGACCAACTAAAAGCAACTGCTTAACTTTAAACTCCACATACAACTAGTCCACTTTAGCCAAACGGGACATTTGCTGAGTACGTTGAAGTGTACTCACCCTTGCTTTACAAACCACCCCACCCAGGTTGTCCCCACTGTTCTCAATGCTTAGGAGGTGAAGCTGGCAACATGGAGGACTTTGAGGAGTTCCAGGAATACGACGAGTTTTAGTTTATCTTAGTGGCAAACCCCCAGTCAGCTATTTGTGTAGGCTTATCTTCTACGTTTCGTTATTTCGCACTTTGATAATATTGTTGAACACTATGGTTATGTAATAGACTATGTGGATATCTTAGACATCTTGATGTAACTAAGTACCTTTTCGCTATTTAATTCAAGCATTGTGTGATGATGTCCAATTATGTAATCGCTGTGTACGTGAGTTCTGATCCTGGCACGTACATGGTTTGCATTCAGTTTACCTTCCAAAACCGGGTGTGACAGAGACACACCCGGATTTATCCCTTAAATCCGGGTGTGGCAGAAGTGGTATCAGAGAAATGTTGACTGTAGGATGAAACCTAGATAGAACTGGACAAAACCCTTATCTACTTACCTTACTCTGATTCTTACTACACTTATCTTTATCCTGTCTCACCTTTTGTTGTTCTACGCTGACTACTCTTATCTTTTCTATTCTAAGACAAGGAGGATTTCACACTTTGGATTCCTACATTTATGACCCTCTAAAGAGATAGGAGACCTAAGTCAAAACTAAAATTATTTTCTCTATCTAAAGTGTTTGGATTATTGTTCTGATGACAGATGCCTGATTTGCTTCTTTGATTGATTGAAATAGTATAGCAAGGAATTCTAGCATGTACCACCATAAGGTAATGTGTTAGCATTAGTAGGTGACGCACCAATCTACATAGCTAATAAAACCCTCAAAAGATTCTGCCTCGCAATTACTCGTCTTATCTACAATTCTATCTTACCATGTATTTCTAACCCAGATGGTCAATACCAGGAAGGGAGGTGGAATTGATCTACCTGCCAATCCACACAACCGGAGGGTGCATAGACAACAATAAGCAGAAATGAATCCTCCGAATTCTCCACCGGCCGGGACTGATCCAGTGGTTGTAGCTCAGATGCAAATGCTGCAACAAATGGCCAATACTATGAACGAAAATGCAAGCTCAGATGCGGCAGGAACGTCAAGAGATGCGTCAGGAGAGGCAAGAGATGCGGGAGGAAATGCGTCAAGAGAGAATGGTGCGATAGCAGCAAGCACCATTGCCTCCACCACCACCACCAGTTCCACCCTGGGACAAGCACCGGGAGTCCATGAGCCACAAGCCACCGACATTCGCCAACTCTCCAGATCCTCTACACGCTGATGATTGGCTAAAGTCAGTGGAGAACATGTTAAATATTGCTCAGTGCTTTGACCGGGAGAAGGTGCTCTATGCTTCTGGTCGTCTTATTGGTTCTACTGCTGATTGGCGGGATTCTTACACCGCTGCCCATGATGCTGCTGATACTATCACTTGGGCAGAATTCACCACATAGTTCAGAAACTATCATATTCCTGCTGGGCTGATGAAGATAAAGAAGAAGGAATTTCTGTGGCTGAAGCAGGGCCATATGTCAGTCAGCGAGTATCGTGACAAATTTATTCAACTATCAAGATATGCACTAGATGAAGTCGCTGATGATGAAAGGAAGCAGGAACACTTTATAGAGGGACTTAATGGACCACTGCAGTATCCACTGGTTGCTCACTCCTTTCCCTCATTCTAGAGACTTCTTGATAAGACTCTAGCTATTGAACACAAGCGTGTTCAGTTGGGGGATATGAAGAGGAAGGCTATCACCCAGGGGCAGGGGAGCAGTAGTGTTCGTCCTCACTATGTTCCGCCCCAGGGTACACCGGCTCCTACTAGAGGAGGTCCGCGCCCAGCTTAGTTTGCACCGCAGGGGACTCACATACTCCACATACTCGTCCAGCTGCACCCCACTGGCACCCCGGCGAGATTCGCAGGATAGAGTACAGGCACCACATGCTACAAGTGTGGTCATGTTGGGCATTATGCCAATGTTTGCCCATAGAGGACTGCTAGTACCCCCATCCAAAACAAGCAGCAGACTCCTAGTTCTAGAAAGGGATTCAGCATTGCCAGGGTCAACCAAGTCAGTGCTGATGCTACCGCAGATGGAGCTGATATCGCTATTGGTATGTTTTATATTAATTCAATTCCTACAGCAATACTATTTGATTCTGGTGCTACACATTCATTTATTTCTGCTCGATATGCCTACACAAATGAGTTACCACTACAAAATATGCAAAAGCCACTAGTAGTAATTACCCCTAAAGGGCTTGTCGAAGCAAATTATATGACCAACAGATTAACCTTGACAATTATGGGAAGATAATTCTGGGCTACCCCATAGTATTAGAGGAAATAAGCATATACCTGATACTTGGTATGTCGTGGTTAAGGAAGGCCAAAGCGGTTATACATTATGCTACGGGAACCGTAGAACTCACCAGCTCTAAAGGAGAAAGGTTTGAAGTTGAGATTACCATAACCGCCGCCTCTACCAAACCCACCGTATTTTTAGTAGATGGGAAATTTGTGGGCAGCAACATCTGTGTGGTTAGAGATTTCCCTGATGTCTTTCTAGAGGATTTACCTAGGATGCCACCAGATAGGGAAGTTGAGTTTGTCATTGACCTCTTACCTAGAACCGCTCCTATTTCAAAATGGCCATACAGGATGTCAGTAGAACAACTAAAATAACTTAAGAAACAGTTAACGGAGTTACAAGAGACTGGGTACATTCATCTGAGTTCCTCACCTTAGGGAGCATCGGTCCTGTTTGTACAGAAGAAGGATGGATCACAGAGGATGTGTGTGGATTATAGATCATTTAATGATGTCACAGTTAAGAATAAGTATCCTCTACCCCGTATTGAAGACCTATTTGACCAAATGAGAGGTGCCAGTGTATTCTCGAAGATTGATCTCAGATTGGGGTATCATCAAATGAAGATTAGGCCATCTAATATTCTCAAGACAGCTTTCTCTAACCGATATGGTTTATATGAGTTCACAGTCATGTCATTTGGCTTGACTAATGCACTAGCCTACTTCATGAATCTGATGAACAAGGTGTTCATAGAGTATATTGATAGATTCGTCGTGGTATTCATCGACGAAATTCTCGTTTATTCCAAGAATGATAGTGATCATGAGGAACATCTGCGGATGGTGCTACAGAAGCTACGGGATAATCAACTATATGTCAAGTTCAGGAAATGCGAGTTTTGGCTTGATGAAATACCATTCCTTGGGCACATCATCTCCAAAGGTGGAATCTTAGTGGATCCGGCTAAAGTAACAACGATAGTAGGTTGGAAGATACCAAGTTCAGTCACGGAGGTCTGGAGTTTCCTGGGACTCGCGACTATTACCGGCGATTTATTGAAGGGTCCTCCAAGATTGCTAAGCCTATGACCTCACTGTTAGAGAAGGGAAAGGAGTTTGATTGGACCTTGGAATGCCAAGAAAGTTTCAATCACTTAGGTTTAAATTGATGTCAGCCCAGTGTTGATTATGCCAGATCTACAGAAGAGTTTTGATATATATTGTGATGCAAGACACCAGGGCTTGGGATGTGTTCTTATGCAAGAAGGACATGTGATCGCCTATGCGTCTCGTCAGTTATGGAAACATGAGTTGAACTACCCCACTCATGACTTAGAACTAGCAGCTGTAGTACACGCTCTCAAGATTTGGAGGCATTACATTATGGGGACCAAGTGCCAAGTCTACACTGATTACAAGAGCTTAAAGTAGATCTTCACTCAGAAAGATCTCAACCTTAGGCAACGCCGTTGGTTGGAGCTCGTCAAGGATTATGATTTGGAGATTCATTATCATCCGGGCAAGGCGAATCTGGTTCCGGATGCCTTGAGTCGGAAGGAGCATGTTCACGCAGCTATTGTTGCCCTGCTACCCGATGAGCTAGTTGAGGATTTTTGGAGACTCAACCTGGGAATAGTTGCACACACTGAAGGGATCACTATTGAAGTAGAACCGACCTTTGAGCAGGAAATACGCAAGGGTCACATCGGTGATGCTAACATCTAGGAGATCAAAGATCTGATTACTGAAGGGAGAGGTCCAGAATTTACGGAAGATGAGCAAGGCACAATATGGTTCAAGAACCGGATATGTGTTCCTGAGATAGACAACCTTCGTGAGACTATATTGAAGGAAGCCCATGACTGTGATTACTCTATTCATCCTGGTAGCACTAAGATGTATCAGGATCTGAAGCAAAAGTACTTGTGGTATGGGATGAAAAGAGATGTAGCTGCACACGTGGCTATGTGTGATGTTTATCAAATAGTCAAAGCAGAACACCAAAGACCAGCTAGATTACTACACCCGTTAAAGGTACCCGAATGGAAGTGGGAAGATATTGGCATGGATTTCATTACCGGGTTGCCTTTCACCTCGAAGGTTTATGATTCGATATGGGTGATCATGGACAGATTGACCAAAGTGGCTCACTTCATTCCGGTCAATACTACTTATAAAGGTTCTCAGTTGGCAGAGTTATACATGGCTCGAATTGTGTGTTTACACGGGGTACCGAAGAAGATTGTTTCTGATCATGGATCCCAATTAACCTCAAGGTTTTGGAAGAGCCTTCATGAAAACATTGGTACAAAGTTGAACTTCAGTTCCGCCTATCATCCTCAAACTGATGGCCAAACTGAGAGAACTAACCAAGTACTTGAGGATATGCTGAGAGCTTGTGCCCTTAAGCATGGGGGCAGTTGGGACAAGAGTCTACCATATGCTGAGTTCTCTTATAATAATAGTTACCAGGCCAGTCTGAAGATGTCACCATTTGAAGCTTTATATGGTAGAAAGTGCAGGACTCCTCTCTATTGGGATCAGACTGGAGAAAGATAGTTCTTTGGGCCAGAAATTTTTCAAGAGGTAGAAGAACAAGTCCGTATGATCCGGGAGAACTTGAGGGTAGCATAGACCCAGCAAAAGAGCTATGCTAACAATCGAAGAAGACCCCTAGAATTTGAGGAGGGTGATCATGTGTACCTCAAGGTGTCACCAATTCATGGAATGAGGAGATTCAAAGTTAAGGGCAAGTTATCCCCTCGCTTTATTGGACCCTTCAGAATCTTTATGAGAGTTGGGGAGATGGCCTACCAACTAGAACTATCTAATCATCTATCTGATGTGCACGATGTGTTCCACATGTCTCGACTCAAGAAGTGTCTCTGTGTCCCTGAGGAACAGCTACCAATGGAAGAGCTCAGTGTGCAGGGTGATCTAACTTACACGGAGTATCATACCAAGATCACTGACACTTTGACTCAGGTCACGAGGAATAAGGTGATAAAGATGTGCAAAGTGCAATGGAGTCACCATGGAGAAGATGAAGCTACTTGGGAGAGACAAGAAGAGCTTCGAATAGAATTTTCCCACCTCTTCCCTAGTCCTACCTAATCTCGAGGACGAGATTCTTTTAAAGGGGTAGGATTTGTAATGCCCAAATTGTAAATAATGAAAATAGAGATTGATCTCTTAATGTGTGTGACTTCTACTTATTACCACATGTGAACACCACATTTAAAAGTAAATAATTAATAAATGACACATCACTAATTTGTGCATCATGTTAGATTTTATTTGTATGTGCATTTAATAATAATAGTAGTCACACTAATGGAAATAAATTAATATCCAAATTGGGATTTAATGACTAACTTGAATATTTAGAAATGGGAATTTACAAAGAAAAGAAGAGAAATGAAATACTATATACAAAAAAATAAATATACAAATAAATATATTATTCCTACACTAAGATTTGAATTTGTACATTTAGCTCAAAGGTGAAACTCATAACAAAATTTGAATTCAAATTTGAAATCAAGAAAATGAAAAGGAAAAGATATCAGAAATTGTAAAAAGAAAAGAAAAGAGGAGAAACCGTGCTGGCCCCAAAGTGACCGGCCGGCCCACCAATGTACCCCTCTGTGTGGCCTGTGCACACGCGCGCGCCGCAGCGCTGACACGTGGGCCCGCGCGTGCAGTGTCTGTGCGCCAGCTCGTTCGTCGATGTGAGTGGATGACCACTAGGCCCGCGCTGACTGACCACACCTCACCATCCGTTGCATTGGCTCGTGGACCCCATCAGTCAGACTCCCCTCCACCCGCCATGACCACGGACGCGACCGATTCCGTCGCCGAGGAAAACGGCGCATGCTGTTGCCCCCGCGCAATAACCCCGCTCCCCATGACTCCACCTCGCCCAAGGCTTCAAAAGCAGACCGAGACCCCTCGTACTCTTCCCTTCGTCCCCTTCTTTTAGCCACCACCAGAGAAAGAGTGTGGGAGTCCGCCGCCGTCGAATTCCACCATCCTCGCCGCTCGACACCCGTAGTCTGGTCCCAGACGTTCGGAAGTGTGCACAGATCGCGCTCGGGGGAGAAGCTGGGTGAACGAGGCCTCAGATTGATGAGAATTCCACGTTGTAGTTGAGCTCCGCCGTGGATCCGCACCACCACGTGGACAGAAGGGCCTTCACCCCAAACCGAGGTATGCTAGGTACCATTCTGTTCACCATGTTCTTGACGTCAGGTAGCGCGGTTTGATTTTGGAGTTAGCGGTTGTTGGTCACTTGTTCTCAAATGTTGTATATCGAGAACAAGGTAACATGATTGTTAATTATAACTGACCTTCGTCTTCCGAAGCATTATTTCCACAAGGACATAATGCTCATCAGACGGTCGAGAAGGACGTACCTTCATCATTAATCATGTGAATAAGAATGCATAAGGATGAAGATAGTAACTGTATCTTATTGATTCATTCATATTCATATTCCATAAAACATGTATGAATACTAATAGGATTAATATTACATTGATACCTTCAGCTTGCTCGAAGATGTGGATGCGAGAGAGGGATTACAATCCAGCATGAACAGTACGGAGCTATTGTTCATCTATTTATAGGCACGGGACGTAGCCCGAGTAAAAATACATTTATGTCCCTGGCATTCATCTGTTGTCATAACACGAAACATTAAGGTCTGAGTAGTCTTTGTCCCTTTTCGGTCATCATCATACTTGGTCTTCGTCATCACATCAAGCCGAAGCTCTTCGGCTATAGCTTCGTCGTCCATTCTTATCACCTTCGAGCTACATTCTCACCCTGTCATGAGAGAAGACCTTCATCCCAAAGCCAAAACCCCCTGTAATAATCCATGTCATTCTGAAAACATATGGCCAGTCACGTTTTTTAGGACCTTTGGAAGAGGAAGGCCCCCCAACAGCGGCCTACTGCGCAGGATGGGGAAACATCAGCCATGGCATGCCGCCGTGGGGTCCTGCGCGGCCGTCGGTGTTGGCCAGAGTGGGGAAACTGGGGATCGATCGTCGGAATCCTAATGGACGATCGAGATTAGATAGTAGCATACCCGTTCGTGTTGGTAGATCTGGACCGTAGGAGTGTGATCGTGCGGGCGATGGGATGATCGAGTTCACTTTGAATCCAGAACGTAGGTAGTCGATCCAACGGTTGAGAACGCATACCCGTTCATAACCCCCACCGGTGTAATCGTGGCCATCCACTTTGTGATCTGGCGGCCAGGATCGAACGATACCCCTTCGTTGATCCACTTTTGCGTATGAACCCCTAGTGTTCAAAGTAATCAACCCACAGTCCATTGTGATTGTGTAATGACTAATGAGTCTTAGGAATCCTTGTGCCGAGGCCCCTGGCTTTCAGTTTAATTCTGTGCGCAGTCTAGAGAAATAAAAAACCTAAGAAAATCAATTAGAAAATGATTTTTAGTATAAAATGAATTGCAGAAACTTGATTAATTCCTAGAAAATTCATTTTAGCTTCTTTTTGACCCATTCTAGTTCCTATAATTTTGTAATAATATTGTTTATCACTTAGTGCCACTGTTTTAACATGAAAGCCACATTAGAATTGATCACTGTACCAAACACTTAAGAACTTCGGAAAATCATAACTCGCAATCCGTAACTCCGAATTTAGATATTCTTGTTCCTACAATCTCGTTTCGATGCGTAGATTATTATTATGTATTTTGTACTCATGTTTGGTGTGATGTTAATTTATCCCTTGTACCATGTTTGCTTGTATTATGGCGAATAGACAAACCAGTGGCCGAGGATCCTGGTGTTCAGCAGGTAGAAGTTGCTGAACAGGAGCTCATTGAAGGCAAGTTGTGCCCTTGACCACTTTTATTTACCAAATAATGTTCTCTATAATCATTTTATCATGCATATGCTTAATTTTGATGGGACCCAATAGGTCACCCTAGTCTGGTTATCTTTTCACCTTGTTTACCCCTCAATTTTTGGGTAGACATTGATATTGCTATATATGGTTTTGGGTGTTGAGATAACTATTACACATGATCATTATTTATTACTGTTCTATTTTTGTTCATGATAAGACAACTATGTTAATTGGAACATCGAGCTTAACTTGAGAAACATGTGCCACCACAAGGGTGGAATGGGACGCCCTTGGCTGACTAACTAGGAAAGCTAGTGGAGGACTACCTTACCCGAAAGGGGCAAGGACAGTAGGGGAGTAGGCGTGTAGGGAGGTTCTCGGGTTGATTTTGCTGCGATAACGGTCAGATGGGGGATTCCTGCATTGCTCTTCCTAGAAACTGTAGCAGGTTTTCTGAAGCTAGTAGAACTTTGTAAAGGCCTCATAGTGGATCCCTGGCCATTCACCTCGGTAGTGTCTAAGGGCCTTGCAAACCCAGGCTAGATGGGATACACGACTTGTGGGTACAGTGTACAACCTCTGTAGAGTGTAAAACTGGTATACTAGCCGTGCTCGCGGTCATGAGCAGCTCAAGAATCTTGCATGATTAATTTATAGAATTAAATTCAATTTGTCATTTGCATTGCATTGGGATTTATTAGTAATTTTGATCCATTATTACTCTGGTTTGGTATCTACTTACATTTAGTAACTGCTAATAAAACTTGAACAAGTTATTAAAAGCAACACTCAGCTTCAACCCTTATTTATTGGTTAGCCTTACACTTCACATGAACTCCCACCTTTGGTGAGTTCATGCACATTATTCCCCACAACTTGCTGAGCTATGATATTTTGTGAGCTCACCCTTGTGATATATAACCCCCCCACACAGGAGAAGAACATGTGGTTCAGGAGGAGCCGTACAATGAGGAGTACGAGTTGATCTAGGTGGCATCTCCTAGTCAGCTTTGTGGCGCCAAGGAATAATACTTAGTTCGCTTTACTATTATCATTTATTTTTGTAAGATTTCCACTATGTAATAATGACATTTATCTCTATACACTTTGTCATTATATGTGATGTTCTTCTTTGGTGCACATATGAGACGCACCCGACTTTATCCCTTAAATCTGGGTGTGACATTAATATACATGTGCAAGAAGCTAGCTATAGACAAAACAGCTTTGGGTTGGAGTGGAGTTTGGAAAAATACTCAAAAAATAATATAGTAACTACAAAACTATAGTATTTAAAACAGAGTTTCTTAAAAGGTAGCTAAACCCCTCTTGGCAAAAATACCATGGTATTATTCAATTCCATGGTTTTACCTCAAAATACTTGGCTTCCCAAAACTCTCTTAACATCAATCTCAAAGTGTTCAACTGATTCATATGCCATGTTTATCACTACTATATTAAAGCACCAGTTTTAACGGTCATCCTGCGTCATCTTTTTACAAAGAACCCCTTGTATTTCTTCAAATATCAACTCGCAGTATCAGATCATATCCCATACCTTTCCTATTTGTTCGCACAACAATATTCTCGCAGCTGTCGCTCTAGCAACAAACCCCATCCATTTTGCAACAACCGCTGCCTGCTTCTTCCGTAGTTGCACCGCCACCAGCGAGGAGGATTAGGGATCTCGCCTCTGGATAAGGATGCTCATTAGGTGATAAAAGTTGCATCGGGTCAAGCCAACTCTGAACCTCCTCGTCGCCAAAAGGGACCGGGAACCCATCTCCTAGCTCACTCGTCTTCCGCTCCGACGTGAGCTCCGCTCCGCTCCTCCCATCCCATGGGGGACGTGGCATCAACGGTAGATCTACCTAGTGTGTGCTTCATCTGGTCACAGTTGTTCTCGTCGGATCTATTATTGGTAGAGACCGCTTTAATTATCGTGTTTTTCGTTGGGGACGTCCACTGACCAGGACACAAGATTCTCAAATAAGCAACCCAAGCTGTGCAAGACACAGAAGTTCGTGTCCGAGCTTAACCATCTGACCAAATCATTCTTTCACTCATACCCTTTGTTTCTCAATTTGGCTATACTGAGCGCACAATACTTTAGGGATATATAGATGTTGTCTTAAGGGCTTTCTCTGATCCAGAAATTTTGTGCTTGGTAGGTGGATACGTCAAGGTCAAAGGTCAAGTTGGACATGATGAAGCCCTGGATTGCCAAGCGGGTCACTGAGCTAGTTGGGTTTGACGTATGTTTCTGATCCATGCAGAGGTAGTTATATTTTATTGTTTGATATGATACTCTAAAGGCAAGAGCAAGTATATATTTCAGTAAGCATGTTAAGCATTAGAAGATAAACTTGTTGTGTTTGATATTTTAGGAATGATCTCGTTGACGTACTTGTGCTTTTATGTGCCTTTCTAAACTTGGAGAAAATTGTTAAGCCATCATCATAAATGAATTTGCATGTGTTACCTATGTAATCTCAATGATGATTTTGGTTAGGGCATCAGATCTACAACATCTTCTTGCTCCCAAGTCCTAAGCCAAAACATTGGCTATAATTTAATTCGAGCATAGGGGATCCTTTTCAACTCATTTTTAGTCTTTTGGCTAAGATCAAGTGTAATATTTGTTTTATCAGTTCAATATTTGGTATATGAATAATATGTTCACTTTGACATTAAATTCATTTATTATGGGAATTTTTATGTGGAGGGTCCATTAAGACTCTCAAGTGTCACTTAGGGGTGTTTGGTTACATGGACTAATTAAGGGTGGTAATGGGCCATTTAATTTAGCCTAGCAAATTTAAGGATCGAATCAAGTTAGGGCCGGATCATAAAACAATACAATTTTGAACTAACAAAATTAAGGGCTTTGTTGGTTTGTGAAGCAAGTATTAGGGCTATGATCCACTACCACCCCTAGGGCTAATCTTTAGTCCCTGCTATTTAGTCCCTTTTAGTCTCTAATTTACCAAACATAAGGACTAAAGAAGGGACTAAACCAATTTAGTCCCTAGTCCCTTAAGGGGTGGCTAAAGGGGACTAAACCTGATTTTTCCTCAGCTGCCCTTATCCCTAACCTTCTGCCCATGTGTCCGCCGCGAGCATCGCTCCCTCCTCCCCAGCCTTCCACCGCCAGCACTCTTTCCTCCCCAACCTTCCACCGCCAGGATCGTGTCCCCTCCTCGCGCCCGCTCCTTGCGTTGCCTCCGCCTTGCGTCCTTGCCTCGCGTTGCGTCCCAGCATCCGCCAGCATCCTTGTGTTGCATCCGCTAGCGTCCCAGCGTCCTTGCGTTGCGTCCGCTGTCCTGGCGTATCTCCCTGACTCGCGGCCACTCTCCCTCCTCCCCATCGCATCTAAGTACTTCGTTCTCGTCTGCCGGTAGATGGAGAACAACAGCAACCTCCGAGACTTCTTATCCCAAGCCAGATCTTCCTCCTCGGCTAGGATCCCCCATGGTCGTGAAGCTCCCGAAGAAGACCTGGGCGTCTTCTCCCAAAGAGGACTCTATTAGATCTCCCTAGATATCCTATGGCAAAACAAAGTAGAATAATTATGGGGTGTATGGCACTTCACAATTTCGTTAGGGAGAGTTTTTTTTGGGAGATAAGGATTTTGAGTTGTATGACCATGGTGAGAATTATGTGCCTGAAGTTGGTGAGTCAAGTACACAAGAACAACAATAAGTAGTAGGTTAAGTACAAGGTGAAGAAGATCAGAATATGAATCAATTTCGTGATTGGATAGCAGATGGCTTGTTCAAAAACTGTAATGTTTTTGTGTGTAATAAATATTGCAGAGGAGTGTATTGTAATGTATTTATGTGTATATTATGGAAGTACAGAGTTGCATTATTATGGAATTATTAGCATGGGGCAGACTTTTGTTCAACTGTCCATACAAACATGTTTTTTTGCTGGCAACTTCTGTGAGAGTATTCGGGTGAACCGAAGTGTTCTCACACCTGGTTCACTTCTGTACAGACTTTTGGGCAGACTTATGTGTTCATGGGGCGCTCTCTCAAATTTGTGTGTATATTCGGTTGTGAGAGCATGTTTGTATGGACAACTAATGTTGTGAGTCTATTCCAAGGACATTTGAGTCTTTGGACAGTGTATTTAATAATTTTAGAATCTGTTTAGTACCTAGAACCAAATATGTAGCGACTAAAGTTTAGTCCTAGGACTAAAGATTTAGTTCTAGAACTAATTGAAACCAAATATGTCCTTAGTCATCTAATCAATATCTTTAAATATAGTTAGGTACTGTCGCAACATACGGGTATTAAACTGGTTGAATTATTAGCAAGTTCTTTGCCCCCGCGGCACATCTTGTCCCCTGGGCGTGCTTTGCGGCTGGCCGGGACCCAGCAGACAGAGAGAAGTAAAGGATGCTGAACCCATGCTGGGCCCACAGTCAGCCAAAACACCCTGCACATGAAGCACCGTGGCCCACTCGGAAGCTTTCCCTATTTAACAGCTTCCAGTCGCAGAGGTCGCCGCACCAAACCGCTTCGCTTGCTCCTCAGCTCCCTGTCGCACACACCTTACGCCGGGTAGGCAGGAGCAGGACTCCCACTGTCCCACCGAGCCAGAGGCCCTCCGATCCGAGCGAGCAGGGGCGCCACCGTCTCCAATGGCTCGGCCACAGCAACGGTACCGCGGCGTGCGGCAACGCCACTGGGGCTCCTGGGTCTCCGAGATCCGCCACCCTCTCCTGTGCGTAACCCTGCAGCCACGTGCTTCTTGCCTGGACTGGGCTATATCCCCATCGATCCTCGGCCTAGGCGGCTAGCTGGCCACGGCGGCGGCGTGATTATTGGATTCTCTGTGAGTGCGTGCAGGAAGACGAGGATCTGGCTGGGCACCTTCGAGACGGCCGAGGACGCGGCGCGCGCCTACGACGAGGCGGCGCGCATCATGTGCGGCCCTCGCGTGCGCACCAACTTCCCCGAGGACGCCGCCGCCGACGGACAGGGGCAGCCGGCCGCGACGTCGCTTCTCTCCCCCGCGCTCGTCGCCAAGCTCCACCGCTTCAACCTTGCGTCCGTGCAGGCGGCGCGCGGCAGGGCCGATGACTCCGCGGCAGCCGCCGCCTCGGCGCCCGCCGTGCTCGCACGCATCGCGCCGATGCCTGCCAGCAATGCCAGCATGCGAATCGCCCCCTTGACGTCGGCGGCTGTGGCTGCGGGGCACTGGAGCGGCGACTTTCTCGAGGAGCAGTACGTGGACCAGATGATCGAGGAGCTTCTAGACTCCAACTTCTCTGTGGAGATCTACTAGTTTCACCCGACTCCTCTGCTCCGTCTCATCTCTCTGTTTGGTTTCGTCAGCTCAGCTCAGCTAGGGAGTGTAGTGAGTTAGTAGTGAGTTAGTACAGTAGTATCATTAGCCATGCCAGGAGGAACTTGAGGTTTCTTTGGTTAGACTCTTGAGCAGTCTGATGTGTATACGGTAGCGTCGTCAGAGCATAAAATTTTTTCTACTGCCAAAGTTGGGACTACAGTAAAGTGGTAATCTGATAAACATAACAACGCCGCATTGACCACAAATGCTACTGCTTGGAATCTCTTGCTACGTGTTTTTCTTGGTTGACAAGTCTTGGATGGGAGTATGGGACGCAGGACGCTTCATCAGAGTCAGAGACGATGCATGCTACACTACCAGGTGATCGATGCGTGTGTACTACACTGCTACGCAATGCCCTTGGTACTTTGTATACCAGTCCAACTTTAACTGCAACTGCAAGCAAGGAAAAAGAGCTTCTAAAATCCAAGGACAGAATCTTGGCATCAAGGACAAAAGCCGCGTGATTTATGGCTCCTCTGGCACTCAATCCCGACGAATCCATGAACTCTGCGTTGCGCTGCATCTGCATGCATCCTCTGAATTCAGCTGAGTAGCAATTGGCAATGGCAGGGGCGGTGCCGTAATTCAGGTCGTAGGGATCGCAGCAATTGAGGCGCTGTGCGTCATCGATGACAGTCGGGGGGGGGGGGGGGGGGGGGGGGGTGATCTGCTGCTGATTGACGGAGTAGTATCTATGCGAGGATTCAGCTCATCATGGCATGTGCCACCACATGCGCCTCGCTGGCCTTGAGACTTGCGACGCAAGAGACGTCAGCCTGCGCTCTTGCCCTCGTTTGTCAAAAGAATACGCGGCCTTTTGCGGCTGTGACAGTGATGGATATGCTTATTTTATAGGAGCTAGGATAGTATTCACTGTGTGTGTAATTATAGCCTGTCCGTCAGTTAGATTGATTGAAGTTTAATTAAACTTTTACCAAATACTCGCTCCGGTGTACCAAAAACTGACGTTTTCGACAGCTTCTCGCATACCAAAGAACTAATAAATACCACTCTTTTCCATTCCTAGCGAAATCCTTTTAATAGCCGGAGTGGTCCTCTTCACTCCTTCCTAGACACGAGACCCAGGTTCAATTCTTGTCTCACGCAAGACCAAATGTGGCGTGGCAAGAAACATCTTGGCGCTGTTATTTTTTCGCTATACTGGCATCGGGCACGTTATTATTCTATCTGGCGCCACATTTTCTGTTTGGCGCGTTACATTTTTCTCTCTGGCGCATTTCTTTTTCTTGCTCCCCCTACTTTTTCACTGTTTTGCTGGCTATATAACCTCACTTGTTGCGCACAAACGAAAGGGAAAAAACAACTGAACTCCTACAGAAAGCAATGGCATTGTTTGACCTGAATATACAGCAACCTTTTGTGGCAGATTTAGGTACGGTACATCGTGTATTCATTTGTTTTATCTTCTTCTCTAATCCAATTTTTAATAGGTTTTGATTTGAACCAAGAACCAGTTCACTTGTTTGACCTGAATGTGGCGGCACCAGTTGAGAGTGTTCAGCGGAAAGATGCTTCCGAAGTTGTTTTAAATCAAGTATTCTAGGAACTGCTGCGAAGAAGTAAGAATGGGGTGCTACCAAGGAATGCTACTAGAGAAGTTATCGTAATGTATAATATTGGAATTCGAACTGTACAACGACAATGTTGGGCTGAAGGTAAACTTTCACTTGATCTTGGTATTATGGTTAGTTTTGCTAGTAAAAAGAGAGGTAAATGTGGTCATAAGCCAAGTCCAGTAAACTATGAGCGATTGCGCAATGTTCCTCTTAAGGAAAGAACCACTCTTGAAGATTCAGCTAAAGTACTTGGTGTTTGCAAGAGAACACTTTTGAAACACGTGAAACAAGGGAAAGTTAGAAGGCATATGAGTAGTATCAAACCACATCTTACCGATGAAAACAAGAAGTCTAGGCTACAGTGGTGTGTTGACATGCTTGAGCATGAGACTTTGCATGACAATCCAAGGTTTAAGAGTCTTTTTTACCATGTTTTCATTGATGAGAAGTGGTTCTTCATTACTCGAAAATTTGAGAGCTATTATTTGTTGCCCGATGAGGATGAGCCTTATCGTACTTGTCGGAGAAGAACAACATCCCGAAGCTCATGTTCTTATGTGCCATCGCTCGTCCAAGATTTGAGAATGGAATTTGCACGTTCGATGGGAAGATTGGATGCTTCCCTTTAGTTACTTTTGAACGTGCAAAAAGGAGTAGTATTAATTGTCCAGCTGGAACAATGGAAGTGAAACCCATCACTTCGATAAAGAGAGATGTCGTTAGAGAGTTCATGATACAAAAGGTACTTCCATCTATTAAAGCTAAGTGGCCACGTGAAGATGTCAACAAACCAATTTATATTCAACAAGACAATGCGCCATCTCATATTTGAAGTTAACAATCCAATATTTTGTGAAGCTGCACAACAAGATGGTCTTGACATTCGTCTCACTTGTCAACCGGCGAATTCCCTAGATTTTAATATATTAGACTTGGGATTTTTCGTGCCATACAATCAATTAAATACAAGAAACCAGCAAAAACCGTTCAAGATCTAATTCCACTTGTGCAAGAGGTTTGTGATCTATCTATAATTCGAAAAAATTCTATTAATTTGTTTTATGTACTAACATTATTCTAATATCATTTAGGATTTCCATGAATATCCTCCATGCAAGGCAAACAGAATGTACTTAACACTTCATCAAGTTTTGAAAGAAACGATGAAAGTTCATGGATCCAATAAGTATAATCTTCCTCACATGAAGAAGGGAACACTTGAAAGACAAGGATCACTACCGGTACAAGTTCATTGTGAAAGATCATTGGTCTACGAAGCCATGCAAAAGCTTGCTACATGGAACATTTAGGAATAGTAATAGTAGAATTTAGTTCACCGGTACAAGTTCATTGTGAAAGATCAGTTTATTTTTGCTGCATCGATCTTGTCTTCTCCTTTTGCACTGCCCCCTGTGATGATCGGTTCTTCATCATTGGAAGGAGTGCGAAGCCTCGCACCTCGTCTCTGTCGTGAAGGCCTGATGTAGGGATATTGCCGGAAACACCGGGCTGGTGCACGACGAGTAGCCGCCGCCGCCGCACGGGACTCACCTGCTATGCACACCTCGCGCGTCGCAGACGCTGCCGCCTCACGCGCCGCAGACGCTGCCGCCTCACTAGCCGCGCGTGGCTCACGTGTCGCGAGCGTCGCGGCCTCACCGGCAGCTCGTGCTTCACGTGCTGCACTTGACGCAAGCATTGCTGCCTCACTAGCCACGCGTGCCTCCCGTATTGCACGCGCCTCACGCGCTGCGACAGCTGCCGCCTCACGCGCCACTCGCCTGGCAGGGTTGCGCCAATACCAGCTGGGGTCTGACTCACTGCTTGACGATGGAGATGGAGGAGGCGTCGGGGCCATCTCCTTGCAATGTCAAGAGAGCAGTGTGGAGAGAATGGGAGGAAGAAACGTGTGGTATTTAATGTGGCATGGAGGAGGCCAACAGATGCCTGTTGAATTTACTTCTTGTTGCGTCAATCGAGAGTGACTGCTCGCTCCACGTGAAACGTCAATTTATCGTGCACTTTGGACTCAAAGCTAGAACGTCGATTATTGATGCACCGAAGGGAGTAATATTTACATACCCTATCGGTTACAAGTTAGCTGTCACACTGCTATAGTAAGTCTACATTTTGTTCTACTACTAGACTAGTATATAGTTCGTGCTAACTCTACCCAAGAAAATGGGTCGACAATGGCGGGGAAGGGTTGACGGCAGGGACAACGAAAATGTGAGTCTACAATGATGCTAGGAGGAGGGTGATGCTGACGATGGCGAGGTCACATGAAGGCAGAGGGATGAGTAGGGATAACAACGGGTTTGAAACATGTGTGTATAGGGTTTACAAACCCATACTCGTACTTGTTATCAGCGACGAATACAATAAGCTACCTATCGGACACCCAAGAACGAGGTGTAACACCCAGGTGTTTGTCACGAGCTAAATCGCGATTCTAAACCTAACCAAGTAGGTTAGTAGTGATAATGAACTCTATATCACATCCATCTCCGCCTATATCTGCGATATCAAGGATCTTGTGAAGTTCGGAATTATTTCGTCACAGTAAATAACGAGACGGGTCCTGCTCGACTTCATCGTAAAGTGAATTGAAAACTCAACTTCGCATTACAATTTTTGCCCAAATCGGATTTATTAGAAACTGATAACAAAAGATACCTAAGCAAATAAATTGAATCAAGTCTGAACTAACCGAAGCCAATTTAATCATTGACTATTTTGGCACTCTGTGTCGAAGACCAAAATATAAACCTGCGTCTACATAGCACTTGAATTGTTGTACTTGGAACGCGCATGTTACCATACCAAATTATGTGAGGTTAATAATAGAAGTGTTTGGACAGTTAGCATATGCGAGTATATAATTTCGGAAATACACATTTAATTAAATGTAGATAAAAAAATAAACAAAGCCCATTTGGTTTTTGGTCCAGCTCTTTTGAGCCCACTAAAAATCCTAACCCTAGGTCCTGCCTTCATCAAAAAATGGGAAAAATTCCTCTTCTCCCACCAGCAGCCGCCGCATAGGGATCCTGGCCTTCCACCATCCGCCAAGCACCTCCCATCCATTGTCTTCAACCTCCAGCTCGTGAGCCCCTCTTCTCTGATCCATGGTGCAGCCCTCTGCTCCTTTTCCTTGTGGGTGCTGGCTTCCTCCTCCAGCGACCAGCACTAGGGAGCACCACCCCTTCCTTTCCCCAGGAGGCCAGGAACGACGAGCTCCTCTCTACTCCCAGCAACTTCCATGGCCGTCGGCCCCTACGAGCTCCCTGCTCCACGCGCCCTCAGCCATGGCGCACGACCCCTGCTCCTCCATGGCCGCCAATCATCAGCCGTTCGGCACTCCGGACCATCCATGGCATGCGACCCCTCCACGCCGGTGTCGAGCTCCACCATCCGCTCCTCTACCACCCATCTCCCACACGGTAGCAGCCGCTCCTCTACCACACATTGTATTGATGAATGTGAAATGACTTTAGTATTTCAAACAGTTAGTTGGTAGTATGTGTCAAGTGTTATTGTGTTGATTTTTGTTGTGTCGCAAATTGATGCTTGTTTAAAATAGTCCACACATTCTAGGTGTAATGGGTGGTTAAATGTCATGATTGATCGGTTAGAGTTTCTATACGAGTGTTATCGCTGCCCCAACGTTGTTTGGAAGCGAGTAGAGTCGATAAGTCGATTTCTATTGAAATTAGAGAACAATTCGATAAAATATGCATATGAGTGCTTTAGGTCCGTCGGTGTTAATGAGTAGTCTTGTGGAGTTCTATGCTATGTGATATTTATTTAGTTGATGCATTAAGCAAGTTAATCTAGTTAAGTATGTTAGAGAGCTAGTTAAATATTGTGCGAAGCTAGGTCTCGTCAATTGGAATATAGTGATACATGTGCTTGTTACTTATGTGCCGTAACTCTCGGGCTCCAAATGATGTGAATATAATTAGCGAGTTGGTTCGTTGATGCTTACAAGTTGGTTTGAGCTCTAATAACTGGTAAAGTGTTAGAGTACTTTAAGTGTCAAGAACATGATAACTATAGAGACTAAATAGGAGCTAAATTAGAATATTTGCTGTTTTGGGCTGCATGTACAGTTTTTGCCGTGCCATTAGTTTGGTGAACTAAATTATGTAGAAATGTTCTAAATAAAAGATGTCGATAACTTTTTTATCTTGCTTTTGTTAAAATTTCATGGCCATAGGTCTATTAGTTTAGAAGTTATGCTTCTCACAAGTTCAATATCAGAATCTCTCCAAATCTTGACAGAGGCACCTTCTTTGTGTTGTTTGCCATTAATAGGTATTGAATCAACATGAGATGATTATAAATGTTTTATAGACAATTTTATTAGCTTTCCAGAAAGTCTAGGATCACCTATTTTGGATGCTTAAATATCTAGTTAGTTTCGTGGAATTGCTTTTGTTAGGCTAAGTAGGTTTAGTTAGTTCTTGATTGATGAAGACTTGTAGTGGCTATACTCAAGTTAGCATGTATCCCTTGATTGATGTGCTTGCCATTTCCCATGTTATGCTTGCGTGCAAATTAAGTTAAGTATAGGGTCGAGTATCCCATGTCTTAAGTGATATTAAATTTGTATGCCCTATGTTATAGAAATAACTAGTGCTTGTGTATGACTGTTTGTAGTGCCTTGCTATTTGTGCTTACTCCACTATCATGTGGCATCATATGGTCTTGTGTTACTTTTTATTATGCTCATACATATGCATCATGCATATCATTAGGTACGCTAGACATGGAACACATGGACATGAACGACGTGGTGTTGGAGACAAATCCGAAGATGATGGACCGATCAAGGGGACGTTCATCAAGCAGATGTCATCGAACCAAAAACACTAACCTAGTGTTTGATTCCAAGCAAGCCCCGACATCTAATTCCCATGGTTTGCAATAATTGTTTTATTCGCCTACCATCCTATGATTATTGCATTAGGTTGTAGGAGTTGTTTGGAAACAATTGCTGCATTTATCCTTGATTACCTTTGGTTATCGCTATCCTTGTCACCTGGGTAAATTACTTAAATGCTTAGGCCTGCTTAGACGATAAAAGTCGGGTGATTTCTTGTCACTTGCAAGGTACTTGTGCTTACCTTATGCTTGATTTGGGTAAAGTCATCGTGAAATATCAATGAATCATATGAAGGTTAATATGAGACTAGACGAGATGCAGATAAGGAAACACAAGGCATGTAGGTCTTGGTTAATATGAGACTAGTTGTGGTCCCTCGAGTCATATTGAACGCATGCCTAATCACTTAGTTGGCCGGATAACTTGTTCCGACCGCGAAGCCAGAGTATTATTCCAGTTGGATTCGACCTCTCTTGGTGCACCTATTGGTGTGGGTGAGGAGCCATAGGGACACGATGAGATGACCCATGGTTATGGCGGCGACCTGACCCTCTAATAGTTGGACGGTCCCTGGATATGGTGGCTCCTTTTGAATCTATGACGATCCGGACTGTTTCTGTAATATCTATGGTGGTGATCGTATCCCACGAAGTATTATGGGTATGGTTTGTGTTAGGAATACCCCGCCAGCTGGTTAGTAATCGATTCGAATCGACATCGCTCCTGGATAGTGAGCACTTGACTTGAGTTATCTCATCGTAGTAAGAACTACACATTGATAATCCTGAGGATGATATTGATTAATGATGATGACATGAATAATTATAATCAAGGGTTGGGTTACTCTTGCTTGTCTACTTAATGAGATACTAGCCGAATTTGATCAATCACTAAAGCTATAACTAGACATAGTGAACTAACAATTGCCATCTAGTTAATTAGGTACCAACTTAGAATTGTAGCAGAATAGGTAATGATACTAAACTGCTTAAAGATGACTAATAATCATGATGCTCCTTAAGTTGCCAAAAGAAAGAGCTAACTCCAGATAAAACCTTGCATGATCCTTGGTGTCTTTTACCTTCTTATTTCCTGGTTTTGGACAAGTAAGTCTAGTTGAGTACATTCGAGTACTCAAAGTTTATCCCACCATGTTGCAAGTGAAGATCTTGGCCTGCCGATGATGGTGGATAAGTACCGGTGGGCTCGACCTTCTATATAGTTATCTCATCTCTATTTTCTAGAGGATTGTCATTGAGCTAGCATGTATTTCAAAACAATAGTTATATCCATATTGTTCAAAGTTGTATTTCTTTCTAATCAAGTTTTTTACTTACTCCCATCTCTGTATTTGTAAACTTGTTGTAATATTATTTCCGCTGCAAAACTCCCTTATGTGAATATGTATTTACTTAATATGCGATCTTGGTTGTGAGTTGATTTACAGAGGTCCTTTGGGATACTCAGAGGTGTACGAGGTCTATATGGGCTCAAGTATGTTTAAACAACTATGGAAGCAGATGTTTTTGGTACTTGTGTTGTTGGTCACTTGTTCTCAAATGCTATAAATCAACACAATTGTTAATGGTTAAAAACCTTCGTCCTTCAAAGTATTATTTCCTCTCGATATAATGATCTTCGGATGAAGGTCATGAAGGACATACCTTCATCATATTAGCATAGAAATATAAATAGTTAAGCAATAGAACATAAAGAAATAAAGATCAAAACTATGAATCAATAATATATTCGCATCTGTATTCTGTGAATATGAGTAAATATCAATAATGTATATATTACATTAATACCTTCGGCTTGGCAGAAGGTTGGGATGCAAGAATGACGCGAGAGCGATTACAATCCAGCGTAAACAGTATGTGGGTACTGTTCATCTATTTATAGGCACGGGGCACAGCTCGGGTAAAATTACATCCATGCCCTTTGATATAGCTGAAGTGCCCGATCTTTCGGTGAGTGGAGATAATTCCGATTTGTTGGAAGATGATCCTCGCGATCTGACTACGACGAGCAAGCCCGAGGCGCCAATGCAACCGCTGAACCAACTCCCTGTGGTTACCGACCTTGATGATGCGAGATCGGCCTGATCACGAAGATCGTTTCCTGTGCGCAATCGAAGAACGAATAAGAAAAAGATGAGAGCAATCTAATTTATTACTCGAAAGTGGAGTCCTGAATACACGAAGACAACACTGATTTGCGCGTGTTCGAGAGTAGCTAAAGCTAACGTAAAACAAAACTCGTAGAACAAAGGAGGCACAGCTCCTGGATAAATAGAGAGGGGGCGCAGCCCCTAGGGGCGGCCAACCCTAGGTCGTCCACTATGGGCCACATTTGGGCTGGTCGTCTATTCTTTTGGGCCCTCATTCTTCAGTAGCATGACGAAGTTAAGATCTCTGGCACGGGCCCGAGTGATTGGCCCAGGTAATGAAGGAAGTGGTGCTTGATGTGGAGGTGCTGCTGGTGTAGTCGTACTCATAGTGATGTCCTCATCATCCTCCCCTTCTTGAAGTGAAGTCGTCCTCGATGGCAACTCCTCATCCTCGGCCATATATGGTTTCAAATTTGCAACATTAAAACTAATGGAAACACCAAATTCCATAGGCAGGTCAAGGATATAAGCATTATCATTAATCTTTGTTATCACCTTAAAAGGACCAGCAGCACGAGGCATTAATTTAGAACGGCGCAAAGTAGGAAACCGATCCTTTCTCAAGTGCAACCAAACCATATCACCTAGCTCAAAAGTAACAAGTTTTCTTCCTTTACTACCAGCAACCTGATTTTTTGCATTAGTAGCAGCAATGTTCTATTTTGTTTGTTCATGTATGGTAATCATTTGTTCAGCATGTGCAGCAGCATCTACATGTGGGGCGTTCGCAGCATTAAGTGAAATCAAATCAATAGGTGCCCTAGGGATGTAACCATAAATAATATGGAAAGGGCATATCTTTGTAGAAGAATGCGTGACATGATTGTAAGCAAATTCAACATGAGGCAAGCAATCCTCCCAACGTCTCAAATTCTTGTCTAAAACAGCCCTAAGCATGGTAGATAAAGTTCTATTACTACCTCAGTTTGTCTATCAGTCTGAGGGTGACAAGTAGTGCTAAACAGCAATTTAGTTCCCAATTTATTCCAAAGAGATCTCCAAAATGGCTTAGAAACTTAGCATCGCGATCAGAGACTATTGTTTTTGGAATACCATGTAAATGAATAATTTCTCTAAAGAACAATTCAGCAACAATGCTAGCATCATCAGTTTTATGACAAGGTATAAAGTGAGCCATTTTAGAGAATCTATCAACAACCACAAAAATACTATCCCTCCCCTTCTTAGTTCTAGGCGAGCCCAAAACAATGTCCATAGAAATATCAAGCCAAGGAGAAGAAGGGACAGGCAAAGGCATATACAAACCATGGTTGGCCAGACGTGACTTAGCTTTCTGGCAAGTAGTGCAACGTGCAACAAGACGCTCAACATCACGGCACATCCGAGGCCAAAAGAAGTGTGCGGCCAGCACCTCATGTGTCTTGTAAACGCCAAACTGCCCCATAAGACCGCCTCCCATGAGCTTCCTGCAGCAACAAAAGATGAACCGAGCTTAATGGAATACACAGCTTGTTAGCGCGGAACAAAAATCCATCCTGTATGTGAAATTTTCCCTAGGGTTTGCCATCCTTACAATGTACATAGAAATCTTTAAAATCAGCATCATCCACATATTGATCTTTCACAGTTTGCAAGCCAAAGATTCTAAATTCTAACTGTGAAAGCATGGTATATCTACGGGACAACGCATCAGCAATGACGTTTTCCTTCCCGTTCTTGTGTTTAATGATGTAAGGAAAGGACTCGATGAATTCTACCCAACTAGCATTACGATGATTCAGATTTGTTTGGGTACGAATATGTTTTAAAGCCTCATGATCAGAATGAATTATAAACTCACGATGCCAAAGGTAGTGCTGCCATGTTTGCAAAGTGCGAACTAAAGCATAAAGTTCCTTATCATAAGTAGAATATCTCAAGCTAGCACTGCTTAATTTTTCACTGAAATAAGCAACCGGTTTTCCTTCTTGTAACAAAACAGCACCTAACCCAATACCACTAGCATCACATTCAAGTTCAAACACTTTCTGAAAGTCGGGCAATTGTAAGAGTGGAGCATGGGTTAACTTATCGTTCAAAGTGTTGAACGCCTCTTCTTGTGGGGGGTCCCAAGCAAAAGACACACCTTTCTTTGTGAGTTCGTGCAAAGGGGCAGTGATGGAGCTAAAATCACGCACAAAACGGCGGTAAAATCCTGCAAGTCCATGAAAACTTCGAATTTGGGTGACCGTCGTTGGTGTAGGCCAATCCTGAATGGCTTTAACCTTGCTGCTATTCACCTCAATGCCCTACGGAGTAACCAAATAACCAAGAAATGAGACACGTTGCGTGCAAAATGTGCACTTTTCCATGTTACCAAACAAGCGAGCAGCACACAAAGCATAAAAAACAGCACGCAAATGTTCTTAATGCTCCTCTATAGACTTGTTGTAAATAAGGATATCATCGAAATAAACAACAACAAACAAACCTATGAAGGCCCGTAGAACTTCGTTCATTAAACGCATAAAGGTGCTGGGAGCATTAGTCAATCCAAATGGCATAACCAACCATTCATATAAACCAAATTTCGTTTTAAAAGCCATTTTCCATTCATCACCGAGTTTCATTTTAATCTGATGGTAACCGCTACGCAAATCAACCTTAGAGAAAATAACGGCACCACTAAGCTCATCTAACATATCATCAAGGCGTGGAATAGGATATCGATAACGAACTGTGATGTTATTAATAGCACGACAATCTACACACATACGCCATGACCCATCTTTCTTTGGAACGAGTAAAACAGGAATCGAGCAAGGGCTAAGAGACTCACGAATGTAACCTTTATCAAGTAGCGTCTGCACCTGGCACTAGATCTCCTTCGTCTCATCTGGATTTATACGGTACGGGGCACGGTTCGGAACAGAAGCACCGGGGATGAGATCGATCTGATGCTCAATGCCACGGAGTGGAGGAAGACCCGGTGGTAAGTCCGTAGGAAAAACATCAGCATACTCCTGCAAAAGGTTAACAACAACAGGGGGTATATCCAAAGACGGTGCATCATCAAGCGGAACAAGCATGCACGAGCATACAAGTGCACAACAGGACATATGAGCTTCATGGAGATCATCAAAATCAGCACGTGTAGCAAGTAAAACAGGAGAGTGCAGCTTGATTTCAGATTTAATAGGTGCGGCTGATGTCGATTTGACTTGTTGTGCCGTTTTAGCAGCCCTAGTAAGATCATCTTTCAAAATTTGGTCAGGGGTCATTGGATGTATAATTATTTTTTGGCCTTTAAACATGAAAGAATAATGATTTGAACGACCATGATGTAAACTATCAGTATCATATTGCCAAGGTCGACCCAATAACAAAGAGCATGCTTCCATAGGAATAACATCACAATCAGCATAATCAGAATAAGAACCCAGCGAAAAGGGGACACGTACCGAACGTGTTACCTTTATTTTACCACCATCATTAAGCCGTTGAATGTGATACGGATGTGGGTGTGCGCGAGTGGGCAAGGATAATTTCTCTACCAAAGCTGTACTTGCCAAGTTGTGCAGCTGCCACTATCGATGATGATGCGAATCGACCGTTCGTGCACAACGCCCTTGGTATGGAATAGAGTGTGTCGCTGATTTTTTTCGGCCTGGGCAACCTTTGTGCTGAGAACACGCTTGTCGGCGTTTCAACCCCGGGGGGTCCCTGGACCGACGAGTAAATTGTCGCCGCGTGCCCCAGCCCAGATGAGTCAGCGCGAGACGGAGCGCGAAGGGGGGAAAACCGGAGGGAGTCAGGAGTAAAAGGGGAAACCCGCGGCCTTCGTGTTTGTCCCGCGCCTAGGTCGGGTGCGCTTGCAGTAGGGGGTTACAAGCGTCCGCGTGGGAGGGAGCGAGAGGCCTGCACGCGCCGTCCCCTCCTCCCCGCACGACCAACCCCCTGTAAGAGGGCCCTGGACCTTCCTTTTATAGGCATAAGGAGAGGGTCCAAGTGTACAATGGGAGATGTAGTAGTGTGCTAACGTGTCTAGTAGAGAGGAGCTAGTGCCCTAAGTACATGCCGTCGTGGCAGCCGGAGAGGTTTTGGCACCCTGTTCATGAGATGTCGTGGCCATCGGAGGAGCGCTGGAGCCTGGCGGAAGGACAGCTGTCGGGGCTGTCGAGTCCTTGCTGACGTCTCTTTGCTTCCGTAAGGGGGCTGAGAGCCGCCGTCGTCATGGAGCACGCGGGGTGCCATCATTATTTGCTTTGCCGGGGCGAGCCAGATGGGACGCCGGTCTTGTTCCCCATAGCCAGAGCTAGCTAGGGGTAGGGCAATGATGGCCCCTCCTGCGACGTGGTCGGTCCGAGCCCTGGGTCGGGCGATGCGGAGGCTCCTCCGAGGTCGAGATCGAGTCTGTTTTCCGAGGTCGAGGTCGAGTCCGAGCCCCTGGGTCGGGCGAGGCGGAGACCGTCGGCTGAGGCCAGGGCCGAGCCCAGGGGTCGGGCGAGGCGGAGTTCGTCGTCTTCCGGGGCTGAGGCCGAGTCCGAGCCCTGGCGTCGGGCGAGGCGGAGTTTGTCGTCTTCCGGGGCCGAGGCCGAGTCCGAGCCCTGGGTCGGGCGAGGCGGAGTTCGTCGTCTTCCGGGCCGAGGCCGAGTCCGAGCCCTGGGGTCAGGCGAGGCGGAGTTCGTCGTCTTCCGGGGCCGAGGCCGAGTCCGAGCCCTGGGTCGGGCGAGGCGGAGTTCGTCGTCTTCCGGGGCCGAGGCCGAGTCCGAGCCCTGGGGTCGGGCGAGGCGGAGCTTCCTATGGCTCCCGAGGCCAGACTTGGCTGCTGTCAGCCTCACTCTATCGAGTGGCACAGCAGTCGGAGCGGCGCAGGTGGCGCTGTCCTCTTGTCAGGCTGGTCAGTGGAGCGGCGAAGTGACTGCGGTCACTTCGGCTCTGTCGACTGAAGGGCGCGCGTCAGGATGAGGTGTCAGGCCATCCTTGCATTAAATGCTCCTGTGATACGATCGGTCGGTGTGGCGATTTGGCCAAGGTTGCTTCTTGGCGAAGGCTGGGCCTCGGGCGAGCCGAAGGTGTGTTCGTTGCTTGAGGGGCCCCTCGAGCGAGATGTAAATCATCCGGGGTCGGCTGCCCTTGCCCGAGGTTGGGCTCAGGCGAGGCGAGATCATGTCCCTTGAGTGGACCGAGCCTTGACTTAATCGCACCCATCAGGCCTTTGCAGCTTTGTGCTGATGGGGGTTACCAGCTGAGATTAGGAGTCTTGGGGGTACCCCTAATTATGGTCCCCGACAGTAGCCCCCGAGCCTCGAAGGGAGTGTTAACACTCGCTTGGAGGCTTTTGTCGCACTTTTTTGCAAGGGGACCGGCCTTTCTCGGTTGCGTTTTGTTCCGGTGGGTGCGCGCGAGCGCACCCGCCGGGTGTAGCCCCCGAGGCCTCGGAGGAGTGGTTTGACTCCTTCGAGGTCTTAATGCGTTTCGTGATGCTTTGGCCGGTCTGGTTGTTCCCTCATGCGAGCTGGCCGTAGCCCGGGTGCACGGTCGGGTCCCAAGTTCTCGGGCTGGTATGTTGACGCTGTCAATGTTTTGGCCAGAGCCGGGTTTGCGAGAGCAGCCCCCGAGCCTCCGCACAGAGCGAGAGGACGGTCAAGGACAGACTCGACTTTTTTACATACGCCCCTACGTCGCCTTTCCGCAAGGAGGAGGGGGGGGGGGGGGGGGAAAGCGCCATGTTGCCCTTGGAGGGCGCCGAACATGTTGTCTCCAGTGAGCTGCTAACGGGTAATCCGAGTGGACGCCCGTGCCCCATTTGTTAGGGGTCGGCTAGTGGCCCAGAGGCGCGCTCCAAAAGTACCTGCGGGTGATTTGCCGGACCCGGTCCCCTTTTGACGGGGTCCGAGGGCTCGATGCCTCCCTCTGATGGGATTCCGTTACAAAATCGTTCCCGTTGGTCTCGGAAATGTCCTAGGGTACCTCGGGAGCGTAGCCTGAGCCTTGGTTATGTATCGAACGTACCCAGGGTTATCCCTCGCTCTGCGTCTGAGGCGGCTGTGAACCCTTCGAGGGCCAGCCTACGAACCCCTGATCAATAGTGGGCGCGGAGCCCGAGTGGCCTGAGGCGGCCGTTGAACCCTTCCGAGGGGCCGGCCTTCGAACCTCTGACCAGTAGTGGGCGCGGAGCCCGAGCGCTCTGAGGCGGCTGTTGAACCCCTCCGAGGGGCCAACTTCGAACCTCTAATCAGTAGGGGGGCTCAGGGCCCGTTTCCTTCGCGGAGAAGGATCCCTTTCGGGGTATCCCCTTTCCCGGTCCCTGTTGTAAGAGAGAGAAAGAGGTAGAGGAAAAGGATACGAAATCGAATGACGTGGCACACCTTTTTTGACGCGGTCATTATGGCGGAGGTGAAGCGTCGCCTGCTTCGCCCGCCAAAGGTGCCGCCCGTCCTGCCGCAGAGTTAATGCGATGGGACGAGTGGTTTGCGGGGCAGCCGTTGCGCGTGCGCGAGCCGTTCGAGGAACGGAACACGGGCGCGTCGTCTTCACGCCGTGGGAGAGGGTTCTCTCGCTGTCCCAAGAGGGGACGTGAGCTTGGCTGACGACTTGACCGCTGCTTCCGCCCGCCTGCCACTGCCATTACTGCCGGCCCATTTCTGGCCGTATCGTCCGTCGCGCCTTCTCCCGCGGCTGACTGGCCCGTGACCGATGTGCCTGGTTGGCACTGTTGGGTCATGCGCAGGGTTACCTCGAGTCGCGGTACTAGTTCCGCAGTCGAGGAGGCACGGTAGTGGCGTGAGTGGCGGTGCAGTTTCTTGCACGTAGCAACCGGCGAACTGGTTGCATGACGTGTGGGCCTGGGCCTCCATGCTAGACGCGTCGAAGTCGAAAGGGTGCGCCCCCTTGGTGCGGTTGCATGCCGCCTGCATGGCGGTCCGCCCTTTAACCCGCTGGTCTAGGCGAAAGTGGAGGAATGCTCATAACCACTGGGCAGTTGCGCGCACCGCACGCGGCAGTTTGGCTTCTCTTGCCCCTGGCCAGCTTGCATGACGCGTGGGACCCAGCCCCCGTGTCGTAGGGGGAGGACCTTGGAGCGTGTTGGAGAAGACTCAGCCCGCGATGGCTGAGGACGCAAGTGGGGAGAGTTGCCTTTAAAAGGAGGGTGACCCCCTTGAAAGGCAACCATGTCCTTGCGCTCCCCTCATGCGTCGCGTTTTCCACCTTCCGAGCCCCCGGATGGGGAACACTCGCAGTCCTTTCGCCTTGTCGTTGGAGGAACGCAACTTTGCAGAAGTTGGTACCTTTCAGCCATCGTTCGGCTTCAAGGATTTTTATCAGGCAGCCCGGCCGCATCCCCTCGCCGGTGGTCACCCAAGACAGTGACCACCAGTTCGATGGTGGGGAGAAGCGAGCCGGGCTGCGATCTTGGTCCCGCCCTCAGCTTCAAGGATCTTCATCATCCTGGCTGGGGCGGAGGCCAGGCTGAGCCGGAGCTCTACCTCCCGCGCGGGTTCGTGGGTCACCTTCTCCCTCAGCATTCAAGGGAGAGGGCGCTCACCGGCCTAGCGGGAGGGTCGGACTTCGACAACGCAGGGCTGGTCGGCGGCGAGCGTCGTCAGCTTCAGCGCGTTGGGCTCGCTGGCTCAGCTAGCTCGGCTCCCGGTGCCCCCTCCCACTGCAAGAGCGGTTGTCGCGCCGCGCGCACCGGAGGACTGCCCAAGACGTCGCGCGCTGCTAGGGCGGCGTTCGTGTTCTGGGCCTGTCCTGCCTTTGCCATGGTACGACGCTTCTGCGCGGAGGTCGCTGCTCCGCTCGTCCGGGAGGATCCGAGTGGGGATCTGCCGGTGGGCGAATGGCTTCCGTCGTCGGTGCTGAGGTGGTGGCGGCTGAAGAAGTCCTCGTCGCCGACGGGATCACCGCCACCATCCGCGCTCCGGGCCTCTGGCTCTTTGGCTTTGATAGCTTGTCCTCGCCCCTCGAGCGGAGACGTGGGCGAGGGCGTTGTTGCAGCGGCGTCCACCCTGAGGCCATCGCCGCTGCAGTTTGGCCACCTGCAGCGGAGGTTGTTGTCGCTGCTGCTGGAGCGGGCGGCGGTGGGCCACCTGGAGCCTTATCGCCCCGTGGGCCCTCCAATGTGGGGGGTTGTTCGTACCCGCGGAGGCGGAACCGGAGTTCCGTTTGTAATGGCACCTTGAGTGCCGGTGTCTTGTTCATTGTGGATGTCGGGGCCTGAACATGTATGTATTTTCGGCACGGAGCCGTGTTTTTTCCTCATTTCGAGCACTAGGACTCGCCTGTCGGCTAACTTAACCGCTTAACCAAGTGTGAGTTGCCTCGTGCGAAGGTGACGAGTGAGGTATCCGTATCCCGGAGGCGTGGGAGTCCCTCGGCTCGGTCGGCCTTGCCGCCCGAGGCTTCTCTTGCTTAGTTATAGGAACCCTCGGCCGCTCTTCGATGAGCCGAAGCCGGAGGCAGCGGTGTCAGCATGGACAGAGGCAGAGTTGGCTCGAAAAGAAGACTTCGTCGGCCAGAGCCTGGCCGGGCCGTCCACTGGCGGGACCAACGCCGGAGTCGAGTTGCCGAGGCCACGAGCCGGGCTGATGTCCTTGGGGGACAGCTGGCTGAGGCTTCGGGGTGGCCGGCCGAGCTGTCTGCTCGGGCCGGATTCCTGGAGAAGACCCTGGCGGCGATGGCCCGGGCGTGGTACTGATGTCGTCCTTCGGAGTGGAGATCCTCCGACCGCGTTGCCGTCCGAGGCTCGGTCGGACTTCGCCGAAGGTGGGGTTTACGCCGAGGGTGTTGCTGCTCCCCCTCCGTCAAGGTCCGAGCCTGCATGATCGGTTTATCTTGTAGTGTGCGTATGTTTTCTGCGGCCGCCGAGGCCCAAACATACTGTCGTGTTGTAAAGCTGCATTTCTTTTCCTCTTGTTTCGAGTATCTGGACTTATTTGTCGGTAACAGAATTATTTGTCCGAGCGAGAGTTACTTTTCACGGAAGGTGATGAGTGAGGTATCCATATCCCGGAGGCGTAGGAGTCCCTCGGCTCGATCGGCCTTGCCACTTACGTGTACTCTTACTCGTCCGTAGGATTCTGCCATCGATATAGTCGAGAAGGCCCGAAAAATCATTTCGGCAGAAGAGTTTTCGAGCGTGAAGACTTGTTCGGTCCGCGGAATCACTTATCCGAGCGTGAGTTACTTATCGCAGAAGGTGATGAGTGAGGTATCCGTATCCTGGAGGCGTAGGAGTCCCTCGGCTCGGTCAGCCTTGACTGCTTACGTGTACTCCGTCGTTTTCAGGATCCCACTTTCGAAGTAGTCGAAAAGCACGAAAGACGTTCTGGCAGAAAAGATCTTTTCCGAGGAAAATTTTGACGCGGAGGGGGTTCCCCCCTTCTAGCCCCCGAGGGAGGGTCGGGCTTCGAGGCAAGGCTGACCCTTCCTTGATGGTTAGACTTTGTGTGTGAACGAGGTGTATGAATGACTTGAAAGCATCTTAAGGGTAGAAGCGACGTAGCTGTCGGATGTTCCAAGCGTTGCTGTAGACCTCGCCTTGACTGTTGGCCAGCTTGTACGTCCCGGGTTTCAGAACTTTGGCGATGACGAATGGCCCTTCCCAGGGAGGCGTGAGCTTGTGCCGCCCTCGGGCGTCTTGTCGCAGCCGAAGCACCAAGTCACCCACCTGGAGGTCTCGGGACCGAACCCCTCGGGCGTGGTAGCGTCGCAGGGACTGCTGATACCGCGCCGAGTGTAGTAAGGCCATGTCCCGAGCCTCTTCCAGCTGGTCCAGTGAGTCTTCTCGGTTAGCTCGATTGCTTTGGTCGTCGTAAGCCCTCGTCCTCGGGGAACCGTATTCTAAGTCTGTGGGCAAGATGGCCTCGACCCCATAGACTAGAAAGAACGGTGTGAAGCCCGTGGCTCGGCTCGGCGTTGTCCTCAGACTCTAGACCACCGATGGGAGCTCCTTCATCCAACGCTTGCCGAACTTGTTGAGGTCGTTGTAGATCCGCGGCTTGAGTCCTTGCAAAATCATGCCGTTGGCACGCTCTACTTGCCCATTCGTCATGGGATGAGCCACGGCGGCCCAGTCCACCCGGATGTGGTGATCCTCGCAGAAGTCCAGGAACTTTCTGCCGGTGAACTGGGTGCCGTTGTCGGTGATGATGGAGTTTGGGACCCCAAAGCAATGGATGATGTTGGTGAAGAACGCCACCGCCTGTTCGGATCTAATGCTGTTTAGGGGTCGGACCTCGATCCACTTGGAGAATTTGTCGATGGTGACCAGCAGGTGCGTGTAGCCCCCGGGTGCCTTCTGCAAGGGGCCGACGAGGTCCAGACCCCACACAGCAAACGGCCAGGTGATGGGTATTGTCTGCAGAGCCTGAGCGGGTAGGTGGGTCTGCCTTGCGTAGAATTGACACCCCTGGCAGGTGCGGACAATTCTAGTGGCATCGGCCACCGCGGTCGGCCAGTAGAAACCTTGTCGGAAGGCGTTTCCAACAAGGGCTCGGGGCGCCGCGTGATGACTGCAAGCCCCCGAGTGTATTTCTTGTAAGAGCTCCTAACCTTCGACAATGGATATGCATCGCTGGAGGATGCCTGAGGGGCTGCGGTGGTAGAGCTCCTTCCCGTCCCCCAGCAAGACGAACGACTTGGCGCACCGCACCAACCACCGAGCTTCGGCTCGGTCGAGGGGTAGCTCTCCTCGGTGGAGATATTGCAGGTATGGGGTCTGCCAGTTTCGATTAGGCGTGACCCCGCTCCGCTCCTCCTCGACGCGCAGTGCCTCACCCTCGGGGGCCGAGGGTGCCTCGGGCTGAGCCGAGGCCTTCTCGGGCTCGGGCGCGTCGTCGGTCTTGATGGAGGTTCGATGTAGGTCTCGAGAGAAGACGTCCGGGGGAACCGTTGTCCGCCCCGAGGCTATCTTAGCCAGCTCGTCCGCAGTCTCATTGTATCGTCGGGTGATGTGGTTGAGCTCAAGCCCGTAGAACTTGTCCTCTAGGCGCCAAACCTCATCGCAGTAGGCTTCCATCTTCGGGTCGTGGCAGTGGGAGTTCTTCATGACTTGGTCAATGATGAGCTGCGAGTCACCGCGAGCGTCGAGGTGTCGGACCCCTAGCTCGATGGCGATGCGCAACCCGTTGACCAGAGCCTCGTACTCGGCCACATTGTTGGACGTCGGGAAGTGGAGGCGTAGCACGTAGCGTAGGTGCTTCTCGAGGGGCGAGATGAAGAGCAGGCCCGCGCCTGCCCCTGTCTTCATCAGCGACCCGTCGAAAAACATGGTCCAGAGTTCCGGTTGGGTCGGAGCTTTTGGGAGCTGTGTATCGACCCATTCAGCCACAAAGTCTGCCAAGACTTGGGACTTGATGGCCTTCCGAGGGGCGAACTAGATTGTCTCGCCCATGATTTCCACTGCCCACTTTGCAATCCTACCCGAGGCCTCTCGGCACTGGATGATCTCCCCCAGGGGGAAGGATGACACCACAGTCACCGGATGAGACTCGAAGTAGTGTCGCAACTTCCGTCGCGTCAGGATCACCGCGTACAGCAACTTCTAAATTTGTGGGTAGCGGATCTTGGTCTCGGACAGTACCTCACTGATGAAGTAGACTGGCCTCTGGACGGGCAATGCATGCCCCTCTTCTTGTCTCTCAACCACGATCGCGGCGCTGACCACCTGAGTGGTAGCGGCGACGTAGATCAAGAGGGCTTCTCCAGCAGCGGGGGGCACCAAGATAGGCGCGTTCGTGAGGAGAGCCTTCAGGTTCCCGAGGGCTTCCTCGGCCTCAGGGGTCCAAGTGAAGCACTCGGCCTTTCTTAAGAGGCGGTACAGAGGCAGGCCTCTTTCGCCGAGGCGCGAGATGAAATGGCTCAGAGCCGCAAGGCATCCCGTGACCCTCTGTACGCCTTTCAAGTCCTTGATGGGCCCCATGTTGGTGATGGCCGCGATTTTCTCCGGGTTGGCCTCGATGCCCCGCTCGAAGACGATGAACCCCAAGAGCATGCCTCGGGGGACTCCGAAGACGCACTTCTCAGGATTGAGTTTTACGCCTTTCGCCTTGAGACACTGGAATGTCGCTTCAAGGTCGGAAAGGAGGTCGGAGGCTTTCCTCGTCTTGACTACGATGTCATCGACGTAAGCCTCGACCGTTTGACCAATATGTTCGCCGAACACGTGGTTCATGCACCTTTGGTATGTCGCACCCGCATTCCTCAAACCAAACGGCATGGTAACATAGCAGTACATGCCGAAAGGTGTGATGAAAGAAGTCATGAGCTGGTCGGACTCTTTCATTCTGATTTGGTGATACCCTGAGTAGGCATCGAGGAAAGACAGGGTTTCGCACCCAGCAGTGGAATCCACGATTTGATCGATGCGAGGTAGAGGGTAGGGAACTTTTGGACATGCTTTGTTTAGACCAGTGTAGTCTATACACATCCGCCATTTCCCTCCTTTCTTTCTCACAAGCACAGGGTTGGCGAGCCATTCGGGATGGAATACCTCTTTGATGAACCCCGCCGCCATTAGCTTGTGGATCTCCTCGCTTATGGCTCTACGTTTTTCTTCGTCGAATCGGCGAAGAGGCTGCTTCACGGGTTGGGCTCCAGCTCGGATATCCAGTGAGTGCTCGGCGACATCCCTCGGTATGCCGGGCATGTCCGAGGGACTCCACGCGAAAACGTTAGCGTTTGCGCGGAGAAAGTCGACGAGCACTGCTTCCTATTTGGGATCGAGCTCGGAGCCGATCCGGATCTGCTTGGAGGCGTCGTTGCTAGAGTCGAGAGGGACAGACTTAACCCTCTCCGCTGGCTCGAAGTTGCCGGCATGGCACTTCACGTCTGGTGCCTCCTTGGAGAGGCTCTCCAGGTCGACAATGAGGGCCTCGGATTCGGCGAGGGCCTCGGCGTACTCCACGCACTCCACGTCGCATTCGTACGCGTGTCGGTATGTGGGGCCGACGGTGATGACCCCGTTGGGGCCCGACATCTTGAGCTTGAGGTAGGTGTAGTTGGGGACGGCCATGAACTTGGCGTAGCATGGCCTCCCTAGCACTGCGTGGTAGGTTCCTCGGAACCCGACCACCTCGAATGTGAGGGTTTCCCTTCAGAAGTTGGAGGGAGTCCCGAAGCAGACGGGTAGATCGAGTTGTCCGAGGGGCTGGACGCGTTTCCCGGGGATGATCCCGTGGAAAGGCACCGCGCCCACCCTGACCGAGGGTAGATCGATCCGCAAGAGCCCGAGGGTCTCGGCGTAGATGATGTTGAGGCTGCTGCCTCCGTCCATGAGGACCTTGGTGAGCCTGACGTTGCCGATGACGGGGTCGACAACGAGCGGGTATTTCCCCGGACTCGGCACGCGGTCGGGGTGGTCGCCCTGGTCGAAGGTGACGGGCTTGTCGGACCAATCTAGGTAGACTGGCGCCGTCACCTTTACCGAGCAGACCTCCCGACGCTCTTGCTTGCGGTGCCGAGCCGAGGCGTTCGC
This sequence comes from Zea luxurians, assembly GCA_029449295.1. NCBI lineage: Eukaryota > Viridiplantae > Streptophyta > Magnoliopsida > Poales > Poaceae > Zea > Zea luxurians. The sequence continues at coordinate 2,149,508 of JAOPSE010000005.1, read as the reverse complement.
CACTTGCCCACCGTAGATCATGAAGCAGTCGTGGACCTCGGGGAACTCTCCTGCCTTGCGATCCTCCTTATCGTCGTCGTGGGCCCTGCCACCTTCCGCAGGTGGCCCGGCCTTGTGAAAGTGGCGTCGAAGCATGGCGCATTCCTCAAGGGTGTGCTTGACGGGCCCCTGATGATAGGGGCACGACTCCTTGAGCATCTTGTCGAGGAGATTGGCGCCTCCGGGAGGTTCCGAGGGTTCTTGTACTCAGCGGCGGCGACAAGGTCCGCGTCGGCAGTGTCGCGATTCGCTTGCGACTTCTTCTTGCCTTTCTTCTTGGTGCCGCGCTGAGTGGACGCCTCGGGGACATCTTCCGGCTGGCGGCCCTGGGGCTGCTTGTCCTTTTGGAAGATGGCCTCAACCGCCTCCTGGCCAAAGGCGAACTTGGTGGCGATGTCCATCAGCTCGCTTGCCCTGGTGGGGGTCTTGCGACCCAGCTTGCTCACCAGGTCGCGACAGGTGGTGCCGGTGAGGAACGCGCCGATGACATCCGAGTCGGTGACGTTGGGCAGCTCGGTGCGCTGCTTCGAGAACCGTCGGATGTAGTCCCGGAGAGACTCTCCCGGCTGCTGGCGGCAGCTTCAGAGATCCCAGGAGTTCCCAGGGCGCACGTACGTGCCCTGGAAGTTGCCGGCGAAGGCTTGGACCAGGTCGTCCCAGTTGGAGATCTGCCCCGGAGGCAAATGCTCCAGCCAGGCTCGAGCGGTGTCGGAGAGGAACAGGGGGAGGTTGCGGATAATGAGGTTGTCATCGTCCGTTCCACCCAGGTGGCAGGCCAGCCGGTAGTCCGTGAGCCACAGTTCCGGCCTCATCTCCCCTGAGTACTTTGTGATAGTAGTCGGGGTTCGGAACCGGTTCGGGAACGGCGCCCGTCGTATGGCCTGGCTGAAAGCCTGCAGACCGGGTGGTTCGGGCGAGGGACTCTGATCCTCCCCGCTGTCGTAGCGTCCTCCACGCCTGGGTGGTAGCCTCGGCGCACCTTCTCGTCGAGGTGGGCTCGACGGTTGCGGTGATGGTGCTCGTTGCCGAGGCGACTCGGGGCCGCAGGCGCTGTGTTGCGCGTGCGCCCGGTGTGGACCGAGGCTTCCCGCATGAATCGGGAAGTCGAGGCGCGATGCTTCGAGGGGTACCCCTACCTTCGGGAGGCAGAGCTTTCAGCCCGTCGGACCGCGGCATCCTTCAGGAGATTCTTGAGCTCTGCCTAGATACGCCGCCCCTCGGTGGTTGATGGCTCCGGCATCACGCAGAGAAGTATTGCCGCTGTAGCCAGGTTCTGGCCGACCCCACTGGAAGCCGGTGGCGGCCTTGCCCTGACATCGCCGGTGATGCGGTGCTGGATGCCCTGGGGTAGATGACGCGCTTCTCCGACCGGAGGTTGGCCTGCCCATTCCTGCCCGATGTCTCGGCGGAACGGCTCAAGTGTTCCTGCTCCCTCGTCGAGCCTGGCCTGCATCTCGCGGATTTGTTCGAGCTGTGCGTCCTGACCCCCCGCAGGGACTGGGACCACAGCTAGCTCCCGAAGGATGTCAACGCGAGGCGCAGGCCTAGGGGATCACCGTTCTCCGGTATACCAAGATGGTTGCCTTCGCCGGGACCCCCTAGATCGACGTGGAAACATTCACGACTCGGGCCGCAGTCCTCGTCGTCGAAGCAGCGGCTACCGTCGGAACAATCGGAAAGGCAGTAGTCGCATGCGGTCATGAAGTCCCGCATGGCACTGTGGTTACCAAGTCCGGAGAAATCCCAACAAAAGTCGGGCTCGTCATCTTCCTCGGAACCCGAGGGCCCGTAGGTCGAGACGGCTGTCAGCCGGTCCTATGGTGACCGCATACCGTACCCTGGAGGGTTTGGACTCGCCTCTATGAAAGCGTCCACCGAAGCGAAGTCGCTTGGTGGGTCGAGGCTGAATCCAAAAGGCACGAGATGGGAATCGGTCGGTACCTCTTGGTCGACCGGCGGTGACGAAGTCACGTCAGGGGCAGACAGCATCGTCGTCTCAGGTACGAGGGTGATGCCCAGCAAGTCCTTTGCGAGCATGCTGGCGTCGTCCGTCCGCTTGGAGTTGGCGTGTTGCGGGGAAACGACGTTCGTCTTCGTCTCAGATGCGAGGTCGATGCCCGACGTGTCCCCCGTTGGGGTGCCGGTGCCGTCAACTCGCTCGACAGCCGACGAGGTGCCGCATCCTACTTGGCCTTGGTTGCCCCGCCTCCTCCTCCGTCGGCGGGGAGGCGACGGGACAAACCCGAATGTTGTTCTTCCGCCACGTGGGGAAGACGTCGTCGATTCCGTCGCTGGCGGGCGGGTTGTCGGCCGTCATTGTCGCTGTCGCGCGGCGGGGGAAGGAGTATCATGTCGTAGCTGCCGTCGAGGGACATGAACTCAAGACTCCCGAAACGGAGCATCGTCCCGGGCTAGAAAGGTTGCTGGAGACTACCCATCTGGAGCTTGACGGGAAGTTGTTCGTCAACACGCAGCAGGCCCCTACCTGGCGCGCCAACTGTCGGCGTTTCGACCCCGGGCGGTCCCTAGACCGACGAGTAAATTGTCGCCGCGTGCCCCAGCCCAGATGGGTCGGCGCGAGACGGAGCACGAAGGGGGGAAAAACCGGAGGGAGTCAGGCGTAAAAGGAGAAACCCGCAACCTTCGTGTTTGTCCCGCGCCCAGGTCGGGTGCGCTTGCAGTAGGGGGTTACAAGCGTCTGCGTGGGAGGGAGCGAGAGGCCTGCACGTGCCGTCCCCTCTTCCCCGCGCGGCCAACCCCCTGTAAGAGGGCCCTGGACCTTCCTTTTATAGGCGTAAGGAGAGGGTCCAGGTGTACAATGGGAGATGTAGCAGTGTGCTAACGTGTCTAGCAGAGAGAAGCTAGTGCCCTAAGTACATGCCGTCGTGGCAGCCGGAGAGGTTTTGGCACCCTGTTCATGAGATGTCGTGGCCGTCGGAGGAGCCCTGGAGCCTGGCGGAAGGACAGCTGTTGGGGCTATCGAGTCCTTGCTGACGTCTCCTTGCTTCCGTAAGGGGGCTGAGCGCCGCCGTCGTCATGGAGCACGCGGGGCGCCATCATTATTTGCTTTGCCGGGGCGAGCCAGATGGGACGCCGGTCTTGTTCCCTGTAGCCAGAGCTAGCTAGGGGTAGGGCAATGATGGCCCCTCCTGCGACGTGGTCGGTCCGAGCCCTGGGTCGGGCAAGGCAGAGGCTCCTCCGAGGTCGAGGTCGAGTCTATCTTCCGAGGTCGAGTCCGAGCCCCTGGGTCGGGCGAGGCGGAGACCGTCGGCTGAGGCCAGGGCCGAGCCCTGGGGTCGGGCGAGGCGGAGTTCGTCGTCTTCCGGGGCCGTGGCCGAGTCCGAGCCCTGGGGTCGGGCGAGACAGAGTTCGTCGTCTTCCGGGGCCGAGGCCGAGTCCGAGCCCTGGGGTCAGGCGAGGCGGAGTTCGTCGTCTTCCGGGGCCGAGGCTGAGTCCGAGCCCTGGGTCGGGCGAGGCGGAGTTCGTCGTCTTCCGGGGCCGAGGCCGAGTCCTGGGGTCGGGCGAGGCGGAGCTTCCTATGGCGCCCGAGGCCGGACTTGGCTGCTGTCAGCCTCACTCTGTCGAGTGGCACAGCAGTCAGAGCGGCGCAGGTGGCGCTGTCCTCTTGTCAGGCCGGTCAGTGGAGCGGCGAAGTGACTGCCGTCATTTCGGCTCTGTTGACTGAAGGGCGCGCGTTAGGATGAGGTGTCAGGCCATCCTTGCATTAAATGCTCCTGCGATACGGTCGGTCGGCGTGGCGATTTGGCCAAGGTTGCTTCTTGGCGAAGGCTGGGCCTCGGGCGAGCCGAAGGTGTGTCTGTTGCTTGAGGGGGCCCTCGGGCGAGACGTAAATCCTTCGGGGTCGGCTGCCCTTGCCCGAGGTTGGGCTCGGGCGAGGCGAGATCATGTCCCTTGAGTGGACCAAGCCTTGACTTAATCGCAACCATCAGGCCTTTGCAGCTTTGTGCTGATGGGGGTTACCAGCTGAGATTAGGAGTCTTAGGGGTACCCCTAATTATGGTCCCCGACAACGCTGCACAACAAGACTCTCATACCTATCGGCGTCGATGGGATCAACGTGGACTTCCTCATTTTCTGCATGGTTAGTGACAATCATAGCATGACTAGTTTCCTCGGAATCACTGGCTGAAGAGTACTCACCATTGTCACATATAAGCAAGGTACGCTTGTTTGGGCAGTCCCGAATCATGTGCCCAAATCCTCTACAACGATGGCACTGAATATCCGGTGTACGTACTGTGGAAGAAACGACGCCTTTGGCAGGGGGCGCCGCTGGCTTGGCCGTCCCTGTGCGCGGTGTAGTGCTAGGCGTAGAAGGTGCAGGGCTGGAAGGAGTTGAGCTGTGTGTTGAACCCCGGCCTGCAAAAGAGTTAGTATATGTCTTTGATCGTTGTCCCTGCACTTCACGTTCAGCTTTGCAAGCATATTCAAACAATGTGGTTATATCAAAATAATCCTTATAATCAAGTATATCCTGAATTTCCCTGTTCAAACCACCACGAAAACGCGCCATAGCAGCGTCATCCGACTCAACCAAACCACAACGAAGCATACCCTTTTGTAACTCCTGGTAATATTCCTCAACAGATTGTGAGCCTTGTTGAAAACGCTGCATTTTGTTAAGCAAATCACAGGCATAATAGGAAGGAACAAATTTATGGCGTATGGCAGTTTTTAATTGGGTCCAAGTAGTGACACTGTTAATGTGAAGTTTTTGTTTATACTCACGCCACCAAATTAAAGCAAAATCAGTAAATTCACTAATGGCAGCCTTCACTTGGCTATTAGCAGGAATATCATGGCATGAAAATTTCTGTTCTACCTCCAATTCCCAATCAAGATATGCAGCAGGATCATATTTACCATTAAAAGATGGAATTTTAAATTTAAGCTTAGCAAATAAGTCATTAGGGGGTTGACGAACCACATGGCATGCACAACCACGGCGATCTCCATCGTCCTGCTCAGTGTCACCGCCATAGTCCTGCTCCATCTTTGTGGTCAACGCATCAAGGCGTGCTAGGATGGTGTCGAGTGTGGTGCGAGTCACCGTTTGAGCAAGGTCAAGCTGGTTAAAACGCGCGGTCGTCGAAGTGACCATTGAATCAAGCCGTTCATGCATCGTCCTAATGTCAGTAGCAAGTCCATCAACTTGTCCCCTTACTTCCTGCAACTGGACATCCACCGTGTCGTGTGCTCCTGCCATAGTTAGCGCAAACACCAAAACACCAAAATGAGAAAAACCGACGACAACAGGGGAATGGTGGTGACAACTCGCTCAATGGAATGTTGTTATCAAGTTTATATCCGTTCTTACCAAGCTACAGGGATGAACTGCAACCAATAGGTGGAACCGGTGAAAGATTGGATGAGCGATTACCTGAAGAAATAGAAACCTGCTCGTCGTAGAAATATGTGGAGTTCTGGGTAGGCTGCACTCAAGCACGATCAAACAATACTGCAAAGTTGAATTATAGTGCAAAACACGAAACTATATTGCTTGCCACAAGTGCAAAGGACAGGTGGAACCAGCAGAATGGCAGTACCGTAAATATTGTACTAGCGAGGCCAAAAAGGCACTAGTAGGAATCACAAGAGATTTGGTTTTTCTTTTTTGTATGATTTTTTTGATATTTTTCTCAGCACAAGAGGCAACAAAATAGGAGCTACACCAAGTTTCACCTAAAATAGAGATCAGATGTGTTCTACAGAAAAAGAGCAAGTTCTCTGAAAAGCGTGCATGAGCTTTGACGATTTTTTTCTTTATTTTCCTGAATTTTTTTGACAATTTTATCGAAACCAAACAGGCCATAGGCCAGTTTGCCTGGCCTCAGAATGGTATCAACAAGCTCCTGTAAAAATTTTAGATTTTTTGAACAACCGAGCGAAAAGTTATGCCCGGTTTAAGGAAGGTACCTCAAGTTATGTTTAAAATGACCGAGATGAGACAACCGCTTTGTATCCTTTCTCTTTCTTTTTCTTTTTTTTCCTTTTCTTTTTTTTGTTTTTGTTTTTTTGACGTAACCGAAAGAGAAAAACAAGGAAGCGGCGTTGACTCGATTTGTGGCTTGATCAAACGAGAGATGGTGGCGGTGCGCTAGGGTTTGAATGGTGGAAGAAAGAAGGATGGTGAAAAAAAACACAATGCAACCAGCAACAAATGACGCGCAAGCACACAAATTCAACGATGCAGATTATTGAAAGAAAGTGCGAGGCTCAAAAGGATGCTGGGATAAGGTACAAGCTGAATTTTTATGTGGTTTTGTGGACTGTAGGAGAAAAAAACACTCGATAAACTCACTGATCAACCTGGAAATATGATACCACTTGATATAGCTGAAGTGCCCGATCTTTCGGTGTGTGTAGATAATTCCGATTTGGTGGAAGATGACCCTCGCGATCCGACTACGACGAGCAAGCCCAAGGCGCCAATGCAATCGCTGAACCAACTCCCTGTGGTTACCGACCTTGCTGATGCGAGATCAGCCTGATCACGAAGATCGTTTCCTATGCGCGATCGAAGAACATACAAGAAAAAGATGCGAGCAATCTAATTTATTACTCGAGGGTGGAGTTCGGAATACACGAAGACAACGCTGATTTGCGCGTGTTCGAGAGTAGCTAAAGCTAACGTAAAACAAAACTTGCAGAACAAAGGAGGCGCAGCTCCTGAATAAATAGAGAGGGGGGGCAGCCCCTAGGGGCGGCCAACCCTAGGTCATCCACTATGGGCCGCAGTTGGGTTGGTTGTCTATTCTTCTGGGCCCTCATTCTTCAGCAGCATGACGAAGTTAAGATCTCTCGCACGGGCCCGAGTGATTGGCCCAGCTAATGAAGGAAGTGGCGCTTGATGTGGAGGCCCAGCTAATGAGGTTACACCATTGATTGTTACAAAAGGTAAAGGTGAGAAAAGCTCCACAGTCGTTCCTAAGGGGATGCAGAGCTCAATGAAACACCTAGTAAATGTGTAAAAGCTCCGAATTCATTCCTAAAGGAATGCATAGCTCACTGAAAACACCTAGTGAAGGTGTAAAAGCTCCAAAGTTGTTCCTAAGGGAATGCAGAGCACAATAAAAACAACTAGTAAAGGTGTAAAAGCTATTAAGTCGTTACTAAGAGGTTGTAGAGCTCAAATGAAACACCTAGTAAAGGTGACAAGGACTCCAAAGTTGTTTCTATGGGAATGCAGAGTCATGATACAAAAACTTACTTAGACACACCTGTTTTCTTTACCTTTTTACCATCATTATCTTCCACCAAACATCATGCATCATACCATCATTTCATCACCATATCATGCACATCATTATTCATAAATATAAAGCGAAAAGAAGGGGAATTACTCCCCCCATGTACAGGTGAAAAAGGACTCTGAAGCAGTTTCCTAGGGAAGGCGAAGTCAAATCCAAAAGATGAAGGCGGATTTAAATTTGATGACGTCCTTTTGCATCATATATGATTTTTATTATTTTTATATCGTTGTAAAGATTATATAGTGGAGACAGAAGGGTGAAAAAGAGCAAATTATTCTTCTTCGGCGGCTAGGTATTTTCCAAGGCATTATTGACTAAATAAGAACTTCGGCTAAAAGAGCATGAAAAAAGGTTTGGATGCGTGAAAAAAGGTATTTTCCAAGGCATTCTTTACCTTTTTACCATCATTATCTCTACGAAGCGTGAAAAAAGGAAGATCTTTTTTCGCCTTTGGCTCAAAACGGTACGTATACTTATTCCACGCTACATAAAGAAATATCATGGAATCTTTACTTATATAGAATATGCATTTCACACAATTGTTCGTACACATAGCAGACATATACTTAAAAATGTTTTTACAAAAGCTTCTTAGTCTTTGTTCAAAACTTTGTCGTCAGTTTCGTTCAGACCTTTAACAACAACTTCGTCTATTGCCTTATGTACAACCTTGAGTTCAGCAAGTATATCTTTCAATTCTGGATCATTTTCAGGATCGTACGATTCTGGTGGTGGGGAAAGGGCCTCTGTACAAAAATTTATTCATGTCATATATCATAGTTATCATGAAGCTAGAACTCATAGAGCAAAACAGTGTACCTATGAGTTTCTCCAGCTGCAAAGCTTCTTCCACCTTTTTAATCGCTTCGACGGATCAGTGAGCCTGTAAAACCAAAAACAACTTGTTAAAAATACTACACGAAAAATGAAGGATAAGATTTAGTATTCAAAAGGAACCTCTCCGTCACTATCTCTGATAGCTTCATCCGCCATTTCCCTCCCGCCATCAAGCCAGATGTCGGAATAAAATCCCCCACCCAGTGCAACCGCTTAGGACGAAGGGTCTTTGATATCAATAGCCAAAACTTTAAACTCTGATTGAATCACAGATTTTGCGTGCTCACAACCAGCTTTTTCAAGCAGCGATACTGCTCCCCGTGCACCCACACGACACAAAAATCTCCTCGGCCACTGAGAACTTCGTCAAAGGCCTCAACTTCACCTTCTATCCATTTGATTGCTCCTTCGGTGTCACCACGAATGAACTTTTCAACGCTGGAAAAAGCACCACCGCTAGCGAACATACTCTTTAATTTTCCACAACAATGCGCACCAACAAAAAAGCATTGTTCCTTTGATTCCTGGAGCTCATCAACATTTTTCTTGACTCTATTGCATTCAGCTTCGACTATTTCGCGCTTCGCTTTTTCAACTTCAAATTTTTCATTTACTTTCAATTTCATTATCTCAGATTTGTGAGACTCAGCTTGTGTCCTCAATAGAGACTCGAGCTCAGCAATGCATTTTGCACTAGCTTTCTTCTCATCTTCCAGTTTCGAAACTTTTGTATTTTGCCCTTCAGAAAATTTTTCAAGTTCAGCACAATTTTCCTTTAACTTACTAACCAGAGAAATTAAAATATTATCTTTCTCTTCAGCTTGTCGCCAAGGGTCGATGACCTCTAATTGTAAGTTCCCAAAGGCTATCCGAGTACTTTCATCATCGGTGTCCTTCTGAGCCTTTAAAGCTTTACTCAGAATAAGTCTCTGATAATGGAAAAATAAAGAGAAAATAAATAACACAACAAACGCCTGAGTTGTTGTGATAAAAGGGGGAGAGGAATGTATTCTAACCTTCAAATTATTGTATGCTAGACACTCCACAAGATGGTTCTTAAGCATAGCAGATAATCCAAGTTAAAGCTTTGGATAGCACATCTTATCCATCATCTCGTGGCAAACTTCAAATCATTCTGCTATCTGGTAGGCAATATAGATAGTCATCCTCATCATTGCCTCCATACACAAGAGAGCCCGGAGGATACTATAAATCTTCGGCATAGTGCTGAACTTCAGCAATTTGCTCATTAGTTAATTTTCCACCCGAAGCATGGCGAATAATGTATTCATGGGTTGTGAGTGGCCCTTCTTCGGGTGCTAACGAGCCCTTTTTCTCTTTCAAACCTTTAGCTTTAGAAGATTCAACTTTATCTTGTTCTTTTTTCCCTGCAGCGTCTGTTATTAAATAAGTCTTCGAAGATCTGGCTTTGTCTATATCAAGAGAAGCCTCTGCACTAGTAGCCACTTTTAGTTTAGTAATCACATTTTTGGTAATCTTCGGCACTGCGGGAGAAGCCATCTTTGCAGGCCTCAGAACAACCTTCAGCACATTGGTCATTCTTTTTCCCTTTCGAGGGGTTCTTTTGCGGCAGATGCTAGCTTCGGCTGTTCCTACGCACTACTCGACACCTTCCGCTCCATGGTGGCCAGGGGTATTTCATCCTGAGTTGGAATTTCAGTCACTCCCTCCTCTTTGTCTTTTTCCATTTCCTATATTTGATATTCAAAAATAAAATAAACATCTCAATAAAAATTAAGCCAAATAAAGTAAAAACTCAAGGTCTGGTACCTTCGGGGACATAGCCGTCGACTCATCCGGCTTGATAGCCGAGAATACAGGTATTACTGCTGCCCTTTCGGTATAGTTCGATTTCGGCCGATTTGCTAGAACTTTCACCCTTTTTTTCTTCGGAGCACTCGAAGGGGGTTTTAAAGCATTTTTTCTCTTTTGACATTTCCTTCGCGCAGGAAAACAGTAGTCAGGATAAAAGAACCGTTAACGTCGAACACCCTGTTTAACCTTCCCTTTCCTCGGGCACCAAAAGCAATATTTATAGCTTCATCTTCAGCCTTCGTATAAGCCCCCAACATTTCATCACAAGTTTCCTCAATAGGTTGAAGCCATTCGTTATCAGGTTCACCAAACTAATTTCTGTATCGATATATATATTTCAGATATGTTAAAAAACCTTTTCCGGCACTTTGAATTGAACCAGCATCAACCTCCTTCGACATTTCCCATTCATTGACAAGGGGCCATACTTTGAAAGTTATGTGCTCCTGAACAAAATGTCTGGTGCAAATGTAGCTGCATACGACGTTAAACGCTACCAGGCAGGCTTGGGCTTTATGGCGGAACCTCCCAAGATATTAGGCCTAACTGCTTGAAAAAAATTGTTCACCAATGTAAGGGATTCAACTTTGTCATAAGGATCCTAGTCATTCACTCAATGGATCAAGCACAAAATGGCTCCAAAGTTAGACCCATACCACTATCGGTCTAGGTTAAGAACTTCCCCTCAACTGACAGCCTCACTTCTAGGGCACTTTTCTCCAAGTTTCATATCGTTTTGGGGCTAGATCACTTAATCAAATTTGTACTACTATAGTAGCTCTACAACTTTGCCATAATGACTTATAGCAAACCCTTCATGGATCAAGATACAGAAGTCCAAAGTTGGCTCATTCCAATATTTTTCAGATTTCATGGTTAGGGTGACTCAAACTTTTGCAAATTACTCCAAGTTGCTTATCTTTTGTTTCTATATCACTTTTATGTATAAACTTTTGACTAAAAGTGCATAGAACATGAAATCACCCTATAGGACACTATTTAGGGTTTTAGGGTTCCAAATTAGGGGTTTGAGTGTTCTAGGGTACAAGTGGCACTTGAGCTATCTAAGTTTAACCTTCCTAGAACATTTCTACTAACTTGTTGAGACCATCCTTTAGTGCTCATCTCACGAGTGCACATGCTTCTATTCCTTGGGGAGAGACACTCCTATCTAGGGTCAAGGGCTTCTTTGACCAAGTCAGAGCATCACATCACATGTTTGTGTTGAAATTTTAACCTAGTGGATGCATCCTAGGTGTATCATACATAACGAAATGCCAATGCATGTGATGTCATGCCAAAGTTTTAGTTCTCGTAACACAAGAGGTGTTACATCCTTCCCCCTTAAAAGAATCTTGTCCCGAGATTTAAGGCTCCAGGGTAAGTAATGGAAAAGGAAACGCGTCACAACTTTATTTCCTATTTTCTCTTACAGAGCAAGACGTGAGTGTGGGGGTTTGTTCTAGATTTACAACAAAGTGCATAAACCCTAAAGGTTACAAGAGGCTAATAACTTAGGAAAATGCTTTTCTAAGAACTCTTCAGACTCCCAAGTAGCTTCTTCTTCTGTGTGTTGGTTCCAGTGTACTTTGTAAAACTTGAGAGTCATTTTTCTTGTAACTCGGTCTTTCTGATCCAAAACTCGGATGGGATATTCCGAATAGCTTAAGTCTGGTTCCAAATTAACATCAGAAAAATCCATAGTTTGATCAGAAATCCAAAGACACTTCTTTGATTGGGATACGTGGAACACATTATGTACAACAGACAGTGATTCTGGTAGCCAAAGTCTGTACGCAACCTACCCACATAGTTCAAGAATAGGGAACGAGCCAATGTATTGGGGTGCTGACTTTCCGTTAACCCTGAATCGACTAACACCCTTCATCGGTGATACTTTCAAGTACACATGATCTTCGACTTGAAAAATTAATGATCGACATCGTTTATCCGCATAATTCTTCTGTCGTTCTTGAGCTTCTCTCAAGTTATGTCTTATGCGGTGGACCTTTTCTTCCGTTTCTTTAACTAAATCAGGCCTAAAAACCACCGTTCCCGAGGTTCTAACGAATTCAAGGGTGCTCTACATCGCCGTTCGTATAGAGCTTCAAATGGTGCATTTTAATACTCTCTTGGTAACTATTATTATAAGAAAATTCTGCCAAGAGTAGACAATCATCCCACTTTTGTGGAAACTCCAAGAGACACGCTCATAGCATATCTTCCAGTATTTGATTTAGTCTTTCTGTTTGTCTGCTCGTCTGAGGATGATAGGCCGAACTATGGAGCAATTTCGTGTCCAAAGATTTATGTAACTCTTCCCAAAATTTGGATACCAATTGCGGTCCACGGTCTGACACCCAGTGCAAACTCAGGATACGCGCAATATAGAGTTCTGCATACGTAATCACTGGATACTTCACCTTGATGGGAAGAAAATGAGCAGTCTTTGTAAGCCGATCCACTACAACCCAAATAGAGTCATATCCCTTAGACGTTTTGGGTAATCCAACAACAAAATCCATGCTTATGTCCTCCCACTTCCATGTTGGGATAGGCAATGACTGCAGAGGTCCAGCAGTTTTCATATGCACTGCCTTGACTCGTCTACAAATATCACATTTTGCCACATAGCGAGCGATTTCTGTCTTCATCTTAGTCTACCAATAATGTCGTTTCAAATCTTGGTACATCTTAGTACTTCCAGGATGAATATAATACCGACTAAGATGGGCTTCATCCAAGATTTGTTGATGGAGTTCAGCAGCCTTAGGTACCACTATGCGGTCTTTAAACCATAACACTCCTTAGTCATCCTTCTTAAAACAAGTAGCATTGTCGGCTTCCATTTTCTCTTGGATATGCTTCATACCCTTATCAACCCTTTGAGCATCAATAATCCTTTGTTGAATAACTGATTCAAGCTTCAAATGCATCAAGGCTGCTTGTTGCACTATTCCTAGATTTAGTCTTTCCATTTCCTGACATAAGGCAGTGTCAGGCAATCCCACAGTGAGGCAATGTCAAAATGCTTTACGACTTAAAGCATCAGCCACCACATTAGCTTTTCCTCGATGATAGTGAATCTCTAGGTCATAGTCCTTGATTAGCTCGAGCCATCTTCTCCGTCTCATATTTAACTCTGACTGGGTAAAGATGTACTTTAAACTCTTATGATCAGTATACATATCACATACATTTCCCAATAGATAATGACACCATATTTTAAGGACATGAACCACTGCGGCCAATTCCAAATCGTGTGTAGGGTAATGTTCCTCATGTCGACGCAGCTGTCTTGAGGCATAAGCAATCACTCGGCCTTCTTGCATCAGAACACATCCAAGCCCAATGCCTGATGCATCGCAATATACATCAAACGGCTTCTTAATATTCGGTTAAGCCAAAACTGGTGCAGTGGTTAGTTATGTTTTCAACTGCTCAAAGGCCTCATTACACATGGGAGACCAATTAAACTTAACATCATTCTTCAACAGCTTTGTGATAGGTTTAACAATCTTGGAGAAATCCAGGATAAACCTAAGGTAGTAACCAACTAGTACAAGGAAGCTTCTAACCTGATGACTATGGTAGGAGATTTCTATTCCAGAATATCCTTAACCTTGCTGGGCTCAATCGCAATCCCTTTAGCGGATAAAATATGCCCAAAAAATTGGATTTTCTCCAACCAAAACACGCACTTGCTGAATTTAGCATAAAGTTGATGTTCTCTTAAGCGCGTTGAAACAATTCGCAAATGTTCTGCATGCTCCTCCTTATTCTTGGAATATATCAGAATATCATCGATAAAGACAACCACAAATTTGTCTAATTTGGTCATGAATATCGAATTCATTAAGTATGTGAAATGGGCTAGAGCATTTGTTAATCCAAAGGACATAACCAAATAATCGAAGAATCCATATCGAGTTGTGAAAGCTGTCTTGGGTATATCCTCAGGTCGAATTCTTATCTGATGATAGCCCAATCTGAGATCAATTTTCGAAAATACTCGGGCTCCAGTAAGTTGATCGAATAAAAGATCGATCTTGGGAAGGGGATACTTGTTTTTAATGGTAACTTCATTAAGGGGTCGGTAGTCCACACACATTCGTAGGGTTTGATCCTTCTTCTTAACGAAGATGGCTGTACATCCCCATGGCGATGAACTCGGTCTGATAAATCCCTTCTCCAACAAGTCTTGTAATTGCGTCTTTAGTTCTTCCAATTCATTAGGAGGCATACGGTACGATCTTCTAGAAATAGGAGCCGTACCCAATTTCAAATCAATCACAAACTCTACGTCCCTTTCAGGAGGTAATCTAGGCAAGTCTTCAGGAAATACATCTAGAAATTCACACACAACCGGGATGTCTTGTATCTCTTGCACAGCTTCAAAAACTTGTCCAGATGCTTTGACTGAGATAGATACAAGGATAGATAATCTGACTTCTTCTTGTCCATGACTTAGCTGAATAGTCCTTTGATCGGCATTAATAATAGCCTTATTCCGGGCTAACCAATTCATGCCTAGAATCACATCTACGTCTTGACCCTCTATAACTATCATATTGGTGGGGAAATCATATCCGGCTAAATTCATGGGTACGTGGAAGACTACTTCCTTAGTAAAAATTTGACCCCCAGGTGATTGAATAACAAGACCCTTCTTTGACTCAACACTAGGTATGCAATGCTTCTTAACAAAAGCCTTGCTCATGAAAGTATTTGATGCACCCGAATCGAAAAGAATGACGACGGGATGATTGGCAATGGAAAACATACCCATCATCACAGGCTCTCCTTCCGGGGTGGTAGCCACTTGAGTATAGTAGACCCATCCAGTTTTCCTTTCACCTTTGCCGGCCTAAGTGCTTGCCACATTTCCGTAGCCTTGAGATGTGCTTCAAGAAGCCTTTTGGAAGTTTGATTTATTTTGCTTCGGATAGGGACAATCCTTGATGAAATGCCCAGACTTCCCACAGTTGAAGCAGCTGTTAGATGAACTGGGTAAGGCTAGGAAATGAGTACCAGGGGCACTTGGCTGATTGCTTGGAATAGGGGCAGTAGTGGGATGGATGAAAACTGGTTGCCTGAAATGATAGGCATGTGGACGGGGAAAAAGTGATTTGGGTTTAAGGGACAGATCACCAACCTTGACCGCTTCTTGGATCCTTGAGAGGATCCTTCACCCCCTTCATGCCCAAATCTTTTTGTCTTTCCCTGCCACAAATTCTTGGCCTCCACCAAAAGTGTTGTGCTCACGACCCTGCTGTAAGTGAGATCTAGACAAGTGGCCATCTTCCGATGTAGTCGATCATTCAGACCTTTCATGAAGCAATTCTTATTTTACAGGTCCATATGAACTTGCTCTATAGCATACTGGGAGAGATGGTTGAATTTGGCAAGGTATTGCATCACTGAGTCTCCTCCTTGCTTTAAGCGAACAAACTCTTCCAGTTTCATCTGCAGAACACCATCGGGAATGTAATGTTCCCTGAACGCTTGCTTGAACTCTGCTCACGTAACAAGATGT
The DNA here is from genome assembly GCA_029449295.1 of Zea luxurians. NCBI lineage: Eukaryota > Viridiplantae > Streptophyta > Magnoliopsida > Poales > Poaceae > Zea > Zea luxurians. Next base: position 2,133,986 of record JAOPSE010000005.1, on the reverse strand, counting down.
CCCTTAGGTTGAACAGCTACAAAGTTTGCCCACCAGGTACTAGCAGGCCTCTCAGTTGCTGGGCAGCAAACAGGGGCTTCTTGGTCTATGTGCACCGAATCAGTCCAAATTTTTGCTCCATAACCCGAATCCATTCGTCTGCCTAATGCTAGCTTGAATTCCTCCCAAGTGATCTGATGTCCTAGCCCATTGAACTGCTACAAAATTTGCCCACCAAGTACTAGCAGGCCCTCTCAGCTGTTGTGCAGCAAATAGTGGCTTCTGTGTCTCTGTGCAGCAAATCAGCCCAAACTTCTGTTCCATGACTCTTGCCCACTCATCAGCTTCTAGAGGTGCTTCTGCTTTGATGAAGAGCAGGGGTCGAGTCTCAGAGAATTCTGAATATGTAGTATCACGCAATCCTTGGGGAGGAGCTCTGCCTCCGTGTTGTTGGAACTGATTGCCCACCATCTCATGCAAGAAGCGTGTATTATCTGTCGTGGCATTGACTAGGGCACCGATAGCCTCGGCTAAAGTCGGTGGTACTGGTGGCGGGTTGGGACTATCTTCCCGACCATGAGATGTCCCCGCACCATCATTTGCGCGAGTCCGTGATGGCATCTGATGCAAAGAAACATTTGGTAAAAAATATAACATGCCAGCACACACCATCGTATTACATTACCAAAATGTAATAATTATACAGACTCCAGCGTACAACTTGACTTCATTTCTTATTTTACATAAGTATAATATCTAAAGTACACTATTCTAGTCTTCGTCATCCTTAGTTGCTTCATTTCTTGCTGCAGGAGACCGTTCGTCAGCAAGGTTCATGGAAGGAGGAGGCCTAAAAAGGTCCAACTCCCCATTAGGTCCTTCATTTGCTGTTCCTGAAGGTCCGGCTCCCATTGCAGCAGCGTCGGAAGGCACGTCCGGGTGCAGTCGAGCATACAGTACATGTACTTCTTCGTGTAAAGTATTACCGTACACTTGCAGGCTGTCGAGGGCCGCACTAAGCTCTGCCACACGAGCTCGAGCTTTTGCTTCGCGGTCCCAAGCGATCGAACGCGAGTTGACGGCCCAATCAATGGCCGAATCCCGTTCAGATATCTCATATTGCAAGCAGCTGACGTCAGCTGACAATTCAACTATACGCTGGCTGTCCTGCGCCCATGCCCTATTCTAATGACGTAGCTCTGACCGAAGTTGTTCCACCATGGCTTCCAGGTCTCCAATTGGGTCATTGCTGCCACTACTACTCCCTTCATGTCTGGGGGCTAGCTGATGACGAGGCATGCCAAGAGGTCCAGTAGATTTGCGTGCTGTTTTCCTTGTACGTGCCATGTCTCCATTAGAGGGGAAGATTGATTAGTACATTCTTAACATGATGCATGCATATTCTAATAATTATGGAATCAACCTTCGTTGATCCCCAACTTCCTATACATTGCACTCTATTACGCTGACCTTACAAGATAAGGGACTACTAGAAAGTGGCAAGGTAAGAATGAAAGAATATTTCTAGGTGAGTATTTGAAAATTCTTTTGAAGTGCTACGTAATATCTGGAGAGATGGACCAGCTATGACGGAACCTCCCAAGGTATTAGGCCCACCTACAGTTGTCCTTGTCCTAAGGACCTTGGACAACCCTGTAGATGCACTTTATCACTTGACAAATTCGGTAACTGTATTCTCATCAATTCGCCCAAGAGCGCTTCACCCATCACGCAGATATTACATCACATCGGAGGAAAGAATATGCGAAAGCAGATTACAATAATTTAATTTACATTCATCAAATATAGAGGAAGAGTATTATTATTATTACAATACCATGGTACTTATGAGTGCATAAAGTATTATTATTACAGACCCGGGAGGCAAAACACCCTCCCACACAAAAGTATATTTTTTAAGTGGGAGGCCAACATCCTCTAGCAATAGACTTCACTGCAGGGGCTCATCCTTGGGTAGCACCTTTGAACAAAAACAACAAAAGTTTGTTGTTTCCTCACCTACAACAACATGGGTTCGAAAACCCTGAGTATGGAGTGTACTTTCACAAGTCTTACCTGACAAAAGAAAAGACTCTCAAGGATATGCTGGCTTGAGGGAGTCAAGGTAAGGCTTGATCAAGAACCAAAGACTCTGTTTGCAGAAATGCTTACTAATAGTGGATCCTTAAAAATTTAGTTTTATTGTCAAGTTAAGTCATTACCTGAATCTAGATTTCTTTCTACCCTAGTTCAAGCACTTGGCCTGCACTAGCTGTCTTTTATCACCCTTTTTCTTTACTGGATTCCTACGTGTAGGGCAGTGACCAAGTCTTCATATCCGAGAAGTAACAGCGATCCGAATCGATTAATACCCAGCTGAGGATCTCCAACCACACGACATATGTAGCACTTAACCCTTGCATATATCAACTCGCCATCAGGTTTCTTATGACCAGACCGGGTTCACGACAACCGAGAGCACAGATACACCACCGTCCAGCCTCTTGCCACGGAGGGTACATGCTACTCTCATCATCTCTCCACTCCCATTGCGTGTTGGCCTTTCTGGTATTAGTCTGTCCGAGGCAAAGCTTACCCATGACGAGGCATGTGGCCAGTTAAAAGGTCCTCAATCATCAAGCCTACATCGACACGGTCCTTAATCGACTCAGGCGGAGACACTACACCGAGACTCTCTTCTCGTGCAAGTCACCCACCCGGTCTTTGGTTTATCATTTAAAATCCCAAAGTTTGGTACCTGGCAGAGGTACATCTTGTTTGATGTTGAACCCATCATGGCCATGATGGAACCACCATCAAGTTTTATTTTTGAAAACATCTCATTCCATCTGAAGCATCATCCTTTGTTAAAAACAAAACATTTTTGTTTTCTAAAGCAAGACTAAGCATCAGAACAGGTAATCAAGGAAGGATAAACAGTTCCAAGGAAGGAAATGCAGCAATTGGCTTAACACCCAACTCCTATCACCTAATGCATCATTCAAGTGACAAAGAGTTTAAAATCACAAGGAAAGGTAAATGCACCGGGGCTTGCCTTGTGTTGTACGGGATTCGAGATTTGTTCCACAGATATCAAAATAAAAACAGTTCCCGGCAGGTGGAGTTTCAATTGGTGGTGCAGTCTCTTCTTCAACACTTACTTCTTCTTTGTTTTAGGAGTTATTTAATAATTTCTAATATTCCAAAATTCTAGGTTTAGGCCCTTTTAAATACTAAATAATTCATGGTTGGGGCTAAAAATCTAGGAACTATTTTTATTAAATACTAGAGGAATTTAGAAATCTAGTAAAATTGGTCTCATATTTTTAGTATTTTTCTAGAATTTTCTATAAATTCCCTAATCTGTCAGAAAAAAGAAAACGAGAAACAATAAATAGTATTGGGCTCAATTCAACCCAAGTCGGCCCGCAGACGAGAGAAACAAGCGCGCGACCGCACCCGCGCTGGTGGATTTACGCAGAGGCCCCTGGCCATTTGAATAACCGGTAAATAAAGAGCCCCTGAACACTATTCCAATGTCTCACTGACATTTACTCGGAGTGATATAGCTGAAGTGCCCGATCTTTCGGTGAGTGGAGATAATTCCGATTTGGCAGAAGATGACCCTCGCGATCCGACTACGACGAGCAAGCCTGAGGCGCCAATGCGATCATTGAACCAACTCCCTGTGGTTACCGACCTTGCTGATGCGAGATCGGCCTGATCACAAAGATCGTTTCCTGTGCGCAATCGAAGAACGAACAAGAAAAAGATGCGAGCAATCTAATTTATTACTCGAGGGTGGAGTTCTGAATACGCGAAGACAACGCTGATTTGCGCGTGTTCGAGAGTAGCTAAAGCTAACGTAAAACAAAACTCGAAGAACAAAGGAGGCGCAGCTCCTGGATAAATAGAGAGAGGGGTCGTAGCCCCTAGTGGCGGCCAAAGGGGGAAAACACAACCCTAGGTCGTCCACTATGGGCCGTAGTTGGACTGGCCATCTATTCTTCTGGGCCCTCATTCTTCAGTAGCATGACGAAGTTAAGATCTCTGGCACGGGCCCGAGTGATTGGCCCAGCTAATGAAGGAAGTGGCGCTTGATGTGGAGGTGCTGCTGGCGTAGTCGTACTCATGTTGCAGGTGATGTCCTCATCATCCTCCCCTTCTTGAAGTGAAGTCGTCCTCGACGGTAACTCCTCATCCTCGTCCATATAAGGTTTCAAATCTACAACATTAAAACTAATATTAACACCAAATTCCATAGGCATGTCAAGGATATAAGCATTATCATTAATCTTTGTTAGCACCTTAAAAGGACCAGCAGCACGAGGCATTAATTTAGAACGGCGCAAAGTTGGAAACCGATCCTTTCTCAAGTGCAACCAAACCATATCACCTGGCTCAAAAGTAACAAGTTTTCTTCCTTTACTACCAGCAACCTGATTTTTTGCATTAGTAGCAGCAATGTTCTGTTTCGTTTGTTCATGTATGGTAATCATTTGTTCAATATGTGCAGCAGCATCTACATGTGGGGCGTTCACAGCATTAAGTGAAATCAAATTAATAGGTGTCCTAGGGATGTAACCATAAACAATCTGGAAAGGGCACATCTTTGTAGAAGAATGCGTGGCATGATTGTAAGCAAATTCAACATGAGGCAAGCAATCCTCCCAACGTCTCAAATTCGTGTCTAAAACAGCCCTAAGCATGGTAGATAAAGTTCTATTTACTACCTCAGTTTGTCCATCAGTGTAAGGGTGACAAGTAGTGCTAAACAGCAATTTAGTTCCCAATTTATTCCAAAGAGATCTCCAAAAATGGCTTAGAAACTTAGCATCGCGATCAGAGACTATTGTTTTTGGAATACCATGTAAACGAATAATTTCTCTAAAGAACAATTCAGCAACAATGCTAGCATCATCAGTTTTATGACAAGGTATAAAGTGAGCCATTTTAGAGAATCTATCAACAACCACAAAAATACTATCCCTCCTCTTCTTAGTTCTAGGCAGGCCCAAAACAAAGTTCATAGAAATATCAAGCCAAGGAGAAGAAGGGACAGGCAAAAGCATATACAAACCATGGTTGCCCAAACATGACTTAGCTTTCTGGCAAGTAGTGCAACGTGCAACAAGACGCTCAACATCACGGCGCATCCGAGGCCAAAAGAAGTGTGCGGCCAGCACCTCATGTGTCTTGTAAACGCCAAAGTGCCCCATGAGACCGCTTCCATGAGCTTCCTGCAGCAACAAAAGACGAACCAAGCTTGCTGGAATACACAACTTGTTAGCGCGGAACAAAAATCCATCCTGTATGTGAAATTTTCTCCAGGGTTTGCCATCCTTACAATGTATATAGAAATCTTTAAAATCAACATCATCCACATATTGATTTTTCACAGTTTGCAACCCAAAGATTCTAAATTCTAACTGTGAAAGCATGGTATATCTACGGGACAACGCATCAGCAATGACGTTTTCCTTCCCGTTCTTGTGTTTAATGATGTAAGGAAAGGACTCGATGAATTCTACCCAACTAGCATGACGACGGTTCAGATTTGTTTGGGTACGAATATGTTTTAAAGCCTCATGATCAGAATGAATTATAAACTCACGAGGCCAAAGGTAGTGCTGCCATGTTTGCAAAGTGCGAACTAAAGCATAAAGTTCCTTATCATAAGTAGAATATCTCATGCTAGCACCGCTTAATTTTTCACTGAAATAAGCAACCGGTTTTCCTTGTAACAAAACAGCACCTAACCCAATACCACTAGCATCACATTCAAGTTCAAAAACTTTCTGAAAGTCGGGCAATTGTAAGAGTGGAGCATGGGTTAACTTTTCTTTCAAAGTGATGAACGCCTCTTCTTGTGGGGGGTCTCAAGCAAAAGACACACCTTTTTTTGTGAGTTCGTGCAAAGGGGCAGCGATGGAGCTAAAATCACGCACAAAACGGCGGTAAAATCCTGCTCAATGCCACGGAGTGGAGGAAGACCCGGTGGTAAGTCAGTAGGAAAAACATCAGCATACTCCTGCAAAAGATTAACAACAGCAGGGGGTATATCCAAAGATGGTGCATCATCAAGCGGAACAAGCATGCGCGAGCATACAAGTGCATAACAAGGCATATGAGCTTCATGGAGATCATCAAAATCAGCACGTGTAGCGAGTAAAACAGGAGAGTGCAACTTGATTTCAGATTTAATAGGTGCGGCTGATGTCGATTTGACTTGTTGTGCAGTTTTAGCAGCCCTAGTAAGATTATCTTTCAAAATTTGGTCAGGGGTCATTGAATGTATACTTATTTTCTAGCCTTTAAACATGAAAGAATAATGATTTGAACGACCATGATATAAACTATCAGTATCATATTGCCAAGGTTGACCCAATAACAAAGAGCATGCTTCCATAGGAATAACTTCGCAATCAGCATAATCAGAATAAGAACCCAATAAAAAGGGGACACGTACCGAACATGTTACCTTTATTTTACCACTATCATTAAGCCATTGAATGTGATACGGATGTGGGTGTGCGTGAGTGGGCAAAGATAATTTCTGTACCAAAGTTGTACTTGCCAAATTGTTGCATCTGCCACTATCGATGATGATGCGAATCGACCGTTCGTGCACAACGCCCTTGGTATGGAATAGAGTGTGTCGCTGATTTTTTTCGGCCTGGGCAACTTGTGTGCTGAGAACACGCTGCACAACAAGACTCTCATACCTATCGGCATCGATGGGATCAATGTGGACTTCCTCATTTTCTGCATGGTTAGTGGCAATCATAACGTGACTAGTTTCCTCGGAATCACTGGCTGAAGAGTACTCACCATTGTCACGTATAAGCAAGGTACACTTGTTTGGGCAGTCCCGAATCATGTGCCCAAACCGTCTACAACGATGGCACTGAATATCCGGTGTACGTACTGTGGAAGAAACGACGCCTTTGGCAGGGGGCGCCGCTGGCTTGGCCGTCCTTGTGCGCGGTGGTGCTAGGCGTAGAAGGTGCAGGGCTGGAAGGAGTTGATCTGTGTGTCAAATCCTAGCCTGCAAAAGAGTTAGTATATGTCTTTGATCGTCGTCCCTGCACTTCACGTTCAGCTTTGCCAGCATATTCTAACAATGTGGTTATATCAAAATAATCCTTATAATCAAGTATATCCTGAATTTCCCTATTCAAACCACCACGAAAACGCGCCATAGCAGCGTCATTCGACTCAACCAAACCACAACGAAGCATACCCTTTTGTAACTCTTGGTAATATGCCTCAACAGATTGTGAACCTTGTTGAAAACGCTGCATTTTGTTAAGCAAATCACGGGCATAATAGGAAGGAACAAATCTGTGGCGCATGACAGTTTTTAATTGGGTCCAAGTAGTGACACTGTTAATGGGAAGTTTTTGTTTATACTCACGCCACCAAATTAAAGAAAATCAGTAAATTCACTAATGGCAGCCTTCACTTGGCTATTAGCAGGAATATCATGGCATGAAAATTTCTGTTCTACCTCCAATTCCCAATCAAAATATGCAGTAGGATCATATTTACCATTAAAAGATGGAATTTTAAATTTAATATTAGCAAATAAGTCATTAGGGGGATGACGAACCACACGGCATGCACGACCACGGCGATCTCCATCGTCCTGCTCAGTGTCACCGCCGTAGTCCTGCTCCATCTTTGCGGTCAATGCATCAAGGCATGTCAGGATGGGGTCGAGTGTGGTGCGAGTCGCTGTTTGAGCAAGGTCAAGATGGTTGAAACGCGCGGTCGTCGAAGTGACCGTTGAATCAAGTCGTTCATGCATCGTACTAATATCAGCAGCAAGTCCATCAACTTGTCCCCTTACTTCTTGCCATAGTTAGCGCAAACACCAAAACACCAAAAGGAGAAAAACCAACGACAACAGGGGAATGGTGGTGACAACTCGCTCAATGGAATGCTGTTATCAGGTTCTTATCCGTTCTTACCAAGCCACAGGGGTGAACTGCAACCAATAGGTGGAACTGGTGAAAGATTGGATGAGAGATTGCCTGGAGAAACAGAAACCTGCTCGTCGTAGAAATATGTGGAGTTCTGGGTAGGCTGCACTCAAGTCAAGGATTAGCACGATCAAACAAGAATGCAAAGTTGAATTATAGTGCAAAACACGAAACTATATTGCTGGCCACAAGTGCAAAGGACGGAATGGCAGTACCGTAACTATTATACTAGCGAGGCCAAAAAGGGACTAGTAGGAATCACAGGTTATTTTGTTTTTCTTTTTTGTATGATTTTTTGATATTTTCTCAGCACAAGAAGCAACAAAATAGTGCAAAGGACGAATGAAATTAGCTGAATGGCAGTACCGTAAATATTGTACTAGCGAGGTTAAAAAGGCACTAGTAGGAATCACAGGTGATTTTGTTTTTCTTTTTTTTGTATGATTTTTTAATATTTTTCTCAGCACAAGAAGCAACAAAATAGGAGCTACACCAAGTTTCACCTAAAAAAGAGATCAGATGTGGTCTACAGAAAAAGAGCAAGTTCTCTAAAAAGCGTGCAAGAGCTTTGACGATTTTTTTTCTTTATTTTCCTGATTTTTTGACAATTTTATCGAAACCAAACAGGCCGTAGAATGGTGTCAACAAGCTCCTGTAAAAATTTCAGACTTTTTGAACAACCGAGCAAAAAGTTATGCCCGGTTTAAGGAAGGTACCTCAAGTTATGTTTAAAACGACCGAGATGAGACAACCGCTTTGTATCCTTTCTCCTTTCCTTTTTTGTTTGTTCTCTAGTTCTATCCTTTCTCTTTCGTTTTCTCTTTTTTTTTCTTTTTTTTGTTTCTGTTTTTTTGACGTAACTGTTGGGGACTTGTTCTCAAATGTTATGAGTTAAAAACAAGGCAACACAAAAATTGTTAAACGTTAAAGTCCTTCGTCCTTCGAAGCATTATTTTCCTTGGGATATAATGATTTTCGGACGAAGGTTTTGAAGGACATACCTTCATCAGCACAACACATAATAATGAAGAAAGAACCATTCAAAGTATAAGAGATAACATGAACAATTATGTATTACTATCAACTCATTTCTATTTCATTATTATGGAAAAATAGAAATGATATTAAATTACAATGTACCTTCGGCTTGAGGGAATGTAAAAGTACAAGCGTGACGCAAAAGCAAATGCCAAGTCAGCGTGAACAGTACGGGAGCACTGTTCATCTATTTATAGGCACGGGACGCAGCCCATGTAAAATTACACCCATGCCCTTTACATTTGCTAATGATTCTATAGTAATCCATCGAGGTCTGAATAGCCTTTTCCTTTTTAAGTCGGTTTCACTTTCTGCCATCATGCCGAAGCTTTCCTGCAGATAGCTTCAGCTTTGTGCCAGCCTTCGTATTCCTCGTGCTTCTTCACGCCATGGTTCTAATTCGAGTCTGAAGGTACCTGTCCATGTATTATACTCCAGAAACATTGTTAAATCATGTTTTTGAGGACCTTCGGAAGCCGAAGGCCCCCAACAGTAGCCCCTCGCAATATTAATTTGTTAGAATGATAAATTCATATTGTGATATGGACGAAGGCCCTAAGCCGAAGGTTCGAAAAAACACCTTCCCTTTGCTAGAATAGCAACAGTCAATGACAAGAGGGGCCCTCCAACTTGCAACGCACTAGGCGTATAATTAAGAGCACACCACGAGCTCATTTGGCACGCTTTTTTGCCATCTGCTCTTGCTTGCTCAATTTTTAGCTCTTGCACACCAACGCTTGCTTGGTTTTTTAAGTTTTCTATGCTTCGGTTCCAAGAGAAGATGTCTCAAGATAAGAAATCTGTTGTTGAAATGAAGCTGAGTGAGGATGAGAAGCTCTCTGAGGAGAAGAATATTGGCTTTATTGAATCAATAGCAAAGACAAATACAAAAAAGATTACTAGGGAGATTTTAGAAGGCTTATCCGAAGACACTGGTGACAGCGACAGTTATGACGTGGAAAGTGGCAGGGAAGACTCCGAAGATCGACCCTGGCGACCAAGTCATGCAGTTTTCGGAAAATCAACTATTAAACAGAGTCATCTCGACAATATGAGGGGAAGATATTATCGAGATGTGTCTATTGTGAGGGCGGACAATGGAGACAAGACTTCTCCTACTCCCGAAGAAAATGAAGTCGTGATCTTCCGAAGCTTCTTCAAGGCTGGGCTTCGATTCCCCCTAAGTAGCTTTGTGGTTGAGGTTTTAAAGATATACCAGATTTTTCTTCACCAGATTACTCCCGAAGCCATCATAAGAATGAGAATCTTCATATGGGCTGTGAGGAGTCAGGGCTTGGAGCCATGTGCAAAAAGTTTCTACAGTATGCACGGACTTTTATATGAGACGAAGCCCTGGGGTAAAGAGCAGTATCATAACAATTTTGGCTGCTATAGCTTCGTCGCTCGTTCAGGTTCAAGCTACCCAGTGCCAACCTTTCGGAAGAGGTGGCCTTGAGACTGGATGAAGGAATGGTTCTATGTGAAAAACGATTTAAAGGTATGAGAAGATATTAAAGATATCATCATGCGTCCTACCTGGCAGCGCTTCGGCCTCCGGAAACCAAAGGTAGAAATTGATGAAGCAGCCAAAGAATGCCAAAAGGCCTTTGGCATAGTTTGTTCTTTTATCGGGACGAGGGACTTAGTCCAAGAGCACGTGGCCTACAGGATATGGCCATTGGTAGTCAACTGGGAGATGCCGAAATAAACCATCAGCAACCCCCACGAAGGTGGTTTGGTTCGACTAAAATATACCTTCAGGTTTGGAGACCAATTTATTGAGCTAGACAACGATTGGCTGAAGTGTGTCGAAGCTACAAGTGATGAACTGCTTGGGCCGTACTCCAAAGCGGAAGATAATGCGTTATCTACGGCGTTCGGAAGCCAGAAAAAGAAGAGACTAAATAGAGTTTTTGATGCCATCGGATTCATGTACCCTGACTACTGCTACTCGTCACGGGGAAAAAAAGAAAAAGTGCAACTTCTGGGAAAGATGATGCTTCAGCTGCTCCAAGCGAGCCTGTGCCGAAGAGGAAAAAGGTGAAGGTCCTTACTCACCGACCGCGCTTCATTGAACCGGCCACGGTGCCCGAATTTGGTGGTGAGACCTCTCTGGCTACTGAAGCCAAAGAACCTGCGCTTATGCAGAAGACTGAAGAGCCGGCTGCAATGCTGAAGGCATCATTGGCTAAATTAGGTGAGCCGAAGGCCGATAGTATTGAAGAGACAGAGGTCGAGAGAACAAGGATATTAGAAGTTATAAGCCCTTCGGCAGAAGTGACAGTGCCGAAGGCACAAAAAGATCTTACAGTTACCCCCAAGAGGAAAAGGATGGTCAACGTATTAGATGTGCTGGAGATAATAGAGACTTCAAGCTCTACTCCAGGGAAAACTGTCGAGGCTTCAAAAACACAAACTGAGACAAAACTCGCCGAGGCTGAAGCTAGAAAGAGCCAGTCCGAGACCGAAGTTGGGCCTTAAGAGCCCGCCAAGGAGAAATCCTTGGAAACCGAAGAGGAAACGGAAAAAGAAGCTACAGAACAAATTTTGTCTGAAAAAACTGCCACTCCTACTCCCGAAGGATCTTTCGAAGTACTTGATTATATTGTACGACATGCTTCGGGAAAAAGGTTATCTGAAGAAGAAAAGCGAGAAGCTCAATATTACGCCCAGAAATTAAAATATCCAAAGGGGCATTGATATTCAACGATAGCGGAGAAGAAGATTTCTTGTATTGTCTCCCAGACAGCAAGGAGATTTCTGTCTGCCGGGAGATGGGCAAAAGCTTCGGATTCCCGACACTAGAAGATGGGCTTTCGGTGCTATCGAAAGATTAACTGGCGGACAACTTAGCATATAATAGTTTAAAGGTATGAGAATGGAGTTTTTGTATTTAAAAACAAAAATTTGTTTTATTTGCTTATACTTAATACCACACTTCCTTTTGCAGGGCCTGATTCTTAGCAATGCCCTCAGGGCTCAGAAAAACGCCGAAGACGAAGGATGTACTATAGCTCTGAACAACCTTCATTCCGAAGTGATTGAACTAAGGAACGAAGGTCTTGAAAAAGATAAAATCCTAAATTCATTGGTGAACAAAATAAAAGAAGACGAAGTTACTTTCAAAACTCAAGCTGAAGCTCAGAAATGCGAAATTGAAGATCTTCGGAAACAGCTGGCTGAAGCAAAATTGAAATGTGCTATTGCTGAAGCTGACCGTGACGCCAGTGATTACTGGAAGAATTATTGGGAGAAGACAGTTGTAGAACTTCGCTCTTCGAAAGAGAGATATTATGAAAAATCTATAGAATGCGTGAGAAAAATAAAAACTAGCTTCGCCAAAGTTGGCGCATACTCCAGCGAGGACAACTTCATAAGAGGCGATCCTGAGGGCCTAATTGAATGGATCAGCGGCGAAGCCGACACTTTTAAGGAAGTTTTGAGTGGCCGTGAGGACGTCTGTGCCTTCTCTGACGCGAGGGGAGTTGCAACTATCTTGGAGAAGATAGGTTGCGATCATGTGAAATCTTTGGCGCAAACCGAAGCTGCTTTATCTGTTGAAGATACAAAAGACCCCTCGGCCGAAGCAAGCTTAGTTGGTGGAAAATTCTTTACTGTCATCTGGGAAAATGGCGGCCGAGGGATGGCCCACGAGATCATAAAAAAGAGCAAAAAAGATACTCACGATGCAAGAGAAGCAACGAAGGCAGTTGAAAAAGCTGCGGAACTCGAAAGACGGATAGGTATCGCTTAATAGCTTTTAGCTTGATTTTTTAATTTTGTGACTTCGAACTTATTTACGTTTTCTATCGCAGCTGAACTATCTCCTCCCCAGAGCCCTTCGAGTCATTGGACAACCCAAAAACAAAGAAGGAAGATAAAATTACTAGCATGGCCGAAGCTATTATGGACGAAGCTGTTATTCGACTGCTAAACGAAGCTGCGGAATCAGTTTTGAAAGAAGAATAGCTATTATTGTAAAAACATATTAATGTAATATCTGCTGAACAAAGTATGTAATATTTTATAGTTTTTTAATGTAATATATAAGCTGTTTGTAATTCGATTCTTTACGATGCATGAAACTTTATGTACATACCGTTTTTGAGCCTTCGGCGAAAAAATACCTTCCCTTCTTTTCATGCTTCGTGAAGAATATCCATATTCAGTAAAATCATCCAATCTCCATAAAAACATTACGCTTCGTAAGCAATAGATCTTTCATATTAGAGTTGATGAAACTGTACTTCAAAACTTATTTTGTGCCTTGGCACTTCTTCGAAGCAATTTCCAAAGATCAAGATTGTATCCCCTTCTTGTGCCATTGATGCATTATGATGTATGATGTTATGTTATGCGAATGATGTGATGATGTTATGCTATGCAAAAATGATATTTGTGCCGAAGATACACACACATTCTCATAGTAGAATACACAATCTCTTTGCCGTTTATTTTTCGGCTTCACCGCTTATTTTTCGGTGTATCAGCGTTGACTTTTCGCTGTAAGTTCTGCATTCCCTTAGGAACGTTTTTTGAACATCTTCGCCTTCTATTTCGGCAGTATTCGCGTTGACTTTTCGCGCTTCGCCTTATATTTCGGCGGTATTCGCGTTGACTTTTCACGCTTCGCCTTATATGTCGGCGGTATTTGGCTCTGCATTCCCTTTGGAACGACTTTTGAGCAGAAAACTTACATCGCGCTTCCTTAGGAACGACTTTTTGTAGCTTCGACAACTTACGTTGCGTTCCGTAGAACGACTTTTTGTAGCTTCGAAGATATTTATGCCTTGGAAACGACTTTTTGTGCCTCATCGACTTTTTGGACTCCGTAAGTCTGTGAAGAAGATATATTTTCACTATGGCAAAAACGAAGCTATTACAAGGAAAAAATGCCAAGAAAACTAAATTTTCAACAACTGTTCTTTAGTAAAAAAGAGAATGACAATAAATGTAAAAACTGATTCCGAGGTAGGATATCTCTTAGTAGATATGTTTCGACTCTAGCACAGTACTGTTGACTGTGCGAGCTTCGGACTCCTCCCTGAAGTCTCTCTGCTGATGGTTCTGTTGACTCCCTTCTGGCTGTTGGCCGCGCGAATATGCAGGTTGTAGTGGTGGCGGAGGTGGAGGCTGTGGCCAGGATGCCTGTGACTGACTGGCCGAAGCAACAGACTCTGCAGGATGGTTACCCACATACTCTGGTATGTAGGGCGAGTGATATGAAGCAGTATGCATGACCTGCTTCGGCTGGTTCTGCTGAGCTGCAGCTTCTGCTATTTCCTTCTGTTTCTGAATGGTGACATGGCACATCCTTGTAGTATGGCCCTTGTCCTCACCACAGAATAAGCAATAAATTTTCCTGGGCTGATCCCCAAACCTTCCTCCGAAGCCCCTGGCGCCTCTGCCCCTTGGAGCTGGCGGCCGAAGATAGCTTTGTTGCTGCCCCGAAGCTTGCGAGGAATATTGTGGCCTCTATTGCTGGCTTCCTCTATCGTCATTATGGGAGGAGTGGATTGACCTGACGTGCCTTGGGTGGATTCTTCCTCTGAAGCCCCTGGTCATCTCAGAGAACCTGTAGGCTTCCTCCCTTCTTTAACGAAAGTCATTATCAGCGCGGATGTATTCATCCATCTTTTGAAGCAATTTCTCCAGGGTCTGAGGGGGTTTCCTGGCGAAGTATTGGGCTGTAGGTCCCGGACGAAGCCCCTTGATCATGGCCTCAATGACAATCTCATTGGGCACCGTTGGCGCTTGTGCCCTCAGACGCAAGAACCTTCGGACATACGCCTGGAGGTATTCTTCGTGATCTTGCGTGCACTGGAACAAAGCTTGAGCAATAACTGGCTTCGTCTGAAACCCTTGGAAACTGGTGATCAACATGTCCTTCAGCTTCTGCCATGATGTGATTGTTCCTGGCCGAAGAGAGGAGTACCAGGTTTGCGCAACATTCTAGACTGTCATGATGAAAGATTTCGCCATGACTGCAGTATTGCCTCCATATGAGGATATGGTTGCTTCGTAGCTCATTAGAATCTGCTTCGGATCTGAGTGCCCGTCATACATGGGGAGCTGGGGTGGCATGTAAGATGGGGGCCAAGGTGTAGCCTGCAGTTATGTTGACAGAGGAGAAGCATCATCAAAAGAAAAATTTCCATGATGGAAATTCTCATACCATTCATCCTCGTTGAAGAAGCCTTCTTGATGAAGCTCCCTATGTTGGGGCTTTCGCTCTTGCTCATCTTGAGTGAGATGGCGTACTTCTTTAGTAGCTTCGTCAATCTGCCTCTGAAGGTCGGCTAGTCTAGCCATCTTTTCCTTCTTCCTTTGTACTTGTTGATGAAGCATCTCCATATTCCTGATTTCTTGGTCCAACTCGTCCTCCTAGGGTGTTGGACTAGTGGCCTTCCTCTTTTGGCTTCGGGCCTCTCGAAGAGAAAGAGTCTCTTGGTTCGGGTCTAGCGGCTGCAGAGCGGCAGCCCCTGTTGCTGAAGCTTTCTTCGGTGTCATGACGAAGGTCAACGCTTGCCGAAGGTGGTCAAAAAGAGTTCACCGGAGGTGGGTGCCAATGTTTGGGATTTGTTCTCAAATGCTATGAGTTAAGAACAAGGCAACACAAAAATTGTTAAACGTTAAAGTCCTTCGTCCTTCGAAGCATTATTTCCCTTGGGATATAATGATTTTCGGACTAAGGTTATGAAGGACATACCTTCATCAGCACAACACATAAAAATGAAGAAGGAACCATTCAAAGTATAAGAGATAACATGAACAATTATGTATTACTATCAACTCATTTCTATTTCATTATTATGGAAAAATAGAAATGATCTTAAATTACAATGTACCTTCGGCTTGAGGGAAGGTAAAAGTACAAGCGTGACGCAAAAGCAAATGCCAAGTCAGCGTGAACAGTACGGGAGCACTGTTCATCTATTTATAGGCACGGGACGCAGCCCATGTAAAATTACACCCATGCCCTTTACATTTGCTAATGATTCTATAGTAATCCATCGAGGTCTGAATAGACTTTTCCTTTTTAAGTCGGTTTCATTTTCTGCCATCGTGCCGAAGCTTTCCTGCAGATAGCTTCGGCTTTGCTCTAGCCTTCGTATTCCTCGTGCTTCTTCACGCCATGGTTCTAATCCGAGTCCGAAGGTACCTGTCCATGTATTATACTCTAAAAACATTGTTAAATCATGTTTTTGAGGACCTTCGGAAGCCGAAGGCCCCCAACAGTTACCGAAGGAGAAAAACAAGGAAGCGGCGTTGACTCGATTTGTGGCGTGATCAAACGAGAGATGGTGGCGGCGCGCTAGGGTTTGAATGGTGGAAGAAAAAAGGATGGTGAAAAAAACACAATGCAACCAGCAACAAATGACGCGAAAGCACACAAATTCAACAATGCAAATTATTGAAAGAAAGTGCGAGGCTCAAAAAGGGTGCTGGGATAAGGTCTAACCTGATATTTGATGTGGTTTTGTGGACTGTAGGAGAAAAAAAAAATACTCGATAAACTCACCGATCAAACTGGAATCTGATACCACTTGATATAGCTGAAGTGCCCGATCTTTCGGTGAGTGGAGATAATTCCGATTTGGCGGAAGATGACCCTCGCGATCCGACTACGACGAGCAAGCCCGAGGCGCCAATGCAATCGCTGAACCAACTCCATGTGGTTACCGACCTTGCTGATGCGAGATCGGACTGATCACGAAGATCGTTTCCGGTGCACAGTCGAAGAACAATCAAGAAAAAGATGCGAGCAATCTAATTTATTACTCGAGGGTGGAGTTCTGAATACACGAAGACAGCGCTGATTTGCGCGTGTTCGAGAGTAGCTAAAGCTAACGTAAAACAAAACTCGAAGAACAAAGGAGATGCAGCTCCTGGACAAATAGAGAGAGGGGCCGCAGCCCCTAGTGGCGGCCAAATGGGGAAAACACAACGCTAGGTCGTCCACTATGGGCCGCAGTTGGGTTGGCCGTCTATTCTTCTAGGCCCTCATTCTTCAGTAGCATGACGAAGTTAAGATCTCTGGCATGGGCCCGAGTGATTGGCCCAGCTAATGAAGGAAGTGGCGCATTGATGTGGAGGTGCTGCTGGTGTAGTCGTACTCATGTTGCAGGTGATGTCCTCATCACGGAGGCCCCCACATTTCTATTTCTTCGTAGCGCGCGGTCCACGATGGTGCACGACGACGAGCATACCTCCGGCGAGCCTGTTCCGGCCAAGATACGCAATGACCGGCGCTCTAGCTTGGCTGACACCTAATTCCACCCCCGACGACCTTAATCCCTCAACTAATTGCACTAATCCGGGTCGGAATCTCTCTGTCCACGACAACGGCGAAAACCGAGAACAATCCGACGTGTTCTTGGTGATCCAGGGCAAGTCTAGTTCAATTAAACGGGTCTACGAGTAGTAAGAGACTCAAGGGAGGCTAGAACATCAAGCAAAGAAGCTTGAACAGACCTGCAGAGGGCTGGCCACGACGAGGTGTTCACAGTGGCGTGGAAACCCGATTTGGGGAAAGTTTGGAATTTGCGAGCTACAGTGACTAATCGGAGGCGAGGGCTGGTGCACTAGACGCGTAACAACCTAATGGAGCTCACTGGGGAATTGATTTATAGGGTCCATCAGCGATGCCGCCCAATTTGAAGAAATCACGCTGGCGGCCGAGAAGAGGAGATGGGTCACCGCGGTGATCTACTGTGGCGTTCACTGGACAAAGGCGTACGGCTACTACTGGTTAGCCTCCATGGCTCAAAGTGGCATGGTAAAGTGGCCCAAGGCGTGGCGCGACCGAATGAACGGCGGCAACCACGGCGATGATCGTGCGGCCACATCGCCGGGCAAGTGGGCACGACGACAGGGCGAAACAGTGCCCCAAGTTCATCTCCTGTGCGATATTTCTTACCCTGTGTAGTTATCTGCACTCCACCGGACACGAATCGTAGTGCCGGCGAGGATCGCGGCGCGGAGTCATCGGCGGCGAGATACAGCGAACCTGCGATCTTTTTTAGTGTACTGTACCATCAGAACTCCATTCAGAGCGCCTGATAGAGCATGTTTGAGAGCGATTCACTCCAAAAAAATTTCAGCACCTAGTCAAGCTTGGTATAGCAAAGTTGTTCACTAATGTTAGAGCTTCAATTTTGCCACAGTGACCCTGACCTTATCTCCATTGAATCAACCATGAACTGCTCCCAAAGTTAACCAAATGTCACTGAACTTAGGATTTCAGAGTTAAGGTTGTCTGATAAGCCAATTTCAAGTCTCTTTTTCTCCCATTTTCATGTAGTACTACGGCTTACTCACTTAATCAAATTTGTACCCCTTACATAGCTATACAAGTTTGATGTATTGACCTAGGGCAAAATCTTTATGAATTCAGAGATACCAAGCTCCAAAGTTGACCCCATTCAACTGAAATTCAGACTTAACAGTATAGTATTCATGGGTACTTTTTGCAAATAAGTCCAAACTTTATCACTCCACTTGAAAATTCTCCAATTTGAAAGTTACTTGGTTTGTGATGTTTTATCACTTTGATATTTGCACTTTGGTCCAAAAGTGCCAAAAATTTGCATTTAACCCCCGGTTTTCTAGGGTTTGTTTTTAGGGTTTGGCACATTAGGGTTTTTGTACCACTAAAGCTCATCATATTTGTTACCTTGTGAACATTTCTCATGGCTTAGGAAATTCTTACTCATGTTGGGCTTACTACTACCCTCATGCCCTAATCCCAGGGTTAAGTACCCTACCCTAGGGTTGATCACACATCAAGTCACCTCATCACAACTTCTTTTGAAATCTTTACCTAGTGAATGCATTCTAGGTGTAACAAACACATGATATGTCAATGCACATGATGTTATCCTCAAGTTTTAGTGCCAGTAACACCAGGGGTGTTACAGGTGGCCGATGGTATTGACCTGAGGTATTACCCCCGCCGTCCACATGGCAGCACAAGAGGCGTGATTGTCTCACCTGTTGGTCAGGACAATCCTAGGTTGAACAGCACATTCAACCTAGCCGCGTGCTAAACACGGAGCTGGACCACGCTTTAGATGAGTTGAGTAGGGCTCATGCTGAAATCACAGAGTTGCGGGCTGAGCGCCTGAAGCGCCGTCACCTAGAGGATGGCTCTCCCCCCATAGGGACTCAGCACCCGTACCACTCACCTTAGCGTGGATACCATGTCTATGGCAATCCGGACTGTAGGACCAGGATAAATTTAGGACCATAGATCGTCAGTGTTGGATTTTGTAATTAATATTTAAAATAGAAGTCTTAGCTTTAGTATTACTCTCAGTTAGTGTTAGTTAGGCAGGGTAGTTTGCTTATCATGTGTTTTTTATGTTTGTCATGATGAACTATGATGGATTTGGATCTTTGTAACGACTGTCGCCAGAGTATGGGTACCCCCTGCACTTTGGTTTACCTGTTAATATTAATAAATTAGTTATCTAGCTAGGAAGCCTTTTATTCTACTTTTCTCTTTATCTGAGAAGTTGTGTTTGCCTGTGTTGGGACTCAGTGAAGATGCTTACCTGTTCAGTATTGTGGAAGAATTCCATACTCTTTTCTTATGCTGCAAGATTTGCAAGATCAGTTCTGATGTGTGATTATATTCCGCAGATGTCAGACAACAGACGCAGAGGAGGAAGGTGTGCTTAGCAGGAGCAGCAAGCACCACAAGATGAGGCACCTCAGCAGCAGTTGCCGCCACCGCCCCCGTTTCTTAGGCCACCCACATCAGCAGTTCAAGCAGAATCAGCGCCCGCCTCAGCAGCAGTTTCAGAGGCAGTACCCTTAGCATCAGCAACAGAATTGCCAGAACAATCAGTCAGAAGGAAGTCAGTTTCAGAGGTAGAATCAGCAAGCACCTCGTCTTCTTGCCCCAGCAACCAACTAGAGCAGTCAAGCAGCCCCAGTGCATGGTGGAGGTAGAGCATGTTTCCTGTTGGGGGCCTTCGTCCTCCGAAGGTCCTCAAAAACATGATTTGACAATGTTTTCCAAGTGGATTATGTGAACAGGTATCTTCGGACTCAGAATTATAAATATGAAGCACGGCCAGGCCGAAGCCTGAACCAGACGAAGGACGAGCGCAGCCGAAGCTGTGCGCAGGGAAGCTTCGGCGCGATGGCAGAGGGGGGAACCGACTTAGAGATGAAAAGACTACGTGGGCCTTGACAGATTCCCATAAGCCATTAACAAATGTAATGGACATGAATGTAATTTTATGTGGGCTGCGTCCCGCGTCTATAAATAGATGAACAGTACTCCCGTACTGTTCACGCTGACTTGGCACTGGCATTTGCGTCACGCTTGTACTTTTTACCTTCTCTCAAGACCGAAGGTACATTTGTAATTTGTAATCATTTCTATTTCTCTGTGTTAATAAAATAGAAATGATTCTATGATTTACATTTCACGTTTTATATGAATCCTTCGTTATTACTTGTTGAATTTACGAAGGTATGTCTCTTGTGACCTTCGTCCGGAACTCATTATTCCCGAAGGGGAATAATGTTTAGTAGGACGAAGGGCCTTAACATTTAACACTTTTCATGTTGCCTTGTTCTTAATCCGAAGCATTTGAGAACAAGTCCCCAACATTGGCGCCCACCTCCGGTGAACTCACTTCCACTTCGAGTTTTTTGAACACCTTCGGAAGCTGTAGACCTTCGCTATGGCGCCGAAGAAAGCTTCAGCGACTGGGGCTTCAGCACTGCAACCGCTGGACCACAACCAGGAGACCGTCTCTCTTCGGGAGGCCCGAAGCCAGAAGAGAAAGGCCGTCAGCCCGACGCTTCAGGAGGAAGAGCTAGACCAAGAAATCAGGGATATGGAGATCCTACATCAACAGGTGCAAAGGAAGAAGGAGAAGATGGCCCGGCTAGCTGAGTTGCAACGGCAGATAGACGAAGCCTCTGAGGAAGTCCGCCACCTCACCCATGATGAGCAAAACAGAAGGCCTCAGCAGAAAGACCTTCATCAGGAGGGCTTCGTCAACGAAGATGACTGGTATGACAATTTCCATCAGGGAAATTTTGTTTTCGATGATGCTTCTCCTTTGTCCGCTGAGCTGCAGGCTACACCTTGGCCTCCATCCTATAAGCCACCTCAGCTTCCCATGTTCGACGGCCACTCAGACCCGAAGCAATTCCTGATGAGCTACGAAGCAACAGTGTCTTCGTATGGGGGCAATGCTGCAGTCATGGCGAAGTCTTTCGTCATGGCCGTCAGGAATGTTGCTCAGACCTGGTATTCCTCCCTTCGACCAGGGACAATCACCTCATGGCAGAAGCTGAAAGATATGTTGTTAACCAGCTTTCAAGGATTTCAGACGAAGCCGGTCACTGCACAAGCTTTGTTTCAGTGCACTCAGGACCATGAAGAATACCTTCAGGCATATGTCAGAAGGTTCTTGCGTTTGAGGGCACAAGCACCAACGGTGCCCAATGAAATTGTTATCGAAGCTATGATCAAGGGGCTTCGTCCTGGACCTGCAGCCCAATACTTTGCTAGGAAGCCTCCTCAGACTCTGGAGAAGTTACTCCAGAAGATGGACGAGTACATTCGTGCAGATAACGACTTTCGCCAAAGAAGGGAGGAGGCCTTCAGATTTTCTGAGATGACCAGGGGCTTCGGGGGACGATTCTATCCGAGGCATGTCAGGTCCATCCACAACGCTCAAAATGATGATAAGGGGAGTCAACAGAGCAGGACGCAGTGCTCCTCACAGGCTTCGGGGCAGCAGCAAACTTTCTTTCGGCCACCAGCTCCAAGAGGCAGAGGTGCCAGGGGCTTCGGCGGGAGATTTGGGGATCAACCAAGGAGGATATTTTGCTTATTCTGTGGTGAGAACAAGGGCCATACCACCAGGATGTGCCATGTTACCATCCAGAAACAAAAGGAGCTAGCAGAAGCTGCAGCGCAACAGGGACAGCCGAAGCAGGTCATGCATACTGCTTCGTACCATCAGCCTTACATCCCGGAGTATGTGGGCAACCATCCTGCAGTTTCCGTAGCTTCAGCAAGTCAACCTCAAGCTTCATGGCAACAGCCCCCGCCTCCACCTCCGCTGCAACAAGGCCAGCAGCCAGAAGGGAGTCAATATGCTCCACATCAAAGGGACTCCAGAGAACAATCCGAAGCTCGCACAGTCAACAGCACTGTGCCAGAGTCGAAGCACATTTATTGATACATATCCTACTTCTGATAGCAGTCTTTTCCATTTAGTTCTATTCTCTGTAGCAAAAAACATTGATAGTTTCCATGTAATAATTTCGTTGTTTCCCACAAGGAAAATCTATTTTCTCCACAGGCTTAAGTTGATAAAGTTTTTGTATTAACAAGGAGGACCTTCGAAGTATTAAAAACCCTTCGGAGTAACAGAAAGTCGTTCTAAGGAATGCAGAGTAAGTTCATGAAGCCACAAAAAGCCGTTCCAAAGGGAGCGCAGTGTAAGTTTTCTGCTCAGAAGTCGTTCCT
Organism: Zea luxurians; assembly: GCA_029449295.1. Taxonomy (NCBI): domain Eukaryota; kingdom Viridiplantae; phylum Streptophyta; class Magnoliopsida; order Poales; family Poaceae; genus Zea; species Zea luxurians. Next base: position 2,111,480 of record JAOPSE010000005.1, on the reverse strand, counting down.
AAGGGAATGCAGAGCTTATACCGTCTAAGTAAAAGACGAAGAAGCTCCAAAGACGTTCCTAAGGGAATGCAGAGCTTATACCGTCTAAGTAAAAGACGAAGAAGCTCCAAAGACGTTCCTAAGGGAATGCAGAGCTTATACCGTCTAAGTAAAAGGCGAAGAAGCTCCAAAGACGTTCCTAAGGGAATGCAGAGCTTACGAATGTATTTTGTGTGTATCTTCGGAACAGACGTCATTTGCATAACATAACATCATCACATCATTTCGCATAGCATAAGCATCATACATCATGTTGCATACGGCAAAAGAAGGGCATACAGTATTAACCTTCGAAAGAATGATTTGAGAAAGTGCAAAGTGTGCAAAGTCGCGAGGGAATACAATGATAATCTTCGGAAAATAGCTTCGGAGGCTGTTTTTACGAAGCATGTATGGGCTTTATCAGGGCAATATCAAAATTGTTCAGCTTCGGAGAGTGCTTTCACGAAGCATGGATGTGTCTTATCAGAACAGTTTTAACGGAGAACATTTTCTTCACGAAGCATGAAAAGAAGGGAAGGTGTTTTTTCGCCGAAGGCTCAAAAATGGTATGTATGTAGAGTTTCATGCATCGTAAAGAATTGAATAATGGAAAGAAACTTGTATATTACATTCAAATGTACAAAATGTTACATAGATCACATTTTCTGTTTTTCTAAATAGCATCTAGTCTTCTCTTAATACTGCTTCGGCGGCTTCGTTTAGAAGTTGATCAACAACTTTGTCCATGATAGCTTCGGCCATTTGTTTAATTTCATCATCCCCTTTTGTGTGGGGGTCGGCAGTCGATCCAGCAGCATCTGAGGGGAGAGTACATTTCTTCATTGCTATTTCAAATCATGAGCAAAGTTTGAAATAAAAATTACAACATAATAAGAACGGCTAATTAATACCTAATTGCCTTTCGGGCTCTGTACTTCTTTCGGCACCTTCTGCCACTTTCCTAGCATCGTGGATGCCTTTTTCGCTCCTTTGGATGATTTCTTGCGCCATTCCTCGGCCGCCGTCGTTCCAGATATCAGTAAAAAATTTGCCACCAACAACGCTTGCTTCGGCCGAGGGGTCCTTGATGTCTTCGGAAGATAAGGCAGCTTCGGACTGAGCTAAAAATTTTACATGCCCGCAACCTTTCTTCTCTAAGACAGAAGCCATTCCTCTGGCGCCCGAAAAAGCGCAGATGTCGCCACGACTGCTCAGGATCTCCTCGAAGGCCTCTGCTTCGTGACTAATCCATTCCAGTGGACCTTCGGGATTACCTCGAGAGAAATTCTCTTCGCTGGAAAAGGCGCCCACGCTGGCGAAGCTGTTTTTAATTTTATTCATGCATTCTACAGATCTAACATAGCATTTCCTTTGAGAGGCACGAAGCTCCTTAACCCTTAACTCCAATTTATCCACCATATGATCACTAAGTTCTCGTTTTGTTTCCTCAAGCACACGTTCTTCTTTCGCCCGGGCTAGTTGTTTCTGAAGATCTTTGATCTCGAGTTTCTGAGCTTCGGCCTGAATCTTTGCAGCAGCTTCGTCCTTTTTTATCTTGTCTACTAGAGTAACCAGAATTTTGTCTTTTTCTAGAGCTTCGTTCCTCAGCTTTATAACTTCTGATCGTAGATTATTGAATGCAATTTCATAACTTTCATCTTCGGCACTCTTTTGTGCTCTCAATGCGTTGCTCAGGATCAAACCCTATAAAAAAAAGAGGGAATCTATATAAGAATAAAGGAAGGAATTACGTATTAAAAAGTTTTTTCAAACGCTTAATTTCCATACCTTTAGGCTATTATATGCAAGACTGTCTGCGAGATCCTCTTTTGTCATGGCGCTTAGACCAGCTTCGAGCTTCGGGAAGCCTATACTCCTGGCCATTTCCCGGCACACGGATAATTCTTTATTGTCTGGGAGGCAGTACAGGAAATCATCTTCGTTTGTCCCATTAAATATCATTGCCCCCTTCGGATACTTCAACTCTTTCGCATAGTGATTCGCTTCATAGATCTCTTCTTCAGACAGTTTCTTCCCCGAAGCATGTCGCACGATGTAATTGTATACGCTGGAGGGAGCTTCGGGGATGGCAGTGTCAATCTCTTCAACTAAAACTGGTTCTGATATTTTTATTGCTTCGGCTTCCAAAGGTTGCTCCTTGTAGGGCTCTGAACGCCCAGCTTCAGCTTCGGCCTGTTGCGTCGAAGTTTCAGTAGAAGCTTCGGCAACTTCAGCACTCTTTTTTGGTGTTGTGCTTGAAGACTTAATTGTCTCCAAGACATCTAGTACGTTTACCATTCTTTTCCTTTTTGGGGTCACCGATGGCCCCTTTTGGTTTTTTATTACTTCGACATTTACCGAAGGACTTAAGATTTCAGACATTTTTGGCTCGTCAATCTTCGGCTTTTCTACTGCTGAGAGCGCTTCAGTCTTCTCTTTCATCTTCGGCACTGGAGCTGGTTCTGTAGCTTCAGAGGCCAAAGAAGTTTCACCAATGAATTCTGGCACTGTGGCCGGCTCAATAAAGCGTGTCCGATGGGTGAGCACCTTCATCTTTTTTCTTTGAGGCGCTGGCTCACTAGGGGCACTTGTGGTAGCTTCTGTCGCAGGAGAAGTATTTTTCCTTTTGCGACCCAATACCGGATAGTGATAGTCAGGGTACATAAACCCGACTGCGTCGAACACACGGTTGAGTCTTTTCTTCTTTCGGCCTCCGAAGGCTGCTGATAGCGCAGTATTTTCGGCCTTCGAATATGCTCCAAGTAGTTCGTCACTTAAAGTTTCAATGCTCTTCAGCCAGTCATCATCAGGTTCAACAAATTTATCTGCATATTTGAATGTGTATTTCAGTCTAACTAGTCCACCTTCGTCGGACTCTTTAATAGTTTCCTTCGGCATTTCCCACTTTTTTGCAAGTGGCCATACCCTGAAGGCAATGTGCTCTTGGACTAAGTCCCTTGTCCCGATAAAGGAGCAAACTACGCCGAAGGCTCTTTGGCACTCTTCGGCTGCCTCATCCATTTCAACCTTCGGCCTTCGAAGTCCGAAGCGTTGCCAGATTGGGTGCATAATGATACTTTTGACATTTTCTTGCACTGTTAGGTCATTTTTCACATAAAACCATTCAGTCATCCAGGCTCCGGGCCACCTCTTCCGAAAGGTCGGCACAGGGCAGCTTGACCCGGAGCGGGCGCCGAAGCTGTAGCACCCAAAATTGTTGTGATATTGCTCTTTTCCCCAGGGTTTCGTCTCGTACAATAACTCGTGAATGTTGCAGAAGCTTTTAGCGTCTGGTTCCAAACCTTGGCTTCTCACAGCCCACACAAAAATCCCCATTCTTATGATAGCTTCGGGAGTGAGTTGATGAAGATAGACTTGAAATGTTTTCAGTACCTCAACAACAAAGTTGCTCAGAGGGAATCGAAGCCCAGCCTTGAGAAAGCTTCGGAAAATCACAACTTCATCTTCTTTGGGGGTGGGAGAAGTCTTTTCTCCAGCATCAGCCCTCACAATAGTTATATCTCGAAAATACCGCCCCCTCATATTATCAATATGGCTCTGCTTGATAGTGGTTTTCCCGTAAACCGTGTGACTTGGCCGCCATGGACGATCTTCGGCCTCTTCACCACCACTCTCCACATCATAGCTGTCGCTGTCACCAGTATCTTCGGACAAACCTTCGAGAATCTCCTTGGTGATTTTCTCTGTATTCGTCTCTGCCATCGCTATCAGGAACCCCAAATTTTTCTCCTCCTCGAGACTCAGCTTCGTCTCAGCAGGGATCTTCTTGCCTTCAGGCATCTTCGGAAATGCTAAAAAATTGTTCCCGAGGCCGAAGCTTCAAAATCAAAAAGACCAGCAAATCTTAGTGCACAAGAGCTAAAATTTTTTAGTGGGCCGAAGCAGATGGCAAGTGTGCGTACCAAATAAGTTTGCGGTGCGATCTTATTTATACGCCCAGGGCGTTGAAAATTGAAAGGTCCCGCTTGTCAGTGAATGTTGCTATTCTAGCAAAGGGAAGGTGTTTTTTCGGACCTTCGGCTCAAGGCCTTCGTCCATATCGCAATCTGAATTTATTATTAACAAATTAATATTGCGAGGGGCTACTGTTGGGGGCCTTCGTCCTCCGAAGGTCCTCAAAAACATGATTTGACAATGTTTTCCAAGTGGATTATGTGAACAGGTATCTTCGGACTCAGAATTATAAATATGAAGCACGGCCAGGCCGAAGCCTGAACCAGACGAAGGACGAGCGCAGCCGAAGCTGTGCGCAGGGAAGCTTCGGCGCGATGGCAGAGGGGGGAACCGACTTAGAGATGAAAAGACTACGTGGGCCTTGACAGATTCCCATAAGCCATTAACAAATGTAATGGACATGAATGTAATTTTATGTGGGCTGCGTCCCGCGTCTATAAATAGATGAACAGTACTCCCGTACTGTTCACGCTGACTTGGCACTGGCATTTGCGTCACGCTTGTACTTTTTACCTTCTCTCAAGACCGAAGGTACATTTGTAATTTGTAATCATTTCTATTTCTCTGTGTTAATAAAATAGAAATGATTCTATGATTTACATTTCACGTTTTATATGAATCCTTCGTTATTACTTGTTGAATTTACGAAGGTATGTCTCTTGTGACCTTCGTCCGGAACTCATTATTCCCGAAGGGGAATAATGTTTAGTAGGACGAAGGGCCTTAACATTTAACACTTTTCATGTTGCCTTGTTCTTAATCCGAAGCATTTGAGAACAAGTCCCCAACATTTCCATTGTGGAGAGCAAGGCCATTGGGTGATGCATTGTCCAAAGAAGGTAGCTCAATGGCAGTCAGGCCCTAGTGCCCCAGCAAAGCAGAATGTGTCTCAGCCAGTAGCAGGCAATCGCGCCCAGACACGTTACAACCATGGGAGCCATTTGGAGGCCAAAGTAGTCTAGGAAACACCAGGCATTGTAGTAGATATGTTTCCAGTCGAATCCCATATTGCAGAAGTGTTGTTTGATACTGGAGCAACGCATTCATTCATTACTGCATCATGGGAAGAAGCGCATAACCTTCCAATAATCACCATGTCAACACCAATTCAAATTGATTCTGCCAGTGGTAAAGTTCAAGCTGATAGTGTTTGCTTGAATGTAAGTGTGGAAATAAGGGGGATAGAGTTTCCCGCTAACCTCATAGTAATGGGTACTTAGGGAATAGATGTTATCCTAGGGATAAATTGGCTAGATTAGTACCAGGCAGTTATCAGCTGTGATAAGAGAACAGTGAAATTGGTGTCTGAGAGCACCTAGATGGGGGGTGAATAGGTGACCCTATAAATAACAACACTTAATAGCCCAAACTTGGTTATGAAATGTTAGTAATATTAAACCAAGATGCTATAGCGAGAACTCTTGACTTGATTGTTCCTTTAGAATGAGTATTGAACTTAGGAACAATACCATAAGTGATTAAGCGAGAACTCAAGAAGAGAAACCAATCACCATAAAATATGACACAAGAGGCACGGTGATTTTATCCTGTGGTTCGGCCAATGCCTACTCCACGTTGTGGTGACCTCCTTCGGTCAAGGATTGCACTCAATCCCTCTCATGTGATCCTGTTGGTCACTTGGTCTCAAATGCTATGAGTTAAGAACAAGGGAAAACAAATGTTAATGGTTAAAGACCTTCATCCTTCGAAGCATTATCTCCCTCAGGATATAATGACCTTCAAACGAAGGTCATGAAGGACATACCTTCATCATTTTAATATGCAAAAATATAAACAGGGGCGTATGAAACATAAAAAGACCATGAATAATTATATTAAATCATTAAATCATTCATATTGACATTATATATTCATGAGCAAACATTAATGATATTAAATTACATTTGTACCTTCGGCTTGAGATAAGGTAAAAATCCAAGAGTGATGTGCAAGCGATTACAAGTTAGCGTGTCCCGTACGGTGTTATTGTTCATCTATTTATAGGCACAGGACGCAGCCTCAGTAAAATTACATTTATGTCCCTGACATTTACTATTAGCCATAAGGTAATTTGTCGAGGACTGAGCAGTCTTTTCCTTTTAAGTCGGTTTCGTCCTTCATCATCATCCTTGTGCTGAGTCTAAGCTTCTCCAGCCACAGCTTCGGAGTTGATGTATCCTTCCCGATCACGCTTTTTCATACCTTGCACACCTTTGTCTCAAACCCGAAGCTTCCTGTGACAGTATACTATTTTGGAAAACATGTTAGTCATGTTTTTGAGGACCTTCGAAAGATGAAGTCCCCCAACAGTAGCCCCTCACAGTATTAATTTGTTGTTTAATAAATTTAGACTGCGACGTGAACGAAGGCCTTTAGCCGAAGGTCCGAAAAAACACCTTCCCTTCGCTAGTATAGCGAAAGTCAATGACAAATGGGGCCCGCCAAGTTGCAATGCACTAGGCATATAAATAGAAGCCCACAACGGCAACATCTGTTGTGCCATTTCAATTGCTTCTACTGTTTTCTCAAATTTTAATTTTCTTGCTGTCAGCTCTCGCTTGATTTTGTGAGCTTCGTGATATACACAAGTGCTTGTTGAATGTCTGAAGAGAAGAAGATGTCTGAGGAGAAGAAGGTTATGTAAAAAACAAACACAGAGAAGATTACAAACGAAATAATGGCTTATTTTTCTGAAGATTCTGACGATAGTGATGACTATGAAGTGGAAAGTGAAGACGAAGATGCGGAAAATCGGTCCTATCGACCAAGTCACAATCTTCATAAAATCATCCATTAAGCAGAGTCAAATCGACGCTATAAAAGGGAAATATTTCTGAGATATTTCAATTGTGAGAGCTAGAGGATATAGTGCTGCACCTGCCCCCGAAGAGAATGAGATGGTTGTTAACAGGAGTTTTATGAAGGCTGGGCTTCAGTTCCCATTGAGCAAATTTCTGGTTGAGGTGCTGAAGACCTTCGAGATTTTCCTGCATCAAATTACTCCCGAAGCCATTATTAGGATGGAGGTTTTTATTTGGGTCGTGAGAAGCCAAGAGATGGAACCAAGCGCAAAATGCTTCTGCAATATGCACGAGCTGCTGTACGAGACGAAGGTTACTGGCAAGGAGCAATATCACAACAGTTTTGGTTGTTACGGCTTCGTGCCCCGCGCCGATGTAAGTTATCCGGTCCCAACATTCCGAAAAAGGTGGCCCGGGCCTGGATGGAAGAATGGTTCTATGTTGAGAATAATTTAACTGAGAGGGAAGATATTAGAGGAATTATTCAACGTCCCATCTGGTCTCGCTTCGGCATCAGGAGGCCATCCACCGTTCTTGGAAATGATATAGAGGCATGCCAGAGAAGCTTCAACACTGTGTGCACTTTTATTGGCACGAGAGACCTGGTTCAAGAATACATCGCCTATAGAGTATGGCCGCTCGTGAATGAGTGGGAGATGCTGAAGGAAGCTACTGTCGGGTCTAGTCAGGGTGGCCTGGTCTATCTAAAGTATACCTTCAGATATAGAGGCGAGTTTGATGAGCCAAATGATGAATGATTGAGCAGTATTGAGGCAACTAGCGATGAATTCCATGCGGCTTACACTAGAGCCGAAGATGATGCTTTGACCTCAGCCTTCGGAGGTCGAGGCAAGAAAAGATTGAACAGAGTTTTCGACATGATTGGTTTCATATACCCTGATTATTGCTATCCCTCGCGAAAGCAAGGAAAGAAGAGGAAAACCGCCGCTTCGGCCATCTCTGTTGTGCCGAAGGGCAAAAAAATCAAGGTCTTGACGCACCGGCCGAGATACATTGAGACGGCCACATTGGCGAAGCTAGATGAAGGGACATCTTCCATTTCCGAAGCAGAACAACCTGCTCCTGCCATTCCCAGGGAAGACCTATCTGAATTGCCAAAGGTTCCTATAATTGGGCCAGCCGAAACGTTGAAACTTGGTGCCGAGGCCAAAAAAGAGGCGGCCAAAGAGCCAAAGCTAGGGGAAAAGGTAGAGCTGCCAAAAATCTTGAGCCCACCAGCGGAGTCAGGATTGCCGAAGATAACAAGAGCTCCTACAATAACTCCCAAGAGGAGGAGAATGGCTAGTGTGCTAGAAGCTGTCATGGAGACAACAAGGGCATTAACTTGTGCCCCTCCAAAGAAAATTGCTGAAGCTGCTATATGTCACGCTGAAACCAAAGCTGGGCCCTCAGTGCCTGCTGAGACAGAGCCTGCCACAACAGAGGATAGGGCTGAGCAAGAATCTCTAGATGTTGGCATGGCTATAGAGAAGAATGTGGCCGAAAAAGCTAAATCTCCTGCTCCCGAAGCACCGTCCGAAGATCTTGACTTTATTATTTGACATGCTTCGGGAAAAAGACTATCTGAAGAAGAAATTGCAGAAGCCAAACACTATGTCCGGGAACTGAAATACCCAAAGGGGCCTTAGTGTTCAACAACACTGACGAATATGATTTCCTATACTGTCTCCCGGACAATAAAGAAATATCCGTCTGCCGGGAGATGGCCAAAAACATGGGATTTCCGAAGCTTGAAGCTGGCCTCACCGCCATGTCAAAAGATGACCTTGCAGACAGCCTTGCATAGAACAATCTGAAGGTACGAAAGTGATGAACTTAAAAATAGATTATCTTGTCTTGTATACTAGTGCTAATTCTATCTTTTTGCAGGGTTTAATTCTTAGCAATGCTTTTAGGGCGTAAAAGAATGCTGAAGGTGAAAGCTGCGTCATAGCCCTCGGCAACCTTCGGTTAGAACTTATTAAGCTGAGGAATGAAGCCGTGGAAAAAGATAAAATCCTGCTTTCATTGAAGGATAAAGTGAAAAAAGACGAAGCAAAATTTAACACTCAATCCAAAGCTTATAAAGCCGAAATTGAAGACCTTCGGAAAACACTTGCCAAAGCTAATGAAAATTTTGCACTCGCAAAAGCTAGTCAAGAAATAAGTGAATGGTCGAACACTAGGCTGGAGAAAAATGTTGAGGAGCTTCGCAAATCCAAGGAAAGGTGCTTCGAGAAATCCTTGGATTGCGTGAGAAAATTGAAAACCAGCTTTGCCAAGGTGGGTGCATATTCTTCCGAAGAGAATTTCATTCGAGGCGATCCCGAGGGTGTTATTGCTTGGATAAGCAGAGAAGCTGAAGCTTTTGAAGAGATCCTTAGTAATCGCGAGGACATTTGTGCTTCTGCCGGTGCTCAAGAGATTGCTGCAATTCTAGAGAAGGCTGTTTGTGATCATGTTAAGGCTGCAGCCCAGACCGAAGCCGCCTTCTCCATAAACGATACGAGAGACCCCTCAACCGAAGCTACTGTGGTGGGCGGAAAATTTTATTCCGATGTCTGGGTGAATGGTGGCCGAGAATTGGCCAACGAAATCATAAAGAAGAATGAAAAAGAAATCCACGATGCCTGAGAAGAAGCTAGGCGAGCCGAAGAGGCTGCCGAGCGCGCAAGGCGTATAGGTATTATTCTTGAATTTTAGCTTCAGTGTTTATTTTATGGCTTCGGTCTAACAGTTTGCCTATTACAGCTGAACTCTCACCGCTGCCAGAGCCGTATGACCCTCAGGTTGATCCCGTTATGAAAGAAGCATTGGATGTAATAAGCGTTGCGAACTCCATCGTCGACGAAGTCATCGACAGGCTACTGAATGAAGCCACCGAGAAGATCCTTAAGGAAGATTAGGCTCTTTTTTTATTGTAATAATACTATGTAACATTTGGTGTATGAAACAATTAATTAGACATGTAAATTGTTGTAATATATTTCTTCGTGATGCATGAAATTTACACACATAACGTTTTTGAGCCTTAGGCAAAAAACACCTTCCCTTCTTTTCATGCTTCATAAAGAAAGAAGCCCCTTCTATAGCAAATCTGATAAAATTGTATTTTTCGAAGTTTGCCTTCGTGCCTTAGCACATTTTAGTTCAAGTTATTGTCGAAGACTTGCTTCGTACCCAATCTTCGTTGTTGATGTGATATGATGTATGATGTAATGTTATGCGGAATGATGCGATGATATGATGCAATATGATGGTTATGCCGAACACACACACTCACCCACATTGGAACACCCAAGACTCTGCATCCCCTTGGGGACGTCTTTGGAGTCTTTAAGCTCTGCATCCCGTTAGGAACGACTTTGGAGCTTCTTCACCTTATATTTCAGTGGTATCTAAGCTTTGCATCCCCTTAGTAACGACTTTGGAGCTTCTTCACCTTATATTTCGGTGGTATCTAAGCTTTGCATACCCTTAGCAACGACTTTGGAGCTTCTTCACCTTCTATTTTAGTGGAATTTTTGGCTCTTCATTCCCTTAGGAACGACTTCTGAGCTTCGGAACTTACTCTGCGCTCCCGTAGGAACGACTTTTTAGCTTCGGAACTTACTCTACGCTCCCTTAGGAACGACTTTCGAGCTTTGGAATTTACTCCGCGCTCCCTTAGGAATGACTTTCGAGCTTCGGAAGTATGTTAGGAAGGCGTATTTTACTCATTGATGTAGGCACAATTATTACATGAAATCGAAATTTAGTCTTTCGTTACTTGTTTCTCATACAAAAAATAAAATGGCATAAAAGATAAAGGTACATCAAGAGTAGGATATTCTTCAGTAGATATGCTTAGATTCTAGCACAGTGTTGTTAACTGTACAAGCTTCGGACTCCTCCTGGAAGTCGCGCTGCTGTTGAGCGTGTCGGTGCCCTTCTGGCTGTTGACTTCGGGTCAAAGTAGGTGGTAGCAGTGGTGGTGGTGGGAGCTAAGCCCAGGAAGCTGGAGAATGGCTCGCCGAAGCAACAGAGGTCGTAGGCTGCTGATTACCTACATATTCTGGGACATAGGGAGAATAGCATGAGGCAGTATGTAGGACTTGATTCAGCTGATTCTGTCGTGCTTCAGCTTCGGCAATCTCCTTTTGCTTCTGAATTGTGACTTGACAAGTTCTTGTGGTGTGGCCCTTGTCTTCACCACAGAAATAAGTAGTATAGTCTTCTAGGCTATTCTCCGTATCTTCCTCCGAAGCCCCTGTTGCCTCTGCCCCTTGGGGCTGGTGGCCTGAAGGAGCTTTGTTGTGGCCCTGAAAACTGGGAGCTGTGTTGTTGCCTTTGAGGTTGACATCCTCTGTCATCACTTGGGTTGAAATTATGGATTGATCTGACATGCCTGGGGTGGATTCTTCCTCCGAAGCCCTTGGTCATCTTAGAGAACCTGTATGCTTCTTCCCTCCTTTGACGGAAATCATTATCAGCCTGGATGTACTCATCCATCTTCTGAAGAAGCTTCTCTAGGGTTTGTGGGGGTTACCTGGCAAAATACTGAGTCGTAGGTCCTGGCCGAAGCCCCTTGATCATGGCCTTAATGACAATTTCATTGGGCACGTTAGGCGCTTGTGCTCTTAGACGCAGGAACCTTAGGACATACGCCTAAAGGTATTCCTCATGGTCCTGCATGCACTGAAACAAAGCCTAAGCAATGACTGGCTTTGTCTGAAAGCCTTGGAAGCAAGTGACTAGCATATTCTTGAGCTTCTGCCATGATGTGATTGTTCCTGGCCTGAGAGACGAATACCATGTTTGAGCTACACTTTTGACTGCCATGATGAAGGATTTCGCCATGAATGCAGTATTGCCCCCATTTGAAGATATGGTTTCATAGCTCATTAGGAACTGCTTCGGGTCTAAGTGCCCATCCTACATAGGAAGCTAAGGTGGCTTGTATGATGGGGGCCATGGGGTAGCCTCCAACTCTGCTGCTAGAGGAGAAGCATCGTCAAAAGCAAAATTACCATGATGGAAATCATCATAACATTCATCATCGTTGTACGAATTGTCATGACGAAGCTCTCTATATTGAGGCCTTCGGTCTTGGTCATCTTGGGTGATATGACGCATTTCCTTAGCGGCCTCATCAATCTTCTTCTGAAGATCGGTGAGACGAAGCATCTTTTCCTTCTTCCTCTGAACTTGTTGATGGATGACTTCAAGGTCCATGATTTCTTGGTCTAACTCCTCCTCCTGAGGTGTTGGACTGGTAGCCTTCCTTTTCTGGCTCCTAGCTTCGCGTAATGTATCTTGATTAACATCCAGTGGCTGCAATGCAGCCCCTGGCCCTGATGACTTCTTCGGCGGCATGACGAATGTCAAAGCTTGCCGAAGGTGGTCGAGTGAGTTCACCGGAGGTGGGCGCCAATGTCGGTCACTTGGTCTCAAATGCTATGAGTTAAGAACAAGGCAATACAAATGTTAATGGTTAAAGACCTTCATCCTTTGAAGCATTATCTCCCTTAGGATATAATGATCTTCAGATGAAGGTCATGAAGGACATACCTTCATCATTTTAATATGCAAAAATATAAATAGGGGTGTATGAAACATAAAAAGACCAAGAATAATTATATTAAATCATCAAATCATTCATATTGACAATATATAATCATGAGCAAATATTAATGATATTAAATTACATTTGTATCTTCGGCTTGACAGAATGTAAAAATCCGAGAGTGACGTGCAAGCGATTACAAGTCAGTGTGTCCCGTACGGTGTTACAGTTCATCTATTTATAGGCACACGACGCAGCTTGGGTAAAATTACATTTATGTCCCTGACATTACTATTAGCCATAAGGTAATTTGTCGAGGACTAAGCAGTCTTTTCCTTTTAAGTTGGTTTCATCCTTCATCATCATCCTTCTGTTGAGCCGAAGCTTCTCCAGCCACAGCTTCGGAGTTGGTCTATCCTTCACGATCACGCTTTTTCGTACCTTGCACGCCTTCGTCTCAAACCCGAAGCTTCCTGTGATAGTATACTATTCTGGAAAACATGTTAGTCGTGTTTTTGAGGACCTTCGGAAGCTAAAGGCCCCCAACAGATCCAATGATCAACCTTGAGTACCACGATTTTCTTCCTTAGTAGATGTTCCCCTTTTGTGAGGAATCTCCACAAGTTGGAGCCTCTCACCCTTTCAATGTTGTTCACAAGGAAACCACAAGAGTAAGGGAGGGAAAGAAACGCACACAAGAGCTAGAGTCACAACAAAGTCACGCACACAAGTTAAGACAAGAGCACACAAAACACAGCGCAACAAGTTCACCACTAGACAAGTGCTCAAATCTCAATCGCAATGATCCAGATGCGTGCTTGCGGAGTCTAGGCGTCTTAGGATGTTCAATGGAGGCTTGGTGTAGCGCTCCATGCTCCTAGGGGTCCCTTTTATAGCCCCAAGGAAGCTAGGAGCTGTTGGATCTCCATTTGGTAGGCAATTCTTGCCTTCTTCCGGTTGGCGCACCAGACAGTCCGGTGCACCACCGGACATGAACAGTGCCCGATTTCTTTCCTTTCCTGGCGAAGCCGACCGTTGAGCCCTCTGTCCCCTTGGCACACCGGACCCTGTCCGGTGCGACCAAGTGACGTTTGGCTTTGGCCACGTGTCGCCCGCTGATCGCGTTGCCGACCATTGGCGCAGGCGCTGTTGGCTCACTAGACAGTCTGGTGATTTTTAGCCACTGTGCCCTCGCCAATTCCCGAGAGTAGCGAGTTCACTGCTGGACCAGCCTGTGCATAGGACACTGTCTGGTGCATCGAAGGCTGGTGCAAGTCTGGCTGGACTTAGCCAAACTTCTTCAATCCAATTTCGTTTTACTTGACAAGGTTCCTAGCACTTAGAAAAATACGTTAGTACCAAAAACAATTCACTAAGGCCAGAGTCATACCTTGATTCTTTGATTTGCATCTCTCAACCACTTAGTACTTATTAATCACAATAACATGTGTTGGACATTTAATCACCAAAACATTTATAAAAATGGCCCAAAGGCACATTTCCCTTTCAATCTCCCCCTTTTTGGTGATTTATGCCAACACATTAAAAAGCAACTTAAAGTGCAATATCATTCTCAATGAGTGCAAATTGAGGACCAATTTAACTCACATAGGATTTGGCATATTTGGATCACTTTTGCCACCACTTGGTTTATTTTCACAAAACACATTCTTTTTCCTATCTTTATATCAAAAAGCACTTGTTTTGGCAAATCTCAAGAGTAACTTTTATCAAATGTCACAAACTCCCCCTTTTTCCCATAATCAAAATTATCCCCCATAAGAGAACAATTTTTGCAATAAAAAAACTTGTTTTGGCAAATCAAGAGATCTTTCAAGAGTAACTTTGATCAAATGTCACAAACTCCCCCTTTTTCCCACAATCAAAATTCTCCCCCATAAAAGAACAATTTTTGCAATAAGAGGGTTTTGATCAAACACAAAGATTATAACTCTACAAAAATTCACAAGTGGTTGGCTGATCCATTTGCTTTGGCCTTAATTTCTCCCCTTTGGCATTAAGCACCAAAACAGGATAATTTTTGGCCCTTTTATCCCCATTGCCTCACCAAAATGTCAAATAAGCGCAAAAGGCAATGGGAATATAAGAATGAGCTTAGAACAAGATACATTTATACCGCAATGCAGTGGAAGCCCTTTCTTTGTCCAAGTTCACTTTTCCCTTTCAATACACCATTGAGACTATTTCAAGAGTACTCAACAATCAAGTTAGTCTCAAGGGAGTCAAGTTGTAGCACATCCTTCCCCTAAACATGTGCATCATTTGCATAGGGACTTGTGAGGTCCAGGGATGACTTGTACAACTTGAGCACCAAAAATAATTAAAGACATGAATGCTTAAAGTAACATGATCAAAAGCATAGAACACATGTATGCTATATATCAATCTAAGTTACACGAATCTAGGACATTTAGCTTACTACGCATCCTGCAAAACCTTTTCTCATCTAAAGGCTTGGTGAAGATATCAGCTAGCTGGTTCTCGGTGCTAATATGATAGATATCGATATCTCCCCTTTGCTGGTGGTCTCTCAAGAAGTGATGCCAGATGTCTATGTGCTTAGTGCGGTTGTGTTCAACAGGATTATCCACCAAGAGGATTACACTCTCATTGTCACATAGGAGTGGGACTTTGCTCAGATTGTAGCCGAAGTCCTGAAGGGTTTACCTCATCCAAAATAGTTGTGCACAACACTGTCCTGCGGCAACGTACTTGGCTTCAGCGGTGGATAGGGCAACTGAAGTTTGTTTCTTAGAGCTCCAGGACACCAGGGACCTTCCCAGAAACTGACAAGTCCCTGATGTGCTCTTCCTATCAACCTTGCACCCGGCATAGTCGGAATCCGAGTATCCGATTAAGTCAAAGGTAGACCCCTTTTGATACCAGATCCCGAAGCAAGGCGTAGAAACTAAATATCTAAGAATTCGCTTAACGACCACAAGGTGACACTCCTTGGGGTCTGATTGAAATCTAGCACACATGCATACACTTAGCATAATATCCGGTCTACTAGCGCAAAGATAGAGCAAGGATCCTATCTTAGACCGGTATGCCTTTTGATCAACGTACTTACCTCCTTTATTGAGGTCAAGATGTCTGTTCGTTCCCATCGGTGTATTTGCGGGCTTTGAATCCTTCATCCCAAACCTCTTTAGCAAATCTTGAGTGTACTTCGTTTGGGAGATGAAGGTTCCTTCCTTGAGTTGCTTCACTTGAAATCCAAGGAAGTACTTCAACTCGCCCATCATTGACATCTCGAACTTTTGCATCATCACCCTGCTAAACTCCTCACAAGACTTTTGATTAGTAGAACCAAATATAATGTCATCGACATATATTTGGCATACAAAAAGATCACCATTGCAAGTCTTAGTAAAGAAAGTAGGATCAGCTTTCCCAACCTTGAAAGCATTAGCAATAAATTAATCTCTAAGGCATCGGTACCATGCTCTTAGGGCTTGCTTAAGTCCATAGAGCGCCTTAGAGAGCTTCTAGACGTGGTTGGGATACCTGTCATCCTCAAAGCCCCTATTCCACGTATACCTCCTACTTGATTGGTCCATTGAGGAAGGCACTCTTCACGTCCATTTGATAAAGCTTAAAAGAGTGGTGAGCAGCATAGGCCAATAAAATCCAAATTGACTCTAGCCTAGCTACAGGAGCAAAAGTCTCCTCAAAATCCAAACCTATGAGTTGGGCATAACCTTTTGCCACAAGTCGAGCCTTGTTTCTTGTCACCACACCTTGTTCATCTTGCTTGTTGCGGAACACCCACTTGGTTCCCACAACATTCTGCTTTGGACGTGGCACCATGCTCCACACTTCATTTATTTTGAAGTTGTTGGGCTCTTCCTGCATGGCCAACACCCAGTCCGGATCCTGCAAGGCTTCTTCTACCCTAAAAGGCTCAATGGAAGAAACAAACGAGTAATGCTCACAAAAGTTAGCTAAACGTGAGCGAGTGGTTACTCCCTTGCTGATGTCACCCAGAATCTGATCTACTGGATGATTTCTTTGAATCGTTGACCGGACTTCAGTTGGAGGAATTTGTGAAGCTCATTACTTCTTATCTTGTTCTTCATGTGCTCCCCCTTGATTCAGCCCTTCATCTTGAGATACCTGTTCCTTATCTTGAGTTGGGGGATGTACCAATGTAGAGGAAGAAGGTTGATCTTGTTCTTGTGGTTCCTGTGGTCGCACATCACCTATCGCCATTGTTCGCATTGCGGCCGTTGGAACCTCATCTTCATCTATATCATCAAGATCAACTTGCTCTCTTGGAGAGCCATTAGTTTCATCAAATACAATGTCGCTAGAGACTTCAACTAATCCTGATGATTTGTTGAAGACCCTTTACGCTTTTGTATTTGAGTCATACCCTTGTAAAAACCCTTCTACAGCTTTGGTGTGGCGGAACTGCCCGAATTATTCCAACTTAAGTGCCTACGTCCCGTCTTAGAGGCTAGACCACACTTAAATGGGAATAACTCGTCAATCCCTCGGATCTAGTCCGACGAGGCCACTGACAGGATCAAGTACCACAATCTCACTCGATGGTGAGTCACCGAGCAAATACAATAAAACATAAAACCATACATTAAGTAGTATTAAATTATTACATCATCATCGGAGTTTTTGCAAAAGTAGTCATCATTGTTCGAAGTGCAGTGGAATAAAACTAACGATAAATAAATGGAGGGATGGGGAAGCCTGTCCCATCACTCCTCATGCTCCTCCTCAGCCGAGGCGGGGTCCCATTCGACAGTCCAACCCGGTGGCAAGATGGACGGCCAAGTCACTCCAGCAACCATGTCCTCCAAAGAACCTGTAAAATTGTGCCACAAGCAAGGCGGAGTATACTAATACTCAGCTAGACTTACCCGGCGTGAGGAGTCTACTCCTCTACCTCTAGACATGCAGCTGTTTGGCTGTGGGGTTTGGTTGCCAAAAGCACTAGCTGAGTTTATAAATCAAGTTTTAGCTTTGTCAAATTTAAGGGTGACTCTCTTAAGGCTAAATATGTACTATCTACTCATACATAGTCACAAACATTCTTAGCAATCAACATCTTTTATCAACTCATCATATTTCCACTTGTTACTCAATGTAGCAGCATGGATCAAGCAGTCTCATTAGCTACGAGAAGCAGACAATTCGAATCGAGTTTTTATCCTTGCAAGGTAAACCTAAACACACGACATGTAGGGGCACTCCGTCCCCACACACATCAACCGTCCCCATCGATTCCCTGGCAACAGAAAGGGGCTCACCGCCTTGGCGTACAATGCCTCACTGACCCCGACTGCCGTCGTGCAGTGACCGCACTTGTACCCACCATAACCGGAATGGGAGACCACGTCTCAGGTCGCGTGAGGAGAGCAATCTGCGGGCAGGTTCACTCAGGTACTAGGCTTACCGATTTACCATATTTCTCGGTATGTGTTTAGTACGTTCAAACGCTTGACTCACTGTACCACACCTTAATCCTTATTCCAATTTTTATCCCGTGGACCACCAATCCCCATGGATTGTTATCCACCAACCAACATCATTATGATATGAAAGTGAGCACAATCAATTCCTGACCTCGCGCGAGTGCTAGAAAAATCACTCGACTTCTACCGAGATCCCTAATTCATAAAGCAGCTACTCGACCTAGCATACTAGTATTCATCTCAACAGGATTCCTGAGATCATGCAACTAGGGTTTTCAAACAACTCCTACACTTAATGCACATTCAATCCTACAATCAATAAATGTAGTAAAATAGCATAAATAACAGGTTATGCATAAACCGGGGCTTGCCTTCTAAAGTAGTGGCAGACAGATCCTCTGGTGCAGGCTCTGGTGCTGGATCCTGGGCTACCTCTTGAGCAGCTCCTTGCTCCGGCACGAGGACGTACTCTCCGTCAGCGAGGTTGCAGTCTATTGAAATGCAATGAATATGTATGTCATGATTTTGCAGGATTAAATCAACATTATGCTAAAGGAAGGAAAACTAAGTTAGTTAGTAACTTAGGGTTTCTTGGTCATACGTGGCTTTTAGTGGTTTATGCTTATCATTCTAGGTTTAGGTTTTGTTAAGGATAAGCATAGTGAATTTGTATTTCCCTTATATATTTCAGTGGACAATTTACAAAGGGTTTCAGGGTGACATTAATTTCCATCATTCATTTTCCCCTTCTTTATTTTCTATTTATGAATTCTAGTGTGGGTTTGAACTACAATAGTGATTTCAAAATTTTCAAAAGTCTTGTAAAAATTACAGTGGGTTACCCTTGGTCACTATAGTCTGTTCTATGAATTTGAGGTCCAGATTAAAAAGAGTATGCCTTCGACAAAAATAACAAAAGTTGGGCAAAGGGGGGTCACTTTGCACTACAACTCTTAACTAGGGGTGGGTTTTGTCCTAAAGGTTATTTTTTGCTGGCATCTAACAGTAATCACAAGCTTCTGTGCCAAAAATCACAGAAAGTTAATTGGTGGCTATTTAGTTGTGATTTTCTAAAGTTTAATGTCAAAAAGGCACTTTCTACTATCTTTTTATTTGAAAAATGTCAAACAACAGATTTCATATTTTTCCTATGTTCTTAATAACAAATCATTAATTATCTCAAGGTTTGGGGTGTTTTCACCTTGAGGTTATTTTTCTAGGGTTTTTCTAAGTTTTCCTTGTTTTCTTAAAATAAAAGGTATCCCAATTATTTTGTACTAAACCAGAGTATAATAGATTTTTCTAGTGAACTATACTGAATAAGTAGACTAACAAAAATATGGGGGCTCCCTGGTTCTTTATTTAAATTACCTTTTCTATTTTCTTTAACTTTAAGCACAATGTAAAATAAATGGCAAACTCTACCTTAATGGGATGTACAGGGGGATTATCATTTCTAAATAGGTCAGTAGCTGGTCATGTACTTCTCCAAATTTTTTTAACCTCAGTTAAATAGTGCAACTATTTTTCCTCCTATTATCTAGCTTTTGGCCAAATCAATATTTAAATCAGAACCCTAAAGTTTTTTGTATCACTTAGGAGGTTTTATATTTTTCTTAAGTAGTCTACATTATTTAAGATCTGGCAAAATTAGTTTGACTTGATTTGGGTGAATAAAACAGAAGATATGAATTATTTAAGTTCTGTTTGAATTTAAATCTGATTTATTAAAAGGTTTCCTGGAAAAACCACTTTGCACCGAAGTCCTCGGGTTCTTTCCAAACTAATCCTCTCAGTTATACCCCTGCGCTACTATTCCTCTGCGTCACTGACAATGCGCAACACCCCCTAGCCTTTTCTTCTTCTCCCCCGCGGTCCCTCCCTAGGTTTAAACAGTACCCACGAAAAAGAAAAGGGTGGCGCGGCTTACCGGCGGCGAGAGAGGTCCGGCGAGGGGCGGGGTTGGCTCCGGGAGGTCCTCGCGGTCACAACGATGTACGGCTCGACGGCGGAGGTGGCCGGAATCGTCCGGTCCACGTGCGCAGGCGGGTGCTCTCATCGGCGGCGGGTGTTCCGGCCAAACCACGGCGACCTAGTTCAATCCAATGGCACAGTGAGCTTCACAGGGTGACGTAGAGGCTGTGTGCACAAGGAATCGAAGAATGGAGCAGAGGATTACCCGGTCTACGCTCACCAGCGGTCGGGCGAAGTCCGGTGACCGTGGACTGGCTTTTTCGGCGAAGCAAACTCCGATTCCTCGCTCGGGGAGCTTCACCGAGGTGTACACAGTCCTCTCCGAGGGTTGGACGGGGTTGGGAAGGGTTCTGTTGGCCGGTCTACGATGGCGGGGGATCGGGCGACCGCGGGCACGCCGAGCACGAGCAAACGCCGGTGGTTTTGGGCTCCGGTGAGGTCGAGCGCGTGCGGAGGAGTACGGTCGAAGTCCCTGGGGGCTTTATAGGCGCGGGCGCTGGCCATGGCGCCGGCTGGGCTTTGGCGCGACGCGGGGCACGTGGGGCATGCATCGGGCGTGCTCTGGCGAGCCCAGAGCGCGTCGAACACGTGGTCGTTGCTTTCTGCCCTTGTTCTTGCGCCTGCTGAGCAGCCAAACGTGCGAATCTTGCCATATGGCTTGTGTAAGATTTCTTCCCTGCGCCTAGGGCTACCTAGTTCATGTGAGTTCCAAGGGAAGATCGGGTCTGGTTTAGAAGATATGGTGGCGCCAAGTCTTGTCTGTCTGCACTGTTCAACCCGAGACAAAATAGGTGCCAACTCGTGTCAAACGGTCTTGGCTTGGGTTCAAACTCTTCCAGAGTGTTCCTTAGATAATTTGGCTCCTTTTTGTTATTTATACCTTGGGGTTTTGGTGCCATTAGCTAGGTGAACACCCCTGATCTCTAGATTAGGGTTCATTTTGGACTTAGAAGGAATGGGGGGTGATTCCATAGTGTTCTCCACTTGGGGGCTGATTTAGGGGTCTTATAGGGGTCTTTTTGTAAAGTTCCTTTACTGTATTTTGTAAACATTTTGGTACTCTTAAACTTTGGTTAAGGTTTAAATTATGAAATGTGCATCTGCCAAATCTTTCTCTCAACTAAAGGCTTCAAGAGAGGGGGGGCCAAGGTTCAATCCTTCCTTTCCCAAGGTGATTATTGCCTAAAAGCTTGGGGTAATGGTTTGGTCCTTGGCATTTCTTAACTCACTCATGCTTCCAAGGTCTTAAGTGCTCCCTCTCCTCCAAGTTTTAACCACATGTGATAATAGGTATATGTGCCATTAGGAAGCCAGCACCTTGGTAACTCCTGGGGTGTTACATTTGGGAGCAAACTTCAAATGCCTACCTTTCTTTACCAAAATGTAACATTTACTCCCAAATACACAAAAATATGAAACATTAGGTTTGTTACCAATTAGGAGTTCGTATGAGGTCTTCTTGAGGAGGTGATGCAGATAGAGCCAGTTTATGGCATGGCATGCTGTATTCACAGCTTTCGACCAAAACCGCTCAGGCGTCTTGTATTCTCCAAGCATAGTTCTTGCCATATCAATTAGCGTCATGTTCTTCCTCTCTACCACACTGTTTTGCTGTGGTGTGTAGGGAGCGGAGAACTCATGCTTGATGCCTTCCTCCTCAAGATATTCTTCGACTTGAAGATTCTTGAACTTAGACCTATTATCGCTTCATATATTTTTCACTTTTACCTCAAATTCGTTTTGAGCTCTCCTTAAGAAGCACTTTAAAGTTCCTTGGGTTTTAGATTTATCCTGCAAAAAGAACACCCAAGTGAAGCTGGAAAAATCATCAACTATAACAAGACCATTCTTACTTCCCCCGATGCTGAGATAGGCAACGGGCCTGAAGAGATCCATGTGTAGGAGTTCTAGTGGTCTGGATGTCATCATCACATTCTTGCTTTGATAAGTGCTTCACACCTACTTCCCTGCTTGGCACGTTGCACAAGGTCTATCTTTCTCAAAACAAACATCGGTTAGTCCTAACACATATTCTCCCTTTAGAAGCTTATGAAGGTTCTTCATTCCAACATGTGCTAGACGGCGGTGCCAGTGCCAGCCCATATTAGTCTTAGCAATTAAGCATGCATCTAGATCGGCATTCTCTTTTGAGAAATCAACTAAGTAGAGCTTGCCGTCTAATACACTCTTAAAAGCTAATGAACCATCACTTCTTCTAAAGACAAATACATTAATATTTGTAAATAAACAATTATAACCCATATGACATAATTGGCTTACAGACAACAAATTGTACCCGAGCGATTCTACTAAAAACACATTAGAGATTGAATGCTCGGTTGTGATGGCTATTTTGCCTAAGCCTTTGACCTTGCCTTGGTTCCCATCTCCAAAGATAATAGTCTCTTGGGAATCCCTATTCTTGACGTAGGAAATGAACATTTTCTTCTCCCCCGTCATGTGGTTTGTGCATCCGCTATCAATAATTCAGCTTGAGCCCCCAGATGCATAAACATGCAAGGTAATTAAGCTTGGGTTTTAGGTACCCAACTTTTGTTGGGTCCTACAAGGTTAGTTACAACGGATTTTGGAACCCAAATGCATGTTTTTCTCTCTTGCATTTAGATCCCAACTTTCTAGTATATACTTTAGCATTTTTACATGACAGTACAAATGAAGCATCACATGCATGATAAATAGCAGTTGGACCAGTGACCAGTGGATACTTTCCTAGGCACATGAGAAACAACATGATTACGCTTAGGCCTATTTCTACCATGAGCATAAGAGGAGCTAGTTGCAAACATGGCATGAGAACTAAATACATCATCATGACACACAGGAAAAACAGAATGATTATGACACTTATCATGATGAGTAACATTAGTAACTTTCTTATAAAGATAGGCATGGTTCTTTTGAGAACTACTAGCCATAGGAGCCTTCCCTTTCTCCTTGTTGAGATTGGAAGTGCTATGGCTTGTAAAGCTCTTGGTCCCCGTTTGGAAACCAAGTCCATCTTTAATTGAGCCGTGTCTACCAATGGTGTAGGCATCTCTAGCAAATTTTAGTTTCTCATAGTTATCCTTGCAAGTCTTAAGTTGAGCATTAAGACTTGCAACATCATTGTTTAATTTAAGAATAGTAGAGGCATGTTCATTACAAGCATCAATATCAAAATCTTTACACCTATTGTGAATAACAACATGCTCTATAGATGAACTAGCCACATTAAAATTTTCTAGCTTTGTATTTAGCTCATCATTCAAAGTTTTGAGACTAGAAATAGAATCATACTGGTAGACAGCTCAGAAGACAGTATTTCATTTTTTGTAATTTCTAGAGCAAGAGATTTTTGAACATTAATAAATTTATCATGTTCGTCATACAGAATATCTTCTTGCTTTTCTAGCAACCTATCCTTTTCATTAAGAGCATCAATCAATTCATTTATTTTATCTACCATAGTTCTATCTAATCCTTTAAATAAATCACTATAGTCTACTTCATCATCAAAAGATTCCTCATCACTAGAAAAAGTATACTTAGGTGTATCTCATATATGTATCTTCTTCTCCTTAGCCATGAGGCACGTGTGTTGTTCGTTGGGGAAGAGGGAGGACTTGTTGAAGGCTGAGGCAGCTAGTCCTTCATCATCGGAGTCGGATGAAGAACAGTCAGAGTCCCATTGTTTTCCAATGTGCGCCTCGACCTTCGCCTTCTTGTAGTTCTTCTTCCTTTCCTTCTTCCCATACTTTTCTTGTGCATGGTCATTGTTATTATCGGGACATTGTGCTATGAAATGACCAGACTTACCGCATTTGAAGCAGGAGCTCTTTCGCCTTGATTTGTTCTTGTTGGGGTACTCCTTGCATCTCTTCAACGCGGTCTTGAAGCGCTTGATTATAAGCGCCATTTTGTCCTCGTTGAGCCCGACAGCCTCTACTTGTGCTACCTTGCTAGGTAGCGCCTCCTTGTTGTTGGTTGCTTTGAGAGCAACGGGCTGCGGCTCATGTAGAGGAAGCGGTCCATTTAAGGCATCGTCCACATACCTCGCTTCTTTCACCATCATGCGCCCGCTCATGAATTTTCCGAGAATTTCCTCGGGCGTCATCTTGGTGTACCTGGGGTTCTCACGAATAAGATTTACAAGATGAGGATTAATAACGGTGAATGACCTTAGCATGAGTCGGATGACGTCATGATCCATCCATCTTGTGCTTCCATAGCTTCGAATTTTGTTGACAAGGGTCTTGAGCCTATTGTACGTTTGTGTTGGCTCCTCTCTCCTTATCATGGTGAATCTCCCCAGCTCGCCTTCCACCAGTTCCATCTTGGTGATCATGGTGGCGTCATTACCCTCATGAGAGATCTTGAGGGTATCCCATATTTGCTTGGCATTGTCCAAGCCGCTCACTTTGTTGTATTCATTCCTGCATAGAGATGCTAGCAAAACAGTAGCGGCTTCGACATTTTTATGTATTTGCTCATTTATGAATACAGGATTATCAGTGCTATCAAAATGCATTTCATTTTCAACAATCTTCTAGATACTAGGATGGAGGGAGAATAAATGACTACACATTTTATGTCTCCAAAATGAATAATCCTCTCCATCAAAGTGTGGGGGTTTTCCAAGTGGAATAGATAGTAAATGGGCATTTGAGTTATAAGGGATGCAAGAATAATCAAAAGAATATTTTTGATTACATGTTTCTTTTCCTACGAAGAGTCTTCTTCGTCATCATCCCTTGGCGAAGAAGAGGAGGTGTCGCTGTCATAGTAGATAATCTTCTTAATGCGGCTCTTCTTCTTTTCATCCCTCTTCTTGTGAATCGAGCCTGAGTCAGTGGGCTTGTCATCTTTTGGCTCATAGAGGGTCTCCTTTTCCTTGTCGTTCATCACCATCCCCTTGACTTTAGTATCCATCTCTTTGGGCGGTTAGTCCCTAAATGAAGAGTACGACTCCGATACCAATTGAGAGCACCTAGAGGGGGGTGAATATATAGGTGACCCTGTAAATAACAACACTTAATAGCCCAAACATGGTTATGAAATGTTAGTAATATTAAACCAAGATGCTATAGAGAGAACTCTTCACTTGATTGTTCCTTTAGAATGAGTATTGAACTTAGGAACAATAGCACAAGTGATTAAGCGAGAACTCAAGAAGAGAAACCAATCACCATAAAATATGAAACAAGAGGCACAGTGATTTTATCCCGTGGTTCAGCCAATGCCTACTCTACGTTGTGGTGACCTCCTTCGGTCAAGGATTGCACTCAATCCCTCTCAAGTGATCCAATGATCAACCTTGAGTACCACGGTTTTCTTCCTTAGTAGATATTCCCCTTTCGTGAGGAATCTCCACAAGTTGGAGTCTGTCACCCTTACAATGTTGTTCACAAGAAAACCACAAGAGTAAGTGAGGGAAAGAAACACACGCAAGAGCTAGAGTCACAGCGAAGTCACGCACACAAGTTAAGACAAGAGCACACAAAACACAGCACAACAAGTTCACC
Source organism: Zea luxurians (assembly GCA_029449295.1). Taxonomy (NCBI): domain Eukaryota; kingdom Viridiplantae; phylum Streptophyta; class Magnoliopsida; order Poales; family Poaceae; genus Zea; species Zea luxurians. The sequence continues at coordinate 2,086,186 of JAOPSE010000005.1, read as the reverse complement.
ACTAGACAAGTGCTCAATTCTCAATCGCAATGATCCGGATGCGTGCTTGCGGAGTCTAGGCATCTTAGGATGTTCAATGGAGGCTTGGTGTAGTGCTCCATCAGCCTAGGGATCCCTTTTATAGCCCCAAGGCAGCTAGGAGCCATTAGATCTCCATTTGGTAGGCAATTCTTGCCTTTTGCCGGTTGGCGCACCGGACATGAACAGTGTCCGATTTCTTTCCTTTCCTAGCGAAGCCGACCATTGAGCCCTTGGCCCCCTTGGCACACTGGACACTATCCTGTGCACACCGGACAGTCCGGTGCGACCAAGTGACGTTTGGCTTTGGCCACGCGTCGCCCGCTGATCACGCTGCCGACCGTGGGCGTGGGCGCTGTTGGCTCACCGGACAGTCCGGTGAGCCACCGAACAGTCCGATGATTTTTAGCCACTGCACCCTCGCTGATTCCCGAGAGCAGCGAGTTCGCTGCTGGACCAGCCTGTGCAGACACTGTCCGGTGCACACCGGATAGTTCGGTGCACCAAAGGCTGGTGCAAGTTTGGCTGGACTTAGCCAAACTTCTTCAATCCAATTTCATTTGATTTGACAAGGTTCCTAGCACTTAGAGAAATATGTTAGTACAAAAAACAATTCACTTAGGCCAGAGTCATACCTTGATTCTTTGATTTGCATCTCTCGACCACTTAGTACATATTAATCACAATAACATGTCTTGGATATTTAATCACCAAAACATTTATAGAAATGGCCCAAAGGCACATTTCCCTTTTAGTGTCCCCACTAGGAGAAGAAGTGGTGACTGAGTTAGTCTCACTCGAGCCAAGGAAAGGAGGTTGTCACCAAATGGCTATTGTTAACAAGGAGGCAGATCCACTCGAGACTATCACTACAGGAATCCTAATGATTCCCGTCGGCCAGGGACAAAGCCGACGAGGATAATGTAACTCCCGTCGGCTAAAACTCAGCCGACGGGAGTTAACGTAACTTCCATCGGCCAGAGAGTAGGCCGACGGGAGTTAAGTTAACTCCCGTCGACCAGAGCGTAGGCCGACGTGGATTACTTAACTCCCGTCGGCCCGAGCGCAGGCCGACGGGGATTAGCCTTTTATGAGCGCGTGTTCACCCGCGCGGACTCATTCTTTCTGTCTTCAACTCGAGCCGCTGTCGCCTCTTCCCCAACCGCCGCCGCCGCCGCGCTGCCCCAAGCACCGCCGCCGCTTGCCCAGCCGCGGCCGAGCCGAGGCCGCCTGCCCCATCCGCAGCCGCCCCTGCCTCGTGTGCCGCCGCCCCTGCCCCATCCACCGCCGCCGTCGCACCTCCCCTACCAGCCCCGCGCCGCCCCAAACGGCCGGCCGGCCACCGTGCCGCCCCTGCCGGACCCCGCCGCCGCCGCAATAGCCTCCCGGCCGACGCCTTGTCATTGAGGTATACATCCTTAATTGTGAATACGAGTGTGATTATAATAGTTAAATATGTGTGTAGATGTTTATTTTTGTCGGTTTTTTATGGCCGACGGGAGTTAACTTTCATGTGATTAGAGTTAGTTTAAAATTGTTAATTGTTTATTGATTAGATTTAACTTATAATATTAGGATGTATGAAGGTTTCGATATTGATAAATTTGATGTTATTGTTAATAAATTTGATGTTCTGAAAATATTATTTAATTTAATGGATTTAATGTTGCAAATATTGTTTATTTTCGTCGGTTTTTATGGCCGACGGGAGTTAACTGTAATGCGACTACACTTTATTTAATATTGTTATTTGTTGCAAATTTGATGTTATGAAAATGTTGCAAATATTGTTTATTTAAATTTGGATGTTGCATTATTGTTAATTAATGAATATCATGCTATTGTGTTGAAGGTGATGTTATGTATATATATATATATAGTTTTACTACTTACCTATAGATGTATGTGTGACGTGTAGAAACATGAATGTCTCACACGCACTCTTTACTCGTACACACAGCCGCAATAATGGGTGATAGACGTGATTGGATGTATGAAGGTTTCAAGAAGGGTGGGTGTCACACAAGTGAATGGTTTGCCAAGACGCAGATGTTTCTGGACCATGCAGCTGCTTTGTCACAAATAGATAATATTAGGTGTCCATGCAATAAATGTAGAAATATGACGAGCCACACCAAGAGGCAGGTCACACTACACCTATGCTCGCATGGTTTCGTGCCAGGCTATAAGGTCTGGTATCTCCACGGTGAAGATGTTGAACGAGCAACAGAAGTAGAAGTTGATGATGGTGAAGATGATATCGATAGGATGGACCAGATGCTTGAGGATCTGCAGCCTGAACTAGCACCAGATCATCATGATTCACCTACACCGGAGGTTCAGAAGTTCTTCGACCTACTCAAAGCGTCAGAAGAGCCTCTTCACGGGCACACTAACGTGACCGTACTCGAATTCGTGACCTGACTGATGTCAATCAAGTCCAAGTTTGCATTCTCAATTAATTGTTACAAGGAGCTTGTGGATTTGATTAGCGAGGTTCTTCCTACGGGTCACAAGATGCCCAAAGACATGTACCAGTCCAAGAAATTGCTTGAAGGTCTTGGTATGGAGTATGAGAAGATTGATGTTTGCCAAGACAACTGTATGCTTTTTTGGAAGGAACATGGCAGAGGACAGAAATGCTTAAAATGTGGGAAGTCGAGGTACGTGGAGCTTGTAAATGAAGATGGGGAGAAGGTGGTGACAAAGGTTGCACATAAACAGCTTCGGTACATGCCTCTCACTCCTAGAGTGAAACATTTGTTTCTCTCGAGGAAGACCGCTATGCACATGAGGTGGCATAAAGATTGTACGGACAGACAAGATGGTTTAATGGTGCACCCATCAGATGGTGATGCATGGAAGGCTCTTGACAAATTTGATCCAGATTTTGCCAGCGATGCAAGAAACGTTCGTATCGGCTTGGCAACTGATGGTTTCACGCCGTTCAATATGACCGCTGCGTCGTATTCATGTTGGCCTGTCATTGCCATACCGTACAACCTTCCACCTGCTCTTTGCATGAAATATGAGTTTATGTTCCTATGTCTTGTTATACCTGGGCCTGAGCATCCTGGCGTACGCCTCAATGTGATGCTTCAACCACTGATTGAAGAGTTAAAGAAGCTATGGCAAGGTGTGGAAGCCTATGACTGCTTCAAGAAGCAGAAATTCAATCTTCGTGTTGCATATCTGTTCTCGGTTCATGATTTTATGGCGTATGGTATTTTCTCTGGATGGAGCGTGCATGGTAGATTGACGTGTCCTTATTGTGCTAAAGATACAGATTATTTTCGTCTTATTGCTGGTGGCAAGATATGTTACTTTGATTGCCATAGATGTTTTCTACCCTTCAATCACCCCTTTAGAAGGCAGAGAAAGGAATTTAGGAAGGGCACCATCGTCACGAAGGGACTGCCCAAGCGACGTAGTGGGATAGAAATTACAGAAGAGCATATGAAACTTGTCCTAGACGAGAGTGGGAAAGGGTATCAAGGTTTTGGTGAGGAGCATAACTGGACTCACATATGTGGCTTGTGGGAGCTTCCTTATGCTAAGTCATTGATTTTGATGCACAACATCGACGTCATGCATCAAGAGAGTAACTTTTGCCAAGCCCTCATAAATACATGCATGGATTTCCCTGATAAAACGAAAGACAATGACAAGGCACGCATGGACTTAGCAGTGATATGTGATCGTCCAACCCAAGTGCTTAGAGAAAATGGAGGCAAACCAAAAGCTGACTATTGTCTGAAATCTAAGCAACGGAAAGAAGTGATGAAGTGGATGAAGGATATTAAATTCCCCGATGGTTATGCCGCTGGTTTTAGAAGATCTGTGACTTGAAGACAATGAAGATGAATGGACTGAAGAGCCATGACTTCCACATAATTATGGAGAGGCTCATGCCTGTAATGTTTCATGGGTACATTTCCGAAGCTGTGTGGAAAACGTTAGCTGAAGTTAGCTATTTCTACAGACAGTTGTGTGCTAAAGAAATCAGAAGAGATGTGATGGAACAGCTGGAGAAAGAGGCACCGGTGCTTTTGTGCAAATTAGAAAAAATATTTCCACCGGGTTTCTTCAATCCTATGCAGCATCTCTTTATACATCTTCCATATGAGGCTAAGGTCGGTGGTCCTGTTCAGTATAGGTGGATGTTTCATATAGAAAGAGCTTTAAAGAAGCTTAGAGCAATGGTGGGCAATAAAGCAAGAGTTGAAGGATGTATTGCAGAACAATTTAAACTTAAGGAGGTAGCACACTTCACAAGTTGTTACTTTGCAGAAGAACATAATGTATTTGCTCGAAAGAAAAGGTACCATGATGATGAACGAGAGATGCCTCCGTGTAGTGATCTTTCGATTTTTCAGACAAATGGCAAAGCCGTTGGTCCACCCAAGTCATATCACCTCAGTATGGAAGAACGGAAGTCTGCTTTACTGTACATGTTCACGAATATGCCTGAGGTGGAGAAATACTTTGTGTAAGACTTATTTTCTTAAACTGTTCATATGTGAATTAGTTTATGTTATCAAATATCTCATGTCATACAATAAAATTTGGTAGGCCAAGAGCGAGAGACATAGACAAATTGCGACGCGATGGTATGCATGGGTGACCTAATTTCATTATGTGGCTTCGGGACCGTGTAAGTCTTAATTATGTGGCTCCGAGAGCTAATTTCAGTTAACTAATATTACATAATTTGCTAATGCTTTGTGGCATAATTGACAGTTTGGGGAGGAAATGAATTTGAATGATGACTTACGTCAGTTATATATTGGAAGCGTAACTGCCAAAAGCTATGGACGTTACGACGTCAATGGATATCGCTTTCATTCAAGCATTTTCGAATCAAGTCATCCTATGGCCGCCACTCAAAATAGTGGAGTCGTTACTAGGGCAACCGACATGGAAGGACACGAAGCCTGCTATTACGGGAAAATCAAAAATATAATCGAGATTACATTTGCTGGAAATAAGCCTTTAGCGCTAGTTTTCTTTGAGTGTAAATGGTATGACCCGAAGTATTATAGGACCGAATTTGGGATGACACAGATCCAACCTGAAAATTTGCTTCAAGGACACGACACGTATATCCTTGCCCATCAAGCAGACCAAGTTTATTTCTCGACATATCCATGCAAAAAGTTTTCTAAATGGAGGGTTGTGTACAATGTAAATCCCCACGAACGCCTATACACTCCTGGTGAGGACGAATATCAAATTGGTCACCTTGAGCAGGTTGATGAGGTGTTTCAAGAAGAAGAGTTGCCAACTAGTTTTCATATTGATCCTGCACCGGCATTAGATTCACTAGTTGCAGACGTTAACGACTTAACTTTTCTCGAGAGACGGAGAAGACAACCTGTTAGGAGAAAAGTTACATGGCGACCTCTGCATAGAAGAGAACAAATAGATCCTGATTTTGATGATATTTAACAAGTAAAGTTGTTTTGTTATTTCATTTGTTTCTATTTTTTAAGTATTATGTCATTTTTGATGCACTAATGAATAATTTCTTATTTTTTTATGCAGGATGCCGCCAAAATCAAAGAAGTCAGTGAAGGGGCTGTTCAAGGGCCTGGGCCTTTTTCAGGGCAGTTCTTCTAGCAGCAGCAGACGTTGAGAGCTGTTGAGCGCGGTACATGGAGATGAGGTAACATATCTTGTACAAATAAATTTGTTTACATATTTACAGAATAAATCTTGAGTTGTATGTACCAGGATGAGCAGCACACTGAGGAGCAGCACATTGAGGAGGAGCAGCACAATGAGGAGGTGGAGCACAATGAGGAGGTGGAGCACAATGAGGAGGTGGAGCACGTGACATGGGACCAGGCCGCACAGCATCACCAGCCATGGGACCAGTGGGACCACCAGAGAGAGTAGCAACAGGTGTGGGACTAGTGGGGCCAACAGGGCGAACCGGCTGACAACCCGATGGATGATGGCTCGGGAGGCTCTTCAGCGACACGCACACGTCGCTCAAGAAAAAGCCACTCAGTAAAGCCTCGTCACGCGATAGAGCGAGAGGCTGATATAGTGAAGGTGACAAACGGTGATACCGAGGATGATGTGCTCGTCAGTACCTGGGACGAGTACAAGTTTAAAAAGGAACGAAACCACACCGACAGACAGGGACTTGTGCGTAATGACTTTTGGGTATGAATTCTTTATTATTTTTGTTATGTTTTTTAATATTGTAAATTTATGACTTATATCATTGTATTTGTATTCTTTATGTTGTAGCTTCGATATCGGTTGCCTGATGTAGAGGATTACATGGGGCACGCTGAACGTGTCTTCTAAAAGAATGGTAAGTTTGATCTAGCTATGTCGATCAGCAAATAGTACGATTTCTTATGAATGTTTTTTGTTTATACAGGAAGCTACGAGTGGCCAAAAGCCTAGTGACATTGAGGTCTACCAGGAGGGCCACAAAGGACCAGACCCGAACAACCCTGACCAGCTCTGCAGCCACACAGCCACGGACCGCTTGGTGAGTTTTGGCTCAAAAGTTCAAACGTTCAAAGTATATAAATTCCTGCATTTGTAAGATTGTGAATGATGTATAGGCAGCATATGGGGAGGAGATGGTTCATCGCCATGGCCCTGACTTCGACTGGCGCCATGAACCGGTGGATCCCTCGGTGGTGTACGCAAGTGGTGGTGGCAAAGCGCATGGACGGTAAGCTCTAACTTATGAAATTATATGGTTGACACTAAATTGATTATGCAGTAATCACATTTTTTGAATCACTTATAGATACGCACTCTTCGACGGATTCATTGACTCGTCGTCGGTGAGATCTCAAAGGATGGGTTCATCTTCCCGTAGCTCATGCTCTCGTCGACCGAACGAGCAGGAGTTGGAGATTATGAGGATGCGTGAAGAGATGAGACAACAACGCGAATTTATGGAGGCTTGCAATGCACATAACCAAGCGATGTATCAAGTGAGTACACATAATCCGAACTCTAAATTATTATATTTCAATACAACATCTTCAGTAGTAACACATATGTGTTTAACAGTTAATGCAGCAACAGGGCATGGCAACAAATTTTCCACTGCCACCACAATGGAGCCAATTTGCAAACACACCAGTTCCACCACCACAGTTCAACACCCCTCCGACACATATACCTGCACCTGGAGATAGGGTACGTTTGACAACTCTCGATTAATTTATACACTTGTATACTTTTTGATATTTGCATTTAACGTGTTGATATTTGCTAACTTGCATAGGTTACGTCTGAAGCGGGTGGTAGTGGGTCTGATCCAGCAGTAGGGACCAGATTTGTTGACTCGCTCTTCGCGTTCCCTCCTCCTGGTGGTGGTGGCGACAACGGTCAAAGCTCTAACCACCCAAGTGGTGGTTATCTCTAAACACTTGAACTTATGTTTGAAATGTCGTACTCGTTGGTGGATGTTATGTTTCAATACTATGTCGTACTCGTTGGTGGATGTTGGTGGATGTTATGTTTTAATACTATGTCGTACTCGTTGGTGGATGTTTTAATTATAAATGCATGTGTTTATATCTAAATACATGTGTTTGTGGATTTCGTATCTCTAAATGCATGTGTTTGTAATGTGGCTGTTATCTGTGATTTATGTTATGTGTGATATATGTTATGTGTGTAGAAATAGTGACCTAATTTAGTGCTGTTTTTGTAGCAATATAGGGTAATTCTCATCGGCCCAGTTAATTCCCGTCGGCTATGGTTGAACCAACGAGAATTAATTACTAACGCTCGTCGGCCCAGTTAGTTCCCGTCGGCCACGTAGGGTCGACGAGAATTAATTAATAACTCCCACCGGCCTAGGGAACCAACGGGAATTAATAAGTGACGCACGTCGGCCAGCAAAACCGACGGGAGTTAGCCTTAATTCCCGTCGACCACTAACTAGCCGACGTGAATTAATTATTCCCGTCAGCCGCCGACGAGGATAACCTTATCCCCGACAAGGGACGCATGGCGGCTGACAACCGACGGGAATAAGCCCTAAACCGACGGGAATTACTTATTCCCATCGGTTTAATGCTTATTCCCGTCGGTTCCTGGCCGACGGGAATTAACTGTTTTCCTGTAGTGTATCAAGGTTGTGTCAGAATTTCTGGACGTGTTCCCTAAAGATTTACCAGGTATGCCACCTGAGCGGAAAGTTGAGTTTGCCATAGAGCTTCTACCTGGCACCGTCCCCCATTTCTGAAAGAGCCTACATGGTATCTGGACCAGAGTTGGTTGAGCTCAAGAAGCAAATAGATGAGCTGTCAAAGAAAGGTTACATCAGACCCGGTACCTCACCTTGGGCCACCCTTGTCCTATTCGTGGAGAAGAAGGATGGCACTAGAAGGATGTGCATCGATTACCAAGATCTTAATGAGATCACAATCAAGAACAAGTACCCCTTGTCCAGAATAGAAAATCTGTTCGACCAGCTGAGAGGAGCCAGTGTGTTTTCCAAGATAGATCTGAGGTCAGGTTATCACCAGCTCAGGATTTGACCTTCGGACATCCCGAAGATGGCATTTATTACCAAGTATGGGTTGTATGAGTTCACTGTTATGTCTTTTGGCTTAACGAATGCACCAGCCTTCTTCATGAATCTGATGAATAGTGTGTTCATGGATTATCTCAACAAGTTCATGGTGGATTGATGATATTCTCATATATTCTCAAAGTGAGGAGGAGCATGTGGATCATTTGAAGATGGTATTGCAGAGATTGCGAGAGCACCAGCTGTATGCAAAGTTGAGCAAGTGCGAGTCCTGGATTGATGAAGTCATGTTCTTGGGTCACATTATAAACAAAGATGGATTGGTCATGGATCCGAAGAAAGTGGCAAACATTCTGAATTGGAAAGCGCCAACAGATGCTTGAGGAATCAAGAGCTTCATTAGAATAGCCGGATATTATCGGCGATTCATTGAAGGATTTTCGAAGATTGTGAAACCGAAGGAAGCTTTGCTAGCAAACAAAGTGGAGTTCAAGTGGACCCAGAAGTGCCAAGAGGCCTTTGAAGCGCTGAAAGAGAAGTTGACTACAACGCCTGTCTTAGTCTTGCCTGATGTGCACAAGCCCTTCTCGGTGTATTGCGATGCTTGCTACACTGGCTTGGGATGTGTATTGGTGCAAGAGGGGAGAGTTGTGGCTTACTCGTCCTGACAGCTGAAGGTTCATGAGAAGAATTATCCAATCCATGACCTAGAGTTGGCAGCAGTGGTTCATGCACTGAAGACATGGAGACATTATCTGTACGGGCAGAAGTGTGATGTGTATACAGACCACAAGAGTCTAAAGTACATATTCACCCAGTTGGAGCTGAATATGAGACAATGGAGATGGTTAGAATTGATCAAAGACTATGAATTGGAAATTCACTACCATCCAGGCAAAGCGAATGTGGTAGCAGAAGCTTTAAGCAGGAAAAGTCAAGTCAATATGATGGTCGCTCACCCGATGCTTTATGAGTTTGCCAAAGAATTTGACAGGTTGAGTCTCGGATTTCTGAATAACATGTGAGGAGTAACAGTTGAGTTAGAACCCACCTTAGAGCGGGAAATCAAATAAGCACAGAAGAATGATGAGAAGATCAATGAAATCCGATAACTAATTCTAGAAGGAAGATGCAAAGATTTTCGGGAGGATGTAGAAGGTGTGGTATGGTTCAAGGACCTGTTCCCAATGTCTAGTCCATACGAGAGTTGATCCTCAAGGAAGCTCATGAGACAGCTTATTCCATACATCCTGGAAGTGAGAAGATGTATCAGGATCTGAAGAAGAAATTCTGGTGGTACGGAATGAAAGGGAGATCGCAAAGCACGTGGCTATATGTGATAGTTGTCAGAGGATCAAGGCGGAGCATCAGAAGCCAGCCGGGTTGTTACAGCTGTTGTGAATTACTTAGTGGAAATGGGATGAAATCGGGATGGACTTCATAGTCGGATTGCCTTGCACTCGAGCCGGCTACGATTCCATTTGGGTAGTGGTGGGCCGCTTGACCAAGTCAGCCCACTTCATACCTGTCAAGACTAGCTACAACAGTGCAGTATTGGCGGAGCTCTACATGTCTCAGATCGTTTATCTTCATGGTGTGCCAAAAAAGATAGTGTCAGACAGAGGAACACAATTCACCTCTCAGTTTTGGCGTAGTTGCATGAAGCCTTGGGTACGCATTTGAACTTCAGTTCAGCTTATCATCCATAGATAGACGGTCAGACTGAAAGAACTAATCAAATGCTCGAAGATATGTTGAGAGTCTGTGCGCTACAAGATCAGTCCGGATGGGACAAGAGGTTACCTTATGCAGAATTCTCCTATAACAATAGTTACCAGGCCAGCTTGAAGATGTCACCATTTCAGGCGCTTTATGGGAGGAGTTGTAGAACTCCGTTGCAATGGGATCAGCCTAGAGAAAAGCAAGTGTTCGGGCCAGACATTTTGCTCGAAGCTAAAGAGAACATCAAGATGGTTCGGGAGAATCTGAAGATAGCGCAATCAAGGCAGCAAAGTTATGCAGACACGAGAAGGAGAGAGCTGAGCTATGAAGTTGGAGATATTGTCTACCTGAAGGTATCGCCTATCAGAGGAGTCATAAGGTTTGGAGTCAAAGGCAAGTTAGCACCTCGATATGTTGGTCCGTATCAAATTCTCGCGAAGAGTGCAGAAGTGGCCTATCAACTCAGTTTGCCAGAAGATTTGTCAGTAGTGCATGATGTCTTTCATGTGTCTCAGTTAAAGAAGTATCTACTTGTGCCAGAAGAGCAGTTGCCAGTGGAAGGTCTAGAAGTCCAAGAAGACTTGACCTACAGAGACTGCAGACAGGGTCACCCGGAGGAACACTAAGAATATGCAAAGTCAGATGGGGTCACCACTCTGAGGAAGAAGCAACTTGGGAGCGTGAAGATGATCTGATGGCCAAGTATCTCGAACTCTTTGCTGGAAAACCTTGAATCTCGAGGGCGAGATTCTTTTAAGGGGGATAGGTTTGTAACGCCCTAAATTTGAGGGGTAAAATTTTTCTTCTCCGATACTCACCAAATTCAGGTGTTACTTTCTTTTCTTTTCTCTTCCCGTTTCGCTCCTTCTTCCAAGTCAAAGCACTATAATGACTGGTGTCCATATCACGTGTAAACAAAAACCTAAGTTGACATGGGTGTTGCATCATGCCGAAGCATATTTATTTGCCTGACGTTGTGTTTAATCGCGTGTCCGTCTCGTTTCGTGTTTTGATTCCGATTAGTGGTCGTGTGTGCTGTGTGTTTTTGGACCGGCCCACGATCCGGCCCGCGACCTGACCCGGCTCGACCTGACGCGGCCTGGCCCGTGACCCGACCCGACCTGGCCCGGCCCTGGCGCGTGCCCCTTGAGCCCCAGACCCCCATGTGCTCCCCCTCCCTCTCTCTCATTTTGTTTCCTGCGCAGCAACTCCCTCTGCCTCTCTTCCACCTCTCTCCCACCTCCTTGCCCTAGGTGTGATCCGGTGGACGGTTATCGCTGATTGTTGGATCCCAAGGTGAGCTTCCCTCCCCTCTCCTCTCTCCCTCCCTTCCCTTCTCTCCCCATGCGCGTGGCCCCCTGCCCCTCACGGTGCAGCCCCATGCCCCCCAGGAGCGCGGCCCCCAGCCCTCGGGGGCGCGACGCCCCTGCCTCTAGCGCTCGGCCCCCTGCCCGCTGCGGCGTGGCCCCCAGTCCCCCGGCGCGCGGCCCCCTGCCCATGGCGTCGTGGCCCCCTGCCCCCGGCGGCGCGGCCCCTTGCCCCTGCCCCGGCGCGCGGTTCCCCTGCCCCTGCCCTCGCGGCAGCGCGACCCCCGCCCTTGCCCCACAGCGCGCGGCCCTCGCAGCCCTAGCCCGGCTCGCGGCGCGCGGCCCTCTGCCCGCCCCCGGCGTGACCCCGTGCGCGCGCAGCCCTGTTCCTGCGTGTACAGTCCTAGCGTGAGCGATGTTTGAATTTTAGTTTGATTAGTTTTAAATCTGGTTTAATTAACGTGCCGCGTCGCACGCTTTATCGCGCGACGATTTATTTTAAATTTCAGATTTATTAGTGTGCTGCGTCGCGCGCTTCGTCGAGCGACGATTCATTTTAAATTCACATTATTTAATGTTTGACATCGCACGACTTCTTGTTTTAAATTCAGTTTAAGTGACGTATGTTGCCGTGCGCTTTGTCGCGCGACGCTTGACGTTATTTTCATATTTAATTCAAGTGTTTCGTGGCGCGCTTCATCGCGTGACGATTCATCTAATTTCAGTTTAATCTAAGTGTTGCGACACGCGCTTCGCCGTGCGACAACTCATTTTATGTTCAGTCTAGTTCGTGCCTGCTGTCGCGCTCTTCGTCGCACGACAACTTGTCCCAATTTTCGGTTTAGTTCGTGTGTGCCGTCGTGTGTTTCACCGCGCGACAACCCTTTTAAATTTACCTTCAATTGTTTATAATAATTAAACATGTAGCGTAACTTTATTTGATGCATAGCATTATTGTTAAATTAATATGGTTATGTTTAAACAAGTACTTTAATCCATAACTGCTTAACATAATCGCCTTTCGACCATAGCCTCGACCGTTGTTTTCTCTTTCTCGCTTAGTCATAGGTGCGAGCCCTGCGCCAAGCGTCTGCTTATTTGTTATATTCTACTGTGTAGTGTATTGTTCTTTTTGTATTAAAAACATAGAATATATGTTTGAACTCGTATAGATAATGGTCAGTTGGCTGGGTCCGAAGGAGTTGCCGGTGAAGACCCTGAGCAGCAGCTGGTTGGTGAAGGCAAGTGTCCCTTGACCCATCTATGTCCTACTTATTTTATAATTCACTCCCTCCATTTACACAATTTATACCTAAGAATTGACTAGCTTTTGTTTATCATGTCTTTGTTTACCTATGTGGGTTGGGTTATTTTGGTTTAGCTTTATGCTAGAGCCTCACACTAATCAATGAACATGATGAGATTATTTATGATACGATGCTTTCCCTTTTGATTATGATGATGATATTGTGACATTTAAGGGTACTCGAGCGGTTTCTTGAGTGCCTCTCCGTAACGACTGGTTCGTTGGATGACCACCCGGGAAAACCGTGCAACCATGAGGGTGGTATGGGACGCCCTTAGCTGAATAATTTGAGGAACTGAGGTGTAGTTCGCTTCGCCGTCGTGCCATCAATGGGGCTCGGTTTATGCAGCTCGCTCTGCCGAGGGTGGGTTGCCGTTTGGGCTGGAGTGTGGTACATTTAGCAAACCTAACGGGCGGCTACAGCCTCAGGGAATCTTTGTAAAGGCTACGTAGTGAAACCCTGCCTATTCACCTTGGTAGTGTTTAAGGGTTTGATCGGCCCAAGGCAAAAGGGAATCACGACTTATGGGTAAAGTGCGCAACCTCTGTAGAGTGTTATGAAACTGATATATCAGACGTGCTCGCGGTTATGAGCGGCCTTGGGAGCTCTATTGATTAGAGACACATTGATCAGAGATGTTTTGTTTACATGTGATAATGAGGATGATGGTTTTGACTATGATTATGGTTATGGTTTCTGGTATTCTTTACGTTTGGAAAGGGTACTTTTGGGTTAACAACTTGGGTTAATGCTAAAATCTGGCTCTCTACTAGTAATAATTACTTGACCAACTAAAAGCAACTGCTTGACTTTAACCCCACATAAAGCTAGTCCACTACAACCAAACGACACAATTGCTGAGTATGTTGATGTGTACTCACCCTTGCTTTACACACCAAACCCCTCCAGGTTGTCTACGTTGCAACCACTGCTCAGGAGAAGATGAAGTCGTGGAGGAGGACTTCCAGGAGTTCCAAGAGTATGATGAGTTCTAGGCGTGGGTTAGGCGCAAACCCCCAGTCGGCTGCCTGTGAAAAGGCCATGTTTATCTACGTTTCGTTTTCACACTTTGATAATTGTTAATGACTATGTGGATGTCTCAGACATGATGATTTAATCAACTATTACCCTCTTTTATGTTAATATTCGGGCACTGTGTGATGATGTCCGATTTTGTAACTGCTGTGTACGTGAATTGCTGATCCTGGCACGTACACGGTTCGCACTCGGTTTGCGTTCTAAAACCAGGTGTGATAGTGTCTGAATCCGCTTTCTCGACATTCGATCCATATTCAAATATTTAATCTGAATCCGCATTCTCCAGCAGAATCTCGGTTCTACCAACCTCTAATTAATTCTGATGTAAATCGACTTGTTATCTCTATATCATTATCCATCTCTAGCTATCAAGTGTATTATGAAGATTTCTCGGAGTTGAACCAAATGCTCACATGAGAAGATAAATCCTATGATTGCTTGAAACTACTCGTTTGAACAAATACGAATTCTAAAATTCAACCAAGCCTTGCCATATTGCTCAAACAACTCTATATGAACTCTACAACAAAAGTTATTAAGGGTCACACCAAGAAAATGTCGAGAAAATATCCAATTGCCTTAAAAATATAATTTGAAGCTTTATAATGATACTACATTGACCAAAGTGAAATTTCAATTTATATTCAAGATCCGAGGTTTGACCTTTTATATAAGTTGTAGAACCTATGTTATACAACAATTGTTACAAATACACCTAGCCTTGATTCAATCTCTAAGTATCTCAAACAGTGCCATCAAGACAGAATAAAAATCTGATTTCAGGATCTGAAATCCTTTTAAGTCTGAAATCAGTGTCGATCGGGTTGACGTCTCGCGTTTCCAAATTTTTGTTGAACAACTCAAGTTTCTCCAAATATAAAAGTTGTTAATAACAAATAGAGGCACATCATGTTAAAATATGGCATTCATCCGATTTTGTTTGACATGTTTTGACACTCAGTTTTCATAAGTTTCCATTATTTTCTAAGCCCCTGACAAACTAATTTTCATGGGTCTATAACTCTCTAACCAGTGCCTGAATCACCTCATGTTCTCTACAAGATTTGTAGAGTGTAGATCAAGAAAGATATCTCCTACAGTAACCCAGATCCGATTCCAAAGGGAAAATGACAAAAATGGCCACCCAATGTGTGTTCGTTGTTCCGTCCAAAAGGAAAACAGCATTGCCTGGCAGCTCAACCCCTTTCTCTTCTCCCTCACGCCATCTCCCCAGCTCGGCCTCCCCTTCACGCTGACGCTGGGCAGGAGCTCTCCCATGGTCTCGCCCTACACCAATCGTTGACGCCCCCCCTCTTGGCCAACCAGACGCAGCCGCCAGCCCCTTTAAATCGAGTCATGCCCCTCTTTCTCCGTTCTGCGCATGAGCAGCAGCAACTCAGTGCATCGCGGGTCAGCCTCCACTAGTACGTAGGCCGCGCCTGGGATGCCATCTTCCTCCCTGTTGTGTCGTCGTGAGCTCCAACTCTGCCCAGACTCGCGCACTCCTGTCCCAGCAATTACCTAGGCCATTCTCCCTCTCCAATCCATGGATGTCCCTAGTCACAGGTTTCTCCCATGTCGTGCCTAGTTGCTGCTCCAGCATCTCCACCACGTCTTCCACCTCCTCACCCCCTGCTCGCCTTGCCGGTGGATGTCGTCACCATATTTGCATGGCAGTGGCTTCTCCCTAGAGTGGTGTCCGTGCATGTAGAAGCCCATGGAGGAAGAAGACCTCCCCTGTGCCTATGACGTGTGGGCCCAAGGCCAATGGTAAGGGTGCTCAAAATTTAAGACTTTGCGGTTTTTTTTTTAAATTCATATCTCGAGTTTTAGAGCTCCTAAAATCTTTAAACTTGTTTTGTTAGCTTCCTTATAAAATTATCTAAATATTGAATCTATAAGTTGGCATGTTTTAGTGGAAAAGTTTTTCTGTAGAAATTCGTATTTAAAACTGGTTTACAAAATAAATGAACTTGCTTCACTCCATAGTTTTAATTATAAAAATCCAAAAATAATGAAACTTATTTTTTTAGTTAGATGTTATCATACTCTAGCTAAGAAAAATATAAAACTTCTATGTTGTTTACTGTTTTCTTGGTGTGTTAATTAAAACATGTTAAATAGGAAAAAGAAAATTTATTTTCTTGTTATTTTTGGATCTGTCGCTCTACTGCTCTAATTGGATTGAAAATTTTAAAGTAGACCCTCTGTGTTATGCTTGGTGATAGGTAAACATTTCATGAATTTTGGTGCAAGTATGATTAAGTTAGTGATTAAACTTGTTTAATACACATCAAGTAGTTTTAAATGATTTAAAAATAATGTATAGATGTAAAAAATGGAAAATGGTATTCCACTGTCCTTGCATGATATTATAGTAGCCTAAGAAAACTTAATATGGTCATGCATCCACAGAAAATAATTAGTTTTAGATTTAACTTGCTCCCACATGCCTTATTGCATTAACAATTTGTTATTTTTGTAGTACATAAAATATAAAACCTGAGCATGTGAAATTTATACATTAGTCATGATTTTTTATTACCTATGCCTCATAAAAATTCCAGCCCCAAATTAGATAGTTCCATATGGTGCTAAAATAACACCTATTTTATAATTATAAGAAGAGTTAGTGAAAAATTAGAATTAAACAAAAGCTTGCATGTTTCTTGGAATGCTTAAATTATACATTAATACCAATTAGAGGACAAATGGTTGTGTTATGATAGTTTAGAGCAAAGTATTTGTGGAGCTTCATCATAATATTGCTTGGTAGCTAAGTTAAGTAGGTTTGTGCATGAACTGAAATTTCTGCATGCATGTTCTCTGATTGTGATAATGATTTAGTAAAGCAAATTGTATTTTCTTTAGATGTGCTCTATACGAAAGATTTATTTAACTTCAATATCTAGCTAGTCCTAAAAATTCATGAGCCATGAATTGATGGTTTAGAAGTTATGCTTTTCACAAGTTCAGTAACTGAATCTGTCCAATTTTGGTATAGATTCCAGAGATCACATTGTTTGCTTAAGTTCACTTTAGAATCAGTCCTTATCAATTATAAGAAAGTTGTAGATAATTTCTTTATCTTACTTATGTTAAATTTTCATGACAATAAACCTGATCGTTTGAGAGTTATGAATTTTATAAGATGATTGATGTATTTTGTCCACTCTGAACAGATTTCGAATACTGTGTTGTTCGCATTGATTAAACTTGCAACCACTTCTTGAAGGTCCGAAGGTTGAGTTATGCAAGGTTGAGTCCTTGAACAGATTTCGAATACTGTATTGATTGATGATAATCTTTCCAAAAAGGTTGAGTTATAGGCATTTGAAGTGTGAAGTCTGAATGTGTCCATTTCTGGACAGCAAAGCCTTTCTAGTGTCTTTTACCCTAGATAAATATTAAATCAACATGAGCTGTTTATAAATGATTGGTATAAAATTTCATTAACTTTCCAGAATGTCTAGGATCAATTGATTTGGATGCCTGAGTCGTTAGTTATGATTTTTTGTAGTCGCAAGTCTCAATCTGTCCAAATCTGGATATAGCTATCGTTTATCACTATTTTACCTTGTTAAATATCTAATCACCTTGAGATGACAATACCAAAGTTGTAGAGTGTTTCATAAGCTTTCCAAAAAGTATTTGTTCACTATTTTTGGATAAATAATGTGTGAGTGATGACTGAAACAAGCAACTGTTGTGCTTCTGTCCTAAATGTGTTAGATGTGATTGATTGCTCTACTCTATTGTGTTTGTCTTGAGTCAACTGCTTGCTTGTTTTGAGTTTTAATTGAACATGAGCAATAATGATAGTGACTAATATAATTGGGGTTATATATAAGTAAGTAGTACATATCTCACTAAGTTAGTGAACTAATTTTGTTGAGGTCTAATAAGTAGCTTAGCTTAATCTACAGTTAGCAATTGCAGTTATATATGTTCGGAGAAACAGCATGAATAATGTCCTCTCTTTAGCTTTATGCTAGTCCTATATACTACTAAGTAACCAATGTCATTAAAGTAGTATAACATGTAATGGTGATTAAACTATCTCCTCATGTGTGTTCTCTTGGGTGTGTGCTTGCAAGAGAATATTGTGAATGATTGTAAAACCCCGATTAAATGACTATCCCTTTCTATCTAAGTGTGTCTAAATATATAAGTCATAGAGAACTTATGTGTACTTAACTAGTTTAATAATAAGTAGCCAATGAATGATTAAAGTGAACATGGTAAATGCTTGTACTCGTGATGTCGTGTTTGTGTTGGTTAAATAGAGGAAATGTTCGTCGCCTTTCCAGTAATGTTGACTTGTTGTGCCCAATGACGTATAGATAGCTAGCATTAACGTATGGATGCTTATGTGTCTTACTAGTTAATGTTAGTTCGCTACCGTTGTCACACCCGATTTTAGAAGGTACATCGAATGCGAACCATGTACGTGCCAGGATCAGAAATTCATGTACACAGCGATTACATAAATGACTCGTCATAGCACAATGCTTCGAATAACAATAAGAGTAAGTAATAATATTACAAACTAGAGTCATTTACACAATATAAATCAAAGTATACAGAATCGAAACATAGCCAACGTAAATTAACCCACCACAGACATCTGACTGGGGGACGTCGCTAGCCTAATCCTCGAACTCGCCAAAGTCCTGGAACTCCTGGAGATCCGCCTCAACGCCTTCTTCTTTACCTGAGCATAGATTGCACCAAAGCCAACCTGGTGTTTTGTGAAAGCAAGGGTGAGTACACATCAACGTACTCAGCAAATATCACGTTTGGTTGAAGTGGACTAGCTTTATGTGGGGTTAGGGTCAAGCAGTAACCAAAGCATCATTATCCTCATCATCATCTGTAACCAAAGCATCTCTGATCAATGTGTCTCTAATCAATGGAGCTCCCTTGGCCGCTCATAACCGTGAGCACGACTGATATATCAGTTTCATAACACTCTGCAGAGGTTGCGCACTTTACCCACGAGCAGTGATTCCCTCTCTAGCCCGGGCTTGTAATACCCTTGTTCACTCCCGAGGTGAATGGTCAGGGATTCACTATGAAGCCTTTAGAAAGATTCACTGAGGCTGTAGCCGCCCGTTAGGTTTCCTAAATATACCGCACTCCTCCCCAAGGGGCAACCCACCCTCGGCAGAGCGAGCCGCATACACCGAGCCCCATTGACGGCACGACGACAAAGCAAATTACACCTCAGTTCCTCTAATTAATTAGCTAAGGGCGTCCCATACCAACCTCATGGTTGCACTGTTTTCCCGGGTGGTCATCCAACGAACAGGTCCTTACGGAGAGGCACTCGAGAAACCGCTCGAGTCCCCTAAAATACCATAGGTATATCATCATATACAGAATAAAATTATAGTATCATCATTGTATCTCATCATGTTCATTGATTAAAGTAAAGCACTAGCATAGAACTAATCGTAATAATCAATTCCCAAAGGGTAAACAACGACAAGAAAACAGAATACTAGTCAATCCTTATGTTGATCATGGTATGCAGATTGATGAATTATAAAGTAAATGGGACATAATAGGTCAGAGGACACTTGCCTTCAGGCTCGTAGAACTTGAAGAGTTTGATCTCTTGGTCGTCGAAGCTTGACCGTCGATTCCTCGAAGCTCGGAAATGGATTGCACTCTATTTGCGACGCACAATGAATACAAACAGGCACAAGCAAACATATACTAGCATAAGAACATTACATCATACAAGATAAAATATTATAAAAAGCGAACAATATAAAATGGAGAGCGCTTCTACGGTTAAGCGAGGAAAAGAAACACGATAGTCGAAGCTACAGTCGAGGGGTTAGCGTGTTTACACTAAGCAAGTACTAATTAGAATATTTAATTCGACGTAATTATATTAATTGCTATTTATGAAATATAAATTAAAACTACTTAGTTTTGACTAACTCACTATTTTAATCGTGGATGATTAAATAAATAACTAGTTAACTCACATGAGTGATTATAAGTGAACGGTTTAATATCGTGTGCGGACAACGCGCGATAGGAGCGAACGACGCACGAACAACACGCCGACAACGAGAGCCACACGTGCGAACGGCGCGCGCGAACAATGCGCGACCCACTCGAATGACGCGCGACACTGCGCTAAACAGCGTGCGCGACAGAACGCCAACATCTCGAGGCCGTGCGGGAACAACACGACAACGAGCACCACGCGCGAACAGCGAGACGATGGCGAGCGCAACACGCGCGAATAACTCGTACACAACGCGCACAACACACGAGAACTACTAACGGATGTCGTGCAAACGATGCAACAACAAACAAATAAATAAAAGTATTTAAGCTAGTATTAATCAAGTTAACGTATATTTATAAAAGCGGAACTTAAAACAATAAACTAGTTTTGACTAAATTGCTACGTTAATAACCAACGGACAAACCGACAATTAAGTAAATAAAACAAGCATACGTCATGACAAAATAATATGTTTAACGTGTGCACGATATCCTTACGAAGTTATCGCAACCTGGACGGAAATGAAACGAATATCTAACGCAAAAGTTAGTATATTTTTAGTAGACAGCGTAAAAAGGACGATGGGCGCGACGTGGCGGTTTCTAGACACGCGGCTCCAGCAAGACGGTGACTCCGGCGCAACAGCGAGGCCAGGGCGGTTCTGGGCGTGATGCAGGCGCACGATGATGAGGCGAGCTCGCACCTCGGCGAGTGCGGCGCTGCGAGGCACAACAACCGCGACGAGACGCAACAGGACTCCGGTGCGTGACGACGACTGCTACGAGGCACGACGTAGAGGTTGCGCGGGTGCGAGACAGTTGCACGGCACAGCGCATGATGAGGTGCTACGCACGGCAGCACAGACGGCACGACGAGGCTACACAGTGGGGCACATACGCAGGAGCAGGACTAAGCAGCATGACACCGAGAAAAATGGAAATGAAGAACAGAGAAGGGAAGGAACTCACCGGAGATGACGGGATCGCCGGAGAAGGGCTCGTCGGCGTCGACGTCTACGGCGTGGCGAGGTTCCGATGCAGTGCAGCTTTGGCTAGGCGACGATGCGCATGCCGCGGGTGCCGAGGACAGCAAGGGCGCTGCACAGGAAATGAAACGTGCAGGGGAGCGGATCAGAGAAACTGCTGCCTCCTTTCTCACTTCGTGGAAGCACAAGTGCATCGCGGGAGGACGGTTCCTGAGATCGGATTTCTTGGGGCCTGCAGCTGCTGCATGAGCCTAGGGGGAGGGCGTGGTTACGGTCTATGTACGCGCGTGCGCTAAGAAGCGTAGGACGCAGCTGCATGGGGCCAGCCAGGCCACGGCTATGGCGATGACAGAGAACACACGAGCGTCTGGACTCCAGGCTATAGATGGGAGGCATTGATGCCATGCGGGGTCCGCTTGGAAGTGAGACAAAGCGAAAGAAGGAGCGGGAGTGACATGCCTCGGAAATGGGATGAACGTGATATACATGTGTGCGTGTGTTTGTTTGTTCTTTTATTTCTTTTATATATAGGTATATATACATATATCAATATATTTATTTACATTAGATCATCCAAATTTTATATTTTCTCTTTTTTCTTGAACGGATATGCTACCAAGGCTATTTCAAGCAAACAAAAACTGGTCTTCAGCAAGGAATGCAACACACCTATGTTTTTTATTCAAAATTCACACATGTATATATAATAGCTCTCCACTATTTAGGTAAATGAAAAGAAAAGCAATGAAAGAGAGGGGGTAACACCTGAATTTGGTGGATATTAGGAAATAAATTTTATACCCCCAAATTCAGGGTGTTACAAATCTAACCCCCTTAACAGGAATCTCGCCCTCGAGATTCAAGAATAGGCTAGAAAGAAAATGAGATTGGTTCATTGATCTTTCATAGCTTCTTTTAACTCAGCTTTGGCTCTGTCATCTTTAACTTGTGGACTTGTTGCTTTGACCTTCAGATACTTGAGACCACTGATGCAATTCTCGAGGATCTCTTGGACCTGTGGGTTAGGACCCACACACGCTTCCGCTGCGCCACTTTGATCTTGTTGGTTGATGTTGATCGCATTGTCTTCATTGGGGTTAGCGCATAACCCCCTTAAAAGGAGCATTGATACACACTTGGTGAAGATGTTGTCGATTCTGATCTTGATTGATTAAGAGGAGCTGGAGGTTGCCAACTGCATAGGTGCAAGAGGAAAGAATATAGGTAGAAAAGGTAAGCATAAACGGATTAAAGAGAGAAATGGGAGAGCACCCAACTACCTAACTTTATGGCACTCAGCTAGTAAACTGATGTCATTGCGGACCCATGGGCCACAACACACCAACACTCATCACAAAGAAGCAAATCAGTCATAACACAAAGACAAACAACACAAGCATACAACAACAAACATATTGTTGCTACACGTTAATGTTAACTAGATTGTGGTCTTTCCTTACAAAGGGGAAACTACTCTAAGGCCATCGAAAGGCAAGGGGAATAATAAGACATGCAGGATAGGGGCATGAGCATAATAAAGGATGGGGCTAAAGCAAGGATTGTATCTGACAGGGAGAGAATGAAACCAAGGTCAGGGTAGATAAAACATCATTCTCAAATCGAGATGGGAAAGATGGTGATTCAAAAGGTAGGCATTAGATAAGCATCATGGAAAGATCTAATGATTACAAAGGTACAAGAGGTAACAGGCAAAAGCACACCAAAAGATCGAGTTAAGACAAGACTTGCAACACGATAGAGGAATAGGGAACGAACAAGAGCGAGGAGGGGTAAGAAAACACTCCTGAACTCAAATGGGAGAGGAAGCTTTAAAATACGGGTAAATGATAAGCATCAAGGTAAAGATCGATGGATGACAAGGGTTAAGGTGATAACAAACAAACACACAACCAATGAATGTATTTTAGACAAAACTTGCAAGGTGTCAAAGAAGGGGGAGCAGTCAATGACGAAATAGATGAGGCATTATCCTTGAACAGTGATGGAAAAGAGGGGGCTTCAAAGGGTAGGTTCAAGGTAAGCAGGAAGGCAAGAGCATAGATATCACGAGGGTTTTAAAGGTAATAACAGACAATGATGTATGAGAGGAGATAAATAGGCATAAGACGAAGGATATAAGTACCATAAATAATGGAGTTAAGACCAAACCTTGAAATCAAAAAGGAGAGGATACGTCCAAGGGCCAGATAGGTAAATTGCCGCTCTCAAATTCAGGTGGAAGAGAGGAGATTTTTAGAGAGTAAGAATAAAGATAAGTACCAAGGAAAGATCGATGGATTACAAGGTAATCGTGATATCAAATAAAAACACAATACAGGATGGAATTAAGACAAAACTTGTAAGGCGACAAGGAGGGAAATGAAATCAGGGGAGAGATAGGTAACTCACAGCTCTCAAACTAGGTTGGAAGAAAGGGAAGGCTTTTAAAGGATAAGTTCAATGTAAGCTTTTAGGTAGAAGACATAAATATCGCAAGGGTCAAAGGCGGTAACAGACAATGGTATAAGAGGAGAGGTAAAGGTGCAGAAGAACCAAGGGTATTAGTACAAGAAAGAATGGAGTTAAAAACTCGCAAGCAACAAAGAAGAGGATATGACCAAGGGAAAAGTTGGTAAAATACAATGCTCAGATTGAGATGGAAAAGAGGGTATTTGAAAGGTCGGTATAAGATAAACATCAAGGTAAGATATAGAGGTGATAAAGATAAAGGTGCTAATGATGAAAAACATAATCCATGGATAGAGTTAAGGCAAGACTCGCAAAGTGACGAAGTGGAGAAAACAATCAAGGATAAGATAAGTGAGGTTCTGTAACACCCCAGGATCCACAAACTCCCAGAATGCTACTAAACTACACATCTAACATTCATATATAAAATTTCGATAGCATCTCCTTTGAAAATTGCATAAACAGGAAAACAACAAAGTATAAATAGATATCATGATAAGAAAACATAATAGAGATTAATAATCTTCTAGCAATGGGAAGACAACCATAACGACAAGAACTGAATTAACCAGTGCACACAACTAGTTAGAAACAAACATCCTTTGACAAAAAGTTTCTAATTAAATCATGATTGTGCCTAAGTAGCGTTATTATGAGAGTGAAGGTGGATGTGCTGCTACTTCCCACTCCCCTTGATGAGCAACAAGCACCTGCATTAAGTAATGCAAGAGTGAGATGAAACATCTCAGCAAGCGAATTATTTTGACGAGATATTTAAACCACAAATTGAATTAATCAACATTTTAAAAGAATCACAATTAAGATCAGAAATACTTGTAGTTATAGAACTCAGTAGTCCCAATATACCCAATTCCATCTCATTTCCTCGAACAACCACAATAGGTTGTATGACACTTCCCTGCGTCAACAATACCTGCAAATATCACTTCAATGTATGCATAGGAATGCAATGTGTAGGTCCTCTGTCTTCGTACCTCTGAGGGTATAAAACCACATCATCTACAAATATCACTTCAATGAATGCATATGAATGCAATGCATATGTCCTCTGCCTTCATACCTCTAAGGGTATGAAGCCGCATCGTACCCTCCTCGGGCAACGTACGATGCTAAGTTGTACCGGTACGGTCGGACCATAGGTCACGACCCAACTTCAGATGCAAGTGAATCATGCAATATGGCATGCTGCATTTATCAATATACTTCACTTCCTTCACATACAATACAAACCTCAAATAATACATCATTTACCTTCATATACAATACAAACCTCAAATAATACTTCATTTACCTTCAGATACAATACAAACATCAAATAATACTTCATTTACCTTCAGGGGTGTGAATTAATCTCATGAGTCGTACTTGAATCATAATCATCATCAATATATGATTGAGCATTAGGATAATGCAAGCAAGTAAAGCATCACCATAGAGTCCAATTTTAAAAGAATCCAATAATTCTGAATATTAGAGTGTAGGCGATAGAAATAACAGGTCAGAGCGGAAGCAACCATCGCTACATTCACTTGCCTTCATCGAAGAAGAAAAATGTACTATGCATGATCTGGAGTGTAGCCACCTGCTAGCGGGCATAAAACTTAGTACAAATATTTCACAAACATTTGCCAACAATCAACAAATTACTCCTACACTTGAAACCAAGACCTGGTGGAAAGCCTCCCACCCTGAACCACATGCCATACAGCAGCAGTGCTGTTTGTTAATTTTGTATCTTTAAAATTATAAAAGTAGTGATATCAAACAAATACTCTAGGAGTATCTACACAAAATACTCTACAACTTCAGTATTCAATGGATAATTAAATTCTATCATCTATAAGTTCTAAAACATCTGATAAGATAACTGACTGAATCTATTTCAGACAACAGCATAGTTAACATCAAAATTTGATATCTCACAAACTACTGAACCACAAATCATGAAATTCTGCTGGAAGTAATAACTTTTATCCCTCTATAGAAGTCTCCATAGTTGAGAGAGCCAATTCGGGCATTTACCTGATGAAACCTACCAGTGAACATACCCGCTCATTTTTGTCAGGCAAACAGGAACAGCCATAGTAAAACAAACATATCTGGAGTTTCATAATTCATATGAATGCACTCTTTAACAATCTTGAACTCTTATGAAATTATCTACAACTTTTCTTACAAACCCAAGGTTTAATTCTTTTGATAAAATTGCCTAAATCTTAAGAGAACAGATTCTGCACAGAATTATGAGAGTGAAAAACTGCTATAATCAAACTGCAATAACTCTCTGATCTGATGTCCAATTGAGGTGTTCTTTGTGGCCACTAAAATATCTACAAATTATCTACGACTCATATATAGACTTTTTATTTTTTTGAGGCCACTAAGACCACAGAAAACTGGCATGAACAGAAACTATTGAATCTGCTATTCTGCTGAAACTAAATTCGAGATCACAACCTAACCCCACATCTAATCCAATCTCTAATCCTTTAATCCCCATGATCCACAACCTCTAAAAGCACATAATTACAGGGAGGAACAAGGATCCCATCCTTACCTAGGGTTTCCCCAAGGAAATCTGCAAGAAGAGATGGGGTAGAACATCTCCTTGATCCTCTCTTCCTCTTCAATTCAACGTGATCCTCCTCTTCTCGATCCTTGCTGCGTGGGGGAAGATATAGGGAGGAGGAAGCAATGGAGAGCGGCTACCATGGGAGAAGAGGGGCGGCCAGCCAAGGGGAAGGGGGAGGGGCGGCCAAGTGTGGGGGGGGGGGGGGAAGAGGTGGCGGCCAAGAAGGGGCAAAAGGGGGAAAAGGCCACCACTAGGGTTTTTTTGCGGGAGAAAAGAAACGACGCCACAGATGACTCTGACTTAGCATCCAACGACCCACAACCCTTTTCCCACATCCACGCACCGAAGATCAACCTTTGGCAACATTTTTTGGGGATATTACAGGTTCTGACATAAGAGTTGAAGTGAGAATTCATTACTAAAGGAAGTTATAAGGAATTAACGAGATCACCAAGGATGTGCAAAATAAAATGACTGCTCCTGGATCATTAAGAAACAAGGGTGGTCAAGGGCATGTTAACTGAAATGTCTTAAACAAACATTAGGGTATGAAGATAAGCATATATAAAGATATAAGAGTATACAAGACACCAAGGATACGAGCATCCTATGAACAAGGGAATAGAAATTGCCGAAAGATAATGACTTATCAACGGAATAGGAAAAGGTCTCAAAAGACAAGAAGATTGTAAACATATAAACTAGAATGTTTAAGTGGGCAACAAAGTTCTCATAGGTAAGTATTTGAAACAAGAGTATTGAAGATTCCATGGATACGAGCATGTCAATACCAATGGAATAGAGATGATCAAATGGTAGAGATTTAATAATGGAAGAGGAAAGAATCCCAAAAGACTAAAAGCTATGGTCGGGGGTCATCTACAAAGATGTAGCAAGCACAAGAGTGAGATCAGATCTAATAGATTGAGAGAAATATAGACCATACTAGAATAAAATACTTTTGGCAAGGTGGCATATAGGAGCACAACATAGAATTAGTCCATGTGGCTAATATTTTGAAGCAACAAAAAGGATGAGGTGAAGTAATAGTCAATATGTCCTTAAAACGACCAATGCTACTCTAGGCTAGCGGTCCTACAGTCAGCAAGGCTTTGATACCACTTATGTCACACCTAGTTTTAGAAGGTAAACCAAATGTGAACCATGTACGTGCCAGGATCAGAAATTCACGTACACAACAATTACATAAATGACTCATCATAGCACAATGCTTCGAATAACAATAAAGAGTAAGTAATAATATTACTGACTAGAGTCATTTACATAATATAAATCAAAGTACACAGAATCGAAACGTAGCCAACATAAATTAACCCACCAAAGGCCGCTGACTGGGGGAGGTCGCTAGCCTAATCCTCAAACTCGTCGAAGTCCTAGAACTCCTGGAGATCCGCCTCGATGCTTTCTTCTTTACCTGAGCATAGATTGCACCAAAGCCAACCTGGTGTTTTGTGAAAGCAAGGGTGAGTACACATCAACGTACTCAACAAATGTCCCGTTTGGCTGAAGTGGACTAGCTTTATGTGGGTTAGGGTCAAGCAGTTGCTTTTAGTTGGTCAGGTAATTATTAATAGTAGAGAGCCAGGTTTTAACATTAACCCAAGTTGTTAACCCAAAAGTACTCTTTCCAAATGGAAAGAATACCAGAAACCATAAGCATAATCATAATCATAAAAACCATCATTATCCTCATCATCATCTGTAACCAAAGCATCTCTGATCAATGTGTCTCTAATCAATGGAGTTCCCTTGGCCGCTCATAACCGCGAGCACGACTGATATATCAGTTTCATAATGCTCTGCAGAGGTTGCGCACTTTACCCACGAGCCGTGATCCCCTCTCTAGCCCGGGCTTGCAAGACCCTTGTTCACTCCCGAGGTGAATGGCCAGGGATTCACTATGAATCCTTTACAAAGATTCACTGAGGCTGTAGCCGCCCATTAGGTTTCCTAAATGTACCGCACTCCTGCCCAAGGGGCAATCCACCCTCGGCGGAGCAAGTCACATAAACCGAGCCCCATTGACGGCACGACGGCGAAGCGAACTACACCTTAGTTCCTCTAATTAATTAGCTAAGGGCGTCCCATACCACCCTTGATGAGGACATCACCTGCAACATGAGTACGACTACACCAGCAGCACCTCCACATCAAGCGCCACTTCCTTCATTAGCTGGGCCAATCACTCGGGCCCATGCCAGAGATCTTAACTTCGTCATGCTACTAAAGAATGAGGGCCTAGAAGAATAGACGACCATCCCAACTGTGGCCCATAGTGGGCGACCTAGGGTTGCGTTTTCCCCCTTTGGCCGCCACTAGGGGCTGCGCCCCCTCTCTCTATTTATCCAGGAGTTGCGCCTACTTTGTTCTTTGAGTTTTGTTTTACGTTAGCTTTAGCTACTCTCGAACATGCGCAAATCAGCGCTGTCTTCGTGTATTCAGAACTCCACCCTCGAGTAATAAATTAGATTGCTCGCATCATTTTCTTGTTCGTTCTTCGATTGCGCACAGGAAACGATCTTCGTGATCAGGCCGATCTCGCATCAGCAAGGTCGGTAACCACAGGGAGTTGGTTCAGCGATTGCATTGGCGCCTCGGGCTTGCTCGTCGTAGTCGGATCGCAAGGGTCATCTTCCACCAAATTGGAATTATCTCCACTCACCAAAAGATGAGGCACCTCAGCTATATCAAGTGGTATCAGATTTCCAGGTTGATCGGTGAGTTTATCAAGTGTTTTTTCTCCTACATTCCACAAAACCACATCAAAATTCAGGTTAGACCTTATCCCAGCACCCTTTTGAGCCTCACACTTTCTTTCAATAATCTGCATTGTTGAATTTGTGTGCTTTCGCGTCTTTTGTTGTTGGTCGCATTGTGTTTTTTCACCATCCTTCTTTCTTCCACCATTCAACCCTAGCGCGCCGCCACCATCTCCTGTTTGATCACGCCACAAACCGAGTCAACACCTCTTCCTTGTTTTTCTCCTTCGGTTACGTCAAAAAAAAGGAAAAAGAAAGAGAAAGGATAGAATCAGAGAACAAATAAAAAAAAGAAAGGAGAAAGGATACAAAGAGGTTGTCTCATCTCGGTCGTTTTAAACATAACTTGAGGTACCTTCCTTAAACCGGGCATAACTTTTCGCTCGGTTGTTCAAAAAATCTAAAATTTTTACAGGAGCTTGTTGACACCATTCTGGTTTCGATAAAATTGTTAAAAAAATTCAGGAAAATAAAGAAAAAAAATTCGTCAAAGCTCTTGCATGCTTTTCAGAGAACTTGCTCTTTTTCTGTAGACCACATCTGATCTCTGTTTTAGGTGAAACTTGGTGTAGCTCCTATTTTGTTGCTTCTTGTGGTGAGAAAAATATCAAAAAATCATACAAAAAAGAAAAATAAAATCACCTATGATTCCTACTAGTGCCTTTTTGGCCTCGCTAGTACAATATTTACGGTACTGCCATTCTGCTAGTTCTATTGTTCTTTGTTCCAACTTGTTGTGTCCTTTGTACTTGTGGCCAGCAACATAGTTTCGTGTTTTGCACTATAATTCAACTTTGCATTATTGTTTGATCGTGCTAATCCTTGACTTGAGTGCAGCCTACCCAGAACTCCACATATTTCTACGACGAGCAGGTTTTTGTTTCTCCAGGCAATCGCTCATCCAATCTTTCACCAGTTCCACCTGTTGGTTGCAGTTCACCCCTGTGGCTTGGTAAGAACGGATAAGAACTTGATAACAGCATTCCATTGAGCGAGTTGTCACCACCATTTCCCTGTTGTCGTCGGTTTTTCTCCTTTTGGTGTTTTGTTGTTTGCGCTAACTATGGCAGGAGCACACGTCACGGTGGATGTCCAGTTGCAGGAAGTAAGGGGACAAGTTGATGGACTTGCTGCTGACATTAGGACGATGCACGAACAGCTTGATTCAACGGTCACTTCGACGACCGCGCGTTTCAACCAGCTTGACCTTGCTCAAACTGCGACTCGCACCACACTTGACACCATCCTAGCACGCCTTGATGCGTTGACCACAAAGATTAGGGATGGATCCGGATATTTATTCGGATGTCAATTTTTTGGTCTTCTTTCTTCGATTGTGAACAACAAACATATAGAATTTGCTATGTAAATTTATATTCTTGTTTTTAGCATTGAGGCTATTAATCTTCATAAAAAATAAACATTAAATTCGTTCCATATCTTTTTAAATAATTCATATAAAATTCGGATGTCTATCCGAATACGGATTCGGATGTTTTTTCAACTTTTTTGTTGTAGGGAGAAAATAATGTACATAAAAAATTATACAAAAATTTATTTAAATACTTCATAATATTCTTAATAACATTGCCGAAAATTAGCTTGAAATTCTATGTACATTTATACTAAAATATTAGATTTGTGATACAATTCGGATGTTTTAGGAACATCCCTAACAAAGATGGAGCAGGACTATGGCAGTGACACTAAGCAGGATGATGGAGATCGTCGTGGTCGTGCACGCCGTGTGGTTCGTCATCCCCCTAATGACTTATTTGCTAAGATTAAATTTAAAATTCCATCTTTTAATGGTAAATATGATCCTGCTGCATATCTTGATTGGGAATTGGAAGTAGAACAGAAATTTTCATGCCATGATATTCCTGCTAATAGCCAAGTGAAGGCCGCCATTAGTGAATTTACTGATTTTGCTTTAATTTGGTGGCGTGAGTATAAACAAAAACTTCCCATTAACAGTGTCACTACTTGGACCCAATTAAAAACTGCCATGCGCCATAGATTTGTTCCTTCCTATTATGCCCGTGATTTGCTTAACAAAATGCAGCGTTTTCAACAAGGTTCCCCCAATCTGTTGAGGAATATTACCAGGAGTTACAAAAGGATATGCTTCGTTGTAGTTTGGTTGAGTCGGATGACGCTACTATGGCGCGTTTTCGTGGTGGTTTGAACAGGGAAATTCAGGTTATACTTGATTATAAGGATTATTTTGATATAACCACATTGTTTGAATATGCTTGCAAAGCTGAACGTGAAGTGCAGGGACGACGATCAAAGGCATATAATAACTCTTTTGCAGGCCGGGGTTTGACACACAGCTCAACTCCTTCCAGCCCTGCACCTTCTACGCCTAGCACTACACCGCGCAAAGGGACGGCCAAGCCAGCGGCGCCCCCTACCAAAGGCGCCGTTTCTTCCACAGGACGTACACAGGATATTCAGTGCCATAGTTGCAGAGGGTTTGGGCACATGATTCGGGACTGCCCAAACAAGCGTACCTTGTTTATACGTGACAATGGCGAGTACTCT
The DNA here is from genome assembly GCA_029449295.1 of Zea luxurians. NCBI lineage: Eukaryota > Viridiplantae > Streptophyta > Magnoliopsida > Poales > Poaceae > Zea > Zea luxurians. The sequence continues at coordinate 2,054,874 of JAOPSE010000005.1, read as the reverse complement.
TCAGCTAGTGATTCTGAGAAAACTAGTCATGCTATGATTGCCACTAACCATGCAGAAAATGAGGACGTCCATGTTGATCCCATCGACGCGGATAGGTATGAGAATTTTGTTGTGCAGCGTGTTCTCAGCACACAGGTTGCCCAGGCCGAAAAAATCAGCGACACACTCTATTCCATACCAAGGGCGTTGTGCACGAACGGTCGATTCGCATTATCATCGATAGTGGCAGCTGCAACAATTTGGCAAGTACAGCTTTGGTAGAGAAATTATCCTTGCCCACTCACGCACACCCACATCCGTATCACATTCAATGGCTTAATGATGGTGGTAAAATAAAGGTAACACGTTTAGTACTTGTCCCCTTTTCGCTGGGTTCTTATTCTGATTATGCTGATTGCGATGTTATTCCTATGGAAGCATGCTCTTTGTTATTGGGCCGACCTTGGCAATATGATACTGATAGTTTACATCATGCACTACTAGAGATATGCTTATTTAAGACACATTTTAAAACACATAATCGGTGCATTTTATAGAAGTGTCTTTTATCATATGGTGATGAGTAAGGTAAGACGGTTCGTTGGAGATCCGTCTTTAATAAAGAAGTGTTTTCAGACATTTACATTGTAATAAATGTCTTATATTGATTTAAGACGGATTGTTACTGAAAACCATCTCAAATAAATATATAATTTTAGTCATTAAGATTGCAATAATTGTCTTAGATTTTGGTTAGTATATTAGACACTTATGTATATGAAACTATCTTAAATAAAGATATTATTAGAGTCGTCTAGACTATAAAGATCGTCTTAGATGTTAGTGAGTATACTAGACATTTCTAAATATGAACTCGTCTTTGTATGATATTTATGATAAGGCATCTTGTTAAAAGCGTAGTAAATAGTGAATCCATCTTAGTTTGACCATATATATGATATAAAATGTAAAACTTATCTTTATAACTTGATATAGATGGTAAAATGGATCCACATGCGACTCGATCATTAATGTGTTACATAACTGACCTAAGTCATCATTTTACTTTAATTCCTATCATTTACATACCATAGGGTTTAGGAAGGTATACACATATGCTGAATATATCAGTGCTTTTTATATTTACATTGTTAAACTCCAAAAATCGGGCTACTTCAGAGATTCAGTCTAAAAAACACAACGTCTAAATGATTCTTTCTAATTGGGTTCCTTAAAAGGTGATCCCGATTCAATCCCTCTTAGCGTTTCACGGGTGTCAAGTGTCAATATTCCACCGTGAGATGATGCGTGCGTGTTGGCCTCAATTTTACGGACCCCTTTGAGTTCTCGCAAATCAACTTGCAGTCCTCGCACCAACCCCAACCACGTTCGGTTGGGTTGGGGCCCCCTCGACCATCGCAGCTCCCTTTCACCCATCTCACCCAAACCCTACCACCTCCTCCTCCTCCTTCGCCGCGGCTCCCTAGGGTGAAGCCATCGTCGCCCCGCCTAGGCCCACATTGCCCTCCTCCGCCTGTGAGCGAGGCACCCCTCTTAGTCGTGTGTAGGGCGAGCTGCTGCCATGGTGGCTTTTTCTTGCGGGCGTGAGCTCCGCTCGCCGCCAGTCTTGGACGCCATGGCTAGGCTCCTACCACCCCTCCCTCCACCCGGGACAACACACCGCCACCACCACACGACAGTACGCATACACTCTTCTTCCTCCCCTCGCTCTCGATGGCTGGCGTCCGCTCCCTCAGCGCCTCCGCCCATGCCCGGCTCCCGCACTTGCCGGCTCCCCGATGGAGATGAATGAAGAAAGGAAGGTTAGCTTACTAGGACTAGCAGATATATTATCAGCCTCAATTGGAGGATTCTCATGGGCTCCCTTGATTTCAAAGATCTGCAAGAATAAAGTCAAGGCGGAGGCTTGGTTTACTGGTCTTAGTGCCTTGATATGTCGAGGACAGCATGGATCCCAGGTCCAACATATAGATGGAATCCGGATCGCTGGACTTCCTTTTGATGTAAGCTCTTATGCTTAAACAAAGTTCACTGTTACCCACATTTTTCTGATTAATATTTAGTTATTTTCATAGTCTATATTTCATATCACTACCTGACTCATTGCTTCTTATCAGTATGTTCTGATATCTTGATGTTGATTTTTTGCTGCTCAAATTTGTCACGCTATTCTTGTAGCTATATACGGCATTCAATAATTAGAACCAGAATGAAAGCTTTATCCATGTTGGAGCATTTGGTTGAGCCTGACCAGTTGTGGAATTGTATCCTCTTTGTCATAGTTACACTATTTTGTGTGCTAAAGAGAGATATTACAACCTGCAGTCAGAATTATATGACATTATGATCATCAAATTGACTTGAATGTAATTCTTACGTCATATATAATGACTGGAGTCTGGAGATAGTATTATTACATAAATACGCATCTGCAACCTGGTCGTGCCTTGCTCTAATTTTCATGCCTTTATTTTATAGTTATTTGTAGCCTGATAAACTTAAAATTTGGGTTGGTAAAGAATGCCTTTTTATATTCAATAAATTAGTTCAGTTGTTTTGGTGGAATGCATATCCATAACATTATTTACTTGAACGCACATGCTACTTTAGATGATATGATTGCTTCCCAGGGTCAGTTTGTTGATCTTCCTTTGTTATTTGCCTTAATCCAGTCTTAGAAACTTCCGCATTTGTTTGGTTTATGAACTAGTTTCCAAGATCGGAGATGTAATTTCATTCTGTGCAAAAGCAATTTCGCTACGCAAGTCATGCATACAGAACCTGAAAAGTTCCAAGGATGCTTTGTTGGTTGGTATAGATGGTGGTGATGCATCTGCTGCTGAAGCTGAAGGAGGCTCAGAAAAATCTACTGTTGAAAAAGAGCTAGAGCAGCTTTCTAGCATATTGCGTGATCTTGAGAAGAAGGTAAACAGTTACAGATGCAATTTATTTTGCTTCAAGTGCCTCTTACTGTATCGATAATGAAGATGATTTATCTTAGCTCTAAGGGCCAATGACATCTCTAATTTGTATTGCATTTAGCTTGAGGACCTGTCTGAAGCAAACCCAAGCGCTGACATGGATGAGATGGTGAAGGAAATTGCGTCTAGGGTAACTGAAGTGATGCCAAAAGCTGCATCTTTTACTTCTTCCCAGATAACAACCTCAAGCAATGGTGTCGGGGACCATAATTAGGGGTACCCTCAAGGCTCCTAATTCTCAGCTGGAAACCCCCATCAACACAAAGCTGCAAAGGCCTGATGGATGCGATTAAGTCAGGGATCGGTCCATTCGAGGGACTCGATCACGCCTCGCCCGAGCCTAGCCTCGGGCAAGGGCAGCCGACCCCGGAGGATCTCCGTCTCACCCGAGGCCCCCCTCCAGCAACGAATACATTTCCGGCTCGCTCGAGGCCCTATCTTCGCCAAGAAGCAACCCTGACCGAATCGCCGCGCCGACCGACCAAATCACAGGAGCATTTAATGCAAAGGTAGCCTGACACCTTTATCCTGACGCGTGCCCTTCAGTCGACAGAGCCAAAGTGACCGCAGTCACTTCGCCGGTCCACTGACCGACCTGACAAAAGGACAGCGCCGCCTGCGCCGCACCGACTACGGTGCCACTTGACAGAGTGAGGCTGACAGGCAGTCAGGCCCAGCCTCAGGCCCCATTGGAAACTCCGCTCTGCTCGACCCAGGGCTCGGACTCGGACTAAGCCCCAGAAGACGGTGACAGAGTGAGGCTAACAGGCAGTCAGGCCCGCCCTCAGGCCCCATTGGAAACTCCGCTCCGCCCGACCCAGGGCTCGGACTCGGGCTAAGCCCCGGAAGACGGCGAACTCCGCTCCGCCCGACCCAGGGCTCGGACTCGGGCTAAGCCCCAGAAGACGGCGAACTCCGCTCCGCCCGACCCAGGGCTCGGACTCGGGCTAGGCCCCTGAAGACGGCGAACTCCGCTCCGCCCGACCCAGGGCTCGGACTCGGGCTAAGCCCTGGAAGACGGCGAACTCCGCTCCGCCCGACCCAGGGCTCGGACTCGGGCTAAGCCCCGGAAGACGGCGAACACCGCTCCACCCGACCCAGGGCTCGGACTCGGGCTAAGCCCCGGAAGACGGCGAACACCGCTCCGCCCGACCCAGGGCTCGGACTCGGGCTAGGCCTCTGAAGACGGCGAACTCCGCTCCGCCCGACCTAGGGCTCGGACTCGGGCTAGGCCCCTGAAGACGGCGAACTCCGCTCCGCCCGACCCAGGGCTCGGACTTGGGCTCAGCCCCAGAAGACGACGAACTCCGCTTCGCCCGACCCCAGGGCTCGGACTCAGCCCTGGCCTCAGCCGACGGTCTCCGCCTCGCCCGACCCGAGGGCTCGGACTCGACCACGGCCACGAAAGACATACTCGACCTCGACCTCGGAGGAGCCTCCACATCGCCCAACCTAGGGCGCGGACCGACCACGTCGACAGGAAGCGCCATCATTACCCTACCCCAAGCTGACTCAGGCTACGGGGAGCAAGACCGGCGTCCCATCTGGCTCACTCCGCCGGATAGGCAAGGATGGCGCCCCGCACGCTCCGTGACGACGGCGGCTCTCTGCCCCCTTACGAAAGCAAGAGGACGTCAGCAAGGACTCGACAGCCCCGACAGCTGTCCTTCCGCCAGGCTCCAGCGCTCCTCCGACGGCCACGACACCACACGAACCGGGTGCCAAAACCTCTCCGGCTGCCACGACGGCATGTACTTAGGGCGCTAGCTCTCCTCCGCTAGACACGTAGCACTCTGCTACACCCCCATTGTACACCTGGATCCTCTCCTTACGCCTATAAAAGGAAGGACCAGGGCCCTCTTACAGAGGGTTGGCCGCGCGGAGACGAGGACGAGATAGGCGCTCGCGTGAGGCCGCTCGCTCCCTCCCCCGCGTGGACGCTTGTAACCCCCTACTGCAAGCGCACCCGACCTGGGCGATGGACAAACACGAAGGCCGCGGGATTTCCACCTCTCTCACGCCCGACTCCGGCCACCTCACTTCCCCCCTTCGCGCTCGGCCTCGCGCCGACCCATCTGGGCTGGGGCACGCGGCGACATTTCACTCGTCGGCCCAGGGACCCCTCGGTCTCGAAACGCCGATAGTTGGCGCGCCAGGTAGGGGCCTGCTGCGTGTTGACGAACAGCTTCCCGTCAAGCTCCAGATGGGTAGTCTCCAGCAACCTCTCCAGCCCGGGACGGTGCTCCATTTCGGGAGTCTTGAGTTCATGTCCCTCGACGGCAGCTACGACATGATACTCCTTCCCCTGCCGTGCGACAGCGACAATGGCGGCCGACAGTCCGCCCACCGGTGGCGGAATCGACGACGTCTTCCCTGCATGGTGGAAGAACAACATTCGAGCTCGCCCCGTCCTCTCCCCCGCCGACGGAGGAGGAGGCGGGGCAACCAAGGCCAAGCAGGAGGCAGTGCCTCGTCGGCTGTCGAGCGAGTCGACGGCGCCAGCGCCCCAACGGGGGGCGCATCGGGCATCGACCTCGCGTTTGAGACGAAGACGAGCGTCGTCTCCCCACGACACGCCAATTCCGAGCAAACGGACGACGCCAACACGCTCGCGAAAGGCTTGCTGGACGTCACCCTCGTACCTGAGACGACGGTGCAGTCAGTCCCCGACGTGACTTCATCACCGCCCGTCGACCAAGAGGTACCGACCGATTCCCATCTCATGCCCTTTGGATTCAGCCTCGACCCGCCAAGCGACTTCGCTTTGGCGGACGCTCTCGTAGAGGCGAGTCCAAACCCTCTAGGGTTTCGTGTGCGGTCACCCTGGGACCGGCTGACGGACGTCTCGACCTACGGGCCCTCGGGGTCCAAGGAAGATGACGAGCCCGACTTCTGTTGGGATTTCTCTGGACTTGGCGACCCCAGTGCCATGCGGGACTTCATGACCGCATGAGACTACTGCCTTTCCGACTGTTCCGACGGTAGCCGCAGCCTCGACGACGAGGACTGCGGCCCAAGCCGCGAATGTTTCCACGTCGATCTAGGGGGTCCCTCTGAAGGCAACCATCTTGGTATGCCGGAAGACGGTGATCTCCCTAGGTCGGTGCCTCGCGTTGACAGCCCACGGGAGCTAGTTGTGGTCCCCGTCCAGGCGGGGGGCCATGACCCACAGCTCGAGCAAATTCGCGGGGCGCAGGCCAGGCTCGACGAGGGAGTAGGAGCACTTGAGCCGATCCGCCGGGACGTCGGGTAGGAATGGGTGGGCCAAACTCCGGCCGGAGAAATGCGTCATCTACCCCAGGGCTTCCAGCACCGCATCGCCGACGATGTCAGGATGAGGCCGCCACCCGCTTCCAGTGGGGTCGGCCAAAACTTGGCTGCAGCGGCAATGCTTCTCCGTGCGATGCCAGAGCCATCAACCACCGAGGGGCGGCGAATCCAGGGAGAGCTCAAGAATCTCCTGGAAGGCGCCGCGGCCCGATGGGCCGAAAGCTCCGCCTCCCGCAGGCAGGGGTACCCCTCGGAACATCATGCCGCGACTTCCCGATTCATGCGGGAAGCCTCGATCCACACCAGGCGCACGCGCAACACAGCGCCTGCGGCCCCAGGTCGCCTCGGCAACGAGCACCATCACCACGACCGTCGGGCTCACCTCGACGAGAGGGTGCGCCGAGGCTACCACCCCAGGCGTGGAGGATGCTACGACAGCGGGGAGGATCGGAGTCCCTCGCCCGAACCACCCAGTCCGCAGGCCTTCAGCCGGGCCATACGACAGGCGCCGTTCCCGACCCGGTTCCGACCCCCGACTACTATCACGAAGTACATGAGGGAGACAAGACCGGAGCTGTGGCTCGCGGACTACCGGCTGGCCTGCCAACTGGGTGGAACGAACGATGACAACCTCATCATCCACAACCTCCCCCTGTTCCTCTCCGACACCGCTCGCGCCTGGTTGGAGCACCTGCCTCCGGGGCAGATCTGCAACTGGGACGACCTGGTCCAAGCCATCGCCGACAATTTCTAGGGCACGTACATGCGCCCTGGGAATTCCTGGGACCTCCAAAGCTGCCGACAACAGCCGGGAGAGTCTCTCCGGGACTACATCCGGCGATTCTCGAAGCAGCGCACCGAGCTGCCCAACATCACCGACTCGGATGTCATCGGCGCGTTCCTCATCGGCACCACCTGCCGCGACCTGGTGAGCAAGCTGGGTCGCAAGACCCCCACCAGGGCAAGCGAGCTGATGGACATCGCCACCAAGTTCACCTCTAGCCAGGAGGCGATAGAGGCTATCTTCTGGAAGGACAAGCAGCCCCAGGGCCGCCCATCGGAAGATGCCCCCGAGGCGTCAACTCAGCGCGGCGCCAAGAAGAAGGGCAAGAAGAAGTAGCAAGCGAAACGCGACGCCGCCGACGCGGACCTTGTCGCCGCCGCCGAGTACAAGAACCCTCGGGAACCCCCGGAGGTGCCAACCTCTTCGACAAGATGCTCAAGGAGCCGTGCCCCTATCACCAGGGGCCCGTCAAGCACACCCTTGAGGAGTGCGCCATGCTTCGACGCCACTTCCACAAGGCCGGGCTGCCCGCGAAGGGTGGCAGGGCTCGCGACGACGACAAGAAGGAAGATTACCAGGCAGGAGAGTTCCCCGAGGTCCACGACTGTTTCATGATCTACGGTGGGCAAGCAGCGAACGCCTCGGCTCGGCACCGCAAGCAAGAGCGTCGGGAGGTCTGTTCGGTGAAGGTGGCGGCGCCAGTCTATCTAGACTGGTCCGATAAGCCCATCACCTTCGACCAAGCCGACCACCCCGACCACGTGCCGAGCCCGGGAAAATACCCGCTCGTTGTCGACCCCGTCATAGGCGACGTCAGGCTCACCAAGGTCCTCATGGACGGAGGCAGCAGCCTCAACATCATCAACGTCGAGACCCTCAGGCTCCTGCGTGTCGATCTGTCCTCGGTCCGGGAAGGCGCTGCGCCTTTCCATGGGATCATCCCCGGGAAGCGCGTCCAGCCCCTCGGACAACTCGACCTTCCCGTCTGCTTCGGAACGCCCTCCAACTTCCGAAGGGAGACCCTGACGTTCGAGGTGGTCGGGTTCCGAGGAACCTACCACGCGGTACTGGGAAGGCCATGCTACGCGAAGTTCATGGCTGTCCCCAACTACACCTACCTCAAGCTCAAGATGTCGGGCCCCAACGTGCTCATCACCGTCGGCCCCACGTACAAACACGCGTTCGAATGCGACGTGGAGTGCGTGGAGTACGCCGAGGCCCTCGCCGAGTCTGAGGCCCTCATCGCCGACCTGGAGAGCCTCTCTAAGGAGGTGCCAGACGCGAAGCGTCATGCCGGCAACTTCGAGCCAGCGGAGACAGGTTAAGTCCGCCCCCCTCGACCCCAGCAGCGACGCCTCCAAGCAGATCCGGATCGGCTCCGAGCTCGATCCCAAATAGGAAGCAGTGCTCGTCGACTTTCTCCGCGTGAACGCCGACGTCTTTGCGTGGAGTCCCTCGGACATGCCCGACATACCGAGGAATGTCGCCGAGCACTCGCTGGACATCCGAGCCAGAGCCCGACCCGTCAAGCAGCCTCTGCGCCGTTTCGACGAAGAGAAGCGCAGAGCCATAGGCGAGGAGATCCACAAGCTAATGGCGACAGGGTTCATCAAAGAGGTATTCCATCCCGAATGGCTTGCCAACCCTGTGCTTGTGAGAAAGAAAGGAGGGAAATGGCGGATGTGTGTAGACTACACTGGTCTAAACAAAGCATGTCCGAAGGTTCCCTACCCTCTGCCTCGCATCGATCAAATCATGGATTCCACTGCCGGGTGCGAAACCCTGTCTTTCCTCGATGCCTACTTCGGGTATCACCAAATCAGGATGAAGGAGTCCGACCAGCTCGCGACTTCTTTCATCACGCCCTTCGGCATGTACTGCTATGTCACCATGCTGTTCGGCTTGAGGAATGCGGGTGCGACGTACTAGCGGTGCATGAACCAGGTGTTCGGTGAACACATTGGCCGGACGGTCGAGGCCTACGTCGATGACATCGTAGTCAAGACGAGGAAAGCCTCCGACCTCCTTTCTGACCTTGAAGTGACATTCCGATGTCTCAAGGCGAAAGGCGTGAAGCTCAATCCCGAAAAGTGTGTCTTCGGGGTGCCCCGAGGCATGCTCTATGGGTTCATCGTCTCCGAGCGGGGCATCGAAGCCAACCCAAAGAAGATCGCAGCCATCACCAGCATGGGGCCGATCAAAGACTTAAAAAGCGTACAGAGAGTCATGGGATGTCTCGCGGCTCTGAGCCGCTTCATCTCACGCCTCGGCGAAAGAGGTTTGCCTCTGTACCGCCTCTTAAGGAAGGCCGAGTGCTTCACTTGGACCCCTGAGGCCGAGGAAGCCCTTGGGAACCTGAAGGCGCTCCTCATGAATGCGCCTATCTTGGTGCCCCCAGCTGCCGGAGAAGCCCTCTTGATCTACATCGCCGCGACCACTCAGGTGGTTAGCGCCGCGATTGTGGTCGAGAGGCAAGAAGTGGGGCATGCATTGCCCGTTCAGGGGCCAGTCTACTTCGTCAGCGAGGTACTGTCCGAAACCAAGATCCGCTACCCACAGGTTCAGAAGCTGCTGTACGCGGTGATCCTGATGTGGCGGAAGCTGCGACTCTACTTCGAGGCTCATCTGGTAACTGTGGTGTCATCCTTCCCCCTGGGGGAGATCATCCAGTGCCGAGAGGCCTCGGGTAGAATTGCAAAGTGGGCGGTGGAAATTATGGGCGAAACAATCTCGTTCGCCCCTCGGAAGGCCATCAAGTCCCAGGTCTTGGCGGACTTCGTGGCTGAATGGGTCGACACCCAGCTCCCAACGGCTCCAATCCAACCGGAGCTCTAGACCATGTTCTTCGACGGGTCGCTGATGAAGACAGGAGCCGGCGTAGGCCTACTCTTCATCTCGCCCCTCGGGAGGCACCTACGCTACGTGCTACGCCTCCATTTCCCGGCGACCAACAATGTGGTTGAGTACGAGGCTCTGGTCAACGGGTTGCGGATCGCCATCGAGCTAGGGGTCCAATGCCTCGACGCTCGCGGTGACTCGCAGCTCGTCATCGACCAAGTCATGAAGAACTCCCACTGCCACGACCCGAAGATGGAGGCCTACTGCGATGAGGTTCGGCGCCTGGAAGACAAGTTCTACGGGCTCGAGCTCAACCACATCGCCCGGCGCTACAACGAGACTGCAGACGAGCTGGCTAAAATAGCCTCAGGGCGTACCACGGTTCCCATGGACGTCTTCTCCCAAGACCTGCATCAACCCTCCATCAAGATCGACGACACGCCCGAGCCCGAGGCACCCTCGGCCCAGCCCGAGGTACCCTCGGCTCAGTCCGAGGCATCCTCGGCACGGCCCGAGGCACCCTCAGCTCGGCCCGAGGCACCCTCGGTTCAGCCCGAGGCACCCTCGGCCCCAAAGGGTGAGGCACTGCGCGTCGAGGAGGAGCGAAGCGGGGTCATGCCTAATCAAAACTGGCAGACCCCGTACCTACAATATCCCCACCGAGGAGAGCTACCCCTCGACCGAGCCGAAGCTCAGCGGTTGGCGCGACGCGCCAAGTCGTTCATCTTGCTGGGAGATGGGAAGGAGCTCTACCACCGCAGCCCCTCAGGCATCCTCCAGCGATGCATCTCCATCGCCGAAGGTCAGGAACTCCTACGAGAGATACACTCGGGGGCTTGCGGCCATCACGCAGCGCCCTGAACCCTTGTCGGAAACGCTTTCCGACAAGGTTTCTACTGGCCGACGGCGGTGGCCGACGCCACTAGAATTGTCCGCACCTACGAAGGGTGTCAGTTCTACGCAAGGCAGACCCACCTGCCTGCTCAGGCTCTGCAGACCATACCCGTCACCTGGCCTTTTGCCGTGTGGGGTCTGGACCTCGTCGGCCCCTTGCAGAAGGCACCCGGGGGCTACACGCACCTGTTGGTCGCCATCAACAAATTCTCCAAGTGGATCGAGGTCCGACCCCTAAACAGCATCAGGTCCGAGCAGGCGGTGGCATTCTTCACCAACATCATCCATCACTTCGGGGTCCCGAACTCCATCATCACCGACAACAGCACCCAGTTCACCGGCATAAAGTTCCTGGACTTCTGCGAGGATCACCGCATCCGGGTGGACTGGGCCGCCGTGGCTCACCCCATGTCGAATGGGCAAGTAGAGCGTGCCAACGACATGATTCTACAAGGACTCAAGCCTCGGATCTACAACGACCTCAACAAGTTCGGCAAGCGATGGATGAAGGAACTCCCCTCAGTGGTCTGGAGCCTGAGGACAACGCCGAGCCAAGCCACGGGCTTCACGCCGTTCTTTCTAGTCTATGGGGCCGAGGCCATCTTGCCCACAGACTTAGAATACGGTTCCTCGAGGACGAGGGCCTACGCCGACCAAAGCAACCAAGCTAGTCGAGAAGACTCGCTGGACCAGCTGGAAGAGGCTCGGGATAAGGCTTTGCTACACTCGGCGCGGTACCAGCAGTCCCTGCGACGCTACCACGCCCGAGGGGTCCGGTCCCGAGACCTCCAGGTGGGCAACCTGGTGCTTCGGCTGCGACAAGACGCCTGAGGGCGGCACAAGCTCACGCCCCCCTGGGAGGGGCCGTTTGTCATCGCCCTGTGCAGAGGCTTGGGGGCTGCTCTCGCAAACCCGGCTCCGGCCTAACCGTTGACAGCGTCAACATACCAGCCCGAGAATTTGGGACCCGACCGTGCACCCGGGCTACGGCCAGCTCGCATGAGGGAACGACCAGACCAGCCGAGGCACTGCGCGAGGCATTAAGACCTCGGAGGAGTCAAACCACTCCTCCGAGGCCTCGGGGGCTACACCCGGCGGGTGCGCTCGCGCGCACCCACCGGAACAAAACGCAACCGAGAAAGGCTGGTCCCCTTGCAAAAAAGTGCGGCAAAAGCCTCCAAGCGAGTGTTAACACTCCCTTCGAGGCTCGGGGGCTACTGTCGGGGACCATAATTAGGGGTACCCTCAAGGCTCCTAATTCTCAGCTGGTAACCCCCATCAGCACAAAGCTGCAAAGGCCTGATGGGTGCGATTAAGTCAGGGATCGGTCCATTCGAGGGACTCGATCACGCCTCGCCCAAGCCTAGCCTCGGGCAAGGGCAACCGACCCCGGAGGATCTCCGTCTCGCCTCAGGCCCCCCTCCAGCAACGAATACATTTCCGGCTCGCCCGAGGCCCTGTCTTCGCCAAGAAGCAACCCTGACCGAATCGCCGCGCCGGCCGACCAAATCGCTGGAGCATTTAATGCAAAGGTGGCCTGACACCTTTATCCTGACGCGTGCCCTTCAGTCGATAGAGCCAAAGTGACCTCAGTCACTTCGCCGCTCCACTGACCGACCTGACAGAAGGACAGCGCCGCCTGCGCCGCACTGACTGCGGTGCCACTTGACAGAGTGAGGCTGACAGGCAGTCAGGCCCGGCCTCAGGCCCCATTGGAAACTCCGCTCCGCCCGACCCAGGGCTCGGACTCAGGCTAAGCCCCGGAAGACGGTGAACTCCGCTCCGCCCGACCCAGGGCTCGGACTCGGGCTAAGCCCCGGAAGATGGCGAACACCGCTCCGCTCGACCCAGGGCTCGGACTCGGGCTAGGCCCCTGAAGACGGCGAACTCCGCTCCGCCCGACCCAGGGCTCGGACTCGGGCTAAGCCCCGGAAGATGGCGAACTCCGCTCCGCCCGACCCAGGGCTCGGACTCGGGCTAAGCCCTGGAAGACGGCGAACACCGCTCCGCCCGACCCAGGGCTTGGACTCGGGCTAAGCCCCGGAAGACGGCGAACACCGCTCCGCCCGACCCAGGGCTCAGACTCGGGCTAGGCCCCTGAAGACGGCGTTCTCCGCTCCGCCCGACCCAGGGCTTAGACTCGGGCTAGGCCCCTGAAGACGGCGAACTCCGCTCCGCCCGACCCAGGGCTCGGACTTGGGCTCATCCCCAGAAGACGACTGAACTCCGCTTCACCCGACCCCAGGGCTCGGACTCAGCCCTGGCCTCAGCCGACGGTCTCCGCCTCGCCCGACCCGGGGGCTCGGACTCGACCACGGCCACGGAAGACAGACTCGACCTCGACCTCGGAGGAGCCTCCACATCGCCCAACCTAGGGCGCGGACCGACCACGTCGACAGGAAGCGCCACCATTACCTACCCCAAGCTGACTCAGGCTACGGGGAGCAAGACCGGCGTCCCATTTGGCTCGCTCCGCCAGATAGGCAATGATGGCGCCCCACATGCTCCGTGACGACGGCGGCTCTCCGCCCCCTTACGAAAGTAAGAGGACGTCAGCAAGGACTCGACAGCCCCGACAGCTGTCCTTCCGCCAGGCTCCAGCGCTCCTCCGACGGCCACGACACCACACGAACTGGGTGCCAAAACCTCTCCGGCTGCCACGACGGCATGTACTTAGGGCGCTAGCTCTCCTCCGCTAGACACGTAGCACTCTGCTACACCCCCCATTGTACACCTGGATCCTCTCCTTACGCCTATAAAAGGAAGGACCAGGGCCCTCTTACAGAGGGTTGGCCGCGAGGAGACGAGGACGAGACAGGCGCTCGCGTGAGGCCGCTCGCTCCCTCCCCCGCGTGGACGCTTGTAACCCCCTACTGCAAGCGCACCTAACCTGGGCGCGGGACGAACACGAAGGCCGCAGGATTTCCACCTCTCTCACGCCCGACTCCGGCCACCTCACTTCCCCCCTTCGCGCTCGGCCTCGCGCCGACCCATCTGGGCTAGGGCACGCGACGACATTTCACTCGTCGGCCCAGGGACCCCCCGGTCTCGAAACGCCGACAAATGGATTCGACTCCTCGGTTATGTCTACGGCAGCGACAACTGGAAGCTTTGGAAGCACTGTGACTGACCTTGGGGTTGTAGGCAGAGGCGTCAAACGAACTAGCATCAAGCTGATCTCTGCCGAACCTGTTGCTAAGAAACCTGCACTTGATTCACCATCTCTCCAAGGTGACAGCAGCATCAACTCTGAGGTTGTCGCTGCAACGCAGACTGATGAATCCAGCTAAAGCTCTACATTTGAAACGAACGCTTTCTGACGGGGCACGGTGATAACACGCCTTCTATTCTAGTATGCTTAGATAGATTCAATGTTAGCGCAAACGACTGATGATAAGTTTTTCAGTTAGTATTTTAATTTGGATTTAGAGTACACTTATGTATGATTTATTTGACAATGCTTATTTATGAGACATTGAATTGTACTTATCCATATTACATTAAATATGATGTTATTAAATATGTGTGTATGCATATTTCTCTTTTAAATTATTATAATGTGACATCTCAAAAAAGATTATAAATTGAAGAATGTCTAGTTATGTAAGTCATTTCGCTAAATCTTAATAAGACGGTTTCCAAAACATCCAATATCAGTCTCTAAATAAGATGGTTTTCTTGTTGCAAGTGTCTATTATTATAGGATATTCTATACGGTTTGATAAATACTTTATGTCTTATAATAATCGTATTTAAGATGGTTCTTTAGAAGAAGTGTTGTAACCAAAAACCTAATTCAAGACGGTTCATCAAACAAATGACTTAAACAGACACCTTTTTTAGACGGTTATAAATTTAAAACTGTCTTATAAAATATCTTTTAAGACGGTTTTTAACCATCTTAAATGTGGGATATCTTTTACGACTCCATCAAATTTGGACACTTTATAAGCGTCTTAATAACTAAAAATTAATTGTCTCATATAACATGATCTGTAGTAGTGATGGTCGTTCAAATCATTATTCTTTCATGTTTAAAGGCCAGAAAATAATTATACATCCAATGACCCCTGACCAAATTTTGAAAGATGATCTTACTAGGGCTGCTAAAACTGCACAACAAGTCAAATCGACATTAGCCGCACCTATTAAATCTGAAATCAAGTTGCACTCTCCTGTTTTACTTGCTACACGTGCTGATTTTGATGATCTCCATGAAGCTCATATGCTCGGTTATGCACTTGTATGCTCGCGCATGCTTGTTCCACTTGATGATGCATCGTCTTTGGATATACCCACTGCTGTTGTTAACCTTTAGCAGGAGTATGCTGATGTTTTTCCTACGGACTTACCACCAGGTCTTCCTCCGCTCCGTGGCATTGAGCATCAGATCGATCTCATCCCCGGCGCTTCTCTTCCGAACCGCGCCCCGTACTGTACAAATCCAGATAAAACGAAGGAGATCCAGCGCCAGGTGCAGACGCTACTTGATAAAGGTTACATTCGTGAGTCTCTTAGCCCTTGCTCGGTTCCTGTTTTACTCGTTCCAAAGAAAGATGGGTCATGGTGTATGTGCGTAGATTGTCGTGCTATTAATAACATCACAGTTCGTTATCAATATCCTATTCCACGCCTTGATGATATGTTAGATGAGCTTAGTGGTGCCGTTATTTTCTCTAAGGTTGATTTGCGTAGCGGTTACCATCATATTAGAATGAAACTCGGTGATGAATGGAAAACGGCTTTTATAACAAAATTTGGTTTATATGAATGGTTGGTTATGCCATTTGGATTGACTAATGCTCCCAGCACCTTTATGCGTTTAATGAACGAAGTTTTACGGGCCTTCATAGGTTTGTTTGTTATTGTTTATTTCGATGATATCCTTATTTACAGCAAGTCTATAGAGGGGCATTTAGAACATTTGCATGCTGTTTTTGATGCTTTGCGTGCTGCTCGCTTGTTTGGTAACATGGAAAAGTGCACATTTTGCATGCAACGTGTCTCGTTTCTTGGTTATATGGTTACTCCGCAGGGCATTAAGGTGGATAGCAGCAAGGTTGAAGCCATTCAGGACTGGCCTACACCAACGACGGTCACCCAAATTCGGAGTTTTCTTGGACTTGCAGGATTTTACCGCCGTTTTGTGCGTGATTTTAGCTCCATCGCTGCCCCTTTGCATGAACTCACAAAGAAAGGTGTGTCTTTTGCTTGGGACCCCCCACAAGAAGTGGCATTCAACACTTTGAAAGATAAGTTAACCCATGCTCCACTCTTACAATTGCCCGACTTTCAGAAAGTGTTTGAACTTG
Source organism: Zea luxurians (assembly GCA_029449295.1). Lineage (NCBI taxonomy): Eukaryota > Viridiplantae > Streptophyta > Magnoliopsida > Poales > Poaceae > Zea > Zea luxurians. The sequence goes on along the minus strand of JAOPSE010000005.1, from coordinate 2,038,795 downwards.
AATGTGATGCTAGTGGTATTGGGTTAGGTGATGTTTTGTTACAAGAAGGAAAACCGGTTGCTTATTTCAGTGAAAAATTCAGCGGTGCTAGCTTGAGATATTCTACTTATGATAAGGAACTTTATGCTTTAGTTCGCACTTTGCAAACATGGCAGCACTACCTTTGGCCTCGTGAGTTTATAATTCATTCTAATCATGAGGCTTTAAAACATATTCGTACCCAAACAAATCTGAACCATCGTCATGCTAGTTGGGTAGAATTCATGGAGTCCTTTCCTTACATCATTAAACACAAGAACGGGAAGGAAAACATCATTGCTGATGAGTTGTCCTGTAGATATACCATGCTTTCACAGTTAGAATTTAGAATCTTTGGCTTGCAAACTATGAAAGATCAATATGTGGATGATGCTAATTTTAAAGATTTCTATATACATTGTAAGGATGGCAAACCCTGGGGAAAATTTCACATATAGGATGGATTTTTGTTCCTCGCTAACAAGCTGCGTATTCCAGCAAGCTCGGTTCGTCTTTTGTTGCTGCAGGAAGCTCATGGAGGCGGTCTCATGAGGCACTTTGGCGTTTACAAGACACATGAGGTGCTGGCCGCACACTTCTTTTGGCATCGGATGCGTCGTGATGTTGAGTGTCTTGTTGCATGTTGCACTACTTGCCATGGTTTGTATATGCCTTTGTCTGTCCCTTTTTCACCTTGGCTTGATATTTCTATGGACTTTGTTTTGGGCTTGCCTAGAACTAAGAAGGGGAGGGATAGTATTTTTGTGGTTGTTGATAGATTCTCTAAAATGTCTCACTTTATACCTTGTCATAAAACTGATGATGCTAGCATTGTTGCTGAATTGTTCTTTAGAGAAATTATTCGTTTACATGGTATTCCAAAAACAATAGTCTCTGATCGCGATGCTAAGTTTCTACACCATTTTTGGAGATCTCTTTGGAATAAATTGGGAACTAAATTGCTGTTTAGCACTACTTGTCACCCTCAGACTGATGGACAAACTGAGGTAGTAAATAGAACTTTATCTTCCATGCTTAGGGCTATTTTAGACAAGAATTTGAGACGTTGGAAGGATTGTTTGCCTCATGTTGAATTTGCTTACAATCATGCCACACATTCTTCTACAAAGATGTGCCCTTTCCAGATTGTTTACGGTTACATCCCTAGGGCACCTATTGATTTGATTTCACTTAATGCTACGAACGCCCCACATGTAGATGCTGTTGCACATGTTGAACAAATGATTACCATACATGAACAAACGAAACAGAACATTGCTGCTACTAATGCAAAAAATCAGGTTGCTGGTAGTAAAGGAAGAAAACTTGTTACTTTTGAGCTAGGTGATATGGTTTGGTTGCACTTGAGAAAGGATTGGTTTCCTACTTTGCGCCGTTCTAAATTAATGCCTCGTGCTGCTGGTCCTTTTAAGGTGCTAACAAAGATTAATGATAATGCTTATATCCTTGACCTGCTTGTGGAATTTGGTGTTTCCACTAGTTTTAATGTTGCAGATTTGAAACCATATATGGCCGAGGATGAGGAGTTCCCGTCGAGGATGACTTCACTTCAAAAAGGGGAGGATGATGAGGACATCACTATGAGTACGACTACACCAGCAGCACCTCCACATCAAGGGCCAATCACTCGGGCCTGTGCCAGAGATCTTAACTATGTCATGCTACTGAATAATGAGGGCCCAGAAGAATAGACAGCCAGCCCAACTGCGGCCCATAGTGGACGACCTAGGGTTGGTCACACCTAGGGGTTGCGCCTCCTTTGTTCTTCGAGTTTTGTTTTACGTTAGCTTTAGCTACTCTCGAACACGCGCAAATTAGCGCTGTCTTCGTGTATTCAGAACTCCACCCTCGAGTAATAGATTAGATTGCTCGCATCTTTTTCTTGTTCGTTCTTCGATTGCGCACAGGAAACGATTTTCGTGATCAGGTCAATCTCGCATCAGCAAGGTCGATATCCACAGGGAGTTGGTTCAGCTATTGCATTGGAGCCTCGGGCTTGCTCGTCTTAGTCGGATCGCAAGGGTCATCTTCTGCCAAATCGGAATTATCTCCACTCGCCGAAAGATCGGGCACCTCAGCTATATCAGATATGGTTTCTCGGTTCACTTGGTCATCCACCTCGCCACCAGGTTAGACAGTCGAGTGGAACCCTGCCTCAGCAGGTGATGATCAGGAGGAGTGATGGTCTAGGCTTCGCCTCACTCTTTATGTACCGTTTGTTAATTTCCGCTGCAACAAGAACAATGTTTACTATTTTCAAACTCTGATGATGTAATAACTCTAAGTACTCATTTTCATTTATGGTATTATGCTTTATTGTAATTCTCTGTGTCTCACCTTCGTGTGAGTAAATGGTACTCGATCCCGGGGTAAGTAGCTTCAATCGTACTAGATCCAAGGAATTGATAGTTTATTCCGTCTTAAGTATGGGTCATTGCACTTGGGGTGAGATCAAGGCACTTAAGCTAGAATAATCTAGGCGGTTCTGCCACAGACATCTAGGGGCACTCCGTCCCCACAAACATCAACTGTCCCCGTTGATTCCCTAGCAATAAACAGGGCTCACGACCTTGGCATACAATGCTCCACTAACCCCGGCTGCCTTCGTGCAATGGCCGCACTTGTATCCACCATAGCTACCATGGGAGACTCCGTCTCAGGACTAATCAGGAAAAAGTCTGTGGGCAAGTTCAATCAGGTACTAGTCTTATCGGTTACCATATTTCCCGATATGTGTTTAGTACGTTCAAACGCTTGACACACGGTAACACACATTAATCCTTATTCCAATTTTCATCTCATAGACATGGCATCCCCATGGATCCGTGTCCACTGACAATCATAATTCCGGTATTAAAGTGAATACAACCAATTCCTGACCTTGTGAGAGTTCTGGAAAAATCACTCGACTCCAACCGAGATCCTGAATTAGTAAATAGCAGCTACTCGACCTAGCCTTCTAGTACCCATCTCAAACGGAAGCCCGAGTTCATGCAACTAGGGTTTCAAGCAATACCTACACTTCAATGCAAAGTACAATCCTACAAACATTAAGTGTAGTAAGATAGCACACATAACAGTTATGCATAAAACTGGGGCTTGCCTTCAAATGCGGGTGCAGTGGAAAGCTCCTCGGCGACGGGCTTGGGAGCTGGTTCCCAGGCTTCTTCCTGCTGAGCCTCTTGCTCTTGGATCAACATGTACTCTCTGTCCACGAGATTGCAATCTAATGAATGCAAATGCATAAGAATGTATGGAATATATGAACCCTTTGTGCATGCTAGGAATTAAAGCTTCTTTTTAGACAGTTGGTTTGTAAAGCTCCCGTCTTGGTTAGCCTGGGAAGGTTCTTAACTAGGTTGAGTTAGGAATGAAGGTTGAGGTCTTTAGATGGGTTTGGATCCCTTTTCCTTAATCGAGGGCTAATTAACTTAATCCTTGCTTCCCTCAATTTAAAATATTTTTAAGGGCAGGTTGAACTATGCCTCTACTCTAGAAGTTCCCAAAAAATCTATGAAAATTATAGTGGCTTCTTACTGTCCTGATTAAGGTCTAGGGCAAAGAGGGCACTTTGAACTACAACCCTTGTGTAGAAGTGGCTTCTTCCCTAAAGCTTATTTTTGTTGATGTTTATGTGCAATATCATGCCTTTGTGCCAAATTTTACTCAAGGAAACCTAGTAGTTTTTAAATGTTGATTTTCTAAAGTTTGGGGGGTTAGTAGGTGCTTCCAATAACACTCCTTTTGAAAAATGTCAAACAACAGATTTCCCAATTTTCTAGTTTCTTCTTTCCGCTAGAGCAATCATTCCCAAAGTTGGTCATTTTTTACTCATAGGGGATGGGTTGTATGATTGCTCAAAGTTTTATATAATTTCTCATGGGGCAGGAGTGGGGCATGGTCTTTTGTGCAATTATAACATTTTTATATTTTTCTCCCATAGGGTGCGACTTAGGTGTTCAAGGAAAAATAAGGTTGTTCAATGTATCCCACTTTTGGCTTTTCTTTTTATTTTCGAAACATAACTGCAAAAATCTAGATTCATTTGTTTATCCGACTTACCTTAGTGTTCTGAGGTGGTTAGTATTTTTGTAGTGGTTTATCAATGGTCATCTAGTTACCAAAAATTTCTCTTCCTCAGTGCATAGGTCCTACAATTTTATCATTATCTTCACTTAAACACTTAAATAATAAATTCTAGAAACAATACTTGACTAGGGGTTTTCTTGTTTTTCTTCTAAAGGTCAACTCATATAGAACCCAATAAAATTTGTTTCGTTGAATTTGCCCAAATATTTCTCCAGTTATGAATTTCACAAGTTTTCTGCAGATTTGAATTAAATTTTCTAAAGGATTCAGAAAGACCATTTAGCGTTGGGGTCCCTAGGTTTTCCTTCTCTTTGTAATTACGAAAAGGTCCTCTAGACACTATTCCTCTGAGTCTTAGGCTTAACAGAAAACCCCCTGGCATTCTGGAATCTAAACCCGAGACCCTTGCTTCAACGGAACAGTATCCAGTGGCAAGAACTAGGCGACGGGGCTTACCGACGGTGGTCTAGTTCCGGCGAAGTGGTCCGTGAAGTCGGGGAGGCTCTGATGAACACGCTGGTAGTCGGATGACAGCCGGTGATGGTTGGAGTCGTCCGATCTACGTTCCCCAACGGTCGGAGTTCGTCGGCGGAGGTGTTCTGGCTAGTCGGCGTTGTTAGGGTTCGATTCCTTTGGCAGGAAAGCTTCTCGGATGCTGGGGAGACAATTCCCCAAGGGAATTTGGCTGGGGATAGCTATGGACGCGGGTACACGCTCACCGGCGGAACCTTGGCTCTACGAGGGTGATTTTGGGTTTCTTGCAAAGTGGAGCTCTGGCTGGGGTTCTGGAGAGTTTCGGGGAGCTCAGGTGGATAGGGTGGAGGCTATAGTTGGGGTGGCACGTGTTCGGGTACGGTGGTTCACCATGACCGAACCTTGGCAGCAATGGCAGCGACTGTGATCTTGCTCTCGGTAAGCTCTCTAGTGAGGAAACGACCGAGCAGCGGAGTGAAGGAAGGGTGTGGGATGGGGCGGCCTTTTTAGGCGCGAGCACATGCATGATGCTTCATTTATCAGTCCCAGTGCACGATAGTAGCTCAGCTCTGCTTGGCGCGCGCGGAGCGGTCGCTGACAAGCTCTGCTGTATAGACCCGGGGTCGAACGGTTGGCTTGTGGCGTTTTGTCACTTTCAAACGCCCATAGGTCGTGAATCCGGCCAAATTTGGGAAAAATCCCTTTGTGTGATCTTCTCCCCTCACTTCCCTCTGTCGAACGGTGCAAAATCCAAAGGGTTTCGTGTCAGGGCTCTAAGTGCTCTTTGGTCCAAGTCGGGTTTGTTAGAGAAGGTAGAACCGAGGAAAACTTGTGTTTTGTCTTGTCTATGCACGGAGTCCCAATGCCATCTTCTGATAGGGGTTAGGTTAGTTAATTTGATACAACTTTGTCAATAGGAGTGATTAGATTTGGGATTGATTTCGTGCTAAACACGGGGAAGCTCTAACATGTGTTTGAAATTTCAGAAAATAGTGTGCTGACTTGTTCCTTGTTTCTCTCCTTTTTGTGGTTTATTTAGGGAAACTTCAACCATTATTTTTGGTGATGATTTATAGTCTAACTTGTAGGAAACAATTTGGTGTGTTACCCTATTATGTCACTGGTCCATGTCATGATAGTAGGGCTCATTTATTTTTCCTCATTTGATTTCCTTTTGCTCAAGGTATGACATTTTATGGTTTTTGGTTCACCTTACCTTGTTGGTGATCATAGGAAGATTTTTTGGTGATGACTCAAGATAACTTGGCATTTACTTAAGGTCTTAATTTCTGAGTATGGCTTCACTTATTGTAGTCTCACCCTGTGGGGGACAGATATCCCTCGGGTCCACTGGAAGGCTAAAAGACCTCGCGAAAGGCCTTAGGCCCAATAGTTTGCAAGGTCATCCCTTCGTGGGCCTGGGGAGGGACGTCCAGTGAAGTGGATTGACATAAGATTGGATCAACGCAAGCCCAGACTGCTTGATGAATTTGAGCAGCAACCACAGCAATGATCCAACCTACCCATACATTGTCCTCATACATCGGAACTGAACGGAGATAGGTCGGCGGAATTATAGGAAGATAGGCTCAGTCGGTTCATTATTACTTAGGCTCACATTGTTATCATATCCGCATGTAACGCCCCACGGTCGAGTATATAAGGCCTAGGGGGCATCCCCTCAAAAACATATCTCACTACTTAGCCATCTACTAAGTTCTCTAACATCCCTGATACTAGAGGACCCCCTTGTAACCCACCACACAAAGTATCCATGCCAGGACGTAGGGTATTACGCATCTCAAAGCGGCCCGAACCTGTACAAAATTGTCCACTGTCTTTTGTGCATCTGGCACGAACCATCGAGCTACAGTCGGTAACACCGTCCTACTCCAAAAAGCACCTCGAGGGGAAACCCTGGGTGCACGTTCGGACCCAAAACACCGACAGCTGGCGCGCTAGGTAGGGTGTGTGTCACTGATCCAAGCTAGCTCAATGGCCATCACCTTCCAGCACAAGATCATCCTCTGCCCCGGGTCCACGTTCTGCTTCGGAACCATTTCATCCGTGGCAGATCAAGAAGGAACTCTACATCGCATCGCAGAATTGTCGGAAAGAAAGCCTTCCTCAACAAACTCCGGAAAAGCCAGAGCGAAGCAAGAAATAGCGCAACCTCCAACGCTCCAAACAAAGACTCCCTCCTGCAAGCCAGGGGCAGAGGGTCCGTCTACTCGAAGAACTCCGCTTTCCACCTCTTCCATAGAGACATGGACACAGATCACTAGGAGAAAGGAGGCGAACAGGGTCAAGGATCATCAAACCGCTCTTCTAATACCTCCGCCCTCAAAGGAGAATAGAAAGAAGCTCGTCACGAAGACAGTTCCATTCTACCCCGACGTCCTCTTCATTGGGGGAAGAGTGGAATCAACTCCCATCTTCGACGATGAACCAACCGCACCAGGAGAAGAACCTCTTCAGCAGGAATCTCGCCGACGAAGGAACCGACGCTGAAATATTCGGCGACATCACGAAGCCGGAGAGCAGGACCCGACGCAGCCCGTGTCGAGAGATGAAATCTTGGAGATGGGAGAAACTCCAGAAGTCTTCAGGGAAAGAAGGAATTCCCGGCGACGTGATCGTCGGCAAGCTCAAGAGCAAGCTGAGCAGGAAGCAAGACAACACCGACAGAACCCTCTCTTCGGACGGAACCTGAACCCCGACTTCGCCCGAGCCATGAACACAACGAGTGAGGTCGGTGGGGTATTGGCTCAGATAGCCGATGGCCTCCCCCGGACTTCAGACGCCGAGGGCTATCGGCGGCTGCTCACTCGATCAACAAATCATCTTCTACATCTCGCTCATCCTCCGAGTGATCTACGACATGCCATCAACAGTCGGCGGGACGCACGGAGCTCCATCAACGCTTCATGCAAACGACAACACGAGAATGAGATCCGGTGCCGAGAAGAATATGATCGGGACCATGACATCCCTGCACGGAGTCAGACCACTAGAATTGAGTCGGCAACGGCTTCAACTGGCGGCACAACCCGGGGATGGTCGAGGCATCACGACAACAACTCCCCTCCCCGGGATAGACATCATCATCAACGACAGGAGGACATGTATGGAGTATCGGTGCTCACTCCACGCCTCAGGGCCATTCAATGACCCCCTAACTTCAAAGTCTCCAACGTCGACAAGTATGAGCCTAAGCAGGATCCGGGAGGCTGGTTGGCCGTCTACACCACCGCCGCCCGAGCCTCTGGGGCAACCGAAGATGTGATGACCGCATACTTGCCCATCGTCCTCGGGTAGGATGCACTGCAATGGCTTCGACACCTACCCCGACACTGCATCGACGACTGGAGCGACTTTAGTGGGCGTTTCACCGCCAACTTTCAATCTCTCTCCGACAAACTGGCGCAGCCATGGGGCCTCAAATCCATCAAGCGCCGAGGAGATGAAACTCTCTGGTCATACCTCAAAAGATTTTAGACCATGAGAAATCGTATCCCCAAGGTCGCGGAAGCGACAGTGATCAAGGACACTGTTATGGTAAAGAAGGCCAATGGTAAATGGAGAATGTGTATCGATTTTACTGATCTCAATAAGGCCTGTCCGAAGGACGAGTTTCCATTGCCAAGGATAGATTCCCTAGTTGATGCAGCAGCTTCATTAGAGCTTATGAGTCTGCTGGATTGTTATTTAGGCTATCACCAAATTTGGATGAAGAAGGAGGATGAGCCGAAAACCAGCTTTATAACCTCTAGTGGAACATATTGTTACCTTCGGATGCCTGAGGGGCTTAAGAATGCTGGAGGAAGCTTCAGCAAAATGATAGCAAAGGTTCTTCATTCTCAGATAGGCAGGAATGTGCTAACTTATGTTGATGATATCATTGTAAAAAGCACGAAGCAAGATAATCACATTGCTGATATGCAGGAGACCTTCGTTAATTTTAGACAGGCTGGTTTAAAGTTGAACCCAGAAAAATGTGTCTTCAGAGTGAAGAAAGGGAAATTTCTTGGCTGTCTAGTCTCAACAAAAGGAATTGAGGCTAATCCAAACAAAATCGAAGCTATCCTTCGAATGGAGCCACCAAGTACAAAGAAGGGGGCTCAAAGATTGACAGGAAGACTGGCATCTCTTAACATATTCATATCTAGATCAGCAGAGAGAAATTTACCATTTTTCGAAGTGCTGAAGTCAGCCGAAGTTTTTCAATGGGGACCAGTCCAGCAGAGAGCCTTCGAAGAGCTGAAGCAATATTTGATAGATCTAACAACACTAACTGCACCAATGCCAGGGGCTCCTTTGTTGTTATATGTGGCAGCTTCGCACTCAGCGGTAAGTGCAGCACTTGTTTAGGAGAAGCTTGAAGGCCAAATCAAAAAGCAAGCCCCAATATACTTTGTGTCAGAAGTTCTTAGTCTATCAAAGAAAAATTATACAGAATTGGAGAAGGATATTATGAGAAATTGAGAAGCTACTGGAAGGATTGGAAAATAGGCTGCAGAGCTCAATGAATTTTGTATTGATTATGTGCATAGATCTTCGATTCAGTCCCAAGCGTTGGCAGACTTCATTGCTGACTGGACGCCAGGGGCTCAGGAGGAAGAAACGAATAAAGATGTCGAAGTATGGACAGTGTTTTGTGATGGGTCTTGGGGAACCTTCGGAGCGGGAGCAGCTGCTGTGTTGATTTCACCTTCCAAAGTTAAAACTTGTTATGCGACAAGACTTGATTTCAGTTGCACAAACAATATTGCTGAGTACGAAGTTCTGCTCTTGGGTCTTCGAAAGTTAAAGGCAATGGGAATCAGAAGGGCCATTCTTAAAACTAATTCCTAAGTTATTTCTGGTCATATTGACAAGAGCTACAAAGCAAGAGATCCGAAGCTTGAAAAATATTTAGATACAGTCCGAAGGATTGAGGATTCTCTGTTAAAAATATTCCTCATGGAGAAAATGAATATGCTGATCTATTAGCCAAGTCAGCAGCACAGGGGCTGCCCTTACCTTCGGAAGTATTTTTCGAAACAATAAAAGCACCTTCGGTCGAGCTTCTTGAAAGAGCAGTCCTCAACATATCTCCTGTCTATAGTGAAGACTGGAGAACTGAGATCATTTCTTTCCTTCAGGGTAATTTTCTTTCAGATGATGAAGCTTATAACTGGAGGATAGAAGCAAGAGCTCGACCATATGTCATAATAGAAGGGGAATTATACAAGCGGGGGGTCTGTTCCCCGTTACTCAAGTGTTTATCCAGAGCCGAAGGCATAGAATTGATGAAGGAAATACACACAGGCCTGTGTGGATCTCACATTGGATCTAGGCCTTTGCTCGGAAAAGTTTTTCGTCAAGGATTTTACTGGCCAAAAGCAGCTTCGGATGCAGCGGATTTAGTTCAAAAGTGCGAAGGTTGTCAGAAATGTGCAAGAGATCAAAAACAACCTTCGTCTTTAACTCAATTAATACAATCCACTTGGCCGTTGCAAAGGTGGGGCCTTGATTTGCTAGGTCCATTACCACCAGCACAGGGGAACTTAAGATATGTTGTAGTGGCAGTGGAGTATTTTTCTAAGTGGATTGAGGCAAAGCCTTTAGCCACAATAACTTCGGTTACTATTCAAAATTTTTTCTGGCAAAATATTGTTTGTCGCTTCGGAGTGCCGAAGGCCATTACTGTGGATAATGGGACACAGTTTGATTCTGAAGTTTTCAGAGAATTTTGCGATCAAATTGGCACGAAGATCCATTTCACATCAGTTCGAAATCCAGAGTCAAATGGACTTGTTGAAAGAGCTAATGGGATCATAATGATAGGAATAATGAAGTTAATCTTCAATCAGCTAAGGGGAAAGTGGCCAGACGAATTAATCAAAGTGGTGTGGAGCCATAACACAACAATGTCAAGATCAACAGGCTTTACGCCATTTAAACTATTGTTTGGTGACAAAGCAATAACCCCGGAAGAAGCCAGAACAGGATCAATAAGAACAGTAGCTTCGGCAGAAGGCAAAGATGAAGCTGATTATTTTGTGGAAAAAGATGCTATAGAAGGGATCAGGCTTCAAGCTATGGAAAACATCAACAAATATCAAGCTGAAACAATAAAATGGCGTGACAGGAAGGTTAGGTTGAAGAATATTGAACCAGGACACTTGGTGCTTCGAAGAGTAGCCAATTCTGAGACAGTGGGCAAATTACAGCTGAAGTGGGAAGGACCTTTTTTGGTAGTGTCTTCATCAAGACCCGGTTCCTACAGATTGAAGGATATGGACGGCAACGACATTCCTAGATCATGGAATGCGGATGAGCTTCGGCGATATTATGTTTAGCTTGATGTAATTTTTTCTATTCTTTTTTGTGGCACCCTTTTCCTTTCCAAAGGGGGAGAAAGGTTTTTAATGGGGCCACAACATGTATTTTTTCTTTTCCTCATTTCAATTCTATAAGAGTGATATCCCCCAAAAAATGTAAATGTAAACACAAAGGAAAAAGAGAAGAGAACAGGGAGAAGCTCAAAAGTCGTTCCTAAGGGAATGCAGAGCTTACAGCGAAAAATAAATGCTGATTCCGCTGAAAGTAAAAGGCGAAGAAGCTCCTAAGGGAGGCTTACAGCGAAAAATAAACGCTGATTCCGCTGAAAGTAAAAGGCGAAGAAGCTCCTAAGGGAGGCTTACAGCGAAAAGTCAACGCTGATACACCGAAAAGTAAACGGTAAAGCCAAAAAGTAAACGGCAAAAAGATTTGAATCATTCCCAAGGGGATGAAGGGCTATGATTATGGTTTTTGAATATGTATTCCGATATTCATTTGCACGATACATTACATCATGTCATTTGCATTCATAAACATTCATTTAGACATATATAGAATCATCATCATCATACCACACAAAAAAGACAGATGCTTCGGCAATGAGGAAAAACTTCGAAGAAAGAGGAAATTTTCATGCTTCATTGTGTACGAAAAGAAGGGAAGGTGTTTTTCGCCTTCGGCTCAAAGGAGAAGTTTCGTCCACAGCAAAGCAGATTGTACACGGGTAAAGGAGACAAGATACATTGCAAGGTATGTACAAATTTACATAAGTTTTTTTTCCACAATTATATTACAAAAATCTCTCCAGAATTTTTTACAGGAAAGTCTATTATAGCAACTATTAAGCTTCAGGCCGTCATACTTCAGCTTCGTCATATTTCAGCTTCGTCATACTTCAGCTTCGTCATCCTGCACATATTAAAGAACAGAATAAGAAAGGTGCAAATGTCAAGGAGAAGGTAAAAGTAACAAATATAAGTTTCTCACTGGCTTAAGGTGGCTTCGAGCTTCGTCACCAGCCATTTTTCGCCCGCCATTTACCCAAATTTGGGTCATAAATCTATTTCCGATACTTCGGGCTAAGCTTGGGATATCAACCAAATCTGCTGCTGACAAGCTGAAGTTTGGCCTATTCACAATCTTTCCGTGCGTATAGCCAGCCTTCAGAAAAGCGGTAGTTGTGCCTCGAGAAGCTACCAGGGCACAGAAGTCGGCATGCCCACCAATAACTTCGTCAAGAGCATCAACCTCGCCTTCAATATGTTCCAAGGTGCTGGGCAGGTTTTCGGCTGAAGGTGAAAATTTTTCAGAACTGGCTCCGATAGAGTGAAATACGTCCTTCAGCTACAGCACGCATCGGCTGCCGAAATTTAGGCATTTCTCTTGGAGATCCTTCAATGATTTTTGCAAATTTGAATTTTTCTCGACCTCAGTCTTGAGACTTGCTTCAAGCTTCTCCTTTTCTTGCTCATATTTTTCTGACTTTTTCAGTAATTCATTCTTTAAACTGTCATTTTTGGCTTGGACTTCAGCCAAGGAGCCTTCCATAGACTGAATAATAGTCTTTCTTTTCTAAGACACCTTCGTGTTCTTTAGCCATGATTTCAAGGTCTTGAATGGTGAAGTCTTTCTTCTTCAGAACAGCTTCGTAATTTTCAACTTTTTCTTCTGAATCCTTGATGATAGCTTTATTCTTCTCATCTTCAAGATCTTGTTGCATTTTTAGCACTTTACTTAACAGTATACTCTGCCAATACAACCTTCGTCAGAAAACGACATAAAAATAATAATAATAAAATAATAATATTTTTTACCTTAAAATTAGCATAGAGCAGGCTACCGACGATATGTTGTCGCTGGTACCTGCAAAGGTCCGCTTCTATCTTCGGTAGGCCAATGCTTTTGGACAAGGTCCTAACAACTTTGGCTTCGGTGCGATTCCGAAGGCATCTTAGCTTCCCTTCGTTGACCCCACCAAATAGCATAGACCCTGGTTTATATCCGCAGGATATGGCATATTTCTTCAGCTCTTCTTTTTCAGCACTTGTTAAATCTTGTCCAAGTAAATCTTGAAAGTTAAAATTTTCTTCCTCCAAAATGTCTTCAACCTGCCCTTTTCCCTTTTCAGTAGCCGTGTTCACGAGCCATTGGCAATTTTGCCATTATCATTTGTGGGCTTCGCCAATATGCCATTAGACCCACAAATCATAGACACAGACGGTCCCACCAGTCATAGACACGGGATGGCATAATAACAGGCAGCCAAAATTGAGAGTGGCAAAATAGCAAATTTCTCCCGTGTTCACCGCAGCCACAGCAACTTCTTCTTCAGCCATTTTCAGAAGAATATTGTCAATAACTTCCAGTGTGGTTTCCAGGTTTGAATCTTCGGTGGCCCCGGCTTCGGCTCTGATAGCTTCGGCTCTGGTAGTTTCGGCGGCTTCAGCTACGGTAGCTTCGGCTCCGGCAGTTGCAATTTTAGTGGTTTCAGCCCTGGTAGCTTCGGCTGCGGCGGCTTCGGCTTCGGCGGTCTCGGCAATAACAATTTTTGACGCCGATACCGGTGGCGGCGTCTGATGAATCACATCTGTCACTTGGATAATTCTGCGTTTTTTCGGCTTTGCAGGACTTTCTGCTGCCGAAGTTTTTTTTTCCTTCTGAAAAAACTTTGTCAGTTCCGGTGCCAGTGGACTTAGCTTGACAGGCGAAGATTCAGTCATTACCTTCAGAATTTCTTCTACTTCGGCAGCAGAAGGTGTCGCAGGAACTTCCTCATCTCGGACCAATCTCTCTGGTTCTGGAGATGCAGGCTTTGGAGATGCAGGCTTTGGAGATGCAGCTTTTCTTTTTCTTGAAGCAACTACCTTCGGTTCGAACTTTTCTTTCTTCTTTTTTGGTGGATCTTTGTCGTCTTTAATTGAAGTGCTAGCTACTCTTTTCCTTTTCTGCCCTTCGGCACCCTTTTCTAGCCGCTCGTAGTCAGGGTATTCAAAGCCTATAGCATCAAGCACTCTGTTTAGCCTTCGTTTCGGCCGGGTGCCGAAGGCTGCTGTCATCAATTGATCCTCTTTTTTAGAATAATTCCCAAGAATTTTAGTACTCATTACTTCGATTGTTTCGAGCCGTTCTTGGCAGGGTGCTTTAAAATATTTCTTGAACTTATAGTGGTAGGGCAAGCGGACAAGCTCCCCCTCCTTCTTCTCTCTTTCGAGCTTCGGCATAGCCCATTCCTTCATAGTTGGAAATATCTTGAAAGCCAAAAAATCCTGCACTAAATCTCTAGTGCCAATGTGCTCTGCAATAATCCTGAATTCAGCCAACGCGATTTGCGTTGGACCTTCTGGTGTCATACTGCATCGGGGTCTGGTCTCTCCGAAGATCAGTTCAAGCGGACTCTATACCAGCTTCTCCTTGTCATCGTCAACTTTGACGTAGAACCATTCTGATTTCCAGCCTGCCGACCACTTGCTTCGGTAGCTGATCACAGGAAATTTTGTACTTTCCGATAGGCAAAATTATAACAACCAAAATTTTCATGTAACCCATCTTTTCTGGCTTTGGTTTGGTAATGTAGCTCATGCACCCGGCAGAAACCTTCGGAAAACGGTTCCACCCCCTGGCTTCGGAGAGCCCAAATATAAACACTAAGCCTAACAATAGCGTTAGGAGTTAGTTGATGAAGATAGATCCCAAACTTCTTTAGCACATCAGCAATTATCCTATTCAAAGGAAATCTCAAACCAGCTTTGAGGAAACTCTTGAAAATCACTATTTCATCTTTCTGTGGCTTCAGGGTAGTCTCTTCTCCACCAAAGCGAATCAGCTTTTTCTCATCTTCGCTAAAGTAGCCCGACTTCACCATCTTAGGAAAATCAGCCTTAGAGATGGTTGACTTTCCGAAGTCCAGGTGGCTAGGCTTGCTTGGTACTGCGATACTGTGATCACCTTCAGAATCAGTCTCTTCAATATCTGCTTGTTCTGCTTCGGCAGCAGGGGTGTCTTTCGATGTCACCAACCCAGATCGCCTCATTGCTTCCGAGATGGGAACAGTTTCCACAGCTTCGGCTTCATCTCCTTCGCGCTCAGCTCTAGCAGTAGAACGTACTCTGGCCATTTGATTTTGAATTTCTTGAAAATTGCTTGGAAATTAATAACCTTTCTTCTGAAGCTCTTCTTCTGACGAAGCAGACACTAAACTGGAGCTTCGTTTGAATGCGAAAGTCAAGCTTCGGCTATGGTTAAAATTTTTGGCAGCAAAACAGTGCAATAGCAATGAATGATGTGGTAACTTTACACCTACCCGTCTGTTTATATAGTGTTGCAGGTAAGAAGGTGAATCGTTAGGATTTTTACACTAGGCAAACAGTTGCTCTTACCCGCTGCACGGTGGGCCGCAAAAACCAAAATAGTGAACCTGCATGGTGGGACCGCTACGCGCTCGAAAACTATATCGTTTCTCGACAACGAGCTCAGGGAAGGTGTTTTTCGGACCTTCGGCTTCCTGAAGCCTAAGAGACTTTTTTCACGGATCAAGCTCGTTACGAAAAACGATCTAGCACCGCGAAGGGGCTACTGTTGGGACCATGCTTCGTCACCGAAGGTCCTGCGGAAAGAAAACAGCTTCGACTGAAGCTGCTTGAACGTAATGACGAAGGTATCATTCATGAAGCTTCGGTATTACAGCATATCCGAAGATGAGGGATCGAACCGACTTAGAGATAGAATGACCTTTTAGTCCATAAGGGTCTGAGTCAATGTTGTAAACTTTTATGAGGGGCATGATTGTAATTCCTCACAGGCTGTATCCTGTGCCTATAAATAGTGAACAATATTCCTTTACTGTTCACGCATTCCTGTAATTGCAAATGCATCACTCGAGAATTATTGTTTGTCAAGGCAAAGGTATAAATGTACTTAAACGTTATATTGAAACATCTTAGATTTATAAATAAGATATGTGAATGATGTCATTTATTTCCAATATATTTATCTTTAATGTTTCACGTTTTACATTACTTTGTTTTATCTTTATAAGTTTAATTACGAAGGTGAAACCTTCGTAATATTTTGCTCGTGACCTTCGTCCGAAGTTCATTAAATCCTTGAGGAGATAATGCTTCGGCGAACGAAGGGCATTGATATTTAACATTTTATGTTGCCTTGTTCTTAATTCATAGCATTTGAGAACAAGTCCCCAACAGAGATGAAATGGAAAAGGAATACTACATACAGAGTAAAGAGAAATGTATAAATAAAAATATTATCTCATACTGGTACTTTTGAATTGTACATTTAAACCTAGGTACAAAATGCACAACAAAATCTAGATATAAATTTGAGATTCAAAAATGAAAGGAAAAGAAAAGAGAAAAAGAAAAGAAAAAGAAAAAAGGTGTAGCACAGTGGTTGGGCCAAAACTCAACCCTGGGCCCATCTACCTGGCGCGACGTGTAGCTGACATCGCGGTCCCACGGGCTGACTGATCCTCACGCCTGGCCTGGGGGCAATTGCGCCGACAAGCGGGGCTAGCTTGTCAGGCCTCTAGCTCACGCGTACCGTGGAGGCCCTGTGCTATGGGCCATAGCGGTCAGCGGGACCTTCTCCCTCCCTCCCAACAGAAACACCGCGCATGGCGGAGGCGCGCCGTGGACGTGGGAATCCGTTGCTCCACCCTCGATCGTGCAATCCCTACAAGATGTAACGGGGTTCTGGGTCGCCTTCTCTTCCATCTCCGCAATCTTTGTCGTGCAATCACGACTGAGTGGGGAGCTATCCGGGAATGAGCGGGTCGACGCTGAGGGGAGGCTGTGGGCGTAAACTTCGGTCGTACCTGCGGTGTTCGCGTGTGGCCATGGAGCGTGGCCATCGATCGGGGAAGGCGCGAGCACCATCATCGGGCGGAGTTCTCACTGATTGCTCGGGCGAATTTCTCACCAGGGTACTCCAACCGCCACGGGGCCGCCCGTGCCATGGAACTACCTCGCTCGTCGGTAAGAACTTGGTAGCTACACTCGCCTTCGCCTACTCATCTCGTAGCACAATTTGGATTCCAGTTCGCGGCCTAGGGTGTTAGGAAGGTCGTCCTCTTGCCGCGACGCTGTCACCCGGGTCCTTGCGCCGCTGTGGCCAGTCACCGGAGATGGTGAATCGGGTGCGACCGTTGGATTCGTTGTCAACGGCCATGATTAGAATTAGCGTACCGATTCGGCCGAATCAATCTCGGCTAGAGATCAGTGGGTGTGTGGGCGAGAGGGAGGCAAGCTTGTGGACCATTGGATCGGAATTGATGCATCACGATGCCCGATCTTCACGACGTAGGATCAATCTTCAGATAACTAGCTTCAAAGAAGCCAAGATAACTTGCTGCAAGCAGCGATAACTAGTGCAACCTGATAAATAAAACTCGAAGCCAACCACTGTCTTTAACCGGCAGCCTGAATCGAGGATTCGCCCAACCACACTCTCAAAGAACCAACCAACACAGCCTACAATCAATTGAGGAGACCTCGAAGGGAGTAGGAGCACCACCTGGGAGCGGATGAAGCCATCGCTTCTGCAATCTCGCGAAGGAATTCACAAGAGCAAAGGGGTAGAGATCACTCTCAATATTTGTTAGCACACAGCTGAACAAAGGTGGTTCTGTTTTAGATTATCAAAACTGCCTTACATCATAGACATAGGGGGTATTTATACTAGTAACAACCAGCCTTAGAGAGGTATAAACACGAAACAAAAGTACTTTCACGTGCTAATGTGAAGGAGCCTCTTCGGGAGATCTGCAGAGCTGATTTCCGTGTGGCTGTTTGACTTCTGCGCAGCCTTCAGTATTTTGACAATAACTTCTTCTAGGAATCTTCAAATGACGTGGGGCTAGATGCGTTGGAAAGCTGACTTGATAAGATTTCTCACCATGTATAGCATGATTAATGAAACCTCGTAGAATGATGCAGTTTAATACAAAAACTTGGTCATCAAACAGACTGTTGACCTTCTGACCAGTCAGCACTAAAGTATGTCGGCTGCCTTCCTGTTAGATTTGATTAAGTCGGCCTTATTAGCATTGAAAACTAGACTTCAAGAGCTTTCCAAAAAGTACTTATGGGACTTCATAGCTGTTGGGGACTTGTTCTCAAATGCTATGAATTAAGAACAAGGCAACATAAAATGTTAAATGTTAATGCCCTTCGTCCAACGAAACATTATTCCCTTAAGGATTAATGAACTTTGGACGAAGGTTAAAGATGATACGATTACGAAAGTTAAATCTTCGTAATTGAATTCTAATAGATTGTATGAAGTAAAATACGAAGCGTCAAAGGTAAATAAATTGTAAATGAACAATATTATTTTCATATTATATCGATTTAATGTATTTAAACATTGAATACAATTATACCTTTTCCTTGGCAAAGATTGATTTCCGAATGATGCGATTGCAATTCCCGGAATGCGTGAACAGTAAAGGAATACTGTTCACTATTTATAGGCACGGGACACAGCCTGTGAGGAATTACAATTATGTCCCTCATAAGGAATTACAACAACGACTCAAACTTTTACGGACTAAAAGGTCATTCTACTCTTAAGTCGGTTTGCAATTCTGAAGCTTCATACAGAGGAACCTTCGGTCATCACATGCGGACAGCTTCAGCCGAAGCTGTTTCTCCCTACAAGACCTTCGGCGATGAAGCATAGTCCCAACAGCAGCCCCTTCATGGTGCTAGATCGTTTTTCGTAACGAGCTTGATCCGTGAAAAAAGTCTCTTAGGCTTCGGGATGCCGAAGGTCCGAAAAACACCTTCCCTGAGCTCGTTGTCGAGAAACGATTTAGTTTCCGAGCGCGTAGCGGTCCCACCTTGCAGCGGGTGCAAGCAGCTGTTCGCCTGGTGTAAAAATCCTGGTGATTCACCTTCTTACTTGCATCACTATATAAACAGACGGATAGGTGTGAAGTTACCACACCATTCATTGCTATTTGCACTGTTTTGCTGCCAAAATTTTTAACCATAGCCGAAGCTTGACTCTCGGAATCAAACGAAGCTCCAGTTTGAAGCCTACTTCGTCAGAAGAAAAAGCTTCGGAAGAAAAAGTACTTAGTTCCCAAAGAATTCAGAATTAAATGGCCAGAGTGCGTTCTACCGCTAGGGTTGAGCGTGAGGGAGGCGAAGCTAAAGGATCGGAGACTGTTCCCATCTCCGAAGCGATGCAACGATCCGGACTGGTAACCTCGGAAGGAATCCGTACCGCTGAGACAGAGCAGACTGTCCCCATCTCCGAAGTTGCTGCCGACGCGGAAGAAGGGAATATTGAAGAAACTGATTCCGAAGATGATTATCATATTGCCATGCCAAGTAAGCCCAGCCACTTGGACTTCACTGGCTGAGTTTAAAATTGTTTCAGAACATATCAGCACTAGGGACCTGGTTCAAGAGTTTTTAGCCTTCAGGGTTTTTCCTACTTTAAAAGAATGGGAAATGCCGAAGCTAGAGGGGGAGAAGAAAGAAGGGGAACTTGTGCGGTTACCTTACTATTACAAGTTTAAGAAATACTTTAAAATAACCTGCCAAGAGTGGCTGGAAACAATTGAAATAATGTGCAATGAAATACTCGGTAATTACTCCAAAAAAGAAGATCAGTTGATGACTGCGGCCTTTGGTACCCGTCCGAAGCGAAGACTGAATCGAGTGCTGGACGCCTTGGGTTTTGAATACCCTGACTACGAACAACTGAATAAAATTGTCGAAGGCCGGAAAAGGAAAAGGGTAGCCGAAGCTTTAAATGAAGATGAGAAAGAACCACCAAAAGAGAAGAATATTCTGAAGAAGAGAAAAGTATCATCTCCGAAGCGAAAAGTATCTGACGAAGAAGAGACTCCCGCATCACGCTCTGCCACTGACGTGGAAGAGATTTTGAAGGTAATGACTGAATCCCTGGCTGTGAAGCTAAGTCCATTAGGGCCTCAACTGACGAAGTTTTTTCAGAAGGAAAAGGAGCCCGAAAAAACGAAGAAAACAACTAAGACCAAGAGACAAAGAATCATCGCAGTGACCGAAGTCATTGACAAGACACCACCGAGAGCTTCAACTCGGAAGACACCAGCGGCTGAGGAAATATCAAATGTTGAAGTCGCACCTTCAGAAATCGCGGCTACCGAAGCTACCTCAGCCGAAGATTTGAACTTGGAAACCACAATCGAACATATCAACAAAATACTGCTAGACATGGCCACAGAAGAAGCTACCACTGCCGCCGAAGAGACCATGGCCGCAGTGTCTGGGAAAGGAAAGGAAATAACTGACGATACTTCGGAGGACGAAACCTTCATGTTTCAAAATTTAGTTGGACAAGAATTGTCAAAAACCGAAATAGAAGAGCTTAAAGAATATGCCAAATCTTGCGGATATAAACCAGGAGCACTCCTCTTCGGGGGTATTGACGATGAAAAATTAGGCTGTATCCGGGATCAAACTGGAGCTAAGATTATCAGTACTCTATCAAAGAGTATCGGTTTTCCGAAGCTGGAAACGGATATTAGCCGCTACCGACGACAACATATCGTTGGTAGTTTATTTTATTCCAATTTCAAGGTGAACTACTTTTCTCTTGACTTTTATTGTTTTTAATAATGAAGACATTTCTAACGAAGGTTGTTTATGCGCAGAGTATGTTGTTGAGTAAGGCTTTGAAAATGCAGCAGGATCTGGAAGACAAAAAACACGAGGTTATAATTGGAAATTTAGAGAGCAAAATAAAAGAGCAATCAGCTAGTATTGAAAAGAAAAACTTCGAGCTTCAGACAACTGAAGGTTTATTGGCAGAAGCCGAAGCTAAAATAGCAGAATTAAATACAAAGCTTCTCTACCAATCTGAACAGTTTGAACAAGAAAAGCAAGAACTTAATGCGAAACTTGAAGCCGAAGTCCAACAAAATTCAGATTTGAAAAAATTATTGGCAAGCCTTCAAGACAAATGTTTGGAGTTTAGCAATAAATGTATTCAACGACTGAGAAAGATATTCCACTCAGTTGGGGCTAGCAGTGAGAAATTCACCCCGTCAACTGAGAATTTACAAAAGACCTTCGAACATATTGAGGGTGAAATTGATGAGCTTGACGAAGTTATAGCCGGGCACAGTGATTTCTGTGCCTGGGTAGCTTCTCGGGGCACTGCTGCAGCTTTTCTGAAAGCTGGCTGCGACCATGGAAAAATTGTTAATAGGCCCAATTTCACTCTATCACCATCAATTTTAGATGACATTCTTGACCTCGCCCGAAGCATTTCTAATAGATTTGTAAAGATGATATGGACAAAAGGCGGGCGAGAAAAGGCTGGAGACGAAGCTCGGAGTCATCTTGAACCAGTAAGAAATCATACCTTGTGTTCACCTTTTCCTTCAAACTTGGTTTTGACTCACAACAACTTAATTCATGTAGGATGACGAAGCCGAGACCGATGCTTAAAGAGTATGACGCCGAAGCTGAGGCCCCATAAGATCAGTAGGAGTAGACTGTAGAAAAACTCAAGAAACTTTTGAAATAACTTTTGTAAATATGACTAAACTGTTCTTAATGAATTTTGTTCATACCTTGTAATATGCTCTTACCTTCTGTTAATGTATGAGGTGCTTTGATGTGGACGAAATTATCTTTTTGAGCCTAAGGCGAAAAAACACATTCCCTTCTTTTCGTACACAGCGAAGCATAAAAAACAACTTTTCCTTTCTGCCGAAGCTCTTCTTTTCATATACGACGAAGTACAAAAGACAGTTTTTTTCCTTTTTGCTGAAGCAACAACTTATGCTATGATGATGGTTATCCTACATATGCCTGGATGAATGTTTATGAATGCAAATGTTATGATGTAATGTGGTGTGCAAATGAATGTCCAAACACATATCCGAAGCCGTAATCACAACCGTTATTTCCTTAGAAACAATCACATATCAGCGCTGGCTTTTCGCTGTAAGCCTCGCTTAGGAGCTTCTTCGCCTTTTACTTTCGGCGGTATCAGCGTTGACTTTTCGCTGTAAGCCTCCCTTAGGAGCTTCTTCGCCTTTTACTTTCGGCGGTATCAGCGTTGACTTTTCGCTGTAAGCCTCCCTTAGGAGCTTCTTCGCCTTTTACTTTCGGTGGTATCAGCGTTGACTTTTCGCTGTAAGCTCTGCATTCCCTTTGGAACGACTTTGGAGCAGAAAACTTACACTGCGCCCCCTTTGGAGCGACTTCTTTAGTAGCTTCGTCGTGCTCCGCATCCCCTTAGGGACGGCTTTCGAGCTTCTTCCCTGTTTCTTTTTTTCTTTTCGGCGCTCGATGGTGCGTTCTCAGTTTTTACATTTACATCTCTGGGGGATTTTGCTTTTATAGAGGTGAAATAAAAAAGAAATTACATGTGATGGCCCCATTAAAAACCTTTCTCCCCCTTCAGAAAGGAAAAGGGTGCCATAAAAGAAAAAAATAAAAAATATATAAAAAATTACATCAAGTTATACATAATATCGCCGAAGCTCATCCACATTCCAAGATCTAGGAATGTCGTTGCCGTCCATATCCTTCAATCTGTATGAACCGGGTTTTGACGAAGATACTACCAAAAAAGGTCCCTCCCATTTCAACTGCAACTTGCCCACTGTATCTGGGTTAGCCACTCTCCGAAGCACCAAATGTCCTAGCTCAATATTCTTTAGCCGAACCTTTCTATCACGCCATTTGATTGTTTCGGCTTGATATTTATTGATGTTCTCCACAGCTTGAAGCCTGATCCCTTCTATAGCATCTTTTTCCACAGAATGATCAGCTTCGGAATCTGATTCTGTCGAAGCTACTACTCTTATTGATCCAGTTTTAGCTTCCTCCGGAGTTATTGCTTCGTCACCAAACAATAATTCGAATGGAGTAAAGCCTGTTGACCTTGATATTGTTGTATTGTGGCTCCACACCACTTTGATTAATTGATCTGGCCATTTTCCCCTGGGTTGATTGAAGATTAACTTCATTATTCCTGTCATTATGATGCCATTAGCTCTTTCAACAAGTCCATTTGACTCCGGATGTCTAACTGATGCAAAATGGATCTTCGTGCCAATTTGATCCCAAAATTGTCTGAAATCTTCGGAGTCGAACTGTGTTCCATTATCTACAGTGATGGCCTTTGGTACTCCAAAACGACAAACAATATTCTGCCAGAAAAACTTTTGAATGGTGGCCAAAGTTATTGTGGCTAAAGGCATTGCCTCAATCCATTTAGAAAAATATTCCACGGCCACTACAACATATCTTAAGATTCCTTGGGCCGGTGGTAACGGACCTAACAAGTCAAGGCCCCACCTTTGCAATGGCCAGATGGGTTGTATCAGCTGAGTTAGAGATGAAGGTTGTTTTTGAGCTCTTGCACATTTCTGACAACCTTCGCACTTTTGAACTAATTCCACTGCATCCGAAGCTGCCTTCGGCCAATAAAACCCTTGACGAAAAACTTTTCCAAGTAACGGCCTAGATCCAATGTGAGATCCACACAGGCCTGCATGTATTTCTTTCATCAATTCTATGCCTTCGGCTCTGGACAAACACTTGAGTAATGGAGCACAAACTCCATGCTTGTACAACTCCCCTTTTATCATGACATATGGACGAGCTCTTGCCTCTATCCTTCTGTTATAAGTTTCGTCATCTGAAAGGAAGTTACCCTGAAGGTAAGAGATGATCTCAGTTCTCCAGTCTTCACTATAAACAGGAGATATATTGAGGACTGCTCTTTCAAGAAGCTCCACTGAAGGTGCTTTTATTGTTTCGAAGAACACATCCGAAGGTAAGGGCAGCCCCTGTGCCGCTGACTTAGCTAGCAAATCAGCATGCTCATTTTCTCCTCGAGGAATATTTTTGACAGAAAATCCTTCGAAGGAGGCTTCAATCCTTCGGACCGTGTCTAGATATTTTTCGAGCTTCGGATCTTTAGCCTTACAATCCTTGTCAATATGACCCGAAACAACCTGGGAATCAGTTTTAAGAATGGCCCTTCTGATTCCCATTGCTTTTAACTTCCAAAGACCCAAAAGCAGGGCTTCGTACTCAGTAATATTGTTTGTGCAACTAAAATCGAGTCTTGCCGCATAACAAGTTTTAACTTTGGATGGTGAGACCAACACAGCAGCTGCTCCTGCTCCGAAGGTTCCCCAAGACCCATCGCAAAACACTGTCCATACTTCGGCATCTTTATTTGTTTCTTCATCTTGAGCCCCTGGCGTCCAGTCGGCAATGAAATCTGCCAGCGCTTGAGACTGGATCGAAGATCTATGCACATAATCAATGCAAAATTCATTGAGCTCTGCAGCCCATTTTCCAATCCGTCCAGTAGCTTCTCTATTTCTCATAATATCCTTCAACGGTTGCGAAGAAGGAACAACAATATTGTATGCTTGAAAGTAATGCCGAAGCTTCCTGGATGCCATCAAAACAGCATATAGCACCTTATCCAATTCTGTATAGTTTTTCTTTGATACACTAAGAACCTCAGATACAAAATATACTAGGACCTGCTTCTTGACTTGGCCATCAAGCTTCTCCTGGACAAGTGCTGCATTTATCGCTGAGTGCGCAGCTGCCACATATAATAACAAAGGAGCCCCTGGTGTTGGTGGAGTTAATGTTGTTAGATCCATCAAATATTGCTTCAGTTCCTCGAAGGCTTTTTGTTGGCTTGGTCCCCATTGAAAGACTTCGGCTGATTTCAGCACTTCTAAGAATGGTAAATTTCTCTCTGCTGATCTGGATATGAATCTATTGAGAGATGCCAGCCTCCCCGTCAATCTTTGGGCCCCCTTTTTTGTATTTGGTGGCTCCATTCGAAGTATAGCTTCAATTTTACTTGGATTAGCTTCAATTCCCTTTGTTGAAACCAAGCATCCAAGAAATTTCCCCTTATTTACTCCGAAGACACATTTTTCTGGATTCAGCTTTAGACCAGCTTGTCTAAAACTAGCGAAGGTCTCCTGCAAATCAGCAATGTGATTTTCTTGTTTCGTGCTTTTTACAATGATATCATCAACATAAGTTAGCACATTTCTGCCTATCTGAGACTGAAGAACCTTCGAAGTCATTCTGCTGAAACTTCCTCCAGCGTTCTTGAGCCCCTCAGGCATCCAAAGGTAACAATATGTTCCACTAGGGGTTATGAAACTGGTCTTCGGCTCATCCTCCTTCTTCATCCAAATTTGATGATAGCCTGAATAACAATCTAAAAGACTCATAAGCTCTGACGAAGCTGCTGCATCAACTAAGGAGTCTATCCTTGGCAATGGGAATTCGTCCTTCGGACAGGCCTTGTTGAGATCCGTAAAATCGATGCACATTCGCCATTTGCCATTGGCCTTTTTTACCATAACAGTGTTAGCTAGCCATTCTGGGTACTTTACTTCTCTGATAACTCCTGCACTGAGGAGTCTTTTGACTTCATTCCGAGCTCCTTCGGCCTTATCATCAGACATTTTCCGAAGCCTCTGCTTTCTGGGTCTGAAGGATGGGTCAACATTGAGCGAGTGTTCAATAACATCCCTGTTAACTCCGCAAAGATCATTAGCTGACCATGCAAAAACATCTTTGTTGTTGAACAAAAACCTTATCAAGGTTTTCTCCTGTTCTTCGGATAATTGGGAGCCCAACAGCACCTTCTGCTCTGCTATGTCCTCACATAAGAGCATGGGCTTCGGCTGATCTGCCGAAGTTGCTTTCTCCCTTCTGAATTTGTACTGTTCACAAGCTTCAGCTCCATCTATATTATGGATTGCTTTTGAGTCAGTCCAGTTTCCTTTGGCCCTTCTGGCAGCTTCCTGACTTCCATGAATAGCAATGGGTCCTTGATCCGAAGGTATCTTCATGCAAAGATAAGCAGGATGAAGAATTGCTTCGAAAGCATTGAGGGTGCCACGACCAATAATTGCATTATAAGGGTATTTCATGTCAACAATGTCAAACACAACTTGCTCAGTTCTGGTGTTGTTGATGAATCCGAAGGTCACTGGCATGGTGATCTTGCCCAGTGCTACAATCTGTCTTCCTCCGAAGCCACAGAGAGGGTGTGTAGCATCATGGATCTTGTCTTCGGGCTCTTGCATTTGTCTGAAAGCTTTAGCAAATATGATATCAGCTGCGCTGCCTGTGTCAACCAAGACATTATGGACCAGAAATCCTTTGATCACACAAGAGATAACCATAGCATCATTGTGTGGGTAATCCTTGAGTTGAAGATCCTCTTGGGAGAAGGTAATTGGAATGTGGGACCATCTTGACTTGATCAAGGGTCCTTGCACCCCAACATGTTGTACCCTTCTCTGTGCTTCTTTCTTCTGCTTTTTGTTGGCTGGCTCTGAGCATGAACCACCTGTTGTCGGGAGCACCAGCTTCGAGGCCGAAGCAGCTCCAACTTGATCGTTGAACAAAGCCATCAGCTCAAAAAGTGGAAGTGAGTTGACCGGAGGTGGGCGCCAATGTTGGGGACTTGTTCTCAAATGCTATGAATTAAGAACAAGGCAACATAAAATGTTAAATGTTAATGCCCTTCGTCCCACGAAACATTATTCCCTTAAGGATTAATGAACTTTGGACGAAGGTTAAAGATCATACGATTACGAAAGTTAAATCTTCGTAATTGAATTCTAATAGATTGTATGAAGTAAAATACGAAGCGTCAAAGGTAAATAAATTGTAAATGAACAATATTATTTTCATATTATATCGATTTAATGTATTTAAACATTGAATACAATTATACCTTTTCCTTCGCAAAGATTGATTTCCGAATGATGCGATTGCAATTCCCGGAATGCGTGAACAGTAAAGGAATACTGTTCACTATTTATAGGCACGGGACACAGCCTGTGAGGAATTACAATTATGTCCCTCATAAGGAATTACAACAACGACTCAAACTTTTATGGACTAAAAGGTCATTCTACTCTTAAGTCGGTTTGTAATTCCGAAGCTTCATACAGAGGAACCTTTGGTCATCACATGCGGACAGCTTCAGCCGAAGCTGTTTCTCCCTACAAGACCTTCGGCGACGAAGCATACAACAATAGCGTTTGGGAATCAAAAGATATGACTGTTTTTTCTGGATGGTTCTATAGCACTAGAATGACTCGGACATAGCTCTTCTTGCTGATTCGCCTTTGATATGTTTTGTCCTTCCTTTTTAGTGAACCTAAGTAATATCAACATACATGACTTAGGTAACATAAAGTTCTCATTAGTGTTTAATTGAAATTCATAAAGTAGCGCATGCACCTTTTGCTGTAGCTTCTTAGCTCAGCTACGTGTAATTGGTCCATCAAAGGCTTGGGTTGGTGATGATGTTGGTTGTACATGAGTTGATGTATGCCTTGGGGGATGTAACGTGTTGCTTAATGACATGGTCGTATCATCCTCCTCCCCTTGAAAAGGAGTCATCCTCGACTCTGAAGTGTCTTTACATGTATATGGTAAGTGGCTAGCAACATTGAACGTGTTGCTCACGCCATAGCTTGGTGGAAGATCTATCTTGTATGCATTATCATTGATCTTGGCAAGAACACGAAATGGACCATCCCCTTGTGGCATCAATTTGGATTTGCGCTGCTCAGGAAAACGCTCCTTGCGCAAGTGAATCCAAACCAAGTCCCCCGGTTCAAATAACACTTTCTTCCTATGCTTGTTCATGCTTGTAGCCTTGCGCACTGCTTTGAGCTCAATTGGTTCCTTAGTCTTCTTATGTATCTTTTTTATGTATGCAGCACGCTCGAAAGCTTCCATATTGGTTCTTTCCTACAATGGAAGGGGCAACAAATCTATCGGAGCAATAGGTTTGAACCCATATACAATTTCGAAGGGGCATAAATTAGTTGTAGAATGTACTACCCTGTTATAAGCAAACTCCACGTGTGGCAAACGTTCCTCCCAATCCTTCAAGTTCTTCTTTACCATTGTTCGCAGCAGCATTGACAATGTATGATTCACCACTTCAGTTTGTCCATCAGTTTGGGGGTGGCATGTTGTGGAGAACAAAAGTTTAGTCCCAAGCTTTGCCCACAATGTTTTCCAAAAATAGCTCACAAACATCACATCACGGTTAGATACGATGGTCTTGGGCACTCCATGTAGCCTTAAGATTTCTCTGAAAAACAAATTGGCAACATGTGAAGCATCATCGCTCTTGTTGCATGGGATAAAATGAGCCATTTTTGAAAATCTATCAACCACAACAAAAATAGAATCTCTCTTTTTTCGAGTCATCGGCAGTCCTAAAACAAAATCCATGCTTATGTCTTCCCAAGGAATTTTAGGAGCGGGTAAAGGAGTATATAAACCATGAGGGTTCAATTTTGACTTAGCTTTGTGACAGGTGACACAACGCTCCACAAATCTGATGACGTCTCTCCTCATCTTGGGCCAATAGAAATGATCACTGAGCATTTCATAAGTCTTCTTTTGTCCAAAATGACCTGTTAGACCGCCTCCATGTGACTCATGCAATAAAAGCAATCTAACCGAAGAATTTGGTACACAAAGTTTGTTAGCTCTAAACAAAAATCCATCATGTATATGATATTTTTCCCAAGCTTTTCCATCTTTACAGTGATTATACGGTTCTAAAAATTCAGGATCATCATTTTACATTTCTTTCAAATTTTCAAGACCCAAAACTTTTACCTCTAGTTGATTCAACAACACATTCTTTTGAGACAAGGCATCAACGACCACATTGTCCTTACCTTTCTTATATTTCACAATGTATGGAAATGTTTCGATAAACTCAACCCATTTGGCATGACGACGGTTCAGTTTGGCTTGCCCTTTCAAATACTTCAAAGCTTCATGATCGGAATGAATAACAAACTCTTTTGGCCATAAGTAGTGCTGCCATGTTTCAAGCGCTCGGACGAAAGCATACAATTCTTTGTCATACATAGAATAATTTAATTGAGCACCTCCCAATTTTTCACTAAAATATGCTATAGGTTTTTCTTGTTGGATTAAAACTCCTCCTATCCCAATCCCACTAGCATCACATTCTACTTCAAAAGTTTTAGTGAAATCAGGAAGAATAAGTATAGGTGCTTCAGTCAAACGTTTCTTCAATTCTTGAAAAGCATCTTCTTGTGAGTTTCCCCATTTAAATTCAACACCTTTCTTTGTCAATTCATTTAAAAGGGAAGCGATGGTACTGAAATCTCGTACAAATCTTCTATAAAAACCAGCAAGACCATGAAAACTTCTTACATGACTTACATTCGTTGGAGCTGGCCAATCCTTGATGGCTTTTACCTTGGATTCATCCACCTCTATTCCTTTTGCTGAAACAACAAAGCCAAGAAACACAACATGGTCTGTGCAAAAACTGCACTTCTCAAGATTAGCAAATAATTTCTCCTTTCTAAGCTCATCTAAAACTTGTCGAATGTGTTTCACATGTTCAACAAAAGACTTGCTGTAAACTAGAATATCATCGAAGTAGACAACAACAAATTTTCCAATGAAAGTTCTTAAGACATGGTTCATTAATCTCATAAAAGTACTAGAAGCATTAGTCAACCCAAAGGGCATCACTAACCATTCATACACCCCAAATTTTGTTTTAAATGCAGTCTTCCATTCATCTCCGGTTTTCATTCTTATTTGATGGTATCCACTTCTCAAATCAATTTTAGTAAAAATTGTGGAACCACTTAATTCATCAAGCATATCATCTAGCCATGGAATAGGATGGCGATAGCAAACGGTAATATTATTTATAGCTCTACAATCAACACACATCCTCCAAGATCCATCTTTCTTAGGTACTAAAATCACAGGAACAGCACAAGGGCTTATGCTTTCACGAACAAAACCTTTATCAAGAAGCTCTTGCACTTGCCTTTGTATTTCCTTAGTTTCTTCAGGATTGGTTCGATATGGTGGACGGTTAGGAAGTGCAGCCCCTGGAATAAGATCGATTTGATGCTCAATCCCTCGAATTAGAGGTAGTCCAGCTAGTGTTTCTTGTGGAAACACGTCTTCAAAGTCCTGCAAAAGATCAGCCACAACACTAGGAAGAGATGTTATGTTGTTAGGAGAAATCAAAACATCTTTGTTCACAAGTACAAAGAGTACTTGATATGGGTTGTTCCTCACTTCTCTCAGCTCAGATTTTGTGGCTAGCATAACTAGATGTTCTCCCTCTTCCTTCCTTTTATCTCTTGAATTTGGCTTGTAGCACTCTCTCACCGAATTGTGGATGGCACTCAATTTCTTTTGCTCTTCTCCTCCTCTAATTGCTGCACTAATTTCAGTTTTCTTTTGTAAATGTTCAGCCATGATTTGTTGAGGGGTCATAGGCTTGAGTACAAACTTTCTCCCTTTCAGATCTAGCGTGTATTGATTTATTCTTCCACAATGCTGAAAATATCGGTCATATTGCCAAGGTCTTCCTAGCAGCATGTGACACACAGACATGGGTGCAACATCGCACTCCACTATGTCAACATACTCTCCAATCTTGAACGAAACTTTCACCTTATAACCAATCTTGATATCTCTCGATTCATTCAACCATTGGACATGATATGGATGAGGGTGTCGCTGCAACTTCAAACCAAGCTTTTCAACCATCTCACGACTTGCAAGATTATGTTAGCTCCCTCCATCAATGATCACCTTTACTACTTTGTCTTGCACTTTTGCTCGCGTTTGAAAAATATTATGTCACTGTCCAATTTCAGCTTCTTTCACTTGAACACTCAAGATTTGTGTAACCACAAGAGTAGTACCATGCTCAAATTCACATCCCGTATGTTCTTCAGATTTATCAATGTCATCTTCATTTCCTGCTTCAGCTTCCTCTTCACTAGCTGATGTATATTCTCCATCATCAGTCACAAGGATCACACGATTATTTGGACACTCCTTTATGACATGACCATGACCTCCACACTTGAAGCACTGAATACCACTACTCTTGGCTGTTGAACCCACTGATGTTGAAGTGGATGTTGCTGGTTTATAACTCGTGTTTGGAGCAGCACCGTTCTTTCCACTAGAATTGCCTTGAATATTGGATCGCAAGCCTCCAGTTGAACCTTTTGTCACTGAGGATGCAGCAGTAAACCTTGAGATCGATTTGCTTCCTCCAGTCATGGTTCGTGCACCATATGACAAGGGCTTTCTGCTCTTAGCATCTTGTTGCAGCTGGCGTTCAGCTTTGGTGGCTTGATGTACCAAATCAATAAGACTTTGGTACGACTGAAACTCAACAATACGCTGAATGTTGTGGTGTAACCCAGCCATGAAACGTGCAATGGTTTGCTCCTCGTCTTCATACACATTGGCTCTAATCATGGCCTTCTCCATCTCCTTATAATACTCCTCAACAGAGAAACTTCCTTGCCTCTAATTCTGCAATTTATCAAAAAGATCACGCCGATAATGCTTCGGCACAAAACGAATTCTCATTTCTCGCTTCATCTCTTGCCAAGTAATAATAGGGTCCTCTCCATCTTCTTCACGATCACGAAGAAGTTGCTCCCACCAAATCAGGGCATATCCTTCAAACTCAAGAGATGTCATTGCAAGTTTCTTCTCCTCTGAATAATTATGTAGGCGGAAGATTTTCTCCACCTTCCATTCCCATGTGAAATAATCTTCAGGATCAGATCTACCATCAAATTTTGGCATTGTAAACTTAAGTTTCCCAAATCTCTCTTCTTGGTTGACGCCTCTATGATGACGACGACCATAGCGATGTTGGGACTGATCATCATCATTCCCAAATTCAGATTCCTCATTGTCATCATTTCTTTGATTCCGGCCTCTTCCTCTACCACGTGCAGCACCTTGATTTCTCCTCCCATGTTCACTTGCCGTTCTAGAATAATTTCCTTCACCTTCTTCCCCATCTTCATCATGGTTTCTTACACTGTTTGGGAGTCAATGACGACCTGTGATTTCAGCCATAAGTGTCTGAAGATCTTGTGCCAACAGATCTTGCTTGGCTTCTATGCTTTGTTTGAGCTCATTGAATTGTATCATAGTGACACATTCTTCAATCTCAATGTTAGGATCCATCTTCCTACGAAATTAGTGGCGACAAGGCAACAAATATAGGTGGAATATGAAGCTATATAGAATCTCACAACCTAACCACTCTTACCAACCAAGGCTCTTATGAGTTCCCTGCGGGTTGCAAGAAAATGTGTGGTGGTAACAGTAAAGTGGTGGTTAAGCGAATACAAGACCAGAGTACCGATTACGATGGCTTATATGTGGAGCTTGGTGGGGAATAATAAACAAGGGATGCAATCTGAATCCTAGTTGTTGTAAAGTTAAATAACCATCCAACTAGAAGTTCCCTGCTTAGTGCTGACCACAAGATACGAGTGATGTAAATAGATCAAACACACGTGCAAGAAATTTCAGATTTGATGCAGACAAGGAGTATGATTGGAATGCAAGTGTTGCAATCAGATCCAACCAAAATTTTGCACCAAATGACAATAGCAAACTGGTTGAACAACTTGATAAAACTTTCAGCACTTGTGCACATAAACAAACTGATTGTTCTACTTTTCTTTCACAATCTTGTTCAACACTTTTTTGGCACTTTTTTTATACTCTTTTTTTATAGAACTAAACATAGAGATCTGATATGATATTGCACACTTTATAATACTTAACAAAGAACTCAACCAGCAGCTATAACTTAAATAGGATCAAAGTTAACGCGAAGGAAATGATGAGGGTTTTCAGATTTTTCTTTTTGTGGATATTTTCAGATATATATAAGAGGCTCAAAGGAAACACAAAGGATAGAGTGGCCAGCAACTAAACAAAGATTCTAAGGACTGAAACTTAACAAAACTCACTGGAACAACAGATTGAAACAAAGGGCTATGGCAAAAATATTTTATGGCTTTTTGGTGGATAGGACAAACACAAAATATATGTAGCTAAGGGTAAAGAATCCTACCGTGGCAACTGAGGCTTTGATACCAGATGATACGTCACGATGCCCGATCTTCACGACGTAGGATCAATCTTCAGATAACTAGCTTCAAAGAAGCCAAGATAACTTGCTGCAAGCAGCGATAACTAGTGCAACCTGACAAATAAAACTCAAAGCCAACCACCGTCTTTAACTGGTAGCCTGAATCGAGGATTCGCCCAACCACACTCTCAAAGAACCAACCAACACAACCTACAATCAATTGAGGAGACCTCAAAGGGAGTAGGAGCACCACTTGGGAGCAGATGAAGCCGCCGCTTCTGCAATCCTGCGAAGGAATTCACAAGAGCAAAGGGGTAGAGATCACTCTCAATATTTGTTAGCACACGGCTGAACAAATGGGGTTCTGTTTTAGATTATCAAAAGTTGCCTTACATCATAGACATAGGGGGTATTTATACTAGTAACAACCAGCCTTAGCAAGGTATAAACATGAAACAAAAGTATTTTCACGTGCTAATGTGAAGGAGCCTCTTCGGGAGATCTGTAGAGCTGATTTACGTGTGGCTGTTTGACTTCTGCGTAGCCTTCAGTATTTTGACAATAACTTCTTCTAGGAATCTTCAAATGATGTGGGGCTAGATGCCTTGGAAAGCTGACTTGATAAGCTTTCTCATCATGTATAGCATGATTAATGAAACTTCGTAGAATGATGCAGTTTAATACAAAAACTTGGTCATCAAACAGACTATTGACCTTCTGACCAGTCAGCACTAAAGTAGGTCGGCTGCCTTCCTGGTAGATTTGATTAAGTCAGCCTTAGAAGCATTAGAAACTAGACTTCAAGAGCTTTCCAAAAAGTACTTATGGCCTTCATAGCTTTTGGGAATCAAAATATATGACTGTTTCTTTTGGACGGTTCTCTAGCGCTAGACTAACTCGGACATAGCTCTTCTTGCTGATTCGCCTTTGATATGTTTTGTCCTTCCTCTTTGGTGAACCTAAGTAATATCAACATACATGACTTAGGTAGCATAAAGTTATCATTAGTGTTTAATTGAAATTCATAAAGTAGCGCGTGCACCTCTTGTTGTAGCTTCTTAGCTCGGCTACGTGTAATTGGTCCATCAAAGGCTTGGGTTGGTGATGATGTTGGTTGTACTTGAGTTGATGTATGCCTTGGGGGTTGTAACGTGTTGCTTAATTGCGTGGTCGTATCAGGAATCCTATGCTCGCGGGCTCGTACCGGTTCGCATTATGATGTGGACCGTTGAGGGTGGATCGGTCGGATCCGTGTGGATCGCACATACTTCACCATGTACCTTTTACATCAGGGACCCCAGAAAGTATGATAACTAACCTACCGTCCATCACGAATTAGTTTGAGTCTTAAAAACTTTACAAATTAGCCCCAGAGTTTCTCTGTATTCATGTGCGCAATCCACAGACTGTTAAATGGAATAAAAAAGGAGTTTTTGTATTAAAATAATTGTAGAAACTTGTTTAAATCATAATAAACCCATTTTTACTCCTTTTTAATCCATTCTAGTTCCAATAATTTGGTATTAATATTGGTTATCACTTGGTAAATCTGTTTTACATAAAACATATATTAAAATTATTCACCTGAATTATTCTATACTAAGCAATAAATAACTTCGAAAATTCATAACTCGATAACCGTAACTCCGAATTTAGTGATTATTGTTCCTACGATCTCGTTATGATGCGTAGAATATTATCATGCATTCTGTTTTGCTGTTTGGTGTGATGTTAGTTTTTGCTATACTATGCTTGTTTGTATTGTTGCGAGTAGACGAGCAAGCCACTGAGGACCCAGGTGTTCAGCAGGTGGAGACTGCTGAGCAGGAGCTTATTGAAGGCAAGTTGTGCCCTTGATCTTTCTATTTACCTGATAATGATCC
Organism: Zea luxurians; assembly: GCA_029449295.1. NCBI lineage: Eukaryota > Viridiplantae > Streptophyta > Magnoliopsida > Poales > Poaceae > Zea > Zea luxurians. The sequence goes on along the minus strand of JAOPSE010000005.1, from coordinate 2,003,999 downwards.
TGTTAATCATTATGATCTGCATAGGTTAATTTTGATGGGACCCAATATGTTACCCTAGTTTCGCTATCTTTATACCTTGTTTACCACTGAACTTTTGGGTAGTACCTGCTATTGCTTTATGTGGTTTTGGGTATTGAGATACATATTATTCATGATCATGATTTTATTAACAGTTTTGTCGGGGACCATAATTAGGGGTACCCCCAAGACTCCTAAACTCGGCTGGTAACCACCATCAGCACAAAGCTGCAAAGGCCTGATGGGCGCAATACAGGTCAAAGCTCCGCCCACTCAAGGGACACGATCTCGCCTCGCCCGAGCCCAGCCTCGAGCAAGAACAGCAGACCCAGGTGAATTCACGTCTTGCCCGAGGGTCTCCTCAAGCAACGGGCGCACCTTCGACTCGCCCGAGGCCCAGCTCGGGCAGGCTTCATGGAGAAGCAACCTTGGCCAGATCGCCTCGCCAACCGACCGTATCGCAGGAGCATTCAATGCAAGCATCGTCTGACACCCTATCCTGACGCACCTTCCTCACTCGACAGGGCCGAAGTGACCGCAGTCATTTCGCCCCTCCACTGACTGACCTGACAGGAAAACAGCGTCGCCTGCCCTGCTCCGACTGTTGTGCTGCCCGCCAGGGTGAGGCTGACAGCAGCCAAGTCTAGCCTCAGGCGCCATAGGAAGCTCCGCCTCGCCCGGCCCCAGGGCTCGGACTCCACCTCGACCTTGGAAGACGGTCTCCGTCTCGCTCGACCCCAGGGCTCGGACTCCACCCCGACCTCGGAAGACGGTCTCCGGCTCGCCCAACCCCAGGGCTCGAACTCCACCATGACCTCAGGAAGACGGTCTCCGTGTCGCCCAACCCCAGGGCTCAGACTCCACCTCGACCTCGGAAGACGGTCTCCGCCTCGCCCGACCCCAGGGCTCGGACTCAACCTTGACCTTGGAAGACGGTCTCCGTCTCGCCCGACCTCGGGCCCGGACCGACCACACCGCAGGGGGGTACATCATTACCCTACCCCTAGCTAGCTCAGGCTACGAGGAACAAGACCGGCGTCCCATCTGGCTCGCCCCGGTAAACAAGTAATGATGGCACCCCGCGTGCTCCATGACGACGGCGGCTCTCAGCCCCCTACGGAAGCAAGGAGACGTCAGCAAGGATCCGACAGCCCCGACAGCTGTACTTCTACAGGGTTTGAGCACTCCTCCGATGGCCACGACATCACATGAACAGGGCAACAACACCTCTCCGACAGCCACGTCGGCATGTGCATAGGGCTCTGGCTCCTCTCTGCTAGACATGATAGCACATTGCTACATCCCCCCATTGTACTCCTGGGCCCTCTCCTTACATTTATAAAAGGAAGGTCCAGGGCCCTCGTACGAGAAGGTGGCCGCGCGGGAGAACGGGCGGACGGACAGTCTCCCTCTCTCTCTGTCCCTCGCGAACGCTTGTAACCCCCTACTGCAAGCGCATCCGCCCTGGGCACAGGACAACACGAGCCGCGGTTCCCCTTATTGCTCCCCCTTGTGTTCCCTCTCGCGCCGACCCATCTGGGCTGGGACACGCAGCGACAATTTACTCGTCGGTCCTAGGGACCCCCCGGGGTCGAAACACCGACAGTTGGCGCGCCAGGTAGGGGCCTGCTGCGTGTTGACGAACAGCTTCCCATCAAGCTCCAGATGGGTAGTCTCAAGCAACCTCTCCAGCCCGGGACGCTGCTCCGTTTCAGGAGTCTCGAGTTTATGTCCCTCGACGGCAGCTACGACATGGTACTCCTTCCTCCGCCGCACGACAACGACAACGACGACCGTCAGCCCGCCCGCCGGCGGCGGAATTGACGACGTCTTCCCCGCGTGGCGGAAGAGGAGCATCTGGGTCTGTCCCGACACCTTCCCCGCCGATGGAGGAGGAGGCGGGGCGACCATGGCCAAGCAGGAGGCGACACCTTGTTGGCTGTCGAGCGAGTCGACGACGCCGGCGCCCCAGCGGGGGACACGGCGGACGTTGACCTCGCGTCTGAGATGAAGACGAGCGTCGTTTCCCCACAACACGCCGACCCCAAGCAGACGGACGACGCCAGCACGCTCGTGAAGGACTTGCTGGGCGTTAGCCTCGTACCTGAGATAACGGTGCAGTCCGTCTCCGACGCGACTTCGTCACCATACGTCGATCAAGAGGTACCGTCCGTTTTCCACCCTGTGCCTTTTAGATTCAGCTTCGACCCACCAAGCGACCCCGCTTCGGTGGACGCTTTCATAAAGGCATACCCAAACCTTCCGGGGTACCATACGTGGTCAACCTGGGACCGACTGACGGCCATCTCGACCTACAGGCTCCCGGGTTCCGAGGAAGATGATGAGCCCGACTCTGGTTGGGATTTCTCCGGGCTCGGTAACCCCAGTGCCATGCGAGACTTCATGGCCGCATGTGACTACTGCCTCTCCGATTGCTCTGATGATGGCCAAAGCCTTGATGACGAGGACTGTGGCCCAAGTCGCGAATGTTTCCACGTCGACCTAGGGGGTCTCGACGAAGGCAACCATCTTGGTATGCCGGAGGACAGCGATCCCCCTAGGCCTACGCCTCACGTTGACATCCTTTGGGAGCTAGTTGTGGTCCCAGTACCTGCGGGGGGTCAAGACACACAGCTCGAGCAAATCTGTGAGATGCAGGCCACGCTCGACGAGGAAGCAGGACAACTTGTGCAGCTCCGGCAAAACATCGGGCAGGAGTGGGCAGGCCGAGCTCCGGTCGGAGAAGCGCGTCGTCTGGCCCAGGACGTCCAGCACCGCATCACTGACGATGCCAGGGCAAGGCTGCCCCCGGCTTCCAGTGGGGTCGGACAGAACATGGCTGCAACGGCAATACTACTCCGAGCGATGCTGGAACCATCCACCACCAAGGGGCGACGTATCCAGGGAGAGCTCAAGAATCTCCTGGAGGATGCCGCGGTCCGACGGGCCGAAAGCTCTGCCTCCCGAAGGCAAGGGTACCCCCCGGAGCATCGCGCCGCGACTTCCCGATTCATGCGGGAAGCCTCAGTCCACACCGGGCGCACGCGGGACACAGTGCCTGCAGCCCCGGTTCGCCTCGGCAACGAGCACCACCGCCGCAACCGTCGAGCCCACCTCGACGAGAAGGTGCGCCGAGGCTACCACCCCAGGTGTGGGGGACGCCACGACAGCGGGAAGGATCGGAGCCCTTCACCCGAACTGCCCGGTCCGCAGGCTTTCAGCCGAGCCATACGACGGGCGCCGTTCCCGACCCGGTTCCGAACCCCGACTACCATCACCAAGTACTCGGGGGAGACAAGGCCGGAACTGTGGCTCGCGGACTACCGGCTAGCCTGCCAGCTGGGTGGAACGGACGATGACAACCTCATCATCCGCCACCTCCCCCTGTTCCTCTCCGACGCCGCCCGAGCCTGAATGGAGCATTTGCCTCCTGCGTAGATCTGCAATGGGGACGACCTAGTCAAAGCCTTCGCCACCAACTTCCAGGGCACATACGTGTGCCCTGGGAACTCCTGGGATCTCCGAAGCTGCCGCCAGCAGCCGGGAGAATCCCTGCGGGACTACATCCAGCGATTTTCGAAGCAGCGCACCGAGCTGCCCAACATCACCGACTCAGATGTCATCGGCGCGTTCCTCGCCGGCACCACTTGCCGCGACCTGGTGAGCAAGCTGGGTCGCAAGACTCCCACCAGGGCGAGCGAGCTGATGGACATTGCCACCAAGTTCGCCTCTGGTCAGGAGGCGGTCGAGGCCATCTTCTGGAAGGACAAGCAGCCTCAGGGGTGCCAGCCGGAAGACGTCCACGAGGCGTCCGCTCAGCGCGGCACCAAGAAGAAGGGCAAGAAGAAATCGCAAGCAAAACGCGACGCCGCCGACGCAGACCTTGTCGCCGCCGCCGAGCACAGGAACCCTCGAAAGCCTGCCGGAGGCGCCAACCTGTCCGACAAGATGCTCAAGGAGTCGTGCCCCTATCATCACGGTCCCGTCAAGCACACCCTTGAGGAGTGCGTCATGCTTCGGCGCTACTTCCACAAGGCCGGGCCCCCGGTGGAAGGTGGCAAAGGCCACGACAACGACAAGAAGGAGGGCCACAAAGCAGAGGAGTTCCCCGAGGTCCACGACTGCTTCATGATCTACGGTGGGCAAGTGGCAAACGCCTTGGCTCGGCACCACAAGCAAGAGCGCCGGGAGGTCTGCTCGGTGAAGGTGGCGGCGCCAGTCTACCTAGACTGGTCCGACAAGCCCATCACCTTCGACCAAGGTGACCACCCCGACCGCGTGTCGAGCCCGGGGAAGTACCCGCTCGTTGTCAATCCCGTCGTCGGCAACATCAGGCTTACCAAGCTCCTCATGGACGGAGGCAGCAGCCTCAACATCATCTACGCCGAGACCCTCGGGCTCTTGTAGATCGATCTGTCCGCGATCCGGGCCGGTGTGGCGCCCTTTCATGGGATCATCCCCGGGAAGCGCGTCCAACCCCTCAGGCAACTCGATCTGCCCGTCTGCTTCGGGACTCCCTCCAACTTCCAAAAGGAAACCCTCACGTTCGAGGTGGTCGGGTTCCGAGGAACCTACCACGCAGTGCTGGGGAGACCATGCTACGCCAAGTTCATGGCCATCCCCAACTACACCTACCTCAAGCTCAAGATGTCGGGCCCCAACGGGGTCATCACCGTCGGGTCCACGTACCGACACGCGTACGAATGCGACGTGGAGTGCGTGGAGTACGCTGAGGCCCTCATCGCCGACCTGGAGAGCCTCTCCAAGGAAATGCCAGACGCGAAGCGCCACGCCGGTAACTTCGAGCCAGCAGAGGCGGTTAAGTTCGTCCCTCTCGACCCCAGCAACGACGCCTCCAAGCAAGTCCGGATCGGCTCTGAGCTCGACCCCAAATAGGAAGCAGTGCTCATCGACTTTCTCCGTGCGAACGCCGAAGTTTTTGCGTGGATTCCCTCGGACATGCCTAGCATACCGAGCGATGTCGCCGAGCACTCGCTGGATATCCGAGCTGGAGCCCGACCCGTGAAGCAGCCTCTGCGCCGATTCGACGAAGAAAAGCGCAGAGCCATAGGAGAGGAGATCCACAAGCTGATGGCTGCAGGCTTCATCATAGAGGTATTCCATCCCGAATGGCTAGCCAACCCTGTGCTTGTGAAAAAGAAAGGTGGGAAATGGCGGATGTGTGTAGACTACACTGGTCTAAACAAAGCATGTCCGAAAGTTCCCTACTCTCTGCCTCGCATCGATCAAATCATGGATTCCACTGCTGGGTGCGAAACCCTGTCGTTCCTCAATGCCTACTCAGGGTATCACCAAATCAGGATGAAAGAGTCCGACCAGCTCGCGACTTCTTTCATCACACCTTTTGGCATGTACTGCTACATCACTATGCCATTTGGTTTGAGGAATGCGGGCGCAACATACCAAAGGTGCATGAACCACGTGTTCGGAGAGCACATTGGCCGAACGGTCGAGGCTTACGTCGATGACATCATAGTCAAGACGAGGAAAGCCTCCGACCTCCTCACTGACCTTGAAACGACATTCAAGTGTCTCAAGGCGAAAGGCGTAAAACTCAATCCTGAGAAGTGTGTCTTCGGAGTCCCTTGAGGCATGCTCCTAGGGTTCATCGTCTCCGAGCGGGGCATCGAGGCCAACCCGGAGAAAATCACGGCCATCACCAACATGGGGCCCATCAAGGACTTGAAAGGAGTACAGAGGGTCATGGGATGCCTTGCGGCTCTGAGTCGCTTCATCTCGCGCCTAGGCGAAAGAGGCCTGCCTCTGTACCACCACTTAAGGACGACCGAGCGCTTCACTTGGACCCCCGAGGCTGAGGAAGCCCTCGGGAACTTAAAGGCGCTCCTTACAAGTGCGCCCATCTTGGTGCCCCCCGCTGCCGGAGAAGCCCTCTTGATCTACGTAGCCACAACGACTCAGGTGGTCAGCGCCGCGATCGTAGTCGAGAGACGAGAAGAAGGGCATGCATTGCTCGTCTAGAGGCCGGTCTACTTCATCAGTGAGGTACTGTCCGAGACCAAAATCCGCTACCCGCAAATTTAGAAGCTACTGTATGCTGAGATTCTAAAGCGGTGAAAGTTGCGACACTACTTCGAGTCTCATCCGGTGACTGTGGTGTTATCCTTCCCCCTGGGGGAGATCATCCAGTGCCGAGAGGCCTCAGGTAGGATTGCAAAGTGGGCAGTGGAGATCATGGGCGAGACAATCTCGTTCGCTCCTCGGAAGGCCATCAAGTCCCAAGTCTTGGCGGACTTTGTGGCTGAATGGGTCGACACCCAGCTTCCAGCAGCTTCGATCCAACCGGAACTCTGGACCATATTTTTCGACGGGTCGTTGATGAAAACAGGAGCGGGCGTGGGCCTGCTCTTCATCTCACCCCTCGGGAAGCACCTCCGCTACGTGCTGTGCCTCCATTTCTCGGCGTCCAACAACATGGTCGAGTATGAGGATCTCGTTAACAGGTTGCGCATCGCCATCAAGCTAGGGTTTCGGCGTCTCGACGCTCGCGGTGACTCGCAGCTTGTCATCGACCAAGTCATGAAGAACTCACACTGCCGCGACCCAAAGATGGAAGCCTACTGCAATGAGGTCCGGCGCCTGGAGGACAAGTTCTACGGGCTCGAGCTCAACCACGTCGCTCGATGATACAACGAGACTGCGGACGAGCTGGCTAAGATAGCCTCGGGGCGGACAACGGTTCCCCTGGACGTCTTCTCCCGAGACCTACATCAACCCTCCGTCAAGACCGATGACACGCTCGAGCCCGAGAAGGCCTCGGCCCTGCCCGAGGCGCCCTTGGCTCAGCCCGAGGCACCCTCGGCCGCCGAGGGTGAGGCACTGTGCATCGAGGAAGAGCGGAATGGGGTCCCGCCCAATCGAAACTGGCAGACCCCGTACCTGCAATATCTCCACCGAGGAGAGCTACCCCTCGACAGAGCCGAAGCTCGGCGACTGGCGCGGCGCGCCAAGTCGTTCGTCTTGCTGGGTGACAGAAAGGAGCTCTACCACCGCAGCTCCTCAGGCATCCTCCAACGATGCATATCCATCGCCGAAGGTCAGGAGCTATTGCAAGAAATACACTCGGGGGCTTGCGGTCATCACGCAGCACCTCAAGCCCTTGTTGGGAACGCCTTCCGACAAGGTTTCTACTAGCCAACCGCGGGGGCCGACACCACTAGAATTCTACGCACCTGCCAAGGGTGTCAATTCTACGCAAGGCAGACGCACCTGCCCGCTCAGGCCTTGCAAACAATACCCATCACCTGGCCGTTTGCTGGGTGGGGTCTGGACCTCGTCGGTCCCTTGCAGAAGGCACCCGGGGGCTTCACGCACCTGCTGGTCGCTATCGACAAATTCTCCAAGTGGATTGAGGTCCGACCCCTAAATAGCATCAGGTCCGAACAGGCGGTGGCGTTCTTCACCAACATCATCCATCGCTTTGGGGTCCCGAACTCCATCATCACCGACAACGGCACCCAGTTCACTGGCAGGAAGTTCCTGGACTTCTGCGAGGACCACCACATCTGGGTGGACTGGGCCGTCGTAGCTCACCCCATGACGAATGGGCAGATAGAGCGTGCCAACGGCATGATTCTACAGGGACTCAAGCCGAGGATCTACAACGACCTCAACAAGTTCGGCAGGCGATGGATGAAGGAACTCCCTTCGGTGGTCTGGAGTCTGAGGACAACGCCAAGCCGAGCCACGGGCTTCACACTGTTCTTTCTAGTATATGGGGCCGAGGCTATCTTGCCCATAGACTTAGAATATGGTTCCCCGAGGACAAGGGCGTACGACGACCGAAGCAACCAGACCAGCCGAGAAACTCACTGGACCAGCTGGAGGAGGCTCGGGACATGGCCTTACTACACTCAGCAAGGTATCAACAGTCCCTGCGACGCTACCACGCCCGAGGGGTTCGGTCCCGAGACCTCCAGGTGGGCGACTTGGTACTTCGGCTACGACAGGACGCCCGAGGGCGCCACAAGCTCACACCTCCTTGGGAAGGGCCGTTCATCATCGCCAAGATCTTGAAGCCCGGAACATACAAGTTGGCCAATAGTCAAGGCGAGGTCTACAGCAACGCTTGGAACATCCGACAGCTACGTCGCTTTCACCCTTAAGATGTTTTCAAGTCGTTCATATGCCTCGTTCACACGCAAATAGAGTCTAACTGTCAAGGAAGGGTCAGCCTTGCCTCGGCAAAGCCCGACCCTCCCTCGGGGGCTAGAAGGGGGGAACCCCCTCTGCATCAAAATTTTCCTCGGAAAAAGTCTTCCACCAAAACGACTTTCGTGTTTCCCGGCTATATCAGTAACAGAACCCCAAGAAACGAATAGGAGTGCATGTAAGCGGCAAGGCCGACCGAGCCGAGGGACTCCTACGCCTCCGGGATACGGATACCTCACTCGTCACCTACCGCGAAAAATAACTCTTACTTGGGTAAGGGATCCTGCTACTGACGAACAAATCCGGATACGTGAAACAGGAGGAAAAGAGACACAACTTTATATCACAACGACAAAGTGTTCAGGCCTCGGCGGCCACAAAAGACACATACATATCCAAAATAAACTGCTCCGACAGAATCAGGCATCGCCCGGGGGAGGAGCTGCACCCTCGGCTTCGTTTCCGCCCTCGGCGAGATCCGCCCCGGCCTTGGACGGCAGCGCAAGCGGAAGGATTTCCACCTTGAAGGAGGACGCCAGCACCGCGCTTGGGCCCGCGGCGGCCGCGTCAAGCCTCTGAACTTCGGCCAGGGCGGCTTCATCTTCGTCGGGAAGGCAGTACCCCTCGCTGACCCGCTCCAGATCCACATCATAGTGGGAAGCAAGCACGGCAAAGGCCCGCCTAACGCCGTGATGCAGCGCCTCGCGGAGTCTGCCACGCGCGTGGTCACCCAAGGCCTGTAGGCGACTCTGGGGGGAGCTTCCCGAGGGGACGTCGTCAAGACCAAAGACCTGGCAGAAGGCCGAGATAGCCTCGGACATGGCCACGCGGTCGGCCTCCTTCTGCTCAGCCGCCTGGGCAAGTGCCTTGGCGGACTCGTTCAGGGCAGACTCGAGCTCTGCAAACAGCCAAAACAGAATTCTTCAAACACGAGTTGAAGAACGAGGCTGAATCAAAATCTTAAAACAGCCAAGACATACCTTCAGCCCGGGCACGCTGCTCCAAGGCTGCGACTTGGGCGGACTGAGCAGACCCGACGGCCACGGCCAGGTCCGCCGCAAGGACTCTGGCCCGAGCAGACGCCTCGGCTAGCTGGCCTCCAAGGGCCTCAGCCTGGCTTTCAGCCTCGGCCGCCTGGCTTTCAGCCTCGGCCGCCTGGCTCCGAGATTGGTCCCGCTCACTGATGACATGGCCAAGCTCCAACTGCCGTCGCTGCGCCTCTGCGCACGCAGCCGCTACCTCTGCCCTCAGCTCATCGTGGAGCAACCGAAGGTCTGCCGCCTTGGCGCTCCGTTGGGAGAGGCGCTCGGTAGCCTCGGCAAGCACGGCCCTCAGAAACCACAGCGAACTCCAGACGTCGGCCTCGCGGCGGATGAACGACGACTTGGCGGTGCTCAAATCCGTCAGATCCTGAGGAAGGGAAGCAGGGCGTCATGAAGAATGCCTTGATCACGTGAAAGGTACGCCTGAAATCCTTACCTGGAGGATCCTGGGAACGTCCCTAGATAGGACCTCCATGGTCGACCGAAGCGACCCCATCGTTGCCTCGGCACACTCACGAAGCTTGTCCTGAGACTACTCCTCCCGCTCATCGTCAAGAACAAAGAGGGGTCTCGAAGCACCACGGGTCCAAAACCAGAGCGCCTGCCCACGCCGCTCATCGGGACCACGCCACGCGAGGACGAGGTCGCCGCTCCCAAGGATGGGCTTCGGTTCCGCGCCCCCCTCCTCCAAGGCATCGGCACCCTCTGCAGTCGGCGCATCGGGTACCTCCTCGGCTAAGGGGGCAGGTTTTCGATCGCCGGCCTCGAGTAGCGGCGCCTCAGCCATCCCAGCATCGGCGGCGACGGATGGCTCCACGGCCAGAATGGCAACAACCTCGGCAGAAGTCGGTGCCAGCTCCGGCAACACATCAGGTGGGCTCGAGGCCACGGCCGCGCCAGCAGTCTCCCTCGGCACGATGGCCGCCTCGACGGAGGGGTCAGCCTCGGAGGCTTGCCCCACGGCGACTCGTACCGCCTGAGCCCTCTGCTTGGGGGCATCTTGTGAAAAGGCCAGCCGACCGGCGTGGCCCGGTGCGGCGCTGGCTACAGAGGTCGGCGCCGTCTTGAGGACCTTCCGGGGAGCCAGACCGGTTGAGTCGTGCCTCCGTTTGCTGGGAAGAAAAGGAAAAGCAGGATCAGGACACACAAAGAAGGAACCGGGACAGAGGTATCCTCAGATACTTACCCACTCCGGACCACGGCCAATCGTGCCTGCGGGGAGGCCCCTCGAGCCTCGGTCCCCGCGGGCACTACCAAGGTATGCCTCGCTGCAGGCTTCGGCACCATCCCCGCCTCGGGCGCCCGGGGCGCCGAAGGGACGGTCCGCCCAGGCGTAGTCACAACGACCTGAGGATCAACCTCCTGCACGGCCGGCACGGGCAACGGCTCTTGGGGCACAGGCGGGTCGGCCTGACTCCCCGGGGTCACCTCAACTACCTCGGCCAAGGGGTCAAGTACCCCCTCGGCCTGCCCCTATTCTTCAGAATGGGACCCTGATGTCCCGGCCCCGGATACCGACGGCGCCAGCCCACTCGGGGGCTGGCTCGACGACCCCTGGCCCAGCCACAGATCTAGGCTGAGGCCAAGGTGGGCCGCCGTGTCGTCGTCTTTGTCATCATCGTTGTCGTCGTCGTCAGGCGTCTCCGGCGACGGCTCCCTCGGGAGCCCGTCCCTCTCTTGCTTCCGACGATGCCTCTCCAAGGCGTCCCGAGCCCGCATCCACTCGCGGGCCTGAGCCTTTTTCGCGTCCTTCTTCTGCTTCTTCTTCTCCACAGCGACCCTCCGCGCGGCTCGGTCCACCGCGTCCTCCGGGACCGGTGGCAGAGAAGGCTTGTGAAACCCCAACACCTGGAGACGGACGGAAGTCTCGGCTGTGAGAACCAAGGGCAATCTGGCACAAGAAGGAAGAAGGAGCGGACACACACAAGGGATATGCACCCGCGCTCGGGACGCATCGAAGGTTGGGTAAGAGCACCGGCGTCCAGCCTTCCTACCGTGCCGGCTACCCGCCTGTGGAGGTCATCGGCAGGGAGGGGGACCGAGGACATCTGCGAACTCTCCAAGTCGACCCCCGGCGCCATCTCCGAAAGCAGCAGCCGCCGCTCCGTCAAGGGGAGCACCCTCCGGCGATGGATGGCGGCAACCACCCTCGCGGCGGTGAGCCCTCCGTCTAGCAGCTCCTGCAAGGCCTCCAGAAGGGGATGGAGATTCTTCTGTCTCTCGCGCGGGGCCCCATAACGCCAGTTGCTGCCGGCGGCGGTCACCACTCATTGAGAAAACGACGGGAGCCTCCCATCGTCGTTTCGGAGGTAAAACCACCGGCGCTGCCACCCCTTGTTCGAAGACACAAGGATGGCGGGGATGTACTGTTGCGCACGCGCCTGCCTCAACTGAAGGATGCAGCCACCGGCCTGCACCGCCATGCGGACTCTCTTTTCCCCTGTCGTCGAGGCAAAAGGCTCCGCAGAGAAGAGATGGGTCTACAGATCCCAGTGGGGGTCAATCCCCAAAAATCCTTTGCAAACCGCCGCGAAGATGGCTGCTTGCGCGATAGAGTTGGGGTTGAGATTGTGCAGCTCCACCCTGATGTAGCTGAGGTGCCCGATCTTTCGGCGAGTAGAGATAATTCCGATTTGGCGGAAGATGACCCTTGCGATTTGACTACGACGAGCAAGCCCGAGGCGCCAATGCAATCGCTGAACCAACTCCCTGTGGTTACCGACCTTGCTGATGCGAGATCGGCCTGATCACGAAGATCGTTTCCTGTGCGCAATCGAAGAACGAACAAGAAAAAGATGCGAGCAATCTAATCTATTACTCGAGGGTGGAGTTCTGAATACACGAAGACAGCGCAGATTTGCGCGTGTTCGAGAGTAGCTAAAGCTAACGTAAAACAAAACACGAAAAATAAAGGAGGCGCAGCTCCTGGATAAATAGAGAGGGGGCGCACCCCTAGGGGCGGCCAACCCTAGGTCGTCCATTATGGGCCGCAGTTGGGCTGGTCGTCTATTCTTCCGGGCCTTCGTTCTTTAACAGCATGATGTAGTTCAATTCTCTTGCACGGGCCCGAGTCACTGGGCCAGGTGGAAGGGGTGGCGCCTGGACTGGGGAAGATGGTGCCTGGGCTGGAGAAGGTGCTGCTGGTGTAGATGTGCTCGTGTTGGTGTTGATGTCCTCATCATCCTCCCCTTCTTGAACTGAAGTCGTCCTCGACAGCAACTCCTCATCTTCTCCCGCATACGGTTTCAAATTTGCAACATTAAAACTAGTGGAAACACCAAACTCCGCAGGCAGGTCAAGGATATAAGCATTATCATTAATCTTGGTTAGTATCTTAAAAGGACCAGCAGCACGAGGCATCAATTTAGAACGGCGCAAAGTAGGAAAACAATCCTTTCTCAAATGCAACCAAACCATATCACCAGGTTCAAAAGTAACTAGTTTCCAGCCTTTACTACCAGTAATCTGATATTTAGCATTAGCAGCAGCAATGTTTTGTTGAGTTTGTTCATGGAGATTAATCATTTGTTCAACATGTGCAAGAGCATCTATGTGTGGGGCTGTCCGCAGCATCAAGCGAAAACAAAGCAATAGGCGCCCTAGGAATGTAACCATAAACAATTTGAAAAGGGCACATCTTTGTAGAAGAATGTGTTGCATGATTATAAGCAAACTCAACATGAGGCAAGCAATCCTCCCAACGTTTCAAATTTTTGTCTAAAACAGCCCTAAGCATGGTAGACAAAGTTCGATTAACTACCTCAGTTTGACCATCAGTCTGAGGGTGACAAGTGGTGCTAAACAGCAATTTAGTTCCCAATTTATTCCACAGAGATCTCCAAAAATGACTCAGAAACTTAGCATCACGATCCGAGACTATTGTATTGGGAATACCGTGCAAACGAATAATCTCTCTAAAAAACAATTCAGCAACATTGCTAGCATCATCAGTCTTATGACAAGGTATGAAATGAGCCATTTTGGAGAATCGATCAACAACCACAAAAATGCTATCCCTCCCCTTCTTAGTTCTAGGCAATCCCAAAACAAAATCCATCGAAATATCAATCCAAGGGGATGTAGGAACAGGCAAAGGCATATACAAACCATGGTTGTTCAACCATGACTTAGCTTTCTGACAAGTAGTGCAGCGTGCAACAAGGCGCTCAACATCAGCGCGCATTTGAGGCCAAAAGAAGTGGGCAGCCAACACCTCATGTGTCTTGTAGACGCCAAAGTGCCCCATGAGACCACCTCCATGGGCTTCCTGTAACAACAAAAGACGAACCGAGCTAGCTGGAACACACAGCTTGTTAGCGCGAAACAGGAACCCATCCTGTATGTGAAATTTGCCCCATGGTTTCCCATTAATACAATGGCCGAAAGCATCTTTAAAATCAGCATCATCAACATATTGATCTTTCACAGTGTGCAAACCAAAGATTTTAAAATCTAACTGTGACAGCATGGTATAGCAACGAGACAAAGCATCAGCAATAACATTGTCCTTCCCGTTCTTGTGTTTAATAATGTAAGGAAAGGACTCAATGAATTCTACCCATTTAGCATGACGACGGTTCAGATTTGTTTGGGTACGAATATGTTTTAAAGCCTCATGATCAGAATGGATTATGAACTCACGATGCCAAAGATAGTGCTGCCAAGTATGCAAAGTGCGCACTAAAGCGTAAAGCTCGTTATCATAAGTAGAATATTTTAGACTAGCACCGCTTAATTTTTCACTAAAATAAGCAACTGGTTTTCCTTCTTGTAACAAAACAGCACCTAGCCCAATACCGCTAGCATCGCATTCAAGCTCAAACACTTTATTAAAATCAGGCAATTGCAATAGGGGAGCTTGGGTTAACTTATCTTTCAAAATGCTGAACGCTTCCTCCAGTGAATCACTCCAAGCAAATGGCACATCTTTCTTTGTAAGCTCATGTAGAGGCGCTGCAATGGAGCTAAAATCACGAACAAATCTGAGGTAGAAACCGGCAAGTCCAAGAAAGCTCCGAATTTGTGTGACCGTCGTCGGTGTAGGCCACTCCCGAATGGTAGCAATCTTGCTGCTATCCACCTCAATGCCCTATGGAGTAACAACATAACCAAGAAACGAGACACGTTGTGTACAAAAGATGCATTTTTCCATGTTAGCAAATAACTGGGCAGCACGCAATGCATCAAAAACAGCACTTAAATGTTCCAAATGCTCTTTCTTAGATTTGCTGTAAATAAGGATATCATCAAAATAAACAACCACAAACAATCCTATGAAGGGCCTTAGAACTTCATTCATCACTCGCATAAAAGTGCTGGGAGCATTAGTCAATCCAGACGGCATAACCAACCATTCATATAAACCAAATTTCGTTTTAAAAGCCGTTTTCCATTCATCACCCAGTTTCATTCTAATCTGGTGGTAACCACTACGCAAATCAATCTTAGTGAAAATAATGGCACCACTAAGCTCATCTAGCATATCATCAAGGCGTGGTATAGGATATCGATAACGAATAGTGATGTTATTAATAGCACGACAGTCTACACACATACGCCATGACCCATCTTTCTTGGGAACAAGTAACACAGGAACAGAGCAAGGGCTAAGAGACTCACGAATGTATCCCTTGTCAAGCAACGCCTGTACCTGGCGCTGAATCTCCTTCGTCTCATCCGGATTTGTACGGTATGGTGCGAGGTTCAGAAGCTGTGCGCCGGGAATGAGATCGATCTGGTGCTCAATGCCACGAAGTGGTGGGAGACCCGGTGGTAAGTCTTTGGGAAAGACATCAGCGT
This sequence comes from Zea luxurians, assembly GCA_029449295.1. Lineage (NCBI taxonomy): Eukaryota > Viridiplantae > Streptophyta > Magnoliopsida > Poales > Poaceae > Zea > Zea luxurians. The sequence continues at coordinate 1,988,949 of JAOPSE010000005.1, read as the reverse complement.
ACTTCTGCAAAAGGTTAGCAACCATAGAGGGAATAGCCAAAGATGGTGCATCATCAAGTGAAATGAGGACACTAGAGCATATAAGTGCATAGCATGGCAAATGAGCACCGTGTAGATCATCTAAATCAGCACATGTAGCAAGTAAAACATGAGCCTTCAACTTGATTTCAGAAGGAACAGAGGGCGATGGATCAAGTTGTTTAGCAGTTATAGCAGCTCGGGCAAGATCATCTTTAACAATTTGTTCAGGTGTCATTGGATGTATAATTATTTTCTGACCCTTAAAAATGAAAGAATAATGATTCGAACGACCATGATGCAAGCTATCAGTATCATATTGCCAAGGTCGACCAAGTAACAAAGAGCATGCTTCCATGGGAATAACAACACAATCAACAAAATCAGAATAAGCACCCATGGAGAAAGGAACGCGCACGGAACGTGTGATTTTTATTTTACCACCATCATTAAGCCATTGAATGTGATATGGGTTTGGATGCTTACGAGTGGGTAACGATAACTTTTCGACCAGCATGGTACTCGCCAAATTGTTGCAACTGCCGCTGTCGATAATGATGCGAATTGACCGCTCCTGCACAACACCCTTTGTATCGAACAGAGTGTGTCGCTGATTCTTCTCGGGAAAAGCGACCTGTGTACTGAGAACACGCTGCACAACAAGACTTTCATACCTATCAGCGTCGCCCAGGTTGACATGTACCTTCGCCTTAGCTGCATGGTCAGTGGCAAGTAGTGCATGTTCAATTTCTTCAGAATCACTAGCGGAAGAGTACTCACCATCGTCACGAATGAGCAAAGTGCGCTTGTTTGGGCAGTCCCGAATCACATGGCCAAATCCTCTACAGCGATGACATTGAATATCCCGTGTACGACCTGTGGGTGGGGCAGTGCTGGCTGGTTTGGTCGTCTTCTCGCGTGGAGTAGTGGTGGACGTGGATGGCGCAGGGGGAACTGGTGCTGAGGTGGATGTCGAGCTTCGTCCTGCAAAAGGGTTAGAATATGGCTTCGAGTGGCGTCCCTGCACTTCACGTTCAGCTTTGCAAGCATATTCAAATAAAGTAGTCATATCATAATATTCCTTATAATCAAGTATATCTTGGATTTCACGGTTTAAACCACCACGAAAACGTGCCATAGCAGCGTCGTTGTCTTCCAATATCCCACAACGAATCATACCTTTTTGTAACTCCTGGAAATAGTCCTCAACAGATTGAGAACCTTGCTGAAAACGCTGCATTTTATTAAGCAAATCACGAGCATAATACGAAGGCACAAATCGATGTCGCCTCGCAGCTTTCAACTGATCCCAAGTGGTTGGAATGGTAGTGGGATGTTTTATTTTAAACTCACGCCACCAAATTAAAGCAAAATCAGTAAATTCACTAATAGCAGCTTTAACCTGAGAATGTGCAGCAATATCATGGCATGAAAATTTTTGTTGAACCTCTAACTCCCAATCAAGATATGCAGCAGGATCATATTTGCCATTAAAAGGTGGAATTTTAAATTTAATCTTAGAAAATAAGTCATTAGGGGGATGACGAACCACATGGCGTGCACGACCACGGCGATCTCCATCGTCCCACTCAGTGTCACCGCCGTAGTCCTGCTCCATCTTTGTGGTCAACACATCAAGGCGTGCTAGGATGGTGTCGAGTGTGGTGCGAGTCGCCGTTTGAGCAAGGTCAAGCTGGTTGAAACGCTCGGTTGTCGAAGTGACCGTTGAATCAAGCCGTTCATGCATCGTCCTAATGTCAGCAGCAAGTCCATCAACTTGTCCCCTTACTTCCAGCAACTGGGCATCCACTGTGTCGTGTGCTCCTGCCATAGTTAGCGCAAACACCAAAACACCAAAAGAAGAAAAAAAACCAACGACAAAAACAGGGGTGTACTGCTCACAAGGCGCTCACACTAGTGCTGTTATCAAGTTCTTATCCGTTCTTACCAAGCCACAGTGGTGAACTGCAACCAACAGGTGGAACCGGTGAAAGATTGGATGAGCGATTGCCTGGAGAAACAGAAGCCGGCTCGTCGTAGAAATATGTGGAGTTCTGGGTAGGCTGCACTCAAGTCAATGATTAGCACAATCAAACAATAATGCAAAGTTGAATTATAGTGCAGAACACGAAACTATATTGCTGGCCACAAGTGCAAAGGACGGATGAAACTAGCAGAATGGCAGTACCGTAAATATTGTACTAGCGAGGCCACTAGTAGGAATCACAAGTGATTTTGTTTTTCTTTTTTTGTATGATTTTTTTGATATTTTTTCTCAGCACAAGAAGCAACAAAATAGGAGTTAGACGAAGTTTCACCTAAAACAGAGATCAGATGTGGTCTACAGAAAATCAGGAAGTTCTCTGAAAAGCGTGCGAGAACTTTGACGAATTTTTTTCTTTATTTTCCTGAATTTTTTTGACAATTTTGTCGAAACCCAAACAGACCGAAGGTGAGTTTGGCCGGCCTCAGAATGGTGTCAACTAGCTCCTGTAAAAATTTCAGATTTTTTGGACACCCGAGCGAAAAGTTATGCCCGGTTTAAGGAAGGTACCTCAAGTTATGTTTTAAAACGACCGGGATGAAACAACCGTATCCTTTCTCCTTCGTTGTTTTTTGTTTCTGTTTTTTTTTTGACGTAACCGAAGGAGAAAAACAAGGAAACGATGTTGACTCGGTTTGTTTTTTTTCTGTTTTTTTTGTAACCGAAGGAGAAAAACAAGGAAACGATGTTGACTCGGTTTGTTTTTTTTTCTGTTTTTTTGTAACCGAAGGAGAAAAACAAGGAAACGGCCGATGACTTGGTTTGTTTTTTCTGTTTTTTTACGTAACCGAAGGAGAAAAACAAGGAAACGATGTTGACACGGTTTGTGGCGTGATCAAACGGGAGATGGTGGCGGCGCTAGGGTTTGAATGGTGGAAGAACACAATGCAACCAGCAACAAATGACGCGAAAGCACACAAATTCAACAATGCAGATTATTGAAAGAAAGTGCGAGGCTCAAAAGGGTGCTGGGATAAGGTCTAACCTGAATTTTTATGTGGTTTTGTGGACTGTAGGAAAAAAAACACTCGATAAACTCACCGATCAACCTGGAAATCTGATACCAATTGATGTAGCTGAGGTGCCCGATCTTTCGGCGAGTAGAGATAATTCCGATTTGGTGGAAGATGACCCTTGCGATCCCACTACGACGAGCAAGCCCGAGGCGCCAATGCAATCGCTGAACCAACTCCCTGTGGTTACCGACCTTGCTGATGCGAGATCGGCCTGATCACGAAGATCGTTTCCTGTGCGCAATCGAAGAACGAACAAGAAAAAGATGCGAGCAATCTAATCTATTACTCGAGGGTGGAGTTCTGAATACACGAAGACAGCGCAGATTTGCGCGTGTTCGAGAGTAGCTAAAGCTAACGTAAAACAAAACTCGAAAAATAAAGGAGGCGCAACTCCTGGATAAATAGAGAGGGGGCGCAGCCCCTAGGGGCGGCCAACCCTAGGTCGTCCATTATGGGCCGCAGTTGGGCTAGTCGTCTATTCTTACGGGCCTTCGTTCTTTAACAGCATGATGTAGTTCAATTCTCTTGCACGGGCCCTGAGTCACTGGGCCAGGTAGAAGGGGTGGCGCCTGGACTGGGGAAGATGGTGCCTGGGCTGGAGAAGGTGCTGCTGGTGTAGATGTGCTCGTGTTGGTGTTGATGTCCTCATCACACCCCGTAGAAATGCATAATCGCCCGCATAAAACGGCTTGCTGGCACTCCGAACCCCCACTCATGGAAAGAGACAAAACTCAGCACATACCCCGACGGCGGGGACGGGGCGGCTCCGCTCGGAGGGACCATCCACTCCGGCTGCGGGTCACCGGAGAGGGGACGAAGCAAGCCATCGGCAACAAGGGCCTCCAGATCGTCCGCCGTGATGGTGGAGAAAGGCCACGGGTCGCGCGGCGGAACGACGATTACCCGGTCGGCCATCACCAAGCGAAGGGTGTGGCGGCGGAGCAGACAAGGTGCGCGGTTTTCTTTCTCTGGCTATTCCCTCAGGTTGCGGAAACCAAAGCAGGAGGCGAGCAGCAGAGTAAAAAACCACCACCGGTCCCTCTTCCGAATATATAAAGGCCCGAGCAAGACCCGTTCAACACTTTGCCCGAACCCGCCGCGAAATTCAAAACTCGAAGGCGAAACACCCGTTCCTCGAACGGCTCACGCAACGGCTGCCCCCGCGAACCACTCGTCCCGTCGCATTAACTCCGCGGAAGGGCAGGCGACACCTTTGGCAGGCGAAGCGGGCGACGCTTCACCTCCGCCATAATGACCGCGTCAAAAAAGGTGCGCCACGTCGTTCAATTTCGTATCCTTTTCCTCTTCCCCTTTCTCTCTCTTGCTACAGGGACCGGGAAAGGGGATACTCCGAAAGGGATCCTTCTCTGCGAAGGAAGCGGGCCCCAAGCCCTCCTACTGATCAGGGGTTCGAAGGCTGGCCCCTCGGGAGGGTTCGACAGCGACCCCAGAGCACTCGGGCTCCGAGCCCTCCTACTGGTCAGAGGTTCGAAGGCTAGCCCCTCGAAAGGGTTCGACAGCCGCCTCAGGCCACTCGGGCTCCGCGCCCACTACTGATCAGGGGTTCGAAGGCTGGCCCCCCGAAGGGTTCGATAGCCGCCTCAGAACACGCAGAGCGAGGGACGACTCTGGGTACGTCCGATAGATGGCCGAGGCTCGGGCTACGCTCCCGAGGTACCCTAGGACATTTCCGAGACCAGCAGGAGCGATTCTGTAATGGAATCCCATTAGAGGGAGGCATCGAGCCCTCGGACCCTATCAAACGGGACCGGGTCCGGCAAATCACCTGCAGGTACTTTTGGAGCGCGCCTCTGGGCCACTAGCCGACCCTTATCAAACGGGGCATGGGCGTCCACTCGGATCACCCGTTAGCAACTCACTAGAGACACCATGTTCGGCGCCCTCCGAGGGCAACATGGTGCTTTCCCCCCTCCTCCTTGCGGAAAGGCGACGAAGCGGCGTATGATAAAAGCCGAGTCAGTCCTTGACCGTCCTCTCGCTCTGTGCAGAGGCTCGAAGACTGCTCTCGCGAACCCGGCTCCGGCCAAACCATTGACATCGTCAACATACCAGCCCGAGAACTCGGAACCTGACCATGCACCCGGGTTACGATCAGATCGCATGAGGGAACAACCAGACCGGCCTAGGCGTCACGAAAGACGCCAAGACCTCGGAGGAGTCAAACCACTCCTCCGAGGCCTTGGGGGCTACACCCGGCGGGTGCGCTCGCGCGCACCCACCGGAACAAAATGCAACCAAGAAAGGCCGGCCCCCTTGCGAAAAAGTGAGGCAAAGCCTCCAAGCTGAGTACCAACACTCCCTTTGAGGCTCGGGGGCTACTGTCAGGGACCATAATTAGGGGTACCCCCAAGACTCCTAAACTCGGCTGGTAACCACCATCAGCACAAAGCTGCAAAGGCCTGATGGGCGCAATACAGGTCAAAGCTCTGCCCACTCAAGGGACACGATCTCGCCTCGCCCGAGCCCAGCCTCGGGCAAGAACAGCAGACCCAGGTGAATTCACGTCTCGCCCGAGGGTCTCCTCAAGCAACGGGCGCACCTTCAACTCGCCCGAGGCCCAGCTCGGGCAGGCTTCGCGGAGAAGCAACCTTGGCTAGATCGCCTCGCCAACCGACCGTATCGCAGGAGCATTCAATGCAAGGATCGTCTGACACCCTGACGCACGTTCCTCAGTCGACAGGGCTGAAGTGACCGCAGTCATTTCGCCCCTCCACTAACTGACCTGACAGGAAAACAGCGCCGCCTGCCCTGCTCCGACTGTTGTGCCGCCCGCCAGGGTGAGGCTGACAGCAGCCAAGTCTAGCCTCAGGCGCCATAGGAAGCTCCGACTCGCTCGACCCTAGGGCTCGGACTCCACCTCGACCTCGGAAGACGGTCTTCGTCTTGCCCGACCCCAGGGCTCGGACTCCACCCCGACCTTAGAAGACGGTCTCCGCCTCACCCGACCCTAGGGCTCGGACTCCACCTCGACCTCGGAAGACGGTCTCCGTCTCGCCCGACCCCAGGGCTCGAAGTCCACCTTGACCTCGGAAGATGGTCTCCGCCTTGCCTGACCCCAGGGCTCGGACTCAACCTCGACCTCGGAAGATGGTCTCCGTCTCGCCCGACCTCGGGCCCGGACCAACCACGCAGCAGGGGGGGTACATCATTACCCTACCCTTAGCAAGCTCAGGCTACGGGGAACAAGACCGGCGTCCCATCTGGCTTGCCCCGGTAAACAAGTAATGATGGCACCCCACGTGCTCCATGACGACGGCGGCTCTCAGCCCCCTACAGAAGCAAGGAGACGTCAGCAAGGATCCGACAGCCCTGACAGCTATACTTCTACAGGGTTTGAGCGCTCCTCTAACGGCCACGACATCACATGAATAGGGCAGCAACACCTCTCCGACAGCCATGTCGGCATGTACATAGGGCTCTGGCTCCTCTCTGCTAGACACGATAGCACATTGCTACATCCCCCCATTGTACACCTGGGCCCTCTCCTTACATCTATAAAAGGAAGGTCCAGGGCCCTCGTACGAGAAGGTGGCCGCGCGGGAGAACGGGCGGACGGACAGTCTCCCTCTCTCTCTCCCTCGCGAACGCTTGTAACCCCCTACTGCAAGCGCATCCGCCCTGGGCGCAGGACAACATGAGCCGCGGTTCCCCTTATTGCTCCCCTTGTGTTCCGTCTCGCGCCGACCCATCTGGGCTGGGACACGCAGCGACAATTTACTCGTCGGTCCAGGGACCCCCCGGGGTCGAAACGCCGACAAGTTTGTTATTTACTGTTCATGATAAGATCATTATGTTAATTGGAACATGGAGCGACCACCCGGTAAAATAGTGCTACCACAAGGGTGGTATGGGACGCCCTTGCCTGACTAATTAGGAAAGCTAGTGGATGACTACCTTACCTGAAAGGGGCAAGGGCAGTAGGGGAGTGGTTGGTGTAGGGGGGTCCTCGGGTTGATTTTGCTGCGATGGCGGTCAGGCGAGGGATCCCTGCATTGGGGCTTCCTAGAACTGTAACGGGTTTTCTGAAGCTAGTGGAACTTTGTAAAGGCCTCATAGTGTTTACCTGCCTCGCTTCCTTGGTAGAGGTGTACGGGAAGTCGTGTTCCCTCGGCAAATGGGTAACATGACTTGTGGGTAAAGATGTGCAACCTCTCCATAGTGTAAAACTGGTATATCAGCCGTGCTCATGGTCATGAGCGGCTCAGACCCTCACATGAGTAATTTCTGGAATTAAATTCAATTTGTCATTTGCATCGCATTGTGGTTTCTTATTAATTTGATCTATTATTACTCTGGTTTGGTATTTACTTACATTTAGTAACTACTAATAAAACTTGATAACTTATTAAAAGCAATGCTCAGCTTTAACCATTCTTTGTTGATCAGCCTTACACTTCACATGAGTTCCCACCATTCATGAGTTCATGCACATTATTCCCCACAACTTGTTGAGCTATGATCTTTTGTGAGCTCACTCTTGCGATATATAAACCGCCCCACAGGCGAAGAGCAGGTGGTCTAAGAGGAGCATTACAATGAGGAATATGAGCTTATCTAGGTGGCGACTCCTAGTCAGTTTGATGGCGCCAAGGAATAATATTTAGTTTGTTTTATTGTTATCATTTATTTTTGTAAGACTTCTGCTATATAATAATGATACTTGTGACATTTATCTCTATACACTTTGTCATTATATGCGATGTTCTTCTTTGGCGCACATATGAGATGCACCAGGCTTTATCCCTTAAATCCGGGTGTGACAGAAGTGGTATCAGAGGAATGTTGACTGTAGGATGAAACCTAGATAGAACTGGACAAAACCCTTACCTACTTACCTTTACTTTGATTCTTTCTATACTTATCTTGATCCTGTCTCACCTTTTGTTGTTCTACTATGACTACTCTTATCTTTCCTACTCTAGCAAGACGAGGAGGATTTCACACCTTGGAATCCTACATTTATGACCCTTTAAATAGATAGGAGACCTGTTGGGGACTTGTTCTCAAATGCTATGAGTTAAGAACAAGTCAACACAAAATGTTAATGATTAAAGACCTTTGTCCTTCAAAGCATTATCTCCCTTAGGATATAATGATCTCCAGACGAAGGTTATGAAGGACATACCTTCATCATCTCAGTATGTGATAATGAAGGTAGAAGCATATGAAACATGTATAATAACATGAACAATCATATTGAATCGATAGATTATTTATATTCTCATTATCTTATCATGGACAAACATAAATAACAATAAATTACATTTGTACCTTCGGCTTGATAGAAGGTGTGAGCTCAAGAGTGACGTGTGAGTGAATACAAGTTAGCGTGAACAGTATGGTGCTACTGTTCATCTATTTATAGGCACATGACACAGCCTGTGTAAAATTATATCCAAGCCCTTGACATTTGTCATTTAGTTAAGGATAATCTATCGAGGACTAGATAGCCTTTTCCTCTTTAAGTCGGTTTCATTTTCCACCGCTAAGCCGAAGCTTCTCCATGCGTAGCTTCGGAACTGGTTCATCCTTCTCCCAAACCACGCTTTTCATAACGTGTACAGCTTCATCCCAAGGCCGAAGGTCCCTATTAATGTATTATACTCAAAAAACATGTTAGTCATGTTTTTGAGGACCTTCGGAAGACAAAGGCCCCCAACAGTAGCCCCTCGCAGTATTAATTTGTTGTGATAACGAATTCAGACTGCGACGTGAACGAAGGCCTTAAGCCGAAGGTCCGAAAAAACACCTTCCCTTCGCTAGAATAGCGAAAGTCAATGACAAACGGGGCCCACCAAGTTGCAAAGCGCTAGGCATATAAATAGGAACCCAGAGCGACAACATTTGATATGCCATTTCAGCTGTTTGCGTTATTTTCTCAAATTTTTAACTCTTGCTTACCAGCTCTTACTTGATTTTCGAGCTTCGGTTTAAAGACGTGCTTGCTCCATATCTAAGAAAAAGATGACTGAGGAGAAGAAGATGACTGAGGAGAAGAAGATAACTGAGGAGAAGTTGTATGAAGAGAAGAAAGTTGTGGATCCTTTTATTGCTGGGTTTTATGAGTCTATGGCAAAAACGAATACAGAGAAAATTACTAAGGAGATAATGGAGGGGTTGTCTAAAGATTCTGATGACAGTGATAGTTATGATGTGGAGAGTGGAGATGAAGACTCTAAGGACCGGCCCTAGCGGCCAAGCCATACCATCTTCGGAAGATCGACCATTAAACAAAGTCATATTGAATATTACCTACGACGCGGATCATGGCGTGGGGATCACTAGCGACGGGTGCACTGCACCTACGATCTTCTTTAGATGAATGTACCATGGCGATCTTATTTAGTTCATCTGACAGAGCAACTTCAGGGCACTTTTTCTTTGATTTTCATGTGATGAGTTGCTAATCCTAATGCATCAAAGTTGGTGTCTACATACTAGCGTCAACTTTGTTATAAAGTTCTTGATCATACATTCACTCGATCGAGCACAATTTGGTTCTAAAGTCGATATGATGCAACTTTCAGTCTGATTTTCAGACCCGCACTCAACTAACAGCCCAACTTCTAGGCCATTTTGCTCCATTTTCTATACAGCTCTAGGGCTCAATCCTTTAATCAAACTTGGACTACTATAGTAACTCTACAATTTCGTTGTAGTGAACCATGACAAAATCTAAACAGATCAGGAGATATTAGGGCATGAACTCGGCCAGCTAACACTTTATTTCAGGGTTAAGTCTTTTGGAATCTTTAGCAATTTACTCCAATTTGCTCCACAAAACATGGAAATCTCCAAATGTAAAAGCTGCTTAGTTTTTGCTACTCTACCACTTTGATATATGCACTTTGGTCCAAAAGTGCATAGAAATTGGAGTCACCTTATAGAGCACTAATTATGGTTTTTTGGGTTTCTATTAGCGTTTGGAGTGTTCTAGGGTTTAAGTGACACTTAAACCCTCTAAATTTAGTCTTCCTTAAACATTTCTACCAACCTTTTGGATCATACTCTAGTTCTCATCTTACACATCTCAATGCTTATAATTCTTCGGAAAAATACCCTATCCTAGGGTCAAAGACCTCCTTGATCAAGTCTAATCATCACATCACATGTTTATTTTGAAATTTTAGCCTAGTGGATGCACTCTAGGTATAACAAATATAATGAAATGCCAATGCAAATGATGCCATGCCAAAATTGTAGTTTTGGTAACACCAGGGGTGTTACATCTTTCCCCCCATAAAAGAGTCTCGTCCCGAGATTTAAGGCTCTAGGATAAGTAATGGAAAAGGAAACGCATCATAATAACCTTATCTCCAATTTTCACTTACAAAGTAGGAGTGGGTTTGGGGTTTTGCTCCAACTTTACAACAAGGTACATAAACTTTAAAGATTACAGGAGGCTAAAAACTTAGGAAAATGTTTCTCTAAGAAGTCTCGAGTCTCCTAGGTAGCTTCTTCTTCGGTATGTTGGTTCCACTGTACCTTATAAAACTTGAGAGTCCTCTTTCGAGTAATTCGGTCTATCTGATACAAAACTCGAATGGGATGTTCTGAATAGGTTAAGTCCAGTTCCAAATTAACATCAGCCACATCCATAGTTTGATCAGGAATCTGAAGACACTTCTTTAACTGAGATACATGGAACACATTATGCATAGCAGATAGTGATTCTGGTAACCAAAGTTTGTACATAACTTGCCCACATTGTTCAAGAATAGGGAACGGACCAATATATCGGGGTGCTAACTTTCCTTTAACCCCGAATCGACTAACACCCTTCATTGGTGATACTTTTAGGAACACATGATCTCCAATTTGAAAAATCAATGGTCAACGTCGTTTATTCGCATAATTTTTCTGTCGGGCTTGTGCTTCTCTCAAGTTATGCCTTATGTGTTGGACCTTTTCTTCTATTTCTTTAACCAAATCTAGCCTGAAAAACCACTGTTCTCCGGATTCTGACCAATTCAAGGGTGTTCTGTATCGCCGTCCATACAAAGCTTCAAATGGTGCCATTTTAATACTCTCTTGATATCTGTTATTATAAGAAAATTCTGCCAGCGGCAGACACTCATCCCATTTTTGTGGAAACTCCAAGACACAGGCTCATAGCATATCTTCCAGTATTTGATTTATCCTTTTGGTTTGTCCGCTTGTTTGAGGATGATAGGCCGAACTGTGGAGCAATTTAGTGCCCAAAGATTTGTGCAGCTTTTCCCAAAACATGGATACAAATTGTGGTCCTCGGTCTGACACTATCGTCTTTGGAACTCCATGCAAGCTGAGAATACGAGCAACATATAGCTGATCATAGGTAATAACCGTGTAATATGTTTTGACTGGAAGAAAATGAGCTGTCTTTGTAAGTTGGTCCACTATTACCCAAATAGAGTCATATCGTTTAGATGTTTTGGGTAGTCCTACAACAAAATCCATACTGATATCCTCCCATTTCCATGTTGGAATAGGCAATGATTGTAAAGGTCTCACAGTTTTCATATACACTGCCTTAACTTGTCTATAAGTGTCACATCTTGCCACATAGCGAGCGATTTCAATCTTCATCTTAGTCCACCAGTAATGCTGTTTCAAATCTTGATCCATCTTAGTACTCCTAGGGTGAATGGAATACCGACTAAGATGAGCTTCATCCAAGATTTATTGACGGAGTTCAACATCCTTAGGCACCACTATGCGGTCTTTGAACCATAACACTCCTTGGCTGTCTTCCTTAAAACAAGTAGCGTTGTCGGCCTCCATTTTCTTGTGAATATGTTTCATACCCTTATCAGTCCTTTGAGCATTAATAATCTTTTGTTGAATAATTGACTCAAGCTTCAAATGCATTAAGGTTCCTTGTTGCAGTATCCCTAGATTTAATCTTTCCATTTCTTGACATAAGGTGGTGTCAGGTGATCCCACCGCGAGACAATGACAAAAGGCTTTATGACTTAAAGCATCCACCACCACATTAACCTTTCCTGGGTGATAATGAATTTCTAAGTTATAATCCTTGAACAGCTCGAGCCACCTTCTATGTCTCATGTTTAACTCTAAGTGGGTGAAAATATACTTTAAACTCTTGTGATCAGTATACATATGACTTACATTTTCCAGTAGATAATGACACCAAACTTTAAGGGCATAAACTACTACGGCCAGTTCCGAATCATGTGTTAGGTAACATTCCTCATGTCGGCGCAGCTGCCTTGAAGCATACGCTATCACTCGTCCTTCTTGCATCAGAACACACCCAAGCCCAATGCCTGATGCGTCACAATAAACATAAAATGACTTCTCAATATCCGGTTGAGCCAAAACCGGTGCAGTGGTCAGCAATATTTCAATTGTTCAAAGGCCTTATTGCACTTGGGAGACCAGTCGAACCTAACATCGTTCTTCAGTAACTCAGTAATAGGTATAATGATTTTGGAGAAATCCAGGATAAACATGCGGTAATAACCAGCTAATCCAAGGAAACTTCTAACTTGATGTACTGAGGTAGGAATTTCCATTCCAGAATATCCTTAACCATGCTGGGATCAACCGCAATCACTTTAGCAGATAAAACATGTCCTAAAAATTGGATTTCCTCCAACCAAAACGCGCATTTACTAAATTTAGCATAAAGTTGATGTTCTCTCAAGCGCGTTAAAACGATCTATAAATGTTCTGCATGCTCCTCCTCATTCTTGGAATAGATCAAAATGTCATCAATAAAGACCACCACAAACTTGTCTAATTCGGGCATGAATACCGAATTAATTAAGTATTTGAAGTGGGCTAGGGCATTTGTCAATCTAAAGGACATAACTGAATACTCAAATAACCCATACCGAGTAGTGAATGTTGTCTTGGGTATATCCTCTAGTCGAATTCTGATCTGATGATAACCCAATCTAGGATCAATTTTTGAAAATATCCGGGCTCCGGTGAGTTGATCGAATAAAAGATCGATCCAGGGAACAGGATACTTGTTTTTAATAGTCATTTCATTAAGGGGTCTGTAGTCCACACACATTTGTAGGGTTTGATCCTTCTTGACGAAGATGGCTAGACATCCCCATGGCAATGAACTCGGTCTAATAAATCCTTTCTCCAATAAGTATTGTAATTGCGTCTTGAGTTCTGCCAGCTCATTGAGTGGCATACGGTACGATCTTCCAGAAATAGGAGCTGTACCGGGTTTCAATTCAATCACAAACTCCACATCCCTCTCCGGAGGTAATCCTGGCAAATCTTCAGGGAATACATCCGAGAATTCACACACAACCAGGATGTCTTGTATCTCTTGCACTACGGCTTCAAAAACTTGTCCAGATACTTTAACAGGGATAGATACAGGGATGGACAACTTGACTTCCTCTTGTCCATGACATAGCTAAATAGTCCTTTGAACAGCATTGTTAATAGCCTTATTTTGGGCTAACCAATTTATGCCTAGAATTACATATACATCTTGCCCCTTTACAACTATCATGTTGGTAGGGAATTCATATCCAGCTAAACTCATGGGTACGTGGAAGACTACTTCCTTAGTAAAGATTTGACCCCAGGTGATTGAATAACAAACCCCTCTTTTGATTCAACAGTAGGTATGCAATGCTTCTCAATAAAAGTCTTGATCATGAAAGTATGTGATGCACCAGAATAAAAAAGGATGAAGACGGGATGTTTGGCAACGGAAAACGTACCCATCATCACAGGCTCTCCTTCCGGGGTGGCAGCCACTTGAGTGTAGTAGACTCGCCCAGTTTTCCTTGTATTTTTGCCCACCTAAGTGCTGGCCACATTTCCCTTGCCTTGAGATGTGCTCCCAGAAGTCTATTGGAAATTGGATTTATTTTGTTTTGGATAGGGCAGTCCTTGATAAAGTGTCCAGACTTCCCACAGTTGAAGCAGCTGCTAGATGAACTGGGTAAGGCAGGGAAACGAGTACCAGGGTCACTCGGCTGATTGTTTTGAGCAGGGGCAGGAGTGGGACGGATAAAAACTGGCTGCTTGAAGGGACAGGCGGGTGGACGAGGAAAAGAGCGATTAGGGTTAAAAGGACGAATCACCAACCTTGACCACTTCTCGAATCCTTGAGAAGATCCTTCACCTCCATATCTCTTTGTTTTTCCCTATCCCGAATTCTTGGCTTCCACCGAAAGCGCTGTGCTCACGACCCTGCTATAAGTGAGGTCCAAGCAAGTGGCCATCTTTCGGTGTAGTCGATCATTTATACCTCTCATGAAGCAATTCTTCTTCTTTAGGTCTGTATCCACATGCTCTATAGCATACTGGGAGAGATGATTGAACTTGGCGAGATATTGCATCACCAAGTCTCCTCCTTGCTTTAAATGTATAAACTCCTCAAGTTTCATCTGTAAAATACCCTCCGAAATATAGTGTTCCCTGAACGGTCGCCTGAATTCTGCCCACGTGACAAGATGTCCTTTAGGCTGAACAGCTATATAGTTTGCCCACCAGGTGCTGGTAGGACCTCTCAATTGTTGGGCAGTAAATAGAGGCTTTAGGGTCTCGATACATCGAATCAATCCAAATTTCTGCTCCATGACCTAAGTCCATTAGTCCGCCTCTAAAGGTTCTTGTGCTTTAACAAAAAGAGGTGGACGAGTTTCTGAAAACTCCAGGTACGTGGTATCTCTGGGGCCTTGGGGTTGACCTCTGCCTCCCTACTAATGAAAGTGGTGCCCAACCCTTTCTCAAAGAAAATAAGTGTTATCAGCAGTGGCATTAACTAAGGCAGCGATAGCCTCAGCCAACGTGGGAGGTACAGGCGGTGGGTTCGGAGTTTCCTCCCCACAACAGGAAGTTCCCACCCCGTCTTGAGCACGAGTTCTATATGGCATCTAAAGAAGAAAACATACTTGATTATTACATGCCACAAGTACACAACCTTTATTACATTATTCCAACTGTTACTAATTATACATACTCAACTTGTACAACTCAGTTTTCCTTATTTAGATTACATAAGGAAACAACCTACTACTATGATACTCTAGTTATCTTCATCCTTGGCTGCTCCCGCTCCACAGCGAGCTTTGGGAGAACGGTCATCTGCGAGGTTCATGGAAGGAGGGGCTCTAAAAAGATCCAACTTCCCATAATGT
Organism: Zea luxurians; assembly: GCA_029449295.1. Taxonomy (NCBI): domain Eukaryota; kingdom Viridiplantae; phylum Streptophyta; class Magnoliopsida; order Poales; family Poaceae; genus Zea; species Zea luxurians. Next base: position 1,973,728 of record JAOPSE010000005.1, on the reverse strand, counting down.
CCTCCGCCAGCTGCTCCTAATGTTCTGGCTCCCATTGCTGCAACCTCCGGTGGTACGTTCGGATATAGCTAGTCATATAGCACGTGCACTTCCTCATGCAGAGTGTTATTGTACGCTTGTAGATTTTCTAGGCCTACGCTTAGCTCCACCACCTGGGCTCGCGCATTCGCCTCACAATCCTAGGCTATAGATCGTGAATTTATAGCCCAGTCTATAGCCCTGTCTCGTTCCACGATCGCCCGCTGCAAGCGGCCAACCTTCGCCAACATCTCAGCAATACATCGGCTATCACGTGCACACTCCCCGCTTCCATGGCGCAGTTCCGTCGTGAGTCATTCAACTCTAACCTCCAGATCCCTTATGGGATCATTACTTCCACTACTGCTCCTCTCATGTCGAGGAGCCAACTGGTGCCGAGGCACAACTCGAGGTATGGTTGCCTTCCGCTGGGTAGGCTTGGTACGTGCCATACCTTCATAAGAGGGGAAGATTACTTAGTATTGTTTAAATATGATGCATGCATAACCTATGATTATGGAATCAACCTTTCTTTGATCCCATACCTCCTGCGCATATACTATTATTTGGCACTCTATTACCCGACTTCAAAAGAGAAGTTACTACAAGAAAGGAGCAAGATAAGAGTGAAAGAATATTCCAAGGTAAGTATTTTAAAATCTTTTGAAGCACTTAGTAATGTCCGAAGAAAGGGGCTTCGCTCTGATGCCAGATGTCACAGAACCTCCCAAGGCATTAGGCCCACCTACAGATGTCCTTGTCCTAAGGACTTCAGATGGTCACACAGGTGTGCATAATGACTCGTCAAGTTCGATTATCTGTATCTCCATCTCATCGCCCAAGAGCGTTTAACCCATTACGCAGACATTACACATTATCGGATTATGGAGTAAGCGGAATGGATTACAATAACATAATGTACATTCATAAGAAAATATAGAAAGAGTGGTTATTACATATCTAGGTACTTGAGTGCGTAATCTTATTATTACATCACTGGGAGGCAAAACACCCTCCCCAAATAAGTTTTAGTTTTTGTCCTCCTGCTTGGGAACCACCTTGGAACAGAAACAATAGAACTCTGTCGTTTCATCACTCTCGGTGAAGGTGTGGTAGCATTCAATCAGCCGAGACCGAGAGTTTTACTAGCGTCAGAGGATGTAGAAACGCGGACCAGAGTGACGTGAACGGACCTTTGGATGGTTGGCCATGGCGCGAGATCACCCGGCGGTGTTCTTGACCGATTTGGGGGAAAACGAAAATTCGCGAGCTATGGTGGATAATCGGGAGTGGGGAGGGGTGTGTTGTGTTCGTAACGAGATAGCGGAGCAGGTAGGGCCTTCAATTTATAGTGATCGGCTACTGTGGTTCCGAATTTTGGATGAGAGTGAGACTCATTGCCCTGGAGGAATGATTACCGAGACCCACAGTGGAGCTCATGCATTCACCGGTCGACGGTCACGACTCAGGGGATGCCACGACCACGACACCACGGTGAATCAGGTGACTATGTGCCTTTTATCGGGAACACGACGAACATCGGCGACGATATTTCAACTGACCGCGCGGGCAAGTGGGCACGACGGTGATCCAGCTCAGGGCCTATGTTCACCTCACCCAGGATCTTTTCATCCACCAAAGTTAACCACTCCAGATTATGCATGAATCTTATCGGCGATGCGGATCATGATGCGGGGATCACCGGCGACGAGTGCACTACACCTGCGATCTTATTATGCGTGGGGAAAAACATTATGTTATCTGACACCCTCAAAGAGATGTGTTGAATATGCTCAAGAAGGCATTATATATTTATAATAGGAAAATGTGTAGGTACAACTGCACCGTGTAGAGAGGGGGTGCGGGGTACCCAGCTACGTTAGTACCTCCCACAAGATAGAGGGAAAACCCTCCCGGGAAAGGTAGTCAAGATGAAGCGGGTGTCTCCACCATCGGCGGGGTTAAGCGAATGTAACACCCCGGGATCCACAAACACCCCAGAAAGCTACTAAACTACACATCTAACAATCATATATAAAATTTCGACAGCATCTCCTTTGAAAATTGCATAAACGGGGAAGCAACAAAGTATAAATAGATATCATGATAAGAAAACATAATAGACATTAATAATCTGCTAGCAATGGGAAGACAACCATAACGACATGAACTGAATTAACCAGTGCACACGACTAGTTAAAAACAAACATCTTTGGACAAGAAGTTTCTAATTAAATCCTGACAGCGCCTGGGCAGCGTTATTATGAGAGTGAAGGTGGATGTGCTGCTACTTCCCACTCCCCTTGATGAGCAACAAGCACCTGCATTGAGTAATGCAAGAGTGAGATGAAACATCTCAGCAAGCTAATTGTTTTGTCGAGATATTTAAACAACAAATTGAATTAATCAACATTTTAAAAGAATCACAATCAAGATCAGAAATACTTATAGATATAGAACTCAGTAGTCCCAAAATAACCAATACCATCTCATTTCCTCGAACAACCACAATAGGTTGTATAACACTTCCCTACATCAACAATACCTGCAAATATCACTTCAATGTATGCATAGGAATGCAATGTGTAGGTCCTCTATCTTCATACCTCTGAGGGTATAAAACCACATCATCTGTAAATATCACTTCAATGTATGCATATGAATGCAATGCATATGTCCTTTGACTTCATACCTCTAAGGGTATGAAGCTGCATCGTACCCCTCCTCGGGCAACGTACGAGCTAAGTTGTACCGGTACGATCGGACCATAGGTCACGACAAAACTTCAGATGCAAATGAATCATGCAATGTATATGGCATGCTGCATTTATCAATAAATTTCACTTCCTTTAGACACAATACAAACCTCAAATAATACTTTATCTGCCTTCAGATACAATGCAAACCTCAAATAATACTTTGTCTGCCTTCAGATACAATGCAAACCTCAAATAATACTTTGTCTGCCTTCAGGGGTGAATTAATCTCATGGGTCATACTTGAACCATAATCATCAGCAATATATGGTAGAGCATCAATACAATACAATCAAGTAAAACATCATCATAAAATTCAATTATGAAAGAATCCAATAATTCTGAATATTGGAGTGTTGGTGATAGAAATAACAGGTCAAAACGGTAGCAACCACCGCTACATTCACTTGCCTTCATCGAAGAAGAAAAATCTACTAGGCATGATCTGGAGTGTAGCCACCTGCTAGCGGGCATAAAACTTAGTACAAATACTTCACAAACATTTGCCAACAATCAACAAAACACTCCTACACTTGAAACCAAGACCCAGTTTAAAGACTCCCACCCTGAACCACATGCCACACAGCAGCAGCGCTGTTTGTTAATTTTGTATCTTTAAAATTTAAACAGTGGTGATATCAAACAAATACTCTAGAAGTATCTACACAAAATACTCTATAACTTCGGTATTCAATGGATAATTAAATTCTGCCATCTTTAAGTTCTAAAACATCTGACAAGATAACTGACTGAATCTGTTTTAGACAGCAGCATAGTTAACTTCAAAATTCTATATCTCTCAAACTTCTGAATCAAACCTTATGAAATTCTACTGGCAGTAAGAAATTTTATCCCTCTACAAAAGTCTCCATAGTTGGAAGAGCCAATTCGGCCATTTACTAGATGAAACCCACTAGTGAACAGACCCGCTCATTTTTGTCAGGCAAACAGGAACAACCACAGTAAAACAAACATAACTGGAGTTTCACAAATCATATGAATGCACTCTTTAACAATCTGGAAAGCTTATGAAATTATCTACAACGTCTTTTACCAACCCACAGTTTAATTCTGTTGATAAAATTGCCTAACTCTTAAGAGAACAGATTCTATATAGAATTATGAGACTGAAAACCTGCTATAATCAAACTGCAATAACTTTCTGTTCTGATGTCCGATTGATGTGTTCTTCGCGGCCACGGAAAGATCAACAAATCATATACGACTCATAAATATACTTTTTATTTTTTTGAGGCAACTAAGACTACGGAAAACTGACATGAACAGAAACTGTCGAATCTACCATTCTGCAGAAATTAAATTCGAGATCAAAACCTAACCCCACATCTAATCCAACCTTTAATCATTCAATCCATATGATCCACAACATCCAAAAGCACATAATTATTGGGAGGAACAAGGATCCCATCCTTACCTAGGGTTTCCCCAAGAAAATCTGCAAGAGATGGGGGTAGAACATCTCCTCGATCCTCTCTTCCTCTTCATTCCATTTTGCTCCTCCTCTTCTCGATCCTTGCTGCATGTGGGGAGATCTAGACAGAGGAGGAAGCAGTGGAGGGCGGCTGCAAAGGGGAATGGGGAGGGGTGGCCAAGTGTGGGGAAAGGGGGTTGGTGGCCAAGAAAAGGGAAAAAAGGGGGGCGACCACTAGAGTTTTGTGGGAGAAAGAAACGACACCTCAGATGTCTACTGACTTTGCATCCAACGGCCCACAACCCTTTCCCTCATCTACGCACCGAAGATAAACTTTTGGTCAACATTTTTTTGGGATATTACACTCTACCCCCCTTAAAAATAATTCGTCCTCGAATTCGACCACTCCAAGCAAAACACCCAAGGTACCCCATATAGCACCACCATTCAAAACCTGGGTCCATTATTGGTCTTAATTAACACAAGAACTTCTACCTTGGACTAATTGTCTAAGGAAACTATACGACCTAACATCAAGCATGAAACAACATGCAACGAAGCTCAAAGCAAGTCATAGATGCAATCAACACTACAATTTCACACCATCGAATTTGGATGCAGCTATACATCAACATCAATGTCTTAAAACCACACTCTTTTATGAAGGGGTAATATGCACTAGGCACAACCCTTACCAACTTTAACAATTCATTTTAATTAAATGGTGAAACATCCACACCAGATGAATGTATAAGAAGATCAAACACCTCACCTCAAAGCACCACGAAACAAGTAGTTCTATTGAAACCAAAACTCCTAATCTTTCTAAACCTTATTCTTGCCATCATGAAAAGATAATCATGTAATCTAACATTCTTTGCACCCCACTAAAGGGAGAAAGTCTACAGAACTAATGGAGCAATGAAGCCAACAATAAGCCAATAACATTCTATGCGGCACAAGTCATCGAAGGAATGCCAAAAGCTCCACAAAGAGCACTGACAGCACAACAACACAATACTTGGTTAACCAATGTCACTAAACTTCATCCAACATCTCAACTAAGAAAAATATCCAAACTAGTAAGGTTAACCAACACATAATATGAGTCTTCATCTACTGTAGTTTAGAAACTTACATTTCATTCTATCATATGATGCACTCAAAGTACCAGACATACAAGGTCAATAATAACCCCGTAGTCCTTCACACATTTGACAAACATATCAAGCTGAGGTAAAAACCACATCATTTAGGAATAGGTTACTAACCACACACAACCAACTCTAGGCTAGGCAATGACTTCATTCAAACCAGTAGATAGGTGGTCTAACAATGGTTCCACAAGCATGCATCGGGAAGAGAACCATCAGATCCTCAACGTATTAATACATAATCAACAGATCAAGTTTATTCTACAATTAGTATGACTAATAGGCAACCACTTTAAACCACATCTAGGCTTTGTGGCAACTAAAACACACAATAGAAGAGAGACATGTAAGCCATTCTGGCTACATAAAGACTTCCCCCAAAATTCCATATAAAGTACCAATATTCATTTCTTTTAGAACCAGTTTCTCGACATAAACAATCCTTCTTTGCAAAGATAGTTGGAACTATCCACCAACCGCTCAACAACTTAAATTCAAATTGATGGTTACCTTGTAACCCAAAACACGCAATTCACACTCCTCTTAGAAACATCCTCAATCAAGCATATATAACAATATTATTGTAATAAAACTCAACCATGAAAAACATGGTGAAAACAACATAGACGTACTTGTATATCACAAGCATAATAACAACTTCAATCTCACAAACGACCAGCAATATCAATCGCATTAATAAAACATTATAAAGATTTAGAGATAAATTATATCAGGCATTAAGTCATAAACAACTTACCACATCACCGTAAAGGAATAGGGAGGGGTGAAATTATTGTCATCTGCACTTCAAAGACACTAATATATATCAAAGATATTTGAACCCATACCCTTCCTATATGTGCAAGTGTGTCAAATTTATCTTCAAATTGCTAAGAATCTAAAGTCTATCCTCTGATACCAACTGTAACACCCCGGGATCCACAAACACCCTAGAATGCTACTAAACTACACATCTAACATTCATATATAAAATTTCGACAGCATCTCCTTTGAAAATTGCATAAACGGGGAAGCAACAAAGTATAAATAGTTATCATGATAAGAAAACATAAAAGACATTAATAATCTGCTAGCAATGGGAAGACAACCATAATGACATGAACTAAATTAACCAGTGCGCACGACTAGTTAAAAACAAACATCTTTTGACAAGAAGTTTCTATTTAAATCATGACAACGCCTGGGCAGCGTTATTATGAGAGTGAAGGTGGATGTGCTGCTACTTCAAACTCCCCTAGATGAGCAACAAGCACCTGCATTGAGTAATGCAAGAGTGAGATGAAACATCTTAGCAAGCTAATTGTTTTGACAAGATATTTAAACCACAAATTGAATTAATCAACATTTTAAAAGAATCACAATCAAGATCAGAAATACTTATAGATATAGAACTCAGTAGTCCCAATATAACCAATACCATCTCATTTCCTCAAACAACCACAATAGGTTGTATAACACTTCCCTGCATCAACAATACCTGTAAATATCACTTCAATGTATGCATAGGAATGCAATGTGTAGGTCCTCTATCTTCATACCTCTGAGGGTATAAAACCACATCATCTGCAAATATCACTTCAATGTATGCATATGGATGCAATGCATATGTCCTCTGCTTTCATACCTCTAAGGGTATGAAGCCGCATCGTACCCCTCCTCATGCAACGTACGATGCTGAGTTGTACTGGTACAGTTGGACCATAGGTCACGACAAAACTTCAGATGCAAATGAGTCATGCAATGTATATGGCATGCTGCATTTATCAATAAATTTCACTTCCTTTAGATACAATACAAACCTCAAATAATACTTTATCTGCCTTCAGATACAATGCAAACCTCAAATAATACTTTGTTTGCCTTCAGATACAATGCAAACCTCAAATAATACTTTGTCTGCCTTCAGGGGTGTGAATTAATGTCATGGGTCATACTTGAACCATAATCATCATCAATATATGGTAGAGCATCAATATAATACAATCAAGTAAAACATCATCATATAATTCAATTATGAAAGAATCCAATAATTCTGAATATTAGAGTGTAGGTGATAGAAATAATAGGTCAAAACGGTAGCAACCACCGCTACATTCACTTGCCTTCATCGAAGAAGAAAAATGAACTAGACATGATCTGGAGTGTAGCCACCTGCTAGCGGGCATAAAACTTAGTACAAATACTTCACAAACATTTGCCAAAAATCAACAAAACACTTCTACACTTGAAACCAAGACCCAGTGGAAAGACTCCCACCCTGAACCACATGCCATACAGCAGCTGCGCTGTTTGTTAATTTTGTATCTTTAAAATTAAAATAGTGGTGATATCAAACAAATATTGTAGGAGTATCTACACAAAATACTCTACAACTTCTGTATTCCATGGATAATTAAATTCTGTCATCTATAAGTTCTAAAACATCTGACAAGATAACTGACTGAATCTGTTTTAGACAGCAGCATAGTTAATTTAAAAATTCGATATCTTCCAAACAATGGAACCAAAAATTATGAAATTCTACTGACAGTAAGAACTGTTATCCCTCTACAAAAGTCTCTATAGTTGGAAGAGCCAATTCGGCCATTTACTAGATGAAACCCACCAGTGAACAGACCCGCTCATTTTTGTCAGGCAAACAGGAATAGCCACAGTAAAACAAACATAACTGGAGTTTCACAAATCATATGAATGCACTCTTTAACAATCTGGAAAGCTTATGAAATTATCTACAACTTATGTTACCAACCCACATTTTAATTCTGTTGATAAAATTTCCTAACTCTTAAGAGAACAGATTCTACACAGAATTATGAGACTAAAAAACTGCTATAATCAAACTGCAATAACTTTCTGTTCTGATGTCCAATTGAGGTGTTCTTCACGGCCACGGAAAGATCTACAAATTATCTAGGACTCATATATAGACTTATTATTTTTTGAGGCAACTAAGACCACGGAAAACTGACATGAACAGAAACTGTCGAATCTGTCATTCTGCAGAAATTAAATTCGAGATCAAAACCTAAACCCACATCTAATCCAACCTATAATCCTTCAATCCACATGATCCACAACCTCCAAAAATGCACATAATTATCAGGAGGAACAAGAATTCCATAGGGTTTCCCCAAGAAAATCTGCAAGAGATGGGGGTAGAACATCTCCTTGATCCTCTCTTCATCTTCAATCCATCTTGCTCCTCTTCTCGATCCTTGCTGCGTGGGGGGAGATCTAGAGGGAGGAGGAAGTAGTGGAGGGCGGCTGCAAAGGGGAATGGGGAGGGGCAGCCAAGTGTGGGGAAAGGGGGGTTAGCGGCCAAGAAAAGGGAAAAAAGGGGGAGCGACCACTAGGGTTTTGTGGGAGAAAGAAACGACGCCTCAGATGTCTCCTGACTTTGCATCCAACGGCCCACAAGCCTTTCCCTCATCTACGCACCGAAGATCAACTTTTGGTCAACATTTTTTTGGGATATTACAGCGAAGCCATCTGTGTAAGAGGGTTAAGTGTGAGTGCTGAAGATAGCAGTAAAGAGAAAATTGTACTTAGGTTAAAAAGGAGATGGTTGTGTGGATCGACTTGTTTTACTTCTATGTTAACCGACCTTAACCATAGTTTTTGGGATCATGAATTAATGAAATTTCCTTTCAACTTTTAATTGCACATTTTCTTTTATTCCTGGATTACGGCCCAGGTAGTAGGTGAGTTCTTTTTTCCTTTTCTGATTTCTTTTTTTTCTTTTCAAATTGTGATTTCCTATTTTCTTTATCCAAACTTAATTCAAATTCGTATTTGGTATTAAGTTTTAAACTAAAATTTAGATGCACAATCTAAATCCCAGCATTATGCAAAATTGTATTTTTTTTATTTTAGAATCTTTATTATAGAATCTTTATTATTCATGAATGTATGTCTAATTTACAAGTATATTCACTCCTTATTATTTAATTTAGTTGAGGTTAATATATAATAGTTAGTTACTTTATTTCAATAAAAATATTATTTGCCTTTTTAAAAAGCTTACTCCAATCTCAATATTACTTGTTTATTTTAATAAAAAATATTCTCTAGTGAAAAATCTCTATGTAAGAGATACTTTAAACTAAATCTTAACTTTTATAAGATCTTATCCTTTGTTTTTTATCCTAAATTTAATGTCTACTTTCAAAATTTAAATCTAAGTTTGAATCATTTATGATTATTATTTATCCATTCCCTTCCAAGGAAGGAAGATCTTATTAATAATATTTTTAATTCTTAACCTCTTTGAACAAACCTTTTTATAAATCCTAAAATAGGATTTTGGGTGTTACAATCAAGGCCACAGTGGCCATGTTCTATGCGGGATTGAGGAAATATTGTGCGCCATCGCTGCTTTGAACAAGCTGATCACATACTTTCCTCAGTCATGGCCTTTTGGATTTGAGGTGCCTCCGCTCAACATCGCTGAAGATGCAGTCGAGTTTCTACATGAGGGCATCGAGTTCTTCCTAATGTTAACAGAGGGAGGGCTCGCGAGCAAGGATGCGGGCTTGACGCTGGTGATGGTACTCTTTTTCTTGATTGGAGGGCTCCTTGTCCCATCCGCCATTGTTGTTGGGCGGCGGCGTTGCCACAAAGCAGGCCCTTTCCGGTGCTTCTTTGGTGTCAGAGTTAGCCATGGTCGAGCCGCAGCCCTAATCGTCCTCGAGCAGGTTTAGGACGGATGTCGCTTGGTGAGCGATGATGGCCACTAGAGTTGAAGACGGGGCTTATGCCGCCTTGCTTCTAGTGTGCATGTTGAGGTGCCGCTTTGAGGCAGTGCCATGCTTTTTGAGGCGTTGCTTCTCCGCTTTGCTCCTGGCGTAGTGCATGGGTCGTGCGCCCATGGCGTTGGGCACGTTGAGGGTGGTGAGGCTGAGCTCGCTGATGGTGGTGGCAAAGAAGTTGAGGGTGGCAAATGTGATGAGGCTCCCTGGGATGAAGGTCTGGCCTCCAACGAATGCTGACGATTGGGCCATCAGGGCACAAAGTGTCACTTAGTACGCTAGTGCTCCCCTACCTAGCACACCAACTTTCATGGTTTCAGAAACTGGGGACAATAGATTTGTGTTCGGTGGTGGATGCTAGTGCAGACTCACTTGCAATGGTGAATCACTAGGACTTAAACGATGAACTTGGGTGACGAGGTTATACAGGTTTAGGCCAAAGCCCTAGTTCAGTGTAGTGATGATCATAGTATTGCAATGGTATGTGTTACATCTTGTGTGCATGTGTGTAAGAAAAAGGAGCGCCTGCTATTTTATAGCTCAGGGCTAGGACGTTACAGAGATTACTTGTTCTCTACATGTATGAGGGCGATCTATCGCCCTGGTTTGACGTAGTGCTCTTGATGCGGTTCGTAGGGTCATGCATCCATACTCCTAATATGACATATTCTCTCGCTCATTTGTCATATGGGTTCCTATAGCGAGTCCTTCACTGACATCTTCATAGAAGTGTGTGGTGGGTCCCATCGGTCAGCCCCATGGTGCAGCCATACGTAGTGCAGCCTCGCCCGTTGTCACGGACCTGTGTCACTTACTGGCGTGCGTAGGCATACATTGGTATGGTGTATCTGTCACATCCTTTCTAGTATGCGGGTCACTATAAGGACTCTGACGCTGAGGTCCCTACGAACGGGGTTGACTAGCCCCATACGTTAGTGGGGGTTTGCTAGGACAGTACGTGATGATGTACCATTTGATGTTCGACGGGGACCCTTTGACACCATGCTCGAGGCTCGGATGTGGTTTGGTCATGACCCGTCTTGTCACGCTTATGCGGGCCTATAGCATTGGGCTGGCTCTTCATGTTGGCGACTTGTTCTCAAATGCTTCGAATTAACAACAAGGCAACATAAAATGTTAAATGCTAATGCCCTTCGTCCATCGAAGCATTATCTCCCTAAGGCTATAATGAACTTTGGACGAAGGTCATGAGCAAGAGTCACGAAGGTCATACCTTCGTGACCAGGGTTATGGAATAATGAAAGATGAAATATAAAATATAAAACATGAAAGAATAATATATAAAAACACATAAACTTATTCATATATTTCATTATACAAATTTAAATATTATAACGTAACATTTGATTACATTCATACCTTCGTCTTGACAGAAGGCAACAATCCGAGTGTCGCGTGCAAGTGATTACAAGATTGCGTGAACAGTACGAGGGCACTGTTCATCTATTTATAGGCACAGGATGCAACCTGTGAGAAATTACATTCATGCCCTTTACACATGCTTACAATCATAATACAAGCTACCACGGGTTGATTGGTCATTTCATCTTTAAGTCGGTTCACTCCTTCGTCTTGAGACATGTGGCTATGCCGAAGCTTCATGGGTCACAGCTTCGGCACTGCTTTTGAGAAGATCTACCGAAGGTGTTTCTTTCTTCAAGATCTTCGGCTATGAAGCATACCTCCAACAGTAGCCCCTTCGCGGTGCTAGATCGTTTTTCGTAACGAGCTTGATCCGTGAAAAAGTCTCCTAAGCTTCGGGATGCCGAAGATCCGAAAAACACCTTCCTTGAGCTCATTGTCGAGAAACGATTAAAATAATCCGAGCGCGAGATAGCCCCACCATGCAGCAGTTACGCGCGTCCTGGCGATTCACCTTCTCGGGCTCTGTGGCCCACCGTTCAGTGGGTGCGGGCGACTGTTTGTCCGGTGCGGAAGACTTGACGATTTACCTTCCCACCTGCGGCACTATATAAACAGACGGGTAGGTGTGAAGTTACCACAACATTCATTGCTATTGCACTATTTTGCTACCAAAAATTTGACCATAGCCGAAGCTTGCTTACTGCATCCTCAACCGAAGCTATTCATTTTGCTCAAGCTTCATAACAAGAAAGAGCTTCGGCAAAGCTAAAAAAATTTCGACTTTGTCAAAAAACAAGAAATTCAATCATCAAATGGCCAGGGTACGCTCGACAGCTAGAGTTACTCGTGACAGAGACGAAGTCGAAGCTGCTGAAACTGCTCCGATCTCCGAAGTTATGAGGCGGTCGGGATTGATTATGACTGAAGGCGCTGCTGACGAAGAATCACCCACTGCTGAAACCGAGCAAGCAAATATTGAAGAGGGTGATGCTAATGAAGGAGAGATTGATTATGATGTTATTATGCCATCGAAGCCCAGCCATCTGGATTTTGGGAAATCAACTGTGTCTGAAGCTGATATGACTATGATGACGAAGCTAGGCTACTTCAATGAAGCCGATAAGGGGTTGGTTCGCTTTGACGGGGAAAAGACTATCCCAAAGCCGAAAGATGATGAAGTTGTAGTTTTTAAGAGCTTCTTCAAAGCAGAGTTGAGATTTCCTCTACATTGAATGATTGCAGAAGTCATGGAAAAATTCGGGATTTATCTTCATCAGCTGACCCGCAATGCCATTGTTAGGCTCAACGTGTTCATCTGGGCTCTCCGAAGTCAAGGGGTAGAACCGCTCGCCGATGTATTCTGCCGAGTACATGAACTTCATTATCAGACGAAGGCTAGAGAAGATGGATTGCATGAGAACTTCGGTTGTTATAATTTTGCTTATCGGAAGGATATGAGGACACCGGTGGTCAGCTATCGCACTAAATGGCCGACTAGTTGGAAATCTGAATGGTTTTATGTTAAAATTGATGAAGAAAAGGAGAAGCTAGTTCAAAGCCCGCTGAAGTTAATCTTCGGGCTGACTATACCTCAATGCTACATGACACCGGGGGATCCATGCCAAGATGTTGTGTATGAGTTTAGAATTGTGTCTGAACACATTGGGTCTAGGGACTTAGTCCAGGATAATTTAGCTAACAGAGTGTTCCCAACGCTGAAGAAGTGGGGTATGCTGAAGCTTGAAGAAGAGAAAAAAGAGGGTGAACTCGTTCGACTGCCTTATCAGTTTAAGTTCAAAAAACACTTCAGGGAACCCTGCCAAGAATGGCTGGACACAATCGAAGTTATGTGTAACGAGATTTTAGGGAACTATACGAAAAAGAAGATCAGTTGATGACTGCAGCCTTCGGCTCCCGACCGAAGCGAAGATTGAATCGAGTAATGGATGCTCTACATTTTGAATATCCTGATTATGAGCGGTTGAACAAGGGCGCCGAAGGGCAGAAAAGAAAAAGAGTTGTCAGTGTTGTGGGCAGACAGGCCGCTAGAATGGTAAAACAAGATGAAGAAAAACTGAAGAAGAGGAAATTGAGCCCTGAGCCGACAACAGTTGCTCCGAAGAAGAGAAAAGTTGCAGCTCTGAAGCAGAAGGCGACTGATATTGAAGAAGAAACTCCTGCATCACCTTCTGCTGCTGATGTGGCAGAAATTCTAAAGGTAATGACTGAATCCCTGTTTATCAAGCTAAGTCCACTGGCGCCACATCTGACGAAGCTTTTTCAGAAGAAGAAGGAGCCTTCGATAGCGAAGAAGGCAGCTGGGCCGAAAAAACGAAGAATCATTACTATGACAGAAGCTATCGAAGGGACACCACGACCAGCTTCGGCTTCAAAAGCACCAGCTGTTGAGAGCGCTACAGCTACCAAAACTGCACCTAATGAAGCTACAGCTGCTGAAGCTGCCACGGCCGAAGATGTACATTTAGAAAGCACACATTCCAACATTGATAAGATACTTCTGGACATGGCCACAGAAGAAGTTGCTGCGACCGCTGAAGAAACCATGACTATAGAGCATGAGAAGGAGAAGGAAATAGCCGAAGACGCTTCGGAAGAGGAAATTTTCAACTTTCAAAACTTGATTGGACAAGAGTTGACGAAGGCTAAGAAAGAAGTGTTAAAAGAATATGCCATATCCTGCGGATATCAACTGGGGGCACTGCTCTTCGGTGGTGTTGACGATGAAAAGTTAGGCTGCGTCCGAGATCAAACCGAAGCGAAGGTTATCGTAATCTATCAAAGAGTATTGGTTTTCCGAAGCTTGAGACAGACATTAGCTGCTACCGACGACATCACATCGTCGGTAGTTTATTCTATTCCAATTTCAAGGTAAAAAACTTTTCTTCAATTTTTTATTGTTTTTAACAACGAAGGTATCTTCTAACGAATGTTGCTTGTGCACAGAGTATGCTGTTGAGTAAAGCTTTGAGAATGCAACAAGATCTTGAAGACAAAAAACATGAAGTTATAATTGAGGGTTTAGAAAGCAAAATAAAAGATCAAGCAGCTGCTCTTGAAAAGAAGGATTTCGAGCTTCAGACAACAGAAGGTTTATTAGCAGAAGCTAAAGCTAAAATTGCAAAGTTAAATACGGAGCTTCTCTCAAAGTCAGAAAGCTTCGAACAGGAAAAGCAGAAGTTTACTGCAAAATTTGAGACTGAGGTCGAGAAAAGTTCAAATTTGCAAAAATCATTGACAGAGCTTCAAAACAAATGTCAGGAGTTCAGTAGCCGATGTGTACAACGGCTGAAGCAAATCTTCCATTCTACCTAGGGCCTTCGAACATATCGAGGGTGAAGTTGATGCCCTTGATGAAATTATAGCCGGACATGGTAATTTCTGTGCCCTGGTAGCTTCTCGAGGCACAGCTGTCACCTTCCTGAAATCTGGTTGTACACATGGAAAGATTGTCAATAGACCCAACTTTAGCTTGTCACCAGCAGATCTGGTTGATATTCCCAGTCTTGCCCGAAGTATAGGAAACATATTTATAAAACTAGTATGGACAAAGGGTGGACGAAGCATAGCTGGTGACGAATTCCAAAGACAATAGTGTCAGATCGTGGACCTCAATTTGTATCCAAATTCTGGGAAGAACTTCACAAATCCTTGGGTACTAAGTTGCTCCACAGCTCGGCCTATCATCCTCAAACTAGTGGGCAAACTGAGAGGGTAAATCAGATACTTGAAGATATGTTGCAAGCATGTGTTCTGGAATTCCCATAGAAATGGGATGACTGTTTACCATTAGCGGAGTTTTTATACAATAATAGCTATCAAGAAAGTATTAAAATGGCACCCTTTGAAGCTTTGTATGGGCGACGGTGTCATACTCCATTAAACTGGTCTGAATCAGGTGAAAGATGTTTCTTCAGGCCTGATATGGTAAAGGAAACAGAAGAAAAGGTTCAACGAATAATTCATAATTTGAAAGAAGCCCAAGCTCGACAGAAGAGTTATGCAGACAAGCGACGTCAACCCTTGCACTTTCAAGTTGAAGATTATGTCAACCTGAAAGTTTCACCAATGAAGGGTGTATCACGTTTCGGGGTAAAGGGGAAGCTCCCACCCCGGTACATTGGCCCTTTTCCTATCCTTGAAAGATATGGACCAGTGGCATACCAACTCCAATTACCCGAAACATTGTCTGCGGTGCACAATGTGTTCCACGTATCTCAATTAAAGAAGTGTGTTCGGGTTCCAGATCAAACTGTTGAGGTGATAGATGTTGCCTTAAAATTAGACCTGACATATTCTGAACATCCTATTCGAGTCTTGGATCAAAAGGATAGGGTTACCCGAAGGAAAACTCTCAAGTTTTACAAGATACAGTGGAACCAACACACGGAAGATGAAGCTACTTAGGAAACTCAAGGCTTTTTAGATAAGAATTTCCTAGGCTTTTTAGCTTCGTGTAAATTGTAAAAGTATGTACACTTGTTGTAATAGAGGAATGAACCCCATACCACCCCTGCCTTGTACCAAATATAAGGAAATAAAACTATGTCACGTTTCCTTTTCCATTACTTGCTCTAGTACTTTAATCTCGGGACGAGATTCTTTTATGGGGGAAAGCCTTGGTCGCATGAAAAAATTGCATAAAATTGAGCCCAAAGTCGAGCTGTCAGACTGCCCTAGGTCTGAATTCCGGCTAACAGTGAGATTGGGCAATCTTTGGACTGGAATTCGACCATGATCTAGTGAGTGTTTGGCTATGGTTGCTATAGCAAGATTGTAGCTGGATCATCGGGCAACAACTTTGTACAGGCAGATTAGCAAGTTGTTATGTAAAGATTTGAGATCTAGGCCCTGCAAATTAGGCTGTCAAGCGCACTGAATAGGGATTCCATTGTACAGTGACTGAAAGAGATCGTAGATTCACCCTCCCTCCCCTCACCGCCGGTGATCTTGCGTCGGGATTCTCGTCGCCGTTGCATCACCGGTGTTCGCCGTTATCCAGCCAGGCTATGTGCCTCGACGCTTTACTGCATCGCGGTGAGTCACCATAAACCGCTCCTTAGTCCTGGCTCGTCATCGGTGGGTCTGCCACGGTGAAGGCCACGAATCACCGCGCCAGTGACTCAGTTCCCCTCCCGACCGCCAGCGCATTTTGTCCAAATTGAACACCACCGCTCAAGCACACTATAAATTGAGCACACCGACGAGTCCGTAGGGTAGTCAAGCACCAAGCCACCAAGTCGTGCCCTCAATTGTTCACCAGAGCTCGCTAATTCCAAATTTCCCCCAAATCTGCTTTGCGCCACCATGAAAGAAACCTCGCCGTGGCTACCTCATCTCAAGTCCGCTCATACCCTCTGCTCTTTCGTTTCAGTGTACTTGTGTGTCCCTGATGCTCCCCAAGCCCGCTAATTAAGCTAGGAACCCTTAGATCGCCGGGAACGTGTTGGATTGTCCATTGATCACACGGTCACCGCGGACAGAGCGCGCTAGAGCTCCGTTAGTGAAATTAGTTGGGGGAAAACTCTTGTTAGGGCTTGAATTTGGTCTCAGCCAAAGTAGAAATCGGTCACCAAGTGATCCGGCCGGTATAAGCTCACCGGAGCTCGGTTCTCCGCCGTGCAGTGTCGTGGACTACGGGTTGTGAAGAAATCAAAGTGCAGGGGTGTATTTGTAAAGGTCGTGGACTGCGGGATGTGAAGAAATCAAAGTGAAGAAATCAAGCCGTTAGGGACCCTGCGCAAAACCGACAGCGAGGGCGCGAGCGAGCGCGTTTTCACCTATGTGTGGGCCGACTCAGGCCAGATTTAGCCCAGAATTGTAGCATCTTTTTCTTTTTTCTTTTTCTTCTGGACTTAGAGAATTCCTAGAAAATATAGAAAAATGCTAAAAATACCAAACCAATTTTGCTAGGCTCCTAATTTTCTATAGTAATTAATAAAAATAGATTCATGATTTTTAGATCCAATAGGGAATTTTGGGATATTTAAAATAGCCAAAAACCCATACTTCTGGAATTTTAGAGAGTAATTAATAATTCCAAAATTCACCAAACTTTTTAGATAAACTTTAAATATTATTTAGAAGCCTTGGGTAAAATTTAGTATGATTTGAACTATGTTTGGTGCTTAGAACCCAAAACCCTAACCCTTATCCTATGAACTTCACTATTGACTCCAAAATCCTAGTTTCCCGGAAATCCGTGAAGGAAAGTTATATTCAAGACATTAGATAATAAACTTTTATTATCATTGCATTTTCATGAGCATTACATGAGCATTCATGATTATATATGGCTATATTTAGAGAACGGGGATGAAATAGAAGTTGAAGAAGCAAGGACTCCACCACCACCTGAAGAACCTCAGGTAGGAAACTGCTTTTACATTGATATCTGTGGAATAGAGCCTGATTCACCTATCACACAAGGCAAGCCTCGGTGCATTTGCCACCTCCTTGCTATTTTAAAATCTTTCTCACTTACTTGATGCATTAGGTGATAGGAGTTGTGTGCTAAACCAGTTGCTGCATTTCCTTCCTTGGATTTGATTACTTCTCCTTAATCCCCTGATTTACAAAAAGGTTTTTCTTATGCTTAGCTTTGCTCTAGAAAAACAAATGTTTTGTTTTGACAAAGATGATGCTTCAAAGTGGGTGTGCTGTTTTCAAAAATAAAACTTGATGGTGGATCCATCATGGCCATGATGGGTTCAACATCGGAAAAGATGTACCTCTGCCAGGTACCAAACTTTGGGTTTGAAAAGATAAAGCTAAGACCGGGCGGGTGACTTGCACGAGAAGAGAGTCTCGGTGTAGTGTCTCCGTCTGAGTCGATTAAGGACCTTCTCGATGTAGGCTTGATGATCGAGGACCTTTTAGCTGGTCACATGCCTCATCATGGGTAAGCTTTGCCTCGGGTAGACTAATACTAGAATAAGATAACACGCAAAGGGAGTGGAGAGATGGCGAGAGTAGCGTGTACCCTCTATGGCAAGAGGCTGGACGGTGGTGTATCTGTGCTCTTGGTTGGTGTGAACCTGATCTGGTCTTAAGAACCCCGGTGGTGAGTTGACATATGCAAGGGTTAAGTGCTACATATGTCGTGTGATTAGAGATCCTCAGTTGAGTATTAATAGATTCGGATCGCCGTTACTTCTCGGACATGAAGACTTGGTCACTGACCTACACATAGCATTCCAGTGAATAAGAAGGGTTGTTAAGAAATTGGCTAGTATAGGTCAAGTGATTGAACTAGGGTAGAAAGAACTCTAGAGGCAGGTAACTTTACTTAACCTGACAAGTAAAACTGGATTTTTAAGGATCCACTATTAGTAAGCATTTCTGCAAACAGAGTCTTTGATTATTGGTAAGCCATACCTTGATCCCTAAAGGCTAGCATATCCTTGAGAGTCTTTTATTTTGATGGGTAAGACTTGTGAAAGTACATTTCGTACTCAGGGCTTTGTCCCATGTTGTTTTAGGTGAAGAAGCAGCAAACTTTTATTGCTTCTGTTCCAAGGTGGTGCCCAAAGAAGAAAATCAAGACTGAAGCCACAGGAGGAAGTGTCCTCCTTTAAGAAAAACTTTTTACTGTTTATCGGGAGGGGTTTTTGCCTCCCAGGTTATGTAATAATATTACTCAGCACTCTTATATTTCGCTCTGGTCTATAATAATACAACTCTTTGTTACTTTAATATAAAGTAAGTTATTGTAATTGCTTCCGCATTTTCGTACCTCCGATGTATTGTAATGTCTGCGTGACGGGTGAAACGCTCTTGGGCAAGGTAAGGAATACATATACCGAACTTGTCAAGTGATCAGGGGCACCTGCAGGGTTGTCTGAGGTCCGTTGGACAAGGACAACTGTAGGTGGGCCTAATGACTTGGGAGGTTCTATCATAGTGTAGAAGATTATTATCAGGAATTACAAATGGGTATGCTGCGTTGTAACATAGAGGATGGTGAGGAATCTGCTATGGCTAGATTTTTGGGCGGGTTAAATAGGGAAATTCAGGAGATCCTTGCTTATAAAGATTATTCTAACGTAACCCAATTGTTTCATCTTGCTTGCAAAGCTGAAAGGGAAGTGCAGGGACGACGTGCTAGTGCAAGGTCTAATGTTTCTGCAGGAAAATCTACACCATGGTAGCAGCGCACAACTACGTCCATGACCGGCCGTACACCAGCACCAACTCCCTCGCCGAGTCGACCAGCACCACCGCCTTCCTCCGGCGACAAACCACATGCATCTTCCACAAATTCAGTAACCAAATTTGCCCAGAAACCAGCAGGTAGTGCCTCTTCAGTAGCCTCCATGGGTAGAACAAGAGATGTTCTATGTTATCGATGCAAGGGCTATGGACACGTGCAGCGTGATTGTCCTAATCAGCGTGTTTTGGTGGTAAAAGATGATGGTGGGTATTCCTCTGCTAGTGATTTGGATGAAGCTACACTTGCTTTGCTTGCGGCTGATGATGCAGGCACTAAGAAACCACCCGAAGAACAGATTGGTGCAGATGATGCAGAGCATTATGAGAGCCTCATTGTACAGCGTGTGCTTAGTGCACAAATGGAGAAGGCAGGGTAGAATCAGCGACATACGTTGTTTCAAACAAAGTGTGTCATCAAGGAGCGTTCATGTCGTTTGATCATTGATGGAGGTAGCTGCAACAACTTGGCTAGCAGCGACATGGTAGAGAAGCTTGCACTTATGACCAAATCGCACCCGCATCCATATCACATTCAATGGCTTAACAACAGTGGTAAGGTCAAGGTAACCAAGCTGGTACGAATTAATTTTGTAATTGGTTCATATCATGATGTTGTTGACTGTGACGTTGTGCCTATGGATGCTTGTAATATTCTGCTAGGTAGACCATGGCAATTTGATTTAGATTGTATGCATCATGGTAGATCAAATCAATATTCTCTCATACACCATGATAAGAAAATTATTTTGCTTCCCATGTCCCCTAAGGCTATTGTGCGTGATGATGTTGCTAAAGCTACCAAAGCTAAAACTGAGAACAACAAGAATATTAAAGTTGTTGGTAATAACAAAGATGGGATAAAATTGAAAGGACATTGCTTGCTTGCGACGAAATCTGATGTTAATGAATTATTTGCTTCCACTTCTATTGCCTATGCCTAGGTATGCAAGGATGCTTTGATTTCAATTCAAGATATGCAACATTCTTTGCCTCCTGTTGTTGCTAACATTTTGCAGGTGTATTCTGATGTATTTCCAAGTGAGATACTAGAGGGGCTGCCACCTATACGAGGGATTGAGCACCAAATTGATCTTGTTCTTGTTGCATCTTTGCCAAATTGTGCGCCATATAGGACAAATCCGGAGGAAACAAAAGAAATTCAGCGACAAGTGCAAGAACTACTCAACAAAGGTTACGTGCGTGATTCTCTTAGTCCGTGTGCTGTTCCGCTTATTTTAGTGCCTAAAAAAGATGGAACATGGCGTATGTGTGTTGATTGTAGGGCTATTAATAATATCATGACACGGTATCGACACCCTATTCCATGTTTAGATGATATGCTTGATGAATTGAGTGGTGTCATCGTCTTTTCTAAAGTTGATTTGCGTAGTGGGTACCACTAGATTCGTATGAAATTGGGAGATGAATGGAAAACTGCTTTCAAAACTAAGTTCGGATTGTATGAGTGATTAGTCATGCCTTTCGGGTTAACTAATGCACCTAGCACTTTCATGAGATTAATGAGCGAGGTTTTGCATGCCTTCATTGGAAAATTTGTGGTAGTATACTTTGATGACATATTGATCTACAGCAAATCTATGGATGAACATGTTGATCACATGCGTGCTATTTTTAATGCTTTACGAGATCCACGTTTATTTGGTAACCTTGAGAAGTGCACATTTTGCACCGATCGAGTGTCGTTTCTTGGTTATGTTGTGACTCCACAGGGAATTGAGGTTGATCAAGCCAAGGTAGAAGCGATACATGGATGGCCTATGCCAAAGACTATCACACAGGTGCGGAGTTTCCTAGGACTTGCCTGGCTTCTATCGCCGTTTTGTGAAGGACTTTAGTACCATTGCTGCACCTTTGAATGAGCTTACGAAGAAGGGAGTGCATTTTAGTTGGGGCAAAGTACAAGAGCACTCTTTCAACGTGCTGAAAGATAAGTTGACACATGCACCTCTCCTCCAACTTCCTGATTTTAATAAGACTTTTGAGCTTGAATGTGATGCTAGTGGAATTGGATTGGGTGGTGTTTTGTTACAAGAAGGCAAACATGTTGCATATTTTAGTGAAAAATTGAGTGGATCTGTTCTAAATTATTCTACTTATGATAAGGAATCATATGCTCTTGTGCGAACATTAGAAACATGGCAGCATTATTTGTGGCCCAAAGAGTTTGTTATTCATTCTGATCATGAATCTTTGAAACATATTCGTAGTCAAGGAAAACTGAACCGTAGACATGCTAAGTGGGTTGAATTTATTGAATCTTTTCCTTATGTTATTAAGCACAAGAAAGGAAAAGAGAATATCATTGTTGACGCTTTGTCTAGGAGATATACTTTGCTGAATCAACTTGACTACAAAATCTTTGGATTAGAGACGATTAAAGACCAATATGTTCATGATGCTGATTTTAAAGATGTGTTGCTGCATTGAAAAGATGGGAAAGGATGGAACAAATATATCGTTAGTGATGGGTTTGTGTTTAGAGCTAACAAGCTATGCATTCCAGCTAGCTCTGTTCGTTTGTTGTTTTTACAGGAAGCACATGGAGGTGGCTTAATGGGACATTTTGGAGCAAAGAAAATGGAGGACATACTTGCTGGTCATTTCTTTTGGCCCAAGATGAGAAGAGATGTGGCGAGATTGGTTGCTCGTTGCACGACATGTCAAAAGGCAAAGTCACGGTTAAATCCACACGGTTTGTATTTGCCACTACCCGTTCCTAGTGCTCCTTGGGAAGATATTTCTATGGATTTTGTGCTGGGATCGCCTAGGACTAGGAAGGGACGTGATAGTGTGGTTGTGGTTGTTGATAGATTTTCTAAGATGGCACACTTCATACCATGTCATAAAACTGACGATGCTACTCATATTGCTGATTTGTTCTTTCGTGAAATTGTTCGCTTGCATGGTGTGCCCAACACAATCGTTTCTGATCGTGATGCTAAATTTCTTAGTCATTTTGGAGGACTTTGTGGGCAAAATTAGGGACTAAGCTTTTATTTTCTACTACATGTCATCCCCAAACTGATGGTCAAACTGAAGTTGTGAATAGAACTTTGTCTACTATGTTAAGGGATGTTCTAAAGAAGAATATTAAGATGTGGGAGGACTATTTGCCTCATGTTGAATTTGCTTATAATCGATCATTGCATTCTACTACAAAGATGTGCCCATTTCAGATTGTATATAGTTTGTTGTCTCGTGCTCCTATTGATTTAATGCCTTTGCCATCTTCTGAAAAACTAAATTTTGATGCTACTAGGCGTGCTGAATTGATGTTAAAACTGCATGAAACTACTAAAGAAAACATAGAGCGTATGAATGCTAGATATAAGTTTGCTAGTGATAAAGGTAGAAAGGAATTAAATTTTGAACCTGGAGATTTAGTTTGGTTGCATTTGAGAAAGGAAAGGTTTCCCGAATTGCGAAAATCTAAATTGTTGCCTCGAGCCGATGGACCGTTTAAAGTGCTAGAGAAAATTAACGACAATGCATATAGGCTAGATCTGCCTACAGACTTTGGGGTTAGCCCCACGTTTAACATTGCAGATTTAAAGCCCTACATGGGAGAGGAAGTTGAGCTTGAGTCGAGGACGACTCAAATGCAAGAAGGGGAGAATGGTGAAGACATCCACACTACTGATACATCTATGCCAATACAAGTACCAATTTCTGGTCCCATTGCGCTCGTGCTCGTCAACTCAACCATCAAGTGATTACACTCTTGAGTTCATGTCCATCATATTTAGACCATGGAGACCCGTGCACTCTTGTTTTTCTTAGGAACTAGGGAGAAGACCGAAAGGGAAAAGGATTTGAACATGCTCGATTCGGACTGCATAAGAACACCAACTTGTGATGGTCACCACGGTCACATGCGAGCTCGGATTGGAATGTTCAAGCACAACATGGAAAGCTTATCAAGTCTACTTTCATATGGATCTAGAATTATAGTCATATCTGTTCTGAGGCCGTCGTAATCATTGTTTCCTTACCGAGACATTTCCTGCCTTTTCTGCCTATGGTGCTGCGTCACCCTATTTTGGCCCAATGGGTCGTGTATCAAGTTGGGTCCATTAGGGACGCATCCTAGGGTTGCAGCACGACCCTAATACCCTTGTGGTCGTCCTCCCACCAAGAACAGCGGGTTTTGTTTAGATCAAGTTTAGCTCTCGCTACTTGCTTGTAAGCCTGCGTGCTGGTTCAGCCGCCCATCTTCTTGTCTTCGGAACCCCACCATATTGGAGTTTGATTTTGAAACCTGCAATTTACATCAGGTAATTCAGTACTTGTTCTACGTGTTCTTGCTAGTTCTTCGATTGCTTGCAGGATGAGTGCCCTAGTGGCCAGGGTCTCACGCTCCATAAGATCGTGACAGCCATAGGAGGTGGTGTATTGGTTGCTAAAGCGCAGCGTCTTTGGAAGGTTGTAGTCGGGCCATGAACGTCGTCTCCTCCACCAATCGAGTTATTCCACACCATCTCATCGAAAGATCGGGCATTCACCCAACGGATGCACATCAGTACCTGAAATACCCCCGAGGGTCTTTGGTATATGGAGGAAACGATGAAGATGACTTCCTCTACTGTCTACCAGACAGCAAGGAGATAAATGTCTGTCGATAGATGATGGACAACATGGGATATCAGAAGCTTGAGCTTGGCCTATCTACAATGACGAAGGACCAACTTGCAGACAGCCTTGCTTATAACAGCTTGAAAGTTTGTATATTTTTATTTCTGCATTTATTGATTTTTGTTAGGCGAGCTTCTGGCAAACGATTTGTGGTAATACTTATTAATATTTGTATATTTTTTGTTTGTCAAGGTTTTATCCTCAGCAAAGCTTTGAAAGCCAAGAAGGATGCAGAAGACGAAAGCACTAAGATAGCTTTTGGAAACCTTCATTCAGAAGTTATAAAGCTTAGGAATGAAGCTCTCGAGAAGGATAAAATCCTACTCTCCTTGGTTGAGAGGTTAAAATCTAGCGAAGCTAGGCTGTCTAGCCTTTTTGAAGCAAATCAAAAAATCTATTCAGGTGGGATTGCACAGATCCGAAGAGCAAGGATTGGAGAAGAAGCTCGATGAAGTAACTGAAAATATCAATGTGGAACAAACAAAACGTGAGATATCTAATATGGAAAGATTAAGAGTTCAGAAAAATGTCGAGGAGCTTTGTCAGGCTAAAGAGGAATGATACAAGGTTGTTATGGAATGTTGTAATAATTTGAAAATTAGTTTTGCTAAGGTTGGCGCATTCTCTTCGAAACAGAACTTTATCCGTGGTGATCCTGACAGGGTTATCCAGTGGATTAGCGGTGAAGCCAAAGCTTTAGATGAGATTCTTAGCGATAGAGGAGACTTCTATGCCTTCGCCAGCACCCGAGGAGCCATCTCACTCCTCGAGAAAACTAGCTACGAGCATGCAAAAGTTGTAATTCAGCCATAATTCTCGGTTTAAGCTAGTGATATTAAGAACCCTTTAGCCGAAGCCACTGTGCTGAGCAAAGAATTTTATTTCAAAGTCTGGTTGAAAGGTGGCCGAGAGATAACCGACGTCGCTATTACAAAAAATGAGAAGGAGTCTCATACTGCCTTGGAAGGGGCAAGTAAAGCTGAAGAAGCTACAGAGCATGAAAGACTTATTGGTATATTTGTTGTGATTTAGCTTCATAAATTGTTTTAGCTTCAGAACTAACAAACACTTACTATGGTGGAGCCGAACTTTCTCACCCTCTGGAGCCGTATGACCCTGAAGCCGATCCATCTCTGAAGGGGGCTCTTGAAGTAATCAGAATAGCTAACGAAGCTGTTGATGAAGCTATGAATAGGCTTCTAAATGAAGCCGCTGATGAAGTCCTAAAATCAGATGATTAGTGTTGGGTGCCTTCGACTTCAGAAGGTCCTCAAAAACGTGATTTAACGATGTTTCTGGAGTATAATACAAGAACAGGTACCTTCGGACTTGGACCCTTCGGACTTGAGTCAAAATCACAATGTGAAGAAGCACAAGGGAAACGAAGGGTGGAACAGAGCCGAAGCTGTGCGCAAGGGAGCTTCAGCATGATGACAGAAAAAAGGAAACCAACTTAAAGGGGAAAAGGCTATCTAGGCCCCGATGAATTACTATGGAGTTATTAGCAAATGTAAAGGGCCTGGATGTAATTTTACATGGGCTGCGTCCCGTGCCTATAAATAGATGAACAGTACTCCCGTACTGTTCACGCTGACTGGGAATTTGCTTTTGCGTCATGCTTGTACTTTTACCTTCTTTCAAGCCGAAGGTATTTTTGTAACTTGTTATTATTTTTATTTTTCCTTAATAATAAAATAAGAATGATTTGATGATAATAAATAATTGTTGGTATTGTCTTTTACATCCCATATGTTTATTTCCTCGTTTATATGTTGCTTTGACAAAGGTACGTCCTTTGCAAACTTCGTCCGAAAATCATTATCTCTCAAAGGGATATAATGCTTCGTAGGACGAAGGACTTTAACATTTAACATTCTCTGTGTTGCCTTGTTCTTAACTCATAGCATTTGAGAACAAGTCTCCAACATTGGCGCTCACCTCCGGTGAACCCTTTCCGACCACTTTCGACAAGCATTAACCTTCGTCATGCCGCCAAAGAAAGCTTCAGCAACAGGGGCTGCCGCTCTGTAGCCGTTGGACCCGAACCAGGAGACCCTTTCTCTTCGGGAGGCCCGAAGCCAGAAGATGAAGGCCACCAGTCCAGCGCCTCAGGAGGACGACTTGGACCAAGAAATCAGGAATATGGAGATGCTTCATCAGCAAGTGCAACGAAAGAAGGAAAAGATGGCTCGGCTAGCTGACCTGCAAAGGTAGATAGACGAAGCCTCTGAAGAAGTTCATCATCTTGCTCAGGATGAGCAAAACCGAAGGCCCCAGCACAGAGAGCTTCACCAAGAGGGCTTCGTCAACGAAGATGACTGGTATGAGGACTTCCACCATGGAAATTTTTGTCTTTGACGATGCTTCTCCTCTGTCAGCTGAACTGCAGGCTACACCTTGGCCTCCGTCTTACAAACCACCTCAGCTCCCCATGTATGATGGACACTCAGATCCGAAGCAATTTTTGATGAGCTACGAAGCAACCATATCTTCATATGGTGGAAATACTGCAGTCATGGCGAAATCCTTTGTCATGGCAGTCAAAAATGTTGCTCAAATCTGGTACTCCTCTCTTCAGCCAGGAACAATCACATCATGGCAAAAGCTGAAGGACATGCTTATCACCAGTTTCCAAGGGTTTCAGACGAAGCCAGTCACTTCTCAAGCTTTGTTCCAGTGCACCCAGGATCACGAAGAATACCTTCAGGCGTATGTCCGAAGGTTCTTACGACTGAGGGCACATGCGCCAATGGTGCCCAATGAAATTGTCATTAAGGCCATGATTAAGGGGCTTCGGCCAGGACCTACAGCCCAATACTTTGCCAGGAAGACCCTTAGACCCTGGAGAAACTGCTTCAGAAGATGAATGAATACATCTGAGCTGATAATGACTTTCGACAGAGAAGGGAGGAAGCTTACAGATTCTCCGAAATGACCAGGGGCTTTGGAGGGAGAGTCCATCCTAGGCACGTCAGATCAATTCATTCCACTCAGAATGACGACAGAGGAAGTTAGCAACAGAGGCCACAATATTCCTCCCAGGATTCGGGGCAGCAACAGAGCTATCCTCGACCCACAGCTCCAAGGGGAAGAGGCGCCAAGGGCTTCAGAGGAAGGTTTGGGGATCAGCCCAAAAAATTTATTGCCTATTCTACGGTGAGGACAAGGGCCATACTACCAGGATGTGCCATGTCACCATCCAGAAACAGAAAGAGATAGCAGAAGCTGCAGCACAGTAGAGCCATCCGAAGCAAGTTATGCATACTGCTTCGTACCACTCACCGTACATTCCAGAATATGTGGGTAACCATTCTGCAGCTTTTGTTGCTTCGGCAAGTCAACCTCAAGCATCTTGGCAACAGCTTCCACCTCCACCACCAATACAACGAGGCCAGCAGCCAGAAGGGAGCCAGCACACTCATCAACAACGAGACTTCAGAGAGGAGTCCGAAGCTCGCACAGTAAACAGTACTGTACCAGAGTCAAAGCACATCTACTAGAAGATATCCTGCTGCTAAAATAGTTCTTGCATTTGTTACCATTTTTCTTTTTAATAAGGAACAATCATTGAAAGCCTAAGTTTTTCTTGTCATTTTCAATTTCTTGTAACAGCTTCGTTTTTGTCATAGTGAAAATATATCTTATACACAGATATACGGAATCCAAAAAGTTGCCGAAGCATGAAAACTCTTTCTTAAGAGCTCGTGGATACAGAAAGTATCTCCGAAGTTACAAAAAGTCGTTTTAAGAAACGCAGTGTAAGTTTTTGTCGGGGCGACAAAAGTCGTTCTTAAGGGAACACAGCATAAGTTTTCTGCTCAAAAGTCGTTCCAAAGGGAATGCAGAGCTTACAGCGAAAAATAAACGCTGATACCGCTAAAGTAAAAGGCGAAGAAGCTCCTAAGGGAGGCTTACAGCGAAAAATAAACACTGATACCGCCGAAGTAAAAGGCGAAGAAGCTCCTAAGGGAGGCTTATAGCGAAAAGTCAACGCTGATACACCGAAAAATAAATGGTGAAGCCGAAAAATAAACGGCAAAGAGACTGTGTTCTACTGTGGGAATGTGTGTGTATCTTTGGCACAAATATCATTTTGCATATCATAGCATCATCACATCATTCGCATAACATGACATCATACATCATATCGCATCAATGGCACAAGAAGGGAATACAATGTTAACCTTCGGAAATTGTTTCGAAGAAATTGTGCTAAGGCACAAAATAAAGTTTGAAGAAGTGCAGT
Organism: Zea luxurians; assembly: GCA_029449295.1. Classification (NCBI taxonomy): domain Eukaryota; kingdom Viridiplantae; phylum Streptophyta; class Magnoliopsida; order Poales; family Poaceae; genus Zea; species Zea luxurians. The sequence continues at coordinate 1,945,085 of JAOPSE010000005.1, read as the reverse complement.
TTCGTCAACTTTAGTATCAGAGGAAATCTATTGCTTACGAAGCATAATATTTTCACGGATATGGATATTCTTCACGAAGCATGAAAAGAAGGGAAGGTGTTTTTTTTCGCCAAAGGCTCAAAAACGGTATGTATGTAAAGTTTCATGCATCGTAAAGAACTGAATTACATACAACTTATATATTACTTTCAAAACTATAGAATATTACACACTTTGTTCAGCAAACATTACATCAGTATTCCGAATGTTTTTACAACAATAGCTATTCTTCTTTTAAAACTACTTCCGCAGCTTCATTTAGTAGTTGAGTTACAACTTTGTCCATAACAACTTCGGCCATCTTAATAATTTCATCTTCATTTTTTGCTTCAGGGTCGGCTTGTGACTTGAAGGGCTCCGGGGGAGGTGATAATTCGGGTGCGGTATAAAACATGAATAAGTTCGAAGTCGCAAGAATAAAACATAAAGTCAAAACCAATTAGACAATACCTATCCGCCTTTCAAGTTCTGCAGTTTTTTCAACTGCCTTTGCTGCTTCTCTAGCATCGTGGGTATCTTTTTCACTTTTCTTTATAATTTCGTGAGCCATCTCTCGGCCACCATTTTCCCAGATGTCGGTAAAAAACTTTCCGCCAATCAAGCTTGCCTCGGTCGAAGGGTCTTTTGTATCTTCAATAGAAAACGCAGCTTCGGTTTGGGCCAGAATCTTCACATGCTCGCATCCTGCCTTCTCTAAGATGGCCGCAATTCCCCTGGCACCTGAAAAGGCGCAGACATCTCCGCGGCCACTCAAAACTTCCTCAAAGGCTTCGGCTTCGCCCTTGATCCATTCGATTGGACCTTCGGGATCGCCTACTGCAAAGTTGTCCTCATTTGAGTATGCGCCAATATTGGGGAAGCTGGTTTTTATCTTTTGTACACATGCCATAGATTTTTCATAGCATCTTTCTTTTGAAGAACGAAGCTCCACAACTGTTTTTCCCAGTGATTTTTCCAGTATTCACTGGCGTCTCGGTCAGCTTCGGCAACTGCACATTTTAATTTTTCTTCTGCCAGCTGTTTCCGAAGATCTTCAATTTCGCTCTTATGGGTGTCAGCTTGGGCTTTCGAAGTAGCCTCGTCTTCTTTTATGTTGTTTATCAATGAGTTTAATATTTTGTCTTTTTCAAGACCTTCATTCCTTAGCTCAATTACTTCGAAATGAAGGTTATTCAAGGCCATGGTATATCCCTCGTCTTCAGCGCTTTTTTGCGCCCTGAGGGCGTTGCTAAGAATAAGGCCCTGCAAAAGAAGTGTGGTATTAAGTATAAGCAAACGAAAAAATCTTGTTTTTAAGCACAAAATCTTATTCTCTCACCTTTAAGTTGTTGTACGCTAAGCTGTTGGCCAATTCATCTTTTGATAACACTGAGAGCTCGTCTTCTAGCAACGGGAATCCGAAGCTTCTTCCCATCTCCCGGCAGACAGAGATCTCCTTGCTGTCTGGGAGACAATATAAGAAGTCTTCTTCTCCGCTGCCATTGAAAATCAATGCCCCCTTCGGATATTTCAATTTTTGGGCATAGAACTGAGCCTCTTGCTTTTCTTTTTCAGTCAACTTTTTCCCCGAAGCATGTCGTAAAATATAATTGAGAGCTTCGGAAAATGCTTCAGGGGTGGCAGTGGTAGTTTCTTCAGCCAAAATTTGTTCTGCCGCTTCTGTTTCTTTTTCTATGGTTTCCAAGGATTTCATCTTGGCAGGCTCTGAAGGCCCAGCTTCAGTCTCAGCTTGGTGCTTTGTAGCTTCGGCCTCAGAGGCTGTTGTCTCAATTTGCACTTTGGGAACTTCGGCAATTTTTTTTGGGGAAGTGCTTGAAGACTTTATTGTCTCCAATACATCCAGAACATTAACCATCCTTCTTTTTTTGGGGTCATTGCTGGACCTTTTTGGGTTTTTGGTACTTCAACTTCTGCCGAAGGACTTAAAATTTCTGATGTTTTTGTCCCTTTAGCTCTCGGCTCTCCAATTTTTCCGGCCTTCGGCGTTGCAGCCGGCTCGTCATTCTTCTGGGTAAGAGCAGGTCCTTTGGCTTCAGTAGCCATAGAGGTCTCACCACCAAATTCGGGCACAAAGGCCGGTTCGATGAAGCGTGGTCGGTGAGTAAGGACCTTCACCCTTTTCCTCTTTGGCGCGGCCTCACTTAGAGCAACTGAAGCATCACCTTTTCCAGAAGTTGCGCTTTTTCTCTTTTGCCCTTTCAGCGGGTAGCGGTAATCAGGGTACATAAACCCAATAGCATCGAAAACTCTATTCAACCTCTTCTTCTTCCAGCCTCCGAAGGTCACAGACAGCGCGTTATCTTCTGCCTTTGAATATGGTCCAAGCAGTTCATCGCTTGTAGCTTCGATGCACTTCAGCCAATCATCATCTGGCTCAATAAACTTACCCTCGTATCTGAAGGTGTATTTCAACCTAACCAGTCCGCCTTCATCAGACTTACTGATAGTTTCCTTTGGCATTTCCCATTGCTCTACAAACGGCCACACTCTGAAGGCTATGTGCTCCTAGACTAAATCCCTCGTCCCGATGAAACAACAGACTATGCCGAATGCCTTTTGGCATTCTTCGGCTGCTTCATCAATTTCCACCTTCAGTTTCCGAAGGCTGAAGCGCTGCCAGATAGGATGCATGATAATATCTTTAATGTCCTCTCGTGCCTTTAAATCATTTTTTACGTAAAACCATTCCTTCATCCAGTCCCCAGGCCATCTTTTCCTGAAGGTTGGCACGGGGCAGCTCGAGCCAGAATGAGCGACGAAGCTATAGCAGCCAAAGTTGTTATGATATTGCTCTTTGCCCTAGTGTTTTGTCTCATAAAGCAGTTTGTGCATACTATAGAAACTTTTTGCATTTGGCTCCAAGCCCTGGCTCCTCACGGCCTAGACGAAGATTCCCATTCTTATAATCGCTTCGGGAGTAATTTGATGAAGGTAAACCTGATAGATCTTTAAAACCACAATCACAAATTTGCTTAAGGGGAACCAAAGCCTAGCTTTAAAAAAGCTTCGTAAGATCACAACTTCATTCTCTTCGGGAGTAGGCACAGTCCTCTCTCCGTCATCGGCCCTCACAGTAGACATGTCTCGAAAATATCTTCCCCTCATGTTATCGAGATGACTCTGTTTAATACTCGACTTTCCGAAGACTGTGTGACTGGGTCGCCACGGTCGATCTTCGGAGTCTTCACCTCCACTTTCTATATCATAGCTGTCACTTTCACCAGTATCTTCAGATAAATCTTCTAAAATCTCCCTAGTGATCTTCTCTATGTTCGTCTTTACTATCGATTCAAGAAACCCAAGATTCTTCTCTTCAGAAAGGCTCAGCTTTGTTTCGGCGACAGCTTTGTTATCTTGAGACATTTTTAGAAATATTGAAAATGTGCTCTTAAGGCCGAAGCTAAAAAATCTAAAAAGCCAGGCAAGCGTTGGTGTGCAAGAGCTAAAAATTGAGAAAGCAAGAGCAGATGGCAAGAAAGCGTGCCAAATGTGCTCGCAGTGCACTCTTATTTATACGCCTAGTGCGTTGCAAGTAGGAGTGGCCCCGCTTGTCATCCAGTGCGTTGCAAGTGGGAGGGCCCCGCTTGTCATTGACTGTTGCTATTCTAGCAAAGAGAAGGTGTTTTTTCGGACCTTCGGCTTAAGGCCTTCGTCCATATCGCAATCTGAATTTATCATTCTAACAAATTAATATTGTGAGGGGCTACTATTGGGGGCCTTCGACTTCCGAAGGTCCTCAAAAACGTGATTTAACGATGTTTCTGGAGTATAATACATGAAGAAGCAATGTGAAGAAGCACAAGGGAAACGAAGGATGGAACAGAGCCGAAGCTGTGCGCAAGGGAGCTTCGGCATGATGATAGAAAAAAGGAAACCGACTTAAAGGGGAAAAGGCTATCTAGACCCTGATGAATTACTATGGAGTTATTAGCAAATGTAAAGGGCCTGGATGTAATTTTACATGGGCTGCGTCCCGTGCCTATAAATAGATGAACAGTACTCCCGTACTGTTCACGCTGACTGGGAATTTGCTTTTGCGTCACGCTTGTACTTTTACCTTCTTTCAAGCCGAAGGTATTTTTGTAACTTGTTATTATTTTTATTTTTCCTTAATAATAAAATAATAATGATTTGATGATAATAAATAACTGTTGGTATTTGTTTTACATCCCATATGTTTATTTCCTCGTTTATATGTTGCTTTGACGAAGGTACGTCCTTCGCAATCTTCGTCCGAAAATCATTATCTCTCCAAGGGATATAATGCTTCGTAGGATGAAGGACTTTAACATTTAACATTCTCTGTGTTGCCTTGTTCTTAACTCATAGCATTTGAGAACAAGTCCCCAACAATTAGACCTTGTTTATTTGAACAGTATAATTTTTGTATGTGGTTTCCTTTTGTAAGAAACAATTATCAATTATATGTATATTCAATAATGTAATATATTTCTTTGTGGAGTGTGAAACCTTGGTAAGTACCATTTTGAGCCGCAAGCGAAAAAACACCTTCCCTTCTTTACACGCTTCATAAAGAAAAAAATTCCCTTTTATGTCGAAGCAACTTATTGGACTCGAAGGTCCTATCGTAGATCTTGCATAAGAGTATCGAAGGCATAGATCTTGTATAAAAAATTCCGCTGCCGAAGGCATAGATCTTGCATTTTTGATACGTCCTTTCACAACTATTTGCCGAAGATAGACTTAATCCTTATGGGTTAGCCAGTATGTTTGAAGGACCAATTTCCCTTTTTTCCGCAGTTTCGGATGATGCAAGATGATGAATGATGCGATGCTATGCAGTATGATATGATGAAATGATGCAACTGATGTTAATGCTCGAATGCTTCATAAAAGTAAGACTGCTTTCCCTTAGGAACGACTTTGGAGTCTCTTCACCTTTTACTTGGGTGGCATTTTAGCTCTGCCTCCCCATAGGAATGACTTTGGAGCTAAGCTCTACATCCCCTTAGGACGACTTTGGAGCTTCTTCACCTTTTACTTAGGTGGCCTTTTAGCTCTGCATCCCCGTAGGGACGACTTTGGAGCTAAGCTCTACATCCCCTTAGGAACGACTTTGGAGCTTCTTCACCTTTTACTTAGGTGTCATTTTAGCTATGCATCCCCGTAGGAACAACTTTGGAGCTTCTTGACTTTTTCTGTTACACTCGATGGTGTAACCCCAGATTTATTACAACAGGCCGAAGGTTGTACCTTCTTATATTGTCTTCGGGTAAAAACATAAAAGCAAGAGAAACAAAGATTACATTGAGTATGTATGATTTTTTTATTGAGCCCCTGTATTACTTCAGGAAATGTGTCTCGACTTTGGTACAGTGTTGTTGACTGTCCGAGCTTCAGACTCTTCGTGTGCATCACGTTGTTGTTGTACCTAACTGTGCCCTTCTGGCTATTGGTTGTGAGATGAGTTTGGAGCCATGAGTGGTGGTGGTGGTGGTAACGGGGCCCATGCAGCTTGTGAGTGGCTTGCCGAAGCAACTGATGTCGTGGGTTGTTGGTTGCCCACATACTCGGTGATGTATAGGGAATAGCACGAAGTAGTATGCAGGACCTGCTTTGGCTGATTCTGCATGCTTTGGCCTCAGCTTTTTCTTTTTACTTCTGTATCGTGACTTGGCAAGTCGTTGTTGTGTGCCCCTTATCTTCTCCACAGAATAGGCAAAACAACCTTCTTGGTTGGGAGCTGAATCTTCCACCAAAGCTTCTACCTCCTATGCCTCTTGGAGCTGGTGGCCTGAAGGAGCTTTGTTGTGTCCCTGATGATTGAGAGCTGTGCTGATGCCCTTGAGTATGATTTCCCCTATCATCGCTTGAGCTAGGATTATGGATCATCTTGACATGCCTGGGGTGGAGTCTTCCAACGAAGCCCCTGGTCATCTCGGAGTATCTATAGGCTTCTTCCCTTCTCTGCTCAAAGTCATTGTCATCCCTAATGTACTCGTCCATCTTTTGCAGAAGCTTCTCCAAAGTTTGTGGGGGCTTCCTGGAAAAATACTGCATTGTTGGTCCTGGTCGTAGCCCCTTGATCATAGACTCAATAACAATCTCATTTGGCACCATTGGCGCCTGAGCTCTGAGACGCAAAAACCTTTAGACATACGCCTACAGGTATTCCTCATGGTCCTGTGTGCATTGGAATAGAGCTTGAGTAGTCACTAGCTTCGTCTGGAAACCCTGGAAACTAGTTACCAGCATGTCCTTTAGCTTCTGCCATGATGTGATTATTCCTAGCCGAAGGGGAGAATACCACGTATGAGCCACACTCTTGACTGCAATGACGAAGGACTTCGCCATGGCGGCAGTGTTGCCACCATATGATATGGTCGCCTCGTAGCTCATAAGGAACTGCTTCGGGGCGGAATGCTCGTCGTACATGGGGATTTGTGGTGGTTTTTAGGATGGTTGCCATGGGGTAGCCTACAACTCTGCTGCTAGAGGAGAAGCACCATCAAAAGCAAAGTTACCATGATGGAAATCATCATACCATACATCATCATAGCTTGGGCTTTCTTGATGAAGCTCTCTCTGCTGTGGCCTTCGTCCTTGCTCGTCTTGCGTGATATGGTGCATCTCTTCGGCAGCTTCATCAATCTTCTTCTGAAGTTCAGCTAGACGAAGCATTTTCTCTCTCTTTCTCTCCACTTGTTGGTGGATGGCCTCTAGGTCTCAGATCTCTTGGTCTAGCTCCTTTTCTTGTGGTGTTGGGCCCATGGCCTTCCTTTTCTGGTTTCGGGCTTCTCTCAGAGGGAGCCCTTCTTGGTTGATGTCCAGTGGTGCAAGGGCAACCCCTGGCGGTATTGCCTTCTTCGGCGGCATGACGAAGATGGTTGCTCGAGCTATTATCGAAGGTGGTCTTTTGAGTTCACTGGAGGTGGGCGCCAATGTTGGTCACTTGTTCTCAAATGTTGTGAATCAAGAACAAGGCAACACAATTGTTAAAGATTAAGGACCTTCGTCCTCTGAAGCATTATCTCCTTTCAGGTATAATGATCTTTAGATGAAGGTCATGAAGGACACAACTTCATCATTTATCAGAATAATAATCCATAGAAATAATATGTTATATATTCATTCACTTATTTATTTATGAATCTAATTTTTGATATATACATTCATGAACTTTAACAAAACTTATATTACATTGATACCTTTGACTTGATCAAAGGTGGCGACGGGAAAGCAAGTACAAATCAGCGTGAACAATACGGGGGTACTGTTCACCTATTTATAGGCACGAGATGCAGCTCGAGTAAAAATACATTTTTGACCTTAACATGTACTCATAATTGTGACATAAATCATTAGGGACTAACTAGTCTTTTTCTCTTTGGTTCAGCATCATGCTTGAACTTCGTCGCCACTTTAAGCCGAAGTTGTTGCTCTTCGGCTATAGCTTCGGTATTCATCGTCGTCATTTTCGGGCAAAGCCTTCGTCTTAAGGTCCTTCAGCGGAGAAGAAGACTCCCATCATGAACCTTTACAACGAAGCTCCAGCATTGTTCAGTAGTACGCTAGAAACAAATGGTTAGCTGTGTTTTTGAGGACCTTCAGAGGAGGAAGGCCCCCAACATGGTGGTTTTCTAAGAGGATTAGAAAGCATTTGAGTATTTGAAATACGAGAATTTCGAGAGTAATTAAACAGAGTGCGATTTAATTTAGATTTGATCATTGTATGTGTTGGGGGTATGCTTCGTAGCCGAAGATCCTGAAGAAAGAAACACCTTCAGCGGATCTTCCCAATAGCAATGCCGAAGCTATCACCTATAAAGCTTCGACATAGTGACATGTCTCAAGACGAAGGAGTGAACCGACCTAAAGATGAAATGACCAATAAACCCATGATAGTTTGTGTCATGATTGTAATCGATTGTGAAGGGCATAAATATAATTTCACATAGGCTGCGCCCTGTGCCTATAAATAGATGAACAGTACCCATGTACTGTTCACGCTATCTTGTAATCGCTCACACGCAACACTTGGATTTTTGGCCTTCTATCAAGCCGAAGGTATAAATGTAATTAAATATTGTATTTAAATATCCAAGTTTGTATAATGATAATATATAAATGATATTATTATGTGCTTATTTGTGTTTATCTTTCATGTTTTATATGTTTCATCTTTCATTACCCTACAATCGTAATGATGAAGGTACGTCCTTCATGACCTTCGTCCGAAGATCGTTATGAAATAATGCTTCGAAGGACGAAGGACATTAACATTTAATATTTCGTGTTGCCTTGTTCTTGATTCTTAGCATTTGAGAACAAGTCCCCAACAGTTTGTTCATCATGTCCAGAATTGGTTTCCTCTTCACACGAAGGAGATGGCAATGTAGAAGAGTCCTCCTTGTAGTAGACGATCTTCTTGATGCGCTTTTCTTGCCCTCCTTTTTTTCCAAGTCGACAAGCTTCTCACCATTAGACTTGATGGGATCTTGTCCTTGTTGTGGTTGTCAGCCACCTTCCCATCCCCTTTAGGATCTTGTTCCGTCATCACTTCAAGCGGTCAAGCTCAACAAGAAGTGCTTGGCTTCGATACCAATTGATAGTCACCGAGAGGGAGATTAATATGTGACACATGAAAAATCACAACTTAAACACAAACTTGGATCACAAAAAAAAAAGTTAGTGCAAACTAGATTCAAAAGAGTGAGAAGAAGGAGAAAAGTTCTTTCACTTGATTGGTCTCACAATATTGCAAGTGAACTTGAGAACTTAGAAAGAGAGGAAGGATAAAGCACAAAGAGTAAAGCTGAGAGCACCTAGAGGGGGGGTGAATAGGTAATCCTGGGAAACTTAAAACTTAACACCACAAACTTAACTAAGAATTAGAACAATGAAATCAAGTGAGTAGAGAGGAGAGCTCTTGTGAAGCACAATAGACACAATAAGGACAAGCACAAGAGACACGAGGATTTATCCCGTGGTTTGGCCAAGTACAAAACTTGCCTACTCCACGTTGTGGCGTCCCAACGGACGAGAGTTGCACTCAACTCCTCTCAAGTGATCCAATGATCAACTTGAATACCACGGTGTTCTTCTTTACTTTACTCTTTCCCGTTTACGAGGAATCTCCACAACTTGGAGTCTCTCGCCCTTACAATAAGAATCACAATGAAGCACTAGAGTAAGGGAGGGAAACAAACACACTCAAATCCACAGCAAATACGCACACACAAGACCAAGACTTGAGCTCAAGACAATATCTCGAGGTTCTCACTAGAACGGAGCTCAAATCACTAAGAATATCGAACAAGTGCGCAAGAATGAAGTCTGAGTGATCAACAATGCTCAAGGAATGCTTGGTGTCTTCCTCCATGCACCTAGGGGTCCCTTTTATAGCCCCAAGGCAGCTAGGAGCCGTTGAGAACATTCCAGGCAGACAATTCTTGCCTTCTGTCGCCTGGCGCACCGGACAGTCCGGTGCACCACCAGACACTGTCCGGTGCGGATTTCTTTCCTTCTTTGGCGAAGCCGACCGTTGGAGATTCAGAGCCGTTGGCACACCGGACACTGTCCGGTGCACACCGGACAGTCCGGTGCCCCGTTCTGACCGTTGGCTCTGCCACGCGTCGCGCGCGGATTACGCGACCGACCGTTGGCCCGGCCGACTGTTGGCTCACCGGATAGTCCGGTGCACACCGGACAGTCCGGTGAATTATAGACGTACGCCGCTGTTGAAGTCCCGAGAGCAGCCAGTTCGCAGATGCCAGCCTGGCGCACCAGACACTGTCCGATGCACCACCGGACAGTCCGGTGTACCCAGACTGAGCAGACTTTTGGCTGCTTCGAGCCAAGCTTTTCCAATTGAATTTTCTCTGATTCTAGCACTTAGACAAACATGTTAGTACACAAAAACCAATGTACTAAGTCTAGAATCATACCTTCATATTGATTTGCACCTTATCCACAATTTGGCATAGTTTATCACTTAAGCACTTGTGTTGGACACTCAATCACCAAAATACTTAGAAATGGCCCAAGGGCACATTTCCCTTTCAATCTCCCCCTTTTTGGTGATTTATGCCAACACAACAAAAAGCAACTAAAAGAAGTGCAACATCAATGCAAATGAAAACTCAAATTTGTTTTGATTCAAATTTGGCATATTTGGATCATTCTTTGCCACCACTTGGTTTGTTTTTGCAAATTAGACTCAATTTCCTATCTCTAATTCAAACACACTTGTTGAGACATAAAGAGAGTTATTCCAATAGAAATTGATCACTGATTCAAAAACTCCCCCTATTTCCCATAATCAACCATTCTTCCCACAAGAGACCAAATTTTGACAAAAGAGACAATAAGAGAGTTTTGTCAAACCAAAAGCTCTATTCTACTATTTTCAAAATTCTCAAGTGGTAGTTGATCCATTTATTGCTTTGGCCCTTTAATTTCTCCCCTTTGGCATCAAGCACCAAAACGGGATCATTTTTGGCCCATTAACCCCATTGCCTCACCAAAATCTTCAACTAAGAGTAAAAAGGCAATAAGAGTACAAAGATGAACTTGGAATCAGTTACTCTTTCATCGGAGTGCAATGGAAGTCTTGCATGGTCCAAGTCCACCTTTTCCCTTTCAAACCTCCTTTGAGACTAAATTAAGCAAACTCAAGCACACAGTTAGTCTCAAAGGGTCAAGTTGTAGCACATCTCCCCCTAAATATGTGCATCACTTGCAAATGGACTTGTTAGGTCCGGGAAGTGCTTGTACAACTTGAGCACCATAAATAAACAACAAAATGCATTAAGGAACATGATCAAGGCATAAAACACATGTATGCTATAAATCAATCCAGGTTCCGCGAATCTAAGACATTTAGCTCACTATGCAGCTTGCAAAAGGTCGACTCATCTAGAGGCTTGGTAAAGATATCGGCTAGCTGGTTCTCGGTGCTAACATAAAACACTTCGACATCTCCCTTTTGCTGGTGGTCTCTCAAAAAGTGATGCCGGATGTCTATGTGCTTTGTGCGGCTGTGTTCAACAGGATTATCCGCCATGCGGATAGCACTCTCATTACATAGGAGTGGAACTTTGCTCAGATTGTAGCCAAAGTCTCGGAGGGTTTGCCTCATCCAAAGTAGTTGCGCGCAACACTGTCCTTCGGCAACATACTCGGCTTCAGCGGTGGATAGGGCAATGGAAGTTTGTTTCTTAGAGCTCCACGACACGAGGGACCTTCCTAAGAATTGGCACGTCCCCAATGTACTCTTCCTATCGACCTTACATCCAGCATAGTCGGAGTCTGAATATCCAATTAAGTCAAAGGTAGACCCCTTTGGATACCAGATCCCGAAGCAAGGCATAGTGACTAAATATCTAAGAATTCACTTCACAGCCACCAAGTGACACTCCCTTGGATCGGATTGAAATCTAGCACACATGCATACACTAAGCATAACATCCGGTCTACTAGCACATAAATAAAGTAAAGATCCTATCATAGACCAGTATGCCTTTTGATCAACAGGACTTACCTCCTTTGTTGAGGTCGGTGTGTCCGTCGGTTCCCATTGGAGTCTTTGCGGGCTTGGCGTCCTTCATCCCAAACCGCTTGATCAAGTCTTGCGTGTACTTCATTTGGGAGATGAAGGTGCCATTGTTGAGTTGCTTTACTTGGAACCCAAGGAAATAGCTTAACTCGCCCATCATCGACATCTCAAACTTTTGAGTCATCACCCTGCTAAACTCTTCACAAGACTTTTGGTTAGTAGAACCAAATATTATGTCATCGACATAAATTTGGCACACAAAAAGATCACCATCACAAGTCTTAGTAAACAGAGTTGGATCGGCTTTCCCAACCTTAAAAGCATTAGCAATTAAAGAGTCTCTAAGGCATTCATACCATGCTCTTGGAGCTTGCTTAAGTCCATAGAGCGCCTTAGAGAGCTTACACACGTGGTCGGGGTACCATTCATCCTCGAAGCCAGGGGGTTGCTCCACGTACACCTCCTCCTTGATTGTCCCGTTGAGGAAAGCGCTCTTCACATCCATTTGGAACAACCTGAAAGAATGCTGAGTAGCATAGGCTAACAATATGTGAATTGACTCTAGCCTAGCCACAGGAGCAAAAGTCTCCTCAAAGTCCAAACCTGCGACTTGGGCATAACCTTTTGCCACAAGTCGTGCCTTGTTCCTTGTCACTACTCCGTGCTCGTCTTGTTTATTGCGGAACGCCCACTTGGTTCCCACAACATTTTGCTTGGGACAAGGCACCAGTGTCCAAACTTCATTTCTCTTGAAGTTGTTGAGCTCTTCCTGCATGGCCAACACCCAGTCCGGATCTAGCAAGGCCTCTTCTACCCTGAAAGGCTCAATAGAAGAGACAAAAGAGTAATGCTCACAAAAATTAACTAATCTAGAGCGAGTAGTTACTCCCTTGCTAATATCACCCAAAATCTGGTCGACGGGATGATCCCTTTGAATCGTCGCTCGAACATGGGTTGGAGGTGCCGGTTGTGCTTCTTCCTCCATTACACGATCATCTTGTGCTCCCCCTTGATCACACGCCTCCTCTTGATGGACCTGTTCCTCGTCTTGAGTTGGGGGATGCACCATTGTTGAGGACGAAGGTTGATCTTGCTCCTTTTGTTCCTGTGGCCGCACATCTCCAATCGCCATGGTGTGCATTGCGGCCGTTGGAACGTCTTCTTCATCTACATCATCAAGATCAACAACTTGCTCTCTTGGAGAGCCATTAGTCTCATCAAATACAACATCGCTAGAGACTTCAACCAAACCCGATGATTTGTTGAAGACCCTATACGCCTTTGTATTTGAGTCATATCCTAACAAAAACCCTTCTACAGCTTTGGGAGCAAACTTAGAATTCCTACCTTTCTTCACTAGAATGTAACATTTGCTCCCAAAAACACGAAAGTAAGACACATTGGGTTTGTTAACGGTTAGAAGCTCATATGAAGTCTTCTTGAGGAGGCGATGAAGGTAGACCCGGTTTATGGCGTGACAAGCCGTGCTCACGACTTCCGTCCAAAACCGTTCGGGCGTCTTGAATTCACCAAGCATCGTCCTCGCCATGTCTAGTAGTGTCCTGTTCTTCCTCTCTACCACACCATTTTGCTGTGGTGTGTAGGGAGCGGAGAACTCGTGCTTGATTCCTTCCTCCTCAAGATACTCCTCCACTAGAAGGTTCTTGAATTCGGACCCATTGTCGCTCCTTATCTTCTTCACCTTGAGCTCAAACTCATTTTGAGCTCTCCTTAGGAAGTGCTTGAGGGTCCCTTGGGTTTCAGATTTATCCTGTAAAAAGAATACCCAAGTGAAGCGGGAAAAATCATCAACTATAACAAGACCATACATACTTCCTCCTATACTTAGATAGGCGACGAGTCCGAAGAGGTCCATATGAATTAACTCCAGGGGTCTTGATGTTGTCATCACATTTTTGACATGATGAGAGCTTCCCACCTGTTTACCTGCTTGACAAGCTGCACAAGTTCTATCTTTTTCGAAAGTTACATTAGTTGGACCTATCACGTGTTCTCCCTTTAGAAGCTTGTGAAGGTTCTTCACCCCACATGTGCTAAACGGCGATGCCACAGCCAGCCCATGCTAGTCTTAGCAATTAAGCATGCATCTAGACCGGCCTCCTCTTTTTCAAAGTCAACTAAATAAAGTTTGTCGTCTAGTACACCTTAAAAGCTAATGAAACATCACTTCTTCTAAAGACAGACACATCTACATTTGTGAATAAACAGTTATATCCCATATTACAAAGTTGACTCATAGACAACAAGTTATATCCAAGCGACTCAACTAAGAACACATTAGAAATAGAGCGCTCAGATGAAATAGCAATTTTTCCTAATCCTTTCACCTTGCCTTGGTTCCCATCACCGAATATGATTGAATCTTGGGGATCCTTGTTCTTAACGTAGGAAGAGAACATCCTCTTTTCCCCCGTCATGTGGTTTGTGCATCCGCTGTCGATAATCCAGCTTGAGCCCCCGGATGCATAAACCTGCAAGGCAATTTTAGGCTTGGGTCTTAGGTACCCAACTCATGTTGGGTCCTACGAGGTTAGTACAAATAGCCTTGGGGACCCAAATGCAAGTTTTATCTCCCTTGCATTTTGCCCCTAATTTTCTAGCAACCACCTTCTTATCCTTTCTACAAATAGCAAAGGAAGCATTGCAAGCATAATAAATTGTAGAAGGTTCATTCACTACTTTCCTAGGAACATGAACAATATTTCTTCTAGGCATATGATGAACAACATTTTTCCTAGCCATATTTCTATCATGCATAATAGAAGAACTAGAAGCAATCATGGCATGAGAATCAAAAGCATCATAACTTCTATAAGCATTCCTAGAATGTCTCCTATCATTATACATGAAAGCATGGTTCTTTTGAGCACTACTAGCCATAGGGGCCTTCCATTTCTTCTTGGCGGAGATGGAAGCCTTATGGCTTGTTAAGTTCTTGACTTCCCTCTTGAAGCCAAGACCATCCTTAATTGAGGGGTGTCTACCAATTGTGTAGGCATCCCTTGCAAATTTTATTTTGTCAAATTCACTCTTGCTAGTCTTAAGTTGGGCATTGAGACTAGCCACTTCATCATTCAAATTAGAAATTGAAACTAGATGTTCACTACAGGCATCAATATTAAAATCTTTACATCTATTGCAAATTGCAACATGTTCTACACAAGATGTTGATTTATTAGCTATTTCTAACTTAGCATTCAAATCATCATTTATGCTCTTTAAGCTAGAAATAGAGTCATGACATGTAGACAATTCACAAGAGAGCATTTCATTCCTTTTGATTTCTAAAGCAAGGGATTTTTGTGCCTCTACAAACTTATCATGTTCTTCATACAAAAGATCCTCTTGTTTTTCTAATAACCTATTTTTATCATTCAAGGCATCAATTAACTCATTAATCTTTTCAACCTCAGTTCTATTTATGCCCTTGAATAAACATGAATAGTCTATTTCATCATCGCTAGATTCTTCATCACTTGAGGAAGCGTAAGTACTAGTATCACTGAGTGCTTACCTTCCTTTCCCTTGCCATGAGGCAGGTGTGATGCTCGTTGGGGAAGAGGGCCGACTTGTTGAAGGCGGTGGCGGCGAGTCCTTCATTGTCAGAGTCGGACGACGAACAATCCGAGTCCCACTCCATTCCAAGGTGTGCCTCGCCCTTAGCCTTCTTGTAAGCCTTCTTCTTTTCCTTCTTGTTCCCTTGTTCCTGGTCACTATCATTATTGGGACAGTTAGCGATAAAATGACCAATCTTACCACATTTGAAGCATGAGCGCTTCCCCTTCGTCTTGGTCTTGTTTGGATGCTCCTTGCGACCCCTTAGTGCCGTATTGAAACGCTTAATGATGAGGGCCATCTCTTCCTCATTGAGTCCCGCCGCCTCAACTTGTGCCACCTTGCTAGGTAGCACTTCCTTTCTCCTCGTTGCTTTGAGAGCAACGGTTTGAGGCTCGTGGATTGGGCCGTTCAACGCATCGTCAACGTATCTTGCCTCCTTGATCATCATCCGCCCGCTTACGAACTTTCTAAGTATCTCCTCGGGTGTCATCTTGGTGTACCTAGGATTCTCACAAATATTGTTCACAAGATGTGGATCAAGGACAGTAAAGGACCTTAGCATTAGGCGGACGACGTCGTGGTCCGTCCATCGCGTGCTTCCATAGCTCCTTATTTTATTGACGAGGGTCTTGAGCCAGTTGTACGTTTGGGTTGGGTCCTCGCCCCTGATCATTGCGAATCTCCCAAGTTCGCCCTCCACCAACTCCATCTTGGTGAGCATGGTGACGTCGTTCCCCTCATGTGAGATTTTGAGGGTGTCCCAAATTTGCTTGGCGTTATCCAAGTCGCTCACCTTATGGTATTCATCCCTGCACAATGAAACTAGAAGAACAATAGTAGCTTGTGCATTTTGTGAATTTGCTCATTAATGAACATGGGACTATCCGTACTATCAAAGTGCATTCCATTTTCTACTATCTCCCATATACTCGGATGGAGAGAGAACAAGTGGCTACGCATTTTGTGACTCCAAAATCCGTAGTCCTCTCCATCAAAGTGGGGAGGTTTACCGAGGGGAATGGAAAGCAAGTGAGCATTGGAACTTTGCGAAATACGAGAATAATCAAAGGAAAAGTTTGAATTAACTGTCTTCTTTTTCTCGTAGTCGTTGTCATCGTCCTTTTGGGAAGAAGAAGATTCGTCGCTGTCGTAGTAGACTATCTCCTTGATGTGCCTTGATTTCTTCTTCCTCCTGTCTTTTCTTTTGTGGCCCGAGCGTGAGTCAGTAGGCTTGTCATCCTTTGGATCATTGACGAAGGACTCCTCCTTATCATTGACCACCATCCCCTTGCCCTTAGGATCCATCTCTTCGGGCGATTAGTCCCTTTCTTGAAGAGAACGCCTCTGATACCAATTGAGAGCACCTAGAGGGGGGTGAATAGGTGATCCTGGGAAACTTAAAACTTAACACCACAAACTTGATTAAGAATTAGAACAATGAAATCAAGTGAGTAGAGAGGAGAGCTCTTGTGAAGCACAATAGACACAATAAGGACAAGCACAAGAGACACGAGGATTTATCCCGTGGTTCGGCCAAGTACAAAACTTGCCTACTCCACGTTGTGGCGTCCCAACGGACGAGAGTTGCACTCAACTCCTCTCAAGTGATCCAATGATCAACTTGAATACCACGGTGTTCTTCTTTACTTTACTCTTTCCCGTTTGCGAGGAATCTCCACAACTTGGAGTCTCTCGCCCTTACAATAAGAATCACAATGAAGCACTAGAGTAAGGGAGGGAAACAAACACACTCAAATCCACAGCAAATACGCACACACAAGACCAAGACTTGAGCTCAAGACAATATCTCGAGGTTCTCACTATAACGGAGCTCAAATCACTAAGAATATCGAACAAGTGCGCAAGAATGAAGTGTGAGTGATCAACAATGCTCAAGGAATGCTTGGTGTCTTCCTCCATGTGCCTAGGGGTCCCTTTTATAGCCCCAAGGCAGCTAGGAGCCGTTGAGAGCATTCCAGGTAGGCAATTCTTGCCTTCTGTCGCCTGGCGCACCGGACAGTCCGGTGCACCACCGGACACTGTCCGGTGCGGATTTCTTTCCTTCTTTGGCGAAGCCGACCATTGGAGATTCAGAACCGTTGGCACACCGGACACTGTCCGGTGCACACCGGACAGTCCGGTGCCCCCTTCTGACCGTTGGCTCTGCCACGCGTCGCGCGCGGATTACACGGCCGACCGTTGGCCCGGCCGACTGTTGGCTCACCGGACAGTCCGGTGTACACTGGACAGTCCGGTGAATTATAGCCATACGCCGCCGTTGAAGTCCCAAGAGCATCCAGTTCGCAGATGCCAGCCTGGCGCACCGGACACTGTCTGGTGCACCACCGGACAGTCCGGTGTACCCAGACTGAGCAGACTTTTGGCTGCTTCGAGCCAAGCTTTTCCATTTGAATTTTCTCTGATTCTAGCACTTAGACAAACATGTTAGTACCCAAAAACCAATGTACTAAATCTAGAATCATACCTTCATATTGATTTGCACCTTATCCACAATTTGGCATAGTTTATCACTTAAGCACTTGTGTTGGACACTCAATCACCAAAATACTTAGAAATGGCCCAAGGGCACATTTCCCTTTCAAAAGCACACAAGAGAAGGCAATTTTATCCCATGGTTTGATCAAGCCTCAAATGCTTGCCTACTCCACGTTGTGGTGTCCCAACGGATAAGGGTTGCAATCAACCCTCTCAAGTGATCCAGTTATCAACTTGAGTGCCACAGTTCTTCCTTATATGTTTTCCCTTTGCAAAGATCTCCACAGCTTGAATTCTCTTGTGGCTGTACACAATAGAATAGAAAGAGGGAGAGTAGAACACACACAAGAGCAGCAAAATAACACCACAAAGATTCAACACAAACGCTCAACAAAAGAATGTCACTACCTCTTAAGAATTGGTGCTCGAATCGCTTCGGAATGTCCCACAAATGTGTATGAGTCGAGTACTAGCTCTTGGTATGCTTGGTGTGCTTTTGAGGTCGAAATGGGGGTCTATTTATAGCCCCATGGCAGCAAATAATCATTGAGCCTTCCTCCAAAAACCTGCTGAAATGCAGCTCTCGGCTAGCACATTGGATCAATCTGGTGCACCACCGGACTGAGTTCTATAGTGGATCCATACGGATCTTGACTAGGACCTTCCTTGTCGGGCTAACATCGGACCAATTCGGTCCACCACTGGACCGACACGTGTCACCCGACCGTTGTAGTAGTTGTTGCACGCCAAGTAGCCATTGGAGCCAAGGTCCGGAGACCCTCCATTGTAGATGGTCCTATGAATTTTTAATAAATTCTTAAAACTGGCGAGTTCATAGGGATGAGGGTCCAGTGCACCACTGGACTAGTTCGGTGCACAGTCTGGTGTGCAACTAGACCAGACCAATGAGGCCTAGACCAGCTCAATTTAAGCTCTTTTGAGCATAACTTCTTCACTTTGATTTGACTAATTTTGTGAGCTTCCCTACGACTTAGACAAACATTACTAGAGCATAATCTTTTAAACTAAGCTTAGGAAACTCATCTCTTTCTCATCTTTTCACTAGGATTTCAGTTTATGCCCAAACTAAGTCCAAAAGGCACTTTTCTCTACAAAGTGAGTTAGAGTGCAAGCACAAGTGCTATAAACATTGTAATAGCATTATGTAACATATCTAAAGGTTCAACCTCATAATTTTACCGTTTTTACACTGTTGCATTTTCTGGATTGTTTGAAGCACATTTGGACATAGAATCTTCAAATTGCATTCTAGTGAACCTATACTTATACACTTCACACATAAGTTAGTCCAAGATGTTGAGTTGGACATTCAATCACCAAAACAGGTAGAAATGGTAGCTTGCCCATTTCACTTTAAGTTCTTTGTGGAGCCAAACCTCGGTAAACAAATCTCCTATGTCTCTTGTGATTGGTTTGCTTGTGATTTGTTTTTCCTCTCCCTCTCTAAGCTCTCTTGCATTATTATTATTTATTGACATTACCTTGTGTTGCTTCTGTAAAATCTACATTCTAAAAAGCAACATCTTGCAAGAAAGAACTTTACATCATATTCCTTATCTAAGTTTTCTTGCACCATCCTTCATTGGTATTCCTTTGTGTTGCTTCTAGTTAATTCCATATTTTCATAAGAGGCAACACCTTTGCAAGAAAGAACTGAGCTTCATATTATGGTTATTATTCATCTTGTTCTAACCGCTAATTGGGGTACCAAGTTTTGTTATAAAGTTTTAAAATTGAGGTTTCGCTTATTCATCTCCTCTTGTCGACTTTCAATTTTCCCCCTTCGTGCTTCAACTTGCTTTTGAATGGCCTCAATATTCTCGGTCTCCTAGTCGAGGTCATCTTGTGGTGATGAATCTATGAGTTTCCTTTGTACCTCCTTCAGTCCATGACCTCGGAAGGTTGACGAGCTTCGAGCTACCCCTGGTCTTCATGGTAGACATTAGAGCTGGTATTGCCAGCCCCAACCCTCTTTAAAGGAATGATGGTTGTGGTAGGACATGATTCACCGAAGGTGGGCGCCAATGTTGATCACTCGTCAGAACTCTTGCAGGAGACCAAAATAGGGCAACATAATTAAATCGAAAGCGCCTTCTTCCCTTTGTCGTCGTGAAGAGGGTAGGTGAGGAGAGAAGGATAAGGATAATGATGGCATGTGTAAATAAATAAGGAAACATGTTTGTAATCAATCACTCCAATATATTAAATTATAATAAATTACAAATCTACCTTTGGCACTCTCATAAAATTTCTGAAGATGGATGTACAATAAAAGCTTCAAAGGCTAAGCATATCGAAGACGAGTCGAGCATGTGAGTTGCCAGTGATCTCCATGTTTGGGTATTGTTCACCTATTTATAGGGGCACGATGACGTATACCATTGTGTGAAATTAAACCATTCTCCCAACTCCTATTTACATGATTTATGAGGCCTGCTAGGGGTATTCCTATCTTTTTTCATTACAAAACATGTTGTTCGCTCTCTTCTAGATCCATTCATCCCTTCAGCACTAAGGCCCATTTGATGTTGTGCTCATGGTCCATTTTTGGCTGAACGAAGACATCATAATTGAATTGAGATTATGACGTTGTCGTTTCCTTCTCTAATCTATTGAATCTTGTTACTTTGTCCTAAAATGTGCTCAATGTAACAAAATTAATCAGTTTGAGGACCTTGGGCAAAGGCTTCTCCTCAACATGATGGTTAGGGATTTATGATGGAATAATCATGTGTGCCAAGAAATCAATGCTATTAACTAGCCCTCAAGTAAACATAATTGAAGTTGGAGCCAATACCTCATCAGATATAGAAGGGATAGTGAACCAGATAAAAGAGAAGTCTTTGGAGTATATCAAAGTTGTGTGCAAGTACCCCAACGTCTTTTTGGAAGAATTACCAGATATGCCACATGTTGGGGGTCCTCATTAGCTGAAGATCCTCAAAAGCATTAATGCACTAACTATTACCAAGATTGTCTTGAGTATTACAGGTTAAACGTCAAAGGATACCTTCAACCGAAGATGACATATGACTGTTGTATTTATGGGTACGAAGTTGAAGCTTTGTATGGACATTATATACGCATGAAGGAGAAGCTACCTGAAGCAATACGAGATCATTAAGGATTATTCAACAAGATTAAAGGGGAAAGGACAACAATGCCCATAGTCTATTCTATAGACCTCAGGTATAGGTCCTGAGGGCATGATTGTAATTTTGCCGAAGCAATACTGTATAACTATAATTAGAGGAACAATGTCATGTGTAGGACACTCAGTAAACAAGGGTGAATCACGTCGCTCCACCTACGAAGATATACATCCCCTTCATGCTATCGACTGTAAAGTCGAAGGTATATCTGTAATTACTTATCATGTTGCACAAAGAATGGAATGAGATATTAATATAACTACACGAGCAATTCATTCCATTCCTATTATATTGTGTTTTGCTTCAACCAATACCTCTTTACACCTTATCTTTTCCCTTGAATTAATCCTCAAAGAAGAGTCAATTAAACGGAGAAGCTTGCCGTTTACTCATTTGTGTTGCCTTGTTTTTTGATACCCCAAAGGAATCAAAGCAAGTGACCAACACCACCTGACCATGACATGGGTCTTAAAGCCCACCTTTTACTCTAGGCTGAAGACCTCTTTCACTAAGTCCTTCGGCCAAAAAAAGTAGTATTGATCCGACAAAGATTTGGTGCCAACAGTCATCAATCACCAAAATGGAAGATTATAAGGAAAAATAGACTAAGGCCCATTTGATTAACACATTTTAGTGTTTGATTATCATCATAAACAATTGAACTAATGATCTTTACAAGTACTTTTTGTTATACTTCAAAGGATGCAACATAGACTTAGATAAGGGCAACAGGATGATCGAGAAGATCAACACCTAAAAGCAAGATAATAGAAGACTCTTTAAAGACCATCAAGATCACACAAAAGTCAAACACACAAAACAGAAGAAGCCCAAATGAAGAGACATGAATAAAAAAAATCAGGCTACATTAGATCTTCGCCTCCTTTGTTCTTCGAGTTTTGTTTTACGTTAGCTTTAGCTACTCTGGAACACGCGCAAATCAGCACTGTCTTCGTGTATTCAGAACTCCACCCTCGAGTAATAAATTAGATTGCTCGCATCTTTTTCTTGTTCGTTCTTCGATTGCGCACAGGAAACGATCTTCGTGATCAGGCCGATCTCGCATCAGCAAGGTCGGTAACCATAGGGAGTTAGTTCAGCGATTGCATTGGCGCCTCGGGCTTGCTCGGCGTAGTCGGATCGCGAGGGTCATCTTCCGCCAAATCGGAATTATCTCCACTCACTGAAAGATCGGGCACTTCAGCTATATCAAGTGGTATCAGAGCTCCAGGTTGATCTGTGAGTTTATCGAGTGTTTTTTCTCCTACAGTCCACAAAACCACATAAAAATTCAGGTTAGACCTTATCCCAACACCCTTTTAAGCCTCGCACTTTCTTTCAATAATCTGCATTGTTGAATTTGTGTGCTTTCACGTCATTTGTTGCTAGTCGCACTGTGTTTTTTTTCACCATCCTTCTTTCTTCCACCATTCAAACCCTAGCACGCCGCCACCATCTCCCGTTTGATCATGCCACAAACCGAGTCAACGCCGCCTCCTTGTTTTTCTCCTTCGGTTATAAAAAACAGAAACAAAAAAAAGAAAAGACAAAAAAAGAAAAAAAAAGAAAAAGAAAGAGAAAGGATAGAACCAAAGAACAAACAAAAAAGAAAGGGGAAAGGATACAAAGCGGTTGTCTCATCTTGGTCGTTCTCGTTTGAAAATTCCTGCCGATTCGGACGTCCTGTAGTAAAACGGCCATAACTTTTCGCTCGGAACTCCGATTTCAGTGCTCTTTTTTTCTGGAAAGCTCTCAAAAAGTTCTATACAGGTCACCCGGCGTAGCGCCAGGTGATTGCTCCAAAAAAATCAAAAAAAATGGTTAAGGCAGTGTACCGGTGCCAGAAAGTTTTCTGCACACTCTTGCTAGCCTTCATCGGTAATTCTGCGTTGCCGCAGTTTTTTCCCATCCATCCTTTGCACTTGTGGCCAGCAATATAGTTTCGTGTTTTGCACTATAATTCAACTTTGCATTATTGTTTGATCATGCTAATCCTTGACCTACCCAGAACTCCACATATTTCTACGACGAGCAGGTTTCTGTTTCTCCAGGCAATCGCTCATCCAATCTTTCACCAGTTCCACCTGTTGGTTACAGTTCACCCCTGTGGCTTGGTAAGAACGGATAAGAACTTGATAACAACATTCCATTGAGCGAGTTGTCACCACCATTCCCCTGTTGTCATCAGTTTTTCCCCTTTTGGTGTTTTGGTGTTTGCGCTAACTATGGCAGGAGCACATGACATGGTGGATGTCCAGTTGCAGGAAGTAAGGGGACAAGTTGATGGACTTGCTGCTGACATTAGGACGATGCATGAATGGCTTGACTCAACAGTCACTCCGACGACCGCGCGTTTCAACCAGCTTGACCTTGCTCGAACGGCGACTCGCACCACACTCGACACCATCCTGGCACGCCTTGATGCGTTGACCACAAAGATGGAGCAGGACTACGGCGGTGACACTGAGCAGGACGATGGAGATCGCCGTGGTCGTGCACGCCGTGTGGTTCGTCATCCTCCTAATGACTCATTTGCTAATATTAAATTTAAAATTCCATCTTTTAATGGTAAATATGTTCCTGCTGCATATCTTGATTGGGAATTGGAGGTAGAACAGAAATTTTCATGCCATGATATTCCTGCTAATAGCCAAGTGAAGGCTGCCATTAGTGAATTTTACTGATTTTGCTTTAATTTGGTGGCGTGAGTATAAACAAAAACTTCCCATTAACAGTGTCACTACTTGGAGCCAATTAAAAACTGCCATGCGCCACAGATTTGTTCCTTCCTATTATGCTCGTGATTTGGTTAACAAAATGCAGCGTTTTCAACAAGGTTCACAATCTATTGAGGAATATTACCAGGAGTTACAAAAGGGTATGCTTCGTTGTGGTTTGGTTGAGTCGGATGACGCTGCTATAGCGCGTTTTCGTGGTGGTTTGAACAGGGAAAATTCAGGATATACTTGATTATAAGGATTATTTTGATATAACCACATTGTTTGAATATGCTTGCAAAGCTGAACGTGAAGTGCAGGGATGATGATCAAAGACATATACTAACTCTTTTGCAGGCCGGGGTTCGACACACAGCTCAACTCCTTCCAGCCCAGCACCTTCTACGCCTAGCACTACACCGCGCACAGGGACGGCCAAACCAGTGGCGCCCCTGCCAAAGGCGCCATTTCTTCCATAGGACGTACACGAGAAATTCAGTGCCATCGTTGCAGAGGGTTTGGGCACATGAATCGGGACTGCCCAAACAAGCGTACCTTGCTTATACGTGACAATGGTGAGTACTCTTCAGCCAGTGATTCCGAGGAAACTAGTCATGTTATGATTGCCACTAACCATGCAGAAAATGAGGAAGTCCACGTTGATCCCATCAACGCCAATAGGTATGAGAGTCTTGTTGTGCAGCGTGTTCTCAGCACACAGGTTGCCTAGGCCGAAAAAAATCAGCGACACACTCTATTCCATACCAAAGGCGTTGTGCACGAATGGTCGATTCACATCATCATCGATAGTGGAAGCTGCAACAATTTGGCAAGTACAGCTTTGGTAGAGTAATTATCCTTGCCCACTCGTGCACACCCACATCCGTATCACATTCAATGGCTTAATGATGGTGGTAAAATAAAGGTAACACGTTCGGTACGTGTCCCCTTTTCGCTGGGTTCTTATTCTGATTATGCTGATTGCGATGTTATTCCTATGGAATCATGCTCTTTGTTATTGGGTCAACCTTGGCAATATGATACTGATAGTTTACATCATGGTCGTTCAAATCTTTATTCTTTCATGTTTAAAGGCCAAAAAGTAAATATACATCCAATGACCCCTGACCAAATTTTGAAAGATGATCTTACTAGGGCTGATAAAACTACACAACAAGTCAAATCGACATCAGCCGCACCTATTAAATCTGAAATCAAGTTGCACTCTCCTGTTTTACTTGCTACACGTGCTGATTTTGATGATCTCCATGAAGCTCATATGCCCTGTTATGCACTTGTATGCTCGCGCATGCTTGTTCCGCTTGATGATGCTCCGTTTTTGGATATACCCCCTGTTGTTGTTAACCTTTTGCAGGAGTATGCTGATGTTTTTCCTACGGACTTACCACCGGGTCTTCCTCCGCTCCGTGGCATTGAGCATCAGATCGATCTCATCCCGACGCTTCTCTTCCGAACCGTGCCCCGTACCATACAAATCCAGATGAGACAAAGGAGATCCAGCGCCAGGTGCAGACGCTGCTTGATAAAGGTTACATTCGTGAGTCTCTTAGCCCTTGCTCGGTTCCTGTTTTACTCGTTCCAAAGAAAGATGGGTCATGGCGTATGTGCGTAGATTGTCGTGCTATTAATAACATCACAGTTCGTTTTCGATATCCTATTCCATGCCTTGATGATATGTTAGATGAGCTTAGTGGTGCCGTTATTTTCTATAAGGTTGATTTGCGTAGCGGTTACCATCAGATTAGAATGAAACTCGGTGATGAATGGAATACGACTTTTAAAACGAAATTTGGTTTATATGAATGGTTGGTTATGCCATTTGGATTGACTAATGCTCCCAGCACCTTTATGCGTTTAATGAACGAAGTTCTATGGGCCTTCATAGGTTTGTTTGTTGTTGTTTATTTCGATGATATCCTTATTTACAACAAGTCTATAAAGGAGCATTTAGAACATTTGCGTGCTATTTTTGATGCTTTGCGTGCTGCTCGCTTGTTTGGTAACATGGAAAAGTGCACATTTTGCATGCAACGTGTCTCGTTTCTTGGTTATGTGGTTACTCCGCAGGGCATTGAGGTGGATAGCAGCAAGGTTGAAGCCATTCAGGACTGGCCTACACCAACGACGGTCAAGCAAATTCGGAGTTTTCTTGGACTTGCAGGATTTTACCGCTGTTTTGGGCGTGATTTTAGCTCCATTGCTGCCCCTTTGCACGAACTCACAAAGAAAGGTGTGTCTTTTGCTTGGGACCCCCACAAGAAGAGGCATTCAACACTTTGAAAGGTAAGTTAACCCATGCTCCACTCTTACAATTGCCCGTCTTTTAGAAAGTGTTTGAACTTGAATGTGATGCTAGTGGTATTGGGTTAGGTGATGTTTTATTACAAGAAGGAAAACCGGTTGCTTATTTCAGTGAAAAATTAAGCAGTGCTAGCTTGAGATATTCTACTTATGATAAGGAACTTTATGCTTTAGTTCGCACTTTGCAAACATGGCAGCACTACCTTTGGCCTCGTGAGTTTATAATTCATTCTGATCATGAGGCTTTAAAACATATTCGTACCCAAACAAATCTAAACCGTCGTCATGCTAGTTGGTAGAATTCATCGAGTCCTTTCCTTACATCATTAAACACAAGAACGGGAAGGAAAACATCATTGCTAATGCGTTGTCCCGTAGATATACCATGCTTTCACAGTTAGAATTTAGAATCTTTGGCTTGCAAACTGTGAAAGATCAATATGTGGATGATGCCGATTTTAAAGATATCTTTATACATTGTAAGGATGGCAAACCCTGGGGAAAATTTCACATACATGATGGATTTTTGTTCCGCGCTAACAAGCTGTGTATTCCAGCAAGCTCGGTTCGTCTTTTGTTGCTGCAGGAAGCTCATGGAGGCGGTCTCATGGGGCACTTTGGCGCTTACAAGACACATGAGGTGTTGGCCGCACACTTCTTTTGGCCTTGGATGCGCCGTGATGTTGAGCGTCTTGTTGCACGTTGCACTACTTGCCAGAAAGCTACGTCACGTTTGGGCAACCATGGTTTGTATATGCCTTTGCCTGTCCCTTCTTCTCCTTGGCTTGATATTTCTATGGACTTTGTTTTGGGCTTGCCTAGAACTAAGAAGGGGAGGGATAGTATTTTTGTGGTTGTTGATAGATTCTCTAAAATGGCTCACTTTATACCTTGTCATAAAACTGATGATGCTAGCATTGTTGCTGAATTGTTCTTTAGAGAAATTATTCGTTTACATGGTATTCCAAAAACAATAGTCTCTGATCACGATGCTAAGTTTCTAAGCTATTTTTGGAGATCTCTTTGGAATAAAATGGGAACTAAATTGCTGTTTAGCACTACTTGTCATCCTCAGACTGATGGACAAACTGAGGTAGTAAATAGAACTTTATCTACCATGCTTAGGGCTGTTTTAGACAAGAATTTGAGACATTGGGAGGATTGTTTGCCTCATGTTGAATTTGCTTACAATCATGCCACACATTCTTCTACAAAGATGTGCCCTTTCCAGATTGTTTATGGTTACATCCCTAGGGAACCTATTGATTTGATTTCACTTAATGCTGCGAACACCCTACATGTAGATGTTGCTGCACATGTTGAACAAATGATTACCATACATGAACAAACGAAACAGAACATTGCTGCTACTAATGCAAAAAATCAGGTTGCTGGTAGTAAAGGAAGAAAACTTGTTACTTTTGAGCCAGGTGATATGGTTTGGTTCCACTTGAGAAAGGATCGGTTTCCTACTTTGCGCCGTTCTAAATTAATGCCTCGTGCTGCTGGTCCTTTTAAGGTGCTAACAAAGATTAATGATAATGCTTATATCCTTGACCTGCCTGCGGAATTTGGTGTTTCCACTAGTTTTAATGTTGCAGATTTGAAACCATATATGGCCGAGGATGAGGAGTTGCCATCGAGGACAACTTCACTTCAAGAAGGGGAGGATGATGAGGACATCACTATGAGTACGACTACATCAGCAGCACCTCCACATCAAGCGCCACATCCTTCATTAGCTAGGCCAATCACTCGAGCCCGTGCCAGAGATCTTAACTTCGTCATGCTACTGAAGAATGAAGGCCCAGAAGAATAGACGACCAGCCCAACTGCGGCACATAGTGGACGACCTAGGGTTGGCCACCCCTAGGGGCTGCGCCCCCTCTATATTTATCCAGGAGCTGCGCCTCCTTTGTTCTTCGAGTTTTGTTTTACGTTAGCTTTAGCTACTCTCGAACACGCGCAAATCAGCGCTGTCTTTGTGTATTCAGAACTCCACCCTCGAGTAATAAATTAGATTGCTCGCATCTTTTTCTTGTTCGTTCTTCGATTGCGCATAGGAAACGATCTTCGTGATCAGGCCAATCTTGCATCAGCAAGGTCGGTAACCACAGGGAGTTGGTTCAGCGATTGCATTGGCACCTCGAGCTTGCTCATCATAGTCGGATCGCGAGGGTCATCTTCCGCCAAATCGGAATTATCTCCACTCACCGAAAGATCGGGCACTTCAGCTATATCACGCCCCCCCTTTCCCCTTTCTTGGCCGCCACTCCCCTCCCCTTTTCTTGGCCGCCCCTCCCCTCCCCCTTTCCTGGCTGCCCCCTCTCCTCCCATTGCAGCCGCCCTCCACCCTCTCCACTGCTTTCTCCTCCCTCTAAATCTCCTCCACGCAGCAAGGATCGAGAAGGGAAGGAGCAAGTTGGATTGAAGAGGAAGGAAGGACCAAGGAGATGTTCTATCCCCATCTCTTCTTGTAGATTTTCTTATGGAAACCGTAGCAGGTGGCTATACTCCGGATCATGCCTAGTACATTTTTCTTCTTCGATGAAGGCAAGTGAATGTAGCGGTGGTTGCTACCATTTTGACTTGTTATTTTTATCGCCTACACTCTAATATTCAGAATTATTGAATTCTTTCATAATTGAACTCTATGATGATGCTTTACTTGATTGTATTATATTGATGCTCAATCATATATTGATGATGATTATGGTTCGCGTATGACCCATGAGATTAATTCACATCCCTAAAGGAAGATGAGGTATTATTTGAGGTTTGTATTGTATGTGAAGGAAGTGAAGTGTTGGGGACTTGTTCTCAAATGCTATGAATTAAGAACAAGGCAACACAAAAAGAGGTTAATGATTACTATCCTTCATCCTTTGAAGCATTATTTCCCTTAGGATATAACGATCTTCGGACGAAGGTTTTGAAGGACGTACCTTCATCATCGCAGTATGTGTTAATGAAAGACGAAGCATATGAAACATGAGAAATAACATGAATAATCATATTACATTATTAATATATCTTTATTATATCATCATGGGTGAGTGAGAACAATATTGAATTACATTTGTACCTTCAGTTCAACAGAAGGCAGAAAGTCTAAGCGTGACGCACGAGCGAGTACAAGTCAGCGTGAACAGTATAGGGGTACTGTTCATCTATTTATAGGCACAAGGCACAGCCTGTGTAAAATTACATTCATGCCCTTTATGTTTACTATTGACTTAAGGATAATCCATCGAGGACTAGATAGCCTTTTTCCCTTTAAGTCGGTTCCTTTTTCTGCCGCTGAGCCGAAGCTCCCTTGTGCGTAGCTTCGGAGCTGCGTCAACCTTCGTCTCGACCATGCTTTCCATGTTGTGTATAGTTTTATTCCAATTTTGAAGGTACCTGTATATATATTACACTTGGGAAACATTGTTAAATCATGTTTTTGAGGACCTTCGGAAGACGAAGGCCCCCAACAGTAGCCCCTCGCAGTATTAATTTGTTATAACAACGAATTCAGACTGCGACATGAACGAAGGCCTTAAGCCGAAGGTCCGAAAAAACACCTTCCATTTGTTAGAATGGCAATAGTCAATGACAGATGGGGTCCACTGAATTGCAAGGCACTGGGCGTATAAATATGAACCCACACCGGCAACATTTGATACGCCATTTCTAACATTCGCGTTATTTTCTCAAACTTTTTAACTCTTGCTCACTAGCTCTCGCCTGATTTTCAAGCTTTTCGAGCTTTGATTTAAAGACGTGTTTTCACCATGTCTGGGGAAAAATGACTGAGGAAAAAAGGATGACTGCAGAGACGAAGCTGACTGAGGAGACGAAGCTGTTCGAAGAGAAGAAAGTTGCGGATCCTTTTATCGCCGGGTTTATTGAGTCTATGTCAAAAACAAACACATAGAAGATTACTAAAGTGATACTTGAAGGCTTGTCTGAAGATACTGATGACAGTGATAGTTATGATACGGAAAGTGGAGATGAAGATTCTGAAGATCGGCCCTGGCGACCAAGCCATTCTGTCTTCGAAAAATCAACTATTAAACAGAGTCATCTTGACACCATGAGAGGAAGATACTTTCACGACATGTCTATAACAGCCCTGGTGTTTATATTCCGCTCGACAACGAGTATGTAATTAAGCATGTAATATCAGTGGATAAAACTGATGCTAAATTTTAATCATCTTCGTCTATCGTGATTTTAATATTGCATCTGTCTCGTATGTCGCGAGTGCGACATTGTTTTTATTTTTATCTATCCAGGCTCTTCCTAAATTTTCGTGATGTTCGGAACATAGTTGTTCCGAAAATCGGTGCGTCCAGTGATTATTTGAAACATAGTTGTTCCGAAAATTGGTGCGTCCAGTGATTATTTGAAATTCATCGCTCGCGCGAATACGAATTCGGAAGCTCGACCTACTCTTATGATTTTATCCCGGGCAAGTTAATTTGAACTCGGCGACACAAGTTTTAATGTAAAATTTAATCGAATCACACTCGGAATCCAAGAAAAACCAAGCGAAGTTCGTCTGATTTCAATTAATCTAACACCGATTAAATATTGTGACCAAAATAATTTTAACTTGGTTCTCTTCCACCTTTCCAAATTCTCGCCTTGATCTCTGACTGATATTTATTTTTATTTAAATTTTCGAGTAGAAAAAAAAGGAAATTGGAAAAATAAAAAAAAATCTGCTTCACACCTCTATTCCCCCGCTCATCCCTATCCTTCAGCCGCTGTCTTCTTCAGATTTTTCTACCATCGCCAAGTATCCCTGTGCGCCGCGATCTCATCCGCCTGGGATATTTCCCACCGACCAGCCACTCCTTTATCTTCTTGCCCAGCGCGCTCTATCTCCTTCCAGCCGCGAAGTCCAATGGCGCGCCCATCTCCTCTGCTCCATCTCCCTCTGGCCATCCTCGGATTCTTTTTCTCTTCCACGCGCGCCTCCTTTGCTGTTTTTTCCAGCCGCGCCCAGCTCCTATTCGCCATGGCACACGGACGAGCTACTCTCCTCCCATCTCCTTCCTCGCCCTCTCCTGGCCATGGCACTAGTTCTCACTCGCGGCGGCCAGTAACCAATGAAACCCACCGCCTGCATGAGCAAAGACGGCATCAGGGCGATGGGACGGATCCCGTGCGGTGGCCATCCTCGCATTCGCGCCTCCCCGGTGCCACCCCTCTTCCCATCACGCCACGACGGATTGCGGGCGACGGTGCTACGGCGGCGTGGGCTGGGGTTGGGGACCGTGGGGGCGGGGTCCACGGTGGGTTCTGGTCGCGGCATGGTCGGGCCGCGCTCGAGCATTTGATTTCCAATTTTCTTTTTTTGGTATGCTCTCTCTGCTTCATGCTCGTCCCTGTGCTTGAGCTCCGTCCTCCCCAGCCATAGTGCTCTGCGCGCACGAGCTCTACGACGGCTTGCACTCCCACCTCCAGGCCTCCGGCATCGATAGCGTCAAGGTCGGCGTCATTCACGTCTGGTGCCGTTCATCTCCATCCGCTTCTCGCGTGGGGCTTCTGTCTTGCCACCGGCCAGCCTCGCCGGTGAAGTCCGCCGCCGTCCTTAGGTCTCCGAGCTCCCCAGCCGGCCTCCTTCATTAGTCTCAAACTCCATCCATGATGCCGGCCATGCCTCCCTGGTGGCCATGTCCTTCTACTCTGCCTCCCTGGCACTAGCGCAAGTTCCCGTTCGTTGGCGACCCGCCCATGGCGCACACGCTGGTTGCCTCTGCTCGGCTTCTCTGGTGCTGTGCGCGCCCCTGCTCGCTGTCCTTCAGCTCGGTCTCGTCTACACCCGAGCCCAGCACCCCCTTGGCAACATGGCGTCTCGCCTCTCTTCCCTGCGTCGCATAGACCGCGCCCCTGTGAGCTTCCTACATCGGCCATGTTCAGACGCCACCAACATCAAGAGCTCGTCCTCATTCCATGGCCGCAGCGCATAGGAGTCCCAATCCTGATTTGAACTCGGCGAGCTCCCCTACAAGCTCGCTTCTCCCTGCTCGCTGTGCTCACGTCGTCGTCTACCTGCTCGTTCTGCGACGCACTCCCAATCCGCAGCTCGCCAGTTTTCCTGCGCGCAATCGCGGATGTCGTCGCCCGGTCCTTGTCTCTTGCCGAGCTCATCACCACCGTGAGACTCTGCGTTGCTGTACTTGGCCGCGTCTTCATAGTCATCTTATGTGCACTCATCTCCAAATTTGACTGTGCGGCCGACTGTCGACCACGCCATTGCCTCACAGCATTTGGACACCTTGTCGTCACTCGACCACGTGTTCGCTCGTTACCACGCCATTTTCAGCATGACGGTTCTGTAAGACTCTGCGCACTCGTCAACACCCGGCTGTCGATCTCCACCACGCGGCGCCACTTTGGACCTCTGTCCTTGTCCTACTCTGCTCCAGCTTGCGTCTAAGCCTAGGGTCAAGTTCGTATGCCACCTGCTCGGTAAAATAAAGTGAACCGGTGAGCGCTAGTGTTTTTATAAATTTTGAGTTAAATTACTAGCTGTTGATATTGTGTGATGGTTGCAAGCGCTCGATATGGAAAGAGGGAATTAGATGAAGAAGAAAGCGAAGCCACACAACACTTGTCTGATGTTCGACGACAAGCCCCGAGCCAGAAATTATCAGCATTCTTACAAGTATTGAGTCACATTTGATGCAGGTAAGCTAGAGTTATTTGCTTAGTAATTTTAGTGCTTTGCCGGTAGGTGCTATCGGCATTTCATGCGAGGAATTTTAGTTATGCAGTGAAGTCAGTGCTATGCATTCATGTGCATAATGCATTTCATTCAGGTACGTGAATTAACTACGTGATGCGGAGAACCAGAACTAAGTTGACCTCAAGATGGTGCAAGGAGTGGTCTTCTTTATACAACGATGTCGTCAGTCGGACCAACCTAAAGGGCAGACCGAACAAGTGTCAGAACAAAAGCTGATCGCCAAGTGGTCGCCACCTAACAAACACTAACCTAGTGTTATCGAGGCAAGCCCCGGTGCATGCAACCCCTTCCTTGTTTTTTTAAATTATTTTTACACACATTAAGTCTAGTGAATGTGTATTAGGTTTATAGAAGTTGCTTGGAAACCCTTTGATACATTGGCTACCTTGAAATCCATTCCTTTTATAGATACTTCTGGTGAAGTATCAAAATATAATTTACAAGAAAATGCTTATCCCTGCTTATAAGCAGATAGAGTTTGTCCTTTGCACTTACGCCTAGCTCAGGTTTATCCTGAGGAAGGATGACTTCTACCTGCAAGAATATTTTTATTGGGAGCATGGTGGGATCTTAGTGCAAAGTTCCCTATAATGCTCTTTTCATCCTAAGGAACACAAACACTCCTAAGGATGGAAGTACTTAAATTGAGACTTGGGCTAGGAACAGGTGATGCTCCACCCAGGTTAATTAATGATTGGATGTGTATGTAGGCCTGTATGATCAAGGACTATCTTAACTGGCCACATGCCCTGTATATGGGATAGGGTAAGCTTGAACCCGGCTATTCCATACGTGAAAAGACAACCGCGCACTAGGCGTGGGAGATGGTGGGAGTAGCGTGTACCCTCCTGGTTGGAGGCTGGACGGAGGAGTACTGTGCTCCCGGGTAGCGTAGACTGGTTCACGTTGTGGAGGATCTGTGGGAACGGTTGAGATATGCAAGGGTTAAGTGCTACATATGTTGTGTTGTTAGAGATCCTCAGCTGAGTAAATAGATTCGGATCGCCGTTATATCCCCGGAGAGTGGAGACTTGATCGCTGCCCTGCAACCTAAGTCAGGATGTAAACATTATGAGTAAAAATGATGTTGTATTGATGAGATGGTCAAATTAGA
This sequence comes from Zea luxurians, assembly GCA_029449295.1. NCBI lineage: Eukaryota > Viridiplantae > Streptophyta > Magnoliopsida > Poales > Poaceae > Zea > Zea luxurians. The sequence continues at coordinate 1,911,385 of JAOPSE010000005.1, read as the reverse complement.
CTAGGTGCAACCAGAGTCTATTAATATTTAATCCGGCGTTAAAATATTGAAAGTAAGGACTCACTTTAGTAAGTTATTTCTGCAAAAGTAAGAGCCTCTCCTTGATTCCTAAATCCAGCATATCCTTGAGAGTCTTTTTCCTTAGTCTGGTAAGACTTGCAAAAGTACACTTCGTACTCAGGGCTTGTGGCGAAACCGCCCGAATTATTCCAACTTAAGTGCCTAAGTCCCGCCTTAGAGGCTAGACCACACTTAAATAGGAATAACACGTTAGTCCCTCGGATCTAGTCCGACGAGGCCACTAACAGGATCAAGTACCACGTACTCACTCGATGGTGAGGCATAGAGCAAATACAATAAAACATAAAACCATACATTTAAGGAATTATTAAATTTATTACATCATCATTGGAGTTTTTGCAAAAGTAGTCATCATTGTTCGGAATGCAGCGGAATAAAACTAACGATAAGTAAACGGAGGGATGGGGAAGCCTGTCCCATCACTCCTCGTGCTCCTCCTCAACCGAGGTAGGGTCCCACTCGATTGTCTATCCCGATGGCAAGATGGACGACCAAGTCACTCCAGCAACCATGTCATCCAGAGAACCTGTAAAATTATGCCACAAGCAAGGCTGAGTATACTAATACTCAGCTAGACTTACCCGGTGTGAGGAGTCTACTCCTCTACCTCTAGACATGCAGCTGTTTGGCTGAAGGGTTTGGTTGCCAAAAACACTAGCTGAGTCTAAAAATCAAGTTTTAGCTTTTTCAAGTTTTAGTGTGACTCTCTTAAGACTAAAGGTGTACTATCTACTCATTCATGGTATCAAGAAATTTTAGCAATCAACATTTTTGCCAAATCATCACATTTCCACTTGTTACTCAATGCAGTACAATGGATCAAGCAGTCTCATTATCTACGAGAAGCAGACGATTCGAATCGAGTTTTTATCCTTGCAAGGTAAACCTAAACACATGACATGGCGAGGCACTCCATCCCCACACACATCAACCGTCCCCATCGATTCCCTGGCAACAGATCCGGGCTCACCGCCTTGGCGTACAATGCCTCACTGACCCCGACTGCCATCGTGCAGTGACCGCACTTGTACCCACCATAACCGGAATGGGAGACCACGTCTCAAGTCGCGTGAGGGGATATGTCTGCGGGCAGGTTCAATCAGGTACTAGGCTTACCGATTTACCATATTTCTCGGCATATGTTTAGTACATTCAAACGCTTGACACAGGTATCCGCACGTTAATCCTTATTCCAATTTCATCTTGTAGACCACGCATCCCCATGGATCCGTGTCCACAGACCAATCATCAATATGATATGAAAGTGGGTACAACCAATTCCTGACCTCGCGCGAGTGCTAGAAAAATCACTCGACTTCTACCGAGATCCCTAATTAGCAAAGCAGCTACTCGACCTAGCATACTAGTATCCATCTCAACAAGGATTCCTGAGTTCATGCAACTAGGGTTTCAATCAACTCCTACACTTAAGTGCACAATACAAGCCTACAAATATTAAGTGTAGTAAAATATCATATAGAACAGGTTATGCATAAAACCGGGGCTTGCCTTCCAAAGCTGGGGCAGGCAAATCCTCCGGGGCAGGCTCTGGTACTGGATCCAGGGCTACCTCCTAAGCAACTCCTTGCTCCGGCACGAGGACGTACTCTCCGTCAGCGAGGTTGCAATCTATCGAATGCAATGAATAAGAATATGTATGCTATGATTATGCAGGATTTAGTAATCATTATGCTAAGTGAAGAAAAACTAAGTTAGTTAGTAACTTAGGGTTTCCTGGTCATACGTGGCTCTTAGTGGTTTATGCTTATCAATTTAGGTTTGGGATTTGTCTAGGGATAAGCATAGTGGATTGAAACTTGGATTGCTCCTTAGATGTTTTAGTAGGCATTTAAGGGGGGGTTTGCTGGTTTGGTTAGGGTAACATTAGTTTCCACCATTAATCCCCCTTTTTACTTTTCTATTTATGATTTTTGAGTGTGTTTGAACTACAACAGTGATTTAAGTTTTTCCAAAAATTCTATAAAAATTACAGTGGGTTACTATTGGTCACTGTAGCCTGTCCTATAAATTTGGGGTCCAGAATAATTAGAATAATTCTGGGACAAAATAACAAAAGTTGGGGCAAAGGGGGGTCACTTTGCACTACAACTCTTATCTAGGGGTGGGTTCTGTCCTAAGGGTCATTTTTGCTGGTATCTAAAAATAATAACATGCTTCTGTGCCAAAAATCACAGAAGGTTATTTGGTGGTTATTTAGTTGTGATTTTCTAAAATTTAATATTAAAAAGGCACTTACTACTAACTTGTTATTTGAAAAATGTCAAACAACAGAACTTATAATTTTTCTAGGTTTATAAATACAAAACATTTGTTATCCCAAGGTTTGGGGTGTTTTCTCTTCAGGGTTATTTTTCTAGGGTTTTTCTAAGTTTTCCTTATTTTCCTAAAATAAAAGGTATCTCATTTCTTTTGTACTAAACAAGGGTATAATAAAATTTTCTAGTGAACTATACTGAATAAGAAAGCTAACAAAAATGTGGGTGCTCCCTGGTTCTTTATTTAAACCACCTTTTATATTTTTTTAACTTTAAGCAAAAAGTGATTTAAATGGCAAACTCTACCTTAATGGGGTGTATAGAGGGGTTTATAATTTTTAAACAGGTTAGGAAGTGATTAAGTACTTCTCTAAATTTTCATAACCCCAGTCTAATAGTGTAGCTATTTTTCCTTATTTCTTTTAGCTTTTGACCATTTAATCATTTAAATCAAAACTTTAAAGTTTTCTGTAACACTTAGGAGTTTTATATTTTTCCTAAGTAGTTTACATCATTTAGGATCTGGCAAAATTGGTTTGACTCGATTTGGGTAAACCAAACTGAATTTATGAATTTAACCAGAATATTTAAAAAGGTTTCCTGGAAAACCCATTTGCACCGAAGACCCTGGGTTCTTCCTAAACTAATCCTTTCAGTTATACCCCTGCGCTACTATTCCCCTGAGTCGCTGACAACGCACAAAACCCCCCTGGCCTTTTCTTCTTCTCCCCCGAGGTCTCTCCCCTTATGTAAACAGTAACCGCGGAAAGGAATAGGGCGGCGCGGCTTACCAGCGGCGAGAGAGGTCCGGTGAGGGGCGGGGTTGGCTTCAGGAGGTCCTAGCGGTCACAGCGAGGTATGGCTCGACGACGGGGGTGGTCGGAATCGACCGGTCCACGCGCGCAAGTGGGTGAACTCGTCGGCGGTGAGAGCTCCGGCCTAACCACGGCGATCTAGTTCAATTAAATGGCACGATGAGCTCCACGGGATGACGTAGGGGCTATGTGTGCAGTGAATCGGAAAATGGCGCAGAGACTCACCCGGTCCACGTGCGCCGGCGGGGTTCCAAACTCCGGCGAGCGCGATTGCGCCTTTCCGGTGGCGGGGGTCCTTGGTTCAAGCTCTGGCAAGCTTCACGACCTCCTAGGGAAGCTACCTAGGGGCTTGGATCGAGCGGAGGAGGGCGGGAAATGGTTCGGCCATGGTGGTTGTCCTCGGGCGGCTCTGGCGGGTCGCGGAGAGGTCACCGGAGTTATGGGCGAGCTCCGGGGAGTTCGGCGCGGGATAGAGGATGCAACGGGGAAGATAGCCGGGCACTGGGGCGGGCTATACAGCTGTGGCGCGGGCGTGGTCACTGGCGGCCGCGGGCGCGTGGGGGTTCGCGCACGGGCGTGCTCTGAGCGCGCCCCCGAGTGTCAGCCCGCGTCGAACACGTGTGTGCTTGCTTCTGCCATGGTTCAACGGCCGATTTGAGCACCTTAGCGTGTAGATCTTGGCAAAACCACTACGTACGGTCTCTTCCCTGCACCATATCCTACCTTTTTGATGTGAGTCCCAAGCCAAGATACGGTCGGGTAGGGAGATATAGGGGTGAGAAGTTGCCTCTATCCTAGTTGTCAAAACCGGGACAAAAGCTATGCCAAGTCGTGTCAAACGACTTAGGGTGGGGTTCAACTTTCTCCAGGGTATTCTAGAGGTATTTTGGCGCCACTTTGTCAATTGGGTCAAATGGTTTTGAAGTTTGAATGAGGGTGAACATGTTTGATCTTTGGCCAAGGGTTGGTTTTGGACTTAGAAAAATTTTGATTTTTCTTTTGTGCTCAACCCTTTGGTGAACCTTTTGGGGTTTTTCTGAAACCTTTTTGGTGTTACTTTCTTACTATTATTAGTAGGGTATTAAGTGCACTACATCTTTTAGAATTGGCCCAAGACATGATCAAGTGGTTTTCATAGCTTTTTGGGTCATACTTACTTATAGTACTCCAATTGTCCACAGGGGGTGCGTTAGGGTTTTGGGCAATTTCTCCCCCTTCTATGTGCATGGTAAGCCAAGGCATGACATCTAAGATAGGTTGCACTTATTTAGGATCTTGATTTCCAAGTTTGAATTCCTTTACTCAAGTTAAGTCACATGTGATGATGGGCTTACTTGTGTAGTCTTAAGTGAAAACCCTAAGTAACATCTGAGGTATTACAGCCCTCCCCCCTTAAAGGAATCTCGTCCCGAGATTTAGGTAGAGTCCTTTGGAGGGGTGCCATGAAGGTGTGCTGGTGTGTTGCTCCTTCCATTATCCGAGTTTCTCTAGTTAACTGCTCTTCGAATGTCATTCTCTTTGCGACTTCAGAAGGAAGTCCTTATTAATTCATTTCTAAAGCTTACCACACCTTTAGCATCTAAGTTTTTCTTATATTTGAATTAAAAGGGTAGGTGGGGTGGGGTTTTGGATTACGTACCGACTCCTTTGGGCAGAAAGTCGGGGAAGCGATAACGTAGAAAATCCTCAGTCTCCCACGTAGCTTCTTCTACTGAATGGTGACTCCACTGAACCTTATATATTCTGATCGACTTTGCCCACGTTGATCTCTCCTTTTGATCCAGCACTTTGACGGGGTGTTCCTGATAAGACAAGTCTGGTTCTATCTCAATTTCTGGTTCAGGTAATACTTCAGTGGGTAAGCGGACACACTTCCGTAGCTGAGATACATGGAACACATTATGAACTGCTAACATGTGGGGTGGCAACTCCAATTGATAGGCTACGGGTCCACAATTTGCTTTGATCTCATAGGGTCCAATGTAGCGAGGAGCTAACTTGCCCTTGATTCCAAATCTCTGGACACCCTTGGTGGGTGACACCTTAAGATAAACATGATCTCCCACTTTAAACTGTAGAGGCTTCCTCCTCTTGTCATGATAGCTCTTTTGCCAGGCCTGAGCAGCTTCTAGGTTCTTCTTAATGACTCTGACATTTTCCTCTGCTTCAAGTACCAAGTCTGGCCCAAAGATTTCTCTCTCTCCAGTTTGTGACCAATTTAGTGGTGTCCTACACCTTCTTCCATACAAGGCCTCAAAAGGTGCCATCTTTAGACTGGACTGGTAGCTGTTATTATAGGAGAATTCTGCCAAAGGAAGACACTTGTCCCAATTCTTATCATAGTGTAGCACACAGGCTCGCAACATGTCTTCAAGGATTTGATTCACTCTTTCTATCTGACCATCTGTTTGAGGGTGGTATGCTGAGCTTCTTATTACATGGGTCCCAAGTGAATTCTTGGAGCTGCTCCCAAAAGAGTGCCACAAACAGTGCTCCTCTGTCAGATACAATCGTCTTCGGAATTCCATGCAAACGTACTATTTGATCAACATAGATTTCTGCATATTTCTCTGTCTTGTGGGTGGTATGCACTGGCAAGAAATGAGCCGTCTTGGTCAGCCTATCCACGATGACCCAAATAGAATCATGGTGCCAGGAGGTATTGGGCAATCCCACGATAAAATCCACGCAAATATCTTCCCATTTCCAAGATGGGATGGGAAGGGGTCGTAGAGTGCCTGCTACCTTCAAGTGACTGGCCTTGACTCTCTGGCAGGTGTCACATTCAGATATATACTTAGCAATTTCCCTCTTCATTCTGGTCCACCAGTATAAAGATCTGAGGTCATGATACATCTTATTGCTGCCGGGGTGCATGGAGAATTTTGAAAGGTGAGCTTCATCCAATATCTTCTTTCTGAGCTCGGAGTTCTTGGGAACAACCAATCGGTCTCCAAACCATAGGATCCCCTTGCTGTCCTGACGGAAGCATTTGTATTTTTCTGCCTTCTTCTTGATCATTTCCTTAATGACCTGAACACCCTTGTCACCAATCTGTGCCATGACTATTTGCTCTTGTAAGGTGGGCTCCACTGAGATATAACTCAAGGCACCAGAGGAAACAACCTCTAGGTTTAGCTTGCACTCATCACATAGGGTGGTGACTCTTGCATCCATGTTCATACAATTGCACTGGGCCTTCCTGCTTAAAGCATCTACCACAACATTGGCTTTACCAGAGTGGTAATGCACCTCCAAATCATAGTCCTTGATAAGTTCTAACCATCTCCTCTGCCTCATATTAAGATCAGCCTGGGTGAAGATGTATTTGAGACTCTTATGATCAGTGTAAATATTATAGTGAGCTCCCATCAAATAATGTCTCCAAATCTTGAGAGCTTGAACCACAGCTGCTAACTCCAGATCATGTGTGGGGTAGTTCTGCTCATGGGGTCTAAGTGCTCGGGAGGCATAAGCAATTACTCTGTTGTCTTGCATTAAGACACATCCCAATCCAGTACTGGAAGCTTCACAATAAACCTCAAAGGGCTTGGTGTTGTCAGGTTGAGCTAGCACTAGTGCTGTTGTCAAATGTTGCCTTAGTGTATGAAAAGAATCTTCACACTTCTTGGTCCATTCATACTTAACTCCCTTCTTCAACAGTTTAGTCATTGGCTTGGCAATTCTGGAGAAATCCAAAATAAATCGTCGATAATACCCTGCCAATCCCAGAAAACTCCGAATCTATCGCACTGTGGTAGGAGCTTTCCAATCCATTACTTCTTGTACCTTCTCAGGATCAACTGATATCCCATCCTGAGAAATTGTGTGACCCAGAAATTTTATCTCCTTCAGCCAGAAATCACATTTGGACAATTTAGCATACAACTGATGGTCACGCAGCCTCTGAAGTACGGTATGTAAATGCTTAGTGTGCTCGGCTTCATTTTTGGAATACACCAGAATGTCATCAATGAAAACCACCACAAATTTGTCCAGTTCTGGCATGAACACTGAGTTCATCAGATACATGAAATAAGCCAGGGCATTGGTCAGCCCAAAAGACATCACCAAAAACTCATAAAGCCCGTATCTGGTAGAGAAAGCCATCTTGGGAATATCTCTAGCACGGATCTTGATCTGATGGTAACCCGAGCGAAGGTCTATCTTGGAGAACACTTTGGATCCCATCAACTGATCAAACAGAACATTAATGCGAGGCAGTGGGTATTTGTTCTTGATGGTCACCGCATTGAGAGGGCGGTAATCGACACACATTCTCAAACTCTCGTCCTTTTTCTTCACAAATAAGGCCGGACATCCTCATGGTGAAGTACTTGGGCGAATGAACCCCTTGTCCAACAACTCTTGTAGCTGCTTTTTCAATTCTGCAGTTCTGCTGGAGGCATCCTATAGGGTCTCTTGGATATAGGTGCAGTTCTAGGTTGCAATTCTATTGTAAACTCTATGTCCCTATCAGGTGGCATCCCTGGCAATTCATCCGGGAAAACATCTGGGTAGTCACAGACCACTGGGATTCTCTCAACCGGGGACTCTATCGTGACGAAGGCACAGAAACGGGTACAACCTTGATTGGGCAAAAATAATGTGGTTTCGCCACAAGTAGGCGAGTGCACCTCAATGGCCCTTGCTGCAATATCAATCACTGCCTGATGTTTGGTTAACCAGTCAGTTCCCAATATGATATCCACGCTCTCCAAACCCAAAATGAGGAGGTTGGTTTTGATTATCAAACTACCAAACTTTATAGGCATATTCTTGTTGATTTGATAGGTGGCAACCCTGCCTCCTGGTGTTGAAATTGTAATACCCCCATTGGTGTGATGGAAAGGTAGCTGACATTTGGCACTAAATTTTGCACTAATAAAACTATGGGATGCACCAGAATCAAAAAGAATAATTGCAGGATAATTCAAAACTGAAAAGATACCAGTCATGATGGGTGCTCCCTCCGGAATGTCAGCCATGGTGGTGAAATTCAGCCTGCCTTGCCTCACTTGCACTTTCTGTCTCTTCCCGTGGTTCTGGTCGGCATTCTGTCCCTGCCTCTGCTGGTTTCTGGGGCAATTCTTAGCATAATGTCTGGTGTTACCACAAGTAAAACACCTGTTGTCATTGGCCTGACGGTACTGCTGCTGCTGCTGATTGCTCCTCTACACTGGGGGTTGAGGGCGGTTGGGTGCCTGCTGCTGCTGTTAGGGTCGAATCACCCAACGTCCTTGCTGCTATTGAGGTCCCCTGTTCTGAGTGTCAGATACGATCCGGAAGCGCAGTGGCGGAGCTGAGGGTCCTGCCATAGGGGTCTTCCTCTTCTTCTCTGCCTGACGAGCTGTGATACAATCCTCCTGAGAAATGGCCATGTTGACTAACTCATTATAGCTGTTGGCCCTGACTGTGTTGAGACGGTCACGGAGCTTAGTGCTGAGCCCCCTCCTGAACCTGTCCCTCTTATTCTCATCAGTGTCTGCATGATATCCGGCGTACTAGCATAGGTCATTGAAGGCCTGAGCATACTGTAACACTGTCCGGTTCCCCTGAGTGAGTGCCAGAAACTCGTTGAGCTTGCGGTCCATAATGCCTGCTGGTATATGATGCCCCCTGAAAGCTGCCTTGAACTCTCTCCATTCCACCTCATGGTCAACTAGCTGCATAGCAAGAAAGTGGTCCCACCATGTCCGCGCAGGTCCACGAAGCTGCTGGGTGGCGAACCTGACCTTAGTCACCTCTGAACAAACTCCATGGAGTAGCGGGAATTTGGATTCCACTACTCTCAGCCATACATCAGCATCAAGTGGGTCCTCTGCCCTGGTGAACAATGGTGGCTGGGTACTGAGGAACTCCTGATAAGTGGCTGCTGCCGGGTGACGCTGATTATCACCACCACCATAATGCTGAGGTGGCGGCTAACGCTACGCCAACTGTCGCAGAATCTCGTTCTGCTGAGCCATCAGCTCTTGCAGAGTAGGAGGTGGTGGCGGTGGTGGAGGAATGCGCTCATTCTGTCCACGACACGCTCTTCCTGCCATCTGAAAAATCATGTATATTTTCAATATTATATTTCCGAGGTTCAATGTTAAATCGTGGTGAAAGAGTCAAAGGGGTAAAACCAATATATTCTTGCATAATTTAGAAAGGATTTCACATGGCATAACTTTCCTTCTTAAATTTAAGCTGGCATCATCCATCATCCATACTTCCAAAAGAGTTTATCATGATTACATCAGTAACTCAAAAGACTCAACTCTATCTAGCCTAATACCCTAGGGGTGCAAAAGCTAAACTAGTCTCGAGGAGTTCTACCGTCACAGACTTCCAACTCTATCTCTGCGACCTAGTGAGCAAATGAGGCAACACTCAACTCGGGGGAAGGTGGTCTCCCTGAGCCAGCAGTGTCCAAGCTAGAGGCAGGCTCCTCTCCTCCCTTGATGTCGACCTCCTCGTTGGCCTCCATGTCCTGGATCTCCTGGTGGTGCATATCCAGGTGCTGATTAGCCTCCGCAAGCTGCTGCTGAGTGTTGATTAGCTGATCCTCGAGAACCTCGATGGTGTTCTCCCTGGTTCCCACTAGCTCCTCAAGCTCTTGGATCTCATTTGACAATTGTTCCACTTGCAAGTCTTTTTCCACCATCTCAGTGGACAATTCTACCACAAGTTCCTCCCTGTTATCCAAGGTGATCTTGGTAGCCTCCAAAAGTGCCATCAAATGAGACATGACCTCTCCTCGCATCACTTGTAGATGATACAGGGCATTCATGCACCGCACCGTCAAGTGAGCAGTCTGACCTGGGTAGATAGCCCATATATCCTTGGCATGCTGCACTCGGTCCTTCAACATTGGGTCGTCCTCCTTGTCCGCAAGAAACAAACCAATGGGGTGAGTGGACAGCTCCAAGGGGTGGAATCCGCAGAAGGTGGTCAATCCGTGAAGAGCAATTGCCTCCATAGTATCCTCAACCATGTATCCAAAAGACTCTGAATCCAACGAACGCCATCCTGGCTACAGGGGATGAGGCTCTAGGGTCATCCTCACCCTACAGCGGGGCACTCGGTGCTTCTCGAACAGCTGCACCGCGTACTGGGGAGGCGTCGTGTAACCAGCTCCCTGAAGGACCTCCCACAAGATACGGGGGAAACCCTCTCGTGCAAGCCCGTCAGTGTGGGACTGTGCATTCCCTTCATCCGAGGATCCGTGAGAAGTCATCTGTGTACAGTTAAGCGTAAGTAAAAAGAAAAAGAATTATAAAATAAAAAGGGATCAAACTCAGCCTTTCCATGACTACGGCAATGACACTGGGTGCACTTAATCTGTTATTATGGTGTATTAAAGTTCTTACCCAATCATCAAGTATTTAAGTAAGGATGCATGCATGCTCGTCTTAAGCGACCTCATTTCAACATAGAGGGAATAGGAAAGAACTCCCATCCCTTATAGTAGCAGGTAGGGCTTACTCGAATAGCCACCTAGCTACCCCTCTATTATCCTAAGGCACAACGTCCTAGGTCTATCCTTATCGTCCTGACGATCTATCCAACATTTGTTTCTAACCAGTTTTACTTTGAAAAAGGATGGTATTTATAGTTTATTGATTCCTCTGTGGTGGTACGAGCTCCGATACCAGCTGTGGTGGAACCGCCCGAATTATTCCAACTTAAGTGCCTAAGTCCCGCCTTAGAGGCTAGACCACACTTAAATAAGAATAACACGTCAGTCCCTCGGATCTAGTCCGACGAGGCCACTAACAGGATCAAGTACCACGTACTCACTCGATGGTGAGGCACAGAGCAAATACAATAAAACATAAAACCATACATTTAAGGAATTATTAAATTTATTACATTATCATCGGAATTTTTGCAAAAGTAGTCATCATTGTTCGGAATGCAGCGGAATAAAACTAACGATAAGTAAACGAAGGGATGGGGAAGCCTGTCCCATCACTCTTCGTGTCCTCCTCAGCCGAGGTAGGGTCCCAGTCGACTGTCCATCCCGGTGGCAAGATGGACGGCCAAGTCACTCCAGCAACCATGTCCTCCAGAGAACCTGTAAAATTATGCCACAAGCAAGGCTGAGTATACTAATACTCAGCTAGACTTACCCGGTGTGAGGAGTCTACTCCTCTACCTCTAGACATGCAGCTGTTTGGCTGAAGGGTTTGGTTGCCAAAAACACTAGCTGAGTCTAAAAATCAAGTTTTAGCTTTTTCAAGTTTTAGTGTGACTCTCTTAAGACTAAAGGTGTACTATCTACTCATTCATGGTATCAAGCAATTTTAGCAATCAACATTTTTGTCAAATCATCACATTTCCACTTGTTACTCAATGCAGTACAATGGATCAAGCAGTCTCATTATCTGCAAGAAGCAGACGATTCGAATCGAGTTTTTATCCTTGCAAGGTAAACCTAAACACACGACATGGCGAGGCACTGTGTCCCCACACACATCAACCGTCCCCATCGATTCCCTGGCAACAGATCAGGGCTCACCGCCTTGGCGTACAATGCCTCACTGACCCCGACTGCCGTCGTGCAGTGACCGCACTTGTACCCACCATAACCGGAATGGGAGACCACGTCTCAGGTCGCGTGAGGGGATATGTCTGCGGGCAGGTTCAATCAGGTACTAGGCTTACCGATTTACCATATTTCTCGGCATATGTTTAGTACATTCAAACGCTTAACACAGGTATCCGCACGTTAATCCTTATTCCAATTTCATCTCGTAGACCACGCATCCCCATGGATCCGTGTCCACAGACCAATCATCAATATGATATGCAAGTGGGTACAACAAATTCGTGACCTCGCGCGAGTGCTAGAAAAATCACTCGACTTCTACCGAGATCCCTAATTAGCAAAGCAGCTACTCGACCTAGCATACTAGTATCCATCTCAACAAGGATTCCTATGTTCATGCAACTAGGGTTTCAATCAACTCCTACACTTAAGTGCACAATACAAGCCTACAAACATTAAGTGTAGTAAAATATCATATAGAACAGGTTATGCATAAAACCGGGGCTTGCCTTCCAAAGCAGGGGCAGGCAGATCCTCTAGGGCAGGCTCTGGTACTGGATCCGGGGCTACCTCCTGAGCAACTCCTTGCTCCGGCACGAGGACGTACTCTCCGTCAGCGAGGTTGCAATCTATCGAATGCAATGAATAAGAATATGTATGCTATGATTATGCAGGATTAGTAATCATTATGCTAAGTGAAGAAAAACTAAGTTAGTTAGTAACTTAGGGTTTCCTGGTCATACGTGGCTCTTAGTGGTTTATGCTTATCAATTTAGGTTTGGGTTTTGTCTAGGGATAGGCATAGTGGATTGAAACTTGGATTGCCCCTTAGATGTTTTAGTAGGCATTTAAGGGGGGGGGGGGTTTGCTGGTTTGGTTAGGGTAACATTAGTTTCCACCATTAATCCCCCTTTTTCCTTTTCTATTTATGATTTTTGAGTGTGTTTGAACTACAATAGTGATTTAAGTTTTTCCAAAAATTCTATAAAAATTACAGTGGGTTACTATTGGTCACTGTAACCTGTCCTATAAATTTGGGGTCTAGAATAATTAGAATAATCCTGGGACAAAATAACAAATGTTGGGGCAAAGGGGGGTCACTTTGCACTACAACTCTTATTGAGGGGTGGGGTCCTAAGGGTCATTTTTGTTGGTATCTAAAGGTAATAACATGCTTCTGTGCCAAAAATCACAGAAGGTTATTTGGTGGTTATTTAGTTGTGATTTTCTAAAGTTTAATGTTAAAAAGGCACTTACTACTAACTTGTTATTTGAAAAATGTCAAACAACAAAACTTATAATTTTTCTAGGTTTATAAATACAAAACATTTGTTATCCCAAGGTTTGGGGTGTTTTCTCCTCAGGGTTATTTTTCTAGGGTTTTTTTAAGTTTTCCTTGTTTTCCTAAAATAAAAGGTGTCTCGTTTCTTTTGTACTAAACAAGGGTATAATAAAATTTTCTAGTGAATTATACTGAAAAAGAAAGCTAACAAAAATGTGGGTGCTCCATGGTTCTTTATTTAAACCACCTTTTATATTTTTTTCAACTTTAAGCAAAAAGTGATTTAAATGGCAAACTCTACGTTAATGGGGTGTACAGAGGGGTTTATTATTTTTAAACAGGTTAGGAAGTGATTAAGTACTTCTCTAAATTTTTTTAACCCCAGTCTAATAGTGTAGCTATTTTCGCTTATTTCTTTTAGCTTTTGACCAGTTAATCATTTAAATCAAAACTTTAAAGTTTTCTGTAACACTTAGGGGTTTTATATTTTTCCTAAGTAGTTTACATCATTTAGGATCTGGCAAAATTGGTTTGACTCGATTTGAGTAAACCAAACTGAAGTTATGAATTTTTCAAGTTCTGTTTGGATTTAATCAGAATATTTAAAAAGGTTTCCTAGAAAACCCATTTGCAACAAAGACCCTGGGTTCTTCCTAAACTAATCCTTTCAGTTATACCCCTGCGCTACTATTCCCCTGAGTCGCTGACAGCGCTCAATACCCCTTGGCCTTTTCTTCTTCTCCCCCGAGGTCTCTCCCCTTATGTAAACAGTAACCACAGATAGGAATAGAGCGGCGCGGCTTACCGGCGGTAAGAGAGGTCCGGCGAGGGGCGGCGTTGGCTTCAGGAGGTCCTGGCGGTCACAGCAAGGTACGGCTCAACGATGGGGGTGGCCGGAATCGACCGGTCCACGCGCGCAGGCGGGTGAACTCGTCGGCGGCGAGAGCTCCAGCCTAACCACGGCGATCTAGTTCAATTAAACGACACGATGAGCTCCACGGGATGACGTAGGGGATATGTGTGCAGTGAATCGGAAAATGGCGCAGAGACTCACCCGGTCCACGTGCGCCGGCGGGGTTCCGAACTCCGGCGAGCGCGATTGCGCCTTTTCGATGGCGGGGGTCCTTGGTTCCAGCTCTAGCAAGCTTCACGGCCTCCTAGGGAAGCTACCTAGGGGCTTGGATCGAGCGGAGGAGGGTGGGAAACGGTTCGGCCACGGTGGTTGTCCTCGGGCGGCTCTGGCGGGTCGCGGAGAGGTCGCCAGAGCTATGGGCGAGCTCCGAGGAGTTCGGCGTGGGACAGAGGATGCAACGGGGAAAATAGCCGGGCACTGGGGCGGGCTTTATAGCTGTGGCGCGGGCGTGGTCACGGGCGGCCGCAGGTGCGTGGGGGTTCACGCACGGGCGTGCTCTGAGCGCGTCCCCGAGTGTCAGCCTGCGTCGAACACGTGTGTGCTTGCTTCTGCCATGGTTCAACGGCCGATTTGAGCACCTTAGCGTGTAGATCTTGGCAAAACCACTGTGTACGGTCTCTTCCCTGTACCATATCCTACCTTTTTGATGTGAGTCCCAAGCCAAGATACGGTCGGGGTAGGGAGATATAGGGGTGAGAAGTTGCCTCTGTCCTAGCTGTCCAAACAAGGACAAAAGCTATGCCAAGTCGTGTCAAACGACTTAGGGTGGGGTTCAACTTTCTCCAGGGTATTCTAGAGGTATTTTGGCGCCACTTTGTTAATTGGGTCAAATGGTTTTGAAGTTTGAATGAGGGTGAACATGTTTGATCTTTGGCCAAGGGTTGGTTTTGGACTTAGAAAAATTTTGATTTTTCTTTTGTGCTCAACCCTTTGGTGAACCTTTTGGGGTTATTCTGAAACCTTTTTGGGGTTACTTTCTGACTATTATTTGTAGGGTATTAAGTGCACTACATCTTTTAGAATTGGCCCAAGACATGATCAAGTGGTTTTCGTAGCTTTTTGGGTCATACTTACTTATAGTACTCCAATTGTCCACAGGGGGTGCATTAGGGTTTTGGGCAATTTCTCCCCCTTCTATGTGCATGGTAAGCCAAGGCATGACATCTAAGATAGGTTGCACTTATTTAGGATCTTGATTTCCATGTTTGAATTCCTTTACTCAAGTTAAGTCACATGTGATGATGGGCTTACTTGTGTAGTCTTAAGTGAAAACCCTAAGTAACACCTGAGGTGTTACAGGGCTTTGTCCCATGTTGTTTTAGATGAAGAGCCTACGGAGCTTTGCTACTTTTGTGCAAAGGTGGTTCCCAAGCAGGAGGAAGAACCGAAAATAGAAGTGTGCTGCTGTGGATAGTGCTAAGTGCCGGTGGGCCTGGCCTTCTTATATAAGTATACCCCATCTTTATCTTCTTATGAGGATTGTCACTTAAGCTAGCATATACTTCAAATTTACAAAAAGTTTTGCAATATTTCAAAGTGAAATCCTTCTGTAACTACTCCGATTATGTAACTTGTATACTCGTTGTAATAAGATTCCGCTGCAAGATGTTGGTGTGTGATTTGTGTTTACTTAATCTTGCGATCTTGGTTGTAAGTGGTTTATCTGGAGTCCTTGGGACACTCGGACGGATCCTGTTAAGTTATTTGGTGCACATGCATAACCGTCTGAGGTCTTTGAGACAAGGACAGGTGCATGTGGGCCCAATAACTTGGGAGGTTTTGCAACAATGTCTATCGTGAGAGTTGGTGGAGACAACATCGTCCCTGCTCCTGAGGAAAATAAAGTTGTTATCTACTGAAGCTTTTTTAAGGCTAGTCTTTGGTTTCCTTTGAGCAAGTTTGTAGTTAAAGTGCTGAAGATATACCATATTTTCCTTCATCAGATCACCCCCGAAGCTATAATGAGGATGGGGATTTTTGTCTGGGCTGTAAGGAGTCAAGGGCTGGAGCCGAGCATGAAGTGCTTCTGTAGCATGCATGAGCTCTTGTATGAGACGAAGGCTAGTGGCAAAGACAGTACCACAACAACTTCGGTTGTTATGGATTTATTGCTCGCCCCAATGCAAGCCACCCGGTACCAACATTCCGGAAAAGATGGCCTGGGTCCTGGATGGGGGAGTGGTTTTATGTTAAGAATGATTTAAAGGCAAGAGAAGATATCAAAGAGATCATCCAGCGCCCCATCTAGTCTCGCTTTGGCCTCCGAAGGCTGAAGGTGGAAATCGATAGCAATGTCGAAGCATGTCAAAGAGCTTTTAGCACTGTGTGTGCCTTCATTGGCATAAGGGATCTGATTCAAGAGCATATATCCTTCAGGGTATGGCCACTTGTGGAAAGCTGGGATATGCCGAAGGAGGCCACCGCTGATTCTAGTGAAGGTGGTCTGGTCCGATTGAAGTATACCTTCAGATTCAAGGAGAAGTTTAATGAGCCAAACGACGACTGGCTGAAGTGCATCGAAGCCACCAGTGATGAGCTACTTGGAGCATACTCCAAGGCCGAAGATAATGCTCTGTCCGCAGCCTTTGGAAGTCGGGGCAAGAAAAGATTAAACAGGGTATTTGATGTTGTTGGCTTCGTATACCCTGATTACCATTATCCGATAAAAGGGCAAGAGAAAAAGAGGAACACTGTTGCTTCGGCCATTGTAGCTGAGCCAAAGGGCAAAAAGATGAAGGTTCTGACCAACCGGCCGCGTTACATTGAACCGGCCATGGTGCCTAAATTTGGTGCGGGGACCTCTTCAGCTACCGAGGCCAAGGAAGCTGCTCTGACTGTGCAGAGCACTGAAGAGCCAATTGTAGTGCCGAAGCTGCCCACAGTCGAGCCAGTCGAGACTAAGGTTGATAAGGCTGAAGAGCCAAAAATTGAAGAAATAATGAAAATGCCAGAAATTTTGAGCCCTCCAACAGAGGGAAAACTGCCTAAGGTGCCAAAGGCTTCTGTCACGACTCCCAAGAGGAGGAGGATGGCCAACATGCTGGATGCTGTGCTGGAGACTACGAAGGCCTTGAGCCCTGCTCCTACAAGGAAAGTTGTTGAAGATGCCAAAGCGCAAACCGAAACTGAAACTAAGCAAGCAGAAGTCGAAGCTAAAAAAACTCATGCTGAAACCGAAGCTGGGCCTTCAGCGCCTGCCGCGATGAAACCTACCGTGCCTGAGGAAGAAATGGCAGAGCAGATTGCACCTGAAAAGATCGAGACTGCTGCTCCCGAAGCTCCAATTGAAAATATCGACTACATCGTTCGACAAGCTTCGGGGAAAAAATTGTCCGAAGATGAAATCGCTGAAGCAAGGCATTATGCTCAAAAACTGAAATATCTGAAAGGAGCCTTAGTTTTCAACGGAAGCAATGAAGATGATTTCTTATACTGTCTCCCGGACAACAAAAAAATATCCGTTTACCGGGAGATAGGTAAAAGCATGGGATTGCCGAAGCTGGAAGATGGCCATTCAATTTTGTCGAAGGATGATCCTTGCCGACAGCCTAGCATACAACAGTATAAAGGTATAAAAGTTAACTTTTAAATTGGAAACTAACGTATTTCATTGTCATACTCAATTCTTTCTTCTTTTTTACAGGGCTTGATTCTTAGCAATGCTTTGAGGGCACAGAAGAATATTGAAGACGAAGGCTATACAATGGCTCTGAATAACCTTCGTTCAAAAGTGATTGAATTGAGAAACGAAGGTCTTGAAAAAGAAAAAATCTTAATTTCATTGGTAAACAAAGTGAAGGAAGATGAAGCTAATTTCAAAGCTCAGGCCGAAGCTCAAAAAACTGAAATTGAAGACCTTCGGAGACAACTGGCCGAAGCTCAGAAAAACTGTGCACTCACACAAGCTAACCAAGAAATTAGCGAATATTGGAAAAATCATCTAGAGAAAAATGTTGAAGAACTTTGCACATCCAAGGAAAGGTGCTTTGAGAAATCCTTGGATTGCGTGAAGAAAATAAAAGTTAGCTTCGCCGAAGTGGGTGCCTACTCTGCTGAAGAAAACTTCATACGAGGCGACCCCGAAGGCGTTGTTGAATGGATAAGTGGAGAAGCCAAAACCTTCGAAGAAATTTTGAGTGATCGCGAGGATGTTTACGTGTTTTCTGGTGCGCAGGGAATTTCAGCCATCTTGAAGAAGGCGGGATGTGATCACATTAAAGACGTAGCCCAGGCCGAAGCTGCCTTCTCCGTAGATGATATGAAGGATCCTTCAGCTGAAGCAACCTTGATGGGCGGGAAATTTTACAATGATGTCTGGGTGAATGGTGGCCGAGAGATGGCCCATGAAATTATAAAGAAAAGTGAAAAAGACACCCATGATGCCCGAACAGAAGCAAGACGAGCTAAAGAAGTTGTAGAGCGCGAAAAGTGTATAGGTATTAATTTTTGGTTTTTAGCTTCAGCATTTGTTTTCGTGGCTTCGGACTAATTAATTTTTCCTACTTCAGCTGAATTATCTCCGCCGCCAGAACCGTACGACCCCCTAGCTGATCCAAAAATGAAGTGCTGGACATCATAAACATGGCTGAATCCATTGTCGACAAAGTTGTTAACAAATTACTGAATGAAGTTGCAGAGAAAGTTCTTAAAGAGGAGTAGGTTTTATTATAATAATAGCTTGAATGTATGGAACAATTTGTGTAAGATTAAGCTTCTATTGTAACAAAACTATGTGACCTTTGATGTATGTAATATTGAATCAAATATGTAAATTATTGTAATTCATTTCTTTACGATGCATGAAACTTACACACATACCGTTTTTGAGCCTTCGGCAAAAAAACACCTTCCCTTCTTTTCATGCTTCGTAAAGAAAAAGATCCCTTCTTGTGACAACACTGATAAATCTTTAATTCGCGAAGCTTATTTCGTGCCTGAGCACATTTTCATTTTGACGAAGCATATGCCGAAGATTGGCTTCGTATTCAATTCTTGTGCCATTGATGCAATATGATGTATGATGTAATGCTATGCGAAATGATGTAATGATATGATGCAAAATGATGAGGATGCCGAAGACACACACCCACACGCCCACACTGGAACACACAAGCTCTGCATCCCCTTTGGAATGACTTTTGAGCTTCTTCACCTTCTATTTCGGTGATGTAAGTTCTGCATCCCGTTCGTCTTTTGAACTTCTTTGCCTTCTATTTCGGTGGTATAAGTTATGCATCCCCTTGGGAACCACTTTTGAACTTCTTCGCCTTATATTTCGGCGGTATTTGGCTCTGCATTCCCTTTGGAACGACTTTTGAGCAGAAAACTTACGCTGCGCTCCCTTAGGAACGACTTTTTGTAGCTTCAGAATTTTAGCTCTACATTCCCTTAGGAACGACTTTTGAGCTTCGTAAGTCTGTGAAGAAGATATATTTCATTCTGATAGAAGCAAAATCATTACAAGAAAATAAAACTAAGTTATCATTGCTTGTTCCTTATTCAAAAAACAAAATAACCTAGAATATAAAAGTATTTAGGAAGTAGGATATTGCTCAGTATATGTGCTTTGATTCTGGTATAGTACTATTGACTGTACGAGCTTCGGACACCTCCTTGAAGTCACGTTGTTGTTGGGAGTGCTGGCGCCCTTCTGGCCGCTGGCTTCGGGAATAAGTAGGCTGCATTGGTGGTGGCGGTGGGAGCTGAGGCCAAGAAGCCTCTGAATGGCTTGCCGAAGCAACAGAAACTGCAGGTTGGTTGCCCACATATTTCGGTATGTAGGGAGAGTGGCACGAAGTAGTATGTAGGACTTGCTTCGGCTGATTGTGCTGAGCTTCTGCTTCAGGCAATCTCTTTTTGCTTCAGAATAGTGATCTGCCAGGTTCTTGTAGTGTGGCCTTTGTCCTCACCATAGAATAAGCAATAAATTTTTCTGGGCTGATCCCCATATCTTCCTCCAAAGCACCTACCGCCTCTGCCCCTTGGAGCTGGTGGCCCAAAGGAGCTTTGCTGCTGCCCCGAAGACTGTGAGGTGTGCTGTGGCCTCTGAAGTTGGCTTCCTTTGTCATCATTCCGACTGGAGCTGTGGATTGATCTGACATGTCTAGGGTGGATTCTCCCTCAGAAGCCCCTAGTCATCTCAGAAAATCTGTAGGCTTCCTCCCTTCTTTGTCGGAAGTCATTGTCAACCCGGATGTACTCATCCATTTTTTGAAGCAGCTTCTCCAGAGTTTGGGGAGGTTTCCTGGCAAAGTATTAGGCCATAGGTCCTAGCCGAAGACCCTTGATCATGGCCTCAGTAACAATTTCATTGGGCACTATGGGCGCTTGTGCTCTCAGTCGCAAGAACCTTCGGACATACGCCTGAAGGTATTCGTCATGGTCTTGTGTGCACTGGAACAAGGCCTGAGCTATGACTGGCTTCGTCTGAAAGCTTTGAAAACTGGTAACCAGCATGTCCTTGAGCTTCTGCCATGACGTGATTGTCCCTGGCTGAAGAGAAGAGTACCATGTCTGAGCCACATTTCGGACTGCCATGCCGAAGGACTTTGCCATGACAGTTGTGCTGCCTCCATATTAGGATATTGTCGCCTCATAACTCATCAAAAACTACTTTGGGTCCGAGTGCCCATCGTACATGGGTAGCTGAGGTGGCTTGTAGGATTGTGGCCATGGGATAGCCTGCAATTCTGCTGCCAGAGGAGAAGCATAATCAAAAGTAAAGGTACCATGATTAACATCATCGTACCATTCATCTTCGTTGAATGAGCCCTCTTGACGAAGCTCCCGGTGTTGAGGCCTTCGGTCGTAATCATCTTGGGTAAGATGACGCAGTTCCTCAGTAGCTTCGTCGATCTTCTTTTGAAGGTCTGCCAACCGAGCCATCTTCTTCTTTTTCCTTTGCATCTGCTGGTGAATGATCTCCATGTTCCTGATTTCCTGGTCCAACTCCTCCTCCTGAAGTGTTGGACTTGTGGCCTTTCTCTTTTGGCTTCTGGCCTCTCGAAGAGAGAGTCTCCTGATTTGTGTCCAGTGGCTGCAGTGCAGCCCCTGGCGCTGTTATCTTCTTCGGCGGCATGACGAATGTTGATGCTTCGCCGAAGATTGTGGAAGTGAGTACACCGGAGGTGGGCGCCAATGTTGGGGACTTGTTCTCAAATGCTATGAATTAAGAACAAGGCAACACAAAAAGAGGTTAATGATTACTACCCTTTGTCCTTCGAAGCATTATTTTCCTTAGGATATAACGATCTTCGGACGAAGGTTTTGAAGGACGTACCTTCATCATCGCAGTATGTGTTAATGAAAGACAAAGCATATGAAACATGAGAAATAACATGAATAATCATATGACATTATTAATATATCTTTATTATATCATCATGGGTGAGTGAGAACAATATTGAATTACATTTGTACCTTCGGTTCAACAGAAGGAAGAAAGTCCAAGCGTGACGCACGAGCGAGTACAAGTTAGTGTGAACAGTACGGGGGTACTGTTCATCTATTTATAGGCACAGGGCACAGCCTGTGTAAAATTACATTCATGCCCTTTTTGTTTACCATTGACTTAAGGACAATCCATCGAGGACTAGATAGCCTTTTCCCCTTTAAGTCAGTTCCTTTTTCTGCCGCTGAGCCGAAGCTCCCTTGCGCGTAGCTTCGGAGCTGCGTCAACCTTCGTCTGGACCATGCTTTCCATGTCGTGTACAGTTTTATTCCGAGTTCGAAGGTACCAGTATATATATTACACTTTGGAAACATTGTTAAATCATGTTTTTGAGGACCTTCGGAAGACAAGGCCCCCCAACATGAAGTATATTGATAAATGCGGCATGCCATATGCATTGCATGATTCATTTGCATCTGAAGTTTTGTCGTGACCTATGGTCCGACCGTACCGGTACAACTTAGCATCGTACGTTGCCCAAGGTGGGGTACGATGCGGCTTCATACCCTTAGAGGTATGAAGGTAGAAGACATATGCATTGCATTCACATGCATTCATTGAAGTGGTATTTGCAGATATTGTTGACACAGGGAAGTGTTATACAAACTATTGTGGTTGTTCGAGAAAATGAGATGGTATTGGTTATATTGGGACTATTGAGTTCTATATCTACAAGTATTTCTGATCTTAATTGTGATTCCTGTAAAATGTTGATTAATTCATCTTGTGGTTTAAATATCTCGTCAACACAATTTGCTTGCTGTGAGATGTTTCATCTCACTCTTGCATTATTCAATGCAGGTGCTTGATGCTTATCAAGGGGAGTGGGAAGTAGCGGCATGTTGCACACATTGCTTAAAAAACCAAATAATTAGCTTGGGTTATTGACTTTTGAGGTTCATACTTTAGGGTATGATGTAAGCATAAGCTGGTTCATTCGTGGTTAAATGTCCTTGATGAGAATTATATCATACTAGAATGGTTCATTTTGTATTGATATATCTCTTTTGCTTCTGTGATGCTTATAATTACAAAGGAGACGCTGCCAAATTTTATTTTGCTTAGTGTTCGGCTGTTGGTAGTGAAGTCCAGTAGCATCTCGGGGTGTTTGTGGATCTCGGGGTGTTACATAAAGCACTAGTAATAGCAATATTGAACAGCTGAAAGGACTAAAGAATCAGAGTACACTAAACATGCAGGTATGCATCAGACACATCACCAAATGTGCAGCGAGTACAACACTCTGTAAGGTCTATAACATGATTTGGAATTTTATAAGGCACCAGACATATCCGATATACCACCCGACAACATACACAAAAGGTTGCAAAGCAACCTGAGTGGGATTACAACACACCGATGTCTACAATGACACACTAGATATCGCATTGGATACTCTGAGCTCAACGGTCGGCAACGGCTAGTTCAATGTCTAGTACATGTGGAACAATCACTCGACATGTCTGATTGTAAATCCCAAAATTTGTATAAGGGAAAATAATAAAATAAATAAATAAATATATTTATGTGTTGGTTACTTGTTCTCAAATGCTATCGATAAAGAACAAGGCAACACAATTGTTAATTATTACAGACCTTCGTCTTTCGAAGCATTATCTCCACATGGGTATAATGCTCATCAGACGAAGGTCAAGAAGGTCATATCATCATCATTTAATGTATGAATAAGAGTACAAAAGGATGAAGACAGTACGGTGTCACTGTTCATCTATTTATAGGCACGGGACGCAGCCCGGGTAAAAGTACATTTATGCCCTTGACATTCATCTACAAACATAATACAAATCATTAAGGATTGGATAGTCTTTGTCCCTTTTCGGTCTTCATCATACTTGGCCTTCGTCATCACGTCAAGCCGAAGCTCTTTGGCTATAGCTCCGTCGTCCATTCTCATCACCTTCGGGTTATATTTTCACCCTATCACAAGAGAAAACCTTCATCCCGAAGCTGAAGCCTCCCTATAATAATCCATGTCATACTGGAAACATATGGTTTGTCACGTTTTTAAGGACCTTCGGGAGAGGAAGGCCCCCCAACATTATGATAGTGTTTTGGGAATTTTTGAAACCTTTGGAGATTTATTAGGACCCTTCATTTTCATAATCAATTAATGGAGTAAAATTAGTCAATTAACCCATAAATAAATAAAGAAATGTACATTTCATGCTGGGATTTTTGAGTAATGCATTTAATCTAAAACATAACCCCTAGTGTGAATTTGAATTCAAAATTTTTTACTTTAAGGGGAAAAACAAAACAGAAATGATAAAAGAATTAAAAGAATGGAAAACAATAACTATAATAATAAATAACAATGTTATAAATAGTAGAATCCATATGCACATTAGGATTATGTTTGAGAATGGGAATCTGAAATTTAAAATAGAAAGTTGAAACGGGTTTGAATTTAAAATAGGAATTTGAAAATTTGAAAGAAATAAAATAGAAAAGAAAAAAGAAAAGAACAAACCTATGCTTAAGCAAAATCCTCTTCCTCACGGCCCATTTAATTCTCACTGCGCGGCCCAAGCTCATGTCACACCCGGTTTTTAGGGGTCCAAAACCCGGGCGCGAACATAAACACCAGGTATGCTGGGACCAAGTCTCAAACATATGATGTATAGTGGCACAGGATCGAATGTCACATCTTTACTATATAACAGGAGTTCTATACAAAATAAATAATTACATTATAAGGAGACAACGGTCCAGCAACCCAAAGTTGACTGGGAGACGACGGCCTAGACCTCTCACGAACACATCGCAGCATCCTCCAAGCGCCTCATCCTGCGGTACCTGTTCTTGACCTATGGGGGTGTGAGACAGCAAGAGTGAGCTCACATACGTTCATCGCTCAACAAGTTGTGGGGAATAATGTGTATGAACTCGCCAAAGGTGGGAGCTCATGTGAAGTGTAAGGCTTACCAAAGAGGATGGCTGGAGCTGAGCATTGCTTTTAAAGTTGGTCAAAATTTTATTAGCAGTTACTAAGTATAAGTAAATACCAAACCCGATTAAGTAGTAGAACAAAAGTAACAACTTCACCTGCGATGCAATGCATATGACAAATTGAGTTTAAGTTCCATAATTTAATCATGTGAGTGTCCGAGCTGCTCATGACCGTGAGCACGGCTAGTATACCAGTTTTACACTCTGCAGAGGTTGCACATCTTTACCCACAAGTCATGTTACCCATCTGCCAAGAGACGGCCAATCCCATACACCTCTACCGAGGAGGCGAGGCAGGGTAACACTACGAGGCCTTTACAAAGTTCCACTAGCTTCAGAAAACCCGCTACAGTTTATAGGAAGTTCCAGTGCAGGAATCCCTTGCAGGACCGCCATCGCAGCAAAATCCTCCCGAGGGCCTCCCTACACTGACCACTCCCCTACTGCCCTTGCCCCTTTCGGGTAAGGTAGTCTTCCACTAGCTTTCCTAATTAATCGGCCAAGGGCGTCCCATTCCACCCTTATGGTAGCACTGTTTTCCCGGGTGGTTCTCCATGTTCCAATTAACATAATGATCTTATCATGAACAATAAATAACAACTGATAACAAAAGTATAATCATGAATAGTGTAATCTTCATACCCAAAACCACATATAGCACTAGCAAGTACTACCCAGAAAGTTCAGTGGTAAACAAGGTATAAAGATAGACAAACTAGGGTAACCTGTTGGGTCCCATCAAAATTATCCTATGCAGATCATTATGATTAATCAGAACATGAGTGGGTAAAAAGAAGTGATCAAGGGCACAACTTGCCTGGGACTTGAGATTCCAGGTACCAGGATGATCTTCAGGTGACTCGTGACCTCACCGCTATTCGTGGCAATACAAACAAGCATGGTGTAGGCAAAATTAACATCACACCAAACATAAGAATAAATTGTGTAATAATAATCTACGCGTTGCTACGAGATCGTGGGATCGAGAACCTCTAAATTCGGAGCTACGGTTAAGAAGTTATAGTTTTCCAAAGATCCACATGGTTAAGTATAGAATAGACTTAAGTGCAACAATTTTAACCTACATTTCATGACAAAACAAAGTTACCAAATGATAATAGATATTATTGTGAGACTAATGCAACTAGAATGGATTAAAATAGAGTTACGATTATTGAGTTGTGACTTTCTGAAATTATTTAGTGCTTAGAACAGGTTAATCCAAATGAACAATTTTAATTCAAGTTTCATGGTTAAATAGTGCTACCAGTTGATAGACAATATTAATACAAAATTATTGCAACTGGAATGACTCAATTTGGAGTTAAAATGAATTTAATATGAATTATACAAGTTTGTAGAATTGTTTTTGTATTAAAAATCAATTTCTATATTGTTTTTCTCAATTTCCTCGGTTACTGGACTGCGCGCGGAATAGACAGAAGCCCAGGGGCTAACCCGTAATTGTTTCCCAGACTCAGTATAATCCACAAGGGGATGGCGCGTTGATTTACTAATTTTAGGAGGGCTCTTATGCAAAGTCGCCAAGCCAAAAGGGTATCAGACAATGGACACCGGTGGATGCAGGATCAACGGTGCAGATTACACAGGCTTCATTATGAACCGGTACACGATATGGACCGCCAGATCCAAAATCAGTGGCCACGATTCAAAACCCCCCAGATCTAATCCTAGCCGTACGCCTACGATCCAACGGATGGACGCCTTCTCTCCCCCCCCCCCCGACCGAAGCAACCACGGCAAGCCGACCCCCGGCGGCGGCGCCAAGGACGGCGCGTGAAATCCGGCCTGGCCAGGACCTTCCCCCGTTCGATTGACTGGCGCCACGCAAAAAGGAAACAACGGCGAGCACGGTGAGGTGATTTACCGAACGTGCGGACCACTGGCTGAAGCGGACCACGGCGGAGGGCAGAACAACGATTGGGCGTAACCTCCGGCGAGGAATTGAGAGCCGCGCCACCCAAATTCGTGCCCCACGAGGTGCCACCCACGTGCGGAATGGGTGAAGCAACCCACCGGCAACACCCGAGAGCCCAATTATGGAACGACGGCCGATCACAGCGGTGGCGGCAACGAAGGTCACACTCCCTCCCTTTCTCTCGGTGATTCTGTGGCTTCCATGGCCGCCCAGGTCCACGAGCACCCGGATTTTATAGCCCAGAGGAAAGGAATAAGTCCGCACTTGAGGAGGCCGAGACCGTCGGCGGGATTAGTGCGATTCTCCTGCGCGAGCGCGATTCTGTTACGGACGACCGCGAGAGATTGAAGAAGCGCCCGGCATTGGGACCCACACGTCAGCGAGAACACAAGTCCGAGCGCTCAAGGAATTTGCTGATGCGGTAGGGAGGTGGTGAAGCTGACCAGAGCGGCCCACATGACAGCCAAACGGGACGCCTAGCGCGTGCTACGGTGACCGGTAATGCGGGCCCACAAGACAATCGTGGAGAGGGAGGAAAGCGCAGGGAAGGGGGTTATGTGGGCTGTGCGGGTTCGAGAAGTGGGCTGCACAGAATCAAGGGAGATGGGCCGCGCGAAGATGGTTGGCGCGGTGAAGTTGGGCCGGCCGAGGGAGAATCGGCCCAAATTGAGGTTTCTGTTCTTTTTCTTCTTTTTTTTCCAATTTGAAATATCCAAACTAACTTTAAATCCTGGTTTCAATTTTCAAATTTTCAATATGTAATTCTAATGCAAAGGTGAATCATGCTTCCATTATTATTTATGCTTTTATCTATATTTTTAATTATAAATGCCTTTATTAGGGTTCCCTTTCTTATTTTCTATTTTATATTTTCCTTTATGAGATGAGGTCAATTTAAATTACGATTCCTTGATTCAAATAAAATGCATCACATAAATAACATCATCATGAGATACATTTTTATTTATTTATGTGTTTGTTGGTTATTTGCATAATTTTAATGCCATTAATTGAGTATGCAGAGAGAAATAGAAAGAAATTCAAGAAATCCCCAAACACCCCTTAATAAATTTATTTACCTATTCTTTTTATTATAATTTTTTTTATACCAATTTTTGGGCTTTACAAATCCTACCTCCCTTAAAAATAATCTCGTCCTCGAGATTTGTAAGAAAAGGGTATATAACCAAGTTATCTCAAAACATATGCACAAACAAAAATCTCATCATGATGCATACTTCATTAACAACACATGGGGTCAATTAGACCTTATTATTCCTCCTAACATAGTATCATACCAACTAAACTACTAACTAGAGTAGCACATAGATTTTACAAATAGTAGTAATTTATATATATATTTATGCAGCTTGGTGGAGCTGGTGGTGATGGAGGAGGAGGTTGTTGTTGTTGTCTTTCCAACTGTGATTGTCTTATTTCTTGATGTATCTCCAGACGGGCCCGACGTATTTCCTCGCGTTCTTGTCTTATCTGATTTTGCATTTCGGTCATCATGTCTGTCAATTGTTGTATTACCAGCCTTTGGGCAGCAACCACTTGATCGATTTCAACAGGTGGAGGATTTGGAGGATTCATTTCTGTTTGCTGTTGCGTGATAATCTTTCCTTTCCTGGTATTGACCATGATGAAAGTTAGAAGCATGTGGTAATAGTTTTGCAAATGACCCTATTCAATAAGCAGAATGAATAAGCTAGTAGCTGGTTATAATCTGAAGATTTCTTTAGTAGGGCTTAATTTTTGTTTTATGTCCAGATTGGGGTAACCAGTTGTATAAGGTAAATATCCAAGGGTAAGATAGAATCTGTCAAGATGAGAGATATATATGGGTGAGATAGACTACAAGATGTAGGTTAAAAGTTTGTTTATTGTTAGGTGGGAATAGAAAGGTTATACCATTCATCATGGGTTGGGTTAGCTCATAGTTGAGTTGATCCAATGTGCTAAGTTAAGTTAATACATGGCTAGTAGGGTCTATTCTCTTCTACCAGTATCACCAATCTGTTTAAGTAGATCATATTAGATTGGTTTAGTAGATGGCTATGAGTTAAATGAGATTAGTCAGAATCTGGTTTGGTTGTTTTGTTTCTGAATGGTTTGGATAGGTTATGTAACCTATTATGTAGGTCAGGTTGTTGGGTATGACCGAGTTGATCTAAGTTACCAATTTAAGCTTAGGTGAATTAGGAGTATGGCCTTATCTTTTGTACCAGCATTAAGTAACTCACTTTAGATTAGATCATAGTAGCTTAGATGGGATCTAGATTAGATTGGTATGACTAGCTTCGATGGATAAGATCTATTTAATTTTTGATTAGATCATGGTTGTTACTTGATGATGAGATAAGCGAAGTGGTTGGCTTGAGATGGGCAGATAAGATAGAATCTGTCAAGATGAGATAGATACGTGGTACTAGTTGTATTCTAATGAGAGATAATATAGGTTGTCTAACTATTTTATAAATATTTTTTTATGCCTATGTGTATATGCAGATGCAATTGTGGACATTACTCCACAACTCAACACACTCAATCAAAGATCCAAATCAGACAATTATCATAAGAACAAACATTGCAGCACATAGATACCTATAAAAAAATAGTTTTGTTTTTTTGTTCCTATGAGTAGGTCTCCTAGTCCTAATGGTCACTTCAGTCACAGGATTTCAAAGTGTGAAATCCACATTTGTCTTTAGAAAGAAAAGATAAGAATAATCAGAGTAAAGCGGAAATAGATGAGAAAAGATTAAGAAAAGTTTAGAAAAGAATCGGAGTAGCAAAGATAAGTAGATAATGGTTATCTAGTTCTATCTAGGTTTCGTCCTACAGTCAACATTCCTCTGATACCACTTCTGTCACACCCGGTTTTTAGGGGTCCAAAACCCGGGCGCGAACATAAACACCAGGTATGCTGGGACCAAGTCTCACACATATGATGTATAGTGGCACAGGATCGAATGTCACATCTTTACTATATAACAGGAGTTCTATACAAAATAAATAATTACATTATAAGGAGACAACGGTCCAGCAACCCAAAGTTGACTGGGAGACGACGGCCTAGACCTCTCACGAACACATCGCAGCATCCTCCAAGCGCCTCATCCTGCGGTACCTGTTCTTGACCTGTGGGGGTGTGAGACAGCAAGAGTGAGCTCACATACGTTCATCGCTCAACAAGTTGTGGGGAATAATGTGTATGAACTCGCCAAAGGTGGGAGCTCATGTGAAGTGTAAGGCTTACCAAAGAGGATGGCTGGAGCTGAGCATTGCTTTTAAAGTTGGTCAAAATTTTATTAGCAGTTACTAAGTATAAGTAAATACCAAACCCGATTAAGTAGTAGAACAAAAGTAACAACTTCACCTGCGATGCAATGCATATGACAAATTGAGTTTAAGTTCCATAATTTAATCATGTGAGTGTCCGAGCTGCTCATGACCGTGAGCACGGCTAGTATACCAGTTTTACACTCTGCAGAGGTTGCGCATCTTTACCCACAAGTCATGTTACCCATCTGCCAAGAGACGGCCAATCCCATACACCTCTACCGAGGAGGCGAGGCAGGGTAACACTACGAGGCCTTTACAAAGTTCCACTAGCTTCAGAAAACCCGCTACAGTTTATAGGAAGTTCCAGTGCAGGAATCCCTTGCAGGACCGCCATCGCAGCAAAATCCTCCCGAGGGCCTCCCTACACTGACCACTCCCCTACTGCCCTTGCCCCTTTCGGGTAAGGTAGTCTTCCACTAGCTTTCCTAATTAATCGGCCAAGGGCGTCCCATTCCACCCTTGTGGTAGCACTGTTTTCCCGGGTGGTTCTCCATGTTCCAATTAACATAATGATCTTATCATGAACAATAAATAACAACTGATAACAAAAGTATAATCATGAATAGTGTAATCTTCATACCCAAAACCATATATAGCACTAGCAAGTACTACCCAGAAAGTTCAGTGGTAAACAAGGTATAAAGATAGACAAACTGGGGTAACCTGTTGGGTCCCATCAAAATTATCCTATGCAGATCATTATGATTAATCAGAACATGAGTGGGTAAAAAGAAGTGATCAAGGGCACAACTTGCCTGGGACTTGAGATTCCAGGTACTAGGATGATCTTCAGGTGACTCGTGACCTCACCGCTATTCGTGGCAATACAAACAAGCATGGTGTAGGCAAAATTAACATCACACCAAACATAAGAATAAATTGTGTAATAATAATCTACGCGTTGCTACGAGATCGTGGGATCGAGAACCTCTAAATTCGGAGCTACGGTTAAGAAGTTATAGTTTTCCAAAGATCCACATGGTTAAGTATAGAATAGACTTAAGTGCAACAATTTTAACCTACATTTCATGACAAAACAAAGTTACCAAATGATAATAGATATTATTGTGAGACTAATGCAACTAGAATGGATTAAAATAGAGTTACGATTATTGAGTTGTGACTTTCTGAAATTATTTAGTGCTTAGAACAGGTTAATCCAAATGAACAATTTTAATTCAAGTTTCATGGTTAAATAGTGCTACCAGTTGATAGACAATATTAATACAAAATTATTGCAACTGGAATGACTCAATTTGGAGTTAAAATGAATTTAATATGAATTATACAAGTTTGTAGAATTGTTTTTGTATTAAAAATCAATTTCTATATTGTTTTTCTCAATTTCCTCGGTTACTGAACTGCGCGCGGAATAGACAGAAGCCCAGGGGCTAACCCGTAATTGTTTCCCAGACTCAGTATAATCCACAAGGGGATGGCGCGTTGATTTACTAATTTTAGGAGGGCTCTTATGCAAAGTCGCCAAGCCAAAAGGGTATCAGACAATGGACACCGGTGGATGCAGGATCAACGGCGCAGATTACACAGGCTTCATTATGAACCGGTACACGATATGGACCGCCAGATCCAAAATCAGTGGCCACGATTCAAAACCCCCCAGATCTAATCCTAGCCGTACGCCTACGATCCAACGGATGGACGCCTTCTCTCCCCCCCCCCCGACCGAAGCAACCACGGCAAGCCGACCCCCGGCGGCGGCGCCAAGGACGGCGCGTGAAATCCGGCCTGGCCAGGACCTTCCCCCGTTCGATTGACTAGAGCCACGCAAAAAGGAAACAACGGCGAGCACGGTGAGGTGATTTACCGAACGTGCGGACCACTGGCTGAAGCGGACCACGGCGGAGGGCGGAACAACGACTGGGCGTAACCTCCGGCGAGGAATTGAGAGCCACGCCACCCAAATTCGTGCCCCACGAGGTGCCACCCACGTGCGGAATGGGTGAAGCAACCCACCGGCAACACCCGAGAGCCCAATTATGGAACGACGGCCGATCACAGCGGTGGCGGCAACGAAGGTCACACTCCCTCCCTTTCTCTCGGTGATTCTGTGGCTTCCATGGCCGCCCAGGTCCACGAGCACCCGGATTTTATAGCCCAGAGGAAAGGAATAAGTCCGCACTAGAGGAGGCCGAGACCGTCGGCGGGATTAGTGCGATTCTCCTGCGCGAGCGCGATTCTGTTACGGACGACCGCGAGAGATTGAAGAAGCGCCCGGCATTGGGACCCACACGTCAGCGAGAACACAAGTCCGAGCGCTCAAGGAATTTGCTGATGCGGTAGGGAGGTGGTGAAGCTGACCAGAGCGGCCCACATGACAGCCAAACGGGACGCCTAGCGCGTGCTACGGTGACCGGTAATGCGGGCCCACAAGACAATCGTAGAGAGGGAGGAAAGCGCAGGGAAGGGGGTTATGTGGGCTGTGCGGGTTCGAGAAGTGGGCTGCACAGAATCAAGGGAGATGGGCCGCGCGAAGATGGTTGGCGCGGTGAAGTTGGGCCGGCCGAGGGAGAATCGGCCCAAATTGAGGTTTCTGTTCTTTTTCTTCTTTTTTTTCCAATTTGAAATATCCAAACTAACTTTAAATCCTGGTTTCAATTTTCAAATTTTCAATATGTAATTCTAATGCAAAGGTGAATCATGCTTCCATTATTATTTATGCTTTTATCTATATTTTTAATTATAAATGCCTTTATTAGGGTTCCCTTTCTTATTTTCTATTTTATATTTTCCTTTATGAGATGAGGTCAATTTAAATTACGATTCCTTGATTCAAATAAAATGCATCACATAAATAACATCATCATGAGATACATTTTTATTTATTTATGTGTTTGTTGGTTATTTGCATAATTTTAATGCCATTAATTGAGTATGCAGAGAGAAATAGAAAGAAATTCAAGAAATCCCCAAACACCCCTTAATAAATTTATTTACCTATTCTTTTTATTATAATTTTTTTTATACCAATTTTTGGGCTTTACAGCTCATCAAGCATGCCTGCGGGTGCCGACACGGCGGGCCCACGCGTCAGCCTCCTCGCGCGCGCGCCCTTTTTTCTCTTCGGTCGCTGCCATGTGGGCCGGGTTTGCTAGTGTCTCCGAAAAACACCTGTCACACCCGGATTTATGGGCCAAACCCGGGCGCGAATCAAATGTGTGCTAGGATCAAATCTCACACATAATGTGACTCATGGTATAGAAATGAATGTCACATCTTTGCTATATATTAGGAGTTCTGTACAAAATACCTAAATAATTACATTATATGAAGACAATGATCCAGCAACCATAGTTGTCTAGAAGACGATGGCCTATACCTCTCACGAACTCATCGCGACATCCTTCATGCACTTCATCTTGTGGTACCTATCCTTGACCTGGGGGTGTGAGTACAATAAGGGTGAGCTCACATACGTTCATCGCTCAACATGTTGTGGGGAATAATGTGCATGAGCTCACTTATAGTGGGGGCTCATGTGAAGTGTAAGGCTTACCAAAGGAGAAGGTTAAAGTTGAGCATTGCTTTTAAAGTTGGTGATAATTTTATTAGCATTTACTAAGTATTAGTAGATACCAACCCAAATAAATAAGAGATCACAATTAATAATAACACCCATAATGAAATGCATATGACAAATTAAGTTTAGTTCCATAAATTACTCATGTGAGGGTCCGAGCTGCTCATGATCGTGAGCACGGCTGATATACCAGTTTTACACTCTGCAGAGGTTGCAAATCTTTGCCCACAAGACGTGTTTCCCGATTAGCGAGGATTAGCTAGACCCTTAGACACTTCCAAGGTGAATGGCTAGGGATCCACTGCAAGGCCTTTCCAAAGTTCAACTAGTTCGAGAAAACCCACTACGGATTCAGGACGAAGGAAGCATATGAATCCCTCGTCCGAAATGCCATCATAGCAGTTCGACCCGAGAACCTTACAGTGATGCCTCCTCGCTTGCCCCTTTCGGGTAAGGTATTATCTCCCTAGCTTTCCTAATTACTTGGCCAAGGGCATCCCATTCCATCCTTGTGGTAGCACTATTTTCTCGGGTGGTTCTCCATATTCCAATAACATGATGATCTTGTCATGAACAATAATTAAAACAACAACACAATTGGAACATGATCATAACATTAATTTCCCAAAACCAGGTAGAGCAATAGCAAATCTACCCAATAGTTCATTGGTTTGCAAGGTATGGGGTAAACAAAACTAGGGAAACCTATTATGTCCCATCAAATTTACCTGAGCATGTCATACTGATTACCAGAGAACATTATTAGGTAAAGAAGTGTGATCAAGGGCACAACTTGCCTTAGATTCGAGATTTCCAGGTACTTCACCAAATTAGTCTTCAGATTTCTCGTGACCTCACTACTCTGCGTAGCAATACATACAATCAAGCAAATAATGGGTATGGTAAAATTACACCAAAGCATATGAACAAATAACGTAACAATATCCTACGCATCGCTACGAGATCGTAGGTTCAAGAACCATTAAAATCAGAGTTAAAACGAAGAATTTATGGATAAAACAGTATTTTAGACGTAATAAATCTAATTGATGCGATCTAACAGATATTGCATTTAAACTAAGTAGGTATTAAATTAAAATATTTGAGTTGATATTAATCATTAACAAATATTTATAAAATGCGTAGGTTAGAACTATAAATTAGATTAACTAGATTATCTAGCTAATTAACATTAATTAAACAAGTAATTAATTAATAATTATTTAATTAAACCATGTGGCATAATTAAAATAATGTTATTACTATGTACGCATAAATTAACATGAACCTAACACAACTTGAAGAAATTAAAACCAATAATTTAACCCAAAAGATATCGTTTTTTTAATAAATTATTAGGGCTGCACGGACATGACACAATCTAATTAGTTAGATAGGTTTGTTAAAGGTGGAAAAGGTTTGTTTATAAATACATGACCTAGCTATTGCCAACTTATCATGATTGTACCTACTGTTAAAATCATGCTGAATGACTGTCTTGCATGTAAAAGGGTATATGGTGGTTGTTATCTATCAGGTGGGAAGTGTCAAACTTATCAAACGGGAAAGACCCCTAACCTACCACTAAGTTACCTTACAATCAAGACCTTCAATCACGTGTTGCTGTTGGTCATCTTGGTTTTTTTCGATGAACCAGAGATCTGATCGACGAACCGGAAGCACGATGACGAAGCTCTCGCCGAGCTGGTCACGGCGATATTCTGGGTTGCCCCAGAAGATAAACGGATGGAGAGAAATTCCTCGCCAGAGTTGTCGCTAGAGTTTGGGCGGGAGTCAAACTTTGACGAGATGGTCATAGCGGCTTATGGCTGCGAGCCTAGCTAGCGGCGGGCTGCTGTGGCTTGGATGGCAACGGTGCTGCTGCGAGGCTATAGAGTGATGAGTCTATGATTGATGGCTTGAGGTGTTATGGTGGCATGTATTTTTATATAGGTTGGAAGGTGGGTGGTTACATGATACATTTAATCTGGTACTTATCTATTATAACCATATCCTATATATTAGAAACTCTAACAAATCTGATACTTATCTGTTATAATCATATCCTATCTATTAGGAACTCTAACAAACTTGAAACTAAATCTGTTACATGATAGATCTAATATGATACTTGTCTGTTAGGAATTCTAACAAACTCAAAACAAATTCGTTGCGCAAGTGAGAAGTTTGGTCGGGTGGTTACAATAATTAGGATGTTAGTTTGTTACTAAAATGGAAATGGCCTCAACATTTTATATAATCGATTTTGGTATTTGACATCCATCACAAACCATATGGACTAACTAGTTTGCCTAGTGAATGTTTTTATAAGGTGCATAAGGTTCACATTAACATACAACGAAAATGATTTGAGGAATTCTACAACGTTTGGAGCATACAAGATTTGGTGCAGCCAGTGGCGTAGCGGGCACAGTCCGGTGCTCAGGATGCAGCCCCTCGCGAACTGGCCGCTCTCGGGTTTTCTCAGAGCCATTCCAGTAAAATTCACTGGACTGTCCGGTGGGCTAATGGAGCAACGATCAACTTCGCCCAATGGTCGACTACGCTGACTGCAGCACAGTCAGCATAGCAGAAGTTAGAATGTTGGAACTTGCTCTCCTAGGCAAGTTGATCCAACGGGGGAGTGGAGAGTGCAAGCAAAGTTTAATGTGGGATGACAATTGCTTTGTTAATCTGGCCTCTCAAGGGCACTGTACGGGGGTATTTATAGGCACCCGAGTGTCTATCGTCCCAAGACAAGGACGTTTATGCCCTCGGGTACCCGGACAATCCCCAGAATATTCCTATAAAGGGAGGTTACAGACCGTCATTACATAAAAGTTATTACAGATGAGGCCCGTAATATGCTTGCCCACGAGGGGCCCGTTAGAGTGGGTCGAATTCCACGTGGGCCTTCGGACGAGATGAGGATGCGGGACTAGCAGACTCCGTCGGAGTCTGGCCTTCGCCTTGCAATGGAGAGGACGAAGGGTAGCCGCGCCGATCATCTCACATTCGTTGGTGTAGCAAGGCGACGAAGACTTCACGCGAAGGGTAGCGTCTTCGCCTTCGCCCCAACATTTGCCCTCCGAGGGACCAATTTGACTGAGTCATCTGGTGCCGAAGACGTTGCTAGATGGTGGAGACGCTGCCCTCGCTCGAAGTGGTCCCACGAGGGTTTTTGAAGTGACCGTTGATGGGACGTGGCACTGTTGGACTACGGTTTTCTCGAAGTGCCATGCCGTGTGTATAAAAAGGGCGACATAGAGCGAGCTGACTCTTACCTTTGCGTGCACCGGAAAACCCTAAGCTTTTGAAACCGCTCGCCCGCTCGCCGCCCTCCTTGTTCCTCTGCATCAGAGATCTAGCCCACGTCAAACAAACCGCGCGTCGCCGCCGACGGTACGTAGCGATGTCGTCTTCTTCCTCATCTGCTGCGAATGCGCCACCGACCGATTCATCGTCCGAAGATACCTCGAGCGATTTGGCGGCGGTGGAGTTACAGCCGGGTCACACGGTGGTGTTTGGCGTGTCAAGGATTTCCTCGGTTCGCGTGTAGGAAATGCAGCAGTTAGGGTATTTTGGGAACGGTGTTGGGCGCGTCCTGGGGGCACAAGAGATTCCCGAGCCTGAGGGCGAGTTAGTCGTGTTTGAGGCGTTCTTCATCGCCGACCTTCGCCTACCCGCGCATCGTTTCGTGGCGGAGGTCCTGCAGAGGTTTGAGGTCCATGTCCACAAGTTGACACCTAACGCCGTGGTGGCCCTGGCGAAGTATGTCTAGGTGGTGACTTCGTACGACGGACAGCCTTCCGTAGAGGTCTTCGCCAAGAATTACTGTCTGCACTGGCAAAAGAGAAAGATTGGAGGTAAAATTGCACAGTTTGGATCGTGCACCTTCACGCCGAGGACCGAAAAGACTTCGGCGAAAGTTGTGGAGTTAGTTCCCTGTGCTCGCAACAACAAGTGGGGCTACTGGTGGGATTATTGGTTTTATGTTTCAGGAAGCGAAGTTGAAGACCTCCCATGGCTCCCTGTGGCCTTAATGTGCTCCCACTGTTATGTGGCGTTCCCACCATTTGAGGTGGCGGAGGATGATGAGAACGAAGGGGCCCTTCGGTGTGCTGCCCGCATGAGCAGCGGGCGTGATTTGGTTGAGGAATTAATTGGTTATGGAGTGTGGCCCCTGGCGCATGGCTGGGTGCTTGGCGAAGTATGCCCTCGCCAGATGCCTACTTTGGGCCAGCAGCTGGTGCAAAATCCGGCTTTCGCTTTGGATCTACGTGGCCGAGACCCAGCCGCGTTCGTTCGTGAAGTGGAGGGATTGCCGCATTCGTGCGTTCGCTTTGACTAAGAAGAGAAAAATAGGTACTGCAGTGGAGGGGTTGGGGGTCCCTGACCGTTTTGCTGTGGAATTGATGGGGACTTGCGCGGCCCTCAAGGGAAGGATGTCTTCGCCCGAGCTCCGAGAGTCTTCGGCGCGAATGCTGAAGGTTACCGAGGGTCGATGGCCAAGGAACGTTCTGATTCCCCGAGTGGCCGGTGAGGACATATTTACGTCTCGTTTGGCCCGTGAGATGAAGATTTTTCCTTATGGATAGAATATTGTTGCTGATGTATCGGCAGTGATGGACAAGGATCGTCAAGATGCGACGTGGAAGCATCGAGCGTTCACTAGGGTCGGGGACCCTACTCGCGAGGTGAAGCGGGCGCGGGGAGGCACGAAGGCCGCCGCCCTTGGCAGCAGCAAACCACCACCGGCAGCGAAGCCTACCATCCCCAGGCCCAGCAAATCTTCAGTGGGTTCGAGGGCTGCCGCTTCTGGCATGGGCAAGCCGCCCTCAGCTGAGCCCGCGAAGGAGCGAAGGACGGCGTCGCCGGTTCGCACCGACGAAGCGGCAACGGGCGGTGCCGACTTTGATACGGACATCTGCGTGGATGATTACCTCCTTGGTGAGTTTTTTTGGACTAGGTCTTGAACAGGTTTATGGTGTAGGGTCGGATGTGGGGCAGCTGGCTATTGTCCCGTCTCCGGTGGCGGCAACTTCGCCTGCGGCGGCGGTTGGAGCGAAGGGTACTTCGCAGGACCCATGGTCCAAATTATGCGCCAGCAGTGAGATTTCGTCGACCGCCGCCACCAAAGTCGTGGCGGGCTCTGTGTCCCAGCAGCTGAGGCATGCGTCGCGGCAGATGAAGCATGTAAGCCGTCTTGGACTTCGTTAGCTCATTGTTTTTATGTGGCTGCGAGTCTGATGGATGTTTTGTGGCAGGAGGCCGCCTTTGCCGACCATGTTGCCTCGGGTGCCCTGACTTCGGAGTTCGCTGCCGAGAGGCAACGACTCGAGGGCAGGATCGAGCGCCTCCGAGCGCAGCATACGGATGCTGTTCGGGACAAGTCAGCTGCGGAGAACAAGAGTCGCAGGCTAGCAGAGAGGCTGGCGGCTGCGGAGGCCGAGAAGGAGGATCTCAGGCGTCAGTTGGCGGAGGAGAGGAGGGACGCGAACAGGGCTTGTGCTGAGGCGCAGTCTATGCAAGCTGAGGCCAAGCTTGCGCGGGCGGAGGCCAGTCTCGCCCGCCAACACGCCGAGGAGATGGAGACGAGGCTCGGCAGCCTGCGTGACCGTCTGGACAAAACAGAGGCCTCGATGTGCGCGGAGGTTGAGCGGACGCATGTGCAGCTCGTGGATGTGTACCGGGAGCTGGGTGCGCGGACCACGCCCTTCAAAGCGCCCAGTCGGGAGGTGGGCCTCCGCTTCCTTAGGTGGTTACAGGAGGAGCTGGAGGTGCTCCCGACCATTGTGACAGGTCTCATGTCCTTCGCCTCCCTCGTCACCTGCGAGGGGGCCGTGAATGCCTTGTCCCGCGAGGGATGCGAGCACTTCGAGGTCTTCGACCAGTCGAACGAAGGCTTCGAGCGCGGAATCTTCCAGGTCGAGGACCCGGTTCTGAAGCGGTCGGCTGGGGCGCTTTTTGATAGGATGTGGGGCCCTCACGACCGAGAGACTGTGCGGGAGAGGTTCGACCGGGCGATGGATCAGGTAAAGGTGCATTTGTGTGATTATATGTGTGGGTATGTGTGGTTTGTTGAATGAATGTGCTATTGTTGTAGATGGCGCATGATGAAGAGGTTGAGGACCTCGGTGATCTAGACAGCACGCTACCCGAGGCATCGGGGGTGAAGCTGGCACCGCCATCTGATGCTAGCGAGGGCCCCTCGGCAACCCCCGCGCCGACTGGAGCTGGCGAAGACCCCGCGCCAGCCACTGTGCTGATGGGTGAGGACGCTGCGAAGGTGGTGGGCGAACCAGCTGTCGAAGACCCAGCGGCATCGGCTAGTCCTTCGCAGGTGGCGGAATAGGGGCTAGGGCTTTCAGTGGAGGTGCTGCTAGTGTAGTCGTACTCATGTTGCAGGTGATGTCCTCATCAAGAGCACTCTTTCAACGTGCTGAAAGATAAGTTGACACATGCACCTCTCCTCCAACTTCCTGATTTTAATAAGACTTTTGAGCTTGAATGTGATGCTAGTGGAATTGGATTGGGTGGTTTTTTGTTACAAGAAGGCAAACCTGTTGCATATTTTAGTGAAAAAATGAGTGGGTCTGTTCTAAATTATTCTACTTATGATAAGGAATTATATGCTCTTGTGCGAACATTAGAAACATGGCAGCATTATTTGTGGCCCAAAGAGTTTGTTATTCATTCTGATCATGAATCTTTGAAACATATTCGTAGTCAAGGAAAACTAAACCCTAGACATGCTAAGTGGGTTAAATTTATCGAACCTTTTCCTTATGTTATTAAGCACAAGAAAGGAAAAGAGAATATCATTGCTGATGCTTTGTCTAGGAGATATACTTTGCTGAATCAACTTGACTACAAAATCTTTGGATTAGAGACGATTAAAGACCAATATGTTCATGATGCTGATTTTAAAGATGTGTTGTTGCATTGTAAAGATGGGAAAGGATGGAACAAATATATCGTTAGTGATGGGTTTGCGTTTAGAGCTAACAAGCTATGCATTCCAGCTAGCTCTGTTCGTTTGTTGTTGTTACAGGAAGCACATGGAGGTGGCTTAATGGGACATTTTGGAGCAAAGAAAATGAAGGACATACTTGCTGGTCATTTCTTTTGGCCAAAGATGAGAAGAGATGTGGCGAGATTGGTTGCTCGTTGCACGACATGGCAAAAGGCGAAGTCGCGGTTAAATCCACACGGTTTGTATTTGCCTCTACCCGTTCCTAGTGCTCCTTGGGAAGATATTTCTATGGATTTTGTGCTGGGATTGCCTAGGACTAGGAAGGGACGTGATAGTGTGTTTGTGGTTGTTGATAGATTTTCTAAGATGGCACATTTCATACCATGTCATAAAACTGACGATGCTACTAATATTGCTGATTTGTTCTTTCGTGAAATTGTTCGCTTGCATGGTGTGCCCAACACAATCGTTTCTGATCGTGATGCTAAATTTCTTAGTCATTTTTGGAGGACTTTGTGGGCAAAATTGGGGACTAAGATTTTATTTTCTACTACATGTCATCCCCAAACTGATGGTCAAACTGAAGTTGTGAATAGAACTTTGTCTACTATGTTAAGGGTTGTTCTAAAGAAGAATATCAGGATGTGGGAGGAGTATTTGCCTCATGTTGAATTTGCTTATAATCGATTATTACATTCTACTACAAAGATGTGCCCATTTTAGATTGTATATGGTTTGTTGCCTCGTGCTCCTATTGATTTAATGCCTTTGCCCTCTTCTGAAAAACTAAATTTTGATGCTACTAGGCGTGCTGAATTGATGTTAAAACTGCATGAAACTACTAAAGGAAACATAGAGCGTATGAATGCTAGATATAAGTTTGCTAATGATAAAGGTAGAAAGGAATTAAATTTTGAACCTAGAGATTTAGTTTGGATGCATTTGAGAAAGGAAAGATTCTCTAAATTGCGAAAATCTAAATTGTTGCCTCGAGCCGATGGACCGTTTAAAGTGCTAGAGAAAATTAACGACAATGCATATAGGCTAGATCTACCTACAGACTTTGGGGTTAGCCCCACATTTAACATTGCAGATTTAAAGCCCTACTTGGGAGAGGAAGTTGAGCTTGAGTTGAGGACGACTCAAATGCAAGAAGGCGAGAATGATGAAGACATCCACACTACTGATACATCTATGCCAATACAAGTACCAATTTCTGGTCCCATTACTCGTGCTCGTGCTCGTCAACTCAACCATCAGGTGATTACACTCTTGAGTTCATGTCCATCATATTTAGACCATGGAGACCCGTGCACTCTTGTTTTGCTTAGGAACCAGGGAGAAGACCGAAAGGGAAAAGGATTTGAACATGCTGGATTCGGACTGCAGAAGACCACCAACTTGTGACGGTCACCATGGTCACATGCGGGCTCGGATTGGAATGTTCAAGCACAACATGGAAAGCTTATCAAGTCTACTTTCATATGGATCCGGAATTATAGTCATATCTGTTCTGAGGCCGCCGTAATCATTGTTTTCTTACCGAGACATTTCCTGCCTTTTCTGCCCATGGTGCTGCGTCACCCTATTTTGGCGCAATGGGTTGTGTATCAAGTTGGGTCCATTAGGGACGCATCCTAGGGTTGCAGCACGACCCCAATACCCTTGTGGTCATCCTCCCATGTTTATAAACCCCCTAGCCGCCACCAAGAACAGCGGGTTTTGTTTAGATCAAGTTTAGCTCTCGCTACTTGCTTGTAAGCGCGCGTGCTGTTTCAGCCGCCCGTCTTCTTGTCTTCGGAACCCCATCATATTGGAGTTTGATTTTGAAACCTACAATTTACATCAGGTAATTCAGTACTTGTTCTACTTGTTCTTGCTAGTTCTTCGATTGCTTGCTGTTGGGGGCCTTCGTCCTCCGAAGGTCCTCAAAAACATGATTTGACAAAGTTTTCCAAGTGGATTACATGAACAGGTATTTTCAGATTCAGAATTATGGATATGGAGCACGACCAGGACGAAGCCTGAACCAGACGAAGGTCGAGAGCAGCTGAAGCTGTACGCAGGGAAGCTTCGGCGCGATAGCATAAGGGGGAACCGACTTAAAGATGAAAAGACTTCGGGAGCCTCGACAGATTTCCATAAATCGTTAGCAAATGTAATGGACATAGATGTAATTTTACGTGGGCTGCGTCCCGCGTCTATAAATAGATGAACAGTACTCCCGTACTGTTCACGCTGACTATGCATTGACATTTTGCGTCACGCTTGTACTTGTTACCTTCTCTCAGGACCGAAGGTACATTTGTAATTTATAATCATTTCTATTTCTTTGTGTTAATAAAATAGAAATGATTTTATGATCTACATTTCATGTTTTATATGAGTCCTTCGTTATCACTTGTTGAATTTACGAAGGTATGTCTCTCATGACCTTCGTCCGGAACCCATTATTCCCGAAGGGGAATAATGTTTGGTAGGACGAAGGGCCTTAACGTTTAACACTTTTTATGTTGCCTTGTTCTTAATCCGAAGCATTTGAGAACAAGTCTCCAACATTGGCGCCCACCTCCGGTGAACTCACTTCCACTTCGAGTTTTTTTTGAACACCTTCGGAAGCTATGGCGCCGAAGAAAGCTTCAGCGACTGGGGCTTCAGCACTGCAACCGCTGGACCACAACCAGGAGACCGTCTCTCTTCGGGAGGCCCGAAGCCAGAAGAGAAAGGCTGTCAGCCCGACACTTCAGGAAGAAGAGTTAGACCAAGAAATCAGGGATATGGAGATGCTACACCAACAAGTACAAAGGAAGAAGGAGAAGATGGCCCGCCTAGCTGAGTTGCAAAGGCAGATAGACGAAGCCTCTGAGGAAGTCCGCCATCTTACTCACGATGAGCAGAACAGAAGGCCTCATCAGAAAGACCTTCATCAGGAGGGCTTCGTCAACGAAGATGACTGGTATGATAATTTCCATCAGGGAAATTTTGTTTTTGATGATGCTTCTCCTCTGTCTGCTGAGCTGCAGGCTACACCTTGGCCTCCATCCTATAAGCCACCCCAGCTCCCTATGTTTGATGGTCACTCCGACCCGAAGCAATTCTTGATGAGCTACGAAGCAACGGTGTCTTCGTACGGGGGCAATGCTGCAGTCATGGCGAAGTCTTTCGTCATGGCCGTCAGGAATGTTGCTCAGACCTGGTATTCCTCCCTTCGGCCAGGAACAATAACTTCATGGCAGAAGCTGAAGGATATGTTACTGACCAGCTTTCAAGGATTTCAGACGAAGCCAGTCACAGCTCAAGCCCTGTTCCAGTGTATTCAGGATCACGAAGAGTACCTTCAGGCGTATGTCCGAAGGTTTTTACGATTGAGGG
Source organism: Zea luxurians (assembly GCA_029449295.1). Taxonomy (NCBI): domain Eukaryota; kingdom Viridiplantae; phylum Streptophyta; class Magnoliopsida; order Poales; family Poaceae; genus Zea; species Zea luxurians. The sequence goes on along the minus strand of JAOPSE010000005.1, from coordinate 1,867,889 downwards.
CGCAGGCACCAACGGTGCCCAATGAAATTGTTATCGAAGCTATGATCAAGGGGCTTCGTCCTGGGCCTGCAGCTCAATACTTTGCTAGAAAGCCTCCTCAGACCTTGGAGAAATTGCTCCAAAAGATGGATGAGTACATTCGTGCTGACAATGACTTTCGTCAAAGAAGGGAGGAGGCCTTCAGATTTTCTGAAATGACCAGGGGCTTCGGAGGAAGATACTACCCGAGACATGTCCGTTCCATCCACAACACTCAGAATGATGATAAGGGGAGTCAGAACAGACCACAATGCTCCTCACAAGCTTCGGGGCAACAACAAACTTCCTTCCGGCCACCAGCTCCAAGAGGCAGAGGCGCCAGGGGCTTCGGCGGAAGATTCGGAGATCAGCCAAGGAGACTGTTTTGCTTGTTCTGTGGAGAAGGCAAGGGCCATACCACTAGGTCGTGCCATATTACAATCCAGAAGCAAAAGGAAATTGCCGAAGCTGCATCTCAACAATCTCAGCCGAAGCAGGTCATGCATACTGCTTCGTATCATCCGCCTTATATCCCACAATACATAGACAACCACCCTGCAGCTTCTGTAGCTTCGGCAAGTCAACCTCAAGCTTCCTGGCAACAGCTTCCGCCCCCACCTCCATTGCAGCAAGGTCAACAGCCAGAAGGGAGTCAATACGCTCCACATCAGAGGGACTTCAGAGAGCAGTCCGAAGCTCGCACAGTCAACAGCACTGTGCCAGAGTCGAAGCACATTTATTGATACATATCCTACCTTTGATAGCAGTCTTTCCTATTCAGTTTTATTTTCTGTGAAGCAAAAAACATTGATAGTTTTCATGAAATAATTTCGTTGTTTTTCACGAGGAAGATCTATTTGCTTCACAAGCTTAAGTTGCTGAAGCTTAAAAATTTTTCCGTTACCAAGGAGGACCTTCAAATTAAAAATCCTTCGGAGCAACAGAAAGTCGTTCTAAGGAACGCAGAGTAAGCTTGTGACGTCACAAAAAGCCATTCCAAAGGGAGCGCAGTGTAAGTTTTCTGCTCAGAAGTCGTTCCTAAAGGAATGCAGAGCCTACAGCGAAAAGTCAACGCTGATACCGCCTAAGTAAAGGGCGAAGAAGCTCCTAAGGGAGGCTTACAGCGAAAAGTCAACGCTGATACCGCCTAAGTAAAGGGCGAAGAAGCTCCTAAGGGAGGCTTACAGCGAAAAGTCAACGCTGAGATCGTCTAAGTAAAAGACGAAGAAGCTCCAAAGACGTTCCTAAGGGAATGCAGAGCTTACGAATGTGTTTTGTGTATGTATCTTCGGAACAGACGTCATTTGCATAACATTACATCATCACATCATTTCGCATAGCATAAGCATCATACATCATGTTGCATGCGGCAAAAGAAGGGCACACAGTATTAACCTTCGAAAGAATGATTTGAGAAAGTGCAAATCGTGCAAAGTCACGAGGGAATATGATGATGATCTTCGGAAAATAGCTTCGGAGGCTGTTTTTACGAAGCATGGATGTGTCTTATCAGAACAGTTTTAACGAAGAATGTTTTCTTCACGAAGCATGAAAAGAAGGGAAGGTGTTTTTTCGCCGAAGGCTCAAAAATGGTATGTATGTACAGTTTCATGCATCGTAAAGAATTGAATAATGAAAAGAAACTTGTACATTACATCCAAATGTACAAAATATTACATAGATCACAATTTAAATGCTTCTTCTAATAGCATCTAGTCCTCTCTTAATACAGCTTCGGCGACTTCATTTAGAAGTTGATCAACAACTTTGTCCATGATAGCTTCGGCCATTTGTTTGATTTCTTCATCTCCTTTTGTGTGGGGATCGGCAGTCGACCCAGCAGCTTCTGAGGGAAGAGAACATTTCTTCATCACTATTAAAAACTATGTGCAGAGTTTGAAACAAAAATTACAACACAATAAGAACGACTAATTAATACCTAATTGTCTTTCGGGCTCCGTACTTTTTTCGGCAGTTTCTGCCACTTTCCTAGCTTCGTGGATGCCTTTTTCGCTCCTTTGGATAATTTCTTGTGCCATTCCTCGGCCGCCGTTGTTCCAGATGTCAGTAAAAAATTTGCCACCAATCACGCTTGCTTCGGCCGAGGGGTCCTTGATATCTTCGGAAGATAAGGTAGCTTCGGACTGAGCTAAAAATTTTATATGCCCGCAACCTTTCTTCTCTAAGACGGAAGCAATTCCTCTGGCGCCCGAAAAAGCGCATATGTCGCCACGACTGTTCAGAATCTCTTCGAAGGCCTCTGCTTCGTGGCTAATCCATTCCAGCGGATCTTCGGGATTACCTTGAGAAAAATTCTCTTCGCTGGAAAAGGCGCCGACGCTAGCAAAGCTGGTTTTAATTTTATTCACGCATTCTATAGATTTAACATAGCATTTTCCTAGAGATGTGCGAAGCTCCTTAACTCTTGATTCCAATTTGCTGACCATAAAATCACTAAGTTCTCGTTTCGTTTCCTCAAGCGCGCGCTCCTCTTTAGCTCTAGCCAGCTGTTTCTGAAGATCTTTAATCTCGCGTTTTTGAGCTTCGGTTTGGGCCTTTGAAACAGCTTCGTCTTTTTTCACTTTATCTACCAATGTAAGCAGAATTTTATCTTTTTCCAAAGCTTCGTTTCTCAGTTTGATAACTTCAGAGCGTAAATTATTAAATGCAATTTCATAACTTTCATCTTCGGCGCTCTTTTGCGCTCTTAGCGCGTTGCTTAGGATCAGGCCCTATACGAAAAAGAACTCATATAAGAAAAAAGGAATGAGTTGCGTAAAAAATTATAAGGGGTTTTATTCAAGCGTTTAATTCCCGTACCTTCAGGCTGTTGTACGCAAGACTGTCTGCGAGGTCTTCTTTCGTCATGGCGCTTAATCCAGATTCAAGCTTCGGGAAACCAATACTTCTGGCCATCTCTCGGCAGACAGATAGCTCTTTGTTGTCAGGCAGGCAGTACAAGAAATCATCTTCATTTGTCCCATTGAATATTACTGCTCCCTTTGGATATTTTAGCTCCTTTGCATAATGGTTAGCTTCGTGGGTTTCTTCTTCAGATAGTTTTTTCCCCGAAGCATGTCGTATGATGTAATCACACATGCTGGCAGGCGCTTCGGGGATGGCAGTGTCAGTTTCTTCAATTAAAATTGGTTCTGGTATTTTTATTGCTTCAGCTTCCAAAGTTTGCTCCCTGAAGGGCTCTGAAGGCCCAGCCTTAGCTTCAGCTTGTTGTGTCGGAGCTTCAGAAGAAGCTTCAGCAATTTCAACACTCTTTTTTGGAGTTGTACTTGAAGACTTAATTGTCTCCAAGACATCTAGAACATTTACCATTCTCTTTCTTTTTGGGGTCACCATTGGCCCCTTTTGGATTTTTGCTGCTTCGACATTTGCTACAGGACTCAAAATATCTGATGCTTTTTCCTTAGTCGGATTTTTCGCTTTTTCCATTTTTTCTGTCGATGGCGCTTCGGCCATCTCTGCAATTTCTGGCAGCAAGGTTGGCTGTTCAGCTTCGGCGGCCGAAGAAGTTTCTCCGGTAAACTCAGGCACCGAAGCTGGTTCAATATGGCGTGGTCGGTGTGTGAGGACCTTCAACCTTTTTCCTTTCGGTTCTGGCTCGCTAGGAGCAGTCCCAGCTTCTTCTTTTTCAGGGGTTATGTTTTTCCTTTTTTGCCTTCGGATGGGATAACGATAATCAGGGTAGAAGAACCCGACTGCATCAAATACTCGGTTGAGTCTCTTCTTTTTTCGGCCTCCGAAGGCTGCTGATAGCGCAGTATTTTCAGCCTTCGAATATGCCCCAAGTAATTCGTCACTTAATGTTTCAATGCTTTTCAGCCAGTCATCATCAGGTTCAATAAATTTATCTGCATATTTGAATGTATACTTTAATCTGACTAGTCCGCCTTCGTCGGGCTCTTTGATGGTTTCCTTCGGCATTTCCCACTTTTCTGCAAGTGGCCATACCCTGAAGGCAATGTGTTCTTGGACCAAGTCCCTTGTCCCAATAAACGAGCAGACTACCCCGAAGGCTCTTTGGCATTCTTCGGCCGCTTCGTCCATTTCGACCTTCGGCCTTCGAAGACCGAAACGTTGCCAGATTGGGTGCATAATGATACTCTTCACATTCTCTTGAGCTGTTAGATCATTCTTTACATAAAACCATTCAGTCATCCAGGCTCCAGGCCACCTCTTCCGAAAGGTCGGCACAGGGCAGCTTGACCCGGAGCGGGCGCCGAAGCTGTAGCACCCAAAGTTGTTATGGTATTGCTCCTTTCCCCAGGGCTTCGTCTCGTATAATAACTCATGAATGTTGCAGAAGCTTTTAGCGTTCGGTTCCAAACCCTGGCTCCTCGCAGCCCAGACGAACACTCCCATTCTTATGATGGCTTCGGGAGTGATTTGATGCAGATGGACTTGAAATGTCTTTAGTACTTCAACAACAAAGTTGCTCAGGGGGAATCGAAGCCCAGCCTTGAGGAAGCTTCGGAAAATCACAACTTCATCTTCTTCGGGGGTGGGAGAAGTTTTTTCCCCGGCATCAGCTCTCACAATAGATATGTCTCGGAAATATCGCCCCCTCATATTATCAATGTGACTCTGCTTGATGGTCGTTTTCCCAAAAACTGTGTGGCTTGGTCGCCACGGTCGATCTTCGGCCTCTTCCCCACCACTTTCCACATCATAGCTGTCGCTATCATCAGTATCTTGGGACAAACCTTCGAGAATCTCATTCGTGATTTTTTCTGTATTGGTCTCTGCCATCGCTATCAGGAACCCCAGATTCTTCTCCTCCTCGAGACTCAGCTTCGTCTCAGCAGGGATCTTCAGCTTCGTCTCAGCAGGGATCTTCTTGCCTTCAGACATCTTCGGAAACGCTAAAAAATTGTTCCCGAGGCCGAAGCTTCGAAATCAAAAAGACCAGCAAATCTTAATGAACAAGAGCTAAAAATTTTAGTGGACCGAAGCAAAAGGCAAGTGTGCGTACCAAATGAGTTCGCGATGTGATCTTATTTATATGCCTAGGGCGTTGAAAATTGAAAGGCCCCGCTTGTCAGTGAATGTTGCTATTCTAGCAAAGGGAAGGTGTTTTTTCGGACCTTCGGCTCAAGGCCTTCGTCCATATCGCAATCTGAATTTATTATTTACAAATTAATATTGCGAGGGGCTACTGTTGGGGGCCTTCGTCCTCCGAAGGTCCTCAAAAACATGATTTGACAAAGTTTTCCAAGTGGATTATATGAACAGGTATTTTCGGATTCAGAATTATGGATATGGAGCACGACCAGGACGAAGCCTGAACCAGACGAAGGTCGAGAGCAGCCGAAGCTGTACGCAGGGAAGCTTCGGCGCGATAGCATAAGGGGGAACCGACTTAAAGATGAAAAGACTTTGGGAGCCTCGACAGATTTCCATAAATCGTTAGCAAATGTAATGGACATAGATGTAATTTTACGTGGGCTGCGTCCCGCGTCTATAAATAGATGAACAGTACTCCCGTACTGTTCACGCTGACTATGCATTGACATTTTGCGTCACGCTTGTACTTGTTACCTTCTCTCAGGACCGAAGGTACATTTGTAATTTATAATCATTTCTATTTCTTTGTGTTAATAAAATAGAAATGATTTTATGATCTACATTTCATGTTTTATATGAGTCCTTCGTTATCACTTGTTGAATTTACGAAGGTATGTCTCTCATGACCTTCGTCCGGAACCCATTATTCCCGAAGGGGAATAATGTTTGGTAGGACGAAGGGCCTTAACGTTTAACACTTTTTATGTTGCCTTGTTCTTAATCCGAAGCATTTGAGAACAAGTCTCCAACACTTGCAGGACGAGTGCCCTAGTGGTCGGGGTGTCAGGCTCCACAAGATCGTGACAGCCATAGGAGGTGGTGTATCGGTTGCTAAGGCGCAACGTCTTTGGAAGGCTGTAGTCGGGCAGTGAACGTCATCTCCTCCACCAATCGAGTTATTCCACACTCTCTCAACGAAAGATCGGGCATTCACCCAACGGGTGCACATCATGGAATCTCAAGTCCCAGGCAAGTTGTGCCCTTGATCACTTTTATTTACCCAATAATATTCTCTATAATCATTTTATCATGCATAGGTTTAATTTTGATGGGACCCAATAGGTCACCCTATTCTGGTTATCTTTATACCTTGTTTACCCCTAAACTATTTGGGTAGTTTTGCTATTGCTCTATATGGTTTTGGGTGTAATAAACATGTGCCACCACAAGGGTGGAATGGGACGCCCTTGGCTGACTAACTAGGAAAGCTAGTGGAGGACTACCTTACCCGATAGGGGCAAGGGCAGTAGGGGGATAGGCATATAGGGATGTTCCCGGATTGATTTTGCTGCAATGGCGGTCATACGGGGGATTCCTGCATTGCTCTTCCTAGAAAATGTAGCGGATTTTCTGAAGCTAGTGGAACTTTGTAAAGGCCTTGTAGTGGATCCCTATCCATTCACCTCGGTAGTGTCTAAGGGTCTAGCTAACCCTGGCGACATGGGATACACGACTTGTGGGTATAGGGTACAACCTCTGCAGAGTGTAAAACTAGTATACTAGCCGTGCTCGCAGTCATGAGCAGCTCAGGACTCTCACATGATTAAATTATGGAACTAAATTCAATTTGTCATTTGCATTGCATGAGATTTATTATAAATTTTTTCTATTATTATGGTTTGGTATTTACTTACATTTAGTAACTGCTAATAAAATTTGATCAACTTATTAAAAGCAATGCTCAGCTTTAACCCCTATCATTGATCAGCCATACACATCACATGAACTCCCACCTTTGGTGAGTTCATGCACATTATTCCCCACAACTTGTTGAGCGATGAACATATGTGAGCTCACCCTTGCTGTCGTACACCCCCCCACAGGTCAAGAATAGGTACCATAGGATGAGGCGCATGGAGGATGTTGCGATGTGTTCGTGAGAGGTCTAGGCCTGTCGTCTCCCAGATAACTTTGGGTTGTTGGATCGTTGTCTCCTTAGTATGTAATTAATTAATTATTTTGTATAGAAACTCCTATTATATTGTAAAGTTGTAACATGCATTTATGTACCATGATTCATCATATGTGTGAGACTTGGTCCCAGCACACCTGATGATTATGTCCATGCCTGGGTCTTGGTGCCCCCGAAACCCGAGTGTGACAGTTTTGTAACGATGAACCGAAGATCTGGTCGATGAACCGTAAGCATGGTAACAAAGTTTTGGCTGAGCTGGTCACGGCGATATTCTGGGTTGCCCTAGAAATGAACGGATGGAGAGAAATTCCTTGCCAGAGTTGTCGCTAGAGTTTGGGTAGGAGTCAAACTTTGACGAGATGGTCATAGCGGATTATGGCTGTGAGCCTAGCTAACGGTGGCTTGTTGTGGCTTGGATGGCAGTGGTGCTACTGCGAGGCTATGGAGGAGATGTGTCTATGATTGATGGCTTTAGGTGTTATGGTGGCATCTATTTATATAGGTTGGGAGGTGGGTGGTTACAAGATAGATCTAATCCGGTACTTATATGTTACAACTGTATCCTATATATTAGAAACTCTAACAAACTCGAAACCAAATCAGTTACATCATAGATCTAATCTGGTACTTATCTGTTGCAATCATATCCTATCTATTAGGAACTCTAATAAACTCGAAACCAAATCTGTTACATGATAGATCTAATCTGGTACTTATCTATTACAATCATATCCTATCTGTTAGGAACTCTAACAAACTCGAAATCAAATACGTTGCGCAGATAAGAAGTTTGGCCGGGCAGTTACAATAACTATGGTGTTAGTTTGTAACGAACAACAAGGGACGATTGATGTCATGGATGATGGAACAATGATGCAAGATCTAGCAAGTGGAATAAAAATAGGAGGAAAAATACACGTGGGATGTGTTCCTTAAGTGGCTTTGCTATTCTTTTTTCTGTTTTTTTATTTCCAGATTTAATTATCCCAATTCAAATCTGATTTTAAATTTTGAAACCATATATATGCACAACAAAAACACCAACATGAATGCAAATATTTTACACTTATTTACTTCTTATTTACTTTGCTCAAATAAGTATTTGTATGCATGAAATTTAATAAGCATGGAATTCACATAGTTATATGACCCAATAGGTGTAATTTATATAGAATAACTCACTATCCTATTTATTATAGTTTAAGTATATAGCCAACATTTTATATTTACTATTTATTAAATTGTAGGGAAGATAGTCTCAATTCATAACTTTGTTATAATATGCTTGAAATTTTAAATCTTTAGAGAATTTTCTTAATTCACCAAGATATGATTTTGGAGTGTTACAGCGCCCCACTTCATTCTCTCGCCGTCGCGTGGATCCCACGAGTCAGTCCGTTCTTCCTTTGGGTTGTTGCGCCGAGCCGCTTTCCTCGCCGTGATAAACTCACCGGCCGCTCGATAACCCCGCGTGGCTGAGAGGCCGGGACCTCGAGCCCTCTATAAGTTCGAACCCCACCGCAACCGAACCATCTCTAACAAAACACCGAGCCACCATCGCAGAGAAGCGTCGCCGTGGGTGAGGAGAGGAAGTCGGCGTGGTTAAACCAAGTGCTCATCGCAGCCGCAGCCTCAGTGTTGTGTCTAGAGGCTTCGCCAGATCGCAAGGAAGGTGCTGATGGCCTCGGCGTGTGAGATTTGTAACCGGGGACCCCAGAATTTCTCACCGGCGTTGGCGGTCCGCACCGCACCGTGGTCGGGGGTGTTTCTGTTCTAAGATCTCGGTATGAGTACCTCACTCAATTAGTATTGTCGTCCTCTTCGCATTGCACCATCTGCTGGTGACTCTCGTGCCTTGAGGGTCGATCCAGCGTCACTTCGGCGGGTGCTCCACCGTAGTGTACTAGCGGCGCTGCCTTCGGGACTGGTAGAAGGTAGAAGAACGCGTGGGGGCCGTGGATCTGGCTTTCAATGGCTGGGATTAGATCATGCCACAGCGATTTGAGCAAGTGGGTCAAGGCCATTGAGATCTAATCGAGCGGATCTGGATGGCTCTAGGTTATTTAAATCCAGACCGTAGATTCCAAATCCATAGGATGCGTGCTTAAACCCACTTGGATCTAATCCCGATCGTTGGTATCCGATTGTGCGGTCGAGAATTGCGCGTACCCCTTTGTGGTGGTTATTTTACTTAAGAGACCCTAGACTCTGGGTAAATCAACCCGTCGTCCACCCCCTATGCAAAGTAATTTCATTTAGGCCATGGATTTTACACGGAGATCCTTGGAAAACTTCAGAATAGTACCCGCAGTCCAGAGCCATTAGAATTAATCAAAAAATAATAAAGAAAAGGATTTTTAGTGTAAAAATAATTCCGGAAACTTGTTTAATTCATATTTAATTCATCTTAACTCATTTTTTATCCATTCCAGTTGCATTAAATTCATATTAATATTGTTTATCATTTGGTAATCTGTTTTATCATGAAATATAGATTAAAATTATGCACTTAATTTATTCTATATTAAACACCTAAATCTTCAGAAAATCATAGCTCTTTAACTGTAACTCCGATTTTAGTGGATCTCGAACCTAGGATCTACTTATGACGCGTAGAATATTATTATTCAGTTTGTTCTTATGTTTAGTGTGATGTTAATTTTGCATATACCATGTTTGTTTGTATTGCTACGAATAGCATCGAAGTTACGAGTCACTTGAAGACCAAATTGGTACCTGGGAATCTCGAGTCTTAGGCAAGTTGTGCCCTTGTTCACTATTCAGTAGCTAATAATGTTCTTGTTAATCACTTTGACATGCTCAGGTTAATTTGATGGGACCTAATAGATTTCCCTTGCATTGTTATCCCCCACCTTGCAAACAGATGAACTATCAGGTAGATTTGCTATTGCTCTATGTGGTTTTGGGAAATTAATGTTTTATTATGATCATGTTCCAATTATGTTGTTGTTTTAATTACTATTCATGATAAGATCATCATGTTAATTAGAACATGGAGAACCACCCGAGAAAATAGTGCTACCACAAGGGTGGTTTGGGACGCTCTTCGCTGACTAATTAGGAAAGCTAGTGGAGGACTACCTTACCTGAAAGGGGCAAGGGCGGTAGAGGAGCTGCGTATAGGGAGGTTCTCGGGTTAGTCATGCTGCGATGGCTTTTCGGACGAGCGATTCCTATATTACCCTTCTTAGAAACCATAGCGGGTTTTCTAAAGCTAGTGGAACTTTGTAAAGGGCTCATAGTGGTACCCTGCCTCGTCTCCTCGGTAGAGATGAATGGGAAGTCGTGATCCCTTGGCAAATGGGTAACACGACTTGTGGGTAAATATGCGCAACCTCTGCAGAGTGTAAAACTTGTATATCAGCCGTGCTCACGGTCATGAGCGGCTCGGACACTCGCATGATTAATCTATGAAATTAAACTTAAATTGTCATATGCATTGCATTGTGGTTGTTGTTATTAATTTTGATCTCATACTTATTTGGGTTGATATCTACTTATACTTAGTAACTGCTAATAAATTTTTGACCAACTCTAAAAGCAATGCTCACCTTTAACCATCTCCTTTGGTAAGCCTCACACTTCACATGAGCTCCCACCTTTAGTGAGTTCATGCACATTAGTCCCCACAACTTGTTGAGTGATGAACGCATGTGAGCTCACCCTTGCGGTACTCATATCCCCCCAGGTCAAGGATAGGTACCACAGGATGAGGCGCGTGAAGGATGCCGCGATGAGTTCGTGAGTGGTCTAGGCCATCGTCTCCCAGTCAACTTTGGTTGTTGGATCGTTGTCTTCATATGATGTATTTATTTATCTATTTTGTACAGAACATTGTTATGTATTAATGATGTGATATTCGTTTCTATACCATGAGTCATCATATGTGTGAGACTTGATCCTAGCACACTTGGTGAATTTCGCGCCTAGGTTTGGACCCCGAAATCTGGGTGTGACAGAAGTGGTATCAGAGGAATATTAACTGTAGGACGTAACCTAGATAGAACTGGACAACCCTTACCTACTTACCTTTGCTACTCTGATTCTTTCTAAACTTTCCTTAATCTTTTCTCATCTATTGTTGCTTTTCTCTGATTATTCTTGCCTTTTCACTCCTAAAGACAAAAGGGGATTTCACACTTTGAAATCTTGTACCTAAAGTGACTTTTAAGAATATGAGACCTAATCTTAGGGACAAAAACAAAATTATTTTTGTAGATATCTATACACTTGAATGCTTGTTCTTATGCTACTTGTTTGATTTGGCTCTTTGATTGAGTGTGATGAGTTGTGGAGTAATGTTCACAATTGCATCTACATATACATATAGGCATAAAAATGTGTTTATAAGATAGCTAGCCAACCTAGATTATCTCCCATTAAAATGTATCTAGTACATATCTATCTTATCTCAGCAGATTCTATCTTATCTTTGGAGATTCAGTTCATAAGCATAGTTGTCTCGACATAGACACAAAATAAAAGATCAAAGCTCTGCCTAGGATCCTTTAGTTTACAACCAACTAATAGGCTATCTGTTCTACCTACTAAATTATTCCCTTGCAAAAGTATCTTACCATATGTCTCTAACTCAAATGGTTAATACCAGTAGGGGGGAGGTGTTGATCTACCCGCACAAATTCGTCGAAGAAGAGCTATAGCTAATCCGGAACCAACAATGAATCCTGCTCTGAATCCCCCACCTGTTGATGACGTGATTACTGCTCAAATACGACTACTACAGCAAATGGCCAACACAATGACAGAAATGCAAGCACAGATCCGTCAAGAACGACTGGAAATGAGGCAAGAATTCCAAGAAATGTGCCAAGAACGGCACGAACGACAGCAACTACCGCCTCCACCACCACCAGCTCAGCCCAGAGATAAGCATCGGGAGTTTATGAGTCACAAGCCACCTACATTTTCTAACTCCTCAGACCCACTACAAGCTGATGACTGGCTAAAGTCCGTGGACAAGATGCTCAACATAGCCCAATGTACTGATAGGGAGAAAGTGCTATATGCATCGGGGCGCCTCACCGGCCCCGCTGCAGATTGGTGGGATGCATACTGCACAGCACATGCAACTGCTCACACCATTACCTGGGCAGAATTCTCCACTCACTTCAAGAATTACCATATTCTTGTTGGCCTTATAAAGATTAAAAAGGAGTTCCTATCCCATAAACAGGGAGGCATGTCTGTAAGCGAATACAAAGACAAATTCATCTAGCTATCCTAATATGCTCCTTGGGAAGTTGATGATGATGAGAAAAAGCAGGAGCTATTTTTGGAGGGTTTGATCGGGCCACTACAATACCAACTGATGACACACACATTCCCATCCTTACAGAGAATGTTAGACAAAGCTATCGCTCTGGAGCATAAGAGGGTTGAGCTTGGAGAAAAGAGGAAGGCTACTAACCAAGGACAGGCTAGAAGTAGTACCCGTCCTCGTAAGGCTAACCTCAAGGCACATCCGCTCGTGGCAGTTCCGGACAACAGACTCAACAGACCCAATCAGCTCCTCCTGAAGCTAACACTCCAGCGGGACCTGTTGCTCTAATGCATCCACAAACAGGTCATGCTTCAAATGTGGACAGATTGAACATTATGCCAACTACTTTCCCAACAGGGCCGCTTACACCACTCCAGCTTCGATGAAGCAAGACGAGGCCTCAGGAAGCAAGAGTTAGCCCTTATCCATCAATCGGGGGCAAGTCATCCACGTGGAAGCAAAAGCTGAACCTGGTGAACCCGAAAACCCGTAGGAGGTGCCGGTTGAAGGTGAAGAAGCAGGAGAAGAAGTCAACGAGCAACAAGATTAGAGTATATATATATATATATATATATGTTTTAAGTAATATTTGTAAGACCTAAATAATACTTTAGTTAGTAGCTAGTATTTTACTATTTTAGGAATAATAATAAGGTCTATTTGAACCTATGTTTTAAATAACAAGTTATGCATCATGCCGAAATTCTTGCTTGTGCATATGTTTTGAGACAAGATTCGGATACATCCTTTTTCTTACTAATCTCGAGGACGAGATTTCTTTTAAGGGGGTAGGATTTGTAAAGCCCAACATTTGTATAAGTGAAGAATAATAAAATAAATAAATATATTTATGATAGTGTTTTGGGAATTTTTGAAACATTTGGAGATTTAGTAGGACCCTTCATTTTCTAATCAATTAATGGAGTAAAATTAGTCAATTTACCCATAAATAAACAAATAAATGTACATCTCATGCTGGGATTTTTGAGTAATGCATATAATCTAAAAGAAAAACCCTAGTGTGAATTTGAATTCAAAATTTTTGACTTTAAGTGGAAAAACAAAACAAAAATGATAAAAGAATTAAAAGAATGGAAAGTAAAAACTATAATAATAAATAATAATATTATAAACAGTAGACTCTATATACACATTAGAATTATTTTTGAAATGGGAATCTAAAATTTAAAACAGAAAGTTCAAACATGATTGAATTTGAAATAGGAATTTGAAAATTTGAAAGAAATTAAAATAGAAAAGAAAAAAAAAGAAAAGAACAAACATGCACTTGGGCTAAATCCTCTTCCTCGTGGCCCATTTAATTCTCACTGTGTGGCCCAAGCTCATCACGCATGCTTGTGGGTGCCGACACGACGGGCCCACGTGTCAGCCTCCTCGCACGAGCGTCCTTTTTCCCATAAGGATATTGAATACAACGAACCTTCTTTAGTACTACTGTAATTTTGAAAATGAACACACAAATACCCATTAAAAGTAAGTAAATATATCCAAAACATATAAAATGCAGTTAATCCTGTAGTAAAAGGGGCTATTATTCTCTTCGGTCGCTGCTGTGTGGGTCCGGTTTGCTAGTGTCTCCAAAAAGCGCCCCACTTCATTCTCTCACCGTTGCGTGGGTCCCATGAGTAAGTCCATTCTTCCTTCAGGTTGTTGCGCCGAGCCGCTTTCCTTGTTGTGAAAAGCTCACCGGCCGCTCGATAACCCTGTGTGGCTGTGAGGCCAGAACCCCGTGCCCTCTATAAGTTCGAACCTCGTCGCAGTCGAACCATCTCTAACAAAACACCGAGCCACCATCGCAGAGAAGCGCTGCCGCGGGTGAGAAGAGGGAGTCGACGTGGTTAAACCGAGTGCTCATCACTGTCATAGCCTCGGTGTTTTGTCTAGAGGCTTCGCCAGATCACAAGGAGGGTGTTGGTGGCCTAGGCACGCGAGATTGGTAACCGGGGACCCCGGAATTTCTCGCCGGCATCAGGCGGTCTGCACCACACTGAGGTCGGGGGTGTTTTCGCTCTAAGATCTCGGTATGACTACCTCACTCAATTAGTATTGTCGTCCTCTTCGCATTGCACCATCCGCTGGTGAATCTCCTGCCTCGAGGGTCGATCGGGCGTCACTCCGGTGGTTGCTTCGCCGTAGCGTACTTGCGGCACTGCCGTCTAACTGGTAGAAGGTAGATGAACGTGCGAGGGCTGTTGTGGGGGACATATATCCCTCGGGTCCACTAGAAGGCGAAAACCCTTGTGTGGGGCCACAGACCAGTCGCCCCATAACGTCGTCTCGCCGTGGGCCGAGCAAAAACCACAATTGAAATGGGCCAACCCAATAAGGCAATGGGCTTCAGCCCAGATCATCCGTGGATTATGCGTAATCTTAAGGGAGTCGTCCATCTTTCTGCGCCCGACGCCCTCAAATGCCAGAGATAGATCGAGATAAAGTCATCGGATTTTCCTTAATATAAGCTAAGTTTATGCTAGGAGATAAGCTAGAAGAGTGTGATCAGCGTGTGCGTAGGGAGTGACCCACGGTCGTGTATATAACGCCTACGGGGGACTCCAACATTTTCATCTCATTAAAACCTCTTCATTCGGGAAACACCACTTGTAAACACACCACACATACAAAGCTACCCTAGGAAGTAGGGTATTACGCCTCTCAAAGCGGCCCGAACCTGCAGAAAATCGCCTGACTCTCTCTCTCTCATACTTCTGGCACGAACCATCGAGATACGATCAACAACACCGTCCTACCCAAAAGCACCACGAGGGTAACCCGGGTGTGCCGTCGGAAACTGGACACTGATAGCTCGCGCGCTAGGTAGGGGGTGTGTTGTTGATCAAAGTTAGCTCAATGGCCGTCACCTTCAAGAACAAGATCACTCTAAGCCAGAGGCTATGTTCCACTTCAGAACCATCTCATGCATAGCGGACGTAGAAGGGACCCTACACCGCATAGCGGATCCACCTAAGAAGAAACCTTCCTCGGGAATCCCGAGAGAAGCCAATGCAAGACTGTGGACAGCGCCTGATGAGGACATCCTCCACTATTACCCATTGGCAAAGACGCAATTGGCCCAGTTGGCCCAATTGTAGTCGGACGACGACCGTGTGAGCCTCAGAATTATCCCACCTCGCTTAACTTGGGAGGAGGAAGCCACTTTAAAAGGGAGAGCCACCCTTCCCCCATTGGACTAGTATTTTGGGGCGATTGGGCCTTTCCCTGAGTTGGGTGTGCTTCTTGAACTGTTGGGCTCCGGGCAACCCTAATTTGTTGGGCCTCGGACAACCCCACCTGGGCTGGGTGTATCATCAGGTATCAGAGCTAGGGCCCATTTTAAGAAGGTGGGAATGATGAGGACATCCTCCACTATTACCCGTTGGCAAAGACGCAATTGGCCCAGTTGGCCCAATTGTAGTCGGACGGCGACCGTGTGAGCCTCAGAATTATCGCACCTCGCTTAACTTGGGAGGAGGAAGCCACTTTAAAAGGGAGAGCCACCCTTCCCCCATTGGACTAGTCTTTTAGGGTGATTGGGCCTTTCCCTGAGTTGGGTGTGCTTAATGAACTGTTGGGCTCCGGGCAACCCTAATTTGTTGGGCATCGACCAACCCCACCTGGGCTAGGTGTATCAGAATGGAGTCAGCGCCAGTCTTCAACGATGAGCCAACCATGCAAGGGGAGGAACCTCCCCAGCGTGATGCCCGGCAACGAAGAAACAGACGCCGAAACATGCGGCGACATCATGAAGCTGGGGAATAGGATCCAGCGCAGCCCGTATCCTGTGATGAAGCCTCAGAAGTGGGAGAAGCTCCCGATGAAGGAGTACACCGAGAAAGACATAACTCCCGCCGCTCTGATTGCTGATAGGCTCAGGATCGGGAGCGAGAGCTAGCCGAACAAGACGCCAGGCTCCGGCGAGAGAACCCTCTCCTTGCTCGAAACATGTACCCCGATTTCGCTCGAGCACTAAACACGCCGAGTGAAGATGGAGGATTACTGGCGTAGATAGCCGACAGACTCCCGCAAACCCCAGACGCGGAAGGTTACCGGCGACTGCTTACACAGGCGACCAATCATCTTCTGCCCCTCGCTCATCCTGCGAACGGCCTACGTCACCCCATCAATAGCCGACGAGATGCACAAAGCACCATCAGCGTTCTGCGTGACCGACGGCATGAAATTGAGATGAGGCGCTGGGAGGAGTACGACCAAGATCACGGTGTACCGGCACATATTCGTGCCACCCTAATTGAGTCGGCGGCAGCATCGACAAGTGGCCCATTCCGAGGACGGTCGAGACGACCTACTACCGACTTCCCTCCCCGAGATCGATGGCACGAGCATCGGCAGGAGGATACGTGCGGAGTTTCCTCACTTACTCCCCGTCTCCGGGGCATCCAATAGCCTCCTAATTTTAAGGTCTCTAACTTTGACAAGTACGAGCCTAAGTAAGACCCAGGAGGCTGGTTGACCGTCTATACAACCGTCGCCCGGGCTGCTCGGGCAACGAAGGACGTCATGACGGTCTACTTGTCCATTGTCCTCGGACAGGACATGCTGCAGTGGCTCCGACACCTACCTCGACACTTCATCGACGATTGGGGTGACTTCAGTTGCCGGTTTATCGTGAACTTCTAGTCTCTCTCTGATAAACCGACACAGCCATGGGACCTAAAATCCATTATGCACTAGAATGATGAGACCCTCCAATCGTTCCTCAAAAGATTTCAAACGATGAGGAACCGCATCCCTGAAGTCGTTGAGGCGGCTATGATTGAAGACTTCTATCGAGGATCCAACGACGCCTTCCTTCGAGCCATACTCCAAAAGGCGTCGGCCACGTTCGAACAACTGTTCAGGGAGGCAAACATCTACATCACCATTGATGAGCGGGCCTAGGACCTCATCGGAGGCACAAAATCCGTGCCACCCGCACCACGGCGGTATACGAACCAGCAACCGGACAAGCGATGGGAAAAAAGACCCCGCGAGGAGGTGCACACCACTGGGACACTTGCTGCTCGAGCCTGCAGTGCACCTCGCGGAGGAGTGCAAATACTGGATGAGATCCTCGACTCCCAGTGTCCGTATCACAAGGACATGTGCCACACTCTACAGAACTGCAGAGACTTCAAACACTTCATCGGTCATTGCCGACCGTTCTAGCCACTACCACCTCCCCCGCCACGAGAAGAGCCTGGCGAGCCTAGGCAGCCTCAACAGTAGGAAGAAGGGAGGGGTGGAGCTTTCCCGAGCATTGACAGGGAGGTCAACGTCATATTCGGAGGCTATGGGGCACAAGAAAACAGGAGACAACAAAAGCTCAACGATCGGCAGGTCCTGGTGGCCACGACTAGTGCTCCGGCCCCTTACCGATGGTTGGAACACGCAATAACCTTTAGCCGAGCTGATCAATGGCTTAACTTTGATCACCTCGGCAAATATCAACTACTCGTTGATCTGGTGATCCGAGAAAGCCGGGTAAAGAAAGTGTTGGTGGACGGGGGAAGCAGCATCAACATCACCTTCCCCCGGACGCTCCAGGCCCTGGGGGTCGCCATCAAGGACCTCACTGAGTCGGATACTCCCTTCTTCGGCATCGTGTCGACCGAAGGGGAGTACCCGCTTGAACACATCTACCTGTCTGTCACCTTTGGAACCCTAGAGAACTACAGAACCGAGTTCTTGAGGTTTGAGGTGGCTCGCTATGACTGTGGGTACAACCCCATCATTGGAAGACTAGGACTAGCGAAATTCATGGCTATTCCACACTACCCGTACATGATACTCAATATGCCAAGACATCAGGGGATTATCACCATGCGCACCGACTTCCAAGGCACCGCAGAATGCTTTTGGGGCGCCATCCAAATGGCTCTCACTGTCGGGCCCCTGGTAGCCCTTCCCACACAGGCTGGCGGCAAATTGAAGGAGGAAAATTTCACGATCCCCTCAAACGAAGCTTAGGATGCAACCTCTATGCGTCCGACTGAAGAAACTAAAAGGATCAATCTGGGATTCTCTGATGAACGCAAAACTGCAATCATCAGCTCCAGCCTCGACGACAAATAGGAAAGCGCGCTCGTCCAGTTCCTGCAAGACAATCAGGATGTATTTGCTTGGCAACCTGCGGACATGTCGGGAGTCCCGAGAGAACTAGCCGAGCACAAACTTAAAGTTTATCCTCAGGCAAGTCCAATCTGACAGAAGCTGTGTCATTTCACGCCTGACAAGAGAGAAGTCATTCGTGTAGAGTTAGCTCGCCTAGTGTTGGTAGGGTTCATTAGAGAAGTACTACATCTAGAGTGGCTGGCAAACCCCGTTCTTGTACTCAAAAAGAATAAAGTTGATTGGCACATGTGCGTCGACTATATTGATCTCAATAAGCAATGCCCAAAGGATCCCTTCGGACTGCCTAGGATAGATTAAGTAGTTGACTCGACTGTTGGCTGCTCTATGCTCTCCTTCCTAGAATGCTACTCCGAGTATCATCAAATCAGTCTGGTGAAAGAAGACGAGGAGAAGACCACATTTATCACACCCTTCGGGGCTTTTTGCTATACCTCCATGTCGTTCGGCCTCAAGAAGCTGGAGCGACTTACCAAAGGGCGATCCAGACATGCTTAGCTGACCTCTGGAGCAAGCGAGTGGAGGCTTATGTTGATGATGTGGTTATCAAGGCAGGAAACTTCATCGAGGATCTGCAATAGGTCTTCAATAGCTTGAGACGCTACCGATGGAAGCTAAACCTAGAGAAATGCGTATTCGGAGTACCGGCTGGAAAGCTACTTGGTTTATCTTCAGTCATCGGAGAATAGAAGCAAATCCAGAAATGATTGAGGCCATTATGAGCATGGAGCCGCCACGATCACAGAAGAAGGTACAAAGGCTCACTGGATGCATGGTCGTGCTGAGTAGATTCATATCAAGACTAGGCGAGAATGGAATGCCATTCTATAAATTGCTCAAGAAGGTGGATAAATTTTAGTGGACCACGGAAGCGCAGGAAGCCTTGGATGCACTGAAGAAGTTCCTGACCACACCACCAGTACTCAAGCCACCACGCCGAGCTACGTCCGATCAGCCGGCTGAAGATCTACTGCTATATATTTCCTGCACGACTCACGTGGTAAGCACCACGTTAGTAGTCGAGCGGGCAGAAGAAGGACACACATACCCAGTGCAACATCCGATTTACTTTATCAGCGAAATCCTCGGTCCCTCAAAGATAAGGTACCCTCAAGTTCAAAAGCTATTATACGTAGTACTTGTAACTTCTCGCAAGCTCCGACACTATTTTGATGACCACAAAGTCATAGTAGTCACAGGATTTCCAATAGGCGATATCCTTCACAACAAGGAAGCTGTTAGGAGAACAGCCAAGTGGGCGTGTGAACTCAGAGCTTATGATATAGAGTTCCGACCTCGCACAGCCATAAAGACTTAGGCACTGGTCGACTTCATATCAGAGTGGACTGAGCACCAGGTGCTGGAAAGCCCAGAAGTTGCTGAAATATGGAGACTGTACTTCTATGACTCGCTGAGACTGCAAGGAGAAGGGGTGGGGATTCTCTTTATCGCTCCTAGAGGTGAGCAACTCAAGTATGCACTCTAGCTCCTGTTTCCAGCGTCCAATGACATCGTAGAGTATGAGGCACTGGTCCACGAACTAAGCATCGTTGTTTCACTCAGAATAAAGAGATTAATGGTGTACGGTAACTCACTGGTGGTCATAAGCCAAGTAAACAAAGACTAGGATTGCTCAACCGACTCAATGAACAAATATTGCGCAGCGGTACGGAAGCTGGAGGACAAATTCGAAGGATTAGAATTCCACCATGTGGAAAGGGATCGCAATGAAGCAACTGACGCACTATCGAAGCTGGGGTCCAGTCGGGCCCAAGTTCCACCTGGGGTATTCGTCCAAGAAATACAGCAATCGAGTGTCACCACAGATCAGATGGAGGAATGCCATGTTCTGAGTCAGGCAGAGGCAGATCCCAATGACTGGAGAGAGCCAATCATCAGATACATAAGAAATGAGGAAGAACTGGATGACAAAGCTACGGCGGAGCGCATCGCGAGACAGTCGGCCCACTACACCATTATAGGGGGCTTACTATACAGAAGAGGTGCAGGGGTGTCCTCATGAAGTGTATTCACTCGACCATTGGGAAGCAGTTGTTGGATGAAATCCATGTTGGGCAATGTGGCGTGCATGCATCATCACGAACTCTGGTAGGAAAAGCTTTCAGGTTCGGGTTCTACTGGCCAACAGCGAGGAATGATGCAGCCGAGTTAGTCCAAAAGTGCAAGGCATGCCAATTCTTATCAAAGCAGCAGCATCTACCCATGCTGGGGGCTGGACATGATTGGGCCCTTCAAGAAAGCTCAAGGGGGATATACAAACATACTAGTTGCCATTGATAAATTCACAAAGTGTATAGAATACAAACGCATTGCCTCTTTAACCTCAGCAAAGACAGTGGAGTTCATTCAAAAAATAGTGATCACCCTAAGTCGTGTAAGTGTGTCGCGCAGATTTTAAGTTGAGCCCGACCTAGATAGGTCAGTTGTTGATCAAGAACTTGTATGCCTTGGAACATGGAAGCTTTATTGATAATGAAATCTTCTGCTTACAAAGTACAACTCGCCCCTAAGAGCTTTGATGCATCGATATGGGTAGAATTTCCTGAGGTGATCAATATTCCATGAATTTCCCACTTTGGTGCCATCCATTTAAGTGAGCCGATAGGATCCTGGCCGGGAAGCCTCTGCAACGATGAATGGCCCTTCACATGGTGGTGATAATTTATGTCGTCCTTCTCCCGCCAACACTCGGTGGAGGACCAAATCTCCCACTGTGAAGGATTGATGCCGCACTGCTTTGTCGTGAAGCGCCTCAGGGTCTGCTGGTATCTAGCCGATTGAATGACCACATTTAGCCGTTCTTCCTCTAGTATGTCGATGTCCTCCAGCCTAATTGCTTCTGCTTTAGCTATGCTTTCGAATGTTAATCTGGGTGCTACAAAGATCAGATCTGCGATAACACTGCCTCCGACCCATACTAACTCAATAAAAAATATTTTCTCATCCGAACGAATCACTGTGCAGGAGCATTTTTGTAGGAAGCCTCGCTAGCCGGAGTAGCAGAGGAAGAAGGTTTGCTCACGACAGCAGGTGTAGCGAGAACGTCAGCAACAATGTCCTCAGGAACCACAACACCAGGCCTTCTCATCAGGATTCGCCCGGCGCGAACAGCCTTGTCCATGGCTTTGTCGCACATTGCTTTCATAACAACAAATCATCCTCTAAGGCCTTGATGTTGTGATGAGCGGCCTCTACCTCTTGTGTGACAAGTTTCTTTTAGGAGTGCAACTCCTTGATGACAGAATCCTTCGAAGACAACAGCTTACTAAGTCATTACACTTCAGTCTTGGATGCCCTCAATTCATCCCTATGATGGTCCAAGTCCGACATAGTAAAGCGATGGCTCCTCTCTAGGATAGTCAGGGAATTGCTAGCATCACGATATAATATATCTAGATTGTCATGAGAAGCAAGAAGCTGTTTACCTCTCCTCTTATAGGCAAGAAGAGCACTGAGCATCAAAGCAAAGGGGGCAAAGCAGAAACAGTTAGGAAAATCTACCTCATGAGCCATCTTCTCTGAATCAGGTTGGGCATTCAAAGAAGAGTTTAAGGTCCAAGCGCTGTCCAAGAATGCAGAAACCTGATTCAGATTATCTTGGCTCTAGGTATACCTCTCCTCAGCATCGGAGCATCGCTGAGTCAGAGCGGGTGAAGCAGTAGGAAAAGAATATAAGATGTGAAACGAGAGAAGCAATAAACAGCAAGAAGGAAACCGTAGACCCACTAACCAAAGTTTGAGGCCTTCAATCATCTATTTGCCTCTGAAGTAGTAGAGGATTCCACTGCATCAAAGACAAAACATGGTCAGGGACAGGGGCACCACAAGATTTCAACTGGGCAGATACAGAGTTGAAATCATTCTGCAAGCTCAAAAGTTAGCAAGAGAACCCCATTTGTCAATGTAAATAATAAAAGGCAAAGATCGGCTCACCTGGAGATTAGAAAGAAATAAAGGAAGTCCCAGAGCTGGAAGCATCGATGCACTATCTATCGTTAGATCATGGATATGGACAATGTTAAGAGCGTCACTCGGGGAGAGCTCAGCTCCAACAGCAGGAGGCGGATTCCCAGCATCCGAGTCACTGGCCTCAAAGGTGACCGGACCGACGAGAGCAGTAGGCAAATTCGTCACCACGGGTTCCTCAGATTGAATCGGTGGCGATCCGACATGAACATCCATGGAGGCAGCCGAAGAGGAACCAAGCTTGGCACCCTTGGGGGCTGGGTCATCCTTGGCACCACCCTTAGGGACTGGGCCACCCTCAGCACCACCCTCGAGGGCTGGATTATCCTTACCGGCACCCTTAGAAGCTGAAGCACCCTCGGTCATACCCAAAGGAGCCGGGTGACCTTGGTCAGCAACATCAAGGGCCAGTATGTCCTCGTGAGCTAGACCGCCTTCCAAGGTCGATGAAGAATGAGAAACTATTTAGGTTATCTCTTGCCCGATAGGATCACTAGACAAAGGGACATCATCCAGGACCTCTAAACGGATGACAGAACTCTCAACCTTAGGAGGCTCTGATAAAAGGTCTTCAGGGATAATTTCTTCTAATGCATGGTCAATGGTAGACATTGTCAACCCCTGGAGACTAACAAATCCTGGTAAAAGCCTGCATTGGGATGTCACTGCTCCTGCTGTTGCGGCTGTTCTTGCGAACCAAGGGGACCTCTTCCTCTTGCTCCTCTTCATCCTCATCAAGCACACGACCACCAACTCTGACATCATCACAACCTCCAATGTTGTCCTCGAGGTTGGTGCTCGCCGGGCCACCGTCGAGGAGTGAGGTCGTACGATCAGCATCCAATTCCAAGCCTGATGACCGTCGAAGTCTCTTCCTTCTTTTCTTCCCCTCGGTAGGCGCGACTAGATGGCTCGTCTGGCACGATCGTTTGCGACGAACACTTCCAGGACTCTAAACTCCTTCATCCTCACTAAGGCCATGTGCAGTTGCAACAGTCATTCACTCAGTATGGGTAGAGTTAGACGATTCACCTACCAGCATACTAAGAACAACATTCACCTCAGCCTCATCAGCGCTTGTCGGCATCTACAAATGGGTCTGTCTCTCCTCTTCAAGGAGATTCTAGAATAGAGCAATGAAAGCCTCAATATCCTCTAGGGAGGTTTGCACTCTATGACCAGGATTGCCATCTTGAGCAGGAGGATTGGAGACGAACTCAGAAAATGGGCTCTATGGAGGAAGATTCCAGGCAGAATAAGATAAAGGAGCACCAGCATTCGAAATCTTGCCTCTCAGCATCAAGTCAATTCGGCTTAGTATGTCTCCTTCAGGAATCCGTCTGTTGGTAATTCGGGTAGGGTCATTGACCCCAGTATACATATAAGCCGGGTAAACTCTATCTTTCAGAGGTTGAATATTTTTGAAGACAAAATCAGCAACAATAGCTTCAGCAGTCAAGCCTCTATCTTTCAATGCACATATTTCAGCAAGCAGCACTCGGGACTCAGCTACTTCTGAATCTGTAGGGGCCTCTATCCAGCTAGGTGTTTGGATGTCAGGCTGCCTCCCCGATCGGGGAGGGAGGGACTTGTTGTGGTTCTCCATGGTAAACCACTCAAGGCACCATCCCTTGATACTATCCTTCAAAGGGATATCGAGATATTCAACCTTCCTGCATCAGTGAAGCTCCAGGCTAGCACTGCCAACAAGCTGATGCTGTCCTCCAGGCATCTTGGGCTGGCAGTGGTAGAGATACTTCCAAAGCCCGAAATGAGAAAGAATTCCAAGGAAAGCTTCGCAGAGGTGAACAAAGACGGCAATTTGAAGAACAAAATTGGGGTTCAAGTGGGTAAGATTCAGAGAATAAACATCGAGAAGGCCGCAGAAGAAAGGAGAAGCTGGCAGGGCCAATCCTTGGATGAGAAATGGCACGAAGATAACAGCTTCGTGGGTGTCCCCTATCGGAACGGTAACCCAGCGCCAGATTCGGCAAGGACACAACTCTTTTGGCGGAAGAACACCAGTTTCGACGAGGTGCAGAATGTCAGCCTCCGAAATAACAGACGCGTGGTTGCTGGTCAATGGAAGTTGGCTGATGGGATCGATTGGCGGGATGATTGGAATAGCAACACTCTGTCTCTTCCTCTTGGGAGCCATCGTGGTCTCTCGAGCGAGGCCGGTGGACTCAAGAACTCAGGAAACAGGAAAGCGGTGGAGAAAAAAGTGAGAACTAGGGTTCGGAATTCAAGGGGATACGTCAGTAGAAGTATGGGTTGTCTCGATAAGTCGGGCGCAAAGCGCCAGGCTGTAACTCGGAAAAGTGGAGATCGCAAGCATCACTCGGGCATTACCTCTAAAATGTCGGCGAGCCACCAAATGCACAAACAGAACATGCAACAATGGATCAGCAAGGAACTGTGTTTTCATTCATAGGGGGAGATCATTACAAACTTGAGACCGACTCATCATGAGTTGGCCTCCTCACCCCTCCGTCATTACATCACATTACACTACACTACTACTTACACTACACTACTCTACTACTACGCTACCTTATTTTAATACTACTTACTACTACTACTGCTACCTATACTAATAATTACACAAGCAGCATTATGCTGCCAGCCTTACCATCGCCGTCGTCGCCCTTACCGCAGTCTCCCTTGTCGTCGCCGTCGCCCTTGTCGTCACCGTCGTCGCCCTTGCCGTCGACTTTGCCGCTGCCATCGCCCTTGCTGTCGCCGCCGCCATCGCCCTCGCCGTTGCCATCTTCGCCGTCACCGCCGCCCTTGCCATCGTCATCGCCACTGCTGTTGTCGTCCTCGCCGTCGTCGCCCTCACCGTTGCTCCACTCCTTGGAGTTGGAGGAGTCTTCACCTCCTCCGAGGAGGTCTCCTCCGAGTCATCCAACCCACCGAGCCCTGCGTGCTCGATGGATCGCTAGTACACCCGGGCCGTGGTGGATAGCCCCATGGAGTCGTCTGAGTCCTCGGACGACACCACATGGGATGTTGGAGCGGGCGACCGATCATACTCGGAGGAAACTTCCTCCGAGTACTCCGAGTCACCAAAGTCCTCCGAGGGTAGACATGGAGGATGCTTGCACTTGCCGTCAGCACGGTGAGGCCATCCCTTGCCCCTCTTGCCC
Source organism: Zea luxurians (assembly GCA_029449295.1). Taxonomy (NCBI): domain Eukaryota; kingdom Viridiplantae; phylum Streptophyta; class Magnoliopsida; order Poales; family Poaceae; genus Zea; species Zea luxurians. Next base: position 1,842,292 of record JAOPSE010000005.1, on the reverse strand, counting down.
CTGCCCATGGTCGTGCAGAAAGTGGAAAAGTGACGAAGAAGAAGAGACCAAGTGATCAAGAGGAAGTGAAGAAAACAGCCATGGCAAGCAGGCTATTTAAAGAGGCCGAGGGGTGACCGTCCACTTCCTACCCCGCTCACCGAACACTCGCAAGAATTCAATAAGCAATTCAAGACACCTAAAAATGAGTCAGGCAACTAGCGTCGTTTCACGTAACACGGCACCGGTTGGACCCAAGTCAACTGCTCAGGCAAATGACTACACCCCTCCGTCACATCAAATTACTACTTTAGGACAACGCGATAAACACCTTTCGTGGGGCAGACACCCATTGGGTGTATCACCCAGAATCTTCAAGATTTTTTGAAGAGGTGATACCCATAAAATATACGCAATGAATGTACCATGACAAAAAGAGGAGATCGGCTGAAACGGGAGGAAGCCCAAATGTGGTTACTGAAGCACAAGTCCAATCAACAGAAGCATTAAAGTACGGGGCAGAGTGGTGTCCAGCCGAGGGCCCTCTGCCTCAAGCAGCCAGATGTCTAACTTGTCACAAATCAAATTGATTCCAGACCTAACAAGGCATGGACAGATGGCATTGCCTGGTTATTCTAAAAATGCTGATTTCAAAAGCATAAAGAGGAAGACCTTTCAATGGATTACTTCTAAAACCCACTTAAAGCTCGGGGGCTACACCCATTGGGTGCTCCTTCGGTGCACCCAACAGATTAACAATTCCTTGAGGCTGATTTCAAAAGCATAAAGGTGAAGACCTTTGAATGGATTACTTCTAAAATCCACTCAAAGCTCGGGGGCTACACCCAACAAATTCACAATACATTGAGGCCAAAATGCTGATTTCAAAAGCATAAAGGTGAAGACTTTTGAATGGATTACTTCTAAAATCCACTCAAAGCTTGTGGGCTACACCCATTGGGTACACCTTCGGTGCACCCAACTGATTCACAATACCATGAGGCCAAAATGCTGATTTCAAAAGCATAAAGATGAAGACCTTTGAATGGATTACTTCTAAAATCCACTCAAAGCTCGGGGGCTACACCCAATGGGTGCACCTCAACAAAAGTACAAAAAATCAGGCCATGCAACGAACCCACAGGCAGGACCAGGAACCTTTGAGTCGATTATTTCAAAGTCAACTCAAAGAATGGGGGCTTGTGGGGGACAAATATCCCCCGAGTCCACTGGAAGGTGAAAACCCTTCCGTGGGGCCACAGACCAGTCGCCCCACAAGATCGTCTCGTCATGGGCCAGGCAAAGACCACAATTGAAATGGGCCGACCCAAGAAGGCAATGGGCTCGAGCCCGGATCGTCCATGGATTATGTGCAATCTTAAGGGAGTTGTCCTTCTTTCCCACACCCGATGCCCTCAAACGCCGGATATAGATCGGGATGAAGCCGTCAGGTTTTCCTTAAGGTAAGCTAGGAGATAAGCCAGAAGAGTGTGATCAGCGTGTGCGTAGGGAGTGCCCCACTGTCATGTATATAAGGCCTAGGGGGACCCCATCATTTTCAACTCATTAGCACCTCTCCATTCGGGAAATATCACTTGTAAACACACCACACATACAAAGCCACCCTAGGAAGTAGGGTATTACACCTCTCAAAGCGGCCCAAACCTGTAGAAAATCGCCCATCGCTCTCTCTCTCTCTCTCTATCTCTCTCTCATGCTTCTGGCACGAACCATCGAGCTACAATCAACAACACCATCCTACCTAAAAGCACCATGAGGGTACCCCTGGGTGTGCGGTCGGACACTATACACCAACAGTTGTGGATCTAGTTTTCAACTGCTGGGATTAGATCTTGCCACACCGATTCGAGCAAGTGGATCGAGGTCGTTGAGATCTGATCGGGCGGATCTGGATGGCTCCGGATTATTTAAATCCAGACCGTAGATTCCAAATCCATCGGATGCATGCTTAAACCCACTTGGATCTAATCCCGATGATTGGTATCCAATCGTGCGGTCGATAACTGCGCGTACCACTTTGTGGTGGTTATTTTACTTAAGAGACCCTAGGCTCTGGGTAAATCAACCCACCGTCCACCCCCTGTGCAAAGTAATTTCATTTAGACCCTGAAATTTACAAGTAGATCCCTAGAAAACTTCAGAATAGTACCCGCAGTCCAGAGCCATTAGAATTAATCAAAAATTAATAAAGAAAATGATTTTTAGTGTAAAAATAATTACAAAAACTTGTTTAATTCGTATTTAATTCATCTTAACTTCTTTTTGATCCATTCCAGTTGCATTAATTTCATATTAATATTGTATATCATTTGGTAACCGTGTTTTATCATGAAATATAGATTAAAATTATGCATTTAATTTATTCTATATTAAACACGTAAATCTTCAGAAAATCATAGCTCTTTAACGGTAACTCCGATTTTAGTGGTTCTCGAACCTAGGATCTAATTACGATGCGTAGAATATTATTATTGTAATACCCAAGTTGTAAGGAATAAGAAAAGAGATAATTTTATTTATGTGAATGGCCTAGACCTACTATCATATATGAACACCCACAATTAAAAAAATAAATAAATGACATATGACACATGACTAATTTGTGCATCATGCTGAGGTTTATTTGTTTGTGTATTCACTCATGAAGATAATGATAAAAGAAATATACTTAAGTTGAAATAGGCATTTAAAACTAATTTTGGAAATTAAGAATTGGAAGAAAGAAAGAGGAATGCTAAATAAAAATAAAGAAAATATAAATATAAATAATTAAAACCCTCCATACTATTTTGTCTACTTTGTAATTTTAAATTGGGTACAAATTCACAGCAGAATTCAAATTTGAATTTCAAACTAAAAAAAGAAAATCAAGAAAAAGAAAAGAAAAAAAGAAGAATTAGCCCAAACTGTGTTGGCATCCTTACTTCCGGCCCATCAACCCGTGGACCCGCGCGGCCTGTACCAGTTTATCCCACATCCACCGGCGCGTGCTAGCTTCCTAGTAGCTGACCGAGCGGGCCCACTACCCAGTCTCTTCCTCAACATGTATACGTTGGATCCTGGCACTGGCACCACGGGTTGAGGAGCAGTCTGCCCCCACGCCATACCGGACCTGCGCTTACCCCGCGAGTTGGGCGATCGTGAGCTCCGAGGATAGCGCGTGCATAACCGCCACTCGTCCGCGGTTGGACACTATTACGGGGGCACCTGACTCCCACAACTGTGCACCACATTTCTATATACCTATTTCCCTACGCGCGGTGTGGTGCGGACACCGGTGGTCGGAAGAACCGTAGTGCCACCTTCTCGTTCCAGTTCGCATGGAGGAGCCCCAACTGTGCTGTGGTTGTGGCGCCTGCCCATTAGCGCGGGTAAAGGGAGAGTGGTCGGTGCCGCCTCCGCACGGAACTAGGGTTTCATCGTCAAGCGGTGGCTAGCGCATGGGATCTCTCGTGAGTGCTTCGGATATGGGCAAGCCTTGATGAAATATCCGGACTTTCCACAATTGAAGCAACCACTGGAGGAACTGGGAAGTGCAGGGAAACGAGCACCAGGGGCACTCGACTGATTGGTCGAGACGGGGGCAGGAGTGGGACGAATGAACACAAGTTGTCTCAAGGGATATCTGGGTGGGCGAGGAGAAGAACGATTTGAATTGAAAGGTCGGATTACCAACCTTGTCCTCTTTACAGGTCCCTGAGTTGATCTTTCACTAGCATATCCTTTTGACTTTCCTTGTCCCACATTTTTGACTTCAACTGACAGTGTTGTACTAACAGCCCTGCTACATGTGAGGTCCAGACACGTTGCCATCTTGCGCTGGAGTCTATCATTTAGTCCCCTCATGAAGCAATTCTTCTTTTTTCAAGTCTGTGTCCACCTGACCAATGGCGTATTGGGAGAGGTGATTGAATTTATTGAGATATTGCATCACAGAATCTCCCCTTGCTTCAGTCAGATGAACTCTTCCAGTTTCATTTGTAGCACTCCTTCCGAAACATAACGTTCCCTAAATGCCAGCTTGAACTCTTCCCAAGTGACTTGATGTCCCGCAGGCTAGATGGCGGAAAAGTTTGCCCACCAGGTGTTGACGGGGCCTCTTAACTGTTGAGCGGCAAATAGGGGCTTCTGTATCTCGATGCATCGGATTAGCCCGAATTTTTGTTCCATCACCCGCAACCATTCATCAGCTTCCAGGGGTTCCTCCGCCTTGACAAAGAGCGGTAGATGGGTCTCGGAGAACTCCAGATAGGTGGTGTCGCGTGGTCCTTGAGGTGGACCCCTTCCTCCGTGTTGTTGAAATTGGTTTCCCGCCATTTCGCGCAGAAAGCACGTGTTGTCGACGATGGCGTTGACCCAGACAGCGATAGCCTCGGCAAGGGTAGGAGGTACAGGTAGCGGATTGGGAGTGTCCTCCCCGCCGCGGGATGTACCTGCCCCATCATGAGCACGAGTCCAGGATGGCATCTAAGGCAAAAGAAACATTTGGAAATATAACATGCCAAACATACACCGTCTTTATTACATTGCTGAACTATAATAATTATACATACTCCGTTATACAATTCAACTTCATTACTTATTTTACATAAGTACATTACTTAAACTATACTATTCTAATTTTCTTTGTCCTTATCTGCTTCACTGCCTCTTCAGGAGACCGTTCATCAGCAAGGTTCATGGATGGAGGGGCTCTAAAAAGGTCAAGTCCTGCATCAGATCCTCCATTTGCTGTTCCAGATGGTCTAGCTCCCATTGTTGCCACTTCGGGTGGCCAAAAATGAAAAGGAGCATGCAAAGCACTTGTGGATCGTGCTAACGCGCTTAAGGGAACATCAGCTGTATGCCAAATTCAGCAAATGCACGTTCTGATTGGAGAAAATCCAGTTTCTTGGACATGTATTGTCCGCTAAAGGGATTGCGGTTGATCCCAGCAAAGTCAAGGATATTCTAGAATGAAACTCACCTACTACCGTACATCAAGTTTGGAGTTTTCTTGGACTGGCTAGTTATTACCACAGGTTCATACTGGATTTCATCAAGATCTGGAACTAGCTGCAGTGGTTCATACTGGTGATAGCCTATGCTTCAAGGCAGCTGTCATGATCTGGAACTAGCTGCAGTGGTTCATGCCCTTAAGATTTGGCGTCACTATGTGCTGGAGAATACATGCCATTTGTATACGGATCACAAAAGTTTGAAGTATATCTTTACCCAGTCAGAACTTAACATGAGACAAAGAAGGTGGCTTGAGCTAATCAAAGATTATGACTTGGAAATTCATTATCACCCAGGAAAAGCCAATGCGATGGCAGATGCTTTAAGTCGCAAGACTTTTGTCATTGTCTTACAGTAAGAACACCTGACACCACTTTATGTCAAGAAATAGAAACGTTGAATCTAGGGATAATCCAACAAGGAACTTTAACGAATTTGAAGTTTGAGTCAGTTCTTCTGCAAAGAATTATTGACGCTCAAAGAACAGATAAGGGTATGAAGTACATTCATGAGAAAATGGAGGCTGACAAAGCAAATTGTTTCAAGAAAGGTAATCAAGGAATAATATGGTTTAAGGATCGCATAGTAGTGCCAAAGGATACTGAGGTCCGCCAACAAATCCTGGACGAAGCTCATCATAGTCGATATTCCATTCATCCTGAAGATGTATCAAGACTTAAGGCAACATTATTGGTGGAGTAAAATGAAGATTGAAATCGCACACTATGTGGCAAAGTGTGACACTTGCAGACGAGTCAAGGCCATACATATGAAGGCTGCTGGGCCATTACAACCCTTGCCCATCCCAGCCTGGAAATGGGAAGATATTAGTATGGATTTCATTGTGGGATTAACCAAAATAGCTAGAGGATTTGACTCTATTTGGGTCATAATTGATCGGCTTACAAAGATTGCACATTTTCTTCCTGCCAAGGCAAAATATCCAGTGGTTGCATATGCTAAACTTTATATTGCTCGTATTCTCAGTTTACATGGAATTCCAAAGACGATAGTGTCGGATGGGAACCACAATTTGTATCCAAGTTTTGGGAAGAGCTGCACAAATCCTTGGGTACTAAATTACTCCACAGTTCGGCTTATCATCCTCAAACAAGTGGACGAACTGAGAAAATAAATCAGATACTTGAAGATATGCTACGGGCATGTGTCCTGGAGTTCCCACAGAAATGGGATAATTGTCTGCCATTGGCAGAATTTTCTTATAATAATAGCTATCAAGAAAGCATTAAAATGGCACCATTTGAAACACTGTACGGGCGATGATGCCGAACACCCTTAAATTGGTCAGAACCCGGAGAACGGTGGTTTTTCATGTCTGACTTGGTTAAAGAAACAGAGGAAAAGGTTCAATGGATAAGATACCACTTGAAAGAAGCTCAAGCTCGACAGAAAAACTATGCGGATAAACGATGCCGACCTTTGATCTTTCAAGCCAAGGATTATGTATACCTAAAAGTATCACCGATGAAGGGTGTCAATCGGTTCGGGGTAAAAGGAAAGTTGGCACCCCGATATATTGGTCCCGTTTCCCATTCTTGACAATGCGGACCAGTGGCGTACAGACTTCAACTGCCCGAATCATTGTCTGCAGTACATAATGTGTTTCATGTATCCCAGTTGAAGAAATGTCTTCGGATTCCTGATTAACCATAGATGTGGTGGATGTTACTTTGGAGCCAGACTTGACTTATTCGGAACATCCCATTCGAATTCTGGATCAAAAGGACAGAATCACCCGAAAAAGGACTCTTAAATTCTATAAGGTACAACGAAACCAGCACACTGAAGACGAAGCTACTTGGGAGACTCAAGATTTCTTGGAGAAAAATTTTCCTAGGTTTTTAGCTTCATGTAACCTGTAAATATTTGTATACCTTATTGTAAGGGTTTTTTAATTCGGTGCCCTTAGTTTTGGTGGTGTGCTCACCTATACCCTTAGTCGTGTTTTTTTCTCAGCTGTGCCCTTCGAGTGCTATAGAACAGAAGGGCACAGCTGAGCAAAAAACACGACTAAGGGTATAGGTGAGCACACCACCAAAACTAAGGGCACCAATTTAAAAATCCCATTGTAAAGTTGGAACAAGCTCCATACCACCCCCTACTATGTAAGAAAAAAAAGAAATAAAGTTGTGACGTGTTTCATTTTCCATTACTTACCCTAGGATCTTAAATCTTGGGACAAGATTCTTTTATGGGGGGAAGGATGTAACACCCCTGGTGTTACTAGAACTAAAACTTGAGCATGGCATCATATCCATTGACATGTCATTATGTTTGTTACACCTAGAATGCATCTACTAGGTAAAACTTCAAAACCAATGTGAGATGGTGACTTGAGGTGTTCTTAGCCCTAGGGTAGGGTGCTGAACCCTGGGATTAGGGCATATGGGTAAATATGAAACCAAATTGAGTCGTACCTCAAAAGTTATTGGAAATGTTCACAAAAGATTAAGTTTGATGGATTTGAGTGGCAAAAAAACCCTAAAGGGAACCCTAAAAACCCTAATTTGGGCTCTATGGGTGATTTCAATTTATATACACTTTTGGACCAAAGTGTATATATCAAAGTGGTAGAATATAAAAAACCAAACAACTTTTACATTGAAGGATTTTCAAGTAATGTGGAACAATTTGGACTTAATTGCAAAAACGCCCAAGAACACTCATATGGCTTAAACCCTGAAATTAGTGACATTGGGCAAAGTTTGTACCCTTGTATTTCCTAATCCATGAAGATTTTGCCTTAAGTCACTACTACAAAATGGTAGAGCTATGTTAGTAGTTGAAAGTTGATTAAGTGACTTAGCCTTGATGTTGTATGGAAATTGGGATAAAATACCCTAGAAGTCGGGCTGTCAGACAACTTCAGTTCTGAAAACTAAGTTTAGTGACATTTGGTTAACTTTGGAGGCAGTTTGTGGTTAATTCGATGATTAAGGCCAGGGTCAATGTGGCAGAGTTGAAGCCCTAACATTGGTGAACAAATTTGTTGTATTAAGCTTGGCCTGATGCTCTACGATTTTTGGAGTAAATCGCTCCCAAACTTCGGTCGTCAGGCACTCGGGAGGGTGTTTAGTGATGAACAGTAACCTAACGAAGATCGCCAGGTTCAGTGCACTGCAGCCGGTGATCTCGCGCTGACATCCGAGTTTGCTGGGGAGATTTGTGCTTGGCGCGAAGTGGATAACCGCGGTGGGGGGGGGGGTAAAATATGTGGCGGGTTTCTCTGTTAAGCCTTCATTCCACCCCCAGGTAGGCTGTTCTCGTGCACCGTAGCCCCCAGTCAATCGGATTTCCCCCAAATTTGTCATCCACGCTGTCGTGAGACGTCGCGCCGTGGCCAGCCACCCACAGGTCCATTTGCATCCTTCTCGTCCGTGTTTCTACACCCTCTTGCGTCTGTGATGCTCATCGGCTCAACCGAATGAACTCTATCACGTCGTAGCATTGTGAACGTGACGGTATTGTCCGGGAACGCTGCCGCGGACATGGCTTCCGTAGACCGGTCGTTCTAGGTAGTCTTCGTCCAAGTTTACGCAAGCATGGTAGCCCTAGCTGGCCACTGATTCTTCCCTAGTCGCTTGGTTGAACGCTAACAACTCTTATAACCTAGGACGAGCTCGCTGGAGCATTTACATCGCGGTTCTCACAAACAGACCTGATTGAGTGACGGACTAACCAAATTAAGTATAGAAAGGGGTTCGGTTAGCATCTGTGATTGATCCCGTACACTTGACGTCGTCGGAACGGGTCCCTGCCGGCGAGTGCGCTCGGTTCTGGCCAGGTGTTTGACCTGTGCGTGGTTAGGGACTCAAGTTGTGAAGAGATAGAAGTGCGAGGGGTTTTGCGCAAATGTTAGAGAGACACATGAATAGTGCCACGGATTCTTTACCAGTTATTCAAAAGGGCGGGGGCCTCCGCACAAAACCACCAGCGCGGGCGCGCGCAGGCGTGTTTCCACCGTTCCCGGGCTGACTTGAGCCGATTTGAGCCTAGTACTATTCATAGTTTTACCTTTTTCTTTTTTTGCCAGACTCGGAAAATTGTAGAGAATTCTAGAAAAATGGTAAAAATATGAGACCAATTTTATTATACTTTTAAAATCATCTTGTATTTATTAAAAATAGTTCCAAGATTTTTATCCCAAGCCTGGAATTATTTAGCATTTAAAGATGCCTAAACCTAGCCTTTTAGAATTTTAGAATTAATTTGGTAGCTCCAAAAATAATAAAACTTTTTGGGCAAGCTTGGTTAAATGATTAAAGCCCTTGAGTAAAGTTTGTCATGCTTTGGACATTGTTTGGTCCCAAACCTAAGACACTAGCTTCTTAGGATATAATTGCCTAACCCTAATAGAGTGTTAACTCAGGAAACCCTAGTAACTAGTGTGTACCGTGAAGTAAAATTGTATTCAAGATACAACTTAGTGTGTTTCTATTATAATTGCATATTCATAGCATCACATGAGCATTCATATATATGTATTGTTATGTATAGAGAACGAAGAAGAAGTGGTAGTCGAAGAAGAAGTTGCCCCGCAAGCTTAAATTCCACCTGTCGAGAACAACTTCTATTTTGACATATGTGGGACAGATCCTGAGCCTCCTACAACACAAGGCAAGCCCCGGTGCATTTACCCATTTCCTTGTTGTTTAAAACTCTTTATCACTTGAGATGATGCATTAGGTGATAGGAGTTGAGTGCTAAACAATTGCTGCATTTCTTTCCTTGGAACTGATTACCATTCCTTGATACCTGTTTTGCTTAAAAGTTTTTTTGGTGCTTAGCTTTGCTTTAGAAAACAAAATGTTTTGTTTTAAACAAAAGATGATGCTTCATATGGAATGGGAAGTTTCAAAGAAAAGACTTGATGGTGAATCCATCATGGTCGTGATGGGTTCAACATCTGAAAAGATGTACCTCTGCCAGGTACCAAACTTCGAGTTTTGAATGATAAAGACGAGACCGGGCGGGTGACTTGCACGAGAAGGAAGTCTCGGTGTAGTGTCTCTGTTTGAGTCGATTAAAGACCGTGTCGATGTAGACTTGATGATTGAGGACCTTTTAACTGACCACATGCCTCGTCATGGGTAAGCTTTTCCTTGGTCGGACCAATACTAGAAAGGCCACCACGCAATGAGAGTGGAGAGATGGCGAGAGTAGCGTGTATCCTCAATGGCAAGAGGCTGGACGGTGGTGTATTTGTGCTCTCGGTTGGTGTGAACCCATTCTGGTCACGAGAAACCCGGTGGCGAGTTGACATATGCAAGGGTTAAGTGCTACATATATCATGTGGTTGGAGATCCCCAGCTGGGTATTAATCGATTCAGATCGCCGCTACTTCTCGGACATGAAGACTTGGTCACTGCCCTACACGTAGCAATCCAGTAAAGTGAAGGGCTGATAAAAGACCGCTAGCATAGGCTAAGAGCCTGAACTAGGATAGAAGGAACTCTAGATACAAGTAATGACTTAACCTGATAATAAAACTAGATTTTTAAGGATCCACTGTTAGTAAGCATTTATGCAAACAGAGTCATTGATTCTTGATAAGCTTACCTTGAACCCCACAAGCCAGCATATCCTTGAGAGTCTTTTCCTTTGTTGGGTAAGATTTGCGAAAGTACACTCTGTAATCAGGGTTTTCGAACCTATGTTGTTGTAGGTGATGAAACAACCGAGTTTTGCTGTTTCTGCTCGAAGGTGGTACTAAACGAGGAGGCAAATCAGTGAAATTGTCTGTGGGAGGATGTTTTACCTCCCTGATATGTAATATTATGTTATGCACTCAGACACCCGGTGTTGTAATAAATACTCTCTCTATATGTTATATATGAATGTAAATTATGTTATTGTAATCCTTCCGCTTATTCTTACTCCGATTATGTGTGTAATGTCTGCGTAATGGGTGAAGCGCTCTTGGGCGATATGATGATGATACAGATGACCGAACTTGTCGAGTTATTATGCGCATCTACATGATTGTCCAAGATCCTTGAGACAAGGACAACTGTAGGTGGGCCTAATACCTTGGGAGGTTCCGTGACACCAGAGAACAGGGAAATTAACTAAATGAATATATAAATTGATTTTTAGTGTAAAAATAATTGCTAAGACTTGTTTAATCCCTAGAAAATTCATATTTAGTCCAAATTGATCCATTCCAGTTCCCATAATTTTGCATTAACATTATCTATAACTCAATAGCACTGTGCTAACATGAAAAGTTTATTAAAATTTATCTCATAATTAATCTTGTACCAAACACATAAAACCTTTAGAAATCCATAATTTAAAATCCGTAACTCCAAATTTAGTGATTCTTTTTCCTATGATCTTGTTTCACTGCGTAGACTATTAATATGTATTTTTTATACATGTTTGGTGTGATGTTAATTTTTCCGTTGTATTATGCTTGTTTGTATCGTGGTGAGTAGAAGAGCCAGTGGCAGAGGAGTCCGGTGTTCAGCAGGTAGAAGCTGCTGAGCAGGAGCTCATTGAAGGCAAGTTGTGCCCTTGACCACTTTATTACCCAATAATGTTCTTTATAACCATTTATTCATGCATAGTCTTAATTTTGATGGGACCCAATAGGTCACCCTAGTCTGGTTATCTTGTTACCTTGTTCACCCATGAACTATTTGGGTAGTTTTTGCTATTGCTCTATATGGTTTTGAGATTAATATTACATTTTGTTTATGTTCCAATTATACTATTGTTTTACTAATTGTTCATGCCAAGATCATTATTTTTAATTGGAACATGGTGCTTAACTTGAGAAATACGTGTCACCAAAAGGGTGGAATGGGACGTCCTTGGCTGACTAACTAGGAAAGCTAGTGGAGGACTACCTTACCCTATAGGGGCACGGGCAGTAGTGGAGTACACATGTAGGGAGGTTCCCGGGTTGATTTTGCTATAATGGCGGTCAGACGGGGGATTCCTGCATTGCTCTTCCTAGAAACTGTAGTGGGTTGTCTGAAGCTAGTGAAACTTTATAAAGGCCTCATAGTGTTACCCTGCCTCGCTTCCTTGGTAGAGGTGTATGGGAGTCACGATCCCTTGGCAGATGGGTAACATGACTTGTGGGTACAGGGTACAACCTCTACAGAGTGTAAAACTGGTATACTAGTCGTGCTCGCGGTCATGAGCAGCTCAGGGCTCTCGTATGATTAAATTATGGAACAAAATTCAATTTGTCATTTGCATTGCATGGGATTTATTATTAATTTTGTTCTATTATTATTATGGTTTGGTATTTACTTACATCTAGTAATTGCTAATAAAATTTGACCAACTTATTAAGAGCAATGCTCAACTTTAACCCCTATTGTTGATCAACCTTACACATCACATGAACTCCCACCTTTGGTGAGTTTATGCACGTTATTCCCCACGGCTTGTTGAGCTATGATCTTTTGTGAGCTCACACTTGCGATATATAAACCCCTCACAGGAGAAGAACAGGTCGTCGAGGAGGAGCCGTACAACGAGGAGTACGATTTGATATAGGTGGTGTCTCCTAGTCAGCTTTATGGCGCCATGGATGGACTCTTAGTTCGTTTTATATTTTATTTATGTAAGACTTCCGCTATGTAATAATCACTTTCATGATATCATGACATTTCTCTCTATACACTCTGTTATTATATGTGTTGTCCTTCCTTGGCGCACATATGAGACGCACCCGGATTTATCCCTTAAATCCAGGTGTGACAATTATGCAGTTTGTTCTTATGTTTAATGTGATGTTAATTTTGCCTATACCATGTTTGTTTGCATTGCTACGAATAGCAGCAAGGTTACAAGTCACTTGAAGACCAAGTGGGTACCTGGAAATCTCGAGTCTCAAGCAAGTTGTGCCCTTGATCATTTTTCTATACCTAATAATGTTCATGTTAATCACTATGACATGCTCAGGTTAATTTGATCGGACTTAATAGGTTTCATGTAACACCTCGTCCAATCCCTAGACCAGCGGTACTTACTCCTGACAGCTCTCTAGGATCATATATCGTCCCCACAGACCAACACAAGTCTTTTGTGCGCACTTTGTCCTCACTCATGCGCACCTGAGAAAACTTCCCGGTCGGTCACCCATCCAAATTGCTCCAAGTCAAGCACGCTTAACTTAGAGGTTCTTTCGAGATAGGCTTCCGAAAAAGAAGATGCACCTTGTTGGTATGGATACTCTATTAATTCTATTAAGCCATTGGGCTAGGATATCACCATCCCAGGGGCCAGGATATCACAATCCACCCCCTTAGAAGAACAACGTCCTCGTCGGTCAACCCCAATCCAGGAACCTCCCCTCTTAGCCATGTCTGTGTGTCTAGTGTCATCATATGCCATGCCATGTGACCACTTCAGGACCACATGCGCCATGCACCATATACCCGAACCCCCTAACCCAGACACGCCCGTGAAACCACGATGGTCGGCTCTGATACCACTTGTAACACCCCGTCCAATCCCTAGACCAATGGTACTTACTCCTAGCAGCTCTCTAGGATCATATATCATCCCCACAGACCAACACAAGTTTTTTGTGCGCACTTTGTCCTCACTCATGCGCATCCGCGAAAACTTCCCGGTCGGTCACGCATCCAAATTGCTCCAAGCTAAGCACGCTTAACTTATAGGTTCTTTCGAGATAGGCTTCCGAAAAATAAGATGCACCTTGTTGGTATGCATACTCTATTAATTCTATTAAGCCTTGGGCAAGGATATCACCATCCCAAGGGCCAGGATATCACATTTCCCTAGCATTGTTATCCCCACCTTGGAAACAGATGAACTATCAGATATATTGCTATTGATCTATCTGGTTTTGGGAAATTAATGTTTTAGTACAATCATGTTACAATTATGTTGTTGTTTTAATTATTGTTCATGATAAGATCATCATGTTAATTGGAACATGTAGAACCACCCGGGAAAACAGTGCTACCACAATGGTGGTATGAGACGCCCTTTGGCTGACTAATTAGGAAAGCTAGTGGAGAACTAACTTACCCAAAAGGGGCAAGGGCGGTAGAGGAGTTGCATATAGAGAGGTTCTCGGGTCGATCATGCTACGATGGCTTTTCGGACGTGGGATTCCTATATTGCCCTTCTCAGAAACCGTAGCGGGTTTTCTGAAGCTACTGGAACTTTGTAAAGGCCTCATAGTGGTACCTAGCCTTATCTCCTCGGCAGAGATGAATAGGAAGTCGCGATCCTTTGGCAAATGGGTAACACGACTTATGGGTAAAGATACGCAACCTCTGCAGAGTGTAAAACTGGTATATCAGTCGTGCTCACGGTCATGAGCGGCACGGACACTCAGATGATTAATCTATGGAATTAAACTTAAATTGTCATAAGCATTGCATTGTGGGTGTTGTTATTAGTTTTGATATCTTACTTATTTGGGTTGGTATCTACTTATACTTAGTAACTGCTAATAAAATTTTGACCAACTCTAAAAGCAATGCTCAGCTTTAACCATCTCCTTTGGTAAGCCTCACACTTCACATGAGCTCCCACCTTTGGTGAGTTCATGCACATTATTCCCCACAACTTGTTGAGCGATGAACGTATGTGAGCTCATCGTTGTTGTACTCACATCCCCTAGGTCAAGGACAGGTACCACAGGATGAGGCGCGTGAAGGATGATGCGATGAGTTCGTGAGTGGTCTAGGCCATCGTCTCCTAGTCAACTTTGGTTGTTGGATCGTTGTCTTCATATGATATATTTATTTATCTATTTTGTATAGAACATCATTATGTATTAATGATCTGACATTCGTTTCTATACCATGAGTCATCATATGTGTGAGACTTGATCCCAATACACTTGGTGAATTTCGCGCCCGGGTTTGGACCCCTAAATCCGGGTGTGACACTGATGCTCGTAGCATAGTATTTGATGCCCTCACAGAAAGTATGCACAACTCTAATGGGTAGTTTGAAAATGGGGGCTATATATATCACCTCAACTAGCCATTTTGAGTTGATTGGGAGATGAGAAGCATTACTAGAGTTAATAATCTATTTCTATAGCTCTAGGCACCTAAGTGATCAAAGATCACTCAGTGATTAGTGTAGGTTCTTAACAAAGTGCTTAAGTTAGTTAGACCATTGTTATAACACTTACTCTATGTTAACCCCTTGTTGTTAGAAGTGAGGTTATACACCCTCAACCATTGGTGCTTGCGTGCACCATTGTATCCCTTGATGCTTGTGCACGTCATTACAGCTGTATGAGGAGGGGTTGTAGTCTTATGAGATCACACCAACAATGTTTGCTGCAAGGCCACCATCGTGTACTAGAGGAAATAAGGACCACGACAATCCAGTTGAAAGCTGGATAATGAGATGACGATGAGCATCCGAGAGAGATATAAATTAGAATACCACTTGTGCATGAAGAAGACTCGGGGAAATCTATAGAGTTACCTGGCCAGGAGCTTGTCTCTCGTGTAGGTTTCCCTTACTTGAGGCTCCAACGAAGACTAGTGAGATGCTTGCATGCTTTTCAATACCTCGGTAAAAATACAAGGCGTGTTTGGAAACAAAGTATTTTAAAAGCATGTTTTTGGAATACTATGGTTTTAAGATGTCATGATACAACCATAATATTTTTACATTACTCTTAGCAATACGTGTTTGGAGATAAAGTATACATAGTATTTAGTATGCATGTGCAAGGCTAGTCATAAAAAAAACTTTGGTTGGAATGGAGTTTCAAATACTACAAAAATACCATGGTATCTACAAAATCATAGTATTCAAACAGAGTTTTTTTATAATGTAACCAAACACCTCTTGGCAATAAATACTATGGTATTCTCAAACACCATGATTTTACCTCAAAACTCTAAAAACACTTTGCTTCTAAACACACCCTAACATGTGCTTTCCTAGGTGGTGAAAGGTCACCCACACTAGTGGGATCCAAGTTGGAAGAGAAGAGAATTGCTTTGGATTACCTCATTACTCCTAAATTAAAGATATCTATGATTCAAAATGTATCTTAAATTATACTCCATTCGTTCAATTTATAATTTGTTTGACTTTTTCATCCAAGTTTGACCGGCTCGTCTTATTAAAAAAATTCATAACTATTATTTTTTACTGTGAAATTGTTTAATATATAATATACTTTAAGTGTGGCTTTGAATTTTTCATTTTTTTCTAAATTTTTTAAATAAGACGAGTCAATCAAATTTGGTAAAAAAAAGTCAGACGAATTATAAATTGGGGCGGAGGGAGTAAAATATTATGAATTGCTCAGTCCAATGTATACATGACTGCCTTTTAAAGCCTATCCATACATGTATTTTAAACAACTGCTTGGACAAAATGATTACTATAATGGTAGCTAAAATGCATGCATGTCTTTTTTAAACTATACATTACTACCGCACTCTTTATTTGATACTACCTCTTCTCGAATAATTGTCGTCGGCTAGTTTATTTTTGAACTAAAACGGGACAAATAAAAAATAACAGAGGCAGTACTAAAATTGTTTGGATACCATGTATTTCAATAGTAGTAACCATCTGCATAAAACTCAGTGCGACAATGCTTTCCAATTATTCTATGCTTTTATGAACTTTGTATGTAGGTGATTTTAACTGTTGGGTCTTCAGTTATACTCAAATTATACTACACCGTTGATTGTCACTCCCTCGCATCTAACAGACTTAATCCAAAATTTCAAATAATCAGGTAAAAAATCTACAAAATTTTGACCAGGCGATGCAGTACGTAGGATGCATCAATGCCTGCACCTTATCACTCCTAACTGAAGCATGTTTTTTCTCTCCCTTAACTGAAGCATGTTTTTCCACGCTATGGTTGCTTTAACATTCTGTCCGAGGCTGTCAGGTACCTAATAATATGATGAATCAAATAACTTGCAATGTTGCTTACTTGTGCAATAGGGATTTTATAAGAATCAGAAATTAAAGGATGAATGCAAACTCAATACCATTCAATTTTGCAGCACAATTTTAGAGTTTGTAATGTGATATCTTACAACATGCTTTACAAAAGCTGACCAGCTTTACCTTCAAGTTGACGTGTCCAGAGAAAACAACTACAGGTAGCATTACACTTCATCACCGTGAACTGATAAACTTTCTCAATGAAGATCGAAGAACAGTAGCTTACCAACCCATGGAAATGCAGAATACATCTTTCATCTGTTTTGCAGTAGAACCCTAGCCGAACTTGTTATGGATGCCAGTGTCTTGGAGCTCACCTTCCAAGTGCAACATCTTCTCCATGACAATGAGCAGCATGGGCCATTCACAATACAGAATTTCCTCAATATCATCTTCGTGGTTGTACTGATGCAAGTGGCTTCTTACATTTCTGTTGAGCCGCAGTAGATCGATTGTAGTCCTTTTGTACTCATTTTGAACATTTACAACCCACTGGTTGATCTTTGCATTTGCCGTGGCAGTATCCAACCAGTTGTTCTTGTAAGGGAGATTGGAGAGTATTTTCTTCTTCTTTGCTCGATTTTTCTGACCAAGAAAATTGACAATTCTATTGTGTAGCATCAGGAATACCTCAGTGCTGTGAACACAAATAACCAAATGAGCGTGTGGTGGCAAACAACAAAGAGTCAAAGATGATAAAACTGAATAAAAAAATTACCGGTTTTTCATGGGTAGTAGGGCAGCATTGTTTACAATTAAGAATTCATCATCCCTTGTAAGGTTCTTCCTCCTCAAGAGCGAGAGGAATTCTTTGTAGTCTGGAGGCAATTTGTTGATATCCCCACCTGAGATCATAATCAACAGTTCCAGGACCCTGGAAAGGTGCTTGTAGTCATCTCTCACACGCTCAATTCTAAAGAAACCGCTGCCAGTGAAACTGACCCCCCTTAGCTTGACACTCCCAGTGCTCCCAATCCAGACATTGGACACCTGCAGAGGAGCTTCGAGGTACTTGCAGGCTGAGTGGTGGTTGCGCAGTATCAATGAAAGTTTTCTGCTGATCCTAGTGGCTTCCTCAGATAATCGCCAGAATGTCTTTGTTGTTCCTAACACCGGCACCTGGATCAGCATCGGATTGTGCATCACATAGCTCATCGCATCGCGCAGCTCCTCGGCAGACAACTCGTCAATGTCCTCGGTGCTATGAACAACAAAGAGTGAAAAAATAAGTCTGGCCACAGGGACAATAAAACTGAATCGAAGGGGCAGCGAGATGTTTTTTGCAATCATCTGACAAAGAAACAAAGAGTAGCGTCTCACTTGCATTGATACTGAGAAACCACCACTTCCTCGTCAATTTTCGGACCAAAAGCCTGCCAAAAATACCCAATCAAGCACAAGGAACCGAAAACATTCATGCCTTGTTTGGATACTCTCGTGTGGATTGTGAATACCAGAATATCTAGATAAGACCTCAGGTGAACAAATTGCAAGAACTACTCTGTCCCTTTCGAGGAAAGAACAAACTATGGCATCGTCTTTTCGTTTTTTTTTTTGTTAAAAAAATATCTTGGCACGGCAAGGTCGTCAAAGGCTGAGATTCCAAATATTCCTAGGCTAAATTAAGGCACGCACGCATAGTTGATCCACACAATCTGTTAGAGGACAACCTTGCACGCACCGATTCGACTACTTCAAAGAAATCATAACCTTTGATCGAGCATTCTACCACGGATTCGACAACGTCAAAGAAATCATAACCTTTCATCCTTAGAAAGGTAAAAAAAAGTACTGTGAATTAAATGACATTCTTTCTAGTGGAGCTCTATGTTAAGGACAGAACATTTTACTAAATTTAACGGCGACACTTTGAGTTAAAATCACCACTGCAGTCTGCAGCCAGCGGTGTCTGAACAAGCACATACAAAGGACTACTGAAATAGGGATCAATAGGGTTAAAAATCTCAACCCTGGATGCGATGGAAACTCAATCAGATCAACTAATATAGAAATTCGTAAGCCACATGATAAAATTTTGAGTTTAGCAATCATCTTTTCAATGTAAATTATTGCAATATGGCGCGATGCGAAAGCGGAAGGAAATGAAGAACACTGGCAGTACTTTGTTAAGACCGATGTGGATTCGAACCTGGATCAGAGCAGCGGCACCGACGGCGAGGCCGAGGCCGAGGCCGACACCTACGCCAACGCCGAGGGTGTTTCCCATGGAGGATCACTATCTTGCTGCTTCTTGTTTGCTACTGAGCTCAAAGCTGCGGCCAGAAGTGAGGGAAGAGTAAAGTGAAGGGGGTGACGAGAAGAAAATCAAAGGAGACTGTAGACAGGAGTCAATTTGACGGTTCATGATATGATGGGAGGCAGCGGTTAGTTGGATTCCCTTCTGTTAATTTGATAATTTTATACATTTTAATTAATCGAAACACTATTGTATAAATCCATATATTTTAATTGAAAATTTGTTATATACACAATGTATATTGGATTCTCAAAAAGCAGGAGTAGAAAAAACACAGGATTAGAATGTCCATACATTGGAATCCTATAGAAATTTATAACACAAGAAAGTCACAAAATATGTGTTTAGATCATGCGCACTAAAGACAGATACAAAGGAAAGAAAATATGAGGTTGGCCCTCATGCTTATTTTTCTTTAAAATTGTTATGACGGATGTCATTCCATAGGAATTTTAAAGGATTTAATAGGATTCAATCCTTGGTTCTAATGGCTTTATAGGAAACTTTTCATAGAAATTACCGTTTGTTTCATTGCAATTGAATTCCATTCTAATAATTATAATTTAGACAAAACTAATTAAGTTAATATATTTGTATGTGTAATATTTTGTATATTGTCCTAAACCATATGAGAGAGATAGTTATATACTACATTTATGCAATAAAGAAGCAAGTAGAAGAGTGTGCTATAAATTACACGTAAGAAAAGTAGCATGTAAATCTATAGAATCAATTTATGTCTCTCACCCTATAAATTTGAGATTGGCTTATATATAAACTTTAAAAAGTTGTGAAATGTCACATTGTAAAAAACAGCCTACTCCATTAATTAGATTCCAATTTCTCAAAATGAACGGAAACAAACGGGGCCTAAAATTCCTTCATTTTCTTCCATTCCAAATGAGGCCTTAATAAGAAAATCCAACATTTTCTATACCAAAATAGGTTAATATGGGACCAAAAGTAGCTATGAAACCCTTTTTAAATTCTATTTTAGGAAATGATGACGCCTAAGAGGGGGAGGTGAATTTGGACTTCTAAAAACTATTCTCTAAACTAGGCCACAAATAAATCCCTATAGCAAAACCTATGTAAAAAGCAATCTATAATGTGCAAACTAGGTTTTGTCTAAGTGTTGCTATCTCTACCATAAAACCTAAGTTCGAATCTTAAATATTCTAACTAGAAAGGAGAGATTGAAACTTAAATACTTAATGTAAATGCGGAAGGTAAAGAACAAGGGTAGATACACAAACTCTCGTGGATGACGCCGGTATTTTTATCGAGGTATCCGGAAACACGCAAGGTTCCGACTAATCCTCGTTGGTGCCCCTACGCAAAGGGAAGCCCACGCGAGGGCCAAGCACCATGGACGAGTAACTCTGTAGAGAGCCGCGGGTCTCCACGCGCAAGTGGTGCTTCGCTTCCGGCTCCTCTCGGACGCTCCCCGCCGTCTCCACTATCGAGCTTCCGGCTGAAACGTCGCGGGCCTTATTCCCTCCAGTACACGGTGGCTTCGTGATACAAACTCGGTTGTCACGCAAGACTCTTGCCCTACTCAGTACAATATTCTAAGGACTCACGCAAGAGCCGAGGGGTTATGTGGTGTTTTCTAAACTCACTCAACTAACTAGGGATCACCTAGAGCAAGCGCAATAGCGGTCTAACTAATCTAAGTACTTTTCAAAGCACCTACGCTAATCAACGAGTGATTCTATTAAGCACTTGGGTGTTTGAGCACTTGGAAGTTTCTATAACATGTGTTGGTATGTTGCTTGTGCTCCCACACCTTCAAATGGCTGGTTGGGTGGAGTATATATAGGACCCAACTCGAAACTAGCCGTTTGAGAAAAGATGTTGCTTCTCTGTGCCACACCGGACAGTCCAGTGGTAGGCACCGAACAGTCTGGTGCGCCACGAGCCGTTGGATTTGAGATTGGCAGGTGATCGTTGGTGCTGTTAGCCTTGCACCGGACAGTCCGGTGTCACACCGGATAGTCTGGTGGCTCTCCTCCATAGTGCCACCAGGAACTAGCCATTGGGATACTGTTACCTGGTGCATTGGATAGTCCGGCGGTGCGGCACTGGACAGTCTGTTGTGCCATCGGACAATCCGGTGCTCTCAGCCGGACAGTCCATCAGTGGCAATACTTTCTTCTTGTCTTGGACTTTGCTTGATACTTGTTAATCGTCACTTATGGTCTTCATAATGTCTTCTTTTGAGGTGTTGCTTCCTCAATGCCTTAGTCCAAGCCACTTTAGCATCCTGTGAACTACAAACACGAACACTAGCAAATATATTAGTCCACAGGTTATGTTAACCATCAAACACCAAAATCATTTAGATAAATAGGCCAGGGTCCATTTTTCTTACAATCTCCCTCTTTTTGGCGATTGATGCAATACAACCAAAGCAAGCAAATATAACAAACATTTTGATGAAAATATACAGTCCATTTGCTAGGATGCATGAATATCCCCATAATGTGATATTATGGACTTAAGCCTCCCCCTAACTTCATAATCCACATACTTCTTATTTTAGACCAAAGATAGTTATAGAACCAAAACCACTTGTAAGTCTGAGTTTTTAAATTTTTTAAATTGGGTGGTGTTTGGTGTTTGATATATTTTGAATTGCTTTGGTTCCTAAAACTTCTCCCCTTTGGTTCCGAAAAAGGAAGACATCAAAAGCATATAGAAGCAAATAAGACTTGCCCTCTAAAAGATAACTCCCCCCTAAAATAGTGTTCTCCCACTTTGAAAGAATATTCTCCCTTTTTTCATAAAAGAAGATATACTTCCCCTGTCGAAATCCTCTACTTTGGAAAAGCACATGAGAAAGAGAGGGACAAGATATGATTGATTAGACTAACTCACCTTATGCATAGGTAAAAGATATATTTTAACAACATATGTATTTATAGCGACACATGAAGCATAAGATATGTAATATAATCTAATCAAAATCTGGAGAAGACATGTAAATGACAACGATAGTCGAATGAAACCACTTGTGGAAGTACTTGTAGATTTTGTAATGCCCAAAAATGTAATCAAATAAAAATGGAGTTGAATTACTTATGTGGTTGCCTTTATTTCATATAGCATGTGAATAACACCTTTTTATTGAATAATTAGCCAATACCCTAAAAATAAATCATGCATCATGTTGGAGTTTATTTGTGTGTGCATATATTAGTAACAAAAAAATTATAGAAAGACATCAATGTTCAAATTGGAATTTAGACCTAAATTGGAATTCTAGAATTGGAGAAAGAGAGCACTAGTTATCACAAAATAAATATCAAAAATAAATAAATTCACCATATGATCAAGTTGAACATTTAAGGTGGAGATAAATAGGCCACAAAAGTTTTGAATTGGAATTGAAGCTTTGAATTTGGAATTTTAAAATGAAAAGAAAATGAAATAGAGAAAAATAAAAGAATAAAAGAAAACGGGGGGAGTGCTCGGATGGGCTGAAACTGACCTACGCGGTCCACTTACCCACGCGCGTGGCGGCGCCGACAGGCGGGCCCGCCTCGTCAGCCGTGCATCTCACGCCACGGACCGTAGCCCTGCGCTGACTGATGGGGCCTACTAGCAGCCGCTTACCGCACACACGCTCACTTCTTTCCCCACTGATGTCCGGGGCCCGCCCGTTAGGGTGGGTCGTCGTCAACAACTCGCCTGAGCTTTGCGCGGGTGGTGGCGCACGACGTGGAATCCTCGGTCAAGGCCGCCCGGATCCTGTGGCCTCATCGCGCATATAAAACAACCGGTCGCGCCGCGTGCCCGTGACCGATTCAAGCACGTAGACAACCAGAGCCTAAACCGAGAGAGAAGGGGCGGCGACCTTGCATCGATTTGACCACGCTGCCGACGAAATTCCTCTGCGCCAGTGTCGCATCCTTGGTGCGTGGCCGAGTGAGTGCGCCAGCATCCGGGAAGTCTGTCCGTGCCCTCAGGTAGAGCTGAGCGGTCTCGAATCGAAGAGAATTTCTCACTGGAGTGCGAGTTTGGGGTGGAACTACCCCTTCGCGTGGACGGCTCGCTTGCGCTGGTGATTCCTGGTATGGAGCCATCACCCGTGTTTGCCTTCATTACTGCAACAAGTAGGACCGTTGAATTGAAGTTTGGTGCGCCTATGTCGAGGTTTGGCCTCGCCGGCGATGGCTTCACCGCCGCCCTCTATTTTTGGGAAAATTGGTCGGGGAGAGGAAGACGAGTGTTGGACGGTCGATGGGAAGTTCGACGGCCCTGGGCGTGTCACTGTGTAACACCCTGAATTTGGGGGTATAAAATTTCTTTCTTATTATCATCCAAATTTAGGTGTTACTCTTCTCTATCTCACTCTAGCTTCTCTCTCTAGTTTCTCTCCCCCTCTTCCCCTTTTGATAAGGGTTAGTTTAATTAGTGAAGGATTATTTATTTTATTTTGCCCAAAACATATGAGTCATGTAATGTTGCATCATATTGAGCCTAAATATTCTTTTAATTGTTGCACATGTTTGACTAGGTTTGAATTTCAAACTTGATTTGAATTTGAATTGAAAACCCTAGAGAAATTAAATAGAAAATCAATTAGAAATTCCCTGGAAAATGGAAAACCTATTTCAGCCCAAATCAGCCCACTATGCCCAGCCCGTGCGCCCGCGGTGCCTGACAGGCGGGCCCCGCCTGTTGGCGCCAACTCCAGCGCGCCCTCTCTCCCCATCTTTCTCTCGCTGCCCGTGGGCCAGGCCTGTCGGCGCCGTTTCTCTCGCCCGCACGCTCGCTTCCCTCTTTGTCCCGCCGATCCCACCTGTCAGCCGTCCCTAACCTCTCGCTCACGATCCCCCGCCGTGGACGCGCCCACGTCCGCGCATTCTCTGGCCACGTCCACGCGTCCTCACCCCTTTTGAGCCCTGTGCCCTTCTCGCCCACCTCCCCTCGCTCACTTGCGCCCTAACCCGAACCCCGTCGCCCTCTCTCTCGCTCTGCCCGCGCGACCAGAGCCCCGCCACCGTTCGCCGCCCGTCCGCCGCTCGTTCTACGGTCGTCGTGGAACTCCCCGCCGCGTCTGTTGCCTCGGTAAGCTCCGCCCTATCACCCGCCCCCTGGAACACCCCTCGGTTCGCCCCTAATCCCTCTAGTCTGTCCGGTACGCGATCAACGGAGTTCTTCCTGTGCAGCCGGAGCTCTGCCACCGCCGCCCCGTCGCGTCCCTGCGCCACCGCTGTTGCACCGTGACTCCAGCGCTTCCCCTCGAGGTGAGCAACCTCCTCGCGCCCTTAATTTGGTCGTTACCGCCCTGGTTAGCGTGCGATTGTTCGCCAGAGTTGCCCCGCGCCGCCGTTAGCCCGCCTCGCCGTGTGCAGCGCCCTCTGGTGCTCCCACGCCGGCGTGATGCCCATGGTCGAGTCCGCCAGACCGTCCTGAACGCGCCCGATCTAGTCCCCAAGCCTCTGGAGCCCCGCCGTGGCTAGCCCTCTCGTCTCTGGTGAGCCCTCGCTGTGGGACCGAGCGGCACCACCACGCCTTTGTCTGCCCCCAGCCGTCAGATCTCGGGCGTCCGTCCGAGATCGAGCGGTTTAGATTTAACCAGAGCGGATCTGATCACAGCCCTCCGTTCCAGATCCAACCGCCCTCCTCTCTTCCCCCTCACCCGCGCCCCTGCCCCTGGGCCTGACTGGTCAGCCCATTCTGGCTCGCTGTCGCCGTGACCCCGCCTATCAGCCGCGTCCGCGCGCGCGCCCACGCCCACGTGATCTAATCCTGGCCATTGATCTCTGATCCGACGGTTGAAGTTACCTCGTACCCCTTCGCGTTTGAGTTTTACGTAAGAGACCCTTGGCTTTTAGGAAACCAAATCGCCGTCCTCTATTTTAGCGCGCAGACCCCTAGTTTATTTTAAATAGCCCCCTGTACTTTTATTTAATCACAGATTTAGCCCTAATTTCATATTTTAAACTTCAAAACTTGTTTATTTCATATCTTTTTCATATGAACTCCAAATTTAGCAGTTCAAATTGCAAAATGTTCATAAAATTATTCTCTGTTCAAATAAATTATGATCAGCTATAGTATGGATACCTTAATTTTACACATAGGATACAAGGTTAATGTATATGTTAATTTATTTATTTAATGAAATAAATAAAATGATAGCCTAGGAGTTAAAATATATTTAATCTTGTGAGATTAGTGTCATGCATTACATGAATTCATTTTTGGCTTAACTTCTAGGTTTCAATGAAATGAATAGAATTAGGTTATGTAATTATGGATAACACTTAAAGAATAATCAAACTCCTAAATGAGATTAGTCCATCTTATGATTTAATCTCTTTCTTGTTTAAGTTTCTACTTTACCTTTTTGAGGTATGTTCCAAACACTTAGAGAGTAATCAACCCTTAATTAGGATTAGTTTATTTTATAACTTGATCTCACTCTCCTTTATTTAATACTACATCTTTTGAGTTGTGTTCCAATGTTTGTACATGTGTGATGTGCTGTTCATTTATACTTTCCAAATGTATTGAATCTATGGTCGCTTTATTTAGACAACGAGCAGCTCGTGGTTCCTGAGTGTGTTGCCGAAGATCCCCCTGAGCAACAACCTAGTGAAGGCAAGTGTCCTCAGACCTATCATGTCCTACTTTACTTTATAATTCACTCTCCCGCATTACATTATTGAAATTTAAGGATTGACTAGTCTGTATTTACCTTACCCACTACAAAAAAATGGTTTTGTATGACAAAAGTAAAGTGTCATGTTTAGTACAAAATTGGTCACAAAAAGCATCTTATGACGAAAATGGTGCGTCATAAGGGTCGTCATATTACGACCGTCACATTATGTACCTTGTGACGACTGTTCAGAGTACCGTCACATAATGTCATCACCTTTTGTGACGGCTGCGTTCGTCCGTCACATATTGGTGCTATATATGACGGTGTTATCTGTCACATTTTTTCCAGTCAACGCGTCACCTAATGTTGGGATCGTCACTTATGGCACCCACATACAGTGACCATACAGTGACGACACACTGAGCTCTCATGATAGCTCACAAAATCATAATACACAGAAAAGCCATCATACATAACATTCTCATCACAAGTCATACACAATTCCAGCACACTAGTTCTTCCACAATAGAGGTTCAAACATACAAAGGTTCCACCACAAAGGTTTGAAGCATTCAAACAGATTGCACGTAGTTCTGACAAAGTTCTAACCACAGATATGTTCTACCAAGGTAGAAAAACCTTAAGCAAAGGCATCATCCTCAGACTTGGTATGCATCCCTACCTCAATCTTTCTGAAGTTTCAGGATAGCTCGTAGCAGTGCATTGGTCTCTTCAAACTTGGTATGCATCCCCTTCACTTCCTCTTGGGTCTGGCGCAGCAAACTTTGGTTTTCTTCAAGTGCGGCCTGTTGAGCTTGTAGTTGTGCTTGCAACTCTTCCTACTTCCTAGCAGCTTCCTCTCTTTCAGCTTGGAGTTTTTCCTCAAACTGATATAAGATTTCTTCAAGTGCGGCCTGTTGAGCATATAAAAAACTTGGGATATAAGATTTGCCATGAAATATTGGTACATGCCAACAGCAATACAACATAGTCAAATAATGACTGACAGTTTAAGAAAAAGAAGACATGAACATGCATCAATGCTGCCTAGACAGGTCAAGACTAATAACATGGCCTAAAGAAACCCTAGTACTGATGATGATCATGTTTGATGACATAGCAATTGTCCTGCTGTTTTCTATTTTAGATGGTCACCAAAAAAGAATTGGAGCATAAGCACCTATTGATTATACCTCATTTAGCACAACGCAAATATTAAGAACATGGGAGCTCATCTCAGAAATCAGATGGCCAATCTCAGAATTAGCTACTCAATCAACACCAAAACCAAGACCGTCAGCTTCAAACGACTGTCACAGCCGAGATGGTATGGTAGCAGCCAGCACTCAACAGTAGAAATTTATATCAGGATATGCAAATTTTCAACTTTTACCCCTTAGAGCAACTCCAAAAGAACACTAAAAATTTGTTTGCTAAAACGTCTTATTGGGGCTGATGAAAAAATATTCTCGCTAAAAACAATTTAAATCCACATCAGACTGCTAATAACTAATCCCTAATAATTTTGAAACAGATCCCGTAGGTCATGGATTGCCTATTTGGGCCAACTCGTTTGCGTCATGGGCTCGTATGTGCTGCAGGTCGGTAGTCATCGTTGTTCATAGCTCCTGTGCATCGCTTGGTCATCCCTACTAAACAAAACTGAAATTGACCACAAGCTGGCACTGACTGAAACTAACATTAACTGAAAACCAAATGGTCAATTTCAGAAAATATACACTGAAATTGACCACAAGCTGACACTGACTAAAATGAAGTAACCTGAAGTATTCATATCAAATCCCAGGTACTATGCACAAACTGAACAAGGTATTGCAATTTGGTAAACATTATGAGTGAGCTTCAGTTCTCAAGGCACAAATTTCAATTCTGAAAGCGCCATAACGAATTAATGAGCGAGCTGCCATGTATGGATGGATAATAATAAGAACTATGTAAATTCAACACAAAGGCACATAGACTAAGCAAGAGGGTGGGGAAATTAAAATTGTCACATTCTTATCTAACCAACTGAACTAAATAGACTAACCAACTAAACTTCATATATAGACTTAGGCTGAGAGATATGAAGCTGAGAAGGAAAAGTTCATCAAGACAACTATTGCATTTAGGAAGCAGTAATAATTTAGTTGCTAGTAAACTCCAGTAATTGACATTGATAGCAAACTCCAAAAATCTATAACGCTCATTATGCATAATCTCTCTACATAGAGATAGAATGCACGATTACTACCAAGTGCATAAGTAAAGTAACATATGTGGTAAAATTTTAGATGGATTTAACTTGTCTAATGAATCGGACATGAATGGATCAAAAAAAGACAGAACCATTGGACATGAAAGCGAAACATAAACCTCCGTGTTTGGAGACTGACACAAAGCATCAGCGATGCTAATCATGGATTCCTCCTGTGACCCCAATCAGACACAAACACAAGTAGCCACGTTCCTACCCTAAACACCCAGTTTCATGCCTTTAGCCGCTAGCTTGAAGGATGAACAGAAGGCCACGTCGCTGCATCTAAAGGGGAATGAAAATGGATCTACGATGTTTTTCACCAATAAATGTTTTTAGTGTTATTTTAAGGTTTCTCTTGGAATTGCTCTTACCTGTTTCCTGTCCCTGGACCTCGCTGCGGACTCTCGGTTCTTGATCATGCGCTTCTGCCGCTACATCACGGCGCAGTCCGCGGGATCCAGAAGCGCCCGCTTCCCGCCTCCCCTCACGCCGCCCACTCCCCCCGCCACGCTCCCTGCCGCATCTCCGTCACCGTCAGGGAACCCCAGCGCCATGTTCCCCTCCATCACCGCCGCCCTACCGCAGGAATCCCTGGCAAGGAAATCCTCCAGCGTCATCTCCGCGGCGCCGCCGTCGCCGGAGCTGGCGGCGGGAGGGATAGGGAGGACGGGCGTGGGGAGCCCTCCAGCAGCGGAGATCTCCTTCCACACCTCCTCCGACGTCCACCGGGCCGTAGCCTCCGGGGCTGCCAGGGAGGGCTCCGTCGGGCCGAGGCCGGCGCTTTCGGCGGCGGCAGCGTTGACGGCCTCAGGGCCGTAGATGTTACGGATGATGTCGTCCATGTTCATCGATCCGACGCTGCTGCTCTTGAATCGCGCGAGGTCCGTGGACGAGCCCGCCCTGACGTGCTGCGGTGGAGACGATGACGCCATCACCCGTGACGATGCCATGCGTCGGGGCCGCGGCCCACGGCCCAGCAGGAGAGGCGAAAGGGGGAAAACTCACAGTCGACCAGCACAGGCTCTCGCTTTCCACTCTTCAGCGTATTTGTTGCTGCGCTATTTCTTCTTGCGGCCTTGCGGGTGTCCCGCTGATATGAATCTACAATACCCCTCGATGCGTAGCTTGCCGGAGCTCAGCGCCGCCCTGAGGATGGCCGCCTCCTCCCCTGCGCCACCGGTGGTGGGCGCGGGTGGCGTGGTGGGCGCGGGTGGCGGCGCTAGGTTGAGGGGATGGAGAGGACTGGACTTGTCTGCCGTGGTGAGCAGCCGAGAGGATAAGGTAGGAGGGGAATTTTGGTCATCTTGGGTGGGAGATGGGAAAGTGAATGCGGTCAACAGAAAGGGGTACGATACTTTTTTGGAAAAAACATAAAGTGACGCCGCCAAATCATCACATAAAGACACATCTAAGCGTCATAAAAGTAAAACCGTCTACCGGCTTCTGGCGCCTGACAATATATGACGAATCTTCGTACCCTTATGTGACAACAAAAACACTATCGTCATAAAATCTTCATGGCCTCATGAAATTATGACGACTCAAAAAATTCCATCATATTATGTGACATCATATGACGATAACTGACCTTGTCATTAGGTATTTTGTCATAAAAGGACAAATTTCTTGTAGTGACCCTTGTTCACCTTTTTGGGTTAATCATAGTTAGCTTATGCTATAGCTTTAACTTAATCAATGAACATGATGTGATTATTTATGATACGATGATGTTATCCCGATGAGGTTCTTGTGATTACTTTAGGGGGGCTCAGGTTGTTTCCTGAGTGTCTCTCCGTAAGGACCTGTTTGGGGAGTGCCAACCCGAGATAACAATGCAACCATGAGGGTGGAATGGGACGCCCTTAGCTGATTAATTAGAGGAACCAGACGAGTAGTTGGCTTCGCCGTAGGGCCGTCAATGGGGTCCGAGCACAGTACTTGCTCTACCGAGGCTGGTTGCAGAGGTTCTTTGATTTGGTTTTGTTAGTCACCCTTCCTCTGGGGAGATGTACTATGTTCATCAAACTGGAGAAACCTAATGGACAGCTATGACCTCTGGGAAATCTTTGTAAAGGCTACGTAGTGAGACCCTGCTAGGTCACCTTGGTAATGATCAATGGGGAGGCTAGAACCTCGGGCAGGATGGGAATCACAGCTTGTGGGTAAAGTGTGCAACCTCTGTAGGGTGTTAGAAACTGGTATATCAGTCGTGCTCACGCTTAAGAGCAGCCTTGGGATCCTCTTTGATTAGAAGAACTTTGGTTACTTTTATGATGATGATTAGCAATGATGGTTATAATTTTGATCTCTGGTATTTCCTCTTGGAGGGAGTACTTCTGGGTAATAGCTGGGTTTATTACTAAAATTTGGCTCTACTTATATAATAAAACTTGACCAACTAAAAGCAATTGCTTAACCTTAACTCCACATACAGCTAGTCCACTTTAGCCAAACGGGACATTTGCTGAGTACGTTGGTGTGTACTCACCCTTGCTTTACACACCCCACCCAGGTTGTCCCCACTGTACTCAGTGCTCAGGAGGAGATGTTGGTAACATGGAAGACTTTGAAGAGTTCTAGGACTACGACGAGTTCTAGTTTACTTTAGTGGCAACCCCCCAATCAGCTGCCTATGTAGGCTTATCTTCTATGTTTTGTTACTTCGCACTTTGATATTATTATTGAACCCTATGGATATGTATTAGACTCTGTGGATGTCTTGGACATCTTGATGTAATTAACGTACCTTTCCGCTATTTAATTTGAGCATTGTGTGATGATGTGCAATTATGTAATCGCTTTGTACGTGAGTTCTGATCCTGGTACGTACATGGTTCGCATTCGGCTTACCTTCCAAAACCGGGTGTGACATAAGTGGTATCAAAGCCTTGCTGACTGTAGGACCGCTAACCTAGACTAGAATGGTCGCCCTAAGGACTATAGACCCCTACTCTTGCCTTGACCTTAGTGTCCTTTCAAAAGTTGGTCATCTTGAACAACTCTATGTTATTTACTTATCTCAAAAAGTTTTGTCTCACTTTTCTTTCTGTTTACTTTCTGGTCTCATAGTTCTACTCTTACTATTGTGCTTACGATGTCTTTTGTAGATGGCTCGTATCAGGTGCACAACACGTAAGTCTATGATCCCCTTTTTGCCTTCTCGCCTGGCGGAGCGTCCACTGTGTCGTACGGTGCAAGGTTAGTCCATTCATGATGAGGACATCACTATGAGTACGACTACACCAGCAGCACCTCCACATCAAGGGCCAATCACTCGGGCCCGTGCCAGAGATCTTAACTACGTCATGCTACTGAAGAATGGGGGCCCAGAAGAAAAGACAACCAGCCCAACTGTGGCCCATTGTGGATGACCTAGGGTTGGCCGCCCCTAGGGGTTGCACCCCCTCTCTATTTATCCAGGAGCTGCGCCTCCTTTGTTCTTGGAGTTTTGTTTTACGTTAGCTTTAGCTACTCTCGAACACGCGCAAATCAGTGCTGTCTTCGTGTATTCAGAACTCCACCCTCGAGTAATAGATTAGATTGCTCGCATCTTTTTCTTGTTCGTTCTTCGATTGCGCATAGGAAACGATCTTCGTGATCAGGCCGATCTCGCATCAGCAAGGTCGGTAACCAAAGGGAGTTGGTTTAGTGATTCAATTGGCGCCTCGGGCTTGCTCGTCGTAGTCGGATCATAAGGGTCATCTTCCGCCAAATCAGAATTATCTCCACTCGCCGAAAGATCGGGCACCTCAGCTATATCAAGTCACCTGGAGAGACTGCATCGTCGCCTACACGAGGAACAGGAACGCTGACTCCAGGAGCAGGACCAGGACAAGGAGCAGCAGGACTCTTCCCCCTCGCCTCAGTGGGAGGTGGAGTTCGAGAGTCCGCCTTCCCCTACACCTCATCCAGAGATGTCCCCTGCACCACCACAGGGCATCCCGGCTGCTGGAGGAGACCCTGATAGAGACAGAGACGATGATGACGCCGGTGGCAGTTCGAGCCATGACACGGAGCGCTCAGAGGAGCCGGAGCCGGAGGGGTGGATCGCTAGACCCATCACTCGTGATGCTACTCGCGGGTGTCACTTCCATGACGCTCTCGACACCATGTTGCGTTAGGCCTTCGACCGACACACTTGGTCCATCGAGTACCGTTGTGTAGTCTACCAGCATCGTCGTGGGTTATACTCGGACCAGTGGGAGGCTACTTGCTTGGTGCGTCGTCCGGACGATGATCTCCGGGGTGCAGAGGCCTTCTTAGAGCACTATTCTATTACTGAGAGGGATACTGCCGAGGCAGCCATGCAAGATGCAGCACGTCGGGCACTTTCTCACTATTGCTCGTTGTTCAGTGGGGTAGCTGATGGCCTCGACATGAAGTACTACCCTCGCCGTTGGACCAGCAGTGCTGGACGTGTGATTGTCTTGTCCGTTGGTGAGGGCAATCCCAGGCTGAACAACATGGTCAACCTGGCCACCGTGCTCAACACAGAGTTGGACCACGCTCTTGACGAGTTGGGCAAGGTTCGGGTGGAGGTTGCGGAATTGCATGCTGAGTGCGCTGCACGCCATTATCTGGATGGTGGTTCTCTCGCCCCTGTTGGGATTCAGCACCCTTACCGCTCACCGCCCCGTGGACGCTTCGACTATGGTACCCCAGACTGCAGGACCCGGATAGATTTAGATTCATAGATCAACAGAGTCGGAGTCTGTAATAATGCTTAATTCAGTGTCTTAGTCTAGTTAGTTTTAGTTAGAGTTAGTTTGTTTATCATAGGTTGGAATGCTTGTTATGATGGATATGTAATGAAGTTGGATCTTTGTAATGATTGTCACCAAGGTGTGGGTATCCCCTGCAACTTGGTGTAGTTATTAATAAAGTCAGTTATTTAGTTGGGTAATCCATTTATTTCCACTTTCTTATTTATCTGAGAAGTTGTCAGTGAGGATGATCTTTTGTTCAGTGCTATGAAGATTTCTGTATATCTTTTCTTATGCTGAAAGACTGTAGAGTCAGATTTGATATATGTGTGTGATTTCTAAAGATGTCTGAGAACAGGCGCAGAGGTGCGAGGCATGCTCAGCCTCAACAGCAGGCACCCCAGGAGGATGCAGCCCAACAGCAGTAGTTGCCACCGCCACCCCCGATGATAGTCGAGCAGATGTTCATGATGCAAACTCAGGCAGTTCAGGCAATTGGTCAGACCTTAGCAGCGATGCAGCAGGTGTAGCAGCAGCCACCCCCACCTTAGCCCCTAGTGCAAGTTCAGATGCCACAAGTGCCCAGAGACAAGCGAGCAGAATTCATGAGGGGCCATCCCCCTATCTTTGCCCACTCTGCTGATCCCATGGATGCCGAAGATTGGTTGCATACCGTGGAGCATGAGTTGCACACTGCTTAGTGCAACGATCATGATAAGGTGTTGTATGGTCCCCGATAGCTGAGGGGAGCAGCACAGTCCTGGTGGGAGTCTTACCTCGCCACTCATGCCAACCCGGAAGCCATCACTTAGGAGGAGTTCAGGGACAACTTCCGTCACTACCATGTGCCCAAGGGACTGATGATAGTGAGGAAGGAGGAGTTTCTCGCCCTGAAGCAAGGTCCCCTGTCCGTCAGTGAGTACAGGGATAAGTTTTTGAATCTGTCACGTTACGGCCCAGAAGATGTCAACATGGATGCCAAAAGGCAGTATCACTTTCTGAGAGGATTGGTTGATGCCCTCCACTACCAGCTCACGAACCACACTTCCCCCACCTTCGAACATTTGATAGACAGAGCAATCATGACAGAAAGGAAGCTTCGGGAGATGGAGGACAGGAAGCGCAAGATTGGTGGATCTCAGGCCGGGAGTAGCAGTCGTCCCCGCTACCCAGGCAACTCACCACAACAATTCAAGCAAGGTCACCAGCACCAGCATCAGCGTCCGCACTAGCACTAGTACCAGAGGCAGTTTCCTCACCAGCAGCAGCAGTACCGTTAGAACACCCAGCCTGGAGGAAATCAGTACCAGCGTCAGAACAACCAGGTAGCTCGCCTTCCTGTCTCAGAACCCAACCAGAATGGCCAAGCAGCCCAGCGCAAATGGGAGGTCGCACATGTTTCTACTGTGGAGAGCAAAATCATTGGGCGAAGAACTGTCCAAAGAAAGCAGCTCAGCAGCCGCCAGCAGTCAATGCCCCATCAAGATAAGGAGCACCACAGCAAGCACCAGGAGTCTGTGGTCATGCCTACACCCATGGAAAGGTGAACCACCTGGAGGCCGAAGCAATCCAGGATGCTCAGGATGTGGCAGTAGGTATATTTTCAGTCGAATCCTACCCAACAAAAGTACTATTTGATATTGGTGCCACACATTCTTTTGTTTCTGCATCTTGGGTAGAATCACATAACATCCCCATAGAACCAATGATCCCACCTTTAAGAGTTAATTCAATTGGGGGAAAAGTTTAGTCCGATAGGATTTGTCCGAATCTAAGGATTGAAATAAGGGGGATAGACTTCTCCGCTAGCCTTGTAGTAATGTGAACTCAAGGGTTAGATGTCATCCTAGGGATGAATTGGCTACACAGAAATCAAGCCACTGTCAGTTGTGACAAGAGAACAGTTAAGTTGGTGTCCCCATCAGGAAAGGAAGTAGTAACTAAGCTGTACTTGCCTGAACTAGAAGAAGGAGCCTGTCACCATTTATCAGTAGATGACAAAAAGTCCAATCCGATCAAGGCAATTAGAATTGTGTCAGAATTCCCCGATGTATTCCCTGAAGAGTTACCAGGCATGCCACCTGAAAGGAAAGTTGAATTTGCCATAGAGCTTATCCCAGGCACCGCCCCTAGTTCCAAGAGAGCCTATCGAGTGTCCGGACCAGAGTTGGTGGAACTCAAGAAGCAAATTGATGAGTTGTTAGAGAAAGGTTACATCAGACCAAGTACCTCATCTTGGGCAGCCCCAGTGCTATTTATGGAGAAGAAGGATGGCACGAAGAGGATGTGCATTGATTACAGAGCTTTGAATGAAGTCACTGTCAAGAACAAGTACCCCCTGCCTCGAATTGAGGACCTATTTGATCAGTTGAGAGGAGCCAGTGTGTTTTCAAAGATAAATCTAAGGTCAGGCTACCATCAGCTCAGAATCCGACCTTCAGATATACCAAAGACAACATTCATCACCA
This sequence comes from Zea luxurians, assembly GCA_029449295.1. NCBI lineage: Eukaryota > Viridiplantae > Streptophyta > Magnoliopsida > Poales > Poaceae > Zea > Zea luxurians. The sequence continues at coordinate 1,807,032 of JAOPSE010000005.1, read as the reverse complement.
AGTATGGACTATATGAGTTCATGGTCATGTCATTTGGTTTGATGAATGCGCCAGCTTACTTCATGTACCTGATGATGAGGACATCAACACCAACACGAGCACATCTACACCAGCAGCACCTTCTCCAGCCCAGGCGCCATCTTCACCAGTCCAGGCGCCACCCCTTCCACCTGGGCCAGTGACTCGGGCCCGTGCAAGAGAATTGAACTACATCATGCTGTTAAAGAACGAAGGCCCGGAAGAATAGACGACCAGCCCAACTGCGGCCCATAATGGATGACATAGGGTTGGCCGCCCCTAGGGGCTGCGCCCCCTCTCTATTTATCCAGGAGCTGCGCCTCCTTTATTTCTTGAGTTTTGTTTTAGATCTAGCTTTAGCTACTCTCGAGCACGCGCAAATCTGCGCTGTCTTCGTGTATTCAGAACTCCACCCTCGAGTAATAGATTAGATTGCTCGCATCTTTTTCTTGTTCGTTCTTCGATTGCGCACAAGAAACGATCTTCGTGATCAGGCCGATCTCGCATCAGCAAGGTCGGTAACCACAGGGAGTTGGTTCAACGATTGCATTGGCGCCTCGGGCTTGCTCGTCGTAGTCAGATCGCAAGGGTCATCTTCCGCCAAATCGGAATTATCTCTACTCGCCGGAAGATCGGGCACCTCAGCTACATCAATTGGTATCAGATTTCCAGGTTGATCGGTGAGTTTATCGAGTGTTTTTTTTCCTACAGTCCACAAAACCACATAAAAATTCAGGTTAGACCTTATCCCAACACCCTTTTGAGCCTCGCACTTTCTTTCAATAATCTGCATTGTTGAATTTGTGTGCTTTCGCGTCATTTGTTGCTGGTTGCATTGTGTTCTTCCACCATTCAAACCCTAGCGCGGCCACCATCTCCCCTTTGATCACGCCACAAACCGAGTCACCATCGTTTCCTTGTTTTTCTCCTTCGGTTACGTCAAAAAAAACAGAAAAAAACAAACCGAGTCAACGGCCGTTTCCTTGTTTTTCTCCTTCGGTTACGAAAAAAAAACAGAAAAAAAAAACAAACCGAGTCAACATCGTTTCCTTGTTTTTCTCCTTCGGTTACGTCAAAAAAAAAACAGAAACAAAAAAAACAACGAAGGAGAAAGGATACGGTTGTTTCATCCCGGTCGTTTGAATACATAACTTGAGGTACCTTCCTTAAAACGGGCATAACTTTTCGCTCGGGTGTCCAAAAAATCTGAAATTTTTACAGGAGCTTGGTGACACCATTCTGAGGCCGGCCAAACTGACCTTTGGTCTGTTTGGGTTCGACAAAATTGTCAAAAAAATTCAGGAAGATAAAGAAAAAAATCCGTCAAAGTTCTCGCACGCTTTTCAGAGAACTTCCTGATTTTCTGTAGACCACATCTGATCTCTGTTTTAGGTGAAACTTCGTCTAGCTCCTATTTTGTTGCTTCTTGTGCTGAGAAAAATATCAAAAAAATCATACAAAAAAGAAAAACAAAAATCACTTGTGATTCCTACTAGTGGCCTCGCTAGTACAATATTTACGGTACTGCCATTCTGCTAGTTCCATCCGTCTTTTGCACTTGTGGCCAGCAATATAGTTTCGTGTTCTGCACTATAATTCAACTTTGCATTATTGTTTGATTGTGCTAATCCTTGACTTGAGTGCAGCCTACCCACAACTCCACATATTTCTACGACGAGAAGGTTTCTGTTTCTCCAGGCAATCGCTCATCCAATCTTTCACCGGTTCCACCTGTTGGTTGCAGTTCACCACTGTGGCTTGGTAAGAACGGATAAGAATTTGATAACAGCACTAGTGTGAGCGCCTTGTGAGCAGTACACCCCTGTTTTTTGTCGTTGTTTTTTTTCTTTTGGTGTTTTGGTGTTTGCGCTAACTATGGCAGGAGCACACGACACGGTGGATGCCCAGTTGCTGGAAATAAGGGGACAAGTTGATGGACTTGCCGATGACATTAGGACGATGCATGAACGGCTTGATTCAACGGTCACTTCGACGACCGAGCGTTTCAACCAGCTTGACCTTGCTCAAACGGCGACTCGCACCACACTCGACACCATCCTGGCACGCCTTGATGCGTTGACCACAAAGATGGAGCAGGACTACGGCGGTGACACTGAGTGGGAAGATGGAGATCGCCGTGGTCGTGCACGCCGTGTGGTTCGTCATCCCCCTAATGACTTATTTTCTAAGATTAAATTTAAAATTCCACCTTTTAATGGCAAATATGATCCTGCTGCATATCTTGATTGGGAGTTAGAGGTTGAACAAAAATTTTCATGCCATGATATTGCTGCACATTCTCAGGTTAAAGCTGCTATTAGTGAATTTACTGATTTTGCTTTAATTTGGTGGCGTGAGTTTAAAATAAAACATCCCACTACCATTCCAACCACTTGGGATCAGTTGAAAGCTGCGATGCGACATCGATTTGTGCCTTCGTATTATGCTCGTGATTTGCTTAATAAAATGCAGCGTTTTCAGCAAGGTTCTCAATCTGTTGAGGACTATTTCCAGGAGTTACAAAAAGGTATGATTCGTTGTGGGATATTAGAGGACAACGACGTTGCTATGGCACGTTTTCGTGGTGGTTTAAACCGTGAAATCCAAGATATACTTGATTATAAGGAATATTATGATATGACTACTTTATTTGAATATGCTTGCAAAGCTGAACGTGAAGTGCAGGGACGCCGCTCGAAGCCATATTCTAACCCTTTTGCAGGACGAAGCTCGACATCCACCTCAGCACCAGTTCCCCCTGCGCCATCCACATCCACCACTACTCCACGCGAGAAGACAACCAAACCAGCCAGCACTGCCCCACCCACAGGTCGTACACGGGATATTCAGTGTCATCGCTGTAGAGGATTTGGCCATGTGATTCGGGACTGCCCAAACAAGCGCACTTTGCTCATTCGTGACGATGGTGAGTACTCTTCCGCTAGTGATTCTGAAGAAATTGAACATGCACTACTTGCCACTGACCATGCAGCTAAGGCGGAGGTACATGTCAACTCGGGCGACGCTGATAGGTATGAAAGTCTTGTTGTGCAGCGTGTTCTTAGTACACAGGTCGCTTTGCCCGAGAAGAATCAGCGACACACTCTGTTCCATACAAAGGGTGTTGTGCAGGAGCGGTCAATTCGCATCATTATCGACAGCGGCAGTTGCAACAACTTGGCGAGTACCATGCTGGTCGAAAAGTTATCGTTACCCACTCGTAAGCATCCAAACCCATATCACATTCAATGGCTTAATGATGGTGGTAAAATAAAAATCACACGTTCCGTGCGCGTTCCTTTCTCCATGGGTGCTTATTCTGATTTTGTTGATTGTGATGTTATTCCCATGGAAGCATGCTCTTTGTTACTTGGTCGACCTTGGCAATATGATACTGATAGCTTGCATCATGGTCGTTCGAATCATTATTCTTTCATTTTTAAGGGTCAGAAAATAATTATACATCCAATGACACCTGAACAAATTGTTAAAGATGATCTTGCCCGAGCTGCTATAACTGCTAAACAACTTGATCCATCGCCCTCTGTTCCTTCTGAAATCAAGTTGAAGGCTCCTATTTTACTTGCTACACGTGCTGATTTTGATGATCTACACGGTGCTCATTTGCCATGCTATGCACTTATATGCTCTAGTGTCCTCATTTCACTTGATGATGCACCATCTTTGGCTATTCCCCCTATGGTTGCTAACCTTTTGCAGGAGTACGCTGATGTTTTTCCCAAAGACTTACCACCGGGTCTCCCACCACTTCGTGGCATTGAGCACCAGATCGACCTCATTCCCGGTGCACAGCTTCCGAACCGCGCACCGTACCGTACAAATCCGGATGAGACGAAGGAGATTCAGCGCTAGGTACAGGCGTTGCTTGACAAGGGATACATTCGTGAGTCTCTTAGCCCTTGCTCTGTTCCTGTGTTACTTGTTCCCAAGAAAGATGGGTCATGGCGTATGTGTGTAGACTGTCGTGCTATTAATAACATCACTATTCGTTATCGATATCCTATACCACGCCTTGATGATATGCTAGATGAGCTTAGTGGTGCCATTATTTTCACTAAGATTGATTTGCGTAGTGGTTACCACCAGATTAGAATGAAACTGGGTGATGAATGGAAAACAGCTTTTAAAACGAAATTTGGTTTATATGAATGGTTGGTTATGCCGTTTGGATTGACTAATGCTCCCAACACTTTTATGCGAGTGATGAATGAAGTTCTAAGGCCCTTCATAGGATTGTTTGTGGTTGTTTATTTTGATGATATTCTTATTTACAGCAAATCTAAGAAAGAGCATTTGGAACATTTATGTGCTATTTTTGATGCATTGCGTGCTGCCCAGTTATTTGCTAACATGGAAAAATGCATCTTTTGTACACGACGTGTCTCGTTTCTTGGTTATGTTGTTACTCCACAGGGCATTGAGGTGGATAGCAGCAAGATTGCTGCCATTCGGGAGTGGCCTACACCGACGACGGTCACACAAATTCGGAGCTTTCTTGGACTTGCTGGTTTCTACCGCAGATTTGTTCGTGATTTTAGCTCCATTGCAGCGCCTCTACATGAGCTTACAAAGAAAGATGTGCCATTTGCTTGGAGTGATTCCCAGGAGGAAGCGTTCAACACTTTGAAAGATAAGTTAACCCAAGCTCCCCTATTGCAATTGCCTGATTTTAATAAAGTGTTTGAGCTTGAATGCGATGCTAGCGGTATTGGGCTAGGTGCTGTTTTGTTACAAGAAGGAAAACCAGTTGCTTATTTTAGTGAAAAATTAAGCGGTGCTAGTCTGAAATATTCTACTTATGATAAGGAGCTTTACGCTTTAGTGCGCACTTTGCATACATGGCAACACTATCTTTGGCATCGAGAGTTTATAATCCATTCTGATCATGAGGCTTTAAAACATATTCGTACCCAAACAAATCTGAACCGTCGTCATGCTAAATGGGTAGAATTCATTGAGTCCTTTCCTTACATTATTAAACACAAGAACGGGAAGGACAATGTTATTGTTGATGCTTTGTCTCGTCGCTATACCATGCTGTCACAGTTAGATTTTAAAATCTTTGGTTTGCACACTGTGAAAGATCAATATGTTGATGATGCTGATTTTAAAGATGCTTTCGGCCATTGTATTAATGGGAAACCATGGGGCAAATTTCACATACAGGATGGGTTCCTGTTTCGCGCTAACAAGCTGTGTGTTCCAGCTAGCTCGGTTCGTCTTTTGTTGTTACAGGAAGCACATGGAGGCGGTCTCATGGGGCACTTTGGCGTCTACAAGACACATGAGGTGTTGGCTACCCACTTTTTTTGGCCTCGGATGCGCGCTGATGTTGAGCGCCTTGTTGCACGCTGCACTACTTGTCAGAAAGCTAAGTCACGGTTGAACAACCATGGTTTGTATATGCCTTTGCCTGTTCCTACTTCCCCTTGGATTGATATTTCGATGGATTTTGTTTTGGGATTGCCTAGAACTAAGAAGGGGAGGGATAGCATTTTTGTGGTTGTTGATCGATTCTCCAAAATGGCTCATTTCATACCTTGTCATAAGACTGATGATGCTAGCAATGTTGCTGAATTGTTTTTTAGAGAGATTATTCGTTTGCACGGTATTCCCAATACAATAGTCTCGGATCGTGATGGTAAGTTTTTGAGTCATTTTTGGAGATCTCTGTGGAATAAATTGGGAACTAAATTGCTATTTAGCACCACTTGTCACCCTCAGACTGATGGTCAAACTGAGGTAGTTAATCGAACTTTGTCTACCATGCTTAGGGCTGTTTTAGACAAAAATTTGAAACGTTGGGAGGATTGCTTGCCTCATGTTGAGTTTGCTTATAATCATGCAACCCATTCTTCTACAAAGATGTGCCCTTTTCAAATTGTTTATGGTTACATTCCTAGGGCGCCTATTGCTTTGTTTTCGCTTGATGCTGCGGACGCCCCACACATAGATGCTCTTGCACATGTTGAACAAATGATTAATCTCCATGAACAAACTCAACAAAACATTGCTGCTGCTAATGCTAAATATCAGATTACTGGTAGTAAAGGCCGGAAACTAGTTACTTTTGAACCTGGTGATATGGTTTGGTTGCATTTGAGAAAGGATCGTTTTCCTACTTTGCGCCATTCTAAATTGATGCCTCGTGCTGCTGGTCCTTTTAAGATACTAACCAAAATTAATGATAATGCTTATACCCTTGACCTGCCTGCGGAGTTTGGTGTTTCCACTAGTTTTAATGTTGCAGATTTGAAACCGTATGCGGGAGAAGACGAGGAGTTGCCGTCGAGGACGACTTCAGTTCAAGAAGGGGAGGATGATGAGGACATCAACACCAACACGAGCACATCTACACCAGCAGCACCTTCTCCAGCCCAGGCGCCATCTTCACCAGTCCAGGCGCCACCCCTTCCACCTGGGCCAGTGACTCAGGCCCGTGCAAGAGAATTGAACTACATCATGCTGTTAAAGAACGAAGGCCCGGAAGAATAGACGACCAGCCCAACTGCGGCCCATAATGGACGACCTAGGGTTGGCCGCCCCTAGGGGCTGCACCCCCTCTCTATTTATCCAGGAGCTGCGCCTCCTTTATTTCTTGAGTTTTGTTTTAGATCTAGCTTTAGCTACTCTCGAGCACGCGCAAATCTGCGCTGTCTTCGTGTATTCAGAACTCCACCCTCGAGTAATAGATTAGATTGCTCGCATCTTTTTCTTGTTCGTTCTTCGATTGCGCACAGGAAACGATCTTCGTGATCAGGCCGATCTCGCATCAGCAAGGTCGGTAACCACAGGGAGTTGGTTCAGCGATTGCATTGGCGCCTCGGGCTTGCTCGTCGTAGTCGGATCGCAAGGGTCATCTTCCGCCAAATCGGAATTATCTCTACTCGCCGAAAGATCGGGCACCTCAGCTACATCACCTGATGAACAGTGTGTTCATGGATTACCTCGACAAGTTCGTAGTGGTGTTCATCGATGATATTCTTATATATTCCTAGAATGAGCAAGAGCATGAGGAACATTTGAGGAAAGTACTTCAGAGGCTACGGGATTGCCAGTTGTATGCCAAGCTTAGCAAGTGCGAGTTCTGGATCAACGAAGTTCTATTCTTGGGTCATATTATAAACCGAGATAGACTAGCTATGGATCCAAAGAAGGTAGCAGTGATTCTGGACTGGAAAGCACCAAAAGATGTCCGAGGAATCAAGAGTTTCATTGGAATGGTCGGTTACTATCGGCGTTTCATTGAAGGTTTCTCCAAGATTGCTAGACCAATGACAGCCTTGCTAGCAAAGAAGATTGAGTTCAAGTGGACTCCAGCGTGTCAGAAATCATTTGAGATGTTGAAGCAGAAGTTGACAACAAGCATCGGTATTGGTTCTGCCAGATGTTCACAAGCCATTCTCAGTATATTGCGATGCTTCATGCACTAGACTGGGATGTGTGTTAATGTAGGAAGGGAAAGTAGTGGCATACTCGTCCCAACAGTTGAAAGTTCATGAGAAGAATTACCCCACTCATGATCTGGAGCTAGCAGTAGTGGTTCATGCACTGAAGACCTGGAGACATTATCTTTATGGATTGAAGTGTGATATCTACACAGATCACAAGAGCCTCAAGTATATATTCACTCAGTCAGAGTTAAACATGAGGCAGCGAAGATGGCTAGAATTGATCAAAGACTATGAGCTGGAGATTCATTATCACCCAGGCAAAGCAAATGTAGTTGTAGATGCTCTTAGCAGGAAGAGTCAAGTCAATATGTTGGCCGCTCACCCGATGCCGTTTGAGCTAGTGAAGGAATTCGATAGGCTAAGTCTCGGATTTCTGAATAACACTCAAGGAGTGACAATTGAGCTAGAACCCACTCTGGAGCAAGACATCAGGAAAGGTCAGAAAGATGACGAGAAGATCAACGAGATCCAGCAGCTAATCATCGATGGGAAAGGTCCAGATTTCCATGAAGATGTCGAAGGAGTGATATGGTTCAAGGATAGGCTGTGTGTTCCCGACATCAAATCGATCCGGGAAGTGATTCTTAAGGAAGCTCATGAGACAGCATATTCTATACACCCTGGTAGTGAGAAAATGTACTAAGACTTGAAGAAGAGATTCTGGTGGTACGAAATGAAAAGAGAAATAGCAGAGTATGTGGCCAGATGCGACAGTTGTCAGAGGATCAAGGCAGAACATCATAGGCCCGCAGGTTTGTTGCAGCCGTTGCAGATTCCGCAGTGGAAATGGGATAAGATTGGGATGGACTTTATAGTCGGTCTGCCCCCGCACTCGAGCTGGTTACGACTCCATCTGGGTAGTAGTGGACCGTTTAACGAAGGCGACCCATTTCATACCAGTCAAGACCACATATAATAGTGCAGTGTTGGCAGAATTATACACGTCTCGGATTGTGTGCTTGCATGGTATTCCAAAGAAGATAGTATCGGACAGAGGCACCCAGTTTACCTCTCACTTTTGGCAGCAGCTACATGAAGCTTTGGGTACTCACTTGAAATTCAGTTCAGCTTACCACCCGCAGATACATGGTCAGACTGAGAGAACCATTCAGATTCTTGAGGATATGTTGAGAGCTTGTGCTTTGCAAGACATGTTGGGTTGGGACAAGAGGCTACCGTATGTAGAGTTCTCCTACAACAACAACTATCAAGCCAGTCTGAAAATGTCACCATTCGAAGCTCTTTATGGCAGGAATTGCAGGACTCCATTGCATTGGGACCAACCCGGTGAAAGCCAGGTATTAAGTCCAGAGATTTTGCTTGAAACCAAAGAGAATATCAGAATGGTCTTGGAGAATCTGAAGGTAGCGCACTCCAGACAGCGAAGCTATGCTGACACCAAAAGAAGGGAACTCTTTGAAGTGGGAGACTATATCTACTTGAAAGTGTCACCCATCAGAGGAACCAAAAGGTTTGGATTCAAAGGCAAGCTAGCACCTCAATATATCGGTCCATATCAGATTCAAGCAAGACGTGGAGAAGTGGCTTATCAACTCAACTTACTAGAGAATCTGTCCGCCATGCACGATGTGTTCCACGTGTCTTAGTTGAAGAAATGCTTGCGACTACCAGAAGAGCAGTTGCTAATGGAAGACCTTGAAGTTTAGGAAGATCTGATGTATATTGAGAAGCCAACCCAAATTCTGGAGACAGCAGATCGGGTCACTCGGAGGAACACCATTAGGATGTGCAAAGTCAAATGGGGCCATCATTTAGAAGAAGAAGCAACCTAGGAAAGAGAAGATGATACGAGAGCCAAGTACCGCGAACTCTTTGCTAGCCAACCCTGAATCTCAAGGGCGAGATTCTTTTAAGAAGGATAGGTCTGTAACACCCTTAATTTGGGGGTATAAAATTTCTTTCTTATTATCATCCAAATTCAGGTGTTACTCTTCTCTATCTCACTCTAGCTTCTCTCTCTCTAGTTTCTCTCCCCCTCTTTCCCTTTTGATTAGAGTTAGTTTAATTAGTGAAGGATTATTTATTTTATTTTGCCCAAAACATATAAGTCATGGAATGTTGCATCATATTGAGCCTAAATATTCTTTGAATTGTTGGACATGTTTGATTTGGTTTGAATTTGAAACTTGAATTGAAAACCCTAGAGAAAATAAATAGAAAACTTATTTCAGCCCAAACCAGCCCACTAAGCCCAAACCCTGCGCGCGCGCCCTCGGTGCCTGATAGGCGGGCCCCGCCTGTCGGCGCCAACTCCAGCGCGCCCTCTCTCCCCTCTCTCTCGCTGTCTGTGGGCCAAGCCTGTCAGCGCCATTTCTCTCGCCCGCGTGCTTGCTTCCCTCTGTGTCCCGCCGACCCCACCTGTCAGCCGTCCCTAACCTCTCGCTCACGATCCCCCGCCGTGGACGCGCCCACGTCCGCGCATTCTCTGGCCACATCCCCATGTCCCCGCCCCTTTTGAGCCCTGCGCCCTGCTCGCCCACCTCCCCTCGCTCACTTGCGCCCTAAGCCGAGCCCCCTCACCCTCTCTCTCGCTCTGCCCGTGCGACCAGAGCCCCGCCACCATCCGCTGCCCATTCTACGGTCGTCGTGGAACTCCCAGCCGCGTCTGTTGCCTCGGTAAGCTCCGCCCTATCACCCGCCACCTGGAACACCCCTCGGTTCGCCCGTAATCCCTCTAGTCCGCCCAGTCCATCCTCAATGGAGTTCTTCCTTTGCAGCCAGAGCTCCGCCACCGTCGCCCCGTCGTGTCCCTGCGCCACCGCCATTGCCTCGTGACTCCAGCGCTTCCCCTCGAGGTGAGCAGCCTACCCACACCCTTAATTTGGTCGTTACTGCCCTGGTTAGCACACGATTGTTCACCGGAGTTGCCCCGCGTCACCGTTAGCCCACCTCGCCATGTGCAGCACCCTCTGGTGCTCCCGCGCTGACGTGATGCCCATGACCGAGTCCGCCAGACCGTCCTGAACGCGCCCGAGCTAGTCCCTAAGCCTATGGAGGACCGCCGTGGCCAGCCCCCTCGTCTCCGGCAAGCTCTCGCCGCGGGTGTAACACCCCGGGATCCACAAACACCACAGAATGCTACTAAACTACACATCTAACATTCTTATATAAAATTTTGACAGCATCTCCTTTGAAAATTGCATAAACGGGGGAAGCAACAAAGTATAAATAGATATCATGATAAGAAAACATATAAGACATTAATAATATGCTAGCAATGGGAAGACAACCATAACAACATGAACTAAATTAATCAGTGCGCACGACTAGTTAAAAAAACAAACATCCTTTGACAAGAAGTTTCTAATTAAATCATGGCTGTGTCTGGGCAGCATTATTATGAGAGTGAAGGTGGATGTGCTGCTACTTCCCACTCCCCTTGATGCGCAACAAGCACCTGCACGGAGTAATGCAAGAGTGAGATGAAACATCTCAGCAAGCTAATTGTTCTGACGAGATATTTAAACCACAAATTGAATTCATCAACATTTCAAAAGAGTCACAATTAAAAATCAGAAATACTTGTAGATATAGAACTCAGTAGTCCCACTATAACCAATACCATCTCATTTCCTCGAACAACCACAATAGGTTCTATAACACTTCCCTGCGTCAACAATACCTGCAAATATCACTTCAATGTATGCATAGGAATGCAATGTGTAGGTACTCTATCTTCATACCTCTGAGGGTATAAAACCACATCGTCTGCAAATATCACTTCGATGAATGCATATGAATGCAATGCATATGTCCTCTGCCTTCATACCTCTAAGGGTATGAAGCCGCATCGTACCCCTTCTCGGGCAACGTACGATGCTAAGTTGTACCGGTACTGTCGGACCATAGGTCACGACAAAACTTCATATGCATATGAGTCATGCAATGTATATGGCATGCTACATTTATCAATAAACTTCACTTCCTTCAGATACAACACAAACCTCAAATAATACTTCATTTACCTTCAGATACAATACCAACCTCAAATAATACTTCATTTACCTTCAGGGGTGTGAATTAATCTCATGAGTCATACTCAAATCATAATCATAATGCAAGCAAGTAAAGCATCACCATAGAGTCCAATTATGAAAGAATCTGATACTTCTGAATATTAGAGTGTAGGCAATAGAAATAACAGGTCAGAACGGAAGCAACCACCGCTACATTCACTTGCCTTCATCGAAGAAGAAGAAATGTACTAGACATGATCTGGAGTGTAGCCACCTGCTAGTGGGCATAAAACTTAGTACAAATATTTCACAAACATTTGCCATCAATCAACAAAACACTCCTACACTTGAAACCAAGACCCAGTGGAAAGACTCCCACCCTGAACCACATGCCATACAGCAGCAACGCTGTTTGTTAATTTTGTATCTTTAAAATTAAAACAGCGGTGATATCAAACAGATACTCTAGGAGTATCTACACAAAATACTCTACAACTTCAGTATTCAATAGATAATTAAATTCTGCCATCTACAAGTTTTAAAACATCTGACAAGATAACTGACTGAATCTGTTTTAGACAGCAGTATGGTTAACTTTAAAATTCGATATCTCCCAAACTACTGAACCAAAAATTATGAAATTCTGCTGGAAGTAAGAACTTTTATCCCTCTACAAAAGTCTCCATAGTTGGAAGAGCCAATTCGGCAATTGACTAGATGAAACCCACCAGTGAACAGACCCACTCATTTTTGTCAGGTAAACAGGAACAGCCACAGTAAAACAAACATAAATGGAGTTTCACAAATCATATGAATGCACTCTTTAACAATCTGGAAAGCTTATGAAATTATCTACAACTTCTTTTACCAACCCACAGTTTAATTCTGTTGATAAAATTGCCTAAATCTTAAGGGAACAGATTCTGCACAGAATTATGAGACTGAAAAACTGCTATAGTAAAACTGCAATAACTTTCTGGTCGGATGTCCGATTGAGGTGTTCTTCGCGGCCACAGAAAGATCTACAAATTATCTACGACTCATACATAGACTTTTCATTTTTTTGAGGCAACTAAGACCACGGAAAACTGGCATGAACAGAAACTGTCGAATCTGCCATTCTACAGAAAACTAAATTCGAGATCAAAACCTAACCCCACATCAAATCCAACCTCTAATCCTTTAATTCCATGATCCACAACCTCCAAAAGCCTATAATTACAGGGGGGAACAAGGATCTCATCTATACCTAGGGTTTCCCCAAGAAATCTTCAAGAAGAGATGGGGAAGAACATCTCCTTGATCCTCTCTTCCTCTTCAATTCAACGTGCCCCTCCTTTTCTCGATCCTTGCTGCGTAGGGGGAGATCTTGGGGGGAGGAAGCAATGGAGGATGGCTGCCATAGGGGGAGGGGGCGTCCAGCCAAGGGGGAGAAAAGGGGGTGGCGGCCAAGAGGGGGGGTGAAGGGAAAAAAGGGGTGTCCAGCTAGGGTTTTTGTGGGAGAAAGAAACGACGCCTCAGATGACTTCTATCTTTGCATCCAATGGCCCACAACCCTTTACCTCATCCACGCACCAGAGATTAACTTTTGGTCAACATTTTTTTTGGGATATTACACTCTACCCCCCTTAAAAAGAATTCGACCTCGAATTCGGCCACTCCAAGCAAAACACCCAAGGTACCCCATATAGCACCACAGTTCAAAACATGGGTCCATTATTGGTCTTAATTAACACAAGAACTTCTACCTTGGACTAATTGTCGAAGGAAACTACACGACCTGACATCGAGCATGAAACAACATGTAATGAAGCTCAAAGCATGTCCTAGTTGCAATCAACACTACAATTTCACACCATCAAATTTGGATGCAGCTATACATCAACATCAATGTCTTAAGACAACACTCTTTTATGAAGGGGTAATATGCACCAAGCACAACCCTTACCAACTTCAACCATTAATTTTAATTAAATGGTGAAACATCTACACCCGACGAATGTATAAGAAGATCAAACACCTCACCTTAAAGCACCATGAAACAAGTAGTTCTATTGGAACAAAACTCCTAATCTTCCTAAACCTTATTCTTGCCATCATGAAAAGATAATCATGTAATCTAACATTCCTTGCACCCCACCAAAAGGGAGAAAATCTATAGAACTAATGGAGCAATAAAGCCAAAAGAAGCCAATAACATCTTGTGCGGCATAGTTCATCGAAGAAATGCCAAAAACTTTACATAGAGCACTGATAGCCCAACAACAACACAATACTTGCTTAACCCATGTCACTATACTTCATTCAACATCTCAACTAAGAAAAATATCCAACTAGTAAGGATAACCTACACATAATATAAGTCTTCATCTACTGTAGTTCAGAAACTTATATTTCATTCTATCATACGATGCACTCAAAGTACCAGACATACAAAGTCAATAATAATAACCCCTAATCCTTCACACATTTGACAAACATATTAAGCTGATGTAAACACCACATCATCTAGGAGTAGGTGACTAGCCACACCCAACCAACTCTAGGCTAGGCAAGGACTTCCTCCAAACCAATAGATAGGTGGTCTAAAAAAATGGCTCCACAAGCATGCATCGAAAAGGGAACCATCAGATCCTCAATGTATCAATACATAATCAATGGATCAAGAGAATCAAAGATTTATTCTACAATTAGTATGACTAACAGGCAACCACTTTAAACCACATCTAGGCTTTGTGGCAACTAAAACACACAATATGAGAGAGACATGTAAGCCATTCTGGCTATGAAAAGACTTCCCCCAAAAATCCATATAAAGTACCAATATTCATTTCTTTCAAAACTGGTTTCTCAACATAAACAATCATTCTTTGCAATGATAGTTGGAGCTATCCACCAACCGCTCAACAACTTAAATTCAAATTGATGATTACCTTGTACCCCAAAACACACAATTCACACTCCTCTTAGAAACATCCACAATCAAGCATATATAACAATATTATTGTAATAAAACTCAACCATGAAAAACATGGTGAAAACAACATAGGCATACTTGTATATCACAAGCATAATAACAACTTCATTCTCACCAAAGACCAGCGATATCTACCACATTAATAAAACAATATCAAAATTTCAGAAATAAATTATATCAAGCATTAAGCCATAAACAACTTACCACATCACTGTAAAGGAATAGGGAGGGGTGAAACTATTGTCATCTGCACTCCAAAGACATTAATATATATCAAAGATATTTGAACCCATACCCTTCCTATAGGTGCAAGTGTGTCAAATTTATCTTCAAATTGCCAAGAATCTAAAGCCTATGCTTTGATACCAACTGTAACACCCCGGGATCCACAAACACTCCAGAATGCTACTAAACTACACATCTAACATTCTTATATAAAATTTTGACAGCATCTCCTTTGAAAATTGCATAAACGGGGGAAGCAACAAAGTATAAATAGATATCATGATAAGAAAACATATAAGACATTAATAATATGCTAGCAATGGGAAGACAACCATAACAACATGAACTAAATTAATCAGTGCGCACGACTAGTTAAAAAAACAAACATCCTTTGACAAGAAGTTTCTAATTAAATCATGGCTGTGTCTGGGCAGCATTATTATGAGAGTGAAGGTGGATGTGCTGCTACTTCCCACTCCCCTTGATGAGCAACAAGCACCTGCATGGAGTAATGCAAGAGTGAGATGAAACATCTCAGCAAGCTAATTGTTCTGACGAGATATTTAAACCACAAATTGAATTCATCAACATTTCAAAAGAGTCACAATTAAAAATCAGAAATACTTGTAGATATAGAACTCAGTAGTCCCACTATAACCAATACCATCTCATTTCCTCGAACAACCACAATAGGTTCTATAACACTTCCCTGCGTCAACAATACCTGCAAATATCACTTCAATGTATGCATAGGAATGCAATGTGTAGGTACTCTATCTTCATACCTCTGGGGGTATAAAACCACATCGTCTGCAAATATCACTTCGATGAATGCATATGAATGCAATGCATATGTCCTCTGCCTTCATACCTCTAAGGGTATGAAGCCGCATCGTACCCCTTCTCGGGCAACGTACGATGCTAAGTTGTACCGGTACTGTCGGACCATAGGTCACGACAAAACTTCATATGCATATGAGTCATGCAATGTATATGGCATGCTACATTTATCAATAAACTTCACTTCCTTCAGATACAACACAAACCTCAAATAATACTTCATTTACCTTCAGATACAATACCAACCTCAAATAATACTTCATTTACCTTCAGGGGTGTGAATTAATCTCATGAGTCATACTCAAATCATAATCATAATGCAAGCAAGTAAAGCATCACCATAGAGTCCAATTATGAAAGAATCTGATACTTCTGAATATTAGAGTGTAGGCAATAGAAATAACAGGTCAGAACGGAAGCAACCACCGCTACATTCACTTGCCTTCATCGAAGAAGAAGAAATGTACTAGACATGATCTGGAGTGTAGCCACCTGCTAGTGGGCATAAAACTTAGTACAAATATTTCACAAACATTTGCCATCAATCAACAAAACACTCCTACACTTGAAACCAAGACCCAGTGGAAAGACTCCCACCCTGAACCACATGCCATACAGCAGCAACGCTGTTTGTTAATTTTGTATCTTTAAAATTAAAACAGCGGTGATATCAAACAGATACTCTAGGAGTATCTACACAAAATACTCTACAACTTCAGTATTCAATAGATAATTAAATTCTGCCATCTACAAGTTTTAAAACATCTGACAAGATAACTGACTGAATCTGTTTTAGACAGCAGTATGGTTAACTTTAAAATTCGATATCTCCCAAACTACTGAACCAAAAATTATGAAATTCTGCTGGAAGTAAGAACTTTTATCCCTCTACAAAAGTCTCCATAGTTGGAAGAGCCAATTCGGCAATTGACTAGATGAAACCCACCAGTGAACAGACCCACTCATTTTTGTCAGGTAAACAGGAACAGCCACAGTAAAACAAACATAAATGGAGTTTCACAAATCATATGAATGCACTCTTTAACAATCTGGAAAGCTTATGAAATTATCTACAACTTCTTTTACCAACCCACAGTTTAATTCTGTTGATAAAATTGCCTAAATCTTAAGGGAACAGATTCTGCACAGAATTATGAGACTGAAAAACTGCTATAGTAAAACTGCAATAACTTTCTGGTCGGATGTCCGATTGAGGTGTTCTTCGCGGCCACAGAAAGATCTACAAATTATCTACGACTCATACATAGACTTTTCATTTTTTTGAGGCAACTAAGACCACGGAAAACTGGCATGAACAGAAACTGTCGAATCTGCCATTCTACAGAAAACTAAATTCGAGATCAAAACCTAACCCCACATCAAATCCAACCTCTAATCCTTTAATTCCCATGATCCACAACCTCCAAAAGCCTATAATTACAGGGGGGAACAAGGATCTCATCTATACCTAGGGTTTCCCCAAGAAATCTTCAAGAAGAGATGGGGAAGAACATCTCCTTGATCCTCTCTTCCTCTTCAATTCAACGTGCCCCTCCTTTTCTCGATCCTTGCTGCGTAGGGGGAGATCTTGGGGGAGGAAGCAATGGAGGATGGCTGCCATAGGGGGAGGGGGCGTCCAGCCAAGGGGGAGAAAAGGGGGTGGCGGCCAAGAGGGGGGGTGAAGGGAAAAAAAGGGGTGTCCAGCTAGGGTTTTTGTGGAAGAAAGAAACGACGCCTCAGATGACTTCTATCTTTGCATCCAATGGCCCACAACCCTTTACCTCATCCACGCACCAGAGATTAACTTTTGGTCAACATTTTTTTTGGGATATTACAGCGGGACCGAGCGGCGCCACCGTGCCTGTGTCCGCCCCCAGCCGTCAGATCTCGGGCATCCGTCTGAGATCGGGCGGTTTAGATTTAACCAGAGCGGATCTGATCCGCAGCCCTCCGATCCAGATCCAACCACCCTCCTATCTTCCCCCTCACCCGCGCCCCTGCCCCTAGGCCTGGCTGGTGAGCCCGCCCTGGCTCACTGATGCCCTGACCCCGCCTATCAGCTGCGTCCGCGCGCCCGCGCCTGCGCGCGCGCTCGCACGATCCAATCCTGGCCATTGATCTTTGATCCGACGTTTGAAGTTACCACGTACCCCTTCGCCTGTGAGTTTTACGTAAAAGACCCTCGGCTTTTAGAAAATCAACCCGTCGTCCTCTGTTTTAGCGTGTAGGCCCCTGGTTTATTTTAAATAGCCCCTGTACTTTTATGTAATCACAGATTTAGCCCTAATTTCATATTTTAAACTTCAAAACTTGTTTATTTCATATCTTTTTCATATGAACTCCAAATTTAGCGGTTCAAATTGCAAAATGTTCATGAAATTATTCTTTGTTCAAATAAATTATGATCAGCTATAGTCTGGATACCTTAATTTTACACATAGGATACAAGGTTAATGTATATGTTAATTTATTTATATAATGAAATAAATAAAATGAAAGACCTAGGAGTTAAAATATATTTAATCTTGTGAGATTAGTGTCATGCATTACATGAATTCATTTTTGGCTTAACTTCTAGGTCTCAATGAAATGAATAGAATTAGGTTATGTAATTATGGATAACACTTAAAGAATAATCAAACTCCTAAATGAGATTAGTCCATCTTATGATTTAATCTCTTTCTTATTTAAGTTTCTACTTTATATTTTTGAGGTATGTTCCAAAGACTAATCAACCCTTAATTAGGATTAGTTCATTTTATAACTTGATCTCACTCTCCTTTATTTAATACTACATCTTTTGAGTTGTGTTCCAATGTTTGTACATGTTTGATGTGCTGTTCATTTGTACTTTCCAAATGTATTGAATGTATGATCGCTTTATTTAGACAACGAGCAGCTCATGGTTCCTGAGTGTGTTGCCGAAGATCCCTCTGAGCAACAACCTAGTGAAGGCAAGTGTCCTCAGACCTATCATGTCCTACTTTACTTTATAATTCACTGTCCCACATTACATTATTGAAATTTAAGGATTGACTAGTCTGTATTTACCTTACCCTTGTTCACCTTTTTGGGTTAATCATGGTTCACTTATGCTATAGCTTTAACTTAATCGATGAACATGATGTGATTATTTATGATACGATAAAGTTATCCCGATGAAGTTCTTGTGATTACTTTAGGGGGGCTCAGGACGTTTCCTGAGTGCCTCTCCGTAAGAACCTGTTTGGGAGTGACAACCTGGGATAACATTGCAACCATGAGGGTGGAATGGGACGCCCTTAGCTAATTAATTAGATGAACTAGAGGAGTAGTTGGCTTTGCCGTAGGGCCATCAATGGGGTCCGGGCATAGTACTTGCTCTGCCGAGGCTGGTTGCAGAGGTTCTTTGATTTGGTTTTGTTAGTCACCCTTCCTCTGGGGAGATGTACTGTGTTTATCAAACTGGAGAAACCTAACAGACGGCTATGACCTCTGGGAAATCTTTGTAAAGGCTACATAGTGAGACCCTGCTAGGTCACCTTGGTAGTGATCAATGGGGAGGCTAGAACCCCGGGCAGAATGGGAATCGCGGCTTGTGGGTAAAGTGTGCAACCTCTGTAGAGTGTTAGAAACTGGTATATCAGTCGTGCTCACAGTTAAGAGCAGCCTTGGGATCCTCTTTGATTAGAAGAACTTTAGTAACTTTTATGATGATGATTAGCAATGATGGTTATAATTTTGATCTCTGGTATTTTCTCTTGGAGGGAGTACTTCTGGGTAACAGATGGGTTTATTACTAAAATTTGGCTCTACTTATATAATAAAACTTGACCAACTAAAAGCAATTTCTTAACCTTAACTCCACATACAGCTAGTCCACTTTAGCCAAATGGGACATTTGCTGAGTACGTTGGTGTGTACTCACCCTTGCTTTACAAACCACCCACCCTAGGTTGTCCCCACTGTACTAAATGCTCAGGAGGAGATGTTGGTAACATGGAAGACTTTGAAGAGTTCCAGGACTATGACGAGTTCTAATTTACTTTAGTGGCAACCCCCTAGTCAGCTGCCTGTGTAGGCTTATCTTCTACGTTTCGTTACTTCGCACTTTGATATTATTATTGAACCCTATGGATATGTATTAGACTTTGTGGATGTCTTGGACATCTTGATGTAATTAAAGTACCTTTCCGCTATTTAATTTGAGCATTGCGTGATGATGTCCAATTATGTAATCGTTGTGTACGTGAGTTTTGATCCTGGCACGTACATGGTTCGCATTCGGTTTACCTTCAAAAATCGGGTGTGACACACTGCAAGGATGATGCCTAGGCCACTCGATCTAGAATGGGCGCTAGAGATTAGACGAAGGGTAGCAGGTTCGACCGCGTCGATGTGAGCCATTAGATCCTGATCTGAGGGGTAGCATGGTCTAGCAGGTTATGATTTGTTGAGGGGCGTTGATCTCTGATCGGTCGGATCACGTTGAATACCGGTTCGAGCGGGATACCGATCTAATCTGCAGCGTCGATGTTTGATCGGATGACTGATATCTGTAGATAACATTTCGGCCGTGCGCTTTAGCATATGAGTCCCTGTGTTTTAACTAAATCAACCCGCGGCCCAGTGCATAGCGTTCTGAGTCTAGGGTTTATTCGTGCAGTAGCCCTTATCTTTTCCGGTAATTGACGCACAATCCAGAAGCCAGTAAAAAATGAATAAATGATTATGGAAATTGATTTTTAGTTTGAAATTAATTGCAGAAACTTGTATAATTCCTAAAAAAATTCATATTAAGTCCAAATTGATCCATTCCAGTTCCTGTAATTTTGTATTAATATTGTATATAGCTCAGTAACACTATTTTAACATGTAAATTGTATTAAAATTGATCTCTTAGTTAATCTTGTAACAAACACATAAAACATTTGGAAATTCATAACTTAAAATCCATAACTCCGAATTTAATGATTCTTTTTCCCTATGATCTTATTTTAATATGTAGGTTATTAATATGCATTTTGTACACATGTTTAGTGTGATGTTAATTTTCCTTTGTACTATGCTTGTTTGTATTGTGGCGAGTAGAAGAGCCAGTGGCAGAGGAGTCTGGTGTTAAGCAGGTAAAAGTTGCTGAGCCGGAGCTCATTGAAGGCAAGTTGTGCCCTTGACCATTTTTATTACCCAATAATGTTCTTTATAATCATTTATTCATGCATAGGTTAAATTTTAATGGGACCCAATAGGTCACCCTAGTCTGGTTATCTTTTTACCTTGTTCACCTCTGAACTATTTGGGTAGTTTTGCTATTGCTCTATATGGTTTTGGGTTTAATATTACATCATGTTCATGTTCCAATTATACTGTTATTTTATTTATTATTCATGTCAAGATCATTATTTTTAATTGGAACATGGAGCTTAACTTGAGAAACACGTGCCACCATAAGGGTGGAATGGGACGCCCTTGGCTGACTAACTAGGAAAGCTAGTAGAGGACTACCTTACCCGATAGGGGCAAGGGCAGTAGGGGAGTAGGCGTGTAGGGAGGTTCCCGGTTTGATTTTGCTGCGATGGCGGTCAGACGGGGGATTCCTGCATTGCTCTTCCTATAAACTATAGCGGGTTTTCTAAAGCTAGTGGAACTTTGTAAAGGCCTCGTAGTGCTACTCTGCCTCGCTTTCTTAGTAGAGGTGTATGGGATTCATGACCCCTTAGCAGATGGGTAACATGACTTGTGGGTACAACATACAACCTCTGCAGAGTGTAAAACTGGTATACTAGCCGTGCTCGCGGTCATGTGCAGCTCAGGACTCTCACATGATTAAACTATGGAACTAAATTCATTTTGTCATTTGCATTGCATGGGATTTATTCTTAATTTTGTTCTATTATTTCTATTCTGGTATGGTATTTACTTACATCTAGTAATTGCTAATAAAATTTGACCAACTTATTAAAAGCCATGCTCAGCTTTAACCCCTATTGTTGATCAGCCTTAGACTTCACATGAACTCCCACCTTTGGCGAGTTCATGCAAATTATTCCCCACAACTTGGTGAGCTATGATCTTTTGTGAGCTCACACTTGCGATATATGAACCCCCCATAGGAGAAGAACAGGTGGCCCAAGAGGAGCCACACAACGAGGAGTACGACTTGATCTAGGTGGCGTCTCCCAGTCGACTTTATGGCGCCTTGGATGGACATTAGTTCGCTTTATATTTATCATTTATTTTTGTAAGACTTCTGTTGGGGGCCTTCTCCTTCCGAAGGTGATATAGCTGAGGTGCCCGATCTTTCGGCGAGTGGAGATAATTCCGATTTGGCGGAAGATGACCCTTGCGATCCGACTACGACGAGCAAGCCCGAGGCGCCAATGCAATCGCTGAACCAACTCCCTGTGGTTACCGACCTTGGTGATGCGAGATCGGCCTGATCACGAAGATCGTTTCCTGTGCGTAATCGAAGAATGAACAAAAAAAAGATGCGAGCAATCTAATCTATTACTCGATGGTGGAGTTCTGAATACACGAAGACAACGCTGATTTGCGCGTGTTCGAGAGTAGCTAAAGCTAACGTAAAACAAAACTCGAAGAACAAAGGAGGCGCAACTCCTGGATAAATAGAGAGGGGACGCAGCCCCTAGGGGCGGAACCCTAGGTTGTCCACTATGGGCCACAGTTGGGCTGGTCGTCTATTCTTCTAGGCCCTCATTCTTTAGTAGCATGACGTAGTTAAGATTTCTGGCACGGGCTCGAGTGATTGGCCCTTGATGTGGAGGTGCTGCTGGTGTAGTCGTACTCATAGTGATGTCCTCATCATCCTCCCCTTCTTGAAGTGAAGTCGTCCTCGACGGCAACTCCTCATCCTCGGCCATATATGGTTTCAAATCTGCAATATTAAAACTAGTGGAAATACCAAATTCCGCAAGCAGGTCAAGGATATAAGCATTATCATTAAACTTTGTTAGCACCTTAAAAGGACCAGCAGCACGAGGCATTAATTTAGAACGGCGCAAAGTAGGAAACCGATCCTTTCTCAAGTGCAACCAAACCATATCACCTGGCTCAAAAGTAACAAGTTTTCTTCCTTTACTACCAGCAACCAGATTTTTTGCATTAGTAGCAGCAATGTTCTGTTTCGTTTGTTCATGTATGGTAATCATTTGTTCAACATGTGCAGCTGCATCTACATGTGGGGCATTCGCAGCATTAAGTGAAATCAAATCAATAGGTGCCCTAGGGATGTAACCATAAACAATCTGGAAAGGGCACATCTTTGTAGAAGAATGTGTGGCATGATTGCAAGCAAATTCAACATGAGGCAAACAATCCTCCCAACGTCTCAAATTCTTGTCTAAAACAGCCCTAAGCATGGTAGATAAAGTTCTATTTACTATCTCAGTTTGTCCATCAGTCTGAGGGTGACAAGTAGTGCTAAACAGCAATTTAGTTCCCAATTTATTCCAAAGAGATCTCCAAAAATGGCTTAGAAACTTAGCATCACGATCAGAGACTATTGTTTTTGGAATACCATGTAAACGAATAATTTCTCTAAAGAACAATTCAGCAACAATGCTAGCACCATCAGTTTTATGACAAGGTAAAAAGTGAGCCATTTTAGAGAATCTATCAACAACCACAAAAATACTATCCCTCCCCTTCTTAGTTCTAGGCAAGCCCAAAACAAAGTCCATAGAAATATCAAGCCAAGGAGAAGAAGGGACATGGAAAGGCATATACAAACCATGGTTGCCCAAACGTGACTTAGCTTTGTGGCAAGTAGTGCAACGTGCAACAAGACGCTCAACATCACGGCGCATCCGAGGCCAAAAGAAGTGTGCGGCCAGCACCTCATGTGTCTTGTAAACGCCAAAGTGCCCCATAAGACCACCTCCATGAGCTTCCTGCAGCAACAAAAGACGAACCAAGCTTGCTAGAATACACAGCTTGTTAGCGCGGAACAAAAATCCATCCTGTATGTGAAATTTTCCCCAGGGTTTGCCATCCTTACAACGTATATAGAAATCTTTAAAATTAGCATCATCCACATATTGATCTTTCACAGTTTGCAAGCCAAAGATTCTAAATTCTAACTGTGAAAGCATGGTATATCTACGGGACAACGCATCAACAATGATGTTTTCCTTCCCGTTCTTGTGTTTAATGATGTAAGGAAAGGACTCGATGAATTCTACCCAACTAGCATGACAACGGTTTAGATTTGTTTGGGTACGAATATGTTTTAAAGCCTCATGATCAGAATGAATTATAAACTCACGAGGCCAAAGGTAGTGCTGCCATGTTTGCAAAGTGCGAACTAAAGCATAAAGTTCCTTATCATAAGTAGAATATCTCAAGCTAGCACCGCTTAATTTTTCACTAAAATAAGCAACTGGTTTTCCTTCTTGTAACAAAACAGCACCTAACCCAATACCACTAGCATCACATTCAAGTTCAAACACTTTCTGAAAGTCGGGCAATTGTAAGAGTGGAGCATGGGTTAACTTATCTTTCAAAGTGTTGAACGCCTCTTCTTGTGGGGGTTCCCAAGCAAAAGACACACCTTTCTTTGTGAGTTCATGCAAAGGAGCAGCGATGGAGCTAAAATCACGCACAAAACGGCGGTAAAATCCTACAAGTCCAAGAAAACTCCGAATTTGGGTGACCGTCGTTGGTGTAGGCTAGTCCTGAATGGCTTCAACCTTACTGCTATCCACCTCAATGCCCTGCGGAGTAACCACATAACCAAGAAATGAGACACGTTGCGTGCAAAATGTGCACTTTTCCATGTAACCAAACAAGCGAGCAGCACGCAAAGCATCAAAAACAGCACACAAATGTTCTAAATGCTCCTCTATAGACTTGCTATAAATAAGGATATCATCGAAATAAACAATAACAAACAAACCTATGAAGGCCCGTAGAACTTCGTTCATTAAACGCATAAAGGTGCTGGGAGCATTAGTTAATCCAAATGGCATCACCAACCATTCATATAAACCAAATTTCATTTTAAAAGTCGTTTTCCATTCATCACTGAGTTTCATTCTAATCTGATGGTAACCGCTACGCAAATCGACCTTAGAGAAAATAACGGCACCACTAAGCTCATCTAACATATCATCAAGGCGTGGAATAGGATGTCGATAACGAACTATGATGTTATTAATAGCACGACAATCTACGCACATACGCCATGACCCATATTTCTTTGGAACGAGTAAAATAGGAACCGAGCAAGGGCTAAGAGACTCACGAATGTAACCTTTATCAAGCAGCGTCTGCACCTGGCGCTGGATCTCCTTCGTCTCATTTGGATTTGTACGGTATGGGGCGCGGTTCGGAAGACAAGCACCGGGGATGAGATCGATCTGATGCTCAATGCCCCGGAGTGGAGGAAGACCCGGTGGTAAGTCCATAGGAAGAACATCAGCATACTCCTGCAAAAGGTTAACAACAGCAGGGGGTATATCCAAAGATGGTGCATCATCAAGCGGAACAAGCATGCGCGAGCATACAAGTGCATAACATTGCATATGAGCTTCATGGAGATCATCAAAATCAGCACGTGTAGCAAGTAAAACAGGAGAGTGCAACTTGATTTTAGATTTAATAGGTGCGGCTGATGTCGATTTGACTTGTTGTGAAGTTTTAGCAGCCCTAGTAAGATCATCTTTCAAAATTTGGTCAGGGGTCATTGGATGTATAATTATTTTCTGGCCTTTAAACATGAAAGAATAATGATTTGAACGACCATGATGTAAACTATCAGTATCATATTGCCAAGGTCGACCCAATAACAAAGAGCATGCTTCCATAGGAATAACATCGCAATCAGCATAATCAGAATAAGAACCCAGCGAAAAGGGGACATGTACCGAACGTGTTACCTTTATTTTACCACCATCATTAAGCCATTGAATGTGATACGGATGTGGGTGTGCGCGAGTGGGCAAGGATAATTTCTCTACCAAAGTTGTACTTGCCAAATTGTTGCAGCTGCCACTATCGATGATGATGTGAATCGACCGTTCTTGCACAACACCCTTGGTATGGAATAGAGTGTGTCGCTGATTTTTTCGGCCTGGGCAACCTGTGTGTGCTGAGAACACGCTGCACAACAAGACTCTCATACCTATCGGCGTTGATGGGTTCAACGTGGAATTCCTCATTTTCTGCATGGTTAGTGGCAATCATAGCATGACTAGTTTCCTCGGAATCGCTAGCTGAAGAGTACTCACCATTGTCACGTATAAGCAAGGTACGCTTGTTTGGGTAGTCCCGAATCATGCCCAAACCCTCTACAACGATGGCACTGAATATCCTGTGTACATCCTGTGGAAGAAACGGTGCCTTTGGCAGGGGGCGCCGCTGGCTTGGCCGTCCCTGTGCGCGGTGTAGTGCTAGGCGTAGAAGGTGCAGGGCTGGAAGGAGTTGAGCTGTGTGTCGAACCCCGGCCTGCAAAAGAGTTAGTATATGTCTTTGATCGTTGTCCCTACACTTCACATTCAGCTTTGCAAGCATATTCAAACAATGTGGTTACATCAAAATAATCCTTATAATCAAGTATATCCTGAATTTCCCTGTTCAACCCACCACGAAAACGCGCCATAGCAGCGTCATCCGACTCAACCAAACCAGAACGAAGCATACCCTTTTGTAACTCCTGGTAATATTCCTAAACAGATTGTGAACCTTGTTGAAAACGCTGCATTTTGTTAAGCAAATCACGGGCATAATAGGAAGGAACAAATCTGTGGCGCATGGCAGTTTTTAATTGGGTCCAAGTAGTGACACTGTTAATGGGAAGTTTTTGTTTATACTCATGCCACCAAATTAAAGCAAAATCAGTAAATTCACTAATGGCAGCCTTCACTTGGCTATTAGCAGGAATATCATGGCATGAAAATTTTTGTTCTACCTCCAATTCCTAATCAAGATATGCAGCAGGATCATATTTACCATTAAAAGATGGAATTTTAAATTTAATCTTAGCAAATAAGTCATTAGGGGGATGACGAACCACACGGCGTGCACGACCACGATGATCTCCATCTTCCTGCTCAGTGTCACCACCGTAGTCCTGCTCCATCCTTCTGGTCAACGCATCAAGGCATGCCAGGATGGTGTCGAGTGTGGTGCGAGTCGCCGTTTGAGCAAGGTCAAGCTGGTTGAAACGCGCGGTCGTCGAAGTGACCGTTGAATCAAGCCGTTCATGCATCATCCTAATGTCAGCAGCAAGTCCATCAACCTGTCCCCTTACTTCCTGCAACTGGTCATCCACCGTGTCGTGTGCTCCTGCCATAGTTAGCGCAAACACCAAAACACCAAAAGGAGAAAAACCGATGACAACAGGGGAATGGTGGTGACAACTCGCTCAATGGAATGCTGTTATCAAGTTCTTATCCGTTCTTACCAAGCCACAGTGGTGAACTGCAACCAACAGGTGGAACCGGTGAAAGATTGGATGAGCGATTGCCTGGAGAAACAGAAACCTGCTCATCGTAGAAATATGTGGAGTTTTGGGTAGGCTGCACTCAAGTCAAGGATTAGCACGATCAAACAATAATGAAAAGTTGAATTATAGTGCAAAACACGAAATTATATTGCTGTCCACAAGTGCAAAGGATGGATGGAACTAGCAGAATGGCAGTACCGTAAATATTGTACTAGCGAGGCCAAAAAGGCACTAGTAGGAATCATAGTTGATTTTGTTTTTCTTTTTTGTATGATTTTTTTGATATTTTTCTCGGCACAAGAAGCAACAAAATAGGAGCTACACCAAGTTTCACCTAAAACAGAGATCAGATGTGGTCTACAGAAAAGAGCAAGTTCTCTGAAAAGCGTGCAAGAACTTTAACGAATTTTTTTCTTTATTTTCCCGAATTTTTTGACAATTTTATCGAAACCTTTGGCTGGCCTCAGAATGGTGTCAACAAGCTCCTATAAAAATTTCAGATTTTTTGAACAACCGAGCGAAAAGTTATGCCCGGTTTAAGGAAGGTAGCTCAAGTTATGGTTAAAACGACCGAGATCAGACAACCGCTTTGTTTCCTTTCCCTATTTTTTTGTTTGTTCTCTGGTTCTATCCTTTCTCTTTCTTTTTCTTTTTTTCTTTTTTTTGTTTCTGTTTTTTTACGTAACCGAAGGAGAAAAACAAGTGTTGGGGACTTGTTCTCAAATGCTATGAATTAAGAACAAGGCAACACACAATGTTAAATATCAAAGCCCTTCGTCCTTCGAAACATTATTTGTCCTTGGATATAATGAATTTCGGACGAAGGTTATGAAGGTAATACCTTCATAATCATAATAAAAGATAAGAAAAGATTTATTCATAAAATACGGAAAATAACATAATTACTTTAAACATTATTATTAATTTTTTCTATTCATTTTACTTATATAAACGATGACAAATTACAAATGTACCTTCAGCTTGAAGGAAAGTAAGGGTATAAGCGTGATGCCAATGCCAAGTCAGCGTGAAGAGTACAGGAGTACTGTTCATTTATTTATAGGCACGGGACGCAGCCCATGTAAAATTACATTAATGCCCTTTGCTTTTATCAATAACTCTACAGTAATTCTTCGAGGTCTAACTTGGCTTTTCATCTTTAAGTCGGTTCCCCTTTTCTGCTGTCATGCCGAAGCCTTGCACGTAGCTTCGTGATCGCTTCATCCTTCATCACGATCGTCTTCCATTTCAGTCAAGCTTCGTCTTGACCATGCTTTTGTATACCTGCAACCTGATTCCGAAGACACCTGCTCGCATAATTGGAAAACATTGTCAAATTATGTTTTTGAGGACCTTCGGAAGCCAAAGGCCCCCAACAGTAGCCCCTCACAATATTAATTTGCTGTAATGATAAATTCATATTGCGATATGGACGAAGGCCTTAAGCCGAAGGTCCGAAAAAACACCTTCTCTTTGCTAGAATAGCAACAGTCTTTGACAAGCGGGACCCTCCAGTTTTCAACGCTCTGGTTGTATAAATAAGAGCTCATCCCGAGTTTATTTGGCACGCTCTCTTGCCAACTGCTTTTACTCACCCAGCTATTAGCCTGCGCGCAGCAACACTTTCTTGGCCTTTTGGATTTTTAAGCTTCGGTTTCGAGAGCACTTTCTCAGCGTTTTCAAGGATGTCTAAGGATAAAAAAGCTGTTAGTGATTCGAAGCTAAGTCTTTCTGAGGAGATGCATCTAGGCTTTCTTCAATCAATGTCGAAGACTAATACAGAGAAGATTACTAAAGAAATTTTGGAGGTTTTGTCTGAAGATACTGGTGACAGTGACAGTTATGATGTAGAAAGTGGGGGCGAAGACTCCGAAGATCGACCGTGGCGACCGAGTCACGCAGTCTTCGGCAAATCGAGCATTAAGCAGAGTCATCTTGATACCATGAAAGGAAGGTATTTTTGAGACATGTCTATTGTGAGGGCGGATATTGGGGAGAAAACTGTGCCTACTCCTGAAGAAAATGAAGTCGTGGTATTCTGAAGCTTCTTGAAAGCTGGACTACAATTTCCTTTAAGCAGTTTTGTTGTAGAAGTACTGAAGGTATTTTGAAGTCTACCTTCACCAACTCACTCCTGAATCAATCATAAGGATGGGCATCTTTGTCTGGGCCGTGAGGAGCCAAGGTTTGGAACCAAATGCTAAAAGTTTTTGCAACATACATGAGTTGTTGTACGAGACGAAACCTTGGGGCAAAGAGCAGTATCACAACAATTTTGGCTGCTACAGCTTCGGCGCCCGATCTGGGTCAAGTTGCCCCGTGCCAACCTTTCAGGAAAAGATGGCCTGGCAACTGGATGACAGAATGGTTTTATGTGAAGAATGATTTAAAGATCCGAGAAGATATTAAAGGTATCATTATGTGCCCTATTTGGCAACGCTTCGGCCTTCGGAGGCCGAAGGTTGTGATGGATGAAACAGCCGAAGAATGCCAAAGAGCCTTCAGCGCAGTGTGCTCTTTTATTGGGACAAGGGATTTAATGCAAGAACATATTGCCTTCAGAGTATGGCCACTTGCAGACAACTGGGAAATGCCGCAGGAAACCGTTAAAGAACCTGACGAAGGTGGGCTAGTCAGGCTAAAATACACATTCAAGTACGGAGATAAATTCGTTGAGCCAGATGATGACTGGCTAAAAAGCATTGAGACTGTAAGTGATGAACTGCTTGGGGTATATTCAAAGGCCGAAAATACTGCATTATCAGCAGCCTTCGGAGGCCGAAAGAAGAAGAGGCTGAACTGAGTATTTGACGCAATTGGGTTTGTCTACCCCGACTACCATTATCCAGTGCAGGGTCAAAAAAGAAAGAATACTTCCACTGCGAAGGAAACTACTTCAGCTGCTCCTAGTGAGCCGGCACCGAAGAGGAAAAGGGTAAAGGTTCTCACACACCGGCCACGTTATATTGAACTGGCCACAGTGCCTGAGTTCGCCGGTGAGACCTCTTCGGCCACCGAAGCTAAAGAATCAACTCTGCTGTCAGAAATCGAAGAGTTGGCCGAAGTGCCAGCAACAGAAAAGATGGAAGAACCAAGGACTGAAGAAGCAAAAACATTAGAAGTTTTAAGTCCTTTAGCAAAGATTGAGACAGGAAAAAGCCAAAAGGGTCCAACAGTGACCCCGAAAAGAAAAAGGATGGTTAATGTGTTAGATGTTTTGGAGACAATTAAATCTTCAAGCATAACTCCAAAGAAAACTGTTGAAACTTCTGAAGTGTCTACTGAAGCCTTTGTTGCTGAAGCTTCGAAGCAACAATTTGAAACTGAAGCTGGGCCTTCAGAGCCCACCAAGGTAAAACCTTTGGAAACCGAAGAAATGAAAATTACAAAGGCAGCCGAAAAAATAAAAATGTCAGAGCCAATTTTGGTTGAATAAATTGACACTGCTGCCCCCGAAGCACCTTCCAAAATATACGATTATATTGTGCGACACGCTTTCAGGAAGAAATTATCCGAAGAAGAGATTTTTGAAGCTAATCACTATGCCAGAGAATTGAAATATCCGAAGGGGGCACTAGTGTTCAATGGGACAGACGAAGATGACTTCCTATACTGCCTCCCAGACAACAAAGAATTATCCGTCTGCCGGGAGATGGCTAGAAGCATGGGGTTTCCGAAGCTTGAAGCTGGACTCTGCGCTATGACGAAGGACGATCTTGCGGATAGCCTTGCATATAATAGTCTGAAGGTGTGAGAATTGTATATTTGAAAATTTACAATTTTTGAATCATTCTTTTATTCTTATAGTAATTCTTTTTTCATATAGGGTTTAATACTGAGCAACGCTTTGAGAGCGCAAAAGAATGCTGAAGACAAAAGCTATAATATTGCTTTCAACAACCTACGAGCAGAGGTTATCAAGCTGAGGAACGAAGCTTTGGAAAAAGATAAAATTCTGCTTACACTAGTGGATAAAATAAAGGAAGACGAAGCTACCTCTAAGGCTCAAGCTGAAGCCCAAAAACGCGAAATTCAGGATCTTCAGAAACAACTGGCCAGGGCTAAAGAAGAACGCATACTAGAAGAAACAAAACGAGAACTTAGTGATCAATGGGCAAATCATTTGGAAATAAATGTTGAAGAGCTTCGTGCTTCCAAGAAAAGATACTATAATAAATCCATAGAGTGTGTTAAGAAGATAAAATCCAGCTTCGCCAGCGTTGGCGCATTCTCTAGCGAAGAGAATTTCACAAGGGGGGATCCAGAGGCCCGATTGAATGGATCAGTCACGAAGCTGAGGCCTTCGAAGAAATCTTGAATAGCCGTGGAGACATATGTGCTTTTTCAGGCGCCAGGGGGTTTGCTACTGTTTTGGAAAGAAAAGGCTGTAATCATGTGAAATCTTTAGCACAAACCGAAACCGCCTTGTCTTCCGAAGACATAAAGGACCCCTCGGCCGAATCAAGCCTGGTTGGTGGAAAATTTTTCACCGACATTTGGGACAATGGCGGCCGAGAAATGGCTCAAGAAATCATTCAAAGAAGCGAAAAAGGCATCCATGATGCTAGGAAGATAGCAGAGGCTGCTGAGAAAGGCGCAGAGCCCGAAGGGCAAATAGGTATTAACTAGTGGTTTTTACTCTGTTGTAATTTTTGATTCCAGACTTTGTTCGCGGATTGTAATAGTGATATAGCCGTATCTTCTCCTCCCTCAGAACCTGCTGAGGCATCTCCGGGCCCCCACCCAAGGGGGATAATGAAATTAGAAA
The DNA here is from genome assembly GCA_029449295.1 of Zea luxurians. Classification (NCBI taxonomy): domain Eukaryota; kingdom Viridiplantae; phylum Streptophyta; class Magnoliopsida; order Poales; family Poaceae; genus Zea; species Zea luxurians. The sequence continues at coordinate 1,775,309 of JAOPSE010000005.1, read as the reverse complement.
AATGGCTGAAGCCATCATGGATAAGGTTGTCGATCAGCTACTGAACGAAGCTGCATAAATAGTTCTTAAGGAGGATTAGATGCTATTGTGAAAATATTTGGAATGTAACATGTGTAATGCATTGTAACTTTGAATGTAATATATAATCTATTTATAGTTCAATTCTTTACGATGCATGAAATTTTGCATACATACCGTTTTTTGAGCCTTCGGTGAAAAAACACCTTCCCTTCTTTTCATGCTTCGTGAAGAAAATCTTTTATATATCATAAGAATTTCCATACTTCTCTGATGAGGAATATCCAAGCTTCGTGGAATATTCTCCGAAGCTATAAAAAAGTTTTATGTTGCCTCTCTAATGAAGCTACACTTCTTCTCAATTTATCTTGTGCCTTAGCACGATTTTCTCTTTTTCAAAACATTCTCCGAAGATCAATAATGTATCCCCTTCTTGTTCAACATGCAATATGCTGTATGATGCTTATGTTATGCAAAATGATGTGATGATGTTATGTTATGCAAAATGAAATTTGTGCTGAAAATACACACATCTCTGCAATAAAGCACACAATCTTTTTATATCAGCGCTGACTTTTCGCTGTAAGCCTCCCTTAGGAGCTTCTTCGCCTTTTACTTTCAGCAGAATCAGCGTTTATTTTTCACTGTAAGCTTCCCTTTGGAGCTTCTTCGCCTTTTACTTTCGGCGGAATCAGCGTTTATTTTTCGCTGTAAGCCTCCCTTAGGAGCTTCTTCGCCTTTTACTTTCGGCGGAATCAGTGCTGACTTTTCGCTGTAGGCTCAGAAAACTTACACTACGCTCCCTTAGGAACGACTTTTTACTGCTTCGAATAAATTGCACTGTGTCCCTTAGAACAAATTTTTGATAATACAAAGGTCCTTCATGTCACCATAAATTCGTATGCTTCGGCAACTCAAGCCTATGGAGAAGACATATTTTCATTATGGCAAAAGGCGAAATTGTTACAAGAAATTGAAAAACGATAAAAGACACTTAGACTTCCCATAATTGTTCCTTATTAACAAAAAAGTAATACTGAATGTAAAAATGCGAAAAAACTGCTGTCGAGGTAGGATATTTGTCAGTAAATGTGCTTCGACTCTGGCACAGTGCTATTGACTGTGCGAGCTTCGGACTCCTCTCTGAAGTCCCTCTAAAGGTGAGTGTGCTGACTCCCTTCTGGCTGCTGTCCTCGCTGCGTTGGTGGTGGCGGTGGAGGCTGTTGCCAAGTTGCTTGGGGTTGACTTGCCGAAGCAACAGAAGCTGCAGAGTGATTGCCTACATATTCTGGGATGTAAGGCGAATGGTACGAAGCAGTGTGCATGACCTGCTTCGGCTGACTCTGTTGTGCTGCAGCTTCTGCTATCTCCTTTTGCTTCTGGATGGTGACGTGGCACATCCTGGTGGTATGGCCCTTGTCTTCACCACAGAATAGACAGTAAATTCTTCTTGGCTGATCCCCAAATCTTCCCCCGAAGCCCCTGGCGCCTCTGCCCCTTGGCGCTGGCGGCCGAACAGAGCTTTGCTGTTGTCCCGAAGCTTGCGAAGAGAATTTTGGCTTTTGCTGTTGGCTCCCTCTATCATCACTTTGAGTGGAGTTATGAATTGACCCTACATGCCTCGTATGAAATCTTCCTCCGAAGCCCCTGGTCATTTCAGAGAACCTAAATGCCTCCTCCCTTCTTTGACGGAAGTCATTGTTGGCCCGGATGTACTCGTCCATCTTCTGGAGCAGCTTCTCCAAAGTTTGTGGTGGCTTCCTGGCAAAGTATTGCGCTGAAGGTCCCGGCCGAAGTCCCTTAATCATGGCCTCAATGACAATTTCATTGGGCACTGTTGGCGCTTGTGCCCTCAGACGCAGAAACCTTCAGACATACGCCTGGAGGTATTCTTCGTGGTCCTGGGTACACTGGAATAAAGCTTGAGCAGTAACTGGCTTCGTCTGAAACCCTTGGAAGCTGGTTATCAACATATCCTTCAGCTTCTGCCAAGAGGTGATTGTCCCTGGCCGGAGAGAGGAGTACCAGGTCTGAGCGACACTCTTGACGGCCATGACAAAAGACTTTGCCATGACTGCAGTATTGCCACCATACGAAGATATAGTTGCTTCATAGCTCATCAAGAACTGCTTCGGGTCTGTATGACCGTCGTACATGGGGAGCTGGGGTGGCTTGTAAGACAGGGGCCATGGTGTAGCCTGCAATTCTGTTGATAGAGGAGAAGCATCATTGAAAGCAAAATTTCCATGATGGAAATCTTCATCCCAGTCGTCCTCGTTGTAGAAGCCTTCCTGATGAAGCTCTCAGCGCGGAGGCCTTCGGTTCTGGTCATCTTGAACAAGATGACGAACCTCTTCGGAAGCTTCATCTATCTGTCTCTGAAGGTCAGCTAAACGAGCCATCTTCTCCTTCTTTCATTCCACCTGTTGCTGAAGGATCTCTAGGTTTTGGATCTCCTGATCCAAGTCGTCTTCTGGAGGCGTTGGACTAGCAGCCTTCCTCTTCTGGCTTTGGGCCTCCCTAAGAGAAAGGACGTCTTGATTGGGGTCCAACGGCTGCAGAGTAGCAGCCCCTGTCGCTGAAGCTTTTTTCGGCGGCATGACGAAGGTGATGCTTGCCAAAGGTGTTCAGAGCTCAAGAAATGGAAGTGAGTTCACCGGAGGTGGGCGCCAATGTTGGAGACTTGTTCTCAAATGCTATGAATTAAGAACAAGGCAACACACAATGTTAAATATCAAAGCCCTTCGTCCTTCGAAACATTATTTCCCCTTGGATATAATGAATTTCGGACGAAGGTTATGAAGGTCATACCTTCATAATCATAATAAAAGATAAGAAAAGATTTATGCATAAAATACGGAAAATAACATAATTACTTTAAACATTATTATTAATTTATTTCTATTCATTTTACTTATATAAACGATGACAAATTACAAATGTACCTTCGGCTTGAAGGAAAGTAAGGGTACAAGCATGATGCCAATGCCAAGTCAGCGTGAACAGTACAGGAGTACTGTTCATTTATTTATAGGCACGGGACGCAGCCCATGTAAAATTACATTAATGCCCTTTGCTTTTATCAATAACTCTATAGTAATTCTTCGAGGTCTAACTTGGCTTTTCATCTTTAAGTTGGTTCCCCTTTTCTGCTGTCATGCCGAAGCCTTGCACGTAGCTTCGTGATCGCTTCATCCTTCGTCACGATCGTCTTCCATTTCAGTCAAGCTTCGTCTTGACCATGCTTTTGTATACCTGCAACCTGATTCCGAAGACACCTGCTTGCATACTTGGAAAACATTGTCAAATTATGTTTTTGAGGACCTTCGGAAGCCGAAGGCCCCCAACAACAAGGAAGCGGCGTTGACTCGGTTTATGGCGTGATCAAACGGGAGATGGTGGCGGCACGCTAGGGTTTGAATGGTGGAAGAAAGAAGGATGGTGAAAAAAAACACAATGCAACCATCAACAAATGACGCGCAAGTATACAAATTCAACTATGCAGATTATTGAAAGAAAGTGTGAGGCTCAAAAGGGTGCTGGGATAAGGTCTAACCTCAATTTTTATGTGGTTTTGTGGACTGTAGGAGAAAAAAACACTCGATAAACTCACCGATCAACCTGGAAATCTGATACCACTTGATATAGCTGAGGTGCCCGATCTTTCGGCGAGTGGAGATAATTTTGATTTGGCGGAAGATGACCCTTGCGATCCGACTACGACGAGCAAGCCCGAGGCGCCAATGCAATCGCTGAACCAACTCCCTGTGGTTACCGACCTTGGTGATGCGAGATCGGCCTGATCACGAAGATCGTTTCCTGTGCGCAATCGAAGAACGAACAAGAAAAAGATGCGAGCAATCTAATCTATTACTCGAGGGTGGAGTTCTGAATACACGAAGACAGCGCTGATTTGCGAGTGTTCGAGAGTAGCTAAAGCTAACGTAAAACAAAACTCAAAGAACAAAGGAGGCGTAGCTCCTGGATAAATAGAGAGGGGGCGCAGCCCCTAGGGGCGGCCAACCCTAGGTCGTCCACTATGGGCCACAGTTGGGCTGGTCATCTATTCTTCTGGGCCCTCATTCTTCAGTAGCATGACATAGTTAAGATCTCTAGCACGGGCCCGAGTGATTGGCCCCTGATGTGGAGGTGTTGCTGCTGTAGTCGTACTCATAGTGATGTCCTCATCAGAATGTCCTCAAAAACATAATTAACCATTTGTTTTCAGCATAAGCTATTACAAGAAGCTTCGTATTCAGGAGATAAACACATAAGAGTAAATGCCGAAGCTATCACCAGGTGAAAAAGCTTGGGCTCGTAACGAAGCGGAGGAATAATGACGATGACCGAAGGACGAAAAGACTACTTAGTCCTTTATAACTTGTATTATGATCATGTGTAAACATTGAGGACATAAATGTACTTTTACTCGGGCTGCGTCTCGTGCCTATAAATAGATGAACAGTAGCACCGTAATGTTCACGTGGATTGTATTCACTTTCTCGCATCCTCGCCTTCGAGCAAGTCGAAGGTATCAATTTAATATTAACATCGTTGATATTCATATATGTTTTATGGAATGCAAGAATAGATGAATTATTAATATATAATTATCATAGTTGTTCCTTCGCATTCCTATCCTTATATTGACATGATGAAGGTATGCCCTTCTTGACCTTCTTCTGAGAAGCATTACACCCTTAAGGAAATAATGCTTCGGAGGACGAAGGTCCTTAATGATTAACAATTGTGTTGCCTTGTTCTTGACTCACAACATTTGAGAACAAGTGAACAACATTGGCGCCCACCTCCAGTGAACTTATTTCCACAACCTTCGGCAAGCATTCACCTTTGATATGCCGCCGAAGAGGGCAACGGTGCTAGGGCCTGCCCTGCAGCCACTAGACACAAATCACGATGCACTCTCCCTGCGAGAGGTTGGGAGCCAAAAGAGGAAGGCCACCAGCCTGACTCTTCAAGAAGAGCAGCTTGACCAGGAGATCAGGGATTTAGAAGCAATCCATCAGCAAGTACAAAGAAAAAAAAGGAGAAAATGCTCCGGCTGGCTGATCTTCAGAAGAAGATTGACGATATAGCTGAGGAGATGTGTCATCTTACTCAAGATGACCAGGAACGAAGGCCTCAGCACAGGGAGCTTTGTTAGGAGAGCCCATTCAATGAAGACGAATGGTACGACGACTTTCATCATGGTAACTTTACTTTTGATGATGCTTCTCCTCTGGCAGCAGAATTGCAGGCTACCCCATGGCCACAATCCTACAAGCCACCTTAGTTGCCCATGTATGATGGACATTTGGATCCAAAGCAATTTCTGATGAGCTACGAGGCAACAATATCCTCGTATGGGGGCAACATTGCTGTCATGGCAAAGTCCTTCGTCATGGCAGTCAGAAGCGTGGCCCAGACATGGTATTCCTCCCTTCGGCCAGGGATAATCACATCATGGTAGAAGCTCAAGGACATGATAGTCACTAGCTTCCAGGGCTTTTAGACGAAGCCAGTCACTGCTCAAGCCTTATTTCAATGCACACAAGACCATGACGAGTACCTACAAGCTGTCCGAAGGTTCCTGTGTTTGAGAGCTCAAGCGCCTATAGTCCCCAATGAAATTGTTATTGAGGCCATGATCAAGGGGCTTCGGCCAGGACTACAACCCAATATTTTGCAAGGAAGCCACCATAGACCTTGGAAAAACTCCTTTAGAAGATGGATGAGTACATCCGGGCTGATAATGACTTCTGCCAAAGAAGGGAGGAAGCATATAGGTTTTCTGAAATGACCAAAGGCTTCGGAGGAAGACTTCATCCCAGGCATGTTAGGTCAATCCATAATTCCAGTGCCAACGATGAAAGGGCCAACAATGCTCAGAGCAGCCATCATAGCTCACAGTCTTCGGGCATGCAACATACTTCTTACAGACCACCAGCTCCGAGAGGCAGGGGAGGAAGAAGCTTCAGTGGAGGAAGGTTCAGCAATAAACCCAGGAAGTTGTTCTGCCTTTTCTGTGGCGAGGACAAGGGTCACACAACGAGGACGTGCCAGGTCACGATCCAAAAGCAAAAGGAAATTGCTGAAGCTGAGGCGCGACAGAATCAACCGAAGAAGGTCCTCCTTACTGCTTCGTGCTACTCTCCATACATCCCAGAATACGTAGGCAATCAATAGCTTACGGCTTCTGTAGCTTCAGTAAGTCACTCTCAAGCTTCTTGGGCTCAATTACCACCGCCCCCACCAATGGCGCCCGCCCCAAGTCATGATCAGTAGCCAGAAGGGCACGTTCGGCCTCAACAACAACGTGACCTTTGGGAGCACTCTAAAGCTCACACAGTTAATAGCACTGTGCCCGAATCTAGGCATATCTATTGAAGATGACACAAAGTTTTGGCCAAAAGAAAGCTCTGATTTGTTCTATTCCTACTATTTTTTGCTTTTACATCTCTGTTGCAAAAAAACAACACAGGAAGGTTTAACCTTCAACTCGATGTAATAAACCTGTGGTTACACCATCGAGTGTGACAAAACCAAGTTTCGAAGCTCCAAAGACGTTCCTAAGGGAGTGCAGAGTATGTTCCGAAGCTCCAAAGACGTTCCTAAGGGAGCGTAGAGTAAGTTATGAAGCTCAAAAGTCGTTCCTAAGGGAATACAGAGCTAAGATGCCACCTAAATAAAAGGTGAAGAAGCTCCAAAGTCGTTCCTAAGGGAATGCAAAGCTTAAATGTCACCTAAGTAAAAGGTGAAGAAGCTCCAAAGTTGTTCCTAAGGGGATGCAGAGCTTAGCTCCAAAGTCGTTCCTAAGGGGATGCAGAGCTGAAATACCAACTAAGTAAAAGGTGAAGAGACTCCAAAGTCGTTCCTAAGGGGATGTAGAGTCTGGGTGTGTATTCGCGTAGGTTTTTACCTTCGACATAAACATCATTTCGCATCATACTATCATATCATATCGCATCGCATCGCATCATACATCATTTTGCATCAGCAAAAAGTCGTGGAGAAGAAGGAAAATTGCTCCTTTGTAAGTACTTGTCGGATCATGAAAGAATGTGCTGTAGCACAACATATGCCTTCGGTAGATATATTGTACTACACGAAGCTAACCTTCGTCAACAGTGGCATCAGAAAAATTATCTTCTTTGCGAAGCATGAAAAGAAGGGAAGGTGTTTTTTCGCCAAAGGCTCAAAAACGGTACGTACATAGATTTCATACATCGCAAAGAGATACATTACATTAATGTACATACAAATACTTGATGTTTGTTTTTAACACAATGCGACAACCATACACAAGCATTACATTTTCAAGCATGCAAAAATTTAATCTTCCTTTAGAACTTTTTCAGCAGCTTCGTGTAATAATCTATCGATGACTTCGTCAACGACTTTGTTAGCAATCTTCATTATATCCAAAGCTTCTTTGATAGCTGGGTCAGCTTCGGGATTGTACGGCTCCGTGGTGGTGAAAGGCCAGCTGCAATAAAAAAATATGTTGGTGAATTTTGAAGCTAGAAACGAACAACGATGCAAAACCTTAAATAAAAATACCTATAATCCTGGCGCGTTCAGCAGCTTCTTCAACTCGTTTAGCCTCTTCTCGGGCATCGTGAGATTTTCTCTCATTCTTTTTAATGGCTTCACCAGCCATCTCACGACCGCCCTTCATCCAAACATCAGAGTAAAACCTCCCGCCTAGCAAAGAGGCTTCGGTCGAGGGCTCCTTGGTGTAATCTGCTGAGAAAAATAGATTCTGGCTGGGATGCGGCCTTAACATGTTCACAACCGGTCTTGTCTAAAATTGTCGCGACCCCTCGTGCACCGGCGAAAGCGCAGAAATCCCCATGATCACTGATTATTTCATCAAAAGCTTCGGCCTCTTCACCGATCCACAGGATAACCCCTTCGGGATAACCACGAATAAATTTCTGTTCCAAAGATGTCACAGCCGGTTTTAGAAGGCAAACCGAATGTGAACCATGTATGTGCCCGGATCAGCAATTCACGTACACAACAGTTACATAACTGGACATCATCACACATTACTCAAATAATAACATAAAAATAGTAATAGTCGATTACATCATGATGTCCGAGACATCCACATAGTCATTAACAGTTATCAAAGTGCGGAAAAGAAACATAGATACACACGGCCTTCACAGGCAGCCGACTAGGGGTTTGTCGCTAACCCACGCCTAGAACTCATCGTACTCTTGGAACTCCTGGAAGTCTTCCTCCACGACTTCATCTTCTCCTGAGCAGTGGTTGCAACGTGGACAACCGAGGAGGGTTTGGTGTGTAAAGCAAGGGTGAGTACACATCAACATACTCAGCAATTGTCCCGTTTGGCTGTAGTGGACTAGCTTTATGTGGGGTTAAAGTCCAGCGGTTACTTTTAGTTGGTCATGTTATTATTACTAGTAGAGAGTCAGGTTTTAGCATTAACCCTAGTTGTTAACCCAAAAGTACCCTTTCCAAAAGGAAAGAATACCAGAAACATTACCATAAGCATAATCATAACCATCATCCTCGTCAACACCTGTAAACCAACCATCTTTGATCAAAGTATCTCTAATCAATGGAGCTCCCTTGGCCACTCATAACCGCGAGCATGGCTGATATATCAGTTTCTTAACACTCTGCAGAGGTTGCGCACTTTACCCACAAGTCGTGATTCCCTTTTGCCTCGGGCTGATCAAACCCTTAAACACTACCATGGTGAACAGGCAGGGTTTCACTACGTAGCCTTTACAAAGATTCCCTGAGGCTGTAGCCGCCCATTAGGTTTCCTAAATGTACCGCACTCCTCCCCAATGGGCAATCCACCCTCGGTAGAGCGAGCCACATACACTGAGCCCCATTGACGGCACGACGGCGAAGCGAACTACACCTCAGTTCCTCTAATTATTCAGCTAAGGGCGTCCCATACCACCCTCATGGTTGCACTGTTTTCCCAGGTGGTCATCCAACGAACCAGTCCCTACGCGGAGGCACTCGAGAAACCGCTCGAGTCCCCTTAAATGTCACAGTATCATCATCATAATCAAAAGGGAAACATTGTATCATAAATAATCTCATCATGTTCATTGATTAATGTGTAGCACCAGCATAAAGCTAAACCAAAATAACCCAACCCAAATAGGTAAACAAGGACAAGATAAACAAAATCTAGTCAACCCTTAGGTATAAATTGTGTAAATGCGGGGTGTAACACCCCTGGTGTTACTATTACCAAAACATGAGCATAACATCATGAGCATCAGCATATCATGTGATTGTTACACTTAGAATGCATTCACTAGGCAAAAAAATTCAAACAAGTTGTATTGATATGACTGGTCATCGGTAAAACCCTAGGGTAGGGTACTTAACCCTAAACTGAGCTTAGGGTGTCAATAAAGCCCAAATGAGAGAAAACTTCAAAACTCATGAGAAATAATCATAAGATATCACCTTTAATGAGATTTGATAGCACCCAAACCCTAGAAGTGCCAGAAACCCTAAATAGACCCCTGGAAAACCCTGGATTGAAACCTCAGGGGGTTTTATGTAAATGTTGCACACTTTTGGACCTAAGTGCAAAAACCAAGGGATTAGGGTACCTTAAGTCATATGGTTCACATATTTGAAGATTTGCAAATAAAACCATGTGAATTGGGCTTATTTGCAAAAAAACCACCCCATTCATCTCATATGGCTAAGTCTGAAAACAGTTGAACAAGGCTGACTTTGGAGCTCTGTAGTTTTAAAAATACAAAGAATTTGTCTAGGGTCAACACATCAAAGGTCTAGAGCTACTATAGGAGTACAACTTTGCTTAAGGGATTAAGCATTGTGTTATACAAAAAGATGGAGATAATTGGCCCTAAAGTTTAGCGGTCAGATAATACAGAAACTGAATATGGATTGTCAGTGAGTTTTGAAAAACTTTAGGCTTGATTCATGCTCCAAGGAGTAAGCAACTGAGCATGATCTCTGCAGCAGAATTGTAGTTTGTATATAGGGCTACAAGTTTGCTACAAGCCGATTAGCAAGTTGTCATGCAAAAATTCAAGAACAATGCCTCTAAAGATCCTCTATCAGACCAACTGAATGACCTCGTGATGGTACAGTGCACTGAAATATCCCAGGGTTCAGTCCCCCTCGCCGCCGGTGATCTGCACGTCCGGATTTGCGCCGGTCGCCGTGGTTCGTGCCGGGCACGCTGTGGATATTCACGAGGAGGTAAAGGATCTCACGGGGGAAGCAAATATGGTCGCAGGGGAAGCTTATCACCGTGCCTGTAGCCGTTGCGACGTGGCCGGACCGCCAGTGTCGTCGTGGACACTCCGGCGACCTCAATTATGCCACGCCGTGACTCTTCACTACGCGGTAGTAACCGTGGCACACTTAGGCTTACCCTCTCCGAACCACTGCACCGGTGAACACCACGATTGCGCCACCAGTGATCTTCTTCCTCTCCGACCACTAGCGTGCCATTCCAAAATTGAAGGTCACCGCTCTTGAACACTATAAATTAAGCACACCGCTAGCTTCATTAGGTAAATTAAGCACCCGCTTCTGCCTCCGATTAGCCACCATAGCTCTCTAATTTCTCTTTTTCCCCAAATCTGTTTTCCGCCACCGTGAAAGAACCCTCGCCGTGGCTAGCTTGTTCTAGGTCTGTTCGTGTTCTCTGCTCTCCCGTTTCAGTGTCCTTTGGTTCTCCTGATGCTCCTCGATCCATTCAATTGAGCTAGACTACCCAAGATCACTGGGAACACTTTTGTTCATCCATTGTCTGCGCTGTCTCCGTGAACCGGACGATTTAGAGATCTGCTAGTGAAATTGATTGAGGGGAAACGCTTGTTAGGTGTTGAATTAGGTCTCAGCCAAATTAGAGCACCAATCATTAAGTATCGTGGCCGGTATGAGTTTGCCGGAGCTCGGTTCTCTGCCGCTCCCTGTCGTGGACCTCGGGGTGTGAAGGAATAGAAGCGCGTGGGTTTATTTGCAAGTGTTAGTGACCCATTAAAAACCAGCCGAGGACTCCTTCTCAGATGTTTGAACCGATAGGGGCTTTTGCGCAAAGTTCACCGCGCGGTCGCGGGTGCGTCCCCGTATTCCGCTTAGAGTTGGGCCGGTTGGGCCAGTTTTGGCCCAACACTGTTAGAAGTTTTTCTTTTTCTTTTTCCGAGAAGCTTTAGAAATCCATAAGAAACTATAGAAAAATACTAAAAATACCAGACCAATTTTGCTAGGCTCCTGATTTTCTATAGTATTTAATAAAAATAGTTTTAGGATTTTTATTCCAAATAAGGAATTATGGAGTATTTAAAATAGCCAAAACTCATACCCCTGGAATTTTGGAAATTAATTAATAATTTCAAAAATCACCAAACTTTTTAGATAAGATTTAAATGTTATTTAGAAGCCTTGGGTAAAGTTTGGCATGATTTGGACCATGTTTGGTACCTAGAACCCAAAACCTTAGTCTTCTGCCCTATGAACTTCATTTCTGACTTCAAAAACTCTAATTTCCTGGGGTCCCGTGAAGGAAAATTGTATTCAAGACCTAAGATAATGTACTTTTATTATCTTTGCATCTCATGAGCATTACATAAGCATTCATGATTATATATGGCTATATATAGAAAACGAAGAAGAGATAGAAGTTAAAGAAGCAAGGATTACACCACCACCACCACCACCTGAAGAACCACAAGTCGGGAACTGCTTTTATTTTGACATCTATGGAGCAGAGCCTGACTCACCTATAAGACAAGGCAAGCCCCGGTGCATTTGCCACCTCTTTGCTATTTTAAAATCTTTCTCACTTGCTTGATGCATTAGGTGATAGAAGTTGTATGATAAACAAGTTGCTGCATTTCCTTCCTTGAGAATTTGATCGCCTTTCCTTGATCCCCTATTTTATATAAAGGTTTTTCTTATGCTTAGCCTTGGCTCTAGAAAAACAAAATGTTTTGTTTTGATAAAAGATGATGCTTCAAGTGGGTGGGATGTTTTCAAAATAAAACTTGATGGTGGATCCATCATGACCGTGATGGGTTCAACATCGGAAAAGATGTACCTCTGCCAGGTACCAAACTTTGGGTTTGAAATGATAAAGCTGAGACCAGGCGGGTGACTTGCACGAGAGGAGAGTCTCGGTGTAGTGTATCCGTCTGAGTCGATTAAGGACCGTCTCGATGTAGGCTTACTGATCGAGGACCTTTTAACTGGTCACATGCCTCATCATGGGTAAGCTTTGCCTCGGGCACACTAATACCAAAATAAGATAACACGCAATGGGAGTGGAGAGATGGCGAGAGTAGCGTGTACCCTCCGTGGCAAGAGGCTGGACGGTGGTGTATCTGTGCTCTCGGTTAGCGTGAACCTAATCTAGTCTTAAGAACCCCGGTGGCGAGTTGACATATGCAAGGGTTAAGTGCTACATATGTCGTATGATTGGAGATCCCCAGCTGGGTATTAATCGATTCGGATCGCCGTTACTTCTCAGACATGAAGACTTGGTCACTACCCTACACGTAGCAATCCAGTGAACAAGAAGGGTTGATAAGAAATTGGCTAGTGTAGGTCAAGTGCTTGAACTACGGTAGAAAGAACTCTAGAACTCAGGTAATGACTTAACTTGCTAATAAAATTGGACTTTTAAGGATCCACTATTAGTAAGCATTTTTGCAAACAAGAGTCTTGACTGTTGATTAAGCCTTACCTTGACTCCCTTAAGCCAGCATATCCTTGAGAGTCTTTTATTTTGATGGGTAAGACTTGCGAAAGTACACTCCGTACTCAGGGTTTTCGAACCCATGTTGTTGTAGGTGAGGAAGCAGCAATTTTTTGTTGCTTTTGTTCCAAGGTGGTGCTTAAGGAAGAAAACCAAGACTGAAGCCTCGGGAGGAAGTGTCCTCCTTTAAAAACGTTTTACCATTAACTGGGAGGGGTTTTTGCCTCCCAAGATATGTAATAATATTACTCCAGCACTCTTATATTTTACTGGTCTATAATAATACTACTATTTCTATACTTTAATCTAAAATAAAGTTGTTGTAACTGCTTTTGCATACTCGTACCTCCGATGTGTTGTAATGTCTGCGTGACGGGTGAAACGCTCTTGGGCAAGGTAAAGAATACAGATACCAAACTTGTCAAGTGATCAGGTGCACCTGCAGGGTTGTCTGAGGTCCGATGGACAAGGACAACTGTAGGTGAGCCTAATGACTTGGGAGGTTCTGTCACACGGGGAGTGAATTATAAAATGAGTACGACATAGATGAGTGGGACACTTGCCTTCACCAACTAGCTGCTGCTCAGGGTCTTCACCTGCAACTCCTTCGGACTCCGCCAACTGATCGTTATCTATACGAGTTCAAACATACATTCCACAAATTCAATATAAAAGGAACAATACATCAGACAGTAAAATACAATAAAGAAGCAGACGCTCGCCGTAGGGCTCGCACCTACGACTAAGCGAGAAAGATAAAGCAACGGTCGAGGCTACGGTCCAAGAGTGATCACGTTAAGCGATTATAGATTAAAGTACTCGTCTAAACATAATCATATTAATTTGACAATCACGCTATACTTAGAACGAAGTCATGCTATATGTTTAATTATTATAAACAATCAAAGTAGATTTAAAAGGATTGTCGTGTGGCGAAACGCACGGCGGCACACGTGAACTAATATGAAAATAAAATGAGTCGTTGCGCCGCGAAGCGCGACACAACACTTAGACTGAATTGAAAATAAAACGAATCATCGCGAGACGGAGCGTGCAACGAGACACTTGAATTAATTATGAAAATAACGTCAATCGTCGCGCGACGAAGCGCACGATAGCATACGCCACGTAAACTGAATTTAAAACGAAACGTCGCGCGACTAGACGCGCGACGCCACACATTAAATTATCTGAAATTAAGATGAACCGTCGTGCGATGAAGCACGCGACGCAGCACACTAATAAATGTGAATTTAAAATAAATCATCGCGCGACAAAGCGCGCGACGCAGCACGTTAATGAATATGAATTTAAAATAAATTGTCGCGCGACGAAGTGCGCGATGCAGCACGTCAACTAAACTAAATTTAAAATTAATTAAACCGAAATTTAAGCGTCACACACACTATGGTCGCGCGCGCCGGGGGCACGCAGGCCGCGCCGGGGGATGCGCAGGGACCGCCGGGGGCATGCAGGGGCGTGGGGAGATGCGCAGGGCCGCGGGGAGGCGCGGGCTGCAGCCGGGGAAGGGCGTGGGGCCGCGGGGACGCGCGGGGCCACAGAGGGCGCGCGGGGGAGGGGGTCGCGCGCAGGGAGCCACGGGGGCACGCGTAGGGCATCGCGGGGGAGCGACGCCGCCGGGGGCGCGCGTAGGGAGGGAGAGGGCAGAGGAGAGGGGGCTAACCTTGGGATCCCGAAGCTCTTCAACATTCTTTTGCACACTTGATTTTTCCATTTCACTTATTTCTTGCTTCGCCTTTGCAACTTCGAAATTTTCATTCATTTCTGCAAGCTTTTTCTTCAGACCTTCGACTTCAGCTTTAATTTGTGGGCTTCGGTTTGAGCACTAAGCTTGATTTCTCTAGCTTTCAGCCTATCCACTAAGGAAAACAATATTTTATCTTTCTCAAGAGCTTCATTCCTTAGTGTGATGACCTCTGACCGAAGATTTCCAAGAGCTATCTGGCAGCTCTCGTCGTATGCTTCCATTTGAGCCCTTACAACTTTACTTAGAATTAAGTCCTAATAACAAAAAATATATGTGAGAACATAAGATAGCAAGAAAACCTACAAACATAGTTTATTTTACAACAAAAGTTTGTATACCTTCAAGATATTATAAGCAAGGCTATCTGCAAGATCATCCTATGACATTGCAGATAGGCCGAGCTCAAGCTTCGGGAATCCCATGTTCCTCATCATTTCTCGGCAAACAGATATCTCTTTATTGTTCGGTAGGCAATAGAGAAAATCATCTTCATCATTGCCATTGTACACCAAGGATCCTTGTGGATACTTCAGATCCCTGGCACATTGTCTAGAATCGGCAATCTGCTCCTCCGACAATTGCTTCCCTGAAGCATGTTGCACGATAAACTCCAGCTCTTCGGCAGGTGCTTCGGGAGCAGGAGACTTAAATTCCTCAGGTACACTTTCTTTTTCCAAGGTTAGAGGAGCAGCCCCCAAAGGATATGCTTTGGTGGGAACTAAGGGTCCATCCTCAGAGGTAGCCTGCGCCATGCCAGCTTTGCTAGATTTCTTTAAGGCTTCACCCTCTGTATCAGGAGCTGAAGCAGGAGTTGGTACCTTTACAGATTCCATGATAGCGTCTAGTACACTGGCCATGCTCCTCCTCCTCGGAGTTGCTGTAGGAATCTTTGATGCCTTCGGCAGCTCCGTCTCTCGTAACGGACTTAGAGCCTTCGGTTGCTCTGTCGCTTTCTTCAGTTCTGGCGCTTCGACCGGTTATGTTCTAGCTTCGACAAGAGCGGAGCGACTTGGCTCAGATACGGAAGAAGACCCCTCAATAGGCCTTGACACTTCGGTCGTTTCAATGCGCTTGGGGCGATGTGTTAAAACCTTAATTTTCTTCAACCTCGGCGTGCTAGAAATCGCCAAAGCAGCAGTCTTTCTTTTCTTTCCTTGCTTTCGTAAAGGATAACAGTAATCTAGGTATACAAACCCGATGACATCAAATACTCTATTCAGCCTCTTTTTGCCTCGAGCTCCGAAGGCCATTGTCATAGCATCATCTTCAGCCTTCGAGTAGGCACCAAGCAATTCAACATTGGTTGCTTCAATGGCATCTAACCAGTCATCATTTGGCTCATCAAACTGGCTCCTATATTTGAACATGTACTTCAGGTAGACCAAACCACCTTGGCTAGACCCAGCAGCAGCTTCCTTCAGCATTTCCCACCCACTTGCGAGTGGCCACACTCTATAAGCAATGTGCTCCTGGACTAAATCCCTGGTGCCTATGTAAGTACATACTGTATTGAAGACCATCTGGCATGCTTTTATGTCATTCCCAAGGGCAGTGGATGGCCTCCTAATGCCGAAGCGAGACCATATAGGACCTTGAATAATTCCCTTAATATCCGCTCTTAATTCCCAAGGGCAGTGTATGTCTTTCATGAAACTTTTTTATAAACTACCACCTCGTCAGCCTCGGGCAGAGGGACATTATTTTCCCTTCCAGCCCTCACAATCGAGATATCATGGAAGTACCTTCCCCTCATTGCATCAATTTGCCCTTGCTTGATAGTTGATCTCCCGAAGACAACATGGCTTGGTCTCCAGGGCCAATCTTCGGTATCTTCATTCCCGCTTTCTAAATCAAAACTTTCACTATCACTGGAATCCTCGGATATCCGAGCTAACATCTCATGTGCAATCTTCTCTGCATTGGTTTTTTCCATAGCTTTGTAAAACCCGGATAGTGCCGGATCAATATTCTTCTTCTCATCAGCCATTAAATCGATGGTTGTTGAAATGTCGAAGCTAAAAATACAATCAAACTCGACAAAGTAAGCAAGTTAAAAAAGATGAGAGCAATATAAGCAGCTGAAATGGCACAAAAATGTTTACAATGCAAGCTCCTATTTATATGTCCAGAGCCCCAAAAGTTGGTGGGTCCCATGGGTCAGTGATATTCGCTATTCTAGAGAAGGGAAGGTGTTTTTTCGGACATTCGGCTAAAGGCCTTCGTTCATGTCGCAGTCTAAATTTGTTACAAAGGAACAAATCAGCACTACGAGGGGCTATTGTTGGGGGCCTTCTCCTTCCTAAGGTCCTCAAAAACATAATTAACCATTTGTTTTTAGCATAAGCTATTACCGGAAGCTTCATCTTCAGGAGATAAACCTCTTCCTTATGACGAAGACACACATGATGAAGATATATCCAAAGAAGATAAGAGTAAACACCGAAGCTATCACCTAACGGAAAAGCTTCGGCTCGCAACCAAGCGGAGGAATAATGACGATGACCGAAGGAGGAAAATACTACTTAGTCCTTTATAACTTGTATTACGATCATGTGTAAACATTGAGGACATAAATGTACTTTTACTCGGACTGCGTCCCATGCCTATAAATAGATGAACAGTAGCACCGTACTATTCACGCTGGATTGTATTCACTTTCTCGCATTCGCCTTCGAGCAAGCCGAAGGTATCAATGTAATATTAACATCGTTGATATTCATATATGTTTTATGGAATGAAAGAATAGATGAATTATTAAGATATAATTATCATACTTGTTCCTTCGCATTCCTATCCTTATATTGACATGATGAAGGTATGCCCTTCTTGACCTTCGTCTAAGAAGCATTACACCCTTAAGGAAATAAGGCTTCGGAGGACGAAGGTCCTTAATGATTAACAATTATGTTGCCTAGTTCTTGACTCACAACATTTGAGAACAAGTGAACAACAACTTCTGCTATGAAACAATTACTTTTATGATATTGTGACATTTATCTCTATACACTCTGTTATTATATGTGTTGTTCTTCCTTGGCGCACATATGAGATGCACCCGGCTTTATCCCTTAAATCCGAGTGTGACAGAAGTGGTATAAGAGGAAATGTTGACTGTAGGACGAAACCTAGATAGAAATGGACAAAACCATTACCTGCTTACCTTACTTTGATTCTTTCTACACTTAACTTAATCATGTCTCACCTTTTTGTTGTTCTACTCTGCTTACTCTTATCTTTTCTACTCTAAGACAAGATGGATTTTACACCTTGCAAATCCTACATTTATGACCCCTTTTTAAAAAAGATAGGAGACCTAAGACAAAATTAAAACTATTTTCTCTATTAAAAATGTCTGATTTGCTTCTTTGATTGATTGAAACATTATAGTTTGGCATCTTAGCATGTACCACCAAAAGGTAATGAGCTTTAGTAGGTGACACACTAATCTACTTAGCTAATAAAACCCCCAAAGTAACATGTCTCGTAAGTACTTGCCTTGTCTACAATTCTTTCTTTCTTACCATGTGTTTCTAACTCAGATGGTAAATACCAGGAAGGGAGGCAGAATTGATCTACCTGGCAATCCACACATATGGAGGGTACTTAGACAACAACAACAAGCAGAGATGGATCCTCCAAATCCTCCACCAGCCGAAACTGATCCAGTAGTTGCAGCCCAGATGCAGATGATGCAACAAATGGCTGACACTGGCAGATATGCATGCGCAGATGCGGTAGGAATGCTAAGAGATGCACTAGGAGAGACAAGAGATGAACCAAGAGCGGATGGTTCGACAACAGCAAGCACCATTGCCTCCTCCATTACCACCAGTTCCACCCCGGGACAAGCACCGGGAGTTCATGAGCCACAAGCCACCGACGTTCGCCAGCTCTCCAAATCTTTTACATGCTGATGATTGGCTGAAGTTTGTGGAGAAGATGCTGATTATTGCATAGTGCTCTAACCAGGAGAAGGTTCTCTATGCTTCTGGTCGTCTTACTAGTCCTGCTGCTGATTGGTGGGATTCTTACACCGCCGCCCACGATGCTGCTGATACTATTAGTTGGGCGGAGTTCGCTACTCAGTTCAGAAACTATCACATATCTGCTGGACTAATGAAGATAAAGAAGAAAGAGTTTCTGTCGCTGAAGCAGGGGAGCATGTCACTCTGCGAGTACCGCGACAGATTCATTCAGCTCTCAAGATATGGACCAGCACTACAGCAATCCAAAGCATCCCCGTCGGCTATATTAATTCCCGTCGGCCTGCGCGCGGGCCAACGGGGATTAATTAATTCCTATCAGCTAGAATAAGGCCGACGAGGATTAAATAATTCTCGTCGGCCCGCCAAAGTAGCCGACGGGGATTAAGTAATTCTCGTCGGCCCGCGCATAGGCCGACGACGATTAAATAACTCTTGTCGGCCGCGCCGCCAGCCGACGGGAGTTATTCGAAATAACCAACGCCGGGCCCCTTTCTTCTTCCTTTCTGTTTCTCTACGCCCGCGCCGCCGTGCTGCCCTGCTCGCGCCCCGCGCCCGCCCGCACGCCGTCGGTGCTACCCGCCGCCCCGCCGGAGCTGCCGGCCGCACCCACGCCGCCCGCACGCCGCCCGCACGCCGCCCCGCGCCCGCCGCCCGCACGCCGCCGCCAGCACGCCGCCGGTGCGCCCTCTCCACGCGCCGCCATGCTGCCCACCTCCCCCGCGCCCACGGCGACCGCGTCCACGCCGCGCCCACGGTCGCCGCCCCCGCCCGGGCGCCCAACGACCGCCGCCGAACGCTGTCGCCCGCCCAACGCCGTCACCCGCCGACGTCCACGGTAGCCGCGGCTTCCCGACATCGACGTCGTCCATCCGCGTCGTCCACCGACGTCGTCCGCGCAAAGCGAGCGAGGTATATTATATATATTATTTTATTTTCGTCGGTTTTTTGTGGCCGACGGGAGTTAACTAATATGTGATTAAATTTTGTTTAAATTTCTTAATTAACAGTGTTAGTAGTCTTCATATTTTTAATTTTATGTTGGAAATATAAAATGTGTTGTTTAATGTTATTAGTTAATGAATTGGATGATTAATGTGATGTGTTATACAAATAGTAGTTATTTCAAATATTATTATTTAATGAATTTGATGTTATGCAAGTAGTAATCATGTTAATGTGATTAAGTTATGTTATGTATATATATAGTTTAACTACTTATCTATAGATATATGTGTGATGTTTAGAAACATGAATGTCTCACACACGCAATTCTTATTCGTACACACAGCCGCAATAATGGGTGATAGACGTGATTGGATGTATGAAGGTTTCAAGAAGGGTGGGTGTCACACAAGTGAATGGTTTGCCAAGACGCAGATGTTTCTGGACCATGCAGCTGCTTTGTCACAAATAGATAATATTAGGTGTCCATGCAATAAATGTAGAAATATGACGAGCCACACCAAGAGGCAGGTCACACTACACCTGTGCTCGCATGGTTTTGTGCCAGGCTATAAGGTCTGGTATCTCCACGGGGAGTCACGCCTTGAACAAGCAGCAGAAGTAGAAGTTGATGACGGTGAAGATGATGTTGATAGGATGGACCAGATGGTTGAGGATCTGCAGCCTAAACTGGCACCAGATCATCATGATTCACCTACACCGGAGGTTCAGAAGTTCTTCGACCTACTTAAAGCGTCAGAAGACTCTCTTCACGGGCACACTAACGAGACCGTACTCGAATTCGTGACCCGGCTGATGTCAATCAAGTCCAAGTTTGCATTCTCAATTAATTGTTACAAGGAGCTTGTGGATTTGATTAGCGAGGTTCTTCCTACGGGTCACAAGATGCCCAAAGACATGTACCAGTCCAAGAAATTGCTTGAAGGTATTGGTATGGAGTATGAGAAGATTGATGTTTGCCAAGACAACTGTATGCTTTTTTGGAAGGAACATGGCAGAGAACAGAAATGCTTAAAATGTGGGAAGTCGAGGTACGTGGAGCTTGTAAATGAAGATGGGGAGAAGGTGGTGACAAAGGTTGCACATAAACAGCTTCGGTACATGCGTCTCACTCCTAGAGTGAAACGTTTGTTTCTCTCGAGGAAGACCTCTATGCACATGAGGTGGCATAAAGATTGTACAGACAGACAAGATGGGTTAATGGTGCACTCGTTAGATGGTGATGCATGGAAGGCTCTTGACAAATTTGATCCAGATTTTGCCAGCGATGCAAGAAACGTTCGTATCGGCTTGGCAATTGATGGTTTCACACCGTTCAATATGACCGCTGCGTCGTATTCATGTTGGCCAATCATTGCCATACCGTACAACCTTCCACCTGCTCTTTGCATGAAATATGAGTTTATGTTCCTATGTCTTGTTATACCTGGGCCTGAGCATCCTGGCGTATGCCTCATTGTGATGCTTCAACCACTGATTGAAGAGTTAAAGAAGCTATGGCAAGGTGTGGAAGCCTATGACTGCTTCAAGAAGCAGAAATTCAATCTTCGTGTTGCATATCTGTTCTCGGTTCATGATTTTATGGCGTATGGTATTTTCTCTGGATGGAGCATGCATGCTTGATTGACGTGTCCTTATTGTGCTAAAGATACAGATTGTTTTTGTCTTAGTGCCGGTGGCAAGATATGTTACTTTGATTGCCATAGATGTTTTCTACCCTTCAATCACCCCTTCAGAAGGCAGAGAAAGGAATTTAGGAAGGGCACCATCGTCACGAAGGGACCGCCCAAGCGATGTAGTGGGATAGAAATTACAGAAGAGCATATGAAACTTGTCCTAGACGAGAGTGGGAAAAGGTATCAAGGTTTTGGTGAGGAGCATAACTGGACTCACATATGTGGCTTGTGGGAGCTTCCTTATGCTAAGTCATTGATTTTGATGCACAACATCGACGTCATGCATCAAGAGAGTAACTTTTGCCAAGCCCTCATAAATACATGCATGGATTTCCCTGATAAAACGAAAGACAATGACAAGGCACGCATGGACTTAGCAGTGATATGTGATCGTCCAACCTAAGTGCTTAGAGAAAATGGAGGCAAACCAAAAGCTAACTATTGTTTGAAATCTAAGCAACGGAAAGAAGTGATGAAGTGGATGAAGGATATTAAATTCCCCAATGGTTATGCCGCTGGTTTTAGAAGATCTGTGAACTTGAAGACAATGAAGATGAATGGACTGAAGAGCCATGACTTCCACATAATTATGGAGAGGCTCATGCCTGTAATGTTTCGTGGGTACATTTCCGAAGCTGTGTGGAAAACGTTAGCTGAAGTTAGCTATTTCTACAGACAGTTGTGTGCTAAAGAAATCAGAAGAGATGTGATGGAACAGTTGGAGAAAGAGGCACCAGTGCTTTTGTGCAAATTGGAAAAAATATTTCCACTGGGTTTCTTCAATCCTATGCAGCATCTCTTTATACATCTTCCATATGAGGCTAAGGTCGGTGGTCCTGTTCAGTATAGGTGTATGTTTCATATAGAAAGAGCTTTAAAGAAGCTTAGAGCAATGGTGGGCAATAAGGCAAGAGTTGAAGGATGTATTGCGGAACAATTTAAACTTAAGGAGGTAGCACACTTCACAAGTTGTTACTTTGCAGAAGAACATAATGTATTTGCTCGAAAGAAAAGGTACCATGATGATGAACGAGAGATGCCTCCTTGTAGTGATCTTTTGATTTTTCAGACAAACGGCAAAGTCGTTGGTCCACCCAAGGCATATCACCTCAGTATGGAAGAACGGAAGTCTGCTTTACTGTACATGTTCACGAATATGCCTGAGGTGGAGAAATACTTTGTGTAAGACTTATTTTCTTAAACTGTTCATATGTGAATTAGTTTATGTTATCAAATATCTCATGTCATACAATAATATTTGACAGCGAGTTTGATGAATAAAACATGAGGTGTCTCGGTAGGCCAACAGCGAGAGACATAGACAAATTGCGACGCGATGGTATGCATGGGCGACCTAATTTCATTATGTGGCTTTGGGACCGTGTAAGTCTTAATTATGTGGCTCCGAGAGCTAATTTCAGTTAACTAATATTACAGAATTTGCTAATGCTTTGTGGCATAATTGACAGTTTGGGGAGGAAATGAATTTGAATGATGACTTACGTCAGTTATCTATTGGAAGCGTAACTGCCAAAAGCTAAGGACGTTACGACGTCAATGGATATCGCTTTCGTTCAATCATTTTCGAATCAAGTCATCCTATGGCCGCCACTCAAAATAGTGGAGTCGTTACTAGGGCAACCGACATGGAAGGACACGAAGCCTGCTACTACGGGAAAATCAAAAATATAATCGAGATTACATTTGCTGGAAATAAGCCTTTAGCGCTAGTTTTCTTTGAGCGTAAATGGTATGACCCGAAGTATTATAGGACCAAATTTGGGATGACACAGATCCAACCGGAAAAATTGCTTCAAGGACACGACACGTATATCCTTGCCCATCAAGCAGACCAAGTTTATTTCTCGACATATCCATGCAAAAAGTTTTCTAAATGGAGGGTTGTGTACAATGTAAATCCCCGCGAACGCCTATACACTCCTGGTGAGGACGAATATCAAATTAGTCACCTTGAGCAGGTTGATGAGGTGTTTCTAGAAGAAGAGTTGCCAACTAGTTTTCATATTGATCCTGCACCGGCATTAGATTCACTAGTTGCAGACGTTAACGACTTAACTTTTCCTGAGAGACGGAGAAGACAACCTGTTAGGAGAAAGGTTACAATGCGACCTCTACATAGAAGAGAACAAATAGATCCTGATTTTGATGATATTTAACAAGTAAAGTTGTTTTGTTATTTCATTTGTTTCTATTTTTAAGTATTATGTCATTTTTGATGCACTAATGAATAATTTCTTATTTTTTATGCAGGATGCCGCCAAAATCAAAGAAGTCAGTGAAGGGGCTGTTCAAGGGCCTGGGCCTTTTTTAGGGCAGTTCTTCTAGCAGCAGAAGATGTCGAGAGCTGTTGAGCGCGGTACATGGAGATGAGGTAACATATCTTGTACAAATAAATTTGTTTACATATTTACAAATAAATCTTGAGTTGTATGTACCAGGATGAGTAGCACACTGAGGAGCAGCACATTGAGGAGGAGCAGCACAATGAGGAGGTGGAGCACTATGAGGAGGTGGAGCACAATGAGGAGGTGGAGCACGTGACATGGGACCAGGCCGCACAGCATCACCAGCCATAGGACCAGTAGGACCACCAGAGAGAGCAGCAACAGGCGTGGGACCAGTGGGGCCAACAGGGCGAACCGACTGACAACCCGATGGATGATGGCTCGGGAGGCTCTTCAGCGACACGCACACGTCGCTCAAGAAAAAGCCACTCAGTAAAGCCTCGTCATGCGATAGAGCGAGAGGCTGAT
This sequence comes from Zea luxurians, assembly GCA_029449295.1. NCBI lineage: Eukaryota > Viridiplantae > Streptophyta > Magnoliopsida > Poales > Poaceae > Zea > Zea luxurians. The sequence goes on along the minus strand of JAOPSE010000005.1, from coordinate 1,751,385 downwards.
AGGACTTTAATCATGGCACATGGAGATCGGTGAGTGTAATATATTAACTTATCTCATATAACTATTATGTCTATTGTTAATGTTTTTATGTAATGCAGGAATTGGGAGGACCTGTCCTTTGACGGCAAGGGACACCACACTCAGGTTAACCTTACGTTGGGTTCTCTTTGCCGCCTTCACTACCCTGGTATAGTGAAGGTGTCAAACGGTGATACCGAGGGTGATGTGCTCGTCAGTACGTGGGACGAGTACAAGTTTAAAACGGAACAAAACCACACCGACAGACATGGACTTGTGCGTAATGACTTTTGGGTATGAATTCTTTATTATTTTTGTTATGTTTCTTAATATTGTAAATCTATGACTTATACCATTGTATTTGTATTCTTTATGTTGTAGCTTCGATATCGGTTGCCTGACGGAGAGGATTACATGGGGCACGCTGAATGTGTCTTCCAAAACAATGCAAAGAAGCTGGTGAAGGATGCCATATACTATGCGAGAATTCAGGCTACAAACCTGTATTTTCAAAAGCATCCGGAAGAAGCAGGCCCCTTGAATAAAAAGGAAGGGTCCTCAAAGATATATTTGATTGAGGATCAATATCGTGAGGTTAGTATTCAATTTGTTTTACCCTTTATATTGATTGTTGTGATTGATATAATATGTAACATTGTGTGTGCAGGTGATGGTTCCATGGATGGCGCCCGTGCCTGATGCCTACTATGCTTGGTGTCGATATTGGGCTTCCAAAGGCTTCCAGAAAGCGTCAGCGCATCACAGACAATGTCGAGGAACCAATCCTAACCACAAGTTTGGCGGTGACGACATGATACGAAAAGATAAAAGAATGGTAAGTTTGATCTAGCTATGTCGATCAGCGAATAGTACGATTTCTTATGAATGTTTTTTGTTTATATAGGAAGCTACGAGTGGCCAAAAGCCTAGTGACATTGAGGTCTACCAGGAGGGCCACAAAGGACCAGACCCAAACAACCTTGACCAGCTCTGCAGCCAGACAGCCATGGATCGCTTGGTGAGTTTTGGCTCAAAAGTTCAAACGTTCAAAGTATATAAATTCCTGCATTTGTAAGATTGTGAATGATGTATAGGCGGCATATGGGGAGGAGATGGTTCGTCGCCATGGCCCTGACTTCGACTGGCGCCATGAACCGGTGGATCCCTCGGTGGTGTACGCAAGTGGTGGTGGCAAAGCGCATGGACGGTAAGCTCTAACTTATGAAATTATATGGTTGACACTAAATTGATTATGCAGTAATCACATTTTTTGAATCACTTATAGATATGCACTCTTCGACGGATTCATGGACTCGTCGTCGGTGAGATCTCAGAGGACGGGTTCATCTTCCCGTAGCTCATGCTCTCGTCAACCGAACGAGCAGGAGTTGGAGATTATGAGGATGCGTGAAGAGATGAGACAACAACGCGAATTTATGGAGGCTTGCAATGCACATAACCAAGAGATGTATCAAGTGAGTACACATAATCCGTACTCTAAATTATTATATTTCAATACAACATCTTCAGTAGTAACACATATGTGTTTAACAGTTAATGCAGCAACAGGGCATGGCAACAAATTTTCCACCGCCACCACAATGGAGCCAATTTGCAAACACACCAGTTCCACCACCACAGTTCAACACCCCTCCGACACATATACCTGCACCTAGAGATAGGGTACGTTTGATAACTCTCGATTAATTTATACACTTGTATACTTTTTGATATTTGCATTTAACGTGTTGATATTTACTAACTTGCATAGGTTACGCCTGAAGCGGGTGGTAGTGGGTCTGACAGCAGTAGGGACTGGATTTTTTGACTCGCTCTTCGCGTTCCCTCCTCCTAGTGGTGGTGGCGGCAGCGGTCAAAGCTATAACCACCCAAGTGGTTGTTATCTCTAAACACTTGAACTTATGTTTGAAATGTCGTACTCGTTGGTGGATGTTATGTTTCAATACTATGTCGTACTCGTTGGTGGATGTTGGTGGATGTTATGTTTTAATACTATGCCGTACTCGTTGGTGGATGTTTTAATTATAAATGCATGTGTTTATGTCTAAATGCATGTGTTTGTGGATGTCATATCTCTAAATGCATGTGTTTGTAATGTGGTTGTTATCTGTGATTTATGTTATGTGTGATATATGTTATGTGTGCAGAAATAGTAACCTAATTTAGTGCTGTTTTTGTAGCAGTATAGGGTAATTCTCGTCGGCCCAATTAATTCCCGTCGGCTATGGTCGAACCGACGGGCATTAATTAATAACGCTCGTCAGCCCAGTTAATTCCCGTCGGCCACGTAGGGCCGACGGGCATTAATTAATAACTCCCGTCGGCCTGGGGAACCGACGGGAATTAATAAATGACGCCCGTCGGCCAGCAAAACCGACGGGAGTTAGCCTTAATTCCCGTCGGCCACTAACTAGCCGACGGGAATTAATTATTCCCGTTAGCCGCCGATGGGGATAAACTTATCCCCAACAAGGGACGCCATGCGGCTGACAACCGACGGGAATAAGCCCTAAACCGACGGGAATTACTTATTCCCGTCGGTTTAGGGCTTATTCCCGTCGGTTTCGGGCCGACGGGAATTAAGTGCTTTCCTGTAGTGCAGATGATGTGGCTGAAGATGAGAGGAAGCAGGAGCACTTCATTGAAGGACTTAATGGACCTCTGCAGTATGCTTTAGAGGCCCACACCTTTCCATCATTTCAGAGGTTGCTTGACAAGACCCTGGCCATTGAACACAAGCATGTTCAGCTGGGGGACATGAAGAGGAAGGCGATCACCCAGGGTCAGAGGAGCAGCAGCGTTCATCCTCGCTATGTTCCACCCCAGGGTACACTAGTTCGCACTGGAGGAGGCCAGCGCCAGCACAGTTCACACCACAGGGGACTCCACCGACTCGTCAGGCTGCCCCCACTGGTACCCCGGTGAAATTCTCAGGATAGAGTGCTGGCACCACATGCTACAAGTGTGGTAAGACTAGGCATTATGCTAATGTTTGTCTACAGAGGATTTCTACTACCCCAGTCCAGAACAAGCAACAGACTCCAGGATATGGCAAGGGATTCACTATTGTTAGGGTTAATCAATTCAACGCTGATACTACTGCTGAGGGAGCTGACATCGCTATTGGTATGTTTAATATTAATGTAATTCCTGCAACAATATTATTTGATTCTGGTGCTACACATTCATTTATGTCTGCTCGATATGCCAACACAAATGAGTTACCACTGCAAAATATGAAAACACCAATGGTAGCAATTACACCTAAAGGGCCTGTTGAGGCAAACTATATGACACACAGATTAACTTTGACAATTATGGGAAGAGAATTCTGGGCTACCCCTATAGTATTAGAGGAAAGCAGTATAGATTTGATCATTGGTATGTCATGGTTAAGAAAGGTAAAGGTAGTGATACACTGTGCTAGGGGAACTGTAGAACTTACCGGCTCTAAAGGGGAAAGGTTTGAAGTGGAAATTATAGTAACTGCCTCTACCAAACCTGCTGTATTTCAAGTAGATGGGAAGTTTGTAGGCAACAACATTCGTGTGGTTAAGGATTTCCCCGATGTCTTTCCAGAGGAGTTACCCGGGATGGCACCAGATAGGAAAGTTGAGTTTGTCATTGATCTCTTACCTGGGTTGTGATACCCAATTTTCTAAAAAGAAGTTAAATTTCTTTTTCTCTTTTTTTCGTGCTCTGTGCCATTGGGGTTTGGAGTTTTAGGATGCACTTACCTCAGAGAAATAGTAGATCTTTTTTGACATTTTTCGCTGGGACCGGGAGCTCCGTTGATTCGCATCCGGTGGACGGAAGGCCCTTATCCTCTCTAACCCTAGCTGCCCCCCTCTCACCCTCCCCACCCCCTTGTAGCCGCCGCCCCTCCCTCTCTTCCTCTCTTTCCCATTCTTGCAGCCGACCCCTCCCCCTCTTCCTCCCTTCCCCATTGCTGCAGCCGCCCCCCATCACACCAAACCCTAGCCGCCCTCACCATTTCCTCCTCCCCAAGGTGTAGCCACCTCTCCTCCCTTGGATCTCCATCGAGTTGGTGCAAGCCTCTAATTGGAGAATTAGTGGGAGGAAGAAGAAAGCGGTGAAGAAAGAACTTAATGTGATCATGTGTTTATTTTGTATTTTATGCTGCAATTACATTTGATTATCCGTTCACCTAGGCGAATTGGTAGTAGTGCTGTCCTAATTTTGGTGGTAGGCAGACAGCAGTAGTGTGGGTAGTTTCTGGGATTTTTGCGGGGGTAACTAGCTGTAATCACTGTGAAAATCATGTATAGCTTTGTCATATCTTTCCATAGAGTACTTATGCGTTCGATTCGGTGGAATATTATAGGAGATATCGCATTTTGAACTCAGCTAGGTTGCTGTCCAAAAACTGAACGCAGGGTGTACTTTGTCGGCTATTTGGGGCCATCGAGATGTTGGAATTTAATTATCTTTTGAATAAAAACTTGTAGGGAATTTTATGTAGATATTTCTGGAGTTTTTGTTTGATATCACTGCTGTTATAATTTTAAAATTATGAAATTATCAAGCAGCGCCGCTGCAGTTTGGTGGGTGATGGGGAGAGTTGTTGCTCGCGACGGGTTAGAATTGTGTGTAGGTGCAGCATTGTTTATTAGCGATTGTTATGTAAATATGTGCACTAAGTGGTGTGTCAAAAATAGGTGGTGGACCTCCAGATCATACTTAGTACCTTTCCAAATCCTCGGTGAAGGCAAGTAAAAACAGTGATGGTTTATACCATTTGGTTGTATTATGTGTCCTCTTCTGGATTCATATATGTATCGAATGTGTTTATTATCGAATTCCATTATAAGAATTGTTGTTTGAAGTTATTCATGTTCTACTTTTTAAAATATGTTGAGGGTATTGTTCGAGCATGTTATATGTGTTGATTCTTATTTTGAGCAAGTGTAAGTATCTATTTAACACATGTTAAATGGGGTGGACTTATGTTGGTTTGTCATGCATAGTGCATCCATCATTCTTTGCATTGATGTTTCATCGTGATCATTTGGTCCGACCGTACTGGTACAATAAGCATGGTACGTTGCCCGAGGAGGGGTATGATGCAGCTTCATATCCCTAAAGGTATGAAGGCAGAAGTCATTATTGCATTTGTAGTCATGTGTACTGATGAGGAATATGTGGAACCTGTCATGGATATGTTAGTATTGTGGATATTCTCTTTGTGATTTTGGAACTGGGTGTTTGGTACTTTGTATACTTACTGCACTCTAATATTTAAGAAAGGAGTTGTGAACTCTATGGTTGGTAAAACACTATTTTTTTACATTGTCCAACTGTTGCTTGATCATTTTACTTGCTGAGATGTTTCATCTCACTCTTGCATTGTTTGATGTTGGCTCTTGAACTTGCATGGGGAAAGGAGGGAAGTAGCAGCACGATCACTACACCTCTAAATAACTTTACCACTGCTTAGTAATGATTTTAATCAGGGGCTTCTGGTCAAGGATTTTGGTCATTTTTAAATAGTGTGTGCAAGTGGTCTAATATGTTCTAGTCATCATGGTGGTCGTATTTTTGGTTAGCTGAATTAATCTTGTTTTGAATGTTTACTTTTCTCTTACATCATGATTATACACTGTGGATTACCTTTCTCTTGCATCATGTTTGAACACTGTGGTTTCCTCGTTATGCAACTTGGAGTTGCTGCCGAATTTTTCCTTTCTGTCTTCATCTTTTTATACATAACAATTTGGGGGAATTGTTTTTGGTGACATCCATTGTGTTTGGGATAATGGGTTGTTACAGTTGGTATCAGAGGGATAGGCTGTTGGTCCTAGCGAGGAAATGGTGATAAATTGACACACTGCACATATAGGATGGGTTGCTTGCTTTACTATTGCTATATTATGAATTGTCAAGCTAGTTTGATATTATTTGAAGTTGGTGTTATGCCAATTTTATTTATTTATTTATTTATTTATTTATTTACTTACTCATGTGGCTGCAGTTATGCCACCTCATAGGGCTCGTGGCAGCTCGCAAGATCATAGTGGGGATTCTGAGTCCGGCGACAATGTTAGCCGCGATGCAGGCCATGCAGCAGGAGTTGGCCATTCCGAGGCAAGCCATTCATGTTGCTCCTGCTGGTGCTGCTCAGGGTGCTGGTGGTAAAGGAGTTCCCAGGGGCGCTGTCCCAGCGGGTGCTGCTCTAGGTGGTGGGACTGAGGTGCCCCTTCCCGTCAGTGGTCTCTCTCTGATGCAGTGGATGGGCATGAAGCTGGCAGTGGTACTCCGGTTGAGGCGGCGGATTGGCTGACTTATGTGGAGGATAAGATGGACGTTTTTGAGATTGTGTATGGTGATCATGTTCGTTTTGGCACGTAGTTGTTGAAGGGGGGTCTCAAATTTGGTGGAGAGGCGTGCAGGCAGCTCACTCCTCTTCACCGGGAGTCCTCACCTGGGATGTTTTTATAAGGCAGTTTGAAAGGAGGTTCTATCCAGTCACCATCCTGGAAGAGATGAAGATAGATTTGCAGTCTTTTAAGCAAGAGAAGAAGTCAGTCACAGAATATGAAGTGGGCTTTAACAAGATGGTCCGCTTTGTTCCTCATGTGGCTTACAATGAATTGGAAAAGGCGAGCCAGTTCCGTTAGGGCCTGAAACCCTCTATCAGGCATGCTCTAGGCGCCTTTCCGCTGGTGTATTTTCGTACAACGATGGAGCAGGCATTGGGCGTGGAGATGCAACATCAATATACCATGGAATCTCAGAAGTCTTCAGGTGTTGATCAGCCTCGTGGCCAGGACGCGAGGAGGGGCAACACTGGGGGTCCAGCCCACAAGAGGGGAAAGTCACAACACCAGCACCACCACCCCTATCATAACAAACCCTCTGAATCGGGTACTTTAGGAGGGAGTACTCAGAGGTATCGGGCTATTCCTAAGCCTAGGTTGTGGTTGGTGTGTTTCTGTTGTGGTGAAGCGCATTGCTGTGCCGAGTGTTAGTGGAGTGGTAGATGCTCTATCTGCAGCCAGGATCACAAGGATGTGGTGTGTAGGAGGAATCCCAATGAGAAACTTAAATGGGAGCTAGTGACTTCTTCCTCTTCGCTGGGCACTGTCAACATGTTGTCATGCGCTGAGCAACAATTTTCTGTACCACCCCTCAGCAGCAGTTCTATATGCCCGGGACTCCTGAGTTCATGCCTATGCGAGGATTCCCTCAGTACCTGGCCGCGCCCACTCCAGCACCGACCGCTCTAGTACCATCCCAGTTTGGAGCTCCACGTCTGCCTCATCCTGCGACTCTGTGGGGTTCTTCTGTTAATTTCACTCCAGGAGCTTCCTCTTCTACGAGTGTTTCTGGAGCATATGTGCTACCCTCTGCGGATGGCAGAGAGCAAGGAGACGTGGTGACATGTACGGTCTCAGTTGATTCATTTGATGCCCATGCTCTTTTTGACTCTGGCGCTAGTTTTTCATTTATTTCGGAGAAATTTGTGTGGCGTGCTGGTCTTTCGGTGCAGAAGATGGGTCACCCAATTGTGGTTAGTTCTGGTAATGGCTCCATTAGTAGATGTTGAGTCTGCCCGGGTTGTTCCATCATTCTTGCTGATGAGGTCTTTTCAGCTAATCTCTTGGTGATTTCCATGGGGTCATTTGATGTTAGCTTGGGTATGGATTGGTTAACTTATTATCACGCAGTTATATCCTGTTTTTGGAAGACAGTTTTATTGCAGACACCGTCGGGTAGGGAGGTGGTATTCTTGGGAAGCTCTCCAAAGTTCACTCTCTCCTTGTTGTCCCAATTACTTCCGGATCGTCGGTCAAGGAAGTCGAGAATCTTTTTCTCCATGGTGGTGGAGAGTGAGGCTGCCTTGCGGGTGCAGGACATCCGTGTGGTGTGTGATTATGCCAATGTGTTTCCAGCGGAGCTACCAGGCATTCCATCGGAGCACGATGTGGCTTTTGAAATCGAGATGATTACGGGTACGCAGCCTATTCATAAGGCCCCGTGTCGGATGGCTCCAAAGGAGCAGGTTGAATTGAAGCAACAATTGGATGATCTGCTGGCTAAGGGTTTCACTAGGCCTAGCAGGTCACCATGGGCTTTCCCGGTATTGTTTGTTGACAAGAAGGATAAAAGCAAGAGGTTATGTGTGGATTATCGTGCTTTAAATCAAGTGACAATCAAGAATAAATATCCGCTACCTCGTATTGATGTTCTCTTTGAACAGTTGAGGGGTGCCCAGGTGTTCTCTAAAATTGACTTGAACTCTGGGTAGCATCAGTTGAGGATTTGCGAGGAGGATATTGAGAAGACAGCTTTTAGCACTAGGTATGGGCATTTCGAGTTTATCGTCATGTCTTTTGGCTTAACTAATGCCCCTACTGCTTTTATGAAAGCAATGAATAGGATGTTGCATGAGTTCTTGGATGACTTTGTGGTTGTGTTTCTGGATGATATTCTGATTTACTCGAAAACGGAGGAAGAGCTTGAGCGACATCTCCGTCTCGTTCTGGGTGCTCTTAGGAAGAATCAATTCTATGACAAATTGAAGAAGTGTGCCTTTTGGCTATCTGAAGTTGCTTTCCTGGGTCATGTGATTAATTAGCATGGCATTGCGGTTGACCCCAAGAATGGTGCTGCTGTGGTGGAGTAGAAGAGACCCTCTAGTGTCTCAGAAATCTGAATTTTCTTGGGGCTTACAGGATATTATCGGCATTTTGTGCCAAATTTTTCCAGCATTACTAAGCCATTGACTAGACTCTTAGACAAGGGTGTTCTTTTCGTCTGGTCCAACGATTGTGAGGTCAGTTATCAAGCATTGAAGAACAAGTTGGTGAATGCTCCTATCTTAGCCTTACCTGAGAGTGTTAAGCGTTTCACAGTTTATATGGATGCTTCTCGTATTGACCTTGGCTGTGTGTTGATGCAGGAAGGCAGAGTGATTGCTTATGGCTCGAGGCAGTTGAAGAAGAATGAGGGGAATTATCCTACACATGACCTTGAGTTGACCGCTCTTGTCTTTGCCCTAATATCGTGGAGGCATTATCTCTATGGCGAATCTTGTGACATTTACACCGATCATAAGAGTCTCAAGTATATTTTCACTCAGAAAGAGCTGAATTTGAGGCAACGTCGGTGGCTTGAGTTGATAAAGGATTATGATCTATCAATTCAATATCATCTAGGGAAGGCAAATGTGGTGGTTAATGCCCTTAGCAGGACCGGTGTTCCAAAAGTGGCCATGCCTTTGATTGCAGATCTGGATCGTATGGGTGTTGCTTTGTGCTATGTTGGCACCGCTAGAGAGGATACTCGGATGCTCATTCAATCCTCCCTTCTGGAGAAAGTGCGCGTGGCACAGTAGCAGGATCATTTGTTGCAGGAAGCTCGGAAGAGGGTAGGCGATGGTAAACCCCGTGAGTTCACCACTTATGAGAATGATTTGGTTCGTTTCAGGGGCCGCCTTTGTGTGCCACAGAAATCAGAGGTGAAGACAGATATCTTGAGAGAATCTCATAAAACGCCTTACACCGTTCACCCTGGCGAAACCAAAATGTACAGGGATTTGAAGCAAAACTTCTGGTGGAATAGAATGAAGGTTGACGTTTCTAAGTATGTGGCAGCCTGTGAGGTGTGCCAGCGCATGAAGGCCGAACATAAGAGGCCTGTAGGTTTATTGAAGCCATTGGAAATTCCAGAGTGGAAGTGGGAGCATGTCACTATGGATTTCGTGGTTGGCTTACCTCGTTCTCCTCGAGGCAGGGATGCTATATGGGTTGTAGTGGATCACTTAACTAAGTCTGCGCACTTTATTCCCATGAAGACCACAAATTCAGCTTTAGAGTTGGTTCCCTTGTATATGAAAGAAGTAATCAGGCTTCACAAGGTGCCTAAGTCCATTGTTTCAGATCGAGACTCCAAATTTGTATCCAAATTCTGGGAGAGTCTTCACAGTGCTTTGGGTACCAAGCTTTTCTCTTGGTGTTGCTTTTCACCCTCAGACTGACGGTCAGTAGGAGCGAACTATCCAAACCTTGGAAGACATGTTGCATGCTTGTGTTCTGTCATGGAAGGGTAGCTGGGAAGATCATCTCGCCTTGGCTGAGTTCGCTTATAAAAACAACTATCAGGCTAGCATCAAGATGGCACCGTATGAGGCCTTGTATGGCAGGCGGTGTATGTCCCCTTTGTGCTGGGAGACTTTGGGAGAGAGATCTTTGGTCGGTCCTGATTGGGTTTGTCACACCCGGTTTTAAGGGACAAAGTCGGGTGCATCTCATACATGCGCCAAAGAAGACAACATATATAATAACATAGTGTATAGAGATAAATGTCACAATAATCAGAGTATTTAATACATAGCAGAAGTCTTACAAAATAAAATATAAATATAGGTCGAACTAAAATTCATCATTGGTGCTAGAAAGTCAACTAGGAGACGCCACCTAGATCAAATCGAACTCCTTGATGTGTGGCTCCTCTTGAACCATCTGTTCTTCTCCTGTGGGAGGTGTGAGACAGCAAGGGTGAGCTCACACATGTTCATCGCTCAACAAGTTGTGGGGAATAATGTGCATGAACTTGCCAAAGGTAGGAGCTCATGATGTGTAAGGCTTACCAAAGAGAATGGTTAAACCTAAGCATTGCTTTTAAAATTGGTCAAAATTTTATTAAGAATTACTAGATGTAAGTAAATACCAAACCATAATAATAATAGAACAAAATTTATAACAAATCCCGTGCAATGCAAATGACAAATTGAATTTAGTTCCATAGTTTAATCATGCGAGAGTCCTGAGCTTCTCATGACCGTGAGCTCGGCTAGTATACCAGTTTTACACTCTGCAGAGGTTGTACCCTGTACCCACAAGTCGTGTATCCCATGTCACCAGGGTTTGCAAGGCCCTTAGACATTACCGAGGTGAATGGCTTGGGATCCACTACGAGGCCTTTACAAAGTTGCACTAGCTTCCGAAAACCCGCTACAGTTATGGGAAGAGCACTTGCAAGAATCCCCCGTCTGACCGCCATCGCAGCAAAATCAACTTGAGAACCTCCTTGCATGCAACTCCCCTATTGCCCTTGCCCCTTTCGGGTAAGGTAGTCTTCCACTAGCTTTCCTAATTAGTCAGCCAAGGGCGTCCCATTCCACCCTTATGGTGTCACGTGTTACTCAAGTTAAGCTCCATGTTCCAATTAAAATATAATGATCTTGACATGAACATAAAATAACATAACAGAATAATTGGAACATGGATACAATAAAATATTAACCCAAAACCATATAAAGAAATAGCAAAAACTACTCAAGTGATTCAGGGGTAAACAACGTAAAAGGATAAATAGACTAGGGTGACCTATTGGGTCCCATCAAAATTAACCTATGCATTGGATAATGATAATAAAGAATATTATTGGGTAACAAAAGTGGATCAAGGGCACAACATGTCTGGCACTTGAGATTCCAGTTACCAGGGTGATTCTTCAGATCCTCGTGACCGCACTGCTAGTCGTAGCAATACAAACAGACATGGTATAGACAAAATTAACATCACACCAAACATAATAATATACTGCATAATAATGATCTATGCGTCGCTACGAGATCGTGGGTTCGAGAACCACTAAAATCAAGCTACGGTTAACGATTAAACTATGTTATAACTCGGTTAGTGTAAATCATATGAGGGATTATTCTATAAATAATTAACTCAACATTAGTTTTAATTATAGCTTGACTAAATTATAATTATGAACAAGTTGGCTTTGATTAGAAGAGTTAATCTAGTAGACATAGGATAAATAAATATCTAACTTTAAAAGTATGTGGCATGGTATAATTAATGTTGTTATTGCATAGTAAATATTTATACGGGACTAACGCAACTTGAACGGATCAAATCAGAGTTAAAACAGAGGAGTTATGAATTTCCTAAGGTTTTACGTATTTGATATAATATTAATTAGGAAATAAATTTTATTATTGTTTTTATGTCAAAACAAAGACACTAGGTGATAGACAATATTATTACAAAATAAATGTCCCTAGAATGAATTAATTTGGAGCTAGGATGGATTAAATATGAATTTCCCAAGTTTATTGATTTATTTGTGTACTAAAAATCAATTTCTATACGTATTTACCTAATTTCTTTGTTCTCTGGGCTGAGCACTAAATATAGAGAACCGCGGGGGCTGAACGAGAAATTTTCCCCAGACTCACGGAACGCCTGGGATGGACTGCGGGTTGTTTCTATAATATTCTAGGGGCTCATATGAAAGACGGCCAGCCGAAGGGGTTATGAGTGGATTCTGGCCGTGCGATCGGTTTTCAATGACCTAGATTAGATCTTGATCCTAACCCAATCGGTATGTAACAGGATTCGCATGATCGTTGATTAACGGCTTAGATCAAAAGGAGTAAGGCATATCACCTACACCGTCCAGATTAGATCAGACGGTCAACACCACCCCGACCAACACCTTACCAAGGATCTGCTCCTGATCGTCCAAAGCCAGATCGACGTCATAAGTGAAACAATGGAACGGGTCACACGTCATAAGTGAAACAATGGAACGGGTCACCCAGCGGTCCATCCGTTGATCAACGATCGACCGGCATCAGTTTTTCCCCCAACACACATCCCAAGATCTACGGCTTACGTATCATCTCCCTCCCCTTCACAACACCAGACCGCGGCAGTGCCCGGGCCATGACGGTGGCGGCCAACCCGCCCTGGAAGCACCATGGCTGGACCCCCAACGTTCGAACCCCGGCCGAGGTACTCGGATCCAAACGAACTACACGCAGGGGATTCCCAGGAGAACGTAATGGTACACTTCCTTACCTTCATTCATGCAGCAAAGCCCCATGGCAGCAACGCCCAGCGACCCAAGTCCTGCGAGATTCACACCCCACGACGCCGGTTGTCCCTGGCCACTTACACCGATGTCCACCCTTCCCGCGCCCTCCGGTGAGATCCCTCTCGAGCGACCAGCCGAGGCCTTGTGGTTTCACAAGCAGGCTGCGGCGCATGGATTTTCTCTCTCTCTCTCTCTCTCTTTCTCTCGATTCTCTCTCGGCTAGTGCAAAAAAATGTTCATGGAGGATCGCAAGCTCCCAGCAGCGGATGAGATAGTGTAGGGAGTCACGGGGGTTCGATTTTAATACTCCGGAGCTAGTTCAGTTGGCATCTGGCAGAAATTTCAGATCTCGGTGGTTTGTTGGAGAAGCTGTTTCTCCACTACTGCGCTAAACTCGGCTGGAGAAGCATATGACCAGGCGGTCCCATATGGCAGAGAAACGATTAGTCTGGGCGCATTAAATAAATTGCTGACGATAGGGGCCCACGTGACATTGACTGATCGCGCGTGACATCCAGACATACAACTGGGATGGTGGCGGGGAGATAAGTGGGAGCGGGCCGCGCGGAATAAATGTGGAGGTGGGCCGAGAGAGGCTGAAATTGGCCCAGCAGAGGAAAACTATTTTCTTTTTTTTCTTTTGTTCATTTCTATTTCTTGTTTTCTCTACTTTCCATAGATTTGAGTTCAAATTTGCTTTGAAATTCAAACACCAATTAATTGCAGCAAACATAGAACCTTATCATGAATTTATGATAGATTTTATTTACTTATTGGTTAATTATTCACCTAAATTGAATGTTTCTATATGCATAACTCATAAGGGATTGGTCCACACATTACTTATTTAGTTTAGGAGAAATTTAGTATAAAGTCTTCATTATGATTTATCTTTCTTTTGATCCAAATATTTCTAAGGAGTGTTCTAACTATAAAATTATAATAAATAGATTGGAAGTGTTTCTTTTACTTATTGTTCCGTAGTTTTAAATTTGAACTTTTAGATTCAAGACTTGAATCTTAGTTTTAAACTACCAAGCTCTTGATATTTCTATTTATTTATTATTGGGAGATATACATTGAAAAGTAAGGAGTCTATTATTAAATCATATTTTAACTCAAATCTTTCTAGGGAAACCTTTATGAACCCCAAAATAGAATTTTGGGTGTTACAAATTCTACCTTTCAAACTTAACTTGTCTCAAAATTTGAGTACCAATGCAATCACACTAGAACTCCAACATGGAACGCACATTCACCTATATTTATTTATCATTTGACTACTTTATTTCCTTTCGTTGATTATGCACAAAGAAAAGAAGATCAAGAAATCCTCAAAATTTTTAGCATAGAAGTATATTTATTTATCCTATTATCTTTTCCTGCTACAAATTTTTGGGTATTACAAATCCTACCCCCTTAACAGAAATCTCATCCTCGAGATTTGTAAGAAACGGGTTTATAATCACATTATCTCAGAACATATGCATAAACAAAAATTCTCGGCATGATGCGTAACTTATTAGCAACACATAGAGTCAATTAGACCTCATTATTATTCCTAATATAGTAACATACTAACTACTATCTAAAGTAACATTTAGGTCTTACAAATAGTAGTGCATATATATATATTTACGTAGCTTGGTGGAGCTGCTGGTGGTGGTGGAGGTAGTGGGTGTTGTTGTTGTCTTTCCAACTGTGCTTGCCTTATTTCTCGACATATCTCCAGCCGGTCCTAACGTATTTCCTGACGTTCTTGCCTTATCTGATTTTGCAGTTCGGTAACCATGTTTGCCATTTGTTGTATTACCATCATTTGGGTGGCAACCACTTGATCGATCCCAACCGGTGGAGGATTTGGAGGATTCATTCCTATTTGCTGTTGTTTGATAATCTCCCCTTCCTGGTATTGACCATGAGAGTTAGAAGCATATGGTAGGATAGCTTTGTAATGAAAAGTATTTGGTAAGCAGGATGAATAGGTTAGTAATTGTTTATGATCTGAAGATCCCTTAGCAGGGCTTAATCTGTGTTATGTCTAGATTGGGGTAACTAGTCATATAAGGTGAATATCCAAAGGTAGGATAGAATTTTGTCAAGATGAGATAGTCTACATGATGTAGGTTAAAAGTTTGTTTGATGTTTAGGTGGGGATAGATAGATTATACCATTCACCATGACACTATTGGTTGGGTTAGCTCAGGGTTGAGTTGATCCAATGTGCCGAGTTAAGTTAACACCTGGCTAGTAGGGTCTAATCTCTTCCTCCAGTATCACTGATATGTTTTAGTAGATAACATTAAATTAGGTCACATTAGATTCTATAATCCTATTTAAGGATATCATTTAGTTGACCATGTCAAGCTGACTTTTATCTTTACGAAATTCCAGTATATATATTTTTTTTCTAAGTGGAACTTCCAAGTAGTATATTTTTATACACCTAAAATTTTCATGCCATTAGCAGGTGTGGTATAGAAACAAGGGTACATCATGTTTTAACTGATAGGTGAGTGCTGACATAGAATGAGTGTACTATGGCATAATCGAGCTTCCTTTGGAGTCTGAATTAGGGACCATCGGTCGTGGTGTTAGATGCCATTTTCCAAGTTGGGATAACAATTGCGGTATATGGGGTAGGTAGATTAAACAGAGTTTACTTTGCTTGTAAGATAACTGGGTTGGGCAACCTATAACATAGACGAGGTTGTGGTTTCACGGACAAGTTGGTCTAAAACACCCGTTTAGGTTTTAAAATCTCATGTATCGGAATATGGTTTAGTTAATACTTGTAACATAGATTAGACCATATTAGATTAGGTAGGGTCTAGGTTATATTGGATATAACTAGATGAGACTAGTTTAAGTTAGGTAAATCTACTAGGGTAGAGTATATATTATTAGAATATGCTAGAATCTTTTGAAATAGGATGGATTATATGGTGTAGGTAGGTCAGAATCTCTGTCGGTTAAAACAGAGGGGTTATGCAGCTATCTGATGGTTAAGGTAGTCGCATATGGTTAGGTAGTTGTATGTGGTCTAGTAAATCTAGAGCACTAATTTAGGTTAAAGCATGCTTATAGAAGTAGGGTCCAATCTATTTTCCCAGTATTATCTATCAAGTTTGTCCATTAGATTAGATCTGATCCGATTAGATGGGGTCAGAATTAAATTGGTGTAATCAGATTAGACTAGATAAGATCTACTTAATTTATTTTGGAATAGATCATGTGTGTTACACTATTATGAGATAAGCAAAATGATGGGGATAAGTATGCTTATTAGGACAAGATGAATCTCTAAGAATAAGATAGAATCTTTTGAGGAACAAACACTCAAGCGTATAGATACCTATAAAAATACTTTTGTTTTTGTTCCTAGGAGTAGGCCTCTTATTCCTAAAGGTCACTTTAGGCATAGGATTTCAAAGTGTGGAATCCACATTTGTCTTTAGAAAGAAAAGGTAAGAATAATCAGAGTAAAGTGGAAATAGATGATAAAAGATTAAGATAAGTTTAGAAAAGAATCAGAGTAGCAGAGGTAAGTAAGTAAAGTTTGTCCAGTTCTATCTATGTTTCGTCCTACAGTCAACATTCCTCTGATATCACTTCTGTCACACCCGGTTTTAAGTGACAAAGCCGGGTGCATCTCATACATGCGCCAAAGAAGACAACATATATAATAACAAAGTGTATAGAGATAAATGTCACAATAATCAAAGTATTTATTACATAGCGGAAGTCTTACAAAATAAAATATAAATATAGATCGAACTAAAATCCATCCTTGGCGCAAGAAAGTCATCTGGGAGACGCCACCTAGATCAAATCAAACTCCTCGATGTGTGGCTCCTCTTGAACCATTTGTTCTTCTCCTTTGGGGGGTGTGAGACAACAAGGGTAAGCTCACACATGTTCATCGCTCAACAAGTTGTGGGGAATAATGTGCATGAACTCGCCAAAGGTGTGAGCTCATGATGTGTAAGGCTTACCAAAGAGAATGGTTAAAGCTGAGCATTGCTTTTAAAGTTGGTCAAAATTTTATTAACAATTACTAGATGTAAGTAAATACCAAACCATAATAATAATAGAACAAAATTTATAACAAATCCCATGCAATGCAAATCACAAATTGAATTTAGTTCCATAGTTTAATCATGCGAGAGTCCTGAGCTGCTCATGATCGTGAGCTCGGTTAGTATACCAGTTTTACACTCTGCAGAGGTTATACCCGGTACCCACAAGTCCTGTGTCCCATGTTGCCAGGGTTTGCAAGGCCCTTAGACACTACCGAGGTGAATGGCTAGGGATCCACTATGAGGCCTTTACAAAGTTCCACTAGCTTCCGAAAACCCGCTACAGTTTATGGGAAGAGCACTTGCAAGAATCCCCCGTCTGACCGCCATCGCAGCAAAATCAACCCGAGAACCTCCTTGCATGCAACTCCCCTCAACCCGAGAACCTCCTTGCATGCAACTCCCCAACTGCCCTTGCCCCTTTCGGGTAAGGTATTCTTCCGCTAGCTTTCCTAATTAGTTAGCCAATGGTGTCCCATTCCACCCTTGTGGTGGCACGTGTTTCTCAAGTTAAGCTCCATGTTCCAATTAAAATATAATGATCTTGACATGAACATAAAATAACATAACAGAATAATTGGAACATGGATACAATGAAATATTAACCCAAAACCATATAAAGCAATAACAAAAACTACCCAAGTGATTCTGATGAGGACATCACTGCCATCAATACACCACACCAGCGACCCCCTTCACCATTTAATCATGGACCAGTGAAACGAGTCCGTGCACATAAATTTAATTATCAGGTGAACTCGTTCCTTGTTGTTGAAGCTAATCATTCCTTAAATGAGGTACTAATACCTTGTGATTACTTTATTATGCTAAGGTGTTTGGGAGGTGAACCATCTAGAATTTGAGAAGGCAACAAGGCAATAAAAGCTGCTACACTTGAGGGGATTTCGAAACTACAACAAGTGCAAGTTTAAGAGGGCATATCTTTCAGCTCCCAAGGTTGTTTAATGCCAATAAGAACTTGTTGGAAAGGTCTCTTTGTCTACTTTCTAGTAGATTAGGAGTCAAGGAGAGAACGCATCCATGGCGTCCAGGAACGGCCGAGACAACTTCATGACTCCACCAGCCCGAGTGATTTCGTAACTGCAAGCACTAAATTAAATGGAGCATATCTTTCAACTCCCAAGGTTGTTTAAAGCAAATAAGCACATGTTGGAAAGGTCTCTTCGTCTACTTTCTAGTGGATCAAGAATCAACGAGAGATCAGACATTAAGCATCCAGAAACTGCCGAGTGAACTCCTGCTCTACCCAAGTCAATTTTGTAACTGCAGCATGCACCAAATTAAATGGAGCATAACTTTCCACTCCCAAGGTTGTTTTGTGCAAATAACTACTTGTTAGAAAGCTCTCTTCGTTTACTGTCAGGTGCATCAAGAATCAATGACAGAAACCAAACGAGGCGTCCAGAAACTGCCGAGAGAGTTTCGTTCTCCATTAGAACTCCTTTCTATTCCTCTATTTAAGCAACTAGCAGCCACCAAAGAACTTGGGTTTTTGTTTGATGTAAGTTTAGCCTTTGCTACTTCCTTGTAAACGCGTGTGTCGGCTAGACCACCCGGATACTTGAAACAGAACCCCAACTCTATCAGATCCGTGAGCGTCTGCGTTTTATCTTGTTCTTGCTTGTTCTCGATTGCTTGCAGGTTCAAGGCTGTTCTTGGCACGGTAAGAGCAGCAACAACAGGAGCCGGTGTAACTATCGCTAAGGCGCAACACCCTTGTGGTTGTTGTAGTAAAATAGCACAACGTCGACCTCCACCCCAAATCGTAGTTATCAGGAGACGGTGTACCTGTCGCTTAAGGCGCCACACCATCTTGGTTGTGGTAGTCGGGCAGCCAACGTCGTTCTCCAACAAGTTTTCCACCTCCATCATCTCTCATCGAAAGATCGGGCACCCTTCTACCCGTTGAGTTAATCAAGTGGTATCAAATTTCAGGTTGCTCGGTGAGAGATCTCAATCTTCCTTGTTTTATTTACCTACAGTCCACTTTTGCCCAAAGATATATTTAGAGCAGAAATTCACCTAAAAACAGTTTGAGCCTTTGCTTTACTACTTAGTTTTCGACTTGTTGAATTCACGGTTGCTGCATTTGGGTCGAGTTGCTGGTCTAAAGTTTTCTTACTGCTAGAGTTTCAAGTTCATGCCACCTTGTTTTCAATCACCTGTTTAGACCTCTTGCTGCAATTCAACCAAAAAAGAAGAGAAAGCAAAAGGCGAGTGCATAAAAAAAGCCGCACTAATCAGCAAAACAAAAAAAGACACGTGCAAAAGAGAGAGAGAGAGAGAGAGAGAGAGAGAGAGAAACCAGTTCTGAATTTTGGTAGATAAAATTTGTAAGTGCGACAAAACAAAAGGCAGTTTGTGTGCCTTCTTTTTATAGTTTCAGAAATCCAATTACTGTTCTGAGCTTTTGGTGATACTATTTGTGTGACGGCTCGCGTCTCTATTACGGTTTGGACTAGGACCAGCACAACACCATTGTAGAACGTTTATTCAACTTGTTGTGGCTAACGTGGTACTAGCTATTCCTTGGAACTATTGAAATTGCAGCTACCTATAAATCGACAAAATTTTCTACAACACTACCAGGTTGTGCTAGCTGCCACCGTTGTTGTTGTTCTTGCTGTTTGCTCGCACCTCCTGTATTGCGTGGTGAGAATTTGTAAGAACTTGCTTAACCAATTTGAGAATGAGAGATTACAACAATGATTCCTAGCAGTTTATAGGATCAAAGATATTTTTATTGTTTTCTTGACTTTACTAAACATGGCAGGTGATATGGAGATTTTTGAGCCAACCGAACATTATATTCAAGGCATCATTCCACACTTGCCTTCATATACCGGTAAATTCGATCCTCATGCATACTTTGATTGGGAGCTAAAGGTAGATAAGGAATTTGATAAGCATGATCTATCTCAAAAACAAAAGATTTATATTGCCTCTAATTTGTTAACTGAGCACGCATTGATGGAATGGAAATACATTTGTAGGCACAACAAAGTTCCACAATCTTGGGAAGACTTCAAACTTCATTTTAGAGATGCATTCATTCCTGCATACTATGATGATCATTTGCTTTCTAAATTAGACACCTTAAAGCAGGGCGCTAGGACTGTGAAAGATTATTATTATGATTTTAAAATTTGTACCATGTTTGCTCGTTTAGATGAATGCATGGAAGATGTAATGACTAGGTTCATGAAAGGACTCAATTCTGAAATTCAGATTATAGTCATGCATGATGCATACAAACACATTTCTCACTTGTTTTTGCTTGCATGTAAAGATGAAAATGAGATTCTATTATACAATTATACAAGCACTGAACATGTGAGCCATAGTTCCTCTTTTGCATCTGCTATACATGCTGATCAAAAACACAAAATAATGAAACCAGCTGTTGTTTTTCCATCATCACAAGAAGAATTGATTGCTGACACTTGTGATAGTGAAGATTTGTGGGATAATGATTCACATGTACTAAGGCAACAACTAGTAAATGAACATGTTACATCTGTTATTGAACCAAACATTTTGGCTAAAAAGGAACATGTAATTTGTATTGCAAATGAAACTGAAGAAATAAATTTGCTCTCTTCTTTAAATACTTGGGGCTATATTGAGTTTGATGATCTTTTTGAGCTCGGTAATTTGGGAAATATTTTATTTGCTAGATCAACTATACCTTGTCCTTCTCATGTTATATTTTATATTGCTAGCAAGTACAACAACATAGGACAATTTCTTGTGCATAGAATTTCTATTTCATCTAGATATGTTGTTTCTTCACTTTGTGCAAATAAGATATTGGTATGTTCTCAAAAAGAAAAGAATCTCTTGTTTCCATGTACTTTAGTAGAAGTTTCAGGTTTATATTTGAAAGACATTAATAAAAGCTTAGTCATCAACATTGTTGGTGACTTGTTCTCAAATGCTAAGAGTTAAGAACAAGGCAACATAAAAAGTGTTAAATATTAAAGTCCTTCGTCCTTCAAGATATTATGTCCCTTCGGATATAATGAATTCCGGACGAAGGTTATGAAAGAAAAAACCTTCGTAAGCATAATAGATGATAAGGAAGAATTCATATGCGAAATACGAAGAATAATATAGATATTATCATCAACTTATTTTTATTTGCATTATCATATCCAGAATAACAAATTATAAATGTACCTTCGGTTTGACGGAAAGTAAAGGTACAAGCATGATGCAAAAAGCGAATGTCAAGTCAGCGTGTCTAGTACGGGAGTACTGTTCATCTATTTATAGGCAAGGGACGCAGCCCATGTAGAATTACATTCATGCCCTTTACATTTATCAATAACTCTATAGTAATTCTTCAAGGTCTAATTTGCCTTTTCATCTTTAAGTCGGTTCCCCTTCTCTGCTGTTATGCCGAAGCTTTTCTACGCACAGCTTCGTGATCACCTTATCCTTCGTCATAATCGCCTTTCGTCTCGCTCAGGCTTTGTCCTGACCATGCTCTTGTATACTCATGACCCGATTTCGAAGATGCCTGTTCACATATTTCACTTGGAAAACATTGTCAAATTATGTTTTTGAGGACCTTCGGAAGCCGAAGGCCCCCAACAGTAGCCCCTCGCAATATTAATTTACTAGTATGATAAATTCATATTGCGACATGGACGAAGGCCTTAAGCCGAAGGTCCAAAAAAACGCCTTCCCTTTGCTAGAATAGAAACAGTCATTTACAAGCGGGACCCTCCAGTTTTCAACGCACTAGGTGTATAAATAAGAGCTCACCACGAGTTTATTTGGCACGCTTTCTTGCCATCTGCTCTTGCTCACTCGACTTTTAGCCTGTGCGCAACAACACTTGCTTGGCATCTTTAAATTTTTAAGCTTCGGTTTCGAGAGCACTTTCTCAGTATTTGCGAAGATGTCTGAAGACAAGAAAGTTGTTGCTGAATCAAAGCTGAGCCTTTCTGAGGAGATGCATCTCAGCTTTCTTCAATCAATAGCAAAGACCAATACAGAGAAGATTACTAGGGAGATTTTGGAGGGTTTATCTGAAGACACTGGTGACAGTGATAGTTATGATGTGGATAGTGGTGGTGAAGATTCCGAAGATCGACCTTGGCGACCAAGCCATGCGGTTTTTGGTAAATCAAGTATTAAACAAAGCCATCTTGTCAATTTGAGGGGTAGATATTTTCGGGACTTGTCTATTGTGAGGGCTGACGAAGGAGAGAAAACTTGTCCAACTCCCGAGGAGAATGAAGTCGTGATATTCCGAAGCTTCTTAAAGGCTGGGCTGCGGTTTCCCTTGAGCAGTTTTGTCGTGGAAGTACTGAAGATTTTTGAAATCTGCCTTCACCAACTTACTCCCGAAGCAATCATAAGGATGGGCATCTTCGTCTGGGCCATGAGGAGCCAAGATTTAGAACCAAATGCAAAAAGTTTCTGCAACATACATGAGCTATTGTATGAGACAAAACCCTGGGGTAAAGAGCAGTATCACAACAATTTTGGCTCCTATAGCTTCGGTGCCCGGTCTAGGTCAAGCTGTCCCATGCCAACCTTTCGAAAGAGGTGGCCCGACGACTGGATGACGGAATGGTTTTATGTGAAGAATGATTTGAAAACACGGGAAGATATTGAAGATATCATTATGCGCCCTATCTGGCAACGCTTCGGCCTCCAGAGGCCGAAGGTGGAAATGGATGAAGCAACCGAAGAATGCTAGAGAGCCTTCGGCGTGGTTTGCTCTTTCATTGGGACAAGGGATTTGGTCCAAGAACACATTGCCTTCAGAGTATGGCCACTTGTAGAAAAGTAGGAAATGCCGAAGGAGACCGTTAAGGAAACTGACGAAGGTGGATTAGTTAGGCTAAAATACACATTCCAATATGGAGATAAATTCGTCGAGCCAGATGATGACTGGCTAAAAAGTATTGAGGCCATAAGTGATGAATTGCTTGGATTATACTCGAAGGCCGAAGACACTGCGCTATCAGCGGCCTTCGGAGGCAGAAAGAAGAAGAGACTCAACCGAGTATTTGATGCAATTGGGTTTGTCTACCCTGACTACCGTTATCCAACATGGGGTCAAAAAAGGAAGAATACATCTTCTGCGAAGGAAGTTGCTTCAGCCGCTCCTAGCGAGCCGGCGCCGAAGAGGAAAAGGGTCAAGGTTCTCACACACCGGCCACGCTATATTGAACCGGCCATAGTGCCTGAATATGTCGGTGAAACCTCTTTGGCCACCGAAGCCAAGGAGCCGACTCCCCTACCGAATGTTGAAGAGCCGATTATAATACCGGAAATGAAGAAAATAGGAGAACCGGAGGCTACAGAAACAAGGACATACGAAATTTTAAGTCCTTCAGCAAAAATTGAAGCAGCAAAAAGCCAAAAGGGGCCAGCAGTGACCCCCAAAAGAAAAAGGATGGTTAATGTGCTGGATGTTTTAGAGACAATAAAGTCTTCAAGCACGACTCCGAAGAAAATTGTTGAAACTTCTGAAGTGCATATTGAAGCATTTGATGCCGAAGCTTCAAAACATCAATCTGAGACTGAAGCTGGGCCTTCAGAGCCCACCAAGGTGAAATCCTTGGAAGCCGAAGAAACAGAAATAGCAGAACAAATTTCGGCTGAAAAAACTGGCACTGCTGCCCCCGAAGCGTCTTCCGAAGCCTTCGATTATATTTTACGTCATGCTTCGGGGAAAAAATTGACTGAAAAAGAAAAGCAAGAGGCCCAGTTTTACGCCCAAAAACTGAAATATCCAAAGGGAGCATTGATATTCAACGACAGTGGAGAAGAAGACTTTTTGTATTGTCTCCCTGACAGCAAGGAGATTTCTGTTTGTCAGGAGATGAGCAAGAGCTTTGGATTCCCAACACTAGAAAACGGGCTCTCGGTGTTATCAAAAGACGAGCTAGCCGACAGCTTGGCGTACAATAGCTTAAAGGTGCGAAAATGAGGTTTTTGTATTATTTCTTAAAATCAAAATTTTTCATTTGTTTATTTTTATTGAAACCAAACTTTTTGCAGGGTCTTATACTTAGCAATGCCCTCAGGGCTCAAAAAGATGCTGAAGACGAAGGGTGTGTTATGGCCCTGAGCAACCTTCGTTCCGAAGTAATTGAACTAAGGAACGAAGGTCTCGAAAAAGATAAAATATTATATTCATTGATAAATAGAATAAAAGAAGACGAAGCTACTTTTAAAGCTCAAGCTATGGCTCAGAAGCGTGAAATTGAAGATCTTCGAAAACAACTAGCCAGGGCTAAAGAGGAGCGCACACTTGAAGAAACAAAACGAGAAATCAGTGAACAATGGGCAAATCATTTGGAGAAAAATGTTGAAGAGCTTCGTGCATCTAAGAAAAGATGCTATGAAAAATCTATGGAATGTGTTAAGACAATAAAAACCAGCTTCGCCAGCGTTGGCGCATTCTCAAGTGAGGAGAACTTCATAAGGGGTGACTCCGAAGGCCCAATTGGATGGATTAGCCATGAAGCTGAAGCTTTTGAAGAAATTTTAAATAGTCGAGGAGACATATGCGCCTTTTCGGGTGCCAGGGGGATTGCTACCATTTTGGAGAGGAAGTGCTGTGACCATGTAAAATTCTTAGCACAATCCGAAGCTACCTTATCCTCTGAAGATATAAAAGACCCCTCGGCCGAAGCAAGCTTGGTTGGTGGAAAATTTTTCACCGACATCTGGGACAATGGTGGTCGAGAAATGGCCCAAGAAATTATTCGAAAAAGCGAGAAAGGCATTCATGACGCTAGGAAAGTAGCAGAGGCCACTGAAAAAAGTGCGGATCCCGAAGAGGAATTAGGTATTGACTAGTGGTTTTTGGCTCTTTGTTGTAATTTTTGATTTCAGACTTGTTTACGTTTTGTAATAAGGCCGTACTTTCTCCTTCCTCAGAACCTACCGAGCCATCGGCGGACCCCCACGCGAAGGGGGATGACGAAATTAGAAAAATGGCCGAAGCCATCATGGATAAAGTTGTTGATCAGCTACTAAACGAAGCTGCCAAAATAGTTCTAAGGGAAGATTAGATGTTATTGTAAAAACATTTAGAATGTAACATTTGTTGAGAAACATGTGTCATATTTTGTAACTTTGAATGTAATATATTAGCTATTTTTGGTTCTATTCTTTATGATGCATGAAACTTCTTATACATACCGTTTTTGAGCCTTCGGCGAAAAAACACCTTCCCTTCTTTTCATGCTTCGTAAATAATATCCGTGTTCTCATAAGATCAGTATCCAATCCTCTTAAAATCAATAACCAAATAGATCTTTCCGTTTCAGAGTTTGACGAAGGTATAACTCTTCAATAGCTATTTTTTGTTCCTTGTCACTATTTCTTCGAAACAATCTTCGAATATCAATACCGAGACCCCCTTCTTGCGTTGTTGATGCAATATGATGTATAATGTTATGCTATGTGAATGATGTAATGATGTGATGTTATGCAAAATGATATTTGCCGAAGGTCGACGTTTTTTCACTGCAAGCCTCCCTTAGGAGCTTCTTCGCCTTTTACTTCAGCGGAATCAGCGTTTATTTTTCGCTGTAAGCCTCCCTTAGGAGCTTCTTTGCCTTTTACTTTCAGTGGAATCAGCGTTTATTTTTCGCTGTAAGCTCTGCATTCCCTTCGGAACGACTTTTGAGTAGAAAACTTACACTGCGCTCCCTTAGGAACGACTTTTGAGCAGAAAACTTACACTGTGCTCCCTTAGGAACGACTTTTTGCTGCTTCGAAGAAATTACGCTGCGTTCCTTAGAACAAAATTTTTGATAATTCGAAGGTCCTCCTTGTCACCATAAATTCTTATGCTTCGGCAACATAAGCCTATGGAGAAGATATATTTTCATTATGGTAAAAAAGCGATACTGTTACAAGAGATTAAAAATGACAAAAAGCACTTAAGCCTCCCATAATTGTTCCTTATTAAAAAGAAAATAATACTGAATGCGAAAAACTGCTGTCGGGGTAGGATATTTGTCAGTAAATATGCTTCGACTCTGGCACAGTGCTATTGACTGTGCGAGCTTTGGACTCTTCTCTGAAGTCCCGTTGAAGGTGAGTGTGCTGACTCCCTTCTGGCTGCTGGCCTCGTTGCGTTGGTGCTGGAGGTAGAGGCTGTTGCCAAGATGCTTGGGGTTGGCTTGCCGAAGCAACAGAAGCTGCAGGGTGGTTGCCTACATATTCTGGAATGTAAGGCGAATGGTACGAAGCGGTATGCATGACTTGCTTCGGCTGACTCTGTTGCGCTGCAGCTTCTGCTATCTCCTTTTGCTTCTGGATGGTAACATGGCACATCCTAGTGGTATGGCCCTTGTCCTCACCACAGAATAGACAATAAATTTTCCTTGGTTGATCCCCAAATCTTCCTCCAAAGCCCCTGGCGCCTCTGCCCCTTGGAGCTGGCGGCCGGAAAGAGCTTTGCTGCTGCCCCGAAGCTTGCGAGGAGTACTGTGGCCTTTGCTGTTGACTCCCTCTATCATCACTCTGAGTAGAGTTGTGAATTGACCTGACGTGCCTCGGATGGAATCTTCCTCCGAAGCCCCTGGTCATTTCAGAGAACCTGTATGCTTCCTCCCTTCTTTGGCGGAAGTCATTGTCAGCTCGAATATACTCGTCCATCTTCTGGAGCAGCTTCTCCAATGTTTGAGGAGGCTTCCTGGCAAAGTATTGAGCTGAAGGTCCCGGCCGAAGCTGTCACACCCGGTTTTGGAAGGCAAACCAAGTGCGAACTATGTACATGCCAGGATCAGAACTCACGTACACAGCGATTACATAAATGAACATCAATGCACATTGCTCGAATAATAACTTAAGAAAGTATTAACTTATTACATCACAGAGTCATAGACATCCACATAGTCATCGTCTTAACAGGTAAATCAAAGTGCTAGCGAAACGCAGTAAAGATAAGGCCTTCACAGGCAGCTGACTGGGGGTTGCCGCCAACCCACACCTAGAATTCGTCGTAGTCTTGGAACTCCTGGAAGTCTCCTTCCACGGCTTCGCCTTCTCCTGAGCAGTGGTTACAATGCGGACAACCTGGTGTTTTGTGGTAAAGCAAGGATGAGTACACATCAACGTACTCAGCAAATGTCCCGTTTGGCTGAGGTGGACTAGCTTTATGTGGGGTTAGGCTCAAGCAGTTGCTTTTAGTTGGTCAGGTATTTATCATTAGTGAAAGCCAGATTTTATCATTAACCGACCCATGAACCATTTCCTCATCGAGGAACGACATCATCATATTCGAACCAAAACCATAACATAATCCTTGTATCTCGAACCATTTGTATCTCTAATCAAAGAGGATCCCAAGGCTGCTCTTAACCGTGAGCACGGCTGATATATCAGTTTCACTACGCTCTGCAGAGGTCGCACACTTTACCCATGAGTCATGATTCCCTTTCTGCCCGGGGAGAGCTAATCCCCATTGACCACTACCTAGGTGGTCCGGCAGGGTATCACTACGTAGCTGTTACAAAGATTCCCTAGAGATCGTAGCCGCCCGTTAGGTTTCTCCAGTTTGATAAACACAGTACCCCTCCCCGCAGGAGAGTGACTAACAAAAGCAAAACGAAAGAACCTCGGCACTCAGGCTCGGCAGAGCAAGCACTGTGCCTGGACCCCATTGACGGCACGACGGCGAAGCAACTACACCTCTAGTTCCTCTAATTAATTAGCTAAGGGCACCCCATTTCACCCTCATGGTTGCACTGTTATCCCGGGTGGTCTCTCAACGAACAGGTCCTTACGGAGAGGTACTCAAGAAACAGCCTGAGCCCCCTAGAGTATCACAAGATCATCAACATCATCAGGATAACAGTATCATAAATATTCACATCATGTTCATTGATTAAGTTAAGGCAATAGCAGAATGCTAACCATAATAGCCCATAAGGTCATCAAGGATAAAGTAAAGTGTAAAGCTAGTCAATCCTTAGGTTTCAAGTAAGTAATGCGGGGTAGTAAGTTATAAATGAATAGGACATAATGGGTCAGAAGACACTTGCCTTCACCAAACTGCTGATCAGGGACTTCCTCTGCAACTTCCTCGAGAAACACAAACTGCTCGTTGTCTACGTAAAGTAATCATTCACACTATGCACTTGGGAAATAACAAACAAAAACAATATACCAAACATATGCAGCAGAGAGATCACAAGTTCATAATAGAAAAGGGATAGGCACTCTGGTATTCCCTAGGTCTAGGGTAGAGGACTATACAAAAGGATTCATTATCCACTATCAGGTTTAAGTCAGTGGTGGGATTAAATCATTATCTGGTTTTAAGTTCCTAAACTTAGGTGTTTAAGTCTATAAACTTAAGTGCTCCAACTTTTATTAAAGTCTACCAATTTCTAATTATCTCAAATAAGGTTCCAATAACCTTAATCCTATCCTAATGATTAACCATTAATTGGGATATGGAAACAGCAGGGAAACATTGCATAAACAGATAGATAATAATATTATGAACATTTTGCAATTTTAAGCACCTAATTTGGAGTTCATATGGCAAAGTTATGAATTTTACAAGTTTAGGGGTTAAAAAATTTACCCTAAGGACCTATTTTGAATTAAATAAAAGGTCCGAGGACCTAACTGTAAGAAACTAGGGACGGCGGGCGCAATTTCCAGAAAACACGGGGGTTCTTTAAGAAAACGTGCGGGCGAAGGGGTATCGGACTCCTACGGCCGTTGGATCTCAGATCAACGCCCGAGATTAGATCGCGGGCGGGCGCGCGAGCGCGCGGCGGCGTGAGCGGCTGACAGGCGGGGCCGGGCGGGCAGCACGGGCGCGGGGCTGACAGACGGGGCCGGGCGGCAGAGCGGGGCGCAGGCGGGCTGACAGACGGGGCCTAGTTGGCAGGGAGGCGGGGCGCGGGGGAAACGGCTCTGGGCCGTTGGATCTTGGGCGGACGGTTAGGATTGGACTCGGCCTATTTAAAACGGGGCCGCCCGATCTGAGATGGACAGCGGGGATGGGGCGGCTGGCTTCTGTCTCCTTCCCCAGCCAGCTGAGGTGGCGGCGCCCGTCCCCGCGGCGGAGGTGCTCGCCGGAGACGAGGGGCGCGGGGGCCCTGCGGGTCCTTGGGGCTATCTGAATGGCCAGGGAGGTTGGGGAGGGCGCGGGGAACCTTTTGGTGGGGACTAGGTCGGGACAGGGGCACCGGAGGGGGGCAGTTCACGGCGAAGCGGCTCGGCGGCGGCGCTAAGGGACTCCGGCGAGCAATTAAACGCGTCAGGGTGCAGTAGAGGGGAAGGGAGAGGGCAGGGGAGGTTCCTTACCTCAAGGCGAACTCCGGAGACTCCTCGGTGGCGGCAACGGCGCGACGACGGCCTGGGTCGACGGTGGCGGACCCCGGCGGCTGCACGAAGGACGACGGGTGAGCGCGGGCAGAGAGAAATAGGGAGGGGAAGGGGAAATTGGAGCGCGTCCCGGGTTGCGGACGCCGGGGCGAAGCTCACCGTGGCAATGGACACGGCGGAGCTCCAACGGCGGCCGGGAAACGAGCTCGGGCGGCGGCGGTTTAATGGCGGCTGCGCTTTGGCGTGCGCGCAGCGAGGGGAAGGTGAGGGAGGGGTCTGCGGGTGCGCAAATGAGGGAGGGGGAGATGGTGAGCGAGGTTCGGGGCTCAAGTGGCCAAGGGCGAGGTGGTGGCGAGCCCCACGCGCGACGTGGGCGCGGAGTCCGTGGCACGCGCGGACCGGGGCGGCGGTTACGCGAAGACGGAGAAGCTGACAGCCGGGGCCCGCGGGCAGAGAGAGAGGGGAAAGCGGGCGCGGGCGTGGGCGCGGGGAACGGTTGCGCTGACGGGCGGGCCCCGCGGCGCAGAGAGAGAGGAAGGCGGGCGCGGAGACGGCGGCCGGGCCCGCGGCGCAGAGAGAGAGGAGGGGGGGGGAGGGCGCGCGCGCGGGATGGGCCTGATGGGCCGAAAGGCTGAGGGGGCGGGGGTTTGGGCTTCTTTTCCTTTTTCTTTTATTTTGGAATTGTTTTTCCCTTTTCTTTTTATTTTCTCTATTTGATTCAAATTCAAATAAGCCACAAATTCAAATTAGACTTTCTAAGAATTATGCACCAAACAAAAGTGAAATCTAGGGTTCAACATGATGCAACAATTCATACTCCCTTGGAGTTTGAGCTAATAAAATAACCACTTTTCTCCTATAGAAATGAGAAAGAGAAGATTGGGGAAGGATGAGAAAAGGGAAGTAACACCTGAATTTGTGAATATGAGCAAAGAAATTTTATACCCCCAAATTCAGGGTGTTACAAACCTATCCCCCTTAAAAGAATCTCGCCCCGAGATTCAGGGTTGGTCAGCAAAGAGTTCAGGGTATTTGGCTTTCAGATCATCTTCTCGTTTCCAGGTTGCTTCTTCCTCGGAGTGGTGACCCCATCTGACTTTGCACATTCTGATGGTATTCCTCCGGGTGACTCTGTCTGCGAACTCCAGAATCTGCGTTGGCTTCTCTATGTATGTCAGATCCTCCTGGACTTCCAAACCCTCCACTGGCAACTGTTCCTCTGGTACTCGCAGACACTTCTTCAATTGTGACACGTGGAACACGTTGTGCACTGCCGACAAACTTTCTGGTAGGTTGAGTTGGTAAGCTACTTCTCCACGCTTTGCTTGAATCTGATATGGTCCAACGTACCGGGGTGCTAACTTGCCTTTAACTCCGATCCTTCTGACTCCCTTGATCGGTGACACCTTCAGATAGACGAAATCCCCCACTTCGAAACTTAGTTCTCTTCTCCTTCGGTCCGCATAGCTTCGCTGCCTTGATTGTGCTATCTTCAGATTCTCCCGAACCATTTTGATATTCTCTTCGGCTTCAAGCAAAATGTCGGGGCCAAACACCTGTCTCTCTCCAGGCTGGTCCCAATGCAGCGGAGTCCTACAACTCCGCCCATAGAGTGCCTGAAACGGCGACATCTTCAAGCTGGCCTGGTAACTATTGTTGTAGGAGAATTCTGCATAAGGTAACCTTTTGTCCCATCCTGACTTGTCTTGCAACGCACAGGCTCTCAGCATATCTTCTAGGATCTGATTAGTTCTTTCAGTCTGACCGTCTGTCTGCGGGTGATAAGCTGAGCTGAAGTTCAAATGGGTGCCCAAAGCTTCTTGTAGCTGCTGCCAAAAATGAGAGGTGAATTGCGTTCCTCGATCTGACACTATCTTCTTCGGCACACCATGAAGGCAAATTATCCGTGACATGTATAACTCAGCTAACGTTGCTCCGGTGTATGTGGTCTTCACCGGTATGAAATGGGCCACCTTTGTTAAGCGGTCCACAACCACCCAGATGGAATCATAGCCGGCCCGGGTACGAGGTAGGCCAACTACAAAATCCATCCCGATCTCATCCCACTTCCACTGAGGAATCTGCAATGGCTGCAACAATCCGGCAGGCCTTTGATGCTCTGCTTTGGTCCTCTGACAGCTATCACAGATGGCGACATATTCTGCGATTTCTCTTTTCATGCCATACCACCAAAACCTCCTTTTTAAATCCTGTTACATCTTTTCACTTCCCGGGTGTATGGAGTAGGCTGTCTCATGAGCTCCCTTTAGGATCAGCTCCCGAATAGGTTTGAGGTCGGGGACACACAATCGGTCCTTGAACCATATTACCCCCTCTTCATCCTCTCGAAAGTCTTTGCCTCTTCCTTCTAAGATTAGCTGCCGGATCTTGTTGATGCTTTCATCATCCTTCTGCCCTTCTTTGATCTCCTGCTCTAGAGTGGGCTCTAATTCCACTGTTACTCCTTGCGTACTGTTCAGGAAACCGAGACTCAGTCTGTCGAACTCCTTGGCTAACTCATATGGCATTGGGTACGTGGCCATCATATTGACTTGACTCTTCCTGCTCAGAGCATCTGCAACAACATTGGCTTTGCCTGGATGGTAATGTATCTCCAACTCATAGTCTTTGATCAATTCCAACCATCTTCGCTGTCTCATGTTTAACTCTGACTGGGTGAATATGTACTTCAGACTTTTATGATCTGTGTAGATGTCGCACTTCTGCCCATACAGGTAATGTCTCCATGTCTTTAGAGCATGAACCACTGCTGCCAACTCTAGGTCGTGTGTGGGATAATTTTTCTCATGGATCTTCAGCTGTCGAGATGAATATGCTACAACTCTTCCTTCTTGCATTAGCACACATCCCAATCCGGTGTAAGAAGCATCGCAATACACTGAGAATGGCTTGTGAACATCAGGCAGGACTAACACCGGAGCTGTGGTCAACCTATTTTTCAGTTCTTCAAATGCTTCCTGACACTTTTGGGTCCACTTAAACTCAACTTTCTTCGCTAGTAACGCTGTCATTGGTCTAGCAATCTTTGAGAAGCCTTCGATGAAACGCCTGTAATACCCAGCCATTCCAATGAAGCTCTTGATCCCACGAACATCCTTTGGTGCTTTCCAGTTCAGGATATCTGCTACTTTCTTCGGATCCACTGCCAACCCATCTTGATTTATGATGTGACCCAGAAACAAGACTTCATGAATCCAGAACTCGCATTTGCCCAGTTTGGCATACAACTGATGCTCCCGTAGCCTTTGCAATACCATCTTCAAATGCTCTACATGATCTTCCTCACTTTGAGAGTATATGAGAATATCATCGATAAACACTACCACAAACTTGTCCAGATAATCCATGAACACACTGTTCATCAGGTACATAAAGAAAGCTGGCGCATTTGTCAAACCAAAGGACATAACTGTGAATTCATATAACCCGTACTTGGTGATGAATGCCGTCTTCGGTATGTCCGAGGGTCGGATTCTGAGTTGATGGTAACCTGATCTCAGATCTATTTTCGAGAATACGCTGGCACCTCTGAGCTGGTCGAACAAATCTTCTATCCTTGGCAAGGGGTACTTGTTTTTGACAGTGACTTCATTCAAGGCCCTGTAGTCTATGCACATCCTTTTGGTACCATCTTTCTTCTCTACAAACAACACCGGAGCGGCCCAAGGCGAGGTACTTGGTCTGATGTAACCCTTCTCTAACATCTCATCTATCTGCTTCTTGAGTTCCACCAATTCTGGTCCAGACACTCGGTAGGCTCTTTTGGAGATGGGGGCGGTACCAGGGATAAGCTCTATGGCAAATTCAACCTTTCTCTCGGGTGGCATGCCCGTTAGCTCCTCGGGAAATACATCCGGAAAGTCTGACACAACCTTGATAGCCTCGAGCGGGTTGGGCTCCTTACTATCAACTGAAATCTGGTGACAGACACCCTTCGCTGATTTAGGCATCCTTAGCTCGGCCACTACCTCTTCTCCTGACGGGGACTTCAATGTTACGGTCCTCTTGTCACAGCTAACATTCGCTTCATACTTCATTAACCAATTCATCCCTAGAATGACATCTATCCCAGGGGTGTCTATTACTATTAGATCACTGGGGAATCCTATCCCCCTTATTTCCACCATTATATTTGAGAATATTTTATCTGTTTGCACCTTGCCACCAACCGAATTAATCCTCATGGGCGGCATCATTGCCTCTACTGAGATGTTATGCAATTCTACCCAGGTTGCAGTGACAAATGAATGAGTTGCACCAGTATCAAATAGCACTTTCGTGGGATGAGATTCGACTGGGAACATACCTACTGCCACATCTGGTGCATCCTGGATCGCTTCGGCCTCCAAGTGGTTCACCTTTCCACGGTTGTACGCTTGGTTACGATTGCCTGCTATCAGCTGCAGTACACCTTGCCTTATTGGAGCGTTGGGGTTGGTCTGCTGCTGCGCCGCCTAATTCGGGCATTGCATCGCCCAGTGGCCTTGTTCTCCATAGTGGAAACATCCTCTGCCTCCTCCTTGAGCTGGGGCTGCTTGGTTGTTCTGATTCGCTGCTGGGGCAGGAAGACGAGGTGCCTGATTGTTCTGCCTCTGATATTGGTTACCTCCTTGCTGGCTGTGTTGACGATACTGCTGCTGCTGTGGGTGCTGCCTCTGAAACTGCTGCTGATGTGGACGCTGGTTCTGATTCTGATATCCTTGTGGGTGACCAGGCCTGCCTTGCTGAGATGAACTGCCTAAGAAACGTGGATGGCTGATGCCTCCGGTCTGGGGTCCACTCATCTTGCGCTTCCGATCTTCCATATCCTTACGCTTCTTCTCAGTCATAACTGCCCTATCGATCAGGTGCTGGAAGGTGGGGAAGGTGTGATTCATCAACTGGTAATGCAGGGGATCCACCAAACCTCTCATGAACCTGTACTGCCTTTTAGCATCAGTGTTGACATCCTCAGGTGCATAACGAGATAGCTGTAGAAACTTGTCTCTGTATTCACTAACAGACAGGGGTCCCTGCTTCAGAGCCAGAAACTCCTCCTTCTTCACGATCATCAGTCCCTCCGGCACATGGTACCTGCGGAAACTCTCGCTGAATTCTTCCCAGGTGATGGCTTCGGGGTCAGCATGTGTGGCGAGGTAGGACTCCCACCAGGACTGGGCTGCTCCCCTTAGCTGACGGGGACCATACAGAACCTTCTCCCTGTCGTTACATTGAGCGGTGCGCAGTTCTCTTTCCACTGTGCGCAGCCAGTCTTCTGCATCCATGGGGTCGGCAGAATGGGCGAAGGTAGGAGGGTGCCCTCTCATGAACTCACCACGCTTATCCCGTGGCATCTGGGGCATCTGCACTTGCATCTGGGGTTGGGGTTGCTGTTGAGCCTGCTGCATAGCTGCCAGAGTCTGCCCAATGGCCTGCACTGCCTGAGTCTGCATCAAGAACATCTGCTCCACTGTCATCGGGGGTGGTGGGGGAGGCTGCCTCTGTTGTTCCTCCTGCTGGTCATGCTGCTCTTGCTGAGCACGCCTGTTGCATCGGCGCCTGTTGTCAGACATCTGTGGAGGACATTCATACATCAGCATTGATCTTACAATCTTCCAGCATAAGAAAAGAGAATGCAGAATTCTTCGTGACACTGAGTGAACAAAGAGCTTCACTGATCCTCATTATGATTCAACACAGCTTCTCAGATAGAAAGGAAAGTAGAAGTAAATGGCTTCCCAACTAAATAACTGACTTTATTAACATTATAGCTAGGCCAAACTGCAGGAGAAACCCACAGGTTGGCAACAGTCATTACAAAGATTCAAATCCAGCACAAGTTCATCATAACAAGCATGCAAGCAACTGATAAGCAAACTAAGCTAATTGGAAACAACTGATAAGCAAACTAAACTAACTATCTAAGACTGAGACATCTGACTTAAGAATTATTACAAACTTCGACGCTAATGATCTAAGGATCCAGATCTATCCTGGTCTTACAGGCAGGGGAACCATAAGTGTGGTGACCTCGTGGCGGCGAGCGGTAAGGGTGCTGAGTCCCAACAGGAGCGGGAGAACCACCCTCTTGGTGATGGCGCTCTGCCAGTTCAGCACGCAACTCCGCAATCTCCGTTCGAGCCCTGCTCAGCTCGTCCAGAGAATGGTCCAGCTCGGTGTTAAGCACTGCGACTAGGTTGACTGCGCTGCTCAACCTAGGGTTAGCCTCACCAACAGGTGAGACAACCACACTCTCTGTGCTGCCAGTAGGGCGGCGGGGGTAGTACCGAAGGTTAAGACCGTCGGCCACCCCACCGAACAAAGAACAGTACTGGGAGAGTGCACGTCGTGCTGCATCCTGCATAGCCGCCTCTGCAGTGTCCCTCTCGGAGATGGAATAGTGCTCCAAAACGGCCTCCGCACCCCGGAGGTCATCCTCCGGACGGCGAACTAGGCAGGTAGCCTCCCAGCGGTCCGGGTACCTCCCGCGACTGTGCTGGTAGACTACACAACGATACTCGATCGACCAGGTGTGCCGGTCAAAAGCCTGGCGCAGCAAGGTGTCGAGTGCGTCGTGGAAGTGACAACCGCGAGCGGCGTCACGGGTGATGGGTCGGGTGACCCATCCTTCCGCCTCCTGTGGCTCAGAAGACTCCGTGCTGTGGTCTGAGTCGTCGTCGTCGGGGTCTCCTCGAGGACTTCCTCCAACAGCCGGGGCGTCCCGCAGCGGTGCAGGGGGCGCCTCCAGCTGGGCAACAGAGGAACGGGGCCTCACGGACTCCACCTCTTGCCGGGATGGGGAGGAAGAGCCCTGCTGCTCTCTATGCTGGCACCGGCGTTCCTGCTCCTCACGCAGGCGGTGGTGCAGTCTCTCCAGGTGACTCGACTGACCGGACACGGTGCGGCGCAGAGGACGCTCCGCAAGTCGAGACGGCAGGAAAGGAATCACCGACTTACGTGCAGTGTGTCTAAGACGAGCCATCTACAAAAGACACCGTAAGCACAAGAGTAAGAGCAGAACTAATATGACAAGTGAATAAACCATAGACAGAATAAGATAAAAATTTTAACAAGGTATAATATAGTATATATATATATATGTAGTAAAACATAGGGTTGGTCGAGGTGACCGACTTTTGAAGTAACATCAAAGGTCAAGGTGAGAGGGAAGGTCAATAGTCCTTAGTACGACCAGTGCTACTCTAGGTCAGCGGTCCTACAGTCAGCACGGGCTTTGATACCACTTATGTCACACCCGGTTTTGGAAGGCAAACCAAGTGCGAACTATGTACGTGCCAGGATCAGAACTCACGTACACAGCGATTACATAAATGAACATCAATGCACATTGCTCGAATAATAACTTAAGAAAGTATTAACTTATTACATCACAGAGTCATAGACATCCACATAGTCATCGTCTTAACAGGTAAATCAAAGTGCTAGCAAAACGCAGTAAAGATAAGGCCTTCACAGGCAGCTGACTGGGGGTTGCCGCCAACCCACACCTAGAATTCGTCGTAGTCTTGGAACTCCTGGAAGTCTCCTTCCACGGCTTCGCCTTCTCCTGAGCAGTGGTTACAATGCGGACAACCTGGTGTTTTGTGGTAAAGCAAGGATGAGTACACATCAACGTACTCAGCAAATGTCCCGTTTGGCTGAGGTGGACTAGCTTTATGTGGGGTTAGGCTCAAGCAGTTGCTTTTAGTTGGTCAGGTATTTATCATTAGTGGAAGCCAGATTTTATCATTAACCGACCCATGAACCATTTCCTCATCGAGGAACGACATCATCATATTCGAACCAAAACCATAACATAATCCTTGTATCTCGAACCATCTGTATCTCTAATCAAAGAGGATCCCAAGGCTGCTCTTAACCGTGAGCACGGCTGATATATCAGTTTCACTACCCTCTGCAGAGGTCGCACACTTTACCCATGAGTCATGATTCCCTTTCTGCCCGGGGAGAGCTAATCCCCATTGACCACTACCTAGGTGGTCCGGCAGGGTATCACTACGTAGCTGTTACAAAGATTCCCTAGAGATCGTAGCCACCCGTTAGGTTTCTCCAGTTTGATAAACACAGTACCCCTCCCCACAGGAGAGTGACTAACAAAAGCAAAACGAAAGAACCTCGGCACTCAGCCTCGGCAGAGCAAGAACTGTGCCTGGACCCCATTGACGGCACGACGGCGAAGCAACTACACCTCTAGTTCCTCTAATTAATTAGCTAAGGGCACCCCATTTCACCCTCATGGTTGCACTGTTATCCCGGGTGGTCTCTCAACGAACAGGTCCTTACGGAGAGGTACTCAGGAAACAGCCTGAGCCCCCTAGAGTATCACAAGATCATCAACATCATCAGGATAACAGTATCATAAATATTCACATCATGTTCATTGATTAAGTTAAGGCAATAGCAGAATGCTAACCATAATAGCCCATAAGGTCATCAAGGATAAAGTAAAGTGTAAAGCTAGTCAATCCTTAGGTTTCAAGTAAGTAATGCGGGGTAGTAAGTTATAAATGAATAGGACATAATGGGTCAGAGGACACTTGCCTTCACCAAACTGCTGATCAGGCACTTCCTCTGCAACTTCCTCGGGAAACACAAACTGCTCGTTGTCTACGTAAAGTAATCATTCACACTATGCACTTGGGAAATAACAAACAAAAACAATATACCAAACATATGCAGCAGAGAGATCACAAGTTCATAATAGAAAAGGGATAGGCACTCTGGTATTCCCTAGGTCTAGGGTAGAGGACTATACAAAAGGATTCATTATCCACTACTCAGGTTTAAGTCAGTGGTGGGATTAAATCATTATCTGGTTTTAAGTTCCTAAACTTAGGTGTTTAAGTCTATAAACATAAGTGCTCCAACTTTTATTAAAGTCTACCAATTTCTAATTATCTCAAATAAGGTTCCAATAACCTTAATCCTATCCTAATGATTAACCATTAATTGGGACATGGAAACAGCAGGGAAACATTGCATAAACAGATAGATAATAATATTATGAACATTTTGCAATTTGAAGCACCTAATTTGGAGTTCATATGGCAAAGTTATGAATTTTACAAGTTTAGGGGTTAAAAAATATACCCTAAGGACCTATTTTGAATTAAATAAAAGGTCCGAGGACCTAACTGTAAGAAACTAGGGACAGCGGGCGCAATTTCCAGAAAACAGGGGGGTTCTTTAAGAAAACGCGCGGGCGAAGGGGTATCGGACTCCTACGGCCGTTGGATCTCAGATCAACGCCCGAGATTAGATCGCGGGCGGGCGCGCGAGCGCGC
Source organism: Zea luxurians (assembly GCA_029449295.1). Taxonomy (NCBI): domain Eukaryota; kingdom Viridiplantae; phylum Streptophyta; class Magnoliopsida; order Poales; family Poaceae; genus Zea; species Zea luxurians. The sequence goes on along the minus strand of JAOPSE010000005.1, from coordinate 1,712,756 downwards.
GGCGGCGTGAGCGGCTGACAGGCGGGGCCGAGCGGGCAGCGCGGGCGCGGGGCTGACAGACGGGGCCGGGCGGCAGAGCGGGGCGCAGGCGGGCTGACAGACGGGGCCCAGTTGGCAGGGAGGCGGGGCGCGGGGGAAACGGCTCTGGGCCGTTGGATCTTGGGCGGACGGTTAGGATTGGACTCGGCCTATTTAAAACGGGGCCGCCCGATCTGAGATGGACGGCGGGGATGGGGCGGCTGGCTTCTGTCTCCTTCCCCAGCCAGCTGAGGTGGCGGCGCCCGTCCCCGCGGCGGAGGTGCTCGCCGGAGACGAGGGGCGCGGGGGCCCTGCGGGTCCTTGGGGCGATCTGAATGGCCGGGGAGGTTGGGGAGGGCGTGGGGAACCTTTTGGTGGGGACTAGGTCGGGACAGGGGCACCGGAGGGGGGCGGTTCACGGCGAAGCGGCTCGGCGGCGGCGCTAAGGGACTCCGGCGAGCAATTAAACGCGTCAGGGTGCAGTAGAGGGGAAGGGAGAGGGCAGGGGAGGTTCCTTACCTCAAGGCGAACTCCGGAGACTCCTCGGTGGCGGCAACGGCGCGACGACGGCCCGGGTCGACGGTGGCGGACCCTGACGGCTGCACGAAGGACGGCGGGTGAGCGCGGGCAGAGAGAAATAGGGAGGGGAAGGGGAAATTGGAGCGCGTCCCGGGTTGCGGACGCCGGGGCGAAGCTCACCGTGGCAATGGACACGGCGGAGCTCCAACGGCGGCCGGGAAACGAGCTCGGGCGGCGGCGGTTTAATGGCGGCTGCGCTTTGGCGTGCGCGCAGCGAGGGGAAGGTGAGGGAGGGGTCTGCGGGTGCGCAAATGAGGGAGGGGGAGATGGAGAGCGAGGTTCGGGGCTCAAGTGGCCAAGGGCGAGGTGGTGGCGAGCCCCACGCGCGACGTGGCGCGGAGTCCGCAGCACACGCGGACCGGGGCGGCGGTTACGCGAAGACGGAGAAGCTGACAGCCGGGGCCCGCGGGCAGAGAGAGAGGGGAAAGCGGGCGCGGGCGCGGGCGCGGGGAACGGTTGCGCTGACGGGCGGACCCCGCGGCGCAGAGAGAGAGGAAGGCAGGCGCGGAGACGGCGGCCGCGCTGACAGGCCGGGCCCGCGGCGCAGAGAGAGAGGAGGGGGGGGGGGGGGGGGGGAGGGCGCGCGCGCGGGATGGGCCTGATGGGCCGAAAGGCTGAGGGGGCGGGGGTTTGGGCTTCTTTTCCTTTTTCTTTTATTTTGGAATTGTTTTTCCCTTTTCTTTTTATTTTCTCTATTTGATTCAAATTCAAATAAGCCACAAATTCAAATTAGACTTTCTAAGAATTATGCACCAAACAAAAGTGAAATCTAGGGTTCAACATGATGCAACAATTCATACTCCCTTGGAGTTTGAGCTAATAAAATAACCACTTTTCTCCTATAGAAATGAGAAAGAGAAGATTGGGGAAGGATGAGAAAAGGGAAGTAACACCTGAATTTGTGAATATGAGCAAAGAAATTTTATACCCCCAAATTCAGGGTGTTACAAAAGCCCCTTAATCATGGCCTCAATGAAAATTTCATTGGGCACTGTTGGTGCCTTTGCCCTCAAACGCAGGAACCTTCGGACATACGCCTGAAGGTATTCTTTGTGGTCCTGGGTGCACTGGAATAAAGCTTGAGCAGTGACCGGCTTCGTTTGAAACCCTTCGAAGCTGGTTATCAGCATGTCCTTCAGCTTTTGCCATGAGGTGATTGTTCCTGGCCGAAGAGAGGAGTACCAGGTTTGTGCAACACTCTTGATAGCCATGACGAAAGACTTTGCCATGACTGCAGTATTGCCACCATATGAAGATATGGTTCCTTCATAACTCATCAAGAATTGCTTCGGGTCTGAATGAACGTCGTACATGGGGAGCTGGGGTGGCTTGTAAGACTGGGGCCAAGGTGTAGCCTGCAGTTCTGTTGACAGAGGAGAAGTATCATCAAAAGCAAAATTTCCATGATGGAAATCTTCATACCAGTCGTCCTCGTTGTAGAAGCCCTCCTGATGAAGCTCTCTGTGCGGAGGCCTTCGGTTCTGGTCATCTTGAGCAAGATGACGAACTTCTTCAGAGGCTTCGTCTATCTGCCTTTGCAGGTCAGCTAGACGAGCCATCTTTTCCATCTTCCGTTGGACCTGTTGTTGGAGCATCTCCAAGTTTTGGATTTCTTGATCCAAGTCGTCCTCCGGAGGCGTTGGACTGGTGGCCTTCCTCTTCTGGCTTCTGGCCTCCCTAAGAGAAAGGACATCCTGATTGGGATCCAGCGGCTGCAGAGCGGCAGCCCCTGTTGCTGAAGCTTTCCTCGGTGGCATGACGAAGGTGATGCTTGCCGAAGGTGTTCAAAACTCAAAAAATGGAAGTGAGTTCACCGGAGGTGGGCGCCAATATTGGTGACTTGTTCTCAAATGCTAAGAGTTAAGAACAAGGCAACATAAAAAGTGTTAAATATTAAAGTCCTTCGTCCTTCAAGACATTATGTCCCTTCGGATATAATGAATTCCGGACGAAGGTTATGAAAGAAAAAACCTTCATAAGCATAATAGATGATAAGGAAGAATTCATATGCAAAATACGAAGAATAATATAGATATTATCATCAACTTATTTTTATTTGCATTATCATATCCAGAATAACAAATTATAAATGTACCTTCAGTTTGACGGAAAGTAAAGGTACAAGCGTGATGCAAAAAGCGAATGCCAAGTCAGCGTGTCTAGTACGGGAGTACTATTCATCTATTTATAGGCAAGGGACGCAGCCCATGTAGAATTACATTCATGCCCTTTACATTTATCAATAACTCTATAGTAATTCTTCGAGGTCTAATTTGCCTTTTCATCTTTAAGTCGGTTCCCCTTCTCTGCTGTTATGCCGAAGCTTTTCTACGCACAGCTTCGTGATCACCTTATCCTTCGTCATAATCGCCTTTCATCTCGCTCAGGCTTCGTCCTGACCATGCTCTTGTATACTCATGACCCGATTTCGAAGATGCCTGTTCACATATTTCACTTGGAAAACATTGTCAAATTATGTTTTTGAGGACCTTCGGAAGCCGAAGGCCCCCAACAAACATCAATCATGATGCAAAACTGAGGACAGTTTGCTGTCAAGAATGGGAGAATGATGAGAACATAACCCGCACAGATATGACCATGTTAATGGCTCCTGTTACAAAGACATTGAGGAACAAAGAAGTTGATTGGGGACCAAGTAATGATATTTCCAACATTTCCATCAAAGGAAGCACATCATCAAATTTAAAGATATACATGGGCGAGGAGCATACACTAGAGTCAAGGACGACTCTATTACAAGAAGGGTAGGATGATGAGGACATCACTGCCATCAATACACCACACCAGCGACCCCCTTCACCATTTAATCATGGACCAGCGAAACGAGTCCGTGCACGTAAATTTAATTATCAGGTGAACTCGTTCCTTGTTGTTGAAGCTAATCATTCCTTAAATGAGGTACTAATACCTTGTGATTACTTTATTATGCTAAGATGTTTGGGAGGTGAACCATCTAGAATTTGAGAAGGCAACAAGGCAATAAAAGCTGCTCCACTTGAGGGGATTTCGAAACTACAACAAGTGCAAGTTTAAGAGGGCATATCTTTCAGCTCCCAAGGTTGTTTAATGCAAATAAGAACTTGTTGGAAAGGTCTCTTTGTCTACTTTCTAGTTGATCAAGAGTCAAGGAGAGAACGCATCCAAGGCGTCCAGGAACGGCCGAGACAACTTCATGACTCCACCAGCCCGAGTGATTTCGTAACTGCAAGCACTAAATTAAATGGAGCATATCTTTCAACTCCCAAGGTTGTTTAAAGCAAATAAGCACTTGTTGGAAAGGTCTCTTCGTCTACTTTCTAGTGGATCAAGAATCAATGAGAGATCAGACACTAAGCGTCCAGAAACTGCTGAGTGAACTCCTGCTCTACCCAAGTCAATTTCGTAACTGCAGCATGCACCAAATTAAATGGAGCATAACTTTCCACTCCCAAGGTTGTTTAGTGCAAATAACTACTTGTTGGAAAGCTCTCTTTGTCTACTTTTAGGTGCATCAAGAATCAATGACAGAAACCAATTGAGGTGTCTAGAAACTGCCGAGAGAGTTTCGTTCTCCATTAGAACTCCTTTCTATTCCTCTATTTAAGCAACTAGCAGCCACCAAAGAACTTGGGTTTTTGTTTGATGTAAGTTTAGCCTTTGCTACTTCCTTGTAAACGCGTGTGTCGGCTAGACCACCCGGATACTTGAAACAGAACCCCAACTCTATCAGATCCGTGAGCATCTGCGTTTTATCTTGTTCTTGCTTGTTCTCGATTGCTTGCAGGTTCAAGGCTGTTCTTGGCACGACAAGAGCAGCAACAACAGGAGCTGGTGTAACTAGCGCTAAGGCGCAGCACCCTTGTGGTTATTATAGTTAGATAGCACAACGTCGACCTCCACCCCAAATCGTAGTTATCAGGAGATGGTGTACCTATCGCTCAAGGCGCCACACCATCTTGGTTGTGGTAGTCGGGCAGCCAATGTCGTTTTCCAACAAGTTTTCCACCTCCATCATCTCTCATCGAAAGATCGGGCACCCTTCTACCCGTTGGGTTTATCAGATTCAGGGGTAAACAAGGTAAAACGATAAACTGACTAGGGTGACCTATTGGGTCCCATCAAAATTAACCTATGCATTGGATAATGATAATAAAGAATATTATTGGGTAACAAAAGTGGATCAAGGGCACAACTTGCCTGGCACTTGAGATTCTAGTTACCAAGATGATTCTTCAGATCCTTGTGACCGCACTACTAGTCGTAGCAATACAAACAGATATGGTATAGACAAAATTAACATCACACCAAACATAAGAACATATTGCAGAATAATGATCTACGCGTCGCTACGAGATCGTGGGTTCGAGAACCACTAAAATCGAGCTACGGTTAACGAGTTATGACTTATGAGAGATTTATGTGATTTAACCATTAAACTATGTTATAACTCGGTTAGTGTAAATCATATGAGGGATTATTCTATAAATAATTAACTGAACATTAGTTTTAATTTTAGCTTGACTAAATTATAATTATGAACAAGTTGGCTTTGATTAGAAGAGTTAATCTAGTAGACATAGGATAAATAAATATCTAACTATAAAAGTATGCGACATGGTATAATTAATGTTGTTATTGCATAGTAAATATTTATACGGGACTAACGCAACTTGAACGGATCAAATCGGAGTTAAAACGGAGGAGTTATGAATTTCCTAAGGTTTTACGTATTTGATATAATATTAATTAGGAAATAAATTTTATTATTGTTTTTATGTCAAAACAGAGACACTAGGTGATAGAAAATATTATTACACAATAAATGTCTCTAGAATGAATTAATTTGGAGCTAGGATGGATTAAATATGAATTTCCCAAGTTTATTGATTTATTTGTGTACTAAAAATCAATTTCTATAAGTATTTACCTAATTTCTTTGTTCTCTGGGCGAGCACTAAATACAGAGAACCGCGGGGGCCGAACGAGAAATTTTCCCCAGACTCAGGGAACACCTGGGTTGGACTGCGGGTTGTTTCTATAATATTACAGGGGCTCATATGAAAGACGGCCAACCAAAGGGGGTATAAGTGGATTCTGGTCGTGCGATCGGTTTTCAATGCCCTAGATTAGATCCTGATCCTAACCCAATCGGTATGTTGGGGTTCGCATGATCGTCGATTAACGGCTTGGATCAAAAGGAGTAAGGCACTATTACCTACACCGTCCAGATCAGATCAGACGGTCAACACCACCCCGACCAACGCCTTACCAAGCATCTGCTCATGACCGTCCAAAGCCAGATCGACGTCACTGGTGAAACAAGGGAACGAGTCACACGGTCTTCAATCCCAGCCGTCCATCCGTTGATCAACGATCGACCGGCATCAGTTTTACCCCCAACACACATCCCAAGATCTACGGCTTAGGTATCATCTCCCTCCCCTTCACAACACCAGATCGCGGCAGCGCCCAGGCCATGACGGTGGCGGCCAACCTGCCCTGGAAGCGCCATGGCCGGACCCCCAACTTTCGAACCCTGGCCGAGTTACTTGGATCCAAACGAACTACACGCAGGGGATTCCAAGGAGAACGTAATGGTACACTTCCTTACCTTCATTCAAGCAGCAAAGCCCCATGGCAGCAACGCCCAGGGACCCAAGTCCGGCGAGATTCACACCCCACGACGTCAGTTGTCCCTGGCCACTGACACCGATGTCCACCCTTCTAGTGCCCTCCGATGAGATCCCTCCCGAGCGACCAGCCGAGGCCTTGTGGCTTCACAAGCAGGCTGCGGCACATGGATTTTCTCTCTCGATTCTCCCTTTGCTAGCACAAAAAAATGTTCATGGAGGATCACAAGCTCTCAGCAGCGGATGAGATAGTGCAGGGAGTCACGGGGGTTCGGTTTTAATACTCCGGAGCTAGTTTAGTTGGCATCTGGCAGAAATTTCGGATCTCGGTGATTTGTTGGATCGGAGAAGCTGTTTCTCCACTACTGCGCTAAACTCGGCTGGGAGAAGCATATGACTAGGCGGTCCCATATGGTAGAGAAACGATGAGTCTGGGCGCATTAAGGAAATTGCTGACGATAGGGGCCCACGTGACATTGACTGATCGCGCGCGATATCTAGACATACAACTGGGCTGGCGGCGGGGAGAAAAGTGGGAGCGGGCCGCGCGGAATAAATGTGGAGGTGGGCCGAGAGAGGCCGAAATTGGCCCAGCATAGGAGAACTATTTTCTTTTTTTCTTTTTTTTCATTTCTATTTTTTTTCTCTACTTTCCATAGATTTGAGTTCAAATTTGCTTTAAAATTCAAACACCAGTTAATTGCAGCAAACAAAGAACCTCATCATGAATTTATGATAGATTTTATTTACTTATTGGTTAATTATTCACCTAAATTGAATGTTTCTATATGCATAACTCATAAGGGATTGATCCACACATTACTTATTTAGTTTAGGAGAAATTTAGTATAAAGTCTTCATTATGATTTATCTTTCTTTTGATTCAAATATTTCTAAGGAGTGTTCTAACTATAAAATTATAATAAATAGATGGAAGTGTTTCTTTTACTTATTGTTTCGTAGTTTTAAATTTGAACTTTTAGATTCAAGACTTGAATCTTAGTTTTAAACTACCAAGCTCTTGATATTTCTATTTATTTGTTCTTGGGAGATATACATTGAAAAGTAAGGAGTCTATTATTAAATCATATTTTAACTCAAATCTTTCTAGGGAAACCTTTATGAATCCCAAAATAGAATTTTGGGTGTTACAAATTCTACCTTTCAAACTTGTCTCAAAATTTGAGTACCAATGCAATCACACTAGAACTCCAGCATGGAATGCACATTCACCTATATTTATTTGTCATTTGACTACTTTATTTCCTTTAGTTGATTATGCACAAAGAAAAGAAGATCAAGAAATCATCAAAATTTTAGCATAGAAGTATATTTATTTATTTATCCTATTATGTTTTCCTGCTACAAATTTTTGGGCATTACAGGGTTCAGCAGACATCTAAGAAAGTTCGGGAGATTTGTCAGAATATTTTGCCGCTCAGAGCCGTCAGAAGAGTTATGTTGATGTGAGGAGGCGGGACATGGAATTTGCAGTGGGTGATCAAGTCCTTCTCAGGGTATCACCTAATAGAGGAGTCGTTCGATTCGATGTCTTCGGGAAGCTTAGCCCGAGATACATTGGACCGTTCTCTATCTTGGCCCGGGTTGGCAGCTTGGATTATGGCTTGCAATTGCTGGAATCCATGGCATGGGTACACCCGGTATTCCTTGTCTCTATGTTGAGGAAGTTTTTGCGGGACCCGGACCATCAAATCGAGTTGGAACCGATTGCTGTGCAGCAAGATCTAACTCTGGAGTGTCGCCTGGTGCATATATTGGAGTCCTCGGAGCGTGTCATGAGAAGGAGAATAATTAAGTATGTTAAGGTCTTGTGGACTAATCAGTCTGAGCACGAGGCTACTTGGAAACTTGAGGAGCTAATGCGGCAAAAGTACCCCGAACTTTTCGTTATGGGTGAGTTTTTGTCTTTGCTGATCTCTCTTTTGTCGTTCCGATAGAAGCGTTGGAATTCGAGGTCGAATTATTTTTAAGGGGGTAGAGTGTGATACACAATTTTCTGAAAAGAAGTTAAATTTCTTTTTCTCTTTTTTCGTGCTCTGTGCCATTGGGGTTTAGAGTTTTAGGAGGCATTTACCTCAGAGAAACAGTAGTTCTTTTTTGGCATTCTTTTGCTGGGGATGAGAGCTCTGTTGAGAGAGTGAGTTTTTGGCCGTTGATTCGCATTCGATGGACAGGAGGCCCCCTCTCCTCTCTAAGCCTGGCCACCCCCCTCTCACCCACCCCACCCCCTTGTAGCCGCTGCCCCTCCTTCTCTTCCTCTCTTTCTCATTCTTGCAGCCGACCCCCTCCCTCTCTTCCTCCCTTCTCCATTGCTGCAGACGCCCCCCATCACACCAAACCCTAGCCGCCCTCACCATTTCCTCCTCCCTAAGGTGCAGCCACCTCTCCTCCCTTGGATCTCCATCGAGTTGGTGCAAGCCTCTAATTGGAGAATTGGTGGGTGGAAGAAGAAAGGGGTGAAGGAAGAACTCAAGGTGATCTTGTGTTTATTTTGTATTTTATGCTGCAATTACATTTGATTATCTGTTCACCTAGGCGAATTGGTAGTAGTGCTGTCCTGATTTTGGTGGCGGGCGGACAGCAGTAGTGTGGGTAGTTTCTGGGATTTTTGCGGGGGTAATTAGCTGTAATCACTGTGAAAATCATGTAGAGCTTTGTCATATCTTTCCATAGAGTACTTATGCGTTTGATTCGGTGGAATATTCTAGGAGATATCGCATTTTAAACTCAGCTAGGTTTCTGTCCAAAAATTGAACGCAGGGTGTACTTTGTTGGCTATTTGGGGCCATCGAGATGTTGGAATTTAATTATCTTTTGAATACGAAACTTGTAGGGAATTTTATCTATATGTTTCTGGAGTTTTAATTTGATATCACTGCTGTTATAATTTTAAAGTTATGAAATTATCAAGTAGCCCGTTGTAGTTTGGTGGGTGATGGGGAGAGTTGTTGCTCGCGACGGGTTGGAATTGTGCGTAGGTGCGGCATTGTTTATTAGCGATTGTTATCTGAATATGTGCACTAAGTGATGTGTTAAAAATAGGTGGTGGACCTCCAGATCGTACTTAGTACCTTTTTCCAAATCCCCGGTTAAGGCAAGTAAAAACAGTGATGGTTTATACCATTCGGTTGTCTTATGTGTCCTATTCTTGATTCATATAAGTATCAAATGTGTTTATCATCGAATTCCATTATAAGAATTGTTGTTTGAAGTTATTCATGTTCTACTGTTTTAAATATGTTGAGGGCATTGTTCGAGCATGTTATATGTGTTGATTCTTAATTTGAGGAAGTGGAAGTATCTATTTAACACATGTTAAATGGGGTGGACTTATGTTGGTTTGTCATGCATAGTGCATCCATCTTTCTTTGCATTGAAGTTTCGTCTCGATCATATGGTCCGACCATACTGGTACAATAAGCATTGTACGTTGCCCGAGGAGGAGTATGATGCAGCTTCATATCCCTAGAGGTATGAAGGCAGAAGCCATTATTGCATTTGTAGTCATGTGCACTCATGAGGAATATGTGGAACCTATCATGGATATGTAGGTACTGTGGATCTCCTCTTTGTGATTTTGGAACTATGTAATATCCAACTTGTGATTTGTGGAGGATAACCTGAAAGGAGAAATGATATTCCTGTGTATATATGTGTGTTATCCATATTTATCATTTCATGAGAACATCACATGAAAACAAATAAATAAATAACAAAAGATACCCAAAAAACAAATTATGCATCATGCTGGATATTATTTTTGTGTGCATTTGGTGACAATATAGAAATAGTGTGACAAGAAATATATTAAAGTCCAAAAAGGTAATTTAAGGTCTAACAGAAATTCTAGAAGTGAGAAAGGAAGAAAAGAAATACTATATAATACAAAACAAAATGTATAAAATGTAAACTATATCCATGGTGGTAAGATTAAAATCTATCTTTAATTGAGTACAAAAATAACATGTACATTTGGAGTTTAAATTGGAAATTTAAAATAAAAGGGGAAAGAAAGCTTACGTGGACCGGCTTACCACATTTTGGCCCACCAGGAGGAGCAACCCGCGCGAGCCCAGCTGGATGAGATTGGCGCTGACATCTCAGGTCCACAGGGCAGCCACACCGCGCCTGCTCACTTGACACCCACACTGACGGAAGGGCCCATTTGCCAGCCTACAGCTCGTGCGCCGCTGACTCCCTTGTGTTTCGCTGATGCATGGGACCCACGCTTTCCTGTTCCCCTTCCCCGCCGTGCATACCGGGCGCATGGTCAGGCACCGTAACAACCCCCGAGTCTCTCACGGCTGCAGACTCACCCTCCTCGCGCGCTCGTATCCTTGCATGGTCAGCGGTGTTCTCGTCTTCCTCTCCAAACCTGCCGTGTGCACGAACTGGATTACCGAAGCGGACGCCGGGAATCCTGGGACGGAACCGACCATCATTCCGCCTCACGGACTCTACCTAGTAGTGTATATGCAACCCCCATATGTGCCCCTATGACTTGCGCGCTCGCCATCTTGCCCCCATCCATACTGAGGTTGTGGCCTCACTGCCATCCTACATCTCCAAATCACCATTTGGCCATCTCCGCGCCGCTAGGGCGGCCACCGTTGCTGCTGCTCCGCCATCGCCACGCAAGTGGGACCACCGACCGCCAGGGGCGTGTTAGCAGGACAGGATAGCTCGAAAGCCTCCCTTGCAATGGGAATGTCTCGCCGGAGGAAGAGACCGCTATGGATCGGCCGTCGATGCGAGCATGGGCTCTCTGCGCCTTCGGAACCGGTATGTTGCACTTACACATACTCGCCTGAATCTCCGCATAGTAGAAGGCCAGTCGGTTTAGGAGGTAGTACACCTGGGCACGGGGGTGAAGATCTGCGGGCTCCGGTGAACTCGCCGCACGCGGTAGAGTGAAGTCCGCCGCACAATCTGTCGTCGGGAGGTAGGAGTGGGTTTGTGAGCCGTTGATCCTCTTTTGAATGGCTTGGATTAGATTAGCATTAGCGTTTCACCTCATGTCAATCCGAGTCGTTGATCTCGCATCATACGGTTGTTACTAGATCTGAGGGTGATTGAATCCGGATCCTCAATTCTGGATCCAATGACCCTCGCAGCATACCGGCTCGAGTAAACACAGGTCTAATCTGGGCGCTCGGAGGGTAATCGGACGGCTCGGGATTGTCCATACCCTTTCGCTGCGCGCTCTTTCTAGAAGAGACCCTAGTATTTCCCGTAATCAACCCGCAGTCTACTTCAATAGTTCTCTGTGTCTTGGTACAACTTGCGCTTAGACCCCTGCGCTTCACAGTAATTGACGCCCAGTCCAGAATAGTATAAAACCAGAAAATTTAAATTATAAATGGATTTTTAATATATAAATAAGTTCTAGAACTTGTAAAATGCATAGAAATTCATTTTAGCTCCAAATTACTCCATTCCAGTTTATAAAAATTTGTAATATTATTCTCTTTCACTTAAAGTCTATGTTTTGTCATTAAAACAGTAAGAAAAATAATTTCTCATTAGTCCTATTTTAAACACATAAAACCTTTGTAAATTCATATCTTAAAATCTATAACTCTAAAAATTATGATTTCTGTTCCTAGGATTTTATTTTAATGTGTAGATTATTATTATGTATTTTGTTTACATGTTTGGTGTGATGTTAATTTTTGCTATACTATGTATGTATTGTATTGATGCGAGTAGGCGAGCAAGCTACTGAGGATCCTGAGGTTCAGCTAGTAGAGACTGCTGAGCAGGATCTCATTGAAGGCAAGTTGTGCACTTGATTCACTTTTGTTACCTAATAATGTTCTTTATAATCATTTACCATGCATAGGCTTAATTTTTTATGGGACCCGATAGGTATCCCTAGGTTGTTTATCTCTTTACCTTGTTATCCCTGAATCACTTGGGTAGTTTTGCTATTTCTTTACATGGTTTTGGGATAATATTTTGTTATATCCATGTTCCAGTTATTTTGTTATTCTATTTATGTTCATGTCAAGATCATTAATGTTAATTGGAACATGGAGCTTAACTTGAGAAACATGTGCCACCACAAGGGTTTAATGGGACGCCCTTGGCCAACTAACTAGAAAAGCTAGTGGAAGACTACCTTACCCGAAAGGGGCAAGGGCAGTAGCGGATTGCATGCAAGAAGGTTCTCGGGTTGATTTTGCTGCGATGGCGGTCAGACGGGGGATTCTTGCAAGTGCTCTTCCCATAAACTGTAGCGGGTTTTTGGAAGCTAGTGGAACTTTATAAAGGCCTCGTAGTGGATCCCTAGCCATTCACCTTGGTAGTGTCTAAGGGTCTAGCTAGCCCTGGCGACATGGGATACACGATTTGTGGGTACAGGGTACAACATCTGCAGAGTGTAAAACTGGTATACTAGCCGAGCTCACGGTCACGAGCAGCTCAGGACTCTCTGATGATTAATTTATGGAACTTAAATTCAATTTGTCATTTGCATTGCATGGGATTATTTATTAATTTTGTTCTATTACTTTATTAAGGTTTCGTATTTACTTACATTTAGTAATTGCTAATAAAATTTTGACCAACTACTTAAAAGCAATGCTCAGTTTTAACCCCTGTTGTTGAGTAGCCTTACACATCACATGAACTCCCACCTTTGTGAGTTCATGTTCACTGGTTCCCCACAACTTGTTGAGCTATGATCATGTGTGAGCTCACCCTTGCTGTCTCACACCCCCCCCCCACAGGAGAAGAGCAGGTGGTTCGGGAGGAGCCACAAGGCGAGGAGTTTGATCTGACCTAGGTGGCGTTTTCCCAGTTGACTTTCTAGCGCCAAGGATGGATTTTAGATCCTTTTATATTTATATTTTATTTTGTAAGACTTCCCCTATGCAATAGATAATGTGATGTTTTATGACATTTATCTCTATTCACTCTGTTATTATATATGTTGTCTTCTTGGCGCATGTATGAGATGCACCTGGCTTTGTCCCTTAAATCCGGTTGTTATAGAAGTGGTATCAGAGGAAATGTTGACTGTAGGACGAAACCTAGATAGAAATGGACAAAACCCTTACCTACTTACCTTATTCTGATTCATTCTATACTTACCTTACTCTGATTCTCTCTATACTTATCTTGATCATGTCTCACCTTCTACTTTTCTACTCTGATCATTCTTACCTTTTCTACTCTAAGGCAAGATGGATTTCACACCTTGGAATCCTACCCATAACTTTTTAAGAGATAGGAGACCTAAGACAAAAATTAAAAAAATTTCTCTATTAAAAATGTTGGTTGATTGTTCTAATGATCAATGTCTGATTTGCTTCTTTTAGTATAGACGGGCATCTTAGCATTTACCACCATAAGGTAATGAATTAGCTTTAGTAGGCGACACACTTAGCTAAAAAATCCCCAAAGTAACATGTTTCGTAATCACCTGCCTTGTCTACTATCCTTTCTTTCGTACCCTGTGTTTTTAACTCAAATGGGCTACCCCTATAGTGTTAGAAGAGAGCACTATAGACGTGATCCTTGGTATGTCGTGGTTAAGAAAGGTAAAGGCAGTTTATACACTATGCTAAAGGAACCATAGAACTCACCAGTTTCAAAGGATAAAGATTTGAAGTTGGAATTGCAGTAACTACCGCCACCAAACTAGCGACATTCTTAGTCGATGGGAAGTTTGTTGGTGACAACATCCGTGTGGTTAAGGATTTTTCGGATGTCTTTCCAGAGGAGTTACCAGGGATGACACCAGATACGGAAGTTGAGTTTGTCATAGATCTCTTACCTGGAACTACTCCTATTTCTAAATGGACATATAGGATGTCTGTAGAAGAGTTAAAAGAACTCAAGAAGCACTTAACGGAGTTGCAAGAGGCTGGGTACATTCGTCTGAGTCTTCACCTTGGAGAGCACCAGTTTTGTTTGTACAGAAGAAAGATGGATTGCAAGGGATGTGCGTGGATTAAAGGTCCCTTAATGGTGTCACTATGAAGAACAAGTATCCATTACCCCGCATTGAAGATTTATTTGATCAGATGAGAGGTGCAAGGGTATTCTCAAAGATTGATCTCCGATCGGGTTATCACCAAATGAAGATTAGGCCATCGGATATTCCCAAGACAACTTTCTCAACCCGATATGGATTATATGAGTTCACTGTTATGTTGTTTAGATTAACTAATGCAACAGCTTATTTTATGAATTTGGTGAATAAGGTGTTTATGGAGTACCTGGACATATTCGTCGTGGTTTTCATCGACGATATTCTTAGAGTGATAGTGATCATGAGGAACATCTGAGATTGGTGCTACAGAAGCTATGAGATAATCAACTTTATGCCAAGTATAGCAAATACGAGTTCTGGATTGACGAGGTGCCATTCCTTGGCCATACCATTTCTAATGGAGGGATATTAGTGGATCCTGCTAAAGTCAAGGAGATAGTGGCGTCGAGCATACCCACTACAGTTACAGAGATTTGGAGTTTCTTGGGACTTGCAGGATACCATCAGAGATTTATTGAAGGATTTTCTAAGATTGCGAAGCCTATGACCTCACTTCTGGAGAAGGAAAGAGAGTTTAAGTGGGACGAGAAGTTCCAAGATAGTTTTAACCAACTGAAGTTGAGATTGATGTCACCTTAGTGTTGGTTATGCCAGATCTACAGAAAGGATTTGACATTTATTGTGATGCCTGCGGCCAAGGCTTGGGATGTGTGCTCATGCAAGAAGGGCATGTGACTGCCTACGCGTCTCGTTAGTTGTGGAAACATGAATTGAACTACCCCACTCATGACTTAGAACTGGCAGCCGTTGTGCCTGCACTTAAGATTTGGAGACACTACATTATGGGAACTAAGTGTCAAGTATACACAGATCATAAGAGTTTGAAGTACATATTTACTCAGAAGGATTTCAACTTTAGGCAACGCCGTTGGTTGGAGCTTATTAAGGATTATGATTTAGAGATTCACTATCACCCGGACAAGGCAAATTTCGTTGCAGATGCCTTGAGTCGGAAGGAGCACGTTCATTCCGCTATTGTTGTCCAACTACCCGATGAATTAGCAAAAGATTTTGAGAGGCTCAACCTGGGAATTGTTACACATATGGAAGGAGTTGCCATTAAATTGGAATCTACCTTGGAGCAAGAAATTCATAAAGGTCAGGTTGGTGATGCTAAAATTCAGGAAATCAAGGATCTGATAACAGAAGGTAGAGGCCCAGATTTCACGGAGGATGAGCAAGGTACTATATGGTTCAAGGATCGGATATGTGTTCCGGAGATTGATAACCTTCGTGAGACTAATTTAAAGGAAGCCCATGACTCAGATTATTCTATTCATCCTAGGAGTACCAAGATGTATGAGGATTTGAAGCAGAAATACTGGTGGTATGGATTGAAGAGAGATGTGGCTACACATGTGGATATGTGCGATGTGTGTCAAAGAGTTAAGGCTGAACACCAGAGGCCAACTGAACTACGGCACCCACTAAAGATACCCGAGTGGAAATGGGAAGAGATTGGCATGGATTTCATTGTTGGACTACCCCGCACATCTACTGGATATGATTCTATATGGGTTATTGTGGATGGACTAACCAAAGTTGCTCATTTCATTCCGGTCAAGACTACTTATAAGGGATCTCAATTGGTAGAGTATATATGGCTCGGATTGTGTCTCTACACGGTGTACCGAAGAAGATCGTTTTGGATATAGGATCACAGTTTACCTCCAGATTTTGGAAAAGTTTTCATGAGAATATGGATACGAAGTTGAATTTTATTTCGGCCTACCATCCTTAGACTGATGGACAAACTGAAAGGACTAATCAAGTATTGGAGGACGTGTTGAGAGCTTGTGCCCTTCAGCATGGTAGTAGTTGGGACAAGAGTCTAGCTTATGCTAAGTTTTCGTATAATAATAGCTATCAGGCCAGTCTGAAGATGTCACCTTTTGAATCTCTATATGGGAGGAAGTGCAGGACTCCTTTATATTGGGATCAGACTAGAGAAAGACAGTTCTTTGGACTTGAACTTATTCAAGAGGCAGAAGAACAAGTTCGTATAATTCGGGGGAATTTGAGGGTAGCTCAGACCAGATAAAGGAGCTATGCTGATAATAGAAGGAGACCACTGGAATTTGAGGAAGGAGATCATGTGTACCTCAAGGTGTCACCACTACGTGGATTGAGGAGAGTTAAAGTTAAGGGCAAATTGGACCATTCATGATAGCGAGTTGGGGAGATGGCATACCAACTCGAGCTACCTGCTAGTCTATCTGATGTGCATAACGTGTTTCATGTGTCACAACTTAAGAAGTGTCTCCGTGTCCCTGAGGAATAGTTAACAATGGAAGAGCTTAGTGTTCAGGGTGATTTGACTTACATGGAGTATCCTATCAAGATTCTTGATACATTGGCTTGAGTTACAAGGAATAAAGTGATAAAGATGTGCAAAGTTCAATGGAGTCACTGTGGAGAAGATGAAGCTACTTGGGAGAGAGAAGAAGAGCTTCACATAGATTTTCCCCATCTTTTCCCTAGATCTTCCTAAATCTCAAGGACAAGATTCTTTTTAAGGGGGTTAGGATTTGTAATATCTAACTTGTGATTTGTGGAGGATAACCTAAAAGGAGAAATGATATTTCTGTGTATATATGTGTGTTATCCATATTTATCATTCCATGAGAACATCACATGAAAACAAATAAATAAATTACAAAAGATACCCAAAAAAACAAATTATGCATCATGCTGGATATTATTTTTGTGTGCATTTGTTGACAATATAGAAATAGTGTGACAAGAAATATATTAAAGTCCAAAAAGGTAATTTAAGGTCTAATGAAAATTCTAGAAGTGAGAAAGGAAGAAAAGAAATACTATATAATACAAAACAAAATGTATAAAATGTAAACTATATCCATAGTGGTAAGATTAAAATCAATCTTTAATTGAGTACAAAAGTAACATGTATATTTGGAGTTTAAATTGGAAATTTAAAATTGTTGGGGGCCTTCGGCTTCCGAAGGTCCTCAAAAACGTAACTTGATTATGTTTTCCAAGAGAAATATGTGAACAGGTACCATCGAAGTCAGATTGCGAGTATACAAGAACATGGTTAAGACGAAGCTTGATTGGGACGGCGATCACGACGAAGGATAAGACAATCACGAAGCTATGTGCAGAAGAGCTTCAGCATAACGGCAGGAAGAGGAAACCGACTTAAAGATGAAAAGCCAAATTAGACCTCGAAGAATTACTATAGAGTTATTAATAAATGTAAAGGGCATTAATGTAATTTTGCATGGGCTGCGACCCGTGCCTATAAATAGGTGAACAGTATTCCCGTACTGTTCACGCTGACTTGGCATTTACTTTTGCGTCATGCCTGCATTCTCATTCCTTCAAGTCGAAGGTACGTTTGTAATTCGCTATTGTTTACACAAGTAAAATGAAATAGAAATAAATCAATAATAATGTTTAAGATAATTATGTTATTCTCTCTATTTCATGCATAAATCCTTTCTTCTCTCTTATTATGATTATGAAGGTATGACCTTCATAACCTTCGTCCGAAACTCATTATACCCAAGGGGAAATAATGTTTCGAAGGACGAAGGGCTTTGATATTTAATATTCTATGTTTCCTTGTTCTTAATTCATAGCATTTGAGAACAAGTCCCCAACATTGGCGTCCACCTTCGGTGAACTCACTTCCTTTTCTTGAGCTTTGAACACCTTCGGCAAGCATCACCTTCATCATGCCGCCGAAAAAAGCTTCAGCGACAGGGGCTGCTACTCTGCAGCCGTTGGATCCCAATCAGGACGTCCTTTCTCTTAGAGAGGCCCGAAGCCAGAAGAGGAAGGCTGTTAGTCCAACGCCTCCGGAAGATGACTTGGATCAGGAAATCCAAAACCTGGAGATCCTTCAGCAACAGGTGCAACGCAAGAAGGAGAAGATGGCTCGTTTAGCTGACCTTCAGAGACAGATAGATGAAGCTTCTGAAGAGGTTCGTCATCTTGTTCAAGATGACCAGAACCGAAGGCCTCCGCGCAGAGAGCTCCATCAGGAAGGCTTTTACAATGAGGACGACTGGTATGAAGATTTCCATCATGAAAATTTTGCTTTCGATGATGCTTCTCCTCTATCAACAGAATTGCAGGCTACACCATGGCCCCAGTCTTACAAGCCACCCCAGCTCCCCATGTACGACGGTCATACAGACCCGAAGCAATTTTTGATGAGCTATGAAGCAACCATATCTTCGTATGGTGGAATTACTGCAGTCATGGCAAAGTCTTTTGTCATGGCCGTCAAGAGTGTCGCTCAGACCTGGTACTCCTCTCTCCGGCCAGGAACAACCACCTCTTGGCAAAAGCTGAAGGATATGTTGATAACCAGCTTCCAAGGATTTCAGACAAAGCCAGTCACCGCTCAGGCTCTCTTCCAGTGTACCCAGGACCATGAAGAATACCTTAAGGCGTATGTCCAAAGGTTTCTGCGTCTGAGGGCACAGGCGCCAACAGTGCCCAATGAAATTGTCATTGAGGCCATGATTAAGGGGCTTCGGTCGGGACCTTCAGCGCAATACTTTGCCAGGAAGCCACCACAAACTTTGGAGAAGCTGCTCCAGAAGATGGACGAGTATATTCGAGCTGACAATGACTTCCGCCAAAGAAGGGAGGAAGCATTCAGGTTCTCTGAGATGACCAGGGGCTTCGAAGGAAGATTTCACCCGAGGCATGTTAGGTCAATTCATAACTCTACTCAAAGTGATGATCGAGTGAGCCAGCAGCAAAGGCCACAATACTCTTCACAAGCTTCGGGGCAGCAGCAAAGTTCTTTTCGGCCGTCAGCGCCAAGGGGCAGAGGCGCCAGGGGCTTCGGGGGAAGGTTTGGAGATCAGCCAAGAAAAATTTACTGCCTATTCTGTGGTGAAGACAAGGGCCATACCACCAAGATGTGCCACGTTACCATCCAGAAGCAGAAGGAGATAGCAGAAGCAGCAGCGCAACAAAGTCAGCCGAAGCAGGTCATGCATACTGCTTCGTATCATTCGCCTTATATTACAGAATATGTAGGCAACCACCCTGCAGCTTCTGTTGCTTTGGCAAGCCAACCCCAATCATCTTGGCAACAGCCTCCACCGCCACCGCCGACGTAGTGAGGACAGCAGCCAGAAGGGAGTCAGCACAATCACCTTCAGAGGGACTTCAGAGAGGAGTCCGAAGCTCGCACAGTCAATAGCACTGTGCCAGAGTCGAAGCACATTTATTGATAAATATCCTACCTCAACAGCAGTTTTTTCGCATTTTTACATTCAGTATTACTTTTTTGTTAATAAGGAACAATTATGGGAAGTTTAAGTGTCTTTTATCGTTTTTCAATTTCTTGTAACACTTTCGTCTTTTAATATGTCTTTTTCATAGGCTTGAGTTGCCGAAGCATACAAATTTATGGTGGCATGAAGGACCGTTGTATTATCAAAAATTTGTTCTAACAGACATAGTGCAAATTGTTCGAAACAGTAAAAAGTCATTTCTAAGGGAGCACAGAGTAAGTTTTCTGAGCCTACAGCGAAAAGTCAGCGCTGATTCCGCCGAAAGTAAAAGGCGAAGAAGCTCCTAAGGGAGGCTTACAGCGAAAAATAAACGTTGATTCCACTGAAAGTAAAAGGCGAAGAAGCTCCTAAGGGAGGCTTACAACGAAAAATAAACGCTGATTCCGCTGAAAGTAAAAGGCGAAGAAGCTCCTAAGGGAGGCTTACAGCGAAAAGTCAGCGCTGATATAAAAAGTGTGTGTGCTCTATTACATGGATATGTATCTGCGGCACAAATATCATTTTGCATAACATAACATCATCACATCATTCTGCATAACATAAGCATCATATAGCATATTGCATGTGGAACAAGAAGGGGATACAGTGTTGAACTTCGGAGAATATTTTGGAAAAGAGAAAATCGTGCTAAGGCACAAGATAAATCGAGAAGAAGTGTAGCTTCATTAGAGAGGCAACACAAAACTTTTTTATAGCTTCGGAGAATATTTCACGAAGCTTGGATATTCTTCATCAGAGAAGTATGCAAATTCTTGTGATATAGAAAAGATTTTCTTCACGAAGCATGAAAAGAAGGGAAGGTGTTTTTTCGCCGAAGGCTCAAAAAATGGTATGTATGCAAAATTTCATGCATCGTAAAGAATTAAACTATAAATAGATTATATATTACATTCAAAGTTACAATGTATTACACATGTTACGTTCCAAATGTTTCTACAATAGCATTTAATCCTCCTTAAGGACTATTTCTGCAGCTTCGTTCAGTAGCTGGTCGACAACCTTGTCCATAATGGCTTCGGCCATTTTTCTAATTTCATCGTCCCCCTTCGGGTGGGGGCCCGGAGCTGCCTCAGCAGGTTCTGAGGGAAGAGAAGATACGGCTATATTACTATTACAAACTGCGAACAAAGTCTGGAATAAAAAATTACAACATAATAAAAACCACTAATTAATACCTATATGCCCTTCGGGTTCTGTACTTTTCTCGGCAGCTTCTGCTACTTTTCTAGCATCGTGGATGCCTTTTTTGCTCTTTTAAATAATTTCTTGCGCCATTTCTCGGCCGCCATTGTCCCAGATATCGGTGAAAAATTTTCCGCCGATCATGCTTGCTTCGGCTGAGGGGTCTTTAATGTCTTCGGAGGACAAGGTAGCTTCGGATTGCGCCAGAGATTTTACATGCTCACAACCTTTCTTCTCCAAAACAGTAGCAATTCCTCTAGCACCTGAAAAAGCACATATGTCTCCGCGGCTATTCAGGATTTCTTCGAAGGCCTCAGCTTCGTTATTGATCCATTCCATCGGACCTTCGGGATTGCCTCTTGAGAAATTCTCTTCGCTAGAGAATGCGCCAACGTTGGCGAAGCTGGATTTTATCTTCTTGACACACACTATGGATTTATCATAGCATCTTCTCTGGGATGCATGAAGCTCTTTAACATTTATTTATAAATGATTGGCCCATTGATCACTAAGCTCTCGTTTTGTCTCTTCAAGAATACGCTCTTCCTTAGCTCTGGCTAGCTGTTTCTGAAGATCTTTAATTTCGCGTTTTTGGGCTTCAGCCTGGGCCTTTGAGGCAGCTTCGTCATCTTTTATCTTGTCCACCAATGTAAGCAGAATTTTATCCTTCTCCAGAGCTTCGTTTCTTAGTTTAATAACCTCTGATCGAAGGTTGTTGAAAGCGATATCATAGCTCTCGTCTTCGGCATTCTTCTGCGCTCTCAACGCGTTGCTTAGTATTAAACCCTATATGTAAAAGAGTTGGTATAAGAATAAAAGAATGATTTGCAAATTATAAAATTTCCAAACACAAAGTTCTTGTACCTTCAGGCTATTATATGCAAGGCTATCTGCAAGATCGTCCTTCGTCATAGCACAGAGTCCAGCTTCAAGTTTCGGAAACCCCATACTTCTAGCCATCTCCTGACAGACGGATAATTCTTTGTTGTCTGGGAGGCAGTATAGGAAGTCATCTTCGTTTGTCCCATTGAACACTAGTGTCCCCTTCGGATATTTCAATTCTTTGGCATAGTGATTAGCATAAAAAACTTCTTATTCGGATAATTTTTTCCCCGAAGCGTGTCGCACAATATAGTCGTATATTTTGGAAGGTGCTTCGGGGGCAGCAGTATCAATTTCTTCAACCAAAACTGGCTCTGACATTTTCATTTTTTCGGTTGCCTCTGCAATTTTCGTTTCTTCTGTTTCCAAAGGTTTTACCTTGGTTGGCTCTGAAGGCCCGGCTTCAGTTCCAGTCTGTTGCTTCGAAGCTTCAGCAATAGATGCCTCAGCAGACGCTTCAGAAGTTTCAGTAGTCTTCTTTGGAGTTATCCTTGAAGATTTAATTGTCTCCAAAACATCTAACACATTAACCATTCTTTTCTTTTCGGGGTCACTGTTGGCCCCTTTTTAATTTTTGCTACTTCAATTTCTCCTGAAGGACTTAAAATTTCTGATATTTTTACTCCCTCAGCTGATGTTTTTGCTTCTTCAGTCTTTGGTTCTTCCATCTTTTATGTTACTGGCACTTCGGCCAACTCTTTGATTTCTAGCAGCAGGGTTGGTTCTTTAGCTTCGGTGGCCGAAGAGGTCTCACCGGCGAACTCAGGCACTGTGGCTGGTTCAATATAGCATGGCCGGTGTGTGAGAACTTTTACCCTTTTTCTCTTCGGTGCTGGCTCGCTAGGAGCAGCTGAAGCAGTTTCTTTCACAGAAGTTGTGCCTTTTCTTTTTTGCCCCCGCGCTGGATAGCGATGGTCGGGGTAGACAAAACCAATTGCATCAAATACTCGATTGAGTCTTTTCTTTTTTCGGCCTCCGAAGGCCGCTGACAATGCAGTGTCTTCGGCCTTCGAATATACACCAAGCAATTCATCACTCATAGTCTCAACGCTCTTTAACCAATCATCATCTGGTTCAACGAACTTGTCTCCGTACTTGAATGTATACTTCAGCCTGACTAGCCCACCTTCGTCAGTTTCTTTAACAGTTTCTTTCGGCATTTCCCAGTTATCTGCAAATGGCCACACTCTGAAGGCAATATGTTCTTGTATTAAATCCCTTGTCCCAATAAAAGAGCAGACTACGCCGAAGGCCTGTTGGCATTCTTCGGCTACTTCATCCATTTCTACCTTCGGTTTTCGGAGTCCGAAGCGCTGCCAGATAGGGCACATGATGATATCCTTAATATCTTCTCGAACCTTCAAATCATTTTTTACATAGAACCATTCCTTCATCCATTCCCCGGGCCATCTCTTCCGAAAGGTTGGCACAGGACAGCTTGATCCAGAGCGAGCACCGAAGCTGTAACAACCAAAGTTGTTATGATATTGCTCTTTGCCCCAGGGCTTTGTCTCATATAATAACTCATGTATATTGCAAAAGCTTTTCGCACTTGGCTCTAGGCCTTGGCTCTTCACGGCCCAGACGAAGACTCCCATTCTTATTATTGCTTCAGGGGTAAGTTGATGAAGGTAAACCTGATATATTTTCAGAACTTCTACCACAAACTTGCTTATAGGGAATCGTAGCCTAGCTTTAAAAAGCTTCGGAAGATCACGACTTCATTATCCTCGGGAGTCGGCACAGTCCTCTCTCCGTCATCTGCCCTCACGATGGACATATCTCGAAAATATCTTCCCCTCATGTTTTCAAGGTGATTTTGCCCAATAGTTGATTTTCCGAAGACTGAATGGCTTGGTCGCCATGGTCGATCTTCGGAATCCTCACCCCCACTGTCCGCATCATAACTATCACTTTCACCAGTATCTTCAGATAAGCCCTCCAAAATCTCCCTAGTAATTTTCTCTGTATTTGTTTTTGCTATTGATTCAATGAAGCCCAGATTTTTCTCCTCAGAAAAGCTCAGCTTCACTTCGGCAGCAACTTTCTTTTCCTCAGACATCCCTTCGGAAATCCTGCCTCTCGGCTCCGAAGCTTAAAACTAAGGAGGCAGTCAAATATTTGTGGGCAGAAAGCTATTTGAGCAGGTGAAACAGATGGCAAGAGAGCGTGCCAAATAACTTGGGGTGAGCCCTTATTTATACACCCAGTATGTCGAAAACTGGAGGGTCCCGCTTGTCAATGACTGTTGCTATTCTAGCAAAAGGAAGGTGTTTTTTCGGACCTTCGGCCCATAGCCTTCGTCCATATCGCAATATAAACTTGTCTTTACAGCAAATTAATATTGCGAGGGGCTACTGTTGGGGGCCTTCGGCTTCCGAAGGTCCTCAAAAACGTAACTTGACTATGTTTTCCAAGAGAAATATGTGAACAGGTACCTTCGAAGTCAGATTGCGAGTATACAAGAACATGGTTAAGACGAAGCTTGACTGGGACGGCGATCACGACGAAGGATAAGACGATCACAAAGCTATGTGCAGAAGAGCTTCGGCATAACGGCAGGAAGAGGAAACCGACTTAAAGATGAAAAGCCAAATTAGACCTCGAAGAATTACTATAGAGTTATTGATAAATGTAAAGGGCATTAATGTAATTTTGCATGGGCTGCGACCCGTGCCTATAAATAGGTGAACAGTATTCCCGTACTGTTCACGCTGAATTGGCATTTACTTTTGCGTCACGCCTGCATTCTCATTCCTTCAAGTCGAAGGTACATTTGTAATTCGCTATTGTTTACACAAGTAAAATGAAATAGAAATAAATCAATAATAATGTTTAAGATAATTATGTTATTCTCTCTATTTCATGCATAAATCCTTTCTTCTCTCTTATTATGATTATGAAGGTATGACCTTCATAACCTTCGTCCGAAACTCATTATACCCAAGGGGAAATAATGTTTCGAAGGACGAAGGGCTTTGATATTTAATATTCTATGTTGCCTTGTTCTTAATTCATAGCATTTGAGAACAAGTCCCCAACAAAAATAAAAGGGGAAAGAAAGCTTACCTAGACCGGCTTACCACATTTTGGCCCACCAGGAGGAGCAACCCGCGCGAGCCTAGCTGGATGAGATTGGCGCTGACATCTCAGGTCCACAGGGCAGCCACACCGCGCCAGCTCACTCGCCACCCACACTGACGGAAGGGCCCATTTGCCAGCCTACCGCTCGTGCGCCGCCGACTCCCTTGTGTTTCGCTGATGCATGGGACCCACGCTTTCTTGTTCCTCTTCCCCGTCGTGCATACCGGGCGCATGGTTAGGCACCGTAACAACCCCCGAGTCTCTCGCGGCTGCAGACTCACCCTCCTCGCGTGCTCGTATCCTTGCATGGTCAGCGGTGTTCCTGTCTTCCTCTCCGAACCTGCCGCGTGCATGAACTGGATTACCGAAGCGGACGCCGGGAATCCTGGGACGGAACTGACCATCGTTCCGCCTCATGGACTCTACCTAGCAGTGTATATGCAACCCACATATGTGCCCCTGTGACTTGCGCGCTCGCCATCTCGCCCCCATCCATACTGAGGATGTGGCCTCACGGCCAGCCTACATCGCCAAATTACCATTTGGCCATCTCCGCGCCGCCAGGGCGGCCACCATTGCTGCCGCTCCGCCGTCGCCGCGCAAGTGGGACCACCGACCGCTGGGGGCGTGTTAGCAGGACAGGCTAGCTCAAAAGCCTCCATGGCAATGGGAATGTCTCGTCGGAGGAAGAGACCGCTATGGATCGGCCGTTGATGCGAGCATGGGCTCTCTGCGCCTTCGGAACTGGTATGTTGCACTTACACATACTCGCCTGAATCTCCGCATAGTAGAAGGCCAGTCGGTTTAGGAGGTAGTACACCTGGGCGCGGGGGTGAAGATCTGCGGGCTCTGGTGAACTCGCCGCGCGCGGTAGAGTGAAGTCCGCCGCACAGTCTGTCGTCGGGAGGTATGAGTGGGTTTGTGAGCCGTTGATCCTCTTTTGAATGGCTTGGATTAGATTAGCGTTAGCGTTTCACCTCGTGTCAATCCGAGTCGTTGATCTCGCATCATACGGTTGTTACTAGATCTGCAGGTGATTGAATCTGGATCCTCGATTCTGGATCCAACGACCCTCGCAGCATACCG
Source organism: Zea luxurians (assembly GCA_029449295.1). Lineage (NCBI taxonomy): Eukaryota > Viridiplantae > Streptophyta > Magnoliopsida > Poales > Poaceae > Zea > Zea luxurians. The sequence continues at coordinate 1,686,933 of JAOPSE010000005.1, read as the reverse complement.
GTTCGAGCAAACACAGGTCTAATCTGGGCGCTCGGAGGGTAATCGGACGGCTCGGGATTGTCCATACCCTTTCGCTGCGCGCTCTTTCTAGAAGAGACTAGCGTAATCAACCCGCAGTCTAGTTCAATAGTTCTCTGTGTCTTGGTACAACTTGCGCTGAGACCCCTGCGCTTCACAGTAATTGACGCCCAGTCTAGAATAGTATAAAACCAGAAAATTTAAATTATAAATGTATTTTTAATATATAAATAAGTGCTAGAACTTGTAAAATGCATAGAAAATTCGTTTTAGCTCCAAATTACTCCATTCCAGTATATAAAAATTTGTAATGTTATTCTCTATCACTTAGAGTCTCTGTTTTGTCATTAAAATAGTAAGAAAAATAATTTCATTTAATCCTATTTTAAATTCATATCTTAAAATCTATAACTCTAAAAATTATGATTTCTGTTCCTAGGATTTTATTTTAATGTGTAGATTATTATTATGTATTTTGTTTACATGTTTGATGTGATGTTAATTTTTGCTATACTACGTATGTATTCTATTGATGTGAGTAGACGAGCAAGCTACTGAGGATCCTGAGGTTCAGCTGGTAGAGAGTGCTGAGCAGGAGCTCATTGAAGGCAAGTTGTGCCCTTGATTCACTTTTGTTACCCAATAATGTTCTTTATAATCATTTACCATGCATAGGCTTAATTTTTTATGGGACCCGATAGGTATCCCTAGATTGTTTATCTCTTTACCTTGTTATCCCTGAATCACTTGGGTAGTTTTGTTATTGCTTTACATGGTTTGGGATAATATTTTGTTATATCCATGTTCCAGTTATTTTGTTATTCTATTTATGTTCGTGTCAAGATCATTAATGTTAATTGGAACATGGAGCTTAACTTGAGAAACACGTGCCACCATAAGGGTTTAATGGGACGCCCTTGGCCAACTAACTAGGAAAGCTAGTGGAAGCTTACCCGAAAGGGGCAAGGGAAGTAGGGGATTGCATGCAAGGAGGTTCTCGGGTTGATTTTGCTGCGATGGCGGTCGGACGGGGGATTCTTGCAAGTGCTCTTCCCATAAACTGTAGCGGGTTTTCGGAAGCTAGTGGAACTTTGTAAAGGCCTCGTAGTGGATCCCTAGCCATTCACGTCGGTAGTGTCTAAGGGTCTAGCTAGCCCTGGCGACATGGGATACACGATTTGTGGGTACATGGTACAACCTCTGCAGAGTGTAAAACTGGTATACTAGCCGAGCTCACGGTCACGAGCAGCTCAGGACTCTCTGATGATTAATTTATGGAACTTAAATTCAATTTGTCATTTGCATTGTATGGGATTATTTATTAATTTTGTTATATTACTTTATTAAGGTTTGGTATTTACTTACATTTAGTAATTGCTAATAAAATTTTGACCAACTACTTAAAAGCAATGCTCAGCTTTAACCCCTGTTGTTGATTAGCCTTACACATCATATGAACTCCCACCTTTGTGAGTTCATGTTCACTGGTTCTCCACAACTTGTTGAGCTATGATCATGTGTGAGCTCACCCTTGCTGTCTCACAACCCTGCACAGGAGAAGAGCAAGTGGTTCGGGAGGAGCCACAAGGCGAGGAGTTTGATCTGACCTAGGTGGCGTTTTCCCAATTGACTTTCTGGCGCCAAGGATGGATTTTAGATCCTTTTATATTTATATTTTATTTTGTAAGACTTCCGCTATGTAATAAATACTCTGATGTTTTATGACATTTATCTCTATACACTATGTTATTATATATGTTGTCTTTTTGGCGCATGTATGAGATGCACTTGGCTTTGTCCCTTAAATCCGGGTGTTACAAACTAGGTGTTTGGTACTTTGTATACTTGCTACACTCTAATATTTAAGAAGGGAGTTGTGAACTCCGTGGTTGGTAAAGCACTGTTTTTTTACGTTGCCAACTGTTGCTTGATCACTTTACTTGCTGAGATATGTCATCTCACTCTTGCATTGTTTGATGTAGGCTCTTCAACCTTGCTTGGGGAAAGGAGGGAAGTAGCAGCACGATCACTACACCTCTAAAAAACTTTACCACTGCTTAGTAATGATTTTAATCAGGGGCTTATCAAGGACTATGACTTGGAGATTCACTATCATCCGGGCAAGGTGAATCTGGTTGCAGATGCCTTGAGTCGAAAGGAGCACGTCCATTTAGCCATTGTTGCCCAGTTACCCAGTGAGCTTGTTGAAGATTTTAGAAGACTCAACCTGGGTATAGTTGCACACACTGAAGGAGTCACTATTGTGGTAGAACCTACCTTGGAACAAGAAATCCGCAAGAGTCAGATTGTTGATGCTAATATACAAGATATCAAAGATGTGATTACTAAAGGTAGAGGTCCAGAATTCACGGAGGATGAACAAGGCACGATATGGTTCAAGAACCGGATATGTGTTCTAGAGATTGACAGCCTTCGTGAGACTATATTGAAGGAAGCCCATGATTCTAATTACTCTATTCATCCTGGTAGAACTAAGATGTATCAGGATTTGAAGTAGAAGTACTAGTGGTATGGGCTGAAAAGAGATGTGGTTGTACACGTGGCTATGTGTGATGTGTGTCAAAGAGTCAAAGCTAAACACCAAAGACCAACTGGACTATTGCACCCGTTAAAGATACCTGAATGGAAGTAGGAAGAAATCGGTATGGATTTCATTGTCGGGTTGCCTCGCACCCCGAAAGGGTATGATTCCGTATGGGTGATTGTGGATAGACTGACCAAAGTGGCTCACTTCATTCCGGTCAAGACTACTTAAAAGGGATCTCAGTTGGCAGAGTTATACATGGCTCGGATTGTGTGTTTACAAGGAGTACCGAAGAAGATCGTTTCGGATAGAGGCTCACAATTTACATCCAGATATTGGAAAAGCTTTGATGAGAATATGAATACAAATATGAGTTTCAGTTTGGCCTATCATCCTCAAATTGATGGCCAAACTGAAAGGAATAATCAAGTACGGGAAGATATGTTGAGAGCTTGTGCCCTTCAGCATGGAGGCAGTTGGGACAAGAGTCTACCGTATGCTGAGTTCTCATATAATAATAGTTACCAGGCCAGTCTGAAGATGTCACCATTTGAAGCTTTATATGGTAGGAAGTGCAGGACTCCTTTATATTGGGATCAGACACCATGTTTGTTTGTATTATTGCGAGTAGATGAGCAAGTGATCGAGGACCCTAGAACCCAGCAGGTGGAAAACTCTGAGCATGAGCTCATTGAAGGCAAGTTGTGCCCTTGATGATCACTTTTCTTTACCCAATAATGTTCATGTTAATCATTATGATCTGCATAGGTCACCCTAGTTTGGTCATCTTTATACTTTGTTTACCATTGAACTTTTGGGTAGTACATGCTATTGCTTTATGTGTTTTTGGGTGTTAAGATACACATTATTTATGATCATGCTATTAATTGTCAATGAGTTATTTGTTATTCTTGATAAGATCATTATGTTAATGAGAACATGGTGAACCACCCGAGAAAACAGTGCTACCACAAGGGTGGTATAGGACGCCCTTGGCTGACTAATTAGGAAAGCTAGTGGAGGACTACCTTACCCGAAAGGGGCAAGGATGGTAGGGGAGTTGTCGGTACAGGAGGCTCTTGGGTTGATCTTGCTGAGATGGCTTTTCAGACGGGGTATTCCTATATTGCTCTCCTCAGAAACTATAGCGGGTTTTATGAAGCTAGTGGAACTTTTAAAGGCCTCGTAGTGCTACCCTGCCTCGCCTCCTCGGTTGAGGTGTATGGGGTCCGTACAACCATGTGGCATATGGGTAACACGACTTGTGGTAAAGATGTGCAACCTCTGCAGAGTGCAAAACTGGTATATCAGCCATGATCACGGTCATGAGCGGCTTGGACCCTCACATGAGTAACTTATGGAATTAAAATTAATTCGTCCTTTACATCGCATTGTGGTTTTATTATCATTTTTGATCTATTATTACTTTGGGATGGTATATAATTGCACTTAGTAAATGTTAATAAAATTTGACCAACATATTAAAAGCAATTATCAGATTTAACCATTATTTCTTGATCAGCCTTACACTTCACATGAGCCCCACTTTTGGTGAGTTCATGCACATTATTCCTCACACTTGTTGAGCGATGAACTTTTGTGAGCTCTCTCCAGCGATAAAACTCTCCCCCCATAGGTGAAGAGCAGGTAGCCCGAGAGGAGGACTACTTGATGAGGACATCACCTGCAACATGAGTACGACTACACCAGCAGCACCTCCGCATCAAGCGCCACTTCCTTCATTAGCTGGGCCAATCACTCGGGCCCGTCCTAGAGATCTTAACTTCGTCATGCTACTGAAGAATGAGGGCCCAGAAGAATAGACGACCAGCCCAACTGCGGCCCATAGTGGGCGACCTAGGGTTGCGTTTTCCCCCTTTGGCCGACTAGGGGCTGCGCCCCCTCTCTCTATTTATACAGGAGTTGCGCCTCCTTTGTTCTTTGAGTTTTGGTTTACGTTAGCTTTAGCTACTCTCGAACACGAGCAAATCAGCGCTGTCTTCGTGTATTCAGAACTCCACCCTTGAGTAATAAATAAGATTGCTCGCACCTTTTTCTTGTTCGTTCTTCGATTGCGCATAGGAAACGATCTTCGTGTTCAGGTCGATCTCGCATCAGCAAGGTCGATAACCACAGGGAGTTGGTTCAGAGATTCATTGGCGCCTTGTGTGGCGAAACTGCCCGAATTATTCCAACTTAAGTGCCTAAGTCCCGCCTTAGAGGCTAGACCACACTTAAATGGGAATAACTCGTCAATCCCTCGGATCTAGTCCGACGAGGCCACTGACAAGATCAAATACCACAATCTCACTCGATGGTGAGTCACAGAGCAAATACAATAAAGCATAAAACCATACATTAAGGAGTATTAAATTATTACATCATCATCATCGGAGTTTTTGCAAAAGTGGTCATCATTGTTCGAAGTGCAGCAGAATAAAACTAACGATAGATAAATGGAGGGATGGGGAAGCCTGTCCCATCACTCCTCATGCTCCTCCTCAGCCGAGGCGGGGTCCCACTCGACAGTCCAACCCGGTGGCAAGATGGACGGCCAAGTCACTCCAGCAACCATGTCCTCCAAGGAACCTGTAAAAATTATGCCACAAGCAAGGCTGAGTATACTAATACTCAGCTAGACTTACCCGGTGTGAGGAGTCTACTCCTCTACCCCTAGACATGCAGCTGTTTGGCTGTGGGGTTTGGTTGCCAAAAGCACTAGCTGAGTTTCTAAATCAAGTTTTAACTTTGTCAAGTTTAAGTGTGACTCTCTTAAGGATAAATATGTACTAACTACTCATACATAGTAGCAAACATTTTTAGCAATCAACATCTTGTATCAACTCATCATATTTCCGCTTGTTACTCAATGTAGTAGCATGGATCAAGCAGTCTCATTAGCTGCGAGAAGCAGACGATTCGAATCGAGTTTTCATCCTTGCAAGGTAAACCTAAACACACGACATGTAGGGGCACTCCATCCCCACACACATCAACCGTCCCCATCGATTCCCTGGCAACAGAAAGGGGCTCACCGCCTTGTCGTACAACGCCTCACTGACCCCGACTGCCGTCATGCAGTGACCGCACTTGTACCCACCATAACCGGAATGGGAGACCACGTCTCAGGTCGCGTGAGGAGGGCAATCTGCGGGCACGTTCACTCAGGTACTAGGCTTACCGATTTACCATATTTCTCGGTATATGTTTAGTACGTTCAAACGCTTGACACACGGTACCACACCTTAATCCTTATTCAAATTTTCATCCCGTGGACAACCAATCCCCATGGATTGTTGTCCACAACCCAGCATCATTATGATAAGAAAGTGGATACAACCAATTTCCTAACCTCGCGCGAGTGCTAGAAAAATCACTCGACTTCTACCGAGATCCTAATTAATAAAGCAGCTACTCGACCTAGCATACTAGTATTCATCTCAAAAGGAATCCTGAGTTCATGCAACTAGGGTTTCAAGCAACTCCTACACTTAAGTGCACATTCAATCCTACAATCAATAAGTGTAGTAAAATAGCATAAATAATAGGTTATGCATAAACCGGGGCTTGCCTTCCAAAGCAGTGGCAGGCAGATCCTCTGGTGCAGGCTCTGGTGCTGGATCCGGGGCTACCTCCTGAGCAGCTCCTTGCTCCGGCACGAGGACGTACTCTCCGTCAGCGAGGTTACAGTCTATCGAAATGCAATGAATATGTATGTCATGATTATGCAGGATTTAATAACATTATGCTAAAGGAAGAAAAACCAAGTTAATGAGTAACTTAGGGTTCTTGGTCATACGTGGCTTTTAGTGGGTTATGCTTATTACTCTTGGTTTAGGTTTTGTTAGGGATAGGCATAGTGGATTGGTATTTCCTTTATATATTTCAGTGGAAAATTTACAAAGGGTTTTAGGATGACACTAATTTCCATTATTCATTTTCCCTTTCTTTATTTTCTATTTAGGAGTTCTAGTGTAGGTTTGAACTACAACAGCGAATTAACTTTTTCCAAAAATTCTGTAAGAATTACAGTGGCTTGCCATTGGTCAATATAATCTGTTCTAGGAATTTGAGGTTCAATTTAAAAAGGCTATGCTCTAGACAAAAATAACAAAAGTTGTGTAAATGGGCCACTTTGCACTACATCTCTTAATTAGGTGTGAGTTCTGTCCTAAGGGTTATTTTTGTTGGCATCTAACAGTAATAATAAGCTTCTGTGCCAAAAATCACAGAAAGCTAAGGGATGGTTATTTAGTTGTGATTTTCAAAAGTTTAATGCCAAAAAGGCACTTTCCACTACCTTGTTATTTGAAAAATGTCAAACAGCAGAATTCATATTTTTCCTATGTTCTTCATAACAAAAGATTAACTATCCCAAGGGTTGGGGTGTTTTCATTTTGGGGTTATTTTTGTAGGGTTTTTCTAAGTTTTCCTTGTTTTCTTAAAATAAAAGGTATCCTATTTATTTTATACTAAACCAGAGTATAATAGATTTTTCTAGTGAACTACACTGACTAAGTACCCTAACAAAAATAGGAGTGCCCCTGGTTCATTATTTAAATCACCTTTTCTATTTTTCTTAACCTTAAGCATATTGTAAAATAAATAGCAAAAGCTACCTTAATGGGGTGGACAGAGAGGTTTAGCATTTTTAAACAGGTCAGTAGGTGGACATAAACTTCTCCAAATTTTCTTAACCTTAGTCAAATAGTGCAACTATTTTTCTTTCTATTATTTAGCTTTTGGCCAAAACAACAATTAAATCAGAACCCTAAAGTTTTCTGTAGTACATAGGGGTTTTATATTTTTTCTCAAGTAGTTTATATTATTTAAGATCTGACAAAATTGGTTTGACTAAATTTGGATGAATAAAACAGAAGATATAAATTATTCAAGTGTTGTTTAAATTTTAAAACAGATTTAATTAAAGGTTTCCTGGAAAACCACTTTGCACCGAAGTCCTCGGGTTATTTCCAAACTAACTCTCTCAGTTATACCCCCGCGCTACTATTCATCCGAGTCACTGACATTGCGCAAAACCCCCTAGCTTTCTCTTCTTCTCCCCTGCGGTCCCTCCCTAGGTTTAAACAGTACCCGCGAGAAAGAAAAGGGTGGCGCGGCTTACCGGCGGCAAGAGAGGTCCGGCGAGGGGCGGGGTTGGCTCGGGGAGGCTCTGGCGGTCACAACGGTGTACGGCTCGACGGCGGGGGTGGTCGGAATCGCCCAGTCCACGTGCGCAGGCGGGTGTTCTCGTCGGCGGCGGGTGTGCCGGCCAAACCACGGCGACCTGGTTCAATCCGATGGCACGGTGAGCTTCACGAGGTGACGTAGAGGCCGTGTGCACAAGGAATCAAAGAATGGCGCAGAGGATTACCCGGTCTACGCTCGTCGGCGGTCGGGTGGAGTCCTGCGACCGTGGACTGGCCTCTCCGGCGAAGCAAACTCCGATTCCTCGCTCGGGGAGCTTCACCGAGGTGTGCACAGTCTTCTCCGAGGGCTGGACGGGGTTAGGAAGGGCTCGGTTGGCCGGTCTACGATGGCAGGGGCTCGGGTGGCCGTGGACACGCCGTGCACGGGCAAACGCCGGTGAGTTTGAGCTCCGGTGAGGTTGAGCGCGTGTGGAGGGGTATGGTTAAGGTCCCTGGGCGTTTTATAGGCGCGGGCGCGGGCCATGGCGCCGGCTTGGCTTTGGCGCGACGCGGGGCACGCGAGGTCGGGCGTGGGCGTGCTCTGGCGCGCGCAGAACGCGTCGAACACGTGGAGGTGTTCATCTGCCCGTGTTCAAAAGCTTGCTAAGATCGCAAACGTGCGAATCTTGGCAAAAATCCGGCGCAGACCTCTTCCTGGCACCTATGGCTATCTCTTGTATGTGAGTTCCAAGGGAAGATAAGCCCTAGGTCAGAAGATATGCGGACGCCAAATCTGGCTTGTCCCCTTGCCCGCTGCGCGGCAAAAGTGATGCCAAGACATGTCAAATGTCAAGGGCTCGATCTCAACTTTTTCCAGGGGGTGCCTTAGGTGGTATGCCACATTTTTGGTATAGAACTTAGGTGGTTTTGGTGCCATCTTCAAGGTGAACACGGTGGATCTTCAGATTAGGTGTAGATTTTGACTTAGAGAGAATTAGAGAGCTCTAGCTCTTTCTCTACTTAAGGAATGGATTTGGGGTTTCTTAAGGGGTCTTTTAGCAATGTTTCCTCTCTATATTTGTAGCTTAATAAGTTACTTAACTTTATGCCAAAGGTTTGGTCATGATTTGCACCTTTGCTTAATCTCTCCCCTTTAACCAAGGTGTTTAGGAGATAGGGGTTCAAGAGAGGTCTAGGGTTTACTCCCTTCTTGTACAAGGTGATAAGTGCACACAACTTGGGTAATGCTTTTGGTCATTCACATCTCTTGGTTAAAACCTAGCCTCCAAGGCTCTTACACTCTGCTCCTTAAGTTTCTTCCACATGTGATCATAGTCATTAGTGCATAGATGTGCCCTAGCCATGGTAACACCTGAGGTGTTACACCTTGGGCTTTCTTGTCATAGTCGGATCACAAGGGTCATCTTCCACCAAATCAGAATTATCTCCACTCACCGAAAGATCGGGCACCTCAACTATATCAAGTGGTATCAGATTTCCAGGTTGATCGTTGAGTTTATCGAGTTTTTTTCTCTCCTACAGTCCACAAAACCACATAAAAATTCAGGTTAGACCTTGTCCCAGCACCCTTTTGAGCCTTGCACTTTCTTTCAATAATCTGCATTGTTGAATTTGTGTGCTTTCGCATCATTTTGTTGCTGGTTACATTGTGTTTTTTTCACCATCCTTCTTTCTTCCACCATTCAAACCCTAGTGAGCCGCCACCATCTCCCGTTTGATCACACCACAAACTGAGTCAACGCCGCTTCCTTGTTTTTCTACTTCGGTTACGTCAAAAAAAAAGAAACAAAAAACAAAAGAAAAAAAAGAAAACGAAAGAGAAAGGATAGAACCAGAGAACAAACAAAAAAAAGAAAGGAGAAAGGATACAAAGCGGTTGTCTCATCTCGGTCGTTTTAAACATAACTTGAGGTACCTTCCTTAAACCGGGCGTAACTTTTTGCTCGATTGTTCAAAAAATCTAAAATTTTTACAGGAGCTTGCTGACACCATTCTGAGGCCAGCCAAACTTGCCTATGGCCTATTTGATTTCGATAAAATTGTCAAAAACATTCCGGAAAATAAAGAAAAAAATTCGTCAAAGCTCTTCACGCTTTTCAGAGAACTTGCTCTTTTTCTGTAGACCACATCAGATCTCTGTTTTAGGTGAAACTTGGTGTAGCTCCTATTTTGTTGCGTCTTGTGCTGAGAAAAATATCAAAAAAATCATACAAAAAAGAAAAACAAAATCACCTGTGATTCCTACTAGTACCTTTTTGGCCTTGCTAGTACAATATTTACGGTACTGCCATTCTGCTAGTTTCATTGTTCTTTGTTCCAACTTGTATTCTTTGCACTTGTGGCCAACAATATAGTTTCGTGTTTTGCACTATAATTCAACTTTGCATTATTGTTTGATCATGCTAATCCTTGACTTGAGTGCAGCCTACCTAGAACTCCACATATTTCTACGACGAGCAGGTTTTTGTTTCTCTAGGCAATCGCTCATCCAATGTTTCACCAGTTCCACCTGTTGGTTGCAGTTCACCCCTACACCATTCCATTGAGCGAGTTGTCACCACCATTCCCCTGTTGTCGTCGGTTTTTCTCCTTTTGGTGTTTTGGTGTTTGCGCTAACTATGGCAGGAGCACACGACACAGTGGATGTCCAGTTGCAGGAAGTAAGGGGACAAGTTGATGGACTTGCTGCTGACATTAGGACGATGCATGAACAGCTTGATTCAACGATCACTTCGACGACCGCGTGTTTCAACCAGCTTGACCTTGCTCAAACGGCGACTCGCACCACACTCGACACCATCCTGGCACGCCTTGATGCGTTGACCACAAAGATGGAGCAGGACTACGGCGGTGACACAGAGCAGGACAATGGAGATCGCCGTGGTCGTGCACGCCGTGTGGTTCGTCATCCCCCTAATTACTTATTTGCTAAGATTAAATTTAAAATTCCATCTTTTAATGGTAAATATGATCCTGCTGCATATCTTGATTGGGAATTGGAGGTAGAATAGAAATTTTCATGCCATGATATTCCTGCTAATAGCCAAGTGAAGGCTGACATTAGTGAATTTACTGATTTTGCTTTAATTTGGTGGCGTGAGTATAAACAAAAACTTCCCATTAATAGTGTCACTACTTGGACCCAATTAAAAACTGCCATGCGCCACAGTTTTGTTCCTTCCTATTATGCCTGTGATTTGCTTAACAAAATGCAGCGCTTTCAACAAGGTTCACAATCTATGGAGGAATATTACCAGGAGTTACAAAAGGGTATGCTTCGTTGTGGTTTGGTTGAGTCGGATGACGCTGCTATGGTGCGTTTTCGTGGTGGTTTGAACAGGGAAATTCAGGATATACTTGATTATAAGGATTATTTTGATATAACAACATTGTTTGAATATGCTTGCAAAGCTGAACGTGAAGTGCAGGGACGACGATCAAAGACATATACTAACTCTTTTGCAGGCCGGGGTTCGACACACAGCTCAACTCCTTCTAGCCCTGCACCTTCTACGCCTAGCACTACACCACGCACAGGGACGGCCAAGCCAGCGGCGCCCCCTACCAAAGGCACCGTTTCTTCCACAGGATGTACACGGGATATTCAGTGCCATCATTGCAGAGGGTTTGGGCACATGATTCTGGACTGCCCAAACAAGCTTACCTTGCTTATACTTGACAATGGTGAGTACTCTTCAGCCAGTGATTCCGAGGAAACTAGACATGCTATGATTGCCACTAACCATGCAGAAAATGAGGAAGTCCACGTTGATCCCATCGACGCCGATAGGTATGAGAGTCTTGTTGTGCAGCATGTTCTCAGCACACAGGTTGCTCAGGCCGAAAAAATCAGCGACACGCTCTATTCCATACCAAGGGTGTTGTGCATGAACGGTTGATTCGCATCATCATCGATAGTGGAAGCTGCAACAATTTGGCAAGTACAGCTTTGGTAGAGAAATTATCCTTGCCCACTCGCGCACACCCACATCCGTATCACATTCAATGGCTTAATGATGGTGGTAAAATAAAGGTAACACGTTCGGTATGTGTCCCCTTTTTGCTGGGTTCTTATTCTGATTATGCTGATTGCGATGTTATTCCTATGGAAGCATGCTCTTTGTTATTGGGTCGACCTTGGCAATATGATACTGATAGTTTACATCATGGTCGTTCAAATCATTATTCTTTCATGTTTAAAGGCCAGAAAATAATTATACATCCAATGACCCCTGACCATATTTTAAAAGATGATCTTACTAGGGCTACTAAAACTGCACAACAAGTCAAATCGCCATCAGCCGCACCTATTAAATCTGAAATCAAGTTGCACTCTCCTGTTTTTCTTGCTACACGTTGATGAGGACATCACTATGAATACGACTACACCAACAACACCTCCACATCAAGGGCCAATCACTCGGGCCCATGCCAGAGATCTTAACTACGTCATGCTACTGAAGAATGAGGGCCCAACTGCGGCCCATAGTGGACGACCTAGGGTTGGCCGCCCCTAGGGGCTGCGCCCCCTCTCTATTTATCCAGGAGCTGCGCCTCCTTTGTTCTTTGAGTTTTGTTTTACGTTAGCTTTAGCTACTCTCGAACACGTGCAAATCAGCGCTATCTTCGTGTATTCAGAACTCCACCCTCGAGTAATAGATTAGATTGCTCGCATCTTTTTCTTGTTCGTTCTTCGATTGCGCACAGGAAACGATCTTCGTGATCAGGCCGATCTCGCATCAGCAAGGTCGGTAACCACAGGGAGTTGGTTCAGCGATTGCATTGGCGCATTGGGCTTGCTCGTCGTAGTCGGATTGCAAGGGTCATCTTCCGCCAAATCGGAATTATCTCCGCTCGCCGAAAGATCAGGCACCTCAACTATATAAAGTGGGGTGCCCCCTGCCAAAGGCGCCGTTTCTTCCACAGGACGTACACGGGATATTCAGTGCCATCGTTGCAGAGGGTTTGGGCACATGATTCGGGACTGCCCAAACAAGCATACCTTGCTTATACGTGACAATGGTGAGTACTCTTCAGCCAGTGATTCCGAGGAAACTAGTCATGCTATGATTGCCACTAACCATGCAGAAAATGAGGAAGTCCATGTTGATCCCATCGACGCCGATAGATATGAGAGTCTTGTTGTGCAGCGTGTTCTCAGCACACAGGTTGCCCAGGCCAAAAAAATCAGCGACACACTCTATTCCATACCAAGGGCGTTGTGCACGAACGGTCGATTCGCATCATCATCGATAGTGGCAGCTGCAACAATTTGGCAAGTACAGCTTTGGTAGAGAAATTATCCTTGCCCACTCGCGCACACCCACATCCGTATCACATTCAATGGCTTAATGATGGTGGTAAAATAAAGGTAACACGTTCGATACGTGTCCCCTTTTCGCTGGGTTCTTATTCTGATTATGCTGATTGCTTTGTTATTCCTATGGAAGCATGCTCTTTGTTATTGGGTCGACCTTGGCAATATGATACTGATAGTTTACATCATGGTCGTTCAAATCATTATTCTTTCATGTTTAAAGGCTAGAAAATAATTATACATACAATGACCCCTGACCAAAATCTTACTAGGGCTGCTAAAACTACACAACAAGTCAAATCGACATGAGCCGCACCTATTAAATCTGAAATCAAGTTGCACTCTCTTGTTTTACTTGCTACACGTGCTGATTTTGATGATCTCCATGAAGCTCATATGCCCTGTTATGCACTTGTATGCTCGTGCATGCTTGTTCCGCTTGATGATGCACCGTCTTTGGATATACCCCCTGCTGTTGTTAACCTTTTGCAGGAGTATGCTGATGTTTTTCCTACGGACTTACCACCGGGTCTTCCTCTGCTCCGTGGCATTGAGCATCAGATCGATCTCATCCCCGACGCTTCTCTTCCGAACCGCACCCCGTACCGTACAAATCCAGATGAGACGAAGGAGATCCAGTGCCAGGTGCAGACGCTGCTTGATAAAGGTTACATTCGTGAGTCTCTTAGCTCTTGCTCGGTTCCTGTTTCACTCGTTCCAAAGAAAGATGGGTCATGGCGTATGTGCGTAGATTGTCGTGCTATTAATAACATCACAGTTCGTTATCGATATCCTATTCCACGCCTTGATGATATGTTAGATGAGCTTAGTGGTGCCGTTATTTTCTCTAAGGTTGATTTGCGTAGCGGTTACCATCAGACTAGAATGAAACTCGGTGATGAATGGAAAATGGCTTTTAAAACGAAATTTGGTTTATATGAATGGTTCGTGATGCCATTTGGATTGACTAATGCTCCCAGCACCTTTATGCGTTTAATGAACGAAGTTCTACGGGCCTTCATAGGTTTGTTTGTTGTTGTTTATTTCGATGATATCCTTATTTACAGCAAGTCTATAGAGGAGCATTTAGAACATTTGCATGCTGTTTTTGATGCTTTGCGTGCTGCTCGCTTGTTTGGTAACATGGAAAAGTGCACATTTTGCATGCAACGTGTCTCGTTTCTTGTTTATGTGGTTACTCCGCAGGGCATTGAGGTGGATAGCAGCAAGGTTGAAGCCATTTAGGACTGGCCTACACCAACGACGGTCACCCAAATTCGAAGTTTTCTTAGACTTGCAGGATTTTACCCTCTGTTTTGTGCGTGATTTTAGCTCCATCGCTGCCCCTTTGCACGAACTCACAAAGAAAGGTGTGTCTTTTGCTTGGGACCCCCACAAGAAGAGGTGTTCAACACTCTGAAAGATAAGTTAACCCATGCTCCACTCTTACAATTGCCCGACTTTCAGAAAGTGTTTGAACTTGAATGTGATGCTAGTGGTATTGGGTTAGGTGCTGTTTTATTACAAGAAGAAAACTGGTTGCTTATTTCAGTGAAAAATTAAGCGGTGCTAGCTTGAGATATTCTACTTATGATAAGGAACTTTATTCTTTAGTTCGCACTTTGCAAACATGGCAGCACTACCTTTGGCCTCGTGAGTTTATAATTCATTCTGATCATGAGGCTTTAAAACATATTCGTCCCAAAACAAATTTGAACCGTCGTCATGCTAGTTGGGTAGAATTCATCGAGTCCTTTCCTTACATCATTAAACACAAGAACGGAAGGAAAACATCATTGCTGATGCGTTGTCCCATAGATATACCATGCTTTCACATTTAGAATTTAGAATCTTTGGCTTGCAAACTGTTAAAGATCAATATTTGGATGATGCTGATTTTAAAGATTTCTATATACATTGTAAGGATGGCAAACCTTGGGGAAAATTTCACATACATGATGGATTTTTGTTCCGCGCTAACAAGCTGTGTATTCCAGCAAGCTCGGTTTGTCTTTTGTTGCTGCAGGAAGATCATGGAGGTGGTCTCATGGGGCACTTTGGCGTTTACAAGACACATGAGGTGCTGGCCGCACACTTCTTTTGGCCTCGGATGCGTCGTGATGTTGAGCGTCTTGTTGCACGTTGCACTACTTGCCAGAAAGCTAAGTCACGTTTGGGCAACCATGGTTTGTATATGCCTTTGCCTGTCCCTTCTTCTCCTTGGCTTGATATTTCTATGGACTTTGTTTTGGGCTTGCCTAGAACTAAGAAGGGGAGGGATAGTATTTTTGTGGTTGTTGATAGATTCTCTAAAATGGCTCACTTTATACCTTGTCATAAAACTGATGATGCTAGCATTGTTGCTGAATTGTTCTTTAGAGAAATTATTCGTTTACATGGTATTCCAAAAATAATAGTCTCTGATCGTGATGCTAAGTTTCTAAGCCATTTTGGAGATCTCTTTGGAATAAATCAGGAACTAAATTGCTGTTTAGCACTACTTGTCACCCTCAGACTGATGGACAAACTGAGGTAGTAAATAGAACTTTATCTACCATGCTTAGGGCTGTTTTAGACAAGAATTTGAGACATTGGGAGTATTGTTTGCCTCATGTTGAATTTGCTTACAATCATGCCACACATTCTTCTGCAAAGATGTGCCCTTTCTAGATTGTTTATGGTTACATCCCTAGGGCACCTATTGATTTGATTTCACTTAATGCCGCGAACGCCCCACATGTAGATGCTGCTGCACATGTTGAACAAATGATTACCATACATGAACAAACGAAACAGAACATTGCTACTACTAATGCAAAAAATCAGGTTGCTGGTAGTAAAGGAAGAAAACTTGTTACTTTTGAGCCAGGTGATATGGTTTGGTTGCACTTGAGAAAGGATCAGGTTTCCTACTTTGCCCCGTTCCAAATTAATGCCTCGTGCTGCTGGTCCTTTTAAGGTGCTAACAAAGATTAATGATAATGCTTATATCCTTGACCTGCCTGCGGAATTTGGTGTTTCCACTAGTTTTAATGTTGCAGATTTGAAACCATATATGGTCGAGGATGAGGAGTTGCCGTCGAGGACGACTTCACTTCAAGAAGGGGAGGATGATGAGGAGATCACTATGAGTACGACAACACCAGCAGCACCTCCACATCAAGGGCCAATCACTCGGGCTCGTGCCAGAGATCTTAACTACGTCATGCTACTGAAGAATGAGGGCCTAGAAGAATAGACGACCAGCCCATCTGCGACCCATTGTGGATGACCTAGGGTTGGCCACCCCTAGGGGCAGCGCCCCCTCTCTATTTATCTAGGAGTTGCGCCTCCTTTGTTCTTCGAGTTTTGTTTTACGTTAGCTTTAGCTACTCTGGAACACGCACAAATCAGCGTTGTCTTCGTGTATTCAGAACTCCACCCTCGAGTAATAGATTAGATTGCTCGCATCTTTTTCTTGTTCGTTCTTTGATTGCGCACAGGAAACAATCTTCGTGATCAGGCCGATCTCGCATCAGCAAGGTCGGTAACCACAGGGAATTGGTTCAGCGATTGCATTGGCACCTCGGGCTTGCTCATCGTAGTCGGATCACAAGGGTCATCTTCCGCCAAATCGGAATTATCTCCACTCGCCGAAAGATCAGGCACCTCAACTATATCACACGTGCTGATTTTGATGAGCTCCATGAAGCTCATATGCCCTGTTATGCACTTGTATGCTCGCGCATGCTTGTTCCGCTTGATGATGCACCATCTTTGGATATACCCCCTACTGTTGTTAACCTTTTGCAGGAGTATGCTGATGTTTTTCCTACGGACTAACCACCGGGTCTTCCTCCGCTCCGTGGCATTGAGCATCAGATCGATCTCATCCCTAGTGCTTCTCTTCCGAACCGTGCCCCGTACCATACAAATTCAGATGAGACGAAGGAGATCCAGCGCCAGGTGCAGACGCTACTTGATAAAGGTTACATTCGTGAGTCTCATAGCCTGTTGCTTGGTTCCTGTTTTACTCGTTCCAAAGAAAGATGGGTCATGGCGTATGTGCGTAGATTGTCGTGCTATTAATAACATCATAGTTTGTTATTGATATCCTATTCCACGCCTTGATGATATGTTAGATGAGCTTAGTGGTGCCGTTATTTTCTCTAAGGTTGATTTTCATAGCGGTTACCATCAGATTAGAATGAAACTCGGTGATGAATGGAAAATGGCTTTTAAAACAAAATTTGGTTTATATGAATGGCTGGTTATGTCATTTGGATTGACTAATGCTCCTAGCACCTTTATGCGTTTAATGAACGAAGTTCTACGGGCCTTCATAGGTTTGTTTGTTGTTGTTTATTTCGATGATATCCTTATTTACAGCAAGTCTATAGAGGAGCATTTAGAACATTTGCGTGCTGTTTTTGATGCTTTGCGTGCTGCTCGCTTGTTTGGTAACATGGAAAAGTGCACATTTTGCACGCAACATGTCTCATTTCTTGGTTATGTGGTTACTCCGCAGGGCATTGAGGTGGATAGCAGCAAGGTTGAAGCCATTCAGGACTGGCCTACACCAACGACAGTAACCCAAATTCAAAGTTTTGGACTTGCAGGATTTTACCGCCGTTTTGTGCGTGATTTTAGATCCATCGCTGCCCCTTTGCATGAACTCACAAAGAAAGGTGTGTCTTTTGCTTGGGACCCCCACAAGAAGCGGCGTTCAACACTTTGAAAGATAAGTTAACCCATGCTCCACTCTTACAAATGCCCGACCTTCAGAAAGTGTTTGAACTTGAATGTGATGCTAGTGGTAATGGGTTAGGTGTTGTTTTGTTACAAGAAGGAAAACCGATTGCTTTTTTCAGTGAAAATTAAGTGGTGCTAGCTTGAGATATTCTACTTATGATAAGGAACTTTATGCTTTAGTTTGCACTTTGCAAACATGGCAGCACTACCTTTGGCCTCGTGAGTTTATAATTCATTCTGATCATGAGGCTTTAAAACATATTCGTACCCAAACAAATCTGAACCGTTGTCATGCTAGTTAGGTAGAATTCATCGAGTCCTTTCCTTACATCATTAAACACAATAACGGGAAGGAAAACGTCATTGCTGATGCGTTGTCCCGTAGATATACCATGCTTTCACAGTTAGAATTTAGAATCTTTGGCTTGCAAACTGTGAAAGATCAATATGTGGATGATGCTGATTTTCAAGATTTCTATATACATTGTAAGGATGGCAAACCCTAGGGAAAATTTCACATATAGGATGGATTTTTATTCTGCGCTAACAAGCTGTGTATTCCAGCAAGCTCGGTTCGTCTTTTGTTGCTGCAGGAAGCTCATGTAGGCAATCTCATGGGGCACTTTGGTGTTTACAAGACACATGAGGTGCTGGCTGCACACTTCTTTTGGCCTCGGATGCGCCGTGATGTTGAGCGTCTTGTTGCACGTTGCACTACTTGCCAGAAAGCTATGTCACGTTTGGGCAACCATGGTTTGTATATGCCTTTGCCTGTCCCTTCTTCTCCTTGGCTTGATATTTCTATGGACTTTGTTTTGGGCTTGCCTAGAACTAAGAAGGGGAGGGATAGTATTTTTGTGGTTGTTGATAGATTCTCTAAAATGGCTCACTTTATACCTTGTCATCAAACTGATGATGCTAGCATTGTTGCTGAATTGTTCTTTAGAGAAATTATTCGTTTACATGGTATTCCAAAAACAATAGTCTCTGATCGCGATGCTAAGTTTCTAAGCCATTTTTGGAGATCTCTTTGGAATAAATTGGGAACTAAATTGTTGTTTAGCACTACTTGTCACCCTCAGACTGATGGACAAACTGAGGTAGTAAATAGAACTTTATCTACCATGCTTAGGGCTGTTTTAGACACGAATTTGAGACGTTGGGAGGATTGCTTGCCTCATGTTGAATTTGCTTACAATCATGCCACGCATTCTTCTACAAAGATGTGCCCTTTCCAGATTGTTTATGGTTACATCCCTAGGGCACCTATTGATTTGATTTCACTTAATGCTGCGAACGCCCCACATGTAGATGCTGCTGCACATATTGAACAAATGATTACCATACATGAACAAACAAAACAGAACATTGCTGCTACTAATGCAAAAAAATCAGGTTGCTGGTAGTAAAGGAAGAAAACTTGTTAAGTTTGAGCCAGGTGATATGGTTTGGTTGCACTTGAGAAAGGATTGGTTTCCTACTTTGCGGTGTTCTAAATTAATGCCTCGTGCTACTGGTCCTTTTAAGGTGCTAACAAAGATTAATGATAATGCTTATATCCTTGACCTGCCTGCGGAATTTGGTGTTTCCACTAGTTTTAATGTTGCAGATTTGAAACCTTATATGGCTGAGGATGAGGAGTTGCCGTCGAGGACGACTTCACTTCAAGAAGGGGAGGATGATGAGGACATCACCTGCAACATGAGTACGACTACACCAGCAGCACCTCCACATCAAGCGCCACTTCCTTCATTAGCTGGGCCAATCACTCAGGCCCGTGCCAGAGATCTTAACTTCGTCATGCTACTAAAGAATGAGGGCCCAGAAGAATAGACGACCAGCCCAACTGCGGCCCATAGTGGGCGACCTAGGGTTGTGTTTTCCCCCTTTGGCCGCAACTAGGGGCTGCGCCCCCTCTCTCTATTTATACAGGAGTTGCGCATCCTTTGTTCTTTGAGTTTTGTTTTACGTTAGCTTTAGCTACTCTCGAACACGCGCAAACCAGCGTTGTCTTCGTGTATTCAGAACTCCACCCTCGAGTAATAAATTAGATTGCTCGCATGTTTTTCTTGTTCGTTCTTCGATTGCGCACAGGAAACGATCTTGTTGATCAGGCCGATCCCGCATCAGCAAGGTCGGTAACCACAGGGAGTTGGTTCAGCGATTGCATTGGCGCCTCGGGCTTGCTCGTCGTAGTCGGATCGCAAGGGTCATCTTCCGCCAAATCGGAATTATCTCCACTCACCGAAAGATCGAGCACCTCAGCTATATCACTACTACAAGGAGTTTGATGAGGTCTAGGATTCATCTCCCAGTCGACTTAATGGTGTCAAGGAAATAATATTAGTTTGCTTTATTTATTATCCGTATTTTGTAAGACATTCGATTATGTAATAATATTTGTGAGATTTATCTATATACACTTGGTCATTGTATCTATTTTTCTTCTTTGGCGCACATATGAGATGCACCCGGGTTTACCCCTTAAATCCGGGTGTGATAGTGATGTTGAATGCTATGTCTCTCGTTGCACCACGTGCAACAAATCTAAGTCCCGACTTAACCCCATGGTCTTTATATGCCTCTTCCTATTCCTAGTGCACCTCGGGAGGATATTACTATGGACATTGTTTTGGGCTTGCCTAGAACAAAGAGGGTGAGTGATAGCACTTTTGTGGTTGTCGATCATTTCTCCAAGTTGGCTCATTTTATACCCTATCATAAAAATGATAATGCTTCGTATATTGCTAATTTGTTCTTCACTGAGATTGTGTGTTTGCATGGTGTGCCAAATACTATTGTTTCTGATAAGGATGCTATGTTTTTGAGCCATCTTGGAGAACCTTTTGGTTTAAATTGGGTACAAAGTTGTTGTTTTCTACTACTTGTCATCCTCAAACTGATGGGCAAACAGAGGTTGTTAATCGCACTTTATCTACCATGTTGCGGGCTATTTTGAAATATAATTTGAGGTTGTGTGAGGAGTCTTCCACATATTGAGTTTGCTTATAACCGTTCCATTCATTCCACAACCATGATTAGTCCATTTATGGTAGTATATGATTTTAATCCTCATACTCCAATTGATTTGCTACCTTTACCAAATTCCGAAATAGTGAACTTGGATGCTACACGATGTTCTGAATTCATTCTTAAGTTACATGAAACAACTAAGTTGCAAATTGAAAAGATGAATGAAATGTATCGCATTACTGCTAGTAAAGGAAGGAAGGAAGTAAAATCGTAACCAAGTGACTTGGTGTCGGTGCATTTGAGAAAGGATAGGTTTCCTAATTTGAGAGTATAAACTCATGCCATGTGCTGCTGTTCTTTATAAAGTTCTTGCAAAGATCAATAATAATGCATATACACTTGAGTTGCCTCTAGATTTTGGGATTACTCCCACCTTTAACATTTTAGATTTGAAGCCATATATGGGTGAGGAATATGATATCGAGTCGAGGATGACTCCAATTTAATAAGGAGAGGATAATGAGGAAATCACTGCAATACATACAATGCTTGGATCGGTAACACGTTCACGCGCACAACCGCTAAATCTCTAGGTTCATTCTAACCTAGTCAATTATGGTTTCGAGCTTACACTTGGGGCCATGGTTGTTTTGTTGATTAGGAACTTTGGAGAGGACCAGCAAGGACTTAGGAAAGGCCAAGGTGTCGAGGAGGAGCAGTAAGGGCATCCACAACAGGAAGGAGATCAAGTCAGTCTCGGCTGCGATTCCATCTCGGGTTCCAGGACCAGTCTACACTAAAATGGATGCCCAGAACACATATTGAATCGATGTATTTGACATGGTCCGAAACATAAGGAGATTATCTAACGAACCCAATTGGTGCCACCTTAAAATTCATCCGGAGTCAATGGGAATCGTTGAAACATGTTAGCCTAGAGATTCTGTTTTGCTGCTGCGACATCGTTTGTTGGGCCATTGGGTTGTGTAACATGTCGAAGCCCATTAGGGGCGAGACCAGGGCTCACACACATCCTAAAACTTTATTTATTCAGCATCCACCATCATAATAGGGTCGGGTTTTGATTAGATCATATCTATCATCGAACATTGTCACCGTTTATTGGTTTGTGAGACCCCACCTCGTGATCAATACAATTTTGATTGCTTTTGTTCTTGATTGCACTTGCAGGGATTAGTCTTCATGACAAGGTCACTCATGTGTCACGGGTGATAGCCAATGGAGCAGTGGTGTAGTGATTGTGAGGATCCATTTGCTCAGAGCCTTGGATGATCAACGTCGAGAGATCTCTACCCAATCAAGTTATCTTACCTCATGGAAGATTGTGCCTTGCCCTCTATCATTTCCTTAATCTGTGGTATTTTACCTTATTGTAGTTCTCTATGTCTCACCTTCGAGTAAGCAAGTGGTACTCGATCCTTGTTGAGTAGTTTTATCGGACAATATCCGACAGACTAATAATTTATTTAGATTTAAGTGTGTCGTTACCTCTAAGGCGAGACTTGGACACTTAAGCTAGAATAATCTGGGCGGTTCCGCCACACCGTCGTCCAACCCTGAGTAAAAAGATCCTTACGCATGAGTACAAGTTTTCACAAGTTAGCCCCTGATCTTTCTAAATGCTTAGACCGTAGTACAATGAACTACTAGGAAAGAATAAATAAATATAAGAAAATGATTTTAAGCACAAAATTAATTCCATAAACTTGGAAAATCCATATCTTCTTTGTTTTAGCTCCGATTTTGGTGGTTCTTGAACCTAAAGTTTCGTCTCGACACGTAGAATATTATTGTGCAGTTTGTTCTCATATTTGGTGTGATGTTGATTTCAGGTTTATACATGTATGTTTGTGTTGCTGCGAGTAGGCGAGCAATTGACCAAGCAACCTGAAGCAACACAAGTTGAAGATTTCGAGCAGCTCGTAGAAGGCAATTGTGTCCTTGATCACATTATTTGACCTAATCATGTTCATGATTCTATTAATCACCATGACACATTTAAGTTAAGCTGATGAGACCTAATAGGATACCTAGTTTTGTTTACCCTACACCTTGCATACAAATAAACTATCGGGTAGTCTTGCTATTACTTATCTGGTTTTCAATGTTATATTACATATGAATCATGATCATGCCTTTTTATTGCTGTTAACTATTTATGAATTATTTGTGATACTTGATAAGATCATTTTGTTCATTGCATCATGGAGCTTAACTTGAGATAACAGCGCTACCACATGGGTATGGGACACCCTTGGCCAATTAATTAGGAAAGCTAGATCAGGATAATCCCTTCCCGAAAGCAGCAAGCAGGGAGGCGTCGCTGCAGAGTATAGTCATGGTTGTAATTACTGTGATGGGGATATAGACCGTGGAAAAAGGCTTATGCTTCCTTCGTCCTAAAACTTGTAGCGGAACATTGTAAAGGCCTCATAGTGAGCCCTTGCCTACTCACCTTGGCAGTGTTTAAGGGTCTACGCAAACCCGAGGCTATAAAAGATCACGACTTGTGGGAAAAGATGTGCAACCTCTACAGAGTGTAAAACTGGTATATCAGTCGTGCTCATGGCCATGAGTGGCTCAAGACTCTCGCATGATTAAATGATGAAACTAAACTTAACCTGTCATTCAATGCATTGTGGAGTTATTATTATTATCTATGATATAATATCTAATTGGGTTGGTATTTACTGATAATTAGTAATTGGTAATACAGTTTGGACCAACTTATTTAAAAGCAATGCTCAGTCTTAAGAAAAATTCCTTGGTAAGCCTTAAACTAAACTTTTACCCACACTTACTGAGTGATGACCGTATGGGAGCTCACCCATGCTATAATCACACCAGGTAAAGAGTAGGTGTCACTAGAGGAGGACTACTATGACGAGTTCGATGAGATCTAGGCGTCGTCTCTCAATCAACTATGGCACTGTCGACATAGATATCTTAGCTCGATTTGTTTATTATTAGTTATTTTGTAAGACATTCTCATTATATAATAAAGATTATGACATCCAAATCTATACACTGAGTCATTGAATGTGTGGATCTTGCTTTAGCGCATATATGTGATGCACATGGATTTGTCCTTAATTTTGGTTGTGACAAAAGTGGTATCCAAGCAATGTTGACTGTAGGACATAACCTAGATAGGCCTGGTCAAACCCTTACCTACTTACTTTTGCTACTTTGATTCTTTCTACACTTCCTTGGATCATGATAGAGCTGGAGTGCCCGATCTTTCGGTGAGTGGAGATAATTCCGATTTGGTGGAAGCAGACCCTCACGATCCGACTACGACGAGCAAACTCGAAGCGCCAATGCAATCGCTGAACCAACTCCCAATGGTTACCGATCTTGCTGATGCGAGATCGGCCTGATCACGAAGATCGTTTCCTGTGCGCAATCGAAGAACGAATAAGAAAAAGATGCGAGCAATCTTAATATCACTCGAGGTGGAGTTCTGAATCACAGAGGACAACACGTATTTGTGCGTGCTCTGGGGTAGCTAAAGCTAGATGTAAAACAAAACTCAAGTTCTAAATGAAACAGGACTCTAACTAAATAGAGGAGAGGCATGAACAGTAGGGCCGGCACTACAGTACCGCGGTTACTATTCATGACTTCCCTAGGCGCCCCATCCGGGCCTTCCAGTTGGGCCATCTTCTAATCTTTTGGGCCTTCGTTCTTTAACAGCATGATGTAGCTCAATTCTCTTGCACGGGCCCAAGTCACTGGCCCAGGTGGTAGGGGTGGCGCCTGGACTGGGGAAGATGGTGCCTGGGCTGGAGAAGGTGCTACTGGTGTAGATGTACTCGTGTTGGTGTTGATGTCCTCATCATCCTCCCCTTCTTGAACTGAAGTCGTCCTCGACGGCAACTCCTCATCTTCTCCCGCATACGGTTTCAAATCTGCAGCATTAAAACTAGTGGAAACACCAAACTCTAGAGGCAGGTCAAGGATATAAGCATTAGAATTAATCTTGGTTAGTATCTTAAAAGGATCAGCAGCACGAGGCATCAATTTAGAACGGCGCAAAGTAGGAAAACGATCCTTTCTCAAATGCAACCAAACCATATCACCAGGTTCAAAAGTAACTAGTTTCCAGCCTTTACTACCTGTAATCTGATATTCAGCATTAGCAGCAGCAATGTTTTGTTGAGTTTGTTCATGGAGGTTAATCATTTGTTCAACATGTGCAACAACATCTATGTGTGGGACGTCCGCAGCATCAAGCGAAAACAAAGCAATAGGCACCCTAGGAATGTAACCATAAACAATTTGAAAAGGGCACATCTTTGTAGAAGAATGTGTTGCTTGATTATAAGCAAACTCAACATGAGGCAAGCAATCCTCCCAACGTTTCAATTTTTTGTCTAAAATAACCCTAAGCATGGTAGACAAAGTTCGATTAACTACCTCAGTTTGACCATCAGTCTGAGGGTGACAAGTGGTACTAAACAACAATTTACTTCCCAATTTATTCCACAGAGATCTCCAAAAATGACTAAGAAACTTAGCATCATGATCCGAGACTATTGTATTGGGAATACCGTGCAAACGAATAATCTCTCTAAAAAACAATTCAGCAACATTGATAGCTTCATCAGTCTTATGACAAGGTATGAAATGAGCCATTTTGGAGAATCGATCAACATCCACAAAAATGCTATCCCTCCCCTTCTTAGTTCTAGGCAATCCCAAAACAAAATCCATCGAAATATCAATCCAAGGGGAAGTAGGAATAGGCAAAGGCATATACAAACCATGGTTGTTCAACTGTGACTTAGCTTTCTGACAAGTAGTGCAGCGTGCAACAAGGCGCTCAACATCAGCGCGCATCCGAGGCCAAAAGAAGTGGGCAGCCAACACCTCATGTGTCTTGTAGACGCCAAAGTGCCCCATGAGACTGCCTCCATGCGCTTCCTGTAACAACAAAAGACGAACCGAGCTAGCTGGAACACACAGCTTGTTAGCGCGAAACAGGAACCCATCCTGTATGTGAAATTTGCCCCATGGTTTCCCATTAATACAATGGCCGAAAGCATCTTTAAAATCAGCATCGTCAACATATTGATCTTTCACAGTGTGCAAACCAAAGATTATAAAATCTAACTGTGACAGCATGGTATAGCGACGAGACAAAGCATCAGCAATAACATTGTCCTTCCCGTTCTTATGTTTAATAATGTAAGGAAAAGACTCAATGAATTCTACCCATTTAGCATGACAACGGTTCAGATTTGTTTGGGTATGAATATGTTTTAAAGCCTCATGATCAGAATGAATTATGAACTCACGATGCCAAAGATATTGCTGCCATGTATGCAAAGTGCGCACTAAAGCGTAAAGCTCCTTATCATAAGTAGAATATTTCAGACTAGCACCGCTTAATTTTTCACTAAAATAAGCAACTGGTTTTCCTTCTTGTAACAAAACAACACCTAGCCCAATACAGCTAGCATCGCATTCAAGCTCAAACACTTTATTAAAATCAGGCAATTGCAATAGGGGAGCTTGGGTTAACTTATCTTTCAAAGTGTTGAACGCTACCTCCTGCGAATCACTCCAAGCAAATGGCACATCTTTCTTTGTAAGCTCATGTAGAGGCGCCGCAATGGAGCTAAAATCACGAACAAATCTGCGGTAGAAACCGGCAAGTCCAAGAAAGCTCCGAATTTGTGTGACCGTCGTCGGTGTAGGCCACTCCCTAAAGGCAGCAATCTTGCTGCTATCCACCTCAATGCCCTGTGGATTAACAACATAACCAAGAAACGAGACACGTCGTGTGCAAAAGATGCATTTTCCATGTTAGCAAATAACTGGGCAGCACGCAATGCATCAAAAACAACACTTAAATGTTCCAAATGATCTTTCTTAGATTTGCTATAAATAAGGATATCATCAAAATAAACAACCACAAACAATCCTATGAAGGGCCTTAGAACTTCATTCATCATTTGCATAAAAGTGCTGGGAGCATTAGTCAATCCAAACGGCATAACCAACCATTCATATAAACCAAATTTCGTTTTAAAAGCCGTTTTCCATTCATCACCCAGTTTCATTCTAATATGGTGGTAACCACTACGCAAATTAATCTTAGTGAAAATAATGGCACCACTAAGCTCATCTAACATATCATCAAGGCGTGGTATAGGATATCGATAACGAATAGTGATGTTATTAATAATAGCACGACAGTCTACACACATACGCCATGACCCATCTTTCTTGGGAACAAGTAACACAGGAACAGAGCAAGGGCTAAGAGACTCACGAATGTATCTGTTGGGGACTTGTTCTCAAATGCTATGAATTAAGAACAAGGCAACATAAAATGTTAAATATTAATGCCCTTCATCCGCTGAAGCATTATCTCCCCAAGGATTTAATGAGCTTCGGACGAAGGCCATGAGCAAAATATCACGAAGGTCACACCTTCGTGATCAGACTTGTATAACAATATGAAATAAAATATAAAACATGAAACATTATAGAAAGGTATACTAAAAATAGATAACATTATTCACATATTTCATTATATGAACCCAAATATTAAAACATAATATTTAGGTACATTTATACCTTCGTCTTGGCAGAAAGCAATAATTCCAGCGTAATGTGTCAGCAGCTACAAGATTGCGTGAACAGTACAGGGGTACTGTTCATCTATTTATAGGCACAGGGCACAGCCTGTGTAAAATTACATTTATGCCCCTTACAATCGACTACAATAATGACACAAAACATCGTGGGTCTTTAAGTCATTTCATCTTTAAGTCGGTTCACCCCTTCGTCTTGAGATCTGTCACTGTGCCGAAGCTTTATAGGTGATAGCTTCGGCGCTGCTTCTGATAGGATCTGCCGAAGGTGTTCTCTTTCTCTTGGATCTTCGGCTATGAAGCATACCCCCAACAGTATCCCTTGTCAAGCAACGCCTGTCTCTGGCGCTGAATCTCCTTCGTCTCATCCAGATTTGTACGGTACGGTGCGCGGTTCGGAAGCTGTGCGCCGGGGATGAGGTCGATCTGGTGCTCAATGCCACGAAGCGGTGGGAGACCCGGTGGTAAGTCTTTGGGAAAGACATCAGCGTACTCCTGCAAAAGGTTAGCAACCACAGGGGGAATAGCCATAGATGGTGCATCATCAAGTGAAATGAGGACACTAGAGCATACAAGTGCATAGCATGGCAAATGAGCACCGTGTAGATCATCAAAATCAGCACGTGTAGCAAGTAAAACAGGAGCCTTCAACTTGATTTCAGAAGGAACAGAGGGCGATGGATCAAGTTGTTTTGCAGTTATAGCAGCTCGGGCAAGATCATCTTTAACAATTTGTTCATGTGTCATTGGATGTATAATTATTTTCTGACCCTTAAAAATGAAAGAATAATGATTCGAACGACCATGATGCAAGCTATCAGTATCATATTGCCAAGGTCGACCAAGTAACAAAGAGCATGCTTCCATGGGAATAACATCACAATCAACGAAATCAGAATAAGCACCCATGGAGAAAGGAACACGCACGGAACGTGTGATTTTTATTTTACCACCATCATTAAGCCATTGAATGTGATATGGGTTTAGATGCTTACGAGTGGGTAACGACAACTTTTCGACCAGCATGGTACTCGCCAAATTGTTGCAACTGCCGTTGTCGATAATGATGTGAATTGACCGCTCCTGCACAACACCCTTTGTTTGGAACAGAGTGTGTCGTTGATTCTTCTCGGGCAAAGTGACCTGTGTACTAAGAACACGCTGCACAACAAGACTTTCATACCTATCAGCGTCGCCCGGGTTGACAAGTACCTCCACATGAGCTGCATAGTCAGTGGCAAGTAGTGCATGTTCAATTTCTTCAGAATCACTAGCGGAAGAGTACTCACCATCGTCATGAATGAGCAAAGTGCACTTGTTTGGGTAGTGCCGAATCACATGGCCAAATCCTCTACAGCGATGACACTGAATATTCTGTGTACAACCTGTGGGTGGGGCAGTGCTGGCTGGTTTGGTCGTCTTCTCGCGTGGAGTAGTGCTGGACGTGGATGGCGCAGGGGGAACTGGTGCTGAGGTGGATGTCGAGCTTCATCTTGCAAAAGGGTTAGAATATGGCTTCGAGCGGCGTCCCTACACTTCACGTTCAGCTTTGCAAGCATATTCAAATAAAGTAGTCATATCATAATATTCCTTATAATCAAGTATATCCTGGATTTCGTGGTTTAAACCACCACGAAAACGTGCCATAGCAGTGTCGTCCTCCAATATCCCACAACGAATCATACCTTTTTGTAACTCCTGGAAATAGTCCACAACAGATTGAGAACCTTGCTGAAAACGCTGCATTTTATTAAGCAAATCACGAGCATAATACGAAGGCACAAATCGATGTCGCATCGCAGCTTTCAACTGATCCCAAGTGGTTGGAATGGCAGTGGGATGTTTTATTTTATACTCACGCCACCAAATTAAAGCAAAATCAGTAAATTCACTAATAGCAGCTTTAACCTGAGAATGTGTAGCAATATCATGGCATGAAAATTTTTGTTCAACCTCTAACTCCCAATCAAGATATGCAGCAGGATCATATTTGCCATTAAAAGGTGGAATTTTAAATTTAATCTTAGAAAATAAGTCATTAGGGGGATGACAAACCACACGGCGTGCATGACCACGGCGATCTCCATCGTCCTGCTCAGTGTCACCGCCGTAGTCCTGCTCCATCTTTGTGGTCAACACATCAATGCATGCCAGGATGGTGTCGAGTGTGGTGCGAGTCGTCGTTTGAGCAAGGTCAAGCTGGTTGAAATGCTCGGTCATCGAAGTGATCGTTGAATCAAGTCGTTCATGCATCATCCTAATGTCAGCAGCAAGTCCATCAACTTGTCCCCTTACTTCCAGCAACTGAGCATCCACCGTGTCGTGTGCTCCTGCCATAGTTAGCGCAAACACCAAAACACCAAAAGGAGAAAAACCGACGACAACAGGGAAATGGTGGTGACAACTCGCTCAATGGAATGCTGTTATCAAGTTCTTATCTATTCTTACCAAGCCACAGTGGTGAACTGCAACCAATAGGTGGAACCGGTGAAAGATTGGGTGAGCGATTGCCTGGAGAAACAGAAACCTTCTCGTCGTAGAATTATGTGAAGTTTTGGGTAGGCTGCACTCAAGTCAAGGATTAGCACGATCAAACAATAATGCAAAGTTGAATTATAGTGCAAAACACGAAACTATATTGCTGGCCACAAGTGCAAAGGACGGATGGAACTAACAGAATGGCAGTACTGTAAATATTGTACTAGCGAGGCCAAAAAGGCACTAGTAGGAATCACAGGTGATTTTGTTTTTCTTTTTTGTATGATTTTTTTGATATTTTTCTCACCACAAGGAGCAACAAAATAGGAGCTACACGAAGTTTCACCTAAAACAGAGTTCAGATGTGGTCTACAGAAAATCAGGAAGTTCTCTGAAAAGCGAAACCAAATAGACCGTAGACCGTAGGCATATTTTTCTTTATTTTCCTGAATTTTTTTGACAATTTTATCGAAACCAAATAGACCGTAGGCGAGTTTGGCTGGCCTCAGAATGGTGTCAACAAGCTCCTGTAAAAATTTCAGATTTTTTCAACCGAGCGAAAAGTTATGCCCGGTTTAAGGAAGGTATGTTTAAAACGACCGAGATGAGACAACCGCTTTGTATCCTTTCTCCTTCGTTTTCTTTTTTTTGTTTCTGTTTTTTTGGACGTAACCTGAAGGAGAAAAACAAGGAAGCGGCGTTGACTTGGTTTGTTTTTTTTCTGTTTTTTTACGTAACCGAAGGAGAAAAATAAGGAAGCGGCGTTAACTCGGTTTGTGGCGTGATCAAACGGAATATGGTGGCAGCACGCTAGGGTTTGAATGGTGGAATAACACAATGCAACCAGCAACAAATGACGTGAAAGCACACAAATTCAACAATGCAGATTATTGAAAGAAAGTGCGAGGCTCAAAAGGGTGCTGGGATAAGGTATAACCTAAATTTTTATGTGGTTTTGTGGACTGTAGGAGAAAAAAACACTCGATAAACTTACCGATCAACCTGGAAATCTGATACCACTTGATAGAGCTGGAGTGCCCGATCTTTCGGTGAGTGGAGATAATTCCGATTTGGTGGAAGTAGACCCTCACGATCCGACTACGACGAGCGAACCCGAAGCGTCAATGCAATCACAGAACCAACTCCCAATAGTTACCGACCTTGCTGATGCGAGATCGGCCTGATCACGAAGATCGTTTCCTGTGCGCAATCGAAGAACGAACAAGAAAAAGATGCGAGCAATCTTAATATCACTCGAGGTGGAGTTCTGAATCACAGAGGACAACACGTATTTGTGCGTGTTATGGGGTAGCTAAAGCTAGATGTAAAACAAAACTCAAGTTCTAAATGAAACATGACTCTAACTAAATAGAGGAGAGGCGTGAACAGTAGGGCCGATGCTATAGTACCGCGGTTACTGTTCACGACTTCCCTAGGCGCCCCATCTGGGCCTTCCTATTGGGCCATCTTCTAATCTTCTGGGCCTTTGTTCTTTAACAGCATGATGTAGTTCAATTCTCTTGCACGGGCCCGAGTCACTGGCCCAAGTGGAAGGGGTGGCGCCTAGACTGGGGAAGATGGTGCCTGGGCTGGAGAAGGTGCTGCTGGTGTAGATGTACTCGTGTTGGTGTTGATGTCCTCATCAGATCATGTCTCATTTTTGCTGCTTTACTCTGATTACTCTTACCTTTTCTACTCCGAAGGAAAAAGATTTCATACCTTGGAATCCTATACCTAGGACACCCTAGGAGATAGGAGACCTAACATGAGAAAGAAGAAACTATTTTCGTAGGTATCTATGCGCTTGAATGATTGTTCTTATGTTACATGTTTGATTTGGTTCTATGATTGGGTGAAATATTTGTGGGGATTATATCCACAATAAAACCTAGTATAGTGGATACATTCTAGAATGTACCAACATAGATTTAGTATAGTGATGATAGGTAGGTGGCACTCTAATCTATTAAGCTATTTTGACCGAAACAGCCATGTGTTCCATAACTAGCTATATGTCTTATTAGCATATCTACCTTACCTATGCCTCTAACTCGGATGGTCAATACTAGGACAAGAGTAGGTGTTGATCTACCTGCAAGCATACATCAAAAAAAGAGTTGTATTTAATTCAGAATCACAGATGAATCCCCCAAACCCTCCACCTCCTAGGGGGAAAGCATTCTTCACCGCCCAGACATAGTTACTACAGCAGATGGCCATTGCAATGGCCAACATGTAGGCCTAACTCAATAATAATCAGCATCATCCACACCAGCCACCACCAAGCGACAAACACTATGAGTTCATGAGCCATAAACCACCAACCTTTTCTTGCTCCCCAGACCCACTACAAGCTCATGACTGGCTGAAATCTATGGAGAAGATCCTTAACATTGCCCAATGCACTGACAGGGAGAAAGTGTTGTATGCATCGGGTCGCCTCACTGGCCTAGCTACAGATTGTTCGGATGCTTATTGCGCAACGCATGATGTCACTGACACCATCACTTGGGTAGAATTCTCAACCAACTCTAGAAGTTATCACATTCCTGTCAGGCAGATGAAGATCATAAAGGAGTTTCTTTCACTCGAGCAGGGAGGAATGTCAGTAAGCGAGTACAGGGACAAGTTTATCTAGATATCTAGATATGCCCCTATGAAGTCATAGATGATGAGAAGAAGCAAGAGTTGTTTGTAGTATTAGATTATGTTTCACTCATTCCCATCTTTCCAGAATCTTCTAGGCAAGGCCATAGCTTTGGAACGCAAGCACGTTCAGCTAGACAAGATGAAGAGGAAGGTTATTACCTAGGGCCAAGTGGGTAGCAACAGCTGCCATCGCTACACTCAGCCATAGAGAGCCATAGGGAACCATAGTTTGCTTAGGAGGTGGCCAACAGTCATTTCAATGCCCTATTCTGCAACCACTGCTAGCCACACCCCAGACACCACAAACTTTCCAAGCTACCCCAGCTATTACCCAGCCAAAAACATACACCCTAGCTACCCCAACAACTAGGACATGCTTCAAATGTGGTGAAGCAGGTCACTATGCCAATGTTTGTAACAAAAAGATTACATACACCACCATCACTCGTGGAAGTAATCCTAATAGGCAGGATCAGTCTTCTGGTGGTGGGAGCCAGGTTCCATCCATCAACCACAACCAAAGGGAATATAATACTGTTAGGCTTAATCAGATTTGTGCTGAAGCTACTGTTGATGGTTCTAACATCGTCATTGGTGCGTTCCTTATTAATTCCACCTCGACGTCTATATTGTTTGATTTAGGAGCTCACATTCATTCATCTCTGCTCGTTATGTTAGCTTGCAAGATCTACCACTTATTATTATGCATGAACCCATGGTGGTCATCACACATAAAGGACCTTATGAAGAAACCTTTATTAGCCACAAAATAGACATAACAATCATGGGGACACTATTTTAGGCCATGCTTATAGTATTAGAAGAAAGTAGCATAGATTTGATCCTTGATATGAACTGGTTAACACAGTGGGATGTAGTTATACATTGTGCCAGAGGGACTATAGAGCTTACTAGCACGGACGGTGATAGATTTGAGGAAACAGTCACCTTATCCCCATCCACTAAACCTGCTATCTATGAGCTAGAGGGCATATCTATGGGTGACTATATACAAGTTGTTAGGGATTTCCCAGATATTTTTCCAAAGGAGTTACCCGGAATGACGCTAGATAGAGATGTGGAGTTCGTTATTGATCTCTTACTTAGAACTGCCCCTATTTCCAAAAGACCATATAGAAAGTCTATAGAAGAATCAAAAGAGTTTAAAAATAGTTGAAAGAGTTATAGGATATGGGGTATATTTGTCCTAGTTCCTCGCCTTGGGGAGCACCTATCCTATTTGTGCAAAAGAAGGATGGTTCCTAGAGGATGTGTGTGGATTACCGGTCTCTCAATAATGTAACCATCAAAAATAAATACCCCTCACCACATATTGAGGATCCGTTCGACCAAATGAGAGGTGTCAGAGTCTTCTCCAAGATTGACCTGAGGTCTAGTTATCATTAGATGAAGATTAGGCCTTCTGATATCCCCAAGACGACATTCTCTACCCGATATGGACAATATGGGTTCACGGTCATGTTATTTGGCTTGACTAATGCACAAGCCTACTTCATGAATCTCATGAATAAGGTGTTTATGGAATATCTTGACAAGTTTGTCGTAGTATTTATCGACAACATTCTGATCTATTCCTAGGATGATGGAGAACATGAGGAACATCTCAGGCTAGTATTGTAGAAGTTGATGGATAACTATGTCTATGCCAAATTCAACAAGTGCGAGTTCTAGTTAGATAAGATACCTTTTTTTGGCATATTATCACCAATGGGGGAATTGCAGTATATCTAGCCAAGGTGTCAGAAATAATGAAGTGGAAGATACCTCAGTCGGTTATATAAATCCAGAGTTTCTTGGGACTCATCTGATATTATCGGCGCTTTATTGAGGGGTTCTCAAAAATAGTGAAACCTATGACCTCACTGTTGGAGAAAGGGAAGGATTTTAAATGGACTCGGGCCTCTCAAAATAGTTTTAATCAACTAAAGTTGAAACTAACACCAGCCCTAGTGCTAGTTATGCTAGATCTACAGAAGGGTTTCGACAAATATTGTGATGCATCTTGCCATGGATTGTGATGTGTTCTTATATATGCAAGGACATGTCATCGCCTATGCATCACGCCAGTTGAGGAAACATGAGATGAACTACCCCACGCATGACCTAAAATTGGCCTCTGTAGTGCATGCCCTCAAAAATTGGAGATATTACATAATGGGAACTAAATGCTAGATCTATACAGATCACAAGAGCATGAAGTATAACTTTACC
This sequence comes from Zea luxurians, assembly GCA_029449295.1. NCBI lineage: Eukaryota > Viridiplantae > Streptophyta > Magnoliopsida > Poales > Poaceae > Zea > Zea luxurians. The sequence goes on along the minus strand of JAOPSE010000005.1, from coordinate 1,652,214 downwards.
TAGAAGGACCTAAACCTTAGGCATGGTTGGAACTTGTCAAGGATTATGACTTGGAGATTCATTACCATCCAGGCAAGGCGAATCTAGTTGCAGATGCCTTGAGTCAGAAAGGTCATGCTCATATGGCTATGGCTACCCAGTTGCCCAAGAAATTGGTACATGAGTTTTATAGGCTCAACCTGGGATAGTTGCTCACATAGGAGTCACCATAGAAGTGCAGCCTACATTGGGGCAAGAGATATGGAAAGGTCAAATTAGAGATGCCATGATTCAAGAAATAAAAGACTTGATGGTAGAGGGTAGAGGTCTAGACTTAATAGTGGATGAACATGGTACTATCTTGTTCAAAAACAGGATATGTGTTCCTAAAATAGACAGCCTCCGAGAAATGATATAAAAAGAATCACATGACTCGGCCTATTGTATTCACTTTGGTAATACCAAAATGAATCATGATCTGAAACAAAAATATTGGTGGTATGGTCTGAAGAGGGATGTAGCCTCGCATGTGGCAGTATGTGATGTCGGTCAGAGGGTAAAAGCTGAACATCAGAGACTAGCTAGATTACTTCCCCCATTGAAAATACTAGAATGGAAGTGGGAAGAAATTAGAATGGACTTTATTATCGGGTTGCCTCACACCCCGAATGGTAATGATTCCATATGGGTGCTAATGGATAGATTAACCAAAGTAGCTCATTTTATTCCGGTCACGACTACCTATAAGGGAGCCCAGTTAGCAGAGTTATATATGTCTCGAATTGTATGCCTACAAGGGGTACCTAAGAAAATTATTTCTAACCGGGGATCTCAGTTCACCTCAAGATTTTGGAAGAGTCTTCATGAGAATATGGACACCAAGCCAAACTTTAGCTCAACCTATCATCCCAAAATAGATGGCCATACTAAGAGGACCAATCATTTATTAGAAGATATGTTGAGAGCATGTGCTCTTAAACATAGTGGTAGTTTAGACAAGAGTGTAACACCTTTGGTGTTACGAGAACTAAAACTTTGGCATGGCACCATATGCACTGACATTACATTATTTATCATATACCTAGAACGCATTCCCTAGGCTAAAGTTTTAAAACAAAACATGTGATGTGATGCTTGTTTAAGGGTATGATCTAGTAAGGGGATCCTTAACTCTAGGTAGCAGTAAATCTCTCCAAGGCGTAGTAGCATGTGACCTTATGTTTTAAGTACAAAGGAGTGGTATTGCCAATTTTACTAGGCATGTTTTAAGAAACAATGATTTGGAGAGGTTAAGCACATGAAAGTACCTTGGGGCACCCAAAACCCTAGTTTGCAGTCCAAAAACCCTAACTAGTGCCTTATAGGGTGATTTCAAATTATAATCACTTTTGCAAAAAGTGTATATATCAAAGTGGTAGAGTAACAAAAACTAAGCAACTTTTAAATTTGGAGATTTTCAAGTTTTGTGGAGTAAATTGGATTAAAGTGCAAAAGGTTCACATGTGCTCAAGAGTTCAAGTGCTGCAAAACAGTGGTATTGATCAAAGTTTGGATCCTTGTAGTTTTAGATCCATGAGAGTTTTGCAATAAGTCAATATGACAAAGTTGTAGGGTTACTATAGTAGTATCAAGGTACTTAAGTGACCAAGCCCTAGAATCATATGGAACCTAGTGAAAACACATCCAAAGTATGGCTGTCAGACTAGAAGTTTTACTAAAATTGAGAATTTAGTAACATTTCCATAACTTTGGAGAAACTTTGTGCTTAATTCATTGGGCGAATGACCATGATCATTATGACAAAGTTGTATCCTTTCCATTAGTGAAAAAGTTTCTCACAAGGAGTTGGACCTAGTGTTATTCAAAAACTGGAATAAAATGACCCTAAAGTCTGGATGTCAGGCAAAGTAATGAGAGATTCAGACTGGAATAGTGCACTGAACAAGATCAACATTACTACAGATCGCCGCAGGTGATCTCGCACCACCATTCGACTCGTCGCGGAGATGTGCGTAAAGCTTGGATTAGATATTACCGGGGAGTGAAAAGATCGGCGGGGGAAGGAACTTGAGCACGGAGCCAGCTGATCTATAGTGCCCACTTGCTCGGCGTCGTGGCTAAGTTACTAAAAGGGAAATAGGGTTTAACCTTTTTCCTATAAATAATTTTGGTGGTTTAATGCCCAACACAAATAATTGGACTAACTAGTTTGCTCTAGATTATATATTCTACAGGTGCATAAAGGTTTAACACAAACCAATACAAAGATCAAGTTAGGGGTTCAAAAGAAAGGAGCAAAGAAACCCAAGTGTGCCCTGGTCTGGCGCACCGGACTGTCCGATGTGCCACCAGACAGTGTCCGGTGCACTAGGACCGTACAACTCCGAAATTCTTCACCTTCGAGTTTCTCAGGCGTCACTCGGCTATAATTCACCGGACTGTCCGGTGTGCCACCGGACTGTCCAGTGTGACAGCGGAGCAACGACTCTTCGGTGCAACGGTCGACTGCATAGTGCCCCTGACAGCGCTACAGTTTGCGGTAGAAGTCAGAGCAGAGGTCAGAGGCGCACCGAACAATGAACAGTTCCTGTCTGGTGCGGCACCGGACTGTCCGGTGCCACCAGAAGTCAGCGCTCCAACGGTCGACTGCTTCAGAACCCTAACGGTTGGGTGACATGGCTGGTGCACCGGACAGTGTCCGGTGGCGCACCGGACTCTCCGGTGCGCCCATCGATAGCAGCCACCCCCAACGGTTGTTTTGGTGGTTGAGGGCTATAAATACCCCCCAACAACCTCCACACCAACTATCCAAGCATTCATCACTCTCCATTCAATACAAGAGCAAAGTGCAACACTCCAAGACACAAATCAAAGCCACCGATCCGATCAAAGTCCCTAATTCAATTCTAGTGCATTAGGACTTATGAGAGGATCACTTGTGTTTCTTGTTGCTCTTGTTTGCTTGGCTTGGCTTTCTTTTCTTTCTCACTTCTTACTCTCAAGTGCTTTGTAAGCGAGGCAAGAGACACCAATTGTGTGGTGATCCTTGCAGGGTCTAAGTGACCCGTGAGATTAAGGAAGAAGCCTCACTCGGTCTAGGTGACCGTTTGAGAGAGGGAAAGGGTTGAAAGAGACTCGGTCTTTGTGACCACCTCAACAGGGACTAGGTTCTTTAGAACCGAACCTCGGTAAAACAAATCACCGTGTCATCCGCTTTATTTTCTTGGTTGATTTGTTATCCCCTCTCCCAGACTCGAATTTTATTCTAATGCTAACCCTGGCTTGTAGTGTGTTTAAAGTTGTAAATTTCAGTTTCTGCCTATCCACCCCCTCTAGGCGACTTTCAGTTGGTATCAGAGCTGAAAATGCTAGTTTAATTGCTAAGATTGATAAATTGAATGAATCAATTGCTAACCTTAAAACTGAAAATGCTAGTTTAATTTCCAAGGCTAGAGACTTGAATGTTTGCAATGATTCTATTTCCTTTCTTAGAGATGAGAATGCAATATTACATGCTAAGATAGATAAATTAAATGCTTGCAAACCCTCTACATCTATTTCCTTTCTTGTGGAGCGTGACACCCCAGCCACTAGGGCACTCGTCCTGCAAGCAATCAAAGAACTAACAAGAACAAGTAGAACAAGTACTAAATTACCAGATGTAAATGTAGGTTTAAAAATAAAACTCCAATATGGTGGGGTTCCGAAGACAAGAAGACGGGCGGCTGAACCAGCACGCGCGCTTACAAGCAAGTAGCGAGAGCTAAACTTGATCTAAACAAAACCCGCTGTTCTTGGTGGTGGCTAGGAGGTTTATAAACATGGGAGGACGACCACAAGGGTATTGGGGTCGTGCTGCAACCCTAGGATGCGTCCCTAATGGACCCAACTCGATACATGACCCATTGGGCCAAAATAGGGTGACGCAGCACCATGGACAGAAAAGGCAGGAAATGTCTCGGTAAGGAAACAATGGTTACGTTAGCCTCAGTATAGATATGACTATATTTCTGGATCCATATGAAAGTAGACTTGATAAGCTTTCCATGTTGTGCTTGAACATTCCAATCTGTGCCCGCATGTGACCGTGGTGACCGTCACAAGTTGGCGTTCTTCTGCAGTCCGAATCCAGCATGTTCAAATCCTTTTCCCTTTCGGTCTTCTCCCTGGTTCCTAAGCAAAACAAGAGTGCACAGGTCTCCATGGTCTAAATATGAATGACATGAACTCAAGAGTGTAATCACCTGATGGTTGAGTTAATGAGCACTGAGCCGCGGGTAATGGGACTAGAAATTGGTACTTGTATTGGCATAGATGTATCAGTAGTGTGGATGTCTTCATCATTCTCCCCTTCTTGCATTTGAGTCGTCGTCGACTCAAGCTCAACTTCCTCTCCCAAGTAGGGCTTTAAATCGTGTGGATTTAACCGTGACTTCGCCTTTTGACATGTCGTGCAACGAGCAACCAATCTCGCCACATCTCTTCTCATTTTGGGCCAAAAGGAATGACCAACAAGTATGTCCTCCATTTTCTTTGCTCCAAAATGTCCCATTAAGCCCCCTCCATGTGCTTCCTGTAACAACAACAAATGAACGGAGCTAGCTAGAATGCATAGTGTGTTAGCTCTAAACACAAACCCATCACTAAAGATATATTTGTTCCATCCTTTCCCATCTTTACAATGCAGCAACACATCTTTAAAATCAGCATCATGAACATATTGGTCTTTAATCATCTCTAATCAAAAGATTTTGTAGTCAAGTTGTTTCAGCAAAGTATATCTCCTAGACAAAGCGTCAGCAATGATATTCTCTTTTCCTTTCTTGTGCTTAATAACATAAGGAAAAGATTCCATAAATTCAACCCACTTAGCATGTCTACGGTTCAGTTTTCCTTGACTACGAATATGTTTCAAAGATTCATGATCAGAATGAATAACAAACTATTTGGGCCACAAATAATGATGTCATGTTTCCAATGTTCGCACAAGAGCATATAATTCCTTATCATAAGTAGAATAATTTAGAACAGACCCACTCAATTTTTCACTAAAATATGCAACAGGTTTGCCTTCTTGTAACAAAACACCACCCAATCCAATTCCACTAGCATCACATTCAAGCTCAAAAGTCTTATTAAAATAAAGAAGTTGGAGGAGAGGTGCATGTGTCAACTTATCTTTCAACACGTTGAAAGAGTGCTCTTGTACTTTGCCCCAACTAAAATACACTCCCTTCTTCGTAAGCTCATTCAAAGGTGCAGCAATAGTACTAAAGTCCTTCATAATACGGCGATAGAAGCCAGCAAGTCCTAGGAAACTCCGCACCTGTGTGATAGTCTTTGGCATAGGCCATCCATGTATCGCTTCTACCTTGGCTTGATCAACCTCAATTCCCTGTGGAGTCACAACATAGCTAAGAAATGACACTCGATCGGTGCAAAATGTGCACTTCTCAAGGTTGCCAAATAAACGTGCATCTCGTAAAGCATTAAAAACAGCACGCATGTGATCAACATGTTCATCCATAGATTTGTTGTAGATCAATATGTCATCAAAGTATACTACCACAAATTTTCCAATGAAGGCACGCAAAACCTCGTTCATTAATCTCATGAAGTGCTAGGTGCATTAGTTAACCCGAAAGGCATGACTAACCACTCATACAACCCGAACTTAGTTTTGAAAGCAGTTTTCCATTCATCTCCCAATTTCATACGAATCTGGTGGTACCCACTACGCAAATCAACTTTAGAAAACATGATAGCACCACTCAATTCATCAAGCATATCATCTAAACATGGGATAGGGTGTCGATACCGTATGGTGATATTATTAATAGCTCTACAATCAACACACATACGCCATGTTCCATCTTTTTTAGGCACTAAAATAACCAGAACAGCACACGGACTAAGAGACTCACACACGTAACCTTTATAGAGTAGTTCTTGCACTTGTCACTGAATTTCTTTTGTTTCCTTCGGATTTGTCCTATATGGCGCACGATTTGGCAAAGATGCACTAGGAATAAGATCAATTTGGTGCTCAATCCCTCGTATAGGTGGCAGCCCCTCTAGTATCTTACTTGGAAATACATCAAAACACTCCTGCAAAATGTTAGCAACAACAGGAGGCAAAGAATGCTGCATATCTTGAATTGAAATCAAAGCATCCTTGCAAGCATGGCGTAGGCAACAGAAGTGGAAGCAAATAATTCATTAACATCAGATTTTGTCGCAAGCAAGCAATGTCCTTTCAATTTTATCCCATCTTTGTTATTACCAATAGCTTTAATATCCTTGTTGTTCTCAGTTTTAGCTTTGGTAGCTTTAGCAACATCATCACGCACAATAGCGTCAGGGACATGGGAAGCAAAATAATTTTCTTATCATGGTGTATGAGAGAATATTGATTTGATCTACCATGATGCATACAATCTGAATCAAATTGACATGGTCTACCTAGCAGAATATTACAAGCATCCATAGGCACAACGTCACAGTCAACAACATCATGATATGAACCAATAGCAAAATTAATTCGTACCAGCTTGGTTACCTTGACCTTACCACTATTGTTAAGCCATTGAATGTGATATGGATGCAGGTGCGGTTTGGTCGTAAATGCAAGCTTCTCCACCATGTCGCTGCTAGCCAAGTTGTTGCAGCTACCTCCATCAATGATCAAACGACATGAACGCTCCTTGATGACACACTTTGTTTGAAACAACGTATGTCGCTGATTTTGCTCTGCCTTCTCCATTTGTGCACTAAGCACACGCTGTACAATGAGGCTCTCATAATGCTCTGCATCATCTGCACCAATTTGTTCTTCGGGTGGTTCCTTAGTGCATGCATCATCAGCCGCAAGCAAAGCAAGTGTAGCTTCATCCAAATCACTAGCAGAGGAATACCCACCATCGTCTTTTACCACCAAAACACGCTGATTAGGACAATCACGCTGCACGTGTCCATAGCCCTTGCATCGATAACATAGAACATCTCTTGTTCTACCCGTGGAGGCTGCTGAAGAGGCACTACCTGCTGGTTTCTTGGCAGATTTGGTTTCTGAATTTGTGGAAGATGCACGTGGTTTGTCACCGGAGGAAGGCGGTGGTGCTGGTCGACTCGGCGAGGGAGTTGGTGCTGGTGTACGATCGGTCATGGATGTAGTCGTGCGCTGCTGCCATGGTGTAGATTTTCCTGCAGAAACATTAGACCTTGCACTAGCACGTCGTCCCTGCACTTCCCTTTCAGCTTTGCAAGCAAGATGAAACAATTGGGTTGCGTTAGCATACTCTTTATAAGCAAGGATGTCCTGAATTTCCCTATTTAACCCGCCCAAAAATCTAGCCATAGCAGATTCCTCAACCTCCTCTATGTTACAACGCAGCATACCCATTTGTAATTCCTGATAATAATCTTCTACACTTTTAGTACCCTGTCTCAATTGTTGCAACTTGTTTAACATATCACGTGCATAATAAGAAGGAACAAATCTGGCCCGCATGACCCGTTTCAATGCATCCCAAGTTTGTGGCATGTTATTAGGATTCTTCTTACCATGTTCTATCCACCAAACAGAAGCAAATTCAGTAAACTCACTAGTAGCAGCTCTAACCCGCGCATTCTCAGGAAATTCATGACATGCAAACTTTTGATCAACCGCAATCTCCCAAGTAATGTAAGCATCAGGATCATATTTACCATCAAAAGGAGGTATCTTAAATTTAACCTTACTAAAAGCATCATCATTACCATGTACCTCACATCGGTGAAAACCACCCATACCTCTGCGGTTAGTACGTAGTCGCCGGCGATTAGGTGCTTCTTGGTCATCTTGTTCAGTATCAGCAACATAGTCATCCCAGTTACCTTCGGCGCCCTCATCACGCCCACCATTGGTATTAGCATGCATCTCATCAAATCGCCTCAAGAGTGCGACAAGGCTCTTGTCAATATGAGCAACTGTCATTTCCACATTTGCAAGTTTGGTGTTTGTGTCGATTTGTGTGGCCTCCAATTGCCCCATCTTTTCAATCGTCACCTGCAAGTCATTATCAAGACCTTCCGTGTGCGTCTTCACCAGCGTTACAAAGTGTTGTATGATGCCCTTGGTGCGAGGAGAGTGTGGCATATTATGAGAAGCATCATCAACCTCCAATCCTGCCATGGTTAGACGAACAGAGGCAACAAGATAAAAAAAGTGAAGGAATAAAAACTCTACAACTATTAGGATGTAGCTACTGCAAGGCGCTCACTCTCAACCTGCCACACAAGCTCTTACCAATTCTTACCTTGCTCAACAGGAGGGGTCAGCAACCAACAAGTCTGCAACCGTGGAATAAGTGTATCGGTGCCGCAGCAACACGACCTGTCAAACTATAGTCGAAATATGTAGAGTTGTAGGTGGGCTGAAGCAAGGAATACACTAGTACCACGTTAGTTACAAAAGAAAGCTGAATAATCGTTCAACGGTGGTACTGTGCTGGTCCTAGGCTAAACCATGCTAGAGACGTGAGCCTAGGCACAAAGGTAGTCACTGAAAAAGAACAACTAGAACATCACAAAGAGAAACAACAGTTATAGAGATTCAGCCCCCTTCTTTCTTCTTCTTTTCCTTTTTTTCCTTTTTTCTTCTTCTTCTTCTTCTTTTTTGCTGGGGCCTGAACCCTTTTTTACTATGGCAACCCAAACAATAAGGATATTGCTAACAGCCCCTTTGAAATCAGATTTAACAAATCTTGTTAATATAGAAGGTCCAGAAATCTCTATGATGATTGCGGAGCGCTCAGAATGAATTTTAAGGCAAGGTCAGATCCGTTGGAAAGAAGATAAGATAAGCTTTCCAGATTGTATTTAAACTTTCAAATCCGACATGAGATGTATCCGTGGTGGCAAAAACGAGTCAAAGATGTTTATGGTGATGGTGGATCTCATTGTGACCAAAACGTGGTAGAACTCAAAACTCTAATGGAATAAACTAAGACCAGCAACTCGACACAACCGATGCAACCGAAAACTCAACAATGATGTGCACCTGTTGGGTGAATGCCTAATCTTTCGATGAGAGGGTGTGGAATAACTCGGTTGGTGGAGGAGACGACGTTCACGGCCCGACTACAGCCTTCCAAAGACGTTGCGCCTTAGCAACCGACACACCACCTCCTATGTTGTCACGATCTTGTGGAGCGTGACACACTGGCCACTAGTGCACTCGTCCTGCAAGCAATCGAAGAACTAGCAATAACAAGTACTGAATTACCAGATGTAAATGTTGGTTTCAAAATCAAACTTCAATATGGTGGGGTTCCGAAGACAAGAAGACGGGCAGCTGCACCAGCACGCGCGCTTGCAAGCAAGTAGCGGCTAGGAGGTTTATAAACATGGGAGGACAACCACAAGGGTATTGGGGTCATGCTGCAACCCTAGGATGCGTCCCTAATGGACCCAACTCGATACACGACCCATTGGGCCAAAATAGGGTGACGCAACACCATGGGTAGAAAAGGCAGGAAATGTCTCGGTAAGGAAACAATGATTACGGCGGCCTCAGAATAGATATGACTATAATTCTGGATCCATATGAAAGTAGACTTGATAAGCTTTCCATGTTGTGCTTGAACATTCCAATCCGAGCCCGCATGTGACCATGGTGACCGCCACAAGTTGGTGTTCTTCTGCAGTCCGAATCCAGCTTGTTCAAATCATTTTCCCTTTCGGTCTTCTCCCTGGTTCCTAAGCAAAACAAGAGTGCACGGGTCTCCATGGTCTAAATATGATAGACATGAACTCAAGAGTGTAATCACCTGATGGTTGAGTTGACGAGCACGAGCGCGAGTAATGTGACCAGAATTTGGTACATGTATTGGCATAGATGTATCATTAGTGTGGATGTCTTCATCATTGTCCCCTTCTTGCATTTGAGTCATCCACGACTCAAGCTCAACTTCCTCTCCCAAGTATGGCTTTAAATCTGCAATGTTAAATGTGGGGCTAACCCCAAAGTCTATAGGCAGATCTAGCCTATATGCATTGTCATTAATTTTCTCTAGCACTTTAAACGGTCCATCAGCTCGAGGCAACAATTTAGATTTTCACAATTCAGGAAACCTTTCCTTTCTCAAATGCAACCAAACTAAATCTCCAGGTTCAAAATTTAATTCCTTTCTACCTTTATCACTAGCAAACTTATATCTAGCATTCATACGCTCTATGTTTTCTTTAGTAGTTTCATGCAGTTTTAACATGAATTTAGCATGCCTAGTAGCATCAAAATTTAGTTTTTCAGAAGATGGCAAAGGCATTAAATCAATAGGAGCACGAGGCAACAAACCATATACAATCTGAAAAGGGCACATCTTTGTAGTAGAATGCAATGATCGATTATAAGCAAATTCAACATAAGGCAAACAGTCCTCCCATATCTTAATATTCTTCTTTAGAACGGACCTTAACATAGTAGACAAAGTTCTATTCACAACTTCAGTTTGACCATCAGTTTGGGGATGACATGTAGTAGAAAATAAAAGCTTAGTCCCCAATTTTGCCCACAAAGTCCTCCAAAAATGACTAAGAAATTTAGCAACACGATCAGAAACGATTGTGTTGGGCACACCATGCAAGCAAACAATTTCACGAAAGAACAAATCAGCAATATGAGTAGCATCGTCAGTTTTATGACATGGTATGAAATGTGCCATCTTAGAAAATTTATCAACAACTACAAACATACTATCACGTACCTTCCTAGTCCTAGGCAATCCCAGCACAAAATCCATAGAAATATCTTCCCAAGGAGCACTAGGAACGGGTAGAGGCAAATACAAACCGTGTGGATTTAACCGTGACTTTGCCTTTTGACATGTCATGCAACGAGCAACCAATCTCGCCACATCTCTTCTCATCTTGGGCCAAAAGAAATGACCAGCAAGTATGTCCTCTGTTTTCTTTGCTCCAAAATGTCCCATTAAGCCACCTCCATGTGCTTCCTGTAACAACAACAAACTAACAGAGCTAGCTGGAATGCATAGCTTGTTAGCTCTAAACACAAACCCATCACTAACAATATATTTGTTCCATCCTTTCCCATCTTTACAATGCAGCAACACATCTTTAAAATCTGCATCATGAACATATTGGTCTTTAATCGTCTCTAATCCAATGATTTTGTAGTCAAGTTGATTCAGCAAAGTATATCTCCTAGACAAAGCGTCAGCAATGATATTCTCTTTTCCTTTCTTGTGCTTAATAACATAAGGAAAAGATTCGATAAATTCAACCCACTTAGCATGTTTACGGTTCAGTTTTCCTTTACTACGAATATGTTTCAAAGATTCATGATCAGAATGAATAACAAACTCTTTGGGCCATAAATAATGCTGCCAAGTTTCTAATGTTCGCACAAGAGCATATAATTCCTTATCATAAGTAAAATAATTTAGAACAGGCCCACTCAATTTTTCACTAAAATATGCAACAAGTTTGCCTTCTTGTAACAAAACACCACCCAATCCAATTCCACTAGCATCACATTCAAGCTCAAAAATCTTATTAAAATCAGGAAGTTGGAGGAGGGGTGCATGTGTCAACTTATCTTTCAACACGTTGAAAGAGTGCTCATGTACTTTGCCCCAACTAAAATGCACTCCCTTCTTCGTAAGCTCATTCAAAGGTGCAGCAATGGTACTAAAGTCCTTCACAAAACAGCGATAGAAGCCAGCAAGTCCTAGGAAACTCCGCACCTGTGTGATAGTCTTTGGCATAGGCCATCCATGTATCGCTTCTACCTTGGCTTGATCAACCTCAATTCCCTGTGGAGTCACAACATAGCCAAGAAACGACACTCGATCGGTGCAAAATGTGCACTTCTCAAGGTTACCAAATAAACGTGCATCTCATAAAGCATTAAAAACAGCACGCATGTGATCAACATGTTCATCCATAGATTTGGTGTAGATCAATATGTCATCAAAGTATACTACCACAAATTTTCCAATGAAGGCATGCAAAACCTCGTTCATTAATCTCATGAAAGTGCTAGGTGCATTAGTTAATCCGAAAGGCATGACTAACCACTCATACAATCCAAACTTAGTTTTGAAACCAGTTTTTCATTCATCTCCCAATTTCATATGAATCTGGTGGTACCCACTAAGCAGATCAACTTTAGAAAACACGATAGCACCACTCAATTCATCAAGCATATCATCTAAACGTGGAATAGGGTGTCGATACCATATGGTGATATTATTAATAGCTCTACAATCAACACACATACGCCATGTTCCATCTTTTTTAGGCACTAAAATAACTGGAACAGCACACGGACTAAGAGACTCACGCACGTAACCTTTGTTGAGTAGTTCTTGCACTTGTCGCTGAATTTCCTTTCTTTCCTCCGGATTTGTACTATATGGCGCACGATTTGGCAAAGATGCACCAGGAATAAGATCAATTTGGTGCTCAATCCCTCGTATAGGTGGCAGCCCCTCTGGTATCTCACTTAGAAATACATCAGAATACTCCTGCAAAATGTTAGCAACAACAGGAGGCAAAGAATGTTGCATATCTTGAATTGAAATCAAAGCATCCTTGCATACCAAGGCGTAGGCAACAGAAGTGGAAGCAAATAATTCATTAACATCAGATTTTGTCGCAAGCAAGCAATGTCCTTTCAATTTTATCCCATCTTTGTTATTACCAACAACTTTAATATTCTTATTGTTCTCAGTTTTAGCTTTGGTAGCTTTAGCAACATCATCACGCACAACAGCCAGGGGACATGGGAAGCAAAATAATTTTCTTATCATGGTGTATGAGAGAATATTGATTTGATCTACCATGATGCATACAATCTGAATCAAATTGCCATGGTCTACCTAGCATAATATTACAAGCATCCGTAGGCACAACGTCATAGTCAACAACATCACGATATGAACCAATAGCAAAATTAATTCATACCAGCTTGGTTACCTTGACCTTACCATTTTTGTTAAGCCATTGAATGTGATATGGATGCGGGTGCGGTTTGGTCGTAAGTGCAAGCTTCTCCACCATGTCGCTGATAGCCAAGTTGTTGCAGCTACCTCCATCAATGATCAAACGACATGAACGCTCCATAATGACACACTTTGTTTGAAACAACGTATGTCGCTGATTCTGCTCTACCTTGTCCATTTGTGCACTAAGCACACGCTGTACAATGAGGCTCTCATAATGCTCTGCATCATCTGCACCAATTTGTTCTTCGGGTGGTTCCTTAGTGCCTACATCATCTTCTACAGAACATCTCATAATGCTCTGCAAGCAAAGCAAGTGTAGCTTCATCCAAATCACTAGCAGAGGAATACCCACCATCGTCTTTTACCACCAAAACGCGCTGATTAGGTTAATCACGTTGCACGTGTCCATAGCCCTTGCATCGATAATACAGAACATCTCTTGTTCTACACGTGGAGGCTACTGAAGAGGCACAACCTGCTGGTTTCGGGGCACATTTGGTTGCTGAATTTGTTGAAGATGCACGTGGTTTGTCGCCGGAGGAAGGCGGTGGTGCTGACCGACTCGGTGAGGGAGTTGGTGCTGGTGTACGGCCGGTCATGGATGTAGTCGTGCGCTGCTGCCATGGTGTAGATTTTCCTACAGAAACATTAGACCTTGCACTAGCACGTCGTCCCTGCACTTCCCTTTCAGCTTTGCAAGCAAGATGAAACAATTGGGTTAAATTAGCATAATCTTTATAAGCAAGGATGTCCTGAATTTCCCTATTTAACCCGCCCAAAAATCTAGCCATAGCAGATTCCTCACCCTCCTCTATGTTACAACGCAGCATACCCATTTGTAATTCCTGATAATAATCTTCTACACTTTTAGTACCCTGTCTCAATTGTTGCAACTTGTTTAACATATCACGTGCATAATAAGAAGGAACAAATCTAGCCCGCATGACCCGTTTCAACGCATCCCAAGTTTGTGGCATGTTATTAGGATTCTTCTTACCATGTTCTATCCACCAAACAGAAGCAAATTCGGTAAACTCACTAGTAGCAGCTCTAACCCGCGCATTCTCAGGAAATTCATGACATGCAAACTTTTGATCAACCGCAATCTCCCAAGTAATGTAAGCATCAGGGTCATATTTACCATCAAAAGGAGGTATCTTAAATTTAACCTTACTAAAAGCATCATCATTACCATGTACCTCACGTCGGCGAAAACCACCCATACCTCTACGGTTAGTACGTAGTCACCGGCGATTAGGTGCTTCTTGGTCATCTTGTTCAGTATCAGCAACATAGTCATCCCTGTTACCTTTGGTGCCCTCATCACGCCCACCATTGGTATTAGCATGCATCTCATCAAATCGCCTCAAGAGTGCGACAAGGCTCTTGTCAATATGAGCAACTGTCATTTCCACATTTGCAAGTTTGGTGTTTGTGTTGAACTGTGTGGCCTCCAATTGCCACATCTTTTCATTCGTCACCTGCAAGTCATTATCAAGACCTTCCGTGTGCGTCTTCACCAGCCTTACAAAGTGTTGTATGATGCCCTTGGTGCGAGGAGAGTGTGGCATATTACGAGAAGCATCATCAACCTCCAATCCTGCCATGGTTAGACGAACAGAGGCAACAAGATAAAAAATGTGAAGGAATAAAAACTCTACAACTATTAGGATGTAGCTACTACAAGGCGCTCACTCTCAACCTGCCACACAAGCTCTTAACAATTCTTACCTTGCTAAACAGGAGGGGTCAGCAACCAACAAGTCTGCAACCATGGAATAAGTGTATCGGTGCCGCAGCAACACGACATGTCAAGCTGTAGTCGAAATATGTAGAGTTGTAGGTGGGGTGAAGCAAGGAATACACTAGTACCACGTTAGTTACAAAAGCAAGCTGAATAATCGTTCAACGGTTGTACTGTGCTGGTCCTAGGCTAAACCATGCTAGAGACGTGAGCCTAGGCACAGGTGTAGTCACTGAAAAAGAACAACTAGCACAGCACTAAGAGAAACAACAGATTTAGAGATTCAGCCCCCTTGTTTCTTCTTCTTTTCCTTTTTTTCTTCTTTTTTGCAGGGGCCTAAACCCTATTTTTTACTATGACAACCCAAACAATAAGTCTATTGCTAATAACCCCTTTGAAATCAGATTTAACAAATCTTCTTAATATAGAAGGTCCAGAAATCTCTACGAAGATTGCTGAGCGCTCAGAATGAATTTGAGGCAAGGTCAGATCCGTTGGAAAGAAGATAAGATAAGCTTTCTAGATTGTAATTAAACTTCCAAATCTGACATAAGATGTATCCATGGTGGCCAAAATGATCCAGAGATGTTTATGGTGATGGTAGATCTCGTGGTGACAAAAACGTGGTAGAACTCAAAACTCTAAAGGAATAAACTATGACCAGCAACTCGACACAACCGATGCAACGAAAAACTCAACAAGCTCTAACTAAGTAGTACCAGTAAAGGCTCAATGGTTTATAGGATTGCGATAAAACTAATCTACAATTTTTTTGGGCCTTTCCTAGACTATAGGAGATAAGAAAACAACGAAGAAAAGTAAATCTCTCACCGATAAACCTTGCTCTGATTACCAACTGATGTGCACCCGTTGGGTGAATGCCCGATCTTTTGATGAGAGGTTGTGGAATAACTCGATTGGTGGAGGAGACGACGTTCATGGCCCGACTACAGCCTTCCAAACACGCTGCGCCTTAGCAACCGATACACCACCTCCTATGGCTGTCACGATCTTGTGGAGCGTGACACCCTAGCCACTAGGGCACTCGTCATGCAAGCAATCAAAGAATTAGCAAGAACAAGTAGAGCAAGTACTGAATTACCAGATGTAAATGTAGGTTTCAAAATCAAACTTCAATATGGTGGGGTTCCGAAGACAAGAAGATGGGCGGCTGCACCAGCACGCGCGCTTACAAGCAAGTAGCGAGAGCTAAACTTGATCTCAACAAAACCCACCATTCTTGGTGGCGGCTAGGAGGTTTATAAACATGGGAGGACAACCACAAGAGTATTGGGGTCGTGCTGCAACCCTAGGATGCATTCCTAATGGACCCAACTTGATACACGACCCATTGGGCCAAAATAGGGTGACACAGCACCATGGGCAGAAAAGGCAAGAAATGTCTCGGTAAGGAAACAATGATTACAGCAGCCTCAGAATAGATATGACTATAATTCTGGATCCATATGAAAGTAGACTTGATAAGCTTTCCATGTTGTGCTTGAACATTCCAATTCGAGCCCGCATGTGACCGTGGTGACCGTCACAAGTTGGTGTTCTTCTGCAGTCCGAATCCAGCATGTTCAAATCCTTTTCCCTTTCGGTCTTCTCCCTGGTTCCTAAGCAAAACAAAAGTGCACGGGTCTCCATGGTCTAAATATGATGGACATGAACTCAAGAGTGTAATCACCTGATGGTTGAGTTGACGAGCACGAGCGCGAGTAATGGGACCAGAAATTGGTACTTGTATTGGCATAGATGTATCAGTAGTGTGGATGTCTTCATCAAGTGCCTGTCCGGTGCCACCAGAAGTTAGCGCTCCAACGGTCGACTGCGTCAGAACCCTAACGGTTGGGTGACGTGGTTGGCGCACCGGACAGTGTCCGGTGGCGCACCGGACTGTTCGATGCGCCCATCGACAGCAGCCACCCCCAATGGTTGTTTTGGTGGTTGTGGGCTATAAATACCCCCCAACCACCTCCACTCCAACTATCCAAGCATTCATCACCCTCCATTCAATACAAGAGCAAAGTGCAACACTCCAAGACACAAATCACAGCCACCGATCCGATCAAAGTCCCCAATTCAATTCTAATGCTTTAGGACTTGTGATAGGATCACTTGTGTTTATTGTTGCTCTTGTTTGCTTGGCTTGGCTTTCTTTTCTTTCTCACTTCTTACTCTCAAGTGCTTTGTAAGCGAGGCAAGAGACACCAATTGTGTGGTGATCCTTGCGGGATCTAAGGGACCCGTGAGATTAAGGAAGAAGCCTCACTCGGTCTAGGTAGAAAAATAATAAAATCATGGGACCAACTTTACTAGACTCCTAAAATTAGATAGTATTTAATAAAAATAGTTTCAAAATTTTTATTGCAAGCAATGAATTATATAGCATTTAAAGGTGCTTGAGGAGAGCCTCTTAGAATTTTATAAATAGTTTAGTAGTCCCAAAAATCATAAAACTTTTTGGGTATGCTTAATATGTTTGTTTTAAACCTAGAGTGAAGTTTGAACTTGTTTGTATATTGTTTGACTAGGAAATCAATATTAAGTCCAAAGAATTAAACCCTTTAATACCAAGTGAGTTTAGGGGTAGTTTTGCAAACAAAATTTGCTACAACTTGGTAGCCTAAGAAGGTTAGTTTAGTTAGTATTAAAGGATTATCTAGCTAGGAAGTCTTGATGGCTGATAAACATCATGAAGGAAAAGCTGTATTCAAGACACTACTTTCTATCTTCTTGTTATAAACTTGCATATCCATGGCATAGCATAATCATTCATATATTTATTATTGCGTATAGAACATGAAGAAGAGTCTATAGTAGAAGAAGAAGTTGTTCCTCGGACTGAGAATCCTCCCGTGGAGAATAACTTTTACTACGACATCTGTGGTGAAGAAGCAGCTACTCATACGACAAAAGGAAAGCACCAGTGCATTTACCTTCGTTGTATTTTAAAGTTTTCTCACCTTTGAATGCTGCATTATGTAATAGGAATTGTGTGATAAACTATTGATGCATTTCCTTCCTTGAGAAATTGAATATCATTCCTTGTTACCTGAATTATTCAAACAAGTTTTAAATGATGCTTAGCCCTGCTTAGAAAACAAAATGTTCTGTTTAAAAAGGTGATGTTTCACATTGGAATGGGAATTTTTACAAAGAAAAGGTTATGATGGTGAATCCATCACGACCGTGATGGATTCAACATCTAAAAGAGTAACTCTGTCAGGTACCAAACTTTAGATTATCAATGATAAGATGAGACCAGGCGGGTGACTTGCATGAAAAGGAAGTCTCAATGTATTGTCTTTGTCTAAGTGGTAAGGACCGAGCCAATGTAGGCTAGCTGATCGAGGACCTTTTAACTGGCCACATGCCTCATCATGGGTAAGCTTTCCCTCAGACAGACCAATACCAGAATAGCTCGCCCTCCCTTGGCGTGGGAGATGGTTAGAGTAGTCTGTGCCCTCCATGGCAAGAGGTTGGATGGTGGAGTAACTCTAATCTCGGGTAGCGAGAAGCCATTCTAGTCTTGAGAAATCTGGGTGCGAGTTGACATATGCAAGAGACTTGGTCACTGCTCTGCACCGTAGCGACATCTGCATTCCAAGATCTTGGAATATCATTGTCGTCCATGTCTTTCAACCTATATGATCTAGGTCTTGATGAAGATACCACCAAGAAAGGACCTTCCCATTTAAGTTGAAGTTTTCCCACTGTATCCGGGTTGGCCACTCTCCGAAGTACCAAGTGTCCTAGCTTGATATTCTTTAATCTTACCTCCCGATCTCGCCATTTGACTGTCTCAGCGTGATACTTATTGATGTGATCTATTGCCTGAAATATGGTCCCTTCTATGGTGTCTTTCGTTATTTTACAATCATTTTTGTCTTCTGCCAAAGTTGAGGTCCTTATCGAACCCGCTCTTGCTTCTTCCGATGTTATTGCTTCATCACCGAATAAAAGCTTGAATGGGGTAAATCCTATTAACATTGAGACAACAGCGTTGTGGTTCCATACCACTTTTATTAATTCATCTAGCCACTTTCCTTTTGGCTGATTGAAGATTGACTTCATTATTCCTGTTATTATGATTGCATTAGCTCGTTCTACCAGTCCATTTGATTCTCGATGCCTTAAAGATGCAAAATGTATTTTTGTACCGATTTGGTCACAAAAAGCTTTGAACGTTTCAGCATCAAACTGAGTTCTGTTATCAACTATAATGGCCTTTGGCACACCGAACCGACAAACAATACTCTGTTAGAAAAACTTCTGGACCATGGCCGAAGTGATTGTAGCTAGAGGTTTAGCTTCAATCCACTTTGAAAAATACTCCACTGCTACCACAACATATTTTAAATTTCCTTGTGCTGGTGGAAGTGGGCCTAATAAATCTGGACCCCACATTTGCAATGGCCAAGTGGGCTGGATTAGCTGAGTTAAAGACGAAGGTTGTTTTTTTGTCTCTGGCACACTTTTGGTAGTTTCACATTTTTAAACTAAATCTGTTGCTGCCTTCGGCCAATAAAATCCTTTTCTGAAAACTTTTCCATGTAAAGGCATGGACCCAATATGAGCTCCGCATAGCCCTGCATGTATTTACTTCATTAGCTCCTGACCTTCGGTTCTAAACAAACACTTCAGCAATGGAGAGCAAACTACTTGTTTATACAATTCTCCTTCTATGATCATGTAAGGCCTTGTCCTGGCTTCCATTCTTTTTATATAAGCTTCATCGACCGAAGGATAATTGCCTTGTAAGAAAGATACAATCTTAGTCCTCCAATCTTCACTGTGCACTGGTGAGATTGTAAGCAAGGCTCGCTCCATGAGCTCGACTGAAGGTGCTTTTATTGTTTCAAAAAAATACTTCTGAAGGTAGTGGGAGCCCATGTGCCCCTGACTTAGCTAATAGATCTGCATGCTCATTTTCTCCTCTTGCGATATTCTTTACTGAAAAGCCTTTGAAAGAGGCTTCCATTCTTCGGACTGTATCTAGATATTTCTAAAGCTTCAGATCTCTTGCTTTCCTGCTTATGTGGATATGGCCTGTGATAACTTGTGAATCAGATTTGAGGATTGCTCTTCTTATTCCCATTACCTTGAGTTTTCGAAGCCCCAAGAGAAGGGCTTCGTATTCTGCAATGTTATTTGTGCAGTTGAACTCCAGCCTTGCTGCGTAGCAAGTTCTGATCTTAGATGGTGAAATTAGGATAGCAGCTGCACCTGCGCCGAAGGTTCCCCATGACCCATCACAGAACATTGTCCAAGCTTCGTTATCTTTTGTTCTTTCTTCGTCCTGAGCCCATGGCGTCCAATCGGCAATGAAGTTTGCTAACGCAGGGGATTGAATTGAAGATCTATGAACATAATCGATAGTGAATTCATTCAGCTCTACAGCTCACTTTCCAACTCTTCCCATAGCTTCTCTGTTCTTTATTATATCCTTGAGAGGCTGAGAAGAAGGTACTATAATATGGTATGGCTGGAAATAATGCTGAAGCGTTATGGAGGCCATCAATAAAGCATATAGAACCTTCTCCAGCTCTATGTAATTTCTTTTGGACGGACTAAGTACTTCAGAGTTGAAGTACACTGGTACTTGCTTCTTTGGTTGGTCATCTTGCTTCTCTTGCACCAATGCTGCACTGACTGCAGCGTGAGAAGCAGCTACATATAGTAGCAATGGAACTCCTGACGAACGTGGAGTCAATGTTGTCAGTTCTATAAGACATTGCTTCAACTCTTCAAAAGCCTTTTGCTGAGTTGATCCACATTGAAAGACTTCGGCTGACTTTAGCACTTCGAAGAATGGCAAGTTCCTCTCTGCTGATCTTGAAATAAATCTATTCAATGATGCCAACATTCCTGTCAATCTCTGGGCACCTTTTTCTTGATTTTGGTGTCTCCATGCAAAGTATAGCTTCTATCTTGTTTGGGTTAGCTTCAATTCCTTTTGTTGATACAAGACACCCAAGAAATTTCCCCTTCTTCACTGAAGACACATTTCTCTGGGTTGAGCTTGAGACTAGCCTTTCTAAAATTGGCAAATGTTTCTTGTAAATCAGTGATGTGATTTTCTTGCTTGGTACATTTCACTATGATGTCATCGACATATGTTAGAACATTCCTGCCAATTTGAGAACTAAGGACTTTGGCAGTCATTCTGTTGAAGCTTACTTCGGCATTCTTGAGCCCCTCGGGCATCCGAAGGTAGTAGTAGGTCCCACTAGGGGTTATGAAGCTTGTCTTCGGCTCATCTTCCTTCTTCATCCAGATTTGATGATAACCTGAATAACTGTCCAATAGACTCATGAGCTCCGAAGTAGCTACTCCATCCACAAGGGAGTCTATCCTTGGCAAGGGGAATTCATCCTTTGGATATGCCTTGTTAAGATCCATAAAATCAATGCGCATCCTTCACTTTCCATTGGCCTTCTTCACCATCACCATATTGGCTAGCCAGTTTGGATATGTTACCTCTCTAATTACTCCGGCACTCAGGAGCCTTTTGACTTCATTTCTTGCACCTTTGGCTTTGTCATCGGACATCTTCCGAAGCTTTTGCTTCCTTGGCCTGATAGCCGGATCTACATTGAGTGAGTGCTCAATGACATCTCTGTTGACACCACAAAGATCATTGGCTGACCAAGCAAATACATCCTTATTGTTGAACAGAAACCTCAACAAAGTTTTTTCTTGTTCACTAGACAATTGTGACCCCAGCAACACCTTCTGCTCGGCTATGTCTTCACACAGAAGCATGGGCTTTGGTTGGTCTGCTGAGGCAGCCTTATCTCTTTTATGCTTATAATGTTGATGAGCTTTGGCTTCATCTATGTTATGGATGGCCTTTGAATCTGTCTAGTTCCCTTCGGCCCTTCTAGCGGCCTCTTGACTTCCATGCACAACTATGGGACCATGGTCAGATGGTGTTGGTCACTTGTTCTCAAATGCTATAGATTAAGAACAATGCAACACAATTGTTAATGGTTAAAGACCTTCGTCTTTCGAAGCACTATTTCTGTGGCAGAACCTCCCAAGGTATTTGGCCCACCTACAGATGTCCTTGTCCTAAGGACCTCGGACAACCCTATAGATGCACATAATCACTCGACATGTTCGGTTATCTGTATCAACATCATGTCGCCCAAGAGCGCTTCACCGATCACGCAGACATTACATCACATCGGAGGAAAGAATAAGCAGAAGCGGATTACAATAACTTAATTTAAATTCATAAAATATAGAGGGAAAGAGTATTATTACAGTACCGGGTGCTATGAGTGCATAAATATTATTACAAACCAGGGAGGCAAAACACCCTCCCGTACAAAAGTTTAGTGTTTTCAAACTGGGAGGCAGACATCCTCCCGCACACACGATCACTACTTTGGCTCCTCTTTAGGTACCACCTTTGAACAGAAATAGCAAAACTCCGTTGTTTCCTCGCCTACAACAACATGGGTTCGAAAACCCTGAGTACGGAGTGTACTTTCGCAAGTCTTACCCGACAAAGGAAAATGACTCTCAAGGATATGCGGGCTTTTGGGATTCAAGGTAGAGCGAAATGCTTACTAATAGTGGATCCTTAAAAATCTAGTTTTATTGTCAGGTTAAGTAAAGTTACCTGCATCTAGAATTTTTTTCTATCCTAGTTCAAGCACTTGGCCTATACAAGCCATCTTTTATCCACCCTTTAGTTCACTGGATTGCTACGTGTAAGTCAGTGACCAAGTCTTCATGTCCGAGAAGTAACAGCGATCCGAATCGATTAATACTCAGCTAAAGATCTCCAACCACACGACATATGTAGCACTTACCCCTTGCATATGTCAACTCGCCACCGGGTTTCTCAAGACAAGACCGGGTTCACGCCAACCGAGAGCACAGATACACCACCGTTCAGCCTCTTGCCACAGAGGGTACACGCTACTCTCGCCATCTCTCCACTCCCATTCCGTGTTGGCCTTTCTGGTATTGGTCTGCCCGAGGCAAAGCTTACCCATGATGAGGCATGTGGCCAGTTAAAGGGTCCTCAGTCAGCAGGCCAACATCGACATGGTCCTTAAGTGACTCAGACGGAGACACTACAACGAGACTTCCTTCTCGTGCAAGCCACCCACCCGGTCTCGTCTTTATCATTTAAAACCCAAAGTTTGGTACCTATCAGAGGTACATATTTTCCGATATTGAACCCATCATGGCCATGATGGATTCACCATCAAGTCTTTTCTTTTGAAAACTTCCCATCCCATATGAAGCACCATCTTTGTTTAAAACAAATCATTTTGTTTTCTAAGGCAAGACTAAGCATTAGAAAACTTTTGTATAAAACAGGTATCAAGGAATGGTAAATAGTTCCAAGGAAATGTAGAAATTGTTTATCACCCAACTCCTATCACCTAATGCATCATTTCAAGTGATAAAGAGTTTAAAACAACAAGGAAAGGGGTAAATGCATCGGGGCTTGCCTTGTGTTGTAGGAGACTCGGGATCTGTTCCACAAATATCAAAGTAGAAACTGTTCTCGACTCGTGGAATTTCAGCTTGTGGGCAGTTTCTTCTTCGACAATCACTTCTTCTTCGTTTTCTATACATAGCAATATACATACATGAATGCCCATGTGATGTTATGAATATGCAGTTACAATAGAATACACCAAGTTATATCTTGAATATAACTTTCCATCACGGTACACCTCAGTCACTAGGGTTTTGGGTCAGGCAAACTCTACCTTAGAAAGCTAGGGTTTTGGGTTTGGGATCAAACAATGTCCAAAACATGCCAAACCTTACCCAAGGGCTGTAATTTTCATATTAAGCTTACCCAAAAAGTTTATGATTTTTGGAGCTACCAACTTAATTCTAAAATTCTAAAAGGCTAGATTTAGGCATCTTTAAATGCTAAATAATTCATGGTTGGGACTAAAAATGTTGGAACTATTTTTATTAAATACTAGAGGAATTTAGGAGTCGAGTAAAATTGGTCTCATGATTTTATCATTTTTCTAGAATTTCCTATAAATTTCCTAAACCTAATAGAAAAAGAAAAAGGAAAACTATGAATAGTGAAGGGATCAAACCAGCCCAAGTCAGCCCATCAACAGAATAAACGCGCCCGCACTGGAAAATTTGCGCAGAGACCCTCAGAGATTTGAATAACTGGTAAAGAACCCTTAGCACTAATTCACTGTTTCTCTGACATTTACACAACACCCCTCGCACTTTTGTTTCTTCTCCAAACCGAACCCTAGCAACGGCGCACTCGCCGTCGGCCATCTCTTCGCGGGAACTCGCCCCAAACGGCGATGAATGTCTAAACCAAGCGTTGCGCTAGCATCCCTGATCCCAGGCGATCCTAGTTCATCCCCTAATTGAGCTAGTCAGACCCAAAATACCCTCTACTCAGGATGACGGCAAATACCGAGGGAAGGTCGAGCTGTTCCCGGCGACTAGGTACGGTAGCGTTCAATTTCTAAGTACGGGGAGCATCACTATACTCTAAGGAAGCTAGAACAAACGGTAATTGGGCTGGAACTACCTCAAGCGACGCTGGCCACGGAGGAGCTATCCACGGCGGCGATGGCGATCGAATTGGGGGAAAAGCTAAATTCAGGCGCTATGGTGGCTAATCGGAGGCGAGGGCTGGTGCTCTGGCTTCGTAACAACCTAGCGGAGTAGGCTGGGGCATCAATTTATAAAGGCTTTGAGCGGCGGCTTCGAATTTGGATGGGAAACGCTGGCGGCCGGAGAGAAGAGGAAGTCACTGGCGCGAGTTACAGTGGTGGTCACTGAGGCAATGCCTCAGGCAATGGACAGGCTTGCTATGCTGGTTCACTGCGACGTGGTAATGCTTCGAGGCACGTGGCATTCGAGCGGCAGGCGGCAAACTCCGGCGAGGTCACCTAGACCGGCCGTAGGGCAAGTGGGTACGACATCTGGTCGGCCACATTGCCCCAACTTCATCCCTGGCACGAGATCTTTTTACCCTGAGTCGTTATCCGCGCGTCCTTAGGCAGGAATCGCTTTCTCAGCACGAATCTAGGCGCAGGGGTCACTGGCGGCGAGGTGCAGTGCATCTGCTGATCTTCTTCAGACTATTGTACAATCAGGGTCTTCATTAGAGCGCATAACAGAGCATTTTCAGATATGTTTTTCACCAATTCTTATGTGGCAACTGTCTAATCAGTCTGCAGCTAAATTTATCTCCTACAAACCATCTTTGATTTTGTTATAAAGACCTTGATCAAATTCTCATTGAATCACACAGAATTCAGCCTCCAAAGTTCATCCGAGCTCACTGTCAGCCCAACCCTAACCCCTGATCCGAATGACAACCTGACTTTGAGTCCATTTTACTCCAAATTTTGTACAGCACCAATACTTAGTCACTTAATCAAAGTTGTACTCCTAACATGGCTCTACAATTTTGATGTATTGACCTAGGGCAAAATCTTCATGAATTACTAAATACAAGGCTCCAAAGTTGGCTCAATCTCACTGAAATTCAGACATAGCCACATAGGTGTTCTTGAGACTTTTTGCAATTAAGTCCAAATTACTCCACACCACTTGAAAATTCTTCGATATAAAAGTTGCTTGGTTTTTTATGTTCTACCACTTTGATATTTACATTTTGGTCCAAAAGTGTATAGAATTTGAATTCACTCCCTAGGGTACAAATTAGGGTTTTCTAGGGTTTCTTATAGGGTTTTGGGCACTCTAAGGTTTTTGTGCCACTCAAGTCTATCAATCTTGATCTCTTATGAATATTTTCAATGGCTTTTGAGGTATTACTCATTTTGGCTTACTATTACCCTCTTGCCCTAATCCTAGGGTTGGTTACCCTACCCTAGGGTTAAGTACACTTCAAGTCACCACATCACAACTTGTTTTGAAGTTTTACCTAGTAAATGCATTCTAGGTGTTGCAAACAACATGAAATGTCAATGCATATGATGTCATGCTCATGTTTTAGTGCCAGTAACACCAGGGGTGTTACATCCTTCCCCCCATAAAAAATCTCGTCTCGAGATTTAAGGTCCTAGGGAAGTAGTGGAAAAGGAAACACGTCACATCTTTATTTCCTTATTTATCTTACAGAGTAGGGGGTGATATGGGGTTTATTCCAACTTTACAATCATATATACACATTTTACAAGTTACATGAAGCTAAAATCCTAGGAAAATTTTTCTCCAAGAAGTCTTGAGTCTCCTAGGTAGCTTCATCTTCAGTATGCTGGTTCCATTGTACCTTATAAAATTTGAGGGTTCTTTTTCGAGCGATCCTATACTTCTGATCCAAAACTCGAATGGGATGTTCTGAATAAGTCAAATTTGGTTCCAAAGCAACATCCACCACATCGATGGTTCGATCAAGAATCCGAAGGCACTTCTTCAACTGGGATACATGGAACACATTATGTACTGCAGATAATGTTTCAGGCAGTTGAAGTCTGTACGTCACTGTTCCGCATTGTTCAAGAATGGGAAACGGGCCAATGTATCGGGGTGCCAACTTTCCTTTTACCCCGAATCGATTAACACCCTTCATCGGTGATACTTTCTTGTATACATGATCCTTGACTTGAAAGAACAAAGGTCGGCGTCGTTTATCCGCATAATTTTTCTACCGAGTTTGAGCCTCTTTCAAGTGGTGTCTTATCCGCTGAACTTTTTCTTCTATTTCTTTGACTAAGTCAGGCCTGAAATACCACCGTTCTCCAGGTTTTG
This sequence comes from Zea luxurians, assembly GCA_029449295.1. Lineage (NCBI taxonomy): Eukaryota > Viridiplantae > Streptophyta > Magnoliopsida > Poales > Poaceae > Zea > Zea luxurians. Next base: position 1,625,742 of record JAOPSE010000005.1, on the reverse strand, counting down.
ACCAATTTAAGGGTGTCTGGCATCATCGCCCGTACAGTGCTTCAAATGGTGCCATCTTAATGCTTTCTTGATAGCTATTATTTTAAGAAAATTCTGCCAATGGCAGACAGTCATCCCATTTCTGCGGAAACTCCCGAACACATGCTCGTAGCATATCTTCAAGTATCTGATTTACTCTCTAAGTTTGTCCACTTGTTTGAGGATGATAAGCCGAACTATGGAGCAACCTAACACCTAAGGATTTATGTAGCTCTTCCCATAACTTGGATACAAATTGCGGTCCCCGGTCCGACGCTATCATTTTTGGAACTCCATGTAAACTGAGAGTACGAGCAATGTATAACTGGGCATAGGCAGCAACTGGGTGATCTGTTTTGACAGGAAGAAAATGTGCTACTTTGTAAGCCGGTCAACTATAACCCAGATAGAATCAAATCCTTTAGTTGTCCTGGGTAATCCCACAATGAAGTCCATACTAATATCTTCCCATTTCCATGTTGGGATGGGCAAGGATTGTAATGGTCCAGCGGTCTTCATATGCACTGCCTTGACACGTCTGCAGGTGTCACATCTTGCCACATAGCGTGCGATTTCAATCTTCATTTTTGTCCACCAATAGTGTTATTTTAAATCTTGATACATCTTAGTACTTCTAGGGTGAATGGAATATCGACTAAGATGGGCTTCATCCAAGATCTGTTGGTGGACTTCACCATCTTTTGGCACAACTATGCAATCTTTAAACCATATTATTTCTTGGTCATCTTTTTTGGAGCAATTTGCTTTGCCGGCTTCCATTTTCTCATGAATGCACTTCATACCCTTGTCGGTTCTTTGGGCATCAATAATTCTCTATAGAAGGATTGACTCAAGCTTCAACTGTGTCAAAGTTTTGTGTTGGCATAGAGTGGTGTCAGGTGTCCGTACCGTAAGACAATGACAGGAAGCTTTGCGACTCAACGCATCTGCCACCACATTGGCTTTTCCTGGGTGATAATGGATTTCCAAATCATAATCTTTAATTAGCTCAAGCCATCTTTGTTGTCTCATATTCAGTTCTAACTGGGTAAAGATATATTTCAGACTTTTGTGATCTGTATATAAATGACAAGTATTTCCCAGCAGATAATGACGCCAAACCTTGAGGGCATGAACGACTGCAGCTAGTTCCAAATCATGAGTTGGATAGTGCTCCTCATGCCAGCGTAATTGTCGTGAAGCGTAAGCTATGACTCAGCCCTCTTGCATTAGGACACATCCGAGTCCACTGCCTGATGTGTCACAATACACATCAAAAGGCTTCTCAATATCCGGTTGAGCCAACACCGGGGCAGTGGTTAACAACACCTTCAGCTGCTCGAAGGCTTCATTGCATTTTGAGGACCAATCAAACTTTGTATCATTCTTCAATAAACCCATAATGGGTTTAACAATCTTGGAGAAATCCGGAATCAATTTGCGGTAATATCCAGCTAGTCTAAGGAAACTCCGAACTTGATGTACTGTAGTTGGTGAGTTCCACTCTAAAATATCCTTGACTTTGTTGGGATCGACCGCAATCCCTTTTGCAGACAATACATGTCCAAGAAACTGGATTTCCTCCAACCAAAACGCGCATTTGCTGAATTTGGCATACAACTGATGTTCCCTTAAACGCGTTAGCATGATCCGCAAGAATAGATCAAAATGTCATCAATGATGACCACCACAAATTTATCCAACTCGGGCATAAATACTGAGTTCATTAAGTATGTGAAGTGGGCTGGAGCATTTGTTAATCCAAAAGACATGACCAAATATTCAAATAACCCATACCGTGTGGTAAATGCGGTCTTGGGTATATCCATGGGTCGAATACGGATCTTATGATAGCCTGACCTGAGATCAATCTTGGAGAATACCCAAGCTCTAGTAAGTTGGTCAAATAAGATATCAATCCGAGGAAGAGGGTACTTGTTCTTGTTGGTAACCTCATTGAGAGGTCTATAGTCCACGCACATTCATAGTGTCTAGTCCTTCTTCTTGACAAAAAATGCTGGACATCCTCACGGTGATGAACTTGGTCTAATGAACCCTTTTTCAAGCAAATCTTGTAGTTAAGTCTTAAGTTCTACCAGTTCATTTGGTGACATTCGATACGATCTTCTAGAAATAGAAGCCGTATCGGGCTTCAATTCTATCACAAATTCCACATCCCTTTCTGGAGGCAACCCAGGCAAGTCTTCGGGAAAGACATCCGAAAATTCACATACCACCGGAATATCCTAGATTTCTTGTACGATAGCCTCATAAACTCGTCCAGATGCTTTGTCTGAGACAACTACAGGGATGGACAATTGGATCTCTTCATGACCATGGATTAATTTAATGGTCCTTAAGTCTGTATTGATGATGGCCTTATGCTGGGCTAACCAGATCATGCCCAAAATTACATCTATGTCTTGCCCCTTTATAACAATCATGTTTGTAGGAAATTCTCATCCGGCCAATGTTACTGGTATGTGGAAGGCTACTTCCTTAGTAAATATCTGTCCCCCAGGTGAGTGGATAACAAATCCCTCCCTTGATTCAGTGCAATGTATGCAATATTTCTCCACAAAAATCTTGCTTATGAAGGTATGTGATGCACCACCAAGAGCGCTTCACCCATCACACAAACATTACATCACATCGGTGGAAAGAATAAGTGGAAGCGAATTACAATAACTTAATTTACATTCATAAAATATAGAGGGAAAGAGTATTATTATAGTACCGGGTGCTATGAGTGCATAAAATATTATTACAAACCAGGGAGGCAAAACACCCTCCCGTACAAAAGTTTAGTGTTTTCAAACTGAGAGGCAGACATCCTCCCGCACACATGATCACTGCTTTGGCTCCTCTTTTGGTACCACCTTTGAACAGAAACAGCAAAACTCCGCTGTTTCCTCACCTACAACAACATGGGTTCGAAAACCCTAAGTACGGAGTGTACTTTCGCAAGTCTTACCCGACAAAGGAAAAACACTCTCAAGGATATGCTGGCTTTTGGGATTCAAGGTAGAGTTGATCAAACATCAAAGACTCTGTTTGTAGAAATGCTTACTAATAGTGGATCCTTAAAAATCCAGTTTTATTGTCAGGTTAAGTAAAGTTGACTGCATCTAGAATTTTTTTTCTATCCTAGTTCAAGCACTTGTCCTACACTAGCCGTCTTTTATCCACCCTTCAGTTCACTGGATTGCTACGTGTAAGTCAGTGACCAAATCTTCATGTCCGAGAAGTAACGGTGATCCGAATCGATTAATACTCAGCCGAGGATCTCCAACCTCACAACATATGTAGCACTTAACCATTGCGTATGTCAACTCGCCACCGGGTTTCTCAAGACCAGACCGGGTTCATGCCAACCGAGAGCACAGATACACCACCGTCCAGCCTCTTGCCACGGAGGGTACACGCTTCCCTCGCCTTCTCTCCACTCCCATTGCATGTTGGCCTTTCTGGTATTGGTCTGCCCGAGGCAAAGCTTACCCATGATGAGGCATGTGGCCAGTTAAAGGGTCCTCGGTCAGTAGGCCCACATCGACACGGTCCTTAAGTGACTCAGATGGAGACACTACACTGAGACTTCCTTCTCGTGCAAGTCACCCGCCCGGTCTCGTCTTTATCATTTAAAACCCAAAGTTTGGTACCTGTCAGAGGTACATCTTTTCCGATGTTGAAACCATCATGGCCATGATGGATTAGACATCAAGTCTTTTCTTTTGAAAACTTCCCATCCCATATGAAGCACCATCTTTGTTTAAAACAAATCATTTTGTTTTCTAAGGCAAGACTAAGCATCGGAAAACTTTTGTATAAAACAGGTATCAAGGAATGGTAAATAGTTCCAAGGAAGGAAACGCAGCAATTGTTTATCACCCAACTCCTATCACCTAATGCATCATTTCAAGTGATAAAGAGTTTAAAACAACAAGGAAAGGGGTAAATGCATCGGGGCTTGCCTTGTGTTGTAGGAGACTCGGGATCTGTTCCACAAATATCAAAGTAGAAACTGTTCTCGACTCGTGGAATTTCAGCTTGTGGGGCAGTTTCTTCTTCGACAATCACTTCTTCTTCTTTTTCTATACATAGCAATATACATACATTAATGCCCATGTGATGCTATGAATATGCAGTTACAATAGAATACACCAAGTTTTATCTTGCATATAACTTTCCTTCATGGTACACCTGAGTCACTAGGGTTTCCTGAGTTAGCACCCTATTAGGGTCAGGCAAACTCTACCTTAGAAAGCTAGGGTTTTGGGTTTGGGATCAAACAATGTCCAAAACATGCCAAACCTTACCCAAGGGTTGTAATTATCATATTAAGCATACCCAAAAAGTTTATGACTTTTGGAGCTACCAACTTAATTCTAAAATTCTAAAAGGCTAGATTTAGGCATCTTTAAATGCTAAATAATTCATGGTTGGGACTAAAAATCTTGGAACTATTTTTATTAAATACTAAAAAAATTTAGGAGTCTAGTAAAATTGGTCCCATGATTTTATCATTTTTCTAGAATTTCCTATAAATTTCCTAAGCCTGACAGAAAAAGAAAAAAGAAAACTATGAAAAGTGATGGGCTCAAACCAGCCCAAGTCAGCCCATCAACAGAAGAAACGCGCCCGCGTTGGAAAATTTGCGCAGAGACCCTCGGGAATTTGAATAACTGGTAAAGAACCCTTAGCAATATTTCACTGTCTCTGACATTCACACAACACCCCTTGCACTTTTGTTTCTTCTCCAAACCGAACCCTGGCAACGGCGCGCTCGCCGTCGGCCATCTCTTCTCGAGAACTCGCCCCAAACGGCAATGGCTGTCTAAACCAAGCGTTGCGCTAGCATCCCTGATCCCAGGCGATCCTAGTTCATCCCCTAATTGAGCTAGTCAGACCAAGAATCCCCTCTGCTCAGGATGACGACAAATACCGAGGGAAGGTCGAGCTGTTCTCGGCGACTAGGAACGGTTGCGTTCAATTTCTAAGTACGGGGAGCATCACTATACCCTAAGGAAGCTAGAACAAATGGTAATTGTGCTGGAACTACCTCTGGCGATGCTGGCCATGGAGGAGCTATCCACGGCGGCGATGGCGATCGAATTGGGGGAAAAGCTAAATTCAGGCGCTATGGTGGCTAATCAGAGGCTAGGGCTGGTGCTCTGGCTTCGTAACAACCTAGCGGAGCAGGCTGGTGCATCAATTTATAGAGTCTTTGAGCGGCAGCTCTGAATTTAGAAGGGAAACGCTGGCGGCCGGAGAGAAGAGGAAGTCACTAGCGCGAGCTACCATGGCGGTCACTGAGGCAATGACTCAGGCGATGGACATGCTTCCTATGCCGGTTCACTGTGACGTGGTAAAGCTTTGAGGCATGTGGCATTCGAGTGGCAGGCGGCAAACTCCGGCGAGGTCACCTGGACCGGCCGCAGGGCAAGTGGGTACGACAACATGGCGGCCACAGTGCCCCAACTTCATCCCTTGCGCGAGATCTTTTTACCCTGAGTCGTTATCTGTGCGTCCTTACGCACAAATCGCATCACCGGCACAAATCCAGGCGCGGGGGTCACCGGCAGCGAGGTGCAGTGCATCTGCTGATCTTCTTCAGACTACTGTACAATCAGGGTCTTCATCAGAGCGCAAGATAGAGCATTTTCAGAGATGTTTTTCACCAATTCTTATGTGGCAACTGCGTAATCGGTCTATAGCAAAATTAATCTCCTACAAACCAGCTTTGATTTCGTTATAAAGACCTTGATCAAATTCTCATTGAATCACACAAAATTCAGCCTCCAAAGTTCATCCGAGCTCACTATCAGTCCAACCCTAACCCCTGATCCGACTCACAGCTTGACTTTGAGTCCATTTTACTCCAATTTTTGTATAGCACCAATGCTTAGTCACTTAATAAATGTTGTACTCCTAACATGGCTCTACAATTTTGTTGTATTGACCTAGGGCAAAATCCTCATGAATTACTAAATACAAGGCTCCAAAGTTGGCTCAATCTCACAGAAATTCAAACTTAGCCACATAGGTGTTCTTGAGACTTTTTGCAATTAAGACCAAATTACTCCACACCACTTGAAAATTCTCCAATATAAAAGTTGCTTGGTTTTTTATGTTCTACCACTTTGATATTTACATTTTGGTCCAAAAGTGTATAGAATTTGAATTCACCCCTAGGGTACAAATTAGGGTTTTCTAGGGTTTCTTTTAGGGTTTTGGGAACTCTAGGGTTTTTGTGCCACTCCAGTCTATCAATCTTGATCTCTTATGAATATTTTCAATGGCTTTTGAGGTATTACTCATTTTGGCTTACTATTACCCTCTTGCCCTAATCCTAGGGTTGGTTACCCTACCCTAGGGTTAAGTACACTTCAAGTTACCACATCACAACTTATTTTTTAGTTTTACCTAGTAAATGCATTCTAGGTGTAGCAAACAACATGAAATGTCAATGCATATGATGTCATGCTCAAGTTTTAGTGCCAATAACACCAGGGGTGTTACAATTTCCTCTCCGATTTAATGATCCTTAGACAAAGGTCACGAAGGACAAACCTTCATCATTTTTGTCATATAAAAATAAGTTTAAATAGATAGATGAAAGAATGTATAAGGATTGTCGGGGACCATAATTAGGGGTACCCCCAAGACTCCTAATCTCAGCTGGTAACCCCCATCAGCACAAAGCTGCAAAGGCCTGATGGGTGCGATTATGTCAAGGCTCGGTCCACTTAAGGGACACAATCTCGCCTCGCCCGAGCCCAGCCTCGGGCAAGGGCAGCCGACCCTAGAGGATTCACGTCTCGCCTGAGGGCCCCCTCAAGCAACGGACACACCTTCGACTCGCTCGAGGCCCAGTCTTTGCCAAGAAGCAACCTTGGCCAGATCGCCACACCAACCGACCGTATTGCAGAAGCATTTAGTGCAAGGATGGCCTGACAGCTTATCCTGACGCGCGCCCCTCAGTCGACAGAGCCGAAGTGACCGCAGTCACTTCGCCGCTCCACTAACCGGCCTGACAAGAGGACAGCGCCGCCTACGTCACTCCGACTTCTGTGCCGCTCGACAGAGTGAGGCTGACAGCAGTCAAGTCCGGCTCCGGGCGCCATAGGAAGCTCCGCCTCGCCAGACCCCAGGGCTCGGCCCCCGTCTCGGCCTCGGACGACGAACTCCGCCTCGCCCGACCCAGGGCTCGGACTCGGCCTCGGTTCCGGAAGACGGCAAAATCCGCCTCGCTCGACCCCAGGGCTCGGACTCAGCCTTGTCCTCAGACGATGGTCTCCGCCTCGCCCGACCCAGGGCTCGGACTCGACCTCGACCTCGACCTCGGAGGAGCCACCGCCTTGCCCGACCCAGGGCTCGGGCCGACCACGTCACAGGGGGGGCCATCATTACCCTACCCCTAGCTAGCTCAGGCTACGGGGAACAAGACCAACGTCCCATCTGGCTTGCCCTGGTAAACAAATAATGATGGCGTCCCTCGTGCTCCATGACGACGGCGGCTCTCAGCCCCTTACGGAAGCAAGGAGACGTCAGCAAGGACTCGATAGCCCCGACAGCTGTCCTTCCGCAAGGCTCCAGCGCTTCTTCCGACGGCCACGACATCACATGAACAGGGTGCCAAAACCTCTCCGACTGCCACGACGGCATGTACTTAGGGCACTAGCTCCTCTCTGCTAAACACGTTAGCACACTGCTACATCTCCTATTGTACACCTGGGCCCTCTCCTTACGCCTATAAAAGGAAGGCCTAGGGCACTCGTATGGGGGGGTTGGTCGCACGGAGAGGACGGGACGGCGCGTGCAAGCCTCTCGCTCCCTCCCACGCAGACGCTTGTAACCCCCTACTGCAAGCGCACCCGACCTAGGCACAGGACAAACACGAAGGCTGCGGGTTTCCCCTTTACGCTTGTCTCCTTGTTTCCCCCCTCCGTGCTCCATCTCGCGCCGACCCATCTAGGCTGGGACACGCGGCGACAATTTACTCGTCGGTCCAGGGACCCCCCGGGGTCGAAACTGCCGACAGTTGGCGCACCAGGTAGGGGCTTGCTGCTTGTTGACAAACAGCTTCCCGTCAAGCTCCAGATGGGTAGTCTCTAGCAACCTTTCTAGCCAGGGACGGTGCTCCATTTTGGGAGTCTTGAGTTCATGTCCCTCGACGGCAGCTACGACATGATACTCTTTCCCCCACCGCGCGACAGCGACAATGGCAGCCGACATCCCGCCCGCCGGCGGTGGAATCGATGACGTCTTCCCCACGTGACAGAAGAACAACATTCGGGTTTGCCCCGTCGCCTCCCCCGCCGATGGAGGAGGAGGAGGAGCAACCAAGGCCAAGCAGGAGGTGGCACCTCGTCGGCTGTCGAGCGAGTCGACAGCGCCGGCGCCCCAACGGGAGACACGTCGGGCATCGACCTCACGTCTGAGACGAAGACGAGCGCTGTTTCCCCACAACACGCCAACTCCAAGCGGACGGACGACGCCAGCACGCTCGCAAAGGACTTGCTGGGCGTCACCCTCGTACCCGAGACGACGGTGCAGTCTGCCCCTAACGCGACTTTGTCACCGCCCGTCGACCAGGAGGTACCGACTGATTCACATCTAGTGCCTTTTGGATTCAGCCTCGACCCACTAAGCGACTTCGCTTTGGTGGAAGCCTTCATAGAGTCGTGTCCAAACCCTTCGGGGTACGGTATGCGGTCACCCTGGGACCGGCTGACGGCCGTCTCGACCTATGGACCCTCGGGTTCCGAGGAAGATGACGAGCCCGACTTTTGTTGGGATTTCTCCGGACTCGGTAACCCTAGTGCCATGCGGGACTTCATGACCGCATGCGACTACTGCCTTTCTGACTGTTCCGATGGTAGCCGCAGCTTCGGCGACGAGGACTGCGGCCCAAGTCGTGAATGTTTCCACGTCGATCTAGGGGGTCCCAGCGAAGGCAACCATCTTGGTATACCGGAAAACGGTGATCCCCCTAGGCCTGCGCCTCGCGTTGACATCCTTCGGGAGCTAGCTGTGGTCCCAGTCCCTGCGGGGGATCAAGACGCACAGCTCGAGCAAATCTGTGAGATGCAGGCTAGGCTCGACGAGGGAGCAGGAACACTTGAGCCGTTCCGCCGGGACATCGGGCAGGAATGGGCAGGCCAAGCTCCGGCCGGGGAAGCGCGTCATCTACCCCAGGGCATCCAGCACCGCATCGCCGACGATGTCAGGGCAAGGCCGCCACCAGCTTCTAGTTGGGTCGGCCAGAACCTGGCTGCAGCGGCAATACATCTCCGCGCGATGCCGGAGCCATCAACCACCGAGGGGCGGCGTATCCAGGGAGAGCTCAAGAATCTCCTAGAGGATGTTGCGGTCCGACGGGCCGAAAGCTCTGCCTCCCGAAGGCAGGGATACCCCTCGGAGTATCGCACCGCGACTTCCCTATTCATGCGGGAAGCCTCGGTCCACACCGGGAGCACGCGCAACACAGCGCCTGCAGCCCCGGGTCGCCTCGGCAACGAGCACCACCACCGCAACCGTCGAACCCACCTCGACGAGAGGGTGCACCGAGGCTACCACCCCAGGCGTGGGGGACGCTACGACAGCGGGGAGGATCGGAGTCCCTCGCCCGAACCACCCGGTCCGCAGGCTTTCAGCCGGGCCATACGACGGGCGCCATTCCCGACCCGGTTCCGAACCCCGACTACTATCACAAAGTACTCGGGGGAGACGAGGCCGGAATTGTGGCTCGTGGACTACCGGCTGGCCTGCCAACTGGGTGGAACGGACGATGACAACCTCATCATCCGCAACCTCCCCCTGTTCCTCTCCGACACCGCTCGAGCTTGGTTGGAGCATCTGCCTCCGGGGCAGATCTCCAACTGGGACGACCTGGTCTGAGCCTTCGTCGGCAACTTCCAGGGCACGTACATGCGCCTTAGGAACTCCTAGGATCTCCGAAGCTGCTGCCAGCAGCCGGGAGAGTCTCTCCGGGACTACATCCGGCGATTCTCGAAGTAGCGCACCGAGCTACCTAACGTCACCGACTCGGATGTCATCAACGCGTTCCTCGCTGGCACCACCTGCCGCGACCTAGTGAGCAAGCTAGGTCGCAAGACCCCCACCAAGGCAAGCGAGCTGATGGACATCGCCACCAAGTTCGCCTCTGGCCAGGAGGCGGTTGAGGCCATCTTCCGGAAGGACAAGCAGCCCCAGGGCCGCCAGCCGGAAGATGTACCCGAGGCGTCCACTCAGCGCGGCACTAAGAAGAAAGGCAAGAAGAAGTCGCAAGCGAAACACGACGCAGCCAACGCGGACCTTGTCGCCGCCGCTGAGTACAAGAACCCTCGTAAACCTCTCGGAGGCGCCAATCTCTTCGACAAGATGCTCAAGGAGTCGTGCCCCTATCATCAGGGGCCCGTCAAGCACACCCTCGAGGAGTGTGCCATGCTTCGGCGCCACTTTCACAAGGCCGGGCCACCTGTGGAAGGTGGCAGGGCCCACAACGACGATAAGAAGGAGAATCAAGAGGTCCACGACTGCTTCATGATCTACGGTGGGCAAGTGGCGAACGCCTCAGCTCGACACCGCAAGCAAGAGCGTCGGGAGGTCTGCTCGGTAAAGGTGGCGGCGCCAGTCTACCTAGACTGGTCCGACAAGCCCATCACCTTCGACCAGGGCGACCACCCCGACCGCGTGCCGAGCCCGGGGAAATATCCGCTCGTTCTCGACCCCGTCATCGACAACGTCAGGCTCACCAAGGTCCTCATGGACGGAGGCAGCAGCCTCAACATCATCTACGCGGAGACCCTTGGGCTCCTGCGGATCGATCTGTCCTCAGCCCGAGGTGCCCTCGGCTCAGCCCGAGGCACCCTCGGCCCCCGAGGGTGAGGCACTGCGTGTCGAGGAAGAGCGGAGCGAGGTCATGCCTAATCGAAACTGACAGGCCCCGTACCTGCAATATCTCCACCAAGGAGAGCTGCCCCTCGACCGAGCCGAAGCTTGGCGACTGGCGTGGCGTGCCAAGTCGTTCGTCTTGCTGGGGGACGAGAAGGAGCTCTACCACCGCAGCCCCTCATGCATCCTCCAGCGATGCATATCAATCGCCGAAGGCCAGGAGCTCTTACAAGAAATACACTCGGGGGCTTGCGGTCATCACGCAGCGCCTCGAGCCCTTGTTGGAAACGCCTTCCGACAAGGTTTCTACTGGCCGACCGCGGTGGCTGACACCACTAGAATTGTCCGCACCTGCCAAGGGTGTCAATTCTATGCAAGGCAGACCCACCTGCCCGCTCAGGTTATGTAGACAATACCCATCACCTGGCCGTTTGCTGTGTGGGGCCTGGACCTCGTCGGTCCCTTGCAGAAGGCACCCGGGGGCTACACGCACCTGCTGGTCGCCATCGACAAATTCTCCAAGTGGATCAAGGTCCGACCCCTAAACAGCATCAGGTCCGAACAGGCGGTGGCGTCCTTTACCAACATCATCCATCGCTTTGGGGTCCCAAACTCCATCATCACCGACAACGGCACCCAGTTCACCGGCAGAAAGTTCCTGGACATCTGCGAGGATCACCACATCCGGCTGGACTGGGCCGCCGTGGCTCACCCCATGACGAATGGGCAAGTAGAGCATGCCAACGGCATGATTCTGCAAGGACTCAAGCCACGGATCTACAACGACCTCAACAAGTTCAGCAAGCGATGGATGAAGGAGCTCCCCTCGGTGGTCTGGAGTCTGAGGACAACGCCGAGCCGAGCCACGGGCTTCACACCGTTCTTTCTAGTCTATGGGGCCGAGGCCATCTTGCCCACAGACTTAGAATACGGTTCCCCGAGGGCGAGGGCCTACGACGACCAAAGCAATCGAGCTAACCAAGAAGACTCACTGGACCAGCTGGAAGAGGCTCGGTACATGGCCTTACTAAACTCGGCGCGGTATCAGTAGTCCCTGTGACGCTACCACGCTTGAGGGGTTCGGTCCCGAGACCTCCAGGTGGGCAACTTGGCGCTTCGGCTGCGACAAGACGCCCGAGGGCGGCACAAGCTCACGCCTCCCTGGGAAGGGCCGTTCGTCATTGCCAAGGTTCTAAAGCCCGGAACATACAAGCTAGCCAACAGTCAAGGCGAGGTCTACAGCAACGCTTGGAACATCCGACAGCTACGTCGCTTCTACCCTTAAGATGCTTTCAAGTCGTTTGTACACCTCGTTCACACACAAAGTCTAACCATCAAGGAAGGGTCAGCCTTGCCTCGGCAAAGCCCGACCCTCCGTCGAGGGCTAGAAGGGGGAACCCCCTCCGCGTCAAAATTTTCCTCGGAAAAGATCTTTTCTGCCAGAACGTCTTTCGTGCTTTTCGACTACTTCGAAAGTGGGATCCTGAAAACGACGGAGTACACGTAAGCAGCCAAGGCTGACCGAGCCGAGGGACTCCTACGCCTCCGGGATACGAATACCTCACTCATCACCTTCTGCGATAAGTAACTCACGCTCGGATAAGCGATTCCGCGGACCGAACAAGTCTTCACGCTCGAAAACTCTTCTGCCAAAACGATTTTTCGTGCCTTCTCGACTATATCGATAGCAGAATCCTACGGACGAGTAAGAGTACACGTAAGCGGCAAGGCCGACCGAGCCGAGGGACTCCTACGCCTCCTGGATACGGATACCTCACTCATCACCTTCTGTTAAAAGTAACTCTCGCTCGGACAAACAATTCTGTTACCGACAAATAAGTCCAGATACTCGAAACAAGAGGAAAAGAAACGCAGCTTTACAACACGACGATAGTATGTTTGGGCCTCGGCGGCCGTAGAAAACATACGCACACTACAAGACGAACTGATCCTGCAGGCTCAGACGTCGACGTAAGGGGAGCAGGAGCACCCTCGGCGTCAACTCCACCTTCGGCGAAGTCCGACCGAGCCTCAGACGGCAACGCGGTCGGGGGATCTCCACTCCGAAAGACGACGTCAGCACCGCGCCCGGGCCATCGCCGCCAGGGTCTTCTCCAGGAATCCAGCCCGAGCAGACGGCTCGGCCGGCCGCCCCGAAGCCTCAGCCAGTTGTCCCCCGAGGACACCAGCCCGGCTCGTGGCTTCGGCAACTCGACTCCGGCGTCGATCCCGCCAGTGGACGGCCCGGCTAGGCTCTGGCCGACGAAGTCTTCTTTTCGAGCCAACTCTGCCTCTGTCCATGCTAACACCGCTGCCTCCGGCTTCGGCTCATCGAAGAGCGGCCGAGGGTTCCCTTAACCAAGCAAGAGAAGCCTCGGGCGGCAAGGCCGACCGAGCCGAGGGACTCCTATGCCCCCAGGATACGGATACCTCACTCGTCACCTTCGCATGAGGCAACTCACACTTGGTTAAGCGGTTCAGTTAGCTGACAGGCGAGTCCTAGTGCTTGAAATGTGGAAAAAACACGGCTCCGTGCCAAAAATACATACATGTTCAGGCCCCGACAGCCACAATGAACAGACACCGGCACTCAAGGTGCCATTACAAACGGAACTCCGGTTCCACCTCCGCAGGTACGAACAACCCCCCACGATTGGAGGGCCTGCGGAGCAACAGAAGGCCGACGGATGGCTCGCCGCCGCCCAAAGAGCAGCAGCGACAAAGACTTCTGCTCCGAGCGGCCGAACAGCAACAGCGATGACCTCAGGGCGGATGCTGCTGCCACAAGGCCCTCGCCCACGTCCCCACTCGAGGGGCGAGGACAAGCAGAATGTCGTAGAGTTGGAGGTCAGTCCGCGGGCGGCACCGACTATCTCGTCGACGGATAAACCTCTTCTGGCTGCCTCGGCGGGAGGTGGCACCGAAAGCGGCGCCGAAGCCGCTCGGGCCGGAGAGCCAGACACGCGGCAGCTGCCAACGCCACGAACGGCGAATGCCCTTCCCCCGATCACTGAGGGAAGGAGTGGGCCGTTGCCCGCGCGGAGACAGGCCCCAACTCGGCGCACTCCCCTCCCCAGCACTGATGATGAACATCCTTGAAGCTGAGGGAGGGGCGAAGGCCGCAGCCCGGCTTGCTTCTCCCCACCCTGGAACTGGTGGTCACCGTCTTGGGTGACCACCGGTGAGGGGATGCGGCCGGGCTGCCTGATGAAAATCCTTGAAGCCGAACGATGGCTGAAAGGTACCAACTTCTGCGAAGTTGCGTTCCTCCAACGACGACAAGGCGGAAGAACCGCGGGCGCCCCCCATCCAGGGGCTCGGAAGGTAAAAAAAACGCGATGCATGAGTGGAGCGCAAAGACATGGTTGCCTTTCAAGGGGGTCACCCTCCTTTTAAAGGCAACTCTCCCCACTTGCGTCCTCAGCTGTCGCAGGCTGAGTCTTCTCCAACACGCTCCAAGGTCCTCCCCCTACGACACGGGGGCTGGGTCCCACGCATCGTGCAAGCTGGCCTAGGACAGAAGGAGCCAAAACCACCACGCGCGATGCGCGCAACTGTCCAACGGTTACGAGCATTCCTCCACTTTCGCCTAGACCAGCGGGTGAAAGGGCGGACCGCCATGCAGGAGGCATGCAACCGCACCAAGGGGGCGCACCCTTTCGACTTCGACGCGTCCAGCATGGAGGCCCAGGCCCACACGTCATGTAACCGGCGCGCCGGTTGCTACGTGCAAGAAACTGCACCGCCACTTGCGCCAGTACCGCGCCCTCTCGACTGCGGAACCGGTACCGCGACTCGAGGCGACCTTGCGCATGACCCGACAGTGCCAACTGAGCACACCGGTCACGGGTCAGTCAGCCGCGGGAGAAGGCGCGACGGTCGATACGGCCAAAAATGGGCCAGCAGTAATGGCGGTGGCAGGCAGGCGGAAGCAGCGGTCAAGTCGTCAGCCAAACTCACGTCCCCTCCTGGGACAACGAGAGAACCCTCTCCCACGGCGTGAAGACGACGCGCCCGTGTTCCGTTCCTCGAACGGCTCACGCATGCGCAACGGCTGCCCCGCGAACCACTCGTCCCATCGCATTAACTCTACGGCAGGACAGGCGGCACCTTTGGCATGCGAAGCAGGCGACACTTCGCTTCCGCCATAATGACTGCGTCAAAAAAAGGTGCGCCACGTCGTTCGATTTCATATCCTTTCCCTTTTCCTCTTTCTCTCTCTTACAACAGGGACCAGGAAAGGGGATACCCTGAAAGGGATCCTTCTCCATGAAGGAAATGGGCCCCGAGCCCCCCTACTGATTAGAGGTTCGAAGGCTGGCCCCTCGGAAGGGTTCAACAGCCGCCTCAGAGCACTCGAGCTCCGCGCCCACTACTGGTCAGAGGTTCGAAGACTGGCCCCTCGGAAGGGTTCAACGGCCGCATCAGGCCACTTGGGCTCCGCGCCCACTACTGATCAGGGGTTCGTAGGCTGGCCCCCAAAGGGTTCGACAGCCACCTCAGACGTAGAGCGAGGGATGACCCTGGGTACGTTCGATACATAACCAAGGCTCAGGCTACACTCCCGAGGTACCCTAGGACATTTCCGAGACCAACGGGAACGATTTTGTAACGGAATCCCACCAGAGGGAGGCATCGAGCCCTCGGACCCCGTCAAAAGGGGACCGGGTCCGGCAAATCACCTGCAGGTACTTTTGGAGCGCGCCTCCGGGCCACTAGCCGACCCCTAACGAATGGGGCACAGGCGTCCACTCGGATTACCCGTTAGCAACTCACTGGAGACACCATGTTCGACGCCCTCCGAGGGCAACATGGCGCTTTCCCCCCTCCTCCTTGCGGAAAGGTGACGCACGGGCGTATGTAAAAAAGTCGAGTCTGTCCTTGACCGTCCTCTCGCTCTGTGCGGAGGCTCAGGGGCTGCTCTCGCAAACCCGGCTCCGGCCAAACCGTTGACAACGTCAACATACCAGCCCGAGAACTTGGGACTCGACAGTGCACCCGGGCTACGGCCAGTTCGCATGAGGGAACAACCAGACCGGCCGAAGCATTACGAAACGCGCTAAGACCTCGAAGGAGTCAAACCACTCCTCCGAGGCCTCGGGGGCTACACCCGGCGGGTGCGCTCGCGCGCACCCACCGAAACGAAATGCAACCGAGAAAGGCCGGTCCCCTTGCAAAAAAGTGCGACAAAAGCCTCCAAGCGAGTATTAACACTCCCTTCGAGGCTCGAGGGCTACTGTCGGGGACCATAATTAGGGGTACCCCCAAGACTCCTAATCTCAGCTGGTAACCCCCATCAGCACAAAGCTGCAAAGGCCTGATGGGTGCGATTAAGTCAAGGCTCGATCCACTCAAGGGACACGATCTCGCCTCGCCCGAGCCCAGCCTCGGGCAAGGGCAGCCGACCCCGGAGGATTCATGTCTCGCCCGAGGGCCCCCTCAAGCAACGGACACACCTTCGGCTCGCCCGAGGCCCTGTCTTCGCCAAGAACCAACCTTGGCCAGATCGCCACACCAACCGATCATATCGTAGAAGCATTTAGTGCAAGGATGGCCTGACAGCTTATCCTGACGTGCGCCCCTCAGTCGACAGAGCCGAAGTGACCCCAGTCACTTCGCCGCTCCACTGACCGGCCTGACAAGAGGACAGCGCCGCCTGCGTCGCTCCGACTGCTGTGCCGCTCGACAGAGTGAGGCTGACAGAAGTCAAGTCCGGCTCCGGGTGCCATAGGAAGCTCCGACTCGCCCGACCCCAGGGCTTGGCCCCCGTCTCGGCCTCGGACGACGAACTCCGCCTCGCCCGACCCAGGGCTTGGACTCGGCCTCGGTTCCGGAAGACGACAAACTCCGCCTCGCTCGACCCCAGGGCTCGGCCTCAGCCTTGTCCTCAGACGATGGTCTCTGCCTCGCCCGACCCGGGGCTCGGACTCGACCTCGACCTCGGAAGACAGACTCGACCTCGACCTCGGAGGAGCCACCGCCTCGCCCGACCCAGGGCTCGGGCCGACCACGTCATAGGGGGGGCCATCATTACCCTACCCCTAGCTAGCTCAGGCTACGGGGAACAAGACCGGCGTCCCATCTGGCTCGCCCCGGTAAACAAATAATGATGGCGCCTCGCGTGCTCCATGACGACGGCGGCTCTCAGCCCCTTACGGAAGCAAGGAGACGTCAGCAAGGACTCGACAGCCCCGACAGTTGTCCTTCCGCAAGGCTCCAGCGCTCCTCCGACGGCCACGACATCACATGAACAGGGTGCCAAAACCTCTCCGGCTGCCACGACGGCATGTACTTAGGACACTAGCTCCTCTCTGCTAGACACGTTAGCACACTGCTACATCTCCTATTGTACACCTGGGCCCTCTCCTTACGCCTATAAAAGGAAGGCCCAGGGCACTCGTACGGGGGGGGGGGGGGGGGGGGGGGGTTGGCCGCGCGGAGAGGACGGGATGGCGTGTGCAAGCCTCTCGCTCCCTCCCACGCGGACGCTTGTAACCCCCTACTGCAAGCGCACCCGACCTAGGCGCAGGACAAACACGAAGGCCGCGAGTTTCCCCTTTACGCCTGTCTCCTTGTTTCCCCCCTCCGTGCTCCGTCTCGCGCCGACCCATCTGGGCTGGGACACGCGGCGACAATTTACTCGTCGGTCCAGGGACCCCCCAGGGTCGAAACGCCGACAAGGATGCAAAGGGACAAAGATAATAATTGTCACATATAAATGTTCTATCATTATTATTATCTTTATCGAGCATAAATAGACATTGTCAAATGTTTGTATTACAATTGTACCTTCGACTTGCCAGAAGGTGGGAGAGCAAGGATGATGTGAGAGAAAGATTACAATCCAGCGTGAACAGTATGGTGCTACTGTTCATCTATTTATAGGCACGGGGCACAACCCAGACAAAATTACATTCATGCCCTTGACATTTACTCGTGATTATAATACAAATTATCACAGACTAAGTGGTCTTTTCCCCCTTTGAGTCGGTGTCATCCTTGGTCTTCGTCACCATATCAAGCCAAAGCTTTCGGGCAATAGCTTCGACGCTTACTCCTATCACCTTCGGGTTGCTCCTTTACACCACGTGTACTTTTGCCATTAGAGAAGGTCATTTATCCGGGAGCCGAAACCTCCTGTAATAATCTATATCATACTGAAAACATATGGTTAGTCACGTTTTTTAGGACCTTCGGAAGAGGAAGGCCCCCAACAGATGGTATCTTCATGCATAGATATGCTGGATGAAGTATTGCTTCAAAGGCATTTAATGTCCCTTGACCAATAATTGCATTGTAGGGATATTCCATATCAATAATGTCAAAAACAACTTGCTTTGTCCTTGTGTTATGAACATAACCGAAGGTGATTGGCATTGTTATCCTCTCAAGTGCCACTATCTGCCATCCTCCAAAGCCACACAAGGGGTGTGTTGCATCATATATCTTATCATCCTGCTCCTGCATCTGCCTGAAAGCTTTTGCAAAGATGATATATGTTGCACTGCCTGTGTCTAAAAGGACGTTGTGCACCAGGAACCCCTTGATGACACAAGATATGACCATTTCATCATTATGAGGGTAGTCCTTGAGCTGAAGGTCTTCCTGGGAGAAGGTGATTGGTACATGAGACCACTTAGACTTGATGAAGGGTCCCTGCACTCCAACATGTTGTACCCTTCTTTGTGCCTCCTTCTTCTGCTTCTTATTAGCTGGTTCAAACTTGAATGGCCTATGGTTGGGAGCACCAGCTTTGTAGCCGAAGGTGCCACGGCTTGGGTTCCTTACTGAAGCCATTGTCACGGAAGTGAGTTCACCGGAGGTGGGCGCCAATATTGGTCACTTGTTCTCAAATGTTGTGAATCAAGAACAAGGCAACACAAAATTATTAAGGACCTTCGTCCTCAGAAGCATTGCCTCTTTTCGGATTTAATGATCATCGGACGAAGGTCGTGAAGGACATGCCTTCATCATTTCATGGGCAAATAAGAATACATAAAGACGAAGAATATAGTTCATTAATTCATTCACATTTATATTTCATAATATACACATGAATATTAACAGAGTTATATATTACATTGGTACCTTCGGCTTACTCGAAGATGCTGATGCGGAGTGAATACAAAAAACAGCGTGAACAGTACAGAAATACTGTTCACCTATTTATAGGCACGGGACGCAGCCCGGGTAAAAGTACATTTATGACCTTTAACATTTGTCCATAATCATAACATAAACCACTAGAGACTAGCTAGTCTTTTCCTCCTTTGTTTGGTCTAAACTAAAGCTGGTGGTAGCTTCAGCACTTGCCATTGTTGCTTTCGGACAAGACCATCTTGAGGAGCTTCAGCAGAGAAGAAGACCCCCAACAAACGTACTCGACAAATGTCCCGTTTGGCTAAGGTGGACTAGCTTTATGTGGGGTTATGGTCAAAGTAGTTGCTTTTAGTTTGTCAAGTATTTATTATTAATAGAAGCCATGTTTTAGCAATAACCAACCCGTGAATCTTTTCCTCATCGAGGAACATCATTATCATCATCGAACCAAAACCATCAATAGAATCATTGCATCTCGAACCATCTGTATCTCTAATCAAAGAGGATCTCGAGGCCGCTCAAAACCGTGAGCACGGCTGATATATCAGTTTCTTTCCCCTGTAGAGATTGCAGACTTTACCCACGATCCGTGATTCCCTTTCTGCCTAGAGAGCGCTACTCCCCATTGACCACTATCTAGGTGGCCTGGCAAGGTATCACTATGTAGCCTTTAAAAAGATTCACTAGAGGTCATAGCCGCTCGTTAGGTTTCTCCAGTTTGATAAAAACAGTACCTCTCCCCACAGAAAGGGTGACTAACAAAACCAAATCGAAAGAACCTCGACAACCAGCCTCGGTAGAGCAAGTATTGCACCCGGACCCCATTGACGTCACGATGGTGCACACCTCATGTTCCTCTAATTAATCAGCTAAGGGCTGTAGGATTACGAGGAGGCTACACTAGCGCAAAACAAAATTTTCATCCCCATAATACCAAGAACTACTGCGGTTATAGGTCATGGAATTACCACTAGACGCGCAGAGCAGCGGAAGACGTCTCGATGTAGACGAACGCGTCGAGCAGAGCCGTGTAGTCGCTGGCGTTCTTCACGTCCTCGCACGGTTCGTCCAAGTGCTCCAGATGCAGCACCTCCGAGGTATCCACACGTACAGGGAGGAAGCGCCGCGTACCGAACTGCTAGGTTCGCGACGGCGGCTTGGCGAGGGCGAGAGGCGAGCGGCGGCTGCTGGTTTGCAGGTGGCGAATTAGGTTATCTCTTAACCGCGCCCCCGCCCCTCATTATATAGGCGTTATGGTGGGCTTCTGACGCCGAGGCCCATCATTAACCCTAAAGCCCAGTCTAATTTCGGATCTAATCCGAATTAGGCTTCCTTCCCCTTAAGTGTGTGACCCTATAGGTTCACGTACAAATAGACATAGCCCGAGTACTCTTACTTGGCCCAATAATTGATAGCGGCCTCTAGCAAGACATGTCAACTCCTATGTGCACGTAAAGATCATATCAGACGAACCATTGCGACATTAAATACATGCTGTTCCCTTTGTCTCACGATACTTGGTCTGGCTCTAAGCTGACCTCTCTTTCTCGATACTGTGAATTAGAATCCTTTCAATGGTTAACTCTTAACCCTAGCATGGCCATGCATTTCTTGATCCAATCACTCGAGGGGCCCAGAGATATCTCTCTCACAAAGAGAGGGACAAATTCCATCTTGACTGACCATGCCTCATAGCATGCTTCCTGACAAACCCAAAACTACCTTTATAACTACCCAGTTACGAGATAGCGTTTGATAGTCCCTAAGTAAGTCAATTCACATCTTGAGAACATGCGACAATCTCAGGTCTAAGGATACAGTATTCATGTTGCAAGAAGAGAACTATATTACAATATCTCACGTTGGGTCGGTCCAGCCTCATGTCATACATGCGCCCACATTATTAATTTAACATCTCCATGTTCATGACTTGTGAAATGTAGTCATCAACTAATACATGTGCTAGTCATCGACTCTGACTAGGGACATCATTTAGAATAACCATATAAGTAAAGAATCTCACAAACAATTCACATAATTGCTAATCAATACAAGGTGCCTTCCATGGATATTCAATTAAGCAATATATATATCATGGATACAAAGAAATATGCTCATCTCTATGATTATCTCTAGGGCATATTTCTAACAAGGGCGTCCCATACCACCCTCATGGTTGCACTATTTTCTCGGGTGGTCTCTCAACGAACAGGTCCTTACAGAGAGGTACTCGGGAAACAACCCGAGTCCCCTTAAGTTTCACAGTTCATCTTCATAATCAAGATAACATCATCGTATCATAAATATTCTCATCATGTTTATTGATTAAAGTAAAGCAATTGCATGAAGCTAACCATTATAACCCAAAAGGTAATCAAGGAGGAGGTAAATACACAGCTAGTAAATCCTTAGGTTTTAATTATGCAACGCGGGATGGTGAATTATAAGTAAGTAGGACATAATGGGTTAGATGACACTTGCCTTCATCAAACAGATGCTCAGGGTCTTCAACTTTGTAGACTCAAAGATACTGATCACTTGGTCGCCGAAGCTTGACCATCGATTCCTCGAAGCTCGGAAACGAATCACGATCTAATCGCAACGCGAAGCGAAGACGAACAGGCATAAGCAAACAAATATATATATATATATATATATATATATATATATATATATATATATATATATATATATACATATATATAAGAACATTACACCATTGAAAGAAAACATAATAAAACATACAAAAATAGAGCTCGCTACTTTGGTCACGCGAAGAAAAGAAACGCGACAATCAGAGCTACGGTCGAGAAGTTATCGTGTTTACACTAAACAAGTATTAGTTAAAACATTTGATTCGACGTAATTATATTAATTGACATTTATGAAATATAAATTAAAACTACTTAGTTTTGACTAACTTACTATTTTAATTGTAGATGATTAAATAAATAACTAATTAACTGACATAAGTGATTATAAGCGAACGGTTTACTCTGGCGCGCGGATAACGCGCGATACGGACGAACGACACGCTGCAAGGCACGTGACACACGCGAACGGCGCGCGACAACACGTGCGAACCGCACGCGCGACACTCGCGACTGACACGTGACGACACGCACGAAACAGCACTGCGGCACGCGCATGGTACGCGCACATCACACATACAGCGCACGGGCCGATACGATATGCGAAACTAATAAATAAATAGCATAATTAATCTAAACAACTATTAATAAATAATATTTCAGTTAAAGTTAATCATGTTGGTGTCTAACTATAAATGCACAAATCGAATTTTTAAATTAGATTTTAAAATTGAAACGACGATCTAGTAGCCATCGGTCAAACAAACATTTAAGTAAATTAAATAAAATGTGCAACAGTAGAGAAAAATAGTTCTAACATGTAGATAATTTAATACGAATCTAACGCAACTAACTTGAACAGATTGAATCGGATTTAAAATGCAAAGTTATCATTGTTTTAAACTAGACTGAAATTCGTGCGTACGCAACAGGGATTATAAACAAGACTGTCATCTTCTTCCCTCTATCTTCTTCCTCTCATCCATGGGAGGGGGAGGAGGAGAGGAGGGAACTGAGCAGGGGGAGGGCCGAGGCAGGCCGCTGCAGGCTGTAATACCCTAAATAGTAAGAGTAATAATATGTACAAAAAAAGATAGATATAAAAGGTTCATGTGACCACTATTGTTGTTATTTTCATTTTTGTATATTTCAAATTATGGGATTAACCCTGACTACCAATAAACATACTAAATAAAAGAATGTGCATCATGCTGGAGTTTAGTTGTTCGTGCATTTATAAAATAGTAATATGGATAAAAAGATAATAAAGAGTTGAGAATTTGGATTTAATCCCAATAGTGCAAAATGGGGAAAAATTGGAAATAAAATAGAAAGAGAGAAATACTATACAAAACAAAATAAAAAATTATAAATAAATAAATAATTACCATACTATGTTCAAAATAAACATTTGGAAATGAAGACAAATTTGTCACCAAGATTTGGGTTTAAATTGGAATTTAAGTTTGAATTTGAAATGGATAGGAAAAATAAAATGGAAAAGAAAAAGGAAGAGTGTGATTGTGCCTTGGACCGTATCGGCACCTGGCGGCCCACCTAGCCCACTCCCGTGCAGCCACATGAATAACTGGCGCCGACACCTGGGCCCCGCCCGTCAGTCAGCGCATGTGCTCCGCTCATAATCTGGCATCGACATGCGGCTCCCCCTGGCCAGCCACTCCTCTCTTGCGCTCGCTTCTTTCCATTCACTAGCACGTGGACCCCCCATGTCAGCTCCACCCTCAACAGATTCTCCGAGCATGGCGCCATGTGCAATCCTCGCGTGAATCCGTTGATGCGTCGGCCACGTCGCGCCCATATAGGGACCCACGACCCTCGGGTTTGCCTCTCCCTCCTCTTCTTCCTACCTTCGCGACCACCACCACAGCATAGAGGGATTGGGGAGTGAAGCCGAGGGAAAGGGAAGAAGAGCTCAGCAGCTGCCGGATCCCACATTGTTCACCGGGAAGGGCTCAAGGGCGCGTCTCGGTTGGTCTTCGGGTCGCGCTGAAGTCGACCACAACCCGTAATAGCGGCGTGGGTGGCGGTGGTCTCCGGAATTTCTCGTCGCACTTCCTCCTCCGCCGCGGACGTGCGCCTCACCAGTGGTTAGATCAATTGTGCGTTCGGTTCACGGTATGAGTCACACATCTGAGTTCGTTACGCCCTTTGCATTGTGTGGGTTCTCTCGGGTTCGGATCAGGGCACCACTGAGGCGTGTCTGCTGTACGCCGACGATGGTCCACCGCAAGCGCGGGGCGGCGCCGCCTCGGGCAGACCCTGGGCTAGCCAGCGGATTAGCACCGTCGATCACGGAGCGTGTGGTTTAGATTAGAAGCCGAGCATACCCCTTCGTTGAGTGCATCTCGGTGGTCAGATCATAATCGGATGGCCTAGATCAAATACATCAGTAACGTTTCGCTCGGGATCGTAGGGTTATGTGAGGATCGCGCTTCATTAAATCCGATCAATTGGATCAAATCCAACGGCTAAAATCAAGAGATACCCCTTCGCTGTCCACACTTTGCAGAAAAGCCCTTATGGATTTTAGAAATGAACCCGCCGTCCACTGTAATAGTAACCTGTGTCTAGGGTATTTTTGCGCTATAAACCCTGCGCTTCTCGGGATTTGACGCGCAGTCCAGAAAATAGTAAAAACAGAGAATTAATATTATAAATTGATTTTTAATACAAAAATAATTCCAGAAACTTGTATAATTCATATTAAATTCATTTTAACTCCAAATTGGTTCATTCTAGAGACATTAATTTTGTTTTAATATTGTTTATCACTTAGTAAATTTGTTTAGCCATGAAACTTGAACTAAAATTATTCACATGAGTTATGCTATTCCAAGTACTTAATAACTTCAGAAATTCATAACTAAATAAATATAACTCTAAATTTAGTGGTTCTTGTTCCTATGTTCTTGTTACGCAGCGTAGACATGTATTCTGTTCTATTGTTTGGTGTTTTGTTAATTTTGGCTATACTATGTATGTTTGTATTGATGCGAGTAGACGAGCAAGCTACTGAGGATCTGGGGTTTAGCAGGAGGAGACTGCTGAGCAGGAGCTCGTTGAAGGCAAGTTGTTCCCTTAATCACTTCTTTTTACCCAGTCATGTTCTTATTAATCATAATGATCTGCAAAGGTTAGTTTTGATGGGTCCCTTTTAGGTTACCCTAGTTTAATTATCTTTATACCTTGACTCCACTGAACTTTTTGGGTAGTACTTGTTATTGCTTTATGTGGTTTTGGGTATGGAGATACATTATTCATGATCACTCTTTTATTATTAGTTTATTATTACTGTTCATGTTAAGGTCATTATGTTAATTGGAACATGGAGCGACCACCCGGGAAAATAGTGCTACCACAAGGGTGGTATGGGACACCCTTGGCTGACTAATTAGGAAAGCTTGTGGAGGACTACCTTACCCAAAAGGGGCAAGGGCAGTAGGGGAGTGGTCAGTGTAGGGAGGTCCTTGGGTTGATTTTGATGCGATGGCGGTCAGGCGAGGGATCCCTGCATTGGAGCTTCCTATAAACTGTAGCGGGTTTTCTGAAGCTAGTGGAACTTTGTAAAGGCCTCGAAGTGTTACCCTGCCTCACCTCCTCGGTAGAGGTATATGGGATTGGACTTCTCTTCGCAGATGGGTAATATGACTTGTGGGTAAAGATGCGCAACCTCTATAGAGTGTAAAACTGGTATACTAGCCGTGCTCACTGTCATGAGCAGCTCGGACCCTCACATGATTAACTTATGGAATTAAATTCAATTTGTCATTTGCATCGCATTGGGATTATTTTATTATTACTTTTATTTATTATTACTATGGTTTGGTATTTACTCACACTTAGTAACTGCTAATAAAATTTTGACCAACCTATAAAAGCAATGCTCAACTTCAACCTTTATTTTGTTGATCAGCCTTACACTTCACATGAACTCCCACCTTTGGTGAGTTCATGCACATTATTTCCCACAACTTGTTGAGCTATGCACGTATGTGAGCTCACCCTTGCTATCTCACACACCCCCCACAGGAGAAGAACAGGTGGTTCAAGAGGAGCCACCCAACGAGGAGTACGACTTTATCTAGGTGGCGTCTCCCATTCAGCTTTGTGGCGCTA
This sequence comes from Zea luxurians, assembly GCA_029449295.1. Classification (NCBI taxonomy): domain Eukaryota; kingdom Viridiplantae; phylum Streptophyta; class Magnoliopsida; order Poales; family Poaceae; genus Zea; species Zea luxurians. The sequence continues at coordinate 1,600,000 of JAOPSE010000005.1, read as the reverse complement.
GGAAAATAAGATTTAGTTCGTTTTATATTTATCATCTATTTTGTAAGACTTCCGCTATGTAATAAATACATTTATGATATTTATGACATTTATCTCTATGCACTCTATAATTATATGTGTTGTTCTTCCTTGGCGAACATATGAGATGCACACGGCTTTATCCCTTAAAACCGGGTGTGACAGAAGTGGTATCGGAGGAAATGTTGACTGTAGGACGAAACCTAGATAGAAATGGACAATACCCTTACCTACTTACCTTACTCTGATTGTTTCTATACTCATCTTGATCCTCTCTCACCTTCTACTGTTCTACTCTAATTACTCTTACCTTTTCTATTCTAAGACAAGGAGGATTTCACACTTTGGAATCCTACATTTATGACCCCTAAAGAGATAGGAGACCCAAGACAAAAATTAAAAAATATATATTTTCTCTATGTAAAATGTTGGTTGATTGTTCTGATGATTATGCCTGATTTGCTTCTTTGATTGATTGAAATAGTATAGTTGGGCATTTTAGCATGTACCACCATAAGGTAATGTATTAGCTTTAGTAGGTGACACACTTAGCTAATAAATCCCCCAAAGTAACATGCCTCATAATTACTCGCCTTACCATATGTTTCTAACTCGGATGGTCAATACCAGGAAGGGTGGTGGAATTGATATACCCCCCAATAGACACAGTCGGAGGATATATAGACAACCACAACAACAAGAAGAAGAGATGAATCCTCCCAATCCTCCAATAGCCGGAGCTGACCCAACTGTTGCAGCCCAGATGTGGATAATGCAACAAATGGCTGATACTATGGCGGATATGCACGTGCAGATGGGGCAGAAACGCCAAAAGAGGGAGGAGATGTGCCAGGAGAGGAGGGTGCAACAACAGCAGCAAGTCCCATTGCCACCACCGCCACCACCACTTCCACCCCGGGACAAGCACCGGGAATTTATGAGCCACAAGCCGCCTACCTTCGCCAGCTCTCTAGATCCTCTCCATGCCGATGATTGGTTGGATCAGTAGAGAAAATGCTAAACATTGCTCAATGCTCTGACCGGGAGAAGGTTCTCTATGCTTCTGGTCGTCTGACTGGTCCTGCTGCTAACTGGTGGGATTCTTATGTTGCTGCCCATGATGCTGCTGATACTATTACTTGGGCTGAATTCACCACTCAATTCAGAAACTACCACATTCCTGCTGGGTTGATGAAGATTAAAAAGAAGGAATTTCTGTCATTGAAGCAAGGCAACATGTCTGTCAGCGAGTACCACGACAAATTCATTCAGCTGTCAAGATATGCTCCTAATGAGGTGGCTGATGATGAAATAAAGCAAGAGCACTTCACAGAAGGACTCAATGGGCCACTACAGTACGCAATGGTTGCTCACACGTTCCATCATTTTAGAGGCTGCTTGATAAAGCTCTAGCTATTGAACACAAGCATGTTCAACTGGGAGATCTGAAGAGGAAGGCCATTGCCAAGGGGCAGGGTAGCAGCAGTATTCGCCCTCAATACGTGCCGCCCCAGGGTACAGCAGCTCATCTAGGAGGAGGACCACGTCCAGCTCAGTATGCTCCGCAGGGGACTCCACAGATGCCCCACACTCGTCAGGTTGGCCTTAGTGGAACCCCGGCGAGGCCTACAGGACAGAAGACAGGCCCTACATGCTTCACGTGTAGTCAGATTGGGCAATATGCTAATGCTTGTCCGGTGGGGAATTCTAGTGCACCAGCTCAGAACAAGCAACAGACTCCTGGCAAGGGATTCTCTATTGCCAGGGTTAATCAAGTCAGCACTGATGCTACTGCTGAAGGGGCTGACATCGCACTTGGTATGTTTTATATTAATGCAATTCCTGCAACAATATTATTTGATTCTGGTGCTACACATTCATTCATGTCAGCTCGATATGCCAACACAAATGAGTTTCCACTGAAAAATATGAAAACACCAATGTTAGTAATTACACCTAAAGGGTCTGTTGAGGCAAATTACATGACACATAGATTGACGTTGACAATTATGGGAAGAGAATTCTGGGCTACCCCTATAATATTAGGAGAAAGCAGTATAGATCTGATCCTTGGTATGTCATGGTTAAGAAAGGCAAAGACCGTTATACAATGAAGTAGGGGTACTGTAGAACTCACCAGCCCTAAAGGAGAAAGATTTGAAGTTGAAATTACAATAACTACCTCTACCAGACGTGCGGTATTCTTATTAGATGGGAAGTTTGTTGGTGACAACATCCGTGTGGTTAGGGATTTTCCAGATGTCTTTCTAGAGGAGTTACCAGGGATGCCACCAGAGTGGGAAGTCGAGTTTGTCATTGATCTATTACCTGGTACTGCTCCCATTTCAAAAAGGCCATATAGGATGTCACTGGAAGAGTTAAAAGAACTTAAGACACAGTTAACAGAGTTGCAGGAGGCAGGGTACATTCGTCTAAGTTCCTCACCTTGGGGGCACCGGTACTGTTTGTACAGAAGAAGGATGGTTCGCAACGGATGTGTGTGGACTATAGATCACTTAATGATGTCACCATTAAGAACAAGTACCCGTTACCTCGTATTGATGACTTATTTGATCAGATGAGAGGTGCTAGGGTGTTTTCTAAGATTGACCTCAGGTCGGGCTACCATCAAATGAAGATTAGGCCATCTGATATTCCCAAGACAGCTTCCTCAACCTGATATGGTTTATTTCACAGTCATGTCGTTTGGCTTAACCAATGCACCAGCCTACTTCATGAATTTGATGAACAAGGTGTTCATGGAGTATCTCGATAAATTTGTCGTGCTATTCATCGATGACATTCTTATTTATTCCAAAAATGGTAGTGATCATGAGGAACATTTACATATGGTGCTACAGAAGTTAAGGGATAATCAGCTTTATGCCAAATTTACCAAGTGTGATTTCTGGCTTGATGAAGTACATTTTCTCGAGCATATCATCTCCAAAGGAGGAATTTCTGTGGATCCGACAAAAGTAACAGTGATATTTGATTGGAAGATACCCAGTACAGTCTCGGAGGTCCGGAGTTTCCTGGGACTCGCAGGCTATTACCGGCGATTCATTGAAGGGTTCTCCAAGATTGTGAAGCCTATGACCTCATTGTTAGAAAAGGGCAAGGAGTTTAAGTGGACTGAGTAATGCTAAGATAGTTTCGACCAATTGAGATCTAAATTGGTGGCAACCCTAGTGCTGATTATGCCAGATCTACAGAAGAATTTTGATATATATTGTGATGCAAGTCGCCAAGGCCTAGGATGTGTGCTTATGCAAGAAGGACATGTCATCGCCTACGCGTCATCGCCAGTTGCGGAAACATGAGTTGAATTACCCTACTCATGACTTAGAACTCGCAGCCGTTGTGCATGCTCTCAAGATTTGGAGACACTATATTATGGGAACCAAGTGCCAAGTCTACATCGATCACAAGAGCTTAAAATACATCTTCACTTAGAAGGATCTCAACCTTAGGCAACGCCGATGGTTGGAGCTCATCAAGGATTATGACTTGGAAATTCACTATCATCCGGGCAAAGCGAATTTGGTTGCGGATGCCTTGAGTCGGAAGGAGCATGTCCATGCAACTATTGTGACCCAGTTATCCGATGAGTTAATAGAAGATTTTGAGAGGCTCAATCTAGGAATAGTTGCTCATACTAAAGGAATTACCATAGAAGTGGAACCTACCTTAGAGCAAGAAATACGAAAGGGTCAGATCGGTGATGCCAAAATTCAGGAGATCAAAGATCTGAAAACTGAAAGTAGAGGCCCGGATTTCATGGAGGATGAGCAGGGCACAATATGGTTCAAGAACCGGATTTGTGTTCCTGATATCGACAGTCTTCGTGAAACCATATTGAAGGAGGAACATGACTCAGTTGTTCCATCCACCCTGGTAGTACCAAGATGTACCAGGACTTGAAGCAGAAGTATTGGTGGTATGGACTAAAGAAGGATGTTGCTTCACATGTAGCACTATGTGGTGTTTGCCAGAGGGTGAAAGCGAAACATCAAAGACCTGCTGGTTTGCTACACCCGCTTAAGATACCTGAGTGGAAATGGGAAGAGATTGGCATGGACTTCATTGTGGGTCTACCCCGCACATCTACTATGTATGACTCTATATGGGTGATTGTGGATCGGCTAACTAAAGTAGCCCACTTTATTCCAGTGAAGACCACGTATTCAGGAGCCAAACTAGCGGAGTTGTATATGGCAAGGATTGTATGCCTACATGGTGTGCCTAAGAAGACTGTGTCAGACCGGGGATCACAATTTACTTCTCGGTATTGGCAGAAGTTGCACGAGTGCTTGTATACCAGATTGAATTTTAGTTCGGCCTACCATCCTCAAATTGATGGGCAGACCGAGAGGACCAACCAAGTACTAGAGGATATGTTAAGAGCTTGTGCTCTTAAACATGGTGGTAGTTGGGATAAGAGTTTGCCCTATGAGGAGTTCTCTTACAATAAAAGTTACCAAGCTAGTTTGAAGATGTCCCCATTTGAGGCTTTGTATGGCAAAAAATGCAGAACTCCACTGTATTGGGACCAAACTGGTGAAAGGCAGTTCTTTGGACCAGAGATTATACAAGAGGCAGAAAAACAAGTCCATCAAATAAGGGAGAATTTGAGAACTGCACAGTCAAGGCAGAAAAGCTATGCGGATACTCGGAGAAGATTATTAGAGTTTAAGGAGGGTGATCACGTATATTTGAAGGTCACCAATCCGGGGTATGAGAAGATTCAAAGTTAAAGGGAAGTTGTCTCCTCGCTTTATTGGACCCTTCTTAATCCTAAAGCGAGTGGGAGAGGTTGCCTACCAACTGAAATTATCTGATCATCTTGCGGATGTACATGATGTCTTCCATGTATCACAATTGAAGAAGTGTCTCAGGGTACCCGAAAAGCAGCTATCTATGGAGGATCTTAGCGTCCAAGATGATTTGACTTATACTGAATATCCTATCAAGATTCTTGATACCTTGACCCGTGTCACAAGGTGTAAAGTGATAAAAAATGTGCAAAGTACAATGGAACCATCATGGAGAAGATGAGGCTACATGGGAAAGAGAAGAAGAACTACAAATAGATTTTCCCCACCTCTTTCATAGTGCTTCCTAAATGTCGAGGTCGAGATTTTTGTAAGGGGGGTAGGATTTGCAATACCCAAATAGTAAGAGTAATGAAATGTACAAGAAAAGAGAGATATAAAAGGTTCATGTGACCACTAGTGTTGTTATTTTCATTTTTGTATATTTCAAATCATGGGATTAACCCTGACTACCAATAAACATACTAAATAAAAGAATGTGCATCATGCTGGAGTTTAGTTGTTTGTGCATTTAATAAAATAGTAATATGGATAAAAAGATAATAAAGAATTGAGAATTTGGATTTAATCCCAAAAGTCCAAAATGGGGAAAAAATTGGAAATAAAATAAGAAAGAGAGAAATATTATACAAAACAAAATAAAAATTATAAATAAATAAATAATTACCATACTATGTTCAAAATAAACATTTTAAAATGAAGACAAATTTGTCACCAAGATTTGGGCTTAAATTGGAATTTAAGTTTGAATTTGAAATGGATAGGAAAAATAAAATGGAAAAGAAAAAGGAAGAGTGTGACTGTGCCTTGGGCCGAATCTGCACATGGCGGCCCACCTAGCCCACTCTCGCGCAACCACATGAATAACTGGCGCTGACACCTGGGCCCTGCCCGTCAATCAACGCATGCGCTCCGCTCATAATCTGGCGCCGACATGTGGGTCCCCCTGGCCAGCCACTCCTTTCTTGCGCTCGCTTCTTTCCATTCACTGGCACGTGGACCCCTCCATGTCAGCTCCGCCCTCAACAGATTCTCCAAGCATGGCGGCATGCGCAATCCTCACGCGAATCCGTTGATGCGTCGGCCACGTCGCGCCCATATAGGGAGCCACAACCCCCGGGTTCGCCTCTCCCTCCTCTTCTTCCTACCTTCGCGACCACCACCACAGCAGAGAGGGGTTGGGGAGCGAAGCCGACAGAAAGGGAAGAAGAGCTCCACCACGGTTGGATCCCACGTTGTTCACCGGGAAGGGCTCAAGGGCGTGTCTCGGGTGGTCGTCGGGTTGCGCTGAAGTCGACCACAACGTGTAATTGCGGCATGGGTGGCGGTGGTCTCCGGAATTTCTCGCCGCACTTCCTCCTCCGCCGCGGACGCGCGCCTCATCGTGGTTGGATCGACTGCGCGCTCGGTTCACGGTATGAGTCACGCACCTGAGTTCGTTTCGCCCTCTGCATTGTGTGGGTTCTCTTGGGTTCGGATTAGGGCACCACTGAGGCGTATCTGCTGTGCGCCGGTGATGGTCCGCTGTGGGCGTGAGGCGGCGCCGCCTCGGGCAGACCCTAGGCTGGCCAGCGGATTGGCACCGTCGATCACGGAGTGGGCGGTTTAGATTAGAAGCCGAGCCTACCCCTTCGCTGAGTGCATCTCGGCGGTCAGGTCATAATCAGATGGCCTAGATCTAATACAATGGTAACGTTTCGCTCGGGTGAATACCAGCCGTTGATCGCCGATCGTAGGGTTATGTGAGGATCGTGCATCATTAAATCCGATCCATCGGATAGAATCCAACGGCTAAAATCAAGAGATACCCCTTCGCTATCCACACTTTGCAGAAATGCCCTTATGGATTTTAGAAATGAACCCGCCGTCCACCGTAATAGTAACCTGTGTCTAGGGTATTTTTGCGCTATAAACCATGCGCTTCTCGGGATTTGACGCGCAGAAAATAGTAATAACAAAGAATTAATATTAGAAATTGATTTTTATACAAAAATAATTCCAGAAACTTGTATAATTCATATTAAATTCATTTTAACTCCAAATTGGTTCATTCTAGAGACATTAATATTGTTTATCACTTAGTAAATTTGTTTAGCCATGAAACTTGAACTAAAATTATTCACATGAGTTATGCTATTCCAAGTACTTAATAACTTCAGAAATTCATAACTAAATAAATATAACTCCAATTTTAGTGGTTCTTGTTCCTATGATCTCGTTACGCAGCATAGAATATTATCATGTATTTTGTTCTATTGTTTGGTGTGTGGTTAATTTTAGCTATACTATGTATGTTTGTATTGATGCGAGTAGACGAGCAAGCTACTAAGTATCCGGGGGTTCAGCAGGAGGAGATTGCTGAGCAGGAGCTCGTTGAAGGCAAGTTTGCCCTTGATCACTTCTTTTTACCCAGTCATGTTCTTATTAATCATAATGACTGCATAGGTTAATTTTGATGGGACCCTTTTATGTTACCGAAGTTTGATTATCTTTATACCTTGACTCCACTGAACTTTTTGGGTAGTACATGCTATTGCTTTATGTGGTTTTGGTTATGGAGATACATTATTCATGATCACTATTTTATTATCAGTTTATTATTACTGTTCATGTTAAGATCATTATGTTAATTGGAACATGGAGCGACCACCCGGAAAAACAGTGCTACTACAAGGGTGGTATGGACACCCTTGGCTGAGTAATTAGGAAAGATAGTGGAGGACTACCTTACTCGAAAGGGGCAAGGGCAGTAGGGAGTGGTTAGTGTAGGGAGGTCATTGGGTTTGTTTTGCTGCGATTGCGGTCAGGCGAGGGATCCCTGCATTGGAGCTTCTTATAAACTGTAGCGGCTTTTCTGAAGCTAGTGGAACTTTGTAAAGGCATCGTAATGTTACCCTGCCTCACCTCCTCGGTAGAAGTGTATGGGATTGTCCTTCTCTTGGCAGATGGGTAACATGACTTATGGGTAAAGATGCGCAACCTCTGCATAGTGTAAAACTGGTATATTAGCCGTGCTCACGGTCATGAGCAGCTCAGACTCTCACATGATTAACTTATGGAATTAAATTCAATTTGTCATTTGCATCGCATTGAGATTATTTTATTATTACTTTTATTTATTATTACTGGTATTTACTTACACTTAGTAACTGCTAATAAAACTTTGACCAACTTATAAAAGTAATGCTCAGCTTTAACATTTATTTTGTTGATCAGCCTTACACTTCACATGAACTCTCAGCTTTGGTGAATTCATGCACATTATTCCCCACAACTTGTTGAGCTATGAACGTATGTGAGCTCACCCTTACTGTCTCACACACCCCCACAGGAGAAGAACATGTTGTTCAAGAGGAGCCGCCCAACGAGGAGTACGACTTAATCTAGGAGGCGTCTCTCAGTCAGCTTTGTGGTGCCAGGAAAATAAGATTTAGTTCGTTTTATATTTATCATTTATTTTGTAGACTTCCGCTATATAATAAGTACATTTATCTCTATGCACTCTGTAATTATATGTGTTGTTCTTCCTTGGTGCACATATGAGATGCACCTGGCTTTATCCCTTAAAACCGGGTGTGACACGGGCGCGGCCATGCGTGGCGCGCGCGCCGGTTGCCGCCAGGGAAGGGAGAGGGGCCGCAGGGGAGGGGGGATTCAGAGGGGGAGCGGTGCTGCCGCCGGGGAAGGGCATTGGAGGGGAGGGAGCCACTGCACAGATGGAAAAAGGAAGAAACGATAAAACCCTAGGTGCAACAATGGAGGTTTCTCACCGGGGATGAAGACCCTCGTCGGAGCCGAGGAGAAATCCGTCGATTGACGGAGATTCGGGGGGTTCGATCGACAAACCAGACGCACCGAGATGAAGCCCTCGACGAGGCGAACGCAGTGATACACTCGAATTTTGTAGACGATGCAAATATTGGGATTAATTGCTCGCCGGATTTGTTACCGGAGTTGGAACTGCTTTCGAACTTTGGTGAGCAATTCCGAGAGCTGTGAATTGTATCTGGGAAAATCGTTTCGTGCTCTGGAACGTGATTGACGAGAAGAAGCCGGGCATGTATATATATCTAGGGTTCAGACGAGATGAAAATTCAGGTCAAATTCGGATTTTACCATTTATAAAATTTAGAAAAGGCTAGAAATCCATATTTTATGCTCAAAATATTATATACGCTTCCAAAAATTCCAGAAAAAATCCTAGAAATGTTTTGGCACCTAATGAACTCAAAAAAACATACTTGGAGGTTCTAAAACATTTTTAAGTACCTTAAATAAATAGATTTTTGTTTCCGGAAAATAGAAAAATATTCCGAAAAATATGAAAATTTACCAAGAGCTTCTATAAGATATATTAACATGTTTCAAACACATTTTGCACTTAAAAACACCATGCAACGGCATGAATGCAACAAACAAAGTGCCTCTAGGGCTCATCCCACTAGGTTGATCCCAATATAAAACAAAAATAATTCTTCATTTTTAGGAAAAAGAGAAGGAAAGAAAAAAAATGAGAAAGTAACACCTTAATTTGGTGGATATTAAAAAAAATTATACCCCAAATTAAGGGTGTTACAATCAGTCCTCAACTTTGTTAATTAGTCCGAAGCTCCAACTTTATTCATTAGTCCGAAGTTGTATTTCTTTGGACTTCGGGTTGGACTTAAGCCATTTTTTTCTAAAAATATGTCTGAACAATAGTTTTTATAAGTATGGACCTTAGGCCACAGATCTTTCCCTCAACAAGACAACCACCACCAAGTGACTATAATATAAGAGCTTAGGCCTTCTTTAGAACAAAGGATTATTTTCTCAATCCTGTGTTTTTTCTGTGTTTTTGAACTAATTTCTATGAAATTCCTATAACATTCCTATGAAATTTCTACGTTCCAAAGAAGACCTTAAGCAGTTAAAAGTGACAGTAAGTGAAAGAAGGCTTTAAGGAGTTAAAAGTGACCGTAAGAGCTTGGAGATGTGGATAAAATCGATGATTCAATGTTTTTGTGTAAACATAAAACAGTACCACTGTCCGAGGAAAAGATTTTCCCCCTCCAATAGTTTTTGGCAAGGAACTAAAAACCGTGCCCGTTGAACTGTTCTTTCGAACATAGTTGGAGATGCTCTGGCAACAGGGTGGTGACCAGCACGAATCCTACAGCACGTTAAGTTGCCAGGATAGCGTATGCGGCCGCATCGCCGTCGCGTCACGGTTTGGTAGTTTCGTGTGTCGATTGCTTTGCTCGCCGCGTGCACTGAACGCCGATACGAAGCCGCGAACCAGAGGCGCCCCAGGAAGGCCGGGCACAGGCAGCCAAAAAAAGAGTTTAGTGTCGCCGGGGCACCACCCGCGCATGTCGCTCGCTATAAGGCGACTGCGCCCGTGTTACCGCCAATGCCGTCTTCGTCTATCCACGGAGAGAGAGGCAGAGGCAGGCAGCCGGTGCGTGCCCCGCCCTCCCTCCGTGCACCCCGAAGACCTCCGCGCCACTTTCTCCCCTTCAACCCAGTCGAGAAGCGCACGGCCATCACCTACATCGATGGCAATGGCGACTGGCATAGGGTCAGCAAGGGTGCTCCCGAGCAGATCATCGAGCTCTGCAACATGGGTGCCGAGGCCGAGAAGAAGGTCCATGCCTTGATCGACGGGTACGCCGGCCGTGGCCTCCGGTCGCTTGGCGTGTCATACCAGCAGGTGCCAGAGAAGAGCAAGGATAGCGCCGGTGATGCGTGGCAATTCATCGGCCTTCTGCCCCTGTTCGACCCGCCGAGGCACGACAGCGCGGAGACCATCCGCCGCGCGCTTCACCTGGGCGTCAACGTGAAGATGATCACCGGTGACCAGCTCGCCATCGGCAAGGAGACCGGCCGTCGGCTCGGCATGGGCACCAACATGTACCCCTCCACCATTCTCCTAGGCGACAAGAACAGCACGGTGAACGGCATGCACATCGATGAGCTCATCGAGAAGGCCGATGGCTTCGCAGGAGTCTTCCCCGAGCACAAGTACGAGATCGTGAAGCGGCTCCAGGACCGCAACCACATCTGTGGCATGACAGGCGACGGTGTGAACGACGCGCCGGCGCTGAAGAAGGCGGACATCGGCATCGCCGTGGATGACGCGACGGACGCGGCCCGGAGCGCGTCAGACATCGTGCTGACGGAGCCCGGGCTGAGCGTGATCGTGACCGCCGTGCTGACGAGCCGCTCCATCTTCCAGCGCATGAAGAACTACACCATCTATGCCGTGTCCATCACCATCCGCATCGTGCTAGGCTTCCTCCTCATCGCGCTGATCTGGAAGTTCGACTTTGCGCCATTCATGGTGCTCATCATTGCCATCCTCAACGACGGCACCATCATGACCATCTCCAAGGACCGCGTGAGGCCGTCGCCCACCCCCGACTCGTGGAAGCTCAACGAGATCTTTGCCACCGGTATCGTGCTCGGCACCTACATGGCCATCGTTTCCGCCGTATTCTTCTACCTCGCACACGATACCGACTTCTTCATGGTACACCTAGCCATTGTCATTGCCTGCCAGGTCCATTATCCAGGACTGCCCTTGCATTGCTAGCAAGCACGCTCACCCAGCAGCCATTCCATTTCCATGCGGTGCTCAGGACGTGTTCGGCGTTAAATCGATCAAGGAGAACGATAGGGAGCTGATGGCAGCGCTGTACCTCCAAGTAAGCATCATCAGCCAGGCGCTCATCTTCGTGACGCGGTCCCGGAGCTGGTCCTTGGTGGAGCGGCCGGGCTTCCTCCTGCTCTTCGCATTCTTCGCCGCCCAGCTGGTGGCGACGTGCATCGCGGTGTACGCCAACTGGGACTTCTGCCGCATCCAGGGGATCGGCTGGGCGTGGGGCGGGGCCATTTGGATGTTCAGCATGATAACCTACATCCCGCTCGACGTGCTCAAGTTCATGATCCGCGCAGCGCTCAGAGGAAAGGCCACGGGCAACAACGTCCAGAACAAGGCAAGCCAGCCCACTCTCACTGTTCAAACTGGTCCATTGTTGTCTTCTAGTCTACCTTGATCTTGATCGGCTGCCTTCCCATTGTCTCTCTCTGTCTGTGTCGCCTCGCGTCGTCTCTAGTGATACATTTCTAGGTGCTTGTCTCGCGCGGACGGCTTTCGATCACTAACAAGGACTGCAGCAAGGGCGAGCGCGAGGCACAGTGGGAGGTAGAGCAGAGGACAACTCCACGGCTTGTACCAGCTCGCCACCTCCTCCGACCTTCAAGGCAGAGCTCACCGAGCAGGCCAGGCAAGGTCGCAAGGTACTCCAGCCACTGTCTTATAATACTCCGGCGGCTAACTAGCCATCTCTAGCTCCGTTGACCTCGCTGGCCTTTCTTGGTGCCTGCGGACTTGTGCTGCTGCAGACACTCAAGAGGTGCGTCGTGCCGCTGGCGAAGGGAGCATAAGGGAATCGGCATCGATACCATTCCGTACGTAGAGCTACATCACGCAACTGACGGTGGCCGGAGGAAGAGTCCTGTGTTCTTGGTCTGCTTAGGTTTTGTTTGGATACTCTATTTACATCAATTCATAATTTACATCCTAATCAACATCAATATACATTGATTGAAGTGAATACTAGAATACCTAAACAAGACCTTAGATGTACTGTTGTGGGTTTTGTGGGCGGCAAGAGCTTTTGTGAGATCTGATGTATCTGATCAAGTGAGTATGTACTTACTAGTTGGGTGACCGTACATTGCGACGACATACAACATATTCAATAAAGTGCACAACGATTACATAAAAACGAATATCACATATGTTATCGATCTCAATCTAACAAACTCTTTGGCAACAACCAATACAAAACTAAAATAATAGTAAAAGATCACAATAACAAGTGAGAGCAAAAATTTGAGGGCACATCACACTAGTAGAAAAGAGCTCTAAGCTGGCGGCACACAGAAATTTATAGTGGTGATTTCAGTTACTGCATGCCAGTTGTTGGGTGTCTCCTTCTCTACCGAAGGTCCTCAAAGCGGAGAAATTGTCTAAAAGCAACAAGGTTGAATGTCGAAGCTACAATCAGCATGTGTAAAGCGCCGAAGGATGATAACTTCGGTTTTGTTGGTTACTTGTTCTCAAGAGCTGTAAATCAAGAACAAGGCAACATGATTGTTAAAGTTAAAAGACCTTCGTCTTCCGAAGCATTGTTTTCCCTCGGATTAAATGGTCATCGAACGAAGGTCATGAAGGACATGCCTTCATCATTTAATAAATAAATTATAATACATGAATACTAACATAAAGGATATAGATTATCAATACGTCCATATTATTACCCCTCAAGATTTATAAAAGTATTAACAGAAGTTGTATTACAATTATACCTTCGGCTTGGTCGAAGGTGATGACGTGAGAGAGTGATTACAATTCAGCGTGAACAGTATGGTGCTACTGTTCATCTATTTATAGGCATGGGACGTAGCCCGAGTAAAATTACATTCTTGACCTTCAACATTTGTTTACAAGCATAACCTAAAACACTAGGGTTTATTTGGTCTTTTCATCCTCTACTTGATCTAAGCCGAAGCTGATGGGAGCTTCGGCACTTGCCATCGTTTTGCTTATACGCGAGGTCTTCGTCTTGAGGACCTTTGGCAGAAAGAGTGAAATCTTCGGGACCACTTTGCCGATGATCTTTGTCTTGAGGGCTTTCCGCAGAGATGAAGACCCTCAACAGTAGCCCCTTAGCGGTGCTAGATCGTTTTTTCATAACGAGCTTGATCCGCGAATAACACGAAGGCTTCAGAATGCAGAAGGTCCGAAAAACACCTTCCTTGACTTTTTATCAAAAACCGATTTAAATATTCCAAGCACTTGCCGGTCCACCGTTCAGCCAGTATACGCGCTTTGGCGGTTCGCCTTCTTCTCCTGTAGGGCTATATAAACAGACAGATTGGTGAGAAGTTACCGCAACATTCATCGCTATTGCACCGTTGTGTGTTGAAAATTTTAACTAAAGCCGAAGCTCTCTGCATTGTACTTCCAAACAAGCACTTCACTGCTTACGATCAACTTCGTCTAAAGGAAGCTGAATAACGAAATGGCCAGAGTGAGATCCACTGCAAGGGTGTCCCGCGAGTGAGATGAAACTGAAGTAACTAAGACATCACCCATCTAAGAAATGATGAGGCGGTCAAGGCTGGTTGCCCTCGCCCGCGCGCTCCTCTCCCTCTTTGCCTCGCGGGCCCGCCTCGTCAGCTCGCTAAACCGTTTCCCCCGCGTGCCCGTTTCCTCTCGCTGCGTTGTGGGACCCCCCTGTCAGCTACGCCTTCCCCGCGCCCCGCCATGGACCAGCATGCGCGCACTCGCGCACGCACGCTGAGATCCCTGCCACGTCGCCGACCCACGCACCCCAGTTCCTTTTTGAGAACTGTGGGGGATAGATATCCCCCGGGTCCACTAAAAGAGTAAAGGACCTCACGAAAGGCCCAAGGGCCCAATAAATCGTAAGGTCATTCTTTCGTGGGCCTGGGGAGAAACAACCAGCAAAGCAGAACGACATGAGGCCGGATTGGTGCAAACCCGGACGGCCCATAGCGTCGAGCGAGTGACCGCAACAGAGATCTGACTTTCCCGCGCTGGAGCCTCCATGCAACGAAGCCACACGAGGATAAGTCGGCGAGGGTTACGTAGGGATAATCTCAAGAGGTTCACTATCTTTTAGCTACTTGTTGCTATCTTATCCACGTGTACTGCCCCACGGTTGAGTATATAAGGCCTAGGGGGCACCCCTTCAGAACGATCGACCCATTACTTAGCCACCCACACCAACTCTCTGCATTCTCGATCCAGAGAGCTCTCTTGTAATCATATCCACCAAGCATACTCATCAGGACGTACGGTGTTACGCATCACTAAGCGGCCCGATCCTGTAAACCTTGTCCACCGTCCCTCGTGCGATCGGCACGAACCATTTTGCTACAGTTGTCGACACCTTCCTACTCCTAAAACACCTTGAGGGGCAACCCCGGGTGTGCGGTCGGACCCAAAACACCGACAGCTGGCGCACCAGGTAGGGGGTGTGTCGACAATCCAAGCTAGCTCAATGGCCATCTCCTTCTGCAGCAAGACCACCCTACGTCCCGGATCTGTGTTCTGCTTCGGAACAATCTCATTCGTAGCGGACGAAGAAGGAATTCTGCACCGTATCGCGGATCCGCCGGAAAAGGAATCTCCCCCAACGAACTCCGAAAATACCGGAGAAGCGCAACCTTCGGCTCTCCGAAAGAAGATCACCACGACGGCAGCACCGTTCTACCCCGACGTTCTCTTCATCGGAAGAGCGGAGTCGCCCATCATCTCCGACGACGAGCCGACTGTACCCGGGGAGGAACCGCCTCAACGAGAGTCCTGTCGACGGAGGAACCGGCGCAGGAACGTTCGACGACATCACGCAGCCGGAGAGCGGAATCCGGAACAACCTGTCTCGCGAGACGAGGTCTCGGAGGTAGGAGAAACTCCGGAAGAACGCGTCTTCAGAGAACGAAGGAACTCTCGACGACGTGATCGCCGACGAGCTCAGGAACAGGCTGAGCAGGATGCAAGGCAGCGTCGAGAGAATCCATTCTTCGGGCGCAACCTGAACCCCGACTTCGCCCGAGCCATGAACACGCCGAGCGAAGTCGGAGGGGTACTGGCTCGGATAGCTGAGGGACTTCCTCGGACTCCTAACGCCGATGGCTACCGACGACTGTTTACCCAGGCGGCTAACCACCTTCTACCGCTTGCTCACCCGCCGAACGATCTACGACACGCCATCAACAGTCGCCGAGACGCGTGGAGCTCCATCAATGCTTCACGCGAACGACGGCATGAGAACGAGATTCGTCGTAGAGAGGAGTATGACAGGGATCATGGCATCCCGACTCAGAGCCAAGCGACCAGGACTGAGTCGGCAATGGCTTCAACTGGCGGAACCACCCGGGGACGGTCGAGGAATCACAATCACAACTCCCCTCCCCGGGACAGACATCGTCCCCGACGACAAGAGGACACGTGCGGAGTGTCCGCCCTCACTCCGCGCCTTAGGGCCATCCAATGGCCTCCCAACTTCAAGGTATCCAATGTTGACAAATATGAACCTAAGCAGGATCCATGGGGTTGGCTAGCCGTCTACACCACCACTGCTCGAGCTGCCGGGGCGTCCGAAGACGTGATGACCGCGTACTTACCCATTGTCCTTGGGCAAGACGCGCTGCAATGGCTGCGACATCTACCCCGACACTGCATCGACGTCTGGGGCGACTTCAGTCGACGCTTCACCGCCAACTTCCAGTCCCTCTCCGACAAGCCGGCGCAACCGTGGGACCTCAAATCTATCAAGCGCCGGGGGGACGAGACTCTCCGGTCGTACCTCAAGAGGTTTCAAACCATGAGAAATCGTATCCCCGAGGTCACGGAGGCGGCCGTGATCGAGGACTTCTACCGAGGATCCAATGATTCGGCTTTCGTCCGAGCCATACTACAGAAGGCGCCGACTACCTCCGAGGAGCTGTTCCGGGAAGCCGACCTCTACATCACCGCCGACGAGCGAGCCCAGGACCTCATCGGAGGAGCAAAGCCCGCACCAGCAGCACCACGACGCGACACAAATCAACAACCCGACAAGCGATGGGAGAAGAGGCCTCGCGAAGAAGTGCACGCTGCCGGACCACCTGCCTCTCGCGCTCGAGGAGGATCTCGTGGAGGCGAACGTACGTTGGACGACATCCTCGACGCCCAGTGCCCGTACCACAAGGACATGCGCCACACTCTTCGTAACTGCCGAGACTTCAAGCACTCCGTCGGACACGGCCGACCCTTCCAACCTCTACCTCCTCCTCCGCCGAGGGGAGGACCAGATGAACCACAACAACCCCATCGGCAGGAGGAGGGAGGAGGAGGAGGAGCTTTTCCACGCGTTGACAGGGAGGTCAACGTCATCTTCGGCGGACACGGATCGCAGGAGAGCAGAAGACAGCAAAAGCTCAACGATCGCCAGATACTGGTGGCGACCATCGGCCCTCCCGCCCCATACCGGTGGTCGGAGCACCCGATCACCTTCACTCGGGTAGATCAATGGCTCAACTTCGACCACCCGGGAAAATATCCGCTTCTCGTCGATCCGGTGATCCGAGAGAGCCGGGTGAAGAAGGTGTTAGTGGACGGGGGGAGCAGCATCAACGTCACCTTCCCCCGGACACTCCAAGGCTTGGGAGTTCACCTCAAAGAGCTCCACGAGTCGGACACTCCTTTCTTCGGCATCGTGCCGACGGAAGGGGAATACCCGCTGGGCCACATCTACATGCCAGTCACCTTCGGAACTCCGGAGAACTACAGAACCGAGTTCCTGAGGTTTGAAGTGGCGAACTTCGACTGCGGGTACAACGCCATCATCGGGAGGCCGGGATTGGCCAAGTTCATGGCCATTCCGCATTACACCTACATGATACTGAAGATGCCAGGACCGCAAGGGATCATAACTGTGCGCGCCGACTTCCAAGGCGCCACAGAGTGTTTCCGGGTGGCTATTCAAGCAGCCCTCACCGCCAAGCCGTCGACGGCTCCCTCTACTTTGGCGAACTCTAAGCCTGGGGAGGACCTCGCAATACCGGCGAATGAAGCTCAGACCGCGACCTCTATGCGGCCGACTGAAGAAACCAAGAGAATCAACCTGGGGTTCACTGATGAGCGCAAGACGGCCATCATCAGCTCCAGTTTGGATGACAAATAGGAAAGCGCGCTCGTCCGGTTTCTGCAAGATAACCGAGATGTATTCGCATGGCAACCTGCGGATATGCCGGGAGTCCCAAGAGAACTGGCCGAGCACAAACTGAAGGTTTTTCCCCAGGCAAGGCCGATTCGGCAAAAATTACGTCGTTTCACGCCTGATAAGAGAGAGGCCATTCGCGCCGAGTTAGCTCGCTTGGTCGCGGCTGGATTCATTAGAGAAGTATTACATCCCGAGTGGTTAGCCAATCCTGTTCTTGTACTCAAAAAGAATAAAGTGGATTGGCGCATGTGTGTTGATTATACTGATCTCAACAAACACTGTCCGAAGGACCCTTTTGGGCTCCCGAGGATAGATCAGGTGGTGGACTCCACCGCTGGATGTTCTATGCTATCTTTCCTGGATTGCTATTCTGGATACCATCAGATTAGTCTGGCAAAGGAAGATGAAGAAAAAACGGCATTCATTACTCCGTTCGGCGCTTTCTGTTATACCTCCATGCCGTTCGGCCTCAAAAACGCTGGAGCGACTTACCAGAGAGCCATTCAAACATGCTTAGCCGATCACTGGGGCAAGCGTGTGGAGGCCTATGTGGATGATGTGGTGATCAAAACACAGGACTCAAAAGACTTCATCAAAGACTTGCAACTGGTTTTCAACAGCTTGAGGCGGTATAGATGGAAGCTTAATCCCGAGAAATGTGTTTTCGGAGTACCAGCCGGAAAGTTGCTCGGGTTTATTGTCAGCCACCGGGGAATTGAAGCTAATCCAGATAAGATTGAAGCTATCATGAAGATGGAAGCACCTCGATCGCAGAAAAAAGTTCAGCGGCTTACTGGATGTATGGCAGCTCTAAGCAGATTTATATCCAGGCTGGGAGAAAAAGGTCTGCCATTTTACAAATTACTCAAAAAGGTGGATAAGTTTCAATGGACTTCAGAAGCGCAAGAAGCTCTAGATGCTCTGAAGAAATTCTTGACAACACCACCAGTACTGAAACCACCTCGGCGAGCCACGGCAACTCAACCAGCTGAAGATTTGCTGCTATATATCTCTTGCACGACTCACGTGGTAAGCACCGCGTTAGTAGTCGAGCGAGTAGAAGAAGGACATGCCTATCCAATACAACATCCTGTCTACTTCATTAGTGAAGTCCTAGGCCCCTCAAAGAATAAGTACCCTCAAGTTCAGAAGCTATTGTATGCAGTACTTCTAACTGCCCGCAAGCTGCGTCACTACTTTGACGATCACAAAGTCATAGTAGTCACAAGTTTTCCAATAGGGGATATTCTTCACAACAAGGAAGCCATCGGTCGAATAGCCAAGTGGGCTTGTGAGCTGGGATCTCATGACATCGAGTTCCGGCCTCGCACTGCCATCAAAACTCAAGCACTGGTTGATTTCGTATCGGAGTGGACTGAACAACAAGTACCAGACAACCCGGAGACTGCAGAAGTATGGCGAATGTATTTTGATGGCTCACTAAAGCTGCAGGGAGCAGGAGCGGGGATTCTCTTCACTGCACCTGGAGGCGAACACCTCAAGTACGCCCTCCAGTTGCTATTCCCGGCCTCCAACAATGCAGCCGAGTATGAAGCTTTGATCCATGGATTGAACATTGCCATATCGTTGGGCGTCAAAAGATTAATGGTATACGGAGACTCTCTGGTAGTCATCAGCCAGATAAATAAGGAGTGGGATTGCTCAAACGATTCGATGGGAAAATACTGCACTGCCGTCCGAAAGCTGGAAGATAAATTCGAGGGTCTAGAATTTCATCATGTAGAAAGAGATCGAAACATGGCAGCCGATGTACTGTCCAAGCTAGGGTCTAGTCGAACTCAGGTCCCACCCGGGGTTTTCGTGCAAGAAATTCTGCAGCCGAGTATCTCAATGGATCAAATAGAAGAGTGCAACATCATAGATCAACCCGAGTCAGATCCTGATGACTGGAGAAGGTCGATCATTAAGTACATAAAGAATGAAGAAGAACCAGACGACAAGAATTCGGCAGAGCGCATTGCAAGACAGTCGGCTCACTATACACTTATTGGAGAGACATTATACAGAAGGGGTGCATCAGGCGTCTTCATGAAATGCATCCTCCCATCTACTGGAAGGCAACTCCTGGAGGAGGTCCATGCTGGACAATGTGGAATACATGCAGCCTCCAGAACACTGGTCGGGAAGGTCTTCAGGTCAGGATTCTATTGGCCAACAGCAAAGAACGATGCAGCCGAGTTAGTTCGAAGGTGCGAGGCCTGCCAATACTTGTCAAAGCAACAACACATGCCAGCACAGCAACTGCAGACCATACCAGTAACTTGGCCTTTCGGATGCTGGGGACTGGATATGATTGGACCTTTCAAGAAAGCTCAAGGGGGATACACTCATGTATTGGTAGCAATTGACAAGTTCACTAAATGGATAGAATTCAAGCCCATTGCCTCCTTAACCTCTGCTAAGGCTGTGGAATTCATACAAGACATAATATTCAGATTCGGGATACCAAACAGCATCATAACTGATTTAGGATCCAACTTCACGAGTTCAGAATTCTTTGACTTCTGCGAGCAAAAGAGCATTCAGATCAAGTATGCATCTGTAGCCCATCCAAGAGCCAACGGGCAAGTTGAGCGAGCCAACGGGATGATATTGGATGCACTCAGGAAAAAGATTTTCGATAAGAATGAAAAATTCGCAGGAAAGTGGATAAGGGAATTACCCTATGTTGTTTGGAGCCTAAGAACCCAACCTAGCCGAGCTTTGCATGGAAACACTCCTTTCTTCATGGTCTATGGGACGGAGGCGGTGCTGCCCGCTGATCTCAAGTTTGGGGCGCCAAGGTTGATCTTTGAAAGTATAGCAGAAGCTGAGGCTACCAGGCTGGAGGACATAGACGTACTCGAGGAAGAACGGTTAAACGCAATAATCCAATCAGCAAGGTACCAGCAAACTCTAAGGCGCTATCACGATAAGGCTGTGCGACAACAATCCTTCTCAGTAGGGGAGCTCGTCCTCCGCCGAATTCTAACGGGAGAAGGACGACACAAGTTATCACCCTTATGGGAAGGACCCTTCGTGGTAGTAGAAGTCACTCGGCCCGGATCATATCGCCTCACTCAGATGGATGGCACAGAAGTTGGGAACTCCTGGAACATAGAACACCTCAGAAAGTTTTATCCCTAGCTGTACCTCAAAACTGCTGGGATGATGATGATGTACTCTGTAAAGTGGAAATATGTCATCAATAAAGAAGAGGTCTCAAGGATACTCGATTTATTTACGATTGACTTGCATTCTCACTTAACTCAGGGTGACCACTATGCCCTGCTAACGGAGCAATCGACTTAAGTCGGCAATGACTTAAGGCAGTGCAACATGCTCGCGCTTACTTAACTCAGGGTGACCACTATGCCCTGCTAACGGAGCAATCGACTTAAGTCGGCAATAACTTAAGGCGGTGCAACATGCTCGCGCTTACTTAATTCAGGGTGACCACTATGCCCTGCTAACGGAGCAATCGACTTAAGTCGGCAATGACTTAAGGCGGTGCAACATGCTCGCGCTTACTCAATTCAGGGTGACCACTATGCCCTGCTAACGGAGCAATCGACTTAAGTCGGCTACGACTTAAGACGGTGCAGCACGCTCACGCTCACTTAATTTAGGGTGACCACTATGCCCTACGAACGCAGCGATCGACCTAAGTTGGCGACAACTTAAGACCGGTACAACATGCTCGCGCCTATATAATTCAGGGGATGACTTCCATATCCCGCAAACAAATTTCATAATCATCATGCATCATTACTACTAACTCATTAACTAATAAATTCTGATACAATGAAAGAGTAATTATGTCATTCGAACGGTAAACTGGTGTCCTCTAACAAACACTTGATCATGCAAACCGCGCGCTTGGAGCACGCAAAATGTTTTTTCTATTTTGCAACATCTTTCCCAGGAGCAACCGATGAAGAAGGGCGACTCGAGGAATCAGGGGCGGCGTTCACGTCAGCCCTTATATCTTCGGGAACAACCACGCCGGGTCTCCTCATCAAGATTCGTCCCGCCCGAATAGCCTTGTCCAGGGCTTTGTCGCGTTGGGCCTTGAGAGTAACAGAAGTTTCTTCAGCAGTTTTAACAGCCAGTCGAGCACTCTCTAACTCCTGGGCAATGGATTTTTTGGAAGCCCGGAGCCCTTTGATAGTAGCATCCTTCGCTGATATCAACTGCTTAAGCCGGGTTACCTCCTCCATGGATTCCTGCAGCTTACGACGTTGAAGGTCTAATTCTTCCATGGTGAAGCGATGACTTCTCTCCAAGATAGTCAGCGAATTGCTAGAATCTCGATACAACCTGTCAAGATTGTCACGAGAAGCAGCAAGGATACGTTTTTCTTCCTGCAAGCACAAGTCAGTTCCTTCAAAAAACCAGGCAAGTAATAGGAGCACAGCAAGGCAAAGCACAGTTTTGTATATCAC
The DNA here is from genome assembly GCA_029449295.1 of Zea luxurians. NCBI lineage: Eukaryota > Viridiplantae > Streptophyta > Magnoliopsida > Poales > Poaceae > Zea > Zea luxurians. Next base: position 1,577,920 of record JAOPSE010000005.1, on the reverse strand, counting down.
CTTTTCAGAGTCGAGCTGAGCATGTAGAGAAGAACTCAATGCATTGGCATCATCTAAGGCAGCGGAGACCTGACTCAGCTCAATCTGACTTTGAGAGTACTTCTCCTCAAAATCAGTGCATCGCTGGGCCAATTCAGCCTGATCTCGAGAATGTTTTTCTTCAAGAATTGCAATCTGCCGAGTCATTCCTAGCAAGAGGAAACCAAACAAAACGAGATCAGAAGGTAAAACAGTACACGACAAATGCGAAGAAAAGAAAAAGGGCACTAACCAGCGTTAGTTGCCTCCAACTCGGATACACGACGATGAAGTGACACTGGATTCCAACACGAAAGAGACGAAGCCACTTCTGGGACAGAAGCCCCCTGCGATCTCAGCTGGCTGGCCATCCCATCCACCAAAACCTGATGAGAAGAACAGATGAGCATAATGACAAAAGTTCATGCAATGTAAAAATCAAGCTAAAAAATAGCACAGTACCTAGAGGTTGGAAAAGAACGAAGGGATCCCCAAATCAGGAGAAATCAGCTGATAACCAGGCGCAAGGTCACCACCCAAAGCAGTTTGCAACGGAACAGTGGGAATCAGTTCAGCGCCTTCAACAGAGCCGGACACCCGATCAGCGGGGACGCTGCCCTCTAAAGCGACGCCCTGGTCCAAAGTTTGGGCCACCACCATGCAGCCAGAGTGTGGAGGTGACCCCGCGTGAACGTCCATGGAAGTGCCGGAAGGAGACCCTGTTTGGGCACCCTCGGGGGCTGGGTCATAGTTGGCACTGCCCACTTGAGCCGGATCATCCCCGGCAGCACCCTCGGGGGCTGGGCAGTGGCTTGCACTCTTCACCCGAGCTAAGTCATCCCCGACGACACCCTCGGGGGCTGGGCATGTGTCAGCACCATTCTTGAGGTCCAAACTCTCCGCAGTAACCACCTCTAAGGTTGACGGGCCTTCGGCTACTTCCATGGAATCAGGACAATCCAAGCTAGCATCCCGACCCTCGAGATCGCGCTCTAAGGTCGACGAGGCATGGGATGACCTCAACCCAGCATCAGGCACGGCACCGCAAGCTTCCGTCGCATCATCATCCACTGGCTCTGATAACAAGTCCTCTGGGACCATATCCTCAAGAGTTTGATCAAAGTCGGCCAGGGACAGTTCTTGCAGACCAACGAGGGCAGATAAAGCAGGAGAGGGAACTCCACTACTTTCACCACTGGCTAGGAATTGCTGACTGTTCTTCCGAGTCAGAGGGACCTCATTCTCTTCCTCTCTGTCGTCTTCTTCAGCAACACAGGCAACACCCCCATTGGGATCAGCAACAGACATACCACACCCATTGGGATCAGCATCAGTAAATTCAGGCACAGGAACCTCCTCAGCAACAGGAACCGAGGGACCAGCGCCCTGATCCAAACTAGATACTTGCCGAAGACGTCTCTTTTTCTTTTTCTGCTCATCAACAGAAAGATCAGTTTGATTGGTTCGGCAAGGACGCCTCGGACGAACACGGACAGGTCTCTGAACATCCAAGGTTGTACCAACCTCTGGGAGAGGCGCCACCGCCAATGTCCCAGCAGGAGTAGCATCAGAAGAATCTTCAGCCAGCATATCAAGCATGGCACTTATTTCTCCATCATTAGGATCCAAAGGCACCTCAAAATGAACTTGTCGTTCGTCATCAGGAATTTTCCCAAGTGAGGCAACCAAAGCACTGACTTCTTCATCAGAGGGCCGCGTTCTAAGGCCCAAATTGCCATCAGTCGCAGGTGGATTTGACACGAAAAGAGTGAAGACTTTGGCAGGAGGCAAATTCCAGGCCGAGTATGCCACCGGAGCACCAACATTGGACACTTTGCCCCTGAGAATCATTTCCAGTCGGCTCACCAAATCTGCAGAAGGGATTCTCTTGTTGATAACCCGAGTTGAGTCGGCTAGCCCTTGATACAGATAAGCCGGGTGGACCCTATCTTTCAGTGGCTGAATGTTTTTGAAAACGAAGTCAGCAACTACAGCTTCAGCAGTTAAACCTCTCTCTTTCAACAGTCCAACTTCAGCTAGCAACACACTGGCTTCAGCTACCTCCTCGTCTGTGGGAGACTCGGTCCAGCTTGGGGTGCGAACGTCTGGCTGTCTTCCCGACCGGGGGGGGAGAGAATTTCCATAATTATCAACTATAAACCACTCCAGACGCCATCCCTTAATGCTGTCTTTAAGGGGAATCTCAAGATATTCAGTCTTCCGTCCCCGGCGCATCTCTAAACTGGCACCTCCGACCAACTGATGTTGTCCCCCGGCCATCCCAGGGCGACAATGATACAGATATTTCCATAAACCGAAGTGTGGCAGCATGCCAAGAAAGGCTTCGCATAAGTGAACGAAGATGGAGATTTGCAGAATCGAGTTAGGGTTCAGGTGGGTCAGGTTAATGTGGTAGAAATCAAGGAGACCACGGAAAAAGGGAGAGATGGGAAGGCCAAGGCCGCGGAGAAGAAAAGGAGCGTAAATTACAGACTCGTGGGTATCTTCTGTCGGGACAGTAGTCCCGTGGCAAATCCGCCAAGAACAGAGTTCCCGTGGAGGAAGAACCCCGATGGACACGAGGTGGAGGAGTTTAGCTTCGGAAATGATAGACATGTGGTTACCTGCAAAAGGCAACTGGCTGTTGGGATCGATTGGAGGAATCACCACAGCGGACGAGCTCGCGATTTTCCTCTTGGGAGCCATCTCGATTCTACCAGTGAGCAGACTGGAGGCGAGCAGCAGAGAGGGTTCGGAAGCGGGAATGCAAGAACTAGGGCGCGGAAAGCAAAGGCGGCTAAAAGCGCAGCTCTTATGGGATATTCTCGAGCCAGATACCGTTTCAAAAAGTGCCCAGTCATCACCCGGCGGTTATTTCCAAAATCCCAGCATGCCACGTGGTCATTCGGCAGTTATTTCCAAAAAACTGGTGGGCCACCTCATCACTCGGTTGTTATCCTCAAAATAACTCGGCATTGCCTCTAAAGTGCCGACGTCACCACCCAGTCACTCGGCGTTGCCTCTAAAACGCTGATCTCGAGCTCAATCGCTCGGCATTACTTCTAAAATGCCGACGGCGACCTTTAATCACTCGGCGTTGCCTCTAAAACGCTGATCTCGAGCTCAATCGCTCGGCATTACTTCTAAAATGCCGACGGCGACCTTTAATCACTCGGCGTTGCCTCTAAAACGCTGATCTCGAGCTCAATCGCTCGGCATTACTTCTAAAATGCCGACGGCGACCTTTAATCACTCGGCGTTGCCTCTAAAACGCTGATCTTGTGTTCAACCACTCGGCATTACTTCTAAAATACCGACGGCGACCTTCAATCACTCGGCGTTGCCTCTAAAACGCTGATGTTGTGTTCAACCACTCGGCATTACTTCTAAAATGCCGACGGCGACCTTCAATCACTCGGCGTTGCCTCTAAAACGCCGGTCTCATGTTCAATCGCTCGGCATTACTTCTAAAATGCCGACGTCGACCTTCAATCACTCGGCGTTGCCTCTAAAACGCTGATCTTGTGTTCAACCACTCGGCATTACTTCTAAAATACCGACGGCGACCTTCAATCACTCGGCGTTGCCTCTAAAACGATGATCTTGTGTTCAACCACTCGGCATTACTTCTAAAATGCCGACGGCGACCTTCAATCACTCGGCGTTGCCTCTAAAACGCCGATCTCATGTTCAATCGCTCGGCATTACTTCTAAAATGCCGACGTCGACCTTCAATCGCTCGGCATTGCCTCTAAGACGCTGGTATAGCGTTCAGTCGCTCGGCATTACTTCTAAAACGTCGATACAGACTGCAAGATTACTCGGCGGCTACTTCTGGAAGCGTCAGTATGATGATCAAGTTGTTCGTCTATTGTCTCAAAAGAATCAGTTTTATAATCAAGCAAAGCAAGTCATCAAGAGGAAACCAACGTCATTCTTTCATTAAGGGAAGACAATAGGCTTACAAATCAACTCTTTGCGAGTTGATGCTTCCCTACTATTTCTACATTACATTACTACTACTACTATACTACGCTACACTACTCTACATTACTACTACATTATTCTAACTATACTAAACTATACTAATATCTAAAAAGACCAGTGGCATCTAGCCACTGGCCCTGCCCCTGCCGCCGTCGCCGCCCTTGGTGCTGCCCCTGCTGCTGCCGCCCTTGGTGCTGCCCCTGCTGCTGCCGCCGCCCCTGCCACTGCCGCTGCCGTCGCCGTCGCCACCGTCGCCACCGTCGTCGCCGTCGTCGTCGTCGTCGTCCTCGTCCTCGTCGCCGCCGTCCGAGTCCTCCTCATCCGAGGAGTACTCCGACTCATCCGAGCCCTCGAGCCCGGATCGCTCGACGGCCCGGATGTACGTCCAGACTTCCACGGCTATCCCCTGGGAGTCGTCCGAGTCATCGGACGACGCCGGGGGAGAGACGGGAGCCGGAGACCCCTCGGACTCAGAGGAGAACTCCTCCTCCAAGTATTCCGAGTCACCGAAATCCTCCGATGGAGGAGTCGGCTCGCGCTTGCGCTTGTTGCTTTTGCCCATGGTGGAAGCAAGCGGGAGAGAAGAGAAGGAAGCAGTAAAGAACAGTGAAGAGATGTGAAGAAACCAGAGGGGCAACAGCGTTATTTATAGAAGAGAAAGGCAACCGCTCACCTCCAACTGCGGTCACTGAACAGTCGCAAAGCATTCAATATGCACTTCCACCCGTCCGGAGACACGTCAGGCGGCTGACGCCGTTTCATGCAGCACTAAACCCATTGGGACTCCAGTCAACAGCGCAAAGGGTATGATTACACTCGCCGTCCCATCACATTACAACTCAGAAGCAGCCGGCTAAAACCCTCAGCGTACCAAGCCGTCCCTTGCCCACACCCATTGGGGGGGGACGCCCAGGAATTATCAGTATATTTTTCAAAATGGTCACATCTGTGCAGAGCATGCAGTGAATGCCTCAAGACAAAAATGAGATATCAACAAGAGTTAGAGAGAAGCCAAATATAGCCAGCAGAGTGCAAAATATGGTCGACAGACACGACTTGAAGACTAGACAGAGAACGTCCATCAAATGTCCAATCAGTCGCAGAGCAAATAAATTACACTACCTAGCAAGATATGGAAGGATTGCAAACTCGGCTGCAAAAGACAAAATACATGCTGACCTCTGAAGCATAATATTGATGACATAGCACGGATGACATCATGCCAACTTTTTTATAAGCAGAAAGAGCAATCTTCAGCAAAAGGACATAAAAAGAAGACCTTCAAATGAATTATCCTCAAAAAATCCACTTGAAGGTCGGGGGCTACACCCATTGGGTGCACCTCCGGTGCACCCCATGGATTATCATTCCAAGCCAGGATAATGTCGATTTCTAAAGCATGGGACAAGATTAAAAAGCTAATCCTCAACCGAAATGAAGGAACACAAATGGAAATAATCTCTACTGAAGACCTTCGAGTAAATTATTTTCTAAAATCTACTCGAAGCTCGGGGGCTACACCCATTGGGTGCACCTCCGGTGCACCCAATGAAGTTCAGAATCCTACAAATTGGAATGACGATCTCTAAGGCACAGGCACGAAACTAGGCTTTGGTCAACGAGTGATCGGAGCAGGAGAGGACAACAGGAAGCCATCTTTCTTCAAATCACCTGCAAGCTGGACCTGGGATCTTCGGGTTGATTACCTCTAAATTAACCCAAAGATCGGGGGCTTGTGGGGGATAGATATCCCCCGGGTCCACTAAAAGAGTAAAGGACCTCACGAAAGGCCTAAGGGCCCAATAAATCGTAAGGTCATTCTTTCGTGGGCCTGGGGAGAAACAACCAGCAAAGCAGAACGACATGAGGCCGGATTGGTGCAAACCCGGACGGCCCATAGCGTCGAGCGAGTGACCGCAACAGAGATCTGACTTTCCCGCGCTGGAGCCTCCATGCAACGAAGCCACGCGAGGATAAGTCGGCGAGGGTTACGTAGGGATAATCTCAAGAGGTTCACTATCTTTTAGCTACTTGTTGCTATCTTATCCACGTGTACTGCCCCACGGTTGAGTATATAAGGCCTAGGGGGCACCCCTTCAGAACGATCGACCCATTACTTAGCCACCCACACCAACTCTCTGTATTCTCGATCCAGAGAGCTCTCTTGTAATCATATCCACCAAGCATACTCATCAGGACGTAGGGTGTTACGCATCACTAAGCGGCCCGAACCTGTAAACCTTGTCCACCGTCCCTCGTGCGATCGGCACGAACCATTTTGCTACAGTTGTCGACACCTTCCTACTCCTAAAACACCTTGAGGGGCAACCCCGGGTGTGCGGTCGGACCCAAAACACCGACAAGAACCCTCGTCCCATTTTGCATAGTCTCGCTCTCTCTCGCGCTCTGCCCTCGCTGCTCGACCTCGCCAGAAACCCACGCCTGCCGTGCCAGCCACCAAGCTCGCCAAAAGCCATGCCAAGCGACCCCGAGCTTCGCCCCGAGGTGAGACACCTGTTTCGATGCTCAGTTTCCCCGATTATGCTTTATTGTCGGCCAATTTCAGCTTCGCTGGAGTTCGGCCGTGGCGGTCCGCCATGCCAGCGCGGTGACTGGCCGAATTGGCCCGGTCCAGTGCCCCCGCGTTGGTCCCTGGTGTTCCCCTCGCTTTGCTGAAGCTAGTCCAGGCCCTAGCTCGCCTCAGACCCCCCTCCCCGCGGCCGGAATTCCTCATCGGAACAACCCTGACCCGCCCGGAGTTCTCCCTTCACCATTCTCCCCTCTCTGACCACAGCCTCGTAGTCAAATCCCCACTAGTGAATTCGCCGCGTCTTCCTCTTTGTTTCTAGCCAACTCCGGCGACCCCGGAACCGCCGTAGCACGCACCCGCCCCAACTCCGGCGACATCACCGTCGCGAGGAGGAGCGGCGCCGCCCGCAGCTAACCAGCCCTCCCGGCTTTGATCTCACCCATCCGATCTCTATCGCACGGCCCAGATCGCGGGATACCACTTCGCGCACGCGCGCCCTGCGCGAAGACCCACTTGTCGGTCGCCTGTGCCCCTGGCACCGGGCCCGGTCGGTCAGTTCGCCCTCCCCACCTCGGTCGCTGACTGCCCTGGCCCATTGGTCAGTGCGCGCCCGCGCCCGCGTGCTCCCCGCGGATCTAATCTCGGTAATTGGTTTTAGATCCAACGGTTGAGCGGATCCGATACCCCTTCGCGCGGTAGTTTTGTCAAAAAGACCCTCGGTGTGTTGGGAATCAACCCACCGTCCCTGATTTTCGCGCAGAATCATGTAATCTTACGGATTGAACCCTAAGGTTTTAAATAATTACAGAATTAGACCTATTTTCATATTTTAAACTCCCAAACTTGTTTTTCATATCTTTTGCATATGAACTCCAAATTTAGTGATTCAAATTGCAAAATGTTCATAGGAATATTCTCTGTTTAAATAAATTAGTTCCATTCACAATCTGCACACTCTAATTTTTATGTTTAACTATGAATTAATATATGTATTGATTTATTCACTTAATAAAATAAATAAAAAGAGAAACCCTAGTGGTAAATAGATGTTTAATATTGGAAAGATGATAACATGTGAGGTATGAATTTATCTCTGGTGTGACTCTTATGTCTCATTAAAGGAAATAGAATCAGATTAGGTAATCATGGACAACACTTAAAGAATAATCAACTACTTAGTGAGATTAGTCTACACTATAATTTAAATTCCCTTTTGAGTTTATACTTTTCTTTTTGAGATGTGTTCCCATGTTTGTACATGATTGATGTGTTGTTTATTTGTCATTTACCAAATGTATTGAATGCATGATCATTTTATTTAGACATCGAGCAGTCCGTGGTTCCTAAGTGTGTTGCTGAAGATCTTCCTGAGCAACAACCTGGTTAAGGCAAGTGTCCTCTGACCTATTATGTCCCATTTACTCTATAATTCACTGTCCCACATTACATTATTGAAACTTAAGGATTGACTAGTCTGTATTTACCTTATCCTTGTTTACCTTTTTGGTTTATCATGGTTAGCTTTATGCTATTTGCTTTAACTTAATCAATGAACATGATGTGATTATTTATGTTATGATGATGTTATCCCGATGACGATGTTGTGATACTCTAGGGGACTCAGGCCATTTTCCTGAGTACCTCTCCGTAAGGACCTGTTCGTGGAGTGACCACCCGGGATAACAGTGCAACCTTGAGGGTGGAATGGGACACCCTTAGCTGATTAATTAGATGAACCTGGGGTCTGGGGCATAGTGCTCCCTCTGCCAGGGAGTGCAGAGGTTCATTCGAATTGGTTTTGTTAGTCATCCACCTTGGGGAGGTGTACTGCATTTGTATGACTGGCAAAACCTAACGAGCAACTATGCACCAGGGGAGTCTTTGTAAAGGCTACATAGTGTATCCCTAGCCATTCACCTCAGTAGTGAAGATTGAGTTTATACAACCCTGGCTGGAATGGGATCACGACTCGTGGGTAAAGTGTGCAACCTCTGCAGAGTGTTAGAAACTGGTGTTGGGGGCCTTCCTCTTTCGAAGGTCCTCAAAAACTTAACTAACATGTTTTTCAGTATAACACAGACTGTTACAGGAAGCTTTGGCTTTGAGATGAAGGTGTGCGTAATATGAAGGTGCGGTCTGAAGGAAGAACAAACGAGCTCCGAAGCTGTGGCTGAAGGAGCTTCGACTTAGCACGATGACGATGGTGAAAAATGGAACCGACCTAAAGGAGAAAAGACTGCTTAATCCTCGGCAGCTTGCCTTATGGTTAATAGAAAATGTCAGGGACATGAATGTAATTTTTCCTGGGTTACGTCTCATGCCTATAAATAGATGAACAGTAACACCGTACTGTTGACGCTGCGTTGTAATCGTTCCCGCGTCTCTCACGCTTTTGCCTTCTACCAAGCCAAAGGTATCAATGAAATATAAATATGATGAGTATTTGTTCATGTTTATAAAATAAGATGAGAATGTGAATAATCTATTTCTATATCGCCATTATTTATATCCTCATTGTTTACATTCTTTTGTGTTCATGCGTCCTCATTTATGCTTGTCTATTGAAGTGATGAAGGTATGTCCTTCATAACCTTCGTCTGAGGGCCATTATATTTAAAGGGATATAATGCTCCGAAGGACAAAGGTCCCTAATCATTAACTATTGTGTTGCTTTGTTCTTGGTATATAGTATCTGAGAACAAGGACCAACAATTGGTATATCAGCCGAGCTCACGGTTAAGAGCGGCCTTGGGATCCTCTTTGATTAGAAGAACTTTGATTACTTTATGATGATGGTTAAGAATGTTGGTTATAATTCTAATCTCTGGTATTTCCTCTTGGAGGGAGTACTTTTGGGTAAAAACTGAGTTTATTACTAAAACATGGCTCTACTAATACTAATAAATGTTTGACCAACTAAAAGCAACTGCTTAACATCAACCCCACATATAGCTAGTCCACTTTAGCCAAACGGGACATTTGCTGAGTACGTTGATGTGTACTCACCCTTGCTTTACAAACCACCCCCACCCCAGGTTGTCCCCACTATATTCAGTGCTCAGGAGGAGATGCTAGCAACATGGAGGACTTTGAGGAGTTCCAGGACTATGACGAGTTCTAGTTTTTCTTAGTGGCAAACCCCCAGTCAGCTGCCTGTGTAGGCTTATCTTCTATGTTTCGTATTCCGCACTTTGATATTAATGTTAATGACTATGGCTATGTATTAGACTCTGTGGATGTCTCGGACATCTTATTGTAATAAAGTACCTTTCCGCTATTTACTTTGAACATTGTGTGATGATGTCCAATTATGTAATCGTTGTGTACGTGAGTTTCTGATCCTGGCACGTACATGGTTCGCATCGATTTTCCTTTCAAAACCGGGTGTGAAATAAGTGGTATCAACGCCTTGCTGACTGTAGGACCGCTAACCTATACTAGAATGGTCGCCCTAAGGACTATAGACCTCTACCCTTACCTTGACCTTAGTGTCCTTTCAAAAGTTGGTTATCTTGACCAATTCTATGTTATCTACTTATCTCACAAAAGATTTTTGTCTCACTTTTCATTCTGTTTACTTTTTGGTCTTATAGTTCTTCTCTCACTCTTGTGCTTATGATGTTTTGTAGATGGCTTGTATTAGATGCACGACACGTAAGTCAGTGATCCCCTTTTTTCCTTCTCGTCCGGTGGAGCGTCCACTACGTCGCACGGTGCCAAGTCAGTCCAGTCACCTGGAGAGACTGCATCGTCACCTGCACGAGGAGCAGGAGCGCCAACGCCAGGAGCAGGAGCAGCAGGACTCTTCCCCTCGCCTCAGCAGGAGGTGGAGTCTGGGAGGCCGCCTTCCCTGCACCTCAGCCAGAGATGCCCGCTGCACCACCTCTGGGCATCTCGGCTGCTGGAGGAGACCCTGATGGAGACGGAGACGGAGACGACGACGATGCCAACGGCAGTTCGAGCTACAGCACGGAGCTCTCGGAGGAGCCGAAGCTGGAGGGGTGGATCGCTAGACCCATCACTTGTGACGCCGCTCGCGGGTGTCACTTCCACGACGCTCTCGACACCTTGCTGTGTCAGGCCTTCGACCGACACACTTGGTCTATCGAGTACCGTTGTGTAGTCTACCGCATCGTCGACGGTTATACCCAGACCAGTGGGAGGCTACTTGCTTGGTGCGCCGTCCAGACGATGATCTCCAGGGTGCAGAGGCCTTCTCAGAGCACTATTCTTTTATTGAGAGAGATACTGCCGAGGCAGCCATGCAAGATGCAGCACGACGGACACTTTCTTAGTATTGCTTGTTGTTCAGCGGGGTAGCTAATGGCCTTGACCTGAAGTACTACCCTCGCCATTCGATCGGCAGTGCTGGAGGTGTGATTGTCTCGCCTATTGGTGAGGGCAATCCTAGGCTGAACAACATGGTCAACCTGGTCGCCGTGCTCAACATAGAGCTGGACCATGCCCTTGACGAGTTGGGCAAGGTTTGGGCTGAGGTTGCGGAATTGTGTGCTGAGTGCGTAGCACGCCACTATATGGATGGTGGTTCTCCCGCCCCTGTCAGGATTCAGCACCCTTACTGTTCACCGCCCATGGTTGCTTTGAGTATGGTATCCTTGACTGCAGGACCCAGATAGATTTGGATCCATAGATCGACAGAGTCAGAGTCTATAATAATGATTAATTCAGTATCTTAGTCTTAGTCAGTCTTAGTTAGAGTTGGTTTGCTTATCATATGAAAATATTTCTGTCATGATGAACATGTAATGAAGTTGGATCTTTGTAATGATTGTCATCAAGGAGTGGGTATCCCCTGCAACTTGGTGTAGTTATTAATAAAGTCAGTTATTTAGTTGGGTAATCCCTTTATTTCCACTTTCCTCTTTATTTGAGAAGCTGTCAGTGAGGATGATCAATTGTTTAGTGTTATGTGGATTTCTGTACATCTTTTCTTATGCTGAAGGACTGCAGAGTCAGATTTGATAGGTGTGTGATTCTACAGATGTCTGAGAACAGGCACAGAGGTGCAAAGCGTGCTCAGCCAGAACAGCAGGCACCCTAGGAAGATGCAACTCAACAGTAGTTGCCACTGCCACCCCCGATGACCATTGAGCAAATGTTCCTGATGCAGACCCAAGCAGTCCAAGCAATTGGTCAGACCTTAGCAGCGATGCAGCAGGTGCAGCAGCAGCCACCCCCACCTCAACCTCAGGTGCAAGTCCAGATGCCACAGGTGCCTAGAGACAAGCGGGCAAAATTCATGAGGGGCCATCCCCTATCTTTGCCCATTCTGTTGATCCCATGGACATCGAAGATTGGTTGCGTACCGTGGAACGTGAGTTGCACACTGCTCAGTGCAACGATCGTGAGAAGGTGTTGTATGGTCCCCGACAGCTAACAGGAGCAGCACAGTCTTGGTGGGAGTCTTACCTCGCCACCCATGCCAACCATGAAGCCATCACCTGAGAGGAATTCAGGGACAACTTCCGTCGCTACCATGTGCCGGAGGGACTGATGATAGTGAGGAAGGAGAAGTTTCTCGCCTTGAAGCAAGGTACTCTGTCTATCAGTTAGTATAGAGACAAGTTTCTGCAGCTGTCACATTATGCCCCGGAAGATGTCAAGACGGATGCCAAGAGGCAATACCGTTTCTTGAGAGGATTGGTTGATCCCCTCCACTACCAGCTGATGAACCACACTTTCCCAACCTTTCAGCATTTGATCGATAGAGCCATTATGACTGAAAGGAAGTGTTGGGAGATGGAGGACAGGAAACGCAAGATTGGTGGATCTCATGTCGTGAGTAGCAGTCGTCCCCACTACTTAAGCAACCCACCCCAACAATTCAAGCAAGGTCACTAGCACCAGCATCAGTGCCAGAACTAGCAGCAGCAGTATCATCAGAACAACCAACAGGGAGGAAATCAATATCAGCGTCAGAACAACCATGCACCCCGCCTTCCTGCCCTAGCAACCAACAAGAGCAACCAAGCAACGCCAGCGCAAGGAGGAAGTCATGCATGTTTCCACTATGGGGGACAAGGCCATTGGGCGAATCATTACCCACAGAAAGCAGCTCAGCAGTAGCCAGCTCCATATGCCCCAATCAAATAGAATGCATTGCATCATGGAGGCAACAACTGGGGGCAGACTTGAGTCCAGTATGGAAAGGTGAACCACCTGGAGGCCGACACAGTTAAAGAATAATCAACTACTTAGTGAGATTAGTCTACCCTATAATTTAAATTCCCTTTTGAGTTTATACTTTTCTTTTTGAGATGTGTTCCCATGTTTGTACATGATTGATGTGTTGTTTATTTGTCATTTACCAAATGTATTGAATGCATGATCGTTTTATTTAGACAACGAGCAGTCCGTGGTTCCTAAGTGTGTTGCTGAAGATCTTCCTGAGCAACAACCTAGTGAAGGCAAGTGTCCTCTGACCTATTATGTCCCATTTACTCTATAATTCACTGTCCCGCATTACATTATTGAAACTTAAGGATTGACTAGTCTATATTTACCTTATCCTTGTATACCTTTTTGGGTTATCATGGTTAGCTTTATGCTATTGCTTTAACTTAATCAATGAACATGATGTGATTATTTATGATACGATGATGTTGTCCTGATGATGATATTCTGATACTCTAGGGGACTCAGGCCATTTTCCTGAGTACTTCTCTGTAAGGACCTGTTTGTGGAGTGACCACCCGGGATAACAGTTGTTGGGGACTTGTTCTCAAATGCTAAGAGTTAAGAACAAGGCAACATAAAAAGTGTTAAATATTAAAGTCCTTCGTCCTTCAAGACATTATGTCCCTTCGGATATAATGAGTTCCGGACGAAGGTTATGAAGGAAAAAACCTTCGTAAGCTCGATAGATAATAAAGAAGAATTCATATACGAAATACAAAGAATAATTTAAATATTATTATCAATTTATTTTTATTTACATTATCATGTTCAAAATAACAAATTATAAATGTACCTTCGGATTGATGGAAAGTAAAGGTACAGGCGTGATGCGAAAAGCAAATGCCAAGTCAACGTGAACAGTACGAGAGTACTGTTCATCTATTTATAGGCAAGGGACGCAGCCCAGTGTAGAATTACATTTGTGCCCTTTACATTTATCAATAATTCTATAGTAATTCTTCAGGGTCTAATTTGCCTTTTCATCTTTAAGTCGATTCCCCTTCTCTGCTATCATGCCGAAGCTTTTCTACGCACAGCTTCGTGATCATCTTATCCTTCGTCATAATCGCTTTCCGTCTCGCTCAGGCTTCGTCCTGACCATACTCTTGTATACTCATAACCCGATTCCGAAGATACCTGTTCACATATTTCACTTGGAAAACATTGTTAAATCATGTTTTTGAGGACCTTCGGAAGCCGAAGGCCCCCAACAGTAGCCCCTCGCAATATTATTTTGCTAGAATGATAAATTCATATTGCGACATGGACGAAGGCCTTAAGCCGAAGGTCCGAAAAAACATGTTCCCTTTGCTAGAATAGCAACAGCCATTGACAAGCGGGACCCTCCAGTTTTCAACGCACTAGGTGTATAAATAAGAGCTTACCACGAGTTTATTTGGCACACTTTCTTGCCATCTGATCTTGCTCTCTCGACTTTTAGCCTGTGCGCAACAACACTTGCTTGGCTTTTTTTTAAAATTTTTAAGCTTCGGATTTGAGAGCACTTTCTCAGCGTTTGCGAAGATGTCTGCAGATAAGAAAGTTGTTGCTGAATCGAAGCTGAGCCTTTCTGAGGAGATGCATCTCGGGTTTCTTCAATCAATATCAAAGACCAATACAGAGAAGATCACTAGGGAGACTTTGGAGGGTTTATCTGAAGACACTGGTGACAGTGACAACTATGATGTAGAAAGTGGGGGTGAAGACTCCGAAGATCGACCGTGGCAACCAAGTCACACAGTCTTCGGAAAATCGAGCATTAAACAGAGTCATCTTAATAACATGAGGGTAAGATATTTTCGAGACATGTCTACTGTGAGGGCAGATGACGAGGAGAAGACTGTGCCTACTCCCGAAGAGAATGAAGTCGTAATCTTCCGAAGCTTCTTAAAGGCTGGACTGCGGTTTCCCTTGAACAGTTTTGTCGTGGAAGTACTGAAGATATTTGAAATCTACCTTCATCAACTTACTCCCGAAGCAATCATAAGAATGGGTATCTTTGTCTGGGCCATGAGGAGCCATGGTTTAGAACCAAATGCAAAAAGTTTCGGCAACATACATGAGCTATTGTATGAGACAAAACCCTGGGGGTAAAGAGCAGTATCACAACAACTTTGGCTACTACAGCTTAGGCGCCCGGTCTGGGTCAAGCTGTCCCGTGCCAACCTTTCGAAAGAGGTGGCCCGACGACTAGATGACGGAATGGTTTTATGTGAAGAATGACTTGAAAACACGGGAAGATATTAAAGATATCATTATGCGCTCTATCTGGCAACGCTTCGGCCTTCGGAGGCCGAAGGTGGAAATGAATGAAGCAGTCGAAGAATGCCAGAGAGCCTTCGGCGTGGTTTGCTCTTTTATTGGGACAAGGGATTTGGTCCAAGAACACATTGCCTTCAGAATATGGCCACTTGTAGAAAAGTGGGAAATGCTGAAGGAGACCGTTAGAGAAACTGACGAAGGTGGATTAGTTCGACTAAAATACACATTCCAATATGGAGATAAATTCGTCGAGCCAGATGATGGCTGGCTAAAAAGTATTGAGGCCATAAGTGATGAATTGCTTGGATTATACTCGAAGGCCGAAGATACTGCATTATCAGCGGCCTTTGGAGGCCGAAAGAAAAAGAGACTCAACCGATTATTTGATGCAATTGGGTTTGTCTACCCCGACTACCGTTATCCAACGCGGGGTCAAAAAAGAAAGAATACATCTTCTGCGAAGGAAGTTGCTTCAGCCGCTCCTAGCAAGCCGACGCCGAATAGGAAAAGGGTAAAGGTTCTCACACATCGGCCACGTTATATTGAACCGGCCACAGTGCGTGAGTTTGTCGGTGAGACCTCTTCGGCCACCGAAGCTAAAGAACCAACTCCCCTGCTGAATATTGAAGGGCCGGCCGAAGTGCCAGCGACGGAAAAAATAGAAGAACCGAGGGCTGAAGAATCAAAGACATCGGAAGTTCTAAGTCCTTCAACAAAAATTGAGGCAGCAACAAGCCAAAAGGGTCCAGCAGTGACCCCCAAAAGAAAAAGGATGGTTAATCTGCTGGATGTTTTGGAGACAATAATGTCTTCAAGCACAACTCCGAAGAAAATTGTTGAATCTTCTGAAGTGCATATTGAAACACTTGATGCCGAAGATTCAAAACATCAATCTGAGACTGAAGCTGGGCCTTCAGAGCCCACCAAGGTGAAATCCTTGGAAGCCGAAGAAACAGAAACAACAGAACAAATTTTGGCTGAAGAAACTGGTATTGCCGCCCCCGAAGCATCTTCCGAAGCCTTCGATTATATTTTACGTCATGCTTCGGGGAAAAATTTGACTGAAAAAGAAAAGCAAGAGGCCCAGTTTTACGCTCAAAAGCTGAAATATCCAAAGGGGGCGTTGATATTCAACGGCAGTGGAGAAGAAGACTTTTTGTATTGTCTCCCTAACAGCAAGGAGATTTCTGTCTATCAGGAGATGAGCAAGAGCTTCGGATTCCCAATACTAGAAAATGGGCTCTCGGTGTTATCAAAAGACGATCTAGCCGACAACTTGGCGTACAATAGCTTAAAGGTGCGAAAATAAGGTTTTTTGTTATTATTTCTTGGAATCAAAATTTTTCATTTGTTTAAACTTATTGAAACCAAACTTTTTTGCAGGGTCTTATACTTAGCAATGCCCTTAGGGCTCAAAAAGATGCCGAAGACGAAGGGTGTGTTATGGCCCTGAGCAACCTTCGTTCCGAAGTAATTGAACTAAGGAACGAAGGTCTCGAAAAAGATAAAATATTGCATTCATTGATAAATAGAATAAAAGAAGACGAAGCTACTTTTAAAGTTCAAGCTGAGGCTCAGAGGCGTGAAATTGAAGATCTCCGAAAACAACTAGCCAGAGCTAAAGAGGAACGCACACTTGAAGAAACAAAACGAGAAATCAGTGAACAATGGGCCAACCATTTGGAAAAAAGCGTTGAAGAGCTTCGTGCATCTAAGAAAAGATGCTATGAAAAATCTGTGGAATGTGTTAAAAAAGTAAAAACCAGCTTTGCCAGCGTTGGCGCATTCTCAAGTGAGGAGAACTTCACAAGGGGTGACCCCGAAGGCCCAATCGAATGGATCAGCCACGAGGCTGAGGCCTTTGAAGAAATTTTGAATAGCCACGGAGACATATGTGCCTTTTCGGGTGCCAGGGAGATTGCTACCATTTTGGAGAGGAAAGGCTGTGAGCATGTGAAATTCTTGGCACAATCCGAAGCCGCCTTATCCTCCGAAGATATAAAAGACCCCTCGGCCGAAGCAAGCCTGGTCAGTGGAAAATTTTTCACCGACATCTGGGACAATGGTGGTCAGGAAATGGCCCAAGAAATTATTAGAAAAAGCGAGAAAGGCATTCATGACGCTAGGAAAGTAGCAGAGACTACTGAAAAAGTGCGGATCCCGAAGAGCAATTAGGTACTGACTAGTGGTTTTTGGCTCTTTGTTGTAATTTTTAATTTCAGACTTGCTTACGTTTTGTAATAAACCCGTACTTTCTCCTCCCTCAGAGCCTACCGAGCCATCAGCGGACCCCCCCCCCCCCCCCCCCCCCCGCGAAGGGGGACGACGAAATTAGAAAAATGGGCAAAGCTATCATGAATAAAGTTGTTGATCAGCTACTAAACGAAGCTGCAGAAATAGTTCTAAGGGAAGATTAAATGTTATTGTAAAAACATTTAGAATGTAACATTTGTTCAGAAACATGTGTAATATTTTGTAACTTTGAATGTAATACATTAGCTGTTTATGGTTTTATTTTTTACGATGCATGAAACTTCTTATACATACCATTTTTGAGCCTTCGGCGAAAAAACACCTTCCCTTCTTTTCATGCTTCATAAACAATATCCGTGTTCTCATAAGATCAGTAATCAATCCTCATAAAATCAATAACCAATAGATCTTTCCATTTTAGAATTTGACGAAGGTATAACTTTTCAATAGCTATTTTTTGTGCCTTGTCACTATTTCTTTGAAACAATCTTCGAATATCAATACTGAAACCCCCTTCTTGCGTTGTTGATGCAATATGATGTATGATGTTATGCTATGCAAATGATGTAATGATGTGATGTTATGCAATATGATATTTGCCGAAGGTCGACATTTTTTCACTACAAGCCTCCCTTAGGAGCTTCTTCGGCTTTTACTTCAACGGAATCAGCGTTTATTTTTCGCTGTAAGCCTCCCTTCTTCGCCTTTTACTTTCAGCGGAATCAGCATTTATTTTTCGCTGTAAGCCTCCCTTAGGAGCTTCTTCGCCTTTTACTTTCAGCGGAATCAACGTTTATTTTTCGCTGTAAGCTCTGCATTCCCTTCGGAACGACTTTTGAGCAAAAAACTTACACTGCGCTCCCTTAGGAACGACTTTTTGCTACTTCGACGAAATTACGCTGCATTCCTTAGAACAAAATTTTCGATAATTCGAAGGTCCTCCTTGCCACCATAAATTCTTATGCTTCGACAACTTAAGCCTATGGAGAAGATATATTTTCATTATGGTAAAAAAGCGAAACTGTTACAAGAGATTAAAAACGACAAAAAAGCACTTAAGCCTCCCATAATTGTTCCTTATTAAAAAGAAAATAATACTGAATGCGAAAAACTACTGTCGGGGTAGGATATTTGTCAGTAAATATGCTACGACTCTGGCACAGTGCTATTGACTGTGCGAGCTTCGGACTCTTCTCTGAAGTCCCATTGGAGGTGAGTGTGCTGACTCCCTTCTGGCTGCTGGCCGCGTTGCGTTGGTGGTGGAGGTGGAGGCTGTTGCCAAGATGCTTGGGGTTGGCTTGCCGAAGCAACAGAAGCTGCAGGGTGGTTGCCTACATATTCTGGAATGTAAG
Organism: Zea luxurians; assembly: GCA_029449295.1. Classification (NCBI taxonomy): domain Eukaryota; kingdom Viridiplantae; phylum Streptophyta; class Magnoliopsida; order Poales; family Poaceae; genus Zea; species Zea luxurians. The sequence continues at coordinate 1,559,320 of JAOPSE010000005.1, read as the reverse complement.
GCGAATGGTACGAAGCAGTATGCATGACTTGCTTCGGCTGACTCTGTTGTGCTGCAGCTTCTGCTATCTCCTTTTGCTTCTGGATGGTAAGATAGCACATCCTGGTGGTATGGCCCTTGTCCTCACCACAGAATAGACAATAAATTTTCCTTGGCTGATCCCCAAATCTTCCTACGAAGCCCCTGGCGCCTTTGCCCCTTGGAGCTGGCGGCCGGAAAGAGCTTTGTTGCTGCCCCGAAGCTTGCAAGGAGTATTGTGGCCTTTGCTGTTGACTCCCTCTATCATCACTCTGAGTAGAGTTGTGAATTGACCTAACGTGCCTCGGATGGAATCTTCCTCCAAAGCCCCTGGTCATTTCAGAGAACCTATATGCTTCCTCCCTTCTTTGGCGGAAGTCATTGTCAGCTCTAATATACTCGTCCATCTTCTGGAGCAACTTCTCCAAAGTTTGAGGAGGCTTCCTGGCAAAGTATTGAGCTGAAGGTCCCGGCCGAAGCCCCTTAATCATGGCCTTAATGACAATTTCATTGGGCACTGTTGGTGCCTGTGCCCTCAGACGCAGGAACCTTCGGACATAAGCCTGAAGGTATTCTTCGTGGTCCTGGGTGCACTAAAATAAAGCTTGAGCAGTGACCGGCTTCGTTTGAAACCCTTGGAAGCTGGTTATCAGCATGTCCTTCAGCTTTTGCCATGAAGTGATTGTTCCTGGCCAAAGAGAGGAGTACCAGGTTTGCGCAACACTCTTGACAGCCATGACGAAAGACTTTGCCATGACTGCAGTATTGCCACCATACGAAGATATGGTTGCTTCATAACTCATCAAGAATTGCTTCGGGTCTGAATGACCGTCGTATATGGGGAGCTGAGGTGGATTGTAAGACTGGGGCCAAGGTGTCCAGCGGCTGCAGAGTGGCAGCCCCTGTTGCTGAAGCTTTCTTCGGCGGCATGACGAAGGTGATGCTTGCCGAAGGTGTTCAAAACTCAAAGAATGGAAGTGAGTTCACCGGAGGTGGGCGCCAATGTTGGGGACTTGTTCTCAAATGCTAAGAGTTAAGAACAAGACAACATAAAAAGTGTTAAATATTAAAGTCCTTCGTCCTTCAAGACATTATGTCCCTTCGGATATAATGAGTTCCGAACGAAGGTTATGAAGGAAAAAACCTTCGTAAGCTCGATAGATAATAAAGAAGAATTCATATACGAAATACAAAGAATAATTTAAATATTATTATCAATTTATTTTTATTTACATTATCATGTTCAAAATAACAAATTATAAATGTACATTCGGATTGACGGAAAGTAAAGGTACAGGCGTGATGCGAAAAGCGAATGCCAAGTCAGCTTGAACAGTACGGGAGTACTGTTCATCTATTTATAGGCAAGGGACGCAGCCCGTGTAGAATTACATTTGTGCCCTTTACATTTATCAATAATTCTATAGTAATTCTTCGGGGTCTAATTTGCCTTTTTATCTTTAAGTCGATTCCCCTTCTCTGCTATCATGCCGAAGCTTTTCTGCGCACAGCTTCGTGATCATCTTATCCTTCGTCGTAATCGCTTTCCGTCTCGCTCAGGCTTCGTCCTGACCATACTCTTGTATACTCATAACCCGATTCCGAAGATACCTGTTCACATATTTCACTTGGAAAACATTGTTAAATCATGTTTTTGAGGACCTTCGGAAGCCGAAGGCCCCCAACAACAGTGCAACCATGAGGGGTGGAATGGGACGCCCTTAGCTGATTAATTAGATGAACCTGGGAGTGTAGTTGGCTTTGCCTGAGGGCCGTCAATGGGGGCTGGGGCGTAGTGCTCGCTCTACCAAGGTGGGGTGCAGAGGTTCATTCGATTTGGTTTTGTTAGTCACCCACCTTGGGGAGGTGTACTACGTTTGTACGACTGGAGAAACTTAATGAGCAGCTATGCACCAAGGGAGTCTTTGTAAAGGCTACGTAGTGTATCCCTAGCCATTCACCTCAGTAGTGAAGATTGGGTCTATACAACCAAGGCTGCAAAGGGATCACGACTCGTGGGTAAAGTGTGCAACCTCTGCAGAGTATTAGAAACTGGTATATCATCCGAGCTCATGGTTAAGAGCGGCCTTGGGATCCTCTTTGATTAGAAGAACTTTGATTACTTTATGATGATGGTTAAGAATGTTGGTTATAATTCTAATCTCTGGTATTTCCTCTTGGAGGGAGTACTTTTGGGTAAAAACTAGGTTTATTACTAAAATTTGGCTCTACTAATAGTAATAAATGTTTGACCAACTATAAGCAACTGCTTAACCTCAACCCCACATACATCAAGACCACTTTAGCCAAACAGAACATTTGCTGAGTACGTTGACGTGTACTCACCCTTGCTTTACAAACCACCCTCACGCTAGGTTGTCCCCACTGTATTTAGTGCTCAGGAGGAGATGCTGGCAACATGGAGGACTTTGAGGACTTCCAGGACTACGACGAGTTCTAGTTTTTCTTAGTGACAAACCCCCAGTCAGCTGCCTATGTAGGCTTATCTTCTACGTTTCGTATTCCACACTTTGATATTCATGTTAATGGTTATGGCTATGTATTAGACTTTGTGGATGTCTCGGACATCTTATTATAATAAAGTACCTTTCCGCTATTTACTCTGAGCATTGTGTGATGATGTCCAATTATGTAATCGTTGTGTACGTGAGTTTCTGATCCTGGCATGTACATGGTTCGCATTCGGTGTGCCTTCCAAAACCGGGTGCGACAGTATCAGCACGAGAGATTTGGTATAAGAATATCTGGCAAACCGGACATTCCCAACTTCTGGCGGCTGGGGAATGCCGAAGAAGAAAGAAGAGGGGAAGAAATATGAGCTTGTCCGTCTGCCGTACCGTTTCAAGTTTTAGAAAAGATTTAAAGAACCAAGCACTGAATGGTTAGAATTGATAGAATCCATGTGCAATGAAATTCTTGGAAACTATATGAAGAAAGAAGATCAGCTAATGACTGCTGCCTTCGGCACCCGGCCAAAGCGAAGGCTGAACCGTGTAATGGATGCTCTTAACTTTGAGTATCCTGACTACGAAAGGCTTGATGAAGGGGCCAGAGGAGTCAAGAGAAAGAGGATTATCAATATTTTAAGTAGGCAGGCTATCCGGTCGGTTAAAGAACACTAAGAGGCTTTGAAGTAGAGAAAAACTGAACCGGAGCCGAAAGTATCGGCTCCCAAAAAACAGAAGCTTACTGAGATATCCTCTGAGAAGACGAAGATGCAAGATGTGCTGAAGCAAACTACAAGCCCTTCTACGTCTTCTGCTACTGAGGTCTCAGAGGTATTGAAGTTGAAGGTAATGACTGAGTCTTTCCCATATGCACTGCTAAGTCCTCTGAGGTTGGAACTGACTAGCCTCTTACAGACAAGGGAAATCTCTTTGGTTGCTGAGGGAAAAAACGGGGGCTAGAAGAAACAACATATGATGAATATACTGGAAGCCAATGAACAGACCCCGCCCTCAACTTCGGCAGACACAGTTACTAGATCTAATGATGCCAAAGCTACCGTCATAGCCGAAGACGAAAATCTTACAACCACGCTGTCAGAAATCGACAGACTTATATCAGACGTGGTTGCGGAGAAAGAGGTAGCCGCAGTAGTTTCTGATAAGGGGATGAAAATTGAAGAAACCTCTTCGGAAGGCGTGAATTTCGTCCTTCGACACTTGGGCGGCCAACAGCTAAAAGAATTTGCTATCTCCTGCGGCTACCAGCCGGGGTCAATGCTCTTTGTCGAGGTCGATGAAGAAATTATGGGATGCATCCGCGACCGCGCCATTGCTAAAATTATAAGCACTCTATCCAAGAGTATTGGATTCTAGACACCAGCACATCATCGACAACTTATTTTACTTCAAAGTAAGGCTCCTTTGTGAGTTACCTTGATATCTTCGAGTTGATTTAGGTATTCTAACTTTAATTCAATTTTACAGAGTTTATTATTAAGCAAAGCTTTGAAAATGCAATAAGATGATGAAGATAGAAAGAACGAAATTGTTGTCAAGGGTTTTGAAGATAAAATCAAGAAACTTGAAGATTCCTTAAAAGAAAAAGATGATTTGTTGCATTCAACCGAAGGATCGCTTGCCGAAACGCGGGCTCAGAATAAGAAATTGAGCGAGGAGTTGAAAGAGACTCAGATGCTTTTGGAAGAGAACTCCAGCCGATTCAACCATGAAACCAAAGCCTTGATCATGACAATCAAGGTTGAGGCTTAGAGGAACCTCAAGCTCAGTGAAGCAATCAGAACTCTTAAGGATAAATGTTTAAGTTTTGCAAGACAATGCACTACTCGATTAAAGAGTATATTCAATTCAGTTGGAGCTGCATCCGAGGAAGCTAGCCTCTCTGCCAAAGATGTTCCCGGAGCACTTGAATGCGTCGAGAAAGAGGTTGACGTCCTCGACGAAGTCATAACTGGCCACGCTGACTTCTATGCGCTAGTGGCTTCTCATGGTATGGCCACCGCTTTCATAAAAGCTGGGTGCATCCACTCAAGGGTCGTTAACAGGCCAAATTTCAACTTTTTTCCATCGGACCTAGTTGATATTCTAGCCGAAGCTCGAAGCATAGGCAACAGGTTTATCACCCAAATGTGGGCAAAGGGCGGCCGAGAGTTGGTTGGAAACGAAGCTCGAAATCTACTCAACAAAGTATAGCTCTTTACCTCTATTATTTTATTTACGTTTTTTCTTACCGTATTCCTCATTACCCTTACCTTCGCCATTCTTCAGGGTGATGGTGCCGAAAGTTAGTGAACCGAAGTTAGGTCTGAACCCTTGAAGAAGACTTTAGAGGCTCCCTTTGTTGATATCTATAGAAAAACTTTTTGGAAATTCTTTGTGTAAGAAAAGTGTATTATTTGATAAAGGATTGTAATTGAATGTGATCAGATAGTTGTAAATATTTGTAAATGCTTTGTAATGCTATTTTACCATTCATTTGTGTGTCGTCTGCTTTGATGTGGATGAAACCGATGCTCGTAGCGTTTTGAGCTGAAGGCTAAAAACACCTTCCCTTCTTTTCGTTCACATCGAAGCATCTAGCAAAATCAAAGATCAGTTCTCATATGCAACAAAATTTCATTTGAGATGAAGCATCTCTGTATATACGAAGCATTTTCTCATTGAAGGCAGAAATCCTCACTTTTCCTATTAATGCTTTATGCTTTATGTCATGATGATGGATCTATAGATGCCTAATGCATGTTTGTATGAATGCAAAAGATGATGTGATGAAGTATGCAAATGTATGCCGAAGGTAAAAAACTCACGCGAATACACATCCAGAATTTGCATCCCCTTAGGAACGACTTTGGAGTCTCTTCACCTTTTACTTAAGTGGTTATTCAGTTCTTCATTCCCTTGGGGACGACTTTGGAGCTAAGCTCTGCATCCCCTTAGGAAAGACTTTGGAGCTTCTTCACCTTTTACTTAGGTGGCATTCTAGCTCTGCATCCCCTTGGGGACGACTTTGGAGCTTCTTCACCTTTTACTTAGGTGGCATTCTAGCTCTACATCCCCTTAGGGATGACTTTGGAGCTTCTTCATACTTTTTTACACTCGATGGTGTAATCCCAGAACCTTACATTTTACATGTGGGGGAATTTGGCCCTTGTATTGCACAGGGCTGCACAAAAAATAAAAATTACAACCCATGGCCCCATTAAAAACCTTTCTCCCCTCTTGTAAGGAAAAAGATGCCATAGGGAAAAAAAGAAAATTACAAAATTTACACATAATATCTCTAAAGGTCATTTGGATTCCACGATCTTGGAATGTCGTTTCCATCCATGTCTTTCAACCCGTACGATCTAGGTCTTGATGAAGATACCACCAAGAAAGGACCTTCCCATTTGAGCTGAAGTTTTCCCACTGTATCCAGGTTGGCCACTCTCCGAAGTACCAAGTGTCCTGGCTTGATGTTTTTTAGTCTTACCCTCCGATCACTGTATTTGATTGTTTCAGCTTGATATTTACTTATGTGATCTATTGCCTGAAGTCTGGTCCCTTCTATGGTGTTTTGTTATTTTACAATCCTCCTCATTTTCTGCCGAAGCTAGGGTCCTTATTGAACCCGTTCTTGCTTCTTCTGGTGTTATTGCTTCGTCACTGAACAAAAGCTTGAATGGGGTAAATCCTATCGACCTTGAGACAATAGTGTTGTGGTTCCATACCACTTTTATTAACTCGTCTGGCCACTTTCCTTTTGGCTGATTGAAGTTTGACTTCATTATTCCTGTTATTATGATTCCATTAGCTTGGTCTACCAGACCATTTGATTCTGGATGTCTCACTGATGCAAAATGTATTTTTGTACCGATTTGGTGACAAAAAGATTTGAACGTTTCGGCATCAAATTGAGTTTCGTTATCAACTATAATGGCCTTCGGCAAACCGAAGCAACAAACAATATTCTGCTAGAAAAACTTTTGAACCGTGGTCGAAGTGATTGTAGCTAAAGGTTTAGCTTCGATCCACTTTGAAAAGTATTCCATCGCTACTACAACATATTTTAAATTTCCTTGCGCTGGTGGAAGTGGGCCTAATAAATCTAGACCCCACCTTTGCAATGGCTAGGTGAGCTGGATTAGCTGAGTTAGAGACGAAGGTTGTTTTTGGTCTCTGGCACACTTCTAGCAGTTTTCACATTTTTGAACTAAATCCGCTGCATACGAAGCTGCCTTCGGCCAATAAAATCCTTGTCTGAAAAGTTTTCCAAGTAAAGGGCTAGACCCAATATGAGCTCCGCACAGTCATGTATGTATTTCCTTCATTAGCTCCTGACCTTCGGTTCCAGACAAACATTTCAGCAACGGAGAGTGTTGGGGGCCTTCCTCTTCCGAAGGTCCTCAAAAACGTGACTGACCATATGTTTTCAGTATGACATGGATTATTACATGGGGCTTCAGCTTTGGGAAAAAGGACTTCTCTCATAACAAGATGAAGATGTAGCCCGAAGGTGATAAAAATGGACGATGAAGCTATAGCCGAAGAGCTTTGGCTTGATGTGATGACGAAGACCGAGTATGATGATGACCGAAAAGGGACAAAGACTACTCAGTCCTTAATGATTCGTCTTATGATTATAGATGAATGTCAGGGGCATAAATTTACTTTTTACTCGGGTTGTGTCCCGTGCCTATAAATTGATGAATAGTAGCACCATATTGTTCACGCTGATTTGTAATCACTCTCTCGCGTCTTCTCCTTCAAGCAAGCCGAAGGTATCAATGTAATATTAATACTGTTAATATTCATATATGTTTTATAGAATGCAAATATAAACGAATTAATGAGATGCAGTTACTGTCTTAACCTTCGCATTCCAATTCTCATATTAAATGATAAAGGTGTGACCTTCTTAACCTTTGTCTGATGAGCATTATGCCCATGTGGAGATGATGCTTCGAAAGACGAAGGTCCATAATAATTAACTATTGTGTTGCCTTTTTCTTGATTCATAGCATTTGAGAACAAGTGACCAACAGAGAGCAAACTCCTTGTTTATACAATTCCCCTTCTATGATTATGTAGGGCCTTGTCCTAGCTTCCATTCTTTTGATATAAGCTTCGTCATCCAAAAGATAATTGCCTTGCGGGAAGGATACAATCATAGTCCTCCAATCTTCATTGTGCACTGGTGAGATTGTAACCACTGCTCGCTCCATGAGCTCGATTGAAGGTGCTTTTATTTTTTTCAAAAAATACTTCCAAAGGTAACGAGAGCCCCTGTGCCACTAACTTGGCTAATAGGTCTGCACGTTCATTTTCTCCTCTTGGGATATTCTTTACAGAGAAGCCTTCGAAAGAGGCTTCCATTCTTTGGACCGTATCGAGATATTTCTCAAGCTCTGGATCTCTTGCTTTGCCGCTTTTGTTGATGTGGCCTGTACTAACTTGTGAATTAGATTTGAGGATTGCCCTTCTTATTCCCATTGTCTTAAGCTTTCGACGCCCCAAAAGAAGGGCTTTGTACTCTGCAATCTTATTTGTGCAATTGAACTCCAGTCTTGCTGCGTAGCAGGTTCTGATCTTAGATGGTGAAATTAGAATGGCAGCTGCTCCTACGCTGAAGGTTCCCCATGACCCATCACAAAACACTGTCCAAGCTTCGTCATCTTTTGTTCTTTGTTTGTCCTAAGCCCCTGGCGTCCAATCAGCAATGAAGTCTGTTAATGCCTGAGATTGGATTGAAGACCTATGAACATAATCTATGGTGAATTCATTCAGCTCTGCGGCCCATTTCCCAACTCTTCCTGTGGCTTCTCTGTACTTTATTATATCCTTGAGAGGCTGAGAAGAAGGTACTATGATATGGTATGACTAGAAATAATGCTGAAGCTTTCAGTAGGCCATCAGAATAGCATATAGTACCTGTTGGGGGTCTTCTTCTCTGCCAAAGGTCCTCAAGACAAAAACACCTTTGGCAAAATGATACAGAAGTCTTCCATTTTTCCGTCGAAGGTTCTTAAGACGAAGAACTTGCGTAGAGGCAACATTGCCAAATGCCGAAGCTATCATCGGCTTCGGTTCAACTCAAGCAGAAGAAGAAAAGAATAAACCTTAGTAATCTAGGTTGTCTGTAGATAAATGTTGAGGGTCATGAATGTAATTTCAATCGGGTTGCATCACGTGCCTATAAATAGATTAACAGTAGCACCGTACCGTTCACGCTGAATTGTAATCACTCTCTCACGTCTTCACCTTCGAGCAAGCCGAAGGTATCAATGTAATATGAATTTCATTAATATTCATATATATTTTATGGAATGCAAATATGAATAAATTAACGAGATGCAATTATTGTTTACATCCTTTTGCATTCCTATTCATATATTAAATGATGAAGGTATGTCCTTCTTGACCTTCGTTTGATGAGCATTATACCCATGTGGAGATAATGCTTGGGAAGACTAAGGTATGTTATAATTAACAATTGTGTTGCCTTGTTCTTGATTCACAGTATTTGAGAACAAGTGACCAACATTGGCGCCCATCTCCGTTGAACTCACTTCCACGACTGCGAACAATGGCTTCGCAAGGCTACCAAGCAGTGGCACCTTCGGCTACGAACCTGGTGTTCCGAATCATAGGCGGCTCAAGTTCTGAACTAGCCAATCAGAAGCAGAAAAAGGAAGCACAGAGAAGGGTACATCATGTTGGAGTGCAAGGATCCTTCATCAAGTCCAAGTGGTCTCATATACCAATCACCTTCTCCCACAAAGACCTTCATCTCAAGGATTATCCTCACAATGATGCAATGGTTATATCTTGTGTCATCAAGGGGTTTCTGGTTCACAACGTCCTTGTAGACATAGGAAGTGCAGCAGATATCATCTTTGCAAAAGCTTTCAGGCAAATGCAGGAGCAGGATGACAAAATACATGATGCAACACACCCCCTCTATGGCTTCGGAGGAAGGCAGATAGTGGCACTTGGCAAGATAACTATGTTGATTACCTTCGACTATGTTCACAATACAAGGACAAAGCAAGTGGTCTTTGATATTGTTGATATGGAGTATCCTTACAATGCAATCATTGGGCGAGGAACATTGAATTCCTTTGAAGCAATACTTCATCCAGCATATCTATGCATGAAGATACCATCATACCAAGGCCCCATAGCTGTGCATGACAGTCAAGAGGCTACTAGAAGGGCTGTAGGGAACTAGACAGATTCAAAGGCTATCCATAACATAGATGAAGCCGAAGCTCATCAGTAGTACAAACACAAAAGAGATAAGGCTGCCTCAGTAGACCAACCGAAGCCCATGTTTCTATGCAAGGACATAGCCGAGCAGAAGGTGTTGCTAGGATCACAACTGTCTGATGAACAAGAAAAAACCCTGTTGAGGTTTCTATTCAACAACAAGGATGTCTTTGCCTGGTCAGCCAATGATCTCTATGGTGTCAACAGAGACGTCATCAAGCATTCACTTAATGTAGATCCAGCTATAAAGCCAAGAAAGTAGAAGCTTCGGAAGATGTCCGATGATAAAGGCGAAGGTGCACGAAACGAAGTCAAAAGGCTTCTGAGTGCCAGAGTAATCAGAGAGGTAACATATCTAGAATGGCTGGCCAATACTGTAATGGTGAAGAAGGCTAATGGAAATTGGAGAATGTGCATTGATTTCACAGATCTTAATAAGGCGTGTCTGAAGGATGAGTTTCCTCTACCTAGAATAGACTCACTGGTGGATGCAGCAGCTACTTCGGAGCTAATGAGCCTATTGGATTCTTATTCAGGCTACCATCAAATTTGGATGAAGAAAGAAGACGAGCCCAAGACAAGCTTCATAACCCCCAGTGGGACTTACTGCTACCTTCAGATGCCCAAGGGGCTCAAGAATGCTGGAGGAAACTTTAGCAGGATGTCTGCCAAAGTCCTCCACTCTCAAATCGGCAAGAATGTGCTAACATATGTTGATGATATCATAGTAAAAAGCACAAAGCAAGAAAATCATATTGCTGATTTGCAAGAAACATTTGCTAATTTCAGAAGGGTTGGCCTCAAGTTGAATCCAGAAAAATGTGTCTTCAATGTGAAGAAGGGAAAATTTCTTGGTTGTTTGGTATCAACAAAGGACATCGAAGCCAATCCAAGCAACATAGAAGCCACACTTCAGATAGAGCCACCAAAGTCACGAAAAGGTGCCTAGAGGTTGATAGGAAGGCTGTCATCATTGAATAGATTTATTTCAAGATCAGTAGAGAGGAACTTGCCATTCTTCGAAGTACTAAAGTCAGCCGACGTCTTCCAATGGGGACCAACTCAGCAAAAAGCCTTCGAAGAACTGAAGCAGTATTTGATAGAATTAACAACCTTAACCCCACCTTCGTCAGGAACTCCATTGCTGTTGTATGTAGCTGCTTCCCACACTGCGGTTAGTACAGCGCTGGTGCAAGAAAAGCAGGATGGCCAAGCAAAGAAGCAAGTTCCAGTGTACTTCGTCTCCGAAGTACTTAGCCCATTAAAGGAAATTTACACAGAGTTGGAGAAGGTACTATATGCTGTACTGATGGCTTCCAGAAAGCTTCGACATTACTTCCATATGTATCATATCATAGTACCTTCTTCACAACCTCTCAAGGATATAATGAGAAACAGAGAAGCCACAGAAAGTGTTGGAAAGTGGGCTACAGAGCTGAATGAATTCACTATTGAATATGTTCATAGATCTTTGGTCCAATCCCAAGCGTTAGCAGACTTCATTGCTGATTGGACGCCAGGGGCTCTGGACGAAGAAAGAACAAAAGATGACGAAGCTTGGACAGTGTTTTGTGATGAGTCATGGGGAACCTTCGGCGCAGGAGCAGCTGCCGTCCTAATTTCACCGTCTAAAATCAAAACCTGCTATGCAGCAAGGTTGGACTTCAACTGCACAAATAACATTGCAAAGTACGAAGCCCTTCTCTTGGGGCTTCGGAAACTTAAGGAAATAGGAATAAGAAGGGCAATCCTCAAATTTGACTCACAAGTCATTTCGGGTCACGTTGACAAAAGTAGTAAAGCAAGAGACCCAAAGCTCGAGAAGTATCTGGACACAGTCTGAAGGATGGAAGTTTCTTTCGAAGGTTTCTCTGTAAAGAATAGCCTAATATGAGAAAAATGAACATGCAAATTTATTAGCTATGTCAGCGGCACAGGGGCTTCCATTACCTTTGGAAGTATTTTTTGAAACAATAAAAGCACCTTTAGTCGAGCTCATGGAGAGAGCAGTGCTTACAATCTCGTCGGTGCATAATGAAGATTAGAGGACTGAGATTGTATCGTTCTGGCAAGGCAATTGTCTTTCGAATGATGAAGCTTACAACAAAAGAATGGAAGCAAGAACAAGACCCTATGTAATCTTAGAGGGAGAGTTGTACAAACAAGGAGTCTGTTCTCCATTACTAAAATGTTTGTCTAGAACCGAAGGTCAAGAGCTGATGAAGGAGATACATGCAGGACTGTGTGGAGCTCATATTATGTCTAGGCCTTTACTGGGTAAGGTTTTTAGACAAGGATTTTATTGGCCGAAGGTAGCTTCGGATGCAGCAGATTTGGTTCAAAAATGTGAAAACTACCAAAAGTGTGCTAGAGACTAGAAACAACCTTCGTCTCTAACTCAACCAATTCAGTCCACTTGGCCACTGCAAAGGTGGGGCCTAGATTTGCTAGGCCCACTTATACCAGCGCAAGGAAACTTGAAATATGTTGTGGTAGCAGTGGAGTACTTCTCAAAGTGGATCGAAGCTAAACCCCTAGCTACAATAACTTCAGCCACAATCCAGAAGTTCTTTTGGCAGAATATTGTTTGTCGCTTCGGTGTGCCGATGGCTATCACGGTTGATAATAGAACTCAATTTGATGCCAAAATGTTCAAAGCTTTTTGTGACCAGATTGGTACAAAAATATACTTTGCATCAGTGAGACATCCGGAATCAAATGGACTCGTAGAACGAGCCAATGGAATCATAATAACAGGGATAATGAAGTCAATCTTCAATCAGCCTAGAGGAAAGTGGCCAGATGAGTTGATAAAAGTGGTATGGAATCACAATACTGTTGTCTCAAGGTCAACAGGATTTACCTCGTTTAAGCTTCTATTTGGTGACGAAGTAATAACACCAGAAGAAGCAAGAACGGGTTCAATAAGGACTTTAGCTTCAGCAGAAGATGAAGAGGATTGCAAAATAATAAAAGACACCATAGAAGGGACCAGACTTCAGGCATAGAGCACATGAACAAATATCAAGCTGAAATAGTCAAATGGCAGGATTGGAAGGTAAGATCAAAGAATATCAAGCCAGGACACTTGGTGCTTCGAATAGTGGCCAACCCAGATACAGTGGGGAAGCTTCAGCTTAAGTGGGAAGGTCCTTTCTTGGTGGTATCTTCGTCAAGACCTGGATCATACAAGTTGAAAGACATGGACGACAATGACATTCCAAGGTCTTGGAATGCAGATGAGCTTCGGAGATATTATGTGTAAATTATGTAATTTTCTTACTTTTTCCTATGGCACAATTTTTCCTTTTAGGAGGGGCGAAAGGTTTTTAATGGGGCCATAGGTTGTAATTTTTAATTTTTTTTCTTGCGCAGCCTTGTGCAATACAAGGGCCAAACTCCCCCACATGTAAAATGTAAAATCTGGGATTACACCATTGAGTGGAAAAAAGTATGAAGAAGCTCCAAAGTCATCCCTAAGGGGATGCAGAGCTAAGATGCCACCTAAGTAAAAGGTGAAGAAGCTCCAAAGTCGTTCCTAAGGGGATGAAGAGCTTAAATGCCACCTGAGTCAAAGGTGAAGAAGCTCCAAAGTCGTTCCTAAGGGGATGCAGAGCTTAACTCCAAAGTCGTTCCTAAGGGAATGCAGAGCTGAAATACCACCTAAGAAAAAGGTGAAAAGACTCCAAAGTCGTTCCTAAGGGGATGCAGAGTCTGGGTGTGTATTCATGTGAGGTTTTTATCTTCGGCATACATTTGCACACTTCATCACATCATCTTTTGCATTCATACAACCATACATTAGGCATTCGTAGGTTCATCATCATCACATAAAACATGTAGCATTAACAGGAAAAGCGGGGATTCCTGCCTTCAATGAGAAAACGCTTCGTTGTATACAAAGATGCTTTGTCTCAAATGAAACTTCATTGTATACGAAGATGCTTCGTCTCAAAGGAAACTTCGTTGTATACGAAAGATGCTTTGATGTGAACGAAAAGAAGGGAAGGTGTTTTTCGCCTTCGGCCTAAAAAGCTACAAGCATTGGTTTCATCCACAGCAAAGCAGATGACATACGAATGAAAGGTGAAGTAGCATTACGAAGCATTTAGAAACATTTACAATAATTTGTACACTTTCAATTACAATTCTTTGTCAAATAATACACTCTCTAGACAAAGAGTTTCCAAAAGTGTTTCTACAGATGTTAGTGAAAGGAGGTTATAAGGTCTTCTTCAGTGCTTCAGAACTAGCTTTGGCTCATTAGCTTTCGGCACCATGACCCTGAAGAATGACAAAGGCAAGGGTAATGAGGAACATGGTAAGGAAAAAAAGCCTAACGACAAAGAAATTTTCTATACCTTGTTGAGCAGGTTTCAAGCTTCATCCCCAGCTAGCTCTCGGCCGCCCTTCGCCCAGATTTGGGTAATAAATATGTTGCCTATGCTCCGGGCTTTCGCCGGAATATCAATTAGGTTAGATGGCGATAGGCCAAAGTTTGGCCTGTTGACGGCTCTCACATGATTGCATCCGGCCTTCATGAAAGCCGCAGTCGTTCCATGAGAAGCCACCAACGCATAGAAATCACCGTGCCCAGTTATGACTTCGTCGAGGATGTCAACTTCTTTTTCAATATGTTCAAGAGCTCCAGGAATATCTTCGGTAGAAGGGGTAAACTCTTCAGATGTAGCTCTCCGACAGAATTGAATATCCCCTTCAACTGTATTATCCACTTTGTAATAAGAGTATAAAAAATTTATATTCTTTTATACATATATGTGTCATCTACGTTTATCATTTCATGAGCACATCACATATAACAAATAACTAAATGACAAAAGACACCTAAAAATAATACATGCATCATGTTGGGATTTTATTTTGTGCATCTTGCGACAACATAAAATGACAAGAAATATATTAAAGGTTAAAGTAGAATTTAAATTCTAAAAGGAATTCAAGAATTTAGAAAAGAAGAGAAGAAGAAAAATATTATATGAGTGAAAAAGAGTATAAAATACATATATATAATAAAATATAATATCTCTATAATTGGACATGAATGTGTAAATTTACTCAAGGGTGAAACTCATATTCAAATTCAAAATAATTATAAAAGAAAACAGAAAAAATAAAACATAAAATAAAAAGAAAAAGAGAAGGGAACTTACCTGGGCCGATTGTATCCATTCTGGCCCACCTCCTCTTTCTCCCCGCGTGGCCCAGATCCTCCTCCCCTCGCGCAAATCATCTGCGCCGCTGACTGGCGGGTCCCGATCGCCAGCCACCTAGGTTTTTCCACCAGCGTCGAGCGGTCTTTGTTGCGTGGGCCCATCGTGTTAGCACTAACCGTCCTCCCCACGTGCGCCGGCTCTGCGGAGCTCCAACGAACCGCACTGGGATTTCGGAGCTGGGCTGTTGCTGGCACCCGGGTGGACTCCAGGGAGTATAAAGCCGTTGCCCAGGACCTGTATTCCTCCCCCACACCTTTGGACCGAGCCAACTACGCCACCGAATCGCTGTTCGTCGTCGTGAGGGGAGCTCAGGGGAGGTGTGTGCGCCGCCGCCGATGATTCTCCTCTGTACATGAGCACGGGTCTACGCGTGTGGGCGAGGGCGTTCGCCGGAGATCCGTGAAGCTGCGGGGGCCCTCAATTTGGGCGGAGGACCTCGGGGAACTTGGGAATCTCTTACCGGAGCAGGAGGGTCGCCGCGAATCCGCCTCTCGCCGTGGGTAGTTTCCCTCAGACCATCTCTTGCACTGGTATGTCGTTCACCCTCTTTGTCGCACTTGTGACATTGCGTAGGTCGGCATAATTGGGGAATTAGTGGCCCTAGCACTGGATTCGGGCAAACGCCGTCCATGAACCACCGCCGTTCTGGGCGGCGCCGCCGCACTGACCGAGGGGAGGGGAGAGTTACGGGCTAGCCGTCGGATCGTGCACCTGCGGTCGCGATTGAGCCTGATGCGTATCGCTTCCGGTGAGGATCGTGCGCCGTCCGATCTCGATCGGTCGATAGCAAATCAATATGGGTTATTTAAATCTGAGACGTTGAAGTTTTATTGTGTGGCTCGGATTGGGTACTGTTTCGATCGGTGGTTGATTTAATCTGTGCCGCCCATCCAAGATCGGGCGGTCAGGAGCGCGCCATACCCCTTTGGCCAGGAAAATTACCATTTACACCCCTCTGGATTTAGGTTAATAACCCGCCGTCCACGACTGTGGCGCCTTGAGTCTTGGACATCTTGCCCCGTGACCCCTGAGTTTTCTAGGAATCGAGGCCCAGTCCAGAGATGATTAAAAACAGAGAAATAATTATAGAAATTCGTTTTTAATACAAAAACAAATCTAGAAACTTGTAAAATGCATAGAAAATTCATTTTTAATCCAAATCGATCCATTCCAATTTCTAAAATTTTGTAATATTAATATCTATCACCTAGAGTCTCTGATTTTGACATGAAAACAGAAAGAAAATTTATTTCTCATGTAATTCCATTTCAAGCACATTAAACCTTTGGAAATTCATAATTCAAAATCTATAATTCCAAAATTAATGAATCTTGTTTCTAGGTTCTTATTTTAATATGTAGATTTTTATTGTGTATTTTATTTACTTGTTTGGTGTGATGTTTATTTTTGCTATACTATGTATGTATTGTGTTGATGCGAGTAGACGAGCAAGCCATTGTGGATTCTGAGGTTCAGTAAGTAGAAGTAGCTGAGCAGGAGCTCATTGAAGGCAAGTTGTGCCCTTGTTCACTTACTTTTTCCCAGCCATGTTCTTATTAATTATAATGATCTGCATAGGTTAATTTTGATGGGATCCAATAGGTTACCCCAGTTTTGGTTATCTTTATACCTTGTTTACCACTGAAATATTTTGGGTATGGAGAAACACTATTCATTACTACATTTTTATTATCTGTTTATTATTACTGTTCATGATAAGATCATTATGTTAATGGGAACATGGAGCGACCACCCGGGAAAACAGTGCTACCACAAGGGTTTAATGGGACGCCCTTGGCTGATTAACTAGGAAAGCTAGTGGATGTGTTCCTTACCCGAAAGGGGCAAGGGCAGTAGGGGAGTGGTCAGTGTAGGGAGGTCCTTGGGTTGATTTTGCTGCGATGGCGGTCAGGCGAGGGATTCCTGCACTGAAGCTTCCTATAAACTGTAGCGGGATTTCTGAAGCTAGTGGAACTTTGTAAAGGCCTCATAGTGTTACCCTGCCTCGCCTCCTCGGTAGAGGTGTATGGGATTGGCTATATCTTGGCAGATGGGTAACATGACTTGTGGGTAAAGATGTGCAACCTCTGCAGAGTGTAAAACTGGTATACTAGCCGTGCTCACGGTCATGAGCAGCTCGGACCCTCACATGATTAATTTATGGAACTTAAATTTAATTTGACATTTGCATCGCATTTGGAATTATTTTATTATTACTTTTCTTTATTATTATTAAGGTGTGGTATTTACTTACACTTAGTAACTACTAATAAAATTTTGACCAACTTATAAAAGCAATGCTCAGCTTCAGCCTCTATTTTGTTGATCAGCCTTACACTTCACATGAACTCCCACCTTTGGTGAGTTCATGCACATTATTCCCCACGACTTGTTGAGCTATTATCGTATGTGAGCTCACTCTTGCTGTCTCACACACCCCCCACAGGAGAAGAACAGGTGGTCGAAGAGGAGCCGCCTAACTCTGAGGCATTCGATTTGATCTAGGTGGCGTCTCCCAGTCAGCTTTCTGGCGCCAAGGATAGATTTTAGATCCTGTTATATTTATCTTATATTTTGTAAGACTTCCGCTATGTAATAAGTACATTTATAATAATTATGACATTTGTCTTTATACACTCTATTATTATATATGTTGTCTTCTTTGGCGCATGTATGAGATGCACCTGGCTTTGTCCCTTAAAGCCCGGGTGTGACAGAAGTGGTATCAGAGGAAATGTTGACTGTAGGATGAAACCTAGATAGAAATGGACAAAACCTTTACCTACTTACCTTATTCTGATTCTTTCTATACTTATCTTGATCCTGTCTCACCTTCTACTGTTCTACTCTGATTATTCTTTCCTTTTCTACTCTGAGACAAGATAGATTTCACACCTTATAATCCTACCCTTATGACATTTTTAAGAGATAGGAGACCTAAGACAAAAATTAAAATTATTTTCTTTATTAAAAATGTTGGTTGATTGTTCTGATGATCAATGCCTGATTTGCTTCTTTGATTGATTGAAATAGTATAGACGGGCATCTTAGCATGTACCACCATAAGGTAATGAATTAGCTTTAGTAGGTGACATACTTAGCTAATAAATCCCTCAAAGTAACATGCTTCGTAATCACTGCCTTATCTACAATCCTTTCTTTCGTCCCCTGTGTTTCTAACCCAGATGGGCTACCCCCATAGTGTTAGAAGGGAGCACTATAGACGTGATCCTTGGTATGTCGTGGTTAAGAAAAGCAAAGGTAGTTTATACACGGTACTAAAGGAACCATAGAACTCACAAGTTCCAAAGGAGAAAGATTTGAAGATGGAATTGCAGTAACTACCGCCACCAGACTAGCGACATTTTTAGTAAATGGGAAGTTTGTTGGTGACAACATCCGTGTGGTTAGAGATTTTCCGGATGTCTTCCCAGAAGAGTTACCAGGGATGCCACCATATAGGGAAGTTGAGTTTGTCATTGATCCCTTATTTGGAACTGCCCCTACTTTCAAAAGGCCATACATGAGGTCTGTAGAAGAGTTAAAGGGACTGAAGAAGCAGTTAACGAAATTACAAGAGGCTGGTTACTTACGTCCGAGTTCCTCACCTTGGGGAGCACCGGTACTGTTTGTACAGAAGAAGGATGGATCGCAAATGATGTGTGTGGAGTATAGGTCCCTTAATGATGTTATCATGAAGAACAAGTATCCGTTGCGCCGCGTTGAGGATTTATTTGATCAGAGGAGAGGTGCTAGGATATTCTCGAAGATTGATCTCCAATCGGGTTATTATCAAATGAAGATTAGGCCATCGGATATTCCCAAGACGGATTTCTCGACCCGATATGGTTTATATGAGTTCACCGTTATGTCATTTGGACTAACTAATGCACCAACCTATTTTATGGATTTGAAGAATAAGGTGTTCATGATCTGGACAGATTTGTCGTGGTTTTCATCGACAATATTTTTATTTATTCCATGAGTGATAGTGATCATGAGGGACATCTGAGATTGGTGCTACAGAAGCTACGAGATAATCAACTCTACGCCAAGTAAAGTAAATGCGAGTTCTGGATTGACGAGGTCTCATTCCTTGGAAATATCATTTCTAATGGAGGGATATCAGTGGATCCTACTAAAGTCAAGGAGATAGTGGTGCCACACATACCCACTACAATTACGGAGGTTCAGAGTTTCTTTAGGCTTGCATGGTATTATCAGACATTTATTGAAGGATTTTCTAAGATTGCTAAGCCTATGACCTCGCTTCTGGAGAAAGGAAGAGAATTTAAGTGGGATGAGAAGTGCCAAGAAAGCTTTGATCAATTAAAGAAGAGATTGATGTCACCACCAGTGTTGATTATGCTAGATCTACAGAAGATATTTGACATTTATTATGATGCATGTGGCCAAGGATTGGGATGTGTGCTCATGCAAGAAGGACATGTGATCGCCTACGCATCTCGTCAGTCGCGGAAAACATGAGTTAAACTACCTCACTCATGACTTAGAACTGGCAGTCGTTGTGCATGCGCTTAAGATTTGGAGACATTATACCATGGGGACCAAGTGCCAAGTGTACACGGATCATTAGAGTTTGAAGAACATATTCACACAGCAGGATCTCAACCTTAGGCAACGCCGTTGGATGGAGCTTATTAAGGACTATGATTTGGAAATTCACTATCACCCGGGCAAGGCGAATTTAGTTGTAGATGCCTTGAGTTGAAAGGAGCTTGTTCATTCAGCTGTTGTTGCCCAGCTACCCGATGAGATTGTTGAGGATTTCATGAGACTTAACCTAGGGATAGTTGCTCACACTGAAGGAGTTACTATTGATATGGAATCTACCTTGGAACAAGAAATCTACAAAGGACACATTGGTGATGCTAAAATACAAGAGATTAAGGATCTGATTACTGAAGGTCGAGGTCCGGAATTCAAGGAGGATGAGCAAGGCACCGTATGGTTCAAGGATAGGATATGTGTTCCTGAGATTGATAAGCTTCGTGAGACTACTAAAGGAAGCCTGTAGGCGTTTCGACCCTGGGGGGTCCCTGGACCGACGAGTAAATTGTCGCCGCGTGTCCCAGCCCAGATGGGTCAGCGCGAGACGGAGCACGAAGGGGGAAAAAGGAGACATGCGTAAGGGGGAAACCCGCGGCCTTCGTGTTTGTCCTGTGCTCAAGTCGGGTGCGCTTGCAGTAGGGGGTTACAAGCGTCCGCGTGGGAGGGGGCGAGAGGCCTGCACGCGCCGTCCCGTCCTCCCTCGCGGCCCACCCTCTCGTACGAGTGACATGGGCCTTCCTTTTATAGGCGTAAGGAGAGGGCCCATGTGTACAATAGGAGATGTAGCAGTGTGCTAACGTGTCTAGCAGAGAGGAGCTAGTGCCCTAAGTACATGCCGTCGTGGCAGCCGGAGAGGTTTTGGCACCCTGTTCATGTGATGTCGTGGCCCTCGGAGGAGCGCTGGAGCCTTGCGGAATGACAGCTGTCGGGGCTGTCGAGTTCTTGCTGACGTCTCCTTGCTTCTGTAAGGGGCTGAGAGCCGCCGTCGTCATGGAGCATGCAGGGCGCCATCATTATTTGTTTACCAGGGCGAGCCAGATGGGACGCCGGTCTTGTTCCCCGTAGCCTGAGCTAGCTAGGGGTAGGATAATGATGGCCCCCCTGTGACGTGGTCGGTCCGAGCCCTGGGTCGGGCGAGGCGGAGGCTCCTCCGTGGTCGAGGTCGAGTCTATCTTCCGAGGTCGAGGTCGGGTCCGAGCCTCGGGTCGGGCGAGGCGGAGACCATCGTCTAAGGCCAAGGCTGAGTCTGAGCCCTGGGGTCGGGCGAGGCAGAGTTCGTCGTCTTCCGGTGCCGAGGCTGAGTCGGAGCCCTAGGGGTCGGGCCAGGCGGAGTTCGTTGTCTTCCGGGGCCGAGGCCGACTCCGAGCCCTGGGGTCGGGCGAGGCGGAGTTCGTCGTCTTCCGGGGCCGAGGCCAACTCCAAGCCCTGGGGTCGGGCGAGGCGGAGCTTCCTATGGCGCCCGAGGCCGGACTTGGCTGCTATCAGCCTCTCTCTGTCGAGTGGCACAGCAGTCGGAGCGACACAGGCGGCGCTGTCTTCTCGTCAGGCCGGTCAGTGGAGCGGCGAAGTGACTGCGGTCACTTCGGCTCTATCGACTGGAGGGCGCGCGTCAGGATAAGGTGTCAGGCCGTCCTTGCATTAAATGCTCCTGCGATACGGTCGGTCGGTGTGGCGATCCGGCTAAGGTTGCTTCTCGGCGAAGACTGGGCCTCGGGCGAGCCGAAGGTGTGTCCATTGCTTGAGGGGGCCCTCGGGCGAGACGTGAATCCTCCGGGGTCGGCTGCCCTTGCCCGAGGCTAGGCTCGGGCGAGGCGAGGTCGTGTCCCTTGAGCGGACCGAGCCTTGACTTAATCGCACCCATCAGGCATTCGCAGCTTTGTGCTGATGGGGGTTACCAGCTGAGATTAGGAGTCTTGGGGATACCCCTAATTATGGTCCCCGACAGTAGCCCCCGAGCCTCGAAGGGAGTGTTAATACTCGCTTGGAGGCTTTTGTCGCACTTTTTTGCAAGGGGACCGACCTTTCTCGGTTGCGTTTCGTTCCGGTGGGTGAGCACGAGCACACCCGCCGGGTGTAGCCCCCGAGGCCTCGGAGGAGTGGTTTGACTCCTTCGAGGTCTTAATGCATTTCGTGATGCTTCGGCCGGTCTGGTTGTTCCCTCATGCGAACTGGCCGTAGCCCGGGTCCATATTCGAGTCCCAAGTTCTCGGGCTGGTATGTTGACGTTGTCAACGGTTTGGCCAGAGCCGGGTTTGCGAGAGCAGCCCCCGAGCCTCCGCATAGAGCGAGAGGACGGTCAAGGACAGACTCGACTTTTTTACATACGCCCCTGCGTCGCCTTTCCGCAAGGAGGAGGGGGGAAAGCGCCATGTTGCCCTCGGAGGGCACCGAACATGGTGTCTCCAGTGAGTTGCTAGCGGGTAATCCGAGTGGACGCCCGTGCCCCATTCGTTAGGGGTCGGCTAGTGGCCCGGAGGCGCGCTCCAAAAGTACCTGCGGGTGATTTGCCGGACCCGGTCCCCATTTGACGGGGTCCGAGGGCTCGATGCCTCCCTCTGGTGGGATTCCGTTACAAGATCGTTCCCGTTGGTCTCGGAAATGTCCTAGGGTACCTCAGGAGCGTAGCCCGAGCCTTGGTTATGTATCGAACGTACCCAGGGTCATCCCTCGCTCTGCGTCTGAGGCGGCTATCGAACCCTTCGGGGGCCAGCCTACGTACCCGTGATCAGTAGTGGGCGCGGAGCCCAAGCGGCCTGAGGCGGCCGTTGAACCCTTCCGAGGGGCCAGCCTTCGAACCTCTGACCAGTAGTGGGCGCGGAGCCCGAGTGCTCTGAGGCAGCTGTTGAACCCTTCCGAGGGGCCGGCCTTCGAACCTCTGATCAGTAGGGGGGCTTGGGGCCCGTTTCCTTCGCGGAGAAGGATCCCTTTCGGGGTATCCCCTTTCCCGGTCCCTGTTGTAAAAGAGAGAAAGAGGAAGAGGAAAAGGATACGGAATCGAACAACGTGGCGCACCTTTTTGACGCGGTCATTATGGCGGAAGCGAAGCGTTGCCTGCTTCGCCTGCCAAAGGTGCCGCCTGTCCTGCCGCAGAGTTAATGCGACGGGACGAGTGGTTCGCGGGGCAGCCGTTGCGCGTGCGCGAGCCGTTCGAGGAACGGAACACGGGCGCATCGTCTTCACGCCGTGGGAGAGGGTTCTCTCGCTATCCCAGGAGGGGACGTGAGCTTGGCTGACGACTTGACTGCTGCTTCCGCCTGCCTGCCACCGCCATTACTGCCGGCCCATTTCTGGCCGTATCGACCGTCGCGCCTTCTCCCGCGGCTGACTGACCCGTGACCGATGTGCTCGGTTGGCACTGTTGGGTCACGCGCTGGGTCGCCTCGAGTCGCGGCATTGGTTCCGCAGCCGAGGAGGCGCGGTACTGGCGCAAGTGGCGGTGCAGTTTCTCGCACGTAGTAACCGGCGCGTCGATTACATGACGTGTGGGCCTGACTCCGCGCTGGACGCGTTGAAGTCGAAGGGGCGTGCCCCCTTGGTGCGGTTGCATGCCACCTGCATGGCGGTCCGCCCTTTCACCCGCTTGTCTAGGCGAAAGTGGAGAAGTGCTCGTAACCGCTGGGCAGTCGCGGTGCAAAAGTGGAGAAGTGCTCGTAACCGCTGGGCAGTCACGCGCACCGCGCGCGGCGGTTTTGGCTCCTTCTGTCCTGAGCCAGCTTGCACGACGCGTGGGACCCGGCCCCCGTGTCGTAGGGGGAGGACCTTGGAGCGTGTTGGAGAAGACTCAGCCCACGACGGCTGAGGACGCAAGTGGGGAGAGTTGCCTTTAAAAGGAGGGTGACCCCCTTGAAAGGCAACCATGTCTTCGCACTCCTTTCATGCATCGCGTCTTTCCACCTTCCGAGCCCCCGGATGGGGAACACCCGCAGTTCTTCCGCCTTGTCGTTGGAGGAACGCAACTTCGCGGAAGTTGGTACCTTTCAGCCATCATTCGGCTTCAAGGATTTTCATCAGGCAGCCCGGCTGCAACCCCTCGCCGGTGGTCACCCAAGACGGTGACCACCAGTTCGATGATGGGGAGAAGCGAGCCGGGCTGCGATCTTGGTCCTGCCCTCAGCTTCAAGGATCTTCATCATCCTGGCTGGGGCGGAGGCCGGGCTGAGCCAGAGCTCTACCTTCCGCGTGGGTTCGTGGGTCACCTTCTCCCTCAGCATTCAAGGGAGAGGGCGCTCACCGGCCTAGCGGGAGGGTCGGACTTCGACAACGCGGGGCTAGTCGACGGCGAGCGTCGTCAGCTTCAGCGTGTTGGGCTCGCTGGCTTAGCTGGCTCTGGCTCGGCTCCCGGTGCCCCCTCCTGCCGCGAGAGTGGTTGTCGCGCCGCGCGCACCGGAGGACCGCCCAAGACATCGCGCGCTGCTAGGGCGTTCGTGTTCTGGGGCTGTCCTGCCTTTGCCCCGGTACGGTGCCTCTGCACGGAGGTCGGTGCCCCGCTCGTCCGGGAGGATCCGAGTGGGGATCTGCCGGTGGGCAGATGGCTTCTGTCGTCGGCGCTGAGGTGGTGGCGGCTGAAGAAGTCCTCGTCGCCGACAGGATCACCGCCACCATCCGCGCTTCGGGCCTCGGGCTCTTTGGCTTTGATAGCTTGTCCTCGCCCCTCGAGTGGAGACGTGGGAGAGGGCATTGTTGCAGCAGCGTCCGCCCTGAGGCCATCGCCGCTGCAGTTTGGCCACCTGGAGCAGAGGTCGTTGTCGCTGCTGCCAGAGCGGGCGGCGGTGAGCCACCTGGAGCCTTGTCGTCCCGCGGGCCCTCCAATGTGGGGGGTTGTTCGTACCCGTGGAGGCGGAACCGGAGTTCCATTTGTAATGCACCTTGAGTGCTGGTGTCTGTTCATTGTGGCTGTCGGGTCCTGAATATGTATGTATTTTCGGCACGGAGCCGTGTCTTTTCCCCATTTCGAGCACTAGGACTCGCCTGTCGGCTAACTGAACCGCTTCGCCAAGCGTGAGTTGCCTCGTGCGAAGGAGACGAGTGAGGTATCTGTATCCCGGAGGCGTAGGAGTCCCTCGGCTCGGTCAGCCTTGCCGCCCGAGGTTTCTCTTGCTTGGTTAAGGGAACCCTCGGCCGCTCTTCGATGAGCCGAAGCCGGAGGCAGCGGTGTTAGCATGGACAGAGGCAAAGTTGGCTCGAAAAGAAGACTTCATCATCCGGAGCCTGGCCAGGCCGTCCACTGGCGGGACCGACGCCAGAGTCGAGTTGCTGAAGCCACGAGTCGGGCTGGTGTCCTCGGAAGACAGCTGGCTGAGGCTTCGGGGCGGCCGACTGAGCCGTCTGCTTGGGCCGGATTCCTGGAGAAGACCCTGGCGGCGATGGCCCGGGCGTGGCGCTGATGTCGTCCTTCGGAGCAGAGATCCTTCGACCTTGTTGCCGTCCGAGGCTCGGTCGGACTTCGCCGAAGGTGGAGTTGACGCCGAGGGTGCTGCTGCTCCCCCTCCGTCGACGCCTGAGCCTGTAGGATCGGTTCATCTTGTAGTGTGCGTATGTTTTCTGCGGCCGCCGAGGCCCAAACATAATGTCGTCGTGTTGTAAAGCTGTGTTTCTTTTCCTCTTATTTCGAGTATCTGGACTTATTTGTCGGTAACAGAATTATTTGTCCGAGCGAGAGTTACTTTTCACGGAAGGTGATGAGTGAGGTATCCGTATCCCGGAGGCGTAGGAGTCCCTCGGCTCAGTCGGCCTTGCCGCTTACGTGTACTCTTACTCGTCCGTAGGATTCTGCTATCGATATAGTCGAGAAGGCACGAAAAATCGTTTCGGCAGAAGAGTTTTCGAGCTTGAAGACTTGTTCGGTCCGCGGAATCGCTTATCCGAGCATGAGTTACTTATCGCGGAAGGTGATGAGTGAGGTATCCGTATCTCGGAGGCGTAGGAGTCCCTCGGCTCGGTCAGCCTTTGCTGCTTACGTGTACTCCTGTCGTTTTCAGGATCCCACTTTCAAAGTAGTTGAACAGCACGAAAGACGTTCTGGCAGAAAAGATCTTTTCCGAGGAAAATTTTGACGCGGAGGGGGTTCCCCTCTTCTAGCCCCCGAGGGAGGGTCGGACTTTGCCAAGGCAAGGCTGACCCTTCCTTGATGGTTGGACTTTGTGTGTGAACGAGGTGTACGAACGACTTGAAAGCATCTTAAGGGTAGAAGCGACGTAGTTGTCGGATGTTCCAAGCGTTGCTGTAGACCTAGCCTTGACTATTGGCCAGCTTTTATGTCCCAGGCTTCAGAACCTTGGCGATGACGAACGGCCCTTCCCAGGGAGGCGTGAGCTTGTGCCGCCCTCGGGCGTCTTGTCGCAGCCGAAGCACCAAGTCGCCCACCTGAAGGTCTCGGGACCGAACCCCTCGGGCGTGGTCGCGTCGCAGGGACTGCTGATACCGCGCCGAGTGTAGTAAGGCCATGTCCCGACCCTCTTCCAGCTGGTCCAGTGAGTCTTCTCGGTTAGCTCGATTGCTTTGGTTGTCGTAGGCTCTCGCCCTCGGGGAACCGTATTCTAAGTCTGTGGGCAAGATGGCCTCGGCCCCATAGACTAGAAAGAACGGTCTGAAGCCCGTGGCTCGGCTCGGCATTGTCCTCAGACTCCAGACCACCGAGGGGAGCTCCTTCATCCATCGCTTGCCGAACTTGTTGAGGTCGTTGTAGATCCGTGGCTTGAGTCCTTGCAGAATCATGCTGTTGGCATGCTCTACTTGCCCATTCGTCATGGGGTGAGCCACGGCGGCCCAGTCCACCCGGATGTGGTGATCCTCGCAGAAGTCCAGGAACTTTCTGCCGGTGAACTGGGTGCCATTGTCGGTGATGATGGAGTTCGGGACCCCAAAGCGATGGATGATGTTGGTAAAGAACGCCATCGCCTGTTCGGACCTGATGCTGTTCAGGGGTCGGACTTCGATCCACTTGGAGAAGTTGTCGATGGCGACCAGCAGGTGCGCGTAGCCCCCGGGTGCCTTCTGCAAGGGACCGACGAGGTCCAGGCCCCACACAGCAAACGACCAGGTGATGGGTATTGTCTGCAGAGCCTAAGCGGGAGGTGGGTCTGCCTTGCGTAGAATTGACACCCTTGGCAGGTGCGGACAATTCTAGTGGCGTCGGCCACCGCGGTCGGCCAGTAGAAACCTTGTCGGAAGGCGTTTCCAACAAGGGCTCGAGGCGCTGCGTGATGACCGCAAGCCCCTGAGTGTATTTCTTGTAAGAGCTCCTGGCCTTCGGTGATGGATATGCATCGTTGGAGGATGCCTGAGGGGCTGCGGTGGTAGAGCTCCTTCCCGTCCCCCAGCAAGACGAACGACTTGGCGCGCCGCGCCAATTGCTGAGCTTCGGCTCGGTCGAGGGGTAGCTCCCCTCGGTGGAGATATTGCAGGTATGGGGTCTGCCAGTTTCGATTAGGCGTGACCCCACTCCGCTCTTCCTCGACGTGCAGTGCCTCACCCTCGGGGGCCGAGGGTGCTTCGGGCTGGGCCAAGGGTGCCTCGGGCTCGGGCATGTCTTCGGTCTTGACTGAGGGTTGATGTAGGTCTTGGTAGAAGACGTCCGGGGGAACCGTTGTTCATCCCGAGGCTATCTTAGCCTGCTCGTCCGCAGTCTCGTTGTATCGTCGGGCGACGTGGTTGAGCTCGAGCTTGTAGAACTTGTCTTCCAGGCGCTGAACCTCGTCACAGTAGGCTTCCATCTTCGGGTCGCGGCAGTGGGAGTTCTTCATGACCTGGTCGATGACAAGCTGCGAGTCACCGCGAGCGTCGAGGCGTCAGACCCCTAGCTCGATGGTGATGCGCAACCCGTTAACCAGAGCCTCGTACTCGGCCACGTTGTTGGACGCCGGGAAATGGAGGCACAACACGTAGCGGAGGTGTTTCCCGAGGGGTGAGATGAAGAGCAGGCCCACGCCTGCTCCTGTTTTCATCAGCGACCCATCGAAAAACATGGACCAGAGTTCCGGTTGGATCTGAGCCGCTGGAAGCTGGATGTCGACCCATTCAGCCACAAAGTCCGCCAAGACTTGGGACTTGATGGCCTTCCGAGGGGCGAACGAGATTGTCTCACCCATGATTTCCACTGCCCACTTTGCAATCCTACCCGAGGCCTCTCGGCACTAGATGATCTCCCCCAGGGGGAAGGATGACACCACAGTCACCGGATGAGACTCGAAGTAGTGTCGCAACTTCCGCTGCGTTAGAATCACCGCGTACATCAGCTTCTGAATTTGTGGGCAGCGGATCTTAGTCTCGGACAGTACCTCACTGATGAAAAGTAGACCGGCCTCTGGATGGGCAATGCATGCCCCTCTTCTCATCTCTCAACCATGATCGCGACGCTGACCACCTGAGTGGTAGCGGCGACGTAGATCAAGAATGCTTCTCCGGCAGCGGGGGGCACCAAGATTGGCGTGTTCGTGAGGAGCGCCTTCAGGTTCCCGAGGGCTTCCTCGGCCTCAGGGGTCCAAGTGAAGCACTCGACCTTTCTTAAGAGGCGGTACAGGGGTAGACCTCTTTCGCCGAGGCGCGAGATGAAGCGGCTCAGAGCCGCAAGGCATCCCATGACCCTCTGTACGCCTTTCAAGTCCTTGATGGGCCCCATGTTGGTGATGGCCGCGATTTTCTCTGGGTTAGCCTCGATGCCCCGCTCGGAGATGATGAACCCCAGAGCATGCCTCGAGGTACTCCGAAGACGCACTTCTCGGGATTGAGTTTTACTTCTTTCGCCTTGAGACACCGGAATGTCGTTTCAAGGTCGGAAAGGAGGTCGGAGGCTTTCCTCGTCTTGACTACGATGTCATCGACGTAAGCCTCGACAGTTCGACTGATGTGTTGGCCGAACACGTGGTTCATGCACCTTTGGTATGTCGCACCCGCATTCCTCAAACCAAACGGCATAGTAACGTAGCAGTACATGCCGAAAGGTGTGATGAAAGAAGTCGCGAGCTGGTCAGACTCTTTCATCCTGATCTAGTGATACCCTGAGTAGGCATCGAGGAAAGACAGGGTTTCGCACCCAGCAGTGGAATCCACGATTTGATCGATGCGAGGCAGAGGGTAGGGAACCTTCGGACATGCTTTGTTTAGACCAATGTAGTCTACACACATCCGCCATTTCCCTCCTTTCTTTCTCACAAGCACAGGGTTGGCAAGCCATTCGGGATGGAATACCTCTTTGATGAACCCTGCTGCCATTAGCTTGTGGATCTCCTCGCCTATGGCTCTGTGCTTTTCTTCGTCGAATCGACGCAGAGGCTGCTTCACGGGTCGGGCTCCAGCTCGGATATCCAGTGAGTGCTCGGCGACCTCCCTCAGTATGCCAGGCATGTCCAAGGGACTCCACGTAAAGACTTCGGCGTTTGCGCGGAGAAAGTCGACGAGCACCGCTTCCTATTTGGGGTCGAGCTCGGAGCCGATCCGGATCTGCTTGGAGCCGTCGTTGCTGGGGTCGAGAGGGACGGATTTGACCGTCTCTGCTAGCTCGAAATTGCCAGCATGGCGCTTCACGTCCGGCGCCTCCTTGGAGAGGCTCTCCAGGTCGGCGCTGAGGGCCTCGGATTCGGCGAGGGCCTCGGCGTACTCCACGCACTCCACATCGCATTGGTACGCGTGCCGGTACGTGGGGCCGACAGTGATGACCCCGTTGGGGCCCAGCATCTTGAGCTTGAGGTAGGTGTAGTTGGGGACGGCCATGAACTTGGCATAGCATGGCCTCCCCAGCACTGCGTGGTAGGTTCCTCGGAACCCGACCACCTCGAACGTGAGGGTTTCCCTTCGAAAGTTGGAGGGAGTCCCGAAGCAGACGGGTAGATCGAGTTGTCCGAGGGGCTGGACGCATTTCCCGGAGATGATCCCGTGAAAAGGCGCCGCGCCCGCCCGGACCAAGGACAGATCGATCCGCAGGAGCCCGAGGGTCTCGGCGTAGATGATGTTGAGGCTGCTGCCTCAGTCCATGAGGGCCTTGGTGAGCCTGACGTTGCCGATGACGGGGTCGACAACGAGCGGATATTTCCCCGGGCTCGGCACGCGGTCGGGGTGGTCGCCCTGGTCGAAGGTGATGGGCTTGTCGGACCAGTCTAGGTAGACTGGCGCCGCCACCTTTACCGAGCAGACCTCCCGACGCTCTTGCTTGCGGTGCCGAGCCGAGGCGTTCGCCACTTGCCCACTGTAGATCATGAAGTAGTCGTGGACCTCGGGGAACTCCCCTGCCTTGTGATCCTCCTTCTTATCGTTGTTGTGAGCCCTGCCACCTTCCGCAGGTGGCCCGGCCTTGTGAAAGTGGCGCCGAAGCATGGCGCACTCCTCAAGGGTGTGCTTGACAGGACCCTAATGATAGGGGCACGGCTCCTTGAGCATCTTGTCGAAGAGATTGGCGCCTCCGAGAGGTTTCCGAGGGTTCTTGTACTCAGCGGCGGCGACAAGGTCCGCGTCGGCGGCGTCGTGTTTCGCTTGCGACTTCTTCTTGCCTTTTTTCTTGGTGCTGCACTGAGTGGACGCCTCGGGGACATCTTCCGGCTGGCGGCCCTGTGTTGCTTGTCCTTCCGGAAGATGGCCTCAACCGCCTCCTGGCCAGAGGCGAACTTGGTGGCGATGTCCATCAGCTCGCTCGCCCTGGTGGGGGTCTTGCGACCCAGCTTACTCACCAGGTCGCGGCAGGTGGTGCCGGCGAGGAACGCGCCGATGACATCCAAGTCGGTGACGTTGGGTAGCTCGGTGCGCTGCTTCGAGAATCGCCGGATGTAGTCCCGAAGAGACTCTCCCGGCTGCTGGCGGTAGCTTCGGAGATCCTAGGAGTTTCCAGGGCGCACGTACGTGCCCTGGAAGTTGCCGGCGAAAGCTTGGACCAGGTCGTCCCAGTTGGAGATCTGCCCCAGAGGCAGGTGCTCCAACCAGGCTCGAGCGGTGTCAGAGAGGAACAGGGGGAGGTTGCGGATGATGAGGTTGTCATCATCCGTTCCACCCAGTTGGCAGGCTAGCGGTAGTCCGCGAGCCACAGTTCCGGCCTCGTCTCCCCCGAGTACTTTGTGATAGTAGTCGGGGTTCGGAACCGGGTCGGGAACGGCGCCCGTCGTATGGCCCGGCTAAAAGCCTGTGGACCGGGTGGTTCGGGCGAGGGACTCTGATCCTCCCTGCTGTCGTAGCGTCCCCCACGCCTAGGGTGGTAGCCTCGGCGCACCCTCTCGTCGAGGTGGGTTCGACGGCTGCGGTGGTGGTGCTCGTTGCCGAGGCGACCCGGGGCCGTAGGCACTATGTTGCGCGTGCGTCCGGTGTGGACCGAGGCTTCCCGCATGAATCAGGAAGTTGCGGCGCGATGCTCCAAGGGGTATCCCTGCCTTCGAGAGGCAGAGCTTTCGGCCCGTCGGACCACAGCATCCTCCAGGAGATTCTTGAGCTCTCCCTGGATACAACGCCCCTCAGTGTTTGATGGCTCTGGCATAGCGCGGAG
This sequence comes from Zea luxurians, assembly GCA_029449295.1. Lineage (NCBI taxonomy): Eukaryota > Viridiplantae > Streptophyta > Magnoliopsida > Poales > Poaceae > Zea > Zea luxurians. The sequence continues at coordinate 1,528,302 of JAOPSE010000005.1, read as the reverse complement.
AAGTATTGCCACTGCAGCCAGGTTCTGGCCGACCCCACTGGAAGCCGGTGGCGGCCTTGCCCTGACATCGTCGGCGATGCGGTGCTAGATGCCCTGGGGTAGATGACGCGCTTCTCCGGCTGGAGCTTGGCCAGCCTATTCCTGCCCGATGTCCCGGCGGAACGGCTCAAGTGTTCCTGCTCCCTTGTCGAGCCTGGCCTGCAACTCGCGGATTTGCTCGAGCTGTGCGTCCTGACCCCCCGCAGGGACTGGGACCACAGCTAGCTCCCGAAGGATGTCAACACGAGGCGCAGGCCTAGGGGGATCACCGTTTTCCGGTATACCAAGATGGTTGCCTTCGCCGGGACCCCCTATATCGACGTGGAAACATTCACGACTTGGGCCGCTGTCTTCCACTACTAGAGATATGCTTATTTAAGACACACATTTTAAGACAAATATTAGTGTATTTTATAGAAGCGTCTTTTATCATATGGTGATGAGTAAGGTAAGACAGTTTGTTGAAGATATGTCTTTAATAAAGATGTGTTTTGAGATAGTTACATCGTAAGAAATGTCTTATATTGATTTAAGACGGATTGTTATTGAAAATTGTCTTAGATAAATATACCTTTTGAGTCATTAAGATTACAAGAATTGTCTTAGATTTTGGTTAGTATATTATACACTTTTGTTAATGAAACCATATCAAATAAATATATTATTATAGTCATCTAGACTATAAAAACTGTCTTAGATGTTAGTGAGTATACTAGACACTTTAATATATGAAACCATCTTCATATCATATTTCTGATAAGATGTATAACGAAAAAAACATAGTAAATAATGAATTTAGGTTAGTTTGATGATATATCTATCAGGATCCGTAACACTTGAATCGGTTTCATTGTCCCCCACTCCCACATTCCGGCATCGAGAGCGGCAAGTTAGCCATCCACGACAATATGGGAGGCGGACGCCGGCGGTCCTGCAACCCGCGAATCGGAGCCCCATCCACTCTCTTGGACAGCCGAGTCGTGGTCCTCGCTGACGGGCGTTGTCCTAGGTCTACTACCGTCATCGACGATGCCCGGGCCACCGCCACCGCAAGCACCGTTGTCGCCGTCAGGGAACCTCAGCAAGATCATCAGCGTCCTCGGAGTTAGGATAAGGCAAGCGCTCGTCACCGTGTCCCAGATCTGGTCTTCTCCACCACTCCCCTCTAGCCACTGCCGCCTGGTGAAACTGGTGTCCGCTGCCCTGGCAAATGTTCAAATTTGTTAGTGGTGATTTATTGGTTAGGGCTGGGTGGTAATGTCAAATATGAGTGCTCCAATCTGCTTGTTGCTCAGACCTAGTTCGCTAGTATCGGCAAAGCACAGATCAAATAATCTGAAATGTGAAGTCGATTGTTTTGTGAAATCAGAGCACTTCGATCTGCACGGTTGATGGATATTAGTGGGCATACTTGTGATTATTCTAGTGATTTTTATTGTTGAGTATGTACTCAATCCCCTGTTGTTCTTGCTAATTATTTCAATTCCTCCATCAGACATAGGAAATTTACTCTAAAATGGTGAATTTTTACAGTGCATAATTTGTTTTCAGAACATGATAACAATACATATTTACTCCACATAATTGTACATGTGAAGTACTTTGGAGTAGAAGGAGAGATGACTCATGTTCTCTGTGGGATTTGTTTGTTAGTTTCTCGATTATTATTTACTTGGAACACTTTTCTAGATTTTTTCTCACACCGTCTTTTCTCACAACAATCTGTTCTACTTGTGAGTGTTGTAATGAAACTGAACTAGCTACTGAGATAGGTAATTTTGTTGACTGAAAAAGAAAGAATGATAGTTAGTTGTGTTCTGTAATGAAGCAAAATCTTTGAAATCCTTGCTACCTTTACTTTAAATTGGAGGATGGCTCTACCATTTTTTGGTGTATCCTTTTCATTTGACAATACCATCTCACATCCACTTTATTCTCTTGTACGTGCAGGTACTGTTTTGTGTCGTGTTGCAATCCTCATCAAAATTAAAAGAAAACATCAATGTGATCGGTGAGCTTCTACAATTACTCTTTTATAAGTTGTAGTATATTAGTATAATGACCAGTCGAACGGCTGGTTATGTAAGAAGTGGAAGCATAAATATGTATAGTTGGCTGCCTAATCACCTTTTCTCAAACAATTCGTAATACCAGCTTAGTCAATCGATTATGAACCAACAACCTTGTGCAAAAGAAGGGACAATTCTGAGAGTTGCTCATCTTCAAAATTTGTTGATACACCAGACCATGCAACACATCATTCAGTTGACTCATTACAAGTAACTTCATCTACTTCCAGCACATATGACTTATCAGATAACAAAATCAATGTGCCACTAATATTCTGCATTTTCCCTTAATTCTTCCTATGTTTAACATTTCAGGAGGTGATGAAATGCAAGTTGGTGGTGCAGATAGGTCCGCAATCTGTTGTGGTCGCTAGAGGGCAGGCTTACCCTCCAAAGGATGTTGTAACCGTCCATGGGATTGAGCGGCGAGATGACCACACAAAAGTGCAGGTTGATTTTGTGTTTGACAACTTCTTGGAATTTCCACTCCCTATACCTATCGCTGGTGGTGATATGTTCACTCTTGGCGAAGCCAAAAATTCATTTGTGTTATGGCCTAAGTCAGGCATACAACTAGCAGAGGTACACTTTTACTAACTTCATTTGTTGTTTGCCAGGAAGGCTATGGCCTAGCACTAATAATACTCTATAGTTTTTTAATCTGTATCTTAATGTTCTATCTTCCTCATTTCAGTTACCATTGGGCCTTGTTAGTCACAATGGTCACATGGCGGCTACCAAACCCTAAACAGCACATCCCTCCTCCCCTACGCTTCAGCCTCGACTCAGTATTCCCCCTTCCCCGCTTCGACAAGTCTTGTCCCCCGCCCCCCTTATTCCATTACGAGCAACTCCGTCGGCGCCACCGCTGCTGGTGGGACGGGCCGCCGCCGCCGCTGCTGGTGGGACCTACCGCCTCGTGCTCCGCATCTAGCGCCGCCTCATCCTGCCCAACCACCCCAGGATCCGGGACTTCGTCTACAGGTACTGCCTTCGCCGAGCCCCGCTATCGTGCGTCCGCGCTCAGGACGCCGTCGGTCACTACCAGCCAAACAGGATCAGCACGAGCAGCCAGTGCAGGCACATCTCCTACTCCTACGCCCCGTTCCCGTTGGTCACTCCAGGAGGAAGGGTGTCTTCCACAAGGACATTGCGCAGCTGATGGTGTAAGGATCTAAAATACTTGTCAGCGATCTCGTATACTGTTTTTTTGTTTTGTTTTGACTTAGTGATTTGCCCAGATCAGATGTCTGATGTGTCTTGGTTTAATAATAAAGAAGTGAGCGAGCGCAGAGGAAATTGTCACTGCTGCTGTGGTTTAGGCCATTAGATTTGTAACCAAATGCTCAGATGAACAACATTTCGTGTTTGGTAATGAACACCAGAACATGTGCACTCGTTTATGTGCTACCCTTTGTATGTTTCTTTTGAAATTCTTGTATTTCCCGTGTGCTGCATTGCATCTAGAGACCACACTGGAAATTTGGCCTGGGGCTTCGGTAATATCTGAATCTGCCACTGCATAGAGTAGTAAACCTAAAAAATTCAGCTAAAAAGTTATTAATGGCCCATACCTTTTCTGTGATATGTTTTGGTAGTTGAAATTGATTACAATGTTACCTTTTCAAATATATCGGCAACATCTTTTAGGACTATGACAGTTATCAAATTTGTGGAGTTCCTAAACCTGTGATTACATCTCGACTGTTGTTTGACAGAGATCGTGTGAAGATAATTTTTAAAATCAGTGTTCACATAAAGGTACCATTGGATTCGTATTTGAAAGCACTTCCATATGCTATGAACTTTGTTGTCATGATAAACATCATAATATATGATATATTGGTGGTCAAAGTGTGGTGCTGGCAGGTCAAACCGCACTTTACATTTCGAAAAGGATGGAGTAATATTTTAGCCTTGATTTTGACATCCTTTTTTGCAGAGTAGTGGATCAACATTATTCAAAATTTTGCTCCTGACGTCTGATATGTGGACAGTTGCCATTCAAGTTTTACTCTATCATCAACAGGTGAAGATTCCTGATCCAGAATACTTGTGTAAGATTATTAACATGTTACCCAATAATAATCTTAAATAATTTGGCCCAACCCAAAGATACGTTAATTTAAACTCCCTAGATTATTTTGTGGAATCCCAACAGAGTTTATTCATTTGCTTGTACTCTATGAAGTGGAAGTTCTTGAGATGCCAAAAAAGCAGGGAAGTGCGGACATAACAGTCAAGATGAGCTACTTAAAAGTGAGGATAATTCAAAGGAGCGTGGTATCCTGAGAATATGAACACTCCAGAGATGCAATATTTGAGGTTAGTATGCAGTAGTCGAGCTTGTTCATAGTTTATTGTTCCTGTTTTCTAATCTTGGTCTTATGACTAATAATTTCTAATGAGTGGTTCTAACTGGACTGCTTCCAAATGTAGTCATTGGCTAAGCCAAAATTTGAATTTCATAAAGTAACTAAGATTGGTGTTTGTACGGATTGTGACAAGGCTGTAGCTTTTCCCTTAATCGATCAGACCATATCCTAGGATTAAGGATGTGCAACAGAACCCTTTTGTTGTCGACGATATCAATGAGCTTCGGTTTTTTTTTCACATCCATAACTATATACCAAGCCTTTTTGCCACATTTGCAAGCCACAACATCGCTATGAACAGAAAAACTATTATGCTAGATCCATCTTCTATCCGCATATCATAACCATAACGGGTCCTTTAAAATTTATATGTGACCTTAATGCTTTGATATTTGATTGGTAAGGGTCTACATGATCTTATGACCTTATTTACCATCACTATGAGTTCGCAAGGCATAAATATTATGGTTCTTGCGAACTCATCCTCCTACATGTAACATGTCAAGTGAAGCCCAAGCCTGGCCCAACAAGGAGTCATGTTCTTTGCAGAACAACAATAGATAGATGCCATTTAAACTAAGTTAATGGTTGTTTCAATATAACACTTGAAAGAACAGACCCAAGGATGTAAACTGAAGTGTTACTACCCCTCATGCAAAACTCAAACTAACAAGAAGATGGTCTCCCCAAAGGCAGTTGCTCATAGAAAATTTTTGGGCAACTCAATCTGGTATACCATCACATGTCACCAAGGTGCTATTTCAAATCAAAACAAGTTAAAAATGTACATCTAACAAAGATACCATTGTCAGATCTTTATACAACACAGCACACCAATGTTGCTATTCAAAAACTGTTGCTACCTGCCCAAGCCCAGTTCTCCAACCTTTCCATGTCCGGGGCTGGGTGCCTGGGTCTGCGTTAATGCTGGCCAGCAGCTTGTGATTGTTTAGTGTCTGAAAACTCTGGCAAAAGTCTGGCGGCAAACAAGGTTCTCAATTTAGACATATCACTGTGAGGTAGCGTTTGCTCCTTAATTCTATTTCTAAAACATCTACTTATTGGTGTCCATGTGCTGGTTCATATGCAATGATGTTCTTTGTTTGTGATGGAATCTTATGATTTTGCTAAAATATGCATTGTTTTAGTGGTACTTCCAAACAGTGGCCACTAACACCATATGTGCCACTCTCCCAGCTTGCCCTTAATTGCCCACATCAAACAATTTGGATTCCAATTAGTGCTTCTAGTTCAGTTGGGTGGTTATTTGGCTTAACATATGTTTTTTGGCACGAATTCAATAGTGTTCAAACTGTTTAGTTCAGTGTAAATGGAGGTGGTTATACTTACTGATAGGATAAGCTGGCTGATTTGGTTTGTTCAAAATTTGTATGTTTTTTGTTCAATGGACGAATGGTATGTTTTGTTTTTTGTGACTATAATATTTTGATTTACATGTTGAAAAGAACATGCTGTTTTTTGCTGCAATTACTTTCATGTTCATCGAATATATTTTGATATGATGTAAATTGTTCACAAGGTGCTGTAAAAATTATGACAAACTATCTTATCCGCACCGCACAAGACACCAAATCACAAAACTCTATGCCCTCAAGTCCCAGCTACAAGGTGTATCTCTTCGTATACAGGTAACTACACAACACAACTTGAAGAATTGTATTTATTTTGAGACACTCGGTTGGGTAACTTTGTGCAATTTATAATGACATCGATGACTATTGACTTAGTTGACTCAACTTAGTTGACTCTAAATCTTCTATAGCGAGCTTCGTTGTACTGTATTTTTTATGTTACTAATATTCATAAGAGCTCTCTTTAAAATCTTGTATTAACTGGTGTGCAATTTTTCAGACTCTGAAATCAACACAGGCGATGGGTGAAGCCATGAAGTGTGTGACAGAAGCCATGTGGCAGATGAATAGACAGATGAATCTTCTTGCCTGTAGAAGATACTAGCGAGAGTTTGAGATGCAAAACGAGAAGATGGAGATGGTTGGCGAACTGATGAACGATGCCATCGATGATGCCTTGGAGGGTGACGAGGAGGAAAAGATGGAATAGAACTCAAATTTTGGTGACCGCACAAGTGTGGAGACTTGAATTCATATATATTTATTTAGGCTCAATGTTAACACAAACAGTTGATGATCAAGTTTTTCAATTAGTATTTTAGTCTGGATTTAAAGTACACTTATGTACGAGTTATTTGATAATGCTTATTTATTATAAATTGAATGATACTTATTTATATTATATTAATTACAATGTTATTAAATATATGTGTATGTATATTTCTCTTTTTAAATTATTATATTGTGATATCTAAAAAATGATTATAAATTAGAGAATGTACTGCCATATAAGTCAGTTCGTTTAAATCTTAATAAAACGGTTTCTAAAACGTCTAATATCAGTTTCCTAAATAAGATGGTTTTTCCGTTGCAAGCCTCTATTATTATAGAATATACTAGACAATTTGATAAATACTTTGTGACTTATAATGTTTGTATTCTCGACGATTCTTTAGAAAAGTGTCTTAAACAAAAACCTAATTCAAGACGGTTTACCGAATAAAATGACTTAAACAACTACCTTTATGAGTCGGTTATAAATTAAAAAATGTCTTATGTAATATCTTTTAAGACAGTTTACAACCATCTTAAATGTGGGACATCTTTTGCGACTCCATCAAAATTGGACACTTCATAAGCGTCTTAATAACTGAAAATTAACCGTCTCATATAGCATGATCTGTAGTACATCGCCGAAGTCGCGGCTACCGTCGGAATAGTCGGAAAGGCAGTAGTCGCATGCGGTCGTGAAGTCCCGCATGGCACTAGGGTTACCGAGTCTATAGAAATCCCAACAAAAGTCGGGCTCGTCATCTTCCTCGGAACCTGAGGGCCCGTAGGTCGAGACGACTATCAGCCGGTCCTAGGGTGACCGCATACTGTACCCCGGAGGGTTTGGACATGCCTCTATGAAGGCTTCCACCAAAGCGAAGTCGCTTGGCGGGTCGAGGCTGAATCCAAAAGGCACGAGATGGGAATCGGTCGGTACCTCCTGGTCGACGGGCGGTGACGAAGTCGCGTCAGGGGCAGACTGCACCGTTGTCTCAGGTACGAGGGTGACGCCCAGCAAGTCCCTTGCGAGCGTGCTGGCGTCGTCCGTCCGCTTGGAGTTGGCGTGTTGCGGGGAAGCGGCGCTCGTCTTCGTCTCGGACGCGAGGTTGATGCTCGACGTGTCCCCCGTTGGGGCGCCGGCGCCGTCGACTCGCTCGACAGCCGACGAGGTGCCGCCTCCTGCTTGGCCTTGGTTGCCCCGCCTCCTCCTCCGCCGCGGGGGAGGCGACGGGACAAACCCGAATGTTGTTCTTCCGCAACATGGGGAAGACGTTGTCGATTCCGCCGCCGGCGGGCGGGGTGTCGGTCGCCATTATCGCTGTCGCGCGGCGGGGGAAGGAGTATCATGTCGTAGTTGCCGTCGAGGGACATGAACTCAAGACTCCCGAAACGGAGCACCGTCCCGGGCTGGAAAGGTTGCTGGAGACTACCCATCTGGATCTTGACGGGAAGCTGTTCGTCAACACGCAGCAGGCCCCTACCTGGCGCGCCAACTGTCGGCATTTCGACCCCGGGGGGTCCCTGGACCGACGAGTAAATTGTCGCCGCGTGTCCCAGCCCAGATGGGTCAGCGCGAGACAGAGTACGAAGGGGGGAAAAAGGAGACATGCGTAAGGGGGAAACCCGCGGCCTTCGTGTTTGTCCTGCGCCTAGGTAGGGTGCGCTTGCAGTAGGGGGTTACAAGAGTCCACGTGGGAGGGGGCGAGAGGCCTGCATGCGCCGTCCCGTCCTCCCGCGCGGCCCACCCTCTCGTACGAGTGCCCTGGGCCTTCCTTTTATAGGCGTAAGGAGAGGGCCCAGGTGTACAATAGGAGATGTAGCTGTGTGCTAACGTGTCTAGCAGAGAGGAGCTAGTGCCCTAAGTACATGCCGTCGTGGCAGCCGGAGAGATTTTGGCACCCTGTTCATGTGATGTCGTGGCCGTCGGAGGAGCACTGGAGCCTTGCGGAAGGACAGCTGTCGGGGCTGTCGAGTTCTTGCTGACGTCTCCTTGCTTCCGTAAGGGGCTGAGAGCCGCCGTCGTCATGGAGCACACGGGGCGCCATCATTATTTGTTTACCGGGGCGAGCCAGATGGGACGCCGGTCTTGTTCCCCGTAGCCTGAGCTAGCTAGGGATAGGATAATGATGGCCCCCCCTGTGACGTGGTCGGTCCGAGCCCTGGGTCGGGCGAGGCGGAGGCTCCTCCGAGGTCGAGGTCGAGTCTGTCTTCCGAGGTCGAGGTCGGGTCCGAGCCCTGGGTCGGGCGAGGCGGAGACCATCGTTTGAGGCCAAGGCTGAGTCCGAGCCCTGGGGTCGGGCGAGGCGGAGTTCGTCGTCTTCCGGTGCCGAGGCTGAGTCCGAGCCTTGGGGTCGGGCGAGGCGGAGTTCGTAGTCTTCCGGGGCCGAGGCCGAGTCCGAGCCCTGGGGTCGGGCGAGGCGGAGTTTGTCGTCTTCCGGGGCCGAGGCGGAGTCCGAGCCCTAGGGTCGGGCGAGGCGGAGCTTCCTATGGCGCCCGAGGCCAGACTTGGCTGCTGTCAGCCTCTCTCTGTCGAGTGGCATAGCAGTCAGAGCGGCACAGGCGACGCTGTCTTCTCGTCAGGCCGGTCAGTGGAGCGGCGAAGTGACTGCGGTCACTTCGGCTCTGTCGACTGGAGGGCGCGCGTCAGGATAAGGTGTAAGGCCATCCTTGCATTAAATGCTCCTGCGATACGGTCGGTCGGTGTGGCGATCCGGCCAAGGTTGCTTCTCGGCGAAGACTGGGCCTCGGGCGAGCCGAAGGTGTGTCCATTGCTTGAGGGGGCCCTCGGGCGAGACGTGAATCCTCAGGGGTCGGCTGCCCTTACCCGAGGCTGGGCTCGGGCGAGGCGAGGTCTTGTCCCTTGAGCGGACCGAGCCTTGACTTAATCGCACCCATCAGGCCTTCCCAGCTTTGTGCTGATGGGGGTTACCATCTGAGATTAGGAGTATTGGGGGTACCCTAATTATGGTCCCCGACAAAGCCCATGACTCAGATTATTCTATTCGTCCTGGGAGTACCAAGATGTATCAGGATTTGAAGCAAAAATATTGGTGGTATGGATTGAAGAGAGATGTGGCAGCACATGTGGCTATGTGCGATGTGTGTCAAAGAGTTAAGGCTGAACACCAGAGGCCAGCTGGACTACTGCATCCACTGAAGATACCTGAGTGGAAGTGGGAAGAGATTGGTATGGATTTCATAACTAGATTGCCCCACACATCTGCTGGATATGATTCTATATGGGTGATTGTGGACAGGCTAACTAAAGTAGCCCACTTTATTCCAGTGAAGACCACATATTCAGGAGCCAAGTTGGCAGAGTTGTACATGGCACGAATTGTCTACTTACATGGTTTCCAAAGAAGATTATGTCAGACCGGGGATCACAGTTTACCTCTCAGTATTGGAAGAAGTTGCACGAGTCCTTGGATACAAGATTGAATTTTAGTTCGACTTACCATCCTCAGACTGATGGGCAGACTGAGAGGACCAACCAAGTGCTGGAAGATATGTTAAGAGCTTGTGCCCTTAAGCATGGTGGTAGTTGGGATAAGAGTCTACCGTATGCGGAGTTCTCATATAATAATAGCTATCAGGCCAGTTTGAAGATGTCACCGTTTGAGGCTTTGTATAGCAGAAAGTGCAGGACTCCACTGTATTGGGATCAAACTGGTGAAAGGCAGTTGTTTGGGCCTGAGATTATACAAGAAGCAGAAGAACAAGTCCATCAAATAAGGGAGAATTTGAGAACTGCGCAGTCAAGACAGAAAAGCTATGCTGATACCCAGAGAAGACTGCTAGAGTTTAAGGAGGGTGATTATGTCTATTTGAAGGTGTCACCACTCCGGGGTATGAGAAGATTTAAAGTCAAAGGGAAGTTGTCCCCTCGCTTTATTGGACCCTTCTTGATTTTAAAGCGAGTGGGAGAGGTGGCATATCAATTGGAGTTACCGGATCATCTCGCGGATGTTCATGATGTCTTTCATGTATCTCAGCTGAAGAAATGTCTCAGGGTACCTTAAGAGCAGCTACCAATGGAGGACCTTAGTGTTCAAGATGACCTGACTTATGCTGAGTACCCCATCAAGATTCTTGATACCCTGACTCATGTCACGAGGAATAAGGTTATAAAGATGTGCGAAGTGCAATGGAGTCACCACGAAGAAGATGAAGCAACCTGGGAAAGAGAAGAAGAACTTCGTATAGATTATCCTCATCTTTTCCCTAAATCTTCCTAAATCTCGAGGATGAGATTATTTTTAAGGGGGGTAGGATTTATATTATCCACTTTGTAATAAGAGTATAAAAAAATTTATATTCTTTTATACATATATGTGTCATCTACGTTTATCATTTCATGAGCACATCACAAATAACAAATAACTAAATGACAAAAGACACCTAAAAATAATACATGCATCATGTTGGGATTTTATTTTGTGCATCTTGTGACAACATAAAATGACAAGAAATATATTAAAGCTTAAAGTAGAATTTAAATTCTAAAAGGAATTCGAGAATTTAGAAAAGAAGAGAAGAAGAAAAATATTATATGAGTGAAAAAGAGTATAAAATACATATATATAATAAAATATAATATCTCTACAATTGGACTTGAATGTGTAAATTTACTCAAGGGTGAAACTCATATTCAAATTCAAAATAATTATAAAAGAAAACAGAAAAATAAAACATAAAATAAAAAGAAAAAGAGAAGGGAACTTACCTGGACCGACTGTATCCATTTTGGCCCACCTCCTCTTTCTCCCCGCGTGGCCGAGATCCTCCTCCCCTCGCGCAAATCATCCTCGCCGCTGACTGGCGGGTCCCGGTCGTCAGCGACCCAGGGTTTTCCACAAGCGCCGAGCGGTCTCTGTTGCGTGGGCCCATCGTGTCAGCACTAACCTTCCTCCCCACACGCGCTGGCTCTGTGGAGCTCCAACGAATCGTGCGGGGATTTCGGAGATGGGCTGTTGTGGGCACCCGGGTGGATTCCAGGGAGTATAAAGTCGTTGCCCAGGACCCGTATTGCTCCCCCACACCTTTGGACCGAGCCAACTACGCCATCGAATCGCTGTTCGTCGTCGTGAGGGGAGCTCAGGGGAGGTGTGTGCGCCACCGCCGGTGATTCTCCTCTGTACACGAGCACGGGTCTACGCGTGTGGGAGAGGGCGTTCGCCGGGGATCCGTGAAGCTGCGGGGGCCCTCAATTTGGGTGGAGGACCTCGGGGAACTTGGGAATCTCTTACCGGAGCAGGAGGGCCGCCGCGAATCCGCCTCTCGCCGTGGGTAGTTTCCCTCAGACCGTCTCTTGCACTGGTATGTCGTTCACCCTCTTTGTCGCACTTGTGGCATTACGTAGGTCGACATAATTGGGGAATTAGTGGCCCTAGCATTGGATTCGGGCGAACGCCGGCCATGAACCACCGCCGTTCCGGGCGGCGCCGCCACACTGACCGAGGGGAGGGGAGAGTTACGGGCTCGCCGTCGGATCGTGCACCTACGGTCACGATTGAGCCTAATGCGTACCGCTTCGGGTGAGGATCGTGCGCTGTCCGATCTCGATCGGTCGGTAGCAAATCAATATGGGTTATTTAAATCTGAGACGTTGAAGTTTTATCGTGAGGCTCGGATTGGGTACCGTTTCGATCGGTGGTTGATTTAATCTGCGCCGCCCATCCAAGATCGGGCGGTCAGGAGCGCGCCATACCCCTTCGGCCGAGAAAATTACCATTTACACCCCTCTGGATTTAGGTTAATAACCCGCCGTCCACGACTGTGGCGCCCTGAGTCTTGGACATCTTGCCCCGTGACCCCTGAGTTTTCTAGGAATCGAGGCCCAGTCCAGAGATGATTAAAAACAGAGAAATAATTATAGAAATTCGTTTTTAATACAAAAACAAATCTAGAAACTTGTAAAATGCATATAAAATTCATTTTTAATCCAAATCGATCCATTCCAATTTCTAAAATTTTGTAATATTAATATCTATCACCTAGAGTCTCTGTTTTGACATGAAAACAGAAAGAAAATTTATTTCACATGTAATTCCATTTCAAGCACATTAAACCTTTGGAAATTCATAATTCAAAATCTATAATTCCAAAATTAATGAATCTTTTTTCTAGGTTCTTATTTTAATATGTAGATTTTTATTGTGTATTTTATTTACTTGTTTGGTGTGATGTTTATTTTTGCTATACTATGTATTGTGTTGATGCGAGTAGACGAGCAAGCCACTGTGGATTCTGAGGTTCAGTAAGTAGAAGTAGCTGAGCAGGAGCTCATTGAAGGCAAGTTGTGCCCTTATTCACTTACTTTTTCCCAGCCATGTTCTTATTAATTATAATGATCTGCATAGGTTAATTTTGATGGGATCCAATAGGTTACCTCAGTTTTGGTTATCTTTATACCTTGTTTATCACTGAAATATTTTTGGGTAGTACTTGCTATCGCTTATTGTGGTTTTGGGTTTGGAGATACACTATTCATTACTACACTTTTATTATCTTTTTATTATTACTGTTCATGATAAGATCATTATGTTAATGGGAACATGGAGCGACCACCCGGGAAAACAGTGCTACCACAAGGGTTTAATGGGACGCCCTTGGCTGATTAACTAGGAAAGCTAGTGGATGTCTTCCTTACTCGAAAGGGGCAAGGGCAGTAGGGGAGTGGTCAGTGTAGGGAGGTCCTTGGGTTGATTTTGCTGCGATAGCGGTCAGGCGAGGGATTCCTGCACTGAAGCTTCCTATAAACTATAGCGGGATTTCTAAAGCTAGTGGAACTTTGTAAAGGCCTCGTAGTGTTACCCTACCTCGCCTCCTCGGTAGAGGTGTATGAGAAGAATAGGTGGTCGAAGAGGAGCCGCCTAACTCTGAGACATTCGATTTGATCTAGGTGGCGTCTCCCATTCAGCTTTCTGGCGCCAAGGATAGATTTTAGATCCTGTTATATTTATCTTATATTTTGTAAGACTTCCGCTATGTAATAAGTACATTTATAATATTTATCACATTTGTCTCTATACACTCTGTTATTATATATGTTGTCTTCTTTGGTGCATGTATGAGATGCACCCAGCTTTGTCCCTTAAAGCCCGGGTGTGACATCAACCGAGCAATGCATTGAGTAGAAAAGCCGAAGCATCTACCGCGAAGATTTGTGATTGTCTCGCTCAGTTTAACGTTCTTTTCAATTTCTGCTTTAACGCTTGCATTCAACGCTTTGGACTCGCGGTCGAAGCGATCCGACTTCTTTTCCAAAGTTGTTTGAGCTTTGTCCTGCTCTCTTCCTAATTTTTCATTCTAAGAATGCGCTTCGGCGAGTGAGTCTTCGGCTGAGCGCAGCAGGCTGTCTTTTCATTCAAGGAATCTTCAAGTTTTTTTATTTTATCTTCAAAGCCTTTGATAATGATTTCTTTTTTTCTGTCTTTGACATCCTGCTGCATCTTCAAGGCCTTGCTCAGTAGCAGACTCTGAAAAACAAATCGAAGTTAGAATACCCAAATCACCACGAAGGTACCAATAGGGAGCTGTAGAGAAGTCTTACTTTGAAATTTGAGTAGAACGAGCTACTAATAATGTGATGTCGCCTATCGCAACTAATGTCCTTTTCTAGCTTCAGAAATCCAACACTCTTAGATAAAGTACTTATGATTTTAGCCCCGGCGTGGTCGTGAATGCATCCCAAAATATCTTTGTCGACCCCGCCGAAGAGTATTGTGGTAGAACCACCCAGATTATTGCAGCTTAAGTGCCCGAGTCACGCCTTGAAGACAGCAATACACTTAAATCGGAATAACCCGTCAGTTCTTCGAATCTAGTCCGGTAGAGCCACTTATCAAGTGATGAGGACATCACTATGAGTACGACTACACCAGCAGCACCTACACATCAAGCGCCACTTCCTTCATTAGCTGGGCCAATCACTCAGGCTCGTGCCAGAGATCTTAACTTCGTCATGCTACTGAAGAATGAGGGCCTAGAAGAATAGACGACCAGCCCAACTGCGTCCCATAGTGGATGACCTAGGGTTGGCCGCTCCTAGGGGTTGCGCCCCCTCTCTCCATTTATCCAGGAGCTACATCTCCTTTGTTCTTTGAGTTTTGTTTTACGTTAGCTTTAGCTACTCTCAAACATGCGCATATCAGCGCTTTCTTCATGTACTCAGAACTCCTCCCTCGAGTAATAAATTAGATTGCTCGCATCTTTTTCTTGTTCGTTCTTCGATTGCGCACAGGAAACGATCTTCGTGATCAGGCCGATCTCGCATCAACAAGGTCGGTAACCACAGGGAGTTGGTTCAGCGATTGCATTAGCGCCTCGGGCTTGCTCGTCGTAGTCAGATCACGAGAGTCATCTTCCGCCAAATCGGAATTATCTCCACTCACCGAAAGATCGGGCACTTCAGCTATATCTAGTGGTATCAGATTTCCAAGTTGATCGGTGAGTTTATCGAGTGTTTTTTTCTCCTACAGTCCACAAAACCACATCAAAATTCAGGTTAGACCTTATCTCAGCACCCTTTTGAGGCTCGCACTTTCTTTCAATAATCTGCATTGTTGAATTTGTGTGCTTTCGTGTCATTTGTTGCTGGTCGCATTGTGTTTTTTTTCACCATCCTTCTTTCTTCCACCATTCAAACCCTAGCGTGCCGCCACCATCTCCCGATTGATCACGCTACAAATCGAGTCAACGCCGCTTCCTTTTTTTCTCCTTTTGTTACGTAAAAAAACAGAAACAAAAAACAAGAAAAGAAAAAAAAAGAAAAAGAAAGAAAAAGAAAGAGAAAGGATAGAACCAGAGAACAAACAAAAAAGAAAGGGGAAAGGATACAAAGCGGTTGTCTCATCTCGGTCGTTTTCGTTCGAAATTTCCCGCCGATTTGGACGTTCTGTAGTAAAACGGCCATAACTTTTCGCTCAGAACTCCGATTTCAGTGCTCTTTTTTTTTCCCCGGAAAGCTCTCGAAAAGTTCTATACAGGTACCGGTGCCAGGAAGTTTTCTACACACTCTTGCTTGCCTTCATTGGTAATTCTGCGTTGCCACAGTTTTTTTCCCATCCGTCCTTTGCACTTGTGGCCAGCAATATAGTTTCGTGTTTTGCACTATAATTCAACTTTGCATTATTGTTTGATCGTGCTAATCCTTGACTTGAGTGCAGCCTACCCAGAACTCCACATATTTCTACCACGAGCAGGTTTCTGTTTCTCCAGGCAATCGCTCATCCAATCTTTCACCAGTTCCACCTGTTGGTTGCAGTTCACCCCTGTGGCTTGGTAAGAACGGATAAGAACTTGATAACAACATTCCATTGAGTGAGTTGTCACCACCATTCCCCTGTTGTCGTTGGTTTTTCTCCTTTTGGTGTTTTGGTGTTTGCGCTAACTATGGCAGGAGCACACGACACGGTGGATGTCCAGTTGCAGGAAGTAAGGGGACAAGTTGATGGACTTGCTGCTGACATTAGGACGATGCATGAACGACTTGATTCAACGGTCACTTCGACGACCGCGCGTTTCAACCAGCTTGACCTTGCTCAAACGACGACTCGCACCACACTCGACACCATCCTGGCACGCCTTGATGCGTTGACCACAAAGATGGAGCAGGACTACGGCGGTGACACTGAGCAGGATGATGGAGATCGTCGCGGTCGTGCACGCCATGTAGTTCGTCATCCCCCTAATGACTCATTTGCTAAAATTAAATTTAAAATTCCATCTTTTAATGGTAAATATGATTCTGCTGCATATATTGATTGGGAATTGGAGGTAGAACAGAAATTTTCATGCCATGATATTCCTGCTAATAGCCAAGTGAAGGATGCCATTAGTGAATTTTCTGATTTTGCTTTAATTTGGTGGCGAGAGTATAAACAAAAACTTCCCATTAACAGTGTCACTACTTGGACCCAATTAAAAACTGCCATGCGCCACAGATTTGTTCCTTCCTATTATGCCCGTGATTTGCTTAACAAAATGCAGCGTTTTCAACAAGGTTCACAATCTGTTGAGGAATATTACCAGGAGTTACAAATGGGTATGCTTCGTTGTGGTTTGGTTGAGTCGGATGACGCTGCTATGGCGCATTTTTGTGGAGGTTTGAACAGGGAAATTTAGGATATACTTGATTATAAGGATTATTTTGATATAACCACATTGTTTGAATATGCTTGCAAAGCTGAACGTGAAGTACAGGGACGACGATCAAAGACATATACTAACTCTTTTGCAGGTCGGGGTTCAACACACAGCTCAACTCCTTCCAGCCCTGCACCTTCTACGCCTATCACTACACCGTGCACAGGGACGGCCAAACCAGCGGCGCGCCCTGCCAAAGGCGCCGTTTCTTCCACAGGACGTACACGGGATATTCAGTGCCATTGTTGCAGAGGGTTTGGGCACATGATTTGGGACTGCCCAAACAAGCGTACCTTGCTTATACGTGACAATGGTGAGTACTCTTCAGCAAGTGATTCCGAGGAAACTAGTCATGCTATTATTGCCACTAACCATGCAGAAAATGAGGAAGTCCATGTTGATCCCATCGACGCCAATAGGTATGAGAGTCTTGTTGTGTAGCGTGTTCTCAGCACACAGGTTGCCCAGGCCGAAAAAATCAGCGACACACTCTATTCCATACCAAAGGCGTTGTGCATGAACGGTCGATTCGCATCATCATTGATAGTGGCAGCTGCAACAATTTGGCAAGTACAGCTTTGGTAGAGAAATTATCCTTGCCCACTCACGCACACCCACATCCGTATCACATTCAATGGCTTAATGATGGTGGTAAAATAAAGGTAACACGTTCGGTACGTGTCCCCTTTTCGCTGGGTTCTTATTCTGATTATGCTGATTGCGATGTTATTCCTATGGAAGCATGTTCTTTGTTATTGGGTCGACCTTGGCAATATGATACTGATAGTTTACATCATGGTCATTCAAATCATTATTCTTTCATGTTTAAAGGCTAGAAAATAATTATACATCCAATGACCCTGACCAAATTTTGAAAGATGATCTTACTAGGGCTGCTAAAACTGCACAACAAGTCAAATCGACATCAGCCGCACCTATTAAATCTGAAATCAAGATGCACTCTCCTGTTTTACTTGCTACACATGCTGATTTTGATGATCTCCATGAAGCTCATATGCCCTGTTATGCACTTGTATGCTCGTGCATGCTTGTTCCGCTTGATGATGCCCTATCTTTGGATATACCCCCTGCTGTTGTTAACCTTTTGTAGGAGTATGCTGATGTTCTTCCTACGGACTTACCATCGGGTCTTCCTCCGCTCCGTGGCATTGAGCATCAGATCGATCTCATCCCCGGCGCTTCTCTTCCGAACCGCGCCCTGTACTGTACAAATCCAGATGAGACAAAGGAGATCCAGCGCCAGGTGCAGACGCTGCTTGATAAAGGTTACATTCGTGAGTCTCTTAGCCCTTGCTCGGTTCCTGTTTTACTCATTCCAAATAAACATGGGTCATGGCGTATGTGCATAGATTGTCGTGCTATTAATAACATCACAGTTCGTTATCGATATCCTATTCCATGCCTTGATGATATGTTAGATGAGCTTAGTGGTGCCATTATTTTCTCTAAGGTTGATTTGCGTACCGGTTACCATTAGATTAGAATGAAACTCAGTGATGAATGGAAAACGGCTTTTAAAATGAAATTTGGTTTATATGAATGGTTGGTTATGCCATTTGGATTGACTAATGCTCCTAGCACCTTTATGCATTTAATGAACGAAGTTCTACGGGCCTTCATAGGTTTGTTTGTTGTTGTTTATTTCGATGATATCCTTATTTACAGCAAGTCTATAGAGGAGCATTTAGAACATTTGCGTGCTGTTTTTGATGCTTTGTGTGCTGCTCGCTTGTTTGGTAACATGGAAAAGTGCACATTTTGCACGCAACGTGTCTCGTTTCTTGGTTATGTGGTTACTCCGCAGGGCATTTAGGTGGATAGCAGCAAGGTTGAAGCCATTCAGGACTAGCCTACACCAACGACGGTCACGCAAATTCGGAGTTTTCTTGGACTTGTAGAATTTTACCGCCATTTTGTGCGTGATTTTAGCTCCATTGCTGCCCCTTTGCACGAACTCACAAAGAGAGGTGTGTCTTTTGCTTGGGACCCCCCACAAGAAGAGGCGTTCAACACTTTGAAAGATAAGTTAACCCATGCTCCACTCTTACAATTGCCTGACTTTCAGAAAGTGTTTGAACTTGAATGTGATGCTAGTGGTATTGGGTTAGGTGTTGTTTTGTTACAAGAAGGAAAACCAGTTGCTTATTTCAGTGAAAAATTAAGCGGTGCTAGCTTGAGATATTCTACTTATGATAAGGAACTTTATGCTTTAGTTCGCACATTGCAAACATGGCAGCACTACCTTTGGCCTCGTGAGTTTATAATTCATTCTGACAATGAGGCTTTAAAACATATTCGTACCCAAACAAATCTGAACCGTCGTCATGCTAGTTGGGTAGAATTCATCGAGTCCTTTCCTTACATCATTAAACACAAGAATGGGAAGGAAAACATCATTGCTGATGCGTTGTCCCGTAGATATACCATGCTTTCACAGTTAGAATTTAGAATCTTTGGCTTGCAAACTATGAAAGATCAATATGTGGATGATGCTGATTTTAACGATATCTATATACATTGTAAGGATGGCAAACCCTGGGGAAAATTTCACATACAGGATGGATTTTTGTTCCGCGCTAACAAGCTGTGTATTCCAGCAAGCTCGGATTGTCTTTTGTTGCTGCAGGAAGCTCATGGAGGCGGTCTCATGTGGCACTTTGGCGCTTACAAGACACATGAGGTGCTGGCCGCACACTTCTTTTGGCCTCGGATGCGCCGTGATGTTGAGCATCTTGTTGCATGTTGCACTACTTGCCAGAAAGCTAAGTCACGTTTGGGCAACCGTGGTTTGTATATGCCTTTGTCTGTCCCTTCTTCTCCTTGGCTTGATATTTCTATGGACTTTATTTTGGGCTTGCCTAGAACTAAGAAGGGGAGGGATTGTATTTTTGTGGTTGTTGATAGATTCTCTAAAATGGCTCACTTTATACCTTGTCATAAAACTGATGATGCTAGCATTGTTGCTGAATTATTCTTTAGAGAAATTATTAGTTTACATGGTATTCCAAAAACAATAGTCTCTAATCGCGATGCTAAGTTTCTAAGCCATTTTTGGAGATCTCTTTGGAATAAAATGGGAACTAAATTGTTGTTTAGCACTACTTGTCATCCTCAGACTAATGGACAAACTGAGGTAGTAAATAGAACTTTATCTACCATGTTTAGGGCTGTTTTAGACAAGAATTTGAGACATTGGGAGGATTGTTTGCCTCATGTTGAATTTGCTTGCAATCATGCCACACATTCTTCTACAAAGATGTGCCCTTTCTAGATTGTTTATGGTTACATCCCTAGGGCACCTATTGATTTTATTTCACTTAATGCTACGAACGCACCACATGTATATGCTGCTGCACATGTTGAACAAATGATTACCATACATGAACAAACAAAACAGAACATTGCTGCTACTTATGCAAAAAATCAGGTTGCTGGTAGTAAAGGAAGAAAACTTGTTACTTTTGAGCCAGGTGATCTGGTTTGGTTGCACTTGAGAAAGGATCAGTTTCCTACTTTGCGCCGTTCTAAATTAATGCCTCGTGCTGCTGGTCCTTTTAAGGTGCTAACAAAGATTAATGATAATGCTTATATCCTTGACTTGCCTGCGGAATTTGGTGTTTCCACTAGTTTTAATGTTGCAGATTTGAAACCATATATGGCCGAGGATGAGGAGTTGCCGTCGAGGACGACTTCGCTTCAAGAAGGGGAGGATGATGAGGACATCACTATGAGTATGACTACACCAGCAGCACCTACACATCAAGCGCCACTTCCTTCATTAGCTGGGCCAATCACTCAGGCCCGTGCCAGAGATCTTAACTTCATCATGCTACTGAAGAATGAGGGCCCAGAAGAACAGACGACCAGCCCAACTGCGGCCCATAGTGGACTACCTAGGGTTGGCCGCCCCTAGGGGCTGCGCCCCCTCTCTATATTTATCCAGTAGCTGCGTCTCCTTTGTTCTTTGAGTTTTGTTTTATGTTAGCTTTAGCTACTCTCGAACACGTGCAAATCAGCGTTGTCTTCGTGTATTCAGAACTCCATGCTCGAGTAATAAATTAGATTGCTCGCATCTTTTTCTTGTTCGTTCTTTGATTGTGCACAGGAAACGATCTTCGTGATCAGGCCGATCTCGCATCAGCAAGGTCGGTAACCACATGGAGTTGGTTAAGCGATTGCATTGGCGCCTCGGGATTGCTCATCGTAGTCGTATCGCGAGGGTCATCTTCTGCCAAATCGGAATTATCTCCACTCACCAAAAGATCGGGCACTTCAGCTATATCATCAAGGATCGAGTACCATTAGCTCACACAATGGTGAGACTCTGAGAGAATGCAATAAACAAGAAACCACAAGTTAAAGTACTTAAGTTATTACATAAAACAGAGTTTGACAAAAGATAACAGTGTTCTTAATGTTGTAGAAGATAATAAGTAACGTCGATAACGAGGAATAGGGCAAGGCCTGGCCTGTAACACCCCAGTGTTACCTAGGGTTTCTTCTCAGTACCCAACTAATGATCATTATCACATGTGAACATAATTGAGCAAAAGACCCCAACACTTGAGAAACAAAAATTTGAGTAAGTCTTTTCATCTTAAGGATCATACATTAACCATATCATGCACCACAAGGTGAGAAAAATGCCCAAAACCAAAATTGACCCTAAGTAAGCCATTTAAGTGCAAAAAGGAAAAATTGTAAAAAGATTATGAGAAACATAAAATCATGATGAGGACCAAATAACAAAGTTATAGTACACTAAATAAGCTACAAAATGTAGTAAGAAATATTTATTGAGAGGGTTTTGCAAAATTTGCAAAATAACCCCTCAATTGAAAAGTCAATGGGAAATTCAGAAAATACAAAATCTGAATTTTGACCCCTTCACAAAGTTCAGCTGTGTTCTCTGTTTTCCAAAACTCAAATCCATAAAGTCCAAATACCAAATTGGCCAAATTACCTTAGGCACGTCCTGGAAAAGTTTGGGGGCAAATCTCAACCGTTTGACATGGTCTGACATAGTTTTGCCTCAGGACGCAGCAGATTGACACTGGAAACTTGCTGACACGACTACTCACTATACACTACCGGAAACCCCTTGGCTCCCACACATAAATGACAAAGCTTGCATCAGGGAACAATTCTTACACGGCGATCTTGCCCAAATTCGCGAAGATATGCGCCCTATTGGCGTTAGAACAGGAGTAGAAGAAACCATGCCACGTGCTCGCACCGATCCACGCCCACCCATGCACCGCGCCCGCACCTATAAGAGCAATGCAGCCTCGGCCATACTCCCTCCACGCCTCACCTGACTCCCCAGACCCAGCACTTAGCTCCAGCGAGCTCTACGCCGCCTGCCGAGCCACCCGAGCACTCGGCCACCGCGGCCAGACCACTCCCATCCATCTCCACTCGATCTCGTGCCTCGGCTAGCTTCCCTAGAGCCCCGTAGAGCTCCCCGAAGCAAGAAACCAGGCGCTACCTCACCGGAGAAGCCGTTCCACCCTCACCGGAGTTGTTTCCCCGTCGGTGCGTGTGGCCACGACTAACCGGTAAGCCATAGTTCAATTACTCGTGCCCACGCCTTCTCTGACACCTAGTGAAGCTCGCTGACTGGTTTGATTGGACCCTACCGCCCTAGTTAGGCCGGAACACTCGCCGCCGACGAGCTCCCCCGCCTGCGCACGAGGCCCGACCGACTCCGGCCCACCCCGATGATAAACCGCACACCGACGTTACCCGCCGTGACCTTCCCTACGTCATTGACCACCTTGCCGGAGCTATCTCGCCGTCGATAAGCCCTGCCGCCCATTTCTCCGCCGTGGGTACTGTTCCATTAGGGGAAGGACCACGGGTTAGAGTAGGATAGACCCTAAGGGGGTTTTCACATTGTCAGTCACCCGAATGAATAGTGCCCTGAGGACCTAGTTGTAATAGAAAAAGTAAAGAAAACCAGGGTCTCAGCGCAAACTAGTTTTCCATTCGAATTTAAATTAAATTTTTAATAAATAACAACAGTCAACTTCAAAAAGGCATAACTTGAGCTTTATACATAAAAATTTGGTCAAACCAATTTTGTTGGATTCTAAAAATTATAAACTATCAGACAAAAATATTGAACCCCATATCTTCTGTACTAATTTTTAGAGCCTAAATTTAAATTAGAAAACTATCCAAACCTTATTAATACAGAGAAAAATAGGAATACTTCTATACTGGGATGGAGAAAATTTGTAGAGATGCTCACCTGACATATACACTGTTTAAAAATAGTGAGCACCCCAGTATACAAGATTAAACTAGGAATGTCCATTAAAGGTTATTTCTGCCCAAACTTCAGAAAAATGAAAAAGGTAAGAGAAAGTGAATGTAACACCCGGGCTTTAAGTGACAAAGCCGGGTGCATCTCATACATGCGCCAAAGAAGACAACATATATAATAACAGAGTGTGTAGAGATAAATGTCACAATATAATCAGAGTAGTTATTACATAGCGGCAGTCTTACAAAATAAAAGATAAATATAACAGGATCTGAAATCCATCCTTGGCGCCAGAAAGTCAACTGGGAGACACCACCTAGACCGAATCGAACTCCTCGTTATGTGGCTCCTCTTGAACCACCTGTACTTCTCCTGTGGGGGTGTGAGACAGCAAGGGTGAGCTCACCTATGTTCATCGCTCAACAAGTTGTGGGGAATAATGTGGCATGAACTCACCAAAGGTGGGAGTTCATGTGATGTGTAAGGCTGATCAATAATAGGGGTTAAGGCTGAGCACTGCTTTTAATAAGTTGGTCAAATTTTATTAGCAGTTACTAAATGTAAGTAAATACCAAACCATAATAAATAATAAAGAACAAAATTAATAATAAATCCCATGGAAATGCAAATGACAAATTGAATTTAAGTTCCATAATTTAATCATGCGAGAGTCTTGAGCTGCTCATGACCGTGAGCTCGGCTAGTATACCAGTTTTACACTCTGCAGAGGTTGTACCATGTACCCACAAGTCATGTATCCCATGTCGCCAGGGTTTGCAAGGCCCTTAGACACTACTGAGGTGAATGGCTAGGGATCCACTACGAGGCCTTTACAAAGTTCCACTAGCTTCCGAAAACCCACTACAGTTTATGGGAAGAGCACTTGCAAGAATCCCCTGTCTGACCACCATCGCAGCAAAATCAACCCGAGAATCTCCTTGCATGCAACTCCCCTACTGCCCTTGCCTCTTTCGGGTAAGGTAGTCTTCCACTAGCTTTCCTAATTAGTCAAGCAAGGGCGTCCCATTCCACCCTTGTGGTGGCACGTGTTTCTCAAGTTAAGCTCCATGTTCCAATTAACATTAATGATCTTGACATGATCATAAATAGAATAACAAAATAATTGGAACATGGATATAATGAAACATTATCCCAAAAACCATGTAAAGCAATAGCAAAACTACCCAAGTGATTCAGGGATAACAAGGTAAAATGGATAAACAGTCTAGGGTGACCAATTGGGTCCCATCAAAATTAAACCTATGCATGAATAAGTGATATTAAAGAACATTATTGGGTAATAAAAGTGGATCAAGGGCACAACTTGCCTGGCACTTGAGATTCTAGTTACCAGGGTGATTCTTCGGATCCTCATGACCGCACTGCTAGTCGTAGCAATACAAACAGACATGGTATAGGCAAAATTAATATCACACCAAACATAAGACAAACTGAATAAGAATATTCTACGCGTTGCTACGAGATCGCGGGAACGAGAGCTACTAAAATCAGAGTTATAATTAAAGGGTTATGATCTTATAAAAGATCTGTGTGATTAGAATATTAAACTATATCATATATTGGTTAATATAAATCATGAGTTGTTATTGTATAAATAATTATTTCAATTTTAATCTAAGTCAAATTGACCATAGATCTTATTGTAGTAGGTTATAATCATAAGCAGATTAACAAGACTAACCAACATAAGTTAAAATAAAGATCTAAAAAGAATGAGACATGGCACAATAAATGTTGTTATTGCATAGTAAATATTTATACGGGAGTAACACAACTTGAACGAATCAAATCAGAGTTAAAACGAAGAAGTTATGGATTTTCAAAGGTTTAATTGTTGGATTAAAAGAAACTAAGTGTATAATTTCTAATCTATGTTTCATGACGAAACAAGGTTACTAGATGATAAACAATATTATTATGAATTTAATGCAACTGGAACGGAACAAAAAGGGGTTAAACTAAATTTTCTATGAATTAAACAAGATCCTGGAATTATTTCAATACTTAAAAATCATTTTCAATATTAATTCTATCAGTATAGAAAGTTAAAGGGACTGCGGCCAATATTTTAACAAAGCTCGAGGTCTTCTCTGAAAATTTTAGGACCCCGGTTAAATTATTTTCTACATGTTGAGGATTGCGGGTTGATTACTATAGAGATAACGGGCTTATATGCAAATAGTTCTCGGCGAAGGGGTACGGGCGAAACTAAGCCGCCCGATTAGAAATGGAGGGCTCTGATTAGATCTAGGTTTCGCATGAACCGGTATGAAGCAGCTACCACCAGATCAGGAATCAACGACCGCAATTCGACCATGACACCAGTTACTGCCTGCCATCAGATCGTAGATTGGTGGCAATCGTTGAAACAGTATGAGTTCTTTTAATCTGGGCCACACATTTGGATCCAACGGCGCACGATACACACCAGAACCAGTACTCCAACACCCAATCCAAGTCGTCCACGACATCCGACGGCAGATGAATGTCTTCAACCTCCCGACGCTAGACCGAGGTGGCGTTCACCCAAGCCACGGCGCAGCAGGCCTCCGGCGATGCGGATCCGCAAGCCCGATGGTGCTTCCCAAGCTTGAATGGGTGCTACATCCTGTGGATGATGCGGTGAATCCAGGTAGGTCCCCCTTTACTACCCCAGGCGGCCGGATGAGGCTGGACCACGGTGTTGTTGGACACTGCGATGGAGTTTTGAATCCGGCGACCAAAGCTAGTACATAGCCTCCCAATCCCGAATCAAACAATATTAACCACTACGGGAGTGACAACAAAGCCACGATGGAGAAAGCTCTTACCGAGGTTGACGAGATTGACGGCGATGCCCCACTCTCGAGATGGATCTATGGCGAGCTAAACATCAGCGAGCCATTATGGCCACGATCGACGAAGACCCCACACGAAGTCGCACTGGAAAGCCTCCACGAACAGTGGTGAGGCACCCAAGCCGATCACCCACACCGCCTATCGCCGCGACGCACGCGCGCGACACTGTCCCAGCCCCGCTGGCCCGACTCCAAGACCCGATCGATCCTACTCATGTAAATGACCCAGCAGGTGTGGAGGACGACACTTTTACCTCGAATTGCGAGAGTTTGATCCCAAGCGCGGCGACGTCAGGACCACAGGAGCAAGCACCAAAGTTCCAGTCGCACGATGACACAACGAGCATGCACAGCGCTCCATGGTGGCCACCGCACAGGAACCGTACGAGTCCGAGGAACGCCTCTGGTGCACGACGACGACGGCCAACACTCTCTCTACGATGGAGCTCCCCTAGGCGTAAGCTGTCGCCAGCGCTCCTCCGCTTTTCTCTCTCCTTTGCAGGGCTTGAAGCCAAATGCAAAAAGTTTCTGCAGTATGCACGAATTGCTTTATGAGACGAAACCCTGGGGCAAAGAGCAATATCATAACAACTTTGGCTGCTATAGCTTCGTCGCTCGTTCTGGCTCAAGCTGCCCCGTGCCAACCTTCCAGAAAAGATGGCGTGGGGACTGGATGAAGGAATGGTTTTACGTGAAAAATGATTTAAAGGCACGAGAGGACATTAAAGATATTATCATGCGTCCGATCTGGCAGCGCTTCGGCCTTCGGAAACCGAAGGTGGAAATTGATGAAGCAGCCGAAGAATGCCAAAAGGCCTTCAACATAGTCTGTTGTTTCATTGGGACAAGGGATTTAGTCCAGGAGCACATAGCCTTCAGAGTGTGGCCGCTTGTAGAGCAATGGGAAATGCCAAAGGAAACTATCAGTAAATCTGACGAAGGTGGACTGGTTAGGTTGAAATACACCTTCAGATACGAGGGTAAGTTTATTGAGCCAGATGATGATTGGCTGAAGTGCATCGAAGCTACAAGCGACGAACTGCTTGGACCATATTCAAAGGCAGAAGACAGTGCGCTTTCTGCGACCTTCGGAGGCCGGAAGAAGAAGAGGTTGAATAGAGTTTTTGATCCTATTGGGTTTATGTACCCTGATTACCGCTACCCGCTGAAAGGGAAAAAGAGAAAAAGCGCAACTTCTGGAAAAGGTGATTCCTTAGTTGCTCTAAGTGAAGCCGCGCCAAAGAGGAGAAGGGTGAAGGTAACTCACCGACCGCGCTTCATCGAACCGGCCTCAGTGCCTAAATTTGGTGGTGAGACTTCTATGGCTACTGAAGCCAAAGGACCTGCTCTTACCCAGAAGAATGAAGAGCCGGCTGCAACGCTGAAGGCTGAAAAAATTGGAGAGCCGAGAGCTGAAGGGACAAAAACATCAGAAATTTTAAGTCCTTCGGCAGAAGTTGAAGTACCAAAAACCCAAAAAGGTCCAGCAATGACCCCCAAAAGAAAAAGGATGGTTAATGTTCTGGATGTATTGGAGACAATAAAGTCTTCAAGCACTACTCCAAAGAAAATTGTCGAAGTTCCCAAAGTGCAAATTGAGACAACAGCCTCTGAGGCCGAAGCTACAAAGCACAAAACTAAGACTGAAGCTGGGTCTTCAGAGCATGCCAAGATGAAATCCTTAGAAACCATAGGTAAAGAAACAGAAGCGGCAGAACAAATTTTGGCTGAAGAAACTGCCACTACCACCCCCCGAAGCATTTTCCGAAGCTCTCAATTATATTTTACGACATGCTTCGGGGAAAAAGTTGACTGAAAAAGAAAAGCAAGAGGCTTAGTTTTATGCCCAAAAATTGAAATATCCGAAGGGGGCATTTATTTTCAATGGCAGCGGAGAAGAAGACTTCTTATATTGTCTCCCAGACAGCAAGGAGATCTTTGTCTGCCGGAAGATGGGAAGAAGCTTGGCTCAGTTTTATGCCCAAAAATTGAAATATCCGAAGGGGGCATTTATTTTCAATGGCAGCGGAGAAGAAGACTTCTTATATTGTCTCCCAGACAGCAAGGAGATCTCTGTCTGCCGGGAGATGGGAAGAAGCTTCGGATTCCCGACGCTAGAAGACGAGCTCTCAGTGTTATCAAAAGATGAATTGGCCGACAGCTTAGCGTACAACAGCTTAAAGGTGAAAGAATAAGATTTTTTGTGCTTAAAAACAAGATTTTTTTGTTTGCTTATACTTAATACCATACTTTTTGCAGGGCCTTATTCTTAGCAACGCCCTCATGGCGCAAAAAGCGCTGAAGACGAGGGATATACCATGGCCTTGAATAACCTTCGTTCCGAAGTAATTGAGCTAAGGAACGAAGGTCTTGAAAAAGACAAAATATTAAACTCATTGATAAACAAGATAAAAGAAGACGAGGCTACTTCGAAAGCCCAAGCTGAGACCCAGAAGTGCGAAATTGAAGATCTTCGGAAACAGCTGGTAGAAGAAAAATTAAAATGTGCAGTTGCCGAAGCTGACCGAGACGCCAATGAATACTAGAAAAATCACTGGGAAAAAACAGTTGTGGAGCTTCATTCTTCAAAAGAAAGATGCTATGAAAAATCTATGGCATGTGTACAAAAGATAAAAACCAGCTTCGCCAATATTGGCGCATACTCAAATGAGGACAACTTCGTAGTAGGCGATCCCGAAGGTACAATCGAATGGATCAAGGGCAAAGCCAAAGCCTTTGAGGAAGTTTTGAGTGGCCGCGGAGATGTCTATGCCTTCTCAGGTGCCAGGGGAATTGCGGCCATCTTAGAGAAGGCAGGATGCGAGCATGTGAAGATTCTGGCCCAAGCCGAAGCTGCGTTTTCTATTGAAGATACAAAAGACCCTTCGGCCGAGGCAAGCTTGATTGGCGGAAAGTTTTTTACCAACATCTGGGAAAATGGTGGCCGAGAGATGGCTCACGAAATTATAAAAAAGGTGAAAAAGATACCCACGATGCTAGAGAAGCAGCAAAGGCAGTTGAAAAAACTGCAGAACTTGAAAGGCGGATAGGTATTGTCTAATTGCTTTTGACTTTATGTTTTATTCTTGTGACTTCGAACTTATTCATGTTTTATATCGCAGCCGAATTATCTCCTCCCCCGGAGCCCTTCGAGTCACAAGCCGACCCCGAAGCAAAAAATGAAGATGAAATTATTAAGATAGCCGAAGCTATTATGGACAAAGTTGTAACTCAACTACTAAACGAAGTTGCAGAAGTAGTTTTAAAAGAAGAATAGCCATTGTTGTAAAAACATTCGGAATACTGATGTAATATTTGCTGAACAAAATATGTAATATTATATAGTTTTGAAAGTAATATATAAGTTGTATGTAATTCAGTTCTTTACGATGCATGAAACTTTACATACATACCGTTTTTGAGCCTTTGGCGAAAAAAACACCTTCCCTTCTTTTCATGCTTCGTGAAGAATATCCATATTCATGAAAATATTATGCTTCGTAAGCAATAGATTTCCTCTGATACTAAAGTTGACGAAACT
This sequence comes from Zea luxurians, assembly GCA_029449295.1. NCBI lineage: Eukaryota > Viridiplantae > Streptophyta > Magnoliopsida > Poales > Poaceae > Zea > Zea luxurians. The sequence goes on along the minus strand of JAOPSE010000005.1, from coordinate 1,498,838 downwards.
GCACTTCTTCAAACTTTATTTTGTGCCTTGGCATAATTTCTTCAAAACAATTTCCGAAGGTTAACATTGTATTCCCTTCTTGTGCCATTGATGCGATATGATGTATGATGTCATGTTATGCGAATGATGTGATGATGCTATGGTGTGCAAAATGATACTTGTGCCGAAGATACACACACATTCCCATAGTAGAACACATTCTCTTTGCCGTTTATTTTCGGCTTCACCGTTTATTTTTCGGTATATCAACGTTGATTTTTCGTTGTAAGCCTCCCTTAGGACCTTCTTCGCCTTTTACTTCGGTGGTATCAGCGTTTATTTTTCGCTGTAAGCCTCCCTTAGGAGCTTCTTCACCTTTTACTTCGGCGGTATCAGCGTTTATTTTTCGTTGTAAGCTCTGCATTCCCTTTGGAACGACTTTTGAGCGGAAAACTTACGCTGCGTTCCCTTAAGAACGACTTTTGTCGCTCCGACAAAAACTTACACTGCATTTCTTAAAACGGCCTTTTGTAACTTCGGAGATACTTTCTGTATCCACGAGCTCTTAAGAACGAGTTTTCATGCTTCGACAACTTTTTGGATTCCATATATCTGTGTATAAGATATATTTTCACTATGACAAAAACGAAGCTGTTACAAGAAATCGTAAACGACAAGAAAAACTTAGGCTTTCAATGATTGTTCCTTATTAAAAAGAAAAATGGTAACAAATGCAAGAACTATTTCAGCAGCAGGATATCTTCTAGTAGATGTGCTTCTACTCTGGTACAGTACTGTTTACTGTGCGAGCTTCGGACTCCTCTCTTAAGTCTCGTTACTGATGAGTGTGCTGGCTCCCTTCTGGCTGCTGGCCTCGTTGTATTGGTGGTGGAGGTGGAAGCTGTTGCCAAGATGCCTGAGGTTGACTTGCCGAAGCAACAGAAGCTGCAGAATGGTTACCCACATATTCTAGAATGTACGGTGAGTGGTACGAAGCAGTATGCATAACTTGCTTCGGCTGGCTCTACTGTGCTGCAGCTTCTGCTATCTCTTTCTGTTTCTGGATGGTGACATGGCACATCCTAGTAGTATGGCCCTTATCCTCACCGCAGAATAGGCAATAAATTTTTCTGTGCTAATCCCCAAACCTTCCTCCGAAGCCCCTTGCGCCTCTGCCCCTTGGAGCTATGGGCCGAGGATAGCTCTGTTGTTGCCCCGAAGCCTGGGAAGAATATTGTGGCCTCTATTGCTGGCTTCCTCTGTCGTCATTCTGAGTGGAATGAATTGATCTGACGTGCCTAGGATGGACTCTCCCTCCGAAGCCCCTGGTCATTTCGGAGAATCTATAAGCTTCCTCCCTTCTCTGTTGAAAGTCATTATAAGCTCGGATGTATTCATCCATCTTCTGAAGCAGTTTCTCTAGGGTCTGAGGGGGCTTCCTGGCGAAGTATTGGGTTGTAGGTCCTGGCCGAAGCCCCTTAATCATGGCATCAATGACAATTTCATTGGGCACCGTTGGTGCCTGTGCCCTCAGTCGTAAGAACCTTCGGACATACGCCTGAAGGTATTCTTCATGATCCTGGGTGCACTGGAACAAAGCTTGAGCAGTGACTAGCTTCGTCTGAAACCCTTGGAAACTGGTGATAAGCATGTCCTTCAGCTTTTGCCACGATGTGATTGTTCCTGGCCAAAGAGAGGAGTACCAGGTTTGAGCAACATTTTTGACTGCCATGACGAAGGATTTCGCCATGACTGCAGTATTGCCACCATATGAAGATATGATTGCTTCGTAGCTCATCAGAAATTGCTTCGGATCTGAGTGTCCGTCATACATGGGGAGCTGAGGTGGTTTGTAAGACGGAGGCCAAGGTGTAGCCTGCAGTTCAGCTGACAGAGGAGAAGCATCATCGAAGGCAAAATTTCCATGGTGGAAGTCCTCATACCAGTCATCTTTGTTGACGAAGCCCTCTTGGTGAAGCTCTCTATGCTAGGGCCTTCGGTTTTGATCATCCTGAGCAAGATGACGAACTTCTTTAGAGGCTTCGTCTATCTGCCTTTGCAGGTCAGCTAGCCGCTGTGGCAGAACCACCCGAATTATTCCAGCTTAAGTACCTAAGTCATGCCTCCAGGGCCGTGACACACTTAAATCGGAATAACCCGTCGGTCCTTCAGATCTAGTCTGATAGAGCCACTTAACCAGGATCAAATTCCACAATCTCACTCGAAGGTGAGTCACAGAAGAATTACAATAAAACAGGAATCCTCAAATTAAGTACTGAATTATTACATAAATCGGAGTTTTGGAGTAGCAAAATAAAGTTTATTAAGTAAAGTGCAGCGGATCATCGATGTCGTCGGTAATGAGGAAATGGGCAAGGCCTAGCCCACTACTCCTCATGCTCCTCTCCTGCCGGAGCAACATCCCACTCGTCCGTCCAACCCGGTGGCAGGGTGGTAGGCCAAGTCACACCATCAACCCAATCCTGCATGGTACCTGCAAAAAGGGTGCCACAAGCAAGGCTGAGTATACTAATACTCAGCTAGACTTACCCGGTGTGAGGAGTCTACTCCCCTACCTCTAGACTATGCAGCTGTTTGGCTGAGGGGTTTGGTTTGCCAAAAGCACTAGCTGTTTCTAAAATCATCTTTTAGCTTTTCAATTTCTACCATCATTAACTTAGCTAGATTTGCTCCTTCTAAGCATACATGGTAACAATCATTTAGTTCAAACAACAAGTTATCTCATATAACCACCTTTCACTTCTTACTCGATGCAGTACAAGGAATCAAGCAGTCTCATTAGCTGCGAGAAGCAGACGATTCGAATCGAGTTTTAACCTTGCAAGGTAAACCTAAACACACGGCATGTCAGGGTACTCCGACCCTATACATGACAACCGTCCCCATCGATTCCCCGTTCGTGTCCAGGCCTCACCGCCTTGGCATACAATGCTCCACTGGCCTCGGCTGCCGCCGTGCAGTGACCGCACTTGTACCCACCATAGCTAGCATGGGAGAACCAGTCTCAGGTCGCATGAGGGATAAAGTCCGCGCCCGGCTTCACTCAGGTACTAGGTTTACCGGTTACCATTTTTCCCGGCATGTGTTTAGTACGTTCAAAAGCTTGACTCAGGTATCCACACATTAATCCTTAATTCATTTTCCCGTCTCATGGACAAGGCATCCTCCCTGGATCCAAGGCCATAGACCAACATCTATCCCGTTATCAAGATGAATACAATCAATTCCTGACCTCGCGCGAGTGCTAGAAAAATCAATCGACTTCTACCGAGATCCTGATTAGCAAGCAACTACTCGACCTAGCATACTAGTATTCATCTCAAAAAGGAGTCCTAAGTTCATGCATCTAGAGGTTTCAAGCAATTCCTACACTTAAGTGCACATTACAAACCTACAAGCATTAAGTGTAGTAAAGTAGCATATAATAATAGGTTATGCATAAGACCGGGGCTTGCCTTCAACTGCTGGGGCTGCGGGGAGATCCTCGATAGCAGTCTCTGAAGCCTGCTCCTGGTCCTCCTCTTGGACAGGTCCTTGTTCGGGGATGAGCACGTACTCTCCGTCGGCAATATTACAATCTAATGAATGCAATGCGTAAGATATATGCATGATATGATATGTGCTTTTAGAAATCACAATTTAAAAGGTGTATGATCTTTCTTGAGTTTAAACAAAGTTAACTTTACTTATGTAAGACCCTTGGGTGGTATATTTGGTAAATTAAGTTAAACTTCAGCTAAGGCTAGTGGTAGATTTTACTTTTAGGGGTTCCATTGAATTCTTTTTAAGTCTTTAGGGACAAATGATAAGTACTCAAGTTAGACTTATTGAGGTGGGGTTTATTTCCTCTTTCCTTTTTCTTTATTCTCTTTAATGTTTTGGAGTAGGTTTGAACTACAAGTTGCTTTTATAAAATTCTAAAAATTCTGAAAAAATTACAGTGGCTTGCTACTGGTGTGTGTTTCTCTGTCTTAAAATTTGGGGATCAGAAAGTGAATAGTTTTCTCTGCACAAAATTATTAAACTCTAGGGTAGAAGGGGTGCTTTGAACTACAACCATTATTTAACAGTGGGTAATTCTTCAGAACTTATTTTTGCTGGCTTTTAGGTGTTATAACATGACTTGATACAAATTTCTAGCCATTAATACCTTTTAATTATTTTTCTATGGTTTTCTCAAGTTTCTAGCCAAATGGGTGCTTTCTACTATCACTATATTTGAAAAATATCAAACAACAGAGTTCTTATTTTTCTTAGTTATTGTTTTGTGCAAGAGCAATCATTCTGAAGTTTGGCATCTTTTTGCTTAAGGGAAGGGGTGGGGTGCATTATTTAGATTAAATGGCCTTTCTCTTAAATCATTAGCAATTGGTATGAGTTTGCTTCTTTTTCTTGGGTTTGCATTTTTCTCTGGTAGTCTTCCTCATTATGGACTTAGTTGATTTTTGGTTGCCCATTATCACAATATTTGAGGTTGTTCATGATTTAGTTGGAAAATGCCTTATTATTACCTTGTATTTATTTCCCTTACTTAAAAAGTTGGACTGAGGTGCTTTATATTTTTGCAGTGGGGCTCTGGTGGTTATAAGTTCACTGGAATTTTGTTGAGCATTTTGGTTATAGTTTTGCCTCTTTAATAATTGATTCTCAGTCTTATTTTAGGCTAAACAAATCATTTTAATTTAAAATTGATCCAAATTAATGGTCTCTGTATTTTTCCTAAGTTCTCTGTTTCATAAGTAAACTAGGAAAAATATTATTAATCACTGTTCATTAATTTCTAATATCTTTCTGATTTTCTCTAAGTTTTGGACAAAACATCTTTAAATGAGAAACTACATCATAAATTCTAATGCTGGGGTTCCTACTATTTTTAAACAGTGCCTAAAGGAGGTCTGAATTCCCACAAATTTTCTTAAGCCTAGCACAGAAGAAAAACTAATTTTCCTTGATTAAATAAGGTTTAGGGGGTTTCTGTTTTTAATTTTAAACTCTAAAATTTTGAACAGAAAGCATAGGGTTTACTATTTTTAAATGATAGATTATAATATACAGAGGCTAGCAAAATTGGTTTGACATTTTTTGAGTAAGAATTCATCAAGTTATGAATTTTACAAGTTCTCTGGTTATTTAAAAGAATATCAGAATCGATTTAAATGAAAATCTACTTTGCACTGGGGTCCCTGGCGGTTTTCTAAGTTTTTCCTCGCAAATCAGTCCTCAGGCTACTATTCACCAGAGTCTCTGACATTACAGAAAACCCCTCGGGTTCTTCATCTCCTAACCCGAGGTCCTTATTTTAACTTAAACAGTAGCCGCGGCGGGGAAAAGGGCGGAGGGGCTTACCGGCGGCGAGACTGTTCCGGTGAAGAGGTCGAGGATGAAGGGGAGGTCCTGGGGATCACAACGGTGTGCGGAACGCCGTCGGAGATGGCCGGAGTCGGTCGGTCCACGCGCGCAGGCGGGGATACTCGTCGGCGGCGAGGAGACCGGCCTGGTCACGGCGAGATAGTTCAATTAAACGGGTCAGGGAGGTCCACGGGATGCCAGAGAAGACATGAGCGAGAGGAATTGGGCAGAGACTCACCGGATAGCTCGGTCCACGCGCGGCGGCGGAAGACCGAAGTCCGGTGAAGTCGATCTCGGGCCTCCGGTGAAGTCCGGCGGGGTCCGAGGGCTTTGCAAGCTTCATGGGCTGCTGGTGGAGCTGGCCGAAGCACTGGCTTGGCTTGAGGACGGCTGGGGTGGGCTGGCCACGGTGGCCGAAGCTCGGGCGGCAATGGCGGGCAGAAATCAAGCTCGCCGGAGCTAAGGGAAGTGGTTGGCCGGTGAGGGTAAGTGCGGGGCGAAGTGAGGCGCGCCTGGGGAGGCTTTATAGGCGCGGGCGGGCACGGCCGAGGGCATGAGCGCGCGGCGGACTTGACTGGTCGCCGGGGAGCGCGCGCGCGGGTTGGGCGAGCTCTGGCGCGCCGGCCAGGGTCGAACACGTGGGAGCACGCGTTCTGCCCAAGTTCTGGCGCGTGTAGTCGCTCATCCGAGCCTGCTCTCGCCTTGGTCAATGCACAAAACCTCTTCCCCTCCCTACAAGCTACCAATCTTGTGTGGAGGTCATAGGATTTTGCCTACTGGTTGCAGAGATATGGAGCCAGGAAATCTGGTCTGTCTCCCTGCGCAAATCCGAGGCAAATCCAAGGTTTAGTCGTGTCTAGGGCTCACGTCCCAATGCCATCTTCTAGCACACGACAGAGGGGTTAGTTAGACACATTTTTGTCAATGGGGTCATTAGGATTCGAGTTAGGGATCAAGGTGAACATCCCTGATCTTTGGATCAAGGTCTGAATTTCAGAAATCTGAATTTCAGAATTCTTATTAAGTCCACACATGGAAAGCTTGATTTGGGGTTTTATATGAATTATTTTGGCTAAGCTTTCTCAACCTTTCTTGTTGCCCATTAAATATACTTCAATTTTTATATTTGGCTCAACTCAAAATTTTAAACTTTTCCCTCCCTTTTTCTTATTTTTTGAATTTTGCTCATGGGGCTCATTTTGGGATTTTTAAACTAGGGTTGCATAATCTGATCTTTTAAAGGACTCAATCACTTTGATCATGTCACTTATAAGTATATACTTGGTGACTTCATTATTTCTTAAGTTACTTTGATGCTCATGCTTACTTTGGTTCACATAAACTGATGGCTCTAGGTTTGGCTTTTGAGAGAAACCTTGAGTGACACTGGGGTGTCACAGCCTTCCCCCCTTAAAGGAATCTCGTCCCGAGATTCGGGCCAGAGTCCTATCGGGGTAAAGCGAAGGGTGAGACTTATAGGAAAAAGGGTGATAATTGCTATTATTAGGATAAACTGCTCTTCGAATGTCATTCTCTTTGCAACTTCAGAAGGAAGTCCCTTTAAGTTTTTCTTTATAGTTACTTCATTCTGAATTAAAATCATATTTTTGGGAATTAGATTCGAAAGGCAGGAGGAGGGGTTTGGGGGTGATTACGTACCAGCTTCCTTAGGTAGGCAATCGGGAAAGTTGGATCTCAGGAATTCCTCGGTTTCCCAAGTAGCTTCCTCCTTTGAGTGATTACTCCACTGGACCTTGAACATCTTGATCGATTTAGCCCGAGTTGATCTTTCCTTGCAATCCAGAATCTTGGAGGGGTACTCTTGGTACGAGAGATCTGGCTCTATCTCCAATTCTGGTTCTGCTAAGATTTCAGTCGGCAATCGAATACACTTCTTCAGCTGAGATACATGGAAAACATTGTGAATGGCAGACATCTTTGAAGGTAACTTCAGCTTGTATGCCACGGGTCCACATGCTTCTATGATCTCATAGGGTCCAATGTAACGAGGGGCTAGCTTGCCTTTGATCCCAAACCTCTGCATTCCCTTGGTGGGTGATACCTTGAGGTATACAAAACTTCCCACCTCGAACTGGAGAGGTTTCCTTCTTCTATCATGATAACTCTTCTGCCTGGCCTGAGCAGCTTCTAGATTCTTCCTGATTAGCTTGACTTTCCTTTCGGCTTTAGTCACTAAGTCAGGTCCAAAAACTTCTCTTTCACCAGACTGAGACCAATTGAGTGGTGTCCTGCACCTTCTTCCATAGAGAGCTTCAAAAGGTGCCATCTTTAGGCTGGATTGATAACTATTGTTATAAGCAAACTCTGCCAAGGAGAGGTGCTTATCCCAGTTCTTGCCACAATCGATCGCACAAGCTCTCAGCATATCTTCCAGAATCTGGTTTACCCTTTCCGTCTGACCATCAGTCTGTGGGTGGTAAGCTGAACTCCTGATTAGCTTGGTTCCCAGAGACTTTTGCAGTTGTTCCCAAAATCTGGCAACAAATTGGGCTCCTCGGTCAGAAACAATGGTCCGAGGTAATCCGTGCAAACACACGATCCGGTCGATATACAATTATGCATATTTCTGAGCCTTATCAGTGGTGTGCACAGGAAGAAAATGTGCCACTTTCGTCAATCGGTCCACAATAACCCAAATTGAATCATGATGACGAGAGGTGTTGGGCAGACCCACAATGAAATCCATGCTGATGTCGTCCCACTTCCACGAAGGTACGGGTAGTGGTTGCAAAGCTCCAGCTGACTTCAAGTGGCTTGCCTTTACCCTCTGACAGGTGTCACATTCTGATACATACTGGGCTATTTCCCTCTTCATTCTGGTCCACCAGTACAAAGGCTTCAAATCATGGTACATCTTGGTGCTTCCCGGATGCATAGAGAATTTGGAGAGATGAGCTTCATCCAAAATTTTCCTCTTGAGATCCTGGTCTTTAGGAATCACCAATCTGCTTTTGAACCATAACACACCCTTCTCATCCTGGCGGAAACAATTATACTTCTCAACCTTCTGATGGAGATTCTTCTTAATAATCTGCACTCCCTTGTCACTGAGCTGGGCCATGATGATCTGGTCTTGCAAAGCTGGCTCAACAGAAATGTGAGACAAAGAACTAGAAGGAATCACTTCAATTTGCATCTTGCTCAACTCATCACACAAGGTGTTAATGCGAGAATCCATCAGAACACAGTTGCACTGCAACTTCCGACTCAAAGCATCAGCTACCACATTAGCCTTCCCTGGGTGATAATGTACCTCCAGGTCATAATCCTTGATCAGCTCTAGCCATCTTCTCTGCCTCATGTTAAGATCAGCCTGAGTAAAAATGTACTTAAGGCTCTTATGATTAGTGAAGATGTTGCAGTGGGTTCCCATTAGATAGTGCCTCCACATCTTCAATGCATGAACCACTGCTGCTAACTCAAGGTCATGAGTGGGGTAATTTTGCTCATGAGGCCTGAGTGCTCTTGAAGCATAAGCAATGACTCGGTTGTCTTGCATCAAGACACAACCTAGCCCGGTGCCCGAGGCATCACAATATACATCAAAAGGTTTGCTGCTGTCGGGTTGCGCCAATACTGGTGCCGTGGTCAGATGTTGCCTTAATGCATGGAAAGCATCTTCGCACTTCTGACTCCACACAAATTTTACTTCTTTCTTCAGCAACTCAGTAATAGGCTTCGCAATCCGAGAGAAATCCGGAATAAATCTTCGGTAATAACCAGCTAATCCCAGAAAACTCCGAATCTGGCGAACAGTTGTTGGTGGCTTCCAGTTCATCACCTCTTGCACTTTATCAGGATCAACAGCTATTCCAGCCTGAGAGATAGTGTGACCCAAGAATTTGATTTCCTTTAGCCAAAAATCACACTTGGATAACTTGGCATAAAGGTTGTGCTCTCGCAGACGTTGAAGTACTATATGCAAATGCCCGGCATGTTCCTCTTCGTTCTTTGAGTACACCAAAATATCATCGATGAAAACCACCACGAACTTATCCAATTCCGGCATGAAAACAGAATTCATCAGATACATGAAATATGCTGGTGCATTTGTCAGCCCGAATGACATCACCAAGAATTCATATAGCCCATATCTGGTTGAGAATGCCGTCTTCGGAATATCACTCGCTCGTATTTTGATCTGATGGTAGCCAGAGCGAAGGTCTATCTTGGAGAATACCTTGGCTCCGACCAATTGGTCAAAGAGAACATCAATACGAGGCAAAGGATACTTGTTCTTGATAGTTACCGCATTAAGAGGGCGGTAATCTATACACAGCCTCAGGCTTTCATCCTTCTTCTTCACAAATAGTGCTGGACATCCCCAAGGCGAAGTGCTTGGGCGAATGAAACCCTTATCCAGCAACTCTTGCAATTGCTTCTTCAATTCTGCCAACTCAGCGGGTGGCATTCGGTAGGGCCTCTTGGAAATCGGGGCCGTTCCCGGTTGCAACTCGATGGCGAATTCAATATCCCGGTCCGGTGGCATTCCTGGCAATTCATCAGGAAAGACATCTGCATACTCACAGACCACTGGGATCTTCTTCAGAGGTATCTTCGTCATAGAGAAAGCACATGACTGAGAAGAACCCTGACTAGGCAAAATTAAGGTGAAATTCCCGCAGAAAGGAGAATTAACTTCCACGGTACGGTTGGCTACATCAAGCACAACTTGGTGCAAGGTCATCCAATTTGCCCCTAGAATAATGTCCACATTCTCCAATCCCAACACAAGAAGAGTGGTTTTGATCATGTGGCTTCCTAGTTGAATAGGCACACTTTGGTTTAATTGATTAGTTGCAATTTTTCCCCCAGGTGTGACTATCATGAATGACCCTTTTGAATGAGAGAATGGCAGTTTGCATTTAGCACTGAACCTTTGGCTAATGAAACTATGAGATGCACCAGAATCAAACAGAATTAAAGTAGGTTGATTATAAACTGAAAAGATACCAGTCATGATAGGAGCTCCTTCTGGCACTTCCTCTAGAGCAGTGAAGTTGAGCTTCCCTTGCCTGACTTGCACCTTCTGCTTTCTTCCCTTGTCTTGATTTGGTGCTGGCATCTGCCTCTGCTGGTTCCTGGGGCAATTCTTGGCATAGTGGCCCACATTGCCACAAGTGAAACACATGTTCCCATTGCCCTGGCAGAACTGCTGCTGCTGCGGAGGCTGATTGTTCCTTGGGGCGGGAGCTGGGTAGCGGTTGGGTGTCGGCTGCTGCTGCTGCTGCTGAGGTGGCCTGATCACCCATCTGCCTGCCTGCTGCTGAAAACCCCTGCTCTGATTGTGAGAAACAATCCGGAACCTCTGAGCTTGAGCGGATGGTGCTGCCATTGGTGCTTTTCTCTTCTTCTCTGCCCGGTGAGCAACAATGCAATCCTCCTGAGAGATGGCCATGTTGACCAACTCATTGAAGCTATCAGCCCGGACAGTGTTGAGTCGTTCCCGCAGCTTGGTATTGAGACCCCTGCGGAAGCGATCCCTCTTTTTCTCATCAGAATCAGCATGATACCCTGCATACTGGCATAAGTCATTGAAGGCTTGCGCATACTGCAGTACCGTGCGGGTTCCTTGATTGAGGGCCAGAAATTCATTCAACTTCCGATCAAGAATGCCAGCTGGAATGTGGTGTCCTCTGAAGGCAGTCTTGAATTCCTCCCAAGATACCTCACGATCATCAGGGAGCATAGCACGGAAGTGATCCCACCAAGTCCGAGCAGATCCGTGAAGCTGCTGCGCGGCGAAGCGGGTCTTGGTAGCATCAGGGCAGTCTCCCGTGAGGAGGGGAAACTTGGACTCGACGACGCGAAGCCATACGTCGGCGTCCAACGGATCCTCTGCCTTGGTGAACAAGGGCGGCTGCGTGCTCAGAAACTCCTGGTATGTCGCCATAGCCGGAGGTCGCTGAGGTTGGCCTCCACCATGCTGCTGGGGGTGGGGCTGCCGCTGCAAGAGCTGTCGCAGAATCTCATTCTGCTGGGCCATCAGCTCCTGCACTGTGGGAGCTGGAGGAGGTGGCGGGGGAACCTGCTCGTTCTGCCCGCGACGCTGCCTAGCTGCCATCTGAAAACAGAGATTGTCGCCATTGTTATCCCAACTCACAATTTCGAACGGCAAGATATCATCATATAGAAGAAAAAGAACGCCATGATCATAATATCAGGTTCGAAATGAAGATAACATGGTGACAAGGATCCCACAGATTCCAAAAGTTCACAGGATTACAGTAATCAGGGGAAAGTACCCACAAGCCTAGTCCAAAATATGATACTACTAAGCTCGCATAGGTTTCTATCCACCTAAAATGTCGAAGTGACTGCTTAACCCTGAGCGGTGGAAGCGACACTAGATGCGGGTGAAGGGGGCATCGCGGAGGTAGTCCCATTGGCACCAGGGGCTGGTCCTAGCTCCTCGGGAGCCTCTTCTCCCTCGCTTCCTGCTTCATTGGCCTCCATCTCCAGGTGGTGCATGTCCAAGTGGTCATTTGCTTCCTCGAGTTCCCTCTGCACATCGTGAAGTTTGTTCTCCAAGACATCAATAGTGTTGTCTCGGATCTCCACTTGCTGCTCCAGGGTAGCGATACGCTGGTTCAGCCTCTCCACCTGCAGATCCTTCTCCACCAACTCTGTGGATAGGTCGACCACAAAATCTTCCCGACTGTCGAGAGTGAGCTTGGCAGTCCGAGCGGTGTTAGCAAGAAGTGTCATAGCATCGCTCTGAAGGGCCTGAAGGCGGTACAGCGCACTCATGCACTGAACAGTGACCCTCCCAACCAAGTCAGGATACATGGCCCACACATCCTTCACATGGCTCACGCGGTTACACCACATGGGATCATCCTTCCTCTCAGCAGGGAAGAGCCCCAAAGGGTGCATCACCATCTCCAGGGGATGGTAGCCACAGAAAGTCGTCAGAGCCTTCATGGCTGCTGCCTCAACGGTGTCGTCCGTCCTGAGTCCAATCGTCTCAGAGTCAAGAGAACGCCAACCCGGCTGAAGGGGATGAGCCTCCAAAGTCAGCCAGACCCGACAACGAGGTACCCGATGCTCCTCATACAACTGCACCGTGTACAAAGGGGGCGTAGGGTAACCGGCGGAGTTAAGCACTTCCCACAAGATGGAGGGAAAGCCATCGCGAGAAAGGAAGTCGGAACTGAAACGAGAGTCTCCTCCACTAGCGGGGGTGGGTGAATTCATCTGCGGAAGGGAATCAAAGATAAAGATTATGGTGGAAGGAAAAAGAAAAAGAGAGCCGAATGGTTTTAAGAAAAGGGGTTAGCTCAAATTTTAATTCCTCTTTATGTTTTATAATGCATGCATGCTGGAAGAAACGTTGCCTCTCAAAAAGAAAATAGGGTGCCTTTTTAGGGCAACCCTAATATAAGTATTGGCCCACGGGGCCTAATTAATTAGCCACCTATTTCCCTCTATGCCTAAGGCCTTTCGTCCTAGGTCTAGCGGTCTAGTCCTGACGATCTATAGCAATTTCTAGGCAAGTTTTAGATTTTGAAAATTGGTATTCATGGTTTATTGTTCTTCTCTGCGGTGGAATTTGCTCCGATACCAGCTGTGGCAGAACCACCCGAATTATTCCAGCTTAAGTGCCTAAGTCATGCCTCCAGGGCCGTGACACACTTAAATCGGAATAACCCGTCGGTCCTTCAGATCTAGTCTGATAGAGCCACTTAACCAGGATCAAATTCCACAATCTCACTCGAAGGTGAGTCACAGAAGAATTACAATAAAACAGGAATCCTCAAATTAAGTACTGAATTATTACATAAATCGGAGTTTTGGAGTAGCAAAATAAAGTTTATTAAGTAAAGTGCAGCGGATCATCGATGTCGTCGGTAATGAGGAAATGGGCAAGGCCTAGCCCACTACTCCTCATGCTCCTCTCCTGCCGGAGCAACATCCCACTCGACCGTCCAACCCGGTGGCAGGGTGGTAGGCCAAGTCACACCATCAACCCAATCCTGCATGGTACCTGCAAAAAGGGTGCCACAAGCAAGGCTGAGTATACTAATACTCAGCTAGACTTACCCGGTGTGAGGAGTCTACTCCCCTACCTCTAGACTATGCAGCTGTTTGGCTGAGGGGTTTGGTTTGCCAAAAGCACTAGCTGTTTCTAAAATCATCTTTTAGCTTTTCAATTTCTACCATCATTAACTTAGCTAGATTTGCTCCTTCTAAGCATACATGGTAACAATCATTTAGTTCAAACAACAAGTTATCTCATATAACCACCTTTCACTTCTTACTCGATGCAGTACAAGGAATCAAGCAGTCTCATTAGCTGCGAGAAGCAGACGATTCGAATCGAGTTTTAACCTTGCAAGGTAAACCTAAACACACGGCATGTCAGGGTACTCCGACCCTATACATGACAACCGTCCCCATCGATTCCCCGTTCGCGTCCAGGCCTCACCGCCTTGGCATACAATGCTCCACTGGCCCCGGCTGCCGCCGTGCAGTGACCGCACTTGTACCCACCATAGCTAGCATGGGAGAACCAGTCTCAGGTCGCATGAGGGATAAAGTCCGCGCCCGGCTTCACTCAGGTACTAGGTTTACCAGTTACCATTTTTCCCGGCATGTGTTTAGTACGTTCAAAAGCTTGACTCAGGTATCCACACATTAATCCTTAATTCATTTTCCCGTCTCATGGACAAGGCATCCTCCCTGGATCCAAGGCCATAGACCAACATCTATCCCGTTATCAAGATGAATACAATCAATTCCTGACCTCGCGCGAGTGCTAGAAAAATCACTCGACTTCTACCGAGATCCTGATTAGCAAGCAACTACTCGACCTAGCATACTAGTATTCATCTCAAAAAGGAGTCCTAAGTTCATGCATCTAGAGGTTTCAAGCAATTCCTACACTTAAGTGCACATTACAAACCTACAAGCATTAAGTGTAGTAAAGTAGCATATAATAATAGGTTATGCATAAGACCGGGGCTTGCCTTCAACTGCTGGGGCTGCGGGGAGATCCTCGATAGCAGTCTCTGAAGCCTGCTCCTGGTCCTCCTCTTGGACAGGTCCTTGTTCGGGGATGAGCACGTACTCTCCGTCGGCAATATTACAATCTAATGAATGCAATGCGTAAGATATATGCATGATATGATATGTGCTTTTAGAAATCACAATTTAAAAGGTGTATGATCTTTCTTGAGTTTAAACAAAGTTAACTTTACTTATGTAAGACCCTTGGGTGGTATATTTGGTAAATTAAGTTAAACTTCAGCTAAGGCAAGTGGTAGATTTTACTTTTAGGGGTTCCATTGAATTCTTTTTAAGTCTTTAGGGACAAATGATAAGTACTCAAGTTAGACTTATTGAGGTGGGGTTTATTTCCTCTTTCCTTTTTCTTTATTCTCTTTAATGTTTTGGAGTAGGTTTGAACTACAAGTTGCTTTTATAAAATTCTAAAAATTCTGAAAAAATTACAGTGGCTTGCTACTGGTGTGTGTTTCTCTGTCTTAAAATTTGGGGATCAGAAAGTGAATAGTTTTCTCTGCACAAAATTATTAAACTCTAGGGTAGAAGGGGTGCTTTGAACTACAACCATTATTTAACAGTGGGTAATTCTTCAGAACTTATTTTTGCTGGCTTTTAGGTGTTATAACATGACTTGATACAAATTTCTAGCCATTAATACCTTTTAATTATTTTTCTATGGTTTTCTCAAATTTCTAGCCAAATGGGTGCTTTCTACTATCACTATATTTGAAAAATATCAAACAACAGAGTTCTTATTTTTCTTAGTTATTGTTTTGTGCAAGAGCAATCATTCTGAAGTTTGGCATCTTTTTGCTTAAGGGAAGGGGTGGGGTGCATTATTTAGATTAAATGGCCTTTCTCTTAAATCATTAGCAATTGGTATGAGTTTGCTTCTTTTTCTTGGGTTTGCATTTTTCTCTGGTAGTCTTCCTCATTATGGACTTAGTTGATTTTTGGTTGCCCATTATCACAATATTTGAGGTTGTTCATGATTTAGTTGGAAAATGCCTTATTATTACCTTGTATTTATTTCCCTTACTTAAAAAGTTGGACTGAGGTGCTTTATATTTTTGCAGTGGGGCTCTGGTGGTTATAAGTTCACTGGAATTTTGTTGAGCATTTTGGTTATAGTTTTGCCTCTTTAATAATTGATTCTCAGTCTTATTTTAGGCTAAACAAATCATTTTAATTTAAAATTGATCCAAATTAATGGTCTCTGTATTTTTCCTAAGTTCTCTGTTTCATAAGTAAACTAGGAAAAATATTATTAATCACTGTTCATTAATTTCTAATATCTTTCTGATTTTCTCTAAGTTTTGGACAAAACATCTTTAAATGAGAAACTACATCATAAATTCTAATGCTGGGGTTCCTACTATTTTTAAACAGTGCCTAAAGGAGGTTTGAATGCCCACAAATTTTCTTAAGCCTAGCACAGAAGAAAAACTAATTTTCCTTGATTAAATAAGGTTTAGGGGGTTTCTGTTTTTAATTTTAAACTCTAAAATTTTGAACAGAAAGCATAGGGTTTACTATTTTTAAATGATAGATTATAATATACAGAGGCTAGCAAAATTGGTTTGACATTTTTTGAGTAAGAATTCATCAAGTTATGAATTTTACAAGTTCTCTGGTTATTTAAAAGAATATCAGAATCGATTTAAATGAAAATCTACTTTGCACTGGGGTCCCTGGCAGTTTTCTAAGTTTTTCCTCGCAAATCAGTCCTCAGGCTACTATTCACCAGAGTCTCTGACATTACAGAAAACCCCTCGGGTTCTTCATCTCCTAACCCGAGGTCCTTATTTTAACTTAAACAGTAGCCGCGGCGGGGAAAAGGGCGGAGGGGCTTACCGGCGGCGAGACTGTTCCGGTGAAGAGGTCGAGGATGAAGGGGAGGTCCTGGGGATCACAACGGTGTGCGGAACGCCGTCGGAGATGGCCGGAGTCGGTCGGTCCACGCGCGCAGGCGGGGATACTCGTCGGCGGCGAGGAGACCGGCCTGGTCACGGCGAGATAGTTCAATTAAACGGGTCAGGGAGGTCCACGGGATGCCAGAGAAGACATGAGCGAGAGGAATTGGGCGGAGACTCACCGGATAGCTCGGTCCACGCGCGGCGGCGGAAGACCGAAGTCCGGTGAAGTCGATCTCGGGCCTCCGGTGAAGTCCGGCGGGGTCCGAGGGCTTTGCAAGCTTCACGGGCTGCTGGTGGAGCTAGCCGAAGCACTGGCTTGGCTTGAGGACGGCTGGGGTGGGCTGGCCACGGTGGCCGAAGCTCGGGCGGCAATGGCGGGCAGAAATCAAGCTCGCCGGAGCTAAGGGAAGTGGTTGGCCGGTGAGGGTAAGTGCGGGGCGAAGTGAGGCGCGCCTGGGGAGGCTTTATAGGCGCGGGCGGGCACGGCCGAGGGCGTGAGCGCGCGGCGGACTTGACTGGTCGCCGGGGAGCGCGCGCGGGGGTTGGGCGAGCTCTGGCGCGCCGGCCAGGGTCGAACACGTGGGAGCACGCGTTCTGCCCAAGTTCTGGCGCGTGTAGTCGCTCATCCGAGCCTGCTCTCGCCTTGGTCAATGCACAAAACCTCTTCCCCTCCCTACAAGCTACCAATCTTGTGTGGAGGTCATAGGATTTTGCCTACTGGTTGCAGAGATATGGAGCCAGGAAATCTGGTCTGTCTCCCTGCGCAAATCCGAGGCAAATCCAAGGTTTAGTCGTGTCTAGGGCTCGCGTCCCAATGCCATCTTCTGGCACACGACAGAGGGGTTAGTTAGACACATTTTTGTCAATGGGGTCATTAGGATTCGAGTTAGGGATCAAGGTGAACATCCCTGATCTTTGGATCAAGGTCTGAATTTCAGAAATCTGAATTTCAGAATTCTTATTAAGTCCACACATGGAAAGCTTGATTTGGGGTTTTATTTGAATTATTTTGGCTAAGCTTTCTCAACCTTTCTTGTTGCCCATTAAATATACTTCAATTTTTATATTTGGCTCAACTCAAAATTTTAAACTTTTCCCTCCCTTTTTCTTATTTTTTGAATTTTGCTCATGGGGCTCATTTTGGGATTTTTAAACTAGGGTTGCATAATCTGATCTTTTAAAGGACTCAATCACTTTGATCATGTCACTTTTAAGTATATACTTGGTGACTTCATTATTTCTTAAGTTACTTTGATGCTCATGCTTACTTTGGTTCACATAAACTGATGGCTCTAGGTTTGGCTTTTGAGAGAAACCTTGAGTGACACTGGGGTGTCACAACCGAGCCATCTTTTCCTTCTTCCGTTGCACTTGCTGATGAAGCATCTCCATATTCTTGATTTCTTGGTCCAAGTCGTCCTCCTGAGGCGTTGGACTGGTGGCCTTCCTCTTCTGGCTTCGGGCCTCCCGAAGAGAAAGGGTCTCCTGGTTCGGGTCCAACGGCTGCAGAGCGACAGCCCTTGTTGTTGAAGCTTTCTTTGGCGGCATGACAAAGGTCGATGCTTGCCGAAAGTGGTCGGAAAGGGTTCACCGGAGGTGGGCGCCAATGTTGGGGACTTGTTCTCAAATGCTATGAGTTAAGAACAAGGCAACACAAAATATTAAAGATTAATGCCCTTCGTCCTTCAAAGCATTATCTCCCTTTGAGAGATAATGGTTTTCGGACGAAGAATGCAAAGGACGTACCTTCGTCAATGCAACATATAAACGAGGAAAGAAACATATGGGATGTAAAAGACAATACCAATAGTTATTTATTATCATGAAATCATTTCTATTTTATTATTAAGGAAAAATAAAAATAATAACAAGTTACAAAAATACCTTCGGCTCAAAAGAAGGTAAAAGTACAAGCGTGACGTAAAAGCAAATGCCCAGACCGCATCAACAATACGAGAGTACTGTTCACCTATTTATAGGCACGGGACGCAGCCCATGTAAAATTACATCCAGGCCCTTTACATTTGCTAATGACTCCATAGTAATTCATCGGGGTCTAGATAGCCTTTTCCCCTTTAAGTCGGTTTCCTTTTTTCTGTCATCATGACGAAGCTCCCTTGCGCACAGCTTCGGCTCTGTTCCATCCTTCGTTTCCCTTGTGCTTCTTCGCATTGTGATTTTGACTCAAGTCCGAAGGGTCCAAGTCTGAAGGTACCTGTTCATGTATTATACTCCAGAAACATCGTTAAATCACGTTTTTGAGGACCTTCGAAAGCCGAAGGCCCCCAACAGACCCATACTTCAAATAAATCAAAAGAAAGACTAAAAATATGCAATAGTGAGCAAACCAATTTTTACCCAATTACTTATGATGTAAGCCACCAGACAAAATTATGAAACTGAGGTAAAAACATGATGTAATACACCTCACTTCCTATTCCATGAAAAAGGCCATATATTCTAAGAAATTCTACCACCCCTTCCCTTTGAGCAAAATTAGCCAACTTCTAGAATGATTGCTCTTGCGCAAAGAAGAAGATAGAAAAATTAGGAAATCTGTTGTTTGACATTTTTTCAAATATAGTAGTAGTAGAAAGCACCACTAGGCCCTAAAAATTTAGAAAATCACAATAAAATGACCAATGGGTAACATTGGCCAAAACTTGGTACAAGGTCTTGTTATTGGACCTAAATGCCAGCAAAAATAAGCCTTAGAGAAAAATCCACTGCTAAAAAGGAGTTGTAGTTCAAAGCACCCCCTCTGCCCTAAATTTTAATATTTTTGTGCAAAGTGAACCCTTAACATTTTAAGCCCCAATTTTTGAGATTGAAATTTATACACCAGTGAGAAGCCATTGTAATTGTTACAGAATTTTTGGAAATTGTTAAAGCTATATTGTACTTAAAGACCACTTTAAAAAGCATAAATAGAAACGGGAAAAGAGAGAATTAACAAAAATGATAGACCTCACCCATAATGATTCAGCAAGGGTTTTGATAAACTTTTCACTAAGACACTAAAGAAAATCAGTGGGATACCCAAATAATCTGACCACTTAAACTTGACCATACTTGACTCTAAATGGCTATGTATACCACTAGAACTTACAGTAGTAAGATTAAACTTTACCTTATCGACATAATCATTTTTATTACTATTACATTGCATATCATGGCATACATGTATCTCAATCATTGCATTCATTAGATTGCAACCTCGCTGACGGAGAGTACATGCTCATTCATGAGCAAGGAGTTGTCCAAGAGGAAGCCTAGGAGCCAGCACCTGAGCCTGCCACCGAGGATCTTCCCATAGCTCCAGCTTTTGAAGGCAAGCCCCAGTTTTATGCATAACCATTTATATATGCTAGTTTATTACACTTAATGTTTGTAGGTTTGTAATGTGCACTTAAGTGTAGGAGTTATTTGAAACCCTTAGTTGCATGAACTCAGGATTCCTTTTTGAGATGGATACTAGTATGCTATGTCGAGTAACTGCTTTGCTAATTAGGATCTCGGTAGAAGTCGAGTGATTTTCTAGCACTCGCGCGAGGTCAGGAATTGATTGTATTCATCTTGATAACGGGATCTATGATGGTCTATGGACTTGGATCTAGGGTGGATGCCTTGTCTATGAGGCGGAATTGAAATTAAGGATTAATGTGCGGATATCTGGATAAGCATTTGAAAGTACTAAACACATGTCGGGAAATATGGTAACCAGTAAACCTAGTACCTGAGTGAAGTCGGGCGTGGACTTTCCCCCTCACTTGTCTTGAGACAAGGTCTCCCATGCTAGTTATGGTGGGTGCAAGTGCAGCCACTGCATGGTGGCAGCCGGGGTCAGTGGGGCATTGCATGCCAAGGCGGTAAGTCCTAGCCGCGAATGGGGAATCGATAGGGACGATTGACGTGTGTGGGGATGGAGTGCCCCTACATGTCGTGTGTTTAGGTTTACCTTGCAAGGTTAAAACTCGTTTCGAATCGTCTGCTTCTCGCAGCTAATGAGACTACTTGACCCCTTGTACTGC
The DNA here is from genome assembly GCA_029449295.1 of Zea luxurians. Classification (NCBI taxonomy): domain Eukaryota; kingdom Viridiplantae; phylum Streptophyta; class Magnoliopsida; order Poales; family Poaceae; genus Zea; species Zea luxurians. Next base: position 1,478,515 of record JAOPSE010000005.1, on the reverse strand, counting down.
ATTGAGTAAAAAGTGAGATGACGTTTTACATGAGATAACATGTTGATTGCACTAAAAGCAAGATTCTATTTTTGGTGCCCTTTTCCATTTTTCCAAGTTTGAGTAAAATCAGGTTTTAGGGAATAAAATTTGCTTAATCTTGGGTACTGTGGTGCTTAACATTTTTAAACATTACAACTACAGGTCAAGTATCTCCATAAGTTTCCCAACCTCAGTCTAAAAGTTTTCCTACTATTTTCCGTATTTTTAAGTTTTAAGTAGTTTTCTCATTTAAATCAAAACTCTAAAAAGTTTTCCTACTATTTTCCCTATTTTTAATATGGGGTCTAATATTTTTGCTTGGTAGATTATATTATGCAGAGTTTAGAAAAATTGGTTTGACCAAATTTGGATGAATGTTATTTAAGTTATGTTTTTTCTAAGTCTGTTGTATATTACAATGACTTAAAAATTTCAAAATGAAAAAGAAAATCAATCTTGCGCTCGTGTCCCACACTTATTTTCCCCTCTGCTCTTACAAACGAGTCCTCAGGCTACTTGTAACACCCCAGGGTCCACAAACACCCCGGAATGCTACTGAACTACACATCTGACATCCATATATAAAATTTCGGCACCATCTCCTTTGAAAGATTGCATAAACGAGGGGCAATAGTGTATAAACATATATCATGACAAAAAACATACTAAGCATTATTAATATGCTAGCAAAGGAAAGTTAAACATAACAACATGAACTGAATTAACCAGTGCACACGACTAGAAAAAAACAAACATCATTTGACATCGAGTTTCTAATTAAATCATGGCTGCAACTGGGCAGCGTTATTATAATAGTGAAGGTGGACGTGCTGCTACTTCCCTCATTCCCAACATGAATCAAATACCTGCATTGAGTAATGCAAGAGTGAGATGATACATCTCAGCAAGCAAATTATTTTGATGAGATATTTAAACCACAAATTGAATTAAACAACATTTTAAAGGAATCCCAATTGAGATCAGAAATACTTGTAGATATAGAACTCAATAGTCCCAATATAACCAATACCATCTCATTTCCTCGAACAAACACAATAGGTTGTATAACCCTTCCCTGTGTCAACAATACCTGCAGATATCACTTCAATGTATGCACAGGAATGCAATGTGTAGGTCATTTGCCCTCATACCTCTGAGAGTATAAAACCACATCATATGCTAATATCACTTCAATGAATGCATATAAATTCAATGCATATGTCCTCTGCCTTCATACCTCTAAGGGTATGAAGCCGTATCGTACCCCTCCTCGGGCAACGTACGATGCTAAGTTGTACCGGTACGGACGGACCATACGTCACGACCAAACTTCAGATGCAAATGAATAATGTAATGCATATGGCATGCTGCATTTATCAATATACTTCACTTCCTTCAGATACAAAACAAACCTCAAATAATACTTCATCTGCCTTCAGATACAATACAAACCGCAAATAATACTTTATCTGCCTTCAGGGGTGTAAATTAATCTCATGGGTCGTACTCGAACCATAATCATCATCAATATATGATTGAGCATCAGTATAATACAAGCAAGTAAAGCATCACCATAGAGTTCAATTATGAAAGAATTCCATAATTCTGAATATTAGAGCGTAGGCGATAAAAAAACAACAAGTCAAAACGGTAGCAACCACTGCTACATTCACTTGCCTTCATCGAAGAAGAAAGATGTACTAAGCATGATCCGGAGTGTATCCACCTGCTAGCGGGCATAAAAATTAGTACAAATATTTCACAAACATTTGCTAACAATCAACAAATCGCTCGTACACTTGAAACCAAATCCTGGTGGAAAGACTCCCACCCTGAACCACATGCCAAACAGCAGCAGCGCTGTTTGTTAATTTTGTATCTTTAAAATTATAACTGTGGTGATATTAAACAAATACTCTATGAGTGTCTACACAAAATATTCTATAACTTCGGTATTCAATGGATAATTAAATTCTGCCATCTATAAGTTCTAAAACATCTGATAAGATAAATGTCTGAATCTGTTTCAGACAGCAGCATAGTTAACTTCAAAATTCAATATCTACCAAACTACTCAACCAAAAATTATGAAATTCTGCTGGCAGTAAGAACTTTTATCCCTATACAAATGTCTCCATAGTTGGAACAGCCAATTTGGCTATTTACTATATGAAACCCACCAGTGAACAGACCCGCTCATTTTTGTCAGGCAAACAGGAACAGCCACAGTAAAACAAACATAACTGGAATTTAATAATTCATATGAATGCGCTCTTTAACAATCTGGAAAGCTTATGAAATTGTCTACAACTTCTTTTACAATCCTAAAGTTTAATTCTGTTGATAAAATTGCCTAAAGCTTAATAGAACAGATTCTGTACAGAATTATGAGACTGAAAAACTGCTATAATCAAACTGCAATAACTTTCTGATCTGGTTTCCGATTGAGGTGTTCTTCACGGCCACAGAAAGATCTACAAATTATCTACGACTCATAGAAAGACTTTTTATTTTTTTGAGGCCATTAAGACCACGGAAAACTGACATGAACAGAAACTATTGAATCTGCCATTCTGCAGAAACTAATTTCGAGATTAAAATCTAATCTCCCATCCAATCTAACCAAAAAAACTAATTGCAGGGCCTAAAACTCATCCAAAACAAGGGAAAGCATTCATCAAGTGGAGAAAAGAGAGAGAGAGGAAAGGAAATCCAACCAATTCTTGGAGAGGAACGACGATGATGGGCGACGGTATGCCCTCATCTCCCCTCTCTTCTCTTCTTTTTTCTTCCTCTCTTCTCTTGGGGCAAGGCACAAAAGGGTGACGGCTGCTAGGGGTGGGAGGACGTGGCTTCTTGGGTTAGGGAGGTATAAATAGAAGAAAACTTCCACAATCCTAATATCCAATGGCTTAGATCAACCGGCACTCAAAAAGACTCATCCGGACTCCAAACAAGGCAAACTAGTGATTGATCGGAATCATCTTGATGAGATCAGTACATCTACGGCCTCCGATCATCCATAGGACATACCATATTTGGATTATAAAAATGGTTTATTTTTTAGGGTGTTACATTCTACCCCCCTTAAAATGAATTCGTCCTCGAATTCGACCACTCCAAGCAAAACATCCAAGGTACCCCAAATAGCACCATCATTCAAAACATGAGTCCATTATTGGTATTAATCAACATAAGAACTTCTACCTCAGACTAATGGTCTAAGGAAGCTACACAACCTGACAACAAGCATGAAACAACCTGCAATGAAGCTCAAAGCAAGTCATAGATGCGATCAACACTATGATTTCACAACATCGAATTTGGATGCAGCCATACATCAGCATCAATGTCTTAAAACGACACTCTTTTATGAAGGGGTAATATGCACTAAGCACAACCCTTACCAACTTCAACAATTCATTTTAATTCAATGGTAAAACATCCACACCAGATGAACGTATATGAAGATCAAACACCTCACTTCACAGCACCACAAAACAAGTAGTTCTATTGAAACAAAACTCCTAATCTTCCTAAACCCCGTTCTTGCCATCATGAAAAGATAATCATGTAATCTAACATTCTTTGCACCCCACAAAAGGGAGAAAGTCTACAGAACTAATGGAGCAATAAAGCCGACAAGAAGCCCATAACATTCTGCGCGACACATTTCATCGAAGAAATGCCAAAAACTCCACAAAGAGCATTGATAGCACAACAACACAATACTTGCTTAACCAATGTCGCTATACTTCATCCAACAACTCAACTAAGAAAAATAACCAAACTAGTAAGGTTAACCTACAAATAATATAAGTCTTCATCTACTATAGTTCAGAAACTTACATTTCATTCTATCATACGATGCACTCAAAGTACCAGATATACGAGGTCAATAATAACCCCGTAATCCTTCACACATTTGACAAACATCTCAAGTTGTTGTAAAAAACCACATCATTTAGGAATAGGTGACTAACCACACACAACCAACTCTAGGCTAGGCAATGACTTCATTCAAACCAATAGATAGATGGTCCAACAATGGCTCCACCAGCATGCATCGGAGAGAGAACCATCTGATCCTCAACGTATTAATACATAATCAATGGATCAAGAAAAACAGAGATTTATTCTACAACTAGCATGACTAACATGCAACCACTTTAAACCACCTCTAGGCTTTGTGTCTACTAAAACACACAATAGAAGAGAGACATGTAAGCCATTCTGGCTATGTAAAGACTTCCCCAAAATTCATATAAAAGTATCAATATTCATTTCTTTCAGAACTGGTTTCTCGACATAAATAATCATTCTTTGCAAAAATAGTTGGAACTATCCACCAACCACTCAACAACTTAAATTCAAATTGATGGTTACCTTGTAACCCAAAACACGCAATTCACACTCCTCTTAGGAACATCCACAATCAAGCATATATAACAATATTATTGCAATAAAACTCAACCACGAAAAACATGATGAAAACAACATAGGCATACTTGTATATCACAAGCATAATAACAACTTCGATCTTACCAAAGACCAGCGATATCAATCGCATTAATAAAACAATATAAAGATTTAGAGATAAAACATATTAGGCATTAAGTCATAAACAACTTACCACATCACCGTAAAGGAATAGGGAGGGGTGAAATTATTGTCATCTGCACTTCAAAGACACTAATATATATCAAAGATATTTGAACCCATACCCTCCCTATATGTGCAAGTGTATCAAATTTATCTTCAAATTGCCAAGAATCTAAAGCCTATGCTTTGATACCAACTGTAACACCCCAGGGTCCACAAACACCCCGGAATGCTACTGAACTACACATCTGACATCCATATATAAAATTTCGGCACCATCTCCTTTGAAAGATTGCATAAACGAGGGGCAACAGTGTATAAACATATATCATGACAAAAAACATACTAAGCATTATTAATATGCTAGCAAAGGAAAGTTAAACATAACAACATGAACTGAATTAACCAGTGCACACGACTAGAAAAAAACAAACATCATTTGACATCGAGTTTCTAATTAAATCATGGCTGCAACTGGGCAGCGTTATTATAATAGTGAAGGTGGACGTGCTGCTACTTCCCTCATTCCCAACATGAATCAAATACCTGCATTGAGTAATGCAAGAGTGAGATGATACATCTCAGCAAGCAAATTATTTTGATGAGATATTTAAACCACAAATTGAATTAAACAACATTTTAAAGGAATCCCAATTGAGATCAGAAATACTTGTAGATATAGAACTCAATAGTCCCAATATAACCAATACCATCTCATTTCCTCGAACAAACACAATAGGTTGTATAACCCTTCCCTGTGTCAACAATACCTGCAGATATCACTTCAATGTATGCACAGGAATGCAATGTGTAGGTCATTTGCCCTCATACCTCTGAGAGTATAAAACCACATCATATGCTAATATCACTTCAATGAATGCATATAAATTCAATGCATATGTCCTCTGCCTTCATACCTCTAAGGGTATGAAGCCGCATCGTACCCCTCCTCGGGCAACGTACGATGCTAAGTTGTACCGGTACGGTCGGACCATACGTCACGACCAAACTTCAGATGCAAATGAATAATGTAATGCATATGGCATGCTGCATTTATCAATATCCTTCACTTCCTTCAGATACAAAACAAACCTCAAATAATACTTCATCTGCCTTCAGATACAATACAAACCGCAAATAATACTTTATCTGCCTTCAGGGGTGTAAATTAATCTCATGGGTCGTACTCGAACCATAATCATCATCAATATATGATTGAGCATCAGTATAATACAAGCAAGTAAAGCATCACCATAGAGTTCAATTATGAAAGAATTTCATAATTCTGAATATTAGAGCGTAGGCGATAAAAAAACAACAAGTCAAAACGGTAGCAACCACTGCTACATTCACTTGCCTTCATCGAAGAAGAAAGATGTACTAAGCATGATCCGGAGTGTATCCACCTGCTAGCGGGCATAAAAATTAGTACAAATATTTCACAAACATTTGCTAACAATCAACAAATCGCTCGTACACTTGAAACCAAATCCTGGTGGAAAGACTCCCACCCTGAACCACATGCCAAACAGCAGCAGCGCTGTTTGTTAATTTTGTATCTTTAAAATTATAACTGTGGTGATATTAAACAAATACTCTATGAGTGTCTACACAAAATATTCTATAACTTCGGTATTCAATGGATAATTAAATTCTGCCATCTATAAGTTCTAAAACATCTGATAAGATAAATGTCTGAATCTGTTTCAGACAGCAGCATAGTTAACTTCAAAATTCAATATCTACCAAACTACTCAACCAAAAATTATGAAATTCTGCTGGCAGTAAGAACTTTTATCCCTATACAAATGTCTCCATAGTTGGAACAGCCAATTTGGCTATTTACTATATGAAACCCACCAGTGAACAGACCCGCTCATTTTTGTCAGGCAAACAGGAACAGCCACAGTAAAACAAACATAACTGGACTTTAATAATTCATATGAATGCGCTCTTTAACAATTTGGAAAGCTTATGAAATTGTCTACAACTTCTTTTACAATCCTAAAGTTTAATTCTGTTGATAAAATTGCCTAAAGCTTAATAGAACAGATTCTGTACAGAATTATGAGACTGAAAAACTGCTATAATCAAACTGCAATAACTTTCTGATCTGGTTTCCGATTGAGGTGTTCTTCGCGGCCATAGAAAGATCTACAAATTATCTACGACTCATAGAAAGACTTTTTATTTTTTTGAGGCCATTAAGACCACGGAAAACTGACATGAACAGAAACTATTGAATCTGCCATTCTGCAGAAACTAATTTCGAGATTAAAATCTAATCTCCCATCCAATCTAACCAAAAAAACTAATTGCAGGGCCTAAAACTCATCCAAAACAAGGGAAAGCATTCATCAAGTGGAGAAAAGAGAGAGAGAGGAAAGGAAATCCAACCAATTCTTGGAGAGGAACGACGATGATGGGCGACGGTATGCCCTCATCTCCCCTCTCTTCTCTTCTTTTTTCTTCCTCTCTTCTCTTGGGGCAAGGCACAAAAGGGTGACGGCTGCTAGGGGTGGGAAGACGTGGCTTCTAGGGTTAGGGAGGTATAAATAGAAGAAAACTTCCACAATCCTAATATCCAATGGCTTAGATCAACCGGCACTCAAAAAGACTCATCCGGACTCCAAACAAGGCAAACTAGTGATTGATCGGAATCATCTTGATGAGATCAATACATCTACGGCCTCCGATCATCCGTAGGACATACCATGTTTGGATTATAAAAATGGTTTATTTTTTAGGGTGTTACACTACTATTCATATGAGTCACTGACCTTGCGAAAACCCCGTAGGCTTGTGAACATTCCAACCCGCGCTACCACCCCATCGGAACAGTAGCCACGGTAGAGAAAAGGGCGATGGGGCTTACTGGCGCGGGTCTAGCTCCGGTGAAGTGGTCGCGGAGATTGGGGAGGTCCTGGCGAACCCGTCGATGGTTGGATGGCGTTCGGTGGTGGTCAAAGTCATCCTACCATGCGCGGGGGCGGATGAGCTCGTCGGCGGCGAGGAGCTTGGCCCGATTCACGTGCTCCGATTGGCGGAAGGATTCCAGCGAGGGCGATATGGCGTTTCCGGTGAGGTACCGCTCGGTCTGAGGGCTCGGGAAGCTTCACGGGACACTAGGGAGGTCAGCCGAGCAACAGGTTTGGGGGAGGAGGGGCTGGAGTGGCCGGTCCACGGTGCTCATGCTCGGGTGGCTTCTAGTGGGTGGTGGAGCTCTCGATTCACGGGCAGAACTCCGGTGATCGAGCGCGGGCGAGTGTAAGGGGATGAGGCAAGGATGCCTGAGGGGGCTAGTGGCTTTTATAGGTGCGGGCGCGGCGAGGGCGCGTGGGCGGACTGATCGTGCATGGGGTCGAGCGTGCACGCGGGTTGGGTGAACTTTGGCCTGCCGACCAGGGTCGAACACATAGTGGCATTGTTTTTGCCCGAGTTCTTGCGCATGTAGTCACTCGACTGGGCCATGGAACTCATTGTGTATGGTAGACATTTTCGGTGGTAACTCCAACTTGTATGCCACGGGTCCACATGCCTCTATGATCGCGTAAGGTCCAATGTAGCGAGGGGCTAGCTTGCCTTTGATCCAAAATCTTTGCACTTCTTTTGTGGCTGATACTTTTGGATACATGTGATCTCCCACTTCATACTGTATGGGTTTCCTTATTTTGTCCTGATAAATCTTTTGTCTGGCCTGAGCATCCTCTAGGTTCTTCCTAATTATCTTGAATTTTCTTTCGGCTTCCAACACTAGGTCAGGTCCAAAAATTTCTCTCTCCCTAGGTTGTGACTAGTTTAAGGGTGTTCGACACCTCCTTCCATATAGGGCCTCAAAGGGTGCCATCTTTAGGCTAGATTGATAGTTGTTGTTCTAGGCAAATTCTGCTAAGGAGAGACTCTTATCCTAGTTCTTGCCATAGTTGATTACACAAGCTCTTAGCATATCCTTATGGACCTGATTGACCCTTTCTATTTGACCATCGGTTTGAGGGTGGTACGCCGAACTTCTTACCAGCTTGGTTCCCAAGGACTCTTGCAATTGTTCCCAAAATCTGGCTATGAATTGAGCTCCTTGGTCAGAGATGATTGTCCGGGGTAATCCATGCAAACACACGATTCGGTCAATATACAATTCCGCATACTTTTGCGCCTTATCTGTGGTGTGCACTGGAAGAAAATGGGCCACTTTCGTTAATCGGTCCACAATAACCCAAATTGAATCTTGATGTCGAGAGGTGTTGGGTAGACCCATAATGAAATCCATGTTGAGGTCATCCCATTTCCATGAAGGTATTGATAGGGGTTGCAAGGCACCGGCCGACTTTAGGTGACTTGCCTTTATCCTCTAACATGTATCACATTTGGACACATACTTGGCCATTTCCCTCTTCATCCTTGTCCACCAATATAGGGGTTTTAGGTCATGGTAAATCTTGGTGCTCCCTAGGTGCATGGAGAATTTGGAGAGGTGAGCCTCATCCAAAATTTTCTTCTTGAAGAGGTCCCCATTTTTAGGAACTACCAGTGCGTCTTCGAACAATAATATTCCCTTACTATCCTGGCGGAAGCACTTATACTTCTCAATTTTCTGGTTAAGATTTTCCTTGATGATTTGCACTCCCTTGTCACCGAGTGGGGCCATAATAATTTGGTCTAACAGGGTTGGTTTGATGGAGATGTAGTTCAAGGTACGAGAAGGAATTACTTCAATCCTCATCTTACTCAACTCATCACACAGGGTATTGATGCGAGGATCCATTGTCATACAATTGCATTGTGACTTCCGACATAGGGCATCTGCTACCACATTGGCTTTTCCAGGGTGGTAATGCACTTCCAAGTCGTAATCCTTGATCAATTCCAGCCATCTTCTTTGTCTCATGTTGAGGTCGGCCTGAGTGAAGATGTACTTGAGGCTCTTGTGGTCTGTATAGATATTGCAGTGACCTCCCATGAAGTAATGCCTCCAAATTTTCAAGGCGTGGACGACGGCTGCCAACTCTAAGTCATGAGTAGGATAATTCTGCTCATGAGGTCTGAGTGCTCTTGATGCGTAGGCAATGACTCAGTTGTCTTGCATTAGAACACAACCTAGTCCAGTGCTAGAGGCATCACAATACACATCAAATGGCTTGATGTTGTCAGGTTGCGCTAACACAGGTGCTGTTGTCAGATGCTGCCTCAATGTGTGAAAGGCATCTTCACATTTCTAACCCCACTCAAACTTTGCTCCCTTCTTCAATAGTTCTGTCATGGGTTTAGCAATTCGGGAGAAATCCAAAATGAATCATTGATAATACCCTGCCAATCCCAGAAAACTCTGAATCTGACGGATGGTGGTGGGTGGCTTCCAATCCATTACCTCTTGCACTTTATCCGGATCAATTGCTATTCCTTCTCGCGAGATGGTGTGACCCAAGAATTTAATTTTCTTTAGCCAAAAATCACATTTAGATAATTTGGCATAAAGGCGGTGCTCTCTCAGGCGTTGGAGTACTATGTGCAAATGTTTGGCGTGCTCTACTTCGTTCTTCGAGTATACCAAGATATCGTCAATGAAGACCACCACGAACTTGTCCAGCACGGGCATGAAGACCGAATTCATCAGGTACATGAAGTATGCGGGCACATTTGTTAACCCGAATGACATCACCAGATATTCATACAGCCCATATCTAGTTGAGAAGGCTTTCTTTGGAATATCACTTGCCCGTATCTTAATTTGGTGATAGCCAAAGCGTAGATCTATTTTGGAAAACACATTAGCTCCAACCAATTGGTCAAAAAGAACATCAATACGAGGCAAAGGATACTTGTTTTTCATAGTCACCACGTTGAGTGGGCGGTAATCTATGCACAATCTTAAGCTCTCGTCCTTCGTCTTTACGAACAAGGCTAGACATCCCCAAGGTGAAGTACATGGGCGAATAAATCCCTTGTCCAGTAATTCTTGTAATTGTTTCTTCAATTCTGCAAGCTCGGCTTGTGGCATTCTGTAGGGCCTCTTGGAGATAGGTGTAGTTCCTGGCTGTAATTCTATGGCGAACTCGATATCTCAGTGTGGTGTCATTCCCGGCAACTCGTATGGGAAGACATGGCCGATTGGGATTTTCTCCAAAGGTAGCTCTATCATGGAAAAAGCACTTGACCGAGTGATTTCTTGGCTGGGCAGATATAAGGTAAATTTCCTGCAAGTCGGGGAATGGACTTCAATGATGCGGTTTGCGATGTGTAGTATTACTTGGTGTTGGATCATCCAATCAGTTCCCAAAATGATATCCACTTTATCCATCCCCAAAATGAGGAGGGTGGTTTTGACGGTTTTGCTCCCCAATTGGATAGGCACATTTTGATTTAATTGATTGGTTGCAATTTTGCCTCCCGGCGTTGCTATCATAAAAGCCCCTTGGGTATGGTAGAAGGGCAGTTGGAATTTGACACTGAATTTTTGACTAATGAAACTATGTGATGCACCAGAGTAAAAAAGAATTAAAGTTGGTTGATTAAAAACTGAGAAGGTACCAGTCATGACGGGTGCCCCTTCAGGTAGCTCCTCCAGAGTAGTGAAATTGAGCCTCCCTTGCTTGACTTATACCTTTTACTTCTTTCTTTTCTCTTGGTTAGCAGCTGGCACCTGTCTAGGTTGATTTCGTGGGCAATCCTTGGCATAGTGGCCAGGGTTACCACACGTGAAGCATCTATTCCCTTTTCCTTGTAGGAACTGCTGCTGCTGTTGCTGTCGCGGGGGCTGATTATTTTTTAGAGCGGGAGCAGGGAAACGGATGGGTGCTTGCTGCTGCTAAGGTGGCCTGATTACCCATCTCCCCGCTTGCTGCTGGAATCCTCTGCTTCGATTGTTGGAGAAAATTCGGAACCTTTAGGTGGGGCCAAGGACCCTGTTATCGATGCCTTCCTCTTCTTCTCTTCCCGGTGTGCTAAGATGTAGTCTTCTTATGAAATGGCCAGGTTGACCAGTTCATTGTAGCTGTCGGCCCGAACAGTATTAAGGCGCTCACGGAGTTTGGTGTTGAGCCCCCTCCGGAAGTGGTCCCTCTTTTTCTCATCCAAGTCTGCATGGTAACCTGCATACTGCCAAAGGTCGTTGAAAGCCTGGGCGTTGCTGCTGCCCTCCACCAAACTCCTGAGGGTAGGGCTTGCGTTGCACCAGGTGCCGCAGGATTTCATTCTGTTGAGCCATAATTCCTGCATCGTTGGAGCTGGGGGAGGTGGTGGGGGAACTTGCTCGTTTTGTCCACGACGAGGTCTAGCTACCATCTGAAAACAGAAATTTTGTCGTTGTTACTTCGACCCAAGATTTCAAGTAGTGACTTCATATCATGAGGGGAATAATGAAACAAAATTATATTGAACTAAATGAAGATAATCATTCATTCATTGCATTGCTCATACAAGTTTTTCCCAGGTTAGAATATACTAAGAGATTCACCCTACAGCCTAGTTCAAAAGTTTGTGCCAAAAGCTAAGTTTATGTGGTCTTTCCATTCTCCTAACATGTTTAGTTCTAACCCATCTAACCCTGAGTAGCAGAGAGTCACACCTGGGTTTTAGGGGTCCAAAACCCGAGCGCGAAATAAACACCAGGTGTGCTGGGACCAAGTCTCACACATATGATTAATCAAGGCACATTATCGAATATCACATCTTTACTACATAACAGGAGTTCTATACAAAATAAATAAATAATTACATTATAAGGAGACAACGGTCCAGCAACCCAAAGTTGACTAGGAGACGACGGCCTAGACCTCTCACGAACTCGTCATGGCATCCTCCATGCGCCTCGTCCTGTGGTACCTATTCTTGACCTGTAGGGGGGTGTGATACCGCAAGAGTGAGATCACATATGTTCATAGCTCAAAAAGTTGTGGGGAATAATGTGCCTGAACTCGCCAAAGGTGGGAGCTCACATGAAGTATAAGGCTTACCAAAGAGGATGGTTGAAGCTGAGCATTGCTTTTAAAGTTGGTCAAAATTTTATTAGCAATTACTAAGTATAAGTAAATACCAACCCAAGTAAGTAGTAGAACAAAAGTAATAACAACACCCTCAATGCAATGCATATGACAAATTGAATTTAGTTCCATAAATTAATCATGTGAGGGTCCGAGCTGCTCATGACCGTGAGCACGACTGATATACCAGTTTTACACTCTGCAGAGGTTGCACATCTTTACCCACAAGTCATGCTACCCATCTGCCACGGGGTTGTACAGGCCCCATACACCTCTACCAAGGAAGCGAGACAGGGTAACACTACGAGTCCTTTACAAACTTCCACTAGCTTCAGAAAACCCGCTACAGTTTATAGGAAGCTCCAATGCAGGGATCCCTCGCCTGACCGCCATCGCAGCAAAATCAACCCAAGGACCTCCCTACACTGACCACCCCCTACTGCCCTTGCCCCTTTCGGGTAAGGTAGTCATCCACTAGCTTTCCTAGTTAATCAGCCAAGGGCATCCCATACTACCCTTGTGGTAGCACTGTTTTCCCGGGTGGTCGCTCCATGTTCCCATTAACATAATGATCTTAACATGAACATTAATAATAAACTGATAATAAAAGTGTAATCATGAATAATGTATCTCCATACCCAAAACCACATAAAGCAATAGCAAGTACTACCCAAAAATATTCAGTGGTAAAACAAGGTATAAAGATAGCCAAAACTGGGGTTACCTATTGGATCCCATCAAAATTAACCTATGCAGATCATTATGATTAACAAGAACATGACTGGGTAAAAATAAGTGATCAAGAGCACAACTTGCCTGGGACTTGAGACTCCAAGTACCAACTTGCTCTTTAGATGACACGTGTCCTCACTTCTAAACGTAGCAATACGGACAAACATGGTATAGGAAAAATTAACATCACATCAACCATAAGCACAAACTAAATAATAATAATCTACTGGTTGTGATAAGGACATCGTTGCCATTGATACAACCACACCAATGATCACTTCACCATTCGTAGCTAATCAGGGACCAATGACACGAGCCTGTGCATGTAAACTTAATTATAAGGTGAACTCGTTTCTGGCTGCTGAAGCTAATTCTTCTTTAAATGTGGTACTAAAGCCTTGCTACGACTTTATTATGCTCACGTGTTTGGGAGGTGAACCATCTTGGTGTGGAGAAAACAACAAAGCAATAAAAGCTGTTGCACCTGAGATAATTTCGTAAGTGCAGCAAGTGCATGTTAAAGAGGGCATATCTTTCAACTCCCATGGTTGTTTAAAGCAAATCAACGAGAGATCAGACACTAAGCATCTAGAAACTGCCGAGTGAACTCCTGCTCTACCCAAGTCAATTTCGTAACTGCAGTATGCACCAAATTAAATGGAGCATAACTTTCCACTCCCAAGGTTGTTTAGTGCAAATAAATACTTGTTGGAAAGCTCTCTTCGTCTACTTTCAGGTGCATCAAGAATCAACGACAGAAACCAAATGAGGCGTCCAGAAACTGCCTAGAGACTATCGTTGTCCATTAGAACTTCTTTCTATTCCTCTATTTAAGCAACTAGCAGCCACCAAAGAACTTGGGTTTTTGTTTGATGTAAGTTTAGCCTTGGCTACTTCCTTGTAAATGCGTGTGTCGGCTAGACCACTCGGATACTTGAAACAGAACCCCAACTCTATTAGATCCGTGAGCGTCTGCTTTTTATCTTGTTCTTGCTTGTTCTCGATTGTTTGCAGGTTCAAGGATGTTCTTGGCACGGCAAGAGCAGCAACAACAGGAGCCGGTGTAACTATCGCTAAGGCACAGCACCCTTGTGGTTGTTGTAGTCGGATAGCACAACGTCGTCCTCCACCCCAAATCGTAGTTATCAGGAGACGGTGTACCTGTCGCTCAAGGCGCCACACCATCTTGGTTGTGGTAGTCGGGCAGCCAACGTTGTTCTCCAACAAGTTTTCCACCTCCATCATCTCTCATCGAAAGATCGGGCACCCTTCTACCGGTTGGGTTTATGAAGTGGTATCAAATTTTAGGTTGCTCGGTGAGAGATCTCCATCTTCCTTGTTTTATTTACCTACAGTCCACTTTTGCCAAAGATATATTTAGAGCAGAAAATCACCTAAAAACATTTTGAGCCTTTGCTTTACTACTTAGTTTTTGACTTGTTGAATTCATGGTTGCTGCATTTGTGTCGAGTTGCTGGTCTAAAGTTTTCTTACCGCTAGAGTTTCGAGTTCGCGCCACCTTGTTTCCATCACCAGTTTAGACCTCTTGCTGCACTTCAACCAAAAAGAAGAGAAAGCAAAAGGCGAGTGCCTAAAAAAGCCGCACTAATCAGCAAAACAAAAAAAGACACGTGCAAAAAAAAGAGAGAGAAAAAACCAGTTCTGAATTTTGGCAGATAAAATTTGTAAGTGCAACAAAACAAAAGGAAGTTTGTGTGCCTTCTTTTTATAGTTTCAGAAATCAGATTGCTGTTATGAGCTTTTGGTGATACTATTTGTGTAACGGCTCGCGTCTCTATTACGGTTTGGACTAGGACCAGCATAGCACCATTGTGGAACGTTTATTCAACTTGTTGTGGCTAACGTGGTACTAGCTATTCCTTGGATCTATTGTTTTATCAGCCAACTATAAATCCACAAATTTTTCTACAACACCAACGGGTTGTGCTAGCAGCCACTGTTGTTGTTTTTCGTGTTGTTTGCCAGCGCCTCCTACTTTGCGTGGTGAGAACTTGTAAGAACTTGTTTAACCAGTTTGAGAGTGAGAGATTACAACAATGATTCCTAGTAGTTTATAGAATCAAAGATATTTTTTATTGTTTCTTGTCTTTACTAAACATGGCAGGTGATATGGACATTTTTGACCCAACGGAACGTTATATTGGAGGCATCATTCAACACTTGCCTTCATATGCCGGTAAATTCGATCCTCATGCATACATTGATTGGGAGCTCAAGGTAGATGAGGAATTCGATGAGCATGATCTATCTCAAAAACAAAAAATTTATATTGCCTCTAATGTGTTAACTGAGCACGCATTGATGGAATGGAAATACATTGTAGGCATAACAAAGTTCCACAGTCTTGGGAAGAATTCAAATTTCATTTTAGAGATGCATTCATTCCTGCGTACTATGTTGATCACTTACTTTCTGAATTAGACACTTTGAAGCAGGGTGCTAGGACTGTAAAAAATATTATCATGATTTTAAAATTTGTACCACGTTTGCTGGTTTAGATGAATGCATGGAAGATGTAATGACAAGGTTTACAAACGGACTCAATTCTGAAATTCATACTATGGTCATGCATGAAACTTATGGACACCTTTCTCACTTGTTTTTGCTTGCATGTAAAGCTGAAAAGGAGATCGTGTTATACAATTATACATGCACCAAACATGCGACACATAGTTCCTCTTTTTTGTCTCCTCTACATGCTGAACAAGAGCACAAAATAGAG
This sequence comes from Zea luxurians, assembly GCA_029449295.1. Taxonomy (NCBI): domain Eukaryota; kingdom Viridiplantae; phylum Streptophyta; class Magnoliopsida; order Poales; family Poaceae; genus Zea; species Zea luxurians. The sequence goes on along the minus strand of JAOPSE010000005.1, from coordinate 1,462,441 downwards.
AAAATTGATGTTGTTTTTCCGTCATCACAAGAAGTATTGTTTGCTGACCCTTGTGATAGCGAAGAGTTGGTGGATAATTCACTTTTATTTAGGAAACAACTAGTGAATGAACATGTTACATCTGATATTGAATCAAACATTTTGGCTAAAAAGGAACATGTCATTTGTATTGCAAACGAAACTGAAGAAATAAATTTGCTCTCTTCTTTAAATACTTGGGGCTATATTGAGTTTGATGATCTTTGTGAGCTCGGTAATTTGGACAATATTTTATTTGATAGGTCAACTATGCCTTGTCCTTCTCATGCTATTTTTTACTTTGCTGGCAAGTACAACAATACAGAACAATTTTTAGTGCATAGAGTTTATATTTCATCAATATATAGTGTTTCTTCACATTGCACAAATAAGATATTGGCATGTTCTCAAGAAGTGGAGAAATTATTGTTTCCATGTACTTTAGTAAAAGTTTCAGGTTTATTTTTAGAAGATCATGATAAAACCTTAGTCATGAACATCAATCATGATGCAACACAAAGGACAGTTTGCTTTCAATAAGAGGAGAATGATGAGAACATAACTTGCTCAGATATGACCACGTCAATAGCTCTTGCTGCGAAGGTGAAACTCTTCCACATTATAACTACCATCGATATATTTGAAGAATTGATATTGCACCGTAAAGTGTGTATACTTTTATTTGTAGAACTTCTTACATGGATCAAGCGATGTGTTAAGGGTACAATGAAGGCTTTGAGGAATAAAGAAGTTGATTGGGGACCAAGTAATGATATTTCCAACATTCCCAAATCAGGCAATCACATCATAAGATTGACCACATACTTGGGTGTGGAGTACACGCTAGAGTCGAGGATGACTCTATTGTAAGAAGGGGAGGATGATAAGGACATCGTTGCCATTGATACAACCACACCAATGACCACTTCACCATTCGTAGCTAATCAGGGACCAATGACACGAGCTTGTGCACGTAAACTTAATTATAAGGTGAACTCGTTTCTGGCTGCTGAAGCTAATTCTTCTTTAAATGTGGTACTAAAGCCTTGCTACGACTTTATTATGCTCAGGTGTTTGGTAGGTGAACCATCTTGGAGTGGAGAAAACAACAAAGCAATAAAAGCTGTTGCACCCGAGATAATTTCGTAACTGCAGCAAGTGCATGTTAAAGAGGGCATATCTTTCAACTCCCAAGGTTGTTTAAAGCAAATAAGCACTTGTTGGAAATGTCTCTTCGTCAATCAACGAGAGATCAGACACTAAGCGTCCAGAAATTGCCGAGTGAACTCCTGCTCTACCCAAGTCAATTTCGTAACTACAGCATGCACCAAATTAAATGGAGCATAACTTTCCACTCCCAAGGTTGTTTAGTGTAAATAACTACTTGTTGGGAAGCTCTCTTCGTCTACTTTCAGGAGCATCAAGAATCAACGACAGAAACCAAATGAGGCGTCCAGAAACTGCCTAGAGAGTATCGTTCTCTATTAGAACTTCTTTCTATTCCTCTATTTAAGCAATTAGCAGCCACCAAAGAACTTGGGTTTTTGTTTGATGTAAGTTTAGCCTTTTCTACTTCCTTGTAAACGCGTGTGTCGGCTAGACCACCTGGATACTTGAAACAGAACCCAACTCTATCAGATCCGTGAGCGTCTGCTTTTTATCTTGTTCTTGCTTGTTCTCGATTGCTTGCAGGTTCAAGGCTGTTCTTGGCACGGAAAGAGCAACAACAACAGGAGCCAGTGTAACTATCACTAAGGCGCAGCACGTTGTGGTTGTTGTAGTCGGATAGCACAACGTCAACCTCCACCCCACACTACTACAGATCATGTTATATGAGACGGTTAATTTTTAGTTATTAAGACACTTATAAAGTGTCTAAATTTGATGGAGTCGTAAAGGATGTCCCACATTTAAGATGGTTATAAACCGTCTTAAAATATATTTTATAAGACAGTTTTAAATTTATAACCGTCTAAAAAAGGTGTATGTTTAAGTCATTTGTTTGATGAACCGTCTTGAATTAGGTTTTTGTTACGACACTTCTTCTAAAGAACCATCTCGAATACGAATATTATAAGACAAAGTATTTATCAAACCGTATAGAATATCCTATAATAATAGACACTTGCAACAAGAAAACCATCTTATTTAGAGACTCATATTGGATGTTTTGGAAACCGTCTTATTAAGATTTAGACGAAATGACTTACATAACTAGACATTCTTCAATTTATAATCATTTTTGAGATGCCACATTATAATAATTTAAAAGAGAATTCGAAATATACATACACTGATACACACACATATTTAATAACATCATATTTAATGTAATATAGATAAGTACAATTCAATGTCTGATAAATAAGCATTGTCAAATAAATCATACATAAGTGTACTCTAAATCCAAATTAAAATACTAACTGAAAAACTTATCATCAGTCATTTGCGCAAACATTGAATCTATCTAAGCATACTAGAATAGAAGGCGTGTTATCGTCGTGCCCCCGTCAGAAAGCGTTCGTTTCAAATGTAGAGCTTTAGCTGGATTCATCAGTCTGCGTTGCAGGGACAACCTCAGAGTTGATGCTGTTGTCACCTTGAAGAGATGGTGAATCAAGTGCAGGTTTCTTAGCAGCAGGTTCGGCAGAGATCGGCTTGATGCTAGCTCGTTTGACGCCTCTGCCTACAACCCCAAGGTCAGTCACAGTGCTTCCAGAGCTTCCAGTTGTCGCTGCCGTAGACATAACCGAGGAGTCAAATCCATTGCTTGAGGTTGCTATCTGGGAAGAAGTAAAAGATGCAACTTTTGGCATCACTTTAGTTACCCTGGACGCAATTGCCTTCACCATCGAATCCATGTCAGCGCTTGGGTTTGCTTCAGACAGGTCCTCAAGCTAAATGCAAAACAAATTAGAGATGTCATTGGCCCTTAGAGCTAAGATAAATCATCTTCATTATCGATACAGTAAGAGGCACATGAAGCAAAATAAATTGCATCTGTAACTGTTTACCTTCTTCTCAAGATCAGGCAATATGCTAGTAAGCTACTCTAGCTCTTTTTCAACGGTAGATTTTTCTGAGCCTCCTTCAGCAGTAGATGCATCCCACCATCTATACCAGCCAACAAAGCATCCTTGGAACTTTTCAGGTTCTATATGCATGACTTGCATAGCGAAATTGCTTTTGCACAATATGAAATTACATCTCTGATCTTTGAAACTAGTTCATAAACCAAACAAATGCGGAAGTTTCTAAGACTGGATTAAGGCAAATAACAAAGGAAGATCAACAAACTGACCCTAGGAAGCAATCATATCATCTAAAGTAGCATGTGCGTTCAAGTAAATAATGTTATGGATATGCATTCCACCAAAACAACTGAACTAATTTACTGAATATAAAAAAAGGCATTCTTTACCAACCCAAATTTTAAGTTTATCAGGCTACAAATAACTATAAAATAAAGGCATGAAAAATAGAGCAAGGCACGACCAGGTTGCAGATGCGTATTTATGTAATAATACTATCTCCAGACTCCAGTCATTATATATGACGTAAGACTTACATTCAAGTCAATTTGATGATCATAATGTCATATAATTCTGACTGCAGGTTGTAATATCTCTCTTTAGCACACAAAATAGTGTAACTATGACAAAGAGGATACAATTCCACAACTCGACGATGGTCAGGCTCAACCAAATGCTCCAACATGGATAAAGATTTCATTCTGGTTCTAATTATTGAATGTCGTATATAGCTACAAGAATAGCATGTGACAAATTTGAGCAGCAAAAAATCAACATCAAGATATCTGAACATACTGATAAGAAGCAATGAGTCAGGTAGTGATGTGAAATATAGACTATGAAAATAACTAAATATTAATCAGAAAAATGTGGGTAACAGTGAACTTTGTTTAAGCATAAGAGCTTACATCAAAAGGAAGTCCAGCGATCCGGATTCCATCTATATGTTGGACCTAGGATCCATGCTGTCCTCGACATATCAAGGCACTAAGACCAGTAAACCAAGCCTCCGCCTCGACTTTATTCTTGCAGATCTTTGAAATCAAGGGAGCCCATGAGAATCCTCCAATTGAGGCTGATAATATATCTGCTAGTCCTAGTAAGCTGACCTTCCTTTCTTCATTCATCTCCATCGAGGAGCCGGCAAGTGCGGGAGCCAGGCATGGGCGGAGGCGCTGAGGGAGCAGACGCCAGCCATCGAGAGCGAGGGGAGGAAGAAGAGTGTATGCGTACTGTCGTGTGGCAGTGGCGGCGTGGAGTCCTGGGTGGAGGGAGGGGTGGTAGGAGCCTAGCCACGGCGTCCAAGACCGGCGGCGAGCGGAGCTCACGCCCGCAAGAAAAAGCCACCATGGCAGCAGCTCGCCCTACACACGACTAAGAGGAGCTCAAAATAAGTTAGCATAGGTGGTATCACAATGAATCAATGATCATACATTCTTTTTAGCAATATATACCTCTAAGATCTAACAGTGGTATGTTAAACTAAATGAGACCAGCAATAGCAGTGTAACTAGTAACATGGCACATGGGAATCCCTAAGCAAATGTCGCAACAATTTCTAACAGACAGAAACGTCTTGTTCAGAAATATAAAGCAATAACTAGCACTGATTTATCACCTCTGATTGGTTCGAGCAGTCCACAGCCTTGACTATGACATCTTCCATTTCTTCATCCATGATCTCCTGAATACCTCTCCAAATACTCAAGGGATCCCAGCTTGATGATAGAGAAGGCTCAAATGCTTCCCTGATAACAGAGATGAGAAGAAAACTTCCAATGGGCTAGAAGATGATAAGCACCATAGTAATTACAAGCTTAGCGGTATATGTCTAAATAAAATGTTAGTAGGATGAACAGAGCCTGAAATAATCTTATTGTCTATTAAGAATATATTTTTGTGGTAGGTCACCATTGGCAATGCTTTGTTTAGTTTTTTTTGCCTTGTCTGTATTGACCTGCTGTGTGAAGTTGTAGATAATAGACAACTCCTTTCAACAGATATAGTAATTAACAAGTTGCAGGGTAATGTGAACTGACAAAACTACCTTTTAAACGAAAGCACAATCAAAGACAGTACATACCTGTTGTATATCGTACCGTCAGTACAACGATGAGGATTCCCTGCCACTCTCCACGCCGCTAGTGATAGGTGAGGGGTCCTCAGGGCGTGTCCTCATTGTCTGTCCATCATCTTCCTCCTCCTCGAAGATCACCTCATCGGCCCTCTCAAACGATGCCCCCACCTCGTTGGGCGCCACAATCCGGATCGACACCTAGCCCTATGTACTACATGCTGAAACTTGGAGAAAAATCTAGATGCATATGTGACCGATCATTGCAGGACGAAAACGATACCTTTTATCTGTACATGTCCTTCAGTTGATTGACATCCTTGTCCTTGGGCTGATCAAGGTTCTGATCCAGTTCCCACATGCTGCCCCATTTTGTTGTCTCGATGTCTGACATCGACGCCATAAGCATCTCCTTGGACCTTGAGGTCAAAATCCCACCTCAAAACCTCGCAGCTGGGATCTCCCCAAACCCGATGGCTGAATGTGAGTTTCCCCTTAGCCGACGCCTGGTACTCCGCCATGTACTGCCCTGCCTGTCGCATCATCCAATGTGGGATGCCATCCTCGCAAATGTTCAGATATGAAGGTATGAAATCCATATGGCTTAATGAAGCCAACGGAATAGGCATCATTTGGGCAAAAACTGGCACATTGCATGATTTATCATTGTACTTAATATATGCATAAAAATCAAATGCCCTATTTCTGTTTCCTGCATTATGAGTGAAAAAAGAACAAACGATGTTGATGCATCATTTTTTAATACCTTAGAGCTGTGTACTACGAATCTGCGATGCGTGTGCTTGCTCCAGGGTGACCACATCCATGATGATCATGCCACGGAGCATCTGCGCTAGGCTCACCTTGATGGAGAAAGTCGCTGACTTGGGCTGCTTGGATGGCTCCAGCAGCGCCGTGTCCCGTACATCATCATCATGTCGCTGTCGTTGGACGCCATTGTTTGCTGTGGATTGGATTGGATTCAATCGACGTTGCGAGGACCGCGTGTTTGGAGATCTAGCTTCCATTGACGGCGCAGAAGGAGGTGAATGCGCAGACCTTCCTGTTAAATGAATCGAGCCTCCCTTTTAATCGGTTCGAAACGGTTAATTTATCAATCTCACAACACACACATACAACACTATTTCAGCTCTATTATACTAACACACAAGCAAACGGGAAAAAATGAATCGAGCCTCCCTGTTAATAGGTTCGAAACGGTTAACTTATCAATCTCATAATGGAATCAAACAAGAAATGGACCCAAAAGGCCAAAACAGAAGTAACAATCTATAATATGAAGCCATATACGACACATGCAGTTGAGCATGGCACAAGAAACAAGATGTGCATCAATATGCTTAATTACAAATTGTGTGACTATCTCATGGCAACAGGTTCCTCTTCAAGATTTCACCACAAGGCCATGCCACTTTTAACTCAGTGAGGACTAAGTACATAAGATGAAACTGTTGGCTGGTCATTAGTCTGAACATTTATACACAATACTAACCAACAACTATATCTCTTAGGTCTAGTTTGGGTAATCTAGGAATGAGAGGGATTGGAGTGGATTGAGATGTATTGTAGGAGTTTTTGAACTATTGGAGATTTAAACACTCTTCAATCCAAGCATATCCTTAACCTGCATGCGCATACCTGTGTGTGACCATGGAGGATTGAACGGAGTGCGGTGTTGATGTTCAGCACACGGATGTTACCGAGCTTGAGCCCATACATGACTGGTTCAAAGCGATCTGTCTGCCCAGCACGAGCCCGGGATCCGATGTGTACTTGGTAATCGGTGTCACCTCCAGCTGCGGTGGCTGCCCTTCCCCGGGAAGCCTCGAGTCAACATCGTGCACCGCTCGTTCCCCGGTGCCAAGTAACCGCCCCCTGGGCACCTTGCTGCTGGTGCTGCTCAGCATCCTGGCCGGTGGCACGGATGGCATCGCTGGGAGCGACTGCAGTTGTGCGAACTCCGATGTGGGCAGCAGCATGGAGACGGCAGTCTCGAACTGTGTCGACCGGAGTTCCCGAGCAGCTGCATGAGGCGCGCACAGGGGTTGGCTCCCGGGGCGACGACGTTGGGGTTAGCGTTCGGGTTGGGGTTGAGGTTTGGGTTTGGCATGGGGAAGGAGACAACTGGGCGGGTCATGGCGTGGGGGTCCTGCGGATAGTGGATGTAGGGTCCACGGTGGAAGGGCGGGGTCACCGGAGGGTAGGAGTAGGGGCCGGATGGCGCCGGGCCTCCAGTGACGCCGGGGAAGATGGGGTTGGGGTGGCGTTGGGCATGTGATTCGTTGGCCTGAAAAGCTTCCCGATCTCAAATGGTGTATTAGGATTAGGGTTAGGGTTTTTGCTCAGAGACATCATGAGAAGCAGCTCGGGGGAGGAAGGTGGCAGTGGAGTAGATCTGAACTGGGGAAGGGAGGAAGACAAAGTGGACTGGAGGTGGCAGTGGAGCAATCCCGTCCGCGAGCAGTGATTCCGCTCGATTTGGGCGCCGGTGTAGAGCGCGGGAGCAGGAATTGGTCACAGAGAAATAGAGGCAAGCAGGCTGCAGAGTGTGGAGAGGGTATAAAAAATCCTCCCCGGATTTAATAAAAGAGATTAGAAGGAATTATTTACATAGATAAGTTTTGCATTTTAAATCATATATATCATCAAACTAAGTCGAATTCACTATTCACTATGTTTTTCACAATATGACTTATCAGAAATATCATACTAAGATAGTTTCATATTTAGAAGTGTCTAGTATACCCACTAACATCTAAGTCAGTTCTTATAGTCTAGACGACTCTAATAATATCTTTATTTGAGATGGTTTCATATATGGAAGTGTCTAATATACTAACCAAAATCTAAGACAATTCTTAAAATCATAATGAATCAAAAGGTATATTTATTTAAGATGGTTTTCAATAACAATCCGTCTTAAATCAACATAAGACATTTCTTACGATGTAACCGTCTCAAAACGCTTCTTTATTAAAGACGGATCTCCAACAAACGGTCTTACCTTATTCATCACCATATCATAAAAGACGCTTCTATAAAATGCACATGTATCTGTCTTAAAATGTGTGTCTTAAATAAGTATATTTCTAGTAGTGCCAAATCGTATTTATCAGGAGACGATGTACCTGTCGCTCAAGGCGCCACACCATCTTGGTTGTGGTAGTCGGGCAGCCAACGTCGTTCTCCAACAAGTTTTCCACCTCCATCATCTCTCATCGAAAGATCGGGCACCCTTCTACCCGTTGGGTTTATCAGGTTGCTACGAGATCGTGGGATAGAGAACTACTAAAATTAGAATCATGGTTAAGGAGTTATGATTTATGGAAGATCTATGATTAAATAAGTAAAACTAGACCTCAGATTGGTTCTATAAATCATGTGAGATACACTTTATGGATTGACTTTAATATGGATCCTATCTTAGTTAAAGTTCATCACATTATAATTATGATCATATTACTTTAATAGATAGATTAACCTACCATACATAGGTCAAATGTTTTTCCAATTATAAAAGTATGGGATATGGCATAAATCAGTGTTGTATTACGTAGACAAAATTATTATGGATCTAGTGCAATTTGAACGAACCAAATCGAAGTTAAAATAAGGAAGTTAGGAATTTTACAAGTTTTTGGACATATAAATATTATTTTTATTCCTAAAATAGTTTCCAGGGGGCTAACTGCAAAAACCCGAGGGACTTGTTTGTAATTTGGACATTTAAATAGAGGGCCCTACTATACTAGATAGGACGACAGGTTCATATAGAATAAACCGAGGGGCTCATCTGTTAAACTGGCTCGGCGAAGGGGTACCAAGCATCCAGAGCCGTTAGATTTCGATCCGATGGTGCGGATTAGATTGGGTGCTTAATGAACCGGTACGCTACATGGATGGTCCAATCCAGATCAGACGGTTGCGATTTGTTGCGCGAAAAGGTACCTCCCAGATGTAATCAGAGCCGTCCAGGGGAGCATCAATGGACCACGCTGCTTCTTCCTTACAGAGGCGGGTCGGCAGCGGCGCAGGGGCCCCATCACGACGACAACGGTGGCTTCATGACGGCTCACGACTCTAGGTAATGAGCCAAGGCAAGACGATCCGAATATTTATTCTCTAAGGTCGGGCGCATGCACCGAGGAATTTGGCGGTCGTTAGATGGTTGAGGTGTCGCGGGATCCCCGCCATGGAGTCCGTCGTTCGATTGGGAAGAACGACCTGACAAAGGGGGCCCGCAAGACAGCCACTGGATGCAACCTGCGCGGCAAAGGAAGAAACTGACTAGGCGGGCCCACACATCAGTCAGTCGGCGCGGGTTAGGGGAGCTGGGCCGCGCGGAGTGGGGAGTTGGGCCGCCCTGGCGTGGAAACGGCCCAACCACTATTCCTTTCTCTCTTTTTTATTTTTCTTTTCTTTCCCTTTTAATTCATTTCCAATTTCTAATCCAAATTTGTTTTGAATTTTAAACTCATGATCAAATGTTCAATAAAAATGACAGCATGGATGCAATTATTTTAAATATATTCCCTTATTAATTTATTTAGGCAAATGTTGCAAAATTAAATCATATAACATTTCTTATAGTATTTTTTTGAATGTGTAATACACTTGTGAGTTAATTTCAACTTAGGGTCAAAATTACCATCAAGATATCTAGCACGATGGAACTTTATTTAACTATTTATTTATAGCTTTATTTATTCAAATAAATGTTCTTTAATATACATCACACCCATCGAAGATTTTTATTTTAAGAACTAATCTTTATTATGATTTATTTTAACTATCATTATCTTATTATGATCATTTACCTTTAAAAGGGTGACTTATAAAGTCTAATTATTTATCAAGGGTACTTTGCTCAGATTTCTTCTACCAAATTTTGGGCTTTACAAATCCTACCCCCTTAACAGAAATCTCGTCCTCGAGATTAGTGAGAAAGGGATGTAAAAAGCCTTATTTATAGTTTACTTTTAGTTTCTAATTAGTTTAAGAATAAGAAGTTTCTTGTTAATTAGAAAGTGGTTAGGAAAGCATGGTTGTCTATATGTTTAGCCATTTTATTTGGTAGGATAAAAGATAGGAAGGTTAGGGCAAGAATCACCTCGGGTAAGACAGTTTATGGTGAGAAGAACTTCGTGTTGGATGGTAATGCATCTAAAGATCAAGTTTGACTTCTCTCCTTTCTTGATGAGGTTGATCTTTTTCTTTTCCGATCTTGGTCTCATTGATTTCGAGGTTAGTGTATATTATCGGGATTGGGGAATATGGTGAAGATAGATATGGATGAGATAAACTACATGATGTACATCAAAGTTTGTTTGATATTAGGTGGGGTTTGATAGATTATGCAATCTATCATGACTATTGGCTGGGTTAGCTCTTTTTTTTGCTCACGGTTGAGTTGGTCCAATGTACTATTTTAAGTTAACACATGGCTAGTAGAATCTAATCTCTTCCACCGGCAACACTAATCTATTTAAGTAGACCACATTAGATTAGTTTAGTAGATGGCTATAGGTTGAATGAGATTAGCCCAAATCTAGTTTGGTTATTTTGCTTCTGAATGGTTTGGATAGGTTATGTATCCTATTTTGTAGGTCAAGTTGTTGGGTATGACCGAGTTAATCTAAGTCACCAATATAGGCTTAAGTGAGTTAGGAGTATGGCCTTATTCTTTGTACCAGCATTAAGTAACTCACTCTAGATTAGGTAGGACCTAGATTAGATTGGATATAACCGAATTATAGACTAGTTTAAGTTAGATAGATCTACTAGGGTAGAATAAATATTATTAGGGTATGTTAGAATCTTTTGAGATAGTATGGATTATAAGGTGTATGTACGTCAGAATCTTTGTTAGATTAAAACAGAGGGGTTATGCAACCATCAAATGGTTAAGGTAATTGCATAAGGCCGAATTGGTCAGTCGCTCTTAATTTTGTGCAGAGTAAATTAAGTTAAAACATGTTCTATAGGAGTAGAGTCTCATTTATTTTACCACTATTAACTGGTTAAGTGACTATCCTTAGGTTAGCTCAACTTAAGGTTAGACTTCATTAGGTTAGATTAACCTATTAGATTGGATTGGATTTAAGTTATACTAGATTAGTCTAGATAAGATCTCATTATTTTGGATTAGATCCTAGTTGTTACACTAGTGTGGGATAAATATGCTTATTAGGGCAAGATGAATCCATAAGGATAAGGTAGAATCTTTTGAGATTAGTTAGATCTATTAGGATGACATAAAATCTTTTCAAGATAAGATGAATCTATTAGGGTAATACAGTATCTTTTAAGATAAGATCGATCTATTAAGCTAGACATATTTTAATTAGGATATGTGAGGATCTTTTGAGATGAGATGGATATTGTTAGGCTAAATACTTTAATGAGGGATAATCTAGTTTGTCTAGTTATTTTTATAAGCATTTTTTCTATATGCATATGCAGATGTAATTGTGGAGATTACTCCACTACTCATCACACTAAATCAAAGATCCAAATCAAACTAGTATCATAAGAATAAACATTGAAGTTCATAGATATCTATATAATAAAATAGTTTTGTTTTTTTGTTCCTAAGGTGAGGTCTCCTATTCCTAGAAGTCACTTTAGGTGCAGGATTTCAAAGTGTGAAATCCACGTTGGTCTTTAGAATGAAAAGGTAAGAGTAATCAGAGTAAAACAGCAGTGGATGAGAAGAGATTAAGGAAAGTTTTTAGAAAAGATCAGAATAGCAAAGGTAAATAGATAATGGTTGTCCAGTTCTATCTAAGTATCGTCTTACAGTCAACATTGCTCTGATACCACTTCTGTTACACCCGGGTTTTAGGGGTCCAAAACCCGGGCGCGAAATAAACATCAAGTGTGCTAGTACCAAGTCTCACACATATGATGAATCATGGCACAGGATCGAATGTCACATCTTTACTACATAACAGGAGTTCCATACAAAATAAATAAATAATTACATTATAAGGAGACAACGGTCCAGCAACCCAAAGTTGACTGGGAGACGACGGCCTAGACCTCTCACGAACTCGTCACGGCATCCTCCATGCGCCTCATCCTGTGGTACCTGTTCTTGACCTGGAGGGGGATGTGAGACAGCAAGAGTGAGCTCACATACATGCATAGCTTAACAAGTTGCGGGGAATAATGTGCCTGAACTCGCCATAGGTGGGAGCTCACGTGAAGTGTAAGGCTTACCAAAGAGGATGGTTGAAGCTGAGCAATGCTTTTAAAGTTGGTCAAAATTTTATTAGCAATTACTAAGTATAAGTAAATACCAACCCAAGTAAGTAGTAGAACAAAAGTAATAACAACACCCTCAATGCAATGCATATGACAAATTGAATTTAGTTCTATAAATTAATCATCTGAGGGTCCGAGCTGCTCATGACCGTGAGCACGGCTGATATACCAGTTTTACACTCTTCAGAGGTTGCGCATCTTTACCCAATTCATGCTAACCGTCTGCCACGGGGTTGTACGGGTCTCATACACCTCTACCAAGGAAGCGAGGCAAGATAACACTACGAGGCCTTTACAAAGTTCCACTAGCTTCAGAAAAATCAACCCCCGCTACAGTTTATAGGAAGCTCCAATGCAGGGATCCCTCGGCTGACCGCCATCGCAGCAAAATCAACCAAATGACCTCCCAACACTGACCACTTCCCTACTACCCTTTCCCCTTTCGGGTAAGGTAGTCATCCACTAGCTTTCCTAGTTAATCAGCCAAGGGCATCCCATACTACCCTTGTGGTAGCACTGTTTTCCCGGGTGGTCGCCCCATGTTCCTGTTAACATAATGATCTTAACATGAATAGTAATAATAAACTGATACTAAAAGTGTAATCATGAATAATGTATCTCCATACCCAAAACCACATAAAGCAATAGCAAGTACTACCCAAAAGTATTCAATGGTAAAACAAGGTATAATGATAGCCAAAACTGGGGTAACCTATTGGATCCCGTCAAAATTAACCTATGCAGATCATTATGATTAATAAGAACATGACTGGGTAAAAATAAGTGATCAAGGGCACAACTTGCCTGGGAGTTGAGACTCCAGGTACCAACTTGCTCTTCAGATGACACGTGTCCTCACTGCTAAACGTAGTAATACAGACAAACATGGTATAGGCAAAATTAACATCACATCCAATGCAGGAATCCCTCGCCTGACCGCCATTGCAGCAAAATCAACCCAAGGACCTCCCAACACTGACCACTCCCCTAATACCCTTGCCCCTTTCGGGTAAGGTAGTCATCCACTAGCTTTCCTAGTTAATAAGCCAAGGGCATCCCATACTACCCTTGTGGTAGCACTGTTTTCCCAGGTGGTCGCCCCATGTTCCCGTTAACATAATGATCTTAACATGAATAGTAATAATAAACTGATACTAAAAGTGTAATCATGAATAATGTATCTCCATACCCAAAACCACATAAAGCAATAGCAAGTACTACCCAAAAATATTCAGTGGTAAAACAAGGTATAATGATAGCCAGAACTGGGGTAACCTATTGGATCCCATCAAAATTAACCTATGCAGATCATTATGATTAATAAGAACATGACTGGGTAAAAATAAGTGATCAAGGGCACAACTTGCCTGGGACTTGAGACTCCAGGTACCAACTTGCTCTTCAGATGACACGTGTCCTCACTGCTAAACGTAGTAATACAAACAAACATGTTATAGGCAAAATTAACATCACATCAATCATAAGAACAAACTGAATAATAATAATCTACGTGTTGCTATGAGATCGTGGGATCGAGAACTACTAAAATTAGAGTCATGGTTAAGGAGTTATGATTTATGGAAGATCTATGATTAAATAAGTAAAATTAGACCTCAGATTGATTCTATAAATCATGTGAGATACACTTTAAGGATTGACTTTAATTTGGATCCTATCTTAGTTAAAGTTCATCACATTATAATTATGATCATATTACTTTAATTAGATAGATTAACCTATCATACATAGGTTAAATGATTTTCCAATTATAGAAGTATGGGATATGGCATAGATCAGTGTTGTATTATGTAGACAAAATTATTATGGATCTAGTGCAATTTCAACGAACCAAATCAAAGTTAACAAAGGGAGTTATCAGTTTTACAAGTTTCAGAACATATAAATATTATTTTTATTCCTAAAATAGTTTCTAATGAGCTAACTGCAAAAACCCAGGGACTTGTTTGTAATTTGGACATTTAAATAGAAGGCCCTACTATACCAGATAGGACGGCGGGTTCATATCGAATAAACCGAGGGGCTAATCTGTGAAACTAGCTCGGCGAAGGGGTACCAAGCATCCAGAGCTGTTAGATTTCGATCCGATGGTGCGGATTAGATTAGGTGCTTAATGAACCGGTACGTTACGTGGACGGTCCAATCCAGATCAGACGATCCCGGTTTGTTGCGCGAAAAGGTACCTCCCAGATGTAATCAGAGCCGTCCAGGGGAGGATCAATGGGCCACACTACTTCTTCCTTACAGCGGCGGTCGACAGCGGCCCAGTGGCCCCATGACGACGACGACGGTGGCTTCACGATAGGTCGCGACTTTAGGTAATGAGCCAAGGCAAGATGATCCAAATACTTATGCTCCAAGGTCGGGCACATGCACCGAGGAATTCGACGGTCATTAGATGGTTGAGGAGTCGCGAGATCCCCGCCCATGGAGTCCGCCGTTCGATTGGGAAGAACGACCTAACAAAGGGGGCCCGCAAGACAGCCACTGGATGCAACCTGCGCGGCAAAGAATGACACTGACTAGGCGGGCCCGCACGTCAGTCGGTCAGCGCGGGTTAGGGGAGCTAGGCCACTTGGAGTGGGGAGTTGGGCGGCCCTGGCGTGGAAACAGCCCAACCACTATTCCTTTCTCTCTTTTTTTATTTTTCTTTTCTTTCCCTTTTAATTCATTTCCAATTTCTAATTCAAATTTGTTTTGAATTTTAAACTCATGATCAAATGTTCAATCAAAAATGACAGCATGGATGCAATTATTTTAAATATATTCCCTTATTAATTTATTTAGGCAAATGTTGCAAAATTGAATCATATAACATTTCTTATAGTATTTTTTTGAATTTGTGATACACTTGTGAGTTAGTTTCAACTTAGGGTCAAAATTACCATCAAGATATCTAGCATGATGCAACTTTATTTAACTTATTATTTATTGTTTTATTTATTCAAATAAATGTTCTTTAATATACATCGCACCCATCGGAGGTTTTATTTTAAGAACTAATCTTTATTATGATTTATTTTAACTATCATTATCTTATTGTGATCATTTACCTTTAAAAGGGTGAGTTATAAAGTCTAATTATTTATCAAGGGTACTTTGCTCAGATTTCTTCTACCAAATTTTGGGCTTTACACAGAGGCACCACTGGCCCCAAGTGTAGGTGGCACTCTGGAGTAGGCCGTGTGCAGACTGGAAGCTAGCTCAATCTCCTCTGGATCCTCCTCCTCTTCACTGTGCCTCCATTGTGTTCATGTCTTGGTGATGCATTTCTATGTGATTGTTGGCCTCATCAAGCTCCTCTTGCACATCATGGAGCTAATTTTCCAGGACCTCGATGGTGTTGTCCAGGATTTCCACCTGCTGCTCCAACTCTTGGATGTGGTTGCTCATCTGTTCAACCTGTAGATCCTTCTCCACCAACTCTGAAGACAGATCGACCACGAAGTCCTCCCTATCATCGAGTGTGGTCTTTGGAGTTTGAGCGAGCCCAGTGAGGTGCGTCATGACATCACTTTGCAGGGCCTACAGGCAGTACAGCGCACTCATGCACTAGACGGTTATTCTCACAACCTCGTCAGGATGCATGGCCCACACGTCCTTGACGTGGCTCACTCAATTGCACCACAACAGAACATCCCTCTTCTCAGCGGGGAAGAGTCCAAGTGGGTGCATCATCATCTCCAGTAGGTGGTATCCGCAAAAAGTCATCAAAACCTTTAGTGCCACGACCTCAATGGTGTCGTCCGCCCTGAATCCGATAGTTTCGGAATCAAGTGAACTCCACCCAGGCTGCAGAGGGTGAGACTCCAGGGTTAGCCAAACCCGACAGCGCGGCACCCAGTGCTCCTCATACAGCTCCACCGTGTATAGAGGGGTTGTGGGGTACCCAATGGCGTAGAGTACCAACCATAAGATAGAGGGAAAGCCCTCTCGGGAAAGGTAGTCAAAGCTGAAGCGGGTGTCTCTTCCATTGGTGGGGGTAGGTGAAGCTATCTGTGAAAGAGGGGTAAGTGTAAGTGCTACGGTAGCAGTAAGGAGATAGGCGTGCTTAAGTTAAAGGAGGATGATTAATTTGGATTAATCTATTTTAACCCACCTTCCTGTTACCCATTCTTAACTAATGTTTTTAGGGGTCATGAGTCAATATATTCCCTTCAACCTTTAATAAGTCACTTTTTCCTTTTTTTGTGTGCTGATTTAAAACAATGCATGCATGTTTGAATGAACGTCCTCTCATCAATCATAGGGGTGCTCCTAGGGCATCCCTTCTATCATAGTGTTGGCCTATATGGTCTACTTATTTAGCCACCTATCTACCCCACTATTCTTAAGGTCTTTCGTCCTAGGTCTAGCGTTCTAGTTCTGACGGTTTCTAAGCAAGTTTTATTGTTGAAATATTGATATTCATGACTTATTGACTCCTCTGTAATGGTATTCGCTCTGATACCAGCTGTGGCAGGACCACCCAAATTATTCTAGCTTAAGTGCCCGAGTCACGCCTTGAAGGCAGCAACACTCTTAAATCGGAATAACTCGTTAGTTCTTCGAATCTAGTCCGATAAAGCCACTTACCAAGGATAGAGTACCATTAGCTCACACGATGGTGAGACTCAGAGAGAATGCAATAAACATGAAACCAGAAGTTAAAGTACTTAAGTTATTACATAAAACGGAGTTTGACAAAAGAAAACAGTGTTCTTAATGTTGCAGCGGATAATAAGTAACGTCGATAACGAGGAATAGGGCAAGGCCTGGCCCACTACTCCTCCTAGTCCTCTCGTGTCGAGGCGGCATCCCACTCGACCGTCCGACCCGGTGGCAGGGTGGATGGCCAAGTCACACCATCAATCATGTCTTGCAATGAACCTGTAAAATTGATGCCACAAGCTAGGCTGAGTATACTAATACTCAGCTAGACTTACCCGGTGTGAGGAGTCTTGATGAGGACATCACTATGAGTACGACTACACCAGTAGCACCTCCACATCAAGGGCCAATCACTCGGGCCCATGCCAGAGATCTTAACTTCGTCATGCTACTGAAGAATGAGGGCCCAGAAGAATAGACGACCAGCCCAACTGCGGCCTATAGTGGACGACCTAGGGTTGGCCGCCCCTAGGGGTTGCGCCCCCTCTCTATTTATCCAGGAGATGCGCCTCCTTTGTTCTTCGTGTTTTGTTTTACGTTAGCTTTAGCTACTCTCGAACACGCGCAAATCAGCGCTATCTTCGTGTATTCAGAACTCCATGATGTAGCTGAGGTGCCCGATCTTTCGGCGAGTAGAGATAATTCCGATTTGGCGGAAGATGACCCTTGCGATCCAACTACGACGAGCAAGCCCGAGGCGCCAATGCAATCGCTGAACCAACTCCCTGTGGTTACCAACCTTGCTGATGCGAGATCGGCCTGATCACGAAGATCGTTTCCTGTGCGCAATCGAAGAACGAACAAGAAAAAGATGCGAGCAATCTAATCTATTACTCGAGGGTGGAGTTCTGAATACATGAAGACAGCGCAGATTTGCGCATGTTTGAGAGTAGCTAAGGCTAATGTAAAACAAAACTCGAAGAACAAAGGAGGCGCAGCTCCTGTTTAAATAGAGAGGGGGCGCAGCCCCTAGAGGCGGCCAACCCTAGGTCGTCCACTATGGGCCGCAGTTGGGCTGGTCGTCTATTCTTCTGGGCCCTCATTCCTTAGTACAATGACGAAGTTAAGATCTCTGGCACGGGCCCGAGTGATTGGCCCAGCTAATGAAGGAAGTGGCGCTTGATGTTGAGGTGCTGCTGGTGTAGTCGTACTCATAGTGATGTCCTCATCATCCTCCCCTTCTTGAAGTGAAGTCGTCCTCGACGGCAACTCCTCATCCTCGGCCATATATGGTTTCAAATCTGCAACATTAAAACTAGTGGAAACACCAAATTCCGCAGGCAGGTCAAGGATATAAGCATTATCATTAATCTTTGTTAGCACCTTAAAAGGACCAGCAGCACGAGGCATTAATTTAGAACGACGCAAAGTAGGAAACCGATCCTTTCTCAAGTGCAACCAAACCATATCACCTGGCTCAAAAGTAACAAGTTTTCTTCCTTTACTACCAGCAACCTGATTTTTTGCATTAGTAGCAGCAATGTTCTGTTTCGTTTGTTCATGTATGGTAATCATTTGTTCAACATGTGCAGCAGCATCTACATGTGGGGCGTTCGTAGCATTAAGTGAAATCAAATCAATAGGTGCCCTAGGGATGTAACCATAAACAATCTCGAAAGGGCACATCTTTGTAGAAGAATGTGTGGCATGATTGTAAGCAAATTCAACATGAGGCAAACAATCCTCCCAACGTCTCAAATTCTTGTCTAAAACAGCCCTAAGCATGGTAGATAAAGTTCTATTTACTACCTCAGTTTGTCCATCAGTATGAGGGTGACAAGTAGTGCTAAACAACAATTTAGTTCCCAATTTATTCCAAAGAGATCTCCAAAAATGGCTTAGAAACTTAGCATCACGATCAGAGACTATTGTTTTTGGAATACCATGTAAACGAATAATTTCTCTAAAGAACAATTCAGCAACAATGCTAGCATCATCAGTTTTATGACAAGGTATAAAGTGCCATTTTAGAGAATCTATCAACAATCACGAAAATACTATCCCTCCCCTTCTTAGTTCTAGGCAAGCCCAAAACAAAGTCCATAGAAATATCAAGCCAAGGAGAAGAAGGGACAGGCAAAGACATATACAAACCATGGTTGTTCAACCGTGACTTAGCTTTCTGACAAGTAGTGCAGCGTGCAACAAGGCGCTCAACATCAGCGCGCATCCGAGGCCAAAAGAAGTGGGCAGCCAACACCTCATGCGTCTTGTAGACGCCAAAATGCCCCATGAGACCGCCTCCATGCGCTTCCTGTAACAACAAAAGACGAACCGAGCTAGCTGGAACACACAGCTTGTTAGCGCGAAACAGGAACCCATCTTGTATGTGAAATTTGCCCCATGGTATCCCATTAATACAATGGCCGAAAGCATCTTTAAAATCAGCATCGTCAACATATTGATCCTTCACAGTGTCCAAACCAAATATTTTAAAATCTAATTGTGACAGCATGGTATAGCGACGAGACAAAGCATCAACAATAACATTGTCCTTCCCGTTCTTGTGTTTAATAATGTAAGGAAAGGACTCAATGAATTCGACCCATTTAGCATGACGACGGTTCAGATTTGTTTGGGTACGAATATGTTTTAAAGCCTCATGATCAGAATGAATTATGAACTCACGATGCCAAAGATAGTGCTGCCAGGTATGCAAAGTGCGCACTAAAGCGTAAAGCTCCTTATCATAAGTAGAATATTTCAGACTAGCACCACTTAATTTTTCACTAAAATAAGCAACTGGTTTTCCTTCTTGTAACAAAACAGCACCTAGCCCAATACCGCTAGCATCGCATTCAAGCTCAAAAACTTTATTAAAATCAGGCAATTGCAAGAGGGGAGCTTGGGTTAACTTATCTTTCAAAGTGCTAAACGCTACCTCCTGCGAATCACTCCAAGCAAACGATACATCTTTCTTTGTAAGCTCATGTAGAGGCGCTGCAATGGAGCTAAAATCACGAACAAATCTGCGGTAGAAACCGGCAAGTCCAAGAAAGCTCCGAATTTGTGTGACCGTCGTCGGGGTAGGCCACTCCCGAATGGCAGCAATCTTGCTGCTATCCACCTCAATGCCCTGCGGAGTAACCACATAACCAAGAAACGAGACACGTTGCGTGCAAAATGTGCACTTTTCCATGTTACCAATCAAGCGAGCAGCACGCAAAGCATCAAAAACAGCACGCAAATGTTCTAAATGCTCCTCTATAGACTTGCTGTAAATAAGGATATCATCGAAATAAACAACAACAAACAAACCTATGAAGGCCCGTAGAACTTCATTCATTAAACGCATAAAGGTGCTGGGAGCATTAGTTAATCCAAATGGCATAACCAACCATTCATATAAACCAAATTTCGTTTTAAAAGCCGTTTTCCATTCATCACCGAGTTTCATTCTAATCTGATGGTAACCGCTACGCAAATCAACCTTAGAGAAAATAACGGCACCACTAAGCTCATCTAACATATCATCAAGGCGTGGAATAGGATATCGATAACGAACTGTGATGTTATTAATAGCACGACAATCTACGCACATACGCCATGACCCATCTTTCTTTGGAACGAGTAAAACAGGAACCGAGCAAGGGCTAAGAGACTCACGAATGTAACCTTTATCAAGCAGCGTCTGCACCTGGCGCTGGATCTCCTTCGTCTCATCTGGATTTGTACGGTACGGGGCGCGGTTCAAAAGAGAAGCGCCGGGGATGAGATCGATCTGATGCTCGATGCCACGGAGGGGAGGAAGACCCGGTGGTAAGTCCGTAGGAAAAACATCAACATACTCCTGCAAAAGGTTAACAACAGCAGGGGGTATATCCAAAGACGGTGCATCATCAAGCGGAACAAGCATGCGCGAGCATACAAGTGCATAACAGGGCATATGAGCTTCATGGAGATCATCAAAATCAGCACGAGTAGCAAGTAAAATAGGAGAGTGCAACTTGATTTCAGATTTAATAGGTGCGGCTGATGTCGATTTGACTTGTTGTGCAGTTTTAGCAGCCCTAGTAAGGTCATCTTTCAAAATTTGGTTAGGGGTCATTGGATGTATAATTATTTTCTTGCCTTTAAACATGAAAGAATAATGATTTGAACGACCATGATGTAAACTATCAGTATCATATTGCCAAGGCCGACCCAATAACAAAGAGCATGCTTCCATAGGAATAACATCGCAATCAGCATAATCAGAATAAGAACCCAGCGAAAAGGGGACACGTACCGAACGTGTTACCTTTATTTTACCACCATCATTGAGCCATTGGATGTGATACGGATGTGGGTGTGAGCGAGTGGGCAAGGATAATTTCTCTACCAACGCTGTACTTGCCAAATTGTTGCAGCTGCCACTATCGATGATGATGCGAATCGACCGTTCGTGCACAACGCCCTTGGTATGGAATAGAGTGTGTCGCTGATTTTTTTCGGCCTAGGCAACCTGTGTGCTGAGAACACGCTGCACAACAAGACTCTCATACCTATCGGCGTCGATGGGATCAACGTGGACTTCCTCATTTTCTGCATGGTTAGTGGCAATCATAGCATGACTAGTTTCCTCAGAATCTCTGGCTGAAGAGTACTCACCATTGTCACGTATAAGCAAGGTACGCTTGTTTGGGCAGTCCCGAATCATGTGCCCAAACCCTCTGCAACGATGGCACTGAATATCCCGTGTACGACCTGTGGGTGGGGCAGTGCTGGCTGGTTTGGTCGTCTTCTCGCGTGGAGTAGTGGTGGACGTGGATGGCGCAGGGGGAACTGGTGCTGAGGTGGATGTCGAGCTTCGTCCTGCAAAAGGGTTAGAATATGGCTTCGAGCGGCGTCCCTGTACTTCACGTTCAGCTTTGCAGGCATATTCAAATAAAGTAGTCATATCATAATATTCCATATAATCAAGTATATCTTGGATTTCGTGGTTTAAACCACCACGAAAACGTGCCATAGCAGCGTCGTTGTCCTCTAATATCCCACAACAAATCATACCTTTTTGTAACTCCTGGAAATAGTCCTCAACAGATTGAGAACCTTGCTAAAAATGCTGCATTTTATTAAGCAAATCACGAGCATAATACGAAGGCACAAATCGATGTCGCATCGCAGCTTTCAACTGATCCCAAGTGGTTGGAATGGTAGTGGGATGTTTTATTTTAAACTCACGCCACCAAATTAAAGCAAAATCAGTAAATTCACTAATAGCAGCTTTAACCTGAGAATGTGCAGCAATATCATGGCATGAAAATTTTTGTTCAACCTCTAACTCCCAATCAAGATATGCAGCAGGATCATATTTGCCATTAAAAGGTGGAATTTTAAATTTAATCTTAGAAAATAAGTCATTAGGGGGATGACGAACCACACTGCGTGCACGACCACGGCGATCTCCATCTTCCCACTCAGTGTCACCGCCGTAGTCCTGCTCCATCTTTGTGGTCAACGCATCAAGGCGTGCCAGGATGGTGTCGAGTGTGGTGCGAGTCGCCGTTTGAGCAAGGTCAAGCTGGTTGAAACGCTCGGTCGTCGAAGTGACCGTTGAATCAAGCCGTTCATGCATCGTCCTAATGTCATCAGCAAGTCCATCAACTTGTCCCCTTACTTCCAGCAACTGGGCATCCACCATGTCGTGTGCTCCTGCCATAGTTAGCGCAAACACCAAAACACCAAAAGAAGAAGAAAAGAAAAAAAAACAACGACAAAAAAACAGGGGTGTACTGCTCACAAGGCGCTCACACTAGTGCTGTTATCAAATTCTTATCCGTTCTTACCAAGCCACAGTGGTGAACTGCAACCAACAGGTGGAACCGGTGAAAGATTGGATGAGCGATTGCCTGGAGAAACAGAAGCCTGCTCGTCGTAGAAATATGTGGAGTTCTGGGTAGGCTGCACTCAAGTCAATGATTAGCACAATCAAACAATAATGCAAAGTTGAATTATAGTGCAGAACACGAAACTATATTGCTGGCCACAAGTGCAAAGGACGGATGGAACTAGCAGAATGGCAGTACCGTAAATATTGTACTAGCGAGGCCACTAGTAGGAATCACAAGTGATTTTGTTTTTCTTTTTTGTATGATTTTTTTTGTTATTTTTCACAGCACAAGAAGCAACAAAATAGGAGCTACACGAAGTTTCACCTAAAACAGAGATCAGATGTGGTCTACAGAAAATCAGGAAGTTCTTGGAAAGGCGTGCGAGAACTTTGACGGATTTTTTTATTTATTTTCCTGAATTTTTTGACAATTTTGTCGAAACCCAAACAGACCGAAGGTGAGTTTGGCCGGCCTCAGAATGGTGTCAACTAGCTCCTGTAAAAATTTCAGATTTTTTGGACACCCGAGCGAAAAGTTATGCCCGATTTAAGGAAGGTACCTCAAGTTATGTTTTCAAACGACCGGGATGAAACAACCGTATCCTTTCTCCTTCGTTGTTTTTTGTTTCTGTTTTTTTGACGTAACCGAAGGAGAAAAACAAGGAAACGATGTTGACTCGGTTTGTTTTTTTTTCTGTTTTTTTTCGTAACCGAAGGAGAAAAACAAGGAAACGGTCGTTGACTCGGTTTGTTTTTTCTGTTTTTTTTTTGACGTAACCGAAGGAGAAAAACAAGGAAACAATGTTGACTCGGTTTGTGGCGTGATCAAAGGGGAGATGGTGGCGGCGCTAGGGTTTGAATGGTGGAAGAACACAATGCAACCAGCAACAAATGACGCGAAAGCACACAAATTCAACAATGCAGATTATTGAAAGAAAGTGCGAGGCTCAAAAGGGTGCTGGGATAAGGTCTAACCTAAATTTTTATGTGGTTTTGTGGATTGTAGGAAAAAAACACTCGATAAACTCACCGATCAACCTGGAAATCTGATACCAATTGATGTAGCTGAGGTGCCCGATCTTTCGGCGAGTAGAGATAATTCCGATTTGGCGGAAGATGACCCTTGCGATCCGACTACGACGAGCAAGCCCGAGGTGCCAATGCAATCGCTGAACCAACTCCCTGTGGTTACCGACCTTGCTGATGCGAGATCGGCCTGATCACGAAGATCGTTTCCTGTGCGCAATCGAAGAACGAACAAGAAAAAGATGCGAGCAATCTAATCTATTACTCGAGGGTGGAGTTCTGAATACACGAAGACAGCGCAGATTTGCGCGTGTTCGAGAGTAGCTAAGGCTAACGTAAAACAAAACTCGAAGAACAAAGGAGGCGTAGCTCCTGTTTAAATAGAGAGAGGGCGCAGCCCCTAGGGGCGGCCAACCCTAGGTCGTCCACTATGGGCCGCAGTTGGGCTGGTTGTCTATTCTTCTGGGCCCTCATTCCTTAGTACAATGACGAAGTTAAGATCTCTGGCACGGGCCCGAGTGATTGGCCCAGCTAATGAAGGAAGTGGCGCTTGATGTTGAGGTGCTGCTGGTGTAGTCGTACTCATAGTGATGTCCTCCTCACTCCACCCTCGAGTAATAGATTAGATTGCTCGCATCTTTTTCTTGTTCGTTCTTCGATTGCGCACAGGAAACGATCTTCGTGATCAGGCCAATCTTGCATCAGCAAGGTCGGTAACCACAGGGAGTTGGTTCAGCGATTGCATTGGTGCCTCGGGCTTGCTCGTCGTAGTCGGATCACAAGGGTCATCTTCCGCCAAATCAGAATTATCTCTACTCGCTAAAAGATCGGGCACCTCAGCTATATCAAGTGGTATCAGATTTCCAGGTTGATCGGTGAGTTTATCGAGTGTTTTTTCTCCTACAGTCCACAAAACCACATAAAATTTAGGTTAGACCTTATCCCAGCACCCTTTTGAGCCTCGCACTTTATTTCAATAATCTGCATTGTTGAATTTGTGTGCTTTTGTGTCATTTGTTGCTGATCGCATTGTGTTTTCCACCATTCAAACCCTAGCGCGCCGCCACCATCTCCCGTTTGATCACGGCACAAACCGAGTCAAGGCTGTTTCCTTGTTTTTCTCCTTCGGTTACGTCAAAAAAAAACAGAAACAAAAAAAAGAAAAGAAAATGAAAGAGAAAGGATAGAACCAGAGAACAAACAAAAAATAAGTAAAGGAAACAAAGCGGTTGTCTCATCTCGGTTGTTTTTAACCATAACTTGAGGTACCTTCCTTAAACCGGGCATAACTTTTCGCTCGGCCTGTTTGGTTTCGATAAAATTGTCAAAAAAATTCAGGAAAATAAAGAAAAAAATTCGTCAAAGCTCTTGCACGCTTTTTAGAGAACTTGTTCTTTTTTGTAGACCACATCTGATCTCTGTTTTAGGTGAAACTTGGTGTAGCTCCTATTTTGTTGCTTCTTGTGCTGAGAAAAATATCAAAAATATCATACAAAAAAGAAAAACAAAATCACCTGTAATTCCTACTAGTGCCTTTTTGGCCTCGCTAGTACAATATTTATGGTACTGCCATTCTGCTAGTTCCATCCGTCCTTTGCATTTGTGGCCAGCAATATAGTTTCGTGTTTTGCAATATAATTCAACTTTGCATTATTGTTTGATCATGCTAATCCTTGACTTGAATGCAGCCTACCCAGAACTCCACATATTTCTACGACGAGCAGGTTTCTGTTTCTCCAGGCAATCGCTCATCCAATCTTTCACCGGTTCCATCTGTTGGTTGCAGTTCACCACTGTGGCTTGGTAAGAACGGATAAGAACTTGATAACAGCATTCCATTGAGCGAGTTGTCACCACCATTCCCCTGTTGTCGTCGGTTTTTCTCTTTTTGGTGTTTTGGTGTTTGCGCTAACTACGGCAGGAGCACACGACACGGTGGATGCCCAGTTGCAGGAAGTAAGGGGACAAGTTGATGGACTTGCTGCTGACATTAGGATGATGCATTAATGGCTTGATTCAACGGTCACATCGACGACCACGCGTTTCAACCAGCTTGACCTTGCTCAAACGGCGACTCGCACCACACTCGACACCATCCTGGCACGCCTTGATGCGTTGTCCACAAGGATGGAGCAGGACTACGGTGGTGACACTGAGCAGGAAGATGGAGATCGTTGTGGTCGTGCACGCCGTGTGGTTCGTCATCCCCCTAATGACTTATTCGCTAAGATTAAATTTAAAATTCCATCTTTTAATGGTAAATATGATCCTGCTGCATATCTTGATTGGGAATTGGAGGTAGAACAGAAATTTTCATGCCATGATATTCCTGCTAATAGCCAAGTGAAGGCTGCCATTAGTGAATTTACTGATTTTGCTTTAATTTGATGGCGTGAGTATAAACAAAAACTTCCCATTAACAGTGTCACTACTTGGACCCAATTAAAAACTGCCATGCGCCACAGATTTGTTCCTTCCTATTATGCCCGTGATTTGCTTAACAAAATGCAGCATTTTCAACAAGGTTCACAATCTGTTGAGGAATATTACCAGGAGTTACAAAAGGGTATGCTTCGTTGTGGTTTGGTTGAGTCGGATGATGCTGCTATGGCGCGTTTTCGTGGTGGTTTGAATAGGGAAATTCAGGATATACTTGATTATAAGGATTATTTTGATATAACCACATTGTTTGAATATGCTTGCAAAGCTGAACGTGAAGTGCAGGGACAACGATCAAAGACATATACTAACTCTTTTGCAGGCCGGGGTTCGACACATAGCTTAACTCCTTCCAGCCCTGCACCTTCTACGCCTAGCACTACACCGCGCACAGGGACGGCCAAGCCAGCGGCGCCCCCTGCCAAAGGCACCATTTCTTCCACAGGACGTACACGGGATATCCAGTGCCATCGTTGCAGAGGGTTTGGGCACATGATTCAGGACTGGCCAAACAAGCATACCTTGCTTATACATGACAATGGTGAGTACTCTTCAGCCAGTGATTCCGAGGAAACTAGTCATGCTATGATTGCCACTAACCATGCAGAAAATGAGAAAGTCCACGTTGATCCCATCGACGCCGATAGGTATGAGAGTCTTGTTGTGCAGCGTGTTCTCAGCACACAGGTTGCCCAGGCCAAAAAAAATTAGCGACACACTCTATTCCATACCAAGGGCATTGTGCACGAACGTTCGATTCTCATCATCATCGATAGTGGCAGCTGCAACAATTTGGCAAGTACAGCATTGGTAGAGAAACTATCCTTGCCCACTCGTGCACACCCACATCCGTATCACATTCAATGGCTTAATGATGGTGGTAAAATAAAGATAACACGTTCGGTACGTGTCCCCTTTTCGCTGGGTTCTTATTCTGATTATGCTGATTGCGATGTTATTCCTATGGAAGCATGCTCTTTGTTATTGGGTCGACCTTGGCAATATGATAATGATAGTTTACATCATGGTCGTTCAAATCATTCTTATTTCATGTTTAAAGTCCAGAAAATAATTATACATCCAATGACCCCTGACCAAATTTTGAAAGATGATCTTACTAGGGCTGCTAAAACTGCACAACAAGTCAAATCGACATCAGCCACACCTATTAAATCTAAAATCAAGTTGCACTCTCCTGTTTTACATGCTACACATGCTGATTTTGATGATCTCCATGCAGCTCATATGCCCTGTTATGCACTTGTATGCTCGTGCATGCTTGTTCCGCTTGATGATGCTCCATCTTTGGATATACCCCCTACTGTTGTTAACCTTTTGTAGGAGTATGCTGATGTTTTTCCTACGGACATACCACCAGGTCTTCCTCCGCTCCGTGGCATTGAGCATCAGATCGATCTCATCCCCAGCGCTTCTCTTCCGAACCACGCCCCGTACCGTACAAATCTAGATGAGACGAAGGAGATCCAGCGCGAGGTGCAGACGCTGCTTGATAAAGGTTACATTCGTGAGTCCCTTAGCCCTTCTCGGTTCCTGTTTTACTCGTTCCAAAGAAAGATGGGTTATGGCGTATGTGCGTAGATTGTCGTGCTATTAATAACATCACAGTTCGTTATTGATATCCTATTCCACGCCTTGATGATATGTTAGATGAGCTTAGTGGTGCCGTTATTTTTTCTAAGGTTGATTTGCGTAGCGGTTACCATCAGATTAGAATGAAACTCGGTGATGAAAGGAAAATGGCTTTTGAAACGAAATTTGGTTTAAATGAATGGTTGGTGATTCCATTTGGATTGACTAATGCTCCCAGCACCTTTATGCGTTTAATGAACGAAGTTCTACGGGACTTCATAGGTTTGTTTTTTTGTTGTTTATTTAGATGATATCCTTATTTACAGCAAGTCTATAGAGGAGCATTTAGAACATTTGCGTGCTGTTTTTGATGCTTTGCGTGCTGCTCGCTTGTTTGGTAACATGGAAAAGTGCACATTTTGCATGCAACGTGTCTCGTTTCTTAGTTATGTGGTTACTCCGCAGGGCATTGAGGTGGATAGCACCAAGGTTGAAGCCATTTAGGACTGGCCTACACCAACGACGGTCACCCAAATTCGGTGTTTTCTTGGACTTGCAGGATTTTACCGTCGTTTTGTGCGTGATTTTAGCTCCATTGCTGCCCCTTTGCACGAACTCACAAAGAAAGGTGTGTCTTTTGCTTGGGACCCCCCACAAGAAGAGGCGTTCAACACTTTGAAAGGTAAGTTAACCCATGCTACACTCTTACAATTGCCTGACTTTCAGAAAGTGTTTGAACTTGAATGTGATGCTAGTGGTATTGGGTTAGGTGCTGTTTTGTTACAAGAAGGAAAATCGGTTGCTTATTTCAGTGAAAATTAAGCAGTGCTAGCTTGAGATATTCTACTTATGATAAGGAACTTTATGCTTTAGTTCGCACTTTGCAAACATGGCAGCACTACCTTTGGCCTCGTGAGTTTATAATTCATTCTGATCATGAGGCTTTAAAATATATTCGTACACAAACAAATCTAAACCGTCGTCATGCTAGTTGGGTAGAATTCATCGAGTCCTTTCCTTACATCATTAAACACAAGAACGGGAAGGAAAACATGATTGCTGATGCGTTGTCCCGTAGATATACCATGCTTTCACAGTTAGAATTTAGAATCTTTGGCTTGCAAACTGTGAAAGATCAATATGTGGACGATGCTGATTTTAAAGATTTCTATATACATTGTAAGGATGGCAAACCCTGGGGAAAATTTCACATACAGGATGGATTTTTGTTCCGCGCTAACAAGCTGTGTATTCCAGCAAGCTCGGTTCGTCTTTTGTTGCTGCAGGAAGCTCATGGAGGCGGTTTCATGGGGCACTTTGGCGTTTACAAGACACATGAGGTGCTGGCCACACACTTCTTTTGGCCTTGGATGCGCCATGATGTTGAGCGTCTTGTTGCACATTGCACTACTTGCCAGAAAGCTAAGTCACGTTTGGGCAACCATGGTTTGTATATGCCTTTGCCTGTCCCTTCTTCTCCTTGGCTTGATATTTCTATGGACTTTGTTTTGGGCTTGCCTAGAACTAAGAAGGGGAGGGATAGTATTTTTGTGGTTGTTGATAGATTCTCAAAAATGGCTCACTTTATACCTTTTCATAAAACTGATGATGCTAGCATTGTTGCTGAATTGTTCTTTAGAGAAATTATTCGTTTACATGGTATTCCAAAAACAATAGTCTCTGATCGCGATGCTAAGTTTCTAATCCATTTTTGGAGATCTCTTTGGAATAAATTGGGAACTAAATTGCTGTTTAGCACTACTTGTCACCCTCAGACTGATGGACAAACTGAGGTAGTAAATAGAACTTTATCTACCATGCTTAGGGCTGTTTTAGACAAGAATTTGAGACGTTGGGAGGATTGTTTGCCTCATGTTGAATTTTCTTACAATCATGTGACACATTCTTCTACAAAGATGTGCACCTATTGATTTGATTTCACTTAATGCTGTGAACGCCCCACATGTAGATGCTGCAGCACATGTTGAACAAATGATTACCATACATGAACAAATGAAACAGAACATTGCTACTACTAATGCAAAAAATCAGGTTGCTGGTAGTAAAGGAAGAAAACTTGTTACTTTTGAGCCAGGTGATATGGTTTGGTTGCACTTGAGAAAGGACCGGTTTCCTACTTTGCGCCGTTCTAAATTAATGCCTCGTGCTGCTGGTCCTTTTAAGGTGCTAACAAAGATTAATGATAATGCTTATATCCTTGACCTGCCTGCGGAATTTGGTGTTTCCACTAGTTTTAATGTTGCAGATTTGAAACCATATATGGCCGAGGATGAGGAGTTGCCGTCGAGGACGACTTCACTTCAAGAAGGGGAGGATGATGAGGACATCACTATGAGTACGACTACACCAGCAGCACCTCCACATCAAGGGCCAATCACTCGGGCCCGTGCCAGAGATCTTAACTACGTCATGCTACTGAAGAATGAGGGCACAGAAGAATAGACAACCAGCCCAACTACGGCCCATAGTGGACGACCTAGGGTTGGCCGCCCCTAGGGGCTGCGCCCCCTCTCTATTTATCCAGGAGCTGCGCCTCCTTTGTTCTTCGAGTTTTGTTTAACGTTAGCTTTAGCTACTCTCGAACACACGCAAATCAGCGCTATCTTCATGTATTCAGAACTCCACCCTCGAGTAATAGATTAGATTGCTCGCATCTTTTTCTTATTCGTTCTTCGATTGCGCACATGAAACGATCTTCGTGATCAGGCCGATCTCGCATCAGCAAGGTCGATAACCACAGTGAGTTGGTTCAGCGATTGCATTGGCGCCTCAGGCTTGCTCGTCGTGGTCGGATCGCAAGGGTCATCTTCTGCCAAATCGGAATTATCTCTACTCGCCGAAAGATTGGGCACCTCAGCTATATCAAGTCTACTCCTCTACCTCTAGACCATGAAGTTGTTTGGCTGAGGGGGTTTGGTTTGCCATAAGCACTAGCTGAGTCTAGAACAAGTTTTAGCTTTTCAAGTTCTAGCATATCCAACACTAGGTTTGCTCCTTTCTAAGCATACATGGTAACAATCATTTAGTGCAATCAACATATTATCTCAAGATACCTCATTTCACTTCTTACTCGATGAAGTACAAGGGGTCAAGTAGTCTCATTGGCTGCGAGAAGCAAATGATTCGAATCAAGTTTTAACCTTGCAAGGTAAACCTAAACACACGACATGTAGGGGCATTCTGTCCCCACACACGTCAGTCGTCCCCATCGATTCCCTAGTAATAGATCAGGGCTCACGGCCATGGCGTACAATGCTCCAATTGTCCCCAGCCGCCGTCGTGCAACGGCCGCACTTGTACCCACCATAGCTAGCATGGGAGACTACGTCTCAGGTCCAGTGAGGAGCAAAGTCTGTGGGCAGGTTCAATCAGGTACTAGGCTTCTCGGTTACCATTTTTCCTAAAATGTGTCTAGTACGTTCAAATGCTTGACTCAGGTATCCGCACATTAATCCTTAAGTCCATTTTTGTCTCATAGACAAGGCATCGGCCCTGGATCCATGTCCATAGACCATCATAGATCCTGTTATCAAGATGAATACAATAAATTCCTGACCTCTCGCGAGTGCTAGAAAAATCACTCAACTTCTATCGAGATCCTCAATTAGCATAGCAGCTACTCGACCTAGCATACTAGTATCCATCTCACAGGAATCCTGAGTTCATGCAACTAGGGTTTCCAAGTAATTCCTACACTTAAGTGCTACAATACAAGCCTACAAACATTAAGTGCAGTAAAATAGTATATATAACGTTATGCATAAACCGGGGCTTGCCTTCAAATGCGGGTGCAGCGGAGGGTTCTTCGGTGACGACTTCGGGAGCTGGTTCCTGGGCTTCTTCCTGTCGTGCCTCTTGCTCTTGGATCAAGACGTACTCTCCGTCCGCAAGATTGTTATCTAATGAATGCAAATGCATGAGTATGAATGCAACATATTTATATATATATATATATTTGTACATGTCCATGGTGCATACTAGGATTCAAGGATTTGTCATCTTTTATTTTTTAGGGCTTTTATGGGGTAGGTTGAACTGCGCTTATGTTCTACAAATTTCTAAAAATCCTATAAAAATTACAGTGGCTTCTTATTGACATACTAAAGTTTTTCTCAAGATTTGGGGTGTAAAGTGGAAGTGGTTATCTTTGTAAAAATGACAAGCTTTAGGGCAGAGAGGGCACATTAAACTACAACCCTTGTGTAGAAGTGGCTTCTGCCCTATAACTTATTTTTGCTGATGTTTATGGGTAATATTATACTCCTGTGCCAAATTGCAACCAAAGATACCTAATGGTTATTTAATGGTGATTTTCTAAAGTTTGGGAGCTTAGTGGGTGCTTTCTACTAACACTCTATTTGAAAAAATGTCAAACAACAGATTTTCCATTTTTTCTAGTTTCTTCTTTGCGCAAGAGCAATCATTCCTAAAGTTGGTTATTTTTACTTATAGGGGATGGGTTGTATGATTTCTTAAAATCTATAAGCTTTCTCATGGGGCAGGGGTGGGGTATATTCTACTGTGTAACTACCTCGTTTATATTTTTCCCTTATAACACATATCTCAAGTGCTTAGGGAAAAATAAGGTTGCTTACTGTTTTCTACTTTTGGTCCCTTTTTTATCTTCTACAGGTATTGGCAAAATCCTAGTTTTATTTGTTTAACCCACTTAATCTGATAGTCTGGGGTGGTTACTATTTTTGTAGTGGTACATTAGTAGTCAAGGGTCTACTAAATTTTTCTTAATATTATTGCATATGTACTATTATTTCTAATCATTATCTTACTTAAATAGTCAATACCTAAATTAAATCACAAATTCTAGAACAGGACTAGACTAGGGTTCCATATATTTTTCCCTTGAACTTTATCACTTAGGCATGCTAGGAAAAATAATATTGCTCTCTGGTTTCTAGTTTTGGTGTCCTTTTCCATTTTTTCCAAGTTTGAGTAAAAACAAGTTTTAGGGAATAAAATTTGCTTAATCTTAGGTACTGGGGTGCTTATCATTTTTAAACATTGCAAGTACTGGTCAAGTATCTCCATAAATTTCCCAACCTCAGTCTAAAAGTTTTCCTACCATTTTCCCTATTTTAAGTTTTAAGTAGTTTTCTCATTTAAATCAAAACTCTAAAAAGTAACATAGGAAATATGGGGTCTACTAATTTTGCTTGGTAGACTATATTATGCAGAGTCTATCAAAATTGGTTTGACCAAATTTGGATGAATATTATTTAAGTTATGTTTTTCTAAGTTTGCTATAAATTACAATGAATTAGAATTTCAAAATGGAAAAGAAAATCAATCTTGCTCTCGGATCCCTGGCTTATTTTCCCCTGCGCTCTTACAAACGAGTCCTTGGGCAACTATTCATACGAGTCACTGACCTTGCGAAACCCCCTAGGCTTGTGAACATTCCAACCCGCGCTCCCACCCCATCAGAACAATAGCCGTGGTAGCGAAAAGGGCGGCGGGACTTAATGGCGGCGGTCTTGCTACGGTGAAGTGGTCGTGGAGATTGGGGAGGTCCTGGTGAACCTGTCGATGGTTGGATGGCGGTCGGTGGTTGTCGGAGTCGTCCTGGCTAGGAGCGAGGGCGGATGAGCTCGTCGGCGGCGAGGAGCTTGGCCCGGTTCATGTGCTCCGGTGGGCGGAAGGATTCCGGCGAGGGCGATCTAGCGTTTCCGGTGAGGTAACGCTCGGTCTGAGGGCTCGGGAAGCTTCACGGAACCCTGGGAAGGTCGGCCGAGAAGCGGGTTTGGGGCAGGATGGGCCGGAGTGGCCAGTCCACGGTGGTCGTGCTCGGGTGGCT
The DNA here is from genome assembly GCA_029449295.1 of Zea luxurians. Lineage (NCBI taxonomy): Eukaryota > Viridiplantae > Streptophyta > Magnoliopsida > Poales > Poaceae > Zea > Zea luxurians. Next base: position 1,428,662 of record JAOPSE010000005.1, on the reverse strand, counting down.
TCTAGTAGGCGGCGGAGCTCTCGGTTCACGGGCAGAACTCCGGTGATCGAGCGCGGGCGAGTGTAAGGGGCTGAGGCAAGGATGCCTGAGGGGCCTCAGGGGCTTTTATAGGTGCACGAGCGGCAAGGGTGCGTGGGCGGACTGACCGTGCGCGGGGCCGAGCGTGCGCAGGTTGGGTGAACTCTGGCCTGCCAACACAGGGTCGAACACGTGGTGGCGTTGTTTCTACCCGAGTTCTCGCGCGTGTAGTCACTCGTCCAGGCCTACTCTTGCCTTGGTTAGTGCACAAGACCTCTTCCCCTCCGCTCAAGCAACCGATCTTGTGCGGTGGTCAAGGGATTTTGCTGAGATATGGTGCACTCAAGTGGGATCTGTCACACAGCCCAAACCCGAGGCAAATCTCTGGTTTTGTCGTGTCAAAATTCCTAATCTCGATGCATCTCTATTTATGTTGTAGAGGGGTTAGTTTATTACAACTTTGTCAATGGGAGCCCATGGTTTTGAATTCGAAATCTCCATGAACGTGGGTGATCTTTGCAAGAGGGGCTAAAATTTGAGTTAGGGAATCTTGATTTTTCTTGGGGGCTCTCAACTTGAGTGGCTTATTTAGTGATCTTGCAAAATCTTTTTGAGCCAACTTTCTTACTATCTTTTGTAGGTTATTAAGTGTATTACAACTTTTATAATTAGCCCAAGTCATGACAATGTGATTTACTTGTTCTTTTCACTAAGCTTTTCTTTGGTGCTCTAATGTACTCAAGAGGGGAAATCTAGGGTTTTAGCACTTCACCTCCTTCTCTAAGCTTGGTATGGTTAAGGTTTGATCTCTTAGGGTGGTGCAACCTAGTTAGGGCTTGGCTCCTAGATTTTGGTGCCTTTTTCTCAGTCCAAACCACATGTGATAATAGGTCACAGGGGTACTGAGGGAAAACCCTAAGTAACATTAGGGGTGTTATAGCCCTCACCCCTTAAAAGAATCTCGTCTCGAGATTCGAGCCGAGATCCTCCAAGGGTGAGAAAGGGGTCATAGCTTGCTTGCCTAATACTAGTTAACCCTTAAAAGTTTATGAGAATTTCTGCTCTTCGAATGTCATCCTCTTTGCAACTTCAGAAGGAAGCCCTTTTTTGATTAATTTCATTTCTTAATTCGGTTTTCCTTAGGAGTATCTTTCCTATGTCTGGAATCGAATGGCACGGGGGGTTGGTTACGTACCAACTTCCTTAGGTAGGCAATCGGGGTAGTATTTGCGTAGGTCATCCTCAATTTCCCACGTATCCTCTTCTTCCGTATGGTTGCTCCATTGGATCTTATACATCTTGACTGTCTTCGCACGAGTGGATCTTTCCTTCCAGTCCAAAATCTTGGAAGGGTGTTCTTGGTATGATAGATCTAAAGCCCAAAATTGGTATGAGAAAAATAATAATAATAATGATGTAATAAATAAATGAATATATTTAAGATAGTGTTTTAGGAATTTCTTAAATCTTTGGATAATATTGGGACTCTCATACTTTTGAATGTCTAATGGAATGGAATTAAGCTAACCAAATAACAAAATAAAAGGATATAGAATTATGCACCTCATGATGGAGTTCTTGCATTTTTACCATTGTGCTAAAAATTTTGAGACAAGCTTAAGTTTGAAAAGTAGAATTTGTAGCATCCAAATTGTAAATAATGAGAATAGAGTTGATCTCCATATTTGAGTGACTTCTATTAGCACATGTGAACACCGACATCTAAAAGTAAATAATTAACATATGGCACATGACTAATTTGTGCATCATGTTGGATTTTATTTGTGTGCACATTTAATACTAATAATAATCCTATTAATGGGAACACATTAATATCCAAATTGGAATTTAGGATATAATATAAAATTCAGAATTTTGAGCAAGAGAAGGATAATACTATACAAAACAAAGAAAATAATTATATAAATGGGCAAAACCCTTCCCTACTAGTATGATCAACCTTTATAATTAAAATAAGTGCAAGTGCTCAATTGAATTTGAATTCAAAAATGTAGATTCAAAAATAAAAGAAAAAGAAAAGAAAGGAAAATAAAAAGAAAAGAAGAAAGAAAATCTTACTGGGTAGAGATAAGGAAATCGGCCTACTAATGCTCCAGTGCGCGTCAGCCCAGCGGTTGGGTGGTGCCGACAGGTGGGCCACCCTGGTCAGCCGCTCACCCGCGCGCCACCATGGACTGTCACGTCGGACCCACTTACCTACGACTGCTTCGCGCGCGCCAGATCGCTCCCAATCCTGATTGATGGGCTCCACCCGTCATCCACGCACTGCGTGACTCTTACACTCTCGCTGCTGGGTGGACCACTCCCGTTAGCTCTGTCCTCTCAACCACCTCGCGACAATCGCGGCTAAACGTGCCGCACCGTGTGCTCCCTTCTGGTCGTGCGCATCAATGGCGCCGTCGTGGGCGCGTGTCTCAACGTCGTCACCGGCGGTGAATTGGGTAGGAGTATCTTGAGTCGTTGGATTTAGATGGGGCAGCTAGTATTAGATCTTCGAATACCCTTTCGGCTTAATCGAACCGGGCGTTGATCTAGAGAGAGACGGCCCTCATCGCTTACATGGTCACGGTTGATGTGGACCGCTGATCTACGATCCGATGACCCATGGGGCGTACCGTTTCGTCGCCCTTGCTTTTTGAACTGAACCACCCACGTAGGATCTGACGGCCGAAAACGCACACTTATTCATAACCTCGCCGATTTAATCGTGGTCGTCCACGCTGATCTGGCGGCCAGAAACCAAAGATAGCCATTCGGCCGAGCATAATTACATATGAACCCCAGTCCTTTTGTCATATTAAGCCGTCGTCGGTATGCAGTGGAGAATAATACAAGATAAGCCCTGGAATTTTATAAAGCGACCCTTGTACTCTCTGGAATTAATGCCCTTGGTAAAAAATCAGTTAAATGTAAAAATAAATAGAGAAAACCGATTTAGTATAAAAACAAATTTAAGGAGTTTAGAAAATTCATAACTTGACCATTTTAACTCCTTTTTGATCCATTCCAGTTGCAATAATTTTGTTTTAATATTGTTCATCACCTAGTAAATCTGTTTTATTATGAATTATAGATTAAAATTATCCACGTAGTTTATTCCATACCAAACATTGAAAACTTCGGAAATTCAAAACTCCTCTGTTTTAAATCCAAATTGACTGGTTCCAATTGCGTTAGCTTCGTATAAATATTTACTACGTAGTAACAACATAAATTATACCACGTTGCATGCTTTTATAGTTAGATTAGCTCTTCTTAATCAAAACCAACCTAACCATAATTATAATTTTGTTAAAACATGATCTCTAGTTAAGTATAATTAAAATTAAAGTTGAGTTAATTATTTATAGAATAATCTCTCATATGATTTACACTAACCAAGTTATAACACAGTTGAATGGATAAATCACATAGATCTCCCATAAATCATAACTTTATAACCATAATTCCGATTTTGGTAGTTTTTCGAACCCACGATCTCGTAGCAATGCGTGGATTATTATTATGCAGTTTGTTCTGATGTTTGGTGTGATTTCAATTTTTTCTATACCATGTTTATTTGTATTGCTACGACTAGCGCGAGGTTGCGAGTCACTTGAAGATCATCCTGACACCTAGAATCTCAAGTTCCAGGCAAGTTGTGCCCTTGACCACTTTTATTACCCAATAATGTTCTTTGTAATCATTTTTATCACGCATAGGCTTAATTTTAATGGGACCCAATAGGTCACTCTAGTCTGATTATCTTTATACCTTGTTTACCTCTGAACTATTTGGGTAGTCTTTGGTATTGCTCTATATGGTTTTGGGTTAATATTACATTATCTTCATGTTCCAATTAAACTATTATTTATTTATGTATGTCAAGATTATTATTTTAAATTGGAACATGGAGCTTAACTTGAGAAACACGTGCCACCACAAGGGTGGAATGGGATGCCCTTGGCTGACTAATTAGGAAAGCTAGTGGAAGACTACCTTACTCGAAAGGGGCAAGGGCAGTAGGGGAGTAGGCCTGTAGGGAGGTTCTCGGGTTGATTTTGCTGCGATGGCGGTCAGACAAGGGATTCCAACATTGCTCTTCATAGAAACTGTAGCGTGTTTTCAGAAGCTAGTGGAACTTTGTAAAGGCCTCGTAGTGGATCCCTAGCCATTCACCTCAGAAGTGTCTAAGGGTCTAGCTAACCCTCGCGACATGGGATACATGACTTGTGGGTACAAGGTACAACCTCTGCAGAGTGTAAAACTGGTATACTAGCCGTGCTCGCGGTCATGAGCAGCTCAGGACTCTCGCATGATTAAATTATAGAACTAAATTCAATTTGTAATTTGCATTGCATGGAATTTATTATTAATTTTGTTCTAATATTACTCTGGTTTGGTATCTACTTACACTTAGTAACTGCTAATAAAATTTTGACCAACTTTAAAAGCAATGCTCAGGTTTAACCATTTTCTTTGGTAAGCCTTACACTTCACTTGATCTCCCACCTTTGGCGAGTTCAAGCACATTATCCCCCACAACTTGTTGAGCTATGAACGTATGTGAGCTCACCCTTGTTGTCTCACACTCCCCACAAGTCAAGAACAGGTACCACAGGATGAGTCGCATGGAGGATGCTGCGATGTGTTCGTGAGAGGTCTAAGCCATCGTCTCCCAGTCTACTTTGTGTTGCTCGATCGTTGTCACATTACGATGTAATTATTTATTTATTTTGTACATAACTCCTATTATATAGTAAAGATGTGACATTCGTTTCTGTACCATGATTCATCATATGTGTGAGACTTGGTCCCAGCACACCTGGCGATTGCGTACACGCCCGGGTCCCTAAAACCTGGGTGTGACAGGAGTGGTATTAGAGCAATGTTGACTGTTGGACGAAGCCTAGATAGAACTGAACAACCATTGTCTACTTTCCTTTGCTACTCTGATCCTTTCTAAACATTTCTTAATCTTTTCTCATCTATTTCCACTTTACTCTGATTATTCTTACCTTTTCATTCTAAAGACAAATGTGGATTTCACACTTTGAAATCTTGTGCCTAAAATGACCTTTAGGAATAGGAGACCTACTCTTAGGAATAAAATCAAAACTATTTTTGTAAATATTTGTATGCTTGAAAGTTTGTTCTTGTGATACATGTCTGATTTGGATCTTTGATTGGGTGTGATGAGTTGTGGAGTAATATCCACAATTACATCTACATATATATAGGCATAAATATAAATAAATAAAATTTATAAGATAACTAAAAAACCTAGATTATCCTCCACTAAAGTGTATCTATTTTAGATAGAATCCTTTAAGTTGAGAAAAAAAATTCTATCTTATCCTAAAATGTTGATCTTATGTTAAAAAGAAAAAAATTATCTTATTCTCATAAATTGTTTATAAGATAAACTAGACCAACTAAGAATACCCCCATTAGAATATATCAAGCCTAATAGATCCATCTTATCTTAAAAGGCTCTCTCTTATCTTAATAGATTAATCTTATCTTGAAAGACTCTCTCATCCTAAAGTAACAACTAGGATCTAATCCAAAATAATGGGATCTTATCTAGTCTAATCTAGTCACACAAATATAACTTAGATCTGATCTAATGTGATAGATTAATCTAACCTAACAAATGTTAACCTTAAGTTGGGCTAATCTAATGTAAGTTGCTTAACAAGAAGGATAATATTGATGAAATAAATGAGACTCTACTCCTATAAAATATGTTTTAACTTAATTCACTCTACACTAAATTAAGAATGACAGACCAACTCGGCCTCATGCAACTACCTTAACCATCCGATGGATGTATAACCCCTCTGTTTTAATCTAACAGAGATTCTAAATTACCTACACCATATAATCCATCTTATCTCAAAAAGATTCTAACATATCCTAATAATATATATCCTACCCTGGTAGATCTATCTAACTGAAACTAGTCTAATCTAGTCATATCCAATCTATAGGAAGTTACTTAAACAAGTTAGTTAATACTGGTAACACAGATTAGACCATATTCCTATAAATGGGTTTTAAAACATAAATTGGTGTCTTAGACCAACTCATCCGTGAAACAACGACCTAGCCTATGTTATAGGTTACCAAACCCATTTATCCCAAAAGCAAAGTAAAACTCTGTTTAATCTACCTATCACATGTACCCACAATTGTTATCCCAACTCAGATAATGGCATCTAACACCACGACCGATGGTCCCTAAATCAGACCCAAGAAGAAGGTTAACTTCGACAATGAAGGATATGAGTACAAACTAGATCTTCAGATGAATCAAGATCCACCACCCGGAATAAAAGTCTCCCTTACCTAACTTTTCCTCATCCCCCAAATCCTCTCTACACTCACCTAATAGCTAAAATCTGATGTACCCTTGTTTTCTATGCCACACCTGCTAATGGCATGAAAATTTTAGGTGTATAAAAAACTAATTGGGAGTTCCACTTAGATAAAAAGATACTAGAATTTCATAAAGTTAAAGTCAGCTTGATATGCTTAACCAAATGATATTCTTAAATGGGATTTTAGAATGTACTGCGATCTAATCTAATGTGATCTAATCTAAGGTGCTCTACTTAAACAGATTAGTGATACTGGTAGAAGAGATTAGACCCTACTAGCCAGGTGTTAACTTAACTTAGCACATTAGACCAACTCAACCATGAGCGAAGGAACTAACCTAACCAATAGAGTCATGATGGATTGTATAATCTGTCTATCCTCACCTAACATCAAACAAACTTTTGACCTACATCATGTAGTCTATCTCATCTTGATAGATTCTATCTTACCTTTGGATATTTCTGTTATACGACTAGTTACCCCAATCTAGACATAAAACAACATATTAAGTCCTGCCAAAGAATCTTCAGTTCATAACCAGCTATTAGCCTATTCATTCTGCCTACCAAATAATTTCCCTTGCAAAACTATCTTATCATATGCTTCTAACTCAGGTGGTCAATACTAGGAAGGGAAAAAGAATTGATCCACCAGCCAACCCCCACAACAGGAAGATTATCAGGCAACAGCAAACAGAAATGAATCCTCCAAATCCTCCACCGACTGGAACAGATCTAGTGGTTGCTGCCCAAATGCTGGTACTACAACAAATGACGAACATGGTTAACGAAATGCAAAATCAGATAAGGCAAGAACGCCAGGAAATGCATCAAGACCGGCTGGAGATGCGCCAATAAATGAGGCAAGCACCGTTGGAAAGACAACAACAACACCCACTATCTCCACCACCACCAGCATCTCCACCAAGCTACATAAATATATATATATATAGCTATTTGTAAGACCTAAATATTATTTAGTAGCTAGTACTTTACTATTTTAGGAGTAATAATAAGGTCTAATTGACCCTATGTGGTGCTAATAAGTTACGCATCATGCCAAGATTTTTTTTGTTTGTGCATATGTTCTGAGACAATATGTTTATACATCATTTTTCTTACAAATCTCGAGGACGAGATTTTTGTTAAGGGGGTAGGATTTGTAATGCCCAAAATTGGTATGAGAAAAAAATAATAATGATGAAATAAATAAATGAATATATTTAAGATAGTGTTTTAGAAATTTTTGAAACCTTTGGATAATATTGGGACTCTCATGCTTTTGAATGTCTAATGGAATGGAATTAAGCTAACCAAATAACAAAATAAAAAGATATAGATTTATGCACCTCATGATGGAGTTCTTGCATTTTTACCTTTGTGCTAAAATTTTTGAGACAAGCTTAAGTTTGAAAAGTAGAATTTGTAGCACCCAAATCTCTACTACCCCTTAAGCCTCTACTGTAGGCGTCCACATTCAGCACGGTTCTGCCTGCTCGCCCCACGGCAACCACCCCTGCCTGTCTCCCGCAATCGCCGCTCTCTCCCGCAATCCGCCCAGATCCCTCGCCCGCGACATCCTCCGCCCTGGATCGCCGCGCTCGGCACTCTCCACGTTCGCCCTCTCCATAAAGTTGTGCCCCCGTGTGCCCTCGCGCAAGCGACCCCTCCCCTGGTGCACCGTGCCCCGCCCGCCCTGCTCTCCGTCGCGCCCTTCCAGGGATCCTCCATCGCCGCTCCCGCCATCACCGCGCCCGCGCTCCATCGATGGAAGGTGCTGCCCCTGCCATCCTCGCCCCACTCCCCGCGACGCGCGGCGCCAGGTACTACTCCGCCTTCTCGACCTCGGCCTCCGTGGTGCCCGCCTGGCCTGCTGCGGTAGTCGTTGCCATGCTCGAAGCGGATCCAGCACCCCATCCCAACATCTTCCTAAAATCCTCGGATCCGCCCCCTTCCTCCGCAGCTTGTGTCGCATCTTCTATCTATTCACCAGCAAGGTACCTGGCGCAGAACCCAGCCGAATCCTAGAACCCAGCCGGATCCTAGAAATTTCCCATTGGCATCTGGTGACCGTATCCGGTGGTTGGGCGTCAGACGAAGCGGGGCAGGTACCGGTGCTTGGAGTTGGACCACCCGTGCGAGGCACCATGGTGCGACGGGCCGCTCGGCGCGCTGGAGAGCAACGGGTGGGTGTACTCGGTGCACTGCTCCTTCAAGCTCTTTGTGGCCGATGCGTCGTGGCAGTGCCTTGACGGGAAGTGGCTCTTCTTCTGGGGCTCTTCTTCTGGGGCGACTCTAACCACGGCCGATGTGGGTGTATCTCTGAATCAGGCTGCCAAGACCAAGGTAGAACATTTTAGCTAACATTATTCGTATGCACAGCAGCGTTGCATCAATTCTTAGCTACATAGTAATATACTCACCGATTCACCATGGTGCCTTGGAAATATATAACCTTGGTAATCCACATTTCCCTTGGCTTCTTCCAGGTAAAACTGCAAATTAGTCATGGAATACCTGTTAGAAATGTCCAAATGAGGAAATTAGATTTCATTAACAACACGAGAACTTGCCTGTATCCAGTTATGGAAGCCTGATACCTCACTCTCCCCTTGTCCCCGTCCTTTGATCTCACCAACAAACACATGCTCAAAGGCAGTAGAGCAGCTAGAGTTGCCACCTCTTCCATACAAATCAAACCATAGGGATGTCAGCATTCTCTTGAAGTCTTCGTAGTCCTGAGGCACAACCCCCTTCTGCACTAAGTACCGGTGCAAGTACTTAATTGGTGATGTTCTGGCGATCTCTTCAACAAAAGCTATTTCCTCGTGCTTATCCTGGTGGGGGTTATAGTTATCCAGAGCTACATAGAAACGTGAGTAGGTGGGTTTTCTTAGCACATCGTCGCCTAGCCAGCTGAACAAGCTTTCAGATGCCATATCACCCTTCTGATAAACTTTCTTCCCCTCTCCACAGTCGATTCTGTAGTCCTACCAGGAATGATACGGTTCATATCGAGCTCCCAAAGTCGGCTACACACTTTCGATAAGCTATTCAGCTCCTCCCTGGTGGGCTCGCAATTGAGTCCTTGGTGGATATGACCGACATCCTCAGAGTACTTTTGTTCTGATGGTGGCTTTCTGTATCCATTCCATGTTTCAGACTGCATTATGCAATATCGTGAATTCAGAGTTTAGATAGTACAAGAAAGCTTCAGAACACGCAATTATCACCATTCAACTAGAGTGTCAATTGATTTATGTGGACGTAAAAGTAACAGTCTTACAAGAAACAAATGGGGTGCAACCGTGTATCTACACCTGGTTTGGTCAGATCTGTCACCAGCAAAGCAGCAATAAAGCTCAAACTGGTGTGGTCTAACAGAACGACACAACTTCAGACTATTGATACAGTTAAAATAAAACTTCAGAGCAATTATCTTGACTTGGTTCATATTCTGGTTTCCTCATTCAAAGATGAGCAAAGAGGGAAGAGTCGACAAATGGCATCTTGAACACTAACAGATCACATTCTACAGTGGTCTCAAGGATTGAATATCCCACAGACCAAACAAGAAGGAGCGAGAAGACGATGGATGGCCCACTCCATTCCTCAAACCAAACAGGCCATTACAACATGCTTCCAAAAAATACTTGTCTTTTTCATATTCTTATTTAGAAATTAGATCATGCTGCTTTTGCATCATAAGAAAAAAATAGCCATGATTATTGGCCCCTGAAAACAACAAACCATAAGCATCATTGTGACCCATCTCACCTCAGCATCCCAGATACGGCCAGTCATCAAAGAAGTCTGATGTGTTTGGATTTGGGGTTCTGTTAGTCAAGTTGATCACTGGTTAGAAGGCGTTGGATTTTGGAAGAGTAGCAAAACAGAAAGGTATAGTGCTCGACTGGGTAAGCATGCATCTTGTGTTTACTTATCCAATTTCAGATTTTCTTTAAAACTTATAGATGAAAATCGCCTATGTTTCCTTTATTATATTTTATACCTTGTTTTGCTTTGCCCTTCAGTTTAGTCTCTTGAGAGTTCTTTGAGAATTGCAAGCTTTTGTCATTGCCATGACTATGTTTCCAGGTTAAGAAACTCCATCAAGAAAAGCAGCTAGGTATGATGGTGGACAAAGGCCTGGGTAGCAACTAGGACAAGGTTGAGTTAGTACCACCTGTCTCACTGGCCTAGAATGTTCGAGGTGATCAGGATGCTGGAAGGAGACAGGCTCACAGAGAGATGGGAGGTGTCGTAGAACGTGGACACGCCAGAGTTCGTCTCATCGGAGCTCCTACTTCAAAAGTACATGGATTTTGCAGCGGACGAATGCTCGCTTGGTGTAGAAGCCATGGAGCTCTCTGGACTAAGCTGACCATCTGATCGATCGAATCGGCCATCGCACAGGTCGCATAGGTGTCTTGCCATATCAAGCCTATATTATTGTTGTATTACATTGGACACAAAGGGAAGTGAAAAAAATCCGGTGAATTGTAGGGTGTGATCTGTCTGCCTATACTTGTGGTGGCATTCATTTGTGCAAATGATTTTGATATATTGATGTCGAGAATATATATGTTGTTTATTTCTATGTAATAGTTGCACACTATAATTTTATCAAACAACTTTTGTATTGTTGCAAGGGGCGACAAAAATCCAGTGGATTGTAGTGTGTGATTTGTCTATCTATAGCTGTGGTGGTATTCATTTGTGCAAATGATTTGTGGTATATTGATGCCGAGGATATATATGTTTGTTTTTATGTAATTGTGCGTACGTGGCAACGCACGGGCACATACCTAGTTGTAAATAATGAGAATGGAGTTGATCTCCATATTTGAGTGACTCCTATTAGCACATGTGAACACCGACATCTAAAAGTAAATAATTAACATATGACACATGACTAATTTGTGCATCATGTTGGATTTTATTCATGTGCGCATTTAATACTAATAATAATCCTATTAATGGGAACACATTATTATCCAAATTGGAATTTAGGATGAAATATACAATTTAGAATTTTGACCAAGGGAAGGATAATACTATACAAAACAAAGAAAAAAATTATATAAATGGGCAAAACCCTTCCCTACTAGTATGCTCAGCCTTTATAATTAAAATAAGTGCAAGTGCTCAATTGAATTTGAATTCAAAAATGTAGATTCAAAAATAAAAGAAAAAGAAAAGAAAGGAAAATAAAAAGAAAAGAAGAAATAAAATCTTATTGGGCCAGAGATAAGGAAATCGGCCCACTAACGCTCCACTGCGCGTCAGCCTAGCGGTTGGGTGGCGCCGACATGTGGGCCGCCCCGGTCAGCCGCTCGCCCGCGCGCCACCATGGACTGTCACGTCGGACCCACATACCTGCGATTGCTTCGCGCGCGCTAGATCGCTCTCAATCCCGATTGATGGGCTCCACTCGTTATCTGCGCACTGCATGACTCTTACACTCTCGCTACCGGGTGGACCACTCCTGTCAACTCCGTCCTCTCAACCACCTCGCGACAATCGCGGCTGAACGTGCCGCGTTGTGCGCTCTGTTCTGGACAGATGCCACCGACCCCTCCGGGGCATAAAACCCTACGCCCGGCGTCCCTCACCCCTTCTTCATCCCCCATAGTCCTCGGGTCACCTCGGAAGTTGGGTGCCGCTGCTACCGCACGGAGCCATTGCCGCAGCCGCTTGCCAAATTCGTGACCAATTGTTCGTGTGCGACTCTGGGGTCCTCGGGTTGCTCTGGGGGCCTGCCATTTTCCCAACCAATGGAGGCAACCACGCGTGGCCAGTTGAAGCACATCGGCGGTGCAGGATTTTGGCCGCGACCGCGTGTCACCGTGGTCTAGAGCCTCTGCGCTATCTTAACCAGGTAATCCTCATCCCAATATGAAATTAAGGGCCTCGCCTTGTGTTGCACCGACCAACACCCGTAATCGTGACCCTAGATGGCGGGAATTTCTCATCGGCGCTCGGCCACTATTGCTGTGTCGCGGTGTCGCCTGGATCGGGTCATAGCCACACTAATACGGGGTAACCAGCCGTGCCCCTGGTCTGTAAGGGTCTCCTAAACGATTTCTATTACTATCAGGAAAGAAATTTGGCATCGGGATGTCGGCGGGCCATGCACATCAATGGCGTCGCCGTGGGCGCGTGTCTCATCGTCGTCGCCGGTGGCAAATTGGGTAGGAGTATCTTGAGTCGTTGGATTTAGATGGGGCGGCAAGGATTAGATCTTCGAATACCCTTTCGGCTTAATCATACCGGGGCGTTGATCTAGAGATAGACGACCTTGATCGCTTACATGGTCACGGTTGATGTGGATCGCTGATCTGCGATCCAATGAACCATGGGGTGTACCGTTTCGTCGCCCTTGCATTTTGAAATGAACCACCCACGTAGGATCGGACGGCCGAAAACGCACACTTACTCATAACCTCGCCGATTTAATCATGGTCGTCCACGCGTGATCTGGCGGCTAGAAACCAAAGATACCCCTTCGGCTGAGCAATACTTACATATGAACCACTGTCCTTTTGTCATATTAAGCCGCCATCCGTATGCAGTGGAGAATAATACAGGATAAGCCCTGAAATTTTATAAAGCCACCCTTGTACTCTCTGGAATTAATGCCCTTGGTCCAAAAAAATCAGTTAAATGTAAAAATAAATAGAGAAAACTGATTTAGTATAAAAACAAATTTAAGGAGTTTAGAAAATTCATAACTTGACCATTTTAATTCCTTTATGACCCATTCCAGTTGCAATAATTTTACTTTAATATTGTTTATCACCAGGTAAATCTGTTTTATCATGAAACATAGATTAAAATTGTCCACGTAGTTTATTCCATACCAAACACTGAAAACATCGGAAATTCATAACTCCTCTGTTTTAATTTCGAATTGACTCGTTTTAGTTGTGTTAGCTTCGTATAAATATTTACTACACAGTATACCATAAATTATACCATGTCGCATACTTATATAGTTAGATATTTATTTATCCTATATCTACTAGATTAGCTCTTCTAAATCAAAACCAACCTGATCATAATTATAATTTGGTTAAAGCATGATCTCTAGTGAAGTATAATTAAAATTAAAGTTGAGTTTATTATTTATAAAATAATCTCTCATATGATTTACACTAACCAAGTTATAACACAGTTTAATGGATAAATCACATAGATCTCCCATAAATCATAACTTTATAACCGTAATTCCGATTTTGGTAGTTCTCGAACCCACGATCTCGTAGCAACGCGTAGATTATTATTATGCAATTTGTTCTTATGTTTCGTGTGATGTTAATTTTGTCTATACCATGTTTATTTGTATTGCTATGACTAGCGCGAGGTTGCGAGTCACTTGAAGATCATCCTGGTACCTAGAATCTCAAGTCCCAAGCAAGTTGTGCCCTTGACCACTTTTATTACCCAATAATGTTCTTTGTAATCATTTTATCATGCATAGGCTTAATTTTGATGGGACCCAATAGGTCACCCTACTCTTATTATCTTTATACCTTGTTTACCCCTGAAATATTTGGGTAGTTTTTGCTATTGCTCTATATATTTTTGGGCTAATATTACATTATCTTCATGTTCCGGTTATACTGTTATTTTATTTATGTTCATGTCAAGATCATTATTTTTAATTGGAACATGGAGCTTAACTTGAGAAACACGTGCCACCACAAGGGTGGAATGGGACGCCCTTGGCTGACTAATTAGGAAAGCTAGTGGAAGACTACCTTACCCGAAAGGGGCAACGACAGTAGGGGAGTAGGCATGTAGGGAGGTTATCGGGTTGATTTTGCTGTGATGACGGTCAGACAAAGGGATTCCTGCATTGCTCTTCCTAGAAACTTTAGCGGGTTTTCGGAAGCTAGTGGAACTTTGTAAAGGCCTCGTAGAGGATCCCTAGCCATTCACCTCAGAAGTGTCTAAGGGTCTAGCTAACCGTGGCGACATGACATACATGACTTGTGAGTACAGGGTACAACCTCTGCAGAGTGTGATGAGGACATCAACACCAACACGAGCACATCTACACCAGCAGCACCTTCTCCAGCCCAGGCACCATCTTCCCTAGTCCAGGCGCCACCCTTCCACCTGGGCCAGTGACTCGGGCCCGTGCAAGAGAATTGAACTACATCATGCTGTTAAAGAACGAAGGCCCGGAAGAATAGACGACCAGCCCAACTGCGGCCCATAATGGACGACCTAGGGTTGGCCGCCCCTAGGGGCTGCGCCCCCTCTCTATTTATCCAGGAGCTGCGCCTCCGTTATTTTTCGAGTTTTGTTTTACGTTAGCCTTAGCTACTCTCGAACACGCGCAAATCTACGCTGTCTTCGTGTATTCCAAACTCCACCCTCGAGTAATAGATTAGATTGCTCGCATCTTTTTCTTGTTCGTTCTTCGATTGCGCACAGGAAACGATCTTCGTGATCAGGCCGATCTCGCATCAGCAAGGTCGGTAACCACAGGGAGTTGGTTCAGCGATTGCATTGGCGCCTCGGGCTTGCTCGTCATAGTCGAATCGCAAGGGTCATCTTCCGCCAAATCGGAATTATCTCCTCTCGCCGAAAGATCGGGCACCTCAGCTACATCAATTGGTATCAGATTTTCAGGTTGATCGGTGAGTTTATCGAGTGTTTTTTTCCTACAGTCCACAAAACCACATAAAAATTCAGGTTAGACCATATCCCAGCACCCTTTTGAGCCTCACACTTTCTTTCAATAATCTGCATTGTTGAATTTGTGTGCTTTCACGTCATTTGTTGCTGGTTGCATTGTGTTCTTCTACCATTCAAACCCTAGCGCCGCCACCATCTCCCGTTTGATCACGCCACAAACCGAGTCAACATCGTTTCCTTGTTTTTCTCCTTCGGTTACGTCAAAAAAAAACAGAAAAAACAAACCGAGTCAACGGCCGTTTCCTTGTTTTTCTCCTTCGGTTACGAAAAAAACAGAAAAACAAACAAACCGAGTCAACATCGTTTCCTTGTTTTTCTCCTTCGGTTACGTAAAAAAACAGAAACAAAAACAACAAAGGAGAAAGGATACGGTTGTTTCATCCCGGTCGTTTTAAAACATAACTTGGAGGTACCTTCCTTAAACCGGGCATAACTTTTCGCTCGGGTGTCCAAAAAATCTGAAATTTTTACAGGAGCTAGTTGACACCATTCTGAGGCCGGCCAAACTCACTTACGGTCTGTTTGGGCTTCGACAAAATTGTCAAAAAAATTCAGGAAAATAAAGAAAAAAATTCATCAATGTTCTCGCACGCTTTTCGGAGAACTTCCTGATTTTCTGTAGACCACATCTGATCTCTGTTTTAGGTGAAACTTCGTGTAGCTCCTATTTTGTTGCTTCTTGTGCTGAGAAAAATATCAAAAAAATCATACAAAAAAGAAAAACAAAATCACTTGTGATTTCTACTAGTGGCCTCGCTAGTACAATATTTACGGTACTGCCATTCTGCTAGTTCCATCCGTCCTTTGCACTTGTGGCCAGCAATATAGTTTCGTGTTTTGCACTATAATTCAACTTTGCATTATTGTTTGGTCGTGCTAATCCTTGACTTGAGTGCAGCCTACCCAGAACTCCACATATTTCTACGACGAGAAGGTTTCTGTTTCTCCAGGCAATCGCTCATCCAATCTTTCACCGGTTCCACCTGTTGGTTGCAGTTCACCACTGTGGCTTGGTAAGAACGGATAAGAATTTGATAACAGCACTAGTGTGAGCGCCTTGTGAGCAGTACACCCCTGTTTTTGTTGTTGGTTTTTTTTTGGTGTTTTGGTGTTTGCGCTAACTATGGCAGGAGCACATGACACGGTGGATGCCCAGTTGCTGGAAGTAAGGGGACAAGTTGATGGACTTGCTGATGACATTAGGACGATGCATGAACGGCTTGATTCAAGTGTCACTTCGACGACCGAGCGTTTCAACCAGCTTGACCTTGCTCAAACGGCAACTCGCACCACACTCGACACCATCCTGGCACGCCTTGATGCGTTGACCACAAAGATGGAGCAGGACTACGGCGGTGACACTGAGTGGGACGATGGAGATCGCCGTGGTCGTGCATGCCGTGTGGTTCGTCATCCCCCTAATGACTTATTTTCTAAGATTAAATTTAAAATTCCACCTTTTAATGGCAAATATGATCCTGCTGCATATCTTTATTGGGAGTTAGAGGTTGAACAAAAATTTTCATGCCATGATATTGCTGCACATTCTCAGGTTAAAGCTGCTATTAGTGAATTTACTGATTTTGCTTTAATTTGGTGGCGTGAGTTTAAAATAAAACATCCCACTACCATTCCAACCACTTGGGATCAGTTGAAAGCTGCGATGCGACATCGATTTGTGCCTTCGTATTATGCTCGTGATTTGCTTAATAAAATGCAGCGTTTTCAGCAAGGTTCTCAATCTGTTGAGGACTATTTCCAGGAGTTACAAAAAGGTATGATTCGTTGTGGGATATTGGAGGACAACGACGCTGCTATGGCACGTTTTCGTGGTGGTTTAAACCGCGAAATCCAAGATATACTTGATTATAAGGAATATTATGGTATGACTACTTTATTTGAATATGCTTGCAAAGCTGAACATGAAGTGCTGGGACACCGCTCGAAGCCATATTCTCACCCTTTTGCAGGACGAAGCTCGACATCCACCTCAGCACCAGTTCCCCTTGCGCCATCCACGTCCACCACTACTCCACGCGAGAAGACGACCAAACCAGCCAGCACTGCCCCACCCACAGGTCGTACACGGGATATTCAGTGTCATCGCTGTAAAGGATTTGGCCATGTGATTCGGGACTGCCCAATCAAGCGCACTTTGCTCATTCGTGACGATGGTGAGTACTCTTCCGCTAGTGATTCTGAAGAAACTAAACATGCACTACTTGCCACTGACCATGCAGCTAAGGCGGAGGTACATGTCAACCCGGGCGACGCTGATAGGTATGAAAGTCTTGTTGTGCAGCGTGTTCTCAGTACACAGGTCGCTTTGCCCGAGAAGAATCAGCGACACACTCTGTTCCATACAAAGGGTGTTGTGCAGGAGCGGTCAATTCGCATCATTATCGATAGCGGCAGTTGCAACAATTTGGCGAGTACCATGCTGGTCGAAAAGTTATCGTTACCCACTCGTAAGCATCCAAACCCATATCACATTCAATGGCTTAATGATGGTGGTAAAATAAAAATCACACGTTCCGTGCGCGTTCCTTTCTCCATGGGTGCTTATTCTGATTTTGTTGATTGTGATGTTATTCCCATGGAAGCATGCTCTTTGTTACTTGGTCGACCTTGGCAATATGATACTGATAGCTTGCATCATGGTCGTTCGAATCATTATTCTTTCATTTTTAAGGGTCAGAAAATAATTATACATCCAATGACACCTGAACAAATTGTTAAAGATGATCTTGCCCGAGCTGCTATAACTGCTAAACAACTTGATCCATCGCCCTCTGTTCCTTCTGAAATCAAGTTGAAGGCTCCTGTTTTACTTGCTACACGTGCTGATTTTGATGATCTACACGGTGCTCATTTGCCATGCTATGCACTTATATGCTCTAGTGTCCTAATTTCACTTGATGATGCACCATCTTTGGCTATTCCCCCTATGGTTGCTAACCTTTTGCAGGAGTACGCTGATGTCTTTCCCAAAGACTTACCACCGGGTCTCCCACCACTGCGTGGCATTGAGCACCAGATCGACCTCATTCCCGGCGCATAGCTTCCGAACCGCACACCGTACCGTACAAATCCGGATGAGACGAAGGAGATTAAGCGCCAGGTACATGCATTGCTTGACAAGGAATACATTCGTGAGTCTCTTAGCCCTTGCTCTATTCCTGTGTTACTTGTTCCCAAGAAAGATGGGTCATGGCGTATGTGTGTAGACTGTCGTGCTATTAATAACATCACTATTCGTTATCGATATCCTATACCACGCCTTGATGATATGCTAGATGAGCTTAGTGGTGCCATTATTTTCACTAAGATTGATTTGCGTAGTGGTTACCTCCAGATTAGAATGAAACTGGGTGATGAATGGAAAACGGCTTTTAAAACGAAATTTGGTTTATATGAATGGTTGGTTATGCCGTTTGGATTGACTAATGCTCCCAGCACTTTTATGCGAGTGATGAATGAAGTTCTAAGGCCCTTCATAGGATTGTTTGTGGTTGTTTATTTTGATGATATCCTTATTTACAGCAAATCTAAGAAAGAGCATTTGGAACATTTAAGTGCTGTTTTTGATGCATTGCGTGCTGCCCAGTTATTTGCTAACATGGAAAAATGCATCTTTTGTACACGACATGTCTCGTTTCTTGGTTATGTTGTTACTCCACAGGGCATTGAGGTGGATAGCAGCAAGATTGCTGCCATTCGGGAGTGGCCTACACCGACGATGGTCACACAAATTCGGAGCTTTCTTGGACTTGCCGGTTTCTACCGCAGATTTGTTCGTGATTTTAGCTCCATTGCAGCGCCTCTACATGAGCTTACAAAGAAAGATGTGCCATTTGCTTGGAGTGATTCACAGGAGGAAGCGTTCAGCACTTTGAAAGATAAGTTAACCCAAGCTCCCCTATTGCAATTGCCTGATTTTAATAAAGTGTTTGAGCTTGAATGCGATGCTAGAGGTATTGGGCTAGGTGCTGTTTTGTTACAAGAAGGAAAACCAGTTGCTTATTTTAGTGAAAAATTAAGCGGTGCTAGTCTGAAATATTCTACTTATGATAAGGAGCTTTACGCTTTAGTGCGCACTTTGCATACATGGCAGCACTATCTTTGGCATCATGAGTTCATAATCCATTCTGATCATGAGGCTTTAAAACATATTCGTACCCAAACAAATCTGAACCGTCGTCATGCTAAATGGGTAGAATTCATTGAGTCCTTTCCTTACATTATTAAACACAAGAATGGGAAGGACAATGTTATTGCTGATGCTTTGTCTCGTCGCTATACCATGCTGTCACAGTTAGATTTTAAAATCTTTGGTTTGCACACTGTGAAAGATCAATATGTTGATGATGCTGATTTTAAAGATGCTTTTGGCCATTGTATTAATGGGAAACCATGGGGCAAATTTCACATACAGGATGGGTTCCTGTTTCGCACTAACAAGATGTGTGTTCCAGCTAGCTCGGTTCATCTTTTGTTGTTACAGGAAGCCCATGGAGGTGGTCTCATGGGGCACTTTGGCGTCTACAAGACACATGAGGTGTTGGCTGCCCACTTCTTTTGGCCTCGGATGCGCGCTGATGTTGAGCGCCTTGTTGCACGCTGCACTACTTGTCAGAAAGCTAAGTCACGGTTGAACAACCATGGTTTGTATATGCCTTTGCCTGTTCCTACTTCCCCTTGGATTGATATTTCGATGGATTTTGTTTTGGGATTGCCTAGAACTAAGAAGGGGAGGGATAGCATTTTTGTGGTTGTTGATCGATTCTCTAAAATGCCTCATTTCATACCTTGTCATAAGACTGATGATGCTAGCAATGTTGCTGAATTGTTTTTTAGAGAGAT
Source organism: Zea luxurians (assembly GCA_029449295.1). Lineage (NCBI taxonomy): Eukaryota > Viridiplantae > Streptophyta > Magnoliopsida > Poales > Poaceae > Zea > Zea luxurians. The sequence goes on along the minus strand of JAOPSE010000005.1, from coordinate 1,408,689 downwards.
TATTCGTTTGCACGGTATTCCCAATACAATAGTCTCGGATCGTGATGCTAAGTTTCTGAGTCATTTTTGGAGATCTCTGTGGAATAAATTGGGAACTAAATTGCTGTTTAGCACCACTTGTCACCCTCAGACTGATGGTCAAACTGAGGTAGTTAATCGAACTTTGTCTACCATGCTTAGGGCTGTTTTAGACAAAAATTTGAAACGTTGGGAGGATTGCTTGCCTCATGTTGAGTTTGCTTATAATCATGCAACACATTCTTCTACAAAGATGTGCCCTTTTCAAATTGTTTATGGTTACATTCCTAGGGCGCCTATTGCTTTGTTTTCGCTTGATGTTGCGGACGCCCCACACATAGATGCTCTTGCACATGTTGAACAAATGATCAATCTCCATGAACAAACTCAACAAAACATTGCTGCTGCTAATGCTAAATATCAGATTATTGGTAGTAAAGGCCGAAAACTAGTTACTTTTGAACCTGGTGATATGGTTTGGTTGCATTTGAGAAAGGATCATTTTCCTACTTTGCGCCGTTCTAAATTGATGCCTCGTGCTGCTGGTCCTTTTAAGATACTAACCAAGATTAATGATAATGCTTATATCCTTGACCTGCCTGCGGAGTTTGGTGTTTCCACTAGTTTTAATGTTGCAGATTTGAAACCGTATGCGGGAGAAGATGAGGAGTTGCCATCGAGGACGACTTCAGTTCAAGAAGGGGAGGATGATGAGGACATCAACACCAACACGAGCACATCTACACCAGCAGCACCTTCTACAGCCCAGGCACCATCTTCCCTAGTCCAGGCGCCACCCCTTCCACCTGGGCTAGTGACTCGGGCCCGTGCAAGAGAATTGAACTACATCATGTTGTTAAAGAACGAAGGCCCGGAAGAATAGACGACCAGCCCAACTGCGGCCCATAATGGACGACCTAGGGTTGGCCGCCCCTAGGGGCTGCGCCCCCTCTCTATTTATCCAGGAGCTGCGCCTCCTTTATTTTTCGAGTTTTGTTTTACGTTAGCCTTAGCTACTCTCGAACACGTGCAAATCTGCGCTGTCTTCGTGTATTCAGAACTCCACCCTCGAGTAATAGATTAGATTGCTCGCATCTTTTTCTTGTTCGTTCTTCGATTGCGCATAGGAAACGATCTTCGTGATCAGGCCGATCTCGCATCAGCAAGGTCGGTAACCACAGGGAGTTGGTTCAGCGATTGCATTGGCGCCTCGGGCTTGCTCGTCGTAGTCGGATCGCAAGGGTCATCTTCCGCCAAATCGGAATTATCTCCTCTCGCCGAAAGATCGGGCACCTCAGCTACATCAGAGTGTAAAACTGGTATACTAGCCGTGCTCGTGGTCATGAGCAGCTCAGGACTCTCGCAGGATTAAATTATGGAACTAAATTCAATTTGACATTTGCATTGCATGGGATTTCTTATTAATTCTGTTCTATTATTACTCTGGTTTGGTATCTACTTACACTTAGTAACTGCTAATAAAATTTTGACCAACTTTAAAAGCAATGCTCAGCTTTAACCATTTTCTTTGGTAAGCCTTACACTTCACATGATCTCCCACCTTTGGCGAGTTCATGCACATTATTCCCCACAACTTGTTGAGCTATGAACGTATGTGAGCTCACCCTTGCTGTCTCACACCCCCACAGGTCAAGAACAGGTACCACAGGATGAGGCGCATGGAGGATGCTGCGATGTGTTCGTGAGAGGTCTAGGCCATCGGCTCCCAGTCTACTTTGGGTTGCTGGATCCTTGTCTCATTACGATGTAATTATTTATTTATTTTGTATAGAACTCCTATTATATAGTAAAGATGTGGCATTCGTTTCTATACCATGATTCATGATATGTGTGAGACTTGGTCCCAGCACACCTGGTGATTGTGTGCACGCCCGGGTCCCTAAAACCCGGATAAGACAATAGATCTGGTTCTATCTCTATATTTGGCTCGGTTATGACTTCCGTTGGTAACCGAATACACTTCTTCAGTTGGGACACATGGAACACATTGTGTATGGCAGACATTTTCAGTGGTAACTCCAACTTGTATGCCACAGGTCCACATGCCTCTATGATCTCGTAAGGTCCAATGTAGCGAGGGGCTAGCTTGCCTTTGATCCCAAATCTTTGCACTCCTTTTGTGGCTGATACTTTTAGATACGCGTGATCTCCCACTTCAAAATGTAGGGGTTTCCTTCTTTTGTCGTGATAACTCTTTTGCCTGGCCTGAGCAGCCTCTAGGTTCTTCCTGGTTATCTTGACTTTTCTTTTGGCTTCCAACACTAGGTCGTGTCCAAAAATTTTTCTCTCCCCTGGTTGTGACCAGTTTAAGGGTGTTCGACACCTCCTTCCACATAGGTCCTCAAAGGGTGCCATCTTCAGGCTAGATTGATAGCTGTTGTTGTAGGCAAGTTCTGCCAAGGAGAGACACTTGTCCCAATTCTTGCCATAGTCGATTGCATAAGCTCTCAGCATATCATCAAGGATCTGATTTACCCTTTCTGTTTGACCATCGGTTTGTGGGTGGTACGTCGAACTTCTTACCAGCTTGGTTCCCAAGGACTCTTGCAATGGTTCCTAAAATCTGGCTACGAATTGAGCTCCATGGTCAGAGATGATTGTCTGGGTAATCTATGCAAACACACAATTTGGTCAATATACAATACCACATACTTTTGCGCCTTATCTGTGGTGTGCACTGGAAGAAAATGGGCCACTTTCGTTAATCGGTCCACAATAACCCAGATTGAATCGTGATGTCGAGAGGTGTTGGGTAGACCCACAATAAAATCCATGATGATGTCATCCCATTTCCATGAAGGTATCAATAGGGGTTGCAAGGCACCGGCCGACTTTAGGTGACTTGCCTTTATCCTCTAACATGTATCACATTCGGACACATACTTGGCTATTTACCTCTTCATCCTTGTCCACCAATATAGGGGTTTTAGGTCATGGTACATCTTGGTTGTCACACCCGGATTTAAGGAACAAAGCAGGGTGCATCTCATATATGTGCCAGAGAAGACAACACATATAATAACAGAGTGCATAGAGATAAATGTCATAATTATCATAAATGTACTTATTACATAGCGGAAGTCTTACAAAAATAAATGATAAAATAAAGCGAACTAAATATTATTCCCTGGCGCCACAAAGCTGACTAGGAGACGCTACCTAGATCAAGTTGAAAGCCTCGGTGTTAGGCGACTCCTCTTCGACCACCTGTTCTTCTCCTGTGGGGGGTGTGAGATAGCAAGGGTGAGCTCACATATGTTCATAGCTCAACAAGTCGTGGGGAATAATGTGCATGAACTCACCAAAGGTGGGAGTTCATGTGAAGTGTAAGGCTGATCAATAAAATAAAGGCTGAAGCTGAGCATTGCTTTTATAAGTTGGTCAAAATTTTATTAGCAGTTACTAAGTGTAAGTAAATACCAAACCTTAGTAATAATAAGTAAAACTAATAATAAAATAATCCCAAATGCGATGCAAGTGACAAATTGAGTTTTAATTTCATAGATTAATCATGTGAGGGTCCGAGCTGCTCATGACCATGAGCATGGCTAGTATACCAGTTTTACACTCTGCAGAGGTTGTGCATCTTTACACACAAGTCATGTTACCCATCTGCCAAGAGACGGCCAATCCCATACACCTCTACCGAGGAGGCGAGGCAGGGTAACACTACGAGGCCTTTACAAAGTTCCACTTGCTTCAGAAAACCCGCTACAGTTTCTAGGAAGCTCCAATGCAGGGATCCCTTGCCTTACCGCCATCGCATAAAAATCAACCCAAGGACCTCCCTACACTGACCACTCCCCCACTGCCCTTGCCCCTTTCGGGTAAGGTTGTCATCCACTAGCTTTCCTAGTTAATCAGCCAAGGGCATCCCGTACTACCCTTGTGGTAGCACTGTTTTCCCGGGTGGTTGCTCCATGTTCCCATTAACATAATGATCTTATCATGAACATAAATAACATAACAGAATAATAGGAACATGGATATAATGAAATATTAACCCAAAAACCGTGTAAGCAATAGCAAAACTACCTAATGATTCAGGGGTAAACAAGGTAAAAAGATAAACAGTCTAGGGTGACCTATTGGGTCCCATCAAAATTAAACCTATGCATGAATAAGTGATAATATAGAACATTATTGGGTAACGAAAGTGGTCAAGGGCACAACTTGCCTTCAATGAGCTCCTGCAGCAACTTCTATCTGCTGAACCTTAGGATCCACAATAGCTTGCTCGTCTACTCGCATCAACACAATACATACATAGTATAGCAAAAATTAACATCACACCAAACATGTAAATAAAATACACAATAAAACTCTACACATTAAAATAAGAACCTAGGAATAGGACTCATTAATTTTGGAGTTATAGATTTTAAGATATGAATTTCCAAAGGTTTTATGTGCTTGAAATAGAATTAAATGAGAAATTACTTTTCTTACTGTTTTCATGCCAAAACAGAGACTCAAGGTGATAAACAATAATATTACAAAATTTTAGAAATTGGAATTAATCAATTTGGAGCTCGTATGAATTTTCTATGAATTAAATAAGTTCTAGGAATTGTTTTTGGATTAAAAATGCATTTACTATTTCATTTATTCATTTTAAATAGGCTCTGGACTGGGCCTCATTTACCAGGAAAGATAGGGGCCTCGGGGTAAAACTTCCTAGACTCGAGGAACAGTCGTACATGGACGGTGGGTTGATTTAAATAAAGAACAGGGACTCTTTTGCGAAACATACAGGCCGAAGGGGTATCTTCCAATCTGAGCAGTCTGATCTGCTTTCTATGACCTAGATTAGATCCACATTACATTGAATTGGTACGCGACGATATCCACAGGATCTAGATCCTACGCCCACGATTTAATGAAGCCCAGATCTAATCTGCATCGCTCGTTACTTCATCGACGGTTCAGATCTAAAACTCAAAGGGGTACCCGAGGTCTAATCGTGGCTGCACACCTTTGGATCAATGGCAATCACCTCGTCTTCCTCCCTACGTTGGGCGCAGAGTAGCACAGGCCTCCACCGCGGTGGCGATTTCGCGGTGAGTGCGCGCCCACGCCCACAGGAACCATTCCCAAATTTTATAGCATCGACACAATGTGAAGACTATGGTGAGCTCATGGATGGGTGACATACCGGCCTTGACGCCGTAGAAGTACCCGGTCATGGGGCGAAGTTGCCCGCGGCGGAAACCGATCAACGGTGAGGAATTGCCTTCGGTTCTGCGGCTTCACCTCCCAATTGCGGTTACGCACCGCTACCCTGGATGATGACGATCCTCCTCGGCCCTTCACCTAGGATAGACACCTCGCAGCGACGGGAATCACCCACGGCAGCCCAAATCACACACAAACTCCTCTCTCCCTCACCTCGTAGCGGTCCTTCTGGTGGAACACGGGACGACGGAAACAATGGTCTTCCCAAGCAGCTAGGTCCTTAAGTAAGGCGAGAGGAAAGAGGGGTGGAGGAAGAAATGGACCCGCCTGAGCTCCACATCACCGGCATATGCGCGGGTTAGTTGAGGTGGTGCAGGCTGACAGGTAGGCCCCAGATGTAAGTGCCCCTACGTGGTGGTGACGGAATCGTGGGCCCCAGCAGTCGGCGCAGGAGCGTGGTGCGTGGCGCATGACACACGATTGACAAGTGGGGTACCCCAGTCAGAGCGAGGACACCAGGCGCGCATGAGACTGGAGATATGGGCCTGCCTATCGGTGATCCCTTCACCTGGTTCGGCCGCGCAGAGAAGGTGGTGGAGTGGGCTAAAAAGGAGGGAGTCGGCCCAAGTATGGTTTTTACCCTTTTTTCTTTTTTTTCTTTTTTTCTTTATTTCCAATTTCAATTTGAATTCAAATGTTGTTGTGAAGTTCATGCTTAAGTGAATTGCTCAAATTCAAGCACCATTATGAACATGTGCATTTATTTATTTATATATCTTTTCCTTATATTTATATAGTATTTCTCTCTTCCCTCTCTAATTTTAACCCTAATTTCAAATTGGGGATAATTCCACATTCCACGTCATTCTTTTATTTCTACTCATTCTTTTAATTCCACATTCCAAGTGAATTGCTCAAATTCAAGCACCATTATGAACATGTGTTATTTGAATGCACAAGCAAACAAAAATTTCCAACATGATGCATAGCTTATTGATGTGCCATTATTTATTTGTTTGCTTTAAATATGGTTATTCTCATGATATAATGAGTAGATGGCCACACATGTAACAAGATCGACGCTTTTATAATTTGGGCATTACAAATCCTACCCTCTTACAAAGAATCTCGTCCTCGAGATTTAGGAAGGACTAGGGAAAAGATGGGCAAAATCTATGTGAAGCTCTTCTTCTCTCTCCCAAGTAGCTTCATCTTCTCCATGGTGACTCCATTGTACTTTGCACATATTTATCACCTTATTTCTTGTGACACGAGTCAGTGTATCAAGAATCTTGATAGGGTACTCAGCATAAGTCAGATCCTCTTGAACACTAAGATCCTCCATTAGCAGCTGCTCTTCAGGTACCCTGAGACATTTCTTCAGCTGAGATACATGGAATACATTATGCACATCAGATAGATTATTAGGTAGCTCGAGTTCATAGGCCATCTCTCCAACTCGCTTAAAAACTCTGAATGGTCCAACAAAACGAGGGGACAATTTGCCCTTGACTTTAAATCTCCTCATTCCACGAAGTGGTGACACCTCGAGGTACACATGATCACCTTCCTCAAACTCCAGTGGTCTTCTTCTATTATCAGCGTAGCTCTTTTGCCTGGTCTGAGCTACCCTCAAGTTCTCCCTGATTATACATACTTGTTCTTCTGCCTCTTGAATAAGTTCAGGTCCAAAGAACTGTCTTCCTCCAATCTGGTCCTAATATAGAGGAGTCCTGCACTTCCTGCCATATAGAGCCTCGAACAGTGACATCTTCAGACTGGCCTGGTAACTATTATTATATGAGAACTCAGCATAAGGTAGACTCTTGTCCCAACTACTACCATGCTGAAGGGCACAAGCTCTCAACACGTGCTCCAATACTTGATTAGTCCTTTCAGTCTGTCCATTAGTCTGAGGATGGTAGGCCAAACTAAAATTCAACTTCATATCCATATTCTCATGAAAACTTTTCCAAAATCTGGAGGTAAACTGTGATCCTCTATCCGAAACGATCTTCTTCGGTACACCGTGTAGAGACACAATCCAAGCCATATATACTCTGCCAATTGAGATCCCTTATAAGTAGTCTTGACCGGAATGAAATGAGCCACTTTGGTTAGTCTATCCACAATAACCCATATAGAATCATATCCTTTTGAGGTGCGAGGCAATCCAGTAATGAAGTCCATACCAATCTCTTCCCACTTCCACTCGGGTATCTTTAGTGGATGCAGTAGTCCAGTTGGCCTCTAGTGTTCAGCCTTAACTCTTTGACACACATCGCACATAGCCACATGTGCAGCCACATCTCTCTTCAATCCATACCACCAGTATTTCTGCTTCAAATCCTGATACATCTTGGTACTCCCAGGATGAATAGAATAATCTGAGTCATGGGCTTCCTTTAGTATAGTCTCACGAAGGTTATCAATCTCAGGAACACATATCCTGTTCTTGAACCATACGGTGCCTTGCTCATCCTCCATGAATTCCGGACATCTACCTTCAGTAATAAGATCCTTGATCTCTTGTATCCTAGCATCGCCAGTCTGTCCTTTGCGGATTTCTTGCTCCAAGGTAGGTTCCACATCAATAGTAACTCCTTCAATGTGAGTAACTATCCCCAAGTTAAGTCTCCTGAAATCCTCAACAATCTCATCGGGTAGCTGGGCAACAATAGCTGAATGAAGGTGCTCCTTTCGACTCAAGGCATCTGCAACCAAATTTGCCTTGCCCGAGTGATAGTGAATTTCCAAATCATAACCCTTAATAAGCTCCAACCATCGGCGTTGCCTAAGATTGAGATCCTTCTAAGTGAATATGTACTACAAACTCTTATGATCCGTGTACACTTGGCACCTGGTTCCCATGATATAATGCCTCCATATCTTTAGCGCATGCACTACGGCTGCCAGTTCTAAGTCTTGAGTGGGGTAGTTCAACTCATGTTTCCGCAACTGACGAGACGCGTAGGCAATCACATGTCCTTCTTGCATAAGTACACATCCCATGCCTTGGTCGCATGCATCACAATATATGTCAAGTCCCTTCTGTAGATCTGGCATAACCAATACTAGGGGTGACATCAATCTCAACTTCAGTTGGCTAAAACTATCTTGGCACTTCTCGTCCCACTTAAACTCTCTTCCCTTCTCCAGAAGTGAGGTCAAAGGCTTAGCAATCTTAGAAAATCCTTCAATGAATCTCCAATAATATCTTGCAAGTCCCAAGAAACTCCAAACCTCAGTAACTATAGTGGGTATGCTCCACGCCACTATCTCCTTGACTTTAGCAGGATCCACTTATATCCCCCCATTAGAAATGATATGTCCAAGGAATGGCACCTCGTCAATCTAGAACTCGCATTTGCTATACTTGGCGTAGAGTTGATTATCTCATAGCTTCTGTAGCACCAATCTCAGATGTTCCTCATGATCACTGTAACTCTTGGAATAAATAAGAATATCATCGATGAAAACCATGATGAATTTGTCCAGATCATGAACACCTTATTCTTCATATTCATAAAATAGGCTGGTGCACTAGTTAGTCCAAATGACATAACTGTGAACTCATATAAACCATATCGGGTTGAGAAAGTTGTCTTGGAAATATCTGATGGCCTAATCTTCACTTCGTGATAACCCGATCGGAGATCAATCTTCGAGAATACCCTAGCACCTCTCATCTGGTCAAATAAATCCTCAATGTAGGGTAATGGGTACTTGTTCTTCACGGTAACATCATTAAAGGACCTATAATTCACACACATCCGCTGTGATCCGTCCTTCTTTTGTACAAACAGAACCGGCGCTCCCCAAGGTGAAGAACTCGGTCGAATGTACCCAGCCTCTTGCAATTCCGTTAACTACTTCTTAAGTTCTTTTAACTCTTCTATAGACATCATGTATGGCCGTTTAGAAGTAGGAGTAGTCCCAAGTAAGAGATCAATGACAAACTCAACTTCCCTATCTGGTGGCATCCCTGGTAACTCCTCTGGAAAGACATCCAGAAAATCCTTAACCACACGGATGTTGTCACCAACAAACTTCCCATCTACTAAGAATGTCGCTAGTCTGGTGGCGATAGTTACTGCAATTCCAACTTCAAATCTTTCTCCTTTGGAACTGGTGAGTTCTATGGTTCCTTTAGCACAGTGTATAAACTGCCTTTGCCTTTCTTAACCATGACATACCAAGGATCACGTCTATACTGCTCTATTCTAACACTATAGGGGTAGCCCATCTGGGTTAGAAACACAGGGTAAGAAAGGAAGGATTGTAGACAAGACAGTAATTACGAAGCATGTTACTTTGGGGGATTTATTAGCTATGTGTGTCACCTACTAAAGCTAACGTATTACCTTATGGTGGTACATGCTAAAATGTCTGTCTATACTATTTCAATCAATCAAAGAAGCAAATCAGGCATTGATCATCAAAACAATCAACCAACATTTTTTTTAAAATATAGAAAATAGTAATAATTTTGTCTTAGGCCTCCTATCTCTTAAAAAGGTCATAAATGTATGATTCCAAAGTGTGTAACCATCTTGTCTCATAGTAGAGAAGGTAAGAATAATCAGAGTAGAATAGTAGAAGGTGAGACAGGATCAAGATAAGTATAGAAAGAATCAGAGTGAGATAAGTATAGAATGAATCAGAGTAAGGTAAGTAGGTAAGGGTTTTGTCCATTTCTATCTTGGTTTCGTCCTACAGTCAACATTTTGTCTGATACCACTTCCGTCACACCCGGATTTAATGAACAAAGCCGAGTGCATCTGTAACACCGTAAATCTTGTCTTTGGGGATTTAGAGAGAAGAAAAAAATATATAAAATGCGAGAATTGATAAACCATAATCATATGACTTGACTTACTGTTTGAATAAACTATAAAGTTAGAAATGCTTCCAAAATCCAAGTTAAAGTGATTCTTTATATTAAACATTGCTTTTTAAAAAAATGAAATCTTTAATCAATGTTTATTTGGATTAAACTCCTAACTTTAAGATTATTTTTTGTGTTGCATAACTAAAACATTTACCTAAATAAAACAAGGAATAAGTAGTAAAAATATATTCATAAATATATATTGCATATAATGTTGGGATTAATTGTTTGTTTCATTTATATTTGAAGTGCTAAACTCAAATAAGAATTCAAATTTGAGTTCAAAGTGAAAATAAAAAAAACCTACGCTTGGGCCGATTTTCTCCTCGGCCCAGGATTCCTCCGTGTCTGCCACACCGCGTTCACCCCGTGCGGCCCATCTCCCCTGGCGTGCGTGCTCCTCAGCCTTGCCTTGCTCCATCGCCTCGTGGATGACTGGTGGGCCTCGCTCACCCAAACCCTCACTATCACTAATGTGTGGGACCAATCGGTCGGATGCTTCTTCCAGCCTGAAACAGAATCGCGCAGAAGCTGGTACCGAAGGTCGCGGCGGGGCTCCGTGATCTGCGCTGGCTGATGTGGTTACGAGTCTTCATGATTCTTAAGCAAGGGCTCTAACCGCCCCTATATAAATCCATGTGCCGCACCTTCGAGCCACCATTGCCATGGGCAAACAGCGTACTGGGGGGTACCGCCGCAGTGGTTCTGCTCGCCGTCGCCATGGTAGAGAAATCCGCCGTCGTTGGCGTGCGCGTACTCCGACGGCATGACCCCTACGGCAACTAGAAGTGCTCCCTGTGGCGCCTGGGGGATGGCCGAGATCTCTGTGGGTGGCTTTGACGGTGGGAGATCACAGAACTGCTCGCCGGAGTACCTACTCTACCGCGGGATCCGCCGCCACCATTGAGCTCGGTTGTGGGTTGCCGCCATGGACTAGAGTACGGGTTGGTTGGCCACCGTTCACCCACCATTCCTAGGTGCATCCGGCGCTGGTAATAGTAATCCAAAGATCCAGGCGCCGTGATGGAGAGAGATAATGTGCGCTTGTGCGGATCCTCAACGAGCATGACATGGTTGGCCTCGGTTCGTTGATCGACGGGAGAAGACTTTGCCGTGGAGTCAACGATCGGCTGGGGGCTCTGGCGCAGGTGCTGCTCGGACTCCTGGCCGGCAGACACCGTCGCGGGCTGGGAACAGCCATAACGCAGTTGCCTGATGCCTCGTGTGAAGAAGATGGTGGAGGACTGTTGGATCCGCGATGAAGGATTGAGGTAAGAGGGGTTGTATCGGCCGTAGATTGAAAATCTAAAGGCTAGAACGGTTTAATGCAAGGGAGAGATTTTGGACTGTGGATCTTGGATCCTATGGTGCCTGCTGTGTGTCGCTTCACGATCTATTCTGAGCCTTTGGATCGGTATCGGATGGCTGGCGATCGAAGATACCCCTTCGTCGTGGCCTAATTGCTAAAGAGCCCTCTGGTTTTTGAAAAATAAACCCGCCGTCCACCGCGGGTTAAAGCTGTGTCTGGGAAAATTTATATCTTAGCCCCTAACCTTTCTAGAATTTGGCGCCCGGTCCAGTGAACCAAGAAAATAGTAAAAATAATATAGTAAATACTTTTTAGTACATAAATAATCCTAGAAACTCAATAAATTCATAGAAAATTCATTTTAAATTCTTTTTGGTCCATTCTTGTGGCATTAATTTTGTATTAATATATTCTACCAACCAGTAACACAGTTTAGCCATGAAACTTGAATTAAAATTGTTCATTAGGATTTATCTATTCTAAGCACTAAATAATTTCGTAAATTCGTAACTTAATAACCGTAGCTCCGAATTTAGTGGTTCTTGTTTCTCCGATCTCGTTACGACGCGTAGATCATTATTATTCAGTTTGTACTTATGTTTGATGTAATGTTAATTTTGCCTATGCCATGTTTGTTTGTATTGCTATGACTAGCAGTGAGGACACGTGTCATATGAAGATCATCATGGTACCTGGAACCTCAAGTCCCAGGCAAGTTGTGCCCTTGATCACTTATTTTTACCCACTCATTTTCTAATTAATCATAATGATCTACATAGGTTAATTTTGATGGGACCCAATAGGTTACCCTAGTTTAATTATCTTTATACCTTGTTTACCACTGAACTTTTTGGGTAGTACTTGCTAGTGCTTTATGTGGTTTTGGGTATGAAGATACATTATTCATGATCACACTTTTATTATCTATTTATTATTACTGTTCATGATAAGATCATTATGTTAATTGGAACATGGAGCGACCACCCGGGAAAACAGTGCTACCACAAGGGTTTAATGGGACGCCCTTGGCTGGTTAATTAGGAAAGCTAGTGGAAGACTACCTTACCCGAAAGGGGCAAGGGCAGTAGGGGAGTGGTCAGTGTAGGGAGGTCCTTGGGATGATTTTGCTGCGATGGCGATCATGCGAGGGATCCCTGCATTGGAGCTTCCTATAAACTGTAGCGGGTTTTCTGAAGCTAGTGGAACTTTGTAAAGGCCTCGTTGTGTTACCCTGCCTCGCCTCCTCGGTAGAGGTGTATGGGAAGTCACGATCCCTTGGCAGATGGGTAACATGACTTGTGGGTAAAGATGCGCAACCTCTGCAGAGTGTAAAACTGGTATACTAACCGTGCTCACAGTCATGAGCAGCTCGGACCCTCACATGATTAATCTATGGAACTAAATTCAATTTGTCATATGCATTGCATCGCAGGTGATATTATTACTTTTCTTAATTGGGTTGGTATTTACTTATACTTAGTAACTGCTAATAAAATTTTGACCAACTTTAAAAGCAATGCTCAGCTCTAACCATCATCTTTGGTAAGCCTTATACTTCACGTGAGCTCCCACCTTTGGCGAGTTCATGCACATTATTCCCCACAACTTGTTGAGCGATGAACGTATGTGAGCTCACTCTTGCTGTCTCACACCCCCATAGGTCAAGAACAGGTACTACAGGATGAGGCGCATGGAGGATGTTGTGATATGTTCGTGAGAGATCTAGGTCGTCGTCTCCCAGTCAACTTTGGGTTGCTGGACCGTTGTCTCCTTATAATGTAATTACTTATTTATTTTGTATAGAACTCCTATTATATAGTAAAGATGTGACATTCGATCATGTGCCATGATTGATCATATGTGTGAGACTTGGTCCCAGCACACCTGGTGATTATGTTCGCGCCCGGGTCTTGGTGCCCCGAAACCCGGGTGTGATAGAAGTGGTATAAGAGGAATGTTGACTGTAGGACGAAACCTAGATAGAACTGGACAACCAATACTTAGTTACCTTACTCTGATTCTTTTCTAAACTCATCTTATTCTTTTCTCATCTATTTCCGCTTTACTCTGATTATTCTTACCTTTTCACTTCTAAAGACAAAAGTGGATTTCACGCTTTGAAATCCTATGCCTAAAGTGACCTTTAGGAATAGGAGACCAAATCTTAGGAACAAAAACAAAACTATTTTTTATAGGTATTTATACGCTTGAGTGTTTGTTCTTATGAAACTTGTCTGATTTGGATCTTTGATTGAGTGTGATGAGTTGTGGAGTAATCTCCACAATTACATCTGCATATAGGCATAAAGATAAATAAATAAAATTCATAAGATAACTAAACAACCTAAATTATCCTTCATTAAAATGTATCTATTTTAAATAGATCCTTCTTAACTTAAAGGATTCCATCCTATCCTAACAGGTTCATCTTATAAAAAATATCTTATTCTCATAATTGGTTTATGAGATAAAGTAGACCAACTAAGAATACCCACATTAAAATATAACAAGCCTAATAGCTTCATCTTATCCTAAAAGATACCCTCTCACCTTAATAAATTAATCTTATCTTGAAAAGATGTTATCTTATCCTAATAGATCTAACTGACCTCATATCTTAACCGATATAATCTAGATCCCATCTAGTCTAATATTATCCAATCTAAAGTGAGTTATTAACAGGATAGTTAATCTGGTGATATGGGTTAGACACTGCTTCAACAAACATAACCTAACCTAAATTAATGTCATATACCAACTTGTCCATAAACAACAATATAACCTACATCACAGGCTGCCTAGTCCATTTGTTCGAAAAGCAAAATACAACTCTATTCAAACCTACCTACCTCGTGTACCTCGACTATCCTAACTATATGTCCTTAACTCGGATGGAAACTCCAAGAAGAAAGACCAAAGAAGACCAACCACGTCAAAGAAGGATAAGCATCAACTCAAGCCTTCAAAGATCAAGCTAGATCATCAGATGAATCAAGATCCACAAATCTTGGATGGAGTCTTTCCTTAACCTACTCTTTTTACCCAAACCTATATATACTTTAAAGACATCTTATTATCCTACATAATAAAGTGGATATACATACCCATGCTTTCATAACCACTATCTAAATAACATGAAACTTATTAATTCTAAAACTAATTAGAAGTTAAAGGCTAAACTATAAATAGAGCTTTTTACATCCCTGTCCTTACAAATCTCGAGGACGAGATTTCTTTTAAGTGGGGTAGAATTTGTAACACCGTAAATCTTGTCTTTGGGGATTTAGAGAGAAGAAAAAAATATATAAAATGCGAGAATTGATAAACCATAATCATATGACTTGACTTACTGTTTGAATAAACTATAAAGTTAGAAATGCTTCCAAAATCCAAGTTAAAGTGATTCTTTATATTAAACATTGCTTTTCAAAAAACTGAAATCTTTAATCAATGTTTATTTGGATTAAACTCCTAACTTTAAGATTATTTGTGCTGCATAACTAAAACATTTACCTAAATAAAACAAGGAATAAATAGTAAAAAATATATTCATAAATATATATTGCATATAATGTTGGGATTAATTGTTTGTTTCATTTATATTTGAAGTGCTAAACTCAAATAAGAATTCAAATTTGAGTTCAAAGTGAAAATAAAAAAACCTACGCTTGGGCCGATTTTCTCCTCGGCCCAGGATTCCTCCATGTCTGCCACACCGCGTTCTCCCCGTGCGGCCCATCTCCCCTGGCGTGCGCGCTCCTCAGCCTTGCCTTGCTCCATCGCCTCGTGGATGACTGGTGGGCCTCGCTCACCCAAACCCTCACTCTCACTGATGTGTGGGACCAATCGGTCGGAGGCTTCTTCCAGCCTGAAACAGAATCGCGCAGAAGCTGGAACCAAAGGTCGCGGCGGGGCTCCATGATCTGTGCTGGCTGATGTGGTTACGAGTCTTCGCGATTCTTAAGCACGGGCTCTAACCGCCCCTATATAAATCCATGTGCAGCACCTTCGAGCCACCATCGCCATGGGCAAACAACGTACTGGGGGGTACCGCCGCAGTGGTTCTGCTCGCCGTCGCCATGGTAGAGAAATCCACCGTCGTTGGCGTGCGCGTACTCCGACGGCATGACCCCTACGGCAACTAGAAGTGCTCCCTGTGGCGCCTGGGGGATGGCCGAGATCTCTGTCGGTGGCTTTGACGGTGGGAGATCACAGAACTGCTCGCCGGAGTACCTACTCTACCGCAGGATCCGCCGCCACCATTGAGCTCGGTTGTGGGTTGCCGCCATGGACTGGAGTACGAGTTGGTTGGCCACCGTTCACCCACCATTCCCAGGTGCATCCGGCGCTGGTAATAGTAATCCAAAGATCCAGGCACCGTGATGGAGAGAGATAATGTGCGCTTGTGCGGATCCTCAACGAGCGTGACATGGTTGGCCTCGGTTCGTTGATCGACGGGGGAAGACTTTGCCGTGGAGTCAACGATCGGCTGGGGGCTCTGGCGCAGGTGCTGCTCGGACTCCTGGCCGGTAGACACCGTTGCGGGCTGGGAACAGCCACAACGCAGTTGCCTGATGCCTCGTGTGAAGAAGATGGTGGAGGACTGTTGGATCCGCGATGAAGGATTGAGGTAAGAGGGGTTGTATCGGCCGTAGATTGAAAATCTAAAGGCTAGAACGTTTTAATGCAAGGGAGAGATTTTGGACTGTGGATCTTGGATCCTATGGTGCCTGCAGTGTATCGCTTCACGATCTATTCTGAGCCTTTGGATCGGTATCGGATGGCTGGCGATCGAAGATACCCCTTCGTCGTGGCCTAATTGCTCAAGAGCCCTCTGGTTTTTGAAAAATAAACCCGCCGTCCACCGTGGGTTAAAGCTGTGTCTGGGAAAATTTATATCTTAGCCCCTAACCTTTCTAGAATTTGACGCCCGGTCCAGTGAACCAAGAAAATAGTAAAAATAATATAGTAAATACTTTTTAGTACATAAATAAACCTAGAAACTCAATAAATTCATAGAAAATTCATTTTAAATTCTTTTTGGTCCATTCTTGTGGCATTAATTTTGTATTAATATATTCTACCAACCAGTAACACTGTTTAGCCATGAAACTTGAATTAAAATTGTTCATTAGGATTTATCTATTCTAAGCACTAAATAATTTCGTAAATTCATAACTTAATAACCGTAGCTCCGAATTTAGTGGTTCTTGTTTCTCCGATCTCGTTACGACGCGTAGATCATTATTATTCAGTTTGTACTTATGTTTGATGTAATGTTAATTTTGCCTATGCCATGTTTGTTTGTATTGCTATGACTAGCAGTGAGGACACGTGTCATATGAAGATCATCATGGTACCTGGAACCTCAAGTCCCAGGCAAGTTGTGCCCTTGATCACTTCTTTTTACCCACTCATTTTCTAATTAATCATAATGATCTACATAGGTTAATTTTGATGGGACCCAATAGGTTACCCTAGTTTGATTATCTTTATACCTTGTTTACCACTGAATTTTTTGGGTAGTACTTGCTAGTGCTTTATGTGGTTTTGGGTATGAAGATACATTATTCATGATCACACTTTTATTATCTATTTATTATTACTGTTCATGATAAGATCATTATGTTAATTGGAACATGGAGCGACCACCCGGGAAAACAGTGCTACCACAAGGGTTTAATGGGACGCCCTTGGCTGGTTAATTAGGAAAGCTAGTGGAAGACTACCTTACCCGAAAGGGGCAAGGGCAGTAGGGGAGTGGTCAGTGTAGGGAGGTCCTTGGGATGATTTTGCTGCGATGGCGATCATGCGAGGGATCCCTGCATTGGAGCTTCCTATAAACTGTAGCGGGTTTTCTGAAGCTAGTGGAACTTGTAAAGGCCTCGTAGTGTTACCCTGCCTCGCCTCCTCGGTAGAGGTGTATGGGAAGTCACGATCCCTTGGCAGATGGGTAACATGACTTGTGGGTAAAGATGCGCAACCTCTGCAGAGTGTAAAACTGGTATACTAGTCGTGCTCACGGTCATGAGCAGCTCGGGCCCTCACATGATTAATCTATGGAACTAAATTCAATTTGTCATATGCATTGCATCGCAGGTGATGTTATTACTTTTATTAATTGGGTTGGTATTTACTTATACTTAGTAACTGCTAATAAAATTTTGACCAACTTTAAAAGCAATGCTCAGCTCTAACCATCCTCTTTGGTAAGCCTTATACTTCACGTGAGCTCCCACCTTTGGCGAGTTCATGCACATTATTCCCCACAACTTGTTGAGCGATGAACGTATGTGAGCTCACTCTTGCTGTCTCACACCCCCATAGGTCAAGAACAGGTACTACAGGATGAGGCGCATGGAGGATGCTGTGATGTGTTCGTGAGAGATCTAGGTCGTCGTCTCCCAGTCAACTTTGGGTTGCTAGACCGTTGTCTCCTTATAATGTAATTACTTATTTATTTTGTATAGAACTCCTATTATATAGTAAAGATGTGACATTCGATCTTGTGCCATGATTCATCATATGTGTGAGACTTCGTCCCAGCACACCTGGTGATTATGTTCGCGCCCGGGTCTTGGTGCCCCGAAACCCGGGTGTGATAGAAGTGGTATTAGAGGAATGTTGACTGTAGGACAAAACCTAGATAGAACTGGACAACCAATACTTAGTTACCTTACTCTGATTCTTTTCTAAACTCATCATAATCTTTTCTCATCTATTTCTGCTTTACTCTGATTATTCTTACCTTTTCACTTCTAAAGACAAAAGTGGATTTCACGCTTTGAAATCCTGTGCCTAAAGTGACCTTTAGGAATAAGAGACCAAATCTTAGGAACAAAAACAAAACTATTTTTTATAGGTATTTATACGCTTGAGTGTTTGTTCTTATGAAACTTGTCTGATTTGGATCTTTGATTGAGTGTGATGAGTTGTGGAGTAATCTCCACAATTACATCTGCATATAGGCATAAAGATAAATAAATAAAATTCATAAGATAACTAAACAACCTAAATTATCCTTCATTAAAATGTATCTATTTTAAATAAATCCTTCTTAACTTAAAGGATTCCATCCTATCCTAACAGGTTCATCTTATAAAAAAATATCTTATTCTCATAATTGGTTTATGAGATAAAGTAGACCAACTAAGAATACCCACATTAAAATATAACAAGCCTAATAGCTTCATCTTATCCTAAAAGATACCCTCTCACCTTAATAAATTAATCTTATCTTGAAAAGATGTTATCTTATCCTAATTGATCTAACTTACCTCATATCTTAACCGATATAATCTAGATCCCATCTAGTCTAATATTATCCAATCTAAAGTGAGTTATTAACAGGTTAGTTAATCTGGTGATATGGGTTAGACACTGCTTCAACAAACATAACCTAACCTAAATTAATGTCATATACCAACTTGTCCATAAACAACAATATAACCTACATCACAGGCTGCCTAGTCCATTTGTTCGAAAAG
Organism: Zea luxurians; assembly: GCA_029449295.1. NCBI lineage: Eukaryota > Viridiplantae > Streptophyta > Magnoliopsida > Poales > Poaceae > Zea > Zea luxurians. The sequence goes on along the minus strand of JAOPSE010000005.1, from coordinate 1,389,788 downwards.
CAAAATACAACTCTATTCAAACCTACCTACCTCGTGTACCCCGACTATCCTAACTATATGTCCTTAACTCGCATGGAAACTCCAAGAAGAAAGACCAAAGAAGACCAACCACGTCAAAGAAGGATAAGCATCAACTCAAGCCTTCAATGATCAAGCTAGATCATCAGATGAATCAAGATCCACAAATCTTGGATGGAGTCTTTCCTTACCCTACTCTTTTTACCCAAACCTATATATACTTTAAAGACATCTTATTATCCTACATAATAAAGTGGATATACATACCCATGCTTTCATAACCACTATCTAAATAACATGAAACTTATTAATTCTAAAACTAATTAGAAGTTAAAGGTTAAACTATAAATAGAGCTTTTTACATCCCTGTCCTTACAAATCTCGAGGACGAGATTTCTGTTAAGTGGGGTAGAATTTGTAACACCGTAAATCTTGTCTTTGGGGATTTAGAGAGAAGAAAAAAATATATAAAATGCGAGAATTGATAAACCATAATCATATGACTTGACTTACTGTTTGAATAAACTATAAAGTTAGAAATGCTTCCAAAATCCAAGTTAAAGTGATTCTTTATATTAAACATTGCTTTTTGAAAAACTAAAATCTTTAATCAATGTTTATTTGGATTAAACTCCTAACTTTAAGATTATTTGTGCTGCATAACTAAAACATTTACCTAAATAAAACAAGGAATAAATAGTAAAAAATATATTCATAAATATATATTGCATATAATGTTGGGATTAATTGTTTGTTTCATTTATATTTGAAGTGCTAAACTCAAATAAGAATTCAAATTTGAGTTCAAAGTGAAAATAAAAAAACCTATGCTTGGGCCGATTTTCTCCTCGGCCCAGGATTCCTCCATGTCTGCCACACCGCGTTCTCCCCGTGCGGCCCATCTCCCCTGGCGTGCGCGCTCCTCAGCCTTGCCTTGCTCCATCGCTTCGTGGATGACTGGTGGGCCTCGCTCACCCAAACCCTCACTCTCACTGATGTGTGGGACCAATCGGTCGGAGGCTTCTTCCAGCCTGAAACAGAATCGCGCAGAAGATGGAACCAAAGGTCACGGCGGGGCTCCATGATCTGTGCTGGCTGATGTGGTTACGAGTCTTCGCGATTCTTAAGCACAGGCTCTAACCGCCCCTATATAAAGCCATGTGCTGCACCTTCGAGCCACCATCGCCATGGGCAAACAGCGTAATGGGGGGTACCGCCGTAGTGGTTCTGCTCGCCGTCGCCATGGCAGAGAAATCCGCCGCCGTTGGCGTGCGCGTACTCCGACGGCATGACCCCTACGACAACTAGAAGTGCTCCCTGTGGCGCCTGGGGGATGGCCGAGATCTCTGTGGGTGGCTTCGACAGTGGGAGATCACAGAACTGCTCGCCGGAGTACCTACTCTACCTCGGGATCCGCTGCCACCATTGAACTCGGTTGTGGGTTACCGCCATGGACTGGAGTACGGGTTGGTTGGCCACCGTTCACCCACCATTCCCAGGTGCATCCGGCGCTGGTAATACTAATCTAAAGATCCAGGCGCCGTGATGGAGAGAGATAATGTGCGCCTATGCGGATCCTCAATGAGTGTGACATGGTTGGCCTCGGTTCGTTGATCGACGGGGGAAGACTTTGTCGTGGACTCAACGATCGACTGGGGGCTCTGGCGCAGGTGCTGCTCGGACTCCTGGCCGGCGGACACCGTCGCGGGCTGGGAACAGCTACAACGCAGTTGCCTGATGCCTCGCGTGAAGAAGATGGTGGAGGACCGTTGGATCCGCGATGAAGGATTGAGGTAAGAGGGGTTGTATCGGCCGTAGATTGAAAATCCAAAGGCTAGAACAGTTTAATGCAAGGGAGAGATTTTGGACTGTGGATCTTGGATCCTGTGGTGCCTGTCGTGTATCGCTTCACGATCTATTCTGAGCCTTTGGATCGGGATCGGATGGCTGGCGATCGAAGATACCCCTTCGTCGTGGCCTAATTGCTAAAGAGCCCTCTGGTTTTTGAAAAATAAACCCGCCGTCCACCGCGGGTTAAAGCTGTGTCTGGGAAAATTTATATCTTAGCCCCTAACCTTTCTGGAATTTGACGCCCAGTCCAGTGAACCAAGAAAATAGTAAAAATAATATAGTAAATACTTTTTAGTACATAAATAAACCTAGAAACTCAATAAATTCATAGAAAATTCATTTTAAATTTTTTTGGTCCATTCTTGTGGCATTAATTTTGTATTAATATATTCTACCAACCAGTAACACTGTTTAGCCATGAAACTTGAATTAAAATTGTTTGTTAGGATTTATCTATTCTAAGCACTAAATAATTTCGTAAATTCATAACTTAATAACCGTAGCTCCGCATTTAGTGGTTCTTGTTTCTCCGATCTCGTTACAATGTGTAGATCATTATTATTCAGTTTGTACTTATGTTTGATGTAATATTAATTTTGCCTATGCCATGTTTGTTTGTATTGCTACGACTAGCAGTGAGGACACGTGTCATATGAAGATCATCCTGGTACCTGGAACCTCAAGTCCTAGGCAAGTTGTGCCCTTGATCACTTCTTTTTACCCACTCATGTTCTAATTAATCATAATGATCTGCATAGGTTAATTTTGATGGGACCCAATAGGTTACCCTAGTTTGATTATCTTTATACCTTGTTTACCACTGAACTTTGTGGGTAGTACTTGCTAGTGCTTTATGTGGTTTTGGGTATGAAGATACATTATTCATGATCACACTTTTATTATCTATTTATTATTACTGTTCATGATAAGATCATTATGTTAATTGGAACATGGAGCGACCACCCGGGAAAACAGTGCTACCACAAGGGTTTAATGGGATGCCCTTGGCTGATTAATTAGGAAAGCTAGTGGAAGACCACCTTACCCGAAAGGGGCAAGGGCAGTAGGGGAGTGGTCAGTGTAGGGAGGTCCTTGGGATGATTTTGCTGCGATGGCGATCATGCGAGGGATACCTGCATTGGAGCTTCCTATAAATTGTAGCGGGTTTTCTGAAGCTAGTGAAACTTTGTAAAGGCCTCGTAGTGTTACCCTGCCTCGCCTCCTCGGTAGAGGTGTATGGGAAGTCGCGATCCCTTGGCAGATGGGTAACATGACTTGTGGGTAAAGATGTGCAACCTCTGCAGAGTGTAAAACTGGTATACTAGCCGTGCTCACGGTCATGAGCAGCTCAGACCCTCACATGATTAATCTATGGAACTAAATTCAATTTGTCATATGCATTGCATCGCAGGTGATGTTATTACTTTTCTTAATTGGGTTGGTATTTACTTATACTTAGTAACTGCTAATAAAATTTTGACCAACTTTAAAAGCAATGCTCAGCTCTAACCATCCTCTTTGGTAAGCCTTACACTTCACATGAGCTCCCACCTTTGGCGAGTTCATGCACATTATTCCCCACAACTTGTTGAGCGATGAACGTATGTGAGCTCACTCTTGCTGTCTCACACCCCCACAGGTCAAGAACAGGTACCACAGGATGAGGCGCATGGAGGATGCTGTGATGTGTTCGTGAGAGATCTAGGCCGTCGTCTCCCAGTCAACTTTGGGTTGCTGGACCGTTGTCTCATTATAATGTAATTACTTATTTATTTTGTATAGAACTCCTATTATATAGTAAAGATGTGACATTCGATCATGTGCCATGATTCATCATATGTGTGAGACTTGGTCCCAGCACACCTGGTGATTATGTTCGTGCCCCGGTCTTGGTGCCCTGAAACCCGGGTGTGACAGCATCTCATATATGCGCTAGAGAAGACAACACATATAATATCAGAATGCATAGAAATAAATGTCATAATTATCATAAATGTACTTATTACATAGCGGAAGTCTTACAAAAATAAATGATAAAATAAAGCGAACTAAATATTATTCCATGGCGCCACAAAGCTGACTGGGAGACGCCACCTAGATCAAGTCGAAAGCCTCAGTGTTAGGCGGCTCCTCTTCAACCACCTGTTCTTCTCCTGTGGGGGGTGTGAGACAGCAAGAGTGAGCTCACATAAGTTCATAGCTCAACAAGTCGTGGGGAATAATGTGCATGAACTCACCAAAGGTGGGAGTTCATGTGAAGTGTAAGGCTTATCAACAAAATAAAGGCTGAAGCTGAGCATTGCTTTTATAAGTTGGTCAAATCTTTATTAGTAGTTACTAAGTGTAAGTAAATACCAAACCTTAGTAATAATAAGTAAAAGTAATAATAAAATAATCCCAAATGCGATGCAAATGACAAATTGAGTTTTAATTCCATAGATTAATCATGTGAGGGTCCAAGCAACTCATGATCGTGAGCACGGCTAGTATACCAGTTTTACACTCTGTAGAGGTTGCACATCTTTACCCACAAGTCATGTTACCCATCTGCCAAGAGACGGCCAATCCCATACACCTCTACCGAGGAGGCGAGGCAGGGTAACACTACGAGGCCTTTACAAAGTTCCACTAGCTTCAGAAAACCCGCTACAGTTTCTAGGAAGCTCCAATGCAGGGATCCCTCGCCTGACCGCCATCGCAGCAAAATCAACCCAAGGACCTCCCTACACTGACCATTCCCCTACTGCCCTTGCCCCTTTCGGGTAAAGTAGTCATCCACTAGCTTTTCTAGTTAATCAGCTAAGGGCATCCCATACTACCCTTGTGGTAGCACTGTTTTCCTGGGTGGTCGCTCCATGTTCCCATTAACATAATGATCTTATCATGAACATAAATAACATAACAGAATAATAGGAACATGGATATAATGAAATATTAACCCAAAAATTGTATAAGCAATAGCATAACTACCCAATGATTGAGGGGTAAACAAGGTAAAAAGATAAATAGTCTAGGGTGACCTATTGGCTCCCATCAATATTAAACCTATGCATGAATAAGTGACAATATAGAACATTATTGGGTAACGAAAGTGGTCAAGGGCACAACTTGCCTTCAATGAGCTCCTGCTCAACAACTTCTATCTGTTGAACCTCAGGATCCACAGTAGCTTGCTCGTCTACTCGTATCAACACAATACATACATAGTATAGCAAAAATTAACATCACACCAAACATATAAATAAAATACACAATAAAAATCTACACATTAAAATAAGAACCTTGGAACAGGACTCGTTAATTTTGGAGTTATAGATTTTAAGATATGAATTTCCAAAAGTTTTATGTGCTCGAAATAGAATTAAATGAGAAATTAATTTTCTTACTATTTTCATGCCAAAACAGAGACTCTAGGTGATAAACAATAATTTTACAAAATTTTAGAAATTGGAATGAATCAATTTGGAGCTCGTATGAATTTTCTATGAATTAAATAAGTTCTAGGAATTGTTTTTGTATTAAAAATGCATTTACTAATTCATTCATTCATTTTAAATAGGCTCTGGACTGGGTCTCATTTACTAGGGAAGACAAGGGCCTCGGGGTAAAACTTTCTAGACTCAAGAAAAAGTCGTACATGGACGGCGGGTTGATTTAAATAAAGAACAGGGACTTTTTTGCGAAACAGACAGGCCGAAGGGGTATCTTTCAATCTAAGCCGTCCGATCTGTTTTCTATGACCTAGATTAGATCCACATTACATTGAACCGGTATGCGACGATGTCCACAGGATCTAGATCCTATGCCCACAATTTAATGAAGCCCAGATCTAATCTGCATCGCTCGTTACTTCATCGATGGTTCAGATTTAAAACTCGAAGGGGTACCTGAGGTCTAATCGTGGCCGCACACCTCTTGATCAATGGAAATCACCTTGTCTTCCTCCCTACATTGGGCGAACAGCAGCCAAGGCCTCCACCGCGGCGGTGATTTCGCCGGTGAGCAGCGCGCCCACGCCCACGGGAACCATTCCCAAATTTGACAACATCGACACAATGCGAAGACTATGGTGAGCTCATGGATGGGTGACATACCAGCCTTGACGTCGTAGAAGTACCCGGTCGCAGGGCGAAGTTGCCCGCGGCGGAAATCGATCAACGGCGAGGAATTGCTTCTGGTTCCGTGGCTTCGCCTCCCAATTGTGGTTACGCCCGGCTACCCTGGATGATGACGTCCCTCCTCGGCCCTTCACCGAGGACGGACACCTCGCAGCGACGGGAATCACCCATGGTGGCCCAAATCGCACACAAACTCCTCTCTCCCACACCCCATAGCGGTCCTTCTGGTGGAACACGGGACGACGGAAACAATGGTCTTCCTTGGCGGTTAGGTCCTTAAGTAAGGCGAGAGGAAAGAGGGGAGGAGGAAGAAACGGACCCGCCCGAGCTCCACATCGCTGGCATATGCGCGAGTTTGTTGAGGTGGTGCAGACTGACAGGTAGGCCCTGGATGTAAGTGCCCCTGCGTGGTGGTGACGGAATCGTGGGCCCCAGCAGTCGGCGAAGGAGCACAGTGCGTGGCGCATGACGCGCGATTGATAAGTGGGGCACCCTAGTCAGAGCGAGGACACCAGGCACGCACGAGACTGGAGACATGGGCCCTCCTGTCGGTGAACCCTTCACCTAGTTGGGCCACACGGAGAAGGTGGAGTGGGCTGAAAAGGAGGGAGTCGGGCCAAGAATGGTTTTTATCCCTTTTTCTTTTTTTCTTTTTTTCTTTATTTCCAATTTCAATTTGAATTCAAATGTTGTTGTGAAGTTCATGCTTAAGTGAATTGCTCAAATTCAAGCACCATTATGAACAGGTGCATTTATTTATTTATTTATATATCTTTTCCTTATATTTATATAGTATTTCTCTCTTCCCTCTCTAATTTTAACCCTAAGTTCAAATTAGGGTTAATTCCACATTCCAAGTCATTCTTTTATTTCTACTATTATTGTTATTGTTATTTGAATGCACAAGCAAACAAAAAATTCCAACATGATGCATAGCTTATTGATGTGTCATTATTTATTTGTTTACTTTAAATATGGTTATTCTGATGATATAATGAGTAGATGGCCACACATGTAACAAGATCATCTCTTTTATAATTTGGGCATTGCATTGGTGCTCCCTGGGTGCATGGAGAATTTGGAGAGGTGAGCCTCATCCAAAATTTTCTTCCTGAGGTCCCCATTTTTAGGAACTACCAGTCGGTCTTCGAACCATAATATTCCCAAACTGTCCTGGCGGAAGCACTTATACTTCTCAATTTTCTAGTTAAGATTTTCCTTAATGATTTGCACTCCCTTGTCACCGAGTTGGGCCATAATAATTTGGTCTAACAGGGTTGGTTCGATGGAGATGTAGTTCAAGGTACCAGAAGGAATTACTTCAATCCTCATCTTACTCAACTCGTCACATAGGGTATTGATGCGAGGATCCATTGTTATACAATTGCATTGCAAATTCTGACTTAGGGCATCTGCTACCACATTGGCTTTTCCAGGGTGGTAATGCACTTCCAAGTCATAATCCTTGATCAATTCCAGCCATCTTCTCTGTCTCATGTTGAGGTCGGCCTGAGTGAAGATGTACTTGAGGCTCTTGTGGTATGTATTGATATTGCAGCGACCTCCCATCAAGTAATGCCTCCAAATTTTCAAGGTGTGGACGACGACTGCTAACTCTAAGTCATGAATAGGATAATTCTGCTCATGTGGTCTAAGTGCTCTTGATGCGTAGGCAATGACTCTGTTGTCTTGCATTAGAACACAACCTAGTCCAGTGCCAGAGGCATCAGAATACACATCAAATTGCTTGCTGTTGTCAGGTTGCGCTAACACGGGTGCTGTTATCAGATGCTGCCTCAAGGTGTGAAAGGAATTTTCACATTTCTGACCCCACTCAAACTTTGCTCCCTTCTTCAATAGTTCTATCATGGGTTTAGCAATTCGAGAGAAATCCAAAATGAATCGCTGATAATACCCTGCCAATCCCTTGACGGACAGTGGTGGGTGGCTTCCAATCAATCACCTCTTGCACTTTATCTGGATCAACTGCTATTCCTTCTCACGAGATGGTGTGACCCAAGAATTTAATTTCCTTTAGCCAAAAATCACATTTAGATAATTTGGCATAAAGGCGGTGGTCTCTCAGGCGTTGGAGTAATGTGTGCAAATGTTTGGCATGCTCTGCTTCGTTTTTCGAGTATACCAAGATATCGTCAATGAATACCACCATGAACATGTCTAGCTCGGACATGAAGACCGAATTCATAAGGTACATGAAGTATGCGGGCGCATTTGTTAACCCGAACGACCGCACCAGATATTCATACAGCCCATATCTGGTTGAGAAGGCCGTCTTCGGAATATCACTTGCCCGTATCTTAATTTGGTGATAGTTGGAGCGTAGATCTAGTTTGGAAAACACCTTAGCTCCATCCAATTGGTCAAAAAGAACATCAATACGAGGCAAAGGATACTTGTTTTTCATAGTCACCGCGTTGAGTGGGCGGTAATCTATGCACAATCTTAAGCTCTCGTCCTTCTTTACGAACATGGCTGGACATCCCCAAGGTGAAATACTTGGTCGAATAAATCCCTTGTCTAGTAATTCTTGTAATTGTTTCTTCAATTCTGCAAGCTTGGCTAGTGGCATTCTGTAGGGCCTCTTGGATATAGGTGCAGTTCCTGGATGTAATTCTATGGCAAACTCGATATCCTGGTCTGGTGGAATTCCCGACAACTCGTCTGGGAAGACATCTGCATACTCACAGACTACTGGGATTTTCTCCAAAGGTAGCTCTATCATGGAAAAAGCAAATGGCAGAGTTGTTTCTTGACTGGGAAGATATAAGGTAAATTTCCCGCAAGTCGGGGAATGGACTTCAACGATGCGGTTTGCGATGTGTAGTATTACTTTGTTTTGGGTCATCCAATCAGTTCCCAAAATGATATCCACATTATCCATCCCCAAAATGAGGAGGGTGGTTTTGACAGTTTTGCTCCCCAATTGGATAGGGACATTTCGATTTAATTGATTGGTTGCAATTTTTCCTCCTGGCGTTGCTATCATAAAAGCCCCTTGGGTATGGTAGAAGGGCATTTGGCATATGACACTGAATTTTTTACTAATGAAACTATGTGATGCACTGGAGTAAAAAATAATTAAAGTTGGTTGATGAAAAACTGAGAAGGTACCAATCATGACAGGTGCCCCTTCGGGTAGCTCCTCCAAAGTAGTGAAATTGAGCCTCCCTTGCTTGACTTGTACCTTTTGCTTCTTTCCTTTCTCTTGGTTAGCAGCTGGCACATGTCTAGGTTCATTTCGTGGGCAATCCTTGGCGTAGTGGCCAGGGTTACCACACGTGAAGCATCTGTTTCTGTTCCCTTGTCAGAACTGCTGCTGTTGTTGCTATCGCGGGGGCTGATTATTTCTTGGAGCGGGAGCAAGGAAACGGTTGGGTGCTTGCTACTGCTAAGGCAGCCTGATTACCCATCTCCCTGCTAAGGCAGCATGGCGAGGAAATGGTCCCACCATGTCCTTGCAGGTCCAGGGAGCTGCTGCACGGCGAAGCGAGTCTTTCCGGCATCAGGGAAAGCTCCTGTGAGAAGGGGAAACTTAGACTCCACGACCCTGAGCCACACATCAGCGTCTAGTGGGTCTTCCGCCTTGGTGACTAGCGGCGGTTGTGTGCTCAAGAATTCCTAATAAGTAGCTGCAGCCTGTGAGCGTTGCTGCTGCCCTCCACCAAACTGCTGAGGGTAGGGCTGGCGTTGCACCAGCTGCCGCAGGATTTCATTATGTTGATCCATTAATTCCTGCATCGTTGGAGCTAGGGGAGGTGGTGGGGGAACTTTCTCGTTTTGTCCACGACGAGGTACCGGTCTAGTTGCCATTTGAAAACAGAAATTCTGTCATTGTTACTTCGACCCAGGATTTGTAGTGACTTCCTATCATGAGGGGAATAATGACACAAAATTATATCGAACCAAACAAAAATAATCGTTCATTCATTGCATTGCTCATACAGGTTTTTCCCGGGTTACAACATACTAGGAGATCCACCCTATAGCCTAGTTCAAAAGTTTGTGCCAAAAGCTAAGCTTATGTGGTCTTTCCATTCTCCTAACATGCTTAGTTCTAACCCATCTAACCTTGAGTAGCAGAGGTAGCACTGACCCTAGGTGTAGGGGGCCCTCCGGAGTAGGCCGTGTCCAGACTGGAAGCTGGCTCAATCTCCTCGGGATCCTCCTCTTCTTCACTGCCTGCCTCCATTGTGTTCATGATATAGCTGAAGTGCCCGATCTTTCGGTGAGTGGAGATAATTCGATTTGGCGGAAGATGACCCTCGCGATCCGACTACGATGATCAAGCCTGAGGCGCCAATGCAATCACTGAACCAACTCCCTGTGGTTACCGACCTTGCTGATGCGAGATCGGCCCAATCACGAAGATCGTTTCCTGTGCACAATCGAAGAACGAACAAGAAAAAGATGCGACCAATCTAATTTATTACTCGAGGGTGGAGTTTTGAATACACGAAGACAGTGCTGATTTGCGCGTGTTCGAGAGTAGCTAAAGCTAACGTAAAACAAAACTCGAAGAACAAGGGAGGCGTAGCTCCTGGATAAATAGAGAGAGGGGGCGCAACACCTAGTGGCGGCCAAAGGGGGAAAACGCAACCCTAGGGGCGGCCAACCCTAGGTCGTCCACTATGGGCCACAGTTGGGCTGGTCATCTGTTCTTCTGGGCCCTCATTCTTCAGTAGCATGGCGAAGTTAAGATCTCTAGCATGGGCCCGAGTGATTGGCCTATGTAATGAAGGAAGTGGCGCTTGATGTGGAGGTGCTGCTGGTGTAGTCGTACTCATGTTGCAGCTGATGTCCTCATCATCCTCCCCTTCTTGAAGTGAAGTCGTCCTCGACGGCAACTTCTCATCCTCGGCCATATATGGTTTCAAATCTGCAACTTTAAAACTAGTGGAAACACCAAATTCCGTAGGCAGGTCAAGGATATAAGCATTATCATTAATCTTTGTTAGCACCTTAAAAGGACCAGCAACACGAGGCATTAATTTAGAACGGCGCAAAGTAGGAAACCGATCCTTTCTCAAGTGCAACCAAACCATATCACCTGGCTCAAAAGTAACAAGTTTTCTTCCTTTACTACCAGCAACCTGATTTTTTGCATTAATAGCAACAATGTTCTATTTTGTTTGATCATGTATGGTAATCATTTGTTCAACATGTGCAGCAGCATCTACATGTGGGGCGTTCACAGCATTAAGTGAAATCATATCAATAGGTGCCCTAGGGATGTAACCATAAACAATCTGGAAAGGGCACATCTTTGTAGAAGAATGTGTGGCATGATTGTAAGCAAATTCAACATGAGGCAAGCAATCCTCCCAACATCTCAAATTCTTGTCTAAAACAGCCCTAAGCATGGTATAAAAAGTTCTATTTACTACCTCAGTTTGTCCATCAGTTTGAGGGTGACAAGTAGTGCTAAACAGCAATTTAGTTCCCAATTTATTCCAAAGAGATCTCCAAAAATGGCTTAGAAACTTAGCATCGCGATCAGAGACTATTGGTTTTGGAATACCATGTAAACGAATAATTTCTCTAAAGAACAATTCAGCAACAATGCTAGCATCATCAGTTTTATGACAAGGTATAAAGTGAGCCATTTTAGAGAATCTATCAACAACCACAAAAATACTATCCCTCCCCTTCTTAGTTCTAGGCAAGCCCAAAACAAAGTCCATAGAAATATCAAGCCAAGGAGAAGAAGGGACAGGCAAAGGCATATACAAACCATGGTTGCCTAGACGTGACTTAGCTTTCTGGCAAGTAGTGCAACGTGCAACAAGACGCTCAACATCACGGCGCATCCGAGGCCAAAAGAAGTGTGCGGCCAGCACCTCATGTGTCTTGTAAACGCCGAAGTGCCCCATGAGACCGCCTCCATGAGCTTCCTGCAGCAACAAAAGACGAACCGAGCTTGCTGGAATACATAGCTTGTTAGCGCGGAACAAAAATCCATCCTGTATGTGAAATTTTCCCTAGGGTTTGCCATCCTTACAATGTACATAGAAATCTTTAAAATCAGCATCATCCACATATTGATCTTTCATAGTTTGCAAGCCAAAGATTCTGAATTCTAACTGTGAAAGCATGGTATATCTACGGGACAACACATCAGCAATGATGTTTTCCTTCCCGTTCTTGTGTTTAATGATGTAAGGAAAGGACTCGATGAATTCTACCCAACTAGCTTGACGACTGTTCAGATTTGTTTGGGTACGAATATGTTTTAAAGCCTCATGATCAGAATGAATTATAAACTCACGAGGCCAAAGCTAGTGCTGCCATGTTTGCAAAGTGCGAACTAAAGCATAAAGTTTCTTATCATAAGTAGAATATCTCAAGCTAGCACCGCTTAATTTTTCATTGAAATAAGCAACCGGTTTTCCTTCTTGTTACAAAACAGCACCTAACCCAATACCACTAGCATCACATTCAAGTTCAAACACTTTCTGAAAGTCGGGCAATTGTAAGAGTGGAGCATGGGTTAACTTATCTTTCAAAGTGTTGAACGCCTCTTCTTGTGGGGGGTCCCAAGCAAAAGACACACCTTTCTTTGTGAGTTCGTGCAAAGGGGCAGCGATGGAGCTAAAATCACGCACAAAACAGCGGTAAAATCCTGCAAGTCCAAGAAAACTCTGAATTTGGGTGACCGTCGTTGGTGTAGGCCAGTCCTGAATGGCTTCAACCTTGCTGCTATCCACCTCAATGCCCTGCGGAGTAACCACATAACCAAGAAACGAGACACGTTGCGTGCAAAATGTGCACTTTTCCATGTTACCAAACAAGCGAGCAGCACGTAAAGCATCAAAAACAGCACGCAAATGTTCTAAATGCTCCTCTATAGACTTGCTGTAAATAAGGATATCATCGAAATAAACAACAACAAAAAAACCTATGAAGGCCCGTAGAACTTCATTCATTAAACGCATAAAGGTGCTGGGAGCATTAGTCAATCCAAATGGCATAACCAACCATTCATATAAACCAAATTTCGTTTTAAAAGTCGCTTTCCATTCATCACCGAGTTTCATTCTAATCTGATGGTAACCGCTATGCAAATAAACCTTAGAGAAAATAACGGCACCACTATGCTCATCTAACATATCATCAAGGCGTGGAATAGGATATCGATAACGAACTGTGATGTTATTAATAGCACGATAATCTACGCACATACGCCATGACCCATCTTTCTTTGGAACGAGTAAAACAGGAACCGAGCAAAGGCTAAGAGACTCACGAATGTAACCTTTATCAAGTAGTGTCTACACCTAGCGCTGGATCTCCTTTGTCTCATCTAGATTTGTACGGTACGGGGCACGGTTTGGAAGAGAAGCGCCGGGGATGAGATCAATCTGATGCTCAATGCCACGGAGCGGAGGAAGACCCGGTGGTAAGTCCGTAGGAAAAACATCAGCATACTCGTGCAAAAGGTTAACAACAGCAGGGGGTATATCCAAAGACGGTGCATCATCAAGTGGAACAAGCATGCGCGAGCATACAAGTGCATAATAGGGCATATGAGCTTCATGGAGATCATCAAAATCAGCATGTGTAGCAAGTAAAACAGGAGAGTGCAGCTTGATTTCAGATTTAATAGGTGCGGCTGATGTCGATTTGACTTGTTGTGTAGTTTTAGCAGCGCTAGTAAGATCATCTTTCAAAATTTGGTCAGGGGTCATTGGATGTATAATTATTTTCTGGCCTTTAAACATGAAAGATTAATGATTTGAATGACCATGATGTAAACTATCAGTATCATATTGCCAAGGTCGACCCAATAACAAAGAGCATGCTTCCATAGGAATAACATCGCAATCAGCATAATCAGAATAAGAACCCAGCAAAAAGGGGACACGTACCGAACATGTTACCTTTATTTTACCACCATCATTAAGCCATTGAATGTGATACGGATGTGGGTGTGCACAAGTGGGCAAGGATAATTTCTCTACCAAAGCTGTACTTGCCAAATTGTTGCAGCTGCCACTATCGATGATGATGCGAATCGACCATTCGTGCACAATGCCCTTGGTATGGAATAGAGTGTGTCGCTGATTTTTTCGGCCTCGGCAACCTGTGTGCTGAGAACACGCTGCACAACAAGACTCTCATACCTATCAGCGTCGATGGGATCAACGTGGACATCCTCATTTTCTGCATGGTTAGTGGCAATCAAAGCATGACTAGTTTCCTCGGAATCACTGGCTGAAGAGTACTCACCATTGTCACGTATAAGCAAGGTGCGCTTGTTTGGGCAGTCCCAAATCATGTGCCCAAACCCTCTGCAACGATGGCACTGAATATACCGTGTACGTCCTGTGGAAGAAATGGCGCCTTTGGTAGGGGGCGCCGCTGGCTTGGTCGTCCTTGTGCACGGTGTAGTGCTAGGCGTAGAAGGTGCAGGGCTGGAAGGAGTTGAGCTGTGTGTCAAACCCCGTCCTGCAAAAGAGTTAGTATATGTCTTTGATCGTCGTCCCTGCACTTCACGTTCAGCTTTGCAAGCATATTCAAACAATGTGGTTATATCAAAAAAATCCTTATAATCAAGTATATCCTGAATTTCCCTGTTCAAACCACCACGAAAACATGCCATAGCAGCGTCATCTGACTCAACCAAACCACAACGAAGCATACCCTTTTGTAACTCCTGGTAATATTTCTCAACAGATTGTGAACCTTGTTCAAAACACTGCATTTTGTTAAGCAAATCACGGGCATAGTAGGAAGGAACAAATCTGTGGCGCATGACAGTTTTTAATTGGGTCCAAGTAGTGACACTATTAATGGGAAGTTTTTGTTTATACTCACGCCACCAAATTAAAGAAAATCAGTAAATTCACTAATGGTAGCCTTTACTTGGCTATTAGCAGGAATATCATGGCATGAAAATTTCTGTTCTACCTCCAATTCCTAATCAAGATATGCAGCAGGATCATATTTACCATTAAAAGATGGAATTTTAAATTTAATATTAGCAAATGAGTCATTAGGAGGATGACGAACCACACGGCGTGCACGACCACAGCGATCTCCATCATCCTGCTCAGTGTCACCGCTGTAGTCCTGCTCCATCTTTGTGGTCAACGCATCAAGGCGTGCCAGGATGGTGTCGAGTGTGGTGCGAGTCCGCCGTTTGAGCAAGGTCAAGCTGGTTGAAACACGCGATCGTCGAAGTGACCATTGAATCAAGCCATTCATGCATCGTCCTAATGTCAGCAACAAGTCCATCAACTTGTCCCATTCCTGCAACTGGACATCCACCATGTCGTGTGCTCCTGCCATAGTTAGCGCAAACACCAAAACACCAAAAGGAGAAAAACCGACGACAACAGGGGAATGGTGGTGACAACTCGCTGAATGGAATGCTGTTATCAAGTTCTTATCTGTTCTTACCAAGCCACAGTGGTGAACTGCAACCAACAGGTGGAACCGGTGAAAGATTGGATGAGCGATTGCCTCGAGAAACAGAAACCTGCTCGTCGTAGAAATATGTGGAGTTCTGGGTAGGCTACACTCAAGTCAAGGATTAGCACGATCAAACAATAATGCAAAGTTGAATTATAGTACAAAACACAAAACTATATTGCTGGCCACAAGTACAAAGGACGGAATGGCAGTATCGTTAATATTGTACTAGCGAGGCCAAAAAGGCACTAGTAGGAATCACAGGTGATTTTGTTTTTCTTTTTTGTATGATTTTTTTGATATTTTTCACAGCACAAGAAGCAACAAAATAGGAGCTACACCAAGTTTCACCTAAAACAGAGATCAGAAGTGGTCTACAGAAAAAGAGCAAGTTCTCTGAAAAGCGTGCAAGAACTTTGACGAATTTTTTTCTTTATTTTTCTGAATTTTTTTGACAATTTTATCGAAACCAAACAGACCGTAGGCGCGTTTGGCCGGCCTCAGAATGGTGTCAACAAGTTCCTATAAAAGTTTCAGATTTTTTGGACAATCGAGCGAAAAGTTATGCCCCGTTTAAGGAAGATACCTCAAGTTATGTTTAAAACGACCCAGATGAGTCAACAAGTTCCTTTTTTTGTTTGTTCTCTGGTTCTATCCTTTCTCTTTCGTTTTCTTTCTTTTTTCTTTTTTTCTTTTGTTTCTGTTTTTTTTACGTAACCGAAGGGAAAAAACAAGGAAGCGGTGTTGACTCGGTTTGTGGCGTTGACTCGGTTTGACGTAACCGAAGGAGAAAAACAAGGAAGATGGTGGCGGTGCGCTAGGGTTTGAATGGTGTAAGAAAGAAGGATGGTGAGAAAAAACACAATGCGACCAGCAACAAATGACGTGAAAGCACACAAATTCAACAATGCAGATTATTGAAAGAAGGTGCGAGGCTTAAAAGGGTGCTGGGATAAGGTCTAACCTGAATTTTTATGTGGTTTTGTGTACTGTAGGAGAAAAAAACACTCGATAAACTCACTGATCAACCTAAAAATCTGATACCACTTGATATAGCTGAGGTGCCCGATCTTTCGGTGAGTGGAGATAATTCTGATTTGGCAGAAGATGACCCTTGCGATCCGACTACGACGAGCAAGCCCGAGGCGCCAATGCAATCGCTGAACCAACTTCCTGTGGTTACCAACCTTGCTGATGCGAGATCGGCCTGATCACGAAGATCGTTTCCAGTGCGCAATCGAAAAACAAACAAGAAAAAGATGTGAGCAATCTAATCTATTAATCGAGGGTGGAGTTCTGAATACATGAAGACAGCGCTGATTTGCGCGTGTTCGAGAGTAGCTAAAGCTAACGTAAAACAAAACTCGAAGAACAAAGGAGGCGCAGCTCCTGGATAAATAGAGGGGGCGCAGCCCCTAGGGGCGGCCAACCTGATGTAGCTGAGGTGCCCGATCTTTCGGCGAGTAGAGATAATTCCGATTTGGCGGAAGATGACCCTTGCGATCCGACTACGACGAGCAAGCCCGAGGCGCCAATGCAATCGCTGAACCAACTCCCTGTGGTTACCGACCTTGCTGATGCGAGATCGGCCTGATCACGAAGATCGTTTCCTGTGCGCAATCGAAGAACGAACAAGAAAAAGATGCGAGCAATCTAATCTATTACTCGAGGGTGGAGTTCTGAATACACGAAGACAGCGCAGATTTGTGTGTGCTCGAGAGTAGCTAAAGCTAGATCTAAAACAAAACTCGGGAAATAAAGGAGGCGCAGCTCCTGTATAAATAGAGAGGGGGCGCAGCCCCTAGGGGCGGCCAACCCTAGGTCGTCCATTATGGGCCGCAATTGGGCTGGTCGTCTATTCTTCTGGGCCTTCGTTCTTTAACAACATGATGTAGTTCAATTCTCTTGCACGGGCCCGAGTCACTGGCCCAGGTGGAAAGGGTGGCGCCTGGGCTGGAGAAGGTGCTGCTGGTGTAGATGTGCTCGTGTTGGTGTTGATGTCCTCATCATCCTCCCCTTCTTGAACTGAAGTCGTCCTCGACGGCAACTCCTCGTCTTCTCCCGCATATGGTTTCAAATCTGCAACATTAAAACTAGTGGAAACACCAAACTCCGCAGGCAGGTCAAGGGTATAAGCATTATCATTAATCTTGGTTAGTATCTTAAAAGGACCAGCAGCACGAGGCATCAATTTAGAACGACGCAAAGTAGGAAAACGATCCTTTCTCAAATGCAACCAAACCATATCACCAGGTTCAAAAGTAACTAGTTTCCGGCCCTTACTACCAGTAATCTGATATTTAGCATTAGCAGCAGCAATGTTTTGTTGAGTTTGTTCATGGAGATTAATCATTTGTTCAACATGTGCAAGAGCATCTATGTGTGGGGCGTCCGCAGCATCAAGTGAAAACAAAGCAATAGGCACCCTAGGAATGTAACCATAAACAATTTGAAAAGGGCACATCTTTGTAGAAGAATGGGTTGCATGATTATAAGCAAACTCAACATGAGGCAAGCAATCCTCCCAACGTTTCAAATTTTTGTCTAAAACAGCCCTAAGCATGGTAGACAAAGTTCGATTAACTACCTCAGTTTGACCATCAGTCTGAGGGTGACAAGTGGTGCTAAACAGCAATTTAGTTCCCAATTTATTCCACAGAGATCTCCAAAAATGACTCAGAAACTTAGCATCACGATCCGAGACTATTGTATTGGGAATACCGTGCAAACGAATAATCTCTCTAAAAAACAATTCAGCAACATTGCTAGCATCATCAGTCTTATGACAAGGTATGAAATGAGCCATTTTGGAGAATCGATCAACAACCACAAAAATGCTATCCCTCCCCTTCTTAGTTCTAGGCAATCCCAAAACAAAATCCATCGAAATATCAATCCAAGGGGAAGTAGGAACAGGCAAAGGCATATACAAACCATGGTTGTTCAACCGTGACTTAGCTTTCTGACAAGTAGTGCAGCGTGCAACAAGGCGCTCAACATCAGCGCGCATCCGAGGCCAAAAGAAGTGGGCAGCCAACACCTCATGTGTCTTGTAGACGCCAAAGTGCCCCATGAGACCGCCTCCATGTGCTTCCTGTAACAACAAAAGACGAACCGAGCTAGCTGGAACACACAGCTTGTTAGCGCGAAACGCCTCCATGTGCTTCCTGTAACAACAAAAGACGAACCGAGCTAGCTGGAACACACAGCTTGTTAGCGCGAAACAGGAACCCATCCTGTATGTGAAATTTGCCCCATGGTTTCCCATTAATACAATGGCCGAAAGCATCTTTAAAATCAGCACCATCAACATATTGATCTTTCACAGTGTGCAAACCAAAGATTTTAAAATCTAACTGTGACAGCATGGTATAGCGACGAGACAAAGCATCAGCAATAACATTGTCCTTCCCGTTCTTGTGTTTAATAATGTAAGGAAAGGACTCAATGAATTCTACCCATTTAGCATGACGACGGTTCAGATTTGTTTGGGTACGAATATGTTTTAAAGCCTCATGATCAGAATGGATTATAAACTCACGATGCCAAAGATAGTGCTGCCATGTATGCAAAGTGCGCACTAAAGCGTAAAGCTCCTTATCATAAGTAGAATATTTCAGACTAGCACCGCTTAATTTTTCACTAAAATAAGCGACTGGTTTTCCTTCTTGTAACAAAACAGCACCTAGCCCAATACCGCTAGCATCGCATTCAAGCTCAAACACTTTATTAAAATCAGGCAATTGCAATAGGGGAGCTTGGGTTAACTTATCTTTCAAAGTGTTGAACGCTTCCTCCTGGGAATCACTCCAAGCAAATGGAACATCTTTCTTTGTAAGCTCATGTAGAGGCGCTGCAATGGAGCTAAAATCACGAACAAATCTGCGGTAGAAACCAGCAAGTCCAAGAAAGCTCCGAATTTGTGTGACCGTCGTCGGTGTAGGCCACTCCCGAATGGCAGCAATCTTGCTGCTATCCACCTCAATGCCCTGTGGAGTAACAACATAACCAAGAAACGAGACACGTCGTGTACAAAAGATGCATTTTTCCATGTTAGCAAATAACTGGGCAGCACGCAATGCATCAAAAACATCACTTAAATGTTCCAAATGCTCTTTCTTAGATTTGCTGTAAATAAGAATATCATCAAAATAAACAACCACAAACAATCCTATGAAGGGCCTTAGAACTTCATTCATCACTCGCATAAAAGTGCTGGGAGCATTAGTCAATCCAAACGGCATAACCAACCATTCATATAAACCAAATTTCGTTTTAAAAGCCGTTTTCCATTCATCACCCAGTTTCATTCTAATCTGGTGGTAACCACTACGCAAATCAATCTTAGTGAAAATAATGGCACCACTAAGCTCATCTAGCATATCATCAAGGCGTGGTATAGGATATCGATAACGAATAGTGATGTTATTAATAGCACGACAGTCTACACACATACGCCATGACCCATCTTTCTTGGGAACAAGTAACACAGGAACAGAGCAAGGGCTAAGAGACTCACGAATGTATCCCTTGTCAAGCAACGCCTGTACCTGGCGCTGAATCTCCTTCGTCTCATCCGGATTTGTACGGTACGGTGCGCGGTTCGGAAGCTGTGCGCCGGGAATGAGGTCGATCTGGTGCTCAATGCCACGAAGTGGTGGGAGACCCGGTGGTAAGTCTTTGGGAAAGACATCAGCGTACTCCTGCAAAAGGTTAGCAACCATAGGGGGAATAGCCAAAGATGGTGCATCATCAAGTGAAATGAGGACACTAGAGCATATAAGTGCATAGCATGGCAAATGAGCACCGTGTAGATCATCAAAATCAGCACGTGTAGCAAGTAAAACAGGAGCCTTCAACTTGATTTCAGAAGGAACAGAGGGCGATGGATCAAGTTGTTTAGCAGTTATAGCAGCTCGGGCAAGATCATCTTTAACAATTTGTTCAGGTGTCATTGGATGTATAATTATTTTCTGACCCTTAAAAATGAAAGAATAATGATTCGAACGACCATGATGCAAGCTATCAGTATCATATTGCCAAGGTCGACCAAGTAACAAAGAGCATGCTTCCATGGGAATAACATCACAATCAACAAAATCAGAATAAGCACCCATGGAGAAAGGAACGCGCACGGAACGTGTGATTTTTATTTTACCACCATCATTAAGCCATTGAATGTGATATGGGTTTGGATGCTTACGAGTGGGTAACGATAACTTTTCGACCAGCTTGGTACTCGCCAAATTGTTGCAACTGCCGCTGTCGATAATGATGCGAATTGACCGCTCCTGCACAACACCCTTTGTATGGAACAGAGTGTGTCGCTGATTCTTCTCGGGCAAAGCGACCTGTGTACTGAGAACACGCTGCACAACAAGACTTTCATACCTATCAGCGTCGTCCAGGTTGACATGTACCTCCGCCTTAGCTGCATGGTCAGTGGCAAGTAGTGCATGTTCAATTTCTTCAGAATCACTAGCGGAAGAGTACTCACCATCGTCACGAATGAGCAAAGTGCGCTTGTTTGGGCAGTCCCGAATCACATGGCCAAATCCTCTACAGCGATGACACTGAATATCTCGTGTACGACCTGTGGGTGGGGCAGTGCTGGCTGGTTTGGTCGTCTTCTCGCGTGGAGTAGTGGTGGACGTGGATGGCGCAGGGGGAACTGGTGCTGAGGTGGATGTCGAGCTTCGTCCTGCAAAGGGGTTAGAATATGGCTTCGAGCGGCGTCCCTGCACTTCACGTTCAGCTTTGCAAGCATATTCAAATAAAGTAGTCATATCATAATATTCCTTATAATCAAGTATATCTTGGATTTCGCGGTTTAAACCACCACGAAAACGTGCCATAGCAGCGTCGTTGTCCTCTAATATGCCACAACGAATCATACCTTTTTGTAACTCCTGGAAATAGTCCTCAACAGATTGAGAACCTTGCTGAAAACGCTGCATTTTATTAAGCAAATCACGAGCATAATACGAAGGCACAAATCGATGTCGCATCGCAGCTTTCAACTGATCCCAAGTGGTTGGAATAGTAGTGGGATGTTTTATTTTAAACTCACGCCACCAAATTAAAGCAAAATCAGTAAATTCACTAATAGCAGCTTTAACCTGAGAATGTGCAGCAATATCATGGCATGAAAATTTTTGTTCAACCTCTAACTCCCAATCAAGATATGCAGCAGGATCATATTTGCCATTAAAAGGTGGAATTTTAAATTTAATCTTAGAAAATAAGTCATTAGGGGGATGACGAACCACACGGCGTGCACGACCACGGCGATCTCCATCTTCCCACTCAGTGTCACCGCCGTAGTCCTGCTCCATCTTTGTGGTCAACGCATCAAGGCGTGCCAGGATGGTGTCGAGTGTGGTGCGAGTCGCCGTTTGAGCAAGGTCAAGCTAGTTGAAACGCTCGGTCGTCGAAGTGACCGTTGAATCAAGCCGTTCATGCATCGTCCTAATGTCATCAGCAAGTCCATCAACTTGTCCCCTTACTTCCAGCAACTGGGCATCCACCGTGTCGTGTGCTCCTGCCATAGTTAGCGCAAACACCAAAACACCAAAAGAAGGAGAAAAAAAAACAACGACAAAAACAGGGGTGTACTGCTCACAAGGCGCTCACACTAGTGCTGTTATCAAATTCTTATCCGTTCTTACCAAGCCACAGTGGTGAACTGCAATCAACAGGTGGAACCGGTGAAAGATTGGATGAGCGATTGCCTGGAGAAACAGAAGCCTGCTCGTCGGAGAAATATGTGGAGTTCTGGGTAGGCTGCACTCAAGTCAATGATTAGCACAATCAAACAATAATGCAAAGTTGAATTATAGTGCAGAACACGAAACTATATTGCTGGCCACAAGTGCAAAGGATGGATGGAACTAGCAGAATGGCAGCACCGTAAATATTGTACTAGTGAGGCCACTAGTAGGAATCACAAGTGATTTTGTTTTTCTTTTTTGTATGATTTTTTTGATATTTTTCTCAGCACAAGAAGCAACAAAATAGGAGTTACACGAAGTTTCACCTAAAACAGAGTTCAGATGTGGTCTACAGAAAATGAGGAAGTTCTCTGAAAAGCGTGCGAGAACTTTGATGAATTTTTTTCTTTATCTTCCTGAATTTTTTTGACAATTTTGTCGAAACCCAAACAGACCGAAGGAAGGTAGCTCAAGTTATGTAAAAATTTGATGAACTTTTTTCTTTATCTTCCTGAATTTTTTTGACAATTTTGATGAACTTTGATGAATTTTTGACAATGGTGTCAACTAGCTCCTGTAAAAATTTCAGATTTTTCGGACACCCGAGCGAAAAGTTATGCCCGGTTTAAGGAAGGTAGCTCAAGTTATGTTTTCAAACGACCGGGATGAAACAACCGTATCCTATCTCCTTCGTTGTTTTTTTTGTTTCTGTTTTTTTTTTGACGTAACCGAAGGAGAAAAACAAGGAAACGATGTTGACTCGGTTTTTTTTTCTGTTTTTTTTTTCGTAACCGAAGGAGAAAAACAAGGAAACGGCCGTTGACTCGGTTTGTTTTTTCTGTTTTTTTTTTGACGTAACCGAAGGAGAAAAACAAGGAAACAATGTTGACTCGGTTTGTGGCGTGATCAAAGGGGAGATGGTGGCGGCGCTAGGATTTGAAAGGTGGAAGAACACAATGCAACCAGCAACAAATGACGCGAAAGCACACAAATTCAACAATGCAGATTATTGAAAGAAAGTGCGAGGCTCAAAAGGGTGCTGGGATAAGGTCTAACCTGAATTTTTATGTGGTTTTTGTGGACTGTAGGAAAAAAAAACACTCGATAAACTCACCGATCAACCTGGAAATCTGATACCAATTGATGTAGCTGAGGTGCCCGATCTTTCAGCGAGTAGAGATAATTCCGATTTGGCGGAAGATGACCCTTGCGATCCGACTACGACGAGCAAGCCCGAGGCGCCAATGCAATCGCTGAACCAACTCCCTGTGGTTACCGACCTTGCTGATGCGAGATCGGCCTGATCACGAAGATCGTTTCCTGTGCGCAATCGAAGAACGAACAAGAAAAAGATGCGAGCAATCTAATCTATTACTCGAGGGTGGAGTTCTGAATACACGAAGACAGCGCAGATTTGCGCGTGCTCGAGAGTAGCTAAAGCTAGATCTAAAACAAAACTCGGGAAATAAAGGAGGCGCAGCTCCTGTATAAATAGAGAGGGGGCGCAGCCCCTAGGGGCGGCCAACCCTAGGTCGTCCATTATGGGCCGCAATTGGGCTGGTCGTCTATTCTTCTGGGCCTTCGTTCTTTAACAACATGATGTAGTTCAATTCTCTTGCACGGGCCCGAGTCACTGGCCCAGGTGGAAAGGGTGGCGCCTGGGCTGGAGAAGGTGCTGCTGGTGTAGATGTGCTCGTGTTGGTGTTGATGTCCTCATCACAACCCTAGGTCGTCCACTATGGGCCGCAGTTGGGCTGGTCGTCTATTCTTCTAGGCCCTCATTCTTCAGTAGCATGACGAAGTTAAGATCTCTGGCACGGGCCCGAGCGATTGGCCCAGCTAATGAAGGAAGTGGCGCTTGATGTGGAGGTGCTGCTAATGTAGTCGTACTCATAGTGATGTCCTCATCAAACGGCGCCTTTGGCAGGGGGCGCCGCTGGCTTGGCCGTCCTTGTGCGTGGTGTAGTGCTAGGCGTAGAAGGTGCAGGGCTGGAAGGAGTTGAGCTATGTGTCGAACCCCGGCCTGCAAAAGAGTTAGTATATGTCTTTGATCGTCGTCCCTACACTTCACGTTCAGCTTTGCAAGCATATTCAAACAATGTGGTTATATCAAAATAATCCTTATAATCAAGTATATCCTGAATTTCCCTGTTCAAACCACCACGAAAACACGCCATAGCAGCGTCATCCGACTCAACCAAACCACAACGAAGCATACCCTTTTGTAACTCCTGGTAATATTCCTCAAAAGATTGTGAACCTTGTTGAAAACGCTGCATTTTGTTAAGAATATCACGGGCATAATAGGAAGGAACAAATTTGTGGCGCATGGCAGTTTTTAATTGGGTCCAAGTAGTGACACTGTTAATGGGAAGTTTTTGTTTATACTCACGCCACCAAATTAAAGCAAAATCAGTAAATTCGCTAATGGCAGGCTTCACTTGGCTATTAGCAGGAATATCATGGCATGAAAATTTCTATTCTACCTCCAATTCCCAATCAAGATATGCAGTAGGATCATATTTACCATTAAAAGATGGAATTTTAAATTTAATCTTAGCAAATAAGTCATTAGGGGAATGACGAACCACACGGCGTGCACGACCACAACGATCTCAATCGTCCTGCTCAGTGTCACCGTCGTAGTCCTGCTCCATCTTTGTGGTCAACGCATCAAGGCGTGCTAGGATGGTGTCGAGTGTGGTGCGAGTCGCCTTTTGAGCAAGGTCAAGCTGGTTGAAACGTGCGGTCGTCGAAGTGACCGTTGAATCAAGCCGTTCATGCATCGTCCTAATGTCAGTAGCAAGTCCATCAACTTGTCCCCTTACTTCCTGCAACTGGACATCCACCGTGTCGTGTGCTCCTGCCATATTTAGCGCAAACACCAAAACACCAAAAGGAGAAAAACCGACGACAACAGGGGAATGGTGGTGACAACTCGCTCAATGGAATGTTGTTATCAAGTTCTTATCCGTTCTTACCAAGCCACAGGGGTGAACTGCAACCAACAGGTGGAACTAGTGAAAGATTGGATGAGCGATTGCCTGGAGACACAGAAACCTGCTCGTCGTAGAAATATGTGGAGTTCTGGGTAGGCTGCACTCAAGTCAAGGATTAGCATGATCAAACAATAATGCAAAGTTGAATTATAGAGCAAAACACGAAACTATATTGCTGGCCACAAGTGCAAAGGACACAACAAGGTGGAACAAAGAACAATGGAACTAGCAGAATGGTAGTACCGTAAATATTGTACTAGCGAGGCCAAAAAGGCACTAGTAGGAATCACAGGTGATTTTGTTTTTCTTTTTTGTATGATTTTTTTGATATTTTTCTCAGCACAACAAGCAAGAAAATAGGAGCTACACCAAGTTTCACCTAAAACAGAGATCAGGTGTGGTCTACAGAAAAAGAGCAAGTTCTCTGAAAAGCGTGTAAGAGCTTTGACGAATATTTTTGACAATTTCTTTTTGTTTGTTCTCTGGTTCTATCCTTTCTCTTTCTCTTTCTTTTCCTTTTTTTTCTTTTTTTCTTTTTTTTTTTCCTTTTTTTGTTTCTGTTTTTTTTACGTAGCCGAAGGAAAAAAACAAGGAAGCGGCGTTGACTCGGTTTGTGGCGTGATCAAACGGGAGATGGTGGCAGCGCGCTAGGGTTTGAATGGTGGAAGAAAGAAGGATGGTGAAAAAACACAATGCAACCAGCAACAAATGACGCGCAAGCACACAAATTCAACAATGCAGATTATTGAAAGAAAGTGTGAGGCTCAAAAGGGTGCTGGGATAAGGTCTAACCTGAATTTTTATGTGGTTTTGTGGACTGTAGGAGAAAAACACTCGATAAACTCACCGATCAACCTAGAAATCTGATACCACTTGATATAGCTGAAGTGCCCGATCTTTTGGTGAGTGGAGATAATTCCGATTTGGCGGAAGATGACCCTCGTGATTCGACTACGACGAGCAAGCCCGAGGCGCCAATGCAATCACTGAACCAACTCCCTGTGGTTACCAACCTTGCTGATGCGAGATCGGCCTGATCACGAAGATCGTTTCCTGTGCGCAATCGAAGAACGAACAAGAAAAAGATGCGAGCTATCTAATTTATTACTCGAGGGTTTAGTTCTGAATACACGAAGACAACGCCAATTTGCGTGTGTTTGAGAGTAGCTAAAGCTAACGTAAAACAAAACTCGAAGAACAAGGGAGGCGCAGCTCCTGGATAAATAGAGAGAAGGGGCGCAGCCCCTAGTGGCAGCCAAAAGGGGAAACACAACCCTAGGGGGCGGCCAACCCTAGGTCATCCACTATGGGCCGCAGTTGGGCTGGTCGTCTATTCTTCTGGGCCCTCATTCTTCAGTAGCATGACGAAGTTAAGATCTCTGGCACGGGCCCGAGTGATTGGCCCAGCTAATGAAGGAAGTGGCGCTTGATGTGGAGGTGTTGCTGGTGTAGTCGTACTCATGTTGCAGGTGATGTCCTCATCAGTTCATGTCTTGGTGATGCATTTCTATGTGAGTGTTGGCCTCATCAAGCTCCTCTTGCACATCATGAAGCTGATTTTCTAGGACCTCAATGGTGTTGTCCTGGATTTCCACCTACTGCTCCAACTCTTGGATGCGGTTGCTCATCTGTTCAACCTATAGATCCTTCTCCACCAACTCTAAATATAGATCGACCACAAAGTCATCCCTATCGTCGAGGGTGGTCTTTGTAGTTTGAGCGAGCCCAGTGAGGTGCGTCATGGCATCACTTTGCAGGGCCTATAGGCGGTACATCACACTCATGCACTGTACGGTGATTCTCCTAACCTAGTCAGGATGCATGGCCCACACGTCCTTGACGTGGCTCACTCTGTTGCACCACATCGGATCATCCCTCTTCTCAGCGGGGAAGAGTCCAAGTGGGGTGCATCACCATCTCTAATGGGTGGTATCCTTAGAATGTCGTCAAAGCTATTAGTGCCGCGGCCTCTGTGGTGTCGTCTGCCCTGAATCCGACAGTTTCGGAATCAAGTGAACGCCACCCAAGTTGCAGAGGGTGAGACTCCAGGGTTAGCCAAACCCGACAACGTGGCACCCGGTGCTCCTCGTACAACTGCACCGTGTATAGAGGGGGTGTGGGGTACCCAGCTATGCAGAGTACCTCCCACAAGATAGAGGGAAAGCCCTCTCGATAAAGGTAGTCAAAGTTGAAGCGGGTGTCTCATCCATCGGCGGGGGTAGGTGAAGCTATCTGTGAAAGTGGGGTAAGTGTAAGTGCTACGGTAGTGGTAAGGAGATAGGCGTGCTTAAGTTAAAGGAGGATGATTAATTTGGATTAATCTATTTTAACGACCTTCCTGTTACCCATTCTTAACTAATGTTTTTAGGGGTCATGAGTCAATATATTCCCTTCAACCTTTAATTAATTACTTTTTCCTTTTTTGTGCTGATTTACTACAATTCATGCATGCTTGAATGAATGTCTTCTCATCAATCATAGGGGTGCTCCTAGGTCATCCCTTCTTTCATAGTGTTGGCCTATATGGCCTACTTATTTAGTCACCTATCTACCCCACTATTCTTAAGGCCTTTCATCCTAGGTCTAGCATTCTAGTCTTGATGATCCAACGCTAGTTTCTAAGCAATTTTTATTGTTGAAAGATTGGTATTCATGACTTATTGACTCCTTTGTAATGGTATTCGCTCCGATACCATCTGTGGTAGAACCACCCAGATTATTCCAGCTTAAGCGCCCGAGTCACGCCTTGAAGGCAGCAACACACTTAAATCGGAATAACTCGTCAATTCTTTGAATCTAGTCCGATAGATCCACTTACTAAGGATCGAGTACCATTAGCTCACACGATGGTGAGACTCAGAGAGAATGCAATAAACATGAAACCAACAGTTAAAGTACTTAAGTTATTACATAAAACAGATTTTGACAAAAGATAAAGTGTTCTTAATGTTGCAGCGGATAATAAGTAACGTCGATAACGAGGAATAGGGCAAGGCCTGGCCCACTACTCCTCCTGGTCCTCTCCTGTCGAGGCAACATCCGACTCGACCGTCCAACCCGGTGGCAGGGTGAATGGCCAAGTCACACCATCAATCATGTCTTGTAGTGAATATATAAAAATGATGCCACAAGCAAGGCTGAGTATACTAATACTCAGCTAGACTTACCCGGTGTGAGGAGTCTACTCCTCTACCTCTAGACCATGAAGTTGTTTGGCTAAGGTGGTTTGGTTTGCCAAAAGCACTAGTTGAGTTAAACAAGTTTTAGCTTTTCAAGTTCTAGCATATCCATTTTACATTAGGTTTGCTCCTTTCTAAGCATACATGGTAACAATCATTTAGTGCAATCAACATATTATCTCAAGAAACCTCATTTCACTTCTTACTCGATGCAGTACAAGGGGTCAAGCAGTCTCATTGGTTGTGAGAAGCAGACGATTCGAATCGAGTTATAACCTTGCAAGGTAAACCTAAACACACGACATGTAGGGGCACTCTATCCCCACACATGTCAGTCATCCCCATCGATTCCCTGGCAACAGATCAGGGCTCACGGCCTTGGCGTACAATGCTCTAATTGTCCCCAGCTGCCGCCATGCAACGGTTGCACTTGTACCCACCATAGCTAGCATGGGAGACTCCGTCTTAGGTCCAGTGAGGAGTAAAGTCTGCGGGCATGTTCAATTAGGTACTAGGATTGTCGGTTACCATATTTCCTGACATGTGTCTAGTACGTTCAAATGCTTGACTCAGGTATCCGCACATTAATCCTTAAGTCCATTCATGTCTCATAGACAAGGCATCCACCTTGGATCCATGTCCATAGACCATCATAGATCCCGTTATCAAGATAAATACAATCAATTCCTGACCTCGCGCGAGTGCTAGAAAAATAACTCGACCTCTATTGAGATCCTCAATTAGCATAACAACTACTCGACCTAGCATACTAGTATCCATCTCATAGGAATCCTGAGTTCAAGCAACTAGGGTTTCCAAGTAATTCCTACACTTAAGTGCACAATACAAGCCTAAAAATAGTATATATAATGGTTATGTATAAATCAGGGCTTGCCTTCAAATGCGGGTGCGGCGGAAGGTTCTTCGGTGACGAGTTCGAGAGCTGGTTCCCGCGCTTCTTCCTGCTGTGCCTCTTGCTCTTGGATCAAGACATAGTCTCCATCCGCGAGATTGCAATCTAATGAATGCAAATGCATGAGTATGAATGCAACATATTCATATATATATTTGTACATGTCCATGGTGCATACTAGGATTCAAGGATTTCTCATCTTTTATTTTTAGGGCTTTTATGGGGTAGGTTGAACTGCGCTTATGTTCTAGAAATTTCTAAAAATCCTATAAAAATTACAGTGGCTTCTTATTGACTTACTTAAGTTTTCCTCATGATTTGGGTTGTAAAGTGAAAGTGGTTATCTCTGTACAAAAATGACAATGTTTAGGGCAGAGAGGGCACTTTAAACTACAATCCTTGTGTAGAAGTGGCTTCTGCCCTATAAATTATTTTTGCTGATGTTTATGGGTAATATTATGCTTATGTACCAAATTGCAACCAAAGATACCTAATGGTTATTTAATGGTGATTTTCTAAAGTTTTGGGGCTTAGTGGGTGCTTTCTACTAACACTCTATTTGAAAAATGTCAAACAACAGATTTCCCAATTTTTGTAGTTTCTTCTTTGCGCAAGAGCAATCATTCCTAAAGTTGGTTATTTTTACTTATAGGGGATGGGTTGTATGATTTCTTAAAATCTATAAGCTTTCTCGTGGAGCAGGGGGTAGGGTATATTCTACTGTGTAACTACCTCATTTTATATTTTTCCCTTATAGCACATATCTCAAGTGCTTAGGGGAAAATAAGATTGCTTACTGTTTTCTACTTTTAGTCCCTCTTTTTATTTTCTAGAGGTATTGGCAAAATCCTAGTTTTATTTGTTTAACCCACTTACTCTGATAGTCTGGGTGGTTACTATTTTTGTAGTGGTACATTAGTGGTCAAGGTCTACTAAATTTTTCTTAATATTATTGCATATGTCCTATTATTTTTAAACATTATCTTACTTAAATACTCAATACCTAAATTAAATCACAAATTCTAGAACAGTACTGGACTAGGGTTCCATATATTTTTCCCTTGAAATTTATCACTTAGGCATGCTAGGAAAAATAATATTGCCCTCTGGTTTCTATTTTTGGTGCCCTTTTCCATTTTTTCCATGTTTGAGTAAAAACAAGTTTTAGGGGAATAAAATTTGCTTAATCTTGGGTACTGGGGTGCTTAGCATTTTTAAACATTGCAATTACTTGTCAAGAGTCTCCATAAGTTTCCCAACCTCAGTCTAAAAGTTTTCCTACCATTTTCCCTATTTTTAAGTTTTAAGTAGTTTTCTCATTTAAATCAAAACTCTAAAAAGTAACATAGGAAATATGGGGTAGATTATATTATGCAGAGTCTAGCAAAATTGGTTTGATCAAATTTGGATGAATATTATTTATGTTATGCTTTTTCTAAGTCTGCTGTATATTACAATGAAATAGAATTTCAAAATGGAAAAGAAAATCAATCTTGCGCTTGGGTCCCCGGCTTATTTTCCCTTGAGCTCTTACAAACGAGTCCTCAAGCTACTATTCATAAGAGTCACTGACCTTGCGAAAACCCCCCTAGGCTTGTGAACATTCCAACCCGCGCTTCCACCCCATCGAAACAGTAGCTGCGGTAGAGAAGGGCGGCGGGGCTTACTGGCAGGGTCTAGCTTCGGTGAAGTGGTCGCGGAGATTGGGGAGGTCCTAGTGAACCCGTCGATGGTCGGATGGTGGTCGGTGGTGGTCGGAGTCGTTCTAGCCATGCGCAGGGGCGGATGAGCTCGTCGGCGGCGAAGAGCTTGTCCCGATTCACGTTCTTCGGCTGGCAGAAGGATTCTGGCGAGGGCGATCTAGCGTTTCTGGTGAGGTAATGCTCGGTCTGAGGGCTCGGGAAGCTTCATGGGACCCTGGGGAGGTCGGCCGAGCAGCGGGATTGGGGGAGGATGGGCTGGAGTGGCCGGTCCATGGTGGTCATTCTCAGGTGGCTTCTAGTGGGCGGCGGAGCTCTCAGTTCACGACAGAACTCTGGTGATCGAGCTCGTGCGAGTGTAAGGGGCTGAGGCAAGGATGCCTGAGGGGGCTGGTGGCTTTTATAGGCGCGGGCGTGGCGAGGGCGCACGGGCGCACTGACCGTGTGAGGGGCCGAGCGCGCGCGGGTTGGGTGAACCCTGGCCTGCCGACCAGGGTCGAACACATGGTGGCGTTGTTTCTACCCGAGTTCTCGCACGTGTAGTCACTCGTCCGGGCCTGCTCTTGCCTTGGTCAGTGCACAAGACCTCTTCCCCTCCCCTCAAGCTACCAATCTTGTGTGGTGGTCAAGGGATTTTGCCGACTGGATCCAGAGATATGGTGCACTCAAGTGGGATCTGTCACATAGCCCAAACCCAAGGCAAATCTCTGGTTTTGTTGTGTAAAAATTCCAAATCTCGATGCCATCTCCAGATATGTTGTAGAGGGGTTAGTTTATACAACTCTGTTAATGGGAGCCCACGGTTTTGAATTCGAAATCTTCAGGAACGCGGGTGATCTTTGCAAGAGGGGCTGAAATTTGAGTTAGGGAATCCTAATTTTTCTTGGGGGCTCTCGACTTGAGTGGCTTATTTAGGGATTTTGCAAAATATTTTTTAGCCAACTTTATTACTATATTTTGTAGGTTATTAAGTGTATTACAACTTTTATAATTGGCCCAAATCATGACAATGTGATTTACTTGTTCTTTACACTAAACTTTTCTTTGGTGCTCTAATGTACTCAAGAGGGGAAATCTAGGGTTTTAGCACTTCACCTCCTTCCCTAAGCTTGGTATGGTTAAAATTTGATCTCTTAGGGTGGTGCAACCTTGTTAGGGCTTGGCTCCTAGATTTTGGTGCCTTTTTCTCTGTCCAAACCACATGTGATAATAGGTCACAGGGGGTACTGAGGGAAAACCCTAAGTAACACTAGGTGTGTTACAAGTATGGATCCAGGTTGGTAACCGCAGGATATAGCAAACTCTTTCAATTCTGATTTGTCCTCTTCAAAAAGTAGTTGGTGTAACGCCCTGAATTTGGGGGGGTGGAATTTTTCTTCTTCGATACTCACCAAATTCAGTCGTTACTCTCTTTTTCTCTTCCCGTTTCGCTCCTTCTTCCCATTTTCAAAGCAGTATAACGACTAGTGTCCGTATTGCCTGTAAACAAAAAAATCCTAAGTTGACATGGGTGTTGCATCATGCTAGAGCATATTTCTGTTGTATGATGTTGTGTTTAATCGCGCGTCTGTCTTGCCTCGTTTAGGATTTTGATTCGCAATTGGATACCGATCAGTGGTCATGCGCATAGTGGATTTCCGACCCGGCCCGACCCAGCCTGACCCAGCCCAGCCCGGCCCCTGGCCACGCGCCCCTAGCGCCCCACACCCCCCATGCATGCCCCCTCCCTCTCTTTCTCATTTTGTTTCCCTCGCAGCAACCTCCTCTCCCTCTCTCTTCCACCTCTCTTCCACCTCCTTTGCCCTAGGTGTGATCCGGTGGACGGTTGCCGCGATCGTCGAGCCCCCACCTCCCTCTCTCTTCCCCTCCTCTCCCTCCTCTCTTCCAAGAGCGTCCCTGCTCGCCCTGCCTTGGCCGCGCCCTGGCCGCCTCGCCTCGACCGCGTCCTGGCCGCGCGCCTCAGCCGCGCCCTGGCCTCGCCACTGCCGTGCCCCCGGCCATGCCCCGCTGCGCGCCTTGGCCTTGCCTTGGCCGCGCGCCTCGGCCGCGCCCTAGCCACGCCTCGGCCTCGCTGTAGCCGTGCCCTGGCCACGCCCCTGGTCGTGTCCTTGCTGGCCCCTGGCCGTGTGCGTAGCCCTAGTATACAATGTTTAAAATTCAGTTTGATTAGTTGTAGTTTTAATTTAACTTACGTGTTGCGTCATGCACTTCGTCGCACGACGATTCTGTTTAATTTTAGATTATTTAGTGTGCTGCGTCGCGCGATGATTCATTTTATTTTCATATTATTTAATATGTGGCGTCGCACGCTTCATCGCACGACGATTTATTTTAAATTTAGTTTGAGTGGTGTATGCAGTTGTGCGCTTCGTCGCACGATGTTTTGCGTCATTTTCATATTTCATTCAAGTGTTTCGTGGCGCACTTTGCCGCGCGACGACTTGTTTTATTTTCGGTTTAGTTCGCGTGTGCCGTCGTGCGTTTCGCCACACGACAATCCTTTTGAATTTACCGTGAACTGTTTATAATAATTAAACGTGTAGCGTAACTATATTTTATGCATAGCTGTGGTTGTCAAATTAATATAGTTGTGTTTAGACAAGTACTCTAATCCATAACTGCTTTACGTAATCACCTTTCGACCATAGCCTCGACCGTTCTTTTCCCTTTCTCGCTTAGTCGTAGGTGCGAGCCCTGTTCCGAGCGTCTGCTTATTTGTTATATTCTACTACATGGTGTATTATTCTTTTTATATTAAATTTGTGGAATGTATGTTTGAACTCGTATAGATAACGATTCATTGGCGGAGTCCGAAGAAGTTGCAGGTGAAGACCCTGAGCAACATCTGGTTGGTGAAGGCAAGTGTCCCTTGACCCATCTATGTCCTACCCATTTCATAATTCACTCCCCGCGTTTACACAATTTATACCGAAGGATTGACTAGCTTTTGTTTATCTTGTCCTTATTTACCTATGTGGGTTGGGTTATTTTGGTTTAGCTTTATGCTAGAGCTTCACACAAATCAATGAACAAGATGGGATTATTTATGATATGCTGTTTTCCCTTTTGATTATGATGATGATACTGTGTCATATAAGGGGACTCGAGTGGTTTCTCGAGTGCCTCTCCATAAGGACTGGTTCGTTGGATGACCGTCTGGGAAAACAGTGCATCCATGAGGGTGGTGTGGGACGCCCTTAGCTGAATAATTAGAGGAACTGGGGTGTAGTTCGCTTCGTCGTCGTGCCATCAATGGGGCTTGGTGTATGTGGCTCACTCTGCTGAGGGTGGATTGCCCCTTGGGGAGGAGTGCGATACATTTAGGAAACCTAACGGGCGGCTACAGCCTCAGGGAATATTTGTAAAGGCTACG
Source organism: Zea luxurians (assembly GCA_029449295.1). NCBI lineage: Eukaryota > Viridiplantae > Streptophyta > Magnoliopsida > Poales > Poaceae > Zea > Zea luxurians. The sequence goes on along the minus strand of JAOPSE010000005.1, from coordinate 1,355,495 downwards.
TAGTGAAACCTTGCCTACTCACCTTGGAAGTGTTTAAGGGTTCGTACAACCCGAGGCAAAAAGGGATCACGACTCATGGGTAAAGTGTGCAACCTCTGCAGAGTGTTATGAAACTGATATATCAGTCGTGCTCACGGTTATGAGCAGCCAAGGGAGCTCCATTGATTAGAGACACATTGATCAGAGATGTTTTGTTTATAGGTGATAATGAGGATGATGGTTTTGATTATGATTATAGTTATTGTTTCTGGTATTCTTTTCATTTGGAAAGGGTACTTTTTGATGTGCACCCGTTGGGTGTTTGCCCGATCTTTCGATGAGAGGGTGTGGAATAACTCGATTGGGGGAGGAGACGACGTTCACGGCCCGACTACAGCCTTCCAAAGACGCTGCGCCTTAGCAACCGATACACCTCCTCCTATGGCTGTCACGATCTTGTGGAGCGTGACACCCTGGCCACTAGGGCACTTGTCCTGCAAGCAATCGAAGAACTAGCAAGAACAAGTAGAACAAGTACTGAATTACCAGATCTAAATGTAGGTTTCAAAATCAAACTCCAATATGGTGGGGTTCCGAAGACAAGAAGACGGGCGGTTGAACTAGCACGCGCGCTTGCAAGCAAGTAGCGAGAGCTAAACTTGATCTAAACAAAACCCGCTGTTCTTGGTGGCGGCTAGGGGGTTTATAAACATGGGAGGACGACCACAAGGGTATTGGGGTCGTGCTGCAACCCTAGGATGCGTCCCTAATGGACCTAACTTGATACACGACCCATTGGGCCAAAATAGGGTGACGCAGCACCATGGGCAGAAAAGGCAGGAAATGTCTCGGTAAGAAAACAATGATTACGGCGGCCTCAGAACAGATATGACTATAATTCCGGATCCATATGAAAGTAGACTTGATAAGCTTTCCATGTTGTGCTTGAACATTCCAATCCGAGCCCGCATCTGACCGTGGTGACCGTCACAAGTTGGTGTTCTTCTGCAGTCCGAATCCAGCATGTTCAAATCCTTTTCCCTTTCGGTCTTCTCCCTGATTCCTAAGCAAAACAAGAGTGCACGGGTCTCCATGGTCTAAATATGATGGACATGAACTCAAGAGTGTAATCACCTGATGGTTGAGTTGACGAGCACGAGCGCGAGTAATGGGACCAGAAATTGGTACTTGTATTGGTATAGATGCATCAGTAGTGTGGATGTCTTCATCACTTTTGGGATAACAACTTGGGTTAATACTAAAACCTGGCTCTCTACTAGTAATAATAACCTGACTAACTAAAAGGAACTGCTTGACTTTAACCCCACATAAATCTAGTCCACTACAGCCAAACGGGACAATTGCTGAGTATGTTGATGTGTACTCACCCTTGCTGTAACACCCCTGGTGTTACTGGCACTAAAACTTGAGCATGACATAATATGCATTGACATTTCATTTTTGTTTGTTACACCTAGAATGCATCCACTAGGTAAAACTTCAAAACAAGTGTGATGTGGTGGCTTGAAGTATTCTTAACCCTAGGGTAGGGTACTCAACCCTGGGATTAGGCCATGTGGGTAATGGGAAGCCAAAATGAGTAATACTTCAAAAGTCATTGGAAATATTCATAAAAGATCAAGTTTGATGGATTTGAGTGGCACAAAAACCCTAGAGTGCTCCAAACCCTAAAAGGAACCCTAGAAAACCCTAATTTGTACCCTAGAGGGTGATTTCAAATTCTATACACTTTTGGACCAAAGTATATATATCAAAGTGTTATAACATCAAAAACCAAACAACTTTACATTGGAGAATTTCAAGTAGTGTGGAGCAATTTGGACTTAATTGCAAAAGTCCCAAGAACACCCATGTGTTAAACTCTGAAATTTCAGTGAGATTAAGCTGACTTTGGAGCATTGTATTTCTTAATTCATGAGGATTTTCCCTAGGTCAATACATCAAACTTGTAGAGCCATGATAGAAGTACAACTTTGATTAAGTGACTAAGCATTGGTGCTGTACAAAAATTTTGAGATAAATGGACCTGAAGTCTGGCTATCAGTCAGCCCTAAAACTGAATCTGGACTGACAGTGAACTGGGACAGACTTTGGGAGCAATTTTGAGTAGGATCCAGTGAGTATTTGATTCTAGTTGCTATAAAAAAATTCAAGCTGGTTTGTAGAAGATCAACTTTGCCACAGATGGATTAGTGAGTTACTACATAAAAGTTTGAGAACCAAGCCCTTTAAATCGCTCTGTCAGGCGCACTAAATGAAATTCCCATTGTACAGTAACCCGAAGAAGATCGCAGATTCACTGAACCCCGCCACCGGTGAACCCGCGCCGCGATCCACACTGCCGCTGTGATTCGTGCCCAATGGCGCGCGGATAATGACTCAGGATAAAAGATCTTGGCGTTGGGATGAGCTCGGACCCTGTTACCGCTCAGTTCGCTGTACCCACTTGCGCCACGACGTGGCCGCACGACCACCGCCATCGTGCCGCTGTTTCTCTTGGTTACACCACGCTCTCGGTCGTTTCACCACGTCGTCACAAGCCGTGTGGGATAACTAGTGACAGTCATAAGTCTTTGCACTATGAATGCCACGATAGCGCTCGCCTGTGACTCACCCCCTCTCTTAGGTTGTTACGAAGCAAGAGCACCAGCCCTCGCCCCCGATCGTCCACCGTAGCATCCTAATTTGGAATTTCCCCCAAATCCACTCTTCGTGCCCCCGTGAGTCACCCCGTCATGGTCAGCCATCTCCAGGTCCGTTCTCACCCTTCTGATTCGTGTTTCAGCACTCTCGTGTGTTTATGGTGCTCGTCGACCCCACCAATTAAGCTATATCGCGCCTAGTCGTCGGGAACACCTCGGGTTTCCCTCGGGTCTAGCCGTCGTTGTGGTCAGAAGAACTCCGGGCCGAACTCGTGCAATTAAGCGATAGATTGGGATCGCCATGGGAGGAATTAGGTGTAGACCAAGTTACGACATGGGTTGTTGCGTACTACGGTTGGTACAAGCTCGCTGGAGCGCGCACGCCACCGTTCACCGTCGAGGACTTGACCTTGTGAAGAAACAGAAACCGAGGGGTTTAAGTGTGATTGTCAGAGAGACAAGGGAATACTGTCGCGACTTCTTTACCAGTTATTCAAAAGGTCGGGGGCCTCTGCGTAAAACCACCGGCACAGGCGCGCGCGCGGGCGCATTTCGCTTGATCTTGGGCCGGGTCAGGCTAGTTTCAGCCTAGCACTGTTCCTTCTTTTTTCTTTTCTTTTTACTACCAGGCTTAGAAATTTATAGGAAATTCTAGAAAAATGATAAAATCATGGAACCAATTTTGCTAGACTCCTAAATTCATCTAGTATTCAATAAAAATAGTTCCAAGATGTTTAGTCCAAACCTGGATTTATTTGGTATTTAAAAATGCCTAAACCTAGTCTTTTAGAATTTTAGAATTAATTTAGTAGCTCCAAAAATAGTAAAACTTTTTGGGTGAGCCAAATATGATGATTAAAACCCTTGGGTAAAGTTTAGGATACTTTGGATATTGTTTGATCCCAAACTCAAGAAACTAGCTTTCTACGATTTAAATACCTAACCCTAATAGAACACTAAACTAGGAAACTCTAGTGACTAGTGGGCACCGTGAAGGAAAGTTGTATTCAATATACAACTTAGTGTGCTTCTATTATAACTGCATATTCATAGCGTCAAATAAGCATTCATGTATATGTATTGTTATGTATAGAAAACAAAGAAGTGGTAATCGAAGAAGAAACTGCCCCACAAGCTGAAATTCCACCTTCCGAGAACAACTTCTACTATGATATTTGTTTTACAGATCTTGAGCCTCCTACAAGACAAGGCAAGCCCCGGTGCATTTAACCATTTTCTTGTTGTTTTAAACTCTTTATCACTTGAGATGATGCATTAGGTGATAGGAGTTGACTGCTAAACAATTACTGCATTTCCTTCCTTTGAACTGTTTACCATCCCTTGATACCTGTTTTAATTAAAAGCTTTCAAATGCTTAGTCTTGCCTTAGAAAACAAAATGTTTTGTTTTAAACAAAGATGATGCTTCATATGGGATGGGAAGTTTTCAAAGAAAAGACTTGATGGTGAATCCATCATGGCCATGATGGGTTCATCATCGAAAAAGATGTACCTCTGACAAGTACCAAACTTTGGGTTTTAAATGATAAAGATGAGACCGAGCAAGTGACTTGCACGAGAAGGAACACTCGGTGTAGTGTCTCCATCTGAGTCGATTAAGGATGGTGTCGATGTAGGCTTGCTGATTGAGGACCCTTTAACTGTCCACATGCCTCGTCATGGGTAAGCTTTGCCCCCGTCGTACCAATACCAGAAAGGCCAACACGCAATGGGAGTGGAGAGATGGCGAGAGTAGCATGTACCCTCCGTGGTAAGAGGCTGAACGATGGTGTACCTGTGCTCTCGGTTGGCGTGAACCTGGTCTGGTCTTGAGAAACCCGGTGGCGAGTTGTGCAAGGGTTAAGTGCTACATATCTCGTGTGGTTGGAGATCCCCAGCTAGGTATTAATCGATTCGGATCGCTGTTACTTCTCGAACATGAAGACTTGGTCACTACCCTACATGTAGTAATCCAGTAAAGTGAAGGGTTGATAAAAGACGGCTAGCATAGGCCAAGTGCTTGAACTAGGATAGAAAGAACTCTAGATGCAGGTAATGACTTAACCTGATAATAGAACTGGATTTTTAAGGATCCACTGTTAGTAAGCATTTCTACAAATAGAGTCTTGGATTCTTGATCAGCTCTACCTTGACTCCCACCAGCCAGCATATCCTTGAGAGTCTTTTCCTTTGTCGGGTAAGACTTGCGAAAGTACACTCTGTACTCAGGGTTTTCGAACCCATGTTGTTGTAGATGATGAAACAACGGAGTTTTGCTGTTTCTGCTCGAAGGTGGTGCCAAAGGAGGAGGCCAATTAGAAAACTGCTTGGGGAGGATGTGTTGCCTCCCAGTTTAAAACAATAAGCTTTGGTGTGGGAGGATGTTTTACCTCCCTGTTTTGTAAGTATAAGTTATGCACTCATAACACCTGGTACTGTAATAATACTCTCTCTATACTTTATTAATGAAAATTATGTTATTATAATCCGCTTCCGCTATTTCCTTACTTCAGCTATGTGTGTAATGTCTGCGTGATGGGTGAAGCGCTCTTGGGCGATATGACGATGATACAGAAGACCGAACATGTCGAGTGACTATGTGCATCTACATGGTTGTTCGAGGTCCTTAGGACAAGGACATTTATAGGTGGGCCTAATAACTTGGGAGGTTCCGTGACAGATGGTATCGAAGCGAAGCCCGTCTCTTCAGACATTACGTAGAACTTCAAAAGAATTTTTTTTAAAAAAATACTTACCTTAAAATATTCTTTGATTCTTATCTTACCACTTTCTGGTAGTAATTTACCTTTTAAAAGTCGGGTAATAGAGTGCAGTATATGAGGAAGTAGGGGATCGATGAAAGATTGATCCCATAATCATTAGGTTATGCATACATCATGTTTAAATTATACTAATGAATATTCCCCTCTTATCGAGATATGGCGCGAACCAAGACCACTCAGCACAAATCAACCGAACCACATGGTGTACCTAGGCACCAGCTGGCCTCTAGGCATGAAAGAAGCAAGCAGTGGAAGTAACGACCCTATCGGGGAGTTGGAGGCCAGAGTGGATCGCCTCAAATCTGAACTACGCCATGGGTGTAGGGAGCGTGCGTGCGATAGTCACCACATTGCTAAACTATTAGCCGAAGTTAATTGCCTGTAGTACGAAATTTCGGAACGTGATACGGCCATTGACTAGGCTGTCAACTCGCACTCTTCTGCTTGGGACTGTGAAGCTAAAGCTCTAGCTCGATTAGCAGAACTTAGTGCATCCCTCAAAAATCTGCAAGCGTACTGCAACACCTTGCATGAAGAAGTGCATGTATTGTATGATCGGCTGCACCCGAACGTGCCACCTGATGTGGCAGCAATGGGAGCTGGACCATCTGGAACAGCAAATGGAGGATCGGATGGGGGGATTGACCTATTTGGAGCCCCTCCTTCCATGAATCTTGTAGTTGAACGGTCTCCTGAAGCAGGCAGCAGAACAACTAAGGATGAAGAAGATTAGAGTAGTATAGTCTAAGTAATGCACTTATGTAAAATAAGTAAGGCAGTCGAGTTGTATAATGGAGTATGTATAATTATTACTGTTCCACAATGAAATAAAGATGGTGTATGTTTGGCATGTTATATTTTCCAAATGTTTCTTTGCCTCAAATGTCATCCTAGACCCGTGCACATGATGGGATAGGTACATCCCGCGGCGGGGAGGACACTCCCAATCCGCCACCCGTACCTCCTACCTTGGCCGAGGCTATCGCTGCCTTGGTCAACGCCACCGCCGACAATATGCGCTTTCTGCATGAAATGGCGGGCAACCAATTTCAACAACACGGAGGAAGAGTTCCCCCTCAAGGACTACGAGATACTACCTATCTGGAGTTCTCCTAAACCTGACCACCGCTCTTCGTCAAGGCAGAGGAACCCTTGGAAGCCGACGAATGAGTGCGAGTAATGGAATAGAAAATTCGGGCTAATCCGATGCACTGAGGTTCAGAAGCCCCTATTTGCCGCTCAGCAGTTAAGAGGCCCTGCCAGCACCTGGTGGGCAAACTTTTCGGCCATCCAACCTGCGGGACATCAAGTCACTTGGGAAGAGTTTAAGTTGGCATTTATGGAACATTATGTTCCGGAGGGGGTGCTACAAATGAAACTAGAAGAGTTTATCTGACTGAAGCAAGGGGGAGATTCTGTGATGCAGTATCTCAATAAATTCAATCACCTCTCCCAGTACGCTATTGATCACGTGGATACAAACCTGAGAAAGAAGAATTGTTTTATGAGGGGACTTAATGACAGACTCTAGCGTAAGATGGCAACATGTTTGGACCTCACATACAGCAGGGCAGTCAGTACAACACTGGCAGTTGAAGCCAAAAATGCGGGACACGGAAAGTCAAAGGGATATGCGGGTGAAAGATCAACTCAAGGACCTAAAAAGAGAACAAGGTTGGTAATCAGATCTTTCAATCCCAACTATTCTTCACCTCGCCCACCTTCATATCCATTTAAACAGCCCGTATTTGTTCATCCCACTCCTGCCCCCGCTCCGACCAATCAGCCGAGTGCCCCTGGTACTCGTTTCCCTGCCCTTCCCAGTTCTTCCATTGGTTGCTTCAATTATGGAAAGTCTGGGCATTTCATAAAGGATTGCCCATATCTGAAGCAAAACAAATCCAACTTTCAGCAGACTTCTAGGAACTCAAATCAAGAAAAGGGGAACACGACCAACTCTTCAACGGGCAAAAATTTGAAGAAATCTGGACGGGTCTATTATACCTAGGTGGCTACTACACCGGAAGGCGAACCGGTGATGATGGGTACGTTCCTCGTTGCCAACCCCCCAGCAGTTATCCTTTTCAATTCTAGTGCATCAGATACCTTCATAAGCAAGACTTTTGTGGAGAAATATTGCATACATTGTACTGAATCAAGGGAGGGATTTGTTATCCACTCACCTGAGGGCCGAATATTTACTAAGGAAGTAGCCTTCCACATACCCGTAACTTTGGCCGGACGGGAATTCCTCACAAACATGATTGTTATAAAAAGGTAAGATATAGATGTGATTCTGGGAATGAATTGGTTAGCCTAGCATAAAGCCATCATTAATACGGACCAAAGGACCATTAAGTTAAGTTATGGTCATGAAGAATTCCAATTGTCCATCCCTATAGTTATCCCCGTCAAAGCATCTGGACAAGTTTTTGAGACTATAGTACAAGAAATTAGGGATATTCCGGTGGTATGTGAATTTCCGGATGTCTTTTTCCGAAGACTTGCGTGGATTGCCTCCTCAAAGGGATGTGGAATTTGTAATTGAATTCAATCCCGGTACGACTCCCATTTCTAGAATGTCGTACCGCATGCCACCTAATGAACTCGCAGAACTCAAGACTCAACTACAAGACTTGTTAGAGATGGGGTTCATTAGACCATGTTCATCACCGTGGGGATGTCCAGCAATTTTCGTCAAAAAGAAGGATCATACACTTCGAATGTGCATGGACTATAGACCCCTTAATGAGGTTACCATCAAGAACAAGTATCCTCTTCCTCGGATCGATATTTTATTCGATCAACTTACTGGAGCCTGGGTATTCTCTAAGATTGATCTCAGATCGGGCTATCATCAGATCCATATTTGACCCGAGGATGTACCCAAGACCGCATTCACCACGCGGTATGGATTATTTAAATATCTGGTCATGTATTTTGGACTAATAAATGCTCCAGCCCACTTCACCTACTTGATGAATTCAGTATTTATGCCCGAGTTAGACAAGTTTGTGGTGGTCTTCATTGACGACATTCTGATCTATTCCAAAAATGAAGAGGAGCATGCAAAGCACTTACAGATCGTGCTAATGCGCTTAAGGGAACATCAATTGTATGCCAAGTTCAGCAAATGCATGTTCTAGTTGGAGGAAATCCAGTTTCTTGGACATGTATTGTCTGCTAAAGGGATTGCGGTCGATCCTAGCAAAGTCAAGGATATTCTAGAATGGAACTCAACCACTACAGTACATCAAGTCCGGAGTTTCCTTGGACTGGCTCGATATTACCGCAGATTCATTCCGGATTTCTCCAAGATTGTTAAACCCATTACGGGATTATTGAAGAATGATACAAAATTTGATTGGTCCTCAAAATGCAACGAAGCCTTTGAGCAGCTGAAAGTGTTGTTAACCACTACCCCAGTGTTAGCCCAACCGGATATTGAAAAGCCTTTTGATGTGTATTGTGACGCATCAGGCAGTGGACTCGGATATGTCCTAATGCAAGAAGGACGAGTCATAGCGTATGCTTCAAGGCAGCTGCGCCGGCATGAACAACACTATCCAACTCATGATCTGGAACTAGCTGCAGTCGTTCATGCCCTCAAGATTTGACGTCATTATCTACTAGGAAATACCTACCATTTGTATATGGATCACAAAAGTTTCAAATATATCTTTACCCAGTCAGAACTAAACATGAGGCAGAGAAGATGGCTTGAGCTAATCAAAGATTATGACTTGGAAATCCATTATCACCCAGGAAAAGCCAATGTGGTGGCAGATGCTTTAAGTCGCAAGACTTTTTGACATTGTCTTACGTAAGAGCACCTGACACCACTATATGTCAAGAAATGGAGAAGTTGAATCTAGGGATAGTGCAACAAGGAATTTTGACAAATGTGAAACCTCAGTCAGTTTTTCTGCAAAGAATTATTGACGCTCAAAGAACAGACAAGGGTATGAAGTACATTCATGAGAAAATGGAAGCCGGGAAGGCAAATTGCTTCAGAAAAGATAATGAGGGGGTAATCTGGTTTAAAGATCACATAGTAGTGCCAAAAGATGTTGAAGTCCACTAACAAATTTTGGACGAAGCTCATCTTAGTCGATATTCCATTCATCTTGGAAGCACTAAGATGTATCAAGACTTAAAGCAACATTATTTGTGGACTAAAATGAAGATTGAAATTGCATGCTATGTGGCAAAGTGTGACACTTGCAGACGAGTCAAGGCCATACATATGAAGGCTGCTGGGCCACTGCAATCTTTGCCCATCCCAACCTAGAAATGGGAAGATATTAGTATGGATTTCATTGTAGGATTACCCAGGACAACTAAAGGATTTGATTCTATCTGGGTTATAATTGATAGACTTACAAAGATTGCCCACTTTCTTGTCGTCAAGGTAAAATATACAGTAGCCACATACGCAGAACTTTATATTGCTCGTATTCTCAGTTTGCACGGAGTTCCAAAAACAATAGTGTTGGATCGGGGACCACAATTTGTATCCAAGTTCTGGGAAGAGTTGCATAAATCCTTGGGTACTAAATTGCTCCATAGTTCAGCTTATCAGCCTCAAAAAAGTGGACAAACTGAGAGAGTAAATCAGATACTTGAAGATATGCTACGAGCATGTGTCCTACAGTTCCCGCAGATATGGGATGACTGTCTGCCGTTGGCAGAATTTTTTTATAATAATAGCTATCAAGAAAGCATTAAGATGGCATTGTTTGAAGTTGTACCAACGATGATGCCGAACACCCTTAAATTGGTCAGAACCCGGAGAATGGTGGTTTTTCAGGCCTGACTTGGTCAAAAAAACAAAGGAAAAAGTTCATCGGATAAAACACCACTTGAAAGAAGCTCAAGCTCGGCAGAAAAATTATGCGGATAAACGACGCCGACCTTTGGTCTTTCAAGCAAATGACTATGTATACCTAAAAGTATCACCGATGAAGGGTGTTAATCGATTCGGGGTAAAAGGAAAGTTGGCACCCCGATATATTGGCCCATTTCCCATTCTTGAACACTGCGAACCAGTGGTGTACAGACTTCAACTGCCTGAATCTTTATCTGTCGTACATAATGTGTTCCATGTATCCCACTTGAAGAAGTGACTTTGGATTCCTGATCAAACCATCGATGTGGTGGATGTTACTTTGGAACCAGACCTAACTTATTCGGAACATCCCATTCGAGTTCTGGATAAAAAGGACAGAATCACCCGAAAAAGAACTCTTAAATTCTATAAGGTACAATGGAACCAGCACACCGAAGACGAAGCTACCTGGGAGACTCAAGATTTCTTGGAGAAGATTTTTCTAGGTTTTTAGCTTCATGTAACCTGTAAGATTTGTGTATCTGATTGTAAAGTTGGAATAAACCCCATACCACCCCCTACTCTATAAGATAGATAAGGAAATGAAGATGTGACGTGTTTCCTTTTCCACTACTTACCCTAGGACCTTAAATCTCGGGACGAGATTCTTTTATGGGGGGAAGGATGTAACACCCCTTGTGTTACTGGTACTAAAACTTGAGCATGACATCATATGCATTGATATTTCATTTTTGTTTGTTACACCTAGAATGCATCCACTAGGTAAAACTTCATAACAAGTGTGATCAGGCTTGAAGTATTCTTAACCCTAGGGTAGGGTACTCAACCCTGGGATTAGGTCATGTGGGAAATAAGAAGCCAAAATGAGTAATACTTCAAAATTCATTGGAAATATTCATAAAAGATCAAGTTTGATGGATTTGAGTGGCACAAAAACCCTAGAGTGCTCCAAACCCTAAAAGGGACCCTAGAAAACCCTAATTTGTACCCTAGAGGGTGATTTCAAATTCTATACACTTTTGGACCAAAGTGTATATATCAAAGTGGTAGAACATCAAAAACCAAACAACTTTTACATTGGAGAATTTTCAAGTAGTGTGGAGCAATTTGGACTTAATTGCAAAAGTCCCAAGAACACCCATGTGTTAAACTCTGAAATTTCAGTGAGATTAAGCTGACTTTGGAGCATTATATTTTTTAATTCATGAGGAGTTTGCCCTAGGTCAATACATCAAACTTGTGGAGCCATGATAGGAGTACAACTTTGATTAAGTGAACTGGGACAGACTTTGGGAGCAATTTCGAGTAGGTTCTAGAGAGTATTTGATTCTGGTTGCTATAACAAAATTCAAGCTAGTTTGTAGAAGATCAACTTTGCCACAGATGGATTAGTGAGTTACTACATAAAAATTTGAGAACCAAGCCCTTTAAATCGCTTTGTCAGGCGCAATGAATGAAATTCCCATTGTACAGTAACCTGAAGAAGATCGCAGATTCATTGAACCCCACCGCTGGTGAACCCGCGTCGCGATCCACGCCGGCGCTGTGATTCGTGCCCAATGGCGCGTGGATAATGACTTAGGATAAAAGATCTTGGTGTTGGGATGAGCTCAGACCCTGTTACCGCTCAGTTCGCCGTACCCACTTGCGTCGCGACGTGGCCGCGCGACCATCGCCGTCGTGCCGCCGTGTCTCTCGGTTATGCCATGCTCTCAGTCGTTTCACCACGTCGTCACAAGCCGTGTGGGATAACTAGTGATAGCCGTAAGTCCTTGCACTGTGAATGGCACAATAGCGCTCGCTGGTGACTCACCCCCTCTCTTAGCCCGCCAGCTTCCTTCCTCAAATTTGGAGCCACCGCACCCGGAGGCTATAAATTTAGTGCACCGTTAGCTCTACAAGGTTGTTACGAAGCTAGAGCACCAGCCCTCGCCTCCAATCGTCCACCGTAGCGTCCTAATTTGGAATTTCCCCCAAATCCACTCTCCGCGCCGCCGTGAGTCACTCCTTGTGGTCAGCCATCTCCAGGTCCGTCTCACCCTTCTGGTTCGTGTTTCGGCACTCTCATGTGTTTATGATGCTCGTCGACCCCGCCAATTAAGCTACACCACGCCTAGTCATCGGGAACACCTCGGGTTTCCCTCGGGTCTCGCCGTCGTCGTGGTAGAAGAACTCTGAGCCAGACTCGTGCAATTGAGGGATAGATTGGGATCGCCAGGGGTGGAATTAGGTGTAGACCATGTTAGGACACGTGTTGTTGTGTACTGCCGCCGATACAAGCTCGTCGGAGCGCGCACGCCGCCGTTCACCGTCGGGGACTTGACTTTGCGAAGAAACATAAACCGAGGTGTTTAAGTGTGATTGTTAGAGAGACAAGGGAATAGTGCCGCGACTTCTTTACCAGTTATTCGAAAGGCTGGGGGCCTCTACCTAAAACCACCGGCACGGGCGCGCACGAGCGCGTTTCGCCTGATCTTGGGCCGAGTCAGACTTGTTTCAGCCAACACTGTTCCTTCTTTTTCCTTTTCTTTTTACTGCCAGGCTTAGAAATTTATAGGAAATTCTAGAAAAATGATGAATTCATGGAACTAATTTTGCTAGACTCCTAAATTCATCTAGTATTTAATAAAAACAGTTCCAAGATTTTTAGTCCAAACCTGTATTTCTTTAATATTTAAAAATGCCTAAACCTAGTCTTTTAGAATTTTAGAATTAATTTAGTAGCTCCAAAAATAGTAAAACTTTTTGGGTGAGCCTAATATGATGATTAAAAGCCTTGGGTAAAGTTTAGCATGCTTTGGATATTGTTTGATCCCAAACTCAAGAAACTAGCTTTCTAGGATTTAAATACCTAACCCTAATAGAGCACTAAACTAGGAAACTCTAGTGACTAGTGGGAACCGTGAAGGAAAGTTGCATTCAAGATACAGCTTAGTGTGCTTCTATTATAACTAAATATTCATAGCATCACATAAGCATTCATGTATATGTATTGTTATGTATAGAAAACAAAGAAGTGGTAGTCGAAGAAGAAACTGTCCCACAAGCTGAAATTCCACCTATCGAGAACAACTTCTACTTTGATATTTGTGGAACAGATCCTGAGCCTCCTACAACACAAGGCAAGCCCCGGTGCATTTAACCATTTTCTTGTTGTTTTAAACTCTTTATCACTTGAGATGATGCATTAGGTGATAGGAGTTGAGTGCTAAACAATTGCTGCATTTCCTTCCTTGGAACTGTTTACCATCCCTTGATACCTGTTTTATTTAAAAGTTTTCTGATGCTTAGTCTTGCCTTAGAAAACAAAATGTTTTGTTTTAAACAAAGATGATGCTTCATATGGGATGGGAAGTTTTCAAAGAAAAGACTTGATGGTGAATCCATCATGGCCATGATGGGTTCAGCATCGGAAAAGATGTACCTCTGACAGGTACCTGTCACACGCAGATTTAAAGGACAAAGCCGGGTGCATCTCATATATGCGCCAAAGAAGACAACACATATAATAACAGAGTGTATAGAGATAAATGTCACAATATCATCAGAGTACTTATTACATAGCAGAAGTCTTACAAAATAAAATATAAATATAGATCGAACTAAAGTCCATCCTTGGCGCCATAAAGTCAACTGGGAGACGCCACCTAGATCAAATCGAACTCCTCACTGTGTGGATCCTCTTGAACCACATGTTCTTCTCCTGTGGGGGGTGTGAGACAGCAAGGGTGAGCTCACACATGTTCATCGCTCAACAAGTTGTGGGGAATAATGTGCATGAACTCTCCAAAGGTGGGAGCACATGAAGTGTAAGGCTTACTAAAGAGAATGGTTAAAGCTGAGCATTGCTTTTAAAGTTGCTCAAAATTTTATTAGCAATTACTAGATGTAAGTAAATACCAAACCATAATAAGAATAGAACAAAATTAATAACAGAATCCCATGCAATGCAAATGACGAATTGAATTTAGTTCCATAATTTAATCATGCCAGAGTCTTGAGCTACTCTTGACCGTGAGCTCGGCTAGTATACCAGTTTTACACTCTGCAGAGGTTGTACCCTGTACCCACAAGTCATGTTACCCATCTACCAAGGGGTCATGAATCTCATACACCTCTACCAAGGAAGCGAGCCAGGGTAACACTACGAGGCCTTTACAAAGTTCCACTAGCTTCCGAAAACCCACTACAGTTTATGGGAAGAGCACTTGCAAGAATCCCTCGTCTAACCGCCATCGCAGCAAAATCAACTCGAGAACCTCCCTGCATGCAACTCCCCTACTGCCCTTACCCCTTTCGGGTAAGGTAGGTTTCCACTAGCTTTCCTAATTAGTCAGTCAAGGGCGTCCCATTCCACCCTTGTGGTTGCACGCGTTTCTCAAGTTAAGCTCCATGTTCCAATTAAAGATAATGATTTTGACATGAGCATAAATAACATAACAGATTAACTGGAACATGGATATAATGAAATATTAACCCAAAACCATATAAAGCAATAACATAACTACTCAAATGATTTAGGGGTAAACAAGGTAAAAGATAATCATACTAGGGTGACCTATTGGGTCCCATCAAAATTACACCTATGCATTGAATAGTGATAATAAAGAACATTATTGGGTAAATGAAAGTGATCATGGGGACAACTTGCCTGGGACTTGAGATTTCAGGTACCAGGATGATTCTTCAGATCCTCGTGTCCGCACTGCTAGTCGTAGCAATACAAACAAACATGGTATAGACAAAATTAACATCACACCAAACATAAGAACAAACTACATAATAATGATCTACGCGTTGCTATGAGATCGTGGGATCGGGAACTACTAAGATCGGAGTCATGGTTAATGAGTTATGATCTTATAGAAGATCTATGTGATTAAAATATTAAACTACCATATGAGAGGTTATTCTATAAATATTTATCTTAACTTTAATCTTAGTCATTATTTGATAAAAGATTATCTAGTTAAATTATAACCATAAAATTAGAATACTACATTAATATTAAAGAAGTTAATCCAAAAGACATAGATTAACCCAATTAGTTACTTAATTATAAAAGTGTGGGATATCATTTAATAAATGTTGCTATTGTGTAGTAGATATTTATACGAAGCTAACGCAACTGAAACGGGTCAATTCAGAGTTATAGATTATAAGTTATGAATTTCTAAAGATTCTATGTGTTTTGTACAAGATTAAATAGGATATACATTTTAATGTGACTTTCATGTCAAAACAGAGACACTGAGTGATAAACAATATTAATACCAAATTATAAAAATTCGAATGGGTCAAAAAGGATTTAATATGAATTTTATATGAATTAAATGGGTTTCTGCAATTATTTTTATACCCAAAAATCAATTTCTGAATGTATTTATTCGATTTCCCGAGCTCTGGACAGCGCAACAATTACTAAAAAGTCTGAGGTTAATATCACAAAAGTCCACGCGAAGAGGTAAGCAAGGATCACGGCCGTCCGATCCAATACTGACGGGTCAGATTAGAACCCCAACATTATAAACCGGTACGCGACTACGGTCGTTCGATCAGTGATCGATGATCAGGATTTAAGTACTCGCGATCTAATCTCATCAATGCGATTCCGATCTAACGGCTCCGATCAAGTTCGCCGAAGGGATATGCCTCATCCAATCATGACCGTCGCTGATCAAACCAACGTCCAGGATCCAATCCCCAATTCCTCTAATCGGGACTGTTCCCCGGAAATCGATCGGCCGAACGGGCCGACCACCAATCCCCCAGCCGAAAAGATGGCCGCGCCGCCCACTCCCTCGGCGGTCACCATGGTCGTCGACGGTGATCTTAAGCGCTAGTGCCCCAATCCTAGGTCTGAGCGGCACAATGCGAAGCAGAGACAATGACCAATCACCCGAGAAGGTACTCACCGCTATCCACCCAGCGCAGAGCTCCCAACCATGCCACCGCACGGACCCGCGGCGATTCCTGTACTTCTTCCCTATTCTCGTCGATGCTTGCTCAATTGATGGTGGTTTGGCAGCGCCTGAGATGAGGGTTGGGGGGTTTTGCAGCTACGTTATACGGGCAAAGGCGGGATCAGGAATCTCACAACCCTATCCACCAGATTGCAGGCACACGCGTGAGTGGCTTCTTCTGTTGGAGTCTGTTACTATGAATGGTGGAAGAAGACCCGTGGAAGAGGACCCCAGCCACTAGTGAGAGCCACGAGTCAAGGGGAAGGCTCAGTCCCAGGCTTGTAATGGCTGATGAGAGGAATCCGGCCAGCCCCACGAGTCCGCGCCCGAGAAATCGGAGAAACAACCTGAGTTAGGAGAACGCCCAGGTGTGGGTCCCACCGGTCATATGGCACAGAGAAGGTATGAGCGACTGACAGGGCAGGCCCCGCGTGTCGGTGGGCGTGGCGGTTTTGGGCTGGGCTGCGCAGGCTTTCGTCAAACTGGGCCGAGTGAAGAGCAGATGTGGCCCAATACGAGTTTTGTCCTTTTTTCCTTTCTTTTATAATTTCCTGTTTCTTATTTCCAAATTCTTATTAGATTTAAATTCAAACGAAGTTCTAATTTTCACTCAAAAATATCCCAACATGAATGCAAGGTACATGAATTAAGTTTATTTATTTACTTACTTCCTTACTTATTTATTTAGCCTATGTTTTCAACATGCAACATAATATTCATTCTACGAAAGTATTTTGAATGTGTAGTCCATTAGAAATTCATTTACAAAGCTTCGATATTTATTACTTATTTTATTTTATGAAGACATACTTTCTAACATATATTCACTTTTATGAGAAAATCCTCCAATTTATTTTCTATTTTGGTTTCTTTCATATTTTTAGATTCCTATTTCAAATTCGAAATGTTCAAACCAAATTCAAATTCATGTTTCGCACCTCAACTTCCCAAAAGTCAAAATTTATTCTAAAGTGGGTATAAACACTATTGCTTTACTATGTTATTATTTATTTTCCTTGTCATTTATTTATGGAAGGAATAAATGGTTTCATTAAAAATTCCTTTCTCATTTTCTATTTTATGTTTTTATTTAAAATTAGAGACCAAATTTATGATTTCCATAGAATGCATCACTAAAAATTGTCATCCCGAGATTGACCTCTCTTCATCTATTATTAGTCATTTAATTAATTTAGTACCCTCAATTGATTATGAAGAAGGGTCCTGACAAATTCTCAAGGTTTCAAAAAAATTCTAGAAACACCATCACCAATATACTTATGTCTTTATTATTTTTTCTTCTACAAATTTTGGGTCTTACAAATCCTACCCCCTTAACAGAAATCTCGTCCTCGAGATTTGTAAGAAAAGGGTGTATAACCATATTGTCTCCGAACATATGCATAAACAAAAATCTCAGCATGATGCATAATTTATTAGCAACACATGGGGTCAATTAGACCTTATTATTGCTCCTAAAATAGTATCATACCAACCACTAACTAAAGTAACATTTAACTAAAATAGTAATATATATATATATATATATGTAGCTTGGTGGAGCTGGTGGTGGTGGTGGAGGTAGTGGGCGTTGTTGTTGTCTTTCCAACCGTGCTTGCCTTATTTCTTGACGTATCTCCAGCCGGTCCTGACGTATTTCCTGGCGTTATTTTCTTATCTGATTTTGCATTTCGGTAACCATGTCTGCCATTTGTTGTATTACCATCATTTGGGCGGCAACCACTTCATCCATTCCAACCGGTGGAGGATTTAGAGGATTCATTTCTGTTTGTTGTTGCCTGATAATCTTCCCTTCCTTGTAGTGACCATGAGAGTTAGAAGCATAAGGTATGATAGTTTTGCAAGGGAAATTATTTGGTTAGCAGAATGAATAGGTCAGTAACTGGTTATGATCTGAAGATTCTTTAGCGGGGCTTAATCTTTGTTTTATGTAAACATTGGGGTAACTAGTCGTATAAGGTGAATATCCAAAGGTAGGATAAAATCTGTCATGATGAGATAGATTACATGATGTAGGTCAAAAGTTTGTTTGATGTTAGGTGGGGATGGATAGGTTATACCATTCATCATGACTCTATGGGTTGGGTTAGCTCTTATGCTCCTGGTTGTGTTGGTGTAATGTGCTAAGTTAAGTTAACACCTGGCTAGAAGGGTCAAAGTACCACTAATTTGTTTAAGCAGACCACATTGGATTAGATCACACTAGATTCCATAATCCTATTTAAGAATACCATTTAGTTGAGCATATCAAGCTGACTTTATCTTTACGAAGTTCTAGTATATATTTTTAAGTGGAACTTCCAATTAGTATATATTTTTATACACCTAAAATTTTCATGCCATTAACAGGCGTGGCATAGAAAACAAGGGTACATCATGTTTGTCCATTAGATTAGATCTGATCAGGTTAGATGGGATCAGGATTTAAATTGGTATAACCAGATTGGACTAGATAAGATCTACTTAATTTATTTTGGGATAGATCATGTTTGTTACACTATTATGAGATAAGCAAGGTGGTTGGGATAAGTATGCTTATTAGGACAAGATGAGTATCTAAGATTGTGGTAGAATCTTTTGAGATTAGTTAGATCTATTAGGACAAGGTAAAATATTTTCAAGGTAAGATGAATCTATTAAGATAAGAAAGAATCTTTTAATATAAGATGGATCTATTAAGATAAGAGAGAGTCTTTTAAGATAAGAGGGTTCTATATAAAATAGATACACTTTAATGGAAGATAATCTAAGTTGTTTAGTTATCTCATGAATTTTATTTATTTATATTTATGCCTATGCGTATATGTAGATGTAATTGTGGATGTTACTTTACAACTCATCATACTCAATCAATGATCCAAATAAAACAAGTATCATAAGGACAAGCACTCACGCACATAGATACCTATAAAATTAGTTTTTTTTGTTCCTAAGAGTAGGTCTCCTATTCCTAAAGGTCACTTTAGGCACATGATTTCAAAGTGTGAAATCCACATTTGTCTTTAGAAAGAAAAGGTAAGAATAATCAGAGTAAAGCGGAAATAAATGAGAAAAGATTAAGATAAGTTTAGAAAAGAATCGGAGTAAGGTAAGTAGGTAATGGTTTTGTCCATTTCTATCTAGGTTTCGTCCTACAGTCAATATTTCCTCTGATACCACTTCTGTCACACCCAGATTTAAAGGATAAAGTCGGGTGCATCTCATATATGCGCCAAAGAAGACAACACATATAGTAACAGAGTGTATAGAGATAAATGTCACAATATCATCAGAGTACTTATTACATAGTGGTAGTCTTACAAAATAAAATATAAATATAGATCAAACTAAAGTCCATCCTTGGCGTCATAAGTCAACTGGGAGACACCACCTAGATCAAATCGAACTCCTCACTGTGTGGATCCTCTTGAACCACCTGTTCTTCTCCTGTGGGGGTGTGAGACATCAAGGGTGAGCTCACACATGTTCATCGCTCAACAAGTTGTGGGGAATAATGTGCATGAACTCGCCAAAGGTGGGAGCTCATGAAGTATAAGGCTTACCAAAGAGAATGGTTAAAGCTGAGCATTGCTTTTAAAGTTGGTAAAAATTTATTAGCAATTACTAGATGTAAGTAAATACCAAACCATAATAAGAATAGAACAAAATTAATAACAAAATCTCATGCAATGCAAATGACGAATTGAATTTAGTTCCATAATTTAATCATGCGAGAGTCCTGAGCTGCTCTTGACCGTGAGCTCGGCTAGTATACCAGTTTTACACTCTCCAGAGGTTATACCCTGTACCCACAAGTCATGTTACCCATCTGCCAAGGGGTCATGAATCCCATACACCTCTACCAAGGAAGTGAGGCAGGGTAACACTACGAGGCCTTTACAAAGTTCCACTAGCTTCCAAAAACCTGCTACAGTTTATGGGAAGAGCACTTGCAAGAATCCCTCGTCTGACCGCCATCGCAGCAAAATCAACACAAGAACCTCCCTGCATGCAACTCCCCTACTGCTCTTGCCCCTTTCGGGTAAGGTAGTCTTCCACTAGCTTTCCTAATTAGTCAGCCAAGGGCGTCCCATTCCACCCTTGTGGTGGCACGTGTTTCTCAAGTTAAGCTCCATGTTCCAATTAAAGATAATGATCTTGACATGAACATAACATAACAGAATAACTGGAACATGGATATAATGAAATATTAACCCAAAACCATATAAAGCAATACAATAACTACCCAAATGATTTAGGGGTAAACAAGGTAAAAGATAATCATACTAGGATGACCTATTGGGTCCCATCAAAATTACACCTGTGCATTGAATAGTGATAATAAAGAACATTATTGGGTAAATGAAAGTGATCATGGGCACAACTTGCCTGGGACTTGAGATTCCAGGTACCAGGATGATTCCTCAGATCCTCGTGTCCGCACTGCTAGTCGTAGCAATACAAACAAACATGGTATATACAAAATTAACATCACAACATACATAAGAACAAACTACATAATATTGATCTACGTGTCGCTATGAGATCGTGGGATCAGGAACTACTAAGATCGGAGTCATGGTTAATGAGTTTTGATCTTATAGAAGATCTATGTGATTAAAATATTAAACTATAATATGAGAGGTTATTCTATAAATATTTATCTCAACTTTAATCTAAGTCATTATTTGATTAAAGATTATCTAGTTAAATTATAACCATAAAATTAGAATACTATATTAATATTAAAGAAGTTAATCCAATAGACATAGATTAACCCAATTAGTTACTTAATTATAAAAGTGAGGGATATAATATAATAAATGTTGCTATTGTGTAGTAGATATTTATACGAAGCTAACACAACTGGAACGGATCAATTCAAAGTTATAGATTATAAGTTATGAATTTCTAAAGATTCTATGTGTTTTATACAAGATTAAATAGGATATACATTTTAATGTGACTTTCATGTCAAAACAGAGACACTGAGTGATAAACAATATTAATACCAAATTATAGAAATTGGAATGGGTCAAAAAGGATTTAATATGAAATTTATATGAATTAAATGGGTTTCTGCAATTTTTTTATACCCAAAAAACAATTTCTGAATTTATTTATTTGATTTCCAGAGCTCTAGAGAGCGCAACAATTACTAAAAAGTCCAAGGTTAATAACACAAAAGTCCACGCGAAGAGGTAAGCAAGGATCACGGCCGTCCGATCCAATACTGACGGATCATATTAGAACCTCAACATTATAAACCGGTACGCAACTACAGTCATTCGATCAGTGATCGATGATCAAGATTTAAATACTCGCGATCTAATCTCATCCATGCGATTCTGATCTAACGGCTCTGATCATGTTTCCCGAAGGGATATGCCTCATCCAATCACGATTGTCGCTGATCAAACCAACGTCCAGGATCCAATCCCTAATTCCTCTAATTGGGATCGTTCCCCGAAAATCGATCGGCCGAACGGGCCGGCCCCCAATCCCCGGCCGAACGGACGGCCGCGCCGCCCACTCCATCGGCGGTCACCATGGCCAGCGACAGTGATCTTAAGCGCCAGTGCCCCAATCCCAGGTCCGAGTGGCACATTGCGAAGCAGAGACAACGACCAATCACCCGAGAAGGTACTCACCAGCAATCCACCCAGCGCAGAGCTCCCAACCATGCCACCGCACGGACCCGAGGTGATTCATGTACTTCTTCCCTATTCTCGTTGATGCTTGCTCAATTGACGGTGGTTTGGCGGCGCCTAAGATGAGGGTTGGGGGGTTTTGCGTCTACGTTATATGGACAGAGGCGGGATCAGGAATCTCACAACCCAATCCACCAGATCGCAGGCACACGCGTGATTGGCATCTTCTATTGGAGTCTGTTACCATGAATTGTGGAAGAAGACCCGTGGAAGAGGACCCCAGCCACAATTGAGAGCCATGAGTCAAGGGGAAGGCTCGGTCCCAGACTTGTAATGGCTGATGAGAAGAATCTGGCCAGCCCCACGAGTCTGCGCCCGAGAAATCGTAGAAACAACCTGAGCTAGGAGAACGCCCAGACGTGGGTCCCACCGGTCATATGGCACAGAGAGGGTATGAGCAGCTGAAAGGGCAGGCCCCGCGTGTCGGTGGGCACGGCGGTTTTTGGCTGAGCTGCGTAGGCTTTCGTCAACTGGGCGAGTGAAGAGCAGATGTGGCCCAATACGAGTTTTGTCCTTTTTTCCTTTCTTTTATAATTTCTTGTTTCTTATTTCCAAATTATAATTATATTTAAATTCAAACGAAGTTCTAATTTTCACTCAAAAATATTCCAACATGAATGCAAGGTACATGAATTAAGTTTATTCATTTATTTACTTCCTTATTTATTTAGCCTATGTTTTCAACATGCAACATAATATTCATTCTACGAAAGTATTTTGAATGTGTAGTCCATTAGAAATTGATTTACAAAGCTTCGATATTTATTACTTATTTTATTTTATGAAGACATACTTTCTAACATATATTCACTTTTATGAGAAAATCCTCCAATTTATTTTCTATTTTGGTTTCTTTCAAATTTTCATATTGTTATTTCAAATTTGAAATGTTCAAACCAAATTCAAATTCATGTTTCGCACCTCAACTTCCCAAATGTCAAAATTTATTCTAAAGTGGGTATAAACACTATTGCTTTACTATGTTATTATTTATTTTCCTTGTCATTTATTTATGGAAGGAATATGGTTCATTAAAAATTCCTTTCTCATTTTCTATTTTATGTTTTTATTTAAAATTAGAGATCAAATTTATGATTTCCATAGAATGCATCACCAAAAATTGTCATCACGAGATCGACCTCTCTTCATCTATTATTGGTCATTTAATTAGTTTAGTACCCTCAATTGATTATGAAGAAAATGGGTCCTGACAAATTCTTAAGGTTTCAAAAAATTCTAGAAACACCATCACCAATATACTTATTTCTTTATTATTTTTTTTCTTCTACAAATTTTGGGTCTTACAGTACCAAACTTTGGATTTTAAATGATAAAGACGAGACCGGGCGGGTGACTTGCACGAGAAGAAAGTCTCGGTGTAGTGTCTCTGTCTGAGTCGATTAAGGACCGTGTCAATGTAGGCTTGCTGATTGAGGAGCCTTTAACTGGCCACATGCCTCGTCATGGGTAAGCTTTGCTCCGGTCGGATCAATACCAGAAAGGCCAACAAGCAATGGGAGTGGAGAGATGGCGAGAGTAGCGTGTACCCTCCGTGGCAAGAGGCTGGACGGTGGTGTATCTGTGCTCTCTGTTGGCGAGAACCTGGTCTGGTCTTCAGAAACCCGGTGGCGAGTTGACATATGCAAGGGTTAAGTGCTACATATGTCGTGTGGTTGGAGATCCCCAGCTAGATATTAATCGATTTAGATCGCCATTACTTCTCGGACATAAAGACTTGGTCACTGCCCTACACGTAGCAATCCAGTAAAGTGAAGGGTTGATAAAAAACGGCTAGCATAGGCCAAGTGCTTGAACTAGGATAGAAAGAACTCTCGATGCAGGTAATGACTTAACCTGATAATAAAACTGGATTTTTAAGGATCCACTGTTAGTAAGCATTTCTACAAACAGAGACTTTGATTCATGATTAGCTCTACCTTGAATCCCACCAGCTAGCATATCCTTGAGAGTCTTTTCTTTTGTCGGGTAAGACTTGTGAAAGTACACTCCGTACTCAGGGTTTCGAACCCATGTTGTTGTAGGTGATGAAACAATGGAGTTTTGCAGTTTCTGCTCGAAGGTGGTGCCAAAGGAGGAGGCCAATCAGTAAACTGCTTGGGGAGGATGTGTTGCCTCCCAGTTTAAAACACTAAGCTTTGGTGTGGGAGGATGTTTTACCTCCCTGTTTTGTAATAATAAGTTATGCACTCATAACACCCGGTACTGTAATAATACTCTCTGTATACTTTATTAATGAAAATTATGTTATTGTAATCTGCTTCCGCTATTTCCTTACTCTGGCTATGTGTGTAATGTCTACGTGATGGGTGAAGCGCTCTTGGGCGATATGACGATGATACAGAAGACCAAACTTATCGAGTGATTAGGTGCTACGAGGTCCTTAGGACAAGGACATTTGTAGGTGGGCCTAATACCTTGAGAGGTTCCGTGACACTTGCTTTACACACCAAACGCCCCAGGTTGTCCATGTTGCAACCACTGCTCAGGAGAGGATGAAGTCGTGGAGGAGGACTTCCAGGAGTTCCAAGAGTATGATGAGTTCTAGGCGTGGGTTAGCGGCAAACCCTCTATCGGCTACCTGTGAAGGGCGTGTTTATCTACGTTTCATTTCTGTACTTTGATAATTGTTAATGACTATGTGGATGTCTCGGACATCATGATGTAATGAGCTTTTACCCTTTTTATGTTAATATTCGAGCACCATGTGAAGATGTCCGATTATGTAACTGTTGTGTACGTGAATTGCTGATCCTGGCACGTACATGGTTCGCATTCGGTTGCTTTTTAAAACCGGGGTGTGACATAAGTGGTATCAAAGCTGTGCTGACTGTAGGACCGCTAACCTAGAGTAGAATGGTCGTTCTAAGGACTATAGACCCCTATTCTCACCTTGACCTTGGTGTCCCTTCAAAAGTTGGTCATCTAGACCAATTCTATGTTTTATTATATATATTATACCTTGCTAAAAATTTTGTTTTATTCTATTTCCTAATTTTTATGGTCTACTTGCTAGTCATACTAGTTCTTTTCTCACTCTTATGCTTACGGTGTCTTTTATAGATGGCTCGTCTTAGACACACAACACGAAAGTCAGCCATCCCTTTCTTGCCTTCTCATCTCGCGGAGCGTCCGCTTCACCGTCTGGTGACTGGTCAGTCTAGCAATTTGGAGAGGCTGCACCACTTCATGCACAAGGAGCAAGAGCGTCGGTGATAGGAGCTGGAGCAGCTGGGCTCTTCCTCCTCGCCTCAGCAGGAGGTGGAGTCTGTGAAGAGATGCTCTCCTGTGCCCCCGCTAGGCGTCCCGGCCTCTGGAGTAGCTATTGGAGAAGAACCCGACGATGGAGGTGACGACAGCAGCTCGAGCTACAGCACTGACCTTTCAGAGGAGCAGGAGCCGGAGGGATGGGTTGCTCGACCCATCACTCGTGACGCCACTCGCGGGTGTCACTTCCACGATGCGCTCGACACCTTGCTGCGCCAGGCACTCGATCGACACACTTGGTCCATCGAGTATCACTGTGTTGTCTTCTAGCACAGTCGCGAGGCTTACCTGGACCAATGGGAGGCGACTTGTTTGGTTCACCGTCCGGAGGATAGTCTCCAGGGTGCGGAGGTCTGCTGTCACACCCGGTTTTGAAGGTAAACCAAATGTGAACCATGTACGTGCCAGGATAAAAAATTCACGTACATAGCGATTACATAAATGACTCATCATAGCACAATGCTTCGAATTACAATAAAGAGTAAGTAATAATATTAAAGACTAGAGTCATTTACATAATATGAATCAAAGTGCACAAAATAGAAACGTAGCCAACGTAAATAAACCCACCATAAGCAGTTGACTGGGGGAGGTCGCTAGCCTAATCCTCGAACTCGTTAAAGTCCTGGAACTCCTGGAGATCCGCCTCGATGTCTTCTATCTTACCTGAGCATAGATTGCACCAAAGGCAACCTGGTGTTTTGTGAAAGCAAGGGTGAGTACACATCAACGTACTTAGCAAATGTCCCATTTGGCTAAGGTGGACTAGCTTTATGGGGTTAGTGTCAAAGTAGTTGCTTTTAGTTTGTCAGGTATTTATTATTAGTAGAAGCCATGTTTTAGCAATAACCAACCCGTGAATCATTTCCTCATCGAGGAACATTATTATCATCATCGAAGCAAAATAATAAATAGAACCATTGTATATCGAACCATCTGTATCTCTAATCAAAGAGGATCCCAAGGCCGCTCTTAACCGTGAGCACGGCTGATATATCAGTTTCATAACACTCTACAGAGGTTGCACACTTTACCCATGAGTCGTGATTCCCTTTCTGCCTGAGGATCGCGACTCCCCATTGATCACTTCCAAGGTGAACTAGCAGGGTCTCACTACGTGGCTTTTCCCTAGGGTCCTCACTATGCGAATGTTGGAAATGACCATTGCATAAAGTCCATCTGACGTCCCAAAACCTATACCTCTACCCTTAGGAAAAAGTCGTTGGACGATGCCCGTACCTAGATCCCTGAGTGAGAATATAGGAGCCATAACAGATGCCTCCGTTTCCCAATGACCAAAAACCAACACCCAACATAAGACTTCCCTAATTACTTGGCCAAGGGCGTCCCATACCACCCTCATGGTTGCATTGTTTTCCCGGGGTGTCGCTCCCCGAACAGGTCCTTACGGAGAGGCACTCAGAAAACAGCCTGTGTCCCCTAAAGTATCACAGGATCATCATCAGGATAACATCATCGTATCATAAGTAATCACATCATGTTCATTGATTAAAGTAAAGCAATAGCATGAAGCTAACCATAGTAACCCAAAAGGTAATCAAGGACAAGATAAATACAAAGCTAGTCAATCCTTAGGTTTCAATTAAGTAATGCGGGACAATGAATTATAAGTATGTAGGACATAATGGGTCAGAGAACACTTGCCTTCACCAAACAGATGCTCAGGGTCTTCAATCTCGTAGAACTCGAAGAACCAGATCACTTGATTGCCAACGCTTGACCGTCGATTCCTCGAAGCTCATAAACGAATCACGATCTATTCGCGACGCGCAGCGAATACGAACAGACATAGATAAACAAACGTATACATGCATAAGAACATTACACCATACAAAGGAAACCATTATAAAAACATATACTATAAAATAGAGATCGCTTCTGCAGTCACGCGAGGAAATAAGCGCTGAAATCGAAACTATGGTTGAGACGGTATGGTTTTCGCAAGGTTTACATAATAAACGCGTAACCTATGTTCTAGGTCAATTCTAATTAATATAAATCATTTGCGGAAGATACTCTAAAGAAATACCTAATGTGACATTAATCGAGATTGTAATTTGATAGGAAACCACGTTTTTAAACTGGTCGGATTATATTTATGAACACGACGCACAAGACTCACTATGTTTAAACATATAATAAATTTAAAAAAACATGACATACGGGTACCAATAAATTATATCGTTTTATATTAATCAAATATTAAATATAATGTCTAAGTCGGCATAATCGCTTAATAGGTTCGATCAAACTGTTATTTTAACTAACTGTCGCTAAACAAGAAATTAATTATTTAACATGAACGATGCGGCGAAGCAACTTTATCAAAGCGCCTGAATAGAATTTTATGCAAGCGGCGACGCGAGCGAACAACGTGTGAATTAGTACGCGCGACGACACGCGAAACAACCCTGCGGCACGCGCGAAGGGGCACACGGACATTGCGCACGACAACACGTGAACATGTGCGACTGACGTGTGACGACGCGGGCGAACAGCACGTGACAACATGCGAACCATACGCGTGGCGTGAACGCGCGAACGAACGACGACGATGTACAAGCAGCACGCGAATGACACGCGAAACAACATGCCACCGTATGCGGAACAGGCCACGCAACAGGCGGAGAAAAACTAATTAGATGTTGTGCTTAAACTAAACAAGTATTAAATAAATAAAAGTATTTAGGTTAATATTAACCATGTTAATGTTTATTATCAAAGCGCAAGTTGAACACTCCACTTTTAATCTAATTAGAATATTAATCTAACAAATATTAGTCGAGTAAACCTTAAGTTAACTATCTAAAATATGCGTCCTGACGAATTAACATTATTAACTTAAGTGTTTATAAGCGAAAACAATTTATTATCACGCGCAGATGCCGCGCGACACACGGGACTTAGCGCGCGGACAACGCGCGGCTACGCACGTGCTCCTCAAGCGCGACACGCGGGAATCCCTAGCAGATATCGCGTCTATACTAAGTAAGTATTTATTCACAAACAATTGAATTGGTATAATAATATTAACATGTATTTTTTTTAAATCGCAAAGTGAGAGTATAGATTAATTTAATTGCAACACTACTTTAATAATCATCGAATAAATAAGAGATTAAATGACTAATTAAAATATGCGATATGATAAAATAATATTTTCACACGTAGACGACATTATTATGGAATTAGCATAACTAGAACGACACGATAAGTATTTATAACGCAACATATACTGAATAAATAATATTTCACGGATTAAATATGACGTGGCGTACTTCTATTGGACGGAGACATGCTATATAGAGGGTCACACGGTTGTGGCCACAGAAGATCCGCAAATTAGAAATGGCAATGGATTGCTGACAGGTGTTCACATGAATGTGGGGGAAAGGTTTCCTACTCTACCGTGAGTCTGTTAACCGCACGGCGGTTCTGTTTTCTTGGCTTTCTTCCACCTGGAGACAGAATGGAGAGAATGGAGGAAGGGTAGGAGAGGATTGACCATGGGATTTAGTGGGACGGAGAGGAAACGGTTCCCCTTTCTCTCCTCTGGAATCACCATTCTGTCCTCACGCACGGCGGCAGTTCTAGGCAATTTCTTCCATGGATGAACACGAGCAGCAAAGGGAAGGGGAGAGAAGGATCACAGCCATGGGGATGCACGCAAGGACGCTGGTCGGAGCCTGCTCAGCATGCGCGTGGGGCAGCGACTGGGCTCGCTGGGCAGAGGTCGGACGCGCAGCCATGGCTGGCCGCGACACCGCGGCGCTGGGCAGCGAACCGTGCTGCGCGCGGAGGTTCCTGGCCGCGATGAGGCCCGGGCGGGCTGGCCGGGGATGGCTGCCGCGCCGCGCTGGTTGGCCGTCAGGCCGTCGCGCCAGCTGTCGCGCGCGCAGAGCCCACACGCACCTGCGTCGGGACGCCGGGCCTGGCCATGCCACGCCGCCGATCGAGGAAAATAGAGAGAGCACGCATGGGAGAGAACGTCGAAGGGAGGCACTACCGGAATCCGAGCCTTTGCCGAGTGCCGGCCGGCAAAGCGATTGATTCCGGTAGTGAGGGAGGAGAGACTCACTTGCGGCTGGTAACCGCTAAGACGAGTTGCCTGCCCTGCACGATGATAAACATGAGCAGCATGGCGTTTGCGAGGAAAGACAATTTAATGATCCCGCAAAAAGGACACGAGATCTAGAACAGACTCAGTGAGAGGAACATTTATATATATTATCGACTTTCCATGGTTTTTGTAGCTTTTGCAAATACTAAATTTTAGGTATTAAATTAATATTAGAAAGTCTAAAAATTCATATTTTAATACTCAAAGAAACATTTCGAAGGTTCCCGAAAGCCTCTAGAAACAAGATCAAGATAATTCGATATAGTTTTGAAAAACATTTACACTCATAAACACTATGCAACGACTTCAATGCAACAATCAAAGTTTCTCTAGGATTTTATTTTACTACGCCAGAAACTCATATATATATATATATAATAAAATAACTCTCCATTATTTAGAAAAAGAGAAGAAAAGCAAGTAAAGAAGAGGGTAACACCTGAATTTGGTGGATATTAGGAAAGAAATTTTATACCCCTAAATTCAGAGTGATGTGCACCCATTGGGTGAATGCCCGATCTTTCGATGAGAGGGCGTGGAATAACTCGATTGGTGGAGGAGACGACGTTCACGGCCCGACTACAGCCTTCCAAAGACGCTGTGCGTTAGCAACCAATACACCACCTCCTATGGCTGTCATGATCTTGTGGAGCGTGACTCCCTGGCCACTAGGGCACTCGTCCTGCAAGCAATCAAAGAACTAGCAAGAACAAGTAGAACAAGTACTGAATTAGCCGATGTAAATTGTAGGTTTCAAAATCAAACTCCAATATGGTGGAGTTCCGAAGACAAGAAGACGGGCGACTGAAGCAGCACGCGCGCTTGCAAGCAAGTAGCGAGAGCTAAACTTGATCTAGACAAAATCCGCTGTTCTTGGTGGCGGCTAGGGGGTTTATAAACATGGGAGGACAACCACAAGGGTATTGGGGTCGTGCTGCAACCCTAGGATGCGTCCCTAATGGACCCAACATGATACACGACCCATTGGGCCAAAATAGGGTGGCGCAACACCATGGGCAGAAAAGGCAGGAAATGTCTCGGTAAGGAAACAATGATTACGGTGGCCTCAGAACATATATGACTATAATTCCGGATCCATATGAAAGTAGACTTGATAAGGTTTCCATGTTGTGCTTGAACATTCCAATCCGAGCCCGCATGTGACCGTGGTGACCGTCACAAGTTGGTGTTCTTCTGCAGTCCGAATCCAGCATGTTCAAATCCTTTTCCCTTTCGGTCTTCTCCGTGGTCCCTAAGCAAAACAAGAGCGCACGGGTCTCCATGATCTAAATATGATGGACATGAACTCAAGAGTGTAATCACTTGATGGTTGAGTTGACAAGCACGAGCGCGAGTAATGGGACCAGAAATTGGTACTTGTATTGGCATAGATGTATCAGTAGTGTGGATGTCTTCATCACAGAGTGTTACAAATATAACCCCCTTAACAATAATCTCGCCCCGAGATTCAAGAAGAAGTTAGCAAGAAAAACAAGGTTAACCGATGACAATTGGGAAATGGTGGTGACAACTCGCTCAATGGAATGTTGTTATCAAGTTCTCATCCGTTCTTACCAAGCCACAGTGGTGAACTACAACCAACAGGTGAAACCTGTGAAAGATTGGATGAGCGATTGCCTGGAGAAATAGAAACCTGCTCGTCGTAGAAATATGTGGAGTTCTGGGTAGGCTGCACTCAAGTCAAGGATTAGCACGATCAAACAATAATGCAAAGTTGAATTATAGTGCAAAACACGAAACTATATTGCTGGCCACAAGTGCAAAGGACGGATGGAACTAGCAGAATGGCAGTACCGTAAATATTGTACTAGCGAGGCCAAAAAGGCACTAGTAGGAATCACAGGTGATTTTGTTTTTCTTTTTTTGTGTGATTTTTTTGATATTTTTCTCAGCACAAGAAGCAACAAAATAGGAGCTACACCAAGTTTCACTTAAAACAGAGATCAGATGTGGTCTACAGAAAAGAGCAAGTTCTCTGAAAAGCGTGCAAGAACTTTGACGAATTTTTTTCTTTATTTTCCCGATTTTTTTGACAATTTTATCAAAACCAAACAGGCTCAGAATGGTGTCAACAAGCTCTTGTAAAAATTTCAGATTTTTTCAACAACCAAGCGAAAAGTTATGCTCGGTTTAAGGAAGGTACCTCAAGTTATGGTTAAAAACGACCGAGATGAGACAACCACTTTGTTTCCTTTCCCTATTTTTTTGTTTGTTCTCTGGTTCTATCCTTTCTCTTTCGTTTTCTTTTTTCTTTTCTTTTTTTATTTCTGTTTTTTACGTAACAGAAGGAGAAAAACAAGGAAACGACGTTGACTCAGTTTGTGGCGTGATCAAACGGGAGATGGTGGCGGCGCGCTAGGGTTTGAATGGTGGAAAACACAATGCGACCAGTAACAAATGACGCGAAAGCACACAAATTCAACAATGCAGATTATTGAAAGAAAGTGCGAGGCTCAAAAGGGTGCTGGGATAAGGTCTAACCTGAATTTTTATGTGGTTTTGTGGACTGTAGGAGAAAAAAACACTTGATAAACTCACCGATCAACCTGGAAATCTGATACCACTTGATATAGCTGAGGTGCCCGATCTTTCGGCGAGTGGAGATAATTCCGATTTGGTGGAAGATGACCCTTGCGATCCGACTACGACAAGCAAGCCCAAGGCACCAATGCAATCGCTGAACCAACTCCCTGTGGTTACCGACCTTGATGATGCGAGATCGGCCTGATCACGAAGATCGTTTCCTGCGCGCAATCGAAGAACGAACAAGAAAAAGATGCGAGCAATCTAATCTATTACTCGAGGGTGGAGTTCTGAATACACGAAAGACAGCGCTGATTTGCACGTGTTTGAGAGTAGCTAAAGCTAACGTAAAACAAAACTCGAAGAACAAAGGAGGCACATGTCCTGGATTAATAGAGAGGGGGCGCAGCCCCTAGGGGCGGCCAACCCTAGGTCGTCCACTATGGGCCGCAGTTGGGCTGGTAGTCTATTCTTCTGGGCGCTCATTCTTCAGTAGCATGACGTAGTTAAGATCTCTGGCACGGGCCCGAGTGATTGGCCCTTGATGTGGAGGTGATGCTGGTGTAGTCGTACTCATAGTGATGTCCTCATCACAACTAGTCTCAATTCATTTTGTTCCTAATTGGGTGCGAGGAATTATTTTCCGAGCAACGCTAAACAAATCAAATTCCGGTCTGGAAAATCCTTCGTTCTGTTCGACCAAGCACCAGCTCGCTCGGTCTTTGCACACACGGATTCCGCGGGAGCATTTTTACACTGGAAATAATTTAGCGCGACCCGAGTGTTTTGGGCCAGCCCAACCCAGCCCATTTGGCCCATTTAAAACCCTAACCCTAGAGCTCCTCTATAAATATGGACCCCTTCCCTTGCACTTGGGCTATTTTGCACTCTCACCCCTATCTTTTTTTCAGCTGCCACCAGCAGCTTCTTCTCCCCCACGCCGTCCTTCTCTCTGTTCACCCCACGGCAGCAAGCATGGAGCTTGGCTCCTCCTCCCACACGGCAGCGCGCAGGGAGCTCCCTCTCCTTGCCCATGGCGTCCATCCCTCCTCCCTCTTCTTCTTCCTCAAGCGAGCAGGGCCTCCATGGGCACGAGCCCTTCCTCCCCACGGCTGCAGCAGGGCGCCTTTCCTCCCAGGCACGCTGAAGCTCCTTCCATGGTGCGGCGCCTCTGCTCTTCCTCCATGGCGCCCAGAAATTCCAGCAGAGCTTCTCCATGGCCGTGCTCCCTGTTCTCCATGACCGCTGGGCTGCAGGAAGCCATGTCCTTTTTCTCCTCTGCACAGGGCGCCCTTGTTTCCCCTACTCCAGCTGACTCCCCTTCTTCCTCCCTGTCCATGGATGCAGCAGCGCATCCTCCTCTCTTCCCCACAAAACAGCAGCCGCAGCAAGCTCGTCGTCGTCCATGGCGCCCCCTGCAATCTTCCCCCTTGGCTGTTCGACGAAATGCCCGTGGGAAATATTGTGTTGTGCGCAGCAGCCCCGACGTCTCCACGCGCTGCCAGCTCGCTGTTTTGTGAAGCCAGTGGACAGCACGTCGTGATGCCCGTCGGGTGTTTGCTGTTTTTGCGCAGCCCCAACATCGACGTCGTTCACCCCCGATGAGACCACGACGATCCTTGTTCGATTCTGCATCGGCATTGTTTTCCTGTGATTTATTGTGTATGTGTGCTGTTTTGTTTTTGTTTTGTGGAGGAGAGGAACCCCGTGTTTTGCGTGGAGAAGAAGACAAGTCGCTCAACGCTCGTTGGATGTTCGGAGCGATGCACAAATCAGAATCGCCATCGTTCTTACAAACACCGATTGGGTTTGTTTATGGTGAGCCGATGTATGTCTCTCTCGATCGACTCGATTAATGAATTGAATGAATGTGTGTAAAATGTTTCCGTGGTACGCATTGGTAGGATAGCATGTGCGGTTGGAGAACAAGAGGTTGTTTGATGTGTGCGATTTGTAGTTTGTCTAATTACGTTTTGGTCGATGTGGTGTATATTGGTGTTTGAATATATGTGGGTATAAAATGTTTTGGTTATATGCAGTGGCAAGGTCGCATTCACGTTTTGGTAAACAAATGTGTCGTGCTTGTTTTATGTGTTGAGTAAGTCTGGAGATACAAGTGATGTGAGGATTGAATTAGTGCA
Organism: Zea luxurians; assembly: GCA_029449295.1. NCBI lineage: Eukaryota > Viridiplantae > Streptophyta > Magnoliopsida > Poales > Poaceae > Zea > Zea luxurians. The sequence goes on along the minus strand of JAOPSE010000005.1, from coordinate 1,321,437 downwards.
CGAATGTGTGTGTGTGTCGTGGTGTATTGTAGTGGTGGTGGCGTAAGATATTTGATTGAGGTGTGCGGGTATATGCCATAATATGGTTATACTCGCAACAAAGGAAGACGTATGTATTGTGTAACACAACGTTTAGGTTGCTGTCGTATAACCGTGTGAAGGATGCTCCCGATGGTCATGTGACTAAAGGGTGTTGTAGTGGCAAAGCGAGAAGTAAGTTTAGTATTTTTAAACGGTTAGTTGATAGCATCTATCGGTGTCATCATGATTTTTATTGTATGACGGATCGATGCTTCGCTTTATAAATTATTGCATTCCATGCCCATCGGATAAATAAATGTCTTGTTGATCGATTAGAGGTCTTATATGAGCATTGTTGCAGCCCAATAATTATTGGAAGCGAGTAGTGTTCATAAGTCGGTCCTTGTTAAACTTGAAGAACAATCCGATAAGATATGCACATAAGTGCTTTAGGTCCTTCAGTAGCCAATGTAAGTCTTATGGAGTTTTATGCCATGTGTTAATGCCTCTATGTTAGACCCCCAAAAATGTGCTATTTAGGTGACTTGTGTGTTAACTAATTCAAGTTGAGCAATGGTTGAGAAACACTGATCAATCTGCTCCAACCCATGTTTTTGAGTTGTGATGTCAAAAATAGTTCGCTAAGTTTTATACTGTGTTGGCTAACTTCTGTTAAGAAAGAGTCGATTGCGATAAGTGATTGCTATATACATTGTCAGAGGGAAAATCCTCCGGTCGGGTGGTGGAATGCTCCCACCCTAATCCTAAGATGAGGAGGGGGCCTAAGCGTTTTTCCTGTCTGGTGGATGTCGGATGAACACAAGAGGACTCGAGGGAATATAGTGGTTCAGGCCGCCGGAGCGTAATACCCTACCTCCACTGTGTGTAAGATGTATTGAGTGTGTGATCGAGTGTGTCCCTTGTAACGCTGTGTGCCTTCCCTTTTATAGTTTAAGGGAGGCACATATAAGGATGTTGAGCCCCAACATGCGGGCCCAGGAGCATAATGGAAGAAATACATTATGTGAATAACTAATGCTGACAGAGTAACGTATGAGTAATCAGCGAGAGTCATGATGGCTGCAGTCCATGCAACATTGACATGTAGTAACCCTTTTCTTGGTAACGCGGGAGTAATGGTGAATCATTGCCCTCGCTATGGTAACGTGTGAGTAACTGCACGGCCCACGCAACATAGACTGGGCGCACCGCCTGTCACTGGAATGGACAAACGCACGTCTTACCCGCAATAAATGCCAAGACGCGCGTAGCCCAGAGGCTTTATTTCACGCTCCGCTCGTTGGCTTACGCCACGCGCAGTAGGCCACGTGGCAGTATCGGGTCTCCGCCTGGGCGGGGAGCAGGAGTGTATGCGATAAGGTCCGGATCCCACCAGATCAGGTCTAGACACGTGTCAGCTCCGGACCCCCGCCTGGTGTCACACCCGGATTTTAGGGGTCCAAAACCCGGGCGTAAACATAATCACCAGGTGTGCTGGGACCAAGTCTCACACATATGATGAATAGTGGCACAGGATCGAATGTCACATCTTTATATATTTAACAGGAGTTCTATACAAAATAAATAATTACATTATAAGGAGACAACGGTCCAGCAACCCAAAAGTTGACTGGGAGACGACGGCCTAGACCACTCACGAACTCATCACAGCATCCTCCAAGAGCATCATCCTGCAGTACCTGGTCTTGACCTGTGGTGTATGTGAGACAGCAAGAGTGAGCTCACATACGTTCATCGCTCAACAAGTTGTGGGGAATAATGTGCATGAACTCGCCAAAGGTGGGAGCTCACGTGAAGTGTAAGGCTTATCAAAGAAGATGGTTAGAGCTGAGCATTGCTTTTAAAGTTGGTCAAAATTTTATTAGCAGTTACTAAGTATAAGTAAATACCAAACCCAATTAAATAGTAGAACAAAAGTAACAACTTCACCTGCGATGCAATGTATATGACAAATTGAATTTAGTTCCATAAATTAATCATGTGAGGGTCCGAGCTGCTCATGACCGTGAGCACGGCTAGTATACCAGTTTTACACTCTGCAGAGGTTGCGCATCTTTACCCACAAGTCGTGTATCCCATGTCGCCAGGGTTTGCAAGGCCCTTAGACACTTCCGAGGTGAATGGCTAGGGATCCACTACGAGGCCTTTACAAAGTTCCACTAGCTTCCGAAAACCCGCTACAGTTTATAGGAAGTTCCAATGCAGGAATCCCTTGCAGGACCGCCATCGCAGCAAAATCCTCCCGAGGGCCTCCCTACACTGACCACTCCCCTACTGCCCTTGCCCCTTTCGGGTAAGGTAGTCTTCCACTAGCTTTCCTAATTAATCAGCCAAGGGGTCCCATTCCTCCCTTGTGGTAGCACTGTTTTCCCGGGTGGTCGCTCCATGTTCCAATTAACATAATGATCTTATCATGAACAATAAATAACAACTGATAACAAAAGTGTAATCATGAATAGTGTAATCTTCATACCCAAAACCACATATAGCACTAGCAAGTACTACCCAGAAAGTTCAGTGGTAAACAAGGTATAAAGATAGACAAACTAGGGTAACCTATTGGGTCCCATCAAAATTAACCTATGCAGATCATTATGATTAATCAGAACATGGCTGGGTAAAAAGAAGTGATCAAGGGCACAACTTGCCTGGGCCTTGAGATTCCAGGTACCAGGATGATCTTCAGATTCTCGTGACCTCACTGCTAGTCGTAGTAATACAAACAAACAGTGTAGGCAAAATTTAACATCACACCAAACAAGTAAACAAAATACATAATAATAATCTACACATTAAAATAAGATTCTAGGAACAGGAATCATTAATTTTGGAGTTATAGATTTTAAGTTATGGATTTCTAAAGATTCTATGTGCTTAGTAAAAGATTAATTAAGATAACAATTTTAATGTGACTTTTATGTAAAACCAGTGGCACTAATTGATAAACAATAATATTACAAAATTATAGGAAGTGGAATGGATTAATTTGGAGTTCATATGCATTTTCTATGAATTATATAAATTCTAGGAATTATTTTTATATTAAAAACTCATTTTCTAATTCATTTTCCTGATTTTATAACTCTCTGGACTGGGCGCCAATTTCTGGAAAACGCAGGGGCTACGGTGCAAATATTCCTAAGACTCAGTGTACAGCCGCCTAGGACGGCGGGTTTATTTTTAAACTAATCAGGGACTCTTTTGCAATACTACGCAGCCGAAAGGGTATCGTGGGATCTCGGCCGCACAGATTACAATAAACGGCCCAGATTAGAAGCATGCGCGTTACACTCCCTCAATTTCCCCTGACCGCCGGATCCAACATCAACGGTCAACATATCACCTAAGTGCGATCCAATCTGATCCGCCACCATACGATCTAACGGTCCAAATGATCCTAGAGTAACACGTGCTCGGATCGAATCAAGACAGTCGGATCGTGATCCAACGGTTCAGATCTAATCAACCCCAATCGTTTTCCAGCTCTAATCGCATCCGTCACCCGAGGATCCAACGGACAGAGGGCCATCTCCTACCTCGTGACCAAGGCTGAGCAGGGGCACAGAGCTCGCGCGGCAACATCCTCGCCGGAGCAACGCGAGCCAGCACCCAGGTGTCCCAAACGCGAATTCAACCGGTGTTAAACAAGAGGTAGGGAAGCATGAACTACCTAGATGAGTTCTTACCTCGATTGCCAGCGCTAATGCTTCTGCCCACGGAGCAGGGCGGGTCCGTGGCGGCGTTGAACCCACGGCGAGAAATTGCGGCACAGTTGGCCCCCAATCGAGCCTGGGATGTCCCCGCGCACCACCAGTGTATCACCCCGAAGCGCTCTGGCCCAGATCCGAGGCCGCAACGGTAACGATGCCGCGGGTCGATGGTGACTTGGACATGCACAGCGGCGATTCCACCGCACAGGCAGTGAAGGCGGTGAGTTCTAATGAGGCAGATTACTCACGGAGGCACAGGGCTATGGGTGGCGGCGGCCGGGTTTTATATGGGCGAAGAACGAGCTCGAGGTGTTTTATCGCGCGCCGTTGCAACGAATCCCCGAAGAAGCGGCGGCAGATACGGGTGGTGCGCGCGGTCTGTTAACGCCGTAGGGAGAGGAGGCAACAACGGACCAGGGCTCACATGGTGGTGGGATGTGGCGCGTGCGCCAGGTGGGTGAGGGTAGTGACCAGGAAGCTCGGACTTAGAGCGCGAGGAGTGCGGCGAACATCCGGTGTCAAGCTTCCATATCCGCCGCGAGCTAGAAGATAGGACCGACCCATTGGGCCCACGCGGCGGAGACACGCCTGGTAGTGTTTTGGCTGGTTGGTAGGGTCCGCGCGACAGCGAGCCTATGCGAGCGCGCCTGAAGAACTCGATCCGACAACAGAGCCCCACGTGACAGTGGTATACACGCGCGCGCAGCCGAGGAGGGACCGACATATGGGCCCCGCACGCAAGTGACTCAGTATGAGAAGAGGGGAGGGAAAGAGAAATGGGCCGCGCGGATGAAATGCCCATTTGGGCCGATTTGTTGGCCTGCGGCCCATCAGGTATAGTATCCCTTCTCTTTTTCTTTTATATTTTCTTCTTTCTCCTTTTAGTTTCCAAATCCCATTTTAAATTCAGATTTTAAATTCAAATTTTGTGCCAGTTTATCCTCAATTTATATTTTGTGAAATAAAAAGTATAAATTTTGGAAATATATAAATTTCCTTTATATTATGTATATATGTCTTCTCTCTTTCACTTCTACATAATATTTCCAAAACCCTAGAGTGCAACTTTGGGTTAACTTCAAATTCTCAATTCCATTATTATATTTTATTATTATTTTAAATGCACATACAATTAAAATTCCATCATGAGTGCCAAATATGGTTCTATTTATTATTTTATTCACTTAAGCAAATGCTTTTAAATAGGGAGATGGGTCTTCAAATGTTATGAAAGTTCTAAAGAGAGAGAAAAAGAAAAATTCTAATGCAAGATCTTTGAAAATTTTTACTATATTCTCAAAATGAGATTTAGGGTGTTACACCTGGGTCCCGATTAAGGCCTGGGTATGCTCTATCCTAGAACCCTGGGACCCCACTGTGGGCGGCCCAGACCCCATACAGGTGGGTCCAGATCCCATTCTAGGGGTCCGGTTCGCACACGTGGAGGTCCTGGGCCAGACCTGGAGGCCTGGATCGTATATACAAGGGTCCGGTACTCTCCCATGGGGCTCCGGACTCACTGTTGATGCCTTGGAGTATATTACTTTCTCTGGACACGTGGCAGCCCCAGACCCGCCCATGTGGTGGGGTCAGGCGCTGTTGCTGGCCCAGAGTAGACGCCCGAGGCTGGGGCGAGTCATGGCCTGGTCCCACATACAGCTCTTTTACCACGCGACTAAAGATAGCCACGTGGGTACTGCATCTTTATACAGTAGTAAGGGGTAGCCTAGTTTCAGGGTACCGACAGTGGCCCCCGGGCCCACCTCAGGGGAGGATGCGAGCCTACAGGTGGGGCCAAAGCTTGTACTTTTCTTCAACATAATCTGATCACTGATTGGCGTGCTGTTTTATCGCATCTGCTGACGCGCCCGCTGTCAATCCACCTTCACTCACGCCAACTGCCATATCTGTCCCCACGGCTGACTGACCCACGGCCCCACGCCTGGTGGTTTCGTTGGGCCACGCACGGTGCACCTCATTGCCGCCGCCTTGGTTTTAAAAGACAACCTTTTGTCTTCTGCAGCGGCCCCAATGATGAGGACATCACTATGAGTACGACTACACCAGTAGCACCTCGACATCAAGGGCCAATCACTCGGGCCCGTGCCAGAGATCTTAACTACGTCATGCTACTGAAGAATGAGGGCCCAGAAATATAGACGACCAGCCCAACTGTGGCCCATAGTGGACGACCTAGGGTTGGCCGCCCCTAGGGGCTGCGCCCCCTCTCTATTTATCTAGGAGCTGTGCCTCCTTTGTTTTTCAAGTTTTGTTTTACGTTAGCTTTAGCTACTCTCGAACACGCACAAATCAGCGTTGTCTTCGTGTATTCAGAACTCCACCTCGAGTAATAGATTATGCTCACATCTTTTTCTTGTTCGTTCTTCGATTGCGCACAGGAAACGATCTTCGTGATCAGGCCGATCTCGCATCAGCAAGGTCGGTAACCACAGGGAGTTGGTTCAGCTATTGCATTGGCGCCTCGGGCTTGCTCGTCGTAGTCGGATCGCAAGGGTCATCTTCGCCAAATCGAAATTATCTCCACTCGCCGAAAGATCGGGCACCTTAGCTATATCAAGTGGTATTAGATTTCCAGGTTGATCGGTGAGTTTATTGAGTGGTTTTTCCTCCTACAGTCCACAAAACCACATAAAAATCCAGGTTAGACCTTATCCTAGCACCCTTTTGAGCCTTGCACTTTCTTTCAATAATCTGCATTGTTGAATTTGTGTGCTTTCGCGTCATTTGTTGCTGGTCGCATTATCTTTTCCACCATACAAACCCTAGCGCGCTGCCACCATCTCCCGTTTGATCACGCCACAAACCGAGTCAACGTCGTTTCCTTGTTTTCTCCTTCGGTTACGTTAAAAAAATAGAAACAAAAAAAAGAAAAGAAAAAAAAGAAAACGAAAGAGAAAGGATAGAACCAAAGAACAAACAAAAAATAGGGAAAGGAAACAAAGCGGTTGTCTCATCTCGGTCGTTTTTAACCATAACTTGAGGTACCTTCCTTAAACCGAGCATAACTTTTCGCTCGGTTGTTCAAAAAATCTAAAATTTTTATAGGAGCTTGTTGACACCATTCTGAGGCCAGCCAAACTGGCCTTGGCCTGTTTGGTTTCGATAAAATTGTCAAAAAAAATTCAGGAAAATAAAGAAAAAAATTTGTCAAAGTTCTTGCACGCTTTTTAGAGAACTTGTTCTTTTCTGTAGACCATATCTGATCTCTGTTTTAGGTGAAACTTGGTGTAGCTCCTATTTTGTTGCTTCTTGTGCTGAGAAAAATATCAAAAAAATCATACAAAAAAGAAAAACAAAATCACATGTGATTCCTACTAGTGCCTTTTTGGCCTCACTAGTACAATATTTACGGTATTGCCATTCTGCTAGTTCCATCCATCCTTTGCACTTGTGGCCAGCAATATAGTTTCGTGTTCTGCACTATAATTCAACTTTGCATTATTGTTTGATTGTGCTAATCCTTGACTTGAGTGTAGCCTACCCAGAACTCCACATATTTCTACGACGAGCAGGTTTATGTTTCTCCAGGCAATCGCTCATCCAATCTTTCACCGGTTCCACCTGTTGGTTGCAGTTCACCACTGTGGCTTGGTAAGAACGGATAAGAACTTGATAACAGCATTCTATTCAGTGAGTTGTCACCACCATTCCCCTGTTTTCGTCGGTTTTTCTCCTTTTGGTGTTTTGGTGTTTGCGCTAACTATGGTAGGAGCACACGACACGGTGGATGCCCAGTTGCAGGAAGTAAGGGGACAAGTTGATAGACTTGCTGCTGACATTAGGACGATGCATGAACGGCTTGATTCAACGGTCACTTCAACGACCGCGCGTTTCAACCATCTTGACCTTGCTCAAACAGCGACTCGCACCACACTCGACACCATCCTGGCACGCCTTGATGCGTTGACCACAAGGATGGAGCAGGACTATGGTGGTGACACTGAGGAGGAAGATGGAGATCACCGTGGTCGTGCACGCCGTGTGGTTCATCATCCACCTAATGACTTATTTGCTAAGATTAAATTTAAAATTCCATCTTTTAATGGTAAATATGATCCTGCTGCATATCTTGATTGGGAATTGAAGGTAGAACAGAAATTTTCATGCCATGATATTCCTGCTAATAGCCAAGTGAAGGCTGCCATTAGTGAGTTTACTGATTTTGCTTTAATTTGGTGGCGTGAGTATAAACAAAAACTTACCAATAACAGTGTCACTACTTGGACCCAATTAAAAACTACCATGCGCCACAGATTTGTTCCTTCCTATTATGCCCGTGATTTGCTTAACAAAATGCAGCATTTTCAACAAGGTTCACAACCTGTTGAGGAATATTACCAGGAGTTACAAAAGGGTATGCTTCGTTGTGGTTTGGTTGAGTCGGATGACGCTGCTATGGCGCGTTTTCGTGGTGGTTTGAACAGGGAAATTCAGGATATACTTGATTATAAGGATTATTTTGATATAACCACATTGTTTGAATATGCTTGCAAAGGTAAACGTGAAGTGCAGGGATGACGATCAAAGACATATACTAACTCTTTTGCAGGCCAGGGTTCGACACACAGCTCAACTCCTTCCAGCCCTGCACCTTCTACGCCTAGCACTACACCGCGCACATGGACTGATAAACCCAACGGGTAGATGGGTGCCCGATCTTTCGATGAGAGATGATGGAGGTGGAAAACTTGTTAGAGAACGACATTGGCTGCCTGACTACCACAACCAAGATGGTGTGGCGCCTTGAGCGACAGGTACACCGTCTCCTGATAACTACGATTTGGGGTGGAGGTCGACGTTGTGCTATCCGACTACAACAACCACAAGGGTGTTGTGCCTTAGCGATAGTTACACCGGCTCCTGTTGTTGCTGCTCTTGCCGTGCCAAGAACAGCCTTGAACCTGCAAGCAATCGAGAACAAGCAAGAATAAGATAAAAAGCAGACGCTCACGGATCTGATAGAGTTGGGGTTCTGTTTCAAGTATCCGGGTGGTCTAGCCGACACACGCGTTTACAAGGAAGTAGCAAAGGCTAAACTTACATCAAACAAAAACCCAAGTTCTTTGGTGGTTGCTAGTTGCTTAAATAGAGGAATAGAAAGGAGTTCTAATGGAGAACGAAACTCTCTCGGCAGTTTTTGGACGCCTCATTTGGTTTTTGTCATTGATTCTTGATTCACCTGAAAGCAGACGAAGAGAGCTTTCCAACAAGTAGTTATTTGCACTAAACAACCTTGGGAGTGGAAAGTTATGCTCCATTTAATTTGGTGCATATTGCAGTTACGAAATTGACTTGGGTAGAGCAGGAGTTCACTCAGCAGTTTCTGGATGCTTAGTGTCTGATCCCTTATTGATTCTTGATCCAATAGAAAGTAGACGAAGAGACCTTTCCAACAAGTGCTTGTTTGCTTTAAACAACCTTGGGAGTTGAAAGATATTCCCTCTTTAACATGCACTTGCTGCAGTTACGAAATTATCTCGGGTGCAACAGCTTTTATTGCTTTGTTGTTTTCTCCACTACAAGATGGTTCACCTCCCAAACACCTGAGCATAATAAAGTCGTAGCAAGGCTTTAGTACCACATTTAAAGAAGAATTAGCTTCAGTAGCCAGAAACGAATTCACCTTATAATTAAATTTACGTGCACAAGCTTGTGTCATTGGTCCCTGATTAGCTACGAATGGTGAAGTGATCATTGGTGTGGTTGTATCAATGGCAGCGATGTCCTTATCATCCTCCCCTTCTTACAATAGAGTCGTCCTCGACTCTAGCGTGTACTTCTCACCCAAGTATGTGGTCAATCTTATGATGGGATTGCCTGATTAGGGGATGTTGGAAATATCATTACTTGGTCCCCAATCAACTTCTTTGTTCCTCAAAGCCTTCCTTGTACCCTTAACACATCGCTTGATCCATGTAAGAAGTTCTACAAATAAAAGTATACACACTTTACGGCGCAATATCAATTCTTAAAATATATCGATGGTAGTTATAATGTGGAAGAGTTTCACCTTCGCAGTAGGAGCCATTGACATGGTCATATCTGAGCAGGTTATGTTCTCATCATTCTCCTCTTCTTGATAGCAAATTGTCCTCTGTGTTACATCATGATTGATGTTCATGACTAAGGTTTTATCATGATCTTCTAAAAATAAACCTGAAACTTTTACTAAAGTACATAGAAACAATAATTTCTCCACTTCTTGAGAACATGTCAATATCTTATTTGTGCAATGTGAAGAAACACTATATATTGATGAAATATAAACTGTATGCACTAAACATTGTCCTGTATTGTTGTACTTGCCAGCAAAGTAAAATATAGCATGAGAAGGACAAGGCATAATTGACCTATCAAATAAAATATTGTCCAAATTACCGAGCTCACAAAGATCATCAAACTCAATATAGCCCCAAGTATTTAAAGAAGAGAGCAAATTTATTTCTTCAGTTTCGTTTGCAATACAAATGACATGTTCCTTTTTAGCCAAAATGTTTGGTTCAATATGAGATGTAACATGTTCATTCACTAGTTGTTTCCTGAATAAAAGTGAATTATCCACCAACTCTTCGCTATCACAAGGGTTAGCAAACAATAATTCTTGTGATGATGGAAAAACAACATCAATTTTCTCTATTTTGTGCTTTTGTTCAGCATGTAGAGGAGACAAAAAAGAGGAACTATGTGTCGCATGTTCGGTGCATGTATAACTATATAACACGATCTCCTTTTCAGCTCTACATGCAAGCAAAAACAAGTGAGAAAGGTGTCCATAAGTTTCATGCATGACCATAGTATGAATTTCAGAATTGAGTCCATTTGTAAACCTTGTCATTACATCTTCCATGCATTCATCTAAACCAGCAAACGTGGTACAAATTTTAAAATCATGATAATATTCTTTTACAGTCCTAGCACCCTGCTTCAAAGTGTCTAATTTAGAAAGTAAGTGATCAACATAGTATGCAGGAATGAATGCATCTCTAAAATGAAATTTGAATTCTTCCCAAGACTGTGGAACTTTGTTGTGCCTACAAATGTATTTCCATTCCATCAATGTGTGCTCAGTTAACACATTAGAGGCAATATAAATTTTTTGTTTTTGAGATAGATCATGCTCATCGAATTCCTCATCTACCTTGAGCTCCCAATCAATATATGCATGAGGATCGAATTTACCGGCATATGAAGGCAAGTGTTGAATGATGCCTCCAATATAAGGTTCGGTTGGGTCAAAAATGTCCATATCACCTGCCATGTTTAGTAAAGACAAGAAACAATAAAAAAATATCTTTGATTCTATAAACTACTAGGAATCATTGTTGTAATCTGTCACTCTCAAACTGGTTAAACAAGTTCTTACAAGTTCTCACCACGCAAAGCAGGAGGCGCTAGCAAACAGCACGAACAACAACAACAGTGGCTGCTAGCACAACCTGGTGGTGTTGTAGAAAAAATTGTGGATTTATAGGTGGCTGCTAAAACAATAGTTACAAGGAATAACTAGTACCATGTTAGCCACAACAAGTTGAATAAACGTTCCACAATGGTGTTGTGCTGGTCCTAGTCCAAACCGTAATAGAGACGCGAGCCGTTACACAAATAGTATCACCAAAAGCTCAGAACAGCAATCTGATTTCTGAAACTATAAAAAGAAGGCACACAAACTGCCTTTTGTTTTGTTGCACTTACAAATTTTATCTGCCAAAATTCAGAATTGGTTTTTTCTCTCTGTTTTTTGCACGTGTCTTTTTTTGTTTTGCTGATTAGTGCGGCTTTTTTTAGGCACTCGCCTTTTGCTTTCTCTTCTTTTTGGTTGAATTGCAGCAAGAGGTCTAAACTGGTGATTGAAACAAGGTGGCGCGAACTCAAAACTCTAGCAGTAAGAAAACTTTAGACCAGCAACTCGACACAAATGCAGCAACTGTGAATTCAACAAGTCGAAAACTAAGTAGTAAAGCAAAGGCTCAAAATGTTTTTAGGTGATTTTCTGCTCTAAATATATCTTTGGCAAAAGTGGGCTGTAGGTAAATAAAACAAGGAAGATGGAGATCTCTCACCGAGCAACCTGAAATTTGATACCACTTGATAAACCCAACGGGTAGAAGGGTGCCCGATCTTTCGATGAGAGATGATGGAGGTGGAAAACTTGTTGGAGAACGACGTTGGCTGCCCGACTACCACAACCAAGATGGTGTGGTGCCTTGAGCGACAGGTACACCGTCTCCTGATAACTACGATTTGGGGTGGAGGTCGACGTTGTGCTATCCAACTACAACAACCACAAGGGTGTTGCGCCTTAGCAATAGTTACACCGGCTCCTGTTGTTGCTGCTCTTGCCGTGCCAAGAACAGCCTTGAACCTGCAAGCAATCGAGAACAAGCAAGAATAAGATAAAAAGCAGACGCTCATGGATCTGATAGAGTTGGGGTTCTGTTTCAAGAATCCGGGTGGTCTAGTCGACACACGCGTTTACAAGGAAGGAGCAAAGGCTAAACTTTCATCAAACAAAAACCCATGTTCTTTGGTGGCTGCTAGTTGCTTAAATAGAGGAATAGAAAGGAGTTCTAATGGAGAACGAAACTCTCTCGGCAGTTTCTGGACGCCTCGTTTGGTTTCTGTCATTGATTCTTGATTCACCTGAAAGCAGACGAAGAGAGCTTTCCAACAAGTAGTTATTTGCACTAAACAACCTTGGGAGTGGAAAGTTATGCTCCATTTAATTTGGTGCATGCTGCAGTTACGAAATTGACTTGGGTAGAGCAAGAGTTCACTCGGCAGTTTCTGGAAGCTTAGTGTCTGATCTCTTATTGATTCTTGATCCACTAGAAAGTAGACGAAGAGACCTTTCCAACAAGTGCTTATTTGCTTTAAACAACCTTGGGAGTTGAAAGATATGCCCTCTTTAACATGCACTTGCTGCAGTTACGAAATTATCTCGGGTGCAATAGCTTTTATTGATTTGTTGTTTTCTCCACTACAAGATGGTTCACCTCCCAAACACCTGAGCATAATAAAGTCGTAGCAAGGCTTTAGTACCACATTTAAAGAAGAATTAGCTTCAGTAGCCAGAAACGAGTTCACCTTATAATTAAGTTTACGTGCACAAGCTCGAGTCATTGGTCCCTGATTAGCTACGAATGGTGAAGTGATCATTGGTGTGGTTGTATCAATGGCAGCGATGTCCTTATCAGGGACGGCCAAGCCAGCGGCGCCCCCTGCCAAAGGCGTCGTTTCTTCCACAAGACGTACACGGGTTATTCAGTGTCATCGTTGCAGAGGGTTTGGGCACATGATTCGGGACTGCCCAAACAAGCGTACCTTGCTTATACGTGACAATGGTGAGTACTCTTCAGCCAGTGATTCCGAGGAAACTAGTCATGCTATGATTGCCACTAACCATGCAGAAAATGAGGAAGTCCACGTTGATCCCATCGACGCCGATAGGTATGAGAGTCTTGTTGTGCAGCGTGTTCTCAGCACACAGCTGCCCAGGCCGAAAAAAATCAGCGACACACTCTATTCCATACCAAGGGCGTCGTGCACGAACGGTCGATTCGCATCATCATCGATAGTGGCAGTTGCAACAATTTGGCAAGTACAACTTTGGTAGAGAAATTATCCTTGCCCACTCGCGCACACCCACATCCGTATCACATTCAATGGCTTAATGATGGTGGTAAAATAAAGGTAACACGTTTGGTACGTGTCCCATTTTCGCTGGGTTTTTATTCTGATTATGCTGGTTGCGATGTTATTCCTATGGAAGCATGCTCTTTGTTATTGGGTCGACCTTGGCAATATGATACTGATAGTTTACATCATGTTCGTTCAAATCATTATTCTTTCATGTTTAAAGGCCAGAAAATAATTATACATCCAATGACCCCTGACCAAATTTTGAAAGATGATCTTACTAGGGCTGCTAAAACTGCACAACAAGTCAAATCGACATCAGCCGCACATATTAAATCTGAAATCAAGTTGCACTCTCCTGTTTTACTTGCTACACGTGTTGATTTTGATGATATCCATGAAGCTCATATGCCCTGTTATGCACTTGTATGCTCGCGCATGCTTGTTCCGCTTGATGATGCACACCGTCTTTGGATATACCCCCTGCTGTTGTTAACCTTTTGCAGGAGTATGCTGATGTTTTTCCTACGGACTTACCACCGGGTCTTCCTCCGCTACGTGGCATTGAGCATCAGATTGATCTCATCCCCGGCGCTTCTCTTCGAACCGCGCCCCATACCATACAAATCCAGATGAGATGAAGGAGATCCAGCGCCAGGTGCAGACGTTGCTTGATAAAGGTTACATTCATGAGTCTCTTAGCCCTTGCTCAGTTCCTGTTTTACTCGTTCCAAAGAAAGATGGTCATGGCGTATGTGCGTAGATTGTCGTGCTATTAATAACATCATAGTTCGTTATCGATATCCTATTCCACACCTTGATGATATGTTAGATGAGCTTAGTGGTGCCGTTATTTTCTCTAAGGTTGATTTGTGTAGCGGGTACCATCAGATTAGAATGAAACTCGGTGATGAATGGAAAACGGCTTTTAAAACGAAATTTGGTTTATATGAATGGTTGGTGATGCCATTTGGATTGGCTAATGCTCCCAGCACCTTTATGCGTTTAATGAACGAAGTTCTACGGGCCTTCATAGGTTTGTTTGTTGTTGTTTATTTTGATGATATCCTTATTTACAGCAAGTCTATAGAGGAGCATTTAGAACATTTGTGTGCTATTTTTGATGCTTTGCGTGCTGCTCGATTGTTTGGTAACATGGAAAAGTGCACATTTTGCACGCAACGTGTCTCGTTTCTTGGTTATGTGGTTACTCCACAGGGCACTGAGGTGGATAGCAGCAAGGTTGAAGCCATTCAGGACTGGCCTACACCAACGACGGTCACCCAAATTCAGAGTTTTCTTGGACTTGCAGGATTTTACCATCGTTTTGTGCGTGATTTTAGCTCCATCGCTGCCCCTTTGCACGAACTCACAAAGAAAGGTGTGTCTTTTGCTTGGGACCCTCACAAGAAGAGGCGTTCAACACTTTGAAAGATAAGTTAACCCATGCTCCACTCTTACAATTGCCCGACTTTCAGAAAGTGTTTGAACTTGAATGTGATGCTAGTGGTATTGGGTTAGGTGCTGTTTTGTTACAAGAAGGAAAACCGGTTACTTATTTCAGTGAAAAATTAAGCGGTGCTAGCTTGAGATATTCTACTTATGATAAGGAACTTTATGCTTTAGTTCGCATTTTGCAAACATGGCAGCACTAACTTTGGACTCGTGAGTTTATAATTAATTCTGATCATGACGCTTTAAAACATATTCGTACCCAAACAAATCTGAACCGTCATCATGCTAGTTGGGTAGAATTCATTGAGTCCTTTCCTTACATCATTAAACATAAGAACGGGAAGGAAAACCTCATTGTTGATGCGTTGTCCCGTAGATATACCATGCTTTCACAGTTAGAATTTAGAATCTTTGGCTTGCAAACTGTGAAAGATCAATATGTGGATGATGCTGATTTTAAAGATTTCTATATACATTGTAAGGATAGCAAACCCTGGGGAAAATTTCACATACAGGACGGATTTTTGTTCCGCGCTAACAAGCTGTGTATTCCAGCAAGCTCGGTTCGTCTTTTGTTGCTGCAGGAATCTCATGGAGGCGGTCTCATGGGGCACTTTGGCGTTTACAAGACACATGAGGTGCTGGCCGCACACTTCTTTTGGCCTCGGATGCGCCGTGATGTTGAGCATCTTGTTGCATGTTGCACTACTTGCCAGAAAGATAAGTCACGTTTGGGCAACCATGGTTTGTATATGCCTTTGCCTGTCCCATCTTCTCCTTGGCTTGATATTTCTATGGACTTTGTTTTGGGCTTGCCTAGAACTAAGAAGGGGAGGGATAGTATTTTTGTGGTTGTTGATAGATTCTCTAAAATGGCTCACTTTATACCTTGTCATAAAACTGATGATGCTAGCATTGTTGCTGAATTGTTCTTTAGAGAAATTATTCGTTTACATGGTATTCCAAAAACAATAGTCTCTGATCGCGATGCTAAGTTTCTAAGCCATTTTTGGAGATCTCTTTGGAATAAATTGTGAACTAAATTGCTGTTTAGCACTACTTGTCACCCTCAGACTGATGGACAAACTGAGGTAGTAAATAGAACTTTATCTACCATGCTTAGGGCTGTTTTAGACAAGAATTTGAGACGTTGGGAGGATTGTTTGCCTCATGTTGAATTTGCTTACAATCATGCCACACATTCTTCTACAAAGATATGCCCTTTCCAGATTGTTTATGGTTACATCCCTAGGGCACCTATTGATTTGATTTCACTTAATGCTGCGAACGCCCCACATGTAGATGCTGCTGCACATGTTGAACAAATGATTGCCATACATGAACAAACGAAACAGAACATTGCTGCTACTAATGCAAAAAATCAGGTTGCTGGTAGTAAAGGAAGAAAACATGTTACTTTTGAGCCAGATGATATGGTTTGGTTGCACTTGAGAAAGGATCAGTTTCCTACTTTGCGCCGTTCTAAATTAATGACTCGTGCTGCTGGTCCTTTTAAGGTGCTAACAAAGATTAATGATAATGCTTATATCCTTGACCTGCCTACGGAATTTGGTGTTTCCACTAGTTCTAATGTTGCAGATTTGAAACCATATATGGCCGAGGATGAGGAGTTGCCGTCAAGGATGACTTCACTTCAAGAAGGGGAGGATGATGAGGACATCACTATGAGTACGACTAGACCAGCAACACCTCCACATCAAGGGCCAATCACTCGGGCCTGTGCCAGAGATCTTAACTACGTCATGCTACTGAAGAATGAGGGCCCAGAAGAATAGACGACCAGCCCAACTACGGCCCATAGTGGACGACCTAGGGTTGGCCGCCCCTAGGGGCTGCGCCCCCTCTCTATTTATCCAGGAGCTGCGCCTCCTTTGTTTTTCGAGTTTTGTTTTACGTTAGCTTTAGCTACTCTCGAACACGCACAAATCAGCGCTGTCTTCGTGTATTCAGAACTCCACCCTCGAGTAATGGATTAGATTGCTCGCATCTTTTTCTTGTTTGTTCTTTGATTGCGCACAGGAAACGATCTTCGTGATCAGGCCGATCTCGCATCAGCAAGGTCGGTAACCACAGGGAGTTGGTTCAGCGATTGCATTGGCACCTCGGGCTTGCTCGTCGTAATTAGATCGCAAGGGTCATCTTCCGCCAAATCAGAATTATCTCCACTTGCCGAAAGATCGGGCACCTCAGCTATATCACCCAAGGCGGCGTGCTATCGCGTGCGGCAGTTCGCTCTTTCCACACCCAAAATTCGACACACAAACTGTATGACTTGTGGACCCGGGCCCCCGTGTCATAGACTGGGCTGCCTGGGTCCTAGGTGTCCGTCGAGCGGGATTTCCTGTGGTGATTCCGGGGCGCGTGGAAGGGTTTCCCTGAACAAGGATTCAGGTTTCCTTGAAAAAGGCTTCACCCCGTGTGCAGCAGTTACCTTTTCGCATTCTCTCCCAATCGACTGTGCCCCTTTGCCTTCATTCTACTCTGCTCCACGCCCGCGCCACCGCACTCACCATGGCTTCGCTTGGTCATCCCGACCGCTTTCAGTCTAAGGAAGCGCTTAACCTGGTGCGTGGCCTGCTTGGGTGGAGCGCGCCAGGGCTCGCCTGAAGAATCCGTGCTGGCGCTGCCCCCCTCGGTGATCTCGCCGCCGAGGAATTCATGTTGTTCACCTCCTACATCTCTTGCGGGTTGGCGCTGCCAATTTCGCCTTTCTTTCTGCTGCTGCTGGAGGAGTTCGGGCTTCAGCTTCAACACCTCACGCCCCACTCCGTCCTCCAGGCAGCCATCTTCGTCCACCTCTGCGAGATGTTCGTAGGTGTGGTTCCCTATACTTCCCTCTTCCGCTACTTCTTCGTGCTGGTCAAGTCCGGGAAGACTAGGGACCACATCGGTGCCTACTACTTCCAGACGAGGCCAGATCCGACCGTCATCTACATCCCCACCTTTGGCGGTGCGAGGTGGGAAAACTGTTGCAGCGACTGGGTGATTGCCATCGCCGAGGCCAATGACCGCCTCATCTTGCCGAGCGATGGGCTAGCGCTCGACCGCAAGCAGTGGAGGACCAAGCCGTCCCTCTCACCAGAGTTCCTGCCCGTATTGGACAGGATCAAGGACTTGGCTTCCAGCGGTCTGACATCGATGCACGTGGTCGGCGATCTCCTGAAGCGCCGAATCGTGCCACTGCAGAGGAGACTACGCCTGCGCTGCTGGTTCACCAGCCCGAATGACATCGGCAGGATCCAGCGTGGGTCGGGCACCGATCTGTCCTGGGACGAGCTAGCAGTCCTGGTGGGAGGGATTACTGGGGAAACTTTTGTCCCTATGTCCTTGATACTCCCCCAGAACATCCCTGCGCTCTGCGACGACCCAGGCCTGAGGACGGCGATCTTGGCCCCGTTGCCGACCCTTGACGACAGCGGCGTGGCGGTTCGCCTGACCGAAGGCCGGGACCCCCACCACGGGATCCGGATCTCTGATGCACCAGTTGGAGGTTCCCAGCCCACCGATTGTATCGCAGCACCAATCCCGCCATGGCCCCCAACCCTTTGGACAAGGGCAAAGGGGCTGCAAGTGGTGCCTCCACCCCAGGTAGCTCCGGGGGGTCGGATGAGGAGAGGCGACGCAGGCTGCATCACGCTGACGGGTCGCTCGTTATGGAGCCCCCAGAAGTGCTAGAGGACTGCAGGTGGGGCCAAGGAGGCTAGCTCCCGGGCCCACGACGCGCAGAGGCGCAGAGACCATCTGGGGGTGATCACCCCTAGGGACACCAGCAGCAGCAGCAGCAGCAACAGCAACAGCCGCCGCAATAGCAGTAGCAGCAGGAGCGGCGATCGCCTCGCTTCTAGGGTCACTGGAAGGTCCAGGGCCCCAAGTAAGTGTAGTCCCTTTTTCTTTGAGCCTAATTATCATGCCGACAAGTCTTAACCCATCGTCTGTTTTCCAGGGCTTCTTCCTCCGCCGCTCCCAAGGTCACGCCTCCTCCACCAGATACCAGGCCCACCGATGGGTCTAGCTCTCAGTAGCAGGAATCTGATGAGAGTGGTGCCGGTGGTCCGCCCATAGTTGCTGCCAAGACAGCACCAGCGGCTTCTCATGCCTCAGCCGGGGGTCGGGCGGTAGCGGCGCCAGCGTCAGGCAGCGTCGAAGTGGCGGAGGAGGTCCCAGCTAGGGGATCCGCGCCCACTCCGGACACTAGAGGTGATGCAGGAGGCGCGTCCAGCTCCAACCCCCCGCCTGCTCCGGAGGAGATGGAGGTGGTGTTTGGGCGGCGAATCCGATCGGGTGCTGAGCAAGAAGCTACACCAGTCCCCTCCCCCGCATGTTGTCCCGTGCCCACCAGGTCCTTAGTGACACTGGGGCAGCAATCTTGTGGGAGTGGGAGGCGCTTAAGGCTGAGCACCAGCGTCTCAGCAACTGGCACACCCAACTAGAGGAGCGCACCAAGACGGCGTCCCGACAGTTCATCTCCGAACGGTCCCAACTCGAGTGGGACCGCAAGGAGTACAAGAGGGACCTCCAGAGGGTGTGCGCCAGGGAGCTGGAGGCGTCCCGGAGGGAGATGAAGGTGACAAGGAGGGAGGAGGTTGTGACCAAGAAGGAGGCACACACAACAGAGTACCAGGCCAAGCTAAGCGCCCTAGACCAGACTCTGGAAGCCCAATGGGCCCAGCAGGTCAAGGCCGTGGAGAGGCTGCAAAAGTGGCAGCAAGAGCTCGAGGGCAAGGCCAGTGACGCCGCCCTCGCCGAGGAAAATCTTAAGGCGAAGGAGCAGTCCTTGGACCGACAGGAGACGGACCTCGCCAGGCGAGAGACGGATCTTGGCTTCAGGGAAGAAATGCTCACCCAGCGAGGCGAGTTGCTGGCCGAGCACGAGCTTGAGGTAGAGGAGAAAGAGTGGAAGCTGGAGGAGCAGATCTGCCAGTTCAATGCAGCGCAGGCGGCGCCGGGTCCCTAGGTGATAGAGGCCACCAGGAAGGCCCTTGAAGATCTCCAAGTGAAGCACCGCGCCAGGGTCCAGCGTATTGCCGCGTGGGCCAGTGAGGCAAGCACAACACTGGTGCCGCTAGGGATGAGCCCCATCCTAGTGTCGGAGCTGCCATCGTCAATCTCCGATGCGCTCCCGGTGCTGGACTCTACCGCCGATCACCTCCGATGCCTGGATCAGATCCTCGGGGCCCGCCTAGAGGCAGAGGGCGGCAAGCTCTATCGAGCGGTGGTTGAATACGTCCTAACGAGCTTCGGGAGTCACGACCCCGCCATATCCTTGGCGCCGATGATCGCTGGTCCGGTAGCCGCCACATAAGACGCCGCCCGGGAGAGCGTACAAGATGTTATGGAGTTAGTGGCCGAGCAATTCCATTGTGATCCTGCTGACGACATGTAGAGACAAAGCAAGGGTTCCACTGGGAAGCGCCTGTAATAACTTTTGATTTTGTAAGATATTCTAAGAACTGCTAATGAGGTAGCATTGGAACTTAAACTTATTTGTATGTTATTTGTCCTTACTGTGTGTAGCATCATCAACTTCCTCTTGGTACTTGGCCCCCTGGGAGGTAGGCTCGACGTGTCGAGGCTGGATACCAGTATACCAAAGATAAAATTGGTGGTCTGACCCCTAGGAGGTAGTCTCTACAGTTTGAGACTACCTACTACTGGACTGGGACCTGGACTTGCACACAACTTCGGCTTTGTAGTGTTAGGAGCACACCCATAGGACCCATCGTCTAGTATATGTCATCCTTTGATTCATGCAACAGGACCTGCAGGATTTAGCCTGGGAAGCCAAGCCATATGCCCGAACCTACAGGATCACAGTTCCAAATACTAGAGTGCCCGTTGCAGAGTGGTGGAGTGTGCAGGCTTAGGGTACGGAACCATGCTAAGCAGCTACACAACTCCGGACCCCTCCAGGAGGCGATTGCCCATTCTCTAGAACTGGTCCACAAGTTGCCAGACCCCCTGTAGCAGTAAAGGGGTCTTGAACTGCAAGCCTGGCTACTCAATTCGGATGTCATCATACCAGCAAGGGTGGGAAACTGTATGGGTGGGTTAGATAAAAAAATAATGCATGTCAACCGAAGTAGAATAAAACCATCAAAAAAGCACATCCAGGGGGTAAATCCTTTCCTTATAACTCGATATACATGGGTGTAGACCAACAGACGGGCTTACGAGGGCGGGCCTCACCCGAATTGACGTACACCTATGAGTAACCTAGTTACAAAGGAAGAAAACTCAACCCCCCAGTTTTGCTATTATGAATAGAACTTACGGAGATGCTTTATATTCCAGGGATTGGGAAGAGGCACTCCTTCTGTTGTGGCAAGGCGGACACACCCGGGTCGGCATGTTTCCGTCACCTTGAAGGGTCCTTCCCAACTAGGGGAGAGTTTGTGGAGCCCTTCTCGGTTCAGTACTCGCCTCAGGACTATGTCCCCGATCCTGAGCTCCCTACTATGCACAAACCGTTGGTGGTAGCGCCTGAGCGCTTGGTTGTACCATGCATTTCGTATCGCTGCTTGCCATCTGCATTCGTCGATGAAGTCCACGTCCTCACGCCGTAGCTGTTCCTGCATAGACTCATCAAAAGACTAGACTCATGGGGAGCCCATAATGATTTTCGGGGGAAGGCAGGCTTCAGCCACGTAGATCAGGAAGAACGGGGTCTCCCCGGTAGCTCGACTGGGTGTGGTCCGGTTCCCCCATAGTACGGACGGAAGCTCGTAGACCCAATTTGCACCATGCTTTTTTAAGCAGTCATAGCTGCGTGTCTTGAGTCCCCTGAGGATTTCTGTGTTTGCCCTCTCAGCCTGGCCGTTGCTCCTAGGATGAGCCACAGACGCAAAGCAGAGCTGGGTGCCGATGCCCTCGCAATACTCTTGGAAGAGCCGACTTTTGAACTAGGTCCCTTGTTCGTAATGATACGGCTTGGGACCCCAAATCTGCAGATAATCGACTTGAGGAAGGCAACAACAGCACCCTGGGTGATACTGACCACAGGGGTGGCCTCTGGCCACTTTGTGAATTTGTCGATAGCGACGAAGAGGAAATGGTACCCGCCAACAGCCCTGGGGAATGGTCCCAGGATATCCACCCCCATACAGCGAATGGCTAGGACAGTGGAATCATTTGCAGAGCCTGAACCGGTGTGTGTATCTGCTTTGCATGGAACTGACATGCTTTGCAGGACTTTACCAACTCAGCTACATCTTGGAGAGCGGTTGGCCAGTAGAAACCGTGCCAGAAGGCCATACCAACCAGTGTGCGGGATGACGAATGACTTTCGCACTCACCTCCATGGATCTTCGCGAGCAACTCACAGCCCTCCTCCTGGGTGATGCCCTACTTGAGAATATCGTTGGCGCCACGGCGGTATAGATCCCCTTCTACCACTGTGTATCGTTTAGCCAACCGCACTATGCGCTCTGCGGACACATGATCTTCAAAAAGGATATTTTCTTTCAGGTAGTCCCGGATCTCGGAGATCCATGCATCGGGACCACTATGAGATACTGGCTATGGCGCTAAGAGGTTGGCAGGACCCTCTGTAGCACACACAATCCTTGGTGGGTTCTGCAGATGGAATGCCACCGGGACCGCTAGCTTCGGGGTGCTAGTCTCGCCCCCTTCACCCGGTTCGGCAGGCTGGGCGGTAGGTCTCAGCAGCCGTCTTTTGAAGACACCCTTGGGCACGGGTGCCCGAGTTGATGCCCTCGTGGAGAGTTCATCTGCCGCTGAGTTGTTAGCCCGAGGAACATGTTGCAGTTCCAGGGCAATGAAGTCCTTTTCCAGCTTCCTTACATGGAGGAGGTAAGCTGCGAGCCTGGGCTCTTTGCAGCTACATTCTTCGTGGACCTGCTTGATAATCAGCTAGGAGTCCCCCTTCACGAGGAGCTGGCGGATCCCTAGGGATAGGGCCGCAGACAAGCCAAAGATCAGCGCTTCATACTCTGCCATGTTGTTGGTGGCCTTAAACTCAAGGTGCACCATGTATTTCACTTGTTCTCCGCTTGGGTCGATGAGGACCACTCCGGCGCCGCCACCCTGCTTGCGGGCGGATCCATCAAAGAAGAGCGTCCAGTGGGGCTCGGTGAAGACCGGAGCCCTGGGCTCCGTAGGTGTGGGATCCGAATCGGGATCCAGACCACAGGAGCGCTCAGGGTTGGGGTCCATTCCATGATGAAGTCAGCTAGGACCTAGCTCTTGACAGCGTGGCGAGACTGGAAGTCTAGTTGGAACTCAACAAGCTCCGCGGCCCACTTAGCAATGTTGCCTATGGCGTTAGAGTTGTGGAGAATGGCCCTTAACGGGTAGGAGGTCACCACCACAACCCTATGTGCCTAAAAATAGTGGCACAACTTCCTGGATGCAACAAGTACAGCATAGATAAGCTTGTGCTTCTCAAGATACCTGGCCTTTGCCTCATGGAGGACCTCACTGACGTAGTAGACTGGCTTCTGGATGGTTCGGACCCCTACGGTTGGTCTCGAGTCCTCAAACTCCTGGCCTTCCGTCAACATAGTGGTGGTCGGACCACCACCTTCTCCTAGGGGAACTTCCTGACTCCCCTAGGGATGTTGTGCCATCCTTTCGGCGACCAGCACCACGCCCACCGCCTCTGAAGCCGCTGCAATGTATAAGTACAACAGCTCCCCTGGCTCTGGAGCTACCGGTATTGGTAGGGACACAAGGTGATGCTTCAACTCTTGAAAGGATCGTTCTGCCTCTTCGGTCCAAGAGAATGGGCCGGACTTCTTCAATAGCTTGAAGAAGGGTAGTGCCCTCTTAGACAGTCTTGAGATGAAGCGGCTAAGGGCATCCAGTGATCCTGTAAGCTTCTGGACGTCCTTGACGCGGGCCAGAGGCCTCATTGTCTCAATTGCTTTGATCTTCTCTGGGTTTGCTTAATGCCTCGGTGCGAAACCAGAAATCCTAGCAACTTCCCTGTGGAGACACCAAAGACGCACTTATCTGGGTTCAGCTTCGTGTGTGTCGCCCGTAGTTTGTCAAAGACCAGGGTTAAGTCTTCCACTAGGGTCGATCCTCTCTTAGTCTTGACCATGATGTCATTGATGTATACCTCTAACATGTCCCTAATCAGGTCACCAAAAGTCTTACTCGTCGCCTGTACAAATGTTGGCAAGGCGTTTTTCAGACCGTAAGGCATTACAACATAACAGTAAAGCCCATCCACAATTACAAAAGTGGTATGCCTCCTATCTTGCCTAGACATCTGGATCTGATGGAAACCAGAGTAAGCATCCAGTAAGGACAAGAGGTCGCACCTGGAGGTAGAATCCACGATTTGATCTATTCGTGGAAGTGGATATGGGTCCTTGGGACAGGCCTTATTGAGGTTGGTGTAGTCGATGCACATCCGAAGCTTCCCATTAGCCTTGGGAACGATGACTAGACTGGCCAGCCATACTGGGTGATGGACCTCTTCGATGAAGCCAGCGTCCAGCAGCTTCCGGACCTCCTTATGGATGAAATCCTACCGCTCGATGGACTGTCTCCGAGGCTTCTGACTCACCGGTTTGGCGTCAGGGTGGATCTTCAAATGGTGCTCGATCACCTCCATGGGGATCCTAGGCATCTGCGACGGTTCCCATGCGAATACGTTGGCATTTGCTTGGAGGAAGGCGATGAGCGTGATTTCCTATTTCTCCTCCAGATCGCCCGCGATGCGAGTGGTCTGGGAGGAATCCCCGCTGAGCCAGATGGTCTTGACGAGGACGCTGTCTACTCTGGATGGTTGCACCTTAGGCACCTTGGCAGGTGTCTTAGTACAGGAAGTCAAAGGATCCCTCCCCTCATCATCCGGGCGAGCGACTTCTGCCGCCAGGGCGTGCAACTTCTCGACACTGCAAGTGCAGCGGAGCAGTCGCCCCGCACTGTGAGGACCCCAGCAGGGGATGGCATCTTGCGGACCAAGTACCCGTAATGGGCAATCACCATAAACCGGTATAGGGCCGGCCTGCTAATGATGGCATTGAAAGGGAGGTTAACCTCCACAACGTCGAACTGGACATTCTCAGTGCGGAAGTTTTCCTCAATCCTGAATGTAACCGGGAGTGCGATGCTCCCAAAGGATACACCGGTTGAGGGCCCACTCCGGAGAATGGGTGAGAGGGTCCCAGTCGGGATCCTGGGATCTGCAGCTACTTGAACGCAGCATGGCTGATGACGTTAAGCCCGGCCCCACCATCAATCAGCACATGATGCAGCTTCATGTTGGCGATGACAGGGGCGGTGATGAGTGGTAGTATACCAGCCCCTGCCATGTTTTCGGGGCAGTCGGATGCCCTGAAGGAGATAGTGGTGCTCTGCCACCGCTGATGTGGGGGCTGCCTTCGGGACCCCTGGGGTCACCGAAAGGACCTCTCGGCGCAGGGACTTCACGTTCCTATGGGAGGTAAGCTCCCAGCTTCCGCCATACATTACGTACATCTTCTTGTGGCGGTCATTGTCATCACCGGAGTCGGAGTCTCCAGTGTGGATGTCCTTGAGGACTTGCTCAGGGCTTGATACCCGAGGTCCCGTTCTCCCGCGGCCAGGTCGCCTTCGGTTACCTTCTCCTTGCCAGGCTGGCGACGAGTCGGCGAGCCATCCTTGGAGGCCTGCTCGCGCCGCTCGCTGATGCGCTTCGCGAGCTTCAGGATTTCTTGGCATTTCGAGGCGCTATGGTGACTATTGGGGTGCACAGGGCATGACCCACTGTCACTTCCCTATTGCGTGGGCGCTTGCCGCGCTCGCCCCAGCCCCCAGCCGCAGCTACAACGACTGGAGCACCAGACTGCGGCCTATCATGACCGTAGTTCTTCTTCTTCTTCTTGCCACCGCCTTGGGCGGTGGCACCTGAGCCGCCCGTCTGGGTAACTCTGGTTTGCGGCGCCGAGTGCCATACACGGCCCTCAACAGCTCTGGCAAATTTGTCTGCCAGAGTGAAGAGCGTAGTGACGGTTTCCACATCATGCGTCGCCAACTTCTCCAACATCTTCTTATCATGCACCCCCTATCGGAAAGCAGTGATAATGGAGGCATCGGAGATGCGAGGTATAGTCCCCCGTACCTTGGTGAAACGAGAGATGAAAGCCCAGAGAGTTTCCCCGGGTTCCTGCCTCACTGCACGGAGATGAGCCTCCATGCCATGTTGTTGATAAGCACTAGCAAAGTTTGCTGTACCACGTACAGAGCTCTTCCTAGGAGTAGACCGACCCCAGGGTGAGGTTCATGAGCCAGGTCCGGGCCGGCCCGGTCAAGGCTACATGGAAGTAGCTTGCCATTACAGCAGTGTTTCCACCAGCTGCCGTAATGGCGGTGACGTAGACCTGCAAGAATTCCGACGGGTTTGATGTACCATCATACTTCTCCGGCAGGTGTGGCCAGAACTTGGGTGGCCAAGTCACCACGCGGAGATGATCCGCTAGTGCAGCGCAGCCCACACCGACCAATGGGACACTCGCTTGGATTCGGGCATCCCTTGTAGTGATGTCTTGGTCGAGGTTCGCCAAATGTCAGAGGGAAAATCCTCCGGCCGGATGGCGGAATGCACTCGCCCTAATCCTAAGATGAGGAGGGGGCCTAAGCGTTTTTCCTGTCTGGTGGATGTCGGATGAACACAAGAGGACTCGAGGGATTATAGTGGTTCAGGTCGCTGGAGCGTAATACCCTACCTTCACTATGTGTAAGTTGTATTGAGTGTGTGATCGAGCGTGTCCCTTGTAACGCTGTGTGACTTCCCTTTTATAGTTTAAGGGAGGCACATACAAGGATGCTGAGCCCTGACATGTGGGCCCAGGAGCATAATGGAAGAAATACATTATGTGAATAACTAATGCTGATAGAGTAACGTATGAGTAATCAGCGGGAGTCATGATGGCTGTAGTCCATGCAGCATTGATAGGTAGTAACCCTTTTCCTGGTAATGCGGGAGTAACGGTGAACCATTGCCCTCGCTATGGTAACGTGTGAGTAATTGCACGGCCCACGCAACGTGGACTGGGCGCACCGCCTGTCACTGGAATGGACAGACGCACGTCTTACCCGCAATAAATGCCAAGACGCGAGTAGCCCACAGGCTTTATGTCAGGCTTCGCCCGTTGGCTTACGCAACATGTAGTAGGCCACGTGGCAGCATCGGATCTCCGTCTGGGCGGGGAGCAGGAGTGTATGCGATAAGGTCCGGATCCCACTAGATCAGGTCTGGACACGTGTCGGCTCCGGACCCCCACCTGGGTCCCGATTAAGGCCCAGGTATGCTCTGTCCGGGAACCATGGGACCCCACTGTGGACGGCCGGACCCCATACAGGGGGTTCGGATCCCATTCTAGGGGTCCGGTTCGCACACGTGGAGGTCCTAGGCCAGACCTGGAGGCCTGGACCGTATATATAGGGGGTCCGGTACTCTCCCAGGGGGGTCCGGACTCACTGTTGATGCCTTGGAGTATATTACTTTCTCTGGACACGTGGCGGTCCCGGACCCGCCCATGTGGTGGGGTCAGGCGCTGTTGCTGGCCCAGAGTAGTCGCCCGAGGCTGGGGCGAGTCATGGCCTGGTCCCACATGCAGCTCTTTTACCACACGAATAAAGATAGCCACGTGGGTACTGCGTCTTTATACAGTAGTAAAAGGTACCCTAGTTTCAGGGTACCGACATACATATTGTGTCTCGGAGTGCTATAATAATAGGTTAGCAGACTTGTTAGATGGTTTTGGGTTAAGTTCGTGGTCACGATGAATTGCTTATTGTAATCTAAATGCGTAGGTTATGTTCGCGGGTAAAAATTAGTAGTGCTCATATGGTGTCTAAGTTAAAATGCGGACTAGTGGGTGAAAAGCGCTTCGATATACATATATGCCGGATTTGATGATTGTGGTGAATGCGTTGATTAATTGTGTATGGTTGTTCTAGCGCACGAAATAAATTGTATAAAAATTTGTAAGTCGACTTGTTGATCCTAATTTGATTGTTTTAACTATAATAAATGGTAAAGTGTTAGAGTAATTCAAGTCTCTAGAACATGGGAGTTCTTGAAGTAAATAGGAGCTGAAATTTATTAGTCGCTGTTTTGGACTGCACGCAGTGATTTCCCCGTGCTGTATGTTTGATGAACTAAATTATATTTTCTGTAGAAAAGTCATATAGAAGAGTTGTAGATAACCTTATTATTTTGCTTGTACTAAAATTTGACAACCATAAATCTGATCGTTTAGGAGTTATGCTTTTTACAAATTCAGTAACTGAATCTGTCCAAATTCTGTACAGGTTTCAGAAACTGCATTGTTTGCTTAAGTTAATTTTACAATTTGTTCATGGTAGTTATAATAAAGTTGTATATTCTTTTCTTATCTTGCTTGTGTTAAAATTTCATAACTATAGGCCTGGTAGTGTAAGAGTTTTGAATTTTACAAACTGGTTGCTGTGTTCTGTCCACTCTCAGAACAGATTTCAAAAACTGTAATGTTTGATTTGACTAAACATGGAATCACTTCTCGGTGATTATAAAAGTTGTGTATTACTTTTTCTAAGCTTTCCAAAAAAGTCTTTGATCACTCTTTTTGATGGTCTTAAGTTTAAGTTACATGTGTTTGAAGTGTGAAGACTGAATCTGTCCAGTTCTGGACAGCAAAGCCTTCTAATGTATTTTACCCTTGATACATATTAAATCAACCGGAGATGTTTATAAATGATTTGTAGACAATTTCATTATCTTTCCAGAAAGTCTAGAATCACTTTGTTTGGATGTCTGACTCTTGAGTTGTGAATTTTTGAAGTTGCAAGTGTGAATCTGTCCAAATCTGGACAAAGCTGTCGTGTTAGCATTTTGACCTTGCTAAGTGTTGAATCGTGTTGAGGTCATATCTGGACAAAGTTGTAGAACATTTTTTAAGCTTTCAAGAAAGTCCTAGTTTGCTATTTTTAGATTCATATTTGGAGAGCTATGATTAAAACGAGTGACTGCTGTGCTGCTGTCCTAAAAATCTAAATGTGCCCATTTGATGGTTGAGTTCACCCTTTTGGCTAAAAATGCTTAGATAGCACTTAACAGACATAGACTTGTAATGTCTAAACTTATGTTAACATGTGTTTCATGATTAATGTGCTTGCTTGCCGTAGTTGGTTGTGGATAGGAGTTCCATAGTTATTGATGCCTACGTCCTCTGTTAAACTTGTGCTTGAGATGCTTTTGTGTGATAAATAGAAGAACTAATCAAAAGCTGTAGCAAATTAAATAAATGCTTGTACTTATGAGGTTGTATTTGTGTTGCATAAATACAAAAAATATTTGTCGTCTTTTTAGTGGTGTTAATGTTGTGCGCTCGATGACATGTAGTTAGCTAACACTAGCGTGTGTGGTTGCTTATGAGGTCTCGCTATTTAGTGTTTAATTCACTAACATGTACTTAAGGTATCTTGTGCTACTTTTATTATATTCATATGCATCTTGCATCTCATTTAGGACCGAGAGATGATGATCGTGCAAGTGATGTGGTGCCAACCACAAGATGCAGTTGGTGGACGACCTGAAGAATGGACTTAACTAGTGGATGCTCGCCAAGCGAGTACCCACCCCAGCAAACACTATCTAAGTGTTAAATTCCAGGCAAGCCCCGGTTTTATGCATAACCATTATATATATGCTATTTTACTGCACTTAATGTTTGTAGGCTTGTACTGTCCACTTAAGTGTAGGAGTTGACTAAAACCCTAGTTGCATGAACTCAGGATTCCCTTTGAGATGGATACTAGTATGCTAGGTCGAGTAGCTGCTTTGCTAATTAGGGATCTCGGTAGAAGTCGAGTGATTTTTCTAGCACTCGCGTGAGGTCAGGAATTGGTTGTATCCATTTTTGATAACAGAATGATGATAGTCTGTGGACATGGATACATGGGGATGTGTGGTCTATGAGACAAAATTGGAATAAGGATTAACGTGTGGATACCTGTGTCAAGCGTTTGAACGTACTAAGCACATGCCAATAAATATGGTAAATCAGTAAGCCTTGTACCTGAGTGAACCTAGAAACAGACTTTACTCCTCACGTGACCTGAGACGTGGTCTCCCATTCCGGTTATGGTGGGTACAAGTGCGGTCACTGCACGACGGCGGTCGGGGTCAGTGAGGCATTATACGCCAAGGCGGTGAGCCCTGTTCTGTTGACGGGGAATCGATGGGGACGGTTGATATGTGTGGGGACAGAGTGCCTCGCCACGTCGTGTGTTTAGGTTTACCTTGCAAGGTTTAAAAACTTGATTCGAATCGTCTGCTTCTCGCAGCTGATGAGACTGCTTGATCCATTGTACTGCATTGAGTAATAAGTGGAAATGAGATGACTGGCAAAAGATGTTGATTGCAATAATGTTTGATACCATGTATGACTAGCTAGGTACTCATCTAGTATAAAAAGGATCATACTAAAACTTGAAAAGCTAAAACTTGATTTTAGACTCAGCTAGTGCTTTTGGCAAACCAAACCCCTTAGCCAAACAGCTGCATGGTCTAGTGGTAGAGGAGTAGACTCCTCACACCGGGTAAGTCTAGATGAGTATTAGTATACTCAGCCTTGCTTGTGGCATAATTTTTTGTAGGTACTCCTTAGGATGATTGGGCGATGGTGTGACTTGGCCTCCATCCCTGCCACCGGGATAGACGGTCGAGTGGGTTACTGATTCCGCAGGAGAGGACCAAGAGGAGTAGCTTGGCTAGGCTTCGCCATGTTACTCGGTTTTCTCCGTTAGTTATTTCCGCTGCATTAAAACTTATGGTTATTATTTCTGAAACTCCGATGATGTAATCACTATTGATCTTATTAAATTTTGGTATTATGCTTTATTGTATTTCTCTGTGCCTCACCTTCGAGTGAGCTAGTGGTATTGGATCCTGGTAAGTGGCTTTATCGGACTAGAACCGAGGGACTGACGGGTTATTCTGGTTTAAGTGTGTTGCTGCTCATGCGGGTGTGACTTGGGCACTTAAGCTGGAATAATTTGGGCGGTTCCGCCACATTCCGGTCGTGTGTGAATTCTCAGATGTATTCCCTGAAGATTTGCCCGGGTTACCTCTAGAAAGGGACGTGGAGTTTGTGATCGAATTGAAGCCCAGTACGGCTCCTATCTCCAGAAGATCCTACCGTATGCGACCCAATGAACCGGCGAAACTCAAGACATAATTACAAAACTGTTGGTCACTTGTTCTCAAATGCTATGAATTAAGAACAAGGCAACACAAATGTTAATGGTTAAAGGCCTTCGTCCTTCGAAGCATTATCTCCCTTAGGATATAATGATCTTCAGACGAAGGTCACGAGGGACATACCTTCGTAACTTTAATATATAAAGATATAAGCAGACATATATGAAATACAAAAAGAGTATGAATAATCAACTTGGATCATTAGATTATTCATATTTTCACTATATAATCATAAACAAACATCAGTGATGTATAAATTATGTTTGTACCTTTGGCTTGGCAGAAGGTAAAAATCCGAGAATGACGCGAGAGTGATTACAAGTCAGCATGAACAGTACGGTGTTACCGTTCATCTATTTATAGGCACAGGACGCAGCCTAGGTAAAATTACATTCATGTCCTTGACATTTACTATTAGTCAAAAGCTAATCTGTCGAGGACTGAATAGTCTTTTCCTTTTAAGTCGGTTTCATCCCGCATCATCGTCCTTTTGCTGAGCCGAAGCTTCTCCAGCCACAGCTTCAGAGTTGATCCAACCTTCTTCTAGATTACGCTTTTCATACCATGCACACCTTTGTCTTAAACTCGAAGCTTCTTGTGACAGTATACTATACATGGAAACATGTTAGTCGTGTTTTTGAGTACCTTCGGAAGATGAAGGCCCCCAACAGTAGCCCCTCGCAGTGTTAATTTGTTGTTTAACAAATTTAGACTGCAACGTGAACGAAGGCCTTTAGCCGAAGGTCCAAAAAAACACCTTCCCTTCGCTAGAATAGCGAAAGTCAATGACAAATGGGGCCCATCAAGTTGCAATGCACTAGGCATATAAATAGAAACCCACAGCGACAGCATTTGCTGCGCCATTTCAATTGCTTGTGATGTTTTCTCAAGTATTAAATTTCTTGCTTGTCAAATTTCACTTGTTTTGTGAGCTTTGGCATTTGTTCGGTTTCCCACAAAACGGTTGACGAGAAGAAGGTTGCTGATCCTGCCCTAGCTAGTTTTTATGAGGCCATGGAAAAAACAAACACGGAGAAGATTACAAACGAGATATTAGCTAATTTGTCTGAAGATTCTGATGATAGTGGGAGCTTTGATATGGAAAGTGAAGACGAAGATGCGGAAAATCGGCCCTGGCGAGCAAGTCACACCATCTTCAGAAAATCATCCATTAAGCAGAGTCAAATTGACGCTATGAAAGGGAAATATTTCCGAGATATTTCACTTGTGAGAGCTGGGGGAGATAGTGCTGCACCTGCTCACGAAGAGGATGAGGTGGTTGTTTATAGGAGTTTTATGAAGGTCGGGCTTCGGTTCCCATTGAGCAAATTCCTGGCTGAGGTGCTGAAGACCTTCGAGATTTTCCTGCATCAAATTACTCCCGAAGCCATTATTAGGATGGGGTTCTTATTTGGGCGTGAGAAGCCAAGGGATGGAGCCAAGCGCAAAATGCTTCTGCAATATGCACGAGCTGCTGTACAAGACGAAGGCTACTAGCAAGGAGCAGTATCACAACAATTTTAGTTGTTATGGCTTCGTGCCCCGCGTCGATGTGAGTTACCCGGTCCCAACATTCCGAAAAAGGTGGCCCGGGGCCTAGATGGAAGAATGGTTCTACGTTAAGAATAATTTGATTGAGAGAGAAGATACAAAAGGAATTATTCAACGTCCCATTTGGTCTCGCTTCGGCATCAGGAGGCCAGCCACCGCTCTTGGAAACAATATAGAGGCATGCCAGAGAAGCTTCAACATTGTGTGCACTTTTATTGGCACTAGAGACCTGGTTCAAGAACACATAGCCTATAGAGTATGGCCGCTTGTGAATGAATCGAAGATGCCGAAGGAAGCTGCTCCGGGTCTAGCCAGGGTGGCCTGGTCTATCTAAAGTATACCATCAGATATAGAGGCGAGTTTGATGAGCCAAATGATGAATGGTTGAGCAATATTGAGGCAACCAGTAATGAATTGCTTAGGGCCTATACGAGGGCCGGAGATGATGAAATGACCTTGGCCTTCGAAGGCCGATGCAAGAAAAGGTTGAATAGAGTTTTTGACGTCATTGGCTTTGTATACCTAGATTATTGTTATCCCTCGCGAAAGAAGGGAAAGAAAAGGAAAACTGCTGCTTCGGCCATTTCTGTTGTGCCGAAGGGCAAGAAGATCAAGGTTTTGACCCATCGGCCAAGGTATATTGAAATGGCCATAGTGCCGAAATTTGGCGAAGGAACATCTTCTACTGCTGAGGCAGAACAAATTGAATTACCGAAGGTGCCTACAACTGAGTCAGTCGAAACGCCAAAAATGGTGCCGAAGCCAAAGAAGAGGCGGCCAAAAATCCAGTGCTAGAAAAAACAATAGTGCCGCCAGAAATCTTGAGTCCACCGACAGAAGCAGAATTGCCGAAGGTTGCAAAAGCTCCCGCAACAACTCCCAAGAGGAGGAGAATGGCTAGCGTGCTAGACGCTGTCATGGAGTCAACGCAGGCATTAACTCCTACCCCTGTGAAGAAGGTTCCTGAAACTGTTAAAGTTCGTGCTGAAACCGAAGCTAGGCCCTCATTGCCTATGGAGGCAGAGCCTGCCGCAATTGAGCAAAGAGTTGAGCAAAGATCTCTAGATACCGGCATGGCTCTGGAGAAGGATGCGCTCGAAAAGGCTAAAACGCCTATTCCCGAAGCACCTACCGAAGATTTTTACTTTATTATTCGACATGCTTCAGGAAAAAGACTATCTGAAGAAGAAATTACAGAAGCTAGACACTACGCCCTGGAACTAAAATACCCGAAGGGGGCCTTGGTGTGCAATGGCACGGACGAAGATGACTTCCTATATTGTCTCCTAGACAATAAGGAAATATCCGTCTGTCGGGAGATGGCTACAAATATGGGATTTTCAAAGCTTGAAGTTGGCCTCTCCGCCATGTCAAAGAATGACCTTGCAGACAGCCTTGCATACAACAGTCTGAAGGTACGGAAGTGATGAACTTAAAAATAGATTATCTTATCTTGTATTCTCGTGCTAATTCTATCTTTTTGCAGGGCTTAATTCTTAGCAATGCTTTAAGGGCACAAAAGAATGCTGAAGATGAAAGCTGCATGATAGCCCTCGGTAACCTTTGATCAGAAGTCACAAAGCTGAGAAATGAAGCCTTAGAGAAGGACAAAATTCTACTTTCATTGGTGGATAAAGTGAAGGAAGATGAAGCGAAATTTAACGCTCAATCCGAAGCTCATTAAGCCGAAGTTGAAGACCTCCTGAAAAAGCTCATTAAGAGAAATGAAAATTTTGAAGTTGCAAAATCTATGATGAAGACATCCACACTACTGATACATCTATGCCAATACAAGTACCAATTTCTTGTCCCATTACTCGCGCTCGTGCTCGTCAACTCAACCATCAGGTGATTACACTCTTGAGTTCATGTCCATCATATTTATACCATGGAGACCCATGCACTCTTGTTTTGCTTAGGAACCAGGGAGAAGACCGAAAGGGAAAAGGATTTGAACAGGTTCTATTCGAACTGCAGAAGAACACCAACTTGTGACGGTCACCACGGTCACATGCGGGCTCAGATTGGAATGTTCAAGCACAACATGGAAAGCTTATGAAGTCTACTTTCATATGGATCCGGAATTATAGTCATATCTGTTTTGAGGCCGCCATAATCATTGTTTCCTTACCGAGACATTTCCTGCCTTTTCTGCCCATGGTGCTGCGTCACCCTATTTTGGCCCAATGGGTCATGTATCAAGTTGGGTCCATTAGGGACACATCCTAGGGTTGCAGCACGACCCAAATACCCTTGTGGTTGTCCTCCCATGTTTCTAAACCCCCTAGCCACCACCAAGAACAGCGGGTTTTGTTTAGATCAAGTGTAGCTCTCGCTACTTGCTTGTAAGCGCGCGTGCTGGTTCAGCCGCCTGTCTTCTTGTCTTCGGAACCCCACCATATTGGATTTTGATTTTTATACCTACATTTACATATGGTAATTCAGTACTTGTTGTACTTGTTCTTGCTAGTTCTTCGATTGCTTGTAGGACTAGTGCCCTAGTGGCCGGGGTGTCACGCTCCACAAGATCATGACAGCCATAGGAGGTGGTGTATCAGTTGCTAAGGCGCAATGTCTTTGGAAGGCTGTAGTCGGGCCGTGAATGTAACACCCCTGGTGTTACTATAACTAAAATTTGAGCATGACATCATGAGCATGGGCATTGCATATGTTTGACACACCTAGAGTGCATTCACTAGGCAAAAATTTCAAACAAGTTGTATTATTTTACTATTTTACAAATAGGACCCTGGTTTAAGGACTTAACCCTAACTAGTGATTAAAGGGGTAAAATTTAACCAAAGTTGAGAAAACCTAAAGGCTTTAGGGTAAAAGTCATAAAGTGACCCCAACAATAAGGTTGAAGCACATTTATACCCTTGAGATATTAAAAACCCTAATCAAAACCCTGGAAAACCCTAAAACCAAACCCTAGGGACCTAAGTGCAAAATTAGTCCACTTTTGGGCTAAAGTGCAAAAACCAAGTCAAACAAGTGTTCCAAGTCTATTGGATCACAAAAATGTGGACTTGAAAGCAAAACCCTTGGGTTTGGACTTATTTACAAAATAGACCTCCCTTGAGTTTGCACTAAGTCTGGAAAATCAGTGCATGGGCTCAACTTTGGAGCTTTATAACTTGCAACCTATTGGGTTTTTGCCCTAGGTCACCACATCAAAGTTGAAGCCTAATCATAGGAGAACAACTTTGCTAAAGGGTGCAAGCATTGTTGTTATGAAAAATTTGCAGAAAAACCCAGTCCAAAACTGGCTGTCAGGCTGTTTTGAACTGAATATCTGCCTAGCAGTGAACTGACCCCAACTTTGAGCTCAGATTCAAGCATGATCCAGTGCTCAAATGTGTTTATGTCCTATAATGGAGTTGTAGCTGGTTCATGACTCTACAACTTTGGTACAGATCGATAACAAAGTTGCTATGCAAAATAAAAACTTATGGACTCTGCAAACTCGACTGTCAGGCTGTCTGATGAGCTCTGGTGATGGTACAGTAGCTGTTGAAACTGAAGAAGAATCTCTTCTTCCTCACCGCCGGTAGCTTCTGCCGTCGATCGCCGCTCGCTAAGATTCGTGCTCGACGGTCGCCGGATAAGCTTGCCACGGTAACGGCCTCATCACCGGTGAGCTGGCCACCACTCCGACGGCTTCACCCCCCCTGTCTCCCTTCAACTTTGCGGCTGGCGGATTACCTCGCCGTCGACCGCCGCTTCCCGGCCTTATGCCGCGTGTCCAAGTCTTTCACCGTGTCGCCGCAACCTCCTCTAACCTCTCCGTGGATCACTGGACTTACCGCCACGTCGCAGCCACGTAACCGCGCGCCAGTGCGTCTTCCCTATCTCCGGCCGCCGCTCATCTTCATCCAAATTGAGCACCGCCGCCCGTGAACACTATAAATTGACCCCGTCGTGAGCTTCGCCATATCTTTACGCATCCAGCCACCGCTAATCAGCCCCGATCATCCACCCGAGCGCTCGAATTTCTAACTGCCCCCAAATCGGTTCTCCGCCGCTGTAAAACGAGCTCACCGTGGTCAGCCCTCCACAGGTCCGTTCCTGCCCTCTGCGCCCTCGTTTAAGCTTTCCCATGTCTCCGTGATGCTTACCGAAGCATTGGATTGAATTAGACCGGCGCCTATCGCCGGGAACACGCTCAGGCCGCCGTGGTGCTTACGGCCATCGTGGCCGGAGCTCTATGAGCCACCAACGGTGCAATTACCTTAGGGGAAATGCTCCTTAGGGGTTGAATTTCGTGTATGCCGCTCGGAGAACTCAGCCACTGCCTCAATCGCCCGGCGTGGCTGCTCGCCGGAGCGCGGCCGCGCGGAGC
The DNA here is from genome assembly GCA_029449295.1 of Zea luxurians. Classification (NCBI taxonomy): domain Eukaryota; kingdom Viridiplantae; phylum Streptophyta; class Magnoliopsida; order Poales; family Poaceae; genus Zea; species Zea luxurians. Next base: position 1,284,464 of record JAOPSE010000005.1, on the reverse strand, counting down.
ACCGTCGTGGACTTGAAATCGTGAATTGACCAGAACCCAGGGGCCTTTTCGAGAACGGTCAGCGACTCAGAACAATAGTGATTGGCTCTGATTCGGTTTAGTTGTTAAGCCGGGGGTCTCTGCGTAAAACGACCTTCGCGGGCGCGCGCGCACGCGCGAAACCGCTTGGGCCTGGGCTTGTTGGGCCAGAAACGGCCCAGTACTGTTTATCATTTCCCTTTTTCTTTTCCAGCTGAACTTTGAAAAACTGTAGAAAATTATAGAAAAATGCTAAAATTATGAGACCAATTTTCCTAGGTTTGTTATTTTCCATAGAATTTATTAAAAATAGTTTCATGATTTTTAGATCAAGTAGGGAATTTTAGGATATTTAAAACAGCCTAAATCCATGGTTCTGGATTTTTAGAAATTAAATAATAAGTCCAAAATTCCCCAAACTTTTTATGTAAGCTTTTCCCATTATTTAGAAGACTTGGGTAGAGTTTGGGTTGATTTGGACCTTGTTTGATCACTAAACCCAAAACCACCCCCCTGCTCCATGAACTCCTTTACTGACTCCGGAAACCCTAGGTTCCCGGAACTCCGTGAAGGAAAGTTGTACTCAAGACATAAATAACAAGTTTATGTTACCTTTGCATCCTCATGAGCATTCCATGACATCCATCCTTATGTATGTATATGGTTATATTAGAGCAAGAAGAAGAAGAAGAAGTTCTTGAAGAAGGGATACCACCCACCTCTGATCCTCAGGCAGACAACTGCTTCTATTTTGATATCTGTGGATCCGAGCCAGAACCATCTGATAACAAAGGCAAGCCCCGGTGCATTTGCCACCTCCCTTGATGTTTTTAAATACTTTTCGCACACTTTAAGTCTAGTGAAATGTGCATTAGGTTTATAGGAGTTACCTGAAACCCTTTGATGCATTGCTTTCCTTGAAATCCATACCTTTATAGATACTTCTGTGAAGTATCAAAATATGATTTACAAAAATGCTTAGCCTTGCTTAGATCTTGTGGATAGAGGTTGTCCTCAATTTAACCATGGAGAGGATGGCTTCTACCCACAAGAATATTTTCATTTGGAGCAATAGTGGGATCTTACTGCAAAGTTCCCTGAGATGCTCTTTCCTCCTAAGGAACAGACACAATCCTAAGGATGGAAATACTCAAATTGAGACTTGGGGGTAGGAACAGGTGATGTTCTACCCAGGTTGGTTAAGGATTAACGCGTATGTAGGCGTGCTGACCGAGGACCCTTTAACTGGTCACATGCCTCGTCATGGGTAAGCCTTGCCTCGGGCAGACTAAGGCCGGAATAAGATAACACGAAATGGGAGTGGAGCGGTGGCGAGAGTAGCGTGTACCCTCCGTGGCAAGAGGCTGGACGGTGGTGTATCTGTGCTCTCGGTTTGCGTGAACCTGATCCGGTCTTAAGAACCCCGGTGGCGGGTTGACATATGCAAGGGTTAAGTGCTACATATGTCGTGTGATTGGAGATCCTCAGCTGAGTATAATCGATTCGGATCGCCGTACCTTCGCGGTTATGAAGACTTGGTCACTTCCCTGCAACCTAGAGTCAGGATGTGAAAACTATGGACAAAAATGATGTTGTTTTGATGTAATGAGAAATTAGACTAGATGCAAATGGAGTCTATTAATACTTAATATGGCATTAAAAGATTGAAAGTAAGGACTCACTTTAGTAAGCGACTTCTGCAAAAATATAAGTTGATTCTTGCTAAAGCCTTACCTTGACTCCCCTATATCCAGCATACCCTTGAGAGTCTTTTCCTTAGTCGGGTAAGACTTGCTGAGTAATTCCATACTCAGGGTTTCTCCCTTTGTTGTTTTTAGGTGGGGAAGTAGCAGATTTCTGCTGCTTCTGTGCTAAGGTGGTTCCCAACGAAGAGAAACAGGAATGAAGTGCGGGAGGGCTCGGTCCTCCATCTTAAGATCTTTTGTTCTAGTCCTTCGGGAGAAGTGGTGTCTCCCCGGTTTGTATAATTAATACTTTTATGCACTCGTTTTTAGAACTGGTCTGTAATAACTTAACTTGAGCTTACTTTGGAAATAAATGTAAAATTATGTAATCGCTTCCGCATATCTTTATCTCCGATGATCTGTAATGTCTGCAAGACGGGTGAAACGTTCCTGGTAAGGTAAGGAAGATACCGAGCTTGTCAAGTAACTTAGGAACATCTACAGGGTGTCTGATGTCTGTTAGACAAGGACAACTGTAGGTGGGCCTGATTACTTGGGAGGTTCCGTCACAGCTGGTATCGGAGCGTAGCCCTTCTTTGCAGATATTCCAGGGCATCTTCAAAAGATTTTCAAAAGTCTTACCTAAAGATTCTTTTCTCTTCTTACCTAAGTAGTCTGAAGAGTTTATATTAAAGACCAGTTAGGAAGAGTGCAACGTATAGAAGGTTGAATCAACCAAGGTTGATTCTGTATTTATTCATGCATCATGCTAAGAATTATACTAATAATATTTTTCCCCTTAAAGATGCCGCCACGCACGAGGCTAACGGCCCGAAAATCAACGGGACCGAGGGGAGTACCCCGGCACCAACTGGCCCCTCGCCAAGAAAGTAGTAGCAGTGGGAGTAACGATCCCATCGGAGACTTGGAAGCCGAAGTAAATCGACTTCAAGCAGTACTACGGCAAAGGACCAATGCGTGGATTGCCGACGGAGACAGAATTAATGATTTAAGAAGAGATCTCCGTCACCTGCGGGATCAGCTAGCTGACCGGGACCTAGCACTTGACTGGGCAGTCCAGTCACACATGTTAGTGTGTGCTAAGGAAGCAAGGGCTCAGGCCCGAAATAGAGAGTTAAGTAAAGCTGTCGACGACCTGCAGGTGTACTGCAATACACTCCATGAAGAAGTGCATGTGCTCTACTCGCAACTGCATCCTAGTGAGCCTATACCCCCTTCTGAGGCAGAAGCCGGACCTTCCCACGCCGCGGGACGCGCGTCGGGTGGGGAGCTAGATCTGTTTGAGCCCCCTCCTTCTTTAAGGTTGGTGGACGTCTGGACCCCTACCCCCGACAATGAAGCCGCCAAAAGCGATGGGAAGCAGGACTAGGGGTGTAATAAGAGTAGAGAGGGGTATTGTAGGGAGTAGTGTTATATTGGAGTAGTGTAGTGTATTGTAGGATGTACGGTTGTATAATAGGTTAAGCTTTTGTAAAATGGGTAATGTATCCTGTTGTGTAATGTCGAGTTTGTACCATTACTTTTTACAGTAATGTAAAACGGAAGGTTTCTTTGGCACACTATGTTTATTCAAATGTTTTTGCCTCAGATGCCGACCCGTACTCGAGGACAGGATGCAGCTGGAACATCCGGGGGTGGGGATGCTACCCCGAATCCACCTCCCGTTCCGCCCACACTGGCCGAGGCCATCGCTGCCTTGGTAAACGCCACAGCCGATAACACCCGCTTTCTGAGGGAGATGGCGGGCCAGCAACAGCTTCAACAACAACAAGCAGGACGAGGATTCCAGCAGGGTCCTCGTGAGACTACATATTTGGATTTCTCGGAGACTCGTCCGCCTCTTTTTATTAAAGCTGAAGATCCACTTGAGGCCGACGAATGGATCCGGGTTATTGAACAGAAATTTGGTCTTCTTCGCTGCTCAGAAACCCAGAAGCCACTATTTGCGGCTCAACAACTTCGAGGCCCTGCCAGCACTTGGTGGGGAAATTTTGTGGCCATTCAACCGGATAATCATCAAGTTACATGGAACGAGTTCAAAGCAGCATTCCGTGAGCATTATATCCCTGAGGGAGTGTTGCACATGAAGCAGGAAGAGTTTATGAAGTTGAAACAAGGGGGAGATACTGTTAACCAGTATCTCAACAAATTCAATCACCTGTCCCAGTACGCAATTGACCAGGTGAATACAGATTTGAAAAAGAAGAATTGTTTTATGAGGGGTCTGAACGACAGGATGCAGCGGAAGATGGCTGCATGTATTGATCTTACTTATGGCAAGGCTGTCAGCACAGCCTTATCCGTGGAGGCCAAATATGCAAACTCTGGGAAAAGCAAGGGATTCAGTGGTGACCGGCCTAATCAGGGCCCGGTTAAGAGGCAACGGTTCATTCTCCGGCCCTCTAACCAGAATCGTTCCAGTGCACCACCTTTCCCGTTCAGGCAGCCTATCATTATTCGGCCTAACAAAGCCTCTACTGCCTCAAGTCAGCCGGGTGCCCCAGGCACTCGATTCCCTGCACTGCCAAGTTCTTCCACTGGATGCTTTAACTGTGGCAAGTCTGGGCACTTCATTAAAGACTGTCCCTATCCTCGGCAAAATCAGGCCAATAATCAGCAAGGATCGGGAACTTCAGTTCCAGGCAAGGGGACTACTTCGGGCAGAAATACCAAAAAGACGGGGCGAGTCTATTATACACAAGTGGCTACCACACCGGAAGGCGAGCCGGTGATGATGGGTATGTTCCCTGTGGCTAACCACCCTGCACTAATTCTTTTTGATTCCGGTGCTTCACATACCTTTATTAGCAAGACATTTGTGGAGCAACATCATATTCCATGTCATGAATCCAAAGAGGGTTTTAAAATTCATTCACCTGGGGGATATATTTTTACTAAAGAAGTGGCCTATGGTGTGCCAGTAACTATGGCCGAACGGAACTTTCCTGCCAACATGATTGTTCTGAAGGGCCAAGATATAGATGTAATTTTGGGGATGAATTGGTTAACTCAACATAAGGCAGTACTCAACACTGAACTCAGAACCGTCAGGTTGAGTTATAATCAAGAAGAAATTCTCTTGTCTCTCCCCAAGACCAATCCAGTCAAAGCTTCTGGTAGAATCTTTGAAGCCATTGTACCGGAGATCAAGAATATTCCGGTAGTTTGTGAGTTTCCAGATGTGTTTCCGGAAGATTTGCCTGGACTACCCCCAGAAAGGGATGTGGAATTTGTGATTGAGCTAAAGCCCGGTACGGCTCCTATTTCCCGAAGGTCGTACCGTATGCCCCCTAATGAATTAGCAGAATTGAAGATCCAATTGCAAGATCTGCTGAATAAAGGATTTATCCGGCCAAGCTCGTCTCCTTGGGGTTGTCCCGCCATCTTTGTGAAGAAGAAGGATCAAACCTTGCGAATGTGTGTGGACTATCGGCCCCTAAATGAGGTCACCATTAAGAATAAGTACCCTCTTCCAAGGATTGATATCTTATTTGATCAACTGACTGGGGCGAGGGTGTTTTCCAAAATTGATCTCAGATCGGGCTATCATCAAATCCGTATTCGGCCCGAGGATATACCGAAGACCGCTTTCACTACGCGGTATGGATTATTCGAGTATCTAGTAATGTCTTTCGGGCTCACCAATGCTCCTGCCCACTTCACCTATTTAATGAACTCGGTGTTCATGCCCGAGCTAGACAAGTTCGTGGTGGTCTTCATTGATGATATTTTGATATATTCTAAAAATGAAGAGGAGCATGCTCAGCACTTACGGATTGTATTGACGCGCCTGAGGGAACATCAGCTTTATGCCAAGTTCAGCAAGTGCGCGTTTTGGCTGGAGGAGATTCAATTTCTGGGACACGTATTATCATCCAAGGGAATTGCGGTAGACCCTAGCAAAGTCAAGGATATTCTGGAGTGGAAACCTCCAACGACTGTTCACCAAGTCCGGAGTTTTCTTGGACTAGCAGGATACTATCGCAGATTTATACCTGATTTTTCTAAGCTTGTGAAGCCAATCACAAGTTTATTGAAGAATGATACCAAATTCAATTGGTCTTCAAAATGTAATGAAGCTTTTGAGGAATTGAAGACACTATTGACCACTGCTCCGGTATTGGCTCAACCGGACATCACTAAGCCTTTTGATGTATATTGTGATGCGTCAGGCAGTGGACTCGGCTGTGTGCTAATGCAAGAGGGCCGAGTGATTGCATATGCTTCAAGGCAGTTACGCCGACATGAGGAGCACTATCCAACTCATGATCTGGAGTTAGCTGCGGTGGTTCATGCCCTGAAAATCTGGCGTCACTATCTGCTGGGAAATATCTGCCACATATACACCGATCACAAGAGTTTGAAGTATATATTTACCCAGTCAGAATTGAATATGAGGCAAAGGCGATGGCTTGAGCTTATTAAAGATTATGAACTAGAGATCCATTATCACCCAGGCAAGGCCAATGTGGTAGCAGATGCATTGAGTCGTAAGACTTTCTGCCACTGTCTTATGGTTGAGACCTCCGAAGGTACTTTGTGTCAAGAAATGGAGAAGTTAAACCTGGGAATGATCCAACAAGGGACTCTAAATCAGCTAAAGCTTGAGTCAACCATCTTGCAAAGGATAATTGATGCTCAAAGGGATAATCAGGGTATGAAGCACATCCGAGAGAAGATCAGGGCTGGAACAGCCCAATGTTTTAAGGAAGATAATCAAGGTGTGTTATGGTTCAACAACCGCATAGTAGTGCCGAAGAATGAGGAGCTCCGCCAGCAAATCTTAGATGAGGCGCATCTTAGTCGCTATTCCATTCATCCGGGAAGCACTAAGATGTATCATGATCTGAAACAACATTACTGGTGGACGAAGATGAAGGTTGAGATTGCACGCTATGTGGCTAAGTGCGACACTTGCAGACGTGTCAAAGCCATACACCTAAAAACTGCTGGTCCATTGCAATCTTTGCCAATCCCAACATGGAAGTGGGAAGACATCAGCATGGACTTCATTGTGGGATTACCCAGGACGGCCAAGGGGTATGATTCTATTTGGGTTATCGTTGATCGACTCACAAAAATTGCCCATTTCTTACCCGTCAGGACCAAATATACTGTAGCCACTTATGCAGCATTGTATATCAACCGTATTCTCAGTTTGCATGGTGTTCCAAAGACCATAGTGTCGGATCGTGGACCTCAGTTCGTATCCAAGTTCTGGGAAGAACTTCATAAATCCTTGGGTACCAAATTAATCCACAGTTCGGCCTATCATCCTCAAACCAGTGGACAAACTGAGAGAGTGAACCAAATACTTGAAGATATGCTGCGGGCATGTGTCCTGGATTTCTCGCAAAAATGGGATGAGTGTTTGCCCTTAGCGGAGTTTTCATACAATAACAGTTATCAGGAAAGTATCAAGATGGCACCTTTTGAAGCTTTATATGGACGTCGGTGTCGAACTCCGCTAAATTGGTCTGAACCTGGTGAAAGATACTTCTTTAGGCCTGACATGGTGAAAGAGGTCGAAGAAAAGGTTCAGAAAATTATTCATAATATGAAAGAAGCTCAGACTCGACAAAAGAGTTATGCAGACCGACGACGACAACCCTTATGTTTTCAGGTAGACGACCATGTCTACTTGAAAGTTTCACCAATAAAGGGTGTATCGCGTTTCGGGGTTAAAGGAAAACTTGCACCCAGATACATTGGTCCATTCCTGGTACTTGAGCAATGTGGACCAGTGGCATACCGACTTCAGCTCCCTGAAACATTGTCTGCCGTGCACAATGTGTTCCACGTGTCACAATTGAAGAAGTGTCTTCGGGTTCCCGATCAAACCATTGAAGTGACTGATGTTGTCCTGGAACCAGATTTGACATACTCGGAACATCCCATTCGAGTTCTGGATCAAAAGGACAGGGTTACCCGGAGAAAGACTCTCAAGTTTTATAAGATACAGTGGAACCAACATTCGGAAGATGAGGCTACATGGGAAACCCAAGAATTCTTAGATAAGAATTTCCCAGGCTTTCTAGCCTCTTGTAAGTTGTAAAACTTGTATAGTTGTGTAATAAAGGAGTGAACCCCCACACCACCCCTGCCTTGTACCAAAAATAAGGAAATAAAAACATGACACATTTCCTTTTCCATTCCTCACCCTAGGATTTTAAATCTCGGGACGAGATTCTTTTATGGGGGGAAGGATGTAACACCCCTGGTGTTACTATAACTAAAATTTGAGCATGACATCATGAGCATGGGCATTGCATATGTTTGACACACCTAGAGTGCATTCACTAGGCAAAAATTTCAAACAAGTTGTATTATTTTACTATTTTACAAATAGGACCCTGGTTTAAGGACTTAACCCTAACTAGTGATTAAAGGGGTAAAATTTAACCAAAGTTGAGAAAACCTAAAGGCTTTAGGGTAAAAGTCATAAAGTGACCCCAACAATAAGGTTGAAGCACATTTATACCCTTGAGATATTAAAAACCCTAATCAAAACCCTGGAAAACCCTAAAACCAAACCCTAGGGACCTAAGTGCAAAATTAGTCCACTTTTGGGCTAAAGTGCAAAAACCAAGTCAAACAAGTGTTCCAAGTCTATTGGATCACAAAAATGTGGACTTGAAAGCAAAACCCTTGGGTTTGGACTTATTTACAAAATAGACCTCCCTTGAGTTTGCACTAAGTCTGGAAAATCAGTGCATGGGCTCAACTTTGGAGCTTTATAACTTGCAACCTATTGGGTTTTTGCCCTAGGTCACCACATCAAAGTTGAAGCCTAATCATAGGAGAACAACTTTGCTAAAGGGTGCAAGCATTGTTGTTATGAAAAATTTGCAGAAAAACCCAGTCCAAAACTGGCTGTCAGGCTGTTTTGAACTGAATATCTGCCTAGCAGTGAACTGACCCCAACTTTGAGCTCAGATTCAAGCATGATCCAGTGCTCAAATGTGTTTATGTCCTATAATGGAGTTGTAGCTGGTTCATGACTCTACAACTTTGGTACAGATCGATAACAAAGTTGCTATGCAAAATAAAAACTTATGGACTCTGCAAACTCGACTGTCAGGCTGTCTGATGAGCTCTGGTGATGGTACAGTAGCTGTTGAAACTGAAGAAGAATCTCTTCTTCCTCACCGCCGGTAGCTTCTGCCGTCGATCGCCGCTCGCTAAGATTCGTGCTCGACGGTCGCCGGATAAGCTTGCCACGGTAACGGCCTCATCACCGGTGAGCTGGCCACCACTCCGACGGCTTCACCCCCCCTGTCTCCCTTCAACTTTGCGGCTGGCGGATTACCTCGCCGTCGACCGCCGCTTCCCGGCCTTATGCCGCGTGTCCAAGTCTTTCACCGTGTCGCCGCAACCTCCTCTAACCTCTCCGTGGATCACTGGACTTACCGCCACGTCGCAGCCACGTAACCGCGCGCCAGTGCGTCTTCCCTATCTCCGGCCGCCGCTCATCTTCATCCAAATTGAGCACCGCCGCCCGTGAACACTATAAATTGACCCCGTCGTGAGCTTCGCCATATCTTTACGCATCCAGCCACCGCTAATCAGCCCCGATCATCCACCCGAGCGCTCGAATTTCTAACTGCCCCCAAATCGGTTCTCCGCCGCTGTAAAACGAGCTCACCGTGGTCAGCCCTCCACAGGTCCGTTCCTGCCCTCTGCGCCCTCGTTTAAGCTTTCCCATGTCTCCGTGATGCTTACCGAAGCATTGGATTGAATTAGACCGGCGCCTATCGCCGGGAACACGCTCAGGCCGCCGTGGTGCTTACGGCCATCGTGGCCGGAGCTCTATGAGCCACCAACGGTGCAATTACCTTAGGGGAAATGCTCCTTAGGGGTTGAATTTCGTGTATGCCGCTCGGAGAACTCAGCCACTGCCTCAATCGCCCGGCGTGGCTGCTCGCCGGAGCGCGGCCGCGCGGAGCACCGTCGTGGACTTGAAATCGTGAATTGACCAGAACCCAGGGGCCTTTTCGAGAACGGTCAGCGACTCAGAACAATAGTGATTGGCTCTGATTCGGTTTAGTTGTTAAGCCGGGGGTCTCTGCGTAAAACGACCTTCGCGGGCGCGCGCGCACGCGCGAAACCGCTTGGGCCTGGGCTTGTTGGGCCAGAAACGGCCCAGTACTGTTTATCATTTCCCTTTTTCTTTTCCAGCTGAACTTTGAAAAACTGTAGAAAATTATAGAAAAATGCTAAAATTATGAGACCAATTTTCCTAGGTTTGTTATTTTCCATAGAATTTATTAAAAATAGTTTCATGATTTTTAGATCAAGTAGGGAATTTTAGGATATTTAAAACAGCCTAAATCCATGGTTCTGGATTTTTAGAAATTAAATAATAAGTCCAAAATTCCCCAAACTTTTTATGTAAGCTTTTCCCATTATTTAGAAGACTTGGGTAGAGTTTGGGTTGATTTGGACCTTGTTTGATCACTAAACCCAAAACCACCCCCCTGCTCCATGAACTCCTTTACTGACTCCGGAAACCCTAGGTTCCCGGAACTCCGTGAAGGAAAGTTGTACTCAAGACATAAATAACAAGTTTATGTTACCTTTGCATCCTCATGAGCATTCCATGACATCCATCCTTATGTATGTATATGGTTATATTAGAGCAAGAAGAAGAAGAAGAAGTTCTTGAAGAAGGGATACCACCCACCTCTGATCCTCAGGCAGACAACTGCTTCTATTTTGATATCTGTGGATCCGAGCCAGAACCATCTGATAACAAAGGCAAGCCCCGGTGCATTTGCCACCTCCCTTGATGTTTTTAAATACTTTTCGCACACTTTAAGTCTAGTGAAATGTGCATTAGGTTTATAGGAGTTACCTGAAACCCTTTGATGCATTGCTTTCCTTGAAATCCATACCTTTATAGATACTTCTGTGAAGTATCAAAATATGATTTACAAAAATGCTTAGCCTTGCTTAGATCTTGTGGATAGAGGTTGTCCTCAATTTAACCATGGAGAGGATGGCTTCTACCCACAAGAATATTTTCATTTGGAGCAATAGTGGGATCTTACTGCAAAGTTCCCTGAGATGCTCTTTCCTCCTAAGGAACAGACACAATCCTAAGGATGGAAATACTCAAATTGAGACTTGGGGGTAGGAACAGGTGATGTTCTACCCAGGTTGGTTAAGGATTAACGCGTATGTAGGCGTGCTGACCGAGGACCCTTTAACTGGTCACATGCCTCGTCATGGGTAAGCCTTGCCTCGGGCAGACTAAGGCCGGAATAAGATAACACGAAATGGGAGTGGAGCGGTGGCGAGAGTAGCGTGTACCCTCCGTGGCAAGAGGCTGGACGGTGGTGTATCTGTGCTCTCGGTTTGCGTGAACCTGATCCGGTCTTAAGAACCCCGGTGGCGGGTTGACATATGCAAGGGTTAAGTGCTACATATGTCGTGTGATTGGAGATCCTCAGCTGAGTATAATCGATTCGGATCGCCGTACCTTCGCGGTTATGAAGACTTGGTCACTTCCCTGCAACCTAGAGTCAGGATGTGAAAACTATGGACAAAAATGATGTTGTTTTGATGTAATGAGAAATTAGACTAGATGCAAATGGAGTCTATTAATACTTAATATGGCATTAAAAGATTGAAAGTAAGGACTCACTTTAGTAAGCGACTTCTGCAAAAATATAAGTTGATTCTTGCTAAAGCCTTACCTTGACTCCCCTATATCCAGCATACCCTTGAGAGTCTTTTCCTTAGTCGGGTAAGACTTGCTGAGTAATTCCATACTCAGGGTTTATCCCTTTGTTGTTTTTAGGTGGGGAAGTAGCAGATTTCTGCTGCTTCTGTGCTAAGGTGGTTCCCAACGAAGAGAAACAGGAATGAAGTGCGGGAGGGCTCGGTCCTCCATCTTAAGATCTTTTGTTCTAGTCCTTCGGGAGAAGTGGTGTCTCCCCGGTTTGTATAATTAATACTTTTATGCACTCGTTTTTAGAACTGGTCTGTAATAACTTAACTTGAGCTTACTTTGGAAATAAATGTAAAATTATGTAATCGCTTCCGCATATCTTTATCTCCGATGATCTGTAATGTCTGCAAGACGGGTGAAACGTTCCTGGTAAGGTAAGGAAGATACCGAGCTTGTCAAGTAACTTAGGAACATCTACAGGGTGTCTGATGTCTGTTAGACAAGGACAACTGTAGGTGGGCCTGATTACTTGGGAGGTTCCGTCACAGTGAATGTCGTCTCCTCCGCCAATCGAGTTATTCCACACCCTCTCATCGAAAGATCGGGTATTCACCCAACGGGTGCACATCAGTTCGTAATCAGAGCAAGGTTTATCGATGAGAGATTTACTTTTCTTCACTGTTTTCTTATCTCCTATAGTCCAGAAAAAGCCAAAAAATAGTAGATTAGTTTTACCGCAATCCTATAAACTATTGAGCATTTACTAGTACTACTTAGCTAGGGCTTGTTGAGTTTTCGGTTGCATCAGTTGTGTCGAGTTGCTGGTCTTAGTTTATTCCTTTAGAGTTTTGAGTTCTACCACGTTTTGGTCACCACGAGATCCACCATCACCATAAACATCTCTGGTTCGTTTTTGCCACCACTAATACATCTCATGTCGGATTTGGAAGTTTAAATACAATCTAGAAAGCTTATATTATCTTCTTTCCAACGGATCTGACCTTGCCTCAAAATTCATTCTGAGCGCTCCGCAATCATCATAGAGATTTCTGGACTTTCTATATTAACAAGATTTGTTAAATCTGATTTACAGGGGTTGTTAGCAATATCCTTATTGTTTGGGTTGTCATAGTAAAAAATGGTTTAGGCCCCTGCAAAAAAAAGAATAAAAAAAGAAAAGAAAAGAAAAAAAGGAAAAGAAGAAGAAAGAAGGGGACTGAATCTCTAAATATGTTGTTTCTCTTTGTGCTGTGCTAGTTGTTCTTTTTCAGTGACTACCTTTGTGCCTAGGCTCACGTCTCTAGCATGGTTTAGCCTAGGATCAGCACAGTACCACCGTTGAATGATTATTCAGCTTGCTTTTGTAACTAACGTGGTACTAGTGTATTCCTTGCTTCAGCCCGCCTACAACTCTACATATTTCGACTATAGTTTTACAGGTCGTGTTGCTGCGGCACCGATATACTTATTCCACGGTTCCAAACTTGTTGGTTGCTGACCCCTCCTGTTGAGCAAGGTAAGAATTGGTAAGAGCTTGTGTGGCAGGTTGAGAATGAGCGCCTTGCAGTAGCTACATCCTAATAGTTGTAGAGTTTTTATTCGTTCACTTTTTTATCTTGTTGCCTCTGTTCGTCTAACCATGGCAGGATTGGAGGTTGATGATGCTTCTCATAATATGCCACACTCTCCTCACACCAAGGGCATCATACAACACTTTGTAAGGCTTGTGAAGACGCACACGGAAGGTCTTGATAATGACTTGCAGGTGACGAATGAAAAGATGGGGCAATTGGAGGCCACACAGATCGACACAAACACCAAACTTGCAAATGTGGAAATGACAGTTGCTCATATTAACAAGAGCCTTGTCGCACTCTTGGGGCGATTTGATGAGATGCATGCTAATACCAATGGTGGGCGTGATGAGGGCACCGAAGGTAACTGGGATGACTATGTTGCTGATACTAAACAAGATGACCAAGAAGCACCTAATCGCCGGCGACTACGTACTAACCGTAGAGGTATGGGTGGTTTTCGCCGACGTGAGGTACATGGTAATCATGATGCTTTTAGTAAGGTTAAATTTAGGATACCTCCTTTTGATGGTAAATATGACCCTGATGCTTACATTACTTGGGAGATTGCGGTTGATCAAAAGTTTGCATGACATGAATTTCCTGAGAATGCGCGTGTTACAGCTGCTACTAGTGAGTTTACTGAATTTGCTTCGGTTTGGTGGATAGAACATGGTAAGAAGATATCTAATAACATGCCACAAACTTGGGATGCGTTGAAACGGATCATGTGGGCTAGATTTGTTCCTTCTTATTATGCACGTGATATGTTAAACAAGTTGCAACAATTGAGACAGGGTACTAAAAGTGTAGAAGAATATTATCAGGAATTACAAATGGGTATGTTGCGTTGTAACATAGAGGAGGGTGAGGAATCGCTATGGCTAGATTTTTGGGCGCGTTAAATAGGGAAATTCAGGACATCCTTGCTTATAAAGATTATGCTAACGTAACCCGATTGTTTCATCTTGCTTGCAAAGCTGAAAGGGAAGTGCAGGGATGACGTGCTAGTGCAAGGTCTAATGTTTCTGCAGGAAAATCTACACCATGGCAGCAGCGCACGACTACGTCCATGATCGGTCGTACACCAGCACCAACTCCCTCGCCGAGTCGACCAGCACCACCACCTTCCTCCGGCAACAAACCACGTGCATCTTCCACAAATTCAGCAACCAAATCTGCCCAGAAACCAGCAGGTAGTGCCTCTTCAGTAGCCTCCACGGGTAGAATAAGAGATGTTCTATGTTATTGATGCAAGGGCTATGGACACGTGCAACGTGATTGTCCTAATCAGCGTATTTTGGTGGTAAAAGACGATGGTGGGTATTCCTCTGCTAGTGATTTGGATGAAACTACACTTGCTTTGCTTGCGGCTGATGATGCAGGCACTAAGGAACCAACCGAAGAACAGATTGGTGCAGATGATGCAGAGCATTATGAGAGCCCCATTGTACAGCGTGTGCTTAGTGCACAAATGGAGAAGGCAGAGCAGAATCAGCGACATACGTTGTTTCAAACAAAGTGTGTCATTAAGGAGCATTCATGTCGTTTGATCATTGATGGAGGTAGCTGCAACAACTTGGCTAGCAGCGACATGGTGGGGAAGCTTGCACTTACGACCAAACCGCATCCGCATCCATATCACATTCAATGGCTTAACAATAGCGGTAAGGTCAAGGTAACCAAGCTGGTACGAATTAATTTTGCTATTGGTTCATATCATGATGTTGTTGACTGTGACGTTGTGCCTATGGATGCTTGTAATATTCTGCTAGGTAGACCATGGAAATTTGATTCAGATTGTATGCATCCTGGTAGATCAAATCAATATTCCCTCATACACCATGATAAGAAAATTATTTTGCTTTCCATGTCCCCTAAGGCTATTGTGCATGATGGTGTTGCTAAAGCTACCAAAGCTAAAACTGAGAACAACAAGAATATTAAATCTGTTGGTAATAAAAAATATGGGATAAAATTGAAAGGACATTGTTTGCTTGCGACGAAATCTGATGTTACTGAATTATTTGCTTCCACTTCTGTTGCCTACGCCTTGGTATGCAAGGATGCTTTGATTTCAATTCAAGATATGCAACATTCTTTGCCTCCTATTGTTGCTAACATTTTGCAGGAGTATTCTGATGTATTTCTGTTGGAGACTTGTTCTCAAATGCTATGAATTAAGAACAAGGCAACACAAAAGTTAATGATTAAAGACCTTCGTCCTTCGAAGCATTATTTCCCTTATTTCTCCAGGGTGTTCTAATGGTATTTTGGTGCCATTTTGACAATTAGGCCGAGTGGTTTTGAGTTAGGGATCAGGGTGAACGTGCTCGAGTTTGGTGAGGGGGTTGAATTTAAGGAATCTGAAATTCTGATTTCTATAGAAAGCCCCCACTTGAGTGGCTTGTTTGGAGATTTTGCAAAACTCTTTTGGGTAAACCCTCTTACTATTTTTGTAGGTCATTAAGTGTATCACAACTTTTATAATTGGCCCAAGTCATGACAATGTGATCTTCTTGGTCTTTTTAGTCTTCCATTGCTCTAAAGAGAGGATTTTTAGGTTTTTTGCATTTCACCATCTTCTTTAAGCCTCATATGTTTAGGGTATGATTTCTAGGGTGGATAAGACTTGATCAAGGTTTGGCTCCTCAAGTTTGGTGCATTATGCTCAACTAAACCACATGTTATAACAGGTCACAAGTGTGGGTACTGGGGAGAAACCCTGAGTAACACCTGGGGTGTTACAGCCGTCCCCCCTTAAAAGAATCTCACCCCGAGATTCGAGTTGAGGTCCTCCAGGGGTTAGGAGGTAGGTATAACTTGCTTGCGTGGTATTGGTTAGCTTCTTAAGGTTTATGAGGAAATATGCTCTTCGAATGTCATCCTCTTTGCAACTTCAGAAGGAAGCCCTTTTGACATAATTTCATACCTTAAATCGGTATTCATTAAGAGCATCTTTCTTGTATTTGGAAGCAGAGGGCTGGGGGCTAGGGCATGGTTACGTACCGACTTCCTTAGGTAGACAATCGGGGTAGTTCTTGCGTAGAAAATCCTCAGTCTCCCATTTAGCCTCTTCTTCCGTATGGTTGCTCCATTGGATCTTATACATCTTGATTGTCTTCGCACGAGTGGATCTTTCCTTGCAATTCAAGATCTTGGAGGGGTGTTCTTGGTATGATAGATCTGGTTCTATCTCTATATCTGGCTTGGTTATGACTTCGTTGGTAGCTGAATACACTTCTTTAGCTGGGATACATGGAACACATTCTGTGTGGTAGACATTTTTGGACGTAACTTCAACTTGTATGCCACCGGTCCACATGCCTCTATGTTCTCATAGGGTCCAATGTAGCGAGGGGCTAGCTTGCCTTTGATCCCAAATCTTTGCACTCCTTTCGTGGGTGATACCTTTAGATATACGTTATCTCCCACATCAAACTGTAGGGATTTCCTCCTTTTGTCGTGGTAACTCTTTTTCCTGGCCTGAGCGACTTCTAGGTTCTTCCTGATTACTTTTGACCTTTCTTTCGGCTTTCGACACCAGGTCGGGCCCAAAAATTTCTCTCTCTCTGGGTTGTGACCAGTTTAGGGGTGTTCGACACCTCCTTCCATACAGGGCCTCAAAGGGTGCCATCTTCAAACTTGTTGGTCACTTGTTCCCAAATGCTGAGTTAAGAACAAGGCAACACAAATATTAATGGTTAAAGACCTTCGTCCTTCGAAGCATTATCTCCATTAGGATATAATGCTCTTCAGACGAAGGTTATGAAGGACAGACCTTCATCATCTCAATATGTAATAATAAAAAGCCAGAACATATAATACATATAGAGAACATGAATAATCATATCAAATCAATAGATTATCTATATTCTCATTATATGATCATGAAAAAACATTAATGATATTGAATTACATTTGTACCTTCGGCTTGACAGAAGGTAAGAATCCAAGAGTGACGTGCGAGTGATTACAGGTCAGCATGAACAGTACGATGTTACTGTTCATCTATTTATTGGCACAGGACACAACCTGGGTAAAATTACATCCATGTCCTTGACATTTACTATTGACTAAAGAATATTCTGTCGAGGACTAAGCAGTCTTTTCCCCTTTAGGTCGGTTTCATTCTTTATCACTGTCTTTGCGCTAAGCCGAAGTTTCATCATCCATAGCTTCGGAACTCATTCATCCTTCTTCCAGACCGCTCCTTCATACCATGCGCACCTTCATCCCAAAGCCGAAGGTTCCTGTAGCAATATATTACACTTGGAAAACATGTTAGTCGTGTTTTTGAGGACCTTCGGAAGACGAAGGCCCCCAACAGTAGCCCCTCACAGTATTAATTTGTTCTTGTATCTAACAAATTTAAACTGTGACGTGAACGAAGGCCTTTAGCCGAAGGTCCGAAAAAACACCTTCCCTTCACTAGAATAGTGAAAGTCAATGACAAATGGGGCCTGCAAAGTTGCAATACACTAGGCATATAAATAGAAACCCACCGCAGCAGCATTTGCTACGCCATTTCTGTTGCTTGTGTTATTTCCTCAAATTTTTAACTCTTGCTTATCAGCTCTCGCTTGATTTTCGAGCTTCATGATATAGACAAGTGCTTGTTCCATGTCTGAAGAGAAGAAGATGTCTGAGGAGAAGAAGATATCCGAGGAGGAGCAGATGTATGAGGAGAAGAAAGTTGTGGACCCTTTTCTTGCTGGGTTTTACGAATCTATGGCAAAAACAAATACAGAGAAGATCACGAAGGAAATAATGGCGGATTTGTCTGAAGATTCTGACGACAGCGATGACTATGATGTGGAAAGCGGGGATGAAGACTGAAGACCAGCCCTAGCGGCCAAGCCATACCATCTTCGAAAAGTCGACCATTAAACAAAGTAACATTGACTCCATGAAGGGAAGATACTTTCGTGACATGTCTATTGTGAGGGTTGGAGGAGACAGCACCGCCCCTGCTCCTGAAGAAAATGAGGTTGTTGTCTACAGAAGCTTTTTGAAGGTGGGTCTTCGGTTCCTATTAAGCAGATTTTTGGTTGAAGTGTTGAAGATATTTCAGATCTTTCTTCATCAACTTTCTCCTGAATCTATAATCAGAATGGGCTTGTTTGTCTAGGCTATGAGAAGCCAAGGGCTTGAACCGAGCGCGAAGTGTTTTTGCAGTATGCACGAACTGTTGTATGAGACGAAGGCCACTGGCAAAGAGCAGTATCACAACAACTTCGGTTGTTATAGATTCATTGCTCGTTCTAATGCAAGCTACCCGATTCCAACATTTCGAAAAAGGTGGCCCGGGCCTAGATGGAGGAATGGTTTTATGTCAAAAATGATCTGGTTAAGAGGGAAGACATAAAGGGGATTATCCAACGCCCCATCTGGTCTCGCTTCGGCCTTCAAAGGCCGACCGTGGTGATTGAAAATGATGCCGAAGCATGCCAAAAGGCTTTCAGCAATGTTTGTGCTTTCAGTGGCATAAGAGACCTGATCCAAGAGCACATAGCCTATAGGGTATGGCCACTTGTGGATAATTGGGAGATGCCGAAGGAGACCGCTGCTGTGTCCAGTGAAGGTGGATTAATTCGTTTGAAATATACCTTCAGATACAGAGCCGGTTTGACGAACCAAATGATGACTGGTTAAAATGTATTGAGGCTACTAGCGACAAGTTACTTGGGGCATATACCAGAGACGAAGATGACACTTTATCCTCAGCCTTCGGGGGTTGGGGCAAGAAAAGATTGAACAGGGTTTTCGGTGCAATTGGTTTTATATACCCTTATTACTGCTACCCCTCGTGAAGGCAAGGAAAAAAGAGGAAAACTGCCGCTTTGGCCATCACTGCTGTGCCAAAGGGCAAGAAAATGAAGGTTTTGACCCACCGGCAACGATATATTGAAACGACCGTAGTGCTTGAATTTGGTGAAGGGACCTCTTCCGCTGCCAAAATGGAACAAGCTGCTCCCGCCGTTCGGAGCACTAAAGAATCGACTGCAGTGCCGAAGGTGCCTATAGTCGGGTCAGCCGAAGCCAAAGATGGTGCGGCCAAAGAGCCAAAGTTGGAAAAACAATAGTGTTGCTAGAAATTCTGAGCCCACCGGTAGAGGCGGAACTGCCGAAGGTGATAAAGGCTCCTGCCACAACTCCCAAGAGGAGGAGAATGGCTAGCATGCTAGACGCTGTCATGGAAACCACATAGGCGTTAACTCCTGCCCCCGCGAAGAAAGTTGCCGAAGCTGCTATGGCCCAGGCTGCAGCCGAAGCTGGGCCTTCAGTGCCTACTAAGACGAAGCATGCCGCAACTGAGGATAAGGCTGAGCAAGAATCTCCAAATGCTGGCATGGCAGCGGATCGGGATGTGACCGAAAAAGCTAAATCTCCTACTCTCGAAGCACCGTCCGAAGATCTTGACTATATTATTCGACATGCTTCGGGGAAAAGATTATCCGAAGAAGAAATTTTAGAGGCCAAACACTATGCCAGGGAACTGAAATATTCGAAGGGGGCCTTAGTGTTCGACGGCACGGACGAAGATGATTTCATGTATTGTCTCCCGGACAACAAAGAGATATCCGTCTGCCAGGAGATGGCCAAAAGTATGGGATTTCCAAAGCTCGAAGCTGGCCTCTCCACCATGTCGAAGGATGACCTTGCGGACAGCCTCGCATACAACAGTATGAAGGTACAGAAGCTGTGAACTTTAAAGTTTATGGACTTTGGAAATGAAGTCTTTCGTTCTCATTCTAATCCTTTCTTTTTTCTTGTAGGGCTTAATCCTTAGCAACGCCCTGAGGGCACAAAAGAATGTAGAAGGCGAAAGCTGCACTATAGCTCTCGACAACCTTTGATCAGAGGTAATCAAGCTGAGAAACGAAGCCTTGGAGAAGGACAAAATTCTAATTTCATTGGTGAATAAAGTGAAGGAAGATGAAGCGAAATACGACACTCAGGCCGAAGCTCATAAAGCCGAGGTTGAAGACCTTCACAAAAAGCTCGCCGAAGCCAATGAGAATCTTGCACTTGCAAAAGCCAGTGAAGAAATTAGTGAATGGTCAAAAACTAGGCTAGAGAAAAATGTTGAGGAGCTTCACGAATCCAAGGAAAGGTGCTTCGGGAAGTCCTTGGATTGCGTGAAAAAAATTGAAAAGCAGCTTTGCAAAAGTAGGTGCCTATTCTTCTAAAGAAAACTTCATCCGAGGCGACCCCAAGGGCGTTATTGATTGGATAAGCGGGGAAGCCGAAGCATTTGAAGAGATCCAGAGCGATCATGGGTTATCTATGCTTTCTCCAGCGCTCGAGGGATTGCGGCTATCTTGGAGAAGGCTGGTTGTGATCATGTTAAAACTGCAGCCCAGGCTGAAGCCGCCTTCTCCATAAACGACACAAAAGACCCTTCGGTAGAAGCTACATTAGTGGGCAGAAAATTTTATTCTGATATATGGGTGAACGATGGCCAGGAATTGGCCAACAAATTATAAAGAAGAATGAAAAAGAAACCCATGAAGCCTGGGAAGAAACTAGGCGAGCCGAAGAAGCTGCTGAACACGAAAGTCACATAGGTATTGTTTTTGAATTTTAGCTTCGGCATTTATTTTATAGCTTCGAACTAACATTTTGTCTATTACAGCTGAATTGTCACCGCTGCCCGAGCTGTACAACCCCCAAGCCGATCTAGTCATGAAAGAAGCACTGGATATAATGAGCGTTGCTAACTCTATCATCGACGAAGTCATCGACAAGCTGCTGAACGAAGCCGTAGAGAAAATACTTAAGGAAGATTAAACTTTATTGTAATGATACTATGTAACATTTGGTGTATTGAACAATTAATCAGACATGTAAATTGTTGTAATATATTTCTTTGTGATGCATGAAAATTACGTACATACCGTTTTTGAGCCTTCGGCGAAAAAACACCTTCCCTTCTTTTCATGCTTCGCAAAGAAAGATGCCCCTTCTATGGCCAGTCTGATAAAATTGTGTTTCCCAAAGTTTGCTTCGTGCCTCAACACCTTTTCATTCAACAAAGTATTGCCGATGATTTGCTTCATATCCAATCCTTTTGCCATTAATGTGATATGATGTATGATTTAATGTTATGCGGAATGATGCGGTGATATGACGCAATATGATGGTGATGCCGAACACACACACGCGCGCCCACATTGAGACACACAAGACTCTACATCCCTTTAGGGACGTCTTTGGAGTCTCTAAGCTCTGCATCCCCTTAGGAACAACTTTGGAGCTTCTTCACCTTATATTTCGGTGGTATTTAAGCTCTGCATCCCCTTAGGAACGACTTTGGAGCTTCTTCACCTTCTATTTCGGTGGTATTTAAGCTCTGCATCCCCTTAGGAACGACTTTGGAGCTTCTTCACCTTATATTTCGGTGGAATTTTTGGCTCTACATCCCCTTAGGAACGACTTTTGAGCAGAAAACTTACTCTGTGCTCCCTTAGGAACGACTTTTGTAGCTTCGGAACTTACTCCGCGCTCCCTTAGGAACTTTTTTTGTAGCTTCGGAACTTACGTCGCGCTCCCTTAGGAACGATTTTTGTTGACTCAAGCACAATTATTACATAAAATCGAAATTTAGTTCTTCATGACTTGTTTCTCATACAAAAATTAAAATGGCATAAAAGATAAAAATACATCAAGAATAGGATATTATTTAATAGATATGCTTGGATTCTGGCACAGTGCTGTTGACTGTGCGAGCTTCGGATTCCTCTCGAAAATCACGCTGCTGTTGTGCACGTGGGTGCCCTTCTAGCTGCTGGCTTCGGGTCTGAGTGGGTGGTAATGGTGGTGGTAATGGTAGCTGGGCCCAAGAAGCTTGAGAGTGACTTGCCGAAGCGACAGAAGCTGAAGGTCGTTGGTTACCAATGTACTCTGGTACATAGGGAGAGTAGCATGAAGCAGTATGTAAGACCTGCTTCAGCTGATTCTACCGTGCTTCAGCTTCGGCAATCTCCTTTTGCTTATGTATTGTGACTTGGCATGTTCTTATGGTGTGGCCCTTATCATCTCCACAGAATAAGAAATATAGCCTTCTGGGTTGATCCCCATACCTTCCTCCGAAGCCCCTGCCACCTCTGCCCCTTAGGGCTGGTGGCCTGAAAGAGCTTTGTTGTTGCCCTAAAGATTGGGAGTTGTGTTGTGGCCTTTGAGGCTGGCTTCCTCTGTCATCACTTGTGCCAGAATTATGGATTGATCTGACATGTCGGGGGTGGACTCTTCCTCCGAAGCCCCTGGTCATCTCAGAAAACCTGTAGGCTTCTTCCCTTCTCTGGCGGAAATCATTATTAGCCTAGATGAATTCATCCATCTTCTGAAGAAGCTTCTCCAGGGTTTGTGGGGGCTTCCTTGCAAAATACTGAGCCGTAGGTCCTGGCCGAAGACCTTTTGATGAGGACATCACTATTATTGATACAACCACACCAGTGACCCCTACACCATTCGTAGCTAATCAAGGACCAATGACACGAGCCCGTGCACGTCAAATTAATTATCAGGTGAACTCGTTCCTTGCTATTGAAGCTAATTCTTCTTTAAATGAGGTACTAAAGCCTTGCTACGACTTTATTATGCTCAGGTGTTTGGGAGGTGAACCATCTTGGAGTGGAGAAAACAACAAAGCAATAAAAGTTGTTGCACCCGAGATAATTTTGTAACTACAACAAGTGCATGTTAAAGAGGGCATATCTTTTAACTCCCAATGTTGTTTAAAGCAAATAAGCACTTGTTGGAAAGATCTCTTCGTCTACTTTCTAGTGGATCATGCATCAACGAGAGATCAGACACTAAGCATCCAGAAACAGCTGAATGAACTCCTGCTCTACCCAAGTCAATTTCATAACTGCAGCATGCACCAAATTAAATGGAGCATAACTTTCCACTCCCAAGGTTGTTTTGTGCAAATAACTACTTGTTGGAAAGCTCTCTTCGTCTACTTTCATGTGCATCAAGAATCAATGACAGAAACCAAACGAGGCGTCCAGAAACTGTCGAGAGATTTTCGTTCTCCATTAGAACTCCTTTCTATTACTCTATTTAAGCAACTAGCAGCCACCAAAGAACTTGGGTTTTTGTTTGATGTAAGTTTAGCCTTTGCTACTTCCTTGTAAACGCGTGTGTCGGCTAGACCACCCGAATACTTGAAACAGAACCCCAACTCTATCAGATCCGTGAGCGTCTGCGTTTTATCTTGTTCTTGCTTGTTCTCGATTGCTTGCAGGTTAAAGGCTGTTCTTGGCACGACAAGAGCACCAACAACAGGAGCTGGTGTAACTATCGCTAAGGCACATCACCCTTGTGGTTGTTGTAGTCGGATAGCACAACGTCGACCTCCACCCCAAATCGTAGTTATCAGGAGACGGTGTACCTGTCGCTCAAGGCGCCAAACCATCTTGGTTGTGGTAGTCTGGCAGCTAACGTCGTTCTTCAACAAATTTTCCGCCTCCATCATCTCTCATCGAAAGATCGGGCACCCTTCTACCCGTTGGGTTTATCAAGTGGTATCAAATTTCAGGATGCTCGGTGAGAGAACTCAATCTTCCTTTTTTTATTTACCTACAGTCCACTTTTGCCCAAACATATATTTAGATCAGAAATTCACCTAAAAACAGTTTGAGCCTTTGCTTTACTACTTAGTTTTCGACTTGTTGAATTCACGGTTGCTGCATTTGGGTCGAGTTGCTGGTCTAAAGTTTTCTTACCGCCAGAGTTTCGAGTTCGCGCCACCTTGTTTCAATCACCAGTTTAGACCTCTTGCTACAATTCAACCAAAAAGAAGAGAAAGCAAAAGGCGAGTGCATAAAAAAAGTCGCACTAATCAGCAAAACAAAAAAAGACACGTGCAAAACAAAAGAGAGAGAAAAAACCAGTTCTGAATTTTGGTAGATAAAATTTGTAAGTGCAACAAAACAAAAGGTAGTTTGTGTGCCTTCTTTTTATAGTTTTAGAAATCAGATTGCTGTTCTCAGCTTTTGGTGATACTATTTGTGTAACGACTCGCGTCTTTATTAAGGTTTGGACTAGTACCAGCACAACACCATTGTGGAACGTTTATTCAACTTGTTGTGGCTAACATGGTACTAGCTATTCCTTGGAACAATTGAAATTGCAGCTACCTATAAATCCACAAATTTTTCTACAACACCACCAGGTTGTGCTAGCTACCACCGTTGTTGTTGTTCTTACTGTTTGTCGGCACCTCCTGTATTGTGTGGTGAGAATTTGTAAGAGCTTGATTTCTTGCTAGTGAGGCAGTATTTATCCATCCACATCCTAGCAACTACTAGGCTGCATTACTTGTTTTTGTATCTCTTTTGCACTAACCATGGCAGAGGATGCAAATGCGCAGCCTCCACATTCTCCACGAACAGCGGGCATCATTCAACATTTTGAACGTCAAGTAAGGTTGCACACAGATGCTCTCAACGAAGATGTTCAAGTAACCAATGAGCGCATTGGTCAATTAGAAACAGCACAAATTGTTGCCAACAAACACAGTGACCACATTGGAACAAACACTTGCTGCTACTAACACCTCTCTTGCAGTAATTATTACACGATTAGATAGGATGGAACAATTTGGGCGTGAAGGTAGGCAACAAGGTGATAATGACGGTAATGGTTCCATTGCTAGTACAACAAGAGATGATGATATGGAGTATTCAGCGGACACCGAGCATGATGACTGATCTAATCTGCATCGACGACACCAACGGCGCGATCGTCATGGCATGGGTGGTCGACCTCCACGACGTGAGGTACGTGAAAATGATGATTCTCTAGGAAGAATTAAATTTTCAATACCACCTTTTGATGGAAAATATGATCCTGATGCATATCTAACTTGGGAACTATTGGTAGATCAAAAATTTGCATGTTATGAATTTTATGAAGTTAACAAGGTTAGAGCTGCTACTAGTGAATTCACAAACTTTGCTTCTATTTGGTGGCATGAGTACCAAACTACACACCCAGCTGCCATACCACAAACTTGGAATGCTTTAAAAAGAATCATGCGTAGTCGTTTTGTTCCTTCCTATTATGCTCGTGACTTATTACATAAATTACAACAGCTTAGGCAAGGTAACAAATCTGTTGAGGAGTACTATCAAGAATTACAAATAGGCATGCTAAGATGTGGTCTGGTAGAAAATGAAGAGGCTACAATGTTTAGGTTCGTGGGTGGTTTGACAAGAGAAATTCAAGATATCTTAGCTTACAAGGACTACAATAACATTACTCGATTATTCCATTTTGCTTGTAAGGCTGAAAGAGAAGTGCAGGGACAACGCGTGAGAGCTAATACTTATGCAGGTCGTAATACATCATGGCAGCCCCGCACTAGTGCTGCAAGCACTAACCATGATTTTCAGGGAGATGTTTCCAACCGGTCATCCACAACAACATTGAAATCAGCACCTTCTCGTGCTATTGAGACAGGGAAAGCATCCTCCCAAGCTGCAGCCAAATCATCTTCTATTGCTTCCACGGGAAGAACAAAGGACATCCAGTGCCTCCAATGTAAAGGATTTGGGCACATCCGAAGGGACTGCCCAAGCAAGCGTGTGCTAATTATAAGAGAAAATGGTGAGTACTCATCAGCCAGTGATTTAGATAATGATACATATGCCATGCTTGCTGCCTAAGATGTAGAAAAGGAGAATGATGATGTAGAGCACATTGGGGCTGCATATGCTGAACACTATGAGAGCCTGGTTGTAAGACGTGTCTTGAGTGCCCAAATTATTAAAGCTGAACAAAACCAGCGACACAACTTGTTCCAAACTAAATGTGTAGTTTTGGAACGATCTTGTCGTATTATAATTGATGGAGGAAGCTATAACAACTTAGCAAGCACCACCATGGTAGAGAGGCTTGGGCTAAAAACACTTCCACATCAACACCCCTACTACATCCAATGGTTCAACGACAGTGGTAAGCTTAAGGTAACACGTATGGTCCATGTGGAATTTACAATTGGTTCATACCATGATTATATAGATTGTGATGTGGTACCCATGCAAGCTTGCTCTATGTTATTTGGTAGACCATGGCAATTTGATAAGGACACCGTGCATCATGGTAAAACAAATCAATACTTTTTTATGCATAATGAGAAGAAGCTTGTTTTGCACCCTATGTCCCCCGATGCTATCTTGAAAGATGAAGTTGCTAGAGCATGCAAAGAGAAAAACAAATCTGATCATAATAAAAATCTAGATGTTACAAAGGAATTGGTACAACCTAAGAGTGATAATTCTAAATCTGCTCATGTAAGAAAAATGAAATACAACTGAAAAGTGCTTGTTTCCTTGCTTCCAAATCTGATTTGCTTGAATTAAACGATGTTGATGCAATCTGCTATGTGTTTATATGCAAGGATGCTTTGTTCTCACTTCACAACATACCATCTACTTTGCCTTCAACTATCACTAATCTTTTGTAGGACTATGCTGATGTATTTCCAAAAGAAGTGCCACCTGGGCTGCCACCGATAATAGGAATTGAATATCAGATTGACCTCATCCCAGGGGCTTCCTTGCCAAACCGAGCGCCATACAGGACGAACCTAGAAGAAACCAAGGAGATTCAGCGACAAGTACAAGAATTGCTCGATAAAGGTAATGTGCGTCAGTCCCTTAGTCCTTGCTCTGTCCCTGTTTTACTAGTCCCAAAGAAAGATGGCTCATGGCGCATGTGTAGATTGTCGAGCAATTAATAACATTACCATCAGGTATCGTCATCCTATCCCTAGGTTAGATGATATGCTGGATGAACTTAGTGGCTCGATGATTTTCTCTAAGATTGACTTACGTAGTGGATATCACCAAATTCGCATGAAGCTAGGAGATGAATGGAAAACAGCATTTAAACCAAGTTTGGTTTGTACGAGTGGTTAGTCATGCCTTTTGGTCTTACTAATGCACCTAGTACTTTCATGAGATTAATGAATGAGGTTTTACGTGCTTTCATTGGAAGATTTGTGGTCGTCTACTTTGATGACATCTTGATCTATAGCAAATGTCTAGTAGATCATCTTAATCATCTACGTGTTGTTTTTAATGCTTTACGTGAAGCACACTTATTTGGTAACCTTGACAAGTGCACATTTTGCACAGATCGTGTCTCTTTTCTTGGCTATGTTGTGACACCACAGGGAATTGAAGTTGATCAGACTAAGGTGGAGGCAATACATAGCTGGCCAGTCCCTACCGCGGTCACGCGAGTCCGAAGCTTTCTCGGGCTTGCTGGGTTCTATCGTCGATTTGTGAAAGATTTCAGCACCATCACAGGGCCGCTACACAAGCTTACGAAGAAGGGTGCTACATTTTCTTGGGGCAAGGCGCAAGAGGATGCATTTGAGACTTTGAAGGATAGGTTAACTCATACACCCCTTCTCCAATTACCTGATTTTAATATGACTTTTGAATTGGAATGTGATGCTAGCGGTATTGGTTTGGGTGGTGTCTTGTTGCAAGAAGGGAAGCCTGTTGCTTATTTTAGTGAGAAACTGAATGGTCCTAGTTTGAACTATTCCACTTATGATAAAGAATTATTTGCTTTAGTTCGAACTTTGGAAACATGGCAACACTACTTATGGCCTAAAGAATTTGTTATACATTCTGATCATGAATCCTTGAAACATCTAAGGAGACAAACAAATCTGAACCGTAGGCATGCCAAGTGGGTCGAATTTATTGAATCTTTTCCCTATGTGATCAAACATAAGAAAGGAAAAGATAATGTCATTGCGGATGCTTTGTCTCGTCGGTACACCATGTTGTCCCAACTAGATTTTAAGATTTTTGGCTTGGAGACAATTAAACAACAATATGCTTTCGATGCTGATTTCAAAGATGTGCTTTTACAATATAAAGAAGGAAGGACATGGAACAAATTTGTTCTCACCGATGGCTTTGTGTTTTGGGCTAACAAATTATGCATTCCAGCTTGTTCTGTGCGTATATTATTATTACAGGAAGCACATGGAGGTGGGTTGATGGGACATTTTGGTGTGAAGAAGACAGAAGACATATTAGCGAGCCATTTCTTTTGGCCAAAGATGAGAAGAGACATGGAGCGATTTGTTGCTTGCTGCACCACTTGTCAAAAAGCTAAGTCCCGTCTTAATCCACATGGTTTATACATGCCTCTCCCTGTTCCTAGTGCACCATGGGAAGATATTTCTATGGACTTTGTTTTAGGACTGCCTAGAACAAAGAAGGGGAGGGATAGTATTTTTGTTATTATGGACATATTTTCTAAAATGGCACACTTTATACCATGTCACAAAACTGATGATGCTACCCATGTTGTTGATTTGTTCTTTCGGGAAGTTGTTCGTTTGCATGGGGTTCCAAACACTATTGTTTCTGATCGAGATACTAAATTTCTTAGTCATTTTTGGAAAACATTATGGGCTAAGTTGGGAACTAAATTGCTCTTTTCTACTACTTGTCACCCTCAAACCGATGGACAAACTGAAGTCATAAACCGTAGTTTATCTACCATGCTTAGGGCAATTCTGAAACATAACATCAAATTATGGGAAGAATGTTTGCCTCACATTGAGTTTGCTTATAATCGTTCGCTGCATTCTACAACTAAACTATGCCCTTTTGAAATTGTGTATGGTTTTGTCCCTCGTGCTCCTATTGATCTTGTCGCCATCCCACATTCTGAAAAAATGAATTTTGATGCTTCTCGCCGTGCTGAACTGATTATAAACCTACATGAACAAACTAAAGCAAATATTAAAGCCATGAATGCTAAGTGAACCTGGTGATTTAGTATGGGTGCATTTAAGGAAAGATAGATTCCATGATTTGCGTAAATCTAAATTACAACCTAGAGCTGCTGGACCCTTCAAAGTGCTTCACAAAATTAATGATAATGCATATAAAGTTGAATTGCCTGCAGATTTTGGGGTCAGTTCCTCTTTTAACATTGCAGATTTGACACCATACTTGGGAGAGAACGACACGTTTGAGTCGAGGACGACTTTGTTGCAAGAAGGGGAGGATGATGAGGACATCACTATTATTGATACAACCACACCAGTGACCCCTACACCATTCGTAGCTAATCAAGGACCAATGACACGAGCCCGTGCACGTAAAATTAATTATCAGGTGAACTCGTTCCTTGCTATTGAAGCTAATTCTTCTTTAAATGAGGTACTAAAGCCTTGCTACGGCTTTATTATGCTCAGGTGTTTGGGAGGTGAACCATCTTGGAGTGGAGAAAACAACAAAGCAATAAGAGTTGTTGCACCCGAGATAATTTCGTAACTGCAGCAAGTGCATGTTAAAGAGGGCATATCTTTCAACTCCCAAGGTTGTTTAAAGCAAATAAGCACTTGTTGGAAAGCTCTCTTTGTCTACTTTCTAGTGGATCATGAATCAACGAGAGATTAGACACTAAGCGTTCAGAAACTGCCGAGTGAACTCCTGCTCTACCCAAGTCAATTTCGTAACTGCAGCATGCACCAAATTAAATGGAGCATAACTTTCCACTCCCAAGGTTGTTTAGTGCAAATAACTACTTGTTGGAAAGCTCTCTTCGTCTACTTTAATGTGCATCAAGAATCAATGACAGAAACCAAACGAGGCATCCAGAAACTGCCGAGAGAGTTTCGTTCTCCATTAGAACTCCTTTCTATTCCTCTATTTAAGCAACTAGCAGCCACCAAAGAACTTGGGTTTTTGTTTAATGTAAGTTTAGCCTTTGCTACTTCCTTGTAAACGCGTGTGTCGGCTAGACCACCTGGATACTTGAAACAGAACCCCAACTCTATCAGATCCGTGAGCGTCTGCGTTTTATCTTGTTCTTGCTTGTTCTCGATTGCTTGCAGGTTAAAGGCTATTCTTGGCACGGCAAGAGCACCAACAATAGGAGCCGGTGTAACTATCGCTAAGGCACAGCACCCTTGTGGTTGTTGTAGTCGGATAGCACAACGTCGACCTCCACCCCAAATCGTAGTTATCAGGAGACGGTGTACCTGTCGCTCAAGGCACCACACCATCTTGGTTGTGGTAGTCGGGCAGCCAACGTCGTTCTCCAACAAGTTTTCCACCTCCATCATCTCTCATCGAAAGGTCGAGCACCTGTGATACCCAATTTTCTGAAAAGAAGTTAAATTTCTTTGTCCCTTTTCTTTCGTGATCTGTGTAGCTGGGGTTTTGGATTTCTTTGTTTTAGGAAGCACTCACTAGTAAAACAGTAGAATTCTTGTGAGACATGTGCTGGGGTTGGGAGCAGACGTGAGAGCAAGTTGGGCCGTGGATCTCGATCCGGCCCACTAGTCCCTTCCCTTAACCCTAGTCGCCCTCCACCCTAATCCCCTTTTTGGTTGCAGCCGCCCCCCTCTCTCCCTCTCCTCCCAAGTGTTTGCAGCCACACCACCTAACCCTAGCCGCCCCCCCCCATCTCCTCCTCTCTAAGGTGCCATTCCTTGCCGCTTGGATCTACGTCGCGTGGTACAAGTCCCCAATTGGTTTTGGTGGAGGGAAGAAGGGAGGAAGGAAAGGGGGAGAATTCAAGATGATTTTGTGATTATCTCTTGTTTATTTGTGCTGCAATTCCATCGAATAGATGTTACGTATGTGAATTGGTAGAGGTGCTATCCAGAAATTTAGTGGGTAGGCGAACAGCAGTAGTTCTAGTGATTTCTGGGAATTTTTCGTGGGTAATTAGTGGGGATCAGTGGAAGAATCATGTAGAGCTTTGTCATACCTTTCCAACGAGTACTTATGCACTCGATTCGGAGTTATATTTTAGTAGATATTGCTGTTTGAATCCGGGTATGTTGCTGTCCAAAAAAACAGATTTGCAGGTGGGCGAACAACAGTAGTATTGACAGTTTCTGGGATTTTTCGTGGGTAACTGGTGATAATCAGTATGATAATCATGTACAGCTTTGTCATACCTTTCCAACGAGTACTTATGCGCTCGATTCGGAGTTATATTTTGGTAGATATCGCTGTTTGAATCTGGGTAGGTTGCGGTCCAAAAACAGATTGCAAGGTTTATCTTGTGGACTGTGTTGGGCTAATTAGATGTTGGAATTTAATTGTAAATTGTATACAAAACTAGTGGGGAATTTTATGTAGATGCTTTCGGAGTTTTTGATTGATATCACTGCTGTTATAATTTTAATGTTATGAAATTATAAAGCAGCGCCGCTGCAATTTGGTGGTGATGGGGAGAGTTGTCGCTCGCGACGGGTTGGAATTGTGCGTAGGTGCGGCGTTGTTTATTAGCGTTTGTTATGTGAATTTGTGCACTAAGGTGTGCGTCAAAAACAAGTGGTGGACTTCCGGATCGTACTTAGTACCATTCCAAATTCCCGGTGAAGGCAAGTAAATACAGTGGTGGTTGCTACCGTTTGGTTTGCATCCTATTCCCTGTCATTGATTATGCATAAGTTTTAAATATGTTAATCATTGAATTCTATGATGAAGTTTATTTGTTCCAAAGTATTAATTCTCAATTGTCTAATACTGTGGATGATCATGATTTGGTAATGATATATGTGGTTGATTACCATCTTGGATGAAGTTGATGTATCTTTTTGAATTACGTTATATGAAGTGTTGTAGGCATGTCATGCACATCACATCATCCATCTTGCATTCTGAAGTTATGTCGTGATCTTATGGTCCGACTGTACAGGTACATTTTTAGCATCGTACGTTGCCCGAGGAGGGGTACGATGCGGCTTCATATCCTTAGAGGTAAGAAGGCAGAAGTCATCCTTGCATTTGCAGACATTTGCACTCATGAGGTATATATGAAGTGTGACATTACTATGTTACTATTGTAGTTTCTACTTGCGAGGTGTGGTAACTAGGAGTGTTGTACGTTGTATACGTTCTGCACCTTCGTAATAAGAAGGTTGTGAAATCAAGGGGTGGTAAAACAATGTTCTTATGTGGTTAAACAGTTTGATATTATTTTACTTGCTGAGATGTGTCATCTCACTCTTGCATTACTCAATGCAGGTACTTGATACATGTTGGGAATGAGGGGAGTAGCAGCACGTCCACTTTCACTCTCATAATAACGCCGCCCAGGCGCAACCATGATTTAATTAGAAACTTGTTGTCAAAGGAAGTTTGTTTTTTAGCTAGTCGTGCGCACTGGTTAATTCAGTTCATGTCGTATGTTTAACTTTCCTTTGCTAGCCGATTAATAATACTTAGTATGTTTTTGTCATGATATATGTTTATACATTGTTGCCCCCCCCCCATTTATGCAATTTTGCAAAGGAGATGCTGCCGAAATTTTATATAGATGTCAGAAGTGTAGTTCAGTAGCATTCCAGGGTGTTTGTGGAACCCGGGGTGTTACAGTTGGTATCAGAGGATAGGCTTTAGATTCTACGCAATTTGAATATAAATTTGACACACTTGCACATATAGGAAGGGTATGGGTTCGTATATCTTTCATATTAGTATTTTATTGTATAGATGACTAGAACTTCCTTACTCCAAATCCCTTTATGGTTTGATGGGGTATGTCATCAACGACGTAATGCTTGATATGATATGTTACTTCTATTTAATATTGGTTTCTTGATGTGGTTGTTATTGAAGATATTATGCAAGTGAAGCTACTAATGTACTTGTTTTATATGCATATCGTCATGATGTTTTTTTGGATGCAATGTTTTCAAATCTCTGAGCTATTACTATCATATATTTCTATATGCTTGACTGTTGATGTTTTTTCCAAAAGGATTCTTGAGTTCTTGTACTTGTAGGACCGATTGTTTATTGAGCTTGTGTGTAGTGGGTCTAATCCGACTTTGTGTAGTGTGAAAACACTATATAATGTAGTTTTATGGTGTTGTTGAGTTTGATTGATTGTTGGGTTAGTGTAATGCTTTGCGTGGGTGCAATTCTTTGCGCCTCACTTTTTTTTGGCTAGTGTGGCTACTTGCTAACTTGATCTTAGTATAAAATTGGTTTGTCTCTATAGAGCAAAGGCAATGTTGTAATGTCTATGAAATCTTGAGACTGGTAGAACTCAAGTGAATTTGTAAGATGACGTAGATTGATAAGTCCAACCATGTTTACCTGATAGGTTTTGTTATTATGTGCAACCTTATTTTTAACAATAAATAGGGTGGTTTCAAGTGGATTTTATGTCATGCATGTTTTCCTTCTATGGCTTGTTTCAATAGCCATAAAGGCTATGCATAATTTTTAGTTGTTGCAGGCTAGTCATGTGGACGATATTGACAACCCATTTTATAATTTTTTATTTGCCAACATTGTATGGTAGTTTGATTTTTTTATGATCAGTTTCTCTATGCATGCTTGTTGAATCATTATTTGGACCGCTTTATCTTAAATGAAGTCAATGCTTAACTGGGAGTTGCTTATGTTTCTTAGTCATCTATTTCTTTAATGATGGGGTTGTTGCATCGGATTGAGATTTTTTTATATGAATGATGGTTTGATAGATCATGTATGTCTACTACTTTGAATGCATCCTGCGATATCACGAGGTACAAATTGTTCAAGTGCGGTAATAGTAGGTTTTGTTGTATGTGAGGTTAATCAAGGTAGTTTGGTTATGTGGATTGTCTTATTCACGTCCAATTACTCCTGTTGAGCATAGTATCGTGTTATTATTTTAGTATTGAAAGTAATATTTATGAAGCTTTTGCATGAGTCTGTGTCAAGAAGTACATTAGTTTTTCTTGCTGTTATCCCTCCATTGCTTTATGAGTATTGCAAATTTTATCTCTTTTGAGAGGAGGAAAAGACGTTACATGACATGAGCACCATTTGCTTCACATCAACAGAATAGTTGTGGAGAGCTCTAATAGTTGGATTCTAGTGTAATAACAACCATGTTTTATAGTGCTAGAGACGAGTATGTCAGGTGTTTCATACATTGTCGATACATGGATGTTTGACCTTAGTGGCATTAACAAACGAGGTTGTTGAATTCGTTGATTGTTGTGCTTAGTGTTCTAACCTATTAGGTAAAGTGTTGCTTAAAGGCTTTGGGGAGTTGCATCCCCATTTGGTAGTGGAAAATCCTAGTGTCGATCGCACCTGCCAATGCCTTGGGTTTTATTTTATATTGTTTTTTTTTATTATGGGTAAGGTGTTGTTTGGTTTTGGGAGTCATTTTAAATTAGTTGGAGGCTGAATCAGGCTTCACTTATCTAGAATGTTTTGTAGTAGGTTTCTTCATCTTTGCATAGGATGCTCAATCACCCAGTTTGGTCTAAACATTTGAGAGTTATGGGTTTCCTATAGCAGCCTTAATTTTGTACGGAAGTATAGACATTGAAGACGGTAAATTTTGGTTTTTGTTGGATTATGAAAGTTTTAGTAATTTCATGATCTTTCCAAAGAGTATTGGTTTGTAATTTTCATTGCATATAATTGGAGTTAGGCTACTCTGAAGCTGTTGCACCATTGTGTCTGAACTTTAGGTGTCGTTAAAACCACCAATAAATCGACCGCGTTTTGATAGTTTCAGAGCCCAAATTTGGGAATTCTCTTTAAGCAAAACTTTTAGTTTTTCTCAGTACCTTTTAATGGGTATTTACTTGTAATTGTCTGTTAAATAGATTGGGAGAGGTGGTTGCCCGGATATAAGTCGAATCTCTGATGTGCAGTATCTCAGGCTGAGTTTAGCTGTAGGTCATGCAGAGTTGATGGCTATAAAGATAAATTTGGGTGCAACTTTATTGCAAAAGTCGTGGACAATTTCCAAACTTTTCCAACGCGTGTTCGTTGTAGTTTTAAGTTGATTATAGCAGAGTTATAGGATTTTGAATTTTAGTTGTCCATTGTTTCTATCCTATCAGTTTTGCAACAAAGCAGTTGCATTGTTTTATCGGTTTGGAAACCAATTCTGAGACACTCATTATAATAAAAGTTTTAGGGAATGTTATAATCTTTCCAATGAGTTTATATTTGCAAAATTTTGTTAGACGCAGATTGTGTGAGTTATTGGATGGATATATATGCATAGTATAATTAAAAAAAGTGTTCTTCGATGGAATGATATAATGTATAGAATGTGCTTGGATGGATATATGGGCAGGCATAGTATGCTTAAATCGATTCTTGCTTGCATGATGTGAGATCAGGCTTAAAATGATTTAAAAAGTAAGCATATTGCTTCTATCCTAATGTTGGCTCTAAGTGTCTCGTAATGAAGAACCTAAAGTTATTAGTCCTTTGATGAACGCTTAATCTTAGAAGAGTATAGAACCTGAATAAATCTATTGCTTGCTGTTTGGGTCTACATGACCAGTTTTGGTTATGCGGCTAGTTCAATGAATTAAACCATGTTTTATATAGAGGTGTTGTATATAAAAGTTGTAGCCAACTTCTTCATCTTACTTGTGTAAACATTTCATGACCATAGGTCTAGTATTTTGGGAGTTATGATTTTCTCAAGTGTAGTCTTGGAATCTGTCCAGATTCTGTATAGATTTCGAAACTGACATTGTTTGCCCAAGTTAAACTTCGAATCAGTTCTCATAAATTATAAAGAAGTGGTAGTACTTTCTTTAAGCTTTCCAACTGTTGGGGGCCTTCGTCCTCCGAAGGTCCTCAAAAACATGATTTGACAATGTTTTCCAAGTGGATTATATGAACAGGTATTTTCGGATTCAGAATTATGGATATGGAGCACGACCAGGACGAAGCCTGAACCAGACGAAGGTCGAGGGCGGCCGAAGCTGTGCGCAGGGAAGCTTCGGCGCGTTGGCATACGAGAGAACCGACTTAAAGATGAAAAGACTTCGGGGGCCTCGACAGATTTTCATAAACTGTTAACAAATGTAATGGACATGAATGTAATTTTACGTGGGCTGCGTCCCGCGTCTATAAATAGATGAACAGTACTCCCGTACTGTTCACGCTGACTTGGCATTCTGCTTTTGCGTCACACTTGTACTTCATACCTTCTTTCAGGACCGAAGGTACATTTGTAATTTGAAATCATTTCTATTTTTCCATGTTAATAAAATAGAAATGATTTTATGTTGTTTATATTATATTTCGTGCTTTATATAAGTCCTTCGTCATTACTCGTTATAATTACGAAGGTATGTCCCTTATGACCTTCGTCCGAAATTCATTATTCCCGAAGGGGCATAATGTTTCGAAGGACGAAGGACTTTAACATTTAACACTTTTTATGTTGCCTTGTTCTTAACTCTTAGCATTTGAGAACAAGTCCCCAACATTGGCGCCCACCTCCGGTGAACTCACTTCCACTTCGAGCTTTTGTGAACACCTTCGGAAGCTATAGACCTTCGCTATGGCACCGAAGAAAGCTTCAGCAATTGGGGCTTCAGCACTGCAACCGCTGGACCACAACCAGGAGACCGTCTCTCTTCGGGAGGCCCGAAGCCAGAAGAGAAAGGCCGTCAGCCCGACGCTCGAGGAAGAAGAGCTAGACCAAGAAATCAGAGACATGGAGATGCTACATCAACAAGTGCAGAGGAAGAAGGAGAAGATGGCCCGCCTAGCTGAGTTGCAGAGACAAATAGACGAAGCCTCTGAGGAAGTTCGCCATCTTACCCACGATGAGCAGAACAGAAGACCTCATCAGAAAGACCTTCATCAGGAGGGCTTCGTCAACGAAGATGACTGGTATGACAATTTCCATCAGGGAAATTTTGTTTTTGATGACGCTTCTCCTTTGTCCGCTGAGCTGCAGGCTACACCTTGGCCTCCATCCTATAAGCCACCTCAGCTTCCCATGTTTGACGGCCACTCTGATCCGAAGCAGTTCTTGATGAGCTACGAAGCAACAGTGTCTTCGTACGGGGGCAATGCTGCAGTCATGGCGAAGTCTTTCGTTATGGCCGTCAGGAATGTTGCTCAGACCTGGTATTCCTCCCTTCGGCCAGGAACAATCACTTCATGGCAGAAGCTGAAGGACATGTTGCTGACCAGCTTTCAAGGATTTCAGACAAAGCCGGTCACAGCTCAAGCCTTGTTCCAGTGTGTTCAGGATCACGAAGAGTACCTTCAGGCGTATGTCCGAAGGTTCTTACGATTGAGGGCGCAGGCACCAACGGTGCCCAATGAAATCGTTATCGAAGCCATGATCAAGGGACTCCGTCCTGGACCTGCAGCTCAATACTTTGCTCGGAAGCCTCCTCAGACACTGGAGAAATTGCTCCAAAAGATGGATGAGTACATTCGTGCTGACAATGATTTCCGCCAAAGAAGGGAGGAGGCCTTCAGATTTTCTGAAATGACCAGGGGCTTCGGAGGAAGATACTACCCGAGGCACGTCCGTTCCATCCACAACACTCAGAATGATGATAAGGGGAGTCAGCAAAACAGGCCGCAAAGCTCCTCACAGGCTTCGGCGCAACAACAAACCTCCTTCCGGCCACCAGCTCCAAGGGGCAGAGGCGCCAGGGGCTTCGGCGGAAGATTCGGAGATCAGCCAAGGAGACTGTTTTGCTTGTTCTGTGGAGAAGGCAAGGGCCATACCACTAGGACGTGCCATGTTACAATCCAGAAACAAAAGGAAATAGCCGAAGCTGCATCTCAACAAGCTCAGCCGAAGCAGGTTATGCATACTGCTTCGTATCATCCGCCTTATATCCCACAATACATAGACAACCACCCTGCAGCTTCTGTAGCTTCGGCAAGTCAACCTCAAGCTTCCTGGCAACAGCTTCCGCCCCCACCTCCATTGCAGCAAGGCCAACAGCCAGAAGGGAGTCAATACACTCCACATCAGAGGGACTTCAGAGAGCAGTCCGAAGCTCGCACAGTTAACAGCACTGTGCCAGAGTCGAAGCACATATATTGACACATATCCTACCTTTGATAGCACTCTTTCCTATTCAGTTTTATTTTCTGTGAAGCAAAAAACATTGGTAGTTTTCATGTAATAATTTCGTTGTTTTCCGCGAGGAAGATCTATTTGTTCCACAAGCTTAAGTTGCTGAAGCTTAAAATTTTTTCCGTTACCAAGGAGGACCTTCGAATTAAAAATCCTTCGGAGTAACAGAAAGTCGTTCTAAGGAACGCAGCGTAAGTTTGCGAAGTCACAAAAAGTCGTTCCAAAGGGAGCGCAGTGTAAGTTTTCTGCTCAGAAGTCGTTCCTAAAGGAATGCAGAGCCTACAGCGAAAAGTCAACGCTGATACCGCCTAAGTAAAAGGCGAAGAAGCTCCTAAGGGAGGCTTACAGCGAAAAGTCAACGCTGATACCGCCTAAGTAAAGGGCGAAGAAGCTCCTAAGGGAGGCTTACAGCGAAAAGTCAACGCTGAGATCGACTAAGTAAAAGACGAAGAAGCTCCAAAGACGTTCCTAAGGGAATGCAGAGCTTACGAATATATTTTATGAGTACCTTCGGAACAAATGTCACATGCATAGCATAACATCATCACATCATTTTGCATAACATAAGCATCATACATCATATTGCATTTGGCAAGAGAAAGTGACACTCTCAACCTTCGAAAGGATGCTCTGAGAAAGTGATATCGAAATTGTATAGCTTCGGATTACAGCTTCGGAGAATATTTTTATGAAACATGGGTGAGCTTTTTCAGATCAATATTGAGATTGTATAACCTCGGAGTATAGCTTCGGATAATGATTTCACGAAGCATGGATGTCATTCATCAGAATAATTTTAACAAAGAATGTCTTCTTCACGAAGCATGAAAAGAAGGGAAGGTGTTTTTTCGCCGAAGGCTCAAAAAGGTATGTATATAGAGTTTCATGCATCGTGAAGAATTGAATAATGAAAAGAAACTTGTATATTACATCCAAATGTACAAAATATTACACAGATCACAATTTAAATGTTTTTCTAATAGCATCTAGTCCTCTCTTAATACTGCTTCGGCGACTTCATTTAAAAGTTGGTCAACAACTTTGTCCATGATAGCTTCGGCCATTTGTTTGATTTCTTCATCTCCTTTTGTGTGGGGGTCGGCAGTCAACCCAGCAGCTTCTGAGGGAAGAGAACATTTCTTCATCACTATTACAAACTAAGTGCAGAGTTTGAAACAAAAGTTACAACACAATAAGAACAACTAATTAATACCTAATTGCCTTTCGGGCTCCGTACTTTTTTCAGTAGTTTCCGCCACTTTTCTAGCATCATGGATGCCTTTTTCACTCCTTTGGATAATCTCTTGCGCCATTCCTCGGCCGCCGTCGTTCCAGATATCCGTAAAAAATTTGCCGCCAACCACGCTTGCTTCGGCCGAGGGGTCCTTAATGTCTTCGGAAGATAAGGCAGCTTCGGACTGAGCAAGAAATTTTACATGATCGCAACCTTTCTTCTCTAAGACAGAGGCAATTCCTCTGGCGCCCGAAAAAGCGCAGATATCGCCACGACTGCTCAGGATCTCCTCGAAGGCCTCTGCTTCGTGACTAATCCATTCCAGTGGACCTTCGGGATTGCCTCGAGAGAAATTCTCTTCGCTGGAGAAGGCGCCCACGCTGGCAAAGCTGGATTTAATTTTATTCACACATTCTATAGATTTGACATAACATTTTCCCTGAGATGTACGAAGCTCTTTAACTCTTAACTCCAATTTGTTGACCATATGATCACTGAGTTCTCGTTTTGTTTCCTCAAGAACGCGCTCCTCTCTAGCTCTAGTCAGCTGTTTCTGAAGATCTTTAATTTCACGCTTGTGGGCTTCGGCTTGGGTTTTTGAAGCGGCTTCATCCTTTTTTACTTTGTCTATCAGCGTAAGAAGAATTTTATCCTTTTCTAGAGCTTCGTTCCTCAATTTGATAACTTCGGAGCGCAAATTGTTGAACGCAATCTCATAACTTTCATCTTCGGCGCTCTTTTGCGCTCTCAGCGCGTTGCTTAGGATCAGGCCCTATACGAAAAAAAATTCATATAAGAAAAAACGAATGTGTCGTGTAAAAAATATAATAATAATACAAGAGGGTTTTCTTTTCAAGCGTTAAATTCCCATACCTTCAGGCTGTTGTACGCAAGACTGTCTGCGAGATCTTCTTTTGTCATGGCGCTTAATCCAGATTCGAGCTTCGGGAAACCAATACTCCTGGCCATTTCTCGGCAGACAGAGAGCTCTTTGTTGTCAGGCAGGCAGTATAAAAAATCATCTTCATTTGTCCCATTGAATATTACTGCCCCCTTTGGATATTTTAGCTCCTTTGCATAATGGTTAGCTTCATGAGTTTCTTCTTCAGATAATTTTTTCCCCGAAGCATGTCGTATGATGTAATCACACATGCTGGCAGGCGCTTCGGGGATGGCAGTGTCAGTCTCTTCAATTAAAATTGGTTCTGGTATTTTTATTGCTTCGGCTTCCAAAGTTTGTTCCCTGAAGGGCTCTGAAGGCCCAGCTTCAGCTTCGGCTTGTTGCGTCGGAGCTTCAGAAGAAGCTTCAGCAATTTCAACACTCTTTTTTGGAGTTGTGCTTGAAGACTTAATTGTCTCCAAGACATCTAGTACATTTACCATTCTCTTCCTTTTTGGGGTCACCATTGGACCCTTTTGGATTTTTGCTGCTTCGACATTTACTACAGGACTTAAAATTTCTGATGCTTTTTCCTTAGACAGATTTTTCGCTTCTTCTATTTTTCCTGTCGATGGTGCTTTGGCCATCTCTGCAATTTCTGGCAGCAAGGTTGGCTGTTCAGCTTCGGCGGCCGAAGAAGTTTCTCCAGTGAACTCAGGCACCGAAGCTGGTTCAATATGGCGTGGTCGGTGTGTAAGGACCTTCAACCTTTTTCCTTTTGGTTCTGGCTCGCTAGGAACGGTTCCAGCTTCTTCTTTTTCAGAGGTTATGTTTTTCCTTTTTTGCCTTCGGATGGGATAACAATAATCAGGGTAGAAGAACCCGACTGCATCAAACACCCGGTTCAGTCTCTTCTTCTTTCGGCCTCCGAAGGCTGCTGATAGTGCAGTATTTTCAGCCTTCGAATATGCCCCAAGTAATTCATCACTTAACGTTTCAATGCTTTTCAGCCACTCATCATCAGGTTCAATAAATTTATCTGCATATTTGAATGTGTACTTTAGTCTGACTAGTCCGCCTTCGTCGGACTCTTTGATGGTTTCCTTCGGCATTTCCCACTTTTCTGCAAGTGGCCATACCCTGAAGGCGATGTGCTCTTGGACCAAATCCCTTGTCCCAATAAACGAGCAAACTACCCCGAAGGCTCTTTGGCATTCTTCGGCGGCTTCGTCCATTTCGACCTTCGGCCTTCGAAGACCGAAGCGTTGCCAGATTGGGTGCATAATAATACTCTTCACATTCTCTTGAGCTGTTAGATCATTCTTTACATAAAACCATTCAGTCATCCAGGCTCCGGGCCACCTCTTCCGAAAGGTCGGCACAGGGCAGCTTGACCCGGAGCGGGCGCCGAAGCTGTAGCACCCAAAGTTGTTGTGATATTGCTCTTTTCCCCAGGGCTTCGTCTCGTATAATAACTCATGAATGTTGCAGAAGCTTTTAGCGTTCGGTTCCAAACCTTGGCTTCTTGCAGCCCAGACAAAAATCCCCATTCTTATAATAGCTTCGGGAGTGAGTTGATGAAGGTAGACTTGGAATGTTTTTAGTACCTCAACAACAAAATTGCTCAGGGGGAATCGAAGCCCAGCCCTGAGGAAGCTTCGGAAAATCACAACTTCATCCTCTTCGGGGGTGGGAGAAGTCTTCTCCCCGGCATCAGCTCTCACAATAGATATGTCTCGGAAATATCGCCCCCTCATATTATCAATGTGACTCTGCTTGATGGTCGTTTTCCCAAAAACTGTGTGACTTGGTCGCCACGGTCGATCTTCGGCCTCTTCCCCACCACTTTCCACATCATAGCTGTCGCTGTCATCAGAATCTTCAGATAAACCTTCGAGAATTTCCTTCGTAATTTTCTCTGTATTAGTCTCTGCCATCGCTATCAGGAACCCTAGATTCTTCTCCTCCTCGAGGCTCAGCTTCGTCTCAGCAGGGATCTTCAGCCTCGTTTCAGCAGGGGTCTTCTTGCCTTCAGACATCTTCGGGAACGCTCAGAAATTCGTCCCGAGGCCGAAGCTTCGAAATCAAAAAGAACAGCAAATCTTAATGAACAAGCGCTAAAAATTTTAGTGGCCCGAAGCAAAAGGCAAGTGTGCGTATCAAATGAGTTCGCGATGTGATCTTATTTATACGCCTAGGGCGCTGAAAGTTAAAAGGCCCCGCTTGTCAGTGAATGTTGCTATTCTAGCAAAGGGAAGGTGTTTTTTCGGACCTTCGGCTCAAGGCCTTCGTCCATATCGCAATCTGAATTTATTATTTACAAATTAATATTGCGAGGGGCTACTGTTGGGGGCCTTCGTCCTCCGAAGGTCCTCAAAAACATGATTTGACAATGTTTTCCAAGTGGATTATATGAACAGGTATTTTCGGATTCAGAATTATGGATATGGAGCACGACCAGGACGAAGCCTGAACCAGACGAAGGTCGAGGGCGGCCGAAGCTGTGCGCAGGGAAGCTTCGGCGCGTTGGCATACGAGAGAACCGACTTAAAGATGAAAAGACTTCGGGGGCCTCGACAGATTTTCATAAACTGTTAACAAATGTAATGGACATGAATGTAATTTTACGTGGGCTGCGTCCCGCGTCTATAAATAGATGAACAGTACTCCCGTACTGTTCACGCTGACTTGGCATTCTGCTTTTGCGTCACACTTGTACTTCATACCTTCTTTCAGGACCGAAGGTACATTTGTAATTTGAAATCATTTCTATTTTTCCATGTTAATAAAATAGAAATGATTTTATGTTGTTTATATTATATTTCGTGCTTTATATAAGTCCTTCGTCATTACTCGTTATAATTACGAAGGTATGTCCCTTATGACCTTCGTCCGAAATTCATTATTCCCGAAGGGGCATAATGTTTCGAAGGACGAAGGACTTTAACATTTAACACTTTTTATGTTGCCTTGTTCTTAACTCTTAGCATTTGAGAACAAGTCCCCAACACCAACAAATTTTGGATCACCCTTTTTGGTGACCTATAAGTTAAGCTACAACTGTTTTAAGTGGAATCTTTGAATCTATCCAAATTTGGACAGCAAAGCCTTTCTTATGTCTTTTGATCTTGATATGCATTGAATTAACCTGATATGTTTATAAATGAAATATAGACAATTTTACTGGCTTTCTAAAAAGTCTAGGAGCACCTGAATTGGATGACTGAGACTCCAATTATGGATTTTTGAAGTGAGTAGTTGAATTCTGTCCAAGTCTGGACAAAATTTACGTTTCGCATTGTTTGGCCTTTCTAAGTGTCAAATCTTGTGGTGATGATAATACCAAGGGTATAGTGGACTTTGTAAGCTTTCCATAAAGTCATAGTTTTCTGTAGAGGTGTTGTATATAAAAGTTGTAGCCAACTTCTTCATCTTACTTGTGTAAACATTTCATGACCATAGGTCTAGTAGTTTGGGAGTTATGATTTTCTCAAGTCTAGTCTTGGAATATGTCCAGATTCTGTACAGATTTTGAAACTGACCTTGTTTGCCCAAGTTAAACTTCGAATCAGTTCTTATAAATTATAAAGAAGTGGTAGTACTTTCCTTAAGCTTTCCAACAAATTTTGGATCACCCTTTTTGGTGACCTATAAGTTAAGCTACAACTGTTTTAAGTGCATTCTTTGAATCCGTCCAAATTTAGACAACAAAGCCTTTCTTATGTCTTTTGATCTTGATATGCATTGAATTAACCTGATATGTTTATAAATGAAATATAGACAATTTTACTGGCTTTCTAAAAAGTCTAGGAGCGCCTAAATTGGATGACTGAGACTCTAATTATGGATTTTTGAAGTGAGTAGTTGAATTCTGTCCAAGTCTGGACAAAATTTACGTTTTGCATTGTTTGGCCTTTCTAAGTGTCAAATCTTGTGGTGATGATAATACCAAGGGTATAGTAGACTCTGTAAGCTTTCCATAAAGTCCTAGTTTACTACTTTTGGATGCATATTTTGTGAGTTATGAGCAAAACAATTAACCGTTGTGCTGTTGTCTAGAAATATGCAAGCATTGAATTGATCTTTTGAAGTTACTCTTGTTTGGATAGATTTGGTTTAGGCTATTGGAGCACAGTATGTATTACATTCATATATATATTCATTGAAGTACTTGCATGTGTCAATGTTGATTTGGTGTCAGGAAAGCTTTGTCCGAGTTATATAGGACCGTCTACTATCTTAGCCCGAGTTGGCAGCTTGGCTTAGCACATGCAATTGTCGGAGTCTATGATCAGAGTACACCATGTATTCCATGTCTCTATGTTGAGAAAGTATTTGTGGAATCCAGATCAATAAATCGAGCTAGAGTCGATTCTCGTGTAGCAAGACCTGACTCTAGAGTGTCGTCTGCTGCGTATCCTAGAATCCTTGGAGCTCGAGGAGCTGATGCGGCAGAAGTACCCCAAACTTTTCGTTATGGGGTGAGTTTTTGTTGTCGCTGATCTTTTCTTGTCGTTCCGATAGAAGCGTTGGAATTCGAGGTCGAATTCTTTTTAAGGGGGGTAGAGTGTGATACCCAATTTTCTGAAAAGAAGTTAAATTTCTTTTTCCCTT
Source organism: Zea luxurians (assembly GCA_029449295.1). Classification (NCBI taxonomy): domain Eukaryota; kingdom Viridiplantae; phylum Streptophyta; class Magnoliopsida; order Poales; family Poaceae; genus Zea; species Zea luxurians. The sequence continues at coordinate 1,239,886 of JAOPSE010000005.1, read as the reverse complement.
TTCTTTCGTGATCTGTGTAGCTGGAGTTTCGGATTTCTTTGTTTTAGGAAGCACTCACTAGTAAAACAGTAGAATTCTTGTGAGACATGTGCTGGGGTTGGGAGCAGAGGTGAGAGCAAGTTGGGTCGTGGATCTCGATCCGGCCCACTAGTCCCTTCCCTTAACCCTAGCCGCCCTACACCCTAATCCCCTTTTTGGTTGCAGCCCCCCCCTTCCCTCTTCCTTGCTTGGCCGCCCCCCTCTCTCCCTCTCCTCCCAAGTGTTTGCAGCCACACCACCTAACCCTAGCCACCCCCCCCCCATCTCCTCCTCTCCAAGGTGCCATTCCTTGCCGCTTGGATCTACGTCGCGTGGTACAAGTCCCCAATTGGTTTTGGTGGAGGGAAGAAGGGAGGAAGGAAAGGGAGAGAATTCAAGGTGATTTTTGTGATTATCTCTTGTTTATTTGTGCTGCAATTCCATCGAATAGATGTTACGTATGTGAATTGGTAGAGGTGCTATCCAGAAATTTAGTGGGTGGGCGAACAGCAGTAGTTCTAGTGATTTCTGGGAATTTTTCGTGGGTAATTAGTGGGGATCAGTGGGAGAATCATGTAGAGCTTTGTCATACCTTTCCAACGAGTACTTATGCACTCGATTCGGAGTTATATTTTAGTAGATATCGCTGTTTGAATCCGGGTATGTTGCTGTCCAAAAAAACATATTTGCAGGTGGGCGAACAACAGTAGTATTGACAGTTTCTGGGAATTTTTCGTGGGTAACTGGTGATAATCAGTATGATAATCATGTAGAGCTTTGTCATACCTTTCCAACGAGTACTTATGCGCTCGATTCGGAGTTATATTTTGGTAGATATCGCTGTTTGAATCTGGGTAGGTTGCGGTCCAAAAACAGATTGCAGGGTTTATCTTGTGGACTATGTTGGGCTAATTAGATGTTGGAATTTAATTGTAAATTGTATACAAAACTATTGGGGAATTTTATGTAGATGCTTTCAGAGTTTTTGATTGATATCACTGCTGTTATAATTTTAAAGTTATGAAATTATAAAGCAGTGCCGCTGCAATTTGGTGCTGATGGGGAGAGTTGTCGCTCGCGACGGGTTGGAATTGTGCGTAGGTGCGGCGTTGTTTATTAGCGTTTGTTATGTGAATTTGTGTACTAAGGTGTGTGTCAAAAACAAGTGGTGGACTTCCGGGTCGTACTTAGTACCATTCCAAATTCCCGGTGAAGGCAAGTAAATACAGTGGTGGTTGCTACTGTTTGGTTTGCATCCTATTCCCTGTCATTGATTATGCATAAGTTTTAAATATGTTAATCATTGAATTCTATGATGAAGTTTATTTGTTCCAAAGTATTAATTCTCAATTGTCTAATTCTGTGGATGATCATGATTTGGTAATGATATATGTGGTTGATTCCCATATTGGATGAAGTTGAAGTATCTTTTTGAATTACGTTATATGAAGTGTTGTAGGCATGTCAAGCACATCGCATCATCCATCTTGCATTCTGAAGTTATGTCGTGATCTTATGGTCCGACCGTACCGGTACATTTTTAGCATCGTACGTTGCCCGAGGAGGGGTACGATGCGGCTTCATATCCTTAGAGGTATGAAGGCAGAAGTCATCCTTGCATTTGCAGACATTTGCACTCATGAGGTATATATGAAGTGTGACATTACTATGTTACTATTGTAGTTTCTACATGCGAGGTGTGGTAACTAGGAGTGTTGTACGTTGTATACGTTCTGCACCTTCGTAATAAGAAGGTTGTGAAATCAAGGGGTGGTAAAACAATGTTCTTATGTGGTTAAACAGTTTGATATTATTTTACTTGCTGAGATGTGTCATCTCACTCTTGCATTACTCAATGCAGGTACTTGATACATGTTGGGAATGAGGGGAGTAGCAGCACGTCCACTTTCACTCTCATAATAACGCCGCCCAGGCGCAACCATGATTTAATTAGAAACTTGTTGTCAAAGGAAGTTTGTTTTTTAGCTAGTCGTGTGCACTGGTTAATTCAGTTCATGTCGTATGTTTAACTTCCCTTTGCTAGCCGATTAATAATACTTAGTATGTTTTTGTCATGATATATGTTTATACACTGTTGCCCCCCCTATGCAATTTTGCAAAGGAGATGCTGCCAAAATTTTATATAGATGTCACAAGTGTAGTTTAGTAGCATTCCGGGGTGTTTGTGGAACCCGGGGTGTTACAGCACCCTTCTACCCGTTGGGTTAACCTTTGATCATGGCCTCAATGACAATTTCATTGGGCACTATAGGTGCTTGTGCTCTCAGACGCAGGAACCTTCGGACATACGCCTGAAGGTACTCTAGAGTGTGCACTGAAACAAAGCCTGAGCAGTGACTGGCTTCGTCTAAAATCCTTGGAAGCTAGTGATTAGCATGTCTTTAAGCTTCTGTCATGATGTGATTGTCCCTGGCTGAAGAGAAGAGTACTAGGTTTGTGCGACACTTTTGACTGCCATGACGAAGGATTTCACCATGACTGCAGTGTTGCCTCCATACGAAGATATAGTTGCCTCATAGCTCATGAGAAACTACTTCAGGTCTGAGTGCCCAACATACATAGGGAGCTAGGGTGGCTTATATGATGGGGGCCATGGGGTAGCTGCAATTCTGCTGCTAGAGGAGAAGCATCATCAAAAGCAAAATTGCCATGATGGAAATCATCATACCATTCGTCATCGTTGTAGGAGTTGTCTTGACAAAGCTCTCCGTGTTGAGGTCATCGGTCTTGGTCATCTTGGTTGAGATGACACATTTCTTCAGCGACCTCATCAATCTTCTTCTAAAGATCGGCAAGACGAAGCATCTTTTCCTTTTTCCTTTGGACCTGTTAATGAATGGCTTCGAGGTCCCTGATTTCTTGGTCCAACTCCTCCTCCTAAGCTGTCGGACTGGTAGCCTTCCTTTTTTGGCTCCTAGCTTCGTGTAGTGTGTCCTGATTGACATCCAGTGGCTACAGTGCAGCTCCTAGCCCTGAAGACTTCTTCGGCGGCATGACGAAGGTCACAGGTTGCCGAAGGTGGTCAAATGAGTTCATCGGAGGTGGGCGCCAATGTTGGTCACTTGTTCTCAAATGCTATGAGTTAAGAACAAGGCACCACAAATATTAATGGTTAAAGACCTTTGTCCTTCGAAGCATTATCTCCATTAGGATATAATGCTCTTCAGACGAAGGTTATGAAGGATAGACCTTCATCATCTCAATATGTAATAATAAAAGCAAGAACATATAATACATATAGAGAACATGAATAATCATATCAAATCATTAGATTATCTATATTCTCATTATATGATCATGAAAAAACATTAATGGTATTGAATTACATTTGTACCTTCAGCCTGACAGAAGGTAAGAATCCAAGAGTGACGTGCGAGTGATTACAGGTCAGCATGAACAGTACGGTGTTACTATTCATCTATTTATAGGCACAGGACGCAGCCTGGGTAAAATTACATCCAAGTCCTTGATATTTACTATTGACTAAAAAATATTCTGTCGAGGACTAAGAAGTCTTTTCCCTTTAAGGTCGGTTTCATTCTTTATCACTGTCTTTGCGCTAAGCCGAAGCTTCATCATCCATAGCTTCGGAACTGATTCATCCTTCTTCCAGACCGCTCCTTCATACCATGTGCACCTTCATCCCAAAGCCGAAGGTTCCTGTAACAATATATTACACTTGGAAAACATGTTAGTCGTGTTTTTGAGGACCTTCGGAAGACGAAGGCCCCCAACAAGACTGGATTGGTAACTGTGGTTATAAGCAAATTCTGTCAAGGAGAGACACTTGTCCCAGTTCTTGTCGTAGTCGATTGCACAAGCTCTTAGCATATCCTCAAGGATCTGATTTACCCTTTCTATCTGACCATCAGTTTGAGGGTGGTAAGCCGAACTTCTTATTAGCTTGGTTCCCAAGGACTCTTGTAATCATTCCCAAAATCTGGCTATGAATTGGGCTCCCCGGTCAAAGACAATTGTCCAGGGTAATCCATGCAAACACACAATTCGGTCAATATACAATTCTACATAATTTTGTGCCTTATCGGTGGTGTGCACTGGAAGAAAATGAGCCACTTTTATTAATCGGTCCAAAATGGCCTAGATTGAATCATGATGTCGAGAGGTGTTGGGCAGACACATAATGAAATCAATGTTGATGTCATCCCATTTCCATGAAGGTATTGATAGGGGTTGCAAGGCACCGGCCGACTTTAGGTGACTTGCCTTTATCCTCTGACATGTATCACACTCGAACACATATGTGGCTATTTCCCTTTTCATCCTTATCCACCAATATAGGGGTTTCGGATCATGGTACATCTTGGTGCTCCCTAGGTGCATGGAGAATTTGGAGAGGTGAGCCTCATCCAAAATTTTCTTCCTGAGTTCCCCATTTTTAGGAACTACCAGTCGGTCTTCGAACCATAATATCCCCTTATTGTCTTGGTGGAAGCACTTATACTTCTCCACTTTCTGGTTAAGATTTTCCTTGATGATTTGCACTCCCTTGTCACTGAGTTGGGCCATAATAATCTGGTCTAACAAGGTTGGTTCGACGGAGATGTAAGTCAAGGTACTAGAAGGAATTACTTCAATCCTCATCTTACTCAACTCGTCACAAAGGGTATTGATGCAAGGATCCATCGTCATGCAATTGCATTGTGACTTCTAACTTAGGGCATCTACTACCACATTGGCCTTCCCAAGGTGGTAATGCACTTCCAAGTCGTAGTCCTTGATCAATTCCAGTCATCTTCTCTGTCTCATGTTGAGGTCGACCTGAGTAAAGATGTACTTGAGGCTCTTGTGATCTGTATAGATGTTGCAACGAGCTCCCATCAAGTAATGCCTCCACATTTTTAAAGCATGAACTACGGCTGCCAACTCTAAGTCATGAGTAGGATAATTTTGCTCATGAGGCCTAAGTGCTCTTGATGCGTAGGCAATGACTCGATTGTCTTGCATCAAAACACAACTCAGTCCAGTGCTAGAGGCATCACAATAAACATCAATGGCTTGTTGTTGTCAGGTTGCGCCAACATAGGTGTTGTGGTCAGATGTTGCCTCAAGGTGTGAAAAGCATCTTCACATTTCTAACCCCACTCAAATTTTGCTCCTTTCTTTAATAGTTCCGTCATGGGCTTAGCAATTCAGGAGAAATCTGGAATGAATCGACGATAATACCTGCCAATCCTAGAAAACTCCAAATCTGACGGACAATGATGGGTGGCTTCCAATTCATCACCTCTTGCACTTTATCTAGATCAATTGCTATTCCTTCTTGAGAGATAGTGTGACCCAAGAATTTAATCTCCTTCATCCAAAAACCACACTTAGACAATTTGGCATAAAGGTGGTGCTTTCTCAGACGTTGGAGTATTATGTGCAAATGTTTGGCGTGCTCCACTTCATTCTTTGAGTACACCAAAATATCGTACGAACTTGTCCAGCTCAGGCATAAAGACTGAATTCATCAGGTACCTAAAGTATGCTGGCGCATTCGTTAGCCCAAATGACATCACCAGATATTCATACAGCTCATATCTGGTTGAGAAGGCCATCTTCGGAATATCACTTGCTCGTATCTTAATTTGGTGATAGCCGGAGCGAAGATCTATTTTGGAAAACACCTTAGCTCCAACCAATTGGTCAAAAAGAACATCAATACGAGGCAAAGGATACTTGTTTTTGATAGTCACCGCGTTGAGTGGGCGGTAATCTATGCATAATCTTAAGTTCTCGTCCTTCTTCTTCACGAACAAGATTGGACATCCCCATGGTGAAGTACTTGGGCAAATAAATCCCTTTTCCAACAATTCTTGTAATTGCTTCTTCAATTTTGCAAGCTCGGCTGGTTGTATTCATTAGGGCCTCTTGGAGATAGGTGTGGTTCCTGGTTGCAATTCTATGGCTAACTCAATGTCCCGATCTGGTGGCATTCCTGGCACCTCGTCCAGAAAGACATCTGCATACTCACATACTACTAGAATCTTCTTCAAGGGTAGCTCTATCATGGAAAAGGCACATGACCGAGTGGTTTCTTGGCTGGGCAGATATAAAGTAAATTTTCCGCATGTCGGGGAATGGACCTCAACGATACGGTTGGCAACTTGTAGCACTACTTGTTGTTGGGTCATCCAATCAGTTCCCAAAATGATATCCACATTATCCATCCCCAAAATGAGGAGGGTGGTTTTGACGATTTTGCTCCCCAGTTGAATATGCACATTTCGATTTAATTGATTGGTCACAATTTTGCCTCCCAACGTTGCTATCATAAAAGGCCCTTTGGTATGGTAGAAAGGCAGTTGACATTTGACACTGAATTTTTGGCTAATGAAGCTTTGTGATGCATCAGACTCAAAGAGAATTAACGCAGGTTGATTAAAAACGGGAAAGGTACCAGTCATGACGGGCACTCCCTCGGGTAGCTCCTCCAGAGTAGTGAAGTTGAGCCTCCCTTGCTTGACTTGCACCTTTTGCTTCCTCCCTTTTTCTTGGTTAGGTGCTAGCATCTGTCTTGGTTGATTCTGTGGGCAATCCTTGGTGTAGTGGCCTGATTTGCCACATGTGAAGCATTTGTTCCTGTTCCTGTTGGTAAAGGTTAAGAACAAGGCAACATAAAAAGTGCTAAATGTTAAAGCCCTTCGTCCTTGAAGACATTATGTCCCTTCGGATATAATGAATTCTGGACGAAGGTCACGAAGGAAAAGACCTTCGTAAGTTCGATAGATGATGAAGAAGAACACATATATGAAAGATGAATAATAATACAAATATTATCCTCAACTTATTTTTATTATCAAATTTGTAATAACAAATTGTAAATGTACCTTTAGATTGATGAAAAGTAAAGGTACAGGCGTGATGCAAAAAGCGAATGCCAAGTCAACGTGAACAGTACAGGAGTATTGTTCATCTATTTATAGGCGCGGGACGCAGCCCGTGCAGAATTACATTAATGCCCTTTACATTTATCAATAACTCTATAGTAATTCTTCGAGGTCTAATTTGGCTTTTCATCTTTAAGTCAGTTCCTCTTTTCTGCCGTCATACCGAAGCTTTTCGGCACATAGCTTCGTGATCATCTTATCCTTCGTCATGATCGCCTTCCGTCCCGCTCAAGCTTCGTCTTGACCAGATACTTGTATACCCGTAACCTGATTCCGAAGATACCTGTTCACATATTTCACTTGGAAAACATTGTCAAATCATGTTTTTGAGGACCTTCGGAAGCCGAAGGCCCTGAACAGTAGCCCCTCGCAATATTAATTTGCTGTAATGATAAATTCATATTGCGACATGGATGAAGGCTTTAAGCCGAAGGTCCGAAAAAACACCTTCCCTTTGCTAGAATAGCAACAGTCATTGACAAGCGGGACCCTCCTGATCTCAACGCACTGGGTGTATAAATAAGAGCTCAACACGATTTTATTTGGCACGCTCTCTTGCCATCTGCTCTTGCTCACCCAACTTTTAGCCTGTGCGCAACAACACGTGCTTGGCTTTTTAAATTTTTAAGCTTCGGTTTCGAGAGCACTTTCTCAGCGTTTGTGAAGATGTCTGAAGATAAGAGAACTGTTGCTGAATTGAAGCTGAGCCTTTCTGAGGAGATGCATCTCGGCTTTCTTCAGTCAATAGCAAAGACCAATATGGAGAAGATCACTAGGGAAACCTTGTAGGGTTTATCTGAAGATACTGGTGACAGTAACAGTTATGATGTAGAAAGTGGGGGTGAAGACTCCGAAGATCGACCGTGGCGACCAAGTCACACAGTCTTCGGTAAATCGAGCATTAAGCAGAGTCATCTTGATACCATGAAGGGAAGGTATTTTCGAGACATGTCTATTGTGAGGGCAGATGATGGGGAGAAAACTGTGCCTACTCCCGAAGAGAATGAAGTCGTAATTTTCCGAAGCTTCTTGAAGGCTGGACTGCGATTTCCTTTGAGCAATTTTGTTGTGGAAGTACTGAAGGTATTTGAAGTCTACCTTCACCAACTTACTCCCGAATCAATCATAAGAATGGGCATCTTCGTCTGGGCCATGAAGAGCCAAGGTTTAGAACCAAATGCAAAAAGTTTTTGCAATATACATGAGTTATTGTACGAGACGAAACCTTGGGGTAAAGAGCAGTATCACAACAATTTTGGCTGCTACAGCTTCGGCGCCCGATCTGGGTCAAGTTGTCCCGTGCCAACCTTTCGGAAAAGATGGCTCGGCAACTGGATGACAAAATGGTTTTATGTGAAGAATGATTTAAAAATTTGGGAAGATATTAAAGGTATCATTATGCTGCCCTGTTTGGCAACGCTTCGGCCTGCGGAGGCCGAAGGTGGAGATGGATGAAATAGCCGAAGAATGCCAAAGAGCCTTCGACGCACTGTGCTCTTTTATTGGGACAAGGGATTTAATGCAAGAACACATTGCCTTTAGAGTATGGCCACATGCAGATAACTGGGAAATGCCGAAGGAAACCGTTAAGGAACCTGACGAAGGTGGACTAGTCAGGCTAAAATACACATTCAAGTACGGAGATAAGTTCGTTGAGCCAGATGATGACTGGCTAAAAAGCATTGAGACTGTAAGTGATGAATTGCTTGGGGTATACTCAAAGGCCGAAGATACTGCATTATCAGCGGCCTTCGGAGGCCGAAAGAAGAAGAGGCTCAACCGAGTATTTGACGCAATTGGGTTTGTCTACCCCGACTACCGTTATCCAGCGCGGGGTCAAAAACGAAAGAATACATCTTCTGCGAAGGAAACTGCTTCAGCCACTCCTAGCGAGCCGGCGCCGAAGAGGAAAAGGGTAAAGGTTCTCACACACCGGCCACGTTATATTGAACCGGCCATAGTGCCTGAGTTCGTCGGTGAGACCTCTTCGGCCACCGAAGCTAAAGAATCAACTCCGCTGCCAAAAATCGAAGAGCTGGTCGAAGTGCCAGCAACAGAAAAGATAGAGGAACCGAGGACTGAAGAAACAAAAACATCATAAGTTTTAAGTCCTTCAGCAAAAAGTGAGGCAATAAAAAGCCAAAAGGGTCCAACAGTGACCCCGAAAAGAAAAAGGATGGTTAATATGCTGGATGTTTTGGAGACAATTAAATCTTCAAGCATAACTCCGAAGAAAACTGTTGAAACTTCTGAAGTGCCTACTGAAGCCTTTGTTGCTGAAGCATCAAAGCAACAATCTGAAACTGAAGCTGGGCCTTCAGAGCCCACCAAGGTAAAACCCTTGGAAGCCGAAGAAACAAAAATGACAGAGCCAACTTTGGTTGAAGAAACTGACACTGCTGCCCCTGAAGCATCCTCCAAAGCCCTCGATTATATTGTACGACATGCTTCGGGAAAAAGATTATCTGAAGAAGAGATTTTTGAAGCTAATCACTATGCCCGAGAATTGAAGTATCCAAAGGGGGCCTTAGTATTCAATGGCACAGACGAAGATGACTTCTTATACTGTCTTCCAGACAACAAAGAATTATCTGTCTGCCGGGAGATGGCTAGAAGTATGGGGTTCCCGAAGCTTGAAGCTGGCCTCTGCGCTATGACAAAGGACGATCTTGCAGATAGCCTTGCATATAATAGTCTGAAGGTATGAAAATTGCATATTTTGAAATTTATAATTTTTGAATTATTCTTTTATTCTTATACTAATTCTTTTCATATAGGGTTTAATACTTAGCAACGCTTTGAGAGCGCAAAAGAATGCTGAAGACGAGAGCTATAATATTGCTTTTAACAACCTACGGACAGAGGTTATTAAGCTAAGAAACGAAGCTTTGGAAAAAGATAAAATTCTGCTTACATTGGTGGATAAGATAAAGGAAGACAAAGCTGCTTCTAAAGCTCAAGCTGAGGCTCAGAAGCGCGAAATTGAAGATCTTCGGAAACAGTTAGCCAGAGCTAAAGAAGAGCGCATACTTGAAGAGACGAAACGAGAACTCAGCGATCAGTGGGCAAATGATTTAGAAGGAAACGTTGAAGAGCTTCGAGCATCCAAGAAAAGGTGCTATGATAAATCTATAGAATGCGCTAAGAAAATAAAAACTAGCTTCGCCAGCGTTGGCGCATTCTCGAGCGAGGAAAACTTTACAAGGGGCAACCCCGAAGGCCCGATTGAATGGATCAGTCACGAAGCTGAGGCCTTTGAGGAAATTTTAAATAGCCGCGGAGACATTTGTGCTTTTACGGGTGCCAGGGGGATTGCTACTATTTTGGAGAGGAAAGGCTGCGAGCATGTGAAATCTTTAGCACAATCCGAAACTGCCTTATCCTCCGAAGATATAAAAGACCCCTCGGCCGAAGCAAGCCTGGTTGGTGGAAAATTTTTCACCGACATCTGGGACAATGGCAGCCGGGAAATGGCCCAAGAAATTATTCAGAAAAGCGAAAAAGGCATTCATGATGCTAGAAAGGTAGCAGAGGCTGCTGAGAAAAGCGCAGAGCCCGAAGGGCAAATAGGTATTAATTAGTGGTTTTTGACTCTTCGTTGTAATTTTTTGATTTCGAACTTGTTCATGGTTTGTAATAGTAATATATTCATATCTTCTCTTCCCTCAGAACCTGCTGAGCTATCTCCGGGCCCCCACATGAAGGGGGATGACGAAATTAGACAAATGGTCGAAGCCATAATGGATAAAGTTGTTGACCAGCTTCTAAACGAAGCTGCAGAAGTAGTCTTAAGGGAAGATTAGATGCTGCTGTAAAAACATTTAGATTGTAATACTTGTTGAGAATCATGTGTAATATTGTGTAACTTTGGATGTAATATATTAGCTGTTTATAATTCTATTCTTTACGATGCATGAAACATTTGATACATACCGTTTTTGAGTCTTTGACGAAAAAACACCTTCCCTTCTTTTCATGCTTCGTAAATAATATTCGTGTTCTCATAAAATCAGTAACCAATCCTCGTAAAATCAATAATCAATAGATCTTTCCATTTCAGAGTTTTGACGAAGATATAACTCTCCAATGGCTATTATTTGTGCCGTGTCACTATTTCTTCAAAACGATCTTCGAATAACAATTTTGAGACCCCCCTTCTTGTGTTGTTGATGCACTATGATGTAATGATGTTATGATATGCAAATGATGTAATGATGTGATGTTATGCAAAAATGATATTTGCCGAAGGTCGACATCTATTTTTCACTGTAAGCCTCCCTTAGGAGCTTCTTCGCCTTTTACTTCAGCGGAATCAGCGTTTATTTTTCGCTGTAAGCCTCCCTTATGAGCTTCTTCGCCTTTTACTTTCAGCGGAATCAGCGTTTATTTTTCGCTGTAAGCCTCCCATAGGAGCTTCTTCGCCTTTTACTTTCAGCGGAATCAGCGTTTATTTTTTGCTGTAAGCCTCCCTTAGGAGCTTCTTCGCCTTTTACTTTCAGCGGAATCAGCATTTATTTTTCGCTGTAAGCTCTCATTCCCTTCGGAACGACTTTTGAGCAAAAAACTTACACTGCGCTCCCTTAGGAACGACTTTTTATTGTTTCGAAGAAATTGCACTGCGTTCCTTAGAACAAATTTTTGATAATTCGAAGGTCCTCCGTGCCACCATAAATTCTTAAGCTTCGGCAACTCAAGCCTATAGAGAAGATATATTTTTATTATGGTAAAAAGCGAAACTGTTACAAGAGATTGAAAAACGATAAAAGACACTTAAACTTCCCATAATTGTTCCTTACTAAAAAGAAAGTAATATTGAATGCGAAAATGCGAAAAGCTGCTGTCGAGGTAGGATATTTGTCAGTAAATGTGCTTCGACTCTGGCACAGTGTTGTTGACTGTGTGAGCTTCGGACTCCTCTCTGAAGTCCCGCTGAAGGTGAGTATGCTGACTCACTTCTGGCTGCTGACCTCGTTGTGTTGGTGGTGGCGGTGGAGGCTGTTGCCAAGATGCTTGGGGTTGGCTTGCCGAAGCAACAGAAGCTGCAGGGTGATTGCCTACATATTCTGGAATGTAAGGCGAATGGTACGAAGCAGTATGCATGACCTGCTTCGGCTGACTCTGTTGTGCTGCAGCTTCTGCTATCTCCTTTTGCTTCTGGATGGTAACATGGCACATCCTGGTGGTATGGCCCTTGTCTTCACCACAGAATAGGCAGTAAATTTTTCTTGGCTGATCCCCAAATCTTCCCCCGAAGCCCCTGGCGCCTCTGCCCCTTGGCGCTGGCGGCCAGAAAGAGCTTTGTTGCTGCCCCAAAGCTTGCGAGGAGTATTGTGGCCTTTGTTGTTGACTCCCTCTATCATCAGTTTGAGTAGAATTATGAATTGACCTGACGTGCCTCGGATGGAATCTTCCTCCAAAGCCCCTGGTCATTTCAGAGAACCTGAATGCTTCCTCCCTTCTTTGGCGAGAGTCATTGTCAGCTCGAATATACTCGTCCATCTTCTGGAGCAGCTTCTCCAAAGTTTGGGGAGGCTTCCTGGCAAAGTATTGAGCTGAAGGTCCCGGTCGAAGTCCCTTAATCATGGCCTCAATGACAATTTCATTGGGCACTGTTGGTGCCTGTGCCCTCAGACGCAGGAACCTTCGGACATACACCTGAAGGTATTCTTCGTGGTCCTGGGTGCACTGGAATAAGGCTTGAGCAGTGACCGGCTTTGTCTGAAACCCTTGGAAGCTGGTTATCAACATGTCCTTTAGCTTCTGCCATGAAGTGATTGTTCCTCGCCGAAGAGAAGAGTACCAGGTTTGTGCAACACTCTTGACAGCCATGACGAAGGACTTTGCCATGACTGCAGTATTGCCACCATACAAAGATATTGTTACTTCATAGCTCATCAAGAATTGCTTTGGGTCTGAATGACCGTTGTACATGGGGAGCTGGGGGGCTTGTAAGACTGGGGCCATGGTGTAGCCTGCAGTTCTGTTGACAGAATTGTTGTTGCTGCTGCTGTTGTCGCTGGGCTGATTATTCCTTGGAGTGGGAGCGGGGAAACGGTTGGGTGCTTACTGCTGCTAAGGCGGCCTGATGACCCATCTCCCTGCTTGCTGTTGGGATCCCCTGCTTTGATTGTTGGAGACAATCTGGAACCTTTGAGGTGGAGCTGAGGACCCGATCATTGGTGCCTTCCTCTTCTTCTCTGCCCGGTGGGCTAAGATGCAGTCCTCTTGTGAAATGGCAAGATTGACCAGTTCATTGTAGCTGTCGGCATGAACAGTGTTGAGGTGCTCACGGAGCTTGGTGTTGAGCCCTCTTCAGAAGCGGTCTCTCTTTTTCTCATCAGAGTCTACATGATAACCTGCATATTGGCACAGATCATTGAAAGCCTGGGCATATTGCAGCACGGTGCAGGTCCCCTGAGTCAGTGCCAAGAACTCATTAAGCTTGCGATCCAATATCCCTGCGGGGGATGTGGTGTCCTCTGAAAGCAGTCTTGAATTCCTCCCACATCACCATGCCCGGTCGGCGGGCAACATGGCGAGAAAGTGGTCCCACCATGTCCTTGCAAGTCCCCGGAGCTGCTGTGCGGTGAAGCGAGTTTTTGCGGCGTCAGGACAAGCTCCTGTGAGAAGTGGAAACTTAGACTCCATGACCTTGAGCCACACATCGGCGTCTAGCAGGTCTTCCGCCTTGGTGAGCAGCGGCAGTTGGGTGCTCAAGAACTCCTAATATGTATCTGCAACCGGTGGGCGTTGCTGCTACCCTCCACCAAAGTGCTGAGGGTAGGGCTAGCGATGCACTAGCTACCGCAAGATCTTATTCTACTAAGTCATTAGTTCCTGCATTGTTGGAGCTGGGGGAGGTGGTGGGGGAACCTGCTCGTTTTGTTCGCGACGAGGTCTAGCTACCATATGAAAACAGAAATTCTGTCGTTGTTACCTCGATTCAAGGTTCCAAGAAGTGACTTTATATCATGAGAAGAAAAATGACACAAAATTATATCAAACCAAACGAGGATAACCATTCATTCATTGCATTGTTCATACAGGTTTTCTGGGTTACATCATATTAGGAGATCCACCCTAAAGCCTAGTCCAAAAGTTGGTACCAAAAGCTAAGCTTACTTGGTCTTCTCTTTCTCCTAACATGTTTAATTCTAACCCGTCTAACCCTTATTGGTAGAGGCAACACTGGCCGCAGGTGTAGGGGACACTCCGGAGTAGGCCGTGTTTGGACTGGAAGCTGGCTCTATTTCCTCGGGATCCTCCTCCTCCTCATTGTCTGCCTCATTAGCGTTCATTTCTTGGTGATGCATTTCTAGGTGAGCCTTGGCCTCCGCAAGCTCCTCTTGCACATCATGGAGCTAGTTTTCTAGGATCTCAATGGTGTTGTCCCGGGTTTCCACCTACTGCTCCAATGCTTGGATGCGGTTGCTCATCTGTTCCACCTATAGATCCTTCTCCACCAATTCTAAAGAAAGGTCAACCACGAAGTCCTCCCTATCGTCGAGGGTGATCTTTGCAGTTTGAGCGAGCCCAGTGAGGTGTGTCATGGCGTCGCTTTGCAAGGCCTACAGGTGGTACAGTGCACTCATGCACTGGACAGTGATTCTCCCAACCTGGTCGGGATGCATGGCCCACACATCCTTTACGTGGCTCACTCTTGTACACCATATCGGGTCATCCCTCTTCTCGGCGGGGAAGAGTCCAAGTGGGTGCATCATCATCTCCAGTGGATGGTATCCGTAGAAGGTCGTCAAAGCTTTTAGTGTTGCGACCTCAGTGGTGTCGTCCGCCCTGAACCCTATAGTTTCGGAATCAAGTCAACGCCACCCAGGCTGCAGAGGGTAAGACTCCAGGGTTAGCCAAACCCTACAATGTGGCACCTGATGCTCCTCGTACAACTTCACCATGTACAGAGGGGGTGTGGGGTATCCAGCGGAGTAGAGCACCTCGCACAAGATAGAGGGAAAGCCTTCTCGAGAAAGGTAGTCAAAGCTGAAGCGGGTGTCTCCTCCATCAGTGGGGGTGGTGAAGTCATCTGTGAAAGAGGGGTAAGTGTAAGTGCTAAGGTCGTGGTAAGAAGATAAGCATGCTTAAGTCAAAGGAGGTTAGTCAACTCATTTTCCTGCTACTCATTCTTAACTAATGTTGTTAGGGGTCATGATTCAATGCATTTTCTTCAACATTTAATTATTCATGTTCTACAATACATGCACGCTTGAATGAATGTTCTCTCATCAATCATAGGGGTGCTCCTAGTGTCGGCCTCTATGGCCTACTTATATAGCCACCTATCTACACAACTATTCTTAAAGCCTTTCATCCTAGGTCTAGTGTTCTAGTCCTGACATCTATCCAACATTGGTTTCTAAGCAAGTTTTACTTTTGAAAGTTGGTATTCATTACCTATTGACTTCTCTGAAGTGGTACTCGCTCTGATACCAGCTATGGTAGAACCGCCCAGATTATTCCAGCTTAAGTGCCCTAGTCGCACCTTAAAGGCAGCAACACACTTAAATCGGAATAACCCATGAGTTCTTTGGATCTCGTCCGATAGAGCCACTTACCAAGGATCGAGTACCATTAGCTCACACGATGGTGAGACTTAGAGAGAATACAATAAACATGAAACCACAAATTAAAGTACTTGAGTTATTACATAAATTGGAGTTTGATAAAAGATAACAAGTTCTTAACAGTGCAGCGGATAATAGATAACGTCGGTGCTGAGGAATAGGGCAAGGCCTAGCCCACTACTCCTCCTGGTCCTCTCCTACCAAGGCGGCATCCCACTCAACCGTCCAACCCGATGGCAGGGTGGATGTCCAAGTCACACCATCAACCATGTCTTGCAGTGTACCTATAAAAATTATGCCACAAGCAAGGTTGAGCATACTAATACTCAGCTAGACTTACCCGGTGTGAGGAGTCCACTCTCTACCTCTAGACCATGAAGCTGTTTGGCTGAGGGGGATTTGGTTTGCCAAAAGCACTAGCTGAGTCTAAAAATAGTTTTAGCTTTTCCAGTTCTAGCATATTTATTTAAGCTAGGTTGCTCTTTTCTAAGCATACATGGTAACAATCATTTAGTGCAATCAACATGTTTTCTCAAGAAACCTCATTTCACTTTTTACTCAATGCAGTACAAGGGGACAAGCAGTCTCATTAGCTGCGAGAAGCAGACGATTTGAATCGGGTTTTAACCTTGCAAGGTAAACCTAAACACACGACATGTAGGGGCACTTCGTCCCCACACGCATCATCCTTCCCCATCGATTCCTAGGCAACAGAACATGACTCACGGCCTTGGCGTACAATGCTCCAATTGTCCCCGGCCGCCACCGTGCAACGGCTGCACTTGTACCCACCATAGCTAGCATGGGAGACTCCGTCTCACGTCGAGTGAGGAGTAAAGTCTACGGGCAGGTTCAATCGGGTACTAGGCTTATCGGTTACCATATTTCCCAACATGTGTCTAGTACGTTCAAACGCTTGACTCAGGTATCCGCATATTAATCCTTAATTCCATTCATGTCTCATAGACAAGGCATCCACCTTGGATCCAAGTGCATAGACCATTTTAGACCCCGTTATCAAGATGAATACAATCAATCCGTGACCTCGCACGAGTGCTAGAAAAATCACTCGACTTCTACCGAGATCCCTAATTAGCAAAGCAGCTACTTGACCTAGCATACTTGTAACCATTTCAAAGGAATCCTGAATTCATGCAACTAGGGTTTCAAGCAATTCCTACACTTAAGTGCACGGTACAAGCCTACAAACATTAAGTGCAGTAAAATAGCATATATAACGGTTATGCACAAAACCGGGGCTTGCCTTCAAATGCGGGTGCAGCGGGAGGTTCTTCGATGACAAGTTCGGGAGCTGGTTCCCGAGCTTCTTCTTGCTGTGCTTCTGTATCTCGGATCAAGACGTACTCTCCGTCTACGAGATTACAATCTAATGAATGCAAATGCATGAGTATGAACGCAACATATTTATATTCATTTGTACATGTCCAAAGTGCGTACTAGGATTCAAGGATTTCTTTGCCCTTTTAATTCTTAAGGTCTTTTATAGGGAGGTTGAACTACGCTTCTGATTTAGAAATTTCCAAAAATCCTATAAAAATTACAGTAGGTTCTTATTGACTTACACAAGTCTATGTCAAAATTTGAGGCCTAAAATTGGAGTGGTTATCTCTGTACAAAAATAATAAAATGTAGGGCAAAGGGGCACTTTAAACTACAACCCTTGTGTAGAAGAGGCTTCTGCCCTATAACTTATTTTTATTGGTGTTTATGGGTAATATTATGCTCCTATGCCAAGTTGCAGCCAAGGATACCTAATGGTTAATTAATGGTGATTTTCTAAAGTTAGGGGGTTTAGTGGTGCTTTCTACTACCACTCTATTTGAAAAATGACAAACAATATATTTCCCAATTTTTCTAGTTTCTTCTTTGTGCAAGAGCAATCATTCCTAATGTTGGTTATTTTTACTTATAGGGGATGGGTTGTATGATTTCTTAGAATATATAATCTTTCTCATGGGGCAGGGGGTGGGGTGTATTCCACTGTATAACTACCTTATCTTTATATTTTTCCCTTATAGCACACATCACAAGTACTTAGGGAAAAATAAGGTTGCTTACTGTTTCCTACTTTTGGTCTCTCTTTTTATTTTTTTAAGTATTGGCAAAATCATAGCTTTATTTGTTTAACCCACTTACTATGATATTCAAGGGTGGTTACTATTTTTGTAGTGGTACAATAGTGGTCAAGGGCCTACTAAATTTTTCTTAACACTATTGCATATCTCCTATTATTTTTAATCATTATCTTACTTAAATACTTGTTGGAGACTTGTTCTCAAATGTTATGAATTAAGAACAAGGCAACACAAAAAAGAGGTTAATGGTTAAATTCCTTCGTCCTTCGAAGCATTATTTCCCTTAGGATATAACGATCTTCGGACGAAGGTCATGAAGGACGTACCTTCATCATCACAGTACATATTGATGAAAGACAAAGCATATGGAACATGAGAAATAACATGAATAATTATATGACATTATTTATATATCTTTATTATACTGTCATGAATGAATAAGAACAATATTGAATTACATTCGTACCTTCGGCTTGACAGAAGGCAAAAGTACAAGCATGACGCACGAGAGAGTACAAGTCATTGTGAATAGTGCGGGGGTACTGTTCATCTATTTATAGGCACAGGACGTAGCTCGGTCAAAATTACATTTATGCCCTTTACAACTAATTACAATCATGACACAAATTATCATGGGTCGATCTGTCTTTTCATCTTTAAGTCGGTGCAACCCTTCGTCTCAAGGCGTGTCATTATGCCGAAGCTCCTTGGAAGGTAGCTTCGGCGTTACTTCTGTGTTGATCTTCCGAAGGTGTTTCTTCTTTCAGGACCTTCGGCGACGAAGCAGACCCCCAACAGTAGCCCCTTCGCGGTGCTAGATCGTTTTTCGTAACGAGCTTGATCCGTGAAAAAAATCTCCAAGGCTTCGGTATGCCGAAGGTCCGAAAAACACCTTCCCTGAGCTCGTTGCCGAGAAACGATTAAAATATTCCGAGTGCGAGGTGGCCCACCATGCGGCAGATACACGCCTCGCACCTCCCACGCGCCGAGTGGTCCACTGTTCAGTGGGTGCGGGTAACTGTTCAGCGGGTGCGGGTAGCTTGACGATTCACCTTCACACCTGCAGCACTATATAAACATACGGGTAGATGTGAAGTTACCACAACATTCATTGCCATTGCACTGTTGTGCTGCTGAAAAATTTAACCATAGCCGAAGCTTTTTCATCGCATTCTCGAGCAAAGCATCATTTTGATTTAGCTTCGGCATAAGAGGAAGCTTCGTCAAAACTGTAAAAATCATCAACTTTGTAAGAACTACAAGAAATTCAACATCAGATGGCCAGAGTACGTTCAACTGCGAGGGTGACCCGTGACGGGGAGGAGGTCGAAGCCACCGAGACTACCCTGATCTCCGAAGTGATGAGATAATCGGGATTGGTTGTGACGGATGGAGCTACTGACGAAGGTGCACCTACTGCCGAAGCTGAACAGGCTGACATCAAAGAAGAAGATGTTGATGAAGAAGAGGAAGACTATAACACTCTCATCCTAGCAAAACCCAGCCACTTGGACTTTGGAAAATATACTGTGTCTGAGGCTGATGTACCCATGATGGTGAAGCTGGGTTACTTCGGGGAGACTGAGAAGAAGCTTATTCGCTTTGCCAGAGAAGAAATCACTCCAGAGCCCAAAAAAGATGAAGTGGTGGTTTTCAAGAGCTTTTTTAGAGCGGGATTGCGGTTTCCCTTGAACGAGATGATTGGGGAAGTTTTGGATAATTATGAAGTATATCTTCATCAGCTGACCCCTAACGCTATCGTTAGACTCAGTGTCTTCATCTGGCCCTTCGAAGCCAAGGAATGGACCCAAATGCTGAAGCTTTCTGTCGAGTGCATGAGCTACATTACCAGACAAAGGCCAGAGAAGACGGGTTACATGAGAATTTTGGCTGTTACAACTTCGTGTATCGCAAGGATATGAAGGCCCCGGTGCTCAGCTATCGCACCAAGTGGCCAACTGGCTGCAAAAGTGAATGGTTCTATGTCAAGGCTGATGAGAAAAAGAGGGAGAAGTTAAAGACGATGGTCCTGAGTCCATTGAGTTTAAGCTTCGGACAGACTAGGCCCTTGTGTCGCATGACGTTGGGGTCACCCTGTCAACAAGCTGTAGCAGAATTCAGGGTTGTGGTTGAACATATCAACACTAGAGATCTAGTGCAAGAATACCTAGCCAACGGGGTATTTCCGACGTTGAGTGAATGGAGCATGCCGAAGCTGAAGGGAACAAAGAAAAAGAATGAACTTGTTCGGCTGCCATATCGCTTCAAATTTGAGAAACAATTCAAAGAGCCCTGCCAAGAGTGGCTGGAAATGATTGAGGCTATGTGCAACGAAATTTTGGGTAATTATACTAAAAAAGAAGATCAACTGATGACTACAGCCTTGGCACCCAACCAAAACAAAGGTTGAATCGGGTAATGGATGCCTTAAACTGATGACTGCAGCCTTCGGCACCCGACCTCAGTGTCAAAAATAACACCAGCTACCGAAGTTGCTGCTTCTGTCGAAGCTGCTCCTGCCGAAGCTCCGACTGCCGAAGCTACCAATCTGGAGAGCACATTCTTTGATACTGATAAAATGCTCTTGGGGATGGCTGCGGAAGAAGCTGCTGCAGCTACCGAACAAACCCTGGCCACCGTGCCTGAAAAGGGAAGGAAATCGCCAAAGATATTTCGGAGGAAAAAGGCTTCAATTTTCAAAATATAATTAGTCAAGAATTATCAAAAGCTGAGAAAGAGGAGCTGCAGGAGTATGCTATATCCTGTGGCTACCAACCAGGAGCGATGCTCTTTGGCAGAATTAACGAAGAAGCCTTAGGATGTATTGAGATCAAACTGGAGCAAAGATTATCAGCACTCTATCGAAGAGTGTTGGTTTTCCGAAGCTTGAAGCTGACATCAGTCGCTACCGACGACAGCATATCGTCGGCAGTTTATTCTATTCCAATTTCAAGGTAAAATTTTTCCCTCAGCTTTTTATTATTTTACGATGAAGGTGATTTCTGATGAAGGTTGTTTTGCATAGAGTATGCTACTAAGTAAAGCCTTGAGGATGCAACAGGACCTCGAAGATAAGAAAAATGAGGTTATAATTGAAGGCTTGGAAAGTAAAATCAAAGATCATGAAGCTGCTCTTGAGAAGAAAGATTTTGTTCTTCAAACAATGGAGGGTTCATTGGCAGAAGCCCAAACTGAAATTGCCAGGTTAAACAGTAAACTCCTCTTGAAGTCAGAAAGCTTCGAGCAAGAAAAGAAGAATTTTGATACGAAGCTTGAAACCGAAGTCGAAAAGAGTTCGAATTTGCAAAAATCCTTGAAAAAGCTTCACGACAAATGCTTAGACTTTGGCAACTGGTGCAAGCAACGGTTGAAGCAGGTCTTCAATTCAGTTGGAGCAAGTTCTGAAAAATTTGAACCTTCGGTTGAAGACTTGTCAAGCACCTTCGAACATATTGAAGGCGAAGTTGATGCACTTGACAAAGTTATAGCTGGGCACAGTGACTTCTGTGCCCTGCTAGTTTCTCGCGACACAGCTGTTGCTTTCGTGAAGACTGGTTGCATGCATGGGAAGATCGTAAACAGGACAAACTTTAGCCTATCACCAGCGGATTTAACTGACATCCCTAGCCTAGCCCGGAGCATTGGAAATAGATTTATAACACAAATCTGGATGAAGGGAGGGCGAGACTTAGCTGGTGACAAAGCTCAAAGTCATCTCAAGCCGGTATGAAACTCGTACTTGTTGCTTACCTTCTCCTGAAATTTGTATTTACCTTATACCGCTTTGTTATGTATAGGATGACGAAACCAAAGATCAATGATCTGAAGCTTGACGTATACTGATGAAGCTGCTGCAAAAAGCTCTAGAGAAATCTTGAATTAACTTTATAAAAGATATTGTAATTTAGGAACCAAACACTGCTCTATAAATTTGTCCATACCTTGTAATATATTATTACCTTTCCATCCATGTATGAACTGCTTTGATGTGGACGAAACTTGTATTTTTTGAGCCGAAGGCGAAAAACACCTTCCCTTCTTTTCGTACACAATGAAGCATATCTTTGCTTTTTTGTACTCATCGAAGCTTTGTCATCAGAGCCGAAGCATCTGTTTTTATTCTATGTTATGATGATGATGATCCTATGAATGTCTAAATGAATGTGTATGAATGCAATGAATGATGTGATGTAACGTGCAAATGAATGTCCAAACACACGCTTCCGAAGCCATACCTAGACTCTGCATCCCCTTAGGAACGACTTTGGAGTCTTCTTCACCGTTTATTTTTCGGTATTCACCGTTTATTTTTTGGTGTAAGTTCTGCATCCCCTTAGGAACGACTTTTGAACTTCTTCGCCTTCTATTTCGGTGGTATAAGTTCGGCATCCCCTTAGGAACGTCTTTTGAACTTCTTCGCCTTATATTTCGGCGGTATTTGGCTCTGCATCCCCTTAGAAACGATTTTTTGTAGCTTCGTCGTGCTCTGCATCCACTTAGGGATGACTTTTGAGCTTCTCCCTGCTTTTTTTTCTTTTTTTTCTGCACTCGATGGTGCCTGCTCAGATTTTACATTTTACATTCTTTTGGGGGATTTGCTCTCGTGGAGCTAAATAAGAAAGAAAAAACTACAAGCTATGGCCCCATTAAAAACCTTTGTCCCCCTTTGGAAAGGAAAAGGGTGCCATAAGAAAAAATGAAAAAAGTTTACATCAAATTACACATAATATCATCGAAGCTCATCCGCATTTCAAGATCTAGGAATGTCGTTGTCGTCTGTATCCTTCAATCTGTAAGAACCGGGCCTCGACGAAGATACCTCCAAAAAGGGTCCTTCCCACTTCAGCTGCAGTTTGCCTACTGTGTCTGGATTAGCCACTCTTCGAAGCACCAAATGCCCTAGTTTAATATTTTTCAACCGAACTTTTCTGTCATGCCATTTTATTGTTTCGGCTTGGTATTTATTGATATTCTCCACAGCCTGAAGTCTGGTTCCTTCTATAGTATCTTTTGCTACGTGATAATCAGCTTCGTCTTCTGCTGAAGCTGCTGTTCTTATTGACCCTGCTTTAGCTTCTTCTGGAGTTATGGCTTCGTCACCAAATAATAATTTGAACGGTGTAAAACCTGTTGATCCTGATATAGTTGTATTGTGGCTCCACACCGCTTTAATCAACTCATCTGGCCACTTTCCTCTGGGCTGATTGAAGATTAGCTTCATTATTCCCGTCATTATAATGCCATTTGCTCTTTCGACCAGCCCGTTTGACTCGGGATGCCTAACTGATGCAAAATGAATCTTCGTGCCAATCTGATCACAGAAATCTTTGAAAGTTTTGGTATCAAACTATGTTCCATTGTCCACAGTTATAGCCTTCGGCACGCCAAAGCGACAAACAATATTTTGCCAAAAGAATTTCTGGACTGTAACCGAAGTTATTGTAGCTAAAGGCTTCGCTTCAATCCACTTAGAAAAATATTCTACAGCTACCACAACATATCTCAAATTGCCTTGCGCTGGTGGAAGTGGGCCTAACAAATCCGGGCCCATCTTTGCAACGGCCAGGTGGGCTGTATTAGCTGAGTGAGAGATGAAGGTTGTTTCTGGTCTCTTGCACATTTTTGACAATTTTCACATTTTTGAACTAGCTCTGCTGCATCCGAAGTTGCCTTCGGCCAGTAAAAGCTTTGCCTAAACACTTTTCCCAGCAAGGGCCAAGACCCAATATGAGATCCACACAGACCTGCATGTATCTCCTTCATTAATTCAATATCTTCAGCTCTTGATAAACACTTGAGGAGTGGAGAACAGACTCTATGTTTATATAATTCCCCTTCTATTATTACATACGGTCTTGTCGTTGCTTCCATTCTCTTATTATAAGCTTTGTCATCCGAAAGACAATTACCTTGGAGGAAAGATATAATTTCAGTCCTCCAATCTTTACTATACACTGGAGAAATAGCAAGCACTGCTCTCTCCATGAGTTCAACCGAAGGTGCCTTTATTGTTTCAAAAAATACTTCCGAAGGTAGAGGGAGCCCCTGAGCCGCTGATTTGGCTAGCAGATCTGCATGCTCATTTTCACCTCTTCGAATATTCTTGACAGAAAAACCTTTGAAAGAAGCCTCCAACCTTCGAACTGTATCCAGATATTTTTCAAGCTTCGAGTCTCTTGCCTTGCTACTTTTGTCTACATGGCCAGCAATGACTTGAGAATCAATTTTCAGGATGGCTCTTCTTATTCCCATTGCCCTTAACTTCCGAAGCCCCAACAGAAGTGCTTCATATTCAGCAATATTATTTGTACAGCTAAAGTCAAGCTTGGCTACATAACATGTTCTGACTTTCAAAGGTGCTACTAGGACAGCAGTCGCTCCTGCACCGAAGGTTCCCCAAGAACCATCGCAGAACACTGTCCAAGCTTCGGCGTCTTTGTTTATTTCTTCTTCCTGAGCCCCTGGTGTCCAATCAGCGTTGAAGTCTGCTAACGCCTAGGACTGAATTGAAGATCTATGCACATAGTCAATAGCAAATTCATTAAGCTCCGTAGCCCATTTTCCAATCCTTCCAGTAGCTTCTCTGTTCCTCATTATGTCCTTCAGAGGCTGTGATGAAGGAACAATTATGTGATATGCTTGAAAATAATGCCGAAGCTTCCTGGAGGCTATTAACATGGCATATAACATCTTCTCCAATTCTGTATAATTTTTCTTTGATAGACTTAAAACTTCGAAGACGAAATACACTGGAGCTTGCTTTTTGACTTGGCCATCTAGCTTCTCCTGTACAAGCGCCACACTCACTACAGAGTGCGAAGCCACCACATATAAGAGCAATGGAGCCCCTGGCACAGGTGGAGTTAGTGTTGTTAAGTCAATCAAATATTGCTTCAACTCTTCGAATGCTTTTTGTTGAACCGAACCCCATTAAAGGGCTGACTTCAGTATTTCAAAGAATGGCAGATTTGTTTCTGCTGATCTAGATATGAATCTATTTAATGAAGCCAGTCTTCCTGCCAGCCGTTGGGCCCCCTTCTTTGTACTTGGTGGCTCCATCCGAAGGATGGCTTCAATCTTGCTTGGGTTGGCTTCAATTCCCTTCGTTGATACCAAACAACCAAGGAACTTGCCCTTCTTCACCCTCAAAACACACTTTTCTGGATTTAATTTCAGGTCAGCTTGCCTGAAATTGGCAAATATCTCTTGCAAATCAGCAATGTGATTTTCTTACTTCGTGCTTTTCACTATGATATCATCAACATAGGTCAGTACATTCCTGCCTATTTGAGAATGAAGGACCTTAACTGTCATTCTGCTGAAGCTTTCTCCAGCATTTTTGAGCCCCTCAGTCATCCGAAGATAGCAATAGGTGCCACTAGGAGTTATGAAGCTGGTCTTCGGCTCATCTTCCTTGTTCATCCATATTTGATGATAGCCTGAGTAACAATTTAGTAGACTCATGAGCTCTGAAGAAGCTGCTGCATCTATTAAAGAATCTATTCTTGGCAATGGGAATTCGTCCTTTGGACAAGCCTTGTTGAGATCTGTAAAATCAATGCACATTCTCCATTTACCGTTGGCCTTCTTCACCATAACAGTATTGGCTAGCCACTTTGGTTATTTCACCTCTCTGATAACACCAGCACTGAGAAGTCTCTTCACTTCGTTCCGAGCACCTTCAGCTTTGTCGTCATTAATTTTCGGAGGCCTTTGTTTTCCTAGCCTGAAGGATGGATCCACATTGAGTGAATGTTCAATGACATCTCTGTTAACACCACAAAGATCATTGGCTGACCAAGCAAAGACATCTTTGTTGTTGAATAGAAATCTTAGCAAAGTCTTCTCTTGCTCTTCAGATAGCTGAGACCCCAGCAGTACCTTTTGTTCTGCTATATCTTCACATAGAAGCATAGGCTTCAGCTGATCCACCGAAGCAGCCTTCTCTCTTTTGTATTTATACTGCTCACAGGCTTCGGCTCCATCTATATTATGAATTGCCTTTGAATCTGTCCAGTTTCCTTCGGCTCTTCTAGCAGCTTCTTGACTCCCATGGACAGTAATAGGCCCTTGTTCCGAAGGTATCTTCATGCATAGATATGTTGGATGAAGTATTGCTTCAAAAGCATTAAGTGTCCCTCGACCAATGATTGTATTATACGGGTACTCCTTGTCAATAATGTCAAAGACAACCTGTTCGGTCCTTGTGTTATGGACGAAGCCAAAGGTCACTGGCATTATGATTTTGCGAATGCTACAATCTGCCTTCCTCCGAAGCCACAAAGAAGGTGTGTAGCATCATGAATCTTGTCTTCTGGCTCTTGCATCTGTCTGAAGGCCTTAGCAAATATGATATCCGCTGCACTGCCTGTATCAACTAGAACATTATGGACCAGAAATCCCTTGATTATACAAGATATGACCATAGCATCATTGTGAGGGTAATCTTTGAGCTGAAGGTCCTCCTGGGAAAAGGTGATTGGGATGTGGGACCATTTTGACTTGATGAAGGGTCCCTGCACCCCAACATGCTGCACCCTTCTCTGCGCTTCTTTCTTCTGCTTCTTGTTAGCCAGCTTTGAGCTTGAACCGTCTGTTATCGGGAGCACCAGCTTCGTAGCCGAAGGTGCTTCGGCTTGATTGTTAAACGAAGCCATCAGCTCAAAAGTGGAAATGAGTTCACCGGAGGTGGGCTCCAATGTTGGAGACTTGTTCTCAAATGCTATGAATTAAGAACAAGGCAACACAAAAAATAGGTTAATGGTTAAATTCCTTCGTCCTTCGAAGCATTATTTCCCTTAGGATATAACGATCTTCGGACGAAGGTCATGAAGGACGTACCTTCATCATCATAGTACATATTGATGAAAGACGAAGCATATGGAACAAGAGAAATAACATGAATAATTATATGACATTATTTATATATCTTTATTATACTGTCATGAATGAATAAGAACAATATTGAATTACATTCGTACCTTCGGCTTGATAGAAGGCAAAAGTACAAGTGTGACGCACGAGCGAGTACAAGTCAGTGTGAATAGTGCGGGGGTACTGTTCATCTATTTATAGGCACGGGACGTAGCCCGGTCAAAATTACATTTATGCCCTTTACAACTTATTACAATCATGACACAAATTATCATGGGTCGATCTGTCTTTTCATCTTTAAGTCGGTGCAACCCTTTGTCTCAAGGCATGTCATTATGCCGAAGCTCCCTGGAAGGTAGCTTCGGCGTTACTTCTGTGCTGATCTTCCAAAGGTGTTTCTTCTTTTTGGACCTTCGGCGATGAAGCAGACCCCCAACAATACTCAATACCTAAATAAAATCATAAATTCTAGAACAGCACTGGACTAGGGTTCCATATATTTTTTTCCCTTGAACCTTACCACTTAATCATGCTAGGAAAATAATATTGCTCTCTGGTTCCTATTTTATTGTCATTTTCTATTTTTCCAAAGTTTGGGTAAAAACAAGTCCTAGGGGATAAGATTTTCTTAATCTTGGGTACTAGGGTACTCAATATTTTTAAACCTTGTAACTACTGGTCAAGTATCTCTACAAATTTTCCCAACCCCAGTCTAAAAGTTTTTCCACCAAATTCCTTATTTTCAAGGTTTAAGGGGTTTTCTTATTTAAATCAAAACCCTAAAACTTGCTACTGTACAGAGGTGATTTCATATTTTTAGATAAAAGCTCTCAGTCCACATAGTTTAACAAAATTGGTTTCATGAATTTTAGGCAAGTATTCTTTTAGTTATGAATTTTGGAAGCCTGCTGCAGATTTTAAAAAGGTATTTTCAAATAACAGGAAAAGAAATGTCGTTTTGCGCTTGGGCCCCTGGCTTCTTTTCCTCCTCCTTTCGTAAGTTAGTCCTCACAGCGCTATTCACCCAAGTCACTAACATTGCTAAACCCCCCTAGACTTATGAACTATTCCACCCACGTTCCAATTTCACCGGAATAGTGACAACGGCGGAAAACAAGGTGGTGAGGCTTACCGACGGTGGTCTAGCTCCGGCGAAGGGGTCATGGAGGTCGGGGAGGTCCTAGTGGACCCGTCGATGGTCGGATGGCGGATGAAGGTGGTTGGAGTCGCTCTAGCCACACGCGGGGGCAGAAGAGCTCAGCGGTGGCGAGGAGTTTGGCCTACACGGGGTGGATTAGCTTGATTGGATGGCTCGGGGAGGTTCACGGGACATTGTGGAAGCTGTGCGCGCAAGGAATTTGACAGCGGTGCAACGGTTTACCTGATCCACGTGCTCCGGCGGGTGGTGGATTCCAGCGAGGATGATCCGATGCTTCTAGTGAGGTCGTGCTCGGTCCAGGGGCTTGGGAAGCTTCATGGGACTCCGGTGAACCTAGCCGAGCGGTTGGCGCAGGAGAGGGATAGCTATGGTGAGCTAGCCACGGTGGTCGGAGTTTGGGTGGCTCGGGCGGGCGGCGCAGCGCTCGTCGGAGCTGGGAACTTGGTCGGGACAGTGAAGCGGGAGTGCGTAGTTAAGTGCTGCATACTCGGGAGGGCTTTATAGGCGTGGGCGAGCGTAGGCAAGCGGTCGGTCTGACAAGCGCTCGGGGCGTGCGTGGAGGAGCGCCAGTGCACGCTCAGCCCCATTGCCACGGCATCAAGCACGTGAAGGAGTTGAGTGTGGTCGTATTCAAGCGCCCGTTGGCTCCAGATCTTCACGATTTTGGGCAAGATCCTGTTGTAAGATTTCTTCTCCCGACTACCCTGTGTCGTTTGTGTGTGGAGGTCGAGGCATTTCTTGGGCTGTGCAGTGAGTAGTCACGTCCCCAAGATTGGTCTATCTAACAGACCCAATCCGAGAGTAAAGGTGTGCTAACCTGTGTCAAACGGATTTGGTTTGACCCCAAGTTTCTCCAAGGTGTTCTAATGGTATTTTGGCGCCGTTTTGACAATTGTGCCAAGTGGTTTTGAGTTAGGGATCAGGGTGAACATGCTCGAGTTTGGTGAGGGGCTGAATTTCAGGAATCTGAAATTCTCATTTCTATAGAAACCCCCACTTGAGTGGCTTGTTTGGAGATTTTGCAAAACTTTTTTGGGTAAACCATCTTACTATTTTTTGTAGGTATTTAAGTGTATCACAACTTTATAATTGGCCCAAGTCATGACAATGTGATCTTCTTGGTCTTTTTTTGAGTTTTTTTAGTGTTCCATTGCTCTAAAGAGAGGATTTTTAGGGTTTTGGCATTTCACCTTCTTCTTTAAGCCTCATATGGTTAGGGTTTGATTTCTAGGGTGGATAAGACTTGATCAAGGTTTGGCTCCTCAAGTTTGCTGCCTAATGCTCAACTAAACCACATGTGGTAACAGGTCACAAGTGTGGGTACTGGGGGAGAAACCCTAAGTAACACCTGGGGTGTTACAACCGAGCTCTGAATGAAGTCACTATCCAGAATAAGTACCCCCTGCCTAGAATAGAAGATCTGTTCGACCACCTGAGAGGAGCCATTGTGTTCTCAAAGATAGATCTGAGGTCAGGTTATCATTAGCTCAGAATTCAACCTTCCAATGTACCAAAGACAACATTTACCACCAAGTATGGGTTGTTTGAGTTCACAGTGATGTCGTTTGGTCTAACAAATGCGCCAGCTTTCTTCATATCTAATGAACAATGTGTTCATGGATTATCTGGACAAGTTTGTGGTGGTATTCATTGATGATATACTCATATATTCTCGGAGTGAGGAAGAGCATGCAGATCACTTGAGAAAGGTGTTGCATAGGCTACGAGAACACCAGTTATATGCCAAGTTGAGTAAATGTGAATTCTAGATTCATGAAGTCTTGTTCTTGGGTCGCATCATAAACAGAGATGGATTAGCTATGGATCCAAAGAAGGTAGCAAATATTTTGAACTAGAAAGCACCAAAGGATGTTCGTGGAATCAAAAATTTCATTGGAACGGCCGGATACTACCGGCGTTTCATTGAAGGTTTTTCAAAGATTGCGAGACCCAAGATAGCCTTGTTAGCAAACAGAGTTGAGTTCAAGTGGACCTAGAAGTGCCAAGAGGCCTTTTGAAGCATTGAAAGAGAAGTTGACTACAGCGCCAGTCTTATTTCTGCCTGATGTTCACAAGCCGTTCTCAATGTATTGTGATGCTTCCTACATTGTCTTGGAATGTGTGCTAATGCAAGAAGGTAAAGTCATTGCGTATTCATCCCGACAGTTGAAGGTTCATGAGAGGAATTATCCCACACACGACCTGGAGTTAGCAGTAGTGGTTAATGCATTAAAAACATGGAGGGACTACCTGAATGGGCATAAGTGTGATGTTTACACAGACCACAAGAGTCTAAAGTATATCTTCGCCCAGTCAGAGATGAATATGAGGCCAATGTTAGTCCTTGATCTCAAATGCTATACATCAAGAACAAGGCAACATGATTAAAGACCTTCGTCCTTCGAAGCATTATCTCCTTTAGGATATAATGATGTTTAGATGAAGGTCATGAAGGACATGCCTTCATCATATCAATAAATAAATATAAGTAAGAATATACGAAATACAAAAGAATATAAGTAATGATCATGCCACAGCAGATTGTTTTTATTCTCTTTCCGTAAACATAAATGAATATTCATGATATTTATATTACATTGGTACCTTCGTCTTGTCAGAAGTAGAAAATGCGAGAGTGACGCAAGAGTGATTACAATTCAGCATGAACAGTACGGTGTTACTGTTCATCTATTTATAGGCACAGGACGCAGCCTGGACAAAATTACATTCACGCCCATGACATTTGTTGTTAGCCATAAAGCAAGCTATCAAGGACTAAGTAGTCTTTTCCCCTTTAAGTCGGTTTCATCCCCCACCTTCGTCATCATTCCAAACCGAAGCTCCGCTGGCCACAGCTTCGGCGTTGAGTCATATCACTTTCGGGTCGTATCTTCATATCACGCATGCCTTCACAAGAGGAGAAAATCTTCATCCCAAAGCCGAAGTCTCCTGTAACACTGTCATACTAAAAACATATGATTAGTCATGTTTTTAGGACCTTTGGAAGAGGAAGGCCCCCAACAACAGCAAAGATGGCAAGAGTTGGTTAAATATTATAAGTTGGAGATACATTGTCATCCGGGCAAAGCGAATGTGGTTGCAGATGCACTAAGCAGAAAGAGTCAAGTCAACATGATGGCTGCCCACCCGATGTCGTATAAGTTAGCCAAAGAGTTTGACAGACTGAGTCTCGGATTTCTGAACAGCACCTCGGGAGTAACAATTGAGCTGAAACCCACCCTAGAGCGGGATATCAGAGAAGGACAGAAAGATGATGAAAAGATCAGCGAAATCCGCCAGCTAATATCAGAAGGGAATGGTAAAGACTTTTGAGAAGATGCAGAAGGCTTGATATGGTTCAAGGACCGACCGTGTGTTCCCAATATCAAGTCCATTCGGAAGCTAATTCTCAAAGAAGCTCATGAGACGGCATATTCCATACACCCCGGTAGCGAGAAGACGTATCAGGATCTGAAAAAGAGGTTTTGGTGGTACAGAATGAAGAGAGATTGCAGAGCATGTGGCCATTTGTGACAGTTGCTAGAGAACCAAAGCAGAGCATCAGAAGCCATCTAGACTTTTGCGACCATTGCAAATTCCTTAGTGGAAGTGGGATGAGATCAGAATGGATTTCATAGTTGGCCTACCTCGTACTTGGGCCAGCTACAATTCCATTTGGGTGATTGTGGACCGCTTGACAAAGGTGGCCCATTTTATACCAGTGAAGACAACATATAATGGAGCAACGCTAGCTGAGTTATGCATGTCTCGAATTATTTGTTTGCATGGTGTTCTAAAGAATATAGTGTCAGATCGAGGAACATAGTTCACCTCTCATTTTTGGTAGCAGCTACAAGAAGCCTTAGGCACGCATTTGAAGTTTAGTCCAGCTTATCACCCGCCGACCAACGGTAAGACTGAAAGGACTAATCAGATTCTGGAAGACATTTTGAGAGCCTGTGCATTGCAAGGTAAGTCAAGTTGGGATAAGAAGTTGCCTTATGGAGAATACTCTTATAACAACAGCCATCAAGCCAGTTTGAAGATGTCACCATTTCAGGCACTGTATGGGAGAAGTTGTAGAACTCCACAGCTCTGGGATCAACCTGGAGAGAGGCAGGTGTTCGGGCGAGACGTTTTCCTCAAAGCAAAAGAGAACATCAAAATGGTTCAAGAGAATCTAAAGATAGCACAATCGAGGCAGCACAGTAATGCTGGCACAAGAAGAAGAAAACTGAGTTTCGAAGTGGAAGATCATGTCTACCTGAAGGTGTCACCTATTAGAGGAGATAGAAGATTCGGGTTCAAGGGCAAGTTAGCTCTGTGATATATTGGGTTGTACCAGATTCTAGCAATGTGTGGAGGAGTGGCATATCATCTCAGCTTACCAGAAGACCTATCAGCAGTGCATGACGTGTTCCATGTGTCACAGCTAAAGGAGCAATTGCCAGTGAAAGGACTAGATGTCCAAGAAGACCTGACATATGAGGAGAAACCAACACAGATTCTAGAGACAGCAGACAGAGTCACCCGAAGGAATACCATCAGAATGTGCAAAGTCAGATGGGGTCACCACTCTGAAGGAGAAGCAACCTAGGAACGTGAAAATGATCTGAAAGCCAAGTATCTTGAACTCTTTGCTAGCCAGCCTTGAATCTTGGGGCGAGATTCTTTTAAGGAGGATAGGTCTGTTGGGGGCCTTCCTCTTTTGAAGGTCCTCAAAAATGTGACTAACCATATGCTTTCAATGTGACAGATAATTATAGGAGGTTTTGTCGTCAGGATAAGGATCTTTTCTCATGACACAAGCATGCGCGATGTAAAGATGCAACCCGAAGGTGGTGAGAACGAACGCCGAAGCTACAGCCAAAGAGCTTCGACTTAATATGGTGACAAAGGCCATGGACGATGCCGACTTAAAGGGGGAAAAGACTATTTAGTCCTTGATAATTTGCATTATGATTACGAGTAAATGTCAAGGACATGAATGTAATTTTGTCCGGGCTGCATCCCGTGCCTATAAATAGATGAACAATAACACCGTACTGTTCAGGCTGGATTGTAATCACTCTCGCGTCATTCTTACATTGTCACCTTCTGGCAAGCCGAAGGTATCAATGTAATATGAATATTATTGATGTTTATTCATGTTAATGGAATACAGATATAAATAGATTATTGATAAATAATTATTGTATTTATTCCTTTGTGTTTTCTTGCTTTCTTATTTATATTCGTATACCAAAACGATGAAGGTGTGTCCTTCATGACCTTCGTCTGAAGATCATTATATCCAAGAGGAGATAATGCTTCGAAGGACGAAGGTCTTTAACCATTAACAATTGTGTTGCCTTGTTCTTGATTCACAATATTTAAGAACAAGTGATCAACATTGGTGCCCACCTCCGGTGTACTCACTTCCACAACCTTCGACAAAGCATCAACCTTCGTCATGCCGCCGAAGAAGACAACAGCACTAGGGGCTGCACTGTAGCCACTCGACACAAACCAGGAGACACTCCTTCCCCGAGAAGCTAGGGCTCAGAAGAGAAAAGCCACCATCCCAACACTTCAAGAGGAGGAGCTGGACCAAGAAATCAGGGATCTGGAGGCCATCAATCAACAAGTACAAAGGAAAAAGGAGAAGATGCTCCGGCTGGCCGACCTCCAGAAGAAGATAGATGAAGCTGCTGAGGAGATGCGTCATCTTACTCAAGATGACCAAGACCGAAGGCCTCAGCACAGGAAGCTTCGTCAGGAAAGCCCATTCAACGAAGATGAATGGTATAATGACTTCCATCATGGTAACTTTACTTTTGATGATGCTTCTCCCCTAGCAGCAGAATTACAGGCTACCCATGGCCATCATCATACAAGCCACCTCAGCTCCCCTTGTACGATGGGCATTCAGATCCGAAGCAGTTCTTGATGAGCTACAAGGCCACCATATCCTCATATGGGGGCAACACCGCTGTCATGGCGAAATCCTTCATCATGGCAGTTTGAAGCGTGGCTCAGACATAGTATTCCTCTCTTCGTCCAGGAACAATTATGTCTTGGCAGAAGCTGAAGGACATGCTAGTCACCAGCTTTCACTGCTCAGGCTTTGTTTCAGTGCACACAGGACCATGAGGAGTACCTACAGGCGTATGTCCGAAGGTTCTTAAGGCTGAGAGCTCAAGCGCCTACAGTGCCTAATGAAAATCATCATTGAGGCCATGATCAAGGGGCTTCGGCCAGGACCTACAGTGCAATACTTTGCAAGAAAGCCACCACAAACCTTGGAGAAGCTTCTCCAGAAGATGGATGAATACATCCGAGCTGACAATGATTTTCGGCAAAGAAGGGAAGAAGCTTCAAGATACTCTGAGATGGCTAGGAGCTTCGGAGGAAGACTCCACCCTAGGCATGTCAGGTCGATCCATAATCCCAGCTCAAGCGGCAATAGGGGAAATCCTACCCAAGGGCAGGAGCATAGCTCTCAATCGTCAGGAGCACAGTAAAGCTCTTTTGGGCCACGGCTCCAAGAGACAGAGGGGGAAGAAGCTTCGGAGGAAGATTTGGAAATCAGCCCAGGAGACTGTTTTGCTTATTCTGCAGTGAAGATAAGGGGATACCACAAGGACGTGGCAGGTAACGATCTAGAAACAAAAGGAAATCGCTGAGGCCAAAGCGAGGCAGAATCAGCCGAAGCAGGTCCTGCATACTGCTTTGTGTTACTCTCCGTATATCCCGGAGTATGTAGGCAACCAACAACCTATGGCTTCTGTTGCTTCAGCAAGTCATTCCCGAGCTTCCTGGCCTCAGTTGCCACCACCACCACAATCAGCAGCCAGAAGGGCACAATCATACTCAGCAGCAGTGCGACCTTCGGGAGGAGTCCGAAGCTCGCACAGTCAACAACACTGTGCTTGAATCGAAGCATATTTACTAAAGGGACTACAGTGGCTCGGCCAAGGAATATGTTGATCTAATGTATCTTAACTCTTTCTGTCTTTATATTTTCTTGCAAGAGAACCAATACAGGAGGGATTAACTTTCGACTTGATGTAATAATATCGTGCCTACACCATCGAGTGTGACAAAATCATGTTTCTAAGCTACAAAGCCGTTACTAAGGGAGCGCAGAGTAAGTTCCGAAGCTCAAAAGTCGTTCCTAAGGGAATGCAGAGCTAAGAAGCCACATAAATCAAAGGTGAAGAAGCTCCAAAGTCGTTTCTAAGGGGATGCAGAGTTTAAATACCACCTAAATCAAAGGTGAAGAAGCTCCAAAGTCGTTCCTAAGGGGATGCAGAGCTTAGCCCCAAAGTTGTTCCTGAGGGGATGCAGAGCTAAAATACCACCTAAGTAAAAGGTGAAGAGACTCCAAAGTCGTTCTTAAGGGGATGAAGAGTCTGGGTGTGTTTTCGTGTGGGTGTTCAACTTTGGTATAAACATCATACTGCATCATACTATCACATCATATCGCATAGCATCGCATCATACATCATATTGCATCATACATCAAAATGCTCCTTCGAAAATACCTCCTGGATCATGAAAGAATGTGCTGAAGCACAAAGTATACCTTCAGCAGACATATTCTTACACAGCAGGGAAATCTTCGTCAGCAATATTATTATACAACAACCATGGAAAAACATGCGATATTCAATCAATAGAAGGGGCAATCTTTCTTTGTGAAGCATGAAAAGAAGGGAAGGTTTTTTTCGTTGAAGGCTCAAAAAACGATACGTACGTAGGTTTCAGGCATCGCAAAGAAAATATATTACATTAATTTACATCAATTTACATACAAATACTTGATGTTTGTCTCGCGCACATGGTGGCAACCACACACAAGCGTTTACAGTCTCTAGCATACAAAAATTTAATCTTCTTTTAGAAATTTCTCAGCGACTTCATTTAAAAGTATGTTGACGACTTCGTCAATGACTTCGTTAGCAATCTTAATTACATCCAAAGCTTCTCTCATAACCGGGTCGGCCTCAGGGTTGCACGTTTCCGGTGGTGGTGAAAGCCCAGCTGCAATAAAAGAATATGTTGATAAACTTCGAAGCTAGAAACGAGCGACGAAGCAAAACTTTAAGTAGAAATACCTATAATCATGGCTCGTTCAACAGCTTCTTCAGCTTGCTTTGCCTCTTCTCGGGCATCGTGAGATTCTTTTTCATTCTTTTTAATGGCTTCATCGGCCATTTAACGACCACCCTTCATCCACACATCAGAGTAGAATTTTCCGCCCAACAAAGAGGCTTCGGTCGAAGGGTCTTTGGTGTCATCAGCTGAGAAGATAGCCTCCACATGGGCTACGGCCTTAACATGTTCATAGCCAGCTTTTTCCAAAATGGTCGCAACCCCTCGTGCATCGGCGAAAGCACAGAAATACCCGCGATCGCCGAGTATTTCATCGAAAGCTTCATCTTCTTCGTCAATCCACTAGATAACTCCTTCGGGATCACCACGAATGAACCTTTGTTCTGAAGAGTATGCTCCCACCTTTGCAAAGCTATCTCTCAGTTTCTTCGTGCATTCTATAGATGTTTCATAGCATCTCTCCTTGGCATCCCGAAGCTCTTCAACATTCTTTTGCACTCTAGATTTTTCCATTTCACTTATTTCTTGTTTAGCCTTTGCAAGTTCGAAATTTTCATTCATTTCTACAAGTTTTTTCTGCAAATCTTCGATTTCAGCTTTATGGGCTTCGTCTTGAGCACTAAGCTTGGCTTCGCAAGTTTTCAGCTTCTCCACTAAGGAAAATAGTATCTTATTTTTTCAAAAGCTTCGTTCCTTAGTGTGATGACCTCTGATCGAAGATTCCCAAGAGCTATCTGACAGCTCTCGTCATCTGCGTCCTTTTGAGCTCTCAAGGCTTTACTTAGAATCAGTCCTTAAAAACAAAATCTCTACTACTTATTAAGTTAGCAATAGTAGTCTGCCTTTTTGTGTTCTGCCATTCTGCGATCTCAGCCGTCCATTCTACCGTTCTGCGATCTCAGCCGTCCAATCCCGCACACCAGTTTTCCGCGCGCAGAAAAAAATCAAACCGTGGCTGCCTAGGGATCGAACCTTGGATCTATTGAGCAGAATGCCTAGCCTTCCACCCTCTAGCCAACATGACTCATGTTGAATTGTGTACAACTTCAACTAAAACGTCTTTTGTGTTTAACCCACCGTCCACTGTGTATGCTCACTGAGTCTAGAAAAACATTTATAGCTTGGCCCCTGATCTTTCTGGAATTTGGGACGCAGTCCAGGAAATAAAGAAAATAGGGAAAAGGAGTTTAGAAATTGATTTTTAGTTTAAAAATAATTGCAGAAACCCATTTAATTCATGGAAATTTCATATTAAATCCAAATGAGTTTATTCCAATTTCTATAATTCTATAATATTATTTTTATCACATAATACCTCTGTTTTGTCATGAAAACAACAATAAAATTGATTTCCTAATTAATCCTATATCAAATACATAGAAACTTTGGAAATTCGTAACTTCCCCATTTTAATTCCAAATTGAATCGTTCTAGTTGTGTTAGTCTCGTATAAATATTTACTACGCAGTAACAACATTGATTGTACCATGTTTCATACTTTTATAATTAGATATTTATTTATCCTATGTTAATTGGGTTAATCTATGTCTATTGGATTAATTTATTTAATATATTAATATAGTATTCTAACTTTGTGGTTATACGATGTTTGACCATTAGTCTTGCAAACACACACTTACCTTTTTGTTTAAGCAAAAGTGTATGGTGGTACGTGTCCAATGACTAACGATGTACGAGAGAATTTCTTCCGGTATGTGTGAAACGTGCTCTCCAATAATGAGACCATACAAATCGTGATATATATCAAAGTCTGCATGATACTGATGGTTGCAATGTAGTGGAGAAACAGATAGATTATAAATAACAAAATTTATGTATGGCCAGAATCACAAATTGATTATGAAACATTTTCTCATAACGGTATAACACATATTTTGTATATAAGTTATCGTAGTATACTGGTATTATATATTCCTGTTGCAATGTATAGAAGCCTGCACGGTACTGTTGGTTGCAATGTAGTGATGAAATAGTTAGATTGAAATAACAAAATTTATGTATGGCTAGGATCACAGATTAATTACGAAACATTTTCACATAACAGTATAACACACATTTGTTCATAAGTTATCATGATATTAAATGTTTTCGTTGCAACGCACGGGCACCCACCTATATGTGTTTATGTCTACATCTATGACAGGAAACACATCTACTACATCTTTCTCCAAGCTCACTTGCTACCATTGCACAATGCGTAGTAGTAGATAAGTATCACCGATATTCTTGAATTATATTTTTGGATGGAGGTAATATTATTTAAAGAAGAGCTTTGCATGCTATTTCTTTTGTTTGAATAATGCATTATACTTAAATTCCCTTTTTTGCATGTGTGAAATTTTTTCTTCGTAATATTTTTTTCCATGGATCAGACTTGTGAGTCATTTTCATAAACCAACGCCAAGCATGAATCCATGTTTCCTACTTCAAACCCCGAACAAACTCCATGAGCAGGAGGCATTCGCGTTGTCGTCGCTCATCGATGACGAGAAGAAGCTTGGCGACTGTCAGTTCGACCTCTAAAAGCAGTCTTACGTGGTCGCATGCGCCGCTGTGTACGACAAGCTCCCACGAACCCGCCGCTTGGACGCGGTCCAGAGCAGCTGCACCGTGCTGTCCATCATTAAGCAGGGGGGGCCTCATGGTTGTCGCCAACGTCGACCACTCTCGGGTTGTTCTGGACACCGCATCCGACGACGACGCCATCACGCCGTCCAGCTCATCGTCCACCTAAAGTCCAACCTGCCACGTAAGTCGCTACTGACCGGACATGAATTCTTGTGCGCTGGGACGATGGACGTTGCTGACGTTGTGTGAGTGTCCTCAAACATG
Source organism: Zea luxurians (assembly GCA_029449295.1). Lineage (NCBI taxonomy): Eukaryota > Viridiplantae > Streptophyta > Magnoliopsida > Poales > Poaceae > Zea > Zea luxurians. Next base: position 1,201,299 of record JAOPSE010000005.1, on the reverse strand, counting down.
ATGTATGTAGTGGAATAGCGCATTCGGTGGTGCAACGGCCAGGGGTACTACCTCGCTGATGAGCCCGGGGTGCACTTCGTTTGGCAGCCCAACCAAGAGTCATCGGTACTCGTCATGCCGCGTGCGTTCGACGACTACTATATCGAGGATTGTGGTGTCATCTTGGCGCCGGAGGTGACACAGAGGAGGATCGACAACAGTGACCAGTTCGTCATCCTCGCCACCGTCAGGGTAGCTTTTTGTGCCGGCCTGCCTTTAATTCTCTTCGCAAACACATACACACTTACCTTTTTGTTTAAGCAAGAGCATATGGTGGTGCGTGTCTGATGACTAACGATGTACGAGGGAATTTTTCCGGCATGTGTGGAACGTGCTCGTGCTCTCCAATGATGAGACCATACAAATCGTGGCATATATCGAAGTCTGCATGATACTGATGGTTGCAATGTAGTGGTGAAATAACTAGATTAAAATAACAAAATTTATGTATGGCTAGGATCACAAATTGATTATGAAACATTTTCTCATAACAATATAACACAAATTTTGTATATAAGTTATCGTAGTATACTGGTATTATATATTCCCGTTGCAACGCACGGACATCCAGCTAGTATATATATATATATGTAAGAACATAACAATAGCAAGAAAACCTACAAACATAGTTTATTTTACAACAAAAATATATATACCTTCAAGCTATTGTAAGCAAGGCTATCTGCAAGGTCATCCTTTGACATTGCAGATAGACCGAGCTCAAGCTTCGGGAATCCCATGTTTCTCATCATCTCCCGGCAAACAGATATCTCCTTATTGTCCGGAAGGCAATATAGAAAATCATCTTCATCAGTGCCGCTGTATACCAAGGATCCTTGTGGATACTTTAGATCCCTGGCATATCGCCTAGCTTCGGCAATCCGTTCCTTCGACAGTTGCTTCCCCGAAGCATGTCGCACGATAAATTCTAGCTCTTCAGTAGATGCTTTGGGAGCAGGAGATTTTAGTTTCTTTGATACACTTTCTTTTCCCACGAGCATAGGAATAGCCCCTAGAGGGCATGCTTCGGCGGAAGTTAAGGGTCCAGCCTCAGAAGTCGCTTGCACCATACAATCCTCGCCAGATTTCTTTAAGGCTTCGCCCTCTGAATCAGGTGCCGAGCAGGAGTTTGTACTTTCACAGATTCCATAATAGCGTCTAGTACGCTAGCCATCCTCCTTATCTTCGGGGTTATTGCAGGAATTTTTGATGCCTTCGGCAATTCTGTTGCGCGCGGTGGAGTGACTTGGCTCAAAAACAGAAGAAGACCCCTCAATCAGCTTTGGCACTTTGGCCGTTTCAATGCGCCTGGGCAGCTAAGTCAGAACTTTAAACTTTTTTGACTTCGACGTGCTAGAAGTCGCCGAAGTAGCAGTCTTTCTCTTCTTCCCTTATTTCCGCACAGGATAACAATAGTCCGGATACATGAATCCGATGACATCAAAAACTCTATTCAGTCTCTTTTTGCCTCGACCCCCAAAGGTTGTTGACATGGCATCATCTTCAGCCCTCGAGTAAGCACCAAACAATTCATCATTGGTTGTCTCGATGGCATCTAGCCAGTCATCATTTGGCTCATCAAACTGGCTCCTGTACTTGAATGTGTATTTTGGATAAACCAAACCACCTTCACTGGACCCAGCAGTAGTTTCCTTCGACATCTCCCACCCACTTGCGAGCGGCCACACTCTATAAGCAATATGTTCCTGGACTAAGTCCCTGGTGCCTATGTAAGTGCATACTGTATTAAAGGCAACCTGGCATGCTTGTATGTCGTTCCCAAGGGCAATGGATGGTCTCCTAATGCCGAAGCGAGACCAGATAGGGCATTGCATAATCCCTTTAATATCTTCTCTTGCAACCAAGTTGTTTTTCACATAGAACAACTCTTGCATCTAGGCCCCCGGCCATCTTTTTCCAAAATGTCGGAACTGGGTAGCTCACCCCAGAGCGAGGCACGAAGCTATAGCAACCGAAGTTGTTGTGATACTGCTCCTTGCCGGTAGCCTTCGTCTCATAGGATAGCTCATGAATATTATAGAAGCATTTTGCATTTGGCTCCAATCTCTGGCTCCTCATGGCCCAGACAAAGATCCTAATCTTGATGATAGCTTCGGGGGTAAGCTGATGAAGGTAATTTTCAAAAGCCTTCAAGACTTCAACCACCAATATATCTAGGGGAACCGAAGCCCTGCCTTCATGAAGCTTCTATAAACGACCACTTCGTCAGCTTCGGGTAGAGGGACATTATTTTCCCTTCTAGCCCTCACAATTGAATTATCACAGAAGTACCTTCCCTTTATTGCATCAATTTGCCCTTGCTTGATGGTTGATTTCCCAAAAACAACATGGCTTGGTCTCCAGGGCCGATCTTCGGCACCTTCATTCTCGCTTTCTACGACAAAGTCTTCACTATCACTAGAACCCTCAGATATCCCAGCTAATGTCTCATGTGCAATCTTTTCTGCATTGGTCCTTTCCATAGCTTCGTAAAACTCGGATATGGCCGGGTCGACAGTCTTCTTCTCCCTAGCCATTAATTCGAAGGTTGTTGAAATGCTGAAGCTTAAAATCTAGTTTAAACTCGACAAAGCAAGAAAGTTTAAGATGGTGAACGCAGTGTAGGCAACTGAAATGGCACAAGAAATGCCTCCAATGCGAGCTCCCATTTATATGCCTGGCGTCCCATGATTTGGTGGGCCCTGCATGTCAGTGTCATTCGCTATTCTAGCGAAGGGAAGGTGTTTTTTTGGACCTTCGGCTAAAGGCCTTCGTCCATGTCGCAGTCTAGATTTGTTACAAAGAAACAAAACAATACTGCGAGGGGCTACTGTTGGGGGCCTTCCTCTTCCGAAGGTCCTAAAAACGTGAATAACCATATGCTTTCAGTGTGACATAGCTTATTATAGGAGGTTTCGTCTTCGGGATAAGGATCTTTTCTAATGACACAAGCATGCGTGATGTAAAGATGCAACCCGAAGGTGGTGAGAACGAACGCCGAAGCTACAGCCAAAGAGCTTTGGCTTAATATGGTGACAAAGGCCATGGACGATGCCGACTTAAAGGGGTAAAATACTATTTAGTCCTTGATAATTTGCATTATGTTTACGAGTAAATGTCAAGGACATGAATGTAATTTTGTTCGGGCTTCATCCCGTGCCTATAAATAGATGAACAGTAACATCATACTGTTCAGGCTGGATTGTAATCACTCTTGCGTCATTCTCGCATCTTCACCTTCTGGCAAGCCAAAGGTATCGATGTAATATGAATATTATTGATGTTTATTCATGTTCATAGAATACAGATATAAATAGATTATTGATAAACAATTATTGTCATTATTCCTTTGTGTTTTCTTGCTTTCTTATTTATATTCGTATACTAAAACGATGAAGGTTTGTCTTTCATGGCCTTCGTCTGAAGATCATTATATCCGAGAGGAGATAATGCTTCGAAGGACAAAGGTATTTAATCATTAACAATTGTGTTGCCTTGTTCTTGATTCATAATATTTAAGAACAAGTGATCAACACCGTTGAAGGAGCATGAAGGATGCTACAATGAGTTCGTGAGAGGTCTAGGTCGTCGTCTCATAGTCAATTATGGTTGAGGAGGGTCGTTGTTGTCTTATGATGTAATTATTTAGCTATTTTGTATCGAACCTCTATTATATAATAAAGTTGTGACATTGATTTATGTAGCATGAGTCATCATATGTGTGAGACTTGATTCTAGCACACATTTGAGACGCGCCTAAATTTGTCCTTAAATTCGGGTGTGACTTAGGGACTAAAATTATCCAGAATGCATTAATTGACTCATAAGAAAACCAAAATGCCCCTTACTGTTCTTCTGTCATTAGTGCAATTGAAATAAATAAGGGCAAAAGGTGGAATTAATATGATTTAGTCCCTTTTACTCATCTTTTGAGGGACTAGAGACTAAATCAATTTAGTCCCTTTTTTAGTCCCACTATTTGACAATTTTGATATTAAATGAGACTAAAATAGAAGGACTAATCTTTAGTTCTTTTAACCAAACAAGGTCTCAATCACAAATACAACTAGAAATAGCCCACATGCACATTTGTATTTTAATGTCCCCTTTTCGATGATTAAATGCAAGCATAAATGCTTAGCGAAGACCTTTGGGGTAAACATGTAGCTCTCGAACTGATCAACAATCCCACCTACAGACCTCTTCTGCCCGTGCAAGCAGCAATGCTTAGCGAAGATCTCAACTGACGCAGCCCTATCGAAGGTGGTCATCGCCCAAACATATTTACTCATTTCCACCCTAGCATTCGGCTGATGAATGTGAACCCTTGTATTTCTCGAGCACACCAAGTAGAAAATCATGGCACAGTAGGCAAAGTCTGGCAGCAAATCTCTACTACTTATTAAGACTGCAATAGTAGTCGGCCATTCCGCGTTCTGCCTTTCTGTTTCCCTCCTCTCCGCACACAGTCCATTCCCATTTACCATTCTCATTCCCTCGTACAGCCAACGCCTAGCTAAATTAAAGTTCTGTCTTTCCGATTCCCTCCTCCCCGCACACAGTCGTGGAATTAATATGATTTAGTCCCTTTTACTCATCTTTTGAAGGACTAGAGACTAAATCAATTTAGTCCCTTTTTTAGTCCCACTATTTGACAATTTTGATATTAAATGAGACTAAAATAGAAGGACTAATCTTTAGTTCTTTTAACCAAACAAGGTCTCAATCACAAATACAACTAGAAATAGCCCACATGCACATTTGTATTTTAATGTCCCCTTTTCGATGATTAAATGCAAGCATAAATGCTTAGCGAAGACCTTTGGGGTAAACATGTAGCTCTCGAACTGATCAACAATCCCACCTACAGGCCTCTTCTGCCCGTGCAAGCAGCAATGCTTAGCGAAGATCTCAACTGACGCAGCCCTACCGAAGGTGGTCATCGCCCAAACATATTTACTCATTTCCACCCTAGCATTCGGCTGATGAATGTGAACCCTTGTATTTCTCGAGCACACCAAGTAGAAAATCATGGCACAGTAGGCAAAGTCTGGCAGCAAATCTCTACTACTTATTAAGACTGCAATAGTAGTCGGCCATTCCGCGTTCTGCCTTTCCGTTTCCCTCCTCTCCGCACACAGTCCATTCCCATTTACCATTCTCATTCCCTCGTACAGCCAACGCCTAGCTAAATTAAAGTTCTGTCTTTCCGATTCCCTCCTCCCCGCACACAGTCCATTCTCATGTTCTCATTCTCATTCCCCCGTACAGCCAACGCCTAGCTAAATTAAAGTTCTGCCTTTCCGGTTCCCTCCTCCCCGCATACAGTCCATTCCCATGTTCTCATTCCCATTCCCCCCGTACAGCCAACGCCTAGCTAAATTTAAAAAAATAAACATGGCCCCAAAGGGATTTGAACCCACGACCTCTCAAGCAAATGCTACCGGTAGCTACCACTACACCACATGTGTGTTTATGTCTATATCTATAACAGAAAACACATCTACTACATCTCTCTCCAAGCCCACCTGTTACCCTTGCACAATGCGTAATAGTAGATAAGTATCACCGAGATTCTTGAATTATATTTTTGGATGAAGGGAGTAGTATTTAAAGAAGAGCCTTCCATGCAATTTCTTTTATTTGAATAATGTTTTCAACTTAAATTCTTTTTTTGTATGCGTGATATTTATTCTTCGTAATATTTTTTCTATGGATCTGACTTGTGAGTCATTTTTATAAACCAACGCCAAACATGAATTCATGTTTCTTACTTGAAAACCCCGAACAAACACCATTAGCAGGAGGCACTCGCGTTGGGGTCGCTCATCGACGACAAGAAGAAACTTGGCGACTGCCAGTTCGACCTCTAGAAACAGTCCTACGTGGCCGCATGTGCCGCTATGTACGACAAGCTCCAGCGCAGCCACCGCTTGGACGTGGTGCAGAGCGGCTGCTCCGCGTTGTCAATCGTCAAGCAGGGGGACCTCATGGTCGTCGCCAACGTCGGCGACTCTCGCGTTGTTCTAGGCACCGCATTCGACGACGACGCCATCACGTCGTCTAGCTCATCGTCCACCTGAAGCCCAACCTGCCACGTAAGTCGCTACTGACTGGCCATGAATTCTTGTGTGCTGAGACGATGGTCGTTGCTGACGTTGTATGAGTATCCTCGAACACGTATGTAGAGGAGTAGCGCATTCGGTGGTGCAACGGCCAGGGGTACTACCTTGCTGATGAGCCTGGGGTGCACTTCGTTTTACAGCCTAGCCAAGAGTCATCAGTACTCGGTATGTCGCGCGCGTTCGACGACTACTATATCGAGGACTGTGGCGTCATCTTGGCGCCAGAGGTGACGCAGGGGAGAACCGACAACAATGACCAGTTCGTCATCCTCGCCACCGTTGAGGTAGCTTTTGTGCCGACTTGCCTTTAATTCTCTTCGCAAACACACACTTGTATTTTTGTTTAAGCAAAAGCGTATGGTGGTACGTGTCTGATGACTAACGATGTACGAGAAAATTTCTTCCGATATGTGTGGAATGTGCTCTCCAATAATGAGACCAATGCAAATCGTAACATATATCGAAGTTTGCATGATACTCATGGTTGCAATGTAGTGGTGAAACAGATAAATTATAAATAACAAAATTTATGTATGGCCAGAATCACAAATTGGTTATGAAATATTTTCTCATAACGATATAACACACATTTTGTATATAAGTTATCATAGTATACTGGTATTATATATTACTGTTACAACGCACGGGCATTCAGCTAGTAAACTCTTCAAGACCACGAGGTCGCCATGCGGGCATGGGGTGGCCTCCGCTCCGGCAACCCACCCATAACCAGTAGGAAAGTACCCCAACCTCTCCATCTCCTTGACCCTCCACGAAGTTTTCGACTGGCCCAATACATAATTCTCATGGCCCGGTCAACCAGAGCGGCCAACGTAGCGAAAGACGAGCTAGTGCCTGACTCGGCCGTCGGAGCAGTGATGGCCACCCCGGCAACCCTATGGCTCAACGACGATGGCAGCTGCTGCGACGGCGTATTACAGATGAGGTATGACCGAGGGCAATGACGACCGGCGGTATACAAACAGACCAGCGTGGTGGTAAGGGACTTTATTTCCTTCATTTTAATCCCTAAATTGCCAAACACATAGGCTAAAATAGGGATTATCTCTATTTTATTCCCTATGTTTGATAAATCAGAGACTAAATTGAGGGGCTAAAAATTAGTTACTAGAAACCAAACACCCTAAGTACCTACAATCTCACATCTGAAGCATCCTCAATTGAACATACATTACTACTTTAATTCCATGTGCTAAGCTTGGCTACTATCTCGCCCTTTGCGAGTCGTATCAAAAACAGGATGGCAAGTGATATGGAAACAATCAACATGAAAAATACACTATTCCATCCTCTAGTTGAGATGTAACCAGTAAGCAAGGGACCCAGAGCTGCACCAACAGAACCAGTGCCGTCAATTATCGCAGAAACCGTCGCCAGCGCCCGTGAATTTCCCTTGATAGCGTCTTGGGTGCCAAGATCAGTTGCAACAGCTGTAGTGATCAGAGAGTATGGACCATTCACAAAGTAACCAGAGAGAAACATGAGAACAATGTTGTGGTGCATGGATATGCTTCCATATGTCCGGTACACAACGAGTGATGGGATTGACAGCAAGAGGAACAGAACTGATGTTATTGCACGGGCACCTATGGCATCTGAGAGAAAACCAGCCGAAATCCCTCCTAAGACGCCTCCAATGTCGAATACAATTGATAAAATTCCTGAAGCCTTGTGTGACAAGAACTGACCTGCCACGGCTGCAAAATCAAAAATAGGTTGGCATCAAGCAAAAGTACTGACGTTTCATGCTAAATTGAAAATGACTGATACTCCACAAATGAAAATTCTACAGAAGCATGCATCCTTTAATTTCTGAAATTATACATTTCAAGGTCTAACCATAGAATGGAAGGACACGTATGTTCAAAGCTACTTGTGTCAAACTCTACTATCTCTACCAAGAAAACTAGGTATCCATCACAATAGATGCACACAGGTTGAATTCATTTGAAATTTCGATCAGCAGTTAAAACAGTTCAACATGCAAACAAAAGAATGTTATCAACAATTATGGGGTGTTTGGTTTGTGGAACCACCTCATTCTACTCTTATATCATGTGACGGATGAGAGGTTGAGGGATCAACTCAGTACATTCCACAAACCAAACAAACAAGTGAGGACCAAGATGATTCTATCTCATTCTCAAAGCAAACAGTCCTTTAGGTTGGCATCTTATTAGAAACTTAAGAACATGTTAAAGCTGGTCCATATTATCAACAGATTTGATATGCTTACAAAAAAGGGAGCCCAAAAAATAACTAAAGGTGATGATGTTCCAATACACAATATATAAAACAAGGTCTCATAGAAAAACAAATTCAGACTGATTGGTGATTGTATCTACCAATTTAACTGATTGAAACCACAAGAATCATCTATCTGGTCTGAAACATGAAACTGCAATTGCTGGTAAGAACAGAATTCACTGACTGATTTTAACAGCCCAATCCATGGAAATACAGTACCATCAGATTTATGTGCGAACTATGATCAAGTAACAAGAACATACACAACCATTGTTAATGTATGAATACAAAAATAATGTACAAACAAATGAGCACATACCATTATTCCTGATATAGAATGGCAACCAGTAGAGGAAGGTGTAGGCGACGAGTTTGGAGAAAAATAAGCAGAATGCATATGGTGCCACGCCAGGAAGTTTCCATGCCTCCACGAACCCGATTGCCCTCGGCAATTGTGATCCCATTTCCAGCTCGAACTCGTTATCCTCATTCCCTTGAACCTCTTTCTTATCCTCCCCAAGTAGCCCTACCTCCTCCCCACCATCCCCATTCATCTCAACCTCCATTACTTCCACATCCAAACCAGCCTCGCTCGGGTGTGCGACCAAAAACACCAGCACGACAACTCCGAGCGCGGCGATGACGACCGCAGGAAGCAAAAAGGACCAACCCCATCCGAACTCGAGCGCGGCTGCGGCGAGGACCGAGCCGGCGATGTTCCCGACGGAGGTGTGCGAGTTCCACACCCCCATGATGGTGCCGCGCTTCGAGGCGTGGCCGAACCAGTTCCCCACAACGGCGACGACGCAGGGCCATCCGGCGGACTGCACGACACCGCTGGCCACCTGCGCGGCCGCGAAGAAGGCTAGCGCGTGGATGTCGAGGAAGTAGGCCGCACCGAGCGCGGCGCACGCGGCGCCGGACGCGAGCATGGCCGTGCCGAGGAGGCAGCGGAGGTCGGCGCGGTCGGCGAGGTGGCCGGCGGCGAACATGGCAAGCGCGTAGAATGAGAGGAAGGCGACGTCGAGTTCGCCGAGGCGGTGCGGGCCCCGGGGGCCCGAGAAGGGGACCCAGTCCGCGGAGAGCACGGCTTTGACGATGCTGGGCGGCTTGCGGGAGGCGTGGAACGACGCGTAGGACGCGAAGGTGAGCGCCAGCACCGCGTACTCCTGCCGCCCGAGGCCACGCGCGGGCGCGGGCGCCGCGGCTTCCATCGGAGCGGCGGATGCTAGTTAGGAGGTAGGTTTGAGGGCATGGGAGGGAAGGCGGAGGTTGAGATCTGGCAACGAGGGAGACGAGTAAACACGACGACCACCCCCTGGTCACCGGACAGAGGAGTGACAAGCAATGAATTGGAGCTTTGACTCCGTTGCACGAACTTTTCCTGCCTTTCTCTTTTATTAATTTTTCTTCGTGGAAGGAGGCAAAGTATATTAAGTCAAGATTATATTGTAGAAGTGTTTGGTTTCTAATGACTAATCTTTAGTTCCTTTATTTTATTTTATTTTAGTTTATAAGTTGCTAAATACGAAAACTTCATATTTAAATACTAAAATATAATAAAATAGAGGGACTATAAATTATTCCCTATAAACCAAACACCTGATGTTTCTAAAGCCAAACGCAGATTCACTGAACTTTGATTATAGCAAATAGACAAATAATTACATAACAAAAAATGAGTATATCACAAATAGAGCAAATAGAAGAAAAAACTCAGGGCCCGTTTGTTAGAGTGGAATTGGACTGAATTGGAATTTAATTTTTGGACTCACGAGTTTGGCAAGATATAGAATTGGAAACTAACTTTTCATCTATTTCTCAGGCTTGAATCAGTAGCCTGTAAAACTTTCCTACCCTAAAATGAGGAATGTGATTCCTCTCGCACTCGACTCCCACCCTGACCCCGAGCGCCACACGGCCTCCTCCTCTGACTCACATTCTCCCTGAGCGTCGCGCCACCTCTTCCTCTGACTTGCCTCCCCAAGCACTGTGCCGTCACCTCCACCCTAGTCCTCTCTTCATCAGGTCCACCATTGTAGTTGTCGTTGTTGGCCGGCGTCGCATCATCATTGCCAACTGCAGCGACTCCCACGCTGTTCTCTCCCGCAGCAGCGTCGCGGTGTGTTGGAACCGATCGACGCGTGGTCGAGTGGGCCCAAGCAACGGGAAGTGGGAAAGCACTAGTGCTCAACAATACAACAGGCAGGAAGCAACAATGTCTTGTTAAGTGTGTCCCATCAATGTACAGTGCAGGGGTATTTATAGGTAACCAGGTGGGTGGCATGCCCTTCCTAAGTACGATTATGCCCTTGGTTACCTACATCTTCCCAAAATATTCCCCCCTTGGAGGGTCATTACAGGTCATAATAGCGGAGTTAAGCAGAGCTTGAATAAACACGCCATTAAACCTACCCCAGGATGGGGCTTACACATGGGCCCGATTAGGCCAGCAGGGTGCCATGTGGGCCCATTCCACAGTTCATGCGGGTAGGAGCGATGGTCTTCGCTCGGGGCGCCGAGTCTTCGGATCTTGCCAAGGCTTGTACCCGGAGTTGTGCCGAGCGAAGTCATGAAGAGCCCCTGTCTTGAGTGACAGATCCCCTCGCCTCCAAGCCTTCATCAGTTCTCCGACCGAGGCTTTGCTTTCGGTACGGGTTGAGGTACCCTTCGACTCCTGTGACTGGTGGAACCTGCTTAGTTTGTATTTAAAGCAGACTAAACGAGGGGGCGGACGGCCTTTGCTCCAACACTAGCCCTCCGAGGGGCCGGTTCAACTTGGTGGTGGTCCCAAAGTCTTTTTTGGGAGATGGCCGAGGTGCTGCCCTCACTAGGTTGAAGTGGTCCCTATGGGGTTTTTTGAAATGTGACCATTGACAGGTGACGTTTTACTGTGGGACTGTTGGTTTCCCGAGGCGCCTTTTTGGCTCTAGCCATTGCGGCTGCTACGAAGAAATTTTTACCCACTCTTGGTTAATAGGAAACCCTAGTTTCTTTTGTTTTCACACTTCCTGCATGTTTCCGCTTTTTCTCGCCGCCGGTGAACTGGCCCGCGTGAAGCAGACCGCCCGTCGCCGCAGACGATACGTGATGTCGTCGTCTTCTTCTTCGTCACTGTCTGCCGCGACCGCGTCTTTAAACACGCCGTCATCAGAGAAGACAATTAGTGATCCGACGGTGGCAGTGGAGTTGCTACCGGGTCAAACTGTCGAATTTGGAACTTCGAGCATTTACTCAAGATGTGTTTTACTCTAGGTGTTACTGTATGTTAACTGCGAGTATGGACTTAAGCACGGGATACCAGTAAATAAAATGGACACTAAATTTTAATCATTTTTGTTTATCACGATTTTGATATCGTGTTTGTCTCCATCTGTCTAAATTGTCCTAATTTATTTTGCAAAATTCAGACTTCAGTAATCTTTCAAAACATCGAATCCAATATCGTTTAGGTTGAGCCATCGATGTCTGGCCCAAACTATAATCTTTGAAATCAAGTCTGGTTCCTTAAAATTTGTTTGAAATTCTTTCAGCTTGCATTGCACATGTCTATATGTGGTCTGACATCGTGACGCGTGTGGCAGGTGCTAACCGGTGTGTGGACAGTGCACAACCTGTCGCCCACGTGACAGGGTCACAATTTCAATGCCGCATCGATCTCGCGTATTTATTTCGTGAAATGTCAAGTCTTGTGTCTGTTTAAAATTTATGGATTAAGAGAATACGAATTCGGAAGCTCGATCCACTCTTGTGATTGTTGTCCTAAGTAAATATTATTAGAACTCAACGAAAACAATATTGATGCAAAAATTAAATCGGGCCGAGATAACTAGAACCGAACTGAGTATTCGTAATTAATCTGTTTCATTGTCTACAACTGTGGAAATTTTTCTGATTTCTAAGTAAACAAAAGCTGACTAAAATATCGAGTATGATCTCCTTTTGGTTTATCTCGTTTGCATCTCGCTTGAATCCAGATTCTAGAATTCACTCTTATGTGTACTCCCTTAGTTAAAAATTGAGAAAATAGCAAAAATCTGATTTTTCCTTTCTCCTTATCTTCTCCACCGCCTAACTCCCTCAACCTTACCCCTGTACGCAGCACCTCATCTCCCTCACGCAAACCATTCCTCATCCCTCCCCATGGCTGAGCCCCTCTCCTCTGCGCTCGGACCTCCCCTCTCGACCATGGGCGTCGCGCCATCAGGCCGCCCTTCTCCTATCTCCCTGCTCGCCCAGATCGAATGGGAATCCCCTGTGAGCTCCCCTCGACAACCGCCGTGCCCTCTCCCTCCTGCAGTAAGTCAGCAACCCCATCTTCCTCCCTGTGTGGTGCCTAGCCGAGCTCCCCCCTCTCCTGTTATTTTTCTTTGAAAATTGGCATTATAATCTTGATTACCCTTCATTGGAAATGCTACTTGCTGGATCTGCAAGGGCAGGAAGTAGATTGAGGCTTTGACTGGACTGATGCCCATAGTACCGGGTGAATATTGTCAGAATATATCTACCTAAATCGCTCTTCTATTGGTTTATACACATTTCTGTCTGCTGCAATTCTTAAATGTTTTAAACTGGGACTGGTTGTTTTCTCCAGCATCTCCATTATATGGATGGATGGGTTGGAGGCAGAGTTCGATCGTGCTTCTGCTCCTGCAATCAAAAGTTCTGAACTATTCAGAGTTCCTTGTTTGTTCACTAACCATCCTCTTTGTCAATCTGCTTTGAAAATTAGCTTTCCTCATAGGCTTCCATTTGTTAGTAAGGGGGTGTTTGGTTTGCCCCTGCTAAAATTTAGCCCCTATCACATCGAATGTTTGAACCTCCGTTCGGGGTATTAAATGTAGTCGGATTATAAAACTAATTTCTCAGCCGAAGATTAAAAAGTGAGACGAATCTAGTACAGTTGGTTGGGTCTATATTTCATACTCCTACTTGAAAGTCAAACGCTTGATGTGACCCGGGCTAAACTTTAGTCCACAGAACCAAACACCCCCTAAATCTGCACTTTTAGGAGACTCGAAGTTTGTCCTAGATGCAAAAGTACCTTGCTGGTTATGGAGAGGTTAGCTGAAGGCTGGAGGTTTGACTATGTTCGTTGTTTTTGATATGTTATATGGCTGTTCTGATGTCAATCAATGGTGGGTGAAGATTGCCACCAGATTAATTTGAAGCTTGATCGCCCTTAATTAGAAAAATGTTATTAGCTGGATTAGGTGCCGTTTTGGAGGTAGATTTAAACATTTTGGAAGTTTGGTTGAATATGAAAGCGAAGTCCCGAGGTGTCGTTCATTAGGTGCTCGACGTATGGGCTACATTGTAGCTCGACGTTGTGCTTATAATCTCCGAGTTGAATTTAATTTTGGGTGAGTTCCTTCGCTATCTATAATTGTCAGCTTGAATGATGGGTTAAATAGTTACGTGGTCGATGACTCTTTTGCGATTAGCATAGGTACTTGTGGTGATGTTTGCTTAGGGAATCTGATTGTCCCTGAGCTGAATTTTGCTACACACATCCTCTCTGTTGTGGTAAAAATTGAGTGAAGTAAATCATGTTTTCTATAGAAGTGTTACATATAAAACTTGTAGATAATCTCTTTATCTTACTTGTGTAAACATTTCATGACCATAGGCTTAGCAGTTTAGGAGTTATGATATTTCCATGTCCAGTTTCTGAATCTGTCCAAAATTCTGTTCAGGTTTCGAAAATTGGATTGTTTGGCTAAGCTAAACTGAGAATCAGCCCTTAGTAATTATAGAAGACTTGTAGTACTTTTCTTAAGCTTTCCAACAAAGTTTGGATTACCCTTTTTGGTGATCTATAAGTTAAGTTACAGCTGTTTGAAGTGGGATTTCTAAATCTGTCCAAATTTGGACAGCAGAGCCTTGATCATGACTTTTGACCTTGCCACGCAATGAATTAACCTGGGATGTCTATAAATGAATTGTAGAAAATTCTATTGACTTTCTAAAAAGCCTAGGATCACCTGATTTGGATGCCTGAAACTCTAGTTATATAGTTTTGAAGTAAGTAGTCGAATTCTGTCCAAATCTGGACAGAATTTACGTTTAGCACTGTTTGACCTTTCTAAGTGCCGAATCTTGTTGTGATGGTAATACAAAAGTTATAGAGGACTTTATAAGCTTTCCATAAAGTCGTAGTTTACTAATTTTGGATGCATATTTTGTGAGTTATGAATAAAACAATTAACCACTATGCTGTTGTCCAGAAAATCTGCAATTGTGTACTTGGTTTTGTTCTTGTTTGGCTAAGTAGGAGTAATTAGTTAGTTTTCGATTCTTGAGTGATGAAGATTTATTACATATAATGGTTTCATTTCATTCTTGAGGTTTGCTCTATACTTTAGTGCTTTTGGGAAGTAAATGCTTTAGGGAATGCAATTGGATTAGAGATTACGTAGGCCTTCTATGAGTGTGACGAAATTAATAATGCGAAAAGGGGTTTAGTAGACAAGTATACCTAGTATTATTAAGTTGTTTCGGTAGTGTGGTGTTTATAACTATGATCTACTATTCCCACTTGCACTTAACATTTAGTCGTTCTAAGTTTTTGCTTCTAAGTGATAGTCGAATGGGATTATGTAATGCATTGATGGTGCTTTTCTTGCTAGGATAATTAGTGAGATGCCTTATTTAGTAATGTAGAATTCATGTTATTTGGACATGGTTTAGAAAGTTAGTAGATTGCTTCTATCCATATTTTGTTCTAGGTGTCTGTTAGTGAAGAATCTAAGGTTATTAGTTTTTCGATGAATGCTTAATCTTAGGAGAAATAGAACTCGAGCAAAACCTGTTGCTAAATGTTTGGTTAGGCCCATTTGGCTTGAAGGTCATGTCTGTATAAAGTTAAAAGCATCTAGTGCTTTCGTAGTAAAGTTGAAATGTCTTGCTTTAAGTGCTTAATCTAGTTCGGGTAGCATTATCTAGCTTGTGCTATTGTTGGGGACTTGTTCTCAAATGCTATGAATTAAGAACAAGGCAACATAAAATGTTAAATATTACTGTCCTTCGTCCGCTGAAACATTATTTCCCCAAGGATTTAATGAACTTCGGACGAAATTACGAAGGTTATATCTTCGTAATTGAACTTTCAAAGATAACATAAAATAACACGAGACATAAAGCATTAAAGACAAGTAAATTAGAAGTAAACAACATCATTTACATGCTATATAAACTTAAGAAATTCAAATATAATGTTTAGGTACATCTATACCTTTGCCTTGGCAAAGAATAATTTCCAAGTGATGTGACTGCACTTACAGGAATGCGTGAACAGTAAAGGAATACTGTTCACTATTTATAGGCACAGGACACAACCTGTGAGCAATTACAATCATACCCCTCATAAAAGTTTATAATCAATGACTCAAACTCTTATGGACTAAAAGGTCATTCTATCTTTAAGTCGGTTTGTAATTCCGAAGCTTCATGAACGGCACCCTTCAGCATCACATACGGACAGCTTCAGCCGAAGCTGTTTCTTCCTGCAGGACCTTCGGCGACGAAGCATGGTCCCAACAGCTATTTATACTCGTACTCATTCATGTGCATCTCACATATCATATATGTACATTAATTGATCACGTGATGTGGAGGACGAGAGCTAGATTAATCCCAAGGTGATGCTGATGGACGAATCTAAAGATGGATGACCTAATCAAGTGCTAGGACAAGAATGATCATCAAGAGATCGTTGTCTAACAAACACTAACCTAATGTTATTCTAGGCAAGCCCCGGTGCATTTACCCCTTTCCTTGTTGTTTTAAAACTTTATCACCTTATATGTTGCATTAGGTGATAGGAGTTGTGTGCTAAACAATTGATGCATTTCCTTGCTTAGAAAATTGATTACCATTCCTTGATTCCCTTTTATGAAAAAGGATTTTTTGATGCTTAGCCTTGCTCTAGAAAAACAAAATGTTTTGTTTTAAAACAAAAGGTGATGCTTCATATGGGATGGGGATTTTTATAAAGAAAAGACTTGTGATGGTGAATCCATCATGGCCGTGATGGGTTCAACATCTGAAAAGAGTACCTCTGTCAGGTACCAAACTTTGGGTTTTAAGTAATAAAGACGAGACCGAGCGGGTGACTTGCACGAGAAAGGAGTCTCGGTGTAGTGTCTCCGTTTGAGTCGATTAAGGACCGAACCGATGTAGGCTTGATGATCGAAAACCTTTTAACTGGCCACATGCCTCGTCATGGGTAAGCTTTGCCTCGGTCGGACCAATACCAGAAAGGCCACCACACAATGGGAGTGGAGAGATGGCGAGAGTAGCGTGTACCCTCCGTGGCAAGAGGCTGGACGGTGGAGTATCTGTGCTCTCGGTTGGCGTGAACCCATTCTGGTCTTGAGAAACCCGGTGGCCAGTTGACATAAGCAAGGGTTAAGTGCTACAT
Source organism: Zea luxurians (assembly GCA_029449295.1). NCBI lineage: Eukaryota > Viridiplantae > Streptophyta > Magnoliopsida > Poales > Poaceae > Zea > Zea luxurians. Next base: position 1,184,445 of record JAOPSE010000005.1, on the reverse strand, counting down.
ATGTCGTGTGGTTGGAGATCCTAGCTGGGTATTAATCGATTTGGATCACCGTTACTTCTCGCACATGAAGACCTGGTCACTGACTTACACATAGCAATCCAGTGAATTGAAGGGATGATAAAAGATGGCTAGTATAGGCCAAGTGCTTGATCTAGAATAGAAAGAAATCTAGATGCAGGTAACTACTTAACCCGATACATAAAATAAAATTTTAAGGATCCACTAATAGTAAGTTTTTCTGCAAAAAGAGTCTTTGAATCTTGAAAAGCTTTACCTTGATTCCCAAAAGCCAGCATATCCTTGAGAGTCTTTTTCCTTAGACGAGTAAGACTTGTGAAAGTACACTTTGTACTCAGGGTTTTCGAACCCATGTTGTTGCAGGTACTAGATTTGTGCTGATGTGGATGGTGTTAAGCGCCAGTGGGCACGGCCTTCTTATAAGTTAAAGTAGCTCTTCTATGCTTCTTATTGAGGATTGTCATTGAGCTAGAATATATTTCAAACTTATAAATAATTTATAACATTTCAAAGTTTATTTCTTTGAATGACTTTTGTAATCACTCCGATAAATATAATGTAAATTTGTTGTAACTTGTAACTTTTTGTAATAAAGAAATTCCGCTGCAAAATGTTGGTGTGTGATTTGTGTTTACTTATTCTTGCGATCTTGGTTGTAAGTGATTTATCCGGGATCCTTGGGACACTTGGACAGATCCTGTTAAGTTATCTGGTGCACATGCATAACCGTCTGAGGTCTTTGAGACAAGGGAAGGTGCATGTGGGCCTAATAACTTAAGAGGTTCTGCCACAAGACGCGTGCAAGAAATACAACGTTTAGGTTATTTTGGGAGTGGTGTGGGGCGTGCTCTGATGGCCAGAGAGGTCCCAAAGCCGGAGGGTGAATTGGTTGTGTTTGAAGCATTTTTCACTGCTAGACTTCGGTTGCCTGCACACCGGTTCATGGTTGAAGTGCTGTGAAGGTTCGAGGTGCAGATTCATCAGCTAACGGCGAACGCCATGGCGGCCCTGGCGAAGTTTGTGTGGGCGTTGTCTTCATATGGCGGAGAGCCTTCGGTCGAAGTCTTTGCCAAGAACTATACCTTCATTGACATAAATAGGTGATTGGTGGCAAGGTTGCGCAATTTGGAACATGCACGTTCATACCGAGGACTAGATAGACTTCGGGTGAAGTTGTGGAAATTTTTCCATGTGCCAAGAATAAGTGGGGCAATTGGTTGGATTTTTGGTTCTACGTGGCGTCAGAGGACATCGAAGGGGTTCCTGAGCTACCACCCTCTATTCTGTGCTCGCATTGTTATACCGTGTTTCCGCGATTTAAGCTAAAGAAAGGAGATAAGGGTGAACATGCCCTTCGACGCGTAGCAAGGACAAGTAGTGGGCGTGATTTGGTAGAGGAATTTATTGCGTGCGGGGTGTGGCCGCTCATCATGGCTGGGATTTGGGTGCACTCAAGCTGCGCCCGATGCTCTTCTTGAATAATCGGATGGTGCTGAGCCCCGCCTTTGCCAATGAGTTGTGAGGGCGGGATGTGGCTGCCTTTGTCAGGGAGGTGGAAGCGGAGGTGGTGAAAATTGTAGGCAAGTACTCAGCAAAGATGGAGCTGGCGAGGAGTTGGGATATACAAGGTTTGAATGTTAGGCTGAACTATGTTTTTGAATTAAATGGACTTTGGTATGGTCCATACCCTAAGGAGGGCTCTACTGACGCCGGGGAAGAACGAGGGAAGAAGGTGACGGTCTAGGCAGACGAAGTATGCTCAAAAGGGAAGCTATAGTTGCGGCGATAAGGAAAAGAAAAATTGAGGTGAAAGGTATGATGAAGGCATTAGGGGTCCGAAGGCTTCCAAGTGTTTTGTTGAGTCATTGGCGGAGATGTGTGCTGGGCCTGGGGAGGTCATGACTTCGTCCGACCTCCGAGAATTATCTTCGTGAATGCTGAAGGTGACAGGGGGTGAGTTGCATAAAAAAGACCCTGTTCCTTGGGCCACCGATGAAGATTACTTTACGTCCCATTTGGCTCACGACTTCAAATATTTCCTTTCGAGAGAAACGTTGGTGTTGTTGTGTCAGTAGTTGTCATAACCGATTTTGGAAGGCAAACCGAATGCGAACCATGTACGTGCTAGGATCACAAACTTACGTACACAGCGATTACATAGTTGGACATCATCACACATTGCTCAAAATAAATAGCGGAAAAGTACTTTATTACATAAAGATGTCCAAGACATCCACAATGTCATTAACATAACATAGTCATAAACGTAATCAAAGTACGGAATACGAAACATAGTATATAAGGCCTTCATAGGCAGCTGACTGGGGGTTTGCCACTAACACAACTAGAACTCATCGTAGTCCTGGAACTCCTCAAAGTCCTTCATGTTGCCTGCATCTCCTCCTGAGCACTAATTGCATTGTGAACAACCTGGGGATTGGAGGGTTTTTTAAGCAAGGGTGAGTACACATCAACGTACTCAGCAAATGTCCCGTTTGGCCAAAGTGGACTAGCTGTATGTGGAGTTAAGGTTAAAGCAGTTGCTTTTAGTTGGTCAGGTATTTATTACTAGTAACAAGCCAAGTTTTAGTAATAAACCCAGTTATTACCCAAAAGTACTCCCTTCAAGAGGAAAGACCAGAAACCATAGTTATATTCATCCTCAGTTACCATCATCATAAAGTATCCAAAGTTATTATAATAAAAGAGGATCCCATGGCTGCTCTTAACCGTGAGCACGATTGATATACCATTTTCTAACACTCTGTAGAGGTTGCACACTATACCCACGAGTCGTGATCCTTTTTTGCCTTGGGTCGATCAAACCCTCAAAGACTACCAAGGTGAGTAGGTAATGTTTCACCACATAGCCTGATGAAGACATCCACACTACTGATACATCTATGCCAATACAAGTACCAATTTCTGGTCCCATTACTCGCGCTCGTGCTCGTCAACTCAACCATCAGGTGATTACACTCTTGAGTTCGTGTCCATCATATTTAGACCATGGAGACCCGTGCACTCTTGTTTTGCTTAGGAACCAGGGAGAAGACCGAAAGGGAAAAGGATTTGAACATGCTGGATTCGGACTGCAGAAGAACACCAACTTGTGACGGTCACCACGGTCAGATGCGGGCTCGGATTGGAATGTTCAAGCACAACATGGAAAGCTTATCAAGTCTACTTTCATATGGATCCGGAATTATAGTCATATCTGTTCAGAGGCCGCCGTAATCATTGTTTTCTTACCGAGACATTTCCTGCATTTTCTGCCCATGGTGCTGCGTCACCCTATTTTGGCCCAATGGGTCGTGTATCAAGTTAGGTCCATTAGGGACATATCCTAGGGTTGCAGCACGACCCCAATACCCTTGTGGTCGTCCTCCCATGTTTATAAACCCCCTAGCCGCCACCAAGAACAGCGGGTTTTGTTTAGATCAAGTTTAGCTCTCGCTACTTGCTTTTAAGCACGCATGCTAGTCAGCCGCCCGTCTTCTTGTCTTCGGAACCCCACCATATTGGAGTTTGATTTTGAAACCTACATTTAGATCTGGTAATTCAGTACTTGTTCTACTTGTTCTTGCTAGTTCTTCGATTGCTTGCAGGACGAGTGCCCTAGTGGCCAGGGTGTCACGCTCCACAAGATCGTGACAGCCATAGGAGGTGGTGTATCGGTTGCTAAGGCGCAGCGTCTTTGGAAGGCTGTAGTCGGGCCGTGAACGTCGTCTCCTCCCCCAATCGAGTTATTCCACACCCTCTCATCGAAAGATCGGGCAATCACCCAACGGGTGCACATCAGTTGGTAATCAGAGCAAGGTTTATCGGTGAGAGATTTACTTTTCTTCGCTGTTTTCTTATCTCCTATAGTCCAGAAAAAGCCAAAAAAATAGTAGATTAGTTTTACCGCAATCCTATAAACCATTGAGCATTTACTAGTACTACTTAGCTAGGGCTTGTTGAGTTTTTGGTTGCATCGGTTGTGTCGAGTTGCTGGTCTTAGTTTATTCCTTTAGAGTTTTGAGTTCTACCACGTTTTGGTCACCACGAGATCCACCATCACCATAAACATCTCTGGTTCGTTTTTGCCACCACGGATACATCTCATGTCTGATTTGGAAGTTTAAATACAATCTGGAAAGCTTATCTTATCTTCTTTCCAACGGATCTGACCTTGTCTCAAAATTCATTCTGAGCGCTCCGCAATCATCGTAGAGATTTCTGGACTTTCTATATTAACAAGATTTGTTAAAATCTGATTTAAAGGGGCTGTTAGCAATATCTTTATTGTTTGGGTTGTCATAGTGAAAAAAAGGGTTTAGGTCCCTGCAAAAAAAAACAGAAGAAGAAGAAAAAAAGAATAGAAAAGAAAAAAAAGGAAAAGAAGAAGAAGGGGGCTGAATCTCTAAATCTGTTGTTTCTCTTTGTGCTATGCTAGTTGTTCTTTTTTAGTGACTACCTTTGTGCCTAGGCTCACGTCTCTAGCATGGTTTAGCCTAGGACCGGCACAGTACCACCGTTGAACGATTATCCAGCTTGCTTTTGTAACTAACGTGGTACTAGTGTATTCCTTGCTTCAGCCCACCTACAACTCTACATATTTCAACTACAGTTTGACAGGTCGTGTTGCTGCGGCACCGATACACTTATTCCACGGTTGCAGACTTGTTGGTTGCTGACCCCTCCTGTTGTGCAAGGTAAGAATTGGTAAGAGCTTGTGTGGCAGGTTGCGAGTGAGCGCCTTGCAGTAGCTACATCCTAATAGTTGTAGAGTTTTTATTCCTTCACGTTTTTTTTCTTGTTGCCTCTGTTCGTCTAACCATGGCAGGATTGGAGGTTGATGATGCTTCTCGTAATATGCCACACTCTCCTCGCACCAAGGGTATCATACAACACTTTGTAAGGCTGGTGAAGACGCACACGGAAGGCCTTGATAATGACATGCAGGTGACGAATGAAAAGATGGGGCAATTGGAGGCCACACAGATCGACACAAACACCAAACTTGCAAATGTGGAAATGACAGTTGCTCATATTGACAAGAGCCTTGTCGCACTCTTGAGGCGATTTGATGAGATGCATGCTAATACCAATGGTGGGCGTGATGAGGGCGCCGAAGGTAACTGGGATGACTATGTTGCTGATACTGAACAAGATGACCAAGAAGCACGTAATCGCCGGCGACTACGTACTAACCGTAGAGGTATGGGTGGTTTTCGCCGACGTGAGGTACATGATAATGATGATGCTTTTAGTAAGGTTAAATTTAAAATACCTCCTTTTGATGGTAAATATGACCCTGATGCTTACATTACTTGGGAGATTGCGGTTGATCAAAAGTTTGCATGCCATGAATTTCCTGAGAATGCGCGGGTTAGAGCTGCTACTAGTGAGTTTACTGATTTTGCTTCTGTTTGGTGGATAGAACATGGTAAGAAGAATCCTAATAACATGCCACAAACTTGGGATGCGTTGAAACGGGTCATGCGGGCTAGATTTGTTCCTTCTTATTATGCACGTGATATGTTAAACAAGTTGCAATAATTGAGACAGGGTACTAAAAGTGTAGAAGAATATTATCAGGAATTACAAATGGGTATGTTGCGTTGTAACATAGAGGAGGGTGAGGAATCTGCTATTGCTAGATTTTTGGGCGGGTTAAATAGGGAAATTTAGGACATCCTTGCTTATAAAGATTATGCTAATGTAACCCGATTGTTTCATCTTGCTTGCAAAGCTGAAAGGGAAGTGCAGGGACGACGTGCTAGTGCAAGGTCTAATGTTTCTGCAAGAAAATCTACACCATGGCAACAGCGCACGACTACGTCCATGACCGGCCGTACACCAGCACCAACTCCCTCGCCAAGTCGACCAGCACCCCCGCCTTCCTCCGGCGACAAACCACGTGCATCTTCCACAAATTCAGCAACCAAATCTGCCCAGAAACCAGCAGGTAGTGCCTCTTCAGTAGCCTCCACGGGTAGAACAAGAGATGTTCTGTGTTATCGATGCAAGGGCTATGGACACGTGCAGCGTGATTGTCCTAATCAGCGTGTTTTGGTGGTAAAAGACGATGGTGGGTATTCCTCTGCTAGTGATTTGGATGAAGCTACACTTGCTTTGCTTGCGGCTGATGATGCAGGCACTAAGGAACCACCCGAAGAACAGATTGGTGCAGATGATGCAGAGCATTATGAGAGCCCCATTGTACAGCGTGTGCTTAGTGCACAAATGGAGAAAGCAGAGCAGAATCAGCGACATACGTTGTTTCAAACAAAGTGTGTCATTAAGGAGCGTTCATGTCGTTTGATCATTGATGGAGGTAGCTGCAACAACTTGGCTAGCAGCGACATGGTGGAGAAGCTTGCACTTACGACCAAACCGCACCCGCATCCATATCACATTCAATGGCTTAACAATAGTGGTAAGGTCAAGGTAACCAAGATGGTACGAATTAATTTTGCTATTGGTTCATATCGTGATGTTGTTGACTGTGATGTTGTGCCTATGGATGCTTGTAATATTCTGCTAGGTAGACCATAGCAATTTGATTCAGATTGTATGCATCATGGTAGATCAAATCAATATTCTCTCATACACCATGATAAGAAAATTATTTTGCTTCCCATGTCCCATGAGGCTATTGTGCGTGATGATGTTGCTAAAGCTACCAAAGCTAAAACTAAGAACAACAAGAATATTAAAGCTGTTGGTAATAACAAAGATGGGGTAAAATTGAAAGGACATTGCTTGCTTGCGACAAAAACTGATGTTAATGAATTATTTGCTTCCACTACTGTTGCCTACGCCTTGGTATGCAAGGATGCTTTGATTTCAATTCAAGATATGCAGCATTCTTTGCCTCCTGTTATTACTAACATTTTGTAGGAGTATTCTGATGTATTTCCAAGTGAGATACCAGAGGGGCTGCCACCTATACGAGGGATTGAGCACCAAATTGATCTTATTCCTGGTGCATCTTTGCCGAATCGTGCGCCATATAGGACAAATCCAGAGGAAACAAAAGAAATTCAGCGACAAGTGCAAGAACTACTCGACAAAGGTTACGTGCGTGAGTCTCTTAGTCCGTGTGCTGTTCCGGTTATTTTAGTGCCTAAAAAAGATGGAACATGGCGTATGTGTGTTGATTGTAGGGCTATTAATAATATCACGATACGGTATTGACACCCTATTCCACGTTTAGATGATATGCTTGATGAATTGAGTGGTGCCATCGTCTTTTCTAAAGTTGATTTGCGTAGTGGGTACCACTAGATTCGTATGAAATTGGGAGATGAATGGAAAACTGCTTTCAAAACTAAGTTCGGATTGTATGAGTGGTTAGTCATGCCTTTTGGGTTAACTAATGCACCTAGCACTTTCATGAGATTAATGAACGAGGTTTTGTGTGCCTTCATTGGAAAATTTGTGGTAGTATACTTTGATGACATATTGATCTACAGCAAATCTATGGATGAACATGTTGATCACATGCGTACTATTTTTAATGCTTTACGAGATGCACGTTTATTTGGTAACCTTGAGAAGTGCACATTTTGCACCGATCGAGTTTCGTTTCTTGGTTATGTTGTGACTCCACAGGGAATTGAGGTTGATCAAGCCAAGGTAGAAGCGATACATGGATGGCCTATGCCAAAGACTATCACACAGGTGCGGAGTTTCCTAGGACTTGCCGGCTTCTATCGCCGTTTTATGAAGGACTTTAGCACCATTGCTGCACCTTTGAATGAGCTTACGAAGAAGGGAGTGCATTTTAGTTGGGGCAAAGTACAAGAGCACGTTTTCAACGTGCTGAAAGATAAGTTGACACATGCACCTCTCCTCCAACTTCCTGATTTTATAATAAGACTTTTGAGCTTGAATGTGATGCTAGTGGAATTGGATTGGGTGGTGTTTTGTTACAAGAAGGCAAACCTGTTGCATATTTTAGTGAAAAATTGAGTGGGTCTGTTCTAAATTATTCTACTTATGATAAGGAATTATATGCTCTTGTGCGAACATTAGAAACATGGCAGCATTATTTGTGGCCCAAAGAGTTTGTTATTCATTCTGATCATGAATCTTTGAAACATATTCGTAGTCAAGGAAAACTGAACCGTAGACATGCTAAGTGGGTTGAATTTATCGAATCGTTTCCTTATGTTATTAAGCACAAGAAAGGAAAAGAGAATATCATTGCTGACGCTTTGTCTAGGAGATATACTTTGCTGAATCAACTTGACTACAAAATCTTTGGATTAGAGACGATTAAAGACCAATATGTTCATGATGCTGATTTTAAAGATGTGTTGCTGCATTGTAAAGATGGGAAAGGATGGAACAAATATATCGTTAGTGATGGGTTTGTGTTTAGAGCTAACAAGCTATGCATTCCAGCTAGCTCCGTTCGTTTGTTGTTGTTACAGGAAGCACATAGAGGTGGCTTAATGGGACATTTTGGAGCAAAGAAAACGGAGGACATACTTGCTGGTCATTTTTTTTTGCCCAAGATGAGAAGAGATGTGGTGAGATTGGTTGCTCGTTGCACAACATGTCAAAAGGCGAAGTCACGGTTAAATCCACACAGTTTGTATTTGCCTTTACCCGTTCCTAGTGCTCCTTGGGAAGATATTTCTATGGATTTTGTGCTGGGATTGCCTAGGACTAGGAAGGGACGTGATAGTGTGTTTGTGGTTGTTGATAGATTTTCTAAGATGGCACATTTCATACCATGTCATAAAACTGACGATGCTACTCATATTGCTGATTTGTTCTTTCGTGAAATTGTTCGCTTGCATGGTGTGCCTAACACAATCGTTTCTGATCGTGATGCTAAATTTCTTAGTCATTTTTGGAGGACTTTGTGGGCAAAATTGGGGACTAAGCTTTTATTTTCTACTACATGTCATCCTCAAACTGATGGTCAAACTGAAGTTGTGAATAGAACTTTGTCTACTATGTTAAGGGCAGTTCTAAAGAAGAATATTAAGATGTGGGAGGACTGTTTGCCTCATGTTGAATTTGCTTATAGTCGATCATTGCATTCTACTACAAAGATGTGTCCATTTCAGATTGTATATGGTTTGTTGCCTCGTGCTCCTATTGATTTAATGCCTTTGCCATCTTCTGAAAAACTAAATTTTGATGCTACTAGGCGTGCTGAATTGATGTTAAAACTGCATGAAACTACTAAAGAAAACATAGAGCGTATGAATGCTAGATATAAGTTTGCTAGTGATAAAGGTAGAAAGGAAATAAATTTTGAACATGGAGATTTAGTTTGGTTGCATTTGAGAAAGGAAAGGTTTCCTGAATTGCGAAAATCTAAATTGTTGCCTCGAGCCGATGGACCGTTTAAAGTGCTAGAGAAAATTAACGACAATGCATATAGGCTAGATCTGCCTGCAGAGTGCAGACTTTGGGGTTAGCCCCACATTTAACATTGCAGATTTAAAGCCCTACTTGGGAGAGGAAGTTGAGCTTGAGTCGAGGACGACTCAAATGCAAGAAGGGGAGAATGATGAAGACATCCACACTACTGATACATCTATGCCAATACAAGTACCAATTTCTGGTCCCATTACTCGCGCTCGTGCTCGTCAACTCAACCATCAGGTGATTACACTCTTGAGTTCGTGTCCATCATATTTAGACCATGGAGACCCGTGCACTCTTGTTTTGCTTAGGAACCAGGGAGAAGACCGAAAGGGAAAAGGATTTGAACATGCTGGATTCAGACTGCAGAAGAACACCAACTTGTGACGGTCACCACGGTCAGATGCGGGCTCGGATTGGAATGTTCAAGCACAACATGGAAAGCTTATCAAGTCTACTTTTATATGGATCCGGAATTATAGTCATATCTGTTCTGAGGCCGCCGTAATCATTGTTTTCTTACCGAGACATTTCCTGCATTTTCTGCCCATGGTGCTGCGTCACCCTATTTTGGCCCAATGGGTCGTGTATCAAGTTAGGTCCATTAGTATAATACCCTAAAAACCAAACCATGTTTATAATCCTATTATGGTGTGTCCTACGGATGATCGGAGACCGTAGATGCATAGATATCGTCGAGACGATTCCGATCGACTACTAGTTTGCCTTGTTTGGAGTCTGAATGAGTTTTTTCAAGTGCCGGTCGATCTGAGCCATTGGATATTAGGATTGAGGGAGTTTTCTTCTATTTATACCTCCCTAACCCTAGCAGCCACGTCCTCCCACCCTAGCAGCCATCCCCTTTTGTGCCTTGCCCAAGAGAAGAAAGGAAGAACAAGGGAGAGAAGAGAGGGAAGATTAGGGCACACAGTCGCCTGTCGTCGTCATCGTTCCTCTTCAAGAATTGGTTGGATTTCCTTTCCTCTCTCCATTGTCCCCACTTGATGGATGTTTTACCTTGTTTTGAATGAGTTTTAGGCCCTGCAATTAGCCCTTTATGTTGGATTAGATGGGAGATTAGATTTTTTGATCTCGAAATTAGTCTCTGCAGAATAACAGATTCAATAGTTTTTGTTCATGACAGTTTTCCGTGGTCTTAGAGGCCTCAAAAAAATAAAAAGTATATTTATGAGTTGTAGATAATTTAGATATCTTTCCGGTGCCGCGAAGAACACCTCAATCGGACATCAGATCAGAAAGTTATTGCAGTTTTATTATAGCAGTTTTTCAGTCTCATAATTCTGTGCAGAATCTGTTCTATTAAGATTTAGGCAATTTTATCAACAGAATTCAACCTTGGGTTTGTAAGAAAAGTTGTAGATAATTTCATAAGCTTTCTAGATTGTTAAAGAGTGCATTCATATGAATTATGAAACTCTAGTTATGTTTGTTTTACGGTGGCTGTTTCTGTTGGCCTGACAGAAATGAGCGGGTCTATTCACTGGTAGGTTTCATCAAGTAAATTGCCGAATTGGCTCTCCCAGCTATGGAGACTTTTGTAGAGGGATAAAAGTTCTTACTTCCAGCAGAATTTCATGATTTTTGGTTGAGTAGTTTGTGAGATATCGAATTTTGAAAGTTAACTATGCGGCTGTCTAAAACAGATTCAGTCAGTTATCTTGTAATATGTTTTAGACTTATAGATGGCAGAATTTAATTATCTATTGAATACCGAAGTTGTAGAGTATTTTGTGTAGATACTTCTAGAGTATTTGTTTGATATCACCACTGTTATAATTTTAAAGATACAAAATTAACAAACAGCGCTGCTGCTGTTTGACATGTGGTTCACGGTGGGAGTCTTTTCACCAGGTCTTGGTTTCATGCGTAGGAACGATTTGTTGATTGTTGGCAAATATTTATGAAATATTTGTACTAAGTTTTATGCCCCGCAACATGTGGTTATGCTCCGGATCATGCTTAGTACATTTTCTTCTTCGACGAAGGCAAGTGAATGTAGCGGTGGTTGCTACCGTTTTGACTTGTTGTTTCATCGCCTACACTCTAATATTCAGAATCATCGAATTCTTTCGTAATTGAACTCTATGGGATGCTTTACTTGATTGTATTATATTGATGCTTAATCATATATTGATGATGATGATTCGAGTATGACCCACGAGATTAATTCACACTCCTGAAGGTGAATGAAGTATTATTTGAGGTTTGTATTGTATCTGAAGGTAAACGAAGTATTGTTTAAGGTTTGTATTGTATTTGAAGGAAGTGAAGTATATTGATAAATGCAACATGCCATATACATTGCATGATTCACTTGCATCTGAAGTTTTGTCGTGACCTATGGTCCGACCGTACCGGTACAACTTAGCATCGTACGTTGCCCGAGGAGGGGTACGATGCGGCTTCATACCCTTAGAGGTATGAAGACAGAGGACATATGCATTGCATTCATATGCATTCATTGAAGTGATATTTGCAGATGGTGTGGTTTTATACTCTAAGAGATATGAAGGCAGAGGGCTTACACATTGCATTCCTATGCATACATTGAAGTGATATTTGCAGGTATTGTTGACGCAGGGAAGTGTTATACAACCTATTGGTCGTTCGAGGAAATGAGATCTCATTGGTTATTTTGGGACTATTGAGTTCTATATCTACAAGTATTTCTGATCTCAATTGTGATCCCTTTTAAAATGTTGATTAATTCAATTCTTTTGGTTTAAATATCTCGTCAAAATATTTTACTTGCTGAGATGTTTCATCTCACTCTTGCATTACTCAATGTAGGTACTTAATTCATGTTGGGAATGAGGGAAGTAGCAGCACGTCCACCTTCACTCTCATAATAACGCTGCCCAGGCACAACCATGATTTAATTAGAAACTTCTTGTCAAGGATGTTTGTTTTTAACTAGTCGTGCACACTAGTTAATTCAGTTTATGTCGTTATGGTTATCTTCCCATTGCTAGCAGATTATTAATGTCTAGTATGTTTTCTTATCATGATATCTGTTTATACTCTGTTGCTTCCACGTTTATGCAAATTTCCAAAGGAGATGCTGTCGAAATTTTATATATGAATGTTAGTTGTGTAGTTTAGTAGCATTTCAGGGTGTTTGTGGATCCTGGGGTGTTACAGTTGGTATCAAAGCATAGGCTTTAGATTCTTGGCAATTTGAAGATAAATTTGACACACTTGCACATATAGGAAGGTTGTGGGTTCAAATATCTTTGATATATGTTAATGTCTTTGAAGTGCAGATGAAATAATTTCACCCTCCCTAATCCTTTACCGTGATGTGGTAAGTTGTTTATGACTTAATGTCTGATATAATTCATTTCTAAATTTTGATATTGTTTATTAATAAGATTGATATCACTGTTCTTTTGTGAGATTGAAGTCGTTATTATGCTTGTGATATACGTGTATGCCTATGTTGTTTTCAACATGTTTTTCATGGTTGAGTTTTATTACAATAATATTGTTATATATATTTGATCGAGGATGTTTCCAAGATGAGTGTGAATTGCATGTTTTGGGTTACAAGGTAACCATCGATTTGGATTTAAGTTGTTGGGCGGTTGGTGGATAGCTCCAACTATCTTTGCAAGGAATGATTGTTTATGCCGAGAAACCAGTTCTGAAAGAAATAAATATTGGTACTTTTATATGGATTTTGGGGGGAAAGTCTTTACATAGCTAGCCAGAGTGGATTACATGTCTCCCTTCTATCTTGTGTTTTAGTAGCCACAAAGCCTAGATGTGGTTTAAAGTGGTTGCATGTTAGTCATGCTAATTGTAGAATAAATCTTTTATTTTCTTGATCCATTGATTATATATTAATACGTTGAGGATCTGATGGTTATCTCCCTGATGCATGCTCGTGGAGCCATTGTTGGACCACTTATCTATTGGTTTGAATGAAGTCATTGCCTAGCCTAGAGTTGGTTGGGTGTGGTTAGTCACCTATTTCTAAATGATGTGGTTCTTACATCAAATTGAGATGTTTGTCATGTGTGTGAAGGATTACAGGGTTATTATTGACCCTGTATGTCTGGTACTTTGAGTGCATCGTATGATGGAATGAAATGTAAGTTTCTGAACTACAGTAGATGAAGACTTATATTATGAGTAGGTTAACCTTACTAGTTTGGATATTTTTTTTAGTTGAGTTGTTGGATGAAGTATAGTGACATTAGTTAAGCAAAGTATTGTGTTGTTGCTGTGCTGTCAGTGCTCTTTGTGGAGTTTTTGGCATTTGTTCGATGAACTGTGCCGCACAGAATGTTATTGGCTTCTTGTTGGCTTTATTGCTCCATTAGTTCTGTAGACTTTCTCCCTTTTGTGGGGTGTAAAGAACGTTAGATTACATGATTATCTTTTTCATGACGTCAAGAACAAGGTTTAGGAAGATTAGGAGTTTTGTTTCAATAGAACGACTTGTTTCGTGGTGCTTTGATGTGAGGTGTTTGATCTTCTTATACATTCATCTGGTGTGGATGTTTGACAATTGAATTAAAATGAATTGTTGAAGTTGGTAAGAGTTGTTCTTAGTGCATATTACCTCTTCATAAAAAGAGTGTTGTTTTAAGACATTGATCTTGATGTATAGTTGCATCCAAATTCAATGATAGCAAATCCTAGTGTTGATTGCACCTATGACAATGCCTTGGGAATTCATTTTATATTGTTTTATGATTGTTGTCAAGGTATGTCATTTTCTTTGGTAAATTAGTCCGACTTAGAGGTTATTTCATGAAAAACTCTTTTCATGATCTCGTCAAGGCTACTAGTCTACTATATGAGTCTATTTAGGGTGTTTGGCCGAGTTTTACCGTTGGTGAATGTCTTGATTTGTAGAAGTGGCTGAATTCGAGGACGAATTCTTTTAAGGGGGGTAGAATATATTACCCTAAAAACCAAACCATGTTTATAATCCTATTATGGTGTGTCCTACGGATGATCGGAGACCGTAGATGCATAGATATCGTCGAGACGATTCCGATCGACTACTAGTTTGCCTTGTTTGGAGTCTGAATGAGTTTTTTCAAGTGCCGGTCGATCTGAGCCATTGGATATTAGGAATGAGGGAGTTTTCTTCTATTTATACCTCCCTAACCCTAGCAGCCACGTCCTCCCACCCTAGCAGCCATCCCCTTTTGTGCCTTGCCCAAGAGAAGAAAGGAAGAACAAGGGAGAGAAGAGAGGGAAGATTAGGGCACACAGTCGCCTGTCGTCGTCATCGTTCCTCTTCAAGAATTGGTTGGATTTCCTTTCCTCTCTCCATTGTCCCCACTTGATGGATGTTTTACCTTGTTTTGAATGAGTTTTAGGCCCTGCAATTAGCCCTTTATGTTGGATTAGATGGGAGATTAGATTTTTTGATCTCGAAATTAGTCTCTGCAGAATAACATATTCAATAGTTTTTGTTCATGACAGTTTTCCGTGGTCTTAGAGGCCTCAAAAAAATAAAAAGTATATTTATGAGTTGTAGATAATTTAGATATCTTTCCGGTGCCGCGAAGAACACCTCAATCGGACATCAGATCAGAAAGTTATTGCAGTTTTATTATAGCAGTTTTTCAGTCTCATAATTCTGTGCAGAATCTGTTCTATTAAGATTTAGGCAATTTTATCAACAGAATTCAACCTTGGGTTTGTAAGAAAAGTTGTAGATAATTTCATAAGCTTTCCAGATTGTTAAAGAGTGCATTCATATGAATTATGAAACTCTAGTTATGTTTGTTTTACGGTGGCTGTTTCTGTTGGCCTGACAGAAATGAGCGGGTCTATTCACTGGTAGGTTTCATCAAGTAAATTGCCGAATTGGCTCTCCCAGCTATGGAGACTTTTGTAGAGGGATAAAAGTTCTTACTTCCAGCAGAATTTCATGATTTTTGGTTGAGTAGTTTGTGAGATATCGAATTTTGAAAGTTAACTATGCGGCTGTCTAAAACAGATTCAGTCAGTTATCTTGTAATATGTTTTAGACTTATAGATGGCAGAATTTAATTATCTATTGAATACCGAAGTTGTAGAGTATTTTGTGTAGATACTTCTAGAGTATTTGTTTGATATCACCACTGTTATAATTTTAAAGATACAAAATTAACAAACAGCGCTGCTGCTGTTTGACATGTGGTTCACGGTGGGAGTCTTTTCACCAGGTCTTGGTTTCATGCGTAGGAACGATTTGTTGATTGTTGGCAAATATTTATGAAATATTTGTACTAAGTTTTATGCCCCGCAACATGTGGTTATGCTCCGGATCATGCTTAGTACATTTTCTTCTTCGACGAAGGCAAGTGAATGTAGCGGTGGTTGCTACCGTTTTGACTTGTTGTTTCATCGCCTACACTCTAATATTCAGAATCATCGAATTCTTTCGTAATTGAACTCTATGGGATGCTTTACTTGATTGTATTATATTGATGTTTAATCATATATTGATGATGATGATGATTCGAGTATGACCCACGAGATTAATTCACACTCCTGAAGGTGAATGAAGTATTATTTGAGGTTTGTATTGTATCTGAAGGTAAACGAAGTATTGTTTAAGGTTTGTATTGTATTTGAAGGAAGTGAAGTATATTGATAAATGCAACATGCCATATACATTGCATGATTCACTTGCATCTGAAGTTTTGTCGTGACCTATGGTCCGACCGTACCGGTACAACTTAGCATCGTACGTTGCCCGAGGAGGGGTACGATGCGGCTTCATACCCTTAGAGGTATGAAGGCAGAGGACATATGCATGCATTCATATGCATTCATTGAAGTGATATTTGCAGATGGTGTGGTTTTATACTCTAAGAGATATGAAGGCAGAGGGCTTACACATTGCATTCCTATGCATACATTGAAGTGATATTTGCAGGTATTGTTGACGCAGGGAAGTGTTATACAACCTATTGGTCGTTCGAGGAAATGAGATCTCATTGGTTATTTTGGGACTATTGAGTTCTATATCTACAAGTATTTCTGATCTCAATTGTGATCCCTTTTAAAATGTTGATTAATTCAATTCTTTTGGTTTAAATATCTCGTCAAAATATTTTACTTGCTGAGATGTTTCATCTCACTCTTGCATTACTCAATGCAGGTACTTAATTCATGTTGGGAATGAGGGAAGTAGCAGCACGTCCACCTTCACTCTCATAATAACGCTGCGCAGGCACAACCATGATTTAATTAGAAACTTCTTGTCAAGGATGTTTGTTTTTAACTAGTCGTGCACACTAGTTAATTCAGTTTATGTCGTTATGGTTATCTTCCCATTGCTAGCAGATTATTAATGTCTAGTATGTTTTCTTATCATGATATCTGTTTATACTCTGTTGCTTCCACGTTTATGCAAATTTCCAAAGGAGATGCTGTCGAAATTTTATATATGAATGTTAGTTGTGTAGTTTAGTAGCATTTCAGGGTGTTTGTGGATCCTGGGGTGTTACAGTTGGTATCAAAGCATAGGCTTTAGATTCTTGGCAATTTGAAGATAAATTTGACACACTTGCACATATAGGAAGGTTGTGGGTTCAAATATCTTTGATATATGTTAATGTCTTTGAAGTGCAGATGAAATAATTTCACCCTCCCTAATCCTTTACCGTGATGTGGTAAGTTGTTTATGACTTAATGTCTGATATAATTCATTTCTAAATTTTGATATTGTTTATTAATAAGATTGATATCGCTGTTCTTTTGTGAGATTGAAGTCGTTATTATGCTTGTGATATACGTGTATGCCTATGTTGTTTTCAACATGTTTTTCATGGTTGAGTTTTATTACAATAATATTGTTATATATATTTGATCGAGGATGTTTCCAAGATGAGTGTGAATTGCATGTTTTGGGTTACAAGGTAACCATCGATTTGGATTTAAGTTGTTGGGCGGTTGGTGGATAGCTCCAACTATCTTTGCAAGGAATGATTGTTTATGCCGAGAAACCAGTTCTGAAAGAAATAAATATTGGTACTTTTATATGGATTTTGGGGGGAAAGTCTTTACATAGCTAGCCAGAGTGGATTACATGTCTCCCTTCTATCTTGTGTTTTAGTAGCCACAAAGCCTAGATGTGGTTTAAAGTGGTTGCATGTTAGTCATGCTAATTGTAGAATAAATCTTTTATTTTCTTGATCCATTGATTATATATTAATACGTTGAGGATCTGATGGTTATCTCCCTGATGCATGCTCGTGGAGCCATTGTTGGACCACTTATCTATTGGTTTGAATGAAGTCATTGCCTAGCCTAGAGTTGGTTGGGTGTGGTTAGTCACCTATTTCTAAATGATGTGGTTCTTACATCAAATTGAGATGTTTGTCATGTGTGTGAAGGATTACAGGGTTATTATTGACCCTGTATGTCTGGTACTTTGAGTGCATCGTATGATGGAATGAAATGTAAGTTTCTGAACTACAGTAGATGAAGACTTATATTATGAGTAGGTTAACCTTACTAGTTTGGATATTTTTTTTAGTTGAGTTGTTGGATGAAGTATAGTGACATTAGTTAAGCAAAGTATTGTGTTGTTGCTGTGCTGTCAGTGCTCTTTGTGGAGTTTTTGGCATTTGTTCGATGAACTGTGCCGCACAGAATGTTATTGGCTTCTTGTTGGCTTTATTGCTCCATTAGTTCTGTAGACTTTCTCCCTTTTGTGGGGTGTAAAGAACGTTAGATTACATGATTATCTTTTTCATGACGTCAAGAACAAGGTTTAGGAAGATTAGGAGTTTTGTTTCAATAGAACGACTTGTTTCGTGGTGCTTTGATGTGAGGTGTTTGATCTTCTTATACATTCATCTGGTGTGGATGTTTGACAATTGAATTAAAATGAATTGTTGAAGTTGGTAAGAGTTGTTCTTAGTGCATATTACCTCTTCATAAAAAGAGTGTTGTTTTAAGACATTGATCTTGATGTATAGTTGCATCCAAATTCAATGATAGCAAATCCTAGTGTTGATTGCACCTATGACAATGCCTTGGGAATTCATTTTATATTGTTTTATGATTGTTGTCAAGGTATGTCATTTTCTTTGGTAAATTAGTCCGACTTAGAGGTTATTTCATGAAAAACTCTTTTCATGATCTCGTCAAGGCTACTAGTCTACTATATGAGTCTATTTAGGGTGTTTGGCCGAGTTTTACCGTTGGTGAATGTCTTGATTTGTAGAAGTGGCTGAATTCGAGGACGAATTCTTTTAAGGGGGGTAGAATATAATACCCTAAAAACCAAACCATGTTTATAATCCTATTATGGTGTGTCCTACGGATGATCGGAGACCGTAGATGCATAGATATCGTCGAGACGATTCCGATCGACTACTAGTTTGCCTTGTTTGGAGTCTGAATGAGTTTTTTCAAGTGCCGGTCGATCTGAGCCATTGGATATTAGGAATGAGGGAGTTTTCTTCTATTTATACCTCCCTAACCCTAGCAGCCACGTCCTCCCACCCTAGCAGCCATCCCCTTTTGTGCCTTGCCCAAGAGAAGAAAGGAAGAACAAGGGAGAGAAGAGAGGGAAGATTAGGGCACACAGTCGCCTGTCGTCGTCATCGTTCCTCTTCAAGAATTGGTTGGATTTCCTTTCCTCTCTCCATTGTCCCCACTTGATGGATGTTTTACCTTGTTTTGAATGAGTTTTAGGCCCTGCAATTAGCCCTTTATGTTGGATTAGATGGGAGATTAGATTTTTTGATCTCGAAATTAGTCTCTGCAGAATAACAGATTCAATAGTTTTTGTTCATGACAGTTTTCCGTGGTCTTAGAGGCCTCAAAAAAATAAAAAGTATATTTATGAGTTGTAGATAATTTAGATATCTTTCCGGTGCCGCGAAGAACACCTCAATCGGACATCAGATCAGAAAGTTATTGCAGTTTTATTATAGCAGTTTTTCAGTCTCATAATTCTGTGCAGAATCTGTTCTATTAAGATTTAGGCAATTTTATCAACAGAATTCAACCTTGGGTTTGTAAGAAAAGTTGTAGATAATTTCATAAGCTTTCCAGATTGTTAAAGAGTGCATTCATATGAATTATGAAACTCTAGTTATGTTTGTTTTACGGTGGCTGTTTCTGTTGGCCTGACAGAAATGAGCGGGTCTATTCACTGGTAGGTTTCATCAAGTAAATTGCCGAATTGGCTCTCCCAGCTATGGAGACTTTTGTAGAGGGATAAAAGTTCTTACTTCCAGCAGAATTTCATGATTTTTGGTTGAGTAGTTTGTGAGATATCGAATTTTGAAAGTTAACTATGCGGCTGTCTAAAACAGATTCAGTCAGTTATCTTGTAATATGTTTTAGACTTATAGATGGCAGAATTTAATTATCTATTGAATACCGAAGTTGTAGAGTATTTTGTGTAGATACTTCTAGAGTATTTGTTTGATATCACCACTGTTATAATTTTAAAGATACAAAATTAACAAACAGCGCTGCTGCTGTTTGACATGTGGTTCACGGTGAGAGTCTTTTCACCAGGTCTTGGTTTCATGCGTAGGAACGATTTGTTGATTGTTGGCAAATATTTATGAAATATTTGTACTAAGTTTTATGCCCCGCAACATGTGGTTATGCTCCGGATCATGCTTAGTACATTTTCTTCTTCGACGAAGGCAAGTGAATGTAGCGGTGGTTGCTACCGTTTTGACTTGTTGTTTCATCGCCTACACTCTAATATTCAGAATCATCGAATTCTTTCGTAATTGAACTCTATGGGATGCTTTACTTGATTGTATTATATTGATGCTTAATCATATATTGATGATGATGATGATTCGAGTATGACCCACGAGATTAATTCACACTCCTGAAGGTGAATGAAGTATTATTTGAGGTTTGTATTGTATCTGAAGGTAAACGAAGTATTGTTTAAGGTTTGTATTGTATTTGAAGGAAGTGAAGTATATTGATAAATGCAACATGCCATATACATTGCATGATTCACTTGCATCTGAAGTTTTGTCGTGACCTATGGTCCGACCGTATCGGTACAACTTAGCATCGTACGTTGCCCGAGGAGGGGTACGATGCGGCTTCATACCCTTAGAGGTATGAAGGCAGAGGACATATGCATTGCATTCATATGCATTCATTGAAGTGATATTTGCAGATGGTGTGGTTTTATACTCTAAGAGATATGAAGGCAGAGGGCTTACACATTGCATTCCTATGCATACATTGAAGTGATATTTGCAGGTATTGTTGACGCAGGGAAGTGTTATACAACCTATTGGTCGTTCGAGGAAATGAGATCTCATTGGTTATTTTGGGACTATTGAGTTCTATATCTACAAGTATTTCTGATCTCAATTGTGATCCCTTTTAAAATGTTGATTAATTCAATTCTTTTGGTTTAAATATCTCGTCAAAATATTTTACTTGCTGAGATGTTTCATCTCACTCTTGCATTACTCAATGCAGGTACTTAATTCATGTTGGGAATGAGGGAAGTAGCAGCACGTCCACCTTCACTCTCATAATAACGCTGCCCAGGAACAACCATGATTTAATTAGAAACTTCTTGTCAAGGATGTTTGTTTTTAACTAGTCGTGCACACTAGTTAATTCAGTTTATGTCGTTATGGTTATCTTCCCATTGCTAGCAGATTATTAATGTCTAGTATGTTTTCTTATCATGATATCTGTTTATACTCTGTTGCTTCCACGTTTATGCAAATTTCCAAAGGAGATGCTGTCGAAATTTTATATATGAATGTTAGTTGTGTAGTTTAGTAGCATTTCAGGGTGTTTGTGGATCCTGGGGTGTTACAATTAGGGATGCATCCTAGGGTTGCAGCACGACCCCAATACCCTTGTGGTCGTCCTCCCATGTTTATAAACCCCCTAGCCACCACCAAGAACAGCGGGTTTTGTTTAGATCAAGTTTAGCTCTCGCTACTTGCTTGTAAGCGCGCGTGCTAGTCAGCCGCCCGTCTTCTTGTCTTCGGAACCCCACCATATTGGAGTTTGATTTTGAAACCTACATTTAGATCTGGTAATTCAGTACTTGTTCTACTTGTTCTTGCTAGTTCTTCGATTGCTTGCAGGACGAGTGCCCTAGTGGCCAGGGTGTCACGCTCCATAAGATCGTGACAGCCATAGGAGGTAGTGTATCGGTTGCTAAGGCGCAGCGTCTTTGGAAGGCTATAGTCGGGCCGTGAACGTCGTCTCCTCCCCCAATCGAGTTATTCCACACCCTCTCATCGAAAGATCGGGCAATCACCCAACGGGTGCACATCATAGCCTTTACAAAGATTCCCTAGAGGTCATAGCCACCCGTTAGGTTTCTCCAGTTTGATAAACACAATATTTCTCCCCATAGGAAGGGTGACTAACCAAACCAAATCGAAAGAACCTCGGCAACCAGCCTCGACAGAGCAAGTACTGTGCCCGAACCCCATTGACGACCCTACTGTGAAGCCGACTACACCTCAAGTTCCTCTAATTATTCAGCTAAGGGCATCCCATTCCACCCTCATGGTTGTACTGTTATCTCGGGTGGTCTCTCAACGAACAGGTCCTTATGGAGAGGTACTCAGGAAACAGCCCAAATCCCCTAAAGTATCACAGATTCATCATCATAATCAAGATAACATCATCGTATCATAAATATTCGCATCATGTTCGTTGATTGAAGTAGAGCAATAGCATGAAGCTAACCATAATAACCCAAAAAAGGTAAACAATGACAAGGTAAATACAAACCAGTCAATCCTTATGTTTCAATTAAGTAATGAGGGATAGTGAATTATAAAGTAAGTAGGACATAATGGGTCAGAGGACACTGGCCTTCACCAGGTTGCTGCTCAGGGAAGACTTCAGTAACACACTCATTGACCACAGGCTGCTCGTTGTCTATGCAAAGTGATCATGCATTCAACACATTTGGATAATGACAAAGAAAAGTACACCAAACATGTACAATCAAGTGAACACAAGCTCGTATGAACAGTATAAACACAAGAGTGAAATCTAGGTTTTATGGTGGGCAATTACGCCTAGAGGTTTGTGGTTTTCTAAGTACTACCTGTCTCGGGGATCACATAACTTAAATTCGTTTATCTTAATGAATTACTAAAATTATACAAGGGATGGATTCATATATTACATAATACTAACCTCACAAATTAATCATCTAATTACCATTAGGGTTTCCTTTTATTTTCCTATTAATGAATAAATTATCACTTAAACTAACCTATAGTCTAGACTTAAAATTAATACACATAGATAGTGAATGATTATAATTTAAACAGATGGAGAATAATCTTATGAACATTTTGCAATTTAAATCACTCAATTTGGAGTTCGTATGCAAAAGATATGAAATAAACAAGTTTTGGAATTCAAAATACAAAATTAGACCTTTCCTGCGATTAAATATAAGCTCGGGGTTCTTTCTGCAAGATCCTAGGGTCTCGGCTGCAAATTCCAGGGACGGCGGGATGATTCTCAGAAAGCCGAGGGTCTCTTTAGCAAAACTACTATGCAAAGGGGTACGGGTTAATCTCCTCCATCCCATCGCAGACGAACGACCACGATCAGATCTGAGCGAGTGACGAGCGCAGGCTAACAAGTGGGCCAGGGCGTCAGCGACGCTAAGGGCTGGCGGATCGGCCGCGTTCGGGCGAGGCGGAAACCAAGTCAGCGGCTCGGACGAGGGCTCGACACGAACGCCTGACAGGTGGCGCTCGGGGCAGCGACGCACAGGGGCACGAGGCGCCCTGGCCACAGGATCAAGGATGGACGGTTAGGATCGGGCGGTGGGGGGTTTATGGCTCGGCGACCGGCGCTGCTCCATCCATGGCGGCGAAGTCATCGAAGACGGGACAGACGACCTCCGAGGGGGTTCTAGGGTCGCCAGGAAAGGGCTCAGGCGAGTTCGGGGTGACACGGTGGACTCGGACGTGGGCACGACACCGACGTAGAGGCACTAGAGGGCACAGTCCACATCGAAGTGGCTCAACGGCAGCACAGGTCAACTCCGACGAGCGATTGCGCAGACAACATGGCAGGAAATGGGGAATTAAGGGCATGGGGAGGTTGGTTACCTCGAGAGACGACTCTGGAGTGCTTGAGCAATGGCGATGACACAGTGAGGACCTTGGTCGACGGCGGTGGAGACACGGCTGCACGACGAGAAGTCCGGTGAGCACGAACAGAGGGAAATAGAGGGGCTAGGGGCAAACTAGAGGGTGTCTTGTGTTGCTGGTGAGGAGGCGGAGCTCACCGGGGCAATGCACGCTATAGGAGCTCGATGGCGGCCGTGGAACGGATGATAGATGGTGGCGGTGCTCGACGGGTGCGCATAGTGCGAGAGAGGAGTGCAAGGGGGTCTGCAAGGGAGCGCTACTGGGCGAGGGGAGTGAGCAAGTGGGTACAGGCTCAAAAGGAGGCTGGGCACGTGGGGGGAGTGGCTGAGAAACGCGTGATGTGGGCACGTCCACAGCGGGGTGCGCGAGCGAGAGGTTAGTGAAGGGGAGGAGACTTACAGGTGGGGTCCGCGAGCCAACGACGGCGAACATGCAAACAGGTGGTCAGCACTGACAGAGCGGACCCACCGGGCAGCGAGAGGGAGCGAGGGAGAGAGCGGCAAAGAAACCGGTGCTAACAAACTGGCCCCACCATGCAGTGGGAGGGAGAGAGGGAGAGAGCGCGTGGGCACGGTTGACGCTGTCAGGCGGAGCGGGCGTGCGCGGCCTGGCTGGGCTGGATTGGGTTGAGTGGGCCGAATTTGGTTTTCCTATTTTTCTAGAATTTTCAAATGCTTTTCTTTTTATTTACCCTATGGATTTCAATTCAATTTCTGTGACACCCCAGAGTCACCTAGGATTTCTCTCAAGTGCTAACCCAAGAACCATCATCTTATGTGAACCAAAATTGAGCATGAACATCAAATTGACTTAAGAATAAAGGATCCACTAAGCTAATACTTAAAAGTATCATGTTCAAAACCAATGAGTTCTTCAAAAAGGCAAATGTGCAACCCCAATAAAAACCCTAATTGAGCCTTATAAACAAAATTCAAGAGAAATGACAAAAGAGTATGAAGAATATAGAATCATGGCTTGGGCCAATTATAAACATTAAAGTATACTAAATAAGCAACAACAAAGATTATGGAAGCTTGGCCAAAACAATTTAAATAAAACCCTAAACAAGCCTCTCAAGTGGGATTTCATTAGGGAATTCTGAAATTCAGAATTTGAGACCTTGAGCCAAAGATTAAGCGTGTTCACCTTGATCCCTAACTCAAATCCTAATGACCCCATTGACAAAAATGTGCATAACTAACCTCTCTGTCTTGTGCCAGAAGATGGCATCAGGACGCGTGCCTTGGACACGTCAAACCAGAGATCTTCTCCCTGTGTGCGGCAGTGAGACAAACCAGATTTCTCCCCTCTCTATCTCTTAATCCAGTTAGCCAAACCTGCTAGCCTCCATACACAAACAACAAAGGAACCTGAGAGGAAGAGATCTCTCAACGGGAACATGGCCATAATCTCAAAGATTTGGGGCCAATCCACGCTTGAACTCGACCTCTCTCTGCGCTGCCTCGTGCTCGACGCTGTGCCAGACGCCAGAGCGCGCACTGGCGTTCGCCTCGCACGCCCCGAGCGCTTGTCAGAGCCCCGCCCTCGGCCGTGCTCGCCTGCGCCTATAAAGCCTCCTCGGGCGCGCCTCACTTTGCCCCGCGCTCACCATCGCCGGCCAGATACCCCTCCTTAGCTCCGGCGAGCTCCTTTCCGCCCGCCATTGCCGCTAGAGCTTCGACCACCATGGCCAGCCCACTCTAGTCACCCCCAAGTCGCGCCAGCGCTTCGGTTAGCTTCGCCATTGGCCCGTGAAGCTTTTCAAGCCCTCGGACCTGGCAGAACTTCACCGGAAGGCAAAGATCGACCTCACCGGACTTCAGCCGCCCGCCTGCGCGCGTAGACTGGGCACTCCGGTGAGCCATTCTTCAATTCCTCGCGCACACACCTTCCTTGATCCCTGGTGAAGCTCTCTGACCCGTTTGATTGGTCAATTGTGCCCTGGATAGGCCGGACTCCTCGCCGCCGACGAGCTCCCCCGCCTGCGCACGCGGACCGGCCAACTCCGACCATCCCTGACGGCGACCCGCACATCGCCGTGACCCTTAGAACCTCCCCTACACCCTCAGCCACCTCACCGGAGCAATCTCGCCGCCGGTAAGCCCCTACGCAATCTTCCGTCGCGAGTACTGTTTAATTTGGGGGAAGGACCTCGGGTTAGGATTAGAAGAATCCAAGGGGTTTTCTGAGATGTCAGTGACTCAATTGAATAGTAGCTCAGGGACTAGTCTGTAAGGAAAACTTAAAACACCCGCCAGGGACCCCGTTGCAAAGTAGTTTTCCATTTAATCTTTTTAATAAACAGAGAACTTAGAAAATTCATAACTTGATGAATACTTAACCAAAAGTTGTCAAACCAATTTTGCTAAATTCTAAATATTATGAACTATCAATTAAGAATACTGAACCCTATGCTTTCTGTTCTAATTTTTAGAGTTTAAAATTAAATACAGAAATTGTCCAAACCTTGTTTAATTAAGGAAAATTTGTTATGCTCCTGTGCTGAACCTAAGAAAATTTGTAGATGTTCAAACCCCATTTAAACACTGTTTAAAAATAGTGAGAACCCCAGTATTGAAAAATTTAGTGTAGATATCCATTAAAAGCCATTTCTGCCCAAACTTTAGGAAAATTAGAAAGGCCTTAGAAATTAATGACCAGTGGATGAAATTATTTTTCCTAGTTATCTTAAGTAACAAAGAACCTAGGAAAAATAAAGGAACCTCTAGTCCAGATCAGATTCAAAGTGAAATGTTTTAATTAGCATTATTCCAACTAGAAATCAATTATTAGAATTACAAAACCAGACCCAAAATTTATAATAAAAATCCAGTGGACTTGTAACCACCAAAACCCCACTGCAAAAATAATAAACACCCCAGCCCATCATTTTAAGTAAAGTAAATAAATAGAACATGATAATGAGCCATAGTTCAATTAAATTATGAGTAACCCACAATAATGCAATAATGGGCAAATAAAATTTTGCTAGGTCAATAATGAGATAGGCCACCAGAGAAAAATACAAACCCATTGGAAAGATGCAAAATAATACCTATTGACAATATTTTGTAAGAAAGGCCATTTAATCCAATTAATGCATACCACCCCTTCCCTTATGCGAAAAAGATGCCAAACTTCAGAATAATTGCTCTTGCGCAAAGAAGAAGCTAGGAAAAATCAGAAATCTGTTGTTTGATATTTTTCAAATATAGTGGTAGTAGAAAGCACCCCTTGGCTAGAAACTTTAGAAAATCCTAGTAAAATAACTAATAAGTATTAATGGCTAGAAATTTGTACCAAGTCATGTTATAGCATCTAAATGCCAGCAAAAATAAGTCCTAGAGAATTACCTACTATTAAATGACAGTTGTAGTTCAAATCACCCCTTCTGTCCTAAAATTTGGCAATTTTGTCCAGAAAAAACTATTCACTTTTTGAACCCCAAATTTTGAGACAGAGAATTATACACCAGTAATAAGCCACTGTAATTTTTACAGAATTTTTGGAAATTTATTAAGGTGACTTGTAGTTCAAACCCACTCCAAAAACTTAAAGAGAATAAAGAAAGAGAAACGAGAAATAAACCTCACTCCAATAAGTCCAACTTGAGTTCTTGACAATTCCCACTAAAGACCTTAAAAAGAATTCAGTGGAACCCCAAAAATAAACATACCACTTAACTTAGCTAAGTTTGATCCAATTTACCAAGTATACCACCAAAAGTCTCGTATAAGCAAGACTTAGCTCTATCTAACTCGAGTAGATCATACACCATCAAAAGTTTAAATTACTAAAGCATATATCATATCATGCATATATCTTACGCATTGCATTAATTAGATTGTAATCTCACCGACGGAGAGTACGTGCTCATCCCCGAGCAAGGAACTGTCCAAGAGGAGGACCAGGAGCATGCTCCCAAGGCTGCTATCAAGGATCTCCCTGCAACCCCAGCTATTGAAGGCAAGCCCCGGTTTATATGCATAACCGTATTATTATATGCTACTTTACTACACTTAATGCTTGTAGGATTGTAATATGCACTTAAGTGTAGGAGTTGCTTGAAACCTCTAGTTGCATGAACTTAGGATTCCTTTTTGAGATGAATACTAGTATGCTAGGTCAAGTAGCTGCTTGCTAATTAGGATCTCGGTAGAAGTCGAGTGATTTTTCTAGCACTCGCGTGAGGTCAGGAATTGATTGTATTCATCTTGATAACGAGATCTATGTTAGTCTATGGACTTGGATCCAGGGAGGATGCCTTGTCCATGAGACAGGAAAAAGGAATTAAGGATTAATGTGTGGATACCTGAGTCAAGCTTTTGAACGTACTAAGCACATGTCGAGAAATATGGTAACCGGTAAACCTAGTACCTGAGTGAAGCCGGGCGCAGACTTTATCCCTCATGCGACCTGAGACTGGGTCTCCCATGCTAGCTATGGTGGGTACAAGTGCGGTCACTGCACGGCGGCAGCCGGGGTCAGTGGAGCATTGTATGCCAAGGCGGTGAGGCCTGGACGCGAACGGGGAATCGATGGGGACGGTTGGCATGTGTGGGGACGGAGTACCCTGACATGTCGTGTGTTTAGGTTTACCTTGCAAGGATAAAAACTCGATTCGAATCGTCTGCTTCTCGCAGCTAATGAGACTGCTTGACCCCTTGTACTACATCGAGTAAGAAGTGAAATGAGGTTACATGAGACAATTTGTTGATTGAACTAAATGCTTGTCACCATGTATGCTTAGAAGGAGCAAACCTAGCTAAGATAATGATGCTAGAATTTGAAAAGTTAAAAATTGATTTTAGAAACAGCTAGTGCTTTTGGCAAACCAAACCCCTCAGCCAAACAGCTGCATAGTCTAGAGGTAGAGGAGTAGATTCCTCACACCGGTTAGTCTAGCTGAGTATTAGTATACTCAACCTTGCTTGTGGCATAATTTTTGCAGGTACGATTCAGGATATGGTTGATGGTGTGACTTGGCCTACCACCCTGCCACCGGGTTGGACGGTCGAGTGGGATGTTGCTCCGGCAGGAGAAGAGCACGAGGAGTAGTGGGCTAGGCCTTGCCCATTTCCTCGATACCGACGACATCGATTATCCGCTGCATTTTATTTCGTGAACTCTTATTTGCTACTCGAAAAACTCCGATCTATGTAATAATTCAGTACTTAATTTGAGGTTTCCTGTTTTATTGTATTTCTTCTGTGACTCACCTTCGAGTGAGATTGTGGAATTTGATCCTGGTTAAGTGGCTCTATCAGACTACATCTGAGGGACTGACGGGTTATTCCAATTTAAGTGTGTTGCGGCCCCTCAGGCGTGACTTAGGCACTTAAGCTGGAATAATTCGGGCGGTTCTGCCACAGCTGGTATTGGAGCAAATTCCACCACAGAAAAGGACAATAAACCATGAATCCCATTTTCAAAATTTAAAACTTGCCTAGAAACTGCTACGGATCGTCATGACTAGATCGCTAGACCTAGGACGAAAGGCCTTAGGCATAGAGGGAGAAATAGGTGGCTAATTAAGTAGGCCCCGTGGGCCAGTACTTAGACTTTTAAGGATGCCCTAAGAGCACCCTATTATTTGGAGATGAGACGTTACTTCCAGCATGCATGCATTATGAACACAAAAGGGAATTAAAACTTGAGCTAACCCACTTCCTTTTAAAAAAACCATCCGGGCTCTTTTTTTCCTTCCACCTTAATCTTTACCTTTGATACCTTTCCGTAGATGAATTCACCCACCCCCGCCAGTGGAGGAGACACCCGTTTCAGTTCTGACTTCCTTTCTCACGATGGCTTTCCTTCCATCTTGTGGGAAGTACTCAACTCCGCCGGTTACCCTACACCCCCTTTGTACACAGTGCAGCTATATGAGGAGCATCAGGTACCTCGTTGTCGGGTCTGGCTGACTTTGGAGGCTCATCCCCTTCAGTCGGGTTGGCGTTCTCTTGATTCCGAGATAGTTGGATTCAGGACGGACGACACCACTGAAGCGGCAGCCATGAAGACTCTGACGACTTTTTATGGCTACCATCTCCTGGAGATGGTGATGCACCCCTTGGGACTCTTCCCTGCTGAGAAGAAGGATGACCCCATGTGGTGTAACCGCGTGAGCCATGTGAAGGATGTGTGGGCAATGTATCCTGACTTGGTTGGGAGGGTCACCGTTCAGTGCATGAGTGCGCTGTACCGCCTTCAGGCCCTTCAGAGTGACGCTATGGCACACCTTGCTAACATCGCTCAAACCACCAAGCTCACTCTCGATAGCCGATAAGATTTTGTGGTCGATTTATCCTCCGAGTTGGTGGAGAAGGATCTGCAGGTGGAAAGGCTGAGCCAGCGCATTACCACCTTGGAGCAGCAGGTGGAGATCCGAGACAACACTATTGATGTCTTGGAGAACCAGCTCCACGATGTGCAGAGGGAACTCGAAGAGGCGAATGACCACCTGGACATGCACCACTTGGAGATGGAGGCCAATGAAGCCGGAAGCGAGGGAGAAGAGGCTCCCGAGGAGCTAGGACCAGCCCCTGGTGCCAATGGGACTACCTCCGCGATGCCTCCCTCACCCGTATCCAGTGTCGCTTCCACCGCTCAGGGTTGATCAGTCACTTCGACACTTTTAGGCGGATAGAAACCTATGCGAGCTTAGTTAATGTCAGATTTTGGACTAGGCTTACGGGTACTTTCCCCTGATTGATGTAACCTTGTGAACTTTTGAAATCTGTGGGATGTTTGTAACCACGTTATCTTCATTTCAAACCTAATATTATGATTATGACATTTCTCCTTCCATATGAGATAATATATTGTTGTTCGAAAATGCGAGTTGGGATAACAATGGCGACAATCTCTGTTTTTAGATGGCAGCTAGTGTAACACCTAATTTGTAAGAAATAATATAAAAGGAGAAATTTATTTCCTATATATAGATGTGTGTGTTATCTCTACTTATCATTTCATGTGTACACCTCACTTACACAAATAAATAATCAACAAGAAGACACTCAACTAAATCATGCATCATGCCGTGATTTTATTTTGTGTGCATTCTGTGACAATATAAAAGTAATATAAAAAGAAAACTTTATGTGAGTAAAAAAATAATACAAAGTAAATAGATAAAATATTATTTCTATACTATTATTTTAATGAAACACCTGACTCAAGGTGGAGCTCATAAGCTGATTCAAATTCAAATTTGAATTCAAAATATTTATGAGTAAGAAAAACAGAAAAGTAAAAGAAAAACAAAAAAAAGACCCCAACTGGGCTCCCTCTCGCGATTTTGGCCCAATTTCGGGCTTCCCTACGCGCGGCCCAGGGAATGCAGCGCGCGCTTGGGCCAACAACCCCTGCCTGGCCCATCTCTCTTATTTCCATCACGCCTAAACCGTGGCCCAGCCAGACGTTATCGCTGGGTGGCCCATATGGGCATATGTGTGCGGCTGTCCGATGGGACCCGCTCGTCATTCTCTTTGCACGCTCCCGTTTCACTTCCATGTGGGCCCAGCCGTCAGCTCGTTCCCCTACCTCAAACAGAACGCGATTTCACTGCCGCTCGCACCGCGGGTCTGGATCTCACCGCGCCTGATCTCCGCTGGTCGTTGGGGCCGTTTGGTGGTGCGTAGGTTGCGGATCCCCCTACTCCGCACCTGGGCTATAAAACCGATGCTCCAACCCCTCCCATCCTCCTTCCTCTCGCTCCCTCGCATGGTCGTGGAACAAGCAGCACCGCCATGGCCCAACCCAAGCTGCCAGCAACCTCCGGCATTGCTCGCCGCTCACTGCGCGCTCGTTGTGCACCCTCGCCATGCCCTGCGCGCGCCCCTGTTACCGCACCTGATGCCGCTGGTACCGCGCGCTGTGTGCAGACGGGCTGGCATGGGAGAAATCGGGGCGCCGCCGCCATGGCTCTTGCTGGTGGCCGTCGATGGGACTTCGGAGGGAGTCTCTGGAGGATCGCCGGGATCTGGGGGAAGTGATGCCCCCCCTCAATTTGATGATGCGATGCTCGGGGGGTCGGAATTGACCGCCGATGCATCTCCTCTGCTGTGGTGCCGCTACGGTGCGTGATTGGGGCCGCTACCGTCTCGATTCAAGGTATGGAAATCACCAAGTCGTTTGCTATCTCTCTGGCTTCATGTAGCACCTTGCGTTCGGAGGAATTGTGCACCGAGGGCCGGTTTGGGATCTCCGGCCATGGCACGCCGCCACGGGCATCTGCCCCGCCGTGGCCGGCCGTCGTAAGGGGGGAGTTATGGCTGATCGTTGGATGTGCATCGTGCGTCTGTTGTTCGATCTGGTGGGTGCCTGTTCGGGGATGAACCGTGAACCGTTGGATTTAGATCGGATGGCGGTGGGTAGACCAAGATTCATTAAACCTGAGTCGTCAGATCGTGATCCGAGGGCCGTCCTCGTGTACCGTTTCAGCTGAGATACGATCTAATCTGGGCCCCTGAATTGGGATCGGACGGCTGGAATTAACCGATACCCTTTCGCCGAGCCATAATTGCAAAAGAGCCCCCGAAGTATTTAGATATCAACCCGCAGTCCGCGGTACAGAATTCTGAGTCTTAGGGATTCTTCTGAAATAACCCCTGCACTTTCTGGATTTCAAGGCCCAGTCCAATACAGAGTTAAATTGATAAAATGAATTAGAAATTGGATTTATAATATGAAAATAAACCCTAGAATTTGTATAATTCATAGAAAATGCATAGTAACTCCAAATTGGTTCATTCCAGTTCCTAAATTTTTGTAATAATATTGTCTACCCATTAGTGCCTCTGTTCTGGCATGACAAACACATTAAAATTATTCTTTCACTTAATCTTGTATTAAGCACATAAAACATTAGAAAATCCGTATCTTAAAATCTATAAATCCAAATTTAATGATTCCAGTTCCTGTGATCTTATTTTAATGTCTAGTTTATTACTGTATATTCTATTTGCATGTTGATGTGATGTTAATTTATGCTATGCCATGTATGTATTGTATTGATGCGAGTAGACGAGCAACCCACTATGGAACCTGTGCTTCAACAAGTAGAGATAGCTGAGCAGGAGCTCATTGAAGGCAAGTTGTGCCCTTGATTCACTTTTGTTACCCAATAATGTTCTTTATAATCATTTACCATGCATAGGTTTAATTTTGATGGGACCCAATAGGTCACCCTAGATTGTTTATCTCATTACCTTGATTACCCCTGAATCACTTGGGTAGTTTATGCTATTGCTTTACGTGGTTTTTGGGTTAATATTTCGTTATATCCATGTTCCAGTTATTTTGTTATTCTATTTATGTTCATGTCAAGATCATTATGTTATTGTTAATTGGAACATGGAGCTTAACTTGAGAACCACGTGCCACCACAAGGGAGGAATGGGACCCCTTGGCTGACTAATTAGGAAAGCTAGTGGAAGACTACCTTACCTGAAAGGGGCAAGGGCAGTAGGGGAGTGGTCAGTGTAGGGAGGTCCCTGGTTGATTTTGCTGCGATGGCGGTCAGCCAGGAACCCTGCATTGGAACTTCCTATAAACTGTAGCGGGTTTTCGGAAGCTAGTGGAACTTTGTAAAGGCCTCGTAGTGGATCCCTAGCCATTCACCTTGGTAGTGTCTAAGGGCCTAGCTAACCCTGGCGACATGGGAAACACGACTTGTGGGTAAAGGGTACAACCTCTGCAGAGTGTAAAACTGGTATACTAGCCGAGCTCACGGTCATGAGAGGCTCAGGACTCTCCGATGATTAAATTATGGAACCTAAACTCAATTTGTCATTTGCATTTGTATGGGATTTGTTATTAATTTTGTTCTATTATTATTATTTAAGGTTTGGTATTCATTTACACTTAGTAACTGCTAATAAAATTTTGACCAACTTATAAAAGCAATGCTCAGCTTTAACCTCTATTGTTGATCAGCCTTACACTTCATGAACTCCCACCTTTGTGAGTTCATGTCACATTATTCCCCACAACTTGTTGAGCGATGAACATGTGTGAGCTCACCCTTGCTGTCTCACACCCCCCCCACAGGAGAAGAGCAGGTGATTCAGGAGGAGCCTCAAGGCGAGGAGTATGATCTGATCTAGGTGGCGTTTCTCAGTTGACATTGGCGCCGACGATCCTTAGTTTGTGTTATATTTATCTTTTATTTTGTAAGTCTTCCGCTATGTAATAATACTCTGATGTTATTGACATTTATCTCTATACACTCTGTTATTATATATGTTGTCTTCTTTGGCGCATGTATGAGATGCACCCGGCTTTGTCCCTTAAAACCGGGTGTTACAGAAGTGGTATCAGAGGAAATGTTGACTGTAGGACGAAACCTAGATAGAAATGGACAAAACCCTTACCTGCTTATCTTATTCTGATTCATTCTATACTTACCTTACTCTTATTCATTCTATACTTATCTTACCTTGATCCTGTCTCACCTTTTGCTGTCATACTCTGATTACTCTTATCTTTTCTACTCTAAGACACGAGGGATTTCACACCTTGGATTCCTACATTTATGAACTTCTTAAGAGATAGGGAACCTAAGACAAAATTAAAACTATTTTCTCTATTTAAAAATGTTGATTGATTGTTCTAATGATAAATGCTTGATTTGCTTCTTTGATTGATTGAAACATTGTAGTCGGGCATCTTAGCATGTACCACTATAAGGTAATGTATTAGTTTTAGTGGGTGACACACTATTCTACTTAGCTACTAAATCCCCCGTAGTAACATTCCTCGTAACTACTCGCCTTGTCTACAACTCTTCCTTTCTTACCCTGTGTTTCTAACCCAGATGGACTACCCCTATAGTGTTAGAAGAGAGCACTATAGACGTGATCCTTGGTATGTCATGGTTGAGAAAGACAAAGGCACTTTATACACTGTGCTAAGGGAACCGTAGAACTCACCAGTTCCAAAGGACAAAGATTTGAAGTTGAGTTGGTCATTGATCTCTTACCTGAGACTGCTCCTATTCCTAAACGGCTATACAGAATGTCCGTAGAAGAACTAAAGGAGCTTAAGAAGCAATTAATAGAGTTACAAGAGATTGGGTACATTCGTTCGAATTCTTCACCTTATGGAGCGCCAGTTCTATTTGTACAAAAGAAAGAAGGATCGCAAGGGATGTGCGTGGATTATAGGTCCCTTAATGGTGTCACTATGAAGAACAAGTATCCATTACCCCGCATTGAGGATATATTTAATCGGATAAGAGGTGCAAGTGTATTCTCGAAGATTGATCTCCGATCGGGTTACCATTAAATGAAGATTAGGCCATCAGATATCCCCAAGACGGATTTTTCGACTCGATATGGATTATATGAGTTCACCGTTATGTCATTTGGATAACCAATGCACCAGCCTATTTTATGGATCTGAAGAATAAGGTGCTCATGATCTGGATAGATTCATTGTGGTTTCATCGACGATATTTTTATTTTATTTCAAGAGTGATAGTGATCATGAGGAACATCTGAGATTGGTGCTACAGAAGCTACGAGACAATCAACTCTACGCTAAGTACAGCAAATGCGAGTTTTGGATTGGCGAGGTGCCATTTCATGGACATATCATTTCTAATGGTGGAATACCAGTGGATCCTGCTAAGGTTAAGGAGATAATGGAGTGGAGAGTACCCACTACAGTTACAGAGATTCAGAGTTTCTTGGGATTAGCAGGCTATTATCGGAGATTTATTGAAGGATTTTCTAAGATTGCTAAACCTATGACTTCACTTTTGGAGAAAGGAAGAGAATTTAAATGGGACGAGAAGTGCCAATTATATACGGATCATAAGAGTTTGAAGTATATATTCACTCAGAAGGATCTCAACCTTAGGCAACGCCGTTGGTTGGAGCTTATTAAGGATTATGATTTGGAGATTCACTATCACCCGGGCAAGGCGAATTTGGTTACAGATGCCCTGAGTCGAAAGGAACATGTTCATTCAGATGTTGTTACCCAGCTACCCGATGAGATTGTTGGAGATTTCAGGAGACTTAACCTGTGATAGTTGTTCACACTAAAGGAGTAACTATTAATGCGGAACCTACCTTTGGAGCAAGAAATCCGCAAAGGACAGATTGGTGATGCTAAATTACAATAGATTAAGGATCTGATTACTAAAGGTCGAGGTACGGAATTCACGGAAGATGAGCAAGGCACCGTGTGGTTCAAGGATCGGATATGTGTTCCTGAGATTGATAGCCTTCGTGAGACTATTTTAAAGGAGGCCCATGACTTGGATTATTCTATTCATCCTGGTAGTACCAAGATGTATCAAGATTTGAAGTAGAAGTTCTGGTGGTATGGATTGAAGAGAGATGTGGCTACACATGTGGCTATGTGCAATGTGTGTCAAAGAGTTAAGGCTGAACACCAGAGGCCAGCTGGGCTGCCTCGCACCTAGAAAGGTTATGAATCTATATGGGTGATTGTGAATAGATTGACTAAAGTGGCTCACTTTATTCCTGTCAAGACTACTTATAAAGGTTCTCAGCTAGCAGAGTTATATATGGCTCGGATTGTGTCTCTACACGGTGTACCGAAGAAGATCGTTTCGAATAGAGGATCACAGTTTACCTCCAGACTTTGGAAAAGTTTTCATGAGAATTTGGATACTAATTTGAAGTTTAGTTTGGCCTACCATCCTCAGACTGAAAGGACTAATCATGTATTGGAATACATGTTGAGAGCTTGTACCCTTCAGCATGGTAGTAGTTGGGACAAGAGTCTACCTTATGCTGAGTTCTCATATAATAATAGTTACCAGGCCAGTCTGAAGATGTCCCCGTTCGAGACTCTGTATGACAGGAAATGCAGGACTCCTCTATTTTGGACTAGACTAGAGGAAAACAGTTCTGTGGACCTGAACTTATTCAAGAAGCAGAATAACAAGTCCGTATAATTCGAGAGAATTTGAGAGTGGCTCAAACCAGGCAAAAGAGCTATGCTGATAATAGAAGGAGACCACTGGAATTTGAAGAAGGAGATTATGTGTACCTCAAGGTGTCACCGCTTCGTGAATTGAGGAGATTTAAAGTTAAGCGCAAATTGTCCCCTCACTTTATTGGACCATTCAGAGTTTTAGGCGAGTTGGAGAGATGGCCTATCAACTCGAGCTACCTGATAATCTATCTGATGTGCACAATGTGTTCCACGTATCTCAACTAAAGAAGTGTCTTCGTGTTCCTGAGGAACAATTACCAATGGAAGAGCTTAGTGTTCAGGGTGATTTGGCTTACACAGAATATCCCATCAAGATTCTTGACACATTGGCTCGAGTTACAAGAAATGAGGTTATAAAGATGTGCAAAGTTCAATGGAGTCACCACGGTGAAGATGAAGCAACATGGGAAAGTGAAGAAGAGCTTCGCATAGATTTTCCCCACCTTTTCCCTAGATCTTCTTAAATCTCGAGGACGAGATTATTTTTAAGGGGGTAGGATTTGTAACACCTAATTTGTAAGAAATAATATAAAAGGAGAAATTTATTTCCTATATATAGATGTGTGTGTTATCTCTACTTATCATTTCATGTGTACACCTCACTTACACAAATAAATAATCAACAAGAAGACACTCAACTAAATCATGCATCATGCCGTGATTTTATTTTGTGTGCATTCTGTGACAATATAAAAGTAATATAAAAAGAAAACTTTATGTGAGTAAAAAAATAATACAAAGTAAATAGATAAAATATTATTTCTATACTATTATTTTAATGAAACACCTGACTCAAGGTGGAGCTCATAAGCTGATTCAAATTCAAATTTGAATTCAAAATATTTATGAGTAAGAAAAACAGAAAAGTAAAAGAAAAACAAAAAAAGACCCCAACTGGGCTCCCTCTCGCGATTTTGGCCCAATTTCGGGCTTCCCTACGCGCGGCCCAGGGAATGCAGCGCGCGCTTGGGCCAACAACCCCTGCCTGGCCCATCTCTCTTATTTCCATCACGCCTAAACCGTGGCCCAGCCAGACGTTATCGCTGGGTGGCCCATATGGGCATATGTGTGCGGCTGTCCGATGGGACCCGCTCGTCATTCTCTTTGCACGCTCCCGTTTCACTTCCATGTGGGCCCAGCCGTCAGCTCGTTCCCCTACCTCAAACAGAACGCGATTTCACTGCCGCTCGCACCGCGGGTCTGGATCTCACCGCGCCTGATCTCCGCTGGTCGTTGGGGCCGTTTGGTGGTGCGTAGGTTGCGGATCCCCCTACTCCGCACCTGGGCTATAAAACCGATGCTCCAACCCCTCCCATCCTCCTTCCTCTCGCTCCCTCGCATGGTCGTGGAACAAGCAGCACCGCCATGGCCCAACCCAAGCTGCCAGCAACCTCCGGCATTGCTCGCCAGCTCACTGCGCGCTCGTTGTGCACCCTCGCCATGCCCTGCGCGCGCCCCTGTTACCGCACCTGATGCCGCCGGTACTGCGCGCTGTGTGCAGACGGGCTGGCATGGGAGAAATCGGGGCGCCGCCGCCATGGCTCTTGCTGGTGGCCGTCGATGGGACTTTGGAGGGAGTCTCTGGAGGATCGCCGGGATCTGGGGGAAGCGATGCCCCCCCTCAATTTGATGATGCGATGCTCGGGGGGTCGGAATTGACCGCCGATGCATCTCCTCTGCTGTGGTGCCGCTACGGTGCGTGATTGGGGCCGCTACCGTCTCGATTCAAGGTATGGAAATCACCAAGTCGTTTGCTATCTCTCTGGCTTCATGTAGCACCTTGCGTTCGGAGGAATTGTGCACCGAGGGCCGGTTTGGGATCTCCGGCCATGGCACGCCGCCATGGGCATCTGCCCCACCGTGGCCGGCCGTCGTAAGGGGGGAGTTATGGCTGATCGTTGGATGTGCATCGTGCGTCTGTTGTTCGATCTGGTGGGTGCCTGTTCGGGGATGAACCGTGAACCGTTGGATTTAGATCGGATGGCGGTGGGTAGACCAAGATTCATTAAACCTGAGTCGTCAGATCGTGATCCGAGGGCCGTCCTCGTGTACCGTTTCAGCTGAGATACGATCTAATCTGGGCCCCTGAATTGGGATCGGACGGCTGGAATTAACCGATACCCTTTCGCCGAGCCATAATTGCAAAAGAGCCCCCGAAGTATTTAGATATCAACCCGCAGTCCGCGGTACAGAATTCTGAGTCTTAGGGATTCTTCTGAAATAACCTCTGCGCTTTCTGGATTTCGAGGCCCAGTCCAATACAGGGTTAAATTGATAAAATGAATTAGAAATTGGATTTATAATATGAAAATAAACCCTAGAATTTGTATAATTCATAGAAAATGCATAGTAACTCCAAATTGGTTCATTCCAGTTCCTAAATTTTTGTAATAATATTGTCTACCCATTAGTGCCTCTGTTCTGGCATGACAAACACATTAAAATTATTCTTTCACTTAATCTTGTATTAAGCACATAAAACATTAGAAAATCCGTATCTTAAAATCTATAAATCCAAATTTAATGATTCCAGTTCCTGTGATCTTATTTTAATGTCTAGTTTATTACTGTATATTCTATTTGCATGTTGATGTGATGTTAATTTATGCTATGCCATGTATGTATTGTATTGATGCGAGTAGACGAGCAACCCACTGTGGAACCTGTGCTTCAACAAGTAGAGATAGCTGAGTAGGAGCTCATTGAAGGCAAGTTGTGCCCTTGATTCACTTTTGTTACCCAATAATGTTCTTTATAATCATTTACCATGCATAGGTTTAATTTTGATGGGACCCAATAGGTCACCCTAGATTGTTTATCTCATTACCTTGATTACCCCTGAATCACTTGGGTAGTTTATGCTATTGCTTTACGTGGTTTTTGGGTTAATATTTCGTTATATCCATGTTCCAGTTATTTTGTTATTCTATTTATGTTCATGTCAAGATCATTATGTTATTGTTAATTGGAACATGGAGCTTAACTTGAGAACCACGTGCCACCACAAGGGAGGAATGGGACCCCTTGGCTGACTAATTAGGAAAGCTAGTGGAAGACTACCTTACCTGAAAGGGGCAAGGGCAGTAGGGGAGTGGTCAGTGTAGGGAGGTCCCTGGTTGATTTTGCTGCGATGGCGGTCAGCCAGGAACCCTGCATTGGAACTTCCTATAAACTGTAGCGGGTTTTCGGAAGCTAGTGGAACTTTGTAAAGGCCTCGTAGTGGATCCCTAGCCATTCACCTTGGTAGTGTCTAAGGGCCTAGCTAACCCTGGCGACATGGGAAACACGACTTGTGGGTAAAGGGTACAACCTCTGCAGAGTGTAAAACTGGTATACTAGCCGAGCTCACGGTCATGAGCGGCTCAGGACTCTCCGATGATTAAATTATGGAACCTAAACTCAATTTGTCATTTGCATTTGCATGGGATTTGTTATTAATTTTGTTCTATTATTATTATTTAAGGTTTGGTAATTCATTTACACTTAGTAACTGCTAATAAAATGTTGACCAACTTATAAAAGCAATGCTCAGCTTTAACCTCTATTGTTGATCAGCCTTACACTTCATGAACTCCCACCTTTGTGAGTTCATGTCACATTATTCCCCACAACTTGTTGAGCGATGAACATGTGTGAGCTCACCCTTGCTGTCTCACACCCCCCCACAGGAGAAGAGCAGGTGATTCAGGAGGAGCCTCAAGGCGAGGAGTATGATCTGATCTAGGTGGCGTTTCTCAGTTGACATTGGCGCCGACGATCCTTAGTTTGTGTTATATTTATCTTTTATTTTGTAAGTCTTCCGCTATGTAATAATACTCTGATGTTATTGACATTTATCTCTATACACTCTGTTATTATATATGTTGTCTTCTTTGGCGCATGTATGAGATGCACCCGGCTTTGTCCCTTAAAACCGGTTGTTACAGCTAGGCAGCGTCGCGGGCATAACAAGCAGGTTCCCCTGCCACCTCCTCTAGCTCCCATAGTGCAGGAGCTGATGGCCTAGCAGAATGAGATTCTGCGATAGCTCTTGCAGCGCCAGCCCCACCCTCGGCAGCATGGTGGAGGCCAGCATCAGCGACCTCCGACAGCGGCAACCTACCAGGAGTTCCTGAGCATGCAGCCACCCTTGTTCACCAAGGCAGATGATCTGTTGGACGCCGACGTGTGGCTCCGCGTCATTGAGTCCAAGTTTCCCCTCCTCATGGAGACTGCCCTGATGAAGCCAAGGCTCGCTTCGCCGCGCAGCAGCTTCGCGGCCCTGCTCGGACTTGGTGGGACCACTTCCATGCTATGCTCCTCGCTGATCGTGAAGTGTCTTGGAAGGAATTCAAGACTGCTTTCAGAGGGCACCACATCCCAGCTGGCATTCTTGATCGCAAGCTGCATGAGTTTCTGGCACTTAATCAAGGAACCCGCACGGTACCGCAGTATGCGCAGGCCTTCAACGACCTATGCCAGTATGCAGGTTACCATGCTGATTCTGATGAGAAGAAGAGAGATCGCTTTCGCAGGGGTCTTAACACCAAGCTGCGGGAACGACTCAACACTGTCCGGGCTGACAGCTTCAATGAGTTGGTCAACCTGGCCATCTCCCAGGAGGATTGCATTGTAGCTCACCGGGCAGAGAAGAAGAGAAAGGCACCAATGGCAGCACCATCCGCTCAGGCCCAGAGGTTCAAGATTGTTTCTCACAATCAGAGCAGGGGTTTTCAGCAGCAGGCAGGCAGATGGGTGATCAGGCCACCTCAGCAGCAGCAGCCGGCACCCAACCGCTTTCCAGCTCCTGCTCCAAGGAACAATCAGCCTCCGCAGCAGCAGCAGTTCCGCCAGGGCAATGGGAACAAATGTTTCACTTATGGCAATGTGGGCCACTATGCCAAGAATTGTCCCAGGAACCAGCAAAGGCAGATGTCAGCACCAAGTCAAGACAAGGGAAGAAAGCAGAAGGTACAAGTCAGGAAAGGGAAGCTCAACTTCACTACTCTGGAGGAAGTACTTGAGGGAGCTCCTATCATGACCGATATCTTTTCAGTTTATAATCAACCTGCTTTAATTCTGTTTGATTCTGGTGCATCTCATAGTTTCATTATCCAAAAGTTTATTGCTAAATGTGAACTGCCATTCTCTCATTCAAAAGGGTCATTTATGATAGTCACACCTGGGGGCAAAATTTCAACTAATCAATTAAACCAAAGTGTGCCTATTCAACTGGGAAGCCACATTATCAAAACCACCCTTCTTGTTTTGGGGTTGGAAAATGTGGACATTATTATGGGAGCTAATTGGATGACCCTGCACCAAGTTGTGCTTGATGTAGCCAGCCGTACTGTGGAAATCAATTCTTCGTTCTGTGGGAACTTCACCTTAATTCTGCCCAGTCAAGGTTCTACTCAGTCATGTGCTTTCTCTATGACGGAGTTACCTCTAAAGAAAATCCCAGTGGTCTGTGAGTATGCAGATGTCTTTCCTGATGAATTGCCAGGAATGCCACCCGACCGGGATATTGAATTTGCCATCGAGTTGCAACCGGGAACGGCACCAAATTCCAAGAGGACCTACCGAATGCCACCCGTTGAGTTGGCAGAATTGAAGAAGCAATTGCAGGAGTTGCTAGATAAGGGATTTATTCGCCCAAGTACTTCGCCTTGGGGATGTCCAACACTGTTTGTGAAGAAGGATGAAAGCTTGAGGCTGTGTATAGATTACCGCCCTCTTAATGCGGTAACTATCAAGAACAAGTATCCTTTGCCTCGTATTGATGTTCTTTTTGACCAGTTAGTTGGGGCCAAGGTGTTTTCCAAGATAGACCTTCGCTCCGGCTTCCATCAGATCAAGATACGAGCAAACGATATTCCGAAGACAACATTCTCAACCAGATATGGGTTATATGAATTCTTGGTGATGTTTTCGGGCTGACTAATGCACCAGCATATTTCATGTATCTGATGAATTCTGTTTTCATGCCTGAATTGGACAAATTCGTAGTGGTGTTCATCGATGATATCTTGGTGTACTCTAAGAACGAAGACGAACATGCCGGACATTTGCATGTAGTACTTCAACGTCTGCGAGAGCACCACCTTTATGCCAAGTTGTCAAAGTGCGATTTTGGGCTAAAGGAAATCAAATTCTTGGGTCACACTATCTCTCAGGCAGGAATAGCTGCTGATCCTGATAAGGTGCAAGAGGTGATGAACTGGAAGCCACCAACGACCGTCCATCAGATTCGGAGTTTTCTGGGATTAGCTGGTTATTACCGAAGATTTATTCCGGATTTCTCTCGAATTGTGAAGCCTATAACTGAGCTGTTGAAGAAATAAGCCAAGTTTGTTTGGAGTCAGAAGTGCGAAGATGCCTTCCATGCATTAAGGAAGCATCTGACCACAGCACCAGTATTAGCGCAACCCGACAACAACAAACCTTTTGATGTGTATTGTGATGCCTCTAGCACTGGACTAGGTTGCGTCTTAATGCAAGACAACCGAGTCATTGCTTATGCCTCAAGAGCACTTAGGCCTCATGAGCAAAATTATCCCACTCATGACCTCGAGTTGGCAGTAGTGGTTCACGCATTAAAAATGTGGAGGCACTATTTAATGGGAACCCACTGCAACATCTTCACTGATCATAAGAGCCTTAAGTACATCTTTACTCAGGCTAATCTCAACATGAGGCAGAGAAGATGGCTAGAGCTGATCAAGGATTATGACCTGGAGGTACATTATCACCCAGGGAAAGCCGATATGGTAGCAGATGCCTTGAGTCGGAAGTTGCAATGCAATTGTATTCTGATGGATTCTTGCATCAACACCTTGTGTGATGAGTTGAGCAAGATGCAAATAGAAGTGATTCCTTCTGGTGCTTTGTCTCACAATGCTGTCGAGCCAGCTTTGCAAGACCAGATCATCATAGCCTAGCTCAGTGACAAGGGAGTGTAGATTATCAAGGAGAATCTCCATCAGAAGGTTGAGAAGTATAAGTGTTTCCGCCAAGATGAAAAGGGTGTATTATGGTTCAAAAGCAGATTGGTGATTCCTAAAAACAAGGACCTCAAGAAGAAAATCTTGGACGAGGCTCATCTCTCCAAATTCTCTATGCATCCGGGAAGCACCAAAATGTACCATGATCTGAAGCCTTTGTATTGGTGGACCAGAATGAAGAGGGAGATAGCCCAGTATGTATCAGAATGTGACACCTGTCAGAGGATAAAGGCAAGCCACTTGAAATCAACTGGAGCTTTGCAACCCCTATCTATACCTTCATGGAAATGGGATGACATCAGCATGGATTTCATCGTGGGTCTGCCCAACACCTCTCGTCATCATGATTCGATTTGGGTTATTGTGGACCGACTGACGAAAGTGGCACATTTTCTCCCTGTGCACACCACTGATAAGGCTCAAAAGTATGCAGAGTTGTACATTGACCGGATCGTGTGTTTGCACGGATTACCTCGGACCATTGTTTCTGATCGAGGAGCCTAATTTGTTGCCAGATTTTGGGAACAGTTGCAGGAGTCTTTGGGAACCAAGCTAATCAGAAGTTCAGCTTACCACCCACAGACTGATGGTCAGACGGAAAGGGTAAACCAAATTCTGGAGGATATGCTGAGAGCTTGTGCAATCGATTGTGGCAAGAACTGGGATAAGCACCTCTGCTTGGCAGAGTTTGCTTATAACAACAGTTATCAATCCAGCCTAAGGATGGCACCTTTCGAAGCTCTCTATGGAAGAAGGTGCAGGACACCACTCAATTGGTCTCAGCCTGGAGAAAG
This sequence comes from Zea luxurians, assembly GCA_029449295.1. NCBI lineage: Eukaryota > Viridiplantae > Streptophyta > Magnoliopsida > Poales > Poaceae > Zea > Zea luxurians. The sequence goes on along the minus strand of JAOPSE010000005.1, from coordinate 1,140,174 downwards.
AGAAGTTTCGGACCTAACTTAGTGACTAAAGCCGAAAGGAAGGTCAAACTAATCAGGAAAAATCTAGAAGCTGCTCAGGCCAGGTAGAGGAGTTACCATGATAAAAGAAGGAAACCTCTCCAGTTCAAGGTGGGAGATTTCGTGTATCTCAAGGTATCACCCACCAAGGGAGTGCAGAGGTTTGGAATCAAAGGCAAGCTAGCCCCTCGTTACATTGGACCTTACTCATAGAAGCCTGTGGACCCGTGGCATATAAGCTGAAGTTACCTTCAAAAATGTCTGCCATTCACAGTGTGTTCCATGTATCTCAGCTGAAGAAGTGTGTTCGATTGCTGACCGAGATCATAGCAGAGCCAGAATTGGAGATAGAGCCAAATCTATCGTACCAAGAGTACCCTTCCAAGATTCTGGATTGCAAAGAAAGATCAACTCGGGCTAAATCGATCAAAATGTACAAGGTCCAGTGGAGTAATCACTCAGAGGAAGAAGCTACTTGGGAGACTGAGGAATTCTTCAGATCCAATTTTCCTGATTGCCTACCTAAGGAAACTAGTATGTAATCACACCCAACCCCTCCTCCTGCCCTTCGAATCTAAAATTCAGAAATATGATTTTAAATTAGAATGAAGTAATCATGGAACCAAATTTTAAAAGGACTTCCTTCTGAAGTTGCAAAGAGAATGACATTCGAAGAGCAGTTTGCCCTAATAATAACAATAAGAACCCACTTCCTTTAAGTCTCACCCTTCGCTTCACCCCGGGAGGACTCTGACCCGAATCTCGGGACGAGATTCCTTTAAGGGGGGAAGGCTGTGACACCCCAGAGTCACCTAGGGTTTCTCTCAAGTGCTAACCCAAGAACCATCATCTTATGTGAACCAAAATTGAGCATGAACATCAAATTGACTTAAGAATAAAGGATCCACTAAGCTTATACTTAAAAGTATCATGTTCAAAACCAATGGGTTTTTCAAAAACACAAATGTGCAACCCCAATAAAAACCCTAATTGAGCCATATAAACAAAATTCAAGAGAAAGGGCAAAAGAGTATGAAGAATATAGAATCATGGCTTCGGCCAATTATAAACATTAAAGTATACTAAATAAGCAACAACAAAGATTATGGAAGCTTGGCCAAAACAATTTAAATAAAACCCTAAACAAGCCTCTCAAGTGGGATTTCATTAGGGAATTCTGAAATTAAGAATTCTGAATTTCAGACCTTGAGCCAAAGATCAAGCGTGTTCACCTTGATCCCTAACTCAAATCCTAATGACCCCATTGACAAAAACGTGCATAACTAACCTCTCTATCTTGTGCCAGAAGATGGCATCGGGACGCGTGCCTTGGACACATCAAACCAGAGATCTTCTCCCTGTGTGCGGCAGTGAGACAAACCAGATTTCTCCCCTCTTTATCTCTTAATCCAGTCAGCCAAACCTGCTAGCCTCCACACACAAACGACAAAGGAACCTGAGAGGAAGAGATCTCTCAACGGGATCATGGCCATAATATCAAAGATTTGGGGCCAATCCGCGCTTGAACTCGACCTCTCTCTGCGCTGCCTCATGCTCGACGTTGTGCCAGACGCCAGAGCGCGCACTGGCGTTCGCCGCGCACGCCCCGAGCGCTTGTCAGAGCCCCGCCCTCGGCCGTGCTCGCCCGCACCTATAAAGCCTCCTCGGGTGCGCCTCACTTCGCCCCGCGCTCACCATCACCGGCCAGACACCCCTCCTTAGCTCCGGCGAGCTCCTTTCCGCCTGCCATTGCCGCCAGAGCTTCGGCCACCATGGCCAGCCCACTCCAGTCACCCCCAAGTCGCGCCAGCACTTCGGTTAGCTCTGCCATTGGCCCGTGAAGCTTTCCAAGCCCTCGGACCTGGCAGAACTTCACCGGAAGGCGAAGATCAGCCTCACCGGACTTCGGCTGTCCGCCAGCGCACGTAGACTGGGCACTCCGGTGAGCCATTCTTCAATTCCTCGCGCATACACCTTCCTTGATCCCTGGTGAAGCTCTCTGACCCGTTTGATTGGTCAATTGTGCCCTGGATAGGCCGGACTCCTCGCCGCCGACGAGCTCCCCCGCCTGCGCACGCGGACCGGCCAACTTCGACCATCCCTGACGGCGACCCGCACATCGCCGTGACCCTCAGAACCTCCCCTACACCCTCGGCCACCTCAACGGAGCAATCTCGCCGCTGGTAAGCCCCTCCGCTCTTTCTTCTGCCGCGAGTACTGTTTAATTTCGGGGAAGGACCTCGGGTTAGGATTAGAAGTATCCAGGGGGTTTTCTGAGATGTCAGTGACTTAATTGAATAGTAGCCCAGGGACTAGTCTGTAAGGAAAACTTAACACACCCGCCAGGGACCCCGTTGCAAAGTAGTTTTCCTTTTAATCATTTCTGTTTAATCTTTTTAATGAACAAAGAACTTAGAAAATTCATAACTTGATGAATACTTAACCAAAAGTTGTCAAACCAATTTTGCTAAATTCTAAATATTATGAACGATCAATTAAAAATACTGAACCCTATGCTTTCTTTTCTAATTTTTAGAGTTCAAAATTAAATACAGAAAATGACCAAACCTTGTTTAATTAAGGAAAATTTGTTATGCTCATGTGCTGAACCTAAGAAAATTTGTAGATGTTCAAACCCCATTTAAACACTGTTTAAAAATAGTGAGAACCCCAGTATTGAAAAATTTAGTGTAGATATCCATTAAAAGCCATTTCTGCCCAAACCTTAGGAAAATCAGAAAGGCCTTAGAAATTAATGACCAGTGGATGAAATTATTTTTCCTAGTTTGCTTAAGTAACAAAGAACCTAGGAAAAATAAAGGAACCTCTAGTCCAGATTAGATTCAAAGTGAAATGTTTTAATTAGCATTATTCCAACTAGAAATCAATTATTAGAATTACAAAACCAAACCCAAAATTGATAATAAAAATCCAGTGGACTTGTAACCACCAAAACCCCACTGCAAAAATAATAAACACCCCAACCCATCATTTTAAGTAAGGTAAATAAATAGAACATGATAATGAGCCATAGTTCAATTAAATTATGAGTAACCCACAATAATGCAATAATGGGCAAATAAAATTTTGCTAGGTCAATAATGAGATAGGCCACCTGAGAAAAATACAAACCCATTGGAAAGATGCAAAATAATACCTATTGTCAATATTTTGTAAGAAAGGCCATTTAATCCAATTAATGCATACCACCCCTTCCCTTAAGCAAAAAGATGCTAAACTTCAAAATGATTACTCTTGCGCAAAGAAGAAGCTAGAAAAAAATCAGAAATCTGTTGTTTGATATTTTTCAAATATAGTGGTAGTAGAAAGCACCCCTTTGGCTAGAAACTTTAGAAAATCCTAGTAAAATAACTAATACGTATTAATGGCTAGAAATTTGTACCAAGTCATGTTATAGCATCTAAATGCCAGCAAAAATAAGTCCTAGAGAAGTACCTACTATTAAATGATAGTTGTAGTTCAAATCACCCCTTCTGCCCTAAAATTTGGCAATTTTGTCCAGAGAAAACTATTCACTTTTTCAACCCAAAATTTTGAGACAGAGAATTATACACCAGTAATAAGCCACTGTAATTTTTACAGAATTTTTGGAAATTTATTAAGGTGACTTGTAGTTCAAACCCACTCCAAAAACTTAAAGAGAATAAAGAAAGAGAAAGGAGAAATAAACCTCACTCCAATAAGTCCAACTTGAGTTCTTGACTATTCTCACTAAAGACCTTAAAAAGAATTCAGTGGAACCCCAAAAATAAACCTACCACTTAACTTAGCAAAGTTTGATCCAATTTACCAAGTATACCACCAAAAGTCTCGTATAAGCAAGACTTAGCTCTATCTAACTCGAGTAGATCATACACCATCAAAAGTTTAAATTATTAAAGCACATATCATATCATGCATATATCTTACGCATTGCATTCATTAGATTGTAATCTCACCGACGGAGAGTACGTGCTCATCCCCGAGCAAGGAACTGTCCAAGAGGAGGACCAGGAGCAAGCTCCCGAGGCTGCTATTGAGGATCTCCCCGCAGCCCCAGCTATTGAAGGCAAGCTCCGGTTTATATGCATAACAGTATTATTATATGCTACTTTACTACACTTAATGCTTGTAGGATTGTAATGTGCACTTAAGTGTAGGACTTGCTTGAAACCTCTAGTTGAATGAACTTAGGATTCCTTTTTGAGATGAATACTAGTATGCTAGGTCGAGTAGCTGCTTGCTAATCAGGATCTCGGTAGAAGTCGAGTGATTTTTCTAGCACTCGCGCGAGGTCAGGAATTGATTGTATTCATCTTGATAACGGGATCTATGTTAGTCTATGGACTTGGATCCAGGGAGGATGCCTTGTCCATGAGACGCGAAAAAGGAATTAAGGATTAATGTGTGGATACCTGAGTCAAGCTTTTGAACGTACTAAGCACATGTCGGGAAATATGGTAACCGGTAAACCTAGTACCTGAGTGAAGCCGGGCGCGGACTTTATCCCTCATGCGTCCTGAGACTGGGTCTCCCATGCTAGCTATGGTGGGTACAAGTGTGGTCACTGCACGGTGGCAGCCGGGGTCAGTGGAGCATTGTATGCCAAGGCGGTGAGGCCTAGACGCGAACGGGGAATCGATGGGGACGGTTAGCATGTGTGGGGACGGAGTACCCTGACATGTCGTGTGTTTAGGTTTACCTTGCAAGGATAAAAACTCGATTCGAATCGTCTGCTTCTCGCAGCTAATGAGACTGCTTGACCCCTTGTACTACATCGAGTAAGAAGTGAAATGAGGTTACATGAGACAATTTGTTGATTGAACTAAATGCTTGTCACCATGTATGCTTAGAAGGAGCAAACCTAGCTAAGATAATGATGCTAGAATTTGAAAAGTTAAAAACTAATTTTAGAAACAGCTAGTGCTTTTGGCAAACCAAACCCCTCAGCCAAACAACTGCATAGTCTAGAGGTAGAGGAGTAGATTCCTCACACCGGTTAAGTCTAGATAAGTATTACTATACTCAGCCTTGCTTGTGGCATAATTTTTGCAGGTACGATTCATGATATGGTTGATGGTGTGACTTGGCCTACCACCCTGCCATCGGGTTGGACGGTCGAGTGGGATGTTGCTCCGGTAGGAGAGGAGCACGAGGAGTAGTGGGCTAGGCCTTGCCCATTTCTTCGATACCGACGACATCGATTATCCGCTGCATTTTATTTCGTGAACTCTTATTTGCTACTCGAAAAACTCCATTCTATATAATAATTCAGTACTTAATTTGAGGTTTCCTGTTTTATTGTATTTTTTCTGTGACTCACCTTCGAGTGAGATTGTGGAATTTGATCCTGGTTAAGTGGCTCTATTAGACTAGATTTGAGGGACTGACGGGTTATTCCAATTTAAGTGTGTTGCGGCCCCTCAGGCGTGACTTAGGCACTTAAGCTGGAATAATTCAGGTGGTTCTGCCATAATTTCAACCACAATTCAAATTCAAATAATTTAAACATGTGCATCAAACAAAAGAATAATTTAGGCTCCGCATGATGCAACATTTCATGACTCACATAGGTTTTGCTATATTAAATAAATAGTTAACCTTTCACCTAATTAACATAGTTCTATTAAAAAGGAAGAGAGAAGAAGTCTAGAGAAAGAGAAACTAGAGGTAACACCTAAATTTGGTAGGCATTAGAGAAGAAATTTTACACCCCCAAATTCAGGGTGTTATAGTAGTGATGGAAAATGATTGTGAAGAGTCCTTGCGGAAGAAGCGGAAGGCCCCGCTTTGGCTGGTGGATCCCCGTCGCGACGCGAAGGCGCCCCCAGCTTGAAGGGGCCTACCATGGCTGCTGCTAGCCCCTTTCGGCAGTGCCTGCACTGGTAGCCAGGAGGGTGCCTTCGCCACCGCGGGCCGTTGAGGTGGCGAGGGCGAAGGAGACTGGAGAGGCCTGTCGGGAGTTGTCTTTGGATGACTACCTGGTAGGAGATGTTGGCATGTTCGATGCCCAGATGGGGCTGCCACCTGGTGATGAGTGGGGTTATTGTTGTGTGGATTTTGTATGATGATATGTGTTCTTTTGTTAATCTGTTTCTTGGCTGCAGGAACTGGGTCTGGGCAGTTGGTGGTAGCGCCGGTGAAGCTGGCTAAAGAAAGGGCTCCAGCGAAGACCGCATTGGTGACTTCGCTAGACCCCCTGGGCACAATTTTGCGTGCTGCTGATGGCGGCAGGGAAGTCGCCAGTGCATCTATGGCTGAGGATGTGGCGGCAACCGTCGCGTGACAATTGCGCTATGTGAGTTTTTTAACTGTAGATTTGCAATGTCAGGCTGTTGTCTTCGCTGACCAAGTGGCATCTGCAGCTGTGTTCGGAAAGGAAACAGCTGGAGGACAAGATAGTGTGCCTTCGGACGCAGCATACCGAGGCTGTCAGGGATAGGTTTGTGGTTGAGAACAAGATTTAGAACCTTCTAGAGAAGGTTGGCTTGCTTGAAAAAGAGAATGAGGATCTCGGTCGCAGGTGGAATGAAGAGAAGGATGCTACCGATCAGGCGAAGACGGTGGCCTAGGCTACTCGCGTGGAGGCCTAAGCCGCCTAGAAGTGAACTGCTGAGTTGGAGGTCGAAGTTAAGAATATGCGTGCCTACCACGAGAATGTGGATGCCGCCATGTGGGTTGGTGTAGACCAGGCACATACACTTTCTGTTGATGCTTATCGTGACATGGCGCATAGACATCCCCCTTCGACAAGTTAGAAGGGGAGGTGGGGACCCGATTCCTCGGGTGGCTTCAGGAGGAGTTGGAGTCCCTCCCATCTATCATAACGGGGCTCATGTCCTACGCGTCGCTTGTCACCTACGAAGGGGCAGCGAATGCCTTGTCCCGTGTGTGACGAGGACTTCGACCAAGGAGCTTTCTAAATCGAAGACAAGGTGCTAAAGCACTCAGCCGGAGCGCTGTATGATCGGATGTGGGGTCCTCACAGTCGCGGAGTCGTCCGAGAGAGGGCCAACCAGGAGCTGGCGCAAGTATGCAATTACTCTATTGTTGAGGGGATATTCTTTTTTTTGTTTTTCTCATGCATTGGTATGTTGTCTTCGCAGGCGATGAGGGACGAAGACGTTGAAGACCTTGCTAGCCTGGAGAGCTCAGTGGCCACACAAGATGATGATGCAGATGTAGGTATCGAGGAGCAATCATCGCTTGCTAGGGTCGGTGGTACGGAACCTAGAGCGGCGGGGTCCTCGCTGCCGTCTGCCTCTACGCAGGTGTGTAATGATAGGAGTAGGATTGCTGCAAGAATACTTTGTCTATTTGTTAATACTTAAAGTCGGTTGTTGCGTAGGTTCTGATGACTGGGCCTGCACAAGCAGATTTTGGCCTGTTGGGCAAGGGGACAAAAATATTTAGTGTTGTGGAAAGTGTTACATCATTGCTTTGTCAGAGTCCAACAGGGTTTAGCAATGAGGGGATCTGATTTTGATTCATGGTCATCGGGTAGCGAAGGATTACTAAGCCCGTTCACAAGGATGGACGATGAGTCCTCGAAAGAGGACTTAGATTTTGTTGTACCGTTAGATGTGTCTGCGACAGAGTCTAGGACGGGGGAGCCTTCATCTAGGGTCTCGCCGATTGTGGCGAGAAGCAAGAGAAGAGTTGGAGCATTGAAGCGGAGATTGGGAACCGCCGGCGAGCCACCCCAAGGCATCGGAGGCTCCTGAATGCGTCATCATGTGGGAATGGGGGGCCTCGCCTACAGGTTTCGCTTTGTGAAGTGCTTCGCATGTCACCTCAGCGTTCTCAAGAACGAGAGAGGGCGTGGTCGGAGGAGAGGCCTTCGTCTAGGGTCATCCTTGTGCCAACAATCGAACGTGGCTTTGAAGACCAAGACCTTAGGGCTATTTTTGATGGCGAGGAGCTTAGGCTTATGTTGTTTAATTTCTAGGATGTTGGCCTGATCCCGAAGGCGAAACCTTTGTAATATTTAATAGATTGACATAGGCATGCCTTGGCGAATTGAGTGAAACACTGCCCTCGCCCTCCTTCGCCGAGGAATAGCTATGCAAGTCTTCGGTTGTTGAATATACTAAGGGTTTTTCCTTTTCCTGTGAGTGGTGATTTCGTGCTCTTAGGTGTTTTTTCGTGTTTTTGCTAATCCGGTTGCACCCTTAAGCGGTTTTTTTTGCTCGAATAGATTGTGCGTCTCTCGGACTACTTCGCACCCTTAGGTGTTTTGGTGGACTTGTTGTGCTAATCCGGCTGCACCCTTAAGCGACTTTTTTCTTAGAGTTTGTGCATCTCTCGGACGACTTCGCACCCTTAGGTATTTTGGCGCACTTGTTCTGCTAATCCGGCTGCACCCTTAGTGATAGGTACTGAATTATATTCGGTACTAGCTAGGGAAGCCTGATCTTCACGACAGTAGGTTGATGAATAGGATGGTTGGATATAAAGGTAACAGAATAACAAGGTAAATTTGCTGAAGAACAGCGAGTAACTGACTTTATACCTGATCAAGGTCGGAAGTGACCAAGCGACGGGGAGAGAGACACCGAAACCGTGTAGACTTCGACTCGATCTCCGAACAACCGCAGAACTACAACCGGAGCTAATCCACATAATGCGAGGCAGTCGTACTGGAACTCGCAAGGCACAAACTAGTGGATACCAGAGGACTCTCTTCACAAGTCCAGGAGAACAAGGAAGAACAGGGGTAGAGTAAATACTCAGTAGCTCAACTGCAGTAATCACTTGGATTATCAAATCATCATAGGTTATCAAAATTTGTTTTACATCATAGACATAGGGGGGGTATTTATACTAGCTACAACCAGCCTTAGGTAGGTATAAACATGAAAAGAAAGTATTTAACGTGCTAATGTGAAGGGGCCTCTTCGGGAGATATCCAGAGCTGAATTCTGCATCGCTGTTTAACTTCTGCGCAGCCTTCAATATTTTGATAATAACTTCTCCTAGGAATCTCCAAATGGCATGGGGCTAGATGCATTGAAACTTCGTAGAATGATGCAATTTAATACTGAAACTTGGTCATCAAGCAGAGTGTTGACCTTCTGACCAGTCAGCCCTAAAGTAGGTTGGTTGCCATGCTAGGAGATTCGATTAAGTCGGTCTTAGAAGCATTTGAAACTAGACTTCAATAGCTTTCCTAAATGTACTTATGAGCCTTCATAGCTTTTGGGAATCAAAAGATATGACTATTTCTTCTGGATGGTTCTGTCAAGCTGGACTGACTCGAACATAGTTCTTCTCTCTGATTCACCCTTTATATGTTTTGTCCTTCCTTGTTGGTAAACCTCTTGTTGTCTCTGTTTTGCTCGGCTTCATGTGATAGGTCTAGTAGGAATAGTCGGCAAGGTTGACGATGCTGGTATGGTCACATCATCCTCCCCCTTGAAAAAGAGTCATCCTCAACTCTTCGAATCCAAAGAAAGGAGAGAGGTCAGCCACATTAAAACTGGAACTCACACCATAAGTATCTAGCAGATCAATTTCATAAGCATTATTGTTGATCTTGCAAATCACTTTGAATGGACCATCAACTCGTTGTTGTAATTTGCTTTTGCGTTGTTCAAGAAATCTTTCTTTGCGTAGATGTACCCAAACCATGTCTCCTGGTTTGAACAACATCTTTCTTCAACCCTTGTTGGCACGCTTTTCATATTTCTTGGTCATTTTCTCAATGTTTGCTCGAGCTCTTTCATGAAGGTTCTTGATTAACTTGGCTCGCTTGCTAGCGTCAAAGTTTACCCGTTCCTGCACAGGCAATGACAAAAGATCTATGGGAGCAGTGGGTATAGCTCTGTTGTATGCAAACTCGACATGTGGTAGATTTTCTTCCTAGAGTTTTAAATATTTCTTGAGGATAGCTCACAGCAGCATTGATAATGTTTGGTTTACAACTTTTGTCTGTCCATCTATTTGTTGATGACACGTTGTAGAGAACAGTAGTCGCGTTTGAAGTTTCCCCACAAAGTTTTCGAAAAGTAACTCAAAAATTTAGTGTCATGATCAGAAATAATGGTTCATGGAATCCCATGTAAACGAACCACTTCTTTGAAAAACAATTCAGCAATATGTCATCATCACTCTTGTGGCATGGAATAAAATGTGCCATTTTGCTAAATCAATCAACCACAACAAAAATGGAATCCCTTCCCTGCTTTGTTCGTGGTAAACCAAGAACAAAATCCATGGATATGTCTTCCCAAGGCACACTAGGAATAGGTAGTGGAGTGTAAAATCCATGAGGGTTTAAATGAGACTTAGCTTTATGATATGATTCGCATCGAAGGACATGTCGCTCCACATCCCTTCTCATTTTAGGCATGTTCGGGGTCTTCTTCTCTTCCGAAGGTCCTCAAGACAAAGACATCATTGGAAAAGTAATTTTGAGGACTCTCTCTCTATGCAGAAGATCCTCGAGATGAAGATACTGCCTGGAAGCAACGATGGCGAATACTGAAGCTACCAGCGAAGGATGATAGCTTTGGCTTAAAACGGTGCCGAAGATCAAACATGGAGCCAAGCCAAAGAGGAAAAGACTAGCTAGTCCCAAGTGATTTATGTTATGAGTATGAATAAGTGTTAAGGTCATAAATGTACTTTTACCCGGGCTGCGTCCTGTGCCTATAAATAGGTGAACAGTACCCCCATACTGTTCACGCTGAATTGTAATCGCTCTCTCATCTACACCTTCGAACAAGTCGAAGGTATTAGTGTAATATAAGTTTTTGTTAATGTTCATGTGTGTATTATGAAATACATATGTGTAAAATTCAATAGATTACATTCATTGTCTTTATGTATTCTTATTCTCATAAATCGTGAAGGCATGTCCTTCATGACCTTCATCTAAAGATTATTATATCCGAGAGGAGATAATACTTCAGAGGACGAAGGTCCTTACCTTTAACTATTGTGTTGCCTTGTTCTTGATTTACAACATTCGAGAACAAGTGACCAACATTGGCGCCCACCTCCGGTGAACTCACTTCCACAACCACGACAATGGCTTCGCAAGGCGACCAAGCTGTGGCACCTTCAGCTACAAAGCTGGTGCTCCCAATCACAAGCAGCTCAAGTTCTGAACCAGCCAATAAGAAGTTGAAGAAGGAAGCAAAGAGAAGGGTACAACATGTTGGAGTGCATGGAACCTTCATCAATTCCAAGTGGTTTCATATACCAATCAACTTCTCCCAGGAAGACCTTCAGCTCAAGGACTATCCTCATAATGACACATGTTGGGGGCCTTCGGCTTCCGAAGGTCCTCAAAAACGTGATTTGACAATGTTTTCTAAGTATGCAAGCAGGTATCTTTGGAATCGGGTTGCGGGTATATAGAAGCATGGTCAAGACGAAGCTTGACTGAAATAGAAGACGATCATGACGAAGGATGAAACGATCACGAAGCTGTGTGCAGAGGAGCTTCGGCATGACAGCAGAAAGGGGAAACCGACTTAAAGATGAAAAGCCGAATCAGCCCTCGAAGAATTACTATAGAGTTATTGATAAAAGTAAAGGGCATTAATGTAATTTTATACGGGCTGCGTCCCGTGCCTATAAATAGATGAACAGTATTCCTGTACTGTTCACGCTGACTTGGCATTAGCATCACGCTTGTACCCTTACTTTCCTTCAAGCCGAAGGTACATTTTGCAATTTGTAATCATTTATATAAGAAAAACGAATAGAAATAAATTAATAAGTAATGTTTAAAGCAATCATGTTATTTTCCATATTTTATACACAAATCTTTTTCTTAATCTTTTGTTATGATTATGAAGGTATAACCTTCATAACCTTCATCCGGAATTCATTATACCCAAGGGGAAATAATGTTTCGAAGGACGAAGGGCTATAATATTTAACATTGTGTGTTGCCTTGTTCTTGATTCATAGTATTTGAGAACAAGTCCCCAACAACACAATGGTTATATCTTGTGTTATCAAGGGGTTTCTGGTTCACAATATACTTGTAGACACAGACAGTATAGCAGATATCATCTTCGCAAAAGCCTTCAGGCAGATGCAGGAGCAGGATGACAAGATACATGGTGCAACACACCCCCTATGTGGCTTCGGAGGAAGGCAGATAATAGCACTCGGAAAGATAACAATGCCAATCACCTTCGGTTATGTTCACAATACAAGAACAGAACAAGTTGTTTTTGACATTGTCGATATGGACTATCCCTACAATGCAATCATTGGTCGAGGGATATTAAAAGCCTTCGAAGCAATATTCCATCCAGCATATATGTGCATGAAGATACCATCTGACCAGGGTCCCATTGCTGTGCATGGAAGTCAAGAGGCTGTTAGAAGGGCCAAAGGGAACTGGACAGATTCAAAAGCCATCCATAACATAGATGAAGCCAAAGATCATCAACAGTATAAACATAAAAGATACAAGACTGCCTCAGCAGATCAACCAAAGCCAAAGCTTTTGTACGAAGACATAGCCGAGCAGAAGGTGTTGTTGGGGTCACAATTGTCTGATGAACAAGAGAAAACTTTGTTGAAGTTCCTGTTCAACAACAAGGATGTTTTTGCTTGGTCAGCCAATGATCTTTGTGGTGTCAACAGAGATGTCATTGAGCACTCACTCAATGTAGACCCGACCATTAGACGAAGGAAGCAGAAGCTTCAGAAGATGTCCAATGACAAAGTCGAAGGTGCAAGAAATGAAGTCAAAAGACTCCTGAGTGCTGGAGTAATCAGAGAGGTGACATATCCAGAGTGGCTAGCCGATACTGTGATGGTGAAGAAGGCCAATGGAAAGTGGAGGATGTGCATTGATTTTACAGATCTCAATAAGGCATGTCTGAAGGATGAGTTCCCCTTGCCAAGAATAGACTCCCTTGTGGACGCAGCAGCCACTTCAGAACTCATGAGATTATTGGACTCCTATTCAGGCTACCATCAAATCTGGATGGAGAAGGAAGATGAGCCTAAAACAAGCTTCATAACCCCTAGTGGGACCTATTGCTACCTTCGGATGCCCGAGGGGCTCAAGAATGCTGGAGGAAGCTTCAACAGAATGGCCTCTAAAGTCCTTAGCTCTCAGATTAGTAGGAATGTCTTGACATATGTCGATGACATCATTGTAAAAAGCACAAAGCAAGAAAATCATATTGTCAACCTACAAGAAACATTTGCCAATTTTAGGAAGGCTTGTCTTAAGCTAAACCTAGAGAAATGTGTCTTCAGGGTGAAGGGAAAGTTTCATGGGTGCCTTGTATCAACAAAAGGAATTGAAGCAAATCCAAGCAAGATAGAAGCTATACTTTAGATGGAGCCACCAAGGACAAGAAAAGGTGCTTAGACATTAGCAGGAAGGCTAGCATCTCTAAACTGGTTCATCTCAAGATCAGCAAAGAGGAATTTGCCATTCTTCGAAGGGTTGAAATCAGCCGAAGTCTTTCAATGGGGACCAATTCAACAAAAGGCTTTCGAAGAACTGAAGCAGTATCTGATACAATTGACAACGTTGACTCCACCTTCGTCAGGAGCCCCACTGCTACTTTATGTAGTTGCATCTCACGCTGCAGTCAGTGCAACACTGGTGCAAGACAGACAAGATGGTCAAATGAAGAAGTAGGTCCCAGTATACTTAGTCTCTGAAGTACTTAGTCCATCAAAGAGAAATTAAACAAAGCTGGAGAAGGTACTATATGTTGTATTGGTGGCTTCCAGAAAGCTTCAACATTATTTCCAGTCATACCACATTATAATACATTCATCCCAACTTCTCAAGGACATTATAAGAAATAAAGAATCCATGGGGAGAATTGGCAAATGGGCTGCAGAACTGAATGAGTTCACTATCGATTTTGTCCATAGATCTTCGATCCAATCCCAAGCATTAGCAGACTTTATTGCTGATTGGACGCCAGGGGCTCAGGACAAATAAAGCAGAACATACAAAGAAGCTTGGACAATGTTCTGTGATGGGTCATGGGGGACCTTCGGTGCAGGTGCAGCTGCTATCCTAATTTCACCATCCAAGATCAAAACTTGCTATGCAGCCAGATTGAAGTTCAACTGCACAAATAACATTGCTGAGTACAAAGCCCTTCTCTTCGGGCTTCGAAAGCTTAAGGCGATGAGAATAAGAAGGGCAGTCCTCAAATATGATTCACAGGTCATCACATGCCATGTTGATAAAAGTGAAAGGGAAATAGGGTTTAAACTTTTCCTATAAATAATTTTGGTGGTTGAATGCCCAACACAAACATTGGACTAACTGGTTTGCTCTAGATTATATATTCTACAGGTGCATAAAGGTTCAACACAAACCAATAAAAGATCAAAGTTAGGGTTCAAAAGAAAGGAGCAAAAGAAACCGAAGAGAACCCTGGTCTGGCGCACCGGACTGTCCAGTGCACTAGGATCGCACAAGTCCAAACTCGCCACCTTCGGGTTTCTTAGGCCGCGCTCCGCTATAATTCACTGGACTGTCCGGTGTGCCACCGGAGCAACGGCTCTTCGGCGCAACGGTCGACTCTACAGTGCCCCTAACAGCGCTACAGTTCACGGCAGAAGTCAGAGCAGAGGTCAGAGGTGCACCGGACAGTGAACAGTGCCTGTCCGGTGCGACACCGGACTGTCCAGTGCCACCAGAAGTCAGCGCTCCAACGGTCGACTGCGTCAGAACCCTAACGGTTGGGTGACGTGGCTGGCACACCGGACAGTGTCAGGTGGCGCACCAGACTGTCTGGTGCACCCATCGACAGCAGCCTGCCCCAAAAGTTGTTTTGGTGGGTGAGGGCTATAAATACCCCTCAACCACCTCCACTCCAACCATCCAAGCATTCAACACTCTCCATTCAATACAAGAGCAAAGTGCAACACTCAAAGACACAAATCAAAGCTACCGATCCGATCAAAGTCCCCAATTCAATTCTAGTGCATTAGGACTTGTGAGAGGATCACTTGTGTTTCTTGTTGCTCTTGTTTGCTTGGCTTGGCTTTCTTTTCTTTCTCACTTCTTTACTCTCAAGAGCTTTGTAAGCGAGGCAAGAGACACCAATTGTGTGGTGATCCTTGCGGGGTCTAAGTGACCTGTGAGATTAAGGAAGAAGCCTCACTCGGTCTAAGTGACCGTTTGAGAGATGGAAAGGGTTGAAAGAGACCTGATCTTTGTGACCACCTCAACGGGGACTAGGTTCTATGGAACCGAACCTCGGTAAAACAAATCACCGTGTCATCCACTTTACTTTCTTGGTTGATTTTTTCCCCTCTCTCTTGGACTCAGATTTTATTCTAATGCTAACCCCGGCTTGTAGTGTGTTTAAAGTTGTAAATTTCAGTTTCGCCTATCCACCCCCTCTAGGCGACTATCAATTGGTATTAGAGCCTGGTACTTCATTAGAGTCTAACCACTTGAGGGGAGGATCCGCCAAGAGGGAGATGGAAATGGGCACAAGCAACGGGAAGGCTCCATCAAAGGAGTCCGACACCAAAGGAAGAGAGGAATCACCTGCACGAGTCAAGTCGCATTGGAGTGGCACGAGAAGAAGAAGATGAAGAAAGTGGTCTACTACGAGACCGATTCTTCGTCGCCATCCACCTCCAGCTCCGACGTGGCGTTCGTCACTTCTAAGCGCCATGAGCGCAAGATGTTCAGTAAGATCCCCTTACGCCATCCCCGCATTTCTAAACGTGCTCCTTTACTTTCCATTCCATTAGGAAAACCACCATTTTTGATGGTGAGGATTATTGCATGTGGAGTGATAAAATGAGGCATCACCTAACCTCACTCCACGCTAGCATATGGGATATTGTTGAGTTTGGAGCGCAGGTACCTGCCGTAGGGGACGAGGGCTACGACTCGGACGAGGTCGCCCAAATTCGGCACTTCAACTCCCAAGCCACTACTATACTCCTCGCCTCTCTATGTCAGGAGGAGTATAATAAAGTGCAAGGGTTGAAGAGCGCTAAGGATATTTGGGACGTGCTCAAGACCGCGCACGAGGGAGATGAGGTGACCAAGATCACCAAACGGGAGACGATCGAGGGGGAGCTCGGTTGTTTCGTCCTCAACCAAGGAGAGGAGCCACAAGCTATGTACAACCGGCTCAAGACCTTGGTGAATCAAGTGCGCAACCTCGGGAGCACAAAATGGGATGACCATAAAATGGTCAAGGTTATTCTAAGATCACTCGTTTTTCGCAATCCTACGCAAGTTCAATTAATACGTGGTGATCCTAGATATAAGCTAATGTCTCCCGAGGAGGTTATAGGTAAGTTTGTGAGCTTTGAGTTGATGATCAAAGGCTCCAAACAAATCGTCAACTTGGAGCAATGCGGTACCTCCACACCCGAGGTACAACCCGTCGCATTCAAAGCGATGGAAGAGAAGAAAGAAGAGTCTACATCAAGTAGGCTCCCCATCGACGCCTCTAAGCTCGACAACGAGGAAATGACGCTCATCATCAAGAGCTTTTGCCAAATTCTCAAGCAAAGGAGGGGGAAGGATTACAAACCCCGCTCCAAGAGGGTGTGCTACAAATGTGGTAAGCCCAGTCATTTTATCGCAAAATGTCCTATGTCTAGTGATAGTGACAGGGATAACGATAAGAAGGGGAGGAAGAAGGAAAAGAAGAAGTACTACAAGAAGAAGGGCGGCGATGCCCACGTGTGACGGAAATGGGACTCCGATGAGAGTTCCACTGACTCCTCCGACGAGGATGCTGCCAACATCACCGTCAACAAGGTCTCCTCTTCCCCAATGTCGGCCACAAGTGCCTCATGGCAAAGGACGGCAAAAGGAAGAAGGTAAAATCTAGAGCCTCCACTAAATATACAACATATAGTGATGAGGGCAGCTTTAGTGAAGATGAGGATAATTTGCTTACCCTTTTTGCCAACCTTAACATGCAACAGAAAGAAAAATTGAATGAATTGATAGGTGCTATACATGAGAAGGATAAACTCTTGGATAGCCATGAGGAATTCCTTATTAAGGAAAACAAAAGCATGTTAAAGTTAAAAATGCTTATGCTCAGGAAGTTGAAAAATGTGAAAATTTGACTAAGGAGCTTAGCATTTGCCATGATACTATTTCCAACCTTAGAACTGAGAATGTTAGCTTAATTGCTAAGGTTGAAAAATCAAATGTTTGCCATGATTCAATTGCCAATCTTAGAAATGAAAATGCTAGTTTAATTACTAAGATTGATAAATTGAATGAATCAATTTCTAGCCTTAAAACTGAGAATGCTAGTTTAATTTCCAAGGCTAGAGACTTAAATGTTTGCAATGATTCTATTTCCTGTCTTAGAGATGAAAATGCCATATTACATGCAAAGATAGAAGAATTAAATGCTTGCAAACCCTCTACATCTAGTGTTGATCATGTTACTATTTGTACTAGATGTAGAGATGTTAATATTGATTCTATTCATGATCATCTTGCTTTAATTAAACAACAAAATGATCATATAGCTCAATTAACTAGTAAAATCAATGAGCATGAAATTGAAAATGAAAAATTTAAATTTGCTAGAAGCATGCTCTATAATGGGAGACACTCTGGCATCAAGGATGGCATTGGTTTCCAACAGGGAAGCAATGCCAAAATTAATGCCCCTAAAAGATTGTCTAATTTTGTTAAGGGCAAGGCTCACATGGTTCAGGATAACGAGGGCTAAATTTTATGTCCTGCTGGTTATCCCGAACACAAAATTAGGAGAATTCATGCTAAGAAATCTCATTCTGTCACTCACCATGCATTTATGTATAAGAATGAGGCATCTAGTCTAGGCATTCTACACATGTTAAAATGCCTAAAAAGAAAACTCCTACTGCATCAAATGAGCCTAACATTTCATTCAAGACTTTTGATGCTTCTTATGTGCTTACTAACAAATCAGGCAAAGTAGTTGCCAAATATGTTGGGGGCAAACACAAGGGGTCAAAGACTTGTGTTTGGGTACCCAAGGTGCTTGTTTCTAATGTGAAAGGACCCAAGACCGTTTGGGTACCTAAAAACAAAGCCTAAATTGTTTTGCAGGTTTATGCATCCGAAGGCTCAAGTTGGATTATTGATAGCGGATGCACAAACCACATGACAGGGGAGAAAAGAATGTTCTCCTACTACGAGAAATACGAAGATCCCCAAAGAGCTATCACATTCAGGGATGGAAATCAAGGTTTGGTCAAAGGACTTGGTAAAATTGCTATATCACCTGACCATTTCATTTCCAATGTTTTTCTTGTAGATTCTTTAGATTACAATTTTCTTTCTGTTTCTCAATTATGTAAAATGGGCTACAACTGTCTTTTTACGGATATAGGTGTTACTGTCTTTAGAAGAAGTGATGATTCAGTAGCATTTAAGGGAGTATTAGAGAGTCAGCTATACTTTGTTGATTTTAACAAAGCTGAACTCGATACTTTCTTAATTGCTAAAACTAATATGGGTTGGCTCTGGCATCGCTGACTAGTCCATGTTGGGATGAAGAATCTTCACAAGCTTCTAAAGGGAGAACACATTTTGGGACTAACAAATGTTCACTTAGAAAAAAGACAGGGTTTGTAGCGCATGTCAAGCAGGAAAGCAAGTTGGCACCCATCATCCACACAGAAACATAATGACAACGGACATGCCACTGGAACTACTCCACATGGATCTATTCGGCCCGATAGCTTACATAAGCATCAGTGGGAGTAAGTACTGTCTAGTAATTGTGGATGATTATTCTCGCTTCACTTGGGTATTCTTTTTGCAGGAAAAATCTCAAACCCAAGAAACTTTAAAGGGATTCTTGAGACGAGCTCAAAATGAGTTCGGATTGAGAATAAAAAAGATAAGAAGCGACAGTTGGACGGAGTTCAAGAATTCTCAAATTGAAGGCTTTCTAGAGGAAGAGGGCGTCAAGCATGAGTTCTCTTATCCCTACACACCTCAACAAAATGGTGTAGTGGAGAGGAAGAATAGAACTCTATTGGACATAGCGAGGACCATGCTTGATGAGTACAAGACTCCGGACCGGTTTTGGGCTGAGGCAATTAACACCGCCTGCTACTCCATCAACCGACTCTACCTTCACCGAATCCTCAAGAAGACATCATATGAACTCCTCACCGGTAAAAAGCCCAATGTTTCATATTTTAGAGCCTTTGGTAGCAAATGTTTTATTCTTATTAAAAGAGGTAGAAAATCTAAGTTTGCTCCTAAGGCTATAGAAGGCTTTTTACTTGGTTATGACTCAAACACAAGGGCATATAGAGTCTTCAACAAATCCACTGGATTAGTTGAGGTTTCTTGTGACATTGTGTTTGATAAAACTAATGGCTCCCAAGTGGAGCAAGTTGATCTTAATGAATTAGATGATGAAGAGGCTTCGTGCATCGCGCTAAGGAACATGTCCATTCGGGATGTGTGCCCTGTTGGGACCATGCTTCGTCGCCGAAGGTCCTGCAGGAAGAAACAGCTTCGGCTAAAGCTGCTTATACATGATGACCGAAGCAACCACTCATGAAGCTTCAGTGTTGTAGCATGCCCGAAGACGAAGGATCGAACCGACTTAAAGATAGAATGACCTTTTAGCCCATAAGGGTCTGAGTCATTGTTGTAAACTTTTATAGGGGGCATGATTGTAATTTCTTACAGGTTGCGTCCAGTGCCTATAAATAGATGAATAGTACTCCTTTACTGTTCAAGCATTCCTGTAATTGCAAACGTATTGCCCGGGAATTATTATCTGTCAAGGAAAAGGTATAAATGTACTTAAACACTATGTTCTGACATTTTTAGGTTCATATAATAAAATATGTGAATGATGTTACCTATTTCTGATACATCTATCTTTAATGTTTTATGTTTTATATATTATTTCATATTATTTTGTAATGTTTAATCACTGAAGGCATGACCTTCGTGATATTTTACTCATGGTCTTCGTCTGAAGTTCATTAAATCCTTGGGGAGATAATGCTTCAGCGGACGAAGGGCATTAATATTTAACATTTTATGTTGCCTTGTTCTTAATTCATAGCATTTGAGAACAAGTCCCCAACATTGGCGCCCACCTCCGGTGAACTCACTTCCACTTTCCTGAGACAATGGCTTCGTTCAAGAACCAAGCTGGAACTGCTTCGGCTCCGAAGCTGATTCTCCCGATAACAGGCGGTTTATGCTCAGAGCCGGCTAACAAGAAACAGAAGAAGGAGGCACAGAGAAGAGTACAACATGTAGGGGTACAAGGACCCTTCATCTAGTCAAGATGGTCTCACATTCCAATTACCTTCTCTCAAGAGGATCTTCAGCTCAAGGATTACCCACACAATGATGCTATGGTTATCTCTTGTGTGATCAAAGGATTTCTGGTCCATAATGTTTTGGTTGATACAGGCAGTGCAGCTGATATCATATTTGCTAAAGCCTTCAGACAGATGCAAGAGCCCGAAGACAAGATCCATGATGCCACACATCCCCTTTGTGGCTTCGGAGGAAGGCAGATTGTAGCACTTGGAAAAATCACAATGCTAGTAACCTTCAGATTTATCAACAACACAAGGACTGAACAAGTTGTGTTCGATATTGTTGACATGGAATACCCTTACAATGCAATCATTGGTCGTGGTACTCTCAATGCCTTCGAAGCAATTCTTCATCCAGCATATCTTTGCATGAAGATACCTTCGGACCAAGGACCTATTGCCATTCATGGAAGTCAGGAAGCTGCCAGAAGGGCCTAAGGAAATTGGACAGACTCAAAAGCAATCCATAACATAGATGGAGCTGAAGCTTGTGAGCAGTACAAGTTTAGAAGGGAGAAAGTTGCTTCGGCCGATCTGCCGAAGCCCATGCTTTTATGTGAGGACATAGCAGAGCAGAAGGTGCTATTGGGATCCCAACTGTCTGAAGAACAGGAGAAAACCTTGATAAGATTTCTGTTCAACAACAAGGATGTTTTTGCATGGTCAGCTAATGATCTTTGCGGAGTCAACAGGGATGTTATTGAACACTCGCTCAATGTTGACCCATCCTTTAGACCCAGAAAGTAGAGGCTTCGGAAGATGTCTGATGACAAGGACGAAGGTGCTCGGAATGAAGTGAAAAGGCTCCCCAGTGCCGGAGTTATCAGAGAGGTAAAATACCCAGAATGGCTGGCTAACACTGTTATGGTAAAAAAGGCCAATGGTAAATGGAGAATGTGTATTGATTTTACTGATCTCAACAAGGCCTGTCCGAAGGACGAGTTTCCATTGCCAAGGATAGATTCTCTAGTTGATGCAGCAGCTTCATCAGAGCTTATGAGTCTGCTGGATTGTTATTCAGGCTATCATCAAATTTGGATGAAGAAGGAGGATGAGCCAAAAACCAGCTTCATAACCCCTAGTGGAACATATTGTTACCTTCGGATGCCCGAGGGGCTCAAGAATGCTGGAGGAAGCTTCAGCAGAATGACAGCGAAGGTTCTTCATTCTCAGATAGGCAGAAATGTGCTAACTTATGTTGATGATATCATTGTAAAAAGCACGAAGCAAGATAATCACATTACTGATCTGCAGGAGACCTTCGCTAATTTTAGACAGGCCGGTATAAAGTTGAATCCAGAAAAATGTGTCTTCAGAGTGAAGAAAGGGAAATTTCTTGGCTGTCTAGTTTCAATAAAAGGGATTGAGGCTAATCCAAATAAAATCGAAGCTATCCTTCGAATGGAACCACCAAGTACAAAAAAGGGGGCTCAAAGATTGACAGGAAGACTGGCATCTCTCAATAGATTTATATCTAGATCAGCAGAGAGAAATTTACCATTTTTCAAAGTGCTGAAGTCAGCCGAAGTTTTTCAATGGGGACCAGTTCAGCAGAAAGCCTTCGAAGAGCTGAAGCAATATTTGATAGATCTAACAACACTAACTCCACCAACGCCAGGGGCTACTCTGTTGTTATATGTGGCAGCTTCGCACTCAGCGGTAAGTGCAGCACTTGTCCAGGAGAAGCTTGAAGGCCAAGTCAAAAAATAAGCCCCAATATACTTTGTATCCGAAGTTCTTAGTTTATCAAAGAAAAATTATACAGAATTGGAGAAGGTGTTGTATGCTGTTTTGATGGCCTCTAGGAAGCTTCGGCACTATTTTCAGGCATACAATATAGTTGTTCCTTCTTCACAACCGTTGAAGGATATTATGAGAAATAGAGAAGCTACTGGAAGGGTTAGAAAATGGGCTGCGGAACTCAATGAATTTTGTATTGATTATGTGCATGGATCTTCGATTCAGTCCCAAGCATTGGCAAACTTCATTGCTGACTGGACACCAGGGGCTCAGGAGGAAGAAGCGAGTAAAGATGCCGAAGTCTGGACAGTATTTTGCGATGGATCTTGGGGAACCTTCGGAGCAGGAGCAGCTGCTGTGTTGGTCGCACCTTCCAAAGTCAAAACTTGTTATGCAACAAGACTTGATTTCAGTTGCACAAATAACATTGCTGAGTACGAAGCTTTACTCCTGGGTCTTCGAAAGCTAAAGGCAATGGGAATCAGAAGGGCGGTTCTTAAAACTGATTCCCAGGTTATTTCTGGTCATATTGACAAAAGTTATAAAGCAAGAGACCCGAAGCTCGAAAAATATTTAGACATGGTCCGAAGGATTGAGGCTTCCTTTGAAGAGTTTTCTGTTAAAAATATTCCTCGTGGAGAAAATGAATATGCTGATTTATTAGCTAAGTCAGCAGCACAGGGACTGCCATTACCTTCGGAAGTATTTTTCGAAACAATAAAAGCACCTTCGGTTGAGCTTCTTGAAAGAGCAGTCCTTAACATATCCCCTGTTTATAGTGAAGACTGGAGAACTGAGATCATCTCTTTCCTTCAGGGTAACTTTCTTTCAGATGACGAAGCTTATAACAAGAGGATAGAGGCAAGAGCTCGACCATATGTTATAATAGAAGGGGAACTATACAAACGTGGGGTCTGTTCTCCGTTACTCAAGTGTTTATCCAGAGCCGAAGGTATATAATTGATGAAGGAAATACATGCAGGCCTATGTGGATCTCACATCGGATCTAGGCCTTTGCTTGGAAAAGTTTTTCGTCAAGGATTTTATTGGCCAAAGGCAGCTTCGGATGCAGCGGAGTTAGTCCAAAAGTGTGAAGGTTGTCAGAAATGTGCAAGAGATCAAAAACAACCTTCGTCTTTAACTCAGTTAATACAACCCACTTGGCCGTTGCAAAGGTGGGGCCTTGATTTGTTAGGTCCGTTACCACCAGCACAAGGGAACTTAAGATATGTTGTAGTGGCAGTGGAATATTTTTCTAAATGGATTGAGGCAAAGCCTTTAGCCACAATAACTTCGGTCACTATTCAAAAGTTTTTCTGGCAAAATATTGTTTGTCGCTATGGAGTGCCGAAGGCCATTACTGTGGATAATGGGACACAGTTCGATTCCGAAGCTTTCAGAGAATTTTGCGATCAAATTGGCACGAAGATCCATTTCGCAGCAGTCCGACATCCGGAGTCAAATGGACTTGTTGAAAGAGCTAATGGCATCATAATGACAGGAATAATGAAGTTAATCTTCAATCAGCCCAGGGGAAAGTGGCCAGATGAATTAATCAAAGTGGTGTGGAGCCACAACACAACAGTATCAAGATCAATAGGCTTTACACCATTCAAACTATTGTTTGGTGACGAAGCAATAACTCCGGAAGAAAACATCAGGCTTCTAGCTGTGGAAAACATCAACAAATACCAAGCTGAAACAATAAAATGGCGTGATAGAAAGGTTAGGCTAAAGAACATTGAACTAGGACATTTGGTGCTTCGAAGAGTAGCCAACCCAGAGACAGTAGGCAAATTACAGCTGAAGTGGGAAGGACCTTTTCTGGTAATATCTTCGTCAAGACCCGGTTCCTACAGATTGAAGGATATGGACGACAACGACATTCCTAGATCATGGAATGCAGACGAGCTTCGGCGTTATTATGTATAGCTTGATGTAATTTTTTCTGTTCTTTTTTGTGGCACCCTTTTCCTTTTCAAAGGGGGAGAAAGGTTTTTAATGGGGCCACAACATGTAATTTTTCTTTTCTTTATTTAAATTCTATAAGAACAATATCCCCCAAAGATGTAAATGTAAAAACTGAGAACACATCGTCGAGTGCAAAGGAAAGAGAAAAGAAAACATGGAGAAGCTCAAAAGTCCTTCCTAAGGGAATGCAGAGCTTACAGCGAAAAATAAACGCTGATTCCACCGAAAGTAAAAGGCGAAGAAGCTCCTAAGGGAGGCTTACAGCAAAAAATAAACGCTGATTCCGCCGAAAGTAAAAGGCGAAGAAGCTCCTAAGGGAGGCTTACAGCGAAAAGTCAGCGCTGATACACCGAAAAGTAAACGGTGAAGCCGAAAAATAAACGGCAAAAAGATTTGAGTCATTCTCAAGGGAATGAGGGCTATGATTATGGTTTTTTGGATGTACATTCAGATAATCATTTGCACAATGCATTACATCATGACATTTGCATTCATAAACATTCATTTAGACATATATAGGATCATCATCATCGTACCATACAGAAAAGGCAGATGCTTCGGCTATGAGGAAAAACTTTGGAGAAAGAGGAAATTTTCATGCTTCGTTGTGTACGAAAAGAAGGGAAGGTGTTTTTCGCCTTCGGCTCAAAAGTGAAGTTTCGTTCACAGCAAAGCAGATTGTACACGGATAAAGGAGAAAAGATATATTACAAGGTATGCACAAATTTACATAAGTTTTTTCCACAATTATATTACAAAGATTTCTCCAGAATTTTTTGCAGGAAAGTCTTTTACAGCAACTGTTAAGCTTCAGCCCGTCATTCTTCAGCTTCATCATCCTGCACATATTAAAGCAGAATAAGAAAGGTGCAAATTTCAAGGAGAAGGTGAAAGTAACAAGTATAAGTTTCTCACCGGCTTAAGGTGGCTCCGAGCTTCGTCACCAGCCATTTTTCGCCCGCCATTTACCCAAATCTGGGTCATAAATCTGTTTCCAATGCTTTGGGCTAGGCTTGGGATGTCAACCAAATATGCTGGTGACAAGCTGAAGTTTGGCCTATTTACAATTTTTTCGTGCGTACAGCCAGCCTTCAGGAAAGCGGTGGCTGTGCCTCGAGAAGCTAGTAGGGCGCAGAAGTCAGCATGCCCAGCAATAACTTCGTCAAGTGCATCAACCTCGCCTTCAATGTATTCCAAGGTGCTGGGCAGGTTTTCAGCTGAAGGTGTAAATTTATCAGAGCTGGCTCCAATTGAGTGAAACACATCCTTCAGCCGCTGCACGCATCGGCTACCGAAATTTAAGCATTTCTCCTGAAGCTCCTTCAATGATTTTTGCAAATTTGAATTCTTCTCGATTTCGGTCTTGAGACTTGTTTCAAGGTTCTTCTTTTCCTGCTCAGATTTTTCTGACTTTTTGAGTAATTCATTGTTTAACCTGTTATTTTCGGCTTGGGCTTCAGCCAATGAACCTTCCATAGAATGAATGACGAAGTCCTTCTTTTCCAAGGCAGCTTCGTGATCTTTAACTTTGATTTTAAGATCTTGAACAACGGAGTCTTTTTCCTTCAGAGCAGCTTCGTAATTTTTGACTTTGTTTTCTAGATCTTTAATGGTAGCTTCGTTCTTTTCATCCTCAAGATCTTGTTGCATTCTCAGCACTTTACTTAGAAGTATACTCTGCCAAAACAACCTTCAGTCAGAAAACAACTTAATTTGAAATAAAAAAATATATAATAATAAAAAATCGAGAGTTTTTTACCTTGAAATTAGCATAGAGCAAGCTACCGGCGATATGCTGTTGCTGGTATCTGCAGAGGTCCGCTTCTATCTTCGGCAGGCCAACGCTTTTGGAGAAGGTCCTAACAACCTTGGCCTCGGTTTGGTTCCGAAGGCATCTCAGCTTCCCTTCATTGACTCCACCAAATAGCAGAGACCCTGGTTTGTATCCACAGGATATAGCATATTTCTTCAGCTCTTCTTTTTCAGCGTCTGACAACCCTTGTCCAAGTATATCTTGAAAATTAAAATCTTCTTTTTCCAAAATGTCTTCAATCTGCTCTTTTCCTTTTTCTGTTGCCGTGTTCACTGTAACCACAGCAGCTTCTTTTTCAGCCATTCTCAGAAGCATATTGTCAATATCATCAAGTGTAGTTTCCAGGTTAGGATCTTCGTTGGTCCCGGTTTTGGCCCCGATGGCTTCGGCTCCGGTGGCTTCAACTCCGGTGGTTTCGGCTCCGGTGGTTTCGGCTCCGGTGGCTTCGGCTCCCCCGGTTTCGGCTCCGGCGGTTTCGGCTCCGATGGCTGTGGGATCGGCAGTGACAATTTTTGACGCCGAGGTCGGTGGCGGTGTCTGATGAATGACATCTGCCACTTGGATAATTCTTCGTTTTTTTGGCTTTACGGGACTTTCTGCTGCCGAAGCTTCTTTGCCCTTCTGAAAAAACTTCGTCAGTTCTGGCGCCAGCTGGCTTAGCTTGACAGGCAAAGGTTCAGTCATTACCTTCAGAATCTCTTCCACTTTGGCAGCAGAAGGTGTCGCAGGAGCCTCCTCCTCCTGGGCCGATGTGGAGATGCAGGTTTTGGAGATGCAGCTTTTCTTTTCTTTGAAACAGCTACCTTCGGTCCAGGGCTCAGTTTTTCAGAAATTTCTTTTTCCTTTTTGGTCAATTTGGTGCTTTCTTTATCCAGGGTGCTGGCAATCCTCTTTATCTTCGGGCCTTCGGCATCTCCGCCTAGTTGCTCGTAATCAGGGTAATCAAAATTCAAAGCATCCAGCACACGATTCAATCTTCGCTTCGGACGAGTGCCGAAGGCTGCAGTCATCAACTGATCTTCTTTCTTAGAATAATTTCCGAGGATATCGTTGCACATAATCTCGATTGTGTCCAACCACTCCTGGCAGGGTTTTTTAAAGTGTTTCTTAAACTTGTAGTAATACGGCAATCGAACAAATTCTCCCTTTTTCTTTTCTCCCTCCAGCTTCGGCATCTCCCAATCCCTCATTGTTGGAAACACTTTAAAAGCCAGAAATTCCTGCACCAAGTCTCTAGTGCCAATATGATCTGAAATCACGCAAAATTCAGCAAAAGCAATTTGGCTCGGGCTTCCCCTTATCATGTTGCATCGGGGCCTCGTTTCTCCGAAGGTTAGCTCTAGTGGACTCTGGACCAATTTATCTTCATCTTTATCAACTTTAACATAAAACCACTCAGATTTCCATCCGGCTGGCCATTTGCTTCGGTAGCTTATCACTGGAAACTTCGTAGTTTTGCGATAAGCAAAGTTGTAACATCCATAATTCTCATGTCTCCATCTCCTCTGGCTTTAGTCTGATAGTGTAGTTCATGGACTCGGCAGAAACCTTCACCGAACGGTTCCACTCCCTGGCTACGAAGGGCCCAAATATAAACACTTAATCTAACAATAGCGTTAGGGGTCAGCTGATGAAGGTAAACCCCAAACTTCTTCAACACATCAGCAATCATCCCATTCAAAGGAAACCTTAATCCTGCTTTAAAGAAGCTTTTGAACACAACCACCTCATTCTTTTCCGGCTTCGGAGTAATCTCCTCCCCGCCAAAACGAACCAGCTCCTTTTTTGTTTCACTAAAGTAGCCCAGCTTCACCATTTTTGGAAGATCAGCTTCAGAGATGGTGGACTTTCCAAAGTCCAAATGACTAGGTTTGCTTGGCATCCCGCAGCTGTACTCATCTTCGGAACCAACTTCTTCAACATCAGCTTGCGTTGCTTCGGCAGCAGGTGTGTCCTCTGATGGAACCAGCCCAGAGCGCCTCATCGCTTCAAAAATCGGAACAGTTTCAACGGCTTCGGTCTCGTCTCCATCACGCTCAACCCTAGCAGTGGAGCGTATTCTGGCCATTTGATTTTAAATTTTCTTGAAAAAAATTCTTTGGAAGTCAATAACCTTTTTTTCGAAGCTATCCTCGTGACGAAGCACAATCCAAACTGGAGCTTCGTTTGAATGCAAAAATCAAGCTTCGGCTATGGTTAAATTTTTGGCAGCAAAACAGTGCAATAGCAATGAATGTTGTGGTAACTTCACACCTACCTGTCTGTTTATATAGTGCTGCAGGTAAGAAGGTGAATCGTCAGGATTTTTTCAGCGGGCAAACAGTCGCTCGCACCCACTTGCACGGTGGGCCGCAAAAACCAAGAAGGTGAACCTGCATGGTGGGACCGCTCCACGCTCGAAAATTGTATTGTTTCTCGACAACGAGCTCAGGGAAGGTGTTTTTCGGACCTTCGGCTTCCCGAAGCCTAAGAGACTTTTTTCACGGATCAAGCTCATTACGAAAAACGATCTAGCACCGCGAAGGGGCTACTGTTGGGACCATGCTTCGTCGCTGAAGGTCCTGCAGGAAGAAACAGCTTCGGCTAAAGCTGCTTATACATGACGACCGAAGCTACCACTCATGAAGCTTCGGTGTTATAGCATGCCCGAAGACGAAGGATCGAACCGACTTAAAGATAGAATGACCTTTTAGCCCATAAGGGTCTAAGTCATTGTTGTAAACTTTTATAGGGGGCATGATTGTAATTTCTTACAGACTGCGTCCAGTGCCTATAAATAGATGAATAGTACTCCTTTACTGTTCACGCATTCCTGTAATTGCAAACGCATTGCCCGGGAATTATTATCTGTCAAGGAAAAGGTATAAATGTACTTAAACACTATGTTCTGACATTTTTAGGTTCATATAATAAAATATGTGAATGATGTTACCTATTTCTGATACATCTATCTTTAATGTTTCATGTTTTATATATTATTTCATATTATTTTGTAAGTTTAATCACGAAGACATGACCTTCGTGATATTTTACTCATGGTCTTCGTCCGAAGTTCATTAAATCCTTGGGGAGATAATGCTTCAGTGGATGAAGGGCATTAATATTTAACATTTTATGTTGCCTTGTTCTTAATTCATAGCATTTGAGAACAAGTCCCCAACATGCCCTAAGGAATCCGAAGAGCCTCCACAAGCACAAGATTAACCATCATCTTCCAATCAAGCATCTCCACCAACTCAAGATGAGGATCAGGCTCAAGACAATGAAGATGAAGATCAAGAAGATGATCCACCTCAAGAGGAGGACAATGATCAAGGGGGAGATGACAATGATAAAGACAAGGAAGATGAGCAAGAAGTTCAGGGTCAAAGACCGCCACACCCAAGAGTCCACCAAGCGATTCAAAGAGATCACCCCGTGAACTCAATTCTCGGTGACATTCATAAGGGGTAACCACTCGATCTCGAGTCACTCATTTTTGTGAACATTACTCTTTTGTGTCCTCTATTGAGCCATACAGGGTGGAGGATGCACTAAGAGATTCGGATTAGGTGTTGGCAATGCAAGAGGAACTCAACAACTTCACGAGGAATGAGGTATGGGATTTAGTTCCACGTCCTAACCAAAATGTTGTAGGAACCAAGTGGGTATTCCGCAACAAGCAAGATGAGCATGGTGTGGTGACAAGGAACAAAGCCCGACTTGTGGCCAAGGGTTATTCACAAGTCGAAGGTTTTGATTTCGGTGAAACCTATGCACCTGTAGCTAGGCTTGAGTCAATTCGTATATTACTTGCCTATGCTACTTACCATGGCTTTAAGCTCTATCAAATGGACATGAAAAGTGCCTTCCTCAATGGACCAATCAAGGAAGAGGTCTATGTTGAGCAACCTCCCGGCTTTGAAGATAGTGAGTATCCTAACCATGTTTATAAACTCTCAAAGGCACAAGAAAGCCCCAAGAGCATGGTATGAATACCTAAGAGATTTCCTTATCACTAATGGCTTCAAAGTCAGAAAAGCTGATCCCACTCTCTTTACTAAAACCATTGCAAAAGATTTGTTTTTATGCCAAATTTATGTTGATGATATCATATTTGGGTCTACTAACAAATCTACTTGTGAAGATTTTAGTAGGATCATGATACAAAAATTTGAGATGTCTATGATGGGGAGTTGAAGTATTTCCTACGATTTCAAGTCAAGCAACTCCAAGAGGGCACCTTCATCAGCCAAACAAAGTACACTCAAGACATACTTAACAAGTTTGGAATGAAGGATGCCAAGCCCATCAAGACACCCATGGGAACAAATGGGCATCTTGACCTCGACACGGGAGGTAAATCCGTAGATCAAAAGATTGAAAGGGAAATCGAGTTTTCGGCAAAGACAAGTCTTCCACTCCACTCTAACGGTATCATTTACCCTTTGCCGTCACTCCACTCACCAAATTTGGTATAATCTTCACTCATATTTATTTGTACCAATGGGGAGAAAGTAAAAAGGGCTCTCAAAGACTCCATTTTTGGCGATTAATGCCAAAAGGGGAGAAATATTAAGCCCAAAGCAAAAGGACCGCACCACCACCAATTTCAAAATTTTCAAGAATTTTTCAAATTGGTATCTAAATGTATTTGATCTTATTCAATTTGGTACTTACAAAAATTGGTATAACCCTCTTGAACACTAAGAGGAGCATTTGATTCAGGGGGAGTTTTGTTTTAGTCAAAGGAAAAGCATTTGAAATAGGGGGAATTCCAAATCTTGAAAATTCTTCTTGCAATCTTATTCATATACCTTTGACCATTTGCAAAATAATTTTGAAAAGATTTTCCAAAAGAATTTGCAAAAAAAACAAATGGTGCAAGCGTGGTCCAAAATATTAAATAAAAGGAAGCAAACCATGTGTATCTAGTAAAAGTATAAATTGGTTTAATTCCAAGCAACCTATGCACTTACCTTATGCAAACTAGTTCAATTCTGCACTTATATATTTGCTTTAGTTTGTGTTGGCATCAATCACCAAAAAGGGGGAGATTGAAAGGGAAATAGGGTTTAACCTTTTCCTATAAATAATTTTGGTGGTTGAATGTAACACCCCTCGTGTTACTGTCACTAAAACTTAATCATAACATCATGAGCATTAGCATATAATGTGCTTGTTACACTTAGAATGCATTCACTAGGGAAAAATTTCAAACAAGTTGTATTGATGTGACTGGTCATGGGTGAAACCCTAGGGTAGGGTACTTGACCCTAAACTGCGCTTCATAGTGTCAATAAAGCCTAAGTGAGAGAAAAACTTCAAAACTCATTAGAAAAGGGCATAATATATCACCATCAATGGATTTGAGTGACATTCAATCTCTAGAAGTACCGAAAACCCTAAAAAGGACCACTGAAAACCCCAAATAGAAATCCTAGGGGGTTATATGTAAATTTTGACCACTTTTGGTTTCAAGTGCAAAAACCAAGGTGTTAGGGTACCTCAAGTCATATGGTTCATATATTTGAAGATTTGCAAGTCCAAAGATGTGAATTGAGCTTATTTGCAAAAAGACACTCAATTCCTCTCACATGACTAAGTCTGAAAACTGATGAGCCAGGCTGACTTTGGGGCTCTGTAGATCTAAAAATACAAAGATTTTGCCTAGGGTCAATACATCAAAAGTCTAGAGCTATAATAGAAGTAGAACTTTTCTTAAGGGATTAAGCATTGTTGTTATACAAAGTTGGGAGAAAACTAAGCCCAAAGTTGTGCTGTCAGCCAGCCTTAAGTCTGAATTTTAAGTAACAGTGAAGTTGGATGAACTTAGAGCTCAATTTTGAGTAAGATCCTGTGACTATTTGATGGTGAACATTATAACAAAGTTAAAGCTGGTTTGTTAGGCTACAACTTTGAAATAGTGAGATGATCGAGTCACTGCATGAAATTTGGAGCAAATCTCCTTGCCATTCGCTCTGTCAGGCTGACTGAAGAAGTTCTTGATGGTACAGAAACCGAAAAGATCTGCTGGTTCAGTGAACTTGCCGTCGGCGACCCCCGCAAGTGGATTCATGCTGCCGAGGTGATTCGTGCTCACTGGTGCCCGGATAACCCCTCGGGGTGGAAAGATCTTCACCGCTATTGAGCTTATGGCATTGTTCTGCCCCGGCCATCGTGTCCGCTTGGCTCACGGCCGAATGCAGATAAGTTCACCGGAGTGAGACGCCTGCCGCTCGGACGACACGTGCCTAGACGCAGTACTTCGTCATAGTGACTTGCTCTAGCACATCTGGTCATCGCCAGTGAGCTTGCCACGGTAATTGCCACCAATCGATTGCGTTAGTGCCCCTCCTTCTCTCCGGCCGCCGCGCGTTTCCTTCAAATTAGCTGCCACCGCTCAAGGGCCTTATAAATTGAGCACACCCTTGGCTCCGTTAGGTATTCCAGCATCCAATCCACCCGCTTGTGCCTCCAATTACTCATCAGAGAGCCTCAATTTGGGATTTCCCCCAAAATGGTCCGAAATACCGCGCGTAGTGACCTCATCGTGGCTAGCTCATTCTAGGTCTGTTCATGCTCTCCGCTCTTCTGTTTTAGTGTCCTTAGATTCTCTAGATGCTCCTCGACCCATTCAATTGAGCTAAACCGCGCTAGATCGTCGGGAACACCCGTGTTCATCCGTTGTTCGCGCTGGCTCCGTGGACAAGGCGATTTAGAGCTCCGATAGTGCAATTGATCGAGGGGAAACACTTCTTCGGTGTTGAATTAGGAGTAAACCAATTTAGAGCACTGGTCGTGGCATATTCCGGCCAGAGCGAGCTCGCTGGAGCTACTGCTCCGCCGCTCCACGTCGTGGACCTGATGTTGTGAAGAATTAGAATTAGGGGGGTGTTTTTGTAACTGTTAGTGAAACATAGGAATAGTGCGGCGACTCCGTTTCAAGTTATTCAAATCAGCAGGGGCCCATTCACAAAACAGACATGCGGGCGCACGCGCGCGGGCGCGTTCAGCCTAGACTGGGCCGGTTCGGGCCAGATTCAGCCCAAGACCGTTGGCTCTTTTCCTTTTTCTTTTTCTGCCAGGATTAGAGAATTTCTAGAAAATTATAGAAAAATGCTAAAAATGAAAGACCAACTTTGCTAGGTTTTTAATTTTCTATAGTATTTAATAAAAATAGTTTTATGATTTTTATTCCAAATAGGGAATTATGGAGTATTTAAAATAGCCAAAACCCATACCCCTGGAATTTTAGAAATTAATTAATAATACCAAAAATCACCAAACGTTTTAAATAAGCTTTTTATATTATTTAGAATCCTTGGGTAAAGTTTGGCATGGTTTGGACAAAGTTTGGTACCTAAACCCCAAAACCCTAGTCTTCTAGTGATGCGTGCCATAGGAACTTCAGTTCTGAGTCCAAAAACCATAGTTTCCTGGAGTCCCGTGAAGGAAAATTATATTCAAGACCTAAGATAATGTACTTTTATCTTTGCATTTGCATAAAGCATTACATGAGCATTCATGATTATATATGGTTATATATAGAAAACGAAGAAGAAGTAGAAGTTGAAGAAGCAAGAGCTACACCACCACCACCACCTGAAGAACCTCAGGCCGGGAACTGCTTCTTATTTTGACATCTGTGGAGCAGAGCCTGACTCACCTATAACACAAGGCAAGCCCCGGTGCATTTGCCACCTCCTTGCTATTTTAAAATCTTTCTCATTTGCTTGATGCATTAGGTGATAGGAGTTTTGTGCTAAACAAATTGCTCCATTTCCTTCCTTGAGTATTTGATTACCTTACCTTGATCCCTTGTTTTATAAAAGGTTTTTCTTATGCTTAGCCTTGCTCTAGAAAAACAAAATGTTTTGTTTTTTGACAAAAGATGATGCTTCAAGTGGGTGGGTTGTTTTCAAAACAAAACTTGATGGTGGATCCATCATGGCCATGATGGGTTGCACATCGGAGAAGATGTACCTCTGCTAGGTACCGAACTTTGGGTTGAAAATAATAAAGCTGCAACCGGGCGATTGACTTGCACGGGAATGGAGTCTCGGTGTAGTGTCTCCGTCTGAGTCGATTAAGGACCTTGTCGATGTAGGCCTGCTGACCGAGGACCCTTTAACTTGTCACATGCCTCATCATGCGCTTTGCCTCGGGCAGACTAATACCAGAATAAGATAACACACAATGGGAGTGGAGAGATGGCGAGAGTAGCGTGTACCCTCCGTGGCAAGAGGCTGGACGGTGGTGTATCTGTGCTCTCGGTTGGCGTGATCCTGATCTGGTCTTAAGAACCCCGGTGGCCAGTTGACATATGCATGGGTTAAGTGCTACATATGTCGTGTGATTGGAGATCCTCAGCTGAGTATTAATCGATTCGGATCGTCGTTACTTCTCGGACGTGAAGACTTGGTCACTGACTTACACGTAGCATTCCAGTGAATAAGAAGGGTTGATAAGAAATTGGCTAGTATAGGTCAAGTGCTTGAACTAGGGTAGAAAGAACTCTAGATGCAGATAACTTTACTTAACCTGACAAGTAAAACTAGATTTTTAAGGATCCACTATTAGTAAGCATTTCTGCAAATAGAGTCTTTGATTCTTAATAAGCTATACCTTGATTCCCAAAAGCCAGCATATCCTTGAGAGTCATCTATTTTGACGGGTAAGACTTGCAAAAGTACACTCCGTACTCAGGGTTTTCGAACCCATGTTGTTGTAGGTGAGGAAGCAGCAAATTTTCGTTGCTTTTGTTCCAAGGTGGTGCCTAAGGAAGAAAACCAAGACTGAAGCCTCGGGAGGAAGTGTCCTCCTTTAAAAACTTTTTACTGTTAATCGGGAGGGGTTTTTGCCTCCCAAGATATGTAATAATATTACTCTAGCACTCTTATATTTTTATTGGTCTAGAATAATACTACTGTTTCCATACTTTAATATAAAATAAGTTGCTGTAACTGCTTCCGCATACTCGTTCCTCCGATGTGTTGTAATATCTGCGTGACGGGTGAAACCCTCTTGGGCAAGGTAAAGAATACAGATACCAAACTTATCAAGTGATCAGGTGCACCTGCAGGGTTGTCTGAGGTTTGATGGACAAGGACAACTGTAGGTGGGCCTAATGACTTGGGAGGTTCCATCACAACTGGTATCGGAGCGAAGCCCATCTCTGTAGATGTTATGAGGCATTTTCAAAAACAATTTTCAAAGACTTATCTAAGAAAATTTCTTTCCTTCTTATCTAACTACCTTCTGAAGTATTTATATTAAGACCAGATAGTAGAGTGCAATGTATAGAAGGTTGTGAATCAACTAAGGTTGATTCTGTAATTATTGTTGGGGGCTTGTTCTCAAATGCTAAGAATTAAGAACAAGGCAACATAGAAAATGTTAGGTGTTAAGACCCTTCGTCCTTCAAAACATTATATCCCCTCAGGATATAAAGAATTTCGGACGAAGGTTACAAAGGACGTACCTTCGTAAAACATAATATCAAGGAACGAAGCATTTATATCATATAAATCATGAAACATGAAATAAATATTAAATATAATCATGGAATTATTTCCATCTTTATTATCATAAATGAATAAATATAAATAACTTCAAGTTACAAATGTACCTCTGGTCCTGAGGAAAGCAAAGGAACAAGTGTGATGCGAAGGCAAATAGCAAGTTCGCGTGAACAGTACAGAGGTACTGTTCATCTATTTATAGGCACAGGTCGCAGCCTGTGACAAATTACAATTATGCCCCTTACAAGAGTTTACAACATTGACTCAGACCTCTATGGATAAAAAGGTCATTCTATCTCTATGTCGGTTTGTAACGCCGAAGCTCCATGAAAAGGAACCTTCGGCCATCTCTTGGAGACGACTTCAGCCGAAGCTGCTTCTTCGTGTAAGACCTTCGGCGCACCGAAGCAAGGCCCCAACAGTAGCCCCTTTCGCGGTGCTAGATCGTTTTTCGTAACGAGCTTGACCCGTGAAAAAAGCCTCTTCAGCTTCGGGAAGCCGAAGGTCCAAAAAATACCTTCCCTGAGCTCGTTGCGGAGAAACGATCCGGCTTCCGAGCGCTTGCCAGGCCCACCTTGCAGAGTTACTGTTTGATCTTTTGCGGTCCACTGCACAGCGAGTACGAGTGACTGCCTGCTTGGTGTAAAAAATCCTGCCGCTTCGCCTTCTTACCTGCAGCACTATATAAACAGACGGGTAGGTGTGAAGTTACCACAGCATTCATTGCTATTTGCACTGTTTTGCTGCCAAAATTTTTAACTATAGCCGAAGCTTGATTCTCAGAATCGAACGAAGGTCCATCTCGACGTCTGCTTCGTCAGAAAGAAGAGCTTCGGGAGAAAAGAAAAAAGAAAAAAGTTTCTGACTTCCCCAAACTCAGAATCAAATGGCGAGAGTGCGATCTACTGCCAAAGTTGTACGTGAGGGAGACGAAGCCGAAGGTTCGAGCACTGTGCCCATCTCCGAAGCGATGCAGCGTTCCGGTCTAGTGACTGCGGAAGAAATGCCTGCTGCTGAAGCAAACCCAACAACTGCCGAAGGAGAAGAAGAAAACATTGAAGGGACTGATCCCGAAGATGACTACCGTATTGCCATGCCCAGCAAGCCCAGTCACCTGGATTTTGGGAAATCAACTGTTTCAAAGGCTGATCTTTCGAAGATGGTGAAAGCAGGTTATTTCAATGAAGACCAGAAGAAGCTACTTCGCTTCGGGGGAGAAGAAACCACCCCGAAGCCAGGGAAGGACGAGATTGTTATCTTCAAGAGCTTTTTAAAGGCTGGGCTTAGATTCCCTCTTCACGAGATTATTGCGGAGATACTGAAAAGGTTTGGCATCTACCTTCACCAGTTAACTCCCAACGCTATCGTTAGACTTAGCGTTTATATTTGGGCCCTCCGAAGCCAAGCAGTGGAGCCATTTGCCGACAGTTTCTGTCGAGTTCATGAGTTGCATTATCAAACCAAGGCCAGAAAAGATGGGCTACACGATAACTTCGGTTGTTACAATTTTGCCTACCGGAAAACGGCAAAGTTTCCTGTAATTAGCTACCGAAGCAAATGGCCGGCAGGCTGGAAATCGGAATGGTTCTATGTCAAAGTTGATGACAACAAGGAGAAGCTTGTGCAAAGTCCAATCGAGCTGATCTTCGGAGAAACCCGACCCCGCTGCAACATGACGCCAGAGGGTGAAACACAGCAGGCAATGGATGAATTCGGAATTATTGCAGAGCATGTCGGTACCAGGGATCTGGTCCAAGAATTCTTGGCATTCAGAGTCTTCCCTACTCTGAAAGAATGGGAAATGCCAAAGTTAAAGGGGGAGAAGAAGGAGGGGGATCTTGTTCGGCTGCCCTATCACTTCAAATTCAAGAAATACTTTAAGAAGCCCTGCCAAGAGTGGCTGGACACAATCGAGGTGATGTGCAATGAAATCCTGGGGAATTATTCCAAAAAAGAGGATCAACTAATGACAGCGGCCTTCGGCGCCCGACCGAAGCGAAGGCTGAACCGAGTGCTTGATGCCCTGGGCTTCGAGTACCCTGACTATGAGCAGTTGAACAAGGGTGCCGAGGGCCACAAAAGAAAAAGAGTGGCCGAAACTCTGAAAAAGGATGAAGAAAGACCAGCAAAAGAGAAGAAAATTCCCAAGAAAAGAAAAATATCAACTCCGAAGCGAAAAATATCCGAAGAAGAGGGGACCCCCACACCACCTTCTACCAGCGACGTGGAGGAAATTTTAAAGGTAATGACTGAACCCATGCCCACGAAGCTAAGTCCATTAGGGCTCCAACTGACGAAGCTTTTTCGAAAGGTGGACGAGCCGGATCAAACGAAGATAACCAAACCCAAGCGGCAAAGAATTATTGCAGTAACTGAAGTTATCGACAAGACGCCGCCTCGGGCATCAATTCATAAAACACCAGCTGTCGAAGGCACCACAAACGTCGAAGTCGCACCTTCGGAGGTTGCGGCTACCGAAGCCGCTACAGCCGAAGATGTAAACTTAGAAACTACCATTGAGGACATTGACAAAATCTTGCAAGACATGGCTGCAGAAGAAGCTGGCACTGCTGCTGAAAAAACCATGGCCACAGTGCCTGGGAAGGGGAAAGAAATAGCCGAGGACACTTCGGACGACGAAGCCTACACATTCCAAAATTTAATTGGGCAAAAACTGTCGAAGGCCGAAATGGAAGAACTTAAGGACTATGCCAAATCTTGCGGCTACAAGCCAGGAGCTCTCCTATTTGGAGGTGTGGACGATGAAAAATTAGGCTGCATTCGAGACCAAACTGGAGCTAAGGTAATCGGTACTCTATCAAAGAGTATCGGTTTTCCGAAGCTAGAGACAGACATCAGCCGCTACCGACGACAACATATCGTCGGCAGCTTATTTTACTCCAACTTCAAGGTAAACAACCTTTTCTCTGGTTTTTATTGCTGTTAATAATGAAAATGTTACTAACGTAAGTTGTCTCTGTGCAGAGCATGCTACTGAGCAAAGCTCTGAAGATGCAGCAAGATTTGGAGGACAAGAAACACGAAGCTATAATTGAAAACTTAGAAAGCAAGATAAAAGAACAATCTGCTATCATTGAAAAGAAAGACTTCGAGCTCCAATCGACCGAAGGCTTGCTGGCAGAGACTGAGGCTAAAGTATCAGAGTTGAATTCGAAGCTTATCAGTGAATCAAAACAATTTGAACAGGAGAAGCTAGAGCTTAATTCGAAACTTGAAGCCGGAGTCCAGGCCAACTCAGACTTGAAGAAATCATTGACAAGCCTTCAAGACAAATGCTTGAATTTCAGCAATAATTGTATTGAACGATTAAGAAAGATATTTTACTCTGTTGGAGCTAGCAGCGGGAAGTTTAACTCTTCATCGGAAAATTTACCACAAGCGTTCGATCATATTGAAGCTGAGATCGAAGAACTTGACGAAGTTATAGCCGGGCACGGTGACTTCTGTGCCTGGGTAGCTTCTCGGGGTACCGCTGCAGCATTCCTGAAGGCCGGCTGCGAGCATGGAAAAATCGTCAACAGGCCCAACTTCACCTTGTCTCCATCAATCCTGGACGATATACCTGACCTCGCCCGAAGCATCTCAAATAGATTTATAAAAATGATATGGACAAAAGGCGGGCGGGAGAAGGCCGGAGACGAAGCTCGAAGTCATCTTGAACCAGTAAGAAATGATACTTCGTACTTACCTTCTCCTTTGCACTTGATTTTTACTCACGATACCTTGATTTATGTAGGATGACGAACGTGAAGATGATGCTTAAGATATGTCGCCGAAGCTGTCGCCGAAGCTGAAGCTTAATGAAGATCAGTAGAAGTATACTATAGGAAAAAACTCAGGATACTTTTGTAACAACTTTTGTAAATACAATTAAACTGTTCTCAAGGAACTTTGTACATACCTTGTAATATATTCTTACCCTTCTACTGAAGCGCTTTGATGTGGACGAAATCAGTATTTTGAGCCGAAAGCGAAAAAAACACCTTCCCTTCTTTTCGTACACAACGAAGCATAAGAGACCAAATCTTTTTGCCGAGCAACGAAGCATAAAAGACCACTTCTTCTTTTTGCCGAGCAACGAAGCTTTTCTTTTTTGTACACAACAAAGCATAAGAGGCCGATTCTTCTTTTTACCGAAACTTTTCTTTTTTGTACTCAATAAAGCATAACGAATCATAAAAAACCACTTCTCCTTTTTGCCGAAGCTTTTCTTTTTCATATCGAATCATAAAAATTCACTTCGTCTTTTTGCCGAAGCAACCACTTTGGTGCATAAATGCTATGAATGAATGCTTATGCATGCAAATGCCATGATGTAATGTAATGTGCGAATGAATGTCCAAAACATATATCCGAAGCCACACTCTTAGCCATTATTTCTTTGGAACCAACCACACATCAGCTCTGCATTCCCTTAGGAACGACTTTGGAGCTTCTTCGCCTTTTACTTAGGCAGTATAAGCTCTGCATTCCCTTAGGAACGTCTTTGGAGCTTCTTCGCCTTTTACTTAGGCGGTATCAGTGTTGACTTTTCGCTGTAAGCTCTGCATCCCCTTAGGGACGTCTTTGGAGCTTCTTCGCCTTTTACTTTCGGCGGAATCAGAGCTCTGCATCCCCTTAGGGACGTCTTTGGAGCTTCTTCTCTTTTTTTTTCAGTTTCGGCACTCGATGGTGCGTTCTCAGCTTTTACATTTACATTCTTTGGGGGATTTTGCTCTTATAAAACTAAAAAGGAAATTACAGATGATGGCCCCATTAAAAACCTTTCTCCCCCTTTAGAAAGGAAAAGGGTGCCATGAAAAAGAAAAAGAAAAACATAAAAAGTTACATCAAGTTATACATAATATCTCCGAAGCTCATCTGAATTCCAAGACCTTGGAATTTCGTTGCCATCCATGTCCTTCAATCTGTAGGAACCAGGCCTTGACGAAGATGCTACTAAGAAAGGCCCTTCCCATTTCAATTGTAACTTGCCGACTGTATCTGGGTTGGCCACTCTCCGAAGCACCAAGTGTCCCGGCTCAATATTTTTTAGCCGGACCTTTCTATCTCGCCATCTAACTGTTTCAGCCTGATATTTATTGATGTTTTCCACGGCTTGAAGTCTGATTCCTTCTAAAGCATCTTTTTCCACAAGGCAAGCATCTTCGGGACCTGACTCTGCCAAAGCTACTACCCTTATTGACCCAGCTTTAGCTTCTTCCGGAGTTATTGCTTCGTCACCGAATAATAATTTGAATGGGGTAAAGCCTGTAGACCTTGATGTTGTTGTATTGTGGCTCCACACCACTTTGGTCAACTGATCTGGCCACTTTCCCCTTAGTTGATTAAAGATTAGCTTCATTATTCCTGTCATTATGATGCCATTGGCCCTTTCAACAAGCCCATTCGACTCCGGATGCCTGACTGATGCAAAATGGATCTTCGTTCCAATTTGATCACAGAAATTTCTGAAAGCTTCGGAGTCGAACTGCGTTCCGTTATCTACAGTGATGGCCTTCGGTACCCCAAAGCGACAGACAATATTCTGCCAGAAAAACTTTTGGACAGTGGCCGAAGTTATTGTGGCTAATGGCTTCGCCTCAATCCACTTGGAAAAATACTCCACAGCTACTATAACATATCTTAGATTTCCTTGGGCCGGTGGTAATGGACCCAACAAGTCAAGGCCCCACCTTTGCAATGGCCAGATGGGTTGTATCAGCTGTGTCAAAGACGAAGGTTGCTTTTGATCTCTTGCACATTTCTGACAACCTTCGCACTTTTGAACTAACTCCGCTGCATCCGAAGCTGCCTTCGGCCAATAAAATCCTTGGCGGAACACTTTTCCAAGTAATGGCCTGGATCCGATGTGGGATCCACACAGGCCTGCATGTATCTCTTTCATTAACTCTATACCTTCGGTTCTAGACAAGCACTTGAGCAGCGGGGCACAAACTCCATGCTTGTATAACTCCCCCTCTATCATGACATACGGACGAGCTCTTGCCTCTATCCTTTTATTATAAGCTTCGTCATCTGATAGGAAGTTGCCCTGAAGGTAAGAGATTATTTCAGTTCTCCAATCTTCACTGTAAACAGGAGAAATATTGAGGACTGCTCTTTCAAGGAGCTCCACTGAAGGTGCCTTTATTGTTTCGAAGAAGACATCCGAAGGTAACGACAGCCCCTGTGCTGCAGACTTGGCTAGTAAATCAGCGTGCTCATTTTGTCCTCGAGGGATATTCTTGACAGAAAATCCTTCGAAGGAGGCCTCGATCCTTCGGACCGTGTCTAGGTATTTTTCAAGCTTCGGGTCTTTAGCCTTGCAACTTTTGTCAATATGACCCGAAACAACCTGGGAATCAGTTTTAAGAATTGCCCTTCTGATTCCCATTGCCTTTAGTTTCCGAAGACCCAGGAGCAGGGCTTCGTACTCAGTTATATTATTTGTGCAGCTGAAGTCAAGTCTTGCTGCATAGCAAGTTTTAACCTTGGATGGTGAGACCAACACAGCAGCTGCACCTGCTCCGAAGGTTCCCCAAGAGCCATCACAAAACATTGTCCATACTTCAGCATCTTTATTTGCTTCTTCGTCCTGAGCCCCTGGCGTCCAGTCGGCAATGAAATCTGCCAATGCTTGAGACTGGATTGAGGATCTATGCACATAATCAATGTAAAATTCATTGAGCTCCGCAGCCCATTTTCCAATACGCCCAGTAGCTTCTCTATTTCTCATGATATCCTTCAATGGCTGCGAAGAAGGAACAATAATGTTGTATGCCTGGAAATAATGCCGAAGCTTCCTTGATGCCATTAAAACGGCATACAATACCTTCTCCAGCTCTGTATAATTCTTCTTTGAGACACTAAGGACCTCAGATACAAAATATACTGGGACCTGCTTCTTGACTTGTCCATCAAACTTCTCCTGGACAAGTGCCGCACTTACTGCTGAGTGCGAAGCTGCCTCATATAACAACAGAGGAGCCCCTGGCGTTGGTGGAGTTAATGTTGTTAGATCTATTAAGTATTGCTTCAGCTCTTCGAAGGCTTTTTGTTGACTTGGGCCCCATTGAAAGACTTTAGCTGACTTCAGCACCTCGAAGAATGGTAAGTTTCTTTCTGCTGATCTGGATATAAATCTGTTGAGAGATGCCAGCCTTCCTGTCAATCTTTGAGCCCCCTTTCTTGTGGTTGGTGGCTCCATTCGAAGTATAGCTTCGATTTTATTTGGATTAGCTTCGATTCCTTTTGTTGAAACCAAGCATCCAAGAAATTTACCCTTCTTCACTCCGAAGACACATTTTTCTGGGTTCAGCTTCAGACCAGCTTGTCTGAAGCTGGCGAAGGTCTCCTGCAGATCAGCAATATGATTCTCCTGCTTCGTGCTTTTTACAATAATGTCATCGACATAAGTCAACACATTTCTGCCTATCTGAGACTGGAGAACCTTCGCTGTCATTCGGCTGAAACTCCCTCCGGCATTTTTGAGCCCCTCAGGCATTCGAAGATAGCAATATGTACCACTTGGGGTTATGAAGCTAGTCTTCGGCTCATCTTCCTTCTTCATCCAGATTTGATGATAGCCTGAGTAGCAGTCCAGGAGACTCATGAGTTCTGAAGAAGCTGCTGCATCAACTAAAGAGTCTATCCTTGGCAGCGGGAATTCATCCTTCGGACAAGCCTTGTTGAGATCTGTGAAATCAATACACATTCTCCACTTGCCATTGGCCTTCTTCACCATAACAGTGTTAGCTAGCCACTCTGGATACTTCACTTCTCTGATAACTCCTGCACTGAGGAGTCTTTTTACTTCATTGCGAGCCCCTTCGGCCTTGTCATCAGACATTTTCCGAAGCCTCTGCTTTCGGGGTCTGAAAGATGGGTCAACATTGAGCGAATGTTCAATAACATCCCGATTTACTCCACATAGATCATTAGCTGACCATGCAAAAACATCTTTGTTGTTGAATAAAAACCTTATCAAGGTTTTCTCCTGGTCTTCAGATAATTGCGAGCCCAACAACACCTTCTGGTCTGCTATGTCTTCACACAATAACATGGGCTTCGGCTGATCCGCTGAAGCTGCCTTCTCCCTCCTGAATTTGTACTGTTCACAAGCTTCAGCTCCATCTATGTTATGGATTGCCTTGGAGTCAGTCCAGCTTCCTTCGGCCCTTCTAGCAGCTTCCTGACTTCCATGAATAGCAATAGACCCTTGGTCCGAAGGTATCTTCATGCAGAGATAAGCTGGGTGAAGAATTGCTTCGAAGGCATTAAGAGTGCCACGGCCAATGATAGCATTGTAAGGATACTCCATGTCAACA
The DNA here is from genome assembly GCA_029449295.1 of Zea luxurians. Taxonomy (NCBI): domain Eukaryota; kingdom Viridiplantae; phylum Streptophyta; class Magnoliopsida; order Poales; family Poaceae; genus Zea; species Zea luxurians. Next base: position 1,096,507 of record JAOPSE010000005.1, on the reverse strand, counting down.
ATGTCAAACACAATTTGCTCCGTCCTTGTGTTGTTAACAAATCCGAAGGTTACAGGCATGGTAACCTTCCCAAGTGCTACAATCTGCCGCCCTCCGAAGCCACAAAGAGGGTGCGTAGCATCATGAATCTTGTCTTCAGGCTCTTGCATTTGTCTGAAGGCTTTAGCAAATATAATGTCAGCTGCACTGCCTGTATCAACTAGGACATTGTGAACCAGAAATCCTTTGATCACGCAAGAGATAACCATGGCATCATTATGAGGATAATCCTTAAGCTGAAGGTCTTCCTGAGAGAAAGTAATTGGAATGTGGGACCATTTTGACTTGATGAAGGGTCCCTGCACTCCAACATGCTGCACCCTTCTCTGAGCCTCCTTCTTCTGCTTCTTGTTAGCCGGTTCTGAGCAAGAACCGCCTGTTATCGGGAGCACCAGCTTCGAAGCCGAAGCAGCTCCAGCTTGATTGTTGAACGAAGCCATCAGCTCAGAAAAGTGGAAGTGAGTTCACCGGAGGTGGGCGCCAATGTTGGGGGCTTGTTCTCAAATGCTAAGAATTAAGAACAAGGCAACATAGAAAATGTTAGGTGTTAAGACCCTTCGTCCTTCAAAACATTATATCCCCTCAGGATATAAAGAATTTCGGACGAAGGTTACAAAGGACGTACCTTCGTAAAACATAATATCAAGGAACGAAGCATTTATATCATATAAATCATGAAACATGAAATAAATATTAAATATAATCATGGAATTATTTCCATCTTTATTATCATAAATGAATAAATATAAATAACTTCAAGTTACAAATGTACCTCTGGTCCTGAGGAAAGCAAAGGAACAAGTGTGATGCGAAGGCAAATAGCAAGTTCGCGTGAACAGTACAGAGGTACTGTTCATCTATTTATAGGCACAGGTCGCAGCCTATGACAAATTACAATTATGCCCCTTACAAGAGTTTACAACATTGACTCAGACCTCTATGGATAAAAAGGTCATTCTATCTCTATGTCGGTTTGTAACGCCGAAGCTCCATGAAAAGGAACCTTCGGCCATCTCTTGGAGACGACTTCAGCCGAAGCTGCTTCTTCGTGTAAGACCTTCGGCGCACCGAAGCACGGCCCCAACAATTATGCATGCATCATGATAAAAACTATACTAATAAAGGTTTTCCCCCATATGGAGATATGCCGCCGCGTATGAGAAAGACCGCGCGCAAGTCCACTGGACCGATTGGTGTACCTCAGCACCAGCTGGCTCTAAGGCATGAGGATAGCAGCAACGGCAGCAATGACCCCATTGGAGATCTAGAAGCCCAGGTGGAGCAGCTTCGAACAGAGCTACATCACAGAAATAGTGTGTGGATCGAGGATGGTCAGCATATAAATGAATTAAGAACTGACATCCGACATCTGCAAGACGAGCTTGCCGAACGAGATTTGGCACTCGATTGGGTCGTCAACTCACGTTCCATTGCTTGGGACCGGGAGCCAAAGCTCGAGCCCGTGTGGAGGAGCTTAGCACGGCCGTTGATAATTTGCAGGTGTACTGCAATCATGAGGAAGTTTATGAATTGTATTCACGACTGCACCCCGACGTAGTTGCCAACCCTGTCGGAATGGGAGCTGGACCTTCTGGAACAGCAGGTGAAGCACTTGGTGGGGAACTGGATCTTTTCAAGCCCCCTCCTTCAATGAACCTGGCTGACGAATGGTCCCCTACACCCGACAACGAAGCTACTAAGGATGATAAATACTAACAGTAGTATAGTTTAGAAATAATGTTAATGTAAAATAAGTAAGTGAAGTCATGTTGTACATTGAGTTTGTAACATTACATCTTAAGTAACGTAAAATGATGGTATGTATCAGCATGTGATATTTCCAAATATTTCTTTGCTTTAGATGCCATCTCGAACTCGTGCACATGACGGCGCGGGAACATCCCGTGGTCAAGATGATACACCTAATCCACCGCCGGTACCACCCACACTGGCCGAGGCTATCGCTGCCTTGGTCACCGCGATCGCTGACAACACCCGCTTCCTACGTGAAATGGCGGGACAGCAACTTCAGCAACAAGGCAGGAGGGCTTATCCGCAGGGACCCCGCAAAACTTCGTACTTGGATTTCTCGGAAACCCGTCCCCCACTATTCGTCAAAGCCGAAGATCCTCTCGAAGCTGACGAATGGGTGCGGGTCATTGAGCAGAAGTTTGGACTCATCCAATGCACGGAGACCCAGAAGCCATTATTTGTGGCTTAGCAGTTAAGAGGCCATGCCAGCACCTGGTGGGGAAATTATGTGGCCATTCAGCCTACCGGACATCTAGTCACATGGGACAAATTTAAATTGGCATTTCGGGAGCACTAGATTCCAGAAGGAGTGCTCCATATGAAGCAAGAAGAATTTATGAAGCTCAAGCAAGAAGGAGATACTGTTATGCAGTATCTCAATAAATTCAACCATTTGTCCCAGTACGCAATTGACCAGGTCAACACTGACCTGAAAAAGAGGAATTGTTTTATGAGAGGCCTTAATGACCGGCTACAATGGAAGATGGCCACTTGCCTTGATCTCTCCTACAGCAGGGCTGTCAGCACAGCACTGGCAGTTGAAGCTAAGTATGCAGGCCCAGGAAAATCAAAAGGCTTTGGAGGTGACAGGTCCAACCAAGGGCCTGAAAAGCGACAAAGGTTGGTGATCCGACCTTTCAATCAAAACCGTTCTTCACCTCGTCCACCCTCCTACCCCTTCAAACAGCCTGTATTCATCCGCCCTGCCATTGCCCCCACCTCAACAACTCAGCCAGGTGCCCCTGTTACTCGTTTCCCTACACTCCCGAGTTCATCAACTGGCTGCTTCAATTGTGGGAAGTCTAGACATTTCATCAAAGACTGCCCATATCCGAGGCAGAACAACAATAATCAGCAGAACCCGGGGAGTTCAAGCCAAGGCAAGGGAAACACGGCAAATAATGCAGCGGGCAAGAATATGAAGAAAACTGGGTGAATCTATTATACACAAGTGGCCACTACACCGGAGGGAGAGCCAGTTATGATGGGTACTTTTCTCGTGGCCAATCACCCTGCAGTCATTCTCTTTGATTCTGGTGCTTCGCATGCATTCATAAGCAAGAAGTTTGTGGAAAAATATTGAATTCCCTGCATCGAATCAAGGGAAGGGTTTATTATTCATTCGCCTAGGGGACAAATATGCACTAAAGAAGTGGCTTTCCATGTGCCCGTAACATTGGCTGAACGGGACTTTCCCACAAATATGATTGTTCTGAAAGGCCAAGATATAGATGTAATTCTGGGCATGAATTGGTTAGCCCAACACAAAGCTATCCTCAACACTGATTTGAGAACCATCATGTTGAGCTATGGCCAGGAAGAGGTTCTCTTGTCCATTCCTGTAGCTACTGCAGCTAAACCATTTGGTAGAATTTATGAAGCCATCATACCGGAGATCCAAGATATTCTTGTAGTATGTGAATTCTCGGACGTCTTTCCGGAAGATCTACCTGGATTGCCTCCAGAGAGAGATGTAGAATTTGTGATTGAATTGAAGCCCGGTACGGCTCCTGTTTCTAGAAGGTCGTACCGAATGCCTCCAAATGAGTTGGCAGAGCTCAAGACACAATTACAAGATCTGCTAGAAAAGGGATTCATCCGACCTAGTTCATCGTCTTGGGGTTGTCCAGCACGCTTCGGATGTGCCTGGATTATAGACCCCTTAATGAGGTCACAATCAAGAATAAGTACCCTCTTCCCCGGATTGATATCTTATTTGATCAGCTTACCGGAGCTCGGGTATTTTCCAAGATTGACCTCAGGCCGGGTTATCATCAGATCCGTATCTAACCCGAAGATATACCCAAGACCGCATTTACTACGCGGTATGGATTATTCGAATATCTGGTTATGTTTTTCGGATTAACAAATGCTCCTACCCACTTCACATATCTTATGAACTTGGTATTCATGCCCGAGTTGGACAAATTCGTGGTGGTCTTCATTGATGATATTTTGATATATTCCAAGAATGAAGAGGAGCATGCTCGGCATTTGCGGATCGTATAAATGCGCTTAAGGAAGCATCAATTATATGCTAAATTTAGTAAATGCGCATTTTGGCTGTAGGAAATTCAATTTTTGGGACACGTATTGTTTGCCAAGGGAATTGCAGTTGATCCCAGCAAGGTCAAGGATATTTTGGAGTGGAAACCACTAACCACTGTACATCAAGTCCAAAGTTTCCTTAGACTGGCTGGTTATTACCACCGATTTATTCCAGATTTTTCCAAGCTTGTGAAGCCAATCACAAGTTTAGTGAAGAAGGATACAAAACTTAACTGGTCTTCAAGATGCGATGAAGCCTTCGAGCAGCTGAAGGTGTTATTGACCACTGCTCCGGTATTAGCTTAACCGGACATTGAAAAGCCTTTTGATGTGTATTGTGACGCACAGGTAGTGGTTTAGGTTGTGTCTTGATGCAAGAAGGTAGAGTTGTAGCATACGCATCAAGACAGTTGCGCTGGCATGTGGAACATTATCCAACTCATGACTTGGAATTAGCTGTTGTGGTTCATGCCCTGAAAATATGGCATCATTATCTGATGGGGAATATCTATCATATCTATATAGATCATAAAAGCTTGAAGTACATCTTTACCCAGTTAGAGCTAAATATGAGGTAGAGGAGATGGCTTGAGCTGATTAAGGATTATGAATTGGAAATTCACTATCACCCAAGCAAGGCCAATGTAGTGGCAGATGCACTAAGTCGCAAGGCTTCCTGTCATTGTCTTATGATGAAGACTTTTGACATTACATTATGCTTAGAAATGGAGAAGTTGAACCTAGGAATGATTCAACATGGAACCTAAAATCATTTAAAGCTTGAGTCAGTTCTTCTGCAAAGGATAAATGATGCACAAAGAAGCGATGAGAGTATGAAACACATTCATGAGAAAATAGAGGTCGGTAAGGCAAACTGTTTCAGAAAAGATGATCAAGGCGTTGTATGGTTTAACAACCGCATAGTTGTGCCCAAGAATGATGAAGTCCGCCAGCAAATTTTAGATGAAGCACATCTTAGTCGTTATTCCATTCATCCCGGAAGCTCTAAGATGTATCATGATTTAAAGCAACATTATTGGTGGACCAAGATGAAGATCGAAATTGCACGCTATGTGGCGAGATGCGATACTTGCAGATGTGTCAAAGCCATTCATATGAAAAATGCTGGTCCGTTGCAATCGTTACCAATCCCAACTTGGAAATGGGAAGACATAAGCATGGACTTCATTGTGGGGTTTCCCAAGACAGCCAAAGGATATGATTCTATTTGGGTTATAGTTGATCGACTCACCAAGATAACCCATTTTCTGCCCGTCAAGACAGATCATCCAGTTGCTGTCTATGCCTAATTATACATTTCTCGTATTCTTAGTCTGCATGGGGTTCCAAAGACCATAGTGTCGGATCGTGGGCCGCAATTTGTAGCCAAGTTTTGGGAAGCACTGCATAAATCCCTAGGTACCAAATTGCTTCAGAGTTCGGCCTATCATCCCCAAACCAGTGGGCAGACTGAGAGAGTAAATCAAATACTTGAAGACATGTTGCGAGCATGTGTTCTGTAATTCCCACATAAATGGGATGACTGTTTGCCATTAGCGGAGTTCTCATACAATAACAGGTATCAAGAGAGCATCAAAATGGCACCCTTTGAAGCTTTGTATGGATGACAGTGTCGTACACCGTTAAACTAGTCTGAACCAGGAGAAAGATGGTTTTTCAGGCCTGATATGGTAAAAGAAACAGAAGAGAAGGTTCAACGAATAATACATAATTTGAAAGAAGCCTAAGCTCGCCAAAAGAGTTATGCAGACAAACGACGTAAACCCTTGTACTTTCAAGTTGAAGATTATGTCTACCTGAAAGTCTCACCAATGAAGGGTGTATCACGTTTCAGGGTAAAAGGGAAGCTTGCACCCTAGTACATTGGTCCTTTTCCTATTCTTGAACAATGTGGACCAGTGGCATACCGACTCCAATTACCCGAAACATTGTCTGTTGTGCACAATGTGTTCCATGTATCTCAGTTGAAGAAGTGTCTTCGGGTTCCAGATCGAACCATTGAAGTAACAGATGTTGCCTTAGAACCAGACTTGACCTATTAAGAACATCCTATTCGAGTCTTGGATCAAAAGGACAGGATTACCCGAAGGAGAACTCTCAAGTTTTATAAGATACAATGGACCAACACACGGAAGATGAAGCTACATGGGAAACTCAAGACTTTTTAGAAAAGAATTTCTCAGGCTTTTTAGCTTCATGTAAATTGTGAAATATGTACACTTGTTGTAATAGAGGAATAAACCCCATACCACCCCTTCCTTGTACAAGAAATAAGGAAATAAAAATATGACGTGTTTCCTTTTCCATTACTTGCCCTAAGACTTTTCAAATCTCGGGACGAGATTCTTTTATGGGGGGAAGGATGTAACACCCCTGGTGTTACTGTCACTAAAACTTGATCATAACATCATGAGCATTAGCATATCATGTGCTTGTTACACTTAGAATGCATTCACTAGGCAAAAAATTTAAACAAGTTGTATTGATGTGACTGGTCATGGGTGAAACCCTAGGGTAGGGTACTTGACCCTAAACTGGGCTTCAGATTGTCAATAAAGCCTAAGTGAGAGAAAAACTTTAAAACTCATTAGAAAAGGGCATAAGATATCACCATCAATTGATTTGAGTGGCATTCAATCTCTAGAAGTACCAAAAACCCTAAAAAGGACCACTGAAAACCCCAAATAGAAACCCTAGGGGGTTATATGTAAATTTTGACCACTTTTGGATTCAAGTGCAAAAACCAAGGTGTTAGGGTACCTCAAGTCATATGGTTCACATATTTGAATATTTGCAAGTCAAAAGATGTGAATTGGGCTTATTTGCAAAAAGACACTCAATTCCTCTCACATGACTAAGTCTGAAAACTAATGAGCCAGGCTGACTTTGGGGCTCTGTAGATCTAAAAATTCAAAGATTTTGCCTAGGGTCAATACATCAAAAGTCTAGAGCTATAATAGAAGTACAACTTTGCTTAAGGGATTAAGCATTGTTGTTATACAAAGTTGGGAGAAAACTAAGCCTTTGTGCAGTCAGCCAGCTTTAAGTCTCAATTTTCAGTAACAGTGAAGTTGGATGAACTTAGAGCTCGATTTTGAGTAAGATCCTGTGACTATTTGATGGTGAACATTATAACAAAGTTAAAGTTAGTTTGTTAGGCTACAACTTTGATATAGTGAGATGATCGAGTCACTGCATGAAATTTGGAGCAAATCTCCTTGCCATTCGCTCTGTCAGGCTGACTGAAGAAGTTCTTTATGGTACAATAACCGAAAAGATCTGCTGGTTTAGTGAACTTGCCGCCGGCGACCCCCGCACGTGGATTCACACCACCAAGGTGATTCGTGCTCACCGGTGCCCGGATAACGCCTCGGGGTGGAAAGATCTTCACCGCTATTGAGCTTATGGCACTATTCCGCCCCGGCCACCGTGTCCGCTTGGCTCACGGCCGAATGCAGATAAGTTTACCAGAGTTAGCCGCCTGCCACTCGGATGACACGTGCCTAGACGCAGTACTTCGTCATAGTGACTCGCTCTAGCACATCCGGTCATCGCCGGTGAGCTTGCCACGGTAATTGCCACCAATCGATTGCGCTAGTGCCCCTCCTTCTCTCCGGCCGCCGCGCGTTTCCTTCAAATTAGCCACCACCGCTCAAGGGCCTTATAAATTGAGCACACCATCGGCTCCGTTAGGTATTCCAGCATCCAATCCACCCGCTCGTGCCTCCAATTACTCATTAGAGAGCCTCAATTTGGGATTTCCCCCAAAACGGTCCAAAATACCGCGCGTAGTGACCTCGTCGTGGCTAGCTCGTTCCAGGTCTGTTCATGCTCTCTGCTCTTCCGTTTTAGTGTCCTTAGATTCTCCTGATGCTCCTTGACCGATTCAATTGAGCTAAACCGCGCCAGATCGTCGGGAACACCCGTGTTCATCCGTTGTTCGCGCTGTCTCCGTGGATAGGGCGATTTAGAGCTCCGATAGTGCAATTGATCGAGGGGAAATGCTTCTTCGGTGTTGAATTAGGAGTAAACCAATTTAGAGCACTAGTAGTGGCGTATTCCGGCCAGAGCGAGCTCGCAAGAGCTACTGCTCCGCCGCTCCACGTCGTGGACCTGAGTTGTGAAGAATTAGAATTAGGGGGGGTGTTTTTGTAACTGTCAATGAAACATAGGAATAGTGCCGCGGCTCCGTTTCAAGTTATTCAAATAAGCAGGGGCCCATTCGCAAAACAGACATGCGGGCGCGCGCGCGGGCGCGTTCTGCATAGACTGGGCCTGTTTGGGCCAGATTCAGCCCAAGACTGTTGGCTCTTTTCCTTTTTCTTTTTCTGCCAGGATTAGAGAATTTCTAGAAAATTATTGAAAAATGCTAAAAATTCAAGACCAATTTTGCTAGGTTCCTAATTTTCTATAGTATTTAATAAAAATTGTTTTATGATTTTTATTCCAAATAGGGAATTATGGAGTATTTAAAATAGCCAAAACCCATACCCCTGGAATTTTAGAAATTAACTAATAATTCCAAAAATCACCAAACTTTTTAAATAAGCTTTAGATATTATTTAGAAGTCTTGGGTAAAGTTTGGCACGGTTTGGACAATGTTTGGTACCTAAACCCCAAAACCCTAGTCTTCTAGTGATGTCTGCCCTAGGAACTTCAGTTCTGACTCCAAAAACCATAGTTTCCTGGAGTCCCGTGAAGGAAAATTATATTCAAGACCTAAGATAATGTACTTTTATCTTTGCATTTGCATAAAGCATTACATGAGTATTCATGAATATATATGGTCATATATAGAAAACGAAGAAGAAGTAGAAGTTGAAGAAGCAAGAGCTACACCACCGTCACCTGAAGAACCTCAGGCCGGGAACTGCTTTTATTTTGACATCTGTGGAGCAGAGCCCGACTCACCTATAACACAAGGCAAGCCCCGTTGCATTTGCCACCTCCTTGCTATTTTAAAATCTTTCTCACTTGCTTGATGCATTAGGTGATAGGAGTTGTGTGCTAAATAAATTGCTGCATTTCCTTCCTTGAGTATTGATTACCTTACCTTGATCCCCTATTTTATAAAAAGGTTTTTCTTATGCTTAGCTTTGCTCTAGAAAAACAAAATGTTTGTTTTTGACATAAGATGATGCTTCAAGTGGGTGGGATGTTTTCAAAACAAAACTTGATGGTGGATCCATCATGGCCGTGATGGGTTCCACATCGGAGAAGATGTACCTCTACCAGGTACCAAACTTTGGGTTGAAAATAATAAAACTGAGACCGGGCGATTGACTTGCACGGGAATGGAGTCTCGGGTAGTGTCTCCGTCTGAGTCGATTAAGGACCTTGTCGATGTAGGCCTGCTGACCGAGGACCCTTTAACTTGTCACATGCCTCATCATGCGCTTTGCCTCGGGCAGACTAATACCAGAATAAGATAACACACAATGGGAGTGGAGAGATGGCGAGAGTAGCGTGTACCCTCCGTGGCAAGAGGCTGGACGGTGGTGTATCTGTGCTCTCGGTTGGCGTGAACCTGATCTGGTCTTAAGAACCCCGGTGGCGAGTTGACATATGCAAGGGTTAAGTGCTACATATGTCATGTGATTGGAGATCCTCAGCTGAGTATTAATCGATTCGGATCGTGATAAATCCAACGGGTAGAAGGGTGCCCGATCTTTCGTTGAGAGATGATGGAGGTGGAAAAACTTGTTGGAGAACGACGTTGGCTGCCCGACTACCACAACCAAGATGGTGTGGCGCCTTGAGCGACAGGTACACCATCTCCAGATAACTACGATTTGGGGTGGAGGTCGATGTTGTGCTATCTGACTACAACAACCACAAGGGTGCTGCGCCTTAGCAATAGTTACACCGGCTCCTGTTGTTGCTGCTCTTGCCGTGCCAAGAACAGCCTTGAACCTGCAAGCAATCGAGAACAAGCAAGAACAAGATAAAAAGCAGACGCTCATGGATCTAATAGAGTTGGGGTTCTGTTTCAAGTATCCAGGTGGTCTAGCTGACACACGCGTTTACAAGGAAGTAGCAAAGGCTAAACTTACATCAAACAAAAATCCAAGTTCTTTGGTGGCTGCTAGTTGCTTAAATAGAGGAATAGAAAGGAGTTCTAATAGAGAACGAAACTCTCTCGGCAGTTTCTGGATGCCTCGTATGGTTTCTGTCATTGATTCTTGATGCACCTGAAAGTAGACGAAGAGAGCTTTCCAACAAGTAGTTATTTGCACTAAACAACCTTGGGAGTGGAAAGTTATGCTCCATTTAATATGGTGCATGCTGCAGTTACGAAATTGACTTGGGTAGAACAGGAGTTAACTTGGCAGTTTCTGGACGCTTAGTGTCTGATCTCTCGTTGATTCTTGATCCACTAGAAAGTAGACGAAGAGAGCTTTGCAACAAGTTCTTATTTGCTTTAAACAACCTTGGGAGTTGAAAGATATGCCCTCTTTAACATGCACTTGCTGTAGTTACGAAATTATCTCGGGTGCAACAACTTTTATTGCTTTGTTGTTTTCTCCACTCCAAGATGGTTCACCTCTCAAACACCTGAGCATAATAAAGTCGTAGCAAGGCTTTAGTACCTCATTTAAAGAAGAATTAGCTTCAACAGCAAGGAACGAGTTCACCTGATAATTAATTTTACGTGCATGGGCTCGTGTCATTGGTCCTTGATTAGCTACGAATGGTGTAGGGGTCACTGGTGTGGTTGTATCAATAATAGTGATGCCCTCATCATCCTCTCCTTCTTGCAACAAAGTCGTCCTCGACTCAAACGTTTTGTTCTCTCCCTAGTATGGTGTCAAATCTGCAATGTTAAAAGAGGAACTGACCCAAAATCTGCAGGCAATTCAACTTTATATGCATTATCATTAATTTTGTGAAGCACTTTGAAGGGTCCAGCAGCTCTAGGTTGTAATTTAGATTTACGCAAATCAGGGAATCTATCTTTCCTTAAATGCACCCATACTAAATCACCAGGTTCAAAGGTAATATGCTTTCTACCCTTGCTACCTGCTTGTTCATACTTAGTATTCATGGCTTTAATATTTGCTTTAGTTTGTCCATGCAGGTTTATAATCAGTTTAGCACAGCGAGAAGCATCAAAATTCATTTTTTCAGAATGTGGGATGGCGACAAGATTAATAGGAGCTCGAGGGACAAAACCATACATAATTTCAAAAGGGCATAGTTTAGTTGTAGAATGCAGCAAACGATTATAAGCAAACTCAATGTGAGGCAAACATTCTTCCCATAATTTGATGTTATGTTTCAGAATAGCCCTAAGCATGGTAGATAAACTACGGTTTATGACTTCAGTTTGTCCATCGGATTGTCTCGCCAATTGGTGAGGGCAATCCCAGGCTGAGCAGCATGGTCAACTTGGTCGTCATCCTCAACACAGAGTTGGACCACGCCCTTGACAAGTTGGGCAAGGTTCAGGCGGAGGTTGCGGAATTGCGTGCTGAATGCTCGGCACGCCACTATCTTGATGGTGGTTCTCCCGCCCCTATCGGGATTCAGCACCCTTACCGTTCACCGCCCCGTGGTCGCTTCGACTATGGTACCCCAGACTGCAGGACCCGCATAGATTTAGATCCATAGATCGATGGAGTCAAAATCTATAATAATGCTTACTTCAGTGTCTTAGTCTAGTCAATCTTAGTTAGAGTTAGTTTGCTTATCGTATGTTGGATGCTTGTCATGATGAACATGTAATGAAGTTGGATCTTTGTAATGATTGTCACCAAGGGGTGGGTATCTCCTGCAACTTGGTGTAGTTATTAAAAAAGTCAGTTATTTAGTTGGGTAATCCATTTATATCCACTTTCCTCTGTATCTAAGAAGCTGCCAGTGAAGATTCTATGTTGAGGCCTTTGGTCTTGGTCATCTTGGGTGAGATGACGCATTTCTTCAGCGGCCTCCTCAATCTTCCTCTAAAAATCGGCGAGATGAAGCATCTTTTCTTTCTTCTTCTGGACCTGTTGATGAATGGCTTTGAGGTCCCTAATTTCTTGGTCCAACTCCTCCTCCTGAGGTGTCGGACTGGTAGCCTTCCTTTTTTGGCTCCTAGCTACGCGTAATGTTTCTTGATTGACATCTAGTGGTTGCAGTGCAGCCCCTGGCCCTGATGACTTCTTCGGTGGCATGTCGAAGGTCACAGCTTGCCGAAGGTGGTCAAATGAGTTCACCAGAGGTGGGCGCCAATGTTGGTCACTTGTTCTTAAATACTATGAGTCAAGAACAAGGCAACACAAATGTTAATGGTTAAAGACCTTCGTCCTTCGAAGCATTATTTCCCTTAGGGTATAATGGTCTTGGGACAAAGGTCATGAAGGACATACTTTCATCATTTCAATATGTAAGAATATAAACAGGGACATAGAAGAAAACATGAATAATTATATTAAGTCATCATATTATTCATATTATCATTATATGATCATGAACAAACATTAATAATATCAAATTACATTTATACCTTCGGCTTGACAGAAGGAAAAAGTCCAAGAGTGACATGCGAGCGATTACCAGTCAGCGTGAATAGTGCGGTGTTACTGTTCATCTATTTATAGGCACAGGACGCAGCCTGGTAAAATTACATTCATGTCCCTGACATTTACTATTAGCTAAAAAGTAAGCTATCGAGGACTAAGCAGTCTTTTCCCTTTTAAGTCGGTTTCATTCTCCATCATCGTCTTTGTGCTAAGCCGAAGCTTCTCCATCCATAGCTTCGGAACTGGTCCATCCTTCTTCCAGGTCGCGCCTATCATACTACGTACACCTTCATCTCAAAGCCGAAGCCTCCTGTGACAGTATACTATACTAGAAGACATGTTAGTCGTGTTTTTGAGGACCTTCGAAAGACGAAGGCCCCCAACAGCTGGTTTGGGCCATAATGGCTATTTCCTTTTTCCTGAATTTCTTAATTGCTTTTCCATTTCTTTTCTCTAGGGTTTTCAATCCAAATTCAATTCAAGATTCAAATTCAAACTAATTCAAACATGTGCAACAATTCAAAGAATATTTAAGCTCAGCATGATGCAACATGTCATGACCCATAGTGTTTTGGCAAAAATAAATAATTAATCTCCCCTAACTTAAGCTAATTCTACTTAAAAGGGAAAAATGGAGAGAGAATCTAGAGAGAGATAGAACCTAGGGTGAGAGAGAGAAGAGTAACACATGAATTTGGGTGATCATTAGTAAGAAATTTTATACCCTCAAATTCAGGGTGTTACAGACCTATCCGCCTTAAAAGAATCTCGCCCTCGAGATTCAGGGCTGGCTAGAAAAGATCTCAAGGTACTTGGCTTTCAAATCATCTTCTCTTTCCCAGGTTGCTTCTTCCTCTGAGTGGTGACCCCATTTGACTTTACACATCCTGATGGTACTTCTCCGAGTTTCCCGATCTGCTATTTCCAGAATTTGAGTTGGCTTTTCAATATATGTCAGATCTTCTTGAACGTCAAGGTCCTCTCTTGACAACTGCTCTTCTGGCACACTCAAGCATTTTTTTCAATTGAGACACATGGAACACATCGTGCATAGCGGATAGATTCTCTGGTAAGCTGAGTTGGTAAGCCACTTCTCCGTGTCTTGCTTGTATCTGATACGGCCTAATATATCGAGGTGCTAGTTTGCCTTTGACTCTGAACCTTTTGGTTCCTCTGATTGGTGACACCTTCAAGTAGACATAGTCTCCTACTTCAAAACTCAGTTCTCTTCTTCGGGTGTTAGCATAGCTTCGCTGTCTGGACTGCGCTGCCTTCGAATCCTCTTGGACCATTCTGATGTTCTCTTCGGCTTCAAGGAAAATATCTGGACTGACCACCTGCCTTTCACCAGGTTGGTCCCAATGCAATGAAGTTCTGCAATTCCTCCCATAAAGCGCTTCGAATGGTGACATCTTCAGACTGGCTTGATAGCAATTGTTGTAAGAGAATTCTGCATATGGTAACCTCTTGTCCCAACCTATCTTGTCTTGCAAAGCACAAGCCCTCAACATATCTTCAAGAATCTGATTGGTCCTCTCTGTTTGACCATCTGTCTGCGGGTGATAAGCTGAGCTGAACTTCAAGTGTGTGCCCAAAGCTTCATGTAACTGCTGCCAAAAATGAGAGGTGAACTAAGTGCCTCTATCTGATACTATCTTCTTTGGAATGCCATGCAAGCCCACAATCTGAGACATGTATAATTCGGTCAATACTGCACTGTTGTAGGTGGTCTTGACTGGTATGAAATGGGCTGCCTTTGTCAAACGGTCCACTACTACCCATATGGAGTCATAACCAGTACGAGTGCGAGGCAAACCGACTATGAAGTCCATTCCGATCTCATCCCGTTTCCACTGAGGAATCTGTAACGGCTACAACAAACATGCAGGCCTCTGATGTTCTACTTTAATCCTCTAACAACTGTCACATACAGCCACATACTCTGCTATCTCACTTTTCATACCATACCACCATAATCTTTTCTTTAGTTCTTGGTACATCTTCTCACTACCATGATGTATAGAGTATGCTGTCTCATGGGCTTCCTTGAGAATCAGTTCCCGGATCGATTTGATGTCGGGAACACCTAGTCTGTCCTTGAACCATACCACTCCTTCTGCATCTTCACGGAAATCCTTGCCTTTCCTATCTATGATCAGCTGCTGGATCTCGTTGATCTTCTCATCATCTTTCTGACCCTACTTGATGTCTTGCTCTAGAGTGGGTTCCAACTCAATTGTCACTCCTTGAGTGTTATTCAGAAATCCGAGACTCAATCTGTCGAACTCCTTCGCTAGCTCATACGACATCGGGTGAGCGGCCAACATATTAACTTGACTCTTTCTACTTAGAGCATCTGCAACCACATTTGCTTTGCCTGGGCGATAATGAATCTCCAGCTCATAATCTTTGATCACTTCTAGCCATCTTCGCTGCCTCATGTTTAACTCCAACTGAGTGAATATGAATTTGAGACTCTTGTGGTCCATGTAGATATCACACTTCTGCCCATAAAGATAATGCCTCCAAGTCTTCAGTGCATGAACCACGACTGCTAATTCCAGATCATGAGTAGGATAATTCTTCTCATGAATCTTCAATTGGCGGGATGAGTATGCCACTATTCTCCCTTCCTGCATCAACACACATCCCAGTCCGGTGTACGAAGCATCATAATATACTGAGAATGGCTTGTGAACATCTGGCAGAATTAGTACTGGTGTTGTCGTCAACTTCTCCTTCAATGTCTCAAAGGACTTTTGGCATGCTGGGGTCCACTTGAACTCAACCTTCTTTGCTAGCAAGGCTGTCATTGGCCTGGCAATCTTGGAGAAACCTTCAATGAAACGCCGATAATAACCGACCATTCCGATGAAGCTCTTGATTCCTCGAACATCTTTTGGTGCTTTCCAGTCCAAGATAGTTGTTACCTTCTTCGAATCTACATCCAATCCCTCTCGGTTTATAATGTGACCCAAGAATAGGACTTCACTAATCCAGAACTCGCACATGCTGAGCTTGGCATACAGCTGACAATCTCGTAGCCTCTGAAGTACTTTCCTCAAATGCTCCTCATGCTCTTGCTCATTCTAGGAATATATAAGAATATCATCAATGAACACTACTACAAACTTGTCGAGGTAGTCCATGAACACACTGTTCATCAAGTACATGAAATAAGCTGGCGCATTCGTTAAACCGAATGACATGACCGTGAACTCATACAACCCATACTTAGTGATGAATGTTGTCTTCGGTATATCTGAAGGTCGGATTCTGAGCTGATGGTAACCTAACCTCAGATCTATCTTTGAGAACACACTGGCTCCTCTCAAATGATCGAATAAATCTTCAATTCTGGGCAGGGGGTACTTGTTCTTGACCGTGACTTCATTCAAGGATCTATAGTCAATGCACATCCTCTTTATGCCATCCTTCTTTTCCACAAACAACACTGGGGCTGCCCAAGGCTAGGTACTTGGTCTGATGTAGCCTTTCTCTAACAACTCATCAATCTGCTTCTTGAATTCCACCAATTCTGGTCCGGACACTCGATAGGCTCTCTTGGAAATAGGGGTGGTGCCTGGTATAAGCTCTATGGCGAATTCAACCTTCCTTTTGGGTGACATACCTGGTAATTCCTGGGGAAACACATCTGGGAATTCTGATACTACCTTGATAGCCTCTGATGGTTTAATCTCTTCAATATGGGCGGTGACTTGGTGACAACTTCCTTCCCTTGGTCCAGACAAGACCAACTCTACTAACACTTCTTCTCCTGATAGGGACACTAACTTCACCATTCTCTTATCACAGCTAAGACTGGCTTGGTACTTGGTTAGCCAATTCATCCCTAGGATGACATCTATAGTTGTATCCTGGTTACCCATAACTATTAAATCAGCGGGGAACTCTATCCCCCTTATTTGAACTTTTGCACTAGGGCAAAATCTATCCATTTGGGTTCTTCCACCAACTGAACTAACCCTCATAGGTGGATAAATGGGTGCTACTGGTATATTATGTGATTCTACCCATGATGCAGTCACAAAAGAATGCGTTGCTCCAGTATCAAATAACACATTTGCAGAATGGTACTCAACTGAAAACGTACCTAGTGCCACTCCTGGAGTCTCTTGGACTGTGTCGGCCTCCAAGTGATTCACCTTTCCATACTGGGCACGAGGTTGCCCACGGTTGTTGCCTCCTTGTTGCATTGCATTCTGCCTGAGTGGGGCATTGGGAGCTGGCTGCTGCTGAGCTGCTTTCTTTGGGCAATGATTCGCCCTATGGCCTTGTTCCCCACAGTGGAAACATGCACGACTTCCTCCTTGCGCTAACACTGCTTGGCTATTCTGGTTGGTTGCTGGGGCAGGAAGACGGGGTGCCTAGTTGCTCTGACGCTGATATTGATTTCCTCCCTGCTGGTTATTCTAACAGTACTGCTGCTGCTGAGGAAACTACCTCTGGTACTGCAGATGCGGGTTCTGATGCTGATGCTGGTGCTGGTGACCTTGCTTGAATGGCTGAGGTGGGTTGCCTGAGTAGCGAGGATGGCTGCCACTTCCGACCTGAGATCCACCAATCTTGCGTTTCCTGTCCTCCATCTCCCGACGCTTCCTTTCAGTCATAATAGCCCAGTCGATCAGATGCTGAAAGGTAGGGACGGTGTGGTTCATCAGCTGGTAATGGAGTGGATCAACCAATCCTCTCAAGAAGTGGACTACCTCTTGGCATCCGTGTTGATATTGATGAGGACATCACTATGAGTACGATTACACCAGCAGCACCTCCACATCAAGCGCCACTTCCTTCATTAGTTGGGCCAGCCCATGCTAGAGATCTTAACTTCGACATGCTACTGAAGAATGAGGGCCCAGAAGAATAGACGACCAGCCCAACTGCGGCCCATAGTGGACGACCTAGCATTGGCCGCCCTTAGGGGCTGCGCCCCCTCTCTATTTATCCAGGAGCTGCGCCTCCTTTGTTCTTGGAGTTTTGTTTTACGTTACCTTTAGCTACTCTCGAACACGCGCAAATCTGCGCTGTCTTCGTGTATTCAGAACTCCACCCTCGAGTAATAGATTAGATTGCTCGCATCTTTTTCTTGTTCGTTCTTCGATTGCGCACAGGAAACGATCTTTGTGATCAGGCCGATCTCGCATCAGCAAGGTCGGTAACCACAGAGAGTTGGTTCAGCGATTGCATTGGCGCCTCGGGCTTGCTCGTCATAGTCAGATTGCAAGGGTCATCTTCCACCAAATCGGAATTATCTCTACTCGCCGAAAGATCGGGCACCTCAGCTATATCAAGTGGTATCAGATTTCCAGGTTGATCGGTGAGTTTATCGAGTGTTTTTTTCTCCTACAGTCCACAAAACCACATAAAAATTTAGGTTAGACCGTATACCAGCACCCTTTTGAGCCTCGCACCTTCTTTCAATAATCTGCATTGTTGAATTTGTGTGCTTTCGCGTCATTTGTTGTTGGTCGCATTGTGTTTTTTCTCACCATCCTTCTTTCTTCCTTGTTTTTCTCCTTCGGTTACATCAAACCCTAGCGCGCCGCAACCATCTTCCTTGTTTTCTCCTTCGGTTACATCAAACCCTAGCGCGCTGCAACCATCTTCCTTGTTTTTCTCCTTCGGTTACATCAAACCCTAGCGCGCCGCAACCATCTTCCTTGTTTCTCTCCTTCGGTTACATCAAACCGAGTCAACGCCACAAACCGAGTCAACGCCGCTTCCTTGCTTTTCTCCATCGGTTACGTAAAAAAAACAGAAACAAAAGAAAAAAAATAAAATGAAAGAGAAAGGATAGAACCAGAGAACAAACAAAAAAAAAGTAAGGAACTTGTTGACTCATCTCGGTCGTTTTAAACATAACTTGAGGTACCTTCCTTAAACCGGGCATAACTTTTCGCTCGGTTGTCCAAAAAATCTGAAATTTTTACAGGAGCTTGTTGACAGCATTCTGAGGCCTGCCAAACTCACCTTCGGTCTGTTTGGTTTCGACAAAATTGTCAAAAAAAAAATCAGGAAAATAAAGAAAAAAATTCGTCAATGTTCTCTCACGCTTTTTAGAGAACTTCCTGATTTTCTGTAGACCACATCTGAACTCTGTTTTAGGTGAAACTTCGTGTAGCTCCTATTTTGTTGCTTGTTGTGCTGAGAAAAATATCAAACAAAAATCATACAAAAAAGAAAAACAAAATCACCTGTGATTCCTACTAGTGCCTTTTTGGCATCGCTAGTACAATATTTACGATACTGCCATTCTACTAGTTCCATCCGTCCTTTGCACCTGTGGCCAGCAATATAGTTTCGTGTTTTGCACTATAATTCAACTTTGCATTATTGTTTGATCGTGCTAATCCTTGACTTGAGTGCAGCCTACCCAGAACTCCACATATTTCTACGATGAGCAGGTTTCTGTTTCTCCACGCAATCGCTCATCCAATCTTTCACCGGTTCCACCTGTTGATTGCAGTTCACCACTGTGGCTTGGTAAGAATGTATAAGAACTTGATAACAGCATTCCATTGAGCGAGCAAGTTGTCACCACCATTCCCCTGTTGTCGTCGGTTTTTCTCCTTTTGGTGTTTTGGTGTTTGCGCTAACTATGGCAGGAGCACACGACATGGTGGATGCCCAGTTGCAGAAAGTAAGGGGACAAGTTGATGGACTTGCTACTGACATTAGGACGATGCATGAACGGCTTGATTCAACGGTCACTTCGACGACCGAGCGTTTCAACCAACTTGACCTTGCTCAAACGGTGACTCGCACCACACTCGACACCATCTTGGCACACCTTGATGCGTTGACCACAAAGATGGAGCAAGAATACGGCGGTGACACTGAGCAGGACGATGGAGATCGCCGTGGTCGTGCACGCCATGTGGTTCGTCATCTCCCTAAAGACTTATTTTCTAAGATTAATTTAAAATTCCATCTTTTAATGGTAAATATGATCCTGCTGCATATCTTGATTGGGAATTGGAGGTAGAACATAAATTTTCATGCCATGATATTCCTGCTAATAGCCAAGTGAAGGCTGCCATTAGTGAATTTACTGATTTTTCTTTAATTTGGTGGCGTGCGTATAAACAAAAACTTCCCATTAACAGTGTCACTACTTGGACCCAATTAAAAACTGCCATGCGCCACAGATTTGTTCCTTCCTATTATGCTTGTGATTTGCTTAACAAAATGCAGCGTTTTCAACAAGGTTCACAATCTGTTGAGGAATATTACTAGGAGTTACAAAAGGGTATGCTTCGTTGTGGTTTGGTTGAGTCGGATGACGCTGCTATGGCGCGTTTTCTTGGTGGTTTGAACAGGGAAATTCAGGATATAATTGATTATAAGGATTATTTTGATATAACCACATTGTTTGAATATGCTTGCAAAGCTGAACGTGAAGTGCAGGGACGACGATCAAAGACATATACTAACTCTTTTGCAGGCCGGGGTCCGACACATAGCTCAACTCCTTCCAGCCCTGCACCTTCTATGCCTAGCACTACACCGCGCACAGGGACGACCAAGCCAGCGGCGCCCCCTGCCAAAGGCGCCGCTTCTTCCACAGGACGTACACGGGATATTCAGTGCCATCGTTGTAGAGGGTTTGGGCACATGATTCAGGACTGCCCAAACAAGCGTACCTTGCTTATACGTGACAATGGTGAGTACTCTTCAGCTAGTGATTCTGAGAAAACTAGTCATGCTATGATTGCCACTAACTGTAACACCTCAGGTGTTACTTAGGGTTTCCACTTAAGACTACACAAGCCAAGCCCATCATCACATGTGGTTGAAATAGAACAAAGCACCTCAAACTTGGAACTCAAGGTCCTAAGCAAGTGCAACCCATCTTAGATAGCATACCCTAACTTATCATGCACATCTAATGGGGAGAATTGCCCAAACCCTAATTCAAACCCCTTTGGACAAGTGAAGCACTATAATTGAGTGTGATCAAAAGATTATGAAAACCACATGATCATGACTTGGGCCAATTATAAAAGTTGTAGTACACTTAATAACCTACAAATAATAATAAGAAAGTGACCCCAAAAAGAATTCAGAAAAGCCCCAAAAGGTTCACCAAAGGGTTGAGCACAAAAGAAAAATCAGGATTTTTCTAAGTCCAAAACCAACCCTTGGCCAAAGATCACACATGTTCACCCTCATTCAAACTTCAAAACAATTCGACCCAATTGACAAAGTGGCGCCAAATTACCTCTAAAATGCCCTGGAGAAAGTTGACCCCTACCCTAACTCGTTTGACATGACTTGGCATAGCTTTTGTCCCGGTTTGGACAGCTATGACATAGGCAACTTCTCACCCCTCTATCTCCCTATCTCGACCATATCTTGGCTTGGAACTCACATAAAAAAGGTAGGATATGGAGCAGGGAAGAGACCATACATAGTGGTTTTGCCAAGATACGCACGCTATGGTGCTCAAATCCGCCGTTGAACCATGGCAGAAGCAAGCTCCCACGTGTTCGATGCGGGCTGACACTCGGGGGCGCGCTCAGAGCACGCCCGTGCGCGAACCCCCACGCGCCCGCAGCCGCCCATTACCACGCCCGTGCCACGGCTATAAAGCCCGTCCCAGAGCCCGGCTGTCTTCCCCGTTGCCTCCTCCGTACCACGCCTAACTCCCCCGAGCTCGCCCATAGCTCCGGCGACCTCCCCGCGACCCGCCAGAGCCGCCCGAGGGCAACCACCGTGGCCAACCCTTTTCCCGCCCTCCTCCGCTCGATCCAAGCCCTCGGATAGCTCCTCTGGGAGGCCGTGAAGCTTGCACGAGCTTGAACCGAGGACTCGCGCCACCGGAATAGCGAAATCGTGCTCGCTGGAGTTGGAACCCCGCCGGAGCACGTGGACCGGGTAAGCCTCTGCACCATTTCCCAATTCGTTGCGCGCATGGCCTCTACATCACTCCGTGAAGCTCCTCGTGCACCTTAATTGAACTATACCGTCGTGGTTTGGCTGGAACAGGAGCCGCCGACGACCCCCGCCGCCTGTGCTCGTGGCCAGGGTAGCTCCGACCACCTCCGAAGCCGACCCGCACACCGACGTGACCGTCGTGACCTCCCCGACTTCACTGACCACCCCACCGGAGCTCTAATGCCGCCGGTAAGACTCACCGCCGTAATCTATGTCGCGGGTACTGTTTAAGTCAGCCAGGGAGCGCGGGTTAGATTTCGGCTAGGTCCACGGGGTTTTGTGCAATGTCAGTGACCCATGCCAATAGTAGACCGAGGACTGTTTTGTGAGACAAGAGGGAGAGAAAACCCAGGGGCCTCAGCGCAAACCTGTTTTCTTTTCCATTTTCGAATTTATTTTTCTTTTAATATGGCAGAGAACTTAATAAATGCATAACTTGAAGAATAATCATCCAAAAATTGTCAAACCAATTTTGCTAGACTTTGGGAAATATGAACTATCAGATAAAAATTGTAAAACACATAGTTTCTATATTCTTTTCTAGAGTTTTGAATTAAATAAGAAAACTGCTAAAAACTTAATATTAGAAGGAAAAATAGAAATATTGTTAGACCAGGGTTAAGAAAAATAGTGGAGACACTAACTTAGTAGTAACACTGTTTAAAATTAGTAAACACTCCAGTGTACAAGGTTAAGGAGGGTTTGTTCACTAAAGCTTGTTTATGCTCAAACTTAGGAAAAATAAGAAAAGGGATTAAAAATAGAAACCAGAGGGCAACCATATTTTTCCTAGCATGCCTAAGTCATGTGGTTTACAAGAAAAATCTATTAACCCATAGTCCAGTGGAAAGAAATTACACTCTCAATTATTCATGAAAAATAGAGAAAACTTTAAAAAGTCCTAAGAAAACAATCCTAAGGTGAAAACACCCCAAACCTTGGGATAATTAATGTTTTGTTATTAAGAACATAGGAAAAATATGAAATTTGCTGTTTGACATTTTTCAAATAACAAGGTAGTATAAAGTGCCTTTTTGACATTAAACTTTAGAAAATCACAACTAAATAACCACCAATTAACTTTCTGTGATTTTGGCACAGAAGCATGTTATTACTGTTAGATACCAACAAAAATAACCCTTAGGACAGAACCCACACCTAGATAAGGGTTGTAGTGCAAAGTAACCCCTCTGCCCCAACTTTTGTTATTTTTGTCTAGGGCATGTTCTGTTTGTTTTTGACATCAAAATTTTAGGACAGACTTCAGAGCCTAATATTCACCCACTGTAATTTTTACAAGATTTTTGAAAATGTTGAAATCACTGTTGTAGTTCAAACCCACACTAGAATTCATAAATAGAAAATAAAGAAGGGGAAAAATGAATGATGGAAATTCGTGTCACCCTAAAACCCTTTATAAATTGTCCAATGAAATATATAAGGGAAATACAAATCCACTATGCTTATCCTTAACGAAACCTAAACCTAGAGTGATAAGCATAAACCACTAAAAGCCACGTATGACCAAGAAACCCTAAGTTACTAACTAACTTATTTTTCTTCCTTTAGCATAATGTTGTTAGATCCTACATAATCATGACATACATATTCATTGCATTCGATAGACTGCAACCTCGCTGACGGAGAGTACGTCCTCGTGCTGGAGCAAGGAGCTGCTCAGGAGATAGCCCCGGATCCAGCACCAGAGCCTGCACCAGAGGATCTGCCTGCCACTGTTTTGGAAGGCAAGCCCCGGTTTTATGCATAACATGTTATTTATGCTATTTTACTATACTTAATGATTGTAGGATTGAATGTGCAGTTAGGTGTAGGAGTTGTTTGAAACCCTAGTTGCATGATCTCAGGAATCCTATTGAGATGAATACTAGTATGCTAGGTCGAGTAGCTGCTTTATTAATTAGGATCTCGGTAGAAGTCGAGTGATTTTTTAGCACTTGAGCGAGGTCAGGAATTGGTTATACCCACTTTCATATCATAATGATGCTAGTATGTGGACAACAATCCATGGGGATTAGTTGTCTACGGGATGGGAAATTGGAATAAGGATTAACGTGCGGATACCTGTGTCAAGCGTTTGAACGTACTAAACACATACCGAGAAATATGGTAAATCAGTAAGCCTAGTACCTGAGTGAACCTGCCCGCAGATTGCCCTCCTCACGCGACCTGAGACATGGTCTCCCATTCCGGTTATGGTGGGTACAAGTGCGGTCACTGCACAATGGCAGTCGGGGTCAGTGAGGCATTGTACGCCAAGGCGGTGAGCCCCTTTCTGTTGCCAGGGAATCGATGGGGACGGTTGATGTGTGTGGGGATGGAGTGCCTCGCCACATCGTGTGTTTAGGTTTACCTTGCAAGGATAAAAACTCGATTCGAATCATCTTGCTTCTCGCAGCTAATGAGACTGCTTGATCCATTGTACTGCATTGAGTAACAAGTGGAAATGTGATGAGTTGACACAAGATGTTGATTGCTAAATATGTTTGATACCATGAATGAGTAGATAGTACACATTTAGTCTTAAGAGAGTCACACTTAAACTTGACAAAGCTAAAACTTGATTTATAAACTGAGCTAGTGCTTTTGGCAACCAAACCCCACAGCCAAACAGTTGCATGTCTAGAGGTAGAGGAGTAGACTCCTCACACCGGGTAAGTCTAGCTGAGTATTAGTATACTCAGCCTTGCTTGTGGCATAATTTTTTACAGGTTCTCTGGAGGACATGGTTGTTGGAGTGACTTGGCCGTCCATCTTGCCATTGGGTTGGACAGTCGAGTGGGATCCTGCCTCGGCTGAGGAGGAGCATGAGGAGTGATGGGACAGGCTTCCCCATTTCTCTGTTTACTTACCGTTAGTTTTATTTTGCTGCACTTCGAACAATGATGACTACTTTTGCTAAAACTCCGATGATGATGTAATAAGTTAATACTGCTTAATGTATGGTTTTATGCTTTATTGTATTTGCTCTGTGACTCACCATCGAGTGAGATTGTGGTACTTGATCCTGTCAGTGGCCTCGTCGGACTAGATCCGAGGGATTGACGGGTTATTCCCATTTAAGTGTGGTCTAGCCTTTGAGGCGGGACTTAGGCACTTAAGTTGGAATAATTCGGGCAGTTCCGCCATAGCTGGTATCGGAGCTTGTACCACCACAGAGGAATCAATAAATTATAAATATCATCCTTTTCCAAAGTAAAACTTGATAGAAATAAATGTTGGATAGATCGTATGACGATCAGGATAGACCTAGGACGGAAGCCTTAGGATGATAGAAGGGTAGTTAGGTGGCTAAGTGATTAAGCCCTACAGGCTACTATGAGGGATGGGAGTTCTTCCCTGTTCCCTTTACATTGATGTGAGGTCGCTCAGGACGAGCATGCATGCATTCTTAATTAAACTAATAGATAATTGGGTAAGGACTTTAATACAAAATGATGACCAACTAAGTACCCCAGTACCATTATTGTAGCTAGAGAGAGGCTGAGTTGTGATTCCTTTTTCTTTTTATAATTCTTTTTCTTTTACTTACGCTTAACCGTACACAGATGACCTCCCACGGATCCTCGGACGAAGGGAATGCACTGTCCCACACTGACGGGCTTGCACGAGAGGGCTTTCCTCGTATTTTGTGGGAGGTACTTCAGGGGGGTGGTTACACGACGCCTCCTCAGTACGTGGTGCAGCAGTTCGAGAAGTACCGAGTACCCCGCTGTAGGGTGAGGATGACCCTGGAGCCTCATCCCCTACAGCCAGGCTGGCGTTCGCTAGACTCTGAGTCCTTTGGATACTGGGCTGAGGATACGATTGAGGCAATTGCTCTTCACAGATTGACCACTTTCTGCGGATTCCACCCCTTGGAGCTGTCCACCCACCCCATTGGCTTGTTCCCCGCTGAAAAGGAGGACGACCCAATGTGGAAGGACCGAGTGGAGCATGCCAAGGACATCTGGGCTATCTACCCAGGTCAGACTGCTCACTTGACAGTGCGGTGCATGAATGCCCTGTACCATCTGCAAGTGATGCGTGGTGAGGCAATGTCTCATCTGATGGCATTGTTGGAGGCAACTAAGATCACCTTGGATAACAGAGAAGAGCTTGTGGTTGATTTGTCCACTAAGATGGTGGAAAAAGACTTACAGGTGGAGCAGCTGTCAAATGAGATCCAAGAGCTTGAGGAACTGGTGGGAACAAGGGAGAACACCATCGAGGTTCTCGAGGATCAGTTAATTTACACCCAACAGCAGCTTGCCGAGGCTAACGAGCACCTGGATATGCATCACCAGGAGATCCAGGACATGGAGGCCAATGAGGATGTCGACATCGAGGGAGGAGAGGAGCCTGCCTCCAGCATGGACACTGCAGGCTTAGGGAGACCACCTTCCCTCGAGTCGAGTGTTGCCTCGTTCGCTCACTAGGTCGCAGGGATAGAGCTAGAAGTCGGTGATGGTAGGACTCCTCGAAGCTAGCTTAGCTTTTGCACCCTTGGGGTACTAGGCTAGATAGAGTTGAGTCTTTTGGGCTATTGATGTAATCGTGATAAACTCTTTTGGAAGCATGGCTGATGAATGATGTCAGTCTTAATTTAAGAAGGAAATTTATGCCATGTGAAATCTTTTATGATTATGCAAGAATCTATCAGTTTCGCCTTTTTACTCTTTCATCGCGCTTGAACCTTGAACCTCAAAGATGTGCTATTGAAAACATATGTGATTTTTCAGATGGCCGGGAGAGCGCGTCGTGGTCAAAATGAGCGCGTTCCTCCACTGCCGCCACCGCCTCCCACTCTGCAGGAGCTAATGGCTGAGCAGAATGAGATCTTGAGGCAGCTAGCTCAGCGCCAGCCGCCACCTTAGCACTATGGTGGTGGAGATCATCAGCGTCACCCCGCGGCAGCCACCTACCAGGAGTTCCTCAGTACCCAGCCACCATTGTTCACCAGGGCAGAGGACCCACTTGATGCGGATGTATGGTTGAGAGTAGTGGAATCCAAATTCCCGCTACTCCATGGAGGTTGCTCAGAGGTCACTAAGGTCAGGTTCGCCACCCAGCAGCTTCGCGGACCCGCAAGGACTTGGTGGGACCATTTTCTTGCTATGCAGGCAGATGACCAAGAGGTGGAATGGAGAGAGTTCAAGGCAGCTTTCAAGGGGCACCATATACCAGCAGGTATTATGGACCGAAAGCTCAACGAGTTTCTGGCACTCACTCAAGGGAACCGGACAGTGCTACAGTATGCTCAGGCATTTAATGACCTGTGCCAGTATGCCGGGTATCATGCACACACAGACGAGAAGAGGGACATGTTCAGAAGGGGGCTCAGCACTAAGCTCCGTGACCGTCTCAACACCGTCAGGGCCAACAGCTATGATGAGTTAGTCAACATGGCCATTTCTCAGGAGGATTGTATCACAGCTCGTTAGGCGGAGAAGAAGAGGAAGACCACTATGGCAGGACCTTTAGCTCAGCCACAACGCTTCAGGATTGTGTCGGACACTCAGAACAGGGGACCTCAGCAGCAGCAAGGGCAATGAGTGATCCGACCATAGCAGCAGCAGCAGCAGGCACCCAACCGCACCTAGTTTCCAGCTCAGAGGAACATTCAACAGCAGCAACAATATTGCCAGGCAAATGACAACAGGTGTTCACATGTGGCAACACCGGACATTATGCCAAGAATTGCCCAGAAACCAGCAGGGACAGAATGTTAATCAGAATCAAGGCAAGAGACATAAGGTGCAAGTGAGGCAAGGCAGGCTGAACTTCACCACCATGGCTGATATTCCAGAGGGAGCACCCGTCATGACCGGTATCTTTTCAGTTTTGAATTATCCTGCTATCGTTCTTTTTGATTCTGGTGCATCACACAGTTTTATCAGTGCCAAATTTAGTGCCAAGTGCCAATTACCTTTTCACCACACCGATGGGGGTATTACAATTTCGACACCAGGAGGCAGGGTTGCCACCTACCAAATCAACAGGCAAGTGTCTATAAAATTGGGTAGTCTTGTGATTAGAACCACCCTTCTCATCTTAGGATTGGATAGCGTGGATATTATATTGGGAACTGATTGGTTATCCAGGCATTAGGCAGTATTGGATATTGCAGCAAGGGCCGTTGAGATTCACTCCCCTGCTTACGGCGAGACTACTTTATATTTGCCTGATCAGGGTTGTACCCGTTCTTGTGCCTTCACTATGATAGAGTCACCAGTGGAAAGGATACCAGTGGTCCGTGACTACCCAGATGTTTTCCCGGATGAATTGCCCGGGATGCCACCTGAATGAGATATCGAGTTCGCAATCGAATTGCAACCCGGAACCGCTCCTGTCTCCAAGAGACCTTATAAGATGCCTCTCGCGGAATTGGCAGAACTGAAAAAGCAACTGCAGGAGTTGTTGGACAAGGGGTTCATTCACCCAAGTACTTCACCTTGGGGATGCCCAGCCTTGTTTGTAAAGAAGGATGAAAGTCTGAGAATGTGTGTCGATTACCGCCCTCTCAATGCGGTGACCATCAAGAACAAATACCCACTGCCCCACATTGATGTTTTGTTTGATCAGTTGGTAGGAGCCAAGGTATTTTCCAAGATAGACCTTCGCTCGGGCTACCATCATATCAAGATCCGTGCCAGTGATATTCCCAAGACGACCTTCTCTACCAGATATGGGCTTTATGAGTTTTTGGTGATGTCCTTTGGGCTGACCAATGCCCCGGCTTATTTTATGTACCTGATGAACTCAATATTCATGCCAGAGTTGGACAACTTCGTGGTCGTTTTCATTGATGATATTCTGGTTTATTCCAAGAATGAAGTCGAGCACACTAAACATTTGCATACTGTACTTTAGAGGCTGCGTGACCATCAGTTGTATGCCAAATTGTCTAAATGTGAATTCTGGCTAAAGGAAATTAAATTCTTGGGTCACACAATTTCTCAGGATGGGATATTTGTTGATCCTGAGAAGGTACAAGAGGTGATGGATTGGAAACCCCCGACTACAGTGAGGCAGATTCGGAGTTTTCTGGGATTGGCAAGGTATTATCGACGATTTATTCCGGATTTGATGAAGACATCCACACTACTGATGCATCTATACCAATACAAGTACCAATTTCTGGTCCCATTACTCGCGCTCGTGCTCGTCAACTCAACCATCAGGTGATTACACTCTTGAGTTCATGTCCATCATATTTAGACCATGGAGACCCGTGCACTCTTGTTTTGCTTAGGAATCAGGGAGAAGACCGAAAGGGAAAAGGATTTGAACATGCTGGATTCGGACTGCAGAAGAACACCAACTTGTGACGGTCACCACGGTCAGATGCGGGCTCGGATTGGAATGTTCAAGCACAACATGGAAAGCTTATCAAGTCTACTTTCATATGGATCCGGAATTATAGTCATATCTGTTCTGAGGCCGCCGTAATCATTGTTTTCTTACCGAGACATTTCCTGCCTTTTCTGCCCATGGTGCTGCGTCACCCTATTTTGGCCCAATGGGTCGTGTATCAAGTTAGGTCCATTAGGGACGCATCCTAGGGTTGCAGCACGACCCCAATACCCTTGTGGTCGTCCTCCCATGTTTATAAACCCCCTAGCCGCCACCAAGAACAGCGGGTTTTGTTTAGATCAAGTTTAGCTCTCGCTACTTGCTTGCAGCGCGCGTGCTAGTTCAGCCGCCCGTCTTCTTGTCTTCGGAACCCCACCATATTGGAGTTCCGAAGACAAGAAGACGGGCGGCTGAACTAGCACGCGCGCTGCAAGCAAGTAGCGAGAGCTAAACTTGATCTAAACAAAACCCGCTGTTCTTGGTGGCGGCTAGGGGGTTTATAAACATGGGAGGACGACCACAAGGGTATTGGGGTCGTGCTGCAACCCTAGGATGCGTCCCTAATGGACCTAACTTGATACACGACCCATTGGGCCAAAATAGGGTGACGCAGCACCATGGGCAGAAAAGGCAGGAAATGTCTCGGTAAGAAAACAATGATTACGGCGGCCTCAGAACAGATATGACTATAATTCCGGATCCATATGAAAGTAGACTTGATAAGCTTTCCATGTTGTGCTTGAACATTCCAATCCGAGCCCGCATCTGACCGTGGTGACCGTCACAAGTTGGTGTTCTTCTGCAGTCCGAATCCAGCATGTTCAAATCCTTTTCCCTTTCGGTCTTCTCCCTGATTCCTAAGCAAAACAAGAGTGCACGGGTCTCCATGGTCTAAATATGATGGACATGAACTCAAGAGTGTAATCACCTGATGGTTGAGTTGACGAGCACGAGCGCGAGTAATGGGACCAGAAATTGGTACTTGTATTGGTATAGATGCATCAGTAGTGTGGATGTCTTCATCAGGATTTCTCCAGAATTGCCAAGCCAATGACTAAACTATTGAAGAAAGGAGTCAAGTATAATTGGAGCCAGAAGTGTGAAGAAGCCTTTCATACACTAAGGCAGCATTTGACAACAGCCCCAGTCCAGGCTCAACCGGATAACACCAAGCCATTTGAAGTTTATTGCGATGCTTCTGGTACTGGTTTGGGATGTGTATTAATGCAAGATAACCGAGTAATTGCTTATGCCTCCCGAGCACTCAGACCCCATGAGCAGAACTACCCCACACATGATCTGGAGTTAGCAGCTGTGGTTCATGCTCTCAAGATATGGAGACACTACTTGATGGGAGCTCACTGTAACATTTACACTGATCACAAGAGTCTCAAATACATTTTCACTCAGGTAGATCTTAACATGAGGCAGAGGAGATGGTTAGAGCTAATCAAGGACTATGATTTGGAGGTGCATTACCATCCTGGCAAAGCCAATGTTGTGGCAGATGCCTTGAGCAGAAAGGCCTAGTGCAATTGTATGAGCATGGATGCAAGAATTACCACCCTGTGTGATGAGTTGTGCAAGTTGAACCTGGAAGTGGTTTCTTCAGGTGATTTAAATTATATATCGGTAGAGCCCACATTACAAGAGCAAATAGTCAGGGCACAGATTGAAGACAAGGGTGTTCAGGTTATCAAGGAAATGATCAAGCAGAAAGCAGAAAAATACAAATGCTTCCGTCAGGACAACAGAGGAATCTTATGGTTTGGAGATCGACTGGTTGTTCCCAAGGACCCTGAGCTTAGAAAGAAGATATTGGATGAAGCTCACCTTTCAAAATTCTCCATGCACCTTGGCAGCAACAAGATGTATCATGATCTCAGATCCTTATACTGGTGGACCAGAATGAAAAGGGAAATTGCCAAGTACATATCTGAGTGTGACACCTGCCAGAGAATCAAGGCCAGTCATTTGAAGGCAGCGGGCCCTTTGCAACCCCTTCCCATACCATCTTGGAAATGGGAGGACATCTGCATGGATTTTATCGTGGGATTGCCCAATACCTCCCGGCACCATGATTCCATTTGGGTTATTGTGGACAGATTGACCAAGACTGCTCATTTCTTACCAGTGCATACCACCCACAAGACCAAGAAATATGCAGAAATCTATGTTGATCAAATAGTGCGTTTGCATGGTATTCCAAAGACCATTGTATCTAACAGAGGAGCACTGTTTGTGGCACGCTTTTGGGAGCAGCTACAAGAATCACTTGGGACCCAGGTAATACGAAGCTCAGCATACCATCCTCAAACAGATGGCCAGACAGGAAGAGTAAATCAAATCCTCGAAGACATGTTGCGAGCCTGTGTGCTACACTATGGTAAAAATTGGGACAAGTGTCTTTCCTTGGCAGAATTCTCCTATAATAACAGCTATCAGTCCAGTTTGAAGATGGCACCTTTTGAAGCCTTATATGGGAGAAGATGCAGAACCCCGCTGAATTGGTCTCAAGCAGGAGAGAGGGAAATATTTGGACCAGACTTGGTACTTGAAGCAGAGGAAAAGGTCAGAGTTATTACGAAGAACTTATAAGCTGCTCAGGCCAGACAAAAGAGCTATCATGACAAGAGAACGAAGCCTCTACAATTTGAAGTGGGAGATCATGTTTATCTTAAGGTATCGCCCACCAAGGGTGTCCAGAGATTTGGGATCAAGGGCAAGTTAGCTCCTCGCTACATTGGACCCTATGAGATCAAAGCAAGTTGTGGACCCGTAGTCTATCAATTGGAATTGCCACCCCACATGTCAGCAGTTCACAATGTGTTTCATGTATCTCAGCTGCGGAAATGTGTCCGCCTACCCACTGAAGTGCTACCTGAACCAGACATTGAGATAGAACCAGACTTGTCCTATCAAGAGTACCCTGTCAAGGTATTGGATCAGAAAGAGAGGTCAATGCGGGCAAGATCGATCCGAATGTATAAGGTTCAGTGGAGTCACCATTCAGTAGAAGAAGCTACATGAGAGACTGAGGATTTTCTACGCTCTCACTTCCCCGACTTTCTACCCAAAGGAGTCAGTACATAACCCAAAACCCCACCCCCACCTGCCCTTTGAATACAAATATAAGAAAAACTTAGATGTTAAGGGTAGTCTAAGTTGTGGTTTTGACTTAAAAAGGACTTCCTTCTGAAGTCGCAAAGAGAATGACATTCAA
The DNA here is from genome assembly GCA_029449295.1 of Zea luxurians. Classification (NCBI taxonomy): domain Eukaryota; kingdom Viridiplantae; phylum Streptophyta; class Magnoliopsida; order Poales; family Poaceae; genus Zea; species Zea luxurians. The sequence continues at coordinate 1,064,328 of JAOPSE010000005.1, read as the reverse complement.
AGAGCAGTTAACTAGAGAGATCTGAGTAGAGAAAGGAGCAACACACTAGCACACCTTCTTGGCACCCCTCCAAAGGGCTCTCCCTAGAATCTCGGGACGAGATTCCTTTAAGGGGGGAGGGTTGTAACACCTCAGGTGTTACTTAGGGTTTCCACTTAAGACTACACAAGCCAAGCCCATCATCACATGTGGTTGAAATAGAACAAAGCACCTCAAACTTGGAACTCAAGGTCCTAAGCAAGTGCAACCCATCTTAGATAGCATACCCTAACTTATCATGCACATCTAATGTGGAGAATTGCCCAAACCCTAATTCAAACCCCTTTGGACAAGTGAAGCACTATAAGTGAGTGTGATCAAAAGATTATGAAAACCACATGATCATGACTTGGGCCAATTATAAAAGTTGTAGTACACTTAATAACCTACAAATAATAGTAAGAAAGTGACCCCAAAAAGAATTCAGAAAAGCCCCAAAAGGTTCACCAAAGGGTTGAGCACAAAAGAAAAATCAGGATTTTTCTAAGTCCAAAACCAACCCTTGGCCAAAGATCACACATGTTCACCCTCATTCAAACTTCAAAACAATTCGACCCAATTGACAAAGTGGCGCCAAATTACCTCTAAAATGCCCTGGAGAAAGTTGACCCCAACCCTAAGTCATTTGACACGACTTGGCATAGCTTTTGTCCCGGTTTGGACAGCTATGACATAGGCAACTTCTCACCCCTCTATCTCCCCATCCCGACCATATCTTGGCTTGGAACTCACATCAAAAAGGTAGGATATGGAGCAGCGAAGAGACCGTACACAGTGGTTTTGCCAAGATACGCACGCTGTGGTGCTCAAATCCACCGTTGAACCATGGCAGAAGCAAGCTCCCACGTGTTCGATGCGGGCTGACACTCGGGGGCGCGCTCAGAGCACGCCCGTGCACGAACCCCCGCGCGCCCGCGGCCGCCCGTGACCACGCCCGCGCCACAGCTATAAAGCTCGTCTCAAAGCCCAGCTGTCTTCCTCGTTGCCTCCTCCGTACCACGCCTAACTCCCCCGAGCTCGCCCATAGCTCCGGCGACCTCCCCGCGACCCGCCAGAGCCGCCCGAGGGCAACCACCGTGGCCAACCCTTTTCCTGCCCTCCTCCGCTCGATCCAAGCCCTCGGATAGCTCCCCTAGGAGTCCGTGAAGCTTGCACGAGCTTGAACCGAGGACCCGCGCCACCGGAATAGCGAAATCATGCTCGCGGGAGTTCGGAACCCCGCCAGAGCACGTGGACCGGGTAAGCCTCTGCACCATTTCCCAATTCGTTGCGTGCATGGCCTCTACATCACCCCGTGAAGCTCCTCGTGCACCTTAATTGAACTATATCGTCATGGTTTGGCCGGAAAAGGAGCTGCCGACGACCCCCGCCGCCTGTGCTCGTGGCCAGGGTAGCTCCGACCACCTCCGAAGCCGACCCGCACACCGACGTGACCGTCGTGACCTCCCCGACGTCACTGACCACCCTGCTGGAGCTCTACAGCTGCCGGTAAGCCTCGCCGCCGTAATCTATGCCGTGGGTACTATTTAAGTCAACCAGGGAGCGCGGGTTAGATTCGGCTAGGTCCAGGGGGTTTTGTGCATTGTCAGTGACCCATGCCAATAGTAGACCGAGGACTGTTTTGTGAGAGAAGAGGGAGAGAAAACCCAGGGGCCTTAGCGCAAACCTGTTTTCTTTTCCATTTTTGTTGGGGTCATGCTTCGTTGTGCCGAAGGTCTTGTAAGAAGAAGCAGCTTCGGCTGAAGTTGTCCCCAGGAGATGACCGAAGGTTCCTCTTCATGAACCTTCGGTATTACAAACCGACTTAGAGATAGAATGACCTTTTAATCCATAAAGGTCTGGGTCAATGTTGTAAACTTTTATGAGGGACATAATTGTAATTCTTCACAGGCTGTGTCCTGTGTCTATAAATAGATGAACAGTACCCCCGTACTGTTCGCGCGTACTTGGCATTTGCTTTGCGTCATCCTCGTACTTTTGCCTTCCTGCAATCCGAAGGTACACTTGTAATCTGAAATCATTTCTATTTTTATATGATAATAAAATAGAAATGACGTTGTGATAATATTTAAATGTTTATATTATTTCTTATGTTGCATATAAATTCTTCGTCACAGTTTATTATGCTTACGAAGATATGTCGTTTGTGACCTTCGTCCGGAGTACATTATATCCCGAAGGGAAATAATGTTTCGAGGGACGAAGGACTTTATCATTTAACACTTTTTATGTTGCCTTGTTCTTAATCCGAAGCATTTGAGTACAAGTCCCCAACATTGGCGCCCACCTCCGGTGAACTCACTTCCACTTTTTTGAGCTGATGGCTTCGTTCAACAATCAAGCTGGAGCTGCTTCGGCTCCGAAGCTGCTGTTTCCGATAACGGGCGGTTCATGTTCAGAGCCAGCCAACAAGAAGCAGAAGAAGGAAGCACAGAGAAGGGTACAGCATGTTGGGGTGCAAGGACCCTTCATCAAATCAAGATGGTCTCATATTCCTATTACCTTCTCTCAAGAGGACCTTCAACTCAAGGATTACCCACACAACGATGCCATGGTTATCTCTTGTGTTATCAAAGGATTTCTGGTTCACAATGTCTTGGTTGATACAGGCAGTGCAACTGATATCATATTTGCTAAGGCCTTCAGACAAATGCAAGAGCCCGAAGACAAGATCCATGATGCTACGCACCCTCTTTGTGGCTTCGGAGGGCGACAGATTGTAGCCCTTGGGAAGATTACCATGCCAGTAACCTTCGGATTTGTTAACAACACAAGGACTGAGCAAATTGTGTTTGATATTGTTGACATGGAGTATGCTTACAATGCTATCATTGGTCGCGGTACTCTCAATGCCTTCGAAGCAATTCTTCACCCAGCTTACCTCTGCATGAAGATACCTTCGGACCAAGGGCCTATTGCTATTCATGGAAGCCAGGAAGCTGCTAGAAGGGCCGAAGGAAGCTGGACTGACTCCAAAGCAATCCATAACATAGATGGAGCTGAAGCTTGTGAACAGTACAAATTCAGAAGGGAGAAAGCAGCTTCAGCAGATCAGCCGAAGCCCATGCTCTTATGTGAGGACGTAGCAGAGCAGAAGGTGCTGTTGGGCTCTCAATTATCCGAAGAGCAGGAGAAAACCTTGATAAGGTTTTTGTTCAACAACAAAGATGTTTTTGCATGGTCAGCTAATGACCTCTGCGGAGTAAATCGGGATGTTATTGAACACTCGCTCAATGTTGACCCATCCTTCAGACCCCGAAAGCAGAGGCTTCGGAAAATGTCTGATGATAAGGCCGAAGGGGCTCGCAATGAAGTAAAAGGACTCCTCAGTGCAGGAGTTATCAGAGAAGTAAAGTACCCAGAGTGGCTAGCTAACACTGTTATGGTGAAGAAGGCCAATGGCAAGTGGAGAATGTGTATAGACTTTACAGATCTCAACAAGGCCTGTCCGAAGGACGAATTCCCATTGCCAAGAATAGACTCTTTAGTTGATGCAGCAGCTTCTTCAGAGCTCATGAGTCTGCTAGACTATTACTCAGGTTATCACCAAATCTGGATGAAGAAGGAAGATGAGCCGAAGACTAGCTTCATAACCCCAAGTGGCACTTATTGCTATCTTCGGATGCCTGAGGGACTCAAAAATGCTGGAGGAAGTTTTAGCAGAATGACTGCGAAGGTCCTCCAGTCTCAGATAGGCAGAAATGTGCTAACTTATGTCGATGACATCATTGTAAAAAGCACGAAACAGGAAAATCATATTGCTGATTTGCAGGAGACCTTCGCCAGTTTCAGGCAAGCTGGCTTAAAGCTGAACCCAGAAAAATGTGTCTTCGGAGTAAAGAAGGGGAAATTTCTTGGATGCTTGGTTTCAACAAAGGGAATTGAAGCTAATCCAAGTAAAATTGAAGCTATTCTTCGAATGGAGCCACCAACCACAAGAAAGGGGGCTCAAAGATTGACAGGGAGGCTGGCATCTCTCAATAGATTCATATCCAGATCAGCAGAAAGAAATTTACCATTCTTCGAAGTGCTGAAATCAGCCGAAGTCTTTCAATGGGGACCAAATCAACAAAAAGCCTTTGAAGAGCTGAAGCAATATTTGATAGATCTAACAACATTAACTCCACCAACGCCAGGGGCTCCTTTGTTGTTATATGTGGCAGCTTCACACTCAGCAGTAAGTGCAGCACTTGTCCAGGAGAAGCTTGATGGCCAAGTCAAGAAGCAGGTTCCAGTGTATTTTGTATCTGAAGTCCTTAGTGTATCAAAGAAAAATTATACAGAGCTGGAGAAGGTATTATATGCCGTTTTGATGGCATCCAGGAAGCTTCGGCATTATTTTCAAGCATACAATATTGTCGTTCCTTCTTCGCAACCGTTGAAGGATATTATGAGAAATAGAGAAGCTACTGGACGGATTGGAAAATGGGCTGCAGAGCTCAATGAATTTTGCATTGATTATGTGCATAGATCCTCGATCCAGTCTCAAGCGTTGGCAGATTTCATTGCCGATTGGACGCCAGGAGCTCAGGATGAAGAAACAAATAAGGATGCCGAAGTGTGGACAGTGTTTTGTGATGGCTCTTGGGGAACCTTCGGAGCAGGAGCAGCCGCTGTGCTGGTCTCACCATCCAAAGTTAAAACTTGTTATGCAGCAAGACTTGATTTTAGCTGTACAAACAATATTACTGAGTACGAAGCTCTGCTTTTGGGCCTTCGGAAATTAAAAGCAATGGGAATCAGAAGGGCCATCCTTAAAACTGATTCCCAGGTTGTTTCGGGTCATATCGACAAGAGTTGCAAGGCTAAAGATCCGAAGCTTGAAAAATATCTGGACACGGTCCGAAGAATCGAAGCTTCCTTCGAAGGATTTTCTGTCAAAAATATCCCTCGAGGACAAAATGAGCATGCTGATTTGCTAGCTAAGTCAGCAGCACAGGGGCTGCCTCTACCTTCGGATGTGTTTTTCGAAACAATAAAGGCACCTTCAGTGGAACTCCTTGAAAGAGCAGTTCTCAACATATCTCCTGTTTATAGCGAAGATTGGAGAACTGAGATCATCTCTTACCTTCAGGGTAAGTTCCTTTCAGATGACGAAGCTTATAACAGGAGGATAGAGGCAAGAGCTCGTCCATATGTCATGATAGAAGGGGAGTTGTACAAGCATGGAGTTTGTGCTCCGCTACTCAAGTGTTTATCTAGAGCCGAAGGTATAGAGTTGATGAAAGAAATACATGCAGGCCTGTGTGGATCTCACATTGGATCTAGGCCGTTACTTGGAAAAGTTTTCCGCCAAGGGTTTTATTGGCCGAAGGCAGCTTCGGATGCAGCGGAATTAGTTCAAAAGTGCGAAGGCTGTCAGAAATGTGCAAAAGATCAGAAACAACCTTCGTCTTTAACACAGCTCATACAACCCATCTGGCCATTGCAGAGGTGGGGCCTTGATTTGTTAGGTCCATTGCCACCGGCTCAAGGGAATCTAAGATATGTTATAGTGGCTGTGGAGTATTTTTCTAAATGGATTGAGGCAAAGCCACTAGCCACAATAACTTCGGCCACTGTCCAAAAGTTTTTCTGGCAGAATATTGTTTGTCGTTTCGGGGTACCGAAGGCCATCACTGTAGATAATGGAACACAATTCGACTCCGAAGCCTTCAGAAATTTCTGTGATCAAATTGGTACGAAGATCCATTTTGCATCAGTCAGGCATCCGGAGTCAAATGGGCTCGTTGAAAGAGCCAACGGCATTATAATGACAGGAATAATGAAGTTAATCTTCAATCAACCCAGGGGAAAGTGGCCAGATCAGTTAACTAAAGTGGTGTGGAGCCACAATACAACAACATCAAGGTCTACAGGCTTTACTCCATTCAAGTTATTATTCGGTGACGAAGCAATAACTCCGGAAGAAGCTAAAACTGGATCAATAAGAGTAGTAGCTTCGGCAGAATCAGGCCCTGAAGATGCTTGTTTTGTGGAAAAAGATGCCTTAGAAGGGATCAGGCTTCAGGCTGTGGAGAATATCAATAAATACCAAGCTGAAACAGTCAAATGGCGAGATAGAAAAGTTTGGCTAAAAAATATTGAGCCGGGACACTTGGTGTTTCGAAGAGTGGCCAACCCAGACATAGTGGGTAAGTTACAGTTGAAATGGGAGGGACCTTTCTTGGTAGCATCTTCGTCAAGGCCTGGTTCATACAGATTGAAGGACATGGACGGCAATGACATTCCAAGATCTTGGAATGCGGATGAGCTTCGGCGATATTATGTGTAATTTGATGTAACCTTTTTATGTTTTTTCTTTTTTCATGGCACCCTTTTCCTTTCTAAAGGGGGAGAAAGGTTTTTAATGGGGCCATCATATGTAATTTTCTTTTTAGTTCTATAAGAGCAAAATCCCCCAAGGAATGTAAATGTAAAAGCTAAGAACGCACCATCGAGTGCCAAAAACTGAAAAAGCGAAGAAGCTCCAAAGTCGTTCCTAAGGGGATGCAGAGCTTACAGCGAAAAGTCAACGCTGATTCCGCCGAAAGTAAAAGGCGAAGAAGCTCCAAAGTCGTTCCTAAGGGGATGCAGAGCTTACAGCGAAAAGTCAACGCTGATTCCGCCGAAAGTAAAAGGCGAAGAAGCTCCAAAGACGTTCCTAAGGGAATGCAGAGCTAATGTGTGATTGTTTCTAAGGAAATAATGGCTGAGGGTATGGCTTCAGATATGTGTTTGGACATTCATTCGCACATCACATTACATCATAGCATTTGCATTCATAAATATTCATTCATGGCAAAAGTGGTTGTTTCGGCAAAAAAGAAGAAGCGGTCTTTTATGCTTCGTTGTGTATAAAAAAGAGAGGTTTCAGCAAAAAAGAAGAAGCGGTCTTTTATGCTTCGTTGTGTACGAAAAGAAGGGAAGGTGTTTTTTCGCCTTCGGCTCAAAATACTAATTTCGTCCACATCAAAGAGCCTCAATGGAAGGGTAAGGATATATTACAAGGTATGAACAAAGTTCATTAAGAATGGTTTAGCTGTATTTACAAAAGTTATTACAAAAGTCTCTTGAGTTTTTCTAGTCTACTCCTACTAATCTTCATCGGGCTTCAGCTTCGGCGGCATATTCTTTAAGCATCAGTTTCAGCTTCGTCATCCTACATGAATCAAGGTATTGTGAGTAAAAATCAAGTTTGAGGGAGAAGGTAAGCACAAGGTATGATTTTTTACTGGTTCAAGATGACTTCGAGCTTCGTCTCCAGCTTTCTCTCGCCCGCCTTTAGTCCATATCATTTTTATAAATCTGTTTGAAATGCTTCGGGCGAGGTCAGGAATATCGTCTAGCATCGATGAAGATAGAGTGAAATTGGGCCTGTTGACGATTTTCCCAAGATCACAGCCGGCCTTCAGAAATGCTGCAGCAGTGCCCCGAGAAGCTACCCAGGCACAGAAGTCACCGTGCCCGGCTATAACTTCGTCATGCTCATCAATTTCAGCTTCAATATGTTCGAAGGTTCTTGGCAAATTTTCAGCTGAAGGGGTGAACTTTCCACTGCTGGCTCCAACTGAATAAAAGATCTTTTTTAATTGTTGAATACAGTTGTCACTAAATTTCAAGCATTTGTCTTGAAGGCTTGTCAATGATTTCTTCAAATCTGAGTTTGTTTGGACTTCGGCCTCAAATTTTGAATTAAGCTCTAGCTTCTCTTGTTCAAATTGTTTTGATTGGCAGACAAGCTTCGAATTCAATTCTGCTACTTTAGCTTCAGTTTCTGCCAATAAGCCTTCAGTTGTTTGGAGTTCGAAGTCTTTCTTTTCAATAATAGTTGTTTGCTCTTTTATTCTGCTCTCTAAATTTTCAATTATAATTTCGTGTTTCTTATCCTCTAAATCTTGCTGCATCTTCAAAGCTTTGCTCAATAGCATGCTCTGCACATAAACCTTCGTTAGGAGCATTTTCATTATTAAAAACAATAAAAGTCAGATAAAAGTTGTTTACCTTGAAATTGGAATAAAATAAGCTACCAACGATATGTTGTCGTCGGTAGCGGCTGATATCCGTTTCCAGCTTCGGAAAACCGATACTCTTTGATAGAGTACCGATGACCTTAGCTCCAGTTTGATCCTGGATGCAGTTCAATTTCTCATCGTCAATACCTCCGAAAAGAAGAGCTCCTGGTTTATATCCGCAGGATTTGGCATATTCTTTAAGCTCTTCTATTTCGGCCTTCGACAGTTCTTGCCCAACTAAATTTTGAAATATGAAGGCTTCGTCCTCCGAAGTATCTTCGGCTATTTCCTTTCCCTTCCCAGGCAATGTGGCCATGGTTTCTTCGGCAGCAGTGGTAGCTTCTTCTGCGGCCATGTCTAGCAGTATTTTGTCGATATCTTCAATTGTAGTTTCCAAGTTCACACCTTCAGGCGAGGTAGCTTCGGCAGCCGCGACTTCCGAAGGTGGGATTTCAATATTTGTTATTTCTTCAGCCGCTGGCGCTTTTTGAGTTGAAGCCCTCGGTGGCGTCTTGTCAATGACTTCGGTTACTGCGATAATTCTTTGTCTCTTTGTTTTGGTTATCTTCTTCGTTTTTTCGGGCTCCTCCACCTTTCGAAAAAGCTTCGTCAGTTGAGGCCCTAATGGACTTAGCTTCGCGGGCAGGGGTTCAGTCATTACCTTTAAGATTTCCTCCACGTCGGTGGTAGAGGGTGATGCAGGAGTCCCCTCTTCGTCAGATACTTTTCGTTTCGGAGATGATATTTTCTTCTTCGGAACATTCTTCTTTTTTGGTGGTTTTTCTTCATCTTCATTTAAAGCTTCGGCTCCCCTTTTCCTTTTTTGGCCCCCGGCACCTTTGCTCAGATTTCCATAATCAGGATATTCAAAACCCAGGGCGTCCAGCACTCGATTGAGTCTTCGCTTTGGACGGGTGCCGAAGGCCGCAGTCATTAGCTGATCTTCTTTTTTCGAGTAATTCCCAAGAATTTCATTGCACATTACTTCAACTGTGTCCAGCCACTCTTGGCAAGGTTTTTTAAAGTATTTCTTGAACTTGAAATGGTAAGGAAGTCGGACAAGTTCTCCTTCTTTCTTCTCCCCTTCCAGCTTTGGCATTTTCCATTCTTTTAAAGTAGGAAAAACCCTGAAGGCCAAGAACTCTTGAACCAGGTCCCTAGTACTGATATGCTCTGAAATAATTTTAAACTCACCCAGTGCAAGCCCAGGTGGGACCTTCTAATGTCATGTGGCATCGCGGTCTCGTTTCTCCAAAGATCAATTCAAGTGGGCTTTGTACCAATTTCTCTTCGTCTTCGTCAACTTTCACATAGAACCACTCTGACTTCCAGCCTGCCGGCCATTTACTTCGGTAGCTAATAACAGGGAACTTTGTGGTTTTCCGATAGGCAAAATTGTAGCAACCAAAGTTATCATGTAATCCATCTTTTCTAGCCTTCGTCTGGTAATGTAGCTCATGAACTCGGCAAAAACTGTCGACAAACGGTTCCACCACCTGGCTTCGGAGGGCCCAGATGTAAACACTAAGCCTAACGATAGCGTTAGGAGTCAACTGGTGAAAGTAAATACCAAACTTCTTCAATACATCTGCAATAATCCCATGGAGGGGGAATCTTAACCCAGCCTTTAGGAAGCTCTTGAAAATGACTATCTCATCCTTCTCTGGCTTCGGGGTAGTTTCTTCTCCCCCGAAGCGAAGTAGCTTCTTCTGATTTTCACTGAAATAACCTGACTTTACCATCTTGGAGAGATCAGCCTTTGAAACGGTCGACTTTCCGAAGTCCAAGTGGCTGGGCTTACTTGGCATGGCAATGCGATAATCATCTTCGGGATCAGTTTCCTCAATGTTCTCATCTTCTGCTTCGGCAGTTGCTTGTACTGCTTCAACAGTGGGGGTTTTCTCCGAGGTTACCAGTCCGGATCGTTGCATTGCTTCGGAGATGGGAACAGTCTCCGAACCTTCAGCTTCGTCTCCTTCACGCTCAACCCTGGCGGTAGATCGCACTCTGGCCATTTAATTTTGAGTTTGGGGAAATTTAATACTTTTTTCTCCCGAAACCTTTCTTTCTGACGAAGCAGACTTCGAGTTGGACCTTTGTTCGATTCTGAGAGTCAAGCTTCGGCTATGGTTAAAAATTTTGGCAGCAAAACAGCGCAAATAGCAATGAATGCTGTGGTAACTTCACACCTACCCGTCTGTTTATATAGTGCTGCAGGTAAGAAGGCGAAGCGCCAGGATTTTTACACCAGGCGGGCAGTCACTTGCACTCGCTACGCGGTGGACCGCAGAGACCAAACAGTAACTCTGCAAAGTGGGCCTGACACGCGCTCGGAAACTGAATCGTTTCTCGGCAACGAGCTCAGGGAAGGTGTTTTTTGGACCTTCGGCTTCCCGAAGCTTAAGAGGCTTTTTTCACGGATCAAGCTCGTTACGAAAAACGATCTAGCGCCGCGAAAGGGGCTACTGTTGGGGTCATGCTTCGTTGCGCCGAAGGTCTTGTAAGAAGAAGCAGCTTCGGCTGAAGTTGTCCCCAGGAGATGACCGAAGGTTCCTCTTCATGAAGCTTCGGTATTACAAACCGACTTAGAGATAGAATGACCTTTTAATCCATAAAGGTCTGGGTCAATGTTGTAAACTTTTATGAGGGACATAATTGTAATTCTTCACAGGCTGTGTCCTGTGTCTATAAATAGATGAACAGTACCCCCGTACTGTTCGCGCGTACTTGGCATTTGCTTTGCGTCATCCTCGTACTTTTGCCTTCCTGCAATCCGAAGGTACACTTGTAATCTGAAATCATTTCTATTTTTATATGATAATAAAATAGAAATGATGTTGTGATAATATTTAAATGTTTATATTATTTCTTATGTTGTATATAAATTCTTCGTCACAGTTTATTATGCTTACGAAGATATGTCGTTTGTGACCTTCGTTCGGAGTACATTATATCCCGAAGGGAAATAATGTTTCGAGGGACGAAGGACTTTATCATTTAACACTTTTTATGTTGCCTTGTTCTTAATCCGAAGCATTTGAGAACAAGTCCCCAACAATTTTCGAATTTATTTTTCTTTTAATATGGCAGAGAACTTAATAAATGCATAACTTGAAGAATAATCATCCAAAAATTGTCAAACCAATTTTGCTAGACTTTGGGAAATATGAACTATCAGATAAAAATTGTAAAACCCATAGTTCCTGTATTCTTTTCTAGAGTTTTGAATTAAATAAGAAAACTGCTAAAAACTTAATATTAGAAGGAAAAATAGAAATATTGTTAGACCAGGGTTAAGAAAAATAGTGGAGACACTAACTTAGTAGTAACACTGTTTAAAATTAGTAAACACTCCAGTGTACAAGGTTAAGGAGGGTTTGTTCACTAAAGCTTGTTTATGCTCAAACTTAGGAAAATTAAGAAAAGGGATTAAAAATAGAAACCAGAGGGCAACCATATTTTTCCTAGCATGCCTAAGGCATGTGGTTTACAAGAAAAATCTATTAACCCATAGTCCAGTGGAAAGAAATTACACTCTCAATTATTCATGAAAAATAGAGAAAACTTTAAAAAGTCCTAAGAAAATAATCCTAAGGTGAAAACACCCCAAACCTTGGGATAATTAATGTTTTGTTATTAAGAACATAGGAAAATATGAAATCTGCTGTTTGACATTTTTCAAATAACAAGGTAGTAGAAAGTGCCTTTTTGACATTAAACTTTAGAAAATCACAACTAAATAACCACCAATTAACTTTCTGTGATTTTGGCACAGAAGCATGTTATTACTGTTAGATACCAACAAAAATAACCCTTAGGACAGAACCCACACCTAGATAAGGGTTGTAGTGCAAAGTAACCCCTCTGCCCCAACTTTTGTTATTTTTGTCCAGGGCATGTTCTGTTTGTTTTTTACCTCAAAATTTTAGGACAGACTTCAGAGCCTAGTATTCACCCACTGTAATTTTTACAAGATTTTTGAAAATTTTGAAATCATTGTTGTAGTTCAAACCCACACTAGAATTCATAAATAGAAAATAAAGAAGGGGAAAATGAATGATGGAAATTAGTGTCACCCTAAAACCCTTTGTAAATTGTCCACTGAAATATATAAGGGAAATACAAATCCACTATGCTTATCCTTAATGAAACCTAAACCTAGAGTGATAAGCATAAACCACTAAAAGCCACGTATGACCAAGAAACCCTAAGTTACTAACTTACTTAGTTTTTCTTCCTTTAGCATAATGTTGTTAGATCCTACATAATCATGACATACATATTCATTGCATTCGATAGACTGCAACCTCGCTGACGGAGAGTATGTCCTCGTGCCGGAGCAAGGAGCTGTTCAGGAGGTAGCCCCGGATCCAGCACCAGAGCCTGCACCAGAGGATCTGCCTGCCACTGCTTTGGAAGGCAAGCCCCGGTTTTATGCATAACCTGTTATTTATGCTATTTTACTATACTTAATGATTGTAGGATTGAATGTGCACTTAGGTGTAGGAGTTGTTTGAAACCCTAGTTGCATGATCTCAGGAATCCTATTGAGATGAATACTAGTATGCTAGGTCGAGTAGTTGCTTTATTAATTAGGATCTCGGTAGAAGTCGAGTGATTTTCTAGCACTCGCGCGAGGTCAGGAATTGGTTGTACCCACTTTCATATCATAATGATGCTGGTCTGTGGACAACAATCCATGGGGATTGGTTGTCTACGGGATGGGAAATTGGAATAAGGATTAATGTGCGGATACCTGTGTCAAGTGTTTGAACGTACTAAACACATACCGAGAAATATGATAAATCGGTAAGCCTAGTACCTAAGTGAACCTGCCCGCAGATTGCCCTCCTCACGCGACCTGAGACGTGGTCTCCCATTCCGGTTATGGTGGGTACAAGTGCGGTCACTGCACGACGGCAGTCGGGGTCAGTGAGGCATTGTACGCCAAGGCGGTGAGCCCCTTTCTGTTGCCAGGGAATCGATGGGGACGGTTGATGTGTGTGGGGACGGAGTGCCTCGCCACGTCGTGTGTTTAGGTTTACCTTGCAAGGATAAAAACTCGATTCAAATCATCTGCTTCTCGCAGCTAATGAGACTGCTTGATCCATTGTACTGCATTGAGTAACAAGTGGAAATGTGATGAGTTGACACAAGATGTTGATTGCTAAATATGTTTGATACCATGAATGAGTAGATAGTACACATTTAGTCTTAAGAGAGTCACACTTAAACTTGACAAAGCTAAAACTTGATTTATAAACTGAGCTAGTGCTTTTGGCAACCAAACCCCACAGCCAAACAGTTGCATGTCTAGAGGTAGAGGATTGTCAATTGGTGAATTTCAAATTGGTACCACAGGGAGTTGGTTCAGCGATTGCATTGGCGCCTAATTGATTTTGGTGGTTGAGTTGCCCAACACAAATAATTGGACTAACTAGTTTTCTCTAGTGTGTAAGTTATACAGGTGCCAAAGGTTCACACTTAGCCAATAAAAAGACCAAGAATTGGGTTCAACAAAGTGAGCAAGGGATAACCCAAGTGTGCCCTGGTCTGGCGCACCGGACTATCTGGTGTGCCACCGGACAGTGTCCGGTGCACCAGGGGACTTTACGCTGAACTCCTCACCTTCAGGAAAATCCAGAGGCGCTCCGCTATAATTCACCGGACTGTCCGGTGCACCACCGGACAGTGTCTGGTGCTCCAAAGGAGAGCGACTCTGAACTCGCCAGCTTCGGGAATTCGCTCCGCTATAATTCACCGGACTGTCCGGTGAGTCAGCGGAGCAATGGCTACTTCGCGCCAACGGTCACCTGCAGCAGCAATTAATGCGCGCCAGAGCGCGCAGAAGTCAGGCACGCGCGAAGTGGCACACCGGACACTCTACAGTACATGTCCGGTGTGCCACCGGACATCCAGGCGGGCCCAGCAGTCAGAGCTCCAACGGTCGGAACCCAACGGCCTGGTGACGTGGCTGGCGCACCGGACACTGTTCGGTGTGCACCGGACTGTCCGGTGCACCATGTGACAGACAACCTCCACCAAACGGCTAGTTTGGTGGTTGGGGTTATAAATACCCCCAACCACCCCACATTCAAGTAATCCAAGTTTTCCACCTTCCAACTACTTACAAGAGCTAGGCATTAAATACAAGACACACCCAAGTGATCAAATCCTCTCCCAATTCCACAAAAGCTTTAGTGACTAGTGAGAGTGATTTGTTGTGTTCTTTTGAGCGCTTGCGCTTGGATTGCTTTCTTCTTTCTCATTCTTTCTTGAGATCAATACTCACTTGCAACCGAGGCAAGAGACACCAATTGTGTGGTGGTCCTTGCGGGGAAGTTTTGTTCTCGGTTGATTTGAGAAGAGAAAGCTCACTCGGTCCGAGGGACCGTTTGAGAGAGAAAAAGGGTTGAAAAAGACCCGGCCTTTGTGGCCTCCTCAACGGGGAGTAGGTTTGCGAGAACCGAACCTCGGTAAAACAAATCCGCGTGTCACACTCTTTATTCACTTGCGATTTATTTTGCACCCTCTCTCTCGGACTCGTTTATATTTCTAACACTAACCCGGCTTGTAGTTGTGATTAACTTTGTAAATTTCAGTTTTGCCCTATTCACCCCCCTCTAGGCGACTTTCACTTTCAACATAAGAAAAGATGTATAGAAAATCTTCATAGCACTGAACAAATGACCATCTTCACTGATAGCTTCTCAGATAAAGAAGAAAGTGGAAATAAATGGATTACCCAACTAAATAACTGACTTTATTAATAACTACACCAAGTTGCAGGGGATACCCACACCTTGGTGACAATCATTACAAAGATCCAACTTCATTACATGTCCATCATAACAAGCATCCAACATAAGATAAGCAATCTAACTCTAACTAAGACTGACTAGACTAAGACACTGAACTAAGCATTATTACAGACTCTGACTCTGTCGATCTAGGGATCCAATTCTATCCGGGTCCTGCAGTCTGGGGTACCATAGTCGAAGCGACCACGGGGCGGTGAACGGTAAGGGTGCTGAATCCCGACAAGGGCGGCAGAACCACAATCCAGATAGTGGCTGATGAGGACATCACTATGAGTACGACTACACCAGCAGCACCTCCACATCAAGCGCCACTTCCTTCATTAGCTGGGCCAATCACTCGGGCCCGTGCCAGAGATCTTAACTTCGTCATGCTACTGAAGAATGAGGGCCCAGAAGAATAGACGACCAGCCCAACTGCGGCCCATAGTGAACGACCTAGGGTTGGCCGCCCCTAGGGGCTGCGCCCCTCTCTATTTATCCAGGAGCTGTGCCTCCTTTGTTTTCAAGTTTTGTTTTAAGTTAGCTTTAGCTACTCTCGAACACGTGCAAATCCGCGATGTCTTCGTGTATTCAGAACTCCACCCTCGAGTAATAGATTAGATTGCTCGCATCTTTTTCTTGTTCGTTCTTCGATTGCGCACAGGAAACGATCTTCGTGATCAGGCCGATCTCGCATCAGCAAGGTCGGTAACCACAGGGAGTTGGTTCAGCGATTGCATTGGCGCCTCGGGCTTGCTCGTCGTAGTCGGATCACAAGGGTCATCTTCAGCCAAATCGGAATTATCTCTACTCGCCGAAAGATCGGGCACCTCAGCTACATCAATTGGTATCAGATTTCCAGGTTGATCGATGAGTTTATCGAGTGTTTTTTCTCCTACAGTCCACAAAACCACATATAAATTCAGGTTAGACCTTATACCAGCACCCTTTTGAGCCTCGCACCTTCTTTCAATAATCTGCATTGTTGAATTTGTGTGCTTTCGCGTCATTTGTTGCTGGTCGCATTGTGTTTTTTTTCTCACCATCCTTCTTCTTCCTTGTTTTTCTCCTTCGGTTACATCAAACCCTAGCGTGCCGCAACCATCTTCCTTGTTTTTCTCCTTCGATTACATCAAACCCTAGCGCGTCGCAACCATCTTCATTGTTTCTCTCCTTCGGTTACATCAAACCGATTCAACGCCACAAACCGAGTCAACGCCGCTTCCTAGTTTTTCTCCTTCGGTTACGTAAAAAAAACAGAAACAAAAAAAAGAAAAGAAAAAAAAAGAAAAAGAAAGAGAAAGGATAGAACCAGAGAACAAACAAAAAAATAGGGAAAGGAAACAAAGCGGTTGTCTCATCTCGGTCGGTTTAACCATAACTTGAGGTACCTTCCTTAAACCGGGCATAACTTTTCGCTCGGTTGTCCAAAAAATCTGAAATTTTTACAGGAGCTAGTTGACACCATTCTACGGTCTGTTTGGGTTTCGACAAAATTGTCAAAAAAATTCAGGAAAATAAAGAAAAAAATTCAACAAAGTTCTCGCACGCTTTTCAGAGAACTTCCTGATTTTCTGTAGACCACATCTGAACTCTATTTTAGGTGAAACTTCGTGTAGCTCCTATTTTGTTGCTTCTTGTGCTGAGAAAAATATCAAAAAATCATACAAAAAAGAAAAACAAAATCACTTGTGATTCCTACTTGTGGCCTCGCTAGTACAATATTTACGGTACTGCCATTCTGCTAGTTCCATTCGTCCTTTGCACTTGTGGCGAGCAATATAGTTTCGTGTTTTGCACTATAATTCAATTTTGCATTATTGTTTGATCGTGCTAATCCTTGACTTAAGTGCAGCCTACCCAAAACTCCACATATTTCTACGACGAGAAGGTTTCTGTTTCTCCAGGCAATCGCTCATCCAATCTTTCACCGGTTCCACCAGTTGGTTGCAGTTCACCACTGTGGCTTGGTAAGAACGGATAAGAACTTGATAACAGCACTAGTGTGAGTGCCTTGTGAGCAGTACACCCCTGTTTTTGTCAAAAAAAATTTCTCCTTTTGGTGTTTTGGTGTTTGCGCTAACTATGGCAGGAGCACACGACATGGTGGATGCCCAGTTGCAGGAAGTAAGGGGACAAGTTGATGGACTTGCTGCTGACATTAGGACGATGCATGAACGGCTTGATTCAACGATCACTTCGACGACCGAGCGTTTCAACCAACTTGACCTTGCTCAAACGGCGACTCGCACCACACGCGACACCATCCTGGCACGCCTTGATGCATTGACCACAAAGATGGAGCAGGAATACGGCGGTGACACTGAGCAGGACGATGGAGATCGCCGTGGTCGTGCACGTCGTGTGGTTCGTTATCCCCCTAATGACTTATTTTCTAAGATTAAATTTAAAATTCCATCTTTTAATGGTAAATATGATCCTGCTGCATATCTTGATTGGGAATTAGAGGTAGAACAGAAATTTTCATGCCATGATATTTCTGATAATAGCCAAGTGAAGGCTGTCATTAGTGAATTTACTGATTTTGCTTTAATTTGGTGGCGTGAGTATAAACAAAAACTTCCCATTAACAGTGTCATTACTTGGACCCAATTAAAAACTGCCATGCGCCACAGATTTGTTCCTTCCTATTATGCTCGTGATTTGCTTAACAAAATGCAGCGTTTTCAACAAGGTTCACAATCTGTTGAGGAATATTACCAGGAGTTACAAAAGGGTATGCTTCGTTGTGGTTTGGTTGAGTCGGATGACGCTGCTATGGCGCGTTTTCGTGGTGGTTTGAACAGGGAAATTCAGGATATACTTGATTATAAGGATTATTTTGATATAACCACATTGTTTGAATATGCTTGCAAAGCTGAACGTGAAGTGCAGGGACGACGATCAAAGACATATACTAACTCTTTTGCAGGCCGGGGTCCAACACACAGCTCAACTCCTTCCAGCCCTGCACCTTCTACGCCTAGCACTACATCGCGCACAGGGACGACCAAGCCAGTGGCGCGCCCTGCCAAAGGCGCTGCTTCTTCCACAGGACGTACACGGGATATTCAGTGCCATCGTTGCAGAGGGTTTGGGCACATGATTCGGGACTGCCCAAACAAGCGTACCTTGCTTATACGTGACAATGGTGAGTACTCTTCAGCCAGTGATTCTGAGGAAACTAGTCATTCTATGATTGCCACTAACCATGCAGAAAATGAGGAAGTCCACGTTGATCCCATCGACGCTGATAGGTATGAGAGTCTTGTTGTGCAGCGTGTTCTCAGCACACAGGTTGCCCAGGCCAAAAAAATCAGCGACACACTCTATTCCATACCATGGGCGTTGTGCACGAACGGTCGATTCGCATCATCATCGATAGTGGCTGCTGCAATAATTTGGCAAGTACAGCGTTGGTAGAGAAATTATCCTTGCCCACTCGCACACACCCACATCCGTATCACATTCAATGGCTTAATG
Organism: Zea luxurians; assembly: GCA_029449295.1. Lineage (NCBI taxonomy): Eukaryota > Viridiplantae > Streptophyta > Magnoliopsida > Poales > Poaceae > Zea > Zea luxurians. The sequence continues at coordinate 1,046,012 of JAOPSE010000005.1, read as the reverse complement.
ATGGTGGTAAAATAAAGGTAACACGTTCGGTACGTGTCCCCTTTTCGCTGGGTTCTTATTCTGATTATGCTGATTGCGATGTTATTCCTATGGAAGCATGCTCTTTGTTATTGGGTCGACCTTGGCAATATGATACTGATAGTTTACATCATGGTCGTTCAAATCATTATTCTTTCATGTTTAAAGGCCAGAAAATAATTATACATCCAATGACCCCTGACCAAATTTTGAAAGATGATCTTACTAGGGCTGCTAAAACTGCACAACAAGTCAAATCGACATCAGCCGCACCTATTAAATCTGAAATCAAGTTGCACTCTCCTGTTTTACTTGCTACACGTGCTGATTTTGATGATCTCCATGAAGCTCATATGCCCTGTTATGCACTTGTATGCTCGCGCATGCTTGTTCCGCTTGAAGATGCACCGTCTTTGGATATACCCCCTGCTGTTGTTAACCTTTTGCAGGAGTATGCTGATGTTTATCCTACGGACTTACCACCGGGTCTTCCTCCCCTCCGTGGCATTGAGCATCAGATCGATCTCATCCCCGGCGCTTCTCTTCCGAACCGCGCCCCGTACCGTACAAATCCAGATGAGACGAAGGAGATCCAGCGCCAGGTGCAGACGCTGCTTGATAAAGGTTACATTCGTGAGTCTCTTAGCCCTTGCTCGGTTCCTGTTTTACTCGTTCCAAAGAAAGATGGGTCATGGCGTATGTGCGTAGATTGTCGTGCTATTAATAACATCACAGTTCGTTATCGATATCCTATTCCACGCCTTGATGATATGTTAGATGAGCTTAGTGGTGCCGTTATTTTCTCTAAGGTTGATTTGCGTAGCGGTTACCATCAGATTAGAATGAAACTCGATGATGAATGGAAAACGACTTTTAAAACGAAATTTGGTTTATATGAATGGTTGGTTATGCCATTTGGATTGACTAATGCTCCCAGCACCTTTATGCGTTTAATGAACGAAGTTCTACAGGCCTTCATAGGTTTGTTTGTTGTTGTTTATTTCGATGATATCCTTATTTACAGCAAGTCTATAGAGGAGCATTTAGAACATTTGCGTGCTGTTTTTGATGCTTTGTGTGCTGCTCGCTTGTTTGGTAACATGGAAAAGTGCACATTTTGCACGCAACGTGTCTCGTTTCTTGGTTATGTGGTTACTCCGCAGGGCATTGAGGCGGATAGCTGCAAGATTGCTGCCATTCGGGAGTGGCCTACACCAACGACGGTCACACAAATTCGGAGCTTTCTTGGACTTGCCGGTTTCTACCGCAGATTTGTTCGTGATTTTAGATCCATTGCAGCGCCTCTACATGAGCTTAAAAAGAAAGATGTGTCATTTGCTTGGAGTGATTCGCAGGAGGTAGCATTCAGCACTTTGAAAGATAAGTTAACCCAAGCTCCCCTCTTGCAATTGCCTGATTTTAATAAAGTTTTTGAGCTTGAATGCGATGCTAGCGGTATTGGGCTTGGTGCTGTTTTGTTACAAGAAGGAAAACCAGTTGCTTATTTTAGTGAAAAATTAAGCGGTGCTAGTCTGAAATATTCTACTTATGATAAGGAGCTTTACGCTTTAGTGTGCACTTTGCATACATGGGAGCACTATCTTTGGCATCATGAGTTCATAATTCATTCTGATCATGAGGCTTTAAAACATATTCGTACCCAAACAAATCTGAACCGTCGTCATGCTAAATAGGTCGAATTCATTGACTCCTTTCCTTACATTATTAAACACAAGAACGGGAAGGACAATGTTATTGCTGATGCTTTGTCTCGTCGCTATACCATGCTGTCACAGTTAGATTTTAAAATCTTTGGTTTGGACACTGTGAAGGATCAATATGTTGACGATGCTGATTTTAAAGATGCTTTCGGCCATTGTATTAATGGGATACCATGGGGCAGATTTCACATACAGGATGGGTTCCTGTTTCGCGCTAACAAGTTGTGTGTTCCAGCTAGCTCGGTTCGTCTTTTATTGTTACAGGAAGTGCATGGAGGCGGTCTCATGGGGCATTTTGGCGTCTACAAAACGCATGAGGTGTTGGCTGCCCACTTCTTTTGGCCTCAGATGCGCGCTGATGTTGAGTGCCTTGTTGCACGCGGCACTACTTGTCAGAAAGCTAAGTCACAGTTGAACAACCATGGTTTGTATATGCCTTTGCCTGTCCCTCCTTTTCCTTGGCTTGATATTTCTATGGACTTTGTTTTGGGCTTGCCTAGGACTAAGAAGGGGAGGGATAGTATTTTTGTGGTTGTTGATAGATTCTCTAAAATGGCTCACTTTATACCTTGTCATAAAACTGATGATGCTAGCATTGTTGCTGAATTGTTCTTTAGAGAAATTATTCGTTTACATGGTATTCCAAAAACAATAGTCTCTGATCGCGATGCTAAGTTTCTAAGCCATTTTTGGAGATCTCTTTGGAATAAATTAGGAACTAAATTGTTGTTTAGCACTACTTGTCACCCTCAGACCGATGGACAAACTGAGGTAGTAAATAGAACTTTATCTACCATGCTTAGGGCTGTTTTAGACAAGAATTTGAGACGTTGGGAGGATTGCTTGCCTCATGTTGAATTTGCTTACAATCATGCCACACATTCTTCTACAAAGATGTGCCCTTTTTAGATTGTTTATGGTTACATCCCTAGGGCACCTATTGATTTGATTTCACTTAATACTGTGAACGCCCCACATGTAGATGCTGTTGCACATGTTGAACAAATGATTATCATACATGAACAAACGAAACAGAACATTGCTGCTACTAATGCAAAAAATCAGGTTGCTGGTAGTAAAGGAAGAAAACTTGTTACTTTTGAGCCAGGTGATATGGTTTGGTTGCACTTGAGAAAGGATCGGTTTCCTACTTTGCGCCGTTCTAAATTAATGCCTCGTGCTGCTGGTCCTTTTAAGGTGCTAACAAAGATTAATGATAATGCTTATATCCTTGACCTGCCTGCGGAATTTCGTGTTTTCACTAGTTTTAATGTTGCAGATTTGAAACCATATATGGCCGAGGATGAGGAGTTGCCGTCGAGGACGACTTCACTTCAAGAAGGGGAGGATGATGAGGACATCACTATGAGTACGACTACACCAGCAGCACCTCCACATCAAGCGCCACTTCCTTCATTAGCTGGGCCAATGACTCGGGCCCGTGCCAGAGATCTTAATTTCGTCATGCTACTGAAGAATGAGGGCCCAGAAGAATAGACGACCAGCCCAATTGCGACCCATAGTGGACGACCTAGGGTTGGCCGCCCCTAGGGGCTGCGCCCCCTCTCTATTTATCTAGGAGCTGCGCCTCCTTTGTTCTTGGAGTTTTGTTTTACGTTAACTTTAGCTACTCTCGAACACGCGCAAATCTGCGTTGTCTTCGTGTATTCAGAACTCCACCCTCGAGTAATAGATTAGATTGCTCGCATCTTTTTCTTGTTTGTTCTTCGATTTCGCACAGGAAACGATCTTCGTGATCAGGCCGATCTCGCATCAGCAAGGTCGGTAACCACAGGGAGTTGGTTCAGCGATTGCATTGGCGCCTCGGGCTTGCTCGTCGTAGTCGGATCGCAAGGGTCATCTTCCGCCAAATCGGAATTATCTCTACTCGCCTAAAGATCGGGCGCCTCAGCTATATCAGATATCTTCTGGGGCATATCACGGCAGCTACAGAAACTTATCCCTGTACTCACTGACGGACAGGGGACCTTGCTTCAAGGTGAGAAACTCATCCTTCCTCACTATCATCAGTCCCTCGGGCATATGGTAGGATGGAAGTTGTCCCTGAATTCTTCCCAAGTGATGGCTTCAGGGTTGGCATGGGTGGCGAGGTAAGACTCCCACCAAGACCGTGTTGCACCCCTCAACTGTCGGGGACCATACAACACCTTCTCACGATCGATGCACTGGGCAGTGTGCAATTCACGTTCCATGGTACGTAGCCAATCTTCGGCGTCCATGGGATTAGAAGAATGAGCAAAAACTGGGGGATGACCCCTCATGAATTCTGCAAGCTTGTCTCTAGGCACTTGGTGCATCTGGACTTGCACCTGAGGCTAAGGCGGGGGTGGCTGCTGCTGCACCTGCTACATAGCTGCTAGGGTCTGACCAATTGCTTGGACTGCTTGAGTCTGCATCAGGAACATTTGCTCAATGGTCATCGGAGGTGGTGGTGGCAAATGTTGTTGCGGAGCTGCCTCCTCTTGGGGTGCCTGCTATTCTGGCTGAGCACGCCTCGCACCTCTGCGCCTGTTCTCAGACAACTGTAGAAATCACACACATATATCAAATCTGACTCTGCAGTCTTTCTGAAAGGGAATTAGGCTTACACTTATTTTCCTAATTGATTTTGGTGGTTGAGTTGCCCAACACAAATAATTGGACTAACTAGTTTGCTCTAGTGTGTAAGTTATACAGGTGCCAAAGGTTCACACTTAGCCAATAAAAAGACCAAGAATTGGGTTCAACAAAGTGAGCAAGGGATAACCGAAGTGTGCCCTGGTCTGGCGCACCGGACTGTCCGGTGTGCCACCGGACAGTGTCCGGTGCACCAGGGGACTTTACAATGAACTCCTCACCTTTGGGAAAATCCAGAGGCGCTCCGCTATAATTCACCGGACTGTCCGGTGCACCATCGGACAGTGTCCGGTGCTCCAAAGGAGAGCGACTCTGAACTCGCCAGCTTTGGGAATTCGCTCCGCTATAATTCACCGGACATGTCCGGTGTACACCGGACTGTCCGGTGAGCCAGCGGAGCAACGGCTACTTCGCGCCAACGGTCACCTGCAGCAGCAATTAATGCGCGCCAGAGTGCGCAGAAGTCAGGCACGCCCGAAGTGGCACACCGGACATGACTCTACAGTACATGTCCGGTGTGCCACCGGACATCCAGGCGGGCCCAACAGTCAGAGCTCCAACGGTCGGAACCCAACGGCTTGGTGACGTGGCTGGCGCACCGGACACTGTCCGGTGTGCACCGGACTGTCCGGTGCACCATGCGACAGACAGCCTCCACCAAACGGCTAGTTTGGTGGTTGGGGTTATAAATACCCCCAACCATCCCACATTGAAGTCATCCAAGTTTTCCACCTTCCAACTACTTACAAGATCTAGGCATTCAATACAAGACACACCCAAGTGATCAAATCTTCTCCCAATTCCACAAAAGCTTTAGTGACTAGTGAGAGTGATTTGTTGTGTTCTTTTGAGCTCTTGTGCTTGGATTGCTTTCTTCTTTCTCATTCTTTCTTGAGATCAATACTCACTTGTAACCGAGGCAAGAGACACCAATTGTGTGGTGGTCCTTGCGGGGAAGTTTTGTTCCCGGTTGATTTGAGAAGAGAAAGCTCACTCGGTCCGAGGGACCGTTTGAGAGAGGGAAAGGGTTGAAAAAGACCCGGCCTTTGTGGCCTCCTCAACGGGGAGTAGGTTTGCGAGAACCGAACGTCGGTAAAACAAATCCGCGTGCCACACTCTTTATTCGCTTGCGATTTGTTTTGCACCCTCTCTCTCGGACTCGTTTATATTTCTAATGCTAATCCGGTTTGTAGTTGTGATTAACTTTGTAAATTTCAGTTTCGCCCTATTCACCCCCCTCTAGGCGACTTTCAATTGGTATCAAAGCCCGGTGCTTCATTAGAGCCTAACCGCTCGAAGTGATGTCAGGAGATCACGCCAAGAAGGAGATGGAGACCGGCGACAAGCCCGCTACAAGCCACGGGAAAGCTTCATCGGGAGAGTCCCGCAACAAAGGGAAGGGGAAGGAGAAGAAACCCTCTTCCCACAAGTCGCATTAGAGTGGGGACAAGAAAAAGAAGATGAGGAAGGTGGTCTACTACGAGACCGACACCTCATCGCCATCTACCTCCGGCTCCGATGTGCCCTCCGTAACTTCTAAGCGCCATGAGCGCAAGAAGTTTAGTAAGATTCCCTTACACTATCCTCGCACTTCTAGACATACTCCATTACTTTCCGTTCCATTAGGCAAACCGCCAACCTTTGACGGTGAAGATTATGCTAGGTGGAGTGATTTAATGAAATATCACCTAACCTCACTCCACAAAAGTATATGGAATGTTGTTGAGTTTGGAGCACAGGTACCATCCGTAGAAGATGAGGATTATGATGAGGACGAGGTAGCCCAAATCGAGCACTTCAACTCCCAAGCCACAACCATACTCCTTGCCTCTCTAAGTAGGGAGGAATACAACAAGGTGCAAGGATTAAAGAGCGCCAAGGAAGTTTGGGACGTGCTCAAGACCGCGCACGAGGGTGATGAACTAACCAAGATCACCAAGCGGGAAACGATCGAGGGGGAGCTCGGTCGCTTTCGTCTTCGCCAAGGGGAAGAGCCTCAAGACATGTACAACTAGCTCAAAACCTTGGGGAATCAAGTGCGCAACCTCGGGAGCAAGAAATGGGATGACCACGAGGTGGTTAAGGTTATTCTAAGATCACTTATTTTCCTTAACCCTACTCAAGTACAATTAATTCGTGGTAATCCTAGATATACACTAATGACTCCCGAGGAAGTAATCGGGAATTTTGTGAGCTTTGAGTTTATGATAAAGGGCTCATGGAAGATCAACGAGCTTGACGGTCCCTCCACGTCCGAAGCACAACCGGTCGCATTCAAAGCGACGGAGGAGAAGAAGGAGGAGTCTACGCCAAGTAGAACACCCATCGACGCCTCCAAGCTCGACAACGAGGAAATGGCGCTTGTCATCAAAATCTTCCGCCAAATCCTCAAGCAACGGAGGGGGAAAGATTACAAGCCCCGCTCCAAGAAGGTTTGCTACAAGTGTGGTAAGCCCGGTCACTTTATAGCAAAATGTCCTATTTCCAGTGACAGTGACAGGGGCGATGACAAGAAGGGGAGAAGAAAGGAGAAGAAAAGGTACTACAAGAAGAAGGGCGGCGATGCCCATGTTTGTCACGAGTGGGACTCCGACGAAAGCTCTAGCGACTCCTCCTCCGACGAGGACGCCGCCAACATCGCCGTCACCAAGGGACTTCTCTTCCCCAATGTCGGCCACAAGTGCCTCATGGCAAAGGACGGCAAAAAGAAAAAGGTTAAATCTAAATCCTCCACTAGATATGAATCCTCTAGCGATGATAATGCTAGTGATGAGGAAGATAATTTGCGTACACTTTTTGCCAACTTAAACATGCAACAAAAGGAGAAATTAAATGAATTAATTAGTGTCATCCATGAGAAGGATGATCTCTTGGACTCCCAAGAGGACTTCCTAATCAAGGAAAACAAAAAGCATGTTAAAGTTAAAAATGTTTATGCTCTAGAAGTTGAAAAATGTGAAAAATTATCTAGTGAGCTAAGCACTTGCCATGAGACTATAGACAACCTTAGAAATGAGAATGCTAATTTATTAGCTAGGGTTGATTCCATTGCTTGTAATGTTTCAATTCCCAATCTTAGAAATGATAATGATGATTTGCTTGCTAAGATTGAAGAATTGAACATTTCTCTTGCTAGCCTTAGAGATGAAAATAAAAAATTGCTTGCTAAGACTAAAGATTTTGATGTTTGCAATGCTACCATTTCCGACCTTAGAAGTAAAAATGATATATTGCATGCTAAGGTTGTAGAATTAAAATCTTGCAAACCCTCTACATCTACCGTTGAACATACTTCTATTTGCACTAGATGTAGAGATGTTGATATTAATGCTATACATGATCACATGGCTTTAATTAAACAACAAAATGATCATATAGCTAAACTAGATGCTAAAATTGCCGAGCATGAACTTGAAAATGAAAAATTTAAATTTGCTTGTAGTATGCTTTATAGTGGGAGACACCCTGGCATTAAGGATGGCATTGGCTTCCAACAGGGAGGCAATGTCAAACTTAATGCCCCTCCTAAGAAATTGTCCAACTTTGTTAAGGGCAAGGCTCCCATGCCTCAAGATAACGAGGGTTACATTTTGTACCCAGTCGGTTATCCTGAGAGCAAGATTAGGAGAATTCATTATAGGAAGTCTCACTCTGGCCCTAATCATGCTTTTATGTATAGGGGTGAGACATCTAGCTCTAGGCAACCAACCCGTGCTAAGTTGCCTAAGAAGAAAACTCCTAGTGCATCAAATGATCATGACATCTCATTTAAAACTTTTGATGCACCTTATGTTTTAACTAAAAAATCCGGCAAGGTAGTTGCCAAGTATGTTGGGAGCAAACACAAGGGATCAAAGACTTGTGTTTGGGTACCCAAAGTTCTTGTATCTAATGCCAAAGGACCCAAAACCATTTGGGTACCTAAAGTGAAGAACTAAACTTGTTTTGTAGGTTTATGCATCCGGGGGCTCAAGCTGGGTAATCGACAGCGGGTGCACAAACCACATGACAGGGGAGAAGAAGATGTTCTCCTCCTACGAGAAAAACTAAGATCCCCAACGAGCTATCACATTTGGGGATGGAAATCAAGGTTTGGTCAAAGGATTGGGTAAAATTGCTATATCTCCTGACCATTCTATTTCTAATGTTTTTCTTGTAGATTCATTAGATTACAATTTGCTTTCCGTTTCTCAATTATGCAAAATGGGCTACAACTCTCTATTTACTGATGTAGGTGTCACTGTCTTTAGAAGAAGTGATGATTCAATGGCATTTAAGGGAGTGTTAGAGGGTCAGCTATACTTAGTGAATTTTGATAGAGCTGAACTCGACACTTGCCTAATTGCTAAGACTAACATGGGCTGGCTCTGGCATCGCCGACTAGCACATGTTGGGATGAAGAATCTTCATAAGCTTCTAAAGGGAGAGCACATTTTAGGATTAACCAATGTTCATTTTGAGAAAGACAAGATTTGTAGCGCATGCCAAGTAGGGAAGCAAGTTGGTGCTCACCATCCACACAAGAACATCATGACGACTGACAGGCCACTGGAGCTCCTACACATGGATCTATTCGGCCCGATTACTTACATAAGCATCGGCGGGAGTAAGTACTGTCTAGTTATTGTGGATGATTATTCTCGCTTCACTTGGGTGTTCTTTTTGCAGGAAAAATCTCATACCCAAGAGACATTAAAAGGATTCTTGAGACGGGCTCAAAACAAGTTCGGCTTAAGGATCAAGAAAATCAGAAGCGACAACGGGACGGAGTTCAAGAACTCTCAAATTGAAGGCTTCCTTGAGGAGGAGGGCATCAAGCATGAGTTCTCTTCTCCCTACACGCCACAACAAAATGGTGTAGTGGAGAGGAAGAATAGAACTCTATTGGACATGGCAACAACCATGCTTGATGAGTACAAGACTTCGGATCGGTTTTGGGCCGAGCCGGTCAACACCGCCTGCTATGCCATGAACCGGTTGTATCTACACTGAATCCTCAAGAAGACATCATACAAACTTCTAACCGGTAAGAAGCCCAACATTTCATATTTTAGAGTCTTTGGTAGAAAATGCTTTATTCTTGTTAAAAGAGGTAGAAAATCTAAATTTGCTCCTAAGACTGTAGAAGGCTTTTTACTAGGATATGATTCAAACACAAGGGCATATAGAGTCTTTAACAAGTCCTCTGGACAAGTTGAGGTTTCTTGTGACGTTGTGTGTGATGAGACTAACGGCTCTCAAGTAGAGCAAGTTGATCTTGATGAGATAGGTGATGAAGAGGCTCCGTGCATCGCACTTAGGAACATGTCCATTGGGGATGTGTGTCCTAAGGAATCCGAAGAGCCTCCAAGTGCACAAGATCAACCATCCTCCTCCACGCAAGCATCTCCACCAACTCAAAATGAGGATGAGGCTCAAGTTGATGAAGAAGATCAAGCAAATGAGCCACCTCAAGATGACGGCAATGATCAAGGGGGAGATGCAAATGATCAAGACAAGGAGGATGAGGAACCTAGGCCGCCACACCCAAGAGTCCACCAAGCAATCCAACGAGATCACCCCGTCGACACCATCCTCGGCGACATTCATAAGGGGAATTTAGCAGGATCATGACACAAAAATTCGAGATGTCTATGATGGGGGAGTTGAAGTATTTCTTAGGATTTCAAGTGAAGCAACTCCAAGAAGGCACCTTCATAAGCCAAACGAAGTATACTCAAGATATTCTAAGCAAGTTTGGGATGAAGGATGCCAAACCCATCAAGGCACCCATGGGAACCAATGGGCATCTCGACCACGACACGGAAGGTAAGTCCGTGGATCAAAAGGTATACCAGTCGATGATAGGCTCTTTACTCTACTTATGTGCATCTCGACCGGATATAATGCTTTCCGTATGCATGTGTGCAAGATTCCAAGCCGACCCTAAGGAAGCTCACCTTACGGCCGTGAAACGAATCTTGAGATATTTAGTTTATACTCCTAAGTTTAGGCTTTGGTATCCTAGGGGATCCACTTTTGATTTAATTGGTTATTCGGATGCCGATTGGGCGGGGTGTAAAATCAATAGAAAGAGCACATCGGGGACTTGCCAGTTCTTGGGAAGATCCTTGGTGTCTTGGGCTTCAAAGAAGCAAAATTCCGTAGCTCTTTCTACCGCCGAAGCCGAGTACATTGCCGCAGGCCATTGTTGTGCGCAACTACTTTGGATGAGGCAAACCCTTAGGGACTACGGTTACAAACTAACCAAAGTTCCTCTTCTATGTGATAATGAGAGTGCAATCCGCATGGCGGATAATCCCGTTGAGCATAGCCGCACTAAACACATAGCCATTCGGTATCATTTTCTAAGGGATCACCAACAAAAGGGAGATATCGAGATTTCATACATTAATACTAAAGATCAATTAGCCGATATCTTTACCAAGCCACTAGATGAACAAACTTTTAACAAACTTAGGCATGAGCTAAATATTCTTGATTCTAGGAACTTCTTTTGCTGACTTGCACACCTAGCTCATTCATATACCTTTGATCATGTCTCTTTCATATGCTATGACTAATGTCTTTTCAAGTCTATTTCAAATCAAGTCACAGGTGTATTGAAAGGGAATTGGAGTCTTCGGCGAAGACAAATGCTTCCACTCCGTAACTCATCCTTCGTCGTCGCTCCAAGCAACTCTCCATCTTTGGGGGAGAGAACCTAAGTCCAAAGAAAAAGGACTCCGTCTTTGGTATAATCTTCACTCATATTTTATTTGCCAAAGGGGAGAGTAATTTAAAAGGGCTCTAATGACTCCGTTTTTGGCGATTCATGTCAAAGGGGGAGAAAGTATTAGCCCAAAGCAAAAGGACCGCACCACCACCTAATTTTAAAACTAAGGATTGTCAATTGGTGAATTTCAAATTGGTACCACAGGGAGTTGGTTCAGCGATTGCATTGGCGCCTAATTGATTTTGGTGGTTGAGTTGCCCAACACAAATAATTGGACTAACTAGTTTTCTCTAGTGTGTAAGTTATACAGGTGCCAAAGGTTCACACTTAGCCAATAAAAAGACCAAGAATTGGGTTCAACAAAGTGAGCAAGGGATAACCCAAGTGTGCCCTGGTCTGGCGCACCGGACTGTCCGGTGTGCCACCGGACAGTGTCCGGTGCACCAGGGGACTTTACGCTGAACTCCTCACCTTCGGGAAAATCCAGAGGCGCTCCGCTATAATTCACCGGACTGTCCGGTGCACCACCGGACAGTGTCCGGTGCTCCAAAGGAGAGCGACTCTGAACTCGCCAGCTTCGGGAATTCGCTCCGCTATAATTCACCGGACTGTCCGGTGAGTCAGCGGAGCAATGGCTACTTCGCGCCAACGGTCACCTGCAGCAGCAATTAATGCGCGCCAGAGCGCGCAGAAGTCAGGCACGCGCGAAGTGGCACACCGGACACTCTACAGTACATGTCTGGTGTGCCACCGGACATCCAGGCGGGCCCAGCAGTCAGAGCTCCAACGGTCGGAACCCAACGGCCTGGTGACGTGGCTGGCGCACCGGACACTGTCCGGTGTGCACCGGACTGTCCGGTGCACCATGTGACAGACAGCCTCCACCAAACGGCTAGTTTGGTGGTTGGGGTTATAAATACCCCCAACCACCCCACATTCAAGTAATCCAAGTTTTCCACCTTCCAACTACTTACAAGAGCTAGGCATTCAATACAAGACACACCCAAGTGATCAAATCCTCTCCCAATTCCACAAAAGCTTTAGTGACTAGTGAGAGTGATTTGTTGTGTTCTTTTGAGCGCTTGCACTTGGATTGCTTTCTTCTTTCTCATTCTTTCTTGAGATCAATACTCACTTGCAACCGAGGCAAGAGACACCAATTGTGTGGTGGTCCTTGCGGGGAAGTTTTGTTCCCGGTTGATTTGAGAAGAGAAAGCTCACTCGGTCCAAGGGACCGTTTGAGAGAGAAAAAGGGTTGAAAAAGACCCGGCCTTTGTGGCCTCCTCAACGGGGAGTAGGTTTGCGAGAACCGAACCTCGGTAAAACAAATCCGCGTGTCACACTCTTTATTCGCTTGCGATTTATTTTGCACCCTCTCTCTCGGACTCATTTATATTTCTAACGCTAACCCGGCTTGTAGTTGTGATTAACTTTGTAAATTTCAGTTTCGCCCTATTCACCCCCCTCTAGGCGACTTTCACTTTCAACATAAGAAAAGATGTATAGAAAATCTTCATAGCACTGAACAAATGACCATCTTCACTGATAGCTTCTCAGATAAAGAAGAAAGTGGAAATAAATGGATTACCCAACTAAATAACTGACTTTATTAATAACTACACCAAGTTGCAGGGGATACCCAAACCTTGGTGACAATCATTACAAAGATCCAACTTCATTACATGTCCATCATAACAAGCATCCAACATAAGATAAGCAATCTAACTCTAACTAAGACTGACTAGACTAAGACACTGAACTAAGCATTATTACAGACTCTGACTCTGTCGATCTAGGGATCCAAATCTATCCGGGTCCTGCAGTCTGGGGTACCATAGTCGAAGCGACCACGGGGCGGTGAACAGTAAGGGTGCTGAATCCCGACAAGGGCGGCAGAACCACAATCCAGATAGTGGCTGATGAGGACATCACTATGAGTACGACTACACCAGCAGCACCTCCACATCAAGCGCCACTTCCTTCATTAGCTGGGCCAATCACTCGGGCCCGTGCCAGAGATCTTAACTTCATCATGCTACTGAAGAATGAGGGCCCAGAAGAATAGACGACCAGCCCAACTGCGGCCCATAGTGGACGACCTAGGGTTGGCCGCCCCTAGGGGCTGCGCCCCTCTCTATTTATCCAGGAGCTGTGCCTCCTTTGTTTTCGAGTTTTGTTTTACGTTAGCTTTAGCTACTCTCGAACACGCGCAAATCCGCGCTGTCTTCGTGTATTCAGAACTCCACCCTCGAGTAATAGATTAGATTGCTCGCATCTTTTTCTTGTTCGTTCTTCGATTGCGCACAGGAAACGATCTTCGTGATCAGGCCGATCTCGCATCAGCAAGGTCGGTAACCACAGGGAGTTGGTTCAGCGATTGCATTGGCGCCTCGGGCTTGCTCGTCGTAGTCGGATCACAAGGGTCATCTTCAGCCAAATCGGAATTATCTCTACTCGCCGAAAGATCGGGCACCTCAGCTACATCAATTGGTACCAGATTTCCAAGTTGATCGATGAGTTTATCGAGTGTTTTTTCTCCTACAGTCCACAAAACCACATATAAATTCAGGTTAGACCTTATACCAGCACCCTTTTGAGCCTCGCACCTTCTTTCAATAATCTGCATTGTTGAATTTGTGTGCTTTCGCGTCATTTGTTGCTGGTCGCATTGTGTTTTTTTTCTCACCATCCTTCTTCTTCCTTGTTTTTCTCCTTCGGTTACATCAAACCCTAGCGTGCCGCAACCATCTTCCTTGTTTTTCTCCTTCGGTTACATCAAACCCTAGCGCGTCGCAACCATCTTCATTGTTTCTCTCCTTCGGTTACATCAAACCGATTCAACGCCACAAACCGAGTCAACGCCGCTTCCTAGTTTTTCTCCTTCGGTTACGTAAAAAAAACAGAAACAAAAAAAAAGAAAAGAAAAAAAAGAAAAAGAAAGAGAAAGGATAGAACCAGAGAACAAACGAAAAAATAGGGAAAGGAAACAAAGCGGTTGTCTCATCTCGGTCGGTTTAACCATAACTTGAGGTACCTTCCTTAAACCGGGCATAACTTTTCGCTCGGTTGTCCAAAAAATCTGAAATTTTTACAGGAGCTAGTTGACACCATTCTACGGTCTGTTTGGGTTTCGACAAAATTGTCAAAAAAATTCAGGAAAATAAAGAAAAAAATTCAACAAAGTTCTCGCACGCTTTTCAGAGAACTTCCTGATTTTCTGTAGACCACATCTGAACTCTATTTTAGGTGAAACTTCGTGTAGCTCCTATTTTGTTGCTTCTTGTGCTGAGAAAAATATCAAAAAATCATACAAAAAAGAAAAACAAAATCACTTGTGATTCCTACTTGTGGCCTCGCTAGTACAATATTTACGGTACTGCCATTCTGCTAGTTCCATTCGTCCTTTGCACTTGTGGCGAGCAATATAGTTTTGTGTTTTGCACTATAATTCAATTTTGCATTATTGTTTGATCGTACTAATCCTTGACTTAAGTGCAGCCTACCCAAAACTCCACATATTTCTACGACGAGAAGGTTTCTGTTTCTCCAGACAATCGCTCAACCAATCTTTCACCGGTTCCACCTGTTGGTTGCAGTTCACCACTGTGGCTTGGTAAGAACGGATAAGAACTTGATAACAGCACTAGTGTGAGCGCCTTGTGAGCAGTACACCCCTGTTTTTGTCAATTTTTTTCTCCTTTTGGTGTTTTGGTGTTTGCGCTAACTATGGCAGGAGCACACGACATGGTGCTTGCCCAGTTGCAGGAAGTAAGGGGACAAGTTGATGGACTTGCTGCTGACATTAGGACGATGCATGAACGGCTTGATTCAACGATCACTTCGACGACCGAGCGTTTCAACCAACTTGACCTTGCTCAAACGGCGACTCGCACCACACTCGACACCATCCTGGCACGCCTTGATGCATTGACCACAAAGATGGAGCAGGAATACGGCGGTGACACTGAGCAGGACGATGGAGATCGCCGTGGTCGTGCACGTCGTGTGGTTCGTCATCCCCCTAATGACTTATTTTCTAAGATTAAATTTAAAATTCCATCTTTTAATGGTAAATATGATCCTGCTGCATATCTTGATTGGGAATTAGAGGTAGAACAGAAATTTTCATGCCATGATATTCCTGATAATATCCAATTGAAGGCTGTCATTAGTGAATTTACTGATTTTGCTTTAATTTGGTGGCGTGAGTATAAACAAAAACTTCCCATTAACAGTGTCATTACTTGGACCCAATTAAAAACTGCCATGCGCCACAGATTTGTTCCTTCCTATTATGCTCGTGATTTGCTTAACAAAATGCAGCGTTTTCAACAAGGTTCACAATCTGTTGAGGAATATTACCAGGAGTTACAAAAGGGTATGCTTCGTTGTGGTTTGGTTGAGTCGGATGACGCTGCTATGGCGCGTTTTCGTGGTGGTTTGAACAGGCAAATTCAGGATATACTTGATTATAAGGATTATTTTGATATAACCACATTGTTTGAATATGCTTGCAAAGCTGAACGTGAAGTGCAGGGACGACGATCAAAGACATATACTAACTCTTTTGCAGGCCGGGGTACAACACACAGCTCAACTCCTTCCAGCCCTGCACCTTCTACGCCTAGCACTACATCGCGCACAGGGACGACCAAGCCAGTGGCGCCCCCTGCCAAAGGCGCTGCTTCTTCCACAGGACGTACACGGGATATTCAGTGCCATCGTTGCAGAGGGTTTGGGCACATGATTCGGGACTGCCCAAACAAGCGTACCTTGCTTATACGTGACAATGGTGAGTACTCTTCAGCCAGTGATTCTGAGGAAACTAGTCATGCTATGATTGCCACTAACCATGCAGAAAATGAGGAAGTCCACGTTGATCCCATCGACGCCGATAGGTATGAGAGTCTTGTTGTGCAGCGTATTCTCAGCACACAGGTTGCCCAGGCCAAAAAATCAGCGACACACTCTATTCCATACCAAGGGCGTTGTGCACGAACGGTCGATTCGCATCATCATCGATAGTGGCAGCTGCAATAATTTGGCAAGTACAGCGTTGGTAGAGAAATTATCCTTGCCCACTCGCACACACCCACATCCGTATCACATTCAATGGCTTAATGATGGTGGTAAAATAAAGGTAACACGTTCGGTACGTGTCCCCTTTTCGCTGGGTTCTTATTCTGATTATGCTGATTGCGATGTTATTCCTATGGAAGCATGCTCTTTGTTATTGGGTCGACCTTGGCAATATGATACTGATAGTTTACATCATGGTCGTTCAAATCATTATTCTTTCATGTTTAAAGGCCAGAAAATAATTATACATCCAATGACCCCTGACCAAATTTTGAAAGATGATCTTACTAGGGCTGCTAAAACTGCACAACAAGTCAAATCGACATCAGCCGCACCTATTAAATCTGAAATCAAGTTGCACTCTCCTGTTTTACTTGCTACACGTGCTAATTTTGATGATCTCCATGAAGCTCATATGCCCTGTTATGCACTTGTATGCTCACGCATGCTTGTTCCGCTTGATGATGCACCGTCTTTGGATATACCCCCTGCTGTTATTAACCTTTTGCAGGAGTATGCTGATGTTTATCCTACGGACTTACCACCGGGTCTTCCTCCCCTCCGTGGCATTGAGCATCAGATCGATCTCATCCCCGGCGCTTCTCTTCCGAACCGCGCCCCGTACCGTACAAATCCAGATGAGACGAAGGAGATCCAGCGCCAGGTGCAGACACTGCTTGATAAAGGTTACATTCGTGAGTCTCTTAGCCCTAGCTCGGTTCCAGTTTTACTCGTTCCAAAGAAAGATGGGTCATGGCGTTTGTGCGTAGATTGTCGTGCTATTAATAACATCACAGTTCGTTATCAATATCCTATTCCATGCCTTGATGATATGTTAGATGAGCTTAGTGGTGCCGTTATTTTCTCTAAGGTTGATTTGCGTAGCGGTTACCATCAGATTAGAATGAAACTCGGTGATGAATGGAAAACGGCTTTTAAAACGAAATTTGGTTTATATGAATGGTTGGTTATGCCATTTGGATTGACTAATGCTCCCAGCACCTTTATGCGTTTAATGAACGAAGTTTTACGGGCCTTCATAGGTTTGTTTGTTGTTGTTTATTTCGATGATATCCTTATTTACAGCAAGTCTATAGAGGAGCATTTAGAACATTTGCGTGCTGTTTTTGATGCTTTGCGTGCTGCTCGCTTGTTTGGTAACATGGAAAAGTGCACATTTTGCACGCAACGTGTCTCGTTTCTTGGTTATGTGGTTACTCCGCAGGGCATTGAGGTGGATAGCAGCAAGATTGCTGCCATTCGGGAGTGGCCTACACCGACGACGGTCACACAAATTCGGAGCTTTCTTGGACTTGCCGGTTTCTACCGCAGATTTGTTCGTGATTTTAGCTCCATTGCAGCGCCTCTACATGAGCTTACAAAGAAAGATGTGTCGTTTGCTTGGAGTGATTTGCAGGAGGTAGCGTTCAGCACTTTGAACGATAAGTTAACCCAAGCTCCCCTCTTGCAATTGCCTGATTTTAATAAAGTTTTTGAGCTTGAATGCGATGCTAGCGGTATTGGGCTAGGTACTGTTTTGTTACAAGAAGGAAAACCAGTTGCTTATTTTAGTGAAAAATTAAGCGGTGCTAGTCTGAAATATTCTACTTATGATAAGGAGCTTTACGCTTTAGTGCGCACTTTGCATACTTGGCAGCACTATCTTTGGCATCGTGAGTTCATAATTCATTCTGATCATGAGGCTTTAAAGCATATTCGTACCCAAACAAATCTGAACCGTCGTCATGCTAAATGGGTCGAATTCATTGACTCCTTTCCTTACATTATTAAACACAAGAACGGGAAGGACAATGTTATTGCTCATGCTTTGTCTCGTCGCTATACCATGCTGTCACAATTAGATTTTAAAATCTTTGGTTTGGACACTGTGAAGGATCAATATGTTGACGATGCTGATTTTAAAGATGCTTTCGGCCATTGTATTAATGGGATACCATGGGGCAAATTTCACATACAGGATGGGTTCCTGTTTCGCGCTAACAAGCTGTGTGTTCCAGCTAGCTCGGTTCGTCTTTTGTTGTTACAGGAAGCGCATGGAGGCGGTCTCATGGGGCATTTTGGCGTCTACAAAACGCATGAGGTGTTGGCTGCCCACTTCTTTTGGCCTCGGATGCGCGCTGATGTTGAGCGCCTTGTTGCACGCTGCACTACTTGTCAGAAAGCTAAGTCACGGTTGAACAACCATGGTTTGTATATGCCTTTGCCTGTCCCTTCTTCTCCTTGGCTTGATATCTCTATGGACTTTGTTTTGGGCTTGCCTAGAACTAAGAAGGGGAGGGATAGTATTTTTGTGGTTGTTGATAGATTCTCTAAAATGGCTCACTTTATACCTTGTCATAAAACTGATGATGCTAGCATTGTTGCTGAATTGTTCTTTAGAGAAATTATTCGTTTACATGGTATTCCAAAAACAATAGTCTCTGATCGCGATGCTAAGTTTCTAAGCCATTTTTGGAGACCTCTTTGGAATAAATTGGGAACTAAATTGTTGTTTAGCACTACTTGTCACCCTCAGACTGATGGACAAACTGAGGTAGTAAATAGAACTTTATCTACCATGCTTAGGGCTGTTTTAGACAAGAATTTGAGAGGTTGGGAGGATTGCTTGCCTCATATTGAATTTGCTTACAATCATGCCACGCATTCTTCTACAAAGATGTGCCCTTTCCAGATTGTTTATGGTTACATCCCTAGGGCACCTATTGATTTGATTTCACTTAATGCTGCGAACGCCCCACATGTAGATGCTGCTGCACATGTTGAACAAATGATTACCATACATGAACAAACGAAACAGAACATTGCTGCTACTAATGCAAAAAATCAGGTTGCTGGTAGTAAAGGAAGAAAACATGTTACTTTTGAGCCAGGTGATATGGTTTGGTTGCACTTGAGAAAGGATCGGTTTCCTACTTTGCACCGTTCTAAATTAATGCCTCGTGCTGCTGGTCCTTTTAAGGTGCTAACAAAGATTAATGATAATGCTTATATCCTTGACCTGCCTGCGGAATTTGGTGTTTCCACTAGTTTTAATGTTGCAGATTTGAAACCATATATGGCTGAGGATGAGGAGTTGTCGTCGAGGACGACTTCACTTCAAGAAGGGGAGGATGATGAGGACATCACTATGAGTACGACTACACCAGCAGCACCTCCACATCAAGTGCCACTTCCTTCATTAGCTGGGCCAATCACTCGGGCCCGTGCCAGAGATCTTAACTTCATCATGCTACTGAAGAATGAGGGCCCAGAAGAATAGACGACCAGCCCAACCGCGGGCCATAGTGGACGACCTAGGGTTGGCCGCCCCTAGGGACTGCGCCCCTCTCTATTTATCCAGGAGCTGCGCCTCCTTTGTTTTCGAGTTTTGTTTTACGTTAGCTTTAGCTACTCTCGAACACGCGCAAAGCCGCGCTGTCTTCGTGTATTCAGAACTCCACCCTCGAGTAATAGATTAGATTGCTCGCATCTTTTCCTTGTTCGTTCTTCGATTGCGCACAGGAAACGATCTTCGTGATCAGGCCGATCTCGCATCAGCAAGGTCGGTAACCACAGGGAGTTGGTTCAGCGATTGCATTGGCGCCTCGGGCTTGCTCTTCGTAGTCGGATCGCAAGGGTCATCTTCCGCCAAATCGGAATTATCTCTACTCGCCGAAAGATCGGGCACCTCAGCTACATCAGTGGCGTGCTGCACACTCAGCACACAATTCCACAACCTCCACCCGAACCTTGCCCAACTCGTCAAGGGTGTGGTCTAGCTCTGTGTTGAGCACGGCAGCCAGGTTGACCATATTGTTTAGCCTGGGATTTCCCTCACCAACTGGCGAGACAATCACACCTCTAGCACTGTCGGTCGAATGGCGAGGGTAGTACTTCAGGTCAAGGCCATCAGCTACCCCGCTGAACAACGAGCAATACTGAGCAAGTGCCTGTCGTGGTGCATCTTGCATGGCTGCCTCAGCAGTATCCCTCTCAGTAATAGAATAGTGCTCTGAGAAGGCCTCTGCACCCCGAAGATCATCGTCCGGACGGCGCACCAAGCAAGTAGCCTCCCACTGGTCCGGGTATAACCCGCAATGTTGCTGGTAGACTACACAACGGTACTCGATGGACCAAGTGTGTCGGTCAGAGGCCCGACGCAGCAGGGTGTCGAGAGTGTTGTGGAAGTGACACCCGCGAGCGGCGTCACGAGTGATGGGTCTAGCGATCCATCCCTCTGGCTCCGGCTCCTCCAAGAGCTCCGTGTCGTGGCTCGAACTGCCACCGGCATCATCGTCGTCTCCGTCTCCGTCAGGGTCTCCTCCAGCAGCCGGGATGCCCTATGGTGGTGTAGCGGACATCTCTGGCTAAGGTGCAGGGGAAGGCGGCTTCTCACACTCCACCTCCTGCTGAGGTGAGGGGGAAGAGTCTTGCTGCTGCTGCTCCTGCTCCTGGCATCGGCACTCCTGCTCGTCGTGCAGACGACGATGCAGTCTCTCCAGGTGATTGGACTGACCTGGCACCGTGCGACGAAGTGGACGCTCCGCCAGGCTAGAAGGCAAAAAGGGGATCACAGAGTTACATGCAGTGCACCTAAGACGAGCCATCTACAAAAGACGTCGTAAGCACAAGAGTAAGAGTAGAACTATGAGACCAGACAGTAAACAGAAAGAAAACTGAGACAAAACTTTTGAGATAAGTAAATAACATAGAGTTGGTCAAGATGACCAACTTTTGAAAGGACACTGAGGACCAAGGTAAGAGTAGGGGTCTTTAGTTCCTTAGGGCGACCATTCTAGTCTAGGTTAGCGGTCCTACAGTCAGCAAGGGCTTTGATACCACTTATGTCACACCCGGTTTCGAAGGTAAACCGAATGCGAACCATGTACGTGCCAGCATCAGAAACTCACGTACACAGCAATTACATAATTGGACATCATCACACAATGCTCGAAATAAATAGCAGAAATGTACTTTAATTATATCAAGATGTCCAAGACATCCATAGAGTCTAATACATAGCCATAATGTTCAACATAAATATCAAAGTGCGGAGAAACGAAACGTAGATGATAAGCCTACACAAGCAGCTGACTAGGGGTTTGCCACTAAGATAAACTAAAACTCTTCGTAATCCTGGAACTCCTCGAAGTCCTCCATGTTGCCAGCATCACCTCCTGAGCACTGAGTATAGTGGGGACAACCTGGGGTGGGGGTGGTGTTTAAAGCAAGGGTGAGTACACATCAACGTACTCAGCAAATGTCCCGTTTGGCTAAAGTGGACTAGCTGTATGTGGGGTTGATGTTAAGCAGTTGCTTTTAGTTGGTCAAGTATTTATTATTATTAGTAGAGCAAAGTTTTAGTAATAAACCCAGTTATTATCCAAAAGTACTCCCTCAAAGAGGAAATATCATAGATCAGATTTATAACATCATTATTAACCATCATCATAAAAGTAACCAAAGTTCTTCTAATCAAAGAGGATCCCAAGGCTGCTCTTAACCATGAGCTCGGCTGATATACCAGTTTCTAACACTCTGCAGAGGTTGCACACTTTACCCATGAGTCGTGATCCCTTTCCAGCCTAGGTTGTACAGACCCGATCTTCACTACCGAGGTGAATGGCCAGGGATACACTACGTAGCCTTTACAAAGACTCCCCTGGTGCATAGCTGCTCGTTAGGTTTCACCAGTCATACAAACGCAGTACACCTCCCCAAGGTGGGTGACTAACAAAACCAAAATGAATGAACCTCTGCACCCCCTTTGGCAGAGCGAGCACTACGCCCCGGCCCCCATTGACGGCCCTCAGACAAAGCCAACTACACCCCCAGGTTCATCTAATTATTCAACTAAGGGCGTCCTATTCCACCCTCATGGTTGCACTGTTATCCCGGGTGGTCACTCCACGAACAGGTCCTTACGGAGAGGTACTCAGGAAAAAGGCCTGAGCCCCCTAGAGTATCACAATATCATCATTGGGATAACATCATCATATCATAAATAATCACATCATGTTCATTGCTTAAGTTAAGGCAATAGCAAAATGCTAACCATGATAACCCAAAATGTAAACAAGGATAAGGTAATTACAAACTAGTCAATCCTTAGGTTTCATAAAGTAATGCGGGACAGTGAATTATAGAGTATGCAGGACATAATAAGTCAGAGGACACTTGCCTTCACCAGGTTGTTGCTCAGGGAGGTCTCCAGCAACACACTCGAGAACCTCGGACTTCTCGTTGTCTAAATAAAGCGAGCATGCATTCAAAACATTTAGAAAGTACAGATGAACAGCACACCAAACATGTACAAACATTGGAATACATCTTAAAAAGGCACAATACTAAATAAGGAATAATGAGATCAAAGTATAACATGAACTATATGTAACACTATAAAAATCATCAAATAAAAATAATACATTTAGTTATTAATGATATTTATGGTAATTAATTTTCATTGAAGTGTTTGTTATTTATTTCATTGGGAATAATTTTTGATTGCGCACGATCGATTTTTGGATATTTAATAAACATTCCTTCTTAAAAGAAAATCATAGTAAATATATAATATAATAATTATTAGTCCAAAAATAAATATATTATTTATAAATAATTTTTGGTTTAATTATTATGAATTTTAAGGTTATTTAAAATATGTTTTTGAAATTAGAAAAAAATAGAAAAACCCTAATCTACACTGCCGAATTGGCCCATGTCAGCCGCGCCGCCCCCTTCACCCTAACCCTAGCCGCTCCTATACCGCCACTCTCCCTGGGAGCCGCCGCCACCCACCTGGTCCCACTCTCTTTCCTCTCTCCCTTCTCTCCCTGGAGCACCGCCTGGAGATGCCAGCAGCGCCCCAAGCCGGCCTAGGACCTCGACGGCCACCAACCTCGCCACGCACCCGACGACCAGGAGCTGACCCCGAGCCGACTCGATGCCCTACGCACCCGACACGCAACCCCACCCGCGGCGCCGAGCGCCTAGAGCCACCTGGCTGACCGCGCATCAACCCTGACGCCGAGCCCAAGCCGAGACGCGCACCCAAGCCCCGCGCCGCTGCACGCCCGACGCCGACCAGGTCGGCCGCGCCCCGAGCAGAACGACGCGCCAGGACCTCGCCCCTGCACGGACCCGACCGACCGACACTCGAGCCGACTGTTCTTCTCTACGTTATTGGAAGCTTCAATGCGTCCGTTCCTCTCCCTCCCCCATTTCTCCCTCTCCTCCATGAACACCATTGATGGCGCCTTGAAGCCTTGGCCGTTTTCCCCTTTTCCCTCTTGGCGCCCTCTCTCATCTCCTCCTCTATAAATTAGACGCCTAGTCGTCTCCCTCTCCCTGCCCGAGCTCCCCCTCTCACTCCCTCCTCGTTCTTTGTGATACCCAGTTTGCAAAGAAGAGAAGTTGGAGTTTATTCTTTCCTTGTTTCTTTTTTCCTTCTTTCTTTCGGGTGGTACGCTTTTGGGGTTGGGAATTTTTGGGGAAGCATTCACCAGTAAAATAGTAGAATTTTGGTTAGACTCATGCACTAGGGGGGTCGGGGTTGACGTGTGAACGAGTTGGGCCGTGGTTCTTGATCCGGCCCACTAGTTCCCCTAACCCTAGCCACCCCTCCCTTAATCCCTTGGGATTTTTTTTAGCCACCCCCCTCCCCTTTTCTCTTGTGCAGCCGCCCCCCTCTCTCTAGGCTTGGAGGACGCCCCTCTCACTCCTCCACCCATTTGCAGCCGCCACCCAACCTCCCCCATCAAACCCTAGCCGCCCCCTCCTCAAGCCCTTCTCTCCAAGGTGCCATTCCTTTCCCGCTCGGATCTACGTTGTGTTGGTGCATGTATCCAATTGGATTTTGGTGGAGGGAAGAAGAAGGGAGGAAAGGGGGAGGATTCAAGGTGATTTTGAGATTGTATCTTGTTTAATTGTGTTGTAATCCAATTGATTATATGTTTACCTATCCGAATCGGTAGAGGTGCTGTCCTGAAATTTTGTGGGTGGGCGAACAGCAGTAGTTCTAGGGATTTCTGGGAATTTTTCGTGGGTAATTAGTGGGGATCAGTGGGTGAATCATGTAGAGCTTTGTCATACCTTTCCAACGGGTACTTATGCGCTCGATTCGGAGTTATAATTTAGGAGATATCGTTGTTTGAATCCGGTTATGTTGCTGTCCAAAAAAAACAGATTTTCAGGTGGGTGAACAGCAGTAGTATTAGCAGTTTCTGGGCATTTTTCGTGGGTAATTAGTGTTAACCAGTATGATAATAATGTAGGTCTTTGTCTTTTCTTTCCAATGAGTACTTATGCGCTTGATTTGGAATTATATTTTAAAAGATATCGCTGTTTGAATCCGGGTATGTCGCTGTCCAAAAGACAAAAAAACAGATTACAGGGTTCATCTTGTGGACTGTTTTGGGCTAATTAGATGTTGGAATTTAATTATAAATTGTGTACAAAACTTGTGGGGAATTTTATGTAGATGCCTCTGGAGTTTTTGTTTGTTACCACTGCTGTCATAATTTTAAAGTTATGAAATTATTAAGCAGCCCCGCTGCAGTTTGGTGGATGTGGGGAGAGATGTAACCCGCGGCGGGGTTTGAGTTTGTGCGTAGGTGCGGCGTCGCTTATGAGCCTGATTATGTGAAATTGGTGCACTAAGTTGTGTGTCAAAAACAGGTGGTGGACTTCCGGATCGTACTTAGGGATTTGCCTGAACTTTCGGTAAAGGCAAGTAAATACAGTGGTGGTTGCTACCGTTTGGTTTGCATCCTATTCACTGTCATTGAGTATGCATAAGTTTTAATTATGTTAATCATTGAATTCTATGATGAAGTTTATTTGTTTGGAAGTATTAATTCTCAATTGTCTAATATTGTGGATGATCATAATTTGTTAATGATATATGTGGTTGATTCCCATCTTGGATGAAGTTGAAGTATCTTTTTGAATCACGTTATATGAAGTGTTGTAGGCATGACATGCACATCACATCATCCATCTTGCATTTTGAAGTTATGCCGTGATCTTATGGTCCGACCGTACCGGTACATTTTTAGCATCGTACGTTGCCCGAGGAGGGGTACGATGCGGCTTCATATCCTTAGAGGTATGAAGGCAGAAGTCATTCTTGAATTTGCAGACATTTGCACTCATGAGGTATATATATATGAAGTGTGACATTACTATGTTACTATTGTGGTTTCTACCTGCGAGGTGTGGTGACTAGGTGTGTTGTACGTTGTATATGTGCTACACCTTCGTAATAAGAAGGTTGTGGAATCAAGTGGTGGTAAAACAATGTTCTTATGTGGTTAAACAGTTTGATATTATTTTACTTGCTGAGATGTGTCATCTCACTCTTGCATTACTCAATGCAGGTACTTGATACATGTTGGGAATGAGGGGAGTAGCAGCACGTCCACTTTCACTCTCACAATAGCGCTGCCGAGGTGCAGCCATGATTTAATTAGAAATTTATTGTCAAAGGAAGTTTGTTTTTTTAACTAGTCGTGCGCACTAGTTAATTCAGTTCATGTCGTATGTTTAACTTCTCTTTGCTAGCCGATTAATAGTACTTAGTATGTTTTTGTCATGATATATGTTTATACACTGTTGCCCCCTCGTTTATGCAATTTTGCAAAGGGGATGCTGCCGAAATTTTATATATAGATGGCAGAAGTGTTGTTTAGTAGCATTCCGGGGTGTTTGTGGACCCTCTGGGTGTTACAGTTGGTATCAGAGGATAGGCTTTAGATTCTACGCAATTTGAAGATAAATTTGACACACTTGCACATATAGGAAGGGTATGGGTTCGTATATCTTTCATATTAGTATTTTATTGTATAGATGACTAGAATGTTCTTATTCCAAATCCCTTTATGGTTTGATGGGGTACGTCGTTAACGACGTAATGCTTGATATGATATGTTACTTCTATTTAATATTGGTTTCTTGATGTGGTTGTTATTTAAGTTATTATGCAAGTGAAGCTACTAATGTACTTGTTTTATATTCATATCGTCATGGTGTTTTTTTTGGATGCAATGTTTTCAAATCTGTGAGGTATTACTATCATATATTTCTATATGCTTGACTGTGGATGTTTTTTTTCCAAAAGGATTCTTGGGTTCTAGTACTTGTAGGACCGATTGTTTATTGAGCTTGTGTATAGTGGGTCTAATCCGACTTGGTGTAGTGTGAAAACACTATATAATGTAGTTTTATGGTGTTGTTGAGTTTGATTGACTGTTGGGTTGCAACCCAACTTATCAATGTAATATTTTCGTGGGTGCAATGCTTTGCGCCTCACCTTTTTTTGGCTAGTGTGGCTACTTGCTAACTTGATCTTAGTATAACATTGGTTTGTCTCTATAGAGCAAAGGCAACGTTGTAATGTCTATGAAATCTTGAGACTGGTAGAACTCAAGTGAATTTGTAAGATGACGTAGATTGATAAGTCCAACCATGTTTACCTGATGGGTTTTCTTATTATGTGCAACCTTATTTTTAAAAATAAATAGGGTGGTTTCAAGTGGATTTTATGTTGTGCATGTTTTCCTTCTATGGCTTGTTTCAATAGCCATAAAGGCTATGCATAATTTTTAGTTGTTGCACGCTAGTCATGTGGACGATATTGACAATCCGTTTTATATTTTTTTTATTTGCCAACGTTGTATGGTTGTTTGATTTTTTTTATGATCAGTTTCTCTATGCATGCTTGTTGAATCATTATTTAGACCGCTTTATCTTCAACGAAGTCAATGCTTAACTGGGAGTTGCTTATGTTTGTTAGTCATCTATCTCTTTAATGATGGGGTTGTTGCATCAGATTGAGATTTTTTTTATATGAATGATGGTTTGATAGATCATGTATGTCTACTACTTTGAATGGATCCTGTGATATCACGAGGTACAAACTGTTCAAGTGCAGTAATAGTAGGTTTTGTTGTATGTGAGGTTAATCAAGGTAGTTTGGTTATGTGGATTGTCTTATTGAAGTCCAATTACTACTGTTGAGCACAGTATCGTGTTATTATTTTAGTATTGAAAGTAATATTTATGAAGCTTTTGCATGAGTCTGTGTCAAGAAGTATATTAGTTTTCTTGTTGTTATCCCTCCATTGCTTTATGAGTATTGTAAATTTTATCTCTTTTGAGAGGAGAAAAAGACGTTATATGATGTGAGCATCCATTTGCTTCACGTCAACAGAATAGTTGTGGAGAGCTCTAGTAGTGGGATTCTAGTGTAATAACAACCATGTTTTATAGTGCTAGAGACGGGTATGCCAGTTGTTTCATACATTGTCGATACATGGATGTTTGACCTTAGTGGCATTAACAAACGAGGTTGTTGAATCCGTTGATTGTTGTGCTTAGTGTTCTAACCTATTAGGTAAAGTGTTGTTTAAAGGCTTTGGGGAGTTGCATCCCCATTTGGTAGTGGAAAATCCTAGTGTTGATTGCATCTGCCAATGCCTTGGGTTTTATTTTATATTGTTTTTTTTGGGTAAGGTGTTGTTTGGTTTTGGGAGTCATCTTAACTTAGTTGGAGGCTGAATCAGGCTTCACTTATCTAGAATGTTTTGTAGTAGGTTTCTTCATCTTTGCATAGGATGCTTAATCACCCAGTTTGGTCTAAACATTTGAGAGTTATGGGTTTCCTGTAGCAGCCTTAATTTTGTACGGAAATATAGACATTGAAGACGGTAAATTTTGGTCTTTGCTGGATTATGAAAGTTTTAGTAATTTCATGATCTTTCCAAAGAGTATTGGTTTGTAATTTTCATTGCATATAATTGGAGTTAGGCTACTCTAAAGTTGTTGCACCGTTGTGTCTGAACTTTAGGTGTCGTTAAAACCACCAATAAATCGACCGCGTTTTGATAGTTTCAGAGCCCAAATTTGGGAATTCTCTTTTGATGTAGCTGAGGTGCCCGATCTTTCGGCGAGTAGAGATAATTCCGATTTGGCGGAAGATGACCCTTGCGATCCGACTACGACGAGCAAGCCCGAGGCGCCAATGCAATCGCTGAACCAACTCCCTGTGGTTACCGACCTTGCTGATGCAAGATCGGCCTGATCACGAAGATCGTTTCCTGTGCGCAATCAAAGAACGAACAAGAAAAAGATGCGAGCAATCTAATCTATTACTCGAGGGTGGAGTTCTGAATACACGAAGACAGCGCAGATTTGCGCGTGTTTGAGAGTAGCTAAAGCTAACGTAAAACAAAACTCGAGAAATAAAGGAGGTGCAGCTCCTGGATAAATAGAGAGGGGGCGCAGCCCCTAGGGGCGGCCAACCCTTGGTCGTCCATTATGGGCCGCAGTTGGGCTGGTCGTCTATTCTTCTGGGCCTTCGTTCTTTAATAGCATGATGTAGTTCAATTCTCTTGCACGGGCCCGAGTCACTGGCCCAAGTGGAAGGGGTGGCGCCTGGACTGGGAAGATGGTGCCTGGGCTGGAGAAGGTGCTGCTGGTGTAGATGTGCTCGTGTTGGTGTTGATGTCCTCATCATCCTCCCCTTCTTGAACTGAAGTCGTCCTCGACGGCAACTCCTCGTCTTCTCCCGCATACGGTTTCAAATCTGCAACATTAAAACTAGTGGAAACACCAAACTCCGCAGGCAGGTCAAGGGTATAAGCATTATCATTAATCTTGGTTAGTATCTTAAAAGGACCAGCAGCACGAGACATCAATTTAGAACGACGCAAAGTAGGAAAACGATCCTTTCTCAAATGCAACCAAACCATATCACCAGGTTCAAAAGTAACTAGTTTTCGGCCTTTACTACCAGTAATCTGATATTTAGCATTAGCAGCAGCAATGTTTTGTTGAGTTTGTTCATGGAGATTAATCATTTGTTCAACATGTGCAAGAGCATCTATGTGTGGGGCGTCCGCAGCATCAAGCGAAAACAAAGCAATAGGCGCCCTAGGAATGTAACCATAAACAATTTGAAAAGGGCACATCTTTGTAGAAGAATGTGTTGCATGATTATAAGCAAACTCAACATGAGGCAAGCAATCCTCCCAACGTTTCAAATTTTTGTCTAAAACAGCCCTAAGCATGGTAGACAAAGTTCGATTAACTACCTCAGTTTGACCATCAGTCTGAGGGTGACAAGTGGTGCTAAACAGCAATTTAGTTCCCAATTTATTCCACAGAGATCTCCAAAAATGACTCAGAAACTTAGCATCACGATCCGAGACTATTGTATTGGGAATACCGTGCAAACGAATAATCTCTCTAAAAAACAATTCAGCAACATTGCTAGCATCATCAGTCTTATGACAAGGTATGAAATGAGCCATTTTGGAGAATCGATCAACAACCACAAAAATGCTATCCCTCCCCTTCTTAGTTCTAGGCAATCCCAAAACAAAATCCATCGAAATATCAATCCAAGGGGAAGTAGGAACAGGCAAAGGCATATACAAACCATGGTTGTTCAACCGTGACTTAGCTTTCTGACAAGTAGTGCAGCGTGCAACAAGGCGCTCAACATCAGCGCGCATCCGAGGCCAAAAGAAGTGGGCAGGCAACACCTCATGTGTCTTGTAGACGCCAAAGTGCCCCATGAGACCGCCTCCATGTGCTTCCTGTAACAACAAAAGACGAACCGAGCTAGCTGGAACACACAGCTTGTTAGCGCGAAACAGGAACCCATCCTGTATGTGAAATTTGCCCCATGGTTTCCCATTAATACAATGGCCGAAAGCATCTTTAAAATCAGCATCATCAACATATTGATCTTTCACAGTGTGCAAACCAAAGATTTTAAAATCTAACTGTGACAGCATGGTATAGCGACGAGACAAAGCATCAGCAATAACATTGTCCTTCCCGTTCTTGTGTTTAATAATGTAAGGAAAGGACTCAATGAATTCTACCCATTTAGCATGACGACAGTTCAGATTTGTTTGGGTACGAAAAGCCTCATGATCAGAATGGATTATAAACTCACGATGCCAAAGATAGTGATGCCATGTATGCAAAGTGCGCACTAAAGCGTAAAGCTCCTTATCATAAGTAGAATATTTCAGACTAGCACCGCTTAATTTTTCACTAAAATAAGCAACTGGTTTTCCTTCTTGTAACAAAACAGCACCTAGCCCAATACCGCTAGCATCGCATTCAAGCTGAAACACTTTATTAAAATCAGGCAATTGCAATAGGGGAGCTTGGGTTAACTTATCTTTCAAAGTGCTGAACGCTTCCTCCTGGGAATCACTCCAAGCAAATGGCACATCTTTCTTTGTAAGCTCATGTAGAGGCGCTGCAATGGAGCTAAAATCACGAACAAATCTGCGGTAGAAACCGGCAAGTCCAAGAAAGCTCCGAATTTGTGTGACCGTCGTCGGTGTAGGCCACTCCCGAATGGCAGCAATCTTGCTGCTATCCACCTCAATGCCCTGTGGAGTAACAACATAACCAAGAAACGAGACACGTCGTGTACAAAAGATGCATTTTTCCATGTTAGCAAATAACTGGGCAGCACGCAATGCATCAAAAACAGCACTTAAATGTTCCAAATGCTCTTTCTCAGATTTGCTGTAAATAAGAATATCATCAAAATAAACAACCACAAACAATCCTATGAAGGGCCTTAGAACTTCATTCATCACTCGCATAAAAGTGCTGGGAGCATTAGTCAATCCAAACGGCATAACCAACCATTCATATAAACCAAATTTCGTTTTAAAAGCCGTTTTCCATTTATCACCCAGTTTCATTCTAATCTGGTGGTAACCACTACGCAAATCAATCTTAGTGAAAATAATGGCACCACTAAGCTCATCTAGCATATCATCAAGGCGTGGTATAGGATATCGATAACGAATAGTGATGTTATTAATAGCACGACAGTCTACACACATACGCCATGACCCATCTTTCTTGGGAACAAGTAACACAGGAACAGAGCAAGGGCTAAGAGACTCATGAATGTATCCCTTGTCAAGCAACGCCTGTACCTGGCGCTGAATCTCCTTCGTCTCATCTGGATTTGTACGGTACGGTGCGCGGTTCGGAAGCTGTGCGCCGGGAATGAGGTCGATCTGGTGCTCAATGCCACAAAGTGGTGGAAGACCCGGTGGTAAGTCTTTGGGAAAGACATCAGCGTACTCCTGCAAAAGGTTAGCAACCATAGGGGGAATAGCCAAAGATGGTGCATCATCAAGTGAAATGAGGACACTAGAGCATATAAGTGCATAGCATGGCAAATGAGCACCGTGTAGATCATCAAAATCAGCACGTGTAGCAAGTAAAACAGGAGCCTTCAACTTGATTTCAGAAGGAACAGAGGGCGATGGATCAAGTTGTTTAGCAGTTATAGCAGCTCGGGCAAGATCATCTTTAACAATTTGTTCAGGTGTCATTGGATGTATAATTATTTTCTGACCCTTAAAAATGAAAGAATAATGATTCGAACGACCATGATGCAAGCTATCAGTATCATATTGCCAAGGTCGACCAAGTAACAAAGAGCATGCTTCCATGGGAATAACATCACAATCAACAAAATCAAAATAAGCACCCATGGAGAAAGGAACGCGCACGGAACGTGTGATTTTTATTTTACCACCATCATTAAGCCATTGAATGTGATACGGGTTTGGATGCTTACGAGTGGGTAATGATAACTTTTCGACCAGCATGGTACTCGCCAAATTGTTGCAACTGCCGCTGTCGATAATGATGCAAATTGATCGCTCCTGCACAACACCCTTTGTATGGAATAGAGTGTGTCGCTGATTCTTCTCGGGCAAAGCGACCTGTGTACTGAGAACACGCTGCACAACAAGACTTTCATACCTATCAGCGTCGCCCGGGTTGACATGTACCTCCGCCTTAGCTGCATGGTCAGTGGCAAGTAGTGCATGTTCAATTTCTTCAGAATCACTAGCGGAAGAGTACTCACCATCGTCACGAATGAGCAAAGTGCGCTTGTTTGGGCAGTCCCGAATCACATGGCCAAATCCTCTACAGCGATGACACTGAATATCCCGTGTACGACCTGTGGGTGGGGCAGTGCTGGCTGGTTTGGTCGTCTTCTCGCGTGGAGTAGTGGTGGACGTGGATGGCGCAGGGGGAACTGGTGCTGAGGTGGATGTCGAGCTTCGTCCTGCAAAAGGGTTAGAATATGGCTTCGAGCGGTGTCCCTGCACTTCACGTTCAGCTTTGCAAGCATATTCAAATAAAGTAGTCATATCATAATATTCCTTATAATCAAGTATATCTTGGATTTCGCGGTTTAAACCACCACGAAAACGTGCCATAGCAGCGTCGTTGTCCTCTAATATCCCACAACGAATCATACCTTTTTGTAACTCCTGGAAATAGTCCTCAACAGATTGAGAACCTTGCTGAAAACGCTGCATTTTATTAAGCAAATCACGAGCATAATACGAAGGCACAAATCGATGTCGCATCGCAGCTTTCAACTGATCCCAAGTGGTTGGAATGGTAGTGGGATGTTTTATTTTAAACTCACGCCACCAAATTAAAGCAAAATCAGTAAATTCACTAATAGCAGCTTTAACCTGGGAATGTGCAGCAATATCATGGCATGAAAATTTTTGTTCAACCTCTAACTCCCAATCAAGATATGCAGCAGGATCATATTTGCCATTAAAAGGTGGAACTTTAAATTTAATCTTAGAAAATAAGTCATTCGGGGGATGACGAACCACACGGCGTGCACGACCACGGCGATCTCCATCTTCCCACTCAGTGTCACCGCCGTAGTCCTGCTCCATCTTTGTGGTCAACGCATCAAGGCGTGCCAGGATGGTGTCGAGTGTGGTGCGAGTCGCCGTTTGAGCAAGGTCAAGCTGGTTGAAACGCTCGGTCGTCGAAGTGACCGTTGAATCAAGCCGTTCATGCATCGTCCTAATGTCATCAGCAAGTCCATCAACTTATCCCCTTACTTCCAGCAACTGGGCATCCACCGTGTCGTGTGCTCCTGCCATAGTTAGCAAAAACACCAAAACACCAAAAGAAGAAGAAAAAAACAACGACAAAAAAACAGGGGTGTACTGCTCACAAGGCGCTCACACTAGTGCTGTTATCAAATTCTTATCCGTTCTTACCAAGCCACAGTGGTGAACTGCAACCAACAGGTGGAACCGGTGAAAGATTGGATGAGCGATTGCCTGGAGAAACAGAAGCCTGCTCGTCGTAGAAATATGTGGAGTTCTGGGTAGGCTGCACTCAAGTCAATGATTAGCACAATCAAACAATAATGCAAAGTTGAATTATAGTGCAGAACACGAAACTATATTGCTGGCCACAAGTGCAAAAGACGGATGGAACTAGCAGAATGGCAGTACCGTAAATATTGTACTAGCGAGGCCACTAGTAGGAATCACAAGTGATTTTTGTTTTTCTTTTTTGTATGATTTTTTTGATATTTTTCTCAGCACAAGAAGCAACAAAATAGGAGCTAGACGATGTTTCACCTAAAACAGAGATCAAATGTGGTCTACAGAAAATCAGGAAGTTCTCTGAAAAGCGTGCGAGAACTTTGACGGATTTTTTTCTTTATTTTCATGAATTTTTTTGACAAATTTGTCGAAACCCAAACAGACCGAAGGTGAGTTTGGCCGGCCTCAGAATGGTGTCAACTAGCTCCTGTAAAAATTTCAGATTTTTTGGACACCCGAGCGAAAAGTTATGCCCGGTTTAAGGAAGGTACCTCAAGTTATGTTTTCAAACGACCGGGATGAAACAACCGTATCCTTTCTGCTTCGTTGTTTTTTGTTTCTGTTTTTTTTTGACGTAACCGAAGGAGAAAAACAAGGAAACGATGTTGACTCGGTTTGTTTTTTTTCTGTTTTTTTTTTCGTAACCGAAGGAGAAAAACAAGGAAACGGCCGTTGACTCGGTTTGTTTTTTCTGTTTTTTTTTGACGTAACCGAAGGAGAAAAATAAGGAAACGATGTTGACTCGGTTTGTGGCGTGATCAAAGGGGAGATGGTGGTGGCGCTAGGGTTTGAATGGTGGAAGAACACAATGCAACCAGCAACAAATGACGCGAAAGCACACAAATTCAACAATGCAGATTATTGAAAGAAAGTGCGAGGCTCAAAAGGGTGTTGGGATAAGGTCTAACCTGAATTTTTATGTGGTTTTGTGGACTGTAGGAAAAAAAACACTCGATAAACTCACCGATCAACCTGGAAATCTGATACCAATTGATGTAGCTGAGGTGCCCGATCTTTCGGCGAGTAGAGATAATTCCGATTTGGCGGAAGATGACCCTTGCGATCCGACTATGACGAGCAAGCCCGAGGCGCCAATGCAATCGCTGAACCAACTCCCTGTGGTTACCGACCTTGCTGATGCGAGATCGGCCTGATCACGAAGATTGTTTCCTGTGCGCAATCGAAGAACGAACAAGAAAAAGATGCGAGCAATCTAATCTATTACTCGAGGGTGGAGTTCTGAATACACGAAGACAGCGCAGATTTGCGCGTGTTCGAGAGTAGCTAAAGCTAACGTAAAACAAAACTCGAGAAATAAAGGAGGCGCAGCTCCTGGATAAATAGAGAGGGGGCGCAGCCCCTAGGGGCGGCCAACCCTAGGTCGTCCATTATGGGCCGCAGTTGGGCTGGTCGTCTATTCTTCCGGGCCTTCGTTCTTTAATAGCATGATGTAGTTCAATTCTCTTGCACGGGCCCGAGTCACTGGCCCAAGTGGAAGGGGTGGCGCCTGGACTGGGGAAGATGGTGCCTGGGCTGGAGAAGGTGCTGCTGGTGTAGATGTGCTCGTGTTGGTGTTGATGTCCTCATCATCTTTAACCAAAACTTTTAGTTTTTCTCAGTGTATTTTAATGGGTATTTACTTGTAATTGTCTGTTAAATAGATTGGGTGACGTGGTTGTCCGGATATAAGTCGAATCTCCGATGTGCAGTATCTCAGGCTGAGTTTAGCTGTAGGTCATGCAGATTTGAGGGCTATAAAGATAAATTTGGGTGCAAGTTTATTGCAAAAGTCGTGGACAATTTCCAAACTTTTCCAACGCGTGATCGTTGTAGTTTTAAGTTGAGTATAGCAGGAGTTATAGGATTTTGAATTTTAGTTGTCCATTGTTTCTATCATATTAGTTTTGCAACAAAGCAGTTTGCATTGTTTTATCGGTTTGGAAACCAATTCTGAGACACTCATTGTAATAAAAGTTTTAGGTAATGTTATAATCTTTCCAATGAGTTCATATTTGCAAAATTTTGTTAGATGCAGAGAGTTATGAGGTTTTAGATTTATGGGTCATGCTCCGTCAGGTTCTGGTGGCAGATCTTGTATGTCGCCTTACAAGTCAAATTAAAAATGGGAGATAAAATAAAACCTTGTTTATCCTTTGAATACGAAAGTTGTACATCATGAAGTTTAGATGATTTTACAATATTTCTTTGTTATCATTGCTTTTATAGTGAAAGAGGTAGAAACAGAATGAACATTTGTGTTGTTGATTGTCAATTTTCTATTTAGGGATATTTCCATGGAAGTTTGGGTTATAGTGAGCTCTTTCGCAATCCATGTTAATTACGTTGTATGGTGGGAGGGAATAGACGTAGTGGTTGTGATAGTTATCTTGTTTATGTATATGCGGAGCGTGGGCTGAAACACAGAGATAGCGAGGGACATTTGAATAGGCCAGTACGTATTGTTGTGAAGCCATGTTTTCTAGTCTTGGCGTGATTGTGTAAGTATGAAATAGTTACGTCGTGTGAAGTCTAGGTTGAGATGGAGATTGTGTGAGTTATTGGATGGATATATATGCATAGTATAATTAAAAAAAGAGAGTTCTTCGATGGGATGATATAATGTATAGAATGTGCTTGGATGGATATATGGGCAGGCATAGTTTGGTTAAATCGATTCTTGCTTGCATGATGTGAGATCAGGCTTAAAATGATTTAAAAAGTTAGCATATTGCTTCTATCCTTATGTTGGATCTAAGTGTCTCGTAATGAAGAACCTAAAGTTATTAGTCCTTTGATGAACGCTTAATCTTAGAAGAGTATAGAACCTGAATAAATCTATTGCTTGTTGTTTGGGACTGTAGGACCAGTTTTGGTTATGCAGCTAGTTCAATGAATTAAACCATGTTTTCTGTAGAGGTGTTGTATATAAAAGTTGTAGCAAACATCTTCATCTTACTTGTGTAAACATTTCATGACCATAGGTCTAGAAGCTTGGGAGTTATGATTTTCTCAAGTCTAGTCTTGGAATCTGTCCAGATTCTGTACAGATTTCGAAACTGACCTTGTTTGTCTAAGTTAAACTTCGAATCAGTTCTTATAAATTATAAAGAAGTGGTAGTACTTTCCTTAAGCTTTCCAACAAATTTTGGATCACCCTTTTTGGTGACCTATAAGTTAAGCTACAGTTGTTTTAAGTGGAATCTTTGAATCTATCCAAATTTGGACAGCAAAGTCTTTCTTATGTCTTTTGATCTTGATATGCATTGAATTAACCTAATATGTTTATAAATGAAATATAGACAATTTTACTAGCTTCCTAAAAAGTCTAGGAGCGTCTCAATTGGATGACTGAGACTCCAATTATGGTTTTTTGAAGTGAGTAGTTGAATTCTGTCCAAGTCTGGACAAAATTTATGTTTTGCATTGTTTGGCCTTTCTAAGTGTCAAATCTTGTGGTGATGATAATACCAAGGGTATAGTGGACTTTGTAAGCTTTCCATAAAGTCCTAGTTTACTACTTTTGGATGCATATTTTGTGAGTTATGAGCAAAACAATTAACTGTTGTGCTGCTGTCTAGAAATATGCAAGCATTAAATTGGTCTTTTGAAGTTACTCTTGTTTGAATAGGTTTGGTTTAGGCTATAGGAGCACCGTATGTATTGCATTAATATATATATTCATTGAAGTACTTGCATGTGTCAAGGTTGATTTGGTGTCAGGAAAGCTTTGTCCGAGGTATATAGGATCATCTACTATCTTAGCCCGAGTTGGCAGCTTGGCTTAGCACATGCAATTGTCGGAGTCTATGATCAGTGTACACCATGTATTCCATGTCTCTGTGTTGAGAAAGTATTTGCAGAATCCAGATCAATAAATCGAGCTAGAGTCGATTCCCATGTAGCAAGACCTGACTCTAGAGTGTCGTCTGCTGCATATCCTAGAATCCTTGGAGCTCGAGGAGCTGATGCGGCAGAAGTACCCCGAACTTTTCGTTATGGGGTAAGTTTTTGTCATCGCTGATCTTTCCTTTGGTCGTTCTGATAGAAGCGTCAGAATTCGAGGTCGAATTCTTTTCAAGGGGGGTAGAGTGTGATACCCAGTTTGCAAAGAAGAGAAGTTGGAGTTTATTCTTTCCTTGTTTCTTTTTTCCTTCTTTCTTTCGGGTGGTACGCTTTTGGGGTTGGGAATTTTTGGGGAAGCATTCACCAGTAAAATAGTAGAATTTTGGTTAGACTCATGCGCTAGGGGGGGGGGTCGGGGGTTGACGTGTGAACGAGTTGGGCCGTGGTTCTTGATCCGGCCCACTAGTTCCCCAAACCCTAGCCGCCCCTCCCTTAATCCCTTGGGATTTTTTTCAGCCACCCCCTCCCCTTTTCTCTTGTGCAGCCGCCCCCCTCTCTCTAGGTTTGGAGGACGCCCCTCTCACTCCTCCACCCATTTGCAGCCGCCACCCCACCTCCCCCATCAAACCCTAGCCGCCCCCTCCTCAAGCCCTTCTCTCCAAGGTGCCATTCCTTTCCCGCTCGGATCTACGTCGCGTTGGAGCATGTCTCCAATTGGATTTTGGTGGAGGGAAGAAGAAGGGAGGAAAGGGGGAGGATTCAAGGTGATTTTGAGATTGTATATTGTTTAATTGTGTTGTAATCCAATTGATTATATGTTTACCTATCCGAATCGGTAGAGGTGCTGTCCTGAAATTTTGTGGGTGGGCAAACAGCAGTAGTTCTTGGGATTTCTGGGAATTTTTTGTGGGTAATTAGTGGGGATCAGTGGGTGAATCATGTAGAGCTTTGTCCAACGGGTACTTATGCGCTCAATTCAGAGTTATAATTTAGGAGATATCGTTGTTTGAATCCGGTTATGTTGCTGTCCAAAAAAACAGATTTTTAGGTGGGTGAACAGCAGTAGTATTAGTAGTTTCTGGGCATTTTTCGTGGGTAATTAGTGTTAACCAGTATGATAATAATGTAGGACTTTGTCTTATCTTTCCAATGAGTACTTATGCGCTTGATTTGGAATTATATTTTAAAAGATATCGCTGTTTGAATCCGGGTATGTCGCTGTCCAAAAGACAAAAAAACAGATTACAGGGTTCATCTTGTGGACTGTTTTGGGCTAATTAGATGTTGGAATTTAATTATAAATTGTGTACAAAACTTGTGGGGAATTTTATGTAGATGCCTCTATAGTTTTTGTTTGTTACCACTGCTGTCATAATTTTAAAGTTATGAAATTATTAAGCAGCCCCGCTGCAGTTTGGTGGGTGTGGGGAGAGATGTAACCCGCGGCGGGGTTTGAGTTTGTGCGTAGGTGCGGCGTCGCTTATGATCCTGATTATGTGAAATTGGTGCACTAAGTTGTGTGTCAAAAACAGGTGGTGGACTTCCGGATCGTACTTAGGGATTTGCCCGAACTTCCGGTAAAGGCAAGTAAATACAGTGGTGGTTGCTACCGTTTGGTTTGCATCCTATTCCCTGTCATTGAGTATGCATAAGTTTTAATTATGTTAATCATGGAATTCTATGATGAAGTTTATTTGTTTGGAAGTATTAATTCTCAATTGTCTAATATTGTGGATGATCAAAATTTGTTAATGATATATGTGGTTGATTCCCATCTTGGATGAACTTGAAGTATCTTTTTGAATCACGTTATATGAAGTGTTGTAGGCATGACATGCACATCGCATCATCTATCTTGCATTTTGAAGTTATGTCGTGATCTTATGGTCCGACCGTACCGGTACATTTTTAGCATCGTACGTTGCCCGAGGAGGGGTACGATGCGGCTTCATATCCTTAGAGGTATGAAGGCAGAAGTCATTCTTGCATTTGCAGACATTTG
Organism: Zea luxurians; assembly: GCA_029449295.1. Lineage (NCBI taxonomy): Eukaryota > Viridiplantae > Streptophyta > Magnoliopsida > Poales > Poaceae > Zea > Zea luxurians. Next base: position 1,006,793 of record JAOPSE010000005.1, on the reverse strand, counting down.
CACTCATGAGGTATATATATGAAGTGTGACATTACTATGTTACTATTGTGGTTTCTACCTGCGAGGTGTGGTGACTAGGTGTGTTGTACGTTGTATACGTGTTGCACCTTCGTAATTAGAAGGTTGTGGAATCAAGTGGTGGTAAAACAATGTTCTTATGTGGTTAAACAGTTTGATATTATTTTACTTGCTGAGATGTGTCATCTCACTCTTGCATTACTCAATGCAGGTACTTGATACATGTTGGGAATGAGGGGAGTAGCAGCACATCCACTTTCACTCTCACAATAGCGCTGCCGAGGTGCAGCCATGATTTAATTAGAAATTTATTGTCAAAGGAAGTTTGTTTTTTAACTAGTCGTGCGCACTAGTTAATTCAGTTCATGTCGTATGTTTAACTTCTCTTTGCTAGCCGATTAATAGTACTTAGTATGTTTTTGTCATGATATATGTTTATACACTGTTGCCCCCTCGTTTATGCAATTTTGCAAAGGGGATGCTGCCAAAATTTTATATATAGATGGCAGAAGTGTTGTTTAGTAGCATTCCGGGGTGTTTGTGGACCCTCTGGGTGTTACATTCTCTCCCTCGCCGCCGGAGCTCACTGCCGTCGTCGTTGTGGACCGAAGCTGGAGCTCGCCGTGGTGCCTCGTCGGAGTTTGTGCCCACCGTCCAAGCAGCACGACGATCGCACTAGTTCCCTTGACCGTCGAACCCTCCCTACTCGTCGACGTTCATCCCTGCACGTGATTAACCCAAGGTAGAAGTGATGAGGAGGACATCACTGCCATCAATACACCACACCAGCGACCCCCTTCACCATTTAATCATGGACCAGTGAAACGAGTCCGTGCAGTAAATTTAATTGTCAGGTGAACTCGTTCCTTATTGTTGAAGCTGATCGTTCCTTAAATGAGGTACTAATACCTTGTGATTACTTTATTATGCTAAGGTGTTTGGGAGGTGAACCATCTAGAATTTGAGAAGGCAACAAGGCAATAAAATCTGCTCCACTTGAGGGGATTTCGAAACTACAACAAGTGCAAGTTTAAGAGGGCATGTTTAATGCAAATAAGAACTTGTTGGAAAGGTCTCTTTGTCTACTTTCTAGTAGATCAAGAGTCAAGGAGAGAACGCATCCAAGGCGTCCAGGAACGGCCGAGACAACTTCATGACTCCACCAGCCTGAGTGATTTCGTAACTGCATGCACTAAATTAAATGGAGCATATCTTTCAACTCCCAAGGTTGTTTAAAGCAAATAAGCACTTGTTGGACCTCTCTTCGTCTACTTTCTAGTGGATCAAGAATCAACGAGAGATCAGACACTAAGCGTCCAGAAACTGCCGAGTGAACCCCTGCTCTACCCAAGTCAATTTCGTAACTGCAGCATGCACCAAATTAAATGGAGCATAACTTTCCACTCCCAAGGTTGTTTAGTGCAAATAACTACTTGTTGGAAAGCTCTCTTCGTCTACTTTCAGATGCATCAAGAATCAATGACAGAAACCAAACGAGGCGTCCAGAAACTGCCGAGAGAGTTTCGTTCTCCATTAGAACTCCTTTCTATTCCTCTATTTAAGCAACTAGCAGCCACCAAAGAACTTGGGTTTTTGTTTGATGTAAGTTTAGCCTTTTCTACTTCCTTGTAAACGCGTGTGTCGGCTAGACCACCCGGATACTTGAAACAGAACCCCAACTCTATCAGATCCGTGAGCGTCTGCTTTTTATCTTGTTCTTGCTTGTTCTAGATTGCTTGCAGGTTCAAGGCTGTTCTTGGCACGGCAAGAGCGGCAACAACAGGAGCCGGTGTAACTATCGCTAAGGCGCAGCACCCTTGTGGTTGTTGTAGTCGGATAGCACAACGTCGACCTCCACCCCAAATCGTAGTTATCAGGAGACGGTGTACCTATCGCTCAAGGCACCACACCATCTTGGTTGTGGTAGTCGGGCAGCCAACGTCGTTCTCCAACAAGTTTTCCACCTCCATCATCTCTCATCGAAAGATCGGGCACCCTTCTACCCATTGGGTTTATCAAGTGGTATCAAATTTCAGGTTGCTCGGTGAGAGATCTCAATCTTCCTTGTTTTATTTACCTACAGTCCACTTTTGCCCAAAGATATATTTAGAGCAGAAATTCACCTAAAACAGTTTGAGCCTTTGCTTTACTACTTAGTTTTCGACTTGTTGAATTCACGGTTGCTGCATTTGGGTCGAGTTGCTGGTCTAAAGTTTTCTTACTGCTAGAGTTTTGAGTTCGCGCCACCTTGTTTTCAATCACCTGTTTAGACCTCTTGCTGCAATTCAACCAAAAAAGAAGAGAAAGCAAAAGGCGAGTGCATAAAAAAAGCCGCACTAATCAGCAAAACAAAAAAAAGACACGTGCAAAAGAGAGAGAGAGAGAGAGAGAGAGAGAAAAACTAGTTATGAATTTTGGTAGATAAAATTTGTAAGTGCGACAAAACAAAAGGCAGTTTGTGTGCCTTCTTTTTATAGTTTCAGAAATCCGATTGCTGTTCTGAGCTTTTGGTGATACTATTTGTGTAACGGCTCGCGTCTCTATTACGGTTTGGACTAGGACCAGCACAACACCATTGTAGAACGTTTATTCAACTTGTTGTGGCTAACGTGGTACTAGCTATTCCTTGGAACTATTGAAATTGCAGCTACCTATAAATCCACAAAATTTTCTACAACACCACCAGGTTGTGCTAGCTGCCACCGTTGTTGTTGTTCTTGCTGTTTGCCAGCACCTCCTGTATTGCGTGGTGAGAATTTGTAAGAACTTGCTTAACCAGTTTGAGAATTAGAGATTACAACAATGATTCCTAGTAGTTTATAGGAGCAAAGATATTTTTATTGTTTTCTTGTCTTTACTAAACATGGCAGGTGATATGAAGATTTTTGAGCCAACCGAACATTATATTCAAGGCATCATTCGACACTTGCCTTCATATAACGGTAAATTCGATCCTCATGCATACATTGATTGGGAGCTAAAGGTAGATAAGGAATTTGATAAGCATGATCTATCTCAAAAACAAAAGATTTATATTGCCTCTAATTTGTTAACTGAGCATGCATTGATGGAATGGAAATACATTTGTAGGCACAACAAAGTTCCACAATCTTGGGAAGACTTCAAACTTCATTTTAGAGATGCATTCATTCCTGCATACTATGCTGATCATTTGCTTTCTAAATTAGACACCTTAAAGCAGGGTGCTAGGACTATGAAAGATTATTATTATGATTTTAAAATTTGTACCATGTTTGCTCGTTTAGATGAATGCATGGAAGATGTAATGACTAGGTTCATGAAAGGACTCAATTCTAAAATTCAGACTATAGTCATGCATGAAGCATACAAACACATTTCTCACTTGTTTTTGCTTGCATGTAAAGATGAAAATGAGATTCTATTATACAATTACATAAGCACTGAACATGTGAGCCATAGTTCCTCTTTTGCAAGAACACAAAATAATGAAACCAGCTGTTGTTTATCCATCATCACAAGAAGAATTGATTGCTGACACTTGTGATAGTGAAGATTTGTGGGATAATGATTCACATGTACTAAGGCAACAACTAGTAAATGAAGATGTTACATCTGTTATTGAACCAAACATTTTGGCTAAGAAGGAACATATAATTTGTATTGCAAACGAAACTGAAGAAATAAATTTGCTCTCTTCTTTAAATACTTGGGGCTATATTGAGTTTGATGATCTTTTTGAGCTCAGGTAATTTGGAAAATATTTTATTTGCTAGATCAACTATACCTTGTCCTTCTCATGTTATATTTTATATTGCTGGCAAGTACAACAACATAGGACAATTTCTTGTGCATAGAATTTCTATTTCATCAAGATATGTTGTTTCTTCACTTTGTGCAAATAAGATATTGGTATGTTCTCAAGAAGAAAATAATCTCTTGTTTCCATGTACTTTAGTAGAAGTTTCAGGTTTATATTTGAAAGACATTAATAAAAGCTTAGTCATCAACATCAATCATGATGCAAAACCGAGGACGGTTTGCTGTCAAGAAGGGGGGAATGATGAGAAGATAACCCGCACAGATATGACCATGTTAATGGCTCCTGCTACAAAGACGACATTTAGGAACAAAGAAGTTGATTGGGGACCAAGTAATGATATTTCCAACATTTCCAACAAAGCAAGCACATCATCAAATTTAAAGATATACTTGGGTGAGGAGCATACACTAGAGTCGAGGACGACTCTATTACAAGAAGGGGAGGATGATGAGGACATCACTGCCATCAATACACCACACCAGCGACCCCTTCACCATTTAATCATGGACGAGTGAAACGAGTCCGTGCAGTAAATTTAATTATCAGGTGAACTCGTTCCTTGTTGTTGAAGCTAATCATTCCTTAAATGAGGTACTAATACCTTGTGATTACTTTATTATGCTAAGGTGTTTGGGAGGTGAACCATCTAGAATTTGAGAAGGCAACAAGGCAATAAAAGCTGCTCCACTTGAGGGGATTTCGAAACTACAACAAGTGCAAGTTTAAGAGGGCATATCTTTCAGCCCCCAAGGTTGTTTAATGCAAATAAGAACTTGTTGGAAAAGTCTCTTTGTCTACTTTCTAGTAGATCAAGAGTCAAGGAGAGAACGCATCCAAGGCGTCCAGGAACGGCCGAGACAACTTCATGACTCCACCAGCCCGAGTGATTTCGTAACTGCAAGCACTAAATTAAATGGAGCATATCTTTCAACTCCCAAGGTTGTTTAAAGCAAATAAGCACTTGTTGGAAAGGTCTCTTCGTCTACTTTCTAGTGGATCAAGAATCAACGAGAGATCAAACACTAAGCGTCCAGAAACTGCCGAGTGAACTCCTGCTCTACCCAAGTCAATTTCGTAACTGCAGCATGCACCAAATTAAATGGAGCATAACTTTCCACTCCCAAGGTTGTTTAGTGCAAATAACTACTTGTTGAAAAGCTCTCTTCGTCTACTTTCAGGTGCATCAAGAATCAATGACAGAAACCAAACGAGGCGTCCAGAACCTGCCGAGAGAGTTTCGTTCTCCATTAGAACTCCTTTCTATTTCTCTATTTAAGCAACTAGCAGCCACCAAATAACTTGGGTTTTTGTTTGATGTAAGTTTAGCCTTTGCTACTTCCTTGTAAACGCGTGTGTCGGCTAGACCACCCGAATACTTGAAACAGAACCCCAACTCTATCAGATCCGTGAGCGTCTGCTTTTTATCTTGTTCTTGCTTGTTCTCGATTGCTTGCAGGTTCAAGGCTGTTCTTGGCACGGCAAGAGCGGCAACAACAAGAGCCGGTGTAACTATCGCTAAGGCGCAGCACCCTTGTGGTTGTTGTAGTCGGATAGCACAACGTCGACCTCCACCCCAAATCGTAGTTATCAGGAGACGGTGTACCTGTCGCTCAAGGCGCCACACCATCTTGGTTGTGGTAGTCGGGCAGCCAACGTCGTTCTCCAACAAGTTTTCCACCTCCATCATCTCTCATCGAAAGATCGGGCACCCTTCTACCCGTTGGGTTTATCATGAAGACAACCCCCAAAGTGTTAATTTATTTTCTAATTCATGTTTTGAATTAATGGATCTTGTGAATTATTGTTGTAATATTGATGCGATTCGGCGATTAACGTGTATGATTTTAGATTGCGATGTATAGGTGTAGACAAAATCGAACCCCGTGACACTACTTTGAATATGCATATGATTTTATAATTATAAAAATGATCACGGTCACTATTCACTACTTCAGTGATTTTCATACTAGAAATGTTTATAATTAATTTCGCTTTAGTGTGTAGAGCGATAATTGGTTAGTATTGATATAAGTATAATTTTAGTGTTATGAAAATATATATTTTACTATTCATGATAAATGTATTCATAAGTATAGTACTTAATTACTTAGAATTAGTAAGATATTTATTTATATCATAATAACCATGAATATGTTATTAAAGTTCAATTTAGTAATTTACAAGTAATTCTTAGTATATTAATATCAGAAGAATTATAAATAAATAATTTTTAGTATACGTATAAATTATATTTAGAAAAGAAAGGAAAGAATTTATAATAATGTTAAAATGACTTAATTAAGCGCTTATACTTTCCTAATAAAGAAAATAATAGTATGTTGATAAACATAGGTTTCTTACTAAAGAATTAGATAACTTGTTTCTCATTTAAAATGACATTTTTAATAGATATCATATTTAACAAGGTTTGTTATAGATGTTTAAGTATAGCTGTGTTAAATAGAAACTTAAAAGAATATGTTGACCATATGTTTCTTATAAAAATAGAAGATAAATATATGTCCAATTAATAGATTATTTATATTTTCTTAATTAAAAGATAATAAGAGTCATTGCTTTTATAAACTAAAATGATAGTTTATACTTTTTCCTTTCAAATGATTTAGGTCATATGTTCCTAAATTGAAACTAAATATAATCAATAGATTATTTATATTTTCTCACAATTTAATAATTAGACTTACATTTCAATTTGTCCATAACTAGTAATGTATGCGTGATTAATCCGTTCATCACATTGAATCCATATTATTTATATATATCATTTAGTGGTCCCTAAAGGATAAAATAAAGAAAATTAGTGTTCATGTCCTTTTTTATAATTAAAATGTTAGTTTACATATTTGTTTTGTATATAGCTTTCTTAACAAAGAATATAGGACATGTACTTTCTAATAAAAATAAAATATAGTTGTTTGTTCATTGTCTCTTACATAAAAGTTCATTTAAGGTATATATCATAACTTTCCATAAATAGGTGTTTAATAATAATAATCTTTCCACATAAAACCTATTTAGACTGATATCTTAATTGTGATTGGTTAACAATAATTATAATATGTTCCATGACGCTTCTAAAATTAATAATGTATTTCATAACGCATTAATCTTAGATATATAACATATATCTTCTCTAAAAGGTTAAAAAGGTTTAATATTGTTATAACATGTTTTATCATCTTATAAACCCTTTATCTTAGACGTATCGCATATGACGTTTTATAAAAGGTTAATTTAGTGAACCTAATATTTGTATATTTTAATTAAGATATTTATAAGCTCATATCTTGTTTTATAAAGTATAGATCACACATTTTTAAAAAGAATACCCTCTTATTATAACCATTACTTGCAACATTTTTGAAAAGCAAACGCTCGTTTCGTTAGGCTTTCTTTTAGCTTTAAGTATGGTAAATGTTGTATGTTATTGAGTGGTATTTGTTCTTCTTATTTGTTTGTGTGATATTCAGTGGTTGATCTAGTAGTTAAGAATCAAGATCTATTCCTATCCGTGGAAGAACCTCAAGTTTTCAATAAGCAAGGCAAGTGGACTTCTCCCTCTGCATACTCTTTTTGATCCAAAACAATACATTTAATAAAGTTTATTCTTCGATATATATATATATATATATATATATATATATATATATATATATATATGCATAATTTGATGGGTTACCTATTTAGATACCCCTAACCTTTCCAACCTTACTCCTTGTTTAACCTAGGATTATGATATAATCAAGTAGCTATGCTATTGCTACAACTTTAAATTTATGCAGTCACTCCTGTTTATGATATTAATGTTCAAAATGGTAACTTTACTTTATTGTTGTTAACCCGATGGTTAAACAAGATTATTGCATATTAATTGGAACATGGAGTAACCACCCAGGAAAACAGTGTTACCATGAGAACTATCATGGCTCTGGTCTTGGCTAAATAACTAGGGAAGTCTTATGTTGGGTGCTAGTCGTGGTCGACCGGAATGGGGGCATCTGGCAAGCGCTTATAGTTCCGGCTCAGGCAGATTGGATACGGGCATAGTTCCCAAAGCTTTACCCTGTAGTCTGGACTATAAGTTGGTTACGGTAGGTGTACCTTATGCAGTTGACCATTTCCATCATTTGCGTAATGAGGACTCTAGGGAGAAGCCTCGTAGTGAGACCCTAGCCATTCACCTCGGAAGTGAATACAGGTCTAGCTAACCCGGGCTAGAAGGGAATCGCGACTCATGGGTAAAGATGTGCCACCTCTGCAGAGTGTAAAAATTATATATTAGCCATGCTCACGGTTATGAGCAGCCTTGACTCGTCACATGATAATTAAACTTGAAGATAGAAATAAACCGAGATCCGATAATCTGCCAATGGTTTGCTTAAGTGGTTTCACTTAAGTGTTTTTGATATACTCTTATACCTTTGTTTAATGGGAATACTTGTGATTCACACTTATTAGTAAGACATGTGTTGCTAATAAAATGTTGACCAACTAAAATACTTACTGCACAACCTTAGCCTCACCTTGTTAAACTTGCATTAATTTTCCTCGCACTTGCTGAGCCCCGACCATAAGTGAGCTTACCCTTGCTTAAATTTTGATCAGAAGTTTGCAGATGAAGTTATGATGCTGAGCTCCATGGATGCTAGTCTAGTGATACCCCCGGTCATCTTCTTGTGGATGCATGTCCTTGTTTCGCTGTACTTTGATGAATAAAGGTTAAGACATTATGTTTGTTCGAAGTGTAATATGTTAATATAATCGTTATTTACGCTTTTATGCATTGTCCTTTTGATATATTACACTTGCGAAGTCAACATATATGTGGAAATAGATCCTGGCACACATATGCGATGCACCCGGCTCTGCCTTTGGAAACGAGTGTGACACTATAGCATAAACTAATCCCATTTAGAAATAGATTATTCTTTAAGTGTTGTCCATAATTACACAACCTAGTTCTATTTATTTTCCTGTGACCTAAAAGTTAGACCAGAGATAAATTCATGTGATACATGTTATTAGTCTCACAAAACTAAATACACTTTAATCCCTAGGGTTTTCCTTTTATTTATTTTATTAAATAAACAAATCTACACGTATACTAATCCATAGTTAACCATAAAATTGGAATGTATAGATTGTAAATGGAACTAATTTATTTAAACAGAGATTATTCCTATGAACATTTTGCGAAGCGGTATCCCGCGATTTGGGTCGTGCGATCAAGATCGGACGAGGGAGATCAGACCGGGGGGTGAATGGTTGTGGGCGGCGCCGCTCCTTCCCGCGACGGTGAAGTCGCCGGAGTTGGGGCGGGCATGTGCTAGGGTGGTTCCGTGGTCACCGGAGTTGGGCAGACAGGGGGAGAACGACTCCGCGAACTCGATGGCGGGGTTGTGGCCACGAGTCCGAGGTCAGAGGGGGGAAATGGCGGGGAAAAGGCCTCGGGCGGACCAGAGGAACTCCGGTGAGGGATTCTGGCCGCAGGGAGAGGGCTTGAGGCACGCTAAGGCCTAGGATAGTTTCAGCAGGGCGAAGGGAAACTCAAGGACCGACGCGGGGGCGCTAGGCCGGACTAAATTGGCCGGTCACCGCGCGGGCGCGTCGGACCGCCACGGCCGAACTCCGACGAAGCCGAAATTGGCCGATAATAAAGCGAAATTGGGGAAACTGAGCATGGGCACAAGTGTCTCACATTGGGGCAGAGCTCGGGGTGGCTTAGCGCGGTCTCCGGCGAGCTAGATGGTTGGGGAGGCGGGCGTGGGTCTCCGGCGAGGTCTGGCGGCTTGATTAGAGCGCGAGAGAGGGCGGGGCTGTGTGAATTGAGGCGGGGGAGTGAGTGTGGGTGCGAGTGAGGCTCAAAAAGGGAGCTAGGGCGTGTGGGCGGGCGTCGTGGCCGAGGATCCCGGTGACGTGCGCAAGTGCGCGCGCGCTGGTCCACGGTAGGCGCGGGGAGGGCGGAGCTGTTAGCGCAGGCCCACGGCATAGAGAGAGAGAGAGAGAACGGGCGCGCGAGGGGTAACGGCTCGGTGACTGGTGAACTAGGCCCGTGAGGCAGAGAGGGAAGAGGGGTGCGGGGGCGAAGGGAACCGGCGCCGACGGCTCGGCCCCACTGGGCAGTGAGCAGGAGAGAAAGGAGAGTGCGGGGCAGTCTGGTGCTGACATGCGGGGTCTGCCTGTCAGGAACGGCAGGCGCGCGGGCGCGGGCGCGGCTGGGCCTGGTGGGCTGGTTTGGGCTAGAATGACTTTTTCCTTTTTCCTGAATTTCCTAATTGCTTTTCCATTTCTTTTCTCTAGGGTTTTCAATCCAAATTCAATTCAAGTTTCAAATTCAAACTAATTCAAACATGTGTAACAATTCAAAGAATATTTAAGCTCAGCATGATGCAACATGTCATGACCCATAGTGTTTTGGCAAAAATAAATAATTAATCTCTGCTAACTTAAGCTAATTCTACTTAAAAGGAAAAAGGGAGAGAGAATCTAGAGAGAGATAGAACCTAGGGTGAGAGAGAGAAGAGTAACACATGAATTTGGGTGGTCATTAGAAAGAAATTTTATACCCCCAAATTCAGGGTGTTACAGCAGTGGTGGTCAGAGATGGGCTGGCCGCGTGCGCAGGCGATCGGGCTCGCCGGCGGGGCATGCTCTGGCCTGCTCACGGTGGTAGAGTCAAATTAAAGTGCTCGGGGAGCTTCAGGTGAGGTCAGCGATGATGTGGGTGCAAGGAATTGGAGAGTGGCTCACCGTGTCACCTGGTCTACGCGCGGTGGCGGTCGGCCAAATTCCGATGAGGTCGCGCTCGCTTCTCCGGTGAGGCAATGCCTCAGCTCATGCTTGGGAAAGCTTCACCGCCTCTCGGGGAAGCCATCCAGGGGTTACGGAGAGCGTCAGAGAGGTCTGAGCGATAGTCTCTAGATCCTTCTCGAGCTCTAGAAAAAGATAGAAACATTAAGCCATGACCAGAAAAAGTTAAAACAGATAAAAGGAGACTTCAGAAATTACCCCCATCCAGGCCCTAAGGGCTTGGCCCTCAGACCTCTCGACCTCCAATTCCCTCGTAAGGGAGTCGACGCGGAGGGAGGCCTCGGTGACCTGACGCCGAGACTCGTCTTGCTCTCCGGCCACCGCCGGAAGGTTTCCATTCAATAGCCAAACCTCCTCCTGCAGCGGGGCCACCCTTGCCCTCAAACGTCGCACCTCCTCCTCCAGCGGGGGCACCTTCCCTCGCTCAGTCGCAACATCATCTTTTAGCTCGGTGCATAGCGACAATAGGTCTGCCACCTCGGCACTCTTCAGCGCCAACTGTTCGTTAACATGATGCTTGGCCTGATGGCGTTGCAGGATGTCCCAAACATCGCATTCACAGTGAACAAAGAGCAACTTGGCCACAGAGTTCACCATAAGCGCCTACGAACTAAAGAAGTCACATCACCACAATGCGGAGAACAAGGGATCCCTAACACGAAGAAGCGGCTCCCTTACTTGAGTCATTGCTTGAAACTACACCCACATCTCCCTCTTTGTATTGTCAAGGACAAAGTAGGGGTCGTCGTCGGTGGCCATCCATGTCAGAGTCGGCCCTCCCCATGTCGAGAAGTCTGGCCTAGTGCGAACGAGGTCGCCGCCTACCCCACCGATAGGAGGCAGGATGATGTACTCCTCGACCGGTTTCCTAGGTCGCTCCAAGGGACCGACCTCCTCGACAACCCCCGCCCCACAGGCCCACGTGGCATCGAGGGTGTCGGGGATGGCTCGCAGAAGGTCTGAGATAGTGGACGACGCCATGGTAGGTGCGGCGTCTCTCGCCCCCGTATCCTCCATGGAGACGGGGATGGCCTCAGTCAATGGTGTCGGGCCCACGGCAACTGCCTCGGCCACAGTAGCATCAGGCCTGGCCGTCACTCCAAGGGTGAGCTAGGCTGCCTCAACGCCCTCCCAAGTGGTCTCCTGTGCGGTGTGGGGACGAGACATGGCCCCGACCGATGTTCCAACACCACGCTTCACCACCTTGGTAGCAGTAAAGGACAGTTCATGGGCTTGGCGCTTAGTGTTGAAGCAAGACAAGATGTCAGGAAAAAAGCCTCATGCATAGGAAAACTATATTCATGGTTCGACAGCTTACCTAGTTCGGGGCACGACGACCGCCCTCGGTTTCTGGCTCCTCAAGCACCGTCGCTACACCACGGGCATTGGAAACAGGGCAGTAGCCCACTACTAAAAAATCACCCTAATGCCACGACAGATATTGCACCAAGAATATTTCTGTTGCATTAGATGTTATTTATTGCCACGACCTTTAAAAGTGGTTGCAATATATGGACAGTTTTGCCACTTTTTTGTGCATTGTGATAACCATGACTTTTGTTGCAAGAGAAAGGTGTTATTGCGACCACTAGAACATTTGTTGCAAAATCACCCTAATGCCACAACAGATATTGCAACAACAATATTTTTGTTGCATTAGATGTTATTTATTGCCACGACCTTTAAAAGTGGTTGCAATATATGGACCGTTTTGCCACTTTTTTGTGCATTGCGATAACCATGACTATCGTTGCAAGAGAAAGGTGTTATTGCGACCACTAAAACAGTTGTTGCAAAATTACTCTAGTGTCACACCGGATATTGCAACAACAATAAAGTTGTAGCATTAGGTGTTAGTTATTGCCAAAGTCTTTAACGGTGGTTGCAATTTATGCACCTTTTTGCCACTTTACTTGTGCGTTGCAATAATCATGACTTCGTAGCAAGAGAAAGATGTTACTGCTACCACTAGAATAGTTGTTGTAAAATGTCCCTAGTGGCTCACCAGATATTACAACATCAGTAAAGTTGTAGCATTACGTGTTAGTTATTGCTAGAACCTTTAAAAGTGGTTGCAATATATGCACCTTTTTGCCACTTTATTTGTGCGTTGCAATAATCATGACTTTCGTTGTAATAGAAAGATGTTATTGCTGTCACTAGAACAGTTGTTGCAAAATGTCCCTAGTGGCTCACTGGATATTACAACATCAGTAAAGTGGTAGCATTAGTAGCAGTGTAGAGCGAGACGCGGCATGTGCGCAGAATTCCTTTTTTTCTTCCAAACCGACCGGGCGTGCAGGGAGGGTGAGGCCACCCTGTGTCATATACTCTCATGTCTACGCAAGGCCAAGGGAATATAGTATATACGGACCTACCGCGAGCGACATGTCTAAGTCGTGATCCAACTGTGCGTTCTGTGTCTGGATCGCGATGGGGGGAGCATCCAAAGAATTACAGGGGACGGCGGCAACATGTAGCCCAAGTTCTGTCGTCCGTCCTGGGACTATTGGAGGGAGATATATATGTCAAGATATATATGTCGAGATGTTGGATAACACATGTTGGGAGCTTGTTCTCAAATGCTATGAGATAAGAACAAGGCAACACAAATGTTAATGGTTAAAGGCCCTTCGTCCTTCAAAGCATTATTTCCTTTAGGATATAATGATCTTCAAACGAAGGTCATGAAGGACTTACCTTCATCATTGCAAAATGTATTAATGAAAGAAGAAGCATATGAAATATAAGAGAACTTGAATAATCATGACATTATTAATATATCTTCTTCCGATTAACATGGATAAACAAAAACAATATTGAATTACATTTGTACCTTCAACTTGACAGAAGGTAAAAGTCCAAATGTGATGCACAAAATGAATACAAGTCAGCGTGAACAGTATGTGGGTACTGTTCATCTATTTATAGGCACAGGGCGCAGCCTGTGTAAATTTACATTCATACCCTTCATTTTTACTATTGACTTATGGACAACCCAATGGGGACTAGATAGCCTTTTCCTCTTTAAGTCGGTTCCTTTTTCCGCCCATGCGCTGAAGCACCCTTGCGCGTAGCTTCGGAGCAACATCAGCCTTCGTCTCGACCATGCTTTTCACGTCGTATATGGTTTTAACCCGAGTCCGAAGGTACCTGTTCACATGTTACTCTTGGAAAACATTTTTAAATAATGTTTTTGAGGACCTTCGGAAGACGAAGGCCCCCAACAGTAGCCCCCTCGCAGTATTAATTTGTTAAGACAACAAATTCAGACTACGATATGGACGAAAGCCTTAAGCCAAAGGTCCAAAAAAACACCTTCCCTTTGCTAGAATAGCAACAATCAATGATAGACGGGGCCCTCCAATTTGCAGCGCACTGGGCGTATAAATAGGAACTCACACCAGCTGCATTTGATACGTTGTTTCTGCCATTTGCATTATTTTTCTCAATCTTTTAGCTCTTGCTCACTAACGATTTGCTAAATTTTCAAGCTCTCTGAGCTTCGGTTTAGAGAAAACGCGTTTTTCTCCATGTCTAGTGAAAAGATATCCCAGGAAAAGAAGGTTGTTGTGGAGACGAAACAGACTGAAGAGACGAAGCTGTTCAAGGAGAAGAAGGCTGTAGAGCCTTATATTGCTGGATTTGTTGAATCAATGGCAAAGACCAACATAGAGAATATTACTAAAGAGATACTGGAAGGTTTATCTGAAGATACTGGTGACAGCGACAGCTATGATGTGGAAAGTGGAGGCGAAGATTCTGAAGATCGACCCTGGCGGCCAAGCCATACAATCTTTGGAAAATCAACAATTAAACAGAGTCATCTTGACAACATGAGAGGAAGGTACTTTCGAGATATATCTATTGTGAGAGTTGGTGGAGACAACGCTGCACCTGCCCCTGAGGAAAATGAAGTTGTAATTTTCTGAAGCTTTTTCAAGGCTGGACTTCGGTTCACAGTGAGCAAATTTGTAGTTGAAGTGTTGAAAATCTTCCAAATCTTCCTCCATCAGCTTACCCCTGAAGCTATAATAAGGATGGGGATTTTTGTTTGGGCAGTAAGGAGTCAAGGGCTAGAGCCAAGTGCGAAATGCTTCTGCAGTATGCACGAACTTCTATATGAGACGAAGGTCATGGGTAAAGAACAGTACCACAACAACCTTGGTTGTTATGGATTTATCGCTCGCCCCAACGCGAGCCATCCGGTGCCAACGTTTCGGAAGAGATGGCCCGAAGCTTGGATGGAAGAATGGTTTTATGTGAAGAATGATTTAAAAGCAAGGAAAGATATTAAAGAAGTCATTATGCGCCCTATCTGGTCCCGCTTCGGCCTCCGAAGACCGAAGGTAGAGATTGATGAGACAGTCGAAGCGTGTCAGAGGGCCTTCAGCACTGTTTGTTCCTTTATTGGGACAAGAGATTTAATTCAAGAACATATAGCCTTCAGGGTATGGCTGCTTGTGGAAAGTTGGGAAATGCCGAAGGAGACAATCATTGACTCTAGCGAAGGTGGCTTGGTCCGGCTGAAGTATACCTTCAGGTTTGGGGATAAGTTTGATGAACCAAATGATGGCTGGCTGAAGTGTATCAAAGCTACTAGCGACGAGCTACTTGGGGCTTATTCCAAGATCGAAGACAATGCCTTGTCGGCAGCCTTCGGGGGTCGGAATAAGAAAAGGTTGAACATGGTATTTGATGCCATTGGCTTCGTATATCCTAATTATTGCTACCCTCTGCGCGGGCAAGGGGTAAAAAGAAAGATTGCTTCTTCTGGAAAAGTTGTTGCTTCGGCCATCACAACTGAGCTGAAGGGCAAGAAGATGAAGGTTCTGACTTATCGGTCGCTGTTACATTGAACCGACCATGATACCTGAATTTGGCGAAGGGGCTTCTTCAGCTGCCAAGACAAAAGAAATTGTTTCGTCTGTGCAGAGCACTGAAGAGCCGGCTGTAATGCCGAAGTTACTTTCAGTCAAGCTAGTTAAGACGAAGGCTGGTAAGGCTGAAAGGCCAAAAATTGGAGAAATAACCAAAATGCCAGATATTTTGAGCCCTCCAACGGAGGCAACAGCGCCGAAGGTACAAAAGGTTTCTGCCACAACTCCTAAGAGGAGAAGGATGGCGAATGTGTTGGATGTTGTATTAGAAACAACAAAAACCTTAAGTCCTGCTCCTACAAGAAAAGTTGTCGAAGCTTCCAAGGCGCAACCTGAAGCTGATTCTAAGCAGGCAGAAATCAAAGCTACAAAATTCAAGCTGAAACCGAAGCTGGGCCTTCAGCGCCCACCGAGATGGAGCTTGCTGATCCTAAGGAAAAATCAACATAGCGGATTGCAACTGAAAAAATTGAAGCTCCTGGTCCCGAAGCGTTGAACAAAAGAATAGACTACATCATTCGTCATGCTTCGGGAAAGGTACTATCCCAAGAAGAGATGTTGGAAGCGAAACATTATGCCCAAAAATTGAGATATCCGAAGGGGGCGCTAGTGTTCAATGGCAGTGGCGAAGAAGATTTTTTGTACTGTCTCCCGGATAACAAAGAAATATCCGTTTGTCGGGAGATAGGTAGAAGCATCGGATTCCCGAAGTTGGAAGACGGTCTTTCGATTTTGTCGAAGGACGAACTTGCTGATAGCCTAGCATACAATAGCATAAAGGTATAAAAGTTAATTTTGTATTTGAAAATGAAATATTTTATTTATTATACTCAATTATGTCCTCCTCTTGCAGGGCTTAATTCTTAGCAATGCGCTTAGGGCTAAGAAAAATATTGAAGATGAAGGCTATACGATGGCTCTGAACAACCTTCGTTCAGAGGTAATCGAATTAAGAAACGAAGGTCTTGAAAAAGACAAAATCTTGATTTCATTGGTAAACAAAGTGAAAGAAGACAAAGCTAGTTTCAAGGCTTAGGCCGAAATCCAAAAGAATGAAATTGAAGACCTACGGAAACAGTTGGCAGAAGCCAAAGAAAAATGTGCACTTGCAGAAGCTAACCGAGAGATCAGCGAATATTGGAAAAATTATTTAGAGAAAAATGTTGAAGAACTTCACACATCCAAGGAAAGATGCTTTGAAAAATCCTTGGGCTGCGTGGAGAAAATAAAAGCTAGTTTCGCCAACGTGGGCGCTTATTCTACCGAAGAGAACTTCATACGAGGCGACCCTGAAGGTGTTATCGAATGGATAAGTGGGGTGTCCGAGAGCTTCGAAGAAATTTTAAGTGATCACGGGGATATCTGTGCATTTTCCGGTGCATGGGGAATTTCAGCTATTTTGGAGAAAGCGGGATGCGATCACATCAAGACCATGGCCCAGACCGAAGCTGCCTTCTCTGCAGACGACACAAAGGATCCTTCAGCTGAAGCAACCTTGATGGGCGGAAAATTTTATAATGATGTCTGGGTGAATGGTGGCCGAGAAATGGCTCATGAAATTATAAAGAAAAGTGAAAAAGACACCCATGACGCCCGGATAGAAGCGAAACAAGCCGAAGAAGCTGCAGAGCGAGAAAAACGTATAGGTATTGTTTCTTGGCTTTTAGCTTTGGCATTGGTTTTTATGGCTTCGAACTGATTAACTTTTTCCTATTTCAGCTAAGTTATCTCCGACGCCGGAACCGCTCGATCCCCTGGCTGATCCAGAAACGAAGGAAGCACTGGAGATCATTAATATGGCTGAATCTATTGTTGACGAGGTCGTCAATAAACTGCTAAATGAAGTTGCGGAGAAAGTCCTGAAAGAAGACTAGAACTTATTGTAAAAACATTTTTAAATGGTCAATGTAGCTCTATTGTAACAAGACTGTAATATTTGATATGTATATTTTTGAATCTAATATGTAAATTATTTGTAATTCACTTCTTTACGATGCATGAAACTATACATAACGTTTTTGAGCCTTCAGCGAAAAAACACCTTCCCTTCTTTTCATGCTTCGTAAAGAAAAAGATCCATGCTTCGTGAAAATATCCAAGCTTCGTAAAAACGTCCATGCTTCGTAAACAAGGGATCCCTTCTTTTATAACAGGGCTGATGAAACTGTACTTCTCAGCTCACTTTGTGCCTTAGCAAATTTTCATTTTTACAAAGCATTCTCTGAAGATCGACTTCGTATTCAATTCGTGTCATTGGTGTGATATGATGTATGATGTGATGCTATGCGGGATGATGTGATGATATGATGCAAAAAATGATGCTAATGATATGTCGAAGACACACACCCGCACGCCCACACTGAAGCACACAATCTCTGCGTCCCCTTAGGAACGCCTGGAATCTCTTTGCTGTTTATTTTTCAGTGTAAGTTCTGCATCCCCTTAGGAACGTCTTTTGAACTTCTTTGCCTTCTATTTCGGCGGTATAAGTTCTGCATCCCCTTAGGAACGTCTTTTGAACTTCTTTGCCTTATATTTTGGCGGTATTTGGCTCTGCATTCCTTTTGGAACGACTTTTGAGCAGAAAACTTACACTGCGCTCCCTTAGGAACGACTTTTTTGTAGTTTCGACAAAACTTATGCTGCGCTCCCTTAGGAATGACTTTTGAGCTTCGGCGATTTTTGAGCTTCGTAAGTCTGTGAAGAAGATATATTCCATCTCAATAGAAACAAAATTATTGCAAGAATTTAAAACTAGATTTACATTGCTTGTTTCTTATTGAAAAACAAAATGATATAAAACATAAAAGTATTTCAGAGGTAGGATATCACTCAATAAATGTGCTTTGATTCTGGCACAGTACTGTTGACTGTGCGAGCTTCGGATTCCTCCCTGAATTCATGTTGCTGTTGGGAGTGCTTGCGCCCTTCTAGCTGCTGACTTCGAGAATAGGTCGGTTGTAGTGGTGGTGGGGGTGGGAGCTGTGGCCAGAAAGCCTATGAATGACTAGCAGAAGCAACATAAGTTGCAGGATGATTGCCCACATATTCTGGTATGTAGGGAGAATGGCACGAAGCAGTGTGCAAGACCTGCTTCGGCTGATTCTGTCGGGCTTCTGCGATCTCCTTTTGCTTCTGAATGGTGATTTGGCACATTCTTGTAGTATGGCCCTTGTCCTCACCACAGAACAAACAATAGATCTTCCTTGGCTGATCCCCATATCTTCCTCGAAGCCCCTGGCGCCTCTGCCCCTTGGAGCTAGCGGCCTGAAAGAGCTTTGTTGTTGCCCCGAAGATTGTGAGGTGAATTCTGACCTCTGAGGCTGGCCACCTTTGTCGTCGCTCTGATTGGAGCTGTGGATCGACTTGACATGCCTTGGGTGGATTCTTCCTTCGAAGCCCCTAGTCATCTCAGAGAATCTATAAACTTCCTCCCTTCTTTGGTGGAAGTCATTGTCAGCCCAAATGTACTCATCCATCTTCTGAAGCAGCTTCTCCAGAGTCTGTGGGGGCTTTCTGGCAAAGTATTGAGCCATAGGTCCTGGCCGAAGACCCTTGATCATGGCCTCAATGACAATTTCATTAGGCACTATGGGCGCTTTGCCCTCAGTCGCAAGAACCTTCGGACATACGCCCGAAGGTATTCCTCATGATCTTGCGTGCACTGGAATAGGGCCTGAGCTGTGACTGGCTTCGTTTGAAAGCCTTGGAAACTGGTAACCAGCATGTCCTTGAGCTTCTGCCACGACATGATTGTCCCTGGCCGAAGAGAAGAATACCGTGTCTGGGCTACGTTCCGAACTACCATGACGAAGGACTTTGCCATGACTGTGGTATTGCCCCCGTACAAAGATATAGTTGCTTCATAGCTCATCAGAAACTGCTTTGGATCTGAGTGCCCATCATACATGGGGAGCTGAGGTGGCTTGTATGATGGGGGCCATGGGGTAGCTTGCAGTTCTGCTGCCAAGGGAGAAGCATCATCAAAAGTAAAGGTACCATGACTAAAATCATCATACCATCCATCTTCGTTGAATAGGCCCTCTTGACGAAGCTCCCTGTGTTGGGGCCTTCGGTCTTGGTCATCTTGAGCAAGCTGACGCACTTCCTCAGTAGCTTCATCGATTTTTCTTTGAAGATCGGCCAGTCGAGCCATCTTCTCCTTTTTCCTTTGTACTTGCTGATGGATGATTTCCATGTACCTGATCTCTTGATCCAACTCTTCCTCCTGGAATGTTGGACTGGTGGCCTTTCTCTTCTGGCTTCGAGCCTCTCGGAGAGAGAGATTCTCCTAGTTTGTGTCCAGTGGCTGCAGTGCAGCAGCCCCTGGCGCTGTTATCTTCTTCGGTGGCATGACGAAGGTCAGGGCTTTGCCGAAGGTTGTGGAAGTAGGTACACCGGAGGTGGGCGCTAATGTTGGGAGCTTGTTCTCAAATGTTATGAGATAAGAACAAGGCAATACAAATGTTAATGGTTAAAGGCCCTTCGTCCTTCGAAGCATTATTTCCTTTAGGATATAATGATCTTCAGACGAAGGTCATGAAGGACTTACCTTCATCATCGCAAAATATATTAATGAAAGAAGAAGCATATGAAATATAAGAGAACTTGAATAATCATGACATTATTAATATATCTTCTTCCGATTAACATGGATAAACAGAAACAATATTGAATTACATTTGTACCTTTGGCTTGACAGAAGGTAAAAGTCCAAGCGTGATGCACAAAATGAATACAAGTTAGCGTGAATAGTATGGGGGTATTAGTTCATCTATTTATAGGCACAGGGCATAGCCTGTGTAAATTTACATTCATGCCCTTCATTTTTACTATTGACTTATGGACAACCCAATGGGGACTAGATAGCCTTTTCCTCTTTAAGACGGTTCCTTTTTCCGCCCTTGCGCCGAAGCTCCCTTGCGTGTAGCTTCGGAGCAACATAAGTCTTCGTCTCGACCATGCTTTTCACGTCGTATATGGTTTTAACCCGAGTCCGAAGGTATCTGTTCACATGTTACTCTTGGAAAACATTGTTAAATCATGTTTTTGAGGACCTTCGGAAGACGAAGGCCCCCAACAACACACAAAGAGGGTAATAAGACAATATCCCCATCTGGAGACATCATAGCACATGCCAAAATAGGAACAATCTATTGCATGTACATACACACATATAATATATTCAATTTATTGATACGTTACAAGAAAAATACAAAGAACAATCTAGAAGTTTCTGTTCTCTCAGACACACATCAATAAAACACGCAGGTGAATAAAATACAAGGAAAAAGATCACAAGAATCTTCTAAAATATGATATATAATCAACAATAGAAAAGAATACAAGGAAAAGGATCACAAGAATCTTCTAAAATCTGATATATAACCAACAATAGAAAAGAATACAAGGAAAATGATCACATGAATCATACAATTTCCAATTGTTGTCTGCATGCCTATACTAGTGCATATTACAGCCGTCAGTGCCTGCAGGGGACTGAAACTGCCGCCCGCTAGGATACACAACAACCAGTGGCCAGGGACTCCACGCCTTCAGGTGATCCTTATTCAAGCACACCTTTGCCAACCCCATCCAACTGTCAGCTTTAGATGGTTTGCACTACAACAGAAAAATAGGAGACAACCATCAGGTGATCCTTATTCTTAATCACAATGATGTAACTAGTTTAGACAAGTGATCCATGCACGGTTGCACCATGGTTCCTGAGAGTTTCCGCCATTTCAAGTTCTGGCCAAATAATATTCAGTTTTATGGCTGTTGTACCTACAAAAAAAATTACACATCGTGTGTAGGTTCAAACACAAAAGGGTCTATATTTCAACTCACTTGACAAAATCAGATGGAGTTCCTATCGAGCATTACAAGACTTAGTTTTGTTTTCGCAGAATCTAAGTAAAGAAGAGATCATATGGGGTCACCAAATTTCCCCAAAACATCACAAGGAACTTTCTTAAATGTTCATTGATCGCTGAATGTGTAGTAAGAATTATACGAAAGAAATATAAGTAGGCTATAAGATGAACATTGTAATTTTTATCAGCAACAAGAAAGCCTTCCATTCCCAAGCTAGTTGGGTTGGCTACAGCCTACATATGAGACCAACAGGAGACACAAAAATTGAGGATGTAAAATCTAAAGCGGTACAATATTAAAGCCTAGTCTTCTAAGAAGAAATGTGAATCTTGTCAAGTATATAATATAGAATACCCAAAATTTTGGGGCCTAGTAAGCATCGCATAGGCGCTGGTAGTAACTAGTAATACCCAAAAATTGTTGTGTATGACTATTCTTCTATCAATTCAATGATACGCGTTGGTAGTAACTAGTAATGCCACATTTTTCTTCCTCCTATAAAAGAACCCTAACCTATTGTGTAGTAAGTTCGCAAGGGCCAGCACACTACAGTTGTCTTCAAACAATGATCTTATTCAATCGTACAACTTCTAGGACACTTTGTTAAATATTAGTCATACACTATTGCTAATACTAGTAATCTATGTTAGTTCATCTGTCTAGAATTATGTCGAACATGTTTTACAATTTATTTCTAGGTATTTATTATTGTGTGTGACCACACATCAAAGGTACATTGCACTCATGAATCATGTACCTTGGTAAAGAAGCATGCTCTCTTTGCAGTGTAGAACCTCTTTCTCCTTCTCACTATGATGCTCCTCAAGATGTGCAAACTACCTTTTGAACTGATGAACTACACTGCACAAAGATATTAGTATTAACGATCTTTTTTTAAAAAATGGATGTGAAACTGTGATTCTTAAACTATGATTCTGCAAAGGGAAAATTCTGAAATTGCTATTAGCGTCGGCACCAAAATAATTCTAGGCATGTCAGCACCAAAATGTTTTCAAGTGTGACTGATAGCAAGAATTGTTGAGATGTGCACATTGCTTCAAACAAATACCTATGCACAACACACTTAATTATTTTCTCTCAATACAATTCAGCACACATTACTTCAAACAAATGGTTGTGCACATTCCAGTTTTATTAGTATGGCTAAGAAAGCAGCACAAAAGAGCCAAGCATATTGCATGAATTAGTAACTTATCATTAAAATTTAAAGATCAATACTGATTATGACTGAAAATCTATTTAACTTTGATTTGTTTTGTTACAGGGCTCGATTGGTGATTTGAATATTTGACTAGAAAGCCATGTCTCAGAATAATAGGAGTTGGATGCGCATGCACTTCACAACAAATGAATGGCAAACAAATTTCAGAAAGTTCATACAAACTACATTTGGTGGCACTGCTAGAGGAGAAACTGCACCATGTCCATGTTCAAGATGTCGATGCCTGTCCTACAGAACACAATCTCAGGTTCAGAGTCACTTGGTTATTAGAGGGTTTGATGAGAGCTTCATCGAAGAAGGAAACCAAGCAAATGATTCAGATGAGGGCAATGCTGCAACAGTTGTCAATGATGATGAAACAGGTGACAGTGGTTCTGTGGCCGAACTAGTTTCAATGCTAATCAGTGGAGCTATACATGAAGACATCATAGGAAATATTAATGAAGAGCCAAATGCAAAAGCAAACGCATTCTTTAATCTATTAACAGAGGCGAAGAAGGAATTGTATCCAGGTTGCAAGGAGGTCAATAAGGTATCTTTTATAGTAAGGCTCTTTCAGATTAAATGCATGTTTGGTCTTAGTAAAAGTGCATTAGCGGCTATACTTCAGTTGTTCCGGCTTGTTCTCCCAGAAAGCCACTGTGTTCCGGACACATTGGATAAAGTACAAAAGGTTATTCATGATCTTGGCCTTGACTACCAAAAGATACATGCATGTGTCAATGATTGTTTGTTGTTTCGGAAAGAATATGCAGCCATGGATACATGTCCAACATGTGGTGAGTCTAGATGGCAACCAACGGTTTCTGGGAACATGAGGAGGCAACCAACAAGCGTGCCCCGCAGAAAATCCTAAGATATTTCCCTGTTATTCCTCGATTGCAAAGGTTGTATATGAATTCAACCACATCTGAATATATGCGTTGGCACAAGGAGGGCTTAGTCCAAGATAACAAAATGAGGCACCCTGCTGACTCTAAGGCATGGAAGCATGTAGATAACATATACAAAGATTTTGCTTCTGATCCTCATAACATTCAGTTGGGTCTTGCATCTGATGGCTTCAATCCATTTGGGATGGTCAATGTTGCGTACACTATATGGCCAGTCATTTTAATCCCTTACAACATGCCACCTTGGTTGTGTTTGAAACAACCTTTCTGGATGTTGTCAATGTTGATACCCGGTAAAAACTCTCTAGGAAACAATATTGATGTATATTTGCAGCCTCTGATTGATGAGCTCAAAGACCTTTGGGGAAAAGGTGTTGAGACATGGGATGCCAAGGAGAAGAAGAATTTTAATTTGAGAGCAATTCTTCTCTGGACAATTAATGACTTCCCCGCATATGGGATGTTATCTGGCTGGAGAACAAAAGGCAAGTTTGCATGTCCATACTGCCACAAGGATACCGACTTCTTATGGTTGAAATGTGGATCCAAGCATTGCTACATGGGACATCGTCGGTTTCTGCCTATGGATCATAAGTGGCGCAAGAACAAGGCCAGTTTCAACAATAATGTGGAAACAAGGGAGCCTCCAGTGCCATTGAGTGGTGAAGGGGTTCTGCAACATTATGAAAGTTTTGAGCAAATCACTTTTGGGAAGTCTCCAAGGAAAAGGAAGCAGCGTGAGGAAGAAACTAGATGGCACAATTGGAGGAAAAAGAGTATTTTTTGAACTACAATACTAGAAAAAATTGCTCGTAAGGCATAATTTGGATGTGATGCACATTGAGAAAAACATTTGTGACAGCATATTGGGGACTTTGCTAGGTATGGAAGGGAAATCTAAGGATAGAGAGAAGGCTCGACTTGACATGGAGCATTTAGACATTAGGAAGGATCAACACATTGTGCTCGGGAATGGAAAATACACCTTGCCAACATTACTTTACACATTGGGTAAGGATGAGATGACATGGTTATGCCAATTCCTAGAAGGTGTGAAGATGCATGATGGTTATGCCTCTAACATTAAGAGGAGTGTGGATGTGAACAAGTGTAAGGTATCTGGTCTAAAAGCTCATGATTGTCATGTTATTTTTCAGAAACTATTACCCATTGCAGTTCGCAATGTTTTGCCAGAAAATGTTGCTCTTCCATTGATTCAGCTTAGTAGGTACTTTAATGCAATATGTTCAAAGGAGTTGAGTGCTAAAGATTTAGAGCAGTTGAGCACCTTGATTCCTGAAACCCTTTGTCGGCTTGAGATGATTTTCCCACCAGCCTTTTTTGATATAATGATCCATTTGCCGATTCATCTAGCTGAAGAGGCTAAACTTGGTGGACCAGTGTGCTATAGATGGATGTATCCAATTGAGAGATATCTACGTACTCTTAAAGCCTATGTACGGAACAAAGCGCACCCTGAAGGCTCAATAGCTGAGGGATATATATTAGAGGAGTGCATGACATTTTGCAGTCGCTTCTTGCAAGACGTGGAAACCAAGCTTAATCATGCAGACCGTCATGAAGCTGCTGTTGTGAATGAACCACCATCTGGCCTAAGCATATTTGCCAACATTGACTACACTAAGAAAGGATTCACTGTCAAGTCACTTTCTAGGAGTGAGCTGCAGCGGATGAGGCACTACATATTACAAAATTGTGATGAGGCTACTCCATGGATAAAGTAAGATCTTATTTCAAAATGTATATTTTGATACTATGCATTGGCATGTTTCATAGAATTTGAATTACCTGAAGCCCTCTTTTAAAATATTGTAGCAAGCATATGGACGAACTAAAAAAATTAAGTACACAGAATGTTGATCAAAGGCACAAGGAACAATTTGTAGGTTGGTTCGAGCAAAAGGTGGGTTGTGAGTAATTTGTTTTATTTGTAATCTCATCCACTAACTGCTGCTCCATATTATATTTGCAAATAACTTAAACATATTTCGTTGGCTGCAGATCAGCAAACTAAATCAACAATGGAAGACAAGTGACCTGCTCTACACACTTTCACAAGGACCAGACCATCGGGCTCGTGTTTTCAACAGATGCTTCATCAATGGATTTCTTTTTCGTACAGAAGAAATAGAGCAGAACCTATGCACACAAAATAGTGGTGTTGTCCTCTTTCAGTGCACTAGATTGTCCTCAAGGAAAGGAAGTTGTCCTCTTTTAGTGCAACTGGTTCCATGTTCCTACCGCCAAGAACAAAGGAAGAGGCTACCAAAGGGATCAGTATGGAATTATTGATATTGATAAAACTCGGTTGTGCTATTTAGATGAGCCTTATATTCTTGGTTCACAAGCTGAGCAGGTATTTTATGTCAATGGTACAAAGAAAAAAGATTGGTGCACTGTTGTAAGAATGAAACCCCGAAATCTGTTCGCCATGCTAGAATCTGAAAATTCAGAAATTGATCTTGATTCAATAGATGTGGGATTGGAAGGCATGAGTGATTCAAGTAGTGATGAAGTATTGGTGAAGTGGAGAAGGTCTGACATGGAAGGTGTAACCGGTGATGCTTGTGTCATTGAGAAAGTGCTTGATGAATTTATAGAAGAAATGTATGATATTGGGTTAGAAGATGAGGAGGATGAAGAAGACAGCACATACATTGATGATGGATATGTAGCACCTGTGGACTCATCACGAGACTCAAATGATGATGATTTTTTTGTTTAAAAGAAAAGTCACAGACTATTGGCACAAACTGAATTGAGGCAAACACGTACAATCGTGTAACTATTATATATTTCATTTGTAATGATCTTACAATCACGTACCTCTTATTTTTATATTCTTAATAATGTATGCACCAACTGATCTATATGTATGCGCCAGCTGACACATACTTGGATGTAATCTTTTTATTCTGCTAAGCATCCCAAATACACTAAG
This sequence comes from Zea luxurians, assembly GCA_029449295.1. Classification (NCBI taxonomy): domain Eukaryota; kingdom Viridiplantae; phylum Streptophyta; class Magnoliopsida; order Poales; family Poaceae; genus Zea; species Zea luxurians. Next base: position 980,287 of record JAOPSE010000005.1, on the reverse strand, counting down.
GATTTGAAAAATTGAGACAACTATGGTTTACCAGACCGACAGCAACATCACCATAGAGTTTAGTTACCTGAGGCCCACCATAGGCGCCTGGCTGCTTTGGGGTGTCCATGAGAAAATGGCACCACCAATTCTGAAGCTAAAACCTCATTAAGAGGCAAATGGCTGAAAGCATTGGAAATGAAAGAGGAACAATTAACTGCTAGAAAAAGAAATGGGAACAAGAAGCCATTACACATAGAAAAAAAATAACAACACATACATTTCCAAACGATGATGATTTCTAGAACACATAGAAAAGAAATGAGAATAAGAAGCCATTGCTGAACACATACATTTTCAGAACTGTCACAATTACACCTTATGTACAAGTATTTTCAGACCTGAAACTAAAAAGGTAAAACCAAGCACAATTGTCACAATTCTTTTAGACATAAAAGCTATGGCGCATAACCTATAAACTGATTATTCATGCACATACATAAATTAGGCTAGAAATGGGGAAACTGTGGCGGAACTGCCCGAATTATTCCAACTTAAGTGCCTAAGTCCCGCCTTAGAGGCTAGACCACACTTAAATGGGAATAACACGTCAATCCCTCGAATCTAGTCCGACTAGGCCACTGACAGGATCAAGTACCACATTCTCACTGGATGGTGAGTCACAGAGCAAATACAATAAAGCATAAAACCATACATTAAGGAGTATTAAATTTATTACATCATCATCGGAGTTTTAGCAAAAGTAGGCATCATTGTTCGAAGTGCAGCGGAATAAAACTAACGATAAATAAATAGAGAGATGGGGAAGCCTGTCCCATCACTCCTCATGCTCCTCCTCAGCCGAGGCAGGATCCCACTCGACTGTCCAACCCGGTGGCAAGATGGACGGCCAAGTCACTCCAGCAACCATGTCCTCCAGAGAACCTGTAAAATTATGCCACAAGCAAGGCTGAGTACACTAATACTCAGCTAGACTTACCCGGTGTGAGGAGTCTACTCCTCTACCTCTAGACATGCAGCTGTTTGGCTGTGGGGTTTGGTTGCCAAAAGCACTAGCTGAGTTTATAAATCAAGTTTTAGCTTTGTCAAGTTTTAGTGTGACTCTCTTAAGACTAGATGTGTACTATCTACTCATTCATGGTATCAAGCAAATTTAGCAATCAACATCTTTTGCCACATCATCACATTTCCACTTGTTACTCAATGCAGTACAATGGATCAAGCAGTCTCATTAGCTGTGAGAAGCAGACGATTCGAATCGAGTTTTGATCCTTGCAAGGTAAACCTAAACACACGACGGGGCGAGGCACTCCGTCCCCACACACATCAACCGTCCCCATCGATTCCCCGTCAGTAGATCAGGGCTCACCGCCTTGGCGTACAATGCCTCACTGACCCCGATTGCCGTCGTGCAGTGACCGCACTTGTACCCACCATAACCGGAATGGGAGACCACGTCTCAGGTCGCGTGAGGGGCAAAGTCTACTGCTAGGTTCAATCAGGTACTAGTCTTACCGATTTACCATATTTCTCGGCATGTGCTTAGTATGTTCAAACGCTTGACACAGGTATCCGCACGTTAATCCTTGTTCCAATTTCATCTCGTAGACCACGCATCCCCATGGATCCGTGTCCACAGACCAATCATCAATATGATATGAAAGTGGGTACAACCAATTCCTGACCTCGCGCGAGTGCTAGAAAAATCACTCGACTTCTACCGAGATCCCTAATTAGCAAGGCAGCTACTCGACCTAGCATACTAGTATCCATTTCAACAAGGATTTCCTGAGTTCATGCAACTAGGGTTTCAATCAACTCCTACACTTAAGTGCACAATACAAGCCTACAAACATTAAGTGTAGTAAAATATCATATAGAACGGGTTATGCATAAAACCAGGGCTTGCCTTCCAAAGCTGGGGCAGGCAGATCCTCTGGGGCAGGCTCTGGTGCTGGATCCGGGGCTACCTCCTGAGCAACTCCTTGCTCCGGCACGAGGACGTACTCTCCATCAGCGAGGTTGCAATCTATCGAATGCAATGAATAAGAATATGTATGCTATGATTATGCAGGATTTAATAATCATTATGCTAAGTGAAGAAAAACTAAGTTAGTTAGTAACTTAGGATTTCCTGGTTATACGTGGCTCTTAGTGGTTTATGCTTATCAACTTTAGGTTTGGGTTTTGCCTAGGGATAAGCATAGTGGATTGAAACTTAGATTTCCCTTAAATGTTTTAGTAGGCATTTAAGGGGTTTTGCTGGTTGGGTTAGGGTGACATTAATCTCCATTATTAATTCCCCTTTTTCATTTTATATTTATGAATTCTAGTGTAGGTTTGAACTACAACAGTGGTTTAACTTTTTCCAAAAATTCTATAAAAATTACAGTGGGTTACTACTTGTCACTGCAGGCTGTCCTATAAATTTGAGGTGGATACTGATTCAGATACTACATGTGCAAAATTAACAAAAATAAGTTTTAAAAGGGCATTTTACACTATAGCTGTGATTTAATTGAGGTTTCTGTACCAAATTGTATTTTTGTCCAGATACATAAGTGATATTAGGCCTCTGTGTTAAAAATCACAGAAAAAAGGCCTACTAGATATTTAGTTGTGAATTTCTAGAGTTTTATGCCAAAAAGGTGCTTATAACTAACTTGTTATTTGAAAAATATCAAACAACAGATTTCATATTTTTCCTATGTTTATAATAACAAAACATTAGTTATCCCAAGGTTTGGGGTGTTTTCTCCTTGGGGTTATCTTTATAGGGTTTTTCTAAGTTTTCCTTGTTTTCCTAAAATAAAAGGTATCTTATTTATTCTGTACTAAACAAGGGTATAATAAATTTTTCTAGTGAACTATACTGAATAAGTAAACTAACAAAAATGTGGGTGTTCCCTGTTTCTTATTTTAAACTACCTTTAATATTTTCTCTAACTTTAAGCAAAAAGTGTTTACATTATTTAGGATCTGGCAAAATTGGTTTGACTCGATTTGGGTAAATCAAACTCAAGTTATGAATTTTTCAAGTTCTGTTTGGATTTAAATCAGAATATTTTAAAAGGTTTCCTGGAAAACTACTTAGCACCTGAAGACCCTGGGTTCTTTCTAAATCAATCCATTCATTTCTACCCCTGCGCTACTATTCCCCTGAGTCACTGACAGCGCACAAAACCCCCTGGCCTTTCCTTCTTCTTCCCCGAGGTCCCTCCCCTTATGTAAACAGTAGCCGCGGAAAGGAAAAGGGCGGCGCGGCTTACCGGCGGCGAGAGAGGTCCGGCGAGGGGCGGGTTGGCTTCGGGAGGTCCTGGCGGTCACAGCGAGGTACGGCTCGACGGCGGTGGTGGCCGGAATCGGTCGGTCCACGTGCGCAGGCAGGTGAACTCATCGGCGGCGGGTGCTCCGGCTTAACCACGGGGATTTAGTTCAATTAAACGGCACGATGAGCTCCACGGGATGACGTAGAGGCTATGTGCGCATGGAATCGAAAAATGGTGCAGAGACTTACCCGGTCTACGTTCACCAGCGATCAGGTGAAGTCCGGCGACCGTGGACTGGCTTCTCCGGCGAGGCAAAGGAGCATCACCGAGGCATGCACAGTCCACTCCGAGGGTCGGGCGCAGCTGGGAAAGGCTCTGTTGGTCGGTCTACGATGGCGGGGGATCGAGGTGGCCGCGGGCACGCTGTCTGCAAGGCAAACGCCGGTGATCTCTGGCTCTGGTGAGGTGGAGAGCACGCGGGGGAGTACGGTTGAAACTATGGTGGGCTTTATAGGCGCAGGCGCGAGCAGGAGACACGGGCGCGGCTTAGCGCGGCGCAGGGCGCGCGGGGTCGGGCGCTGGGCATGCTCTAGCGCGCTCAGAGCGCGTCGAACACGTGGAAGTGTTCTTCTGCCCTCGTTCAACAGCTCGCCGTGATCGCAAGCGTGCGAATCTTGGCAAAAATCCGGCGCAGGCCTCCTCCTAGCACCTAGGGTTGTCTTTTGTATGTGAGTCCCCATGGCAGATATGCCCTAGGTAGGGAGATTTGCGGACGCCAAATCTGGCTTGTCCCTCTGTCCACCTCGCGACAAAAACCATGCCAAATCTTGTCAAACGTCTTGGGCTCAGTTTCAAACTTTTCCAGTGGGTGCCTTAGGTGGTATGACACATTTTTGGTATACAACTCAAGTGGTTTTGGTGCCATTTACTAAGTGAACACGGTGAATCTTTAGATTAGGTTCAAAATTTAACTTAGAAAGAATTAGAGAGCTCTAGTGTGCTCTCTCCTTAAGGGGGAAATTTGGGGTCTTCAAGGGGCCTTTTTGCAATGTTCCCACCCTGCATTTGCTAGGTTACAAGGTTACTAAAAGTTGTTTAAGAACTAAGATCATGCTTTGGCAATTTGGTTGACTTAACCACTAATCACTGGCTTGGAAGTCTAGTGCTCTTAGGTGCCCTTTCTAGGGTTTAATCTTCTTGGCTCCAAACGACCATTGTTCCACTTGTGTGGTTGAAACCCTTGCCATTCACTTTTATTAGTTAACCCATGTTTCCAAGGTTTTATGCTCTTCTTCTCAATTCTCTTCCACATGTGATCACAGTCATTAGTGCATAAATGTGCCATGGCCATGGTAACACCTGGGGTGTTACAGCCCTCCCCCCTTAAAGGAATCTCGTCCCGAGATTTTAGGTAGAGTCCTTTGGAGGGGTGACATGAAGGTGTGTTGGTGTGTTGCTCCTTCTTTTATCCAAGTTCTCTAGTTAACTGCTCTTCGAATGTCATTCTCTTTGCGACTTCAGAAGGAAGTCCTTTTTGAGTCATTTCCAAAACTTACACTACCCTTAACATCTAAGTTTTTCTCATATTTGAATTCAAAGGGCAGGTGGGGTGGGGTTTTGGGTTGCGTACCGACTCCGTTGGGCAGAAAGTTGGGGAAGCGAGAGCGTAGAAAATCCTTAGTCTCCCACGTAGCTTCTTCTACTGAATGGTGACTCCACTGAAGCTTATACATTTTGATCGACTTTGCCCGCGTTGATCACTCCTTTTGGTCCAATACCTTGATGGGGTGCTCTTGATAAGACAAGTCTGGTTCTATCTCAATTTCTGGTTCAGGTAATACTTCAGTGGGTAAGCGGACACATTTCCGTAGCTGAGATACATGGAACACACTATGAACTGCTGACATGTGGGGTGGCAAGTCCAACTGATAGGCTACGGGTCCACAAGTGGCTTTGATCTCATAGGGTCCAATATAGCGAGGAGCTAACTTGCCCTTGATTCCAAATCTCTGGACACCTTTGGTGGGTGACACCTTAAGATACACATGATCTCCCACATCAAACTGTAGAGGCTTCCTTCTCTTGTCATGATAGCTCTTTTGCCTGGCCTGAGCAGCTTCTAGGTTCTTCGTAATAACTCTAACCTTTTCCTCTGCTTCAAGTACCAAGTCTGGTCCAAAAATTTCCCTCTCTCCAGCTTGTGACCAATTCAGCGGGGTTCTACATCTTCTCCCATACAAGACTTCAAAAGGTGCCATCTTTAGACTGGACTGGTAGCTGTTATTATAGGAGAACTCTGCCAAGGAAAGACACTTGTCCCAATTTTTACCATAATGTAGCACACAGGCTCGCAACATGTCTTCGAGGATTTGATTCACTCTTTCTGTCTGGCCATCTGTCTGTGGATGGTATGCTGAGCTTCTTATTGCATGGTTCCCAAGTGATTCTTGGAGCTGCTCCCAAAAGCGTGCCACAAAAAGTGCTCCTCTGTCAGATACAATGGTCTTCGGAATGCCATGCAAACGTACTATTTGATCAATATAGATTTCTGCATACTTCTCTGTCTTGTGGGTGGTATGCACTGGCAAGAAATGAGCAGTCTTGGTCAACCTATCCACAATGACCCAAATAGAATCATGGTGCCGGGAGGTATTTGGCAATCCCACGATAAAATCCATGCAAATGTCCTCCCATTTCCAAGATGGTATGGGAAGGGGTTGCAAAGGGCCTGCTACCTTCAAATGACTGGCCTTGATTCTCTGGCAGGTGTCACATTCAGATATATACTTAGCAATTTCCCTCTTCATTCTGGTCCACCAGTATAAGGATCTGAGATCATGATACATCTAATTGCTGCTCGGGTGCATGTTGAATTTTGAAAGGTGAGCTTCATCCAATATCTTCTTCCTGAGCTCAGGGTTCTTGGGAACAACCAATCGATCTCCAAACCATAGGATTCTATTGCTATCCTGACGGAAGCATTTGTATTTTTCTGCCTTCTGCTTGATCATTTCCTTAATTACCTGGACACCCTTGTCTCCAATCTGTGCCATGACGATTTGCTCTTGTAATGTGGGCTCCACTGAAATATAATTTAAAGCACCTGAGGAAACAACTTCTAGGTTTAGTTTGCACAACTCATCACACAGGGTGGTGACTCTTGCATCCATGTTCATACAATTGCACTGGGCTTTCCTGCTTAAGGCATCTGCCACAACATTGGCTTTGCCAGGATGGTAATGCACCTCCAAATCATAGTCCTTGATTAACTCTAACCATCTTCTCTGCCTCATATTAAGATCCGCCTGAGTGAAAATGTATTTGAGACTCTTATGATCAGTGTAAATGTTACAGTGAGCTCCCATCAAGTAATGTCTCCATATCTTGAGAGCATGAACCACAGCTGCTAACTCCAGATCATGTGTGGGGTAGTTCTGCTCATGGGGTCTGAGTGCTCGGGAGGCATAAGCAATGACTCTGTTGTCTTGCATTAAGACACATCCCAATCCAGTACCGGAAGCATCGCAATAAACTTCAAAGGGCTTGGTGTTGTCCGGTTGAGCTAGCACTGGCGCTGTTGTCAAATGCTGCCTTAGTGTATGAAAGGCATCCTCACACTTCTGGCTCCAATCATACTTGACTCCTTTCTTCAACGATTCAGTCATTGGCTTGGCAATTCTGGAGAAATCTAGAATGAATCGTCGATAATACCCTGCCAATCCCAGAAAACTCCGAATCTGTCTCACTGTGGTAGGAGGTTTCCAATCCATCACTTCTTGTACCTTCTCAGGATCAACTGATATCCCAACCTGAGAAATGGTGTGACCCAAAAATTTAATTTATCTTAGCCAGAAATCACATTTAGACAACTTAGCATATAGACGATGATCCCGCAGTCGCTGAAGCACGATGTGCAGATGCTTAGTATGCTCGTCTTCACTCTTGGAATAGACCAGAATATCATCAATGAAAACCACCACAAATTTGTCCAGCTCTGGCAACAATACTGAGTTCATTAAGTACATGAAATAAGCCGGGGCATTGGTCAGCCCAAAAGACATCACCAAAAACTCATAGAGCCCATATCTGGTAGAGAAAGTCGTCTTCGGAATATCACTGGCACGGATCTTGATTTGATGGTAGCCCTAGCGAAGGTCTATCTTGGAGAACACTTTAGCTCCCACCAACTGATCAAACAAAACATCAATGCGGGGCAGTGGGTATTTGTTCTTGATGGTTACCGCATTGAGAGGGCGGTAATCAACACACATTCTCAAACTCTCATCCTTTTTCTTCACAAATAGGGCTGGACATCCCCATGGTGAAGTACTTGGGCGAATGAACCCCTTGTCCAACAACTCTTATAGTTGCTTTTTCAATTCTGCTAATTCCGCTAGAGGCATCCTATAAGGCCTCTTGGATATGGGAGCAGTCCCAGGCTGCAATTCAATCGTGAACTCTATATCTCTATCAGGTGGCATCCCTGGCAATTCATCTGGAAAAACATCTAGGTAGTCACAGACCATAGGGATTCTCTCAACCGGGGACTCCATCATGGTGAATGCACAAGAACGGGTACAACCCTGATCGGGTAGGTACAAGGTGATCACGCCATCCAGTGGGGAGTGGATTTCTATGGCTCTAGCTGCGACATCAATCACCACGTGGTGTCGCGATAACCAATCAGGCCCCAGGATGATATCCACACTATCCAATCCCATTATCAAGATAGTGGTTTTAAATATGAAACTACCCAACTTAATTGGTACGTGTCTATTGATCTGATAGTTGGCAACCCTGCCTCCGGGTGTAGAAATTGTGATACCCCCATTGGTGTGGAGAAAAGGTAACTGACACTTGGCACTAAATTTGGTAATGATAAAACTGTGTGATGCACTAGAATCAAAAAGAATAATTGCAGGGTAATTCAAAACTGAAAAGATACCAGTCAAGACGGGTGCTCCCTCTGGAATATCAGCCATGGTGGTGAAGTTCAGCCTGCCCTGCCTCACTTGCACCTTCTGTCTCTTGCCTTGATTCTGGTTGGCATTCTGTCCCTGCCTCTGCTAGTTTCTGGGGCAATTCTTGGCATAATGCCCAGTGTTACCACAAGTGAAACACTTGTTGTCATTGGCCTAGCGGAACTGCTGCTGCTGTTGATTGTTCCTCTGCACTGGAAATTGGGTGCGGTTGGGTGCCTGCTGCTGCTGCTGTGGTCGGATCACCCAACGTCCTTGCTGCTGCTGAGGTCCTCTGTTCTGAGTGTGAGACACGATCCTGAAGCGCTGTGGCTGAGCTGAAGGTCCTGCCACAGGGGTCTTCCTCTTCTTCTCTGCCTGACGAGCTGTGATACTGTCCTCCTGAGAAATGGCCATGTTGACTAACTCATTATAGTTGTTGGCCCTGACTGTGTTGAGACAGTCACGGAGCTTAGTGCTGAGCCCCCTCCTGAACTTGTCCCTCTTCTTCTTGTCATGTCTGCATGATATCCGGCATACTGGCACAGGTCATTAAAGGTCTGAGCATAATGTAACACTGTCCGGTTTCCCTGAGTGAGTGTCAGAAACTCGTTGAGCTTGTGGTCCATAATGCCTGCTCATATATGGTGCCCCCTGAATGTTGCCTTGAACTCTCTCCATTCCACCTCATGGTCAGCTGGCTGCATAGCAAGATAGTGGTCCCACCATGTTCGCGCGGGTCCGCGAAGCTGCTGGGTGGCGAACCTGACCTTATTCATCTCTGAACAAACTCCATGGAGTAGCGGGAATTTGGATTCCACTACCCTCAGCCATACATCAGCATCAAGTGGGTCCTCTGCCCTGGTGAACAACGGTGGCTGAGTACTGAGGAACTCCTGGTAAGTGGCTGCGGCCGGGTGACGCTGATGGTCACCACCACCATAGTGCTAAGGTGGCGGCTGACGCTGAGCTAGCTGTCGCAAGATCTCGTTCTGTTGAGCCATCAACTCTTGCAGAGTAGGAGGCGGTGGCGGTGGCGGTGGCGGTGGTGGAGGAACGCGCTCATTCTGACCATGATGCGCTCTTCGTGCCATCTGAAAAATCATATATATTCTCAATATCACATTTTTGAGGTTCAAGGTTCAATTTTGGTGAAAGAGTCAAAAAGGGTAAAACCCACATATTCTTGCATGCTATAAAAGATTTCACATGGCATAAACTTTTCTTCTTAAATTAAGACTGACACCATTCATCAACCATGCTCCCAAAAGAGTTTGTCGTGATTACATCAATGACCCAAAAGACTCAACTCTATCTAGCCTAGTACCCCAAGGGTGCAAAAGCTAAGCTAACTTCGAGGAGTTCTACCATCACAGACTTCTAACTCTATCCCTGCGACCTAGTGAGCAAACGAGGCAACGCTCGACTCGGGGGAAGGTGGTCTCCCTGAGCCAGTAGTGTCCAAGCTGGAGGCAGGCTCCTCTCCTCCCTCGATATCGATATCCTCGTTGGCCTCCATGTCCTGGATCTCCTGGTGATGCATATCCAGATGCTGGTTAGCCTCCGCAAGTTGCTGCTGAGTGTTGATAAGCTGGTCCTCGAGAACCTCGATGGTGTTCTCCCTCGTTCCCACTAGCTCCTCAAGCTCTTGGATCTCATTTGACAATTGTTCCACCTATAGGTCTTTTTCCACCATCTCAGTGGACAAGTCAACCACAAGTTCCTCTCTGTTATCCAAAGTGATCTTGGTTGCCTCCAACAATGCCATTAGATGGGACATTGCCTCTCCACGCATCACTTGCAGACGATACAGGGCATTCATGCATCGCACCGTCAAGTGAGCAGTCTGACCTGGGTAGATAGCCCAGATATCCTTGGCATGCTCCACTCAGTCCTTCCACATTGGGTCATCCTCCTTCTCCGTGGGGAACAAGCCAATGGGGTGAGTGGACAGCTCCAAGGGGTGGAATCCGCAAAAGGTGGTCAGTCCGTGAAGAGCAATCGCCTCGATAGTATCCTCAGCCCTGTATCCAAAACACTTAGAGTCCAGCGAACGCCAGCCCGGCTGTAGGGGATGAGGCTCCAGGGTCATCCTCACCCTACAGCGGGGCACTCGGTGCTTCTCGAACAACTGCACCGCGTACTGGGGAGGCGTCGTGTAACCAGCTCCCTAAAGTACCTCCCACAAAATACGAGGGAAACCCTCTCGTGCAAGTCCGTTAGTGCGGGACTGTGCATTCCCTTCATCCGAGGATCCGTGAGAAGTCATCTGTGTACGGTTAAGCGTAAGTAAAAGAAAAAGAAGTATAAAATGAAAAGGGATCGCAACTCAGCCTCTTCATAACTACGACAATGGTACGGGGTACTTAATTTGTCATCATTGTATATTTAAGTTCTTACCTGATTATTAACTAGTTTAATCAAGAATGCATGCATGCTCGTCCTAAACGACCTCACATCAACTTAGAGGGAATAGGAAGGAACTCCCATCCTTTATAGTAGCCTGTAGGGCTTACTTAATTAGCCACCTAGCTACCCCTCTATCATCCTAAGGCTTCACGTCCTAGGTCTATCCTTATCGCCCTGACAATCTATCCAACATTTGTTTCTAACCAGTTTTACTTTGAAAAAGGATGGTATTTATAGTTTATTGATTCCTCTGTGGTGGTACGAGCTCCGATACCAGCTGTGGCGGAACTACCCGAATTATTCCAACTTAAGAGCCTAAGTCCCGCCTTAGAGGCTAGACCACACTTAAATGGGAATAACACGTCAATCCCTCGGATCTAGTCCGACTAGGCCACTGACAGGATCAAGTACCACATTCTCACTGGATGGTGAGTCACAGAGCAAATACAATAAAGCATAAAACCATACATTAAGGAGTATTAAATTTATTACATCATCATCGGAGTTTTAGCAAAAGTAGGCATCATTGTTCGAAGTGCAGCGGAATAAAACTAACGATAAATAAACAGAGAGATGGGGAAGCCTGTCCCATCACTCCTCATGCTCCTCCTCAGCCGAGGCAGGATCCCACTCGACTATCCAACCCGATGGCAAGATGGACGGCCAAGTCACTCCAGCAACCATGTCCTCCAGAGAACCTGTAAAATTATGCCACAAGCAAGGCTAAGTATACTAATACTCAGCTAGACTTACCCGGTGCGAGGAGTCTACTCCTCTACCTCTAGACATGCAGCTATTTGGCTGTGGGGTTTGGTTGCCAAAAGCACTAGCTGAGTTTATAAATCAAGTTTTAGCTTTGTCAAGTTTTAGTGTGACTCTCTTAAGACTAGATGTGTACTATCTACTCATTCATGGTATCAAGAAAATTTAGCAATCAACATCTTTTGCCACATCATCACATTTCCACTTGTTACTCAATGCAGTACAATGGATCAAGCAGTCTCATTAGCTGCGAGAAGCAGACGATTCGAATCGAGTTTTCATCCTTGCAAGGTAAATCTAAACACACGACGTGGCGAGGCACTCCGTCCCCACAAACATCAACTGTCCCCATCGATTCCCCATCAGCAGATCAGGGCTCACCGCCTTGGCGTACAATGCCTCACTGACCCCGACTGCCGTCGTACAGTGACCGCACTTGTACCCACCATAACCGGAATGGGAGACCACGTCTCAGGTCGCGTGAGGGGAAAATTCTACTGCTAGGTTCAATCAGGTACTAGGCTTACTGATTTACCATATTTCTCGGCATGTGCTTAGTACGTTCAAACGCTTGACACAGGTATCCGCACGTTAATCCTTATTCCAATTTCATCGCGTAGACCACGCATCCCCATGGATCTGTGTCCACTGACCAATCTTAAATATGATATGAAAGTGGGTACAACCAATTCCTGACCTCGCGCGAGTGCTAGAAAAATCACTCGACTTCTACCGAGATCCCTAATTAGCAAGGCAGCTACTCGACCTAGCATACTAGTATCCATTTCAACAAGGATTTCCTGAGTTCATGCAACTAGGGTTTCAATCAACTCCTACACTTAAGTGCACAATACAAGTCTACAAACATTAAGTGTAGTAAAATATCATATAGAACAGGTTATGCATAAAACCGGGGGTTGCCTTCCAAAGCTGGGGTAGGCAGATCCTCTGGGGCAAGCTCTGGTGCTGGATCCGGGGCTACCTCCTGAGCAACTCCTTGCTCCGGCACGAGGACGTACTCTCCATCAGCAAGGTTGCAATCTATCGAATGCAATGAATAAGAATATGTATGCTATGATTATGCAGGATTTAATAATCATTATGCTAAGTGAAGAAAAACTAAGTTAGTTAGTAACTTAGGGTTTCCTGGTTATACGTGGCTCTTAGTGGTTTATGCTTATCAACTTTAGGTTTGGGTTTTGCCTAGGGATAAGCATAGTGGATTGAAACTTGGATTTCCCTTAGATGTTTTAGTAGGCATTTAAGGGGTTTTGCTGGTTGGGTTAGGGTGACATTAATCTCCACTATTAATTCCCCTTTTTCATTTTCTATTTACGAATTCTAGTGTGGGTTTGAACTACAACAGTGGTTTAACTTTTTCCAAAAATTCTATAAAAATTACAGAGGGTTACTACTTGTCACTGCAGGTTGTCCTATAAATTTGAGGTGGATACTGATTCAGATACTACTTGTGCAAAATTAACAAAAATAAGTTTTAAAAGGGCATTTTACACTATAGCTATGATTTAATTGAGGTTTCTGTACCAAATTGTATTTGTGTCCAGATACATAGGTGATATTAGGCCTCTGTGTTAAAAATCATAGAAAAAAGGCCTACTGAATATTTAGTTGTGAATTTCTAAAGTTTTATGCCAAAAAGGTGCTTATAACTAACTTGTTATTTGAAAAATATCAAAGAACAGATTTCATATTTTTCGTATGTTTATAATAACAAAACATTAGTTATCCCAAGGTTTGGGGTGTTTTCTCCTTGGGGTTATTTTTCTAGGGTTTTTCTTGTTTTCCTAAAATAAAAGGTATCTCATTTATTCTGTACTAAACAAGGGTATAATAAATTTTTCTCATGAACTATACTGAATACATAAACCAACAAAAATGTGGGTGTTCCCTGGTTCTTATTTTAAACTACCTTTAATATTTTCTCTAACTTTAAGCAAAAAGTGTTTTAAATGGCAAATTCTATCTTAATGGGGTGTACAGAGGGGTTTATTATTTTTAAACTGGTTAGGAAATGATTAAGTAGCTCTCTAAATTTTCTTGACCCCAGTCAAATAGTGTAGCTATTTTTCCTTATTTCTTTTAGCTTTTGACCAGTTAATCATTTAAATCAAAACTTTAAAGTTTTCTGTAACACTTAGAGGTTTTATATTTTTCCTAAGCAGTTTACATTATTTAGGATCTGGCAAAATTGGTTTGACTCAATTTTGGTAAACCAAACTGAAGTTATGAATTTTTCAAGTTCTGTTTGGATTTAAATCAGAATATTTTAAAAGGTTTCCTGGAAAACTACTTTGCACCAAAGACCCTGGGTTCTTTCTAAATCAATCCATTCATTTCTACCCCTGCGCTACTATTCCCCTGAGTCACTGACAGCGCACAAAACCCCCTGGCCTTTCCTTCTTCTTCCCCGAGGTCCCTCCCCTTATGTAAACAGTAGCCACGGAAAGGAAAAGGGCGGCGCGGCTTACCGGCGGCGAGAGAGGTCCGGCGAGGGGCGGGGTTGGCTTTGGGAGGTCCTGGCAGTCACAGCGAGGTACGGCTCGACGGCGGTGGTGGCCGGAATCGGCTGGTCCACGTGCGCAGGCGGGTGAACTCGTCGGCGGCGGGTGCTCCAGCTTAACCACGGCGATCTAGTTCAATTAAACGGCACGATGAGCTCCACGGGATGATGTAGAGGCTATGTGCGCAAGGAATCGAAAAATGGTGCAGAGACTTACCCGGTCTATGTTCACCGGCGATCGGGTGAAGTCCGGCGACCGTGGACTGGCTTCTCCGACGAGGCAAAGTCCGATTCCTTGCTCGGGGAGCTTCACCGAGGCATGCACGGTCCACTCTGAGTGTCGGGCGCGGTTGGGAAAGGCTCTGTTGGTCGGTCTACGGTGGCGGGGGATCGGGTGGCCGCGGGCACGCTGTCTGCAGGGCAAACGCCGGTGATCTCTGGCTCCGGTGAGGTGGAGAGCACGCGGGGGAGTACGGTTGAAGCTTCGGTGAGCTTTATAGGCGCGGGCGTGAGCAGGAGACACGGGTGTGGCTCGGCGCGGCGCGGGGCGCGCGGGGTCGGGCGCTGGGCGTGCTCTGGCACGCTCAGAGCACGTCGAACACGTGGAAGTGTTCTTCTGCCCTCGTTCAACAGCTCGCCGAGATCGCAAGCGTGCGAATCTTGGCAAAAATCCGGCGCAGGCCTCCTCCTAGCACCTAGGGCTGTCTCTTGTATGTGAGTCCCCATGGCAGATATGCCCTAGGTAGGGAGATTTGCGGACGCCAAATCTGGCTTGTCCCTCTGTCCACCTCGCGACAAAAACCATGTCAAATCTTGTCAAACTTCTTGGGCTCGGTTTCAAACTTTTCCAGTGGGTGCCTTAGGTGGTATGACACATTTTTGGTATATAACTAAAGTGGTTTTGGTGCCATTTACTAAGTGAACACGGTGGATCTTTAGATTAGGTTCAAAATTTAACTTAGAAAAAATTAGAGAGCTCTAGTGTGCTCTCTCCTTAAGGGGGAAATTTGGGGTCTTCAAGGGGCCTTTTTGCAATGTTCCCACCCTGCATTTGCTAGGTTACAAGGTTACTAAAAGTTGTTTAAGAACTAAGATCATGCTTTGGCAATTTGGTTGACTTAACCACTAATCACTGGCTTGGAAGTCTAGTGCTCTTAGGTGCCCTTTCTAGGGTTTAATCTTCTTGGCTCCAAATGACCATTGTTCCACTTGTGTGGTTGAAACCCTTGCCATTCACTTTTATTAGTTAACCCATGTTTCCAAGGTTTTATGCTCTTCTTCTCAATTCTCTTCCACATGTGATCACAGTCATTAGTGCATAAATGTGCCATGGCCATGGTAACACCTGGGGTGTTACAGGAACAGTGGGACGGGCGGAGGGATAGGGTTCGGGGACTTGCCTAGACCCTGGAGAGAGGAAGCTGTTGATGGGACGTTGAGCTCGGCACGGGAGTTGTGAAGCATCTGGTGGACCTACTCGTCGAGGACGGCGGATGGATAGGGTTCGCGGACTGGTATTTTTCTTTGTCCACTATCTCGGCAAAACTATCAACTGAAGGCGCCTTCAAATCTCCAAAAAAAGAAGAGCCAGATCAGTAGACTACACAAGTAACAAACCACATCTCGGCTATGGGGGACCAGCGATACTCACGCACGCGGATCTGGCAGTAGAGCGAAGCATTCTTGTGCGCGATGACGAGTGGCGCCTCGGCCGCGGAGGCATTGGCGGCGAGGACGACGAGGGTGATGCGCGCTTATTCAGCTCCTTCCCTTAGTCCAGATGTTGCGATTTTGGGATGGATACGCTACCTCCTCACTGGATCTTTGACGGCAGTCTTCAAATCTGCCCTAAGTTTCCCACCAAGCAAGGAATTGCTACGGAAACGCATCTGTGGAATATAGGAG
This sequence comes from Zea luxurians, assembly GCA_029449295.1. Lineage (NCBI taxonomy): Eukaryota > Viridiplantae > Streptophyta > Magnoliopsida > Poales > Poaceae > Zea > Zea luxurians. The sequence goes on along the minus strand of JAOPSE010000005.1, from coordinate 964,463 downwards.
CTAGTGGTCGTATGGGGATGGCATGAATAGGGAGACGGAGCGAGTAGATGAGGAGGGAAGAATGGGGGCGGCTCTGTATCCCTAGTAAGGAATCTCTGGTAGATGCCCACAGATGTGTCGAACGACTCAGAGATGACTCACAGATAGACAGCCTCATACTCACACACCGAGACATAGAAACATCAGTATTGTTGCACGTATACACATACTCTCTCGTTCCCATCGTTTAATTTTTCTGAACAAATGCCATATAGTATTTGAACATGTACCATGAACAATTATTCACTTGAACATGTACCATGAACAATTATTCACATGAGGCTTCTAATTAAGGCTTCTAAGGCATGGACGTTATGGCAAACCTCCTTTTGTACTATGAACAATTATTCACATTATGGCAAACCTTCTTTTGTACTATGAACAATTATTCACGTTATGGCAAACCTCCTGTACTATGAACAATTATTCACGTGAGGCTTCTAAGGCTGTCTCCAGCAACGTCATTTATATCAATCCTCTATATCCATCCTTTACGGTCTCCTTTAAAAGATTTTATCATCTATATCTACTTTCTCTCCAACAACATCCTCTAAATCACGTCTTCTATACTTAAATGCCTATATTAGAAACATTTTTTATTTTTATTTTTTGTACTACGTATTTGTCATACTCTCGAATATATTACATATTTTAGTTTTGCTAAACCGGTTATTTAAAGTATTCAAATAGATAGATGACCGTTTAGAGAAACTCTATATATAGAGAATCCAGCAACGTTCTCTAAATTTAGAGGACCGTTTAGAGGACGCTGCTGGAGAGCATAGAGGATTGTTTGATCCTCTATATTTAGGGTAGAGGACCCTTTAGAGGGTCTTGTTGGAGCTGGCCTAAGGCTGTTCGCAACACGTACCCTCCACCTATACCCGATCATCGTTTGTTAGTCGTTTGCAAAGATCATTTGGGTGCCCATTTTGTCCTTTTTCTTCTTATAGACTCATGAACTGTGGTTTGTAGAGATATCGAATTCAATTAAAGTTCTAAGAGAAACTTCAATAGTTCACTAAACAACTCCCTAAAATCTTAGATTTAAGAAGTTTTTCAATAGTTTTTCAAATGCACTTGCTAAATTTAGTGTTGGTTCTCGCTAACCCGTCGAGACGGAGGGAGCACCCAGGCCTTCGCCCGCTCTGTGCGCTCCCTCCGTTAGTGGAGCTCACTCTTCAGTATTCGCGCTCTTTAGTCTTCGCTTGAATCCCTTCCAACATGTTCTGCTTTTTGCCGTGTAGTCGATCGAGCGAGGGGGCGTTGCGCCTTCGCCCCAATATTTAGTTATTTGCTATCCATCCCATTTACTCTCTAGATTCGCCAACTCGATAGCAACTCCCTAAACACATATGTCGTCGATTCCTTTTTCGCACAAAGGTAGTCAGGGTCCATCGTCAGTCGACCACAGCTTACCCACAGGTCGCATCGTCGGACTGTCGCTTCCTAACAGGTCGCATCGACCGATCTTAACCTCTGCCCTCGATGTTCACTACCCTCGACCCTATCGTCTAAATGAGGAACTCAAAATTAAACTATTGTCTAAATATGAGGAGCTATTGGAGACAAAACTATTTTTTACTCCCAATAGCTATTTAGCAACTTACCAAACAAAAGTTTAGAGAGTTTTTTTTCTAGAGATCTATTGAAGTTGCGTGTTCCCAGCTTTCAGCATAGCGGCATTCAATATTTCTTTTTCATATTTTTAAATTGATATCTTGCAATGAAGACCAAAATGTCTCTCTTTATCCTTTTAAATGTAAATAAACTCAACATTTTGAATATATATAGTCGTACTTAATATATATCTCTAACTATTTGTCCTAATTTAAACAAATACTTATGTAATTAGCAATGGTAATAATGTGCTGAATTTAGGAAAAAAAAGAGCCTATTACGGCACCTAATCCTACTCCTACCGAGGCCCACCTGCTACATGCCATCCCAGCCCAGCCGTGATGAAAAGGCCATGCGACACCACTCCACTAGCTGCCACCAGACGTCACTACTCTTCAGTATTCGACGGAGTAATCTTGCCCTAGCCGCCACCACTCCACCAGGTGCCCCTCGCGTCCTCCATCCTCGCCCCGCACGGTACTACAGGAGTATGTGAGGTGGCTATCAAGTGATCAAGATCTCATATTCTCCTTCTCCAAGTTTTTCAGCTTTAAGGAATAGCAGGCATTTGGTGTCTGCTTTGGCTGGACGATGGCCTATAGGTACTTGTTCTCTTGTACTGCAATGGAATTTAGTGTAGAAACTCAGGAGCCAACATACTGAATCTTATGGATCAGTACTGGTAATGCTAATGAACTTAATACTGCAAAGTCAATTGATTTTCATCAAAAAGTGCATGATGGTGCACATTAGTGGCTTGAGAAACTATTGCCTAACAAGCAAAATGAAAGACAATGCTTACTTTATTATTCTCTCCTTGATGAAAAAAAACTTTTGGAGTCTCAGAAAAATAAACTTGCATCTGTTTTTTGAAAAGTTGTGAGGTTGTACAACTGAGTACTTTTACTTTTAATTCTTTGAAATTTCTGCAGCAGTCGCAGTGTACATAGATTCTGACCTTCCTCTCTTTTTAAATCCAACATGGTATATTCTCACCCTGAATATTTGCTTGGAAGTTGTTTTGATTATTTATTATGGGTTCTTTGATTGTTTACCGATTCTATTGTTGTTTACTTATATTGCCATTAAATTATTAATGATGCTCATTTTTTCTAGAATAGAAGTGACGCTCTCTTTTAGTGCAAAATAGCAGTGACTCATTTTCTTTCAATTTCATCCGAGGGTTAGCATGTAGTCAGCAATTAATCATCTTCTTTCAATTTCAATCAGTGATATAAGCATCTCATTAACTGATACACCTAGCCCAGGTGGGGTTGGCCGAGGCCCAACAAATTAGGGTTGCCCGGAGCCCAACAGTTCATCAAGCACACCCAACTCAGGGAAAGGCCCAATCACCCCAAAAGACTAGTCCAATGGGGGAAGGGTGACTCTCCCTTTTAAAGTGGCTTCCTCTTCCCAAGTTAAGTGAGGTGGGATAATTCTGAGGCTCACACGGTCACCGTCCGACTACAATTGGGCCAACTAGGCCAATTACATCTTTGCCAACGGGTAATAGTGGAGGATGTACTCATCAAATTCAGTTAAGGATAACCACGCTGATGTTGATTTATAATGCGCAAATCGAAATCCTAATTTATATTTAAAATGAAACATCCCCATTGGCAAAGACGCAATTGGCCTAGTTGGCTCAATTGTAGTCGGACGGTGACCGTGTGAGCCTCATAATTATCCCACCTCGCTTAACTTGGGAAGAGGAAGCCACTTTAAAAGGGAGAGTCACCCTTCCCCCATTGGACTAGTCTTTTGGGGGAAGGGTGACTCTCCCTTTTAAAGTGGCTTCCTCTTCCCAAGTTAAGCGATGTGGGATAATTCTGAGGCTCACACGGTCACCGTCCGACTACAATTGGGCCAACTAGGCCAATTGCGTCTTTGCCAACGAGTAATAGTGGAGGATGTACTCATCATTAACCTTTTTCCTAGAAGCACCTCGTTAACCTTTTTTGTGTAACCTGTGATATAAGCAGGGCATGTCCTCTTACATTATTTTTTCATTCCCTATCCAGTCAGCATCTATTTTCCTGACCTATGATGATGACTCAATGAGGATTGCCACCGACAAGCAATGAAGCTAATCTGTGCACCAATGACAATGGTAGATTGTGGACGAGATTATGGCTGGGAAGAACGTCTTCTTTGATCTTCCTGACAAGTAAAAATCTATCTACACATATTGTTTTCTACTGCTTTGTCCTTGGCGCAGATCATAATTAGTGTATATTGTTTTCATACCTCTTAATTTTTGCAAGAAATATTTTACAGCACTATTTTAGTCATTGTTTGCTTAAAATATATTTGTGTGGCAGGTTGACTGGTGAGATATGGACCTTGAAATTCCATTGCATGGGAGCACAGCCTGGAAAAGAGATTGTCACATTAAATATTGATAAAGCTTATGTTGCCTTTTACAACGTGGTGTACATAAAATCAAAACTTGGATATTCTGGAAGGGATTTCTTGTTTTACAAGAAACGATGTGGCATTGATCGATCCAGGCTAGTGGCACTTGATTACATCCACCAAGAAGAGGCCATGATATCTGATAATGTGGATGAGAGAAAAATAAGTTTTGTGCTCACAAAAGATGCACCCAGTGATCTAGAGGTAAGCATAACTCCCATCAAGCGTCCAAGGCAGCGGACAAATGTTGATGAAGAAAATATAGAAGTGTTAATTGATGCATATAAGGAGTGGCTTGCAATACTACAAGATGATAATCCAGAAACGGGTAAGTTAAGATGTCAAACTCATTACATTAAATACATGATATGTTATAGTTTCCACTGTTAAACTTACATATTGTTAAAGTGCAGATTTAATGGATGACTTTAGGGAGGATACGATCAAAACATATAAAGAATGGTTAAGGCATCAAGGCGATCTTCCAGATATCTGTAATTTCTTTTATTCACAGCGTACTGACATATAGTGTATATTTTCACAAATTGTTAGAGACATAACTGATGCCTATGCTATCCTTAGTATTGTATGAATGACGAAGCAATGATGACCAAAGATTAAAAGATGAAGAAATTCATGGCAGCAACAAACCTACGGCTGATTGGCCATCTCATGCTAGACGTCATAGAAAAAGAGATCCTGATATATTTTACTTAGAGTGTTTTTTATTCAAATGGTGCAATCTTCTACTTTGGATAATTCTACCCATTCATATGTTATTGGTATATATGTAGATAATGATGGAGTCTTCAAAAAGGAGGGGTGTGGTACCCTTAAGGGTATAGCAGCAGCTACCAAGCGAATCAAGAACGACGATCACAAACTTAAGATTGAATTTTCATCTAAGCTTGGAGGTCCTGTAGGACCAAACACTCGCACGTTTATGGATGAAATCGTATTGTTTACAAAGAAAAAGGCACCACTCATTGGAGTGAAAAAGTGGAAAGATATAGAGCTCAATGTTAGATCTTCTATAGCATCTGACGTATTGGTATGTGCAATTTATTTAGTAACTATTAGTTGCCTAGCATGCTATGGCACCGCTACTTCATCCGAGATTAAGCCATCTCAAATTTTGTTTGGTATGATCTACTGAGATATGGTCAACTGTTCACAAATTACTAGACAATTAACCATCTCTTTGTATCAAAACTGAAACAGAGAAGGTGGGAGTTTCCAAGAAATGAGGACGCGCGTGAAAAGATATGGTCTATTGCTAAGGAGAGGTACAAAGGATGGCGATCAGCATTAAGCTCAACATACAAGGCATACAACAATTATGCTGAAAGGATGAAAAACAAGCCTAAAGATGTAGACATCGTCGAGTGGCATTACCTGATGCTGTATTTTGGATCTGAGAAATTCCACGTTCGGTAGCATTTCCTTTACAATGATTCACACTTGCATAATATCGATGATTCTAGCATTTTATTTATTAATTCATTTACAACTGTTATTATTTTGTAGAAAATAAGTAGTCGGAACTCAGAAAACCGTCAGAAACAAAGAACAAAGCATATAATGGGTTCTGGAACTTTTTCCCAAATAAGCTTTGATCAAGTAATGATATGACCACTACATTATTTTCCATGATTAATGACAAACTTGTATAATGCATTCTTCACATCATAGAGAGACCCAGAAACTGGTATAGAACCAACTGATCTAACCCTTTGGATGAGTACTCATTGTAAAAATGGTGATTGGTCGGAAGAGGCTTCACGTGGTATTTATGTAAGTGAATCACAAAGTTTAGTACTTAAACATACTTCAAAATATTGTGTAGAAATTATTATTTGAATTGAGTAAACTTGAACTACATTATTCATTTCAGGAGAAGACAACTAAGAAAATTGTTGAGAAAGTATATCAAGATGATAGATTTGATCTGACGAGAGAAGAGGAAAATGCTATTTTCCAAACATCATTCAAGGAAACAACAGGATGCAAGGCAAACAGGCTTCATGGTCATGGGTACCTATCAAGATATCCAACAAGAAGTCAAGTGATGGATTCAAAATTCCTCGACAAGCTCGTGCAACGGCTACAACCAACCAAAAGAACATTGAACTCGAAACCCAGGTCCAACTATTAAATGAAAAACTTGCGAGTGAGGTTGCAGAACGGGAAAGAATAGTGCAAGAAAAAATGCAAGCACTACAAGAAGAAGAAGAAAGAAAAAGGCAAGTACTTAGAAAAGAAATGAGGAATGAAATGGTTGTTGCCCTTACTGCAGCACAACAGGTATAAAATTTGATATTTGTATCTTTTACCACCATTGCTATTGGAAACTTCTTCAACATAAATTGTTTGATCAATTGTTTAATGCAGGCCAACCGAGAAAGCATCACTCTAGTCGATCCTCCTTTAGTGATCCCAACTGAAACTCCTGAACTCATCCCAGCTGATCCTCTTGCACCAACACCAAGAAGTGAAAACAATGTTTGTACTGCAGACACAAACAACAATAAAGACAATGTGCCAGCGAACTATATTAGCTCTTACGCTCTAAGGAATGCTGTGACAAGACGTGTGCAGGCAAGGGGCAACAAAAGAAGTGAATGTGTATGGAATGCAAATGTTCATGTATTTTGGTCATATATACTATAGTATGAAATTCTTTTGATAGTTTTGTTTTTTAATCTTGAATATGATTATAGGTACAATCTATAAGTGCAAGCGAGAAATAAGGTAGATCATCTTAAGAAGTTCTATCAAAGCGTGTTTAAGGTATGTCCACAATCCAATGGAGCACTTCCTATTTTTATTTCTTTTGTAGTCGTGCATGCAATGGATTTTAGTGTTGTTGTGCTGCTTGTTGTGTGCTGATGCTTGTTGCTGCTTGCTAGGAGTTGTGCTATATAAAAGGTTTAGTTCTTGCATAGCATTTAGAATCTACTTAGAGAGCAACTACATGATTAACCAAGTTACTGTAACTGTAGCCACTGCAGTTGTAGTCTTCCACTTATGATTAACCAAGTTATTGTAGCTTTACTAATTAATTGTTTTGAAAACTTCCAACAGGTTCGTTGTCATCGCGATATCGTTGTCATGTAACCATCACTTGCATCAATGGAGGAGATGGAGGGGTACACGGTGGACCAAAAAAGCTTCCACTCATTTGCTAGTGTTGAGTAGTTTATTACCTATGTTATCACAATCCAAGCTAGCATGAGGATGTTGTGATTGTGAGCTGTTTTGTCAAATTAATTTGTATTTGGTCACTTTTTATTTGGTGCAACCTATTTGTTACAAAATGGTATGGATATAGTTAATATATGAGGCAAGAGACAAATATTATGGTTGTCAATTTTGGTTCTGACGTTACATATGCGAAATATAATTCTTTTTGCGTGATATTTTATACCCAATAGAAATATAAAATGCATTGTCGTATAAATTATGGGTTGAATATATGTAAATGCAACAGTTTTATTTGTTGTTGTATGGTTCAGTTGCATTATCTTTATAGTTGCGACATCATCAATTGTAATGATTTTTTTGTTGCAATAAGATGTAATTACAATGGATCTATTTCGTTGGGACTTCAGTTGTCGCAACATTTTCTCCTTGTTGCAACATCATTAGTTACAATGATGTTTTTTGTTGCCATAAAGACTCACACCATGGATTAATTTTTATAGTAAAAAGGTCATATAACCACGAGACACATTATGTTGCAAAATGATCAAATGCAACAAAATTATTTGCATGGCAATACATCTTGTTGCCACAAGTCACTTGTGTGGCACTAGTGTTTTGTTGCCATGAAGCATCTTGTGGTAACAAAGCCATTTGCAACAGATTCAAACGTGGCATTAACACTTATTACCATGAAATATGTTGTGGCAATATAGTTTTTGGCAACTATTATAAAATGTTGCAATATAACTTATTTGCAACATAATAGTCCATTGTAACAACAAACAGTTACAACACTTGCACATGTTGCAAAAGATGTAGTAATTGCAACAGAACGTAAAAATGTTGCTATAACCTATTGCCACTCTATTTTTTGCAACAGCAGGCAACGACAGTTGTTCTATCGCAATTGGTGCCTATTGCAATGATTTATAGCCTATCACAACGATTTTTGCCCATTGCAAGAAGGTGATTTTTAGTAGCGGCCCTCTCGTCTATGGGCCTCAGAGTGGGCGCCTAGAGTAGGACGGTGGTCGAGTCCAGCACAGACCCCAGGACAACCGCATGGGGTGGGATAACGAGCCCCTCCTTCGTGTTCCCCATAGCAAGGGCCTATGGGGGAAAATCGGCCTGCTCCCCCATAGGCTCCACGATAGCATCCCAAGGCAGGGAGGCGGCTCGCTCTTCCATGACCCCCGCCTCTTCCACGACTGAGGGGGCAGGAGCCAGATCAACTAACATGGCTCAAACAGGTATGCTACTAACCCCTGCGCGGGTATGTCCGTGACGCCGAATGGGCCCATCGAGGCCGGTGCGGACCAAAGTCTGGCCTTGGGGCTGAAGCCCAGGCAAACCTCCATCCCCTCCTCATCATCGTCATCGTCATCGTCCTCTGTGCTGGGAGAGGCCTCCAAGGGTAGCCCCTCCCACGTCTGCGCCCTGTGGCGCTTCTCCAATGCATCATGGGACAGCATCTTCTTGCGAGCCCGCTTCTTGTCTGCATCTTTCTTCTTCTTCTCCTCAGCCGCCAAGCGACGCGCCTCCCTACCGGCCGCGTCCTCTGAAACCAGAGGTCAAGCGGTCCAAAATCCTTGCAACCCCTGCGAAAGGGATGAGAGGAGTAAGACAGGAAGGTGAGGACTGGAAACAGAGGGAGAAATCGAAGACTCACCAGGAACACGTATCCCTGATCAGGGTGCATCGGGAGAATGGTGGCATAGTCCACCTTCCCCATCGTTCCCTCCACCCGCTGGAGGAGCTCGTCGATGGGGAGGACAGTCGAGGCCATCCGGGAGCTCTCCACGGAAGCCTCGGGTGTCATCTCGTTGAGGTGGAGCCGACGCTCGGTTAGCGGCAGCACCCTCCTCCCATGGAATGCAGCGATGACCCCAGCCACGGTGAAGCCGTGATCCTGGAGCCTCCGCAGGACATCTAGAAGTGGCTTCAGATGAGCCTAAAGCTCCCAAGGTGGACCCCACCTCTAGCGTTCCTCCACCCCGAAAACGACACGCAGCGTAAACGCCAGCAGCCGCCCATCGTCATTGCGGAGGTAGAACCACCGGCTCTGCCACCCCTTGTTCGATGAAGTAATGGTGGCAGGGATATACAGATGCGCCCGATCTGAGAGCAGCAGGAGCGTGTAGCCGCTGGCCTGGACGGAGTGGCGCACCTTCTTCACCTCGCTGGGGAGGGAGAACGCTTCTGCCTATAAGAGGTGGAGCCACAAGTCCTAGTGGGGCTCTATCCCTAGGTACCCTTCACAGACTGCCGTGAAGATAGCCGCCTAAGCGATGGAGTTCGGGTTGAAGTTGTGAAGCTCCACCCCATAGTAATGAGGAAGCGCCCACATGAAGTGGCTCGCCGGCACCCCAAACCCCGCTTGTGGAACAAGGTGAAGCTCACCACATAACCCGCAGGCGACGCTGGCTCTTGTTCGTCGCCCGACGCATACCACTCGGGCTGCAGCCTGTGGGAGTGGGGGCGAAGCAGCCCGACGTCCACCAGCGCCTCCAGATCCTCATCGGTGACGAAAGAGGTGGGCCATGGGTCATGGGGAGGAAGAGCATTTGGTTTCTCGGTCATTGAGGCTATGGAGTGAGACGAGAAGGAGGCAAGGAGCTCTTTTCGTGGCAGAGGCAGATGTTGTCTAAGGCAGGAAGGTGAAACGATAAGGTAAAAAACGAAGAGGCCCTCTCGGGCAAATTTATAGGGACGAGCAGAGTCACCAAGACGTAGATCGATCCGTTCCAAGTTAAAATAGGTTAGGGTGCTTCGAACCCCACGCGCACGCGTGCCGCAATGGTCAGTTTGCAGGATAAAACATCCCATCGCATTAAATGCCCACTCTTCCTATTTGAAATAATGCCAGACAACTGGCACCGTTTCACATTGTGCCTCGAAAGGTACGCTCTTCTCTCCCCTCTCCTTTCTTTTCCATCTCCTTGCAGACGACGGGAAGAAGGCATCTCCTACCTCAGTCATCCTCCCTTGAAAAGGAAAAAGAGAAAGGTACAATACTGTTCAAAGGTTTGAAGGTCGGACCCTCAGCAGGGTTCGTGAAACCGCCTTAGGACATATGAGCTCCGAGCCCATTACTGATTAGGGATTCGAAGGTTGGCCCCTCGGAACGGCTTCATAACCGCCTTAGATCATAGAGTCAGGTATGACTATGGGTACGTACGTACATGGCTGTGGCTCGGGCTGCGACCTAAGGTACCATAAGACATATCCGAGACCCCCGAGAGCGATTCATGATGGTGTCCCATCGTAGGGAGGCATCGAGCCCTCGGACCCCATTAAATTGGTTTGGGACTAGGCGAATCACCTGCAGGTACTTTTTGCGGCGTGTCTTCGGACTGCTAGTCGACCCCCATCGAACGGAGCTCAAACCCCGCTCGGATTACCTAGTAACAGCTCAATGGAATTGCCATGCTCGTTGCCCATCAAGGGTGGCTTGGCGCGTTCCCCCTCTTCCTCCTCGCAGAGAGGCAACAAAGAGGCGTATAGACCAAGAAGTCAAGGTACCCCTCGATTGTCCTTTCGCCCCGCACAAAGGCTCAGGGGCTGCCCTTGTAAACTACGCTACGACAAATTCGCTAAAAGTTCCAACAGATCGGCGTAGAGCGCTAGGGGGCTCCCTCCGCACCTAGGCCACGACCCGAGGTCAAATTGAACCCATCATGTCGTCAGCGATAGAGAGTCAAGCCCCTAAAAGAGTGAACAACTCCTTCGAGGCCTCGGGGGCTACACCCGATGGGTGCGCTCACGCGCACCCATCATAAACTGAACCTTCCACTCCTTAAAAAATAGCACACCCACACAAAAAGTGGCAGAGCCTCCAAGCAAGTGTCAAAGCACTTCCTTGGAAGGCTCGGGGTCTACTGTCGGGTGCGATAATTAGGGGTACCCCAATTATGCCCTTAAAACGTGCTTAGAATGTACTCTGCCCTAGCATGTCCCCTGAGAGCAAGAAACCAGATCTCCGCCTCGCTCGAGGTCCACATCAAGGGTCTTCCCCAAAAAGGCACCATCCTGTCACACCCAGTTTTAGAAGGTAAACCAAATGCGAACCATGTACGTGTCAGGATCAGAAACTCACTTACACAGCGATTACATAGTTGGACATCATCACACATTGCTCAACATGATAGCGGAAATAGTACTTTATTACATCAAGATGTCTGAGACATCCACAGAGTCATTAACTTAAGTCATAAACATAATCAAAGTGTGAATACAAAACATAGTACGATAAGGCCTTCATAGGCAGCGGACTGGGGGTTGGCCACTAAACACAACTACAACTCATCAAAGTCCTGAAACTCCTGAAAGTCCTCCATGTTGTCTTCATCTTCTCCTGAGCACTGATTGCAATGGGGACAACCTGGGGTGGGGTGGTTTTCAAAGCAAGGGTGAGTACACATCAATGTACTCAACAAATGTCCTATTTGGCTAAAGTGGACTAGTTGTATGTGGAGTTAAGGTTAAAGCAGTTGCTTTTAGTTTGTCCGGTATTTATTACTAGTAGAAAGCCAAATTTTAGTAATAACCCCAAGTTATTACCCAAAAGGCACTCCCTCCAAGGGGAAATACCAAAATACCATAAAGTTATTCACCTTCATTAAGCATCATCATAAAGGAGCTCCTAAGGATGCTCATAACCGCGAGCACGGCTAATATACCAGTTTCTAACACTCTGCAGAGGTTGCACACTTTACCCATGAGCCATGATTCTCGTTCTACACGAGGAGTGCTACTACCCATTGACCACTACCTAGGTGGCCTAGCAGAGTATCACTACATAGCATTTACAAAGATTCCCCTGGTGTATAGTTGCTCCTTAGGTTTTGCTAGTCGTACAAACATAGTACTCATCCCTAAGGTGGGTGACTAACAAAACCAAATCGAATGAACCTTGGGACCTACCCTTAGCAGAGCAAGCACTATGCCCCGGCCCCCATTGACAGCACAATGGCAAAGCCAACTACACCCCAAGTTCATCCAATTAATCAGCTAAGGGCAAAGCCAACTACACCCCAAGCTCAAGGTTTTACTATTTTCCCGGGTGGTCATCCAGTGAACATGTCCTTACGGAGAGGTACTCAGAAAATAGCTTGAGTCCCCTAAAGTGTCACAAGATCAACATCATAATCAAGATAGCATCATCGTATCATATATGCTCACATCATGTTCATTGATTAAAGTAAAGCAATAGCATGAAGCTAACCATAATAACCCTAAAAGATAATCAAGGACAAGGTAAATAGAAACCTAGTCAATCCTTAGGTTGATCATGGTATGCGGGATAGTGAATTATAAAGTAAATAGGACATAATGGATCAGAGGTCACTTTCCTTCACTAGGTTGCTGCTTAGGGAAGTCTCCTGCAACACACTTGAAAACCTCGGACTGCTTGTTGTCTACGAAAAGCAATCATTCATTCAACACATTTGGGAAATGACAAAAGAATAGTACACCAAACATATGCAACAGAGTAAACACAAATTCAATAGAAAAGTATAAACACAAAAGTGAAATCTAGGTTCTAGGATAGATCAATATACCTAGAGGTATGTGGTTTTCCAACTACTGTCTATCTCAGTGGATTACATTACTTAACTATATCTATCTTAATGAATTACTTACTTAATTAAAGTTATTCTAGAGATGAGATCATATATTACATGGGATTAATTTCACAAAGTTAACCACTTAACTATTCATTAGAGTTTCACTTTTATTCTCTCTTTAATAAATATTCCATCACTTTAAATTAACCTAGAGTCTAGCCATAAAATTAAGACATGCAAATAATGAATGATTATAATTTAAACTGATAGAGACTAGCATTATGAACATTTTGTAACTTGAACCACCCAATTTGGAGTTTGTATGCAAAAGATATGAAATTCACAAGTTTTAGAATTCAAAAACACTAAATTAGACCCATTTCTGTGATTAAAATAAAGACCAGGGGCTTCTCTGTAAGAAACCAGGGGCCTAAGCGCAAGAACACAAGACCGAGGGTTGTTTTCTAAGAAATCGAGGGGCTTTTAACACGTTTTCCAAACAAACGGGTATCGGGTGCTCTCGGCCGTCCGATCATAGATCAACGGACAAGATTAGATATGAACGCGATGGCGGGCGGGGGCGCGAGCGAGCACTGACAAGCGGGTCAGGGCGGTCAGCGATTGGGGGGGAAGGCGGGCTGACAGGTCGGGCCCAACACCAGTGGGCGCAGGCAACCGACGGATGGGACCCAGCGACAGGGCGCGCTCACATGAAGCGGTATCCAGAGATCTGGACTACTAGATCGAGACTGAACGGTTAAGATGAGGCGCCCAGGGGTTAACAGCGCGGTGATCGGTGTTGTTCCGGTCTGCGGCGACAGGGTCACCGGAGACAGGGTAGACACGGCCTCTAGGGGTCTGGGATCGCCGACGAGGGCTTAGGTGGGTTCGAGGCAACGTGGCGAATGCGTCCGTGGGCACGACACCGGCGTAGAGGCACCGAAGCATGGCGGTCTGTAGCAAGATGGATCGACGGTGGCGTAGCTCGACTATGGTAAGCAATCGCACACCCCTAAGGGCAAGGAACAGGAAATTAGGGATAGGGGAAGGTTGGTTACCTTAAGAGAGAACTCTGGGACTCTTGAACGGCGGTAGGAACACAACGAGACGTCGGGTCAATGGCGACGGTGCTCTGGCTACACGGTGAAGGACCGGTGAGCGCGGGCGGAGGGAATCAGGAGGGGAGGGTAAGTTGAGGCACGTCTCGAATTGCGGATGCCAATGCGGAACTCACTGAGGCGATGGACCCGACGAGACTTCACCGGCGACGATAGAATGGGCACGCAAGCACATCGGTGGTGGGCACGACTAGGGGAGGGGAGTGAGTGAGTGGGGGCGCGACTTCAAAAGGGGTTGGGCACGTGGGGAGGTGGCTAGAAGCGCGATGTGGGTGCGTCCACGGCGCGGCGTGCGAGCGGGAGGTTAGGAAGATAGAGGGGGCTAACGGGTGGGGTTCGTGGGCCAGTGAGAGAGGGCTCGTGAACAGGTGGTTAGCGCTGATGAGGTGGGCCCACCGGACAGAAGGAGAAAGCGAGCGCGCGAGCGAGGGGGTCGGTGCCTACAGGTCGGCCCCATCGGGCAGAGGGAGAGAGGGAGCGGGGACGTGCAAGCGCTCGCTGGCGCTGACAGACGGGGTCCGCCTATCAGAGGGAGGGTGTGAGCGCATGCGCGGGCGAGCGGAGCTGGGCCGATTGACCAAGGCTGGGCTGAAATGGTTTTCCTTTTTCTTTTGAATTTCTAATTTTTTATTTTTATTTTATCTATTGAATTCAAATCAAATCCAACCATAATTTCAAATTCAAATATTTCAAACATGTGCATAAACCAAAAATAAAGTTTAAACTCAGCATGATGCAAACATTCATATCTCCCCTAGGTTTTAATATTCTAAAGATAATAATACATCTCTCACATAATTAACCCAAAATTCTATTAAAGAGAAGGGAACGGAAAATCTATAGAGGTGAGAAAAGAAGTAACACCTGAATTTGGTAGGTATTAGAGAAGAAATTTTATACCCCCAAATTCGAGGTCTTACACGTCCCGACCAAGCCCCCTCCGAAGGGTCCTTCAAAGTCTCCAACTCGCCCAAGCTCGATCCTGAGTAGGTCACCTATTCGGGCATATCTCCACCTCGCCCAAGCCTCTCATGCCTCAGGTCCCCCATCTACGCCTCGCCCTAGGACTGTCGTATCCTCCTCACCCGAACCCATCTCAGGTGACGAAGACAAGGCGTGTTCGAGGGCCAACGGGTACACCCGCATTCAATGCACATACCTACCATTCACGGCGCTATAGGTGTACAGCGGCAACAAGACTACGGTCTTGTCCAAGACCAACATCATGATTATATGTGCCACTGTGCACGCAGCCGCCTACCATTTCCCGATGGGACATCTAATACGACAGAAGGGTAGACCAGCCCTCGGGAGCAAACTCTACCTCGCCCAACGCTGAGCTTGACCTCGGGTACCATTTTCACCTCGCCCGAGCTCGGCCTCGGCTACCTGCTCCACCATGAATCCCGCAGGAGGCCACTCCATCGATTGTGGCACACGTCAGAAAGGATACGACCGTCACCTCGAGAAGACTTCCGCCTTGCCCGAGCTCGGCTCCAACCTCGACATATGCAGCAAAGAACATCCCAACATCGTCCAATACAGAAGTGCTAACGCATCCCATAAATAGGCTTTTCCCCATACCGAAGCCCTGTTACAACCACTACAGTATGGGCAACTCCCCCCTAGGGGGCTCGGACGTAAAGCCAAACCCTCAGCCTCAGCCTCGGCTCTCAGCGGGAAACCAGCAAGTTCAAGTCAACAACAAAGTACAAGGCCATGCCGTCCACAGGACACAGGGGCTTGTCCCTCGGTAGCAAGGTAGTCCCCGGTAACAATGTCATGTATCCCCTAGGTATATAAATAGGGCAGTTCATGACCCTTCCAGGGGCAGGCGATCACTTGGTAGTTTTCACCTAGCACTCGACATTGCACTTGCTTCAATCATTCCTAGGGACTTGGGGCCTTCCCCTCTCCCGCTTAGCTTGTAACCCCTACTGCTGGCACCTCGGTGCGAGTAATATAAGCTTCATCCCCCTCTACTGGAAGTAGGGCCTCGCATTGCTCGAACCAGGATAAATCGCTTGTGTCAACTCGCATCACCATCTGGATTCGGGGCACATGGCATCATTTCACTAGTTGGTTAGGACCGCAAATCGAAACACCGACAACTATGAACTACCAAATTCATCACACCTCTACCTCTCTTCCCTATCCAAGCATATGTCATAAATGTGCATCCATTTAGCTCCCAAGACTCTTTGTGAGACTTCAATGTCTCGTGCACTTTCCTCTTCCTTTATTGTAAGAACTTCCCATTCATCTCGTATGGAGTTGGCCCTCTTAAGTTCCTGCTAAAGTCTCCAATAGCCTCAAGCATAAGATCAAAGCTAGGAAGTGTAAGTGTGTTGTGTGGGATACTTTCTTCATAGAAAAATTGGCATATATGCTCACAAGCTCTGTCCCTTTACTCTTCTCTTTTTTAGTTGACAACTTGGATTGAACCTTTTCAGCAACACCAGATTTGCCCTTCCTTGCAGCTACTACTTCTTCTGGTGTCAATTTACAGTACTTATCCATATGATCCTCACCTTCTTCAACACAATAACAGAATTGACATCTACATCACTATGTTCCTCTCCTTCAGAATGACTCAAATTAACCTTAGCTCTATCCTCTTCTTTCTCCCTACTCTTCCTTTGCTTGTTATCCGACTTCTTTGAGAGCAAATTAACCATTTCTTCTTGCACATCAGAAGGCATTTTAGCACACTTAGCAACACCACACTTAGGAATTTTACCAAGGTGGTATTTGATTCTAGTTATTCCACCATGATAAATATTGTCACAATAGTTGCACTTGAGTGATTTTTTCTTCGACACATCTGGCATTATGCAGTGCTTCCAAGCTGGGTCACATGTTTCAGCAACATTGATATTTGTGGATGCAGTGCTAGATAAGCCTACAAAGTAGACACACAGTCACATACACATTCCAATTGACAATTCATAGAAAAATATTGATAGAGAAATTGACATTCACATATAACTGCAGTAAAGAAATTGACATACACAGAGGTAACATTCTATAGCTAACAACTTGAACAAGGAAACACTCAAACATTCAATATCTAAAATACTGAAACTAAAATTCTAAATCTGGGAGGGAGAAGAACAGGGAGAACAACTTGCATACTGTTGGAGCTGGTGCTGGCGCATCAGGATTTGGAATGCTCTCGCTTGGGTCCGACATCGTTGTTGATTGTCTCGTTGTCGGTCTCCCCTTTGTTGCTAGTTGCGCTGACCTTTGTAGCATCGCCGAGCCATCGAGACCCCACGCCGTGCTGCAGAGACCCCATGCCCGCCGGGCCATCGAGACCCCGCACCATGCAGCCACGTCTAGCGAGCCCCTAGGCCCCGCTGCCGAGACCCTGTGCCACGTAGCCACGTCCGGTGAGCCCCCGGCCGCGCTGTCGAGATCACGCACTTGCCTGACTCCGAACCCCTCCCGCCTTCACCTAGCCGTTGTTGGGGTTGTTTGGTTCAGCTTTTTTCTGACCAGCTTTTCTGAGAATCCGGCTGTGGCTAGAATCTAGCTGTGAGAAAAATCTGAGTATCGTGGAGATTACGTGCGGAGGAAGATGAAGTGGTTCAAATGTTTCAGGATCTAGAAAGCGATGAATTCCTACTACCGCGACGACTCAACCGATTTTGTATTCATGTTGATTTTAGACGGTTTTTACCAAAATGATTCTTATAGAAGCGGACTGAAAAGCTGGAGTGTTTGGCAGTCCGCAGCAGCTTTTGGTGGCCAGAAGCTGAAAAAAGCCCAAACAAACGGGGCCGTTGTTCCGTCGCCCAGCCACTCGTCATGAGGAACGCCGAGAGTAGGCCAGAGTGGTAGGGTTTCGAGTGGAATTTGGGCCTTTAGTGGGCTGGGCCCGCATTATTTTTGCTAGGCACAGAAACATGCTTAGCGCACTATTAGCGGAGCTATGCCGCTAAACAAGAATAGCGACGCTATAGAGCGCTATAGCATTAATAGCGCCGATAGCGTGAAAAAACAGAATATCGCCGCAACATGTAGTCTGAGCCGCTATAGCGGTGCTATAGAGCACTATTTTTTCCATGGCCGAAGCAAAAGGTTGAATGAGGATCTTCGGCATATAAGGCTCCCAACACACATAATGCAGCACACTCTAAGAGGTATGTCTGACACAGTAAAGTCATTGTGATTTGTGTCTGGTTAAACCAATATCAATGGTCCAATGCTTAGTTGTCGGACGGTCCGATGATTGTGGATTTTTCCTAGATTTAGTATAATTGCTAGTTGGTTGATTGGGATTATAAATACAACCCAACTTGTCTATTCTAGCCTTCTTGCTCATTTCAACTTCTGAAGGAACCATTTGAGAGTGAGGAAGAACCGTTGCCTATTGAGGGACTTAAGAGTTGATAACCACTTGATTAGCGGCCTTGTTAGCGTATTAAGAGTAGTAAGTGTGCATCCATTTTTTATTAGCCTTGTTTAAGTCAAATGATAGTTTGTGCTTGTTACTCATGTTTATAAATATCATCTAGATGGTTTAGTGGTGATTGAAAGTTTGATGATCATCTAGAGATCTTGTGGGGTGACCTAACTTAAGGACTAAATGGTGGAGAGGTTTACCGTGTCAAAAGGATAAAAAATCAAGATAGAATAATTAATTAGGTAAGAAAGGAAACTAAACATGGCCTATGCTCATTGGGCGCAGACTCTTCCCCGGCTCTGTGAGCGACGCAGGATCATCCTCATTCCTCCCTAACACGAGTGGAGTGGGCCTCTCCTAGTGCTCTGACACAGGCATAGATTTTCTCTCGGTAGACAAGCGCGAGGTAAAGGATGACACAAGCATGAGTTCCCCCTCGGTAGACAAGGACACACAGGCATAGGTTTTCTATGTAGGATTGGTAATAAACTGAGTCAACGCTCGTGAGCTACACCCTGATATATATAATTGCATTATATAATGATTTTTTAGTATATAAATATAAAGTATATATATCATTCATTATTGAGTAATCTAAATTATGAATTGTCATATATCTAGTACGAAACACTAAGAAATAAACTGACTATCTATAAAATTATCCAATATTCATTATTTTTCTACATATTAAGTAATTTAACATATCTCGCGAGCCGGCTCGGCTCGCTACGGCAACAAGCCCAAAAAGCTGGCTCGGCTCAGCTCGAGGCCCTCGAGCTTAATTTCCAGCCCCTATAAATCTGGATAGACAAGAGCGAATGAGCGAGGTAAAAGATGACGCAGACACAGATTTGCTCTTGATCGACGGGCAAGGTAAAGGTCTGAAGGATGCGAGGTAAAAGATGCGATAGATTGGAGAACTTCTGTTAGAGCACATGTCAAAAGCTAGGCCCGCCAAAATAAGTCTTCAGATCAAAAGTGAGGCCCTAATTTGAGCGCTGCTAAAGATGCTCTCACCTCGTCCTGAACTCCTAATGGACGTGAGAACGAGGGGCCACTCTTACACTACGCTGTACTACCATATATATCCACGATCCATGTCAAAAGCAAGACAGGAAGCATCAAGCATCCACCGACTCTATAAGCATGCCACATTCTCGTATTTTTCTTCAACTTATTCATGTACAAAAGGCAGGCCAGCCATGGTGGCACCTCCTCGGTTTGAAGACTGAAACAATCTGCTGAACAGAAGGACGCGAGAGGCAAGGCTAAAGCATCTATTTCGATTGTTGTGCCTTGGTAGGAGAAGCCATGGCGCGCAGGCTCTTGCCGACCTCGGTGAAGCTCGGCCTCTCTGACGGTTCGGCTGACCAGCACCGCTCCATCAGTGACCTCCACTGGGGATCACAGGACTCGGGCACCGGAGGTCGCAGCGTGTTATTCACGATTCCACCTGAGTGAAGCAGGCAGAGAAGTTCAGGGACAAGAATGGCATTGGATTCCCCAAGTATAAGATATATAATAGCAGCATAAGTTATGCGCCTACCTATAATGGCCCCATAGTGCAGCTCGGCGTAAGGCTCTTCACCTGTAAGTAGCTCCCACATCACAATGCCAAACGAGAAGACGTCAACCTACATCCAAAGAATATGAAGGTCACCCATGCAACAGGAACAACATATTCCTCCAGACGCAGGTCAAAAGAAAAGGGAGTGCACACATTAGGCCAAAGGGGGTAAAAGAAAAGGGAGTGCACACATTAGGCCAAAGGGGGTGCAATGGAGCCAAACCTTTTCCGAGACAAGGCTGCTGCTGCCATTCAACAACTCAGGGGCCATCCAAGGAAGTGTTCCTCTTACTCCGCCAGAGATTAGTGTCTGGCATTTGACCTTTGATAATCCCAAATCACCAACCTACAAAAATAGGAAGGTCGTCCTCATGTCCGAACTCAACCAAGAATATCAGAGATGCTTACAGGGTGTTTTGGTTTGAGGAGCAATTTTATCCCAGATGAGGTAGTGCATCATTAGTTGATCCCTCAAATTTGGTGGAATGGATAAATTTCTCATACTAGTATTAATTATTGACTTATGAGGAAGGAAGTGATACTGCATCATTTTATTCCATTTCACAAACCAAATAGATAAAGTGAGGAATGAGTAAATGATGGAGTAACTCATTCTTCAAACCAAACACGGAAACACCCCTTTAAAACATTGCACGTTGTCCTGCTAGTGCTGGAACCAACAATTCTCTAAAGAATTACATCCTTGGTATAAAATAAATATAATTATGTGCTCCATAAACACATTCGTCCATATGAGTGGGTGTGCTTTTGATTAATACATGTGGAAGAAAGATTGGACCTTAACCTAACTTAGTCACTTGCTTCCTTAAAGATAAATAAAAGAACTACACATTCAAGTATAAGCATAAGGTACAAGTGCATTACTTCACTAGCATGGCTGCATGAGTTATTAAGGGTTATCTGATCTAGTTTATTGTGCATGCATCATTAGGGGTGAAGGTGTTTATGATGATAAGCACCTTGCATATAGGCCGTTGAGGATCCCTTAGGTTGACAAGCAGATTGTCACTCTTCAAGTCAAAATGCACTATATTCTTCCCATGGAGATATTCCATTCCAAATGCAACATCCATTGCAATTAGTAGACGCCTACGCCGATCAAAGATCCTGTTGATAGAATAAGATGAACTTAGACTTGTCATCGTATGAAAAGCATTATGTTTGCAATGAAAAGAGTAGTATACTTTTCATGTCTTTGTAATGCTTGTCGGAGTGAGCCATTAGCCATGTATTCTGTTACCGTTGCAACAGATCCACCAGGTCCATCTACAACAACACCATAGAAGGCTACTACGTTTGGATGGTGCAAAGATGCAAGCTTGTCTGCCTCGTTCCAGAAATCAGTCCTCTACTGACAAAAGAAAACTTAGAACATGGTGGATTCAATTTAAAACACAGCATTTTCATACCATACGCTCTTGCTCAGAAGCCTTCCCAGCAAAGCATCGATCGTTGATTCTCTTTATAGCAACATCTGAACCTCTCCACTTTCCATGGTAAACAGTACCAAAGGTTCCAGAACCAAGTTCACGCAATTCTTCAAGGTCACTGTTCTTTATTATCTGTTATCATTTATCAACAAAGTGGGAAATAAGGATAATGCATTTAAAGTTTCGCATAAAATGTGGAAATAAATAATAACATAACATAAACCTGAAGGTTATCGTTGTCATCTAAAACTTGAACCCCTTGACTTATTTTGTCTGACTGATTGTTCCCTTCATCCTGAACCCAAAAGTACAGCTAAAGATTACAACAAATCAAAGAACAATTGAGTTAGGCCAGCTAACAAAGAAACATCTCCCACCTGGAACTTGACATCAACTTCTGCTCCATGCGAATCGATGTGATCCCCAGAGAACACCACTGTTTTTTCAGGAAAGGGTGGCTGAAGAACTGATGCGGCTACCCCTTCAGCAACAGCTTGTAATTGTCGCTTGATACTATCTTCTCCAGGTCCTTTCAGAAGTAAAAAAAGAATGAAAGAGAGTGGCAGAGGAATTGTTGCTAGTCCATTATAATTTTTAAATAATATCGTAGTAGTACTGCCTAAACAGTATAGCATGATAGTGTACCAACCTTTGTTCAATTTAACTGTGTGCATATCCTTAAAACATGAGTCTTCTTCTGAGGGTATGGCAGCATGCATGTTCATATCAGGCATATGGCCATCAATATATTGACCTCCAGAAACAACAGACTCCTTAGTTAGCTTGTTTGGTCTTGGAGGCACTAAAGATGCATTGCCCACTGCTTTCCAAGGATCCTGATTTGAGAAAAGTGAATCTGCATAAGCCGGTTCCTGTGTACCTTCAACACGATCAATACCAACAGTAGACTGCAATGGAAATTTGTTACTGCCATTGGGGGGAATTGAAACCAAGTGATTGGCCATGTCTTTAGGACGCTGTACAGGTGATCCAGAAGGAACCTGAGCACCAGAGTTAGATGGTAGCACAGTAACCTTTTCATTAGAACCAGGTGGTTCAATGGGAGCTATAAGGTTGCTCTGGACAGCCAGATTGGGTGGTTGCTGGATTATGTCAGGATGGACATTTTGTGTACCAATATCAAAAGCATAACGTGGCTTCTCACTGTGCCTGGAAATGTTTTCCTCTTGGTTGAATGCAGGAGCAGCAAAGGCATTTGTAATCCCTATATGATACCCTCCAGCTTGAGATTTGTAGATAGAACTACCATCAATATTTAAAGGTAGCTTTCCAACTTTGGCATGATCAATGATACCATAAGTAGAAGGCTTCCCATGCACAGTAGATTCTGGTGGTGCAATAGGACCCAAATGAACTGCTTGCGTATGAACATCGATAGCTCTGGCATAGTCATGAAGAAGATCGTGTGCATATTCTCTCAGCGGTTCCGCTGCTGGATGATTTGAATCCTTGTATGCACTGGCATCAATGCCTTGTGGGCCATTCACTAGAACTTGTGCTGGCTGCATGCTATAAGAGAATAGTTGCTGCTGGTACCTGACAGGATCTTCAGCCCCAGCCTGAGGAGAATGACCGACAAATACTCCATCTGGAGCAGGTGCACTGGACACTGGTAAAGGAATCACGGTGGGTTGAACCGGCACACCTGTATCCGGAGATGCAGTTGCCTGAACTGCAGGTTTTCTGGCAGGAAGAGTCGAATTAAATTGTGTCATCACTGCTGTGTTCCCAGCTCTTGGTTCCGCCACATAGTTTGTAGGAGTTCCTGAACTTGCACCTAGACTAGATTTGTTGGATCCACTGTCTTGATGGGGGCTATAAAACATTGGAGCTGCCTCAAGGTTGCCTGTTGCACGAGAATTTCCCTGCTCCCGGATAATATTATCTGAATGAGCATGTGGCAATGTTTTTTGGCACATTGTGCAATCATCATATCTCAATGATGGAACAGTGGCCGAGCTAACCACCACAGGAATTGTGCCTGAACTGGTCACCACTGGCATGCTTACTGCACTTATCATCGCTTGTTGAACACCAAACCTCTGCCTCTGCGCATCATTTGCCTGCTGATGCACAGAAGACAAAGGAGGAAGCTGTGATAGCGGAGTTTGCACCACCCGGTAACTATGATCAACCTGAGCTTGCACTGGCCTTGTGAACTGTGTGGTCTCCAGAACTGGTTCTGCACCTGCGGAAGCAGGCCTGAACGTACTGCCTTGAGCAGCAGTGGTGGCCAAAGAACCCGTCACAGGAATGCTGGGCATGAATTGGTTCATATGCACAGGCACGTAATTGACAGATTGCGGCACCCCATGCCCACCAAATTGTTGGGTGTTGATGTATTGTACCTGCTGTGGCTCTATGTACGACTGCGGCACCTGCTGCACATAAGCAGCAGACTGAGGATGCTGGTGTTGTACATAATGGGTGACTTGAGGCTGCTGCTGCACATAAGTGGTTACTTGAGGCGGCTGATGCGGTGTTGCATAAGCAGGAGCAACCTGATGAGACGGTAACGTTGATGGCTCTGTCATAACAAAGATGGGATTTTGAGCCGGGATGCCCATCGCCGGAGATGACAACGAGACTGCAGTGAACCCAACCGACTCCGGGAAAGCACTAAGGTAATGGGCCCCACCTGAATATGAATACTCAGTTGCAGCGGACGCAGGCGGCGGCACCGCCCGCGGTGACATACCTTCCACTAGGCCGCTGTACTCGGATGCCTCGGAGTTGTGTGCGGAGGAGCCGGCACTGGCGACACTGTCCTTCCGACGCATGGCCACGGCCATAGCCTCCGCGGAGACGCAGTTGATGGTGTCGATGTACCGCTGCCCAGACTCGTCCACCGCGGCGACGAGGTGGGACCCGGAGCCAGAGCCGGCCGCATCGCTCCCGGAGGCCGGGAAGAGGAAGACCCGCAGCTTGGCGGAGCCGTCGGGCGCGGCAGCGGCCAGCTTCTCGTACTCCTCCATCATGTTGTCGTAGTCCTCCGGGCCTGAGACGGAGATCAGCGAATCGAGGTCCTCCCCAGGGAGCTGGTACCTGAGTAGCACCCCGCCAGAGCAGGCGGAGGCCTCGTCCACCGCCTCCACCTTCCGCAGGAGCTCCCCGAAGGAGGCGGCGCGCGGTACGGAGATGAGCCGCGTCTGGCCGCCCACGTACCGCAGCGCCCCGTCCCCGGGCCTCGGCGCAATCCGGCCCCCGTAGCTGCACATCAGCTTCACCTTCCCCGCCCCAGGCGTCTCGTCCTCCCCGCCCCACGCCCTCGAGCTCGGGCTGCTAGGGTCCACCGCCGGCGCCACGGCTCCCCTGCTCGCCATCACCGCCGCCTAGGGTTCCCGCCGCTCGCGCGTACCGCTTGTTCGCCGAGGCCCCTGGCGAGGGCGCAACAGAATCCGAAAGGCGCGCTGGGGGAGGGGGGAGGGGGGAGGCCGGAGGCGCGACGTGAGTCTCGCGCGGGGTTTTCCTTCCTTCCCGCAAATCCCCGCTTGCCTTGCCACTCTCTCGCTCGGTCGGCCACGGCCGCGCGCGGCACGGCAAGAGGCTGGCTCCGCTCCACCTCCACCGCGGAGGCACCGAAACGAATCGCGGAATCGGCAGTGGGGACTGGAGAACGGGCGATGCTGGGGATAAATTCTCCCGGGCCCTCCTGCGATCTCCACGTTGCACAGTTTCGTGTCTGACAGGCGCGCTTCTTTTGGCCGTTACGGCGTTACCCACTGATCGGCTGCGCTGGCTAGATTAACGGTGCTTAGCTGCCGGGACGCAGGCCCAGTCGTTAGGACCAACTTTTTTGCAAATTGGCCCTTTTTGGGTTTTTTTTGCACAATTATGCCCCTACCAGTTTCATTTCAAAAAATGGACCTTTAGCTCGGCGCCGTCATCATTGGCGTCGAGGCATCGCATGCTGGCGCCACCATCTTTGGCGCCATCAATTTAATACGTGGCAGCTGATGTGGCGAGTTCCAGGGGGTCGGCGCCATAGATCTTGGCGCCGACCCCCTTGTCGGCGGCAAAAATCCTGTCAGGGGGGTCGGCGCCACAGATCTTGGCGCCGACCCCCTTTATACTGGTCAAACCAGTCTCGTCCCCGCCAAACTCATCCTCTCGCCGCCTGTCCCGAGCTCGCCGCCGCCCGCCGCCAATACCCGCGCCCCCGCCCACCGCACCCGCCTCCCTCGAGCTCGCGCTGGCTGCCCGCGCGCCCGCCCCCGAGCTCGCCCCGGCGGCTGCCCCCGAGCTCGCCGCGCGCCTGCCCGCGCGCCCGCCGCCGAGCTCGCCCCCGCGGCTGCCCCCTAGCCCGGCGCCGCCGCGGACGCCGCCCCTGCCCCTTCGCCGCGCACGGCAGCCCTTCCCCGCGACCAGCCCGCGTCGGCCGCCGGCACCCGCCCCCGCCGCGAGGTTGCTGCGCCGGCCGCCGCCCGTTCTCCGCGCCCAGCCCGCGCCGATCGCCGCCCCTGCCAGGCGCCCAGCCCGCGCCGGCCGCCGCCACTGCCCGCTTCCCGCTCCCTCGCAGCCGCCGTTTAGGTAATTTTTTAAGCATTTTGTTAGTATTTTTAGTTAATGTGTTAGCATTTTTGTTAGGATTGTTAGTTTTGTTGATATAAAAAGTTGTTTGTTGAATGTGATTGTCGTTATAATGAATTTGATAAATGCTAATTTGATCGAATATGATGAATGTGAGTTGAATGTGCGGGTTTTTATATCCTCCCCGCGCAGGGGAGGTGCTGTCAAAATTTATAATTAGTTATTTAATAATTAGTTATAAGGTTGGTAGTATTTTAGTGGGTTGTGGTTATATTTATAGTTATGTAGCTAGTAATTAGTGGGTTGTGGTTAGGCAATAACCATCCACAATTTATATTGAATGTTTAATTCGTGTTTCAAATAGATGGACAATTTTTTGAGCTTATATCATGGAGGCAATGTGGAACAAGATCCGTATGGAAATGCCAAGTTCATTGACATGCGACACGTGCCGGTACTATTCGATGGTAGACCCTCCTTGAGTGATTTGTTTACAAAGGCTAAACAAAAGCTAGGTTACCATGAAGATGATGACATTGCGGTTGACGGAGTGCTTAATATTGGTCATCCACCAAATGTCATAAGACGAGTCATCCCAATTGATTGTCAACTGGATTGGGATAATTATATTACTTCGGCTATGAAGACCCATTTGCAACTCATGGAGGTTGTGGTGCGTCCGGTTGTAGTAGACCGTCCCCCTGAAGACTTTGATCGTGCTATCGATGACGTGCCAACTGTTCCTGATGCTCAATCTGGCCCCAATTTGATCCCATTAAGTCAGCCAGGAGATGGTCTGCAGACAGATTTAGCTGCGTGTATCCCTTTGGCACAAACCAATTGCAGTAAGTCTTATTGGCATTACATCTTCATTTTGGACCATGAGCACTTTGCTCATTCCATTTGACGTGGGACTGATCATCTTGTACATGTTGCAGGAGAGACTCCTACTCTTATGGTTGATCCTCAGACTGAGGCACGTGGCTGCTTCGGTGATGGTTTTATTGCCTCCAACAGTCCTGAGTTTAGGAATGAAGAGGAGCCATATGCCTTTGCTATGGCTGCCGATTCAGATGATGATCGCCCGGTTGGTGAACTCACAGAGAGTGACATTGAGATGTTGCAACATGTTTTTCCAGACGGTCGGGATCCTAGAGTGCATGAGTTCAGCGATCTTAGTCTTTCTCATCAGGCAAATGCAGAGGGCAGGGATGATGAGCTGCTTGACGCTCCTGAGGCCGGTCCTAGCATGATGATTGAAAAGGGTAGGGTCTTCAAGGACCTAACTGCCTTAAAGAGGTGGTTGCAGCATTACGCAGTCTTACGTAAGAGGCCGTATAGAGTACTTCATTCGTACGAGAAACGTCGTTACACGGTTGTATGCGACAAGGATAACTGTTCATGGAGGGTTTGTGCTAGGATACAAAAGATCACCGCAAAGTGGAAGATAACAAAAGTAGTGGGGCCACACACATGTGCTGAACATGAGTTAACGATGAAACATCGCCAATTGACATCAACCCTCATTGGGAAGCGACTTATGGGAATACTGCAGTCGGAACCAAATATGAAGGTTAGGACAATCATGAGGATCGTGGAGAATGTGTTTGATGGGTACAAGATAACATATGGTAAAGCTTGGAGGGCTAAGCAGTGTGCGTGGAAGATGATATATGGGGACTGGGAGTCTGGGTACGAGCAGCTACCTGTTCTTTTGAATGCAATGAAGGCGGTCAATCCAGGCATGCATTATGAGTACATCCCTAAACCAAATGCATGGATTGATGGGAGACAGATATTCTTCCGTAGAGGACATTGATCGCCAACTTTTGACTGTGGGCGACAGCAGCATGCGCAGCTTCTTGCAGGTAAGCCCACATGCATCGTTTATAGCCTTAAGCGTGTTATGAATATGTTGTAAACTAATATGTCTTTGGCATGCAGCGTTTATCTAGGCGCCTACGTGGAGCTGCTACTCGCTGTGGCTGCAGGACTACTGTTGCACATGACGTCCATGTACCATCGTGTACTGAAAGGGAAATGTGCCCTTGGGCCATTTCTAAGTATTTTGGTGATTGAGTGCCAACACATGTGCTCAATTGTGAATTTATGTACATGGATGAACAAGGTGCAAATCATGAAGTGAAGGTATGTTTCTAAGCCTTAGTACATTGGTTTTGTGTACTAACATACTTGTCTAAGTGATAGAAACAGAAAGAAGAAAGAAGAGAAGAGTTGGCTGTGTACAGCCAAAGGGCTGCTTCGGCCTGGGGCACCGGACTGTCCGGTGTGCACCGGACAGTGTCCGGTGCGCCAGGCAGCCTCGGGCAAACTAGCCGCTCTCGGGAAATTGGCCGACGGCGTACGGCTAAAATTCACCGGACTGTCCGGTGTGCACCGAACTGTCCGGTGAGCCAACGGTCGGCCGAGCCAACGGTCGGCCGCGGAATCTGCGCGCGACACGTGGTCTGGCCAACGGTCGGAAGGAGGCACCAGACTGTCCGGTGTGCACCGGACTGTCCGGTGCGCCAGATCTGCAACGGTCGGCAACGGTCGGCTTCGCCTGTTTAGGAAAGAAATCGGGCACCGGACAGTGTCCGGTGTGCACCGGACTGTCCGGTGCGCCCGACGACAGAAGGCAAGGATGGCCTTCCAGATTTGTTCTCAACGGCTCCTAGCTGCCTTGGGGCTATAAAAGGGACCCCTAGGCGCATGGAGGAGAACACCAAGCATTCCTACATCACTTCTAAGCACCAAGACATCGATCTCACGCATTCGTTTCATTGTGACAGCATATAGAGCTCTTGTGGAGTTGTGAACTCTTTGTGTTGCGTTGCGAGCTCTTGTTGCGACTTGTGTGCGTGTTGTTGCTCTGATTTCCGAGTCTTGTGTGCGTTGCTCATTCCCACCTTACTCCGTACTTCTTTGTGAATCTTAAGTGTAAGGGCGAGAGGCTCCAAGTTGTGGAGATTCCTCGCAAACGGGATATTGAGAAGAAAAGCATAACACTGTGGTATTCAAGTTGATCATTGGATCACTTGAGAGGAGTTGAGTGCAACTCTCGTCCGTTGGGACGCCACAACGTGGAGTAGGCAAGTTTTGTACTTGGCCGAACCACGGGATAAATCACCGTGTCATCTCTGTGTTGAACTTCTTGTGATTATCATCTTCGCTCTAGCCACTTGGCATTAACTGTGCTAACACTTAATCAAAGTTTTGTGGCTTAAGTTTTTGAAGTTTACAGGATCACCTATTCACCCCCCCCTCTAGGTGCTCTCAATTGGTATCGGAGCCGTTCTCTTCACAAAGGGACTAACCGCCCGAAGAGATGGATCCTAAGGGGAAGGGTATTGTGATCAATGACAAAGAGAAGGAATCCTTCGTCAACGAGCCGAAGGACGATAAGCCTACCGACTCCGGCTCGGGCCAAAGACGGAAGGAAGGGAAGAAGAAGAAGACAAGGCGCATCAAGGAGATCGTCTACTACGACAGCGAGGAGTCTACTTCTTCCCAAAAGGACGACAACCACAACAACTACGAGAAAAGAAAACCGGTTAATTCGAACTTTTCTTTTGACTACTCTCGTATTCCGCAAAGTTCAAATTCGCATTTGCTCCCCATTCCACTTGGCAAGCCCCCTCACTTTGATGGAGAGGACTACGGATTTTGGAGCCACAAAATGCGTACTCACTTGTTCTCTCTCCATCCGAGTATATGGGAGATTGTAGAGAGTGGAATGCACTTTGATAGTTCGGATAGTCCCATGTTCATTAATGAACAAATTCATAAGAATGCACAAGCTACTACTGTTCTTCTAGCTTCCTTGTGCAGGGATGAATACCATAAAGTGAGCGGCTTGGACAACGCCAAGCAAATCTGGGACACCCTCAAGATTTCTCATGAGGGGAACGACGTCACCTTGCTCACCAAGATGGAGTTGGTGGAGGGAGAGCTTGGACGGTTCGCAATGATAAGGGGCGAGGAGCCAACGCAAACGTACAACCGGCTCAAGACCCTTATCAACAAGATAAGAAGCTACGGGAGCACGCGATGGACGGACCACGACGTCGTCCGCCTAATGCTCAGGTCCTTTACCGTACTTGATCCTCATCTCGTGAACAATATTCGTGAGAATCCCAGGTACACGATGATGACGCCCGAGGAAGTGCTTGGAAAATTCGTAAGCGGGCGGATGATGATCAAGGAGGCAAGATACGTCGACGAAGCGTTGAACGGTCCGATCAACGAGCCGCAACCCCTTGCTCTCAAGGCAACACGAAGCAAGGAGGCGCTACCCAGCAAGGTGGCACAAATTGAGGCGACCGGACTCAATGATGAAGAGATGGCTCTCATCATCAAGCGATTCAAGACGGCGCTAAATGGTCGCAAGGGGCAGCCAAGCAAGACCAAGACCAAGGGGAAGCGCTCATGCTTCAAATGCGGTAAGCTTGGTCATTTTATCGCTAACTGTCCCGATAATGAAAGTGACCAGGAAAAGGGGAACAAAAGAGAGAAGAAGAAGCAATACAAGAAGGCAAAGGGCGAGGCGCATCTAGGAAAGGAGTGGGACTCGGATTGCTCCTCCTCCGACTCCGACAACGAAGGACTCGCCGCCACTGCCTTCAACAAATCGGCTCTCTTCCCCAACGAGCGTCTCACTTGCCTTATGGCAAGGGAGAAGAAGGTGAGTACTCAAGACTCCACTTATGCTTCTTCTAGTGATAGTGAGTCTAGTGATGATGATGACATAGATTATTCATGCTTGTTCAAGGGCTTAGATAGATCTAAGATAGATAAAATCAATGAATTGATTGATGCATTGAATGAAAAGGATAGGCTTTTAGAAAAGCAAGAGGATTTATTGTATGATGAACATGATAAATTTGTAGAGGCACAAAAATCATATGCTTTAGAAATTAAAAGAAATGAAATGCTTTCTAGTGAACTATCTGCTTGTCATGAAACCATTTCTACTTTACAAGGTGTTAACAATGATTTAAATGCTAAATTAGAAGTAGCAAATAAATCCAAGTCGTGTGTAGAACATGTTGAGATTTGCACTAGATGTAAGGATTTCGATATTGATGCCTGTAGTGAACACCTAGTTTTAATTTCCAAATTAAATGAGGAATTGGCTAGTCTAAATGCCCAACTTAAGACTAGCAAGAATGAAGTTGATAAAATAAAATTTGCAAGGGATGCCTACACGGTTGGTAGACACCCCTCAATTAAGGATGGTCTTGGCTTCAAGAGAGAGGCCAAGAACTTAACAAGCCATAAGGCTCCCATCTTCGTCAAGGAGAAAGGGAAGGCCCCTATGGCTAGTAGTGCTAAAAAGAACCATGCTTTCTTATACCATGATAGGAGACATGCTAGAAATGCTTATAATGATTTTGATTCGCATGTTTATGATTCTCATGCCATGTTTGCCTCTAGTTCCTCTCATAAGCATGATAGAGATATGAGTAGGAGAAATGTTGCGCATATGTCTAGGAGAAATTTTGCTCATGTTCCTAGAAAAGTTGTAAACAAACCTTCTACCATTTATTATGCTTGCAATACTCCCTTTGCTATTTGTAGAAAGGGTAAGAAGGTAGTTGCTAGGAAATTAGGGGCTAGATGCAAGGGAGACAAATCTTGCATTTGGGTCCCCAAAGATATTTGTGCTAACCTTGCAGGACCCAACATGAGTTGGGTACCTAAGACCCAAGCCTAAATTTGCCTTGCAGGTTTATGCATCCGGGGGTTCAAGCTGGATTATCGACAGCGGATGCACAAACCATATGACGGGGGAGAAGAAGATGTTCATCTCCTACGTCAAGAATAAGGATTCCCAAGATTCAATTATATTCGGTGATGGGAATCAAGGCAAGGTAAAAGGGTTAGGTAAAATTGCAATTTCTAATGAGCATTCTATCTCAAATGTATTCTTAGTGGAGAGTCTTGGATATAATTTGCTATCTGTCAGTCAATTATGTCAAATGGGATATAATTGTTTATTTACAAATGTAGATGTGTCTGTCTTTAGAAGATGTGATGGTTCACTAGCTTTTAAGGGTGTACTAGACGGCAAGCTTTATTTAGTTGATTTTGCAAAAGAAGAGGCCGGTCTAGATGCATGCTTAATGGCTAAGACTTGCATGGGCTGGCTGTGGCATCGCCGCTTAGCTCATGTGGGGATGAAGAACCTCCACAAGCTTCTAAAGGGAGAACACGTGATAGGTCTAACAAATGTGTATTTCGAAAAAGATAGACCTTGTGCAGCTTGTCAGGCAGGTAAACAAGTGGGAGGAGCACATCACAGCAAGAATGTGATGACCACGTCAAGACCTCTGGAGCTGCTGCATATGGACCTCTTCGGACCCGTCGCCTATCTAAGCATAGGAGGAAGTAAGTATGGTTTAGTTATTGTTGATGACTTTTCCCGCTTCACTTGGGTGTTCTTTTTGCAGGATAAGTCTGAAACCCAAGGGACCCTCAAGCGCTTCCTCAGGAGAGCTCAAAATGAGTTTGAGCTCAAGGTGAAGAAGATAAGGAGCGACAACGGGTCCGAGTTCAAGAACCTTCAAGTGGAGGAGTTTCTTGAGGAGGAAGGGATCAAGCACGAGTTCTCCGCTCCCTATACACCACAGCAAAATGGTGTGGTAGAGAGGAAGAACAGGACGCTAATCGATATGGCGAGGACGATGCTTGGAGAGTTCAAGACCCCCGAGTGCTTTTGGTCGGAAGCCGTGAACACGGCTTGCCACGCCATCAACAGGGTCTACCTTCACCGCCTCCTCAAGAAGACGTCATATGAGCTACTAACCGGTAACAAACCCAATGTATCGTACTTTCGTGTATTTGGGAGCAAGTGCTACATTCTAGTGAAGAAGGGTAGAAATTCTAAGTTTGCTCCCAAAGCTGTAGAAGGGTTTTTATTAGGTTATGATTCAAATACAAAGGCGTATAGGGTCTTCAACAAATCATCGGGTTTGGTTGAAGTCTCTAGCGACGTTGTATTTGATGAGACTAATGGCTCTCCAAGAGAGCAAGTTGTTGATTGTGATGATGTAGATGAAGAAGATGTTCCAACGGCCGCTATACGAACCATGGCGATTGGAGACGTTCGGCCACAGGAACAAGATGAACGAGATCAACCTTCTTCCTCAACGACGGAGCAACCCCCAACTCAAGACGATGAAAAGGTTCATCAAAAGGAGGCGTGTGATCAAGGGGGAGCACAAGATGATCATGTGATGGAGGAAGAAGCGCAACCGGCACCTCCAACCCAAGTTCGAGCGATGATTCAAAGGGATCATCCCGTCGACCAAATTCTGGGTGACATTAGCAAGGGAGTAACTACTCGGTCTCGACTAGTTAATTTTTGTGAACATTACTCTTTTGTCTCCTCTATTGAGCCTTTCAGGGTAGAGGAGGCCTTGCTAGATCCGGATTGGGTGTTGGCCATGCAGGAGGAACTTAACAACTTCAAGCGCAATGAAGTTTGGACGCTGGTGCCTCGTCCCAAGCAAAATGTTGTGGGAACCAAGTGGGTGTTCCGCAACAAACAAGACGAGCACGGAGTGGTGACAAGGAACAAGGCTCGACTTGTGGCAAAAGGTTATGCCCAAGTCGCAGGTTTGGACTTTGAGGAGACTTTTGCTCCTGTGGCTAGGCTAGAGTCCATTCGTATTTTGCTAGCATATGCCGCTCACCATTCTTTCAGGTTGTACCAAATGGATGTGAAGAGCGCTTTCCTCAACGGGCCAATAAAGGAGGAGGTGTACGTGGAGCAACCCCCTGGCTTCGAGGATGAACGGTATCCCGACCACGTGTGTAAGCTCTCTAAGGCGCTCTATGGACTTAAGCAAGCCCCAAGAGCATGGTATGAATGCCTTAGAGATTTCTTAATTGCCAATGCTTTCAAAGTTGGGAAAGCCGATCCAACTCTTTTTACAAAGACATGTGATGGTGATTTGTTTGTATGCCAAATTTATGTCGATGACATAATATTTGGTTCTACTAACCAAAAGTCTTGTGAAGAGTTTAGCAGGGTGATGACGCAGAAATTCGAGATGTCGATGATGGGCGAGTTGAACTACTTCCTTGGGTTCAAGTGAAGCAACTCAAGGACGGCACCTTCATCTCCCAAACGAAGTACACGCAAGATCTGCTAAAGCGGTTTGGGATGAAGGAAGCCAAGCCCGCAAAGACTCCGATGGGAACCGACGGACACACCGACCTCAACAAAGGAGGTAAGTCCGTTGATCAAAAAGCATACCGGTCAATGATAGGGTCTTTACTTTATTTATGTGCTAGTAGACCGGATATTATGCTTAGCGTATGCATGTGTGCTAGATTTCAATCCGATCCTAAGGAGTGTCACTTGGTGGCGGTGAAGCGAATTCTTAGATATTTAGTTGCTACGCCTTGCTTCGGGATCTGGTATCCAAAGGGGTCTAACTTTGACTTGATTGGGTACTCAGATTCCGACTATGCTGGATGTAAGGTCGATAGGAAGAGTACATCAGGGACGTGCCAATTCTTAGGAAGGTCCCTGGTGTCATGGAACTCTAAGAAACAAACCTCCGTTGCCCTATCCACCGCTGAGGCCGAGTATGTTGCCGCAGGACAGTGTTGCGCGCAACTACTTTGGATGAGGCAAACCCTCAGGGACTTTGGCTACAATCTGAGCAAAGTCCCACTCCTATGTGATAATGAGAGTGCTATCCGAATAGCGGAAAATCCTGTTGAGCACAGCCACACAAAGCACATTGACATCCGGCATCACTTTTTGAGAGACCACCAGCAAAAGGGAGATATCGAAGTGTTTCATGTTAGCACCGAGAACCAGCTAGCCGATATCTTTACCAAGCCTCTAGATGAGAAGACCTTTTGCAGGCTGCGTAGTGAGCTAAATGTCTTAGATTCGCGGAACTTGGATTGAATTGTAGCATACATGTGTTTATGCCTTGATCATGTTCATTCTGCATTTTGTTGCTTATTATGGTGCTCAAGTTGTACAAACACTCCCCGGACCTCAAAAGTCCGTTGCAAAGTGATGCACATGTTTAGGGGGAGATGTGTTACAACTTGACCCTTTGAGACTAACCATATGTTTGAGTTTGCTTGTTTTAGTCTCAAAGGAGAATTGAAAGGGAAAAGGTGGACTTGGACCATGAAAGACTTCCACTGCACTCCGATGAGAGGGTAACTTATTCCAAGTCCATCTCATGAACTCTTATTGCCATTTGCTCTTAATTGAAGATTTTTGTGAGGCAATGGGGTTAAAGGGCCAAGATTTATCCCGTTTTGGTGCTTGATGCCAAAGGGGGAGAAAATAAAGGCCAAAACAATAAATGGATCAGCTACCACTTGTGAAATTTGAAAATAGTAGAGTAGAGTTTTTGGTTTGTCAAAAACTTTTTATTGTCTCTTTTTGCTTCTTGTGGGGAGAAGTAGCAATTATGGGAAAAAGGGGGAGTTTTTGAAATCCTTGATCAATCTCTTTTGGAATGACTCTCTTTGTGCTTTAACATGTGTGTTTGACTTAGAGATAGAGATTTGAATTTGATTTGCAAAAACAAACCAAGTGGTGGCAAAGGATGATCCATATATGCCAAAATTGAATAAAACTCAAATTTATTTTATTTGAAGTGAGTTTGCACTTGTTCTAGTTGCTTTATGTTGTGTTGGCATAAATCACCAAAAAGGGGGAGATTGAAAGGGAAATGTGCCCTTGGGCCATTTCTAAGTATTTTGGTGATTGAGTGCCAACACATGTGCTCAATTGTGAATTTATGTACATGGATGAACAAGGTGCAAATCATGAAGTGAAGGTATGTTTCTAAGCCTTAGTACATTGGTTTTGTGTACTAACATACTTGTCTAAGTGATAGAAACAGAAAGAAGAAAGAAGAGAAGAGTTGGCTGTGTACAGCCAAAGGGCTGCTTCGGCCTGGGGCACCGGACTGTCCGGTGTGCACCGGACAGTGTCCGGTGCGCCAGGCAGCCTCGGGCAAACTAGCCGCTCTCGGGAAATTGGCCGACGGCGTACGGCTAAAATTCACCGGACTGTCCGGTGTGCACCGGACTGTCCGGTGTGCACCGGACTGTCCGGTGAGCCAACGGTCGGCCGAGCCAACGGTCGGCCGCGGAATCTGCGCGCGACACGTGGTCTGGCCAACGGTCGGAAGGAGGCACCAGACTGTCCGGTGTGCACCGGACTGTCCGGTGCGCCAGATCTGCAACGGTCGGCAACGGTCGGCTTCGCCTGTTTAGGAAAGAAATCGGGCACCGGACAGTGTCCGGTGTGCACCGGACTGTCCGGTGCGCCCGACGACAGAAGGCAAGGATGGCCTTCCAGATTTGTTCTCAACGGCTCCTAGCTGCCTTGGGGCTATAAAAGGGACCCCTAGGCGCATGGAGGAGAACACCAAGCATTCCTACAACACTTCTAAGCACCAAGACATCGATCTCACGCATTCGTTTCATTGTGACAGCATATAGAGCTCTTGTGGAGTTGTGAACTCTTTGTGTTGCGTTGCGAGCTCTTGTTGCGACTTGTGTGCGTGTTGTTGCTCTGATTTCCGAGTCTTGTGTGCGTTGCTCATTCCCACCTTACTCCGTACTTCTTTGTGAATCTTAAGTGTAAGGGCGAGAGGCTCCAAGTTGTGGAGATTCCTCGCAAACGGGATATTGAGAAGAAAAGCATAACACTGTGGTATTCAAGTTGATCATTGGATCACTTGAGAGGAGTTGAGTGCAACTCTCGTCCGTTGGGACGCCACAACGTGGAGTAGGCAAGTTTTGTACTTGGCCGAACCACGGGATAAATCACCGTGTCATCTCTGTGTTGAACTTCTTGTGATTATCATCTTCGCTCTAGCCACTTGGCATTAACTGTGCTAACACTTAATCAAAGTTTTGTGGCTTAAGTTTTTGAAGTTTACAGGATCACCTATTCACCCCCCCCCCTCTAGGTGCTCTCATGTACCGACACAGCAACGCCCTCCACAGGTCTTGGTGCTGGCTTCGACTACGATCACGACGAGATAGGACCTTCACAGCTTCAGGGGGCTCCTTCGACACAGCCATTACAACCACAAGATCGTAGGCGACACTGCTCTCCACAACGTTACACTCCAGGCACCGACGCTTTAGGCAAGGGTAAGACTAGGAGACGTTGAATTGGTTTGGACTCTATGGACTTGTTATGTAACGTATGAATTATATATACTTGTAATGGACTCATTTGGCCTCTACGGGCTTGTATGACATTTTAATGGACTTGTATGAATTCTATGGACTTGTAATGCACTTGTTTAGACTTTTATGAGCTTGCTTGGAATTGTTTACAATTGTATGCACTTGTATGTTATGCTTATCTATGTGTATATGTTGGATTGACAAAAAACAGAGAAAACTCTGCCGAAATTTTGTGAAATTGTTGGTTATGTCATGTAGCCTTTACATAACTATTACATAGCCTTTTCAGAAGCATTAATTTTTGGACTAGCATCTAGACTTTTCAGATCCATTTCGTAGCCTTTTCAGGAGTGTTTATATAGCCTTTTCAGAGTGTAAAAATAGCCTTTTCAGGATTGTATATATATAGCCTTTTCAGGATTGTATATATAGCCTTTTCAGAATCAACTATATCCTACATTAGCGTAGGACATGTAGCCTTTTCAGAACAAGAACATAGCCTTTTCAGAGTTTTTGTACATATCTAATGTTTATAATCTATTACACTATCTATCCTTTAGCCTATATATACACGATCCTTTGTACATTTGCTTCATTGTGCAATACAATGGCTTCAGGGTCTTCTAGGGGCAAGGGTGCGGTAAATGAGAGACGAAAGGATGGAGGGAAGTTAACTCCAATGTGTTTTGATGGCCCTCTTGGTCCAGATTTTTTTGAAGAGGCGGTTTTTAACTTTCCAATTCAAAGTAAAAAAGATTTCAACAAAGAGGTTAGACTTAGGTCCTACGATAATAGGAGAGAAGATTGGCCGAAGTGCATGCATGGCGAGGATTGCTTGGTGCAGATGTTCGTTGAGGGTGGAATTGATGGAGGCCGGCGTTTCTTCAGATGTCCTTATGCATATGTACAAATTAATTTTTAGTCCTTTGTTCTAAATACTTTTGTTGTTCAGTGAAACTAACTATAAACATTTATGCAGCATTCATTGGTCAAGGAGAATTGTGGGTTCACTCGTTGGGTAGATCCTCGTCTGATTTTTCCTCATGCGGAATACATATCCTACCTACAGAATAGGATATTTGATCTAGAGAGAGAAGTAAGCAACAGAAATGATGAGGAAGAAAGAGACAAAAACAATGGTGGTGCTTCACAGGTGCAAGTATGCCCAGATCCATATTGTTGCTGCCCTTGTCACAACAAGAATGTTGGTCCTCCGTCGTCTCCACCGCACCCACAGCAGACACCAACAATGGGAGGATACTATGGGGAAGGGTCAACTCAATTTGGAATGTGGGAGCACTACTAGAAAACTCTTATGTATCAATTGCTTTCAGCGTGTTGATTATCTATTTCAATTGCTTCAAGTCGCCTTCAAGAATTGCTTTAAATCTAGTTTTCATCAATTATGTATTTATGTAATTTTTCATCAATTTGAAGGTAATTCATTACGAAATATCATTATTCGACAATACATAATACCGAATAATAAGTTCATTATTACATAACTTCAAATAAAACACCAATACTATTGAGTACAACGGGGCCATTTGCCTTTGCGAAATGCATCAGGGTTCTCCTCCATTGCTTCCTTTGCACGACGTGCACGCTCAAGCTTCTTCTCCTTATCTTCCCTGCATTCAGCAACACGCCTCATTTTCTCTTCGTCTTCACGTTGTTGCTCGGCAGCAAGCTCCTCTCGTCTTTTTTCCATCCTCTCTTTGTCCTCTGCATCCCACTTTTGAATATTCTCCAACCACTTCTTGTCTTTCTCTGATATTTCTGTGTCAATCCACTGCTCAAAATTACATAGCGGTGGAGGAGTCTACAAAATATGCAATTATTAGTACGCAAAAAAACATTTACAAAAACATTCACAAATTGTAAACATATTACAAGACTATTCTCACCATTAAATTCATCCGACGTTGAACAATAGTTGGCTCAAATGCAAAGTTAGCACACATCCAATACCTCTGTCGATAGGTGTCATGATCTTCAGACTTATCGACCTTACAAGGATCACCACAAAAACACATAGGCACTGGAACACCACTTGGCAAAGGCAGCGGGTCGAAGGCAGTTCCGGTCAAAGGACCCTTCCTAAATTTTTATAAACTCTATAACAATCAGAAATATAATAGACTCACAAAATAAAAGGCGGATCCAAAACTTACCTTGGTTTAGCATATTTACCACGCTTAGACATCCTATAAATCAGACGATATCTCTAGTTTAGAAGAATTATAATGAGCACAGCAACAAGCCAGACGTAGGGTACTATTTATAGGCACGTACCTCGGCGCCGTAGATCTTGGCGCCGAGGTAGGTGTCGTTGACCGGGCGCGTACCTCGGCGCCAAGATCTATGGCGCCGAGGTACGTTCCACGTAGATTCTAGGTCACACCGCCGTCTGACGTATAAGCGCCAATAGTGTTGGCGCCGGCACACACAAGCTCGGCGCCAATGATGATGGCGCCGAGCATGGGGTCCATTTTTTGAAATGAAACTGCCAGGGGCATAATTGTGGGAAAAAAACCCGAAAAGGGCCAAATTGCAAAAAAGTTGGGTCGTTAGGACAGATTCACAACTAAAAAAAATCTGGACCTACGATTTACCATGGGTGTGTCTGATACAGGGCTAAGGGCTCGTTTGGATTTCGAAAACTAATATGTTTGAATACTGGTTAGAAATACTAAATATAGGTTAATTAAAAACTAATTACTTATAAACAGTTATAAACAGTAAGACAAGTTTTTTGAACCTAATTAGTTTTATGATTCGCTTACGTGATGCTGCTGTAAACATTTTCTGATATTATATTGTTGTGGGTAAGAATATCTCCAACAAATTCCCAAAAATATGTGTCCAAATACACAAGTATTGGGATCTATTACTTTAATTTCTAAAAAAAGTGTCAATGCTCCAATGGCTCCTAATACTATCCAAAAACCTAATTAATTTGTTATTGTGACCCACAATATTTGTGTGTTGATCGTCCATGTCACGATGTTTTTTTGTGCCACTCCGTTCGACCAAAAATATGGAAACAAAAATAGCGACAGCGTCACCAGGTCATGTTGTCCATGTCATGTCACGTTGTGGGGCCGTTGGTCATGTCACATTGCCCATGTCTCTATCTGGTTGTGGGGTCGTTGGTCCATTGCGAGAATAGGACGACAGCTGCCTCACCAGGTCTCACGCGTGAAAATGGGTACTAGCATAGGCGAGAAACAAAAACCAGCGCAAGAACAAAAAAAGGTGGAAGATTGGGAGCACATTGGGCAGTTGGATTGCTTTTCTTCTTCCTTCTTTCTTGTTTCCAACTCAATTGTAATCAAGACAAGAGACACCAATTGTGTGGTGGTCCTTGTGGGGACTTAGTGTCCCGTGTGATTGAGAAGAGAAGCTCACTCGGTCTAAGTGACCGTTTGAGAGAGGGAAATGGATGAAAGAGACTCGGTCTTTGTGACCACCTCAATGGGGAGTAGGTTTGCAAGAACCGAACCTCGGTAAAACAAATCACCGTGTCATCCGCTCTTATTCGCTTGTGATTTGTTTTTGCCCTCTGTTTCGGACTCGTTTCTATTTCTAACGCTAACCCCGGCTTGTAGTGTGTGCTTAAGTTTATAAATTTCAGATTTGCCTATTCACCCCCACCCTTCTAGGCGACTTTCAATTGGTATCAGAGCCCGGTACTTCATTAGAGCCTGACCACTCGAAGTGATGTCGGGAGCATCCGCCATGAGGGAGATCGGGACCGGCAACAAGTCCGCAAGCTCGGGGAGAACACATTCAAGGGAGTCCGCCCACAAGCACAAGGAGGAATCCTCTTCCTCCATCAAGTCCCAATGAAAGGGTGACAAGAAGGAGAAGATGAAGAAGATGGTCTACTACGAGACCGACTCTTTGTCACTGTGACGGAACCTCCCAAGTAATTAGGTCCACATACAGTTGTCCTTGTCCAACGGACCTCAGACAACCCTGTAGGTGCCCCTGAACTACTTGACAAGTTCGGTATCTTCTTTCTTACCTTTCCAGGAATGTTTCACCCGTCTTGCAGAGATTACAGAACATCGGAGATAAAGAAATGCGGAAGCGAATACATAACTTATATTTATTAAAAAGTAAGGTCAAGTTGTTTATTACAGACCAGAAATATAAGCGAGTGCAGAGTAGTATTATTACATAACTGAGGGAGGCAAAAACCCCTCCCGATAAGTTTTTCATAAAAGTTTTCTTATGGAGGACCAAGTTCTCCCGCATCTTCACTCTTGTTTCTCCTCCTTAGGAACCACCCTGACACAGAAGCAACAGAAATCTGCTACTTCCTCACCTAAAAACAACGAAGGGATAAACCCTGAGTATGGAATTACTCAGCAAGTCTTACCCGACTAAAGAAAAGACTCTCAAGGGTATGCTGGTTTAAGGGAGTCAAGGTAAGGCTTCTCAATATTCAAAGACTCTGTTTTGCAGAAATGCTTACTAAAGTGGATCCTTAAAAATCCAATTTTATTTGTCAAGTTAAG
Organism: Zea luxurians; assembly: GCA_029449295.1. Classification (NCBI taxonomy): domain Eukaryota; kingdom Viridiplantae; phylum Streptophyta; class Magnoliopsida; order Poales; family Poaceae; genus Zea; species Zea luxurians. The sequence continues at coordinate 922,804 of JAOPSE010000005.1, read as the reverse complement.
TAAACTTACTTATCTCTAGAGTTCTCTCTAACCTAGTTCAAACACTTATCCTGAACTAGCCAAGTTCTTAGTTCTTCCTTCATCTTCACTGGATTGCTACGTGTAGGGCAGTGACCAAGTCTTCATAACCGCGAATGTACGGCGATCCGAATCGATTATACTCAGCTGAGGATCTCCAATCACACAACATATGTAGCACTTAACCCTTACATATGTCAACCCGCCACCGGGGTTCTTAAGACCAGATCAGGTTCACGCAAACCGAGAGCACAGATACACCACCGTCCAGCCTCTTGCCACGGAGGGTACACGCTACTCTCGCCACCGCTCCACACCCATTTCGTGTTATCTTATTCTGGCCTTAGTCTGCCCGAGGCAAGGCTTACCCATGACGAGGCATGTGACCAGTTAAAGGGTCCTCGATCATCAAGCCTACATCGACAAGGTCCTTAATCGACTCAGACGGAGACACTACACCGAGACTCTCTTCTCGTGCAAGTCACCCGCCCGATCTCAGCTTAATCTTTTCAACCCAAAAACTTGGTAACTGGCATAGGTACATCTTTTCCGATGTTGAATCCATCACGGCCGTGATGGATTCACCATCAAGTTTTATTTTTGAAAACAACCCTCCCACTTTGCCAAACATCTTTTGTAAAACAAATCCTTTTGTTTTTCTAGAGCAATACTAAGCATAGAAAAACCTTTTTGTAAATCAGGGTTTCAAGGAAGGTAATCAAGTTCAAGGAAGGTAATGCAGGAATTGTTTAAGCATTCAACTCCTATCACCTAATGCAGCAATCAAGTGAGAAAGATTTTAAAAACATCAAGGAAGGTGGCAAATGCACCGGGGCTTGCCTTCGTTCGTAGGTGAGTCTGGCTCGGATCCACAAATATCAAAGTAGAAGCAGTTTCCTGCCTGAGAATCCGAGGGTGGTGGTGTCTTTTCTTCAGTGACTTCCACTTCTTCTTCACGTTCTAACATAACCATATATATACATATATAAGAATGAATGCCATGTAATGCTTATGAGAGTGCGAAAATAATAAAGATTTATTATCTAAGTCTTGAATACAACTTTCCTTCACGGAACTCCGAGAACTTAGGGTTTCCGGAGTCTGTAAAGGAGTTCATAAAGCAGAGGGGGGTTTTGGGTTCTAGTTATCAAACATGGTCCAAATCAATTCAAACTCTACCCAAGGCTTCTAAATAATGTGGGGAGTTCATATAAAAATTTTGAACATTTTTGGCATTACTATTAATTCTCTAAAATTCCAGAACTATTTCTTTAAGCTATTTTAAATGCCCTAAAATTCCATGTTTAAACTAAAAATCATGAAACTATTTTTCTTAAATTCTAGGGAAAATAATAAGCCTAGGAAAATTGGTTTCACAATTTTAGGATTTTTCTACAATTTATAACAAATTTCCAAAGCTCTACTAAAAAAGAAAAAGGAAAAAGGTTGAACAGGACTGGGCCAGTTCTAGCCCAGTCGGCCCAACCCAAAGGGAAAGGTGTGCCCACGCCCTCGCACTAGCAACTTTGCACAGGGGCCCTTGCATTTCTGTCTAACAGCGAACGAGTTCTTTCACTATTTAACAGAGCCACTAACAACTTGCAAAAGAGACCCCCGGTTTCTGTTTCTTCGCAGTGGGAGGTCCCCGACGGCGTTCATGCACGACCGAGCTCCGGCGAGCGTCTGCACCGGCCGAATGGGGCTATGACTGGCGCTCCCGAGCGGCGGACATCAAATCGGACCTACCCCGAGTATTTCCCCCAACCTAATTGCACGAATGGCAACCTATTAAGCTCTGTCCGCGTGAACCGAATGGGTGGTGGACAGATGAGTGCGTTCCCGGTGATCTAGAGCTATTCCGTACAAATTGGCAGTTCGGCAAGCATCACAGAGCGACAAGAGTGCTCAAACAAAGGAGAGTGAGGGATGAACTGACCTAGAAAGGGCTGGCCGCGGTGAGGTGAGTTTTGCGGTGGCGGAAACCAGTTTGGGGGAAACAAGAAATTCTCGAGCTCTGGCGAACGATCGTGGCTGATTAGTGGTGGCTGGTTATCTGATGACCCTGTGGAGCTGGTCACTGGCTTAATTTATAGGCGGCTTCGTCGGTGGCCGGTGAATCGGGCGAGACGCGCGGCGGTCGGAGGTAGAAGAAGGCACTAGCGCAAGCGCTAGGTGGCTTCTACCGTGGCGGTAGTTCCGGTGGTCGACGGGAAGCTAGAGGGAGTCATGGTGATGTGGTGGCGCGGTTAGGACACGCGGCGCAGGGCCAGAACACGGCGGTTCACCGGCGAGGTTATCTGCCCGGCCGCAAAGTAGAAAAGAAAGCCACAGTGAGTCACAGGAGTGACCTCCATCTCACCGCCGGCAAGGATCTTTCATCGCACGTCCTTATCCACCCACCCCGAGCGCGAGTCCTAACGCCGGCGGCACGAATCGCGGCGGAGGAGTGATCGACAGCGATGAAGTGTTCTAAACTTAATTCGGTCACTGTAACATGGAGCACTTCCTTCAGACAACCTGACAGACAGACTTGGAGCTTGGTTTTCTCTTAATTTTGAATAACAACTCAACTCAAACTCTGCATCAAAGTTGTAAAGCAACATACCATCTACAATATTGCCATATGATGCTGCCACAAAAACCCATTAGATCATGCTTGAATTTAGGCTTGAAGTTGATGTTAGTTCACTGTTAGTCTGAAAATTCAGACCTTAGCAGCCTGACAGCCTGATTTTGAGCATGATTATCTTCAATTTATTCTTAACAACTATGCTCACAACCTTAAGCAAAGTTGTTCTCCTTTGTTTGCTCTATAACTTTGATGTGGTGACTTAGAGCAAAATCTCTTTTGTTTAAAAGTTACAAGGTCACAAAGATGAGCACAATACACTGAAATTCAAACTTAGTCAAAAGAGTTCAAATGTGGCTCTTTTGCAAATAAGTCCAAAACTCAGGGATTGGCTTGCAAATCATCCTAAATGTGAACCATGTGACTTTATATGTTTAAACATAGTAGTTTTTACACTTTAGTCCAAATGTGCATCAATTTTGCACATAAGCCCCTAGGTTTTAGACTTAGGGTTTTCCAGGGTTCAAATGGGGATTTTTGGTATCCCAGGGGTATAAATGTGATTCAACTTTGTTTTTGGGGACATTTTATAATCATTTCCCTAAAGCCTTTAGGTTTTCTCAATTTGGGTTATGTCTTACCCCTTTAATCCCTATTTAGGGTTAAGTTCCCTATCCAGGGTTCTATTTGCAAAACACTAAAATAATACAACTTGTTTGAAATTTTTGCCTAGTGAATGCACTCTAGGTGTGTCAAACATATGCAATGCCAATGCTTATGATGCCATGCTCAAGTTTTAGTTACAGTAACAGCAGGGGTGTTACATCCTTCCCCCCATAAAAGAATCTCGTCCCGAGATTAAAAGTCCTAGGGTAAGTAATGGAAAAGGAAATGTGCCACATTTTTATTTCCTTATTTCTGGTACAAGGCAGGGGTGGTTTGGGAATCACTCCTTTATTACAACAGCTATACAGGCTTTACAATTTACAAGAGGCTAAAAAGCCTAGGAAATTCTTATCTAAAAAGTCTTGAGTTTCCCATGTAGCCTCATCTTCAGAATGTTGGTTCCACTGTATCTTATAGAACTTGAGAGTTGTTCTTCGGGTAACCCTGTCCTTTTGATCCAAGACTCGAATAGGGTGCTCAGAATATGTCAAGTCTGGTTCAAGGACAACATCTGTTACTTCAATGGTTCGATCGGGAACCCGAAGACACTTCTTCAATTGTGACACATGGAACACATTATGTATAGCAGACAAAATTTCAGGGAGCTGTAGTCGATACGCCACTGGTCCACATTGCTCAAGTACCAGGAATGGACCAATGTACCTAGGTGCAAGCTTCCCTTTAACCCCGAAACGCGATACTCCCTTCATTGGTGAAACTTTCAGGTAGACATAGTCCCCTTCATGAAAATACAAGGGCATTCGCCGTTTGTCTGCATAACCTTTCTACCGAGCTTGTGCTTTCTTCATATTATGAATAATTTTCTGAACCTTTTCCTCGGCCTCCTTCACCATATCAGGCCTAAAGAAGTACCTTTCCCCAGGTTCAGACCAATTTAGCGGAGTACGACATCGTCGTCCATATAAAGCTTCAAAGGGTGCCATCTTGATACTTTCTTGATAGCTATTATTATATGAAAACTCCGCTAAGGGCAAACATTCATCCCATTTCTGTGAGAAGTCCAGAACACATGCCCGCAGCATATCTTCAAGTATCTGGTTCACTCTCTTAGTCTGTCCACTGGTTTGAGGATGATAGGCCGAACTGTGGAGCAACTTAGTACCCAGGGACTTATGAAGTTCTTCCCAAAATTTGGATACAAATTGGGATCCACGATCCGACACTATAGTCTTTGGAACACCATGCAAACTGAGAATACGGGCAATGTATAACTCCGCATAGGTAATGACGGGATATTTTACTTTGACAGGGAGGAAGTGGGCGATCTTGGTAAGTCGATCAATGATAACCCAAATAGAGTCATACCCTTTTGCGGTCCTGGGCAATCCCACAATGAAGTCCATACTTATGTCTTCCCATTTCCATGTCGGTATTGTTAGTGACTGTAATGGACCAGCAGCTTTCAAATGTATGGCTTTGACACGTCTGCAGGTGTCACATCTCGCCACATAGCGTGCAATTTCGATCTTCATCTTTGTCCACCAGTAATGTTGCTTCAAGTCTTGGTACATCTTAGTGCTTCTGGGATGAATAGAATAGCGGCTAAGATGTGCTTCATCAAGAATTTGCTGGCGGAGCTCTTCATTCTTTGGCACCACAATGCGGTTATTAAACCATACAATGCCTTGATCATCTTCTTTGAAACATTTGGCTTTTCTAGCCCTTAACTTCTCATGAATGTGTTTCATGCCCTCATTATCCCCTTGAGCATCAATTATTCTTTGCAAGAGGACTGACTCAAGCTTTAGCTGATTCAAAGTTCCTTGTTGGACCATTCCCAGGTTTAGCTTCTCCATCTCTTGACATAAAGTGTTGTCAGAGGTCTTCACCGTAAGACAGTGACAGGAAACCTTACGGCTTAGTGCATCTGCCACAACATTGGCTTTGCCTGGGTGATAATGAATTTCCAGTTCATAGTCCTTAATAAGCTCAAGCCATCGCCTCTGCCTCATATTCAATTCTGACTGGGTGAAGATATACTTCAAGCTTTTATGATCTGTATAAATGTGACAGATATTTCCCAGCAGATAGTGACGCCAAATTTTCAGAGCATGAACCACAACAGCTAGCTCCAGATCATGAGTTGGGTAATGCTCCTCATGTCGGCGCAACTGCCTTGAAGCATATGCAATTACTTGGCCTTCTTGCATTAGCACACAACCGAGTCCACTGCCTGATGCATCACAATATACATCAAAAGGCTTGGTGATGTCCGGTTGAGCCAATACCGGAGCAGTGGTCAATAATGTCTTCAATTGTTCAAAGGCTTCATCACACTTCGAAGACCAATTGAATTTAATATCATTCTTCAATAAACTTGTGATTGGCTTCACAAGCTTAGAAAAGTCTGGTATAAATCTGCGGTAATATCCAGCCAGTCCAAGGAAACTTCGGACCTGATGAACAGTGGTCGGGGGTTTCCACTCCAAAATGTCCTTGACTTTACTGGGGTCTACCGCAATCCCTCTGGCAGATAGAACATGTCCCAGAAATTGAATTTCCTCTAGCCAAAACGCGCATTTGCTGAACTTGGCATACAACTGATGTTCCCTCAGGCGCGTTAACACGATCCGTAAATGTTGGGCGTGCTCCTCTTCATTCTTGGAATATATCAAAATGTCATCAATGAAGACCACTACGAATTTATCCAACTCGGGCATGAATACCGAGTTCATCAAATACGTGAAGTGGGCCGGAGCATTTGTTAACCCGAAAGACATTACCAGGTATTCAAATAATCCATACCGCGTAGTGAAGGCGGTCTTTGGTATATCTTCGGACCGAATACGGATCTGGTGATAGCCCGATCGGAGATCAATCTTTGAAAATACCCTTGCTCCAGTCAATTGATCAAATAGAATGTCAATCCTTGGAAGAGGGTACTTGTTTTTGATGGTGACCTCATTCAAGGGTCGATAATCCACACACATTCATAAAGTTTGATCCTTCTTTTTGACGAATATGGCCGGACAACCCCATGGTGATGAGCTTGGTCAGATGAATCCTTTCTCCAGGAGATCTTGTAATTGAATCTTCAATTCTGCCAACTCATTCGGAGGCATACGGTACATTTCTAGATATTGGAGCCGTACCGGGCTTCAACTCTATTACAAACTCTACATCCCGTTCAGGTGGCAGTCCCGGCAAATCCTCGGGAAAGACATCGGGAAACTCGCATACTACCGGAATATCCTTGATTTCCGGTACCATGACTTCATAAACTCTGCCAGTAATTTTGTTTGGAATAGGGATGGGCAAAAGAATTTCTTCTAGATTATGACTCAACCTGATGGTTCTTTGATCAGTATTGAGTGTTGCTTTATGATTGGCCAACCAATTCATACCCAAAATAACATCTATGTCCTGGCCTTTCAGGACGATCATATTGGTAGGAAAGTCCCGTCCGGCCAATGATACAGGCACTTGATAGGCCACTTCTCTAGTAAAGATTTGTCCCCCAGGTGAGTGTATTTTAAATCACTCTTTTGATTCATGGCATGCAATGTGATGTTGCTCCACAAATTTCTTGCTAATGAACGTATGTGAAGCACTAGAATCAAAAAGAATGACTGCAGGGTGATTGGCCACGAGGAACATACCCATCATTACCGGCTCTCCGTCTGGTGTAGTGGCCACTTGTGTATAGTATACGCGTCCCGTCTTCTTGAAATTTTTGCCCTTAACATTTCCCTTGCTTTGAGATGAATTCCCCGATCCATGCTGATTATTCGACTGATTTTGCTTGGGATAGGGGCAATCTTTGATGAAATGCCTAGACTTGCCACAATTGAAACATTCGGTTGAAGAGCTGGGCAATGCAGGGAATCGAGTGCCTGGGGCACCCGGCTGACTTGGGGCAGTGGGGGCATTATTAGGACGAATAATTATTGGCTGCTTGAAAGGGAAGGATGGTGCACGTGGATGAGTCTGGTTAGAAGGCCGGAGAATAAACCGTTGCCTCTTTACCGGGCCCTGACTAGGCCTGTCTTCTCCACCCCCCTTGATCTTTCCAGAACTTGCATATTTCGCTTCTACTGCCAGTGCTGTACTGACAGCTCTTCCATAAGTCAAGTCAATGCAAGTAGCCATTTTTCTCTGCAGTCGATCATTTAATCCTCTCATAAAGCAATTTTTCTTCTTCAGATCAGTGTTCACCTGATCGATTGCATATTGGGACAGATGATTGAACTTATTGAGATACTGGTTAACAGTATCCCCTCCTTGTTTCAGCTTCATGAACTCTTCTTGCTTCATATGTAGAACACCTTCGGGTATATAATGCTCGCGGAAGTCCACTTTGAATTCTTCCCAGGTTATTTGATGATTGGCCGGCTGAACGGCCACAAAATTACCCCACCAAGTGCTGGCAGGTCCGCGCAGTTGCTGGGCTGCGAATAAAGGCTTCTGAATTTCTGAACAGCGCAAGCAGTCCGAATTTTTGTTCAATCACTTGAAGCCATTCATCGGCTTCCAGCGGATCTTCAGCTTTAACAAACAAGGGCGGACGTGTCTCCGAGAAGTCCAGATAAGAAGTTTCGCGGGGTCCCTGTTGATAGCCCCGCCCACCCTGCTGCTGGAACTGTTGACCCGCCATTTCTCTCAGAAAGCGGGTATTATCAGCAGTTGCGTTCACTAAGGCGGCAATCGCCTCAGCCAGTGTGGGAGGAACAGGAGGTGGATTTGGTGTAGATTCCCTCCCCCGGGAGGTACCAGCTCTGTCCTGAGCTCGAGTCTTGGAAGGCATCTGTGGCAACAACATTTGAAAACAATATGATATGCCAAAGAAAAATCCGTCCATTTTACATTACCAAAAGTAATGTTACAGACTCAAGACTCTTACAACAGGATACAATACCTAGTATACAATAGCACTACCTATTATACACTAGTACAACCTCCAATACACTACACTACTTCTATTATACCACTAGTCCTGCTTCCCATTGCTTTTGGCGGCCTCGTCGTCGGGTGTGGGAGACCATTCGTCGACCAGCCTCATGGAAGGAGGGGGCTGAAAAAGGTCTAACTCACCACCAAGCGCGTGTCCCGCAACATGGGAGGGTCCGGCTTCCGACTCAACAGGGTGCGCAGGTGCACTAGGGTGTAATTGCGAATACAGTACATGGACTTCCTCATGTAAAGTATTGCAATAGACCTGCAGGTTATCGACAGCTGAGCTAAGTTCCTTGATTCGGGCTTGAGCCCTTGCTTCCTTAGCACAAGCTAGCAAACGGGACTGAACTGCCCAGTCGAGCGCTAAGTCCCGATCAGCAAGCTGATCCCGCAGGTGGCAGATGTCCCTTCTTAATTCATTTATTCTATCTCCATCCGCAACCCATATGTTGGTCTTGTGTTGCAATTCCGCTTGAAGTTGATTTACTCGTGCTTCAAGATCTCCTATTGGATCATTGCTCCCGCTGCTACTGTCCTCATGTCGAGGGGCCAGTTGATGTCGGGGCACACCGATTGGGCCAGTTGACTTGCGCGCCGTTTTCCTTGTGCGCGGCGGCATCTTTCTAAGGGGGAATATTTATTAGTATAATTCTTAGCATGATGCATGTGTAAGTACAGAATCAACCTTAGTTGATTCAACCTTCTATACATTGCACTCTTCCTATCTGGTCTTTAAGATAGACTCTTCAGAATACTTAGGTAAGAAGAGAAGAGAGTTTCTAGGTAAGACTTTTAGAAAATCCTTTTGAAGATGCCTCATAATATCTGCAAAGAAGGGCTACGCTCCGATACCAGCTGTGACGGAACCTCCCAAGTAATTAGGCCCACCTACAGTTGTCCTTGTCCAACGGACCTCATACAACCCTGTAGGTGCCCCTGAACTACTTGACAAGTTCGGTATCTTCTTTCTTACCTTTCCAGGAACGTTTCACCCGTCTTGCAGAGATTACAGAACATCAGAGATAAAGAAATGTGGAAGCGAATACATAACTTACATTTATTAAAAAGTAAGCTCAAGTTGTTTATTATAGACCAGAAATATAAGCGAGTGCAGAGTAGTATTATTACATAACTGAGGGAGGCAAAACCCCCTCCCGATAAGTTTTTCATAAAAGTTTTCTTATGGAGGACCAAGTCCTCCCGCATCTTCACTCTTGTTTCTCCTCCTTAGGAACCACCCTGACGCAGAAGCAACAGAAATCTGCTACTTCCTCACCTAAAAACAACGAAGGGATAAACCCTGAGTATGGAATTACTCAGCAAGTCTTACCCGACTAAAGAAAAGACTCTCAAGGGTATGCTGGTTTAAGGGAGTCAAGGTAAGGCTTCTCAATATTCAAAGACTCTGTTTTGCAGAAATGCTTACTAAAGTGGATCCTTAAAAATCCAGTTTTATTTGTCAAGTTAAGTAAACTTACTTATCTCTAGAGTTCTCTCTAACCTAGTTCAAACACTTATCCTGAACTAGCCAAGTTCTTAGTTCTTCCTTCATCTTCACTGGATTGCTACGTGTAGGGCAGTGACCAAGTCTTCATAACCGCGAAGGTACGACGATCCGAATCGATTATACTCAGTTGAGGATCTCCAATCACACGACATATGTAGCACTTAACCCTTGCATATGTCAACCCGCCACCGGGGTTCTTAAGACCAGATCAGGTTCACGCAAACCGAGAGCACAGATACACCACCGTCCAGCCTCTTGCCACAGAGGGTACACGCTACTCTCGCCACCGCTCCATGCCCATTTCGTGTTATCTTATTCTGGCCTTAGTCTGCCCGAGGCAAGGCTTACCCATGACGAGGCATGTGACCAGTTAAAGGGTCCTCGATCATCAAGCCTACATCGACAAGGTCCTTAATCGACTCAGACGGAGACACTACACCGAGACTCTCTTCTCGTGCAAGTCACCCGCCCGGTCTCAGCTTAATCTTTTCAACCCAAAAACTTGGTACCTGGCAGAGGTACATCTTTTCCGATGTTGAATCCATCACGACCGTGATGGATTCACCATCAAGTTTTATTTTTGAAAACAACCCTCCCACTTTGCCAAACATCTTTTGTAAAACAAATCCTTTTGTTTTTCTAGAGCAATACTAAGCATAGAAAAACCTTTTTGTAAAATCAGGGTTTCAAGGAAGGTAATCAAGTTCAAGGAAGGTAATGCAGGAATTGTTTAAGCATTCAACTCCTATCACCTAATGTAGCAATCAAGTGAGAAAGATTTTAAAAACATCAAGGAAGGTGGCAAATGCACCGGGGCTTGCCTTCGTTCGTAGGTGAGTCTGGTTCGGATCCACAAATATCAAAGTAGAAGCAGTTTCCTGCCTGAGAATCTGAGGGTGGTGGTGTCTTTTCTTCAGTGACTTCCACTTCTTCTTCACGTTCTAACATAACCATATATATACATATATAAGAATGAAAGCCATGTAATGCTCATGAGAGTGCGAAGATAATAAAGATTTATTATCTAAGTCTTGAATACAACTTTCCTTCACGGAACTCCGAGAACTTAGGGTTTCCGGAGTCTGTAAAGGAGTTCATGGAGCAGGGGGGTTTTGGGTTCTAGTTATCAAACATGGTCCAAATCAATTCAAACTCTACCCAAGGCTTCTAAATAATGTGGGGAGTTCATATAAAAATTTTGAACATTTTTGGCATTACTATTAATTCTCTAAAATTCCAGAACTGTTTCTTTAAGCTATTTTAAATGCCCTAAAATTCCCTATTTAAACTAAAAATCATGAAACTATTTTTCTTAAATTCTAGGGAAAATAATAAGCCTAGGAAAATTGGTTTCACAATTTTAGGATTTTTCTACAATTTATAACAAATTTCCAAAGCTCTACTGAAAAAAAGGAAAAAGGTTGAACAGGACTGGGCCAGTTCTAGCCCAGTCGGCCCAACCCAAAGGGAAAGGCGTGCCCACGCCCGCGCACTGGCAACTTTGCACAGGGGCCCTTGCATTTCTGTCTAACAGCGAACGAGTTCTTTCACTGTTTAACACAGCCACTGACAACTTGCAAAAGAGACCCCCCGGTTTCTGTTTCTTCGCAATGGGAGGTCCCCGACGGCGTTCATGCACGACCGAGCTCCGGCGAGCGTCTGCACCGGCCGAATGGGGCTATGACTGGCGCTCCCGAGCGGCGGACATCAAATCGGACCTACCCCGAGTATTTCCCCCAACCTAATTGCACGAATGGCAACCTATTAAGCTCTGTCCGCGTGAACCGAATGGGTGGCGGACAGATGAGTGCGTTCTCGGTGATCTAGAGCTATTCCGTACAAATTGGCGGTTCGGCAAGCATCACAGAGCGACAAGAGTGCTCAAACAAAGGAGAGTGAGGGATGAACTGACCTAGAAAGGGTTGGTCGCGGTGAGGTGAGTTTTGCGGTGGCGGAAACCAGTTTGGGGGAAACAAGAAATTCTCGAGCTTTGGCGAACGATCGTGGCTGATTAGTGGTGGCTGGTTAGCTGATGACCCTGTGGAGCTGGTCACGGGATTAATTTATAGGCGGCTTCGTCGGTGGCCGGTGAATCGGGCGAGACGTGCGGTGGTCGGAGGTAGAAGAAGGCACTGGCGCAAGCGCTAGGTGGCTTCTACCGTGGCGGTAGTTCCGGTGGTCGGCGGGAAGCTAGAGGGAGTCATGGTGATGTGGTGGCGCGGTTAGGACACGCGGCGCAGGGCCAGAACACGGCGGTTCACCGGCGAAGTTATCTGCCCGGCCGTAAAGTAGAAAAGAAAGCCACGGTGAGTCACCGGAGTGACCTCCAGCTCACCGCCAGCAAGGATCTTTCACCGCACGTCCTTATCCACCCACCCCGAGCGCGAGTCCTAACGCCGGCGGCACGAATCGCGGTGGAGGAGTGATCGACGGCGATGAAGTGTTCTGAACTTAATTCGGTCACTGTACCATGGACCACTTCCTTGAGACAACCTGACAGACAGACTTGGAGCTTGGTTTTCTCTTAATTTTGAATAACAACTCAACTCAAACTCTGCATCAAAGTTGTAAAGCAACATACCATCTACAATATTGCCATATGATGCTGCCACAAAAACCCATTGGATCATGCTTGAATTTAGGCTTGAAGTTGATGTCAGTTCACTGTTAGTCTGAAAATTCAGACCTTAGCAGCCTGACAGCCTGATTTTGAGCATGATTATCTTCAATTTATTCTTAACAACTATGCTCACAACCTTAAGCAAAGTTGTTCTCCTTTGTTTGCTCTATAACTTTGATGTGGTGACTTAGAGCAAAATCGCTTTTGTTTAAAAGTTACAAGGTCACAAAGATGAGCACAATACACTGAAATTCAGACTTAGTCAAAAGAGTTCAAATGTGGCTCTTTTGCAAATAAGTCCAAAACTCAGGGTTTGGCTTGCAAATCATCCTAAATGTGAACCATGTGACTTTATATGTTTAAACATAGTAGTTTTTACACTTTAGTCCAAATGTGCATCAATTTTGCACATAAGCCCCTAGGTTTTAGACTTAGGGTTTTCCAGGGTTCAAATGGGGATTTTTGGTATCCCAGGGGTATAAATGTGATTCAACTTTGTTTTTGGGGACATTTTATAATCATTTCCCTAAAGCCTTTAGGTTTTCTCAATTTGGGTTATGTCTTACCCCTTTAATCCCTATTTAGGGTTAAGTTCCCTATCCAGGGTTCTATTTGCAAAACACTAAAACAATACAACTTGTTTGAAATTTTTGCCTAGTGAATGCACTCTAGGTGTGTCAAACATATGCAATGCCAATGCTTTTGATTCCATGCTCAAGTTTTAGTTACAGTAACACCAGGGGTGTTACAGTCACCCTTCACCTCCGGCTCGAAATCGACATCCGTCACTTCTAAGCGCCATGAGCGCAAGAAGTATAGTAAGATGCCCCTTCACTATCCTCGTATTTCAAAACGCACTCCATTACTTTTCGTCCCATTAGGCAAATCACCTATGTTTGAAGGTGAAGATTATTCTATGTGGAGTGATAAAATGAGGCATCACCTAACCTCACTCCACAAAAGCATATGGGATATTGTTGAGTATGGAGCGCATGTACCAAAGAAGGGGGACAAGGATTATGATTCAGAGGAGGTCGAACAAATCCAACACTTCAACTCCCAATCCACTACTATACTCCTCGCCTCTCTAAGTCGAGAGGAGTATAATAAGGTGCAAGGGTTGAAGAGTGCAAAGGAGATTTGGGACGTGCTCAAGACCGCGCACGAGGGAGATGAGGTGACCAAGATCACCAAGAGGGAAACAATCGAGGGGAGCTCGGTCGCTTCATGCTTCATCAAGGGGAGGAGCCACAAGCAATGTACAATCGGCTCAAGACCTTGGTGAACCAAGTGCGCAACCTCGGGAGCACAAAATGGGATGACCATGAAATGGTCAAGGTTATTCTAAGATCACTCGTTTTTCTTAATCCTACACAAGTTCAATTAATTCGTGGTGATCCTAGATACAAGCTAATGTCTCCCGAGGAGGTTATAGGAAAATTTGTGAGCTTTGAATTGATGATCAAAGGCTCCAAGAAAATCATCGAGCAAGGCGCCTCCTCCACACCCGAGATACAACCCGTTGCATTCAAGGCGACGGAGGAGAAGAAAGAAGAGTCTACATCGAGTAGATTCCCCATCGACGCCTCCAAGCTCGACAATGAGGAGATGGCGCTCATCATCAAGAGCTTCTACCAAATCCTCAAGCAAAGGAGAGGGAAGGATTACAAACCCCGCTCCAAGAAGGCTTGCTACAAATGTGGTAAGTCTGGTCAACTTTATAGCAAAATGTCCTATCTCTAGTGACAGTGACAGGGGCGACGACAAGAGAGGGAAGAAGAAGAAGGAGAAAAAGAGGTACTACAAGAAGAAGGGCGGCGATGCCCATGTTTGCCGGGAGTGGGACTCCGACGAGAGCTCCACTGACTCCTCCTCCGACGAGGACGCCGCAAACATCGCCGTCAACAAAGGACTCCTCTTTCCCAACGTCGGCCACAAGTGCCTCATGGCAAAGGATGGCAAGAAGAAGAAGGTAAAATCTAGATCCTCCACTAAGTATGCAACTTCTAGTGATGAGGAAAATTCTAGTGATGATGAGGATAACTTGCTCACCCTTTTTGCCAACTTAAACATGAAACAAAAGGAAAAATTAAATGAATTGATTAGTGCCATTCATGAGAAGGATGAACTCTTGGATAGCCAAGAGGACTTCCTTATTAAAGAAAATAAGAAGCATGTTAAAGTTAAAAATGTTTATGCTCAGGAGATAGAAAAATGTGAAAAGTTAACTAGTGAGCTAAGCACTTGCCATGACACTATTTCCAACCTTAGATTTGAAAATGATAAATTGATTGCTAAGGTTAAAAAATTAAATGTTAGTGATGATTCTCTTGTCAACCTTAAAAATGATAATACTAATTTACTAGCTAAGATTGACAAACTAAATGAATCAATTTCTAGCCTTAAAAATGAGAATGACAAATTAATTGCAAAGGCTAAGAATTTAAATGTTTGCAATGATATTGTTTCCAATCTTAGAAATGAAAATGTCATGTTACATGCTAAGATTGATGAGTTAAATGTTTGCAAACCCTCTACTTCTACCATTGAGCATGTATCTATTTGCACTAGATGTAGAGATGTTAATGTTGATGCTATCCATGATCACATTGCTATGATTAAACAACAAAATGATCATATAGCACAATTAGATGCTAAAATCGCCGAGCATGAGTTAGACAATGAAAAATTTAAATTTGCTCATAGTATGCTTTATAGTGGGAGACGCCCTGGCATTAAGGATGGCATTGGCTTCCAACAGGGAGGCAATGTCAAACTCAATGCCCCTAAAAGATTGTCTAACTTTGTCAAGAGCAAGGCTCCCATGGCTCAAGATAACGAGGGTTACATTTTATACCCCGCCGGTTATCCCGAGCACAAAATTATGAGAATTCATTCTAGGAAGTCTCACTCTGGCTGTCATCATGCTTTTATGTATAAGAGTGAGGCATCTAGTTCTAGGTAATCCACTCGTGCTAAATTGCCTAAGAAGAAAACTCCTATTGCATCAAATGAACCTAATATTTCATTTAAGACTTTTGATGCATCTTATGTTTTAACTAACAAATCAGGCAAAGTAGTTGCCAAATATGTTGGGGCCAAACACAAGGGATCAAAGACTTGTGTTTGGGTACCTAAGGTGCTTGTTTCTAATGTGAAAGGACCCAAGACCGTTTGGGTACCTAAGAACAAGGCCTAAACTTGTTTTGTAGGTTTATGCATCTGGGGGCTCAAGTTGGATAATTGACAGCGGGTGCACAAACCACATGACTGGGGAGAAAAGGATGTTCTCCTTCTACGAGAAAAACAATGATCCCCAAAGAGCTATCACATTCGGGGATGGAAATCAAGGTTTGGTCAAAGGACTTGGTAAAATTGCTATATGACCTGACCATTCCATTTCCAATGTTTTTCTTGTAGATTCTTTATATTACAATTTGCTTTCTGTTTCTCAATTATGCAAAATGGGCTACAACTGTCTTTTTACAGATTTAGGTGTTACTGTCTTTAGAAGAAGTGATGATTCAGTAGCATTTAAGGGAGTGTTAGAGGGTCAGCTATACTTAATTGATTTTAATAGAGCTGAACTCGACATTTGCTTAATGCTAAGATTAACATGGGTTGGCTCTGGCATCGTCGACTAGCCCATGTTGGGATGAAGAATCTTCATAAGCTTCTAAAGGGAGAGCACATTTTGGGACTAACAAATGTTCATTTTGAGAAAGACAGGGTTTGTAGCGCATGTCAAGCAGGGAAGCAAGTTGGTATCCATCATCCACACAAGAACATCATGACGACCGACAGGCCGCTTGAGCTACTCCACATGGATCTATTCGGCCCGATTGCTTATATAAGCATCAGCGGGAGTAAGTATTGTCTTGTAACTGTGGATGATTATTCTCGCTTCACTTAGGTATTCTTTTTGCAGGATAAATCTCAAACCCACGAGACCTTAAAGGGATTCTTGAGATGGGCTCAAAATGAGTTCGGCTTAAGGATCAAAAAGATTAGAAGCGACAATGGGACGGAGTTCAAGAACTCACAAATAGAAGGCTTCCTTGAGGAGGAGGGCATCAAGCATGAGTTCTCTTCTCCCTACACACCACAACAAAATGGTGTAGTGGAGAGGAAGAATAGAACTCTACTTGACATGGCGAGGACCATGCTTGATGAGTAGAAGACTTCGGACCGGTTTTGGGCGGAAGCAATCAACACCGCTTTGCTACGCCATCAACCGTCTCTACCTTCACCGAATCCTCAAGAAGACATCCTATGAACTCCTAACCGGTAAAAAGCCCAATATTTCATATTTTAGAGTCTTTGGTAGCAAATGTTTTATTCTTATTAAAAGAGGTAGAAAATCTAAATTTGCTCCTAAGGCTGTAGAAGGTTTTTTACTTGGTTATGATTCAAACACAAGGGCATATAGAGTCTTTAACAAGTCCACTGGACTAGTTGAAGTTTCTTGTGACATTGTGTTTGATGATAATAACGGCTCTCAAGTAGAGCAAGTTGATCTTGATGAGCTAGATGATGAAGAGGCTCCATGCGTCGCTCTAAGGAACATGTCCATTGGGGATGTGTGTCCTAAGGAATCCGAAGAGCCTCCACAAGCACAAGATCAACCATCATCTTCAAATCAAGCATCTCCACCAACCTAAGATGAGGATCAAGCTCAAGATGATGAAAATGAAGATCAAGAGGAGACACCTCAAGAGGAGGACAATGATCAAGGGGGAGATGCCAATGATCAAGACAAGGAAGATGATGAGGGTCCAAGACCGCCACACCCAAGAGTCCACCAAGCAATACAACGAGATCACCCCGTGAACACCATCTTCGGCGATATTCATAAGGGGGTAACCACTCGATCTCGTGTTGCTCATTTTTGTGAACATTACTCCTTTGTATCTTCTATTGAGCCATACAGGGTGGAAGACGCATTAAGGGATTCGGATTGGGTGTTGGCAATGCAAGAGGAGCTCAACAACTTCACAAGGAATGAGGTATGGCATTTAGTTCCACGTCCTAACCAAAATGTTGTAGGAACCAAGTGGGTCTTCCGCAACAGGCAAGATGAACATGGTGTGGTGACAAGGAACAAAGCCCGACTTGTGGCCAAAGGATATTCACAAGTCGAAGGTTTGGATTTCGGTGAAACCTATGCACCCGTAGCTAGGCTTGAGTCAATTCGTATATTACTTGCCTATGCTACTTACCATGGCTTTAAGCTCTATCAAATGGACGTGAAAAGTGCCTTCCTCAATGGACCAATCAAGGAGGAGGTCTATGTTGAGCAACCTCCCGGCTTTGAAGATAGTGAGTATCCTAACAATGTCTACAAACTCTCTAAGGCGCTTTATGGGCTCATGCAAGCCCCAAGAGCATGGTATGAATGCCTAAGAGATTTTCTTATTGCTAATGGCTTCAAAGTCGGAAAAGCCGATCCTACTCTCTTTACTAAAACTATTGCAAATGATTTGTTTGTATGCCAAATTTATGTTGATGATATCATATTTGGGTCTACTAACAAATCTACTTGTGAAGAGTTTAGTAGGATTATGATTCAAAAATTCGAGATGTCTATGATGGGGGAGTTGAAGTACTTCTTAGGATTTCAAGTGAAGCAACTCTAAGAAGGCACCTAATCAGCCAAACGAAGTACATTCAAGACATACTCACTAAGTTTGGGATGAAGGATGCCAAGCCCATCAAGACACCCATGGGAACTAATGGACATCTCGACCTCGACACGGGAGGTAAATCCGTAGATCAAAAGGTATACCAGTCGATGATAGGTTGTTTACTTTATTTATGTGCATCTCGACCGGATATTATGCTTTCCGTATGCATGTGTGCAAGATTCCAAGCCGATCCTAAGGAAGTTCACCTTAGGGCCGTAAAACGAATCTTGAGATATTTAGTTTATACTCCTAAGTTTGGCCTTTGGTACCCCAGAGGATCCACATTTGATTTAATTAGTTATTCAGATGCTGATTGGGCAGGGTGTAAAATTGATAGAAAGAGCACATCAGGGACTTGCCAATTCTTGGGAAGATCTCTGGTGTCTTGGGCTTCTAAGAAACAAAATTCTGTAGCTCTTTCTACCACCGAAGCCGAGTATATTGCCGCAGGCCATTGTTGCACGCAATTGCTTTGGATGAGGCAAACCCTTAGGGACTATGGTTACAAATTAACCAAAGTTCCTCTTCTATGTGATAATGAGAGTGCAATCCGCATGGTGGATAATCCCGTTGAGCACAGCCGCACTAAACACGCTATTCGGTATCACTTTTTGAGGGATCACCAACAACGGGGGGATATCGAGATTGCATATGTTAGCACCAAAGAACAATTAGCCGATATCTTTACCAAGCCTTTAGATGAGAAAACTTTTACCAAACTTAGGCATGAGCTAAATATTCTTGATTCTAGGAATTTTGATTGATATTTTGCACACTTAGCTCATTTATGTACCTTTGATCATCTGTCTTTCCTTGCTATGACTAATGTGATTTTCAAGTGTATTTCATGCTAAGTCATAGATTGAAAGGGAAAAGGAGTCTTCGGCGAAGACAAGGCTTCCACTCCACTCCATCGAATTATTCATCCTTCGCCGTCACTCCGTATCACTCTCCAATTTGGTATAATCTTCACTCATATATTATTTGCCAAAGGGGGAGAGAAAGTAAAAGGGCTTATATTTCACTCACAAGTATCCGTTTTTGATGATTCATACCAAAGGGGGAGAAAGTATTAGCCCAAAGCAAAAGGACCGCACCACCACCAATTTCAAAAAGTCTTTCAATTTGTATTAAAAGAAAGTTTTTACAATTGGTATCTTATTTTTTTTATAATTTCAAATTAGTATGACCTTTTTTCAAAATTAATATCTAAAACCCTCTTGAACACTAAGAGGAGAATTTCATTAAGGGGGAGTTTTGTTTAGTCAAAGGAAAAACATTTGAAACAGGGGGAGAAAATTTCAAACCTTGAAAATGCTTCTCAAAATCTTATTCATATACCTTTGACTATTTGTAAAAGACTTTGAAAAAGAATTTCCAAAAGAGTTTGCAAAAACAAAACATGTGGTGCAAGCATGGTCCAAAATGTTAAAATAGAAGAAAACATTCATGCATGTCTTATGAGATATATATTGGTTTAATTCCAAGTAACCTTTGCACTTACCTTATGCAAACTAGTTCAATTCTGCACTTATACATTTGCTTTGGTTTGTGTTGGCATCAATCACCAAAAAGGGGGAGATTGAAAGGGAAATAGGCTTACACCTTTTCCTAAATGATTTTGGTGGTTGAAATGCCCAACACAAATTATTGAACTAACTAGTTTGCTCTAGATTATAAGTTTTATAGGTGCCAAAGGTTCAACACAAATCAACAAAAAGTCCAAGAAAGGGTTCAAATAAAAAGAGCAAAAGACAACCCAAAGGCAGCCCTGGTCTGGCGCACCGGACTGTCTGGTGTGCCACCAAACAGTGTCTGGTGCACCAGGGAGTTCCACTCCGAACTTGCCACCTTCGGGAATTTAGGGAGCCACTCCGCTATAATTCACCGGACTGTCCGGTGTAGCACCGTACTGTCCGGTGTGCCAGCGGAGCAACGACTATCTGCGCCAACGGTCGTCTGCAACGGCTACAGTGAACAGTGCCAACTGCGCGCGTAGAGTCAGAGCAGGCCCCAGAAGGCGCACCGGACAGTGAACAGGACCTGTCCGGTGCACCACCAGACTGTCCGGTGGCCCACCTGTTAGAAGCTCCAACGGTCGGAACCCAACGGCCTGGTGACGTGGCTGGCGCACCGGACAGTGTCTGGTGGCGCACCGGACTGTCCGGTGCGCCATGCGACAGAAGCCCTCACCAACGGTCATTTTGGTGGTTGGGGCTATAAATACCCCCAACCACCCACCATTCATTGCATCCAAGTTTTCAGCCATCAAACCTCATACAAGAGCTCTAGACCTCATTCAAAGACACAATCAAAGAGATCAAATCCTCTCCCAAGTCCGGAATCACCCCAAACAAATTAGTGACTAGAGAGAGAGACAATTGTGTTCATTTGAGCTCTTGTGCTTGGATTGCTTTTCTTCTTCCTTCTTTCTTGTTTCCAACTCAATTGTAATCAAGGCAAGAGACACCAATTGTGTGGCGGTCCTTGTGGGGACTTAGTGTCCCGTGTGATTGAGAAGAGAAGCTCACTCGGTCTAAGTGACCGTTTGAGAGAGGGAAAGGGTTGAAAGAGACCCGGTCTTTGTGACCACCTCAACGGGGAGTAGGTTTGCAAGAACCAAATCTCGGTAAAACAAATCACCGTGTCATCCTCTCTTATTCGCTTGTGATTTGTTTTTGCCCTGTCTTTCGGACTCGTTTCTATTTCTAACGCTAACTCCGGCTTGTAGTGTGTGCTTAAGTTTATAAATTTCAGATTTGCCTATTCACCCCCCTCTAGGCGACTTTCACCTGTCCTTGTCTCAAAGACTTCAGACTGTTATGCATGTGCACCAGATAACTTAACAGGATCCGTCCGATTGCCCCAAGGACATCGGATAAACCACTTACAACCAGAACCGCGGGATTAAGTAAACACAAATCACACACCAACAATTTTGCAGCGGAAATCTTATTACCAAATTTTACATGTTACATCAAGTTTTATAATGTACATGATCGGAGTGATTACAAAAAGTGATTCAAAGGAATAACTTTGAACTGTTATAAATTGTTTATAAGTTTGAAATATATGCTAGCTTAAGTGACCATCCTCAATAAGAAGATAAAGACAGGGTATACTTATATAAGAAGGCCGAGCCCACCGGCACTTAACACGATCAACAGCAGCACAAAACTATAACCTGAAAAACAACAGTGAATAAAACCCTGAGTATGGAATTACTCAGCAAGACTTACCCAACTAAAAAAAGACTCTCAAGGATATGCTGGATTTGGGAATCAAGGAGAGGCTTTAGCAAGAATCAACTTAGATACTTTTGCAGAATTAGCTTACTAAAGTGAGTCCTTACTTTCAATATTTTAACGCCAGATTAAATATTAATAGACTCTGTTTGCATCTGGTCTAATTTCACCATCTCATCAATACAACATCATTTTTATTCATGAGGTTCACATCTTGACTTAGGTTGTAGGGCAGTGACCAAGTCTCCACTGTCCGTGGATATAACGGCGATCCAAATCGATTTACTCAGCTGAGGATCTCTAACCACACGACATATGTAGCACTTAACCCTTGCATATGTCAACTCGCCACCGGGGTTCTTAAGACCAAATCAGGTTCACGCCAACCGAGAGCACAGATACACCACCGTCCAGCCTCTTGCCACGGAGGGTACACGCTACTCTCGCAATCTCTCCACTCCTATTGCGTGTTATCTTATTCTGTTATTAGTCTGCCCGAGGCAAAGCTTACGCTGTCCCATATCTAGGGCATGTGGCCAGTTAAGATAGTCCTTGATCAGCAAGCCTACATACGCATCCAATCCTTAATCAACCTGGGTAGAACATCACCGGTTCCTAGCCCAAGTCCTGATTTAAGTACTTCCACCCTTAGGATTGTTTGTATTCCTTAGGATGAAAAGAGCATCAAAGGAAACTTTGCAGTAAGATCCCACCATGCTCTCAATGAAAATATTCTTGTAGGTAGAAGCCATCTTTCCTCAGGATAACCCCTGAGCTAGGCCTTAATGCAAAAGACAACCTCTATCCACAAGATCATAGCAGGGCTAAGTGTTGGGGACTTGTTCTTAAATGCTATGAATTAAGAACAAGGCAACACAAAGTGTTAAATGTTGATACCCTTCGTCCAATGAAGCATTATTCCCTTAAGGATTAATGAACTTTGGGCGAAGGTTAAAGGCAATACAATTACGAAGGTTAAATCTTCGTAATAGATTGAATAAAGTAATATAGAATATGAAGCGTCAAAGGTAAATAAATCACAAATGAACAACATTACTTTCATATTAAATTGATTTAATATATTTAAGCATTGGATGCAATTATACCTTTGCCTTGACAAAGATTGATTCCCGAATGATGCGGTTGCAATTACAGGAATCCGTGAACAGTAAAGGAATACTGTTCACTATTTATAGGCACGGGACACAGCCTGTGAGGAATTACAATTATGTCCCTCATAAGGAATTACAACAGCGACTCAAACATTTATGGACTAAAAGGTCATTCTACTCTTAAGTCGGTTTGTAATTCCGAAGCTTCATACAGAGGAACCTTCGGTCATCACATGCGGACAGCTTCAGCTGAAGCTGTTTCTCCCTACAAGACCTTCGGCGACGAAGCATAGTCCCAACAGTAGCCCCTTCACGGTGCTAGATCGTTTTTCGTAACGAGCTTGATCCGTGAAAAAAGTCTCTTAGGCTTCGGGAAGCCGAAGGTCCAAAAAACACCTTCCCTGAGCTCGTTGTTGAGAAACGATTTAGTTTCCGAGCGCGTAGCGGTCCCACCTTGCAGCGGGTGCAAGAAGCTATTCGCCTGGTGTAAAAATCCTGGCGATTCACCTTCTTACCTGCATCACTATATAAACAGACGGATAGGTGTGAAGTTACCACAGCATTCATTGCTATTTGCACTGTTTTGCTGCCAAAATTTTTAACCATAGCCGAAGCTTGACTCTCGGAATCAAACGAAGCTCTAGTTTGAAGCCTACTTCGTCAGAAGAAAAAGCTTCGGAAGAAAAAAGTACTTAGTTCCCAAAAAATTCAGAATTAAATGGCCAGAGTGCGTTCTACCGCTAGGGTTGAGCGTGAGGGAGGCGAAGCTGAAGGATCGGAGACTGTTCCCATCTCCGAAGCGATGCAACGATCCGGACTGGTAACCTCGGAAGGAATCCGTACCGCTGAGACAGAGCAGACTGTCCCCATCTCCGAAGTTGCTGCCGACGCGGAAGAAGGAAATATTGAGGAAACTGATTCCGAAGATGATTATCATATTGCCATGCCAAGTAAGCCCAGCCACTTGGACTTCGGAAAGTCAACTGTCTCTAAGGCTGATCTCTCCAAGATGGTGAAGTCGGGTTATTTCAGTGAGAGTGAGAAGAAGCTACTTCGCTTCGGGGGGGAAGAAACTACCCCGAAGCCAGAGAAGGATGAAATAGTCATTTTCAAGAGCTTTCTAAAGGCTGGGTTGAGATTCCCCCTTCATAGGATTATTGCAGATGTATTGAAAAAGTTTGGGATCTACTTTCATCAGCTGACTCCTAACGCTATCGTTAGGCTTAGTGTTTATATCTGGGCCCTCCGAAGCCAGGCGGTGGAGCCGTTTGCCGACAGCTTTTGTCGAGTTCATGAGCTGCATTACCAGACGAAGGCTAGAAAAGATGGATTGCATGATAACTTTGGTTGCTATAATTTTGCCTATCGGAAAACCACAAAGTTTCCTGTAATCAGCTACCGAAGCAAATGGCCGGCAGGCTGGAAGTCAGAATGGTTTTATGTAAAAGTTGACGAAGACAAAGAGAAGCTGGTACAAAGCCCTCTTGAATTGATCTTCGGAGAAACAAGACCGCGATGCCAAATGTCATTAGAAGGTCCCACTTGGGCTGCACTGGCTGAGTTTAAAATTGTTTCAGAACATATCAGCACTAGGGACCTGGTTCAAGAGTTTTTGGCCTTCAGGGTTTTTCCTACTTTAAAAGAATGGGAAATGCCGAAGCTAGAGGGGGAGAAGAAAGAAGGGGAACTTGTGCGGTTACCTTACTATTACAAGTTTAAGAAATACTTTAAAACACCTTGCCAAGAGTGGCTAGAAACAATTGAAATAATGTGCAATGAAATACTCGGTAATTACTCCAAAAAAGAAGATCAGTTGATGACTGCGGCCTTCGGTACCCGTCCGAAGCGAAGACTGAATCGAGTGCTGGACGCCTTGGGTTTTGAATACCCTGACTACGAATAACTGAATAAAATTGTCGAAGGTCGGAAAAGGAAAAGGGTAGCCGAAGCTTTAAATGAGGATGAGAAAGAACCACCAAAAGAGAAGAATATTCTGAAGAAGAGAAAAGTATCATCTCCGAAGCGAAAAGTATCTGACGAAGAAGAGACTCCCGCATCACGCTCTGCCACTGACGTGGAAGAGATTTTGAAGGTAATGACTGAATCCCTACCTGTGAAGCTAAGTCCATTAGGGCCTCAACTGATGAAATTTTTTCAGAAGGAAAAGGAGCCCGAAAAAACGAAGAAAACAACTAAAACAAAGAGACAAAGAATCATCGCAGTGACCGAAGTCATTGACAAGACACCACCAAGAGCTTCAGCTCGGAAGACACCAGCGGCTGAGGAAATATCAAATGTTGAAGTCGCACCTTCGGAAATCACGGCTACCGAAGCTACCTCAGCCGAAGATTTGAACTTGGAAACCACAATCGAACATATCGACAAAAGACTACTAGACATGGCCACATAAGAAGCTACTACTGCCGCCAAAGAGACCATGGCCGCAGTGTCTGGGAAAGGAAAGGAAATAGCTGACGATACTTCGGAGGACGAAACCTTCATGTTTCAAAATTTAGTTGGACAAGAATTGTCAAAAACCGAAATAGAAGAGCTTAAAGAATATGCCAAATCTTGCGGATATAAACCAGGAGCACTCCTCTTCGGGGGTATTGACGATGAAAAATTAGGCTGTATCCGGGATCAAACTGGAGCTAAGATTATCGGTACTCTATCAAAGAGTATCGGTTTTCCGAAGCTGGAAACGGATATTAGCCGGTACCGACGACAACATATCGTTGGTAGTTTATTTTATTCCAATTTCAAGGTGAACTGCTTTTCCCTTTACTTTTATTGTTTTTAATAATGAAGACATTTCTAACGAAGGTTGTTTATGCGCAGAGTATGCTGTTGAGTAAGGCTTTGAAAATGCAGCAGGATCTGGAAGACAAAAAACACGAGGTTATAATTGGAAATTTAGAGAGCAAAATGAAAGAGCAATCAGCTACTATTGAAAAGAAAAACTTCGAGCTTTAGACAACTGAAGGCTTATTGGCAGAAGCCGAAGCTAAAATAGCAGAATTGAATACGAAGCTTCTCTGCCAATCTGAACATTTTGAACAAGAAAAGCAAGAACTTAATGCGAAACTTGAAGCCGAAGTCCAACAAAATTCAGATTTGAAAAAATTATTGGCAAGCCTTCAAGACAAATGTTTGGAGTTTAGCAATAAATGTATTCAACGACTGAGAAAGATATTCCACTCAGTTGGGGCTAGCAGTGAGAAATTCACCCCGTCAACTGAAGATTTACAAAAGACCTTCGAACATATTGAGGGTGAAATTGATGAGCTTGACGAAGTTATAGCCGGGCACGGTGACTTCTGTGCCTGGGTAGCTTCTCGGGGCACTGCTGCAGCTTTTCTGAAAGCTGGCTGCGACCATGGAAAAATTGTTAATAGGCCCAATTTCACTCTATCACCATCAATTTTAGATGACATTCCTGACCTCGCCCGAAGCATTTCTAATAGATTTGTAAAGATGATATGGACAAAAGGCGGGTGAGAAAAGGCTGGAGACGAAGCTCGGAGTCATCTTGAACCAGTAAGAAATCATACCTTGTGTTTACCTTTTCCTTCAAACTTGGTTTTGCCTCACAACAACTTAATTCATGTAGGGTGACGAAGCCGAGACCGATGCTTAAAAAGTATGACGCCGAAGCTGAGGCCCCATGAAGATCAGTAGAAGTAGGCTGCAGAAAAACTCAAGAAACTTTTGAAATAACTTTTGTAAAAATGGCTAAACTGTTCTTAATGAATTTTGTTCATACCTTGTAATATGCTCTTACCCTTCCATTAATGTATGAGGTGCTTTGATATGGACGAAATTATCTTTTTGAGCCCAAGGCAAAAAAAACACCTTCCCTTCTTTTCGTACACAGCGAAGCATAAAGCAGCTTTTCCTTTCTGCCGAAGCTCTTCTTTTCGTATACGACGAAGTACAAAAGACAGTTTTTTCCTTTTTGCCGAAGCAACCACTTATGCTATGATGATGGTTATCCTACATATGCCTGGATGAATGTTTATGAATGCAAATGTTATGATGTAATGTGGTGTGCAAATGAATGTCCAAACACATATTCGAAGCCGTAATCACAACCGTTATTTCCTTAGAAACAATCACATATCAGCGCGGACTTTTTGCTGTAAGCCTCCCTTAGGAGCTTCTTCGCCTTTTACTTTCGGCGGTATCAGCGTTGACTTTTCGCTGTAAGCCTCCCTTAGGAGCTTCTTCGCCTTTTACTTTCGGCGGTATCAGCGTTGACTTTTCGCTGTAAGCCTCCCTTAGGAGCTTCTTCGCCTTTTACTTTCGGCGGTATCAGCGTTGATTTTTCGCTGTAAGCTCTGCATTCCCTTTGGAACGACTTTTGAGCAGAAAACTTACACTGCGCCCCCTTTGGAGCGACTTCTTTAGTAGTTTCGTCGTGCTACGCATCCCCTTAGGGACGGCTTTCGAGCTTCTTCCTTGTTTCTTTTTTTCTTTTTGGCACTCGATGGTGCGTTCTCAGTTTTTACATTTACATCTCTGGGGGATTTTGCTCTTATAGAACTGAAATAAAAAAGAAATTACATGTGATGGCCCCATTAAAAACCTTTCTCCCCCTTCAGAAAGGAAAAGGGTGCCATAAAAGAAAAATAAAAAATATATATAAAAAATTACATCAAGTTATACATAATATCGCCGAAGCTCATCCGCATTCCAAGATCTAGGAATGTCGTTGTCGTCCATATCCTTCAATCTGTATGAACCGGGTCTTGACGAAGATACTACCAAAAAAGGTCCCTCCCATTTCAACTGCAACTTGCCCACTGTATCTGGGTTAGCCACTCTCCGAAGCACCAAATGTCCTGGCTCAATATTCTTTAGCCGAACCTTTCTATCACGCCATTTGATTGTTTCGGCTTGATATTTATTGATGTTCTCCACAGCTTGAAGCCTGATCCCTTCTATAGCATCTTTTTCCACAGAATGATCAGCTTCGGAATCTGATTCTGTCGAAGCTACTACTCTTATTGATCCAGTTTTAGCTTCCTCCGGAGTTATTGCTTCGTCACCAAACAATAATTTGAATGGAGTAAAGCCTGTTGACCTTGATGTTGTTGTATTGTGGCTCCACACCACTTTGATTAATTGATCTGGCCATTTTCCCCTGGGTTGATTGAAGATTAACTTCATTATTCCTGTCATTATGATGCCATTAGCTCTTTCAACAAGTCCATTTGACTCCGGATGTCTAACTGATGCAAAATGGATCTTCGTGCCAATTTGATCACAAAATTGTCTGAAATCTTCGGAGTCGAACTGTGTTCCATTATCTACAGTGATGGCCTTTGGTACTCCGAAACGACAAACAATATTCTGCTAGAAAAACTTTTGAATGGTGGCAGAAGTTATTGTGGCTAAAGGCTTTGCCTCAATCCATTTAGAAAAATATTCCATGGCCACTACAACATATCTTAAGTTTCCTTGGGCCGGTGGTAACGGACCTAACAAGTCAAGGCCCCACCTTTGCAATGGCCAAATGGGTTGTATTAGCTGAGTTAGAGACGAAGGTTGTTTTTGATCTCTTGCACATTTCTGACAACCTTCGCACTTTTGAACTAATTCCGCTGCATCTGAAGCTGCCTTCGGCCAATAAAACCCTTGACGAAAAACTTTTCCAAGTAACGGCCTAGATCCAATGTGAGATCCACACAGGCCTGCATGTATTTCTTTCATCAATTCTATGCCTTCGGCTCTGGACAAACACTTGAGTAATGGAGCACAAACTCCATGCTTGTACAACTCCCCTTTTATCATGACATATGGACGAGCTCTCGCCTCTATCCTCCTGTTATAAGTTTCGTCATCTGAAAGGAAGTTACCCTGAAGGTAAGAGATGATCTCAGTTCTCCAGTCTTCACTATAAACAGGAGATATATTGAGGACTGCTCTTTCAAGAAGCTCCATTGAAGGTGCTTTTATTGTTTCAAAGAACACATCCGAAGGTAAGGGCAGCCCCTGTGCCGCTGACTTAGCTAGCAAATCAGCATGCTCATTTTCTCCTCGAGGAATATTTTTGACAGAAAATCCTTCGAAGGAGGCTTCAATCCTTCGGACCATGTCTAGATATTTTTCGAGCTTCGGATCTTTAGCCTTACAACTCTTGTCAATATGACCCGAAACAACCTGGGAATCAGTTTTAAGAATGGCCCTTCTGATTCCCATTGCTTTTAACTTCCGAAGACCCAAAAGCAGGGCTTCGTACTCAGTAATATTGTTTGTGCAACTAAAATCGAGTCTTGCCGCATAACAAGTTTTAACTTTGGATGGTGAGACCAACACACCAGCTGCTCCTGCTCCGAAGGTTCCCCAAGACCCATCGCAAAACACTGTCCATACTTCGGCATCTTTATTTGTTTCTTCATCCTGAGCCCCTGGCGTCCAGTCGGCAATGAAATCTGCCAGCGCTTGAGACTGGATCGAAGATCTATGCACATAATCAATGCAAAATTCATTGAGCTCTGCAGCCCATTTTCCAATCCATCCAGTAGCTTCTCTATTTCTCATAATATCCTTCAACGGTTGCGAAGAAGGAACAACAATATTGTATGCTTGAAAGTAATGCCGAAGCTTCCTGGATGCCATCAAAATAGCATATAACACCTTCTCCAATTTTGTATAGTTTTTCTTTGATACACTAAGAACCTCAGATACAAAATATACTGGGACCTGCTTCTTGACTTGGCCATCAAGCTTCTCCTGGACAAGTGCTGCACTTACCGCTGAGTGCGAAGCTGCCACATATAATAACAAAGGAGCCCCTGGTGTTGGTGGAGTTAATGTTGTTAGATCCATCAAATATTGCTTCAGTTCCTCGAAGGCTTTTTGTTGGCTTGGTCCCCATTGAAAGACTTTGGCTGATTTCAGCACTTCGAAGAATGGTAAATTTCTCTCTGCTGATCTGGATATGAATCTATTGAGAGATGCCAGCCTCCCCGTCAATCTTTGGGCCCCCTTTTTTGTATTTGGTGGCTCCATTCGAAGTATAGCTTCAATTTTACTTGGATTAGCTTCAATTCCCTTTGTTGAAACCAAGCATCCAAGAAATTTCCCCTTCTTTACTCCGAAGACACATTTTTCTGGATTCAGCTTTAGACCAGCTTGTCTAAAACTGGCGAAGGTCTCCTGCAAATCAGCAATGTGATTTTCTTGTTTCGTGCTTTTTACAATGATATCATCAACATAAGTTAGCACATTTCTGCCTATCTGAGACTGAAGAACCTTCGAAGTCATTCTGCTGAAACTTCCTCCAGCGTTCTTGAGCCCCTCAGGCATCCGAAGGTAACAATATGTTCCACTAGGGGTTATGAAACTGGTCTTCGGCTCATCCTCCTTCTTCATCCAAATTTGATGATAGCCTGAATAACAATCTAAAAGACTTATAAGCTCTGACGAAGCTGCTGCATCAACTAAGGAGTCTATTCTTGGCAATGGGAATTCGTCCTTCGGACAGGCCTTGTTGAGATCCGTAAAATCGATACACATTCGCCATTTGCCATTGGCCTTTTTTACCATAACAGTGTTAGCTAGCCATTCTGGGTACTTTACTTCTCTGATAACTCCTGCACTGAGGAGTCTTTTGACTTCATTCCGAGCTCCTTCGGCCTTGTCATCAGACATTTTCCGAAGCCTCTGCTTTCTGGGTCTGAAGGATGGGTCAACATTAAGCGAGTGTTCAATAACATCCCTGTTAACTCCGCAAAGATCATTAGCTGACCATGCAAAAACATCTTTGTTGTTGAACAAAAACCTTATCAAGGTTTTCTCCTGTTCTTCGGATAATTGGGAGCCCAACAACACCTTCTGCTCTGCTATGTCCTCACATAAGAGCATGGGCTTCGGCTGATCTGCCGAAGCTGCTTTCTCCCTTCTGAATTTGTACTGTTCACAAGCTTCAGCTCCATCTATATTATGGATTGCTTTTGAGTCAGTCCAGTTTCTTTCGGCCCTTCTGGCAGCTTCCTGACTTCCATGAATAGCAATGGGTCCTTGATCCGAAGGTATCTTCATGCAAAGATAAGTAGGATGAAGAATTGCTTCGAAAGCATTGAGGGTGCCACGACCAATAATTGCATTGTAAGGGTATTCCATGTCAACAATGTCAAACACAACTTGCTCAGTTCTGGTGTTGTTGATGAATCCGAAGGTCACTAGCATGGTGATCTTGCCCAGTGCTACAATCTGTCTTCCTCCGAAGCCACAGAGAGGGTGTGTAGCATCATGGATCTTATCTTCTGGCTCTTGCATTTGTCTGAAGGCCTTAGCAAATATAATATCAGCTGCACTGCCTGTATCAACCAAAACATTGTGGACCAAAAACCCTTTGATAACGCAAGAAATAACCATAGCATCGTTGTGAGGAAAATCCTTGAGTTGAAGATCCTCTTGGGAGAAGGTGATTGGAATGTGGGACCATCTTGACTTGATGAAGGGTCCCTGCACTCCAACATGTTGTACCCTTCTCTGCGCCTCTTTCTTCTGCTTTTTGTTGGCTGGCTCTGAGCATGAACCACCTGTTATCAGGAGCACCAGCTTCGGGGCCGAAGCAGCTCCAGCTTGATCACTAATCGAAGCCATCAGCTCAAAAAGTGGAAGTGAGTTGACCGGAGGTGGGCGCCAATGTTGGGGACTTGTTCTCAAATGCTATGAATTAAGAACAAGGCAACACAAAGTGTTAAATGTTGATACCCTTCGTCCAATGAAGCATTATTCCCTTAAGGATTAATGAACTTTGGGCGAAGGTTAAAGGCAATACAATTACGAAGGTTAAATCTTCGTAATAGATTGAATAAAGTAATATAGAATATGAAGCGTCAAAGGTAAATAAATCACAAATGAACAACATTACTTTCATATTAAATTAATTTAATATATTTAAGCATTGGATACAATTATACCTTTGCCTTGACAAAGATTGATTCCCGAATGATGCGGTTGCAATTACAGGAATCCGTGAATAGTAAAGGAATACTGTTCACTATTTATAGGCACGGGACACAGCCTGTGAGGAATTACAATTATGTCCCTCATAAGGAATTACAACAGCGACTCAAACATTTATGGACTAAAAGGTCATTCTACTCTTAAGTCGGTTTGTAATTCCGAAGCTTCATACAGAGGAACCTTCGGTCATCACATGCGGACAGCTTCAGCCGAAGCTGTTTCTCCCTACAAGACCTTCGGCGACGAAGCATAGTCCCAACACTAAGCATTTTTGTAAATCATATTTTGATACTTCATCAGAAGTATCTATAAAGGTATGGATATCAAGGTAGGCAATGCATCAAGGGATTTCCAAGCAACTCCTATAAACCTAATGCACATTTCGCTAGACTTAAAGTGTGTAAAAATAATTTAAAAACACAAGGAAGGGGTTGCATGCACCGGGGATTGCCTGGAATAAACACTATGTTAGTGTTTGTTAGACGACGTCCGCTTGATGACCATCTTTTGTCTTGACATTTGTCAGATTATCCATCTTCAGGTTCGTCTGACTGACGACGTCGTCTTGCGGAGATGTTCACTCACTGCATTATCCTGGGGTCGTCTTCCGCATCACATGATCAACGAACGTACCTAAATGATTTGCATAATGCACATGAATGCAGGTAAACAAGAATAGTGCGAGACTAAATATTACTACATGTCCGCGAATTAAACAGCTAGCAGCGAGGCATTGTACTATTTCATACGGAAACACTAGTTATTAACATATAACTAAGTGCAATAGTCGTGCCTTCCTAGCTTAACCAAATCGAACTCAAACATCACGAACGACACAATAAGCATGAATTTTATATTTTTCTTAGCAAACACCTAATATCAAAGACTAACAATACTTAGGTTAATTAATCTAGTATACCTTGGACTTAGAATAACAATTAGTAGCTTTACAATTAGCTTTAAAATTACTATTCCATAGTCTCGTAAGTAGAGTATTATCAAAGACTGTAGATCTTTATAAGACCATAATTTTAAGGCTTAATGACTTAAAACATTATTGTAGACCCTTTATCATGAAATTCTCATATTTTAACTGAAACAGACTTGTCGCTACTATTCATTTAAATTATTCTAGTAGCAATCAACATTCATCCATGACACTCAGTCTATTACTAAATATAGAATACGATAACTACCAGATAAAATCATTGGCTTTATCTTGGGGTTTCTCGTATTTCGACTGAAATTGGTTCGCTAGCGCTACTCACTTCCAATTTATTTAGGAACGACGTCACAGAGCAGCATACCTAAAATAGTAAGAATATGGAGCTCATCCACAGCATGCCTACTAAACACGAGAATCATCACGACTATTAAATCTAGCTAATCCAATCATCAAACTAATAATATAAATAGCGAATCAACTCACCATATTTAACTCGAGCTGAAGTTGCAAGGTCAACGACGATCCAACGGACGAGGACTAGATTTGAAGGGCGGTACGACAAAATTATTGGAACGACAGAGTCGTGGATGTGGTTGTTGTCGAGGCGACTGACGTCGGTAATCCACGATAAGAATGATGATGACGCGGGCCAGCACAAGAGCGTCTTCACAGCTTGGGGCTTGGCGTAGACGAGGATAGCGATCAACGATCTCAACGTGCTAGCGTGACGATTTCTATCCGACGAAGAGGATGGAAGTACGACTCGTTCGGGTTGAGGCGAGCGTGATCCAGGTACCACATCAGTACGTCGACAAATCCACGACGACACAATGAAGTGAACGCGACAACGCACGGCCCGACGGCAAAGGGAGCACGACGGTGAGGAGCAAGGGGGCTGCTATTGCGATGACAAGGAAGGAAGCATGTCCCTGGTTCGACCAGCATCCAATGGTGTAGCACATGTATTGAGCGGCAGCGACGTGAGGGGCCAGCGGAAGTAGCCGTAGGCAAGGACGACGACCGGCTTGATAAAACAAGGTCGCCCACCACGACAACAATTGGAGGGCGACGTGGCTCATCTCCCGCATTTCCGGCGACGAGCACCCAAACAAGGTGAGGGCGTCAAGGAGGTCTAGCCACGCAGGCAAGACTTGGGCTGAGGGAAATCATCGATCAGGCCTAGAGGTGACCCCAAAGAGTAGCATCGGTGAGGTTGGCCGACCATGGTGAGAGGAGTGAAGGTCGACGAACACAAGCATAGGGATGCTACCGATGTTGGGGTAGAGGAGCGCGCATCCACGGGGCTGGAGGACGACGACATCCACGGTCAGGGGATGGAGCAAGGCGAATCCAGTGAAGAGTAGTGCCGGGGCGTGCGTCAACCTGGGAGCAAAGGCACAACAGTGCCACCACCATGGCCAGACGGCGAGCTCCGACGAGGGAGGAGCACGACAGAACGCAACACATACCGGAGTTGAGGGAAGCAGGGGTGTCGAGCAGAATTCGAGCCAGGGCGCGGCACAGAGACTCGAGAGAGAGAGAGAGAGAGGGGCGCGAACAGGGAGGAATCCGAGGGGAAATCGCCATGGGAGCAGCTCGATCTAGACGAAATCCAAGCAGGGAGTTTGGGTGCGAGCTGGGGCGGTCGGGCACTTGGACGAGGGAGGGCTCGCGGACAAGGTAGTTCCAGTAGGTAGAGGGGCACCGCGGCCATGGATGGGGCAAGCTGAGGGAGCTCGGCCAGGCGAGCTGCATCGCTGGAGCAGGACGCCGAGCAGGAAGCAGAAGGGAGCTTCGGGTGTGCCATGGCAAGGAACTGGGGTAAAGAGAAGTCCATGCGCTAGGGAAACAAGGGAGGAGGGAGCGCTACCTGGCACACACGCGTCCAACGGCCAGCAGAGGAGCCAGGGCGCGGAGGGAGATGGAGAAGAGCTCGTCGGGCGGCGGCTGGAAGATGAAGGTTGGGCACGGGATGAAGAAAATCTGAGCGCGCGTGTGGGAGAAGAGGATAAGGAGCGCGCGTGAAGGGATAATGCCGCTGAGAAGAAAATCTAAGCAGGAGGGGCGACGGGATTGGATAGGATCCCAGGGATATTTATTTTTTTTAGATTTTAAAATCGCGATAGGCGAAGATGATTAAAACTTAGTGTCATTTTATTTACCGCTATCACGTGTTAAAGTCTACACACGTGGGCGAGTAGACAATAAACACCTGGGGTGTTACAACCCTCCCCATTAAAAGAATCTCGTCCCAAGATTCGGAGCGAAAGACTTTTAAGAGTAGAGCAGCATGTAACTCCTGTCCATATCAGCGATAATCGTGAGACATTTCCAAATAAAGGCGAGTGTCT
Source organism: Zea luxurians (assembly GCA_029449295.1). NCBI lineage: Eukaryota > Viridiplantae > Streptophyta > Magnoliopsida > Poales > Poaceae > Zea > Zea luxurians. Next base: position 888,193 of record JAOPSE010000005.1, on the reverse strand, counting down.
CCGGATGTCGTTTCTCTAGTGGACATAACATGAATCGCCTTAGGCTAATCTAGAAATGTCCACCAATAGAGACGATGTCTACCATAAGAACACATAAGGTTCCATGTGTGCAGTTTGCTTTTTCTGATGACACTGTATTATCTGAGTCCGTTGGGCAGGCGGCAAATACGCGATTTTACCCAATCAGAACTAGATGCAACCTCTTGGGTAAAACACACAGAAAGAGGTTTACCAACAAGTGGTCACGGTAAGTTCATAGCACACGGGACGGGTGTGAAGGTCGAATAACATCACAGTTGACCCATGGCTAGCCCGAAAATCCAAGTTCAAGAAAATGATGGAGACTTGAAAAATCACCAGCGAAAGGATTTGTAGATGCGGACTTTGCAACCAGTCCATTTTATCCAGCACTAATCATGGCTCGACCTAATCACATACATTGGAAAACCATACGCGAGGCGATCGAGGCACGACTAGAGGTGTGATTAGGCTGTTAAAAGTTAGCTAAGGATGGCAAAGTACCTCGGCCAACAAGGTAAAGTTAAGATGCATATGCTCATAATCTAATCCAATATGGCACAAGATCTGCGCATATGTTCATAGCCTTCACTTGATCTTGATAATGGTTTCTTCAGGATAGACTGAACTAAAGTGAGTTTAGACAACTCGATAAAACGATCTCTAAACTCAATCTTTGTTCATTGGGCAGTTACAAGTTAGTAAAACCAACTTGTTGAACTACTTTTGACATTGAGCAATTTCTCTTATTACCCATCGGTAAGCCAAGAGTTGAGAGTTCACTCTTATTAACAGTTGATCATGCATTAGGGTAAAAATCCATTTGGTCAGGTGGTTCATCCGTTTCTTCATGCAAGATGAACTGACTTGGTGAGGGAATACATGGATTAAATAAGAGAGCGAATGAACAAACTCCTGCATCTCAACGGAAGGAAAAGCCAATCTCCATTTTGAGAGCTAATCAGTTGTTTTCCAACACTAAAAAGCTCCAAGGCTTCACCTTTACACAAAGGATGCAAAGGGAACTTGTATGCGTACAGTCACTACCAAAGTCAAGGGAAAAGGGACCACACATAGGAAGTGGTATGCCCCTTTTGATCCAACAGAGATGATAGATGTTGCTTGATCACTTGACAAACAACATAGAAATTGTTTCAAGGAAGGAGTCCACGGAAGATAACCATCAGGGTAGTTCCACAATGGATCATGACCAGAGACCTTGACACCAGCATCCGACGAGTGGCACAGTCCTGTGTGCGCATTCACTGGAGGCTCTCAGTTTTGCTGCGGCACCATAAGTCATTAATCATGACACCACTACCGAACTGGCACCAATAGAGAATCTCACGTGGCAAAACTAGATTGTGCCAAGATAACACATTGATATAGTCTCATAATGGATTACAACTACTAACCGTGATACCAGCGCATGCCGAGCAGCACAACCTTGTGTGTATACCCACAGGAGGCCCTCGGTTTCGTCGTGGCACCGTCAGTTTTAGTCATAATACCATTACCAGACGTAACCAATAAGATATCTCGCGCCACACAACTAGATTGAGCAAGGGTGACAATATACAAAGAGATACTCCACCTGTAAGAATGATTACAAGTAGAGAGCCAAATAGATCATGGCTCGATGAAATGAATAAGACATGGCCATAACCTAAACTGGTTGATGAAGGGAGTATGATGGGAGACTGTTAATTCAGCCCCAAGCATATTTCTATGCCCATCATAGAGATTACAAGGTCAAGGATTAGTATCTGATTAGATATGGAGGGAAAACAATCACAAGATGAAGTTGGTATGCCTTCGATAGATATGAGGAAACCAAAAGCATCAAACTAAGGAAAATAATCAAACATGTCTTTTCTAGGTTAGGTTGATAAAGCGATGGCATGATCCTCAAGAAGAGGCAAGCTAGAATTAGGGATATCAGCTTGCACCAACTGAACAAGGGAATGGTTCTGGAAGGAGACATGACTCGAGATTCTTGGTTTAAGCTTGGGTACACTTTATGCACAACAAAGAAATTATCTAAGCATTTATTTGTATATGTTTGGTCATGGTGTGATAACGGAAAAATCAACTTTGGGTCATGGTTCACCAACTAAGAACATGGCCTAATTTTTTGGTTTAAGCAAACAAACTACTAACCTTCTATCGACACATCAAGTTCAAGAATAAACACACATAACACCTAAATCGATTACCTAAAGAACGGAGGACAGCTATTTCACCGAAGTTCATAATTCAACACTACACCACATTATCTGCAATCACTGGTTACTGGAATAAGGATGAGAGAAGCATTTTAGGTGTATAGGTGACAAACATGATGCAACAATCAGGATGCATGATCGTCTTATTTGTCCTCACAAGTTTTTGCCAACATAATGTGGCAATAACATTCTATATCGGTGGCATATTTACGACTCTCACGGTATTTTGCTAGTCGTCAACTACACATACGTTTTCGAGGTTAGTGTACCTGCAGAAAAATCCATCACAACCCAATTTCCAATGATGCAGTTCACACATGACAGTTTATCACAGTTCATACTCCATATATTGCTATATGGAGGCCAGCTCATCATTAAGCGCCGAGCCACGCATAGGCGCAGTTGCCACACTTTAACCATAGGGCAGCTCATTATGGTAACTCACCTTCTTACCTCAGCGTAGGTGCGTCGTTACAAGTATATTACACTTCTCAGTATTCCCATATCTGTATACCCATACACATCCATGGGGTACTGAATCCCAGAAAAGTAAATACTCCACATCGCAGCCTTCATATATACATATGTATAACATGTATATAATCAAGCGCCACAATTAAGCACTTCCCTAGACCGATGTTTTTTTCGGTCATGCTCTCACATCTCACCTTACCTGAGCGTCGATCCATTCAGAACCGAATGGCCTCAAAAATAACAATACACATGTATGCAATATCCACCCGGTTATGGTTTTCAACTAAGCCACCTGATAGTCCTTAATTTAGGGCTTTACAGAGGATGTCGCTAGCATTATAGTTTTTTTCAAAACTGTTTTTCAAAGCCAAACAATTTGTTTAGTTGAAAATAGGTTTTTCGAAACCAAAACTTTTGTTTTGAAAATACGTATGTGACCGTATATACTTAATTCTGCTCTGATACCAGCTGTGGCAGAACCTCCCAAGTTATTGGGCCCACATGCACTGTCCTTGTCTCAAAGACTTCAGACTGTTATGCATGTGCACCAGATAACTTAACAGGATCCGTCCGATTGCCCCAAGGACATCGGATAAACCACTTACAACCAGAACCGCGGGATTAAGTAAACACAAATCACACACCAACAATTTTGCAGCGGAAATCTTATTACCAAATTTTACATGTTACATCAAGTTTTATAATGTACATGATCGGAGTGATTACAAAAAGTGATTCAAAGAAATAACTTTGAACTGTTATAAATTGTTTATAAGTTTGAAATATATGCTAGCTTAAGTGACCATCCTCAATAAGAAGATAAAGATGGGGTATACTTATATAAGAAGACCGAGCCCACCGGCACTTAACACCATCAACAGCAGCACAAAACTATAACCTGAAAAACAACAGGGAATAAAACCCTGAGTATGGAATTACTCAGCAAGACTTACCCGACTAAAGAAAAGACTCTCAAGGATATGCTGGATTTGGGAATCAAGGAGAGGCTTTAGCAAGAATCAATTTAGATACTTTTGCAGAATTAGCTTACTAAAGTGAGTCCTTACTTTCAATATTTTAACGCCAGATTAAATATTAATAGACTCTGTTTGCATCTGGTCTAATTTCACCATCTCATCAATACAACATCATTTTTATTCATGAGATTCACATCCTGACTTAGGTTGCAGGGCAGTGACCAAGTCTCCATTGTCCGGGGATATTACGTCGATCCGAATCGACTTACTCAGCTGAGGATCTCTAACCACACGACATATGTAGCACTTAACCCTTGCATATGTCAACTCGCCACCGGGGTTATTAAGACTAGATCAGGTTCACGCCAACCGAGAGTACAGATACACCACCGTCCAGCCTCTTGCCACGGAGGGTACACGCTACTCTCGCCATCTCCACTCCCATTGCGTGTTATCTTATTCTGGTATTAGTTTGCCCGAGGCAAAGCTTACCCTGTCCCATATCCAGGGCATGTGGCCAGTTAAGATAGTCCTTGATCAGCAAGCCTATATACGCATCCAATCCTTAATCAACCTGGGTAGAACATCACCTGTTTCTAGCCCAAGTCCTAATTTAAGTACTTCCACCCTTAGGATTGTTTGTATTCCTTAGGATGAAAAGAGCATCAAAGGGAACTTTGCAGTAAGATCCCACCACGCTCTCAATGAAATTATTCTTGCAGGTAGAAGCCATCTTTCCTTAGGATAGCCCCTGAGCTAGGCCTTAATGCAAAAGACAACCTCTATCCACAAGATCTGAGCAGGGCTAAGCATTTTTGTAAATCATATTTTGATACTTCATCAGAAGTATCTATAAAGGTATGGATATCAAGGTAGGCAATACATCAAAGGGTTTCCAAGCAACTCCTATAAACCTAATGCACATTTCGCTAGACTTAAAGTGTGTAAAAATAATTTAAAAACACAAGGAAGGGGTTGCATGGACCGGGGCTTGCCTGGAATAAACACTACGTTAGTGTTTGTTAGACGACGTCCGCTTGACGACCATCTTTTGTCTTAACATTTGTCAGATTATGCATCTTCAGGTTCGTCCAACTGACGACGTCGTCTTGCGGAGATGTTCACTCACTGCATTATCCTGGGGTCGTCTTCCGCATCACGTGATCAACGTACGTACCTAAATGATTTGCATAATGCACATGAATGCAGATAAACAAGAATAGTGCGAGACTAAATATTACTACATGTCCGCGAATTAAACACCTAGCAGCGTGGCGTTGTACTATTTCATATGGAAACACTAGTTATTGACATATAACTAAGTGCAATAGTCGTGCCTTCCTAGCTTAACCAAATCGAACTCAAACATCACGAACGACACAATAAGCATGAATTTTATATTTTTCTTAGCAAACACCTAATATCAAAGACTAACAATACTTAGGTTAATTAATCTAGTATACCTTGGACTTAGAATAACAATTAGTAGCTTTACAATTAGCTTTAAAATTACTATTCCATAGTCTCGTAAGTAGAGTATTATCAAAGACTGTAGATCTTTATAAGACCATAATTTTAAGGCTTAATGACTTAAAACATTATTGTAGACCCTTTATCATGAAATTCTCATATTTTAACTGAAACAGACTTGTCGCTACTATTCATTTAAATTATTCTAGTAGCAATCAACATTCATCCATGACACTCAGTCTATTACTAAATATAGAATACGATAACTACCAGATAAAATCATTGGCTTTATCTTGGGGTTTCTCGTATTTCGACTGAAATTGGTTCGCTAGCGCTACTCACTTCCAATTTATTTAGGAACGACGTCACAGAGCAGCATACCTAAAATAGTAAGAATATGGAGCTCATCCACAGCATGCCTACTAAACACGAGAATCATCACGACTATTAAATCTAGCTAATCCAATCATCAAACTAATAATAGAAATAGCGAATCAACTCACCATATTTAACTCGAGCTGAAGTTGCAAGGTCAACAACGATCCAACGGACGAGGACTTAGATTTGAAGGGTGGTACGGCAAAATTATTGGAACGGCAAAGTCGTGGATGTGGTTGTTGTTGAGGCGACTGACATTGGTAATCCATGATAAGAATGATGATGACACGGGCCAACACAAGAGCGTCTTCACAACTTGGGGCTTGGCGTAGACGAGGATGGCGATCGACGATCTCAACGTGCCAGCGTGACGATTTCTATCCGACGAAGAGGATGGCAGTACGACTCGTTCGGGTTGAGGCGAGCGTGATCCAGGTACCACAGCAGTACGTCGACAAATCCACGACGACACAATGAAGTGAATGTGGCAACGCATGACCCGACAGCAAAGGGAGCACGACGGTGAGGAGCAAGGGGGCTACTGTTGCGATGACGAAGAAGGAAGCATGTCCCTGGTTCGACCAGCATCCAATGGCGTAGCACATGTATTGAGCGGCAGCAACGTGAGGGGCCAGCAGAAGTAGCCGTAGGCAAGGACGACGACCGGCTTGATACAACAAGGTCGCCCGCTTGACAACAATTGGAGGGAGACGTGGCTCATCTCCCGCATTTCCGGCGACGAGCACCCAAACAAGGTGAGGGCGTCGAGGAGGTCTAGGCGCGCATGCAAGGCTTGGGCCGAGGGAAATCATCGATCAGGCCTAGAGGCGACCCCTAAAGAGTAGCATCGGCGAGGTTGGCCGACCATGGTGAGAGGAGTGAAGGCTGACGAACACAAGCGCAGGGATGCTACCGATGTTGGGGTAGAGGTGAAAGTCGCCTAGAGGGGGGGGGGGTGAATAGGGCGAAACTGAAATTCTCAAAAATAATCACAACTACAAGCCGGGTTAGCGTTACAAATATAATCAAGTCCGCAAGAGAGGGAGCAAAACAAATCGCAAGCGAATAAAGAGTGTGACACGCGGATTTGTTTTATCGAGGTTCGGTTTTCGCAAACCTACTCCCCGTTGAGGTGGTCACAAAGACCGGGTCTCTTTCAACCTTTTCCCTCTCTCAAACGGTCCCTCGGACCGAGTGAGCTTCTTCTTCTCAATCACTTGGAACACAAAGTTCCCACAAGGACCACCACAAGATTGGTGTCTCTTGCCTCAATTACAAGTGAGTTTGATCGCAATGAAGAATCAAAGAAAGAAGAAAGCAATCCAAGCGCAAGAGCTCGAAAGAACACAAGCAAATCTCTCTCACTAATCACTAAGGCGTTGTGTGGAATTTGGAGAGGATTTGATCACTTGGGTGTGTCTAGAATTGAATGCTAGAGCTCTTGTAAGTAGTTGAAGGTGGAAAACTTGGATGCAATGAATGGTGGGTGGTTGGGGGTATTTATAGCCCCAACCACCAAACTAGCCGTTTGGTGGGGCTGTCTGTCGCATGGTGCACCGGACAGTCCGGTGCACACCGGACATGTCCGGTGCGCCAGCCACGTCACAAAGGCCGTTGGATTTCGACCGTTGGAGCTCTGTCTTCTGGGCCCACCTGGATGTCCGGTGGCACACCGGACATGTACTGTAGAGTGTCCGGTGCACCACTTCGCGCGTGCCTGACCTCTGCACGCTCTGGCGTGCATTTAATGCCTCTGCAGGTGACCATTGGCGCGAAGTAGCCGTTGCCCTACTGGCTCACCGGACAGTCCGGTGCACACCGGACATGTCCGGTGAATTATAGCGGAGCGAATTCCCGAAGCTGGTGAGTTCCTGAGACGCCCTTCCTTGGAGGACCGGACACTGTCTGGTGTACACCGGATAGTCCGGTGAATTATAGCGAAGCGCCTCTAGATTTTCCCGAAGGTGAAGAGTTCAGCGTGAAGTCCCCTGGTGCACCGGACACTGTCCAAGCGCCAGACCAGGGCACACTTCGATTATCCCTTGCTCTCTTTGTTGAACCCCATACTTGGTCTTTTTATTGGCTAAGTGTGAACCTTTGGCACCTGTTCAACTTGTACACTAGAGCAAACTAGTTAGTCCAATTGTTTGTGTTGGGCAATTCAACCACCAAAATCAATTAGGAACTAGGTGTAAGCCTAATTCCCTTTCAATCTCCCCCTTTTTGGTGATTGATGCGAACACAAACCAAAGCAAGTGATGAGGACATCAACACCAACACGAGCACATCTACACCAGCAGCACCTTCTCCAGCCCAGGCACCATCTTCCCTAGTCCAGGCACCACCCCTTCCACCTGGGCCAGTGACTCGGGCCCATGTAAGAGAATTGAACTACATCATGCTGTTAAAGAACGAAGGCCCGGAAGAATAGACGACCAGCCCAACTGCGCCCCATAATGGACGACCTAGGGTTGGCCGCCCCTAGGGGCTGCGCCCCCTCTCTATTTATCCAGGAGCTGCGCCTCCTTTATTTTTCGAGTTTTGTTTTACGTTAGCTTTAGCTACTTTCGAACACGCGCAAATCTGCGCTGTCTTCGTGTATTCAGAACTCCACCCTCGAGTAATAGATTAGATTGCTCGCATCGTTTTCTTGTTCGTTCTTCGATTGCGCACAGGAAACGATCTTCGTGATCAGGCCGATCTCGCATCAGCAAGGTCGGTAACCATAGGGAGTTGGTTCAGCGATTGCATTGGCGCCTCGGGCTTGCTCGTCGTAGTCAGATCGCAAGGGTCATCTTCCGCCAAATCGGAATTATCTCTACTCGCCGAAAGATCGGGCACCTCAGCTACATCAATTGGTATCAGATTTCCAGGTTGATCGGTGAGTTTATCGAGTGTTTTTTTTCATACAGTCCACAAAACCACATAAAAATTCAGGTTAGACCTTATCCCAGCACCCTTTTGAGCCTCGCACTTTCTTTCCATAATCTGCATTGTTGAATTTGTGTACTTTCGCGTCATTTGTTGCTGGTTGCATTGTATTCTTCCACCATTCAAACCCTAGCGCCGCCACCATCTCCCGTTTGATCACGCCACAAACCGAGTCAACATCGTTTCCTTGTTTTTCTCCTTCGGTTACGTCAAAAAAAAAACAGAAAAAACAAACCGAGTCAACGGCCGTTTCCTTGTTTTTCTCCTTCGGTTACAAAAAAAACAGAAAAAGAAAACAAACCGAGTCAACATCGTTTCCTTGTTTTTCTCCTTCGGTTACAAAAAAAACAGAAAAACAAACAAACCGAGTCAACATCGTTTCCTTGTTTTTCTCCTTCGGTTACGTCAAAAAAAAACAGAAACAAAAAACAACGAAGGAGAACAGATACGGTTGTTTCATCCCAGTCGTTTTAAAACATAACTTGAGGTACCTTCCTTAAACCGGGCATAACTTTTTGCTCGAGTGTCCAAAAAATCTGAAATTTTTACAGGAGCTAGTTGACACCATTCTGAGGCTGACCAAACTCACCTTCGGTCTGTTTGGTTTCGACAAAATTGTCAAAAAAATTCAGGAAAATAAAGAAAAAAATTCGTCAAAGTTCTCGCACGCTTTTCAGAGAACTTCCTGATTTTCTGTAGACCACATCTGATCTCTGTTTTAGGTGAAACTTCGTGCAGCTCCTATTTTGTTGCTTCTTGTGCTGAGAAAAATATCAAAAAAATCATACAAAAAAGAAAAACAAAATCACTTGTGATTCCTACTAGTGGCCTCGCTAGTACAATATTTACGGTACTGCCATTCTGCTAGTTCCATCTGTCCTTTGCACTTGTGGCCAGCAATATAGTTTCGTGTTCTGCACTATAATTCAACTTTGCATTATTGTTTGATTGTGCTAATCATTGACTTGAGTGCAGCCTACCCAGAACTCCACATATTTCTACGACGAGCAGGCTTCTGTTTCTCCAGGCAATCGCTCATCCAATCTTTCACCGATTCCACCTGTTGGTTGCAGTTCACCACTGTGGCTTGGTAAGAACGGATAAGAACTTGATAACAGCACTAGTGTGAGCGCCTTGTGAGCAGTACACCCCTGTTTTTGTTGTTGGTTTTTTTTCTTCTTCTTTTGGTGTTTTGGTGTTTGCGCTAACTATGGCAGGAGCACACGACACGGTGGATGCCCAGTTGCTGGAAGTAAGGGGACAAGTTGATGGACTTGCTGATGACATTAGGACGATGCATGAACGACTTGATTAAACAGGTCACTTCGACGACCGAGCGTTTCAACCAGCTTGACCTTGCTCAAACGGCGACTCGCACCACACTCGACACCATCCTGGCACGCCTTGATGCGTTGACCACAAAGATGGAGCAGGACTATGGCGGTGACACTGAGTGGGACGATGGAGATCGCCGTGGTCGTGCACGCCGTGTGGTTCGTCATCCCCCTAATGACTTATTTTCTAAGATTAAATTTAAAATTCCACCTTTTAATGGCAAATATGATCCTGCTGCATATCTTGATTGGGAGTTAGAGGTTGAACAAAAATTTTCATGCCATGATATTGCTGCACATTCTCAGGTTAAAGCTGCTATTAGTGAATTTACTGATTTTGCTTTAATTTGGTGGCGTGAGTTTAAAATAAAACATCCCACTACCATTCCAACCACTTGGGATCAGTTGAAAGCTGCGATGCGACATCGATTTGTGCCTTCATATTATGCTCGTGATTTGCTTAATAAAATGCAGCGTTTTCAGCAAGGTTCTCAATCTGTTGAGGACTATTTCCAGGAGTTACAAAAAGGTATGATTCGTTGTGGGATATTGGAGGACAACGACGCTGCTATGACACGTTTTCGTGGTGGTTTAAACCGTGAAATCCAAGATATACTTGATTATAAGGAATATTATAATATGACTACTTTATTTGAATATGCTTGCAAAGCTGAACGTGAAGTTCAGGGACGCCGCTCGAAGCCATATTCTCACCCTTTTGCAGGACGAAGCTCGACATCCACCTCAGCACCAGTTCCCCCTGCGCCATCCACGTCCACCACTACTCCACGCGAGAAGACGACCAAACCAGCCAGCACTGCCCCACCCACAGGTCGTACACGGGATATTCAGTGTCATCGCTGTAGAGGATTTGGCCATGTGATTCGGGACTGCCCAAACAAGCGCACTTTGCTCATTCGTGATGATGGTGAGTACTCTTCCGCTAGTGATTCTGAAGAAATTGAACATGCACTACTTGCCACTGACCATGCAGCTAAGGCGGAGGTACATGTCAACCCGGGCGACGCTGATAGGTATGAAAGTCTTGTTGTGCAGCGTGTTCTCAGTACACAGGTCGCTTTGCCCGAGAAGAATCAGCGACACACTCTGTTCCATACAAATGGTGTTGTGCAGGAGCGGTCAATTCGCATCATTATCGACAGCGGCAGTTGCAACAATTTGGCGAGTACCATGCTGGTCGAAAAGTTATCGTTACCCACTCGTAAGCATCCAAACCCATATCACATTCAATGGCTTAATGATGGTGGTAAAATAAAAATCACACGTTCCGTGCGCGTTCCTTTCTCCATGGGTGCTTATTCTGATTTTGTTGATTGTGATGTTATTCCCATGGAAGCATGCTCTTTGTTACTTGGTCGACCTTGGCAATATGATACTGATAGCTTGCATCATGGTCGTTCGAATCATTATTCTTTCATTTTTAAGGGTCAGAAAATAATTATACATCCAATGACACCTGAACAAATTGTTAAAGATGATCTTGCCCGAGCTGCTATAACTGCTAAACAACTTGATCCATCGCCCTCTGTTCCTTCTGAAATCAAGTTGAAGGCTCCTGTTTTACTTGCTACACGTGCTGATTTTGATGATCTACACGGTGCTCATTTGCCATGCTATGCACTTATATGCTCTAGTGTCCTCATTTCACTTGATGATGCACCATCTTTGGCTATTCCCCCTATGGTTGCTAACCTTTTGCAGGAGTACGCTGATGTCTTTCCCAAAGACTTACCACCGGGTCTCCCACCACTTCGTGGCATTGAGCACCAGATCGAGCTCATTCCCGGCGCACAGCTTCCGAACCACGCACCGTACCGTACAAATCCGGATGAGACGAAGGAGATTCAGCGCTAGGTACAGGCGTTGCTTGACAAGGGATACATTCGTGAGTCTCTTAGCCCTTGCTCTGTTCCTGTGTTACTTGTTCCCAAGAAAGATGGGTCATGGCGTATGTGTGTAGACTGTCGTGCTATTAATAACATCACTATTCGTTATCGATATCCTATACCACGCCTTGATGATATGCTAGATGAGCTTAGTGGTGCCATTATTTTCACTAAGATTGATTTGCGTAGTGGTTACCACCAGATTAGAATGAAACTGGGTGATGAATGGAAAACGGCTTTTAAAACGAAATTTGGTTTATATGAATGGTTGGTTATGCCGTTTGGATTGACTAATGCTCCCAGCACTTTTATGCGAGTGATGAATGAAGTTCTAAGGCCCTTCATAGGATTGTTTGTGGTTGTTTATTTTGATGATATCCTTATTTACAGCAAATCTAAGAAAGAGCAATTGGAACATTTAAGTGCTATTTTTGATGCATTGCGTGCTGCCCAGTTATTTGCTAACATGGAAAAATGCATCTTTTGTACACGACGTGTCTCGTTTCTTGGTTATGTTGTTACTCCACAGGGCATTGAGGTGGATGCAGCAAGATTGCTGCCATTCGGGAGTGGCCTACACCGACGACGGTCACACAAATTCGGAGCTTTCTTGGACTTGCCGGTTTCTACCGCAGATTTGTTCGTGATTTTAGCTCCATTGCAGCGCCTCTACATGAGCTTACAAAGAAAGATGTGCCATTTGCTTGGAGTGATTCACAGGAGGAAGCGTTCAGCACTTTGAAAGATAAGTTAACTCAAGCTCCCCTATTGCAATTGCCTGATTTTAATAAAGTGTTTGGGCTTGAATGCGATGCTAGCGGTATTGGGCTAGGTGCTGTTTTGTTACAAGAAGGAAAACCAGTTGCTTATTTTAGTGAAAAATTAAGCGGTGCTAGTCTGAAATATTCTACTTATGATAAGGAGCTTTACACTTTAGTGCGCACTTTGCATACATGGCAGCACTATCTTTGGCATCGTGAATTCATAATCCATTCTGATCATGAGGCTTTAAAACATATTCGTACCCAAACAAATCTGAACCGTCGTCATGCTAAATGGGTAGAATTCATTGAGTCCTTTCCTTACATTATTAAACACAAGAACGGGAAGGACAATGTTATTGCTGATGCTTTGTCTCGTCGCTATACCATGTTGTCACAGTTAGATTTTAAAATCTTTGGTTTGCACACTGTGAAAGATCAATATGTTGATGATGCTGATTTTAAAGATGCTTTCGGCCATTGTATTAATGGGAAACCATGGGGCAAATTTCACATACAGGATGGGTTCCTGTTTCGCGCTAACAAGCTGTGTGTTCCAGCTAGCTCGGTTCGTCTTTTGTTGTTACAGGAAGCACATGGAGGCGGTCTCATGGGGCACTTTGGCGTCTACAAGACACATGAGGTGTTGGCTGCCCACTTCTTTTGGCCTCGGATGTGCGCTGATGTTGAGCGCCTTGTTGCACGCTGCACTACTTGTCAGAAAGCTAAGTCACGGTTGAACAACCATGGTTTGTATATGCCTTTGCCTGTTCCTACTTCCCCTTGGATTGATATTTCGATGGATTTTGTTTTGGGATTGCCTAGAACTAAGAAGGGGAGGGATAGCATTTTTGTGGTTGTTGATCGATTCTCTAAAATGGCTCATTTCATACCTTGTCATAAGACTGATGATGCTAGCAATGTTGCTGAATTGTTTTTTAGAGAGATTATTCGTTTGCACGGTATACCCAATACAATAGTCTCGGATCGTGATGCTAAGTTTCTGAGTCATTTTTGGAGATCTCTGTGGAATAAATTGGGAACTAAATTGCTGTTTAGCACCAATTGTCACCCTCAGACTGATGGTCAAACTGAGGTAGTTAATCGAACTTTGTCTACCATGCTTAGGGATGTTTTAGACAAAAATTTGAAACGTTGGGAGGATTGCTTGCCTCATGTTGAGTTTGCTTATAATCATGCAACACATTCTTCTACAAAGATGTGCCCTTTTCAAATTGTTTATGGTTACATTCCTAGGGCGCCTATTGCTTGGTTTTCGCTTGATGCTGCGGACGCCCCACACATAGATGCTCTTGCACATGTTGAACAAATGATTAATCTCCATGAACAAACTCAACAAAACATTGCTGCTGCTAATGCTAAATATCAGATTACTGGTAGTAAAGGCCGGAAACTAGTTACTTTTGAACCTGGTGATATGGTTTGGTTGCATTTGAGAAAGGATCGTTTTCCTACTTTGCGCCGTTCTAAATTGATGCCTCGTGCTGCTGGTCCTTTTAAGATACTAACCAAGATTAATGATAATGCTTATATCCTTGACCTGCCTGCGGAGTTTGGTGTTTCCACTAGTTTTAATGTTGCAGATTTGAAACCGTATGCGGGAGAAGATGAGGAGTTGCCGTTGAGGACGACTTCAGTTCAAGAAGGGGAGGATGATGAGGACATCAACACCAACACCAACACGAGCACATCTACACCAGCAGCACCTTCTCCAGCCCAGGCACCATCTTCCCTAGTCCAGGCGCCACCCCTTCCACCTGGGCCAGTGACTCGGGCCCGTGCAAGAGAATTGAACTACATCATGCTGTTAAAGAACGAAGGCCCGGAAGAATAGACGACCAGCCCAACTGCGGCCCATAATGGACGACCTAGGGTTGGCCGCCCCTAGGGGCTACGCCCCCTCTCTATTTATCCAGGAGCTACGCCTCCTTTATTTTTCGAGTTTTGTTTTACGTTAGCTTTAGCTACTTTCGAACACGCGCAAATCTGCGCTGTCTTCGTGTATTCAGAACTCCACCCTCGAGTAATAGATTAGATTGCTCGCATCTTTTTCTTGTTCGTTCTTCGATTGCGCACAGGAAACGATCTTTGTGATCAGGCCGATCTCGCATCAGCAAGGTCGGTAACCATAGGGAGTTGGTTCAGCGATTGCATTGGCGCCTCGGGCTTGCTCGTCGTAGTCGGATCGCAAGGGTCATCTTCCGCCAAATCGGAATTATCTCTACTCGCCGAAAGATCGGGCACCTCAGCTACATCAGCAAGTATAGAAGTACATAATTGAACTAGCTTGCATAATGTAAGTGCAAAGGTTGCTTGGAATTGAGCCAATATAAATACTTATAAGATATGCATGGATTGTTTCTTCAATTTTTGACATTTTGGACCACGCTTGCACCACATGATTTGTTTTTGCAAATTCTTTTGTAAATCCTTTTCAAAGTTCTTTTGCAAATAGTCAAAGGTAAATGAATAAGATTTAGCGAAGCTTTTTCAAGATTTGAAATTTTCTCTCCCTGTTTCAAATGCTTTTCCTTTGACTAAAACAAAACTCACCCTAAATGAAATTCTCCTCTTAGTGTTCAAGAGGGTTTTGATATATCAATTTTGAAATACTACTTTTCTCCCCCTTTTGAACACAATAAGATACCAATTTGGAATTTATCAATTGAGAATCATACCAATTGAAGAACTCTTTTAAAATTAGGTGGTGGTGCGGTCCTTTTGCTTTGGGCTACTTTTCCCCCTTTGGCATGAATCGCCAAAAACGGAGTCATTAGAGCCCTTAGAATTACTTTCTCCCCTTTGGTCATAAATGAGTGAAGATTATACCAAAGATGGAGTCCTTATGCTTTGGACTCTCTCCCCCAAGGATGGAGAGTTGCTCGGAGCGACGGCAAAGGATGAGTTATGGAGTGGAAGCCTTTGTCTTTGCCGAAGACTCCAATTTCCTTTTAATACACCTATGACTTGGTTTGAAATAGACTTGAAAACACATTAGTCATAGCATATATAAAAGAGACATGATCAAGGTATATCAATGAGCTATGTGTGCAAATCAACAAAAGAAATTCCTAGAATCAAGGATATTTAGCTCATGCCTAAGTTTGTTAAAAGTTTGTTCATCTAGTGGCTTGGTAAAGATATCGGCTAATTGATCTTTAGTATTAATGTATGAAATCTCGATATCTCCCTTTTGTTGGTGATCCCTTAAAAAGTGATACCGAATGGCTATGTGTTTAGTGCGACTATGCTCAACGGGATTATCCGCCATGCGGATTGCACTCTCATTATCACATAGAAGAGGAACTTTGGTTAGTTTGTAACCGTAGTCCCTAAGGGTTTGCCTCATCCAAAGCAATTGCGCGCAACAATGACCTGCGACAATATACTCGGCTTCGGCGGTAGAAAGAGCAACCGAATTTTGCTTCTTTGAAGCCCAAGACACCAAGGATCTTCCCAAGAACTGGCAAGTCCCCGATGTGCTCTTTCTATTGATTTTACACCCCGCCCAATCGGCATCCGAATAACCAATCAAATCAAATGTGGACCTCCTAGGATACCAAAGCCCAAACTTAGGAGTATAAACCAAATATCTCAAGATTCGTTTTACGACCGTAAGGTGAGCTTCCTTAGGGTCGGCTTGGAATCTTGCACACATGCATACGGAAAGCATAATATCCGGTCGAGATGCACATAAGTAGAGTAAAGAACCTATCATCGACCGGTATACCTTTTGATCCACGGACTTACCTTCCGTGTCGAGGTCGAGATGCCCATTGGTTCCCATGGGTGTCTTGATGGGTTTGGCATCCTTCATCCCAAACTTGCTTAGAATATCTTGAGTATACTTCATTTGGCTTAGGAAGGTGCCCTCTTGGAGTTGCTTCACTTGAAATCCTAAGAAATACTTCAACTCCCCCATCATATACATCTTGAATTTTTGTGTCATGATCCTACTAAATTCTTCACATGTAGACTCGTTAGTAGACCCAAATATAATATCATCAACATAAATTTGGCATACAAACAAGTCATTTTCAAGAGTTTTAGTGAAGAGTGTAGTTCGGCTTTTCCAACCTTGAAGCCGTTAGTGATAAGGAAATCTCTAAGGCATTCATACCATGCTCTTGGGGCTTGCTTGAGCCCGTAAAGCGCCTTAGAGAGTTTATAAACATGGTTAGGGTACTCACTATCTTCAAAGCCGGGAGGTTGCTCAACATAGACCTCTTCTTTGATTGGTCCATTGAGGAAGGCACTCTTCACGTCCATTTGGTAAAGCTTGAAGCCATGGTAAGTAGCATAGGCCAATAATATACGAATTGATTCAAGCCTAGCTACGGGTGCATAGGTTTCACCAAAATCCAAACCTTCGACTTGGGAGTATCCTTTGGCCACAAGTCGAGCTTTGTTCCTTGTCACCACACCATGCTCGTCTTGCTTGTTGCGGAACACCCATTTGGTTCCTACAACATTTTGGTTAGGACGTGGAACTAAACGCCATACCTCATTCCTAGTGAAGTTGTTGAGCTCCTCTTGCATCGCCACCACCCAATCTGAATCTTGTAGTGCTTCCTCTACCTTGTGTGGCTCAATAGAGGAAACAAAAGAGTAATGCTCACAAAAATGTGCAACACGAGATCTAGTGGTTACCCCCTTATGAATGTCGCCGAGAATGGTGTCGACGGGGTGATCTTGTTGGATTGCTTGGTGGACTCTTGGGTGTGGCGGCCTTGGTTCTTCATCCTCCTTGTCTTGATCATTTGCATCTCCCCCTTGGTCATTGCCATCGTCTTGAGGTGGCTCATCTCTTTGATCTTCTCCTTCATCAACTTGAGCCTCATCCTCATTTTGAGTTGGTGGGGATGCTTGCGTTGAGGAGGATGGTTGATCTTGTGCATTTGGAGGCTCTTCGGATTCTTTAGGACACACATCCCCAATGGACATGTTCCTTAGCGCGATGCATGGAGCCTCTTCATCACCTATCTCATCAAGATCAACTTGCTCTACTTGAGAGCCATTAGTCTCATCAAACACAATGTCACAAGAAACTTCAACTAGTCCCGGGGACTTGTTAAAGACTCTATATGCCCTTGTGTTTGAATCATATCCTAGTAAAAAGCCTTCTACAGTCTTAGGAGCAAATTTAGATTTTCTACTTCTTTTAACAAGAATAAAACATTTGCTACCAAAGACTCTAAAATATGAAATATTGGGCTTTTTACCGGTTAGGAGTTCGTATGATGTTTTCTTGAGGATTCGGTGTAGATATAACCGGTTGATGGCGTAGCAAGCGGTGTTAACCGCTTCGGCCCAAAATCGATCCGGCGTCTTGTACTCATCAAGCATGGTTCTTGCCATGTCCAATAGAGTTCGATTCTTCCTCTCCACTACACCATTTTGTTGTGGGGTGTAGGGAGAAGAGAACTCATGCTTGATGCCCTCTTCCTCAAGGAAGCCTTCAATTTGAGAGTTCTTGAACTCTGTTCCGTTGTCGCTTCTAATTTTCTTGATCCTTAAGCCGAACTCATTTTGAGCCCGTCTCAAGAATCCCTTTAAGGTCTCTTGGGTATGAGATTTTTTCTGCAAAAAGAATACCCAAGTGAAGCGAGAATAATCATCCACGATAACTAGACAGTACTTACTCCAGCCGATGCTTATGTAAGCTATCGAGCCAAATAGATCCATGTGTAGGAGCTCCAGTGGCCTGTCGGTCGTCATGATGTTCTTGTGTGGATGATGGCCACCAACTTGCTTTCCTGCTTGGCATGCGCTACAAACCCTGTCTTTCTCAAAATGAACATTGGTTAATCCTAAAATGTGCTCTCCCTTTAGAAGCTTATGAAGATTCTTCATCCCAACATGTGCTAGTCGGCGATGCTAGAGCCAGCCCATGTTAGTCTTAGCAATTAAGCAAGTGTCGAGTTCAGCTCTATCAAAATCTACCAAGTATAGCTGACCCTCTAACACTCCCTTAAATACTACTGAATCATCACTCCTTCTAAAGACAGTGACACCTACATCAATAAATAGACAGTTGTAGCCCATTTTGCATAATTGAGAAACGAAAATCAAATTGTAATCTAATGAATCTACAAGAAAAACATTGGAAATGGAATGGTCAGGTGATATAGCAATTTTACCCAATCCTTTGACCAAACCTTGGTTTCCATCCCCGAATGTGATAGCTCGTTGGGGATCTTGGTTTTTCTCATAGGAGGAGAACATCTTTTTCTCCCCTGTCATGTGGTTTGTGCACCCGCTGTCGATGATCCAACTTGAGCCCCCGGATGCATAAACCTACAAAACATGTTTAGTTCTTGACTTTAGGTACCCAAATGGTTTTGGGTCCTTTGGCATTAGATACAAGAACTTTGGGTACCCAAACACAAGTCTTTGACCCCTTGTGCTTGCCCCCAACATATTTGGCAACTACTTTACCGGATTTGTTAGTGAAAACATAAGATGCATCAAAAGTTTTAAATGAAAAGTTATGTTCATTTGATGCACTAGGAGTTTTCTTCTTAGGCAACTTAGCATGGGTTGGTTGTCTAGAGCTAGATGTCTCACCCTTATACATGAAAGCATGGTTAGGGCCAGAGTGAGACTTCCTAGAATGAATTCTCCTAATTTTGCTCTCAGGGTAGCCGGCAGGGTACAAAATGTAACCCTCGTTATCCTGAGGCATGGGAGCCTTGCCCTTAACAAAATTAGACAACTTCTTAGGAGGGGCATTAATTTTGACATTGCCTCCCTGTTGGAAGCCAATGCCATCCTTAATGCCAGGACGTCTCCCTTTATAGAGCATGCTTCTAGCAAATTTAAATTTTTCATTTTCTAAGTCATGCTCGGCAATCTTAGCATCTAGTTTTGCTATATGATCATTTTGTTGTTTAATTAAAGCCATGTGATCATGAATAGCATTAACATCAACATCTCTACATCTAGTACAAATAGAAGTGTGCTCAACGGTAGATGTAGAGGGTTTGCAGGATTTTAATTCTACAACCTTAGCATGCAAAATATCATTCTTAGTTCTAAGGTCGGAAATAGTAGTATTGCAAACATCAAAATCTTTAGCCTTAGCAAACAATTTCTCATTTTCAATCCTAAGGCT
Organism: Zea luxurians; assembly: GCA_029449295.1. Taxonomy (NCBI): domain Eukaryota; kingdom Viridiplantae; phylum Streptophyta; class Magnoliopsida; order Poales; family Poaceae; genus Zea; species Zea luxurians. Next base: position 868,583 of record JAOPSE010000005.1, on the reverse strand, counting down.
AGCAAGAGAAATGTTTAATTCTTCAATCCTAGCAAGCAAATCATCATCATTATTTCTGGGATTGGGAATTGAAACATCACAAACATGAGAATCAACCTTAGCACTTAAACTAGCATTTTCATTTCTAAGGTTGTCAATGGTCTCATGGCAAGTGCTTAGCTCACTAGATAACTTTTCACATTTTTCAACTTCTAGAGCATAAGCATTTTTAACCTTAACATGCTTTTTGTTTTCCTTGATTAGGAAGTCCTCTTAGGAGTCCAAGATGTCATCCTTCTCATGGATGGCACTAATTAATTCATTTAACTTTTCTTTTTGTTGCATGTTTAGGTTGGCAAAAAGAATACGTAAATTATCTTCCTCATCACTAGCATTATCATCACTAGAGGATTCATATCTAGTGGAGGATTTAGATTTAACCTTCTTCTTTTTGCCGTCCTTTTCCATGAGGCACTTGTGGCCGACGTTGGGGAAGAGAAGTCCCTTGGTGACGGCGATGTTGGCGGTGTCCTCGTCGTCGGAGGAGTCGCTAGAGCTTTCGTCGGAGTCCCACTCACGACAAACATGGGCATCGCCGCCCTTCTTCTTGTAGTACTTCTTCTTCTCCTTTCTTCTCCCCTTCTTGTCGTCACCCCTGTCACTGTCACTAGAAATAGGACATTTTGCTATAAAGTGACCGGGCTTACCACACTTGTAGCAAACCTTCTTGGAGCGGGGCTTGTAATCTTTCCCCCTCCTTTGCTTGAGGATTTGGCGGAAGCTCTTGATGATGAGCGCCATTTTCTCATTGTCGAGCTTGGAGGCGTCAATGGGTGTTCTACTCGGTGTAGACTCCTCCTTCTTTTCTTCCGTCGCATTGAATGCGACCGGTTGAGCTTCGGACGTAGAAGGACCGTCAAGCTCGTTGATCTTCCGTGAGCCCTTAATCATAAATTCAAAGCTCACAAAATTCCCGATAACTTCCTCGGGGGGTCATTAGTGTATATCTTGGGTTGCCACAAATTAATTGTACTTGAGTAGGGTTAAGGAAAATGAGTGATCTTAGAATAACCTTAACCACCTCGTGGTCATTCCATTTCTTGCTCCCGAGGTTGCGCACTTGGTTCACCAAGGTTTTGAGCCGGTTGTACATATCTTGTGGCTCCTCCCCTTGGTGAAGACGGAAGCGACCGAGCTCCCCCTCGATCGTTTCACGCTTGGTGATTTTGGTGAGTTCATCACCCTCGTGCGCCGTCTTGAGCACGTCCCAAACTTCCTTGGCGCTTTTTAGTCCTTGCACCTTGTTATACTCCTCCCTACTTAGAGAGGCGAGGAGTATGGTTGTGGCTTAGGAGTTGAAGTGCTCGATTTGGGCCACCTCGTCCTCATCATAATCCTCATCCCCTACGGATGGTACCTGTGCTCCAAACTCAACAACATTCCATATACTTTTGTGGAGTGAGGTTAGATGAAATTTCATTAAATCACTCCACCTAGCATAATCTTCACCGTCAAAGGTTGGCGGTTTGCCTAATGGAACGGAAAGTAATGGAGTATGTCTAGAAGTACGAGGATAATGTAAGGGGATCTTACTAAACTTCTTGCGCTCATGGCACTTAGAAGTTATGGAGGGTGCGTCGGAGCCGGATGTGGAAGGTGATGACATGTCGGTCTTGTAGTAGACCACCTTCCTCATCTTCTTTTTCTTGTCGCCACTCCGATGCGACTTGTGGGAGGAGGCCTTCTTCTCCTTCCCTTTCTTTTTGTTGCGGGACTCTTCCGATGAAGCCTTCCCGTGGCTTGTAGTGGGCTTTTCGCTGGTCTCCATCTCCTTCTTGGCTTGTTCTCCCGACATCACTTCGAGCGGTTAGGCTCTAATGAAGCACCGGGCTCTGATACCAATTGAAAGTCGCCTAGAGGGGGGGTGAATAGGGCGAAACTGAAATTCTCAAAAATAATCACAACTACAAGCCGAGTTAGCGTTACAAATATAATCAAGTCCGCAAGAGAGGGAGCAAAACAAATCGCAAGTGAATAAAGAGTGTGACACACGGATTTGTTTTACTGAGGTTCGGGTTTCGCAAACCTACTCCCCGTTGAGGTGGTCACAAAGACCGGGTCTCTTTCAACCCTTTCCCTCTCTCAAACGGCCCCTCGGACCAAGTGAGCTTCTTCTTCTCAATCACTTGGAACACAAAGTTCCCACAAGGACCACCACAAGATTGGTGTCTCTTGCCTCAATTACAAGTGAGTTTGATCGCAATGAAGAATCAAAGAAAGAAGAAAGCAATCCAAGCGCAAGAGCTCGAAAGAACACAAGCAAATCTCTCTCACTAATCACTAAGGCGTTGTGTGGAATTTGGAGAGGATTTGATCACTTGAGTGTGTCTAGAATTGAATGCTAGAGCTCTTGTAAGTAGTTGGAAGGTGGAAAACTTGGATGCAATGAATGGTGGGTGGTTGGGGGTATTTATAGCCCCAACCACCAAACTAGCCGTTTGGTGGGGCTGTCTGTCGCATGGTGCACCGGACAGTCCGGTGCACACCGGACATGTCCGGTGCGCCAGCCACGTCACCAAGGCCGTTGGGTTTCGACCGTTGGAGCTCTGTCTTCTGGGCCCGCCTGGATGTCCGGTGGCACACCGAACAAGTACTGTAGAGTGTCCGGTGCACCACTTCGCGCGTGCCTGACCTCTGCGCGCTCTGGCGTACATTTAATGCCTCTGCAGGTGACCGTTGGCGCGAAGTAGCCGTTGCCCTGCTGGCTCACCGGACATGTCCGGTGAATTATAGCGTAGCGAATTCCCGAAGCTGGCGAGTTCCTGAGACGCCCTTCCTTGGAGCACCGGACACTGTCCGGTGTACACCGAACAGTCTGGTGAATTATAGCGAAGCGCCTCTAGATTTTCCCGAAGGTGAAGAGTTCAGCGTGAAGTCCCCTGGTGAACCGGACACTGTCCGGTGGCACACCGGACAGTCCGGTGCGCCAGACCAGGGCACACTTCGGTTATCCCTTGCTCTCTTTGTTGAACCCCATACTTGTTCTTTTTATTGGCTAAGTGTGAACCTTTGGCACCTGTATAACTTGTACACTAGAGCAAACTAGTTAGTCCAATTGTTTGTGTTGGGCAATTCAACCACCAAAATCAATTAGGAACTAGGTGTAAGCCTAATTCCCTTTCAAGAGGAGCGCGCGTCCACGGGGCTGGAGGACGATGACATCCATGGCCAGGGGATGGAGCAAGATGAATCCAGTGAAGAGTAGTGTCGGGGCGTGCGTCAACCTAGGAGCAAAGGCACAACAGTGCCACCACCATGGCCAGACGGCGAGCTCCGACGAGGGAGGAGCACGACAGAATGCAACGCATACCGGATTTGAGGGAAGCAGGGGCGTCGAGCAGAATCCGAGCCAGGGCGCGGCACAGAGACGAGAGAGAGAGAGAGAGAGAGAGAGAGGGGCGCGAACAGGGAGGAATCCGAGGGGAAATCGCCATGGGAGCAGCTCGATCTGGACGAAATCCAAGCAGGGAGTTTGGGCGCGAGCTGGGGTAGTCGGGCACTTGGACGAGGGAGGGCTCGCGGACAAAGAAGTTCCAGCAGGCAGAGGGGCACCGCGGCCATGGATGGGGCGAGCTGAGGGAGCTCGGCTAGGCGAGCTGCATCGGTGGAGCAGGACGCTGAGCAGGAAGCAGAAGGGAGCTTCGGGTGCGCCATGGCAAGGAACTGGGGTAAAGAGAAGTCCATGCGCCAGGGAAACAAGGGAGGAGGGAGCGCTCCCTGGCACACGCGCGTCCAGCGGCCAGCAGAGGAGCCAGGGCGCGGAGGGAGATGGAGAAGAGCTCGTCGGGCGGTGGCTGGAAGATGAAGGTTGGGCACGGGATGAAGAAAATCTGAGCGCGCCTGTGGGAGAAGAGGATAAGGAGCGCGCATGAAGGGATAATGCCGCTGAGAAGAAAATCTAAGCAGGAGGGGCGGCGGGATTGGATAGGATCCTAGGGATATTTATTTTTTTAGATTTTTCTGTATTCCGGAAATCGCAGATATTTCTAATCAAGATTTTTAGCGAGGAGCAAATAATCGATGCGCGATATAGTAAACGGTTATTTTCTCGGATCACAAAATGGAAAGTCAGAGGTTTACGATTCTGACGATATTTCGTTTGGATAGTTTTCGTGACTGTTTCGAGCAACACAGAAACAGACTGGGTATCGGATACATTATTTGAGACAGCACTGGTTTAGTCGAACTTGGATAAAAATTTATTCGTTGTCTAAGCACAGTTGATTTTATTATTTTACCGAGTGTGCTGAAGAATAAATTGGGTCATCTCCTCGCGCACGATTTTTCTCAAACAATGCGCGATTTAGATTATTTTGCTCTGAACATTTCTGTCGTCAAGTGCTAAACAAATCTAGTCGGGATAGAAATCATCAGAGTGGGTCGGGCTTCCAAATTCGGATTCGCGCGAGCGATGAATTTTAAATAATCACCGGACGCACCGATTTTCGAAACAACTATGTTCCGAATATCACGAAAATTTGGGAAGAGCCCGAATAGATAAAAATAAAAACGATGTCGCACTCGCAAAAGACGAAATAGACGCGATGTTAAAATCGCGATAGGCGAAGATGATTAAAACTTAGTGTCATTTTATTTACCGCTATCACGTGTTAAAGTCTACACACGTGGGCGAGTAGACGATAAACACCTGGGGTGTTACAGGATTAGCTCATACTAGCTTCCCTAATTACTTGGCTATGGATGTCCCATTCCACTCTTGTGGTAGCACTGTTTTCTCAGGTGGTCGCTCCATATTCCAATTAACACAATAATCTTATCATAAACAATAATGGAGCTAATAATAATAATAAAACATGATCATAGTTCAGTTATAATATTAATTCTAAAACCAGGTAGAGCATAGCAAGACTACCCAATAGTTCATTTTATGCAAGGTATAGGATAGACAAAACTAGGGTAACATATTAGGTCCCATCAAGTTAACCTGATGAAGCACCCTAAAATCTTGATTTTCGTAGATTAGTAAGAATTCCCCCAAGTTTTGGATAACCATGTTTTCTAATAATAAGTGTAACACCTTGAATTTGGGGGTATATAATTTCTTGCTAATTACCAACCAAATTCAGGTGTTACTCTTCTCTCTATAGTTTCACCCTCTCCTTTTCTTTTTTTGTAGAATTAGTTTAATTAGGGAGGGATTATTTATTTTATTTTGTCCAAAACCATATGAGTCATGAAATGTTGCATCATGTTGAGCTCCAAATATTCTTTGAATTGTTGCACATGTTTGATTTGGTTTGAATTTGAAACTTGATTTGAATTTGAATTGAAAACCCTAGAGAAAATAAATAGAAAAGCAATTAGAAATTCCCTGGAAAATAGAAAAAGCAATTTCAGCCCAAGTCGGCCCATTAGGCCTAGCCCCGCGCGCGTGCCCTCAGTGCCTGACAGGCGGGTCCCGCCTTGTCGGCGCCAACCCGCACGCTCTCTCTCCCTCTCTCTCGCTGCTCTTGTGGGGCCACCCTGTCGGCGTCGTTTCTTCTCTGCACACGCACGCTCTTTCTCTCTGCCTCGAGCATGCCACCCGTTGGTCCCCTCCACGTCCCTAACCTCTCGCCCACGTTCCCCGCCGTGGACGCGCCCACGACCGTGTGTTCTCCGGCCACCTCTGCACGCCCTCGCCCCTTTAGAAGCTCGCACACCACTCGCCCACTCCCCCTGCTCATTTGCGCCCTCCACCGAGCTCTTTCGCCCCCTCTTTTGTTCTGCGCACGCGACCAGCCGAGCTCCGCCGCCACTCACCAGGGACCACCGCCGTTTTGCGACTCTTGTTGCGCTCGCGTCTCGTCCATTGCCACTGTGAGTTCTACCTCACCGTCAGCAGCTCGGGACACCCCTCGGTTCGCCCCAGCCCTCTGGTTTGCCTCTGGTTTGCCCGGTCTGCACTCACCGAAGTGTTTCCCCTGCCGCCGGAGTCCGCCGTCGTCGACCCGAGACTTCACCGCCTCCCTGCCGTCCTCCAGGCGCTCCTGGGTTTGCGCTTGTGGTAAGCAACCTCCCCGCGCCTCTATTTCCCCGTTCATTGCCCTAGTTGTCACGCAATTGCTCACCGGAGCAAGTTTGCGCATCGCGAGACCTTTCCACCGCGGTCTGCGTCTGGTGCTCCCGCGCCGGCGTGATGCCCACGGTCGTGTTCGCCGTGTCACCCTGAACGTGCCTGACCCTTTCCCTATGCCCCCAGAGCCTCGCTGTGGCCGTCCCCCTCGTCTTCGGTGAGCCCTCGCCACGGGACCGAGCGGCGCCACTGCGCTCATGTCCGGCCCCGACTGTTGGATCTCGGGCGTCCATCCGAAATCTGGCGGTTTAGATTTAATCAAAGCAGATCTGATCTCAGCCCTCCGATCCAGATCCGACCGTTCCCCACTCTTCCCCTCACTCGCGCCCCTGCCGCTGGGTCCGGTCTGCCAGCCCCACCTTGGTTCGCTAACGCCCGGAGCCCACCTGTCAGCGCTCGCCGTGCGCCTGCGCCAGCGCGCTCGCCCATGGATCTAATCTTGGCCGTTGATTTTAGATCTAACGGCTGAGCGGACCCGATACCCCTTCGCATGTAATTTTAGCTAAAGAGCCCGTGAGTTTCTGGGTAATAGAACTAGTTGTCCCTGGTTTTCGCGCGCAGGCCCCTGTGTTCTTTTAAACTGCCCATTGTGCTTTTAAATAATTCCAGAAGTAGACTTATTTTCATATTTCAAACTTCAAAACTTGTTTATTTCATATCTTTTTCATATGAACTCTGAATTGAGTGGTTCAAATTGCAAAATGTTCATAAGAATATTCTCTGTTCAAATAAATTATGTTCATCCACAGTGTGTGCACTTTAATTTTATACCTAGACTATAGATTAGTGTATGTGTTGAATTATTCACTTAATAAAATAAATAAAAAGAAACCCTAGGGGTTAAAGGATATTTAATCTTGTGAGATTAATAATGTGTATTATATGAGTTAATCTCTGCTTTAACTTTTAGGTCTCAATAAAATGAATAGAATTAGATTATGTAATTATGGACAACACTTAAAGAATAATCAACTCCTAAATGAGATTAGCTCATCTTATAATTTGATCTCTTTTTTTATTTAATACTTTACTTTTTGAGATGTGTTCCAATGTTTGTACATGATTGATGTGTTGTTCATTTGTCATTTACCAAATGTATTGAATGCATGATCGCTTTATTTAGACAACGAGCAACCCGTGGTTCCTGAGTGTGTTGCCGAAGACCTCCCTGAGCAACAACCTAGTGAAGGCAAGTGTCCTCAGACCTATCATGTCCTATTTACTTTATAATTCACTGTCCTGCATTACATTATTTAAAACTTAAGGATTGACTAGTCTGTATTTACCTTAGCCTTGTTTACCTTTTGGGTTATCATGGTTAGCTTTATGCTATTGCTTTACTTTAATCAATGAACATGATGTGAATATTATGATACAATGATGTTATCCCGATGATGTTCTTGTGATTACTTTAGAGGACTCAGGTTGTTTCCTGATTACCTCTCCATAAGGACCTGTTTGAGGAGTGACAACCCAGGATAACAGTGCAACCATGAGGGTGGAATGGGACGCCCTTAGCTGATTAATTACAGAAACCGGAGGAGTAGTTGGCTTCGCCGTAGGGCCGTCAATGGGGTCCGGGCAAAGTGCAAAGTACTTGCTTTGCTGAGGCTGGTTGCAGAGGTTCTCGATTTGGTTTTGTTAGTCACCCTTCCTTTAGGGAGATGTACTATGTTTATCAAACTAGAGAAACCTAACGGGCGACTATGACCTCTGAGAAATCTTTCTAAAGGCTACGTAGTGAGACCCTGCTAGGTCACCTTGGTAGTGATCAATGGGGAGGCTAGAACCCTGGGCAGAAAGGGAATCACGACTTGTGGGTAAAGTGTGCGACCTCTGCAGAGTGTGAGAAACTGGTATATCAGCCATGCTCACGGTTATGAGCGGCCTTAGTATCCTCTTTGATTAGAAGAACTTTGGTTACTTTTATGATGATGGTTATCAATGATGGTTATAATTTTGATCTCTGGTATTTCCTCTTGGAGGGAGTGCTTTTGGGTAATAACTAGGTTTATTACTAAAATTTGGCTCTACTTATAGTAATAAAACTTGACCAGCTAAAAGCAATAGCTTAACCTTAACTCCACATACAACAAGTCCACTTTAACCAAACGGGACATTTGCTGAGTACATTGATGTGTACTCACCCTTGCTTTACAAACCACCCCACCCCAGTTGTCCCCACCGTACTCAATGCTCAGGAGGAGATGTTGGCAACATGGAGGACTTTGTGGAGTTTCAGGACTACGATGAGTTCTAGTTTATCTTAGTGGCAAACCCCTAGTCAGCTGCCTGTGAAGGCTTATCTTCTACGTTTCGTATTTCCACACTTTTTGACATGGGTCAATAGTCCTTTGAGGGCTTGTTCGGTTATTTTCAATCCATACGGGTTGGAGGGGATTGATATGGATTGTGAGAGATTTTGACTTGCTAGGGATTGAAACCCCCTCAATCCCCCTCAATCCATATGGATTGGGGTAGAACCGAATAAGCCCTAAAAGGGAAATGTGCCCTTGGGCCATTTCTATAATGTTTTGGTGATTAAGTGTCCAACACATAGTAAGTGAGTTGCTATGTGCCAAACAAGCAAGAAATGCAAATCATATAACAAGGTATGTTTCCAGACTTAGTAATTGGTTTTTGTATACTAATGCATTTGTCTAAGCGTTAGAAACAGAGCAGAGAAGAAAAGAAACGAATTGCAAAAGACTTGGCTGTGTGCAGCCAAAGTCCAGCTTGGCCTGGCACACCGGACTATCCGGTGGTGCACCGTATAGTGTCCGGTGCGCCAGGTTGGTCTCCAGCGAAATGGCTGCTCTCGGGAATCGACGGCGGTGTACGACTATAATTCACCGGACTGTCCGGTGGTGCACCGGACTATCCGGTGAGTCATTCGCGGTGAACTCGTCGCCCTCGGGAAAAGCAAAGGGGCGATGTGGCTAAAATTCACCGGACTGTCCGGTGGTGCATCGGACTGGCCGGTGAGCCAACGGTCGCTAGTGCCAACGGTCGGCCGCGCAATCTTCACGCGATGCGTGGCGGCTCCAACGGTCGGCAGGGGGCACCGGACAGTGTCCGGTGCGCCAATGGGCCTGGAGCTGCAACGGTCGTCTGTGCCCGATTTGGAAGGCAATCGCACACCGGACCGTCTACAGGACCTGTCCGGTGGCGCACCAGACTGTCCGGTGGCGCACCGGACTGTCCGGTGCGCCACTCGACAGAAGGCAAGGATGGCCTTCCAAGTTTGTCTCCAACGGCTTCTAGCTGCCTTGGGGCTATAAAAGGGACCCCTAGGCGCATGGAGGAGTCACCCAAGCATTCACTAAGCATCCTAAGACACCAAGACTCCAACTTCACACATTCGATTCTTTGTGTTAGTGATTTTAGCTCCATTTGAGTTATGAACTCCGTGTGTTGTGTTTCGAGCTCAAGTCGTGACTTGTGTGCGTAGTTGTGCTGCGTATTTAAGTCTTGTGTGTGTTCCTCTTCCCAATCTTACTCTTGTGCGTTTCTTGTGATCAATATTGTAACGGTGAGAGGCTCCAACTTGTGGAGATTCCTCGCAAACGGGAAGAAGACTATAAGTAAGAAAGTCGTGGTATTCAAGTTGATCATTGGATCACTTGAAAGGGGTTGAATGCAAACCTCGTCCATTAGGACGCCACAACGTGGAAGTAGGCAAGTGTTACTTGGCCGAACCACGGGATAAAATCGCGTGTCTCTTGTGTTGCTCCTCTCTGTGATTATTTGTGTTCGCAAGAGCTCGCTTCAAGCTACTTAGCCGTACTAACACTTATAACTAAGTTTTGTGGCTATTAGTATTTGATTTTTACAGGATCACCTATTCACCCCCCTCTAGGTGCTACACGGTCTGTTTGGGTTTCGACAAAATTGTCAAAAAAATTCAGGAAGATAAAGAAAAAAATTCATCAAAGTTCTCACACGCTTTTCAGAGAACTTCCTGATTTTCTGTAGACCACATTTGAACTCTGTTTTAGGTAAAACTTCGTGTAGCTCCTATTTTGTTGCTTCTTGTGCTGAGAAAAATATCAAAAAATTCATACAAAAAAGAAAAACAAAATCACTTGTGATTCCTACTAGTGGCCTCGCTAGTACAATATTTACGGTACTGCCATTCTGCTAGTTCCATCCGTCCTTTGCACTTGTGGCCAGCAATATAGTTTCGTGTTTTGCACTATAATTCAACTTTGCATTATTGTTTGGTCGTGCTAATCCTTGACTTGAGTGCAGCCTACCCAGAACTCCACATATTTCTACGACGAGTAGGTTTCTGTTTCTCCAGGCAATCGCTCATCCAATCTTTCACCGGTTCCACCTGTTGGTTGCAGTTCACCACTGTGGCTTGGTAAGAACGGATAAGAATTTGATAACAGCACTAGTATAAGCGCCTTGTGAGCAGTACACCCCTGTTTTTGTCGTTTTTTTTGGTGTTTTGGTGTTTGCGCTAACTATGGCAGGAGCACATGACACGGTGGATGCCCAGTTGCTGGAAGTAAAGGGACAAGTTGATGGACTTGCTGATGACATTAGGACGATGCATGAACGGCTTGATTCAACGGTCACTTCGACGACCGAGCGTTTCAACCAGCTTGACCTTGCTCAAACGGCGACTCGCACCACACTCGACACCATCCTGGCACGCCTTGATGCGTTGACCACAAAGATGGAGCAGGACTACGGCGGTGACACTGAGTGGGACGATGGAGATCGCCGTGGTCGTGCACGCCGTGTGGTTCGTCATCCCCCTAATGACTTATTTTCTAAGATTAAATTTAAAATTCCACCTTTTAATGGCAAATATGATCCTGCTGCATATCTTGATTGGGAGTTAGAGGTTGAACAAAAATTTTCATGCCATGATATTGCTGCACATTCTCAGGTTAAAGCTGCTATTAGTGAATTTATTGATTTTGCTTTAATTTGGTGGCGTGAGTTTAAAATAAAACATCCCACTACCATTCCAACCACTTGGGATCAGTTGAAAGCTGCGATGCGACATCGATTTGTGCCTTCGTATTATGCTCGTGATTTGCTTAATAAAATGCAGCGTTTTCAGCAAGGTTCTCAATCTGTTGAGGACTATTTCCAGGAGTTACAAAAAGGTATGATTCGTTGTGGGATATTGGAGGACAACGACGCTGCTATGGCACGTTTTCGTGGTGGTTTAAACCGCGAAATCCAAGATATACTTGATTATAAGGAATATTATGATATGACTACTTTATTTGAATATGCTTGCAAAGCTGAACGTGAAGTGCAGGGACGCCGCTCGAAGCCATATTCTAACCCTTTTGCAGGACGAAGCTCGACATCCACCTCAGCACCAGTTCCCCCTGCGCCATCCACGTCCACCACTACTCCACGCGAGAAGACGACCAAACCAGCCAGCACTGCCCCACCCACAGGTCGTACACGGGATATTCAGTGTCATCGCTGTAGAGGATTTGGCCATGTGATTCGGGACTGCCCAAACAAGCGCACTTTACTCATTCGTGACGATGGTGAGTACTCTTCCGCTAGTGATTCTGAAGAAATTGAACATGCACTACTTGCCACTGACCATGCAGCTAAGGCGGAGGTACATGTCAACCCGGGCGACGCTGATAGGTATGAAAGTCTTGTTGTGCAGCGTGTTCTCAGTACACAGGTCGCTTTGCCCGAGAAGAATCAGCGACACACTCTGTTCCATACAAAGGGTGTTGTGCAGGAGCGGTCAATTCGCATCATTATCGACAGCGGCAGTTGCAACAATTTGGCGAGTACCATGCTGGTCGAAAAGTTGTCGTTACCCACTCGTAAGCATCCAAACCCATATCACATTCAATGGCTTAATGATGGTGGTAAATTAAAAATCACGCGTTCCGTGCGAGTTCCTTTCTCCATGGGTGCTTATTCTTATTTTGTTGATTGTGATGTTATTCCCATGGAAGCATGCTCTTTGTTACTTGGTCGACCTTGGCAATATGATACTGATAGCTTGCATCATGGTCGTTCGAATCATTATTCTTTCATTTTTAAGGGTCAGAAAATAATTATACATCCAATGACACCTGAACAAATTGTTAAAGATGATCTTGCCCGAGCTGCTATAACTGCTAAACAACTTGATCCATCGCCCTCTGTTCCTTCTGAAATTAAGTTGAAGGCTCCTGTTTTACTTGCTACACGTGCTGATTTTGATGATCTACACGGTGCTCATTTGCCATGCTATGCACTTGTATGCTCTAGTGTCCTCATTTCACTTGATGATGCACCATCTTTGGCTATTCCCCCTATGGTTGCTAACCTTTTGCAGGAGTACGCTGATGTCTTTCCCAAAGACTTACCACCGGGTCTCCCACCGCTTCGTGGCATTGAGCACCAGATCGACCTCATTCCCGGTGCACAGCTTCCGAACCGCGCACCATACCGTACAAATCCGGATGAGACGAAGGAGATTCAGCGCCAGGTACAGGCGTTGCTTGACAAAGGATACATTCGTGAGTCTCTTAGCCCTTGCTCTGTTCCTGTGTTACTTGTTCCCAAGAAGGATGGGTCATGGCGTATGTGTGTAGACTGTCGTGCTATTAATAACATCACTATTCGTTATCGCTATCCTATACCACGCCTTGACGATATGCTAGATGAGCTTAGTGGTGCCATTATTTTCACTAAGATTGATTTGCGTAGTGGTTACCACCAGATTAGAATGAAACTGGGTGATGAATGGAAAACAGCCTTCAAAACGAAATTTGGTTTATATGAATGGTTGGTTATGCCGTTTGGATTGACTAATGCTCCCAGCACTTTTATGCGAGTGATGAATGAAGTTCTGAGGCCCTTCATAGGATTGTTTGTGGTTGTTTATTTCGATGATATCCTTATTTACAGCAAATCTAAGAAAGAGCATTTGGAACATTTAAGTGCTGTTTTTGATGCATTGCGTGCCGCCCAGTTATTCGCTAACATGGAAAAATGCATCTTTTGCACACGACGTGTCTCGTTTCTTGGTTATGTTGTTACTCCACAGGGCATTGAGGTGGATAGCAGCAAGATTGCTGCCATTCGGGAGTGGCCTACACCGACGACGGTCACACAAATTCGGAGCTTTCTTGGACTTGCCGGTTTCTACCGCAGATTTGTTCGTGATTTTAGCTCCATTGCAGCGCCTCTACATGAGCTTACAAAGAAAGATGTGCCGTTTGCTTGGAGTGATTCGCAGGAGGAAGCGTTCAGCACTTTGAAAGATAAGTTAACCCAAGCTCCCCTATTGCAATTGCCTGATTTTAATAAAGTATTTGAGCTTGAATGCGATGCTAGCAGTATTGGGCTAGGTGCTGTTTTATTACAAGAAGGAAAACCAGTTGCTTATTTTAGTGAAAAATTAAGCGGTGCTAGTCTGAAATATTCTACTTATGATAAGGAGCTTTACGCGTTAGTGCGCACTTTACATACATGGCAGCACTATCTTTGGCATCGTGAGTTCATAATTCATTCTGATCATGAGGCTTTAAAACATATTCGTACCCAAACAAATCTGAACCGTCGTCATGCTAAATGGGTAGAATTCATTGAGTCTTTTCCTTACATTATTAAACACAAGAACGGGAAGGACAATGTTATTGCTGATGCTTTGTCTCGTCGCTATACCATGCTGTCACAGTTAGATTTTAAAATCTTTGGTTTGCACACTGTAAAAGATCAATATGTTGACGATGCTGATTTTAAAGATGCTTTCGGCCATTGTATTAATGGGAAACCATGGGGCAAATTTCACATACAGGATGGGTTCCTGTTTCGCGCTAACAAGCTGTGTGTTCCAGCTAGCTCGGTTCGTCTTTTGTTGTTACAGGAAGCACATGGAGGCGGTCTCATGGGGCACTTTGGCGTCTACAAGACACATGAGGTGTTGGCTGCCCACTTCTTTTGGCCTCGGATGTGCGCTGATGTTGAGCGCCTTGTTGCACGCTGCACTACTTGTCAGAAAGCTAAGTCACGGTTGAACAACCATGGTTTGTATATGCCTTTGCCTGTTCCTACTTCCCCTTGGATTGATATTTCGATGGATTTTGTTTTGGGATTGCCTAGAACTAAGAAGGGGAGGGATAGCATTTTTGTGGTTGTTGATCGATTCTCCAAAATGGCTCATTTCATACCTTGTCATAAGACTGATGATGCTAGCAATGTTGCTGAATTGTTTTTTAGAGAGATTATTCGTTTGCACGGTATTCCCAATACAATAGTCTCGGATCGTGATGCCAAGTTTCTGAGTCATTTTTGGAGATCTCTGTGGAATAAATTAGGAACTAAATTGCTGTTTAGCACCACTTGTCACCCTCAGACTGATGGTCAAACTGAGGTAGTTAATCGAACTTTGTCTACCATGCTTAGGGCTGTTTTAGACAAAAATTTGAAACGTTGGGAGGATTGCTTACCTCATGTTGAGTTTGCTTATAATCATGCAACACATTCTTCTACAAAGATGTGCCCTTTTCAAATTGTTTATGGTTACATTCCTAGGGCGCCTATTGCTTTGTTTTCGCTTGATGCTACGGACGCCCCACACATAGATGCTCTTGCACATGTTGAACAAATGATTAATCTCCATGAACAAACTCAACAAAACATTGCTGCTGCTAATGCTAAATATCAGATTACTGGTAGTAAAGGCCGGAAACTAGTTACTTTTGAACCTGGTGATATGGTTTGGTTGCATTTGCGAAAGGATCGTTTTCCTACTTTGCGCCGTTCTAAATTGATGCCTCGTGCTGCTGGTCCTTTTAAGGTACTAACCAAGATTAATGATAATGCGTATATCCTTGACCTGCCTGCGGAGTTTGGTGTTTCCACTAGTTTTAATGTTGCAGATTTGAAACCGTATGCGGGAGAAGATGAGGAGTTGCCGTCGAGGACGACTTCAGTTCAAGAAGGAGAGGTTGATGAGGACATCAACACCAACACGAGCACATCTACACCAGCAGCACCTTCTCCAGCCCAGGCACCATCTTCCCCAGTCCAGGCGCCACCCCTTCCACCTGGGCCAGTGACTCGGGCCCGTGCAAGAGAATTGAACTACATCATGTTGTTAAAGAACGAAGGCCCAGAAGAATAGACGACCAGCCCAATTGCGGCCCATAATGGACGACCTAGGGTTGGCCGCCCCTAGGGGCTGCGCCCCCTCTCTATTTATACAGGAGCTGCGCCTCCTTTATTTTCTGAGTTTTGTTTTAGATCTAGCTTTAGCTACTCTCGAGCACGCGCAAATCTGCGCTGTCTTCGTGTATTCAGAACTCCACCCTCGAGTAATAGATTAGATTGCTCGCATCTTTTTCTTGTTCGTTCTTCGATTGCGCACAGGAAACGATCTTCGTGATCAGGCCGATCTCGCATCAGCAAGGTCGGTAACCACAGGGAGTTGGTTCAGCGATTGCATTGGCGCCTCGGGCTTGCTCGTCGTAGTCGGATCGCAAGGGTCATCTTCCGCCAAATCGGAATTATCTCTACTCGCCGAAAGATCGGGCACCTCAGCTACATCAGGTTCCTTGCTTTATTTATGTGCTAGTAGACTAGACATTATTCTTAGTGTATGCATGTGTGCTAGATTTCAATCCGACCCCAAGGAATGTCACCTTGTGGCCGTTAAGCGAATTCTTATGTATTTAGTTGCTACGCCTTGTTTCGGGATCTGGTATCCAAAGGGGTCTACCTTTGACTTGATTGGATATTCAGACTCCGATTATGCCGGGTGCAAGGTTGATAGGAAGAGCACATCGGGGATGTGCCAACTTCTAGGAAGGTCCCTGGTGTCGTGGAGTTCAAAGAAACAAACATCCGTTGCCCTATCCACTGCTGAGGCCGAGTATGTTGCCGCAGGACAGTGTTGCGCGCAACTACTTTGGATGAGGCAAACCCTCCGGGACTTTGGCTACAATCTGAGCAAAGTCCCACTCCTATGTGACAATGAGAGTGCTATCCGCATGGCGGATAATCCTGTTGAACACAGCCGCACTAAGCACATAGACATCCTGCATCATTTTCTGAGAGACACCAACAAAAGGGAGATATCGAGGTGTACCATATTAGCACCGAGAACTAGCTAGCCGATATCTTTACCAAGCCGTTGGATGAGAAAACTTTTTGCAGGTTGCGTAGTGAGCTAAATGTCTTAGATTCGCGTAACTTGGATTGATCTATAGCATACATGTGTTCTATGCCTTTGATCATGTTACCTTATGCATTTAAATCCATTATTGTTTATTTGTGGTGTTCAAGTTGTACACATGATCCCCAGACCTCACAAGTCCATATGCAGGTGTTGCACATATTAAGGGGGAGATGTGATACAACTTGACCTTTTGAGACTAACCTGGTTGTTTGAGTAGTCTAAAAGGTGCATTGAAAGAGAAATGTGGACTTGGACACTACAAAGACTTCCACTGCACTCCGGTATTAGTATAATTACTTCCAAGTTCATACTTATGCTCTCATTGCCTTTTTGCTCTTAATTGACATTTTTGGTGAGGCAATGGGGTTAAAGGGCAAAGAATGATCCCGTTTTGGTGCTTAATGCCAAAGGGGGAGAAATTAAGGCCAAAGCAAATGGATCAGCTACCACTTGTGAATTTTGAAAACAATAGAGTTAGAACTTTTGATTTGTTCAAAATGCTCTTATTGCAAAATTTGGTCTCTTGTGGGGGAGAATTTTTGATCATGGGAAAAGGGGGAGTTTTTGGTACTTGATCAATTTTTCTCTTGGAACATCTCTTGATTTACCCAAACAAGTGAGTTTGACTTAGAGAGAGGTAAATGAATTTGATTGGCAAAAATAAACCTAGTGGTGGCAAAGAATGATCCAAATATGTCAAATCTTGTGCAAAATGATTTGGTCCTCATTTGCATTGAAGTTGCACTTATTTTGGTTGCTTTTTGATGTGTTGGCATAAATCACCAAAAAAAGGGGAGATTGAAAGGGAAATGTGCCCTTGGGCCATTTCTATAATGTTTTGGTGATTAAGTGTCCAACACATAGTAAGTGAGTTGCTATGTGCCAAACAAGCAAGAAATGCAAATCATATAACAAGGTATGTTTCTAGACTTAGTAATTGGTTTTTGTATACTAATGCATTTGTCTAAGTGTTAGAAACAGAGCAGAGAAGAAAAGAAACGAATTGCAAAAGACTTGGCTGTGTGCAGCCCTTTGTCCAGCTCGGCCTGGCACCCCGGACTGTCCGGTGGTGCATCGGACAGTGTCTGGTGCGCTAGGCTGGTCTCCGGCGAAATGGCTGCTCTCCGGAATCGACGACGGTGTACGGCTATAATTCACCGGACTGTCCGGTGGTGCACCGAACTGTCCGGTGAGTCATCCGCGGCGAACTCGTCGCCCTCGGGAAAAGCAAAGGGGCGACATGACTATAATTCACTGAACAGTCCGGTGGTGCACCGGACTGTCCGGTGAGCCAACAGTCGCCAGCGCCAAAGGTCGGCCGCACAATCTTCGCGCGACGCGTGGCAGCTCCAACGGTCGGTAGGGGGCACCGGACAATGTCCGGTGCGCCAACGGGCCCGAAGCTGCAACGGTCGTTTGTGCCCGATTTGGAAGGCAATCGCGCACCGGACCGCCTACAGGACCTGTCCGGTGGCGCACCGGACTGTCCGGTGCGCCACTCGACAGAAGGAAAGGATGGCCTTCCAAGTTTGTCTCCAACGGCTCCTAGCTGCCTTGAGGCTATAAAAGGGACCCCTAGGCGCATGGAGTCACCCAAGCATTCACTAAGCATCCAAAGACTCCAAGACTCCAACTTCACGCATTCGATTCTTTGTGTTAGTGATTTGAGCTGCATTTGAGTTGTGAACTCCGTGTGTTGTTTTTCGAGCTCAAGTCGTGACTTGTGTGTGTGGTTGTGCTGTGTATTTGAGTCTTGTGTGTGTTGCTCTTCCCAATCTTACTCTTGTGCGTTTCTTGTGATCAATATTGTAAGGGCGAGAGGCTCCAACTTGTGGAGATTCCTCGCAAACAGGAAGAAGACTATAAGTAAGAAAGCCGTGGTATTCAAGTTGATCATTGGATCACTTGAAAGGGGTTGAATGCAACCCTCGTCCATTGGGACGCCACAACGTGGAAGTAGGCAAGTGTTACTTGGCCGAACCACGGGATAAAATCGCATGTCTCTTGTGTTGCTCGTCTCTGTGATTATTTGTGTTCGCAAGAGCTCGCTTCAAGCTACTTAGCCATACTAACACTTATAACTAAGTTTTGTGGCTATTAGTATTTGATTTTTACAGGATCACCTATTCACCCCCCCTCTAGGTGCTCTCATCCTCAAGTGTTCATTCTTCTTATTCAAATGACTCTATGCTTGATCAATAGATTTATCTAGTAAGTTTTTTTGGTATGTACTAAATCATGGTATTGTGTTGCTATCATGTTAGTGAGATGGGAAATTCACTACTCTAGTATTTAGAACTAAGTAAACCTATTAATTATCATGTTGTGTAGCTACCTAGCTAGTGGCTAACTATGTTGTTGAAGTGCCAAACACTTGAATTCCATGAATCATGTATTGTGTACTATCTCTAGTCTCCTAGAGCTTTGAAAACATATTGGTCTTAGTCAAATATCCTTACTTCAATATAGTTTTTGCATAAATCATTGATATTTTTATGTTTTTTATAAATCCTATTTGCTATAGCTGCGCTATAGCCGCGCAATAGCTTTGTAGCCTCAAAAAAATGGTGCCGCTATTTTGCATAGCCCGCTATTTTAAACCTTGGACACCAAGGTTATCGCAAGTATTAGGCAAGTTGTGCCCTTGATCACTCTTCTTTACCTAATAATGTTCCTGTTAATCACTATGACATGCTCTAGTTAATTTGATGGGACCTAATAGGTTACCCTAGTTTTGTTCACCCTACACCTTGCAGACAAATGAACTATTGGGTAGGCTTGCTATTGCTCTACCTAGTTTTGGGATTAATACTATATCTTAATTTTGATCATGTTCCATTATTATTGTTGGTTTAATTATTGTTCATGATAATATTATTGTGTTAATTGATACATGGAGCTTAACTTCAGATAATAGTGCTATCACAATGGTTGAATGGGATGCCCTTGGCTGATTATTAGGAAAGCTAGTGTGACTTAATCCTTTCTCGAAAGGGACAAGTGGGGTGGAGGAGTGCAGGTATAGGGAGGTCCTCAGGTCGAACTGTCTGTAAAGCTTTTAGTATGATGAATTCCTATATCACATTCGGCCCGGAATTCGTAGCGAGTTCTTTCATCTAGTGGATCTTTGTAAAGGCCTCATAGTGGATCCCTAGCCATTCACCTTAGGAGTGCCTAAGGGTCTTGCAAACCCTAGCTAAACGAGAAACATGTCTTGTGGGTAAAGATGTGCAACCTCCACAGAGTGTAAAACTGGTATATCAGCCGTGCTCACGGTCAAAAGCGACTAAGGACTCTCGCATGATTAATTTATGGAATTAAATTTAATCTATCATTTGCATTGCATTGAGGGATTTATTATAATTGTGATCTATTATTTAATTGGGATGATATCTACTTATACATAGTAACTGCTAATAAAATTTTGTCCAACTTATTAAAAGCAATGCTCAGCCTTAACCATTATTTGTTGATAAGCCTTACACTTCACATGAGCCCCACCGTAAGCGAGCTCATGCACATTATTCCCCACAACTTGTTGAACGATGAACGTATGTGAGCTCACTCTTGCTGTACTCACACCTCAGACAAGAACATGTATGTAACACCCTTAATTTGGGGATACAAAATTTCTTCTCTAATGCATACCAAATTCAGGTGTTACCTCTTATTTCTCTCTCTAGACTTCGTCTCTCTTCCTTTTTATTAGAATTATGTCAATTAGGTAAGGGATTAACTATTTATTTAATATAGCAAAACCAATGTGAGTCATGAAATGTTGCATCATGTTGAACCTAAATTATTCTTTTGTTTGATGCACATGTTTGAATTATTTGAATTTGAATTGGGTTTGAATTTGATTTGAAATCTATAGAGAAAATAAAAGGAAAGCATTTGGAAAATTCAAAAAATAGGAAAACCGTTTTCGGCCCGTTAAGCCTAGCAGGCCGCGCGCGTGCCCGCTCCACCTGATAGGTGGGTGCCGCCTGTTAGCGTTAGCCGCGCCCGCACGCTCTCTTTCTCTCTCCCTACCCGGTGGGGACAGCGTGTCGGCGCCACCGCCTTTGCCCGGCGTGCGCCCTCCTCCCTCTACGCGTGGGTCCCGCCTACCAGTCGTGCCTGCGCCTTGACTCGCGTCTCGCTCGCGGTCACTGTTCGGTGGGCCCTACCTGTCAGTAGCTCACCCCACGTCTCGACCCGAACTGCTCCCCCGCACGGAGTGCTCGCCCACGTCGCCCCAGACCCACCTATTAGCCTCTCTCCCCCACGACGTCCACTCGCCATGGTTGGCCTCGGAGCATAAACCCCCCTCCCTTCTCCCTTCCTCGTATGCTCCCGACTCTGCTAACCACCCCGCGCTCTTGTCCGTGCCTTGGCCGTTGCCGTCGCCCACTGACTATCTACATTCGCACTATCGGAGTTCCACGTCATCGTGCTCGCCGACATCACCCGTGGTGAGCCCAATACTCCCTCTTTTCTACCCCTTTCTTCCTCCATTCGTTGCGGCCGGTAACCCCGTCACGGTGGCTGCAGCTCGCGAGCCCGAAAGACACCCCCTCCCTCCCCTCTTTTCCCTCGCACGGTCACTAGCCCATGGGCCTCGGTCCCACGCGTCAATGCAGCGCGCCATGTCGAAGCCCTTTCCCCCGCTCTATGTCGTTGAATGGCGGGCCCCGTTCGTCAGGCGCATCCGCTTTCGTGCCCGCGTTTGGCCCGTGCCGCTGACTAGCGGGCCCGGCCTCGCCGTGGCCCTGCCTATCAGAGGCCGCTACTCTGGCACTCCGTAGCGAACTCCCTTGCCGTGCCCGTGCCGCTGGCACGTGGGCCCGACTTGTCAGGTGTCCGCGCCCACACGCCCGCGAGCCCGTCCGCTGGATCTAATCATGTCCATTGTTCAGAGATCGGACGACTGCCAGAACCCTATACCCCTTCGCGTGGTAGTTTTGTTAAAAGGACCCTCGACTTTATGAAAATCAACCTGCCGTCCCTAGGTTTCATGCATAGGCCCCTGTGTTTTTGCAGAAAGGCCCCTGACCTTTTAGTTTATCGCAGAAGTAGACCTAGTTTTGTATTTTGAATTCCAAAACTTGTTTATTTCATATCTTTTTCATATGAACTCCAAATTGAGTGATTCAAATTGCAAAATGTTCATAAGATTATTCTCCATCTATTGAAATTATAATCATTCACTGTCTATGTCTATTATTTTTGAGTATAGACTAAAAGTTAGTCTAAGTGATGGTTTAATCATTAATAGGAAAATGAAAGGAAAAATCTAATGGTAATTAGATGATTAACTTTGTGAGGTTAATGTCATCTAATATTGAAAGGGAAACGTGCCCTTGGGCTATTTCTAAGTATTTTGGTGATTGAGTGCCAACACAAGTCGTCATGTGTTAATCTATGCCAAATGATGGACAAAGTGCAAATCAAGAGTAAAGGTATGTTTCTAAGACTTAGTACATTGTTTTGGAGACTAATGTATTGTGTCTAAGTGCAAGAAACAGGAAAAGACCAAATTGGAAAAGACTTGGCTGGGTAGCCAAGACTCTGCGCAATCTGGGTGCACCGAAATGTCCGGTGGTGCACCGGACAGTGTCCGGTGCGCCAGGCTGGCTCTGGCGAACTGGCTGCTCTCAGGTTTCGTCGGCGGCGTACGGCTATAAATCACCGAACTGTCCGGTGAGCCAACAGTCGGCCAGGCCAATGGTCGGCCGCGTAATCCGCGCGCGACGCGTGGCAGAGCCAACGGTCAGAAGGGGGCACCGGACTGTCCGGTGTGCACCGGACAGTGTCCGGTGCGCCAACGGCTCTGAATCTCCAACGGTCGGCTTCACCAAAGAAGGAAATAAATCCGCACCGGACAGTGTCCGGTGGTGCACCGGACAGTCCGGTGCGCCAGGCGACAGAAGGCAAGAATTGCCTTCCTGGAGGAGAATAAAAGGGACCCCTAGGCGCATGGAGGAGAATACTAAGCATTCTCTAAGTATTCCTAAGCACCAAGACTCCAATTCCGCGCATTAGATTCTTTGTGATAGCAACTAGAGCTCCATTTGAGTAGAAAACTCTTTGGGTTGTGTTGTGAGCTCGAGTTGTGACTTGTGTGCGTACTGTGCTCTGATTTTGTGTCTTGTGTGCGTTGCTCATCCCATCCTTACTTCCGTGCTTCTTTGTGAACATCAAATTGTAAGGGCGAGAGGCTCCAAGTTGTGGAGATTCCTCGCAAGCGAGAAATAGTAAACAAAGCAAAACACCATGGTATTCAAGTGGGTCTTTGGACCGCTTAAGAGGGGTTGATTGCAACCCTCGTCCGTTGGAACGCCACAACGTGGAGTAGGCAAGTGTTGGACTTGGCCGAACCACGGGATAAACCACTGTGCCTATCTGTGTTGATCTTCTTGTGGTTATCGTGTCTTGCAAGAACTCCTTTCTAGCCACTTGGCTTTAGTGTGCTAACTCCTAATCAAGTTTTGTTGCATTAAGTTTCAAGTTTTTACAGGATCACCTATTCACCCCCCCTCTAGGTGCTCTCAATTGGTATCAGAGCCGTTCTCTTCACGTAAGGGACTAATCGCCCGAAGAGGTGGATCCTAAGGGCAAGGGGATGGTGGTCAATGATAAGGAGAAGGAGTCCTTTGTCAATGATCCAAAAGATGACAAGCCTACTTGATGTAGCTGAGGTGCCCGATCTTTCGGCGAGTAGAGATAATTCCGATTTGGCGGAAGATGACCCTTGCGATCTGACTACGACGAACAAGCCCGAGGCGCCAATGCAATCGCTGAACCAACTCCCTGTGGTTACCGACCTTGCTGATGCGAGATTGGCCTGATCACGAAGATCGTTTCCTGTGCGCAATCGAAGAACGAACAAGAAAAAGATGCGAGCAATCTAATCTATTACTCGAGGGTGGAGTTCTGAATACACGAAGACAGCGCAGATTTGCGTGTGTTCGAGAGTAGCTAAAGCTAACGTAAAACAAAACTCCAAAAACAAAGGAGGCGTAGCTCCTAGATAAATAGAGAGGGGCGCAGCCCTTAGGGGCGGCCAACCCTAGGTCATCCACTATGGGCCGCAGTTGGGCTGGTCGTCTATTCTTCTGGGCCCTCATTCTTCAGTAGCATGACGAAGTTAAGATCTCTGGCACGGGCCCGAGTGATTGGCCCAGCTAATGAAGGAAGTGGCGCTTGATGTGGAGGTGCTGCTGGTGTAGTCGTACTCATAGTGATGTCCTCATCATCCTCCCCTTCTTGAAGTGAAGTCGTCCTCGACGACAACTTCTCATCCTCAGCCATATATGGTTTCAAATCTGCAACATTAAAACTAGTGGAAACACCAAATTCCGCAGGCAGGTCAAGGATATAAGCATTATCATTAATCTTTGTTAGCACCTTAAAAGGACCAGCAGCACGAGGCATTAATTTAGAACGGCGCAAAGTAGGAAACCGATCCTTTCTCAAGTGCAACCAAACCATATCACCTGGCTCAAAAGTAACATGTTTTCTTCCTTTACTACCAGCAACCTGATTTTTTGCATTAGTAGCAGCAATGTTCTGTTTCGTTTGTTCATGTATGGTAATCATTTGTTCAACATGTGCAACAACATTTACATGTGGGGCGTTCGCAGCATTAAGTGAAATCAAATCAATAGGTGCCCTAGGGATGTAACCATAAACAATCTGGAAAGGGCACATCTTTGTAGAAGAATGCGTGGCATGATTGTAAGCAAATTCAACATGAGGCAAGCAATCCTCCCAACGTCTCAAATTCTTGTCTAAAACAGCCCTAAGCATGGTAGATAAAGTTCTATTTACTACCTCAGTTTGTCCATCAGCCTGAGGGTGACAAGTAGTGCTAAACAACAATTTAGTTCCCAATTTATTCCAAAGAGATCTCCAATAAATGGCTTAGAAACTTAGCATCGCGATCAGAGACTATTGTTTTTGGAATACCATGTAAACGAATAATTTCTCTAAAGAACAATTCAGCAACAATGCTAGCATCATCAGTTTTATGACAAGGTGCAAAGTGAGCCATTTTAGAGAATCTATCAACAACCACAAAAATACTATCCCTCCCCTTCTTAGTTCTAGGCAAGCCCAAAACAAAGTCCATAGAGATATCAAGCCAAGGAGAAGAAGGGACAGGCAAAGGCATATACAAACCATGGTTGTTCAACCGTGACTTAGCTTTCTGACAAGTAGTGCAGCGTGCAACAAGGCGCTCAACATCAGCGCGCATCCGAGGCCAAAAGAAGTAGGCAGCCAACACCTCATGCATTTTGTAGACGCCAAAATGCCCCATGAGACCGCCTCCATGCGCTTCCTGTAACAACAAAAGAAGAACCGAGCTAGCTGGAACACACAGCTTGTTAGCGCGAAACAGGAACCCATCCTGTATGTGAAATTTGCCCCATGGTATCCCATTAATACAATGGCCGAAAGCATCTTTAAAATCAGCATCGTCAACATATTGATCCTTTACAGTGTCCAAACCAAAGATTTTAAAATCTAATTGTGACAGCATGGTATAGCGACGAGACAAAGCATCAGCAATAACATTGTCCTTCCCGTTCTTGTGTTTAATAATGTAAGGAAATGACTCAATGAATTCGACCCATTTAGCATGATGACGGTTCAGATTTGTTTGGGTATGAATATGTTTTAAAGCCTCATGATCAGAATGAATTATGAACTCACGATGCCAAAGATAGTGCTGCCAAGTATGCAAAGTGCGCACTAAAGCGTAAAGCTCCTTATCATAAGTAGAATATTTCAGACTAGCACCGCTTAATTTTTCACTAAAATAAGCAACTGGTTTTCCTTCTTGTAACAAAACAGCACCTAGCCCAATACCGCTAGCATCGCATTCAAGCTCAAAAACTTTATTAAAATCAGGCAATTGCAAGAGGGGAGCTTGGGTTAACTTATCTTTCAAAGTGCTGAACGCTACCTCCTGCGAATCACTCCAAGCAAACGGCACATCTTTCTTTGTAAGCTCATGTAGAGGCGCTGCAATGGAGCTAAAATCACGAACAAATCTGCGGTAGAAACCGGCAAGTCCAAGAAAGCTCCGAATTTGTGTGACCTGTCGTCGGTGTAGGCCACTCCCGAATGGCAGCAATCTTGCTGCTATCCACCTCAATGCCCTGCGGAGTAACCACATAACCAAGAAACGAGACACGTTGCGTGCAAAATGTGCACTTTTCCATGTTACCAAACAAGCGAGCAGCACGCAAAGCATCAAAACATCACGCAAATGTTCTAAATGCTCCTCTATAGACTTGCTGTAAATAAGGATATCATCGAAATAAACAACAACAAACAAACCTATGAAGGCCCGTAAAACTTCGTTCATTAAACGCATAAAGGTGCTGGGAGCATTAGTCAATCCAAATGGCATAACCAACCATTCATATAAACCAAATTTCGTTTTAAAAGCCGTTTTCCATTCATCACCGAGTTTCATTCTAATCTGATGGTAACCGCTATGCAAATCAACCTTAGAGAAAATAACGGCACCACTAAGCTCATCTAACATATCATCAAGGCGTGGAATAGGATATCGATAACGAACTGTGATGTTATTAATAGCACGACAATCTACGCACATACGCCATGACCCATCTTTCTTTGGAACGAGTAAAATAGGAACCGAGCAAGGGCTAAGAGACTCACGAATGTAACCTTTATCAAGCAGTGTCTGCACCTGGCGCTGGATCTCCTTCGTCTCATCTGGATTTGTACGGTACGGGGCGCGGTTCGGAAGAGAAGCGCTGGGGATGAGATCGATCTGATGCTCAATGCCATAGAGGGGAGGAAGACCCGGTGGTAAGTCCGTAGGATAAACATCAGCATACTCCTGCAAAAGGTTAACAACAGCAGGGGTATATCCAAAGACGGTGCATCATCAAGCGGAACAAGCATGCGCGAGCATACAAGTGCATAACAGGGCATATGAGCTTCATGGAGATCATCAAAATCAGCACGTGTAGCAAGTAAAACAGGAGAGTGCAACTTGATTTCAGATTTAATAGGTGCGGCTGATGTTGATTTGACTTGTTGTGCAGTTTTAGCAGCCCTAGTAAGATCATCTTTCAAAATTTGGTCAGGGGTCATTGGATGTATAATTATTTTCTGGCCTTTAAACATGAAAGAATAATGATTTGAACGACCATGATGTAAACTATCGGTATCATATTGCCAAGGTCGACCCAATAACAAAGAGCATGCTTCCATAGGAATAACATCGCAATCAGCATAATCAGAATAAGAACCCAGCGAAAAGGGGACACGTACCGAACGTGTTACCTTTATTTTACCACCATCATTAAGCCATTGAATGTGATACGGATGTGGGTGTGTGCGAGTGGGCAAGCATAATTTCTCTACCAAGGCTGTACTTGCCAAATTGTTGCAGCTGCCACTATCGATGATGATGCGAATCGACCGTTCGTGCACAATGCCCTTGGTATGGAATAGAGTGTGTCGCTGATTTTTTTCGGCCTGGGCAACCTGTGTGCTGAGAACACGCTGCACAACAAGACTCTCATACCTATCGGCGTCGATGGGATCAACGTGGACTTCCTCATTTTCTGCATGGTTAGTGGCAATCATAGCATGACTAGTTTCCTCAGAATCACTGGCTGAAGAGTACTCACCATTGTCACGTATAAGTAGGGTACGCTTGTTTGGGCAGTCCCGAATCATGTGCCCAAACCCTCTGCAACGATGGCACTGAATATCCCGTGTACGTCCTGTGGAAGAAGCGGCGCCTTTGGCAGGGGGCGCCACTGGCTTGGTCGTCCCTGTGCGCGATGTAGTGCTAGGCGTAGAAGGTGCAGGGCTGGAAGGAGTTGAGCTGTGTGTTGGACCCCGGCCTGCAAAAGAGTTAGTATATGTCTTTGATCGTCGTCCCTGCACTTCACGTTCAGCTTTGCAAGCATATTCAAACAATGTGGTTATATCAAAATAATCCTTATAATCAAGTATATCCTGAATTTCCCTGTTCAAACCACCACGAAAACGCGCCATAGAAGCGTCATCCGACTCAACCAAACCACAACGAAGCATACCCTTTTGTAACTCCTGATAATATTCCTCAACAGATTGTGAACCTTGTTGAAAACGCTGCATTTTGTTAAGCAAATCACGAGCATAATAGGTAGGAACAAATCTGTGGCGCATGGCAGTTTTTAATTGGGTCCAAGTAATGACACTGTTAATGGGAAGTTTTTGTTTATACTCACGCCACCAAATTAAAGCAAAATCAGTAAATTCACTAATGGCAGCCTTCACTTGGCTATTAGCAGGAATATCATGGCATGAAAATTTTTGTTCTACCTCTAATTCCCAATCAAGATATGCAGCAGGATCATATTTACCATTAAAAGATGGAATTTTAAATTTAATCTTAGAAAATAAGTCATTAGGGGGATGACGAACCACACGACGTGCACGACCACGGCGATCTCCATCGTCCTGCTCAGTGTCACCGCCGTATTCCTGCTCCATCTTTGTGGTCAATGCATCAAGGCATGCCAGGATGGTGTCGAGTGTGGTGCGAGTCGCTGTTTGAGCAAGGTCAAGTTGGTTGAAACGCTCGGTCGTCGAAGTGATCGTTGAATCAAGCCATTCATGCATCGTCCTAATGTCAGCAGCAAGTCCATCAACTTGTCCCCTTACTTCCTGCAACTGGGCATCCACCATGTCGTGTGCTCCTGCCATAGTTAGCGCAAACACCAAAACACCAAAAGGAGAAAAACCGACGACAACAGGGGAATGGTGGTGACAACTTGCTCGCTCGATGGAATGCTGTTATCAAGTTCTTATACGTTCTTACCAAGCCACAGTGGTGAACTGCAATCAACAGGTGGAACCGGTGAAAGATTGGATGAGAGATTGCGTGGAGAAACAGAAACCTGCTCGTTGTAGAAATATGTGGAGTTCTGGTTCTATCCTTTCTCTTTCTTTTTCTTTTTTTTCTTTTCTTTTTTTTGTTTCTGTTTTTTTACGTAACTGTCGGGGACCATAATTAGGGGTACCCTCAAGACGCCTGATTCTCAGCTGGTAACCCCCATCAGCATAAAGCTGCAGAGGCCTGATGGGTTTGATTAAGTCAGGGATCAGTCCATACGAGCGACTCGATCGCGCCTCGCCCGAGCCTAGCCTCGGGCAAGGGCAGCCGACCCTGAGGTGTTTCCGTCTCGCCCGAGGCCCCCTTTTTTACGGCAGACGCATCTCCGGCTCGCCCGAGGCCTTGCCTTTGTTAAGAAGCAACCCTGACTAAATCACCGCGCCGACCGACCGAGTCGCAGGGGCATTTAACGCAAAGAGTGAGACTGACAGGCAGCCAGGCCTTGCCAAAGGCGCCATAGGAAGCTCCACCCGACCCAGGGCTCGGACTCGGGCTAAGGCCTCGGAAGACGGCGAACTCCGCTCCGCCCGACCCAGGGCTCGGACTCGGGCTAAGACTCCAGGAAGACGGCGAACTCCGCTCCGCCCGACCCAGGGCTCGGACTCGGGCTAAGGCCCCGGAAGACGGCGAACTCCGCTCCGCCCGACCCAGGGCTCGGACTCGGGCTAAGGCCCCGGAAGACGGCGAACTCCGCTCCGCCCGACCCAGGGCTCGGACTTGGGCTAAGGCCCCGGAAGACGACGAACCCCGCTTCGCCCGACCCAGGGCTCGGACTTCGCCCTGGTCTCTGCCGAACGACCTCCGCCTCGCCCGACCCAGGAGCTCGGGCTCGGCCTCGGCCATGGAAGACAGACTCGACCTCGGCCTCGGAGGAACCTCCACGTCGCCCGACCTAGGGCACAAGTCCGCCACGTCAACAG
Organism: Zea luxurians; assembly: GCA_029449295.1. Classification (NCBI taxonomy): domain Eukaryota; kingdom Viridiplantae; phylum Streptophyta; class Magnoliopsida; order Poales; family Poaceae; genus Zea; species Zea luxurians. The sequence goes on along the minus strand of JAOPSE010000005.1, from coordinate 839,469 downwards.
GAGGCGCCATCATCACCCTACCCCGAGCCGACTCGGGCCGCAGAGAACAAGACCGACGTCCCATCTGGCTAGCTCCGCCAGATAGGCAATGATGGCGCCCCACTGGACCCGTGACGACGGCGGCTCTCAGCTCCCTTACGGAAGCGGGGGGGACGTCAGCAAGAGCCCAACTATTCCGACAGCTGTCCCTCCACCAGGCTCCGTTACTCCTCCGACAGCCACGACACCACACCAGCTGGGTGCCAAGTTCTCTCCGGCTGCCACATTGGCATGTACCCAGGGCGCTAGCTCTCCCCCGCTAGACACGTAGCACTCTACTGCATCCCCATTGTACACCTGGATCCTCTCCTTGCGCCTATAAAAGGAAGGACCAGGGCCTTCTTAGAGAAGGTTGGCCCCGCGGGAACGAGGGCAGGGGCAGGCGCTCTCTTGGGGCCGCTCGCTCCCCTCACCCGCGTGGACGCTTGTAACCCCCTACTGCAAGCGCACCCGACCTGGGCGCGGGACGAACACGAAGGCCGCGGGATCTCCGCCTCCCTCACGACCTGGCTCCGGCCACCTCGCTCTCCCCCCTTCGTGCTCGCCCACTGCGCTCGACCCATCTGGGCTGGGGCACGCGGCACACTCACTCGTCGGCTTAGGGACCCCCCGGTCTCGAAACGCCGACAGTTGGCGCGCCAGGTAGGGGCCTGCTGCGTGTTGACGAGCAGTTTCCCGTCAAGCTCCAGATGGGCAGTCTCCAACGACCTCTCCAGCCCGGGACGGTGCTCCGTTTCGGGAGCCTCGAGTTCATGTCTTTCGACAGCGGCTACGACATGATACTCCTTCCACCGCCGCACGGCGGCGACAATGGCGGTCGACAGCCCGCCCGCCGGCGGCGGAATCGACGACGTCTTTCCCGCGTGGGGGAAGAACAACATTCGAGCTCGCCCCATCCTCTCCCTCGCCATCGGAGGAGGAGGCGGGGCAACCACGGCCGAGCGGGAGGCTGCGCTCCGACGGCTGTCGAGGAAATCGACATCCCCAGTGCCCCAACGGAGGACACGCCGGGCGTCACCCTCGCGTTTGAGGCGAAGGCGAGCACCGTCCCCCCGCAACACGCCAACCCCGAGCAGGTGGACGACGCCAGCACGCTCACGGAGGGCCTGCGGGACAGTCGCCCTCGTACCCAGGACGACGGCGCGATCAGCCCCCGATGTGACTTCGTCGCTCCTCGTCGACAAAAAGGTACCGCCTGGTCCCCATCCTTCGTCATTTCGACTCGACCTCAACCCGCCTAGCGACCTCGCTCTGGCGGGCGCTCACGTTGAGGCGAGTGCAACCCCTTTTGGGTTTCGTGTGCGGTCGCCTTGGGACCGATTGACGGGCGTCTCGACCTACGGGCCCTCTGGGTCCGAGGAAGATGACGACCCCAGCATCTGCTGGGATTTCTCTGGATCTGGCAACCCCAGTGCCATGCGGGACTTCATGACCGCATGCAACTACTGCCTCTCCGACTGTTCCAACGGCAGCCGCAGCCTTGACGACAAGGACTGCGGCCCGAGCCGCGAATGTTTCCACGTTGAGCTAGGGGATCCCTCCGGAGGCAGCCGTCTCGGCATGCCGGAGGATGGTGATCTCCCTAGGCCAGTGCCTCACGCCGACATCCCGCGGGAGCTAGCTGTGGTCCCCGTTCCTGGCGGGGGGTCACGACCCACAGCTCGAGCAAGTCCACGGGGCGCAGGCCGGGCTCGACGAGGGGGCAGGAGCGCTCGAGTCGATCCGCCGGGACGTCGGGCAGGTATGGGCGGGCCAGCCCCCGGCCGGAGAAATACGTCACCTGCCCCAGGGTCTCCAGCACCGCATCGCCAACGATGCCAGGGACAGGCCGCCTCCCGCATCCGGTGGAACCAGTCAGGACCTGGCAGCCGCGGCGATGCTCCTCCGCGCGATGCCGGAGTCATCAACCACCGAGGGTCGGCGAATCCAGGGAGAGCTCAAGCATCTCCTGGAAGGCGCTGCGGCCCGGCGGGCCGAGAGCTCTGCCTCCCGAAGGCAGGGGTACCCCTCGGAACCTCGTGCCGCGACTTCCCGACTCATGCGGGAAGCCTCGGTCTACACCGGGCGCACGCGCAACACCGCGCCTGCGGCCCCGGGCCATCTCGGCGACGAGCACCCTCATCGCGACCGTCGGGCACGCCTCGACGAAAGGGTGCGCCGAGGCTATCACCCCAGGCGTGGGGGACGCTACGACAGCGGGGAGGATCGGAGTCCCTCGCCCGAACCACCTGGTCCACAGGTCTTCAGCCGGGCCATTCGGTGGGCGCCGTTTCCGACCCGATTCCGACCCCCGACTACTATCACAAAGTACTCGGGGGAAACAAGACCGGAATTGTGGCTCGCGGACTACCGCCTGGCCTATCAACTGGGTGGAACGGACGACGACAACCTCATCATCCGCAACCTCCCCCTGTTCCTCTCAGACACTGCTCGCGCTTGGTTGGAGCACCTGCCCCCGGGGCAGATTTCCAACTGGGAGGATTTGGTCCAAGCTTTCGCCGGCAACTTCCAGGGCACGTACGTGCGCCCCGGGAATTCCTGGGACCTCCGAAGCTGCCGGTAACAGCCGGGAGAGTCTCTTCGGGACTACATCCGGCGGTTCTCGAAGCAGCGCACCGAACTGCCCAACATCACCGACTCCGATGTCATCGGCGCGTTCCTTGCCGGCACCACCTGCCGTGACCTGGTGAGCAAGTTGGGTCGCAAGACCCCCACCAGGGCGAGCGAGCTGATGGACATCGCCACCAAGTCCGCCTTCGGTCAGGAGGCGGTCGAGGCCATCTTCCGAAAGGACAAGCAGCCCCAGGGCCGCCCGTCGGAGGATGCTCCCGAGGCGTCTACTCCGTGCGGCGCCAAGAAGAAAGGCAGGAGGAAGTCGCAAGCGAAACGCGACGCTGCCGACGTAGACCTTGTCGCCGCCGCCGAGTACAAGAATCCTCGGAAGCCCCCCGGAGGTGCCAACCTCTTCGACAAGATGCTCAAGGAGGCGTGCCCTTACCATCAGGGGCCCGTCAAGCACACCCTCGAGGAGTGCGTCATGCTTCGGCGCCACTTCCACAAGGCCGGGCCACCCGCAGAGGGTGGCAGGGCCCGCGACGACGACAAAAAGGAAGATCACCAAGCAGGAGAGTTCCCCGAGGTCCGCGACTGCTTCATGATCTGTGGAGGGCATGCGGCGAATGCCTCGGCTCGGCATCGCAAGCGAGAGCGTCGGGAGGTCTGCTCGGTGAAGGTGGCGGCGCCAGTCTAACTAGACTGGTCCGACAAGCCCATCACCTTCGACCAAGATGACCACCCCGACCACGTGCCGAGCCCGGGGAAGTACCCGCTCATCGTCGATCCCATCATCGGCGACGTCAGGCTCACCAAGGTCCTGATGGATGGGGGCAGCTGCCTCAATATCGTCTACGCCGAGACCCTCAGGCTCTTGCGCGTCGATCCGTCCTCCGTCCGAGCAGGCGCTGTGCCCTTCCACGGGATCATTCCCGGGAAGCGCGTCCAGCCCCTCGGACAGCTCGACCTTCCTGTCTGCTTCGGAACACCCTCCAACTTCCGAAGGGAGACTTTGACGTTTGCGGTGGTCGGGTTCCGAGGAACCTACCACGCAGTATTGGGAAGGCCATGCTACGCGAAGTTCATGGCCATCCCCAACTACACCTACCTGAAGCTCAAGATGCCGGGCCCCAACGGGGTCATCACCGTCGGCCCCACGTACAAACACGCGTTCGAATGCGATGTGGAGTGCGTGGAGTACACCGAGGCCCTCGCCGAGTCCGAGGCCCTCATCGCCGACCTGGAAAACCTCTCCCAAGAGGTGCCGGACGTGAAGCGACACGCCGGCAACTTCGAGCCAGCGGAGACGGTTAAGGCCGTCCCTCTCGACCCCAGTGGCGACACCTCCAAGCAGATCCGGATCGGTTCCGGGCTCGACCCCAAATAGGAAGCAGTGCTCGTCGACTTTCTCCGCGCAAACGCCGACGTCTTTGCGTGGAGTCCCTCGGACATGCCCGGCATACCGAGGGATGTCGCCGAGCACTCGCTGGATATTCGGGCCGGAGCCCGACCGATCAGACAGCCTCTGCGCCGATTCGACGAGGAAAGGCGCAGGGTGATAGGCGAGGAGATCCACAAGCTGATGGCAGCAGGGTTCATCAAAGAGGTATTCCATCCCGAATGGCTTGCCAACCCTGTGCTTGTGAGGAAGAAAGGGGGGAAATGGCGGATGTGTGTAGACTACACTGGTCTCAACAAAGCATGTCCGAAGGTTCCCTACCCTCTACCTCGCATCGATCAAATCGTGGATTCCACTGCTGGGTGCGAAACCCTGTCATTCCTCGATGCCTACTCAGGGTATCATCAAATCAAGATGAAAGAGTCCGACCAGCTCGCGACTTCTTTCATCACGCCCTTCGGCATGTACTGTTATGTCACCATGCCATTCGGTTTGAGGAACGTGGGTGCAACGTACCAGCGGTGCATGAACCATGTGTTCGGCGAACACATTGGTCGTACGGTCGAGGCCTACATCGATGACATCGTAGTCAAGACAAGGAAAGCCTCCGACCTTCTCTCCGACCTTGAAGCGACATTCCGGTGTCTCAAGGCAAAGGGCGTCAAGCTCAATCCCGAGAAGTGCGTCTTCGGGGTACCCCGAGGCATGCTCCTGGGATTCATCGTCTCCGAGCGGGGCATCGAAGCCAACCCGGAGAAGATCGCAGCCATCACCAGCATGGGGCCCATCAAGGACTTAAAAGGCGTACAGAGGGTCATGGGATGTCTCGCGGCTTTGAGCCGTTTCATCTCGCGCCTCGGCGAAAGAGGCCTGCCCCTGTACCGTCTCTTAAGGAAGGCCGAGTGCTTCACTTGGACTCCCGAGGCCGAGGAAGCTCTCGGGAACCTGAAGGCGCTCCTCACCCAGGCGCCCGTCTTGGTACCCCCAGCTGATGGAGAAGCCCTCTTGGTCTACAGTCGCCGCTACCACTCAGGTGGTTAGCGCCGCGATCGTGGTCGAAAGGCAAGAAGAGGGGCATGCATTGCCCATTCAGAGGCCAGTTTACTTCGTCAACGAGGTGCTGTCCGAAACCAAGATCCGCTACCCACAAGTTCAGAAGCTGCTGTATGCAGTGATCCTGACGAGGCGAAAGTTGCGGCATTACTTCGAGTCTCATCCAATAACTGTGGTGTCATCCTTCCCCCTGGGGGAGATCATCCAGTGCCGAGAGGCCTCGGGACGGATCGCGAAGTGGGCGGTGGAAATCATGGGCGAGACAATCTCGTTCGCCCCTCGGAAGGCCATCAAGTCCCAGGTACTGGCGGACTTCGTAGCCGAATGGGTCGACACACAGTTGCCTACGGCTCCGATCCAACCGGAGCTCTGGACCATGTTTTTCGACGGGTCGCTGATGAAGACGGGAGCCGGCGCGGGCCTGCTCTTCGTCTCGCCCCTCGGGAAACACCTGCGCTACGTGCTACGCCTCCATTTCCCGGCGTCCAACAATGTGGCTGAGTACGAAGCTCTGATCAACGGATTGCGAATCGCCATCGAGCTAGGGGTCCGACGCCTCGACGCTCGCGGCGACTCGCAGCTCGTCATCGACCAAGTCATGAAGAACTCCCACTGCCACGACCCGAAGATGGAGGCCTACTGTGATGAGGTTCGACGCCTGGAAGACAAGTTCTACGGGCTCGAGCTTAACCACATCGCCCGGCGCTACAACGAGACTGCGGACGAGCTGGCAAAGATAGCCTCGGGGCGAACGACGGTTCCCCCGGACGTCTTCTCCCGGGATCTGCACCAACCCTCCGTCAAGATCAGCGACACGCCCGAGCCCGGGGCACCCTCGGCCCCGTCCGAGGGGACCTCGGCCCAGCCCGTGCCATCCTCGGTTCAACCCGAGGAACCCTCGGCCCCCAAGGACGAGGCGCTGCGCATCGAAGAGGAGCGGAGCGGGGTCACGCCTGATCGAGATTGGCAGGCCCCGTACCTGCAATATCTCCGCCGAGGAGAGCTACCCCTCGACCAGGCCGAGGCACGGCGGGTAGCACGACGCGCCAAGTCGTTCGTCTTGCTGGGCGATGAGAATGAGCTTTACCACCGCAGCCCCTCGGGCATCCTCCAGCGGTGCATCCCCATCGCCGAAGGTCAGGAACTCCTGCAAGAGATACACTCGGGGGCTTGCGGCCATCACGCAGCGCCTCGAGCCCTTGTCGGGAACGCTTTCCGGCAAGGCTTCTACTGGCCGACGGTGGTGGCCGACGCCACTAGAATTGTCCGCACCTGCGAAGGGTGCCAATTCTATGCGAAGCAGACCCACCTGCCCGCTCAGGCTCTGCAGACGATACCCATCACCTGGCCCTTCGCTGTGTGGGGTCTGGACCTCGTCGGACCTCTGCAGAAGGCGCCCAGGGGCTACACGCACCTGCTGGTCGCCGTCGACAAATTCTCCAAGTGGATCGAGGTCCGACCCCTGAACAGCATCAGGTCCGAGCAGGCGGTGGCGTTCTTCACCAACATCATCCATCGCTTCGGGGTCCCGAACTCCATCATCACCGACAACGGCACCCAGTTCACCGGCAAAAAAATCTTGGATTTTTGTGACAACCACAACATCCGGGTGGACTGGGCTGCCGTAGCTCATCCCATGTCGAATGGGCAAGTAGAGCGTGCCAACGGCATGATTCTACAAGGGCTCAAGCCTCGGATTTACAATGGCCTCAACAAGTTCGGCAAGCGATGGATGAAGGAACTCCCCTCGGTGGTCTGGAGCCTGAGGACGACGCCGAGCCGAGCCACGGGTTTCACGCCGTTCTTCCTGGTCTACGGGGCCGAGGCCGTCTTGCCCACGGACCTGGAATACGGCTCCCCGAGGGCGAGAGCCTACGACGATCAAAGTAACCAAGCTAGCCGAGAGGACTCGCTGGACCAGCTGGAAGAGGCTCGGGACAGGGCCTTACTACACTCGGCGCGGTATCAGCAGTCCCTGCGACGCTACCACGCCCGAGGGGTCCGACCCCGAGACCTCCAGGTGGGCGACCTGGTGCTTCGGCTGTGGCAAGACGCCCGAGGGAGGCACAAGCTCACGCCCCCCTGGGAGGGGCCATTCGTCATCGCCAAAGTTCTGAAGCCCAGAACGTACAAGCTGGCTAACAGTCAAGGCGAGGTCTACGGCAACGCTTGGAACATCCAACAGCTACGTCGCTTCTACCCTAAAGATGTTTCCAAGTTGTTCATATACCTCGCACCCACGCAAAGTTTAGTCAACAAGGAAGGGTCGGCCTCGCCTCGGCAAAGCCCGACCCTCCCTCGGGGGCTAAAAGGGGGGAAACCCCCTCTGCGTCAAAATTTTCCTCGAAAAAAGAAAAAAGATCTCTTTTGCCAGAATATCTTTTGTGCTTTTTGACTACTTCGAAAAGTGGGTCCTGGAAACGACGGGGTACACGTAAGCAGTCAAGGCTGACCGAGCCGAGGGATTCCTACGCCTCCGGGATACGGATACCTCACTCATCACCTTCTGCGATAAGTAACTCGCGTTTGGATAAGGAGACTCCGCGGATCGAACAAGTCTCTACGCTCGGAAGCCCTTCTGTCGAAGCGATTCTTCGAGTCTTCTCGACCGAGTCGGTGATAGGGCCTCATGGACGAGTAAAAGTGCGCGTAAGCGGCAAGGCCGACCGAGCCGAGGGACTCCCACGCCTCCGGGATACGGATACCTCACTCCTCACCTTCCGCGAGAAGCAACTTTCGCTCGTACAAACATCCCTGTTACCGACAAAAAGTCCAGATACTCGAAACAAGAGGAAGAGAGACGCAGCTTTAACACACAACAAGGGTGTGTGTTCTGGCCTCGACGGTCGCACAAAGCACACACTACAAGACAAGATGATCCTGCAGGCTCGGGTCTTGACGCTGGAAGGGGGCAGCAACACCCTCGGCATCGACGGCACCTTCGGCGAGGCCCGACCTAGCCTCAGACGGCGACGCGGTCCGAGGGTCTCTCCAAAGACGACGTTATCACCACGCCCGGGCAATCGCTGCCAGGGACTTCTCCGAGAACCCGGCCCGAGCAGGCGGCTCAGCCGGTCACCCCTGGGGCCTCGGCCAACCATCTTCCGAGGGCGCCAGCCCAGTCCGAAGCCTCGGCTGATCAACTCTGGCGTCGATCCAGCCAACGGACAACCTGGCTAGGCTCCGGCCAACCAGGTTTTATTTTCGAGCCAACTCCGCCTCCGCTCATGCTGATATCGCTACCCCTGGCCTCGGCTCGACGAAGAGCGGCCGAGGGGTCTCTTTAACTAAGCTAGAGGAGCCTCGGACAGCAGGGCCGACCGAGCCGAGGGACTCCTACGCCTCCGGGATACGGGTACCTCACTCGTCACCCTGACACGGGGCGACTCATGCTTGGTGAAGCGGTTCAGACAAACAACAGGCGAGTCTTAGTGCTCAAAAATGAGGAGAAAACACGGCTCCGTGCCGAAGTTACATACATGTTCAGGCCCCGAAAGCCGAAATGAACAAAAGACACTGGCATCCAAGGTGCCATCACAAACGGAACTCCGGTTCCGTCTCCACGGGTATGGACGACCTCCCCGCCCGGAAAGCCCGTGGAGCAACAAGCTCTGGGCGAATCACCAGCAAAACGCGGGACGCCCCCAAGCACCCCGGCAGATCCTCGCAGCCGTCCTCGCCGCGAATGCGAGGAGGAAGACGGAATGTTGCATCCTAGCTGGGCAGCAACAGTTCGCCTTCCCCGGCATGGCTGGAGGATGTCTCCGCCGAAGGGCTAAAGGGCGATTGCCACCACCAGAAGCTGGAAGAAGAGGTGGCCCGCCGACCCGCGCAGGAGGTGGAGCCCCAGCTCGCCTCGCTCCCCGCCCCGGCGAGGATGACGAACACCCTCAACACTGAGGGCGGGGCCGGAAGCACAGCCCGGTTTGCCTTTCCCCATCCAGGAGCTGGAGGTCACCGTCTTGGGTGATCACTAGCGGAGGGGAGCAACCGGGCCGTGTGATGAAAATCCTTGAAGCCGAACGATGGCTGAAAGGTACCAACTCCCACGGAGTTGTGTTCCTCCAACGATGGGGCGAAAAGACGGCGGTTTCCCCATCCGGGGGCTTGAAAGGCGGAAAGACACGATGCATAAGGGAGAAAGAAGGCATGGTCGCCTTACGGAAGGGGTCGCCCTCCTTTTAAAGGCGACTCTCCCTGCTTGTGCCCCCAATCGTCACGGGCTGAGTCTTCTCCAACAACGCTCCAAAGCCCTCCCCTACGGCGCGGGGGCTGGGTCCCGCATGTCATGCAGACCGGCTCCAAGCAGAAGAAGCCAAACCGCCACACGTGGTGCACGCAACCGCCCAGCGGTTATAAGTGACCCTCCACTTTTGCCCAGACCAACGGGCGAAAGGGGCAGGCAGCCATGCAGGCAGCATGCAATCGCGCCAAGTGGACGCGCCTCTCCGACTCCCGACACGCTAGCACGGAGGCCCAGGCCCACGCGTCGCGCGACCGGCGCGCCGGATGCTGCATGCAAGCGACTGTACCGCCTGTGCCACCACCGCGCCTCCTCGATCGCGGAACCGATACCGCGACTCGAGGCAACCCAGCGCGCGACCCAGCAGCGCCAGCCTGACGCAGCGGCCAACGCGGCCAAAGGTGGGCCGGCAGTAATAACGGTGGCAGGCGCGCGGGAACAGCGGTCACGTCGTCAGCCAAGCTCACGTCCCATCCGGAGGCCGCGAGAGAACCCCCTCTCACGGCGTGAAGACAACGCGCCCGTGATCCGTCCCTCGAACGGCTCGCGCACACGCAACGGTAGCCTCGCCAACTACTCACCCCGGCGCATTAACTCCGCGGCTGAACAGGCGGCGCTTCTGGCAGGAGCAGCTGGCAACGCTTCGCCTTCGCCAAAATAACCGCGCCAAAAAAGGTACGCCGCGTCGTTCAAATTCGTATCCTTTTTTCCCTTTTTCCTCTTTCTCTATCTCTTGCAACAGGGACCGGGAAAGGGGATACCCCCAAAGGGGTCCTTCCCCGAGAAGGAACTAGGCTCCGAGCCTCCATACTGATCAGGGGTTCGAAGGCTGGCCCCCCGAAGGGTTCAACAGCCGCCTCAGATCGCGTGGGCCCGACACCCACTACTGGTCAGAGGTTCGAAGGTCGGCCTCCCGAAAGGTTCCACGGCCGCCTCAGGCTACTCGGGCTCCGCGCCCATTACTGATCAGGGGTTCGAAGGCTGGCCCCCCGAAGGGTTCACAGTCGCCTCAGACACCGAGCGAGGGATGACCAGGGGTACGTTCGATACATAACCAAGGCTCGGGCTGCACTCCCGAGGTACCCTAGGACATTTCCGAGACCAGCGGGAACGATCCTGTAACGGAATCCCATCGGAGGGAGGCAACGAGCCCTCGGACCCCGTCGCCAGGGGACCGGGTCCGGCAGATCACCCGCAGGTACTTTTGGGCGTGCCTCCGGGCCCCTAGCCGACCCCCAACGAACGGGGCACGGACGTCCACTCGGATTACCCGCTTGCAGCTCACCGGAGACACCATGTTCGGTGCCCATCGAGGGTAACATGGCGCTCTCCCCCCCTCCTCCTTGCGGAAAGGCGACGTAGGGGCGTATGTAAAAAAGCCGAGTCTGTCCCTGATCGCCCTCTCGCCCTGCGCGGAGGCTCGGGGGCTGCTCTCGCAAACCCGGCTCCGGCCAAACCGTTGACAGCGTCAACATACCAGCCCGAGAACTTGGGCCCCGACAGTGCACCCGGGCTATGGCCTGTTCGCATGAGGGAACCACCAGACCAGCCGAAGCATTACGCAAGGCATTAAGACCTCGAAGGAGTGAAACCACTCCTCCGAGGCCTCGGGGGCTACACCCGGCGGGTGCGCTCGCGCGCACCCACCGGAACAAAATACAACCGAGAAAGGCTGGTCCCCTTGCAAAAAAGTGCGACGAAAGCCTCCAAGCGAGTGCTAACACTCCCTTCGAGGCTCGGGGGCTACTGTCGGGGACCATAATTAGGGGTACCCTCAAGACGCCTGATTCTCAGCTGGTAACCCCCATCAGCATAAAGCTGCAGAGGCCTGATGGGTTTGATTAAGTCAGGGATCAGTCCATACGAGCGACTCGATCGCGCCTCGCCCGAGCCTAGCCTCGGGCAAGGGCAGCCGACCCTGAGGTGTTTCCGTCTCGCCCGAGGCCCCCTTTTTTACGGCAGACGCATCTCCGGCTCGCCCGAGGCCTTGCCTTTGTTAAGAAGCAACCCTGACTAAATCACCGCGCCGACCGACCGAGTCGCAGGGAAATTTAACGCAAAGAGTGAGACTGACAGGCAGCCAGGCCTTGCCAAAGGCGCCATAGGAAGCTCCGCCCGACCCAGGGCTCGGACTCAGGCTAAGGCCCCGGAAAACGGCGAACTCCGCTCCGCCCGACCCAGGGCTCGGACTCGGGCTAAGACTCCGGAAGACGGCGAACTCCGCTCCGCCCGACCCAGGGCTCGGACTCGGGCTAAGGCCCCGGAAGACGGCGAACTCCGCTCCGCCCGACCCAGGGCTCGGACTCGGGCTAAGGCCCCGGAAGACGGCGAACTCCGCTCCGCCCGACCCAGGGCTCGGACTCGGGCTAAGGCCCTGGAAGACGACGAACCCCGCTTCGCCCGACCCAGGGCTCGGACTCCGCCCTGGTCTCTGCCGAACGACCTCCGCCTCGCCCGACCCAGGAGCTCGGGCTCGGCCTCGGCCATGGAAGACAGACTCGACCTCGGCCTCGGAGGAACCTCCACGTCGCCCGACCTAGGGCACAAGTCCGCCACGTCAACAGGAGGCGCCATCATCACCCTACCCCGAGCCGACTCGGGCCGCAGAGAACAAGACCGACGTCCCATCTGGCTAGCTCCGCCAGATAGGCAATGATGGCGCCCCGCTGGACCCGTGACGACGGCGGCTCTCAGCTCCCTTACGGAAGCGGGGGGACGTCAGCAAGAGCCCAACTATTCCGACAGCTGTCCCTCCACCAGGCTCCGTTACTTTTCCGACAACCACGACACCACACCAGCTGGGTGCCAAGTTCTCTCCGGCTGCCACATTGGCATGTACCCAGGGCGCTAGCTCTCCCCCGCTAGACACGTAGCACTCTGCTGCATCCCCATTGTACACCTGGATCCTCTCCTTGCGCCTATAAAAGGAAGGACCAGGGCCTTCTTAGAGAAGGTTGGCCCCGCGGGAACGAGGGCAGGGGCAGGCGCTCTCTTGGGGCCGCTCGCTCCCCTCACCCGCGTGGACGCTTGTAACCCCCTACTGCAAGCGCACCCGACCTAGGCGCGGGACGAACACGAAGGCCGCGGGATCTCCGCCTCCCTCACGACCCGGCTCCGGCCACCTCGCTCTCCCCCCTTCACGCTCGCCCACGCGCTCGACCCATCTGGGCTGGGGCACGCGGCACACTCACTCGTCGGCTTAGGGACCCCCCGGTCTCGAAACGCCGACAGTAACCGAAGGAGAAAAACAAGGAAGCGGCGTTGACTCGGTTTGTGGCGTTGAATCGGTTTGATGTAACCGAAGGAGAGAAACAAGGAAGATGGTTGCGACGCGCTAGGGTTTGATGTAACCGAAGGAGAAAAACAAGGAAGATGGTTGCGGCGCGCTAGGGTTTGATGTAACCGAAGGAGAAAAACAAGGAAGAAGAAGGATGGTGAGAAAAAAACACAATGCGACCAACAACAAATGACGCGAAAGCACACAAATTCAACAATGCAGATTATTGAAAGAAGGTGCGAGGCTCAAAAGGGTGCTGGTATAAGGTCTAACCTGAATTTTTATGTGGTTTTGTGGACTGTAGGAGAAAAAAACACTCGATAAACTCACCGATCAACCTGGAAATCTGATACCAATTGATGTAGCTGAGGTGCCCGATCTTTCGGCGAGTAGAGATAATTCTGATTTGGCGGAAGATGACCCTTGCGATCCGACTACGACGAGCAAGCCCGAGGTGCCAATGCAATCGTTGAACCAACTCCCTATGGTTACCGACCTTGCTGATGCGAGATCGGCCTGATCACGAAGATCGTTTCCTATGCGCAATCGAAGAACGAACAAGAAAAAGATGTGAGCAATCTAATCTATTACTCGAGGGTGGAGTTCTGAATACACGAAGACAGCGCAGATTTGCGCGTGTTCAAGAGTAGCTAAAGCTAACGTAAAACAAAACTCCAAAAACAAAGGAGGCGCAGCTCCTAGATAAATAGAGAGGGGCGCAGCCCCTAGGGGCGGCCAACCCTAGGTCGTCCACTATGGGCCGCAGTTGGGCTGGTCGTCTATTCTTCTAGGCCCTCATTCTTCAGTAGCATGACAAAGTTAAGATCTCTGGCACGGGCCCGAGTGATTGGCCCAGCTAATGAAGGAAGTGGCGCTTGATGTGGAGGTGTTGCTGGTGTAGTCGTACTCATTGTGATGTCCTCATCACTACTGACTCGGGCTCAAGCCACAAAAGAAAAGACGGGAAGAAGAAGAAAACAAGGCGCATCAAGGAGATCGTCTACTACGACGACAGCGACGAGTCCTCTTCTTCCCAAAAGGACGACGACAACTACAAGAAAAAGAAAACGGTCAATTCAAACTTTTCTTTTGATTATTCTCGTATTCCGCAAAGTACAAATGCTCATTTACTCTCCATTCCACTTGGTAAACCTCCACACTTTGATGGAGAGGACTACGGATTTTGGAGTCACAAAATGCATAGTCACTTGTTCTCTCTCCATCCAAGCATATGGGAGATAGTAGAGAGTGGAATGCAATTTGATAGTACTGATAGTCCCATATTTATCAATGAGCAAATTCACAAAAATGCACAAGCTACTACTGTTCTTCTAGCATCATTGTGCAGGGATGAATACCATAAGGTGAGCGGCTTGGATAACGCCAAGCAGATCTGGGACACCCTCAAGATCTCGCATGAGGGGAACGACGTCACCATGCTCACCAAGATGGAGTTGGTGGAGGGCGAACTTGGGAGATTCACAATGATCAGGGGCGAGGAGCCAACCCAAACGTACAACCGGCTCAAGACCCTCGTCAACAAAATAAGGAGCTATGGAAGCACACGATGGACGGACCACGACGTCGTCCGCCTAATGCTAAGGTCCTTCACTGTCCTTGATCCACATCTTGTAAACAATATTCGTGAAAATCCTAGGTATACCAAGATGTCGCCCGAAGAAATACTTGGAAAGTTCGTAAGCGGGCAGATGATGATCAAGGAGGCAAGATACGTTGATGATACGTTGAATGGTCCAATCCACGAGCCTCAAACCGTTGCTCTCAAAGCAACGAGGAGCAAGGAAGTGCTACCTAGCAAGGTGGCACAAGTTGAGGCGGCGGGGCTCAATGAGGAAGACATGGCCCTCATCATCAAGCGTTTCAAGACGTCGCTAAGGGGTCGCAAGGAGCATCCCAATAAGAACAAGACAAAGGGGAAGCGCTCATGCTTCAAATGTGGTAAGATTGGTCATTTTATCGCTAATTGTCCCGATAATGGTAGTGACCAGGAACAAGAGAAGAAGAGGGAAAAGAAGAAGGCTTACAAGAAGGCTAAGGGTGAGGCACACCTTGGCAAGGAGTGGGACTCGGATTTTCGCTGTCCGACTCCGACAACGAAGGACTCGCCGCCTCGGCCTTCAACAAATCGTCCCTTTTCCCCAACGAGCATCACACTTGCCTCATGGCAAAAGAGAAGAAGGTAAACACTCGAAAGACTACTTATGCTTCTTCTAGTGATGATGAATCTAGCGATGATGAAATAGATTATTCTAGTTTGTTCAAGGGCTTAGAAAGAACTAAGATTGATAGGATTAATGAATTAATCGATGCCTTGAATGATAAGAATAGATTGTTAGAAAAGCAAGAGGATCTTTTGTACGAAGAACATGATAAATTTGTAGAAGCACAAAAATCTCTTGCTTTAGAAGTTAAAAGAAATGAAATGCTTTCTTGTGAACTATCTACTTGCCATGAGACCATTTCTAGTTTAAAAGGTGTTAATGATGATTTAAATGCTAAACTAGAAGTAGCAAATAGATCTAACTCTTGTGTAGAAAATGTTGTGATATGCAATAGGTGTAAAGATTTTAATGTTGATGCTTGTAGTGAACACCTAGTTTCTATTGCAAAGTTAAATGATGAAGTGGCTAGTCTTAATGCTCAACTTAAGACTAGCAAAAATGATTTTGATAAACTAAAATTTGCAAGGGATGCCTACATGGTTGGTTGACACCCCTCAATTAAGGATGGGCTTGGCTTCAAGAGGGAAGCCAAGAACTTGACAAGTCATAAGGCTCCCATCTCCGCCAAGGAGAAAGGGAAGGCCCCTATGGCAAATAGTATTCAAAAGAACCATGCTTTCTTATATCATGATAGGAGATATTGATGTAGCTGAGGTGCCCGATCTTTCGGCGAGTAGAGATAATTCCGATTTGGCGGAAGATGACCCTTGCGATCCGACTACGACGAGCAAGCCCGAGGCGCCAATGCAATCGCTGAACCAACTCCCTGTGGTTACCGACCTTGCTGATGCGAGATCGGCCTAATCACGAAGATCGTTTCCTGTGCGCAATCGAAGAACGAACAAGAAAAAGATGCGAGCAATCTAATCTATTACTCGAGGGTGGAGTTCTGAATACACGAAGACAGCGCAGATTTGCGCGTGTTCGAGAGTAGCTAAAGCTAACGGAAAACAAAACTCGAAAAATAAAGGAGGCGCAGCTCCTGGATAAATAGAGAGGGGGTGCAGCCCCTAGGGGCGGCCAACCCTAGGTCGTCCATTATGGGCCGCAGTTGGGCTGGTCGTCTATTCTTCCAGGCCTTCGTTCTTTAACAGCATGATGTAGTTCAATTCTCTTGCACGGGCCCGAGTCACTGGCCCAGGTGGAAGGGGTGGCACCTGGACTGGGGAAGATGGTGCCTAGGCTGGAGAAGGTGCTGCTGTTGTAGATGTGCTCGTGTTGGTGTTGATGTCCTCATCATCCTCCCCTTCTTGAACTGAAGTCGTCCTCGACGGCAACTCCTCATCTTCTCCCGCATACGGTTTCAAATCTGCAACATTAAAACTAGTGGAAACACCAAACTCCGTAGGCAGGTCAAGGGTATAAGCATTATCATTAATCTTGGTTAGTATCTTAAAAGGACCAGCAGCACGAGGCATCAATTTAGAACGACGCAAAGTAGGAAAACGATCCTTTCTCAAATGCAACCAAACCATATCACCAAGTTCAAAAGTAACTAGTTTCCGGCCTTTACTACCAGTAATCTGATATTTAGCATTAGCAGCAGCAATGTTTTATTGAGTTTGTTCATGGAGATTAATCATTTGTTCAACATGTGCAAGAGCATCTATGTGTGGGGCGTCCGCAGCATCAAGCGAAAACAAAGCAATAGGCGCCCTAGGAATGTAACCATAAACAATTTGAAAAGGGCACATCTTTGTAGAAGAATGTGTTGCATGATTATAAGCAAACTCAACATGAGGCAAGCAATCCTCCCAACGTTTCAAATTTTTGTCTAAAACAGCCCTAAGCATGGTAGACAAAGTTCGATTAACTACCTCAGTTTGACCATCAGGCTGAGGGTGACAAGTGGTGCTAAACAGCAATTTAGTTCCCAATTTATTCCACAGAGATCTCCAAAAATGACTCAGAAACTTAGCATCACGATCCGAGACTATTGTATTGGGAATACCGTGCAAACGAATAATCTCTCTAAAAAACAATTCAGCAACATTGCTAGCATCATCAGTCTTATGACAAGGTATGAAATGAGCCATTTTGGAGAATCGATCAACAACCACAAAAATGCTATCCCTCCCCTTATTAGTTCTAGGCAATCCCAAAACAAAATCCATCGAAATATCAATCCAATGGGAAGTAGGAACAGGCAAAGGCATATACAAACCATGGTTGTTCAACCGTGACTTAGCTTTCTGACAAGTAGTGCAGCGTGCAACAAGGCGCTCAACATCAGCGCGCATCCGAGGCCAAAAGGAGTGGGCAGCCAACACCTCATGTGTCTTGTAGACGCCAAAGTGCCCCATGAGACCGCCTCCATGTGCTTCCTGTAACAACAAAAGACGAACCGAGCTAGCTGGAACACACAACTTGTTAGCGCGAAACAGGAACCCATCCTATATGTGAAATTTGCCCCATGGTTTCCCATTAGTACTGATGTAGCTGAGGTGCCCGATCTTTCGGCGAGTAGAGATAATTCCGATTTGGCGGAAGATGACCCTTGCGATCCGACTACGACGAGCAAGCCCGAGGCGCCAATGCAATCGCTGAACTAACTCCCTGTGGTTACCGACCTTGCTGATGCGAGATCGGCCTGATCACGAAGATCATTTCCTGTGCGCAATCGAAGAACGAACAAGAAAAAGATGCGAGCAATCTAATCTATTACTCGAGGGTGGAGTTCTGAATACACGAAGACAGCGCAGATTTGCGCGTGTTCGAGAGTAGCTAAAGCTAACGTAAAACAAAACTCGAAAAATAAAGGAGGTGCAGCTCCTGGATAAATAGAGAGGGGGCGCAGCCCCTAGGGGCGGCCAACCCTAGGTCGTCCATTATGGGCCACAGTTGGGCTGGTCGTCTATTCTTCCGGGCCTTCGTTCTTTAACAGCATGATGTAGTTCAATTCTCTTGCACGGGCCCGAGTCACTGGGCCAGGTGGAAGGGGTGGCGCCTGGACTGGGGAAGATGGTGCCTGGGCTGGAGAAGGTGCTGCTGGTGTAGGTGTGCTCGTGTTGGTGTTGATGTCCTCATCATCCTCCCCTTCTTGAACTGAAGTCGTCCTCGATAGCAACTCCTCATCTTCTCCCGCATACGGTTTCAAATCTACAACATTAAAACTAGTGGAAACACCAAACTCCGCAGGCAGGTCAAGGATATAAGCATTATCATTAATCTTGGTTAGTATCTTAAAAGGACCAGCAGCACGAGGCATCAATTTAGAACGGCGCAAAGTAGGAAAACGATCCTTTCTCAAATGCAACCAAACCATATCACCAGGTTCAAAAGTAACTAGTTTCCGGCCTTTACTACCAGTAATCTGATATTTAGCATTAGCAGCAGCAATGTTTTGTTGAGTTTGTTCATGGAGATTAATCATTTGTTCAACATGTGCAAGAGCATCTATGTGTGGGGCGTCCGCAGCATCAAGCGAAAACAAAGCAATAGGCGCCCTAGGAATGTAACCATAAACAATTTGAAAAGGGCACATCTTTGTAGAAGAATGTGTTGCATGATTATAAGCAAACTCAACATGAGGCAAGCAATCCTCCCAACGTTTCAAATTTTTGTCTAAAACAGCCCTAAGCATGGTAGACAAAGTTCGATTAACTACCTCAGTTTGACCATCAGTCTGAGGGTGACAAGTGGTGCTAAATAGCAATTTAGTTCCTAATTTATTCCACAGAGATATCCAAAAATGACTGAGAAACTTAGCATCACGATCCGAGACTATTGTATTGGGAATACCGGGCAAACGAATAATCTCTCTAAAAAACAATTCAGCAACATTGCTAGCATCATCAGTCTTATGACAAGGTATGAAATGAGCCATTTTGGAGAATCGATCAACAACCACAAAAATACTATCCCTCCCCTTCTTAGTTCTAGGCAATCCCAAAACAAAATCCATCGAAATATCAATCCAAGGGGAAGTAGGAACAGGCAAAGGCATATACAAACCATGGTTGTTCAACCGTGACTTAGCTTTCTGACAAGTAGTGCAGCGTGCAACAAGGCGCTCAACATCAGCGCGCATCCGAGGCCAAAAGAAGTGGGCAGCCAACACCTCATGTGTCTTGTAGACGCCAAAGTGCCCCATGAGACCACCTCCATGGGCTTCCTGTAACAACAAAAGACGAACTGAGCTAGCTGGAACACACAGCTTATTAGCGCGAAACAGGAACCCATCCTGTATGTGAAATTTGCCCCATGGTTTCCCATTAATACAATGGCTGAAAGCATCTTTAAAATCAGCATCATCAACATATTGATCTTTCACAGTGTGCAAACCAAAGATTTTAAAATCTAACTGTGACAGCATGGTATAGCGACGAGACAAAGCATCAGCAATAACATTGTCCTTCCCGTTCTTGTGTTTAATAATGTAAGGAAAGGACTCAATGAATTCTACCCATTTAGCATGACGACGGTTCAGATTTGTTTGGGTACGAATATGTTTTAAAGCCTCATGATCAGAATGGATTATGAACTCACGATGCCAAAGATAGTGCTGCCATGTATGCAAAGTGCGCACTAAAGCGTAAAGCTCCTTATCATAAGTAGAATATTTCAGACTAGCACCGCTTAATTTTTCACTAAAATAAGCAACTGGTTTTCCTTCTTGTAACAAAACAGCACCTAGCCCAATACCGCTAGCATCGCATTCAAGCTCAAACACTTTATTAAAATCAGGCAATTGCAATAGGGGAGCTTGGGTTAACTTATCTTTCAAAGTGCTGAACGCTTCCTCCTGTGAATCACTCCAAGCAAATGGCACATCTTTCTTTGTAAGCTCATGTAGAGGCGCTGCAATGGAGCTAAAATCACGAACAAATCTGCGGTAGAAACCGGCAAGTCCAAGAAAGCTCCGAATTTGTGTGACCGTCGTCGGTGTAGGCCACTCCTGAATGGCAGCAATCTTGCTGCTATCCACCTCAATGCCCTGTGGAGTAACAACATAACCAAGAAACGAGACACGTCGTGTACAAAAGATGCATTTTTCCATGTTAGCAAATAACTGGGCAGCACGCAATGCATCAAAAACAGCACTTAAATGTTCCAAATGCTCTTTCTTAGATTTGCTGTAAATAAGGATATCATCAAAATAAACAACCACAAACAATCCTATGAAGGGCCTTAGAACTTCATTCATCACTCGCATAAAAGTGCTGGGAGCATTAGTCAATCCAAACGGCATAACCAACCATTCATATAAACCAAATTTCGTTTTAAAAGCCGTTTTCCATTCATCACCCAGTTTCATTCTAATCTGGTGGTAACCACTACGCAAATCAATCTTAGTGAAAATAATGGCACCACTAAGCTCATCTAGCATATCATCAAGGCGTGGTATAGGATACCGATAACGAATAGTGATGTTATTAATAGCACGACAGTCTACACACATACGCCATGACCCATCTTTCTTGGGAACAAGTAACACAGGAACAGAGCAAGGGCTAAGAGACTCACGAATGTATCCCTTGTCAAGCAACGCCTGTACCTGGCGCTGAATCTCCTTCGTCTCATCCGGATTTGTACGGTACGGTGCGCGGTTCGGAAGCTGTGCGCCGGGAATGAGGTCGATCTGGTGCTCAATGCCACGAAGTGGTGGGAGACCCGGTGGTAAGTCTTTGGGAAAGACATCAGTGTACTCCTGCAAAATGTTAGCAACCATAGGGGGAATAGCCAAAGATGGTGCATCATCAAGTGAAATGAGGACACTAGAGCATATAAGTGCATAGAATGGCAAATGAGCACCGTGTAGATCATCAAAATCAGCACGTGTAGCAAGTAAAACAGGAGCCTTCAACTTGATTTCAGAAGGAACAGAGGGCGATGGATCAAGTTGTATAGAAGTTATAGCAGCTCGGGCAAGATCATCTTTAACAATTTGTTCAGGTGTCATTGGATGTATAATTATTTTCTGACCCTTAAAAATGAAAGAATAATGATTCGAACGACCATGATGCAAGCTATCACTATCATATTGCCAAGGTCGACCAAGTAACAAAGAGCATGCTTCCATGGGAATAACATCACAATCAACAAAATCAGAATAAGCACCCATGGAGAAAGGAACGTGCACGGAACGTGTGATTTTTATTTTACCACCATCATTAAGCCATTGAATGTGATATGGGTTTGGATGCTTACGAGTGGGTAACGATAACTTTTCGACCAGCATGGTACTCGCCAAATTGTTGCAACTGCCGCTGTCGATAATGATGCGAATTGATCGCTCCTGCACAACACCCTTTGTATGGAACAGAGTGTGTCGCTGATTCTTCTCGGGCAAAGCGACCTGTGTACTGAGAACACGCTGCACAACAAGACTTTCATACCTATCAGCGTCGCCCAGGTTGACATGTACCTCCGCCTTAGCTGCATGGTCAGTGGCAAGTAGTGCATGTTCAATTTCTTCAAAATCACTAGCGGAAGAGTACTCACCATCGTCACGAATGAGCAAAGTGCGCTTGTTTGGGCAGTCCCGAATCACGTGGCCAAATCCTCTACAGCGATGACACTGAATATCCCGTGTACGACCTGTGGGTGGAGCAGTGCTGGCTGGTTTGGTCGTCTTCTCGCGTGGAGTAGTGGTGGACGTGGATGGCGCAGGGGGAACTGGTGCTGAGGTGGATGTCGAGCTTCGTCCTGCAAAAGGGTTAGAATATGGCTTCGAGCGGCGTCCCTGCACTTCACGTTCAGCTTTGCAAGCATATTCAAATAAAGTAGTCATATCACAATATTCCTTATAATCAAGTATATCTTGGATTTCGCGGTTTAAACCACCACGAAAACGTGCCACAGCAGCGTCGTTGTCTTCCAATATCCCACAACGAATCATACTTTTTTGTAACTCCTGGAAATAGTCCTCAACAGATTGAGAACCTTGCTGAAAACACTGCATTTTATTAAGCAAATCACGAGCATAATACGAAGGCACAAATCGATGTCGCATCGCAGCTTTCAACTGATCCCAAGTGGTTGGAATGGTAGTGGGATGTTTTATTTTAAACTCACGCCACCAAATTTAAGCAAAATCAGTAAATTCACTAATAGCAGCTTTAACCTGAGAATGTGCAGCAATATCATGGCATGAAAATTTTTGTTCAACCTCTAACTCCCAATCAAGATATGCAGCAGGATCATATTTGCCATTAAAAGGTGGAATTTTAAATTTAATCTTAGAAAATAAGTCATTAGGGGGATGACAAACCACACGGCGTGCACGACCACGGCGATCTCCATCTTCCCACTCAGTGTCACCGTCGTAGTCCTGCTCCATCTTTGTGGTCAACGCATCAAGGCGTGCCAGGATGGTGTCGAGTGTGGTGCGAGTCGCCGTTTGAGCAAGGTCAAGCTGGCTGAAACGCTCGGCCGTCGAAGTGACCGTTGAATCAAGCCGTTCATGCATCGTCCTAATGTCATCAGCAAGTCCATCAACTTGTCCCCTTACTTCCAGCAACTGGGCATCCACCGTGTCGTGTGCTCCTGCCATAGTTAGCGCAAACACCAAAACACCAAAAGAAGAAAAAAAACCAACGACAAAAACAGGGGTGTACTGCTCACAAGATGCTCACACTAGTGCTGTTATCAAATTCTTATCCGTTCTTACCAAGCCACAGTGGTGAACTGCAACCAACAGGTGGAACCGGTGAAAGATTGGATGAGCGATTGCCTGGAGAAACAGAAGCCTGCTCGTCGTAGAAATATGTGGAGTTCTGGGTAGGCTGCACTCAAGTCAATGATTAGCACAATCAAACAATAATGCAAAGTTGAATTATAGTGCAGAACACGAAACTATATTGCTGGCCACAAGTGCAAAGGACGGATGGAACTAGCAGAATGGTAGTACTGTAAATATTGTACTAGCGAGGCCACCAGTGGGAATCACAAGTGATTTTGTTTTTCTTTTTTTGTATGATTTTTTTGATATTTTTCTCAGCACAAGAAGCAAGAAAATAGGAGCTAGACGAAGTTTCACCTAAAACAGAGATCAGATGTGGTCTACAGAAAATCAGGAAGTTCTCTGAAAAGCGTGCGAGAACTTTGACAGATTTTTTTCTTTATTTTCCTGAATTTTTTTGATAATTTTGTTCAGAATGGTGTCAACTAGCTCCTGTAAAAATTTAAGATTTTTTGGACACCCGAGCGAAAAGTTATGCCCGGTTTAAGGAAGGTACCTCAAGTTATGTTTTCAAACGACCGGGATGAAACAACCGTATCCTTTCTCCTTCGTTGTTTTTTGTTTCTGTTTTTTTTGACGTTACCGAAGGAGAAAAACAAGGAAACGATGTTGACTCGGTTTGTTATTTTTCTGTTTTTTTCGTAACCGAAGGAGAAAAACAAGGAAACGGCCGTTGACTCGGTTTGTTTTTTCTGTTTTTTTTTACGTAACCGAAGGAGAAAAACAAGGAAACAATGTTGACTTGGTTTGTGGCGTGATCAAAGGGGAGATGGTGGTGGCGCTAGGGTTTGAATGGTGGAAGAACACAATGCAACCAGCAACAAATGACGCGAAAGCACACAAATTCAACAATGCAGATTATTGAAAGAAAGTGCGAGGCTCAAAAGGGTGCTGGGATAAGGTCTAACCTGAATTTTTATGTGGTTTTGTGGACTGTAGAAAAAAACACTCGATAAACTCACCGATCAACCTGGAAATCTGATACCAATTGATGTAGCTGAGGTGCCCGATCTTTCGGCGAGTAGAGATAATTCCGATTTGGCGGAAAATGACCCTTGCGATCCGACTACGACGAGCAAGCCCGAGGCGCCAATGCAATCGCTGAACCAACTCCCTGTAGTTACCGACCTTCCTGATGCGAGATCGGCCTGATCACGAAGATTGTTTCCTGTGCGCAATCGAAGAACGAACAAGAAAAAGATGCGAGCAATCTAATCTATTACTCGAGGGTGGAGTTCTGAATACACGAAGACAGCGCCGATTTGCGCGTGTTCGAGAGTAGCTAAAGCTAACGTAAAACAAAACTCGAAAAATAAAGGAGGCGCAGCTCCTGGATAAATAGAGAGGGGGCGCAGCCCCTAGGGGCGGCCAACCCTAGGTCGTCCATTATGGGCCGCAGTTGGGCTGGTCGTCTATTCTTCCGGGCCTTCGTTCTTTAACAGCATGATGTAGTTCAATTCTCTTGCACGGGCCCGGGTCACTGGCCCAGGTGGAAGGGGTGGCGCCTGGACTGGGGAAGATGGTGCCTGGGCTGGAGAAGGTGCTGCTGGTGTAGATGTGCTCGTGTTGGTGTTGATGTCCTCATCGGATATTCTAGGAATGTTCATCATGATAGAAGTTGCAATGATGTTGTTTCACATGCTTATGATTCAAATGCAATGTTCGCTTCAAGTTCTTCTATTATGCATGATAGAAGTTTGGCTAGGAAAAATGTCATTCATCATGTGCCTAGGAGAAATGCTCATGTACCTAGGAAAACAAGTAATGAACCTTCTACAATTTATCATGCTTTAAATGCTTCCTTTGCTATTTGTAAAAAGGATAAGAAGGTGATTGCTAGGAAATTAGGGGCAAAATGCAAAGGAGATAAAACTTGCATTTGGGTCCCTAAGACTATTGTTACTAACCTTGTAGGACCCAACAAGAGTTGGGTACCTAAGACCCAAGCCTAATTTGCCTTGCAGGTTTATGCATCCGGGGGATCAAGCTGGATTATCGACAGCGGATGCACAAACCACATGACGGGGGAGAAGAAGATGTTCACCTCCTACGTCAAGAACAAGGATTCCCAAGATTCAATCATATTCGGTGATGGGAACCAAGGCAAGGTGAAAGGACTAGGAAAAATTGCTATTTCATCCGAGCACTCTATTTCTAATGTATTCTTAGTTGAGTCGCTTGGATATAACTTGTTGTCTGTGAGTCAACTTTGTAATATGAGATACAATTGCTTATTCACAAACGTAGATGTGTCTGTCTTTAGAAGGAGTGATGGTTCATTAGCTTTTAAGGGTGTATTAGACGACAAATTCTATTTAGTTGATTTTGCAAAAGAGGAGGCCGGTCTAGATGCATGCTTAATTGCTAAGACTAGCATGGGCTGGCTGTGGCATCGCCGTTTAGCACATGTGGGGTTGAAGAACCTTCACAAACTTCTAAAGGGAGAACACGTGATAGGTCTAACAAACGTAACCTTCGAAAAAGATAGACCTTGTGTAGCTTGTCAAGCAGGTAAACAGGTGGGAAGCTCTCATCATACCAAAAATGTGATGACCACATCAAGACTTTTGGAGTTGCTTCATATGGACCTCTTCGGACCCGTCGCCTATCTAAGCATAGGAGGAAGTAAGTATGGTCTTGTTATAGTTGATGATTTTTCCTGCTTCACTTGGGTATTCTTTTTGCAGGATAAATCTGAAACCCAAGGGACCCTCAAGCGCTTCCTAAGGAGAGCTCAAAATGAGTTTGAGCTCAAAGTGAAGAAGATAAGGAGCGACAATGGGTCTGAGTTCAAGAACCTTCAAGTGGAGGAGTACCTTGAGGAGGAAGGAATCAAGCACGAGTTCTCCGCTCCCTACACACCACAGCAAAATGGTGCGGTAGAGAGGAAGAACAGGACGCTCATTGACATGGCAAGGACGATGCTTGGAGAGTTCAAGATGCCCGAGCGGTTTTGGTCGGAAGCCGTGAACACGGCTTGCCACGCCATAAACCGGGTGTACCTTCATCGCCTCCTCAAGAAGACTTCGTATGAGCTTCTAACCGGTAACAAACCCAATGTTTCGTACTTTCGTGTATTTGGGAGCAAATGTTATATTCTAGTAAAGAAAGGTAGAAATTCTAAGTTTGCTCCCAAAGCTGTAGAAGGGTTTTTGTTAGGTTATGACTCAAATACAAAGGCGTATAGGGTCTTCAACCAATCATCAGGTTTGGTTGAAGTCTCTAGCGACGTTGTATTTGATGAGACTAATGGCTCTCCAAGAGAGCAAGTTGTTGATCTTGATGATGTAGATGAAGAAGACGTTCCAACGGCCGCAATACGCACCATGGCGATTGGAGATGTGCGGCCACATGAACAAAAGGAGCAAGAGCAACCTTCTTCCTCAATAATGGTGCATCCCTCAACTCAAGACGATGAACAGGTTCATCAAGAGGAGGCGTGTGATCAAGGGGGAGCACAAGATGATCATGTAATGGAGGAAGAAGCACAACCGGCACCTCCAACTCAAGTTCGAGCGACGATTCAAAGGAATCATCCCGTCGACCAAATTTTGGGTGATATTAGCAAGGGAGTAACTACTCGCTCTAGATTATTTAATTTTTGTGAGCATTACTCTTTTGTCTCTTCTATTGAGCCTTTCAGGGTAGAAGAGGCCTTGCTAGATCCGGACTGGGTGTTGGCCATGCAGGAAGAGCTCAACAACTTCAAGAGAAATGAAGTTTGGACACTGGTGCCTTGTCCCAAGCAAAATGTTGTGGGAACCAAGTGGGTGTTCCGCAACAAACAAGACGAGCACGGGGTGGTGACAAGGAACAAGGCACGACTTGTGGCAAAAGGTTATGCCCAAGTCGCAGGTTTGGACTTTGAGGAGACTTTTGCTCCTGTGGCCAGGCTAGAGTCAATTCGCATATTGTTAGCCTATGCTGCTCACCATTCTTGATGAGGACATCAACACCAACACGAGCACATCTACACCAGCAGCACCTTCTCCAGCCCAGGCACCATCTTCCCCAGTCCAGGCACCACCCCTTCCACTTGGGCCAGTGACTGGGGCCCGTGCAAGAGAATTGAACTACATCATGCTGTTAAAGAACGAAGGCCCGGAAGAATAGACGACCAGCCCAACTACAGCCCATAATGGACGACCTAGGGTTGGCCGCCCCTAGGGGCTGCGCCCCCTCTCTATTTATCCAGGAGCTGCGCCTCCTTTATTTTCCGGGTTTTGTTTTATGTTAGCCTTAGCTACTCTCGAACACGCGCAAATCTGTGCTGTCTTCGTGTATTCAGAACTCCACCCTCGAGTAATAGATTAGATTGCTCGCATCTTTTTCTTGTTCGTTCTTCGATTGCACACAGGAAATGATCTTCGTGATCAGGCCGATCTCGCATCAGCAAGGTCGGTAACCACAGGGAGTTGGTTTAGTGATTGCATTGGCGCCTCGGGCTTGCTCGTCGTAGTCGGATCGCAAGGGTCATCTTTCGCCAAATCGGAATTATCTCCTCTCGCCGAAAGATCGGGCACCTCAGCTACATCAATTGGTATCAGATTTCCAGGTTGATCGGTGAGTTTATCGAGTGTTTTTTTCCTACAGTCCACAAAACCACATAAAAATTCAGGTTAGACCTTATCCCAGCACCCTTTTGAGCCTCGCACTTTCTTTCAATAATCTGCATTGTTGAATTTGTGTGCTTTCGCGTCATTTGTTGCTGGTTGCATTGTGTTCTTCCACCATTCAAACCCTAGCGCCGCCACCATCTCCCGTTTGATCACGCCACAAACCGAGTCAACATCATTTCCTTGTTTTTCTCCTTCGGTTACGTCAAAAAAAAAATAGAAAAAACAAACCGAGTCAACATCGTTTCCTTGTTTTTCTCCTTCGGTTACGAAAAAAACAGAAAAAAAAACAAACCGAGTCAACGACCACTTCCTTTATTTTCTCCTTTGGTTACGTAAAAAAACAGAAACAAAAAAAAGAAAACGAAGGAGAAAGGATACGGTTGTTTCATTCCGGTCGTTTTAAAACATAACTTGAGGTACCTTCCGTAAACCGAGCATAACTTTTCGCTCGGGTGTCCAAAAAATCTGAAATTTTTACAGGAGCTAGTTGACACCATTCTGAGGCCGGCCAAACTGACCTATGGTCTGTTTGGGTTTCGACAAAATTGTCAAAAAAATTCAGGAAAATAAAGAAAAAAATTCGTCAAAGTTCTCGCATGCTTTTCAGAGAACTTCCTGATTTTCTATAGACCACATCTGATCTCTGTTTTAGGTGAAACTTGGTGTAGCTCCTATTTTGTTGCTTCTTGTGCTGAGAAAAATATCAAAAAAAAATCATACAAAAGTGAAAACCAAAATCACTTGTGATTCCTACTAGTGGCCTCGCTAGTACAATATTTACGGTACTGCCATTCTGCTAGTTCCATCCGTCCTTTTGCACTTGTGGCCAACAATATAGTTTCGTGTGTTGCACTATAATTCAACTTTGCATTATTGTTTGATTGTGCTAATCATTGACTTGAGTGCAGCCTACCCAGAACTCCACATATTTCTACGACGAGCAGGCTTCTGTTTCTCCAGGCAATCGCTCATCCAATCTTTCACCGGTTCCACCTGTTGGTTGCAGTTCACCACTGTGCTTGGTAAGAACGGATAAGAATTTGATAACAGCACTAGTGTGAGCGCCTTGTGAGCAGTACACCCCTGTTTTTGTCGTTGGTTTTTTTTCTTCTTTTGGTGTTTTGGTGTTTGCACTAACTATGGCAGGAGCACACGACACGGTGGATGCCCAGTTGCTGGAAGTAAGGGAACAAGTTGATGGACTTGCTGCTGACATTAGGACGATACATGAACGGCTTGATTCAACGGTCACTTCGACGACCGAGCGTTTCAACCAGCTTGACCTTGCTCAAACGGCGACTCGCGCCACACTCGACACCATCCTGGCACGCCTTGATGCGTTGACCACAAAGATGGAGCAGGACTACGGCGGTGACACTGAGTGGGACGATGGAGATCGCCGTGGTCGTGCACGCCGTGTGGTTCGTCATCCCCCTAATGACTTATTTTCTAAGATTAAATTTAAAATTCCACCTTTTAATGGCAAATATGATCCTGCTGCATATCTTGATTGGGAGTTAGAGGTTCAACAAAAATTTTCATGCCATGATATTGCTGCACATTCTCAGGTTAAAGCTGCTATTAGTGAATTTACTGATTTTGCTTTAATTTGGTGGCGTGAGTTTAAAATAAAACATCCCACTACCATTCCAACCACTTGGGATCAGTTGAAAGCTGTGATGCGACATCGATTTGTGCCTTCGTATTATGCTCGTGATTTGCTTAATAAAATGCAGTGTTTTCAGCAAGGTTCTCAATCTGTTGAGAACTATTTCCAGGAGTTACAAAAAGGTATGATTCGTTGTGGGATATTGGAGGACAACGACGCTGCTATGGCACGTTTTTGTGGTGGTTAAAACCGCGAAATCCAAGATATACTTGATTATAAGGAATATTATGATATGACTACTTTATTTGAATATGCTTGCAAAGCTGAACGTGAAGTGCAGGGACGCCGCTCGAAGCCATATTCTAACCCTTTTGCAGGACGAAGCTCGACATCCACCTCAGCACCAGTTCCCCCTGCGCCATCCATGTCCACCACTACTCCACGCGAGAAGACGACCAAACCAGCCAGCACTGCCCCACCCACAGGTCGTACACGGGATATTCAGTGTCATCGCTGTAGAGGATTTGGCCATGTGATTCGGGACTGCCCAAACAAGCGCACTTTGCTCATTCGTGACGATGGTGAGTACTCTTCCGCCAGTGATTCTGAAGAAATTGAACATGCACTACTTGCCACTGACCATGCAGCTAAGGCGGAGGTACATGTCAACCCGGGCGACGCTGATAGGTATGAAAGTCTTGTTGTGCAGCGTGTTCTCAGTACACAGGTCGCTTTGCCTGAGAAGAATCAGCGACACACTCTGTTCCATACAAAGGGTGTTGTGCAGGAGCGGTCAATTCGCATCATTATCGACAGCGGCAGTTGCAACAATTTGGCGAGTACCATGCTGGTCGAAAAGTTATCGTTACCCACTCGTAAGCATCCAAACCCATATCACATTCAATGGCTTAATGATGGTGGTAAAATAAAAATCACACGTTCCGTGCGCGTTCCTTTCTCCATGGGTGCTTATTCTGATTTTGTTGATTGTGATGTTATTCCCATGGAAGCATGCTCTTTGTTACTTGGTCGACCTTGGCAATATGATACTGATAGCTTGCATCATGGTCGTTCGAATCATTATTCTTTCATTTTTAAGGGTCAGAAAATAATTATACATCCAATGACACCTGAACAAATTGTTAAATATGATCTTGCCCGAGCTGCTATAACTGCTAAACAACTTGATCCATCGCCCTCTGTTCCTTCTGAAATCAAGTTGAAGGCTCCTGTTTTACTTGCTACACGTGCTGATTTTGATGATCTACACGGTGCTCATTTGCCATGCTATGCACTTATATGCTCTAGTGTCCTCATTTCACTTGATGATGCACCATCTTTGGCTATTCCCCCTATGGTTGCTAACCTTTTGCAAGAGTACGCTGATGTTTTCCCAAAGACTTACCACCGGGTCTCCCACCACTTCGTGGCATTGAGCACCAGATCGACCTCATTCCCGACGGACAGCATCCGAACAGCGCACCGTACCGTACAAATCCGGATGAGACGAAGGAGATTCAGCGCCAGGTACAGGCGTTGCTTGACAAGGGATACATTCGTGAGTCTCTTAGCCCTTGCTCTGTTCCTGTGTTACTTGTTCCCAAGAAAGATGGGTCATGGCGTATGTGTGTAGACTGTCGTGCTATTAATAACATCACTATTCGTTATCGATATCCTATACCACGCCTTGATGATATGCTAGATGAGCTTAGTGGTGCCATTATTTTCACTAAGATTGATTTGCGTAGTGGTTACCACCAGATTAGAATGAAACTGGGTGATGAATGGAAAACGACTTTTAAAACGAAATTTGGTTTATATGAATGGTTGGTTATGCCGTTTGGATTGACTAATGCTCCCAGCACTTTTATGCGAGTGATGAATGAAGTTCTAAGGCCCTTCATAGGATTGTTTGTGGTTGTTTATTTTGATGATATCCTTATTTACAACAAATCTAAGAAAGAGCATTTGGAACATTTAAGTGCTGTTTTTGATGCATTGCGTGCTGCCCAGTTATTTGCTAACATGGAAAAATGCATCTTTTGTACACGACGTGTCTCGTTTCTTGGTTATGTTGTTACTCCACAGGGCATTGAGGTGGATAGCAGCAAGATTGCTGCCATTCGGGAGTGGCCTACACCGACGACAGTCACACAAATTCGGAGCTTTCTTGGACTTGCCGGTTTCTACCGTAGATTTGTTCGTGATTTTAGCTCCATTGCAGCGCCTCTACATGAGCTTACAAAGAAAGATGTGCCATTTGCTTGGAGTGATTCGCAAGAGGAAGCGTTCAGCACTTTGAAAGATAAGTTAACCCAAGCTCCCCTATTGCAATTGCCTGATTTAATAAAGTGTTTGAGCTTGAATGCGATGCTAGCGGTATTGGGCTAGGTGCTGTTTTGTTACAAGAAGGAAAACCAGTTGCTTATTTTAGTGAAAAATTAAGCGGTGCTAGTCTGAAATATTCTACTTATGATAAGGAGCTTTACGCTTTAGTGCGCACTTTGCATACATGGCAGCACTATCTTTGGCATCGTGAGTTCATAATCCATTCTGATCATGAGGCTTTAAAACATATTCGTACCCAAACAAATCTGAACCGTCGTCATGCTAAATGGGTAGAATTCATTGAGTCATTTCCTTACATTATTAAACACAAGAACAGGAAGGACAATGTTATTGCTGATGCTTTGTCTCGTCGCTATACCATGCTGTCGCAGTTAGATTTTAAAATCTTTGGTTTGCACACTTTGAAAGATCAATATGTTGATGATGCTAATTTTAAAGATGCTTTCGGCCATTGTATTAATGGGAAACCATGGGGCAAATTTCACATACAGGATGGGTTCCTGTTTCGCGCTAACAAGCTGTGTGTTCCAGCTAGCTCGGTTCGTCTTTTGTTGTTACAGGAAGCACATGGAGGTGGTCTCATGGGGCACTTTGGCGTCTACAAGACACATGAGGTGTTGGCTGCCCACTTCTTTTGGCCTCGGATGCGCGCTGATGTTGAGCGCCTTGTTGCACGCTGCACTACTTGTCAGAAAGCTAAGTCACGGTGGAACAACCATGGTTTGTATATGCCTTTGCCTGTTCCTACTTCCCCTTGGATTGATATTTCGATGGATTTTGTTTTGGGATTGCCAAGAACTAAGAAAGGGAGGGATAGCATTTTTGTGGTTGTTGATCGATTCTCCAAAATGGCTCATTTCATACCTTGTCATAAGACTGATGATGCTAGCAATGTTGCTGAATTGTTTTTTAGAGAGATTATTCGTTTGCATGGTATTCCCAATACAATAGTCTCGGATCGTGATGCTAAGTTTCTGAGTCATTTTTGGAGATCTCTGTGGAATAAATTGGGAACTAAATTGCTGTTTAGCACCACTTGTCACCCTCAGACTGATGGTCAAACTGAGGTAGTTAATCGAACTTTGTCTACCATGCTTAGGGCTGTTTTAGACAAAAATTTGAAACGTTGGGAATATTGCTTGCCTCATGTTGAGTTTGCTTATAATCATGCAACACATTCTTCTACAAAGATGTGCCCTTTTCAAATTGTTTATGGTTACATTCCTAGGGCGCCTATTGCTTTGTTTTTGCTTGATGCTGCGGACGCCCCACACATAGATGCTCTTGCACATGTTGAACAAAAGATTAATCTCCATGAACAAACTCAACAAAACATTGCTGCTGCTAATGCTAAATATCATATTAATGGTAGTAAAGGCTGGAAACTAGTTACTTTTGAACCTGGTGATATGGTTTGGTTGCATTTGAGAAAGGATCGTTTTCCTACTTTGCGCCGTTCTAAATTGATGCCTCGTGCTGCTGGTCCTTTTAAGATACTAACCAAGATTAATGATAATGCTTATATCCTTGACCTGCCTGCGGAGTTTGGTGTTTCCACTAGTTTTAATGTTGCAGATTTGAAACCGTATGCGGGAGAAGATGAGGAGTTGCCGTCGAGGACGACTTCAGTTCAAGAAGGGGAGGATGATGAGGACATCAACACCAACACGAGCACATCTACACCAGCAGCACCTTCTCCAGCCCAGGCACCATCTTCCCCAGTCTAGGCGCCACCCCTTCCACCTGGGCCAATGACTCGGGCCCGTGCAAGAGAATTGAGCTACATCATGCTGTTAAAGAACGAAGGCCCGGAAGAATAGACGACCAGCCCAACTACGACCCATAATGGATGACCTAGGGTTGGCCGCTGTTGGGGCGAAGGCGAAGACGCCACCCTTCGCTCGAGGCCTTCGCCGAGGTCGTTGGCCCAATGGAGACAAGACAACGGGCAGGGACACCCTTTGCTCCACACGACATCGGACGAAGACCTGTGACGGGGTCATCTCTCCGTGCGGCCTCGTCCAGCAGGGAGGCCCACGTGTGATCCGGCCCATTGTAACAGGCCCTGCGTGGCCGCTGTGTGTTACGGACCTAATTTGTAAAGGTGCCTCTATAATTACAGTCTGTAACCCCACTTTATGGGAATATTCTGGGGATAACCTAGGTGTCTGAGGGCACATGCGTCCTTAACACGAGACGCTGGGCACTCAGATACCTATAAATACCCCCGCACAATGCCCTTGAGGGGCTAGATTAACAGAGCTTTTGCCATTTTGCGTGAGAACCCTGTTAACGTCACTGTTCACCCTTGTTGGATCCCCTTGTAACTGAGAGCAAGTTCCAACATTTGGCGCCCACCGTTCGTGCTACCAAAAACCACCCGCGATGGCACCCAAGAAAGCTAACTCGAAGGCTGACGAGGCTGCGAAGGCAGCGCTACTTGCCACAAGAAAGGGCAAGGCCCTTGCCCTCACCCAGTCCACCCACCAAGAGGCCACTGAAGACGACGTTCTCCACACCTGCGAAGATGACACTCTCCGCACCTGCGGCCCTGAAGGACAATCGCAGCCTCCCCCAGGCTTCGCCCCACCGGAGGGCGCGGACCTCGCCGAGGACGGTGAAGTCCTCGGCGTCTCAGCGGAAGAACAGCTACAGCTGTGCGCCCTGCGCCTCAAGAACCGCAATCTACAGAGGCAGAAGGAGATACTGGAGGCCAAGCGCCAGCGCGTGTCCGCACTAGCCAAGGTGCGGCAAATGATACGCGACGAAGAGCAGAAGGCCCAGGACCTCGAGCGGGAGATCGCGCTGATGCAGCGCGAAGGCCACCTCGGCCTGCAGCACGGGCCACCCCTCCAACAGCGCGCACAACTGGAAGACACGCGCGAAGGCCACCTCGGCCTGCACCATGGGCCAGCTCTGCAACAGCACGCACAACCGGAAGACCCGCGTTTCCCCCAGCGCGACCACACCTTCCCGCACGCCGCGCCATTCCAAGGGGTCAACTACCTCGACGAGCGAAGTCCCCTGGCGCCACACCTGCAAGTGACACCCTGGCCTGCCAACTTCCGGGCAGGGACCTATCCCAAGTACAACGGCAGCACCGACCCAGCACAATACATAATGAGTTATCAGGTCGCCGTTGCATCTTCCGGAGGGGACGACGCCATAATGGCCAAGTCTTTCATCATCGCCCTCGAAGGCCCAGCTCTCACCTGGTTCACCAGATTGCCTCCGCTGTCCATTGATTCCTAGAGAAGCCTCCGGGACAAGTTCCTGCTCAACTTCCAAGGGTACCGCCCAGACACCGACGCCTTGGCCGAACTCTCGCTCTGCAAGCAGCTAGAAAAGGAGACCCTGCGGGAGTATTACCGCAAATTTCTAACACTCAAGTCACAGCTGCCCTGAGTCGATGACCAGATCGCCATCCACTACGCCATCAGTGGCCTTCGCGCCGGCGTCCTCTATAGCCACTGCATCAGAGATCCGCCCAAGAACCTCCAGGAATTATATCAGTTATTTGAAAAATACGCCAAATCCGAAGAGCTCCACCAGCGCAAGGTCGAGTCTCAAAGGAAGCCCAAAGATGCTCCACAGTCCAGCCGCACGTGGACGAGGACTCCGCAGCAAGACTCCGGTCGAGACGGCCACAGTCAACAGCAAGTGCACAACATCGCCAACCAGCACCCCGCTGCTGACGCCCCTCGCCGCTTGGAATATCCCCCCCAGAGCCACGGAAACGGAACTCGTGGTAGGGGTCGGGGGCGTGCGCAGCCGCCGCGCCGATTCTACTGTCTCTTCCATGGCGAAGACTGTGCCCACCAAACCAAAGACTGCCCAGAAACGAAGGCCACCAAAGACAGGATGGCACGGGCGCAGCCAGCCGACAACACCAGAGTTGTCGCGCACACTTATCAGCAACCCCCTCCACCCCTACATCCATGCCCCCGCCCCGCATCCACCGCACCACGCATACCAACATCACCAGGAAGTACAAATCGTACCTCCTCCACCGCCACCTCCACACCAGCAACATCAGAACATCCCCCACCCACACGCCCCAAAACAAGAAGACTTCGCCGATCAGCCGTATCGCGGAGTCATCCATATGATCACTGGGGTGTCCAGCACCGACTTCGACACAAAGCGGTAGAAGCGGGACCACTACCGCAGCATCAACCACGTCGCCATCACCGGCCCAGTCGTGCAGACGAAGTGGTCCCACGTACCGCTAACCTTCGACGCACGAGACGTCGACCTGCACAGCGCCCCCCACATCGACGCCATGGTTATCAACTGCAGCGTGGCAGGCGGGGATCTGCACAAAGTCCTAGTCGACAATGGCAGTCAGGCAGACATCATTTTCCTCCATGCCTTCGACCGCATGGGCATAAGCCACAACCTGCTCAAGCCTTCAGACAACCCGTTGTATGGCTTCGGTGGCAAGGGCACTTTTCCAGTCAGCAAAATAGAGCTGCCTCTCTCCTTCGGTGTAGCACCCAATGCCCGAAGTGAGCAAGTGACTTTTGATATTGTGGATATGGTACATCCGTACAACGCCATCATGGGCCGGGGCTCCATCAACAAGTTTAAGGCAGCTATTCACGGACTGTACCTGTGCATGAAGATACCAGGTCCGTTAGGCGCCATTGCGGTCTACGGCAATCAACAGATCGCGCGCAACATAGAGCGGGACTTCGTCCCCGGACAAAGAAACGTGCACTGCCTCATGGCCCAGCGCGAGGTCCCTGCGTCCGTCAGCCCAACCGATAGGGAGCACGACAAGGCACAGCTGCAGAGCAACGACGGGACAAAGACTGTCCCCCTCGACCAGGCCACGCCCAAGCAGACAGTCACTATCAGCGAAGACCTCACTTTGCATGAAGAGGAGAAACTCCTCTGCTGCCTGTCCAAGAACAAAGATGTCTTCGCCTGGTCAGCCCTCGACCTGGTCGGGGTCAGCCGATCCATAATTGAGCACAGCTTGGGAATTGACCCTTCGGTGAGACCAAAAAAACAGCGGCTTCGCAAGATGTCCGACGAGAAGGCAGAGGCCACTAAGGCAGAGGTGCACCGACTCCTGGAAGCCAAATTCATCGAGCCGGTGGCTTACCCCACGTGGCTCTCCAACGTCGTGATGGTGCAGAAAAAGAGAGGGAAATGGCAAATGTGCATCGTCTTCACAAGTCTCAATAAGGCCTGCCCAAAGGACAACTTCCCGTTGTCGCGGATCGACAAAATAGTCGATAGCGCGGCCGGATGCGAAGTCATGTCACTCCTCGACTGCTTCTCCGGGTACCACCAGATATACATGAAGGAGGAAGACAAGGCTAGCACCAGCTTTATAACACCCTTCGGCACATATTGCTTCATCAGAATGCCGGAGGGACTCAAGAACGCCGGGTCCACCTTCTCCAGGCTTACCAAAACAGTGCTCGAAGGGCAAGTTGGCAGAAATATATTCACATATGTGGACGACATCGTCGTCGCCAGCAAGAGCAAGGAGGACCATCTCGCCGACCTCGCCGAGACATTCGCGAACATGCGAGACGCACGACTCCGCCTAAACCCAGAAAAGTGCGTCTTCGGTGTTCGCCAAGGCAAAATATTGGGCTACCTGGTATCACACCGCGGCATCGAGGCCAACCCAACCAAAATTCAGGCCATCATAAACATGACGCCTCCACAGTCCGCCAGAGACGTCCAGCGCCTGACGGGCAGATTGGCCGCCCTCAACAGATTCATCTCCAGATCTGCTGAGCGAAGTCTTCCTTTCCTCAAAACTCTCTGTGGCGCACAAGACTTCGCTTGGGGACCAGAGCAGGCAGCGGCCTTCGCCTCTTTAAAACAGTACCTGTCGGAGTTGGCAGTCCTTACCAGCCCCGACTCTTCGCTACCTCTATTGCTCTATGTTGCGGCTTCGCCGCATGCGGTCAGCGCGGCACTGGTGCAGGAGCAGTCAGTTGAGGGCGTGATCAGGCAGTGCCCAGTTTATTACGTCTCCGAAGTCCTGACACCGTCCAAATGTAACATGACAGAACTGGAGAAGATTGCCTACACAGTTGTTATGTCTTCGCGCAAATTGCGCCATTATTTCGAAGCATTCAAGGTCCGAGTCACCTCAGACAGGGGACTCGGCGAATTGTTCAGAAACCCGGAAGCATCGGTGAGGATTGCCAAGTGGGCGGCCGAACTCTCCGGCTACCACATCAATTTCGAACCCAGGACAGCCATCAAGTCACAAGTCCTGGCAGACTTCATCGTCGACTGGACTGGGCCAATAACACAGGCGGACCCGTCCGCAGAGAAAGTTTGGACGATCCACTGCGACGGCGCATGGTGCCATGCGGGGGCAGGCGCCGCCACAGTCATCACCTCACCTGTCGGGGTCAAGCACAGATATGCAGCGCGCCTTAGCTTCGCTCTGGAATCTGACAGATGCACAAATAACATAGCAGAATACGAAGCAGTCATCCTCGGCCTCCGCAAGTTGAGGGCCCTTGGGGTCACCACCTGCATCATCAGAACAGACTCCAAGGTAGTTGCCGGCCAGGTCGAGAAAGACTACGCAGCAAAGGACCCCGCACTCATGTAATACCTCGCGGCCATCCGAAGTCTCGAGAGACAATTCAAGGGATTCACCTTGCAGCATGTAGACCGGGCCAAGAATGAAGAGGTCGACGCATTGGCCAAGGCTGCCGCCAGAGGCGAGTCCCTGCCCTCCGACGTGTTCTACCATGTCATCGGCACACCAGACGTCCGGAGCCCCGAAGGGCTCCAAATAACCAATGACAGCGAGGGCCACCGCATAGTCAACCTTATCATGACCGAAGACTGGCGGGCACCAATAACTCTATTCCTACAGGGGTACTATCACCCAACCGACATCAACGAGGCCAAGCGCCTCAAACATCGAAGCCGGGACTTCACACTGATTGAGGGCCAACTCTACAAGAAGGGGGTCAGTCAGCCAATGTTTAAATGCATCACCGAAACCGAAGGTGTCCAGATCCTACGCGAAGTCCACAGTGGTACCTGCGGCTCCCACGCAGGGCCAAGGGCCCTAGCTGCTAAGGTGATCCGCCTAAGGTTTCTACTGGCCCGCAATGATCTGTGCCGCAAATCGGGTCACATGGTCCTGCGAAGCCTGCTAGAAGTTTTCTCCTCGTTCAGGCAGCCCTTCGCAATTTACAAAGTTGATCGCCCACACATGGCCTCTCCAGCGCTGGGGCCTGGACATAGTCGGGCCCCTGCCCACGGCTCAGGGGAACCTTAAGTTCGCCTTCGTCGCTGTCG
The DNA here is from genome assembly GCA_029449295.1 of Zea luxurians. Taxonomy (NCBI): domain Eukaryota; kingdom Viridiplantae; phylum Streptophyta; class Magnoliopsida; order Poales; family Poaceae; genus Zea; species Zea luxurians. Next base: position 801,108 of record JAOPSE010000005.1, on the reverse strand, counting down.
AATACTTCACCAAATGGATCGAGGCAAGGGCTGTCTCCACAATAACATCAAAGACTGCCCAAAAATTCTTTTGGCAAAACATTGTTTGCCGCTTTGGAGTATCGTCCGAACTAACAGTTGACAACGGCAAGCAGTTTGACAGCCAAGACTTCAAGGATTTTTGCTTCTCCATCGGCACCAAGCTTGCCTTCGCCTCAGTCTATCACCCGCAGTCCAACGGAGTTGTGGAACGCGCCAATGGAAAAAATTTTACAGCCGTCAAAAAGATGCTTCTCGACGAAAAAAGGGTAAGTGGGCCGATTTGCTACCTGAGGCGGTCTGGGCGCTAAACACGACTGAGTGCAGGGCGACCGGGTTCACCCCTTTCCGCCTTCTATATGGATCGGAGGCCATGACCCCACAAGAAATAAAACATGGCTCCCCGCGAACAGTTCTGTCAGCCGTCCCCGACGTGGACGAGCCCACTTCGAAGGATCTCATCGATGGAGACCGAGTCTTCGCTCTACAGGCCCTGAACAAATACCAAGCCCAGACAAAAGCATGGCGCGACCACGCAGTCATCCTAAGAGAATTCAGTGAAGGGGACCTCGTACTCGTCCGTACAGCTCGGACAGAGTCCAGGGGCAAGTTGGAGCCCAGGTGGGAGGGCCCTTTCATTGTCAAGACGAAGGCTTCCCCCAGCGCTTACAGGCTCACAACGCCAAATGGCGAAGACCTGGAGCACTCCTGGAACATTGACAATCTCCGCAAATTTTTTGTTTGACTCATCAAGGCCGGTTCACCCTTGTACTTCGCAAATACAATTTTATTCTGGCCCACACTCTTTTCCTCCCGAGGGGTGAGGTTTTTAACGAGGCAGAGCCATGTAATATACAAGTGAAAAATCCCCCGCAAAAACATGCGTCGAAAAAAGACCGCGACGACGGTCTTCGACATTCGACCAATACAAAGTCACCGCGAGGCTCAGCGCTGGCCACCCTCGCGTGTGACAACTCTGTGCAGAAGTCGCCTAAGGGTGCAGCCGGACTAGCACAATAAGTGCGAAAAATCGAAGTCTACCGCGAAGACTCACCGTGCAGAAGTCGCCTAAGGGTGCAGCCGGACTAGCACAATAAGTGCGAAAAATCAAAGTCTAACGCGAAGACTTACCGTGCAGAAGTCGCCTAAGGGTGCAGCCGGACTAGCACAATAAGTGCGAAAAATCGAAGTCTAACGCGAAGACTTACCGTGCAGAAGTCGCCTAAGGGTGCAGCCGGACTAGCATAATAAGTGCGAAAAATCGAAGTCTAACGCGAAGACTTACCATGCAGAAGTCGCCTAAGGGTGCAGCCGGACTAGCACAATAAGTGCGAAAAATCGAAGTCTACCGCGAAGACTCACCATGCAGAAGTCGCCTAAGGGTGCAGCCGGACTAGCACAACAAGTGCGAAAAACCGAAGTCTACCGCGAAGACTATCCGTGCAGAAGTCGCCTACGGGCGCAGCCGGGCTAGCGCACTGAGTGCGAAGAATCGAAGTCCTTCGCGAAGACTATCCGTGCAACAGTCCGCGCAAAGACCGACCACATGCGCACCAGTCTAGCATAACAAATACACCTGACCAAGTACGTAACGCCTTCGCGAGCATAGCCGAATGTGCGAGGGCACACAACTTCCTCATACAAGACATTACACATGTACAAGCGAGGGCATCACACTCTACATCAGTTCAACCTTCGGAATAATTCCCATCTCCCTATAGTTAAATAACATTATCCTAAGCTCCTCACCCGCAAAAAGACTTCGCAATTCCCCCTCACCTGCACTCACGGCGGCCGGCAAGGTCAACAGTTCCTGCCGGCCAGCCCTGCTCACACGAAGCCGACCGCCGTCCGCCCCACTCACTCTACGCTTCGCAACCGCCCTTCGCCGCCTACGCCCAGTACTCGGACCAGGCACAGCTTCAGCATCCGCAGCGTGCGGCGAAGCCTCCGCCGCTGCCACATCCAAGGCCGCAAAGTAGTCCAAGTCCTCATCCGACGACTCCTCAGTCCACTCAACCGAGCTCCCAGAGTCATCAAAATCAGAAAACTTAGATGCAGACCATCCGATTTATTACCATCACCCACCGTCGAAGCCACCAAAAAATTAGTAGTGGCGGTTGCGTGCACAGGCCCAAAATCTTGAACCTGCGCAGCAACCAAAATTCAGCAACATATCCAAAATTCCCTAACTACCCACACCCACTACGCCACCTGCGAAGACCCAGCCGTCGCGGGAGCCTCCGCCGCCACCGTCACAGGATCCTCAGCCATCGGCGCAGCGGCTGCGGGGGCATCAGGAGCGCCTTCGGCGGTCTCCAGGGGCGGGCCTCCGCCGGCCGCAGCAGCTGCGGGGGCATCAGGAGCGCCTTCGGCGGTATCCGGGGGTGGCTCCAGGGCGGCCTCGGACACAGCCTCCGCCGGGTTCGACTCCGGGTCAGGCAGCGCGCTGTTCAAAGCCCCAAAGTCATCCACCCTCTCGCCACGCGCCGCTTGAGACACAGCACACAAATTCAGCAAACCCATACATAGCCTACATCCAACAAACATTAAACAAAAGCTAAATGTTACCTGACCCCTCGCCGTCTCGGCCCGCTCCCTGACCACCTCTCGACCATGTGGGCCCCACATCCGGTCGTAGATGACTCCGGCGAATTCCTTCACTATAGGGTCCTCAACCTTGAAGATGTCACGCTCGAAATCCTCATCAGCTTGGTCGAAGACCTCATAGTGCCGGCACCCTTCGCGAGAGAGCGCGTTCATCGCCCCCTCGCAGGTGACCAGGGAGGCATAAGACATGAACCCCTCCACGATAGTGGGGAGCGCCTGCAACTCCTCCTGTACCCACTCCAGGCAGCGAAGTCCGGGCTCTCGGTCCGGCACTTCGAAGTCAGCGGTCCGCGCGCCCAGCTCATGGTATGGATCCATGAGCTGTTTGCGTGTCCGCTCAGCCTCCGTGCGCGTCGCGGCCTCGGCCCTCTCCACACGGCTCTGCAGGGTGCTGAGCCGCTCCTCCAACTGCTCGGCGCGCTCCCTGGCAAGACTGCCCTCCACCCGCACCAAATTGGCCTCCGCCAGTGCAGCCTGCGTCTTGGCGAGGGCCTCATTGGCCTCCCTCCTCTCCTCCGCCAGTTGGCGCCGGAGGTCAGTCTTCTCCCCCTCCAGCGCGGCCACCTTGTCCGCCAGCTTGCGGCACTTACTGTCGGCGGCTGATTTTTCCCGGACAGTGTCGGCATGTTGCGTCCGAAGTCTCTCGACTTCGGCAGACACAACTGCCGTGAGGGCCCCAGATGTCGCGCGGTCTGCGAAGTCAGCCGCCTGCAAAACACACGTAAGACCACAGCCTCAACGAAGCCAATAAAAAAACCGAACCGAAGTCTAGCTCAATGTACCTGACTTAGTGCCTCCTTCATCTCTTTCAGCTGGCGGTACACAGCGCCCGCCTCGTCCCTGACAGCAGCAAGTGCCGGCATCTCGCCGCCAGCACTAAGAGCACCACCCTTCGCCTTTGGCACTACGGCAGCCGCCGTGGTCGCCGCGGTAGGTGGAACAACGACAAGTTGGCCTTCGTCCGACCCTGCGACGTATCAACAAATTAAAATAAAAAAAACGATGAGCCAGCGACTTACCAACAAGATAGTCTTCCACACTAATGTCGGTGGCGAAGTCGGCGACGCGCTTGCCCAGCGGCGGCAACCCCCGGGCCGCCTTCACGGCCTCCGGCACCCTGCCGGACGCCGGTGCAGCCTTCGCAGACTTGGAACCACCGGCGGCAGCCGCAGCCTCCGGCGCCCTGCTGGATGCAGGGACGGCCGACTTCGCCGCTAGCGGCGGCTGGCCTCCGCCGGGGGCAGTAGCCTTCGCAGCCCCCCGCTGCCTCTTCGGCCTGGCTTCATGAAGCCTGACGACTGTCTGGCGCTTCTGTGCAGCTCCCTGGCGATCCTTGTCCATCACTGCCGACACAACAGCAGCAATATTCCGCCCGTAAGGAAACACTTTCCACTCACGAACCATGCGAGATGTAAAAAAGTCTTCGCCGGCCGCGCGGGGGATAGGAACATTCCTAGGCCACCAACCCCCGGTAAACCTCAGCATCCGCGCCGAAGACTCCCAGAGCTCGGGCGAAGACATCCTTCCCCCCGGGGCCGCGCATGTCCTCATCAATTCTCTAGCAAAACCATCGGAAACCCCAAGTCCTCCCATAGCAGTACCTAGTTTCCTCTTCTTAAAGGGCGGGACGGCCGCCGGCGCGGGGTCGTCTCCAGACTCTACCACCGGTTTCTTCTCGCGACGATCCACATCGTCCTGGCCGGGATAACCGCCATACGTCAGTCGATTCAATTCAAAAACCCTGTTCAAACGGTCATTCGACCCGCGGATATCCCAGCTACGCTGGCCCTCTGTCCTTGGCACGTACCGACCAACGATCCGCACCGCCCCATCCTCCGCCTCACGCACAAAGGCGGCCGGATCATGGCTATGCAGATCTAGCGCGAAGACAGGACTTCGCACCAGCTTCCCACCATGGGAAGGCATCCGGCGAGGGCACACTTCGCCCAACGCCCAGCCATGCGCCAAAGGCCATACCCCGTACGCAATAAATTCCTCAACCAAATCGCGCCCACTGCTCAGGTCGGCGGCGCACCGAAGGGCCCCTTTGTCCGCATCCTCCTCCGTCACTTCAAAAGGCGGGTATGCTGAGTAGAAATGCGAGCACATCTCGGACACGGGGAGCCCCGGATGGTCTTCGACGGTAGCCTCCGCAACGTAGAACCAAAAATCTTGCCAATTGCCCCACTTGTTGCGGGCGCAGGGAACCAACTCCACTACCTCCATCGTGGTCTTGCCGGTTTTCGGCGTAAATGTGCAGGACCCAAACTGGGCAACTTCATCCCCAATCATCCTCTTCTGCCAGTGCAGGCAATAGTACTTCGCGAAGACTTCGACTGATGGCTGTCCGCCGTACGAAGTCGTCGCCCAGACATACTTCGACAAAGCCACCACGACATTCGGAGTCAACTGATGGATCTGAACGTTAAATCTGCGTAGGACTTCTCCAACAAATCAGTGCGCAGGCAGGCGGAGACCGGCGGCGAAGAACGCCTCGAACACAACCAACTCGCCTTCCGGCTCGGGGACTTCCTCCGTCCCCGGGACACGAGCGACTCCGCCGCCAAAGTAACCCAGCAGCTGCATATCTTGCACGCGGACCGACGACATCCGCGACACACCAAAATCCACCGTATCGCCGGCGTGCAACTCCTCCGCCGCCAAAGTACTCAGCGTTTCCTCAGACGACGTGTCGGCCAGCGGCGTAGCGGCAGCGGAAGAAGAAGAGGTCGGCATCGCTACGTACCGTCGGCGGCGGCGGGCGGTCTGCTTCACTCGAGCCAGATCTCCGGCAAACAAGAGCAAGGAGGGCAGACGAGCAGCAAGACGGTGGAAAAGGCGGCTAGGGTTTTCACGGAGCGCGGAAAGTGAAGTTCAAAACGCGCCGCCCCCCGCCCCCTTTTATACACAGGGCGCAACGCTTCGGGAAACCCGCAGTCCAACAGTACGGTGTCAATCAACGGTCATGTCAAAAACCCCCACGGAACCACTTCGAGCGAGGGCAGCGTCTCCACCATCTAGCAACGTCTTCGGCACCAGATGACTTAGTCGAACTGGTCCCTCGGAGGGCAAATGTTGGCGCGAAGGCGAAGACGCCACCCTTCGCTCGAGGCCTTCGTTGTGGTCGTTGGCCCAACGGAGACAAGACAACGGGCCGGGACACCCTTCGCTCCATACGACATCGGATGAAGACCTATGACGAGGTCATCTCTCCGTGCGGCCTCGTCCAACAGGGAGGCCCACGTGTGATCTGGCCCATTGTAACAGGCCCTGCGTGGCCGCTGTGTGTTACGGGCCTAATTTGTAAAGGCACCTCTGTAATTACAGTCTGTAACCCCACTTTATGGGAATATTCTGGGGATAACCTAGGTGTCTGAGGGCACATGCGTCCTTAACACGAGACGCTAGGCACTCAGATACCTATAAATACCCCCGCACAGTGCCCTTGAGGGGCTAGATTAATAGAGCTTTTGCCATCTTGCGTGAGAACCCTGTTAACGTCACTGTTCACCCTTGTTGGATCCCCTTGTAACTGAGAGCAAGTTCCAACAGCCGCCCCTAGGGGCTGCGCCCCCTCTCTATTTATCTAGGAGCTGCGCCTCCTTTATTTTCCGGGTTTTGTTTTACGTTAGCCTTAGCTACTCTCGAACACGTGCAAATCTGCGTTGTCTTCGTGTATTCAGAACTCAACCCTCGAGTAATAGATTAGATTGCTCGCATCTTTTTCTTGTTCGTTCTTCAATTGCGCACAGGAAACGATCTTCGTGATCAGGCCGATCTCGCATCAGCAAGGTCGGTAACCACAGGGAGTTGGTTCAGCGATTGCATTAGCGCCTAGGGCTTGCTCGTCGTAGTCGGATCGCAAGGGTCATCTTCCGCCAAATCGGAATTATCTCCTCTCGCCGAAAGATCGGGCACCTCAGCTACATCAATTCTTTCAGGTTGTTCCAAATGGATGTGAAGAGCGCTTTCCTCAACGGACCAATCAAGGAGGAGGTGTACGTGGAGCAACCCCCTGGCTTTGAGGATGAACGGTACCCCGACCACGTGTGTAAGCTCTCTAAGGCGCTCTATGGACTTAAGCAAGCCCTAAGAGCATGGTATGAATGCCTTAGAGACTTTTTAATTGCTAATGCTTTCAAGGTTGGGAAAGCCGATCCAACTTTATTCACTAAGACTTGTGATGGTAACTTATTTGTGTGCCAAATTTATGTCGATGACATAATTTTTGGTTCTACTAACCAAAAGTCTTGTGAAGAGTTTAGCAGGGTGATGACTCAGAAATTCGAGATGTCGATGATGGGCGAGTTGAACTACTTCCTTGGGTTCCAAGTGAAGCAACTCAAGGATGGCACCTTCATCTCACAAACAAAGTATACGCAAGACTTGCTAAAGCGGTTTGGGATGAAGGACGCCAAGCCCGCAAAGACTCCAATGGGAACCGACGGACATGTCGACCTCAACAAAGGAGGTAAGTCCATTGATCAAAAGGCATACCGGTCTATGATAGGGTCTTTGCTTTATTTATGTGCTAGTAGACCGGATATTATGCTTAGTGTATGCATGTGTGCTAGATTTCAATCCGATCCAAGGGAGTGTCACTTAGTGGCTGTGAAGCGAATTCTTAGATATTTAGTTGCTACGCCTTGCTTCGGGATCTGGTATCGAAAGGGGTCTACCTTTGACTTGATTGGATATTCAGACTCTGATTATGCTGGATGTAAGGTCGATAGGAAAAGTACATCGGGGACATGCCAATTCTTAGGAAGGTTCCTGGTGTCATGGAGCTCTAAGAAACAAACTTCCGTTGCCCTATCCACCGCTGAGGCCGAGTATGTTGCCGCAGGACAGTATTGCGCGCAACTACTTTGGATGAGGCAAACCCTCAGGGACTTTGGCTACAATCTGAGCAAAGTCCCACTTCTATGTGATAATGAGAGTGCTATCCGCATGGCTGACAATCCTGTTGAACACAACCGCACAAAGCACATAGACATCTGGCATCACTTTTTGAGAGACCACCAGCAAAAGGGAGATATCGAAGTGTTTTATGTTAGCACCGAGAACTAGCTAGCCCTATATCTTTACCAAGCCTCTAGATGAGTCGACCTTTTGCAGGCTGCGTAGTTAGCTAAATGTCTTAGATTCGCGGAACTTGGATTGATTTATATCATACATGTGTTTTTATGCCTTGATCATGTTCCTTAAGCATTTTGTTGTTTTATGGTGTTCAAGTTGTACAAACACTCCCCGGACCTCAAAAGTCCATGTGTGAGTGATGCACATACTTAGGGGGAGATGTGCTACAACTTGATCCTTTGAGACTAATCATGTGCTCGAGTTTTCTTAATTTAGTCTCAAAGGTGGATTGAAAGGGAAAAGGTGGACTTGGACCATGCAAGACTTCCACTGCACTCCGATGAAAGAATAACTAACTCCAAGTTCATCTCCATGCTCTTATTGTCTTTTTACTCTTAGTTGAAGATTTTGGTGAGGCAATGGGGTTCAAGGGCCAAGATTGATCCCGTTTTGGTGCTTGATGCCAAAGGGGGAGAAAATAAGGCCAAAGCAATAAATGGATCAGCTACCACTTGAGAATTTTGAAAATAGTAGAATAGAGCTTTTGGTTTGTCAAAAATCTCTTATTGTCTCTTTTGTCAAAAGTTGGCCTCTTGTGGGGAGAATGGTTGATTATGGGAAAAAGGGGGAGTTTTTGAAATCTTTGATCAATTTCTCTTGGAACAACTCTCTTTATGTCTTAACAAGTGTGTTTGACTTAGAGATAGGAAATTGAGGTTAATTTGCAAAAACAAAACCAAATGGTAGCAAAGAATGATCCTAAATATGCCAAATTTGAATCAAAACAAATATGTGCTCTTATTTGCATTGATGTTGCACTTCTTTTAGTTGCTTTTTGTTGTGTTGGCATAAATCACCAAAAAGGGGGAGATTGAAAGGGAAATGTGCCCTTGGGCCATTTCTAAGTATTTTGGTGATTGAGTGCCAACACAAGTGGTCATGTGTTAATCTATGCCAAATGATGGACAAAGTGCAAATCAAGAGTAAAGGTATGTTTATAAGACTTAGTACATTGTTTTGGAGACTAATGTATTGTGTCTAAGTGCTAAAACAGGAAAAGACCAAATTGGAAAAGACTTGGCTGGGCAGCCAAGACTCTGCGTAGTCTGGGTGCACCGGACTGTCCGGTGGTGCACCGGACTGTCCGGTGGTGCACCGGACAGTGTCCGGTCGTGCACCGGACATTGTCCGGTGCGCAAGGCTGGCTCTGGCGAACTGGCTGCTCTCGGGTTTCATCGGCGGTGTACGACTATAAATCACCGGACTGTCCGGTGAGCCAACAGTCGACCGGGCCAACGGTCGGCCGCGTAATCCGCGTGCGACGCGTGGCAGAGCCAACGGTCAGAAGGGGGCACCGGACTGTCCGGTGCGCCAACGGCTCTGAATCTCCAACGGTCGGCTTCACCAAAGAAGGAAAGAAATCTGCACCGGACAGTGTCTGGTGGTGCACCGGACTGTCCGGTGCGCCAGGCGACAGAAGACAAGAATTGCCTTCCTGGAATGCTCTCAACGGCTCCTAGCTGCCTTGGGGCTATAAAAGGGACCCCTAGGCGCATGGAGGAGAATACTAAGCATTCTCTAAGCATTCCTAAGCACCAAGACTCCAATTCCGTGCATTAGATTCTTTGTGATAGCAACTAGAGCTCCATTTGAGTAGAAAACTCTTTGGGTTGTGTTGTGAGCTCGAGTTGTGACTTGTGTGCGTACTGTGCTCTGATTTAGTGTCTTGTGTGCGTTGCTCATCCCATCCTTACTTCCGTGCTTCTTTGTGAACATCAAATTGTAAGGGCGAGAGGCTCCAAGTTGTGGAGATTCCTCGCAAGCGGGAAATAGTAAACAAAGCAAAACACCGTGGTATTCAAGTGGGTCTTTGGACCGTTTGAGAGGGGTTGATTGCAACCCTCGTCCGTTGGGACGCCACAACATGGAGTAGGCAAGTGTTGGACTTGGCCGAACCAAGGGATAAACCACTGTGCCTATCTGTGTTGATCTTCTTGTGGTTATCGTGTCTTGCAAGAACTCCTTTCTAGCCACTTGGCTTTAGTGTGCTAACTCCTAATCAAGTTTTGTGGCATTAAGTTTCAAGTTTTTACAGGATCACCTATTCACCCCCCCCCTCTAGGTGCTCTCAAATATATGAACCCATCCCTGGCATAATTTTAGTAATTCATTAAGATAAATGAATTTAAGTTATGTGATCCCCGAGATAGGCAGTACTTCTTGTGGGGATAAGTACTGTGTTTATCAAACTAGACAAACCTAATAGGTGGCTATGACATCTAGGGAATCTTTGTAAAGGCTACATAGTGAAACGTTGCCTACTCACCTTGGTAGTGTTTGAGGGTTTGGCAAAAAGGGATCATGTTCCATTTTGCATCTTCGCGGACCCCTTATGTGATGAGGACATCACTATGAGTACGACTACACCAGCAGCACCTCCACATCAAGCGCCACTTCCTTCATTAGCTGGGCCAATCACTCGAGCCCGTGCCAGAGATCTTAACTTCGTGATGCTACTGAAGAATGAGGGCCCAGAAGAATAGACGGCCAGCCCAACTGCGGCCCATAATGGACGACCTAGGGTTGGCCGCCCCTAGGGGCTACGCCCCTCTCTATTTATCCAGGAGCTGCGCCTCCTTTGTTCTTCGAGTTTTGTTTTACGTTAGCTTTAGCTACTCTCGAACACGCGCAAATCAGCGCTGTCTTCGTGTATTCAGAACTCCACCCTCGAGTAATAGATTAGATTGCTCGCATCTTTTCTTGTTCGTTCTTCGATTGCGCACAGGAAATGATCTTCGTGATCAGGCCGATCTCGCATCAGCAAGGTCGGTAACCACAGGGTGTTGGTTCAGCGATTGCATTGGCGCCTCGGGCTTGCTCGTCATAGTCGGATCGCAAGGGTCATCTTCCGCCAAATCGGAATTATCTCCACTCACCGAAAGATTGGGCACCTCAACTATATCAAGTGGTATCAGATTTCCAGGTTGATCGGTGAGTTTATCGAGTGTTTTTTTCTCCTACAGTCCACAAAACCACATAAAAATTCAGGTTAGACCTTATCCCAGCACCCTTTTAAGCCTCACACTTTCTTTCAATAATCTGCGTTGTTGAATTTGTGTGCTTTAGCGTCATTAGTTGCTGGTCGCATTGTGTTTTCCACCATTCAAACCCTAGCGCGCCGCCACCATCTCCCGTTTGATCACGCCACAAACCGAGTCAACGCCGTTTCCTTGTTTTTCTCCTTCGGTTACGTCAAAAAAAACAGAAACAAAAAAAAAGAAAAGAAAAAAAGAAAATGAAAGAGAAAGGATAGAACCAGAGAACAAACAAAAAAATAGGGAAAGGAAACAAATTGGTTGTCTCATCTCGGTCGTTTTAACCAGAACTTGAGCTACCTTCCTTAAACCGGGCATAACTTTTCGCTCTGTTGTTCAAAAAATCTGAAATTTTTACAGGAGCTTGTTGACACCATTTTGAGGCCAGCCAAACTCGCCTTTGGCCTGTTTGGTTTCGATAAAATTGCCAAAATAATTTGGGAAAATAAAGAAAAAAATTCGTGTTTTGCACTATAATTCAACTTTGCATTATTGTTTGATCGTGCTAATCCTTGACTTGAGTGCAGCCTACCCAGAACTCCACATATTTCTACGACGAGCAGGTTTCTGTTTCTCCAGGCAATCGCTCATCCAATCTTTCACCGGTTCCACCTGTTGGTTGCAGTTCACCACTGTGGCTTGGTAAGAACGGATAAGAACTTGATAACAGCATTCCATTGAGCGAGTTGTCACCACCATTCCCCTGTTGTCGTCGGTTTTTCTCCTTTTGGCGTTTTGGTGTTTGCGCTAACTATGGCAGGAGCACACGACACGGTGGATGCCCAGTTGCAGGAAGTAAGGGGACAAGTTGATGGACTTGCTGCTGACATTAGGACGATGCATGAACGCCTTGATTCAACGGTCACTTCGACGACCACACATTTCAACCAGCTTGACCTTGCTCAAACGGCGACTTGCACCACACTCGACACCATTCTGGCATGCCTTCATGCGTTGACCACAAGGATGGAGCAGGACTACGGCGGTGACACTAAGCAGGAAGATGGAGATCGCTGTGGTCGTGCACGCCATGTGGTTCGTCATCCCCCTAATGACTTATGTGCTAAGATTGAATTTAAAATTCCATCTTTTAATGGTAAATATGATCCTGCTGTATATCTTGATTGAGAATTGGAGGTAGAACAGAAATTTTCATGCCATGATATTCCTTCTAATAGCCAAGTGAAGGCTGCCATTAGTGAATTTACTGATTTTGCTTTAATTTGGTGGTGTGAGTATAAACAAAAACTTCCCATTAACAGTGTCACTACTTGGACCCAATTAAAAACTACCATGCGCCACAGATTTGTTCCTTCCTATTATGCCCGTGATTTGCTTAACAAAATGCAACGTTTTCAACAAGGTTCACAATCTGTTGAGGAATATTACCAGGAGTTACAAAAAGGTATGCTTCGTTGTGGTTTGGTTGAGTCGGATGACGCTGCTATGGCGCGTTTTCGTGGTGGTTTGAACAGGGAAATTCAGGATATACTTGATTATAAGGCTTATTTTTATATAACCACATTGTTTGAATATGCTTGCAAAGCTAAAATTGGAGTGCAGGGATGATGATCAAAGACATATACTAACTCTTTTGTAGGCCGGGGTTCGACACACATCTCAACTCCTTCCAGCCCTGCACCTTCTATGCCTAGCACTACACCACGCACAGGGACAGCCAAGCCAGCGGCGCCCCCTGCCAAAGGTGTTGTTTCTTCCATAGGACGTACACGAGAAATTCAGTGCCATCGTTGCAGAGGGTTTGGGCACATGATTCGGGACTGCCCAAACAAGCGTACCTTGCTTATACGTGACAATGGTGAGTACTCTTCAGCCAGTGATTCCAAGGAAACTAGTCATGCTATGATTGCCACTAACCATGAAGAAAATGAGGAAGTCCACGTTGATCCCATCGACGCCGATAGGTATGAGAGTCTTGTTGTGCAGCGTGTTCTCAGCACACAGGTTACCCAGGCCAAAAAAAATCAGCGACACACTCTATTCCATACAAAGGGCGTTGTGCACGAACGGTCGATTCGCATCATCATCGATAGTGGCAGCTGCAACAATTTGGCAAGTACAGCGTTGGTAGAGAAATTATCCTTGCCCACTCGCACACACCCACATCCGTATCACATTCAATGGCTTAATGATGGTGGTAAAATAAAGGTAACACGTTCGGTACGTGTCCCCTTTTCGCTGGGTTCTTATTCTGATTATGCTGATTGCGATGTTATTCCTATGGAAGCATGCTCTTTGTTATTGGGTCGACCTTGGCAATATGATACTGATAGTTTACATCATGGTCGTTCAAATCATTATTCTTTCATGTTTAAAGGCCAGAAAATAATTATACATCCAATGACCCCTGACCAAATTTTGAAAGATGATCTTACTAGGGCTGCTAAAACTGCACAACAAGTCAAATCGACATCAGCCGCACCTATTAAATCTGAAATCAAGTTGCACTCTCCTGTTTTACTTGCTACGCTTGCTGATTTTGATGATCTCCATGAAGCTCATATGCCCTGTTATGCACTTGTATGCTCGCGCATGCTTGTTCCGCTTGATGATGCACCGTCTTTGGATATACCCTTGCTGTTGTTAACCTTTTGCAGGAGTATGCTGATGTTTATCCTACGGACTTACCACCGGGTCTTCCTCCCCTCTGTGGCATTGAGCATCAGATCGATCTCATCCCCGGCGCTTCTCTTCCGAACCACGCCCCGTACCGTACAAATCTAGATAAGACGAAGGAGATCCAGCGCCAGGTGCAGACACTGCTTGATAAAGGTTACATTCGTGAGTCTCTTAGCCCTTGCTCGGTTCCTGTTTTACTCATTCCAAAGAAAGATGGGTCATGGCGTATGTGCGTAGATTGTCATGCTATTAATAACATCACAGTTCGTTATCGATATCCTATTCCATGCCTTGATGATATGTTAGATGAGCTTAGTGGTGCCGTTATTTTCTCTAAGGTTGATTTGCGTAGCGGTTACCATCAGATTAGAATGAAACTCGGTGATGAATGGAAAACGACTTTTAAAACGAAATTTAGTTTATATGAATGGTTGGTTATGCCATTTGGATTGACTAATGCTCCCAGCACCTTTATGCGTTTAATGAACGAAGTTCTATGGGCCTTCATAGGTTTGTTTGTTGTTGTTTATTTCGATGATATCCTTATTTACAGCAAGTCTATAAAGGAGCATTTAGAACATTTGCGTGCTGTTTTTGATGCTTTGCGTGCTGCTCGCTTGTTTGGTAACATGGAAAAGTGCACATTTTGCACACAATGTGTCTCGTTTCTTGGTTATGTGGTTACTCCGCAGGGCATTAAGGTGGATAGCAGCAAGATTGCTGCCATTCGGGAGTGGCCTACACCGACGACAGTCACACAAATTCGGAGCTTTCTTGGACTTGCCGGTTTCTACCATAGATTTGTTCGTGATTTTAGCTCCATTGCAGCGCCTCTACATGAGCTTACAAAGAAAGATGTGCCATTTGCTTGGAGTGATTCGCAGGAGGTAGCGTTCAGCACTTTGAAAGATAAGTTAACCCAAGCTCCCCTCTTGCAATTGCCTGATTTTAATAAAGTTTTTGAGCTTGAATGCGATGCTAGCGGTATTGGGCTAGGTGCTGTTTTGTTACAAGAAGGAAAACCAGTTGCTTATTTTAGTGAAAAATTAAGAGGTGCTAGTCTGAAATATTCTACTTATGATAAGGAGCTTTACGATTTAGTGCACACTTTGCATACATGGCAGCACTATCTTTAGCATCGTGAGTTCATAATTCTTTCTGATCATGAGGCTTTAAAACATATTCGTACCCAAACAAATCTGAATCGTCGTCATGCTAAATGGGTCGAATTCATTGAGTCCTTTCCTTACATTATTAAACACAAGAACGGGAAGGACAATGTTATTGCTGATGCTTTGTCTCGTCGCTATACCATGCTGTCACAGTTAGATTTTAAAATCTTTGGTTTGCACACTGTGAAGGATCAATATGTTAATGATGCTGATTTTAAAGATGCTTTCGGCCATTGTATTAATGGGATACCATGGGGCAAATTTCACATACAGGATGGATTCCTATTTCGCGCTAACAAGTTGTGTGTTCCAGCTAGCTCGATTCGTCTTTTGTTGTTACAGGAAGCGCATGGAGGTGGTCTCATGGGGCATTTTGGCGTCTACAAGATGCATGAGGTGTTGGGTGCCCACTTCTTTTGGCCTCGGATGCGCGCTGATGTTGAGCGCCTTGTTGCACGCTGCACTACTTGTCAGAAAGCTAAGTCACGGTTGAACAACCATGGTTTGTATATGCCTTTGCCTGTCCCTTCTTCTCCTTGGCTTGATATTTCTATGGACTTTTGAAAGTCGCCTAGAGGGGGGGTGAATAGGGCGAAACTGAAAATCTCAAAAATAATCACAACTACAAGCCGGGTTAGCGTTAGAAATATAAACGAGTCCGCGAGAGAGGGTGCAAAACAAATCGCAAGCAAATGAAGAGTGTGACACGCGGATTTGTTTTACCGAGGTTCGGTTCTCGCAAACCTACTCCCCGTTGAGGAGGCCACAAAGGCCGGGTCTCTTTCAACCCTTCCCTCTCTCAAACGGTCCCTCGGACCGAGTGAGCTTTTCTTCTTCTCAATCAAGCGGGAACAAAACTTCCCCGCAAGGGCCACCACACAATTGGTGCCTCTTGCCTTGGTTACAATTGAGTGTTGATCTCAAGAACAAGTGAGAAAGAAAGAAAGCGATCCAAGCGCAAGAGCTCAAAAGAACACGACAAATCTCTCTCGCTAGTCACTAAAGGCTTAAGTGGAATTGGAGAGGATTTGATCTCTTTGTATGTGTCTAGAATTGAATGCCTAGCTCTTGTAAGTGGTTGAGAGTTGGAAAACTTGGATGCAATGAATGATGGGGTGGTTGAGGTATTTATAGCCCCAACCACCAAAAGTGACCGTTGCTGGAAGCTGTCTGTTCGATGGCGCACCGGACAGTCCGGTGCACACCGGACAGTCCGGTGCCCCCGCCACGTCACCAATGCCGTTGGATTCTGACCGTTGGAGCTTCTGACTTCTGGGCCCGCCTGGGTGTCCGGTGCACACCGGACATGTACTGTTTGATGTCCGGTGCGCCGGTATGGGCACGTCTGACCTCTGCGCGCGCTGCGCGCGCATTAAATGCACCGCAGGTAGCCGTTGGCACCGAAATGACCGTTGCTCCGCTGGTACACCGGACAGTCCGGTGCACACCGGACAGTCCGGTGAATTTTAGCGGAGCGGCTGTCGCGCGAACCCGAGGCTGGCGAGTTCCGGAGGCCGCGCTTCCTTGGAGCACCGGACACTGTCCGGTGTACACCGGACAGTCCGGTGAATTATAGTGCGCCGGCTTCCGAGGATTCCCGAGGGCGAAGAGTTTGAGTTGGAGTCCTCTGGGCGCACCGGACACTGTCCGGTGTACACCGGACAGTCCGGTGCCTTCAGCCAGAGGTGCCTTCGGTTGCCCCTTTGCTCCTTTGTTGAATCCAAAACTTGATCTTTTTATTGGCTAAGTGTGAACCTTTTGCACCTGTATAACTTATACAGTAGAGCAAACTAGTTAGTCCAATATTTGTGTTGGGCAATTCAACCACCAAAATTATTTAGGAACTAGGTGTAAGCTTAATTCCCTTTCAATCTCCCCCTTTTTGGTGATTGATGCCAACACAAACCAAAGCAAATATAGAAGTACATAATTGAACTAGTTTGCATAATGTAAGTGCAAAGGTTGCTTGGAATTGAGCCAATAAATACTTACATGATACGCATGGATTGTTTTCTTTGTTTTTGACATATTGGACCACATTTGCACCACATGTTTTGTTTTTGCAAGCTCTTTTGTAAATTCTTTTCAAAGTCCTTTTGCAAGATAGTCAAAGGTAAATGAATAAGATTTTGCAAAGCATTTTCAAGATTTGAAATTTTTCTTCCTTTGTTCCAAATGCTATTCCTTTGACTAAACAAAACTCCCCCTAAATGAGATCCTCCTCTTAGTGTTCAAGAGGGTTTTAATTTGTCATTTTTGAAATACTACTACCTCCCCCTTTAGAACAAAATAAGATACCAATTTTGAAATTGACCAATTGAAAATCTCCAAAATTTTGAAACTTAGGTGGTGGTGCGGTCCTTTTGCTTTGGGCTCATGTTTTCTCCCCCTTTGGCATGAATCGCCAAAAACGGAAATATTAGAGCCCAATAAAGTACTTTCTCCTCCATTGGTCATAAGATAAATGAGTGAGGATTATACCAATGATGGAGAGTGATGCGGAGCGACGGCGAAGGATGAGTAGCGGAGTGGAGTGGAAGCCTTGTCTTCGCCGAAGACTCCAATTCCCTTTCAATATGCCTATGACTTGGTTTGAGATACACTTGAAAACACATTAGTCATAGCATAAAAAGAGACATGATCAAAGATATATTTATGAGCTATGTGTGCAAGACTAGCAAAAGAAATTCCTAGAATCAAGAATATTGAGCTCATGCCTAAGTCTGGTAAAAGATTGTTCATCAAGTGGCTTGGTAAAGATATTGGCTAATTGATTTTTAGTGTTAATGTAAGAAATCTCGATATCCCCCTTTTGTTGGTGATCCCTAAGAAAATGATACCGAATGGCTATGTGTTTAGTGCGACTATGCTCGACGGGATTGTCGGCCATTTTGATTGCACTCTCATTGTCACATAGCAAAGGGACTTTGGTTAATTTGTAACCGTAGTCCCGCAGGGTTTGCCTCATCCAAAGCAATTGCGCGCAACAATGGCCTGCGGCAATATACTCGGCTTCGGCGGTGGAAAGAGCGACCGAATTTTGCTTCTTTGAAGCCCAAGACACCAAGGATCTTCCCAAGAACTGGCAAGTCCCCGATGTGCTCTTCCTATTAATCTTACACCCCGCCCAATCGGCATTCGAATAACCAATCAAATCGAAAGTGGATCCCCGAGGGTACCAAAGCCCAAACTTAGGAGTATAAGCCAAATATCTCAAGATTCGTTTTACGGCCGTAAGGTGTGATTCCTTAGGGTCGGCTTGGAATCTTGCACACATGCAAACAGAAAGCATAATGTCCGGTCGAGATGCACATAGATAAAGCAATGAACCAATCATCGACCGGTATACCTTTTGATCTACGGACTTACCTCCTGTGTCGAGGTCGAGATGCCCATTGGTTCCCATGGGTGTCTTGATGGGCTTGGCATCCTTCATCCCAAACTTGCTTAGTATGTCTTGAGTATACTTGGTTTGGCAAATGAAGGTGCCCTCTTGGAGTTGCTTGACTTGGAATCCTAGAAAATACTTTAACTCCCCCATCATAGACATCTCGAATTTCTTTGTCATGATCCTACTAAATTCTTCACATGTAGATTCGTTAGTAGACCCAAATATAATATCATCAACGTAAATTTGGCATACGAACAAATCATTGTCAAGAGTCTTAGTGAATAAAGTAGGATCGGCCTTGCCGACTTTGAAGCCATTTGCAATAAGGAAATCTCTAAGGCATTCATACCATGCTCTTGGGGCTTGCTTGAGCCCATAAAGCGCCTTAGAGAGCCTATAAACATGGTTAGGGTACTCACTGTCTTCAAAGCCAGGAGGTTGCTCAACATAGACCTCCTCCTTGATTGGTCCATTGAGGAAGGCACTCTTCACGTCCATTTGATAAAGCTTGAAGCCATGGTAAGTAGCATAGGCTAATAATATGCGAATTGACTCAAGCCTAGCTACGGGTGCATAGGTTTCACCAAAATCCAAACCTTCGACTTGTGAATACCCCTTAGCCACGAGTCGAGCTTTGTTCCTAGTCACCACACCATGCTCGTCTTGCTTGTTGCGGAAGACCCACTTGGTTCCTACAACATTTTGATTAGGACGTGGAACTAAGTGCCATACCTCATTCCTTGTGAAATTGTTGAGCTCCTCTTGCATTGCCATCACCCAATCCGAATCTTGGAGTGCTTCCTCTACCCTGTGTGGCTCAATAGAGGAAACAAAAGAGTAATGTTCACAAAAATGTGCAACACGAGATCGAGTAGTTACCCCCTTATGAATGTCGCCAAGGATGGTGTCGACGGGGTGATCTCGTTGTATTGCTTGGTGGACTCTTGGGTGTGGCGGCCTTGGTTGTTCATCCTCCTTGTCTTCATCATTTGCATCTCCCCCTTGATCGTTGCCGTCATTTTGAGGTGGCTCAACTTCTTGATCTTCTTGTTCAACATCTTGAGCCTCATCCTCAATTTGAGTTGGTGGAGATGCTTGCATGGAGGAGGATGGTTGATCTTGTGCACTTGAAGGCTCTTCGGATTCCTTAGGACACACATCCCCAATGGACATGTTCCTTAGTGCTATGCATGGAGCCTGTTCGTCACCTATCTCATCAAGATCAACTTGCTCTACTTGAGAGCCGTTAGTCTCATCAAACACAACGTCACAAGAAACTTCAACAAGTCCTGAGGACTTGTTAAAGACTCTATATGCCTTTGTGTTTGAGTCATATCCTAGTAAAAAGCCTTCTACAGTTTTAGGAGCAAATTTAGATTTTCTACCTCTTTTGACAAGAATAAAACATTTGCTACCAAAAACTCTAAAATATGAAATATTGGGCTTTTTAGGAGTTCATAGGATGTCTTCTTGAGGATTCGGTGAAGATATAACGGGTTGATGGCGTAGCAGGCGGTGTTGACCGCCTCGGCCCAAAACCGATCCGGTGTCTTGTACTCATCAAGCATGGTTCTTGCCATGTCCAATAGAGTTCGATTCTTCCTCTCCACTACACCATTTGTTGTGGAGTGTAGGGAGAAGAGAACTCATGCTTGATGCCCTCCTCCTCAAGGAAGCCTTCGATTTGAGAGTTCTTGAACTCCGTTCCATTGTCGCTTCTAATTTTCTTGATCCTTAAGCCGAACTCATTTTGAGCCCGTCTCAAGAATCCCTTTAAGGTCTCTTGGGTATAAGATTTGTCCTGTAAAAAGAACACCCAAGTGAAGCGAGAGTAATCATCCACAATTACAAGACAATACTTACTACCGCCGATGCTTATGTAAGCGATCGGGCCGAATAAATCCATGTGTAGGAGCTCCAGTGGCCTGTCGGTAGTCATGATGTTTTTGTGTGGATGATGGACACCAACTTGCTTCCCGGCTTGGCATGCGCTACAAATCCTGTCTTTCTCAAAATGAACATTGGTTAGTCCTAAAATGTGTTCTCCCTTTAGAAGCTTGTGAAGATTCTTCATTCCAACATGGGCTAGTCGGCAGTGCCAGAGCCAACCCAAGTTAGTCTTAGCAACTAGGCAAGTGTCGAGTTCAGCTCTATCAAAATCTACCAAGTATAGCTGACCCTCTAACACTCCCTTAAATGCTACTGAATCATCACTTCTTCTAAAGACGGTAACACCTGTATCAGTAAAAAGACAGTTGTAGCCCATTTGACATAATTGGGATACGGAAAGCAAATTGTAATCTAAAGAATCTACAAGAAAAACATTGGAAATAGTATGGTCAGGAGATATAGCAATTTTACCCAAACCTTTGACCAAACCTTGATTTCCATCCCCGAATATGATAGCTCGTTGGGGATCTTGGTTTTTCTCATATGAGGAGAACATCTTTTTCTCCCCTGTCATGTGGTTTGTGCACCCGCTGTCGAGTATCCAACTTGAGCCCCCGGATGCATAAACCTGCAAAACAAGTTTAGTTCTTTGTTTTAGGTACCCAAACGGTTTTGGGTCCTTTGGCATTAGAAACAAGAACTTTGGGTACCCAAACACAAGTCTTGGAGCCTTTGTGTTTGCCCCCAACAATTTTGGCAACTACCTTGCCAGATTTGTTAGTTAAAACATATGATGCATCAAAAGTTTTGAATGAAATGGTATGATCATTTGATGCATTAGGAGTTTTCTTTCTAGGCAACTTAGCACGGGTTGGTTGCCTAGAGCTAGATGTCTCACCCTTATATAAAAAAGCATGGTTAGGGCTAGAGTGAGACTTCCTAGAATGAGTTCTTCTAATCTTGCTCTCAGGATAGCCGGCAGGGTACAAAATGTAACCCTCGTTATCCTGAGGCATGGGAGCCTTGCCCTTAACAAAGTTAGATAAGTTCTTTGGAGGGGCATTAATTTTGACATTGTCTCCCTTTTGGAAGCCAATGTCGTCCTTAATACCAGGGCGTCTCCCATTATAGAGCATGCTTCTAGCAAATTTAAATTTTTCATTTTCTAAGTCATGCTCACTAATCTTAGCATTAAGTTGTGCTATGTGATCATTTTGTTTTTTAATTAAGGCTAGGTGATCATGAATAGCATCAACATTAATGTCTCTACATCTAGTACAAATGGAAATATGCTCAATAGATGTAGAAGGTTTGCAAGATTTTAATTCAATGACCTTAGCATGCAACAAATCATTTTTAGTTCTAAGGTCGGAAATAGTAGCATTGCAAACATCAAAATCCTTAGCCTTATCAAATAATTTCTTATTCTCATTTCTAAGGCTAGCAAGAGAAATGTTCAATTCTTCAATCCTAGCAAGTAAATCATCATTATTATTTCTAGGAATTGAAACATTGCAAATATGAGAATCAACCTTAGCTAACAAATTAGCATTTTCATTTCTAAGGTTGTCTATAGTCTCATGGCAAGTACTTAGCTCACTAGACAATTTTTCACATTTTTCCATTTCTAGAGCATAAGCATTTTTAACCTTAACATGCTTCTTATTTTCTTTAA
The DNA here is from genome assembly GCA_029449295.1 of Zea luxurians. Classification (NCBI taxonomy): domain Eukaryota; kingdom Viridiplantae; phylum Streptophyta; class Magnoliopsida; order Poales; family Poaceae; genus Zea; species Zea luxurians. Next base: position 779,538 of record JAOPSE010000005.1, on the reverse strand, counting down.
TAAGGAAGTCCTCTTGAGAATCCAAGAGATCATCCTTCTCATGTATAGCACTAATCAATTCATTTAATTTTTCTTTTTGTTGCATGTTGAGGTTAGCAAAAAGAATGCGCAAGTTATCCTCCTCATTTTTATCATCATCTTCATCACTAGATGTTTCGTATTTAGTGGAGGACCTTGATTTTACCTTCTTTTTGCCGTCCTTGGCCATGAGACACTTGTGGCCGACGTTGGGGAAGAGGAGGCCTTTGGTGACGGCGATGTTGGCGGCGTCCTCGTCGTCGGAGGAGTCGCTTGAGCTTTCGTCGGAGTCCCACTCCTAACAAACATGGGCATCGCCGCCCTTCTTCTTGTAGTACTTCTTCTTCTCCTTTCTTCTTCCCTTTTTGTCGTCGCCCCTGTCACTGTCACTAGACATAGGACATTTTGCAATAAAGTGACCGGGCTTACCACACTTGTAGCAAACCTTCTTGGAACGGGGTTTGTAGTCCTTCCCCTTCCGTTGCTTGAGGATTTGCCGAAAGCTTTTGATGATTAGGGCCATCTCCTCATTGTCGAGCTTGGAGGCGTCAATTGGTTGTCTACTCGGTGTAGACTCCTCCTTCTTCTCTTCCGTTGCCTTGAAGGCCACCGGTTGCGCCTCGGATGTGGAAGGTTCATCAAGCTCGTTGATCTTCTTGGAGCCCTTAATCATGCATTCAAAGCTCACAAAATTCCCGATAACTTCCTCGGGGGTCATTAGTGGATATCTAGGATTACCACGAATCAATTGAACTTGTGTGGGGTTAAGGAAAATAAGTGCTCTTAAAATAACCATAACCACCTCGTGGTCATCCCACTTTTTGCTCCCGAGGTTGCGCACTTGGTTCACCAAGGTCTTGAGCCGGTTGTACATATCTTGTGGCTCCTCCCCTTGGCGAAGACGGAAGCGACTGAGCTCCCCCTCGATCGTTTCCCGCTTGGTGATCTTGGTGAGTTCATCACCCTCGTGCGCCGTCTTGAGTAGGTCCCAAATCTCCTTTGCGTTCTTCAACCCTTGCACTTTGTTGTATTCCTCCTTGCTTAGAGAGGCAAGGAGAATAGTTGCGGCTTGGGAGTTGAAGTGCTCGATTTGGGCCACTTCGTCCGTGTCATAGTCCTCATCCCCTACAGATGGTACCTGTACACCATACTCAACAACATCCCATATACTTTTGTGGAGAGAGGTTAGATGAAATCGCATTAAATTACTCCACATAGCATAATCTTCACCATTAAAAGTTGGTGGTTTGCCTAATGGGACGGAAAGTAACGGTGTATGTTTAGGAATGCGAGGGTAGCGTAGGGGAATCTTACTATACTTCTTACGCTCTTGGCGTTTAGAAGTGACGGATGCCGCGTCGGAGCCGAAGGTAGATGTTGATGAAGTGTCGGTCTCGTAGTAGACCACCTTCCTCATCCTTTTGTGCTTGTCCCCACTCCGATGCGGCTTGTGAGAAGAAGATTTTTTCTTCTTCTCCTTGTGGTGAGAAGAGGAAGATCTTTTCTCCTTCCGCTTGGAGGAGTTCTTCTTCTTCTCCCTTCTCTTGGTGCGGGACTCTTCCGATGAAGTGCTCTCTTGGTGCGGGACTCTTCCGATGAAGTGCTCCCTTGGCTTGTAGTGGGCTTGTTATCGCCGGTCTCCATCTCCCTCTTGGTGTGATCTCCCGACATCACTTCGAGTGGTTAGGCTCTAATGAAGCACCGGGCTTTGATACCAATTGAAAGTCGCCTAGAGGGGGGTGAATAGGGCGAAACTGAAAATCTCAAAAATAATCACAACTACAAGCCGGGTTAGCGTTAGAAATATAAACGAGTCCGCGAGAGAGGGTGCAAAACAAATCGCAAGCAAATGAAGAGTGTGACACGCGGATTTGTTTTACCGAGGTTCGGTTCTCGCAAACCTACTCCCCGTTGAGGAGGCCACAAAGGCCGGGTCTCTTTCAACCCTTCCCTCTCTCAAACGGTCCCTCGGACCGAGTGTGCTTTTCTTCTTCTCAATCAAGCGGGAACAAAACTTCCCCGCAAGGGCCACCACACAATTGGTGCCTCTTGCCTTGGTTACAATTGAGTGTTGATCTCAAGAACAAGTGAGAAAGAAAGAAAGCGATCCAAGCGCAAGAGCTCAAAAGAACACGGCAAATCTCTCTCGCTAGTCACTAAAGGCTTAAGTGGAATTGGAGAGGATTTGATCTCTTTGTATGTGTCTAGAATTGAATGCCTAGCTCTTGTAAGTGGTTGAGAGTTGGAAAACTTGGATGCAATGAATGATGGGGTGGTTGAGGTATTTATAGCCCCAACCACCAAAAGTGACCGTTGCTGGAAGATGTCTGTTCGATGGCGCACCGGACAGTCCGGTGCCCCCGCCACGTCACCAATGCCGTTGGATTCTGACCGTTGGAGCTTCTGACTTCTGGGCCCGCCTGGGTGTCCGGTGCACACCGGACATGTACTGTTTGATGTCCGGTGCGCCGGTATGGGCACGTCTGACCTCTGCGCGCGCTGCACGCTGCGCGCACATTAAATGCACCGCAGGTAGCCGTTGGCGCCGAAATGACCGTTGCTCCGCTGGTACACCGGACAGTCCGGTGCACACCGGACAGTCCGGTGAATTTTAGCGGAGCGGCTGTCGCGCGAACCCGAGGCTGGCGAGTTCCGGAGGCCGCGCTTCCTTGGAGCACCGGACACTGTCCGGTGTACACCGGACAGTCCGGTGAATTATAGTGCGCCGGCTTCCGAGAATTCCCGAGGGCGAAGAGTTTGAGTTGGAGTCCTCTGGGCGCACCGGACACTGTCCGGTGTACACCGGACAGTCCGGTGCCTTCAGCCAGAGGTGCCTTCGTTTGCCCCTTTGCTCCTTTGTTGAATCCAAAACTTGATCTTTTTATTGGCTAAGTGTGAACCTTTTGCACCTGTATAACTTATACACTAGAGCAAACTAGTTAGTCCAATATTTGTGTTGGGCAATTCAACCACCAAAATTATTTAGGAACTAGGTGTAAGCTTAATTCCCTTTCAACTTTGTTTTGGGCTTGCCTAGAACTAAGAAGGGGAGGGATAGTATTTTTGTGGTTGTTGATAGATTCTCTAAAATGGCACACTTTATACCTTGTCATAAAACTGATGATGCTAGCATTGTTGCTGAATTGTTCTTTAGAGAAATTATTCGTTTACATGATATTCCAAAAACAATAGTCTCTGATCGCGATGCTAAGTTTCTATGCCATTTTTGGAGATCTCTTTGGAATAAATTGGGAACTAAATTGTTGTTTAGCACTACTTGTCACCCTCAGACTGATGGACAAACTGAGCTAGTAAATAGAACTTTATCTATCATGCTTAGGGCTGTTTTAGACAAGAATTTGAGACGTTGGGAGGATTGCTTGCCTCATGTTGAATTTGCTTACAATCATGCCACGCATTCTTCTACAAAGATGTGCCCTTTCCAAATTGTTTATGGTTACATCCCTAGGGCACCTATTGATTTGATTTCACTTAATGCTGCAAACGCCCCACATGTCGATGCTGCTGCACATGTTGAACAAATGATTACTATACATGAACAAACGAAACAGAACATTGCTACTACTAATGCAAAAAATCAGGTTGCTGGTAGTAAAGGAAGAAAACTTGTTACTTTTGAGCCAGGTGATATGGTTTAGTTGCACTTGAGAAAGGATCGGTTTCCTACTTTGCGCCGTTCTAAATTAATGCCTCGTGCTGCTGGTCCTTTTAAGGTGCTAACAAAGATTAATGATAATGCTTATATCCTTGACCTGCTTGCGGAATTTGGTGTTTCCACTAGTTTTAATGTTGCAGATTTGAAACCATATATTGCCGAGGATGAGGAGTTGCCGTCGAGGATGACTTCACTTCAAGAAGGGGAGGATGATGAGGATATCACTATGAGTACGACTACACCAGCAGCACCTCCACATCAAGCACCACTTCCTTCATTAGCTAGGCCAATCACTCGGGCCCGTGCCAGAGATCTTAACTTTGTCATGCTACTGAAGAATGAGGGCCCAGAAGAATAGACGACCAGCCCAACTGCGGCCCATAGTGGACGACCTAGGGTTGGCCGCCCCTAGGGGCTGCGCCCCCTCTCTATTTATCCAGGAGCTACACCTCCTTTGTTGTCTTCGAGTTTTGTTTTACGTTAGCTTTAGCTACTCTCGAACACGCGCAAATCAGCGTTGTCTTGGTGTATTCAGAACTCCACCCTCGAGTAATAGATTAGATTGCTCGCATCTTTTCTTGTTCATTCTTCGATTGCGCACAGGAAACGATCTTCGTGATCAGGCCGATCTCGCATCAGCAAGGTCGGTAACCATAGGGAGTTGGTTCAGCGATTGCATTGGTGCCTCGGGCTTGCTCGTCATAGTCGGATCGCAAGGGTCATCTTCCGCCAAATCAGAATTATCTCCACTCGCCGAAAGATCGGGCACCTCAACTATATCATTATGTCCGCTCGATCCCCTTCTAACCGAACGCCGCCAAATCCATCACCGTGAAGATCGGCCGATGCAACAGCTCAGCCGTAAAATTCGCGGGCGTGGGCAGACTGAGTTGACCCCCCTGGACTAGGTACAAAGGGCGACCCGTGCACTTCTTCCTTCTTCTCCCCCCATTATTCTCAACCTCTCACCAGCCACCAATTCGACGCCACGATTCTCACGGGCGGAACTTACTGCCGCCGTGGTCTCATGCTAACAACACCGGTGTGGCCGCAGTAGTTGGCCAGGGTTTCTCTGCACGGTCTCTGGAGTGCGTGCGTGGCTCAACTGGGCGCAGTCGGAGCGCTGCGCCTCAGTAATTGCTCACCGGAGTCTCTACGCCGCTGCGGGCCTGCCCTCCTCCGTGGACATCATCAACCGGGCCTCTATCATCGGTGAGTTCCACTGCACTGTGTCCGCCATGACGTACCCTTCCTTTTTATGCACGGTAGGACTCGGATTAGGGCCTGGGGCCTCGGTTGGGCGTCACCCCGGTGAAGCGCCGCCGTGGGGTGGCATCGCCGCTGTACCGGCCGGGCGAGGGAGAGAAGATGGCCTGGGGCCGTGCGATCCAGATTTAACGGTCGCGATGGTGATATTGCATACCCCTTCGTCCCAACCGCTAACAACCGTAGATCGGCGATCGGGCGGTCATGTGAGAAAGTGGGAATCGTGCATCGTGGATCGTAGATTTCTAATTCGACGGTGATTCGTGAAGCAGGGTTTATAAATAACGCCTATCTAATCTAGGGCGTCGACTAGGGATTGGACGGTGGGTATCGTCTCATACCCTTTCGACTGGACGTTGTACTTAAGAGTCCTCGAAGAATTTGTGAAATCAACCCGCGAACCACGATCCATCGCGTAGCACACTGAGTCTTGGGACGTTTTGCGTCGTAGCCCCTGCTCTTCCCTGTATTAGTGTGCCAAGTCTAGAGACTTATAAATTGAATAAATAAACATGGAAATGAATTTTTAATGTAAAAAGATATGCTAGAATTTGTTTAATTCATATGAAGTCCAAATTAATCCATTCCAATTTCTATAATTTTATAATATTATTGTTTATCACCTAGTGTCTCTGTTTTGACATGAAAACCATATTAAAAATATATCTATTAATTAATCTTGTACCAAGCACATAAAACCTTTGGAAATCCATAACTTCTTCGTTTGAACTCCGAATTGACCCGTTCCAGTTGCATTAGCTTCATATGAATATCTACTATGCAATAACAACATTTGTTGTACCATGTCTCATTCTTTTATAATTAGATCTTTAATTAACTTATGTTGGTTAGTCTTGTTAATGTGCTCATCATTATCCACCAAAATATAATTTATGGTAAATTTATAACTTAGATTAAAGTTGAGATAATTATTTATGGAATAACCTCACATATGATTTATCCTAACCAATTCATAAGATAGTTTAATATTTTAATCACATACATCTTACATAGATCATAACTCCTGAACCATGACTCCGATCTTAATAGTTCTCGATCTCACGATCTCGTAGCGACGCGTAGATCATTATTATGCAGTTTGTTCTTATGTTTGGTGTGATGTCAATTTTGTCTATACCATGTTTATTTGTATTGCTACAACTAGCAGCGCGGTCACGAGGATCTGAATAATCACTCTAGTACCTAGAATCTCAAGTGTCAGGCAAGTTGTGCCCTTGACCACTTTTATACCCAATAATGTTCTTTAATGTCATTTATTCATGTATAGGTTTAATTTTGATGGGACCCAATAGGTCACCCTAGTCTGCTTATCCTTTTTACCTTGATTACCCCTGAATTACTTGGGTAGTTTTCCTATTGCTTTATATGGTTTTGGGATAATATTTCATTACATCCATGTTCCTATTATCCTGTTATGTTATTTATGTTCATGATAAGATCATTATGTTAATGGGAACATGGAGAACCACCTGAGAAAACAGTGCCACCATAATGGTGGTATGGGACGCCCTTGGCTGACTAATTAGGAAAGCTAGTGGAAGACTACCTTACCCGAAAGGGGCAAGGGCAGTAGGGGGCATGCAGGGAGGTTCTCGGGTTGATTTTGCTACGATGGCGGTCAGACGAGAGATTCTTACAAGTGCTCTTCCCATAAACTGTAGCTGGTTTTTGGAAGCTAGTGGAACTTTGTAAAGGCCTCGTAGTGGATCCTTAGCCATTCACCTCGGTAGTGTCTAAGGGCCTTGCAAACCTAGGCGACATGGGATAGACGACTTGTGGGTACAGGGTACAACCTCTGCAAAGTGTAAAACTAGTATACTAGCCATGCTTATGGTAATGAGCGACTCGGACACTCACGTGATTAATTTATGTAACTTAAATTCAATTTATCATTTACATTTGCATGGGATTTATTATTAATTTTGCTCTATTATTTATTATGGTTTGGTATTTTCTTACACTTAGTAACTGCTAATAAAATTTGACCAACTTATTAAAAGCAATGCTCAGCTTTAACCCCTACTGTTGATCAGCTTTACACATCACATGAACTCCCACCTCTAGTGAGTTCATGCCACATTATTCCACACAACTTGTTGAGCGATGAATATGTGTGAGCTCACCATTGCCGTTTCACACCCCCCATAGGAGAAGAACAGGTGGTTCAAGAGGAGCCACACAACGAGGAGTTCGATTTGATCTAGGTGGCGTCTCCTAGTTGACTTTATGGCGCCAAGGATGGATTTTAGTTCGATCTATATTTATCTTATATTTTGTAAGACTTCCGCTATGTAATAAATACTTTGATTATATTGTGACATTTATCTCTGTACACTCTGTTATTATATGTGTTGTCTTCTTTGGCGCATAAATAAGATACACCCGGCTTTGTCCCTTAAAACCGGGTGTTACACACACCCAGGTTTCGGGGGCACCAAGACCCGGACGCGAAATAAACACCAGGTGTGCTGGGACCAAGTCTCACACATATGATGCATAGTGGTACAGATACGAATGTCACATCTTTACTATATAATAGGAGTTCTGTACAAAATAAATAAATAATTACATCATATGTAGACAACGATCCAGCAACCCAAAGTTGACTGGAAGACGACGGCCAAGACCACTCACAAACTCATCACATCATCCTCCATGTGCCTCATCCTGCGGTATCTGTTCTTGACCTGTGGGGGGGGGGGGGGTGAGACAGCAAGAGTGAGCTCACATATGTTCATCGCTCAACAAGTTGTGGGGAATGATGTGCATGAACTCGCCAATGGTGTGAGCTCATGTGAAGTGTAAGGCTTACTAAAGAGGATGGTTAAAGTTGAGCATTGCTTTTAAAGTTGGTCAAAATTTTATTAGCAATTACTAAGTATAAACAGATATCAACCCAATTAAGTAGTAGAACAAAAGTGATAACAACACCTGTGATGCAATGCATATGACAAATTGAATTTAGTTCCATAAATTAATCATGTGAGTGTCCGAGCTTGTAATGCCCAAAATCTGTATAAGAAAAAAAATTAATAATAATAAAACAAATACATGAAGGAATGAAATAGTAAATTCTGATATCTCAAATTATATTTGAGAGTTGAAAATTGAGAACTGAATTTTGAAACCAAGAACTATTTTAGAAAAGAAGAAATAGAAAAGTTTTATATTCAACTAAATAATTATGCATATCATTAAATGATGCACCATAAGCATTTATTTACATGAAAATCTAATTTTGAAGTAACTTTTACTTCTTATCCCACATTCAAAATACTATTTTTCTAAATAGAAAGAAAACAATGTGAGTGTGTCTTATAATTCAAACATTTATCAAACAAATAAATTAAGTAGGATAAATAGATATCTACTTTATCATGATTGAATTTTAGTGGGTATTAAATTTGAATTACTAAACTATAACTTAGATTGGAATTGAAATTTTGTAATCTCAAAAAAAAAGAATAATAGGGGAATGCAATATAGAGATGGACATTTGGATTAAAACCTAGATTTGGATACTATAAAAGACAAGATAAAAGTTATAAATATATAAGTTCACCCCACTAGTATGTTCAAGATTAAAACCTAATTTGAGAACAAATTATACTACAAAAATTTGAAATTCAAATCCTGGATTTGGAAATGAAAAAAAAGAGAAAACAAAACGAGAAAAAGAAAAGAAAAGGAAAGAGAGAACTATCATACAATATAAAATAAAGTTATAAAAGAATGACTTCATCACATTTTGGGTATGAGCAAGTGGAATAATTAATCTGAGCACAAATAAGTAACAAATTCGAATTTAAATGGAGATGTCGAATCTGAAATTGAAAATGAGAAAAGAAAACAAAAAAGCTAAAAGAAAAGGAAAAACAACCGAGTTGGGCCAAAACCCCGGGATTCGGCCCACTCGACTCTCACGTGCGCCAGCCCGTCTCCTTCACCGTTTCACTACCACGCGGGCTCCACCAGTCAGTCGCTCCCACAATCACGTGCGACGCTCTGTGACTGGTCATCTGGACCCACTTGGCGATCTCTGCCTCTCACGCCCGCTTCTCTCGCTTCCACTGACTTGCGGGGTCGCGATGTCAGAAGCTCCGTCCTCCGCGGATGAGTTGATAGGCGGCCGAGGAATCTGTGGGCGTGGGAACACCCACCTCCCCAACGTTCCGGCAGATTACCCGGGCGTTGACCTCTCATCATGCGTTCGTCGCACGGGGTGCTTGGGCCCACCTGTCAGCTGACCGCACCGGCCATGGCGGAAGTGTGCGGACTAGCCACGTGATTCCGCCGCATTCGCGGTGATCGTTGCGCCAACGGGCGAGAGCCATGGATAAAACCCCTCAGCACTTCCAGACCGCGAACCTTGAAACTCCATACCCTCCTCGGACCAGCCGTTCCCCTCCTTCACTGTGAGAACCGCGCCGCAAGAGGCACCATTGCCCGCGCCTTAAATTCACGAGTGTGCTTCCGCTCTCGCCCATGCTGGTGGTCGGGGTTCGTCGCCGGGGAGGTTTCTGAAGGCCAATCAGCTCGAAGAGCCTTCGATACATGCGGTAATTGCTCGCCAGAGTCTCTACGCCGCTGCGGGCCCGCCATCCTCCGTGGACAGCATCGACCGGACCTCTGTTGTCGGTGAGAACCACCCTTCCGTATTCCCTATGTTATGCGCTTCACGTAGCACCCTTAGGAGCGGGGATTGGGGCATCTGCGCACCGGCACGGCTATTGTCAGCGGGCCCTCCGTCGTGCGACACTAGAGTGCCGCCGCCCTGGTAGTCGAAATGAGGGAGCATGCCGTGGACCGTTGATCTGCTGAGTGACGGCCATGATCAATCGGGGGATATCGTTCCAGTACATAGGATCGTGGCCATTGCTGGCTTGATGAACGACTGGGAGTAGATCTCGGCTTCATTAAATCCATAACCTCGATCGTTGATCCGAAGGTCCACCGAGCGTACCGTTTCGGCGCACTCCAGATCTAATCCGAGCCCTCGGCTGGTGATCCAACGGCCGAGGTTTGCGAATACCCCTTCGCCGTTTGATTTTGTAAAAGAGCCCCTACAGAATCTAGTAATCAACCCGTGGTCCACATAGTTGGGCTCTGTGTCTTAGGAGATTTTTCACCCGAGCCCCTGCACTCTCTGTTTATTACACGCACATTCTAGAAGTCAGTGAAATGAATAAATAAACATGGAAATTGATTTCTAGTATGAAATTAATTGGAGAAACCTGTATAATTCATAGAAAATTCATACTAGCTCCTTTTTAATCCATTCCAGTTCCTATAATTTGGTATTAATATTGTGTATCACAGAGTAACATTGTTCTAGCATGAAAACTATATTAAAATTTATCACGCAATTATGTTTGTACCAAACACAAAAGGACTTGAGAAATTCATAACTCGCAATCCGTAACTCCAAATAGATCCATCCCAATTGCATTAGATCCATAATAATATTGTTTATCCCCTGGTAGCTTATTTTGTTATGAAATATAAGGTTAAAATTATGTGCTTAATATCTTTTGTACCTGATTCTTAAATCTTTAGAAACTCGTAACTTTTTAACCGTAACTCTGAATTACACTGTTCAGATTGAGTTAGCTTCGTAATAAAATTATCAACACTTTGGTAACCTTATTTTATCACGAGACATGTTGTAAATAATTAATTTGTTTATCCTATGTTAATTGGATTAATCTATGTCTATTGGATTAACCTCTGATCTTATGGTTATAATTTGACTAAATGATCTTTAATCAATTTATGACTTAGACTAGATGAGTGCCCCGTGCGTTGCAACGGAAACACACAATACCATGATAACTTATATATATAATGTGTCTTATATTGTTATAAGAAAATGTTTCATAATTTATTTGTGATCCTAGCCATATATAAATTTTGTTATTTTAATTTAACTATTTCACTACTACATTACAACCATCAGTATCATACAGACTTCGATATATACCATGATTTGCATGGTCTCATCATTGGAGAGCACGTGCCACACCTATCGGTAGAAGTTCCCTCGTACATCGTCAGTCATCAGGCACGCACAACCATACATGTTTGCTTAAATAAAAAGGCAAGTGTGTGCGTTTGCAAAGAGAATTAAAGGCAGGCCAGCACAAAAGCTACCTCAGCGATGGCAAGTGGTCATTGTTGTCGGTCCTCCTTTGCGTCACCTCTGTCGCTAAGATGACGCCATAGTCTTTGATATAGTAGTCGTCGAACGCGCGTGACATGGCGAGTACCAATGACTTTTGGCTGGGCTGCTAAACGAAGTGCACCCCGGGCTCATCAGCGAGGTAGTACACCTAGCCGTTGCACCTCCAGATGTGCTACTCCTCTACATACATCTTGTTCGAGGACACTCACACAACATCAACAACAACCGTCGTCCCAGCGCACAAGAATTTATGGCCGGTCAGTAGCGACTTACGTGGCCGGTTGAGCTTCAGGTGGATGATGAGCTAGATGGCGTGATGGCGCCGTCGTCGGATGCGGTGCCTAGAACAACCCGAGAGTCGCCGGCGTTGGCAACGACTATGAGGTCCCTCGTTTGAATATGGACAGCGGTGTAGCCGCTCTGGACCGCGTCCAAGCGACGGCTGCGCCGGAGCTTGCCGAACATAGCGACGCATGCGGCCAAGTAGGACTGCTTCCAGAGGTCGAACTGGCAGTTGCCAAGCTTCTTCTCATCGTCGATGAGCGACGCCAACGCGAGCGCCTCCTGCCAGTGGTGTTTGTTCGGGGTTTCCAAGTAAGAAACATGGATTCATCTTTGGTGTTAGTTTATAAAAATGACTCACAAGTCAGATCCATGGACAAAATATTACGGAGAATAAATGTCACACATATAAAAAAGGAATTTAAGTTGAAAACTTATTCAAACAAAAGAAGTTGCATGCAAGGCTCTTCTTTAAATACTACTCTCTCCATCCAAAAATATAATTCGGGAATCTCGTTGATAATTATCTACTAATACACATTGTGTAAGGGTAGCAGGTGGGCTTTGGGAGAGATGTAGTAGATATTTTTACTGTAACAAATATTAACATAAACACACATGTGGTGTAGTGGTAGCTACGAGCACATTTACTTGAGAGGTCGCGGGTTCGAATCCCATTAGGGGGCCACATTTGTGTTTTTTTAATTTAATTTTAGCTAGGCGTGGGATGCACGTGGGAATGGGAATGAGCTTTGCGGGGAGAGGAAATGAGAAAGACAATGCGGGGAGGGACACAATTGGGAATGGGAAACGGGTCAGGACACAGTTGGGAATGGGAATGAAAACACACAGGGCGCATGGGAATGGGAATGAAAACACACAAGAGTTCGGAATGGGAATGGCAGAACCAGGAATGGGGCAGCCTACCCCTTAGAGTCTTAATAGGTAGTATAGATTAAAGTTGAGATAATTATTTATAGAATAATCTCTCATATGATTTATAGTAATCAATTTATAATATAGTTTAATATTTTAATAATACAGATCTTCTATAAAATCATAACTCCTTAACCATGACTCCGATCTTAGTGGTTCTCAATCCCGCGATCCCATAGTTTCGTGTAGATCATTATTATGCAGTATGTTCTTATGTTTTGGTGTGATGTTAATTTTTGTCTATACCATGCTTGTTTGTATTGCTACGACTAGCGCGAGGTTTCGAGGATCTGAAGAATCACCCTGGTAACTGGAATCTCAAGTGCCTAGCATGTTGTGCCCTTGATCCACTTTTGTTACCCAATAATATTCTTTATTATCACTATTCAATGCATAGGTTTAATTTTGATGGGACCTAATAGGTCACCCTAGTCTGTTTATCCTGTTTACCTTGTTTACCCCTGATTCACTTGGGTAGTTATGCTATTGCATTATGTGGTTTCGGGTTAATATTTCATTATATCCATGTTCCTAGTCTGTTATGTTATTTATGTTCATGATAAGATCATGATGTTAATGGGAACATGGAGCAACCACCCGGGAAAACAGTGCTACCATAAGGGATTAATGGGACGATCCTGGCTGATTAATTAGGAAAGCTAGTGGATAACTACCTTACCCGAAAGGGGCAAGGGCAGTAGGGGAGTGGTCAGTGTAGGGAGGTCCTTGGGTTGATTTTGCTGCGATGGCGGTCAGGCGAGGGATTCCTACACTGGAGCTTCCTATAAACTGTAGCGGGTTTTCTGAAGCTAGTGGAACTTTGTAAAGGCCTTGTAGTGTTACCCTGCCTCGCCTCCTCGGTAGAGGTGTATGAGATTCATGACCCCTTGGCAGATGGGTAACATGACTTGTGGGTAAAGATGCATAACCTCTACAGAGTGTAAAACTGGTATACTAGCCGTGCTCACGGTCATGAGCAGTTCGGACCCTCACATGATCAATCTATGGAATTAAATCTCTATTTGTCATTTGCATCGCATTGGGATTATTTTGTTATTACTTTTACTTATTACTACTAAGGTTTGGTATTTAATTATACTTAGTAATTGCTAATAAAATTTTGACCAACTTATAAAAGCAATGCTCAGCTTCAACCTTTATTTTGTTGACCAGCCTTACACTTCACATGAACTCCCACCTTTGGCGAGTTCATGCCACATTATTCCCCACAACTTGTTGAGCGATGAACAAGTGTGAGCTCACCCTTGCTATCTCACACCCCCCACAGGAGAAGAACATGTGGTTCAAGTGGAGCCACACATCGAGGAGTTTGATTCGATCTAGGTGGCGTCTCCTAGTTGACTTTCTGGCGCCAAGGATGGATTTTAGATCCTGTTATATTTATCTTTTATTTTGTAAGACTTCCGCTATGTAATAAATACTCTAATTATATTGTGACATTTATCTCTATACACTCTATTATTCTATATGTTGTCTTCTTTGGCGCATGTATGAGATGCACCTGGCTTTGTTCCTTAAAACCCAGGGTGTGACAGAAGTGGTATCAGAGGAATGTTGACTGCAAGACGAAACCTAGATAGAAATGGACAAACCCTTACCTACTTACCCTACTCCAATTCTTTCTATACTTTTCTTGATCCTGTCTCACCTCCTACTATTCTACTCTGAGTAATCTTATCTTTGCTACTCTGATTCTTTTCTAAACTTATCTTAATATTTTCTCATCTATTTCCGATTTACTTTGATAATTCTTACCTTTTCCTTCTAAAGACCAATGTGGATTTCACACTTTGAAATCCTGTGCCTAAAGTGACCTTTAGGAATAGGAGACCAGCTCTTAGGAACAAAAACAAAACTATTTTATAGTTATTTATACGCTTGAGTGTTTGTTCTTATGATATTTGTCTGATTTAGATCTTTAATTGAGTGTGATTAGTGTGGAACAGTGTCCACAATTACATCTGCATATACATATAGGTATAAATAAAATTCATGAGATAACTAAACGATTTAGATTACCTTCCATTAAAGTGTATCTATTTTAAATAGACCCTTGTTGGGGTCGTGCTTCGGTGCGCCGAAGGTCCCACACGAAGAAGCAACTTCGGCTGAAGTCGTCTCCAAAAGATGGCCGAAGGTTCCTTTTTATGGAGCTTCGGCGTTACAAACCGACATAGAAATAGAATGACCTCCTTATCCATAAGTGGTCTGAGTCAGTGTTGTAAACTTTTGTAAGGGGCATAATTGTAATTTGTCACAGGCTGCGACCTGTGCCTATAAATAGATGAACAGTACCTCTGTACTGTTCACGCGAACCTGTCATTTGCCTCCACATCACACCTGTACTCTTGCCTTCCTCAAGACCGAAGGTATATCTGTCATTTATATTCATTCGTATTAATAAAAATGGAAATGATTCTATGTTAACATTTGAATGTCTATTTTATACTTCATGATTTATATGAATGCTTCATCCCTCGTTGTTATGTTTACGAAGGTATGTCCTTCGTAACCTTCGTCCGAAATTCCTTATATCCCGAAGGGATATAATGTGGTGGAGGACGAAGGATCTTAATATTTAACATTTTTGTGTTGCCTTGTTCTTAACTCTTAGCATTTGAGAACAAGCCCCCAACATTGGCGCCCACCTCCGGTGAACTCACTTCCACTTTTCTGAGCTGATGGCTTCGTTCAACAACCAAGCTGGAGCTGCTTCGGCTTCGAAGCTGGTGCTCCCGATAACAGGCGGTTCTTGCTCAGAACCGGCTAACAAGAAGCAGAAGAAGGAGGCTCAGAGAAGGGTGCAGCATGTTGGAGTGCAGGGACCCTTCATCAAGTCAAAATGGTCCCATATTCCAATTACCTTCTCTCAGGAAGACCTTCAGCTTAAGGATTATCCCCACAATGATGCCATGGTTATCTCTTGCGTGATCAAAGGATTTCTGGTCCACAATGTCCTAGTTGACACAGGCAGTGCAGCTGACATTATATTTGCTAAAGCCTTCAGACAAATGCAAGAGCCCGAAGACAAGATTCATGATGCTACGCACCCTCTTTGTGGCTTCGGAGGGCGGCAGATTGTGGCCCTTGGGAAGATTACCATGCCGGTAACCTTCGGATTTGTCAACAACACAAGGACTGAGCAAATTGTGTTTGACATTGTTGACATGGAGTATCCTTACAATGCTATCATTGGTCGTGGAACTCTTAATGCTTTCGAAGCAATTCTTCACCCAGCTTATCTCTGCATGAAGATACCTTCGGACCAAGGACCTATTGCTATTCATGGAAGCCAGGAAGCTGCTAGAAGGGCCGAAGGAAGCTGGACTGATTCCAAGGCAATCCATAATATAGATGGAGCTGAAGCTTGTGAACAGTACAAATTCAGGAGGGAGAAGGCAGCTTCAGCGGATCAGCCGAAGCCTATGTTATTGTGTGAAGATGTAGCAGAGCAGAAGGTGTTGTTGGGCTCGCAATTATCTGAAGACCAGGAGAAAACCTTGATAAGGTTTTTATTCAATAACAAAGATGTCTTTGCATGGTCAGCTAATGATCTCTGCGGAGTAAATCGGGATGTTATTGAACATTCGCTTAATGTTGATCCATCCTTCAGACCCCGAAAGCAGAGGCTTCGGAAAATGTCTGATGATAAGGCCGAAGGGGCTCGCAATGAAGTGAAAAGACTCCTCAGTGCAGGAGTTATCAGAGAAGTGAAGTACCCAGAGTGGCTAGCTAACACTGTTATGGTAAAGAAGGCCAATGGCAAGTGGAGAATGTGTATTGATTTCACAGATCTCAACAAGGCTTGTCCGAAGGATGAATTCCCGCTGCCAAGGATAGATTCTTTAGTTGATGCAGCAGCTTCTTCGGAGCTCATGAGTCTCCTGGACTGCTACTCAGGCTATCATCAAATCTGGATGAAGAAGGAAGATGAGCCGAAGACTAGCTTCATAACCCCAAGTGGTACATATTGCTATCTTCGGATGCCTGAGGGGCTCAAGAATGCTGGAGGGAGTTTCAGCAGAATGACTGCGAAGGTTCTCCAATCTCAGATAGGCAGAAATGTGTTGACCTATGTTGATGACATCATCGTAAAGAGCACGAAGCAAGAAAATCATATTGCTGATTTGCAGGAGACCTTCGCCAGCTTCAGACAAGCTGGGCTGAAGCTGAATCCAGAAAAATGTGTCTTCGGAGTGAAGAAGGGTAAATTTCTTGGATGTTTGGTCTCAACGAAGGGAATCAAAGCTAACCCAAATAAAATTGAAGCTATACTTCGAATGGAGCCACCAACCACAAGAAAGGGGGCCCAAAGATTGACAGGAAGGCTGGCATCCCTCAACAGATTTATATCCAGATCAGCGGAAAGAAACTTACCATTCTTCGAGGTGCTGAAGTCAGCTGAAGTCTTTCAATGGGGCCCAAGTCAACAAAAAGCCTTCGAAGAGCTGAAGCAATATTTAATAGATCTCACAACATTAACTCCACCAACACCAGGGGCTCCTCTGTTGTTGTATGTGGCAGCTTCGCACTCAGCGGTAAGTGCGGCACTTGTTCAAGAGAAGTTTGATGGACAAGTCAAGAAGCAGGTCCCAGTATATTTTGTGTCTGAGGTCCTCAGTGTCTCAAAGAAAAATTATACAGAGCTGGAGAAGGTGTTGTATGCCGTTTTAATGGCATCCAGGAAGCTTCGGCATTACTTTCAGGCATTCAACATTATTGTTCCCTCTTCGCAGCCGTTGAAGGACATCATGAGGAATAGAGAAGCTACTGGGCGTATTGGAAAATGGGCTGCGGAGCTCAATGAATTTTACATTGATTATGTGCATAGATCCTCAATTCAGTCTCAAGCATTGGCAGATTTCATTGCCGACTGGACGCCAGGGGCTCAGGACGAAGAAGCGAATAAAGATGCCGAAGCATGGACAGTGTTTTGTGATGGCTCTTGGGGAACCTTCGGAGCAGGCGCAGCTGCTGTGTTGGTCTCTCCGTCCAAGGTTAAAACTTGCTATGCAGCAAGACTTGACTTCAGCTGCACAAATAATATCGCTGAGTACGAAGCCTTGCTCCTGGGTCTTCGGAAACTAAAGGCAATGGGGGTCAGAAGGGCGATTCTTAAAACTGATTCTCAGGTTGTTTCGGGTCATATTGATAAAAGTTGCAAGGCTAAAGACCCGAAGCTTGAAAAATACCTAGACACGGTCCGAAGGATCGAAGCTTCCTTCGAAGGATTTTCTGTTAAGAATATCCCTCGAGGACAGAATGAGCATGCTGATTTGTTGGCCAAGTCTGCAGCACAGAGGCTGCCGCTACCTTCGGATGTGTTCTTCGAAACAATAAAGGCACCTTCAGTGGAGCTACTTGAAAGAGCAGTCCTTAACATTTCTCCTGTGTACAGTGAAGATTGGAGAACTGAAATAATCTCTTACCTTCAGGGTAACTTCTTATCAGATGACGAAGCTTATAATAAAAGGATAGAGGCAAGAGCTCGTCCTTATGTCATGATAGAAGGGGAGTTATACAAGCGTGGAGTTTGTGCCCCGCTGCTTAAGTGCTTGTCTAGAGCCGAAGGTATAGAGTTGATGAAGGAGATACATGCAGGCCTGTGCGGATCCCACATTGGATCCAGGCCGTTACTTGGAAAAGTATTCCGCCAAGGATTTTATTGGCCGAAGGCAGCTTCGGATGCAGCGGAGTTAGTTCAAAAGTGCGAAGGTTGTCAAAAATGTGCAAGAGATCAAAAGCAACCTTCGTCTTTAACACAGCTAATACAACCCATCTGGCCATTGCAAAGGTGGGGCCTCGACCTGCTGGGTCCATTACCACCGGCTCAAGGCAATCTGAAATATGTTATAGTGGCTGTGGAGTATTTTTCCAAGTGGATTGAGGCGAAGCCATTAGCCACAATAACATCGGCCACTGTCCAAAAATTTTTCTGGCAGAACATTGTCTGTCGCTTCGGAGTGCCGAAGGCCATCACTGTAGATAATGGAACACAGTTCGACTCCGAAGATTTCAGAAATTTCTGTGATCAGATTGGCACGAAGATCCATTTTGCATCAGTTAGGCATCCGGAGTCGAATGGGCTTGTTGAAAGGGCCAACGGCATCATAATGACAGGAATAATGAAGCTAATCTTTAATCAACCAAGGGGAAAATGGCCAGATCAGTTGACCAAAGTGGTGTGGAGCCATAACACAACAACATCAAGGTCTACAGGCTTTACCCCATTCAAGTTGTTATTTGGTGACGAAGCAATAACTCCAGAAGAAGCTAAAGCTGGATCAATAAGAGTGGTAGCTTCGGCAGAACCAGGTGCCGAAGATACTTGTCTCGTGGAAAAAGATGCCTTAGAAGGGATCAGGCTCCAAGCCGTGGAGAATATCAATAAATACCAGGCCGAAACAGTAAAATGGCGAGATAGAAAGGTCCGGCTAAAAAATATTGAGCCAGGACACTTGGTGCTTCGGAGAGTGGCCAACCCGGATACAGTGGGCAAGTTGCAACTGAAATGGGAAGGGCCTTTCTTAGTAGTATCTTCGTCAAGGCCTGGTTCGTACAGACTAAAGGACATGGATGGCTATGAAATTCCAAGATCTTGGAATGCAGATGAGCTTCGGCGGTTTTATGTATAACTCGATGTAATTTTCTCTTTTCTTTTCTTTTTCATGGCACCCTTTTCCTTTCTAAAGGGGGAGAAAGGTTTTTAATGGGGCCATCATATGTAATTTTCCTTTTTAGTTTTATAAGAGCAAAATCCCCCAAAGAATGTAAATGTAAAAGCTGAGAGCGCACCATCGAGTGCCGAAACTGAAAAAGAAAAAAAAATAGCTCCGAAGACGTCCCCAAGGGGATGCAGAGCTTACAGCGAAAAGTCAACGCTGATTCCGCCGAAAGTAAAAGGCGAAGAAGCTCCAAAGTCGTTCCCAAGGGAATGCAGAGCTTATACCGTCTAAGTAAAAGGCGAAGAAGCTCCAAAGACGTCCCTAAGGGGATGCAGAGCTTACAGCGAAAAGTCAACGCTGATATTGCCTAAGTAAAAGGCGAAGAGGCTCCGAAGACGTTCCTAAGGGAATGCAGAGCTAATGTGTGGTTGTTTCTAAGGAAGTAACGGCTGACAATGTGACTTCGGACATACGCTTCGGACATTCATTCGCACATTACATTACATCATAGCATTTGCATGCATAAGCATTCATTCATAGCATTTGTGTTCCCAAGTGGTTGCTTCGGCAAAAAGAAAAGCTTCGGTGAAGTGGTTTTTTATTTGTTACGCTATGTTGTGTACGAAAGAGAAAAGTTTCGTTGCTCGGCAAAAGAAGAATTGTTTTTATGCTTCGTTGTGTACGAAAAGAAGGGAAGGTGTTTTTTCGCCTTCGGCTCAAAATACTGATTTCGTCCACATCAAAGCGCCTCAATTGAAGGGTAAGAATATATTACAAGGTATGTACAAAGTTCTTTGAAGAACAGTTTAATTCTATTTACAAGAGTTGTTACAAAATTATCCTGAGTTTCTCTATAGCACACTAATCTTCGTTAAGCTTCAGCTTCGGCGACAGCTTCGGCGACATATCTTAGGCATCATCTTCACCTTCCTCATCCTACATGAATCAAGGAATCGTGAGTAAAAATCAAGTCCAAAGGAAAAGGTAAGTACAAAATATCATTTCTTACCGGTTCAAGATGACTTCGGGCTTCATCTCCAGCCTTCTCCCGCCCGCCTTTTGTCCATATCATTTTTATAAATCTATTGGAGATACTTCGGGCGAGGTCAGGCATATCATCCAGGATTGATGGAGATAAGGTGAAGTTGGGCCTATTGACAATTTTTCCATGTTCGCAGCCGGCCTTCAGAAATGCAGCAGCGGTACCCCGAGAAGCTACCCAGGCACAGAAGTCGCCGTGCCCGGCTATAACTTCGTCAAGCTCTTCGATTTCAGCTTCAATATGATCGAAGGTCTGGGGTAAATTTTCTGCTGAAGGGTTAAATTTCCCGCTGCTGGCTCCAACAGAGTAAAATATCTTCTTTAATCGTCCAATGCAATTATTGCCAAAGTTCAAGCATTTGTCTTGAAGGCTTGTTAATGTTTTCTTCAATTCTGAGCTGGTCTGGACTTCGGCTTGAAGCTTCGAATTCAGTTCTAGCTTCTCCTGATCGAATTGTTTTGATTGATTGATAAGCTTCGAATTCAACTCTAATAATTTAGCCTCAGTCTCAGCCAGTAAGCCTTCGGCCGATTGGAGCTCGAAGTCCTTCTTTTCAATGATGGCAGATTGCTCTTTTATTTTGCTTTCTAAGTTTTCAATTATAGCTTCGTGCTTTTTGTCCTCCAAGTCTTGTTGCATCTTCAGAGCTTTGCTCAGTAGCATGCTCTGTACAGAAACAGCTTATGTTAGTAATATTTTCATTGTTAACAGCAATAAAAACCAGAGAAAAGGTTGTTTACCCTGAAGTTAGAATAAAATAAGCTGCCGACGATATGTTGTCGTCGGTAGCGGCTGATGTCTGTCTCTAGCTTCGGAAAACCGATACTCTTTGATAGAGTACCGATTACCTTAGCTCCAGTCTGGTCTCGAATGCAGCCTAGTTTTTCATCGTCTACACCTCCAAATAGGAGGGCACCTGACTTGTAGCCGCAAGATTTGGCATAATCTTTAAGTTCTTCTATTTCGTCCTTCGTCAGTTTTTGCCCAATTAAATTCTGAAAGGTGTAGGCTTCGTCATCCGAAGTATCTTCGGCTATTTCTTTTCCTTTTTCAGGCACTGTGGCCATGGATTTTTCAGTAGCAACACCAGCTTCTTCTGCATCTATGTCTTCCAAAATTTTGTTAATATCCTCAATGGTTGATTCTAAATTAACATCTTCGGCTGTAGCGGCTTCGGTAGCCGCGACCTCCGAAGGTGCGACTTCGACGTTTTTGGTGCTTTCGGCAGCTGCTGTTTTTTGAACTGACGCTCTTGGCGGTGTCTTATCGATAACTTCAGTTACCGCAATGATTCTTTGCCGTTTGGGTTTGCTTATCTTCGTCTGATCCGGCTCGTCCACCTTTTGAAAAAGCTTCGTCAGTTGGAGCCCTAATGGACTTAGCTTCGTGGGCATGGGTTCAGTCATTACCTTTAAAATTTCTTCCACGTCGCTGGTAGAAGGCGGTGTGGGGGTCATCTCTTCTTCGGATGTTTTCCGTTTCGGAGTTGAAATTTTCCTTTTCTTCGGAATTTTCTTCTTTGCTGCCGGTTGCTCTTCATCCTTTGTCAGAGTTTCGGCAACTCTTTTTCTTTTGTGACCCTCGGCACCCTTGTTCAACTGCTCATAGTCTGGGTACTCGAAGCCCAGGGCATCGAATACTCGGTTTAGTCTTCGCTTCGGTCGGGTGCCGAAGGCCGCTGTCATTAATTGATCCTCTTTTTTGGAGTAATTCCCCAAGATTTCATTACACATTGTCTCAACTGTGTCTAACCACTCTTTGCAGGGCTTTTTAAAGTACTTCTTGAATTTAAAGTGATAGGGGAGACGAACCAACTCCCCCTTCTTCTTCTCTCCCTTCAGCTTCGGCATTTCCCACTCTTTTAGAGTAGGGAAAATTCTGAATGCCAAGAACTCCTGAACTAGATCCCTGGTGCCAATATTTTCCGAAATAATTTCAAATTCACCTAGAGCAGCCCAGGTGGGACCTTTTAGATCACCGATGCGGCATCGTGGCCTCGTCTCTCCGAAGATCAAATCCAGAGGGCTTTGTACCAATTTTTCTTTGTCTTCGTCAACTTTTACATAAAACCATTCAGATTTCCAGCCTGCTGGCCATTTGCTACGGTAGCTGATTACAGGACACTTTGTTGTCTTCCGGTAGGCAAAATTGTAGCAACCGAAATTATCATGTAACCCATCTTTCCTGGCCTTGGTTTGGTAATGTAATTCGTGAACTCGGCAGAAGCTATCAGCAAACGGCTCCACAGCTTGGCTTCGGAGGGCCCAGATATAAACATTGAGCCTAACGATGGCGTTAGGAGTCAATTGATGGAAGTAGATGCCAAACCTCCTCAGTATCTCCGCAACAATATTGTGAAGAGGGAATCTTAGCCCAGCTTTTAAAAAACTCTTGAAGATAACAATCTCATCCTCCTCTGGCTTCGGGGTGGTTTCCTCTCCCCCGAAGCGAAGTAGCTTCTTCTGATCTTCATTGAAATAACCAGCTTTCACCATCTTCGAAAGGTCAGCCTTTGAGACGGTTGATTTCCCAAAATCCAGGTGACTGGGCTTGCTGGGCATGGCAATGTGGTAGTCATCCTCGGGGTCAGTCCCTTCAATGTTTTCTTCTTCTCCTTCGGCTGTTGTTGGGTTTGCTTCGGCAGCAGGCCTTTCTTCCGCAGCCACTAGACCGGAGCGCTGCATCGCTTCGGAGATGGGCACAGTGTCCGAACCTTCGGCTTCGTCTCCCTCACGAACAACTTTGGCAGTAGACCGCACTCTCGCCATTTAATTCTGAGTTTGGGGAAGTCAGAAACTTTTTTCTTTTTTCCTTTTCTCCGAAGCTCTCCTTTCTGACGAAGCAGACCTTCGATCGATTCTGGGAGTCAAGCTTCGGCTATGGTGGAAAATTTTGGCAGCAAAACAGTACAAATAGCAATGAATGCTGTGGTAACTTCACACCTACCCGTTTGTTTATATAGTGCTGCAGGTAAGAAGGCGAAGCGGCAAGATTTTTACACCAGACGGGCGGTCACTCGTACTCGCTGTATAGTGGACCGCAAGGATCAAACAGTAACTCTGCAAGGTGGACCTGGCACGCGCTCGGGAGCCGGATCGTTTCTCCGCAACGAGCTCAGGGAAGGTGTTTTTTGGACCTTCGGCTTCCCGAAGCTGAAGAAGCTTTTTTCACGGGTCAAGCTCGTTACGAAAAACGATCTAGCACCGCGAAAGGGGCTACTGTTGGGGTCGTGCTTCGGTGCGCCGAAGGTCCCACACGAAGAAGCAACTTCGGCTGAAGTCGTCTCCAAAAGATGGCCGAAGGTTCCTTTTTATGGAGCTTCGGCGTTACAAACCGACATAGAAATAGAATGACCTCCTTATCCATAAGTGGTCTGAGTCAGTGTTGTAAACTTTTGTAAGGGGCATAATTGTAATTTGTCACAGGCTGCGACCTGTGCCTATAAATAGATGAACAGTACCTCTGTACTGTTCACGCGAACCTGTCATTTGCCTCCACATCACACCTGTACTCTTGCCTTCCTCAAGACCGAAGGTATATCTGTCATTTATATTCATTCGTATTAATAAAAATGGAAATGATTCTATGTTAACATTTGAATGTCTATTTTATACTTCATGATTTATATGAATGCTTCATCCCTCGTTGTTATGTTTACGAAGGTATGTCCTTCGTAACCTTCGTCCGAAATTCCTTATATCCCGAAGGGATATAATGTGGTGGAGGACGAAGGATCTTAATATTTAACATTTTTGTGTTGCCTTGTTCTTAACTCTTAGCATTTGAGAACAAGCCCCCAACAACCCTTCTTACCTTAAAAGATTATCCCTTACCTTAATGGATCCTTCTTATCTTAAAAGATTCTATCTTATCTTAATAAATTCATCTTATCATAAAAGATATTGTCTTACCTTAATAGACTCATCTGATCTCGAAAGGATTTTCATCTTATCCTAATCGATCTAGCTAATCTCAAAAGATTCTATCTTATTCTTAGAGACTCATTTTGCCCTAACAAGCATTCTTATCCCACCACTTTGCTTATCGCATAATAGTGTAACAAACATGATCTATTCCAAAGTAAATTAAGTAGATCTTATATAGTCTAATCTGATTATACCAATTTAGTTCTGATTCCATCTAATCTGATCAGATCTATCCTAATGGACAAACATGTTTGATAATACTGGTAAATAAGATTGGATCCTACTCTTATAAATATGTTTTAATCCAAGTTGGACTAAGATTCCAATTTAGACTAGACCACATACAACAGCCTGGCCATATGCAACTACCCTAACCATTCGATGGTTACATAACCCCTCTGTTTTAACCTAACAGAGATTCTGACCTACCTACACTATATGATTCATCCTATCTCAAAGGATTCTAACACATATTAATAATACATATTCTACCCTGGTAGATTTATCCAATTTAAACTAAGTTTAATCCAGTTATATCCAATCTAATCTAGACCCTACCTAAACTAATATGGTCTAATCTATGTTACAAGTATTAATTAAACCATATACTTATATAGGGCTTTTAAACCTAAAACGGGTGTTTTAGACCAACTCGTCCGTGAAACCATGACCTAGTCTATGATATAGGTTGCCCAACCCAATCATCCCAAAAGCAAAGTAAGACTTTGTTTAAATCTATCTATCCTCACCTAATATTAAACAAACTTTTAATCCTACATCATGTAGACTATCTCATCTTGACAAAATTCTATCATACCTTTGGACATTCACCTTATACGACTAGTTATCCCAATCTTGATATAAAACAAAGATTAAGCCCTACTAAAGAATCTTCAGATCATAACCAGCTACTAGCTTATTCATTCTGCTTATCGAATAAATTCCCTTGCAAAACTATTTTGCCATATGCTTCTAACTCTCATGGTCAATACTAGGAAGGGAAGATTACTAGACAATAACAAACAGAAATGAATCCTCCAAATCCTCCACCTGTTGGAATCGATCAAGTGGTTGCCGCCCAAATGCTGGTAATACAACTAATGGCAGACTTGGTGACGGAAATGCAAAATCAGATAAGACAAGAATGCAAGGAAATACGTCAGGTTCGGCTGGAGATACGTCAAGAAATAAGGCAAACACAGTTTGAGAGACAACGACAATAACAACCACTACCTCCATCACCACCACCAGCTCCACCAAGCTACATAAACATATATATACGTTACTACTATTTGTAAGATCTAAATGTTGCTTTAGTTAGTGGTTGATATGATACTATTTTAGGAGGAATAATAAGGTCTATTTGACCCTGTGTTTTGCTAACAAGTTATGCATCATGCTGAGATTTTGTTTGTGCATATGTTTTGAGACAATATGACATCCCTTTCCTTACAAATTTCGAGGACGAGATTTCTATTAAGGGGGGTAGGATTTGTAATGCCCAAAATCTGTATAAGAAAAAAAATAATAAAACAAATACATGAAGGAATGAAATAGTAAATTCTGATATCTCAAATTATATTTGAGAGTTCAAAATTGAGAACTGAATTTTGAAACCAAGAACTATTTTAGAAAAGAAGAAATAGAAAAGTTTTCTATTCAACTAAATAATTATGCATATCATTAAATGATGCACCATAAGCATTTATTTACATGAATATCTAATTTTGAAGTAACTTTTACTTCTTATCCCACATTCAAAATACTATTTTTCTAAATAGAAAGAAAACAATGTGAGTGTGTCTTATAATTCAAACATTTATCAAACAAATAAATTAAGTAGGATAAATAGATATCTACTTCATCATGATTGAATTTTAGTGGGTATTAAATTTGAATTACTAAACTATAACTTAGATTGGAATTGAAATTTTGTAATCTAAAAAAAAGAATAATAGGGGAATGCAATAAAGAGATGGATATTTAGATTAAAACCTAGATTTGGATACTATAAAAGACAAGATAAAAGTTATAAATATATAAGTTCACCCCACTAGCATGTTCAAGATTAAAACCTAATTTGAGAACAAATTATACTACAAAAATTTGAAATTCAAATCCTGGATTTGGAAATGAAAAAAGAGAAAACAAAACGAGAAAAAGAAAAGAAAAGAAAAGAGAGAAATATCATACAATATAAAATAAAGTTATAAATGAATGACTTCATCACATTTTGGGTATGAGCAAGTGGAATAATTAATATGAGTACAAATAAGTAACAAATTCGAATTTAAATGGAGACGTTGAATCTGAAATTCAAAATGAGAAAAGAAAACAGAAAAGCTAAAAGAAAAAGAAAAACAACCGAGTTGGGCCAAAACCGCGGGATTCGGCCCACTCGACTCTCACGTGCGCCAGCCCATCTCCTTCACCGTTTCACTGCACAGCGAGCTCCACCAGTCAGTCACTCCAGCAATCACGCGTGACGCTCTGCGACTAGTCATCCGGACCCACTTGGCGATCTCTGCCTCTCGCGCCCGCTTCTCTCGCTTCCACTGACTTGCGGGTCGCGATGTAAGAAGCTCCGTCCTCCGCGGATGAGTGGATAGGCGGTCGTGGAATCTGTCGGCGCGGGAACACCCACCTCCCCGCCGTTCCGGCAGATTACCCGGGCATTGACCTCTCATCATGCGTTTGTCGCACGGGGTGCTTGGGCCCACCTATCAGCTGACCGCACCGGCCATGGCGGAAGTGTGCGGACTGGCCACGCGATTCCGCCGCATTCACGGTCATTGCGTCTACGGGCGAGAGCCGCGGATAAAACCCATCAGCACTTCCAGACTGCGAACCTTGAAACTCCATACCGTCCTCGGACCAGCCGTTCCCCTCCTTCACTGCGAGAACCGCGCCACAAGAGGCACCATTGCCCACCGTCGTAGATTCATGAGTGTGCTTCTGCTCTCGCCTGTGCTGGTGGTCAGGGTTCATCGTCGAGGAGGTTTCTGAAGGCCAATCAGCTCGAAGAGCTTCGGTACACGCTGTAATTGCTCGTCGAAGTCTCTACGCCGCCGCGGGCCCACCATCCTCCGTGGACAGCATCGACCAGACCGCTTATGTCGGTGAGAACCACCCCTCCCTATTCCCTATGTTATGCGCTTCACGTAGAACCCTTAGGAGCGGGGATCGGGGCATCTGCGCACCGGCACGGCTATCGCCGATGGGCCCTCCGCCGTGCGACACTAGAGCATCGCCGCTATGGGGGACAGATATCCCCCGGGTCCACTAGAAGGCCTCGCGAAAGACTTTGGGCCCATTATTTTGCAAGGCCACCCCTTCATGGGCTAGGGGAGGAGTCACTGGTAGAATGGATCGACACAAGATCAACTCAAGCCCAGACGGCTCACTGGATTTAAACGATATCCATAGCATTGATCCGATTCTCCCGTGCAGCACCCTCAGACGTTGGAACTGAACGAGGATAAGTCGGCAAGATAATAGGGAGATAAGTTCAGTCGGTTCACTATTACTTAGGAGCACATAGTTATCATACCCGCATGTAACGCCCCATGGTCGAGTATATAAGGCCTAGGGGCACCCCATCAAAAGACAGGTCACCCATTAGCCATCTACTCAATTCTCTAGCATCCTTCATACTAGAGAACTTCCTTGTAACCCACCACATAAAGAGCTACACTAGGAAGTAGGGTATTACGCCTCTCTAAGCGGCCCGAACCTGTATAAAATTGTCTATCGTCTCTCGTGCACCCAGCACGAACCATCGAGCTACAGTCGGTTACACCGTCCTACCCAAAAGCACCTCGAGGGGTAACCCCGGGTGCGTGGTTGGGTCCCAAACACCGACAGCTGGCGCGCCAGGTAGGGGGTGTGTCACTGATCCAAGCTAGCCCGATGGCCATCGCTTTTCAACACAAGATCGTTGTCCGCCCTGGATCCGTGTTCTGCTTCGGAACCATCTCGTCCATGGCAGACGAAGAAGGGACTCTACATCGTATAGTGGATCCGCCGGAGAAAAAGCCTTCCTTGAAAATCTCTGGGAAAGCCGGAACGAAGCAGGAAATAGCGCAACCTCCAGCGCTCCGGGCGAAGACTACCTCCTGCAAGCCAGGAGCAGAGAATTCATTCACCCAGATAACCCCGTTGTCCACCTCATCCACAGAAACATGGACATGGATTACAAGGAAAAAAAGAAACAAACGAGATAAAGGCCCGTCAAGCTTCCCTTCTGGTACCTCCGCACTCAAAGGAGAACAGAAAGAAGCTTGTCGTCATGATAACTCCATTCTACCGTGATGTCCTCTTCATCGGGGGGAGAGTGGAATCGTCCCCCATCTCCGACGACGAACCAACCGTGCCTGGGGAAGAACCTCCTCAGTGGGAAGCTCACCGACGAAGGAACCGACGTCGTAATGCCCGGCGACATCATGAAGCCGGAGAACGAGACCCGGCGCAGCCTGTATCACGAGATGAGATATCGGAGGAGGGAGAAACTCCAGATGAATGGGTCTTCAGGGAAAGGAGGAACTCCCGCCGACGTGATCGTCGACAAGCTCAAGGGCAAGTTGAGCAGGAGGCAAGACAGCGTCGAGAGAATCCTCTCTTCGGACAAAACCTGAACCCCGACTTCGCCCGAGCCATGAACACACCGAGTGAGGTCGGTGGAGTGTTGGCCCGGGTAGCCGATGGCCTCCCTCGGACTCCAGACGCCGAGGGCTATCGGTGGCTGCTCACTCGGGCAGCTAATCATCTTCTGCCTCTCGCTCATCCTCCGAGCGATCTACAACACGCCATCAATAGTCGATGGGACGCGTGGAGCTCCATCAATGCTACGCGTGAACGACGACACAAGAACAAGATCCGGCGCCGAGAGGAGTATGATCGGGATCACAGCATCCCTGCACGAAGTCAAGCCACCAGGGTTGAGTTGGCAACGACTTCAACTGGCGGCACGACCCGGGGACGGTCGAGGCAGCACATCGGTAACTCCCCTCCGCGGGACCGACACCACAACCATCGACAAGAGGACACATGTGGAGTATCAGCGCTGACTCCACGTCTCAGGACCATTCAGTGGCCCCCTAACTTCAAAGTCTCCAACGTCGACAAGTACGAGCCTAAGCAGGACCCGGGAGGCTGGCTGGCTGTCTATACCACTGCTGCCCGAGCCGCTGGGGCAACTGAAGATGTGATGACTGCATACTTGCCCATCGTCCTCGGGCAAGATGCGCTGCAATGGCTACAACATCTACCCCGACACAGCATCGACGATTGGAGCGACTTCAGTCGGCGTTTTATCGCCAACTTCCAATCTCTCTCCGACAAGCCGGCATAGCCATGGGACCTCAAATCCATCAGGCGCCGAGGGGATGAGACTCTTCGGTCATACCTCAAAAGATTTTAGACCATCAGAAATCGTATTCCTGAAGTTGCGGAAGCAGCAGTGATCGAGGACTTCTACCGGGGATCTAATGACTCGGTCTTCGTCCGAGCCATACTTCAAAAAGCACCGACCACTTCCGAACAACTATTCAGGGAGGCGGACCTCTACATCACCGCCGATGAATGTGCCTAGGACCTCATCGGAGGAACGAAGCCCGCTCCATCCGCACCACAGTGCGACACGAACCAGCAAACCGACAAGCACTGGGAGAAAAGGCCTCGCGAAGAAGTCCATGTCGCTGGACCACCCGTCTCTCGTGCCTAGGGGGCACCCCGTGGAGGCGAACGAACATTGGACAACATCCTCGACGCCTAGTGCCCGTACCACAAGGATATGCGTCATACTCTTCAGAACTGCTGAGATTTCAAGCACTCCGTTGGGAATGGCCGACCCTTCCAACCTCTACCACCTCCCCCACCACGAGGAGGACCTAGAGAACCTCGACAACCTCGGCAGCAGGAAGGGGGAGGAGGCGGGGCGTTCCCACGCGTCGATGGAGAAGTCAACGTCAACTTCGGAGGACACGGGTCGCAAGAGAACAAGAGGCAGCAAAAGCTCAATGATCGCCAGATACTGGTGGCGGACACAAGTGCTCCTGCCCCATATCGATGGTCCAAACACACGATCACCTTCACTCGGGCGGATCAATGGCTCAACTTCGATCATCCAAGCAAGTACCCGCTCCTCGTCGATTCGGTGATTCGAGAGAGCAGGGTAAAAAATGTGTTAATGGACGGGGGAAGCAGCATCAACGTCACCTTCCCCCGGACACTCTTTTCTTCAGCATTGTGCCGACTGAAGGAGAATAGTCACTCGGACACATCTACATGCCGGTTACCTTCGGAACTCTGGAAAACTACAGAACCGAGTTCCTGAGGTTCGAGGTAGCAAGCTTCGACTGTGGATACAATGCCATCATCGGTAGACCGGGATTGGCAAAATTCATGGCCATTCCACACTATTCATACATGATATCGAAGATGCCGAGACCACAAGGAATCATCACCGTGCGCGCTGACTTCAAAGGCGTCGCAGAATGCTTCCGAGTGGCCATTTAGGCGGCCCTCACCACTAAACCACCGACGACTTCCTCCGTGCAGGCGAACTCAAAGCCTGAGGAAGACCTTCTGATACCTGTGAATGAAGCTCAAGTCGTGACCTCTATGCCGCCAACTGAGGAAACAAAGAGAATCAACCTCAGGTTCGCTGACGAATGCAAGACTGCCATCATCAGCTCCAGCCTGGATGACAAATAGGAAGGCACGCTCGTCCAGTTTCTGCAAGATAACCGAGACGTGTTCGCATGGCAGCCTGCGGATATGCCGGGAGTCCCGAGAGAACTGGCCGAGCACAAACTGAAGGTCTATCCCTAGGCGAGGCCGATGCGACAAAAGTTGCGTCGTTTCACGCCCGATAAGAGAGAAGCTATTCGTGCTGAGCTAGCTCGATTAGTTGCAACAGGATTCATTAGAGAAGTACTACATCCTGAGTGGTTAGCAAATCCTGTTCTTGTACTCAAAAAGAATAAAGTGGATTGGCGCATGTACGCCGACTATACAGATCTCAACAAACACTGTCCGAAGGATCCCTTCAGACTTCCTAGAATAGATCAGGTGGTAGATTTGACCGTCGGATGTTCTATGTTGTCATTCCTGGACTGCTACTCTGGATACCATCAAATCAGCCTGGCAAAAGAAGACGAGGAAAAAACTTCATTCATTACCCCGTTTGGAGCTTTCTGCTATACCTCCATGCTGTTTGGCCTCAAGAACGCTGGAGCGACTTACCAGAGAGCTATTCAAACATGCTTAGCCGATCACTGGGGCAAGCGGGTAGAAGCTTATGTTGATGATGTGGTAATTAAGACAGAAAACTCAGAAAACTTCATTGACGATCTGCAGCTGGTCTTCAACAGCCTGAGGCGGTACCGGTGGAAGCTCAATCCAGAAAAATGTGTCTTTGGAGTGCCAACAGGGAAGTTGCTCGGATTCATTGTCAGCCACCGAGTAATTGAAGCTAACCCGGAGAAAATCGAGGCTATCATGAGGATGGAAGCACCACGATCACAAAAGAAAGTGCAAAGGCTTATTGGATGCATGGCAGCTTTAAGTAGGTTCATATCAAGGTTAAGAGAAAAAGGCCTACCATTCTACAAATTGCTCAAGAAGGTGGACAAGTTCCAGTGGACCTCAAAAGCTCAGGAAGCTCTTTATGCACTGAAGAAGTTCTTGACCACACCGCTAGTGCTAAAGCCGCCACACCGAGCCACGCCAAACCAGCCAGCGGAAGATCTGCTGTTATACATCTCCTGCACAACTCACGTGGTGAGCACCGCGTTAGTAGTCGAGCGGGCAGAAGAAGGGCACACATATCCAGTACAGCATCCCGTCTATTTCATCAGTGAAGTTCTGGGACCCTCTAAAAAGAAGTATCCTCCAGTTCAAAAACTATTGTATGCAGTACTTCTAACTGCTCGCAAGCTCCGTCACTACTTTGACGACCATAAAGTCATAGTAGTTACCGGGTTTCCAATAGGGGATATTCTTCACAACACCAGCCATTGGAAGCATAGCCAAGTGGGCCTGTGAGCTGGGAGCACACGACATTGAATTTCGGCCTCACACTACAATAAAGACTCAAGCGCTAGTTGACTTCGTATCAGAGTGGACCGAGCAACAAGTACCAGATAACCTAGAAGCTACAGAAGTATGGCGGATGTATTTCGATGGCTCGCTGAAACTGCAGGGAGCAGGCGCCGGGATCCTCTTCATTGCCCCTGGAGGTGAACAACTCAAATATGCTCGTCAGTTGTTATTCTCAGCATCTAACAATGCAGTACAATAAGAAGCTCTGATCCACGGATTGAACATTGCCATATCACTGGGCATTAAGAGGTTGATGGTATTCAGAGATTCACTAGTGGTCATAAGTCAGATAAATAAAGAATGACATTGCTCGAATGATTCTATGGGCAAGTACTGTGCAGCCGTCCGAAAACTGCAAGAAAAATTTGAAGGGTTATAATTTCATCATGTGGAAAGAGATCGCAATGCAACAGCAGACGCATTGTCAAACTAGGATCTAGTCGAACTCAGGTCCCACCTGGAGTTTTCGTCCAGGAGGTGCCACACCCAAGCATTTCCTTAGATCAGGCAGAAGAGTGTAATGCTTTGAGCTAGCTAGAGTTAGACTCTAATGACTGGAGGGGGCCTATCATCAGGTATATAAAGAATGAAGAAGAACCGGATGATAAAGCCACAGCGGAACGCCTTGCAAGGCAGTCAGCCCACTACACCCTCGTAGTGGACACACTGTATAGAAGGGGTGCAACAGGAGTCCTCATGAAATGCATTTCCCCGGTTACTGGGAGGCAACCGCTAGATGAGATTCACGTCGGACAGTGCGGGATACATGCAGCATCCAGAACTCTAGTTGGGAAGGTCTTCAGGTCTGGTTTGTACTAGCCGATAGCAAAAAGTGATGCAGCGAGTTAGTCCAGAGATGTGAAGCTTGCCAATTCTTATCAAAGCAACAATATTTACCAGCACAGCAACTGCAGACCAACCCGTAACATGACCATTTGCGTGCTGGGGACTGAACATGATTGGACCTTTCAAGAAAGCTCAGGGAGGCTACACTCATGTGTTGGTCGCCATTGACAAATTCACCAAATGGATAGAATACAAACCCATTGCTTCTCTAATTTCAGCCAAGGCAGTGGAATTCATACAAGATATAATATTCAGGTTTGGGATACCGAATAACATCATAACCGACCTGGGATCCAATTTCACTAGCTCTGAATTCTTTGATTTCTGCGAACAACGGAGCATCCAGATCAAATACGCGTCGGTAGCACATCCAAAAGCCAATGGTCAGGTGGAAAGGGCTAATGGAATGATACTGGAAGCACTCAGGAAGAATGTCGTCGACAAGAATGAAAAGTTCGCAGGGAAGTGGATCAGAGAATTACCTTATGTGGTTTGGAGCCTAAGAACTCAACCCAATCGAGCTCTACATGGAAACACCCCCTTCTTGATGGTCTATGGTTCGGAGGCAGTGCTACCTGCCGACCTCAGGTTTGGGGCACCAAGGTTGGTCTTCGAAAGCATACCTGAGGCGAAAGCTACCAGGCTAGAAGATATTGACGTACTGGAAGAAGAGTGATTGAATACAGTAATTCAGTTAGCTAGATACCAGCAGACCCTGAGGCGCTATCATGATAAGACTATACGACATCGATCCTTCATAGTGGGAGACTTGGTCCTTCGCCGAATTCTAACGGGAGAAGGACGGCACAAAT
The DNA here is from genome assembly GCA_029449295.1 of Zea luxurians. NCBI lineage: Eukaryota > Viridiplantae > Streptophyta > Magnoliopsida > Poales > Poaceae > Zea > Zea luxurians. The sequence continues at coordinate 745,743 of JAOPSE010000005.1, read as the reverse complement.
TATCGCTGCTATGGGAAGGGCCATTCATGGTGTCGGAGGTCACTCGGTCAGGATCATATCGGCTTACTCAAATGGATGGCACGGAAGTAGAGAATTCATGGAATATAGAGCACCTCGGGAAGTTTTACCCTTAGCAAGAACTATCAGAGCAACGTTGTATTATGTAATTGGAAAATACGTAATCAATAAAAGATTTTACTCTCAAAGGCATTCAAACTAACGGTTATCCATCGACTTCGACTTGATTAAACTTGGAATCAAAACACTTACTCAACCTAGGGTGACCACTATACCCTACTAACTGAGCAATCGGCTTAAGTTGGCAATGACTTAAGATGGTGCAACATGCTCGCGCTTACTCGACTTATGGTGACCACTATACCCTACTAACGGAGCAATCGGCTTAAGTCAGCAATGACTTAAGACGATGCAACATGCTTGCGCTTACTCGACTTAGGGTGACCACTATACCCTACTAACGGAGCAATCGCCTTAAGTCGGCAATGACTTAAGACGGTGCAACATGCTCGCGCTTACTCGACTTAGGGTGACCACTATACCCTACTAATGGAGCAATCGGCTTAAGTCGGCAATGACTTAAGACGGTGCAACATGCTCGCGCTTACCCGACTTAGGGTGGCCACTATACCCTACTAACAGAGCAACCGGTTTAAGTCGGCAATGACTTAAGACAGTGCAACATGCTCGCGCTTACTCGACTTAGGGTGACCACTATACCCTACTAACAAAGCAATCGACCTAAGTCGACAATGATTTAAGTCGGTGCAACATGCTCACAACTACTCGTCATAAGGCGACCTCTATGCCTTACCATCTAATCAATTGGCATAAATTAGGAAAAGATTCCAAAACCAACATGCCGCAGTTACCTCTGCAATCGTTCATGACGACTGTTGAATTCTAACAACAAAGACAAAATGTTATAGCTTTCAGCGCCAAGAACACATTCTAATATCCTATCCACCGAGTATTCGAGCGTACTGATCACACACACATATAGTTCACAAATGCATTCAGTATCTTCTAAACATGTCACTACGGCAAAACATCTCTATTTGGCAATGTCTTTCACAGGAGCAATCGAGGAGGAAGGGCGACTCGAAGCATCAGGCGCAGCCTTGACATCCGCAACAATTTCATCAGGAACAACTACACCGGGCCTTCTCATCAGGATTCGCCCCACGCAAATGGCTTTGTCCATAGCCTTGTCACGCTGGGCTTTCAGAGCGGTGCAGTTGTCCTCTACATCTTTGCTAGCCAGTTGAGCGGCCTCTAGCTCCTGGGCAACTAACCTCTTGGAGGCACGCAGATCTTTGATGATGGAGTCCTTGCTTGACACCAACTGCCTAAGCCACAGGATCTCATCCTGGGATACTTGCAGTTCACGATGATGATGATCCAGATCTGTCATCGTAAAGCGGTGGCTCCTTTCCAAGATGGTTAGGGAATTGTTGGCATCACGATACAACCTATCCAGATTATCATGAGAAGCTGCAAGTGCTCATTTCTCCTCCTACAAACAAGAATCAACTCTCAAGCATCCAGTAAGCAGTAAAAGCATGGTAGATCTAATTAAGAAAGCTTACCTCGTTAGTCGCCCTTTCAGAGTCAAGCTGAGCATTAAGAGAAGAATTCAAAGAATGCGCGTCGTCCAAAGAAGCAGAAACCCGAGCCAGGTCGATCTAACCATGGGAATACTTCTCCTCAAGCTCGGAGTACCGTCGGGTTGAGTCGGCTTGATGTTGAAGATGTTTCTCCTCAAGCTCAGAGTACCACTGGGCCATATCTGACAAAAAGCAGTCGAAAAAGGATACACAGTTAAAAACAAATTAATCAATCAGCCAAGGAAGAAACAAAGGTTCCAACCAGCATTTGACGCATTCAAATCAGCTATCTGTTTCTGAAGAAGCAATGGATTCTACTGCGTCAGAGACAGAGCTCCTTCTAGGATAGTGGCACCGTGTGATCTCAATTGAGCAGACATCCCGTCAACCAAAGCATGTTGCATATGAGTACAGAGAAAATGATTTACCAGGAGGAATGATAGAACAAAAAGAGCTAAGTTACCTTAAGATTAGAAAAGAATGAGGGCAATCCCAAGTCATGAGAAGTTGTGTTGTAGCTCGATGAAGGAAGATCAACTGGAACAATCTGAAGAGCATCTCGAGGGTTGATTTAGCTCCACTAGCAGATATTAGAATTCTGGCATCCGGCTCGCCGACCTCCAAGGCGACTCCCTCACTCAAAGCTAAAGAAGCATGCATCGCTATCACTTCATCAGATCGTAGTGGAGATGACTCGACGTGGACGTTCATGAAGGTGTGGGAAGGAGAGCCCACTCGGGCACCCTCGGGTGCTGGGTTGCAGCTCGCACTACCCATCAGAGCCATATCACTACCGGCAACACCCTCGGGGGGTGGGTTGCAGCTCACGCTACCCACCAGAGCCGGATCATTACCGGCGACACCCTCGGGGGCTGGGTAACCGCCAGCACCACCCTTGGGGGCTGGGTTTTCTGCAATAGCCACCTCTGAGGCTGAAGGATCCTCAGTCACCTCCATGGGAGTCGAGCAATCCAGACCAACTTATTGACACCGAAGACTGCTTTCCAAGGTCGACGATGCGTGAGATACTACCCGGGATACTTCTAATCCCATGTCTGGAATGTCAGAGCAAACATCCATCATATCACCAGCAGTCGGTTCCAACAGCATACCTTCAGGAATGACATCCTCAAGGGCCTGATCAAAATTTGTTATGGATAATTCTTGAAGGCTAACAAGAGCAGACAGAGCTAGAGAAGGAATATCACTATCCCTCAGTACCACCATAGGGCACCCCAGCTGCTGGAGGAAACCCTAACGGAGACGACGACGATGACGGTGGCAGTTCGAGCCACAGCACAGAGCTTTTGGAGGAGCAGGAGCCATAAGGATGGATCGCGAGACCCATCACTCGTGATGCCGCTCGTGGTTGTCATTTATACGACTCTGTCGACACCTTGCTGCGTCGGGCCTTCGACCGACACACATGGTCCATCGAGTACCAGTGGGAGGCTACCTACCTAGTGCGTCGTCCGGATGATGATCTCCGGGGTGAAGAGGCCCTCTCAGAGCATTACTCTATTACTGAGTTGGACACTACCGAGGCAGCCATGCAGGATGCTGCACGGCGTGCTCTTTCACTGTACTGTTTGTTGTTCAGTGGGGTAGCTGACGACCTGACCTGAAGTACTACCCCCACCGTTCGACCGGCAGTACAGCAGGCGTGATGTCACACCCGGATTTAAGGGATAAAGCTAGGTGCGTCTCGTATGTGCGCCAAAGAAGAACATCACATATAATGACCAAGTGTATAGAGATAAATGTCACAATCATTATTTATAGCGAAAGAGTCTTAAAAAAATAAACAATAACCATAAAGTGAACTAAATAATTATTCCTTGGCGCCATCAAGCTGACTGGGAGACGCTACCTAGACTTCCTCGTACTCCTCGTAGTAGTCCTCCTCCTGGGCTACCTGTTATTCTCCTGTGGGGGGTTATATATCGCAAGGGCGAGCTCACAAAAGATCATAGGTCAACAAGTTGTGGGGAATAATGTGCATGAAGTCACGAAAGGTGGGAGCTCATGTGAATTGTAAGGCTGATCAACAAATAATGGTTAAAGTTGAGCATTGCTTTTAATAAATTGGTCAAATTTTCTTAGCAGTTACTAAGTATAAGTAAATACCAACCCAAATAATAAGAGATCATAATTAATAAATAAACCACAATGCGATACAAATGACCAATTAAATTTAATTCCATAAGTTACTCATGTGAGGGTCTGAGTCGCTCATGACCGTGAGCACGACTGATATACCAGTTTTACATTCTGCAGAGGTTGTGCATCCTTACCCATAATTCATGTTACCCATCTACCACGGGGTTGTACGAGCACCATACACCTCTACCAAGGAAGCGAGGCAGGGTAACTTTCACATTGTAACACCCTAAAGTTAAATTTTGTGAAGACAAGGAAAATTCCTCAAAGGTTTTAAATCAAAACGCCTTTCCTTAAAGATAATCATAATTTGGAAGTTTCTACTCCCAAAATTAATATGTTAAAAACATATATAATTAAAGATCCTTAGATAAACTAAATTGCCTTTGGATTAGGTTATATAGAAGAATTAGGATTAAATTATTTCTTAATATATATAATCTACAATATAAATTTTATTTCCCTAGAATTAATAAGGTGTGGACTATTCTCTATTATATGATTGGAAGCTTGTCTAAAAGAACTAAAATAAAATAAATATATAAAATATGTTTTTGCACATCATGTTGAAGTTCTATATGTGTATATAAATTAAGGGTTTGAACTTCAAACTTGTGTTGATTTGAAATTCAAATAGAAAACAAAATAGAATAAAAAAAGAAAAGAAAAAGCAAACCTGCGCATGGGCCGACTTCTTCCCTGCCCTTGGCCCACATCCACTTATCCGTTTCGTGGACCAACTCCCTTCTTCCACTCGTGGCCCAGCGATCCCCGCCCACGTACGCACACCTGCCATGTGGGCTGCCTGGGTCAGTGACCACTACGCCTACCTCATCTCTGTCATGTGGCCCAGTTCTCTCCACCGCCTCCTGTCACCACTTGATGGGGCCCACTCGTCAGTCCCACCCCCTTCCTTCGCCCGCGCGACCCGGGCGGGCTTAGTCCTTGTGCGATCCTCGGAATCGGATGATACTGCCACGAACCGACCCCCGCGCGACTACAAGGGATTACCCTGGGGCTCTGCATTCCCTTTTGCATCTTCGCAGGCCCCTTATGTCCGCTCGATCCCCTTCTAACCGAATGCCGCCAAATCCATCGCTGTGAAGATCGGCCCATGCAATAGCTCCGCCATTAAATTTGCGGGCGTGGGCAGACCGGGCAGACCCCCCCGGACTGGGTACAAAGGGCGACCCGTGCACTTCTTCCTTCTTCTCCCCCCATTATTCTCAACCTCTCGCCAGCCACCAATTCGACGCCACGATTCTCACAGGCGGAACTTACTGCCGCCATGGTCTCGTGCTAACAACACCGGTGTGGCCACAGTAGTTGGCCGGGGTGTCTCTGCACGGTCTCTGGAGTGCGCGCGTGGCTCAACTGGGCGCAGTCGGAGCGCTGCGCCTCAGTAATTGCTCGCTGGAGTCTCTACGTCACCGCAGGCCTGCGCTCCTCCGTAGACAGCATCAACCGGGCCTCTATCATCGGTGAGTTCCGCTGCACTGTGTCCGCCACGACGTACCCTTCCTTTAAATGCACGGTAGGACTCGGATTAGGGCCTGGGGCCTCGGTTGGGCGTCACCCCGGCGAAGTGCCGCCGTGGGGTGGCATCGCCGCTGTACCTGCCGGGCGAGGGAGAGAAGATGGCATGGGGCCGTGCGATCTGGATTTAACGGTCGCGATGGTGATATTGCATACCCCTTCGTCCCAACTGCTAACAACCGTAGATCGGCGATTGGGCGGTCATGTGGGAAAGTGGGAATCGTGCGCCGTGGATCGTAGATTTCTAATCTGACGGTGATTCGTGAAGTTGGGTTTATAAATAACACCGATCTAATCTGGGGTATCGATTGGGGATTGGACGGTGGGTATCGTCTCGTACCCTTTCGATTGGACGTTGTACTTAAGAGTCCTCGAAGAATTTGGGAATCAACCCGCGATCCATAGCGTAGCACTCTAAGTCTTGGGACGTTTTGCGCCGTAGCCCCTGCTCTTTCCTGTATTAGTAAGCCCAGTCCAGAGACTTATAAATTGAATAAATAAACATGGAAATGAATTTTTAATGTAAAAATAAATGATAGAATTTGTTTAATTCATATAAAATTCATATGAAGTCCAAATTAATCAATTCCAATTTCTATAATTTTATAATATTATTGTTTATCACCTAGTGTCTCTGTTTTGACATGAAATCCATATTAAAAATGTACCTATTAATTAATTAATCTTGTACCAAGCACATAAAACCTTTGGAAATCCATAACTTCTTCGTTTCAACTCCGAATTGACCCATTCCAGTTGCATTAGCTTCATATGAATATCTACTATGCAATAACAACATTTGTTGTACCATGTCTCATTCTTTTACAATTAGATCTTTAATTAACTTATGTTGGTTAGTCTTGTTAATGTGCTCATCATTATCCACCAAAATATAATTTATGGTAAATTTATAACTTAGATTAAAGTTGAGATAATTATATATGGAATAACCTCTCATATGATTTATCCTAACCAATTCATAAGATAGTTTAATATTTTAATCACATATATCTTACATAGATCATAACTCCTGAACCATGACTCGATCTTAGTAGTTCTCGATCCCACGATCTCATAGCGACGCGTAGATCATTATTATGTAGTTTGTTTTTATGTTTGGTGTGATGTTAATTTTGTCTATACCATGATTATTTGTATTGTTACGACTAGCAGGCGGTCACGAGGATCTGAATAATCACTCTGGTACCTGGAATCTCAAGTGCCAGGCAAGTTGTGCCCTTGACCACTTTTATACCCAATAATGTTCTTTAATGTCATTTATTCATGCATAGGTTTAATTTTGATGGGACCCAATAGGTTACCCTAGTCTGCTTATGCTTTTTACCTTGATTACCCCTGAATTACTTGGGTAGTTTTCCTATTGCTTTATATGGTTTTGGGTTAATATTTCACTACATCCATGTTCCTATTATTCTGTTATGTTATTTATGTTCATGATAAGATTATTATGTTAATGGGAACATGGAGAACCACCCGAGAAAACAGTGCCACCATAAGGGTGGTATGGGACGCCCTTGGCTGACTAATTAGGAAAGCTAGTGGAAGACTACCTTACCCGAAAGGGGTAAGGGCAGTAGGGGATTGCATGCAGGGAGGTTCTCGGGTTGATTTTGCTGCGATGGCGGTTAGACGAGGGATTCTTGCAAGTGCTCTTCCCATAAACTGTAGCGGGTTTTCGGAAGCTAGTGGAACTTTGTAAAGGCCTCGTAGTGGATCCCTAGCCATTCACCTCGGTAGTGTCTAAAGGCCTTGCAAACCCAGGCGACATGGGATACACGACTTGTGGGTACAGTGTACAACCTTTGTAGAGTGTAAAACTAGTATACTAGCTGTGCTCACGGTCATGAGCGACTCGGACACTCATGTGATTAATTTATGTAACTTAAATTCAATTTGTCATTTGCATTTGCATGGGATTTATTATTAATTTTGTTCTATTATTTATTATGGTTGGTATTTACTTACACTTAGTAACTGCTAATAAAATTTGACCAACTTATTAAAAGCAATGCTCAGCTTTAACCCCTACTGTTGATCAGCTTTACACATCACATGAACTCCCACCTTTGGTGAGTTCATGCCACATTATTCCACACAACTTGTTGAGCGATGAATATATGTGAGCTCACCATTGTTGTTTCACACCCCCACAGGAGAAGAACACGTGGTTCAAGAGGAGCCACACAACGAGGAGTTCGATTTGATCTAGGTGGCGTCTCCCAGTTGACTTTATGGCGCCAAGGATGGATTTTAGTTCGATCTATATTTATCTTTTATTTTGTAAGACTTCCGCTATGTAATAAGTACTCTGATTATATTGTGACATTTATCTCTATACACTCTGTTATTATATGTGTTGTCTTCTATAGCGCATAAATGAGATACACCCGGCTTTGTCCCTTAAAACCGGGTGTTACACACACCCAGGTTTCGGGGGCACCAAGACACGGGCGCGAAATAAACACCAGGTGTGCTGGGACCAAGTCTCACATATATGATGCATAGTGGTACAAATACTAATGTCACATCTTTACTATATAATAGGAGTTATGTACAAAATAAATAAATAATTACATCATATGAAGACAACGATCCAGCAACCCAAAGTTGACTGGGAGACGACGACATAGACCACTCACGAACTCATCACATCATCCTCCATGTGCCTCATCCTGCGGTACCTGTTCTTGACCTGTGGGGGGTGAGACAGCAAGAGTGAGCTCACATACGTTCATCGCTCAACAAGTTGTGGGGAATGATGTGCATGAACTCGCCAAAGGTGGGAGCTCATGTGAAGTGTAAGGCTTACCAAAGAGGATGATTAAAGCTGAGCATTGCTTTTAAAGTTGGCCAAAATTTTATTAGCAATTACTAAGTATAAGTAGATACCAACCCAATTAAGTAGTAGAACAAAAGTGATAACAACACCTGTGATGCAATGCATATGACAAATCGAATTTAGTTCCATAAATTAATCATGTGAGTGTCCGAGCTTGTAATGCCCAAAATATGTATAAGAAAAAAAATTAATAATAATAAAACAAATATATGAAGGAATGAAATAGTAAAGTCTGATATCTCAAATTATATTTGAGAGTTGAAAATTGAGAACTGAATTTTGAAACCAAGAACTATTTTAGAAAAGAAGAAATAGATTTTTCTATTCAACTAAATAATTATGCATATCATTAAATGATGCACCATAAGAATTTATTTACATGAAGATCTAATTTTGAAGTAACTTTTACTTCTTATCCCACATTCAAAATACTATTTTTCTAAATAGAAAGAAGACAATGTGAGTGTGTCTTATAATTCAAACATTTATCAAACAAATAAATTAAGTAGGATAAATAGGTATCTACTTCATCATGATTGAATTTTAGTGGGTATTAAATTTGAATTACTAAACTATAACTTAGATTGGAATTGAAATTTTGTAATCTAAAAAAAGAATAATAGGGGAATGCAATAAAGAGATGGAGATTTGGATTAAAACCTAGATTAGGATACTATAAAAGACAAGATAAAAGTTATAAATATATAAGTTCACCCCACTAGCATGTTCAAGATTAAAACCTAATTTGAGAACAAATTATACTACAAAAATTTGAAATTCAAATCCTGGATTTGGAAATGAAAAAAGAGAAAACAAAACGAGAAAAAGAAAAGAAAAGAGAGAAATATCATACAATATAAAATAAAGTTATAAATGAATGACTTCATCACATTTTGGGTATGAGCAAGTGGAATAATTAATCTGAGTACAAATAAGTAACAAATTCGAATTTAAATGGAGATGTTGAATCTGAAATTCAAAATGAGAAAAGAAAACAGAAAAGCTAAAAGAAAAAGAAAAACAGTCGAGTTGGGCCAAAACCGCGGGATTCGGTCCACTCGACTCTCACGTGCGCCAGCCCGTCTCCTTCACCGTTTCACTGCCACGCGGGCTCCACCAATCAGTCGCTCTAGCAATCGCGCGCGACGCTCTGTGACTAGTCATCCGGACCCAATTGGTAATCTCTGCCTCTCGCGCCCGCTTCTCTCGCTTCCACTGACTTGCGGGGTCGCGATGTTAGAAGCTCTGTCCTTCGCGGATGAGTGGATAGGCGGCCGCGGGAACACCCACCTCCCTACCGTTCCGGCAGATTACCCAGGCGTTGACCTCTCATCATGCGTTCGTCGCATGGGGTGCTTGGGCCCACCTGTCAGCTGACAGCACCGGCCATGGCAGAAGTGTGCGGACTGGCCACGCGATTCCGCCGCATTCGCGGTGATCGTTGCGCCAACGGGCGACAGCCGCGGATAAAACCCCTCAGCACTTTTAGACCGCGAACCTTGAAACTCCATACCCTCCTCGGACCAGTCGTTCCCCTCCTTCACTGCGAGAACCGCGCCGCAAGAGGCACCGTTGCCCGCCGCCATAGATTCACGAGTGTGCTTTTGCTCTCACCCGTGCTGGTGGTCGGGGTTCGTCGCCGGGGAGGTTTCTGAAGGCCAATCAGCTCGAAGAGCCTTCGGTACACGCGGTAATTGCTCGTCGGAGTCTCTACGCCGCCGCGGGCCCGCCATCCTTCGTGGACAGCATCGACCGGACGTCTGTTGTCGGTGAGAACCACCCCTCCCTATTCCCTATGTTATGCGCTTCACGTAGCACCCTTAGGAGCGGGGATTGGGGCATCTGCGCACCGGCACGGTTATCGCCGGCGGGCCCTCCGCCGTGCGACACTAGAGCGCCGCCGCCCTTGTGGTCGAAAAGAGGGAGCATGCCGTGGACCGTTGATCTGCTGAGTGATGGCCATGATCAATCGGGGGATACCGTTCCAGTACATAGTACCGTTTCGGCGCACTCTAGATCTAATCCGAGCCCTCGGCTGGTGATCCAACGGCCGAGGTTTGCGAATACCCCTTCACCGTTTGATTTTGTAAAAGAGCCCCTGTAGAATCCAGTAATCAACCCACGGTCCACATAGTTGGGCTCTTTGTCTTAGGAGATTTTTCACCCGAGCCCCTGCACTCTCTATTTATTACGCGCACATTCCAGAAGTTAGTGAAATGAATAAATAAACATGGAAATTGATTTCTAGTATGAAATTAATTGGAGAAACCTGTATAATTCATAGAAAATTCATACTAGCTCCTTTTTAATCCATTCTAGTTCCTATAATTTGGTATTAATATTGTCTATCACAGAGTAACATTGTTCTAGCATGAAAACTATATTAAAATTTATCACGCAATTATGTTTGTACCAAACACATAAGGACTTGAAAAATTCATAACTCGCAATCCGTAACTCCAAATCGATCCATCCCAATTGCATTAGATCCATAATAATATTGTTTATCCCCTGGTAGCTTATTTTGTTATGAAATCTAAGGTTAAAATTATGTGCTTAATATCTTTTGTACCTGATTCTTAAATCTTTAGAAACTCGTAACTTTTTAACCGTAACTCCGAATTACACCGTTCAGATTGAGTTAGCTTCGTAATAAAATTATCTACACTTTGGTTACCTTATTTTATCACGAGACATGTTGTAAATAATTAATTTGTTTATCCTATGTTAATTGGATTAATCTATGTCTATTGGATTAACCTCTGATGGTTATAATTTGACTAAATGATCTTTAGTCAATTTATGACTTAGATTAAAGTTGAGATAATTATTTACAGAATAATCTCTCATATGATTTATAGTAATCAATTTATAATATAGTTTAATATTTTAATCACACAGATCTTCTATAAAATCATAACTACTTAACCATGACTCCGATCTTAGTGGTTCTCGATCTCGCGATCCCATAGCTTCGCGTAGATCATTATTATGCAGTATGTTCTTATGTTTTGGTGTGATGTTAATTTTTGTCTATACCATGCTTGTTTGTATTGCTACGACTAGCGCGAGGTTTCGAGGATCTGAAGAATCACCCTGGTAACTGGAATCTCAAGTGCCAGGCAAGTTGTGCCCTTGATCCACTTTTGTTACCCAATAATATTCTTTATTATCACTATTCAATGCATAGGTTTAATTTTGATGGGACCTAATAGGTCACTCTAGTCTGTTTATCCTGTTTACCTTGTTTACCCCTGATTCACTTGGGTAGTTATGCTATTGCATTATGTGGTTTCGGGTTAATATTTCATTATATCCATGTTCCTATTATTCAGTTATATTATTTATGTTCATGATAAGATCATTATGTTAATGGGAACATGGAGCGACCACCCGGGAAAACAGTGCTACCACAAGGGTTTAATGGGACGATCCTGGCTGATTAATTAGGAAAGCTAGTGGATGACTACCTTACCCGAAAGGGGCAAGGGCAGTAGGGGAGTGGTCAGTGTAGGGAGGTCCTTGGGTTGATTTTGCTGCGATGGCGGTCAGGTGAGGGATTCCTGCACTGGAGCTTCCTATAAACTGTAGTGGGTTTTCTGAAGCTAGTGGAACTTTGTAAAGGCCTCGTAGTGTTACCCTGCCTCGCCTCCTCGGTAGAGGTGTATGGGATTCATGACCCCTTGGCAGATGGGTAACATGACTTGTGGGTAAAGATGTGCAACCTCTGCAGAGTGTAAAACTGGTATACTAGCTATGCTCACGGTCATGAGCAGCTCAGATCCTCACATGATTAATCTATGGAATTAAAACTCAATTTGTCATTTGCATCGCATTGTGATTATTTTGTTATTACTTTTACTTATTATTACTAAGGTTTGGTATTTACTTATACTTAGTAATTGCTAATAAAATTTTGACCAACTTATAAAAGCAATGCTCAGCTTCAACCTTTATTTTGTTGACCAGCCTTACACTTCGCATGAACTCCCACCTTTGGCGAGTTCATGCCACATTATTACCCACAACTTGTTGAGCGATGAACATGTGTGAGCTCACCCTTGCTGTCTCACACCCCCCCCACAGGAGAAGAACAAGTTGTTCAAGTGGAGCCACACAGCGAGGAGTTCGATTCGATCTAGGTGGCGTCTCCCAGTTGACTTTCTGGCGCCAAGGATGGATTTTTGATCCTGTTATATTTATCTTTTATTTTGTAAGACTTCCGCTATGTAATAAATACTCTGATTATATTGTGACATTTATCTCTATACACTCTATTATTATATATTGTTGGGGGCCTTCGTCCTCCGAAGGTCCTCAAAAACATGATTTGACAATGTTTTCCAAGTGGATTATGTGAACAGGTATCTTCGGACTCAGAATTATGAACATAAAGCACGGTCAGGACGAAGCCTGAACCAGACGAAGGACGAGCTGATTACCAAGTTCTACGAAGGACGGTGCACAGCCGAAGTTGTGTGCAGGGAAGCTTCGTCGCGATAGCGGAAAGGGGAACCGACTTAAAGATGAAAAGACTACGTGGGCCTCGACGGATTTCCATAAGTCATTAACAAATGTAATGGACATGGATGTAATTTTACGTGGGCTGCGTCCCGCGTCTATAAATAGATGAACAGTACTCCCGTACTGTTCACGCTGACTTAGCATCTGCTTTTGCGTCACGCTTGTACTTTTTACCTTCTCTCAAGACCGAAGGTACATTTGTAATTTGAAATCATTTCTATTTTTCCATGTTAATAAAATAGAAATGATTCTTTGATGGTGTTTACATTATATTTCATGCCTTATATGAATCCTTTGTCATTACTTATTATGTTTACGAAGGTATGTCTCTTATGACCTTCGTCCGAAAAGCATTATCTCCCAAAGGGACATAATGTTCCGAAGGACGAAGGACTTTAACACTTAACATTTTTATGTTGCCTTGTTCTCAACTCATAGCCTTTGAGAACAAGTCCCCAACATTGGCGCCCACCTCCGGTGAACTCACTTCCACTTCGAGTTTTTTGAACACCTTCGGAAGCTGTAGACCTTCGCTATGGCACCGAAGAAAGCTTCAGCGGCTGGGGCTGCAGCACTGCAACCGCTGGACCACAACCAGGAGACCGTCTCTCTTCGGGAGGCCCGAAGCCAGAAGAGAAAGGCCGTCAGCCCAACGCTTCAGGAGGAAGAGCTAGACCAAGAAATCAGGGATATGGAGATGCTACATCAACAGGTGCAGAGAAAGAAGGAGAAGATGGCCCGGCTAGCTGAGTTGCAACGGCAGATAGACGAAGCCTCTGAGGAAGTTCGCCATCTTACTCATGATGAGCAAAACAGAAGGCCTCAGCAGAAAGACCTTCATCAGGAGGGCTTCGTCAACGAAGATGACTGGTATGACAATTTCCATCAGGGAAATTTTGTTTTCGATGATGCTTCTCCTTTGTCCGCTGAGCTGCAGGCTACACCTTGGCCTCCATCCTATAAGCCACCCCAGCTTCCCATGTTCGACGGCCACTCAGACCCGAAGCAGTTCTTAATGAGCTACGAAGCAACAGTGTCTTCGTATGGGGGCAATGCTGCAGTCATGGCGAAGTCTTTCGTTATGGCCGTCAGGAACGTTGCTCAGACCTGGTATTCCTCCCTTCGACCAGGAACGATCACCTCATGGCAGAAGCTGAAGGATATGTTGTTAACCAGCTTTCAAGGATTTCAGACGAAGCCGGTTACTGCTCAAGCCTTGTTTCAGTGCACTCAGGATCATGAAGAATACCTTCAGGCGTATGTCCGAAGGTTCTTGCGTTTGAGGGCACAGGCACCAACGGTGCCCAATGAAATTGTTATCGAAGCCATGATCAAGGGGCTTCGACCTGGACCTGCAGCCCAATACTTTGCTAGGAAGCCTCCTCAGACTCTGGAGAAGCTACTCCAAAAGATGGACGAGTACATTCGTGCAGATAACGACTTTCGCCAAAGAAGGGAGGAGGCCTTCAGATTTTCTGAGATGACCAGGGGCTTCGGGGGACGATTCTATCCGAGGCATGTCAGGTCCATCCACAACACTCAAAATGATGATAAGGGGAGTCAGCAGAGCAGGCCGCAGTGCTCCTCACAGGCTTCGGGGCAGCAGCAAACTTTCTTTCGGCCACCAGCTCCAAGAGGCAGAGGCGCCAGGGGCTTCGGCGGGAGATTTGGAGATCAACCAAGGAGGACATTTTGCTTATTCTGCGGTGAGAACAAGGGCCATACCACCAGGATGTGCCATGTTACCATCCAGAAACAAAAGGAGCTAGCAGAAGCTGCAGCGCAACAGGGACAGCCGAAGCAGGTCATGCATACTGCTTTGTACCATCAGCCTTACATCCCGGAGTACGTGGGCAACCACCCTGCAGTTTCCGTAGCTTCGGCAAGTCAACCTCAAGCTTCATGGCAACAGCCCCCGCCCCCACCTCCGCTGCAACAAGGCCAGCAGCCAGAAGGGAGCCAATATGTTCCGCACCAAAGGGATCTCAGAGAGCAATCTGAAGCCCGTACAGTCAATAGTACTGTGCCAGAGTCGAAGCACATTTATTGACAAATATCCTACTTTGATAGCAGTCTTTTCCGTTTAAGTTCTGTTTTCTATGTAATAAAGAACACTTCAGTTTTCATATAATAGTTTCGCGGTTGGTTATCAGAAAAACCTATCTTCTCTACAGGTTTAAGTTGCCGAAGCTTAAAAATTTGCGGTAACAAGGAGGATCTTCGGATTATTAAAAACCCTTCGAAACAACAAAAAGTCGTTCTAAGGAGCGCAGAGTAAGTTGCCGAAGTTACAAAAAGCCGTTCCAAAGGGAGCGCAGTGTAAGTTTTTTGCTCCAAAGACGTTCCTAAGGGAATGCAGAGCATACAGCGAAAAGTCAACGCTGATACCGCCTAAGTAAAAGGCGAAGAAGCTCCAAAGACGTTCGTAAGGGAATGCAGAGCTTATACCGTCTAAGTAAAAGGCGAAGAAGCTCCAAAGACGTTCCTAAGGGAATGCAGAGCTTACGAATGTATTTTGTGTATATCTTCGGAACAAATGTCATTTGCATAACATAACATCATCACATCATTTTGCATAACATAAGCATCATACATCATGTTGCATTTGGCAAAAGAAGCGGACACAGTATCAACCTTCGAAAGGATGCTTTGAGAAAGTGAAAATTGTGTAAAGTCACGAGGGAATACAATGATAATCTTCGGAATACAGCTTCGGAGAATATTTCTACGAAGCATGGACGAGCTTCATCAGAGCAATATCGAAATTGTATAGCTTCGGAAAATGTTTTCATGAAGCATGAACGTGTTTCATCAGAATAATTTTAACGGAGAATGTCTTCTTCACGAAGCATGAAAAGAAGGGAAGGTGTTTTTTCGCCGAAGGCTCAAAAATGGTATGTATGTAGAGTTTCATGCATCGTAAAGAATTGAATAATGAAAAGAGACTTGTATATTACATTCAAATGTACAAAATGTTACATAGATCACACTTTAAATGATTTTTCTAAATAGCATCTAGTCTTCTCTTAATACTGCTTCGGCGGCTTCATTTAGAAGTTGATCAACAACTTTATCCATGATAGCTTCGGCCATTTGTTTAATTTCGTCATCCCCTTTTGTGTGGGGGTCGGCAATCGATCCAGCAGCTTCTGAGGGAAGAAAACATTTCTTCATTACTTTTACAAATCGCGAGCAAAATTTGAAATAAAAATTACAACACAATAAGAACGACTAATTAATACCTAATTGCCTTTCGGGCTCTGTACTTCTTTCGGCAGCTTCTGCCACTTTCCTAGCATCATGGATGCCTTTTTCGCTCCTTTGGATGATTTCTTACGCCATTCCTCGGCCGCCGTCGTTCCAGATATCAGTAAAAAATTTGCCACCAACCACGCTTGCTTCGGCCGAGGGGTCCTTGATGTCTTCGGAAGATAAGGCAGCTTCGGACTGGGCTAAAAATTTTACATGCCCGCAACCTTTCTTCTCTAAGACAGAGGCAATCCCTCTGGCGCCCGAAAAAGCGCAGATGTCGCCACGACTGCTCAGGATCTCCTCGAAGGCCTCTGCTTCGTGACTAATCCATTCCAGTGGACCTTCGGGATTGCCTCGAGAGAAATTCTCTTCGCTGGAAAAGGCGCCCACGCTGGCGAAGCTGGTTTTAATTTTATTCACGCATTCTACAGATTTAACATAACATTTCCTCTGAGATGCACGAAGCTCTTTAACACTTAACTCCAATTTATTGACCATATGATCACTGAGTTCTCGTTTTGTTTCCTCCAGCACACGTTCCTCTTTAGCTCTAGCCAGCTGTTTCTGAAGATCTTTAATTTCACGTTTTTGGGCTTCGGCCTGGGTTTTTGAAGCAGCTTCGTCTTTCTTTACTTTATCTACCAGTGTAAGCAGAATCTTATCCTTTTCCAGAGCTTCGTTTCTCAGTTTGATAACTTCGGAGCGTAAATTGTTAAACGCAATGTCGTAGCTTTCATCTTCGGCGCTTTTTTGGGCTCTTAATGCGTTGCTCAGAATCAAGCCCTATATGAAAAAGAATCCATATAAGAATAAAGGAATGAATTACGCATTAAAAAGTTTTTTCAAACGCTTAATTTCCATACCTTTAGGCTATTATATGCAAGACTGTCTGCGAGATCCTCTTTCGTCATGGCGCATAATCCAGCTTCGAGTTTCGGGAACCCCATGCTTCTAGCCATTTCCCGGCATACGGATAGTTCCTTATTGTCTGGGAGACAGTACAGGAAATCATCTTCGTTTGTCCCATTGAATACTACTGCCCCCTTCGGATACTTCAACTCTCTAGCATAGTGATTCGCTTCATAGATTTCTTCTTCAGATAGTTTCTTCCCCGAAGCATGTCGCACGATGTAATCGCGTATGCTGGAGGGAGCTTCGGGGGCGGCAGTATCAATTTCTTTAACCAAGACTGGTTCTGATATTTTCTCGGATTGTTCCTTGGTGGGCTCTGAAGGCCCAGCTTCAGCTTCAGCTTGTTGTTTCGAAGCTTCAGTAGATGCTTCAGCGAGTTCAACAGACTCCTTTGTGGTTGAAGACTTAATCGTTTCCAAGACATCCAATACGTTCACCATTCTTTTTCTTCTTGGGGTCACCGATGGGCCCTTTTGATTTTTTGTTGTGTCGACATTTGCTGAAGGACTTAAAATTTCTGATGTTTTTGGCCCTTCAGTCTTCGGTTTTTCTACTGCTGAAGGCGCTTCAGTTTTCTCTACTGTCTTCGGCACTGGAGCTGGTTCTGTAGCTTCAGAGCCCAAAGAAATTTCACCAATAAATTCTGGCACTGTGGCCGGCTCAATAAAGCGTGTCCGATGGGTGAGCACCTTCATCTTTTTCCTTTGAGGCGCTGGCTCACTAGTGGCACTTGTGGTAGCTTCTGTCGCAGGAGAAGCATTTTTCCTTTTGCGACCCAATACCGGATAATGATAGTCAGGGTAGATAAACCCGACTGCGTCAAACACACGGTTGAGCCTTTTCTTCTTTCGGCCTCCGAAGGCTGCTGATAGCGCAGTATTTTCAGCCTTCGAGTATGCCCCAAGCAGTTCGTCACTTAATGTTTCAATGCTTTTCAACCAGTCATCATCAGGTTCAACAAATTTATCTGCATATTTGAATGTGTATTTCAGTCTGACCAATCCGCCTTCGTCGGATTCTTTAATGGTCTCCTTCGGCATTTCCCACTTTTCTGTAAGTGGCCATACCCTGAAGGCAATGTGCTCTTGGACCAAGTCCCTTGTCCCAATGAAAGAGCAGATTACGCCGAAGGCTCTTTGGCATTCCTCGGCTGCTTCGTCCATTTCAACCTTCGGCCTTCGAAGTCCGAAGCGTTGCCAGATGGGGCGCATAATGATACTTTTAACATTTTCTTGCGCTGTTAAGTCATTCTTCACATAGAACCACTCTGTCATCCAGGCTCCGGGCCACCTCTTCCGAAAGGTCGGCATAGGGCAGCTTGACCCGGAGCGGGCACCGAAGCTATAACACCCAAAATTGTTGTGGTATTGTTCTTTTCCCCAGGGCTTCGTCTCGTATAATAACTCATGAATATTGCAGAAACTTTTAGCGTTTGGTTCCAAACCTTGGCTTCTCACAGCCCAGACAAACACCCCCATTCTTATGATGGCTTCGGGGGTAATTTGATGAAGGTAGACTTGAAATGTCTTCAGGACTTCAACAACAAAGTTGCTTAGGGGGAACCGAAGCCCAGCCTTGAGAAAGCTTCGGAAGACTACGACTTCATCTTCTTCTGGGGTGGGAGAAGTCTTCTCTCCAGCGTCAGCCCTCACAACAGATATATCTCGAAAATACCTCCCCCTCATATTATCAATATGACTCTGCTTGATAGTGGTCTTACCGAAAACCGTGTGACTTGGCCGCCATGGTCGATCTTCGGCCTCTTCCCCACCACTTTCTACATCATAGCTGTCGCTGTCACCAGTATCTTCGGACAAACCTTCAAGAATCTCCTTGGTGATTTTCTCCGTATTGGTCTCCGCCATCGCTATCAGGAACCCCAAATTCTTCTCTTCTTCGAGACTCAGCTTCGTCTCAGCAGGGATCTTCTTACCTTCAGACATCTTCGGACACGCTAAAAAACTGTTTTCAGGGCCGAAGCTTCGAAATCAAAAAGGTCACCAATCTTAATGCACAAGAGCTAAAAATTTAGTGGACCAAAGCAGATGGCAAGTGTGCGTACCAAATGAGTTGGCGGTATGATCTTATTTATACGCCCAGGGCGCTGAAAATTGAAAGACCCCACTTGTCAGTGAATGTTGCTATTCTAGCAAAGGGAAGGTGTTTTTTCGGACCTTCGGCTCAAGGCCTTCGTCCATATCGCAATCTGAATTTATTATTAACAAATTAATATTGCGAGGGGCTACTGTTGGGGGCCTTCGTCCTCTGAAGGTCCTCAAAAACATGATTTGACAATGTTTTCCAAGTGGATTATGTGAACAGGTATCTTCGGACTCAGAATTATGAACATAAAGCACGGTCAGGACGAAGCCTGAACCAGACGAAGGACGAGCTGATTACCAAGTTCTACGAAGGACGGTGTACAGCCGAAGTTGTGTGCAGGGAAGCTTCGTCGCGATAGCGGAAAGGGGAACCGACTTAAAGATGAAAAGACTACGTGGGCCTCGACGGATTTCCATAAGTCATTAACAAATGTAATGGACATGGATGTAATTTTACGTGGGCTGCGTCCCGCGTCTATAAATAGATGAACAGTACTCCCGTACTGTTCACGCTGACTTAGCATCTGCTTTTGCGTCACGCTTGTACTTTTTACCTTCTCTCAAGACTGAAGGTACATTTGTAATTTGAAATCATTTCTATTTTATTAACATGGAAAAATAGAAATGATTCTTTGATGGTGTTTACATTATATTTCATGCCTTATATGAATCCTTTGTCATTACTTATTATGTTTACGAAGGTATGTCTCTTATGACCTTCGTCCGAAAAGCATTATCTCCCAAAGGGACATAATGTTCCGAAGGACGAAGGACTTTAACACTTAACATTTTTATGTTGCCTTGTTCTCAACTCATAGCCTTTGAGAACAAGTCCCCAACATATATGTTGTCTTCTTTAGCACATGTATGAGATGCACCCGACTTTGTTCCTTAAAGCCCGGGGTGTGACAGAAGTGGTATCAGAAGAATGTTGACTGCAGAACGAAACCTAGATAGAAATGGACAAACCCTTACCTACTTACCCTACTCTGATTCTTTCTATACTTATCTTGATCCTGTCTCACCTCCTACTTGATGTAGCTGAGGTGCCCGATCTTTCGGCGAGAAGAGATAATTTCGATTTGGCGGAAGATGACCCTTGCGATCCGACTACGACGAGCAAGCCCGAGGCGCCAATGCAATCGCTGAACCAACTCCCTGTGGTTACCGACCTTGCTGATGCGAGATCGGCCTGATCATGAAGATCGTTTCCTGTGCGCAATCGAAGAACGAACAAGAAAAAGATGCGAGCAATCTAATCTATTACTCGAGGGTGGAGTTCTGAATACACGAAGACAGCGCAGATTTGCGCGTGTTCGAGAGTAGCTAAAGCTAGATCTAAAACAAAACTTGGAAAATAAAGGAGGCGCAGCTCCTGTATAAATAGAGAGGGGGCGCAGCCCCTAGGGGCGGCCAACCCTAGGTCGTCCATTATGGGCCGCAATTGGGCTGGTCGTCTATTCTTCTGGGCCTTCGTTCTTTAACAACATGATGTAGTTCAATTCTCTTGCACGGGCCCGAGTCACTGGCCCAGGTGGAAGGGGTGGCGCCTGGGCTGGAGAAGGTGCTGCTGGTGTAGATGTGCTCGTGTTGGTGTTGATGTCCTCATCATCCTCCCCTTCTTGAACTGAAGTCGTCCTCGACGGCAACTCCTCGTCTTCTCCCGCATATGGTTTCAAATCTGCAACATTAAAACTAGTGGAAACACCAAACTCCGCAGGTAGGTCAAGGGTATAAGCATTATCATTAATCTTGGTTAGTATCTTAAAAGGACCAGCAGCACGAGGCATCAATTTAGAACGACGCAAAGTAGGAAAACGATCCTTTCTCAAATGCAACCAAACCATATCACCAGGTTCAAAAGTAACTAGTTTCCGGCCCTTACTACCAGTAATCTGATATTTAGCATTAGCAGCAGCAATGTTTTGTTGAGTTTGTTCATGGAGATTAATCATTTGTTCAACATGTGCAAGAGCATCTATGTGTGGGGCGTCCGCAGCATCAAGCGAAAACAAAGCAATAGGCGCCCTAGGAATGTAACCATAAACAATTTGAAAAGGGCACATCTTTGTAGAAGAATGGGTTGCATGATTATAAGCAAACTCAACATGAGGCAAGCAATCCTCCCAACGTTTCAAATTTTTGTCTAAAACAGCCCTAAGCATGGTAGACAAAGTTCGATTAACTACCTCAGTTTGACCATCAGTCTGAGGGTGACAAGTGGTGCTAAACAGCAATTTAGTTCCCAATTTATTCCACAGAGATCTCCAAAAATGACTCAGAAACTTAGCATCACGATCCGAGACTATTGTATTGGGAATACCGTGCAAACGAATAATCTCTCTAAAAAACAATTCAGCAACATTGCTAGCATCATCAGTCTTATGACAAGGTATGAAATGAGCCATTTTGGAGAATCGATCAACAACCACAAAAATGCTATCCCTCCCCTTCTTAGTTCTAGGCAATCCCAAAACAAAATCCATCGAAATATCAATCCAAGGGGAAGTAGGAACAGGCAAAGGCATATACAAACCATGGTTGTTCAACCGTGACTTAGCTTTCTGACAAGTAGTGCAGCGTGCAACAAGGCGCTCAACATCAGCGCGCATCCGAGGCCAAAAGAAGTGGGCAGCCAACACCTCATGTGTCTTGTAGACGCCAAAGTGCCCCATGAGACCGCCTCCATGTGCTTCCTGTAACAACAAAAGACGAACCGAGCTAGCTGGAACACACAGCTTGTTAGCGCGAAACAGGAACCCATCCTGTATGTGAAATTTGCCCCATGGTTTCCCATTAATACAATGGCCGAAAGCATCTTTAAAATCAGCATCATCAACATATTGATCTTTCACAGTGTGCAAACCAAAGATTTTAAAATCTAACTGTGACAGCATGGTATAGCGACGAGACAAAGCATCAGCAATAACATTGTCCTTCCCGTTCTTGTGTTTAATAATGTAAGGAAAGGACTCAATGAATTCTACCCATTTAGCATGACGACGGTTCAGATTTGTTTGGGTACGAATATGTTTTAAAGCCTCATGATCAGAATGGATTATAAACTCACGATGCCAAAGATAGTGCTGCCATGTATGCAAAGTGCGCACTAAAGCGTAAAGCTCCTTATCATAAGTAGAATATTTCAGACTAGCACCGCTTAATTTTTCACTAAAATAAGCAACTGGTTTTCCTTCTTGTAACAAAACAGCACCTAGCCCAATACCGCTAGCATCGCATTCAAGCTCAAACACTTTATTAAAATCAGGCAATTGCAATAGGGGAGCTTGGGTTAACTTATCTTTCAAAGTGTTGAACGCTTCCTCCTGGGAATCACTCCAAGCAAATGGAACATCTTTCTTTGTAAGCTCATGTAGAGGCGCTGCAATGGAGCTAAAATCACGAACAAATCTGCGGTAGAAACCGGCAAGTCCAAGAAAGCTCCGAATTTGTGTGACCGTCGTCGGTGTAGGCCACTCCCGAATGGCAGCAATCTTGCTGCTATCCACCTCAATGCCCTGTGGAGTAACAACATAACCAAGAAACGAGACACGTCGTGTACAAAAGATGCATTTTTCCATGTTAGCAAATAACTGGGCAGCACGCAATGCATCAAAAACAGCACTTAAATGTTCCAAATGCTCTTTCTTAGATTTGCTGTAAATAAGAATATCATCAAAATAAACAACCACAAACAATCCTATGAAGGGCCTTAGAACTTCATTCATCACTCGCATAAAAGTGCTGGGAGCATTAGTCAATCCAAACGGCATAACCAACCATTCATATAAACCAAATTTCGTTTTAAAAGCCGTTTTCCATTCATCACCCAGTTTCATTCTAATCTGGTGGTAACCACTACGCAAATCAATCTTAGTGAAAATAATGGCACCACTAAGCTCATCTAGCATATCATCAAGGCGTGGTATAGGATATCGATAACGAATAGTGATGTTATTAATAGCACGACAGTCTACACACATACGCCATGACCCATCTTTCTTGGGAACAAGTAACACAGGAACAAAGCAAGGGCTAAGAGACTCACGAATGTATCCCTTGTCAAGCAATGCCTGTACCTGGCGCTGAATCTCCTTCGTCTCATCCGGATTTGTACGGTACGGTGCGCGGTTCGGAAGCTGTGCGCCGGGAATGAGGTCGATCTGGTGCTCAATGCCACGAAGTGGTGGGAGACCCGGTGGTAAGTCTTTGGGAAAGACATCAGCGTACTCCTGCAAAAGGTTAGCAACCATAGGGGGAATAGCCAAAGATGGTGCATCATCAAGTGAAATGAGGACACTAGAGCATATAAGTGCATAGCATGGCAAATGAGCACCGTGTAGATCATCAAAATCAGCACGTGTAGCAAGTAAAACAGGAGCCTTCAACTTGATTTCAGAAGGAACAGAGGGCGATGGATCAAGTTGTTTAGCAGTTATAGCAGCTCGGGCAAGATCATCTTTAACAATTTGTTCAGGTGTCATTGGATGTATAATTATTTTCTGACCCTTAAAAATGAAAGAATAATGATTCGAACGACCATGATGCAAGCTATCAGTATCATATTGCCAAGGTCGACCAAGTAACAAAGAGCATGCTTCCATGGGAATAACATCACAATCAACAAAATCAGAATAAGCACCCATGGAGAAAGGAACGCGCACGGAACGTGTGATTTTTATTTTACCACCATCATTAAGCCATTGAATGTGATATGGGTTTGGATGCTTACGAGTGGGTAACGATAACTTTTCGACCAGCTTGGTACTCGCCAAATTGTTGCAACTGCCGCTGTCGATAATGATGCGAATTGACCGCTCCTGCACAACACCCTTTGTATGGAACAGAGTGTGTCGCTGATTCTTCTCGGGCAAAGCGACCTGTGTACTGAGAACACGCTGCACAACAAGACTTTCATACCTATCAGCGTCGTCCGGGTTGACATGTACCTCCGCCTTAGCTGCATGGTCAGTGGCAAGTAGTGCATGTTCAATTTCTTCAGAATCACTAGCGGAAGAGTACTCACCATCGTCACGAATGAGCAAAGTGCGCTTGTTTGGGCAGTCCCGAATCACATGGCCAAATCCTCTACAGCGATGACACTGAATATCTCGTGTACGACCTGTGGGTGGGGTAGTGCTGGCTGGTTTGGTCGTCTTCTCGCGTGGAGTAGTGGTGGACGTGGATGGCGCAGGGGGAACTGGTGCTGAGGTGGATGTCGAGCTTCGTCCTGCAAAGGGGTTAGAATATGGCTTCGAGCGGCGTCCCTGCACTTCACGTTCAGCTTTGCAAGCATATTCAAATAAAGTAGTCATATCATAATATTCCTTATAATCAAGTATATCTTGGATTTCGCGGTTTAAACCACCACGAAAACGTGCCATAGCAGCGTCGTTGTCCTCTAATATGCCACAACGAATCATACCTTTTTGTAACTCCTGGAAATAGTCCTCAACAGATTGAGAACCTTGCTGAAAACGCTGCATTTTATTAAGCAAATCACGAGCATAATACGAAGGCACAAATCGATGTCGCATCGCAGCTTTCAACTGATCCCAAGTGGTTGGAATAGTAGTGGGATGTTTTATTTTAAACTCACGCCACCAAATTAAAGCAAAATCAGTAAATTCACTAATAGCAGCTTTAACCTGAGAATGTGCAGCAATATCATGGCATGAAAATTTTTGTTCAACCTCTAACTCCCAATCAAGATATGCAGCAGGATCATATTTGCCATTAAAAGGTGGAATTTTAAATTTAATCTTAGAAAATAAGTCATTAGGGGGATGACGAACCACACGGCGTGCACGACCACGGCGATCTCCATCTTCCCACTCAGTGTCACCGCCGTAGTCCTGCTCCATCTTTGTGGTCAACGCATCAAGGCGTGCCAGGATGGTGTCGAGTGTGGTGCGAGTCGCCGTTTGAGCAAGGTCAAGCTGGTTGAAACGCTCGGTCGTCGAAGTGACCGTTGAATCAAGCCGTTCATGCATCATCCTAATGTCATCAGCAAGTCCATCAACTTGTCCCTTTACTTCCAGCAACTGGGCATCCACCGTGTCATGTGCTCCTGCCATAGTTAGCGCAAACACCAAAACACCAAAAAAAAACGACAAAAACAGGGGTGTACTGCTCACAAGGCGCTTACACTAGTGCTGTTATCAAATTCTTATCCGTTCTTACCAAGCCACAGTGGTGAACTGCAACCAACAGGTGGAACCGGTGAAAGATTGGATGAGCGATTGCCTGGAGAAACAGAAACCTACTCGTCGTAGAAATATGTGGAGTTCTGGGTAGGCTGCACTCAAGTCAAGGATTAGCACGACCAAACAATAATGCAAAGTTGAATTATAGTGCAAAACACGAAACTATATTGCTGGCCACAAGTGCAAAGGACGGATGGAACTAGCAGAATGGCAGTACCGTAAATATTGTACTAGCGAGGCCACTAGTAGGAATCACAAGTGATTTTGTTTTTCTTTTTTGTATGAATTTTTTGATATTTTTCTCAGCACAAGAAGCAACAAAATAGTAGCTACACGAAGTTTCACCTAGAACAGAGTTCAGATGTGGTCTACAGAAAATGAGGAAGTTCTCTGAAAAGCGTGCGAGAACTTTGACGGATTTTTTTCTTTATCTTCCTGAATTTTTTTGACAATTTTGTCGAAACCCAAACAGACCAAAGGTGAGTTTGGCCGGCCTCAGAATCGTGTCAACTAGCTCCTGTAAAAATTTCAGATTTTTCGGACACCCGAGCGAAAAGTTATGCCCGGTTTAAGGAAGGTAGCTCAAGTTATGTTTTCAAACGACCGGGATGAAACAACCGTATCCTATCTCCTTCGTTGTTTTTTTTTCTGTTTTTTTGACGTAACCGAAGGAGAAAAACAAGGAAACGATGTTGACTCGGTTTTTTTTTTCTGTTTTTTTTTCGTAACCGAAGGAGAAAAACAAGGAAACGGCCGTTGACTCGGTTTGTTTTTTCTGTTTTTTTTTGACGTAACCGAAGGAGAAAAACAAGGAAACAATGTTGACTCGGTTTGTGGCGTGATCAAAGGGGAGATGGTGGCGGCGCTAGGATTTGAATGGTGGAAGAACACAATGCAACCAGCAACAAATGACGCGAAAGCACACAAATTCAACAATGCAGATTATTGAAAGAAAGTGCGAGGCTCAAAAGGGTGCTGGGATAAGGTCTAACCTGAATTTTTATGTGGTTTTGTGGACTGTAGGAAAAAAAAACACTCGATAAACTCACCGATCAACCTGGAAATCTGATACCAATTGATGTAGTTGAGGTGCCCGATCTTTCGGCGAGTAGAGATAATTCCGATTTGGTGGAAGATGACCCTTGCGATCCGACTACGACGAGCAAGCCCGAGGCGCCAATGCAATCGCTGAACCAACTCCCTGTGGTTACCGACCTTGCTGATGCGAGATCGGCCTGATCACGAAGATCGTTTCCTGTGCGCAATCGAAGAACGAACAAGAAAAAGATGCGAGCAATCTAATCTATTACTCGAGGGTGGAGTTCTGAATACACGAAGACAGCGCAGATTTGCGCGTGCTCGAGAGTAGCTAAAGCTAGATCTAAAACAAAACTCCGAAAATAAAGGAGGCGCAGCTCCTGTATAAATAGAGAGGGGGCGCAGCCCCTAGGGGCGGCCAACCCTAGGTCGTCCATTATGGGCCGCAATTGGGCTGGTCGTCTATTCTTCTGGGCCTTCGTTCTTTAACAACATGATGTAGTTCAATTCTCTTGCACGGGCCCGAGTCACTGGCCCAGGTGGAAGGGGTGGCGCCTGGGCTGGAGAAGGTGCTGCTGGTGTAGATGTGCTCGTGTTGGTGTTGATGTCCTCATCACTGGCCACGCGATTCCGCCGCATTCGCGGTCGTTGCGCCAACGAGCGAGAGCCACGGATAAAACCCCTCAGCACTTCCAGACTGCGAACCTTGAAACTCCATACCCTCCTCAGACCAGCCGTTCCCCTCCTTCACTGCGAGAACCGCGCCGCAAGAGGCACCATTGCTCACCACCGTAGATTCACGAGTGTGCTTCAGCTCTCGCCCGTGCTGGTGGTCGGGGTTCGTCGCCGAGGAGGTTTCTGAAGGTTAATCAGCTCGAAGAGCCTTCGTACACGCGGTAATTGCTCGCTGGAGTCTCTACGCCACCGCGAGCCCGCCATCCTCTGTGGACAGCATCGACCGGACCGCTGTTGTCGATGAGAACCACCCCTCCCTATTCCCTATGGTATGCGCTTCACGTAGAACCCTTAGGAGCGGGGATTGGGGCATCTGGACACCGGCACGGCTATCGCCAGTGGGCCCTCCACCGTGCGACACTAGAGCGCTGCCGCTGTGGGGGACAGCCCCGGGTCCACTAGAAGGCTAGAAGGCCTCACGAAAGACTCTGGGCCCATTATTTCGCAAGGCCACCCCTTCGTGGTCCAGGGGAGGAGTCACTGGCAGAATGGATCGACACAAGATCAACTTGAGCCCAGATGGCTCACTGGATTTAAACGCTATCCGCAGCATTGATCCGATTCTCCCGCGCAGCACCCTCAGACGTTGGAACTGAACGAGGATAAGTCGGCAGGATAATAGGGAGATAAGTTCAGTCGGTTCACTATTATTTAGGAGCACATAGTTATCATACCCACATGTAACGCCCCACGGTCGAGTATATAAGGCCTAGGGGGCACCCCATCAAAAGATAGGTCACTCATTAGACATCTACTCAATTCTCTAGCATCCTTCATACTATAGAACTTCCCTGTAACCCACCACATAAAGAGCTACACGAGGAAGTAGGGTATTACACCTCTCTAAGTGGCCCGAACCTGTATAAAATTGTCTATCGTCTCTCGTGCGCCCAGCACGAACCATCGAGCTACAGTCGGTTACACCGTCCTACCCAAAAGCACCTCGAGGGGTATCCCCGGGTGCGCGGTTGGGTCCCAAACACCAACAACTGGCGTGCCAGGAAGGGGGTGTGTCACTGATCCAAGCTAGCCCGATGGCCATCGCTTTTCAACACAAGATCGCTATCCGCCCTGGATCCGTGTTCTGCTTCGAAACCATCTCGTCCGTGGCAGACGAAGAAGGGACCCTACATCGTATAGCGGATCAGCAGGAGAAAAAGCCTTCCTTGAAAATCTCCGAGAAAGCCGAAACGAAGCAAGAAATAGCGCAACCTCCAGCGCTCCGGGCGAAGACTACCTCCTGCAAGCCAGGAGCAGAGAATCCGTTCACCCGGAGAACCCCATTGTCCACCTCATCCACGGAAACATGGACACGGATTACAAGGAAAAAAAAGAAATAAACGAGATAAAGGCCCGTCAAGCTGCCCTTCTGGTACCTCCGCCCTCAAAGGAGAATAGAAAGAAGCTTGTCGTCACGACAACTCCATTCTACCCCGATGTCCTCTTCATCAGGGGGAGAGTGGAATCGTCCCCCATCTCCAATGATGAACCAACCGCGCCTAGGGAAGAACCTCCTCAGCGGGAAGCTCGTCGACGAAGGAACCGACGCTGTAATGCCCGGCGTCATCATGAAGTTGGAGAACGAGACCCGGCGTAGCCTGTATCACGAGATGAGATCTCGGAGGTGGGAGAAACTCCAGATGAACGAGTCTTCAGGGAAAGGAGGAACTCCCGCCGACGTGATCGTCGGCAAGCTCAAGAGCAAGCTGAGCAGGAGGCGAGATAGCGTCGAGAGAACCCTCTCTTCGGACGAAACCTGAACCCCGACTTCACCCGAGCCATGAACACACCGAGCGAGTTTGGTGGAGTGTTGGCCCGGATAGACGATGGCCTCCCCCGGACTCTAGACGCCGAAGGCTATCGGTGTTGGGGGCCTTCGTCCTCCGAAGGTCCTCAAAAACATGATTTCACAATGTTTTCCAAGTGGATTATATGAACAGGTATTTTCGGATTCAGAATTATGGATATGGAGCACGACCAGGACGAAGCCTGAACCAGACGAAGGTCGAGGGCAGCCGAAGCTGTGCGCAGGGAAGCTTCGGCGCGATGGCATAAGGGGGAACCGACTTAAAGATGAAAAGACTTCGGGGGCCTCGACAGATTTCCATAAACCGTTGACAAATGTAATGGACATGGATGTAATTTTACGTGGGCTGCGTCCCGCGTCTATAAATAGATGAACAGTACTCCCGTACTGTTCACGCTGACTTGGCATTGGCTTTTGCGTCACGTTTGTACTTCTATCTTCTCTCAGGACCGAAGGTACATTTGTAATTAGAAATCATTTCTATTTCTCCATGTTAATAAAATAGAAATGATCCTATGTTGATATTTATATTTCACGCTTTATATGAATCCTTCGGCATTATTTATTATATTTACGAAGGTATGTCTCTTGTGACCTTCGTCCTAAAGCATTATTTCCCGAAGGGGCGTAATGTTTCGAAGGACGAAGGACCTTAATGTTTAACATCTTCTATGTTGCCTTGTTCTTAACTCTTAGCATTTGAGAACAAGTCCACAACATTGGCGCCCACCTCCGGTGAACTCACTTCCACTTCGAGTTTTTGTGAACACCTTCGGAAGCTATAGACCTTCGCTATGGCGCCGAAGAAAGCTTCAGCGACTGGGGCAGGAGCACTACAACCGCTGGACCACAACCAGGAGACCGTCTCTCTTCGGGAGGCCCGAAGCCAGAAGAGAAAAGCCGTCAGCCCGACGCTTGAGGAAGAAGAGCTAGACCAAGAAATCAGAGAGATGGAGATGCTACATCAACAAGTGCAGAGGAAAAAGGAGAAGATGGCCCGCCTAGCTGAGTTGCAAAGGCAAATAGACGAAGCCTCTGAGGAGGTTCGCCATCTCACTCACGATGAGCAGAACAGAAGGCCTCATCAGAAAGACCTTCATCAGGAGGGCTTCGTCAACGAAGATGACTGGTATGATAATTTCCATCAGGGAAATTTTGTTTTCGATGATGCTTCTCCTCTGTCTGCTGAGCTGCAGGCTACACCTTGGCCTCCATCCTATAAGCCACCCCAGCTTCCCATGTTTGACGGCCACTCCGACCCGAAGCAATTCTTGATGAGCTACGAAGCAACAGTGTCTTCGTACGGGGGCAATGCTGCAGTCATGGCGAAGTCTTTCGTTATGGCCGTCAGGAATGTTGCTCAGACTTGGTATTCCTCTCTTCGGCCAGGAACAATCACTTCATGGCAGAAGCTGAAGGATATGTTACTGACCAGCTTTCAAGGATTTCAAACGAAGCCGGTCACAGCTCAAGCCCTTTTCCAGTGTATTCAGGATCACGAAGAATACCTTCAGGCGTATGTCCGAAGGTTCTTACGATTGAGGGCGCAGGCACCAACGGTGCCCAATGAAATCGTTATCGAAGCCATGATCAAGGGGCTTCGTCCTGGACCTGCAGCTCAATACTTTGCTCGGAAGCCTCCTCAGACCCTGGAGAAATTGCTCCAAAAGATGGATGAGTACATTCGTGCTGACAATGACTTTCGCCAAAGAAGGGAGGAGGCCTTCAGATTTTCTGAAATGACCAGGGGCTTCGGAGGAAGATACTACCCGAGGCATGTTCGTTCCATCCACAACACTCAGAATGATGACAAGGGGAATCAGCAAAACAGGCCGCAGTGCTCCTCACAGGCTTCGGGGCAACAACAAACCTCCTTCCGGCCACCAGCTCCAAGAGGCAGAGGCGCCAGGGGCTTCGGCGGAAGATTCGGAGATCAGCCAAGGAGACTGTTTTGCTTGTTCTGTGGAGAAGGCAAGGGCCATACCACTAGGACGTGCCATGTTACAATCCAGAAGCAAAAGGAAATAGCCGAAGCTGCATCTCAACAAGCTCAGCCGAAGCAAGTCATGCATACTGCTTCGTATCATCCGCCTTATATCCCACAATACATAGACAACCACCCTGCAGCTTCTGTAGCTTCGGCAAGTCAACCTCAAGCTTCCTGGCAGCAGCTTCCGCCTCCACCTCCATTGCAGCAAGGTCAACAGCCAGAAGGGAGTCAATACGCTCCACATCAGAGGGACTTCAGAGAACAGTCCGAAGCTCGCACAGTCAACAGCACTGTGCCAGAGTCGAAGCACATTTATTGACATATCCTACCTTTGATAGCAGTCTTTTCTATTCAGTTTTATCTTCTGTGAAGCAAAAAACATTGATAGTTTTCATGTAATAATTCCGTTGTTTCTTACGAGGAAAATCTATTTGCTCCACAAGCCTAAGTTGCTGAAGCCTAAAACTTTTTCCGTTACCAAGGAGGACCTTCGGATCAAAAATCCTTCGGAGTAGCAGAAAGTCGTTCTAAGGAACGCAGCGTAAGTTTATGAAGTCACAAAAAGCCGTTCCAAAGGGAGCGCAGTGTAAGTTTTCTGCTCAGAAGTCGTTCCTAAAGGAATGCAGAGCCTACAGCGAAAAGTCAACGCTGATACCGCCTAAGTAAAAGGCGAAGAAGCTCCTAAGGGAGGCTTACAGCGAAAAGTCAACGCTGATACCGCCTAAGTAAAAGGCGAAGAAGCTCCTAAGGGAGGCTTACAGCGAAAAGTCAACGTTGAAACCGTCTAAGTAAAAGACGAAGAAGCTCCAAAGACGTTCCTAAGGGAATGCAGAGCTTACGAATATATTTTATGTGTATCTTCGGAACAAATGACACATGCATAACATAACATCATCACATCATTTTGCATAGCATAAGCATCATACATCATATTGCATTTGGCAAGAGAAGGGGATACTCTCAACCTTCGAAAGGATGCTTTGAGAAAGTGACATCGAAATTGTATAGCTTCGGAATACAGTTTCGAAGAATATTTTTACGAAACATGGGCGAATTTTATCAAATCAATATCAAAGTTGTATAGCTTCGGGATATAGCTTCGGAGAATGTTTTCACGAAGCATGGATATCATTCATCAGAGTAATTTTAATGAAGAATGTCTTCTTCACGAAGCATGAAAAGAAGGGAAGGTGTTTTTTCGCCGAAGGCTCAAAAATGGTATGTATTTAAAGTTTCATGCATCGTAAAGAATTCAATAATGAAAAGAGACTTGTATATTACATTCAAATGTACAAAGTGTTGCATAGATTACACTTTAAATGTTTTTTCCAAATAGTATCTAATCTTCTCTTAATACTGCTTCGGCGGCTTCATTCAGAAGTTGGTCAACAACCTTGTCCATGATAGTTTCGGCCATCTGTTTAATTTCTTCATCCCCTTTTGTGTGGGGGTCGGCAGTTGGTTCAACAGTTTCTGAGCGAAGAGAACACTTCTTCATTACTTTTACAAATCGCGAGCAAAGTTTAAAATGAAAATTACAACGCAACAAGAACGACTAATTGGTACCTAATTGTCTTTCGGGCTCCGTACTCCTTTCGGCAGCTTCTGCTACTTTTCTAGCATCATGAATGCCTTTTTCACTTCTTTGGATGATCTCTTGTGCCATTCCTCGGCCGCCGTCGTTCCAGATATCAGTAAAAAATTTGCCACCAACTACGCTTGCTTCGGCCGAGGGGTCCTTGATATCTTCGGAAGATAAGGTAGCTTCGGACTGAGCTAAAAATTTTATATGCCCGCAACCTTTCTTCTCTAAGACAGAAGCAATTCCTCTGGCGCCCGAAAAAGCGCATATGTCGCCACGACTGTTCAGAATCTCTTCGAAGGCCTCTGCTTCGTGGCTAATCCATTCCAGCGGATCTTCGGGATTGCCTCGAGAAAAATTCTCTTCGCTGGAGAAGGCGCCGACGCTAGCAAAGCTGGTTTTAATTTTATTCACACATTCTATAGATTTAACATAGCATTTCCCCTGAGATGTGCGAAGCTCCTTAACTCTTGATTCCAATTTGCTGACCATAAAATCACTAAGTTCTCGTTTCGTTTCCTCAAGCGCGCGCTCCTCTTTAGCTCTAGCCAGCTGTTTTTGAAGATCTTTAATCTCGCGTTTTTGAGCTTCGGTTTGGGCCTTTGAAGCAGCTTCGTCTCTTTTCACTTTATCTACCAGTGTAAGCAGAATTTTATCTTTTTCCAAAGCTTCGTTTCTCAGTTTGATAACTTCGGAGCGTAAATTATTAAACGCAATTTCATAACTTTCATCTTCGGCGCTCTTTTGCGCCCTTAGCGCGTTGCTTAGGATCAGGCCCTATACAAAAAAATTCATATAAGAAAAAAGGAATGAGTTGCGTAAAAATAATAATAATAATAATAATAATAAGGGGGTTTTTTCAAGCGTTTAATTCTCGTACCTTCAGGCTGTTGTATGCAAGACTGTCTGCGAGATCTTCTTTCGTCATGGCGCTTAATCCAGATTCAAGCTTCGGGAAACCAATACTCCTGGCCATCTCTTGGCAGACAGATAGCTCTTTGTTGTCAGGCAGGCAGTATAAGAAATCATCTTCATTTGTCCCATTGAATATTACTGCCCCCTTTGGATATTTTAGCTCCTTTGCATAATGGTTAGCTTCATGAGTTTCTTCTTCAGATAGTTTTTTCCCCGAAGCATGTCGTATGATGTAATCACATATGCTGGCAGGCGCTTCGGGGATGGCAGTGTCAGTTTCTTCAACTAAAATTGGTTCTGGTATTTTTATTGCTTCGGCTTCCAAAATTTGCTCCTTGAAGGGCTCTGAAGGCCCAGCTTCAGCTTCAGCTTGTTGCGTCGGAGCTTCAGAAGAAGCTTCAGCAATTTCAACACTCTTTTTTGGAGTTGTGCTTGAAGACTTAATTGTCTCCAAGACATCTAGTACATTTACCATTCTCTTCCTTTTTGGGGTCACCATTGTACCCTTTTGGATTTTTGCTGCTTCGACATTTGCTACAGGACTCAAAATTTCTGATGCTTTTTCCTTAGTCGGATTTTTCGTTTCTTCCATTTTTTCTGTAGATGGCGCTTCGGCCATCTCTGCAATTTCTGGCAGCAAGGTTGGCTGTTCAGCTTCGGCGGCCGAAGAAGTTTCTCCGGTGAACTCAGGCACCGAAGCTGGTTCAATATGGCGTGGTCGGTGTGTGAGGACCTTCAACCTTTTTCCTTTCGGTTCTGGCTCGCTAGGAGCAGTTGCAGCTTCTTCTTTTTCAGAGGTTATGTTTTTCCTTTTTTGCCTTCGGATGGGATAACGATAATCAGGGTAGAAGAACCCGACTGCATCAAACACTCGGTTGAGTCTCTTCTTTTTTCGGCCTCCGAAGGCTGCTGATAGTGCAGTATTTTCAGCCTTCGAATATGCCCCAAGTAATTCATCACTTAATGTTTCAATGCTTTTCAGCCAGTCATCATCAGGTTCAATAAATTTATCTGCATATTTGAATGTGTACTTTAATCTGACTAGTCCGCCTTCGTCGGACTCTTTGATGGTTTCCTTCGGCATTTCCCACTTTTCTGCAAGTGGCCATACCCTGAAGGCAATGTGTTCTTGGACCAAGTCCCTTGTCCCAATAAACGAGCAGACTACCCCGAAGGCTCTTTGGCATTCTTCGGCGGCTTCGTCAATTTCGACCTTCGGCCTTCGAAGACCGAAGCGTTGCCAGATTGGGTGCATAATGATACTCTTCACATTCTCTTGAGCTGTTAGATCATTCTTTACATAAAACCATTCAGTCATCCAGGCTCCGGGCCACCTCTTCCGAAAGGTCGGCACAGGGCAGCTTGACCCGGAGCGGGCGCCGAAGCTGTAGCACCCAAAGTTGTTGTGGTATTGCTCCTTTCCCCAGGGCTTCGTCTCGTATAATAACTCATGAATGTTGCAGAAGCTTTTAGCGTTCGGTTCCAAACCTTGGCTCCTCACAGCCCAGACAAACACTCCCATTCTTATGATGGCTTCGGGAGTGATTTGATGCAGATAGACTTGAAATGTCTTTAGTACCTCAACAACAAAGTTGCTCAGGGGGAATCGAAGCCCAGCCTTGAGGAAGCTTCGGAAAATCACAACTTCATCTTCTTAGGGGGTGGGAGAAGTTTTTTCCCCGGCATCAGCTCTCACAGTAGATATGTCTCGGAAATATCGCCCCCTCATATTATCAATGTGACTCTGCTTGATGGTCGTTTTCCCAAAAACTGTGTGGCTTGGCCGCCACGGTCGATCTTCGGCCTCTTCCCCACCACTTTCCACATCATAGCTGTCGCTGTCATCAGTATCTTCGGACAAACCTTCGAGAATCTCCTTCGTGATTTTCTCTGTATTGGTCTCTGCCATCGCTATCAGGAACCCCAGATTCTTCTCCTCCTCGAGACTCAGCTTCGTCTCAGCAGGGATCTTCAGCTTCGTCTCGGCAGGGATCTTCTTGCCCTCAGACATCTTCGGGAACGCTAAAAAATTGTTCCCGAGGCCGAAGCTTCGAAATCAAAAAGACCAGCAAATCTTAACGAACAAGAGCTAAAAATTTTAGTGGGCCGAAGCAAAAGGCAAGTGTGCGTACCAAATGAGTTCGCGATGTGATCTTATTTATACGCCTAGGGCGTTGAAAATTGAAAGGCCCCGCTTGTCAGTGAATGTTGCTATTCTAGCAAAGGGAAGGTGTTTTTTCGGACCTTCGGCTCAAGGCCTTCGTCCATATCGCAATCTGAATTTATTATTTACAAATTAATATTGCGAGGGGCTACTGTTGGGGGCCTTCGTCCTCCGAAGGTCCTCAAAAACATGATTTCACAATGTTTTCCAAGTGGATTATATGAACAGGTATTTTCGGATTCAGAATTATGGATATGGAGCACGACCAGGACGAAGCCTGAACCAGACGAAGGTCGAGGGCAGCCGAAGCTGTGCGCAGGGAAGCTTCGGCGCGATGGCATAAGGGGGAACCGACTTAAAGATGAAAAGACTTCGGGGGCCTCGACAGATTTCCATAAACCATTGACAAATGTAATGGACATGGATGTAATTTTACGTGGGCTGCGTCCCGCGTCTATAAATAGATGAACAGTACTCCCGTACTGTTCACGCTGACTTGGCATTGGCTTTTGCGTCACGTTTGTACTTCTATCTTCTCTCAGGACCGAAGGTACATTTGTAATTAGAAATCATTTCTATTTCTCCATGTTAATAAAATAGAAATGATCCTATGTTGATATTTATATTTCACGCTTTATATGAATCCTTCGGCATTATTTATTATATTTACGAAGGTATGTCTCTTGTGACCTTCGTCCTAAAGCATTATTTCCCGAAGGGGCGTAATGTTTCGAAGGACGAAGGACCTTAATGTTTAACATCTTCTATGTTGCCTTGTTCTTAACTCTTAGCATTTGAGAACAAGTCCACAACAATCGGCGGCTGCTCACTCGGGCAGCTAATCATCTTCTGCCTCTCGCTCATCCTTCGAGCGATCTACGACACGCCATCAATAGTCGATGGGACGCGCGGAGCTCCATCAATGCTTCGCGCAAACGACGACACGAAAACGAGATCCGGTGCCAAGAGGAGTATGATCGGGATCACGACATCCCTGCACGAAGTCAGGCCACCAGGGTTGAGTCGGCAACGGCTTCAACTAGCGGCACGACCTGGGGATGGTCGAGGCAGCACATCGGTAACTCCCCTCCCCGGGACTGAGACCACAACCGTCGACAGGAGGACACATGTGGAGTATCAGCGCTGACTTCGTGTCTCAGGGCCATTCAGTGGCCCCTAACTTCAAAGTCTCCAACGTTGACAAGTACGAGCCTAAGCAGGACCCGGGAGGCTGGCTGGTTGTCTATACCACCGCTGCCCAGCCTGCTGGGGCAACTGAAGATGTTATGACTATGTACTTGCCCATCGTCCTCGGGCAAGATGCGCTGCAATGGCTACGACACCTACCCCGACACCACCGACGATTGGAGCGACTTCAGTCGGTGTTTTATCGCCAACTTCCAATCTCTCTCCAACAAGCCGGCACAGCCATGGGACCTCAAATCCATCAGGCGCCGAGGGGATGAGACTGTTTGGTCGTACCTCAAAAGATTTCAGACCATGAGAAATCATATTCCTGAAGTTGCGGAAGCAGCAGTGATTAAGGACTTCTACCAGGGATCTAATGACTCGGCCTTCGTCCGAGCCATACTACTAAAAGCGTCGACCACTTCCGAACAACTGTTCAGGGAGGTGGACCTCTACATCACCGCCGATGAATGTGCCCAGGACCTCATCGGAGGAACGAAGCCCGCTCCGTCCGCACCACGGCGCGACACGAACCAGCAAACCGACAAGCGCTGGGAGAAAAGGCCTTGCGAAGAAGTCCATGCCGCTGGACCACCCATCTCTTGTGCTCGGGGGGCACCCCGCAGAGCCGAACGAACATTGGACGACATCCTCGACGCCCAGTGCCTGTACCACAAGGATATGCGTCATACTCTTCGGAACTGCAGAGATTTCAAGCACTTCGTTGGGAATGGCCGACCCTTCCAACCTCTACCACCTCCCCCACCACGAGGAGGACCTGGAGAACCTCGACAACCTCAGCAGCAGGAAGGGGGAGGAGGTGGGGCATTCCCACACGTCGATGGAGAAGTCAACGTCATCTTCGGCGGACATGGGTCGCAAGAGAACAAGAGGCAGCAGAAGCTCAACGATCGCCAGATACTGGTGGCGGCCACAAGTGCTCCCGCCCCGTATCGATGGTCCAAACACCCGATCACCTTCACTCAGGCAGATCAATGGCTCAACTTCGATCATCCGGGCAAGTACCCGCTCCTCGTCGATCTGGTGATCCGAGAGAGTAGGGTAAAAAAGGTGTTAATGGATGGGGGAAGCAGCATCAACGTCACCTTCCTCCGGACACTCTTAGGCTTGGGAGTCGCACTCAAAGAGCTCCATGAGTTAGACATTCCTTTCTTCGGCATTGTGCCGACTGAAGGAGAATAGCCACTCAGACACATCTACATCCGGAAAACTACAGAACCGAGTTCCTGAGGTTCGAGGTAGCAAGCTTCGACTGCGGATACAACACCATCATCGGCAGACCGAGATTGGCGAAATTCATGGCCATTCCGCACTATTCATACATGATATTGAAGATGCCGGGACGACAAGGAATCATCACCGTGCACGCTGACTTCCAAGGTACCGCAGAATGCTTCCAAGTGGCCATTCAGGCGGCCCTCACCACTAAACCACCGACGACTTCCTCCGCGCAGGAGAACTCAAAGCCTGAGGAAGACCTCGCGATACCTACAAATGAAGCTCAAGTCGTGACCTCTATGTGGCCGACTAAGGAAATGAAGAAAATCAACCTCGGGTTCGCTGACGAACGCAAGACTGCCATCATCAGCTCTAGCCTGGATGACAAATAGGAAGGCGCGCTCGTCTAGTTTTTGCAAGATAACCGAGATGTATTCGCATGCCAGCCTGCGGATATGCCGGGAGTCCCGAGAGAACTGGCCGAGCACAAACTGAAGGTCTATCCCCAGGCGAGGCCGATCCGACAAAAGTTGCGTTGTTTCACGCCCGACAAGAGAGAAGTTATTCGTGCCGAGCTAGCTCGATTAGTCGCAGCAGGATTCATTAGAGAAGTACTGCATCCTGAGTGGTTAGCAAATCCTGTTCTTGTACTCAAAAAGAATAAAGTGGATTGGCGCATGTGTGTCGACTATACAAATATCAACAAACACTGTCCGAAGGATCCCTTCGGACTTCCTAGAATAGATTAGGTGGTAGATTCGACCGCCGGATGTTCTATGTTGTCATTCCTGGACTGCTACTCTAGATACCATCAAATCAGCCCGACAAAAGAAGACGAGGAAAAACTACATTCATTACCCCGTTTGGAGCTTTCTGCTATACCTCCATGCCATTTGGCCTCAAGGACGCTAGAGCGACATACCAGAGAGCTATTCAAACATGCTTAGCCGATCACTGGGGCAAGCGGGTAGAAGCTTATGTTGATGATGTGGTAATTAAGACAGAAAACTCAGAAAACTTCATTGAGGATCTGTAGCTGGTCTTCAACAGCCTGAGGCAGTATCGGTGGAAGCTCAATCCAGAAAAATGTGTCTTTGTAGTGCCAGCAGGGAAGTTGCTCGGATTCATTGTCAGCCACCGAGGAATTGAAGCTAACCCGGAGAAAATCGAGGCTATCATGAGGATGGAAGCACCACGATCATAAAAGAAAGTGCAAAGGCTTACTGGATGCATGGTAGCTTTAAGCAGGTTCATATCAAGGTTAGGAGAAAAATGCCTACCATTCTACAAATTGCTCAAGAAGGTGGACAAGTTCCAGTGGACCTCAGAAGCTCAGGAAGCTCTTGATGCACTGAAGAAGTTTTTGACCACACCGCCAGTGCTAAAGCCGCCACGCCAAGCCATGCCAAACCAGCCAGCGGAAGATCTGCTGTTATACATCACCTGCACGACTCACGTGGTGAGCACCGCGTTAGTAGTCGAGCGGGCAGAAGAAGGGCATGCATATCCAGTACAACATCCTGTCTATTTCATCGGTGAAGTTCTGGGACCCTCTAAAAAGAAGTATCCTCAAGTTCAAAAACTATTGTACGCAGTACTTCTAACTGC
Organism: Zea luxurians; assembly: GCA_029449295.1. Lineage (NCBI taxonomy): Eukaryota > Viridiplantae > Streptophyta > Magnoliopsida > Poales > Poaceae > Zea > Zea luxurians. Next base: position 706,300 of record JAOPSE010000005.1, on the reverse strand, counting down.
TCGCAAGCTCCGTCACTACTTTGACGACCACAAAGTCATAGTAGTTACCGGGTTTCCAATAGGGGATATTCTTCACAACAAAGAAGCCATTGGAAGAATAGCCAAGTGGGCCTGTGAGCTAGGAGCTCACGACATTGAATTTCGGCCTCGCACTGCAATAAAGACTCAAGCGCTAGTTGACTTCGTATTAGAGTGGACCGAGCAACAAGTACCAGATAACCCGGAAGCTGTAGAAGTATGATAGATGTATTTCGATGGCTCGCTGAAACTGCAGGGAGCAGGCGTAGGGATCCTCTTCATTGCCCCTGGAGTTGAACAACTCAAATATGCTCTTCAGTTGTTATTCTCAGCATCCAACAATGCAGCAGAATATGAAGCTCTGATCCACGGATTGAACATTGCCATATCACTGGGCATTAAGAGGTTGATGGTATTCGGAGATTCACTAGTGGTCATAAGTCAGATAAATAAAGAATGAGATTGCTCGAATGATTCTATGGGCAAGTACTTTACAGCCGTCCGAAAACTGGAAGACAAATTTGAAGGGCTGGAATTTCATCATGTGGAAAGAGATCGCAATGCAGCAGCAGACGCATTGTCGAAACTAGGATCCAGTCGAACTCAGGTCCCACCTGGAGTTTTTGTCCAGGAGGTGCCACGCCCAAGCATTTCCTCAGATCAGGTAGAAGAGTGCAATGCTTTGAGCCAGCTAGAGTCAGACTCTAATGACTGGAGGGGGCCTATCATCAGGTATATAAAGAATGAAGAAGAACCGGATGATAAAGCCGCAGCAGAACGCCTTGCAAGGCAGTTAGCCCACTACACCCTCGTAGGGGACTCACTGTTTAGAAGGGGTGCAACAGGAGTCCTCATGAAATGCATTTCCCCGGTTACTAGTAGGCAACCGCTAGATGAGATTCACGCCGGACTGTGCGGAATACACGCAACATCCAGAACTCTAGTTGAGAAGGTCTTCAGGCCTGGTTTCTACTGGCCGACAGCAAAAAGTGATGCAGCCGAGTTAGTCTAGAGATGTGAAGCTTGCCAATTCTTATCAAAGCAACAGCATTTACCAGCACAGCAACTGTAGACCATACCCGTAACATGGCCATTTGCGTGCTGACTGGACATGATTGGACCTTTCAAGAAAGCTCAGGGAGGCTACACTCATGTGTTGGTCGCCATTGACAAATTCACCAAATGGATAGAATACAAACCCATTGCTTCTCTAACTTCAGCCAAGGCAGTGGAATTCATACAAGATATAATATTTAGGTTTGGGATACCGAATAGCATCATAACCGACCTAGGATCCAATTTCACTAGCTTTGAATTCTTTGATTTCTGCGAACAACGGAGCATCCAAATCAAATACGCGTTGGTAGCACATCCAAGAGCCAATGGTCAGGTGGAAAGGGCTAATGGAATGATACTGGAAGCACTCAGGAAGAAAGATTTCGACAAGAATGAAAAGTTCGCAGGGAAGTGGATCAGAGAATTACCTTATGTGGTTTGGAGCCTAAGAATTCAACCCAGTCGAGCTCTGCATGGAAACACCCCCTTCTTCGTGGTCTATGGTTCAGAGGCAGTGCTACCTACCGACCTCAGGTTTGGGGCACCAAGGCTGGTCTTTGAAAGCATAGTTGAGGCGGAAGCTACCAGGCTAGAAGATATTGACGTACTGGAAGAATAGTGATTAAATACAGTAATTTAGTCAGCTAGATACCGGCAGACCCTGAGGCGCTATCATGATAAGATATACGACATCCATCCTTCATAGTGGGAGACTTGGTCCTTCGCCGAATTCTAACGGGAGAAGGACGGCACAAATTATCGCCGCTACGGGAAGGGCCATTCATGGTGTCTGAGGTCACTCGGCCAGGATCATATCGGCTTATTCAAATGGATGACACAGAAGTAGGGAATTCATGGAATATAGAGCACCTCAGGAAGTTTTACCATTAGCAAGAACTATCAGAGCAACGTTGTATTATGTAATTGGAAAATACGTCATCAATAAAAGATTTTACTCTTAAAGGCGAATAAACTATCGGTTATCCATCGACTTCGACTTGATTAAACTTGGAATCAAAACACTTACTCAACCTAGGGTGACCACTATACCCTACTAACTGAGCAATCGGCTTAAGTCGGCAATGACTTAAGACGGTGCAACATGCTCGCGCTTATTTGACTTCGGGTGACCACTATACCCTACTAACGGAGCAATCGGCTTAAGTCGGCAATAACTTAAGATGGTGCAACATCCTCGTGCTTACTCGACTTAGGGTGACCACTATACCCTACTAACGGAGCAATCGCCTTAAGTCGGCAATGACTTAAGACGGTGCAACATGCTCGCGCTTACTCAACTTAGGGTGACCACTATACCCTACTAATGGAGCAATCGGCTTAAGTCGGCAATGACTTAAGATGGTGCAACATGCTCACGCTTACTCGACTTAGGATGGCCACTATACCCTACTAACGGAGCAATCGACTTAAGTCGGCAATGACTTAAGACGGTGCAACATGCTCGCGCTTACTCGACTTAGGGTGACCACTATACCCTACTAACAGAGCAATCGGCCTAAGTCGGCAATGATTTAAGTCTGTGCAACATGCTCACAACTACTCGTCATAAGGAGACCTCTATGCCTTACCATTTGATCAAATGGCATAAATTAGGATAAGATTCCAAAACCAGCACGCCACACTTACTTCTTCAATCGTTCATGATGACTATTGAATTCTAACAAGAGAGGCAAGATGTTATAGCTTTCAGCGCCAAGAACACATTCTAATATCCTATCCACCGAGTATTCGAGCGCACTGATCACACACACACATATAGTTCACAAATGCATTCAGTATCTTCTAAACACGTCACTACGGGCAAAACATCTCTATTTGGCAATGTCTTTCGCAGGAGCAATCGAGGAGGAAGGGTGACTCGAAGCATCAGGCGTAGCCTTGACATCCGCAACAATGTCATCAAGAACAACTACACCAGGCCTTCTCATCAGGATTCGCCCCGCGCGAATGGCTTTGTCCATAGCCTTGTCACGCTGGGCTTTCAGAGCGGCGCAGTTGTCCTCTACAACTTTGCTAGCGAGTTGAGCGACCTCTAGCTCCTGGGGGACTAATCTCTTGGAGGCACGCAGATCTTTGATGATGGAGTCCTTGCTTGACACCAACTGCCTAAGCCGCAGGATCTCATCCTGGGATACTTGCAGTTCACGACGATGATGGTCCAGATCTATCATGGTAAAGCGGTGGCTCCTTTCCAAGATGGTTAGGGAATTGCTGGCATCACGATACAACCTATCCAGATTATCGTGAGAAGCTACAAGTGCTCGTTTCTCCTCCTACAAACAAGAATCAACTCTCAAGCATCCAGTAAGTAGTAAAAGCACGGCAGATCCAATTAAGAAAGCTTACCTCGTTAGCCACCCTTTCAGAGTCAAGCTCAGCATTAAGAGAAGGATTCAAAGAATGTGCGTCGTCCAAACAAGCAGAAACCCGAGCCAGGTCGATCTGACCTTGGGAATACTTCTCCTCAAGCTTGGAGTACCGTCAGGTTGAGTCGGCTTGATGTTGAAGATGTTTCTCCTCAAGCTCAGAGTACCGTCGGGCCATATCTGACAAAAAGCAGTCGAAAAAGGATACACGGTTAAAAACAAATTAATCAATCAGCCAAGGAAGAAACAAAGGTTCCAACTAGCATTTGGCGCTTTCAAATCAGCTATCTGTTTCTGAAGCAGCAATGGATTCCACTGCGTCAGAGATAGAGCTTTTTCTAGGATAGTGGCACCGTGTGATCTCAATTGAGTAGACATCCCATCAACCAAAGCCTGTTATTAAAAACATATGAGTACAGAGAAAATAATTTACCAGGAGGAACGACAGAACAAAAAGAGCTAAGTTACCTGAAGATTAGAAAAGAATGAGGGCAATCCCAAGTCATGAGAAGCTGTGTTGTAGCTCGACGAAGGAAGATCAACTGAAACAATCTGAAGAGCATCTCGGGGGTTGATTCAGCTCCACTAGCAGATATTAGAAGTCTGGCATCTGGCTCGCCGACATCCAAGGCGACTCCCTCACTCGAAGCTAAAGAAGCATGCATCGCTATCACTTCGTCAGATCGTGGTGGAGACGACCCGACGTGGACGTCCATGGAGGTGTGGGAAGGAGAGCCCACTCGGGCACCCTCGGGGGCTGGGTTGCAGCTCGCACTACCCATCAGAGCCGGATCACTACCGGCAATACCCTCGGGGGTTGGGTTGCAGCTCGCGCTACCCACCAGAGCCGGATCATTACCGGTGACACCCTCGGGAGCTGGGTAACTGCCAGCACCACCCTTGGGGGCTGGGTTTTCTGCAACAGCCACCTCTGAGGCTGAAGGATCCTCAGTCACCTCCATGGGAGTCGGGCAATCTTGACCAACTTCTTGACACCGAAGACTGCCTTCCAAGGTCGACAATGTGCGAGATACTACCCGGGATACCACTTGTTGGGGCGAAGGCGAAGACGTCACCCTCCGCTCGAGGCCTTCGCCGTGGTCGTCGGTCCAACAGAGACAAGACAACGGGCGAAGGCACCCTTCGCCCCATACGACATCAGACGAAGACCTGCGACGAGGTCATCCCACCGTGCGGCCTCGTCCAGCACAGAGGCCCACGTGTGATCCGGTCCATTGTAATAGGCCCTGCGTGGCCGCTGCATGTTACAGGCCTAATTTGTAAAGGCATCCCTGTAATTACAGTCTGTAACCCTGCTTTATGGGAATATTCTGGGGATAACCTAGGTGTCTGAGGGTACATGCGTCCTTAACATAGGACGCTAGGCACTCAGATACCTGTAAATACCCCCGCACAGTGCCCGTGAGAGGCTAGGTTAACAGAGCTATTGCCATCTTGCGCGAGAACTCTGTTTACGTCATTATTCCCCCGTTGGATCCCCTTGCGGCAGAGAGCAAGTTCCAATATTTGGCGCCCACCGTTCGTGCTACGAAAAAACCACCCGCGATGGCACCCAAGAAAGCTAACTCGAAGGCTGACGAGGCTGCGAAAGCAGCGCTACTTGCTGCAAGAAAGGGCAAGGCCCTCGCCCTCATCCAATCCACCCACCAAGAAGCTGCTGAAGACGACACTCGCCGCACCAGCGAAGACGACACTCTCCGCACCTGCGGCCCTGAAGGACAATCGCAGCCACCCCCAGGCTTCGCCCCACTGGAGGGCGCGGACCTCACTGAGGACGGTGAAGTCCTCGGCGTCTCAGGGGAAGAACAGCTATAGCTACGCGCCCTGCGCATCAAGAACCGCAACCTCCAGAGGCAGAAAGAGATACTGGAGGCCAAGCGCCAGCGCGTGTCCACACTAGCCAAGGTGCGGCAAATGATACGCGACGAAGAGCAGAAGGCCTAGGACCTCGAACGGGAGATCGCGCTGATGCAGCGTGAAGGCCATCTTGGCCTGCAGCACGGGCCACCCCTACAGCAGTGTGCACAACCGGAAGACACGCGCGAAGGCCACCTCGGCCTGCAGCATGGGCCACCCCTACAACAGCGCGCACAACCGGAAGACCCACGTTTCCCCCAGCGCGACCACACCTTCCCGCACGCCGCGCCATTCCAATGGGTCAACTACCTCGACGAGCGAAGTCCCCTGGCGCCACACCTCCAAGTGATGCCTTGGCCCGCTAACTTCCGGGCAGGGACCTATCCCAAGTACAACGGCAGCACCGACCCAGCGCAATACATAATGAGTTATCAGGTCGCCATTGCATCTTCCGGAGGGGACGACGCCACAATGGCCAAGTCTTTCATCATCGCCCTCGAAGGCCTAGCTCTCACCTAGTTCACTAGGTTGCCTCCGCTGTCCATTGATTCCTGGAGAAGTCTTCGCGACAAGTTCCTGCTCAACTTCCAAGGGTACCGCCCAGACACCGACGCCTTGGCCGAACTCTCGCTCTGCAAGCAGCTGGAAAAGGAGACTTTGCGGGAGTATTACCGAAAATTTTTAACACTCAAGTCACAGCTGCCATCAGTCGATGACCAGATCGCTATTCACTACGCTATCAGTGGCCTTCGCGCCGGCGTCCTCTATAGCCACTGCATCAGAGATCCGCCCAAGAACCTCCAGGAATTATATCAGCTGTTTGAAAAATACGCCAAATCCGAAGAGCTCCACCAGCGCAAGGTTGAGTCTGATGAGGACATCAACACCAACACGAGCACATCTACACCAGCAGCCCCTTCTCCAGCCCAGGCACCATCTTCCCCAGTCCAGGCGCCACCCCTTCCACCTGGGCCAGTGACTCGGGCCCGTGCAAGAGAATTGAACTACATCATGCTGTTAAAGAACGAAGGCCCGGAAGAATAGCCGACCAGCCCAACTGCGGCCCATAATGGACGACCTAGGGTTGGCCGCCCCTAGGGGCTGCACCCCCTCTCTATTTATGCAGGAGCTGCGCCTCCTTTATTTCTTGAGTTTTGTTTTACGTTAGCTTTAGCTACTCTCGAACACGCGCAAATCTGCACTATCTTCGTGTATTCGGAACTCCACCCTCGAGTAATAGATTAGATTGCTCGCATCTTTTTCTTGTTCGTTCTTCGATTGCGCACAGGAAACGATCTTCGTGATCAGGCCGATCTCGCATCATCAAGGTCGGTAACCACAGGGAGTTGGTTCAGCGATTGCATTGGCGCCTCGGGCTTGCTCGTTGTAGTCAGATCGCAAGGGTCATCTTCCGCCAAATCGGAATTATCTCTACTCGCCGAAAGATCAAGCACCTCAGCTACATCAATTGGTATCAGATTTCCAGGTTGATCGGTGAGCTTATCGAGTGTTTTTTCCTACAGTCCACAAAACCACATAAAAATTCAGGTTAGACCTTATCCCAACACCCTTTTGAGCCTCGCACTTTCTTTCAATAATCTGCATTGTTGAATTTGTGTGCTTTCGCGTCATTTGTTGCTGGTTGCATTGTGTTCTTCCACCATTCAAACCCTAGCGCCGCCACCATCTCCCCTTTGATCACGCCACAAACCGAGTCAACATCGTTTCCTTGTTTTTCTCCTTCGGTTACGTCAAAAAAAAAACAGAAAAAACAAACCGAGTCAACGGCCGTTTCCTTGTTTTTCTCCTTCGGTTACGAAAAAAACAGAAAAAAAACAAACCGAGTCAACATCGTTTCCTTGTTTTTCTCCTTCGGTTAAGTAAAAAAAAACAGAAACAAAAAACAACGAAGGAGAAAGGATACGGTTGTTTCATCCCGGTCGTTTGAAAACATAACTTGAGGTACCTTCCTTAAACCGGGCATAACTTTTCGCTCGGGTGTCCAAAAAATCTGAAATTTTTACAGGAGCTAGTTGACACCATTCTGAGGCCGGCCAAACTCACCTTTGGTCTGTTTGGGTTTCGACAAAATTGTCAAAAAAATTCAGGAAAATAAAGAAAAAAATCCGTCAAAGTTCTCGCACGCTTTTCAGAAAACTTCCTGATTTTCTGTAGGCCACATCTGATCTCGGTTTTAGGTGAAACTTTCTCTAGCTCCTATTTTGTTGCTTCTTGTGCTGAGAAAAATATCAAAAAAATCATACAAAAAAGAAAAACAAAATCACTTGTGATTCCTACTAGTGGCCTCGCTAGTACAATATTTACGGTACTGCCATTCTGCTAGTTCCATCCGTCCTTTGCACTTATGGCCAGCAATATAGTTTCGTGTTCTGCACTATAATTCAACTTTGCATTATTGTTTGATTGTGCTAATCATTGACTTGAGTGCAGCCTACCCAGAACTCCACATATTTCTACGACGAGCAGGCTTCTGTTTCTCCAGGCAATCGCTCATCCAATCTTTCACCGGTTCCACCTGTTGGTTGCAGTTCACCACTGTGGCTTGGTAAGAACGGATAAGAATTTGATAACAGCAATAGTGTGAGCGCCTTGTGAGCAGTACACCCCTATTTTTTGTCGTTGTTTTTTTTCTTCTTCTTTTGGTGTTTTGGTGTTTGCGCTAACTATGGCAGGAGCACACGACACGGTGGATGCCCAGTTGCTGGAAGTAAGGGGACAAGTTGATGGACTTCCTGATGACATTAGGACGATGCATGAACGGCTTGATTCAACGGTCACTTCGACGACCGAGCGTTTCAACCAGCTTGACCTTGCTCAAACGGTGACTCGCACCACACTCGACACCATCCTGGCACGCCTTGATGCGTTGACCACAAAGATGGAGCAGGACTACGGCGGTGACACTGAGTGGGAAGATGGAGATCGCCGTGGTCGTGCACGCCGTGTGGTTCGTCATCCCCCTAATGACTTATTTTCTAAGATTAAATTTAAAATTCCACCTTTTAATGGCAAATATGATCCTGCTGCATATCTTGATTGGGAGTTAAAGGTTGAACAAAAATTTTCATGCCATGATATTGCTGCACATTCTCAGGTTAAAGCTGCTATTAGTGAATTTACTGATTTTGCTTTAATTTGGTGGCGTGAGTTTAAAATAAAACATCCCACTACCATTCCAACCACATGGGATCAGTTGAAAGCTACGATGCGACATCGATTTATGCCTTCGTATTATGCTCGTGATTTGCTTAATAAAATGCAGCGTTTTCAGCAAGGTTCTCAATCTGTTGAGGACTATTTCCAGGAGTTACAAAAAGGTATGATTCGTTGTGGGATATTGGAGGACAACGACGCTGCTATGGCACGTTTTCGTGGTGGTTTAAACTGCGAAATCCAAGATATACTTGATTATAAGGAATATTATGATATGACTACTTTATTTGAATATGCTTGCAAAGCTGAACGTGAAGTGCAGGGATGCCGCTCGAAGCCATATTCTAACCCTTTTGCAGGACAAAGCTCGACATCCACCTCAGCACCAGTTCCCCCTGCGCCATCCACGTCCACCACTACTCCACGCGAGAAGACGACCAAACCAGCCAGCACTGCCCCACCCACGGGATATTCAGTGTCATCGCTGTAGAGGATTTGGCCATGTGATTCGGGACTACCCAAACAAGCGCACTTTGCTCATTCGTGACGATGGTGAGTACTCTTCCGCTAGTGATTCTGAATAAATTGAACATGCACTACTTGCCACTGACCATGCAGCTAAGGCGGAGGTACATGTCAACCCGGGCGACGCTGATAGGTATGAAAGTCTTGTTGTGCAGTTTGTTCTCAGTACACAGGTCGCTTTGCCCGAGAAGAATCAGTGACACACTCTGTTCCATACAAAGGGTGTTGTGCAGGAACGGTCAATTCGCATCATTATCGACAGCGGCAGTTGCAACAATTTGGCGAGTACCATGCTAGTCGAAAAGTTATCGTTACCCACTCGTAAGCATCCAAACCTGTATCACATTCAATGGCTTAATGATGGTGGTAAAATAAAAATCACACGTTCCGTGCGCGTTCCTTTCTCCATGGGTGCTTATTCTGATTTTGTTGATTGTGTTGTTATTCCCATGGAAGCATGCTCTTTGTTACTTGGTCGACCTTGGCAATATGATACTGATAGCTTGCATCATGGTCGTTCGAATCATTATTCTTTCATTTTTAAGGGTCAGAAAATAATTATACATCCAATGACACCTGGACAAATTGTTAAAGATGATCTTGCCCGAGCTGCTATAACTGCTAAACAACTTGATCCATCGCCCTCTGTTCCTTCTGAAATCAAGTTGAAGGCTCCTGTTTTACTTGCTACACGTGCTGATTTTGATGATCTACATGGTGCTCATTTGCCATGCTATGCACTTATATGCTATAGTGTCCTCATTTCACTTGATGATGCACCATCTTTGGCTATTCCCCCTATGGTTGCTAACCTTTTGTAGGAGTACGCTGATGTCTTTCCCAAAGACTTACCACCGGGTCTCCCACCACTTCGTGGCATTGAGTACCAGATCGACCTCATTCCCGGCGCACAGCTTTCGAACCGCGCACCGTACCGTACAAATCCGGATGAGACGAAGGAGATTCAGCGCCAGGTACAGGCGTTGCTTGACAAGGGATACATTCGTGAGTCTCTTAGCCCTTGCTCTGTTCCTGTGTTACTTGTTCCCAAGAAAGATGGGTCATGGCGTATGTGTGTAGACTGTCGTGCTATTAATAACATCACTATTCATTATCGATATCCTATACCACGCCTTGATGATATGCTAGATGAGCTTAGTGGTGCCATTATTTTCACTAAGATTGATTTGCGTAGTGGTTACCACCAGATTAGAATGAAACTGGGTGATGAATGGAAAATGGCTTTTAAAACGAAATTTGGTTTATATGAATGGTTGGTTATGCCGTTTGGATTGACTAATGCTCCAAGCACTTTTATGGGAGTGATGAATGAAGTTCTAAGGCCCTTCATAGGATTGTTTGTGGTTGTTTATTTTGATGATATTCTTATTTACAGCAAATCTAAGAAAGAGCATTTGGAACATTTAAGTGCTGTTTTTGATGCATTGCGTGCTGCCCAGTTATTTGCTAACATGGAAAAATGCATCTTTTGTACACGACGTGTCTCGTTTCTTGGTTATGTTGTTACTCCACAGGGCATTGAGGTGGATAGCAGCAAGATTGCTGCCATTCGGGAGTGGCCTACACCGATGACGGTCACACAAATTCGGAGCTTTCTTGGACTAGCCGGTTTCTACTGCAGATTTGTTCGTGATTTTAGCTCCATTGCAGCGCCTCTACATGAGCTTACAAAGAAAGATGTGCCATTTGCTTGGAGTGATTCCCAGGAGGAAGCGTTCAGCACTTTGAAAGATAAGTTAACCCAAGCTCACCTATTGCAATTGCCTGATTTTAATAAAGTGTTTGAGCTTGAATGCGATGCTAGCGGTATTGGGCTAGGTGCTGTTTTGTTACAAGAAGGAAAACTAGTTGCTTATTTTAGTGAAAAATTAAGCGGTGCTAGTCTGAAATATTCTACTTATGATAATGAGCTTTACGCTTTAGTGCGCACTTTGCATACATGGCAGCACTATCTTTGGCATCGTGAGTTTATAATCCATTCTGATCATGAGGCTTTAAAACATATTCGTACCCAAACAAATCTGAACCGTCGTCATGCTAAATGGGTAGAATTCATTGAGTCCTTTCCTTACATTATTAAACACAAGAACGGGAAGGACAATGTTATTGCTGATGCTTTGTCTCGTCGCTATACCATGCTGTCACAATTAGATTTTAAAATCTTTGGTTTGCACACTGTGAAAGATCAATATGTTGATGATGCTGATTTTAAAGATGCTTTCGGCCATTGTATTAATGGGAAACCATGGGGCAAATTTCACATACAGGATGGGTTCCTGTTTCGCGCTAACAAGCTGTGTGTTCCAGCTAGCTCGGTTTGTCTTTTGTTGTTACAGGAAGCACATGGAGGCGGTCTCATGGGGCACTTTGGCGTCTACAAGACACATGAGGTGTTGGCTGCCCACTTCTTTTGGCCTCGAATGCGCGCTGATGTTGAGCGTCTTGTTGCACGCTGCACTACTTGTCAGAAAGCTAAGTCACGGTTGAACAACCATGGTTTGTATATGCCTTTGCCTGTTCCTACTTCCCCTTGGATTGATATTTCGATGAATTTTGTTTTGGGATTGCCTAGAACTAAGAAGGGGAGGGATAGCATTTTTGTGGTTGTTGATCGATTCTCCAAAATGGCTCATTTCATACCTTGTCATAAGACTGATGATGCTAGCAATGTTGCTGAATTGTTTTTTAGAGAGATTATTCGTTTGCACGGTATTCCCAATACAATAGTCTCGGATCGTGAAGCTAAGTTTCTGAGTCATTTTTGGAGATCTCTGTGGAATAAATTGGGAACTAAATTGCTGTTTAGCACCACTTGTCACCCTCAGACTGATGGTCAAACTGAGGTAGTTAATCGAACTTTGTCTACCATGCTTAGGGCTGTTTTAGGCAAAAATTTGAAGCGTTGGGAGGATTGCTTGCCTCATGTTGAGTTTGCTTATAATCATGCAACCCATTCTTCTACAAAGATGTGCCCTTTTCAAATTGTTTATGGTTACATTCCTAGGGCACCTATTGCTTTGTTTTGGCTTGATGCTGCGGACGCCCCACACATAGATGCTCTTGCACATGTTGAACAAATGATTAATCTCCATGAACAAACTCAACAAAACATTGCTGCTGCTAATGCTAAATATCAGATTACTGGTAGTAAAGGCCGAAAACTAGTTACTTTTGAACCTGGTGATATGGTTTGGTTGCATATGAGAAAGGATCGTTTTCCTACTTTGCGTCGTTCTAAATTGATGCCTCGTGCTGCTGTTCCTTTTAAGATACTAACCAAGATTAATGATAATGCTTATACCCTTGACCTGCCTGCGGAGTTTGGTGTTTCCACTAGTTTTAATGTTGCAGATTTGAAACCGTATGTGGGAGAAGACGAGGAGTTGCCGTCGAGGACGACTTCAGTTCAAGAAGGGGAGGATGATGAGGACATCAACACCAACACGAGCACATCTACACCAGCAGCACCTTCTCCAGCCCAGGCACCATCTTCCCCAGTCCAGGCGCCACCCCTTCCACCTGGGCCAGTGAGTCGGGCCCGTGCAAGAGAATTGAACTACATCATGCTGTTAAAGAACGAAGGCCCGGAAGAATAGACGACCAGCCCAACTGCGGTCCATAATGGACGACCTAGGGTTGGCCGCCCCTAGTGGCTGCGCCCCCTCTCTATTTATCCAGGAGCTGCGCCTCCTTTATTTCTTGAGTTTTGTTTTACGTTAGCTTTAGCTACTCTCGAACACGCGCAAATCTGCGCTGTCTTCGTGTATTCAGAACTCCACCCTCCAGTAATAGATTAGATTGCTCGCATCTTTTTCTTGTTCGTTCTTCGATTGCGCACAGGAAACGATCTTCGTGATCAGGCCGATCTCGCATCAGCAAGGTCGGTAACCACAGGGAGTTGGTTCAGCGATTGCATTGGCGCCTCGGGCTTGCTCGTCGTAGTCGGATCACAAGGGTCATCTTCCGCCAAATCGGAATTATCTCTACTCGCCGAAAGATCGGGCACCTCAGCTACATTAGAGTCCCAAAGGAAGCCTAAAGATGCTCCACAGTCCAGCCGCACATGGACGAGGACTCCGCAGCAAGACTCCGGTCGAGACGGCCGCAATTAACAGCAAGTGCACAACATCGCCAACCAGCACCCCGCTGCTGAGGCCCCTCGTCGCCAGGAATATCCCCCCAGGGCCGCGGAAATGGAACTTGCGGTAGGTGTCGGGGGCGTGCGCAGCCGCCGCGCCGATTCTACTGCCTCTTCCATGGCGAAGACTGCGCCCACCAAACCAAAGACTGCCCAGAAACGAAGGCCACCAAAGACAGGATGGCACGGGCGCAGCCAGCCGACAACCCCAGAGTTGTCGCGCACACTTATTAGCAATCCCCTCCACCATATATCCACGCCCCCGCCCCACATCCACCGCACCACGCTTACCAACATCATCAGGAAGTACAAATCGTACCTCCCCCACCCCCACCACCACACCAGCAACATCAAAACATCCCCCACGCCCCAAAGCAGGAAGACTTCGCTGCTCAGCCGTATCGCGGAGTCATTCACATGATAACTGGGGGGTCCAGCACTGACTTCGACACAAAGCGGCAGAAGCGGGACCACTATCGCAGCATCAACCACGTCGCCATCACTGGCCCAGTCATGCAGACAAAGTGGTCTCACATACCGCTAACCTTCGACGCACGAGACGTCAACCTGCGCAGCGCCCCCCACAGCGACGCCATGGTTATCAATTGCAGCGTGGCAGGCTGGGACCTGCACAAAGTCCTAGTCGACAATGGCAGTCAGGCGGACATCATCTTCCTCCAAGCCTTCGATCGCATGGGCATAAGCCACAGCCTGCTCAAGCCTTCGGATAATCCGTTGTATGGCTTCGGCGGCAAGGGCACCTTTCCTGTCGGCAAAATAGAGCTGCCTCTCTCCTTCGGTGTAGCACCCAATGCCCGAAGTGAGCAAGTGACCTTTGATATTGTGGATATGGTATATCCGTACAATGCCATCATGGGCCGGGGCTCCATCAATAAGTTCGAAGCAGCCATTCATGGACTGTACCTATGCATGAAGATACCAGGTCCGCTGGGCGTTATTACGGTCTATGGCAATCAGCAGACTGCGCGCAACATAGAGCGGGACTTCGTGCCCGGTCAAAGAAACGTGCACTGCCTCACAGCCCAGCGCGAAGTCCCCGCGCCCGCCAGCCTAACCGATAAACAGCACGACAAGGCACAGCTGCAGAGCAACGACGGGACCAAGACTGTCCCCTCTCGACCAAGCCACGCCCAAGCAGACAGTCACTATCAGCGAAGACCTCACTTCGCAAGAAGAGGAGAAGCTCCTCTGCTGCCTGTCCAAGAACAAAGATGTCTTCGCCTGGTCAGCCCTTGACCTGGTCGGGGTCAGCCGATCCATAATTGAGCACAGGTTGGGAATCGACCCCTCGGTGAGGCCGAAAAAACAGCGGCTTCGCAAGATGTCCGACGAGAAGACAGAGGCCGCCAAGGCAGAAGTGCACCGCCTCCTGGAAGCCAAATTCATCGAGCCGGTGGCTTACCCCACGTGGCTCTCCAACGTCGTGATGGTGCAGAAAAAGAGCGGGAAATGGCGAATGTGCATCGACTTCACCAGTCTCAATAAAGCCTGCCCAAAGGACAACTTCCCGTTGCCGTGGATCGACAAAATAGTCGATAGGGCGGCCGGATGCGAAGTCATGTCCCTCCTCGACTGCTTCTCCGGTTACCACCAGATATACATGAAGGAGGAAGACAAGGCCAGCACCAGTTTTATAACACCCTTCGGCACATATTGCTTCATCAGAATGCCGGAGGGACTCAAGAACGCCGGGTCCACCTTCTCCAGGCTTACCAAGACAGTGCTCGAAGGGCAAGTTGGCAGAAATATATTCACATATGTGGATGACATCGTCGTCGCCAGCAAGAGCAAGGCGGACCATCTCACTGACCTCGCCGAGACATTCGCGAACATGCGAGACGCACGACTCCGCCTAAACCCGGAAAAGTGCGTCTTCGGTGTTCGCCAAGGAAAAATATTGGGTTACCTAGTATCACACCGCGGCATCGAGGCCAACCCAACCAAAATTCAAGCCATCATAAACATGACGCCTCCGCAGTCCACCAGAGATGTCCAACGCTTGACGGGGAGATTGGCCGCCCTCAACAGATTCATCTCCAGGTCCGCTGAGCGAAGTCTCCCTTTCCTCAAAACTCTCCGTGGCGCAAAAGACTTCGCTTGGGGACCAGAGCAGGCAGTGGCCTTCGCCTCATTAAAGCAGTACCTATCGGAGTTGGCAGTCCTTACAAGCCCCGACTCTTCACTACCTCTGCTGCTCTATGTTGTGGCTTCGCCGCACGTAGTCAGCGCGGCACTGGTGCAGGAGCAGGCAGTTGAGGGCGTGATCAGGCAGTGCCCGATTTATTACGTCTCCGAAGTGCTGACACCATCCAAATGTAACATGACAGAACTAGAGAAGATTGCCTATGCAGTCGTTATGTCTTCGCGCAAATTGCGCCATTATTTTGAAGCATTCAAGGTCCGGGTCACCTTAGACAGGGGACTCGGCGAATTGTTCAGAAACCCAGAAGCATCGGTGAGGATTGCCAAGTGGGCGGCCGAACTCTCCGGCTACCACATCAATTTTGAGCCCAGGACAGCCATCAAGTCACAAGTCCTGGCAGACTTCATCGTCAACTGGACTGGGCCAACAACACAGCCGGACCCGTCCGCAGAGAAGGTTTGGACAATCCATTGCGACGGTGCTTGGTGCCATGCGGGGGCAGGCGCTGCGGCAGTCATCACCTCACCAACCGGAGTCAAGCACAGATATGCGGCTCGCCTCAGTTTCGCTCTGGAATCCGACAGATGCACAAATAACATAGCAGAATACAAAGCAGTCATCCTCGGTCTCCGCAAGCTGAGGGCCCTTGGGGTCACCACCTGCATCATCAGAACAGACTCCAAGGTAGTTGTCAGCCAGGTCGAGAAACACTATACAGCAAAGGACCCCGCACTCATGCAATACCTCGCGGCCATCCGAAGTCTCGAGAGACAATTCAAGGGATTCACCTTGCAGCATGTCGACCGGGCCAAGAATGAAGAGGCCGATGCATTGGCCAAGGCTGCCACCAGAGGCGAGTCCCTGCCCTCCGACGTGTTCTACCATGTCATCGGCACACCAGCCGTCCGGAGCCCCGAAGGGCTCCAAATAACCAATGACAGCGAGGGCCACCGCATAGTCAACCTTATCATGACCGAAGACTTGCGGGCACCAATAACTCTGTTCCTACAGGGGTATTATCACCCAACCGACATCAATGAGGCCAAGCGCCTCAAACATCGCAGCCGGGACTTCGCACTGATTGAGGGCCAACTCTACAAGAAGGGGGTCAGTCAACCAATGCTCAAATGCGTCACCGAAACCGAAGGTCTCCAGATCCTACGCGAAGTCCACAGTGGCACCTACGGCTCTCACGCAGGGCCAAGGGCCCTAGCTGCTAAGGTGATCCGCCAAGGCTTCTACTGGCCTGCAATGATCTGCGCCGCAAATCGGGTCGCAACGTCGTGTGAAGCCTGCCAGAAGTTTTCCCCCCGATCAGGCAGCCCTTCTCAATTCACAAAGCTGATCGCTCACACATGGCCTCTCCAGCGCTGGGGCCTAGACATCGTCGCACCCCTACCCACGGCTCAGGGGAACCTTAAGTTCGCCTTCATTGCTGTCGAATACTTTACCAAATGGATCGAGGCAAGGGCTGTCTCCACAATAACATCAAAGACTGCCCAAAAATTCTTTTGGCAAAACATCGTTTGCCGCTTCGGAGTACCGTCCGAACTAACAGTCGACAACGGCAAGCAGTTTGACAGCCAAGACTTCAAGGATTTTTGCTTCTCCATCGGCACCAAGCTCGCCTTCGCCTCAGTCTACCACCCGCAGTCCAACAGAGTTGTGGAGCGCGCCAATGGAAAAATCTTCACAGCCGTCAAAAAGATGCTCCTCGACGAAAAAAAGGGCAGGTGGGCCGATTTGTTACCCGAGGTGGTCTGGGCACTAAACACGACTGAGTGCAGGGCGACAGGGTTCACTCCTTTCCTCCTTCTATACGGATCGGAGGCCATGACCCCACAAGAAATAAAACATGGGTCCCCGCGAACAGTTCTGTCAGCCGTCCCCGACGTGGACGAGCCCACTTCAAAGGATCTCATCGATGGAGACCGAGTCTTCGCCCTACAGGCTCTAAACAAATACCAAGCCCAGACAAAGGCATGGCGCGACCACGCAGTCATCCCGAGGGAATTCAGCGAAGGGGACCTCGTACTCGTCCGAACAGCTCGGATAGAGTCCAGGGGCAAGCTAGAGCCCAAGTGGGAGGGCCCCTTCATAGTCAAGACGAAAGCTTCCCCCAGCGCTTACAGGCTCACAACGCCAAACGGCGAAGACCTGGAGCACTCCTGGAACATCGACAACCTCCACAAATTTTTTGTTTGACTCATCAGGGCTGATTCGCCCTTGTAATTCGCAAAAACAATCTTATTCTGGCCCGCACTCTTTTCCTCCCGGGGGGTGAGGTTTTTAACGAGGCGAAGCCATGTAATATACAAGTGAAAAATCCCCCGCAAAAACATGCGTCGAAAAAAGACCGCGACGATGGTCTTCGACATTCGACCAATACGAAGTCACCGCGAGGCTCAGCGCTAGCCACCCTCGCGTGCGACAACTCCGTGCAGAAGTCGCCTAAGGGTGCAGCCGGATTAGCACAATAAGTGCGAAACATCGAAGTCTAACGCGAAGACTTACCGTGCAGAAGTCGTCTAAGGGTGCAGCCGGATTAGCACAATAAGTGCGAAACATCGAAGTCTAACGCGAAGACTTACCGTGCAGAAGTCGCCTAAGGGTGCAGCCGGATTAGCACAATAAGTGCGAAAAATCAAAGTCTACCACGAAGACTTACCGTGCAGAAGTCGCCTAAGGGTGCAGCCGGATTAGCACAATAAGTGCGAAAAACCGAAGTCTACCGCGAAGACTTACCGTGCAGAAGTCGCCTAAGGGTGCAGCCGGACTAGCACAACAAGTGCGAAAAACCGAAGTCTACCGCGGAGACTATCCGTGCAAAAGTCGCCTACGGGCGCAGCCGAGCTAGCGCGATAACAATTACACCTGTCCGTGCAACAGTCCGCGCAAAGACCGACTACACGCACACCAGTCCAGCATAGCAATTACACCCGACCAAGTGCGTAACGCCTTCGCTAGCATAACCGAATGTGCGAGGGCACACAACTTCATCATACAAGCCATTACACATGTACAAGTGAGGGCATCACACTCTACATCGGCTCAGCCTTCAGAATAATTCCCATCTCCCTATAGTTGAATAACATTATCCTAAGCTCCTCACCCGCAAAAGACTCCGCAGTTCCCCCTCACCCGTACTCACGGCGGCCGGCAAGGACAACAGTTCCTGTCGGCCGGCCCTACTCACACGAAGTTGACCGCCGTCCACCCCACTCACTCTACGCTTCGCAACCGCCCTTCGCCGCCTACGCCCAGTACTCGGACCAGGCACATCTTCTGCATCCGCAGTGCGCGGTGACGCCTCCGCCGCTGCCGCATCCAAGGCCGCAAAGTAGTCCAAGTCCTCATCCGACGACTCCTTAGTCCACTCAACCGAGCTCCCGGAGTCACCAAAATCAGAAAACTTAGATGTAGACCCATCCGATTTATTAACATCATCCACGGTCGAAGCCGCCAAAAAATTAGTAGTGGCGGTTGCGTGCGCAGGCCCAAAATCTTGAATCTGCGCAGCAACCAAGATTCAGCAACATATCCAAAATTCCCTAACTACCCACACCCATTACACCACCTGCGAGGACCCAGCCGTTGCGGGAGCCTCCGCCGTCGCCTCCACTGCCGCCGTCGCAGGATCTTCAACCCTCGGCACAGCAGTTGGCGGCGGGCCTTCGCCGGCTGCAGCGGCTGCGGGGGCGTCAGGAACACTTTCGGCGGTCTCCGGGGGTGGGCCTTCACCGGCCGCAGCGGCCGCGGGGGCTTCAGGGGCGCCTTCGGCGGTCTCCGGGAGCGTCTCCAGGGCGACCTCCGCCGGGTTCGACTCCGGGTCAAGCAGCGTGCTGTTCAAAGCCCCAAAGTCATCCACCCTCTCACCACGCGCCGCCTGAGACAGCACACAAATTCAGCAAACCCATACATAGCCCACATCCAACAAACACCAAACAAAGGCCAGACATTACCTGACCCCTCGCCGTCTCGGCCCGTTCCCTGACCACCTCTCGACCATGGGGGCCCCACATCCGGTCGTAGAGGGCTCCGGTGGACTCCTTCACTACAGAGTCCTCAACCTTGTAGATATCACGCTCGAAATCTTCATTAGCTTGGTCGAAGACTTCATAGTGTCGGCACCCTTCGCGAGAGAGCGCGTTCATCGCCCCCTCGCAGGTGACCAGGGAAGCATAAGACATAAACCCCTCCACGATGGTGGGGAGCGCCTGCAACTCCTCCTGCACCCACTCTAGGCAGCGAAGTCTGAGCTCTCGGTCCGGCACTTCGAACTCAGCGGTCCGCGCGCCCAGCTCATGGTATGAATCCACAAGCTGTTTGCGTGTCCGCTCAGCCTCCGTGCGTGTCGTGGCTTCGGCCCTCTCCACACGGCTCTGCAGGGCGCGGAGCCGCTCCTCCAACTGCTCGGCGCATTCCCTGGCAAGACCGCCCTCCACCCGTGCCAAATTGGCCTCTGCCTGCGCAGCCTGCGCCTTGGCGAGGGCCTCATTGGCCTCCCTCCTCTCTTCCGCCAGTTGGCGCCGGAGGTCAGTTTTCTCCCCCTCCAGCACGGCCACCTTGTCTGCCAGCTTGCGGCACTTGCTGTCGGCGACCGATTTTTCCTGGACAGCGTCAGCATGTTGCGTCCGAAGTCTCTCGACTTCGGCAGACACAACGGCCGTAAGGGCCCCTGACGCCGCACGGCCGGCGAAGTCAGCCGCCTGCAAAACACACGTAAGACCACAGCCCCAACGAAGCCTGAGAAAAAAAAACGAACCGAAGTCTAGCTCAATGTACCTGACTTAGCGCCTCCTTCATCTCCTCCAGCCAGCGGGACACAGCGCCCGCCTCGTCCCTCACAGCAGCAAGTGCCGGCATCTCGCCGTCAGCACTAAGAGCACCACCCTTCGCCTTTGGCATTACGGCAGCCGCCGTGGTCGCCGCGGCAGGCGGAACAACGACAAGTTGACCTTCGTCCGACCCTGCGACGTATCAACAAATTTTTTTTAAAAAAAAGAAAGAAAAAAAAGAAGAAAAGCCAAGCCAGCGCCTTACCAACAAGATAGTCGTCCACACTAATGTCGGTGGCGAAGTCGGCGACGCGCTTGCCCGGCGGCGGCAACCCTCGGGCCGACTTCACATCCTCCGGCACCCTGCCGCACGCCGCTGCGGCCTTCGCAGTCTTGGAACCACAGGCGGCAGCCGCAGCCTCCGGCGCCCTGCCGGATGCAGGGACGGCCGACTTCGCCGCCAACGGCGGCTGACCTCCGCCGGGGGCCGTAGCCTTCGCAGCCCCCCGCTGCCTCCTCGGCCTGGCTTCATGAAGCCTGACGACCGCCTAGCGCTTCTGCGCAGCTCCTTGGCGATCCTTGTCCATCACTGCCGACACAACAGCAGCAATATTCCGCCCGTAAGGAAACACTTTCCAATCACGAACCATGCGAGATGTAAAAAAGTCTTCGCCGACCGCACGGGGGATAGGAACATTCCTAGGCCACCAACCCCCGGTAACCCTCAGCATCCGCGCCGAAGACTCCCGGAGCTTGAGCGAAGACATCCTTCCCCCCGGGGCCGCGCATATCCTCATCAATTCTCTAGCAAAACCATCGGAAACCCCAAGTCCTCCCATAGCAGTACCTAGTTTCCTCTTCTTAGAGGACGGGCGGCCGCCGGCGCGGGGTCGTCTCCAGACTCTACCACCGGTTTCTTCCCGCGACGATCCACATCGTCCTGGCCGGGATAACCGCCATACGGCAGTCCATTCAATTCAAAAACCCTGTTCAAACGGTCATTCGACCCACGGATATCCCAGCTACGCTGGCCCTCTGTCCTCGGCACGTACCGACCAACGATCCGCACCGCCCCATCCTCCGCCTCACGAACAAAGGCGGCCGGATCGCGGCCATGCAGATCCAGCGCGAAGACAGGACTTCGCACCAGCTTCCCACCATGGGAAGGCATCCGGCGAGGGCACACTTCGCCCAACGCCCAGCCATGCGCCAAAGGCCATACCCTGTACGCAATAAATTCCTCAACCAAATCCCGCCCACTGCTCAGGCCGGCGGCGCACCGAAGGGCCCCTTCGTCTGCATCCTCCTCCGCCACTTCAAAAGGCGGGTATGCTGAGTAGAAATGCGAGCACATCTCAGACACGGGTAGCCTCGGATGGTCTTCGACGGTACCCTCCGCAACGTAGAACCAGAAATCTTGCCAATTGCCCCACTTGTTGCGGGCACAGGGAACCAACTCCACTACCCCCATCATGGTCTTGCCGGTCTTCGGCGTAAATGTACAGGACCCAAACTAGGCAACTTCATCCCCAATCATCCTCTTCTGCCAGTGCAGGCAATAGTACTTCGTGAAGACTTCGACTGATGGCTGACCGCTATACGAAGTCGTCACCCAAACATACTTCGACAGTGCCACCACGGCATTCGGAGTCAGCTGATGGATCTGAACGCTAAATCTGCGCAGGACTTCTTCAACAAATCGGTGCGCAGGCAGGCGGAGACCGGCAGCGAAGAACGCCTCGAACACAACCAACTCACCTTCCGGCGTGGGGACTTCCTCCGTCCCCGGGACACGAGTGACTCCGTTGCCAAAGTAACCCAGCTGCTGCATATCTTGCACGCGGACCGACGACATCCGCGACACACCAAAATCAACCGTATCGCCGGCGTGCAACTCCTCCGCCGCCACAGTACTCAGCGTTTCCTCAGACGACGCGTCGGCCGGCGGCGTAGCGGCAGCGGAAGAAGAAGAGGTCGGCATCGCTACGTACCGTCGGCGGCGGCGGACGGTTTGCTTCACTCGAGCCAGATCTCCGGCGAACAGAAGCAAGGAGGGCAGACGAGCAGCAAGACAGTGGAAAAGGCGGCTAGGGTTTTTTACGGAGCGCGGAAGGATAAAATTCAAAACGCACCGCCCCCCGCCCCCTTTTATACACAGGGCGCGGCGCTTCGGGAAACCTGCAGTCCAACAGTATGGTGTCAATCAACGGTCATGTCAAAAACCCCCGCGGAACCACTTCGAGCGAGGGCAGCGTCTCCACCATCTAGCGACGTCTTCGGCACCAGATGACTTAGTCGAACTGGTCCCTCGGAGGGCAAATGTTGGGGCGAAGGCGAAGACGTCACCCTCCGCTCGAGGCCTTCGCCGTGGTCGTCGGTCCAACAGAGACAAGACAACAGGCGAAGGCACCCTTCGCCCCATACGACATCAGACGAAGACCTGCGACGAGGTCATCCCACCGTGCGGCCTCGTCCAGCACAGAGGCCCACGTGTGATCCGGCCCATTGTAACAGGCCCTGCGTGGCCGCTGCATGTTACAGGCCTAATTTGTAAAGGCATCCCTATAAATACAGTCTGTAACCCTGCTTTATGGGAATATTCTGGGGATAACCTAGGTGTCTGAGGGCACATGCGTCCTTAACACAGGACGCTAGGCACTCAGATACCTATAAATACCCCCGCACAGTGCCCGTGAGAGGCTAGGTTAACAGAGTTATTGCCATCTTGCGCGAGAACTCTGTTTACGTCATTATTTCCCCGTTGGATCCCCTTGCGGCAGAGAGCAAGTTCCAACACCTCTAATCCCACGTCTGGAATGTCAGAGCAAATATCCATCATATCACCAGAAGTCGGTTCCAATAGCATATCTTCAGGAATGACATCCTCAAGGGCCTGATCAAAATCTGTTATGGATAATTCTTGAAGGCTAACAAGAGCAGACAAAGCTGGAGAAGGAATATCACTATCCCTCAGTACCACCATAGGGCATCCCAGCTGCTGGAGGAGACCTTGACGGAGACGACGACGATGACGGTGGCAGTTCAAGCCACATCATAGGGCTTTTTGAGGAGCAGGAGCCATAAGGATGGATCGCGAGACCCATCACTCGTGATGCCGCTCGTGGTTGTCATTTATATGATACTCTCGACACCTTGCTGCGTCGGGCCTTCGACCGACACACTTGGTTCATCGAGTACCAGTGGGAGGCTACCTACCTAGTGCGTCGTCCAGATGATGATCTCCGGGGTGAAGAGGCCCTCTTAGAGCATTACTCTATTACTGCGCTGGACACTACTGAGGCAGCCATGCAGGATGCTGCACGGTGTGTGCTTTCACAGTACTGTTCGTTGTTCAGTGGAATAGCTGACGACCTGACCTAAAGTACTACCCCCACCGTTCGACCGGCAGTACTGCATGCGTGATGTCACACCCGGATTTAAGGGATAAAGCTGGGTGCGTCTCATATGTGCGCTAAAGAAGAACATCACATATAATGACCAAGTGTATACAGATAAATATCACAATCATTATTTATAGCGGAAGTGTCTTAAAAAATAAACGATAACAATAAAGCGAACTAAATAATTATTCCTTGGCGCCATCAAGCTGACTGGGAGACGCCACCTAGACTTCCTCGTACTCCCAGTAGTAGTCCTCCTCCTGGGCTACCTGTTATTCTCATGTGGGGGGTTATATATCACAAGGGTGAGCTCACAAAAGATCATAGGTCAACAAGTTGTGGGGAATAATGTGCATTAACTCACCAAAGGTGGGAGCTCATGTGAAGTGTAAGGCTGATCAACAAATAATGGTTAAAGCTGAGCATTGCTTTTAATAAATTGGTCAAATTTTATTAGCAGTTACTAAGTATAAGTAAATACCAACCCAAATAATAAGAAATCATAATTAATAAGTAAACCACAATGCGATGCAAATGACCAATTAAATTTAATTCCATAAGTTACTCATGTGAGGGTCTAAGTCGCTCATGACCATGAGCACGGCTGATATACCGGTTTTACACTCTGCAGAGGTTGTGCATCTTTACCCATAATTCATGTTACCCATCTACCACGGGGTTGTACGAGTGCCATACACCTCTACCAAGGAAGCGAGGCAGGGTAACTTTCACATTGTAACACCCTAAAGTTCAATTTTGTGAAGACAAAGAAAATTCCCCAAAGGTTTTAAATCAAAACACCTTTCCTTTAAGATAATCATAATTTGGAAGTTTCTACTCCCAAAATGAATATGTTAAAAAATATATAATTAAAGATCCTTAGATAAACTAAATTGCCTTAGGATTAGGTTATATAGAAGAACTAGGATTAAATTATTTCTTAATATATATAATCTACAATATAAATTTTATTTCCCTAGAATTAATAAGGTGTGGACAATTCTCTATTATATGATTGGAAGCTTGTCTAAAAGAACTAAAATAAAATAAATATATATAATATGTTTTTGCACATCATGCAGAAGTTCTATATGTGTATCTAAATTAAGGGTTATGATGTAGCTGAGGTGCCCGATCTTTCGGTGAGAGGAGATAATTCCGATTTGGCGGAAGATGACCCTTGCGATCCGACTACGACGAGCAAGCCCGAGGCGCCAATGCAATCGCTGAACCAACTCCCTGTGGTTACCGACCTTGCTGATGCGAGATCGGCCTGATCACGAAGATCGTTTCCTGTGCGCAATCGAAGAACGAACAAGAAAAAGATGCGAGCAATCTAATCTATTACTCGAGGGTGGAGTTCTGAATACACGAAGACAGCGCAGATTTGCGCGTGTTCGAGAGTAGCTAAGGCTAACGTAAAACAAAACTCAAGAAATAAAGGAGGCGCAGCTCCTGGATAAATAGAGAGGGGGCACAACCCCTAGGGGCGGCCAACCCTAGGTCGTCCATTATGGGCCGCAGTTGGGCTGGTCGTCTATTCTTCCGGGCCTTCGTTCTTTAACAGCATGATGTAGTTCAATTCTCTTGCACGGGCCCGAGTCACTGGCCCGGGTGGAAGGGGTGGCGCCTAGACTGGGGAAGATGGTGCCTGGGCTGGAGAAGGTGCTGCTGGTGTAGATGTGCTCGTGTTGGTGTTGACACCTCATCATCCTCCCCTTCTTGAACTGAAGTCGTCCTCGACGGCAACTCCTTGTCTTCTCCCGCATACGGTTTCAAATCTGCAACATTAAAACTAGTGGAAACACCAAACTCCGCAGGCAGGTCAAGGGTATAAGCATTATCATTAATCTTGGTTAGTATCTTAAAAGGACCAGCAGCACGAGGCATCAATTTAGAACGGCGCAAAGTAGGAAAACGATCCTTTCTCAAATGCAACCAAACCATATCACCAGGTTCAAAAGTAACTAGTTTCCGGCCTTTACTACCAGTAATCTGATATTTAGCATTAGCAGCAGCAATGTTTTGTTGAGTTTGTTCATGGAGATTAATCATTTGTTCAACATGTGCAAGAGCATCTATGTGTGGGGCGTCCGCAACATCAAGCGAAAACAAAGCAATAGGCACCCTAGGAATGTAACCATAAACAATTTGAAAAGGGCACATCTTTGTAGAAGAATGGGTTGCATGATTATAAGCAAACTCAACATGAGGCAAGCAATCCTCCCAACGTTTCAAATTTTTGTCTAAAACATCCCTAAGCATGGTAGACAAAGTTCGATTAACTACCTCAGTTTGACCATCAGTCTGAGGGTGACAAGTGGTGCTAAACAGCAATTTAGTTCCCAATTTATTCCACAGAGATCTCCAAAAATGACTCAGAAACTTAGCATCACGATCCGAGACTATTGTATTGGGAATACCGTGCAAACGAATAATCTCTCTAAAAAACAATTCAGCAACATTGCTAGCATCATCAGTCTTATGACAAGGTATGAAATGAGCCATTTTGGAGAATCGATCAACAACCACAAAAATGCTATCCCTCCCCTTCTTAGTTCTAGGCAATCCCAAAACAAAATCCATCGAAATATCAATCCAAGGGGAAGTAGGAACAGGCAAAGGCATATACAAACCATGGTTGTTCAACCGTGACTTAGCTTTCTGACAAGTAGTGCAGCGTGCAACAAGGCGCTCAACATCAGCGCGCATCCGAGGCCAAAAGAAGTGGGCAGCCAACACCTCATGTGTTTTGTAGACGCCAAAGTGTCGCATGAGACCGCCTCCATGTGCTTCCTGTAACAACAAAAGACGAACCGAGCTAGCTGGAACACACAGCTTGTTAGCGCGAAACAGGAACCCATCCTGTATGTGAAATTTGCCCCATGGTTTCCCATTAATACAATGGCCGAAAGCATCTTTAAAATCAGCATCATCAACATATTTATCTTTCACAGTGTGCAAACCAAAGATTTTAAAATCTAACTATGACAGCATGGTATAGCGACGAGACAAAGCATCAGCAATAACATTGTCCTTCCCGTTCTTGTGTTTAATAATGTAAGGAAAGGACTCAATGAATTCTACCCATTTAGCATGACGACGGTTCAGATTTGTTTGGGTACGAATATGTTTTAAAGCCTCATGATCAGAATGGATTATAAACTCACGATGCCAAAGATAGTGCTGCCATGTATGCAAAGTGCGCACTAAAGCGTAAAGCTCCTTATCATAAGTAGAATATTTCAGACTAGCACCGCTTAATTTTTCACTAAAATAAGCAACTGGTTTTCCTTCTTGTAACAAAACAGCACCTAGCCCAATACCGCTAGCATCGCATTCAAGCTCAAACACTTTATCAAAATCAAGCAATTGCAATAGGGGAGCTTGGGTTAACTTATCTTTCAAAGTGTTGAACGCTTTCTCCTGGGAATCACTCCAAGCAAATGGCACATCTTTCTTTGTAAGCTCATGTAGAGGCGCTGCAATGGAGCTAAAATCAGGAACAAATCTGCGGTAGAAACCGACAAGTCCAAGAAAGCTCCGAATTTGTGTGACTGTCGTCGGTGTAGGCCACTCCCGAATGGCAGCAATCTTGCTGCTATCCACCTCAATGCCCTGTGGAGTAACAACATAACCAAGAAACGAGACACGTCGTGTACAAAAGATGCATTTTTCCATGTTAGCAAATAACTGGGCAGCACGCAATGCATCAAAAACAGCACTTAAATGTTCCAAATGCTCTTTCTTAGATTTGCTGTAAATAAGAATATCATCAAAATAAACAACCACAAACAATCCTATGAAGGGCCTTAGAACTTCATTCATCACTCGCATAAAAGTGCTGGGAGCATTAGTCAATCCAAACGGCATAACCAACCATTCATATAAACCAAATTTCGTTTTAAAAGCCGTTTTCCATTCATCACCCAGTTTCATTCTAATCTGGTGGTAACCACTACGCAAATCAATCTTAGTAAAAATAATGGCACCACTAAGCTCATCTAGCATATCATCAAGGCGTGGTATAGGATATCGATAACGAATAGTGATGTTATTAATAGCACGACAGTCTACACACATACGCTATGACCCATCTTTCTTGGGAACAAGTAACACAGGAACAGAGCAAGGGCTAAGAGACTCACGAATGTATCCCTTGTCAAGCAACGCCTGTACCTGGCGCTGAATCTCCTTCGTCTCATCCGGATTTGTACGATACGGTGCGCGGTTCAAAAGCTGTGCGCCGGGAATGAGGTCGATCTGGTACTCAATGCCACGAAGTGGTGGGAGACCCGGTGGTAAGTCTTTGGGAAAGACATCAGCGTACTCCTGCAAAAGGTTAGCAACCATAGGGGGAATAGCCAAAGATGGTGCATCATCAAGTGAAATGAGGACACTAGAGCATATAAGTGCATAGCATGGCAAATGAGCACCATGTAGATCATCAAAATCAGCACGTGTAGCAAGTAAAACAGGAGCCTTCAACTTGATTTCAGAAGGAACAGAGGGCGATGGATCAAGTTGTTTAGCAGTTATAGCAGCTCGGGCAAGATCATCTTTAACAATTTGTTCAGGTGTCATTGGATGTATAATTATTTTCTGACCCTTAAAAATGAAAGAATAATGATTCGAACGACCATGATGCAAGCTATCAGTATCATATTGCCAAGGTCGACCAAGTAACAAAGAGCATGCTTCCATGGGAATAACATCACAATCAACAAAATCAGAATAAGCACCCATGGAGAAAGGAACGCGCACAGAACGTGTGATTTTTATTTTACCACCATCATTAAGCCATTGAATGTGATATGGGTTTGGATGCTTACGAGTGGGTAACGATAACTTTTCGACCAGCATGGTACTCGCCAAATTGTTGCAACTGCCGCTGTCGATAATGATGCGAATTGACCGCTCCTGCACAACACCCTTTGTATGGAACAGAGTGTGTCGCTGATTCTTCTCGGGCAAAGCGACCTGTGTACTGAGAACACGCTGCACAACAAGACTTTCATACCTATCAGCGTCGCCCGGGTTGACATGTACCTCCGCCTTAGCTGCATGGTCAGTGGCAAGTAGTGCATGTTCAACTTCTTCAGAATCACTAGCGGAAGAGTACTCACCATCGTCACGAATGAGCAAAGTGCGCTTGTTTGGGCAGTCCCGAATCACATGGCCAAATCCTCTACAGCGATGACACTGAATATCCCGTGTACGACCTGTGGGTGGGGCAGTGCTGGCTGGTTTGGTCGTCTTCTCGCGTGGAGTAGTGGTGGACGTGGATGGCGCAGGGGGAACTGGTGCTGAGGTGGATGTCGAGCTTCGTCCTGCAAAAGGGTTAGAATATGGCTTCGAGCAGCGTCCCTGCACTTCACGTTCAGCTTTGCAAGCATATTCAAATAAAGTAGTCATATCATAATATTCCTTATAATCAAGTATATCTTGGATTTTGCAGTTTAAACCACCACGAAAACGTGCCATAGCAGCGTCGTTGTCCTCTAATATCCCACAACGAATCATACCTTTTTGTAACTCCTGGAAATAGTCCTCAACAGATTGAGAACCTTGCTGAAAACGCTGCATTTTATTAAGCAAATCACGAGCATAATACGAAGGCACAAATCGATGTCGTATCGCAGCTTTCAACTGATCCCAAGTGGTTGGAATGGTAGTGGGATGTTTTTTTTTAAACTCACGCCACCAAATTAAAGCAAAATCAGTAAATTCACTAATAGCAGCTTTAACCTGAGAATGTGCAGCAATATCATGGCATGAAAATTTTTGTTCAACCTCTAACTCCCAATCAAGATATGCAGCAGGATCATATTTGCCATTAAAAGGTGGAATTTTAAATTTAATCTTAGAAAATAAGTCATTAGGGGGATGACAAACCACACGGCGTGCACGACCACGGCGATCTCCATCTTCCCACTCAGTGTCACCGCCGTAGTCCTGCTCCATCTTTGTGGTCAACGCATCAAGGCGTGCCAGGATGGTGTCGAGTGTGGTGCGAGTCGTCGTATGAGCAAGGTCAAGCTGGTTGAAACGCTCGGTCGTCGAAGTGACCGTTGAATCAAGCCGTTCATGCATAGTCCTAATGTCATTAGCAAGTCCATCAACTTGTCCCCTTACTTCCAGCAACTGGGCATCCACCGTGTCGTGTGCTCCTGCCATAGTTAGCGCAAACACCAAAACACCAAAAGAAGAGAAAAAAAAACAACGACAAAAACAGGGGTGTACTGCTCACAAGGCGCTCACACTAGTGTTGTTATCAAGTTCTTATCCGTTCTTACCAAGCCACAGTGGTGAACTGCAACCAACAGGTGGAACCGGTGAAAGATTGGATGAGCGATTGCCTGGAGAAACAGAAACCTTCTCGTCGTAGAAATATGTGGAGTTTTGGGTAGGCTGCACTCAAGTCAAGGATTAGCACGATCAAACAATAATGCAAAGTTGAATTATAGTGCAAAACACGAAACTATATTGCTGGCCACAAGTGCAAAGGACGGATGGAACTAGCAGAATGGCAGTACCGTAAATATTGTACTAGCGAGGCTAAAAAGGCACTAGTAGGAATCACAGGTGATTTTGTTTTTTTTTTGTATGAATTTTTTGATATTTTTCTCAGCACAAGGAGCAACAAAATAGGAGCTACACAAAGTTTCACCTAAAACAGAGTTCAGATGTGATCTACAGAAAATCAGAAAGGTCTCTAAAAAGCGTGCGAAAACTTTGACGGATTTTTTTCTTTATTTTCCTGAATTTTTTGGACAATTTTGTCGAAGCTTGACGGCCTCAGAATGGTGTCAACAAGCTCCTGTAAAAATTTCAGATTTTTTGGACAACCGAGCGAAAAGTTATGCCCGGTTTAAGGAAGGTACCTCAAGTTATGGTTAAAACGACCGAGATGAGACAACCGCTTTGTTTCCTTTCCCTATTTTTTTGTTTGTTCTCTGGTTCTATCCTTTCTCTTTCTTTTTCTTTTTTTTCTTTTTTTTTGTTTTTTTGACATAACCGAAGGAGAAA
This sequence comes from Zea luxurians, assembly GCA_029449295.1. NCBI lineage: Eukaryota > Viridiplantae > Streptophyta > Magnoliopsida > Poales > Poaceae > Zea > Zea luxurians. Next base: position 675,731 of record JAOPSE010000005.1, on the reverse strand, counting down.
AACAAGGAAGCGGCGTTGACTCGGTTTGTGCCGTTGACTCGGTTTGTTGTAACCGAAGGAGAGAAACAAGGAAGATGGTTGCGGCGCGCTAGGGTTTGATGTAACCGAAGGAGAAAAACAAGGAATATGGCTGCGGCGCGCTAGGGTTTGATGTAACCTAAGGAGAAAAACAAGGAAGCAGAAGGATGGTGAGAAAAAAACACAATGCGACCAGCAACAAATGACGCGAAAGCACACAAATTCAACAATGCAAATTATTGAAAGAAGGTGCGAGGCTCAAAAGGGTGCTGGTATAAGGTCTAACCTGAATTTTTATGTGGTTTTGTGGACTGTAGGAGAAAAAAAACACTCGATAAACTCACCGATCAACCTGGAAATCTGATACCAATTGATGTAGCTGAGGTGCCCGATCTTTCGGTGAGAGGAGATAATTCCGATTTGGCGGAAGATGACCCTTGCGATCCGACTACGACGAGCAAGCCCGAGGCGCCAATGCAATCGCTGAACCAACTCCCTGTGGTTACCGACCTTGCTAATGCGAGATCGGCCTGATCACGACGATCGTTTCCTGTGCGCAATCGAAGAACGAACAAGAAAAAGATGCGAGCAATCTAATCTATTACTCGAGGGTGGAGTTCTAAATACACGAAGACAGCGCAGATTTGCGCGTGTTCGAGAGTAGCTAAGGCTAACGTAAAACAAAACTCAAGAAATAAAGGAGGCGCAGCTCCTGGATAAATAGAGAGGGGGCACAACCCCTAGGGGCGGCCAACCCTAGGTCATCCATTATGGGCCGCAGTTGGGCTAGTCGTCTATTCTTCCGGGCCTTCGTTCTTTAACAGCATGATGTAGTTCAATTCTCTTGCACGGGCCCGAGTCCCTGGCCCGAGTGGAAGGGGTGGCGCCTGGACTGGGGAAGATGGTGCCTGGGCTGGAGAAGGTGCTCCTGGTGTAGATGTGCTCGTGTTGGTGTTGATGTCCTCATCAGGTTAGAACTTCAAACTTGTGTTGATTTAAAATTCAAATAGAAAACAAAATAGAATAAAAAAAGAAAAGGAAAAGCAAACCTGCGCATGGGCCGACTTCTCTCCTGCCCCTGGCCACATCCACTTATCCGTTACGAGGCCGAACTCCCTTCTTCCACTCGCGGCCCAGCGATCCCTGCCCGCGTACGCACACCTGCCTTGTGGGCCGCCTGGGTCAGTGACCACTACGCCTACCTCATCTCTGTCATGTGGCCCAGTTCTCTCCACTGCCTCCTGTCACCGCTTGATGGGGCCCACTCGTCAGTCCTGCTGCCTTCCTTCGCTCGCGCGACCCGGGCGAGCTTAGTCCTTGTGCAATCCTTGGAATCGGATGATATTGCCATGAACCCCACGCGACTACAAGGGATTACCCTGGGGCTCTGCGTTCCCTTTTGCATCTTCGTGGGCCCCTTATGTCCTCTTGATCCCCTTCTAACCGAACGCGGCCAAATCCATCGCCGTGAAGATCGGCCGATGCAATAGCTCCGCCGTAAAATTTGCAGGCGTGGGCAGACCGGGCTGACCCCCCCAGACTGGGTACAAAGGGCGACCCATGCAGTTCTTCCTTCTTCTCCCCCAATTATTCTCAACCTCTCGCCAGCCACCAATTCGACGCCACGATTATCACGGGTGGAACTTAATGCCGTCATGGTCTCATGCTAACAACACCGGTGTGGCCGCAGTAGTTGGCCGGGGTGTCTCTCCACGGTCTCTGGAGTGCGCGCGTGGCTCAACTGGGCGCAGTTGGAGCGTTGCGCCTCAATAATTGCTCGTTGGAATCTCTACGCCGCCACGGGCCTGCCCTCCTCCGTGGACAGCATCAACCGGGCCTCTATCATCGGTGAGTTCCACTGCACTGTGTCCGCCATGACGTACCCTTCCTTTTTATGCATGGTAGGACTCGGATTAGGGCCTGGGGCCTTGGTTGGGTGTCACCCTGGCGAAGCGCCGCCGTACAGGCCGGGCGAGGGAGAGAAGATGGGCTGGGGCCGTGCGATCCGGATTTAACGGCCGCGATGGTCATATTGCATACCCCTTCGTCCCAACCGCTAACAACCATAGATCGGCGATCGGGCAGTCATGTGAGAAAGTGGGAATCGTGCGTCGTGGATCGTAGATTTCTAATCCGACGGTGATTCGTGAAGCAGGGTTTATAAATAACGCTGATCTAATCTGGGGCATCGACTGGGGATTGGACGGTGGGTATCGTCTCATACCCTTTCAACTGGACGTTGTACTTAAGAGTCCTCGAAGAATTTGGGAATCAACTCGCGATCCATCGTGTAGCACTCTGAGTCTTGGGACGTTTTGCGCCGTAGCCCCTGCTCTTCCCTGTATTAGTGTGCCCAGTCCAAAGACTTATAAATTGAATAAATAAACATGGAAATGAATTTTTAATGTAAAAATAAATGCTAGAATTTGTTTAATTCATATAAAATTCATATGAAGTCCAAATTAATCAATTCCAATTTCTATAATTTTATAATATTATTGTTTATCACCTAGTGTGTCTATTTTGACATGAAAACCATATTAAAAATGTATCTATTAATTAATCTTGTACCAAGCACATAAAACCTTTGGAAATCCATAACTTCTTCGTTTGAACTCCGAATTGACCCGTTCCAGTTGCATTAACTTCATATGAATATCTACTATGCAATAACAACATTTGTTGTACCATGTCTCATTCTTTTATAATTAGATCTTTAATTAACTTATGTTGGTTAGTCTTGTCATTGTGCTCATCATTATCCACCAAAATATAATTTATGGTAAATTTATAACTTAGATTAAAGTTGAGATAATTATTTATGGAATAACCTCTCATATGATTTATCATAACCAATTCATAAGATAGTTTAATATTTTAATCACATAGATCTTACATAGATTATAACTCCTGAACCATGACTTCGATCTTAGTAGTTCTCGATCTCACGATCTCGTAGCGACGCGTAGATCATTATTATGCAGTTTGTTCTTATGTTTGGTGTGATGTTAATTTTGTCTATACCATGTTTGTTTGTATTGCTACGACTAGCAGGCGGTCACGAGGATCTGAATAATCACTCTGGTACCTGGAATCTCAAGTGCCAGGCAAGTTGTGCCCTTGACCACTTTTATACCCAATAATGTTCTTTAATGTCATTTATTCATGCATAGGTTTAATTTTGATGGGACCCAATAGGTCACCCTGGTCTGCTTATCCTTTTTACCTTGATTAACCCTGAATTACTTGGATAGTTTTCCTATTGCTTTATATGGTTTTGGGTTAATATTTCATTACATCCATGTTCCTATTATTCTGTTATGTTATTTATGTTCATGATAAGATCATTATGTTAATGGGAACTTGGAGAACCACCGGAGAAAACAGTGCCACCATAAGGGTGGTATGGGACGCCCTTGGTTGACTAATTAGGAAAGCTAGTAGAAGACTACCTTACCCGAAAGGGGCAAGGGCAGTAGGGGATTGCATGCAGGGAGGTTCTCGAGTTGATTTTGTTGCGATGGCAGTCAGACGAGGGATTCTTGCAAGTGCTCTTCCCATAAACTGTAGCGGGTTTTCGGAAGCTAGTGGAACTTTGTAAAGGCCTCGTAGTGGATCCCTAGCCATTCACCTCGGTAGTGTCTAAGGGCCTTGCTGATGAGGACATCACTATGAGTACGACTACACCAACAGCACCTCCACATCAAGGGCCAATCACTCGGGCTCGTGCTTGAGATCTTAACTACGTCATGCTACTGAAGAATGAGGGCCTAGAAGAATAGACGACCAGCCCAACTGCGGGCCATAGTGGACGACCTAGGGTTGGCCGCCCCTAGGGGCTGCGCCCCCTCTCTATTTATCCAGGAGCTGCGCCTCCTTTGTTCTTCGAGTTTTGTTTTACATTAGCTTTAGCTACTCTCGAACACGCGCAAATCAGCGCTGTCTTCGTGTATTCAGAACTCCACCCTCGAGTAATAGATTAGATTGTTCGCATCTTTTTCTTGTTCGTTCTTCAATTGCGCACAAGAAACAATCTTCGTGATCAGGCCGATCTCGCATTAGCAAGGTCCGTAACCATAGGGAGTTGGTTCAGCGATTGCCTTGGCGCATCGGGCTTGCTCGTCGTAGTCGGATCACAAGGGTCATCTTCCGCCAAATCGGAATTATTTCCACTCGCCGAAAGATCGAGCACCTCAGCTATATCAAGTGGTATCAGATTTCCAGGTTGATTGGTGAGTTTATCGAGTGTTTTTTCTCCTACAGTCCACAAAACCACATAAAAATTCAGGTTAGACCTTATCCCAGCACCCTTTTGAGCCTCACACTTTCTTTACATAATCTGCATTGTTGAATTTGTGTGCTTTCGCGTCATTTGTTGCTGGTCGCATTGTGTTTTCCACCATTCAAACCCTAGCTTTCCGCCACCATCTCTCGTTTGATCACGCCACAAACCGAGTCAACGCTGTTTCCTTGTTTTTCTCCTTCGGTTACGTCAAAAAAACAGAAACAAAAAAAGAAAAGAAAAAAAAAGAAAACGAAAGAGAAAGGATAGAACCAGAGAACAAACAAAAAATAGGGAAAGGAAACAAAGTGGTTGTCTCATCTCGGTCGTTTTTAACCATAACTTGAGGTACCTTCCTTAAACCGGGCATAACTTTTCGCTCGGTTGTTCAAAAAATCTCAATTTTTTACAGGAGCTTGTTGAAACCATTCAAAAAATCTGAATTTTTTACAGGAGCTTGTTTTACAGGAGCTTGTTGACACCATTCTGAGCCTGTTTGGTTTCGATAAAATTGTCAAAAAAATTCAGGAAAATAAAGAAAAAAATTTGTCAAAGTTCTTGCACGCTTTTCAGAGAACTTGTTCTTTTTCTGTGGACCACATCTGATCTCTATTTTAGGTGAAACTTGGTGTAGCTCCTATTTTGTTGCTTCTTATGCTGAGAAAAATATCAAAAAAATCATAAAAAAATAAAAACAAAATCACATGTGATTCCTACTAGTGCCATTTTGGCTTCGCTAGTACAATATTTACGGTACTGCCATTCTACTAGTTCCATCCGTCCTTTGCACCTGTGGCCAGCAATATAGTTTCGTGTTTTGCACTATAATTCAACTTTGCATTATTGTTTGATCGTGCTAATCCTTGACTTGAGTGCAGCCTACCCAGAACTCCACATATTTCTACGACGAGCAGGTTTCTGTTTCTCCAGGCAATCGCTCATCCAATCTTTCACCGGTTCCACCTGTTGGTTGCAGTTCACCATTGTGGCTTGGTAAGAACGGATAAGAACTTGATAACAGCATTCCATTGAGCGAGTTGTCACCACCATTCCCCTGTTGTCGTCGGTTTTTCTCCTTTTGGCGTTTTGGTGTTTGCGCTAACTATGGCAGGAGCACACAACACGGTGGATGCTCAGTTGCAGGAAGTAAGGGGATAAGTTGATGGACTTGCTGCTGACATTAGGACGATGCATGAACGCCTTGATTCAACGGTCACTTCGACGACCGCGCGTTTCAACCAGCTTGACCTTGCTCAAACGGCGACTCGCACCACACTTGACACCATCCTGGCACGCCTTCATGCGTTGACCACAAGGATGGAGCAGGACTACGGCGGTGACACTGAGCAGGAAGATGGAGATCGCCGTGGTCGTGCACGCCTTGTGGTTCGTCATCCCCCTAATGACTTATTTGCTAATATTAAATTTAAAATTCCATCTTTTAATGGTAAATATGATCCTGCTGCATATCTTGATTGAGAATTGGAGGTAGAACAGAAATTTTCATGCCATGATATTCCTTCTAATAGCCAAGTGAAGGCTGCCATTAGTGAATTTACTGATTTTGCTTTAATTTGGTGGCGTGAGTATAAACAAAAACTTCCCATTAACAGTGTCACTACTTGGACCCAATTAAAAACTACCATGCGCCATAGATTTGTTCCTTCCTATTATGCCCGTGATTTGCTTAACAAAATGTAGCGTTTTCAACAAGGTTCACAATCTGTTGAGGAATATTACCAAGAGTTACAAAAAGGTATGCTTTGTTGTGGTTTGGTTGAGTCGAATGACGCTGCTATGGCGCGTTTTCGTGGTGGTTTGAACAGGGAAATTCAGGATATACTTGATTATAAGGCTTATTTTGATATAACCACATTGTTTGAATATGCTTGCAAAGCTGAACGTGGAGTGCAGGGACGACGATCAAAGACATATACTAACTCTTTTGTAGGCCGGGGTTCGACACACATCTCAACTCCTTCCAGCCCTGCACCTTCTATGCCTAGCACTACACCGTGCACAGGGACGGCCAAGCCAGCGGCGCCCCCTGCCAAAGGTGTTGTTTCTTCCACAGGACGTACACGAGATATTCAGTGTCATCGTTGCAGAGGGTTTGGGCACATGATTCGGGACTGCCCAAACAAGCGTACCTTGCTTATACGTGACAATGGTGAGTACTTTTCAGCCAGTGATTCCAAGGAAACTAGTCATGCTATGATTGCCACTAACCATGCAGAAAATGAGGAAGTCCACGTTGATCCCATCGACGCCGATAGGTATGAGAGTCTTGTTATGCAGCATGTTCTCAGCACACAGGTTGCCCAGCCCGAAAAAATCAGCAACACACTCTATTCCATACCAAGGGCGTTGTGCACGAACGGTCGATTCGCATCATCATCTATAGTGGAAGCTGCAACAATTTGGCAAGTACAGCTTTGGTAGAGAAATTATCTTTGCCCACTCGCACACACCAACATCCGTATCACATTCAATGGCTTAATGATGGTGGTAAAATAAAGGTAACACGTTCGGTACGTGTCCCCTTTTCGCTGGGTTCTCTGATTATGCTGATTGCGATGTTATTCCTATGGAAGCATGCTCTTTGTTATTGGGTCGACCTTGGCAATATCATACTGATAGTTTACATCATGGTCGTTCAAATCATTATTCTTTCATGTTTAAAGGCCAGAAAATAATTATACATCCAATGACCCCAGACCAAATTTTGAAAGATGATCTTACTAGGGCTGCTAAAACTACACAACAAGTCAAATCGACATCAGCCGCACCTATTAAATCTGAAATCAAGTTGCACTCTCCTGTTTTACTTGCTACACGTGCTGATTTTGATGATCTCCATGAAGCTCATATGCCCTGTTATGCACTTGTATGCTCGCGCATGATTGTTCCGCTTGATGATGCACCGTCTTTGGATATACCCTGCTTTTGTTAACCTTTTGCAGGAGTATGCTGATGTTTTTCCTACGGACTTACCACCGGGTCTTCCTCCGCTCCAAGGCATTGAGCATCAGATCGATCTCATCCCCGACGCTTCTCTTCCGAACCGCGCCCCGTACCGTACAAATCCAGATGAGATGAAGGAGATCCAGCGCCAGGTGCAGACGCTGCTTGATAAAGGTTACATTCGTGAGTCTCTTAGCCCTTGCTCGGTTCCTGTTTTACTCGTTCCAAAGAAAGATGGGTCATGGCATATGTGCGTAGATTGTCGTGCTATTAATAACATCACAGTTCGTTATCGATATCCTATTCCATGCCTTGATGATATGTTAGATGAGCTCAGATTAGAATGAAACTCGGTGATGAATGGAAAACGACTTTTAAAACGAAATTTGGTTTATATGAATGGTTGGTTATGCCATTTGGATTGACTAATGCTCCCAGCAACTTTATGCGTTTAATGAACGAAGTTCTACGGGCCTTCATAGGTTTGTTTGTTGTTGTTTATTTCGATGATATCCTTATTTACAGCAAGTCTATAGAGGAGCATTTAGAACATTTGCGTGTTGTTTTTGATGCTTTGTGTGCTGCTCGCTTGTTTGGTAACATGGAAAAGTGCACATTTTGCACGCAACGTGTCTCGTTTCTTGGTTATGTGGTTACTCCGCAGGGCATTGAGGTGGATAGCAGCAAGGTTGAAGCCATTTAGGACTGGCCTACACCAACGACAGTAACCCAAATTCGGAGTTTTCTTGGACTTGTAGGATTTTACCGTCGTTTTGTGCGTGATTTTAGCTCTATCGCTACCCCTTTGCACGAACTCACAAAGAAAGGTGTGTCTTTTGCTTGGAAAGATAAGTTAACCCATGCTCCACTCTTACAATTGCCCGACTTTCAGAAAGTGTTTGAACTTGAATGTAATGCTAGTGGTATTGGGTTAGGTGCTGTTTTATTACAAGAAGGAAAACCGGTTGCTTATTTTAGTGAAAAATTAAGTGGTGCTAGCTTGAGATATTCTATTTATGATAAGGAACTATATGCTTTAGTTCACACTTTGCAAACATGGCAGCACTACCTTTGGCCTCGTGAGTTTATAATTCATTCTGATCATGAGGCTTTAAAACATATTCGTACCCAAACAAATCTGAACCGTTGTCATGCTAGTTGGGTAGAATTTATCGAGTCCTTTCCTTACATCATTAAACACAAGAACGGGAAGGAAAACATCATTGCTGATGCGTTGTCTTGTAGATATACCATGCTTTCACAGTTAGAATTTAGAATCTTTGGCTTGCAAACTGTGAAAGATTAATATGTGGATGATGCTGATTTTAAAGATTTCTATATACATTGTAAGGATGGCAAACCCTGGGGAAAATTTCACATACAGGATGGATTTTTGTTCCGCGCTAACAAGCTGTGTATTCCAGCAATCTCGGTTCGTCTTTTGTTGCTGCAGGAAGCTCATGGAGGTGGTCTCATGGGGCACTTTGGCATTTACAAGGCACATGATGTGCTAGCCGCACACTTCTTTTGGCCTCGGATGCGCCGTGATGTTGAGCGTCTTGTTGCACGTTGCACTACTTGCCAGAAAGCTAAGTCACGTTTGGGCAACCATGGTTTGTATATGCCTTTGCCTGTCCCTTCTTCTCTTTGGCTTGATATTTCTATGGACTTCGTTTTGGGCTTGCCTAGAACTAAGAAGGGGAGTGATAGTATTTTTGTGGTTGTTGATAGATTTTCTAAAATGGCTAACTTTATACCTTGTCATAAAACTGATGATGCTAGCATTGTTACTGAATTGTTCTTTAGAGAAATTATTCGTTTGCATGGTATTCCAAAAACAATAGTCTCTGATCGCGATGCTAAGTTTCTAAGCCATTTTTGGAGATCTCTTTGGAATAAATTGGGAACTAAATTGCTGTTTAGCACTACTTGTCACCCCTCAGACTGATGGACAAACTGAGGTAGTAAATAGAACTTTATCTACCATGCTTAGGGCTATTTTAGACAAGAATTTGAGACGTTGGGAGGATTGTTTGCCTCATGTTGAATTTGCTTACAATCATGCCACACATTCTTCTACAAAGATGTGCCCTTTCCAGATTGTTTATGGTTACATCCCTAGGGCACCTATTGATTTGATTTCACTTAATGCTGCGAACGCCCCACATGTAGATGTTGTTGCACATGTTGAACAAATGATTACCATACATGAACAAACGAAACAGAACATTGCTGCTACTAATGCAAAAAATCAGGTTGCTGGTAGTAAAGGAAGAAAACTTGTTACTTTTGAGCAAGGTGATATGGTTTGGTTGCACTTGAGAAAGGATCTGTTTCCTACTTTGCGTCGTTCTAAATTAATGCCTCGTGCTACATGTCCTTTTAAGGTGCTAACAAAGATTAACGATAATGCTTATATCCTTGACCTGCCTGTGGAATTTGGTGTTTCCACTAGTTTTAATGTTGCAGATTTGAAACCATATATGGCCGAGGATGAGGAGTTGCCATCGAGGACGACTTCACTTCAAGAAAGGGAGGATGATGAGGACATCACTATGAGTACGACTACACCAGCAGCACCTCCACATCAAGGGCCAATCACTCGGGCCCGTGCCAGAGATCTTAACTACATCATGCTATTGAAGAATGAGGGCCCAGAAGAATAGACGACTAGCCCAACTGTGGCCCATAGTGGACGACCGAGGGTTGGCCGCCCCTAGGGGCTGCGCCCCCTCTCTATTTATCCAGGAGCTGCGCCTCCTTTGTTCTTCGAGTTTTGTTTTACATTAGCTTTAGCTACTCTCGAACACGCGCAAATCAGCGTTGTCTTTGTCTATTCAGAACTCCACCCTCGAGTAATAGATTAGATTGCTCGTATCTTTTTCTTGTTCGTTCTTCGATTGCGCACAGGAAACGATTTTCGTGATCAGGCTGATCTCGCATCAGCAAGGTCGGTAACCACAGGGAGTTGGTTCAGCGATTGCATTGGCGCCTCGGGCTTGCTTGTCATAGTCAGATCGCAAGGGTCATCTTCCACCAAATCAGAATTATCTCCACTCACCGAAAGATCGGGCACCTCAGCTATATCACTTGCAAACCCAGGCGACATGGGATACACGACTTGTGGGTATAGGGTACAACCTCTGCAGAGTGTAAAACTGGTATACTAGTCGTGCTCACGGTCATGAGCGACTCAGACACTCACGTGATTAATTTATGTAACTTAATTTCAATTTGCATTTGCATTTGCATGGGATTTATTATTAATTTTGTTCTATTATTTATTATGGTTTGGTATTTACTTACACTTAGTAACTACTAATAAAATTTGACTAACTTATTAAAAGCAATGCTCATCTTTAACCCCTACTGTTGATCAGTTTACACATCACATGAACTCCCACCTTTGGCGAGTTCATGCCACATTATTCCACACAACATGTTGAGCGATTAATATGTGTGAGCTCACCATTGCTGTTTCACACCCCCCACAGGAGAAGAACAGGTGGTTCAAGAGGAGCCACACAACGAGGAGTTCGATTTGATCTAGGTGGCGTCTCCCAGTTGACTTTATGGCGCCAAGGATGGATTTTAGTTTGATCTATATTTATCTTTTATTTTGTAAGACTTTCGCTATGTAATAAGTACTCTGATTATATTGTGACATTTATCTCTATACACTCTGTTATTATATGTGTTGTCTTCTTTGGCGCATAAATGAGATGCACCCGGCTTTGTCCCTTAAAATCGGGTGTTACACACACCCAGGTTTCGGGGGCACCAAGACCCGGGCGCGAAATAAACACCAGGTGTGTTGGGACCAAGTCTCACACATATGATGCATAGTGGTACAGATACGAATGTCACATATTTACTATATAATAGGAGTTCTGTACAAAATAAATAAATAATTACATCATATGAAGACAACGATCCAGCAACCCAAAGTTGAATCGGAGATGACGGCCTAGACCACTCACGAACTCATCACATCATCCTCCATGCGCCTCATCCTGCGGTACCTGTTCTTGACCTGTGGGGGGGGGGGTGAGACAGCAAGAGTGAGCTCACATACGTTCATCGCTCAACAAGTTGTGGGGAATGATGTGCATGAACTCGCTAAGGTGGGAGCTCATGTGAAGTGTAAGGCTTACCAAAGAGGATGGTTAAAGCTGAGCATTGCTTTTAAAGTTGGTCAAAATTTTATTAGCAATTACTAAGTATAAGTAGGTACCAACCCAATTAAGTAGTAGAACAAAAGTGATAACAGCACCTGCGATGCAATGCATATGACAAATTGAATTTAGTTCCATAAATTAATCATCTGAGTGTCCGAGCTTGTAATGCCCAAAATCTGTATAAGAAAAAGAATTAATAATAATAAAACAAATACATGAAGGAATGAAATAGTAAATTCTGATATCTCAAATTATATTTGAGAGTTGAAAATTGAGAACTGAATTTTGAAACCTAGAACTATTTTAGAAAAGAAGAAATAGAAAAGTTTTCTATTCAACTAAATAATTATGCATATCATTAAATGATGCACCATAAGCATTTATTTACAAGAAGATCTATTTTTGAAGTAACTTTTACTTCTTATCCCACATTCAAAATACTATTTTTCTTAATAGAAAGAAAACAATGTGAGTGTGTCTTATAATTCAAACATTTATCAAACAAACAAATTAAGTAGGATAAATAGATATTTACTTCATCATGATTGAATTTATTGGGTATTAAATTTGAATTACTAAACTATAACTTAGATTGGAATTAAAATTTTGTAGTGTCAAAAAAAGAATAATAGGGGAATGCAATAAAGAGATGGAGATTTGGATTAAAACCTAGATTTGGATACTATAAAAGACAAGATAAAAGTTATAAATATATAAGTTCACCTCACTAGTATGTTCAAGACTAAAACCTAATTTGAGAACAAATTATACTACAAAAATTTGAAATTCAAATCCTGGATTTGGAAATGAAAAAAAGAGAAAACAAAACAAGAAAAAGAAAAGAAAAGGAAAGACAGAAATATCATACAATATAAAATAAAGATATAAATGAATGACTTCATCACATTTTGGGTATGAGCAAGTGGAATAATTAATCTGAGTACAAATAAGTACAAATTCGAAATTAAATGGAGATGTTGAATCTGAAATTCAAAATGAGAAAAGAAAACATAAAAGCTAAAAGAAAAAGAAAAACAGCCGAGTTGGGCCAAAACCGCGGGATTCGGCCCACTTGACTCTCACGTGCGCCAGCACGTCTCCTTCACCGTTTCACTTCCACGCGAGCTCCACCAGTCAGTCACTCCATGTCACACCCGGTTTTAAGGAACAAAGCCGGGTGCATCTCATACATGCGCCAAAGAAGACAACATATATAATAACAGAGTGTATAGAGATAAATGTCACAATATAATCAGAGTACTTATTACATAGCGGAAGTCTTACAAAATAAGAAATAAATATAGCAGGATCTAAAATCCATCCTTGGCGACAGAAAGCTGACTCGAAGACGGCACCTAGATCAAGTTGAAAGCCTCAGTGTTAGGCAGCTCCTCTTCGACCACGAGCTCTTCTCCTGTGGGGGTGTGAGACAGCAAGAGTGAGCTCACACATGTTCATCGATCAACAAGTTGTGGGGAATAATGTGCATGAACTCACTAAATCTGGGAGTTCATGAAGTGTAAGGCAAATCAATGTAATAAAGGCTGAAGCTGAGCATTGCTTTTATAAGTTGGTCAAAATTTTATTAGCAGTTACTATGTGTAAGTAAATACCAAATCTTAGAAATAATAAGTAAAAGTAATAAAAATAATCCCAGTTGCAATGATATCACAAATTGAATTTAAGTTCCATAAATTAATCATGTGAGTGTCCGAGCCGCTCATGACCGTGAGCACGGCTAGTATACCAATTTTACACTCTCCAGAGGTTGCGCATCTTTACCCACAAGTCGTGTTACCCATTTGCCACGGATTTGATTAGACCCCATACACCTCTACCAAGGAAGCGAGGCAGGGTACCACTACGAGGCCTTTACAAAGTTCCACTAGCGTCAGAAAACCCGCTACAGTTTATAGGAAGCTCCAGTGCAGGAATCCCTCGCCTGACCGCCATCGCAGCAAAATCAACCCAAGGACCTCCCTACACTGACCACTCCCCTACTGCCCTTGCCCTTTTCGGGTAAGGTAGTCATCCACTAGCTTTCCTAGTTAATCAGCCAAGGGCGTCCCGTTAAACCCTTGTGGTAGCACTGTTTTCCCGGGTGGTTCTCCATGTTCCCATTAACATAATGATCTTATCATGAATAGTAATAATAAACAGATAATAAAAAGTATAAAAAATGAGTGATAAATATCTTTATACCCAAAGCCACATAAAGCGATAGCATGTACTACCCAAAAATTTAGTAGTAAAACCAGTGGTGAAACAAGGTATAAAGATAGTCAAAATCTAGGGTAACCTATTGGGTCCCATCAAAATTGACCTATGCAGATCATTATGATTAATAAGAACATGAATGGGTAAAAGAAGTGATCAAGGGCACAACTTGCTTTCAACGAGCTCCTGCGCAGCAGTCTCTACCAGCTGAACCTCAAGATCCCCAGTAGCTTGCTCGTCTACTCGCATCAACACAATACATACATAGTATAGCAAAAATTAACATCACACCAAACATGTAAATAAAATATAAAATAATAATCTAGACATTAAAATATAACAGGATCTAAAATCCATCCTTGGCGCCAGAAAGTCAACTAGGAGACGCCACCTAGATCGAATCGAACTCCTCGATGTGTGGCTCCACTTGAACCACCTGTTCTTCTCCTGTGGGGGGTGTGAGACAACAAGGGTGAGCTCACACATGATCATAGCTCAACAAGTTGTGGGGAACCAGTGGCATGAACTCACCAAAGGTGGGAGTTCATGTGATGTGTAAGGCTAATCAACAACAGGGGTTAAAGCTGAGCATTGCTTTTAAGTAGTTGGTCAAAATTTTATTAGCAATTACTAAATGTAAGTGAATACCAAACCATAATAAATAATAATAGAACAAAATTAATTAACAAATCCCATTCAATGCAAATGACAAATTGAGTTTAGGTTCCACATTTAATCATCAGAGAGTCCTGAGCTGCTCATGACCGCGAGCACGGCTAGTATACCAGTTTTACACTCTGCAGAGGATGTACCCTGTACCCACAAGTTGTGTATCCCATGTCACCAGGGTTAGCTAGACCCTTAGACACTAGCAAGGTGAATGGCTAGGGATCCACTACAAGGCCTGATGAGGACATCACTATGAGTACGACTACACCAGCAACACCTCAACATCAAGCGCCACTTCCTTCATTAGCTGGGCCAATCACTCAGGCCCGTGCCAGAGATCTTAACTTCATCATTGTACTAAAGAATGAGGGCCCAGAAGAATAGATGACCAGCCCAACTGCGGCCCATAGTGGACGACCTAGGGTTGGCCGCCCCTAGGGGCTACGCCCCCTCTCTATTTAAATAGGAGCTACGCCTCCTTTGTTCTTCGAGTTTTGTTTTACATTAGCTTTAGCTACTCTCGAACAGTGCAAATTTGTGCTATCTTTGTGTATTCAGAACTCCACCCTCGAGTAATAGATTAGATTACTCGCATCTTTTTCTTGTTCGTTCTTCGATTGCGCACAGGAAACGATCTTCGTGATCAGGCCGATCTCGCATCAGCAAGGTCGGTAACCACAGGGAGTTGGTTCAGCGATTGCATTGGCGCCTCGGGCTTGCTCGTCGTAGTCGGATCGCAAGGGTCATCTTCCGCCAAATCGGAATTATCTCTACTCGCCGAAAGATCGGGCACCTCAGCTATATCAATTGGTATCAGATTTCCAGGTTGATCGGTGAGTTTATCGAGTGTTTTTTTTCTCCTACAGTCCACAAAACCACATAACAATTCAGGTTAGACCATATACCAGTACCCTTTTGAGCCTTGCACCTTCTTTCAATAATCTGCATTGTTGAATTTGTGTGCTTTCGCGTCATTTGTTGCTGGTCACATTGTGTTTTTTCTCACCATCCTTCTTCTTTCTTGTTTTTCTCCTTCGGTTACATCAAACCCTAGCGCGCCGCAACCATCTTCCTTGTTTTTCTCCTTCGGTTACATCAAACCCTAGCGCGCCGCAACCATCTTCCTTGTTTCTCTCCTTCGGTTACATCAAACCGAGTCAACGCCACAAACCGAGTCAACACCGCTTCCTTGTTTTTCTCCTTCGGTTACGTCAAAAAAAAAACAGAAACAAAAAAAAGAAAAGAAAAAAAAGAAAAAGAAAGAGAAAGGATAGAACCAGAGAACAAACAAAAAATAGGGAAAGGAAACAAAGCGGTTGTCTCATCTCGGTCGTTTTAACCATAACTTGAGGTACCTTCCTTAAACCGGGCATAACTTTTCGCTCGGTTGTCAAAAAAATCTGAAATTTTTACAGGAGCTTGTTGACACCATTCTGAGGCCGGCAAAACTCACCTTCCGTCTGTTTGGGTTTCGACAAAATTGTCAAAAAAATTCAGGAAATAAAGAAAAAAAATTCGTCAAAGTTCTCGCACGCTTTTCAAAGACCTTCCTGATTTTCTGTAGACCACATCTGAACTCTGTTTTAGGTGAAACTTCGTGTAGCTCCTATTTTGTTGCTTCTTGTGCTGAGAAAAATATCAAAAAATCATATAAAAAAAGAAAAATAGAATCACCTGTGATTCCTACTAGTGCCTTTTTGGCATCGCTAGTACAATATTTACGGTACTGCCATTCTGCTAGTTCCATCTGTCTTTTGCACCTGTGGCCAGCAATATAGTTTCGTGTTTTGCACTATAATTCAACTTTGCATTATGGTTTGATCGTGATAATCCTTGACTTGAGTGCAGCCTACCCAGAACTCCACATATTTCTACGACGAGCAGGTTTCTGTTTCTCCAGGCAATCGTTCATCCAATCTTTCACCGGTTCCACCTGTTGGTTGCAGTTCACCACTGTGGCATTGGTAAGAACGTATAAGAACTTGATAACAGCATTTCATTGAGCGAGCAAGTTGTCACCACCATTTCCCTGTTGTCGTCGGTTTTTCTCCTTTTGGTGTTTTGGTGTTTGCGCTAACTATGGCAGGAGCACACGACATGGTGGATGCCCAGTTGCAGGAAGTAAGGGGACAAGTTGATGGACTTGCTGCTGACATTAGGACGACGCATGAACGGCTTGATTCAACGATCACTTCGATGACCGAGCGTTTCAACCAACTTGACCTTGCTCAAACGGCGACTCGCACCACACTCGACACCATCCTGGCACGCCTTGATGCATTGACCACAAAGATGGAGCAGGAATACGGCGGTGACACTGAGCAGGACGATGGAGATCGCCATGGTCGTGCACGTCGTGTGGTTCGTCATCCCCCTAATGACTTATTTTCTAAGATTAAATTTAAAATTCCATCTTTTAATGGTAAATATGATCCTGCTGCATATCTTGATTGGGAATTGGAGGTAGAACAGAAATTTTCATGCCATGATATTCCTTCTAATAGCCAAGTGAAGGCTGCCATTAGTGAATTTACTGATTTTGCTTTAATTTGGTGGCGTGAGTATAAACAAAAACTTCCCATTAACAGTGTCACTACTTGGAACCAATTAAAAACTGCCATGCGCCACAGATTTGTTCCTTCCTATTATGCTCGTGATTTGCTTAACAAAATGCAGCGTTTTCAACAAGGTTCACAATCTGTTGAGGAATATTACCAGGAGTTACAAAAGGGTATGCTTCATTGTGGTTTGGTTGAGTCGGATGACGCTGCTATGGCGCGTTTTCGTGGTGGTTTGAACAGGGAAATTCAGGATATACTTGATTATAAGGATTATTTTGATATAACCACATTGTTTGAATATGCTTGCAAAGTTGAACGTGAAGTGCAGGGACGACGATCAAAGACATATACTAACTCTTGTAGGCCGGGGTCCGACACACAGCTCAACTCCTTCCAGCCCTGCACCTTCTACGCCTAGCACTACATCGCGCACAGGGACGACCAAGCCAGTGGCGCCCCCTGCCAAAGGCGCCGCTTCTTCCACAGGACGTACACGGGATATTCAGTGCCATCGTTGCAGAGGGTTTGGGCACATGATTCGGGATTGCCCAAACAAGCGTACCTTGCTTATACGTGACAATGGTGAGTACTCTTCAGCCAGTGATTCTGAGGAAACTAGTCATGCTATGATTGCCACTAACCATGCAGAAAATGAGGAAGTCCACGTTGATCCCATCGACGCCTATAGGTATGAGAGTCTTGTTGTGTAGTGTGTTCTCAGCACACAGGTTGCCCAGGCCGAAAAAAATCAGCGACACACTCTATTCCATACCAAGGGCGTTGTGCACGAACAGTCGATTCGCATCATCATCGATAGTGGCAGCTACAACAATTTGGCAAGTACAGCGTTGGTAGAGAAATTATCCTTGCCCACTCGCACACACCCACATCCGTATCACATTCAATGGCTTAATGATGGTGGTAAAATAAAGGTAACACGTTCGGTACGTGTCCCCTTTTCGCTGGGTTCTTATTCTGATTATGCTGATTGCGATGTTATTCCTATGGAAGCATGCTCTTTGTTATTGGGTCGACCTTGGCAATATGATACTGATAGTCTACATCGTGGTCGTTCAAATCATTATTCTTTCATGTTTAAAGGCCAGAAAATAATTATACATCCAATGACCCCTGACCAAATTTTGAAAGATGACCTTACTAGGGCTGCTAAAACTGCACAACAAGTCAAATCGACATCAGCCGCACCTATTAAATCTGAAATCAAGTTGCACTCTCCTATTTTACTTGCTACACGTGCTGATTTTGATGATCTCCATGAAGCTCATATGCCCTGTTATGCACTTGTATGCTCGCGCATGCTTGTTCCGCTTGATGATGCACCGTCTTTGGATATACCCCCTGCTGTTGTTAACCTTTTGCAGGAGTATGCTGATGTTTTTCCTACGGACTTACCATCGGGTCTTCCTCCCCTCCGTGGCATTGAGCATCAGATCGATCTCATCCCCGGCGCTTCTCTTCCGAACCGCGCCCCGTACCGTACAAATCCAGATGAGACGAAGGAGATCCAGCGCCAGGTGCAGACGCTGCTTGATAAAGGTTACATTCGAGAGTCTCTTAGCCCTTGCTCGGTTCCTGTTTTACTCGTTCCAAAGAAAGATGGGTCATGGTGTATGTGCGTAGATTGTCGTGCTATTAATAACATCACAGTTCGTTATCGATATCCTATTCCACGCCTTGATGATATGTTAGATGAGCTTAGTGGTGCCGTTATTTTCTCTAAGGTTGATTTGCGTAGCGGTTACCATCAGATTAGAATGAAACTCGGTGATGAATGGAAAACGGCTTTTAAAACGAAATTTGGTTTAAATGAATGGTTGGTTATGCTATTTGGATTGACTAATGCTCCCAGCACCTTTATGCGTTTAATGAACAAAGTTCTATGGGCCTTCATAGGTTTGTTTGTTGTTGTTTATTTCGATGATATCCTTATTTACAGCAAGTCTATAGAGGAGCCTTTAGAACATTTGCGTGCTGTTTTTTATGCTTTGCGTGCTGCTCGCTTGTTTGGTAACATGGAAAAGTGCACATTTTGCACGCAACGTGTCTCGTTTCTTGGTTATGTGGTTACTCCGCAGGGCATTGAGGTGGATAGCAGCAAGATTGCTGCCATTCGGGAGTGGCCTACACCGATGACGGTCACACAAATTTAGAGCTTTCTTGGACTTGCTGGTTTCTACCGCAGATTTGTTCGTGATTTTAGCTCCATTGTAGCGCCTCTACATGAGCTTACAAAGAAAGATGTGTTGTTTGCTTGGAGTGATTCGCAGGAGGTAGCGTTCAGCACTTTGAAAGATAAGTTAACCCAAACTCCCCTCTTGCAATTGCCTGATTTTAATAAAGTTTTTGAGCTTGAATGCGATGCTAGCAGTATTGGGCTAGGTGCTGTTTTGTTACAAGAAGGAAAACCAGTTGCTTATTTTAGTGAAAAAATTAAGCGGTGCTAGTCTGAAATATTCTACTTATGATAAGGAGCTTTACGCTTTAGTGCGCACTTTGCATACATGGCAGCACTATCTTTGGCATCGTGAGTTCATAATCCATTCTGATCATGAGGCTTTAAAACATATTCGTACCCAAACAAATCTGAACCGTCGTCATGCTAAATGGGTCGAATTCATTGAGTCCTTTCCTTACATTATTAAACACAAGAACGGGAAGGACAATGTTATTGCTGATGCTTTGTCTCGTCGCTATACCATGCTGTCACAGTTAGATTTTAAAATCTTTGGTTTGCACACTGTGAAGGATCAATATGTTGACGATGCTGATTTTAAAGATGCTTTCGGCCATTGTATTAATGGGATACCATGGGGCAAATTTCACATACAGGGTGGGTTCCTGTTTCGTGCTAACAAGTTGTGTGTTCCAGCTAGCTCGGTTCGTCTTTTGTTGTTACAGGAAGCGCATGGAGGCGGTCTCATGGGGCATTTTGGCGTCTACAAGACGCATGAGGTGTTGGCTGCCCACTTCTTTTGGCCTCATATGCGCGCTGATGTTGAGCGCCTTGTTGCACGCTGCACTACTTGTCAGAAAGCTAAGTCACGGTTCAACAATCATGGTTTGTATATGCCTTTGCCTGTCCCTTCTTCTCCTTGGCTTGATATTTCTATGGACTTTGTTTTGGGCTTGCCTAGAACTAAGAAGGGGAGGGATAGTATTTTTGTGGTTGTTGATAGATTCTCTAAAATGGCTCACTTTATACCTTGTCATAAAACTGATGATGCTAGCATTGTTGCTGAATTGTTCTTTAGAGAAATTATTCGTTTACATGGTATTCCAAAAACAATAGTCTCTGATCGCGATGCTAAGTTTCTAAGCCATTTTTGGAGATCTCTTTGGAATAAATGGGGAACTAAATTGTTGTTTAGCACTACTTGTCACCCTCAGACTGATGGACAAACTGAGGTAGTAAATAGAACTTTATCTACCATGCTTAGGGCTATTTTAGACAAGAATTTGAGACGTTGGGAGGATTGTTTGCCTCATGTTGAATTTGCTTACTGTTGGGACCATGCTTCGTCGCCGAAGGTCCTGCGGAAAGGAAACAGCTACGGCTGAAGCTGCTTGAACGTAATGCCGAAGGTATCATTCATGAAGCTTCGGTATTACAGCATGTCCGAAGATGAGGGATCGAACCGACTTAGATATAGAATGACCTTTTAGTCCATAAGGGTCTGAGTCAATGTTGTAAACTTTTATGAGGGGCATGATTGTAATTCCTCACAGGCTGTGTCCTGTGCCTATAAATAGTGAACAGTATTCCTTTACTGTTCACGCATTCTTGTAATTGTAAACGCATCACTCGGGAATTATTGTTTGTCAAAGGCAAAGGTATAAATGTACCTAAACGTTATATTCAAACATCTTAGATTCATATAATAAGATAGGTGAATGATGTCATTTATTTCCAATATTTTTATCTTTAATGTTTCACATTTTACATTACTTTGTATTATCTTTATAAGTTTAATTACGAAGGTGAAACCTTCGTAATATTATGCTCGTGACCTTCGTCCGAAGTTCATTAAATCCTTGTGGAGATAATGCTTCGGCGGACGAAGGGCATTGATATTTAACATTTTATGTTGCCTTGTTCTTAATTCATAGTATTTGAGAGCAAGTCCCCAACATTGGCGCCCACCTCCGGTGAACTCACTTCCACTTTTTTGAGCTGATGGCTTCGTTCAACAATCAAGCTGGAGCTGCTTCGGCTCTGAAGCTGGTACTCCCGATAACAGGCGGTTCATGCTCAGAGCGAGCCAACAAGAAGCAGAAGAAGGAGGCACAGAGAAGGGTACAGCATGTCGGGGTGCAAGGACCCTTCATCAAGTCAAGATGGTCTCACATTCCAATTACCTTCTCTCAAGAGGATTTTCAACTCAACGATTACCCACACAACGATGCTATGGTTATCTCTTGTGTGATCAAAGGATTTCTGGTCCATAATGTTTTTGTTGATACAGGCAGCACAGCTGATATCATATTTGCTAAGGCCTTCAGACAGATGCAAGAGCCCGAGGACAAAATCCATGATGCCACACATCCCTTTGTGGCTTCGGAGGAAGGCAGATCGTAGCACTTGGAAAAATCACAATGCCAGTAACCTTCAGATTTATTAACAACACAAGGACTGAACAAGTTGTATTTGATATTGTTGACATGGAATACCCTTACAATGCAATCATTGGTCGTGGTACTCTCAATGCCTTCGAAGCAATTCTTCATCCAGCTTATCTTTGCATGAAGATACCTTCGGACAAAGGGCCCATTGCTATTCATGGAAGTCAGAAAGCTACCAGAAGGGCCGAAGGAAATTGGACAGACTCAAAAGCAATCCATAATATAGATGGAGCTGAAGCTTGTGAGCAATACAAGTTCAGAAGGGAAAAAGCTGCTTCGGCTGATCAGCCGAAGCCCATGCTCTTGTGTGAGGACGTAGCAGAGCAGAAGGTGCTGTTGGGATCTCAACTGTCCGAAGAACAGGAGAAAACCTTGATAAGGTTTTTGTTCAACAATAAAGATGTTTTTGCTTGGTCAGCTAATGATCTTTGTGGAGTTAACAGGGATGTTATTGAGCACTCGCTCAATGTTGATCCATTCTTCAGACCCAGAAAGCAGAGGCTTCGGAAGATGTCTGATGACAAGGCCGAAGGTGCTCGGAATGAAGTGAAAAGACTCCTCAGTGCCGGAGTTATCAGAGAGGTAAAATACCCAGAATGGCTGGCTAACCCTGTTATGGTAAAGAAGGCCAATGGTAAATGGAGGATGTGTATTGATTTTACTGATCTCAATAAGGCCTATCCGAAGGATGAGTTTCCATTGCCAAGGATAGATTCCCTAGTTGATGCAGCAGCTTCATCAGAGCTTATGAGTCTGCTGGATTGTTATTCAGGCTATCACCAAATTTGGATGAAGAAGGAGGATGAACCGAAAACCAGCTTCATAACCCCTAGTGGAACATATTGTTACCTTCGGATGCCTGAGGGGCTTAAGAATGCTGGAGGAAGCTTTAGCAGAATGACAGTGAAAGTTCTTCATTCCCAGATAGGCAGAATTGTGCTAACTTATGTTGATGATATCATTGTAAAAGGCACGAAGCAAGATAATCACATTGCTGATCTGTAGGAGACCTTCGCTAATTTTAGACAGGCTGGTTTAAAGTTGAACCCAGAAAAATGTGTCTTCGGAGTGAAGAAAGGGAAATTCCTTGGCTGTCTAGTCTCAACAAAAGGAATTGAGGCTAATCCAAACAAAATCGAAGGTATCCTTCGAATGGAACCACCAAGTACAAAGAAGGGGGCTCAAAGGTTGACAGGAAGACTGGCATCTCTCAACAGATTCATATCTAGATCAGCAGAGAGAAATTTACCATTTTTCGAAGTGCTGAAGTCAGCCGAAGTTTTTCAGTGGGGACCAGTCCAGCAGAGAGCCTTCGAAGAGCTGAAGCAATATTTGATAGATCTAACAACACTAACTCCACCAACGCTAGGGGCTCCTTTGTTGTTATATGTGGCAGCTTCGCACTCAGCGGTAAGTGCAGCACTTGTCCAGGAGAAGCTTGAAGGCCAAATCAAAAAGCAGGCCCCAATATACTTTGTATCCGAAGTTCTTAGTTTATCAAAGAAAAATTATACAGAATTGGAGAAGGTACTGTATGCTATTTTGATGGCCTCCAGGAAGCTTCGGCATTATTTTCAAGCTTACAATATAATTGTTCCTTCTTCACAACCGTTGAAGGATATTATGAGAAATCGAGAAGCTACTGGAAGGATTGGAAAATGGGCTGCAGAGCTCAATGAATTTTGTATTGATTATGTGCATAGGTCTTCGATTCAATCCCAAGCGTTGGCAGACTTCATTGCTGACAACTTTGGAAGGTGAAACCAACACAGCAGCTGCTCCTGCTCCGAAGGTTCCCCAAGACCCATCGCAAAACATTGTCCATACTTCGGCATCTTTATTCGTTTTGTTATGTGACAAGACTTGATTTCAATTGCACAAACAATATTGCTGAGTACGAAGCTCTACTCTTGGGTCTTCGGAAGTTAAAGGCAATGGGAATAAGAAGGGCCATTCTTAAAACTGATTCCCAAGTTATTTCTGGCCATATTGACAAGAGCTACAAAGCAAGAGATCCGAAGCTTGAAAAATATTTAGATACAGTCCGAAGGATTGAGGCTTCCTTCGAAGGATTCTCTATTAAAAATATTCCTCGTGGAGAAAATGAATATGCTGATCTATTAGCCAAGTCAGCAGCACAGGGGCTGCCATTACCTTCGGAAGTATTTTTCGAAACAATAAAAGCACCTTCGGTCGAGCTTCTTGAAAGAGCAGTCCTCAACATATCCCCTGTCTATAGTGAAGATTGGAGAACTGAGATCATTTCTTTCCTTCAGGGTAATTTTCTTTCAGATGACGAAGCTTATAACAGGAGGATAGAAGCAAGAGCTCGACCATATGTCATAATAGAAGGGGAATTATACAAGCGGGGGGTCTGCTCCCCGTTACTCAAGTGTTTATCCAGAGCCGAAGGCATAGAATTGATGAAGGAAATACACGCAGGCCTGTGTGGATCTCACATTGGATCTAGGCCTTTGCTCGGAAACATTTTTCGTCAAGGATTTTATTGGCCAAAAGCAGCTTCGGATGCAGCGGATTTAGTTCAAAAGTGCGAAGGTTGTCAGAAGTGTGCAAGAGATCAAAAACAACCTTCGTCTTTAACTCAATTAATACAACCCACTTGGCCGTTGCAAAGGTGGGGCCTTGATTTGCTAGGTCCATTACCACCAGCACAGGGGAACTTAAGATATGTTGTAGTGGCAGTGGAATATTTTTCTAAGTGGATTGAGGCAAAGCCTTTAGCCACAATAACTTCGGTTACTATTCAAAAGTTTTTCTGGCAAATATTGTTTGTCGCTTCGGAGTGCCGAAGGCCATTACTATGGATAATGGGACACAGTTTGATTCTGAAGCTTTCAGAGAATTTTGCGATCAAATTGGCACAAAGATCCATTTCGCATCAGTTCGACATCTGGAGTCAAATGGACTTGTTGAAAGAGCTAATGGGATCATAATGATAGGAATAATGAAGTTAATCTTCAATCAGCCCAGGGGAAAGTGGCCAGACGAATTAATCAAAGTGGTGTGGAGCCATAACACAACAGTGTCAAGATCAACAGGCTTTACACCATTTAAACTATTGTTTGGTGACAAAGCAATAACCCCGGAAGAAGCCAAAACAGGATCAATAAGAACAGTAGCTTCGGCAGAAGGCGAAGATGAAGCTGATTATTTTGTGGAAAAAGATGCTATAGAAGGGATCGGGCTTCAAGCTGTGGAAAACATCAACAAATATCAAGCTGAAACAATAAAATGGCGTGACAGAAAGGTTAGGTTGAAGAACATTGAACCAGGACACTTGGTGCTTCGAAGAGTAGCCAACCCTGAGACAGTGGGCAAATTACAGCTGAAGTGGGAAGGACCTTTTTTGGTAGTATCTTCAGTCAAGACCCGGTTCCTACAGATTGAAGGATATGGACGGCAACGACATTCCTAGATCATGGAATGCGGATGAGCTTCGGCGATATTATGTTTAGCTTGATGTAATTTTTTCTATTCTTTTTTGTGGCACCCTTTTCCTTTCCAAAGGGGGAGAAAGGTTTTTAATGGGGCCACAACATGTAATTTTTCTTTTCCTTATTTCAATTCTATAAGAATGATATCCCCCAAAAATGTAAATGTAAATGCAAAGGAAAAAGAAAAGAAAACAGGGAGAAGCTCAAAAGTCGTTTCTAAGGGAATACAGAGCTTACAGCGAAAAATAAACGCTGATTCCGCCGAAAGTAAAAGGCGAAGAAGCTCCTAAGGGAGGCTTACAGCGAAAAATAAATGCTGATTCCGCTGAAAGTAAAAGGCGAAGAAGCTCCTAAGGGAGGCTTACAGCGAAAAGTCAGCGCTGATACACCGAAAAGTAAACGGTGGAGCCGAAAAGTAAACGGCAAAAAGATTTGAATCATTCCCAAGGGGATGAAGGGCTATGATTGTGGTTTTTTGAATATGTGTTCCGATATTCATTTGCACGATACATTACATCATGTCATTTGCATTCATAAAACATTCATTTAGACATATATAGAATCATCATCATCATACCAAACAAAAAAGATAGATGCTTCGGCAATGAGGAAAAACTTTGAAGAAAGAGGAAAATTTTCATGCTTTGTTGTGTACGAAAAGAAGGGAAGGTGTTTTTCGCCTTCGGCTCAAAAGTGTAGTTTCGTTCACAGCAAAGCAGATTGTACACAGATAAAGGAGACAAGATATATTACAAGGTATGTACAAATTTACATAAGTTTTTTCCCATAATTATATTACAAGGATCTCTCCAGAATTTTTTACAGGAAAGTCTATTATAGCAACTATTAAGCTTCAGGCCGTCATACTTCAGCTTCGTCATATTTCAGCTTCGTCATACTTCAGCTTCGTCATCCTGCACATATTAAAGAACAGAATAAGAAAGGTGCAAATTTCAAGGAGAAGGTAAAAGTAACAAATATAAGTTTCTCACTGGCTTAAGGTGGCTTCGAGCTTCGTCACCAGCCATTTTTCGCCCGCCATTTACCCAAATTTGGGTCATAAATCTATTTCCGATGCTTCGGGCTAGGCTTGGGATATCAACCAAATCTGCTGCTGACAAGCTGAAGTTTGGCCTATTCACAATTTTTCCGTGCGTACAGCCAGACTTCAGAAAAGCGGTAGCTGTGCCTCGAGAAGCTACCGGGGCACAGAAGTCAGCATGCCCAGCAATAACTTCGTCAAGAGCATCAACCTCGCCTTTAATATATTCCAAGGTGCTGGGCAGGTTTTCAGCTGAAGGTGAAAATTTTTCAGAACTGGCTCCGATAGAGTGAAATATGTCCTTCAGCCGCTGCACGCATCGGCTGCCGAAATTTAGGCATTTCTCTTGAAGTTTCTTCAATGATTCTTGCAAATTTGAATTTTCTCGATCTCAGTCTTGAGATTTGTTTCAAGGTTCTTCTTTTCTTGCTCAAAATTTTCTGACTTTTTGAGTAATTCATTCTTTAAACTGTCATTTTCGGCTTGGACCTCAGTCAAGGAGCCTTCCATAGACTGAATAACAAAGTCTTTCTTTTCTAGGGCACCTTCGTGTTCTTTAGCTATGATTTCAAGGTCTTGAATGGTGAAGTCCTTTTTCTTCAGAACAGCTTCGTAATTTTCAACTTTTTCTTCTAAATCTTTGATGATAGCTTTGTTCTTCTCCTCTTCAAGATCTTGTTGCATTTTTAGCACTTTACTTAATAGTATACTCTGCCAAAACAACCTTCGTCAGAAAACGACATAAAAATAATAATAATAATAAAATAATAATATTTTTACCTTAAAATTAGCGTAGAGCAGGCTACCGGCGATATGTTGTCGCTAGTACCTGCAAAGGTCCGCTTCTATCTTCGGCAGGCCAACGCTTTTGGAGAAGGTCCTAACAACTTTGGCCTCGGTACGATTCCGAAGGCATCTTAGCTTCCCTTCGTTGACCCCACCAAATAGCATAGACCCTGGTTTATATCCACAGGATATAGCATATTTTTTTAGCTCTTCTTTTTCAGCACCTATTAATTCTTGCCCAAGTAAATCTTGAAAGTTAAAATTTCCTTCCTCCAAAATGTCTTCAACCTGCTCTTTTCCCTTTTCAGTAGCCGTGTTCACCGCAGCCACAAAAGCTTCTTCTTCAGCCATTTTCAGAAGTATATTGTCAATAACTTCAAGTGTGGTTTCTAGATTCGAATCTTCGGTGGTCTCAGCTTTGGCTCTTGTAGCTTCAGCTCCGGTAGCTTCGGTTCCGGCAGTTTCGGCTCCGGTGGCTTCGGCTCCGGCGATTGCAATTTCAGTAGTTTCGGCCCCGGTAGCTTCGGCTGCAGTGGTTTCGGCTTCGGCGGTCTCAACAATAGCAATTTTTGACGCCGATACCGGTGGCGGCGTCTGATGAATCACATCTGTCACTTGAATGATTCTCCGTTTTTTTGGCTTCGCCGGGCTTTCTGCTGCCGAAGCTTCTTTGTCCTTTTGAAAAAACTTCGTCAGTTCCGGCGCCAGCGGACTTAGCTTGTCAGGCAAAGATTAAGTCATTACCTTCAGAATTTCTTCTACATCGGCAGCAGAAGGTGTCGCAGGAATTTCCTCATCTCGGACCAATCTCTTTGTTCTGGAGATACAGGTTTTGGAGATGCAGCTTTTCTTTTTCTTGGAGCAACTACCTTCGGTTCAAACTTTTCTTTCTTCTTTTTTGGTTGATCTTCGTCGTCTTTAATTAAAGTGCTAGCTACTCTTTTCCTTTTCTGCCCTTCGGCACCCTTGTCTAGCCGCTCGTAGTCAGGGTATTCAAAGCCTATAGCATCAAGCACTCTGTTTAGCCTTCGTTTCGACCGAGTGCCGAAGGCTGCTGTCATCAATTGATCCTCTTTTTTAGAATAATTCCCAAGAATTTCAGTACTCATTCCTTCGATTGTTTCGAGCCATTCTTGGTAGGGTGCTTTAAAATATTTCTTGAACTTATAGTGGTAGGGCAGGCGGACAAGCTTCCCCTCCTTCTTCTCTCTTTCGAGCTTCGGCATAGCCCATTCCTTCATAGTTGGAAATATTTTGAACGCCAGAAATTCCTGCACTAGATCTCTAGTGCCAATGTGCTCTGCAATAATCCTGAATTCGGCCAACGCCATTTGGGTTGGACCTTCTGGTGTCATACTGCATTGGGGTCTGGTCTCTCCGAAGATCAGTTCAAGCGGACTCTATACCAGCTTCTCCTTGTCATCGTCAACTTTGACGTAGAACCATTCTGATTTCCAGCCTGCCGGCCACTTGCTTCGATAGCTGATCACAGGGAATTTTGTATTTTTCTGATAGGCAAAATTATAACAACCAAATTTTTCATGTAACCCATCCTTTCTGGCCTTGGTTTGGTAATGTAGCTCGTGCACTCGGCAGAAACCTTCGGCAAACGGTTCCACCCCTGGCTTCGGAGAGCCCAAATATAAATACTAAGCCTAACAACAGCGTTAGGAGTTAGTTGATGAAGGTAGATCCCAAATTTCTTCAGCACATCAGCAATCATCCTATTCAAAGGAAATCTCAAACCAGCTTTGAGGAAACTCTTGAAAATCACTATTTCATCTTTCTGTGGCTTCGGGGTAGTTTCTTCTCCACCGAAGCGAATCAACTTTTTCTCTTCTTCGCTAAAGTAGCCCGACTTCACCATCTTAGGAAAATCAGCCTTGGAGATGGTTGACTTTCCGAAATCCAGGTGGCTAGGCATGCTTGGTACTGCGATACTATGATCACCTTCAGAATCAGTCTCTTCAATATCTGCTTGTTCTGCTTCGGCAGCAGGGGTGTCTTCCGATGTCACCAACCCAGATCGCCTCATTGCTTCCGAGATAGGAACAGTTTCCATAGCTTCGGCTTCGTCTCCTTCGCGCTCAGCTATAGCAGTAGAACGCACTCTGGCCATTTGATTTTGAATTTCTTGAAAATTGCTTGGAAATTAATAACCTTTCTTCCGAAGCTCTTCTTCTGACGAAGCAGACACTAAACTAGGAGCTTCGTTTGAATGCGAAAGTCAAGCTTCGGCTATGGTTAAAATTTTTGGCAGCAAAATAGTGCAATAGCAATGAATGCTGTGGTAACTTCACACCTACCCGTCTGTTTATATAGTGCTGCAGGTAAGAAGGTGAATCGTCAGGATTTTTACACCAGGCAAACAGTTGCTCGCACCCGCTGGATGGTGGGACCGCTACGCGCTCGAAAACTGTATCGTTTCTCGACAACAAGCTCAGGGAAGGTGTTTTTCGGACCTTCGGCTTCCTGAAGCCTAAGAGACTTTTTTTTCACGGATCATGCTCGTTACGAAAAACGATCTAGCACCGCGAAGGGGCTACTGTTGGGACCATGCTTCGTCGCCGAAGCACTACACCAAAATCATACACTTCCTACAGTTTTTTAACTTCCTACAGCTTTTATAACAAACTGTAGGAAATAAATAACTTCCGAGAGGCAACTGGTAGCTCTAGGAAATAAACATAACTTCCTATGGTATTTTATAAAAGTTGTAGGAAGTTAGTTTTCACATGCTGACTCGTGTGTTCAGTTAATCGAGCCGCTAACTTCCTAGAGACAGCCGTAGGAAGTTAGCATGGGCAGCTAACTTCCTACGACCTCCTCTAGGAAGTTAGCTTTTAGTTGCTGATACGCGGTTGTGGTCAAACGAAAAGCTAACTTCCTACGGCCGGCTCTAGGAAGTTAGCGTGGCCAGGTAACTTCCTACGGTCTCCTCTAGGAAGTTAGATTTTAGCTTTTGACCAGTCAAACAAAAAGCTAACTTTCTACGGCCGGCTCTAGGAAGTTACTTAACTTCTTATAGTACATGTACAAACTCTAAGAAGTTACGTAACTTCCTACGGCTTTACTCTAGGAAGTTATATTTTTTATTTTAAACCTCTACTCAATCTTATCTCTTCTCTCACTTTTCTCACTCCCGTCTCTCTCTCCCTCGGTCCCGCCGCCGCGGCCGCCCCCGCCCACACCCGCCGTGGCCGCCCCTGGCTCTGGCCTCGTCCACCGCGGCCGCCCCCGCCCCCGGCCGCAGCTCCCGCCGACGTGACCGCCTCTGCCCCCGCCCCCGCCCGCCACGGCCGCCCAAGCCCGCACCCGCCGCGGCCGCTGCATCCGAGGCACTAAAACAGTAGGCCTATTACTACCTAATCTTCTTCGAAATACTTCTTCTCTGCGTCATAATTGGCTTCTCTGGACCAGTGGTCATCCAGCTTCTCATCGTTATCGATCCGTGAGTAGTCCATATGTTCCATGTCTTCACCGGACAGGAACTTCTGTTGCATCACATACGTGAACTGCTCCAGCTGGTCCTGCATCTCTTTAGAAGACAACGTTTGGTTCAAAACCCTTGCAGCAGAGCCTCCCCCATTACCGGGCTCCACTTGTGCAGATAAAATGGAGCACGCGACAAATACATGGTAGGATTAGCTGTAAGTTTGTTTTATACATATTTGATCCTTAGCTTATTTTATATCTTAATTATGAGGTAGGCACATCGTTTTCTGTTTTATACATATTTGATCCTTAGCTTATTTTATATCTTAATTATGCATTTTTTAATAGAGACACTGCATTGTAGGTTTAGCTGTAAGTTTGTTCAAACATTTCCACATAGATATACTGTTGGTTTGTTCTCATACATTCATGCTTTGCTTCTTATTTGCATTTCTACATACCTAATAAAAGTAGAAGGATACCATATGCCAATTTTTTCAATCCCCAGGTGCGCACACACATAAATATATCAGACTGATAAATTGTAAACATATTTTCAGAATTTGTAGACTGAAAATTGAGGCACTACCGCACTACACAGATAGTATGTAGACTGATAATTTTACAGAGCAGTAATAAACTAATAAATTGCTTACAATTCCGATGCTACATTTGTAGACTTAATTGTTCTACTACTACAATTGTCTATTCAGGTAGTTTTTTCATTTCTATATGTATGTTTTCACATATACTACTGTTTTCTGCCTAAAACAAGACCTCTTTTAACTGTTTAAACACATTGGTCTTCGCGCAAGCAAATTACTAGTTATAGTTGATCTGTTAGCCCTAAGGAATTTGTTACTGCTTTTTAGGAATTATATATACTAGTTATAGATGAGCAAATGAATTAGCAGACCTGGATAATGTTTGGGTAGGGTCCATTTTTGTTGTGGCTGAACAATTTTCATGTCTGAACCTATGTGCTGCCCGTTCTGTTCATACTACTAGGCCTATGAGTATTAATTTTTATTTGATTGGATTAGATCAAAACTCTCACTCCCCTGTTCAGGTTAATACTAAATTTTATTTGATTTGATTAGATCGGATTGATTGGGTGTGCATTTGTTGTAGCTCGAGCTGTGTGTGTAATTGATGCAGCCGGTTCGCTTAATTTACTAATGACCTCGCTTGTTACACTTCATGCTTTGCAGTAGATTAAAAAAGCTCTAGCTTTCGGTGGACAGCCCAGATGCCTTCAAAAGTTCAAAATGACGGTGATGAAGGTGGACAAGAAACAAAATTTTGGTCGTATGTGATTTACAAATCCATCCATTTTACTTTTTATGTGGTCAACTAATCCATTTCTTTTTTTATTTAAATGTTACCCTCAATCACTCTTGTTATTTTATTTAGTTATTACTTTTTTCATTTATATTAACAGGGCAATGAGGCACCTGCACCATTCATGACATTTCAATCCACAGGCTTCCCATTAGAGATTCTAAGGGAGGTAGGTCTACACAATGTTTAGGAATATTAATGTGCTTTTTTGGATCCCTTTCTGATGTGACCAGGTGGCCATCGTGCATCCATTGTACATATGCATGATTAAACCAAGTTTTGTTTGCAGCAGGCTCTTCAAGTCAACAATACAAGTCGTGGTTCGACCTGTTTGTTGTCTTGTACAACCTCCTGTGGTTTGAAACAGCTCCCTGTTTTGTTCATTCCTCGGCTGTATGATGTTTGGCTTGGTTCTTTGTAACTTAAAAATTCACAACATGAAAGAAGCCTTTTTCTCTTTGCTATAACTATATTATGACTTTTATCCTTACACAGATCTAGTATTCAGATAATACTAATCTCTGAAGGGTATCTACCTTTTGCAGGTTCTGCAAGCAGGATTCTCTGCACCAACTCCTATCCAAGCTCAATCATGGCCAGTTGCTCTAAGGGGTCGTGATATAGTA
Organism: Zea luxurians; assembly: GCA_029449295.1. Classification (NCBI taxonomy): domain Eukaryota; kingdom Viridiplantae; phylum Streptophyta; class Magnoliopsida; order Poales; family Poaceae; genus Zea; species Zea luxurians. The sequence goes on along the minus strand of JAOPSE010000005.1, from coordinate 643,516 downwards.
GCTCTGGCGAAGACAGGTTCAGGAAAAACACTGGGCTATCTTCTCCCAGGGTTTATTCTTTTGAAGCGCCTGCAGCATAATTCAAGGGAAGGTCCAACAGTATTAGTTTTGTCTCCAACCAGGGAATTGGTGACACAAATTCAAGATGAAGCAATCAAGTTTGACAGATCTTCATATGTGAGCAGATGAACATTCCATTTACATTTATGTCAGGGATGTTAATTATTTTTGTTGTTGTTTGAAGTGCTTATATGGAGGTGCTCCAAAAGGCCCTCAGCTAAGAGAGTTGGAGCGTGGTGTTGATATTGTTGTCGCAATTCCTGGGAGATTAAATGACATTTTGGAAATGAATAGAGTGAGCCTGCACAAAGTATCATATCTTGTCCTTGATGAAGCTGACTATATGCTTGATATGGGATTTGAGCCACAAATAAGGAAAATTGTGAAACAAATACCATCGAAATGACAAACTCTTATGTATACTGCCACATGGCCAAGAGAGGTTAGAAAAATAGCGTCTGATTTACTGGCTAACCCAGTTCAAGTTAACATTGGAAACACTGATCAGCTGGTTGCAAATAAGTCAATTACTCAGGTGAGTAAAAATGACGTTTTCTTTTTTCAAACCAGACACTTTGTTTCTATAATTTGAAGTGGTTTATTACACACTGCAGCATGTGGAAGTTATTCCACATATGGACAAATCCAGACGACTTGATCAGATCTTGCGTTCACAAGATCCTGGATCAAAAAGCATAATATTTTGCTCCACTAAGAGGATGTGTGATCAGTTAGCTCGAAACCTAAGAGGATGTTATTGTGTTCTGATACTTGAGACTTTTATTATGACTATGTATAAGATATTGTCTCTTATTAGTACTAGATAAGATATGTCTTATTATGATTATGGATGAGACTTTTGTGATGTAGTTGATGACGTTATGGATTTAAATATTGTTATGTGATTGTGTGTGAGATGTTTTATGTGAAAATATGTTGTGTTATATAGCTGTTGATATATTTGTTATGTTGTGAATGTGGTGTAAAATAAAAATAAACAATATTTGTAATGCTGGTCAAATTAACTTCCTAGAGGCATATTGGGCTGTAGGAAGTTAGCCAGCTAACTTCCTAGGGGCTACAGTCAGCTGTATGAAGTTAGCCAGCTAACTTCCTAGGGCTATAGTCAGCCGTAGGAAGTTAGTCGTAGGAAGTTAGTCAGCTGACGGTGCTGACAGCGTGAAGCTACTAACTTCCGACAACCTACTAACTTTCGAGAGGCTTCTTCGGCTGTAGGAAGTTAGCTAACTTCCTAGAGGGCTCTAGGAAGTTAAGCTAACTTCCGACAAAAAATTTTCGAGAGCCAAACTTCCGACGGCATGGCTTAACTTCCGAGAGTTTAGCTAACTTCCTAGAGTTTAGTGCTAACTTCCTAGGGTTTAGGCTCTAGGAAGTTCACTATTTTGGTGTAGTGAAGGTCCTGCGGAAAGGAAACAGCTTTGGCTGAAGCTGCTTGTACGTAATGCCGAAGGTATCATTCATGAAGCTTCGGTATTACAGCATGTCCGAAGATGAGGGATCGAACCGACTTAGAGATAGAATGACCTTTTAGTCCATAAGAGTCTGAGTCAATGTTGTAAACTTTTATGAGGGGCATGATTGTAATTCCTCACAGGCTGTGTCCTGTGCCTATAAATAGTGAACATTATTCCTTTACAGTTCACACATTCCTATAATTGTAAACGCATCACTCGGGAATTATTGTTTGTCAAAGGCAAAGGTATAAATGTACCTAAATGTTATATTCAAACATCTTAGATTCATATAATAAGATAGGTGAATGATGTCATTTATTTCCAATATTTTTATCTTTAATGTTTCACGTTTTACATTACTTTGTATTATCTTTATAAGTTTAATTACGAAGGTGAAACCTTCGTAATATTATGCTCGTGACCTTCGTCCGAAGTTCATTAAATCCTTGTGGAGATAATGCTTCGGTGGACGAAGGGCATTGATATTTAACATTTTATGTTGCCTTGTTCTTAATTCATAGTATTTGAGAGCAAGTCCCCAACATTGGTGCCCACCTCCGGTGAACTCACTTCCACTTTTTTGAGCTGATGGCTTCGTTCAACAATCAAGCTGGAGCTGCTTCGGCTCCGAAGCTGGTACTCCCGATAACAGGCGGTTCATGCTCAGAGCCAGCCAACAAGAAGCAGAAGAAGGAGGCATAGAGAAGGGTACAGCATGTCAGGGTGCAAGGACCCTTCATCAAGTCAAGATGGTCTCACATTCCAATTACCTTCTCTCAAGAGGATTTTCAACTCAAGGATTACCCACACAACGATGCTATGGTTATCTCTTGTAAACCATATATGGCCGAGGATGAGGAGTTGCCGTCGAGGACGACTTCACTTCAAGAAGGGGAGGATGATGAGGACATCACTATGAGTACGACTACACCAGCAGCACCTCAACATCAAGCGCCACTTCCTTCATTAGCTGGGCCAATCACTCGGGCCCGTGCCAGAGATCTTAACTTTGTCATTGTACTAAAGAATGAGGGCCCAGAAGAATAGACGACCAGCCCAACTGCGGCCCATAGTGGACGACCTAGGGTTGGCCTCCCCTAGGGGCTGCGCCCCCTCTCTATTTAAACAGGAGCTATGCCTCCTTTGTTCTTCGAGTTTTGTTTTACATTAGCTTTAGCTACTCTCGAACAGTGCAAATCTGCGCTGTCTTCGTGTATTCAGAACTCCACCCTCGAGTAATAGATTAGATTGCTCGCATCTTTTTCTTGTTCGTTCTTCGATTGCGCACAGGAAACGATCTTCGTGATCAGGCCGATCTTGCATCAGCAAGGTCGGTAACCACAGGGAGTTGGTTCAGCGATTGCATTGGCGCCTCGGGCTTGCTCGTCGTAGTCGGATTGCAAGGGTCATCTTCCGCCAAATCGGAATTATCTCTACTCGCCGAAAGATCGGGCACCTCAGCTATATCAAGGCCTTTACAAAGTTCCACTAGCTTCCGAAAACCTGCTACAGTTTATGGGAAGAGCACTTGCAAGAATCCCCCGTCTGACCGCCATCGCAGCAAAATCAACCCGAGAACCTCATTGCATGCAACCTACTGCCCTTGCCCCTTTCGGGTAAGGTAGTCTTGCACTAGCTTTCCTAGTTAGTTGGCCAAGGGCGTCCCATTAAACCCTTGTGGTGGCACATGTTTCTCAAGTTAAGCTCCATGTTCCAATTAACATTAATGATCTTGACATGAATATAAATAAAATAACAAAATAAATTGGAACATGGATATAATGAAATATTATCCCAAAACCATGTAAAGCAATAGCAAAACTACCCAAGTGATTCAGGGATAATAAGGTAAAGAGATAAACAATCTAGGGTGACCTAACGGGTCCCATCAAAATTAAACCTATGCATGAATAAGTGATATTAAAGAACATTATTGGGTATAAAAGTGGTCAAGGGCACAACTTGCCTTCAATGAGCTCCTGCTCAGCTACTTCTATCCGCTGGTCACCAGGATCCTCAGTCACGGGTTCTTCTACTCGCCACGATACAAACAAGCACAGTATATAGAGAAAATTAATGTTGGGGGCCTTCATCTTACGAAGGTCCTCAAAAACATGATTAACAATGTTTCCCCAAGTGTAATATATGTACAAGAACCTTCGGATATCGGGATGGAGCTGTCCACAATATGAAAAGCATGGTTGGGATGAAGGCCGAACCAGTTCCGAAGCTATGCGCAAGAAAGCTTCGGCTCAATAGCAGAAAAGGAACCGACTTAAAGAGGAAAAGGCTATTTAGTCCTCGATAGATTGTCCTAATGTCAATAGTAAACATGAAGGGCATGAATGTAATTTTGCACAGGTTGCGCCCTGTGCCTACAAATAGATGAACAGTACCCCGTACTGTTCACGCTGACTGGTACTCGCTTGCGCGTTACGTTTGTACTTTTCACCTTCTATCAAGCCGAAGGTACATCTATAATTCAATATTGTCTCTATTTTTCCATGTTAATATAATAAGGATGAATTGATAATGTTATGTGATCGTCCGTGTTGTCCCTTATATTTCATATACTTCTTCTTTTATTAACATATGCTACAATGATGAAGGTATGTCCTTCATGACCTTCGTCTGAAGATCATTATATCCTAAGGGAGATAATGCTTCGAAGGACGAAGGACGTTAACAGTTAACATTCTGTGTTGCCTTGCTCTCAATTCGAAGCATTTGAGAACAAGTCCCCAACATTGGCGCCCACCTCCAGTGAACTCATTTGACCACCTTCGGCAAGCACTGACGTTCGTCATGCCGTCAAAGAAAGCTTCAACGTCAGGGGCTGCTGCACTGCAGCCACTGGACCCAAACTAGGAAACTCTTTCTCTCCGAGAAACTCGAAGCCAAAAGAGGAAGGCCACCAGTCCAACACTCCAGGAGGAGGAGTTGGACCAAGAGATCAGGGACATGGAAATCATCCATCAGCAAGTACAAAGGAAGAAGGAGAAGATGGCGCGGCTGGCTGATCTTCAAAGGAAGATCAACAAAGCTACTGAAGAAGTGCGCCATCTTGCTCAAGATGAACAAGATCGAAGGCCCCAACACAGGGAGCTTTGTCAAGAAGGCTTATTCAACGAAGATGGATGGTATGATGATTTTAATCATGATACCTTTACTTTTGATGATGCTTCTCCCTTGGCAGCAGAACTGCAGGCTATCCCATGGCCCCTGTCATACAAGCCACCTCAGCTTCCCATGTATGATGGGCATTCAGATCCAAAGCAGTTTCTGATGATCTACGAAGCAACTATATCCTCGTATGGAGGCAATACCGCAGTCATGGCGAAGTCCTTCGTCATGGCGGTCCGGAATGTAGCCCAAACATGGTATTCTTCTCTTCGACCAGGGACTATTACGTCGTGGCAGAAGCTCAAGGACATGCTGGTGACCAGTTTCCAAGGCTTTCAGACGAAGCCAGTCACAGCCCAGGCCCTATTCCAATGCACGCAAGACCATGAGGAATACCTCCAGGCGTATGTCCGAAGGTTCTTGCGATTGAGGGCACAAGTGCCCACAGTGCCCAATGAAATTGTCATTGAGGCCATGATTAAGGGTCTTCGGCCAGGACCTATAGCTCAGTACTTCGCAAGGAAGCCCCCAAAAACTCTGGAGAAACTACTTCAGAAGATGGATGAGTACATCCGAGCTGACAATGACTTCCACCAAAGAAGGGAGGAAGCTTACAGATTCTCGAAAATAACCAGGGGCTTCGGACGAAGAATCCACCCGAGGCATGTTAGGTCAATCCATAACTCCACTTAGAGTGACGACAAAGGAAGTCAGCCTTAGAGGTCACAATACAGCTCACAATCTTTGGGGCAACAGCAAAGCTCTTTTAGGCCACCAGCTCCAAGGGGCAGAGGCGCCAGGGGCTTCGGAGGAAGATTTGAGGATCAGCCTAGAATGATCTACTGCTTATTCTGTGGTGAGGACAAGGGCCATACTACAAGAATGTGCCGAATCACCATTCAGAAGCAAAAGGAGATAGCAGAAGCCGAAGCTTGGCAGAATCAGCCGAAGCAGGTCTTGCACACTGCTTCGTGCCACTCTCCCAACATACCAGAGTATGTGGGCAATCATCCCGCAGTTTCTATTGCTTCGGCTAGCCATTCACAGGCTTCTTGGCCACAACTCCCTCCCCCACCACCACTACAACCGACCTATTCCCGAAGCCAGCAGCCAGAAGGGCACTAGCACTCCCAATAGCAACGGGAATTTAGGGAGGAATCCGAGGCTCGCACAGTCAACAGTACTGTGCCGGAGTCAAAGCATATTTATTGAGAGATATCCTACCTTTTAAAAATTTCATACAGTCTATGTAATTTTTTTCAATAAAGAACAAGTAATGTAAATCTAGTTTTAATTCCTTGTAATAGTTTTGTTTCTATTAAAATAAAATATATCATTTTCACAGGTTTACGAAGCTCAAAAATCACCGAAGCTCAAAAGTCGTTCCTAAGGGAATACAGAGCTAGATAAATACCGAAGCTATAAGAAAAAAGCGTTCCTAACGGAGCACAACATAAGTTTTGACGAAGCTAAAAAAGTCATTCCTAAGGGAGCGCAGTGTAAGTTTTCTGCTCAAAAGTCGTTCCAAAGGGAATGCAGAGCCAAATACCGCCGAAATAGAAGGCGAAGAAGTTCAAATGACATTACTAAGGGAATGCAGAACTTACACTGAAAAGTCAACGGTGATACTGCCGAAATAGAAGGCGAAGAAGTTCAAAAGATGTTCCTAAGGGGATGCAGAACTTACACCGAAAAATAAGCGGTGAAGCCGAAAAATAAGCGGCAAAGAGATTCTGATCGTTCCTAAGGGGACGCAGAGATGGTGTGTTCCAGTGTGGGCGTGTGGGTGCGTATCTTTGGCATTAGCAACATCCTTCGCATCATACCATCACATCATCCCGCATAGCATCACATCATACATCATATTGCACCGATGACACAAATTGAATATGAAGTCGACCTTCGGAGACTGCTTTATAAAAAATGAAAATGTGCTAAGGCACAAAGTAAGCTGACAAATACAGCTTCGTCAGCTCTATTGCAAAAGAAGGGATCCTTTGTTTACGAAGCTTGGATGTTTTTACGAAGCATGGATATTTTCACGAAGCACGGATTTTCTTCTTTACGAAGCATGAAAAGAAGGGAAGGTGTTTTTTCGCCGAAGGCTCAAAAACGGTATGTATATAAAGTTTCATGCATCGCAAAGAACTGAATTACAAATAATTCACATTTTAGATTCAAAAATATGCACATCGAATATTACAGTCTTGATACAGCAAAGCTACATTGATCATCAAAAAATGTTTTTACAATAAGTATTAGTCCTCTTTCAGGACCTTTTCCGCAACTTCATTTAACAACTTGTTAACAACTTCGTCAATAATAGATTCGGCCATATTGATGATCTCTATTGCTTTCTTCGTTTCCGGGTCAGCCAGGGGGTCGAACGGTTCCAGTGGAGGAGATAGTTCAGCTACAATAGAAAAAATTAATCAGTTCGAAGTCACGAAAACAAATGTCGAAGCTAGATGTCGCGAAACAATACCTATGCGCCTCTCGCGCTCTGCAGCTTCTTTAGCTTGCTTAGCTTGTACTCGAGCGTCATGGATGTCTTTCTCCTTTTCTTCATAATTTCGTGAGCCATTTCTCGGCCACCATTTGCCCAGATGTCAGTGTAAAATTTTCTGCCCATTAAGCTTGCTTTGGCTGAGAGATCCTTTGTGACATCCACGGAGAAGGCAGCTTCGGCCTGGGTCAGGGTTTTGACGTGATCGCAACCCGCCTTCTCTAGGATGGCTGAAATTCCTCTTGCACTGGAGAACGCGCAGACATCCCCGCGATCACTTAAAATTTCTTCAAAAGCTTCGGTCTCTCCGCTTATCAATTCGATAACACCTTCAGGGTCGCCTCGTATAAAGTTATCTTCGTTAGAATAGGCGCCCACGTTGGCGAAGCTAGCCTTTATCTTCTCCACGCAGCCCAGCGATTTTTCGAAGCATCTTTTTTTGGATGTGCGAAGTTCTTCAACTGTTTTTTCTAAATAGTTTTTCCAATATTCACTAATATCTCGGCTGGCCTCGCGAGACCACATTTTTCTTTGGCTTCGGCCAGCTGTTTCCGAAGGTCTTTGATCTCATTCTTTTGAATTTCAGCTTGAGCTATGAAACTAGCTTCATCTTCTTTCACTTTGTTTACCAATGAAATCAAGATTTTGACTTTCTCAAGACCTTCGTTTCTTAGTTCAATTACCTCTAAACGAAGGTTGTTTAGAGCCATCGTATATCCTTCGTCTTCAATGTTTTTCTGAGCCCTTAGTGTGTTGCTAAGAATTAAGCCCTGCAAGAGGAGGACAGAGTTAAGCATAAACAAATAAAATATTTCGTTTTCAAAGTACAAAATTAGCTTTTATACCTTTATGCTATTATACGCCAAACTATCAGCGAGCTCATCCTTTGATAATATTGAAAGGCCATCTTCTAGCTTCAGGAATCCGATGCTTCTACCTATCTCCCAGCAAACAGATATCTCTTTATTATCCGAGAGACAGTACAGAAAATCTTCTTCCCCACTGCCATTAAACACTAATGCCCCCTTCGGGTATTTCAATTTTTGGGCATAATGTTGTGCTTCTCGTTTTTCTTCTTGAGAAAGTCCTTTTCCCAAAGCATGCCGAATGATGTAATCAATGCTCTCTTTTAAAGCTTCGGGAGCAGGAGTTGCAACCTTTTCAAACGAAATTTGCTCTGTGGCCTTTTCTTCTGTTGCCTTTTCTTCAATTTCTGCAGGCTTTTTCTCAGCGGGCTCTGAAGGACCAGTTTTGGTTTTAGTTTGAATTATTGTAGCTTCGACTTCTGCCTGTTTTGTTTCAGCTTCGGGTTGCGCCTTAGAAGCTTCGGCAATTTTTCTGGCAGGAGCAGGACTCAAGGTTTCGGTTGTTTCTAGCACATCCAGTACATTTACCATTCTCCTCCTCTTAGGAGTTACGACAGAACCCATTTGTACCCTCGGTACTGTTAACTTTTCTGGAGGGCTCAAAACCTCTGGCACTGTTGGGGGCCTTCGGCTTCCGAAGGTCCTCAAAAACATGATTTGACAATGTTTTCCAAGTGAAATATGTGAACAGGTATCTTCAGAATCGGGTTATGAGTATACAAGAATACGGTCAGGACGAAGCTTGAGTGAGACGGAAGGCGATTATGACGAATGATAAGATGATCACGAAGCTATGCGCAGAAAAGCTTCGGCATGACAACAGAAAAGGGGAACCGACTTAAAGATGAAAAGACAAATTAGACCCCGAAGAATTACTATAGAGTTATTGATAAATTTAAAGGGCATTAATGTAATTCTACACGGGTTGCGTCCCTTGCCTATAAATAGATGAACAGTACTCCCGTACTGTTCACGCTGACTTGGCATTCGCTTTTCGCATCACGCTTGTACCTTTATTTTCCGTCAATCCAAAGGTACTTTTATAATTTGTTATTCTGAATATGATAATGAAAATAAAAATAAGTTGATGATAATATCTATATTATTCCTTGTATTCCGTATATGAATTCTTCCTTATCATCTATCGAGCTTACGAAGGTTTCTTCCTTCATAACCTTCGTCCGGAATTCATTATATCCGAAGGGATATAATGTCTTGAAAAACGAAGGACTTTTATATTTAACACCTTTTATGTTGCCTTGTTGTTAACTCTTAGCATTTGAGAACAAGTCCCCAACATTGGCGCCCACCTCCAGTGAACTCACTTCCATTTTTTGAGTTTTGAACACCTTCGGCAAGCATCACCTTCGTCATGACGCCGAAGAAAGCTTCAGCAACAGCTGCTGCCACTCTGCAGCCGCTGGATCCCAATCAGGATGTCCTTTCTCTCAGGGAGGCACGAAGCCAGAAGAGGAAGGCCACCAGCCCAACGCCTCCGGAGGACGACTTGGATCAAGAAATCCAAAACTTGGAGATGCTCCATCAATAGGTCCAACGGAAGAAGGAAAAGATGGCTCGTCAAGCTGACCTGCAAAGGCAGATAGACGAAGCCTCTGAAGAAGTTCGTCATCTTGCTCAAGATGACCAGAACCGAAGGCCTCCGTACAGAGAGCTTCATCAGGAGGGCTTCTACAACGAGGATGACTGGTATGAAGATTTCCATCATGGAAATTTTGCTTTTGATGATACTTCTCCTCTGTCAACAGAACTTACAAGCCACCCCAGCTCCCCATGTACGACGGTCATTCAGACCCGAAGCAATTCTTGATGAGTTATGAAGCAACCATATCTTCGTATGGTGGCAATACTGCAGTCATGGCAAAGTCTTTCGTCATGGTTGTCAAGAGTGTTGCACAAACCTGGTACTCCTCTCTTCGGCCAGGAACAATCACCTCATGGAAAAAGCTGAAGGACATGCTGATAACCAGCTTCCAAGGGTTTCAAACGAAGCCAGTCACTGCTCAAGCTTTATTCCAGTGCACCCAGGACCACGAAGAATACCTTCAGGCGTATGTCCGAAGGTTCCTGCGTCTGAGGGCACAAGCACCAACAGTGGCCAATGAAATTGTCATTAAGGCCATGATTAAGGGGCTTCGGCCGGGACCTTCAGCTCAATACTTTGCCAGGAAGCCTCCTCAAACTTTGGAAAAGCTACTCCAGAAGATGGACGAGTATATTGGAGCTGATAATGACTTCTGCCAAAGAAGGGAGGAAGCATACAGGTTCTCTGAAATGACCAGGGGCTTCGGAGGAAGATTCCATCCGAAGCACGTCAGGTCAATTCACAACTCTACTCAGAGTGATGATAGAGGGAGTCAACAGCAAAGGCCACAGTACTCCTCGCAAGCTTCGGGGCAGCAGCAAAGCTTTTTCCGGCTGCCAGCTCCAAGGGGCAGAGGCGCCAGGGGCTTCGGAGGAAGATTTGGGGATCAGCCAAGGAAAATTTATTGTCTATTCTGTGGTGAGGACAAGGGCCATACCACCAGGATGTGCCATGTTACCATCTAGAAGCAAAAGGAGATAGCAGAAGCTGCAGCGCAACAGAGTCAGCCGAAGCAAGTCATGCATACTGCTTTGTACCATTCGCCTTACATTCCAGAATATGTAGGCAACCACCCTGCAGCTTTTGTTGCTTCGGCAAGCCAACCCCAAGCATCTTGGCAACAACCTCCACCTCCACCACCAACACAATGAGGCCAGCAGCCAGAAGGGAGTCAACACATTCATCTTCAACGGGACTTCAGAGAAGAGTCCGAAGCTCGCATAGTCAATAGCACTGTGCCAGAGTCGAAGCATATTTACTGACAAATATCCTACCCCAACAGCAGTTTTTCGCATTCAGTATTATTTTCTTTTTAATAAGGAACAATTATGGGAGGCTTAAGTGCTTTTTGTCGTTTCTAATCTCTTGTAACAGTTTCGCTTTTTTACCATAATGAAAATATATCTTCTCCATAGGCTTAAATTGCCGAAGCATAAGAATTTATGGTGGTAAGGAGGACCTTCGGATTATCAAAAATTTTGTTCTAAGGAACGCAGCGTAATTGTTTACGAAGCAACAAAAAGTCGTTCCTAAGGGAGCGCAGTGTAAGTTTTCTGCTCAAAAGTCATTCCGAAGGGAATGCAGAGCTTACAGTGAAAAATAAACGCTGATTCCGCTGAAAGTAAAAGGCGAAGAAGCTCCTAAGGGAGGCTTACAGCGAAAAATAAACGCTGATTCCGCTGAAAGTAAAACGCGAAGAAGCTCCTAAGGGAGGCTTACAGCGAAAAATAAACGCTGATTCCGCTGAAAGTAAAAGGCGAAGAAGCTCCTAAGGGAGGCTTACAGCGAAAAGTAAACGCTGATTCCGCTGAAAGTAAAAGGCGAAGAAGCTCCTAAGGGAGGCTTGTAGTGAAAAAACATCGACCTTCGGCAAATATCATTTTGCATAACATCACATCATTACATCATTTGCATAACATAACATCATACATCATATTGCATCAATAACGCAAGAAGGGGGTCTCAGCATTGATATTCGAAAACTGTTTCGAAGAAATAGCGACAAGGCACAAAAAATAGCTATTGAAGAGTTATACCTTCGTCAAATTCTGAAATGGAAAGATCTATTGGTTATTGATTTTACGAGGATTGGTTACTGATCTTATGAGAACACGGATATTGTTTACGAAGCATGAAAAGAAGGGAAGGTGTTTTTTCGTCGAAGGCTCAAAAATGGTATGTATAAGAAGTTTCATGCATCGTAAAAAATAAAACCATAAACAGCTAATATATTGCATTCAAAGTTACAAAATATTACACATGTTTCTCAACAAATGTTACATTCTAAATGTTTTTACAATAACATTTAATCTTCCCTTAGAACTATTTCTGCAGCCTCGTTTAGTAGCTGATCAACAACTTTATCCATGATGGCTTCGACCATTTTTCTAATTTTGTCGTCCCCCTTCGCGGGGGGGGGGGGGGGGCGCCGATGGTTCGGTAGGCTCTGAGGGAGGAGAAAGTACGGCTTTATTACAAAACGTAGGCAAGTCTGAAATTAAAAATTACAACAAAGAGCCGAAAACCACTAGTCAGTACCTAATTGCTCTTCGGGATCCGCACTTTTTTCAGTAGCCTCTGCTACTTTCCTAGCGTCATGAATGTCTTTCTCGCTTTTCCTAATAATTTCTTGGGCCATTTCCCGACCACCATTGTCCCAGATGTCGGTGAAAAGTTTTCCACCGACCAGGCTTGCTTCGGCCGAGGGGTCTTTTATGATGAAGACATCCACACTACTGATGCATCTATACCAATACAAGTACCAATTTCTGGTCCCATTACTCGCGCTCGTGCTCGTCAACTCAACCATCAGGTGATTACACTCTTGAGTTCATGTCCATCATATTTAGACCATGGAGACCCGTGCACTCTTGTTTTGCTTAGGAATCAGGGAGAAGACCGAAAGGGAAAAGGATTTGAACATGCTGGATTCGGACTGCAGAAGAACACCATCTTGTGACGGTCACCACGGTCACATGCGGGCTCGGATTGGAATGTTCAAGCACAACATGGAAAGCTTATCATGTCTACTTTCATATGAATCCGGAATTATAGTCATATCTGTTCTGAGGCCGCCGTAATCATTGTTTTCTTACCGAGACATTTCCTGCCTTTTCTGCCCATGGTGCTGCGTCACCCTATTTTGGCCCAATGGGTCGCGTATCAAGTTAGGTCCATTAGGGACGCATCCTAGGGTTGCAGCACGACCCCAATACCCTTGTGGTCATCCTCCCATGTTTATAAACCCCCTAGCCGCCACCAAGAACAGCGGGTTTTGTTTAGATCAAGTTTAGCTCTCGCTACTTGCTTGCAAGCGCGCGTGCTAGTTCAGCCGCCCGTCTTCTTGTCTTCGGAACCCCACTATATTGGAGTTTGATTTTGAAACCTACATTTAGATCTGGTAATTCAGTACTTGTTCTACTTGTTCTTGCTAGTTCTTCGATTGCTTGCAGGACGAGTGCCCTAGTGGCCAGGGTGTCACGCTCCACAAGATCGTGACAGCCATAGGAGGTGGTGTATCGGTTGCTAAGGCGCAGCGTCTTTGGAAGGCTGTAGTTGGGCCGTGAACGTCGTCTCCTCCCCCAATCGAGTTATTCCACAACCTCTCATCGAAAGATCGGGCAATCACCCAACGGGTGCACATCATTTTATATCTTCGGAGGATAAGGCGGCTTCGGATTGTGCCAAGAATTTCACATGCTCACAGCCTTTCCTCTCCAAATTGGTAGCAATCCCCCTGGCACCCGAAAAGGCACATATGTCTCCACGGCTATTCAAAATTTCTTCAAAGGCCTCAGCCTCGTGGCTGATCCATTCGATTGGGCCTTCGGGGTCACCCCTTGGGAAGTTCTCCTCACTTGAGAATGCGCCAATGCTGGCGAAGCTGGTTTTTACTTTTTTAACACATTCCACAGATTTTTCATAGCATATTTTCTTAGATGCACGAAGCTCTTCAACGCTTTTTTCCAAATGGTTGGCCCATTGTTCACTGATTTCTCGTTTTGTTTCTTCAAGTGTGCGTTCCTCTTTAGCTCTGGCTAGTTGTTTTCCGAGATCTTCAATTTCACTCCTCTGAGCCTCAGCTTGATCTTTAAAAGTAGCTTCGTCTTCTTTTATTCTATTTATCAATGAATGCAATATTTTATCTTTTTCAAGACCTTCGTTCCTTAGTTCAATTACTTCGGAACGAAGGTTGCTCAGGGCCATAACACACCCTTCGTCTTCGGCATCTTTTTGGGCCCTGAGGGCATTGCTAAGTATAAGACCCTGCAAAAAAGTTTGGTTTCAATAAGTTTAAACAAATGAAAAATTTTGATTCCAAGACATAATAACAAAAAACCTTATTCTCGCACCTTTAAGCTATTGTACGCCAAGCTGTCGTCTAGATCGTCTTTTGATAACACCGAGAGCCCGTTTTCTACTATTGGGAATCCGAAGCTCTTGCTCATCTCCCGACAGACAAAAATCTCCTTGTTGTCAGGGAGACAATACAAAAAGTCTTCTTCTCCACTGCCGTTGAATATCAACGCCCCGTTTGGATATTTCAGCTTTTGAGCGTAAAACTGGGCCTCTTGCTTTTCTTTTTCAGTCAAATTTTTCCCCGAAGCATGACGTAAAATATAATCGAAGGCTTCAGAAGATGCTTCGGGGGCGGCAATACCAGTTTCTTCAGCCGAAATTTGTTCTGCTGTTTTTGTTTCTTCGGCTTCCAAGGATTTCACCTTGGTGGGCTCTGAAGGCCCAGCTTCAGTCTCAGATTGATGTTTTGAAACTTCGGCATCAAGTGCTTCAATATGCACTTCAGAAGATTCAACAATTTTCTTCGGAGTTGTGCTTGAAGACTTTATTGTCTCCAAAACATCTAGCACATTAACCATCCTTTTTCTTTTGGGGGTCACTGCTGGACCCTTTTGGCTTGTTGCTACCTCAATTTTTGCTGAAAGACTTAGAACTTCTGATGTTTTTGGTTCTTCAGCCCTCGGTTCTTCTATTTTTTCCGTCGCCGGCACTTTGGCCGACCCTTCAATATTCGGCAGGGGAGTTGGTTCTTTAGCTTCGGTGGCCGAAGAGGTCTCACTGACAAAATCAGGCACTGTGGCCGGTTCAATATAACATGGCCGGTGTGTGAGAACCTTTACCCTTTTCCTCTTCGGCGCCGGCTCGTTAGGAGCGGCTGAAGCAGCTTCCTTCGCAGAAGATGTGATGAGGACATCAACACCAACACGAGCACATCTACACCAGCAGCACCTTCTCCAGCCCAGGCGCCATCTTCACCAGTCCAGGCGCCACCCCTTCCACCTGGGCCAGTGACTCGGGCCCGTGCAAGAGAATTGAACTACATCATGCTGTTAAAGAACGAAGGCCCGGAAGAATAGACGACCAGCCCAACTGCGGCCCATAATGGACGACCTAGGGTTGGCCGCCCCTAGGGGCTGCGCCCCCTCTCTATTTATCCAGGAGCTGTGCCTCCTTTATTTCTTGAGTTTTGTTTTAGATCTAGCTTTAGCTACTCTCGAGCACGCGCAAATCTGCGTTGTCTTCGTGTATTCAGAACTCCACCCTCGAGTAATAGATTAGATTGCTCGCATCTTTTTCTTGTTCGTTCTTCGATTGCGCACAGGAAACGATCTTCGTGATCAGGCCGATCTCGCATCAGCAAGGTCGGTAACCACAGGGAGTTGGTTCAGCGATTGCATTGGCGCCTCGGGCTTGCTCGTCGTAGTCGGATCGCAAGGGTCATCTTCCGCCAAATCGGAATTATCTCTACTCGCCGAAAGATCGGGCACCTCAGCAACATCAATTGGTATCAGATTTCCAGGTTGATCGGTGAGTTTATCAAGTGTTTTTTTCCTACAGTCCACAAAACCACATAAAAATTCAGGTTAGACCTTATCCCAACACCCTTTTGAGCCTCGCACTTTCTTTCAATAATCTGCATTGTTGAATTTGTGTGCTTTCGCGTCATTTGTTGCTGGTTGCATTGTGTTCTTCCACCATTCAAACCCTAGCGCGGCCACCATCTCCCCTTTGATCACGCCACAAACCGAGTCAACATCGTTTCCTTGTTTTTCTCCTTCGGTTACGTCAAAAAAAACAGAAAAAACAAACCGAGTCAACGGCCGTTTCCTTGTTTTTCTCCTTCGGTTACGAAAAAAAACAGAAAAAAAACAAACCGAGTCAACATCGTTTCCTTGTTTTTCTCCTTCGGTTACGTCAAAAAAAAACAGAAACAAAAAAACAACGAAGGAGAAAGGATACGGTTGTTTCATCCCGGTCGTTTGAATACATAACTTGAGGTACCTTCCTTAAACCGGGCATAACTTTTCGCTCGGGTGTCCAAAAAATCTGAAATTTTTACAGGAGCTTGTTGACACCATTCTGAGGCCGGCCAAACTTACCTTCGGTCTGTTTGGGTTTCGACAAAATTGTCAAAAAAATTCAGGAAGATAAAGAAAAAAATTCGTCAATGTTCTCACACGCTTTTCAGAGAACTTCCTGATTTTCTGTAGACCACATCTGATCTCTGTTTTAGGTGAAACTTCGTCTAGCTCCTATTTTGTTGCTTCTTGTGCTGAGAAAAATATCAAAAAAATCATACAAAAAAAGAAAAACAAAAATCACTTGTGATTCGTACTAGTGGCCTCGCTAGTACAATATTTACGGTACTGCCATTCTGCTAGTTCCATCCGTCTTTTGCACTTGTGGCCAGCAATATAGTTTCGTGTTCTGCACTATAATTCAACTTTGCATTATTGTTTGATTGTGCTAATCATTGACTTGAGTGCAGCCTACCCACAACTCCACATATTTCTACGACGAGCAGGTTTCTGTTTCTCCAGGCAATCGCTCATCCAATCTTTCACCGGTTCCACCTGTTGGTTGCAGTTCACCACTGTGGCTTGGTAAGAACGGATAAGAATTTGATAACAGCACTAGTATGAGCGCCTTGTGAGCAGTACACCCCTGTTTTTTGTTGTTGTTTTTTTTTCTTTTGGTGTTTTGGTGTTTGTGCTAACTATGGCAGGAGCACACGACACGATGGATGCCCAGTTGCTGGAAATAAGGGGACAAGTTGATGGACTTGCTGATGACATTAGGACGATGCATGAACGGCTTGATTCAACGGTCACTTCGACGACCGAGCGTTTCAACCAGCTTGACCTTGCTCAAACGGCGACTCGCACCACACTCGGCACCATCCTGGCACGCCTTGATGCGTTGACCACAAAGATGGAGCAGGACTACGGCGGTGACACTGAGTGGGAAGATGGAGATCGCCGTGGTCGTGCACGCCGTGTGGTTCGTCATCCCCCTAATGACTTATTTTCTAAGATTAAATTTAAAATTCCACCTTTTAATGGCAAATATGATCCTGCTGCATATCTTGATTGGGAGTTAGAGGTTGAACAAAAATTTTCATGCCATGATATTGCTGCACATTCTCAGGTTAAAGCTGCTATTAGTGAATTTACTGATTTTGCTTTAATTTGGTGGCGTGAGTTTAAAATAAAACATCCCACTACCATTCCAACCACTTGGGATCAGTTGAAAGCTGCGATGCGACATCGATTTGTGCCTTCGTATTATGCTCGTGATTTGCTTAATAAAATGCAGCGTTTTCAGCAAGGTTCTCAATCTGTTGAGGACTATTTCCAGGAGTTACAAAAAGGTATGATTCGTTGTGGGATATTAGAGGACAACGACGCTGCTATGGCACGTTTTCGTGGTGGTTTAAACCGCGAAATCCAAGATATACTTGATTATAAGGAATATTATGATATGACTACTTTATTTGAATATGCTTGCAAAGCTGAACGTGAAGTGCAGGGACGCCGCTCGAAGCCATATTCTAACCCTTTTGCAGGACGAAGCTCGACATCCACCTCAGCACCAGTTCCCCCTGCGCCATCCACATCCACCACTACTCCACGCGAGAAGACAACCAAACCAGCCAGCACTGCCCCACCCACAGGTCGTACACGGGATATTCAGTGTCATCGCTGTAGAGGATTTGGCCATGTGATTCGGGACTGCCCAAACAAGCGCACTTTGCTCATTCGTGACGATGGTGAGTACTCTTCCGCTAGTGATTCTGAAGAAATTGAACATGCACTACTTGCCACTGACCATGCAGCTAAGGCGGAGGTACATGTCAACCCGGGCGACGCTGATAGGTATGAAAGTCTTATTGTGCAGCGTGTTCTCAGTACACAGGTCGCTTTGCCCGAGAAGAATCAGCGACACACTCTGTTCCATACAAAGGGTGTTGTGCAGGAGCGGTCAATTCGCATCATTATCGACAGCGGCAGTTGCAACAACTTGGCGAGTACCATGCTGGTCGAAAAGTTATCGTTACCCACTCGTAAGCATCCAAACCCATATCACATTCAATGGCTTAATGATGGTGGTAAAATAAAAATCACACGTTCCGTGCGCGTTCCTTTCTCCATGGGTGCTTATTCTGATTTTGTTGATTGTGATGTTATTCCCATGGAAGCATGCTCTTTGTTACTTGGTCGACCTTGGCAATATGATACTGATAGCTTGCATCATGGTCGTTCGAATCATTATTCTTTCATTTTTAAGGGTCAGAAAATAATTATACATCCAATGACACCTGAACAAATTGTTAAAGATGATCTTGCCCGAGCTGCTATAACTGCTAAACAACTTGATCCATCACCCTCTGTTCCTTCTGAAATCAAGTTGAAGGCTCCTGTTTTACTTGCTACATGTGCTGATTTTGATGATCTACACGGTGCTCATTTGCCATGCTATGCACTTATATGCTCTAGTGTCCTCATTTCACTTGATGATGCACCATCTTTGGCTATTCCCCCTATGGTTGCTAACCTTTTGCAGGAGTACGCTGATGTTTTTCCCAAAGACTTACCACCGGGTCTCCCACCACTTCGTGGCATTGAGCACCAGATCGACCTCATTCCCGGCGCACAGCTTCCGAACCGCGCACCGTACCGTACAAATCCGGATGAGACGAAGGAGATTCAGCGCCAGGTACAGGCGTTGCTTGACAAGGGATACATTCGTGAGTCTCTTAGCCCTTGCTCTGTTCCTGTGTTACTTGTTCCCAAGAAAGATGGGTCATGGCGTATGTGTGTAGACTGTCGTGCTATTAATAACATCACTATTCGTTATCGATATCCTATACCACGCCTTGATGATATGCTAGATGAGCTTAGTGGTGCCATTATTTTCACTAAGATTGATTTGCGTAGTGGTTACCACCAGATTAGAATGAAACTGGGTGATGAATGGAAAACGGCTTTTAAAACGAAATTTGGTTTATATGAATGGTTGGTTATGCCGTTTGGATTGACTAATGCTCCCAGCACTTTTATGCGAGTGATGAATGAAGTTCTAAGGCCCTTCATAGGATTGTTTGTGGTTGTTTATTTTGATGATATTCTTATTTACAGCAAATCTAAGAAAGAGCATTTGGAACATTTAAGTGCTGTTTTTGATGCATTGCGTGCTGCCCAGTTATTTGCTAACATGGAAAAATGCATCTTTTGTACACGACGTGTCTCGTTTCTTGGTTATGTTGTTACTCCACAGGGCATTGAGGTGGATAGCAGCAAGATTGCTGCCATTCGGGAGTGGCCTACACCGACGACGGTCACACAAATTCGGAGCTTTCTTGGACTTGCTGGTTTCTACCGCAGATTTGTTCGTGATTTTAGCTCCATTGCAGCGCCTCTACATGAGCTTACAAAGAAAGATGTGCCATTTGCTTGGAGTGATTCCCAGGAGGAAGCGTTCAACACTTTGAAAGATAAGTTAACCCAAGCTCCCCTATTGCAATTGCCTGATTTTAATAAAGTGTTTGAGCTTGAATGCGATGCTAGCGGTATTGGGCTAGGTGCTGTTTTGTTACAAGAAGGAAAACCAGTTGCTTATTTTAGTGAAAAATTAAGCGGTGCTAGTCTGAAATATTCTACTTATGATAAGGAGCTTTATGCTTTAGTGCGCACTTTGCATACATGGCAGCACTATCTTTGGCATCGTGAGTTTATAATCCATTCTGATCATGAGGCTTTAAAACATATTCGTACCCAAACAAATCTGAACTGTCGTCATGCTAAATGGGTAGAATTCATTGAGTCCTTTCCTTACATTATTAAACACAAGAACGGGAAGGACAATGTTATTGCTGATGCTTTGTCTCGTCGCTATACCATGCTGTCACAGTTAGATTTTAAAATCTTTGGTTTGCACACTGTGAAAGATCAATATGTTGATGATGCTGATTTTAAAGATGCTTTCGGCCATTGTATTAATGGGAAACCATGGGGCAAATTTCACATACAGGATGGGTTCCTGTTTCACGCTAACAAGCTGTGTGTTCCAGCTAGCTCGGTTCGTCTTTTGTTGTTACAGGAAGCACATGGAGGCGGTCTCATGGGGCACTTTGGCGTCTACAAGACACATGAGGTGTTGGCTGCCCACTTTTTTTGGCCTCGGATGCGCGCTGATGTTGAGCGCCTTGTTGCACGCCGCACTACTTGTCAGAAAGCTAAGTCACGGTTGAACAACCATGGTTTGTATATGCCTTTGCCTGTTCCTACTTCCCCTTGGATTGATATTTCGATGGATTTTGTTTTGGGATTGCCTAGAACTAAGAAGGGGAGGGATAGCATTTTTGTGGTTGTTGATCGATTCTCCAAAATGGCTCATTTCATACCTTGTCATAAGACTGATGATGCTAGCAATGTTGCTGAATTGTTTTTTAGAGAGATTATTCGTTTGCACGGTATTCCCAATACAATAGTCTCGGATCGTGATGCTAAGTTTTTGAGTTATTTTTGGAGATCTCTGTGGAATAAATTGGGAACTAAATTGCTATTTAGCACCACTTGTCACCCTCAGACTGATGGTCAAACTGAGGTAGTTAATCGAACTTTGTCTACCATGCTTAGGGCTGTTTTAGACAAAAATTTGAAACGTTGGGAGGATTGCTTGCCTCATGTTGAGTTTGCTTATAATCATGCAACCCATTCTTCTACAAAGATGTGCCCTTTTCAAATTGTTTATGGTTACATTCCTAGGGCGCCTATTGCTTTGTTTTCGCTTGATGCTGCGGACGCCCCACACATAGATGCTCTTGCACATGTTGAACAAATGATTAATCTCCATGAACAAACTCAACAAAACATTGCTGCTGCTAATGCTAAATATCAGATTACTGGTAGTAAAGGTCCGGAAACTAGTTACTTTTGAACCTGGTGATATGGTTTGGTTGCATTTGAGAAAGGATCGTTTTCCTACTTTGCGTCGTTCTAAATTGATGCCTCGTGCTGCTGGTCCTTTTAAGATACTAACCAAAATTAATGATAATGCTTATACCCTTGACCTGCCTGCGGAGTTTGGTGTTTCCACTAGTTTTAATGTTGCAGATTTGAAACCGTATGCGGGAGAAGACGAGGAGTTGCCGTCGAGGACGACTTCAGTTCAAGAAGGGGAGGATGATGAGGACATCAACACCAACACGAGCACATCTACACCAGCAGCACCTTCTCCAGCCTAGGCGCCATCTTCACCAGTCCAGGCGCCACCCCTTCCACCTGGGCCAGTGACTCGGGCCCGTGCAAGAGAATTGAACTACATCATGCTGTTAAAGAACGAAGGCCCGGAAGAATAGACGACCAGCCCAACTGCGACCCATAATGGACGACCTAGGGTTGGCCGCCCCTAGGGGCTGCGCCCCCTCTCTATTTATCCAGGAGCTGCACCTCCTTTATTTCTTGAGTTTTGTTTTAGATCTAGCTTTAGCTACTCTTGAGCACGCGCAAATCTGCGCTGTCTTCGTGTATTCAGAACTCCACCCTCGAGTAATAGATTAGATTGCTCGCATCTTTTTCTTGTTCGTTCTTCGATTGCGCACAAGAAACGATCTTCGTGATCAGGCCGATCTCGCATCAGCAAGGTCGGTAACCACAGGGAGTTGGTTCAGTGATTGCATTGGCGCCTCGGGCTTGCTCGTCATAGTCGGATCGCAAGGGTCATCTTCCGCCAAATCGGAATTATCTCTACTCGCCGAAAGATCGGGCACCTCAGCAACATCAAGATGTATTCTTTCTTTTTTGACCCCGCGTTGGATAACGGTAGTCGGGGTAGACAAACCCAATTGCATCAAATACTCGGTTGAGTCTCTTCTTATTTTGGCCTCCGAAGGCCGCTGATAGTGCAGTGTCTTCGGCCTTCGAGTATAATCCAAGCAATTCATCACTTATGGCCTCAATACTTTTTAGCCAGTCATCATCTGGCTCGACGAATTTATCTCCATATTGGAATGTGTATTTTAGCATAACTAACCCACCTTCGTCAGTTTCTCTAACGGCCTCCTTCGGCATTTCCCACTTTTCTACAAGTGGCCATATTCTGAAGGCAATGTGTTCTTGGACCAAATCCCTTATCCCAATAAAAGAGCAAACCACGCCGAAGGCTCTCTGGCATTCTTCGGCTGCTTCATTCATTTCCACCTTCGGCCTCCGAAGGCCCAAGCGTTGCTAGATAGGGCGCATAATGATATCTTTAATATCTTCCCGAGTTTTCAAGTCATTCTTCACATAAAACCATTCCGTCATCCAGTCGCCGGGCCACCTCTTTCGAAAGGTTGGCACGGGACAGCTTGACCCAGACCGGGCGCCGAAGCTGTAGCAGCCAAAATTGTTGTGATACTGCTCTTTACCCTAGGGTTTTGTCTCATACAATAGCTGATGTATGTTGCAGAAACTTTTTGCATTTGGTTCTAAACCTTGGCTCCTCACGGCCCAGACGAAGATGCCCATTCTTATGATTGCTTCGGGAGTAAGTTGATGAAGGTAGATTTCAAATATCTTCAGTACTTCCACGACAAAACTGCTCAAGGGAAACCGCAGTCCAGCCTTTAAGAAGCTTCGGAAGGTTACGACTTCATTCTCTTTGGGAGTAGGCACAGTCTTCTCCCCGTCATCTGCCCTCACAGTAGACATGTCTCGAAAATATCTTCCCCTCATGTTATCAAGATGACTCTGTTTAATGCTCAATTTTCCGAAGACTGTGTGGCTTGGTCGCCAAGGTCGATCTTCGGAGACTTCACCACCACTATCCACATCATAACTATCACTGTCACCAGTGTCTTCAGATAAGCCCTCCAAAATCTTCCTAGTAATCTTCTCTGTATTGGTCATTGCTATTGATTGAAGAAAGCCGAGATGCATCTCCTCAGAAAGGCTCAGCTTCGATTCAGCAACAGCTTTCTTATCTTCAGACATCTTCGCAAACGCTGAGAAAGTGCTCTCAAATCCGAAGCTTAAAAATTTAAAAAGCCAAGCAAGTGTTGTTGCGCGTAGGCTAAAAGTCAAGTGAGCAAGAGCAGATGGCAAGAAAGCGTGCCAAATAAACTCGTGGTGAGCTCTTATTTATACACCTAGTGCGTTGAAAACTGGAGGGTCCTGCTTGTCAATGACTGTTGCTATTCTAGCAAAGGGAAGGTGTTTTTTCGGACCTTCGGCTTAAAGCCTTCGTCCATGTCGCAATATGAATTTATCATTCCAGCAAATTAATATTGCAAGGGGCTATTGTTGGGGGCCTTCGGCTTCCGAAGGTCCTCAAAAACATGATTTGACAATGTTTTCCAAGTGAAATATGTGAACAGGTATCTTCAGAATCGGGTTATGAGTATACAAGAGTACGGTCAGGACGAAGCTTGAGTGAGACGGAAGGCGATTATGACGAAGGATAAGATGATCACGAAGCTATGCGCAGAAAAGCTTCGGCATGACAGCAGAAAAGGGGAACCGACTTAAAGATGAAAAGGCAAATTAGACCCCGAAGAATTCTACACGGGCTGCGTCCCTTGCCTATAAATAGATGAACAGTAATCCTGTACTGTTCACGCTGACTTGGCATTCGCTTTTCGCATCACGCCTGTACCTTTATTTTCCATCAATCCGAAGGTACTTTTATAATTTGTTATTCTGAATATGATAATGAAAATAAAAATAAGTTGATGATAATATCTATATTATTCCTTGTATTCCGTATATGAATTCTTCCTTATCATCTATCGAGTGTTGGGGACTTGTTCTCAAATGCTTCGGATTAAGAACAAGGCAACATAAAAAGTGTTAAATGATAAGGTCCTTCGTCCCTCGAAACATTATTTCCCTTTAGGATATAATGTGTTCCGGACGAAGGTCACAAATAATATACCTTCGTAAGTGCGATAAGCTATGACGAAGGACTTATGAGCAACATTAAAAGTAATATAAATATTTAAACTTTATTATCATGTCATTTCTATTTTATTATCGTATAACAATAGAAATGACTTCAAATTACAAGTGTACCTTCGGATTGCAGGAAGACAAGAGTACAAGGATGACGCAAAAGCAAATGCCAAGTCAGCGTGAACAGTACGTGAGTACTGTTCATCTATTTATAGATGTGGGATGCAGCCCATGTAAAATTACATCCATGTCCACTACATTTGCTAATGACTTATGGGAATCTGTCAAGGCCTAAGTAGTCTTTTCATCTTTAAGTCGGTTCCCCTTTCTGCTGCCGCGACGAAGCTTTCCTGCGAACAGCTTCGGCTGTGCACCGTCCTTCGTACAGCTTGATAATCAGCTCGTCCTCCATCTCAATCCCCCTTCGTCTGGCTTAGGCTTCGTCCTGACCGTACTCCATGTTCATAATTCTGAGTCCGAAGATACCTGTTCATATAATCCACTTGGAAAACATTGTCAAATCATGTTTTTGAGGACCTTCGGAGGACGAAGGCCCCCAACAGTAGCCCCTCGCAATATTAATTTGTTAATGATAAATTCAGATTGTGATATGGACGAAGGCCTTAAGCCGAAGGTCCAAAAAAACACCTTCCCTTTGCTAGAATAGCAAAAGTCACCGACACGCGGGACCACACAGTTTCCTGACATATCGAGCGTATAAATAAGAGCTCGCCACAATTTGTTTGGTACGCTCTCTTGCCATCTGCTCCCGCTCACTAAATTTTTAGCTCTTGCGCACTAGGTTTTGCTGATCTTTTGGTTTTGAAGCTTCGGCTTTGAAAACAGTTTTTCAGTGTTTCCGAAGATGTCGGAAGATAAGAAGGTCACTGCCGAGTTGAAGCTGAGTCTCGACGAAGAAAAGAACTTGGGGTTCCTTATAGCGATGGCGGAGACCAATACAGAAAAAATCACGAAGGAGATTCTGGAAGGTTTGTCTGAAGATACTGGTGATAGCGACAGTTACGATGCAGAAAGCTGCGGGGGAGAGTCCGAAGATCGACCATGGCGGCCAAGCCACACGGTTTTCGGGAAAACCACTATTAAGCAGAATCATATTGACAATATGAGGGGGAGATATTTTCGAGACATTTCTATTGTGAGGGCTGACGCTGGAGAAAAAACTTCTCCCACTCCCGAAGAAGATGAAGTCGTAATCTTCCGAAGCTTTCTCAAGGCTGGGCTTCGATTCCCCTTAAGCAGCTTTGTTGTCGAAGTCCTGAGGACATTTCAAGTCTACCTTCATCAAATTACTCCCGAAGCTATCATGAGAATGGGGATGTTTGTCTGGGCTGCGAAAAGCCAAGGTTTAGAACCAAATGCTAAAAGCTTTTGCAACATTCATGAGTTGTTATACGAGACGAAGCCCTGGGGGAAAGAACAATATCACAACAACTTTGGGTGTTACAGCTTCGGTGCCCGCTCCGGGTCAAGCCGCCCTGTGCCAACCTTTCGGAAGAGGTGGCCCGGAGCCTGGATGACAGAGTGGTTCTATGTAAAGAATGACTTAACAGCGCAGGAAGATGTTAAGAATATCATTATGCGCCCCATCTGGCAACGCTTCGGACTCCGAAAGCCGAAGGTTGAAATGGATGAAGCAGCCGAAGAATGCCAAAGAGCCTTCGGTGTGGTCTGCTCTTTTATTGGGACAAGAGACTTGGTCCAAGAGCACATTGCCTTCAGGGTGTGGCCACTTGCAGGAAAGTGGGAAATGCCGAAGGAGACCGTCAAAGAGTCTGACGAAGGCGGACTAATCAGACTAAAATACACATTCAAATACGGGGATAAGTTTGTTGAACCTAATGACGACTGGTTAAAAAGCATTGAAACATTAAGTGACGAACTGCTTGGGGTATATTCCAAGGCCGAGAACACTGCATTATCGGCAGCCTTCGGAGGCCGAAAGAAGAAGAGGCTCAACCGGGTATTTGATGTAATCGGGTTTGTCTACCCTGACTACCATTATCCGGTGCTGGGCCACAAAAGAAAAAATACTTCCCCTGCAACAGAAATTGCCACAAGTGCTTCTAGTGAGCCAGCGCCGCAAAGAAAAAAGATGAAGGTGCTCACCCACCGGGCACGTTTCATTGAGCCGGCCACAGTGCCTGAATTTATCGGTAAAGCTTCCCTGGCCACTGAAACTACAGAGCCAGCTTCAGGGCCGAAAATCGAAGAAAAGACTGAAGCACCTTCAGCAGAGAAGGCAGAGAAATCGAGAACTGAAGAACCAAAAATATTAGAAATCTTAAGTCCTTCAGCAAGTGTCGAGACAACAAAAAATCAAAAGGGCCCGTCGGTGACCCCGAAAAGAAAAAGAATGGTGAACGTGTTAGATGTTTTGGAGACAATTAAGTCTTCAAGCACAACTCCTAAGAAGACTATTGAAGTTGCTGAAGTGTCTACCGAAGCTGTAGTTGCTGAAGCTTCGAAGCAACAACCTGAAGCTGAAGCTGGGCCTTCAGAGCCCACCAAGGAACAATCTTTGGAAACAAAAATATCAGAACCAATTTTGGTTGAAGAAATTGACACTGCCGCCCCCGAAGCTCCTTCCAACATATGTGATTACATCGTGCGACATGCTTCGGGGAAGAAATTATCTGAAGAAGAGATTTTTGAAGCCAATCACTATGCCAGAGAGTTAAAATATCCGAAGGGAGCAGTGGTGTTCAATGGGACAAACGAAGATGACTTCCTATACTGTCTCCCTGACAACAAAGAATTATCTGTCTGCCGGGAGATGGCTAGGAGTATGGGGTTTCCAAAGCTTGAAGCTGGACTATGCGCTATGACGAAGGAAGATCTCGCGGATAGTCTTGCATATAATAGCCTGAAGGTATGGGAATTAGACGTTTGAAAAAATTTTACAATACGTAATTCATTCCTTTATTCTTATATGGATTCTTTTTCGTATAGGGTTTAATCCTAAGCAACGCATTAAGAGCACAAAAGAGTGCCGAAGATGAGAGCTATGAAATTGCGTTCAACAATTTACGATCAGAAGTTATTAAACTGAGAAACGAAGCTCTAGAAAAAGATAAAATTCTGCTTACATTAGTAGACAAGATAAAAAAGGACGAAGCTGCTGCAAAGATTCAGGCCGAAGCTCACAGACGCGAAATTAAAGATCTTCAGAAACAATTGGCCCGGGCGAAAGAAGAACGCATACTTGAAGAAACAAGACGGGAATGTAGCGACCAATGGGCTGATCATTTGGAAGCAACCGTGGAAGAGCTTCGGTCTTCTAAGAAAAGATGCTACGAAAAATCCATGGAATGCGTAAAGAAAATAAAAACCAGCTTCGCCAGCGTGGGCGCATTTTCCAGTGAAGAGAATTTCTCAAGAGGCAATCCCGAAGGTCCAATGGAATGGATCAGTCACGAAGCAGAGGCCTTCGAGGAAATCCTGAGTAGCCGCGGTGACATCTGCGCTTTTTCGGGCACCAGGGGAGTTGCTACTGTCTTGGAGAAGAAAGGTTGTGAGCATGTAAAATCTTTAGCTCAGTCCGAAGCTGCCTTATCCTCCGAAGACATCAAAGACCCCTCGGCCGAAGCAAGCATGGTTGGTGGTAAATTCTTTACTGATGTCTGGGACAACGGCGGCCGAGAAATGGCGCAAGAAATTATTCAAAGAAGTGAAAAAGGCATCCATGATGCTAGGAAAGTGACAGAAGTTGCCGAAAAAAGTACAGAGCCCGAAGGGCAAATAGGTATTAATTAGTCGTTCTTATTGTGTTGTAATTTTTATTTCAAACTTTGCTCGCGGTTTGTAATGGTAATGCAGAAATATTCTCTTCCCTCAGAACCTACTAGATCGTCTGCTGACCCTCACACAAAAGGGGATGACGAAATCAAACAAATGGCCGAAGCTATCATGGATAAAGTTGTTGAACAACTTCTAAATGAGGCTGCCGAAGTAGTATTGAGAGAAGACTAGGTGTTATTAGAAAAAACATTTGAAGTGTGATCTATGTGTTGGGGACTTGTTCTCAAATGCTAAGAGTTAAGAACAAGGCAACATAAAAAGTGTTAAATGCTAAAGTCCTTCGTCCTTCGAAACATTATACCCCTTCGGGAAATAATGATTTTAGGACGAAGGTCATAAAAGACGTACCTTCGTAAATATAATAAGTAATGACGAAGGATTCATATAAAGCGTGAAATATAAACATCAACATAGAATCATTTCTATTTTATTAACATGGAGAAATAGAAATGATTTCAAATTACAAATGTACCTTCGGTCCTGAGAGAAGGTAAAAAGTACAGGCGTGACGCAAAAGCCAATGCCAAGTCAGCGTGAACAGTACGGGAGTACTGTTCATCTATTTATAGACGCGGGACGCAGCCCACGTAAAATTACATCCATGTCCATTACATTTGTTAATGACTTATGGAAATCTGTCAAGGCCCACGTAGTCTTTTCATCTCTAAGTCGGTTCCCCCCTCTGCCATCGCGCCGAAGCTTCCCTGCGCACAGCTTCGGCTGCGCTCGTCCTTCGTCTGGTTCAGGCTTCGTCCTGGCCGTGCTTCATATTCATAATTCTGAGTCCGAAGATACCTGTTCACATAATCCACTTGGAAAACATTGTCAAATCATGTTTTTGAGGACCTTCGGAGGACGAAGGCCCCCAACAGTAGCCCCTCGCAATATTAATTTGTTAATATTAAATTCAGATTGCGATATGGACGAAGGCCTTGAGCCGAAGGTCCGAAAAAACACCTTCCCTTTGCTAGAATAGCAACATTCACTGACAAGTGGGTCTTTTAATTTTCAACGCCCTGGGGGTATAAATAAGATCACACCGCCAACTTATTTGGTACGCACACTTGCCATCTGCTTCGGTCCACTAAATTTTTAGCTCTTGTGCATTAAGATTGGTGACCTTTTTGATTTCGAAGCTTCGGCCTTGAAAACAGTTTTTTAGTATTTCCGAAGATGTCTGAAGGCAAGAAGATTCCTGCGGAGACGAAGCTGAGTCTCGAGGAAGAG
Source organism: Zea luxurians (assembly GCA_029449295.1). Classification (NCBI taxonomy): domain Eukaryota; kingdom Viridiplantae; phylum Streptophyta; class Magnoliopsida; order Poales; family Poaceae; genus Zea; species Zea luxurians. The sequence goes on along the minus strand of JAOPSE010000005.1, from coordinate 614,606 downwards.
AAGAATCTGGGGTTCCTGATTGCGATGGCGGAGACCAATACAGAGAAAATCACCAAGGAGATTCTCGAAGGTTTGTCCGAAGATACTGATGACAGCGACAGCTATGATGTAGAAAGTGCTGGGGAAGAGGCCGAAGATCGACCATGGCGGCCAAGTCACACGGTTTTCGGGAAGACCACCATCAAGCAGAGTCATATTGATAATATGAGGGGGCGGTATTTTCGAGATATATCTATTGTGAGGGCTGACGCTGGAGAAAAGACTTCTCCCACCCCCGAAGAAGATGAAGTTGTAATCTTCCGAAGCTTTCTCAAGGCTGGGCTTCGATTCCCCCTGAGCAACTTTGTTATTGAGGTACTGAAAACATTTCAAGTCTACCTTCATCAACTGACTCCAGAAGCTATCATAAGAATGGGGATGTTTGTCTGGGCTGCAAGAAGCCAAGGTTTAGAGCCAAATGCTAAAAGTTTTTGCAACATTCATGAACTGTTATATGAGACGAAGCCGTGGGGAAAAGAACAATATCACAATAATTTTGGGTGTTATAGCTTCGGCGCCCGCTCCGGGTCAAGCTGCCCTGTGCCGACTTTTCGGAAGAGGTGGCCCGGAGCCTGGATGACAGAGTGGTTCTATGTGAAGAATAACTTAACAGCGCAAGAAAATGTGAAGAGTATTATTATGCGCCCCATCTGGCAACGCTTCGGACTTCGAAGGCCGAAGGTTGAAATGGACGAAGCAGCCGAGGAGTGCCAAAGAGCCTTCGGCGTAGTCTGCTCCTTCATTGGAACAAGGGACTTGGTCCAAGAGCACATTGCCTTCAGGGTATGGCCACTTGCAGAAAAGTGGGAAATGCCGAAGGAAACCATTAAAGAGTCCGACGAAGGCGGACTAGTTAGACTAAAATATACATTCAAGTATGCAGATAAATTTGTTGAACCTGATGATGATTGGTTGAAAAGTATTGAGACATTGAGTGACGAGCTGCTTGGCACATATTCGAAGGCCGAGAACACTGCATTATCAGCAGCCTTCGGAGGCCGAAAAAAGAAAAGGCTCAACCGGGTATTCGACGCAGTCGGGTTTGTCTATCCCGACTACCACTATCCGGTACTGGGTCGCAAAAGGAAAAATACTTCTCCTGCGACAGAAGCTACCACGAGTGTCACTAGTGAGCCAGCGCCTCAAAGGAAAAAGATGAAGGTGCTTACCCATCGAACGTGCTTTATTGAGCCGGCCACAGTGCCAGAATTTATTGGTGAAGCTTCTTTGGCCTCTGAAGCTACGGAACCAGCTCCAGTGCCGAAGACAGAAGAAAAAGCTGAAGCGCCTTCAGCATTAGAAAGACCGAAGACTGAAGGGCCAAAAACATCAGAAATCTTAAGTCCTTCAGCAAACGTTGAATCAACAAAAAATCAAAAGGGCCCATTGGTGACCCCAAGAAGAAAAAGAATGGTGAACGTACTGGATGTCTTGGAGACAATTAAGTCTTCAAGCACAACCACAAAGGAGTCTGTTGAACTCGCTGAAGCATCTACGGAAGCTTCAAAACAACAAGCTGAAGCTGAAGCAGAAGTTGGGCCTTCAGAGCCCGCCAAAGAACAATCCGAGAAAATATCAGAACCAGCTTTAGTTGAAGAAATTGACACTGCCGCCCCCGAAGCTCCCTCCAGCATACGCGATTACATCGTGCGACATGCTTCGGGGAAGAAACTGTCTGAAGAAGAAATCTATGAAGCGAATCATTATGCTAGAGAGTTGAAATATCCGAAGGGGGCAGTAGTATTCAATGGGACAAACGAAGATGATTTCCTGTACTGCCTCCCAGACAATAAAGAATTATCCGTGTGCCGGGAAATGGGTAGAAGCATGGGTTTCCCAAAGCTCGAAGCTGGGTTATGCGCTATGACGAAGGAAGATCTCGCGGATAGTCTTGCATATAATAGCCTGAAGGTCTGGGAATTAGACTTTTGAAAAAATTTTACAATACGTAATTCATTCCTTTATTCTTATATAGACTCTCTCTTTTTTTTATAGGGTTTGATCCTGAGCAACGCATTGAGAGCACAAAAGAGTGCCGAAGATGAGAGTTATGAAATTGCATTCAACAATCTACGATCAGAAGTTATAAAGCTGAGGAACGAGGCTCTAGAAAAAGACAAAATTCTGGTTACTCTAGTAGACAAGATAAAAAAGGACGAAGCTGCTGCAAAGATTCAGGCCGAAGCTCAGAAACGCGAGATCAAAGATCTTCAGAAACAACTAGCCCGGGCGAAAGAAGAACGTGTGCTTGAGGAAACAAAACGAGAACTTAGTGATCATATGGTGAATAAGTTGGAGTTAAGGGTTAAGGAGCTTCGTGCCTCTCAAAGAAAATGCTATGTTAAATCTGTAGAGTGCGTCAAAAAGATAAAATCCAGCTTCGCCAGCGTTGGCACCTTTTCTAGTGAAGAAGACTTTACAAGAGGCAATCCCGAAGGTCCACTGGACTGGATTAGCCACGAAGCAGAAGCCTTCGAAGAAATCTTGGGCAGCCGTGGTGACATTGATGAAGACATCCACACTACTGATGCATCTATACCAATACAAGTACCAATTTCTGGTCCCATTACTCGCGCTCGTGCTCGTCAACTCAACCATCAGGTGATTACACTCTTGAGTTCATGTCCATCATATTTAGACCATGGAGACCCGTGCACTCTTGTTTTGCTTAGGAATCAGGGAGAAGACCGAAAGGGAAAAGGATTTGAACATGCTGGATTCGGACTGCAGAAGAACACCAACTTGTGACGGTCACCACGGTCAGATGCGGGCTCGGATTGGAATGTTCAAGCACAACGTGGAAAGCTTATCAAGTCTACTTTCATATGGATCCGGAATTATAGTCATATCTGTTCTGAGGCCGCCGTAATCATTGTTTTCTTACCGAAACATTTCCTGCCTTTTCTGCCCATGGTGCTGCGTCACCCTATTTTGGCCCAATGGGTCGTGTATCAAGTTAGGTCCATTAGGGACGCATCCTAGGGTTGCAGCACGACCCCAATACCCTTGTGGTCGTCCTCCCATGTTTATAAACCCCCTAGCCGCCACCAAGAACAGCGGGTTTTGTTTAGATCAAGTTTAGCTCTCGCTACTTGCTTGCAAGCGCGCGTGCTAGTTCAGCCGCCCGTCTTCTTGTCTTCGGAACCCCACCATATTGGAGTTTGACTTTGAAACCTACATTTGGATCTGGTAATTCAGTACTTGTTCTACTTGTTCTTGCTAGTTCTTCGATTGCTTGCAGGACGAGTGCCCTAGTGGCCAGGGTGTCACGCTCCACAAGATCGTGACAGCCATAGGAGGTGGTGTATCGGTTGCTAAGGCGCAGCGTCTTTGGAAGGCTGTAGTCGGGCCGTGAACGTCGTCTCCTCCCCCAATCGAGTTATTCCACACCCTCTCATCGAAAGATCGGGCAATCACCCAACGGGTGCACATCAGTTGGTAATCAGAGCAAGGTTTATCGGTGAGAGATTTACTTTTCTTCGCTGTTTTCTTATCTCCTATAGTCCAGAAAAAGCCAAAAAAATAGTAGATTAGTTTTACCGCAATCCTATAAACCATTGAGCATTTACTAGTACTACTTAGTTAGGGCTTGTTGAGTTTTTGGTTGCATCGGTTGTGTCGAGTTGCTGGTCTTAGTTTATTCCTTTAGAGTTTTGAGTTCTACCACGTTTTGGTCACCACGAGATCCACCATCACCAAAAACATCTCTGGTTCGTTTTTGCCACCACGGATACATATCATATCCGATTTGGAAGTTTAAATACAATCTGGAAAGCTTATCTTATCTTCTTTCCAACGGATCTGACCTTATCTCAAAATTCGTTCTGAGCGCTCCGCAATCATCGTAGAGATTTCTGGACTTTCTATATTAACAAGATTTGTTAAATCTGATTTAAAGGGGCTGTTAGCAATATCTTTATTGTTTGGGTTGTCATAGTGAAAAAAAGGGTTTAGGCCCCTGCAAAAAAAAAACAGAAGAAGAAGAAAAAAAAAGAATAGAAAAGAAAAAAAAAGGAAAAGAAGAAGAAGGGGGCTGAATCTCTAAATCTGTTGTTTCTCTTTGTGCTGTGCTAGTTGTTCTTTTTCAGTGACTACCTTTGTGCCTAGGCTCACGTCTCTAGCATGGTTTAGCCTAGGACCAGCACAGTACCACCGTTGAACGATTATTCAGCTTGCTTTTGTAACTAACGTGGTACTAGTGTATTCCTTGCTTCAGCCCACCTACAACTCTACATATTTCGACTACAGTTTGACAGGTCGTGTTGCTGCGGCACCGATACACTTATTCCACGGTTGCAGACTTGTTGGTTGCTGACCCCTCCTGTTGTGCAAGGTAAGAATTGGTAAGAGCTTGTGTGGCAGGTTGAGAGTGAGCGCCTTGCAGTAGCTACATCCTAATAGTTGTAGAGTTTTCATTCCTTCACGTTTTTTTTTCTTGTTGCCTCTGTTCGTCTAACCATGGCAGGATTGGAGGTTGATGATGCTTCTCGTAATATGCCACACTCTCCTCGCACCAAGGGTATCATACAACACTTTGTAAGGCTGGTGAAGACGCACACGGAAGGTCTTGATAATGACATGCAGGTGACGAATGAAAAGATGGGGCAATTGGAGGCCACACAGATCGACACAAACACCAAACTTGCAAATGTGGAAATGACAGTTGCTCATATTGACAAGAGCCTTGTCGCACTCTTGAGGCGGTTTGATGAGATGCATGCTAATATCAATGGTGGGCGTGATGAGGGCGCCGAAGGTAACTGGGATGACTATGTTGCTGATACTGAACAAGATGACCAAGAAGCACCTAATCGCCGGCGACTACGTACTAACCGTAGAGGTATGGGTGGTTTTCGCCGACATGAGGTACATGGTAATGATGATGCTTTTAGTAAGGTTAAATTTAAAATACCTCCTTTTGATGGTAAATATGACCCTGATGCTTACATTACTTGGGAGATTGCGGTTGATCAAAAGTTTGCATGCCATGAATTTCCTGAGAATGCGCGGGTTAGAGCTGCTACTAGTGAGTTTACTGATTTTGCTTCTGTTTGGTGGATAGAACATGGTAAGAAGAATCCTAATAACATGCCACAAACTTGGGATGCGTTGAAACGGGTCATGCGGGCTAGATTTGTTCCTTCTTATTATGCACGTGATATGTTACACAAGTTGCAACAATTGAGACAGGGTACTAAAAGTGTAGAAGAATATTATCAGGAATTACAAATGGGTATGCTGCGTTGTAACATAGAGGAGGGTGAGGAATCTGCTATGGCTAGATTTTTGGGCGGGTTAAATAGGGAAATTCAGGACATCCTTGCTTATAAAGATTATGCTAATGTAACCCGATTGTTTCATCTTGCTTGCAAAGCTGAAAGGGAAGTGCAGGGACGACGTGCTAGTGCAAGGTCTAATGTTTCTGCAGGAAAATCTACACCATGGCAACAGCGCACGACTACGTCCATGACCGGCCGTACACCAGCACCAACTCCCTCGCCAAGTCGACCAGCACCCCCGCCTTCCTCCAGCGACAAACCACGTGCATCTTCCACAAATTCAGCAACCAAATCTGCCCAGAAACCCGCAGGTAGTGCCTCTTCAGTAGCTTCCACAGGTAGAACAAGAGATGTTCTGTGTTATCGATGCAAGGGCTATGGACACGTGCAGCGTGATTGTCCTAATCAGCGTGTTTTGGTGGTAAAAGACGATGGTGGGTATTCCTCTGCTAGTGATTTAGATGAAGCTACACTTGCTTTGCTTGCGGCTGATGATGCAGGCACTAAGGAACCACCCGAAGAACAGATTGGTGCAGATGATGCAGAGCATTATGAGAGCCTCATTGTACAGCGTGTGCTTAGTGCACAAATGGAGAAGGCAGAGCAGAATCAGCGACATACATTGTTTCAAACAAAGTGTGTCATTAAGGAGCGTTCATGTCGTTTGATCATTGATGGAGGTAGCTGCAACAACTTGGCTAGCAGCAACATGGTGGAGAAGCTTGCACTTACGACCAAACCGCACCCGCATCCATATCACATTCAATGGCTTAACAATAGTGGTAAGGTCAAGGTAACCAAGCTGGTACGAATTAATTTTGCTATTGGTTCATATCGTGATGTTGTTGACTGTGATGTTGTGCCTATGGATGCTTGTAATATTCTGCTAGGTAGACCATGGCAATTTGATTCAGATTGTATGCATCATGGTAGATCAAATCAATATTCTCTCATACACCATGATAAGAAAATTATTTTGCTTCCCATGTCTCCTGAGGCTATTGTGCGTGATGATGTTGCTAAAGCTACCAAAGCTAAAACTGAGAACAACAAGAATATTAAAGTTGTTGGTAATAACAAAGATGGGATAAAATTGAAAGGACATTGCTTGCTTGCAACAAAAACTGATGTTAATGAATTATTTGCTTCCACTACTGTTGCCTACGCCTTGGTATGCAAGGATGCTTTGATTTCAATTCAAGATATGCAGCATTCTTTGCCTCCTGTTATTACTAACATTTTGCAGGAGTATTCTGATGTATTTCCAAGTGAGATACCAGAGGGGCTGCCACCTATACGAGGGATTGAGCACCAAATTGATCTTATTCCTGGTGCATCTTTGCCAAATCGTGCGCCATATAGGACAAATCCAGAGGAAACAAAAGAAATTCAACGACAAGTGCAAGAACTACTCGACAAAGGTTACGTGCGTGAGTCTCTTAGTCCGTGTGCTGTTCCGGTTATTTTAGTGCCTAAAAAAGATGGAACATGGCGTATGTGTGTTGATTGTAGGGCTATTAATAATATCACGATACGGTATCGACACCCTATTCCACGTTTAGATGATATGCTTGATGAATTGAGTGGTGCCATCGTCTTTTCTAAAGTTGATTTGCGTAGTGGGTACCACCAGATTCGTATGAAATTGGGAGATGAATGGAAAACTGCTTTCAAAACTAAGTTCGGATTGTATGAGTGGTTAGTCATGCCTTTTGGGTTAACTAATGCACCTAGCACTTTCATGAGATTAATGAACGAGGTTTTGCGTGCCTTCATTGGAAAATTTGTGGTAGTATACTTTGATGACATATTGATCTACAGCAAATCTATGGATGAACATGTTGATCACATGCGTGCTGTTTTTAATGCTTTACGAGATGCACGTTTATTTGGTAACCTTGAGAAGTGCACATTTTGCACCGATCGAGTTTCGTTTCTTGGTTATGTTGTGACTCCACAGGGAATTGAGGTTGATCAAGCCAAGGTAGAAGCGATACATGGATGGCCTATGCCAAAGACTATCACACAGGTGCGGAGTTTCCTAGGACTTGCTGGCTTCTATCGCCGTTTTGTGAAGGACTTTAGCACCATTGCTGCACCTTTGAATGAGCTTACGAAGAAGGGAGTGCATTTTAGTTGGGGCAAAGTACAAGAGCACGCTTTCAACGTGCTGAAAGATAAGTTGACACATGCACCTCTCCTCCAACTTCCTGATTTTAATAAGACTTTTGAGCTTGAATGTGATGCTAGTGGAATTGGATTGGGTGGTGTTTTGTTACAAGAAGGCAAACCTGTTGCATATTTTAGTGAAAAATTGAGTGGGTCTGTTCTAAATTATTCTACTTATGATAAGGAATTATATGCTCTTGTGCGAACATTAGAAACATGGCAGCATTATTTGTGGCCCAAAGAGTTTGTTATTCATTCTGATCATGAATCTTTGAAACATATTCGTAGTCAAGGAAAACTGAACCGTAGACATGCTAAGTGGGTTGAATTTATCGAATCGTTTCCTTATGTTATTAAGCACAAGAAAGGAAAAGAGAATATCATTGCTGACGCTTTGTCTAGGAGATATACTTTGCTGAATCAACTTGACTACAAAATCTTTGGATTAGAGACGATTAAAGACCAATATGTTCATGATGCTGATTTTAAAGATGTGTTGCTGCATTGTAAAGATGGGAAAGGATGGAACAAATATATCGTTAGTGATGGGTTTGTGTTTAGAGCTAACAAGCTATGCATTCCAGCTAGCTCCGTTCGTTTGTTGTTGTTACAGGAAGCACATGGAGGTGGCTTAATGGGACATTTTGGAGCAAAGAAAACGGAGGACATACTTGCTGGTCATTTCTTTTGGCCCAAGATGAGAAGAGATGTGGTGAGATTGGTTGCTCGTTGCACGACATGTCAAAAGGCGAAGTCACGGTTAAATCCACACGGTTTGTATTTGCCTCTACCCGTTCCTAGTGCTCCTTGGGAAGATATTTCTATGGATTTTGTGCTGGGATTGCCTAGGACTAGGAAGGGACGTGATAGTGTGTTTGTGGTTGTTGATAGATTTTCTAAGATGGCACATTTCATACCATGTCATAAAACTGACGATGCTACTCATATTGCTGATTTGTTCTTTCGTGAAATTGTTCGCTTGCATGGTGTGCCCAACACAATCGTTTCTGATCGTGATGCTAAATTTCTTAGTCATTTTTGGAGGACTTTGTGGGCAAAATTGGGGACTAAGCTTTTATTTTCTACTACATGTCATCCTCAAACTGATGGTCAAACTGAAGTTGTGAATAGAACTTTGTCTACTATGTTAAGGCCAGTTCTAAAAAAGAATATTAAGATGTGGGAGGACTGTTTGCCTCATGTTGAATTTGCTTATAATCGATCATTGCATTCTACTACAAAGATGTGCCCATTTCAGATTGTATATGGTTTGTTGCCTCGTGCTCCTATTGATTTAATGCCTTTGCCATCTTCTGAAAAACTAAATTTTGATGCTACTAGGCGTGCTGAATTGATGTTAAAACTGCATGAAACTACTAAAGAAAACATAGAGCGTATGAATGCTAGATATAAGTTTGCTAGTGATAAAGGTAGAAAGGAAATAAATTTTGAACCTGGAGATTTAGTTTGGTTGCATTTGAGAAAGGAAAGGTTTCCTGAATTACGAAAATCTAAATTGTTGCCTCGAGCCGATGGACCGTTTAAAGTGCTAGAGAAAATTAACGACAATGCATATAGGCTAGATCTGCCTGCAGACTTTGGGGTTAGCCCCACATTTAACATTGCAGATTTAAAGCCCTACTTGGGAGAGGAAGTTGAGCTTGAGTCGAGGACGACTCAAATGCAAGAAGGGGAGAATGATGAAGACATCCACACTACTGATGCATCTATACCAATACAAGTACCAATTTCTGGTCCCATTACTCGCGCTCGTGCTCGTCAACTCAACCATCAGGTGATTACACTCTTGAGTTCATGTCCATCATATTTAGACCATGGAGACCCGTGCACTCTTGTTTTGCTTAGGAATCAGGGAGAAGACCGAAAGGGAAAAGGATTTGAACATGCTGGATTCGGACTGCAGAAGAACACCAACTTGTGACGGTCACCACGGTCAGATGCGGGCTCGGATTGGAATGTTCAAGCACAACGTGGAAAGCTTATCAAGTCTACTTTCATATGGATCCGGAATTATAGTCATATCTGTTCTGAGGCCGCCGTAATCATTGTTTTCTTACCGAAACATTTCCTGCCTTTTCTGCCCATGGTGCTGCGTCACCCTATTTTGGCCCAATGGGTCGTGTATCAAGTTAGGTCCATTAGGGACGCATCCTAGGGTTGCAGCACGACCCCAATACCCTTGTGGTCGTCCTCCCATGTTTATAAACCCCCTAGCCGCCACCAAGAACAGCGGGTTTTGTTTAGATCAAGTTTAGCTCTCGCTACTTGCTTGCAAGCGCGCGTGCTAGTTCAGCCGCCCGTCTTCTTGTCTTCGGAACCCCACCATATTGGAGTTTGACTTTGAAACCTACATTTGGATCTGGTAATTCAGTACTTGTTCTACTTGTTCTTGCTAGTTCTTCGATTGCTTGCAGGACGAGTGCCCTAGTGGCCAGGGTGTCACGCTCCACAAGATCGTGACAGCCATAGGAGGTGGTGTATCGGTTGCTAAGGCGCAGCGTCTTTGGAAGGCTGTAGTCGGGCCGTGAACGTCGTCTCCTCCCCCAATCGAGTTATTCCACACCCTCTCATCGAAAGATCGGGCAATCACCCAACGGGTGCACATCAGACATCTGCGCTTTTTCAGGCGCCAGAGGAGTTGCCGCTATTTTGGAGAAGAAAGGTTGTGAACATATAAAATCCTTAGCTCAGACCGAAGCTGCCCTGTCCCCTGAAGACATCAAAGATCCCTCAACCGAAGCAAGCATGGTTGGCGGTAAATTCTTCACTGATATCTGGGACAATGGCGGCCGAGAAATGGCGCAAGAAATAATGCAAAGAAGCGAAAAAGGCATCCATGATGCTAGGAAAGTGGCAGAAGCTGCCGAAAAAAAGTACAGAGCCCGAAAAGCAATTAGGTATTAATTAGTCGTTCTTATTGTGTTGTAATTTTTATTTCAAACTTTGCTCACGGTTTGTAATAGTAATGAAGAAATGTTCTCTTCCCTCAGAAGCTGCTGGATCGACTGCCGACCCCCACACAAAAGGGGATGATGAAATTAAACAAATGGCCGAAGCTATCATGGACAAAGTTGTTGATCAACTTCTAAATGAAGCCGCCGAAGCAGTATTAAGAGAAGACTAGATGTTATTTAGAAAAAACATTTAAATTGTGAACTATGTAACATTTTGTACATTTGAATGTAATATACAAGTTTCTTTTCATTATTCAATTCTTTACGATGCATGAAACTCTACATACATACCTTTTTGAGCCTTCGGCGAAAAAACACCTTCCCTTCTTTTCATGCTTCGTGAAGAAGACATTCTCCGTTAAAATTATTCTGATGAAACACGTTCATACTTCATGAAAACATTCTCCGAAGCTATACAATTTCGATATTGCTCTGATGAAGCTTGTCCATGCTTCGTAAAAATATTCTCCGAAGCTGTAATCCGAAGATTATCATTGTATTCCCTCGTGACTGTACACAATTTTCCACTTTCTCAAAGCGTCCCTTCGAAGGTTGATACTGTGTCCCCTTCTTTTGCCAAATGCAACATGATGTATGATGCTTATGCTATGCAAAATGATGTGATGATGTTATGTTATGCAAATGACATTTGTTCCGAAGATACACACAAAATATATTCGTAAGCTCTGCATTCCCTTAGGAACGTCTTTGGAGCTTCTTCGCCTTTCACTTAGACAGTATAAGCTCTGCATTCCCTTAGGAACGTCTTTGGAGCTTCTTCGCCTTTTACTTAGGCGGTATCAGCGTTGACTTTTCGCTGTATGCTCTGCATTCCCTTAGGAACGTCTTTGGAGCAAAAAAACTTACACTGCGCTCCCTTTGGAACGGCTTTTTGTAACTTCGGCAACTTACTCTGCGCTCCTTAGAACGACTTTTTGTTGCTTCGAAGAATTTTTAATAATCCGAAGACCCTCCTTATTACCGCAAATTTTTAAGCTTCAGCAACTTAAGCCTGTAGAGAAGATAGGTTTTTCTGATAACCAACCATGAAACTATTATATGAAAACTGAAGTGTTCTTTATTACACCGAAAACAGAACTTAAACGGAAAATACTGCTATCAAAGTAGGATATTTGTCAATAAATGTGCTTCGACTCCGGCACAGTACTGTTGACTGTGCGGGCTTCGGATTGCTCTCTGAGATCCCTTTGGTGCGGAACATATTGGCTCCCTTCTGGCTGCTGGCCTTGTTGCAGCGGAGGTGGAGGCGGGGGCTGTTGCCATGAAGCTTGAGGTTGACTTGCCGAAGCTACGGAAACTGCAGGGTGGTTGCCCACGTACTCCGGGATGTAAGGCTGATGGTACGAAGCAGTATGCATGACCTGCTTCGGCTGTCCCTGTTGCGCTGCGGCTTCTGCTAGCTCCTTTTGCTTCTGGATGGTAACATGGCACATCCTGGTGGTATGGCCCTTGTTCTCACCGCAGAATAAGCAAAATGTCCTCCTTGGTTGATCTCCAAATCTCCCGCCGAAGCCCCTGGCGCCTCTGCCTCTTGGAGCTGGTGGCCGAAAGAAAGTTTGCTGCTGCCCCGAAGCCTGTGAGGAGCACTGCGGCCTGTTCTGCTGACTCCCCTTGTCATCATTTTGAGTGGAGTTGTGAATGGACCTGACATGCCTCGGATAGAATCTTCCTCCGAAGCCCATAGTCATCTCAGAAAATCTGAAGGCCTCCTCCCTTCTTTGGCGAAAGTCATTATCAGCACGAATGTACTCGTCCATCTTTTGGAGCAGCTTCTCCAGGGTCTGAGGAGGCTTCCTGGCAAAGTATTGGGCTGCAGGTCCAGGACGAAGCCCCTTGATCATGGCTTCGATGACAATTTCATTGGGCACCGTTGGAGCCTGCGCCCTCAAACGCAAGAACCTTCTGACATACGCCTGAAGGTATTCTTCATGGTCCTGAGTGCACTGGAACAAGGCTTGAGCAGTGACCGGCTTCGTCTGAAATCCTTGAAAGCTGGTTAACAACATATCCTTCAGCTTCTGCCATGAGGTGATCGTTCCTGGTCGAAGTGAGGAGTACCAGGTCTGAGCAACATTCCTGACGGCCATGACGAAAGACTTCGCCATGACTGCAGCATTGCCCCCATACGAAGACACTGTTGCTTCGTAGCTCATCAAGAACTGCTTCGGGTCTGAGTGGCCGTCGAACATGGGAAGCTGGGGTGGCTTATAGGATGGAGGCCAAGGTGTAGCCTGCAGCTCAGCGGACAGAGGAGAAGCATCATCGAAAACAAAATTTCCATGATGGAAATTGTCATACCAGTCATCTTCATTGACGAAGCCCTCCTGATGAAGGTCTTTCTGCTGAGGCCTTCTGTTTTGCTCATCATGGGTAAGATGGCGGACTTCCTCAGAGGCTTCGTCTATCTGCCGTTGCAACTCAGCTAGCCGGGCCATCTTCTCCTTCTTCCTTTGCACCTGTTGATGTAGCATCTCCATATCCCTGATTTCTTGGTCTAGCTCTTCCTCCTGAAGCGTCGGGCTAACGGCCTTTCTCTTCTGGCTTTGGGCCTCCCGAAGAGAGACGGTCTCCTGGTTGTGGTCCAGCGGTTGCAGTGCTGAAGCCCCAGTCGCTGAAGCTTTCTTCGGCGCCATAGCGAAGGTCTATAGCTTCCGAAGGTGTTCAAAAAAGCTCGAAGTGGAAGTGGAAGTGAGTTCACCGGAGGTGGGCGCCAATGTTGGGGACTTGTTCTCAAATGCTAAGAGTTAAGAACAAGGCAACATAAAAAGTGTTAAATGCTAAAGTCCTTCGTCCTTCGAAACATTATACCCCTTCGGGAAATAATGATTTTAGGACGAAGGTCATAAAAGACGTACCTTCGTAAATATAATAAGTAATGACGAAGGATTCATATAAAGCGTGAAATATAAACATCAACATAGAATCATTTCTATTTTATTAACATGGAGAAATAGAAATGATTTCAAATTACAAATGTACCTTCGGTCCTGAGAGAAGGTAAAAAGTACAGGCGTGACGCAAAAGCCAATGCCAAGTCAGCGTGAACAGTACGGGAGTACTGTTCATCTATTTATAGACGCGGGATGCAGCCCACGTAAAATTACATCCATGTCCATTACATTTGTTAATGACTTATGGAAATCTGTCAAGGCCCACGTAGTCTTTTCATCTCTAAGTCGGTTCCCCCCTCTGCCATCGCGCCGAAGCTTCCCTGCGCACAGCTTCGGCTGCGCTCGTCCTTCGTCTGGTTCAGGCTTCGTCCTGGCCGTGCTTCATATTCATAATTCTGAGTCCGAAGATACCTGTTCACATAATCCACTTGGAAAACATTGTCAAATCATGTTTTTGAGGACCTTCGGAGGACGAAGGCCCCCAACACTATGTAATATTTTGTACATTTGAATGTAATATACAAGTCTCTTTTCATTATTCAACTCTTTACGATGCATGAAATTCTACATACATACCATTTTTGAGCCTTCGGCGAAAAAACACCTTCCCTTCTTTTCATGCTTCGTGAAGAAGGCATTCTCCGTTAAAACTATTCTGATGAATCACGTCCACGCTTCGTGAAAACATTCTCCGAAGCTGTACATTTTCGATATTACTCTGATGAAGCTCATTCATGCTTCGTGGAAACATTCTCTGAAGCTGTATTCCGAAGATTATCATTGTATTCCCTCGTGACTTTACACAATTTTCACTTTCTCAAAGCGTCCTTTCGAAGGTTGATACTGTGTCCCCTTCTTTTGCCATATGCAACATGATGTATGATGCTTATGCTATGCAAAATGATGTGATGATGTTATGTTATGTAAATGACGTTTGTTCCGAAGATACACACAAAATATCTTTGTAAGCTCTGCATTCCCTTAGGAACGTCTTTGGAGCTTCTTCGCCTTTTACTTAGGCGGTATCAGCGTTGACTTTGCGCTGTAAGCTCTGCATTCCCTTAGGAACGTCTTTGGAGCTTCTTCGCCTTTTACTTAGGCGGTATCAGCGTTGACTTTTCGCTGTATGCTCTGCATTCCCTTAGGAACGTCTTTGGAGCAAAAAACTTACACTGCGCTCCCTTTGGAACGGCTTTTTGTAACTTCAGCAACTTACTCTGCGTTCCTTAGAACGACTTTTTGTTGCTTCGAAGGATTTTTAATAATTCGAAGGTCCTCCTTGTTACCGCAAATTTTTAAGCTTCAGCAACTTAAGCCTGTGGAGAAAATAGGTTTTCCTCATAACCAACCACGAAACTATTACATGAAAACTGAAATGTTCTTTATTACACAGAAAATAGAACTAAACGGAAAAGACTGCTATCAAAGTAGGATATTTGTCAATAAATGTGCTTCGACTCTGGCACAGTACTATTGACTGTGCGAGCTTCAGATTGCTCTCTGAGATCCCTTTGGTGCGGAACATATTGGCTCCCTTCCGGCTGTTGGCCTTGTTGCAGCGGAGGTGGAGGCGGGTGCTGTTGCCATGAAGCTTGAGGTTGACTCGCCGAAGCTACGGAAACTGCAGGGTGGTTGCCCACGTATTCCGGGATGTAAGGCTGATGGTACGAAGCAGTATGCATGACCTGCTTCGGCTGGCCCTGTTGCGCTGCAGCTTCTGCTAGCTCCTTTTGTTTCTGGATGGTAACATGGCACATCCTGGTGGTATGGCCCTTGTTTTCACCACAGAATAAGCAAAATACCCTCCTTGGTTGATCTCCAAATCTTCCGCCGAAGCCCCTGGCGCCTCTGCCTCTTGGAGCTGGTGGCCGGAAAAAAGTTTGCTGTTGCCCCGAAGCCTGTGAGGAGCACTGCGGTCTATTCTGCTGACCCCCCTTATCATCATTTTGAGTAGAGTTGTGGATGGACCTGACATGCCTCGGATAAAATCTTCCTCCGAAGCCCCTGGTCATTTCAGAAAATCTGAAAGCCTCCTCCCTTCTTTGGTGAAAATCATTGTCGGCACGAATGTACTCGTCCATCTTTTGGAGCAGCTTCTCCAGAGTCTGAGGAGGCTTCCTAGCAAAGTATTGAGCTGCAGGTCCAGGACGAAGCCCCTTGATCATGGCTTCGATGACAATTTCATTGGGCACCGTTGGTGCCTGCGCCCTCAAACGCAAGAACCTTCTGACATACGCCTGAAGGTATTCTTCATGATCCTGAGTGCACTGAAACAAGGCTTGAGCAGTGACCGGCTTCATCTGAAACCCTTGAAAGCTGGTTAACAACATGTCCTTCAGCTTTTGCCATGAAGTAATCGTTCCTGGTCGAAGGGAGGAATACCAGGTCTGAGCGACATTCCTAACAGCCATAACAAAAGACTTTGCCATGACTGCAGCGTTGCCACCATACGAAGACACTGTTGCTTCGTAGCTCATCAAAAACTGCTTCGGGTCTGAATGGCCATCGAACATGGGAAGCTGGGGTGGCTTGTAGGACGGAGGCCAGGGTGTAGCCTGCAGCTCAGCGGACAGGGGAGAAGCATCATCGAAAACAAAATTTCCATGATGGAAATTGTCATACCAGTCATCTTCGTTGAAGAAGCCCTCCTGATGAAGGTCTTTTTGCTGAGGCCTTCTGTTCTGCTCATCATGAGTAAGATGGCGAACTTCTTCAGAAGCTTCGTCTATCTGCCTTTGCAACTCAGCTAACCTGGCCATCTTCTCCTTCTTCCTCTGCACCTGTTGATGTAGCATCTCCATACCCCTGATCTCTTGGTCTAGCTCATCCTCCTGAAGCGTCGGGCTGACGGCCTTCCTTTTCTGGCTTCGGGCCTCCCGAAGAGAGACAGTCTCCTGGTTGGGGTCCAGCGGTTGCAGAGCTGCAGCCCCAGTCGCTGAAGCTTTCTTCGGTGCCATAGCGAGGGTCTATGGCTTCCGAAGGTATTCAAAAAACTCGAAGTGGAAGTGAGTTCACCGGAGGTGGGCGCAATGTTGGGGACTTGTTCTCAAATGCTTCGGATTAAGAACAAGGCAACATAAAAAGTGTTAAATGATAAGGTCCTTCGTCCCTCGAAACATTATTTCCCTTTAGGATATAATGTGTTCCGGACGAAGGTCACAAATAATATACCTTCGTAAGTGCGATAAGCTATGACGAAGGACTTATGAGCAACATTAAAAGTAATATAAACATTTAAACTTTATTATCATGTCATTTCTATTTTATTATCGTATAACAATAGAAATGACTTCAAATTACAAGTGTACCTTCCGATTGCAGGAAGACAAGAGTACAAGGATGACGCAAAAGCAAATGCCAAGTCAGCGTGAACAGTACGGGAGTACTGTTCATCTATTTGTAGATGTGGGACGCAGCCCATGTAAAATTACATCCATGTCCACTACATTTGCTAATGACTTATGGGAATCTGTCAAGGCCTAAGTAATCTTTTCATCTTTAAGTCGGTTCCCCTTTCTGCTGCCGCGACGAAGCTTTCCTGCGAACAGCTTCGGCTGTGCACCGTCCTTCGTACAGCTTGATAATCAGCACGTCCTCCATCTCAATCCCCCTTTCATCTGGCTTAGGCTTCGTCCTGACCGTACTCCATGTTCATAATTCTGAGTCCGAAGATACCTGTTCATATAATCCACTTGGAAAACATTGTCAAATCATGTTTTTGAGGACCTTCGGAGGACGAAGGCCCCCAACATCGAGCTTACGAAGGTTTCTTCCTTCATAACCTTCGTCCGGAATTCATTATATCCGAAGGGATATAATGTCTTGAAGAATGAAGGACTTTTATATTTAACACCTTTTATGTTGCCTTGTTCTTAACTCTTAGCATTTGAGAACAAGTCCCCAACAGGCACCTTCGTTATTACTTTAGTTTCTGGCCTTTCAGCCTTATCAACCTTCGTTTCAACTACCTTGACTGTAGGCACCTTCGTCATTATAGCTGGCTCTTCAGTCCTCTGCACGGGAGGAATAGTTTCTTTTGTTTTGGCAGAGAGGAGGTCCCTTCGCCAAATTCAGGTATCGCGGTTGGTTCGATGTATCACGGCCGGTGAGTTAGGACTTTCAACTTTTTTCCCTACGGCACAGATTCGTATGGGGTGGCTGAAGTAGCAGCTTTCCTCTTTTTCTCTTGTCCCCGCAGCGGGTAGCGGTAGTCGGGGTAAACGAAGCCAATAGCATCAAAAACTCTGTTCAATCTCTTCTTTCCCCGACCTCCGAAGGCTGCGGATAGTGCATTATCTTCTGCCTTGGAATATGCTCCAAGCAGTTCATCACTTATAGCTTCGATGCATTTCAGCCAGTCATCGTTTGGTTCATCGAATTTATCCCCATACCTGAATGTATACTTCAGCCGGACCAGTTCACATTCGCTAAACTTGGTGATGGTCTCCTTCGGCATTTCCTAGCTTTCTACAAGCGGCCATACTATGAATGCTATATGCTCTTGAATTAAATCTCTTGTACCAATGAAGAAGCAGACAATACCGAAGGCCTTCTGACACGCTTCAGCGACGTCATCAATTTCGACCTTCGGCTTTCGGAGGCCGAAACGGGACCATATGGGGCACATGATAACTTCCTTAATGTCTTCTCTCGTTGTCAAATCGTTCTTCACATAAAACCATTCTTTCATCCAATCCCCGGGCCATCTCTTCAGAAATGTTGGCACTGGGTGGCTTGCACTAGGATGGGCGATAAACCCATAACAACCGAATTTGTTGTGGTACTGTTCTTTACATATGGCCTTCGTCTCATACAGAAGTTCGTGCATGCTGCAGAAGCATTTCGCGCTTGGCTCTAAGCCTTGGCTCCTTACTGCCCAGAAAAAGACTCCCATCCTCAATATGGCTTCGGGGGTCAACTGATGAAGGAAGATTTGGTAGGTTTTCAGCACTTCAACTACAAACCTGCTTAGTGGGAACCGAAGCCCAGCTTTGAAGAAGCTTCGGTAAATCACAACTTTGTTTTCCTCGAGGGCAGGGACGTTGTTGTCTCCACTAGCTCTTACAATAGACATATCCCGAAAATATCTTCCTCTCATGTTCTCAAGGTGACTTTGTTTGATGGTCGATTTTTCGAAAATCGAATGACTTGGCCTCCAAGGCCGATCCTCAGAATCTTCACCCCCGCTTTCCGCATCATAACTATCACTGTCACCAGTATCTTCAGACAGGCCTTCCAGTATCTCCTTAGTAATCTTCTCTGTATTTGTTTTTGCCATTGACTCGATAAATCCAGCAATGTAAGGATTCACAACCTTCTTCTCCTCAAAAAGCTTCTCCTCTTCGGTTAGCTTCGTCTCATTAGCAACCTTTTTGTCTTGAGACATTTCTCCTTCAGAAATGACGAAAATGCATCTTTTTAACCGCAGCTCAGAAAGCTTGAAAAACTAGCAAGCGTTAGTGAGCAAGAGCTATGAAATTGAGAAAATAAAGCAAATGGCACAGACAGTATACCAAATGTGGCTGGTGTGAGTTCTTATTTATACGCTCAGCACGTCCCAAATTGGGGGGTCCTGTCCGTCATTGACTGTTGCTATTCTAGCAAAGGGAATGTGTTTTTTGGACCTTCGGCTTAAGGCCTTCGTCCATGTCGCAGTCTGAATTCGTTATCTTAACAAATTAATACCGCGAGGGGCTACTATTGGGGGCCTTCGTCTTCCGAAGGTCCTCAAAAACATGATTAACAATGTTTCCCCAAGTGTAATATACGTACAGGAACCTTCGGATATCAGGATGTAGCTATCCACAATATGAAAAGCATGGTTGGGATGAAGGTCGAACCAGTTCCGAAGCTATGCGCAAGAAAGCTTCGGCTCAATAGCAGAAAAGGAAACGACTTAAAGAGGAAAAGGCTATTTAGTCCTCGATAGATTGTCCTAATGTCAATAGTAAACATGAAGGGCATGAATGTAATTTTGCACAGGCTGCGCCCTGTGCCTATAAATAGATGAACAATACCCCCGTACTGTTCATGCTGACTGGTACTCGCTTGCGCGTTACGTTTGTACTTTTCACCTTCTATCAAGCCGAAGGTACATATGTAATTCAATATTGTCTCTATTTTTCCATGTTAATATAATAAGGATGAATTGATAATGTTATGTGATCGTTCATGTTGTCCCTTATATTTCATATACTTCTTTTATTAACATATGCTACGATGATGAAGGTATGTCCTTCATGACCTTCGTCTGAAGATCATTATATCCTAAGGATGATAATGCTTCGAAGGACGAAGGGCGTTAACATTTAATATTTTATGTTGCCTTGCTTTCAATTCGAAGCATTTGAGAACAAGTCTTCAACAATTAACATCACACCAACCATATAAACAAAATACACAGTAATAATCTACACATTAAAATAAAATCCTAGGAACAGGAATCATAATTTTTGGAGTTATAGATTTCAAGATATGAATTTCCAAAGGTTTTATGTGCTTAAAATAGGATTAAATGGGAAATTAATTTTCTTATTGTTTTCATGAAAAAACAGAGACTCTAAGTGATAGAGAACAATATTACAAAAATTTAGAAACTGGAATGGATTAATTTGGAGTTCATATGAATTTTCTATGAATTATACAATTCCTAGCATTTATTTTCATATTAAAAATCTATTTTCTAATTTCTTTATTCAATTTACAACAGGCTCTGGACTGGGCACATTAAACCAGGGAACTACAGGGGCCTTAGTGCAAGTTGCTTCAAGACTCAGAACACTATTTGTAGTACTGCGGGTTTATTTCTATTTTCTGCAAGGGCTTAATTGCTAGTTTGACCGGCCGAAGAGGTATGGAGACGGCTGGGCCGCTGGATCGTCGCCCGACAGTCCGGATTAAAAGAAATGCCCTATGGATCATCAAGCGCGGGGGATCGTCGGATTTATGATGGACGATCTGGATCTACCGAGGTGGATGCCACGCACTAACACATCGGGACCGCACACCCTGAAATCTACGGTTTTGATCCGATATCCTAGCGTCTAATCGTGGCCGTCCGAAGCTAGATGGGCGATCACGCCACAGCTCAGCTACACCTCGCTAATCGACGACGACGCAAGCACCCAGGCCCGGTGGTGCCCTCGCCAGAGTAGGGCATCCTCCCTATTTCCACCGTGATTTCGCAATTAACTTTCGCTACATTACCCTAAGATCGTGGTGAGTTGATGGGGTGGATACTTACCGACAATAAAGGTGCGAGGCGGTAGCGCTGCGGCAAGGCACGGCGGAAGGTCTAAGCTGGCTCCGGTGAGGAATTCCGGGCTCCCGGCTTGTCTATCTTAACTGGCACAAGACTCACGACCTTCCCCACGTCATCGCGGAGCCACCCTAGTCTGGATTGTAGGGTCGAATCGCCGGCGGGGCAGAATTTCCACACGGCGGCGCGCTGCGATTGAGGGAGCGAGGGGAGAAGTAATTGGGCGCAATCGGAGGGAGAGCACATCATGCCTGGCTTTTAATCATGCAGCCAAGCGCGTCCGAGCTAGGCGCAGAGAAGTCACGGTCGCGGTTGTAACAACCCCCGCCTCTGCACGCCCTTCTCGGCGAGTTCGTTCACGGGAAGAAGCACAGGGGCTCGGTCTTCGGTCCCTAACGTGAGGCCCCACACGACAGTGACGATGTCTGAGGGTGGAGCACTGCGCCGCGGGACCACATGCTAGTGGAATTCTCCACAACACACGCACCACATCGGCTGACCAGGGGACCCCACAGGTGAACGGCGGAAGCGGTTAGTTAAGCTGCACGGAAGGTCCTCCACTGGTGGGCCGAAATAGTGAAGTTGGCTCATCCGCTGCTTCCTTTTTTTATTTCCTTTTTCTTTCCTTTTATTCTTAATTTTTTTGAATCAAAATTTGAATTTGAATATAAGTTTCACCTTTAAGTCTATAAAAATTCACACTCTTGTGCTGTAATAATATATTATTTTTATTTACTTATTTTTATCCATATAATATGTATTTCCTTCTCTTCTCTAAATTCTAGAATTCTCTTTTAGATCTTAAATTCCATTTTGGACTTTAATATGTTTTTTTATATTGTTTTTATATTGTCACAAAAATGCACACAAAAATGGAAACCTCAGCATGATGCATGATTTAGTGGTGTCCTTCGTTAGTCATGTTCTTGTTTAGATGAGGTGTTCACATGAAATGATAAAATAGAGATAACAGCCATATATATATAAAGGACTATAATTTCTTCTTTTGGATTTTCTTACAAAGTAGGTATACAAATCCTACCCCCCTTAACAAAAATCTCGTCCTCGAGATTTAGGAGGAATGAGGGAAAAGATGGGGAAAAATCTATGTGAAGCTCTTCTTCTTTTTCCCATGTTGCTTCATCTTCTCCATGGTGACTCCATTGCACTTTGCACATCTTTATCACCTTATTCCTTGTAACTCGAGTCAATGTATCCAGAATCTTGACAGGATACTCCGTGTAAGTCAAATCACCTCGAACACTGAGCTCTTCCATTGGTAACTGTTCCTCAGGAACATGGAGACACTTCTTAAGTTGAGATACATGGAATACATTATGCACGTTAGATCGATTATCAGGTAGCTCGAGTTGATAGGCCATCTCTCCAACTCGCCTAAAAACTCTGAATGGTCCAATAAAGCGAGGGGACAATTTGTCCTTAACTTACATCTCCTCATTCCACAAAGTGGTGACACCTTGAGGTACACATGATCACCTTCCTCAAACTCAAGTGGTCTTCCTCTATTATCAGCGTAGCTCTTTTGTCTGGTCTGAGCTACCCTCAAATTCTGCCGAATTATACGGACTTGTTCTTCTATCTCTTGAATAAGTTCAGGTCCAAAGAACTGTCTTCCCCTAGTCTGATCCAATATAGAGGAGTCCTGCACTTCTTGCCATATAGAGTCTCGGACGGTGACTTCTTCAGACTGGCCTGGTAACTATTATTATATGAGAACTCAGCATAAGGTAGACTCTTGTCCCAACTACTACCATGCTGAAGTGCACAAGCTCTCAACATATCTTCCAACACTTAGTTAGTCCTTTCGGTCTGTCCATCAGTCTGAGGATGGTAGGGCCAACTAAAATTCAACTTCGTATCCATATTCTCATGAAAACTTTTCCAAATTCTGGAGGTAAACTATGATCCTCTATCCAAAACGATCTTCTTCGGTACACCGTGTAGAGACACATCCGAGCCATATATACTTTGCCAATTGAGATCCCTTATAAGTAGTCTTGACCAGAATGAAATGAGCCACTTTGGTCAGTCTATCCACAATAACCCATATAGAATCATATCCTTTCGAGGTGCGAGGCAATCCAGTAATGAAGTCCATACCAATCTCTTCTCACTTCCACTCGGGTATGTTTAGTGGATGCAGTAGTCCAGCTGGCCTCTGGTGTTCAGCCTTAACTCTTTGACACACACACACATCGCACATAGCCACATGTGCAGCCACATCTCTCTTCAATCCATACCACCAGTATTCCTGCTTCAAATCCTGTTACATCTTGGTACTCCCAGGATGAATAGAATAATCCAAGTCATGGTCCTCGTTTAAAATAGTCTCACGAAGGCTTTCAATATCAGGAACACATATCCTGTCCTTGAACCATACGGTGCCTTGCTCATCCTCTGTGAATTCTGGACCTCGACCTTCAGTGATTAGATCCTTAATCTCTTGTATTTTAGCATCACCAATTTGTCCTTTTCAGATTTCTTGCTCCAAAGTAGGTTCCACATCAATAATAACTCCTTCAGTGTGAGCAACTATCCCCAGGTTAAGTCTCCTGAAATCCTCAACAATCTCATCGGGTAGCTGGGCAACAACAGCTGAATGAACATGCTCCTTTCGACTCAAGGCATCTGCAACCAAATTCGCCTTGCCTGGGTGATAGTGAATTTCCAAATCATAATCCTTAATAAGCTCCAACCTATGACGTTGCCTCTGGTTGAGATCCTTCTGAGTGAATATATACTTCAAACTCTTATGATCCGTGTATACTTGACACTTGGTTCCCATGATATAATGTCTCCATATCTTAAGCGCATGCACAACGGCTGCCGGTTCTAAGTCATGAGTGGGGTAGTTCAATTCATGTTTCCGTAACTGACAAGACGCATAGGCAATCACATGTCCTTCTTGCATGAGCACACATCCCTAGCCTTGGCCGTAGGCATCACAATAAATGTCAAATCCTTGCTGTAGATCTGGCATAACCAACACTGGGGTGACATCAATCTCAACTTTAGTTGGTTAAAACTGTCTTGGTACCTCTCGTCCCACTTAAACTCTCTTCCCTTCTCCAGAAGTGAGGTCATAGGCTTATCAATCTTAGAAAATCCTTCAATAAATCTCCGATAATATCCTGCAACTCCCAAGAAACTCCGAATCTCCATAACTGTAGTGGGTATGCTCCACGCCACTATCTCCTTGACTTTAGCAGGATCCACTAATATCCCTCCATTAGAAATGATATGTCCAAGGAATGACACCTTGTCAATCCAGAACTCACATTTGCTATACTTGGCGTAGAGTTGATTATCTCGTCGCTTCTGTAGCACCAATCTCAGATATTCCTCATGATTACTATCACTCTTGGAATAAATAATAATATCGTCTATGAAGACCACGACGAATCTGTCCAGACCATGAACACCTTATCCTTCAGATCCATAAAATAGGCTAGTGATTTGGTTAGTCTAAAGGACATAACAGTGAACTCATATAAACCATATCAGGTCGAGAAATCCGTCTTGGGAATATCCGATGGCGTAATCTTCATTTGATGGTAACCCGATCGGGGATCAATCTTCGAGAATACCCTTGCACCTCTCATCTGATTAAATAAATCCTCAATGTGGGGTAATGGACACTTGTTCTTCACAGTGACATCGTTAAGGGACCTATAATCCACACACATCCCTTGCGATCCTTCTTTCTTCTGTACAAATAGAACCGACACTCTACAAGGTGAAGAATTCGAATGAATGTATCCAGCCTCTTGTAATTCCGTTAACTGCTTCTTCAGTCCCTTTAACTCTTCTACAGACATCGTGTATGGCCGTTTGAAAGTAGGGGTAGCCCAGGTAAGGGATCAATGACAAACTCAACTTCCCTATATGGTGGCATCCCTGGTAACTCTTCTGGGAAGACATCTGAAAAATCTCTAACCACACGGATGTTGACACCAACAAACTTCCCATCTACTAAGAATGTCGCTAGTCTGGTGGCGGTAGTTACTACAATTCCAACTTCAAATCTTTCTCCTTTGGAACTGGTGACTTTTATGGTTCCTTTAGCACAGTGTACATATTGATTTTGCCTTTCTTAATCATGACATACCAAGGATCACGTCTATATTGCGCTCTTCTAACAGTATAGGGGTAGCCCATCTGGGTTAGAAACACAGGGTAAGAAAGGAAGAATTGTAGACAAGGCGAGTAATTACGAGGAATGTTACTGCGGGGGATTTATTAGCTAAGTAGATTAGTGTGTCACCTACTAACGCTAATACATTACCTTGTGGTGGTACATGCTAAGATGCCCGTCTATACTATTTCAATCAATCAAAGAAGCAAATCAAGCATTTATCATCAGAACAATCAACCAATAATTTTTAATAGAGAAAATAATTTTAATTTCGTCTTAGGTTCCCTATCTCTGAAAAAGTTCATAGTTGTAGGATTCCATGGTGTGAAATCCATCTTGTCTTAAAGTAGAAAAGATAAGAATGGTCAGAATGGAACAGTAGAAGGTGAGACAGGATTAAGATAAGTATAGAAAGAATCAGAGTAAGGTAAGTATAGAATGAATCAGAATAAGATAAGTAGGTAAGGGTTTGTCCATTTCTATCTAGGTTTCGTCCTACAGTCAACATTTCCTCTGATACCACTTCTGTCACACCCGGGCTTTAAGGAACAAAGCCAGGTGCATCTCATACATGCGCCAAGAAGACAACATATATAATAATAGAGTGTATAGAGATAAATGTCACAATAAGATCAGAGTACTTATTACATAGTGGAAGACTTACAAAAATAAAAGATAAATATAACAGGATCTAAAATCCATCCTTGGCGCTAGAAAGTCAACTAGGAGACGCCACCTATATCAAATCGAACTCCTTGATGTGTGGCTCCACTTGAACCACCTGTTCTTCTCCTGTGGGGGTGTGAGACAGCAAGGGTGAGCTCACACATGATCATAGCTCAACAAGTTGTGGGGAACCAGTGGCATGAACTCACCAAAGGTGGGAGTTCATGTGATGTGTAAGGCTAATCAGCAACAGGGGTTAAACTGAGCATTGCTTTTAAGTAGTTGGTCAAAATTTTATTAGCAGTTACTAAATGTAAGTGAATACCAAACCATAATAAATAATAATAGAACAAAATTAATTAACAAATCTCATGCAATGCAAATGACAAATTGAGTTTAGGTTCCATATTTAATCATCAAAGGGTCCTGAGCTGCTCATGACCGCGAGCACGGCTAGTGCACCAGTTTTACACTCTGCAGAGGTTGTACCCTGTACCCACAAGTCGTGTATCCCATGTCGCCAGGGTTAGCTAGACCCTTAGACACTACCGAGGTGAATGGCTAGGGATCCACTACGAGGCCTTTACAAAGTTCCACTAGCTTCCGAAAACCCGCTGCAGTTTATGGGAAGAGCACTTGCAAGAATCCCCCGTCTGACCGACATCGCAGCAAAATCAGCCCGAGAACCTCCTTGCATGCAATCCCCTACTGCCCTTGCCCCTTTCAGGTAAGGTAGTCTTCCACTAGCTTTCCTAGTTAGTTGGCCAAGGGCGTCCCATTAATCCCTTGTGGTGGCATGTGTTTCTCAAGTTAAGCTCCATGTTCCAATTAACATTAATGATCTTGACATGAACATAAATAGAATAACAAAATAAATTGGAACATGGATATAATGAAATGTTATGCCAAAACCATGTAAAGCAATAGCAAAACTACCCAAGTGATTCAGGGATAACAAGGTAAAGAGATAAACAATCTAGGGTGACCTATCGGGTCCCATCAAAATTAAACCTATGCATGAATAAGTGATATTAAAGAACATTATTGGGTATAAAAGTGGTCAAGGGCACAACTTGCCTTCAATGAGCTCCTGCTCAGCTACTTCTATCTACTCGCCACGATACAAACAAGCACAGTATATAGAGAAAATTAACATCACACCAAACATATAAACAAAATACACAGTAATAATCTACACATTAAAATAAAATCCTAGGAACAGGAATCATAATTTTTGGAGTTATAGATTTCAAGATATGAATTTCCAAAGATTTTATGTGCTTAAAATAGGATTAAATGGGAAATTAATTTTATTACTGTTTTCATGACAAAACAGAGACTCTAAGTGATAGAGAATAATATTACAAAAATTTAGAAACTGGAATGGATTAATTTGGAGTTCATATGAATTTTCTATGAATTATACAATTCCTAGCATTTATTTTCATATTAAAAATCTATTTTCTAATTCCTTTATTCAATTTACAACAGGCTCTGGACTGGGCGCATTAAACCAGGGAACTACAGGGGCCTCTGTGCAAGTTGCTTCAAGACTCAGAACACTATTTGTAGTATTGCGGGTTGATTTCTATTTTCTGCAAGGGCTTAATTGCTAATTTGACCGGTCGAAGAGGTATGGAGATGGCTGGGCCCCTGGATCGTCGCCCGAACGTCTGGATTAAAAGAAATGCCCTATGGATCATCAAGCGTGGGGGATCGTCGGATTTATGATGGACGATCTAGATCTACCGAGGTGGATGCCACGCACTAACACATCGGGACCGCACACCCTAGAATCTACGGTTTAGATCCGATATCCCAGCGTCTAATCGTGGCCGTCGGAAGCTAGATGGGCGATCACGCCACAAGTCAGCTACACCTCGCTAATCGACGACGACGCAAGCACCCAAGCGTGGTGGCGCCCTCTCCGGAGTAGGGCATCCTCCCTATTTCCACCGCGATTTCGCAATTAACTTTCGCTACATTACCCTAAGATCGTGGTGAGTTGATGGGGTAGATACTTACCGACAGTTAAGGTGCGAGGCGGTAGCGCTGCGGCAAGGCGCGGCGGAAGGTCTAAGCCGGCTCCGGTGAGGAATTCCGGGCTCCCGGCTTGTCTATCTCAACCGCCACAAGACTCACAACCTTCCCCAAGTCGTCGCGGAGCCATCCAAGTCTGGATTGTAGGGTCGAATCGCCGGCGGGGCGGAATTTCCACACGGCGGCGCACTACGATTGAGGGGGCGAGGGGAGAAGTAATTGGGCGCAACCGGAGGGAGAGCACAGCATGCCTGGCTTTTAATCACGCAGCCGAGCGCATCCGAGCTAGGCGTAGAGAAGTCACGGTCGCGGTTGTAATAACCCCCGCCTCTGCACGCCCTTCTCGGCGATTTCGTTCGCGGGAAGAAGCACAGGGGCTCGATCTTCGGTCCTTGACGCGAGGCCCCACACGACACTGACGATGTCGGAGGGTGGAGCACTGCGCCACGGGCCCACATGCCAGTGGAATTCTCCACAGCACACGCGCCACAGCAGCTGACCAGGGGACCTCACAGGTCGACGCCGCCCACAGGTGAATGACGCAAGCGGTTAGTTGGGCTGCATGGAAGGTCCTCCACTGGTGGGCTGAAATAGTGAAGTTGGCCCATCAAGCTGCTTCCCTTTTTTTATTTCCTTTTTCTTTCCTTTTATTCTTAATTTTTTGAATCAAAATTTGAATTTGAATATAAGTTTCACCTTTAAGTCCATAAAAATTCACACTCTTGTGCTGTAATAATATATTATTTTTATTTACTTATTTTTATCCATATAATATGTATTTCCTTCTCTTCTCTGAATTCTAGAATTCTCTTTTAGATCTTAAATTCCAACTTTAATATGTTTTTATATTGTTTTTATATTATCACAAAAATGCACACAAAAATGGAAACCTCAGCATGATGCATGATTTAGTGGTGTCCTTCGTTAGTCATGTTCTTGTTTAGATGAGGTGTTCACATGAAATGATAAAATAGAGAATAACACCCATATACATATATATATATAAGGACTATAATTTCTTCTTTTGGATTTTCTTACAAAGTAGGTATTACAACAACCTTCGGCTCCATCTATTTTACGGATAGCCTTTGTATCCGTCCAACACCCTTCAGCCCTCCTGGCAGCTTCTTGACTCCCATGAATAGCAATAGGCACTTGTTCCGAAGGTATCTTCATGCATAAGTATGCTAGATGGAGTATTGCTTCGAAGGCATTAAGCGTCCCTCGACCAATGATTGCGTTATATGGGTACTCCATGTGTTGGGGACTTGTTCTCAAATGCTATGAGTTAAGAACAAGGCAACACAAATGTTAATGGTTAAAAGTCCTTCGTCCTTCGAAGTATTATTTCCCTTAGTATATAATGATCTTCAGGCGAAGGTCATGAAGGACATACCTTCATCATCGCAGTGTAAGTTAATGAAAGAAGAAGCACATGAAATATATGAGACAACATGAATAATCATATGACACTATTAATATATCTTCTTTATGTTAACATGAATAAACAGGAACAATATTGAATTACATTTGTACCATCGGCTTGACAGAAGGTAAAAGTCCAAGCGTGACGCACAAATGAATACAAGTCAGCATGAACGGTACGGGGGTACTGTTCATCTATTTATAGGCATAGGGATCAGCCTGTGTAAATTTACATTCATGCCCTTCATATTTACTATTGACTTATGGACAACCCAATGGGGACTAGATAGTCTTTTTCTCTTTAAGTCGGTTCCTTTTTCTGCCATTGCGCTGAAGCTCCCTTGCTCGTAGCTTCGGAGCAACATCAGCCTTCGTCTCGACCATGCTTTTCACATCATATATGGTTTTAACCCAAGTCCGAAGGTACCTGTTCACATGTTACACTTGGAAAGCATTGTTAAATCATGTTTTTGAGGACCTTCGGAAGACGAAGGCCCCCCAACATTAGCCCCTCGCAGTATTAATTTGTTAAGATAACAAATTTAGACTGCGACATGGACAAAGGCATTAAGTCGAAGGTCCAAAAAAACACCTTCCCTTTGCTAGAATAGCAACAATCAATGACAGACGGGGCCCTCCAATTTGCAGCGCACTGGGCGTATAAATAGGAACTCACACTAGCTGCATTTGATACTCTGTTTCTGCCATTTGCATTATTTTCTCAATCTTTTAGCTCTTGCTCACTAGCTCTGAGCTTCGGTTTAGAGAAAACGCGTTTTCACGATGTCTGGAGAAAAAATGTCCTAGGAAAAGA
Source organism: Zea luxurians (assembly GCA_029449295.1). Classification (NCBI taxonomy): domain Eukaryota; kingdom Viridiplantae; phylum Streptophyta; class Magnoliopsida; order Poales; family Poaceae; genus Zea; species Zea luxurians. The sequence goes on along the minus strand of JAOPSE010000005.1, from coordinate 584,873 downwards.
AGGTTGTTGCAAAGACGAAGCTGACTGAAGAGGCGAAGCTGTTTGAGGAGAAGAAGGCTGTAGATCCTTATGTTGCTGGATTTGTTGAGTCGATGGCAAAAACAAACACAGAGAAAATTACTAAAGAGATACTAGAAGGTTTATCAGAAGATACTGGTGATAGTGATAGCTATGATGTGGAAAGTGGGGATGAAGATTTTGAGGATCGGCCCTGGCGGCCATGTCATTCAATCTTCAGAAAATCGACCATCAAACAGAGTCATCTTGATAACATGAGAGGAAGGTACTTTCAGGACATATCTATCATGAGGGCTGGTGGAGACAACAACGTCCCTGCCCCTGAGGAAAACGAAGTTGTAATTTACCGAAGCTTCTTCAAGGCTGGACTTTGGTTCCCTTTGAGCAAGTTTGTAGTTGAAGTGTTGAAAATCTTCCAGATCTTCCTCCATCAGCTTACCCCTGAAGCTATAATAAGGATGGAGATTTTTGTTTGGGCAGTAAGGAGTCAAGGGCTAGAGCCAAGCGCGAAGTGCTTCTGCAGTATGCACGAACTTCTATATGAGACGAAGGCCATGGGTAAAGAACAATACCACAACAACTTTGGTTGTTATGGATTTTTCGCTCGTCCCAACGCGAGCCATCCGGTGCCAACATTTTGGAAGAGATGGCCCGGAGCTTGGATGGAAGAATGGTTTTGTGTGAAGAATGATTTAAAAGCAAGGGAAGATATTAAAGAAGTCATTATGAGCCCTATCTGGTCCCGCTTCGGCCTACGAAGGCCGAAGGTAGAAATTGATGAGACAGTCGAAGCGTGTTAGAGAGCCTTCAGCACTGTTTGTTCCTTTATTGGGACAAGAGATTTAATTCAAGAACATATAGCCTTCAGGGTATGGCCGCTTGTGGAAAGCTGGAAATGCCGAAGGAGACCATCACTGACTCTAGCGAAGGTGGCTTGGTCTGGCTGAAGTATACCTTCAGGTTTGGGGATAAGTTTGATGAACCAAATGATGACTGTCTGAAGTGCATTGAAGCTACTAGCGACGAGCTACTTGGGGCGTATTCCAAGACCGAAGACAATGCCTTGTCCGCAGCCTTCGGGGGTCGGAATACAAAAAGGTTGAACAAAGTATTTGATGCCATTGGCTTCGTCTATCCTGACTATTGGTAGCCACTGCGTGGGCAAGGGGTAAAAAGAAAGACTGCTGCTTCTGGAAAGGTTGCTGCTTCGGCCATCACAGCTGAGCCGAAGGGCAAGAAGATGAAGGTTCTGACTCACCGGTCGTGATACCTGAATTTGGTGAAGGGGCTTCTTCAGCTGCCGAGACAAAAGAAACTGTTCCGTTTGTGCAGAGCACTAAAGAGCCAGCTGTAATGCCGAAGTTACTTTTAGTCAAGCTAGTTGAGACGAAGGCTGATAAGGCTGAAAGGCCAAAAATTGGAGAAATAACCAAAATGCCAGAGATTTTGAGCCCTCCAACGGAGGCAACAGTACCGAAGGTACAAAAGGGTTCTGCCACAACTCCTAAGAGGAGAAGGATTCCGAATGTGCTAGATGTTGTGTTAGAAACAACAAAAACCTTGAGTCTTGCTCCTACAAGGAAAGTTGTCAAAGCTTCCAAGGCGCAACCCGAAGCTGATTCTAAGCAGGCAGAAATCGAAGCTGCAACAATTCAAGCGGAAACCAAAGCTGGGCCTTCAGTGCCCACCGAGATGGAGCATGTTGACCCTAAGGAAAAATCAACAGAGCGGATTGTAACTAAAAAAATCGAAGCTCCTAGTCCCAAAGCGTCGAACAAAAGTATTGACTACATTATTCGTCATGCTTCGGGAAAGGTACTATCCCAAGAAGAGATGTTAGAAGCGCAACACTATGCCCAAAAATTGAAATATCCGAAGGGGGCATTAGTGTTCAATGGCAATGGCGAAGAAGACTTTTTATACTATCTCCCGGATAACAAAGAAATATCCGTTTGCAGGGAGATAGGTAAAAGCATCGGATTCCCGAAGCTGGAAGACGGTCTTTCGATTTTATCGAAGGACGAACTTGCTGACAGCTTAGCATACAACAGCATAAAGGTATAAAAACTACTTATAAATTTGAAAATGAGGTATTTTATTTGTCATACTTATTCTTTCCTCCACTTGCAGGGCTTGATTTTTAGTAATGCCCTTAGGGCATAGAAAAATATAGAGGACGAAGGCTATACAATGGCACTAAACAACCTTCGTTCAGAAGTAATTTGTAATATCCCAAAAAAATATTGACCAAAAGTTGATCTTCGGTGCGTGGATGAGGGAAAGAGTTGTGGGCCATTAGATGCAAAGTCAGAAGACATCTGAGGCGTCGTTTCTTTCTCCCACAAAACCCTAGTGGTCGCCCCCTCCCTTTTTCCCTTTTCTTGGCCGCCAACCCCCCCCCCCTTTTCCCCACCCTTGGCCGCCCCTCCCCCTTCCCCTTGCAGCTGCCCTCCACTGCTTCCTCCTCCCTCTAGATCTCCCCCCTCCACGCAGCAAGGATCGAGATGAGGAGGAGCAAGATGGATTGAAGAGGAAGAGAGGATCAAGGAGATGTTCTACCCCCATCTCTTGTAGATTTTCTTGGGGAAACCCTAGGTAAGGATGGGATCCTTGTTCCTCCCTATAATTATGTGCTTTTAGAGGTTGTGGATCATGTGGATTGAAGGATTAGAGGTTGGATTAGATGTGGGGTTAGGTTTTGATCTCGAATTTAATTTCTGCAGAATGGCAGATTCAACAGTTTCTGTTAATGCCAGTTTTCCGTGGTCTTATATGCCTCAAAAAAATAAAAAGTCTATATATGAGTCGTAGATAATTTGTAGATCTTTCCGTGGCCGTGAAGAACACCTCAATCGGAAGTCAGAACAGAAAGTTATTGCTGTTTGATTATAACAGTTTTTTTGTCTCATAATTCTATGCAGAATCTGTTATCTTAAGAGTTAGGCAATTTTATCAACGGAATTAAAATGTGGGTTGGTAAAAGAAGTTGTAGATAATTTCATAAGCTTTCCAGATTGTTAAAGAGTGCATTCATATGATTTATAAAACTCTAGTTATGTTTGTTTTACTGTGGCTATTGCTGTTTGCCTGACAAAAATGAGCGGGTCTGTTCACTGGTGGGTTTAATCTAGTAAATTGCCGAATTGGCTCTTCCAACTATGGAGACTTTTGTAGAGGGATAAAAGTTCTTACTGTCAGCAGAATGTCATAATTTTTGGTTCAGTAGTTTGGGAGATATCGAATTTTGAAGTTAACTAGGCTGCTGTCTAAAACAGATTCAGTCAGTTATCTTGTCAGATGTTTTAGAACTTATTGATGGCAGAATTTAATTATCCATTGAATACCGAAGTTGTAGAGTGTTTTGTGTAGATACTCCTAGAGTATTTTTTGATATCACCACTGTTTTAATTTTAAAGATACAAAATTAACAAATAGTGTTGTTGTTGTATGGCATGTGGTTCAGGGTGGGAGTCTTTCCATTGGGTCTTGGTTTCAAGTGTAGGAGTGTTTTGTTGATCGTTGGCAAATGTTTGTGAAATATTTGTACTAAGTTTTATGCCCACTAGCAGGTGGCTACACTCCAGATTATGCCTAGTACATTTTTCTTCTTCGATGAAGGCAAGTGAATGTAGCGGTGGTTGCTTCCGTTCTGACCTGTTATTTCTATTGCCTACACTCTAATATTCAGAAGTATTGAATTATTTCATAATTGGACTCTATGGTGATGCTTTACTTGCTTGCATTATACTGATGCTCAATCATATATTGATGATGATTATGATTCGAGTATGACTCATGAGATTAATTCACACCCCTGAAGGTAAATGAAGTATTATTTGAGGTTGGTATTGTATCTGAAGGTAAATGAAGTATTATTTGAGGTTGGTATTGTATCTGAAGGTAAATGAAGTATTATTTGAGGTTGTATTGTATGTGAAGGAAGTGAAGTATATTGATAAATGCAGCATGCCATATACATTGCATGATTCACTTGCATATGAAGTTGGGTCATGACCTATGGTCCGACCGTACCGGTACAACTTAGCATCGTACGTTGCCCGAGGAGGGGTACGATGCGGCTTCATACCCTTAGAGGTATGAAGGCAGAGGACATATGCTGATGAAGACATCCACACTACTGATGCATCTATACCAATACAAGTACCAATTTCTGGTCCCATTACTCGCGCTCGTGCTCGTCAACTCAACCATCAGGTGATTACACTCTTGAGTTCATGTCCATCATATTTAGACCATGGAGACCCGTGCACTCTTGTTTTGCTTAGGAATCAGGGAGAAGACCGAAAGGGAAAAGGATTTGAACATGCTGGATTCGGACTGCAGAAGAACACCAACTTGTGACGGTCACCACGGTCAGATGCAGGCTCGGATTGGAATGTTCAAGCACAACATGGAAAGCTTATCAAGTCTACTTTCATATGGATCTGGAATTATAGTCATATCTGTTCTGAGGCCGCCGTAATCATTGTTTTCTTACCGAGACATTTCCTGCCTTTTCTGCCCATGGTGCTGCGTCACCCTATTTTGGCCCAATGGGTCGTGTATCAAGTTAGGTCCATTAGGGACGCATCCTAGGGTTGCAGCACGACCCCAATACCCTTGTGGTCGTCCTCCCATGTTTATAAACCCCCTAGCCGCCACCAAGAACAGCGGGTTTTGTTTAGATCAAGTTTAGCTCTCGCTACTTGCTTGCAAGCGCGCGTGCTAGTTCAGCCGCCCGTCTTCTTGTCTTCGGAACCCCACCATATTGGAGTTTGACTTTGAAACCTACATTTGGATCTGGTAATTCAGTACTTGTTCTACTTGTTCTTGCTAGTTCTTCGATTGCTTGCAGGACGAGTGCCCTAGTGGCCAGGGTGTCACGCTCCACAAGATCGTGACAGCCATAGGAGGTGGTGTATCGGTTGCTAAGGCGCAGCGTCTTTGGAAGGCTGTAGTCGGGCCGTGAACGTCGTCTCCTCCCCCAATCGAGTTATTCCACACCCTCTCATCGAAAGATCGGGCAATCACCCAACGGGTGCACATCAGTTGGTATCAGAGCAAGGTTTATCGGTGAGAGATTTACTTTTCTTCGCTGTTTTCTTATCTCCTATAGTCCAGAAAAAGCCAAAAAATAGTAGATTAGTTTTACCGCAATCCTATAAACCATTGAGCATTTACTAGTACTACTTAGTTAGGGCTTGTTGAGTTTTTGGTTGCATCGGTTGTGTCGAGTTGCTGGTCTTAGTTTATTCCTTTAGAGTTTTGAGTTCTACCACGTTTTGGTCACCACGAGATCCACCATCACCAAAAACATCTCTGGTTCGTTTTTGCCACCACGGATACATATCATATCCGATTTGGAAGTTTAAATACAATCTGGAAAGCTTATCTTATCTTCTTTCCAACGGATCTGACCTTATCTCAAAATTCGTTCTGAGCGCTCCTGCAATTATCGTAGAGATTTCTGGACTTTCTATATTAACAAGATTTGTTAAATCTGATTTAAAGGGGCTGTTAGCAATATCTTTATTGTTTGGGTTGTCATAGTGAAAAAAAGGGTTTAGGCCCCTGCAAAAAAAACAGAAGAAGAAGAAAAAAAAAGAATAGAAAAGAAAAAAAAGGGAAAAGAAGAAGAAGGGGGCTGAATCTCTAAATCTGTTGTTTCTCTTTGTGCTGTGCTAGTTGTTCTTTTTCAGTGACTACCTTTGTGCCTAGGCTCACGTCTCTAGCATGGTTTAGCCTAGGACCAGCACAGTACCACCGTTGAACGATTATTCAGCTTGCTTTTGTAACTAACGTGGTACTAGTGTATTCCTTGCTTCAGCCCACCTACAACTCTACATATTTCGACTACAGTTTGACAGGTCGTGTTGCTGCGGCACCGATACACTTATTCCACGGTTGCAGACTTGTTGGTTGCTGACCCCTCCTGTTGTGCAAGGTAAGAATTGGTAAGAGCTTGTGTGGCAGGTTGAGAGTGAGTGCCTTGCAGTAGCTACATCCTAATAGTTGTAGAGTTTTTATTCCTTCACATTTTCTTTCTTGTTGCCTCTGTTCGTCTAACCATGGCAGGATTGGAGGTTGATGATGCTTCTCGTAATATGCCACACTCTCCTCGCACCAAGGGTATCATACAACACTTTGTAAGGCTGGTGAAGACGCACACGGAAGGTCTTGATAATGACATGCAGGTGACGAATGAAAAGATGGGGCAATTGGAGGCCACACAGATCGACACAAACACCAAACTTGCAAATGTGGAAATGACAGTTGCTCATATTGACAAGAGCCTTGTCGCACTCTTGAGACGGTTTGATGAGATGCATGCTAATATCAATGGTGGGCGTGATGAGGGCGCCGAAGGTAACTGGGATGACTATGTTGCTGATACTGAACAAGATGACCAAGAAGCACCTAATCGCTGGCGACTACGTACTAACCGTAGAGGTATGGGTGGTTTTCGCCGACATGAGGTACATGGTAATGATGATGCTTTTAGTAAGGTTAAATTTAAAATACCTCCTTTTGATGGTAAATATGACCCTGATGCTTACATTACTTGGGAGATTGCGGTTGATCAAAAGTTTGCATGCCATGAATTTCCTGAGAATGCGCGGGTTAGAGCTGCTACTAGTGAGTTTACTGATTTTGCTTCTGTTCGGTGGATAGAACATGGTAAGAAGAATCCTAATAACATGCCACAAACTTGGGATGCGTTGAAACGGGTCATGCGGGCTAGATTTGTTCCTTCTTATTATGCACGTGATATGTTACACAAGTTGCAACAATTGAGACAGGGTACTAAAAGTGTAGAAGAATATTATCAGGAATTACAAATGGGTATGCTGCGTTGTAACATAGAGGAGGGTGAGGAATCTGCTATGGCTAGATTTTTGGGCGGGTTAAATAGGGAAATTCAGGACATCCTTGCTTATAAAGATTATGCTAATGTAACCCGATTGTTTCATCTTGCTTGCAAAGCTGAAAGGGAAGTGCAGGGACGACGTGCTAGTGCAAGGTCTAATGTTTCTGCAGGAAAATCTACACCATGGCAACAGCGCACGACTACGTCCATGACCGGCCGTACACCAGCACCAACTTCCTCGCCAAGTCGACCAGCACCCCCGCCTTCCTCCAGCGACAAACCACGTGCATCTTCCACAAATTCAGCAACCAAATCTGCCCAGAAACCCGCAGGTAGTGCCTCTTCAGTAGCTTCCACAGGTAGAACAAGAGATGTTATGTGTTATCGATGCAAGGGCTATGGACACGTGCAGCGTGATTGTCCTAATCAGCGTGTTTTGGTGGTAAAAGACGATGGTGGGTATTCCTCTGCTAGTGATTTGGATGAAGCTACACTTGCTTTGCTTGCGGCTGATGATGCAGGCACTAAGGAACCACCCGAAGAACAGATTGGTGCAGATGATGCAGAGCATTATGAGAGCCTCATTGTACAGCGTGTGCTTAGTGCACAAATGGAGAAGGCAGAGCAGAATCAGCGACATACGTTGTTTCAAACAAAGTGTGTCATTAAGGAGCGTTCATGTCGTTTGATCATTGATGGAGGTAGCTGCAACAACTTGGCTAGCAGCGACATGGTGGAGAAGCTTGCACTTACGACCAAACCGCACCCGCATCCATATCACATTCAATGGCTCAACAATAGTGGTAAGGTCAAGGTAACCAAGCTGGTACGAATTAATTTTGCTATTGGTTCATATCGTGATGTTGTTGACTGTGATGTTGTGCCTATGGATGCTTGTAATATTCTGCTAGGTAGACCATGGCAATTTGATTCAGATTGTATGCATCATGGTAGATCAAATCAATATTCTCTCATACACCATGATAAGAAAATTATTTTGCTTCCCATGTCCCCTGAGGCTATTGTGCGTGATGATGTTGCTAAAGCTACCAAAGCTAAAACTGAGAACAACAAGAATATTAAAGTTGTTGGTAATAATAAAGATGGGATAAAATTGAAAGGACATTGCTTGCTTGCAACAAAAACTGATGTTAATGAATTATTTGCTTCCACTACTGTTGCCTACGCCTTGGTATGCAAGGATGCTTTGATTTCAATTCAAGATATGCAGCATTCTTTGCCTCCTGTTATTACTAACATTTTGCAGGAGTATTCTGATGTATTTCCAAGTGAGATACCAGAGGGGCTGCCACCTATACGAGGGATTGAGCACCAAATTGATCTTATTCCTGGTGCATCTTTGCCGAATCGTGCGCCATATAGGACAAATCCAGAGGAAACAAAAGAAATTCAGCGACAAGTGCAAGAACTACTCGACAAAGGTTACGTGCGTGAGTCTCTTAGTCCGTGTGCTGTTCCGGTTATTTTAGTGCCTAAAAAAGATGGAACATGGCGTATGTGTGTTGATTGTAGGGCTATTAATAATATCACGATACGTTATCGACACCCTATTCCACGTTTAGATGATATGCTTGATGAATTGAGTGGTGCCATTGTCTTTTCTAAAGTTGATTTGCGTAGTGGGTACCACCAGATTCGTATGAAATTGGGAGATGAATGGAAAACTGCTTTCAAAACTAAGTTCGGATTGTATGAGTGGTTAGTCATGCCTTTTGGGTTAACTAATGCACCTAGCACTTTCATGAGATTAATGAACGAGGTTTTGCGTGCCTTCATTGGAAAATTTGTGGTAGTATACTTTGATGACATATTGATCTACAACACATCTATGGATGAACATGTTGATCACATGCGTGCTGTTTTTAATGCTTTACGAGATGCACGTTTATTTGGTAACCTTGAGAAGTGCACATTTTGCACCGATCGAGTTTCGTTTCTTGGTTATGTTGTGACTCCACAGGGAATTGAGGTTGATCAAGCCAAGGTAGAAGCGATACTTGGATGGCCTATGCCAAAGACTATCACACAGGTGCGGAGTTTCCTAGGACTTGCTGGCTTCTATCGCCGTTTTGTGAAGGACTTTAGCACCATTGCTGCACCTTTGAATGAGCTTACGAAGAAGGGAGTGCATTTTAGTTGGGGCAAAGTACAAGAGCACGCTTTCAACGTGCTGAAAGATAAGTTGACACATGCACCTCTCCTCCAACTTCCTGATTTTAATAAGACTTTTGAGCTTGAATGTGATGCTAGTGGAATTGGATTGGGTGGTGTTTTGTTACAAGAAGGCAAACCTGTTGCATATTTTAGTGAAAAATTGAGTGGGTCTGTTCTAAATTATTCTACTTATGATAAGGAATTATATGCTCTTGTGCGAACATTAGAAACATGGCAGCATTATTTGTGGCCCAAAGAGTTTGTTATTCATTCTGATCATGAATCTTTGAAACATATTCGTAGTCAAGGAAAACTGAACCGTAGACATGCTAAGTGGGTTGAATTTATCGAATCGTTTCCTTATGTTATTAAGCACAAGAAAGGAAAAGAGAATATCATTGCTGACGCTTTGTCTAGGAGATATACTTTGTTGAATCAACTTGACTACAAAATCTTTGGATTAGAGACGATTAAAGACCAATATGTTCATGATGCTGATTTTAAAGATGTGTTGCTGCATTGTAAAGATGGGAAAGGATGGAACAAATATATCGTTAGTGATGGGTTTGTGTTTAGAGCTAACAAGCTATGCATTCCAGCTAGCTCCGTTCGTTTGTTGTTGTTACAGGAAGCACATGGAGGTGGCTTAATGGGACATTTTGGAGCAAAGAAAACGGAGGACATACTTGCTGGTCATTTCTTTTGGCCCAAGATGAGAAGAGATGTGGTGAGATTGGTTGCTCGTTGCACGACATGCCAAAAGGCGAAGTCACGGTTAAATCCACACGGTTTGTATTTGCCTCTACCCGTTCCTAGTGCTCCTTGGGAAGATATTTCTATGGATTTTGTGCTGGGATTGCCTAGGACTAGGAAGGGACGTGATAGTGTGTTTGTGGTTGTTGATAGATTTTCTAAGATGGCACATTTCATACCATGTCATAAAACTGACGATGCTACTCATATTGCTGATTTGTTCTTTCGTGAAATTGTTCGCTTGCATGGTGTGCCCAACACAATCGTTTCTGATCGTGATGCTAAATTTCTTAGTCATTTTTGGAGGACTTTGTGGGCAAAATTGGGGACTAAGCTTTTATTTTCTACTACATGTCATCCTCAAACTGATGGTCAAACTGAAGTTGTGAATAGAACTTTGTCTACTATGTTAAGGGCAGTTCTAAAGAAGAATATTAAGATGTGGGAGGACTGTTTGCCTCATGTTGAATTTGCTTATAATCGATCATTGCATTCTACTACAAAGATGTGCCCATTTCAGATTGTATATGGTTTGTTGCCTCGTGCTCCTATTGATTTAATGCCTTTGCCATCTTCTGAAAAACTAAATTTTGATGCTACTAGGCGTGCTGAATTGATGTTAAAACTGCATGAAACTACTAAAGAAAACATAGAGCGTATGAATGCTAGATATAAGTTTGCTAGTGATAAAGGTAGAAAGGAAATAAATTTTGAACCTGGAGATTTAGTTTGGTTGCATTTGAGAAAGGAAAGGTTTCCTGAATTACGAAAATCTAAACTGTTGCCTCGAGCCGATGGACCATTTAAAGTGCTAGAGAAAATTAACGACAATGCATATAGGCTAGATCTGCCTGCAGACTTTGGGGTTAGCCCCACATTTAACATTGCAGATTTAAAGCCCTACTTGGGAGAGGAAGTTGAGCTTGAGTCGAGGACGACTCAAATGCAAGAAGGGGAGAATGATGAAGACATCCACACTACTGATGCATCTATACCAATACAAGTACCAATTTCTGGTCCCATTACTCGCGCTCGTGCTCGTCAACTCAACCATCAGGTGATTACACTCTTGAGTTCATGTCCATCATATTTAGACCATGGAGACCCGTGCACTCTTGTTTTGCTTAGGAATCAGGGAGAAGACCGAAAGGGAAAAGGATTTGAACATGCTGGATTCGGACTGCAGAAGAACACCAACTTGTGACGGTCACCACGGTCAGATGCGGGCTCGGATTGGAATGTTCAAGCACAACATGGAAAGCTTATCAAGTCTACTTTCATATGGATCCGGAATTATAGTCATATCTGTTCTGAGGCCGCTGTAATCATTGTTTTCTTACCGAGACATTTCCTGCCTTTTCTGCCCATGGTGCTGCGTCACCCTATTTTGGCCCAATGGGTCGTGTATCAAGTTAGGTCCATTAGGGACGCATCCTAGGGTTGCAGCACGACCCCAATACCCTTGTGGTCGTCCTCCCATGTTTATAAACCCCCTAGCCGCCACCAAGAACAGCGGGTTTTGTTTAGATCAAGTTTAGCTCTCGCTACTTGCTTGCAAGCGCGCGTGCTAGTTCAGCCGCCCGTCTTCTTGTCTTCGGAACCCCACCATATTGGAGTTTGACTTTGAAACCTACATTTGGATCTGGTAATTCAGTACTTGTTCTACTTGTTCTTGCTAGTTCTTCGATTGCTTGCAGGACGAGTGCCCTAGTGGCCAGGGTGTCACGCTCCACAAGATCGTGACAGCCATAGGAGGTGGTGTATCGGTTGCTAAGGCGCAGCGTCTTTGGAAGGCTGTAGTCGGGCCGTGAACGTCGTCTCCTCCCCCAATCGAGTTATTCCACACCCTCTCATCGAAAGATCGGGCAATCACCCAACGGGTGCACATCATATGCATTGCATTCATATGCATTCATTGAAGTGATATTTGCAGATGATGTGGTTTTATACCCTCAGAGGTATGAAGACAGAGTATGTTGGGGTCATGCTTCGTTGCGCCGAAGGTCCTACACGAAGAAGCAGCTTCGGCTGAAGTTGTCCCCAGGAGATGGCCGAAGGTTCCTTTTCATGGAGCTTCGGCGTTACAAACCGACATAGAGATAGAATGACCTTTTTATCCATAGAGGTCTGAGTCAATGTTGTAAACTTTTGTAAGGGGCATAATTGTAATTTGTCACAGGCTGTGACCTGTGTCTATAAATAGATGAACAGTACCTCTGTACTGTTCACGCGAACCTGACATTTGCTTTCGCATCACACCTGTACTTTCGCTTTCCTCAGGACTGAAGGTACATTTGTAATTTGAAATTATTTGTATTCGTTCATGATGGTAAAAGTGGAGATGATTCTGTGATAATGTTTAAATGTTTATTTCATACCTCATGATTTGTATGAATACTTCGTCCCTTGTTATGATGTTTACGAAGGTATGTCCTTCGTAACCTTCGTCCGAAATTCTTTATATCCTGAAGGGATATAATGTTTTGGAGGACGAAGGACTTCAACACTTAACATTTTCTATGTTGCCTTGTTCTTAATTCTTAGCATTTGAGAACAAGCCCCCAACAGAGTACCTACACTTTGCACTCCTATGCATACATTGAAGTGATATTTGCAGGTTTTGTTGACGTAGGGAAGTGTTATAGAACCTATTGTGGTTGTTCGAGGAAATGAGATGGTATTGGTTATATTGGGACTACTGAGTTCTATATCTACAAGTATTTCTGATCTTAATTGTGATTCTTTTAAAATGTTGATTAATTCAATTTGTGGTTTAAATATCTCGTCAAAACAATTCGCTTGCTGAGATGTTTCATCTCACTCTTGCATTACTCAATGCAGGTGCTTGTTGCTCATCCAGGGAAGTGGGAAGTAGCAGCACATCCACCTTCACTCTCATAAGAACGTTGTTTAGGCGCAGTCATGATTTAATTAGAAGCTTCTTGTCAAAGGATGTTTGTTTCTAACTAGTTGTGCGCACTGGTTAATTTAGTTCATGCTGTTATGGTTGTCTTCCCATTGCTAGCAGATTATTAATGTCGATTATGTTTTCTTATCATGATATCTATTTATACTTTGTTGCTTCCCCGTTTATGCAATTTTCAAAGGAGATGCTGTCGAAATTTTATATACGAATGTTAGAAGTGTAGTTTAGTAGCATTCTGGGGTGTTTGTGGATCCCGGGGTGTTACAGTTGGTATCAAAGCTTAGGCTTTAGATTCTTGGCAATTTGAAGATAAATTTGACACACTTGCACATATAGGAAGGGTATGGGTTCAAGTATCTTTGATATATATTAGTGACTTTGAAGTGCAGATGACAATAATTTCACCCCTCCCGATTCCTTTACGGTGATGTGGTAAGTTGTTTATGGCTTAATGCTTGATATAATTTATTTCTGAAAATTTGATATTGTTTTATTAATGCGTTTGATATCGCTGGTCATTTGTGAGATTGAAGTTGTTACTATGCTTGTGATATACAAGTATGCCTATGTTGTTTTCACCATGTTTTTCATGGTTGAGTTTTATTACAATAATATTGTTATATATGCTTGATTGAGGATGTTTCTAAGAGGAGTGTGAATTGTGTGTTTTGGGGTACAAGGTAATCATCAATTTGAATTTAAGTTGTTGAGTGGTTGGTGGATAGCTCCAACTATCTTTGCAAAGAATGATTGTTTATGTCGAGAAACCAGTTCTGAAAGAAATGAATTTTTGTTCTTTTATATGGATTTTGGGGGGGAAGTCTTTACATAGCCAGAATGGCTTACATATCTCTCTTCTGTCGTGTGTTTTAGTAGCCACAAAGCCTAGATGTGGTTTAAAATGGTTGCATGTTAGTCATGCTAATTGTAGAATAAAATCTTTGATTTTCTTGATCCATTGATTATGTATTAATACGTTGAGGATCTGATGGTTCTCTCCCCGATGCATGTTTGTGGAGCCATTGTTGGACCACTTATCTATTGGTTTGAATGAAGTCATTGCCTAGCCTAGAGTTGGTTGTGTGTGGTTAGTCACCTACTCCTAAATGATGTGGTTTTTACATCAGCTTGAGATGTTTGCTAATTGTGTGAAGGATTACGGGGTTAGTATTGACCCTTTAGGTCTGGTACTTTGAGTGCATCATATGATAGAATGAAATGTAAGTTTCTGAACTACAATAGATGAAGACCTATATTATGTGTAGGTTAACCTTACTAGTTGGATATTTTTCTTAGTTGAGATTCTGAATGAAGTATAGTGACATGGGTTAAGCAAGTATTGTGTTGTTGTTGGGCTGTCAGTGCTCTATGTAGAGTTTTTGGCATTTCTTCGATGAACTGTGCCGCGCAAGATTTTATTGGCTTCTTGTCGGCTTTATTGCTCCATTAGTTCTGTAGATTTTCTCCCTTTTGGTGGGGTCCAAAGTATGTTAGATTACATGATTATCTTTTCATTATGGCAAGAACAAGGTTTAGGAAGATTAGGAGTTTTGTTTCAATAGAACTACTTGTTTTGTGGTGCTGTGAGGTGAGGTGTTTGATCTTCTTATACATTCATCTAGTGTGGATGTTTCACCATTGACTTAAAATGAATTGTTGAAGTTGGTAAAGGTTGTGCTTAGTGCATATTACCCCTTCATAAAAGAGTGTCGTTTTAAGACATTGATGCTGATGTATGGCTGCATCCAAATTCGATGTTGTGAAATCGTAGTGTTGATTGCATCTATGACTTGATTTGAGCTTCATTACATGTTGGTTCATGCTTGATGTCAGGTTGTGTAGTTTTCTTAGACAATTAGTCCAAGGTAGAAGTTCTTGTGTTAATTAAGAACAATAATGGACCCATGTTTCGAATGGTGGTGCTATATGGGATACCTTGGGTGTTTTGCTTGGAGTGGTTGAATTCGAGGACGAATTCTTTTTAAGGGGGGTAGAGTGTAATATCCCAAAAAAATATTGACCAAAAGTTGATCTTCGGTGCGTGGATGAGGGAAAGAGTTGTGGGCCGTTGGATGCAAAGTCAGAAGACATCTGAGGCGTCGTTTCTTTCTCCCACAAAACCCTAGTGGTCGCCCCCTCCCTTTTTCCCTTTTCTTGGCCGCCAACCCCCCCTTTTCCCCACCCTTGGCCGCCCCTCCTCCTTCCCCTTGTAGCCGCCCTCCACTGCTTCCTCCTCCCTCTAGATCTCCCCCCCCACGCAGCAAGGATCGAGATGAGGAGGAGCAAGATGGATTGAAGAGGAAGAGAGGATCAAGGAGATGTTCTACCCCCATCTCTTGCAGATTTTCTTGGGGAAACCCTAGGTAAGGATGGGATCCTTGTTCCTCCCTATAATTATGTGCTTTTGGAGGTTGTGGATCATGTGGATTGAAGGATTAGAGGTTGGATTAGATGTGGGGTTAAGTTTTGATCTCGAATTTAATTTCTGCAGAATGGCAGATTCGACAGTTTCTGTTAATGCCAGTTTTCCATGGTCTTATAGGCCTCAAAAAAAAAGTCTATATATGAGTCGTAGATAATTTGTAGATCTTTCCGTGGTTGCGAAGAACACCTCAATCGGACATCAGAACAGAAAGTTATTGCTGTTTGATTATAGCAGTTTTTTTGTCTCATAATTCTGTGCAGAATCTGTTATCTTAAGAGTTAGGCAATTTTATCAACGGAATTAAAATGTGGGTTGGTAAAAGAAGTTGTAGATAATTTCATAAGCTTTCCAGATTGTTAAAGAGTACATTCATATGATTTATGAAACTCCAGTTATGTTTATTTTACTGTGGCTGTTGCTGTTTGCCTAACAAAAATGAGCGGGTCTGTTCACTGGTGGGTTTCATCTAGTAAATGGCCGAATTGGCTCTTCCAACTATGGAGACTTTTGTAGAGGGATAAAAGTTCTTACTGTCAGCAGAATGTCATAATTTTTGGTTCAGTAGTTTGGGAGATATCGAATTTTGAAGTTAACTAGGCTGCTGTCTAAAACAGATTCAGTCAGTTATCTTGTCAGATGTTTTAGAACTTATTGATGGCAGAATTTAATTATCCATTGAATACCGAAGTTGTAGAGTGTTTTGTGTAGATACTCCAAGAGTATTTTTTGATATCACCACTATTTTAATTTTAAAGATACAAAATTAACAAACAGTGTTGTTGTTGTATGGCATGTGGTTCAGGGTGGGAGTCTTTCCATTGGGTCTTGGTTTCAAGTGTAGGAGTGTTTTGTTGATCGTTGGCAAATGTTTGTGAAATATTTGTACTAAGTTTTATGCCCACTAGCAGGTGGCTACACTCCAGATCATGCCTAGTACATTTTTATTCTTCGATGAAGGCAAGTGAATGTAGCGGTGGTTGCTTCCGTTCTGACCTGTTATTTCTATTGCCTACACTCTAATATTCAGAAGTATTGGATTATTTCATAATTGGACTCTATGGTGATGCTTTACTTGCTTGCATTATACTGATGCTCAATCATATATTGATGATGATTATGATTCGAGTATGACTCATGAGATTAATTCACACCCCTGAAGGTAAATGAAGTATTATTTGAGGTTGGTATTGTATCTGAAGGTAAATTAAGTATTATTTGAGGTTGGTATTGTATCTGAAGGTAAATGAAGTATTATTTGAGGTTGTATTGTATGTGAAGGAAGTGAAGTATATTGATAAATGCAGCATGTCATATACATTGCATGATTCACTTGCATATGAAGTTGGGTCATGACCTATGGTCCGACCGTACCGGTACAACTTAGCATCGTACGTTGCCCGAGGAGGGGTACGATGCGGCTTCATACCCTTAGAGGTATGAAGGCAGAGGACATATGCATTGCATTCATATGCATTCATTGAAGTGATATTTGCAGATGATGTGGTTTTATACCCTCAGAGGTATGAAGACAGAGTACCTACACTTTGCACTCCTATGCATACATTGAAGTGATATTTGCAGGTTTTGTTGACGCAGGGAAGTGTTATAGAACCTATTGTGGTTGTTCGAGGAAATGAGATGGTATTGGTTATATTGGGACTACTGAGTTCTATATCTACAAGTATTTCTGATCTTAATTGTGATTCTTTTAAAATGTTGATTAATTCAATTTGTGGTTTAAATATCTCGTCAAAACAATTCGCTTGCTGAGATGTTTCATCTCACTCTTGCATTACTCAATGCATGTGCTTGTTGCTCATCCAGGGAAGTGGGAAGTAGTAGCACATCCACCTTCACTCTCATAAGAACGCTGCTTAGGCACAGTCATGATTTAATTAGAAGCTTCTTGTCAAAGGATGTTTGTTTCTAACTAGTTGTGCGCACTGGTTAATTTAGTTCATGCTGTTATGGTTGTCTTCCCATTGCTAGCAGATTATTAATGTCGATTATGTTTTCTTATCATGATATCTATTTATACTTTGTTGCTTCCCCGTTTATGCAATTTTCAAAGGAGATGCTGTCGAAATTTTATATACGAATGTTAGAAGTGTAGTTTAGTAGCATTCTGGGGTGTTTGTGGATCCCGGGGTGTTACATAATTGAACTGAGAAACGAAGGTCTTGAAAAAGACAAAATCTTATTCTCTCTGGTTAACAAAGTCAAAGAGGATGAAGCTAGCTTCAAAGCCCAGGCCGAAGCCCAAAATATTGAAATTGAAGACCTTCGGAGGCAACTGGCCGAAGCTAAAGAAAAATGCGCGCTCGCAGAAGCTAACCGAGAAATCAGCGAATATTGGAAAAATCATTTAGAGAAAAACGTTGAAGAGCTTCGCACATCCAAGGAAATATGCTATGAAAAATCCTTGGACTGTGTGAAGAAAATAAAAACCAGCTTCACCAACATGGGCGCCTACTCTACCGAAGAAAACTTCATACGAGGCGACCCCGAAGGCGTCATTGAATGGATAAGTGGGGAGGCCGAGAGCTTCGAAGAAATTTTGAGTGATGTCTGTGCATTTTCCAATGCACTGGAGATTTCAGCTATCTTGGAGAAGGCAAGATGTGATCATATCAAGACCATGGCCCAGGCCGAAGCTGCCTTCTCCACAGATGACACGAAGGATCCTTCAGCTGAAGCAACCTTGATGGGCAGAAAATTCTATAATGATGTCTGGGTGAATGGCGGCCGAGAGATGACTCATGAAACTATAAAGAAGAGTGAAAAAGACACCCATGATGCCCGGATAGAAGCGAGACAAGCTGAAGAAGCTGCAGAGCGCGAAAAACGTATAGGTAATATCCTTTGATATTCAGATTCGACATTTTGATTTTGTGGCTTCGGACTAATTAATTTTTCCCACTTCAGCTGAATTATCCCCTCCATCGGAACCGTTCGATCCCCTGGCCGATCCAGAGACAAAGGAAGCACTGGAGATCATTAATATGGCTGAATCTATTGTTGACGAAGTCGTCAATAAACTGCTAAATGAAGTTGCGGAGAAAATCCTGAAAGAAGACTAGGACTTATTGTAAAAACATTTTTAAATGGTCAATGTAAGGGACACTAGAATGGACATTGTGCTTTTATTGTAACGAAGCTATAATATTTGATGTGTGTAACTTTGGATCGAATATGTAAATTATTGTAATTTATTCCTTTACGATGCATGAAACTTACATACATACCGTTTTTGAGCCTTCGACGAAAAAACATCTTCCCTTCTTTTCATGCTTCGTAAAGAAAGAAGATCCGTGGTTCGTAAAAATAACGAAAAAACATCATGTTTTGTGTGCAGGCTGACGAAGCTGTAATTAGAAGCTTACTTCGTGTAACTTTGACAGTATTTTCCAAAAATCGGCTCTGTATTCCATTCTTGTGTCATTGATGCAATATGATGTATGATGTGATGCTATGCGAAATGATGTGATGATATGATGCAAAATGATAATGATGCCGAAGACACATACTCACACTCCCAAACTGGAACACGCAATCTCTTCATTCCCTTAGGAACGACTCGAATCTCTTTGCCGTTTATTTTTCGGCTTCACCGTTTATTTTTTGGTGTAAGTTATGCATCCCCTTAGGAACGTCTTTTGAACTTCTTTGCCTTCTATTTCGGTGGTATAAGTTCTGCATCCCCTTAGGAACGACTTTTGAACTTCTTCGCCTTATATTTCGGCGGTATTTGGCTCTGCATTCCCTTTGGAACGACTTTTGAGCAGAAAACTTACTCTGCGCTCCCTTAGGAACGACTTTTTTGTAGCTTCGGCAAAACTTACGCTGAGTTCCCTTAGGAACGACTTTTTGATAGCTTCGACAATTTTTAGCTCTGCATTCCCTTAAAAACGATTTTTGAGCTTCGGCGATTTTTGAGCTTCGTAAGTCTGTGAAGAAGATATATTCTATCTCGATAGAAACAAAATCATTACAAGAATTTAAAACTAGATTTACATTGCTTGTTCCTTATTAAAAAAACAAAATGATGTAGAACATAAAAGTATTTCAGAGGCAGGATATCGCTCAATAAATGTGCTTTGATTCCGGCACAGTACTGTTGAATGTACGAGCTTCAGATTCCTCCCTAAATTCACGTTGCTGTTGAGAGTGCTGTCGCCCTTCTGGCTGCTGGCTTTAGGAATATGTATGTTGCAGTGGTGGTGGCGGTGGAAGCTGAGGCCAAGAAGCCTGTGAATGGCTTGCCGAAGCAACAGAGGCTGCAGGGTGATTGCCTACATACTCTGGAATGTAGGGAGAGTGGCACGAAGCAGTGTGCAAGATCTGCTTCGGCTGGTTCTTCTGAGCTTCAGCTTTTGCGATCTCCTTTTGCTTCAGAATAGTGATTTGGCACATTCTTGTAGTATGGCCCTTATCCTCACCACAGAATAGACAACAAAGTTTCCTGGTGATCCCCATATCTTCCTCCGAAGCCCCTGGCGCCTCTGCCCCTTGGAGCTGGTGGTCTGAAGGAGCTTTGCTGCTGCCCCGAAGACTGTGAGGTGTATTGTGACCTCTAAAGCTGGCTTCCTTTGTCGTCATTCTGACTGGAGCTGTGGATTGATCTGACATGCCTAGGGTGGATTCTTCCTCCGAAGCCCCTGGTCATCTCAGAGAATCTGTAAGCTTCCTCCCTTCTTTGGCGAAAATTGTTGTCAGCCTGGATGTACTCATCCATCTTCTAAATTAGCTTCTCCAGAGTTTGTGGGGGCTTCCTGGCGAAGTATTGGGCCGTAGGTCCTGGCCGAGGACCCTTAATCATGGCCTCAATGACAATTTCATTGGGCACTGTGGGCGCTTGTGCCCTCAGTCGCAAGAACCTTCGGACATACGCCTGAAGGTATTCCTCATGGTCTTGCGTGCACTGGAATAGGGCCTGCGCTGTGACTGGCTTCATCTGAAAGCCTTGGAAACTGGTAACCAGCATGTCCTTGAGCTTCTACCACGACGTGATTGTCCCTGGCCAAAGAGAAGAATACCATGTCTGGGTACGTTCTGGACTTCCATGACGAAGGACTTTGCCATGACAGCTACATTGCCTCTGTATGAGGATATTGTTGCCTCATAGCTCATCAAAAATTGCTTTGGGTTCGAGTGCCCATCATACATGGGTAGCTGGGGTGGCTTGTAGGATTGTGGCCATGGGATAGCCTGCAATTTTGTTGCCAAGGGAGAAGCATCATCAAAAGTAAAGGTATCCTGATTAAAATCATCATACCATCCATCTTCGTTGAATAAGCCCTCTTGATGAAGCTCCTTGTGTTGGGGCCTTCGGTCTTGGTCATCCTGAGCAACCTGACGCACTTCCTCAGTAGCTTCATCGATCTTCCTTTGAAGATCGGCCAGCCGAGCCATCTTCTCCTTTTTTCCTTTGCACTTGTTGATGGATGATTTCCATGTCTCTGATCTCTTGGTCCAACTCCTCCTCCTAGAATGTTGGACTGGTGGCCTTTCTCTTCTAGCTTCGAGCCTCTCGGAGAGAGAGATTCTCCTGATTTGTGTCCAGTGGATGCAATGCAGCAGCCCCTGGCGCTGTTATCTTCTTCGGCGGCATAACGAAGGTCAGTGCTTTGCCGAAGGTTGTGGAAGTAGGTACACCGGAGGTGGGCGCCAATGTTGGGGACTTGTTCTCAAATGCTATGAATTAAGAACAAGGCAACACAAATGTTAATGGTTAAAAGTCCTTCGTCCTTCGAAGTATTATTTCCCTTAGGATATAATGATCTTCAGACGAA
This sequence comes from Zea luxurians, assembly GCA_029449295.1. Lineage (NCBI taxonomy): Eukaryota > Viridiplantae > Streptophyta > Magnoliopsida > Poales > Poaceae > Zea > Zea luxurians. Next base: position 563,916 of record JAOPSE010000005.1, on the reverse strand, counting down.
GATCATGAAGGACATACCTTCATCATCACAGTGTAAGTTAATGAAAGAAGAACCATATGAAATATAAGAGACAACATGAATAATCATATGACACTATTAATATATCTTCTTTATGTTAACATGAATAAACAGGAACAATATTGAATTACATTTGTACCTTCGGCTTGACAGAAGGTAAAAGTCCAAGCGTTACGCACAAATGAATACAAGTCAGCGTGAACAGTACGGGGGTACTGTTCATCTATTTATAGGCACAGGGCGTAGCCTGTGTAAATTTACATTCATGCCCTTCATATTTACTATTGACTTATGGACAACCCAATGGGGGCTAGATAGCATTTTCCTCTTTAAGTCGGTTCCTTTTTCCACCATTGCGCCGAAGCTCCCTTGCGCGTAGCTTCAGAGCAACATCAGCCTTCGTCTCGACCATATTTTTCACATCGTATATGGTTTTAACCCGAGTCCGAAGGTACCAGTTCACATGTTACACTTGGAAAACATTGTTAAATCATGTTTTTGAGGACCTTCAGAAGACGAAGGCCCCCCAACACCATGTCAACAATGTCAAAGACAACTTGTTCAGTTCTTGTGTTGTGGATGTAACCGAAGGTAACTGACATTGTTATTTTGCCAAGTGCCACAATCTGTCTTCCTCCGAAGCGACAAAGCGGGTGTGTTGCATCATGTATCTTGTCTTATGGCTCTTGCATCTGTCTGAAAGCCTTTGCAAAGATGATGTCCGCTGCATTGCCTGTGTCAACCAGAACATTATGGACCAGAAATCCCTTGATGACACAAGATATAACCATGGCATCATTATGAGGATAATCTTTAAGCTGAAGGTCTTCCTGGGAGAAGGTAATTGGGATGTGAGACCACTTGGATCTGATGAAGGGTCCTTGCACCCCAACATGCTGCACTCTTCTTTGTGCTTCCTTCTTCTGCTTCTTGTTGGCTGGCTCTGAGCTCGAACAACCTGTGATTGGGAGCACAAGCTTCGTGATCGAAGATACGACAGCTTGGTTGTTGTACGAAGTCATCGTCACAACAATGGAAGTGAGTTCACTAGAGGTGGGCGTCAATGTTGGTCCTTGCTCTCGAATGTTATATGTCAAGAACAAGGCAACACAAATATTATTGGTTAAAGACCTTCGTCCTTCGTAACATTGATCTTCAGACGAAGGACATGAAGGACATACCTTCGGCTTGGCAGAAGTTGAAAATCCAAGAATGACGCGTGAGTGATTACAAGTCAGCGTGAACAGTATGGGGGTATTGTTCATCTATTTATAGGTACAGGGCGCAGCCCAGACAAAATTACATTCGTGTCCTTGATAACTAATAATAACCATAATACAAATTATTAGGGACTATGTGGTCTTTTCCTCTTTAAGTCGGTGCCATCCTTCGTCTTATGCATGCCATCATGCCGAAGCTCTTTCAATTGTAGCTTCGACATATATCTTCATGTCATATGTGCTTGCATATTGTCTTGCCGAAGGTGTTTTTGCTTAGAGGACCTTCGGCGGAGAAGAAGGCCCCCAACACTATGGATTTTACAACTTGAATGAATTATTTTTATACCAAAAATCACTTTATATGTTTGTTTTACGAATTTCTCTAACTTGTTAGACTGCGGGCACCTTTCTTTAAATCTCAGGGGCTGATCTGTAAGTTCCAGGGTGATACGACCATGCCATAAGCAACATGTTACAACCCTCGAAGCAAGCTACATCAACTCAAGTACAACCAACATCATCACCAACCCAAGTCTTTGATGGACCAATTACACCTAGCCGAGCTAAGAAGCTACAACAAGAGGTGCACACACTACTTTATAAATTTCAATTAAACACTAATGAGAACTTTATGCTACCTAAGTCATGTATGTTGATATTTCTTTGGTTCACCAAAGAGAGAGGACAAAACATATCAAGGGCGAACCAGAAAGAAGAGCTATGTTCGAGTCAGTCCAGCGCAACAGAACAGTCCAGAAGAAACAGTCATATCATTTGATTCCCAAAAGCTATAAAGGCCCATAATTACTTTTTGGAAAGCTCTTGAAGTGTAGTTTCCAATGCTTCTAAGGTCAACTTAATAAAATCTACCAGAAAGGCACATGACCTACTTTAGTGCTGACTGGTCAGAAGGTCAACAGTCTGTTTGATGACCATGTTTTTGTATTAAACTGCATCATTCTACAAAGTTTCATTAAGCATGCTATACATGGTGAGAAAGCTTATCAAGTTAGCTTTTCAACGCATCCAGGCTCACGTTATTTGGAGATTCCTAGGAGAAGTTATTATCAAAATACTGAAGGCTACGCAGAGGTCAAACAGCCACAAGGAATTCAGCTCCAGAGATCTCCTGAAGAGCCCCCTTCACATTAGCACGTTAAAGTACATTCTTTTCGTGTTTATACCTCTCTAAGGCTGGTTGTTGCTGGTATAAATACCCCCTATGTATATGATGTAAGACAGCTTTGGATAATCTAAAAACAGAACCCTTTTGTTCAGCTATGTGCTAACAAATATTGAGAGTGAACTCTACCCCTTTGCTCTCATGAATTCCTTCGCGGGGTTACAGAAGCGGCGGCTTAATCCACTCCCAAGTGGTGCTCCTGCTCCTTTCATGCTCTCCTCGATTGATTGTAGGTTGTGTTGCTTGGTTCTTTGAGAGTGTGCTAGGGCGAATCCTCGATTCAGGTTGTCTCTTAAAGTGGTGGTTGGATTCGAGTTTTATTTGTCAGGTTGCACTAGTTATCGCTGCTTGCAGCAAGTTATCTTAGCTTCTTCGAAGCTAGTTATCTAAAGATTGATCCTATGATGAGGACATCAACACCAACACGAGCACATCTACACCAGCAGCACCTTCTCCAGCCCAGGCGCCACCCCTTCCACCTGGGCCAGTGACTCGGGCCCGTGCAAGAGAATTGAACTACATCATGTTGTTAAAGAACGAAGGCCCAGAAGAATAGACGACCAGCCCAATTGCGGCCCATAATGGACGACCTAGGGTTGGCCGCCCCTAGGGGCTGCGCCCCCTCTCTATTTATACAGGAGCTGCGCCTCCTTTATTTTCCGAGTTTTGTTTTAGATCTAGCTTTAGCTACTCTCGAGCACGCGCAAATCTGCGCTGTCTTCGTGTATTCAGAACTCCACCCTCGAGTAATAGATTAGATTGCTCGCATCTTTTTCTTGTTCGTTCTTCGATTGCGCACAGGAAACGATCTTCGTGATCAGGCCGATCTCGCATCAGCAAGGTCGGTAACCACAGGGAGTTGGTTCAGCGATTGCATTGGCGCCTCGGGCTTGCTCGTCGTAGTCGGATCGCAAGGGTCATCTTCCACCAAATCGGAATTATCTCTACTCGCCGAAAGATCGGGCACCTCAACTACATCAATTGGTATCAGATTTCCAGGTTGATCGGTGAGTTTATCGAGTGTTTTTTTTTTCCTACAGTCCACAAAACCACATAAAAATTCAGGTTAGACCTTATCCCAGCACCCTTTTGAGCCTCGCACTTTCTTTCAATAATCTGCATTGTTGAATTTGTGTGCTTTCGCGTCATTTGTTGCTGGTTGCATTGTGTTCTTCCACCATTCAAATCCTAGCGCCGCCACCATCTCCCCTTTGATCACGCCACAAACCGAGTCAACATTGTTTCCTTGTTTTTCTCCTTCGGTTACGTCAAAAAAAAAACAGAAAAAACAAACCGAGTCAACGGCCGTTTCCTTGTTTTTCTCCTTCGGTTACGAAAAAAAACAGAAAAAAAAACCGAATCAACATCGTTTCCTTGTTTTTCTCCTTCGGTTACGTCAAAAAAAAAACAGAAACAAAAAAAAACAACGAAGGAGATAGGATACGGTTGTTTCATCCCGGTCGTTTGAAAACATAACTTGAGCTACCTTCCTTAAACCGGGCATAACTTTTCGCTCGGGTGTCCGAAAAATCTGAAATTTTTACAGGAGCTAGTTGACACCATTCTGAGGCCGGCCAAACTCACCTATGGTCTGTTTGGGTTTCGACAAAATTGTCAAAAAAATTCAGGAAGATAAAGAAAAAAATCCGTCAAAGTTCTCGCACGCTTTTCAGAGAACTTCCTCATTTTCTGTAGACCACATCTGAACTCTGTTCTAGGTGAAACTTCGTGTAGCTCCTATTTTGTTGCTTCTTGTGCTGAGAAAAATATCAAAAAATTCATACAAAAAAAGAAAAACAAAATCACTTGTGATTCCTACTAGTGGCCTCGCTAGTACAATATTTACGGTACTGCCATTCTGCTAGTTCCATCCGTCCTTTGCACTTGTGGCCAGCAATATAGTTTCGTGTTTTGCACTATAATTCAACTTTGCATTATTGTTTGGTCGTGCTAATCCTTGACTTGAGTGCAGCCTACCCAGAACTCCACATATTTCTACGACGAGTAGGTTTCTGTTTCTCCAGGCAATCGCTCATCCAATCTTTCACCGGTTCCACCTGTTGGTTGCAGTTCACCACTGTGGCTTGGTAAGAACGGATAAGAATTTGATAACAGCACTAGTGTAAGCGCCTTGTGAGCAGTACACCCCTGTTTTTGTCGTTTTTTTTTGGTGTTTTGGTGTTTGCGCTAACTATGGCAGGAGCACATGACACGGTGGATGCCCAGTTGCTGGAAGTAAAGGGACAAGTTGATGGACTTGCTGATGACATTAGGACGATGCATGAACGGCTTGATTCAACGGTCACTTCGACGACCGAGCGTTTCAACCAGCTTGACCTTGCTCAAACGGCGACTCGCACCACACTCGACACCATCCTGGCACGCCTTGATGCGTTGACCACAAAGATGGAGCAGGACTACGGCGGTGACACTGAGTGGGAAGATGGAGATCGCCGTGGTCGTGCACGCCGTGTGGTTCGTCATCCCCCTAATGACTTATTTTCTAAGATTAAATTTAAAATTCCACCTTTTAATGGCAAATATGATCCTGCTGCATATCTTGATTGGGAGTTAGAGGTTGAACAAAAATTTTCATGCCATGATATTGCTGCACATTCTCAGGTTAAAGCTGCTATTAGTGAATTTACTGATTTTGCTTTAATTTGGTGGCGTGAGTTTAAAATAAAACATCCCACTACTATTCCAACCACTTGGGATCAGTTGAAAGCTGCGATGCGACATCGATTTGTGCCTTCGTATTATGCTCGTGATTTGCTTAATAAAATGCAGCGTTTTCAGCAAGGTTCTCAATCTGTTGAGGACTATTTCCAGGAGTTACAAAAAGGTATGATTCGTTGTGGCATATTAGAGGACAACGACGCTGCTATGGCACGTTTTCGTGGTGGTTTAAACCGCGAAATCCAAGATATACTTGATTATAAGGAATATTATGATATGACTACTTTATTTGAATATGCTTGCAAAGCTGAACGTGAAGTGCAGGGACGCCGCTCGAAGCCATATTCTAACCCCTTTGCAGGACGAAGCTCGACATCCACCTCAGCACCAGTTCCCCCTGCGCCATCCACGTCCACCACTACTCCACGCGAGAAGACGACCAAACCAGCCAGCACTGCCCCACCCACAGGTCGTACACGAGATATTCAGTGTCATCGCTGTAGAGGATTTGGCCATGTGATTCGGGACTGCCCAAACAAGCGCACTTTGCTCATTCGTGACGATGGTGAGTACTCTTCCGCTAGTGATTCTGAAGAAATTGAACATGCACTACTTGCCACTGACCATGCAGCTAAGGCGGAGGTACATGTCAACCCGGACGACGCTGATAGGTATGAAAGTCTTGTTGTGCAGCGTGTTCTCAGTACACAGGTCGCTTTGCCCGAGAAGAATCAGCGACACACTCTGTTCCATACAAAGGGTGTTGTGCAGGAGCGGTCAATTCGCATCATTATCGACAGCGGCAGTTGCAACAATTTGGCGAGTACCAAGCTGGTCAAAAAGTTATCGTTACCCACTCGTAAGCATCCAAACCCATATCACATTCAATGGCTTAATGATGGTGGTAAAATAAAAATCACACGTTCCGTGCGCGTTCCTTTCTCCATGGGTGCTTATTCTGATTTTGTTGATTGTGATGTTATTCCCATGGAAGCATGCTCTTTGTTACTTGGTCGACCTTGGCAATATGATACTGATAGCTTGCATCATGGTCGTTCGAATCATTATTCTTTCATTTTTAAGGGTCAGAAAATAATTATACATCCAATGACACCTGAACAAATTGTTAAAGATGATCTTGCCCGAGCTGCTATAACTGCTAAACAACTTGATCCATCGCCCTCTGTTCCTTCTGAAATCAAGTTGAAGGCTCCTGTTTTACTTGCTACACGTGCTGATTTTGATGATCTACACGGTGCTCATTTGCCATGCTATGCACTTATATGCTCTAGTGTCCTCATTTCACTTGATGATGCACCATCTTTGGCTATTCCCCCTATGGTTGCTAACCTTTTGCAGGAGTACGCTGATGTCTTTCCCAAAGACTTACCACCGGGTCTCCCACCACTTCGTGGCATTGAGCACCAGATCGACCTCATTCCCGGCGCACAGCTTCCGAACCGCGCACCGTACCGTACAAATCCGGATGAGACGAAGGAGATTCAGCGCCAGGTACAGGCGTTGCTTGACAAGGGATACATTCGTGAGTCTCTTAGCCCTTGCTCTGTTCCTGTGTTACTTGTTCCCAAGAAAGATGGGTCATGGCGTATGTGTGTAGACTGTCGTGCTATTAATAACATCACTATTCGTTATCGATATCCTATACCACGCCTTGATGATATGCTAGATGAGCTTAGTGGTGCCATTATTTTCACTAAGATTGATTTGCGTAGTGGTTACCACCAGATTAGAATGAAACTGGGTGATGAATGGAAAACGACTTTTAAAACGAAATTTGGTTTATATGAATGGTTGGTTATGCCGTTTGGATTGACTAATGCTCCCAGCACTTTTATGCGAGTGATGAATGAAGTTCTAAGGCCCTTCATAGGATTGTTTGTGGTTGTTTATTTTGATGATATTCTTATTTACAGCAAATCTAAGAAAGAGCATTTGGAACATTTAAGTGCTGTTTTTGATGCATTGCGTGCTGCCCAGTTATTTGCTAACATGGAAAAATGCATCTTTTGTACACGACGTGTCTCGTTTCTTGGTTATGTTGTTACTCCACAGGGCATTGAGGTGGATAGCAGCAAGATTGCTGCCATTCGGGAGTGGCCTACACCGACGACGGTCACACAAATTCGGAGCTTTCTTGGACTTGCCGGTTTCTACCGCAGATTTGTTCGTGATTTTAGCTCCATTGCAGCGCCTCTACATGAGCTTACAAAGAAAGATGTTCCATTTGCTTGGAGTGATTCCCAGGAGGAAGCGTTCAACACTTTGAAAGATAAGTTAACCCAAGCTCCCCTATTGCAATTGCCTGATTTTAATAAAGTGTTTGAGCTTGAATGCGATGCTAGCGGTATTGGGCTAGGTGCTGTTTTGTTACAAGAAGGAAAACCAGTTGCTTATTTTAGTGAAAAATTAAGCGGTGCTAGTCTGAAATATTCTACTTATGATAAGGAGCTTTACGCTTTAGTGCGCACTTTGCATACATGGCAGCACTATCTTTGGCATCGTGAGTTTATAATCCATTCTGATCATGAGGCTTTAAAACATATTCGTACCCAAACAAATCTGAACCGTCGTCATGCTAAATGGGTAGAATTCATTGAGTCCTTTCCTTACATTATTAAACACAAGAACGGGAAGGACAATGTTATTGCTGATGCTTTGTCTCGTCGCTATACCATGCTGTCACAGTTAGATTTTAAAATCTTTGGTTTGCACACTGTGAAAGATCAATATGTTGATGATGCTGATTTTAAAGACGCTTTCGGCCATTGTATTAATGGGAAACCATGGGGCAAATTTCACATACAGGATGGGTTCCTATTTCGCGCTAACAAGCTGTGTGTTCCAGCTAGCTCGGTTCGTCTTTTGTTGTTACAGGAAGCACATGGAGGCGGTCTCATGGGGCACTTTGGCGTCTACAAGACACATGAGGTGTTGGCTGCCCACTTCTTTTGGCCTCGGATGCGCGCTGATGTTGAGCGCCTTGTTGCACGCTGCACTACTTGTCAGAAAGCTAAGTCACGGTTGAACAACCATGGTTTGTATATGCCTTTGCCTGTTCCTACTTCCCCTTGGATTGATATTTCGATGGATTTTGTTTTGGGATTGCCTAGAACTAAGAAGGGGAGGGATAGCATTTTTGTGGTTGTTGATCGATTCTCCAAAATGGCTCATTTCATACCTTGTCATAAGACTGATGATGCTAGCAATGTTGCTGAATTGTTTTTTAGAGAGATTATTCGTTTGCACGGTATTCCCAATACAATAGTCTCGGATCGTGATGCTAAGTTTCTGAGTCATTTTTGGAGATCTCTGTGGAATAAATTGGGAACTAAATTGCTGTTTAGCACCACTTGTCACCCTCAGACTGATGGTCAAACTGAGGTAGTTAATCGAACTTTGTCTACCATGCTTAGGGCTGTTTTAGACAAAAATTTGAAACGTTGGGAGGATTGCTTGCCTCATGTTGAGTTTGCTTATAATCATGCAACCCATTCTTCTACAAAGATGTGCCCTTTTCAAATTGTTTATGGTTACATTCCTAGGGCGCCTATTGCTTTGTTTTCGCTTGATGCTGCGGACGCCCCACACATAGATGCTCTTGCACATGTTGAACAAATGATTAATCTCCATGAACAAACTCAACAAAACATTGCTGCTGCTAATGCTAAATATCAGATTACTGGTAGTAAGGGTCGGAAACTAGTTACTTTTGAACCTGGTGATATGGTTTGGTTGCATTTGAGAAAGGATCGTTTTCCTACTTTGTGTCGTTCTAAATTGATGCCTCGTGCTGCTGGTCCTTTTAAGATACTAACCAAGATTAATGATAATGCTTATACCCTTGACCTGCCTGCGGAGTTTGGTGTTTCCACTAGTTTTAATGTTGCAGATTTGAAACCATATGCGGGAGAAGACGAGGAGTTGCCGTCGAGGACGACTTCAGTTCAAGAAGGGGAGGATGATGAGGACATCAACACCAACACGAGCACATCTACACCAGCAGCACCTTCTCCAGCCCAGGCGCCACCCCTTCCACCTGGGCCAGTGACTCGGGCCCGTGCAAGAGAATTGAACTACATCATGTTGTTAAAGAACGAAGGCCCAGAAGAATAGACGACCAGCCCAATTGCGGCCCATAATGGACGACCTAGGGTTGGCCGCCCCTAGGGGCTGCGCCCCCTCTCTATTTATACAGGAGCTGCGCCTCCTTTATTTTCCGAGTTTTGTTTTAGATCTAGCTTTAGCTACTCTCGAGCACGCGCAAATCTGCGCTGTCTTCGTGTATTCAGAACTCCACCCTCGAGTAATAGATTAGATTGCTCGCATCTTTTTCTTGTTCGTTCTTCGATTGCGCACAGGAAACGATCTTCGTGATCAGGCCGATCTCGCATCAGCAAGGTCGGTAACCACAGGGAGTTGGTTCAGCGATTGCATTGGCGCCTCGGGCTTGCTCGTCGTAGTCGGATCGCAAGGGTCATCTTCCACCAAATCGGAATTATCTCTACTCGCCGAAAGATCGGGCACCTCAACTACATCATCCTACATCGTGAAGATCAAACATCGTGGCGCATCATTTGGTATCAAAGCCTCAGTTGCCACAGTAGGATTCTTTACCCTTAGCTATATCTATTTTGTGTTCGTCCTTGTTGGGGTCATGCTTCGTTGCGCCGAAGGTCTTGTAAGAAGAAGCAGCTTCGGCTGAAGTTGTCCCCAGGAGATGACCGAAGGTTCCTTTTCATGAAGCTTCGGTATTACAAACCGACTTAGAGATAGAATGACCTTTTAATCCATAAAGGTCTGGGTCAATGTTGTAAACTTTTATGAGGGACATAATTGTAATTCTTCACAGGCTGTGTCCTGTGTCTATAAATAGATGAACAGTACCCCCGTACTGTTCACGCGTACTTGGCATTTGCTTTGCGTCATCCTCGTACTTTTGCCTTCCTGCAATCCGAAGGTACACTTGTAATCTGAAATCATTTCTATTTTTATATGATAATAAAATAGAAATGACGTTGTGATAATATTTAAATGTTTATATTATTTCTTATGTTGCATATAAATTCTTCGTCACAGTTTATTATGCTTACGAAGATATGTCGTTTGTGACCTTCGTCCGGAGTACATTATATCCCGAAGGGAAATAATGTTTCGAGGGACGAAGGACTTTATCATTTAACACTTTTTATGTTGCCTTGTTCTTAATCCGAAGCATTTGAGAACAAGTCCCCAACATCCACCAAAATGCCATAAAATATTTTTTCCATAGCCCTTTTGTTTCAATCGGTTGTTGCAGTGAATTTTGTTAAGTTTCAGTCCTTAGAGTCTTTGTTTAGTTGCTGGTCACTCTCTCCTTTGTGTTCTTTTGAGCCGTTATATATATATATATATATATATATATATATATATATATATATATATATATATATATATATATATATATATATATATATATATATATATACTGTATTTATATATTACACCTGGGTGCATTCAATATAGAGAATGCACCCAGGCCGAACCTACGTGCCAGGTCCGAGCCAACCGTTCCACCCAGGCCGTCTTCGTCCCTCCCGCACGCTCCCGACAGAACATTTTCACTTTCCCGCCCCGCCCCTCTTTCTCCGTGAACGGCTCCTCCGTGAACGGCTCCTCCGCGAACGACTCAACCTCTTCACATAAGTTGCAATCACACCAGACTTGCAGTTGCAATTACACCAAGTAGCAGTTGCAATCATTGTTTTGTTTAACAGATTTTTGGACATAGTTATATAGAAGTTGCAATCATACCAGACCAGTAGTTGTAATTACACCAGACACAGTTGCAATCATTGTTTTGTTTAACAGATTTTTGGACATAGTTATATAGGAGTTGCAATCACACCAGACCAGCAGTTGCAATTACACCAGACAGCAATTGCAATCATTGTTTGTTTAACATATTTTTGGACATAGTTATATAGAAGTTGCAATCACACCAGACCAGAAGTTGCAATTACACCAGACAGCAGTTGCAATCATTGTTTGGTTAACATATTTTTGGACATAGTTATATAGAAGTTGCAATCACACCAGACCCACAGTTGCAATTACACCAGACCAGCAGTTGCAATCTTGTTTGTTTAACAGATTTTTGGACATAGTTATATAGAAATTGCAATCACACCAGACCAGCAGTTGCAATTACACCAGACCAGTAGTTGCAATCATATTTTTTAACAAAATTTCTCAGAGTTATTTAGTACTTGCAATCACATCAGAGCAACTCAGCAGTTGCATCCACACTACACCAGCAGTTGCAATTACAACACATCATCGGTTGCAATCATTTTGTTTACATTTTTTAACAGATATTTGGGTAAAATTATACAACAGTTGCAATCACACCTAATGCGGGCTTGCAATCCCACCTAATGCGGGGGACAGGGAGGCACGCCGACAGAGAGGTGCGCGGCGGCGCGCGGCGGCGCGAGGACAGGGAGGCGCTCGGCGGCGGTGGGATTTAGGAGAGGAGCATCGAGGAGACAGCGGCGGCGCGGGGACAGGGATGCGCGCGGCGGCGGGGAGCAGGGAGGCGCGCGAAAACGCCTGGGTGCATTCAATATAGAGAATGCACCCAGGTGCATTTTAGCAGCGCCGTATATATATATATATATATATATATATGAAAATATCCACAAAAAGAAAAATATGTGCACAAGTGCTGAAAGTTCATCAAGTTGTTCAACCAGTTTGCTATTGTCATTTGGTGCTAAATTTTGGTTGGGTTTGATCACAACACTTGCAATCCAATCATACTCCTTGATTTGCATCAAATCTGAAATTTCTTTGCACGAGTGTTTGATCTACTTACATCACTCGTATCTTGTGGTCAGCACTTGGCAGGGAACTTCTAGTTAGATGGTTATTTAACTTTACAGCAACTAGGATTCAGATTGCATTCCTTGTTTATTATTCCCCACCAAGCTCCACATATAAGCCATCATAATGGGTACTCTGGTCTTGTATTTGCTTAACCATCACTTTCTTGTTACCACCAAACATTTTTCTTGCAACCTGCAGGGACCTCATAAGAGCTTTGGTTGGTAAGAGTGGTGAGGTTATGAGATTCTATATAGCTTCATATTCCATCTATATTTGTTGCCTTGTCACCACTAATTTCATAGGAAGATGGTTTTCAACGTTGAGATTGAAGAATGTGTCACAATGATACAATTCAATGAGCTCAAACAAAGCATAGAAGACAAGCAAGATCGGTTGACACAAGATCTTGAGGCATTTATGGCTAAAATTAGAGGTCATCGCTGACCACTTCATGGTGCAAGAAACCATGATGAAGGTGAAGGAAATTATTCTAGAAGAGCAAGTGAACATGGGAGGAGGAATCAAGGTGCTGCACGTGGTAGTAGAAGAGGGTGGAATCGAAGAAATGATGACAATGAAGAATTTGAATTTGTGGATGATGATGATCATCAGTCCCAACATCTATGGTCGTCGTCATCATAGAGGAGTCAACCAAGAAGAGAGATTTGGGAAACTTAAGTTTACCATGCTAAATTTTGATGGTAGATCTGAACCTGAAGGTTATTTCACATGGGAGTTGAAGGTGAAAAAAATCTTCCGCCTACATAATTATTCAGAGGAGAAGAAACTTGCAATGACATCTCTTGAGTTTGAAGTATATGCTTTGATTTGGTGGGAGCAACTTCTTCGTGATCGTGAAGAAGATAGAGAGGACCCTATTGTTACTTGGCAAGAGATGAAGCAAGAAATGAGAATTCATTTTGTGCCGAAGCATTATCAGTGTGATCTTTTTAATAAATTGCAGAATTTGAAGCAATGAAGTTTCTCTGTTGAGGAGTATTATAAGGACATGGAGAAGGCCATGATTAGAATTGGTGTATGAAGACAAAGAGCAAACCATTGCAAATTTCATGGCTGGGTTACACCGCAGCATTCAGCGCATTGTTGAGTTTCAGCCGTACCGATGTTTTATTGATTTGGTACATCAAGCCATCAAAGTTGAATGCCAGCTGCGGCAAGATGCTAAGAGCAGCAAGCCCTTGTCATATGGTGCACGAACCATGACTAGAGAAAGCAAATCAATATCAAGGTATACTGCTGCACCCTCAGTGACAAAAGGTTCAATTGGAGGCTTGCGATCCAATATTCAAGGCAATTCTAGTGGAAATAACGATGCTGCTCCAAGCAAAGGTTATAAACCAGTAGCATCTACTTCTACATCAGTGGGTTCAACAGCCAAGAGTAGTGGTATTCAATGCTTCAAGTGTGGAGGTTATGGTCATGTCATAAAGGAGTGTCCAAATAATCGTGTGATCCTTGTGAATGATGATGGAGAATATACAAACAGGAAGTTGAAGCAATAAATGTAGATGACACTCATAAAATTGAGGAACATACTAGATGTGAATTTGAGCATGGTACTGCTCTTGTGGTTACACAAATCTTGAGTGTTCAAATGAAAGAAACTGAAATTGGACAGCGACATAATCTTTGTCAAACGCGAACAAAAGTGCAAGACAAAGTAGTAAAGGTGATCATTGATGGAGGGAGCTGCCATAATCTTGTTAGCCGTGAGATGGTTGAAAAGCTTGGTTTGAAGTTGCAGCGACACCCTCATCCATATCATGTCCAATGGTTGAATGAATCGGGAGATATCAAGATTGGTTATAAGGTGAAAGTTCCATTCAAGATTGGAGAGTAAGTTAACACAGTGGAGTGCGATGTTGCACCCATGTCTGTGTGTCACTTGATGCTGGGAAGACCTTGGCAATATGACCGATATTCTCAGCATTGTGGAAGAACAAATCAGTACACACTAGATCTGAAATGGAGAAAGTTTGTACTCAAGCCTATGACCCCTCAACATATCATGGTTGAACACTTACAAAAGAAAACTGAAATTAGTGCAGCAAGTAGAGGAGGAGAAGAGCAAAAGAAATTGAGTGCCATCCACAATTCGGTGAGTGAGTGCTACAAGCCAAATTCAAGAGATAAAAAGAAAGAAGAGAGATAACATCTAGTTATGTTAGCCACAAAATCTGAACTGAGAGAAGTGAGGAACAACCTATATCAAGTGCTTTTTGTACTTGTCAGCAAAGATGTTTTGATTTCTCCTAACGACATAACATCTCTTCCTAGTGTTGTGGCTGATCTTTTGCAGGACTTTGAAGATGTGTTTCCACAAGAAATACCAGCTGGACTACCTCCATTTCGTGGGATTGAGCATCAAATTAATCTCATTCCATGGGCTGCACTTCCTAACCATCCACCATATTGAACCAATCTAGAAGAAACTAAGAAGATACGAAGGCAAGTGCAAGAAGTTCTTGATAAAGGTTTTGTTCGTGAAAGTTTAAGCCCTTGTGCCGTTCCTGTGATTTTAGTACCTAAGAAAGATGGATCTTGGAGGGTTTGTGTTGATTGTAGAACTATAAATAATATTACCGTTTGCTATCGCCATCCTATTCCACGGCTAGATGATATGCTTGATGAATTAATTGGTTCCACAATTTTTACTAAAATTGATTTGAGAAGTGGATACCATCAAATAAGAATGAAAACTGGAGATGAATGGAAAACTGCATTTAAAACAAAATTTGGGTTGTATGAATGGTTAGTGATGTCATTTGGTTTGACAAATGCTCCTAGTACTTTTATGAGATTAATGAACCATGTCTTAAGAACTTTTATTGGAAATTTTGTTGTTGTCTACTTCGATGATATTCTAATTTACAACAAATCTTTTGATGAACATGTGAAACACATTCGACAAGTTTTAGATGAGCTTAGAAAGGAGAAATTATTTGCTAATCTTGAGAAGTGCAGTTTTTGCACAGACCATGTTGTGTTTCCTAGCGTTATTGTTTCAGCAAAAGGAATAGAAGTGGATGAATCCAAGGTGAAAGTAATCAAGGATTGGCTAGCTCCAATGAATGTAAGTCAAATAAGAAGTTTTTTCATGGTCTTGCTGGTTTTTACAGAAGATTTGTGTGAGATTTCAGTACCATTGCTTCCCTTTTAAACGAATTGACAAAGAAAGGTGTTGATTTTAAATGGGGAAACTCACAAGAAGATGCTTTTCAAGTATTGAAGAAACGTTTGACCGATTTCACTAAAACTTTTGAAGTAGAATGTGATGATAGTGGGATTGGGATAGGAGGAGTTTTAATGCAACAAGGAAAACCTATAACATATTTTAGTGAAAATTTGGGAGGTGCTCAATTAAATTATTCTGTGCATGACAAAGAATTGTATGCTTTGGTCTGAGTGCTTGAGACATAGCAGCACTACTTATGGCCAAAAGAGTTTGTTATTCATTCTGATCATGAAGCTTTGAAGTATTTGATAGGGCAAGCCAAACTAAACCATTGCCATGCCAAATGGGTTGAGTTCATCGAAACATTTCCATACATTGTGAAATATAAGAAAGGTAAGGACAATGTGGTCGCTGATGCTTTGTCTCGAAGGAATGTGTTGTTGAATCAACTAGAGGTAAAAGTTTTGGGTCTTGAAAATTTGAAGGAAATGTATAATGATGATCCTAAATTTTTAGAACCATACAATCATTGTAAATATGGAAAAGGTTGGGAAAATATCACATACATGATGGATTTTTGTTTAGAGCTAACAAACTTTGTGTACCAAATTCTTCGGTTAGATTGCTTTTATTGCAGAAGTCAAATGGAGGAGGCCCAACAGGTCATTTTGGACAAAAGAAGACTTACGAACTACTCAGTGATCATTTCTATTGACCCAAGACGAGGAGAGACGTCATCGGATTTGTGGAACGTTATGTCACCTGTCATAAAGCTAAGTCAAAACTGAACCCTCATGGTTTATATACTCCTTTACCCGCTCCTAAAATTCCTTGGGAAGACATAAGCATGGATTTTATTTTAGGGCTGCCTAGGACTCAAGAAAGAGATATTCTATTTTTGTTGTGGTTGATAGATTTCCAAAAATGGCTCATTTTATTGCATGCAACAAGAGCGACGACGCTTCACATGTTGCTAATTTGTTTTTCACAGAAATCTTGAGCCTTATGGAATGCCCAAGACCATTGTATCTAACCATGATGTCAAGTTTGTGAGCTATTTTTGGAAAACACTGTGGGCAAAGCTTGGGACTAAACTTTTGTTCTCCACCACATGCCACCCTCAAACTGATGAACAAACTGAAGTGGTGAATTGTACATTGTCAATGCTGCTATGAACAGTGGTAAAGAAGAACTTGAAGGATTGGGAGGAAAGTTTGACACACGTGAAGTTTGCTTATAACAGGGCAGTACATTCTACAGCTAATTTATGCCCCTTCGAAATTGTATATGGGTTCAAACCTATTGCTCCGATAGATTTGTTACACCTTCCATTGCAGGAAACAACCTATAACACCCAAAATCCTAATTTTGGGATTTAGAAATATATATACATGTATCTAATCTTGAAATCTAAATAAGAATATTTTCTCATAAAAGGATTATATATTAGAAAGTATTTCCTCATAAAATAAAATAAGTAATAAATATTGAAGCTTTGAAATGAACTTCTAATGGACTACACATTCAAAATCCTTTCGTAAAATGAATATTATGTGTTGCATATTGAAAACATTGCCTAAATAAATAAGGTAATAAATAAATGAATAAACATAATACATGAACCTTGCATTCATGTTGGAATTTTTTTTTGTGTGCAAATTAGAACTTTGTTTGAATTTAAATCTAATTGGAATTTCAAAATAGGAAACAGGAAAAGAAAAGAAAAAAAGGAAAAAAGAACACTCAGCTGCGTCATGGGCCGATTCCCCCTCCTAGACCATCATCTTCGTCACCCACGCAACCCAACCTGGCATCCAGTCACGCCACATGCTTGCGGCCACTGACGTCAAGGCCCCGCTCGACAGCCTCCCTGGCTTGCTCTCCCATCTACTGGGGCCGGCGCCGACCGGTGGGGCGTCATTGTCAGCCTCACGCCGCGCACCACTGACTCGGGACTCCCCTAGTCAGTCTTGTGACCCACGCGTGGTTCTATGAAAGACAAGTGGGGTCAGCACGTCAAACACCTTCTCCTCTCTCTCCTCCTCTCCTCCGTCCAAAGCGGCTGCGGCCATGGCTGTTGAGATCGACGTATCAACTACTGCGAATGACAGTAACGGTCCAAGCGAGATTCTCGCACCTGGGGTGCGGTATATAAGTCGACCACATCTCGAATTCCTAATAAGCCATAGAAGGGTTAGATGCTTCCCCACTAGGAGCTATGTTGTACTCGCCATTGGTAAACAGAGAGGGAAGTCCGCGGTGCCGATCTGTGCTCATCGTCGTCCTTTTAATTCGTCACACATCTACGGCAAGGCCGTGGGAAGGCGTCAGGGGCGTTCGTAGGCATCCACTAAAGCCAACGGGCGGTGAACAGAGCGAAGGAGGAGGCACGTAGGATCGGCTATTGCTCGCCGTGATCTAATTTCCGCCTAGCGTCGCTGCTAGGGCTCCGCGTTGCGCGAATCACGGTATGTGTGACTCCATCAGGATCGCCGTCATTCTTGCTATTTTTTCACTTGGTAGCGTCGGTTTAGGGCATTGGGGTCGCTGGCGCGTGGTACTCCAGCGAGGTCACCGCCGCGCTGGGAGCTCCATTGCCCAGTGTCCATCGTGAGGTAGGAGGAGGGTTGGGGGCCACAGATCTACTGCTGTGCGGTCGAGATTAGATCAAACATACCCTTTTGCTTCTTTAACTCGGGACCATCCGATCTGGATTGGGTGCATGTCAATAGATCCTGATATAGCTGAAGTGCCCGATCTTTCGGTGAGTGGAGATAATTCTGATTTGGCGAAAGATGACCCTTGCGATCCGACTAGGACGAGCAAGCCCGAGGCGCCAATGCAATCGCTGAACCAAATCCATGTGGTTACCGACCTTGCTGATGCGAGATCGGCCTGATCACGAAGATCGTTTCCTGTGCGCAATCGAAGAACGAACAAGAAAAAGATGCGAGCAATCTAATCTATTACTCGAGGGTGGAGTTCTAAATACATGAAGACAGCGCTGATTTGCGCGTGTTCGAGAGTAGCTAAAGCTAACGTAAAACCAAACTCGAAGAACAAAGGAGGCGCAGCTCCTGGATAAATAGAGAGAGGGGGCGCAGCCCCTAGGGGCGGCCAACCCTAGGTCGTCCACTATGGGCCGCAGTTGGGCTGGTCGTCTATTCTTCTGGGCTCTCATTCTTCAGTAGCATGACGAAGTTAAGATCTCTGGCACGGGCCCTAGTGATTGGCCCAGCTAATGAAGGAAGTGACGCTTGATGTGGAGGTGTTGCTGGTGTAGTCATACTCATAGTGATGTCCTCATCATCCTCCCCTTCTTGAAGTGAAGTCATCCTCGACGGCAACTCCTCATCCTCGGCCATATATGGTTTCAAATCTGCAACATTAAAACTAGTGGAAACACCAAATTCCGCAGGCAGGTCAAGGATATAAGCATTATCATTAATCTTTGTTAGCACCTTAAAAGGACCAGCAGCACGAGGCATTAATTTAGAACGGCACAAAGTAGGAAACCGATCCTTTCTCAAGTGCAACCAAACCATATCACCTGGCTCAAAAGTAACAAGTTTTCTTCCTTTACTACCAGCAACCTGATTTTTTGCATTAGTAGCAACAATGTTCTGTTTTGTTTGTTCATGTATGGTAATCATTTGTTCAACATGTGCAGCAGCATCTACATGTGGGGCGTTCACAGCATTAAGTGAAATCAAATCAATAGGTGCCCTAGGGATGTAACCATAAATAATCTGGAAAGGGCACATCTTTGTAGAAGAATGTGTGGCATGATTGTAAGCAAATTCAACATGAGACAAACAATCCTCCCAATGTCTCAAATTCTTGTCTAAAATAGCCCTAAGCATGGTAGATAAAGTTCTATTTACTACCTCAGTTTGTCCATCAGTCTGAGGATGACAAGTAGTGCTAAACAGCAATTTAGTTCCCATTTTATTCGAAAGAGATCTCCAAAAATGGCTTGGAAACTTAGCATCGCGATCAGAGACTATTGTTTTTGGAATACCATGTAAACGAATAATTTCTCTAAAGAACAATTCAGCAACAATGCTAGCATCATCAGTTTTATGACAAGGTATAAAGTGAGCCATTTTATAGAATCTATCAACAACCACAAAAATACTATCCCTCCCCTTCTTAGTTCCAGGCAAGCCCAAAACAATGTCCATAGAAATATCAAGCCAAGGAGAAGAAGGGACAGTCAAAGGCATATACAAACCATGGTTGCTCAAACGTGACTTAGCTTTCTAGCAAGTAGTGCAACGTGCAACAAGACGCTCAACATCACGGCGCATCCGAGGCCAAAAGAAGTGTGCGGCCAGCACCTCATGTGTCTTGTAAGCGCCGAAGTGCCCCATGAGACCGCCTCCATGGGCTTCCAGCAGCAACAAAAGACGAACCGAGCTTGCTGGAATACATAGCTTGTTAGCGCGGAACAAAAATCCATCTTGTATGTGAAATTTTCCCAAGGGTTTGCCATCCTTACAATGTATAAAGATATCTTTAAAATCAGCATCATCCACATATTGATCTTTCACTGTTTGTACGCCAAAGATTCTAAATTCTAACTGTGAAAGCATGGTATATTTACGGGACAACGCATCAGCAATGATGTTTTCCTTCCTGTTCTTGTGTTTAATGATGTAAGGAAAGGACTCGATGAATTCTACCCAACTAGCATGATGACAGTTCAGATTTGTTTGGGTACAAATATGTTTTAAAGCCTCATGATGAGAATGAATTATAAACTCACGAGGCCAAAGGTAGTGCTGCCATGTTTGCAAAGTGCGAACTAAAGCATAAAGTTCCTTATTATAAGTAGAATATCTCAAGCTAGCACCGCTTAATTTTTCACTAAAATAAGCAACCGGTTTTCCTTCTTGTAACAAAACAACACCTTACCCAATACCACTAGCATCACATTCAAGTTCAAACACTTTCTGAAAGTCAAGCAATTGTAAGAGTGGAGCATGGGTTAACTTATCTTTCAAAGTGTTGAACGCCTCTTCTTGTGGGGGGTCCCAAGCAAAAGACACACCTTTATTTGTGAGTTCGTGCAAAGGGGCAGCGATGGAGCTAAAATCATGCATAAAACGGCGGTAAAATCCTTCAAGTCCAAGAAAACTCCGAATTTGGGTGACCGTCGTTGGTGTAGGCCAGTCTTGAATGACTTCAACCTTGCTGCTATCCACCTCAATGCCCTGCGGAGTAACCACATAACCAAGAAACGAGACACGTTGCGTGCAAAATGTGCACTTTTCCATGTTACCAAACAAGCGAGCAGCACACAAAGCATCAAAAACAGCACGCAAATGTTCTAAATGCTCCTCTATAGACTTGCTATAAACAAGGATATCATCGAAATAAACAACAACAAACAAACCTATTAAGGCTCGTAGAACTTCGTTCATTAAACGCATAAAGGTGCTGGGAGCATTAGTCAATCCAAATGGCATCACCAACCATTCATATAAACCAAATGTCGTTTTAAAAGCTGTTTTCCATTCATCACCGAGTTTTATTCTAATCTGATGGTAACCGCTAACCTTAGATAAAATAACGGCACCACTAAGGTCATCTAACATATCATCAAGGCGTGGAATAGGATATCGATAACGAACTATGATGTTATTAATAGCACGACAATCTACGCACATACGACATGACCCATCTTTCTTTGGAACGAGTAAAACAGGAACCGAGCAAGGGCTAAGAGACTCACGAATGTAACCTTTATCAAGCAGCGTCTGCACCTGGCGCTGGATCTCCTTCGTCTCATCTGGATTTGTACGGTACGGGGCGCGGTTCGGAAGAGCAGCGCTGGGGATGAGATCGATCTGATACTCAATGCCACGGAGCGGAGGAAGACCCGGTGGTAAGTCCATAGGAAAAACATCAGCATACTCCTGCAAAAGGTTAACAACAGCAGGGGGTATATCCAAAGACGGTGCATCATCAAGCGGAACAAGCATGCACGAGCATACAAGTGCATAACAGGGCATATGTGCTTCATGGAGATCATCAAAATCAGCACGTGTAGCAAGTAAAATAGGAGAGTGCAACTTGATTTCAGATTTAATAGGTGCGGCTGATGTCGATTTGACTTGTTGTGCAGTTTTAGCAGCCCTAGTAAGGTCATCTTTCAAAATTTGGTCAGGGGTCATTGGATGTATAATTATTTTTTGGCCTTTAAACATGAAATAATAATGATTTGAATGACCATGATGTAAACTATTAGTATCATATTGCCAAGGTCGACCCAATAACAAAGAGCATGCTTCCATAGAAATAACATCACAATCATTAAGCCATTGAATGTGATACGGATGTGGGTGTGCGCGACTGGGCAAGGATAATTTCTCTACCAAAGCTGTACTTGCCAAATTGTTGCAGCTGCCACTATCAATGATGATGTGAATCGACCATTCGTGCACAATGCCCTTGGTATGGAATAGAGTGTGTCGCTGATTTTTTCGGCCTAGGCAACCTGTGTGCTGAGAACATGCTGCACAACAAGACTCTCATACCTATCGGCATCGATGGGATCAACGTGGACTTCCTCATTTTCTGCATGGTTAGTGGCAATCATAGCATGACTAGTTTCCTCGGAATCACTGGCTGAAGAGTACTCACCATTGTCACGTATAAGCAAGGTACGCTTGTTGGGGCAGTCCCGAATCATGTGCCCAAACCCTCTGCAACGATGGCACTGAATATCCCGTGTACGTCCTGTGGAAGAAACGGCGCCTTTGGCAGGGGGCGCCGTTGGCTTGGCCGTCCCTGTGCGCGGTGTAGTGCTAGGCGTAGAAGGTGCAGTGCTGGAAGGAGTTGTGCTGTGTGTTGAACCCCGGCCTACAAAAGAGTTAGTATATGTCTTTGATCGTCGTCCCTGCACTTCATGTTCAGCTTTGCAAGCATATTCAAACAATGTGGTTATATCAAAATAACCCTTATAATCAAGTATATCCTGAATTTCCCTGTTCAAACCACCACGAAAACGCGCCATAGCAGTGTCATCCGACTCAACCAAACCACAACGAAGCATACCCTTTTGTAACTCATGGTAATATTCCTCAACAGATTGTGAACCTTGTTGAAAACGCTGCATTTTGTTAAGCAAATCACGGGCATAATAGGAAGGAATAAATCTGTGGCGCATGGCAGTTTTTAATTGGGGTCCAAGTAGTGACACTGTTAATGGGAAGTTTTTGTTTATACTCACGCCACCAAATTAAAGCAAAATCAGTAAATTCACTAATGTCAGCCTTCACTTAGCTATTAGCAGGAATATCATGGCATGAAAATTTCTGTTCTACCTCCAATTCCCAATCAAGATATGCAGCAGGATCATATTTACCATTAAAAGATGGAATTTTAAATTTAATCTTAGCAAATAAGTCATTAGGGGGATGACGAACCACACGGCATGCACGACCACGGCGATCTCCATCGTCCTGCTCAGTGTCACCACTGTAGTCCTGCTCCATCGTTGTGGTCAACGCATCAAGGCGTGCTAGGATGGTGTTGAGTGTGGTGCGAGTCGTCGTTTGAGCAAGGTCAAGCTAGTTGAAACGCTCGGTCGTCGAAGTGATCGTTGAATCAAGTCGTTCATGCATCGTCCTAATGTCAGCAACATGTCCATCAACTTGTCCCCTTACTTCCTGCAACTGGGCATCCACCATGTCGTGTGCTCCTGCCATAGTTAGCGCAAACACCAAAACACCAAAAGGAGAAAAACCAACGACAACAGGGGAATGGTGGTGACAACTCGCTCAATGGGATGTTGTTATCAAGTTCTTATCCGTTCTTACCAAGCCAAAGTGGTGAACTGCAACCAACAGGTGGAACCGTTGAAAGATTGGATGAGCGATTGCCTGGAGAAATATAAACCTGCTCGTCGTAGAAATATGTGGAGTTCTGGGTAGGCTGCACTCAAGTCAAGGATTAGCACGATCAAACAATAATGCAAAGTTGAATTATAGTGCAAAACACGAAACTATATTGCTGGCCACAAGTGCAAATGATGGATGGAAATAGCAGAATGGCAGTACCGTAAATATTGTAGTAGCAAGGCCAAAAAGGAACTAGTAGGAATCACAGGTGATTTTGTTTTTCTTTTTTGTATGATTTTTTTGATATTTTTCTCGGCATAAGAAGCAACAAAATAGGAGGTACACCAAGTTTCACCTAAAACAGAGATCAGATGTGGTCTATAGAAAAAGAGCAAGTTCTCTGAAAAGCGTGCAAACGCTTTGACGAATTTTTTTTCTTTATTTTCCTGAATTTTTTTGACGATTTTATCGAAACCAAACAGGCCGTAGGCGAGTTTGGCTGGCCTCAGAATGGTGTCAACAAGCTCCTGTAAAAATTTCAGATTTTTTGAACAACCGAGCGAAAAGTTATGCCCGGTTTACTACAGGACGTCCGAATCGGTGAGAAATTTCGAACGAAAACGACCGATATGAGACAACCGCTTTGTATCCTTTCCCCTTTCTTTTTTGTTTGTTCTCTAGTTATATCCTTTCTCTTTTGTTTTCTTTTTTTCTTCTTTTTTTGTTTCTGTTTTTTTTACGTAACCGAAGGAGAAAAACAAAGAAGCGGCGTTGACTCTGTGGCGTGATCAAACGGAAGATGTCGATCTTTTTTGTTTCTGTTTTTTTACGTAACCGAAGGAGAAAAACAAGGAAGCGGCGTTGACTCGGTTTGTGGCGTGATCAAACGGGAGATGTCAATCTTTTTTGTTTCTATTTTTTAACGTAACCGAAGGAGAAAAACAAGGAAGCGGCGTTGACTCGGTTTGTGGCGTGATCAAACGGAAGATGGTGACGGCGCGCTAGGGTTTGAATGGTGGAAGAAAGAAGGATGGTGAAAAAAACACAATGCGACCAGCAACAAATAACGCGAAAGCACACAAATTCAACAATGCAGATTATTGAAAGAAAGTGTGAGGCTCAAAAGGGTGCTGGGATAAGGTCTAACCTGAATTTTTATGTGGTTTTGTGGACTGTAGGAGAAAAAAACACTCGATAAACTCACTGATTAATCTAGAAATCTGATACCACTTGATATAGCTGAAGTGCCGGATCTTTCGGTGAGTGGAGATAATTCCGATTTGGCGGAAGATGACCCTTGCGATCCGACTACGACGAGCAAGCCCGAGGCGCCAATGCAATCGCTGAACCAACTCCCTGTGATTGGCCTAGCTAATGAAGGAAGTGGCGCTTGATGTGGAGGTGCTGCTGGTGTAGTCGTACTCATAGTGATGTCCTCATCAGATCCGAGCGTTTAAAATCGGAACCATTGATCGGTGGATAGAGGGTTAGGATTAGATATAACGTGTCGATTTGACTGGGTACATCTTGGCCCTTAATGTGGGAATGGGTGGATCCAGAGAGACTTTGGTTGTTTAGAATCTTCACCGTTGATCTGGGATCCTGCGACTGATTTCATGTATCGCTTCGTAAGCCTCAGGATCTAATCTGGGACATGCACAACAGATCTTACGACTGGGATCGTCCTATACCCCTTCATCTCGACAATTTTCAATAAGAGACCCTGTGTTCCTCCCAATTAATCCGCCGTCTACGTAGACACAGGAATCATCATGGATCGGTCCTTCTTTTAACACATAGACCCTTGAGCTTTAGTAAAACCATCCCGTAGGCCAGGTAAGTGAATAAATGGAATAAAATAATTCAGAAAATGCTTTCTAGTATAGAAATAAGTCTAGAATCCTATTTAATTCATAACTAAATCATCTTACTCCTTTTTTATCCATTCCAGTTGCATTAAATTCATGTTAATATTGTTTATCATCTAGTGACATTATTTGTCATGAAACATAGGTTAGAATTTTGCACTTAATTTGTTCTATATCTAACACTTAAATCTTTAGAAAATCATAACTATTTAACCGTAACTCCAAATTTAGTGATTCTCGAACCTATGATCTCGTTACGATACATAGAACATTGTTATGCAGTTTCTTCTTATGTTTGGCTCCCAAACTTTACCATTTTGACATATACACTTTAGTCCAAAAGTGTATAGAATTTGAAATCACCCCCTAGGGTACAAATTAGGGTTTTCTAGGGTTCCTTTTAGGGTTTTAAGCACTCTAGGGTTTTTGTGCCACTCAAATTCATCAAACTTAATCTCTTGTGAACATTTACAATAGCTTTTGAGGTATTACTCATTTTGGCTTCACATTTACCCACATGCCCTAATCCCAGGGTTAAGTACCCTACCCTAGGGTTAAGAACACTTCAAGTCACCACATCACACTTGTTTTGAAGTTTTACCTAGTGGATGCATTCTAGGTGTAACAAACAAATTGAAATGTCAATGCATATGATGCCATGCTCAAGTTTTAGTTCTAATAACACCATGGGTGTTACAATGCCACCCTTCGCTCGACAACATCTACCTTGGAATTCCACAAAACAAAGGCCGCTCCTGCAGGCCCCACCGGACAGGCTGCAGACACCGTCCATGCGAAGGCCCGAGCGCCCCTCTTCGCTATGACAATCCAAGACAAAGACCCCATGAAGACCATAAGGCCTTGTCCCCCTCAGCGCTGGGAGGGGCCCATGTACAATTCGGCCCATGTTGTAGGGCCCCGCCCTCGGACACCGTGTGGGTGGAATGGGTTGGGCCGTGTCTGTAATAAAGTATGCCGTAATGACTCACTGTAACCCCCTACAAGTGAATATTCCAGGGATAAACTAGGTAACTGAGGGCCTAAATGTCCTTGATAGGGTCGGGCGGTCCCTCAATTACTTATAAATACCCCCGTACTGTGCCAAAGCGCGAGGGAGAACGTTGTGGCTTTGACACCCCATGTTAGTGCAACTAATCCTCTTCATTCCCCATTGGATCTAGCTGTCCTGATGGGAAGGTTCCAACAATTTTTCCCCGAGTCATTACAACAAAATGGTAGAGCTATGTTAGTAGTTCAAGTTTGATTAAGCGACTAAGCCTTGGAGTTACATGGAAATGGGAGAAAAATGGACCTAAAGTTGGGCTATCAGTCACACTTGATACTGAAATTCGACTGTCAGTAAACTAGGATGAACTTTGGGATCGATTTTGCATAGGATCCAGTGGATGTTTGATCGAGGTTGCTATAACAAAATTAAAACTAGTTTATAGAAGAACAACTTTGCTACAGATGGATTAATGGGTTGTTACATAAAAATTTGAGAAAGGGGCTCCTTAACTTGCTATGTCAGGCGCACTAATGGATGATCGCGATGGTACAGTAACTGAATAAGAATCTAGGTTCAGTGAACTCACTGCCGGTGATCTCCACGCCGCGATTCATGCCGGCCACCGCGATTCGTGCCCTGTGTGAAGTGGATAACTGCGAGAGGTAAAAATATCTCACGCTGGGGATGAGCTTGGGCACTATTACTCCTCACTCGCCATACCCACTTGCTGGCGACGTGGCCGAGCGGCCATCACCGAGGTCGACGTCATTATAGATAACCGAACTTGCCGTGTCATTACGCGCACCTGCATGACTGTCTAAGGTTCTTAGGACAAGGACATCTGTAGGTGGGCCTAATACCTTGGGAAGTTCCGTCACAGATCCGGAGCCACACCACCTGTTGTGGGAATTAAACTTAGTACAAACATTCATATAGCATTTGCTAATAATCAACACCGCTCTACGCACAACCCAACCACTAACATGAACAACCACTGCTCCCTACCACCCGCCAACAGTAGCAGCGCTGCTTGTTAATTTTGTATCTTTAAAATTATTAAAATAGTGCTATCAAACAAAATATCTGGAAGCATCTACACAAAATGCTCTACAACTTCGGTATTCGATGGATAATTAAATTTTGCCATCTATAAGTCCTAAAACATCTGATAAGATAACCGACTGAATCTGTTTCAGACAACAGCGTAGTTAACTTCAAAGTTCGATATCTCCCTAACTACTCAACCAAAAATTATGAAATTTTACTGGCAGTAAGTAATTTTATCCCTCTACAAAAGACTCATAAAGCAATGAAAGGATAACAACAAGAAAAACTAATGTACTTCTTGACACAGACTCATGCAAAAGCTTCATAAATATTACTTTCAACACTAAAATAATAACACAATACTATGCTCAATAGGAATAATTGGACTTCAATAAGACAATCCACATAACCAAACTACCTTGATTAACCTCACATACAACAAAACCTCCTGTTGGGGGCCTACTTCGTCGCCGAAGGTCCTTTAAGCAGAAACACCTTCGAAAGATCAGCACATAAGCAAACATGGTGCGAAGGTACATGCCGAAGCTACGATCCAGGGAGCTTCGACATAGTGACATGCCTTGAGACGAAGGGTTGCACCGACTTAAAGAGGAAAAGACCGATCAGTCCATGATGGTTGTGTCTTGATTGTAACTAGTCATCAAGGACATAAATGTAATTCTGACCGGGCTGCGTCTCGTGCCTATAAATAGGTGAACAGTACCCATGTACTATTCACGTTGTCTTGTATTCGCTCGTGTATCACGCGTGAACTTTTGCCTTCTGTTGAGCCGAAGGTATAAATGTAATTCAATATTGTGCACGTTCATTCATGATGATATAATTAAGATATATTGATGATTTCATGTGATCATTCATGTTATCTCTCATGTTTCATATGCTTCTTCTTTCATTAATATATACTACGATCATGAAGGTATGTCCTTCATGACCTTCGTCCGAAGATCATTATATCCTAAGGGAAATAATGCTTCGAAGGACGAAGGACTTTAACCATTAACCTCTCTTTGTGTTGCCTTGTTCTTAACTCATAGCATTTGAGAACAAGTCCAAAACACCTCCTATTACTACACTTGAACAATTTGTACCTTATGATATCACAGGATGCATTCAAAGTAGTAGACATACATGATCTATCAAACCATCATTCATATGAAAAAAATCTCAATCTGATGCAACAACCACATTATTATTGAGGTAGATGACTAGCAAACATAAGCAACTCCCAGTTAAGCATTGACTTCGTTTAAGATAAAGCAGTTCAAATAATGATTCAACAAGCATGCATAGAGAAACTGATCATAAAAAATCAAACTACCATATATCGTCGGCAATAAAAAATATAAAATGGATTGTCAATATCGTCCACATGACTAGCCTGCAACAACTAAAAAATATGCATAGCCTTTATGGCTATTGAAACAAACCATACAAGGAAAACATGCACGCCTCTTCAACTATAATATAGACATAAAAGCCACTTGAAACCACCCTATTTATTGTTCAAAATAAGGTTGCACACAATAAGAAAACCTATCAGGTAAGAATGGTTGGACTTATCTATCCACTGTCATCTTACAAATTCACTTGAGTTCTACCAGTCTCAAGATTTCATAGACAGTACAACATTGCCTTTGCTCTATAGAGACAAATCCATTGTATACTAAGATCAAGTTAGCAAGTAGCCACACTAGCCAAAAAGGGGTGAGGCACAAAGCATTGCATCCATGGAAATATTACATTGATAAGTTGGGTTGTGATGAGGACATCACTATGAGTACGACTACACCAGCAGCACCTCCACATCAAGCGCCACTTCCTTCATTAGCTAGGCCAATCACTTGGGCCTGTGCCAGAGATCTTAACTTCGTCATGCTACTGAAGAATGAGGGCCCAGAAGAATAGACGACCAGCCCAACTACGGCCCATAGTGGACAACCTAGGGTTGGTCGCCCCCTCTCTATTTATCCAGGAGTTGCGCCTCCTTTGTTTTTCGAGTTTTGTTTTACATTAGCTTTAGCTACTCTCGAACACGCGCAAATCTGTGCTGTCTTCGTGGTATTCAGAACTCCACCCTCGAGTAATAGATTAGATTGCTCGCATCTTTTTCTTGTTCGTTCTTCGATTGCACATAGGAAACGATCTTCGTGATCAGGCCGATCTCGCATCAGCAAGGTCGGTAACCACAGGGAGTTGGTTCAGCGATTGCATTGGCGCCTCGGGCTTGCTCGTCGTAGTCGGATCGCAAGGGTCATCTTCCGCCAAATCGGAATTATCTCTACTCGCCGAAAGATCGGGCACCTCAGCTATATCAAGTGGTATCAGATTTCCAGGTTGATCGGTGAGTTTATCGAGTGTTTTTTTTTCTCCTACAGTCCACAAAACCACATAAAAATTCAGGTTTGACCTTATACTAGCACCCTTTTGAGCCTCGCACCTTCTTTCAATAATCTGCATTGTTGAATTTGTGTGCTTTCGCGTCATTTGTTGCTGGTCGCATTGTGTTTTTTCTCACCATCCTTCTTTCTTCATTGTTTTTCTCCTTCGGTTACATCAAACCCTAGCGCGCCTCAACCATCTTCCTTGTTTTTCTCCTTCGGTTACATCAAACCCTAGCGCGCCGCAACCATCTTCCTTATTTTCTCCTTCGGTTACATCAAACCGAGTCAACGCCACAAACCGTGTGAACGCCGCTTCCTTGTTTTTCTCCTTCGGTTACATAAAAAAAACAGAAACAAAAGAAAAAAAAGAAAAAAAAGAAAACGAAAGAGAAAGGATAGAACCAGAGAACAAACAAAAAAAAGTAAGGAACTTGTTGACTCATCTCGGTCGTTTTAAACATAACTTGAGGTACCTTCCTTAAACTAGGCATAACTTTTTGCTCGGTTGTCCAAAAAATCTGAAATTTTTACAGGAGCTTGTTGACACCATTCTGAGGCCGGCCAAACTCACCTACGGTCTGTTTGGGTTTCGACAAAATTGTCAAAAAAATTCAGGAAAATAAAGAAAAAAATTCGTCAAAGTTCTCGCACGTTTTTCAGAGAACTTCCTGATTTTCTGTAGACCACATCTGAACTTTGTTTTAGGTGAAACTTCGTATAGCTCCTATTTTGTTGCTTCTTGTGCTGAGAAAAATATCAAAAAAATCATACAAAAAAGAAAAACAAAATCACCTGTGATTCCTACTAGTGCCTTTTTGGCATCGCTAGTACAATATTTATGGTACTGCCATTCTGCTAGTTCCATCCGTCCTTTGCACCTGTAGCCAGCAATATAGTTCGTGTTTTGCACTATAATTCAACTTTGCTTTATTGTTTGATCGTGCTAATCCTTGACTTGAGTGCAGCCTACCCAGAACTCCACATATTTCTACGACGAGCAGGTTTCTGTTTCTCCACGCAATCGCTCATCCAATCTTTCACCGGTTCCACTTGTTGATTGCAGTTCACCACTGTGCCTTGGTAAGAACATATAAGAACTTGATAACAGCATTCCATTGAGCGAGCAAGTTGTCACCACCATTCCCCTGTTGTCGTCGGTTTTTCTCCTTTTGGTGTTTTGGTGTTTGCGCTAACTATGGCAGGAGCACACGACATGGTGGATGCCCAGTTGCAGGAAGTAAGGGGACAAGTGGATGGACTTGCTGCTGACATTAGGACGATGCATCAACGGCTTGATTCAACGGTCACTTCGACGACCGAGCGTTTCAACCAACTTGACCTTGCTCAAACGGCGACTTGCACCACACTCGACACCATCCTAGCACGCCTTGATGCGTTGACCACAAAGATGGAGCAGGAATACGGCGGTGACACTGAGCAGGACGATGGAGATCGCTGTGGTCATGCACGCCATGTGGTTCGTCATCCCCCTAATGACTTATTTTCTAAGATTAAATTTAAAATTCCATCTTTTAATGGTAAATATGATCCTGCTGTATATCTTGATTGGGAATTGGAGGTAGAACAGAAATTTTCATGCCATGATATTCCTGCTAATAGCCAAGTGAAGGCTGCCATTAGTGAATTTACTGATTTTGCTTTAATTTGGTGGCGTGAGTATAAACAAAAACTTCCCATTAACAATGTCACTACTTGGACCCAATTAAAAACTGTCATGCGCCACAGATTTGTTCCTTCCTATTATGCTCGTGATTTGCTTATCAAAATGCAGCGTTTTCAACAAGGTTCACAATCTGTTGAGGAATATTACTAGGAGTTACAAAAGGGTATGCTTCGTTGTGGTTTGGTTGAGTCGGATGACGCTGCTATGGCGCGTTTTCGTGGTGGTTTGAACAGGGAAATTCAGGATATACTTGATTATAAGGATTATTTTGATATAACCACATTGTTTGAATATGCTTGCAAAACTGAACATGAAGTGCAGGGACGACGATCAAAGACATATACTAACTCTTTTGCAGGCCGGGGTACGACACACAGCTCAACTCCTTCCAGCCCTGCACCTTCTACGCCTAGCACTACACCGCGCACAGGGACGACCAAGCCAGCGGCGCCCCCTACCAAAGGCGCCGCTTCTTCCACAAGACATACACGGGATATTCAGTGCCATCGTTGCAGAGGGTTTGGGCACATGATTCGGGACTGTCCAAACAAGCGTACCTTGCTTATACGTGACAATGGTGAGTACTCTTCAGCCAGTGATTCTGAGGAAACTAGTCATGCTATGATTACCACTAACCATGCAGAAAATGAGGAAGTCCACGTTGATCCCATCGACGCCGATAGGTATGAGAGTCTTGTTGTGTAGCGTGTTCTCAGCACACAGGTTGCCCAGGCCGAAAAAAATCAGCGACACACTCTATTCCATACCAAGGGCGTTGTGCACGAACGGTCGATTCGCATCATCATCGATAGTGGCAGCTGCAACAATTTGGCAAGTACAACGTTGGTAGAGAAATTATCCTTGCCCACTCGCACACACCCACATCCGTATCACATTCAATGGCTTAATGATGGTGGTAAAATAAAGGTAACACGTTCGGTACGTGTCCCCTTTTCGCTGGGTTCTTATTTCTATTATTCTGATTGCGATGTTATTCCTATGGAAGCATGCTCTTTATTATTGGGTCGACCATGGCAATATGATACTGATACTTTACATCATGCTCGTTCAAATCATTATTCTTTCATGTTTAAAGGCCAGAAAATAATTATACATCCAATGACCCCTGACCAAATTTTGAAAGATGATCTTACTAGGGCTGCTAAAACTGCACAACAAGTCAAATCGACATCAGCCACACCTATTAAATCTGAAATCAAGTTGCACTCTCCTGTTTTACTTGCTACACGTGCTGATTTTGATGATCTCCATGAAGCTCATATGCCCTGTTATGCACTTGTATGCTCGCGCATGCTTGTTCCACTTGATGATGCACCGTCTTTGGATATACCCCCCGCTGTTGTTAACCTTTTGCAGGAGTGTTGGAACTTGCTCTCCGGTGCAAGTTGATCCAACGGGGGAGTGTAGCAATGTAAACAAGGTTTTTTTGAGACGACAATAGTTCTGTTAATCTAGCCTCTCAAGGGCACTGTGCGGGGGTATTTATAGGTATCTGAGTGCCCAGCGTCCAGTGTTAAGGACGCATGTGCCCTCAGACACCTAGGTTATCCCTGGAATATTCCCTTAAAGCGGGGTTACAGACCGTAATTACAGGGAGACCTTTACAAATTAGGCCCGTAATGCGCAGCGGCCGCGCAGGGCCTGTCACAATGGGCCGGATCACACGTGGGCCTCCATGTTGGACGAGGTCGCAAGATGAGACGACCTCGTCACAGGTCTTCGCTCGGTGACGTGTGGGACGAAGGGTGAGTCTGCCCATTGTCTTGTCTCTGTTGGTGCAGCGAGGGCGGCGAAGGCATCGAGCGAAGGGTGGCGTCTCCGCCTTCGCCCCAACATTTGCCCTTTTCGAGGGACTAGTTCGACTAAGTCATCTGGTGCCGAAGACGTCGCTAGATGGTGGAGATGCTGCCCTCGCTCGAAGTGGTCCCGCGAGGGTTTTTGACATGACCGTTGATTGACGCTGTACTGTTGGATTGCGGGTTTCCCGAAGCGCCGCGCCCTGTGTATAAAAGGGGGCAGGGGGCGGCGCGTTTTGAACTTTATCTTCCCGCGCACCGCGAAAACCCTAACCGCCTTCTCAAACCGCTCGCTGCTCGTCTGCCCTCCTTGCCCTTGCTCGTCGGAGATCTGGCCCATGTGAAGCAGACCGCCCGCCGCCGCCAGTACGTAGCGATGCCGTCCTCTTCCTCTTCTGCTGCCGCTACACCGCCGGCCGACGCGTCATCTGAGGAGACGCTGAGCAATGTGGTGGCGGAGGAGTTGCGCGCCGGTGACACAGTGGAGTTCGGCGTGTCGCGGATGTCCTCGGTCCGCGTGCAAGACATGCAACAGCTTGGTTATTTTGGCGGTGGAGTGGCGCGTGTCACGGGGGCGGAGGAGGTCCCCGAGCCAGAAGGCGAGTTGGTTGTCTTCGAGGCTTTCTTCGCCGCTGGCCTTCGTCTGCCTGTGCATCGGTTTGTGGGAGAAGTTCTGCGTAGGTTCAACGTCCAGGTCCACTAGCTGACGGCCAATGCCGTGGTGGCCCTGTCAAAATATGTCTGGGCAACGACTTCGTACGGTGGGCAGCCCTCGGTCGAAGTCTTCGCGAAGTATTATTGTCTGCATTGGCAGAAAAGGATGATCGGAAATAAGATTGCTCAATTTGGGTCTTGTACATTTATGCCGAAGACCGGCAAGACTTCGATGGAAGTCGTTGAGTTGGTTCCCTGCGCCCGCAATAAATGGGGCAACTGGTGGGAGTTTTGGTTCTACGTTGCCGAGGGCACAGTCGAAGACCATCCGGGGCTCCCCGTGGCCGAGATGTGCTCGCATTATTACTCGGCGTACCCGCAGTTTGAAGTGGCGGAGGAGGATGCAGACGAAGGGGCCCTGCGGTGCGCGGCCGGCATGAGTAGCGGGCGCGATCTGGTTGAGGAGTTTGTCGCGTATGGGGTGTGGCCCTTTGATGTAGCTGAGGTGCCCGATCTTTCGGCGAGTAGAGATAATTCCGATTTGGCGGAAGTTGACCCTTGCGATCCGACTACGACGAGCAAGCCCGAGGCGCCAATGCAATCGCTGAACCAACTCCCTGTGGTTACCGACCTTGCTGATGCGAGATCGACCTGATCATGAAGATCGTTTCCTATGCGCAATCGAAGAACAAACAAGAAAAAGATGCGAGCAATCTAATCTATTACTCGAGGGTGGAGTTCTGAATACACGAAGACAGCGCAGATTTGCGTGTGTTCGAGAGTAGCTAAAGCTAATGTAAAACAAAACTCGAAAAATAAAGGAGGCACAGCTCCTGGATAAATAGAGAGGGGGCGCAGCCCCTAGGGGCGGCCAACCCTAGGTCGTCCATTATGGGCCGCAGTTGGGCTAGTCGTCTATTCTTCCGGGCCTTCGTTCTTTAACATCATGATGTAGTTCAATTCTCTTGCACAGGCCCGAGTCACTGGCCCAGGTGGAAAGGGTGGCGCCTGGACTGGGGAAGATGGTGCCTGGGCTGGAGAAGGTGCTGCTGGTGTAGATGTGCTCGTGTTGGTGTTGATGTCCTCATCATCCTCCCCTTCTTGAACTGAAGTCGTCCTCGACGGCAACTCCTCATCTTCTCCCGCATACGGTTTCAAATCTGCAACATTAAAACTAGTGGAAACACCAAACTCCGCAGGCAGGTCAAGGGTATAAGCATTATCATTAATCTTGGTTAGTATCTTAAAAGGACCAGCAACACGAGGCATCAATTTAGAACGGCGCAAAGTAGGAAAACGATCCTTTCTCAAATGCAACCAAACCATATCACCAGGTTCAAAAGTAACTAGTTTCCGGCCTTTACTACCAGTAATCTGATATTTAGCATTAGCAGCAGCAATGTTTTGTTGAGTTTGTTCATGGAGATTAATCATTTGTTCAACATGTGCAAGAGCATCTATGTGTGGGGCGTCCGCAGCATCAAGCGAAAACAAAGCAATAGGCGCCCTAGGAATGTAACCATAAACAATTTGAAAAGGGCACATCTTTGTAGAAGAATGTGGTGCATGATTATAAGCAAACTCAACATGAGGCAAGCAATCCTCCCAACATTTCAAATTTTTGTCTAAAACAGCCCTAAGCATGGTAGACAAAGTTTGATTAACTACCTCAGTTTGACCATCAGTCTGAGGGTGACAAGTGGTGCTAAACAGCAATTTAGTTCCCAATTTATTCCACAGAGATCTCCAAAAATGAATCAGAAACTTAGCATCACGATCCGAGACTATTGTATTGGGAATACCGTGCAAACGAATAATCTCTCTAAAAAACAATTCAGCAACATTGCTAGCATCATCAGTCTTATGACAAGGTATGAAATGAGCCATTTTGGAGAATCGATCAACAACCACAAAAATGCAATCCCTCCCCTTCTTAGTTCTAGGCAATCCCAAAACAAAATCCATCGAAATATCAATCCAAGGGGAAGTAGGAACAGGCAAAGGCATATACAAACCATGGTTGTTCAACCGTGACTTAGCTTTCTGACAAGTAGTGCAGCGTGCAACAAGGCGCTCAACATCAGCGCGCATCCGAGGCCAAAAGAAGTGGGCAGCCAACACCTCATGTGTCTTGTAGACGCCAAAGTGCCCCATGAGACCGCCTCCATGTGCTTCCTGTAACAACAAAAGATGAACCGAGCTAGCTGGAACACACAGCTTGTTAGCGCGAAACAGGAACCCATCCTATATGTGAAATTTGCCCCATGGTTTCCCATTAATACAATGGCCGAAAGCATCTTTAAAATCAGCATCATCAACATATTGATCTTTCACAGTGTGCAAACCAAAGATTTTAAAATCTAACTGTGACAGCATGGTATAGCGACGAGACAAAGCATCAGCAATAACATTGTCCTTCCCGTTCTTGTGTTTAATAATGTAAGGAAAGGACTCAATGAATTCTACCCATTTAGCATGACGACGGTTTAGATTTGTTTGGGTACGAATATGTTTTAAAGCCTCATGATCAGAATGGATTATAAACTCACGATGCCAAAGATAGTGCTGCCATGTATGCAAAGTGCGCACTAAAGCGTAAAGCTCCTTATCATAAGTAGAATATTTCAGACTAGCACCGCTTAATTTTTCACTAAAATAAGCAACTGGTTTTCCTTCTTGTAACAAAACAGCACCTAGCCCAATACCGCTAGCATCGCATTCAAGCTCAAACACTTTATTAAAATCAGGTAATTGCAATAGGGGAGCTTGGGTTAACTTATCTTTCAAAGTGCTGAACGCTTCCTCCTGTGAATCACTCCAAGCAAATGGCACATCTTTCTTTGTAAGCTCATGTAGAGGCGCTGCAATGGAGCTAAAATCACGAACAAATCTGCGGTAGAAACCGGCAAGTCCAAGAAAGCTCCGAATTTGTGTGACTGTCGTCGGTGTAGGCCACTCCCGAATGGCAGCAATCTTGCTGCTATCCACCTCAATGCCCTGTGGAGTAACAACATAACCAAGAAACGAGACACGTCGTGTACAAAAGATGCATTTTCCATGTTAGCAAATAACTGGGCAGCACGCAATGCATCAAAAACAGCACTTAAATGTTCCAAATGCTCTTTCTTAGATTTGCTGTAAATAAGGATATCATCAAAATAAACAACCACAAACAATCCTATGAAGGGCCTTAGAACTTCATTCATCACTCGCATAAAAGTGCTGGGAGCATTAGTCAATCCAAACGGCATAACCAACCATTCATATAAACCAAATTTCGTTTTAAAAGCCGTTTTCCATTCATCACCCAGTTTCATTCTAATCTGGTGGTAACCACTACGCAAATCAATCTTAGTGAAAATAATGGCACCACTAAGGTCATCTAGCATATCATCAAGGCGTGGTATAGGATATCGATAACGAATAGTGATGTTATTAATAGCACGACAGTCTACACACATACACCATGACCCATCTTTCTTGGGAACAAGTAACACAGGAACAGAGCAAGGGCTAAGAGACTCACGAATGTATCCCTTGTCAAGCAACGCCTGTACCTGGCGCTGAATCTCCTTCGTCTCATCCGGATTTGTACGGTACGGTGCGCGGTTCGGAAGCTATGCGCCGGGAATGAGGTCGATCTGGTGCTCAATGCCACGAAGTGGTGGGAGACCCGGTGGTAAGTCTTTGGGAAAGACATCAGCATACTCCTGCAAAAGGTTAGCAACCATAGGGGGAATAGCCAAAGATGGCGCATCATCAAGTGAAATGAGGACACTAGAGCATATAAGTGCATAGCATGGCAAATGAGCACCGTGTAGATCATCAAAATCAGCACGTGTAGCAAGTAAAACAGGAGCCTTCAACATGATTTCAGAAGGAACAGAGGGCGATGGATCAAGTTGTTTAGCAGTTATAGCAGCTCGGGCAAGATCATCTTTAACAATTTGTTCAGGTGTCATTGGATGTATAATTATTTTCTGACCCTTAAAAATGAAAGAATAATGATTCGAACAACCATGATGCAAGCTATCAGTATCATATTGCCAAGGTCGACCAAGTAACAAAGAGCATGCTTCCATGGGAATAACATCACAATCAACAAAATCAGAATAAGCACCCATGGAGAAAGGAACGCGCACGGAACGTGTGATTTTTATTTTACCACCATCATTAAGCCATTGAATGTGATATGGGTTTGGATGCTTACGAGTGGGTAACGATAACTTTTCGACCAGAATGGTACTCGCCAAATTGTTGCAACTGCCGCTGTCGATAATGATGCGAATTGATCGCTCCTGCACAACACCCTTTGTATGGAACAGAGTGTGTCGCTGATTCTTCTCGGGCAAAGTGACCTGTGTACTGAGAACACGCTGCACAACAAGACTTTCATACCTATCAGCGTCGCCCGGGTTGACATGTACCTCCGCCTTAGCTGCATGGTCAGTGGCAAGTAGTGCATGTTCAATTTCTTCAGAATCACTAGCGGAAGAGTACTCACCATCGTCACGAATGAGCAAAGTGCGCTTATTTGGGCAGTCCCGAATCACATGGCCAAATCCTCTACAGCGATGACACTGAATATCCCGTGTACGACCTGTGGGTGGGGCAGTGCTGGCTGGTTTGGTCGTCTTCTCGCGTGGAGTAGTGGTGGACGTGGATGGCGCAGGGGGAACTGGTGATGAGGTGGATGTCGAGCTTCGTCCTGCAAAAGGGTTAGAATATGGCTTCGAGCGGCGTCCCTGCACTTCACGTTCAGCTTTGCAAGCATATTCAAATAAAGTAGTCATATCATAATATTCCTTATAATCAAGTATATCTTGGATTTCGCGGTTTAAACCACCACGAAAACGTGCCATAGCAGCGTCGTTGTCCTCCAATATCCCACAACGAATCATACCTTTTTGTAACTCCTGGAAATAGTCCTCAACAGATTGAGAACCTTGCTGAAAACACTGCATTTTATTAAGCAAATCACGAGCATAATACGAAGGCACAAATCGATGTCGCATCGCAGCTTTCAACTGATCCCAAGTGGTTGGAATGGTAGTGGGATGTTTTATTTTAAACTCACGCCACCAAATTAAAGCAAAATCAGTAAATTCACTAATAGCAGCTTTAACCTGAGAATGTGCAGCAATATCATGGCATGAAAATTTTTGTTCAACCTCTAACTCCCAATCAAGATATGCAGCAGGATCATATTTGCCATTAAAAGGTGGAATTTTAAATTTAATCTTAGAAAATAAGTCATTAGGGGGATGACGAACCACACGGCGTGCACGACCACGGCGATCTCCATCGTCCCACTCAGTGTCACCGCCGTAGTCCTGCTCCATCTTTGTGGTCAACGCATCAAGGCGTGGCAGGATGGTGTCGAGTGTGGTGCGAGTCGCCGTTTGAGCAAGGTCAAGCTGGTTGAAACGCTCGGTCGTCGAAGTGACCGTTGAATCAAGCCGTTCATGCATCGTCCTAATGTCATCAGCAAGTCCATCAACTTGTCCCCTTACTTCCAGCAACTGGGCATCCACCGTGTCGTGTGCTCCTGCCATAGTTAGCGCAAACACCAAAACACCAAAAGAAGAAGAAAACAAAAACCAACGACAAAAACAGGGGTGTACTGCTCACAAGGCGCTCACACTAGTGCTGTTATCAAATTCTTATCCGTTCTTACCAAGCCACAGTGGTGAACTGCAACCAACAGGTGGAACCGGTGAAAGATTGGATGAGCGATTGCCTGGAGAAACAGAAGCCTGCTCGTCGTAGAAATATGTGGAGTTCTAGGTAGGCTGCACTCAAGTCAATGATTAGCACAATCAAACAATAATGCAAAGTTGAATTATAGTGCAGAACACGAAACTATATTGCTGGCCACAAGTGCAAAGGACAGATGGAACTAGCAGAATGGCAGTACCGTAAATATTGTACTAGCGAGGCCACTAGTAGGAATCACAAGTGATTTTGCTTTTCTTTTTTTTGTATGATTTTTTTTGATATTTTTCTAAGCACAAGAAGCAACAAAATAGGAGCTAGACGAAGTTTCACCTAAAACAGAGATCAGATGTGGTCTACAGAAAATCAGGAAGTTCTCTGAAAAGCGTGCGAGAACTTTGACGAATTTTTTTCTTTATTTTCCAGAATTTTTTTGACAATTTTGTCGAAACCCAAACAGACCAAAGGTCAGTTTGGCCGACCTCAGAATGGTGTCAACTAGCTCCTGTAAAAATTTTAGATTTTTTGGACACCCGAGCGAAAAGTTATGCCCGGTTTAAGGAAGGTACCTCAAGTTATGTTTTAAAACGATCGGGATGAAACAACCGTATCCTTTCTCCTTCGTTGTTTTTTGTTTCTATTTTTTTTGACGTAACCGAAGGAGAAAAACAAGGAAACGATGTTGACTCGGTTTGTTTGTTTTTTTTCTGTTTTTTTCGTAACCGAAGGAGAAAAACAAGGAAACGGCCGTTGACTCGGTTTGTTTTTTCTGTTTTTTTTACGTAACCGAAGGAGAAAAACAAGGAAACGATGTTGACTCGGTTTGTGGCGTGATCAAACGGGAGATGGTGGCGGCGCTAGGGTTTGAATGGTGGAAGAACACAATGCAACCAGCAACAAATGACGCGAAAGCACACAAATTCAACAATGCAGATTATTGAAAGAAAGTGCGAGGCTCAAAAGGGTGCTGGGATAAGGTCTAACCTGAATTTTTATGTGGTTTTGTGGACTGTAGGAAAAAAAACACTCGATAAACTCACCGATCAACCTGGAAATCTGATACCAATTGATGTAGCTGAGGTGCCCGATCTTTCGGCGAGTAGAGATAATTCCGATTTGGCGGAAGTTGACCCTTGCGATCCGACTACGACGAGCAAGCCCGAGGCGCCAATGCAATCGCTGAACCAACTCCCTGTGGTTACCGACCTTGCTGATGCGAGATCGGCCTGATCACGAAGATCGTTTCCTGTGCGCAATCGAAGAACGAACAAGAAAAAGATGCGAGCAATCTAATCTATTACTCGAGGGTGGAGTTCTGAATACACGAAGACAGCGCAGATTTGCGCGTGTTCGAGAGTAGCTAAAGCTAATGTAAAACAAAACTCGAAAAATAAAGGAGGCGCAGCTCCTGGATAAATAGAGAGGGGGCGCAGCCCCTAGGGGCGGCCAACCCTAGGTCGTCCATTATGGGCCACAGTTGGGCTGGTCGTCTATTCTTCCGGGCCTTCGTTCTTTAACATCATGATGTAGTTCAATTCTCTTGCACGGGCCCGAGTCACTGACCCAGGTGGAAGGGGTGGCGCCTGGACTGGGGAAGATGGTGCCTGGGCTAGAGAAGGTGCTGCTGGTGTAGATGTGCTCGTGTTGGTGTTGATGTCCTCATCACCCTTGGCGCGTGGCTGGGCGCTGGGCGAAGTATGCCCTCGCCAGATGCCCTCCCATGGCGGGATGCAGGTGCGAAGTCCCGCCTTCGCCTTGGATTTGCATGGCCGAGATCTCGCCGCATTCGTGTGTGAGGTGTAGGATGGGGCGGTGCGGATTGTTGGTCGCTATGTGCCAAAGACGGAGGCCCAGCGTAGTTGGGATATACGTGGATCCAACGATCGCTTGAATAGGGTCTTCGAGTTGAACCGTCTGCCGTATGGCGGTTACCCCGGGCAAGACGTTGCCGACCGCCGCGGGAAAAAATCGGCGGCGGAGACTGAAGACGACTCTGCGTCGGTGGCCGCCCCATCCTCCAAGAAGAGGAAGCTAGGTACTGCGAAGGGAGGACTTGGGGTTTCCGATAGTTTTTCTATGGAGTTGATGGGGACATGCGCGGCCCCCGGGGGAAGGATGTCTTCGCCCGAGCTCCGGGAGTCTTCGGTGCAGATGCTGAAGGTTACCGGGGGTTGGTGGCCTAAGAACGTTCCTATCCCCCGCGCGGCTGGCGAAGACTTTTTTACATCTCGCATGGTTCGTGATATGAGGGTGTTTCCTTATGGACGGAATATTGCTGATGTTGTGTCGGCAGTGATGGACAAGGATCGTCAGGAGGCTGCGTAG
Source organism: Zea luxurians (assembly GCA_029449295.1). Lineage (NCBI taxonomy): Eukaryota > Viridiplantae > Streptophyta > Magnoliopsida > Poales > Poaceae > Zea > Zea luxurians. The sequence continues at coordinate 522,367 of JAOPSE010000005.1, read as the reverse complement.
AAGCGTCGGGCGGTCATCAGGCTGCCCAAGGCTAGGCCGAAGAGGGCGCGGGGGACTGCGAAGTCTACCGCCCCCGGCGGTAGCCAGGCGGCGAAGTCGGCCGCCCCTGGGTCCAGCAAGGTGCCGGAGGTCGTGAAGGCGGCCGGCGGAACCAAGTCCGCCTCGGCCGTAGCCGCGAAGGCCCGAGAATTGCCTTCGCTAGGGAAGCGCGTCGCCGACTTCGGCACCGACATTAGCATGGACGATTATCTCGTTGGTAAGTCGTTAGCTCGAGTTTTTTTTTGAATGTTGATACGTTGCAGGATCGGGCGAGGGGCAACTTGTTGTTGTTCCGCCTGCGGTGGCGACCGCGGTGTCTACCGTGGTGCCCGGGGCGAAGGGTAGCGCTCTCAGCGCTGGTGGTGAGATTCCGGCGCTCACTGCCATCAAGGACGAGGCGGGCGCTGTGTCCCGCCGGCTGAAGGAGGCGTCGCAGCGGCTAAGTCAGGTAAGTTGAGCTAGACTTCGGTTTTTACCGGTTTCGTTGGGATTGTTGTCTTATGTGTGTCTTTTAGGCGGCTGACTTCGCTGACCACGTGGCATCGGGGGCCCTTACGACTGTTGTGTCAGCCGAAGTCGAGAGACTTCGGGCGCAGCATGCTGATGCCGTCCGGGAAAAATCGGCCGCCAATAGCAAGTGCCGCAAGCTGGCGGAGAAGGTGGCCGCGCTGGAGGGCGAGAGGACTGACCTCCGGCGCCAGCTGGCGGAGGAGAGGAGGGAGGCTAATCAAGCCCTCGCCAAGGCGCAGTCTGCGCAGGTGGAGGCCAATTTGGCGCGGGTGGAGGGTAGCCTCGCCAGCCAGCGCGCCGAGGAATGGGAGGAGCGGTTCAATGCTCTGCAGGCCCGTATGGAGAGGGCCGAGGCTTCTACGCGCTCGGAAGTTGAGCGGACGCGCAAACAGCTTATGGACTCATACCACGAGCTGGGCGCGCGGACCGCTGACTTCGAAGTGCCCAACCGAGAGTCATGCCTTCGCTGCCTCGAGTGGCTGCAAGAGGAGTTGTAGGCGCTCCCGACCATTTTGGAGGGTTTTATGTCTTTTGCCTCACTCGTCACCTGCAAAGGGGCGATGAACGCGCTGTCCCGCGAAGGGTGCCGCCACTATGAGGTCTTCGACCAATCTGATGAAGATTTTGAGTGCGAGATCTACAAGGTCGAGGACCCGGTGGTGAAGGAGTCCACGGGGGCCCTCTTTGATCGAATGTGGGGCCCTCACGGTCGGGAGGTGGTTAGGGAGCGGTGCGACCGAGCGAGGGGCCAGGTAATGTTCATCTTTTGTTTAGTGTTGTTGGATGTGGGTTATACGTGGGCTTGCTGAATCGGTGTGCTGTGTTTTAGGCGGTGCGTGCCGAGACCATGGAGGACTTCAGATCTTTGAACAGCGCGCGGCCCGAAGCCGAGACGAACCCGGTGGCAGCCGAGGCTGAGGTCGTCCCGGCGTCGCCCCCGGAAACCGGCGAAGGCTCCCTCGCGGCCCCTGCGGCTGCTGCGTCCGGTGGTGGCTCATCGCCAACTGCTGTGCCGAGGGCTGAGGATCCCTCGAAGACGACGACGGAGCCGGCGGCGGAGGGTCCCACAGCGGCTGGGCCTTCGCAGGTGGCTTAGTGGGTGTGGGTAGTTAGATAATTTTGTCTATGTTGCTGAACCTTGGTTGTTGCGCAGGTTCAAGATTTTGGGCCTGCGCACGCAACCGCTACTGCTAATTTTGTGGCGGCTTCGACCGTGGATGCTGGTAATGAATTGGATGAGTCTGCTTCTAAGTTTTCTGATTTTGGTGACTCTAGGAGTTCGGTTGAGTGGTCGGATGAGTCGTCGGATGAGGACTTGGATTACTTTGCGGCCTTGGATGTGGCAGCGGCGGAGGCTTCGCCGCGTGCTGCGGATGCTGAACTTGTGCCTGGTCCGAGTGCTGGGCGCAGACGGCGAAGGGCGGTTGCGAAGCATAGAGTGAGTGAGGCGGACGACAATCGGCTTCGTGTGGGCAGGGCTGGCAAGCAGGAATTTTTGTCCTTGCCGGCCGTTGCGAGTGTAGGTGAGGGGGAGCTATGAAGTCTTTTTGAGGGTGAGGAGCTGAGGATAATGCTATTTAACTATAGGGAGATGGGAATCATTCCAAAGGATGAACCGATGTAAGGTGTGATGCCCTCGCTGTACATATGTAATAGCTTGTATGATGAGGTTGTGCGCCTTCGCACATTCAGCTATGCTCATAAAGGCATTGCGCACTTCAATTTTTCGCACTTGTTGTGCTAGTCCAGCTGCACCCTTAGGCGACTTTTGCACGGATAGTCTTTTTGAGGAAGACTTCGATTTTTCGCACTTGTTGTGCTAGTCTGGCTGCACCCTTAGGCGACTTTTGCACGGATAGTCTTTTTGAGGAAGACTTCGATTTTTTGCACTTGTTGTGCTTAGTCCGGCTGCACCCTTAGGCGACTTTTGCACGGATAGTCTTTTTGAGGAAGACTTCGATTTTTCGCACTTGTTGTGCTTAGTCCGGCTGCACCCTTAGGCGACTTTTGCACGGATAGTCTTTTTGAGGAAGACTTCGATTTTTCGCACTTGTTGTGCTTCCGGCTGCACCCTTAGGCGACTTTTGCACGGATAGTCTTTTTGAGGAATACTTCGATTTTTCGCACTTGTTGTGCTTAGTCCGGCTGCACCCTTAGGCGACTTTTGCGCGGAGTGTCGCACGAGAGGGTAGCTAGTGCTGGACCTCACGGTGACTTCGTATTGGTCGAATGTCGAAGACCGTCGATGCGGTCTTTTTTTCGACGTAGATTTTTGCGGGGGATTTTTCACTTGTATATTACATGACTCCGCCTCGTTAAAAACCTCACCCCCCGGGAGGAAAAGAGTGCGGGCCAGAATAAAATTGTTTTTGCGCATTACAAGGGCGAGCTAGCCCTGATGAGTCAAACAAAAAATTTGCGGAGATTATCAATGTTCCAGGAATGCTCCAAGTCCTCACCGGATGGCGTTGCGAGCCTGTATGCGCTGGGGGATGCCTTCGTCTTGACGATGAAAGGGCCCTCCCACATGGGCTCCAGCTTGCCCCTGGACTCTGTCCGAGCTGTTCGGACGAGTACGAGGTCCCCTTCGCTGAATTCCCGTGGGATGACTGCGTGTTCACGCCATGCTTTTGTTTGAGCTTGGTATTTATTTAGAGCCAGTAGGGCGAAGACGCGGTCTCCATCGATGAGATCCTTCGAAGTGGGCTCGTCCACGTCAGGGACAGCTGACGAGACTGTCCGTGGGGACCCATGTTTTATTTCTTGCGGGGTCATGGCCTCCGATCCATATAGAAGGCGGAAAGGGGTGAACCCAGTCGCCCTGCACTCGGTCGTGTTTAGCGCCCAGACCGCTTCAGGTAACAAATCGGCCTACTTGCCCTTTTTCTCGTTGAGGAGCATCTTCTTGACAGCTGTGAAAATTTTTCCATTTGCGCGCTCCACAACTCCGTTGGACTGCGGGTGGTATACTGAGGCGAAGGCAAGCTTGGTGCCAATGGAGAAGCAGAAATCCCTGAAGTCTTGGCTGTCAAACTGCTTGCCGTTGTCAACTGTGAGTTCGGACGGTACTCCGAAGCGGCAAACAATGTTTTGCCAGAAGAATTTCTATGCAGTCTTTGATGTTATTGTGGATATAGCCCTCGCCTCGATCCATTTGGTAAAATACTCGACAGCGACAAAGGTGAACTTGAGGTTCCCATGAGCCGTGGGTAGGGGCCCGACAATGTCCAGGCCCCAGCGCTGGAGAGGCCATGTGTGGGCAATTAGTTTCGTGAATTGCGAAGGGCTGCCTGATCGAGGAGAAAACTTCTGGCAGGCTTCGCAGGACCTTGTGACCCGATTTGCGGCACAGATCATTGCGGGCCAGTAGAAACCTTGACGGATCACCTTTGCGGCTAGGGCCCTTGGCCCTGCGTGAGAGCCACAAGTACCGCTGTGGACTTCGCGCAGGATTTGGACGCCTTCGGTCTCGGTGACACATTTAAGCATTGGTTGACTGACCCCCTTCTTGTAAAGCTGGCCTTCAATCAGCGCGAAGTCCCGGCTTCGATGTTTGAGGCGCTTGGCCTCGTTGATGTCGGTTGGATGGTAGTACCCCTGTAGAAACAGGGTTATTGGTGCCCGCCAGTCTTCGGTCATAATAAGGTTGACTATGCGGTGGCCCTCGCTGTCATTGGTTATTTGGAGCCCTTCGGGGCTACGGACGGTTGGTGTGCCAATGACATGGTAGAACACGTCGGAGGGCAGGGACTCGCCTCTGGCGGCAGCCTTGGCCAATGCGTCGGCCTCCTCATTCTTGGCCCGGTCCACATGCTGCAAGGTGAAACCCTTGAATTGTCCCTCGAGACTACGGATAGCCGCGAGGTATTGCATAAGTGCGGGGTCCTTTGCTGCATAGTCTTTCTCGACTTGGCCGGCGACTACCTTAGAGTCTGTTCTGATAATGCAGGTGGTGACACCAAGGGCCCTTAGCTTGCGGAGGCCGAGGATGATAACTTCGTATTCTGCTATGTTGTTAGTGCATTTGTCAGATTCCAGAGCAAAGCTGAGGCGTGCCGCGTATCTGTGCTAGACCCCAGCGGGTGAGGTGATGACTGCGGTAGCGCCTGCCCCCGCGTGGCACCATGCGCCGTCGCAATGGATTGTCCAAACCTTCTCTGCTGGTGGGTCTGGCTGTGTTATTGGCCCAGTCCAGTCGACGACGAAGTCTGCCAGAACTTGTGACTTGATGGCTGTCCTGGGCTCGAACGTGATGTGGTAGCCGGAGAGTTCGGCCACCCATTTGGCAATCCTGACCGATGCCTCCGGGTTTCTGAACAATTCACCGAGTCCCCTATCTGAGGTGACCCGGACCTTGAAAGCTTCAAAATAATGGCGCAATTTGTGCGAAGCCATAACAACTGCGTAGGCTATCTTTTCCAGTTCCGTCATGTTACATTTTGATGGTGTGAGCACTTCGGAGACGTAATAAACTAGACATTGCCTGATCACGCCCTCTACTGTCTGCTCCTGAACCAGTGCCGCGCTGACCGCATGCAGCGAAGCCGCAACATAAAGCAACATTTATCCAGGGTTGGCCGCCCCATAGTGGACGACCTAGGGTTGGCCGCCCCTAGGGGCTGCGCCCCCTCTCTATTTATCCAGGAGCTGCGCCTCCTTTGTTCTTCGAGTTTTGTTTTACGTTAGCTTTAGCTACTCTCGAACATGCGCAAATCTGCGCTGTCTTCGTGTATTCAGAACTCCACCATTGAGTAATAGATTAGATTGCTCGCATCTTTTTCTTGTTCGTTCTTCGATTGTGCACAGGAAACGATCTTCGTGATTAGGCCGATCTCGCATCAGCAAGGTCGGTAACCACAGGGAGTTGGTTCAGCGATTGCATTGGCACCTCGGGCTTGCTCGTCGTAGTCGGATCGCAAGGGTCATCTTCCGCCAAATCGGAATTATCTCTACTCGCCGAAAGATCGGGCACCTCAGCTACATCAATTGGTATCAGATTTCCAGGTTTATCGGTGAGTTTATCGAGAGTTTTTTTCCTACAGTCCACAAAACCACATAAAAATTCAGGTTAGACCTTATATCAGCACCCTTTTGAGCCTCGCACCTTCTTTCAATAATCTGCATTGTTGAATTTGTGTGCTTTCGCGTCATTTGTTGCTGGTCGCATTGTGTTTTTTCTCACTATCCTTTTTTCTTCCTTGTTTTTCTCCTTCGGTTACATCAAACCCTAGCGCGCCGCAACCATCTTCCTTGTTTTTCTCCTTCGGTTACATCAAACCCTAGCGTGCCGCAACCATCTTCCTTGTTTCTCTCCTTCAGTTACATCAAACCGAGTCAACGCCACAAACCGAGTCAACGCCGCTTCCTTGTTTTTCTCCTTCGGTTACGTAAAAAAACAGAAACAAAAGAAAAAAAGAAAACGAAAGAGAAAAGATAGAACCAGAGAACAAACAAAAAAAAGGGGAAGGAACTTGTTGACTCATCTCGGTCGTTTTCAACATAACTTGAGGTACCTTCCTTAAACCGGGCATAACTTTTCGCTCGGTTGTCCAAAAAATCTGAAATTTTTACAGGAGCTTATTGACACCATTCTGAGGCTGGCCAAAATCGCCTACGGTCTGTTTGGGTTTCGACAAAATTGTCAAAAAAATTCAGGAAAATAAAGAAAAAAATTCGTCAAAGTTCTCACACGCTTCTCACAGAACTTCCTGATTTTCTGTAGACCACATCTGAACTCTGTTTTAGGTGAAACTTCGTGTAGCTCCTATTTTGTTGCTTCTTGTGCTGAGAAAAATATCAAAAATATCATACAAAAAAGAAAAACAAAATCACCAATGATTCCTACTAGTGCCTTTTTGGCATCGCTCGTACAATATTTACGGTACTGCCATTCTGCTAGTTCCATCCGTCCTTTGCACCTGTGGCCAGCAATATAGTTTCGTGTTTTGCACTAGAATTCAACTTTGCATTATTGTTTGATGGTGCTAATCCTTGACTTGAGTGCAGCCTACCCAGAACTCCACATATTTCTACGACGAGCAGGTTTTTGTTTCTCCACGCAATCGCTCATCCAATCTTTCACCGGTTCCACCTTTTGATTGTAGTTCACCACTGTGGCTTGGTAAAAACGTAGAAGAACTTGATAACAGCATTCCATTGAGCGAGCAAGTTGTCACCACCATTGTCGTCGGTTTTTCTCCTTTTGGTGTTTTGGTGTTTGCGCTAACTATGGCAGGAGCACACGACATGGTGGATGCCCAGTTGCAGGAAGTGAGGGAACAAGTTGATGGACTTGCTGCTGACATTAGGACGATGCATGAACGGCTTGATTCAACGGTCACTTCGACGACCGAGCGTTTCAACCAACTTGACCTTGCTCAAACAGCGACTCACACCACACTCGACACCATCCTCGCACGCCTTGATGCGTTGACCACAAAGATGGAGCAGGAATACGACGGTGACATTGAGCAGGACGATGGAGATCGTCGTGGTCGTGCACGCCGTGTGGTTCTCATCCCCCTAATGACTTATTTTCTAAGATTAAATTTAAAATTCCATCTTTTAATGGTAAATATGATCCTGCTGCATATCTTGATTGGGAATTGGAGGTAGAACAGAAATTTTCATGCCATGATATTCCTGCTAATAGCCAAGTGAAGGCTGTCATTAGTGAATTTACTGATTTTGCTTTAATTTGGTGGCGTGAGTATAAACAAAAACTTCCCATTAACAATGTCACTACATGGACCCAATTAAAAACTGCCATGCGCCACAGATTTGTTCCTTCCTATTATGCTCGTGATTTGCTTAACAAAATGCAGTATTTTCAACAAGGTTCACAATCTGTTGAGGAATATTACCAAGAGTTACAAAAGGGTATGCTTCGTTGTGGTTTGGTTGAGTCGGATGACGCTGCTATGGCGCATTTTCGTGGTGGTTTGAACAGGGAAATTCAGGATATACTTGATTATAAGGATTATTTTGATATAACCACATTGTTTGAATATGCTTGCAAAGCTGAACGTGAAGTGCAGGGACGACGATCAAAGGCATATACTAACTCTTTTGCAGGCCGGGGTCCGACACACAGCTCAATTCCTTCCAGCCCTGCACCTTCTACGCCTAGCACTACACCGCGCACAGGGACGACCAAGCCAGTGGCGCCCCCTGCCAAAGGCGCCACTTCTTCCACAGGATGTACACGGGATATTCAGTGCCATCGTTGCAGAGGGTTTGGGCACATGATTCGGGACTGCCCAAACAAGCGTACATTGCTTATACGTGACAATGGTGAGTACTCTTCAGCCAGTGATTCTGAGGAAACTAGTCATGCTATGATTACCACTAACCATGCAGAAAATGAGGAAGTCCACGTTGATCCCATCGACGCCGATAGGTATGAGAGTCTTGTTGTGCAGCGTGTTCAAAGCACACAGGTTGCCCAGGCCGAAAAAAATCAGCGACACACTCTATTCCATACCAAGGGCGTTGTGCACGAATGGTCGATTCGCATCATCATCGATAGTGGCAGCTGCAACAATTTGGCAAGTACTGCGTTGGTAGAGAAATTATCCTTGCCCACTCGCACACACCCACATCCGTATCACATTCAATGGCTTAATGATGGTGGTAAAATAAAGGTAACACGTTCGGTACGTGTCCCCTTTTCGCTGGGTTCTTATTCTGATTATGCTGATTGCGATGTTATTCCTATGGAAGCATGCTCTTTGTTATTGGGTCGACCTTGGCAATATGATACTGATAGTTTACATCATGGTCGTTCAAATCATTATTCTTTCATGTTTAAAGGCTAGAAATAATTATACATCCAATGACCCCTGACCAAATTTTGAAAGATGATCTTACTAGGGCTGCTAAAACTGCACAACAAGTCAAATCGACATCAGCCGCACCTATTAAATCTGAAATCAAGTTGCACTCTCCTGTTTTACTTGCTACACATGATGATTTTGATGATGTCCATGAAGCTCATATGCCCTGTTATGCACTTGTATGCTCGCGCATGCTTGTTCCGCTTGATGATGCACCGTCTTTGGATATACCCCCTGCTGTTGTTAACCTTTTGCAGGAGTATGCTGATGTTTATCCTACGGACTTACCACCGGGTCTTCCTCCCCTCCGTGGCATTGAGCATCAGATCGATCTCATCCCCGGCGCTTCTCTTCCGAACCACGCCCCGTACCGTACAAATCCAGATGAGACGAAGGAGATCCAGCACCAGGTGCAGATGCTGCTTGATAAAGGTTACATTCGTGAGTCTCTTAGCCCTTGCTCGGTTCCTGTTTTACTCGTTCCAAAGAAAGATGGGTCATGGCGTATGTGCGTAGATTGTCGTGCTATTAATAACATCACAGTTCGTTATCGATATCCTATTCCACGCCTTGATGATATGTTAGATGAGCTTAGTGGTGCCGTTATTTTCTCTAAGGTTGATTTGCGTAGTGGTTACCATCAGATTAGAATGAAACTCAGTGATGAATGGAAAAAGGCTTTTGAAACGAAATTTGGTTTATATGAATGGTTGGTTATGCCATTTGGATTGACTAATGCTCCTAGCACCTTTATGCGTTTAATGAACGAAGTTCTACAGGCCTTCATAGGTTTGTTTGTTGTTGTTTATTTCGATGATATCCTTATTTACAGCAAGTCTATAGAGGAGCATTTAGAACATTTGTGTGCTGTTTTTTATGCTTTGTGTGCTGCTCACTTGTTTGGTAACATGGAAAAGTGCACATTTTGCACGCAACGTGTCTCATTTCTTGGTTATGTGGTTACTCCGCAGGGCATTGAGGTGGATAGCAACAAGATTGCTGCCATTCGGGAGTGGCCTACACCGACGACGGTCACACAAATTCGGAGCTTTCTTGGACTTGCCGGTTTCTACCGCAGATTTGTTCGTGATTTTAGCTCCATTGCAACGTCTCTACATGAGCTTACAAAGAAAGATGTGCCGTTTGCTTGGAGTGATTCGCAGGAGGTAGCGTTCAGCACTTTGAAAGATAAGTTAACCCAAGCTCCCCTCTTGCAATTGCCTGATTTTAATAAAGTTTTTGAGCTTGAATGCGATGCTAGCGGTATTGGGCTAGGTGCTGTTTTGTTACAAGAAGGAAAACCAGTTGCTTATTTTAGTGAAAAATTAAGCGGTGCTAGTCTGAAATATTCTACTTATGATAAGGAGCTTTACGCTTTAGTGCGCACTTTGCATACATGGCAGTACTATCTTTGGCATCGTGAGTTCATAATTCATTCTGATCATACCCAAACAAATCTGAACCGTCATCATGCTAAATGGGTCGAATTCATTGAGTCCTTTCCTTACATTATTAAACACAAGAACGGGAAGGACAATGTTATTGCTGATGCTTTGTCTCGTCGCTATACCATGCTGTCACAGTTAGATTTTAAAATCTTTGGTTTGGACACTGTGAAGGATCAATATGTTGACGATGCTGATTTTAAAGATGCTTTCAGCCATTGTATTAATGGGATACCATGGGGAAAATTTCACATACAGGATGGGTTCCTGTTTCGCGCTAACAAGCTGTGTGTTCTAGCTAGCTCGGTTCGTCTTTTGTTGTTACAGGAAGCGCATGGAGGCGGTCTCATGGGGCATTTTGGCATCTACAAAACGCATGAGGTGTTGGCTACCCACTTCTTTTGGCCTCGGATGCGCGCTGATGTTGAGCGCCTTGTTGCACGCTGCACTACTTGTCAGAAAGCTAAGTCACGGTTGAACAACCATGGTTTGTATATGCCTTTGCCTGTCCCTTCTTCTCCTTGGCTTGATATTTCTATGAACTTTGTTTTGGGCTTGCCTAGAACTAAGAAGGGGAGGGATAGTATTTTTGTGATTGTTGATAGATTCTCTAAAATGGCTCACTTTATACCTTGTCATAAAACTGATGATGCTAGCATTGTTGCTGAATTGTTCTTTAGAGAAATTATTCGTTTACATGGTATTCCAAAAACAATAGTCTCTGATCGCCATGCTAAGTTTCTAAGCCATTTTTGGAGATCTCTTTGGAATAAATTGGGAACTAAATTGTTGTTTAGCACTACTTGTCACCCTCAGACTGATGGACAAACTGAGGTAGTAAATAGAACTTTATCTACCATGCTTAGGGCTGTTTTAGACAAGAATTTGAGACGTTGGGAGGATTGCTTGCCTCATGTTGAATTTGCTTACAATCATGCCACGCATTCTTCTACAAAGATGTGCCCTTTCCAGATTGTTTATGGTTACATCCCTAGGGCACCTATTGATTTGATTTCACTTAATGCTGCGAATGCCCCACATGTAGATGCTGCTGCACATGTTGAACAAATGATTACCATACATGAACAAACAAAACAGAACATTGCTGCTACTAATGCAAAAAATCAGGTTGTTGGTAGTAAAGGAAGAAAACATGTTACTTTTGAGCCAAGTGATATGGTTTGGTTGCACTTGAGAAAGGATCGATTTCCTACTTTGCGCCATTCTAAATTAATGCCTCGTGCTGCTGGTCCTTTTAAGGTGCTAACAAAGATTAATGATAATGCTTATATCCTTGACCTGCCTGCGGAATTTGGTGTTTCCACTAGTTTTAATGTTGCAGATTTGCAACCATATATGGCCGAGGATGAGGAGTTGCCGTCGAGGACGACTTCACTTCAAGAAGGGGAGGATGATGAGGACATCACTATGAGTACGACTACACCAGCAGCACCTCCACATCAAGCGCCACTTCCTTCATTAGTCGGGCCCGTGCCAGAGATCTTAACTTCAACATGCTACTGAAGAATGAGGGCCCAGAAGAATAGACGACCAGCCCAACTGCAGCCCATAGTGGACGACCTAGGGTTGGTCGCCCCCTCTCTATTTATCCAGGAGCTCCTCCTCCTTTGTTTTTCGAGTTTTGTTTTACGTTAGCTTTAGCTACTCTCGAACACGCGCAAATCTGCGTTGTCTTCGTGTATTCAGAACTCCACCCTCGAGTAATAGATTAGATTGCTCGCATCTTTTTCTTGTTCGTTCTTCGATTGCACACAGGAAACGATCTTCGTGATCAGGCCGATCTCGCATCAGCAAGGTCGATAACCACAGGGAGTTGGTTCAGCGATTGCATTGGCGCCTCGGGCTTGCTCGTCGTAGTCGGATCGCAAGGGTCATCTTCCGCCAAATCGGAATTATCTCTACTCGCCGAAAGATCGGGCACCTCAGCTATATCAGGTTGTAACTCAACAGTCAATCAAACTCAACAACACCATAAAACTACATTATATAGTGTTTTCACACCACACCAAGTCGGATTAGACCCACTATACACAAGCTCAATAAACAATCGGTCCTACAAGTACTAGAACCCAAAAATCCTTTTGAAAAAAAACATCCACAGTGAAGCATATAGAAATATATGATAGTAATAGCTCAGAGAATTCAAAACATTGCATCCAAAAAACATCATGATGATATGTATATAAAACAAGTACATTAGTAGCTTCACTTGCATAATAACTTCAATAACAACCACATCAAGAAACCAATATTAAATAGTAGTAACATATCATATCAAGCATTAAGTCGTTAACCACATACCCCATCAAACCATAAAGGAATTTGGAGTAAGGAAATTCTAGCCATCTATACATTAAAATACTAATGAAAGATATACGAACCCATACCCTTCCTATATGTGCAAATGTGTCAAATTTATCTTCAAATTATCTAGAATCTGAAGCCTATGCTATGATACCAATTGTAACACCCCGGGATCCACAAACACCCTAGAATGCTAGTAAACTACACATCTAACATTCATATATAAAATTTCAACAGCATCTCCTTTGAAAATTGTATAAACGAGGAAGCAACAAAGTATAAATAGATATCATGATAAGAAAACATACTAGACATTAATAATCTGCTAGCAATGGGAAGATAACCATAACGACATGAACTAAATTAACCAGTGCGCACGACTAGTTAAAAACAAACATCCTTTGACAAGAAGTTTCTAATTAAATAAAGGTTGCGCCTGGGCAGCGTTATTATGAGAGTGAAAGTGCACATGCTGCTACTTCCTGAGAGCACCTAGAGGGGGGTGAATAGGTGATCCTGTAAAAACTTGAAACTTAAAGCCACAAACTTGATTAAGTGTTAGCACGATGAAATCAAGTGGCTAAGGAGAGCTCTTGTGAACCACAATTGACACAGTGAGAACAAGCACAAGAGACACAGAGATTTATCCCGTGGTTCGGCCAAGTACAACACTTGCCTAGTCCATGTTGTGGCGTCCCAATGGACGAGAGTTGCACTCAACTCCTTTCAAGTGATCCAATGATCAACTTGAATACCACGGTGTTCTTCTTTCTTTACTCTTTCCCGTTTGCGAGGAATCTCCACAACTTGGAGCCTCTCGCCCTTACAATGAGATGATCACAAAGAAGCACAGATGTAAGAGTGGGAAGAGCAACACACACAAGCCTCAAAGCACGAGCACAAACACGCACAGAAGTCACAACTTGAGCACTAAGATCACACACGGAGTTCTCAACTCAAGAGAAGCTCAAATTGCTATCACAACAAATCAAATGTGCTAGAGAGATGTCTTGGTGCTAAGAGATGATCAAAGAATGCTTGGTGTTCTTTTTCATGCGCCTAGGGGTCCCTTTTATAGCCCCAAGGCAGCTAGGAGCCGTTGAGAGCAATCCAGGAAGGCAAATCTTGCCTTCTGTCGTTTGGTGCACCGGACAGTCCGGTGCACCACTGGACACTATCCGGTGCAGATTTCTTTCCTGTTCTGGCGCAGCCGACGGTTGACGATTTGGAGCCGTTGGCGCACCGGACACTGTCCGGTGCACACCGGACAGTCCGGTGCTCCCTTCTGACCGTTGGCTCGGCCACGCGTCACGCGCGGATTGCGCGGCCGACCATTGGCTCACCGGACAGTCTGGTGATTTATAGTCGTACGCCGCCGTTTAGTTCCCAAGAGCGGCCAGTTGATTAGCACCAGCCTGGCGCACCGGACACTGTCCGGTGCACCTAGACTGAGCAGAGTCTTGGCTGCTCGAGCCAAGTCTTTTCCATTTGTCTTTTCTCTGATTCTAGCACTTAGACAAATATGTTAGTACACAAAAAAACCAATGTACTAAGTCTAGAATCATACCTTTGTATTGATTTGCACTTTGTCCACCATTTGGCATTGTTTAACACATAATCATTTGTGTTGAACACTTAATCACCAAAATACTTAGAAATGGCCCAAGGGCACATTTCCCTTTCAATCTCCCCCTTTTTGGTGATTTATGCCAACACAACAAAAAGCAACATATAGAAGTGCAACATCAATGCAAATGAGAACAAGAATTTGTTTTGATTCAAATTTGGCATATTTGGATCATTCTTTGCCACCACTTGGTTTGTTTTTGCAAATCAAACTCAATTTCCTATCTTTAAGTCAAATTCACTTGTTGAGGCATAGAGAAAGGTATTCCAAGAGAAATTTATCAAAGATTCAAAAACTCCCCCTTTTTCCCATAATCAAACATTCTCCCCACAAGAGACCAACTTTTGACAAAAAGAGATACTTAGAGTATTTTGACAAAACAAAAGTTCTAACTCTACTATTTTCAAAATTCTCAAGTGGTAGCTGATCCATTTGTTGCTTTGGCCTTATTTTCTCCCCCTTTGGCATCAAGCACCAAAACGTGATCAAACTTGGCCCCTAAACCCCATTACCTCACAAAAATCTTCGAATAAGAGTAAAAAGGCAATGAGAGTATGGAGATGAACTTGGAGTAAGTTACCCTCTCATCGGAGTGCAGTGGAAGTCTTTTATGGTCCAAGTCCACCTTTCCCTTTCAATATATCTTTGAGACTAATTTAAGAAAACTCAAGCACATGGTTAGTCTCAAGGGATTAAGTTGTAGCACATCTCCCCCTAAATATGTGAATCACTCACACATGGACTTTTGAGGTCCGAGGATTGCTTTGTACAACTTGATCACCATAATTAAGCAACAAAATGCATAAAGGAACATGATCAAAGGCATAAAACACATGTATGCTATAAATCAATCCAAGTTCCGCGAATCTAAGACATTTAGCTCACTACGCAGCCTGCAAAAGGTCTTCTCATCTAGAGGCTTGGTAAAGATATCGGCTAGCTGGTTCTCGGTGCTAACATAAAATACTTCGATATCTCCCTTTTGCTGGTGATCTCTCAAAAAGTGATGCCGGATGTCTATGTGCTTTGTGCGACTGTGTTCAACAGGATTATCCGCCATGCGGATAACACTCTCATTATCACATAGGAGTGGGACTTTGCTCAGATTGTAGCCAAAGTCCTGGAGGGTTTGCCTCATCCAAAGTAGTTGCGCGCAACACTGTCCTACGGCAACATACTTGGCCTCAGTGGTGGATAGGGCAACGGAAGTTTGTTTCTTAGAACTCCAAGACACCAGGGACCTTCCTAAGAATTGGCACGTCCCTGATGTACTCTTCCTATCAACCTTACATCCAGCATAATCGGAGTCTGAATATCCAATTAAGTCAAAGGTAAACCCCTTTGGATACCAGATCTCGAAGCAAGGCGTAGCGACTAAATATCTAAGAATTCGCTTCACGGCCACTAAGTGACACTCCCTTGGATCGGATTGAAATCTAGCACACATGCATACACTAAGCATAATATCCGGTCTACTAGCACATAAGTAAAGCAAGGAACCTATCATAGACCGGTATGCTTTTTGATCAACGGACTTACCTCCTTTGTTGACGTCGACGTGTCCGTCAGTTCCCATTAGAGTCTTTGCGGGCTTGGCGTCCTTCATCCCAAACCGCTTGATCAAGTCTTGAGTGTACTTCGTTTGGGAGATGAAAGTGCCGTCCTTGAGTTGCTTCACTTGGAACCCAAGGAAGTAGTCCAACTCGCCCATCATCGACATTTCAAACTTTTGAGTCATCACCCTGCTAAACTCTTCACAAGACTTTTGGTTAGTAGAACCTAAATATTATGTCATCGACATAAATTTGGCACACAAATAAGTTACCATCACAAGTCTTAGTGAATAAAGTTGGATCGGCTTTCCCAACCTTAAAAGCATTAGCAATTAAAAAGTCTCTAAGGCATTCATACCATGCTCTTGGGGCTTGCTTAAGTCCATAGAGCGCCTTAGAGAGCTTACACACGTGGTCGGGGTACCGTTCATCCTCAAAGCCAAGGGGTTGCTCTACGTACACCTCCTCCTTGATTGGCCTGTTGAGGAAAGCGCTCTTCACATCCATTTGGAACAACCTGAAAGAATGGTGAGCGGCATAGGCTAACAATATGCGAATTGACTCTAGCATAGCCACAGGAGCAAAAGTATCATCAAAGTCCAAACCTACGACTTGGGCATAACCTTTTGCCACAAGTCGTGCCTTGTTCCTTGTCACCACCCCGTGCTCGTCTTGTTTGTTGCGGAACACCCACTTGGTTCCCACAACGTTTTGCTTGGGACGTGGCACCAATGTCCAAACGTCATTTCTCTTGAAATTGTTGAGCTCCTCCTGCATGGCCAACACCTAGTCCGGATCTAGCAAGGCCTCTTCTACCCTGAAAGGCTCAATAGAAGAGACAAAAGAGTAATGCTTACAAAAATTAACTAATCTAGAGCGAGTAGTTACTCCCTTGCTAATATCACCCAATATCTGGTCGACGGGATGATTCCTTTGAATCGTCGCTCGAACTTGAATTGGAGGGGCATGCTGTGCTTCTTCCTCCATAACATGATCATCTTGTGCTCCCCCTTGATCACACGCCTCTTCTTGATGAACCTATTCATCGTCTTTGAGTTGGGGGGTTGCACCATTGTTGAGGAAGAAGGTTGATCTTGCTCCTTTTGTTCCTGTGGCCGCACATCTCCAATTGCCATTGTGCGTATTGCGGTCGTTGGAACGTCTTCTTCATCTACATCATCAAGATCAACAACTTGCTCTCTTGGAGAGCCATTAGTCTCATCAAATACAACGTCGCTAGAGACTTCAACCAAACCCGATGATTTGTTGAAGACTCTATACGCCTTTGTATTTGAGTCATAACCTAACAAAAACCCTTCTACAGCTTTTGGAGCAAACTTGGAATTCCTACCTTTCTTCACTAGAATGTAGCATTTACTCCCAAATACACGAAAATATGAAACGTTGGGTTTGTTACCGGTTAGTAGCTCATATGAAGTCTTCTTGAGGAGGTGATGAAGGTAGACCCGGTTTATAGCGTGGCAAGCCATGTTCACGGCTTCCGACCAAAACCGCTCAGGGGTCTTGAACTCTCCAAGCATCGTTCTTGCTATGTCAATGAGCGTCCTGTTCTTCCTCTCTACCACACCATTTTGCTGTGGTGTGTAGGGAGCGGAGAACTCGTGCTTGATTCCTTCCTCCTCAAGGTATTCCTCCACTTGAAGGTTCTTGAACTCGGACCCGTTGTCGCTCCTTATCTTCTTCACCTTGAGCACAAACTCATTTTGAGCTCTCCTTATGAAGCGCTTGAGGATCCCTTGGGTTTCTGTTTTATCCTGCAAAAAGAATACCCAAGTGAAGCGGGAAAATTCATCAACTATAACAAGACCATACTTACTCCCTCCTATGCTTAGGTAGGCGATGGGTCCGAAGAGGTCCATATGAAGTAACTCCAGAGGTCTTGATGTGGTCATTACATTCTTGCTGTGATGAGCACTTCCCACCTGTTTACCTGCTTGACAAGCTGCACAAGGTCTATCTTTTTCGAAAGTCACATTTGTTAGACCTAACACATGTTCTCCCTTTAGAAGTTTGTGAAGGTTCTTCATTCCCACATGTGCTAGACGGCGATGCCACAACCAGCCCATGCTAGTCTTAGCAATTAAACATGCATCTAGACCGGCCTCCTCTTTTGCAAAATCAACTAAATAGAGTTTGTCGTCTAGTACACCCTTAAAAGCTAATGAACCATCACTCCTTTAAAGACAGACACATCTACATTTGTAAATAAGCAATTATACCCCATATTACATAATTGACTAACGGACAACAAGTTATATCTGAGCGATTCTACTAAAAACACATTAGAAATGGAATGCTCAGATGAAATTGCTATTTTTCCTAGTCCTTTAACCTTGCCTTGGTTCCCATCACCGAATATGATTGAATCTTGGGAATCCTTGTTTTTGACGTAGGAGGTAAACATCTTGTTCTCCCCCGTCATGTGGTTTGTGCATCCGCTGTCGATAATCCAGCTTGAGCCATCGGATGCATAAACCTGCAAGGCAAATTTAGGCTTGGGTCTTAGGTACCCAACTCTTGTTGGGTCCTACAAGGTTAGTGACAATAGCCTTAGGGACCCAAATGCAAGTTTTATCTCCCTTGCATTTTGCCCCTAATTTCCTAGCAATCACTTTCTTATCCTTTCTACAAATTGCAAAAGAAGCATTGCAAGCATGATAAATTGTAGAAAGTTCATTACTTGGTTTTCTAGGTACATGAACAACATTTCTACTAGGCATATCTCTACCATGCACAAAGGAAGAACTTGAAGCAAACATGGCTTTTGAATCATAAGAACAATTCCTATAAGCATTTCTAGAGAATTTTCTATCACTATAAATGAAAGCATGATTCTTTTGAACACTATTAGCCATAGGGGCCTTCCCTTTCTCCATGGCGGAGATGGGAGCCTTATGACTTGTTAAGTTCTTGG
Organism: Zea luxurians; assembly: GCA_029449295.1. Taxonomy (NCBI): domain Eukaryota; kingdom Viridiplantae; phylum Streptophyta; class Magnoliopsida; order Poales; family Poaceae; genus Zea; species Zea luxurians. The sequence continues at coordinate 504,098 of JAOPSE010000005.1, read as the reverse complement.
CTTCCCTCTTAAAGCCAAGCCCATCCTTAATTGAGGGGTGTCTACCAACAGTGTAGGCATCCCTTGCAAATTTTAGTTTATCAAATTCATTTTTGCTAGTCTTAAGTTGGGCATTAAGACTAGCCACTTCACCATTAAGTTTTGCAATAGAAGTAAGGTGCTCAACACATGCATCAACATTAAAGTCCTTACACCTATTGCAAATCACTACATGTTCTACACAAGATTTATTTGCTACTTCTAGCTTAGCATTTAAATCATCATTAGCACTTTTTAAACTAGAAATAGTCTCATGACAAGTAGATAATTCACAAGAAAGCATTTCATTCCTTTTAACTTCTAAAGCAAGAGATTTTTGGACATCTACAAATTTATCATGCTCTTCATACAAAAGATCCTCTTGCTTTTCTAACAATCTATTCTTGTCATTCAAAGCATCAATTAATTCATTGATTTTATCAATTTTAGTTCTATCTAAACCTCTGAATAAACTAGCATAGTCTATTTCATCATCGCTAGATTCATCATCACTTGAAGAAGCATAAGTAATAGTATCCCTAGTGCATACCTTCTTTTCCTTTGCCATGAGGCAGGTGTGATGCTCGTTGGAGAAGAGGGATGATTTGTTGAAGGCCAAGGCGGGAAGTCCTTCATCGTCGGATGAAGAGCAATCCGAGTCCCACTCTTTGCCAAGGTGTGCCTCACCCTTCGCTTTCTTGTAAGTCTTCTTCTTTCCCTCTTCTTTTCATGATCCTGGTCACTATCATTATCAGGACAGTTAGCAATAAAGTGACCAACCTTACCACACTTGAAGCAGGAGCGCTTCCCCTTTGTCTTGCTCTTGTTGGGGTGCTCCTTGCGACCTTTGAGCGTCGTCTTGAAGCGCTTGATGATGAGGGCCATTTCATCTTCATTTATCCCGGCCGCCTCAACTTGCGCCACCTTGCTAGGTAGCGCCTCCCTGCTACTTGTTGCTTTGAGAGCAACGGTTTGAGGCTCGTAGATTGGGCCATTCAACGCCTCATCAACGTATCTCGCCTCCTTGATCATCATTCGCCCGCTCACAAACTTTTCGAGTATTTCCTCGGGCGTCATCTTGATGTACCTAGGATTCTCACGAATAGAGTTTACAAGATGAGGATCAAGGACAGTGAAGGACCTTAGCATGAGTCGGACGACGTCGTGGTCCGTCCATCTTGTGCTTCCATAGCTTATTATCTTGTTGACCAGGGTCTTGAGCCTATTGTACGTTTGAGTTGGCTCCTCTCCCCTGATCATTGCGAAACCTTCCTAGTTCGCCTTCCACCAACTCCATCTTGGTGAGCATGGTGACGTCGTTCCCCTCATGCGAGATCTTGAGGGTGTCCTAGATCTGCTTGGCGTTGTCCAAGCCGCTCACCTTATTGTACTCTTCTCTGCACAAGGATGCTAAAAGAACAGTAGTAGCTTGTGCATTTTTATGGATTTGTTCATTGATAAACATGGAGTTATCCGAACTATCAAATTGCATCCCATTTTCTACTATCTCCCATATACTTGGATGAAGAGAAAACAAGTGGCTACGCATTTTGTGACTCCAAAATCTGTAGTCCTCTCCATCAAAGTGTGGGGGTTTACCAAGTGGAATGGAAAGCAAATGAGCATTGGAATTATGCGGAATACGAGAATAATCAAAAGAAAAGTTCGAGTTAACCGTTTTCTTTTTCTCCTCGTATTCATCGTCCTTTTGAGAAGAGGAAGATTCGTCGCTGTCGTAATAGACAACCTTCCTGATGCGCCTCTTCTTCTTTCCGTCTTTCTTCTTTTGACTCGAGCCGGAGTCATTGACTTTGTCGTCCCTTGGCTCATTGAAGATGGACTCCTTCTCATTTTCGTTGACCACCATCCCCTTTCCCTTAGGATCCATCTCTTCGGGCGATTAGTCCCTTTCTTGAAGAGAACGGCTCCGATACCAATTGAGAGCACCTAGAGAGGGGGTGAATAGGTGATCCTGTAAAAACTTGAAACTTAAAGCCATAAACTTGATTAAGTGTTAGCACGATGAAATCAAGTGGCTAAGGAGAGCTCTTGTGAACCACAATTGACACAGTGAGAACAAGCACAAGAGACACGGAGATTTATCTCGTGGTTCGGCCAAGTACAACACTTGCCTAGTCCACGTTGTGGCGTCCCAATGGATGAGAGTTGCACTCAACTCCTTTCAAGTGATCCAATGATCAACTTGAATACCACGGTGTTCTTCTTTCTTTACTCTTTCCCATTTGCGAGGAATCTCCACAACTTGGAGCCTCTCGCCCTTACAATGAGATTATCACAAAGAAGCACAGATGTAAGAGTGGGAAGAGCAACACACACAAGCCTCAAAGCACGAGCACAAACACGCACACAAGTCACAACTTGAGCTCTAAGATCACACACGGAGTTCTCAACTCAAGAGAAGCTCAAATTGCTATCACAACAAATCAAATGTGCTAGAGAGATGTCTTGGTGCTAAGAGATGATCAAAGAATGCTTGGTGTTCTCCTTCATGCGCCTAGGGGTCCCTTTTATAGCCCCAAGGCAGCTAGGAGCCGTTGAGAGCAATCCAGGAAGGCAAATCTTGCTTTCTGCCATTTGGTGCACCGGACAGTCCGGTGCACCACCGGACACTGTCCGGTGCAGATTTCTTTCCTGTTCTGGCGCAGCCGACCGTTGATGATTTGGAGCCGTTGGCGCACTGGACACTGTCCGGTGCACACCGGACAGTCCGGTGCTCCCTTCTTACCGTTGGCTCGGCCACGCGTCACGCGCGGATTGCGCGGCCGACCGTTGGCTCGGCCGACCATTGGCTCACCGGACTGTCCGGTGATTTATAGCCGTACGCCGCCGTTCAGTTCCCGAGAGCGGCCAGTTGATCAGCACCAGCCTGGCGCACCGGACACTGTCCGGTGCACCACCGGACAGTCCGGTGCACCCAGACTGAGCAGAGTCTTGGCTGCTCGAGCCAAGTCTTTTCCATTTGTCTTTTCTCTGATTCTAGTACTTAGACAAATATGTTAGTACACAAAAAAACCAATGTACTAAGTCTAGAATCATACCTTTGTATTGATTTGCACTTTGTCCACCATTTGGCATAGTTTTACACATAACCATTTGTGTTGGACACTTAATCACCAAAATACTTAGAAATGGCCCAAGGGCACATTTCCCTTTCACTTCCCTCATTCCCAACATGAATCAAGTACCTGCATTGAGTAATGCAAGAGTGAGATGACATATCTCAGCAAGTAAAATAATTCAAACTGTTTAACCACATAAGAACATTGTTTTACCACCACTTGATTTCACAACCTTCTTATTATGAAGGTGCAGCATGAATACAACATACAACACACCTAGTTATCACACCTCGCAGGTATAAACCACAATAGTAACATAGCAATGTCACACTTCATATATAACTCATGAGTGCAAATGACTGCAAATGCAAGGATGACTTCTGCCGTCATACCTCTAAGGATATGAAGCCGCATCGTACCCCCTCCTTGGACAACGTACAATGCTAATGTACCGGTACGGTCAGACCATAAGATCATGACATAACTTCAAAATGCAAGATGGATGATGCAATGTACATGATATGCCAACAACACTTCACTACATATAACATGCTTCATAATAGAAACTTCAACTTTCTCAAAGACGTGAGTCAACCACATATACCATACTCAAATCATGTTCATCAACATTATTAACATATACCCTCAATACTTTCGATCAAATGAAACCTCATCGTAGAATTCCATGTTTAACACATCCAATACTTATGAATACTCAATGACATGGAATAAGATACGAATCATGCGATAGCAAACCACCACTTCATTTTACTTGCCTTCGCCGAGAATTCGGAATGGCACTAGGTACGGTCCGGAGCCACACCACCTGTTGTGCGAATTAAACTTAGTACAAATATTCATATAGCATTTGCTAATAATCAACACCACTCTATGCACAACCCCAACACTAACATGAACAACCGCTGCTCCCTACCACCCGCCAACAGCAGCAGCGCTGCTTTTTAATTTTGTATCTTTAAAATTATTACATCAGTGCTATCAAACAAAACATCTGGAAGCATCTACACAGAATACTCTACAACTTCGGTATTCGATAGATAATTAAATTTTGCCATCTATAAGTTCTAAAACATCCGACAAGATAACCGACTGAATCTGTTTCAGACAACAGCATAGTTAACTTCAAAGTTCGATATCTCTCAAACTACTCAACCAAAAATTATGAACTTTTGCTGGCAGTAAGTACTTTTATCCCTCTACAAAAGTCTCCATAGTTGAAAGAGTCAATTCGGCCATTTACTAGATAAAACCCACTAGTGAACAGACCTGCTCGGTTTGCGACGCAAACAGGTACAGCCACCGTAAAACAAACATAACTGGAGTTTCAAAATTCATATGAATACACTCTTTATGAAATTATCTACAACTTCTCTCACTAACTTTAAGTTTAATTATGTTGATAGAATTGCCTAAATCTTAGAAGAATAGATTCTGCACAGAATTATGATACTGAAAAACTGTTATAATCAAACTTCAATTACTCTCTGATCTAATGTCCGATTGAGGTGTTATTTGTGGCCATAGAAAGATCTATAAATTATCTACGACTCATAGATGGACTTTATATTTTTTTGAGGCCACTAAAACCACGGAAAACTGACATGAACAAAAACTGTCGAATCTGCCACTCAGCAGGGACTAATTTCGAGATCAAAATCTATTCCCCCATCTAATCCAACCAAGAAAGGCTAATTGCAGGGCCTAAAACTCATCCAAAACAAGGGAAAGCATTCATTAAGTGAGAAAAGAGACAGAGGAAAGGAAATCCAACCAATTCTTGGAGAGGAACGACAACGATGGGCGACGGTATGCTCTCATCTCCCCTCTCTTCTCTCCCTTGTTCTTCCTCTCTTCTCTTGGGGCAAGGCACAAAAGGGTGATGGCTGCTAGGGGTGAGAGGATGTGGCTTCTAGGGTTAGGGAGGTATAAATAGAAGAAAACTTTCACAATCCTAATATCCAATGGCTCAGATCAACTGGCACTCTAAAAGACTCATCCGGACTCCAAACAAGGCAAACTAGTAATTGTTCAAAATCATCTCGATGAGATCTATACATCTACGGCCTCCGATCATCCATAGGACACACCATATTTGGATTATAAACATGGTGTAATTTTTAGGGCGTTACATTTGGCATCTATTTAAATTTATCCAAATCAACTTAATATTTTTGTGTCCGATCTGAATTTGAAAGTCAACATCAGCAACGCTTTTTAATTCAACCAGCTCGCCTTATCTCGATCGCAAGTCTAGAAGCCGGTCATATCTCAAGTCATGTTGATTTTCTATTTGTGCGTGAGGAATTATTTCCGAGCGATGCAAAAATCGATTTCGTAGTCTGGCTAATTCTTCGATCTTCCGTTCGACCGAACACCAGCTCGCTTTATTTCTCCACACCGATCTTTTCCACAGGGGAATTTTATTTTTTTGACTGGTCGAAGAAATCCTTTGCTTAGCTTTTAAGCAACCTTTGCTTAGCCTTGAAGAAACTCTCTTGCTTCCATCCTAAGCAACCTCTCCAACCCTAACCTGCTTATTCTCCTACAAATAGAGCCCCTCTCCCTTGCACTTAGAGATATTTTTCCTTCCCACCCTAGCCGCCAGCCACTCTTCTTCCTTGCTTCTTCCTCCTCACTCCAGCATCCCTCCTCTGTTTCTAGACACATCAGGGAGCAGTCGCTCACCTCCACTGCTCCCTCCAGTGTCGGCCATCAGGCAGGCTTCCCTGCCTTCCTCCCTCTCTCGGCCACTTCTAGCGCCTCCCTCAAGTTCGGCCATGGTGGCTGCCAATTCTCCATCGCTCCTCCCCTCGGACGCCGAAGCTGCAGGGCCACGCCTTCTCCATGGCCGGCCAGCAACATCGATGGTCGAGCTCCCAAGTGCTTCCCTCTCCCATGGCGTGGTTGTCCCCATGGAGAAGCTCAAGCCCTCACCAGCTCAGCCCCTATCGAACTCCCCTGTTGTGCCTTCTGGTCTCCAGCTCGGTGCCCTCTGCTCTTTCTCCCCCACGCCGTCCAGCTCTAGGCCGAGATCCATTTTGCCATGTTCCTGCTCACCCAGAGTTTCTTCGCCCCAAGTCATCTTCATCCCCTGCTCGGCCCTCCCTATGCAGCGCCCCCAATGCTCCACATCACTCGACCTCAACCACCGATGCCGAGACCGACCATCGCCCTGGGCCTCGCCGACGAAGCCCTGTGTGCGCTTACCCTCGACCCCGCCATTGCTAGGTGCAGTGGCCGAGCTCCCTCCCCTTTGGTCGGATCCTCGTCGGCCATCGCCCTCAGGCTGCACGCCGTGGCCTCCTTGTGGTCAGGGTCTATGGCAGGAAGTCGTGCACTACCTGTTTGATGATATGTGCAGCAACCACACTTCCACAGCTCCTTGAACAGCAAGCAATGTTGTAGCATGCCTTCGACGCGTGTTTTTTGTCAGGAGAAATGCCCGGGTGACGCACTATGTCACATGGATAGCAGTGCCAAATCAGCGCAGCTCTAGACGTGTATCACCTCCGTGTTTGGACAATATCCTCCCCCCCTGCATCATGTGTGGCGTGGTCGCCGTCTCTCGCACCATCCATCGTGCTGCGTCATCACCATAACGCTTTCCACATGATGCCTCACTCTTCACCCAATTGACGAAATGCACAGCCAAATCGCCAACCCTTGCCTCACTCCGTCACGTTCAACTACCTCACCTGTCGGCTGCTATGGTAAGTGCAAGTTTGGATCTCTATGTTTAGTGCTATCTAAATACATGTGCATGTTCGTTAATTTAAGTCTAGGGAGTAGATCAACGTCTAGGATGCGCTCATAATTATGTGTGTGGGTACGAAAGTGTGTGGATCGGAGATTTCATGAGAGAAGAATGTATGTGAAAATGGTGGCATGGATGCATAGAAAAATTGGAGAACAATCGAGTCATGTTGTTTGATATAACGTGCGGGATTAGAAATGATGGTTTAGGCAAAGGTGGTATATATTGGTGGACGTATGGGTGCCGAAGTACACTATACTAGTGTTTTCATTACGACGATGTGAGTGTCTCGAGTGCATGCCGCAACATGGTTGTATGCGAGACAGTGTAAAATAAGGTGTGCTAGACATGAATGTTCGGTCGGTGTTGGTAGAAATTGTCTTGGCTTAAATAGAGAGGTGGTGACATGCCAAAGTAGGTATCGCTTCCTCTATGTTTATAAGTCGAGTCAATGCGCATTATGCGTTCGTTAAATTATGCTTAGCCTATAGTGTATGGTTGTGCTCACAATTTTGAGTAGACACATCGGGTGGTCAAGTAGGCTCGTAATACAAGTTTTGTAATGGAGTTTGTTCATTTTAGAATGATTGTTGAAATGCTCTGTTCATGTGATGAACATGTATGGTTATTTTGAATCGAGTCGATGTGGTGTGATGGTGATATTCGTGATTAGTGGATGTCCTGTGTTGCATAGTAAAGCTTAGTTTTAAGTTGCAAGCGATGTGAGGAATGTTTTGGTAAAAATATATGTGAAATATGAATGAGTCATTCCATGTATGCGGTATGTGGTGTAGTGGTGGTATGAAAAATACATTAGAACGCAATCGGCTAGTTGGCAAGTTCGATTAGAATTGTTTGGTTAATTTGGATTGTAAGGTGAAGTGATGGCATGACTTTGTAGCCATCATGCCATCGATTGAATAACTATGGTTAAGTGTTAAAACAGCAAGTGTAGTCAGTGAATGGTAATTGTAAAGGCTAGGTGGAAATGAAGTGAAATATTACCGTATTTAGGACTGTACGCACAGTTCTGGTATATAATTAATCTAGTGAAGTAAATTATGTTTTCTGTAGATATATTCTATATAAAAGTTGTAGTTCACTTGTATATCTATCCTGTCCAAAAATTTCATGAGCTAAAAAAATTAATGGTTTAGAAGTTATGCTTTTCACAAGTTCAGTAACTGAATCTGTCCAATTTCTATACAAATTTCAGAGATTGCATTGTTTTCTTAACTTAAGTTTAGCATCAGTCCTTGTCAGTTATAAAAAAGTTGTAGATAATTTCCTTATCTTACTTGTGTTAAATATTTCTGACCATAAACCAGATAGTTTCAGAGTTATGAATTTTACAATATGATTGTTGTGTTTTGTCCACTGTCCAGACAGATTTCGAAAATTGTACTGTTTAGGTTAATTAAAATTGGAACCACTTCTTGGTGATTGTAAAAGTTATGTGGTACTTTTACTAAGCTTTCAAAAAAGCCTTGAATCATCCTTTTTGGTGGTATAAACCTCAAATTATAGATGTTTTAAGTATGAAGACTGAATCTATCCAATTCTGGACAGCAAGGCCTTCATAGTGTCTTTTACCCTTGATACATATTAAATCAACCTGAGATGTTCATAAATGATTTGTAGACGATTTCATTAGCTTTCTAGAAAGTCTAGGATCACTTGCTTTGGATGCCTAAGTCTCTAGTTATGAATTTTTGAAGTCAAAAGTCTGTGCATTAACAATCAACTATTGTGCTGTTGTCCCAAACATGTTGAATGTGATTGATTGCTCTACTCTGTTGTGCTGTTTTTGAGTCGATTGTTTGCTTGTTTTGGTCTTGGCTGAACAAATAATAATGATAGCAACTAATATAATTGAGCCTAAATATATAAGTTACTAGTACACATCTCACTAAGTTAGTGTACAAATTTGGTTAAGGTAGTATAATATGTAATTTGTTCACAAAGTGAATAATGTACTCTCTCTTTAACCTTCTGCTAGACCTAAATATTACTAAATAACCAACCTCAATAGACTAGTATAATAAGCAATGTGATTAGGCTATCACTTTCAGTGTGTGCTCTTGAATGTGTGCTTACATTATAATACTGAGAATGTTGGTAGAACCTGATTAAGTGATTATATTCCCTATTGAACTAAGTTTGTCCGTATGACGTTTAGAAGTTGCAGTGAAAGTATGTGTGTTTAAGTAGTTTAATAATAGAGTAACTAATAAATGATTAAAGTGACTATGGTAAATGCTTGTACGTGAGATGTCGTGTTTGCGTTCGTTAATTATATGTAGTAATCGTCGTGCTTCCAGTGGTGTTGATGTTGTGCGCCCGATGACGTGTAGATAGCTAACACTAGTGTGTGGTTGTTTACGGTGTCTTATGATTTAATGTTTAGTTCGCTACCATGTGCCTTAGAATGTCTTGTGATATTTTCCATCATATTCATACATATGCATCTTGCATCTCATTTAAGACCGAGAGATGTTGATCGTGCGAAATGAAGGATGTAAAGTGGAGCCGACCACAAGGCAAAGTCGGTCTACAACTTGAAGATGTATGGATTGAGCAAAGGCCAAGATAGGAGATGCTCGCCAAGCGACTATCATCTAGCGAACACTAACTAGTGTTGGATTCCAAACAAGCCCCGATTTTATGCATAACCGTTATATATGCTATTTTACTGCACTTAATGTTTGTAGGCTTGTACCGTTCACTTAAGTGTAGGAATTGCTTGAAACTCTAGTTGCATGAATTCAGGTTTACATTTGAGATGGATACTAGTATGCTAGGTCGAGTAGCTGCTTTGCTAATTAGGGATCTCGATAGAAGTCGAGTGATTTTTCTAGCACTTGCGTGAGGTCAGAAATTGGTTGTATCCATTTCGATAACGAAATGATGATGGTCTGTGGACACGGATCCATGGGGATGTGTTGTCTACGAGACGAAATTAGAATAAGGATTAACATGCAGATACCTGTGTCAAGCATTTGAACGTACTAAACACATGTCGGGAAATATGGTAACCGATAAGTCTAGTACCTGATTTAACCTGCCCGCAGACTTTATCCCTCATTGGACCTAAGACGAAGTCTCCCATTCTAGATATGGTGGGTACAAGTGCGGTCACTGCATGGCAGCGGCCGGAGTTAGTGGAGCATTGTATGCCAAGGCCGTGAGCCCTGATCTGTTGACGGGGAATCGATGGGGATGGTTGACGTGTGAGGGGACGGAGTGTCCCTACATGTCGTGTGTTTAGGTTTACCTTGCAAGGTTAAAACTCGATTCAAATCGTCTGCTTCTCGTAGCTAATGAGACTACTTGATCAATTGTACTACATTGAGTAATAAGTGGAAATGAGGTTACTGGAAAAAATATGTTGGTTGACTAAATTGCTTGCTACCATGAATGGATAGTTAGGTGCTCATATAGTCTAAAAGTATTATTCTAGAACCTGAAAAGCTAAAACTTGTTTTAGACTCAGCTAGTGCTTTTGGCAAACCAAACCTGTAAGCCAAACAACTTCATGGTCTAGAGGTAGAGGAGTAGACTCCTCACACCGGATAAGTCTAGCTGAGTATTAGTATACTCAGCCTTGCTTGGGGCATAATTTTTTACAGATACTTCCTTGGATGATTTGGTTGATGGTCTGACTTGGCCTTCATCCCTGCCACCGGGATAGATGGTCGAGTGGGTTACTGCTTCCGCATGAGAGGACCAGGAGGAGTGGCGTGGCCAGGCTTTGCCATGTTACTCGGTTTTCTCCGTTAGTAATTTTTGTTGCATTAAAAACTATGGTTATTGTTTCTTAAACTCTGATAATGTAATCACTACTGATACTTCGTTAATTTGTGTTATGCTTTATTGTATTTCTCTGTGCCTCACCTTCGAGTGAGCTAGTGGTATTCGATCCATGGTAAGTGGCTTTATCGGACTAGATCCAAGGATTTGACAGTTTATTCCGCTTTAAGTGTGTTATTGCCTTCAAGGCAAGACTTGGGCACTTAAGCTAGAATAATCTGGGCGGTTCTGCCACAGCTGGTATTGGAGCAAGCACCACTTCAGAGAAGTCAATAAGTCATAGATACTAACTTTTAAAAGTTAAACTTGCTTAGAAACCAATGTTGGATAGGTCGTTAGGACAATAAGGATAGACGTAGGATGTGAAGCCTTAGGAAATAGATGGTTAGCTAGGTGGCTATATCTATATAGGCCATAAAGGCTATTACTACTACTATTAGGAAGGATGTTGTAGAGACACCTGAAAAGTAGTTAGGTCTGAGAAGACGCCTAGAATGAGCATGCATCATGATTGTCGCATCATTGTTTCTTGTGCATTAACATGCTCCCCTCACCCTTATTTCAATAATAAGAAATTGTGAACAATGTCATGTGTTGCTATTTTATGAACTATAAGAAACATCTTATCTCGTTTCGGGTTTGTAGTTCTATTAAATTGTGTTAAGTGTTTCTCTTGCCTTGCTATCTAGGAGATGTTCTAGCTGTTCAACCCTTTTTACCCCCCCTCCAAACAACCATGAGTTTAGCAAGTTAAACCTCTTAAAAATTCATGCTTGCGTTGGTATTTTCTAACCCTTGTGTGTCTTACCCTTCAAGTTTCACTTACACAGCTTGAAGACCCCCCATAGCTTGATCGACCAAAGCTTTCTTGTGCACTTGTTTATGTCAAAAAAATTGTTGGTGTCGGTTTCCGCAAAACAATATCCAATCACAAATTCTTCTTGGAAGCCTTGTCCAAATTCTCATTAAATTCTCCTCTGCCCAGCCAGAAGCCATCTGTGTTGATGACCTCTCTTTTCACCTGGATCTAGTAAAGCTTTACCTTTGTGAATCCTGTTGTGGCCTTATCATCCAAATCTCCGGATCCTTTAATGATTCTGCCCCATTATATTGTTATCCGCTATAACCCATTCTCAAGTATCGTATGTTGATCTGCCTAAATCTCTCATTTCTATTCTTTCTGATGCTCTTTCTCTAGGCATCATGACGTCGTTTTACCAACCTTATCTATAAACGGTGTATCCATTTGGGTCAATGGATTTTGTTGTTGCCCTTGGTTATCTCATGTCTCTAAAAGCTTATCGATTTGATCTCATGGTTGCCTCCTTCTCATATCCACTCTCGGATAAATCTCTGACTTGAAAATCCCTATGGTGATCATGAAATAGTACGTGGAGTCGAAGAAAATTCTCATGTGATGCTCTTTTTGCTAGCATTCACTGCTTAAACTCCTGTCATATTATTATTCCTCTGAGCCATATTCTCAAGTGCTCCATCTATCTGTGCTATGTGAATTTCTCGTTGGTTACGTTTGGTAATGGTATTAGGACTAATGACTGATGGTGCCACGACGAAACCGAGAGCCTCCTGTGGGCGCGCACACATGGTTGAGCTGCTCGGCACGCGCTGGTATCGCGGTTAATAGTCGTGATCCATTATGGAACTATACTGATGTGCTATCTTCTGTGGACATTCTCTCAAAGTGATCGCTGCATTTTGTCTCAATATGTCGCGATGTTCTGTAAGAATCTATCTTCCATATCCTTTCAAAATACCATCTCATGAATTGATATCTACCTTCAGCATGGGAGTTACATGCCTCTCTACCCTTAAGAGTCTTTGTCCGATTCTCGGGACGAGATTCTTTTAAGGGGGAAGGCTGTGACACCCCAGGTGTCTATTTCGTGTTATGCCGTGAGTTTTGTCATAAGTCCGGATGCTCGGTGAAAATTTCTATTTCTCTATCGCGTCTATCTCTGTTTATCAAGTTACGCATGAAAGTTTCACCAAATTTGGAATTATTCGATCTCAAGAATAGCAAAATTTGGAGCATGTTAAAACTTTTATTTCTTAAAAACAAATGTAATTTCAATCGTCAATCTCGTCTTGACAATCCTCGTCTAAAGTTCATTTATCTAAACTCTCGATAGTGGCTATCCGACCTGTGCTCGAATCCGCTTTCTCGACTTTTGGTCTACATCCAAATATTTATTCCAAATATGATCCCTCAAATGGAATACTCAATGTGTTGGCATCTATTAAATTTATTCAAATCAACTTAATATTTTTGTGTCCGATCTGAATTTGAAAGTCAACATCAGCAACGCTTTTTAATTCAACCAGCTCACCTTATCTCTATCGCAAGTCTAGAAGCCGGTCATATCTCAAGTCATTTTGATTTTCTATTTTTGCGCGAGAAATTATTTCTGAGCGATGCAAAAATCGAATTCCTAGTCCAGCTAATTCTTCGATCTTTCGTTCGACCGAACACCACCTCGCTTTATTTCTCCGCACCGATCTTTTCCGCGGGGGTATTTTATTTTTTTGACTGGTCGAAGAAATCCTTTACTTAGCTTTTAAGCAACCTTTCCTTAGCCTTGAAGCAACTCTTTTGCTTTCATCCTAAGCAACCTCTCCAACCCTAAACTGATTTTTCTCATATAAATAGAGCCCCTCTCCCTACACTTAGAGATATTTTCGCTTCCCACACTAGCCGCCAGCCACTCTTCTTCGTGGCGTCTTCCTCCTCACGCCAGCATCCCTCCTCTGTTTCTGGACACAGCAGGGAGCAGCCGCTCACCTCCACTGCTCCCTCCGGTGTTGTTCATCAGGCAGGCTTCCCTACCTTCCTCCCTCTCCCGGCCCCTTCTAGCGCCTCCCTCAAGTCCGGCCATGGTGGCTGCCAGTTCAACATCGCTGCTCCCCTCAGACGCCGGAGCTCTAGGGCCGTGCCTTCTCCATGGCCGGCCAGCAACCTCGATGGCCGAGCTCCCCTACGCTTCCCTCTCCCATGGCGTGGTTGTCCCCATGGAGAAGCTCAAGCCCTCACCAGCTCAGCCCCCGTCGAACTCCACTGTTGTGCCTTCTGGTCTCCAGGTCGACGCCCTCTGCTCTTTCTCCCCCACGCCGTCCAGCTCCAGGCCGAGATCCATTTCGCCCTGTTCCTGCTTGCCCAGAGTTTCTTTGCCCTAAGTCATCTTCTTCCCCTGCTCGGCCCTCCCTATGCAGCGCCCTCAATGCTCCACGGCGCTCGACCTCAACCACCAATGCCGGGCCCGACCATCGCCCTTGGCCAGGCCGACAAAGCCCTATTACCCTCGACCCCGCCATGGCTGGGTGCAGCGGCCGAGCTCCCTCCCCTTTGGCTGGATCCTCATCGGCCATTTCCCTCAGGCTGCACGCTATGGCCTCCCCGTGGTCAGGGTCTGCAGCAGGAAGTCGTGTGCTACCTATTTGATGATATGCGCAGCAACCACACTTCGCAGCTCCTTGCAACAGCAAGCAATGCCTGTAACATGCCTTCGACGCGTGTTTTGTGTCTAGAGAAATGCCTGGGTGACGCTCTATGCCACATGGAGAGCAGCGTCAAATCAGCGCAGCTCTCGACGTATCATCACCTCCGTGTTTGGACAACATCCGCCCCCCACACGCCATGTGTGGCGTGGTCGCCATCTCTCGCACCATCCATCATGGCGCGTCGTCACCATAACCCTTTTCCACACGATGCCTCACTCTTCACCCAATGACAAAATGCACTCATAATTATGTGTGTGGGTATGAAAGTGTGTGGATCGGAGATTTCATGAGAGAAGAATGTATGTGAAAAAGGTGGCATGGATGCGTAGAAAATTGGAGAACAGTCGAGTCATGTTGTTTGATATAATGTGCGGGATTAGAAATGCCGGTTTAGGCAAAGGTGGTATATATTGGTGGACGTATGGGTGCCAAAGTACACTATACTAGTGTTTTCGTTATGACAACGTGAGTGTCTTGAGTGCATGCCACAACAAGGTTGTATGCGAGACAGGATAAAATAAGGTGTGCTCGACATGAATGTTCGGTCGGTGTAGTAGTGTACGCACCACATGAATTGTCTTGGTTTAAATAGAGAGGTGGTGACAAGCCGAAGTAGTCATCGCTTCTTCTTTGTTTATTCACGCTGGGCATTCGGGTTAGCCCGAATTTTTGGGTCGGGTAGTTTGGGCTTTTGACAATTCGGGTTTTCAGAAACAATACCCGAATATGTACCCAATTTAAGCAAAACCCGAAAATTCGGGTACCCAAAAAAATCGGGTTCGAGTTCGGGTAGCCCGTTCTACCCGATTTCGTTGCAGATCAATGTGACATCAAATATTTGCACATGTATTTTAAAAAAATACCAGGAATCAAACAATATTATAGCGTTCTGGCTACAGCAGTACGACACCACAGCGTGCTGGCACATTGGATTATTGGACGGAATCAGGGAAGAGCAAGAGCTAGGTAGTAGTGTACGCACCACATCAGCACAGTTGCACGCCTGCTTTGCTGAATCGCTGATGGCCGGAAGTCGGAAGCCGGATGCTCCAGACGGCCACGGGTGACACCGCGGCAGTGAGCTGCGAGCTGTGAGCCAGCCAGCGACTCCTTCCTGGCGACTTGCGTGGATATTGGATAGACTGGAGAGTGAAGACTAGGGTTTGCTACTTTCTAATTTTAGTTGGGCTGGGCCGTATGTGTGTCGTCTATGTGGTGATGTTTGTATAGTTCGGGTATTTGGGTATTTCGGGTACCGGGTGTTGCTACCCGATTAAGCCCGAAATAATATCGGGTTTTAAGGTTTACTGCCCGCATAAATATTTCGGGTATCGGGTATTGGGCTATACGGGTTCGGGCTCGGGTTTCGAGCTTCGGGCTCGGGTTTTATGCCCACTGTGAATGTTTATAAGTCGAGTCAATGCGCATCATGCGTTCGTTAAATTATGTTTCGCATATAGTGTATGGTTGTGCTCACGATTTTGAGTAGACACATCGGGTGGTCAAATCAAGTAGGCTCGTAATACAAGTTGTGTAATGGAGTTAGTTCGTTTTAGAATGATTGTTGAAATGCTCCGTTCATGTGATGAACATGTATGGTTATTTTGAATCGAGTCGATGTGGTGTGATGGTGATATTCGTGATTAGTGGATGTCCTGTGTTGCGTAAAGCTTAGTTTTAAGTGGCAAGCGATGCAGAGAATGTTTTGGTAAAAATATATGTGAAATGTGAATGAGTCATTCCATGTATGCGGTATGTGGTGTAGTGGTGATATGAAAAATACATTAGAATGCAATTGGCTAGTTGGCAAGTTCGATTAGAATTGTTTGGTTAATTTGGATTGTAAGGTGAAGTGATGGCATGACTTTGTAGCCATCACGCCATCGGTTGAATAACTATGGTTAAGTGTTAAAACAGCTAGAGTAGTGAGTGAATGGTAATTGTAAACACTAGGTGGAAAATAAAGTGAAATATTGCCATAGTTAGGACTGCACGCACAGTTCTGGTATATAATTAATCTAGTTAAGTAAATTTTGTTTTCTGTAGATATATTCTACATAAAAGTTGTAGTTCACATGTTTATCTATCCTTTCCAAAAATTTCATGAGCAAAATTAATGGTTTAGAAGTTATGCTTTTCACAATTTAAGTAACTGAATCTGTCCAATTTCTGTACCGATTTCAGATATTGCATTGTTTTCTTAAGTTAAGTTTAGCATCAGTCCTTGTCAATTATATGAAAGTTGTAGATAATTTCATTATCTTTCTTGTGTTACATTTTCGTGACCATAAACCTGATAGTTTGAGAGTTATGAATTTTACAATATGATTGTTGTGTTATGTCCATTGTCCGGACAGATTTTGAAAACTATACTATTTAGGAACCACATCTTGGTGATTGTAAAAGATATGTAGTACTTTTACTAAGCTTTCCAATAAGTCTTGAATCATCCTTTTTGGTGGTATAAACCTCAAGTTCTAGATGTTTTAATTATGAATAATGAATCTGTCGAATTCTGTACAGCAAGGTCTTGATAGTGTCTTTTACCCTTGATACATATTAAATCAACCTAAGATATTCATAAATGATTTGTAGACGATTTCATTAGCTTTCTAGAAAATCTAGGATTACTTTCTTTGAAGGCCTATGTCTCTAGTTATGAATTTTTGAAGTCGCAAGTCTGAATCTGTCCAAATCTAGACAAAGCTATCGTTTGTCACTATTCAACCTTGTTAAATATCTAATCACCTTGAGATGACAATACTAAAGTTGTAGAACGTTTCTTAAGCTTTCCAAAAAGTATCTGTTCACTATTTTTGGATAAATATCTTGTGAGTTATAACTAAAACAATCAACTGCTGTGCTGCTGTCCCAAACATGTTGAATGTGATTGATTGCTCTACTCTGTTGTGCTGTTTTGAGTCGATTGTTTGCTTGTTTTGGTCTTGGCTGAACATTAATAATGATATAAACTAATATAATTGAGCCTAAACATATAAGTTACTATTACACATCTCACTAAGTTAGTGTACAAATTTGGTTAAGGTAGTATAATATGTAATTTGTTCACAAGGTGAATAATGTACTCTCTCTTTAACCTTCTACTAGTCCTAAATATTACTAAATAACTAACCTCAATAGACTAGGATAATATGCAGTGTGATTAGGCTCTCACTTTCTGTGTGTGCTCTTGGATGTGTGCTTACATTAGAATATTGAGAATGTTGGTAGAACCCGATTAAGTGATTATTCCCTATTGAACTAAGTTTGTCCGTATGATGTTTAGAAGTTGCAGTTAATGTACGTGTGCTTAAATAGTTTAACAATAGAGTAACTAATAAATGATTAAAGTGAATGTGGTAAATGCTTGTACGTGTGATGTCGTGTTTGCGTTCGTTAATTATAGGTAGTAATCGTCGTGCTTCTAGTGGTGTTGATGTTGTGTGCCCGATGACGTGTAGATAGCTAACGCTAGCGTGTGGTTGTTTATGGTGTCTTACGATTTAATGTTTAGTTCGCTACCATGTGCCTTGGAATGTCTTGTGATATTTTCCATCATGTTCATACATATGCATCTTGCATCTCATTTAGGACCGAGAGATGTTGATCGTGCGAAATGAAGGATGTAAAGTGGAGTCGACCACAAGGCAAAGTCGGTATACAACTTGAAGATGTATGGATTGAGCAAATGCCAAGATAGGAGATGCTCGCCAAACGAGTGTCATCTAGCGAACACTAACTAGTGTTGGATTCCACGCAAGCCCCAGTTTTATGCATAACCGTTATATATGCTATTTTACTGCACTTAATGTTTGTAGGCTTGTACCGTGCACTTAAGTGTAGGAATTGCTTGAAACCCTAGTTGCATGGATTCCGGATTCCTTTTGAGATGGATACTAGTATGCTAGGTCGAGTAGCTGCTTTGCTAATTAGGGATCTCGGTAGAAGTCGAGTGATTTTTCTAGCACTCGCGCGAGGTCAGGAATAGGTTGTATCCATTTCGATAACGAAATGATGATGGTCTGTGGACACGGATCCATGGTGATGCGTTGTCTACGAGACGAACTTGGAATAAGGATGAACGTGCAGATACCCGTGTCAAGCGTTTAAACGTAGTAAACATGTAACACCCTTGGTGTTACTGGCACTAAAACTTGAGCATAACATTATGTGCATTGACATTTCATGTTGTTTGTTACACCTAGAATGCATTCACTAGGTAAAATTTCAAAACAAGTTGTGATGTGGTGACTTGAAGAGTGCTTAACCTTAGGGTAAGGTACTTAACCATGGAATTAGGGCCTATGGATGAAAATGAAGCCAAGGTGAGCAATGTCTTAAAAAGTTATTAGAAATATTCGAAAGAGATTAAGAGTAATGAAGTTAAGTGGCACAAAAACTCTAATGTACCCAAATCCTAAAATAAACCCTAGAAAACCCTAATTGGAACCCTAGGGGGGTAAATACAAATTCTATGCACTTTTGGACCAAAGTGCAAATATCAAAGTGATAGAACACCACAAACCAAGTAACTTTCACATTGGAGAATTTTCAAGTTTAATGATGAAATTTGGACTTATTTGCAAAAGGGTCACATGAGCAATATGTGGCTAAGTCTGAAATTCAGTGAAATTGAGCCAACTTTGGAGCTTTGTAATTCTCAATTCATGAGGATTTTTCCCTAGGTCAATACATCAAAATTATAGAGCTATGTTAGGAGTACAACTTTGATTAAGTGACTAAGCATTGGTGTTGTACAAAAAATGGAGTAGAATGGACTCAAAGCTAGGCTGTCAGTGGGATCAAGGGTTAGGGTTGGACTGTGTGACACCCCAGTGTTACCTAGGGTTTCTTCTTAGAGCTGACTCAAAACCATTATCACATGTGAACCAAATTAAGGAATGAACATCAAAATTAAGAACAAAGGTTTAAGTAAGTCTTTTTCATCTTAAGAAATTTTCCTTAATCATGACATGCACCTCAAGGTAAGAAGAATTCACAAACCCTAAATAATCCTAAGTAAGCCATTTAAATGCAAAAAGGGAATTGGAGAAAAGACTTGGGAAAAATACAATATTTTGATATGAGCCAAATAACAAAGTTCTAGTGCACTAAATAACCTAATATAGTAAGGAAGTTTGGCCATTTGAATTTTCCAAAATCTCCAAATCAGCCCATGAACTAAGGCCCTAGGGGAAAATTCAGAAATCTGAAATCTGAATTTCAGAACCCTTTCCCAAGTTCAGATGTGTTCCCTGTCTTCCAAAGCTCGAATCCATAAAGTCCAAATATCAAAGTGGCGCCAAATTTCCTTGAACATGCTCCGGTAAAGTTTGAACTCAAACAAAAATCGTTTGACGCGATTTTGGCGCAGTTTGTTCTCGGGACTCGGCTGTCTGACACTGGCGACTTGGCGACGTTACAACTCCCTGTCCCTAGCCTAAAACCGCGCAACATCCACACACAAACGACAAAGCACAGTCAGGGGAACAAATCCTTCACAGCGATCTTGCCCAAATTCGCAAAGATCTGCGCCCAATCGGCGTTAGAACACAGGCAGAAGCAGCGGCTCCACGTGTTCGACCGCGGCTGACACGCCCGGTTCACGCCAGTTCACGCACCCTCTCCCAGCCATGCACACCCACGCACCTTCACTGGTCCATGCCCGCCCGTGCACCGTGTCGTGCCTATAAAGCAGCCCAAGGCCTCGGCCGTACCTCCCCACGCGCTCTTGGTCCTACCCAATCCGAAGTTCACCGGACCTCACCTCGAGCACGCCGTGCCACCGCCCGCCAGGTCACCCGAGCCTCGGCCACCGCGGCCAGCTCACTCCAGCCACCCCCGGGCTGCGCCAGTCGCTCGGTTAGCTTTGCCAGAGGCACGTGAAGCTTCCCAAGTCCTCGTACCCGGCAAAGCCTCACCGGAGACCCCGGATCACCCTCGTCGGACTTAGGTCACCCGCCGCCGCGCGTGAACCAAGCTAACCAGTAAGCCATTTTCCAATTCCTCGCACCTACGTCTTCCCTAGCATCCAGTGAAGCTCTCTGACCCTTTCAATTGGACTATTGCGCCGTGAGCAGGCCGGATTCCTCGCCGCCGACAAGCTCCCCCGCCTGTGCGCATGGACCGACCTACTCCGACCACCAGTCGCCGACGATCCGCACCTCGACGTGATCGCCAGAGACCCCCGAACCTCGCCCGACCCTTCACCGGAGCAACCTCGCTGCCGGTAAGCCCCTCCGCCCTTTTCTTCCGCCGCGGTCACTGTTCCATTAGGGGAAGGATCGCGTGTTCGATTTATTAGAAACCTTGGGGGTTTTCTAAAGAGTCATAGACTCAGGTGAATAGTAAACCGAGGACCTATCTGTAATACACTTAGAACCTTTCGACAGGGACCAGATGCAAAACCATTTCTGTTTATTCTTTTTAAATTAAGCACAGAACTTAGAAAATTTGTATCTTGAGAAATGTTCAACCGAATTTAGTCAAACCAATTTTACTGAATTCAAAATATTATGAACTATTGAATAAAAACACTGAACTTTGTGCTTTCTGTTTTAAATTTTAGAGTTTGGAATTAAATAAGGAAACTGCCCAAACCTTATTAAAATGAAGGAAAATAGTTATGCTTCTGTGCTGGACTTAATAAAATTTGTAGAAGTCCAAACCCAACTTAGACACTGTTTAAAAATATTAAGCACCCCAGTATTAAAGATTTAATCAGGGTTATCTATTAAAAGCCATAATTGCTCAAAACTTAGGAAAATGAGAAAGGCACTAGAAAATAATGAACAGTGGATGAAAATATTTTTCCTAGTCCACTAAAGTAATGAAGAACCTAGGAAAAATAAAAAGGAACCCTAGTCTAGAACAAATTCAAGGTGAAATGTTTTATTAGGCACTAATAAAACTAGAAAGACCATTATTAAAAATATAAGAACAATTTCAAAATTGGTAAGAAAAATTCAGTAGACTCCTAACCACTAGGACACCACTACAAAAATAATAAACACCCCAGCCCATCATATTAAGTGGGCTGAACAAATAAAACTTGATATTGAGCCATATTCCAATTAAATCATAAGTAAGCAAAAAGATGTGCAACAATGGGCAAATAATTTTTTACCAAATTATTTAAGTAGGCCACCAGAGAAAAATGCAAAACCTAATCAAAACTACAAAATAACACCCATTACCCCTACTTCATGAAAAAGGCCATTTAATTCAAGAAATTCCTACCACCCTTCCCTTAAGCAAAAAAGTTACCAAATTCTAGAATGATTGCTCTTGCGCAAAGAAGAAGATAGGAAAAATTAGAAATTTGTTGTTTGATATGTTTCAAGTATAGTGGTAGTAGAAAGCACCCCTTTGGCTAGAAACTTTAGAAAATCATAGTAAAATAACTAATAAGTATTAGTGGCTGCAAATTTGTACAAAATCATGTTATTACATCTAGATGCCAGCAAAAATAAGTCTTAGAGATTACCCACTGTTAAAGGAAGTTGTAGTTCAAAACACCCCCTTTGCCCTAACACTTGATAATTTTGTACAGAGAGAACCCCTCACTTTGTAAACCCAAAATTTTAAGACAGAGAGTTATACACCAGTGAGAAGCCACTGTAATTTTTGCAGATTTTTTTGAAATTTATTAAGCTATCTTGTAGTTCAAACCCACCTTAAAGGCATAAAGGAAAAAGGAAAAGAAGAGATAAATTAGAAGGAATAATGAATCTCACCCCAATGAATTCAGCTAGGAATCTTAATAAACTTTCACTAAGGCATTAAAAGGAAATCAGTAAAACACTAAAATAAACTTACCAATTAGCTTAACCAAACATGACTCTAAATTGCTAAGTGTACTA
Organism: Zea luxurians; assembly: GCA_029449295.1. Taxonomy (NCBI): domain Eukaryota; kingdom Viridiplantae; phylum Streptophyta; class Magnoliopsida; order Poales; family Poaceae; genus Zea; species Zea luxurians. The sequence continues at coordinate 482,037 of JAOPSE010000005.1, read as the reverse complement.
CAAAAATATCCAGTAATAAGATTAAGCTCTACCTTATTAATTTGATCATCCACCATCAAATTTTAATTGCTAAATTGCATATCATGTCATGCATATATCTTACTCAGTGCATTCATTAGATTGCAATCTCGCTGATGGAGAGTACGTGCTCATCCCTGAGCAAGGAGTTGTCCATGAGGAAGACCAGGAGCAAGCTCCCGAGACTGCCAGCAAGGATCTCCCCGCAGCCCCATCATTTGAAGGCAAGCCCCGATTTTATGCATAACCAAGTTATATATATATATATATGCTACTTTACTACACTTAATTTTTGTAGGATTGTAATGTGCACTTAAGTGTAGGAGTTGCTTGAAACCCTTAGTTGCATGAATTCAGGATTCCTTTTTGAGATGGATACTAGTATGCTAGGTCGAGTAGCTGCTTTGCTAAATCAGGATCTCGGTAGAAGTCGAGTGATTTTTCTAGCACTCGCGCAAGGTCAGGAATTGATTTATTCATCTTGATAACGGGATCTATGATGGTCTATGGACTTGGATCTAGGGAGGATACCTTGTCCATGAGACGGGAAAAGGAATTAAGGATTAATATGTGGATACCTAAGTCAAGCGTTTGAACGTACTAAACATATGTCGGGAAATATGGTAACCGGTAAACCTAGTACCTGAGTGAAGCCGGGCGCGGACTTTACCCCTCACACGACCTGAGACTGGGTCTCCCATGCTAGCTATGGTGGGTACAAGTACGGTCACTACACGGCGGCAGCCGGGGGCAGTGGAGCATTGTATGCCAAGGCGGTGAGGCCTGGCCGCGAACGGGGAATCGATGGGGACGGTTGACATGTGTGGGGACGGAGTGGCCCTACATCTCGTGTGTTTAGATTTACCTTGCAAGGTTAAAACTCGATTCGAATCGTCTGCTTCTCGCAGCTAATGAGACTACTTGACCCCTTGTACTACATTGAGTAAGAAGTGAAATGAAGCTTTACATGAGATAACTTGTTGATTGTATTAAATGACTGTTACCATGTATGCTTAGAAAGAGCAAACTTAGCTAAAATAATGATACTTGAAAGTCACCTAGAGGGGGGTGAATAGGCAAATCTGAAATTTATAAAGTTTAAGCACAACTACAAGCCGGGGTTAGCGTTAGAAATATAATCGAGTCCGAAAGAGAGAGCAAAAACAAATCACAAGCGAATAAGAGCGGATGACATGATAATTTGTTTTACCGAGGTTCGGTTCTTGCAAACCCACTCCCCGTTGAGGTGGTCACAAAGACCGGGTCTCTTTCAACCCTTTCCCTCTCTCAAACGGTCACTTAGACCGAGTGAGCTTTTCTCTTCAATCAAGCGGGACACTTAGTCCACTACAAGGACCACCACAACTTGGTGTCTCTTGCTTTGATTACAATGATCTTGGGAACAAGAAAGGAGGAAGAAGAAAAGTGATCCAAGCGCAAGAGCTCAAAAGAACACGACAAAACTCTCTCTTCTAGTCACTATTGCTTTGAGTGGAATTAGGACTTGGAGAGATTTTGATTCACTCTAATTGTGTCTTGTATTGAATGCACTAGCTCTTGTATTGAATGTGTTGGCTGAAAACTTGGATGCCTTGAAGTGTTGGTGGTTGGGGGTATTTATAGCCCCAACCATCAAAGTGGCCGTTGGGGAAGGCTGCTGTCATATGGCGCACCGGACAGTACAGTGCGCCAGCCACGTCACCCAACCGTTAGGGTTCGACCGTTGGAGCTTCTGACATGTGGGCCACCAAACAGTCCGGTGGTGCATCGGACAGCTCCTGTTCACTGTCCGGTACGCCATCTCGCGCCTGCTCTGACTTCTGCGCGCGCAGTTCCACTGTTCACTGTTTACTGTAGACTTTTGCAGACGACCGTTGGCGCAGTTAGCCGTTACTCCACTGGCACACCGGACAGTCCAGTGCTACACCGGATAGTCCGGTGAATTATACCGGAGTGGCTTCCCAAATTCCCGAAGGTGGCAAGTTTGGAGTTGATCTCCCTGGTGCACCGGACATTGTCCGGTGCGCCAGACCAGGACAGCCTTCGGTTGTCTTTTGCTCTTTTTATTTGAACCCTTTCTTGGACTTTTTATTGGTTTGTGTTGAACCTTTGGCACCTGTATAACTTATATTCTAGAACAAACTAGTTAGTTCAATTATTTGTGTTGGGCAATTCAACCACCAAAATCATTTAGGAAAAGGTGTGAGCCTATTTCCCTTTCAATCTCCCCCTTTTTGGTGATTGATGCCAACACAAACCAAAGCAAATATATAAGTGCAGAATTGAACTAGTTTGCATAATGTAAGTGCAAAGGTTGCTTGGAATTAAACCAATATATATTTCATAAGATATGCATGGATGGTTTCTTCTAATTTTAACATTTTGGACCACACTTTCACCACTTGTTTTGTTTTTGCAAATGTTTTGGAAATTCTTTTTCAAAGTCTTTTGCAAATAGTCAAAGGTATATGAATAAGATTTTGAGAAGCATTTTCAAGATTTGAAATTTTCTCCCCCTGTTTCAAATGCTTTTCCTTCGACTAAACAAAACTCCCCCTCAAAGAAATTCTCCTCTTAGTGTTCAAGAGGGTTTTAGATATTAATTTTGAAAGGGGTCATACCAATTTGAAATTATATCAAAAATAAGATATCAATTGAAAAACTTCTTTAATACAAATTGAAAGAACACAAATTTTTGAAATTGGTAGTGGTACGGTACTTTTGCTTTGGGCTAATACTTTCTCCCCCTTTGGCATGAATCGCCAAAAATGGATACTTGTGAGTGAAATATAAGCCCTTCTCAAACTTTCTCCCCCTTTGGTAAATAATATATGAGTGAAGATTATACCAAATTGGAGAGCGGTGTGAAGTGACGGCGAAGGATGAGTAATTTGATGGAGTGGAGTGGAAGCCTTGTCTTCGCCGAAGACTCAATTTCCCTTTCATATCTATGACTTAGCATGAAATACACTTGAAAAACATATTAGTCATAGCACATGAAAGAGATGATCAAAGGTATATAAATAAGCTATGTGTGTAAAATATCAATCAAAATTCCTAGAATCAAGAATGTTGAGCTCATGCCTAAGTTTGGTAAAAGTTTTCTCATCTAGTGGTTTGGTAAAGATATCGGCTAATTGTTGTTTGGTGCTAACATATGCAATCTCGATATCCCCCGTTGTTGGTGATCCCTCAAAAAGTGATACCGAATGGCTATGTGCTTAGTGCGGCTGTGCTCAACGGGATTATCCGCCATGCGGATTGCACTCTCATTATCACATAGGAGAGGAACTTTGGTTAATTTGTAACCATAGTCCCTAAGGGTTTGCCTCATCCAAAGCAATTGCGCGCAACAATGGCCTACGACAATGTACTCGACTTCGACGGTAGAAATAGCTACGGAATTTTGTTTCTTTGAAGCCCAAGACACCAGAGATCTTCTCAAGAACTGGCAAGTCCCCGATGTGCTCTTTCTATCAATTCTACACCCTGCCCAATCAGCATCGGAATAACCAATTAAATCAAAGGTGGATCCCTTGGGGGTACCAAAGGCCAAACTTAGGAGTATGAACTAAATATCTCAAGATTCGTTTTACGGCCCTAAGGTGAACTTCCTTAGGATCGGCTTGGAATCTTGCACACATGCATACGGAAAGCATAATGTCCGGTCGAGATGCACATAAATAGAGTAAAGACCCTATCATCGACCGGTATACCTTTTGATCTACGGACTTACCTCCCGTGTCGAGGTCGAGATGCCCATTGGTTCCCATGGGTGTCTTGATGGGCTTGGTATCCTTCATCCCAAACTTGGTGAGTATATCTTGAATGTACTTCGTTTAGCTGATGAAGGTGCCCTCTTGGAGTTGCTTGACTTGAAATCCTAGAAAATACTTCAACTCCCCCATCATAGACATCTCGAATTTTTGAACCATTATCCTACTAAACTCTTCACAAGTAGATTTGTTAGTAGACCCAAATATGATATCATCAACATAAATTTGGCATACAAACAAATCATTTGCAATTGTTTTAGTAAAGAGAGTATGATTGGCTTTGCCGACTTTGAAGCCATTAGCGATAAGAAAATCTCTTAGGCATTCATACCATGATCTTGGGGGCTTGCTTGAGCCCATAAAGCGCATTAGAGAGTTTATAGACATTGTTAGGGTACTCACTATCTTCAAAGCTGGGAGGTTGCTCAACATAGACCTCCTCCTTGATTGGTCCATTGAGGAAGCCACTTTTCACGTCCATTTGGTAAAGCTTAAAGCCATGGTAAGTAGCATAGGCAAGTAATATACGAATTGACTCAAGCCTAGCTATGGGTGCATAGGTTTCACCGAAATCCAAACCTTCAACTTGTGAATAACCCTTGGCCACAAGTTGGGCTTTGTTCCTTGTCACCACACCATGCTCATCTTGCTTGTTGCGGAAGACCCACTTGGTTCCTACAACATTTTGGTTAGGATGTGGAACTAAATGTCATACCTCGTTCCTAGTGAAGTTGTTGAGTTCCTTTGCATTGCTAACACCCAGTTCGAATCCCTTAATGCGTCTTCCACCCTGTATGGCTCAATAGAAGACATAAAGGAGTAATGTTCACAAAAATGAGCAACACGAGATCGAGTGTTTACCCCCTTTTGAATATCGTCGAGGATAGTGTTCACGGGGTGATCTCGTTGTATTGCTTGGTGGACTCTTGGGTGAGGCGGTCTTGGACCCTCATCATCTTCCTTGTCTTGGTCATTGGCATCTCCCCCTTGATCATTGCCCTCCTCTTGAGATGGCTCATCTTCTTGATCTTCATTTTCATCCTCTTGAGCTTGATCCTCATCTTGGGTTGGTGGCCATGCTTGCATGGAGGAAGATGGTTGATCTTGTGAATGTGGAGGCTCTTCGAATTCCTTAGGGCACACATCCCTAATGGACATGTTCCTTAGCGCGACGCATGGAGCCTCTTCATCATCTAGTTCATCAAGATCAACTTGCTCTACTTGAGAGCTGTTAGTCTCATCAAACACAATGTCACAAGAGACTTCAACTAGTCCAGTGGACTTGTTAAAGACTCTATATGCCTTTGTGTTTGAATCATAACCAAGTAAAAAGCCTTCTATAGCCTTAGGAGCAAATTTAGATTTTCTACCTCTTTTAACAAGAATAAATCATTTGCTACCAAAGACTCTAAAAATATGAAATATTGGGCTTTTTACCGGTGAGGAGTACATACGATGTCTTCTTGAGGATTCGGTGAAGGTAGAGACGGTTGATGGCGTAGCAAGCGGTGTTGATTGCTTCCGCCCAAAACCGGTCCGAAGTCTTGTACTCATCAAGCATGGTCCTCGCCATGTCAAGTAGAGTTCTATTCTTTCTCTCCACTACACCATTTTGTTGTGGCGTGTAGGGAGAAGAGAACTCATGCTTGATGCCCTCATCCTCAAGAAAGCCTTCTATTTGTGAGTTCTTGAACTCCGTCCCGTTGTCGCTTCTAATCTTTTTGATTCTTAAGCCGAACTCATTTTGAGTCTGTCTCAAGAATCCCTTTAAGGTCTCTTGGGTTTGAGATTTATCCTGCCAAAGAACACCCAAGTGAAGCGAGAATAATCATCCACAATAACTAGACAATACTTACTCCCGCCGATGCTTATGTAAGCTATTGGGCCGAATAGGTCCATGTGGAGTAGCTCAAGCGGCCTGTCAGACGTCATGATGTTCTTATGTGGATGATGAACACCAACTTGCTTCTCTGCTTGACATGCGCTACAAATCCTGTCTTTCTCAAAATGAACATTTGTTAGTACCAAAATGTGCTCTCCCTTTAGAAGCTTGTGAAGATTCTTCATCCTAACGTGGGCTAGTCGGCGATGCCAGAGCCAACCCATGTTAGTCTTAGCAATTAAGCAAGTGTCGAGTTCAGCTCTATTAAAATCAACTAAGTATAGTTGACCCTCTAACACTCCCTTAAATGCTACTGAATCATCACTTCTTCTAAAGACAGTAACACCTATATCCGTAAAAAGACAATTGTAACCCATTTTGCATAATTGAGAAACAGAAAGCAAATTGTAATCTAAAGAATCTACAAGAAAAACATTGGAAATAGAATGGTTAGGTGATATAGCAATTTTACCAAGTCCTTTGACCAAACCTTGATTTCCATCCCCGAATGTGATAGCTCTTTGGGGATCATGGTTTTTCTCGTAGGAGGAGAACATCCTTTTCTCCCCTGTCATGTGGTTTGTGCACTCGCTATCAATGATCCAACTTGAGCCTCTGGATGCATAAACCTACAAAACAAATTTAGGCCTTGTTCTTGGGTACCTAAACGGTCTTGGGTCCTTTCACATTAGAAACAAGCACCTTGGGTAACCAAACACAAGTCTTTGAGTCCTTGTGTTTGGCCCCAACATATTTGGCAACTACTTTGCCTGATTTGTTAGTGAGCACATAAGAAGCATCAAAAGTCTTAAATGAAATATTAGGTTCATTTGATGCTATAGGAGATTTCTTTTTAGGCAATTTAACATGAGTGGATTGCCTAGAACTAGATGCCTCATTCTTTTACATAAAAGCATGATTAGAGCCAGAGTGAGACTTCCTAGATTGAATTCTCCTAATTTTGTGTTCGGGATAACCGGTAGGGTATAAAATGTAACCCTCGTTATCCTGAACCATGTGAGTCTTGCCCTTTACAAAGTTAGACAATTTCTTAGGGGCATTAAGCTTGACATTGTCTCCCTGTTGGAAACCAATGCCATACTTAATGCCTGGGCGTCTCCCACTATAGAGCATGCTTCTAACAAATTTAAATTTCTCATTTTCTAAGTCATGCTCATTAATTTTAGCACTAAGTTGAGCTATGTGATCATTTTGTTGTTTAATTAAGGATAGGTGATCATGAATAGCATCAACATTAACATATCTATATCTAGTGCAAATAGTGACATGTTCAACGGTATATGTAGAGGGTTTGCAAGTATTTAATTCAACAATCTTAGCATGTAAAATAGCATTCTCATCTCTAAGATCAGAAATAGAAACATTGCAAACATTTAAATCTTTAGCCTTAACAATTAATTTTTCATTCTCAATTTTAAGGCTAGAGAGAGATGCATTCAATTTATCAATCTTAGCAATTAAATTAGCATTATCATTTCTAAGGTTGACAAGAGAATCATCACTATCATTTAATTTCTCAACCTTAGCAATCAATCTATCATTCTCAAATCTAAGGTTGGAAATAGTGTCATGGCAAGTGCTTAGCTCACTAGTTAATTTTTCATATTTTTCTATCTCCTGAGCATAAGCATTTTTTAACTTTAACATGCTTCTTATTTTCTTTAATAAGGAAGTCCTCTTGGCTATCCAAGAATTCATCCTTCTCATGAATAGCACTAATCAATTCATTCAATTTTTCTTTTTGTTGCATGCTTAAGTTGGCAAAAAGGATGAGCAAGTTATCCTCATCATCACTAGAGTTCTCCTCATCACTAGATGTTGCATATTTAGTGGAGGCTCTAGATTTTACCTTCTTTTTGTCGTCCTTTGCCATGAGGCACTTGTGGCCGACGTTGGGGAATAGAAGACCCTTGTTGACGGTGATGTTTGCGGTGTCCTCGTCGGAGGAGGAGTTGGTGGAGCTCTCGTCGGAGTCCCACTCCCGGCAAACATGGGCATCGCCGCCCTTCTTCTTGTAGTACTTCTTCTTTTCTTTCTTCTTTCCCCTCTTGTCGTTATCCCTGACACTATCACTAGACAAAGGACATTTAGCGATAAAATGACCGGGCTTACCACATTTGTAGCAAACCTTCTTGGAGCGGGGTTTGTAATCCTCCCCCCCTCCTTTGCTTGAGGATTTGGTGGAAGCTCTTGATGATGAGCGCCATCTCCTCGTTGTTGAGCTTGGAGGCATCGATGGGGAGCCTACTTGATGTAGACTCTTCTTTCTTCTCCTCCATTGCTTTGAAGGCAATGGGTTGCACCTCGGATGGGAGGTGGTGCCTTGCTCGATGATTTTCTTAGAGCTTTTGATCATCAATTCAAAGCTCACAAATTTTCCTATAACCTACTCGGGAGACATTAGCTTGTATCTAGGATCACCACGAATTAATTGAACTTGTGTAGGATTAAGAAATACAAGTGATCTTAGAATAACCTTGACCATTTCATGGTCATCCCATTTGGTGCTCCCGAGGTTGCACACTTGGTTCACCAAGGTCTTAAGCTGGTTGTACATTGCTTGTGGCTCCTCCCCTTGATGAAGCATGAAGCGACCAAGCTCCCCCTCAATTGTTTCTCTTTTGGTGATTTTGGTCACCTTGTCTCCTTCGTGCGCGGTCTTTAGCACGTCTCAAATCTCTTTGGCACTCTTCAACCCTTGCATCTTATTATACTCCTCTCAACTTAGAGAGGCGAAGAGTATAGTAGTGGCTTGGGAGTTGAAGTGCCGGATTTGGGCTACCTCGTCTGAGTCATAGCCTTCATCCCCCACAGATGGTTCCTGCGCACCAAATTCAACAATGTCCCAAATATTAGCGTGGAGTAAGGTTAGATGGTGCCTCATTTTATCACTCCACATACAATAATCTTCACCATCAAAAATTGGTGGTTTGCCTAGTGGAACGGAAAGTAAAGGAGTCGTTTGTAAATGCGAGGATAGTGTAAGGGGATCTTACTAAACTTCTTGCACTCATGGCGCTTAGAAGTGATGGAAGGCGTGTCGGAGCCGGAGGTGGAGGGCGACGAAGAATCGGTCTCGTAGTAGACCACTTTCTTCATTTTCTTCTTCTTGTCGTCACTCCGGTGCGACTTGATGCGGGGAGGTGACTCCTCCCTCTTCTTGTTGCCGGACTCCCCCGATGGAGCCTTCCCGTGGCTTGTGGCGGGCTTCTCACCGGTCACCATCTCCTTCTTGGTGTGAGCTCCCGACATCACTTCGAGCGGTTAGGCTCTTAATGAAGTACCGGGTTCTGATACCAATTGAAAGTCGCCTAGAGGGGGGTGAATAGGCAAATCTAAAATTTATAAAGTTTAAGCACAACTACAAGCCGGGGTTAGCGTTAGAAATATAATCGAGTCTGAAAGAGAGAGCAAAAACAAATCACAAGCGAATAAGAGCAGATGACACGGTGATTTGTTTTACCGAGGTTCGGTTCTTGCAAACCTACTCCCCGTTGAGGTGGTCATAAAGACCGGGTCTCTTTCAACCCTTTCCCTCTCTCAAACGGTCACTTAGACCGAGTGAGCTTTTCTCTACAATCAAACGGGACACTTAGTCCACTACAAGGACCACCACAACTTGGTGTCTCTTGCTTTGATTACAATGATCTTGGGAACAAGAAAGGAGGAAGAAGAAAAGCGATCCAAGCGCAAGAGCTCAAAAGAACACGACAAAACTCTCTCTTCTAGTCACTATTGCTTTGAGTGGAATTGTGACTTGGAGAGATTTTGATTCACTCTAATTGTGTCTTGTATTGAATGCACTAGCTCTTGTATTGAATGTGTTGGCTGAAAACTTAGATGCCTTAAAGTGTTGGTGGTTGGGGGTATTTATAGCCCCAACCACCAAAGTGGCCGTTGGGGAAGGCTACTTTCGTATGGCGCACCGGACAGTCTGGTGCACCACTGGACACTGTCCGGTGCGCCAGCCACGTCACCCAACCGTTAGGGTTCGACCGTTGGAGCTTCTGACATGTGGGCCATTGGACAGTCCGGTGGTGCACCGGACAGCTCCTGTTCACTGTCCGGTGCGCCATCTGGCGCCTGCTCTGGCTTCTGCGCGCGCAGTTCCACTGTCCACTGTTCACTGTAGACTTTTGTAGACGACCGTTGGCGCAATTAGTCGTTACTCCACTAGCACACCGGACAGTCCGGTGCTACACCGAACAGTCCGGTGAATTATACCGGAGTGGCATCCCAAATTCCCGAAGGTGGCAAGTTTGGAGTTGATCTCCCTGGTGCACCGGACACTGTCCGGTGGCACACTGGACAGTCCGGTGTGCCAGAATAGGGCAGCCTTCGGTTGTCTTCTGCTCTTTTTATTTGAACCCTTTCTTGGACTTTTTATTGGTTTGTGTTGAACCTTTGGCACCTGTAGAACTTATAACCTAGAACAAACTAGTTAGTTCAATTATTTGTGTTGGGCAATTCAACCACCAAAATCATTTAGGAAAAAGTTGTGAGCCTATTTCCCTTTCAATACTAGAAATGGAAAAGCTAAAAGTTGACCTTAGATACAGCTAGTGCTTTTGGCAAACCAAACCCCTCAGCCAAACAGTTGCATGGTCTAGAGGTAGAGGAGTAGATTCCTCACACCGGGTAAGTCTAGTTGAGTATTAGCATACTCAGCCTTGCTTGTGGCATAATTTTTGTAGGTACGCTTCAGGACATGGTTGATGATGTGACTTGGCCTACCACCCTGCCACCAGTTTGGACGGTCGAGTGGGATGCTGCTCCAGCAGGAGATGAGAAGGAGGAGTAGTGGGCTAGGCCTTGCCCTATTCCTCACTTTCTACGATATCGATTATCCGCTGCAATCTATCTTATGAACTTATTTCAGTTTACTTGAGAAACTCCGATTTATGTAATAACTCCAGTACTTTAATTTGAGGTTTCCTGTTTTATTGTATTTCCTCTGTGACTCACCTTCGAGTGGGTTAGTAGTATTTGATCCTGGATAAGTGGCTTTATCAGACTAGATATGAGGGACTGATGGGTTATTTCGATTTAAGTGCGTTGCGGCCTTTAAGGTGTGACTTGGGCACTTAAGCTGGAATCATTCGGGTGGTTCTGCCACAGACTGACAGTGAGCTCAAGTGAGCTTTGGAGGTCGAATTCAGTGTGATTCGATGAGAATTCACTCAAGGTTTTTATAATGAAATCAAAGCTGGTTTGTAGGAGATTAATTTTGCTACAGACCATTAGAGGGTTGCCACATAAAAATTTGTGAAAATCACCCCTGAAAATGCTATGTCATGCGCTCTGAATGGAGTTCTGATGGTACATTGACCTAAAGAAGAATCTAGGTTCAGTGAACTCACCGCTGGTGACCCCGCGCCCGGATTCACGCTGGTCACCGTGATTTGTGCTTGGCGCAAAGTGGATAACCGAGGGGAGTAAAAGATCTTGGCGCGCCGGATAGGCTCGGACCCGGTCACTAGATTTCACCGTACCCACTTGTTCTGCGGCCGGCCAAGATGATCCTCGCCAGCGTTGGCCGCTTGCCACCCGTGCGCCACGTGCCTAGGAGCATTACCACATCGCAGTGAACCGCAATAGGGAGTCCGTCCTTCGCTGGGAGCCTTGCCTCAGTAAAAGCCACGTTAGCGCTTCCCGGTGATTTCCCCTCTCTCCGGCTGCCAGCGCGCCTTCTCCAAGTTAGACGCCACCATCAAGGGATTCTATAAATTGATGCCCCAGTAAGTTCCGCTAGGTAATTACGCATCCAATGCACCAGCCCTCGCCTTTGATCGTCCACCATAGCCTCCCAATTTCGCATTTCCCCCAAATCGGGTTTTCCGCGCCGTCGAGAGTCTCTCACTGTGGCCAGCCCTCCTGAGGTTAGTTCAAGCTTCTCTGCTTGATGTTCTAGCCTCCCTTATGTCTCCTGTTGCTCGTAGACCCGTTTGATTGAGCTAGAACTCACTGAATCACCAAGAACACCTCGGTTTGTCTCCGATTTTCTCCACCGTTGTGAGTAGACAAAATCTGAGCCGAATTTGTGCAATTGATGGAGGGATTAGGGTCGCCTGGGGTAGGATTTGGTGTTAGCCGAGTTAGGGCACCGGCCATTGCGTGTTCCGACCAGTACAAGTTCACCGGAGGCATGCTTGTCGCCGTTCACCGTCGTGGACTTGGCGTAGTAAAGAAACAGAAATATAGGGCCTAAGTGAGAATGTCAGCGAGACAGTAAATAGTGGCTAGGGATTATTTACTAGTTTTTCAAATTGTCGGGTTCCTCTGTGCAAGACCGCTAGCGCGGGCGCGCGCGGACCCGTTTCGCCTCGACGTGGGCCGGTTTGGGCTGGTTTCAGTCTAGCATTATTCATTCTTTTTCTTTTTCGGTCAGGCTTAGGAAATTTATAGAAAATTCTATAAAAATAATAAAAATATGGGACCAATTTCACTAGAGTCCTAAATTCCTCTAGTATTTAATAAAAATAGTTTCAAGATTTTTAATCCCAATCATTTAAAGATGGCTAAGCCTAGTCTTTTAGAATTTTAGAATTAAACTGGTAGCCCCAAAAATCATAAAACTTTTTGGTAAGCTTAATATGATAATTAAAGCCCTTGGGTAAAGTTTGGCACGTTTTAGACATTGTTTGATCCCAATCCCAAAACCCTAGCTTCCTAAGGTAGAAGTTACCTAACCCAAATAGGGTACTAACTCAAAAAACCCTAGTGACTCAGATGTACCGTCAAGGAAAGTTATATTCAAGATATAACTTAGTGCGTTGCTATTATAATTGTATATTCATAGCATCACATGAGCATTCATGTATATGTATTGTTATGTATAGAAAACGAAGAAGAAGTAATTGTCGAAGAAGAAACTGCCCCACCAGCTGAAATCCCACCTGTCGAGAACAATTTCTACTTTGACATTTGTGGAACAGATCCCGAGTCTCCTACAACACAAGGCAAGCCCTGGTACATTTACCCCTTTCCTTGTTGTTTTAAACTCTTCGTCACCTGAAATGATGCATTAGGTGATAGGAGTTAAGTGGTAAACTATTGTTGCATTTCCTTCCTTGGAATTGTTTACCATTCCTTGATACCTGTTTTACTTAAGAGTTTTCTGATGCTTAGTCTTGCCTTAGAAAACAAAATGGTTTGTTTTTTTAAAAAAGATGATGCTTCATATGGGATGGGAAGTTTTGAAAAGAAAAGACTTGATGGTGAATCCATCATGGCCGTGATGGGTTCAACATCGGAAAAGATGTACCTCTGTCAGGTACCAAACTTTGGGTTGTAAATGATAAAGACGAGACCGGGCGAGTGACTTGCACGAGAAGGAAGTCTCGGTGTAGTGTCTTCGTCTGAGTCGATTAAGGACTATACCGATGTAGGCTTGTTGATTGAGAACCTTTTAACTAGCCACATGCCTCGTCATGAGTAAGCATGGCCTCGGGCAGACCAATACCAGAAAGGCGAGAGTAGCATGTACCCTCCGTGGCAAGAGGCTGGACGGTGGTGTATCTGTGCTCTCGATTGGCGTGAACCCGGTCTGGTCTTGAGAACCTCGGTGGCGAGTTAACATATGCAAGGGTTAAGTGCTACATATGTCATGGTTGGAGATCCCCAACAAGGTATTAATCGATTCAGATCGCCGTTACTTCTTGGATATGAAGACTTGGTCACTTCCCTACACGTAGCAATCCTGTAAAGTAAAAGGGTGTTAAAAGACGGTCAGTGTAGGCCAAGTGCTTGAACTAGGTTAGAAAGAACTCTAATTACAGGTAATAACTTAACTTGACAATGAAACTAGATTTTTAAGGATCCACTGTTAGTAAGCATTTCTGCAAACAGAGTCTTTGATTCTTGAATAGCCTTACCTTGACTCCCTCAAGCGAGCATATCCTTGAGAGTCTTTTTCTTTTATCGGGTAAGACTTGCGAAAGTACACTCCGTACTCAGGGTTTTCAAACCCATGTTGTTGTAGGTGAGGAAACAACAAAGTTTTGATGTTTTTGTTCAAAGGTGGTACCCAAGGAAGAGCCCCTGCAGTGAAGTTGGTCGCAGGAGGATGTTTGCCTCCCACCTTGAAAACAATTAACTTTTGTGCGGGAGGATGTTTTGCCTCCCTGGTCTGTAATAATACTTTATGCACTCTTAATACCCTGGTATTGTAATAATAATACTCTCTCTCCATATTTTATGAATGTAAATTAAGTTATCGTAATCTGCTTTCGCTTATCATTTCCTCCGATGTGATGTAATATCTGCGTGACGGGTGAAGCGCTCTTGGGCGAAATGATGAGAATACAGTTACCAAACTTGTCGAGTGATTAGATGCATCTACAGGGTTGTCCAAGGTCCTTAGGACAAGGACAACTGTAGGTGGGCCTAATACCTTGGGAGATTCCGGCACATCTGGTATCGGAGCGAAACCCATCTCTTTAGATATTACATAGTACTTCAAAAGAATTTTCAAACACTTACCTAGAAATATTCTTTCATTCTTACCTTACCACTTTCTGGTAGTCCCTTATCCTGTAAAGTCGGGTAACAGAGTGCAATATATGTAGGTAGTGAGGGATCAACGAAAGTTGATTCCATAATAATTAGGTTATGCATGCATCTTGTTTAAGAATATACTAATAAATCTTCCCCTCTTATAGAGATATAGCGCATACTAGGAAGACAACACGCAAATCTACGGGACCTCAGGGTGTGCCTCGACATCAAATAGCCCCCAGACTCGAGCGAAGTGGTAATGACAGTAATGACCCAATTGGAGACCCAGAGGCCAGGTTGGAACAACTCCGGTCAGAACTACGCCACAGGAATAGGGCACATGAGCAAGACAGTCATCGTATACCGGAATTGTCAGCCGAAGTCAGTCGCCTGCAGTACGAAATCTCAGAATGGGATACAGCCATTGATTGGGCCATCAACTCGCGCTCTTTCGCTTGGGACTACGAAGCTAAAGCTCTAGCTCGTGTGGTAGAGCTTAGTGCATCCCTCAAAAGCCTGCAAGTGTATTGTAATACTTTACATGAAGAAGTGCATGTATTGTATGCTCGACTGCACCTGGACGTGCCTCCAGACGTTGCTGCAATGGGAGCCGGACCATCGGGAACAGCAAATGAAGGACCTGATGGGGAGCAGGACCTTTTTAGGCCCCTCCTTCCATGAACCTTGCTGACGAACGGTCTCCTGCAGCAAGAAATGGAGCAACAAAAGATGAAGAAGACTAGAGTAGTACAGTTTAGGTGTTATACTTATGTAAAATAAATAATGAAGTCAAGTTGTACACTGGAGTCTGTTTAATTATTACATTTTGGCAATGTAATATGATGGTGTATGTTGGCATGTTATATTTTTTTCAAATGTTTCTTTGCCTCAGATGCCATCACGGACTCATGCACATGATCGTGCGAGGACATCCCGTGGTAGGGAGGATACTCCTAACCCGCCACCAGTACCACCGACTTTGGCCGAAGCTATCGCTGCCCTGGTCAATGCCACCGCTGATAATATGCGCTTCTTACGCGAAATGGCGAGCAACCAATTCCAACAGCATGGAGGAAGAGCTCCTCCTCAAGGACCGCGTGATACTACCTATTTGGAATTCTCTGAGACTCGGTCACCGCTCTTCATCAGAGCAGAAGAAGCTTTAGAAGCCGACGAATGGGTGAGAGTGGTGGAACAGAAGTTTGGGTTAATTCGATGCACAGAGACGCAAAAGTCTTTGTTCACCGCACAACGGCTAAGAGGGCTTGCCAATACCAGGTGGGCAAATTTTTCAACAATCCAACCGGCTGGGCATCAGATTACCTGGGAGTAATTCAAGCTAGCGTTCCGGGAGCATTATGTTCCAGAGGGAGTGCTCCATATGAAACAAGAAGAGTCTATCTGGTTAAAGCAAGGGGGAGATACTGTAATGCAGTATCTCAATAAATTTAACCATCTCTCCCAGTATGCCATTGACCAGGTCAATACAGATCTAAAAAATAAGAATTATTTTATGAGGGGACTCAATGACAGGCTTCAGCGGAAAATGGCAACATGCTTGGACCTTACCTACAGTAGGGCTGTGAGTACAGCACTGGCAGTGGAAGCCAAAAATTTAGGACATGGAAAATCAAACGGTTTTGGAGGTGAAATGTCACACTCGGGCTTTAAGGAACAAAGTCGGGTGCATCTCATACATGCGCCAAAGAAGACAACACATATAATAACAGAGTGTATAGAGATAAATGTCACAATAATCAGAGTACTTATATTACATAGCGGAAGACTTACAAAAATAAAAGATAAATATAACAGGATCTGAAATCCATCCTTGGCACCAGAAAGTGATGAGGACATCAACACCAACACGAGCACATCTACACCAGCAGCACCTTCTCCAGCCCAGGCACCATCTTCCCTAGTCCAGGCGCCACCCCTTCCACCTGGGCCAGTGACTCGGGCCCGTGCAAGAGAATTGAACTACATCATGCTGTTAAAGAACGAAGGCCCGGAAGAATAGACGACCAGCCCAACTGCGGCCCATAATGGACGACCTAGGGTTGGCCGCCCCTAGGGGCTGCGCCCCCTCTCTATTTATCCAGGAGCTGCACTTCCTTTATTTCGGGAGTTTTGTTTTACGTTAGCTTTAGCTACTCTCGAACACGCGCAAATCTGCGCTGTCTTCGTGTATTCAGAACTCCACCCTCGAGTAATAGATTAGATTGCTCGCATCTTTTTCTTGTTCGTTCTTCGATTGCGCAGAGGAAACGATCTTCGTGATCAGGACCGATCTCGCATCAGCAAGGTCGGTAACCACAGGGAGTTGGTTCAGCGATTGCATTGGCGCCTCGAGCTTGCTCGTCGTAGTCGGATCGCAAGGGTCATCTTCCACCAAATCGGAATTATCTCCTCTCGCCGAAAGATCGGGCACCTCAGCTACATCGATTGGTATCGGATTACCAGGTTGATCGGTGAGTTTATCGAGTGTTTTTTTTCCTACAGTCCACATAACCACATAAAAATTCAGGTTAGACCTTATCCCAACACCCTTTTGAGCCTCGCACTTTCTTTCAATAATCTGCATTGTTGAATTTGTGTGCTTTCACGTCATTTGTTGATGGTTGCATTGTGTTCTTCCACCATTCAAACCCTAGCGCCGCCACCATCTCCCGTTTGATCACGCCACAAACCGAGTCAACATCGTTTCCTTGTTTTTCTCCTTCGGTTACGTCAAAAAAAAAATAGAAAAAACAAACCGAGTCAACGGCCGTTTCCTTGTTTTTCTCCTTCGGTTACGAAAAAAACAGAAAAAAAAACAAACCGAGTCAACATCGTTTCCTTGTTTTTCTCCTTCGGTTACGTAAAAAAAACAGAAACAAAAACAACGAAGGAGAAAGGATACGGTTGTTTCATCCCGGTCGTTTTAAAACATAACTTGAGGTACCTTCCTTAAACCGGGCATAACTTTTCGCTCGGGTGTCCAAAAAATCTGAAATTTTTACAGGAGCTAGTTGACACCATTCTGAGGCCGGCCAAACTGACCTAAGGTCTGTTTGGGCTTCGACAAAATTGTCAAAAAAATTCAGGAAAATAAAGAAAAAAATTCGTCAAAGTTCTCGCACGCTTTTCAGAGAACTTCCTGATTTTCTATAGACCACATCTGATTACTGTTTTAGGTGAAACTTGGTGTAGCTCCTATTTTGTTGCTTCTTGTGCTGAGAAAAATATCAAAAAAATCATACAAAAAAGAAAAACAAAATCACTAGTGATTTCTACTAGTGGCCTCGCCAGTACAATATTTACGGTACTGCCATTCTGCTAGTTCCATCCGTCCTTTGCACTTGTGGCCAGCAATATAGTTTCGTGTTTTGCACTATAATTCAATTTTGCATTATTGTTTGGTCGTGCTAATCCTTGACTTGAGTGCAGCCTACCTAGAACTCCACATATTTCTACGACGAGAAGGTTTCTGTTTCTCCAGGCAATCGCTCATCCAATCTTTCACCGGTTCCACCTGTTGGTTGCAGTTCACCACTGTGGCTTGGTAAGAACGGATAAGAATTTGATAACAGCACTAGTGTGAGCGCCTTGTGAGCACTACACCCCTGTTTTTGTCGTTGGTTTTTTTTGGTGTTTTGGTGTTTGCGCTAACTATGGCAGGAGCACATGACTCGGTGGATGCCCAGTTGCTGGAAGTAAGGGGACAAGTTGATGGACTTGCTGATGACATTAGGACGATGCATGAACGGCTTGATTCAACGGTCACTTCGATGACCGAGCGTTTCAACCAGCTTGACCTTGCTCAAACGGCGACTCGCACCACACTCGACACCATCCTGGCACGCCTTGATGCGTTGACCACAAAGATGGAGCAGCACTACGGCGGTGACACTGAGTGGGACGATGGAGATCGCCGTGGTCGTGCACGCCGTGTGGTTCGTCATCCCCCTAATGACTTATTTTCTAAGATTAAATTTAAAATTCCACCTTTTAATGGCAAATATGATCCTGCTGCATATCTTGATTGGGAGTTAGAGGTTGAACAAAAATTTTCATGCCATGATATTGCTGCACATTCTCAGGTTAAAGCTGCTATTAGTGAATTTACTGATTTTGCTCTAATTTGGTGGCGTGAGTTTAAAATAAAATATCCCGCTACCATTCCAACCACTTGGGATCAGTTGAAAGCTGCGATGCGACATCGATTTGTGCCTTCGTATTATGCTCGTGATTTGCTTAATAAAATGCAGCGTTTTCAGCAAGGTTCTCAATCTGTTGAGGACTATTTCCAGGAGTTACAAAAAGGTATGATTCGTTGTGGGATATTAGAGGACAACGACGCTGCTATGGCACGTTTTCGTGGTGGTTTAAACCGCGAAATCCAAGATATACTTGATTATAAGGAATATTATGATATGACTACTTTATTTGAATATGCTTGCAAAGCTGAACGTGAAGTGCAGGGACGCCGCTCGAAGCCATATTCTAACCCTTTTGCAGGACGAAGCTCGACATCCACCTCAGCACCAGTTCCCCCTGCGCCATCCACGTCCACCACTACTCCACGCGAGAAGACGACCAAACCAGCCAGCACTGCCCCACCCACAGGTCGTACACGGGATATTCAGTGTCATCGCTGTAGAGGATTTGGCCATGTGATTTGGGACTGCCCAAACAAGCGCACTTTGCTCATTCGTGACGATGGTGAGTACTCTTCCGCTAGTGATTCTGAAGAAATTGAACATGCACTACTTGCCACTGACCATGCAGCTAAGGCGGAGGTACATGTCAACCCGGGCGACGCAGATAGGTATGAAAGTCTTGTTGTGCAGCGTGTTCTCAGTACACAGGTCGCTTTGCCCGAGAAGAATCAGCGACACTCTCTGTTCCATACAAAGGGTGTTGTGCAGGAGCGGTCAATTCGCATCATTATTGACAGCGGCAGTTGCAACAATTTGGCGAGTACCATGCTGGTCGAAAAGTTATCGTTACCCACTCGTAAGCATCCAAACCCATATCACATTCAATGGCTTAATGATGGTGGTAAAATAAAAATCACACGTTCCGTGCGCGTTCCTTTCTCCATGGGTGCTTATTCTGATTTTGTTGATTGTGATGTTATTCCCATGGAAGCATGCTCTTTGTTACTTGGTCGACCTTGGCAATATGATACTGATAGCTTGCATCATGGTCGTTCGAATCATTATTCTTTCATTTTTAAGGGTCAGAAAATAATTATACATCCAATGACACCTGAACAAATTGTTAAAGATGATCTTGCCCGAGCTGCTATAACTGCTAAACAACATGATCCATCGTCCTCTGTTCCTTCTGAAATCAAGTTGAAGGCTCCTGTTTTACTTGCTACACGTGCTGATTTTGATGATCTACACGGTGCTCATTTGCCATGCTATGCGCTTATATGCTCTAGTGTCCTCATTTCACTTGATGATGCACCATCTTTGGCTATTCCCCCTATGGTTGCTAACCTTTTGCAGGAGTACGCTGATGTCTTTCCCAAAGACTTACCACCGGGTCTCCCACCACTTCGTGGCATTGAGCACCAGATCGACCTCATTCCCGGCGCACAGCTTCCGAACCACGCACCGTACCGTACAAATCCGGATGAGACGAAGGAGATTCAGCGCCAGGTACAGGCGTTGCTTGACAAGGGATACATTCGTGAGTCTCTTAGTCCTTGCTCTGTTCCTGTGTTACTTGTTCCCAAGAAAGATGGGTCATGGTGTATGTGTGTAGACTGTCGTGCTATTAATAACATCACTATTCGTTATCGATATCCTATACCACGCCTTGATGATATGCTAGATGAGCTTAGTGGTGCCATTATTTTCACTAAGATTGATTTGCGTAGTGGTTACCACCAGATTAGAATGAAACTGGGTGATGAATGGAAAACGGCTTTTAAAACGAAATTTGGTTTATATGAATGGTTGGTTATGCCGTTTGGATTGACTAATGCTCCCAGCACTTTTATGCGAGTGATGAATGAAGTTCTAAGGCCCTTCATAGGATTGTTTGTGGTTGTTTATTTTGATGATATTCTTATTTACAGCAAATCTAAGAAAGAGCATTTGGAACATTTAAGTGCTGTTTTTGATGCATTGCGTGCTGCCCAGTTATTTGCTAACATGGAAAAATGCATCTTTTGTACACGACGTGTCTCGTTTCTTGGTTATGTTGTTACTCCACAGGGCATTGAGGTGGATAGCAGCAAGATTGCTGCCATTCGGGAGTGGCCTACACCGACGACGGTCACACAAATTCGGAGCTTTCTTGGACTTGCCGGTTTCTACCGCAGATTTGTTCATGATTTTAGCTCCATTGCAGCGCCTCTACATGAGCTTACAAAGAAAGATGTGCCATTTGCTTGGAGTGATTCCCAGGAGGAAGCGTTCAGCACTTTGAAAGATAAGTTAACCCAAGCTCCCCTATTGCAATTGCCTGATTTTAATAAAGTGTTTGAGCTTGAATGCGATGCTAGCGGTATTGGGCTAGGTGCTGTTTTGTTACAAGAAGGAAAACCAGTTGCTTATTTTAGTGAAAAATTAAGCGGTGCTAGTCTGAAATATTCTACTTATGATAAGGAGCTTTACGCTTTAGTGCGCACTTTGCATACATGGCAGCACTATCTTTGGCATCGTGAGTTTATAATCCATTCTGATCATGAGGCTTTAAAACATATTCGTACCCAAACAAATCTGAACCGTCGTCATGCTAAATGGGTAGAATTCATTAAGTCCTTTCCTTACATTATTAAACACAAGAACGGGAAGGACAATGTTATTGCTGATGCTTTGTCTCATCGCTATACCATGCTGTCACAGTTAGATTTTAAAATCTTTGGTTTGCACACTGTGAAAGATCAATATGTTGATGATGCTGATTTTAAAGATGCTTTCGGCCATTGTATTAATGGGAAACCATGGGGCAAATTTCACATACAGGATGGGTTCCTGTTTCGCGCTAACAAGCTGTGTGTTCCAGCTAGCTCGGTTCGTCTTTTGTTGTTACAGGAAGCACATGGAGGCGGTCTCATGGGGCACTTTGGCGTCTACAAGACACATGAGGTGTTGGTGGCCCACTTCTTTTGGCCTCGGATGCGCGCTGATGTTGAGCGCCTTGTTGCACGCTGCACTACTTGTCAGAAAGCTAAGTCACGGTTGAACAACCATGGTTTGTATATGCCTTTGCCTGTTCCTACTTCCCCTTGGATTGATATTTCGATGGATTTTGTTTTGGGATTGCCTAGAACTAAGAAGGGGAGGGATAGCATTTTTGTGGTTGTTGATCGATTCTCCAAAATGGCTCATTTCATACCTTGTCAAAAGACTGATGATGCTAGCAATGTTGCTGAATTGTTTTTTAGAGAGATTATTCGTTTGCACGGTATTCCCAATACAATATTCTCGGATCGTGATGCTAAGTTTCTGAGTCATTTTTGGAGATCTCTGTGGAATAAATTGGGAACTAAATTGCTGTTTAGCACCACTTGTCACCCTCAGACTGATGGTCAAACTGAGGTAGTTAATCAAACTTTGTCTACCATGCTTAGGGCTGTTTTAGACAAAAATTTGAAACGTTGGGAGGATTGCTTGCCTCATGTTGAGTTTGCTTATAATCATGCAACACATTCTTCTACAAAGATGTGCCCTTTTCAAATTGTTTATGGTTACATTCCTAGGGCGCCTATTGCTTTGTTTTCGCTTGATGCTGCGGACACCCCACACATAGATGCTCTTGCACATGTTGAACAAATGATTAATCTCCATGAACAAACTCAACAAAACATTGCTGCTGCTAATGCTAAATATCAGATTACTGGTAGTAAAGGCCGGAAACTAGTTACTTTTGAACCTGGTGATATGGTTTGGTTGCATTTGAGAAAGGATCGTTTCCTACTTTGCGCCGTTCTAAATTGATGCCTCGTGCTGCTGGTCCTTTTAAGATACTAACCAAGATTAATGATAATGCTTATACCCTTGACCTGCCTACGGAGTTTGGTGTTTCCACTAGTTTTAATGTTGCAGATTTGAAACCGTATGCGGGAGAAGATGAGGAGTTGCCGTCGAGGACGACTTCAGTTCAAGAAGGGGAGGATGATGAGGACATCAACACCAACACGAGCACATCTACACCAGCAGCACCTTCTCCAGCCCAGGCACCATCTTCCCCAGTCCAGGCGTCACCCCTTCCACCTGGGCCAGTGACTCGGGCCCGTGCAAGAGAATTGAACTACATCATGCTGTTAAAGAACGAAGGCCCGGAAGAATAGACGACCAGCCCAACTGCGGCCCATAATGGACGACCTAGGGTTAGCCGCCCCTAGGGGCTGCGCCCCCTCTCTATTTATCCAGGAGCTGCGCCTCCTTTATTTCTGGAGTTTTGTTTTACGTTAGTTTTAGCTACTCTCGAACACGCGCAAATCTGCGCTGTCTTCGTGTATTCAGAACTCCACCCTCGAGTAATAGATTAGATTGCTCGCATCTTTTTCTTGTTCGTTCTTCGATTGCGCACTGGAAACGATCTTCGTGATCAGGCCGATCTCGCATCAGCAAGGTCGGTAACCACAGGGAGTTGGTTCAGCGATTGCATTGGCGCCTCGGGCTTGCTCGTCGTAGTCAGATCGCAAGGGTCATCTTCCGCCAAATCGGAATTATCTCCTCTCGCCGAAAGATCGGGCACCTCAGCTACATCAGAAAGTCAACTGGGAGACGCCACCTAGATCAAATCGAACTCCTCGATGCGAGGCGGCTCCTCTTCGACCACACGTTCTTCTCCTGTGGGGGTGTGAGACAGCAAGAGTGAGCTCACAAATGTTCATCGCTCAACAAGTTGTGGGGAATAATGTGCATGAACTCACCAAAGGTGGGAGTTCATGTGGAGTGTCAGGCTAATCAACAAAGTAAAGGTTGAAGCTGAGCATTGCTTTTATAAGTTGGTCAAAATTTTATTAGCAGTTACTAAGTGTAAGTAAATACCAAACCATAATAATAATAAGTAAAAGTAATAATAAAATAATCCCAATGCAATGCAAATGACAAATTGAATTTAAGTTCCATAAATTAATCATGTGAGTGTCCGAGCCACTCATGACCGTGAGCACGGCTAGTATACCAGTTTTACACTCTGCAGAGGTTGCGCATCTTTACCCACAAGTCGTGTTACCCATTTGCCACAGAGTTGATGAGGCCCCATACACCTCTACCAAGGAAGCGAGACAGGGTACCACTACGAGGCCTTTACAAAGTTCCACTAGCTTCAAAAAACCCGCTACAGTTTATAGGAAGCTCCAGTGCAGGAATCCCTCGCCTGACCGCCATTGCAGCAAAATCAACCCAAGGACCTCCCTACACTGACCACTCCCCTACTGCCCTTGCCCCTTTCGAGTAAGGTAGTCATCCACTAGCTTTCCTAGTTAATCAACCAAGGGTGTTGAAAGTCGCCTAGAGGGGGGGTGAATAGGCAAATCTGAAATTTATAAAGCTTAAGCACAACTACAAGCCGGGGTTAGCGTTAGAAATATAATCGAGTCTGAAAGAGAGGGCGAAAACAAATCACAAGCGAATAAGGCGAATGATACGGTGATTTGTTTTACCGAGGTTCGGTTCTTGCAAACCTACTCCCCGTTGAGGTGGTCACAAAGACCGGGTCTCTTTCAACCTTTTCCCTCTCTCAAACGGTCATCTAGACCGAGTGAGCTTCTCTTCTCAATCAAACAGGACACTAAGTCCCCACAAGGACACCACACAATTGGTGTCTCTTGCTTTGATTACAATGATCTTGGGAACAAGAAATCGAGGAAGAAGAAAAGCGATCCAAGCGCAAGAGCTCAAAAGAACACAGAAGTCTCTCTCTAGTCACTAATTTGTTTGGAGTGATTCTGGACTTGGGAGAGGATTTGATCTCTTTGTTTGTGTCTTGGAATGAAGTCTAGAGCTCTTGTATGAGGTTTCATGGCTGAAAACTTAGATGCATTGAAGTGTGGTGGTTGGGGGGTATTTATAGCCCCAACCACCAAAATGACCGTTGGTGAAGGCTTCTGTCGTATGGTGCACCGGACACAGTCCGGTGCGCCAGCCACGTCACCAGGCCGTTGGGTTCCGACCGTTGGAGCTTCTGACAACGGGGCCACCGGATAGTCCGGTGGTGCACCGGACAGGTTCTGTTCACTGTCCGGTGCGCCTTCTGGCGCCTGCTCCGACTTCTGCGTGCGTAGTTGCACTGTTCACTGTAGCATTGCAGACGACCGTTGGTGCGGACGACCGTTGCTCCACTTGCTACACCGGACAGTTCGATGCTACACCGGACAGTCCGGTGAATTATAGCGTAGCGGCCTCCCTGAATTCTCGAAGGTGGCAAGTTTGGAATGGAACTCCCTGGTGCACCGGACACTGTCTGGTGGCACACCGGACAGTCCGGTGCGCCAGACCAGGGCTGCCTTTGGGTTGTCTTTTGCTCTTTTTATTTGAACCCATTCTTGGACTTTTTATTGGTTTGTGTTGAACCTTTGGCACCTGTAAAACTTATAATCTAGAGCAAACTAGTTAGTTCAATTATTTGTGTTGGGCAATTCAACCACCAAAATCATATAGGAAAAGGTGTAAGCCTATTTCCCTTTCAATCTCCCCCTTTTTGGTGATTGATGCCAACACAAACCAAAGCAAATATATAAGTGCAGAATTGAACTAGTTTGCACAAGGTAAGTGCACAGGTTACTTGGAATTAAACCAATATATATTCTCATAAGATATGCATGGATGCTTTTAACATTTTGGACCACGCTTGTACCACTTGTTTTGTAAATTATTTTCTAAGTCTTTTTGCAAATAGTCAAAGGTAAATGAATAAGATTTTGAGAAGCATTTTCACGCTTTGAAATTTTCTCCCCCTGTTTCAAATGCTTTTTCTTTGACTAAACAAAACTCCCCCTCAATCAAATTCTCCTCTTAGTGTTCAAGAAGGTTTTAGATATTAATTTTGAAAGGGGTTATACCAATTTTAAAATTTCTATCAAAAATAAGATACTAATTGAAAAACCTTCTTTTAATACAAATTTGAAAGACTACATTTTTTGAAATTGGTGGTGGTGCAGTCCTTTTGCTTTGGGCTAATACTTTCTCCCCCTTTGGCATGAATCGCCAAAAACTGATACTTGTGAGTGAAATATAAGTCCTTATCAAACTTTCTCCCCTTTGGTAAATAATGTAGGAGTGAAGGTTATACCAAATTGGAGAACGATGTGGAGTGACGGCGAAGATGAATAGTTCGATGGAGTGGAGTGGAAGCCTTTGTCTTCGCCGAAGGACTCCATTTCCCTTTCAATCTATGACTTAGCATGAAATACACTTGAGAATCACATTAGTCATAGCACATGAAAGAGATATTATCAAAGGTATATAAATGAGCTATGTGTGCAAGGAATCAATCAAAGTTCCTAGAATCAAGAATGTTTAGCTCATGCCTAAGTTTGGTAAATGTTTTCTCATCTAATGGCTTGGTGAAGATATCGGCTAATTGTTCTTTGGTGCTAACATATGCAATCTCGATATTCGCCGTTGTTGGTGATCCCTCAAAAAGTGATACCGAATGGCTATGTGCTTAGTGCGGCTGTGCTCAACGGGATTATCCGCCATGCGGATTGCACTCTCATTATCACATAGGAGAGGAACTTTGGTTAGTTTGTAACCATAGTCCCTAAGGGTTTGCCTCATCCAAAGCAATTGCGCGCAACAATGACCTGCGGCAATGTACTCGGCTTCGGCGGTAGAAAGAGCTATGGAATTTTGTTTCTTTGAAGCCCAAGACACCTGGGATCTTCCCAAGAACTGACAAGTCCCTAATGTGCTCTTTCTATCAATTCTACACCCTGCCCAATCAGCATCTGAATAACCAATTAAATCAAAGGTGGATCCCTTGGGGGTACCAAAGGCCAAACTTAGGAGTATGAACTAAATATCTCAAGATTCGTTTTACGGCCCTAAGGTGAACTTCCTTAGGATCGGCTTGGAATCTTGCACACATGCATACGGAAAGCATAATATCCGGTTGAGAAGCACATAAATAAAGTAAAGAACCTATCATTGAACGGTATACCTTTTGATTTGCGGATTTACCTCCTGTGTCGAGGTCGAGATGCCCATTGGTTCCCATGGGTGTCTTGATGGGCTTGACATCCTTCATCCCAAACTTGGTGAGTATGTCTTGAATGTACTTCGTTTGGCTAATGAAGGTGCCCTCTTGGAGTTTCTTGACTTGAAATCCTAGAAAATACTTCAACTCCCCCATCATAGACATCTCGAATTTTTGAACCATTATCCTACTAAACTCTTCACATGTAGATTCGTTAGTAGACCCAAATATGATATCATCAACATAAATTTGGCACACAAACAAATCATTTTCAATAGTCTTAGTAAAGAGAGTAGGATCGGCTTTTCCGACTTTGAAGCCATTAGCGATAAGAAAATCTCTTAGACATTCATACCATGCTCGTGGGGCTTGCTTGAGCCCATAAAGCGCCTTAGAGAGTTTATAAACATGGTTAGGATACTCACTATCTTCAAAGCCGGGAGGTTGCTCAACATAGACCTCCTCCTTGATTGGTCCATTGAGGAAGGCACTTTTCACGTCCATTTGATAGAGCTTAAAGCCATGGTAAGTAGCATAGGCAAGTAATATACGAATTGACTCAAGCCTAGCTACGGGTGCATAGGTTTCACCGAAATCCAAACCTTCGACTTGTGAATATCCCTTGTCCACAAGTTGGGCTTTGTTCCTTGTCACCACACCATGCTCATCTTGCTTGTTGCGGAAGACCCACTTGGTTCCTACAACATTTTGATTAAGATGTGGAACAAGATGTCATACCTCATTCCTCGTGAAGTTGTTGAGTTCCTCTTGCATTGCCAACACCCAATCCAAATCCCTTAATGTGTCTTCCACCCTGTGTGGCTCAATAGAAGACACAAAAGAGTAATGTTCACAAAAATGAGCAACACGAGATCGAGTAGTTACCCCCTTATGAATATCGCCGAGGATGGAGTTCACGGGGTGATCTCGTTGTATTGCTTGGTGGACTCTTGGGTGAGGCGGTCTTGGACTCTCATCATCTTCCTTGTCTTGATCATTAGCATCTCCCCCTTGATCATTGTCCTCCTCTTGAGGTGGCTCCTCTTGATCTTCATTTTCATCATCTTGAGCTTGATCCATCTTGGGTAGGTGGAGATGCTTGCATGGAGGAAGATGATTGATCTTGTGTATGTGGAGGCTCTTCGGATTCCTTAGGACACACATCCCCAATGGACATGTTCCTTAGTGCGATGCACGGAGCCTCTTCATCATCTAGCTCATCAAGATCAACTTGCTCTACTTGAGAGTCGTTAGTCTCATCAAACACAATGTCACAAGAAACTTCAACTAGTCCAGTGGACTTGTGAAAGACTCTATATGCCCTTGTGTTTGAATCATAACCAAGTAAAAAGCCTTATACAGCCTTAGGAGCAAATTTGGATTTTCTACCTCTTTTAACAAGAATAAAACATTTGCTACCAAAGACTCTAAATATGAAACATTGGGCTTTTTACCGGTTAGGAGTTCATATGACGTCTTCTTGAGGATTCGGTGAAGGTAGAGATGGTTGATGGCGTAGCAAGCGGTGTTGATTGCTTCCGCCCAAAACCGATCCGAAGTCTTGTACTCATCAAGCATGGTCCTCGCCATGTCAAGTAGAGTTCTATTCTTCCTCTCCACTACACCATTTTGTTGAGGTGTGTAGGGAGAAGAGAACTCATGTTGATGCCCTCATCCTCAAGAAAGCCTTCTATTTGTGAGTTCTTGAACTCCGTCCCGTTGTCGCTTCTAATCTTTTTGATCCTTAAGCCAAACTCATTTTGAGCCTGTCTCAAGAATCCCTTTAAGGTCTCTTGGGTTTGTGATTTTTCCTGCAAAAGAACACCCAAGTGAAGCGAGAATAATCATCCACAATAACTAGACAGTACTTACTCCCGCCGTTGCTTATGTAAGCTATCGGGCCGAATAGGTCCATGTGGAGTAGCTCAAGTGGCCTGTCAGTCGTCATGATGTTCTTGTGTGGATGATGAATACCAACTTGCTTTCCTACTTGGCATGCGCTATAAACCCTGTCTTTCTCAAAATGAACATTTGTTAGTCCCAAAATGTGCTCTCCCTTTAGAAGCTTATGAAGATTCTTCATCCCAACGTGGGCTAGTCGGTGATGCCAGACCCAACCCATGTTAGTCTTAGCAATTAAGCAAGTGTCGAGTTCAGCTCTATTAAAATCAACTAAGTATAGTTGACCCTCTAACACTCCCTTAAATGCTACTGAATCATCACTTCTTCTAAAGACAGTAACACCTATATCTGTAAAAAGACAGTTGTAACCCATTTTGTATAATTGAGAAACGGAAAGCAAATTGTAATATAAAGAATCTACTAGAAAAACATTGGAAATAGAATGGTCAGGTGATATAGTAATTTTACCAAGTCCTTTGACCAAACCTTGATTTCCATCCCCGAATGTGATAGCTCTTTGGGGATCATGGTTTTTCTCATAGGAGGAGAACATCCTTTTCTCCCCTGTCATGTGGTTTGTGCACCCGCTATCAATTATCCAACTTGAGCCTCCGGATGCATAAACCTACAAAACAATTTTAGGCCTTGTTCTTAGGTACCCAAACAGTCTTGGGTCCTTTCACATTAGAAACAAGCACCTTGGGTACCCAAACACAAGTCTTTGACCCCTTGTGTTTGCCCCCAACATATTTGGCAACTACTTTGCCTGACTTGTTAGTTAAAACATTTGATACATCAAAAGTCTTAAATGAAATATTAGGTTCATTTGATGTAATAGGAGTTTTCTTATTAGGCAATTTAACATGGGTTGATTGCCTAGAGCTAGATGCCTCACTCTTATACATAAAAGCATGATGAGAGCCAGAGTGAGACTTCCTAGAATGAATTCTCCTAATTTTGTGTTCGGGATAACCGGTAGGGTATAAAATGTAACCCTCGTTATCCTAAACTATGAGAGCCTTACCCTTAACAAAATTAGACAATTTCTTAGAGGTATTAAGCTTGACATTGTCTCCCTGTTGGAAGCCAATGCCATCCTTAATGCCTAGGTGTCTCCCATTATAGAGCATGCTTCTAGCAAATTTAAATTTCTTATTTTCTAAGTCATGCTCATTAATTTTAGCACTAAGTTGAGCTATGTGATCATTTTGTTGTTTAATCAAAGCTAAGTGATCATGAATAGCATCAACATTAATATCTCTACATGTAGTGCAAATAGTAACATGCTCAACGGTAGATGTAGAGGGTTTGCAATCGTTTAATTCAACAATCTTAGCATGTAAAATAGCATTCTCATCTCTAAGATTGGAAATGGAAACATTGCAAACATTTAAATCTTTAGCCTTAGCAATCAATTTTTCATTCTCAATTTTAAGGCTAGAGAGAGATGCATTCAACTTAACAATCTTAGCAATTAAACTAGCATTATCATTTCTAAGATTAACAATTGAATCATAACAAACATCTAACTTCTCAACCTTAGCAATTAATTTAGCATTCTCAAATCTAAGGTTGGAAATAGTGTCACCAAGGTCTTGAGCCGGTTGTACACGGCTTGTGGCTCCTCTCCTTGGTGAAGCATGAAGCGACCGAGTCCCCCTCGATCGTTTCCCTCTTGGTGATCTTGGTCACCTCGTCTCCTTAGTGCGCGGTCTTGAGCATGTCCCAAATCTCCTTTGCACTCTTCAACCCTTGCACCTTATTATACTCCTCTCGACACTACAACACTTATGGCCTTCTATGACGAATAGCCAATGACAATAGAGTAATTCGTCATTAGATCGTCTTGTTTATGACGATTTTTAGAGGATGGCTCATTGTAGTGACGAAAATTTAACCTCCGTCATTAAAACCGTCATAATATACTCTAACATCATGTTTGTGACAATTTTATATGACAATATAGGAACCGTCAAACGAATAAATCGTCATAACCATCTCAACATAATAATTATGATGAAATTTCATGACAATGCACATATGTTATAGACATATGATGTATTTTTTCAAAAAACATACTACTGTCTATGCCAGCTCGCGTGACCCATTATTAAGGATAGATCCCATTACCATATAGGGCTTTCATGTTTGATATGTTTTCACACATGACAATATGGTTATCACAATAAAAATTTTATAATAAATAAATACAATTTTAGGTAAAGAATAAAAACTATAATATGAATGGTTTGAAACTATGATAAAGTCTGGCTAAAGCTTGTTGCTCCACTTATCTTTTACCATATTTATTGCCGAATTGGTATGATATTTTTATTATATCACAGACCGCGTGGTCCATAGCCTCTTGGCATGGCCCATATAGACAATGAGGTATATACATTGAGGTATTGGGCCTAGGCTTTCAAGAAAATAACATATTTCACAACCCGATGTGATTGCGCAAGCGAGCGGGCGAGAGAGCGGCGGTAGACGCGAGCGGGCATGCGAGCAGCGGTAGGGCTAGAGCGGTAGCCGACGTGCAGCGCAGGCTACGCGAGCTACGCCGGAGAGGAGCGGACGCGCAGGCGCACGGGATTCTCAGCGCTCAGCAGCACAAGCGCGCGGGACACAAAGGCAAGCGGCAGGCGTGCATCGCGCTGTGCTGGGACCTGAGACGGTGGCTGGTTCGCTGGGAGTGAGAGGAGCATGCGATGGCCCGACCTCAAGTCTCCAACATTTTGGAAAACTCTAAAAGCTAGGTACAAAAACTGCAAGACCTTTACTTTACTGATTAGACACCAGGTGCCCTTCCTCGTCCGCATGCTGTTTGATGAAATGTCTCACCTAAACAATTAAACAAGTGACTTCTATATCTTGGTTAGTTATATTAGTTAAATAAACAAATTTGTTGATGACCTGCCATGGTTACGTTCATACATGTGGCTTGATTAAACCATTGTTTCTACACATTACAATTTGCGAATATATAAATTGTTTGATGATTATAGGTTGTAATCATTCGATGAAGTGCCTAACCCATGTCATTTTTTATATCACTTGTTCTCTACAATATAAAATAAAGGATCTCATGCATGTGTTCAAGGAGGCATCACTAATTGCCATCATTCTATCTGAATCATGATGAAATGCAGTCTGTAAGCCTTGTAATCACATTTTGAGTGAGGATTTTCACTATCCTTGCGAAAGAGAGCATTTTCTTTTGAATTATGTGTCCACCAAACACATGATGTACTTAGAGGTGGTAATGGTTCACAATCCAAATGTTTCTTCACAAAATGGTAGGAACCTAAATAAATTTTAGTTCAAAAATAAATAGAAATAGAGTCTGATTCTAATCCGATCCGAATCTTAAATCTTATAGTGTAAATTTTAGAGCCTATTGTATAATAAAAATACTAGATGCTGCAAATTTTGTATAATAAAAATGAGTATATTTTAAATTTATATATTGCAACCGGCATCCAGCAAGATGTCTTGCTTCCATAGCCTGCACTTAAAACCAGTTTACCGTTAAGATAATAGTCCAAAAAATGAAGAAGTGGCTGGAGAATTTTGGGAAATAGAACCTGACTGAAATTTCATTAGTCATAATCCATGTAAACATGTTATGTTGTCCTTTTAAAGTTTGTATCCATTGCCAAATTAAATATTGACAAATACAAAGTGAACCATTTAGGGATCCTGACTTGCAATCATATAGCCTACATGGACAAGATATGACAATTCGGTTCGAATTCTTAAGTCCCGACTATTGGTATGTTTCATGTTAACTAGTATGGCGTGTCTTATGAGAATTATACAATGCTTAATCCCACTTCCCACTTGAACACCGTGATCCTGATTGCAAACACCGAAATGCATTTGCTTTTGCTCCACCTCCATCAATCGTATGACTACGACCATTTATGTAATTTTGTTTAATGTTAATATGATTGTATTTAAGTTGTATATCTATATTTAATTCTAATGTTTTATCACTGATTCATGTTTTATCTTTTTTGACAGCTTATTTTCTTTCAAATGTTCTTTTTGGTATATGTTTTGCATGTATTTCTTCATCTAACGTACTTCTCAATAAGATTCTTATTTTAAACATTAACGTTTAGTATATTTTGTTAGGAACTCCCTTTATTGAGACAAGTGCAAAGGAACCCATCAACTTGGAGGAATTTTTTTCTAACCATGTCATAAAAAAGTATGGAAAACTAAATAAACTTCTTTAGAAGCCATTCTATTTGGTCCTTATATCTGCATATTTTCATATCAAGATTCTATGTAGAATGTTTAGTCCATTGTTACTCCCTTCTTTGGCCATTATATTTTTGTTGTGCTGATGAATTTTCTCTTCTTTTCCATGTATAGAAGAGCTCATATATGTGTTCTCAGTTCTCTGATGCAGTTGAAGTGTTAGGTCAATGGCCCCCCGCCAACAAAACCAGATGTCGAAGTGGAGCTTTATGTTGGGATGATGCATGCACCTTTCAAGTTTTTTAATGTTGTGCTCAACTACAACTTGTGGTTGTTGAACCTACATGCTTTTGGATTTAAGTTATAGAATTTTTAAACATGTTTGATGTTTAATACTAGTATCGGATGCTTTGTGCTTGAGTTATATATGGATGCTACAAAAATTTGTGTACACTTATGTTGATTGATGCAATTGTATGTATGATTTGGTTTGAATTCAAATAAATCTTGTTTTTTATGGTGAACTAAAAACGTTATAAACCCATAATGTTAGCTACCATGTCATTATGCTTTATGATGAAAATATTCATCATAATTTGTTTCACACGTGAGCTGTCATGTCAGCTTATTTATGACGAACATATCTGACACAAAATTGCTACGTGAAAGTTGTCCAATGCTAATAGTCTGTGACGTTTTTGGGTCTCGTTTATGACAATACAGAGCGTCATAGATTTTATGACGAATATGTTTTCGTCATTATAATTATGACGTGTTTTTGACTTTCGTCACAAAAGTTTCTTTACCACGCACCTTCTGTGACAATAACCTTTTCGTCACAGAGTCGTCACAATATCAAAGGATATGACAAAAAAACCTTATTTGTGACGTAACGAAAATGTCATAGAAGGTCACATGTGTTGTAGTGCGACTTAGAGAGGCGAGGAGTATAGTAGTGGCTTGGGAGTTGAAGTGTTGGGTTTGTTCGACCTCCTCCAAATCATAATCCTTGTCCCCCTTCTTTGGTATCTGCGCTCCATACTCAACAATATCCCATATGCTTTTGTGGAGTGAGGTTAGGTGATGCCTCATTTTATCACTCCACATAGAATAATCTTCACCTTCAAACATAGGTGGTTTGCCTAATGGGACGGAGAGTAATGGAGTGCATTTTGAAATACGAGGATAGCGAAGGGGCATCTTACTATACTTCTTACGCTCATGGCGCTTAGAAGTGGCGGATGCCGATTCCGAGCCGGAGGTGGAGGGTGACGAAGAGTCGGTCTCGTAGTAGACCACTTTCTTCATCTTCTTCTTCTTGTCACCCTTCCGTTGGGACTTGATGGAGGAAGAGGATTCCTCCTTGTGCTTGTGGGCGGACTCCCGTGAATGTGTTCTCCCCGAGCTTGCGGACTTGTCGTCGGTCCTGATTTCCCTCATGGCGGATGCTCCCGACATCACTTCGAGCGGTTAGGCTCTAACGAAGTACTGGCTCTGATACCAATTGAAAGTCACCTAGAGGGGGGTGAATAGGCAAATCTGAAATTTATAAAGTTTAAGCACAGCTATAAGCCGGGGTTAGCGTTAGAAATATAATCGAGTCCGAAAGAGAGGGCAAAAATAAATCACAAGCGAATAAGGCGAATGACACGGTGATTTGTTTTACCGAGGTTCGGTTCTTGCAAACCTACTCCCCATTGAGGTGGTCACAAAGACCGGGTCTCTTTCAACCCTTTCCCTCTCTCAAACGGTCACCTAGACCGAGTGAGCTTCTCTTCTCAATCAATCGGGACACTAAGTCTCCACAACGACCACCACACAATTGGTGTCTCTTGCTTTGATTACAATGATCTTGGGAACAAGAAATAGAGGAAGAAGAAAAGCGATCCAAGCGCAAGAGCTCAAAAGAACACAAAAGTCTCTCTCTAGTCACTAATTTGTTTGGAGTGATTCCGGACTTGGGAGAGGATTTGATCTCTTTGTTTGTGTCTTGGAATGAAGTCTAGAGCTCTTGTATGAGGTTTGATGGCTGAAAACTTGGATGCATTGAAGTGTGGTGGTTGGGGGGTATTTATAGCCCCAACCACCAAAATGACCGTTGGTGAAGGCTTCTGTCGTATGGCGCACCGGACAGTCCGGTGCGCCACTGGACAATGTCCGGTGCGCCAGCCACGTCACCAGGCCGTTGGGTTCCGACCGTTGGAGCTTCTGACAACGGGGCCACCAGACAGGTCATGTTCACTGTCTGGTGCGCCTTCTGGCGTCTGCTCTGACTTCTGCGCGCGCAGTTGCACTATTCACTATTCACTGTAGCGTTGCAGACGACCGTTGGCGCGGACGATCGTTGCTCCGCTTGGCACACCGGACAGTCCGGTGCTACACCGGACAGTCCGGTGAATTATAGCGGAGCGACCTCCCTGAATTCCTGAAGGTGGCAAGTTTGGAGTGGAACTCCCTGGTGCACTGGACAGTCCGCTGCGCCAGACCAGGGCTGCCTTTGGGTTGTCTTTTGCTCTTTTTATTTGAACTCGTTCTTGGACTTTTTATTGGTTTGTGTTGAACCTTTGGCACATGTAAAACTTATAATCTAGAGCAAACTAGTTAGTTCAATTATTTGTGTTGGGCAATTCAACCACCAAAATCATATAGGAAAAGGTGTAAGCCTATTTCCCTTTCAGGCGTCCCATTAAACCCTTGTGGTAGCACGGTTTTCTCGGGTGGTTCTCCATGTTCCCATTAACATAATGATCTTATCATGAACAATAAATAATGAACAGATAATAAAAAGTATAAGAATGAGTGGTGAATATCTCTATACCCAAAGCCACATAAAGCAATAGCATGTACTACCCAAAAATTTAGTAGTAAAACCAGTGGTGAAACAAGGTATAAAGATAGTCAATATCTAGGGTAACCTATTGGGTCCCATCAAAATTAACCTATGTAGATCGTTATGATTAATAAGAACATGAATGAGTAAAAGGAAGTGATCAAGGGCACAACTTGCCTGGGACTTGAGATTCCAGGTACCAGGGTGATTCTTCGGATCCTCGTGACCGCACTGCTAGTCGTAGCAATACAAGCAGACATGGTATAGACAAAATTAACATCACACCAACCATAAGTACAAACTGAATAATAATAATCTACGCGTCGCAACGAGATCGTGGGATCGAGAACTACTAAGATCGGAGTTACAATTAAAGAGTTATGATCTTATAGAAGATCTGTGTGATTAAAATATTAAACTATATTATAATTTGGTTAATATAAATCATACGAGAGGTTATTCTATAAATAACTATTTCAACTTTAATCTAAGTTATAAATTAACCATAGATCATATTCTAGTAGATTATAATGATAAGCAGTTTAACGAGACTAACCAACATAAATTAAATAAAGATCTAATTAGAAAAAGAATAAGATATGGTATAATAAATGTTGTTACTGCGTAGTAAATACTTGTACGAGACTAACGCAACTGGAACGAGTCAATTCGAATTTAAAACAAAGGTTTTATGATTTTCTGAAGATTCTATGCGTCTCGCAAAGGATTAGTTAGGAGATCAATTTTATCACTGTTCTCATGTCAAAACAGAGACACTAAGTATTAAACAATATTAATACAAAATTATAGAAACTGGAATGGATTAAAAAGAAGCTAGTATGAATTTTCTTTGAATTATATAATTTCCTACAATTATTTTTACATTACAAATCATTTTCTAAATGGTTTTATAAGTGTTATTCACTGACTGGACTGCGCACTAATTTCAGAGAAGCTTAGGGGCTCTGGTGCAAACCTTCCTAAGACACAGAGCGCCCCCTGCGTGGACAGCGGGTTAATTCATGGAGACCACAGGGGTTCAATTGCAAGATCACCCGGCCGAAGGGTTATGATCTAACATGGGTCGTCTGATCTTAAATGGGTGGCTCACATGAGACCAGGACTCCACTGAACGGGTACGCAGCAGCCACCATTGGATAAAGATCCAACAGCGTGGGTTTTATTAAGGCATGATCCAATCCAACCCATCGGATCGCCGATCAACGTCTCGGATCAAAAGAACGAAGGGGTACACACAGCGATCTAATCCTGCACGTACGCGATCAGATCAACGGTCACAAACCACTCGGTGAAACTTTGTGTCATCATCTAATCACCACCGTCCGTATCAAGATCAGTGGTCTGCACACTTCTTCCCCAAACTGACGCGGCTGAGCGGGCCGAACAGCACTCCACGGCGGAGCAATCCCGTCGGCGCTCCCCGCCCGACGAAGACAGGGCCCCAAATCCTATACCAACTCGTGCTACGCGCAGAGGAAGACGTGGCGAATCGATAGGAAGGCTTCCTACCGAGAGTTAATGCTTGGTTGCGGCCGGCCAAGTATAGGGCGAAGACACGGCGTAGGGAAGACGACGGCGAGAAATTGCCGTCAATGTGCCAACGAATCCGACCCGGAAGT
This sequence comes from Zea luxurians, assembly GCA_029449295.1. NCBI lineage: Eukaryota > Viridiplantae > Streptophyta > Magnoliopsida > Poales > Poaceae > Zea > Zea luxurians. Next base: position 445,113 of record JAOPSE010000005.1, on the reverse strand, counting down.
TGGTCCAACGCCCACGGCGGAACCCACTGGTGCACCGGGGACAGATTGCCGCCACCGAGAAGTTGTCCAAGGGTGAATCAACGGCGGCGGCGGAAAATCCCCACACCCAGGCCAGCGCGGTGGTGGTCTTGGTGTCCGGTGGCCCGGTGATTCCGGTAACGGGGCGCACGCGAGCGAGGACGAGGAGGGAGGAGGTCGTGATGGCTCGGCGAGTTAATTAGGGGCAGGGCACGTGATTGCGGTGGCCGGTGAGCAAATTTTGGCGAATGCGGCGGCTATGAGCTCAGCTCGGTGAGGTCCTTGCATCCACAGGCCAGTCTGTTATACTCTAAGGTCAGGGTGCATCGGCCGCGGCCGATTCGAATGGGACGTTGACTGAGTACGGCGCTCGCAAGGATCGCACCAACATGGTTATGCTAGCCGGTGATTTCTACGGAGCGGAGAAGAGAAACATCGACGTGGGTCCATGCGGCAGTGGAACGGCGGGCGTGCGAGGGAATGGCCGATGGACCCGGTGTCAGCGCCAGTGGCTCGCGCGCGAGGGTGAGGTCCGTGCGCGAGTGCGCCAGACGAGGCGGGAACATGCGACTGGCGAGTGGGGCAGGCCGGTCAGTGGTATTGGCGAGGAGCAGCGCGCCCACCACGGAGTTGGGCCATGCGGGTGAGGTAGAATTGGGCTGAAAGTATAGAATTCGGCCCAAAGCGCTAGGAGTTCATTTTTTCTTTTATTCCTTTTTCAGATTTCATTTTCTATTTTTATTTTCCATTCCAAATTCGAATTTGAAATTCAAACTTAGGGTCAAAGTTATCATGCATAATCATAATATCCATCATGATGCGAAGTTTTAAGTTTATTCATATTTAATTAGTTCATTTCTTTAATTAAGTGATCCAAAACAAATAGTAAAGAGTAGCTCCTACTTAAACTTCAAATTCCCACGTGTCAAAGTTAACACTAATGTGATTATAACATCTACTGTTTACAAAAATAATTATTTACTCTTCTCCTTGTTATTTATTTATGGAAGAAATAGATAGTTCCAGTAAATCCCCTTTCCTATTTTCTATTTTATTTTCATTTATGCTTTGAGGTCCCAAATTTAAATTATGACTCTTTATTAAAAAAATGTTTCACCACATATCCATAAGTATAAAATGCATATAGTACATCATTTGATGTTGTGCATAATTATTTAGTTGAACAGAAAACTTTTCTATCTTTTCTAAAAAATCTTAGTTTTAAAAATTCAGTCCTCAAATTTCACACTTAAGTATAATTTGAGATATCTGAATTTACTATTTTATCTCTTCATATTTTTAATTTATTATTATTATTATTATACAAATTTTGGGCATTAAATGAAAGGTCAAATCAAGGGCCTGAGAAGAGAACCAGGTTGATGATCCGACATTTTAATCAAAATCGTTTTTCGCCTCGCCCACCTTCATATCCATTCAAGCAGTCTGTCTTTATTCGTCCCACTACTGCCCCCGCTCCTACTAATCAGCCGAGTGCCCCTGGTACTCGTTTCCCCGCTCTTCCCAGTTCTTCCACTGGTTGCTTCAATGTGGAAAGTCCGAACACTTCATCAAGGACTGCCCATACCCGAAGCAAAATAAAACTAATTTTCAGCAAAATTATGGGAACCCCAAACAAGGAAAGGGGAACACGGCTAATACTTCAACGGGAAAGAATTTCAAGATAACTGGACGAATTTATTATACCCAAGTGGCTACAACACCGGAGGGCGAACCGGTGATGATGGGTACGTTCCTTGTTGCCAATTACCCAGCAGTTATCCTCTTCGATTCTGGTGCATCACATACCTTCATAAGCAAGAATTTTGTGGAGAAACATTGCATTCCTTGCACTGAATCAAGGGAGGGATATATTATCCACTAACCTGGGGGACAAATATTTACTAAGGAAGTAGCTTTCCGTATACCAGTAACGTTGGTCGGGCGGGAATTTCCTACCAACATGATTGTTTTTAAAGGTCAAGACATAGATGTAATTCTGGGCATGAACTGGTTAGCCCAGCATAAGGCCATCATCAATACAGACTTAAGAACCATTAAATTGAGTCATGGTCAGGAAGAGATCCAATTGTCCATCCCTGTAGCTGTCCCAGCCAGAACATCTGGACGAGTTTATGAAGCTATCATACAAGAAATCCAGGATATTCCGGTGGTATGTGAATTCCCGGATGTTTTTCCTGAAGATTTGCCTGGGTTGCCTCCGGAAAGGGATGTGGAATTTGTGATTGAACTAAAGCCCGGTACGACTCCTATTTCTAGAAGATCGTACAGAATGCCACCTAATGAATTGGCAGAAATCAAGACTCAACTACAAGACTTGCTTGAGAAAGGGTTCATTAGACCCAGTTCATCACCATGGGGATGTCCTGCAATTTTCGTCAAGAAGAAGGATCAAACACTACGAATGTGCGTGGACTATAGACCCCTCAATGAGGTTACCATCAAGAACAAGTACACTCTTCCTCGTATCGATATCTTATTCGATCAACTTACTGGAGCTCGAGTATTGTCCAAGATTGATCTTAGGTCAGGCTATCATCAGATTCGTATTCGACCCGAGGATATCCCTAAGACCGCATTCACCACGCGGTATGGATTATTTGCATATCTGGTCATGTCTTTCGGGTTAACAAATGCTTCAACCCACTTCACGTATTTAATGAACTCGGTATTTATGCCCGAGTTAGATAAATTTGTGGTGGTCTTCATTGATGACATCTTGATCTATTCCAAAAATGAAGAGGAGAATGCTAAGCACTTACGGATCGTGCTAACGCGCTTAAGGGAGCACCAGTTGTATGCTAAGTTCAGCAAATGCGCGTTCTGGTTGGAGGAAATCCAGTTTCTTGGACATGTGCTATCTGCAAAAGGGATTGCGGTCGATCCCTACAAAGTCAAGGATATTCTAGAATGGAAACCGCCAACTACAGTACATCAAGTACGAAGTTTCCTTGGACTGGCTGGATATTACCGCAGGTTCATTCCAGATTTCTCCAAGATTGTTAAACCTATTACGAGTTTATTGAAGAATGATACCAAATTTGACTGGTCCCCAAAATGCAATGAAGCCTTCGAGCAGCTGAAGGTGTTATTGACCACTTCTCCGGTATTGGCTCAACCGGATATAGAAAAGCCTTTTGATGTGTACTATGACACATCAGGAAGTGGACTCGGATGTGTCCTGATGCAGGAGGGATGGGTCATAGCTTATGCTTCAAGACAACTGCGCCGGCATGAGGAGCACTATCCAACTCATGATTTGGAATTAGCTACAGTTGTTCATGCCCTTAAGATATGGCGTCATTATCTGCTGGGAAATACTTGTCATTTATATACAGATCATAAAAGTCCGAAATATATCTTTACCTAGTCAGAGCTGAACATGAGGCAGAGACGATGGCTTGAGCTAATTAAAGACTATGATTTGGAAATCCACTATCACCGAGGAAAAGCCAATGTGGTGGCAGATGCTTTAAGTCGCAAAGCTTCATGTCATTGTCTTACAGTAGGTCCCCTAACACCACACTATTTCAAGAAATGGAAAAGTTAAATATGGAGATGATACAACATGGAACTTTGACATAATTAAAGCTTGAGTTAGTGCTTCTACAGAGAATTATTGATGCCCAAAGAACTGACAAGGGTATGAAGCATATTCATGAGAAAATAGAAACCGGCAAAGAAAATTGCTTCAGGAAAGATGACCAAGGAATAATATGGTTTAATGATCGCATAGTTGTGCCTAAAGATGCTGAAGTCCACCAACAAATTTTGAATGAAGCTCATCTTAGTCGCTATTCCATTCATCCTGGAAGTACTAAGATGTATCAAGACTTAAAGCAACATTATTGGTGGACAAAAATGAAGATTGAGATTGCACGCTACGTGGCAACATGTGACACCTGTAGACGTGTCAAAGCCATACATATGAAGAACGCTGGACCATTACAATCCTTGCCCATCCCAACCTGGAAATGGGAAGACATTAGTATGGATTTTATTGTGGGGTTGCCCAAAACAGTCAAAGGTTTTGACTTTGTATGGGTTACAATTGATCGGCTTACAAAGATTGCCCACTTTCTTCTCGTCAAAGTGAAGTATACAGTGGCCACATACGTGGAACTTTATATTGCTCGTATTCTCAGTTTGCACGGGGTTCCAAAAACAATAGTGTCGGATCGCAGACCATAATGTGTATCCAAATTTTGGGAAGAACTCCACAAGTCTTTGGGTACTAAATTGCTCCACAGTTCGGCCTATCATCCTCAAACAAGTGAACAAACTGAGAGAGTAAATCAGATACTTGAAGACATGTTGCGGGCATGTGTCCTAGAATTTCCGCAAAAATGGGATGAATGTCTGCCATTGGTAGAATTTTCATATAACAATAGCTATCAAGAAAGCATTAAGATGGCACCATTTGAAGCACTGTACGGGAAACAGTGTCGGACACCCTTAAATTGGTCAGAACCCAGAGAACGGTGGTATTTCAGGTCTGATTTAGTCAAGGAAACAGAGGAAAAAGTTCAACGAATAAGGCACCACTTGAAAGAAGCTCAGGCTCGGCAGAAAAATTATGCGAATAAACGACGCCAACCTTTGTTCTTCCAAGTCAAGGACCATGTATACCTGAAAGTATCACCAATAAAAGGTGTTAATCGATTCGGGGTAAAAGAAAAGTTGGCACCCCGATACATTGGCCTGTTTCCCATTCTTGAACAATGCGGGCCAGTGGCATACCAACTTCAACTGCCAGAAACATTGTCTGCAGTACATAATATGTTCCATGTATCACAATTAAAGAAGTGCCTTCGGATTCCTGATCGAACCATCGATGTGGTGGATGTTGCTTTGGAACCAGATTTGACTTATTCAGAACATCCCATTCAATTTTTGGATCAAAAGGACAGGATCACCCGAAAAAGGACTCTTAAATTCTATAAGGTACAATGGAACCAGCATACTGAAGATGAAGTTACCTGGGAGACTCAAGAATTCTTGGAGAAAAATTTTCCTAGGTTTTTAGCTTCATGTAACCTGTAAGATATGTACATTTGATTGTAAAGATGGAATAAACCCCATACCACCCCCTGCCCTGTAAGACAAATAAGGAAATAAAGATGTGACATGTTTCCTTTTCCACTACTTACCCTAGGACCTTAAATCTTGGGACGGGATTCTTTTATGGGGGGAAGGATGTAACACCCCTGGTGTTACTGGCACTAAAACTTGAGCATACCATTATGTGCATTGACATTTCATGTTGTTTGTTACACCTAGAATGCATTCACTAGGTAAAATTTCAAAACAAGTTGTGATGTGGTGACTTGAAGAGTGCTTAACCTGAGGGTAGGGTACTTAACCATGGAATTAGGGCCTATGGATGAAAATGAAGCCAAGGTGAGCAATGTCTTAAAACGTTATTAGAAATATTCAAAAGAGATTAAGAGTAATGAAGTTAAGTGGCACAAAAACCCTAATGTACCAAAATCCTAAAATAAACCCTAGAAAACCCTAATTGGAACCCTAGGGGGGTAAATACAAATTCTAAGCACTTTTGGACCAAAGTGCAAATATCAAAGTGATAGAACACCACAAACAAAGTAACTTTCACATTGGAGAATTTTCAAGTTGAATGATGAAATTTGGACTTATTTGCAAAAGGGTCACATGAGCACTATGTGGCTAAGTCTGAAATTCAGTGAAATTGAGCCAACTTTGGAGCTTTGTATTCTCAATTCATGAAGATTCTGCCCTAGGTCAATACATCAAAATTATAGAGCTATGTTAGGAGTACAGCTTTGATTAAGTGACTAAGCATTGGTGCTGTACAAAAATTGTAGTAAAATGGACTCAAAGCTAGACTGTCAGTTGGATCAAGGGTTAGGGTTGGACTGACAGTGAGCTCGAGTGAACTTTGGAGGCCGAATTCGGTGTGATTTGATGAGAATTAACTCAAGGTCTTTATAATGAAATCAAAGCTGGTTTGTACGAGATTAATTTTGCTACAGACCAATTAGAGGGTTGCCACATAAAAATTTGTGAAAATCACCCCTGAAAATGCTCTGTCAGGCGCTCTGAATGGAATTCTGATGGTACAGTGACCTGAAGAAGAATCCAGGTTCAGTGAACTCGCTGCCGGTGACCCCGCGCCCGGATTCGCGCTGGTCACCGCGATTCGTGCTCAGCGCAATGTGGATAACCAAGGGGAGTAAAAGATCTTGGCGCCCGGATAGGCTCGAACCTAGTCACTGGATGGTTCACCGTACCCACTTGTTCTGCGGTCGGCCGAGATGATCCTCGCCGGCGTTGGCCGCTTGCCGCCTGTCACACCCGGTTTTAAGGAGGTTTTAAGGAACAAAGTCGGGTGCATCTCATACATGCGCCAAAGAAGACAACATATATAATAACAGAGTGTATAGAGATAAATGTCACAATATAATCAAAGTACTTTATTACATAGCGGAAGTCTTACAAAATAAGAGATAAATATCGCAGGATCTAAAATCTATCCTTGGCGCCAGAAAGCTGACTGGGAGAGGCCACCTAGATCAAGTCAAATGCCTCAGTGTTAGGCAGCTCCTCTTCGACCACATGTTCTTCTCCTGTGGGGGTGTGAGACAGCAAGAGTGAGCTCACATACGTTCATAGCTCAACAAGTCATGGGGAATAATGTGTGATGAGGACATCAACACCAACACGAGTACATCTACACCAGCAGCACCTTCTCCTGCCCAGGCACCATCTTCCCAAGTCCAGGCGCCACCCCTTCCACCTGGGCCAGTGACTCGGGCCCGTGCAAGAGAATTGAACTACATCATGCTGTTAAAGAACGAAGGCCCAGAAGATTAGAAGATGGCCCAACAGGAAGGCCCGGATGGGGCGCCTAGGGAAGTCGTGAACAGTAACCGCGGTACTGTAGCGTCGGCCCTACTGTTCACGCCTCTCCTCTATTTAGCCAGAGTCATGTTTCATTTAGAACTTGAGTTTTGTTTTACATCTAGCTTTAGCTACCCCAGAACACGCACAAATATGTGCTGTCCTCTGTGATTCAGAAATCCACCTCAAGTGATATTAAGATTGCTCGCATCTTTTTCTTGTTCGTTCTTCAATTGCGCACAGGAAACGATCTTCGTGATCAGGCCGATCTCGCATCAGCAAGGTCGGTAACCATTGGGAGTTGGTTCAGCGATTGCATTGGCGCTTCGGGTTCGCTCGTCGTAGTCGGATCATGAGGGTCTACTTTCACCAAATCGGAATTATCTCCACTCACCGAAAGATCGGGCACTCCAGCTCTATCAAGTGGTATCAGATTTCCAGGTTGATCGGTGAGTTTATCGAGTGTTATTTTTTCTCCTACAGTCCACAAAACCACATAAAAATTTAGGTTATACCTTATCCCAGCACCCTTTTGAGCCTCGCACTTTCTTTCAATAATCTGCATTGTTGAATTTGTGTGCTTTCACGTCATTTGTTGCTGGTTGCATTGTGTTATTCCACCATTCAAACCCTAGCGCGTCGCCACCATATTCCATTTGATCACGCCACAAACTGAGTAAACGCCGCTTCCTTATTTTTCTCCTTCGATTACGTAAAAAAACAGAAAAAAAAACAAATCGAGTCAACGTCGCTTCCTTGTTTTTCTCCTTCGGTTACGTCAAAAAAACAGAAACAAAAAAAGAAAACAAAGGAGAAAGGATACAAAGCGGTTGTCTCATCTCGGTCGTTTTAAACATACCTTCCTTAAACCGGGCATAACTTTTCGCTCGGTTGTTCAAAAAATCTGAAATTTTTACAGGAGCTTGTTGACACCATTCTGAGGCCGGCCAAACTCGCCTTCGGCCTGTTTGGTTTCGATAAAATTGTCAAAAAAATTCAGGAAAATAAAGAAAAAAATTCGTCAAAGTTCTCGCATGCTTTTCATAGAACTTCCTGATTTTTTGTAGACCACATCTGATCTCTGTTTTAGGTGAAACTTCGTGTAGCTCCTATTTTGTTGCTCCTTGTGCTGAGAAAAATATCAAAAAATCATACAAAAAAGAAAAACAAAATCACCTGTGATTCCTACTAGTGCCTTTTTGGCCTCGCTAGTACAATATTTATGGTACTGCCATTCTGCTAGTTCCATCCGTCCTTTGCACTTGTGGCCAGCAATATAGTTCGTGTTTTGCACTATAATTCAACTTTGCATTATTGTTTGATCGTGCTAATCCTTGACTTGAGTGCAGCCTACCCAGAACTCCACATATTTCTACGACGAGCAGGTTTCTGTTTCTCCAGGCAATCGCTCATCCAATCTTTCACCGGTTCCACCTGTTGGTTGCAGTTCACCACTGTGGCTTGGTAAGAACGGATAAGATCTTGATAACAGCATTCTATTGAGCGAGTTGTCACCACCATTCCCCTGTTGTCGTCGGTTTTTCTCCTTTTGGTGTTTTGGTGTTTGCGCTAACTATGGTAGGAGCACACGACACGGTGGATGCCCAGTTGCTGGAAGTAAGGGGACAAGTTGATGGACTTGCTGCTGACATTAGGACGATGCATGAACGGCTTGATTCAACGGTCACTTCGATGACCGAGCGTTTCAACCAGCTTGACCTTGCTCAAACGGCGACTCGCACCACACTCGACACCATCCTGGCATGCCTTGATGCGTTGACCACAAAGATGGAGCAGGACTAAGGCGGTGACACTGAGCTGGACGATGGCGATCGTCATGGTCGTGCACGTCGTGTGGTTCGTCATCCCCTAATGACTTATTTTCTAAGATTAAATTTAAAATTCCACCTTTTAATGGCAAATATGATCCTGCTGCATATCTTGATTGGGAGTTAGAGGTTGAACAAAAATTTTCATGCCATGATATTGCTGCACATTCTCAGGTTAAAGCTGCTATTAGTGAATTTACTGATTTTGCTTTAATTTGGTGGCGTGAGTATAAAATAAAACATCCCACTACCATTCCAACCACTTGGGATCAGTTGAAAGCTGCGATGCGACATCGATTTGTGCCTTCGTATTACGCTCGTGATTTGCTTAATAAAATGCAGCATTTTCAGCAAGGTTCTCAATCTGTTGAGGACTATTTCCAGGAGTTACAAAAAGGTATGATTTGTTGTGGGATATTGGAGGACAACGACGCTGCTATGGCACGTTTTTGTGGTGGTTTAAACCGTGAAATCCAAGATATACTTGATTATAAGGAATATTATGATATGACTACTTTATTTGAATATGCTTGCAAAGCTGAACGTGAAGTGCAGGGACGCCGCTCGAAGCCATATTCTAACCATTTTGTAGGACGATCTCGACATCCACCTCAGCACCAGTTCCCCCTGCGCCATCCACGTCCACCACTACTCCACGCGAGAAGACGACCAAACCAGCCAGCACTGCCCCACCCACAGGTCGTACACGAGATATTCAGTGTCATCGCTGTAGAGGATTTGGCCATGTGATTCGGGACTGCCCAAACAAGCGCACTTTGCTCATTCGTGACGATGGTGAGTACTCTTCCGCTAGTGATTCTGAAGAAATTGAACATGCACTACTTGTCACTAACAGTGCAGCTCAGGCGGAGGTACATGTCAACCCGAGCGACGCTGATAGGTATGAAAGTCTTGTTGTGCAGCATGTTCTTAGTACACAGCTCGCTTTGCCCGAGAAGAATCAGCGACACACTCTGTTCCATACAAAGGGTGTTGTGCAGGAGCGGTCAATTCACATCATTATCGACAGCGGCAGTTGCAACAATTTGGCGAGTACCATGCTGGTCGAAAAGTTATCGTTACCCACTCATAAGCATCCAAACCCATATCACATTCAATGGCTTAATGATGGTGGTAAAATAAAAATCACACGTTCTGTGTGTGTTCCATTCTCCATGGGTGCTTATTCTGATTTTGTTGATTGTGATGTTATTTCCATGGAAGCATGCTCTTTGTTACTTGGTCGACCTTGGCAATATGATACTGATAGCTTGCATCATGGTCGTTCAAATCATTATTCTTTCATTTTTAAGGGTCAGAAAATAATTATACATCCAATGACACCTGAACAAATTGTTAAAGATGATCTTGCCCGAGCTGGTATAACTGCTAAACAACTTGATCCATCGCCCTCTGTTCCTTCTGAAATCAAGTTGAAGGCTCCTGTTTTACTTGCTACACGTGCTGATTTTGATGATCTACACGGTGCTTATTTGCCATGCTATGCACTTGTATGCTCTAGTGTCCTCATTTCACTTGATGATGCACCATCTTTGGCTATTCCCCCTATGGTTGCTAACCTTTTGCAGGAGTACGCTGATGTCTTTCCCAAAGACTTACCATCGGGTCTCTCACCGCTTCGTGGCATTGAGCACCAGATCGACCTCATCCACGGCGCACAGCTTCCGAACCGCGCACTGTACAGTACAAATCCGGATGAGACGAAGGAGATTCAGCGCCAGGTGCAGGCGTTGCTTGACAAGGGATACATTCGTGAGTCTCTTAGCCCTTGCTCTGTTCCTGTGTTACTTGTTCCCAAGAAAGATGGGTCATGGCGTATGTGTGTAGACTGTCGTGCTATTAATAACATTACTATTCGTTATCGATATCCTATACCACGCCTTGATGATATGCTAGATGAGCTTAGTGGTGCCATTATTTTCACTAAGATTGATTTGCGTAGTGGTTACCACCAGATTAGAATGAAACTGGGTGATGAATGGAAAACGGCTTTTAAAACGAAATTTGGTTTATATGAATGGTTGGTTATGCCGTTTGGATTGATTAATGCTCCCAGCACTTTTATGCGAGTGATGAATGAAGTTCTCAGGCCCTTCATAGGATTGTTTGTGGTTGTTTATTTTGATGATATCCTTATTTATAGCAAATCTAAGAAAGAGCATTTGGAACATTTAAGTGCTGTTTTTGAAGCAATGCGTGCCGCCCAGTTATTTGCTAACATGGAAAAATGCATCTTTTGCACACGACGTGTCTCGTTTCTTCGTTATGTTGTTACTCCACAGGGCATTGAGGTGGATAGCAGCAAGATTGCTGCCATTTGGGAGTGGCCTACATCGACGACGGTCACACAAATTCGGAGCTTTCTTGGACTTGTTGGTTTCTACCGTAGATTTGTTCGTGATTTTAGCTCCATTGCAGCGCCTCTACATGAGCTTACAAAGAAAGATGTGCCGTTTGCTTGGAGTGATTCGCAGGAGGTACCATTCAGCACTTTGAAAGATAAGTTAACCCAAGCTCCCCTATTGCAATTGCCTGATTTTAATAAAGTGTTTGAGCTTGAATGCGATGCTAGCGGTATTGGGCTAGGTGCTGTTTTGTTACAAGAAGGAAAACCAGTTGCTTATTTTAGTGAAAAATTAAGCAGTGCTAGTCTGAAATATTCTACTTATGATAAGGAGCTTTACGCTTTAGTGCGCACTTTGCATACATGGCAGCACTATCTTTGGCATCGTGAGTTCATAATTCATTCTGATCATGAGGCTTTAAAACATATTCGTACCCAAACAAATCTGAACCGTCGTCATGCTAAATGGGTAGAATTCATTAAGTCCTTTCCTTACATTATTAAACACAAGAATGGGAAGGACAATGTTATTGCTGATGCTTTGTCTCGTCGCTATACCATGCTGTCACAGTTAGATTTTAAAATCTTTGGTTTGCACACTGTGAAAGATCAATATGTTGACGATGCTGATTTTAAAGATGCTTTCGGCCATTGTACTAAAGGGACGATGATGAGGACAAAAAAAACTCGTGCTTTGTATGCACCCCGATACCCATTTTCGGAATGGGTGACGTGCGGCAACGAAATTGTGTGAAAGCACCCCAAACATGAGTTTTGGACCTAAAGTAGTGGATTGGGCATGTTCGTTGAGAAAAATGAAGAAATGGTTAAGGTAGTAAAAACTCGTGCTTTGTATGCACCCCGATACCTGTTTTCGGAATGGGTGACGTGCGGCAACGAAATTGCGCGAAACCACCCCAAACATGAGTTTTGGATCTAAAGTAATGGATTGGGCATGTTCGTTGCGAAAAACGAAGAAATGGTCCCGGTGGCAAAAACTGAGTTTCTATGCACCCGATACCTGTTTTCGGAATGGGTGACGTGAGGCAACGAAATTGCGCGAAACCAACCCAAACATGAGTTTTTGACCTAAAGTAGTGGATTGGGCATGTTCGTTACAAAAAACGAAGAAATGGTTCCGGTGGCAAAAACTCGTGCTTTGTATGCACCCTGATACTCGTGTTCGGAATGGGTAACTTGCGGCAACGAAATTGCACAAAACCACCCCAAACATGAGTTTTGGACCTAAAGTAGTGGATTGGGCATGTTCGTTGTGAAAAATGAAGAAATGGTTCCGTTGGCAAAAACTCGTGCTTTGTATGCACACCGATACCCGTTCTCGGAATTGGTGACGTGCGGCAACAAAATTGCGCAAAAGCACCCCAAACATGAGTTTTGGACCTAAAGTAGTGGATTAAGTATGTTCGTTGCGAAAAACGAAAAAATGGTTCCGGTGGCAAAAACTCGTGCTTTGTATGCACACCGATACCCATTTCCGGAATGGGTGACGTGCGGCAACGAAATTGCGCGAAACCACCCAAACATGAGTTTTGGACCTAAAGTAGTGGATTGGGCATGTTTGTTGTGAAAAACGAAGAAATGGTTCCGGTGGCAAAAACTCGTGCTATGTATGCACCCCGATACCCATTTTCGGAATGGGTGACGTGCGGCAACGAAATTGCGTGAAAGCACCCCAAACATGAGTTTTGGACCTAAAGTAGTGGATTGGGCATGTTCGTTGCGAAAAACAAAGAAATGGTTCAGGTAGTAAAAACTCGTGCTTTGTATGCACCCCGATACCCGTTTTCGGAATGGGTGACGTGCGGCAACGAAATTGCGCGAAACCACCCCAAACATGAGTTTTGAACCTAAAGTAGTGGATTGGGCATGTTCGTTGAGAAAAACGAAGAAATGGTTCAGGTACTAAAAACTCGTGCTTTGTATGCACCCCGATACCCGTTTTCGGAATGGGTGACATGCGACAATGAAATTGCGCGAAACCACCCCAAACATGAGTTTTGGACCTTAAGTAGTGGATTGGGCATGTTCGTTGCGAAAAACGAAGAAATGGTTCCGGTGGCAAAAACTGAGTTTCTATGCACCCGATACATGTTTTCGTAATGGGTGACGTGCGGCAACGAAATTGCGCGAAACCAACCCAAACATGAGTTTTGGACCTAAAGTAGTGGATTGGGCATGTTCGTTAAGAAAAACGAAGAAATGGTTCCGGTGGCAAAAACTCGTGCTTTGTATGCACCCTGATACCGTTTTCGGAATGGGTGACGTGCGGCAACGAAATTGCGCGAAACCACCTCAAACATGAGTTTTGGACCTAAGGTAGTGGATTGGGCATGATCGTTGTGAGAAACGAATAAATGGTTCTGGTGGTTAAAACTCGTGCTTTGTATGCACCCGGATACCCGTTTTCGAAATGGGTGACGTGCGGCAATGAAATTGCGCGAAAGCACCCCTAACATGAGTTTTGGACCTAAAGTAGTGGAATGAGCATGTTCGTTGCAAAAAACAAAAAATGGTTCCGGTGGCAAAAACTGGTGCCTTGTATGCACCCCGATACCCATTTTCGGAATGGGTGACGTGCGGCAACGAAATTGCGTGAAAGCACCCCAAACATGAGTTTTGGACCTAAAGTAGTGGATTGGGCATGTTCGTTGCGAAAAATGAAGAAATGGTTCAGGTAGTAAAAACTCGTGCTTTGTATGCACCCCGATACCCGTTTTCGGAATGGGTGACGTGCGGCAACGAAATTGCGCGAAACCACCCCAAACATGAGTTTTGGACCTAAAGTAATAGATTGGGCATGTTCGTTGCGAAAAACGAAGAAATGGTCCCGGTGGCAAAAAGTGAGTTTCTATGCACCCGATACCTGTTTTCGGAATGGGTGACGTGAGGCAACGAAATTGCGCGAAACCAACCCAAACATGAGTTTTTGACCTAAAGTAGTGGATTGGGCATGTTCGTTGCAAAAAACGAAGAAATGGTTCCGGTGGCAAAAACTCGTGCTTTGTATGCACCCTGATACCCGTTTTCGGAATGGGTAACTTGTGGCAACGAAATTGCACAAAACCACCCCAAACATGAGTTTTGGACCTAAAGTAGTGGATTGGGCATGTTCGTTGTGAAAAACGAAGAAATGGTTCCGGTGGCAAAAACTCGTGCTTTGTATGCACACCGATACCCGTTCTCGGAATTGGTGACGTACGGCAACAAAATTGCGCGAAAGCACCCCAAACATGAGTTTTGGACCTAAAGTAGTGGATTGGGTATGTTCGTTGCGAAAAACGAAAAAATGGTTCCGGTGGCAAAAACTCGTGCTTTGTATGCACACCGATACCCATTTCCGGAATGGGTGACGTGCGGCAACGAAATTGCGCGAAACCACCCAAACATGAGTTTTGGACCTAAAGTAGTGGATTGGGCATGTTTGTTGTGAAAAACGAAGAAATGGTTCCGGTGGCAAAAACTCGTGCTTTGTATGCACCCCGATACCCATTTTCGGAATGGGTGACGTGCGACAACGAAATTGCGTGAAAGCACCCCAAACATGAGTTTTGGACCTAAAGTAGTGGATTGGGCATGTTCGTTGCGAAAAAAAGAAATGGTTCAGGTAGTAAAAACTCGTGCTTTGTATGCACCCGATACCCGTTTTCGGAATGGGTGACGTGCTGCAACGAAATTGCGCGAAACCACCCCAAACATGAGTTTTGAACCTAAAGTAGTGGATTGGGCATGTTCGTTGAGAAAAACGAAGAAATGGTTTAGGTACTAAAAACTCGTGCTTTGTATGCACCCCGATACCCGTTTTCGGAATGGGTGACATGCGACAATGAAATTGCGCGAAACCACCCCAAACATGAGTTTTGGACCTTAAGTAGTGGATTGGGCATGTTCGTTGCGAAAAACGAAGAAATGGTTCCGGTGGCAAAAACTGAGTTTCTATGCACCCGATACTTGTTTTCGTAATGGGTGACGTGCGGCAACGAAATTGCGCGAAACCAACTCAAACATGAGTTTTGGACCTAAAGTAGTGGATTGGGCATGTTCGTTGGGAAAAACGAAGAAATGGTTCCGGTGGCAAAAACTCGTGCTTTGTATGCACCCTGATACCGTTTTCGGAATGGGTGACGTGCGGCAACGAAATTGCGCGAAACCACCTCAAACATGAGTTTTGGACCTAAGGAGGATTGGGCATGTTCGTTGCGAGAAACGAATAAATGGTTCCGGTGGTTAAAACTCGTGCTTTGTATGCACCCGGATTCCCATTTCGGAATGGGTGACGTGCGGCAATGAAATTGCGCGAAAGCACCCCAAACATGAGTTTTGGACCTAAAGTAATGGAATGAGCATGTTCGTTGCAAAAAACAAAAAAGTGGTTCCGGTGGCAAAAACTGGTGCCTTGTATGCACCCCGATACCCATTTTCGGAATGGGTGACGTGCGGCAACGAAATTGCGCGAAACCACCCCAAAAATGAGTTTTGGACCTAAAGTAGTGGATTGGGCATGTTCGTTGTGAAAAAAGAAGAAATGGTTCGGGTGGCAAAAAATGAGTTTTTTTGCACCCGATACCTGTTTTCGGAATGGGTAACGTGCGGCAACGAAATTGCGCGAAACCACCCCAAACATGAGTTTTTGACCTAAAGTAATAGATTGGGCATGTT
This sequence comes from Zea luxurians, assembly GCA_029449295.1. Classification (NCBI taxonomy): domain Eukaryota; kingdom Viridiplantae; phylum Streptophyta; class Magnoliopsida; order Poales; family Poaceae; genus Zea; species Zea luxurians. Next base: position 429,324 of record JAOPSE010000005.1, on the reverse strand, counting down.
CGTTGCGAAAAACGAAGAAATGGTCCCGGTGGCAAAAACTGAGTTTCTATGCACCCGATACCTGTTTTCGGAATGGGTGACGTGAGGCAACGAAATTGCGCGAAACCAACCCAAACATGAGTTTTTGACCTAAAGTAGTGGATTGGGCATGTTCGTTGCAAAAAACGAAGAAATGGTTCCGGTGGCAAAAACTCGTGCTTTGTATGCACCCTGATACTCGTGTTCGGAATGGGTAACTTGCGGCAACGAAATTGCACAAAACCACCCCAAACATGAGTTTTGGACCTAAAGTAGTGGATTGGGCATGTTCGTTGTGAAAAATGAAGAAATGGTTCTGTTGGCAAAAACTCGTGCTTTGTATGCACACCGATACCCGTTCTCGGAATTGGTGACGTGCGGCAACAAAATTGCGCAAAAGCACCCCAAACATGAGTTTTGGACCTAAAGTAGTGGATTGGGTATGTTCGTTGCGAAAAACGAAAAAATGGTTCCGGTGGCAAAAACTCGTGCTTTGTATGCACACCGATACCCATTTCCGGAATGGGTGACGTGCGGCAACGAAATTGCGCGAAACCATCCAAACATGAGTTTTGGACCTAAAGTAGTGGATTGGGCATGTTTGTTGTGAAAAACGAAGAAATGGTTCCGGTGGCAAAAACTCGTGCTATGTATGCACCCCGATACCCATTTTCGGAATGGGTGACGTGCGGCAACGAAATTGCGTGAAAGCACCCCAAACATGAGTTTTGGACCTAAAGTAGTGGATTGGGCATGTTCGTTGCGAAAAACAAAGAAATGGTTCAGGTAGTAAAAACTCGTGCTTTGTATGCACCCCGATACCCGTTTTCGGAATGGGTGACGTGCGGCAACGAAATTGCGCGAAACCACCCCAAACATGAGTTTTGAACCTAAAGTAGTGGATTGGGCATGTTCGTTGAGAAAAACGAAGAAATGGTTCAGGTACTAAAAACTCGTGCTTTGTATGCACCCCGACACCCGTTTTCGGAATGGGTGACATGCGACAATGAAATTGCGCGAAACCACCCCAAACATGAGTTTTGGACCTTAAGTAGTGGATTGGGCATGTTCGTTGCGAAAAACGAAGAAATGGTTCCGGTGGCAAAAACTGAGTTTCTATGCACCCGATACTTGTTTTCGTAATGGGTGACGTGCGGCAACGAAATTGCGCGAAACCAACTCAAACATGAGTTTTGGACCTAAAGTAGTGGATTGGGCATGTTCGTTAAGAAAAACGAAGAAATGGTTCCGGTGGCAAAAACTCGTGCTTTGTATGCACCCTGATACCGTTTTCGGAATGGGTGACGTGCGGCAACGAAATTGCGCGAAACCACCTCAAACATGAGTTTTGGACCTAAGGTAGTGGATTGGGCATGATCGTTGTGAGAAACGAATAAATGGTTCTGGTGGTTAAAACTCGTGCTTTGTATGCACCCGGATACCCGTTTTCGAAATGGGTGACGTGCGGCAATGAAATTACGCGAAAGCACCCCTAACATGAGTTTTGGACCTAAAGTAGTGGAATGAGCATGTTCGTTGCAAAAAACAAAAAATGGTTCCGGTGGCAAAAACTGGTGCCTTGTATGCACCCCGATACCCATTTTCGGAATGGGTGACGTGCGGCAACGAAATTGCGTGAAAGCACCCCAAACATGAGTTTTGGACCTAAAGTAGTGGATTTGGCATGTTCGTTGCGAAAAATGAAGAAATGGTTCAGGTAGTAAAAACTCGTGCTTTGTATGCACCCCGATACCCGTTTTCGGAATGGGTGACCTGCGGCAACGAAATTGCGCGAAACCACCCCAAACATGAGTTTTGGACCTAAAGTAATAGATTGGGCATGTTCGTTGCGAAAAACGAAGAAATGGTCCCGGTGGCAAAAACTGAGTTTCTATGCACCCGATACCTGTTTTCGGAATGGGTGACGTGAGGCAACGAAATTGCGCGAAACCAACCCAAACATGAGTTTTTGACCTAAAGTAGTGGATTGGGCATGTTCGTTGCAAAAAACGAAGAAATGGTTCCGGTGGCAAAAACTCGTGCTTTGTATGCACCCTGATACCCGTTTTCGGAATGGGTAACTTGTGGCAACGAAATTGCACAAAACCACCCCAAACATGAGTTTTGGACCTAAAGTAGTGGATTGGGCATGTTCGTTGTGAAAAACGAAGAAATGGTTCCGGTGGCAAAAACTCGTGCTTTGTATGCACACCGATACCCGTTCTCGGAATTGGTGACGTACGGCAACAAAATTGCGCGAAAGCACCCCAAACATGAGTTTTGGACCAAAAGTAGTGGATTGGGTATGTTCGTTGCGAAAAAACGAAAAAATGGTTCCGGTGGCAAAAACTCGTGCTTTGTATGCACACCGATACCCATTTCCGGAATGGGTGACGTGCGGCAACGAAATTGCGCGAAACCACCCAAACATGAGTTTTGGACCTAAAGTAGTGGATTGGGCATGTTTGTTGTGAAAAACGAAGAAATGGTTCCGGTGGCAAAAACTCGTGCTTTGTATGCACCCCGATACCCATTTTCGGAATGGGTGACGTGCGGCAACGAAATTGCGTGAAAGCACCCCAAACATGAGTTTTGGACCTAAAGTAGTGGATTGGGCATGTTCGTTGCGAAAAAAAAGAAATGGTTCAGGTAGTAAAAACTCGTGCTTTGTATGCACCCGATACCCGTTTTCGGAATGGGTGACGTGCTGCAACGAAATTGCGCGAAACCACCCCAAACATGAGTTTTGAACCTAAAGTAGTGGATTGGGCATGTTCGTTGAGAAAAACGAAGAAATGGTTCAGGTACTAAAAACTCGTGCTTTGTATGCACCCCGACACCCGTTTTCGGAATGGGTGACATGCGACAATGAAATTGCGCGAAACCACCCCAAACATGAGTTTTGGACCTTAAGTAGTGGATTGGGCATGTTCGTTGCGAAAAACGAAGAAATGGTTCCGGTGGCAAAAACTGAGTTTCTATGCACCCGATACTTGTTTTCGTAATGGGTGACGTGCGGCAACGAAATTGCGCGAAACCAACTCAAACATGAGTTTTGGACCTAAAGTAGTGGATTGGGCATGTTCGTTAAGAAAAACGAAGAAATGGTTCCGGTGGCAAAAACTCGTGCTTTGTATGCACCCTGATACCGTTTTCGGAATGGGTGACGTGCGGCAACGAAATTGCGCGAAACCACCTCAAACATGAGTTTTGGACCTAAGGTAGTGGATTGGGCATGATCGTTGTGAGAAACGAATAAATGGTTCTGGTGGTTAAAACTCGTGCTTTGTATGCACCCGGATACCCGTTTTCGAAATGGGTGACGTGCGGCAATGAAATTACGCGAAAGCACCCCTAACATGAGTTTTGGACCTAAAGTAGTGGAATGAGCATGTTCGTTGCAAAAAACAAAAAATGGTTCCGGTGGCAAAAACTGGTGCCTTGTATGCACCCCGATACCCATTTTCGGAATGGGTGACGTGCGGCAACGAAATTGCGTGAAAGCACCCCAAACATGAGTTTTGGACCTAAAGTAGTGGATTGGGCATGTTCGTTGCGAAAAATGAAGAAATGGTTCAGGTAGTAAAAACTCGTGCTTTGTATGCACCCCGATACCCGTTTTCGGAATGGGTGACCTGCGGCAACGAAATTGCGCGAAACCACCCCAAACATGAGTTTTGGACCTAAAGTAATAGATTGGGCATGTTCGTTGCGAAAAACGAAGAAATGGTCCCGGTGGCAAAAACTGAGTTTCTATGCACCCGATACCTGTTTTCGGAATGGGTGACGTGAGGCAACGAAATTGCGCGAAACCAACCCAAACATGAGTTTTTGACCTAAAGTAGTGGATTGGGCATGTTCGTTGCAAAAAACGAAGAAATGGTTCCGGTGGCAAAAACTCGTGCTTTGTATGCACCCTGATACCCGTTTTCGGAATGGGTAACTTGTGGCAACGAAATTGCACAAAACCACCCCAAACATGAGTTTTGGACCTAAAGTAGTGGATTGGGCATGTTCGTTGTGAAAAACGAAGAAATGGTTCCGGTGGCAAAAACTCGTGCTTTGTATGCACACCGATACCCGTTCTCGGAATTGGTGACGTACGGCAACAAAATTGCGCGAAAGCACCCCAAACATGAGTTTTGGACCAAAAGTAGTGGATTGGGTATGTTCGTTGCGAAAAACGAAAAAATGGTTCCGGTGGCAAAAACTCGTGCTTTGTATGCACACCGATACCCATTTCCGGAATGGGTGACGTGCGGCAACGAAATTGCGCGAAACCACCCAAACATGAGTTTTGGACCTAAAGTAGTGGATTGGGCATGTTTGTTGTGAAAAACGAAGAAATGGTTCCGGTGGCAAAAACTCGTGCTTTGTATGCACCCCGATACCCATTTTCGGAATGGGTGACGTGCGGCAACGAAATTGCGTGAAAGCACCCCAAACATGAGTTTTGGACCTAAAGTAGTGGATTGGGCATGTTCGTTGCGAAAAAAAAGAAATGGTTCAGGTAGTAAAAACTCGTGCTTTGTATGCACCCGATACCCGTTTTCGGAATGGGTGACGTGCTGCAACGAAATTGCGCGAAACCACCCCAAACATGAGTTTTGAACCTAAAGTAGTGGATTGGGCATGTTCGTTGAGAAAAACGAAGAAATGGTTTAGGTACTAAAAACTCGTGCTTTGTATGCACCCCGATACCCGTTTTCGGAATGGGTGACATGCGACAATGAAATTGCGCGAAACCACCCCAAACATGAGTTTTGGACCTTAAGTAGTGGATTGGGCATGTTCGTTGCGAAAAACGAAGAAATGGTTCCGGTGGCAAAAACTGATTTTCTATGCACCTGATACTTGTTTTCGTAATGGGTGACGTGCGGCAACGAAATTGCGCGAAAGCAACCCAAACATGAGTTTTGGACCTAAAGTAGTGGATTGGGCATGTTCGTTGGGAAAAACGAAGAAATGGTTCCGGTGGCAAAAACTCGTGCTTTGTATGCACCCTGATACCGTTTTCGGAATGGGTGACGTGCGGCAACGAAATTGCGCGAAACCACCTCAAACATGAGTTTTGGACCTAAGGAGGATTGGGCATGTTCGTTGCGAGAAACGAATAAATGGTTCCGGTGGTTAAAACTCGTGCTTTGTATGCACCCGGATTCCCATTTCGGAATGGGTGACCTGCGGCAATGAAATTGCGCGAAAGCACCCCAAACATGAGTTTTGGACCTAAAGTAATGGAATGAGCATGTTCGTTGCAAAAAACAAAAAAGTGGTTCCGGTGGCAAAAACTGGTGCCTTGTATGCACCCCGATACCCATTTTCGGAATGGGTGACGTGCGGCAACGAAATTGCGCGAAACCACCCCAAAAATGAGTTTTGGACCTAAAGTAGTGGATTGGGCATGTTCGTTGTGAAAAAAGAAGAAATGGTTCGGGTGGCAAAAAATGAGTTTTTTTGCACCCGATACCTGTTTTCGGAATGGGTAACGTGCGGCAACGAAATTGCGCGAAACCACCCCAAACATGAGTTTTTGACCTAAAGTAATAGATTGGGCATGTTCGTTGCGAAAAACGAAGAAATGGTCCCGGTGGCAAAAACTGAGTTTCTATGCACCCGATACCTGTTTTCGGAATGGGTGACGTGAGGCAACGAAATTGCGCGAAACCAACCCAAACATGAGTTTTTGACCTAAAGTAGTGGATTGGGCATGTTCGTTGCAAAAAACGAAGAAATGGTTCCGGTGGCAAAAACTCGTGCTTTGTATGCACCCTGATACTCGTGTTCGGAATGTGTAACTTGCGGCAACGAAATTGCACAAAACCACCCCAAACATGAGTTTTGGACCTAAAGTAGTGGATTGGGCATGTTCGTTGTGAAAAATGAAGAAATGGTTCCGTTGGCAAAAACTCGTGCTTTGTATGCACACCGATACCCGTTCTCGGAATTGGTGACGTGCGGCAACAAAATTGCGCAAAAGCACCCCAAACATGAGTTTTGGACCTAAAGTAGTGGATTGGGTATGTTCGTTGCGAAAAACGAAAAAATGGTTCCGGTGGCAAAAACTCGTGCTTTGTATGCACACCGATATCCATTTCCGGAATGGGTGACGTGCGGCAACGAAATTGCGCGAAACCACCCAAACATGAGTTTTGGACCTAAAGTAGTGGATTGGGCATGTTTGTTGTGAAAAACGAAGAAATGGTTCCGGTGGCAAAAACTCGTGCTATGTATGCACCCCGATACCCATTTTCGGAATGGGTGACGTGCGGCAACGAAATTGCGTGAAAGCACCCCAAACATGAGTTTTGGACCTAAAGTAGTGGATTGGGCATGTTCGTTGCGAAAAACAAAGAAATGGTTCAGGTAGTAAAAACTCGTGCTTTGTATGCACCCCGATACCCGTTTTCGGAATGGGTGACGTGCGGCAACGAAATTGCGCGAAACCACCCCAAACATGAGTTTTGAACCTAAAGTAGTGGATTGGGCATGTTCGTTGAGAAAAACGAAGAAATGGTTCAGGTACTAAAAACTCGTGCTTTGTATGCACCCCGATACCCGTTTTCGGAATGGGTGACATGCGACAATGAAATTGCGCGAAACCACCCCAAACATGAGTTTTGGACCTTAAGTAGTGGATTGGGCATGTTCGTTGCGAAAAACGAAGAAATGGTTCCGGTGGCAAAAACTGAGTTTCTATGCACCCGATACTTGTTTTCGTAATGGGTGACGTGCGGCAACGAAATTGCGCGAAACCAACCCAAACATGAGTTTTGGACCTAAAGTAGTGGATTGGGCATGTTCGTTAAGAAAAACGAAGAAATGGTTCCGGTGGCAAAAACTCGTGCTTTGTATGCACCCTGATACCGTTTTCGGAATGGGTGACGTGCGGCAACGAAATTGCGCGAAACCACCTCAAACATGAGTTTTGGACCTAAGGTAGTGGATTGGGCATGATCGTTGTGAGAAACGAATAAATGGTTCTGGTGGTTAAAACTCGTGCTTTGTATGCACCCGGATACCCGTTTTCGAAATGGGTGACGTGCGGCAATGAAATTGCGCGAAAGCACCCCTAACATGAGTTTTGGACCTAAAGTAGTGGAATGAGCATGTTCGTTGCAAAAAACAAAAAATGGTTCCGGTGGCAAAAACTGGTGCCTTGTATGCACCCCGATACCCATTTTCGGAATGGGTGACGTGCGGCAACGAAATTGCGTGAAAGCACCCCAAACATGAGTTTTGGACCTAAAGTAGTGGATTGGGCATGTTCGTTGCGAAAAATGAAGAAATGGTTCAGGTAGTAAAAACTCGTGCTTTGTATGCACCCCGATACCCGTTTTCGGAATGGGTGACGTGCGGCAACGAAATTGCGCGAAACCACCCCAAACATGAGTTTTGGACCTAAAGTAATAGATTAGGCATGTTCGTTGCGAAAAACGAAGAAATGGTCCCGGTGGCAAAAACTGAGTTTCTATGCACCCGATACCTGTTTTCGGAATGGGTGACGTGAGGCAACGAAATTGCGCGAAACCAACCCAAACATGAGTTTTTGACCTAAAGTAGTGGATTGGGCATGTTCGTTGCAAAAAACGAAGAAATGGTTCCGGTGGCAAAAACTCGTGCTTTGTATGCACCCTGATACCCGTTTTCGGAATGGGTAACTTGTGGCAACGAAATTGCACAAAACCACCCCAAACATGAGTTTTGGACCTAAAGTAGTGGATTGGGCATGTTCGTTGTGAAAAACGAAGAAATGGTTCCGGTGGCAAAAACTCGTGCTTTGTATGCACACCGATACCCGTTCTCGGAATTGGTGACGTACGACAACAAAATTGCGCGAAAGCACCCCAAACATGAGTTTTGGACCTAAAGTAGTGGATTGGGTATGTTCGTTGCGAAAAACGAAAAAATGGTTCCGGTGGCAAAAACCCGTGCTTTGTATGCACACCGATACCCATTTCCGGAATGGGTGACGTGCGGCAACGAAATTGCGCGAAACCACCCAAACATGAGTTTTGGACCTAAAGTAGTGGATTGGGCATGTTTGTTGTGAAAAACGAAGAAATGGTTCCGGTGGCAAAAACTCGTGCTTTGTATGCACCCCGATACCCATTTTCGGAATGGGTGACGTGCGGCAACGAAATTGCGTGAAAGCACCCCAAACATGAGTTTTGGACCTAAAGTAGTGGATTGGGCATGTTCGTTGCGAAAAACAAAGAAATGGTTCAGGTAGTAAAAACTCGTGCTTTGTATGCACCCGATACCCGTTTTCGGAATGGGTGACGTGCTGCAACGAAATTGCGCGAAACCACCCCAAACATGAGTTTTGAACCTAAAGTAGTGGATTGGGCATGTTCGTTGAGAAAAACGAAGAAATGGTTTAGGTACTTAAAACTCGTGCTTTGTATGCACCCCGATACCCGTTTTCGGAATGGGTGACATGCGGCAATGAAATTACGCGAAACCACCCCAAACATGAGTTTTGGACCTTAAGTAGTGGATTGGGCATGTTCGTTGCGAAAAACGAAGAAATGGTTCCGGTGGCAAAAACTGAGTTTCTATGCACCCGATACTTGTTTTCGTAATGGGTGACGTGCGGCAACGAAATTGCGCGAAACCAACCCAAACATGAGTTTTGGACCTAAAGTAGTGGATTGGGCATGTTCGTTGGGAAAAACGAAGAAATGGTTCCGGTGGCAAAAACTCGTGCTTTGTATGCACCCTGATACCGTTTTCGGAATGGGTGACGTGCGGCAACGAAATTGCGCGAAACCACCTCAAACATGAGTTTTGGACCTAAGGAGGATTGGGCATGTTCGTTGCGAGAAACGAATAAATGGTTCCGGTGGTTAAAACTCGTGCTTTGTATGCACCCGGATTCCCATTTCGGAATGGGTGACGTGCGGCAATGAAATTGCGCGAAAGCACCCCAAACATGAGTTTTGGACCTAAAGTAATGGAATGAGCATGTTCGTTGCAAAAAACAAAAAAGTGGTTCCGGTGGCAAAAACTGGTGCCTTGTATGCACCCCGATACCCATTTTCGGAATGGGTGACGTGCGGCAACGAAATTGCGCGAAACCACCCCAAAAATGAGTTTTGGACCTAAAGTAGTGGATTGGGCATGTTCGTTGTGAAAAAAGAAGAAATGGTTCGGGTGGCAAAAAATGAGTTTTTTTGCACCCAATACCTGTTTTCGGAATGGGTAATGTGCGGCAACGAAATTGCACAAAACCACCCCAAACATGAGTTTTGGACCTAAAGTAGTGGATTGGGCATGTTCGTTGTAAAAAACGAAGAAATGGTTCCGGTGGCAAAAACTCGTGCTTTGTATGCACCCCGATACCCATTTTCGGAATTGGTGACGTGTGGCAACGAAATTGCGTGAAAGCACCCCAAACATGAGTTTTGGACCTAAAGTAGTGGATTGGGCATGTTCGTTGCGAAAAATGAAGAAATGGTTCAGGTAGTAAAAACTCATGCTTTGTATGCACCCCGATACCCGTTTTCGGAATGGGTGACGTGCGGCAACGAAATTGCGTGAAACCACCCCAAACATGAGTTTTGGATCTAAAGTAATGGATTGGGCATGTTCGTTGCGAAAAACGAAGAAATGGTTCCGGTGGCAAAAACTAAGTTTCTATGCACCCGATACCTGTTTTCGGAATGGGTGACGTGAGGCAACGAAATTGCGCGAAACCAACCCAAACATGAGTTTTTGACCTAAAGTAGTGGATTGGGCATGTTCGTTGCAAAAAACGAAGAAATGGTTCCGGTGGCAAAAACACGTGCTTTGTATGCACCCTGATACCCGTTTTCGGAATGGGTAACTTGCGGCAACGAAATTGCACAAAACCACCCCAAACATGAGTTTTGGACCTAAAGTAGTGGATTGGGCATGTTCGTTGTGAAAAACGAAGAAATGGTTCCGGTGGCAAAAACTCGTGCTTTGTATGCACACCGATACCCGTTCTCGGAATTGGTGACGTGCGGCAACAAAATTGCGCAAAAGCACCCCAAACATGAGTTTTGGACCTAAAGTAGTGGATTGGGTATGTTCGTTGCGAAAAACGAAAAAATGGTTCCGGTGGCAAAAACTCGTGCTTTGTATGCACACCGATATCCATTTCCGGAATGGGTGACGTGCGGCAACGAAATTGCGCGAAACCACCCAAACATGAGTTTTGGACCTAAAGTAATGGATTGGGCATGTTTGTTGTGAAAAACGAAGAAATGGTTCCGGTGTCAAAAACTCGTGCTTTGTATTCACCCCGATACCCATTTTCGGAATGGGTGACGTGCGACAACGAAATTGCGTGAAAGCACCCCAAACATGAGTTTTGGACCTAAAGTAGTGGATTGGGCATGTTCGTTGCGAAAAACAAAGAAATGGTTCAGGTAGTAAAAACTCGTGCTTTGTATGCACCCCGATACCCGTTTTCGGAATGGGTGACGTGCGGCAACAAAATTGTGCGAAACCACCCCAAACATGAGTTTTGAACCTAAAGTAGTGGATTGAGCATGTTCGTTGAGAAAAACGAAGAAATGGTTCAGGTACTAAAAACTCGTGCTTTGTATGCACCCCGATACCCGTTTTCGGAATGGGTGACATGCGACAATGAAATTGCGCGAAACCACCCCAAACATGAGTTTTGGACCTTAAGTAGTGGATTGGGCATGTTCGTTGCGAAAAACGAAGAAATGGTTTCGGTGGCAAAAACTGAGTTTCTATGCACCCGATGCTTGTTTTCGTAATGGGTGACGTGCGGCAACGAAATTGCGCGAAACAAACCCAAACATGAGTTTTGGACCTAAAGTAGTGGATTGGGCATGTTGGTTGGGAAAAAAAAGAAATGGTTCCGGTGGCAAAAACTTGTGCTTTGTATGCACCCTGATACCGTTTTCGGAATGGGTGACGTGCGGCAACGAAATTGCGCGAAACCACCTCAAACATGAGTTTTGGACCTAAGGAGGATTGGGCATGTTCGTTGCGAGAAACGAATAAATGGTTCCGGTGGTTAAAATTCGTGCTTTGTATGCACCCGGATTCCCATTTCGGAATGGGTGACGTGCGGCAATGAAATTGCGCGAAAGCACCCCAAACATGAGTTTTGGACCTAAAGTAATGGAATGAGCATGTTCGTTGCAAAAAACAAAAAAGTGGTTCCGGTGGCAAAAACTGGTGCCTTGTATGCACCCCGATACCCATTTTCGGAATGGGTGACGTGCGGCAACGAAATTGCGCGAAATCACCCCAAAAATGAGTTTTGGACCTAAAGTAGTGGATTGGGCATGTTCGTTGTGAAAAAAGAAGAAATTGTTCGGGTGGCAAAAACTGAGTTTTTTTGCACCCGATACCTGTTTTCGGAATGGGTAACGTGCGACAACGAAATTGCACAAAACCACGCCAAACATGAGTTTTGGACCTAAAGTAGTGGATTGGGCATGTTCGTTGTAAAAAACGAAGAAATGGTTCCGGTGGCAAAAACTCGTGCATTGTATGCACACCGATACCCGTTATCGGAATTGGTGACGTGCGGCAACAAAATTGCGCGAAAGCACCCCAAACATGAGTTTTGGACCTAAAGTAGTGGATTGGGCATGTTCGTTGCGAAAAACGAAGAAATGGTTCCGGTGGCAAAAACTCGTGCTTTGTATGCACACCGATACCCATTTTCGGAATGGGTGACGTGCGGCAACGAAATTGCGCGAAACCACCCAAACATGAGTTTTGGATGTAAAGTAGTGGATTGGGCATGTTTGTTGCGAAAAACGAAGAAATGGTTCCGGTGGCAAAAACTCGTGCTTTGTATGCACCCCGATACCCATTTTCGGAATGCGTGACGTGCGGCAACGAAATTGCGTGAAAGCACCTCAAACATGAGTTTTGGACCTAAAGTAGTGGATTGGGCATGTTCGTTGCGAAAAATGAAGAAATGGTTCAGGTAGTAAAAACTCGTGCTTTGTATGCACCCCGATACCCGTTTTCGGAATTGGTGACGTGTGGCAACGAAATTGCGCGAAACCACCCAAACATGAGTTTTGGATCTAAAGTAATGGATTGGGCATGTTCGTTGCGAAAAACGAAGAAATGGTCCTGGTGGCAAAAACTGAGTTTCTATGCACCCGATACCTGTTTTCGGAATGGGTGACGTGAGGCAACGAAATTGCGCGAAACCAACCCAAACATGAGTTTTTGACCTAAAGTAGTGGATTGGGCATGTTCGTTGCAAAAAACGAAGAAATGGTTCCGGTGGCAAAAACTCGTGCTTTGTATGCACCCTGATACCCGTTTTCGGAATGGGTAACTTGTGGCAACGAAATTGCACAAAACCACCCCAAACATGAGTTTTGGACCTAAAGTAGTGGATTGGGCATGTTCGTTGTGAAAAACGAAGAAATGGTTCCGGTGGCAAAAACTCGTGCTTTGTATGCACACCGATACCCGTTCTCGGAATTGGTGACGTGCGGCAACAAAATTGCGCAAAAGCACCCCAAACATGAGTTTTGGACCTAAAGTAGTGGATTCGGTATGTTCGTTGCGAAAAACGAAAAAATGGTTCCGGTGGCAAAAACTCGTGCTTTGTATGCACACCGATACCCATTTCCGGAATGGGTGACGTGCGGCAACGAAATTGCGCGAAACCACCCAAACATGAGTTTTGGACCTAAAGTAGTGGATTGGGCATGTTTGTTGTGAAAAACGAAGAAATGGTTCCGGTGGCAAAAACTCGTGCTTTGTATGCACCCCGATACCCATTTTCGGAATGGGTGACGTGCGACAACGAAATTGCGTGAAAGCACCCCAAACATGAGTTTTGGACCTAAAGTAGTGGATTGGGCATGATGTAGCTGAGGTGCCCGATCTTTCGGCGAGTAGAGATAATTCCGATTTGGCGGAAGATGACCCTTGCGATCCGACTACGACGAGCAAGCCCGAGGCGCCAATGCAATCGCTGAACCAACTCCCTGCGGTTACCGACCTTGCTGATGCGAGATCGGCCTGATCACGAAGATCGTTTCCTGTGCGCAATCGAAGAACGAACAAGAAAAAGATGCGAGCAATCTAATCTATTACTCGAGGGTGGAGTTCTGAATACACGAAGACAGCGCAGATTTGCGCGTGTTCGAGAGTAGCTAAAGCTAACGTAAAACAAAACTCGAAAAACAAAGGAGGCGCAGCTCCTGGATAAATAGAGAGGGGGCGCAGCCCCTAGGGGCGGCCAACCCTAGGTCGTCCATTATGGGCCGCAGTTGGGCTGGTCGTCTATTCTTCCGGGCCTTCATTCTTTAACAGCATGATGTAGTTCAATTCTCTTGCACGGGCCCGAGTCACTAGCCCAGGTGGAAGGGGTGGCGCCTGGACTAGGGAAGATGGTGCCTGGGCTGGAGAAGGTGCTGCTGGTGTAGATGTGCTCATGTTGGTGTTGATGTCCTCATCATCCTTTAGTACTTTGTATGCACCCCCAATTAAGTCAAAGTTAGACCCCTTTGGATACCAGATCCCGAAGCAAGGCGTAGCGACTAAATATCTAAGAATTCGCTTCACCGCCACTAAGTGACACTCCTTAGGATCGGATTGAAATCTAGCACACATGCATACGCTAAGCATAATATCCGGTCTACTAGCACATAAATAAAGTAAAGACCCTATCATTGACCGGTATGCCTTTTGATCAACGGACTTACCTCCTTTGTTGAGGTCGGTGTGTCCGTCGGTTCCCATCGGCGTCTTTGCGGGCTTGGCGTCCTTCATCCCAAACCTCTTTAGCAGATCTTGCGTGTACTTCGTTTGGGAGATGAAGGTGCCGTCCTTGAGTTGCTTCACTTGGAACCCAAGGAAGTAGTTTAACTCGCCCATCATCGACATCTCGAATTTCTGCGTCATCACCCTGCTAAACTCTTCACAAGACTTTTGATTAGTAGAACCAAATATTATGTCATCGACATAAATTTGGCACACAAACAAATCACCATTACAAGTCTTAGTGAAAAGAGTTGGATCGGCTTTCCCAACCTTGAAAGCATTAGCAAGTAAGAAATCTCTAAGGCATTCATACCATGCTCTTGGGGCTTGTTTAAGTCCATAGAGCGCCTTAGAGAGCTTACACACGTGGTCGGGGTACCGCTCATCCTCGAAGCCAGGGGGTTGCTCCACGTACACCTCCTCCTTTATTGGCCCGTTGAGGAATGCGCTCTTCACATCCATTTGGTACAACCTGAAAGAATGGTGAGCGGCATATGCTAGCAAGATACGAATAGACTCTAGCCTAGCCACAGGAGCAAAAGTCTCCTCAAAGTCCAAACCTGCGACTTGGGCATAACCTTTTGCCACAAGTCGAGCCTTGTTCCTTGTCACCACCCCGTGCTCGTCCTGTTTGTTGCGGAACACCCACTTGGTTCCCACAACATTTTGCTTGGGACGAGGCACCAGTGTCCAAACTTCATTGCGCTTGAAGTTGTTAAGTTCCTCCTGCATGGCCAACACCCAATCCGGATCTAGCAAGGCCTCCTCTACCCTGAAAGGCTCAATAGAGGAGACAAAAGAGTAATGTTCACAAAAATTAACTAATCGAGACCGAGTAGTTACTCCCTTGCTAATGTCACCCAGAATTTGGTCGACGGGATGATCCCTTTGAATCATCGCTCGAACTTGGGTTGGAGGTGCCGGTTGCGCTTCTTCCTCCATCACTTGATCGTCTTGTGCTCCCCCTTGATCACACGCCTCCTTTTGATGAACCTGTTCATCGTCTTGAGTTGGGGGATGCACCGTCGATGAGGAAGAAGGTTGATCACGTTCATCCTGTTCCTGTGGCCGAACGTCTCCAATCGCCATGGTTCGTATAGCGGCCGTTGGAACATCTTCTTCATCTACATCATCACAATCAACAACTTGCTCTCTTGGAGAGCCATTAGTCTCATCAAATACAACGTCGCTAGAGACTTCAACCAAACCCGATGATTTGTTGAAGACCCTATACGGCTTTGTATTTGAATCATAACCTAATAAAAACCCTTCTACAGCTTTGGGAGCAAACTTAGAATTTCTACCCTTCTTCACTAGAATGTAGCACTTGCTCCCAAATACACGAAAGTACGATACATTGGGTTTGTTACCGGTTAGTAGCTCATACGAAGTCTTCTTGAGGAGTCGATGAAGGTAGACCCTGTTGATGGCGTGGCAAGCCGTGTTCACGGCTTCCGACCAAAAGCACTCGGGGGTCTTGAACTCTCCAAGCATCGTCCTCGCCATATCGATTAGCGTCCTGTTCTTCCTCTCTACCACACCATTTTGCTGTGGTGTGTAGGGAGCGGAGAACTCGTGCTTGATCCCTTCCTCCTCAAGAAACTCCTCCACTTGAAGGTTCTTGAACTCGGACCCGTTGTCGCTCCTAATCTTCTTCACCTTGAGCTCAAACTCATTTTGAGCTCTCCTGAGGAAGCGCTTGAGGGTCCCTTGGGTTTCAGACTTATCCTGCAAAAAGAACACCCAAGTGAAGCGGGAAAAGTCATCAACAATAACTAAACCATACTTACTTCCTCCTATGCTTAGATAGGCGACGGGTCCGAAGAGGTCCATATGCAGCAGCTCCAGAGGTCGTGACGTGGTCATCACATTCTTGCTGTGATGTGCTCCTCCCACCTGCTTACCTGCTTGACAAGCTGCACAAGGTCTATCTTTTTCGAAATAAACATTTGTTAGACCTATCACGTGTTCTCCCTTTAGAAGCTTGTGGAGGTTCTTCATCCCCACATGTGCTAAGCGGCGATGCCACAGCCAGCCCATGCAAGTCTTAGCCATTAAGCATGCATCTAGACCGGCCTCTTCTTTTGCAAAATCAACTAAATAAAGCTTGCCGTCTAGTACACCCTTAAAAGCTAGTGAACCATCACATCTTCTAAAGACAGACACATCTACATTAGTAAAAAGGCAATTGTATCCCATTTGACATAATTGACTAACAGATAGCAAATTATATCCAAGACTCTCCACTAAGAATACATTTGAGATAGAATGCTCATTAGAAATTGCAATTTTACCTAACCCTTTTACCTTGCCTTGATTCCCATCACCGAATATAATTGAATCTTGGGAATCCTTATTCTTGACGTAGGAGGTGAACATCTTCTTCTCCCCCGTCATATGGTTTGTGCATCCGCTGTCGATAATCCAGCTTGAACCCCCGGATGCATAAACCTGCAAGGCAAATTTAGGCTTGGGTCTTAGGTACCCAACTCATGTTGGGTCCTGCAAGGTTAGCACAAATGTCTTTAGGGACCCAAATGCAAGATTTATCTCCCTTGCATCTAGCCCCTAATTTCCTAGCAACTACCTTCTTACCCTTTCTACAAATAGCAAAGGGAGCATTACAAGCATAATAAATGGTAGAAGGTTCATTCACTACTTTCCTAGGAGCATGAATAACATTCTTTCTAGGTACATGAGCAATATCTCTCCTAGGCATATGTACAACATTTTTCCTACACATATCTCTATCATGCTTATAAGACGAACTAGAAGCAATCATGGCATGGGAATCATAAACATGTGAATCAAAATGATTATAAGCATGTCTCCTATCATAATACATAAAAGCATGATTCTTTTTAGCATTACTAGCCATAGGGGCCTTCCCCTTCTCCTTGACGAAGATGGGAGCCTTATGGCTTGTTAAGTTCTTGGCTTCCCTCTTGAAGCCAAGCCCATCCTTAATTGAGGGATGTCTCCCAATTGTATAGGCATCCCTTGCAAATTTTATCTTTTCAACTTCACTCTTGCTAGTCTTAAGTTGAGCATTAAGACTAGCCACTTCATCTTTTAGTTTTGAAATTGAAACTAAGTGTTTGCTACAAGTGTTAACATCAAAATCTTTACACCTAGTGCAAATTGTAACATTTTCAACACAAGACTTAGATTTATTTGTTACTTCTAATTTAGCATTTAAATCATGGTTAACACTTTGTAAAGTAGCAATGGTTTCATGACAAGAAGATATTTCACTAGAAAGCACTTCATTTCTTTTCACTTCTAAAGCATATGATTTTTGTGCCTCTATAAACTTATCATGTTCATCATACAATAAATCCTCTTGCTTCTCTAAAAGCCTATCCTTTTCATTCAAAGCATCAATCAATTCATTGATTTTATCTATCTTAGATCTATCTAAGCCTTTGAACAAGCAAGAATAATCTATGTCATCATCGTCACTAGACTCACTATCACTAGAAGAAGTATAAGTGGAGTCTTGAGTACTCACCTTCTTCTCCCTTGCCATAAGGCAAGTGAGACGCTCGTTGGGGAAGAGAGCCGATTTGTTGAAGGCAGTGGCGGCGAGTCCTTCGTTGTCGGAGTCGGAGGAGGAGCAATCCGAGTCCCACTCCTTTCCTAGATGCGCCTCGCCCTTTGCCTTCTTGTATTGCTTCTTCTTCTCTCTTTTGTTCCCCTTTTCCTGGTCACTTTCATTATCGGGACAGTTAGCAATGAAATGACCAAGCTTACCGCATTTGAAGCATGAGCGCTTCCCCTTGGCTTTGGTCTTGCTTGGTTGTCCCTTGTGACCTTTAAGCACCGTCTTGAATCTCTTGATGATGAGAGCCATCTCTTCATCATTGAGCCCGGCCGCCTCGACTTGCGCCACCTTGCTAGGTAGCGACTCCTTGCTCCTCGTTGCTTTTAGAGCAATGGGTTGAGGCTCGTGGAGTGGTCCGTTCAACGCGTCGTCGACGTATCTTGCCTCCTTGATCATCATCCGCCCGCTCACGAATTTTCCAAGTACTTCCTCGGGCGTCATCATCGTGTACCTGGGATTCTCACGAATATTGTTCACGAGATGAGGATCAAGTACGGTAAAGGACCTGAGCATTAGGCGGACGACGTCGTGGTCCGTCCATCGCGTGCTCCCGTAGCTCCTTATCTTGTTGATGAGGGTCTTGAGCCGGTTGTATGTTTGCGTCGGCTCCTCGCCCCTTATCATGGCGAACCGTCCAAGCTCTCCCTCCACCAACTCCATCTTGGTGAGCAAGGTGACGTCGTTCCCCTCATGAGAAATCTTGAGGGTGTCCCAGATCTGCTTGGCATTGTCCAAGCCGCTCACCTTGTGATACTCGTCCCTGCACAAAGAGGCTAGCAACACAGTAGTAGCTTGTGCATTTTTATGAATCTGTTCATTAATAAACATAGGGCTATCCGAGCTATCAAATTTCATTCCACTTTCCACAATCTCCCAAATGCTTGGATGGAGAGAAAACAGGTGAGTACGCATTTTGTGGCTCCAAAATCCGTAATCCTCTCCATCAAAGTGAGGAGGTTTGCCAAGTGGAATGGGAAGCAAATGAGTATTTGAGCTATGCGGAATACGCGAATAATCAAAAGAAAAGTTTGAGTTAACCGTCTTTTGTTTGTAGTCGTTGTGGTCCTCGTCCTTTTGGGAAGAAGTAGACTCGTCGCTGTCGTAGTAGACAATCTCCTTGATGCGCCTGGTCTTCTTCTTCTTCCCTTCCTTCCGTTTTTGGCCCGAGCCGGAGTCGGTAGGCCTGTCATCCTTCGGCTCGTTGACGAAGGTCTCCTTCTCTTTATCGTTGATCACTATACCCTTCCCCTTAGGATCCATCTCTTCGGGCGGTTAGTCCCTTTGAGAAGAGAACGGCTCCGATACCAATTGAGAGCACCTAGAGGGGGGGGGGTGAATAGGTGATCCTGTAAAAACTTAAGCCACAAAAACTTGTTATGTGTTAGCACGATTATTGCCGAGTGGCTAAGGTGAAGTCTCAACAAAACACAATACCACAAGAGATCAAGACAGAGGTGACACGGTGGTTTATCCCGTGGTTCGGCCAAGCCAATGCTTGCCTACTTCCACGTTGTGGCGTCCCAACGGACGAGGGTTGCAATCAACCCCTCTCAAGCGGTCCAAAGACCCACTTGAATACCACGTTGTTTTGTTGTTCCTTTCACTATCCCGTTTGCAAGGAATCTCCACAAATTGGAGTCTCTTGCCCTTACAAGTATATGATCACAAAGAAAGCACAGAGTAAGGGAGGGAAGCAACACACACAAATCCACAACAAAAGCGCACACACACGGCCAAGACTCGAGCTCGAATGACTATCTCAGAGTTCACACTAGAACAGAGCTCGAATCACTTAGAATCACAAACGAATGCGCAAAGAACTTGTGTGGATGATCAAGAATGCTCAAGAGTTGCTTGTGTGTCTCCTCCATGCGCCTAGGGGCTCCTTTTATAGCCCCAAGGCAGCTAGGAGCCGTTGAGAGCAATTCTGGAAGGCTATCCTGGCCTTCTGTCGACGGGGGCACCGGACAGTCCGGTGCACACCGGACACTGTCCGGTGCCCGATTTGTTTCCTTATCTGGCGCTGCCGACCGTTGCAGCCCGTTGGAGATCTGCGAGCCGTTGGCGCACCGGACAGTCCGGTGCACACCGGACAGTCCGGTGCCGTCTTCCGACCGTTGGCTCGGCCACGTGTCTCGCGCGGATTGCGCGGCCGACCGTTGGCCCTGGCCGACCGTTGGCTCACCGGACAGTCCGGTGCACACCGGACAGTCCGGTGAATTTTAGCCGTACGCCGTCGGCGAATTCCCGAGAGCGGCCAGTTCGCGCCGAGTTGGCCTGGCGCACCGGACACTGTCCGGTGCACACCGGACAGTCCGGTGCTCCAGACCGAGCTGGGACTTGGCTGCACACAGCCAAGTCATTCTCTCCCCTTTTCTCTTTTTCTTCTTTCTGTTTCTAACACTTAGACAAATATGTTAGTCCACAAAACCAATGTACTAAGGCTTAGAAACATACCTTTACTTCATGATTTGCACCTTGTTCATCCATGTACACAAATTCACAATTAAACACATGTGTTGGCACTCAATCACCAAAATACTTAGAAATGGCCCAAGGGCACATTTCCCTTTCAGCATGTTCGTTGCAAAAAACAAAAAAATGGTTCCGGTGGCAAAAACTGGTGCCTTGTATGCACCCCGATACCCATTTTCGGAATGGTTGACGTGCGGCAACGAAATTGCGCGAAACCACCCCAAAAATGAGTTTTGGACCTAAAGTAGTGGATTGGGCATGTTCATTGTGAAAAAAGAAGAAATGGTTCGGGTGGCAAAAACTGAGTTTTTTTGCACCGGATACCTGTTTTCGGAATGGGTAACGTGCGGCAACGAAATTGCACAAAACCACCCCAAACATGAGTTTTGGACCTAAAGTAGTGGATTGGGCATGTTCGTTGTGAAAAACGAAGAAATGGTTTCGGTGGCAAAAACTCGTGCTTTCTATGCACACCGATACCCGTTCTCGGAATTGGTGACGTGCGGCAACAAAATTGCGCGAAAGCACCCCAAACATGAGTTTTGGACCTAAAGTAGTGGATTGGGCATGTTCGTTGCGAAAAACGAAGAAATTGTTCCAGTGGCAAAAACTCGTGCTTTGTATGCACACCAATACCCATTTTCGGAATGGGTGACGTGCGGCAACGAAATTGCGCGAAACCACCCAAACATGAGTTTTGGACGTAAAGTAGTGGATTGGGCATGTTTGTTGCGAAAAACGAAGAAATGGTTCCGGTGGCAAAAACTCGTGCTTTGTATGCACCCCGATACCCATTTTCGGAATGGGTGACGTGCGGCAACGAAATTGCGCGAAACCACCCAAACATGAGTTTTGGACCTAAAGTAGTGGATTGGGCATGTTTGTTGCGAAAAACGAAGAAATGGTTCCGGTGGCAAAAACTCGTGCTTTGTATGCACCCCGATACCCATTTTCGGAATGGGTGACGTGCTGCAACGAAATTGCATGAAAGCACCCCAAACATGAGTTTTGGACCTAAAGTAGTGGATTGGGCATGTTCGTTGCGAAAAACGAAGAAATGGTTCAGGTAGTAAAAACTCATGCCTTGTATGCACCCCGATACCCGTTTTCGGAATGGTTGACGTGCGGCAACGAAATTGCGCGAAACCACCCAAAACATGAGTTTTGGAACTAAAGTAATGGATTGGGCATGTTCGTTGCGAAAAACGAAGAAATGGTTCCGGTGGCAAAAATTGAGTTTCTATGCACCCGATACCTGTTTTCGGAATGGGTGACGTGCGGCAACGAAATTGCGCGAAACCAACCCAAACATGAGATTTAGACCTAAAGTAGTGGATTGGGCATGTTCGTTGCAAAAAACGAAGAAATGGTTCCGGTGGCAAAAACTCGTGCTTTGTATGCACCCCGATACCCGTTTTCGGAATGTGTGACGTGCGGCAAGGAAATTGCGCGAAACCACCCCAAACATGAGTTTTGGACCTAAAGTAGTGAATTGGGCATGTTCGTTGCGAGAAACAAAGAAATGGTTCCGGTGGTTAAAACTCGTGCTTTGTATGCACCCTGATACCCGTTTTCGGAATGGGTGACGTGCGGCAACGAAATTGCGCGAAACCACCCAAACATGAGTTTTGGATCTAAAGTAGTGGATTAGGCATGTTCGTGGCGAAAAACAAAGAAATGGTTCTGGTGGAAAAACTCGTGCTTTGTATGCACCCCGATACCCGTTTTCGGAATGGGTGACGTGCGGCAACGAAATTGCGTGAAAGCAACCCAAACATGAGTTTTGAACCTAAAGTAGTGGATTGGGCACGTTCGTTGCGAAAAACGAAGAAATGGTCCCGGTGGCAAAAACTCGTGCTTTGTATGCACCCCGATACCCATTTTCGCAATGGGTGACGTGCGGCAATGAAATTGCGTGAAACCAACCCAAACATGAATTTTGGACCTAAAGTAGTGGATTGGGTATGTTCGTTGTGAAAAACGAAGAAATGGTTCCGGTGGCAAAAACTTGTGCTTTGTATGCACCCTGATACCCGTTTTCGGAATATGTGACGTGCGGCAACGAAATTGCGCAAAACCACCCCAAACATGAGTTTTGGACCTAAAGTAGTGGATTGGGCATGTTCGATGCAAGAAACAAAGATATGGTTCTGGTGATTAAAACTCGTGCTTTGTATGCTCCCTGATACCAGTTTTCGGAATGGGTGACGTGCGGCGACGAAATTGTGCGAAACCACCCAAACATGGGTTTTGGACCTAAAGTAGTGGATTGGGCATGTTCGTGGTGAAAAACGAAGAAATGGTTCCGGTGGCAAAAACTCGTGCTTTGTATGCACACCGATACCCGTTCTCGGAATGTGTGACGTGCGGCAAGGAAATTGCGCGAAACCATCCCAAACATGAGTTTTGGACCTAAAGTAGTGGATTGGGCATGTTCGTTGCGAGAAACAAAGAAATGGTTCCGGTGGTTAAAACTCGTGCTTTGTATGCACCCTGATACCCGTTTTCGGAATGGGTGACGTGCGGCAACGAAATTGCGCGAAACCACCCAAACATGAGTTTTGGACCTAAAGTAGTGGATTGGGCATGTTCGTGGCGAAAAACAAAGAAATGGTTCCGGTGGAAAAACTCGTGCTTTGTATGCACCCCGATACCCGTTTTCGGAATGGGTGACGTGCGACAACGAAATTGCGTGAAAGCACCCCAAACATGAGTTTTGAACCTAAAGTAGTGGATTGGGCATGTTCGTTGCGAAAATCGAAGAAATGGTTCCGGTGGCAAAAACTCGTGCTTTGTATGCACCCCAATACCCATTTTCTCAATGGGTGACGTGCGGCAACGAAATTGCGTGAAACCAACCCAAACATGAGTTTTGGACCTAAAGTAGTGGATTGGGCATGTTCGTTGCGAAAAACGAAGAAATGGTTCCGGTGGCAAAAACTTGTGCTTTGTATGCACCCTGATACCCGTTTTCGGAATGTGTGACGTGCGGCAACGAAATTGCGCGAAACCACCCCAAACATGAGTTTTGGACCTAAAGTAGTGGATTGGGCATGTTCGATGGAAGAAACAAAGAAATGGTTCCGGTAATTAAAACTCGTGCTTTGTATGCGCCCTGATACCAGTTTTCGTAATGGGTGACGTGCGGCAACGAAATTGTGCGAAACCACCCAAACATGAGTTTTGGACCTAAAGTAGTGGATTGGGCATGTTCGTGGCAAAAAACGAAGAAATGGTTCCGGTGGCAAAAACTCGTGCTTTGTATGCACCCCGATACCCGTTTTCGGAATGGGTGACGTGCGGCAACGAAATTGCGTGAAAGCACCCCAAACATGAGTTTTGAACCTAAAGTAGTGGATTGGGCATGTTCGTTGAGAAAAACGAAGAAATGGTTCAGGTACTAAAAACTCGTGCTTTGTATGCACCCCGATACCTGTTTTCGGAATGGGTGACGTGCGACAATGAAATTGCGCGAAACCACCCCAAACATGAGTTTTGGACCTTAAGTAGTGGATTGGGCATGTTCGTTGCGAAAAACAAAGAAATGGTTCCGGTGGCAAAAACTGAGTTTCTATGCACCCGATACTTGTTTTCGTAATGGGTGACGTGCGGCAACGAAATTGTGCGAAACCAACTCAAACATGAGTTTTGGACCTAAAGTAGTAGATTGGGCATGTTCGTTGCGAAAAACGAAGAAATGGTTCCGGTGGCAAAAACTCGTGCTTTGTATGCACCCGGATACCGTTTTCGATATGGGTGACGTGCGGCAACGAAATTGCACGAAACCACCTCAAACATGAGTTTTGGACCTAATGATGAAGACATCCACACTACTGATGCATCTATACCAATACAAGTACCAATTTCTGGTCCCATTACTCGCGCTCGTGCTCGTCAACTCAACCATCAGGTGATTACACTCTTGAGTTCATGTCCATCATATTTAGACCATGGAGACCCGTGCACTCTTGTTTTGCTTAGGAATCAGGGAGAAGACCGAAAGGGAAAAGGATTTGAACATGCTGGATTCGGACTGCAGAAGAACACCAACTTGTGACAGTCACCACGGTCAGATGCGGGCTCGGATTGGAATGTTCAAGCACAACATGGAAAGCTTATCAAGTCTACTTTCATATGGATCCGGAATCATAGTCATATCTGTTCTGGGGCCGCCGTAATCATTGTTTTCTTACCGAGACATTTCCTGCCTTTTCTGCCCATGATGCTGCGTCACCCTATTTTGGCCCAATGGGTCGTGTATCAAGTTAGGTCCATTAGGGACGCATCCTAGGGTTGCAGCACGACCCCAATACCCTTGTGGTCGTCCTCCCATGTTTATAAACCCCCTAGCCGCCACCAAGAACAGCGGGTTTTGTTTAGATCAAGTTTAGCTCTCGCTACTTGCTTGTAAGCGCGCGTGCTGGTTCAGCCGCCCGTCTTCTTGTCTTCGGAACCCCACCATATTGGAGTTTGATTTTGAAACCTACATTTAGATCTGGTAATTCAGTACTTGTTCTACTTGTTCTTGCTAGTTCTTCGATTGCTTGCAGGACGAGTGCCCTAGTGGCCAGGGTGTCACGCTCCACAAGATCGTGACAGCCATAGGAGGTGGTGTATCGGTTGCTAAGGCGCAGCGTCTTTGGAAGGCTGTAGTCGGGCCGTGAACGTCGTCTCCTCCCCCAATCGAGTTATTCCACACCCTCTCATCGAAAGATCGGGCAATCACCCAACGGGTGCACATCAGTTGGTATCAGAGCAAGGTTTATCGGTGAGAGATTTACTTTTCTTCGCTGTTTTCTTATCTCCTATAGTCCAGAAAAAGCCAAAAAATAGTAGATTAGTTTTACCGCAATCCTATAAACCATTGAGCATTTACTAGTACTACTTAGTTAGGGCTTGTTGAGTTTTTGGTTGCATCGGTTGTGTCGAGTTGCTGGTCTTAGTTTATTCCTTTAGAGTTTTGAGTTCTACCACGTTTTGGTCACCACGAGATCCACCATCACCAAAAACATCTCTGGTTCGTTTTTGCCACCACGGATACATATCATATCCGATTTGGAAGTTTAAATACAATCTGGAAAGCTTATCTTATCTTCTTTCCAACGGATCTGACCTTATCTCAAAATTCGTTCTGAGCGCTCCGCAATCATCGTAGAGATTTCTGCACTTTCTATATTAACAAGATTTGTTAAATCTGATTTAAAGGGGCTGTTAGCAATATCTTTATTGTTTGGGTTGTCATAGTGAAAAAAAAGGGTTTAGGCCCCTGCAAAAAAAAAACAGAAGAAGAAGAAAAAAAAAGAATAGAAAAGAAAAAAAAAAGGGAAAAGAAGAAGAAGGGGACTGAATCTCTAAATCTGTTGTTTCTCTTTGTGCTGTGCTAGTTGTTCTTTTTCAGTGACTACCTTTGTGCCTAGGCTCACGTCTCTAGCCTGGTTTAGCCTAGGACCAGCACAGTACCACCGTTGAACGATTATTCAGCTTGCTTTTGTAACTAACGTGGTACTAGTGTATTCCTTGCTTCAGCCCACCTACAACTCTACATATTTCGACTACAGTTTGACAGGTCGTGTTGCTGCGGCACCGATACACTTATTCCACGGTTGCAGACTTGTTGGTTGCTGACCCCTCCTGTTGTGCAAGGTAAGAATTGGTAAGAGCTTGTGTGGCAGGTTGAGAGTGAGCGCCTTGCAGTAGCTACATCCTAATAGTTGTAGAGTTTTCATTCCTTCACGTTTTTTTTTTCTTGTTGCCTCTGTTCGTCTAACCATGGCAGGCTTGGAGGTTGATGATGCTTCTCGTAATATGCCACACTCTCCTCGCACCAAGGGTATCATACAACACTTTGTAAGGCTGGTGAAGACGCACACGGAAGGTCTTGATAATGACATGCAGGTGACGAATGAAAAGATGGGGCAATTGGAGGCCACACAGATCGACACAAACACCAAACTTGCAAATGTGGAAATGACAGTTGCTCATATTGACAAGAGCCTTGTCGCACTCTTGAGGCGGTTTGATGAGATGCATGCTAATATCAATGGTGGGCGTGATGAGGGCGCCGAAGGTAACTGGGATGACTATGTTGCTGATACTGAACAAGATGACCAAGAAGCACCTAATCGCCGGCGACTACGTACTAACCGTAGAGGTATGGGTGGTTTTCGCCGACATGAGGTACATGGTAATGATGATGCTTTTAGTAAGGTTAAATTTAAAATACCTCCTTTTGATGGTAAATATGACCCTGATGCTTACATTACTTGGGAGATTGCGGTTGATCAAAAGTTTGCATGCCATGAATTTCCTGAGAATGCGCGGGTTAGAGCTGCTACTAGTGAGTTTACTGATTTTGCTTCTGTTTGGTGGATAGAACATGGTAAGAAGAATCCTAATAACATGCCACAAACTTGGGATGCGTTGAAACGGGTCATGCGGGCTAGATTTGTTCCTTCTTATTATGCACGTGATATGTTACACAAGTTGCAACAATTGAGACAGGGTACTAAAAGTGTAGAAGAATATTATCAGGAATTACAAATGGGTATGCTGCGTTGTAACATAGAGGAGGGTGAGGAATCTGCTATGGCTAGATTTTTGGGCGGGTTAAATAGGGAAATTCAGGACATCCTTGCTTATAAAGATTATGCTAATGTAACCCGATTGTTTCATCTTGCTTGCAAAGCTGAAAGGGAAGTGCAGGGACGACGTGCTAGTGCAAGGTCTAATGTTTCTGCAGGAAAATCTACACCATGGCAACAGCGCACGACTACGTCCATGACCGGCCGTACACCAGCACCAACTCCCTCGCCAAGTCGACCAGCACCCCCGCCTTCCTCCAGCGACAAACCACGTGCATCTTCCACAAATTCAGCAACCAAATCTGCCCAGAAACCCGCAGGTAGTGCCTCTTCAGTAGCTTCCACAGGTAGAACAAGAGATGTTCTGTGTTATCGATGCAAGGGCTATGGACACGTGCAGCGTGATTGTCCTAATCAGCGTGTTTTGGTGGTAAAAGACGATGGTGGGTATTCCTCTGCTAGTGATTTGGATGAAGCTACACTTGCTTTGCTTGCGGCTGATGATGCAGGCACTAAGGAACCACCCGAAGAACAGATTGGTGCAGATGATGCAGAGCATTATGAGAGCCTCATTGTACAGCGTGTGCTTAGTGCACAAATGGAGAAGGCAGAGCAGAATCAGCGACATACATTGTTTCAAACAAAGTGTGTCATTAAGGAGCGTTCATGTCGTTTGATCATTGATGGAGGTAGCTGCAACAACTTGGCTAGCAGCGACATGGTGGAGAAGCTTGCACTTACGACCAAACCGCACCCGCATCCATATCACATTCAATGGCTTAACAATAGTGGTAAGGTCAAGGTAACCAAGCTGGTACGAATTAATTTTGCTATTGGTTCATATCGTGATGTTGTTGACTGTGATGTTGTGCCTATGGATGCTTGTAATATTCTGCTAGGTAGACCATGGCAATTTGATTCAGATTGTATGCATCATGGTAGATCAAATCAATATTCTCTCATACACCATGATAAGAAAATTATTTTGCTTCCCATGTCCCCTGAGGCTATTGTGCGTGATGATGTTGCTAAAGCTACCAAAGCTAAAACTGAGAACAACAAGAATATTAAAGCTGTTGGTAATAACAAAGATGGGATAAAATTGAAAGGACATTGCTTGCTTGCAACAAAAACTGATGTTAATGAATTATTTGCTTCCACTACTGTTGCCTACGCCTTGGTATGCAAGGATGCTTTGATTTCAATTCAAGATATGCAGCATTCTTTGCCTCCTGTTATTGCTAACATTTTGCAGGAGTATTCTGATGTATTTCCAAGTGAGATACCAGAGGGGCTGCCACCTATACGAGGGATTGAGCACCAAATTGATCTTATTCCTGGTGCATCTTTGCCAAATCGTGCGCCATATAGGACAAATCCAGAGGAAACAAAAGAAATTCAGCGACAAGTGCAAGAACTACTCGACAAAGGTTACGTGCGTGAGTCTCTTAGTCCGTGTGCTGTTCCGGTTATTTTAGTGCCTAAAAAAGATGGAACATGGCGTATGTGTGTTGATTGTAGGGCTATTAATAATATCACGATACGTTATCGACACCCTATTCCACGTTTAGATGATATGCTTGATGAATTGAGTGGTGCCATTGTCTTTTCTAAAGTTGATTTGCGTAGTGGGTACCACCAGATTCGTATGAAATTGGGAGATGAATGGAAAACTGCTTTCAAAACTAAGTTCGGATTGTATGAGTGGTTAGTCATGCCTTTTGGGTTAACTAATGCACCTAGCACTTTCATGAGATTAATGAACGAGGTTTTGCGTGCCTTCATTGGAAAATTTGTGGTAGTATACTTTGATGACATATTGATCTACAGCAAATCTATGGATGAACATGTTGATCACATGCGTGCTGTTTTTAATGCTTTACGAGATGCACGTTTATTTGGTAACCTTGAGAAGTGCACATTTTGCACCGATCGAGTTTCGTTTCTTGGTTATGTTGTGACTCCACAGGGAATTGAGGTTGATCAAGCCAAGGTAGAAGCGATACATGGATGGCCTATGCCAAAGACTATCACACAGGTGCGGAGTTTCCTAGGACTTGCTGGCTTCTATCGCCGTTTTGTGAAGGACTTTAGCACCATTGCTGCACCTTTAAATGAGCTTACAAAGAAGGGAGTGCATTTTAGTTGGGGCAAAGTACAAGAGCACGCTTTCAACGTGCTGAAAGATAAGTTGACACATGCACCTCTCCTCCAACTTCCTGATTTTAATAAGACTTTTGAGCTTGAATGTGATGCTAGTGGAATTGGATTGGGTGGTGTTTTGTTACAAGAAGGCAAACCTGTTGCATATTTTAGTGAAAAATTGAGTGGGTCTGTTCTAAATTATTCTACTTATGATAAGGAATTATATGCTCTTGTGCGAACATTAGAAACATGGCAGCATTATTTGTGGCCCAAAGAGTTTGTTATTCATTCTGATCATGAATCTTTGAAACATATTCGTAGTCAAGGAAAACTGAACCGTAGACATGCTAAGTGGGTTGAATTTATCGAATCGTTTCCTTATGTTATTAAGCACAAGAAAGGAAAAGAGAATATCATTGCTGACGCTTTGTCTAGGAGATATACTTTGCTGAATCAACTTGACTACAAAATCTTTGGATTAGAGACGATTAAAGACCAATATGTTCATGATGCTGATTTTAAAGATGTGTTGCTGCATTGTAAAGATGGGAAAGGATGGAACAAATATATCGTTAGTGATGGGTTTGTGTTTAGAGCTAACAAGCTATGCATTCCAGCTAGCTCCGTTCGTTTGTTGTTGTTACAGGAAGCACATGGAGGTGGCTTAATGGGACATTTTGGAGCAAAGAAAACGGAGGACATACTTGCTGGTCATTTCTTTTGGCCCAAGATGAGAAGAGATGTGGTGAGATTGGTTGCTCGTTGCACGACATGCCAAAAGGCGAAGTCACGGTTAAATCCACACGGTTTGTATTTGCCTCTACCAGTTCCTAGTGCTCCTTGGGAAGATATTTCTATGGATTTTGTGCTGGGATTGCCTAGGACTAGGAAGGGACGTGATAGTGTGTTTGTGGTTGTTGATAGATTTTCTAAGATGGCACATTTCATACCATGTCATAAAACTGACGATGCTACTCATATTGCTGATTTGTTCTTTCGTGAAATTGTTCGCTTGCATGGTGTGCCCAACACAATCGTTTCTGATCGTGATGCTAAATTTCTTAGTCATTTTTGGAGGACTTTGTGGGCAAAATTGGGGACTAAGCTTTTATTTTCTACTACATGTCATCCTCAAACTGATGGTCAAACTGAAGTTGTGAATAGAACTTTGTCTACTATGTTAAGGGCAGTTCTAAAGAAGAATATTAAGATGTGGGAGGACTATTTGCCTCATGTTGAATTTGCTTATAATCGATCATTGCATTCTACTACAAAGATGTGCCCATTTCAGATTGTATATGGTTTGTTGCCTCGTGCTCCTATTGATTTAATGCCTTTGCCATCTTCTGAAAAACTAAATTTTGATGCTACTAGGCGTGCTGAATTGATGTTAAAACTGCATGAAACTACTAAAGAAAACATAGAGCGTATGAATGCTAGATATAAGTTTGCTAGTGATAAAGGTAGAAAGGAAATAAATTTTGAACCTGGAGATTTAGTTTGGTTGCATTTGAGAAAGGAAAGGTTTCCTGAATTACGAAAATCTAAACTGTTGCCTCGAGCCGATGGACCGTTTAAAGTGCTAGAGAAAATTAACGACAATGCATATAGGCTAGATCTGCCTGCAGACTTTGGGGTTAGCCCCACATTTAACATTGCAGATTTAAAGCCCTACTTGGGAGAGGAAGTTGAGCTTGAGTCGAGGACGACTCAAATGCAAGAAGGGCAGAATGATGAAGACATCCACACTACTGATGCATCTATACCAATACAAGTACCAATTTCTGGTCCCATTACTCGCGCTCGTGCTCGTCAACTCAACCATCAGGTGATTACACTCTTGAGTTCATGTCCATCATATTTAGACCATGGAGACCCGTGCACTCTTGTTTTGCTTAGGAATCAGGGAGAAGACCGAAAGGGAAAAGGATTTGAACATGCTGGATTCGGACTGCAGAAGAACACCAACTTGTGACGGTCACCACGGTCAGATGCGGGCTCGGATTGGAATGTTCAAGCACAACATGGAAAGCTTATCAAGTCTACTTTCATATGGATCCGGAATCATAGTCATATCTGTTCTGGGGCCGCCGTAATCATTGTTTTCTTACCGAGACATTTCCTGCCTTTTCTGCCCATGATGCTGCGTCACCCTATTTTGGCCCAATGGGTCGTGTATCAAGTTAGGTCCATTAGGGACGCATCCTAGGGTTGCAGCACGACCCCAATACCCTTGTGGTCGTCCTCCCATGTTTATAAACCCCCTAGCCGCCACCAAGAACAGCGGGTTTTGTTTAGATCAAGTTTAGCTCTCGCTACTTGCTTGTAAGCGCGCGTGCTGGTTCAGCCGCCCGTCTTCTTGTCTTCGGAACCCCACCATATTGGAGTTTGATTTTGAAACCTACATTTAGATCTGGTAATTCAGTACTTGTTCTACTTGTTCTTGCTAGTTCTTCGATTGCTTGCAGGACGAGTGCCCTAGTGGCCAGGGTGTCACGCTCCACAAGATCGTGACAGCCATAGGAGGTGGTGTATCGGTTGCTAAGGCGCAGCGTCTTTGGAAGGCTGTAGTCGGGCCGTGAACGTCGTCTCCTCCCCCAATCGAGTTATTCCACACCCTCTCATCGAAAGATCGGGCAATCACCCAACGGGTGCACATCACCTAAGGTAGTGGATTGGGCATGTTCGTTGCGAGAAACGAATAAATGGTTCCGGTGGTTAAATCTCGTGCTTTGTATGCACCCGGATACCCGTTTTCGGAATGGGTGACGTTCGGCAATGAAATTGCGCGAAAGCACCCCAAACATGAGTTTTGGACCTAAAGTAGTGGAATGAGCATGTTCGTTGCTAAAAACAAAAAAATGGTTCCGGTGGCAAAAACTGGTGCCTTGTATGCACCCCGATACCCATTTTCGGAATGGGTGACGTGCGGCAACGAAATTGCGCGAAACCACCCCAAAAATGAGTTTTGGACCTAAAGTAGGGGATTGGGCATGTTCGTTGTGAAAAAAGAAGAAATGGTTCGGGTGGCCAAAACTGAGTTTTTTTGCACCCGATACCCGTTTTCGGAATGGGTAACGTGCGGCAACGAAATTGCACAAAACCACCCCAAACATGAGTTTTGGACCTAAAGTAGTGGATTGGGCATGTTCGTTGTGAAAAACGAAGAAATGGTTCCGGTGGCAAAAACTCGTGCTGTGTATGCACACCGATACCCGTTCTCGGAATTGGTGACGTGCGGCAACAAAATTGCGTGAAAGCACCCCCAAACATGAGTTTTGGACCTAAAGTAGTGGATTGGGCATGTTCTTTGCGAAAAACGAAGAAATGGTTCCGGTGGCAAAAACTCGTGCTTTGTATGCACACCGATACCCATTTTCGGAATGGGTGACGTGCGGCAACAAAATTGCGCGAAACCATCCCAAACATGAGTTTTGGACCTAAAGCAGTGGATTGGGCATGTTCGTTGCGAAAAACGAAGAAATGGTTACGTTGGCAAAAACTTGTGCTTTGTATGCACCGTGATACCCGTTTTCGGAATGTGTGACGTGAGACAACGAAATTGCGCGAAACCACCCCAAACATGAGTTTTGGACTGGGCTTGTTCGTTGCGAGAAACAAAGAAATGGTTTCGGTGGTTAAAACTCGTGCTTTGTGTGCACCCTGATACCCGTTTTCAGAATGGGTGATGTGCGGCAACGAAATTGCGCGAAACCACCCTAACATGAGTTTTGGACCTAAAGTAGTGGATTGGGCATGTTCATGGCGAAAAACGAAGAAATGGTTCTGGTGGCAAAAACTCGTGCTTTGTATGCACCCCGATATCCGTTTTTGGAATGGGTGACGTGCGGCAACGAAATTGCGCGAAAGCACCCCAAACATGAGTTTTGAACCTAAAGTAGTGGATTGGGCAAGTTTGTTGCGAAAAACGAAGAAATGGTTCCGGTGTCAAAAACTCGTGCTTTGTATGCACCCCGATACCCATTTTCGGAATTGGTGACGTGCGGCAACGAAATTGCGTGAAAGCACCCCAAACAAGAGTTTTGGACCTAAAGTAGTGGATTGGGCATGTTTGTTGCGAAAAACGAAGAAATGGTTCAGGTAGTAAAAACTCGTGCTTTGTATGCACCCCGATACCCGTTTTCGGAATGGGTGACGTGCGGCAACGAAATTGTGCAAAACCACCCAAACATGAGTTTTGGACCTAAAGTAGTGGATTGGGCATGTTCGTGGCGAAAAACGAAGAAATGGTTCCGGTGGCAAAACTCGTGCTTTGTATGCACCCCGATACCCGTTTTCGGAATGGGTGACGTGCGGCAACGAAATTGCGTGAAAGAACCCCAAACATGAGTTTTGAACCTAAAGTAGTGGATTGGGCATGTTCGTTGCGAAAAACGAAGAAATGGTTCCGGTGGCAAAAACTTGTGCTTTGTATGCACCCCGATACCCATTTTCGCAATGGGTGACGTGCGGCAATGAAATTGCGTGAAAGCACCCCAAACATGAGTTTTGGACCTAAAGTAGTGGATTGGGCATGTTCATTGCGAAAAACGAAGAAATGGTTCCGGTGGCAAAAACTTGTGCTTTGTATGCACCCCGATACCCATTTTCGGAATGTGTGACGTGCGGCAACGAAATTGCGCGAAACCACCCCAAACATGAGTTTTAGACCTAAAGTATTGGATTAGGCATGTTCGATGTGAGAAATAAAGAAATGGTTCCGGTGATTAAAAATCGTGCTTTGTATGCGCTCTGATACCCGTTTTCGGAATGGGTGACGTGCGGCAACGAAATTGCGCGAAACCACCCAAACATGAGTTTTGGACCTAAAGTAGTTGATTGGGCATGTTCGTGGCGAAAAACGAAGAAACGGTTCCGGTGGCAAAAACTCGTGCTTTGTATGCACCCCGATACCCGTTTTCGGAATGGGTGACGTGCGACAATGAAATTGCGCGAAACCACCCCAAACATAAGTTTTGGACCTTAGGTAGTGGAATGGGCATGTTCGTTGCGAAAACCGAAGAAATGGTTCCGGTGGCAAAAACTTGTGCTTTGTATGCACCCCGATACCCGTTTTCGGAATGGGTGACGTGCGGCAACGAAATTGCGTGAAAGCACCCCAAACATGAGTTTTGAACCGAAAGTAGTGGATTGGGCTTGTTCGTTGCGAAAAACGAAGAAACGGTTCTGGTGGCAAAAACTCGTGCTTTGTATGCACCCCGATACCCATTTTCGCAATGGGTGACGTGCGGCAATGAGGCTCTCATAATGCTCTGCATCATCTGCACCAATCTGTTCTTCGGGTGGTTCCTTAGTGCCTGCATCATCGGCCGCAAGCAAAGCAAGTGTAGCTTCAGACAAATCACTAGCAGAGGAATACCCACCATCGTCTTTTACCACCAAAACACGCTGATTAGGACAATCACGCTGCACGTGTCCATAGCCCTTGCATCGATAACACAGAACATCTCTTGTTCTACCCGTGGAGGCTACTGAAGAGGCACTACCTGCTGGTTTCTGGGCAGATTTGGTTGCTGAATTTGTGGAAGATGCATGTGGTTTGTCGCCGGAGGAAGGCAGTGGTGCTGGTCGACTCGGCGAGGGAGTTGGTGCTGGTGTACGACCGGTCATGGACGTAGTCGTGTGCTATTGCCATGGTGTAGATTTTCCTGCAGAAACATTAGACCTTGCACTAGCACGTCGTCCCTGCACTTCCCTTTCAGCTTTGCAAGCAAGATGAAACAATCGGGTTACATTAGCATAATCTTTATAAGCAAGGATGTCCTAAATTTCCCTATTTAACCCGCCCAAAAATCTAACCATAACAGATTCCTCACCCTCCTCTGTGTTACAACGCAGCATACCCATTTGTAATTCCTGATAATATTCTTCTACACTTTTAGTACCCTGTCTCAATTGTTGCAACTTGTTTAGCATATCACGTGCATAATAAGAAGGAACAAATCTAGCCTGCATGACCCGTTTCAACGCATCCCAAGTTTGTGGCATGTTATTAGGACTCTTCTTACCATGTTCTATCCACCAAACAGAAGCAAATTCAGTAAACTCACTAGTAGCAGCTCTAACCCGCGCATGGGTTTTGAAATTGCGTGAAAGCGAAATTGCGTAAATTTCGGAATGGGTGACGTGCGGCAACAAAATTGCGTGAAAGCACCCCAAACATGAGTTTTGAACCTAAAGTAGTGGATTGGGCATGTTCGTTGCGAAAAACGAAGAAATGGTTTAGGTACTAAAAACTCGTGCTTTGTATGCACCCCGATACCCGTTTTCGGAATGGATGACGTGCGACAATGAAATTGCGCGAAACCACCCCAAACATGAGTTTTGGACCTTAAGTAGTGGATTGGGCATGTTCGTTGCGAAAAACGAAGAAATGGTTCCGGTGGCAAAAACTGAGTTTCTATGCACCCGATACTTGTTTTCGGAATGGGTGACGTGCGGCAATGAAATTGCGCGAAACCAACCCAAACATGAGTTTTGGACCTAAAGTAGTGGATTGGGCATGTTCGTTGCGAAAAACGAAGAAATGGTTCCGGTGGCAAAAACTCGTGCTTTGTATGCACCCCGATACCCGTTTTCGAAATGGGTGACGTGCGGCAACGAAATTGCGTGAAAGCACCCCAAACATGAGTTTTGGACCTAAAGTAGTGGATTGGGCATGTTCGTTGCGAAAAACGAAGAAATGGTTCAGGTAGTAAAACTCGTGCTTTGTATGCACCCCGATACCCGTTTTCGGAATGAGTGACGTGCGGCAACGAAATTGAGCGAAACCACCCCAAACATGAGTTTTGGACCTAAAGTAGTGGATTGGGCATGTTCGTTGCGAAAAACGAAGAAATGGTTCCGGTGGCAAAAACCGAGTTTCTATGCACCCGATACTTGTTTTCGTAATGGGTGACGTGCGGCAACGAAATTGCGCGAAACCAACCCAAACATGGGTTTTGGACCTAAATTAGTGGATTGGTCATGTTCGTTGCGAAAAACGAAGAAATAGTTTCGGTGGCAAAAACTCGTGCTTTGTATGCACCCTGATACCCGTTTTCGGAATGGGTGACGTGCGGCAACGAAATTGCGCGAAACCACCCCAAACATGAGTTTTGGACCTTAAGTAGTGGATTGGGCATGTTCGTTGCGAAAAACGAAGAAATGGTTCCGGTGGCAAAAACTGAGTTTCTATGCACCCGATACTTGTTTTCGTAATGGGTGACGTGCGGCAACGAAATTGCGCGAAACCAACCCAAACATGAGTTTTGGACCTAAAGTAGTGGATTGGGCATGTTCGTTGCGAAAAACGAATAAATGGTTCCGGTGGCAAAAACTCGTGCTTTGTATGCACCCTTATACCGTTTTCGGAATGGGTGACGTGCGGCAACGAAATTGCGCAAAACCACCCCAAACATGAGTTTTGGACCTAAGGTAGTGGATTGGGCATGTTCGTTGCGAGAAACGAATAAATGGTTCCGGTGGTTAAAACTCGTGCTTTGTATGCACCTGGATACCCGTTTTCGGAATGGGTGACGTGCGGCAATGAAATTGCGCGAAAGCACCCCAAACATGAGTTTTGGACCTAAAGTAGTGGAATGAGCATGTTCGTTGCAAAAAAGAAAAAAAATGGTTCCGATGGCAAAAACTCGTGCTTGTATGCACCCCGATACCCATTTTCGGAATGGGTGACGTGCGGCAACGAAATTGCGCGAAACCACCCCAAAAATGAGTTTTGGACCTAAAGTAGTGGATTGGGCATGTTCGTTTTGAAAAACGAAGAAATGGTTCCTGTGGCAAAAACTCGTGCTTTGTATGCACACCGATACCCGTTCTCGGAACTGGTGACGTGCGGCAACAAAATTGCCCGAAAGCACCCCAAACATGAGTTTTGGACCTAAAGTAGTGGATTGGGCATGTTCGTTGCGAAAAACGAAGAAATGGTTCCGGTGGCAAAAACTCGTGCTTTGTATGCACACCGATACCCATTTTCGGAATGGGTGACGTGCGGCAACGAAATTGCGCGAAACCACCCAAACATGAGTTTTGGACCTAAAGTAGTGGATTGGGCATGTTTGTTGCGAAAAACGAATAAATGGTTCCGGTGGCAAAAACTCGTGCTTTGTATGCACCCCGATACCCATTTTCGTAATGGGTGACGTGCGGCAACGAAATTGCGTGAAAGCACCCCAAACATGAGTTTTGGACCTAAAGTAGTGGATTGGGCATGTTCGTTGCGAAAAACGAAGAAATGGTTCAGGTAGTAAAAACTCGTGCTTTGTATGCACCTCAATACCCGTTCTCGGAATGGGTGACGTGCGGCAACGAAATTGCGCGAAACCACCCCAAACTTGAGTTTTGGACCTAAAGTAGTGGATTGGGCATGTTCGTTGCGAAAAACGAAGAAATGGTTCCGGTGGCAAAAACTTGTGCTTTGTATGCACCCCGATACCCATTTTCGCAATGGGTGACGTGCGGCAGCGAAATTGCGTGAAAGCACCCCAAACATGAGTTCTGGACCTAAAGTAGCGGATTGGGCATGTTCGTTGCGAAAAACAAAGAAATAGTTCATGTAGTAAAAACTCGTTCTTTGTATGCACCCCGATACCTGTTTTCGGAATGAGTGACGTGCGGTAACGAAATTGCGCGAAACCACCCCAAACATTAGTTTTGGACCTAAAGTAGTGGATTGGGCATGTTCGTTGCGAAAAACGAAGAAATGGTTCCGGTGGCAAAAACTGAGTTTCTATGCACCCGATACCTGTTTTCGGAATGGGTGACGTGCGACAACGAAATTGCGCGAAACCAACCCAAACATGAGTTTTGGACCTAAAGTAGTGGATTGGGCATGTTCGTTGCGAAAAACAAAGAAATGGTTCCGGTGGCAAAAACTCGTGCTTTGTATGCACACCGATACCTGTTCTCGGAATTGGTGACGTGCGGCAACAAAATTGCGTGAAACCACCCCAAACATGAGTTTTGGACCTAAAGTAGTGGATTGGGCATGTTCGTTGCGAAATACGAAGAAATGGTTCCGGTGGCAAAAACTCGTGCTTTGTATGCACACCGATACCCATTTTCGGGATGGGTGACGTGCGGCAACGAAATTGCGCGAAACCAACCCAAACATGAGTTTGGGACCTAAAGTAGTGGATTGGTCATGTTCGTTGCGAAAAACGAAGAAATAGTTTCGGTGGCAAAAACTCGTGCTTTGTATGCACCCTGATACCCGTTTTCGGAATGGGTGACGTGCGTCAACGAAATTGCGCGAAACCACCCCAAACATGAGTTTTGGACCTAAAGTAGTGGATTGGGCATGTTCATTGCGAGAAACGAAGAAATGGTTCCGTTGGTTAAAACTCGTGCTTTGCATGCACCCTGATACCCGTTTTCGTAATGGGTGACGTGCGGCAAAGAAATTGCGCGAAAGCACCCCAAACATGAGTTTTGGACCTAAAGTAGTGGAATGAGCATGTTCGTTGCGAAAAACGAAGAAATGGTTCCGGTGGCAAAAACTCGTGCCTTGTATGCACCCCGATACTCGTTTTCGGAATGGGTGATGTGCGTCATCGAAATTGCGCGAAACCACCCCAAACATGAGTTTTGGACCTAAAGCAGTGGATTGGGCATGTTCGTTGCGAAAAAATAAGAAATGGTTCGGGTGGCAAAAACTTAGTTTTTTGCACCCGATACCCGTTTTCGGAATGGGTGACGTGCGGCAACGGAATTGCATAAAACCACCCCAAACACGAGTTTTGGACCTAAAGTAGTGGATTGTGCATGTTCGTTGCGAAAAACGAAGAAATGGTTCTGGTGGCAAAAACTGAGTTTCTATGCACCCGATACTTGTTTTCGGAATGGGTGACGTGCGGCAATGAAATTGCGTGAAACCAACCCAAACATGAGTTTTGGACCTAAAGTAGTGGATTGGACATGTTCGTTGCGAAAAACGAAGAAATGATTCCGGTGGCAAAAACTCGTGCTTTGTATGCACCCCGATACCCGTTTTCGGAATGGGTGACGTGCGGCAACGAAATTCCGTGAAAGCACCCCAAACATGAGTTTTGGACCTAAAGTAGTGGATTGGGCATGTTCGTTGCGAAAAACGAAGAAATGGTTCAGGTAGTAAAACTCGTGCTTTGTATGCACCCCGATACCCGTTTTCAGAATGAGTGACGTGCGGCAACAAAATTGAGCGAAACCACCCCAAACATGAGTTTTGGACCTAAAGTAGTGGATTGGGCATGTTCGTTGCGAAAAACGAAGAAATGGTTCCGGTGGCAAAAACTGAGTTTCTATGCACCCGATACCTGTTTTCGGAATGGGTGACGTGCGGCAACGAAATTGCGCGAAACCAACCCAAACATGAGTTTTGGACATAAAGTAGTGGATTGGGCATGTTCGTTGCGAAAAACAAAGAAATGGTTACGGTGGCAAAAACTCGTGCTTTGTATGCACACCGATACCTATTCTCGGAATTGGGTGACGTGCGGCAACAAAATTGCGCGAAACCACCCCAAACATGAGTTTTGGACCTAAAGTAGTGAATTGGGCATGTTCGTTGTGAAAAACGAAGAAATAGTTCCGGTGGCAAAAACTCGTGCTTTGTATGCACCTTGATACCCATTTTCGGAATGGGTGACGTGCGGCAACGAAATTGCGTGAAAGCACCCCAAACATGAGTTTTGGACCTAAAGTAGTGGATTGGGCATGTTCATTGCGAGAAACAAAGAAATGGTTCAGGTGGTTAAAACTCGTGCTTTCTGTGCACCCTGATACCCGTTTTCGTAATGGGTGACGTGCGGTAACGAAATTGCACGAAACCACCCCAAACATGAGTTTTGGACCTAAAGTAGTGGATTGGGCATGTTCGTTAAGAAAAACGAAGAAATGGTTCTGGTGGCAAAAACTGAGTTTCTATGCACCCGATACCTGTTTTCGGAATGGGTGACATGCAGCATCGAAATTGCGCGAAACCAACCCAAACATGAGTTTTGGACCTAAAGTAGTGGATTCGGCATGTTCGTTGCGAAAAACAAAGAAATGTTGATGTAGCTGAGGTGTCCGATCTTTTGGCGAGAGGAGATAATTCCGATTTGGCGGAAGATGACCCTTGCGATCCGACTACGACGAGCAAGCCCGAGGCGCTAATGCAATCGCTGAACCAACTCCCTGTGGTTACCGACCTTGCTGATGCGAGATCGGCCTGATCACGAAGATCGTTTCCTGTGCGCAATCGAGAACGAACAAGAAAAAGATGCGAGCAATCTAATCTATTACTCGAGGGTGGAGTTCTGAATACACGAAGACAGCGCAGATTTGCGCGTGTTCGAGAGTAGCTAAAGCTAACGTAAAACAAAAACTCAAGAAATAAAGGAGGCGCAGCTCCTGGATAAATAGAGAGGGGGCGCAGCCCCTAGGGGCGGCCAACCCTAGGTCGTCCATTATGGGCCGCAGTTGGGCTGGTCGTCTATTCTTCTGGGCCTTCGTTCTTTAACAGCATGATGTAGTTCAATTCTCTTGCACGGGCCCGAGTCACTGGCCCAGGTGGAAGGGGTGGCGCCTGGACTGGGGAAGATGGTGCCTGGGCTGGAGAAGGTGCTGCTGGTGTAGATGTGCTCGTGTTGGTGTTGATGTCCTCATCATCCTCCCCTTCTTGAACTGAAGTCGTCCTCGACGGCAACTCCTCGTCTTCTCCCGCATACGGTTTCAAATCTGCAACATTAAAACTAGTGGAAACACCAAACTCCGCAGGCAGGTCAAGGGTATAAGCATTATCATTAATCTTGGTTAGTATCTTAAAAGGACCAGCAGCACGAGGCATCAATTTAGAACGGCGCAAAGTAGGAAAACGATCCTTTCTCAAATGCAACCAAACCATATCACCAGGTTCAAAAGTAACTAGTTTCCGGCCTTTACTACCAGTAATCTGATATTTAGCATTAGCAGCAGCAATGTTTTGTTGAGTTTGTTCATGGAGATTAATCATTTGTTCAACATGTGCAAGAGCATCTATGTGTGGAGCGTCCGCAGCATCAAGCGAAAACAAAGCAATAGGCGCCCTAGGAATGTAACCATAAACAATTTGAAAAGGGCACATCTTTGTAGAAGAATGTGTTGCATGATTATAAGCAAACTCAACATGAGGCAAGCAATCCTCCCAACGTTTCAATTTTTTGTCTAAAATAGCCCTAAGCATGGTAGACAAAGTTCGATTAACTACCTCAGTTTGACCATCAGTCTGAGGGTGACAAGTGGTGCTAAACAGCAATTTAGTTCCCAATTTATTCCACAGAGATCTCCAAAAATGACTCAGAAACTTAGCATCACGATCCGAGACTATTGTATTGGGAATACCGTGCAAACGAATAATCTCTCTAAAAACAATTCAGCAACATTGCTAGCATCATCAGTCTTATGACAAGGTATGAAATGAGCCATTTTGGAGAATCGATCAACAACCACAAAAATGCTATCCCTCCCCTTCTTAGTTCTAGGCAATCCCAAAACAAAATCCATCGAAATATCAATCCAAGGGGAAGTAGGAACAGGCAAAGGCATATACAAACCATGGTTGTTCAACCGTGACTTTGCTTTCTGACAAGTAGTGCAGCGTGCAACAAGGCGCTCAACATCAGCGCGCATCCGAGGCCAAAAGAAGTGGGCAGCCAACACCTCATGTGTCTTGTAGATGCCAAAGTGCCCCATGAGACCGCCTCCATGTGCTTCCTGTAACAACAAAAGACGAACCGAGCTAGCTGGAACACACAGCTTGTTAGCGCGAAACAGGAACCCATCCTGTATGTGAAATTTGTCCCATGGTTTCCCATTAATACAATGGCCGAAAGCATCTTTAAAATCAGCATCATCAACATATTGATCTTTCATAGTGTGCAAACCAAAGATTTTAAAATCTAACTGTGACAGCATGGTATAGCGACGAGACAAAGCATCAGCAATAATATTGTCCTTCCCGTTCTTGTGTTTAATAATGTAAGGAAAGGACTCAATGAATTCTACCCATTTAGCATGACGACGGTTCAGATTTGTTTGGGTACGAATATGTTTTAAAGCCTCATGATCAGAATGGATTATAAACTCACGATGCCAAAGATAGTGCTGCCATGTATGCAAAGTGCGCACTAAAGCGTAAAGCTCCTTATCATAAGTAGAATATTTCAGACTAGCACCGCTTAATTTTTCACTAAAATAAGCAACTGGTTTTCCTTCTTGTAACAAAACAGCACCTAGCCCAATACCGCTAGCATCGCATTCAAGCTCAAACACTTTATTA
Source organism: Zea luxurians (assembly GCA_029449295.1). Lineage (NCBI taxonomy): Eukaryota > Viridiplantae > Streptophyta > Magnoliopsida > Poales > Poaceae > Zea > Zea luxurians. The sequence continues at coordinate 387,458 of JAOPSE010000005.1, read as the reverse complement.
AAATCAGGCAATTGCAATAGGGGAGCTTGGGTTAATTTATCTTTCAAAGTGCTGAACGCTTCCTCCTGGGAATCACTCCAAGCAAATGGCACATCTTTCTTTGTAAGCTCATGTAGAGGCGCTGCAATGGAGCTAAAATCACGAACAAATCTGCGGTAGAAACCGGCAAGTCCAAGAAAGCTCCGAATTTGTGTGACCGTCGTCGGTGTAGGCCACTCCCGAATGGCAGCAATCTTGCTGCTATCCACCTCAATGCCCTGTGGAGTAACAACATAACCAAGAAACGAGACACGTCGTGTACAAAAGATGCATTTTTCCATGTTAGCAAATAACTGGGCAGCACACAATGCATCAAAAACAGCACTTAAATGTTCCAAATGCTCTTTCTTAGATTTGCTGTAAATAAGAATATCATCAAAATAAACAACCACAAACAATCCTATGAAGGGCCTTAGAACTTCATTCATCACTCGCATAAAAGTGCTGGGAGCATTAGTCAATCCAAACGGCATAACCAACCATTCATATAAACCAAATTTCGTTTTAAAAGCCGTTTTCCATTCATCACCCAGTTTCATTCTAATCTGGTGGTAACCACTACGCAAATCAATCTTAGTGAAAATAATGGCACCACTAAGCTCATCTAGCATATCATCAAGGTGTGGTATAGGATATCGATAACGAATAGTGATGTTATTAATAGCACGACAGTCTACACACATACGCCATGACCCATCTTTCTTGGGAACAAGTAACACAGGAACAGAGCAAGGACTAAGAGACTCACGAATGTATCCCTTGTCAAGCAACGCCTGTACCTGGCGCTGAATCTCCTTCGTCTCATCCGGATTTGTACGGTACGGTGCGCGGTTCGGAAGCTGTGCGCCGGGAATGAGGTCGATCTGGTGCTCAATGCCACGAAGTGGTGGGAGACCCGGTGGTAAGTCTTGGGGAAAGACATCAGCGTACTCCTGCAAAAGGTTAGCAACCATAGGGGGAATAGCCAAAGATGGTGCATCATCAAGTGAAATGAGGACACTAGAGCATATAAGTGCATAGCATGGCAAATGAGCACCGTGTAGATCATCAAAATCAGCACGTGTAGCAAGTAAAACAGGAGCCTTCAACTTGATTTCAGAAGGAACAGAGGGCGATGGATCAAGTTGTTTAGCAGTTATAGCAGCTCGGGCAAGATCATCTTTAACAATTTGTTCAGGTGTCATTGGATGTATAATTATTTTCTGACCCTTAAAAATGAAAGAATAATGATTCGAACGACCATGATGCAAGCTATCAGTATCATATTGCCAAGGTCGACCAAGTAACAAAGAGCATGCTTCCATGGGAATAACATCACAATCAACAAAATCAGAATAAGCACCCATGGAGAAAGGAACGCGCACGGAACGTGTGATTTTTATTTTACCACCATCATTAAGCCATTGAATGTGATATGGGTTTGGATGCTTACGAGTGGGTAACGATAACTTTTCGACCAGCATGGTACTCGCCAAATTGTTGCAACTGCCGCTGTCGATAATGATGCGAATTGACCGCTCCTGCACAACACCCTTTGTATGGAACAGAGTGTGTCGCTGATTCTTCTCGGGCAAAGCGACCTGTGTACTGAGAACACGCTGCACAACAAGACTTTCATACCTATCAGCGTCGCCCGGGTTGACATGTACCTCCGCCTTAGCTGCATGGTCAGTGGCAAGTAGTGCATGTTCAATTTCTTCAGAATCACTAGCGGAAGAGTACTCACCATCGTCACGAATGAGCAAAGTGCGCTTGTTTGGGCAGTCCCGAATCACATGGCCAAATCCTCTACAGCGATGACACTGAATATCCCGTGTACGACCTGTGGGTGGGGCAGTGCTGGCTGGTTTGGTCGTCTTCTCGCGTGGAGTAGTGGTGGAGGTGGATGGCGCAGGGGGAACTGGTGCTGAGGTGGATGTCGAGCTTCGTCCTGCAAAAGGGTTAGAATATGGCTTCGAGCGGCGTCCCTGCACTTCACGTTCAGCTTTGCAAGCATATTCAAATAAAGTAGTCATATCATAATATTCCTTATAATCAAGTATATCTTGGATTTCGCGGTTTAAACCACCACGAAAACGTGCCATAGCAGCGTCGTTGTCCTCTAATATCCCACAACGAATCATACCTTTTTGTAACTCCTGGAAATAGTCCTCAACAGATTGAGAACCTTGCTGAAAACGCTGCATTTTGTTAAGCAAATCACGAGCATAATACGAAGGCACAAATCGATGTCGCATCGCAGCTTTCAACTGATCCCAAGTGGTTGGAATGGTAGTGGGATGTTTTATTTTAAACTCACGCCACCAAATTAAAGCAAAATCAGTAAATTCACTAATAGCAGCTTTAACCTGAGAATGTGCAGCAATATCATGGCATGAAAATTTTTGTTCAACCTCTAACTCCCAATCAAGATATGCAGCAGGATCATATTTGCCATTAAAAGGTGGAATTTTAAATTTAATCTTAGAAAATAAGTCATTAGGGGGATGACGAACCACACGGCGTGCACGACCACGGCGATCTCCATCGTCCCACTCAGTGTCACCGCCGTAGTCTTGCTCCATCTTTGTGGTCAACGCATCAAGGCATGCCAGGATGGTGTCGAGTGTGGTGCGAGTCGCCGTTTGAGCAAGGTCAAGCTGGTTGAAACGCTCGGTCGTCGAAGTGACCGTTGAATCAAGCCGTTCATGCATCGTCCTAATGTCATCAGCAAGTCCATCAACTTGTCCCCTTACTTCCAGCAACTGGGCATCCACCATGTCATGTGCTCCTGCCATAGTTAGCGCAAACACCAAAACACCAAAAAAAACCAACGACAAAAACAGGGGTGTACTGCTCACAAGGCGCTCACACTAGTGCTGTTATCAAATTCTTATCCGTTCTTACCAAGCCACAGTGGTGAACTGCAACCAACAGGTGGAACCGGTGAAAGATTGGATGAGCGATTGCCTGGAGAAACAGAAACCTTCTCGTCGTAGAAATATGTGGAGTTCTGGGTAGGCTGCACTCAAGTCAATGATTAGCACGACCAAACAATAATGCAAAGTTGAATTATAGTGCAGAACACGAAACTATATAGCTGGCCACAAGTGCAAAGGACGGATGGAACTAGCAGAATGGCAGTACCGTAAATATTGTACTAGCGACGCCACTAGTAGGAATCACAAGTGATTTTGTTTTTCTTTTTTTGTATGATTTTTTTGATATTTTTCTCAGCACAAGAAGCAACAAAATAGGAGCTAGACGAAGTTTCACCTAAAACAGAGATCAGATGTGGTCTACAGAAAATCAGGAAGTTCTCTGAAAAGCGTGCGAGAACTTTGACGGATTTTTTTCTTTATTTTCCTAATTTTTTTTGACAATTTTGTCGAAACCCAAACAGACCGAAGGGAGTTTGGCCGGCCTCAGAATGGTGTCAACTAGCTCCTGTAAAAATTTCAGATTTTTTGGACACCCGAGCGAAAAGTTATGCTCGGTTTAAGGAAGGTACCTCAAGTTATGTTTTAAAACGACCGGGATGAAACAACCGTATCCTTTCTCCTTCGTTGTTTTTGTTTCTGTTTTTTTACGTAACCGAAGGAGAAAAACAAGGAAACGATGTTGACTCGGTTTGTTTTTTTTCTGTTTTTTTTCGTAACCGAAGGAGAAAAACAAGGAAACGGCCGTTGACTCGGTTTGTTTTTTCTGTTTTTTTTTACGTAACCGAAGGAGAAAAACAAGGAAACGATGTTGACTCGGTTTGTGGCGTGATCAAACGGGAGATGGTGGCGGCGCTAGGGTTTGAATGGTGGAAGAACACAATGCAACCAGCAACAAATGACGTGAAAGCACACAAATTCAACAATGCAGATCATTGAAAGAAAGTGCGAGGCTCAAAAGGGTATTGGGATAAGGTCTAACCTGAATTTTTATGTGGTTTTGTGGACTGTAGGAAAAAACACTCGATAAACTCACCGATCAACCTGGAAATCTGATACCAATTGATGTAGCTGAGGTGCCCGATCTTTCGGCGAGAGGAGATAATTCCGATTTGGCGGAAGATGACCCTTGCGATCCGACTACGATGAGCAAGCCCGAGGCGCCAATGCAATCGCTGAACCAACTCTCTGTGGTTACCGACCTTGCTGATGCGAGATCGGCCTGATCACGAAGATCGTTTCCTGTGCGTAATCGAGAACGAACAAGAAAAAGATGCGAGCAATCTAATCTATTACTCGAGGGTGGAGTTCTGAATACACGAAGACAGCGCAGATTTGCGCGTGTTCGAGAGTAGCTAAAGCTAACGTAATACAAAACTCAAGAAATAAAGGAGGCGCAGCTCCTTGATAAATAGAGAGGGGGTGCAGCCCCTAGGGCGACCAACCCTAGGTCGTCCATTATGGGCCGTAGTTGGGCTGGTCATCTATTCTTCCGGGCCTTCGTTCTTTAACAGCATGATGTAGTTCAATTCTCTTGCACGGGCCCGAGTCACTGGCCCAGGTGGAAGGGGTGGCGCCTGGACTGGGGAAGATGGTGCCTGGGCTGGAGAAGGTGCTGCTGGTGTAGATGTGCTCGTGTTGGTGTTGATGTCCTCATCAGTTCCGGTGGCAAAAACTCGTGCTTTGTATGCACACCGATACCCGTTCTCGGAATTGGTGACGTGCGGCAACAAAATTGCGCGAAACCACCCCAAACATGAGTTTTGGACCTAAAGTAGTGGATTGGGCATGTTCGTTGCGAAATACGAAGAAATGGTTCCGGTGGCAAAAACTCGTGCTTTGTATGCACACCGATACCCATTTTCGGGATGGGTGACGTGCGGCAACGAAATTGCGCGAAACCAACCCAAACATGAGTTTTGGACCTAAAGTAGTGGATTGGTCATGTTCGTTGTGAAAAACGAAGAAATAGTTTCGGTGGCAAAAACTCGTGCTTTGTATGCACCCTGATACCCGTTTTCGGAATGGGTGACGTGCGACAACGAAATTGCGCGAAACCACCCCAAACATGAGTTTTGGACCTAAAGTAGTGGATTGGGCATGTTCGTTGCGAAATACGAAGAAATGGTTCCGGTGGCAAAAACTCGTGCTTTGTATGCACACCGATACCCATTTTCGGGATGGGTGACGTGCGGCAACGAAATTGCGCGAAACCAACCCAAACATGAGTTTTGGACCTAAAGTAGTGGATTGGTCATGTTCGTTGCGAAAAACGAAGAAATAGTTTCGGTGGCAAAAACTCGTGCTTTGTATGCACCCTGATACCCGTTTTCGGAATGGGTGACGTGCGGCAACGAAATTTCGCGAAACCACCCCAAACATGAGTTTTGGACCTAAAGTAGTGGATTGGGCATGTTCGTTTCGAGAAACGAAGAAATGGTTCTGTTGGTTAAAACTCGTGCTTTGCATGCACCCTGATACCCATTTTCGTAATGGGTGACGTGCGGCAAAGAAATTGCGCGAAAGCACCCCAAACATGAGTTTTGGACCTAAAGTAGTGGAATGAGCATGTTCGTTGCGAAAAACGAAGAAATAGTTCCGGTGGCAAAAACTCGTGCCTTGTATGCACTCCGTGATGAAGACATCCACACTACTGATGCATCTATACCAATACAAGTACCAATTTCTGGTCCCATTACTCGCGCTCGTGCTCGTCAACTCAACCATCAGGTGATTACACTCTTGAGTTCATGTCCATCATATTTAGACCATGGAGACCCGTGCACTCTTGTTTTGCTTAGGAATCAGGGAGAAGACCGAAAGGGAAAAGGATTTGAACATGCTGGATTCGGACTGCAGAAGAACACCAACTTGTGACGGTCACCACGGTCAGATGCGGGCTCGGATTGGAATGTTCAAGCACAACATGGAAAGCTTATCAAGTCTCCTTTCATATGGATCCGGAATTATAGTCATATCTGTTCTGAGGCCGCCGTAATCATTGTTTTCTTACCGAGACATTTCCTGCCTTTTCTGCCCATGGTGCTGCGTCACCCTATTTTGGCCCAATGGGTCGTGTATCAAGTTAGGTCCATTAGGGACGCATCCTAGGGTTGCAGCACGACCCCAATACCCTTGTGGTCGTCCTCCCATGTTTATAAACCCCCTAGCCGCCACCAAGAACAGCGGGTTTTGTTTAGATCAAGTTTAGCTCTCGCTACTTGCTTGTAAGCGCGCGTGCTGGTTCAGCCGCCCGTCTTCTTGTCTTCGGAACCCCACCATATTGGAGTTTGATTTGAAACCTACATTTAGATCTGGTAATTCAGTACTTGTTCTACTTGTTCTTGCTAGTTCTTCGATTGCTTGCAGGACGAGTGCCCTAGTGGCCAGGGTGTCACGCTCCACAAGATCGTGACAGCCATAGGAGGTGGTGTATCGGTTGCTAAGGCGCAGCGTCTTTGGAAGGCTGTAGTCGGGCCGTGAACGTCGTCTCCTCCCCCAATCGAGTTATTCCACACCCTCTCATCGAAAGATCGGGCAATCACCCAACGGGTGCACATCAGTTGGTAATCAGAGCAAGGTTTATCGGTGAGAGATTTACTTTTCTTCGCTGTTTTCTTATCTCCTATAGTCCAGAAAAAGCCAAAAAATAGTAGATTAGTTTTACCGCAATCCTATAAACCATTGAGCATTTACTAGTACTACTTAGTTAGGGCTTGTTGAGTTTTTGGTTGCATCGGTTGTGTCGAGTTGCTGGTCTTAGTTTATTCCTTTAGAGTTTTGAGTTCTACCACGTTTTGGTCACCACGAGATCCACCATCACCAAAAACATCTCTGGTTCGTTTTTGCCACCACGGATACATATCATATCCGATTTGGAAGTTTAAATACAATCTGGAAAGCTTATCTTATCTTCTTTCCAACGGATCTGACCTTATCTCAAAATTCGTTCTGAGCGCTCCGCAATCATCGTAGAGATTTCTGCACTTTCTATATTAACAAGATTTGTTAAATCTGATTTAAAGGGGCTGTTAGCAATATCTTTATTGTTTGGGTTGTCATAGTGAAAAAAAAGGGTTTAGGCCCCTGCAAAAAAAAACAGAAGAAGAAGAAAAAAAAAGAATAGAAAAGAAAAAAAAGGGAAAAGAAGAAGAAGGGGGCTGAATCTCTAAATCTGTTGTTTCTCTTTGTGTTGTGCTAGTTGTTCTTTTTCAGTGACTACCTTTGTGCCTAGGCTCACGTCTCTAGCCTGGTTTAGCCTAGGACCAGCACAGTACCACCGTTGAACGATTATTCAGCTTGCTTTTGTAACTAACGTGGTACTAGTGTATTCCTTGCTTCAGCCCACCTACAACTCTACATATTTCGACTACAGTTTGACAGGTCGTGTTGCTGCGGCACCGATACACTTATTCCACGGTTGCAGACTTGTTGGTTGCTGACCCCTCCTGTTGTGCAAGGTAAGAATTGGTAAGAGCTTGTGTGGCAGGTTGAGAGTGAGCGCCTTGCAGTAGCTACATCCTAATAGTTGTAGAGTTTTCATTCCTTCACGTTTTTTTTTTCTTGTTGCCTCTGTTCGTCTAACCATGGCAGGATTGGAGGTTGATGATGCTTCTCGTAATATGCCACACTCTCCTCGCACCAAGGGTATCATACAACACTTTGTAAGGCTGGTGAAGACGCACACGGAAGGTCTTGACAATGACATGCAGGTGACGAATGAAAAGATGGGGCAATTGGAGGCCACACAGATCGACACAAACACCAAACTTGCAAATGTGGAAATGACAGTTGCTCATATTGACAAGAGCCTTGTCGCACTCTTGAGGCGGTTTGATGAGATGCATGCTAATATCAATGGTGGGCGTGATGAGGGCGCCGAAGGTAACTGGGATGACTATGTTGCTGATACTGAACAAGATGACCAAGAAGCACCTAATCGCCGGCGACTACGTACTAACCGTAGAGGTATGGGTGGTTTTCGCCGACATGAGGTACATGGTAATGATGATGCTTTTAGTAAGGTTAAATTTAAAATACCTCCTTTTGATGGTAAATATGACCCTGATGCTTACATTACTTGGGAGATTGCGGTTGATCAAAAGTTTGCATGCCATGAATTTCCTGAGAATGCGCGGGTTAGAGCTGCTACTAGTGAGTTTACTGATTTTGCTTCTGTTTGGTGGATAGAACATGGTAAGAAGAATCCTAATAACATGCCACAAACTTGGGATGCGTTGAAACGGGTCATGCGGGCTAGATTTGTTCCTTCTTATTATGCACGTGATATGTTACACAAGTTGCAACAATTGAGACAGGGTACTAAAAGTGTAGAAGAATATTATCAGGAATTACAAATGGGTATGCTGCGTTGTAACATAGAGGAGGGTGAGGAATCTGCTATGGCTAGATTTTTGGGCGGGTTAAATAGGGAAATTCAGGACATCCTTGCTTATAAAGATTATGCTAATGTAACCCGATTGTTTCATCTTGCTTGCAAAGCTGAAAGGGAAGTGCAGGGACGACGTGCTAGTGCAAGGTCTAATGTTTCTGCAGGAAAATCTACACCATGGCAACAGCGCACGACTACGTCCATGACCGGCCGTACACCAGCACCAACTCCCTCGCCATGTCGACCAGCACCCCCGCCTTCCTCCAGCGACAAACCACGTGCATCTTCCACAAATTCAGCAACCAAATCTGCCCAGAAACCCGCAGGTAGTGCCTCTTCAGTAGCTTCCACAGGTAGAACAAGAGATGTTCTGTGTTATCGATGCAAGGGCTATGGACACGTGCAGCGTGATAGTCCTAATCAGCGTGTTTTGGTGGTAAAAGACGATGGTGGGTATTCCTCTGCTAGTGATTTGGATGAAGCTACACTTGCTTTGCTTGCGGCTGATGATGCAGGCACTAAGGAACCACCCGAAGAACAGATTGGTGCAGATGATGCAGAGCATTATGAGAGCCTCATTGTACAGCGTGTGCTTAGTGCACAAATGGAGAAGGCAGAGCAGAATCAGCGACATACATTGTTTCAAACAAAGTGTGTCATTAAGGAGCGTTCATGTCGTTTGATCATTGATGGAGGTAGCTGCAACAACTTGGCTAGCAGCAACATGGTGGAGAAGCTTGCACTTACGACCAAACCGCACCCGCATCCATATCACATTCAATGGCTTAACAATAGTGGTAAGGTCAAGGTAACCAAGCTGGTACGAATTAATTTTGCTATTGGTTCATATCGTGATGTTGTTGACTGTGATGTTGTGCCTATGGATGCTTGTAATATTCTGCTAGGTAGACCATGGCAATTTGATTCAGATTGTATGCATCATGGTAGATCAAATCAATATTCTCTCATACACCATGATAAGAAAATTATTTTGCTTCCCATGTCTCCTGAGGCTATTGTGCGTGATGATGTTGCTAAAGCTACCAAAGCTAAAACTGAGAACAACAAGAATATTAAAGCTGTTGGTAATAACAAAGATGGGATAAAATTGAAAGGACATTGCTTGCTTGCAACAAAAACTGATGTTAATGAATTATTTGCTTCCACTACTGTTGCCTACGCCTTGGTATGCAAGGATGCTTTGATTTCAATTCAAGATATGCAGCATTCTTTGCCTCCTGTTATTACTAACATTTTGCAGGAGTATTCTGATGTATTTCCAAGTGAGATACCAGAGGGGCTGCCACCTATACGAGGGATTGAGCACCAAATTGATCTTATTCCTGGTGCATCTTTGCCGAATCGTGCGCCATATAGGACAAATCCAGAGGAAACAAAAGAAATTCAGCGACAAGTGCAAGAACTACTCGACAAAGGTTACGTGCGTGAGTCTCTTAGTCCGTGTGCTGTTCCGGTTATTTTAGTGCCTAAAAAAGATGGAACATGGCGTATGTGTGTTGATTGTAGGGCTATTAATAATATCACGATACGTTATCGACACCCTATTCCACGTTTAGATGATATGCTTGATGAATTGAGTGGTGCCATTGTCTTTTCTAAAGTTGATTTGCGTAGTGGGTACCACCAGATTCGTATGAAATTGGGAGATGAATGGAAAACTGCTTTCAAAACTAAGTTCGGATTGTATGAGTGGTTAGTCATGCCTTTTGGGTTAACTAATGCACCTAGCACTTTCATGAGATTAATGAACGAGGTTTTGCGTGCCTTCATTGGAAAATTTGTGGTAGTATACTTTGATGACATATTGATCTACAGCAAATCTATAGATGAACATGTTGATCACATGCGTGCTGTTTTTAATGCTTTACGAGATGCACGTTTATTTGGTAACCTTGAGAAGTGCACATTTTGCACCGATCGAGTTTCGTTTCTTGGTTATGTTGTGACTCCACAGGGAATTGAGGTTGATCAAGCCAAGGTAGAAGCGATACATGGATGGCCTATGCCAAAGACTATCACACAGGTGCGGAGTTTCCTTGGACTTGCTGGCTTCTATCGCCGTTTTGTGAAGGACTTTAGCACCATTGCTGCACCTTTGAATGAGCTTACGAAGAAGGGAGTGCATTTTAGTTGGGGCAAAGTACAAGAGCACGCTTTCAACGTGCTGAAAGATAAGTTGACACATGCACCTCTCCTCCAACTTCCTGATTTTAATAAGACTTTTGAGCTTGAATGTGATGCTAGTGGAATTGGATTGGGTGGTGTTTTGTTACAAGAAGGCAAACCTGTTGCATATTTTAGTGAAAAATTGAGTGGGTCTGTTCTAAATTATTCTACTTATGATAAGGAATTATATGCTCTTGTGCGAACATTAGAAACATGGCAGCATTATTTGTGGCCCAAAGAGTTTGTTATTCATTCTGATCATGAATCTTTGAAACATATTCGTAGTCAAGGAAAACTGAACCGTAGACATGCTAAGTGGGTTGAATTTATAGAATCGTTTCCTTATGTTATTAAGCACAAGAAAGGAAAAGAGAATATCATTGCTGACGCTTTGTCTAGGAGATATACTTTGCTGAATCAACTTGACTACAAAATCTTTGGATTAGAGACGATTAAAGACCAATATGTTCATGATGCTGATTTTAAAGATGTGTTGCTGCATTGTAAAGATGGGAAAGGATGGAACAAATATATCGTTAGTGATGGGTTTGTGTTTAGAGCTAACAAGCTATGCATTCCAGCTAGCTCCGTTCGTTTGTTGTTGTTACAGGAAGCACATGGAGGTGGCTTAATGGGACATTTTGGAGCAAAGAAAACGGAGGACATACTTGCTGGTCATTTCTTTTGGCCCAAGATGAGAAGAGATGTGGTGAGATTGGTTGCTCGTTGCACGACATGTCAAAAGGCGAAGTCACGGTTAAATCCACACGGTTTGTATTTGCCTCTACCCGTTCCTAGTGCTCCTTGGGAAGATATTTCTATGGATTTTGTGCTGGGATTGCCTAGGACTAGGAAGGGACGTGATAGTGTGTTTGTGGTTGTTGATAGATTTTCTAAGATGGCACATTTCATACCATGTCATAAAACTGACGATGCTACTCATATTGCTGATTTGTTCTTTCGTGAAATTGTTCGCTTGCATGGTGTGCCCAACACAATCGTTTCTGATCGTGATGCTAAATTTCTTAGTCATTTTTGGAGGACTTTGTGGGCAAAATTGGGGACTAAGCTTTTATTTTCTACTACATGTCATCCTCAAACTGATGGTCAAACTGAAGTTGTGAATAGAACTTTGTCTACTATGTTAAGGGCAGTTCTAAAAAAGAATATTAAGATGTGGGAGGACTGTTTGCCTCATGTTGAATTTGCTTATAATCGATCATTGCATTCTACTACAAAGATGTGCCCATTTCAGATTGTATATGGTTTGTTGCCTCGTGCTCCTATTGATTTAATGCCTTTGCCATCTTCTGAAAAACTAAATTTTGATGCTACTAGGCGTGCTGAATTGATGTTAAAACTGCATGAAACTACTAAAGAAAACATAGAGCGTATGAATGCTAGATATAAGTTTGCTAGTGATAAAGGTAGAAAGGAAATAAATTTTGAACCTGGAGATTTAGTTTGGTTGCATTTGAGAAAGGAAAGGTTTCCTGAATTACGAAAATCTAAATTGTTGCCTCGAGCCGATGGACCGTTTAAAGTGCTAGAGAAAATTAACGACAATGCATATAGGCTAGATCTGCCTACAGACTTTGGGGTTAGCCCCACATTTAACATTGCAGATTTAAAGCCCTACTTGGGAGAGGAAGTTGAGCTTGAGTCGAGGACGACTCAAATGCAAGAAGGGGAGAATGATGAAGACATCCACACTACTGATGCATCTATACCAATACAAGTACCAATTTCTGGTCCCATTACTCGCGCTCGTGCTCGTCAACTCAACCATCAGGTGATTACACTCTTGAGTTCATGTCCATCATATTTAGACCATGGAGACCCGTGCACTCTTGTTTTGCTTAGGAATCAGGGAGAAGACCGAAAGGGAAAAGGATTTGAACATGCTGGATTCGGACTGCAGAAGAACACCAACTTGTGACGGTCACCACGGTCAGATGCGGGCTCGGATTGGAATGTTCAAGCACAACATGGAAAGCTTATCAAGTCTACTTTCATATGGATCCGGAATTATAGTCATATCTGTTCTGAGGCCGCCGTAATCATTGTTTTCTTACCGAGACATTTCCTGCCTTTTCTGCCCATGGTGCTGCGTCACCCTATTTTGGCCCAATGGGTCGTGTATCAAGTTAGGTCCATTAGGGACGCATCCTAGGGTTGCAGCACGACCCCAATACCCTTGTGGTCGTCCTCCCATGTTTATAAACCCCCTAGCCGCCACCAAGAACAGCGGGTTTTGTTTAGATCAAGTTTAGCTCTCGCTACTTGCTTGTAAGCGCGCGTGCTGGTTCAGCCGCCCGTCTTCTTGTCTTCGGAACCCCACCATATTGGAGTTTGATTTGAAACCTACATTTAGATCTGGTAATTCAGTACTTGTTCTACTTGTTCTTGCTAGTTCTTCGATTGCTTGCAGGACGAGTGCCCTAGTGGCCAGGGTGTCACGCTCCACAAGATCGTGACAGCCATAGGAGGTGGTGTATCGGTTGCTAAGGCGCAGCGTCTTTGGAAGGCTGTAGTCGGGCCGTGAACGTCGTCTCCTCCCCCAATCGAGTTATTCCACACCCTCTCATCGAAAGATCGGGCAATCACCCAACGGGTGCACATCACTCCGATACCCGTTTTCGGAATGGGTGACGTGCGGCATCGAAATTGCGCGAAACCACCCCAAACATGAGTTTTGGACCTAAAGCAGTGGATTGGGCATGTTCGTTGCGAAAAAATAAGAAATGGTTCGGGTGGCAAAAATTGAGTTTTTTTGCACCCGATACCCGTTTCCGGAATGGGTGACGTGCGGCAACGGAATTGCATAAAACCACCCCAAATATGAGTTTTGGACCGAAAGTAGTGGATTGGGCATGTTCGTTGTGAAAAACGAAGAAATGGTTCCGGTGGCAAAAACTCGTGCTTTGTATGCACCCGATACCCATTTTCGCAATGGGTGACGTGCGACAACGAAATTGCGTGAAAGCACCCCAAACATGAGTTTTGGACCTAAAGTAGTGGATTGGGCATGTTCGTTGTGAAAAACGAAGAAATGGTTCCGGTGGCAAAAACTGAATTTCTATGCACCCGATACATGTTTTCGGAATGGGTGACGTGCGGCAACGAATTTGCGCGAAACCAACCCAAACATGAGTTTTGGACCTAAAGTAGTGGATTGGGCATGTTCGTTGCGAAAAACAAAGAAATGGTTTCGGTGCCAAAAACTCGTGCTTTGTATGCACACCGATACCCGTTCTCGGAATTGGTGACGTGCTGCAACAAAATTGCGCGAAACCACCCCAAACATGAGTTTTGGACATAAAGTAGTGGATTGGGCATGCTCGTTGCGAAAAACAAAGAAATAGATCCGGTGGCAAAAACTCGTGCTTTGTATGCACACCGATACCCATTTTCGGAATGGGTGATGTGCGGCAACGAAATTGCGCGAAACCTACCCAAACATGAGTTTTGGACCTAAAGTAGTGGATTGGTCATGTTCGTTGCGAAAAACGAAGAAATAGTTTCGGTGGCAAAAACTCGTGCTTTGTATGCACCCTGATACCCATTTTCGGAATGGGTGACGTGCGGCAACGAAATTGCGTGAAAGCACCCCAAACATGAGTTTTGGACCTAAAGTAGTGGATTGGGCATGTTCGTTGTGAAAAACGAAGAAATGGTTCAGGTAGTAAAAACTCGTGCTTTGTATGCACCCCGATACACGTTTTCGGAATGGGTGATGTGCGGCAACGAAATTGCGCGAAACCACCCCAAACATGAGTTTTGGACCTAAAGTAATGGATTGGGCATGTTCGTTGCGAAAAACGAAGAAATGGTTCCGGTGGCAAAAACTGAGTTTCTATGCACCCTATACCTGTTTTCGGAATCGGTGACGTGCGGCAACGAAATTGCGCGAAACCAACCCAATCATGAGTTTTGGACCTAAAGTAGTGGATTGGGCATGTTCGTTGCAAAAAACGAACAAATGGTTCCGGTGGCAAAAACTTGTGCTTTGTATGCACCCTAATACCCGTTTTCGGAATGGGTGACGTGCGGCAACGGAATTGCGCGAAACCACCCAAACATGAGTTTTGGACCTAAAGTAGTGGATTGGGCATGTTCGTGGCGAAAAACGAAGAAATGGTAATGGTGGCAAAACTCGTGCTTTGTATGCACCCCGATACCCGTTTTCGGAATGGGTGACGTGCGGCAACGAAATTGCTGGAAAGCACCCCAAACATGAGTTTTGAACCTAAAGTAGTGGATTGGGCAAGTTCGTTGTGAAAAACGAAGAAATGGTTCCGGTGGCAAAAACTCGTGCTTTGTATGCACCCGATACCCATTTTCGCAATGGGTGACGTGCGGCAACGAAATTGCGTGAAAGCACCCCAAACATGAGTTTTGGACCTAAAGTAGTGGATTGGGCATGTTCGTGAGAAAAACGAAGAAATGGTTCAGGTAGTAAAAACTCGTGCTTTGTATGCACCCCGATACCCGTTTTTGGAATGAGTGACGTGCGGTAACGAAATTGCGCGAAACCACCCCAAACATGAGTTTTGGAACTAAAGTAGTGGATTGGGCATGTTCGTTGCGAAAAACGAAGAAATGGTTCCGGTGGCAAAAACTGAGTTTCTATGCACCCAATACCTGTTTTCGGAATGGGTGACGTGCGGCAACAAAATTGCGCGAAACCAACCCAAACATGAGTTTTGGACCTAAAGTAGTGGATTGGGCATGTTCGTTGCGAAATACGATGAAATGGTTCTGGTGGCAAAAACTCGTGCTTTGTATGCACACCGATACCCATTTTCGGGATGGGTGACGTGCCGCAACGAAATTGCGCGAAACCAACCCAAACATGAGTTTTGGACCTAAAGTAGTGGATTGGTCATGTTCGTTTCGAAAAACGAAGAAATAGTTTTGGTGGCAAAAACTCGTGCTTTGTATGCACCATGATACCCGTTTTCGGAATGGGTGACGTGCGGCAACGAAATTGCACGAAACCACCCAAACATGAGTTTTGGACCTAAAGTAGTGGATTGGGCTTGTTCGTGGCAAAAAACGAAGAAATGGTTCTGGTGGCAAAAACTCGTGCTTTGTATGCACCCCGATACCCGTTTTCGGAATGGGTGACGTGCGGCAACGAAATTGCTGGAAAGCACCCCAAACATGAGTTTTGAACCTAAAGTAGTGGATTGGGCAAGTTCGTTGCGAAAAACGAAGAAATGGTTCCGGTGGCAAAAACTCGTGCTTTGTATGCACCTCGATACCCATTTTCGCAATGGGTGACGTGCGGCAACGAAATTGCGTGAAAGCACCCCAAACATGAGTTTTGGACCTAAAGTAGTGGATTGGGCATGTTCGTTGCGAAAAACGAAGAAATGGTTCAGGTAGTAAAAACCCGTGCTTTGTATGCACCCCGATACCCGTTTTCGGAATGAGTGACGTGCGGTAACGAAATTGCGCGAAACCACCCCAAACATGAGTTTTGGACCTAAAGTAGTGGATTGGGCATGTTCGTTGCGAAAAACGAAGAAATGGTTCAGGTAGTAAAAACTCGTGCTTTGTATGCACCCCGATACCCGTTTTTGGAATGAGTGACTTTCGGTAACGAAATTGCGCGAAACCACCCCAAACATGAGTTTTGGACCTAAAGTAGTGGATTGGGCATGTTCGTTGCGAAAAACGAAGAAATGGTTCCGGTGGCAAAAACTGAGTTTCTATGCACCCGATACCTGTTTTCGGAATGGGTGACGTGCGGCAACGAAATTGCGCGAAACCAACCCAAACATGAGTTTTGGACCTAAAGTAGTGGATTGGGCATGTTCGTTGCGAAATACGATGAAATGGTTCTGGTGGCAAAAACTCGTGCTTTGTATGCACACCGATACCCATTTTCGGGATGGGTGACGTGCCGCAACGAAATTGCGCGAAACCAACCCAAACATGAGTTTTGGACCTAAAGTAGTGGATTGGTCATGTTCGTTTCGAAAAACGAAGAAATAGTTTTGGTGGCAAAAACTCGTGCTTTGTATGCACCATGATACCCGTTTTCGGAATGGGTGACGTGCGGCAACGAAATTGCACGAAACCACCCAAACATGAGTTTTGGACCTAAAGTAGTGGATTGGGCTTGTTCGTGGCAAAAAACGAAGAAATGGTTCTGGTGGCAAAAACTCGTGCTTTGTATGCACCCTGATACCCGTTTTCGGAATGGGTGACGTGCGGCAACGAAATTGCTGGAAAGCACCCCAAACATGAGTTTTGAACCTAAAGTAGTGGATTGGGCAAGTTCGTTGCGAAAAACGAAGAAATGGTTCCGGTGGCAAAAACTCGTGCTTTGTATGCACCCCGATACCCATTTTCGCAATGGGTGACGTGCGGCAACGAAATTGCGTGAAAGCACCCCAAACATGAGTTTTGGACCTAAAGTAGTGGATTGGGCATGTTCGTTGCGAAAAACGAAGAAATGGTTCAGGTAGTAAAAACTCGTGCTTTGTATGCACCCCGATACCCGTTTTCGGAATGAGTGACGTGCGGTAACGAAATTGCGCGAAACCACCCCAAACATGAGTTTTGGACCTAAAGTAGTGGATTGGGCATGTTCGTTAAGAAAAACGAAGAAATGGTTCCGGTGGCAAAAACTGAGTTTCTATGCACCCGATACCTGTTTTCGGAATGGGTGACGTGCGGCAACGAAATTGCGCGAAACCAACCCAAACATGAGTTTTGGACCTAAAGTAGTGGATTGGTCATGTTCGATGCGAAAAACGAAGAAATAGTTTCGGCGGCAAAAACTCGTGCTTCGTATGCACCCTGATACCCATTTTCGGAATGGGTGATGTGCGGCAACGAAATTGCGTGAAAGCACCCCAGACATGAGTTTTGGACCTAAAGTAGTGGATTGGGCATGTTCGTTGCGAAAAACGAAGAAATGGTTCAGGTAGTAAAAACTCGTGCTTTGTATGCACCCCGATACCCGTTTTCGGAATGGGTGACGTGCGGCAACGAAATTGCGCGAAACCACCCCAAACATGAGTTTTGGACCTAAAGTAATGGATTGGGCATGTTCGTTGCGAAAACGAAGAAATGGTTCCAGTGGCAAAAACTAAGTTTCTATGCACCCGATACCTGTTTTCGGAATGGGTGACGTGCGGCAACGAAATTGCGCGAAACCAACCCAAACATGAGTTTTGGACATAAATTAGTGGATTGGGCATGTTCGTTGCAAAAAACGAAGAAATGGTTCCGGTGGCAAAAACTTGTGGTTTGTATGCACCCTAATACCCGTTTTCGGAATGTGTGACGTGCGGCAACAAAATTGCGCGAAACCACCCCAAACATGAGTTTTGGAACTAAAGTAGTGGATTGGGCATGTTCATTGCGAGAAACAAAGAAATGGTGGTTAAAACTCGTGCTTTCTGTGCACCCTGATACCCGTTTTCGGAATGGGTGACGTGCGGCAACGAAATTGCGCGAAACCACCCAAACATGAGTTTTGGACCTAAACTAGTGGATTGGGCATGTTCGTGGCGAAAAACGAAGAAATGGTTCTGGTGGCAAAAACTTGTGCTTTGTATGCACCCCGATACCCGTTTTCGGAATGGGTGACGTGCGGCAACGAAATTGCTGGAAAGCACCCCAAACATGAGTTTTGGACCTAAAGTAGTGGATTGGGCATGTTCGTTGCGAAAAACGAAGAAATGGTTCAGGTAGTAAAAACTCGTGCTTTGTATGCACCCCGATACCCGTTTTTGGAATGAGTGACTTTCGGTAACGAAATTGCACGAAACCACCCCAAACATGAGTTTTGGACCTAAAGTAGTGGATTGGGCATGTTCGTTGCGAAAAACGAAGAAATGGTTCCGGTGGCAAAAACTGAGTTTCTATGCACCCGATACCTGTTTTCGGAATGGGTGACGTGCGGCAACGAAATTGCGCAAAACCAACCCAAACATGAGTTTTGGACCTAAAGTAGTGGATTGGGCATGTTCGTTGTGAAAAACAAAGAAATGGTTCCGGTGGCAAAAACTCGTGTTTTGTATGCACACCGATACCCATTCTCGGAATTGGTGACGTGCGGCAACAAAATTGCGCGAAACCACCCCAAACATGAGTTTTGGACCTAAAGTAGTGGATTGGGCATGTTCGTTGCGAAATACGAAGAAATGGTTCTGGTGGCAAAAACTCGTGCTTTGTATGCACACCGATACCCATTTTCGGGATGGGTGACGTGCTGCAACAAAATTGCGCGAAACCAACCCAAACATGAGTTTTGGACCTAAAGTAGTGGATTGGGCATGTTCGTTGCGAAATACGATGAAATGGTTCTGGTGGCAAAAACTCGTGCTTTGTATGCACACCGATACCCATTTTCGGGATGGGTGACGTGCCGCAACGAAATTGCGCGAAACCAACCCAAACATGAGTTTTGGACCTAAAGTAGTGGATTGGTCATGTTCGTTTCGAAAAACGAAGAAATAGTTTTGGTGGCAAAAACTCGTGCTTTGTATGCACCATGATACCCGTTTTCGGAATGGGTGACGTGCGGCAACGAAATTGCACGAAACCACCCAAACATGAGTTTTGGACCTAAAGTAGTGGATTGGGCTTGTTCGTGGCAAAAAACGAAGAAATGGTTCTGGTGGCAAAAACTCGTGCTTTGTATGCACCCCGATACCCGTTTTCGGAATGGGTGACGTGTGGCAACGAAATTGCTGGAAAGCACCCCAAACATGAGTTTTGAACCTAAAGTAGTGGATTGGGCAAGTTCGTTGCGAAAAACGAAGAAATGGTTCCGGTGGCAAAAACTCGTGCTTTGTATGCACCCCGATACCCATTTTCGCAATGGGTGACGTGCGGCAACGAAATTGCGTGAAAGCACCCCAAACATGAGTTTTGGACCTAAAGTAGTGGATTGGGCATGTTCGTTGCGAAAAACGAAGAAATGGTTCAGGTAGTAAAAACCCGTGCTTTGTATGCACCCCGATACCCGTTTTCGGAATGAGTGACGTGCGGTAACGAAATTGCGCGAAACCACCCCAAACATGAGTTTTGGACCTAAAGTAGTGGATTGGGCATGTTCGTTAAGAAAAACGAAGAAATGGTTCCGGTGGCAAAAACTGAGTTTCTATGCACCCGATACCTGTTTTCGGAATGGGTGACGTGCGGCAACGAAATTGCGCGAAACCAACCCAAACATGAGTTTTGGACCTAAAGTAGTGGATTGGTCATGTTCGATGCGAAAAACGAAGAAATAGTTTCGGCGGCAAAAACTCGTGCTTCGTATGCACCCTGATACCCATTTTCGGAATGGGTGATGTGCGGCAACGAAATTGCGTGAAAGCACCCCAGACATGAGTTTTGGACCTAAAGTAGTGGATTGGGCATGTTCGTTGCGAAAAACGAAGAAATGGTTCAGGTAGTAAAAACTCGTGCTTTGTATGCACCCCGATACCCGTTTTCGGAATGGGTGACGTGCGGCAACGAAATTGCGCGAAACCACCCCAAACATGAGTTTTGGACCTAAAGTAATGGATTGGGCATGTTCGTTGCGAAAACGAAGAAATGGTTCCAGTGGCAAAAACTAAGTTTCTATGCACCCGATACCTGTTTTCGGAATGGGTGACGTGCGGCAACGAAATTGCGCGAAACCAACCCAAACATGAGTTTTGGACATAAATTAGTGGATTGGGCATGTTCGTTGCAAAAAACGAAGAAATGGTTCCGGTGGCAAAAACTTGTGGTTTGTATGCACCCTAATACACGTTTTTGGAATGTGTGACGCGCGGCAACGAAATTGCGCGAAACCACCCCAAACATGAGTTTTGGACCTAAAGTAGTGGATTGGGCATGTTCATTGCGAGAAACAAAGAAATGGTTCCGGTGGTTAAAACTCGTGCTTTCTGTGCACCCTGATACCCGTTTTCGGAATGGGTGACGTGCGGCAACGAAATTGCGCGAAACCACCCAAACATGAGTTTTGGACCTAAACTAGTGGATTGGGCATGTTCGTGGCGAAAAACGAAGAAATGGTTCTGGTGGCAAAAACTTGTGCTTTGTATGCACCCCGATACCCGTTTTCGGAATGGGTGACGTGCGGCAACGAAATTGCTGGAAAGCACCCCAAACATGAGTTTTGAACCTAAAGTAGTGGATTGGGCAAGTTCGTTGTGAAAAACGAAGAAATGGTTCCGGTGGCAAAAACTCGTGCTTTGTATGCACTCCGAAACCCATTTTCGCAATGGGTGACGTGCGGCAACGAATTTGCGTGAAAGCACCCCAAACATGAGTTTTGGACCTAAAGTAGTGGATTGGGCATGTTCGTTGCGAAAAACGAAGAAATGGTTCAGGTAGTAAAAACTCGTGCTTTGTATGCACCCCGATACCCGTTTTTGGAATGAGTGACGTGCAGGTAACGAAATTGCGCGAAACCACCCCAAACATGAGTTTTGGACCTAAAGTAGTGGATTGGGCATGTTCGTTGCGAAAAACGAAGAAATGGTTCCGGTGGCAAAAACTGAGTTTCTATGCACCCGATACCTGTTTTCGGAATGGGTGACGTGCGGCAACGAAATTGCGCAAAACCAACCCAAACATGAGTTTTGGACCTAAAGTAGTGGATTGGGCATGTTCGTTGTGAAAAACAAAGAAATGGTTCCGGTGGCAAAAACTCGTGTTTTGTATGCACACCGATACCCATTCTCGGAATTGGTGACGTGCGGCAACAAATTGCGCGAAACCACCCCAAACATGAGTTTTGGACCTAAAGTAGTGGATTGGGCATGTTCGTTGCGAAATACGAAGAAATGGTTCCGGTGGCAAATACTCGTGCTTTGTATGCACACCGATACCCATTTTCGGGATGGGTGACGTGCTGCAACGAAATTGCGCGAAACCAACCCAAACATGAGTTTTGGACCTAAAGTAGTGGATTGGTCATGCTCTTTGCGAAAAACGAAGAAATAATTTTAGTGGCAAAAACTCGTGCTTTGTATGCACCATGATACTCGTTTTCGGAATGGGTGACGTGCGGCAACGAAATTGCGCGAAACCACCCAAACATGAGTTTTGGACCTAAAGTAGTGGATTGGGCATGTTCGTGGCGAAAAACGAAGAAATGGTTCTAGTGGCAAAAACTCGTGCTTTGTATGCACCCCGATACCCGTTTTTGGAATGGGTGACGTGCGGCAACGAAATTGCTGGAAAGCACCCCCAAACATGAGTTTTGAACCTAAAGTAGTGGATTAGGCAAGTTCGTTGCCAAAAACGAAGAAATGGTTCCGGTGGCAAAACCTCATGCTTTGTATGCATCCCGATACCCATTTTTGCAATGGATGACGTGCGGCAACGAAATTGCGTGAAAGCACCCCAAACATGAGTTTTGGACCTAAAGTAGTGGATTGGGCATGTTCGTTGCGAAAAACGAAGAAATGGTTCAGGTAGTAAAAACTCGTGCTTTGTATGCACCCCGATACCCGTTTTTGGAATGAGTGACGTGCGGTAACGAAATTGCGCGAAACCACCCCAAACATGAGTTTTGGACCTAAAGTAGTGGATTGGGCATGTTCGTTGTGAAAAACGAAGAAATGGTTCCGGTGGCAAAAACTGAGTTTCTATGCACCCGATACCTGTTTTCGGAATGGGTGACGTGCGACAACGAAATTGTGCGAAACCAACCCAAACATGAGTTTTGGACCTAAAGTAGTGGATTGGGCATGTTCGTTGCGACAAACAAAGAAATGGTTCTGGTGCCAAAAACTCGTGCTTTGTATGCACACCGATACCCGTTCTCGGAATTGGTGACGTGCGGCAACAAAGTTGCGCGAAACCACCCCAAACATGAGTTTTGGACCTAAAGTAGTGGATTGGGCATGTTCGTTGCGAAATACGAAGAAATGGTTCCGGTGGCAAAAACTCGTGCTTTGTATGCACACCGATACCCATTTTCAGGATGGGTGACGTGCGGCAATGAATTGCGCGAAACCAACCCAAACATGAGTTTTGGACCTAAAGTAGTGGATTGGTCATGTTCGTTGCGAAAAACGAAGAAATAGTTTCGGTGGCAAATGATGAGGACATCAACACCAACACGAGCACATCTACACCAGCAGCACCTTCTCCAGCCCAGGCACCATCTTCCCCAGTCCAGGCGCCACCCCTTCTACCTGGGCCAGTGACTCAGGCCCGTGCAAGAGAATTGAACTACATCATGCTGTTGAAGAACAAAGGCCCGGAAGAATAGACGACCAGCCCAACTGCGGCCCATAATGGACGACCTAGGGTTGGCCGCCCCTAGGGGCTGGGCCCCCTCTCTATTTATCCAGGAGCTGCGCCTCCTTTATTTCTTGAGTTTTGTTTTACGTTTGCTTTAGCTACTCTCGAACACGCGCAAATCTGCGCTGTCTTCGTGTATTCAGAACTCCACCCTCGAGTAATAGATTAGATTGCTCGCATCTTTTTCTTGTTCGTTCTTCGATTGCGCACAGGAAACGATCTTCGTGATCAGGTCGATCTCGCATCAGCAAGGTCGGTAACCACAGGGAGTTGGTTCAGCGATTGCATTGGCGCCTCGGGCTTGCTCGTCGTAGTCGGATCGCAAGGGTCATCTTCCGCCAAATCGGAATTATCTCTACTCGCCGAAAGATCGGGCACCTCAGCTACATCAATTGGTATCAGATTTCCAGGTTGATCGGTGAGTTTATTGAGTGTTTTTTTTTCCTACAGTCCACAAAACCACATAAAAATTCAGGTTAGACCTTATCCCAGCACCCTTTTGAGCCTCGCACTTTCTTTCAATAATCTGTATTGTTGAATTTGTGTGCTTTCGCGTCATTTGTTGCTGGTTGCATTGTGTTCTTCTACCATTCAAACCCTAGCGCCACCACCATCTCCCCTTTGATCACGCCACAAACCGAGTCAACATTGTTTCCTTGTTTTTCTCCTTCGGTTACGTCAAAAAAAACAGAAAAAACAAACCGAGCCAACGGCCGTTTCCTTGTTTTTCTCCTTCGGTTACAAAAAAAACAGAAAAAAAAACAAACCGAGTCAACATCGTTTCCTTGTTTTTCTCCTTCGGTTACGTCAAAAAAAAACAGAAACAAAAAACAACGAAGGAGAAAGGATATGGTTGTTTCATCCCGGTCGTTTAAAAACATAACTTGAGGTACCTTCCTTAAACCGGGCATAACTTTTCGCTCGGGTGTCCAAAAAATCTAAAACTTTTACAGGAGCTAGTTGACACCATTCTGAGGCCGGCCAAACTACCTTCGGTCTGTTTGGGTTTCGACAAAATTGTCAAAAAAATTTAGGAAAATAAAGAAAAAAATCCGTCAAAGTTCTCGCACGCTTTTCAGAGAACTTCCTGATTTTCTGTAGACCACATCTGATCTCTGTTTTAGGTGAAACTTCGTCTAGCTCCTATTTTGTTGCTTCTTGTGCTGAGAAAAATATCAAAAAAATCATACAAAAAAATAAAAACAAAATCACTTGTGATTCCTACTAGTGGCCTCGCTAGTACAATATTTACGGTACTGCCATTCTGCTAGTTCCATCCGTCCTTTGCACTTGTGGCCAGCAATATAGTTTCGTGTTCTGCACTATAATTTAACTTTGCATTATTGTTTGATTGTGCTAATCATTGACTTGAGTGCAGCCTACCCAGAACTCCACATATTTCTACGACGAGCAGACTTCTGTTTCTCCAAGCAATCGCTCATCCAATCTTTCACCGGTTCCACCTGTTGGTTGCAGTTCACCACTGTGGCTTGGTAAGAACGGATAAGAATTTGATAACAGCACTAGTGTGAGCGCCTTGTGAGCAGTACACCCCTGTTTTTTTTGTCGTTGTTTTTTTTCTTCTTCTTTTGGTGTTTTGGTGTTTGCGCTAACTATGGCAGGAGCACACGACACGGTGGATGCCCAGTTGCTGGAAGTAAGGGGACAAGTTGATGGACTTGCTGATGACATTAGGATGATGCATGAACGGCTTGATTCAATGCTCACTTCGACGACCGAGCGTTTCAACCAGCTTGACCTTGCTCAAACGGCGACTCGCACCACACTCGACACCATCCTGGCACGCCTTGATGCGTTGACCACAAATATGGAGCAGGACTACGGCGGTGACACTGAGTGGGAAGATGGAGATCGTCGTGGTCTTGCACGCCGTGTGGTTCGTCATCCCCCTAATGACTTATTTTCTAAGATTAAATTTAAAATTCCACCTTTTAATGGCAAATATGATCCTGCTGCATATCTTGATTGGGAGTTAGAGGTTGAACAAAAATTTTCATGCCATGATATTGCTGCACATTCTCAGGTTAAAGCTGCTATTAGTGAATTTACTGATTTTGCTTTAATTTGGTGGCGTGAGTTTAAAATAAAACATCCCACTACCATTCCAACCACTTGGGATCAGTTGAAAGCTGCGATGCGACATCGATTTGTGCCTTCGTATTATGCTCGTGATTTGCTTAATAAAATGCAGCGTTTTCAGCAAGGTTCTCAATCTGTTGAGGACTATTTCCAGGAGTTACAAAAAGGTATGATTCGTTGTGGGATATTAGAGGACAACGACGCTGCTATGGCACATTTTTGTGGTGGTTTAAACCACGAAATCCAAGATATACTTGATTATAAGGAATATTATGATATGACTACTTTATTTGAATATGCTTGCAAAGCTGAACGTGAAGTGCAGGGACGCCGCTCGAAGCCATATTCTAACCCTTTTGCAGGACGAAGCTCGACATCCACCTCAGCACCAGTTCCCCCTGCGCCATCCACGTCCACCACTACTCCACGCGAGAAGACGACCAAACCAGCCAGCACTGCCCCACCCACAGGTCGTACACGGGATATTCAGTGTCATCGCTGTAGAGGATTTGGCCATGTGATTCGGGACTGCCCAAACAAGCGCACTTTGCTCATTCATGACGATGGTGAGTACTCTTCTGCTAGTGATTCTGAAGAAATTGAACATGCACTACTTGCCACTGACCATGCAGCTAAGGCGGAGGTACATGTCAACCCGGGCGACGCTGATAGGTATGAAAGTCTTGTTGTGCAGCGTGTTCTCAGTACACAAGTCTCTTTGCCCGAGAAGAATCAGCGACACACTCTGTTCCATACAAAGGGTGTTGTGCAGGAGCGGTCAATTCGCATCATTATCGACAGCGGCAGTTGCAATAATTTGGCGAGTACCATGCTGATCGAAAAGTTATCGTTACCCACTCGTAAGCATCCAAACCCATATCACATTCAATGGCTTAATGATGGTGGTAAAATAAAAATCACACGTTCCGTGTGCGTTCCTTTCTCCATGGGTGCTTATTCTGATTTTGTTGATTGTGATGTTATTCCCATGGAAGCATGCTCTTTGTTACTTGGTCGACCTTGGCAATATGATACTGATAGCTTGCATCATGGTCGTTCGAATCATTATTCTTTCATTTTTAAGGGTCAGAAAATAATTATACATCCAATGACACCTGAACAAATTGTTAAAGATGATCTTGCCCGAGCTGCTATAACTGCTAAACAACTTGATCCATCGCCCTCTGTTCCTTCTGAAATCAAGTTGAAGGCTCCTGTTTTACTTGCTACACGTGCTGATTTTGATGATCTACACGGTGCTCATTTGCCATGCTATGCACTTATATGCTCTAGTGTCCTCATTTCACTTGATGATGCACCATCTTTGGCTATTCCCCCTATGGTTGCTAACCTTTTGCAGGAATACGCTGATGTCTTTCCCAAAGACTTACCACCGGGTCTCCCACCACTTCGTGGCATTGAGCACCAGATCGACCTCATTCCCGGCGCATAGCTTCCGAACCGCGCACCGTACCGTACAAATCCGGATGAGACGAAGGAGATTCAGCGCCAGGTACAGGCGTTGCTTGACAAGGGATACATTCGTGAGTCTCTTAGCCCTTGCTCTGTTCCTGTGTTACTTGTTCCCAAGAAAGATGGGTCATGGCGTATGTGTGTAGATTGTCGTGCTATTAATAACATCACTATTCGTTATCGATATCCTATACCACGCCTTGATGATATGCTTGATGAGCTTAGTGGTGCCATTATTTTCACTAAGATTGATTTGCGTAGTGGTTACCACCAGATTAGAATGAAACTGGGTGATGAATGGAAAACAGCTTTTAAAACGAAATTTGGTTTATATGAATGGTTGGTTATGCCGTTTGGATTGACTAATGCTCCCAGCACTTTTATGCGAGTGATGAATGAAGTTCTAAGGCCCTTCATAGGATTGTTTGTGGTTGTTTATTTTGATGATATTCTTATTTACAGCAAATCTAAGAAAGAGCATTTGGAACATTTAAGTGCTGTTTTTGATGCATTGCGTGCTGCCCAGTTATTTGCTAACATGGAAAAATGCATCTTTTGTACACGACGTGTCTCGTTTCTTGGTTATGTTGTTACTCCACAGGGCATTGAGGTGGATAGCAGCAAGATTGCTGCCATTCGGGAGTGGCCTACACCGACGACAGTCACACAAATTCGGAGCTTTCTTGGACTTGCCGGTTTCTACCGCAGATTTGTTCGTGATTTTAGCTCCATTGCAGCGCCTCTACATGAGCTTACAAAGAAAGATGTGCCATTTGCTTGGAGTGATTCCCAGGAGGAAGCGTTCAGCACTTTGAAAGATAAGTTAACCCAAGCTCCCCTATTGCAATTGCCTGATTTTAATAAAGTGTTTGAGCTTGAATGCGATGCTAGCGTTATTGGGCTAGGTGCTGTTTTGTTACAAGAAGGAAAACCAGTTGCTTATTTTAGTGAAAAATTAAGCGGTGCTAGTCTGAAATATTCTACTTATGATAAGGAGCTTTACGCTTTAGTGCGCACTTTGCATACATGGCAGCACTATCTTTGGCATCGTGAGTTTATAATCCATTCTGATCATGAGGCTTTAAAACATATTCGTACCCAAACAAATCTGAACCGTCGTCATGCTAAATGGGTAGAATTCATTGAGTCCTTTCCTTACATTATTAAACATAAGAACGGGAAGGACAATGTTATTGCTGATGCTTTGTCTCGTCGCTATACCATGTTGTCACAGTTAGATTTTAAAACCTTTGGTTTGCACACTGTGAAAGATCAATATGTTGATGATGCTGATTTTAAAGATGCTTTCGGCCATTGTATTAATGGGAAACCATGGGGCAAATTTCACATACAGGATGGGTTCCTGTTTCGCGCTAACAAGTTGTGTGTTCTAGCTAGCTCGGTTCGTCTTTTGTTGTTACAGGAAGCACATGGTGGCGGTCTCATGGGGCACTTTGGCGTCTACAAGACACATGAGGTGTTGGCTGCCCACTTCTTTTGGCCTCGGATGCACGCTGATGTTGAGCGCCTTGTTGCACGCTGCACTACTTGTCAGAAAGCTAAGTCACGGTTGAACAACCATGGTTTGTATATGCCTTTGCATGTTCCTACTTCCCCTTGGATTGATATTTCGATGGATTTTGTTTTGGGATTGCCTAGAACTAAGAAGGGGAGGGATAGCATTTTTGTGGTTGTTGATCGATTCTCCAAAATGGCTCATTTCATACCTTGTCATAAGACTGATGATGCTAACAATGTTGATGAATTGTTTTTTAGAGAGATTATTCGTTTGCACGGTATTCCCAATACAATAGTCTCGGATCGTGATGCTAAGTTTCTAAGTCATTTTTGGAGATCTCTGTGGAATAAATTGGGAACTAAATTGCTGTTTAGCACCACTTATCACCCTCAGACTGATGGTCAAACTGAGGTAGTTAATCGAACTTTGTCTACCATGCTTAGGGCTGTTTTAGACAAAAATTTGAAACGTTGGGAGGATTGCTTGCCTCATGTTGAGTTTGCTTATAATCATGCAACCCATTCTTCTACAAAGATGTGCCCTTTTCAAATTGTTTATGGTTACATTCCTAGGGCGCCTATTGCTTTGTTTTCGCTTGATGCTGCGGACGCCCCACACATAGATGCTCTTGCACATGTTGAACAAATGATTAATCTCCATGAACAAACTCAACAAAACATTGCTGCTGCTAATGCTAAATATCAGATTACTGGTAGTAAAGGCCGAAAACTAGTTACTTTTGAACCTGGTGATATGGTTTGGTTCCATTTGAGAAAGGATCGTTTTCCTACTTTGCTCCGTTCTAAATTGATGCCTCGTGCTGCTGGTCCTTTTAAGATACTAACCAAGATTAATGATAATGCTTATACCCTTGACCTGCCTGCGGAGTTTGGTGTTTCCACTAGTTTTAATGTTGCAGATTTGAAACCGTATGCGGGAGAAGACGAGGAGTTGCCGTCGAGGACGACTTCAGTTCAAGAAGGGGAGGATGATGAGGACATCAACACCAACACGAGCACATCTACACCAGCAGCACCTTCTCCAGCCCAGGCACCATCTCCCCCAGTCCAGGCGCCACCCCTTCCACCTGGGCCAGTGACTCGGGCCCGTGCAAGAGAATTGAACTACATCATGCTGTTAAAGAACGAAGGCCCGGAAGAATAGACGACCAGCCCAACTGCGGCCCATAATGGACGACCTAGGGTTGGCTGCCCCTAGGGGCTGCGCCCCCTCTCTATTTATCCAGGAGCTGCGCCTCCTTTATTTCTTGAGTTTTGTTTTACGTTAGCTTTAGCTACTCTCGAACACGCGCAAATCTGCGCTGTCTTCGTGTATTCAGAACTCCACCCTCGAGTAATAGATTAGATTGCTCGCATCTTTTTCTTGTTCGTTCTTCGATTGCGCACAGGAAACGATCTTCGTGATCAGGCCGATCTCGCATCAGCAAGGTCGGTAACCACAGGGAGTTGGTTCAGCGATTGCATTGGCGCCTCGGGCTTGCTCGTCGTAGTCGGATCGCAAGGGTCATCTTCCGCCAAATCGGAATTATCTCTACTCGCCGAAAGATCGGGCACCTCAGCAACATCAGCAAAAACTCGTGCTTTGTATGCACCCTGATACCTGTTTTCGGAATGGGTGACGTGCAGCAACGAAATTGTGCGAAACCACCCCAAACATGAGTTTTGGACCTAAAGTAGTGGATTGGGCATGTTCGTTGCGAGAAACGAAGAAATGGTTCCGTTGGTTCAAACTCATGCTTTGCATGCACCCTGATACCCGTTTTCGTAATGGGTGACGTGCGACAAAGAAATTGCGCGAAAGCACCCCAAAGATGAGTTTTGGACCTAAAGTAGTGGAATGAGCATGTTCGTTGCGAAAAACGAAGAAATGGTTCCGGTGGCAAAAACTCGTGCCTTGTATGCACTCCGATACCCGTTTTCGGAATGGGTGACGTGCGGCATCGAAATTGCGCGAAACCAACCCAAACATGAGTTTTGGACCTAAAGCAGTGGATTGGGCATGTTCGTTGCGAAAAAATAAGAAATGGTTCGGGTGGCAAAAACTGAGTTTTTTTGCACCCGATACCCGTTTTCGGAATGGGTGACGTGCGGCAACGGAATTGCATAAAACCACCCCAAACATGAGTTTTGGAACTAAAGTAGTGGATTGTGCATGTTCGTTGCGAAAAACGAAGAAATGGTTCCGGTGGCAAAAACTGAGTTTTTATGCACCCGATACTTGTTTTCGGAATGGGTGACGTGCGGCAACGAAATTGCGCGAAACCAACCCAAACATGAGTTTTGGACCTAAAGTAGTGGATTGGGCATGTTCGTTGTGAAAAACGAAGAAATGGTTCCGGTGGCAAAAACTCGTGCTTTGTATGCACCCCGATACCCATTTTCGCAATGGGTGACGTGCGGCAACGAAATTGCGTGAAAGCACCCCAAACATGAGTTTTGGACCTAAAGTAGTAGATTGGGCATGTTCGTTGCGAAAAACGAAGAAATGATTTAGGTAGTAAAAAGTCGTGCTTTGTATGCACCCGATACCCGTTTTCGGAATGAGTAACGTGCGGCAACGAAATTGCGCGAAACCACCCCAAACATGAGTTTTAGACCTAAAGTAGTGGATTGAGAATGTTCGTTGCGAAAAACGAAGAAATGGTTTCGATGGCTAAAACTGAGTTTCTATGCACCCGATACCTGTTTACGGAATGGGTGACGTGCGGCAACGAAATTGCGCGAAACCAACCCAAACATGAGTTTTGGACCTAAAGTAGTGGATTGGGCATGTTCGTTGTGAAAAACAAAGAAATGGTTCCGGTGGCAAAAACTCGTGCTTTGTATGCACACCGATACCCATTCTCGGAATTGGTGACGTGCGGCAACAAAATTGCGTGAAACCACCCCAAACGTGAGTTTTGGACCTAAAGTAGTGGATTGGGCATGTTTGTTGCAAAAAATGAAGAAATGGTTCCGGTGGCAAAAACTCGTGCCTTGTATGCACCCCCGATACCCGTTTTCGGAATGGGTGACGTGCGACAACGAAATTGCGCGAAACCAATCCAAACATGAGTTTTGGACCTAAAGTAGTGGATTGGGCATGTTCGTTGCAAAAAACGAAGAAATGGTTCCAGTGGCAAAAACTCGTGCTTTGTATGCACCGTAATACCCGTTTTCGGAATGTGTGACGTACGAAATTACGCGAAACCACCCCAAACATGAGTTTTGGACCTAAAGTAGTGGATTGGGCATGTTCGTTGCGAGAAACAAAGAAATGGTTCCGGTGGTTAAAATTCGTGCTTTGTGTCCACCCTGATACCCGTTTTCGGAATGGGTGACGTGCGGCAACGAAATTGCGCGAAACCACCCAAACATGAGTTTTGGACCTAAAGTAGTGGATTGGGCATGTTCGTGGCGAAAAACGAAGAAATGGTTCAGGTGGCAAAAACTCGTGCTTTGTATGCACCCCGATACCCGTTTTCGGAATGGGTGACGTGCGGCAACGAAATTGCGCGAAATCAACCCAAATATGTGTTTTGGACCTAAAGTAGTGGATTGGGCATGTTCGTTGCGAAAAACAAAGAAATGGTTCAGGTAGTAAAAACTCGTGCTTTGTATGCACCCCGATACCCGTTTTCGGAATGGGTGACGTGCGGCAACGAAATTGCGCGAAACCACCCCAAACAAGAATTTTGGACCTAAAGTAGTGGATTGGGCATGTTCGTTGCGAAAAACGAAGAAATGGTTCCGGTGGCAAAAACTGAGTTTCTATGCACCCGATACCTGTTTTCGGAATGGGTGACGTGCGACAACGAAATTGCGCGAAACCAACGCAAACATGAGTTTTGGACATCAAGTAGTGGATTGGGCATGTTCGTTGCGAAAAACAAAGAAATGGTTCTGGTGGCAAAAACTCGTGCTTTGTATGCACACTGATACCCGTTCTCGGAATTGGTGAAGTGCGCCAACATATTTGCGCGAAACCACCCCAAACATGAGTTTTGGACCTAAAGTAGTGGATTGGGCATGTTCGTTGCGAAAAACGAAGAAATGGTTCCGGTGGCAAAAACTCGTGCTTTGTATGCACACCGATACCCATTTTCGGAATGGGTGACGTGCGGCAACGAAATTGCGCGAAACCAACCCAAACATGAGTTTTGGACCTAAAGTAGTGGATTGGTCATGTTCGTTGCGAAAAACGAAGAAATAGTTTCGGTGGCAAAAACTCGTGCTTTGTATGCACCCTGATACCCGTTTTCGGAATGGGTGACGTGCGGCAACGAAATTGCGCGAAACCACCCAAACATGAGTTTTGGACCTAAAGTAGTGGATTGAGCATGTTCGTTGCGAGAAACGAAGAAATGGTTCCGGTGGCAAAAACTCGTGCTTTGTATCCACCCTAATACCCGTTTTCGGAATGTGTGACGTGAGGCAACGAAATTGCGCGAAACCACCCCAAACATGAGTTTTGGACCTAAAGTAGTGGATTGGGCATGTTCGTTGCGAGAAACAAAGAAATGGTTCCGATGGTTAAAACTTGTGCTTTGTGTGCACCCTGATACCCGTTTTCGGAATGGGTGACGTGCGGCAACGAAATTGCGCGAAACCACCCAAACATGAGTTTTGGACCTAAAGTAGTGGATTGGGCATGTTCGTGGCGAAAAACGAAGAAATGGTTCTGGTGGCAAAAACTCGTGCTTTGTATGCACCCCGATACCCGTTTTCGGAATGGGTGACGTGCGGCAACGAAATTACTGGAAAGCACCCCAAACATGAGTTTTGAACCTAAAGTAGTGGATTGGGCAACTGTTGGGGGCCTTCGGCTTCCGAAGGTCCTCAAAAACATGATTTGACAATGTTTTACAAGTGAAATATGTGAACAGGTATCTTCGGAATCAGGTTACGGGTATACAAGTATCTGGTCAAGACGAAGCTTGAGCGGGACGGAAGGCGATCATGACGAAGGATAAAATGATCACGAAGCTATGTGCTGAAAAGCTTCGGTATGACGGCAGAAAAGAGGAACCGACTTAAAGATGAAAAGCCAAATTAGACCTCGAAGAATTATTATAGAGTTATTGATAAATGTAAAGGGCATTAATGTAATTCTGCATGGGCTGCGTCCCGCGCCTATAAATAGATGAACAGTTCTCCCGTACTGTTCACTTTGACTTGGCATTCGCTTTTTGCGTCACGCCTGTACCTTTACTTTTCATCAATCTGAAGGTACATTTACAATTTGTTATTACGAATTTGATAATAAAAATAAGTTGAGGATAATATTTGTATTATTATTCGTATTTCATATATGTGTTCTTCTTCATCATCTATCGAACTTACGAAGGTCTTTTCCTTCGTAACCTTCATCTAGAATTCATTATACCCAAAGGGACATAATGTCTTTAAGGACGAAGGGCTTTAACATTTAACACTTTTTATGTTGCCTTGTTCTTAACCTTTAGCATTTGAGAACAAGTCCCCAACATTGGCGCCCACCTCCGGTGAACTCACGTCCATTTTTTGAGTTTTGAACACCTTCGGCAAGCATCACCTTCGTCATGCCGCCGAAGAAAGCTTCAGCCACATGGGCTGCCACTCTACAGCCGCTGGATCCCAATCAGGATGTCCTTTCTCTTAGGGAGGCCCGAAGCCAGAAGAGGAAGGCCACCAGTCCGACGCCTCCGGAGGATGTTTTGGATCAAGAAATCCAAAACTTGGAGATGCTCCAACAACAGGTTCAACGAAAGAAGGAAAAGATGGCTCGTCTAGCTGACCTACAGAGGCAGATAGATGAAGCTTCGGAAGAAGTTCGTCATCTTGCTCAAGATGACCAGAACCGAAGGCCTCCGCGCAGAGAGCTTCATCAGGAGGGCTTCTACAACGAGGACGACTGGTATGAAGATTTCCATCATGGAAATTTTGCTTTTGATGATGCTTCTCCTCTGTCAACAGAACTGTAGGCTACACCATGGCCCCAGTCTTACAAGCCCCCCAGCTCCCCATGTACGACGGTCATTCGGACCCGAAGCAATTCTTGATGAGCTATGAAGCAATCATATCTTCGTATGGTGGCAATACTGCAGTCATGACAAAGTCCTTCGTCATGGCCGTCAAGAGTGTTGTACAAACCTGGTACTCTTCTCTTCGGCCAGGAACAATCACTTCATGGCAGAAGCTAAAGGACATGTTGATAACCAGCTTCCAAGGGTTTCAGACGAAGCCGGTCACTGCTCAAGCCTTATTCCAGTGCACCCAGGACCACGAAGAATACCTTCAGGCGTATGTCCGAAGGTTCCTGCGTCTGAGGGCACAGGCACCAACAGTGCCCAATGAAATTGTCATTGAGGCCATGATTAAGGGACTTTGGCCGGGACCTTCAGCTCAATACTTTGCCAGGAAGCCTCCCCAAACTTTGGAGAAGCTGCTCCAGAAGATGGACGAGTATATTCGAGCTGACAATGACTTTCGCCAAAGAAGGGAGGAAGCATTCAGGTTCTCTGAAATGACCAGGGGCTTCGGAGGAAGATTCCATCCGAGGCACGTCAGGTCAATTCACAATTCTACTCAGACTGATGATAGAGGGAGTCAACAGCCAAGGCCACAATACTCCTCGCAAGCTTCGGGGCAGCAGCAAAGCTCTTTCCGGCCGCCAGCGCCAAGGGGCAGAGGCGCCAGGGGCTTCGGGGGAAGATTTGGGGATCAGCCAAGAAAAATTTACTGCCTATTCTGTGGTGAAGACAAGGGTCATACCACCAGGATGTGCCATGTTACCATCCAGAAGCAAAAGGAGATACCAGAAGCTGCAGCACAACAGAGTCAGCCGAAGCAGGTCATGCATACTGCTTCGTACCATTCGCCTCACATTCCAGAATATGTAGGCAATCACCCTGCAGCTTCTGTTGTTTCGGCAAGCCAACCCCAAGCATCTTGGCAACAGCCTCCACCGCCACCACCAACACAACGAGGTCAGCAGCCAGAAGGGAGTAAGCATACTCACCTTCAGCGGGACTTTAGAGAGGAGTCCAAAGCTCGCACAGTCAACAGCACTGTGCCAGAGTCGAAGCACATTTACTGACAAATATCCTACCTCGACAGCAGCTTTTCGCATTTTCGCATTCAGTATTACTTTCTTTTTAGTAAGGAACAATTATGGGAAGTTTACGTGTCTTTTATCGTTTTTCAATCTCTCGTAACAGTTTCGCTTTTTACCATAATAAAAATATATCTTCTCCATAGGCTTGAGTTGCCGAAGCATAAGAAATTATGGTGGCACGGAGGACCTTCGAATTATCAAAAATTTGTTCTAAGGAACAAAGTGCAATTTCTTCAAAACAATAAAAAGTCGTTCCTAAGGGAGCGCAGTGTAAGTTTTCTGCTCAAAAGTCGTTCCGAAGGGAATGCAGAGCTTACAGCGAAAAATAAACGCTGATTCCGCTGAAAGTAAAAGGCGAAGAAGCTCCTAAGGGAGGCTTACAGCGAAAAATAAACGCTGATTCCGCTGAAAGTAAAAGGCGAAGAAGCTCCTAAGGGAGGCTTACAGCGAAAAATAAACGCTGATTCCGCTGAAGTAAAAGGCGAAGAAGCTCCTAAGGGAGGCTTACAGTGAAAAATATATGTCGACCTTCGGCAAATATCATTTTTTGCATAACATCACATCATTACATCATTTGCATAGCATAACATCATACATCATAGTGCATCAACAACGCAAGAAGGGGGGTCTCAAAATTGTTATTCGAAGATCGTTTTGAAGAAATAGTGACACGGCACAAACAATAGCCATTGGAGAGTTATATCTTCGTCAAAACTCTAAAATGGAAAGATCTATTGATTATTGATTTTACGAGGATTGGTTACTGATTTTATGAGAACACGGATATTATTTACGAAGCATGAAAAGAAGGGAAGGTGTTTTTTCGTCAAAGACTCAAAAACGGTATGTATCAAATGTTTCATGCATCGTAAAGAATAGAATTATAAATAGCTAATATATTACATCCAAAGTTACACAATATTACACATGATTCTCAACAAGCATTACAATCTAAATGTTTTTACAGCAGCATCTAATCTTCCCTTAAGACTACTTCTGCAGCTTCGTTTAGAAGCTGATCAACAACTTTATCCATTATGGCTTCGGCCATTTGTCTAATTTCGTCATCCCTCTTCGTGTGGGGGCCCGGAGATAGCTCAGTAGGTTCTGAGGGAAGAGAAGATAAGGATATATTACTATTACAAACCATGAACAAGTTCGAAATAAAAAGTTTACAACGAAGAGTCAAAAACCACTAATTAATACCTATTTGCCCTTCGGGCTCTGCGCTTTTCTCAGCAGCCTCTGCTACCTTTCTAGCATCATGAATGCCTTTTTCGCTTTTCTGAATAATTTCGTGGGCCATTTCCCGGCCGCCATTGTCCCAGATGTCGGTGAAAAATTTTCCACCAAACCGGCTTGCTTCGGCCGAGGGGTCTTTTATATCTTCGGAGGATAAGGCAGTTTCGGATTGTGCTAAAGATTTCACATGCTCGCAGCCTTTCCTCTCCAAAATAGTAGCAATCCCCCTGACACCCGAAAAAGCATAAATGTCTCCGCGGCTATTTAAAATTTCCTCAAAGGCCTCAGCTTCG
This sequence comes from Zea luxurians, assembly GCA_029449295.1. Lineage (NCBI taxonomy): Eukaryota > Viridiplantae > Streptophyta > Magnoliopsida > Poales > Poaceae > Zea > Zea luxurians. The sequence goes on along the minus strand of JAOPSE010000005.1, from coordinate 350,927 downwards.
TGACTGATCCATTCAATCGGGCCTTCGGGGTTGCCCCTTGTAAAGTTTTCCTCGCTCGAGAATGCGCCAACGCTGGCGAAGCTAGTTTTTATTTTCTTAGCGCATTCTATAGATTTATCAAAGCACCTTTTCTTGGATGCTCGAAGCTCTTCAACGTTCCCTTCTAAATGATTTGCCCACTGATCGCTGAGTTCTCGTTTCGTCTCTTCAAGTATGTGCTCTTCTTTAGCTCTGGCTAACTGTTTTCGAAGATCTTCAATTTCGCGCTTCTGAGCCTCAGCTTGAGCTTTAGAAGCAGCTTCGTCTTCCTTTATCTTATCCACCAATGTAAGCAGAATTTTATCTTTTTCCAAAGCTTCGTTTCTTAGCTTAATAACCTCTGTCCGTAGGTTGTTAAAAGCAATATTATAGTTCTCGTCTTCAGCATTCTTTTGCGCTCTCAAAGCGTTGCTAAGTATTAAACCCTATATGAAAAGAATTAGTATAAAAATAAAAGAATAATTCAAAAATTATAAATTTCCAAATATGCAATTTTCATACCTTCAGACTATTATATGCAAGGCTATCTGCAAGATCGTCCTTTGTCATAGCGTAGAGGCCAGCTTCAAGCTTCGGGAACCCCATACTTCTAGCCATCTCCCGGCAGACAGATAATTTTTTGTTGTCTGGGAGATAGTATAAGAAGTCATCTTCATCTGTGCCATTGAATACTAAGGCCCCCTTTGGATACTTTAATTCTCGGGCATAGTGATTAGCTTCAAAAATCTCTTCTTCAGATAATCTTTTTCCCGAAGCATGTCGTACAATATAATCGAGGGCTTTGGAGGATGCTTCGGGGGCAGCAGTGTCAGTTTCTTCAACCAAAATTGGCTCTGTCATTTTTGTATCTTCGGCTTCCAAGGGTTTTACCTTGGTGGGCTCTGAAGGCCCAGCTTCAGTTTCAGATTATTGCTTTGAAGCTTCAGCAACGAAGGCTTCAGTAGGCACTTCAGAAGTTTCAACAGTTTTCTTTGGAGTTATCCTTGAAGATTTAATTATCTCCAAAACATCCAGCACATTAACCATCCTTTTTCTTTTCAGGGTCACTGTTGGACCCTTTTGGCTTTTTACTGCCTCAATTTTTGCTGAAGGACTTAAAACTTCTGATGTTTTTGTTTCTTCAATCCTCGGTTCTTCTATCTTTTCTGTTGCTGGCACTTCGGCCAGCTCTTCGATTTTTGGCAGCGGAGTTGATTCTTTAGCTTCGGTGGCCGAAGAGGTCTCACCGACGAACTCAGGCACTGTGGCCGGTTCAATATAACGTGGCCGGTGTGTGAGAACCTTTACCCTTTTCCTCTTCGGTGCCGGCTCGCTAGGAGCGGCTGAAGTAGTTTCCTTCGCAGAAGATGTATTCTTTCTTTTTTGACCCCGCGCTGGATAACGGTAGTCGGGGTAGACAAACCCAATTGCGTCAAATACTCGGTTGAGCCTCTTCTTCTTTCGGCCTCCGAAGGCCGCTGATAATGCAGTATCTTCGGCCTTTGAGTATACCCCAAGCAATTCATCACTTACAGGCTCAATGCTTTTTAGCCAGTCTTCATCTGGCTCAACGAACTTATCTCCGTACTTGAATGTATATTTTAGCCTGATTAGTGCACCTTCGTCAGGTTCCTTAACGGTCTCCTTCGGCATTTCCCAGTTATCTTCAAGTGGCCATACTCTGAAGGCAATGTGTTCTTGCATTAAATCCCTTGTCCCAATAAAAGAGCACACTGCGCCGAAGGCTCTTTGGCATTCTTCGGCTGTTTCATCCATCTCCACCTTCGGCCTCCGAAGGCCAAAGCGTTGCCAAACAGGGCGCATAATGATACCTTTAATATCTTCCCGAATTTTTAAATCATTCTTCACATAAAACCATTCTGTCATCCAGTTGCCGGGCCATCTTTTCCGAAAGGTTGGCACGGGACAACTTGACCCAGATCGGGCGCCAAAGCTGTAGCAGCCAAAATTGTTGTGATACTGCTCTTTACCCCAAAGTATCATCTCGTACAATAACTCATGTATATTGCAGAAACTTTTTGCATTTGGTTCTAAACCTTGGCTCCTCACGGCCCAGACGAAGATGCCCATTCTTAGGATTGATTCGGGTGTAAGTTGGTGAAGGTAGACTTCAAATACCTTCAGTACTTCCACAACAAAATTGCTCAAGGGAAATCGCAGTCCAGCCTTCAAGAAGCTTCGGAAGATTACGACTTCATTCTCTTCGGGAGTAGGCACAGTTTTCTCCCCATCATCTGCCCTCACAATAGGCATGTCTCGAAAATACCTTCCCTTCATGGTATCAAGATGACTCTGCTTAATGCTCGATTTACCGAAGACTATGTGACTTGGTCGCCACGGTCGATCTTCGGAGTCTTCACCCCCACTTTCTACATCATAACTGTCACTGTCACCAGTATCTTCAGATAAACCCTCCAAGGTTTCCCTAGTGATCTTCTCCGTATTGGTCTTTGCTATTGACTGAAGAAAGCCGAGATGCATCTCCTCAGAAAGGCTCAGCTTCGATTCAGCAACAGTTTTCTTATCTTCAGACATCTTCACAAACGCTGAGAAAGTGCTCTCGAAACCGAAGCTTAAAAATTTAGAAAGCCAAGCAAGTGTTGTTGCGCACAGGCTAAAAGTTGGGTGAGCAAGAGCAGATGGCAAGAGAGCGTGCCAAATAAAATCGTGTTGAGCTCTTATTTATACACCTAGTGCGTCGAGATCAGGAGGGCCCCGCTTGTCAATGACTGTTGCTATTCTAGCAAAGGGAAGGTGTTTTTTCGGACCTTCGGCTTAAAGCCTTCGTCCATGTCGCAATATGAATTTATCATTACAGCAAATTAATATTGCGAGGAGCTACTGTTGGGGGCCTTCGGCTTCCGAAGGTCCTCAAAAACATGATTTGACAATGTTTTCCAAGTGAAATATGTGAACAGGTATCTTCGGAATCAGGTTACGGGTATACAAGTATCTGGTCAAGATGAAGCTTGAGCGGGACGGAAGGCGATCATGACGAAGGATAAAATGATCACGAAGCTATGTGCAGAAAAGCTTCGGTATGACGGCAGAAAAGAGGAACCGACTTAAAGATGAAAAGCCAAATTAGACCTCGAAGAATTATTATAGAGTTATTGATAAATGTAAAGGGCATTAATGTAATTCTGCATGGGCTGCGTCCCGCGCCTATAAATAGATGAACAGTACTCTCGTACTGTTCACGCTGACTTGACATTCGCTTTTTGCATCACGCCTGTACCTTTACTTTTCATCAATCTGAAGGTACATTTACAATTTGTTATTACGAATTTGATAATAAAAATAAGTTGAGGATAATATTTGTATTATTATTCGTATTTCATATACTCCCTCCGGTGCAGTAAAAGAAGTCATCCTGCGCGTGACCGAGCGTGCACAAAAAGAAGTCATAGCGCGCGTGGGTCTGGGATTTGGACGTTGTTGCCCCTAGTAATTGCACAAAAAAAGATGCATTTAAGAGGAATCGAACTTGAGACCTCCAGTCTAGAATGCCTTGGAGCTGCTGCAGCAACCAATCAAGCCTGATTGTTTTAGTGACGTTAATGCACCCATATCCCTATTTAATAGGGGCAAACAGGGAAAACTCTATGATAATTAATCACTCCTTGGTATGCACAATCATGTCCTAAACGACTACCTTTACTGCACTGGAGGGAGTATGTATTCTTCTTCATCATCTATCGAACTTATGAAGGTCTTTTCCTTCGTAACCTTCGTCCAGAATTCATTATACCCGAAGGGACATAATGATGAGGACATCAACACCAACACGAGCACATCTACACCAGCAGCACCTTCTCCAGCCCAGGCACCATCTTCCCCAGTCCAGGCGCCACCCCTTCCACCTGGGCCAGTGACTCGGGCCCGTGCAAGAGAATTGAACTACATCATGTTGTTAAAGAACGAAGGCCCGGAAGAATAGACGACCAGCCCAATTGCGGCCCATAATGGACGACCTAGGGTTGGCCGCCCCTAGGGGCTGCGCCCCCTCTCTATTTATACAGGAGCTGCGCCTCCTTTATTTTCGGAGTTTTGTTTTAGATCTAGCTTTAGCTACTCTCGAGCACGCGCAAATCTGCGCTGTCTTCGTGTATTCAGAACTCCACCCTCGAGTAATAGATTAGATTGCTCGCATCTTTTTCTTGTTCGTTCTTCGATTGCGCATAGGAAACGATCTTCGTGATCAGGCCAATCTCGCATCAGCAAGGTCGGTAACCACAGGGAGTTGGTTCAGCGATTGCATTGGCGCCTCGGGCTTGCTCGTCGTAGTCGGATCGCAAGGGTCATCTTCCGCCAAATCGGAATTATCTCTACTCACCGAAAGATCGGGCACCTCAGCTACATCAATTGGTATCAGATTTCCAGGTTGATCGGTGAGTTTATCGAGTGTTTTTTTTCCTACAGTCCACAAAACCACATAAAAATTCAGGTTAGACCTTATCCCAATACCCTTTTGAGCCTCGCACTTTCTTTCAATAATCTGCATTGTTGAATTTGTGTGCTTTCGCGTCATTTGTTGCTGGTTGCATTGTGTTCTTTCACCATTCAAACCCTAGCGCCGCCACCATCTCCCCTTTGATCACGCCACAAACCGAGTCAACATCGTTTCCTTGTTTTTCTCCTTCGGTTACGTCAAAAAAACAGAAAAAAAACAAACCGAGTCAACGGCCGTTTCCTTGTTTTTCTCCTTCGGTTACGAAAAAAAAACAGAAAAAAAAACAAACCGAGTCAACATCGTTTCCTTGTTTTTCTCCTTCGGTTACGTAAAAAAAAACAGAAACAAAAAAACAACGAAGGAGAAAGGATACGGTTGTTTCATCCCGGTCGTTTGAATACATAACTTGAGGTACCTTCCTTAAACCGGGCATAACTTTTCGCTCGGGTGTCCAAAAAATCTGAAATTTTTACAGGAGCTAGTTGACACCATTCTGAGGCCAGCCAAACTCACCTATGGTCTGTTTGGGTTTCGACAAAATTGTCAAAAAAAATCAGGAAGATAAAGAAAAAAATTCATCAAAGTTCTCGCACGCTTTTCAGAGAACTTCCTCATTTTCTGTAGACCACATCTGAACTCTGTTTTAGGTGAAACTTCGTCTAGCTCCTATTTTGTTGCTTCTTGTGCCGAGAAAAATATCAAAAAAATCATACAAAAAAGAAAAACAAAATCACTTGTGATTCCTACTAGTGGCCTCACTAGTACAATATTTACGGTGCTGCCATTCTGCTAGTTCCATCCGTCCTTTGCACTTGTGGCCAGCAATATAGTTTCGTGTTCTGCACTATAATTCAACTTTGCATTATTGTTTGATTGTGCTAATCATTGACTTGAGTGCAGCCTACCCAGAACTCCACATATTTCTACGACAAGCAGGCTTCTGTTTCTCCAGGCAATCGCTCATCCAATCTTTCACCGGTTCCACCTGTTGATTGCAGTTCACCACTGTGGCTTGGTAAGAACGGATAAGAATTTGATAACAGCACTAGTGTGAGCGCCTTGTGAGCAGTACACCCCTGTTTTTGTCGTTGTTTTTTTTTTCTCCTTCTTTTGGTGTTTTGGTGTTTGCGCTAACTATGGCAGGAGCACACGACACGGTGGATGCCCAGTTGCTGGAAGTAAGGGGACAAGTTGATGGACTTGCTGATGACATTAGGACGATGCATGAACGGCTTGATTCAACGGTCACTTCGACGACCGAGCGTTTCAACCAGCTTGACCTTGCTCAAACGGCTACTCGCACCACACTCGACACCATCCTGGCACGCCTTGATGCGTTGACCACAAAGATGGAGCAGGACTACGGCGGTGACACTGAGTGGGAAGATGGAGATCGCCGTGGTCGTGCACGCCGTGTGGTTCGTCATCCCCCTAAGATTAAATTTAAAATTCCACCTTTTAATGGCAAATATGATCCTGCTGCATATCTTGATTGGGAGTTAGAGGTTGAACAAAAATTTTCATGCCATGATATTGCTGCACATTCTCAGGTTAAAGCTGCTATTAGTGAATTTACTGATTTTGCTTTAATTTGGTGGCGTGAGTTTAAAATAAAACATCCCACTACCATTCCAACCACTTGGGATCAGTTGAAAGCTGCGATGCGACATCGATTTGTGCCTTCGTATTATGCTCGTGATTTGCTTAATAAAATGCAGCGTTTTCAGCAAGGTTCTCAATCTGTTGAGGACTATTTCCAGGAGTTACAAAAAGGTATGATTCGTTGTGGGATATTAGAGGACAACGACGCTGCTATGGCACGTTTTCGTGGTGGTTTAAACCGCGAAATCCAAGATATACTTGATTATAAGGAATATTATGATATGACTACTTTATTTGAATATGCTTGCAAAGCTGAACGTGAAGTGCAGGGACGCCGCTCGAAGCCATATTCTAACCCTTTTGCAGGACGAAGCTCGACATACACCTCAGCACCAGTTCCCCCTGCGCCATCCACGTCCACCACTACTCCACGCGAGAAGACGACCAAACCAGCCAGCACTGCCCCACCCACAGGTCGTACACGGGATATTCAGTGTCATCGCTGTAGAGGATTTGGCCATGTGATTCGGGACTGCCCAAACAAGCGCACTTTGCTCATTCGTGACGATGGTGAGTACTCTTCCGCTAGTGATTCTGAAGAAATTGAACATGCACTACTTGCCACTGACCATGCAGCTAAGGCGGAGATACATGTCAACCCGGGCGACGCTGATAGGTATGAAAGTCTTGTTGTGCAGCATGTTCTCAGTACACAGGTCGCTTTGCCCGAGAAGAATCAGCGACACACTCTGTTCCATACAAAGGGTGTTGTGCAGGAGCGGTCAATTCGCATCATTATCGACAGCGGCAGTTGCAACAACTTGGCGAGTACCATGCTGGTCGAAAAGTTATCGTTACCCACTCGTAAGCATCCAAACCCATATCACATTCAATGGCTTAATGATGGTGGTAAAATAAAAATCACACGTTCCGTGCGCGTTCCTTTCTCCATGGGTGCTTATTCTGATTTTGTTGATTGTGATGTTATTCCCATGGAAGCATGCTCTTTGTTACTTGGTCGACCTTGGCAATATGATACTGATAGCTTGCATCATGGTCGTTCGAATCATTATTCTTTCATTTTTAAGGGTCAGAAAATAATTATACATCCAATGACACCTGAACAAATTGTTAAAGATGATCTTGCCCGAGCTGCTATAACTGCTAAACAACTTGATCCATCGCCCTCTGTTCCTTCTGAAATCAAGTTGAAGGCTCCTGTTTTACTTGCTACACGTGCTGATTTTGATGATCTACACGGTGCTCATTTGCCATGCTATGCACTTATATGCTCTAGTGTCCTCATTTCACTTGATGATGCACCATCTTTGGCTATTCCCCCTATGGTTGCTAACCTTTTGCAGGAGTACGCTGATGTTTTTCCCAAAGACTTACCACCGGGTCTCCCACCACTTCGTGGCATTGAGCACCAGATCGACCTCATTCCCGGCGCACAGCTTCCGAACCGCGCACCGTACCGTACAAATCCGGATGAGACGAAGGAGATTCAGCGCCAGGTACAGGCGTTGCTTGACAAGGGATACATTCGTGAGTCTCTTAGCCCTTGCTCTGTTCCTGTGTTACTTGTTCCCAAGAAAGATGGGTCATGGCGTATGTGTGTAGACTGTCGTGCTATTAATAACATCACTATTCGTTATCGATATCCTATACCACGCCTTGATGATATGCTAGATGAGCTTAGTGGTGCCATTATTTTCACTAAGATTGATTTGCGTAGTGGTTACCACCAGATTAGAATGAAACTGGGTGATGAATGGAAAACGGCTTTTAAAACGAAATTTGGTTTATATGAATGGTTGGTTATGCCGTTTGGATTGACTAATGCTCCCAGCACTTTTATGCGAGTGATGAATGAAGTTCTAAGGCCCTTCATAGGATTGTTTGTGGTTGTTTATTTTGATGATATTCTTATTTACAGCAAATCTACGAAAGAGCATTTGGAACATTTAAGTGCTGTTTTTGATGCATTGCGTGCTGCCCAGTTATTTGCTAACATGGAAAAATGCATCTTTTGTACACGACGTGTCTCGTTTCTTGGTTATGTTGTTACTCCACAGGGCATTGAGGTGGATAGCAGCAAGATTGCTGCCATTCGGGAGTGGCCTACACCGACGACGGTCACACAAATTCGGAGCTTTCTTGGACTTGCTGGTTTCTACCGCAGATTTGTTCGTGATTTTAGCTCCATTGCAGCGCCTCTACATGAGCTTACAAAGAAAGATGTGCCATTTGCTTGGAGTGATTCCCAGGAGGAAGCGTTCAACACTTTGAAAGATAAGTTAACCCAAGCTCCCCTATTGCAATTGCCTGATTTTAATAAAGTGTTTGAGCTTGAATGCGATGCTAGCGGTATTGGGCTAGGTGCTGTTTTGTTACAAGAAGGAAAACCAGTTGCTTATTTTAGTGAAAAATTAAGCGGTGCTAGTCTGAAATATTCTACTTATGATAAGGAGCTTTACGCTTTAGTGCGCACTTTGCATACATGGCAGCACTATCTTTGGCATCGTGAGTTTATAATCCATTCTGATCATGAGGCTTTAAAACATATTCGTACCCAAACAAATCTGAACCATCGTCATGCTAAATGGGTAGAATTCATTGAGTCCTTTCCTTACATTATTAAACACAAGAACGGGAAGGACAATGTTATTGCTGATGCTTTGTCTCGTCGCTATACCATGCTGTCACAGTTAGATTTTAAAATCTTTGGTTTGCACACTGTGAAAGATCAATATGTTGATGATGCTGATTTTAAAGATGCTTTCGGCCATTGTATTAATGGGAAACCATGGGGCAAATTTCACATACAGGATGGGTTCCTGTTTCGCGCTAACAAGCTGTGTGTTCCAGCTAGCTCGGTTCGTCTTTTGTTGTTACAGGAAGCACATGGAGGCGGTCTCATGGGGCACTTTGGCGTCTACAAGACACATGAGGTGTTGGCTGCCCACTTTTTTTGGCCTCGGATGCGCGCTGATGTTGAGCGCCTTGTTGCACGCTGCACTACTTGTCAGAAAGCTAAGTCACGGTTGAACAACCATGGTTTGTATATGCCTTTGCCTGTTCCTACTTCCCCTTGGATTGATATTTCGATGGATTTTGTTTTGGGATTGCCTAGAACTAAGAAGGGGAGGGATAGCATTTTTGTGGTTGTTGATCGATTCTCCAAAATGGCTCATTTCATACCTTGTCATAAGACTGATGATGCTAGCAATGTTGCTGAATTGTTTTTTAGAGAGATTATTCGTTTGCACGGTATTCCCAATACAATAGTCTCGGATCGTGATGCTAAGTTTTGAGTCATTTTTGGAGATCTCTGTGGAATAAATTGGGAACTAAATTGCTATTTAGCACCACTTGTCACCCTCAAACTGATGGTCAAACTGAGGTAGTTAATCGAACTTTGTCTACCATGCTTAGGGCTGTTTTAGACAAAAATTTGAAACGTTGGGAGGATTGCTTGCCTCATGTTGAGTTTGCTTATAATCATGCAACCCATTCTTCTACAAAGATGTGCCCTTTTCAAATTGTTTATGGTTACATTCCTAGGGCGCCTATTGCTTTGTTTTCGCTTGATGCTGCGGACGCCCCACACATATATGCTCTTGCACATGTTGAACAAATGATTAATCTCCATGAACAAACTCAACAAAACATTGCTGCTGCTAATGCTAAATATTAGATTACTGGTAGTAAAGGCCGGAAACTAGTTACTTTTGAACCTGGTGATATGGTTTGGTTGCATTTGAGAAAGGATCGTTTTCCTACTTTGCGCCGTTCTAAATTGATGCCTCGTGCTGCTGGTCCTTTTAAGATACTAACCAAAATTAATGATAATGCTTATACCCTTGACCTGCCTGCGGAGTTTGGTGTTTCCACTAGTTTTAATGTTGCAGATTTGAAACCGTATGCGGGAGAAGACGAGGAGTTGCCGTCGAGGACGACTTCAGTTCAAGAAGGGGAGGATGATGAGGACATCAACACCAACACGAGCACATCTACACCAGCAGCACCTTCTCCAGCCCAGGCGCCATCTTCACCAGTCCAGGCGCCACCCCTTCCACCTGGGCCAGTGACTCGGGCCCGTGCAAGAGAATTGAACTACATCATGCTGTTAAAGAACGAAGGCCCGGAAGAATAGACGACCAGCCCAACTGCGGCCCATAATGGACGACCTAGGGTTGGCCGCCCCTACGGGCTGCGCCCCCTCTCTATTTATCCAGGATCTGCGCCTCCTTTATTTCTTGAGTTTTGATTTAGATCTAGCTTTAGCTACTCTCGAGCACGCGCAAATCTGCGCTGTCTTCGTGTATTCAGAACTCCACCCTCGAGTAATAGATTAGATTGCTCGCATCTTTTTCTTGTTCGTTCTTTGATTGCGCACAGGAAACGATCTTCGTGATCAGGCCGATCTCGCATCAGCAAGGTCGGTAACCACAGGGAGTTGGTTCAGCGATTGCATTGGCGCCTCGGGCTTGCTCGTCGTAGTCGGATCGCAAGGGTCAACTTCCGCCAAATCGGAATTATCTCTACTCGCCGAAAGATCGGGCACCTCAGCTACATCATTTACTACCTGAACCATTTCCCCGTTTTTCGCAACAAACATGCCCAATCCACTACTTTAGGTCCATAACTCATGTTTGGGGTGCTTTCACGCAATTTCGTTGCCGCACGTCACCCATTGCGAAAATGGGTGTCGGGGTGCATACAAAGCACGAGTTTTTGCCACCAGAACCATTTCTTCGTTTTTCGCAACGAACTTGCTGTTGGGGACTTGTTCTCAAATGCTAAAGGTTAAGAACAAGGCAACATAAAAAGTGTTAAATGTTAAAGCCCTTCGTCCTTAAAGACATTATGTGATGTAGCTGAGGTGCCCGATCTTTCGGCGAGTAGAGATAATTCCGATTTGGCGGAAGATGACCCTTGCGATCCGACTACGACGAGCAAGCCCGAGGCGCCAATGCAATCGCTGAACCAACTCCCTGTGGTTACCGACCTTGCTGATGCGAGATCGGCCTGATCACGAAGATCGTTTCCTATGCGCAATCGAAGAACGAACAAGAAAAAGATGCGAGCAATCTAATCTATTACTCGAGGGTGGAGTTCTGAATACACGAAGACAGCGCAGATTTGCGCGTGCTCGAGAGTAGCTAAAGCTAGATCTAAAACAAAACTCCGAAAATAAAGGAGGCGCAGCTCCTGTATAAATAGAGAGGGGGCGCAGCCCCTAGGGGCGGCCAACCCTAGGTCGTCCATTATGGGCCGCAATTGGGCTGGTCGTCTATTCTTCCGGGCCTTCGTTCTTTAACAACATGATGTAGTTCAATTCTCTTGCACGGGCCCGAGTCACTGGCCCAGGTGGAAGGGGTGGCGCCTGGACTAGGGAAGATGGTGCCTGGGCTGGAGAAGGTGCTGCTGGTGTAGATGTGCTCGTGTTGGTGTTGATGTCCTCATCATCCTCCCCTTCTTGAACTGAAGTCGTCCTCGACAGCAACTCCTCATCTTCTCCCGCATATGGTTTCAAATCTGTAACATTAAAACTAGTGGAAACACCAAACTCCGCAGGCAGGTCAAGGATATAAGCATTATCATTAATCTTGGTTAGTATCTTAAAAGGACCAGCAGCACGAGGCATCAATTTAGAACGGCGCAAAGTAGGAAAACGATCCTTTCTCAAATGCAACCAAACCATATCACCAGGTTCAAAAGTAACTAGTTTCCGTCCTTTACTACCAGTAATCTTATATTTAGCATTAGCAGCAGCAATGTTTTGTTGAGTTTGTTCATGGAGATTAATCATTTGTTCAACATGTGCAAGAGCATCTATGTGTGGGGCGTCCGTAGCATCAAGCGAAAACAAAGCAATAGACGCCCTAGGAATGTAACCATAAACAATTTGAAAAGGGCACATCTTTGTAGAAGAATGGGTTGCATGATTATAAGCAAACTCGACATGAGGCAAGCAATCCTCCCAACGTTTCAAATTTTTGTCTAAAACAGCCCTAAGCATGGTAGACAAAGTTCGATTAACTACCTCAGTTTGACCATTAGTCTGACGGTGACAAGTGGTGCTAAATAGCAATTTAGTTCCCAATTTATTCCACAGAGATCTCCAAAAATGACTCAGAAACTTAGCATCACGATCCGAGACTATTGTATTGGGAATACCGTGCAAACGAATAATCTCTCTAAAAAACAATTCAGCAACATTGCTAGCATCATCAGTCTTATGACAAGGTATGAAATGAGCCATTTTGGAGAATCGATCAACAACCACAAAAATGCTATCCCTCCCCTTCTTAGTTCTAGGCAATCCCAAAACAAAATCCATCGAAATATCAATCCAAGGGGAAGTAGGAACAGGCAAAGGCATATACAAACCATGGTTGTTCAACCGTGACTTAGCTTTCTGACAAGTAGTGCAGCGTGCAACAAGGCGCTCAACATCAGCGCGCATCCGAGGCCAAAAAAAGTGGGCAGCCAACACCTCATGTGTCTTGTAGACGCCAAAGTGCCCCATGAGACCGCCTCCATGTGCTTCCTGTAACAACAAAAGACGAACCGAGCTAGCTGGAACACACAGCTTGTTAGCGCGAAACAGGAACCCATCCTGTATGTGAAATTTGCCCCATGGTTTCCCATTAATACAATGGCCGAAAGCATCTTTAAAATCAGCATCATCAACATATTGATCTTTCACAGTGTGCAAACCAAAGATTTTAAAATCTAACTGTGACAGCATGGTATAGCGACGAGACAAAGCATCAGCAATAACATTGTCCTTCCCGTTCTTGTGTTTAATAATGTAAGGAAAGGACTCAATGAATTCTACCCATTTAGCATGACGATGGTTCAGATTTGTTTGGGTACGAATATGTTTTAAAGCCTCATGATCAGAATGGATTATAAACTCACGATGCCAAAGATAGTGCTGCCATGTATGCAAAGTGCGCACTAAAGCGTAAAGCTCCTTATCATAAGTAGAATATTTCAGACTAGCACCGCTTAATTTTTCACTAAAATAAGCAACTGGTTTTCCTTCTTGTAACAAAACAGCACCTAGCCCAATACCGCTAGCATCGCATTCAAGCTCAAACACTTTATTAAAATCAGGCAATTGCAATAGGGGAGCTTGGGTTAACTTATCTTTCAAAGTGTTGAACGCTTCCTCCTGGGAATCACTCCAAGCAAATGGCACATCTTTCTTTGTAAGCTCATGTAGAGGCGCTGCAATGGAGCTAAAATCACGAACAAATCTGCGGTAGAAACCAGCAAGTCAAAGAAAGCTCCGAATTTGTGTGACCGTTGTCGGTGTAGGCCACTCCCGAATGGCAGCAATCTTGCTGCTATCCACCTCAATGCCCTGTGGAGTAACAACATAACCAAGAAACGAGACACGTCGTGTACAAAAGATGCATTTTTCCATGTTAGCAAATAACTGGGCAGCACGCAATGCATCAAAAACAGCACTTAAATGTTCCAAATGCTCTTTCTTAGATTTGCTGTAAATAAGAATATCATCAAAATAAACAACCACAAACAATCCTATGAAGGGCCTTAGAACTTCATTCATCACTCGCATAAAAGTGCTGGGAGCATTAGTCAATCCAAACGGCATAACCAACCATTCATATAAACCAAATTTCGTTTTAAAAGCCGTTTTCCATTCATCACCCAGTTTCATTCTAATCTGGTGGTAACCACTACGCAAATCAATCTTAGTGAAAATAATGGCACCACTAAGCTCATCTAGCATATCATCAAGGCGTGGTATAGGATATCGATAACGAATAGTGATGTTATTAATAGCACGACAGTCTACACACATACGCCATGACCCATCTTTCTTGGGAACAAGTAACACAGGAACAGAGCAAGGGCTAAGAGACTCACGAATGTATCCCTTGTCAAGCAACGCCTGTACCTGGCGTTGAATCTCCTTCGTCTCATCCGGATTTGTACGGTACGGTGCGCGGTTCGGAAGCTGTGCGCCGGGAATGAGGTCGATCTGGTGCTCAATGCCACGAAGTGGTGGGAGACCCGGTGGTAAGTCTTTGGGAAAAACATCAGCGTACTCCTGCAAAAGGTTAGCAACCATAGGGGGAATAGCCAAAGATGGTGCATCATCAAGTGAAATGAGGACACTAGAGCATATAAGTGCATAGCATGGCAAATGAGCACCGTGTAGATCATCAAAATCAGCACGTGTAGCAAGTAAAACAGGAGCCTTCAACTTGATTTCAGAAGGAACAGAGGGCGATGGATCAAGTTGTTTAGCAGTTATAGCAGCTCGGGCAAGATCATCTTTAACAATTTGTTCAGGTGTCATTGGATGTATAATTATTTTCTGACCCTTAAAAATGAAAGAATAATGATTCGAACGACCATGATGCAAGCTATCAGTATCATATTGCCAAGGTCGACCAAGTAACAAAGAGCATGCTTCCATGGGAATAACATCACAATCAACAAAATCAGAATAAGCACCCATGGAGAAAGGAACGCGCACGGAACGTGTGATTTTTATTTTACCACCATCATTAAGCCATTGAATGTGATATGGGTTTGGATGCTTACGAGTGGGTAACGATAACTTTTCGACCAGCATGGTACTCGCCAAGTTGTTGCAACTGCCGCTGTCGATAATGATGCGAATTGACCGCTCCTGCACAACACCCTTTGTATGGAACAGAGTGTGTCGCTGATTCTTCTCGGGCAAAGCGACCTGTGTACTGAGAACACGCTGCACAACAAGACTTTCATACCAATCAGCGTCGCCCGGGTTGACATGTACCTCCGCCTTAGCTGCATGGTCAATGGCAAGTAGTGCATGTTCAATTTCTTCAGAATCACTAGCGGAAGAGTACTCACCATCGTCACGAATGAGCAAAGTGCGCTTGTTTGGGCAGTCCCGAATCACATGGCCAAATCCTCTACAGCGATGACACTGAATATCCCGTGTACGACCTGTGGGTGGGGCAGTGCTGGCTGGTTTGGTTGTCTTCTCGCGTGGAGTAGTGGTGGATGTGGATGGCGCAGGGGGAACTGGTGCTGAGGTGGATGTCGAGCTTCGTCCTGCAAAAGGGTTAGAATATGGCTTCGAGCGGCGTCCCTGCACTTCACGTTCAGCTTTGCAAGCATATTCAAATAAAGTAGTCATATCATAATATTCCTTATAATCAAGTATATCTTGGATTTCACGGTTTAAACCACCACGAAAACGTGCCATAGCAGCGTCGTTGTCCTCTAATATCCCACAACGAATCATACCTTTTTGTAACTCCTGGAAATAGTCCTCAACAGATTGAGAACCTTGCTGAAAACGCTGCATTTTATTAAGCAAATCACGAGCATAATACGAAGGCACAAATCGATGTCGCATCGCAGCTTTCAACTGATCCCAAGTGGTTGGAATGGTAGTGGGATGTTTTATTTTAAACTCACGCCACCAAATTAAAGCAAAATCAGTAAATTCACTAATAGCAGCTTTAACCTGAGAATGTGCAGCAATATCATGGCATGAAAATTTTTGTTCAACCTCTAACTCCCAATCAAGATATGCAGCAGGATCATATTTGCCATTAAAAGGTGGAATTTTAAATTTAATCTTAGAAAATAAGTCATTAGGGGGATGACGAACCACACGGCGTGCACGACCACGGCGATCTCCATCTTCCCACTCAGTGTCACCGCCGTAGTCCTGCTCTATCTTTGTGGTCAACGCATCAAGGCGTGCCAGGATGGTGTCGAGTGTGGTGCGAGTCGCCGTTTGAGCAAGGTCAAGCTGGTTGAAACGCTCGGTCGTCGAAGTGACCGTTGAATCAAGCCGTTCATGCATCGTCCTAATGTCATCAGCAAGTCCATCAACTTGTCCCCTTATTTCCAGCAACTGGGCATCCACCATGTCGTGTGCTCCTGCCATAGTTAGCGCAAACACCAAAAGAAGAAAAAAAACAACGACAAAAAAACAGGGTGTACTGCTCACAAGGCGCTCACACTAGTGCTGTTATCAAATTCTTATCCGTTCTTACCAAGCCACAATGGTGAACTGCAACCAACAGGTGGAACCGGTGAAAGATTGGATGAGCGATTGCCTGGAGAAACAGAAACCTTCTCGTCGTAGAAATATGTGGAGTTGTGGGTAGGCTGCACTCAAGTCAAGGATTAGCACAATCAAACAATAATGCAAAGTTGAATTATAGTGCAGAACACGAAACTATATTGCTGGCCACAAGTGCAAAGGACGGATGGAACTAGCAGAATGGTAGTACCGTAAATATTGTACTAGCGAGGCCACTAGTAGGAATCACAAGTGATTTTATTTTTCTTTTTTGTATGATTTTTTTGATATTTTTCTCAGCACAAGAAGCAACAAAATAGGAACTAGACGAAGTTTCACCTAAAACAGAGATCAGATGTGGTCTACAGAAAATCAGGAAGTTCTCTGAAAAGCGTGCGAGAACTTTGACAGATTTTTTTCTTTATTTTCCTGAATTTTTTTGACAATTTCGTCGAAACCCAAACAGACCGAAAGTGAGTTTGGCCGGCCTCAGAATGGTGTCAACTAGCTCCTGTAAAAATTTCAGATTTTTTGGACACCCGAGCGAAAAGTTATGCCCGGTTTAAGGAAGGTACCTCAAGTTATGTTTTCAAACAACCGGGATGAAACAACCGTATCCTTTCTCCTTCGTTGTTTTTTGTTTCTGTTTTTTTTTGACGTAACCGAAGGAGAAAAACAAGGAAACGATGTTGACTCGGTTTGTTTTTTTTCTGTTTTTTTTTCGTAACCGAAGGAGAAAAACAAGGAAACGGCCGTTGACTCGGTTTGTTTTTTCTGTTTTTTTTTTGACGTAACCGAAGGAGAAAAACAAGGAAACGATGTTGACTCGGTTTGTGGCGTGATCAAAGGGAAGATGGTGGCGGCGCTAGGGTTTGAATGGTGGAAGAACACAATGCAACCAGCAACAAATGACGCGAAAGCACACAAATTCAACAATGCAGATTATTGAAAGAAAGTGCGAGGCTCAAAAGGGTGTTGGGATAAGGTCTAACCTGAATTTTTATGTGGTTTTGTGGACTATAGGAAAAAAAACACTCGATAAACTCACCGATCAACATGGAAATCTCATACCAATTGATGTAGCTGAGGTGCCCGATCTTTCGGCGAGTAGAGATAATTCCGATTTGGCGGAAGTTGACCCTTGCGATCCGACTACGACGAGCAAGCCCGAGGCGCCAATGCAATCGCTGAACCAACTCCCTGTGGTTACCGACCTTGCTGATGCGAGATCGGCCTGATCATGAAGATCGTTTCCTGTGCGCAATCGAAGAACGAACAAGAAAAAGATGCGAGCAATCTAATCTATTACTCGAGGGTGGAGTTCTGAATACACGAAGACAGCGCAGATTTGCGCGTGCTCGAGAGTAGCTAAAGCTAGATCTAAATCAAAACTCAAGAAATAAAGGAGGCGCAGCTCCTGGATAAATAGAGAGGGGGCGCAGCCCCTAGGGGCGGCCAACCCTAGGTCGTCCATTATGGGCCGTAGTTGGGCTAGTCGTCTATTCTTCCGGGCCTTCGTTCTTTAACAGCATGATGTAGTTCAATTCTCTTGCACGGGCCCGAGTCACTGGCCCAGGTGGAAGGGGTGGCGCCTGGACTGGTGAAGATGGCGCCTGGGCTGGAGAAGGTGCTGCTGGTGTAGATGTGCTCGTGTTGGTGTTGATGTCCTCATCAGTAAAAACTCGTGCTTTGTATGCACCCCGATACCCGTTTTCGGAATGAGTGACGTGCGGCAACGAAATTGTGCGAAACCACCCCAAACATGAGTTTTGGACCTAAAGTAGTGGATTGGGCATGTTCGTTGCGAAAAACGAAGAAATGGTTCTGGTGGCAAAAACTGAGTTTCTATGCACCCGATACTTGTTTTCGGAATGGGTGACGTGCGGCAACGAAATTGCGCGAAACCAACCCAAACATGAGTTTTGGACCTAAAGTAGTGGATTGGGCACGTTCATGGTGAAAAACGAAGAAATGGTTCCGGTTGCAAAAACTCGTGCTTTGTATGCACTATGATACCCGTTTTTAGAATGGGTGACGAGCGGCAATGAAATTGCGCGAAACCAACCCAAACATAAGTTTTGGACCTAAAGTAGTGGATTGGGCATGTTCGTTGCAAAAAACGAAGAAATGGTTCCGGTGGCAAAAACTCGTGCTTTGTATGCACACACCCATTTTCGGAATGGGTGACATGCGGCAACGAAATTGCGCGAAACCAACCCAAACATGAGTTTTGGATGGGATTGGTCATGTTCGTTGCGAAAAACGAAGAAATAGTTTCGTTGGCAAAAACTCGTGCTTTGTATGCACCCTGATACCCGTTTTCGGAATGGGTGACATGCGGCAACGAAATTGCGCAAAACCACCCCAAACATGAGTTTTAGACCAAAAGTAGTGGATTGGGCATGTTCGTTGCGTGAAACAAAGAAATGGTTCCGGTGGCAAAAACTCGTGCTTTGTTTGCACCCTAATACCCGTTTTCGGAATGTGTGACGTGCGGCAACGAAATTGCACGAAACCACCCCAAACATGAGTTTTGGACCTAAAGTAGTGGATTGGGCATGTTCGTTGCGAGAAACAAAGAAATGGTTCCGGTGGTTAAAACTCGTGCTTTGTGTGCACCCTGATACCCGTTTTCGGAATGGGTGACGTGCGGCAACGAAATTGCGGGAAACCACCCAAACATGAGTTTTGGACCTAAAGTAGTGGATTGGGCATGTTCGTGGCGAAAAACGAAGAAATGGTTCTGGTGGCAAAAACTCGTGCTTTGTATGCACCCCGATACCCGTTTTCGGAATGGGTGACGTGCGGCAACGAAATTGCTGGAAAGCACCCCAAACATGAGTTTTGAACCTAAAGTAGTGGATTGGGCAAGTTCGTTGCGAAAAACGAAGAAATGGTTCTGGTGGCGTGCGGCAACGAAATTGCGTGAAAGCACCCTAAACATGAGTTATGGACCTAAAGTAGTGGATTGGGCATGTTCGTTGCGGAAAACGAGGAAATGGTTCAGGTAGTAAAAACTCGTGCTTTGTTGCACCCCGATACCCGTTTTCGGAATGAGTGACGTGCGGCAACGAAATTGCGCGAAACCACCCCAAACATGAGTTTTGAACCTAAAGTAGTGGATTGGGCATGTTCGTTGCGAAAAACGAAGAAATAGTTTTGGTGGCAAAAACTCGTGCTTTGTATGCACCCTGATACCCGTTTTCGGAATGGGCGACGTGCGACAACGATATTGCGCGAAACCACCCGAAACATGAGTTTTGGACCTAAAGTAGTGGATTGGGCATGTTCGTTGCGAGAAACGAAGAAATGGTTCCGTTGGTTAAAACTCGTGCTTTGCATGCACCCTGATACCCGTTTTTGGAATGGGTGACGTGCGGCAAAGAAATTGTGCGAAAGCACCCCAAACATGAGTTTTGGACCTAAAGTAGTGGAATGAGAAGGTTCGTTGCGAAAAACGAAGAAATGGTTCCGGTGGCAAAAACTCGTGCCTTGTATGCACCCCGATACACATTTTTGGAATGGGTGACGTGCGGCATCGAAATTCTGCGAAACCACCCCAAACATGAGTTTTGGACCTAAAGCAGTGGATTGGGCATGTTCGTTGCGAAAAAATAAGAAATGGTTCGGGTGGCAAAAACTGAGTTTTTTGCACCCGATACCCGTTTTCGGAATGGGTGACGTGCGGCAACGGAATTGCATAAAACCACCCCAAACATGAGTTTTGGACCTAAAGTAGTGGATTGTGCATGTTCGTTGCGAAAAACGAAGAAATGGTTCCGGTGGCAAAAACTGAGTTTCTATGCACCCGACACTTGTTTTCGGAACGGGTGACGTGCGGCAACGAAATTGCGCGAAACCAACCCAAACATGAGTTTTGGACCTAAAGTAGTGGATTGGGCATGTTCGTTGCGAAAAACGAAGAAATGGTTCCGGTGGCAAAAACTCGTGCTTTGTATGCACCCTAATACCCGTTTTCAGAATGGGTGACGAACGACAAGGAAATTGCGCGAAACCAACCCAAACATGAGTTTTGGTCCTAAAGTAGTGGATTGGGCATGTTCGTTGCAAAAAATGAAGAAATGGTTCCGGTGGCAAAAACTCGTGCTTTGTATGCACCCTAATACCCGTTTTCGGAATGTGTGACGTGCGGCAACGAAATTGCGCGAAACCACCCCAAACATGAGTTTTGGACCTAAATTAGTGGATTAGGCATGTTCGTTGCGAGAAACAAAGAAATGGTTCCGGTGGTTAAAACTTGTGCTTTGTGTGCACCCCGATACCCGTTTTCGGAATGGGTGACGTGCGGCAACGAAATTGCTGGAAAGCACCCCAAACATGAGTTTTGAACCTAAAGTAGTGGATTGGGCAAGTTCGTTGCGAAAAACGAAGAAATGGTTCCGGTGGCAAAAACTCGTTCTTTGTATGCACCCCGATACCCATTTTCGCAATGGGTGACGTGCGACAACGGAATTGCGTGAAAGCACCCCAAACATGAGTTTTGGACCTAAAGTAGTGGATTGGGCATGTTCGTTGCGAAAAACAAAGAAATGGTTCAGGTAGTAAAAACTCGTGCTTTGTATACACCCCGATACCCGTTTTCGGAATGGGTGACGTGCGGCAACGAAATTGCGCGAAACCACCCCAAACTTGAGTTTTGGACCTAATGTAGTGGATTGGGCATGTTCGTTGCGAAAAAACAAGAAATGGTTCCGGTGGCAAAAACTCGTGCTTTCACACCGATACCCGTTCTCAGAATTGGTGACGTGTGGCAACAAAATTGCGCGAAACCACCCCAAACTTGAGTTTTGGACCTAATGTAGTGGATTGGGCATTTTCGTTGCGAAAAACGAAGAAATGGTTCCGGTGGCAAAAACTCGTGCTTTGTATGCACACCGATACCCATTTTCGGAATTGGTGACGTGCGGCAATGAAATTGCGCGAAACCAACCCAAACATTAGTTTTGGACCTAAAGTAGTGGATTGGTCATGTTCGTTGCAAAAAACGAAGAAATAGTTTTGGTGGCAAAAACTCGTGCTTTGTATGCACCCTGATACCCGTTTTCGGAATGGGTGACATGCGGCAACGAAATTGCGCGAAACCACCCCAAACATGAGTTTTGGACCTAAAGTAGTGGATTGGGCATGTTCGTTGCGAGAAACGAAGAAATGGTTCCATTGGTTAAAACTCGTGCTTTGCATGCACCCTGATACCCCATTTCGGAATGAGTGACGTGCGGCAAAGAAATTGCGCGAAAGCACCCCAAACATGAGTTTTGGACCTAAAGTAGTGGAATGATCATGTTCGTTGCGAAAAACGAAGAAATAGTTCCGGTGGAAAAAACTCGTGCCTTGTATGCACCCCGATACTTGTTTTCGGAATGGGTGACGTGCGGCAACGAAATTGCGCGAAACCAACCCAAACATGAGTTTTGGACCTGAAGTAGTGGATTGGGCACGTTCGTGGTGAAAAACGAAGAAATGGTTCCGGTTGCAAAAACTCGTGCTTTGTATGCACCATGGTCCGTTTTCAGAATGGGTCACGAGCGGCAACGAAATTGCGCGAAACCAACCCAAACATAAGTTTTGGACCTAAAGTAGTGGATTGGGCATGTTCGTTGCAAAAAACGAAGAAATGGTTCCGGTGGCAAAAACTCGTGCTTTGTATGCACCCTAATACGCGTTTTCGGAATGTGTGACGTGCGGCAACGAAATTGCGCGAAACCACCCCAAACATGAGTTTTGGACCTAAAGTAGTGGATTGGGCATGTCCGTTGCGAGAAACAAAGAAATGGTTCCGGTGGTTAAAACACGTGCTTTGTGTGCACCCTGGTACCCGTTTTCGGAATGGGTGACGTGCGACAACGAAATTGCGCGAAACCACCCAAACATGAGTTTTGGACCTAAAGTAGTGGATTGGGCATGTTCGTGGCGAAAAACGAAGAAATGGTTCTAGTGGCAAAAACTCGTGCTTTGTATGCACCCGATACCCGTTTTCGGAATGGGTGACGTGCGGCAACGAAATTGCTGGAAAGCACCCCGAACATGAGTTTTGAACCTAAAGTAGTAGATTGGGCAAGTTCGTTGCGAAAAACGAAGAAATGGTTCCGTTGGCAAAAACTCGTGCTTTGTATGCACCCCGATACCCATTTTCGCAATGGGTGACGTGCGGCAACGAAATTGCGTGAAAGCACCCCAAACATGAGTTTTGGACCTAAAGTAGTGGATTGGGCATGTTTGTTGCGAAAAACGAAGAAATGGTTCAGGTAGTAAAAACTTGTGCTTTGTATGCACCCCGATACCCGTTTTCGGAATGAGTGACGTGCGACAACGAAATTGCGCGAAACCACCCCAAACATGTGTTTTGGACCTAAAGTAGTGGATTGGGCATGTTCGTTGCGAAAAACGAAGAAATTGTTTCGGTGGCAAAAAACTGAGTTTCTATGCACTCGATACCTGTTTTCGGAATGGGTGACGTGCGGCAACGAAATTGCGCGAAACCAACCCAAACATGAGTTTTGGACCTAAAGAAGTGGATTGGGCATGTTCGTTGCGAAAAACAAAGAAATGGTTCCGGTGGCAAAAACTCGTGCTTTGTATGCACACCGATACCCGTTCTCGGAATTGGTGACGTGCGGCAACAAAATTGCGCGAAACCACCCCAAACATGAGTTTTGGACCTAATGTAGTGGATTGGGCATGTTCGTTGCGAAAAACGAAGAAATGGTTTCGGTGGCAAAAACTCGTGCTTTGTATGCACCCGGATACCCGTTTTCGGAATAGGTGACGTGCGGCAACAAAATTGCGCGAAAGCACCCCAAACATGAGTTTTGGACCAAAAGTAGTGGAATGAGCATGTTCGTTGCAAAAAACGAAGAAATGGTTCCGGTGGCAAAAACTCGTGCCTTGTATGCACCTCGATACCCGTTTTCGGAATGGGTGACGTGCGACAACGAAATTGCGCGAAACCACCCCAAACATGAGTTTTAAACCTAAAGTAGTGGATTGGGCATGTTCGTTGCGAAAAAAGAAGAAATGGTTCGGGTGGCAAAAGCTGAGTTTTTTTTGCACCCGATACCCGTTTTCGGAATGGGTAACGTGCGGCAACGGAATTGCACAAAACCACCCCAAACATGAGTTTTGGACCTAAAGTAGTGGATTGGGCATGTTCATTGTGAAAAACAAAGAAATGGTTCCGCTGGCAAAAACTCGTGCTTTGTATGGACACCGATACCCGTTCTCGGAATTGGTGACGTGTGGCAATAAAATTGCGCGAAACCACCCTAAACATGAATTTCGGACCTAAAGGAGTAGATTGGGCATGTTCGTTGCGAAAAACGAAGAAATGGTTCAGGTACTAAAAACTCGTGCTTTATATGCACACCGATACCCGTTTTCGGAATGGGTGACGTGCGACAATGAAATTGCGCGAAACCACCCCAAACATGAGTTTTGGACCTAAAGTAGTGGATTGTGCATGTTCATTGCGAAAAACGAAGAAATGGTTCTGGTGGCAAAAACTGAGTTTCTATGCACCCGATACTTGTTTTCGGAATGGGTGACGTGCGCCAACGAAATTGCGCGAAACCAACCCAAACATGAGTTTTGGACCTAAAGTAGTGGATTGGGCATGTTCGTTGTGAAAAACAAAGAAATGGTTCCGGTGGCAAAAACTCGTGCTTTGTATGCACCCAGATACCCGTTTTGGGAATGGGTGACATGCGGCAACGAAATTGCGCGAAACCACCCCAAACATGAGTTTTGGACCTAAAGTAGTGGATTGGGCATGTTCGTTGCGAGAAACGAAGAAATGGTTCCGGTGGTTAAAACTCGTGCTTTGTATGCACCCGGATACCCGTTTTCGGAATAGGTGACGTGCGGCAACGAAATTGCGCGAAGCACCCCAAACATGAGTTTTGGACCTAAAGTTGTGGAATGAGCATGTTCGTTGCAAAAAACGAAGAAATGGTTCCGGTGGCAAAAACTCGTGCCTTGTATGCACCCCGATACTCGTTTTCGGAATAGGTGACGTGCGGCAACGAAATTGCGCGAAACCACCCCAAACATGAGTTTTGGACCTAAAGTAGTGGATTGGGCATGTTCGTTGCGAAAAACGAAGAAATGGTTCGGGTTGCAAAAACTCGTGCTTTGTATGCACCCTGATACCCGTTTTTAGAATGGGTGACGTGCGGCAACGAAATTGCGCGAAACCACCCCAAACATGAGTTTTGGACCTAAAGTAGTGGATTTGGCATGTTCGTTGCGAGAAACGAAAAAATGGTTCCGGTGGTTAAAACTCGTGCTTTGTATGCACCCGGATACCCGTTTTCGGAATAGGTGACGTGCGGCAACGAAATTGCGCGAAACCACCCCAAACATGAGTTTTGGACCTTAAGTAGTGGAATGAGCATGTTCGTTGCAAAAAACGAAGAAATGGTTCCGGTGGCAAAAACTCGTGCCTTGTATGCACCCCCGATACCCGTTTTCGGAATGGGTGACGTGCGACAACGAAATTGCGCGAAACCCTCCCAAACATGAGTTTTAAACCTAAAGTAGTGGATTGGGCATGTTCGTTGCGAAAAAAGAAGAAATGGTATGGGTGGCAAAAGCTGAGTTTTTTGCACCCGATACCCGTTTTCGGAATAGGTAACGTGCGGCAACGGAATTGCACAAAACCCCCCCAAACATGAGTTTTGGACCTAAAGTAGTGGATTGGGCATGTTCGCTGTGAAAAACAAAGAAATGGTTCCGGTTGCAAAAACTCGTGCTTTGTATGCACACCGATACCCGTTCTCGGAAATTGGTGACGTGCGGCAACAAAATTGCGCGAAACCACCCCAAACATGAATTTTGGACCTAAAGGAGTAGATTGGGCATGTTCGTTGCGAAAAACGAAGAAATGGTTCAGGTACTAAAAACTCGTGCTTTATATGCACACCGATACCCGTTTTCGGAATAGGTGACGTGCGGCAATGAAATTGCGCGAAACCTTCCCAAACATGAGTTTTGGACCTAAAGTAGTGGATTGTGCATGTTCGTTGCGAAAAACGAAGAAATGGTTCCGGTGGCAAAAACTGAGTTTCTATGCACCCGATACTTGTTTTCGGAATGGGTGACGTACGACAACGATATTGCGCGAAACCAACCCAAACATAAGTTTTGGACCTAAAGTAGTGGATTGGGCATGTTCGTTGCGAAAAACGACGAAATGGTTCCGGTGGCAAAAACTCATGCTTTGTATGCACCCTGATACCCGTTTTGGGAATGGGTGTCGTGCGGCAACGAAATTGCGCGAAACCACCCCAAACATGAGTTTTGGACCTAAAGTAGTGGATTGGGCATGTTCGTTGCGAGAAACAAAGAAATGGTTCCGATGGTTAAACCTCGTGCTTTGTATGCACCCGGATACCCGTTTTCGGAATAAGTGATGTGCGGCAACGAAATTGCGCGAAAGCACCCCAAACATGAGTTTTGGACCTAAAGTAGTGGAATGAGCATGTTCGTTGCAAAAAACGAAGAAATGGTTCCGGTGGCAAAAACTCGTGCCTTGTATGCACCCCGATACCCGTTTTCGGAATGGGTGACGTGCGGCAACGAAATTGCGCGAAACCACCCCAAACATGAGTTTTAAACCTAAAGTAGTGGATTGGGCATGTTCGTTGCGAAAAAAAAGAAGAAATGGTTCAGGTAGTAAAAACTTGTGCTTTGTATGCACCCCGATACCTGTTTTCGGAATGAGTGACGTGCGACAACGAAATTGCGCGAAACCACCCCAAACATGTGTTTTGGACCTAAAGTAGTGGATTGGGCATGTTCGTTGCGAAAAACGAAGAAATTGTTTCGGTGGCAAAAAACTGAGTTTCTATGCACTCGATACCTGTTTTCGGATTGGGTGACGTGCGGCAACGAAATTGCGCGAAACCAACCCAAACATGAGTTTTGGACCTAAAGTAGTGGATTGGGCATGTTCGTTGCGAAAAACAAAGAAATGGTTCCGGTGGCAAAAACTCGTGCTTTGTATGCACACCGATACCCGTTCTCGGAATTGGTGACGTGCGGCAACAAAATTGCGCGAAACCACCCCAAACATGAGTTTTGGACCTAATGTAGTGGATTGGGCATGTTCGTTGCGAAAAACGAAGAAATGGTTCCGGTGGCAAAAACTCGTGCTTTGTATGCACCCGGATACCCGTTTTCGGAATAGGTGACGTGCGGCAACAAAATTACGCGAAAGCACCCCAAACATGAGTTTTGGACCAAAAGTAGTGGAATGAGCATGTTCGTTGCAAAAAACGAAGAAATGGTTCCGGTGGCAAAAACTCGTGCCTTGTATGCACCCCGATACCCGTTTTCGGAATGGGTGACGTGCGACAACGAAATTGCGCGAAACCACCCCAAACATGAGTTTTAAACCTAAAGTAGTGGATTGGGCATGTTCGTTGCGAAAAAAGAAGAAATGGTTCGGGTGGCAAAAGCTGAGTTTTTTTTGCACCCGATACCCGTTTTCGGAATGGGTAACGTGCGGCAACGGAATTGCACAAAACCACCCCAAACATGAGTTTTGGACCTAAAGTAGTGGATTGGGCATGTTCATTGTGAAAAACAAAGAAATGGTTCCGCTGGCAAAAACTCGTGCTTTGTATGGACACCGATACCCGTTCTCGGAATTGGTGACGTGTGGCAATAAAATTGCGCGAAACCACCCTAAACATGAATTTCGGACCTAAAGGAGTAGATTGGGCATGTTCGTTGCGAAAAACGAAGAAATGGTTCAGGTACTAAAAACTCGTGCTTTATATGCACACCGATACCCGTTTTCGGAATGGGTGACGTGCGACAATGAAATTGCGCGAAACCACCCCAAACATGAGTTTTGGACCTAAAGTAGTGGATTGTGCATGTTCATTGCGAAAAACGAAGAAATGGTTCCGGTGGAAAAAACTGAGTTTCTATGCACCCGATACTTGTTTTCGGAATGGGTGACGTGCGCCAACGAAATTGCGCGAAACCAACCCAAACATGAGTTTTGGACCTAAAGTAGTGGATTGGGCATGTTCGTTGTGAAAAACAAAGAAATGGTTCCGGTGGCAAAAACTCGTGCTTTGTATGCACCCAGATACCCGTTTTGGGAATGGGTGACATGCGGCAACGAAATTGCGCGAAACCACCCCAAACATGAGTTTTGGACCTAAAGTAGTGGATTGGGCATGTTCGTTGCGAGAAACGAAGAAATGGTTCCGGTGGTTAAAACTCGTGCTTTGTATGCACCCGGATACCCGTTTTCGGAATAGGTGACGTGTGGCAACGAAATTGCGCGAAGCACCCCAAACATGAGTTTTGGACCTAAAGTTGTGGAATGAACATGTTTGTTGCAAAAAACGAAGAAATGGTTCCGGTGGCAAAAACTCGTGCCTTGTATGCACCCCGATACTCGTTTTCGGAATAGGTGACGTGCGGCAACGAAATTGCGCGAAACCACCCCAAACATGAGTTTTGGACCTAAAGTAGTGGATTGGGCATGTTCGTTGCGAAAAACGAAGAAATGGTTCGGGTTGCAAAAACTCGTGCTTTGTATGCACCCTGATACCCGTTTTTAGAATGGGTGACGTGTGGCAACGAAATTGCGCGAAACCACCCCAAACATGAGTTTTGGACCTAAAGTAGTGGATTTGGCATGTTCGTTGCGAGAAACGAAGAAATGGTTCCGGTGGTTAAAACTCGTGCTTTGTATGCACCCGGATACCCGTTTTCGGAATAGGTGACGTGCGGCAACGAAATTGCGCGAAACCACCCCAAACATGAGTTTTGGACCTTAAGTAGTGGAATGAGCATGTTCGTTGCAAAAAACGAAGAAATGGTTCCGGTGGCAAAAACTCGTGCCTTGTATGCCGATACCCGTTTTCGGAATGCGTGACGTGCGACAACGAAATTGCGCGAAACCACCCCAAACATGAGTTTTAAACCTAAAGTAGTGGATTGGGCATGTTCGTTGTGAAAAAAGAAGAAATGGTATGGGTGGCAAAAGCTGAGTTTTTTGCACCCGATACCCGTTTTCGGAATGGCTAACGTGCGGCAACGGAATTGCACAAAACCCCCCCAAACATGAGTTTTGGACCTAAAGTAGTGGATTGGGCATGTTCGCTGTGAAAAACAAAGAAATGGTTCCGGTTGCAAAAACTCGTGCTTTGTATGCACACCGATACCCGTTCTCGGAAATTGGTGACGTGCGGCAACAAAATTGCGCGAAACCACCCCAAACATGAATTTTGGACCTAAAGGAGTAGATTGGGCATGTTCGTTGCGAAAAACGAAGAAATGGTTCAGGTACTAAAAACTCGTGCTTTATATGCACACCGATACCCGTTTTCGGAATAGGTGACGTGCGGCAATGAAATTGCGCGAAACCTTCCCAAACATGAGTTTTGGACCTAAAGTAGTGGATTGTGCATGTTCGTTGCGAAAAACGAAGAAATGGTTCCGGTGGCAAAAACTGAGTTTCTATGCACCCGATACTTGTTTTCGGAATGGGTGACGTACGGCAACGATATTGCGCGAAACCAACCCAAACATAAGTTTTGGACCTAAAGTAGTGGATTGGGCATGTTCGTTGCGAAAAACGACGAAATGGTTCCGGTGGCAAAAACTCATGCTTTGTATGCACCCTGATACCCGTTTTGGGAATGGGTGTCGTGCGGCAACGAAATTGCACAAAACCACCCCAAACATGAGTTTTGGACCTAAAGTAGTGGATTGGGCATGTTCGTTGCGAGAAACAAAGAAATGGTTCCGATGGTTAAAACTCGTGCTTTGTATGCACCCGGATACCCGTTTTCGGAATAAGTGATGTGCGGCAACGAAATTGCGCGAAAGCACCCCAAACATGAGTTTTGGACCTAAAGTAGTGGAATGAGCATGTTCGTTGCAAAAAACGAAGAAATGGTTCCGGTGGCAAAAACTCGTGCCTTGTATGCACCCCGATACCCGTTTTCGGAATGGGTGACGTGCGGCAACGAAATTGCGCGAAACCACCCCAAACATGAGTGTTGGACCTAAAGTAGTGGATTGGGCATGTTCGTTGCGAAAAAAAGAAGAAATGGTTCGGGTGGCAAAAGCTGAGTTTTCATGCACCCGATACCCGTTTTCGGAATGGGTAACGTGCGGCAACGAAATTGCACAAAACCACCCCAAACATGAGTTTTGGACCTAAAGTAGTGGATTGGGCATGTTCGTTGTGAAAAACAAAGAAATGGTTCCGGTGGCAAAAACTCGTGCTTTGTATGCACACCGATACCCGTTCTCGGAATTGGTGACGTGCGGCAACAAAATTGCGCGAAACCACCCCAAACATGAAATTTGGACCTAAACGAGTAGATTGGGCATGTTCGTTGCGAAAAACGAAGAAATAGTTCAGGTACTAAAAACTCGTGCTTTATATGCACACCGATACCCGTTTTCGGAATGGGTGACGTGCGGCAATGAAATTGCGCGAAACCACCCCAAACATGAGTTTTGGACCTAAAGTAGTGGATTGTGCATGTTCGTTGCGAAAAACGAAGAATTGGTTCCGGTGGCAAAAACTGAGTTTCTATGCACCCGATACTTGTTTTCGGAATGGGTGACGTGCGGCAACGAAATTGCGCGAAACCAACCCAAACATGAGTTTTGGACCTAAAGTAGTGGATTGGGCATGTTCGTTGCGAAAAACGAAGAAATGGTTCCGGTGGCAAAAACTCGTGCTTTGTATGCACCCTGATACCCGTTTTGGGAATGGGTGACGTGCGGCAACGAAATTGCGCGAAACCACCCCAAACATGAGTTTTGGACCTAAAGTAGTGGATTGGGCATGTTCGTTGCGAGAAACAAAGAAATGGTTCCGATGGTTAAAACTCGTGCTTTGTATGCACCGGGATACCCGTTTTCGGAATAAGTGATGTGCGGCAACGAAATTGCGTGAAAGCACCCCAAACATGAGTTTTGGACCTAAAGTAGTGGAATGAGCATGTTCGTTGCAAAAAACGAAGAAATGGTTCCGGTGGCAAAAACTCGTGCCTTGTATGCACCCCGATACCCGTTTTCTGAATGGGTGACGTGCGGCAACGAAATTGCGCGAAACCACCCCAAACATAAGTTTTGGACCTAAAGTAGTGGATTGGGCATGTTCGTTGCGAAAAACGAAGAAATGGTTCGGGTGGCAAAAACTCGTGCTTTGTATGCACCCTGGATACCCGTTTTTAGAATGGGTGACGTGCGGCAACGAAATTGCGCGAAAACACCCCAAACATGAGTTTTGGACCTAAAGTAGTGGATTTGGCATGTTCGTTGCGAGAAACGAAGAAATGGTTCCGGTGGTTAAAACTCGTGCTTTGTATGCACCCGGATACCCGTTTTCGGAATAGGTGACGTGCGGCAACGAAATTGCGCGAAACCACCCCAAACATGAGTTTTGGACCTTAAGTAGTGGAATGAGCATGTTCGTTGAAAAAAACGAAGAAATGGTTCCGGTGGCAAAAACTCGTGCCTTGTATGCACCCCCGATACCCGTTTTCGGAATGGGTGACGTGCGACAACGAAATTGCGCGAAACCACCCCAAACATGACTTTTAAACCTAAAGTAGTGGATTGGGCATGTTCGTTGCGAAAAAAGAAGGAGTGGTATGGGTGGCAAAAGCTGAGTTTTTTGCACCCGATACCCGTTTTCGGAATGGGTAACGTGCGGCAACGAAATTGCACAAAACCACCCCAAACATGAGTTTTAGACCTAAAGTAGTGGATTGGGCATGTTCGTTGTGAAAAAAAAGAGAAATGGTTCCGGTTGCAAAAACTCGTGCTTTGTATGCACACCGATACCCGTTCTCGGAATTGGTGACGTGCGGCAACAAAATTGCGCGAAACCACCCCAAACATGAATTTTGGACCTAAAGGAGTAGATTGGGCATGTTCGTTGCGAAAAACGAAGAAATGGTTCAGGTACTAAAAACTCGTGCTTTATATGCACACCGATACCCGTTTTCGGAATGGGTGACGTGCGGCAATGAAATTGCGCGAAACCTTCCCAAGCATGAGTTTTGGACCTAAAGTAGTGGATTGTGCATGTTCGTTGCGAAAAACGAAGAAATGGTTCCGGTGGCAAAAACTGAGTTTCTATGCACCCGATACTTGTTTTCGGAATGGGTGACGTACGGCAACGATATTGCGCGAAACCAACCCAAACATAAGTTTTGGACCTAAAGTAGTGGATTGGGCATGTTCGTTGCGAAAAACGACGAAATGGTTCCGGTGGCAAAAACTCGTGCTTTGTATGCACCCTGATACCCGTTTTGGGAATGGGTGTCATGCGGCAACAAAATTGCGCGAAACCACCCCAAACATGAGTTTTGGACCTAAAGTAGTGGATTGGGCATGTTCGTTGCGAGAAACAAAGAAATGGTTCCGATGGTTAAAACTCGTGCTTTGTATGCACCGGGATACCCGTTTTCGGAATAAGTGATGTGCGGCAACGAAATTGCGCGAAAGCACCCCAAACATGAGTTTTGGACCTAAAGTAGTGGAATGAGCATGTTCGTTGCAAAAAACGAAGAAATGGTTCCGGTGGCAAAAACTCGTGCCTTGTATGCACCCCGATACCCGTTTTCGGAATGGGTGACGTGCGGCAACGAAATTGCGCGAAACCACCCCAAACATGAGTGTTGGACCTAAAGTAGTGGATTGGGCAAGTTCGTTGTGAAAAAAAGAAGAAATGGTTCGGGTGGCAAAAGCTGAGTTTTTTTGCACCCGATACCCGTTTTCGGAATGGGTAACGTGCGGCAACGGAATTGCACAAAACCACCCCAAACATGAGTTTTGGACCTAAAGTAGTGGATTGGGCATGTTTGTTGTGAAAAACAAAGAAATGGTTCCGGTGGCAAAAACTCGTGCTTTGTATGCACACCGATACCCGTTCTCGGAATTGGTGACGTGCGGCAACAAAATTGCGCGAAACCGCCCCAAACATGAATTTTGGACCTAAAGGAGTAGATTGGGCATGTTCGTTGCAAAAAATGAAGAAATAGTTCAGGTACTAAAAACTCGTGCTTTATATGCACACCGATACCCGTTTTCGGAATGGGTGACGTGCGGCAATGAAATTGCGCGAAACCACCCCAAACATGAGTTTTGGACCTAAAGTAGTGGATTGTGCATGTTCGTTGCGAAAAACGAAGAATTGGTTCCGGTGGCAAAAACTGAGTTTCTATGCACCCGATACTTGTTTTCGGAATGGGTGACCTGCGGCAACGAAATTGCGCGAAACCAACCCAAACATGAGTTTTGGACCTAAAGTAGTGGATTGGGCATGTTCGTTGCGAAAAACGAAGAAATGTTTCCGGTGGCAAAAACTCGTGCTTTGTATGCACCCTGATACCCGTTTTGGGAATGGGTGACGTGCGGCAACGAAATTGCGCGAAACCACCCCAAACATGAGTTTTGGACCTAAAGTAGTGGATTGGGCATGTTCGTTGCGAGAAACGAAGAAATGGTTCCGGTGGTTAAAACTCGTGCTTTGTATGCACCCGGATACCCGTTTTCGGAATAGGTGACGTGCGGCAACGAAATTGCGCGAAGCACCCCAAACATGAGTTTTGGACCTAAAGTTGTGGAATGAGCATGTTCGTTGCAAAAAACGAAGAAATGGTTCCGGTGGCAAAAACTCGTGCCTTGTATGCACCCCGATACCCGTTTTCGGAATAGGTGACGTGCGGCAACGAAATTGCGCGAAACCACCCCAAACATGAGTTTTGGACCTAAACTAGTGGATTGGGCATGTTCGTTGTGAAAAACGAAGAAATGGTTCGGGTTGCAAAAACTCGTGCTTTGTATGCACCCTGATACCCGTTTTTAGAATGGGTGACGTGCGGCAACGAAATTGCACGAAACCACCCCAAACATGAGTTTTGGACCTAAAGTAGTGGATTTGGCATGTTCGTTGCGAGAAACGAAGAAATGGTTCCGGTGGTTAAAACTCGTGCTTTGTATGCACCCGGATACCCGTTTTCGGAATAGGTGACGTGCTGCAACGAAATTGCGCGAAACCACCCCAAACATGAGTTTTGGACCTTAAGTAGTGGAATGAGCATGTTCGTTGCAAAAAACGAAGAAATGGTTCCGGTGGCAAAAACTCGTGCCTTGTATGCACCCCCGATACCCGTTTTCGGAATGGGTGACGTGCGACAACGAAATTGCGCGAAACCACCCCAAACATGAGTTTTAAACCTAAAGTAGTGGATTGGGCATGTTCGTTGCGAAAAAAGAAGAAATGGTATGGGTGGCAAAAGCTGAGTTTTTTGCACCCGATACCCGTTTTCGGAATGGGTAACGTGCGGCAACGGAATTGCACAAAACCCCCCCAAACATGAGTTTTGGACCTAAAGTAGTGGTTTGGGCATGTTCGCTGTGAAAAACAAAGAAATGGTTCCGGTTGCAAAAACTCGTGCTTTGTATGCACACCGATACCCGTTCTCGGAAATTGGTGACGTGCGGCAACAAAATTGCGCGAAACCACCCCAAACATGAATTTTGGACCTAAAGGAGTAGATTGGGCATGTTCGTTGCGAAAAACGAAGAAATGGTTCAGGTACTAAAAACTCGTGCTTTATATGCACACCGATACCCGTTTTCGGAATGGGTGACGTGCGGCAATGAAATTGCGCGAAACCTTCCCAAACATGAGTTTTGGACCTAAAGTAGTGGATTGTGCATGTTCGTTGCGAAAAACGAAGAATTGGTTCCGGTGGCAAAAACTGAGTTTCTATGCACCCGATACTTGTTTTCGGAATGGGTGACGTGCGGCAACGAAATTGCGCGAAACCAACCCAAACATGAGTTTTGGACCTAAAGTAGTGGATTGGGCATGTTCGTTGCGAAAAACGAAGAAATGGTTCCGGTGGCAAAAACTCGTGCTTTGTATGCACCCTGATACCCGTTTTGGGAATGGGTGACGTGCGGCAACGAAATTGCGCGAAACCACCCCAAACATGAGTTTTGGACCTAAAGTAGTGGATTGGGCATGTTCGTTGCGAGAAACAAAGAAATGGTTCCGATGGTTAAAACTCGTGCTTTGTATGCACCGGGATACCCGTTTTCGGAATAAGTGATGTGCGGCAACGAAATTGCGTGAAAGCACCCCAAACATGAGTTTTGGACCTAAAGTAGTGGAATGAGCATGTTCGTTGCAAAAAACGAAGAAATGGTTCCGGTGGCAAAAACTCGTGCCTTGTATGCACCCCGATACCCGTTTTCTGAATGGGTGACGTGCGGCAACGAAATTGCGCGAAACCACCCCAAACATAAGTTTTGGACCTAAAGTAGTGGATTGGGCATGTTCGTTGCGAAAAACGAAGAAATGGTTCGGGTGGCAAAAACTCGTGCTTTGTATGCACCCTGATACCCGTTTTTAGAATGGGTGACGTGCGGCAACGAAATTGCGCGAAAACACCCCAAACATGAGTTTTGGACCTAAAGTAGTGGATTTGGCATGTTCGTTGCGAGAAACGAAGAAATGGTTCCGGTGGTTAAAACTCGTGCTTTGTATGCACCCGGAT
Source organism: Zea luxurians (assembly GCA_029449295.1). Lineage (NCBI taxonomy): Eukaryota > Viridiplantae > Streptophyta > Magnoliopsida > Poales > Poaceae > Zea > Zea luxurians. The sequence continues at coordinate 316,180 of JAOPSE010000005.1, read as the reverse complement.
ACCCGTTTTCGGAATAGGTGACGTGCGGCAACGAAATTGCGCGAAACCACCCCAAACATGAGTTTTGGACCTTAAGTAGTGGAATGAGCATGTTCGTTGCAAAAAACGAAGAAATGGTTCCGGTGGCAAAAACTCGTGCCTTGTATGCACCCCCGATACCCGTTTTCGGAATGGGTGACGTGCGACAACGAAATTGCGCGAAACCACCCCAAACATGACTTTTAAACCTAAAGTAGTGGATTGGGCATGTTCGTTGCGAAAAAAGAAGGAGTGGTATGGGTGGCAAAAGCTGAGTTTTTTGCACCCGATACCCGTTTTCGGAATGGGTAACGTGCGGCAACGAAATTGCACAAAACCACCCCAAACATGAGTTTTGGACCTAAAGTAGTGGATTGGGCATGTTCGTTGTGAAAAAAAAAGAAATGGTTCCGGTTGCAAAAACTCGTGCTTTGTATGCACACCGATACCCGTTCTCGGAATTGGTGACGTGCGGCAACAAAATTGCGCGAAACCACCCCAAACATGAATTTTGGACCTAAAGGAGTAGATTGGGCATGTTCGTTGCGAAAAACGAAGAAATGGTTCAGGTACTAAAAACTCTTGCTTTATATGCACACCGATACCCGTTTTCGGAATGGGTGACGTGCGGCAATGAAATTGCGCGAAACCTTCCCAAGCATGAGTTTTGGACCTAAAGTAGTGGATTGTGCATGTTCGTTGCGAAAAACGAAGAAATGGTTCCGGTGGCAAAAACTGAGTTTCTATGCACCCGATACTTGTTTTCGGAATGGGTGACGTACGGCAACGATATTGCGCGAAACCAACCCAAACATAAGTTTTGGACCTAAAGTAGTGGATTGGGCATGTTCGTTGCGAAAAACGACGAAATGGTTCCGGTGGCAAAAACTCGTGCTTTGTATGCACCCTGATACCCGTTTTGGGAATGGGTGTCATGCGGCAACAAAATTGCGCGAAACCACCCCAAACATGAGTTTTGGACCTAAAGTAGTGGATTGGGCATGTTCGTTGCGAGAAACAAAGAAATGGTTCCGATGGTTAAAACTCGTGCTTTGTATGCACCGGGATACCCGTTTTCGGAATAAGTGATGTGCGGCAACGAAATTGCGCGAAAGCACCCCAAACATGAGTTTTGGACCTAAAGTAGTGGAATGAGCATGTTCGTTGCAAAAAACGAAGAAATGGTTCCGGTGGCAAAAACACGTGCCTTGTATGCACCCCGATACCCGTTTTCGGAATGGGTGACGTGCGGCAACGAAATTGCGCGAAACCACCACAAACATGAGTGTTGGACCTAAAGTAGTGGATTGGGCATGTTCGTTGTGAAAAAAAGAAGAAATGGTTCGGGTGGCAAAAGCTGAGTTTTTTTGCACCCGATACCCGTTTTCGGAATGGGTAACGTGCGGCAACGGAATTGCACAAAACCACCCCAAACATGAGTTTTGGACCTAAAGTAGTGGATTGGGCATGTTATTGTGAAAAACAAAGAAATGGTTCCGGTGGCAAAAACTCGTGCTTTGTATGCACACCGATACCCGTTCTCGGAATTGGTGACGTGCGGCAACAAAATTGCGCGAAACCACCCCAAACATGAATTTTGGACCTAAAGGAGTAGATTGGGCATGTTCGTTGCAAAAAACGAAGAAATAGTTCAGGTACTAAAAACTCGTGCTTTATATGCACACCGATACCCGTTTTCGGAATGGGTGACGTGCGGCAATGAAATTGCGCGAAACCACCCCAAACATGAGTTTTGGACCTAAAGTAGTGGATTGTGCATGTTCGTTGCGAAAAACGAAGAATTGGTTCCGGTGGCAAAAACTGAGTTTCTATGCACCCGATACTTGTTTTCGGAATGGGTGACGTGCGGCAACGAAATTGCGCGAAACCAACCCAAACATGAGTTTTGGACCTAAAGTAGTGGATTGGGCATGTTCGTTGCGAAAAACGAAGAAATGTTTCCGGTGGCAAAAACTCGTGCTTTGTATGCACCCTGATACCCGTTTTGGGAATGGGTGACGTGCGGCAACGAAATTGCGCGAAACCACCCCAAACATGAGTTTTGGACCTAAAGTAGTGGATTGGGCATGTTCGTTGCGAGAAACGAAGAAATGGTTCCGGTGGTTAAAACTCGTGCTTTGTATGCACCCGGATACCCGTTTTCGGAATAGGTGACGTGCGGCAACGAAATTGCGCGAAGCACCACAAACATGAGTTTTGGACCTAAAGTAGTGCAATGAGCATGTTCGTTGCAAAAAACGAAGAAATGGTTCCGGTGGCAAAAACTCGTGCCTTGTATGCACCCCGATACCCGTTTTCGGAATGGGTGACGTGCGGCAACGAAATTGCGTGAAACCACCCCAAACATGAGTTTTGGACCTAAAGTAGTGGATTGGGCATGTTCGTTGCGAAAAACGAAGAAATGGTTCGGGTGGCAAAAACTCGTGCTTTGTATGCACCCTGATACCCGTTTTTAGAATGGGTGACGTGCGGCAACGAAATTGCGCGAAACCACCCCAAACATGAGTTTTGGACCTAAAGTAGTGGATTTGGCATGTTCGTTGCGAGAAACGAAGAAATGGTTCCGGTGGTTAAAACTCGTGCTTTGTATGCACCCGGATACCCGTTTTCGGAATAGGTGACGTGCGGCAACGAAATTGCGCGAAACCACCCCAAACATGAGTTTTGGACCTTAAGTAGTGGAATGAGCATGTTCGTTGCAAAAAACGAAGAAATGGTTCCGGTGGCAAAAACTCGTGCCTTGTATGCACCCCCGATACCCGTTTTCGGAATGGGTGACGTGCGACAACGAAATTGCGCGAAACCACCCCAAACATGACTTTTAAACCTAAAGTAGTGGATTGGGCATGTTCGTTGCGAAAAAAGAAGGAGTGGTATGGGTGGCAAAAGCTGAGTTTTTTGCACCCGATACCCGTTTTCGGAATGGGTAACGTGCGGCAACGGAATTGCACAAAACCACCCCAAACATGAGTTTTGGACCTAAAGTAGTGGATTGGGCATGTTCGTTGTGAAAAACAAAGAAATGGTTCCGGTTGCAAAAACTCGTGCTTTGTATGCACACCGATACCCGTTCTCGGAATTGGTGACGTGCGGCAACAAAATTGCGCGAAACCACCCCAAACATGAATTTTGGACCTAAAGGAGTAGATTGGGCATGTTCGTTGCGAAAAACGAAGAAATGGTTCCGGTACTAAAACTCGTGCTTTATATGCACACCGATACCCGTTTTCGGAATGGGTGACGTGCGGCAACGAAATTGCGCGAAACCTTCCCAAGCATGAGTTTTGGACCTAAAGTAGTGGATTGGGCATGTTCGTTGCGAAAAACGAAGAAATGGTTCGGGTGGCAAAAACTCGTGCTTTGTATGCACCCTGATACCCGTTTTTAGAATGGGTGACGTGCGGCAACGAAATTGCGCGAAACCACCCCAAACATGAGTTTTGGACCTAAAGTAGTGGATTTGGCATGTTCGTTGCGAGAAACGAAGAAATGGTTCCGGTGGTTAAAACTCGTGCTTTGTATGCACCCGGATACCCGTTTTCGGAATAGGTGACGTGCGGCAACGAAATTGCGCGAAACCACCCCAAACATGAGTTTTGGACCTTAAGTAGTGGAATGAGCATGTTCGTTGCAAAAAACGAAGAAATGGTTCCGGTGGCAAAAACTCGTGCCTTGTATGCACCCCCGATACCCGTTTTCGGAATGGGTGACGTGCGACAACGAAATTGCGCGAAACCACCCCAAACATGACTTTTAAACCTAAAGTAGTGGATTGGGCATGTTCGTTGCGAAAAAAGAAGGAGTGGTATGGGTGGCAAAAGCTGAGTTTTTTGCACCCGATACCCGTTTTCGGAATGGGTAACGTGCGGCAACGGAATTGCACAAAACCACCCCAAACATGAGTTTTGGACCTAAAGTAGTGGATTGGGCATGTTCGTTGTGAAAAACAAAGAAATGGTTCCGGTTGCAAAAACTCGTGCTTTGTATGCACACCGATACCCGTTCTCGGAATTGGTGACGTGCGGCAACAAAATTGCGCGAAACCACCCCAAACATGAATTTTGGACCTAAAGGAGTAGATTGGGCATGTTCGTTGCGAAAAACGAAGAAATGGTTCCGGTACTAAAAACTCGTGCTTTATATGCACACCGATACCCGTTTTCGGAATGGGTGACGTGCGGCAACGAAATTGCGCGAAACCTTCCCAAGCATGAGTTTTGGACCTAAAGCAATGGATTGGGCATGTTCGTTGCGAAAAACGAAGAAATGGTTCGGGTGGCAAAAACTCGTGCTTTGTATGCACCCTGATACCCGTTTTTAGAATGGGTGACGTGCGGCAACAAAATTGCGCGAAACCACCCCAAACATGAGTTTTGGACCTAAAGTAGTGGATTTGGCATGTTCGTTGCGAGAAACGAAGAAATGGTTCCGGTGGTTAAAACTCGTGCTTTGTATGCACCCGGATACCCGTTTTCGGAATAGGTGACGTGCGGCAACGAAATTGCGCGAAACCACCCCAAACATGAGTTTTGGACCTTAAGTAGTGGAATGAGCATGTTCGTTGCAAAAAACGAAGAAATGGTTCCGGTGGCAAAAACTCGTGCCTTGTATGCACCCCCGATACCCGTTTTCGGAATGGGTGACGTGCGACAACGAAATTGCGCGAAACCACCCCAAACATGACTTTTAAACCTAAAGTAGTGGATTGGGCATGTTCGTTGCGAAAAAAGAAGGAGTGGTATGGGTGGCAAAAGCTGAGTTTTTTGCACCCGATACCCGTTTTCGGAATGGGTAACGTGCGGCAACGGAATTGCACAAAACCACCCCAAACATGAGTTTTGGACCTAAAGTAGTGGATTGGGCATGTTCGTTGTGAAAAACAAAGAAATGGTTCCGGTTGCAAAAACTCGTGCTTTGTATGCACACCGATACCCGTTCTCGGAATTGGTGACGTGCGGCAACAAAATTGCGCGAAACCACCCCAAACATGAATTTTGGACCTAAAGGAGTAGATTGGGCATGTTCGTTGCGAAAAACGAAGAAATGGTTCAGGTACTAAAAACTCGTGCTTTATATGCACACCGATACCCGTTTTCGGAATGGGTGACGTGCGGCAATGAAATTGCGCGAAACCTTCCCAAGCATGAGTTTTGGACCTAAAGTAGTGGATTGTGCATGTTCGTTGCGAAAAACGAAGAAATGGTTCCGGTGGCAAAAACTGAGTTTCTATGCAGCCGATACTTGTTTTCGGAATGGGTGACGTACGGCAACGATATTGCGCGAAACCAACCCAAACATAAGTTTTGGACCTAAAGTAGTGGATTGGGCATGTTCGTTGCGAAAAACGACGAAATGGTTCCGGTGGCAAAAACTCGTGCTTTGTATGCACCCTGATACCCGTTTTGGGAATGGGTGTCGTGCGGAAACGAAATTGCGCGAAACCACCCCAAACATGAGTTTTGGACCTAAAGTAGTGGATTGGGCATGTTCGTTGCGAGAAACAAAGAAATGGTTCCGATGGTTAAAACTCGTGCTTTGTATGCACCGGGATACCCGTTTTCGGAATAAGTGATGTGCGGCAACGAAATTGCGCGAAAGCACCCCAAACATGAGTTTTGGACCTAAAGTAGTGGAATGAGCATGTTCGTTGCAAAAAACGAAGAAATGGTTCCGGTGGCAAAAACTCGTGCCTTGTATGCACCCCGATACCCGTTTTCGGAATGGGTGACGTGCGGCAACGAAATTGCGCGAAACCACCCCAAACATGAGTGTTGGACCTAAAGTAGTGGATTGGGCATGTTCGTTGCGAAAAAAAGAAGAAATGGTTCGGGTGGCAAAAGCTGAGTTTTTTTTGCACCCGATACCCGTTTTCGGAATGGGTAACGTGCGGCAACGGAATTGCACAAAACCACCCCAAACATGAGTTTTGGACCTAAAGTAGTGGATTGGGCATGTTCGTTGTGAAAAACAAAGAAATGGTTCCGGTGGCAAAAACTCGTGCTTTGTATGCACACCGATACCCGTTCTCGGAATTGGTGACGTGCGGCAACAAAATTGCGCGAAACCACCCCAAACATGAATTTTGGACCTAAAGTAGTAGATTGGGCATGTTCGTTGCGAAAAACGAAGAAATAGTTCAGATACTAAAAACTCGTGCTTTATATGCACACCGATACCCGTTTTCGAAATGGGTGACGTGCGGCAATGAAATTGCGCGAAACCACCCCAAACATGAGTTTTGGACCTAAAGTAGTGGATTGTGCATGTTCGTTGCGAAAAACGAAGAATTGGTTCCGGTGGCAAAAACTGAGTTTCTATGCACCCGATACTTGTTTTCGGAATGGGTGACGTGCGGCAACGAAATTGCGCGAAACCAACCCAAACATGAGTTTTGGACCTAAAGTAGTGGATTGGGCATGTTCGTTGCGAAAAACGAAGAAATGGTTCCGGTGGCAAAAACTCGTGCTTTGTATGCACCCTGATACCCGTTTTGGGAATGGGTGACGTGCGGCAACGAAATTGCGCGAAACCACCCCAAACATGAGTTTTGGACCTAAAGTAGTGGATTGGGCATGTTCGTTGCGAGAAACGAAGAAATGGTTCCGGTGGTTAAAACTCGTGCTTTGTATGCACCCGGATACCCGTTTTCGGAATAGGTGACGTGCGGCAACGAAATTGCGCGAAGCACCCCAAACATGAGTTTTGGACCTAAAGTAGTGCAATGAGCATGTTCGTTGCGAAAAACGAAGAAATGGTTCCGGTGGCAAAAACTCGTGCCTTGTATGCACCCCGATACCCGTTTTCGGAATGGGTGACGTGCGGCAACGAAATTGCGCGAAACCACCCCAAACATGAGTTTTGGACCTAAAGTAGTGGATTGGGCATGTTCGTTGCGAAAAAATGAAGAAATGGTTCGGGTGGCAAAAACTCGTGCTTTGTATGCACCCTGATACCCGTTTTTAGAATGGGTGACGTGCGGCAACGAAATTGCGCGAAACCACCCCAAACATGAGTTTTGGACCTAAAGTAGTGGATTTGGCATGTTCGTTGCGAGAAACGAAGAAATGGTTCCGGTGGTTAAAACTCGTGCTTTGTATGCACCCGGATACCCGTTTTCGGAATAGGTGACGTGCTGCAACGAAATTGCGCGAAACCACCCCAAACATGAGTTTTGGACCTTAAGTAGTGGAATGAGCATGTTCGTTGCAAAAAACGAAGAAATGGTTCCGGTGGCAAAAACTCGTGCCTTGTATGCACCCCCGATACCCGTTTTCGGAATGGGTGACGTGCGACAACGAAATTGCGCGAAACCACCCCAAACATGACTTTTAAACCTAAAGTAGTGGATTGGGCATGTTCGTTGCGAAAAAAGAAGGAGTGGTATGGGTGGCAAAAGCTGAGTTTTTTGCACCCGATACCCGTTTTCGGAATGGGTAACGTGCGGCAACGGAATTGCACAAAACCACCCCAAACATGAGTTTTGGACCTAATGATGAAGACATCCACACTACTGATGCATCTATACCAATACAAGTACCAATTTCTGGTCCCATTACTCGCGCTCGTGCTCGTCAACTCAACCATCAGGTGATTACACTCTTGAGTTCAAGTCCATCATATTTAGACCATGGAGACCCGTGCACTCTTGTTTTGCTTAGGAATCAGGGAGAAGACCGAAAGGGAAAAGGATTTGAACATGTTGGATTCGGACTGCAGAAGAACACCAACTTGTGACGGTCACCACGGTCAGATGCGGGCTCGGATTGGAATGTTCAAGCACAACATGGAAAGCTTATCAAGTCTACTTTCATATGGATCCGGAATTATAGTCATATCTGTTCTGAGGCCGCCGTAATCATTGTTTTCTTACCGAGACATTTCCTGCCTTTTCTGCCCATGGTGCTGCGTCACCCTATTTTGGCCCAATGGGTCGTGTATCAAGTTAGGTCCATTAGGGACGCATCCTAGGGTTGCAGCACGACCCCAATACCCTTGTGGTCGTCCTCCCATGTTTATAAACCCCCTAGCCGCCACCAAGAACAGCGGGTTTTGTTTAGATCAAGTTTAGCTCTCGCTACTTGCTTGCAAGCGCGCGTGCTAGTTCAGCCGCCCGTCTTCTTGTCTTCGGAACCCCACCATATTAGAGTTTGACTTTGAAACCTACATTTGGATCTGGTAATTCAGTACTTGTTCTACTTGTTCTTGCTAGTTCTTCGATTGCTTGCAGGACGAGTGCCCTAGTGGCCAGGGTGTCACGCTCCACAAGATCGTGACAGCCATAGGAGGTGGTGTATCGGTTGCTAAGGCGCAGCGTCTTTGGAAGGCTGTAGTCGGGCCGTGAACGTCGTCTCCTCCCCCAATCGAGTTATTCCACACCCTCTCATCGAAAGATCGGGCAATCACCCAACGGGTGCACATCAGTTGGTAATCAGAGCAAGGTTTATCGGTGAGAGATTTACTTTTCTTCGCTGTTTTCTTATCTCCTATAGTCCAGAAAAAGCCAAAAAATAGTAGATTAGTTTTACCGCAATCCTATAAACCATTGAGCATTTACTAGTACTACTTAGTTAGGGCTTGTTGAGTTTTTGGTTGCATCGGTTGTGTCGAGTTGCTGGTCTTAGTTTATTCCTTTAGAGTTTTGAGTTCTACCACGTTTTGGTCACCACGAGATCCACCATCACCAAAAACATCTCTGCTCGTTTTTGCCACCACGGATACATATCATATCCGATTTGGAAGTTTAAATACAATCTGGAAAGCTTATCTTATCTTCTTTCCAACGGATCTGACCTTATCTCAAAATTCGTTCTGAGCGCTCCGCAATCATCGTAGAGATTTCTGCACTTTCTATATTAACAAGATTTGTTAAATCTGATTTAAAGGGGCTATTAGCAATATCTTTATTGTTTGGGTTGTCATAGTGAAAAAAAGGGTTTAGGCCCCTGCAAAAAAAAAACAGAAGAAGAAGAAAAGAAAGAATAGAAAAGAAAAAAAAAGGAAAAGAAGAAGAAGGGGGCTGAATCTCTAAATCTGTTGTTTCTCTTTGTGCTGTGCTAGTTGTTCTTTTTCAGTGACTACCTTTGTGCCTAGGCTCACGTCTCTAGCATGGTTTAGCCTAGGACCAGCACAGTACCACCGTTGAACGATTATTCAGCTTGCTTTTGTAACTAACGTGGTACTAGTGTATTCCTTGCTTCAGCCCACCTACAACTCTACATATTTCGACTACAGTTTGACAGGTCGTGTTGCTGCGGCACCGATACACTTATTCCACGGTTGCAGACTTGTTGGTTGCTGACCCCTCCTGTTGTGCAAGGTAAGAATTGGTAAGAGCTTGTGTGGCAGGTTGAGAGTGAGCGCCTTGCAGTAGCTACATCCTAATAGTTGTAGAGTTTTCATTCCTTCACGTTTTTTTTTCTTGTTGCCTCTGTTCGTCTAACCATGGCAGGATTGGAGGTTGATGATGCTTCTCGTAATATGCCACACTCTCCTCGCACCAAGGGTATCATACAACACTTTGTAAGGCTGGTGAAGACGCACACGGAAGGTCTTGATAATGACATGCAGGTGACGAATGAAAAGATGGGGCAATTGGAGGCCACACAGATCGACACAAACACCAAACTTGCAAATGTGGAAATGACAGTTGCTCATATTGACAAGAGCCTTGTCGCACTCTTGAGGCGGTTTGATGAGATGCATGCTAATATCAATGGTGGGCGTGATGAGGGCGCCGAAGGTAACTGGGATGACTATGTTGCTGATACTGAACAAGATGACCAAGAAGCACCTAATCGCCGGCGACTACGTACTAACCGTAGAGGTATGGGTGGTTTTCGCCGACATGAGGTACATGGTAATGATGATGCTTTTAGTAAGGTTAAATTTAAAATACCTCCTTTTGATGGTAAATATGACCCTGATGCTTACATTACTTGGGAGATTGCGGTTGATCAAAAGTTTGCATGCCATGAATTTCCTGAGAATGCGCGGGTTAGAGCTGCTACTAGTGAGTTTACTGATTTTGCTTCTGTTTGGTGGATAGAACATGGTAAGAAGAATCCTAATAACATGCCACAAACTTGGGATGCGTTGAAACGGGTCATGCGGGCTAGATTTGTTCCTTCTTATTATGCACGTGATATGTTACATAAGTTGCAACAATTGAGACAGGGTACTAAAAGTGTAGAAGAATATTATCAGGAATTACAAATGGGTATGCTGCGTTGTAACATAGAGGAGGGTGAGGAATCTGCTATGGCTAGATTTTTGGGCGGGTTAAATAGGGAAATTCAGGACATCCTTGCTTATAAAGATTATGCTAATGTAACCCGATTGTTTCATCTTGCTTGCAAAGCTGAAAGGGAAGTGCAGGGACGACGTGCTAGTGCAAGGTCTAATGTTTCTGCAGGAAAATCTACACCATGGCAACAGCGCACGACTACGTCCATGACCGGCCGTACACCAGCACTAACTCCCTCGCCAAGTCGACCAGCACCCCCGCCTTCCTCCAGCGACAAACCACGTGCATCTTCCACAAATTCAGCAACCAAATCTGCCCAGAAACCCGCAGGTAGTGCCTCTTCAGTAGCTTCCACAGGTAGAACAAGAGATGTTCTGTGTTATCGATGCAAGGGCTATGGACACGTGCAGCGTGATTGTCCTAATCAGCGTGTTTTGGTGGTAAAAGACGATGGTGGGTATTCCTCTGCTAGTGATTTGGATGAAGCTACACTTGCTTTGCTTGCGGCTGATGATGCAGGCACTAAGGAACCACCCGAAGAACAGATTGGTGCAGATGATGCAGAGCATTATGAGAGCCTCATTGTACAGCGTGTGCTTAGTGCACAAATGGAGAAGGCAGAGCAGAATCAGCGACATACATTGTTTCAAACAAAGTGTGTCATTAAGGAGCGTTCATGTCGTTTGATCATTGATGGAGGTAGCTGCAACAACTTGGCTAGCAGCAACATGGTGGAGAAGCTTGCACTTACGACCAAACCGCACCCGCATCCATATCACATTCAATGGCTTAACAATAGTGGTAAGGTCAAGGTAACCAAGCTGGTACGAATTAATTTTGCTATTGGTTCATATCGTGATGTTGTTGACTGTGATGTTGTGCCTATGGATGCTTGTAATATTCTGCTAGGTAGACCATGGCAATTTGATTCAGATTGTATGCATCATGGTAGATCAAATCAATATTCTCTCATACACCATGATAAGAAAATTATTTTGCTTCCCATGTCTCCTGAGGCTATTGTGCGTGATGATGTTGCTAAAGCTACCAAAGCTAAAACTGAGAACAACAAGAATATTAAAGCTGTTGGTAATAACAAAGATGGGATAAAATTGAAAGGACATTGCTTGCTTGCAACAAAAACTGATGTTAATGAATTATTTGCTTCCACTACTGTTGCCTACGCCTTGGTATGCAAGGATGCTTTGATTTCAATTCAAGATATGCAGCATTCTTTGCCTCCTGTTATTACTAACATTTTGCAGGAGTATTCTGATGTATTTCCAAGTGAGATACCAGAGGGGCTGCCACCTATACGAGGGATTGAGCACCAAATTGATCTTATTCCTGGTGCATCTTTGCCGAATCGTGCGCCATATAGGACAAATCCAGAGGAAACAAAAGAAATTCAGCGACAAGTGCAAGAACTACTCGACAAAGGTTACGTGCGTGAGTCTCTTAGTCCGTGTGCTGTTCCGGTTATTTTAGTGCCTAAAAAAGATGGAACATGGCGTATGTGTGTTGATTGTAGGGCTATTAATAATATCACGATACGTTATCGACACCCTATTCCACGTTTAGATGATATGCTTGATGAATTGAGTGGTGCCATTGTCTTTTCTAAAGTTGATTTGCGTAGTGGGTACCACCAGATTCGTATGAAATTGGGAGATGAATGGAAAACTGCTTTCAAAACTAAGTTCGGATTGTATGAGTGGTTAGTCATGCCTTTTGGGTTAACTAATGCACCTAGCACTTTCATGAGATTAATGAACGAGGTTTTGCGTGCCTTCATTGGAAAATTTGTGGTAGTATACTTTGATGACATATTGATCTACAGCAAATCTATGGATGAACATGTTGATCACATGCGTGCTGTTTTTAATGCTTTACGAGATGCACGTTTATTTGGTAACCTTGAGAAGTGCACATTTTGCACCGATCGAGTTTCGTTTCTTGGTTATGTTGTGACTCCACAGGGAATTGAGGTTGATCAAGCCAAGGTAGAAGCGATACATGGATGGCCTATGCCAAAGACTATCACACAGGTGCGGAGTTTCCTAGGACTTGCTGGCTTCTATCGCCGTTTTGTGAAGGACTTTAGCACCATTGCTGCACCTTTGAATGAGCTTACGAAGAAGGGAGTGCATTTTAGTTGGGGCAAAGTACAAGAGCACGCTTTCAACGTGCTGAAAGATAAGTTGACACATGCACCTCTCCTCCAACTTCCTGATTTTAATAAGACTTTTGAGCTTGAATGTGATGCTAGTGGAATTGGATTGGGTGGTGTTTTGTTACAAGAAGGCAAACCTGTTGCATATTTTAGTGAAAAATTGAGTGGGTCTGTTCTAAATTATTCTACTTATGATAAGGAATTATATGCTCTTGTGCGAACATTAGAAACATGGCAGCATTATTTGTGGCCCAAAGAGTTTGTTATTCATTCTGATCATGAATCTTTGAAACATATTCGTAGTCAAGGAAAACTGAACCGTAGACATGCTAAGTGGGTTGAATTTATCGAATCGTTTCCTTATGTTATTAAGCACAAGAAAGGAAAAGAGAATATCATTGCTGACGCTTTGTCTAGGAGATATACTTTGCTGAATCAACTTGACTACAAAATCTTTGGATTAGAGACGATTAAAGACCAATATGTTCATGATGCTGATTTTAAAGATGTGTTGCTGCATTGTAAAGATGGGAAAGGATGGAACAAATATATCGTTAGTGATGGGTTTGTGTTTAGAGCTAACAAGCTATGCATTCCAGCTAGCTCCGTTCGTTTGTTGTTGTTACAGGAAGCACATGGAGGTGGCTTAATGGGACATTTTGGAGCAAAGAAAACGGAGGACATACTTGCTGGTCATTTCTTTTGGCCCAAGATGAGAAGAGATGTGGTGAGATTGGTTCCTCGTTGCACGACATGTCAAAAGGCGAAGTCACGGTTAAATCCACACGATTTAAAGCCCTACTTGGGAGAGGAAGTTGAGCTTGAGTCGAGGACGACTCAAATGCAAGAAGGGGAGAATGATGAAGACATCCACACTACTGATGCATCTATACCAATACAAGTACCAATTTCTGGTCCCATTACTCGCGCTCGTGCTCGTCAACTCAACCATCAGGTGATTACACTCTTGAGTTCAAGTCCATCATATTTAGACCATGGAGACCCGTGCACTCTTGTTTTGCTTAGGAATCAGGGAGAAGACCGAAAGGGAAAAGGATTTGAACATGTTGGATTCGGACTGCAGAAGAACACCAACTTGTGACGGTCACCACGGTCAGATGCGGGCTCGGATTGGAATGTTCAAGCACAACATGGAAAGCTTATCAAGTCTACTTTCATATGGATCCGGAATTATAGTCATATCTGTTCTGAGGCCGCCGTAATCATTGTTTTCTTACCGAGACATTTCCTGCCTTTTCTGCCCATGGTGCTGCGTCACCCTATTTTGGCCCAATGGGTCGTGTATCAAGTTAGGTCCATTAGGGACGCATCCTAGGGTTGCAGCACGACCCCAATACCCTTGTGGTCGTCCTCCCATGTTTATAAACCCCCTAGCCGCCACCAAGAACAGCGGGTTTTGTTTAGATCAAGTTTAGCTCTCGCTACTTGCTTGCAAGCGCGCGTGCTAGTTCAGCCGCCCGTCTTCTTGTCTTCGGAACCCCACCATATTAGAGTTTGACTTTGAAACCTACATTTGGATCTGGTAATTCAGTACTTGTTCTACTTGTTCTTGCTAGTTCTTCGATTGCTTGCAGGACGAGTGCCCTAGTGGCCAGGGTGTCACGCTCCACAAGATCGTGACAGCCATAGGAGGTGGTGTATCGGTTGCTAAGGCGCAGCGTCTTTGGAAGGCTGTAGTCGGGCCGTGAACGTCGTCTCCTCCCCCAATCGAGTTATTCCACACCCTCTCATCGAAAGATCGGGCAATCACCCAACGGGTGCACATCACCTAAAGTAGTGGATTGGGCATGTTCGTTGTGAAAAACAAAGAAATGGTTCCGGTTGCAAAAACTCGTGCTTTGTATGCACACCGATACCCGTTCTCGGAATTGGTGACGTGCGGCAACAAAATTGCGCGAAACCACCCCAAACATGAATTTTGGACCTAAAGGAGTAGATTGGGCATGTTCGTTGCGAAAAACGAAGAAATGGTTCAGGTACTAAAAACTCGTGCTTTATATGCACACCGATACCCGTTTTCGGAATGGGTGACGTGCTGCAATGAAATTGCGCGAAACCTTCCAAAGCATGAGTTTTGGACCTAAAGTAGTGGATTGTGCATGTTCGTTGCGAAAAACGAAGAAATGGTTCCGGTGGCAAAAACTGAGTTTCTATGCACCCGATACTTGTTTTCGGAATGGGTGACGTACGGCAACGTTATTGCGCGAAACCAACCCAAACATAAGTTTTGGACCTAAAGTAGTGGATTGGGCATGTTCGTTGCGAAAAACGACGAAATGGTTCCGGTGGCAAAAACTCGTGCTTTGTATGCACCCTGATACCCGTTTTGGGAATGGGTGTCGTGCGGCAACGAAATTGCGCGAAACCACCCCAAACATGAGTTTTGGACCTAAAGTAGTGGATTGGGCATGTTCGTTGCGAGAAACAAAGAAATGGTTCCGATGGTTAAAACTCGTGCTTTGTATGCACCGGGATACCCGTTTTCGGAATAAGTGATGTGCGGCAACAAAATTGCGCGAAAGCACCCCAAACATGAGTTTTGGACCTAAAGTAGTGGAATGAGCATGTTCGTTGCAAAAAACGAAGAAATGGTTCCGGTGGCAAAAACTCGTGCCTTGTATGCACCCCGATACCCGTTTTCGGAATGGGTGACGTGCGGCAACGAAATTGCGCGAAACCACCCCAAACATGAGTGTTGGACCTAAAGTAGTGGATTGGGCATGTCCGTTGCGAAAAAAGAAGAAATGGTTCGGGTGGCAAAAGCTGAGTTTTTTTGCACCCGATACCCGTTTTCGGAATGGGTAACGTGCGGCAACGGAATTGCACAAAACCACCCCAAACATGAGTTTTGGACCTAAAGTAGTGGATTGGGCATGTTCGTTGTGAAAAACAAAGAAATGGTTCCGGTGGCAAAAACTCGTGCTTTGTATGCACACCGATACCCGTTCTCGGAATTGGTGACGTGCGGCAACAAAATTGCGCGAAACCACCCCAAACATGAATTTTGGACCTAAAGGAGTAGATTGGGCATGTTCGTTGCGAAAAACGAAGAAATAGTTCAGATACTAAAAACTCGTGCTTTATATGCACACCGATACCCGTTTTCGAAATGGGTGACGTGCGGCAATGAAATTGCGCGAAACCACCCCAAACATGAGTTTTGGACCTAAAGTAGTGGATTGTGCATGTTCGTTGCGAAAATCGAAGAATTGGTTCCGGTGGCAAAAACTGAGTTTCTATGCACCCGATACTTGTTTTCGGAATGGGTGACGTGCGGCAACGAAATTGCGCGAAACCAACCCAAACATGAGTTTTGGACCTAAAGTAGTGGATTGGGCATGTTCGTTGCGAAAAACGAAGAAATGGTTCCGGTGGCAAAAACTCGTGCTTTGTATGCACCCTGATACCCGTTTTGGGAATGGGTGACGTGCGGCAACGAAATTGCGCGAAACCACCCCAAACATGAGTTTTGGACCTAAAGTAGTGGATTGGGCATGTTCGTTGCGAGAAACGAAGAAATGGTTCCGGTGGTTAAAACTCGTGCTTTGTATGCACCCGGATACCCGTTTTCGGAATAGGTGACGTGCGGCAACGAAATTGCGCGAAGCACCCCAAACATGAGTTTTGGAGCTAAAGTAGTGCAATGAGCATGTTCGTTGCGAAAAACGAAGAAATGGTTCCGGTGGCAAAAACTCGTGCCTTGTATGCACCCCCGATACCCGTTTTCGGAATGGGTGACGTGCGACAACGAAATTGCGCGAAACCACCCCAAACATGAGTTTTGGACCTAAAGTAGTGGATTGGGCATGTTCGTTGCAAAAAACGAAGAAATGGTTCGGGTGGCAAAAACCCGTGCTTTGTATGCACCCTGATACCCGTTTTTAGAATGGGTGACGTGCGGCAACGAAATTGCGCGAAACCACCCC
Source organism: Zea luxurians (assembly GCA_029449295.1). Lineage (NCBI taxonomy): Eukaryota > Viridiplantae > Streptophyta > Magnoliopsida > Poales > Poaceae > Zea > Zea luxurians. The sequence continues at coordinate 299,778 of JAOPSE010000005.1, read as the reverse complement.
AAACATGAGTTTTGGACCTAAAGTAGTGGATTTGGCATGTTCGTTGCGAGAAACGAAGAAATGGTTCCGGTGGTTAAAACTCGTGCTTTGTATGCACCCGGATACCCGTTTTCGGAATAGGTGACGTGCGGCAACGAAATTGCGTGAAACCACCCCAAACATGAGTTTTGGACCTTAAGTAGTGGAATGAGCATGTTCGTTGCAAAAAACGAAGAAATGGTTCCGGTGGCAAAAACTCGTGCCTTGTATGCACCCCCGATACCCGTTTTCGGAATGGGTGACGTGCGACAACGAAATTGCGCGAAACCACCCCAAACATGACTTTTAAACCTAAAGTAGTGGATTGGGCATGTTCGTTGCGAAAAAAGAAGGAGTGGTATGGGTGGCAAAAGCTGAGTTTTTTGCACCCGATACCCGTTTTCGGAATGGGTAACGTGCGGCAACGGAATTGCACAAAACCACCCCAAACATGAGTTTTGGACCTAAAGTAGTGGATTGGGCATGTTCGTTGTGAAAAAAAAGAAATGGTTCCGGTTGCAAAAACTCGTGCTTTGTATGCACACCGATACCCGTTCTCGGAATTGGTGACGTGCGGCAACAAAATTGCGCGAAACCACCCCAAACATGAATTTTGGACCTAAAGGAGTAGATTGGGCATGTTCGTTGCGAAAAACGAAGAAATGGTTCAGGTACTAAAAACTCGTGCTTTATATGCACACCGATACCCGTTTTCGGAATGGGTGACGTGCGGCAATGAAATTGCGCGAAACCTTCCCAAGCATGAGTTTTGGACCTAAAGTAGTGGATTGTGCATGTTCGTTGCGAAAAACGAAGAAATGGTTCCGGTGGCAAAAACTGAGTTTCTATGCACCCGATACTTGTTTTCGGAATGGGTGACGTACGGCAACGATATTGCGCGAAACCAACCCAAACATAAGTTTTGGACCTAAAGTAGTGGATTGGGCATGTTCGTTGCGAAAAACGACGAAATGGTTCCGGTGGCAAAAACTCGTGCTTTGTATGCACCCTGATACCCGTTTTGGGAATGGGTGTCGTGCGACAACGAAATTGCGCGAAACCACCCCAAACATGAGTTTTGGACCTAAAGTAGTGGATTGGGCATGTTCGTTGCGAGAAACAAAGAAATGGTTCCGATGGTTAAAACTCGTGCTTTGTATGCACCGGGATACCCGTTTTCGGAATAAGTGATGTGCGGCAACGAAATTGCGCGAAAGCACCCCAAACATGAGTTTTGGACCTAAAGTAGTGGAATGAGCATGTTCGTTGCAAAAAACGAAGAAATGGTTCCGGTGGCAAAAACTCGTGCCTTGTATGCACCCCGATACCCGTTTTCGGAATGGGTGACGTGCGGCAACGAAATTGCGCGAAACCACCCCAAACATGAGTGCTGGACCTAAAGTAGTGGATTGGGCATGTTCGTTGCGAAAAAAAGAAGAAATGGTTCGGGTGGCAAAAGCTGAGTTTTTTTGCACCCGATACCGTTTTCGGAATGGGTAACGTGCGGCAACGGAATTGCACAAAACCAACCCAAACATGAGTTTTGGACCTAAAGTAGTGGATTGGGCATGTTCGTTGTGAAAAACAAAGAAATGGTTCCGGTGGCAAAAACTCGTGCTTTGTATGCACACCGATACCCGTTCTCGGAATTGGTGACGTGCGGCAACAAAATTGCGCGAAACCACCCCAAACATGAATTTTGGACCTAAAGGAGTAGATTGGGCATGTTCGTTGCGAAAAACGAAGAAATAGTTCAGATACTAAAAACTCGTGCTTTATATGCACACCGATACCCGTTTTCGAAATGGGTGACGTGCGGCAATGAAATTGCGCGAAACCACCCCAAACATGAGTTTTGGACCTAAAGTAGTGGATTGTGCATGTTCGTTGTGAAAAACGAAGAATTGGTTCCGGTGGCAAAAACTGAGTTTCTATGCACCCGATACTTGTTTTCGGAATGGGTGACGTGCGGCAACGAAATTGCGCGAAACCAACCCAAACATGAGTTTTGGACCTAAAGTAGTGGATTGGGCATGTTCGTTGCGAAAAACGAAGAAATGGTTCCGGTGGCAAAAACTCGTGCTTTGTATGCACCCTGATACCCGTTTTGGGAATGGGTGACGTGCGGCAACGAAATTGCGCGAAACCACCCCAAACATGAGTTTTGGACCTAAAGTAGTGGATTGGGCATGTTCGTTGCGAGAAACGAAGAAATGGTTCCGGTGGTTAAAACTCGTGCTTTGTATGCACCCGGATACCCGTTTTCGGAATAGGTGACGTGCGGCAACGAAATTGCGCGAAGCACCCCAAACATGAGTTTTGGAGCTAAAGTAGTGCAATGAGCATGTTCGTTGCGAAAAACGAAGAAATGGTTCCGGTGGCAAAAACTCGTGCCTTGTATGCACCCCCGATACCCGTTTTCGGAATGGGTGACGTGCGGCAACGAAATTGCGCGAAACCACCCCAAACATGAGTTTTGGACCTAAAGTAGTGGATTGGGCATGTTCGTTGCAAAAAACGAAGAAATGGTTCGGGTGGCAAAAACCCGTGCTTTGTATGCACCCTGATACCCGTTTTTAGAATGGGTGACGTGCGGCAACGAAATTGCGCGAAACCACCCCAAACATGAGTTTTGGACCTAAAGTAGTGAATTTGGCATGTTCGTTGCGAGAAACGAAGAAATGGTTCCGGTGGTTAAAACTCGTGCTTTGTATGCACCCGGATACCCGTTTTCGGAATAGGTGACGTGCGGCAACGAAATTGCGTGAAACCACCCCAAACATGAGTTTTGGACCTTAAGTAGTGGAATGAGCATGTTCGTTGCAAAAAACGAAGAAATGGTTCCGGTGGCAAAAACTCGTGCCTTGTATGCACCCCCGATACCCGTTTTCGGAATGGGTGACGTGCGACAACGAAATTGCGCGAAACCATCCCAAACATGACTTTTAAACCTAAAGTAGTGGATTGGGCATGTTCGTTGCGAAAAAAGAAGGAGTGGTATGGGTGGCAAAAGCTGAGTTTTTTGCACCCGATACCCGTTTTCGGAATGGGTAACGTGCGGCAACGGAATTGCACAAAACCACCCCAAACATGAGTTTTGGACCTAAAGTCGTGGATTGGGCATGTTCGTTGTGAAAAAAAAAGAAATGGTTCCGGTTGCAAAAACTCGTGCTTTGTATGCACACCGATACCCGTTCTCGGAATTGGTGACGTGCGGCAACAAAATTGCGCGAAACCACCCCAAACATGAATTTTGGACCTAAAGGAGTAGATTGGGCATGTTCGTTGCGAAAAACGAAGAAATGGTTCAGGTACTAAAAACTCGTGCTTTATATGCACACCGATACCCGTTTTCGGAATGGGTGACGTGCGGCAATGAAATTGCGCGAAACCTTCCCAAGCATGAGTTTTGGACCTAAAGTAGTGGATTGTGCATGTTCGTTGCGAAAAACGAAGAAATGGTTCCGGTGGCAAAAACTAAGTTTCTATGCACCCGATACTTGTTTTCGGAATGGGTGACGTACGGCAACGATATTGCGCGAAACCAACCCAAACATAAGTTTTGGACCTAAAGTAGTGGAATGGGCATGTTCGTTGCGAAAAACGACGAAATGGTTCCGGTGGCAAAAACTCGTGCTTTGTATGCACCCTGATACCCGTTTTGGGAATGGGTGTCGTGCGACAACGAAATTGCGCGAAACCACCCCAAACATGAGTTTTGGACCTAAAGTAGTGGATTGGGCATGTTCGTTACGAGAAACAAAGAAATGGTTCCGATGGTTAAAACTCGTGCTTTGTATGCACCGGGATACCCGTTTTCGGAATAAGTGATGTGCGGCAACGAAATTGCGCGAAAGCACCCCAAACATGAGTTTTGGACCTAAAGTAGTGGAATGAGCATGTTCGTTGCAAAAAACGAAGAAATGGTTCCGGTGGCAAAAACTCGTGCCTTGTATGCACCCCGATACCCGTTTTCGGAATGGGTGACGTGCGGCAACGAAATTGCGCGAAACCACCCCAAACATGAGTGCTGGACCTAAAGTAGTGGATTGGGCATGTTCGTTGCGAAAAAAAGAAGAAATGGTTCGGGTGGCAAAAGCTGAGTTTTTTTGCACCCGATACCGTTTTCGGAATGGGTAACGTGCGGCAACGGAATTGCACAAAACCACCCCAAACATGAGTTTTGGACCTAAAGTAGTGGATTGGGCATGTTCGTTGTGAAAAACAAAGAAATGGTTCCAGTTGCAAAAACTCGTGCTTTGTATGCACACCGATACCCGTTCTCGGAATTGGTGACGTGCGGCAACAAAATTGCGCGAAACCACCCCAAACATGAATTTTGGACCAAAAGGAGTAGATTGGGCATGTTCGTTGCGAAAAACGAAGAAATGGTTCAGGTACTAAAAACTCGTGCTTTATATGCACACCGATACCCGTTTTCGGAATGGGTGACGTGCGGCAATGAAATTGCGCGAAACCTTCCCAAGCATGAGTTTTGGACCTAAAGTAGTGGATTGTGCATGTTCGTTGCGAAAAACGAAGAAATGGTTTCGGTGGCAAAAACTGAGTTTCTATGCACCCGATACTTGTTTTCGGAATGGGTGACGTACGGCAACGATATTGCGCGAAACCAACCCAAACATAAGTTTTGGACCTAAAGTAGTGGATTGGGCATGTTCGTTGCGAAAAACGACGAAATGGTTCCGGTGGCAAAAACTCGTGCTTTGTATGCACCCTGATACCCGTTTTGGGAATGGGTGTCGTGCGGCAACGAAATTGCGCGAAACCACCCCAAACATGAGTTTTGGACCTAAAGTAGTGGATTGGGCATGTTCGTTGCGAGAAACAAAGAAATGGTTCCGATGGTTAAAACTCGTGCTTTGTATGCGCCCGGATACCCGTTTTCGGAATAAGTGATGTGCGGCAACGAAATTGCGCGAAAGCACCCCAAACATGAGTTTTGGACCTAAAGTAGTGGAATGAGCATGTTCGTTGCAAAAAACGAAGAAATGGTTCCGGTGGCAAAAACTCGTGCCTTGTATGCACCCCGATACCCGTTTTCGAATGGGTGACGTGCGGCAACGAAATTGCGCGAAACCACCCCAAACATGAGTGTTGGACCTAAAGTAGTGGATTGGGCATGTTCGTTGCCAAAAAAAGAAGAAATGGTGCGGGTGGCAAAAGCTGAGTTTTTTTGCACCCGATACCCGTTTTCAGAATGGGTAACGTGCGGCAACGGAATTGCACAAAACCACCCCAAACATGAGTTTTGGACCTAAAGTAGTGGATTGGGCATGTTCGTTGTGAAAAACAAAGAAATGGTTCCGTTTGCAAAAACTCGTGCTTTGTATGCACACCGATACCCGTTCTCGGAATTGGTGACGTGCGGCAACAAAATTGCGCGAAACCACCCCAAACATGAATTTTGGACCTAAAGGAGTAGATTGGGCATGTTCGTTGCGAAAAACGAAGAAATGGTTCAGGTACTAAAAACTCGTGCTTTATATGCACACCGATACCCGTTTTCGGAATGGGTGACGTGCGGCAATGAAATTGCGCGAAACCTTCCCAAGCATAAGTTTTGGACCTAAAGTAGTGGATTGTGCATGTTCGTTGCGAAAAACGAAGAAATGGTTCCGGTGGGAAAAACTGAGTTTCTATGCACCCGATACTTGTTTTCGGAATGGGTGACGTACGACAACAATGATGTAGCTGAGGTGCCCGATCTTTCGGCGAGTAGAGATAATTCCGATTTGGCGGAAGATGACCCTTGCGATCCGACTACGACGAGCAAGCCCGAGGCGCCAATGCAATCGCTGAACCAACTCCCTGTGGTTACCGACCTTGCTGATGCGAGATCGGCCTGATCACGAAGATCGTTTCCTGTGCGCAATCGAAGAACGAACAAGAAAAAGATGCGAGCAATCTAATCTATTACTCGAGGGTGGAGTTCTGAATACACGAAGACAGCGCAGATTTGCGCGTGCTCGAGAGTAGCTAAAGCTAGATCTAAAACAAAACTCTGAAATAAAGGAGGCGCAGCTCCTGTATAAATAGAGAGGGGGCGCAGCCCCTAGGGGCGGCCAACCCTAGGTCGTCCATTATGGGCCGCAGTTGGGCTGGTCGTCTATTCTTCCGGGCCTTCGTTCTTTAACAGCATGATGTAGTTCAATTCTCTTGCACGGGCCCGAGTCACTGGCCCAGGTGGAAGGGGTGGCGCCTGGACTGGTGAAGATGGCGCCTGGGCTGGAGAAGGTGCTGCTGGTGTAGATGTGCTCGTGTTGGTGTTGATGTCCTCATCATCCTCCCCTTCTTGAACTGAAGTCGTCCTCGACGGCAACTCCTCGTCTTCTCCCGCATATGGTTTCAAATCTGCAACATTAAAACTAGTGGAAACACCAAACTCCGCAGGCAGGTCAAGGGTATAAGCATTATCATTAATCTTGGTTAGTATCTTAAAAGGACCAGCAGCACGAGGCATCAATTTAGAACGGCGCAAAGTAGGAAAACGATCCTTTCTCAAATGCAACCAAACCATATCACCAGGTTCAAAAGTAACTAGTTTCCAGCCTTTACTACCAGTAATCTGATATTTAGCATTAGCAGCAGCAATGTTTTGTTGAGTTTGTTCATGGAGATTAATCATTTGTTCAACATGTGCAAGAGCATCTATGTGTGGGGCGTCCGCAGCATCAAGCGAAAACAAAGCAATAGGCGCCCTAGGAATGTAACCATAAACAATTTGAAAAGGGCACATCTTTGTAGAAGAATGTGTTGCATGATTATAAGCAAACTCAACATGAGGCAAGCAATCCTCCCAACGTTTCAAATTTTTGTCTAAAACAGCCCTAAGCATGGTAGACAAAGTTCGATTAACTACCTCAGTTTGACCATCAGTCTGAGGGTGACAAGTGGTGCTAAATAGCAATTTAGTTCCCAATTTATTCCACAGAGATCTTGATGTGCACCCGTTGGGTGAGTGCCCGATCTTTCGATGAGAGGGTGTGGAATAACTCGATTGGGGGAGGAGACGACGTTCACGGCCCGACTACAGCCTTCCAAAGACGCTGCGCCTTAGCAACCGATACACCACCTCCTATGGCTGTCACGATCTTGTGGAGCGTGACACCCTGGCCACTAGGGCACTCGTCCTGCAAGCAATCGAAGAACTAGCAAGAACAAGTAGAACAAGTACTGAATTACCAGATCTAAATGTAGGTTTCAAAATCAAACTCCAATATGGTGGGGTTCCGAAGACAAGAAGACGGGCGGCTGATCTAGCACGCGCGCTTACAAGCAAGTAGCGAGAGCTAAACTTGATCTAAACAAAACCCGCTGTTCTTGGTGGCGGCTAGGGGGTTTATAAACATGGGAGGACGACCACAAGGGTGTTGGGGTCGTGCTGCAACCCTAGGATGCATCCCTAATGGACCTAACTTGATACACGACCCATTGGGCCAAAATAGGGTGACGCAGCACCATGGGCAGAAAAGGCAGGAAATGTTTCGGTAAGAAAACAATGATTACGGCGGCCTCAGAACAGATATGACTATAATTCCGGATCCATATGAAAGTAGACTTGATAAGCTTTCCACGTTGTGCTTGAACATTCCAATCCGAGCCCGCATCTAACCGTGGTGACCGTCACAAGTTGGTGTTCTTCTGCAGTCCGAATCCAGCATGTTCAAATCCTTTTCCCTTTCGGTCTTCTCCCTGATTCCTAAGCAAAACAAGAGTGCACGGGTCTCCATGGTCTAAATATGATGGACATGAACTCAAGAGTGTAATCACCTGATGGTTGAGTTGACGAGCACGAGCGCGAGTAATGGGACCAGAAATTGGTACTTGTATTGGTATAGATGCATCAGTAGTGTGGATGTCTTCATCATTCTCCCCTTCTTGCATTTGAGTCGTCCTCGACTCAAGCTCAACTTCCTCTCCCAAGTAGGGCTTTAAATCTGCAATGTTAAATGTGGGGCTAACCCCAAAGTCTGCAGGCAGATCTAGCCTATATGCATTGTCGTTAATTTTCTCTAGCACTTTAAACGGTCCATCGGCTCGAGGCAACAATTTAGATTTTCGTAATTCAGGAAACCTTTCCTTTCTCAAATGCAACCAAACTAAATCTCCAGGTTCAAAATTTATTTCCTTTCTACCTTTATCACTAGCAAACTTATATCTAGCATTCATACGCTCTATGTTTTCTTTAGTAGTTTCATGCAGTTTTAACATCAATTCAGCACGCCTAGTAGCATCAAAATTTAGTTTTTCAGAAGATGGCAAAGGCATTAAATCAATAGGAGCACGAGGCAACAAACCATATACAATCTGAAAGGGCACATCTTTGTAGTAGAATGCAATGATCGATTATAAGCAAATTCAACATGAGGCAAACAGTCCTCCCACATCTTAATATTCTTCTTTAGAATTGCCCTTAACATAGTAGACAAAGTTCTATTCACAACTTCAGTTTGACCATCAGTTTGAGGATGACATGTAGTAGAAAATAAAAGCTTAGTCCCCAATTTTGCCCACAAAGTCCTCCAAAAATGACTAAGAAATTTAGCATCACGATCAGAAACGATTGTGTTGAGCACACCATGCAAGCGAACAATTTCACGAAAGAACAAATCAGCAATATGAGTAGCATCGTCAGTTTTATGACATGGTATGAAATGTGCCATCTTAGAAAATCTATCAACAACCACAAACACACTATCACGTCCCTTCCTAGTCCTAGGCAATCCCAGCACAAAATCCATAGAAATATCTTCCCAAGGAGCACTAGGAACGGGTAGAGGCAAATACAAACCGTGTGGATTTAACCGTGACTTCGCCTTTTGACATGTCGTGCAACGAGCAACCAATCTCACCACATCTCTTCTCATCTTGGGCCAAAAGAAATGACCAGCAAGTATGTCCTCCGTTTTCTTTGCTCCAAAATGTCCCATTAAGCCACCTCCATGTGCTTCCTGTAACAACAACAAACGAACGGAGCTAGCTGGAATGCATAGCTTGTTAGCTCTAAACACAAACCCATCACTAACGATATATTTGTTCCATCCTTTCCCATCTTTACAATGCAGCAACACATCTTTAAAATCAGCATCATGAACATATTGGTCTTTAATCGTCTCTAATCCAAAGATTTTGTAGTCAAGTTGATTCAGCAAAGTATATCTCCTAGACAAAGCGTCAGCAATGATATTCTCTTTTCCTTTCTTGTGCTTAATAACATAAGGAAACGATTCGATAAATTCAACCCACTTAGCATGTCTACGGTTCAGTTTTCCTTGACTACGAATATGTTTCAAAGATTCATGATCAGAATGAATAACAAACTCTTTGGGCCACAAATAATGCTGCCATGTTTCTAATGTTCGCACAAGAGCATATAATTCCTTATCATAAGTAGAATAATTTAGAACAGACCCACTCAATTTTTCACTAAAATATGCAACAGGTTTGCCTTCTTGTAACAAAACACCACCCAATCCAATTCCACTAGCATCACATTCAAGCTCAAAAGTCTTATTAAAATCAGGAAGTTGGAGGAGAGGTGCATGTGTCAACTTATCTTTCAGCACGTTGAAAGCGTGCTCTTGTACTTTGCCCCAACTAAAATGCACTCCCTTCTTCGTAAGCTCATTCAAAGGTGCAGCAATGGTGCTAAAGTCCTTCACAAAACGGCGATAGAAGCCAGCAAGTCCTAGGAAACTCCGCACCTGTGTGATAGTCTTTGGCATAGGCCATCCATGTATCGCTTCTACCTTGGCTTGATCAACCTCAATTCCCTGTGGAGTCACAACATAACCAAGAAACGAAACTCGATCGGTGCAAAATGTGCACTTCTCAAGGTTACCAAATAAACGTGCATCTCGTAAAGCATTAAAAACAGCACGCATGTGATCAACATGTTCATCTATAGATTTGCTGTAGATCAATATGTCATCAAAGTATACTACCACAAATTTTCCAATGAAGGCACGCAAAACCTCGTTCATTAATCTCATGAAAGTGCTAGGTGCATTAGTTAACCCAAAAGGCATGACTAACCACTCATACAATCCGAACTTAGTTTTGAAAGCAGTTTTCCATTCATCTCCCAATTTCATACGAATCTAGTGGTACCCACTACGCAAATCAACTTTAGAAAAGACAATGGCACCACTCAATTCATCAAGCATATCATCTAAACGTGGAATAGGGTGTCGATAACGTATCGTGATATTATTAATAGCCCTACAATCAACACACATACGCCATGTTCCATCTTTTTTAGGCACTAAAATAACCGGAACAGCACACGGACTAAGAGACTCACGCACGTAACCTTTGTCGAGTAGTTCTTGCACTTGTCGCTGAATTTCTTTTGTTTCCTCTGGATTTGTCCTATATGGCGCACGATTCGGCAAAGATGCACCAGGAATAAGATCAATTTGGTGCTCAATCCCTCGTATAGGTGGCAGCCCCTCTGGTATCTCACTTGGAAATACATCAGAATACTCCTGCAAAATGTTAGTAATAACAGGAGGCAAAGAATGCTGCATATCTTGAATTGAAATCAAAGCATCCTTGCATACCAAGGCGTAGGCAACCGTAGTGGAAGCAAATAATTCATTAACATCAGTTTTTGTTGCAAGCAAGCAATGTCCTTTCAATTTTATCTCATCTTTGTTATTACCAACAGCTTTAATATTCTTGTTGTTCTCAGTTTTAGCTTTGGTAGCTTTAGCAACATCATCACGCACAATAGCCTCAGGGGACATGGGAAGCAAAATAATTTTCTTATCATGGTGTATGAGAGAATATTGATTTGATCTACCATGATGCATACAATCTGAATCAAATTGCCATGGTCTACCTAGCAGAATATTACAAGCATCCATAGGCACAACATCACAGTCAACAACATCACGATATGAACCAATAGCAAAATTAATTCGTACCAGCTTGGTTACCTTGACCTTACCACTATTGTTGAGCTATTGAATGTGATGCGGGTGCGGTTTGGTCGTAAGTGCAAGCTTCTCCACCATGTCGCTGCTAGCCAAGTTGTTGCAGCTACCTCCATCAATGATCAAACGACATGAACGCTCCTTAATGACACACTTTGTTTGAAACAACGTATGTCGCTGATTCTGTTCTGCCTTCTCCATTTGTGCACTAAGCACACGCTGTACAATGAGGCTCTCATAATGCTCTGCATCATCTGCACCAATCTGTTCTTCGGGTGGTTCCTTAGTGCCTGCATCATCAGCCGCAAGCAAAGCAAGTGTAGCTTCATCCAAATCACTAGCAGAGGAATACCCACCATCGTCTTTTACCACCAAAACACGCTGATTAGGACAATCACGCTGCACGTGTCCATAGCCCTTGCATCGATAACACAGAACATCTCTTGTTCTACCCGTGGAGGCTACTGAAGAGGCACTACCTGCTGGTTTCTGGGCAGATTTGGTTGCTGAATTTGTGGAAGATGCACGTGGTTTGTCGCCGGAGGAAGGCGGGGGTGCTGGTCGACTTGGCGAGGGAGTTGGTGCTAGTGTACGGCCGGTCATGGACGTAGTCGTGCGCTGTTGCCATGGTGTAGATTTTCCTGCAGAAACATTAGACCTTGCACTAGCACGTCGTCCCTGCACTTCCCTTTCAGCTTTGCAAGCAAGATGAAACAATCGGGTTACATTAGCATAATCTTTATAAGCAAGGATGTCCTGAATTTCCCTATTTAACCCGCCCAAAAATCTAGCCATAGCAGATTCCTCACCCTCCTCTATGTTACAACGCAGCATACCCATTTGTAATTCCTGATAATATTCTTCTACACTTTTAGTACCCTGTCTAAATTGTTGCAACTTGTTTAACATATCACGTGCATAATAAGAAGGAACAAATCTAGCCCGCATGACCCGTTTCAACGCATCCCAAGTTTGTGGCATGTTATTAGGATTCTTCTTACCATGTTCTATCCACCAAACAGAAGCAAATTCAGTAAACTCACTAGTAGCAGCTCTAACCCGCGCATTCTCAGGAAATTCATGGCATGCAAACTTTTGATCAACCGCAATCTCCCAAGTAATGTAAGCATCAGGGTCATATTTACCATCAAAAGGAGGTATTTTAAATTTAACCTTACTAAAAGCATCATCATTACCATGTACCTCACGTCGGCGAAAACCACCCATACCTCTACGGTTAGTACGTAGTCGCCGGCGATTAGGTGCTTCTTGGTCATCTTGTTCAGTATCAGCAACATAGTCATCCCAGTTACCTTCGGCGCCCTCATCACGCCCACCATTGGTATTAGCATGCATCTCGTCAAATCGCCTCAAGAGTGCGACAAGGCTCTTGTCAATATGAGCAACTGTCATTTCCACATTTGCAAGTTTGGTGTTTGTGTCGATCTGTGTGGCCTCCAATTGCCCCATCTTTTCATTCGTCACCTGCATGTCATTATCAAGACCTTCCGTGTGCGTTTTCACCAGCCTTACAAAGTGTTGTATGATACCCTTGGTGCGAGGAGAGTGTGGCATATTACGAGAAGCATCATCAACCTCCAATCCTGCCATGGTTAGACGAACAGAGGCAACAAGAAAAAAAAATGTGAAGGAATAAAAACTCTACAACTATTAGGATGTAGCTACTGCAAGGCGCTCACTCTCAACCTGCCACACAAGCTCTTACCAATTCTTACCTTGCACAACAGGAGGGGTCAGCAACCAACAAGTCTGCAACCGTGGAATAAGTGTATCGGTGCCGCAGCAACACGACCTGTCAAACTGTAGTCGAAATATGTAGAGTTGTAGGTGGGCTGAAGCAAGGAATACACTAGTACCACGTTAGTTACAAAAGCAAGCTGAATAATCGTTCAACGGTGGTACTGTGCTGGTCCTAGGCTAAACCAGGCTAGAGACGTGAGCCTAGGCACAAAGGTAGTCACTGAAAAAGAACAACTAGCACAGCACAAAGAGAAACAACAGATTTAGAGATTCAGCCCCCTTCTTCTTCTTTTCCCTTTTTTTTTCTTTTCTATTCTTTTTTTTCTTCTTCTTCTGTTTTTTTTGCAGGGGCCTAAACCCTTTTTTTTCACTATGACAACCCAAACAATAAAGATATTGCTAACAGCCCCTTTAAATCAGATTTAACAAATCTTGTTAATATAGAAAGTGCAGAAATCTCTACGATGATTGCGGAGCGCTCAGAACGAATTTTGAGATAAGGTCAGATCCGTTGGAAAGAAGATAAGATAAGCTTTCCAGATTGTATTTAAACTTCCAAATCGGATATGATATGTATCCGTGGTGGCAAAAACGAACCAGAGATGTTTTTGGTGATGGTGGATCTCGTGGTGACCAAAACGTGGTAGAACTCAAAACTCTAAAGGAATAAACTAAGACCAGCAACTCGACACAACCGATGCAACCAAAAACTCAACAAGCCCTAACTAAGTAGTACTAGTAAATGCTCAATGGTTTATAGGATTTCTGTAAAACTAATCTACTATTTTTTTGGCTTTTTCTGGACTATAGGAGATAAGAAAACAGCGAAGAAAAGTAAATCTCTCACCGATAAACCTTGCTCTGATTACCAACTGATGTGCACCAGTTGGGTGATTGCCCGATCTTTCGATGAGAGGGTGTGGAATAACTCGATTGGGGGAGGAGACGACATTCACGGCCCGACTACAGCCTTCCAAAGACGCTGCGCCTTAGCAACCGATACACCACCTCCTATGGCTGTCACGATCTTGTGGAGCGTGACACCCTGGCCACTAGGGCACTCGTCCTGCAAGCAATCGAAGAACTAGCAAGAACAAGTAGAACAAGTACTGAATTACCAGATCTAAATGTAGGTTTCAAAATCAAACTCCAATATGGTGCGGGTTCCGAAGACAAGAAGACGGGCGGCTGATCTAGCACGCGCGCTTACAAGCAAGTAGCGAGAGCTAAACTTGATCTAAACAAAACCCGCTGTTCTTGGTGGCGGCTAAGGGGTTTATAAACATGGGAGGACGACCACAAGGGTGTTGGGGTCGTGCTGCAACCCTAGGATGCATCCCTAATGGACCTAACTTGATACACGACCCATTGGGCCAAAATAGGGTGACGCAGCACCATGGGCAGAAAAGGCAGGAAATGTTTCGGTAAGAAAACAATGATTACGGCGGCCTCAGAACAGATATGACTATAATTCCGGATCCATATGAAAGTAGACTTGATAAGCTTTCCACGTTGTGCTTGAACATTCCAATCCGAGCCCGCATCTGACCGTGGTGACCGTCACAAGTTGGTGTTCTTTTGCAGTCCGAATCCAGCATGTTCAAATCCTTTTCCCTTTCGGTCTTCTCCCTGATTCCTAAGCAAAACAAGAGTGCACGGGTCTCCATGGTCTAAATATGATGGACATGAACTCAAGAGTGTAATCACCTGATGGTTGAGTTGACGAGCACGAGCGCGAGTAATGGGACCAGAAATTGGTACTTGTATTGGTATAGATGCATCAGTAGTGTGGATGTCTTCATCAGATCTCCAAAAATGACTCAAAAACTTAGCATCACGATCCGAGACTATTGTATTGGGAATACCGTGCAAACGAATAATCTCTCTAAAAACAATTCAGCAACACTGCTAGCATCATCAGTCTTATGACAAGGTATGAAATGAGCCATTTTGGAGAATCGATCAACAACCACAAAAATGCTATCCCTCCCCTTTTTAGTTCTAGGCAATCCCAAAACAAAATCCATCGAAATATCAATCCAAGGGGAAGTAGGAACAGGCAAAGGCATATACAAACCATGGTTGTTCAACCGTGACTTAGCTTTCTGACAAGTAGTGCAGCGTGCAACAAGGCGCTCAACATCAGCGCGCATCCGAGGCCAAAAGAAGTGGGCAGCCAACACCTCATGTGTCTTGTAGACGCCAAAGTGCCCCATGAGACCGCCTCCATGCGCTTCCTGTAACAACAAAAGACGAACCGAGCTAGCTGGAACACACAGCTTGTTAGCGCGAAACAGGAACCCATCCTGTATGTGAAATTTGCCCCATGGTTTCCCAATAATACAATGGCCGAAAGCATCTTTAAAATCAGCATCGTCAACATATTGATCTTTCACAGTGTGCAAACCAAAGATTTTAAAATCTAACTATGACAGCATGGTATAGCGACGAGACAAAGCATCAGCAATAACATTGTCCTTCCCGTTCTTGTGTTTAATAATGTAAGGAAAAGACTCAATGAATTCTACCCATTTAGCATGACGATAGTTCAGATTTGTTTGGGTGCGAATATGTTTTAAAGCCTCATGATCAGAATGAATGATGAACTCACGATGCCAAAGATAGTGCTGCCATGTATGCAAAGTGCGCACTAAAGCGTAATGCTCCTTATCATAAGTAGAATATTTCAGACTAGCACCGCTTAATTTTTCACTAAAATAAGCAACTGGTTTTCCTTCTTGTAACAAAACAGCACCTAGCCCAATACCGCTAGCATCGCATTCAAGCTCAAACACTTTATTAAAATCAGGCAATTGCAATAGGGGAGCTTGGGTTAACTTATCTTTCAAAGTGCTGAACGCTTCCTCCTGCGAATCACTCCAAGCAAATGGCACATCTTTCTTTGTAAGCTCATGTAGAGGCGCTGCAATGGAGCTAAAATCACGAAGAAATCTGCGGTAGAAACCGGCAAGTCCAAGAAAGCTCCGAATTTATGTGACCGTCGTCGGTGTAGGCCACTCCCGAATGGCAGCAATCTTGCTGCTATCCACCTCAATGCCCTGTGGAGTAACAACATAACCAAGAAACTAGACACGTCGTGTACAAAAGATGCATTTTTCCATGTTAGAAAATAACTGGGCAGCACACAATGCATCAAAAACAGCACTTAAATGTTCCAAATGCTCTTTCTTAGATTTGCTGTAAATAAGGATATCATCAAAATAAACAACCACAAACAATCCTATGAAGGGCCTTAGAACTTCATTCATCACTCGCATAAAAGTGCTGGGAGCATTAGTCAATCCAAACGACATAACCAACCATTCATATAAACCAAATTTTGTTTTAAAAGCCGTTTTCCATTCATCACCCAGTTTCATTCTAATCTGGTGGTAACCACTACGCAAATCAATCTTAGTGAAAATAATGGCACCACTAAGCTCATCTAGCATATCATCAAGGCGTGGTACAGGATATCGATAACGAATAGTGATGTTATTAATAGCACGACAGTCTACACACATACGCCATGACCCATCTTTCTTGGGAACAAGTAACACAAGAACAGAGCAAGGGCTAAGAGACTCACGAATGTATCCTTTGTCAAGCAACGCCTGTACCTGGTGCTGAATCTCCTTCGTCTCATCCGGATTTGTACAGTACGGTGCGTGGTTCGGAAGCTGTGCGCCGGGAATGAGGTCGATCTGGTGCTCAATGCCACGAAGTGGTGGGAGACCCGGTGGTAAGTCTTTGGGAAAGACATCAGCGTACTCCTGCAAAAGGTTAGCAACCATAGGGGGAATAGCCAAAGATGGTGCATCATCAAGTTAAATGAGGACACTAGAGCATACAAGTGCATAGCATGGCAAATGAGCACCGTGTAGATCATCAAAATCAGCACGTGTAGCAAGTAAAACAGGAGCCTTTAACTTGATTTCAGAAGGAACAGAGGGCGATGGATCAAGTTGTTTAGCAGTTATAGCAGCTCGGGCAAGGTCATCTTTAACAATTTGTTCAGGTGTCATTGGATGTATAATTATTTTATGACCCTTAAAAATGAAAGAATAATGATTCGAACGACCATGATGCAAGCTATCAGTATCATATTGCCAAGGTCGACCAAGTAACAAAGAGCATGCTTCCATGGGAATAACATCACAATCAACAAAATCAGAATAAGCACCCATGGAGAAAGGAACGCGCACGGAACGTGTGATTTTTATTTTACCACCATCATTAAGCCATTGAATTTGATATGGGTTTGGATGCTTACAAGTGGGTAACGATAACTTTTCGACTAGCATGGTACTCGCCAAATTGTTGCAACTGCCGCTGTCGATAATGATGCGAATTGACCGCTCCTGCACAACACCCTTTGTATGGAACAGAGTGTGTCGCTGATTCTTCTCGGGCAAAGCGACTTGTGTACTAAGAACACGCTGCACAACAAGACTTTCATACCTATCAACGTCGCCCGGGTTGACATGTACCTCCGCCTAAGCTGCATGGTTAGTGGCAAGTAGTGCATGTTCAATTTCTTCAGAATCACTAGCGGAAGAGTACTCACCATCGTCACGAATGAGCAAAGTGCGCTTGTTTGGGCAGTCTCGAATCACATGGCCAAATCCTCTACAGCGATGACACTAAATATCCCGTGTATGACCTGTGGGTGGGGCAGTGCTGGCTGGTTTGGTCATCTTCTCTCGTGGAGTAGTGGTGGACGTGGATGGCGCAGGGGGAACTGGTGCTGAGGTGGATGTCGAGCTTCGTCCTGCAAAAGGGTTAGAATATGTCTTCGAGCGGCGTCCCTGCACTTCACGTTCAGCTTTGCAAGCATATTCAAATAAAGTAGTCATATCATAATATTCCTTATAATCAAGTATATCCTAGATTTCGCGGTTTAAACCACCACGAAAACGTGCCATAGCAGCGTCGTTGTCCTCCAATATCCCACAACGAATCATACCTTTTTGTAACTCCTGGAAATAGTCCTCAACAGATTGAGAACCTTGCTGAAAACGCTGCATTTTATTAAGCAAATCACGAGCATAATATGAAGGCACAAATCGATGTCGCATCACAGCTTTCAACTGATCCCAAGTGGTTGGAATGGCAGTGGGATGTTTCATTTTATACTCACGCCACCAAATTAAAGCAAAATCAGTAAATTCACTAATAGCAGCTTTAACCTGAGAATGTGCAGCAATATCATGGCATGAAAATTTTTGTTCAACCTCTAACTCCCAATCAAGATATGCAGCAGGATCATATTTGCCATTAAAAGATGGAATTTTAAATTTAATCTTAGAAAATAAGTCATTAGGGGGATGACGAACCACACGGCGTGCACGACCACGGCGATCTCCATCGTCCTGCTCAGTGTCACCGCCGTAGTCCTGCTCCATCTTTGTGGTCAACCCTAGGATGCGTCCCTAATGGACCTAACTTGATACACGACCCATTGGGCCAAAATAGGGTGACGCAGCACCATGGGCAGAAAAGGCAGGAAATGTCTCGGTAAGAAAACAATGATTACGGCGGCCTCAGAACAGATATGACTATAATTCTGGATCCATATGAAAGTAGACTTGATAAGCTTTCCATGTTGTGCTTGAACATTCCAATCCGTGCCCGCATCTGACCGTGGTGACCGTCACAAGTTGGTGTTCTTCTGCAGTCCGAATCCAGCATGTTCAAATCCTTTTCCCTTTCGGTCTTCTCCCTGATTCCTAAGCAAAACAAGAGTGCACGGGTCTCCATGGTCTAAATATGATGGATATGAACTCAAGAGTGTAATCACCTGATGGTTGAGTTGACGAGCACGAGCGCGAGTAATGGGACCAGAAATTGGTACTTGTATTGGTATAGATGCATCAGTAGTGTGGATGTCTTCATCATTCTCCCCTTCTTGCATTTGAGTCGTCCTCGACTCAAGCTCAACTTCCTCTCCCAAGTAGGGCTTTAAATCTGCAATGTTAAATGTGGGGCTAACCCCAAAGTCTGTAGGCAGATCTAGCCTATATGCATTGTCGTTAATTTTCTCTAGCACTTTAAACGGTCCATCGGCTCGAGGCAACAATTTAGATTTTCGTAATTCAGGAAACCTTTCCTTTCTCAAATGCAACCAAACTAAATCTCCAGGTTCAAAATTTATTTCCTTTCTACCTTTATCACTAGCAAACTTATATCTAGCATTCATACGCTCTATGTTTTCTTTAGTAGTTTCATGCAGTTTTAACATCAATTCAGCACGCCTAGTAGCATCAAAATTTAGTTTTTCAGAAGATGTCAAAGGCATTAAATCAATAGGAGCACGAGGCAACAAACCATATACAATCTGAAATGGGCACATCTTTGTAGTAGAATGCAATGATCGATTATAAGCAAATTCAACATGAGGCAAACAGTCCTCCCACATCTTAATATTCTTTTTTAGAACTGCCCTTAACATAGTAGACAAAGTTCTATTCACAACTTCAGTTTGACCATGAGTTTGAGGATGACATGTAGTAGAAAATAAAAGCTTAGTCCCCAATTTTGCCCACAAAGTCCTCCAAAAATGACTAAGAAATTTAGCATCACGATCAGAAACGATTGTGTTGGGCACACCATGCAAGCGAACAATTTCACGAAAGAACAAATCAGCAATATGAGTAGCATCGTCAGTTTTATGACATGGTATGAAATGTGCCATCTTAGAAAATCTATCAACAACCACAAACACACTATCACGTCCCTTCCTAGTCCTAGGCAATCCCAGCACAAAATCCATAGAAATATCTTCCCAAGGAGCACTAGGAACGGGTAGAGGCAAATACAAACCGTGTGGATTTAACCGTGACTTCGCCTTTTGACATGTCGTGCAACGAGCAACCAATCTCACCACATCTCTTCTTATCTTGGGCCAAAAGAAATGACCAGCAAGTATGTCCTCCGTTTTCTTTGCTCCAAAATGTCCCATTAAGCCACCTCCATGTGCTTCCTGTAACAACAACAAACGAACGGAGCTAGCTGGAATGCATAGCTTGTTAGCTCTAAACACAAACCCATCACTAACGATATATTTGTTCCATCCTTTCCCATCTTTACAATGCAGCAACACATCTTTAAAATCAGCATCATGAACATATTGGTCTTTAATCGTCTCTAATCCAAAGATTTTGTAGTCAAGTTGATTCAGCAAAGTATATCTCCTAGACAAAGCGTCAGCAATGATATTCTCTTTTCCTTTCTTGTGCTTAATAACATAAGGAAACGATTCGATAAATTCAACCCACTTAGCATGTCTACGGTTCAGTTTTCCTTGACTACGAATATGTTTCAAAGATTCATGATCAGAATGAATAACAAACTCTTTGGGCCACAAATAATGCTGCCATGTTTCTAATGTTCGCACAAGAGCATATAATTCCTTATCATAAGTAGAATAATTTAGAACAGACCCACTCAATTTTTCACTAAAATATGCAACAGGTTTGCCTTCTTGTAACAAAACACCACCCAATCCAATTCCACTAGCATCACATTCAAGCTCAAAAGTCTTATTAAAATCAGGAAGTTGGAGGAGAGGTGCATGTGTCAACTTATCTTTCAGCACGTTGAAAGCGTGCTCTTGTACTTTGCCCCAACTAAAATGCACTCCCTTCTTCGTAAGCTCATTCAAAGGTGCAGCAATGGTGCTAAAGTCCTTCACAAAACGGCGATAGAAGCCAGCAAGTCCTAGGAAACTCCGCACCTGTGTGATAGTTTTGGCATAGGCCATCCATGTATCGCTTCTACCTTGGCTTGATCAACCTCAATTCCCTGTGGAGTCACAACATAACCAAGAAACGAAACTCGATCGGTGCAAAATGTGCACTTCTCAAGGTTACCAAATAAACGTGCATCTCGTAAAGCATTAAAAACAGCACGCATGTGATCAACATGTTCATCCATAGATTTGCTGTAGATCAATATGTCATCAAAGTATACTACCACAAATTTTCCAATGAAGGCACGCAAAACCTCGTTCATTAATCTCATGAAAGTGCTAGGTGCATTAGTTAACCCAAAAGGCATGACTAACCACTCATACAATCCGAACTTAGTTTTGAAAGCAGTTTTCCATTCATCTCCCAATTTCATACGAATCTGGTGGTACCCACTACGCAAATCAACTTTAGAAAAGACAATGGCACCACTCAATTCATCAAGCATATCATCTAAACGTGGAATAGGGTGTCGATAACGTATCGTGATATTATTAATAGCCCTACAATCAACACACATACGCCATGTTCCATCTTTTTTAGGCACTAAAATAACCGGAACAGCACACGGACTAAGAGACTCACGCACGTAACCTTTGTCGAGTAGTTCTTGCACTTGTCGCTGAATTTCTTTTGTTTCCTCTGGATTTGTCCTATATGGCGCACGATTCGGCAAAGATGCACCAGGAATAAGATCAATTTGGTGCTCAATCCCTCGTATAGGTGGCAGCCCCTCTGGTATCTCACTTGGAAATACATCAGAATACTCCTGCAAAATGTTAGTAATAACAGGAGGCAAAGAATGCTGCATATCTTGAATTGAAATCAAAGCATCCTTGCATACCAAGGCGTAGGCAACAGTAGTGGAAGCAAATAATTCATTAACATCAGTTTTTGTTGCAAGCAAGCAATGTCCTTTCAATTTTATCCCATCTTTGTTATTACCAACAGCTTTGATATTCTTGTTGTTCTCAGTTTTAGCTTTGGTAGCTTTAGCAACATCATCACGCACAATAGCCTCAGGGGACATGGGAAGCAAAATAATTTTCTTATCATGGTGCATGAGAGAATATTGATTTGATCTACCATGATGCATACAATCTGAATCAAATTGCCATGGTCTACCTAGCAGAATATTA
This sequence comes from Zea luxurians, assembly GCA_029449295.1. Classification (NCBI taxonomy): domain Eukaryota; kingdom Viridiplantae; phylum Streptophyta; class Magnoliopsida; order Poales; family Poaceae; genus Zea; species Zea luxurians. The sequence goes on along the minus strand of JAOPSE010000005.1, from coordinate 278,154 downwards.
CAAGCATCCATAGGCACAACATCACAGTCAACAACATCACGATATGAACCAATAGCAAAATTAATTCGTACCAGCTTGGTTACCTTGACCTTACCACTATTGTTGAGCCATTGAATGTGATATGGATGCGGGTGCGGTTTGGTCGTAAGTGCAAGCTTCTCCACCATGTCGCTGCTAGCCAAGTTGTTGCAGCTACCTCCATCAATGATCAAACGACATGAACGCTCCTTAATGACACACTTTGTTTGAAACAATGTATGTCGCTGATTCTGCTCTGCCTTCTCCATTTGTGCACTAAGCACACGCTGTACAATGAGGCTCTCATAATGCTCTGCATCATCTGCACCAATCTGTTCTTCGGGTGGTTCCTTAGTGCCTGCATCATCAGCCGCAAGCAAAGCAAGTGTAGCTTCATCCAAATCACTAGCAGAGGAATACCCACCATCGTCTTTTACCACCAAAACACGCTGATTAGGACAATCACGCTGCACGTGTCCATAGCCCTTGCATCGATAACACAGAACATCTCTTGTTCTACCTGTGGAAGCTACTGAAGAGGCACTACCTGCGGGTTTCTGGGCAGATTTGGTTGCTGAATTTGTGGAAGATGCACGTGGTTTGTCGCTGGAGGAAGGCGGGGGTGCTGGTCGACTTGGCGAGGGAGTTGGTGCTGGTGTACGGCCGGTCATGGACGTAGTCGTGCGCTGTTGCCATGGTGTAGATTTTCCTGCAGAAACATTAGACCTTGCACTAGCACGTCGTCCCTGCACTTCCCTTTCAGCTTTGCAAGCAAGATGAAACAATCGGGTTACATTAGCATAATCTTTATAAGCAAGGATGTCCTGAATTTCCCTATTTAACCCGCCCAAAAATCTAGCCATAGCAGATTCCTCACCCTCCTCTATGTTACAACGCAGCATACCCATTTGTAATTCCTGATAATATTCTTCTACACTTTTAGTACCCTGTCTCAATTGTTGCAACTTGTGTAACATATCACGTGCATAATAAGAAGGAACAAATCTAGCCCGCATGACCCGTTTCAACGCATCCCAAGTTTGTGGCATGTTATTAGGATTCTTCTTACCATGTTCTATCCACCAAACAGAAGCAAAATCAGTAAACTCACTAGTAGCAGCTCTAACCCGCGCATTCTCAGGAAATTCATGGCATGCAAACTTTTGATCAACCGCAATCTCCCAAGTAATGTAAGCATCAGGGTCATATTTACCATCAAAAGGAGGTATTTTAAATTTAACCTTACTAAAAGCATCATCATTACCATGTACCTCATGTCGGCGAAAACCACCCATACCTCTACGGTTAGTACGTAGTCGCCGGCGATTAGGTGCTTCTTGGTCATCTTGTTCAGTATCAGCAACATAGTCATCCCAGTTACCTTCGGCGCCCTCATCACGCCCACCATTGATATTAGCATGCATCTCATCAAACCGCCTCAAGAGTGCGACAAGGCTCTTGTCAATATGAGCAACTGTCATTTCCACATTTGCAAGTTTGGTGTTTGTGTCGATCTGTGTGGCCTCCAATTGCCCCATCTTTTCATTCGTCACCTGCATGTCATTATCAAGACCTTCCGTGTGCGTCTTCACCAGCCTTACAAAGTGTTGTATGATACCCTTGGTGCGAGGAGAGTGTGGCATATTACGAGAAGCATCATCAACCTCCAATCCTGCCATGGTTAGACGAACAGAGGCAACAAGAAAAAAAAACGTGAAGGAATGAAAACTCTACAACTATTAGGATGTAGCTACTGCAAGGCGCTCACTCTCAACCTGCCACACAAGCTCTTACCAATTCTTACCTTGCACAACAGGAGGGGTCAGCAACCAACAAGTCTGCAACCGTGGAATAAGTGTATCGGTGCCGCAGCAACACGACCTGTCAAACTGTAGTCGAAATATGTAGAGTTGTAGGTGGGCTGAAGCAAGGAATACACTAGTACCACGTTAGTTACAAAAGCAAGCTGAATAATCGTTCAACGGTGGTACTGTGCTGGTCCTAGGCTAAACCAGGCTAGAGACGTGAGCCTAGGCACAAAGGTAGTCACTGAAAAAGAACAACTAGCACAGCACAAAGAGAAACAACAGATTTAGAGATTCAGCCCCCTTCTTCTTCTTTTCCTTTTTTTTTCTTTTCTATTCTTTTTTTTTCTTCTTCTTCTGTTTTTTTTTTGCAGGGGCCTAAACCCTTTTTTTTCACTATGACAACCCAAACAATAAAGATATTGCTAACAGCCCCTTTAAATCAGATTTAACAAATCTTGTTAATATAGAAAGTGCAGAAATCTCTACGATGATTGCGGAGCGCTCAGAACGAATTTTGAGATAAGGTCAGATCCGTTGGAAAGAAGATAAGATAAGCTTTCCAGATTGTATTTAAACTTCCAAATCGGATATGATATGTATCCGTGGTGGCAAAAACGAACCAGAGATGTTTTTGGTGATGGTGGATCTCGTGGTGACCAAAACGTGGTAGAACTCAAAACTCTAAAGGAATAAACTAAGACCAGCAACTCGACACAACCGATGCAACCAAAAACTCAACAAGCCCTAACTAAGTAGTACTAGTAAATGCTCAATGGTTTATAGGATTGCGGTAAAACTAATCTACTATTTTTTTGGCTTTTTCTGGACTATAGGAGATAAGAAAACAGCGAAGAAAAGTAAATCTCTCACCGATAAACCTTGCTCTGATTACCAACTGATGTGCACCCGTTGGGTGATTGCCCGATCTTTCGATAAGAGGGTGTGGAATAACTCGATTGGGGGAGGAGACGACGTTCACGGCCCGACTACAGCCTTCCAAAGACGCTGCGCCTTAGCAACCGATACACCACCTCCTATGGCTGTCACGATCTTGTGTAGCGTGACACCCTGGCCACTAGGGCACTCGTCCTGCAAGCAATCGAAGAACTAGCAAGAACAAGTAGAACAAGTACTGAATTATCAGATCTAAATGTAGGTTTAAAAATCAAACTCCAATATGGTGGGGTTCCGAAGACAAGAAGACGGGCGGCTGAACTAGCACGCGCGCTTGCAAGCAAGTAGCGAGAGCTAAACTTGATCTAAACAAAACCCGCTGTTCTTGGTGGCGGCTAGGGGGTTTATAAACATGGGAGGACGACCACAAGGGTATTGGGGTCGTGCTGCAACCCTAGGATGCGTCCCTAATGGACCTAACTTGATACACGACCCATTGGGCCAAAATAGGGTGACGCAGCACCATGGGCAGAAAAGGCAGGAAATGTCTCGGTAAGAAAACAATGATTACGGCGGCCTCAGAACAGATATGACTATAATTCCGGATCCATATGAAAGTAGACTTGATAAGCTTTCCATGTTGTGCTTGAACATTCCAATCCGAGCCCGCATCTGACCGTGGTGACCGTCACAAGTTGGTGTTCTTCTGCAGTCCGAATCCAGCATGTTCAAATCCTTTTCCCTTTCGGTCTTCTCCCTGATTCCTAAGCAAAACAAGAGTGCACGGGTCTCCATGGTCTAAATATGATGGACATGAACTCAAGAGTGTAATCACCTGATGGTTGAGTTGACGAGCACGAGCGCGAGTAATGGGACCAGAAATTGGTACTTGTATTGGTATAGATGCATCAGTAGTGTGGATGTCTTCATCAGATGCGTTGACCACAAAGATGGAGCTGGACTATGGCGGTGACACTGAGTGGGACGATGGAGATCGCCGTGGTCGTGCACGCCGTGTGGTTCGTCATCCCCCTAATGACTTATTTTCTAAGATTAAATTTAAAATTCCACCTTTTAATGGCAAATATGATCCTGCTGCATATCTTGATTGGGAGTTAGAGGTTGAACAAAAATTTTCATGCCATGATATTGCTGCACATTCTCAGGTTAAAGCTGCTATTAGTGAATTTACTGATTTTGCTTTAATTTGGTGGCGTGAGTTTAAAATAAAACATCCCACTACCATTCCAACCACTTGGGATCAGTTGAAAGCTGCGATGCGACATCGATTTGTGCCTTCGTATTATGCTCGTGATTTGCTTAATAAAATGTAGCGTTTTCAGCAAGGTTCTCAATCTGTTGAGGACTATTTCCAGGAGTTACAAAAAGGTATGATTCGTTGTGGGATATTGGAGGACAACGACGCTGCTATGGCACGTTTTCGTGGTGGTTTAAACCGTGAAATCCAAGATATACTTGATTATAAGGAATATTATGATATGACTACTTTATTTGAATATGCTTGCAAAGCTGAACGTGAAGTGCAGGGACGCCGCTCGAAGCCATATTCTAACACTTTTGCAGGACGAAGCTCGACATCCACCTCAGCACCAGTTCCCCCTGCGCCATCCACGTCCACCACTACTCCCCGCGAGAAGACGACCAAACCAGCCAGCACTGCCCCACCCACAGGTCGTACACGGGATATTTAGTGTCATCGCTGTAGAGGATTTGGCCATGTGATTCGGGACTGCCCAAACAAGCGCACTTTGCTCATTCGTGACGATGGTGAGTACTCTTCCGCTAGTGATTCTGAACAAATTGAACATGCACTACTTGCCACTGACCATACAGCTAAGGCGGAGGTACATGTCAACCCGGGCGACGCTGATAGGTAAGAAAGTCTTGTTGTGCAGCGTGTTCTCAGTACACAGGTCGCTTTGCCCGAGAAGAATCAGCGACACACTCTGTTCCATACAAAGGGTGTTGTGCAGGAGCGGTCAATTCGCATCATTATCGACAGCGGCAGTTGCAACAATTTGGCGAGTACCATGCTAGTCGAAAAGTTATTGTTACCCACTCGTAAGCATCCAAACCCATATCAAATTCAATGGCTTAATGATGGTGGTAAAATAAAAATCACACGTTCCGTGCGCGTTCCTTTCTCCATGGGTGCTTATTCTGATTTTGTTGATTGTGATGTTATTCCCATGGAAGCATGCTCTTTGTTACTTGGTCGACCTTGGCAATATGATACTGATAGCTTGCATCATGGTCGTTCGAATCATTATTCTTTCATTTTTAAGGGTCAGAAAATAATTATACATCCAATGACACCTGAACAAATTGTTAAAGATGATCTTGCCCGAGCTGCTATAACTGCTAAACAACTTGATCCATCGCCCTCTGTTCCTTCTGAAATCAAGTTGAAGGCTCCTGTTTTACTTGCTACACGTGCTGATTTTGATGATCTACACGGTGCTTATTTGCCATGCTATGCACTTATATGCTCTAGTGTCCTCATTTCACTTGATGATGCACCATCTTTGGCTATTCCCCCTATGGTTGCTAACCTTTTGCAGGAGTACGCTGATGTCTTTCCCAAAGACTTACCACCAGGCCTCCCACCACTTCGTGGCATTGAGCACCAGATCGACCTCATTCCCGGCGCACAGCTTCCGAACCGCGCACCGTACCGTACAAATCCGGATGAGACGAAGGAGATTCAGCGCCAGGTACAGGCGTTGCTTGACAAGGGATACATTCGTGAGTCTCTTAGCCCTTGCTCTGTTCCTGTGTTACTTGTTCCCAAGAAAGATGGGTCATGGCGTATGTGTGTAGACTGTCGTGCTATTAATAACATCACTATTCGTTATTGATATCCTATACCACGCCTTGATGATATGCTAGATGAGCTTAGTGGTGCCATTATTTTCACTAAGATTGATTTGCGTAGTGGTTACCATCAGATTAGAATGAAACTGGGTGATGAATGGAAAACGGCTTTTAAAACGAAATTTGGTTTATATGAATGGTTGGTTATGCCGTTTGGATTGACTAATGCTCCCAGCACTTTTATGCGAGTGATGAATGAAGTTCTAAGGCCCTTCATAGGATTGTTTGTGGTTGTTTATTTTGATGATATCCTTATTTATAGCAAATCTAAGAAAGAGCATTTGGAACATTTAAGTGCTGTTTTTGATGCATTGCGTGCTGCCCAGTTATTTGCTAACATGGAAAAATGCATCTTTTGTACACGACGTGTCTCGTTTCTTGGTTATGTTGTTACTCCACAGGGCATTGAGGTGGATAGCAGCAAGATTGCTGCCATTTGGGAGTGGCCTACACCGACGACGGTCACACAAATTCGGAGCTTTCTTGGACTTGCCGGTTTCTACCGCAGATTTGTTCGTGATTTTAGCTCCATTGCAGCGCCTCTACATGAGCTTACAAAGAAAGATGTGCCATTTGCTTGGAGTGATTCACAGGAGGAAGCGTTCAGCACTTTGAAAGATAAGTTAACCCAAGCTCCCCTATCGCAATTGCCTGATTTTAATAAAGTGTTTGAGCTTGAATGCGATGCTAGCGGTATTGGGCTAGGTGCTATTTTGTTACAAGAAGGAAAACCAGTTGCTTATTTTAGTGAAAAATTAAGCGGTGCTAGTCTGAAATATTCTACTTATGATAAGGAGCTTTACGCTTTAGTGCGCACTTTGCATACATGGCAGCACTATCTTTGGCATCGTGAGTTCATAATCCATTCTAATCATGAGGCTTTAAAACATATTCGTACCCAAACAAATCTGAACCGTCGTCATGCTAAATGGGTAGAATTCATTGAGTCCTTTCTTTACATTATTAAACACAAAAACGGGAAGGACAATGTTATTGCTGATGCTTTGTCTCGTCGCTATACCATGCTGTCACAGTTAGATTTTAAAAACTTTGGTTTGCACACTGTGAAAGATCAATATGTTGATGATGCTGATTTTAAAGATGCTTTTGGCCATTGTATTAATGGGAAACCATGGGGCAAATTTCACATACAGGATGGGTTCCTGTTTCGCGCTAACAAGCTGTGTGTTCCAGCTAGCTCGGTTCGTCTTTTGTTGTTGCAGGAAGCACATGGAGGTGGTCTCATGGGGCACTTTGGCGTCTACAAGACACATGAGGTGTTGGCTGCCCACTTCTTTTGGCCTCGGATGCGCGCTCATGTTGAGCGCCTTGTTGCACGCTGCACTACTTGTCAGAAAGCTAAGTCACAGTTTAACAACCATGGTTTGTATATGCCTTTGCCTGTTCCTACTTCCCCTTGGATTGATATTTCGGTGGATTTTGTTTTGGGATTGCCTAGAACTAAGAAGGGGAGGGATAGCATTTTTGTGGTTGTTGATCGATTCTCCAAAATGGCTCATTTCATACCTTGTCATAAGACTGATGATGCTAGCAATGTTGCTGAATTGTTTTTTAGAGAGATTATTCGTTTTCACGGTATTCCCAATACAATAGTCTCGGATCGTGATGCTAAGTTTCTGAGTCATTTTTGGAGATCTCTGTGGAATAAATTGGGAACTAAATTGCTGTTTAGCACCACTTGTCACCCTCAGACTGATGGTCAAACTGAGGTAGTTAATCGAACTTTGTCTACCATGCTTAGGGTTGTTTTAGACAAAAATTTGAAACGTTGGGAGGATTGCTTGCCTCATGTTGAGTTTGCTTATAATCATGCAACACATTCTTCTACAAAGATGTGCCCTTTTCAAATTGTTTATGGTTACATTCCTAGGGCGCCTATTGCTTTGTTTTCTCTTGATGCTGCGGACGCCCCACACATAGATGCTGTTGCACATGTTGAACAAATGATTAATCTCCATGAACAAACTCAACAAAACATTGCTGCTGCTAATGCTAAATATCAGATTACTAGTAGTAAAGGCCGGAAACTAGTTACTTTTGAACCTGGTGATATGGTTTGGTTGCATTTGAGAAAGGATCGTTTTCCTACTTTGCGCTGTTCTAAATTGATGCCTCGTGCTGCTGGTCCTTTTAAGATACTAACCAAGATTAATGATAATGCTTATATCCTTGACCTGCCTGCGGAGTTTGGTGTTTCCACTAGTTTTAATGTTGCAGATTTGAAACCGTATGCGGGAGAAGATGAGGAGTTGCCATCGAGGACGACTTCAGTTCAAGAAGGGGAGGATGATGAGGACATCAACACCAACACGAGCACATCTACACCAGCAGCACCTTCTCTAGCCCGGGCACCATCTTCCCCAGTCCAGGCGCCACCCCTTCCACCTGGGCCAGTGACTCGGGCCCGTGCAAGAGAATTGAACTACATCATGCTGTTAAAGAACGAAGGCCCGGAAGAATAGACGACCAGCCCAACTGCGGCCCATAATGGACGACCTAGGGTTGGCCGCCCCTAGGGGCTGCGCCCCCTCTCTATTTATCCAGGAGCTGCGCCTCCTTTATTTTCGAGTTTTGTTTTACGTTAGCTTTAGCTACTCTCGAACACGCGCAAATCTGCGCTGTCTTCGTGTATTCAGAACTCCACCCTCGAGTAATAGATTAGATTGCTCGCATCTTTTTCTTGTTCATTCTTCGATTGCGCACAGGAAACGATCTTCATGATCAGGCCGATCTCGCATCAGCAAGGTCGGTAACCACAGGGAGTTGGTTCAGCGATTGCATTGGCGCCTCGGGCTTGCTCGTCGTAGTCGGATCGCAAGGGTCATCTTCCGCCAAATCGGAATTATCTCTACTCGCCGAAAGATCGGGCACCTCAGCTACATCAAATATGTGGAGTTTTGGGTAGGCTGCACTCAAGTCAAGGATTAGCACGATCAAACAATAATGCAAAGTTGAATTATAGTGAAAAACACGAAACTATATTGCTGGCCACAAGTGCAAAGGACGGATGGAACTAGCAGAATGGCAGTACCGCAAATATTGTACTAGCGAGGCCAAAAAGGTACTAGTAGGAATCACAGGTGATTTTGTTTTTCTTTTTTTTGTATGATTTTTTGATATTTTTCTCAGCACAAGGAGCAACAAACTAGGAGCTACACGAAATTTCACCTCAAACAGAGTTCAGATGTGGTCTACAGAAAATCAGGAAGTAGTGCGAGAACTTTGACGAATTTTTTTCTTTATTTTCCTGAATTTTTTGACAATTTTGTCGAAGCCAAATCGACCTTTGGTCGTTTGCCGGCCTCAGAATGGTGCCAACAAGCTACTGTAAAAATTTCAGGTTTTTTGAACAACCGAGCGAAAAGTTATGCCCGGTTTAAGGAAGGTATGTTTAAAATGACCGAGATGAGACAACCGCTTTGTATCCTTTCTCCTTCGTTTTCTTTTTTTTGTTTCTGTTTTTTTTTTTGACGTAACTGAAGGAGAAAAATAAGGAAGCGGCGTTGACTAGGTTTTTTTCTGTTTTTTTTTGACGTAACCGAAGGAGAAAAATAAGGAAGCGGCGTTGACTCGGTTTGATGTAACTGTGGCGGAACTGCCCGAGTTATTCCAACTTAAGTGCCTAAGCCCTGCCTTAGAGGCTAGACCACACTTAAATGGGAATAATCCGTCAGTCCCTCGGATCTAGTCCGACACGGCCACTGACAGGATCAAGTACCACAATCTCACTCGATGGTGAGTCACAGAGCAAACACAATAATGCATAAAACCATACATGTCAGAGTATTAAATTATTACATCATCATCATCGGAGTTTTGCCAAAAGTAGTCATCATTGTTCGAAGTGCAGCGGAATAAAACTAACGATAATTAAACGGAGAGATGGGGAAGCCTGTCCCATCACTCCTCATGCTCCTCCTCAGCCGAGGCAGGGTCCCACTCGACGGTCCAACCCGGTGGTAAGGTGGACGGCCAAGTCACTCCAGCAACCATGTCCTCCAGAGAACCTGTAAAATTATGCCACAAGCAAGGCTGAGTATACTAATACTCAGCTAGACTTACCCGGTGTGAGGAGTCTACTCCTCTACCTCTAGACATGCAGCTGTTTGGCTGTGGGGTTTGGTTGCCAAAAGCACTAGCTGAGTTTCTAAATCAAGATTTTAACTTTGTCAAAATTAAGTGTGACTCTCTTAAGGCTAAAAGTGTACTATCTACTCATACATAGTAGCAAGCATTTTTAGCAATCAACATCTTGTATCATCTCATCACAGTTCCACTTGTTACTCAATGCAGTACAATGGATCAAACAGTCTCATTAGCTCCGAGAAGCAGACGATTCGAATCGAGTTTTTATCCTTGCAAGGTAAACCTAAACACACGACATGCAGGGGCACTTCGTCCCCACACATATCAACCGTCCCCATCGATTCCCCGTCAGCAGAGAGGGGCTCACCGCCTTGGCGTACAATGCCTCACTGACCCCGACTGGCCGTCGTGCAGTGACCGCACTTGTACCCACCATAACCGGAATGGGAGAACATGTCTCAGGTCGCGTGAGGAGGGCAATCTGCTGCCGGGTTCAATCAGGTACTAGGCTTACCGATTTACCATATTTCTCGGCATGTGCTTAGTACGTTCAAACGCTTGACACAGGTATCCGCACGTTAATCCTTATTCCATTTTCCATCTCGTGGGCAATCAATCCCCATGGATTGTTGTCCACCAACTAGTATCATGACAGTGTGAAAGTGGGTACAATCAATTTCCTGATCTCGCGCGAGTGCTAGAAAAATCACTCGTCTTCTACCGAGATCCTAAGTAAATAAAGCAACTACTCGACCTGTCACACTAGTATTCATCTCAAAAGGATTCCTGAGATCATGCAACTAGGGTTTCAAACAATTCCTACACCTAAGTGCACAATCAATCCTACAATCATTAAGTGAAGTAAATTAGCATAAATAACAGGTTATGCATAAAACCGGGGCTTGCCTTCCAAAGCAGTGGCAGGCAGGTCCTCTAGTGCAGGCTCGGGTGCTGGATCTGGGGCTACCTCCTGAGCAGCTCCTTGCTCCGGCACGAGGATGTATTCTCCGTCAGCAAGATTACAGTCTATCGAAATGCAATGAACATGTATGTCATGATTATGCAAGATTTAAGAACATTAAGCTACAGAAACTAAGTCAAGAATTAACTTAGGGTTCCTTGGCTATGTGGGTCTTCTAGTGGTATATATAGACTTATTACCTTTTAGGTTTAGGTTTTCTTTTACGATAACATAGTGGATTTGCATTGCCCTTATAGGTTTCAGTGGGCAATTTCCAAAGGTCTTAGGAGGACATTAATTTCCATTATCCATTTTCCTTTCTTTAATTTCCATTTAGGGTTTCTAGTGTAGGTTTGAACTACGACAGTATTTTAATAATTTCCAAAAACTCTGTAAAAATTACAGTGGATTGTCACTTGCTATTCTAGCTGGTTTTAAGAATTTGAGGCTTAAAGTACAAAAGCTGGGCTTTAAACAAAAATAACAATAGTTAGGCAAAATGGGCCACTTTACACTACACCTCTTAGTTAGGGGTAGGTTCTGTCCTAAAGGTTATTTTTGTTGGCCTCTAATAGTGATAATAAGCTCTTGTACCAAAAATGACAGAGAGCAACATGATGGTTATTTAATGGTGGATTTCTAAAGTTTGGTACAAAAAGGGTGTTTAGAACTAACTTGTCATTTGAAAAATATCAAACAACAGATTTCAGATTTTTCTTAAGTTCTTATTATCAACACATTAGTTATCCCAAGGGTTGGGGTGTTTTCACCATGAGGTTATTTTTGTAGGGTTTTTCTAAGTTTCCCTTGTTTTCTTAAACTAAAAGGTATTCTATTTATTTTATACTAAACCAGGGTATGATAGATTTTTCCAGTGAACTATATTGATTAAGTACCCTAACAAAAATAGGGATGCCCTCTGGTTCACTATTTAAATCACATTTTCTATTTTTCTTAACTTTAAGCATAATGCAAAAGAAGAAGTAAAAACTAACTCAATGTAGTGGACAGAGGGGTTTAACATTTTTAAATAGGTCAGTAGGTAGATATAAACTTCTCCAAATTTTTCCAACCCTAGTTAAATAGTACAACCATTTTTCTTGCTATTATTGAGCTTTTGGTCAAAACTATAATTAAATTAGAACCTTCTAGTTTTCTATAGTACCTATGGGGTTTTATATTTTTCTTAAGTAGGTTACATTGTTTAGAGTCTGGCAAAATTGGTTTGACCAAATTTGGATAAACCAAACAGAAGTTATGGGTTTTTAAAGTTTCTGTTTGAATTTAAATCAGGTTTTAATAAGGTTTTTCTGAAAAAGCAGTTTGCGCCGAGGTCCCTGGGTTTAAACCGAATCAACCTTCGCAGTTCTACCCTTGCGCCACTATTCACTTGGGTCTCTGACATTTCACTTAACCCCCTGACCTTCTCTTCCTCTCACCCGCAGTCCTTCCCCCAATGGAAACAGTGCCCGCGAGAAAGAAAAGGGCGGCGCGGCTTACCGGCGGCGAGGGAGGTCCGGCGAAGGGCAGGGTTTGCTCGGGGAGGTTCTGGCGATCACGTCGAGGTACGGCTCGTCGTCGGGGATGGCCGGAATCGCCCGGTCCACGCGCGCAGGCGGGCGAGCTCGTCGGCGGCGTGTGCTCCGGCCTATCCACGGCGGTACAGCTCAATCCAAGGGCATAGGGAGCTTCATGGAGGCCTAAGGAGTCTAACCGTGCAAGGAATCGAAGAGAGATTCACCGTGTACCTCGGTCCACGGTTGCCGGCGGTCGGGTGAAGTCCGGTGACCTTGTTCCGGCGTCTCCGGTGAAGCAGAGCCCGATTCTTTGCTCGGGGAGCTTCACGGAGGTGTGCACAGTCTTCTCCGAGGGCTGGACGGGGCTGGGAAGGACTGGGCCGGCCGGTCTACGGTGGCAGGGGGATCGGGTGGCCGCGGACACGCTGTGCACTGGCCAACGGCGGTGAACTAAGCTCCGGCGAGGGTCGGGCAGGTGCGGAAGGGTACGGTCGAGGCCTGGGAGGGTTTTATAGGCGCGGGCGCGGACCAGGGCGCTGGCTTGGCTCGGCACGGCGCGGGGTTCACGGGGGCGCGCGCGGGCGTGCTCTGGCGCGGCAGAACGCGTCGAACACGTGGCGGTTTGTTTCTACCATTGTTCAAACGTCGGCAGAGGTCGCAAACGTGCGAATCTTTGCAAAAGTTCGGCGCAGACCTCTTCCTGGCACCTAGGGCTGTCACTCAACTGTGAGACGTCGGGGCAGATATGGCCTAGGGAGGGAGATCTTCGAGTGCCAAATCGGGTGTGTCACACTGCGCGCTTCGCGACAAAAGCCATGCCATGGCATGTCAAACGTCCGCGTCTCGGGCTCAACTTTTTCCAGGGGGTTCCTTAGATAATTTGGCTCCTTTTTGCTATTTAGACCCTGGGGTTTTGGTGCCATTAGCTAGGTGAACACAACTGATCTTCGATTTAGGGTTAATTTTACACTTAGAGAAAAATAGAGAGCTCTAGCTCTCTCTCCACTTAGTGATTTGATTTAGGGTTTCTCCAGGGGCCTTTTTGCAATATTTCCTTCCTCTAATTGCTGGTTATAAGGTTACTTGGGGTTGGTTTAAGGATTACTCATGTTTTGCATATTTGCTCATTTTCTTCTCCCTCTTATCCATGGCTTTGGAAAGGAGGGTTCAAGAGGGGTTTAGGGTTTGCCCCTTTCTTGTCCAAGGTAGCAAGTGCACAAAAACTTAAGTGGTGCTCTTAGGTCATTAGAAATCTTGGTTAACACAAAATTCTCCAAAGTTCCTGGTGCTCCTCAAGTTATTACCACATGTGGTCACAGTCCTTAGTACTCAGGGTATGCTCTAGTCAAGGTAACACCTGAGGTGTTAGAGTAACCGAAGGAGAGAAACAAGGAAGATGGTTGCGGCGCGCTAGGGTTTGATGTAACCGAAGGAGAAAAATAAGGAAGATGGTTGCGACGCGTTAGGGTTTGATGTAACCGAAGGAGAAAAACAAGGAAGAAAGAAGGATGGTGAGAAAAAAAACACAATGCGACCAGCAACAAATGACGCGAAAACACACAAATTCAACAATGCAGATTATTGAAAGAAGGTGCGAGGCTCAAAAGGGTGCTGGTATAAGGTCTAACCTGAATTTTTATGTGGTTTTGTGGACTGTAGGAAAAAAACACTCGATAAACTCACCGATCAACCTGGAAATCTGATACCACTTGATAGAGCTGGAGTGCCCGATCTTTCGGTGAGTGGAGATAATTTCGATTTGGTGGAAGTAGACCCTCACGATCCGACTACGACGAGCGATCCCGAAGCGCCAATGCAATCACTGAACCAACTTCCAATGGTTACCGACCTTGCTGATGCGAGATCGGCCTAATCACGAAGATCGTTTCCTGTGCGCAATCGAAGAACGAACAAGAAAAAGATGCGAGCAATCTTAATATCACTCGAGGTGGAGTTCTGAATCACAGAGGACAACACGTATTTGTGCGTCTTCTAGGGTAGCTAAAGCTAGATGTAAAACAAAACTCAAAGAACAAAGGAGGCGCAGCTCCTATATAAATAGAGAGAGGGGGCGCAACCCCTAGGGGCGGCCAACCCTAGGTCGTCCACTATGGGCCGCAGTTGGGCTGGTCGTCTATTCTTCTGGGCCCTCATTCTTCAGTAGCATGACGAAGTTAAGATCTCTGGCACAGGCCCGAGTGATTGGCCCAGCTAATGAAGGAAGTGGCGCTTGATGTGGAGGTGCTGCTGGTGTAGTCGTACTCATAGTGATGTCCTCATCAAACGTGCGGCAACGGAATTGCACAAAACCACCCCAAACATGAGTTTTGGACCTAAAGTAGTGGATTGGGCATGTTCGCTGTGAAAAACAAAGAAATGGTTCCGGTGGCAAAAACTCGTGCTTTGAATGCACACCGATACCCGTTCTCGGAATTGGTGACGTGCGGCAACAAAATTGCGCGAAACAACCCCAAACATGAATTTTGGACCTAAAGGAGTAGATTGGCCATGTTCGTTGCGAAAAACGAAGAAATAGTTCAGGTCCTAAACTCGTGCTTTATATGCACACCGATACCCGTTTTCGGGATGGGTGACGTGCGGCAATGAAATTGCGCGAAACCACCCCAAACATGAGTTTTGGACCTAAAGTAGTGGATCGTGCATGTTCGTTGCGAAAAACGAAGAAATGGTTCCGGTGGCAAAAACTGAGTTTCTATGCACCCGATACTTGTTTTCGGGATGGGTGACCCAAACATGAGTTTTGGACCTAAAGTAGTGGATTGGTGTGAATCATCTAGGCCCCTTTGGTAATGTTTTGGTAATTAATGACAACTACTTGTGGTCTAATAATTCTTGGAGAAATAAGAATGCAGGTTGAACCACAGTGAACTGAGAAGTCTTGAAGACTTATAAGCATTGGTTGTGGATCAGATGAAGGCAAAGGTATAACATAGGTTTTGTTTTTGCCGGTCACCAGGTGTTTAGAGAAGAAAGTGACCGGATTGGTAGGCTAGATAGCCGTACTATTAAGAGGGGTTAATGACTTTGTTCTGTGTATGACTTAGTGCCTCATAGAGCATCTAGTGGTTGCATTTGCATGAGGACTAGCAGCGCTTCCGTTTCCGAAAGTTAAAATCTTTTCAAAAGCGAGTTTGAAAAGTGACTAAGTCTTGGGGTCGGCGGACCGTCCGCGCCAAGTGGCCGGACCGTCCGCGACCCATCCAGAAGGGTCCAGTTTTTGTTCATTTCGAGCTGTTTCAGTATGACTGTACTGCGGACCGTCCGGGGCTTAGGGCCGGACCGTCCGCAGTCTTGTCCAGAGGAAGGTGTTCTCGGGTCAGTCCCTGATTTATTAGGCGGACGGTCCGCCTGTGAGTGGCGGACGGTCCGCAAGTGTCTAATTCGTTTTTGGACAGGGACTGTGTGTTTTTACTGATTTGTACTACGGACTGTCCGGGTGGCCAGTCCGGACAGTACAGTCTCAGGTCGCGGACCGTCCGGGATTTATTGCCGGACGGTCCGCACGTGTTAACTTGTTTTGAGCCGAGGCTCGGATGTTTCATGCTGCCAGGTCGCGGACGGTCCGGCCTTGAGGGGCGGACTGTCCGGACCTACCTTTTGAGTCTGCTCTGACATGTTTTTGAATGTCTTTATAGCCGTTATATGTACGGCGGACCGTCCGGCCCTAGGGCGCGGACGGTCCGCGTGTGCGCAGAACGGCTACCATTTGCACATAATGGTTGGATTCTTATGGAGGACTATAAATAGAAGGGTAGCTCGTGTGAGAGGGCTCTCTAGGCCATTCCTTGCATACATTGAGCTCACTTGTGATCCTCCAACTCACTCTCTCACACTCTTTGCTTGAGATTGCATTCTAGTGAGGGATTGAGTGTTCCTAGTGCATTTGCATCATTTGGTGATTCTTGAGGCACTAGGTGGTACATCGAGCAAGCGTCGTTGGCTTGTTACTCTTGGAGGTTGCCGCCTCCTAGACGGCTCGGGTGATTGTCTCCGTCGAGCTCTCCAAGAAGATTGTGGAGAAGCCGCGGTGTGGATTGTGAGGGGTTCGCGCCTACCTCGCCGGAGCGGCAAAGGTGACATTAGTGGAATCGAGGTATTGAGTGATTTCTTGTCCACTTGGCTTAAAGATCAAGACGTGTCTTGATAGAGGAGCAAGTGAGAGCTTGAAGTCCACCTCAACGTGGATTAGGGGTGATCGGCAAATCACCGATACCACGGGATAAATTTCGGTGTCTATTCTTTCTAGCATTACTTATTGCCTTGCAATTGATTAGTGCTTTGCTTATTGTTCTTCAAGTATTCAATCTCCGTAGTTGTTTTTCATACATTGTTTACTTATTGACACTAGATAATTTATTTCTCTTGTTGCATTGATTAATTTTATTGAGTATTGTTGTTTTTAGTCAAAACCGTCTATTCACCCCCCCCCCTCTAGCCGGTGTTCTAGATCCTACAAGTGGTATCGGAGCCGAGGACTCCATTGTTTGTGGATCTAATCATCCCGGAGTGGGACAAAATGGCTAGTAACAACAATGTGCACATTGGGAAGCCACCGCACTTTGATGGAAACAATTATGATTATTGGAAAATAAGAATGTCAATGCATCTTAGAGCAATGGGTGGAAAAATTTGGCCAATTGTTAGAGATGGATTTGTTGTATTGAAGGAAGATGAACCATCCGTTAGTGATAATGAGAATATCCTCACAAATGATCAAGCCATGAATGTCTTTTATGATGCTCTTGATATAAATGAGTTCAATCGTATCAAGAATCTCACAACCGCTCATGAGATTTGGGTAAAACTAATGGAAATTCATGAAGGAACTATAATTGTGAAGAGTGCCAAACTATATGTGTGCAAAGGAGAGTTTGAGCAATTTATCATGAAAGAAGATGAGAGTGTATCCGATATGTTCAATCGATTGAATGAGATTGTAAATGAACTCAAAGGACTTGGTTTTAATGTACCGGATGTGGATTTCACACACAAGTTCCTTAGATCACTTCCGGAGAAATATGAGACTATTGTGACAATGCTAGTAAGGAGTGATCTATCTACAACCTCTCCAACCGAAGTATTGGGAGAAATTCTCACTCAAGATATATTTAAGAAGTCTCAAGCCGATGCTTTAAGTTTGGCAAAGAAGGTGAAAAATGAATCTATTGCTCTCAAAGCCAAGGCCTCAAAGGCAATTGAAAAGGAAGATAGCAATGATGAAGAAAATGAAAGTGAGAGTGATGGTGACATGGCTTTATTTGTAAGGAAATTCAATAAATTCATGAAGATGAAAAGAGGTCAACCTAGAAGAGGTCAAACATCTAGAAGAAATGCTTTCAATGATAGAAAATGTTTTGAGTGTGGGGAACCCGGTCACATTGCCATGAATTGTCCAAGCAAGAAGAAGAAGGGCAAAGATGAAAGTGACAAGAAGAAAAAGAAATACTATAACAAGAAGAAAGATGGCAAAGCCTACTTAGTTGAATGGGACTCGGATGATAGCTCGGATGATGATGATGATGACACCTCATCCAAGCTTAATGCCGGAATTGCCATCAAGGAAGCTCCCTCACTCTTCTCATCCCCCCATTGCCTCATGGCAAAGGGAGATGCTAAGGTAAAAATCATCACCGATTTAAATGATATAAATGATGATGATGATATCGATGATGTTGATGATGATGGCTATTCATATGATGATCTTGTTAGAATGTTAGGTGAGGCCGATGACTACATGCACAAAGAAAAAGAAAAATTTAAGGCCTTGAGGGAATTGTATAAAAACCTCCAAGTGTCTTTTGAGGAGCTCAAGACCTCTCACAATGATCTCAAAGAAAATTGTGAGAAGCTTGCGGATGCTCAAAAATCATCTATTGTGCATGAAGTTGAGGTGGTCACTAAGGATGTTGGAGTCACTTGTGACTTACTTGATAGTCTTACAAGTGAACCACTACCTACTAACTCTATTTGTGATAAATGCAAAATTTCTCTCAATGATAATATTGCTCTTGATGAATCAAAAATTATTGTTGAGAATGAAGTGTTAGTGGATAGAATAAATACTCTAACTCATGACCTAAAGTAGTGGATTGGGCATGTTCGTTGCGAAAAAAGAAGATATGGTTCGGGTGGCAAAAGCTGAGTTTTTTTTGCACCCGATACCCGTTTTCGGAATGGGTAACGTGCGGCAACGGAATTGCACAAAACCACCCCAAACATGAGTTTTGGACCTAAAGTAGTGGATTGGGCATGTTCATTGTGAAAAACAAAGAAATGGTTCCGGTGGCAAAAACTCGTGCTTTGTATGCACACCGATACCCGTTCTTAGAATTGGTGACGTGTGACAATAAAATGGCGCGAAACCACCCCAAACATGAATTTTGGACCTAAAGGAGTAGATTGGGCATGTTCGTTGCGAAAAACGAAGAAATGGTTCAGGTACTAAAAACTCGTGCTTTATATGCACACCAATAACTGTTTTCGGAATGGGTGACGTGCGGCAATGAATTTGCGCGAAACCACCAAAAACATGAGTTTTGGACCTAAAGTAGTGGATTGTGCATGTTCATTGCGAAAAACGAAGAAATGGTTCTGGTGGCAAAAACTGAGTTTCTATGGACCCGATACTTGTTTTCGGAATGGGTGACGTGCGGCAACGAAATTGCGCGAAACTAACCCAAACATGAGTTTTGGACCTAAAGTAGTGGATTGGGCATGTTCGTTGCCAAAAACGAAGAAATGGTTCCGGTGGCAAAAACTTGTGCTTTGTATGCACCCTGATACCCGTTTTGGGAATGGGTGACGTGCGGCAACGAAATTGCGCGAAACCACCCCAAACATGAGTTTTCGACCTAAAGTAGTGGATTGGGCATGTTCGTTGCGAGAAACGAAGAAATGGTTTCGGTGGTTAAAACTCGTGCTTTGTATGCACCCGGATACCCGTTTTCGGAATAGGTGACGTGCGGCAACGAAATTGCGCGAAAGCTCCCCAAACATGAGTTTTGGACCTAAAGTAGTGGAATGAGCATGTTCATTGCAAAAACGAAGAAATGGTTCCGGTGGCAAAAACTCGTGCCTTGTATGCACCCCCGATACCCGTTTTCGGAATGGGTGACGTGCGGCAACGAAATTGCGCGAAACCACCCCAAACATGAGTTTTGGACCTAAAGTAGTGGATTGGGCATGTTCGTTGCGAAAAAAGAAGAAATGGTTTGGGTGGCAAAAGCTGAGTTTTTTGCACCCGATACCCGTTTTCGGAATGGGTAACGTGCGGCAACGGAATTGCACAAAACCACCCCAAACATGAGTTTTGGACCTAAAGTAGTGGATTGGGCATGTTCGTTGTGATAAACAAAGAAATGGTTCTGGTTGCAAAAACTCGTACTTTGTATGCACACCGATACCCGTTCTCGGAATTGGTGACGTGAGGCAACAAAATTGCGTGAAATCACCCCAAACATGAATTTTGGACCTAAAGGAGTAGATTGGGCATGTTCGTTGCGAAAAACGAAGAAATGGTTCAGGTACTAAAAACTCGTGCTTTAAATGCACACCGATACCCGTTTTCGGAATGGGTGACGTGCGGCAATGAAATTGCGCGAAACCACCCCAAACATGAGTTTTGGACCTAAAGTAGTGGATTGTGCATGTTCATTGCGAAAAAACGAAGAAATGGTTCCGGTGGCAAAAACTGAGTTTCTATGCACCCGATACTTGTTTTCGGAATGGGTGACGTGCGGCAACAAAATTGCGCGAAACTAACCCAAACATGAGTTTTGGACCTAAAGTAGTGGATTGGGCATGTTCGTTGCCAAAAACGAAGAAATGGTTCCGGTGGCAAAAACTCGTGCTTTGTATGCACCCTGATACCCGTTTTGGGAATGGGTGACGTGCGGCAACGAAATTGCGCGAAACCACCCCAAACATGAGTTTTGGACCTAAAGTAGTGGATTGGGCATGTTCGTTGCGAGAAACGAAGAAATGGTTTCGGTGGTTAAAACTCGTGCATTGTATGCACCCGGATACCCGTTTTCGGAATAGGTGACGTGTGGCAACGAAATTGCGCGAAAGCACCCTAAACATGAGTTTTGGACCTAAAGTAGTGGAATGAGCATGTTCGTTGCAAAAAACGAAGAAATGGTTCCGGTGGCAAAAACTCGTGCCTTGTACGCACCCCGATACCCGTTTTTGGAATGGGTGACGTGCGGCAACGAAATTGCGCGAAACCACCCCAAACATGAGTTTTGGACCTAAAGTAGTGGATTGGGCATGTTCGTTGCGAAAAAAGAAGAAATGGTTTGGGTGGCAAAAGCTGAGTTTTTTTGCACCTGATACCCGTTTTCGGAATGGGTAACGTGCGGCAACGGAATTGCACAAAACCACCCCAAACATGAGTTTTGGACCTAAAGTAAGGGATTGGGCATGTTCGTTGTGAAAAACAAAGAAATGGTTCCGGTTGCAAAAACTCGTGCTTTGTATGCACAGCGATACCCGTTCTCGGAATTGGTGACGTGAGGCAACAAAATTGCGCGAAACCACCCCAAACATGAATTTTGGACCTAAAGGAGTAGATTGGGCATGTTCGTTGCGAAAAACGAAGAAATGGTTCATGTACTAAAAACTCGTGCTTTATATGCACACCGATACCCGTTTTCGGAATGGGTGACGTGCTGCAATGAAATTGCGTGAAACCACCCCAAACATGAATTTTGGACCTAAAGTAGTGGATTGTGCATGTTCGTTGTGAAAAACGAAGAAATGGTTCCGGTGGCAAAAACTGAGTTTCTATGCATCCGATACTTGTTTTCGGAATGGGTGACGTGCGGCAACGAAATTGCGCGAAACCAACCCAAACATAAGCTTTGGACCTAAAGTAGTGGATTGGGCATGTTCGTTTCGAAAAACGAAGAAATGGTTCCGGTGGCAAAAACTTGTGCTTTGTATGCACCCTGATACCCGATTTTAGAATGGTTGACGTGCGGCAACGAAATTGCACGAAACCACCCCAAACATGAGTTTTGGACCTAAAGTAGTGGATTGGGCATGTTCGTTGCGAGAAGCGAAGAAATGGTTCCGGTGGTAAAAACTCGTGCTTTGTATGCACACCGATACTTGTTTTCGGAATGGGTGACGTGCGGCAATGAAATTGCGCGAAACCACCCCAAACATGAGTTTTGGACCTAAAGTAGTGGAATGAGCATGTTCGTTGCAAAAAACGAAGAAATGGTTCCGGTGGCAAAAACTCGTGCCTTGTATGCACCCGATACCCGTTTTCGGAATGGGTGACGTGCGGCAACGAAATTGCGCGAAACCACCCCAAACATGAGTTTTTGACCTAAAGTAGTGGATTGGGCATGTTCGTTGCGAAAAAGAAGAAACGGTTCGGGTGGCAAAAGCTGAGTTTTTTTGCACCCGATACCCGTTTTCGGAATGGGTAACGTGCGGCAACGGAATTGCACAAAACCACCCCAAACATGAGTTTTGGACCTAAAGTAGTGGATTGGGCATGTTCATTGTGAAAAACAAAGAAATGGTTCCGGTGGCAAAAACTCGTGCTTTGTATGCACACCGATACCCGTTCTTAGAATTGGTGACGTGTGACAATAAAATGGCGCGAAACCACCCCAAACATGAATTTTGGACCTAAAGGAGTAGATTGGGCATGTTCGTTGCGAAAAACGAAGAAATGGTTCAGGTACTAAAAACTCGTGCTTTATATGCACACCAATAACCGTTTTCGGAATGGGTGACGTGCGGCAATGAATTTGCGCGAAACCACCAAAAACATGAGTTTTGGACCTAAAGTAGTGGATTGTGCATGTTCATTGCGAAAAACGAAGAAATGGTTCTGGTGGCAAAAACTGAGTTTCTATGGACCCGATACTTGTTTTCGGAATGGGTGACGTGCGGCAACGAAATTGCGCGAAACTAACCCAAACATGAGTTTTGGACCTAAAGTAGTGGATTGGGCATGTTCGTTGCCAAAAACGAAGAAATGGTTCCGGTGGCAAAAACTTGTGCTTTGTATGCACCCTGATACCCGTTTTGGGAATGGGTGACGTGCGGCAACGAAATTGCGCGAAACCACCCCAAACATGAGTTTTCGACCTAAAGTAGTGGATTGGGCATGTTCGTTGCGAGAAACGAAGAAATGGTTTCGGTGGTTAAAACTCGTGCTTTGTATGCACCCGGATACCCGTTTTCGGAATAGGTGACGTGCGGCAACGAAATTGCGCGAAAGCTCCCCAAACATGAGTTTTGGACCTAAAGTAGTGGAATGAGCATGTTCATTGCAAAAACGAAGAAATGGTTCCGGTGGCAAAAACTCGTGCCTTGTATGCACCCCGATACCCGTTTTCGGAATGGGTGACGTGCAGCAACGAAATTGCGCGAAACCACCCCAAACATGAGTTTTGGACCTAAAGTAGTGGATTGGGCATGTTCGTTGCGAAAAAAGAAGAAATGGTTTGGGTGGCAAAAGCTGAGTTTTTTTGCACCCGATACCCGTTTTCGGAATGGGTAACGTGCGGCAACGGAATTGCACAAAACCACCCCAAACATGAGTTTTGGACCTAAAGTAGTGGATTGGGCATGTTCGTTGTGAAAAACAAAGAAATGGTTCTGGTTGCAAAAACTCGTACTTTGTATGCACACCGATACCCTTTCTCGGAATTGGTGACGTGAGGCAACAAAATTGCGTGAAACCACCCCAAACATGAATTTTGGACCTAAAGGAGTAGATTGGGCATGTTCGTTGCGAAAAACGAAGAAATGGTTCAGGTACTAAAAACTCGTGCTTTAAATGCACACCGATACCCGTTTTCGGAATGGGTGACGTGCGGCAATGAAATTGCGCGAAACCACCCCAAACATGAGTTTTGGACCTAAAGTAGTGGATTGTGCATGTTCATTGCGAAAAACGAAGAAATGGTTCCGGTGGCAAAAACTGAGTTTCTATGCACCCGATACTTGTTTTCGGAATGGGTGACGTGCGGCAACAAAATTGCGCGAAACTAACCCAAACATGAGTTTTGGACCTAAAGTAGTGGATTGGGCATGTTCGTTGCCAAAAACGAAGAAATGGTTCCGGTGGCAAAAACTCGTGCTTTGTATGCACCCTGATACCCGTTTTGGGAATGGGTGACGTGCGGCAACGAAATTGCGCGAAACCACCCCAAACATGAGTTTTGGACCTAAAGTAGTGGATTGGGCATGTTCGTTGCGAGAAACGAAGAAATGGTTTCGGTGGTTAAAACTCGTGCATTGTATGCACCCGGATACCCGTTTTCGGAATAGGTGACGTGTGGCAACGAAATTGCGCGAAAGCACCCTAAACATGAGTTTTGGACCTAAAGTATTGGAATGAGCATGTTCGTTGCAAAAAACGAAGAAATGGTTCTGGTGGCAAAAACTCGTGCCTTGTATGCACCCCGATACCCGTTTTTGGAATGGGTGACGTGCGGCAACGAAATTGCGCGAAACCACCCCAAACATGAGTTTTGGACCTAAAGTAGTGGATTGGGCATGTTCGTTGCGAAAAAAGAAGAAATGGTTTGGGTGGCAAAAGCTGAGTTTTTTTGCACCTGATACCCGTTTTCGGAATGGGTAACGTGCGGCAACGGAATTGCACAAAACCACCCCAAACATGAGTTTTGGACCTAAAGTAAGGGATTGGGCATGTTCGTTGTGAAAAACAAAGAAATGGTTCCGGTTGCCAAAACTCGTGCTTTGTATGCACACCGATACCCGTTCTCGGAATTGGTGACGTGAGGCAACAAAATTGCGCGAAACCACCCCAAACATGAATTTTGGACCTAAAGGAGTAGATTGGGCATGTTCGTTGCGAAAAACGAAGAAATGGTTCATGTACTAAAAACTCGTGCTTTATATGCACACCGATACCCGTTTTCGGAATGGGTGACGTGCTGCAATGAAATTGCGTGAAACCACCCCAAACATGAATTTTGGACCTAAAGTAGTGGATTGTGCATGTTCGTTGTGAAAAACGAAGAAATGGTTCCGGTGGCAAAAACTGAGTTTCTATGCATCCGATACTTGTTTTCGGAATGGGTGACGTGCGGCAACGAAATTGCGCGAAACCAACCCAAACATAAGCTTTGGACCTAAAGTAGTGGATTGGGCATGTTCGTTTCGAAAAACGAAGAAATGGTTCCGGTGGCAAAAACTTGTGCTTTGTATGCACCCTGATACCCGATTTTAGAATGGTTGACGTGCGGCAACGAAATTGCGCGAAACCACCCCAAACATGAGTTTTGGACCTAAAGTAGTGGATTGGGCATGTTCGTTGCGAGAAGCGAAGAAATGGTTCCGGTGGTAAAAACTCGTGCTTTGTATGCACACCGATACTTGTTTTCGGAATGGGTGACGTGCGGCAATGAAATTGCGCGAAACCACCCCAAACATGAGTTTTGGACCTAAAGTAGTGGAATGAGCATGTTCGTTGCAAAAAAAACGAAGAAATGGTTCCGGTGGCAAAAACTCGTGCCTTGTATGCACCCCGATACCCGTTTTCGGAATGGGTGACGTGCGACAACGAAATTGCGCGAAACCACCCCAAACATGAGTTTTTGACCTAAAGTAGTGGATTGGGCATGTTCGTTGCGAAAAAGAAGAAACGGTTCGGGTGGCAAAAGCTGAGTTTTTTTGCACCCGATACCCGTTTTCGGAATGGGTAACGTGCGGCAACGGAATTGCACAAAACCACCCCAAACATGAGTTTTGGACCTAAAGTAGTGGATTGGGCATGTTCATTGTGAAAAACAAAGAAATGGTTCCGGTGGCAAAAACTCGTGCTTTGTATGCACACCGATACCCGTTCTTAGAATTGGTGACGTGTGGCAATAAAATGGCGCGAAACCACCCCAAACATGAATTTTGGACCTAAAGGAGTAGATTGGGCATGTTCGTTGCGAAAAACGAAGAAATGGTTCAGGTACTAAAAACTCGTGCTTTATATGCACACCAATACCCGTTTTCGGAATGGGTGACGTGCGGCAATGAATTTGCGCGAAACCACCAAAAACATGACTTTTGGACCTAAAGTAGTGGATTGTGCTTGTTCATTGCGAAAAACGAAGAAATGGTTCCGGTGGCAAAAACTGAGTTTCTATGGACCCGATACTTGTTTTCGGAATGGGTGACGTGCGGCAACGAAATTGCGCGAAACTAACCCAAACATGAGTTTTGGACCTAAAGTAGTGGATTGGGCATGTTCGTTGCCAAAAACGAAGAAATGGTTCCGGTGGCAAAAACTTGTGCTTTGTATGCACCCTGATACCCGTTTTGGGAATGGGTGACGTGCGGCAACGAAATTGCGCGAAACCACCCCAAACATGAGTTTTCGACCTAAAGTAGTGGATTGGGCATGTTCGTTGCGAGAAACGAAGAAATGGTTTCGGTGGTTAAAACTCGTGCTTTTTATGCACCCGGATACCCGTTTTCAGAATAGGTGACGTGCGGCAACGAAATTGCGCGAAAGCACCCCAAACATGAGTTTTGGACCTAAAGTAGTGGAATGAGCATGTTCATTGCAAAAACGAAGAAATGGTTCCGGTGGCAAAAACTCGTGCCTTGTATGCACCCCGATACCCGTTTTCGGAATGGGTGACGTGCGGCAACGAAATTGCGCGAAACCACCCCAAACATGAGTTTTGGACCTAAAGTAGTGGATTGGGCATGTTCGTTGCGAAAAAAGAAGAAATGGTTTGGGTGGCAAAAGCTGAGTTTTTTTGCACCCGATACCCGTTTTCGGAATGGGTAACGTGCGGCAACGGAATTGCACAAAACCACCCCAAACATGAGTTTTGGACCTAAAGTAGTGGATTGGGCATGTTCGTTGTGAAAAACAAAGAAATGGTTCTGGTTGCAAAAACTCGTACTTTGTATGCACACCGATACCCGTTCTCGGAATTGGTGACGTGAGGCAACAAAATTGCGTGAAACCACCCCAAACATGAATTTTGGACCTAAAGGAGTAGATTGGGCATGTTCGTTGCGAAAAACGAAGAAATGGTTCAGGTACTAAAAACTCGTGCTTTAAATGCACACCGATACCCGTTTTCGGAATAGGTGACGTGCGGCAATGAAATTGCGCGAAACCACCCCAAACATGAGTTTTGGACCTAAAGTAGTGGATTGTGCATGTTCATTGCGAAAAACGAAGAAATGGTTCCGGTGGCAAAAACTGAGTTTCTATGCACCCGATACTTGTTTTCGGAATGGGTGACGTGCGGCAACAAAATTGCGCGAAACTAACCCAAACATGAGTTTTGGACCTAAAGTAGTGGATTGGGCATGTTCGTTGCCAAAAACGAAGAAATGGTTCCGGTGGCAAAAACTCGTGCTTTGTATGCACCCTGATACCCGTTTTGGGAATGGGTGACGTGCGGCAACGAAATTGCGCGAAACCACCCCAAACATGAGTTTTGGACCTAAAGTAGTGGATTGGGCATGTTCGTTGCGAGAAACGAAGAAATGGTTTCGGTGGTTAAAACTTGTGCTTTGTATGCACCCGGATACCCGTTTTCGGAATAGGTGACGTGTGGCAACGAAATTGCGCGAAAGCACCCTAAACATGAGTTTTGGACCTAAAGTAGTGGAATGAGCATGTTCGTTGCAAAAAACGAAGAAATGGTTCCGGTGGCAAAAACCCGTGCCTTGTACGCACCCCGATACCCGTTTTTGGAATGGGTGACGTGCGGCAACGAAATTGCGCGAAACCACCCCAAACATGAGTTTTGGACCTAAAGTAGTGGATTGGGCATGTTCGTTGCGAAAAAAGAAGAAATGGTTTGGGTGGCAAAAGCTGAGTTTTTTTGCACCTGATACCCGTTTTCGGAATGGGTAACGTGCGGCAACGGAATTGCACAAAACCACCCCAAACATGAGTTTTGGACCTAAAGTAAGGGATTGGGCATGTTCGTTGTGAAAAACAAAGAAATGGTTCCGGTTGCAAAAACTCGTGCTTTGTATGCACAGCGATACCCGTTCTCGGAATTGGTGACGTGAGGCAACAAAATTGCGCGAAACCACCCCAAACATGAATTTTGGACCTAAAGGAGTAGATTGGGCATGTTCGTTGCGAAAAACGAAGAAATGGTTCATGTACTAAAAACTCGTGCTTTATATGCACACCGATACCCGTTTTCGGAATGGGTGACGTGCGGCAATGAAATTGCGCGAAACCACCCCAAACATGAATTTTGGACCTAAAGTAGTGGATTGTGCATGTTCGTTGCGAAAAACGAAGAAATGGTTCCGGTGGCAAAAACTGAGTTTCTATGCATCCGATACTTGTTTTCGGAATGGGTGACGTGCGGCAATGAAATTGCGCGAAACCAACCCAAACATAAGCTTTGGACCTAAAGTAGTGGATTGGGCATGTTCGTTTCGAAAAACGAAGAAATGGTTCCGGTGGCAAAAACTTGTGCTTTGTATGCACCCTGATACCCGATTTTAGAATGGTTGACGTGCGGCAACGAAATTGCGCGAAACCACCCCAAACATGAGTTTTGGACCTAAAGTAGTGGATTGGGCATGTTCGTTGCGAGAAACGAAGAAATGGTTCCGGTGGTATAAACTCGTGCTTTGTATGCACACCGATACTTGTTTTCGGAATGGGTGACGTGCGGCAATGAAATTGCGCGAAACCACCCCAAACATGAGTTTTGGACCTAAAGTAGTGGAATGAGCATGTTCGTTGCAAAAAACGAAGAAATGGTTCCGGTGGCAAAAACTCGTGCCTTGTATGCACCCCGATACCCGTTTTCGGAATGGGTGACGTGCGGCAACGAAATTGCGCAAAACCACCCCAATCATGAGTTTTTGACCTAAAGTAGTGGATTGGGCATGTTCGTTGCGAAAAAGAAGAAACAGTTCGGGTGGCAAAAGCTGAGTTTTTTTGCACCCGATACCCGTTTTCGGAATGGGTAACGTGCGGCAACGGAATTGCACAAAACCACCCCAAACATGAGTTTTGGACCTAAAGTAGTGGATTGGGCATGTTCATTGTGAAAAACAAAGAAATGGTTCCGGTGGCAAAAACTCGTGCTTTGTATGCACACCGATAGCCGTTCTCGGAATTGGTGACGTGCGGCAACAAAATTGCGCGAAACAACGCCAAACATGAATTTTGCACCTAAAGGAGTAGATTGGCCATGTTCGTTGCGAAAAACGATGAAATAGTTCAGGTACTAAAAACTCGTGCTTTATATGCACACCGATACCCGTTTTCAGAATGGGTGACGTGCGGCAATGAAATTGCGCGAAACCACCCCAAACATGAGTTTTGGACCTAAAGTAGTGGATTGTGCATGTTCGTTGCGAAAAACGAAGAAATGGTTCAGGTACTAAAAACTCGTGCTTTGTATGCACCCCGATACCCGTTTTCGGAATGGGTGACGTGCGGCAACGAAATTGCGCGAAACCACCCCAAACATGAGTTTTGGACCTAAAGTAGTGGATTGGGCATGTTCGTTGCGAAAAACGATGAAATGGTTCCGGTGGCAAAAACTCGTGCTTTGTATGCACAACTATACCCATTTTCAGAATGGGTGACGTGCGGCAACGAAATTGCGAGAAACCAACCAAACATGAGTTTTGGACCTAAAGTAGTGGATTGGTCATGTTCGTTGCGAAAAACGAAGAAATGGTTTCAGTGGCAAAAACTCGTGCTTTGTATGCACCCTAATACCCATTTTCGGAATGGGTGACGTGCGGCAACGAAATTGCGCGAAACCACCCCAAATATGAGTTTTGGACCTAAAGTAGTGGATTGGGCATGTTCGTTGCGAAAAACGAAGAAATGGTTCTGGTGGCAAAAATAATCAATAGATCTTTCCATTTCAGAGTTTTGACGAAGATATAACTCTCCAATGGCTATTGTTTGTGCCGTGTCACCATTTCTTCAAAACGATCTTCGAATAACAATTTTGAGACCCCCCTTCTTGCGTTGTTGATGCATTATGATGTATGATGTTATGCTATGCAAATGATGTAATGATGTGATGTTATGCAAAAATGATATTTACCGAAAGTCGACATCTATTTTTCACTGTAAGCCTCCCTTAGGAGCTTCTTTGCCTTTTACTTCAGCGGAATCAGCGTTTATTTTTCGCTGTAAGCCTCCCTTAGGAGCTTCTTCACCTTTTACTTTCAGCGGAATCAGCGTTTATTTTTCATTGTAAGCCTCCCTTATGAGCTTCTTCGCCTTTTACTTTCAGCGGAATCAACGTTTATTTTTTGCTGTAAGCACTGCATTCCCTTCGGAACGACTTTTGAGCAGAAAACTTACACTTCGCTCCCTTAGGAACGACTTTTTATTGTTTCGAAGAAATTGCACTGCGTTCCTTAGAATAAATTTTTGATAATTCGAAGGTCCTCTGTGCCACCATAAATTCTTATGCTTCGGCAACTCAAGCCTATGGAGAAGATATATTTTTATTATGGTAAAAAGCGAAACTGTTACAAGAGATTGAAAATCGATAAAAGACACTTAAACTTCCCATAATTGTTCCTTACTAAAAAGAAAGTAATACTGAATGAGAAAATGCGAAAAGCTGCTATCGAGGTAAGATATTTGTCAGTAAATGTGCTTCGACTCTAGCACGGTGCTGTTGACTGTGCGAGCTTCGGACTCCTCTCTAAAGTCCCGCTGAAGGTGAGTATGCTGACTCCCTTCTAGCTGCTGACCTCGTTGTGTTGGTGGTGGCGGTGGAGGCTGTTGCCAAGATGCTTGGGGTTGGCTTGCTGAAGCAAAAGAAGCTGCAGGGTGATTGCCTACATATTCTGGAATGTAAGGCGAATGGTACGAAGCAGTATGCATGACCTGCTTCGGCTGACTCTGTTGTGCTGCAGCTTCTGCTATCTCCTTTTGCTTCTGGATGGTAACATGGCACATCCTGGTGGTATGGCCCTTGTCTTCACCACAGAATAGGCAGTAAATTTTTCTTGGGTGATCCCCAAATCTTCCCCCGAAGCCCCTGGCGCCTCTGCCCCTTGGCGCTGGCGGCCAGAAAGAGCTTTGCTGCTGCCCCGAAGCTTGCGAGGAGTATTGTGGCCTTTGCTATTGACTCCCTCTATCGTCAGTTTGAGTAGAATTGTGAATTGACCTGACGTGCCTCGGATGGAATCTTCCTCCGAAGCCCCTAGTCATTTCAGAGAACCTGAATGCTTCCTCCCTTTTTTGGCGAAAGTCATTGTCAGCTCGAATATACCCGTCCATCTTCTGGAGCAGCTTCTCCAAAGTTTGGGGAGGCTTCCTGGCAAAGTATTGAGCTGAAGGTCCTGGCCGAAGTCCCTTGATCATGGCCTCATGATGTAGCTGAGGTGCCCGATCTTTCGGCGAGTAGAGATAATTCCGATTTGGTGGAAGATGACCCTTGCGATCCGACTACGACGAGCAAGCCCGAGGCGCCAATGCAATCGCTGAACCAACTCCCTGTGGTTACCGACCTTGCTGATGCGAGATCGGCCTGATCACGAAGATCGTTTCCTGTGCGCAATCGAAGAACGAACAAGAAAAAGATGCGAGCAATCTAATCTATTACTCGAGGGTAGAGTTCTGAATACACGAAGATAGCGCAGATTTGCGCGTGCTCGAGAGTAGCTAAAGCTAGATCTAAAACAAAACTCGGAAAATAAAGGAGGCGCAGCTCCTGTATAAATAGAGAGGGGGCGCAGCCCCTAGGGGCGGCCAACCCTAGGTCGTCCATTATGGGCCACAATTGGGCTGGTCGTCTATTCTTCTGGGCCTTCCTTCTTTAACAACATGATGTAGTTCAATTCTCTTGCACGGGCCCGAGTCACTGGCCCAGGTGGAAGGGGTGGCGCCTGGGCTGGAGAAGGTGCTGCTGGTGTAGATGTGCTCGTGTTGGTGTTGATGTCCTCATCATCCTCCCCTTCTTGAACTGAAGTCGTCCTCGACGGCAACTCCTCGTCTTCTCCCGCATATGGTTTCAAATCTGCAACATTAAAACTAGTGGAAACACCAAACTCCGTAGGCAGGTCAAGGGTATAAGCATTATCATTAATCTTGGTTAGTATCTTAAAAGGACCAGCAGCACGAGGCATCAATTTAGAACGACGCAAAGTAGGAAAACGATCCTTTCTCAAATGCAACCAAACCATATCACCAGGTTCAAAAGTAACTAGTTTCCGGCCCTTACTACCAGTAATCTGATATTTAGCATTAGCAGCAGCAATGTTTTGTTGAGTTTGTTCATGGAGATTAATCATTTGTTCAACATGTGCAAGAGCATCTATGTGTGGGGCGTCCGCAGCATCAAGCGAAAACAAAGCAATAGGCGCCCTAGGAATGTAACCATAAACAATTTGAAAAGGGCACATCTTTATAGAAGAATGGGTTGCATGATTATAAGCAAACTCAACATGAGGCAAGCAATCCTCCCAACGTTTCAAATTTTTGTCTAAAACAGCCCTAAGCATGGTAGACAAAGTTCGATTAACTACCTCAGTTTGACCATCAGTCTGAGGGTGACAAGTGGTGCTAAACAGCAATTTAGTTCCCAATTTATTCCACAGAGATATCCAAAAATGACTCAGAAACTTAGCATCACGATCCGAGACTATTGTATTGGGAATACCGTGCAAACGAATAATCTCTCTAAAAAACAATTCAGCAACATTGCTAGCATCATCAGTCTTATGACAAGGTATGAAATGAGCCATTTTGGAGAATCGATCAACAACCACAAAAATGCTATCCCTCCCCTTCTTAGTTCTAGGCAATCCCAAAACAAAATCCATCGAAATATCAATCCAAGGGGAAGTAGGAACAGGCAAAGGCATATACAAACCATGGTTGTTCAACCGTGACTTAGCTTTCTGACAAGTAGTGCAGCGTGCAACAAGGCGCTCAACATCAGCGCGCATCCGAGGCCAAAAGAAGTGGGCAGCCAACACCTCATGTGTCTTGTAGACGCCAAAGTGCCCCATGAGACCGCCTCCATGTGCTTCCTGTAACAACAAAAGACGAACCGAGCTAGCTGGAACACACAGCTTGTTAGCGCGAAACAGGAACCCATCCTGTATGTGAAATTTGCCCCATGGTTTCCCATTAATACAATGGCCGAAAGCATCTTTAAAATCAGCATCATCAACATATTGATCTTTCACAGTGTGCAAACCAAAGATTTTAAAATCTAACTGTGACAGCATGGTATAGCGACGAGACAAAGCATCAGCAATAACATTGTCCTTCCCGTTCTTGTGTTTAATAATGTAAGGAAAGGACTCAATGAATTCTACCCATTTAGCATGACGACGGTTCAGATTTGTTTGGGTACGAATATGTTTTAAAGCCTCATGATCAGAATGGATTATAAACTCACGATGCCAAAGATAGTGCTGCCATGTATGCAAAGTGCGCACTAAAGCGTAAAGCTCCTTATCATAAGTAGAATATTTCAGACTAGCACCGCTTAATTTTTCACTAAAATAAGCAACTGGTTTTCCTTCTTGTAACAAAACAGCACCTAGCCCAATACCGCTAGCATCGCATTCAAGCTCAAACACTTTATTAAAATCAGGCAATTGCAATAGGGGAGGTTGGGTTAACTTATCTTTCAAAGTGTTGAACGCTTCCTCCTGGGAATCACTCCAAGCAAATGGAACATCTTTCTTTGTAAGCTCATGTAGAGGCGCTGCAATGGAGCTAAAATCACGAACAAATCGGCGGTAGAAACCGGCAAGTCCAAGAAAGCTCCGAATTTGTGTGACCGTCGTCGGTGTAGGCCACTCCCGAATGGCAGCAATCTTGCTGCTATCCACCTCAATGCCCTGTGGAGTAACAACATAACCAAGAAACGAGACACGTCGTGTACAAAAGATGCATTTTTCCATGTTAGCAAATAACTGGGCAGCACGCAATGCATCAAAAACAGCACTTAAATGTTCCAAATGCTCTTTCTTAGATTTGCTGTAAATAAGAATATCATCAAAATAAACAACCACAAACAATCCTATGAAGGGCCTTAGAACTTCATTCATCACTCGCATAAAAGTGCTGGGAGCATTAGTCAATCCAAACGGCATAACCAACCATTCATATAAACCAAATTTCGTTTTAAAAGCCGTTTTCCATTCATCACCCAGTTTCATTCTAATCTGGTAGTAACCACTACGCAAATCAATCTTAGTGAAAATAATGGCACCACTAAGCTCATCTAGCATATCATCAAGGCGTGGTATAGGATATCGATAACGAATAGTGATGTTATTAATAGCACGACAGTCTACACACATACGCCATGACCCATCTTTCTTGGGAACAAGTAACACAGGAACAGAGCAAGGGCTAAGAGACTCACGAATGTATCCCTTGTCAAGCAACGCCTGTACCTGGCGCTGAATCTCCTTCGTCTCATCCGGATTTGTACGGTACGGTGCGCGGTTCGGAAGCTGTGCGCCGGGAATGAGGTCGATCTGGTGCTCAATGCCACGAAGTGGTGGGAGACCCGGTGGTAAGTCTTTGGGAAAGACATCAGCGTACTCCTGCAAAAGGTTAGCAACCATAGGGGGAATAGCCAAAGATGGTGCATCATCAAGTGAAATGAGGACACTAGAGCATATAAGTGCATAGCATGGCAAATGAGCACCGTGTAGATCATCAAAATCAGCACGTGTAGCAAGTAAAACAGGAGCCTTCAACTTGATTTCAGAAGGAACAGAGGGCGATGGATCAAGTTGTTTAGCAGTTATAGCAGCTCGGGCAAGATCATCTTTAACAATTTGTTCAGGTGTCATTGGATGTATAATTATTTTCTGACCCTTAAAAATGAAAGAATAATGATTCGAACGACCATGATGCAAGCTATCAGTATCATATTGCCAAGGTCGACCAAGTAACAAAGAGCATGCTTCCATGGGAATAACATCACAATCAACAAAATCAGAATAAGCACCCATGGAGAAAGGAACGCGCACGGAACGTGTGATTTTTATTTTACCACCATCATTAAGCCATTGAATGTGATATGGGTTTGGATGCTTACGAGTGGGTAACGATAACTTTTCGACCAGCTTGGTACTCGCCAAATTGTTGCAACTGCCGCTGTCGATAATGATGCGAATTGACCGCTCCTGCACAACACCCTTTGTATGGAACAGAGTGTGTCGCTGATTCTTCTCGGGCAAAGCGACCTGTGTACTGAGAACACGCTGCACAACAAGACTTTCATACCTATCAGCGTCGTCCGGGTTGACATGTACCTCCGCCTTAGCTGCATGGTCAGTGGCAAGTAGTGCATGTTCAATTTCTTCAGAATCACTAGCGGAAGAGTACTCACCATCGTCACGAATGAGCAAAGTGCGCTTGTTTGGGCAGTCCCGAATCACATGGCCAAATCCTCTACAGCGATGACACTGAATATCTCGTGTACGACCTGTGGGTGGGGCAGTGCTGGCTGGTTTGGTCGTCTTCTCGCGTGGAGTAGTGGTGGACGTGGATGGCGCAGGGGGAAATGGTGCTGAGGTGGATGTCGAGCTTCGTCCTGCAAAGGGGTTAGAATATGGCTTCGAGCGGCGTCCCTGCACTTCACGTTCAGCTTTGCAAGCATATTCAAATAAAGTAGTCATATCATAATATTCCTTATAAACAAGTATATCTTGGATTTCGCGGTGTAAACCACCACGAAAACGTGCCATAGCAGCGTCGTTGTCCTCTAATATGCCACAACGAATCATACCTTTTTGTAACTCCTGGAAATAGTCCTCAACAGATTGAGAACCTTGCTGAAAACGCTGCATTTTATTAAGCAAATCACGAGCATAATACGAAGGCACAAATCGATGTCGCATCGCAGCTTTCAACTGATCCCAAGTGGTTGGAATAGTAGTGGGATGTTTTATTTTAAACTCACGCCACCAAATTAAAGCAAAATCAGTAAATTCACTAATAGCAGCTTTAACCTGAGAATGTGCAGCAATATCATGGCATGAAAATTTTTGTTCAACCTCTAACTCCCAATCAAGATATGCAGCAGGATCATATTTGCCATTAAAAGGTGGAATTTTAAATTTAATCTTAGAAAATAAGTCATTAGGGGGATGACGAACCACACGGCGTGCACGACCACGGCGATCTCCATCTTCCCACTCAGTGTCACCGCCGTAGTCCTGCTCCATCTTTGTGGTCAACGCATCAAGGCGTGCCAGGATGGTGTCGAGTGTGGTGCGAGTCGCCGTTTGAGCAAGGTCAAGCTGGTTGAAACGCTCGGTCGTCGAAGTGACCGTTGAATCAAGCCGTTCATGCATCGTCCTAATGTCATCAGCAAGTCCATCAACTTGTCCCTTTACTTCCAGCAACTGGGCATCCACCGTGTCATGTGCTCCTGCCATAGTTAGCGCAAACACCAAAACACCAAAAAAAACGACAAAAACAGGGGTGTACTGCTCACAAGGCGCTTACACTAGTGCTGTTATCAAATTCTTATCCGTTCTTACCAAGCCACAGTGGTGAACTGCAACCAACAGGTGGAACCGGTGAAAGATTGGATGAGCGATTGCCTGGAGAAACAGAAACCTACTCGTCGTAGAAATATGTGGAGTTCTGGGTACGCTGCACTCAAGTCAAGGATTAGCACGACCAAACAATAATGCAAAGTTGAATTATAGTGCAAAACACGAAACTATATTGCTGGCCACAAGTGCAAAGGACGGATGGAACTAGCAGAATGGCAGTACCGTAAATATTGTACTAGCGAGGCCACTAGTAGGAATCACAAGGGATTTTGTTTTTCTTTTTTGTATGAATTTTTTGATATTTTTCTCAGCACAAGAAGCAACAAAATAGGAGTTACACGAAGTTTCACCTAGAACAGAGTTCAGATGTGGTCTACAGAAAATGAGGAAGTTCTCTGAAAAGCGTGCGAGAACTTTGATGAATTTTTTCTTTATCTTCCTGAATTTTTTTGACAATTTTGTCGAAACCCAAACAGACCATAGGTGAGTTTGGCCGGCCTCAGAATGGTGTCAACTAGCTCCTGTAAAAATTTCAGATTTTTCGGACACCCGAGCGAAAAGTTATGCCCGGTTTAAGGAAGGTAGCTCAAGTTATGTTTTCAAACGACCGGGATGAAACAACCGTATCCTATCTCCTTCGTTGTTTTTTTTGTTTCTGTTTTTTTTGACGTAACCGAAGGAGAAAAACAAGGAAACGATGTTGACTCGGTTTTTTTTTCTGTTTTTTTTTCGTAACCGAAGGAGAAAAACAAGGAAACGACCGTTGACTCGGTTTGTTTTTTCTGTTTTTTTTTGACGTAACCGAAGGAGAAAAACAAGGAAACAATGTTGACTCGGTTTGTGGCGTGATCAAAGGGGAGATGGTGGCGGCGCTAGGATTTGAATGAAGAACACAATGCAACCAGCAACAAATGACGCGAAAGCACACAAATTCAACAATGCAGATTATTGAAAGAAAGTGCGAGGCTCAAAAGGGTGCTGGGATAAGGTCTAACCTGAATTTTTATGTGGTTTTGTGGACTGTAGGGAAAAAAAAACACTCGATAAACTCACCGATCAACCTGGAAATCTGATACCAATTGATGTAGCTGAGGTGCCCGATCTTTCGGCGAGTAGAGATAATTCCGATTTGGTGGAAGATGACCCTTGCGATCCGACTACGACGAGCAAGCCCGAGGCGCCAATGCAATCGCTGAACCAACTCCCTGTGGTTACCGACCTTGCTGATGCGAGATCGGCCTGATCACGAAGATCGTTTCCTGTGCGCAATCGAAGAACGAACAAGAAAAAGATGCGAGCAATCTAATCTATTACTCGAGGGTAGAGTTCTGAATACACGAAGATAGCGCAGATTTGCGCGTGCTCGAGAGTAGCTAAAGCTAGATCTAAAACAAAACTCGGAAAATAAAGGAGGCGCAGCTCCTGTATAAATAGAGAGGGGGCGCAGCCCCTAGGGGCGGCCAACCCTAGGTCGTCCATTATGGGCCACAATTGGGCTGGTCGTCTATTCTTCTGGGCCTTCCTTCTTTAACAACATGATGTAGTTCAATTCTCTTGCACGGGCCCGAGTCACTGGCCCAGGTGGAAGGGGTGGCGCCTGGGCTGGAGAAGGTGCTGCTGGTGTAGATGTGCTCGTGTTGGTGTTGATGTCCTCATCACCTCAATGACAATTTCATTGGGCACTGTTGGTGCCTGTGCCCTTAGACGCAGGAACCTTCGGACATACGCCTGAAGGTATTCTACGTGGTCCTGGGTGCACTGGAATAAGGCTTGAGCAGTGACCGGCTTCGTCTGAAACCCTTGGAAGCTGGTTATCAACATGTCCTTTAGCTTCTGCCATGAAGTGATTGTTCCTGGTCGAAGAGAAGAGTACCAGGTTTGTGCAACACTCTTGACGGCCATGACGAAGGACTTTGCCATGACTGCAGTATTGCCACCATACAAAGATATGGTTGCTTCATAGCTCATCAAGAATTGCTTCGGGTCTGAATGACCGTCGTACATGGGGAGCTGGGGGGGCTTGTAAGACTGGGGCCATGGTGTAGCCTGCAGTTCTGTTGACAGAGGAGAAGCATCATCAAAAGCAAAATTTCCATGATGGAAATCTTCGTACCAGTCGTCCTCGTTGTAGAAGCCCTCCTGATGAAGCTCTCTGCGCGGAGGCCTTCGGTTCTGGTCATCTTGAGCAAGATGACGAACTTCTTCCGAAGCTTCATCTATCTGCCTCTGTAGGTCAGCTAGACGAGCCATCTTTTCCTTCTTTCATAGAACCTGTTGTTGGAGCATCACCAAGTTTTGGATTTCTTGATCCAAATCATCCTCCGGAGGCGTCGGACTGGTGGCCTTCCTCTTCTGGCTTCGGGCCTCCCTAAGAGAAAGGACATCCTGATTGGGATCCAGCGGCTGTAGGGTGGCAGCCCCTGTGGCTGAAGCTTTTTTCGGCGGCATGACGAAGGTGATGCTTGCCGAAGGTGTTCAAAAATCAAAAAATGGACGTGAGTTCACCGGAGGTGGGCGCCAATGTTGGGGACTTGTTCTCAAATGCTAAAGGTTAAGAACAAGGCAACATAAAAAGTGTTAAATGTTAAAGCCCTTCGTCCTTAAAGACATTATGTCCCTTCGGATATAATGAATTCTGGACGAAGGTTACGAAGGAAAAGACCTTCGTAAGTTCGATAGATGATGAAGAAGAATACATATATGAAATACGAATAATAATACAAATATTATCCTCAACTTATTTTTATTATCAAATTCGTAATAACAAATTGTAAATGTACCTTCAGATTGATGAAAAGTAAAGGTACAGGCGTGATGCAAAAAGCGAATGTCAAGTCAGCATGAGTACTGTTCATCTATTTATAGGCGCGGGACGCAGCCCGAGCAGAATTACATTAATGTCCTTTACATTTATTAATAACTCTATAATAGTTCTTCGAGGTCTAATTTGGCTTTTCATCTTTAAGTCGGTTCCTCTTTTCTGCCGTCATACCGAAGCTTTTCTGCACATAGCTTTGTGATCATCTTATCCTTCGTCATGATCGCCTTCCGTCCCGCTCAAGCTTCATCTTGACCAGATACTTGTATACCCGTAACCTGATTCCGAAGATACCTGTTCACATATTTCACTTGGAAAACATTATCAAATCATGTTTTTGAGGACCTTCGGAAGACGAAGGCCCCCAACAGATAACCTTCTCAGAATTGGTGACGTGCGGCAACGAAATTGCGTGAAACCAACCCAAACATGAGTTTTGGACCTAAAGTAGTGTATTGGGCATGTTCGTTGCGAAAAACGAAGAAATGGTTCCGGTGGCAAAAACTCGTGCTTTTAATGCACCTGATACCCGTTTTTGGAATGGGTGACGTACGGCAACGAAATTGCGCAAAACCACCCCAAACATGAGTTTTGGACCTAAATTAGTGGATTGGGCATGTTCGTTACGAGAAACGAAGAAATGGTTCGGGTGGTTAAAACTCGTGCTTTGTATGCACCCTGATACCCGTTTTCGGAATGGGTGACATGCGGCAACGAAATTGTGCGAAACCACCCAAACATGATTTTTGGACCTAAAGTAGTGGATTGGGCATGTTCGTTGCGAAAAACGAAGAAATGGTTCCAGTGGCAAAAACTGACTTTCTATGCACCCGATACCTATTTTCGGAATGGGTGACGTGCGGCAACGAAATTGCGCGAAACCAACCCAAACATGAGTTTTGGACCTAAAGTAGTGGATTGGGCATGTTCGTTACGAGAAACGAGGAAATGGTTCCGGTGGCAAAAACTCGTGCTTTGTATGCACCCTGATACCTGTTTTGGGAATGGGTGACGTGCGGCAACGAAATTGCGCGAAACCACCCCAAACATGAGTTTTGGACCTAAAGTAGTGGATTGGGTATGTTCGTTACGAGAAACTAAGAAATGGTTCGGGTGGTTAAAACTCGTGCTTTGTATGCACCCTGATACCCATTTTCGGAATGGGTGACGTGCGGCAACGAAATTGCGCGAAAGCACCCCAAACATGAGTTTTGGACCTAAAGTAGCGGAATGAGCATGTTCGTTGCGAAAAACAAAGAAATGGTTTCGGTGGCAGAAACTCGTGCTTTATATGCACTCTGATACCCGTTGTCGGAATGGGTGACGTGTGGCAACGAAATTGCGTGAAAGCACCTCAAGCATGAATTTTGGACCTAAAGTAGTAGATTGGGCATGTTCGTTGTGAAAATCGAAGAAATGGTTCCGGTGGTAAAAACTCGTGCTTTGTATGCACACCGATACCCGTTCTCGGAATTGGTGACGTGCGGTAACGAAATTGCGCGAAACCACCCCAAACATGAGTTTTGGACCTAAAGTAGTGGATTGGGCATGTTCGTTGCGAAAAAACGAAGAAATGGTTCAGGTGCTAAAAACTCGTGCTTTATATGCACACCGATACCCGTTTTCGGAATGGGTGACGTGCGGTAATGAAATTGCGCGAAACCACCCCAAACATGAGTTTTGGACCTAAAGTAGTGGATTGGGCATGTTCGTTGCGAAAAACGAAGAAATGATTTCGGTGGCAAAAACTCGTGCTTACAATGCACCTGATACCCGTTTTCGGAATGTGTGACGTGTGGCAACGAAATTGCGCGAAACCACCACAAACATGAGTTTTGGACCTAAAGTAGTGGATTGGGCATGTTCGTTGCGAGAAACGAAGAAATGGTTCGTGAGGTTAAAACTTATGCTTTGTATGCACCCTGATACCCGTTTTCGGAATGGGTGACGTGCAGCAACGAAATTGCGCGAAACCACCACAAACATGAGTTTTGGACCTAAAGTAGTGGATTGGGCATGTTCGTTGCGAGAAACGAAGAAATGGTTCATGAGGTTAAAACTCGTGCTTTGTATGAACCATGATACCCGTTTTCGGAATGGGTGACGTGCGTCAACGAAATTGCGCGAAACCACCCAAACATGATTTTTGGACCTAAAGTAGTGGATTGGGCATGTTCGTTGCGAAAAACGAAGAAATGGTTCCGGTGGCAAAAACTGAGTTTCTATGCACCCGATACCTATTTTTGGAATTATTGACGTGCGGCAACGAAATTGCACGAAACCAACCCAAACATGAGTTTTGGACCTAAAGTAGTGGCTTGGGCATGTTCGTTACGAAAAACGAAGAAATGGTTCTGGTGGCAAAAACTCGTGCTTTGTATGCACCCTGATACCCGTTTTCAGAATGGGTGACGTGCGGCAACGAAATTGCGCGAAACCACCCTAAACATGAGTTTTGGACCTAAAGTAGTGGATTGGGCATTTTCGTGGCGAGAAACGAAAAAATGGTTCCGGTGGTTAAAACTCATGCTTTGTATGTACCCTGATACTCGTTTTCGGAATGGGTGACGTGCGGCAACGAAATTGTGCGAAAGCACCCCAAACATGAGTTTTGGACCTAAAGTAGTGGAATGAGCATGTTCGTTGTGAAAAAGAAGAAATAGTTCCGGTGGCTAAAACTCGTGCCTTGTATGCACCACGATACCCGTTTTCAGAATGGGTGACGTGCGGCAACAAAATTGCGCGAAACCACCCCAAACATGAGTTTTGGACCTAAAGTAGTCGATTGGGCATGTTCGTTGCGAAAAAAGAAGAAATGGTTTGGGTGGCAAAAACTGAGTTTTTTGCACCCAATTCCCGTTTTCGGAATGGGTGACGTGCGGCAACGGAATTGCACAAAACCACCCCAAACATGAGTTTTGGACCTAAAGTAGTGGATTGGGCATGTTCGTTGTGAAAAACAAAGAAATAGTTCTGGTGTTAAAAACTCGTGCTTTGTATGCACACCGATACCCGTTCTCGGAATTGGTTACGTGTGGCAACGAAATTGCGCGAAACCACCCCAAACATGAGTTTTGGACCTAAAGTAGTGGATTGGGCATGTTCGTTACGAGAAACGAAGAAATGGTTCGGGTGGTTAAAACTCGTGCTTTGTATGCACCCTGATACCCGTTTTCGGAATGAGTGACGTGCGGCAACGAAATTGCGCGAAACCACCGAACATGATTTTTGGACCTAAAGTAGTGGAATGGGCATGTTCGTTGTGAAAAACGAAAAAATGGTTCCAGTGGCAAAAACTGAGTTTCTATGCACCCGATAACTGTTTTCGGAATGGTTGACGTGCGGCATCGAAATTGCCCGAAACCAACCCAAACATGAGTTTTCGACCTAAAGTAGTGGATTGGGCATGTTCGTTGCGAAAAACAAAGAAATGGTTCTGGTGGCAAAAAGTCGTGCTTTGTATGCACCCTGATACACGTTTTCAGAATGGGTGACGTGCGGCAACGAAATTGCGCGAAACCAACCCAAACATGAGTTTTGGACCTAAAGTAGAGGATTGGGCATGTTCGTTGCGAGAAACGAATAAATGGTTCCAGTGGTTAAAACTCGTGCTTTGTATGCACCCTGATACCCATTTACAGAATGGGTGACGTGCGGCAACAAAATTGCGTGAAACCATCCCAAACATGAGTTTTGGACATAAAGTAGTGGATTGGGCATGTTCGTTACAAGAAACAAAGAAATGGTTCGGGTGGTTAAAACTCGTGCTTTGTATGCACCCTGATACCCATTTTCAGAATGGGTGACGTGCGGCAACGAAATTGCGCGAAAGCACCCCAAACATGAGTTTTGGACCTAAGTAGCGGATTGAGCATGTCCGTTGCGAAAAACGAAGAAATGGTTCCGGTGGCAGAAACTCGTGCTTTATATGCACCCTGATACCCGTTGTCGGAATGGGTGACGTGTGGCAACGAAATTGCGTGAAAGCACCCCAAGCATGAATTTTGGACCTAATGTAGTAGATTGGGCATGTTCGTTGTGAAAATCGAAGAAATGTTTCCGGTGGCAAAAACTCGTGCTTTGTATGCACACCGATACCCGTTCTCGGAATTGGTGACGTGCGATAACGAAATTGCGTGAAACCACCCCAAACATGAGTTTTGGACCTAAAGTAGTGGATTGGGCATGTTCGTTACGAGAAACGAAGAAATGGTTTGTGATGTAGCTGAGGTGCCCGATCTTTCGGCGAGTAGAGATAATTTCGATTTGGCGGAAGATGACCCTTGCGATCCGACTACGACGAGCAAGCCCGAGGCGCCAATGCAATCGCTGAACCAACTCCCTGTGGTTACCGACCTTGCTGATGCGAGATCGGCCTGATCACGAAGATCGTTTCCTGTGCGCAATCGAAGAACGAACAAGAAAAAGATGCGAGCAATCTAATCTATTACTCGAGGGTGGAGTTCTGAATACACGAAGACAGCGCAGATTTGCGCGTGCTCGAGAGTAGCTAAAGCTAGATCTAAAACAAAACTCGGAAAATAAAGGAGGCGCAGCTCCTGTATAAATAGAGAGGGGGCGCAGCCCCTAGGGGCGGCCAACCCTAGGTCGTCCATTATGGGCCGCAATTGGGCTGGTCGTCTATTCTTCCGGGCTTTCGTTCTTTAACAACATTATGTAGTTCAATTCTCTTGCACGGGCCCGAGTCACTGGC
This sequence comes from Zea luxurians, assembly GCA_029449295.1. Lineage (NCBI taxonomy): Eukaryota > Viridiplantae > Streptophyta > Magnoliopsida > Poales > Poaceae > Zea > Zea luxurians. Next base: position 234,902 of record JAOPSE010000005.1, on the reverse strand, counting down.
CCAGGTGGAAGGGGTGGCGCCTGGACTGGGGAAGATGGTGCCTGGGCTGGAGAAGGTGCTGCTGGTGTAGATGTGCTCGTGTTGGTGTTGATGTCCTCATCATCCTCCCCTTCTTGAACTGAAGTCGTCCTCGACGGCAACTCCTCATCTTCTCCCGCATACGGTTTCAAATCTGCAACATTAAAACTAGTGGAAACACCAAACTCCGCAGGCAGGTCAAGGATATAAGCATTATCATTAATCTTGGTTAGTATCTTAAATGGACCAGCAGCACGAGGCATCAATTTAGAACGGCGCAAAGTAGGAAAACGATCCTTTCTCAAATGCAACCAAACCATATCACCAGGTTCAAAAGTAACTAGTTTCCGTCCTTTACTACCAGTAATCTTATATTTAGCATTAGCAGCAGCAATGTTTTGTTGAGTTTGTTCATGGAGATTAATCATTTGTTCAACATGTGCAAGAGCATCTATGTGTGGGGCGTCCGTAGCATCAAGCGAAAACAAAGCAATAGGCGCCCTAGGAATGTAACCATAAACAATTTGAAAAGGGCACATCTTTGTAGAAGAATGGGTTGCATGATTATAAGCAAACTCAACATGAGGCAAGCAATCCTCCCAACGTTTCAAATTTTTGTCTAAAACAGCCCTAAGCATGGTAGACAAAGTTCGATTAACTACCTCAGTTTGACCATCAGTCTGAGGGTGACAAGTGGTGCTAAACAGCAATTTAGTTCCCAATTTATTCCACAGAGATCTCCAAAAATGACTCAGAAACTTAGCATCACGATCCGAGACTATTGTATTGGGAATACCGTGCAAACGAATAATCTCTCTAAAAAACAATTCAGCAACATTGCTAGCATCATCAGTCTTATGACAAGGTATGAAATGAGCCATTTTGGAGAATCGATCAACAACCACAAAAATGCTATCCCTCCCCTTCTTAGTTCTAGGCAATCCCAAAACAAAATCAATCGAAATATCAATCCAAGGGGAAGTAGGAACAGGCAAAGGCATATACAAACCATGGTTGTTCAACCGTGACTTAGCTTTCTGACAAGTAGTGCAGCGTGCAACAAGGCGCTCAACATCAGCGCGCATCCGAGGCCAAAAGAAGTGGGCAGCCAACACCTCATGTGTCTTGTAGACGCCAAAGTGCCCCATGAGACCGCCTCCATGTGCTTCCTGTAACAACAAAAGACGAACCGAGCTAGCTGGAACACACAGCTTGTTAGCGCGAAACAGGAACCCATCCTGTATGTGAAATTTGCCCCATGGTTTCTCATTAATACAATGGCCGAAAGCATCTTTAAAATCAGCATCGTCAACATATTGATCTTTTACAGTGTGCAAACCAAAGATTTTAAAATCTAACTGTGACAGCATGGTATAGCGACGAGATAAAGCATCAGCAATAACATTGTCCTTCCCGTTCTTGTGTTTAATAATGTAAGGAAAAGACTCAATGAATTCTACCCATTTAGCATGACGACGGTTCAGATTTGTTTGGGTACGAATATGTTTTAAAGCCTCATGATCAGAATGGATTATAAACTCACGATGCCAAAGATAGTGCTGCCATGTATGCAAAGTGCGCACTAAAGCGTAAAGCTCCTTATCATAAGTAGAATATTTCAGACTAGCACCGCTTAATTTTTCACTAAAATAAGCAACTGGTTTTCCTTCTTGTAACAAAACAGCACCTAGCCCAATACCGCTAGCATCGCATTCAAGCTCAAACACTTTATTAAAATCAGGCAATTGCAATAGGGGAGCTTGGGTTAACTTATCTTTCAAAGTGCTGAACGCTTCCTCTTGGGAATCACTCCAAGCAAATGGAACATCTTTCTTTGTAAGCTCATGTAGAGGCGCTGCAATGGAGCTAAAATCACGAACAAATCTGCGGTAGAAACCGGCAAGTCCAAGAAAGCTCCGAATTTGTGTGACTGTCGTCGGTGTAGGCCACTCCCGAATGGCAGCAATCTTGCTGCTATCCACCTCAATGCCCTGTGGAGTAACAACATAACCAAGAAACGAGACACGTCGTGTACAAAAGATGCATTTTTCCATGTTAGCAAATAACTGGGCAGCACGCAATGCATCAAAAACAGCACTTAAATGTTCCAAATGCTCTTTCTTAGATTTGCTGTAAATAAGAATATCATCAAAATAAACAACCACAAACAATCCTATGAAGGGCCTTAGAACTTCATTCATCACTCGCATAAAAGTGCTGGGAGCATTAGTCAATCCAAACGGCATAACCAACCATTCATATAAACCAAATTTCGTTTTAAAAGCCGTTTTCCATTCATCACCCAGTTTCATTCTAATCTGGTGGTAACCACTACGCAAATCAATCTTAGTGAAAATAATGGCACCACTAAGCTCATCTAGCATATCATCAAGGCGTGGTATAGGATATCGATAACGAATAGTGATGTTATTAATAGCACGACAGTCTACACACATACGCCATGACCCATCTTTCTTGGGAACAAGTAACACAGGAACAGAGCAAGGGCTAAGAGACTCACGAATGTATCCCTTGTCAAGCAACGCCTGTACCTGGCGCTGAATCTCCTTCGTCTCATCCGGATTTGTACGGTACGGTGCGCGGTTCGGAAGCTGTGCGCCGGGAATGAGGTCGATCTGGTGCTCAATGCCACGAAGTGGTGGGAGACCCGGTGGTAAGTCTTTGGGAAAGACATCAGCGTACTCCTGCAAAAGGTTAGCAACCATAGGGGGAATAGCCAAAGATGGTGCATCATCAAGTGAAATGAGGACACTAGAGCATATAAGTGCATAGCATGGCAAATGAGCACCGTGTAGATCATCAAAATCAGCACGTGTAGCAAGTAAAACAGGAGCCTTCAACTTGATTTCAGAAGGAACAGAGGGTGATGGATCAAGTTGTTTAGCAGTTATAGCAGCTCGGGCAAGATCATCTTTAACAATTTGTTCAGGTGTCATTGGATGTATAATTATTTTTTGACCCTTAAAAATGAAAGAATAATGATTCGAACGACCATGATGTAAGCTATCAGTATCATATTGCCAAGGTCGACCAAGTAACAAAGAGCATGCTTCCATGGGAATAACATCACAATCAACAAAATCAGAATAAGCACCCATGGAGAAAGGAACGCGCACGGAACGTGTGATTTTTATTTTACCACCATCATTAAGCCATTGAATGTGATATGGGTTTGGATGCTTACGAGTGGGTAACGATAACTTTTCGACCAGCATGGTACTCGCCAAATTGTTGCAACTGCCGCTGTCGATAATGATGCGAATTGACCGCTCCTGCACAACACCCTTTGTATGGAACAGAGTGTGTCGCTGATTCTTCTCGGGCAAAGCGACCTGTGTACTAAGAACACGCTGCACAACAAGACTTTCATACCTATCAGCGTCGTCCGGGTTGACATGTACCTCCGCCTTAGCTGCATGGTCAGTGGCAAGTAGTGCATGTTCAATTTCTTCAGAATCACTAGCGGAAGAGTACTCACCATCGTCACGAATGAGCAAAGTGCGCTTGTTTGGGCAGTCCCGAATCACATGGCCAAATCCTTTACAGCGATGACACTGAATATCACGTGTACGACCTGTGGGTGGGGCAGTGCTGGCTGGTTTGGTCGTCTTCTCGCGTGGAGTAGTGGTGGACGTGGATGGCGCAGGGGGAACTGGTGCTGAGGTGGATGTCGAGCTTCGTCCTGCAAAAGGATTAGAATATGGCTTCGAGCGGCGTCCCTGCACTTCACGTTCAGCTTTGCAAGCATATTCAAATAAAGTAGTCATATCATAATATTCCTTATAATCAAGTATATCTTGGATTTCGCGGTTTAAACCACCACGAAAACGTGCCATAGCAGCGTCGTTGTCCTCTAATATGCCACAACGAATCATACCTTTTTGTAACTCCTGGAAATAGTCCTCAACAGATTGAGAACCTTGCTGAAAACACTGCATTTTATTAAGCAAATCGCGAGCATAATACGAAGGCACAAATCGATGTCGCATCGCAGCTTTCAACTGATCCCAAGTGGTTGGAATAGTAGTGGGATGTTTTATTTTAAACTCACGCCACCAAATTAAAGCAAAATCAGTAAATTCACTAATAGCAGCTTTAACCTGAGAATGTGCAGCAATATCATGGCATGAAAATTTTTGTTCAACCTCTAACTCCCAATCAAGATATGCAGCAGGATCATATTTGCCATTAAAAGGTGGAATTTTAAATTTAATCTTAGAAAATAAGTCATTATGGGGATGACGAACCACACGGCGTGCACGACCACTGCGATCTCCATCTTCCCACTCAGTGTCACCGCCGTAGTCCTGCTCCATCTTTGTGGTCAACGCATCAAGGCGTGCCAGGATGGTGTCGAGTGTGGTGCGAGTCGCCGTTTGAGCAAGGTCAAGCTGGTTGAAACGCTCGGTCGTCGAAGTGACCGTTGAATCAAGCCGTTCATGCATCGTCCTAATGTCATCAGCAAGTCCATCAACTTGTCCCCTTACTTCCAGCAACTGGGCATCCACCGTGTCGTGTGCTCCTGCCATAGTTAGCGCAAACACCAAAACACCAAAAGAAGGAGAAAAAGAAAAAAAACAACGACAAAAACAGGGGTGTACTGCTCACAAGGCGCTCACACTAGTGCTGTTATCAAATTCTTATCCGTTCTTACCAAGCCACAGTGGTGAACTGCAATCAACAGGTGGAACCAGTGAAAGATTGGATGAGCGATTGCCTGGAGAAACAGAAGCCTGCTCGTCGTAGAAATATGTGGAGTTCTGGGTAGGCTGCACTCAAGTCAAGGATTAGCACAATCAAACAATAATGCAAAGTTGAATTATAGTGCAGAACACGAAACTATATTGCTGGCCACAAGTGCAAAAGACGGATGGAACTAGCAGAATGGCAGTACCGTAAATATTGTACTAGCGAGGCCACTAGTAGGAATCACAAGTGATTTTTGTTTTCTTTTTTGTATGATTTTTTTGATATTTTTCTCAGCACAAGAAGCAACAAAATAGGAGCTAGACGAAGTTTCACCTAAAACAGAGATCAGATGTGGTCTACAGAAAATCAGGAAGTTCTCTGAAAAGCGTGCGAGAACTTTGACGAATTTTTTTCTTTATCTTCCTGAATTTTTTTGACAATTTTGTCGAAACCCAAACAGACCGAAGGTGAGTTTGGCCGGCCTCAGAATGGTGTCAACAAGCTCCTGTAAAAATTTCAGATTTTTTGGACACCCGAGCGAAAAGTTATGCCCGTTTTAAGGAAGGTACCTCAAGTTATGTATTCAAACGATCGGGATGAAACAACCGTATCCTGTCTCCTTCGTTGTTTTTTGTTTCTGTTTTTTTTTGACGTAACCGAAGGAGAAAAACAAGGAAATGATGTTGACTCGGTTTGTTTTTTTCGTAACCGAAGGAGAAAAACAAGGAAACGGCCGTTGACTCGGTTTGTTTTTTCTGTTTTTTTTACGTAACCGAAGGAGAAAAACAAGGAAACGATGTTGACTCGGTTTGTGGCGTGATCAAAGGGGAGATTGTGGCCGCGCTAGGGTTTGAATGGTGGAAGAACACAATGCAACCAGCAACAAATGACGCGAAAGCACACAAATTCAACAATGCAGATTATTGAAAGAAAGTGCGAGGCTCAAAAGGGTGTTGGGATAAGGTCTAACCTGAATTTTTATGTGGTTTTGTGGACTGTAGGAAAAAAAAACACTCGATAAACTCACCGATCAACCTGGAATTCTGATACCAATTGATGTAGCTGAGGTGCCCGATCTTTCGGCGAGTAGAGATAATTCCGATTTGGCGGAAGATGACCCTTGCGATCCGACTATGACGAGCAAGCCCGAGGCGCCAATGCAATCGCTGAACCAACTCCCTGTGGTTACCGACCTTGCTGATGCGAGATCGGCCTGATCACGAAGATCGTTTCCTGTGCGCAATCGAAGAACGAACAAGAAAAAGATGCGAGCAATCTAATCTATTACTCGAGGGTGGAGTTCTGAATACACGAAGACAGCGCAGATTTGCGCGTGCTCGAGAGTAGCTAAAGCTAGATCTAAAACAAAACTCGGAAAATAAAGGAGGCGCAGCTCCTGTATAAATAGAGAGGGGGCGCAGCCCCTAGGGGCGGCCAACCCTAGGACGTCCATTATGGGCCGCAATTGGGCTGGTCGTCTATTCTTCCGGGCCTTCGTTCTTTAACAACATGATGTAGTTCAATTCTCTTGCACGGGCCCGAGTCACTGGCCCAGGTGGAAGGGGTGGCGCCTGGACTGGGGAAGATGGCGCCTGGGCTGGAGAAGGTGCTGCTGGTGTAGATGTGCTCGTGTTGGTGTTGATGTCCTCATCAACGTGCGGCAACGAAATTGCGCGAAACCAACCCAAACATGAGTTTTGTACCTAAAGTAGTGGATTGGGCATGTTCGTTGCGAGAAACAAATAAATGGTTCCAGTGGTTAAAACTCGTGCTTTGTATGCACCCTGATACCCATTTTCGGAATGGGTGACGTGCGGCAACGAAATTGCGCGAAACCAACCCAAACATGAGTTTTGGACCTAAAGTAGAGGATTGGGCATGTTCGTTGCGAGAAACGAATAAATGGTTCCAGTGGTTAAAACTCGTGCTTTGTGTGCACCCTGATACCCATTTACAGAATGGGTGACGTGCGACAACAAAATTGCGTGAAACCATCCCAAACATGAGTTTTGGACATAAAGTAGTGGATTGGGCATGTTCGTTACAAGAAACGAAGAAATGGTTCGGGTGGTTAAAACTCGTGCTTTGTATGCACCCTGATACCCATTTTCGGAATGGGTGACGCGCGGCAACGAAATTGCGCGAAAGCACCCCAAACATGAGTTTTGGACCTAAGTAGCGGATTGAGCATGTTCGTTGCGAAAAACGAAGAAATGGTTCCGGTGGCAGAAACTCGTGCTTTATATGCACCCTGATACCCGTTGTCGGAATGGGTGACGTGTGGCAACGAAATTGCGTGAAAGCACCCCAAGCATGAATTTTGGACCTAAAGTAGTAGATTGGGCATGTTCGTTGTGAAAATCGAAGAAATGGTTCCGGTGGCAAAAACTCGTGCTTTGTATGCACACCGATACCCATTCTCGGAATTGGTGACGTGCGGTAACGAAATTGCGTGAAACCACCCCAAACATGAGTTTTGGACCTAAAGTAGTGGATTGGGCATGTTCGTTACGAGAAACGAAGAAATGGTTTGGGTGGTTAAAACTCGTGCTTTGTATGCACCCTGATACCCATTTTTGGAATGGGTGACGTGCGGCAACGAAATTGCGCAAAAGCACCCCAAACATGAGTTTTGGACCTAAAGTAGCGGATTGAGCATGTTCGTTGCGAAAAACGAAGAAATGGTTCCGGTGGCAGAAACTCGTGCTTTATATGCACCCTGATACCCGTTGTCGGAATGGGTGACGTGTGGCAACGAAATAGCGTGAAAGCACCCCAAGCATAAATTTTGGACCTAAAGTAGTAGATTGGGCATGTTCGTTGTGAAAATCGAAGAAACGGTTCTGGTGGCAAAAACTCGTGCTTTGTATGCACACCGATACCCGTTCTCGGAATTGGTGACGTGCGGTAACGAAATTGCGCGAAACCACCCCAAACATGAGTTTTGGACCTAAAGTAGTGGATTGGGCATGTTCATTGCGAAAAACGAAGAAATGGTTTAGGTACTAAAAACTCGTGCTTTATATGCACACCGATACCCGTTTTCGGAATGGGTGACGTGCGGCAATGAAATTGCGCGAAACCACCCCAAACATGAGTTTTGGACCTAAAGTAGTGGATTGGGCATGTTCGTTGCGAAAAACGAAGAAATGATTTCGGTGGCAAAAACTCGTGCTTACAATGCACCTGATACCCGTTTTCGGAATGGGTGACGTGCGGCAACGAAATTGCGCGAAACCAACCCAAACATGAGTTTTGGACCAAAAGTAGTGGATTGGGCATGTTCGTTGCGAAAAACGAAGAAATGGTTCCGGTGGCAAAAACTCGTGCTTACAATGCACCTGATACTCGTTTTCGGAATGGGTGACGTGCGACAACAAAATTGCGCGAAACCGCCACAAACATGAGTTTTGGACCTAAAGTAGTGGATTGGGCATGTTCGTTGCTAGAAACGAAGAAATGGTTGGTGAGGTTAAAACTTATGCTTTGTATGCACCCTGATACCCGTTTTCGCAATGGGTCACGTGCGGCAACGAAATTGCGCGAAACCAACCCAAACATGAGTTTTGTACCTAAAGTAGTGGATTGGGCATGTTCGTTGCGAGAAACAAATAAATGGTTCCAGTGGTTAAAACTCGTGCTTTGTATGCACCCTGATACCCATTTTCGGAATGGGTGACGTGCGGCAACGAAATTGCGCGAAACCAACCCAAACATGAGTTTTGGACCTAAAGTAGTGGATTGGGCATGTTCGTTACGAGAAACGAGGAAATGGTTCCGGTGGCAAAAACTCGTGCTTTGTATGCACCCTGATACCCGTTTTGGGAATGGGTGACGTGCGGCAACGAAATTGCGTGAAACCACCCCAAACATGAGTTTTGTGATGTGCACCCGTTGGGTGATTGCCCGATCTTTCGATGAGAGGGTGTGGAATAACTCGATTGGGGGAGGAGACGACGTTCACGGCCCGACTACAGCCTTCCAAAGACGCTGCGCCTTAGCAACCGATACACCACCTCCTATGGCTGTCACGATCTTGTGGAGCGTGACACCCTGGCCACTAGGGCACTCGTCCTGCAAGCAATCGAAGAACTAGCAAGAACAAGTAGAACAAGTACTGAATTACCAGATCCAAATGTAGGTTTCAAAGTCAAACTCCAATATGGTGGGGTTCCGAAGACAAGAAGACGGGCGGCTGAACTAGCACGCGCGCTTGCAAGCAAGTAGCGAGAGCTAAACTTGATCTAAACAAAACCCGCTGTTCTTGGTGGCGGCTAGGGGGTTTATAAACATGGGAGGACGACCACAAGGGTATTGGGGTCGTGCTGCAACCCTAGGATGCGTCCCTAATGGACCTAACTTGATACACGACCCATTGGGCCAAAATAGGGTGACGCAGCACCATGGGCAGAAAAGGCAGGAAATGTCTCGGTAAGAAAACAATGATTACGGCGGCCTCAGAACAGATATGACTATAATTCCGGATCCATATGAAAGTAGACTTGATAAGCTTTCCATGTTGTGCTTGAACATTCCAATCCGAGCCCGCATCTGACCGTGGTGACCGTCACAAGTTGGTGTTCTTCTGCAGTCCGAATCTAGCATGTTCAAATCCTTTTCCCTTTCGGTCTTCTCCCTGATTCCTAAGCAAAACAAGAGTGCACGGGTCTCCATGGTCTAAATATGATGGACATGAACTCAAGAGTGTAATCACCTGATGGTTGAGTTGACGAGCACGAGCGCGAGTAATGGGACCATAAATTGGTACTTGTATTGGCATAGATGTATCAGTAGTGTGGATGTCTTCATCATTCTCCCCTTCTTGCATTTGAGTCGTCCTCGACTCAAGCTCAACTTCCTCTCCCAAGTAGGGCTTTAAATCTGCAATGTTAATTGTGGGGCTAACCCCAAAGTCTGCAGGCAGATCTAGCCTATATGCATTGTCGTTAATTTTCTCTAGCACTTTAAACGGTCCATCGGCTCGAGACAATAATTTAGATTTTCGCAATTTAGGAAACCTTTCCTTTCTCAAATGCAACCAAACTAAATCTCCAGGTTCAAAATTTATTTCCTTTCTACCTTTATCACTAGCAAACTTATATCTAGCATTCATACGCTCTATGTTTTCTTTAGTAGTTTCATGCAGTTTTAACATCAATTCAGCACGCCTAGTAGCATCAAAATTTAGTTTTTCAGAAGATGGCAAAGGCATTAAATCAATAGGAGCACGAGGCAACAAACCATATACAATCTGAAATGGGCACATCTTTGTAGTAGAATGCAATGATCGATTATAAGCAAATTCAACATGAGGCAAACAGTCCTCCCACATCTTAATATTCTTCTTTAGAACTGCCCTTAACATAGTAGACAAAGTTCTATTCACAACTTCAGTTTGACCATCAGTTTGAGGATGACATGTAGTAGAAAATAAAAGCTTAGTCCCCAATTTTGCCCACAAAGTCCTCCAAAAATGACTAAGAAATTTAGCATCACGATCAGAAACGATTGTGTTGGGCACACCATGCAAGCGAACAATTTCACGAAAGAACAAATCAGCAATATGAGTAGCATCGTCAGTTTTATGACATGGTAGGAAATGTGCCATCTTAGAAAATCTATCAACAACCACAAACACACTATCACGTCCCTTCCTAGTCCTAGGCAATCCCAGCACAAAATCCATAGAAATATCTTCCCAAGGAGCACTAGGAACGGGTAGAGGCAAATACAAACCGTGTGGATTTAACCGTGACTTCGCCTTTTGGCATGTCGTGCAACGAGCAACCAATCTCACCACATCTCTTCTCATCTTGGGCCAAAAGAAATGACCAGCAAGTATGTCCTCCGTTTTCTTTGCTCCAAAATGTCCCATTAAGCCACCTCCATGTGCTTCCTGTAACAACAACAAACGAACGGAGCTAGCTGGAATGCATAGCTTGTTAGCTCTAAACACAAACCCATCACTAACGATATATTTGTTCCATCCTTTCCCATCTTTACAATGCAGCAACACATCTTTAAAATCAGCATCATGAACATATTGGTCTTTAATCGTCTCTAATCCAAAGATTTTGTAGTCAAGTTGATTCAGCAAAGTATATCTCCTAGACAAAGCGTCAGCAATGATATTCTCTTTTCCTTTCTTGTGCTTAATAACATAAGGAAACGATTCGATAAATTCAACCCACTTAGCATGTCTACGGTTCAGTTTTCCTTGACTACGAATATGTTTCAAAGATTCATGATCAGAATGAATAACAAACTCTTTGGGCCACAAATAATGTTGCCATGTTTCTAATGTTCGCACAAGAGCATATAATACCTTATCATAAGTAGAATAATTTAGAACAGACCCACTCAATTTTTCACTAAAATATGCAACAGGTTTGCCTTCTTGTAACAAAACACCACCCAATCCAATTCCACTAGCATCACATTCAAGCTCAAAAGTCTTATTAAAATCAGGAAGTTGGAGGAGAGGTGCATGTGTCAACTTATCTTTCAGCACGTTGAAAGCGTGCTCTTGTACTTTGCCCCAACTAAAATGCACTCCCTTCTTCGTAAGCTCATTCAAAGGTGCAGCAATGGTGCTAAAGTCCTTCACAAAACGGCGATAGAAGCCAGCAAGTCCTAGGAAACTCCGCACCTGATGTGCACCCGTTGGGTGATTGCCCGATCTTTCGATGAGAGGGTGTGGAATAACTCGATTGGGGGAGGAGACGATGTTCACGGCCCGACTACAGCCTTCCAAAGACGCTGCGCCTTAGCAACCGATACACCACCTCCTATGGCTGTCACGATCTTGTGGAGCGTGACACCCTGGCCACTAGGGCACTCGTCCTGCAAGCAATCGAAGAACTAGCAAGAACAAGTAGAACAAGTACTGAATTACCAGATCTAAATGTAGGTTTCAAAATCAAACTCTAATATGGTGGGGTTCCGAAGACAAGAAGACGGGCGGCTGATCTAGCACGCGCGCTTACAAGCAAGTAGCGAGAGCTAAACTTGATCTAAACAAAACCCGCTGTTCTTGGTGGCGGCTAGGGGGTTTATAAACATGGGAGGACGACCACAAGGGTATTGGGGTCGTGCTGCAACCCTAGGATGCGTCCCTAATGGACCTAACTTGATACACGACCCATTGGGCCAAAATAGGGTGACGCAGCACCATGGGCAGAAAAGGCAGGAAATGTTTCGGTAACAAAACAACGATTACGGCGGCCTCAGAACAGATATGACTATAATTCCGGATCCATATGAAAGTAGACTTGATAAGCTTTCCACGTTGTGCTTGAACATTCCAATCCGAGCCCGCATCTGACCGTGGTGACCGTCACAAGTTGGTGTTCTTCTGTAGTCCGAATCCAGCATGTTCAAATCCTTTTCCCTTTCGGTCTTCTCCCTGATTCCTAAGCAAAACAAGAGTGCACGGGTCTCCATGGTCTAAATATGATGGACATGAACTCAAGAGTGTAATCACCTGATGGTTGAGTTGACGAGCACGAGCGCGAGTAATGGGACCAGAAATTGGTACTTGTATTGGTATAGATGCATCAGTAGTGTGGATGTCTTCATCATTCTCCTCTTCTTGCATTTGAGTCGTCCTCGACTCAAGCTCAACTTCCTCTCCCAAGTAGGGCTTTAAATCTGCAATGTTAAATGTGGGGCTAACCCCAAAGTCTGCAGGCAGATCTAACCTATATGCATTTTCGTTAATTTTCTCTAGCACTTTAAACGGTCCATCGGCTCGAGGCAACAATTTAGATTTTCGTAATTCAGGAAACCTTTCCTTTCTCAAATGCAACCAAACTAAATCTCCAGGTTCAAAATTTATTTCCTTTCTACCTTTATCACTAGCAAACTTATATCTAGCATTCATACGCTCTATGTTTTCTTTAGTAGTTTCATGCAGTTTTAACATCAATTCAGCACGCCTAGTAGCATCAAAATTTAGTTTTTCAGAAGATGGCAAAGGCATTAAATCAATAGGAGCACGAGGCAACAAACCATATACAATCTGAAATGGGCTCATCTTTGTAGTAGAATGCAATGATCGATTATAAGCAAATTCAACATGAGGCAAACAGTCCTCCCACATCTTAATATTCTTCTTTAGAATTGCCCTTAACATAGTAGACAAAGTTCTATTCACAACTTCAGTTTGGCCATCAGTTTGAGGATGACATGTAGTAGAAAATAAAAGCTTAGTCCCCAATTTTGCCCACAAAGTCCTCCAAAAATGACTAAGAAATTTAGCATCACGATCAGAAACGATTGTGTTGGGCACACCATGCAAGCGAACAATTTCACGAAAGAACAAATCAGCAATACGAGTAGCATCGTCAGTTTTATGACATGGTATGAAATGTGCCATCTTAGAAAATCTATCAACAACCACAAACACACTATCACGTCCCTTCCTAGTCCTAGGCAATCCCAGCACAAAATCCATAGAAATATCTTCCCAAGGAGCACTAGGAACGGGTAGAGGCAAATACAAACCGTGTGGATTTAACCGTGACTTCGCCTTTTGACATGTCGTGCAACGAGCAACCAATCTCACCACATCTCTTCTCATCTTGGGCCAAAAGAAATGACCAGCAAGTATGTCCTCCGTTTTCTTTGCTCCAAAATGTCCCATTAAGCCACCTCCATGTGCTTCCTGTAACAACAACAAACGAACGGAGCTAGCTGGAATGCATAGCTTGTTAGCTCTAAACACAAACCCATCACTAACGATATATTTGTTCCATCCTTTCCCATCTTTACAATGCAGCAACACATCTTTAAAATCAGCATCATGAACATATTGGTCTTTAATCGTCTCTAATCCAAAGATTTTGTAGTCAAGTTGATTCAGCAAAGTATATCTCCTAGACAAAGCGTCAGCAATGATATTCTCTTTTCCTTTCTTGTGCTTAATAACATAAGGAAACGATTCGATAAATTCAACCCACTTAGCATGTCTACGGTTCAGTTTTCCTTGACTACGAATATGTTTCAAAGATTCATGATCAGAATGAATAACAAACTCTTTGGGCCACAAATAATGCTGCCATGTTTCTAATGTTCGCACAAGAGCATATAATTCCTTATCATAAGTAGAATAATTTAGAACAGACCCACTCAATTTTTCACTAAAATATGCAACAGGTTTGCCTTCTTGTAACAAAACACCACCCAATCCAATTCCACTAGCATCACATTCAAGCTCAAAAGTCTTATTAAAATCAGGAAGTTGGAGGAGAGGTGCATGTGTCAACTTATCTTTCAGCACGTTGAAAGCGTGCTCTTGTACTTTGCCCCAACTAAAATGCACTCCCTTCTTCGTAAGCTCATTCAAAGGTGCAGCAATGGTGCTAAAGTCCTTCACAAAACGGCGATAGAAGCCAGCAAGTCCTAGGAAACTCCGCACCTGTGTGATAGTCTTTGGCATAGGCCATCCATGTATCGCTTCTACCTTGGCTTGATCAACCTCAATTCCCTGTGGAGTCACAACATAACCAAGAAACGAAACTCGATCGGTGCAAAATGTGCACTTCTCAAGGTTACCAAATAAACGTGCATCTCGTAAAGCATTAAAAACAGCACGCATGTGATCAACATGTTCATCCATAGATTTGCTGTAGATCAATATGTCATCAAAGTATACTACCACAAATTTTCCAATGAAGGCACGCAAAACCTCGTTCATTAATCTCATGAAAGTGCTAGGTGCATTAGTTAACCCAAAAGGCATGACTAACCACTCATACAATCCGAACTTAGTTTTGAAAGCAGTTTTCCATTCATCTCCCAATTTCATACGAATCTGGTGGTACCCACTACGCAAATCAACTTTAGAAAAGACAATGGCACCACTCAATTCATCAAGCATATCATCTAAACGTGGAATAGGGTGTCGATAACGTATCGTGATATTATTAATAGCCCTACAATCAACACACATACGCCATGTTCCATCTTTTTTAGGCACTAAAATAACCGGAACAGCACACGGACTAAGAGACTCACGCACGTAACCTTTGTCGAGTAGTTCTTGCACTTGTCGCTGAATTTCTTTTGTTTCCTCTGGATTTGTCCTATATGGCGCACGATTCGGCAAAGATGCACCAGGAATAAGATCAATTTGGTGCTCAATCCCTCGTATAGGTGGCAGCCCCTCTGGTATCTCACTTGGAAATACATCAGAATACTCCTGCAAAATGTTAGCAATAACAGGAGGCAAAGAATGCTGCATATCTTGAATTGAAATCAAAGCATCCTTGCATACCAAGGCGTAGGCAACAGTAGTGGAAGCAAATAATTCATTAACATCAGTTTTTGTTGCAAGCAAGCAATGTCCTTTCAATTTTATCCCATCTTTGTTATTACCAACAGCTTTAATATTCTTGTTGTTCTCAGTTTTAGCTTTGGTAGCTTTAGCAACATCATCACGCACAATAGCCTCAGGGGACATGGGAAGCAAAATAATTTTCTTATCATGGTGTATGAGAGAATATTGATTTGATCTACCATGATGCATACAATCTGAATCAAATTGCCATGGTCTACCTAGCAGAATATTACAAGCATCCATAGGCACAACATCACAGTCAACAACATCACGATATGAACCAATAGCAAAATTAATTCGTACGAGCTTGGTTACCTTGACCTTACCACTATTGTTAAGCCATTGAATGTGATATGGATGCGGGTGCGGTTTGGTCGTAAGTGCAAGCTTCTCCACCATGTCGCTGCTAGCCAAGTTGTTGCAGCTACCTCCATCAATGATCAAACGACATGAACGCTCCTTAATGACACACTTTGTTTGAAACAATGTATGTCGCTGATTCTGCTCTGCCTTCTCCATTTGTGCACTAAGCACACGCTGTACAATGAGGCTCTCATAATGCTCTGCATCATCTGCACCAATCTGTTCTTCGGGTGGTTCCTTAGTGCCTGCATCATCAGCCGCAAGCAAAGCAAGTGTAGCTTCATCCAAATCACTAGCAGAGGAATACCCACCATCGTCTTTTACCACCAAAACACGCTGATTAGGACAATCACGCTGCACGTGTCCATAGCCCTTGCATCGATAACACAGAACATCTCTTGTTCTACCTGTGGAAGCTACTGAAGAGGCACTACCTGCGGGTTTCTGGGCAGATTTGGTTGCTGAATTTGTGGAAGATGCACGTGGTTTGTCGCTGGAGGAAGGCGGGGGTGCTGGTCGACTTGGCGAGGGAGTTGGTGCTGGTGTACGGCCGGTCATGGACGTAGTCGTGCGCTGTTGCCATGGTGTAGATTTTCCTGCAGAAACATTAGACCTTGCACTAGCACGTCGTCCCTGCACTTCCCTTTCAGCTTTGCAAGCAAGATGAAACAATCGGGTTACATTAGCATAATCTTTATAAGCAAGGATGTCCTGAATTTCCCTATTTAACCCGCCCAAAAATCTAGCCATAGCAGATTCCTCACCCTCCTCTATGTTACAACGCAGCATACCCATTTGTAATTCCTGATAATATTCTTCTACACTTTTAGTACCCTGTCTCAATTGTTGCAACTTGTGTAACATATCACGTGCATAATAAGAAGGAACAAATCTAGCCCGCATGACCCGTTTCAACGCATCCCAAGTTTGTGGCATGTTATTAGGATTCTTCTTACCATGTTCTATCCACCAAACAGAAGCAAAATCAGTAAACTCACTAGTAGCAGCTCTAACCCGCGCATTCTCAGGAAATTCATGGCATGCAAACTTTTGATCAACCGCAATCTCCCAAGTAATGTAAGCATCAGGGTCATATTTACCATCAAAAGGAGGTATTTTAAATTTAACCTTACTAAAAGCATCATCATTACCATGTACCTCATGTCGGCGAAAACCACCCATACCTCTACGGTTAGTACGTAGTCGCCGGCGATTAGGTGCTTCTTGGTCATCTTGTTCAGTATCAGCAACATAGTCATCCCAGTTACCTTCGGCGCCCTCATCACGCCCACCATTGATATTAGCATGCATCTCATCAAACCGCCTCAAGAGTGCGACAAGGCTCTTGTCAATATGAGCAACTGTCATTTCCACATTTGCAAGTTTGGTGTTTGTGTCGATCTGTGTGGCCTCCAATTGCCCCATCTTTTCATTCGTCACCTGCATGTCATTATCAAGACCTTCCGTGTGCGTCTTCACCAGCCTTACAAAGTGTTGTATGATACCCTTGGTGCGAGGAGAGTGTGGCATATTACGAGAAGCATCATCAACCTCCAATCCTGCCATGGTTAGACGAACAGAGGCAACAAGAAAAAAAAACGTGAAGGAATGAAAACTCTACAACTATTAGGATGTAGCTACTGCAAGGCGCTCACTCTCAACCTGCCACACAAGCTCTTACCAATTCTTACCTTGCACAACAGGAGGGGTCAGCAACCAACAAGTCTGCAACCGTGGAATAAGTGTATCGGTGCCGTAGCAACACGACCTGTCAAACTGTAGTCGAAATATGTAGAGTTGTAGGTGGGCTGAAGCAAGGAATACACTAGTACCACGTTAGTTACAAAAGCAAGCTGAATAATCGTTCAACGGTGGTACTGTGCTGGTCCTAGGCTAAACCAGGCTAGAGACGTGAGCCTAGGCACAAAGGTAGTCACTGAAAAAGAACAACTAGCACAGCACAAAGAGAAACAACAGATTTAGAGATTCAGCCCCCTTCTTCTTCTTTTCCCTTTTTTTTTCTTTTCTATTCTTTTTTTTTTCTTCTTCTTCTGTTTTTTTTTTTGCAGGGGCCTAAACCCTTTTTTTTCACTATGACAACCCAAACAATAAAGATATTGCTAACAGCCCCTTTAAATCAGATTTAACAAATCTTGTTAATATAGAAAGTGCAGAAATCTCTACGATGATTGCGGAGCGCTCAGAACGAATTTTGAGATAAGGTCAGATCCGTTGGAAAGAAGATAAGATAAGCTTTCCAGATTGTATTTAAACTTCCAAATCGGATATGATATGTATCCGTGGTGGCAAAAACGAGCCAGAGATGTTTTTGGTGATGGTGGATCTCGTGGTGACCAAAACGTGGTAGAACTCAAAACTCTAAAGGAATAAACTAAGACCAGCAACTCGACACAACCGATGCAACCAAAAACTCAACAAGCCCTAACTAAGTAGTACTAGTAAATGCTCAATGGTTTATAGGATTGCGGTAAAACTAATCTACTATTTTTTTGGCTTTTTCTGGACTATAGGAGATAAGAAAACAGCGAAGAAAAGTAAATCTCTCACCGATAAACCTTGCTCTGATTACCAACTGATGTGCACCCGTTGGGTGATTGCCCGATCTTTCGATGAGAGGGTGTGGAATAACTCGATTGGGGGAGGAGACGACGTTCACGGCCCGACTACAGCCTTCCAAAGACGCTGCGCCTTAGCAACCGATACACCACCTCCTATGGCTGTCACGATCTTGTGGAGCGTGACACCCTGGCCACTAGGGCACTCGTCCTGCAAGCAATCGAAGAACTAGCAAGAACAAGTAGAACAAGTACTGAATTACCAGATCTAAATGTAGGTTTCAAAATCAAACTCTAATATGGTGGGGTTCCGAAGACAAGAAGACGGGCGGCTGATCTAGCACGCGCGCTTACAAGCAAGTAGCGAGAGCTAAACTTGATCTAAACAAAACCCGCTGTTCTTGGTGGCGGCTAGGGGGTTTATAAACATGGGAGGACGACCACAAGGGTATTGGGGTCGTGCTGCAACCCTAGGATGCGTCCCTAATGGACCTAACTTGATACACGACCCATTGGGCTAAAATAGGGTGACGCAGCACCATGGGCAGAAAAGGCAGGAAATGTTTCGGTAACAAAACAACGATTACGGCGGCCTCAGAACAGATATGACTATAATTCCGGATCCATATGAAAGTAGACTTGATAAGCTTTCCACGTTGTGCTTGAACATTCCAATCCGAGCCCGCATCTGACCGTGGTGACCGTCACAAGTTGGTGTTCTTCTGTAGTCCGAATCCAGCATGTTCAAATCCTTTTCCCTTTCGGTCTTCTCCCTGATTCCTAAGCAAAACAAGAGTGCACGGGTCTCCATGGTCTAAATATGATGGACATGAACTCAAGAGTGTAATCACCTGATGGTTGAGTTGACGAGCACGAGCGCGAGTAATGGGACCAGAAATTGGTACTTGTATTGGTATAGATGCATCAGTAGTGTGGATGTCTTCATCAGCACCTGTGTGATAGTCTTTGGCATAGGCCATCCATGTATCGCTTCTACCTTGGCTTGATCAACCTCAATTCCCTGTGGAGTCACAACATAACCAAGAAACGAAACTCGATCGGTGCAAAATGTGCACTTCTCAAGGTTACCAAATAAACGTGCATCTCGTAAAGCATTAAAAACAGCACGCATGTGATCAACATGTTCATCCATAGATTTGCTGTAGATCAATATGTCATCAAAGTATACTACCACAAATTTTCCAATGAAGGCACGCAAAACCTCGTTCATTAATCTCATGAAAGTGCTAGGTGCATTAGTTAACCCAAAAGGCATGACTAACCACTCATACAATCCGAACTTAGTTTTGAAAGCAGTTTTCCATTCATCTCCCAATTTCATACGAATCTGGTGGTACCCACTACGCAAATCAACTTTAGAAAAGACGATGGCACCACTCAATTCATCAAGCATATCATCTAAACGTGGAATAGGGTGTCGATACCGTATCGTGATATTATTAATAGCCCTACAATCAACACACATACGCCATGTTCCATCTTTTTTAGGCACTAAAATAACCGGAACAGCACATGGACTAAGAGACTCACGCACGTAACCTTTGTCGAGTAGTTCTTGCACTTGTCGCTGAATTTCTTTTGTTTCCTCTGGATTTGTCCTATATGGCGCACGATTTGGCAAAGATGCACCAGGAATAAGATCAATTTGGTGCTCAATCCCTCGTATAGGTGGCAGCCCCTCTGGTATCTCACTTGGAAATACATCAGAATACTCCTGCAAAATGTTAGTAATAACAGGAGGCAAAGAATGCTGCATATCTTGAATTGAAATCAAAGCATCCTTGCATACCAAGGCGTAGGCAACAGTAGTGGAAGCAAATAATTCATTAACATCAGTTTTTGTTGCAAGCAAGCAATGTCCTTTCAATTTTATCCCATCTTTGTTATTACCAACAGCTTTAATATTCTTGTTGTTCTCAGTTTTAGCTTTGGTAGCTTTAGCAACATCATCACGCACAATAGCCTCAGGAGACATGGGAAGCAAAATAATTTTCTTATCATGGTGTATGAGAGAATATTGATTTGATCTACCATGATGCATACAATCTGAATCAAATTGCCATGGTCTACCTAGCAGAATATTACAAGCATCCATAGGCACAACATCACAGTCAACAACATCACGATATGAACCAATAGCAAAATTAATTCGTACCAGCTTGGTTACCTTGACCTTACCACTATTGTTGAGCCATTGAATGTGATATGGATGCGGGTGCGGTTTGGTCGTAAGTGCAAGCTTCTCCACCATGTCGCTGCTAGCCAAGTTGTTGCAGCTACCTCCATCAATGATCAAACGACATGAACGCTCCTTAATGACACACTTTGTTTGAAACAACGTATGTCGCTGATTCTGCTCTGCCTTCTCCATTTGTGCACTAAGCACACGCTGTACAATGAGGCTCTCATAATGCTCTGCATCATCTGCACCAATCTGTTCTTCGGGTGGTTCCTTAGTGCCTGCATCATCAGCCGCAAGCAAAGCAAGTGTAGCTTCATCCAAATCACTAGCAGAGGAATACCCACCATCGTCTTTTACCACCAAAACACGCTGATTAGGACAATCACGCTGCACGTGTCCATAGCCCTTGCATCGATAACACAGAACATCTCTTGTTCTACCTGTGGAAGCTACTGAAGAGGCACTACCTGCGGGTTTCTGGGCAGATTTGGTTGCTGAATTTGTGGAAGATGCACGTGGTTTGTCGCTGGAGGAAGGCGGGGGTGCTGGTCGACTTGGCGAGGGAGTTGGTGCTGGTGTACGGCCGGTCATGGACGTAGTCGTGCGCTGTTGCCATGGTGTAGATTTTCCTGCAGAAACATTAGACCTTGCACTAGCACGTCGTCCCTGCACTTCCCTTTCAGCTTTGCAAGCAAGATGAAACAATCGGGTTACATTAGCATAATCTTTATAAGCAAGGATGTCCTGAATTTCCCTATTTAACCCGCCCAAAAATCTAGCCATAGCAGATTCCTCACCCTCCTCTATGTTACAACGCAGCATACCCATTTGTAATTCCTGATAATATTCTTCTACACTTTTAGTACCCTGTCTCAATTGTTGCAACTTGTGTAACATATCACGTGCATAATAAGAAGGAACAAATCTAGCCCGCATGACCCGTTTCAACGCATCCCAAGTTTGTGGCATGTTATTAGGATTCTTCTTACCATGTTCTATCCACCAAACAGAAGCAAAATCAGTAAACTCACTAGTAGTAGCTCTAACCCGCGCATTCTCAGGAAATTCATGGCATGCAAACTTTTGATCAACCGCAATCTCCCAAGTAATGTAAGCATCAGGGTCATATTTACCATCAAAAGGAGGTATTTTAAATTTAACCTTACTAAAAGCATCATCATTACCATGTACCTCATGTCGGCGAAAACCACCCATACCTCTACGGTTAGTACGTAGTCGCCGGCGATTAGGTGCTTCTTGGTCATCTTGTTCAGTATCAGCAACATAGTCATCCCAGTTACCTTCGGCGCCCTCATCACGCCCACCATTGATATTAGCATGCATCTCATCAAACCGCCTCAAGAGTGCGACAAGGCTCTTGTCAATATGAGCAACTGTCATTTCCACATTTGCAAGTTTGGTGTTTGTGTCGATCTGTGTGGCCTCCAATTGCCCCATCTTTTCATTCGTCACCTGCATGTCATTATCAAGACCTTCCGTGTGCGTCTTCACCAGCCTTACAAAGTGTTGTATGATACCCTTGGTGCGAGGAGAGTGTGGCATATTACGAGAAGCATCATCAACCTCCAATCCTGCCATGGTTAGACGAACAGAGGCAACAAGAAAAAAAAACGTGAAGGAATGAAAACTCTACAACTATTAGGATGTAGCTACTGCAAGGCGCTCACTCTCAACCTGCCACACAAGCTCTTACCAATTCTTACCTTGCACAACAGGAGGGGTCAGCAACCAACAAGTCTGCAACCGTGGAATAAGTGTATCGGTGCCGCAGCAACACGACCTGTCAAACTGTAGTCGAAATATGTAGAGTTGTAGGTGGGCTGAAGCAAGGAATACACTAGTACCACGTTAGTTACAAAAGCAAGCTGAATAATCGTTCAACGGTGGTACTGTGCTGGTCCTAGGCTAAACCAGGCTAGAGACGTGAGCCTAGGCACAAAGGTAGCCACTGAAAAAGAACAACTAGCACAGCACAAAGAGAAACAACAGATTTAGAGATTCAGCCCCCTTCTTCTTCTTTTCCTTTTTTTTTCTTTTCTATTCTTTTTTCTTCTTCTTCTTCTATTTTTTTTTGCAGGGGCCTAAACCCTTTTTTTTCACTATGACAACCCAAACAATAAAGATATTGCTAACAGCCCCTTTAAATCAGATTTAACAAATCTTGTTAATATAGAAAGTCCAGAAATCTCTACGATGATTGCGGAGCGCTCAGAACGAATTTTGAGATAAGGTCAGATCCGTTGGAAAGAAGATAAGATAAGCTTTCCAGATTGTATTTAAACTTCCAAATCGGATATGATATGTATCCGTGGTGGCAAAAACGAACCAGAGATGTTTTTGGTGATGGTGGATCTCGTGGTGACCAAAACGTGGTAGAACTCAAAACTCTAAAGGAATAAACTAAGACCAGCAACTCGACACAACCGATGCAACCAAAAACTCAACAAGCCCTAACTAAGTAGTACTAGTAAATGCTCAATGGTTTATAGGATTGCGGTAAAACTAATCTACTATTTTTTTGGCTTTTTCTGGACTATAGGAGATAAGAAAACAGCGAAGAAAAGTAAATCTCTCACCGATAAACCTTGCTCTGATACCAACTGATGTGCACCCGTTGGGTGATTGCCCGATCTTTCGATGAGAGGGTGTGGAATAACTCGATTGGGGGAGGAGACGACGTTCACGGCCCGACTACAGCCTTCCAAAGACGCTGCGCCTTAGCAACCGATACACCACCTCCTATGGCTGTCACGATCTTGTGGAGCGTGACACCCTGGCCACTAGGGCACTCGTCCTGCAAGCAATCGAAGAACTAGCAAGAACAAGTAGAACAAGTACTGAATTACCAGATCCAAATGTAGGTTTCAAAGTCAAACTCCAATATGGTGGGGTTCCGAAGACAAGAAGACGGGCGGCTGAACTAGCACGCGCGCTTGCAAGCAAGTAGCGAGAGCTAAACTTGATCTAAACAAAACCCGCTGTTCTTGGTGGCGGCTAGGGGGTTTATAAACATGGGAGGACGACCACAAGGGTATTGGGGTCGTGCTGCAACCCTAGGATGCGTCCCTAATGGACCTAACTTGATACACGACCCATTGGGCCAAAATAGGGTGACGCAGCACCATGGGCAGAAAAGGCAGGAAATGTCTCGGTAAGAAAACAATGATTACGGCGGCCTCAGAACAGATATGACTATAATTCCGGATCCATATGAAAGTAGACTTGATAAGCTTTCCATGTTGTGCTTGAACATTCCAATCCGAGCCCGCATCTGACCGTGGTGACCGTCACAAGTTGGTGTTCTTCTGCAGTCCGAATCCAGCATGTTCAAATCCTTTTCCCTTTCGGTCTTCTCCCTGATTCCTAAGCAAAACAAGAGTGCACGGGTCTCCATGGTCTAAATATGATGGACATGAACTCAAGAGTGTAATCACCTGATGGTTGAGTTGACGAGCACGAGCGCGAGTAATGGGACCAGAAATTGGTACTTGTATTGGTATAGATGCATCAGTAGTGTGGATGTCTTCATCATTTTGGACCTAAAGTAGTGGATTGGGCATGTTCGTTACGAGAAATGAAGAAATGGTTTGGGTGGTTAAAACTCGTGCTTTGTATGCACCCTGATACCCATTTTCGGAATGGGTGACGTGCAGCAACGAAATTGCGTGAAAGCACCCCAAACATGAGTTTTGGACCTAAAGTAGCAGAATGAGCATGTTCGTTGCGAAAAACGAAGAAATGGTTCCGGTGGCAGAAACTCGTGCTTTATATGCACCCTGATACCTGTTGTCGGAATGGGTGACGTGTGGCAACGAAATTGCGTGAAAGCACCCCAAGCATGAATTTTGGACCTAAAGTAGTAGATTGGGCATGTTCGTTGTGAAAATCGAAGAAATGGTTCCGGTGGCAAAAACTCGTGCTTTGTATGCACACCGATACCCGTTCTCAGAATTGGTGACGTGCGGTAACGAAATTGCGCGAAACCACCCAACCGGTGGCAGAAACTCGTGCTTTATATGCACCCTGATACCTGTTGTCGGAATGGGTGACGTGTGGCAACGAAATTGCGTGAAAGCACCCCAAGCATGAATTTTGGACCTAAAGTAGTAGATTGGGCATGTTCGTTGTGAAAATCGAAGAAATGGTTCCGGTGGCAAAAACTCGTGCTTTGTATGCACACCGATACCCGTTCTCGGAATTGGTGACGTGCGGTAACGAAATTGCGTGAAACCACCCCAAACATGAGTTTTGGACCTAAAGTAGTGGATTGGGCATGTTCGTTGCGAAAAACGAAGAAATGGTTCAGGTACTAAAAACTCGTGCTTTATATGCACACCGATACCCGTTTTCGAAATGGGTGACGTGTGGCAATGAAATTGCGCGAAACCACTCCAAACATGAGTTTTGGACCTAAAGTAGTGGATTGGGCATGTTCGTTGCGAAAAACGAAGAAATGGTTCCGGTGGCAAAAACTCGTGCTTACAATGCACCTGATACCCGTTTTCGAAATGAGTGACGTGCGGCAACGAAATTGCGCGAAACCACCACAAACATGAGTTTTGGACCTAAAGTAGTGGATTAGGCATGTTCGTTGCGAGAAACGAAGAAATGGTTCGTGAGGTTAAAACTCGTGCTTTGTATGCACCCTGATACCCGTTTTCGGAATGGGTGACGTGCGGCAACGAAATTGCGCGAAACCACCCAAACATGATTTTTGGACCTAAAGTAGTGGATTGGGCATGTTCGTTGCGAAAAACGAAGAAATGGTTCCGGTGGCAAAAACTGAGTTTCTATGCACCCGATACCTATTTTCGGAATTATTGACGTGCGGCAACGAAATTGCACGAAACCAACCCAAACATGAGTTTTGGACCTAAAGTAGTGGCTTGGGCATGTTCGTTACGAAAAACGAAGAAATGGTTCTGGTGGCAAAAACTTGTGCTTTGTATGCACCCTGATACCCGTTTTCAGAATGGGTGACGTGCGGCAACGAAATTGCGCGAAACCACACTAAACATGAGTTTTGGACCTAAAGTAGTGGATTGGGCATTTTCGTGGCGAGAAACGAAAAAATGGTTCCGGTGGTTAATACTCGTGCTTTGTATGCACCCTGATACCCGTTTTCGGAATGGGTGACGTGCGGCAACGAAATTGTGCGAAAGCACCCCAAACATGAGTTTTGGACCTAAAGTAGTGGAATGAGCATGTTCGTTGCGAAAAACGAAGAAATAGTTCCGGTGGCAAAAACTCGTGCATTGTATGCACCACGGTACCCGTTTTGAGAATGGGTGACGTGCGGCAACAAAATTGCGCGAAACCACCCCAAACATGAATTTTGGACCTAAAGTAGTCGATTGGGCATGTTCGTTGCGAAAAAAGAAGAAATGGTTTGGGTGGCAAAAACTGAGTTTTTTGCACCCGATACCCGTTTTCGGAATGGGTGACGTGCGGCAACGGAATTGCACAAAACCACCCCAAACATGAGTTTTGGACCTAAAGTAGTGGATTGGGCATGTTCGTTGTGAAAAACAAAGAAAATGGTTCCGGTGTTAAAAACTCGTGCTTTGTATGCACACCGATACTCGTTCTCGGAATTGGTTACGTGCGGCAACAAAATTGCGCGAAACCACCCCAAACATGAGTTTTGGACCTAAAGTAGTGGATTGGGCATGTTCGTTACGAGAAACGAAGAAATGGTTCGGGTGGTTAAAACTCGTGCTTTGTATGCACCCTGATACCCGTTTTCGGAATGGGTGACGTGCGGCAACGAAATTGCGCGAAACCACCGAAACATGATTTTTGGACCTAAAGTAGTGGATTGGGCATGTTCGTTGCGAAAAACGAAAAAATGGTTCCAGTGGCAAAAACTGAGTTTCTATGCACCCGATAACTGTTTTCGGAATGGTTGACGTGCGGCAACGAAATTGCCCAAAACCAACCCAAACATGAGTTTTCGACCTAAAGTAGTGGATTGGGCATGTTCGTTGTGAAAAACGAAGAAATGGTTCTGGTGGCAAAAAGTCGTGCTCTGTATGCACCCTGATACCCGTTTTCAGAATGGGTGACGTGCGGCAACGAAATTGCGCGAAACCAACCCAAACATGAGTTTTGGACATAAAGTAGAGGATTGGGCATGTTCGTTGCGAGAAACGAATAAATGGTTCCAGTGGTTAAAACTCGTGCTTTTGATGCACCCTGATACCCATTTACAGAATGGGTGACGTGTGGCAACGAAATTGCGCGAAACCAATCCAAACATGAGTTTTGGACCTAAAGTAGTGGATTGGGCATGTTCGTTACGAGAAACAAGAAATGGTTCCGGTGGCAAAAACTCGTGCTTTGTATGCACCCTGATACCCATTTTGGGAATGGGTGACGTGCGGCAACGAAATTGCGGGAAACCCCCCAAACATGAGTTTTGGACCTAAAGTAGTGGATTGGGCATGTTCGTTACGAGAAACGAAGAAATGGTTCGGGTGGTTAAAACTCGTGCTTTGTATGCACCCTGATACCCATTTTCGGAATGGGTGACGTGCGGCAACGAAATTGCGCGAAAGCACCCCAAACATGAGTTTTGGACCTAAAGTAGCGGAATGAGCATGTTCGTTGCGAAAAACGAAGAAATGGTTCCGGTGGCAGAAACTCGTGCTTTATATGCACCCTGATACCCGTTGTCGGAATGGGTGACGTGTGGCAACGAAATTGCGTGAAAGCACCCCAAGCATGAATTTTGGACCTAAAGTAGTAGATTGGGCATGTTCGTTGTGAAAATCGAAGAAATGGTTCCGGTGGCAAAAACTCGTGCTTTGTATGCACACCGATACCCGTTCTCGGAATTGGTGACGTGCGGTAACGAAATTGCGCGAAACCACCCCAAACATGAGTTTTGGACCTAAAGTAGTGGATTGGGCATGTTCGTTGCGAAAAACGAAGAAATGGTTCCAGTGGCAAAAACTCGTGCTTTGTATGCACCCGATACCCATTTTCGGAATGGGTGACGTGCGGCAACGAGATTGCGCGAAATCAACCCAAACATGAGTTTTGGACCTAAATTAGTGGATTGGGCATGTTCGTTGCGAAAACCGAAGAAATGGTTCCGGTGGCAAAAACTCGTGCTTTGTATGCACCCGATACCCGTTTTCGGAATGGGTGACGTGCGCCAACGAAATTGCGCGAAATCAACCCAAACATGAGTTTTGGACCTAAATTAGTGGATTGGTCATGTTCGTTGCGAAAAACGAAGAAATGGTTCCGGTGGCAAAAACTCGTGCTTTGTATGCACCCGATACCCGTTTTCGGAATGGGTGACGTGCGGCAACGAAATTGCGCGAAACCAACCCAAACATGAGTTTTGGACCAAAAGTAGTGGATTGGGCATGTTCGTTGCGAAAAACGAAGAAATGGTTCCGGTGGCAAAAACTCGTGCTTACAATGCACCTGATACCCGTTTTCAGAATGGTTGACGTGCGGCAACGAAATTGCGCGAAACCACCACAAACATGAGTTTTGGACCTAAAGTAGTGGATTGGGCATGTTCGTTGCGAGAAACAAAGAAATGGTTCGTGAGGTTAAAACTCGTGCTTTGTATGCACCCTGATACCCGTTTTGGGAATGGGTGACGTGCGGCAACGAAATTGCGCGAGACCACCCCAAACAGGAGTTTTGGACCTAAAGTAGTGGATTGGCCATGTTCGTTACGAGAAACGAAGAAATGGTTGGGGTGGTTAAAACTCGTGCTTTGTATGCACCCTGATACCCATTTTCGGAATGGGTGACGTGCGGCAACGAAATTGCGCGAAAGCACCCCAAACATGAGTTTTGGACCTAAATTAGCGGAATGAGCATGTTCGTTGCGAAAAACGAAGAAATGGTTCCGGTGGCAGAAATTCGTGCTTTATATGCACCCTGATACCCCGTTGTCGGAATTGGTGACGTGCGGTAACGAAATTGCGCGAAACCACCCCAAACATGAGTTTTGGACCTAAAGTAGTGGATTGGGCATGTTCGTTGCGAAAAACGAACAAATGGTTCAAGTACTAAAAACTCGTGCTTTATATGCACACCGATACCCGTTTTCGGAATGGGTGACGTGCGGTAATGAAATTGCGTGAAACCACCCCAAACATGAGTTTTTGACCTAAAGTAGTGGATTGGGCATGTTCGTTGCGAAAAACGAAGAAATGGATTCGGTGGCAAAAACTGGTGCTTACAATGCACCTGATACCCATTTTCGGAATGGGTGACGTGCTGCAACGAAATTGCGCGAAACCAACCCAAACATGTATGCACCCGATACCCGTTTTCAGAATGGGTGACGTGCGGCAACGAAATTGCGTGAAACCAGCCCAAACATGAGTTTTGGACATAAAGTAGAGGATTGGGCATGTTCGTTGCGAGAAACGAATAAATGGTTCCAGTGGTTAAAACTCGTGCTTTGGATGCACCCTGATACCCATTTACAGAATGGGTGACGTGCGGCAACGAAATTGCGCGAAACCAATCCAAACATGAGTTTTGGACCTAAAGTAGTGGATTGGGCATGTTCGTTACGAGAAACGAAGAAATGGTTCCGGTGGCAAAAACTCGTGCTTTGTATGCACCCTGATACCCATTTTGGGAATGGGTGACGTGCGGCAACAAAATTGCGGGAAACCCCCCAAACATGAGTTTTGGACCTAAAGTAGTGGATTGGGCATGTTCGTTACTGTAACACCCTGAATTTGGGGGTATAAAATTTCTTTGCTCATATTCACAAATTCAGGTGTTACTTCCCTTTTCTCATCCTTCCCCAATCTTCTCTTTCTCATTTCTATAGGAGAAAAGTGGTTATTTTATTTGTAACTATAGTCTATTAGCTCAAACTCCAAGGGAGTATGAATTGTTGCATCATGTTGAACCCTAGATTTCACTTTTGTTTGGTGCATAATTCTTAGAAAGTCTAATTTGAATTTGTGGCTTATTTGAATTTGAATCAAATAGAGAAAATAAAAAGAAAAGGGGGAAACAATTCCAGATTAAAAAGAAAAGGGAAAGAAGCCCACTCCCCCGCCCCCCTCAGCCTTTCGGCCCAGCTAGGCCCATCCCGCGCGCGCGCGCCTCTTCCCCCCCCCCGCTCTCTCTGCCCTGGCGGGCCCGCCCGTCAGCGCGGCCGCCTTCCGCGCGGCCGCCCCCGCTTTCCCCTCTCTCTCTGCTCGCGGGCCCGGGTTGTCAGCCCCGTCGTCCCCACGTAACCGCCGCCCGAGCTGCGCGCTGCCGCGGACTCCGCGCCCACGTCGCGCGTGGAGCTCGCAACCGCCCCGCCCCCGGCCACTTGAGCCCAGAACCCCACTCGCCATCTCCCCCTCCCTCATTTGCGCACCTGCAGGCCCCTCTCTCACCTCCCCCTCGCTGCGCGCACGCCAAAGCGCCGCCGCCATTAAACCACCGCCGCCCGAGCTCGTTCCTCAGTCGCCGTTGGAGCCCCGCCGTGCCCTCTGCCACGGTGAGCTCCGCCCCGACGTCCACAACCCGGGACGCGCTCCAATTTCCCCTTCCCCTCCCTATTTCCCTCTGCCCGCGCTCACCCGCCGTCCACCGTGCAGCCGCGGAGGTCCGCCACCGCCGACCCGGGCCGCCGTCGCGCCATCGCCGCCACCGAGGAGTCCCCGGAGGCCGCCTTGAGGTAAGGAACCTCTCCCGCCCCCTCCAAACCCGTGTAATGCCCTCTGTCACGTTTGATTCCTCGCCGGAGTTGTTCAACGCCGCCGCCGAGCCGCTTTGCCGTAGACCGCCCCCCTCCGGTGCCCCTGCCCCGACCTAGCCCCCACCGGACTATTCCCCGCGCCCTCCCCAACCTCCCAGGCCACTCCGGTCGCCCTAAGGACCCGCAGAGCGCCCGCGCCCCTCGTCTCCGGTGAGTCCTCCGCCGCGGGGACGAGCGCCGCCGCCCCAGCTAGCCGTAGGAGAGGCCAAGGTCGGCCACCCGATCCCCACCGTCCGTCCCAGATCGGGCGGCCCCGTTTTAATTAGGCCAAGCCTAATCCTGGCCGTCCGCCGGAGATCCAACGGCCCAGGCCCGCTTCCCCCACACCCCGCGCTGCCCGCTGGCCCCGCCTGTCAGCCGCCCAGGCCGCCGCGCGCTCGCGCGCCCGCCCGCGGATCTAATCCTAGCCGTCCGTCTGAGATCCGACGGCCGTAGGAGTCCGATACCCCTTCGCCCGCGCGTTTTCTTAAAGAGCCCCCCTGTTTTCTGGAATTTGAACCCGCCGTCCCTGGTTTCTTACAGTTAGGTCCTCGGACCTTTTATTTAATTCAAAATAGGTACTTAGGGTATATTTTTAACCCCTAAACTTGTAAAATTCATAACTTTGCCATATGAACTCCAAATTAGGTGCTTCAAATTGCAAAATGTTCATAATATTATTATCTATCTGTTTAAGCAATGTTTCCCTGCTGTTTCTATGTCCCAATTAATAGTTGATCATTAGGGTAAAATTAATGTTATGGGAACCCTATTTGAGATAAATAAAAGATAGTAGACTTTAATAAAAGTTGGAGCACTTAAGTTTATGGACTTAACACTATGTAATGATTTAACCCCCACCACTGACTTAAACCTGAGTAGTGAATAATGAATCCTTTTGTATAGTCCTCTACCCTAGACCTAGAGAATACCAGAGTGCCTATCCCTTTTTATTATGAACTTGTGATCTCTCTGCTGCATATGTTTGGTATATTGTTTTTGTTTGTTATTTCCCAAGTGCATAGTGTGAATGATTACTTTACGTAGACAACGAGCAGTCTGTGTTTCCCGAGGAAGTTGCAGAGGAAGTCCCTGATCAGCAGTTTGGTGAAGGCAAGTGTCCTCTGACCCATTATGTCCTATTCACTTATAACTTACTATCTCGCATCACTTACTTGAAACCTAAGGATTGACTAGCTTTACACTTTACTTTATCCTTGATGACCTTATGGGCTATTATGGTTAGCATTCTGCTACTGCCTTAACTTAATCAATGAACATGATGTGAATATTTATGATACTGTTATCCTGATGATGTTGATGATCTTGTGATACTCTAGGGGGCTCAGGCTGTTTCCTGAGTACCTCTCCGTAAGGACCTGTTCGTTGAGAGACCACCCGGGATAACTGTGCAACCATGAGGGTGAAATGGGGTGCCCTTAGCTAATTAATTAGAGGAACTAGAGGTGTAGTTGCTTCGCCGTCGTGCCGTCAATGGAGTCCAGGCACAGTGCTTGCTCTGCCGAGGCTGAGTGCCGAGGTTCTTTCGTTTTGATTTTGTTAGTCACTCTCCTACGGGGAGGAGTACTGTGTTTATCAAACTGGAGAAACCTAACGGGCAGCTATGATCTTTAGGGAATCTTTGTAAAAGCTACGTAGTGATACCCTGCCAGGCCACCTAGGTAGTGGTCAATGGAGAGTAGCTCTCCCAGGGCAGAAAGGGAATCATGACTCATGGGTAAAGTGTGCGACCTCTGCAGAGGGTAGTGAAACTGATATATCAGTCGTGCTCACGGTTAAGAGCAGCCTTGGGATCCTCTTTGATTAGAGATACAGATGGTTCGAGATACAAGGATTATGTTATGGTTTGGTTCGAATATGATGATGTTGTTCCTCGATGAGGAAATGGCTCATGGGTTGGTTAATGCTAAAATCTGGCTTCTACTAATGATAAATACCTGACCAACTAAAAGCAACTGCTTGAGCCTAACCCCACATAAAGCTAGTCCACTTCAGCCAAACAGGACATTTGCTGAGTACGATGATGTGTACTCATCCTTGCTTTACCACAAAACACCAGGTTGTCCGCATTGTAACCACTGCTCAGGAGAAGGCGAAGCCGTGGAAGGAGACTTCCAGGAGTTCCAAGACTACGACGAGTTTTAGGTGTGGGTTGGCGGTAACACCCAGTCAGCTGCCTGTGAAGGCCTTATCTTTACTGCGTTTCGCTTAGCACTTTGATTCACCAGTTAAGTTGATGACTATGTGAATGTCTATGACTCTGTGATGTAATAAGTTAATACTCTTTTAAGTTATTATTCGAGCAATGTGCATTGATGTTCGTTTATGTAATCGCTGTGTGCGTGAGTTCTGATCCTGGCACGTACATGATTCGCATTCGGTTTACGTTCCAAAACCGGGTGTGACAGTTACGAGAAACGAAGAAATGGTTCGGGTGGTTAAAACTCGTGCTTTGTATGCACCCTGATACCCATTTTCGGAATGGGTGACGTGCGGCAACGAAATTGCGTGAAAGCACCCCAAACATGAGTTTTGGACCCAAAGTAGCGGAATGAGCATGTTCGTTGCGAAAAACGAAGAAATGGTTCCGGTGGCAGAAACTCGTGCTTTATATGCACCCTGATACCCGTTGTCGGAATGGGTGACGTGTGGCAACGAAATTG
The DNA here is from genome assembly GCA_029449295.1 of Zea luxurians. Lineage (NCBI taxonomy): Eukaryota > Viridiplantae > Streptophyta > Magnoliopsida > Poales > Poaceae > Zea > Zea luxurians. Next base: position 202,267 of record JAOPSE010000005.1, on the reverse strand, counting down.
CGTGAAAGCACCCCAAGCATGAATTTTGGACCTATAGTAGTAGATTGGGCATGTTCGTTGTGAAAATCGAAGAAATGGTTCCGGTGGCAAAAACTCGTGCTTTGTATGCACACCGATACCCGTTCCCGGAATTGGTGACGTGCGGTAACGAAATTGCGCGAAACCACCCCAAACATGAGTTTTGGACCTAAAGTAGTGGATTGGGCATGTTCGTTGCGAAAAACGAAGAAATGGTTCCAGTGGCAAAAACTCGTGCTTTGTATGCACCCGATACCCATTTTCGGAATGGGTGACGTGCGGCAACGAAATTGCGCGAAATCAACCCAAACATGAGTTTTGGACCTAAATTAGTGGATTGGGCATGTTCGTTGCGAAAAACGAAGAAATGGTTCCGGTGGCAAAAACTCGTGCTTTGTATGCACCCGATACCCGTTTTCGGAATGGGTGACGTGCGGCAACGAAATTGCGCGAAATCAATTCAAACATGAGTTTTGGACCTAAATTAGTGGATTGGTCATGTTCGTTGCGAAAAACGAAGAAATGGTTCCGGTGGCAAAAACTCGTGCTTTGTATGCCCCCGATACCCGTTTTCGGAATGGGTGACGTGCGGCAACGAAATTGCGCGAAACCAACCCAAACATGAGTTTTGGACCAAAAGTAGTGGATTGGGCATGTTCGTTGCGAAAAACGAAGAAATGGTTCCGTTGGCAAAAACTCGTGCTTACAATGCACCTGATACCCGTTTTCGGAATGGTTGACGTGCGGCAACGAAATTGCGCGAAACCACCACAAACATGAGTTTTGGACCTAAAGTAGTGGATTGGGCATGTTCGTTGCGAGAAACAAAGAAATGGTTCGTGAGGTTAAAACTCGTGCTTTGTATGCACCCTGATACCCGTTTTGGGAATGGGTGACGTGCGGCAACGAAATTGCGCGAGACCACCCCAAACATGAGTTTTGGACCTAAAGTAGTGGATTGGCCATGTTCGTTACGAGAAACGAAGAAATGGTTGGGGTGGTTAAAACTCGTGCTTTGTATGCACCCTGATACCCATTTTCGGAATGGGTGACGTGCGGCAACGAAATTGCGCGAAAGCACCCCAAACATGAGTTTTGGACCTAAATTAGCGGAATGAGAATGTTCGTTGCGAAAAACGAAGAAATGGTTCCGGTGGCAGAAATTCGTGCTTTATATGCACCCTGATACCCCGTTGTCGGAATTGGTGACGTGCGGTAACGAAATTGCGCGAAACCACCCCAAACATGAGTTTTGGACCTAAAGTAGTGGATTGGGCATGTTCGTTACGAGAAACGAAGAAATGGTTCCGGTGGCAAAAACTCGTGCTTTGTATGCACCCTGATACCCATTTTGGGAATGGGTGACGTGCGGCAACGAAATTGCGGGAAACCCCCCAAACATGAGTTTTGGACCTAAAGTAGTGGATTGGGCATGTTCGTTACGAGAAACGAAGAAATGGTTCGGGTGGTTAAAACTCGTGCTTTGTATGCACCCTGATACCCATTTTCGGAATGGGTGACGTGCGGCAAAGAAATTGCGCGAAAGCACCCCAAACATGAGTTTTGGACCTAAAGTAGCGGAATGAGCATGTTCGTTGCGAAAAACGAAGAAATGGTTCCGGTGGCAGAAACTCGTGCTTGATATGCACCCTGATACCCGTTGTCGGAATGGCTGACGTGTGGCAACGAAATTGCGTGAAAGCACCCCAAGCATGAATTTTGGACCTAAAGTAGTAGATTGGGCATGTGCGTTGTGAAAATCGAAGAAATGGTTCCGGTGGCAAAAACTCGAGTTTTGTATGCACACCGATACCCGTTCTCGGAATTGGTGACGTGCGGTAACGAAATTGCGCGAAACCACCCCAAACATGAGTTTTGGACCTAAAGTAGTGGATTGGGCATGTTCGTTGCGAAAAACGAAGAAATGGTTCCGGTGGCAAAAACTCGTGCTTTGTATGCACACCGATACCCGTTTTCGGAATGGGTGACGTGTGGCAACGAAATTGTGTGAAACCACCCGAACATGAGTTTTGGACCTAAAGTAGTGGATTGGGCATGTTCGTTGCGAAAAACAAAGAAATGGTTCCGGTGTCAAAAACTCGTGCTTTGTATGCACCCCGATACCCATTTCGGAATGGGTGTCGTGCGGCAACGAAATTGCGTGAAAGCACTCCAAACATGAGTTTTGGACCTAAAGTAGTGGATTGGGCATTTTCGTTGCGAAAAACAAACAAATGGTTCAGGTAGTAAAAACTCGTGCTTTGTACGTACCCAGATACCCGTTTTCGGAATGGGTGACGTGCGGCAACGAAATTGCACGAAACCACCCCAAACATGAGTTTTGGACCTAATGTAGTGGATTGGGCATGTTCGTTGCGAAAAACGAAGAAATGGTTCCGGTGGCAAAAACTAAGTTTCTATGCACCCGATACCAGTTTTCGGAATGGGTGACGTGCGACAACGAAATTGCGCGAAACCAACCCAAACAAGAGTTTTGGACCTAAAGTAATTGATTGGTCATGTTCATTGCGAAAAACGAAGAAATGGTTCTGGTGGCAAAAACTCGTGCTTTGTATGCACCCTGATACCCGTTTTCGGAATGGGTGACGTGCGGCAACGAAATTGAGCGAAACCACCCCAAACATGAGTTCTGGACCTAAAGTAGTGGATTGGGCATGTTCATTGCGAAAAACGAAGAAATGGTTCTGGTGGCAAAAACTCGTGCTTTGTATGCACCCTGATACCCATTTTCGGAATGGGTGACATGCGGCAATGAAATTGCGCGAAAGCACCCCAAACAAGAGTTTTGGACCTTAAGTAGTGGAATGATCATGTTCGTTGCGAAAAAACGAAGAAATGGTTCCTGTGGCAACAAAATTGCGTGAAAGCACCCCAAACTTGAGTTTTGGACCTAAAGTAGTGGATTGGGCATGTTCGTTGCGAGAAACGAAGAAACGGTTCCGGTGGTTAAAACTCGTGCTTTGTATGCACCCGGATACCCGTTTTCGGAATGTGTGACGTGCGGCAACGAAATTGCGCGAAACCACCCCAAACATGAGTTTTGGACCTAAAGTAGTGGATTGGGCATGTTCGTTGGGAGAAACAAAGAAATGGTTCCGGTGGTTAAAACTCGTGCTTTGTGTGCACCCTGATACCCAAACATAAGTTTTGGACCTAAAGTAGTGGATTGGGCATGTTCGTGGCGAAAAACGAAGAAATGGTTCTGGTGGGAAAAACTCGTGCTTTGTATGCACCCCGATACCCATTTTCGGAATGGGTGACGTGCGACAACGAAATTGCGCGAAACCAACCCAAACATGAGTTTTGGACCTAAAGTAGTGGTTTGGTCATGTTCAATGCGAAAAACGAAGAAATGGTTTCAGTGGTAAAAACTTGTGCTTTGTATGCACCCCGATACCCGTTTTCGGAATGGGTGACGTGCGACAACGAAATTGCGTGAAAGCACCCAAAACATGAGTGTTGAACCTAAAGTAGTGGATTGGGCATGTTTTTTGCGAAAAACGAAGAAATTATTTCGGTGGCAAAAACTCGTGCTTTGTATGCATCCTGATACCCGTTTTCGGAATGGGTGACGTGCGGCAACGAAATTGCGCGAAACCACCCCAAACATGAGTTTTGGACCTAAAGTGGTGGATTGGGCATGTTCATTGCGTGAAACGAAGAAATGGTTACGTTGGTTAAAACTCATGCTTTGCATGCACCCTGATACCCGTTTTCGGAATGGGTGACGTACGGCAAAGAAATTGCGCGAAAGAAACACAAACATGAGTTTTGGACCTAAAGTAGTGGAATGAGCATGTTCGTTGCGAAAAACGAAGAAATGGTTCTGGTGGCAAAAACGCGTGCCTTGTATGCACCCCGATACCCGTTTTCGGAATGGGTGACGTGCGGCATCGAAATTGCGCGAAACCACTCCAAACACGAGTTTTGGACCTAAAGTAGTGGATTGGGCATGTTCGTTGCGAAAAAATAAGAAATGGCTCGGGTGGCAAAAACTGAGTTTTTTGCACCCGATACCCGTTTTCGGAATGGGTGACGTGCGGCAACGGAATTGCTTAAAACCACCCCAAACACGAGTTTTGGACCTAAAGTAGTGGATTGTGCATGTTCGTTGCGAAAAACGAAGAAATGGTTCCGGTGGCAAAAACTGAGTTTCTATGCACCCGATACTTGTTTTCGGAATGGGTGACGTGCTGCAACGAAATTGCGCAAAAGCACCCCAAACATGAGTTTTGGACCTAAAGTAGTGGATTGGGCATGTTCGTTGCGAAAAACGAAGAAATGATTCCTGTGGCAAAAACTCGTTGTTTGTATGCACCCTGATACCGTTTTCGGAATGGGTGACGTGCGGCAACGAAATTGCGCGAAACCACCCCAAACATGAGTTTTGGACCTAAAGTAGTGGATTGGGCATGTTCGTTGCGAGAAACGAAGAAATGGTTGCGGTGGTTAAAACTCGTGCTTTGTATGCACCCGATACCCGTTTTTGGAATGTGTGACGTGCGACAACGAAATTGCGCGAAACCACCCCAAACATGACTTTTGGAACTAAAGTAGTGGATTGGGCATGTTCGTTGCGAGAAACAAAGAAATGGTTCCGGTGGTTAAAACTCGTGCTTTGTGTGCACCCTGATACCCGTTTTCGGAATGGGTGACGTGCGGCAACGAAATTGTGCGAAACCACCCAAACATGAGTTTTGGACCTAAAGTAGTGGATTGGGCATGTTCGTGGCGAAAAACGACGAAATGGTTATGGTGGGAAAAACTCGTGCTTTATATGCACCCCGATACCCATTTTCGGAATGGGTGACGTGCGGCAACGAAATTGCGCGAAACCAACCTAAAATGAGTTTTGGACCTAAAGTAGTGGATTGGTTATGTTCGTTGCGAAAAACGAAGAAATGGTTTCGGTGGCAAAAACTCGTGCTTTGTATGCACCCCGATACCCGTTTTCGGAATGGGTGACGTGCGACAACGAAATTGCGTGAAAGCACCCCAAACATGAGTTTTGAACCTAAAGTAGTGGATTGGGCATGTTTTTTGCGAAAAACGAAGAAATGGTTTCGGTGGCAAAAACTCGTGCTTTGTATGCACCCTGATACCCGTTTTCGGAATGGGTGACGTGCGGCAACAAAATTACGCGAAACTACCCCAAACATGAGTTTTGGACCTAAAGTAGTGGATTGGGCATGTTCGTTGCGAGAAACGAAGAAATGGTACCGTTGGTTAAAACTCGTGCTTTGCATGCACCCTGATACCCGTTTTCAGGATGGGTGACGTGCGGCAAAGAAATTGCGCGAAAGCACCCCAAACATGAGTTTTGGACCTAAAGTAGTGCAATGAGCATGTTCGTTGCGAAAAACGAAGAAAAGGTTCCGGTGGCAAAAATGCGTGCGTTGTATGCACCCCGATACCCGTTTTCAGAATGGGTGACATGCGGCATCGAAATTGCGCGAAACCACCCCAAACACGGGTTTTGGACCTAAAGTAGTGGATTGAGCATGTTCGTTGCGAAAAAATAAGAAATGGTTTGGGTGACAAAAACTGAGTTTTTTGCACCCGATACCCATTTTCGGAATGGGTGACGTGCGGCAACGGAATTGCATAAAACCACCCCAAACACGAGTTTTGGACCTAAAGTAGTGGATTGTGCATGTTCGTTGCGAAAAACGAAGAAATGGTTCCGGTGGCAAAAACTGAGTTTCTATGCACCCGATACTTGTTTTCAGAATGGGTGACGTGCGGCAACGAAATTGCGCGAAACCACCCCAAACATGAGTTTTGGATCTAAAGTAGTGGATTGGGCATGTTCGTTGTGAAAAACGAAGAAATGGTTCCTGTGGCAAAAATTCGTGCTTTGTATGCACGCTGGTACCGTTTTCGGAATAGGTGACGTGCGGCAACGAAATTGCGCGAAACCACCCAAACATGAGTTTTGGACCTAAAGTAGTGGATTGGGCATGTTCGTTGCGAGAAACAAAGAAATGGTTCCGGTGGTTAAAACTCGTGCTTTGTATGCACCCAGATACCCGTTTTCGGAATGTGTGACGTGCGGCAACGAAATTGCGCGAAACCACCCCAAACATGAGTTTTGGACCTAAAGTAGTGGATTGGGCATGTTCGTTGTGAGAAACAAAGAAATGGTTCCGGTGGTTAAAACTTGTGCTTTGTGTGCACCCTGATACCCGCTTTCGGAATGGGTGACGTGCGGCAATGAAATTGCGCGAAACCACCCAAACATGAGTTTTGGACCTAAAGTAGTGGATTGGGCATGTTCGCGGCGAAAACTGAAGAAATGGTTCCGGTGGGAAAAACTCGTACTTTATATGCACCTCGATACCCATTTTCGGAATGGGTGACGTGCGGCAACGAAATTGCGCGAAACCAACCCAAACATGAGATTTGGACCTAAAGTAGAGGATTGGTCATGTTCGTTGCGAAAAATGAAGAAATGGTTCCGGTGGGAAAAACTCGTGCTTTTTCGGAATAGGTGACGTGCGACAACGAAATTGCGCGAAACCAACCCAAACATGAGTTTTGGACCTAAAGTAGTGGATTGGTCATTTTCGTTGCGAAAAACGAAGAAATGGTTTCGGTGGCAAAAACTCGTGCTTTGTATGCACCTCGATACCCGTTTTCGGAATGGGTGACGTGCGGCAACGAAATTGCGCGAAACCAACCCAAACATGAGTTTTGAACCTAAAGTGGTGAATTGGGCATGTTTGTTGCGAAAAACGACGAAATAGTTTCGGTGGCAAAAACTCGTGCTTTGTATGCACCCTGATACCCGTTTTCGGAATGGGTGACATGCGGCAACGAAATTGCATGAAACCACCCCAAACATGAGTTTTTGACCTAAAGTAGTGGATTGGGCATGTTCGTTGCGAGAAACGAAGAAATGGTTCCGGTGGTTAAAACTCGTGCTTTGTGTGCACCCTGATACCCGTTTTCGGAATGGGTGACGTGCGGCAACGAAATTGCGCGAAACCACCCAAACATGGGTTTTGGACCTAAAGTAGTGGATTGGGCATGTTCGTGGCAAAAAACGAAGAAATGGTTCCGGTGGGAAAAACTCATGCTTTGTATGCACCCCGATACCCGTTTTCGGAATGGGTGACGTGCGGCAACGAAATTGCGTGAAAGCACCCCAAACATGAGTTTTGAACCTAAAATAGTGGATTGGGCATGTTCGTTGCGAAAAACGAAGAAATGGTTCCGGTGGCAAAAACTCGTGCTTTGTATGCACCCCGATACCCATTTTCGGAATGGGTGACGTGCGGCAACGAAATTGCGTGAAAGCACCCCAAACATGAGTTTTGGACCTAAAGTAGTGGATTGGTCATGTTCGTTGCGAAAAATGAAGAAATGGTTTCGGTGGCAAAAACTCGTGCTTTGTATGCACCCCGATACCCGTTTTCGGAATGAGTGACGTGCGGCAACAAAATTGCGTGAAAGCACCCCAAACATGAGTTTTAAACCTAAAGTAGTGGATTGGGCATGTTTGTTGCGAAAAACGAAGAAATGGTTTTGGTGGCAAAAACTCGTGCTTTGTATGCACCTTGATACCCGTTTTCGGAATGGGTGACGTGCGGCAACGAAATTGCGCGAAACCACCCCAAACATGAGTTTTGGACCAAAAGTGGTGGATTGGGCATGTTCATTGCGTGAAACGAAGAAATGGTACCGTTGGTTAAAACTCGTGCTTTGCATGCACCCTGATACCTGTTTTCGGAATGGGTGACGTGCGGCAAAGAAATTGCGCGAAAACACCGCAAACATGAGTTTTGGACCTAAAGTAGAGGAATGAGCATGTTCGTTGTGAAAAACGAAGAAATGGTTCCGGTGGCAAAAACTCGTGCCTTGTATGCACCCAGATACCCGTTTTCGGAACGGGTGACGTGCGGCAATGAAATTGCGCGAAACCACCCAAACATGAGTTTTGGACCTAAAGTAGTGGATTGGGCATGTTCGTGGCGAAAACTGAAGAAATGGTTCCGGTGGGAAAAACTCGTACTTTGTATGCACCTCGATACCCATTTTCGGAATGGGTGACGTGCGGCAAAGAAATTGCGCGAAACAAACCCAAACATGAGATTTGGACCTAAAGTAGAGGATTGGTCATGTTTGTTGCGAAAAATGAAGAAATGGTTCCGGTGGGAAAAACTCGTGCTTTTTCGGAATAGGTGACGTCCGGCAACGAAATTGCGCGAAACCAACCCAAACATGAGTTTTGGACCTAAATGATGAGGACATCAACACCAACACGAGCACATCTACACCAGCAGCACCTTCTCCAGCCCAGGCGCCACCCCTTCCACCTGGGCCAGTGACTCGGGCCCGTGCAAGAGAATTGAACTACATCATGTTGTTAAAGAACGAAGGCCCAGAAGAATAGACGACCAGCCCAATTGCGGCCAATAATGGACGACCTAGGGTTGGCCGCCCCTAGGGGCTGCGCCCCCTCTCTATTTATACAGGAGCTGCGCCTCCTTTATTTTCCGAGTTTTGTTTTAGATCTAGCTTTAGCTACTCTCGAGCACGCGCAAATCTGCGCTGTCTTCGTGTATTCAGAACTCCACCCTCGAGTAATAGATTAGATTGCTCGCATCTTTTTCTTGTTCGTTCTTCGATTGCGCACAGGAAACGATCTTCGTGATCAGGCCGATCTCGCATCAGCAAGGTCGGTAACCACAGGGAGTTGGTTCAGCGATTGCATTGGCGCCTCGGGCTTGCTCGTCGTAGTCGGATCGCAAGGGTCATCTTCCACCAAATCGGAATTATCTCTACTCGCCGAAAGATCGGGCACCTCAGCTACATCAATTGGTATCAGATTTCCAGGTTGATCGGTGAGTTTATCGAGTGTTTTTTTTCCTACAGTCCACAAAACCACATAAAAATTCAGGTTAGACCTTATCCCAGCACCCTTTTGAGCCTCGCACTTTCTTTCAATAATCTGCATTGTTGAATTTGTGTGCTTTCGCGTCATTTGTTGCTGGTTGCATTGTGTTCTTCCACCATTCAAATCCTAGCGCCGCCACCATCTCCCCTTTGATCACGCCACAAACCGAGTCAACATTGTTTCCTTGTTTTTCTCCTTCGGTTACGTCAAAAAAAACAGAAAAAACAAACCGAGTCAACGGCCGTTTCCTTGTTTTTCTCCTTCGGTTACAAAAAAAAAACAGAAAAAAAAAACCGAGTCAACATCGTTTCCTTGTTTTTCTCCTTCGGTTACGTCAAAAAAAAACAGAAAAAAAAACAACGAAGGAGATAGGATACGGTTGTTTCATTCCGGTCGTTTGAAAACATAACTTGAGCTACCTTCCTTAAACCGGGCATAACTTTTCGCTCGGGTGTCCGAAAAATCTGAAATTTTTACAGGAGCTAGTTGACACCATTCTGAGGCCGGCCAAACTTACCTACGGTCTGTTTGGGTTTCGACAAAATTGTCAAAAAAATTCAGGAAGATAAAGAAAAAAATTCATCAAAGTTCTCGCACGCTTTTTAGAGAACTTCCTCATTTTCTGTAGACCACATCTGAACTCTGTTCTAGGTGAAACTTCGTGTAGCTCCTATTTTGTTGCTTCTTGTGCTGAGAAAAATATCAAAAAAATCATACAAAAAAGAAAAACAAAATCACTTGTGATTCCTACTAGTGGCCTCGCTAGTACAATATTTACGGTATTGCCATTCTGCTAGTTCCATCCGTCCTTTGCACTTGTGGCCAGCAATATAGTTTCGTGTTTTGCACTATAATTCAACTTTGCATTATTGTTTGGTCGTGCTAATCCTTGACTTGAGTGCAGCCTACCCAGAACTCCACATATTTCTACGACGAGTAGGTTTCTGTTTCTCCAGGCAATCGCTCATCCAATCTTTCACCGGTTCCACCTGTTGGTTGCAGTTCACCACTGTGGCTTGGTAAGAACGGATAAGAATTTGATAACAGCACTAGTGTAAGCGCCTTGTGAGCAGTACACCCCTGTTTTTGTCATTTTTTTTTGGTGTTTTGGTGTTTGCGCTAACTATGGCAGGAGCACATGACACGGTGGATGCCCAGTTGCTGGAAGTAAAGGGACAAGTTGATGGACTTGCTGATGACATTAGGACGATGCATGAACGGCTTGATTCAACGGTCACTTCGACGACCGAGCGTTTCAACCAGCTTGACCTTGCTCAAACGGCGACTCGCACCACACTCGACACCATCCTGGCACGCCTTGATGCGTTGACCACAAAGATGGAGCAGGACTACGGCGGTGACACTGAGTGGGAAGATGGAGATCGCCGTGGTCGTGCACGCCGTGTGGTTCGTCATCCCCCTAATGACTTATTTTCTAAGATTAAATTTAAAATTCCACCTTTTAATGGCAAATATGATCCTGCTGCATATCTTGATTGGGAGTTAGAGGTTGAACAAAAATTTTCATGCCATGATATTGCTGCACATTCTCAGGTTAAAGCTGCTATTAGTGAATTTACTGATTTTGCTTTAATTTGGTGGCGTGAGTTTAAAATAAAACATCCCACTACTATTCCAACCACTTGGGATCAGTTGAAAGCTGCGATGCGACATCGATTTGTGCCTTCGTATTATGCTCGTGATTTGCTTAATAAAATGCAGCGTTTTCAGCAAGGTTCTCAATCTGTTGAGGACTATTTCCAGGAGTTACAAAAAGGTATGATTCGTTGTGGCATATTAGAGGACAACGACGCTGCTATGGCACGTTTTCATGGTGGTTTAAACCGCGAAATCCAAGATATACTTGATTATAAGGAATATTATGATATGACTACTTTATTTGAATATGCTTGCAAAGCTGAACGTGAAGTGCAGGGACGCCGCTCGATGCCATATTCTAACCCCTTTGCAGGACGAAGCTCGACATCCACCTCAGCACCAGTTCCCCCTGCGCCATCCACGTCCACCACTACTCCACGCGAGAAGACGACCAAACCAGCCAGCACTGCCCCACCCACAGGTCGTACACGAGATATTCAGTGTCATCGCTGTAGAGGATTTGGCCATGTGATTCGGGACTGCCCAAACAAGCGCACTTTGCTCATTCGTGACGATGGTGAGTACTCTTCCGCTAGTGATTCTGAAGAAATTGAACATGCACTACTTGCCACTGACCATGCAGCTAAGGCGGAGGTACATGTCAACCCGGACGACGCTGATAGGTATGAAAGTCTTGTTGTGCAGCGTGTTCTCAGTACACAGGTCGCTTTGCCCGAGAAGAATCAGCGACACACTCTGTTCCATACAAAGGGTGTTGTGCAGGAGCGGTCAATTCGCATCATTATCGACAGCGGCAGTTGCAACAATTTGGCGAGTACCAAGCTGGTCGAAAAGTTATCGTTACCCACTCGTAAGCATCCAAACCCATATCACATTCAATGGCTTAATGATGGTGGTAAAATAAAAATCACACGTTCCGTGCGCGTTCCTTTCTCCATGGGTGCTTATTCTGATTTTGTTGATTGTGATGTTATTCCCATGGAAGCATGCTCTTTGTTACTTGGTCGACCTTGGCAATATGATACTGATAGCTTGCATCATGGTCGTTCGAATCATTATTCTTTCATTTTTAAGGGTCAGAAAATAATTATACATCCAATGACACCTGAACAAATTGTTAAAGATGATCTTGCCCGAGCTGCTATAACTGCTAAACAACTTGATCCATCGCCCTCTGTTCCTTATGAAATCAAGTTGAAGGCTCCTGTTTTACTTGCTACACGTGCTGATTTTGATGATCTACACGGTGCTCATTTGCCATGCTATGCACTTATATGCTCTAGTGTCCTCATTTCACTTGATGATGCACCATCTTTGGCTATTCCCCCTATGGTTGCTAACCTTTTGCAGGAGTACGCTGATGTCTTTCCCAAAGACTTACCACCGGGTCTCCCACCACTTCGTGGCATTGAGCACCAGATCGACCTCATTCCCGGTGCACAGCTTCCGAACCGCGCACCGTACCGTACAAATCCGGATGAGACGAAGGAGATTCAGCGCCAGGTACAGGCGTTGCTTAACAAGGGATACATTCGTGAGTCTCTTAGCCCTTGCTCTGTTCCTGTGTTACTTGTTCCCAAGAAAGATGGGTCATGGCGTATGTGTGTAGACTGTCGTGCTATTAATAACATCACTATTCGTTATCGATATCCTATACCACGCCTTGATGATATGCTAGATGAGCTTAGTGGTGCCATTATTTTCACTAAGATTGATTTGCGTAGTGGTTACCACCAGATTAGAATGAAACTGGGTGATGAATGGAAAACGGCTTTTAAAACGAAATTTGGTTTATATGAATGGTTGGTTATGCCGTTTGGATTGACTAATGCTCCCAGCACTTTTATGCGAGTGATGAATGAAGTTCTAAGGCCCTTCATAGGATTGTTTGTGGTTGTTTATTTTGATGATATTCTTATTTACAGCAAATCTAAGAAAGAGCATTTGGAACATTTAAGTGCTGTTTTTGATGCATTGCGTGCTGCCCAGTTATTTGCTAACATGGAAAAATGCATCTTTTGTACACGACGTGTCTCGTTTCTTGGTTATGTTGTTACTCCACAGGGCATTGAGGTGGATAGCAGCAAGATTGCTGCCATTCGGGAGTGGCCTACACTGACGACGGTCACACAAATTCGGAGCTTTCTTGGACTTGCCGGTTTCTACCGCAGATTTGTTCGTGATTTTAGCTCCATTGCAGCGCCTCTACATGAGCTTACAAAGAAAGATGTTCCATTTGCTTGGAGTGATTCCCAGGAGGAAGCGTTCAACACTTTGAAAGATAAGTTAACCCAAGCTCCCCTATTGCAATTGCCTGATTTTAATAAAGTGTTTGAGCTTGAATGCGATGCTAGCGGTATTGGGCTAGGTGCTGTTTTGTTACAAGAAGGAAAACCAGTTGCTTATTTTAGTGAAAAATTAAGCGGTGCTAGTCTGAAATATTCTACTTATGATAAGGAGCTTTACGCTTTAGTGCGCACTTTGCATACATGGCAGCACTATCTTTGGCATCGTGAGTTTATAATCCATTCTGATCATGAGGCTTTAAAACATATTCGTACCCAAACAAATCTGAACCGTCGTCATGCTAAATGGGTAGAATTCATTGAGTCCTTTCCTTACATTATTAAACACAAGAACGGGAAGGACAATGTTATTGCTGATGCTTTGTCTCGTCGCTATACCATGCTGCCACAGTTAGATTTTAAAATCTTTGGTTTGCACACTGTGAAAGATCAATATGTTGATGATGCTGATTTTAAAGATGCTTTCGGCCATTGTATTAATGGGAAACCATGGGGCAAATTTCACATACAGGATGGGTTCCTGTTTCGCGCTAACAAGCTGTGTGTTCCAGCTAGCTCGGTTCGTCTTTTGTTGTTACAGGAAGCACATGGAGGCGGTCTCATGGGGCACTTTGGCGTCTACAAGACACATGGTGTTGGCTGCCCACTTCTTTTGGCCTCGGATGCGCGCTGATGTTGAGCGCCTTGTTGCACGCTGCACTACTTGTCAGAAAGCTAAGTCACGGTTGAACAACCATGGTTTGTATATGCCTTTGCCTGTTCCTACTTCCCCTTGGATTGATATTTCGATGGATTTTGTTTTGGGATTGCCTAGAACTAAGAAGGGGAGGGATAGCATTTTTGTGGTTGTTGATCGATTCTCCAAAATGGCTCATTTCATACCTTGTCATAAGACTGATGATGCTAGCAATGTTGCTGAATTGTTTTTTAGAGAGATTATTCGTTTGCACGGTATTCCCAATACAATAGTCTCGGATCGTGATGCTAAGTTTCTGAGTCATTTTTGGAGATCTCTGTGGAATAAATTGGGAACTAAATTGCTGTTTAGCACCACTTGTCACCCTCAGACTGATGGTCAAACTGAGGTAGTTAATCGAACTTTGTCTACCATGCTTAGGGCTGTTTTAGACAAAAATTTGAAACGTTGGGAGGATTGCTTGCCTCATGTTGAGTTTGCTTATAATCATGCAACCCATTCTTCTACAAAGATGTGCCCTTTTCAAATTGTTTATGGTTACATTCCTAGGGCGCCTATTGCTTTGTTTTCGCTTGATGCTGCGGACGCCCCACACATAGATGCTCTTGCACATGTTGAACAAATGATTAATCTCCATGAACAAACTCAACAAAACATTGCTGCTGCTAATGCTAAATATCAGATTACTGGTAGTAAGGGTCGGAAACTAGTTACTTTTGAACCTGGTGATATGGTTTGGTTGCATTTGAGAAAGGATCGTTTTCCTACTTTGCGTCGTTCTAAATTGATGCCTCGTGCTGCTGGTCCTTTTAAGATACTAACCAAGATTAATGATAATGCTTATACCCTTGACCTGCCTGCGGAGTTTGGTGTTTCCACTAGTTTTAATGTTGCAGATTTGAAACCATATGCGGGAGAAGACGAGGAGTTGCCGTCGAGGACGACTTCAGTTCAAGAAGGGGAGGATGATGAGGACATCAACACCAACACGAGCACATCTACACCAGCAGCACCTTCTCCAGCCCAGGCGCCACCCCTTCCACCTGGGCCAGTGACTCGGGCCCGTGCAAGAGAATTGAACTACATCATGTTGTTAAAGAACGAAGGCCCAGAAGAATAGACGACCAGCCCAATTGCGGCCAATAATGGACGACCTAGGGTTGGCCGCCCCTAGGGGCTGCGCCCCCTCTCTATTTATACAGGAGCTGCGCCTCCTTTATTTTCCGAGTTTTGTTTTAGATCTAGCTTTAGCTACTCTCGAGCACGCGCAAATCTGCGCTGTCTTCGTGTATTCAGAACTCCACCCTCGAGTAATAGATTAGATTGCTCGCATCTTTTTCTTGTTCGTTCTTCGATTGCGCACAGGAAACGATCTTCGTGATCAGGCCGATCTCGCATCAGCAAGGTCGGTAACCACAGGGAGTTGGTTCAGCGATTGCATTGGCGCCTCGGGCTTGCTCGTCGTAGTCGGATCGCAAGGGTCATCTTCCACCAAATCGGAATTATCTCTACTCGCCGAAAGATCGGGCACCTCAGCTACATCACTAAAGTAGTGGATTGGTCATTTTCGTTGCGAAAAACGAAGAAATGGTTTCGGTGGCAAAAACTTGTGCTTTGTATGCACCCCGATACCCGTTTTCGGAATGGGTGACGTGCGGCAACGAAATTGCGTGAAAGCACCCCAAACATGAGTTTTGAACCTAAAGTGGTGGATTGGGCATGTTTGTTGCGAAAAACGAAAAAATAGTTTCGGTGGCAAAAACTCGTGCTTTGTATGCACCCTGATACCCGTTTTCGGAATGGGTGACATGCGGCAACGAAATTGCGTGAAACCACCCCAAACATGAGTTTTGGACCTAAAGTAGTGGATTGGGCATGTTCGTTGCGAGAAACGAAGAAATGGTTCCGGTGGTTAAAACTCGTGCTTTGTGTGCACCCTGATACCCGTTTTCGGAATGGGTGATGTGCGGCAACGAAATTGCGCGAAACCACCCAAACATGAGTTTTGGACCTAAAGTAGTGGATTGGGCATGTTCGTGGCAAAAAACGAAGAAATGTTTCCGGTGGGAAAAACTCATGCTTTGTATGCACCCCGATACCCGTTTTCGGAATGGGTGACGTGCGGCAACGAAATTGTGTGAAAGCACCCCAAACATGAGTTTTGAACCTAAAATAGTGGATTGAGTATGTTCGTTGTGAAAAACGAAGAAATGGTTCCGGTGGCAAAAACTCGTGCTTTGTATGCACCCCGATACCCATTTTCGGAATGGCTGACGTGCGGCAATGAAATTGCGTGAAAGCACCCCAAACATGAGTTTTGGACCTAAAGTAGTGGATTGGTCATGTTCGTTGCGAAAAACGAAGAAATGGTTTCGTTGGCAAAAACTCGTGCTTTGTATGCACCCTGATACCCGTTTTCGGAATGAGTGACTTGCGGCAACGAAATTGCGTGAAAGCACCCCAAACATGAGTTTTAAACCTAAAGTAGTGGATTGGGCATGTTTGTTGCGAAAAACGAAGAAATGGTTTTGGTGGCAAAAACTCGTGCTTTGTATGCACCTTGATACCCGTTTTCGGAATGGATGACGTGCGGCAACGAAATTGCGCGAAACCACCCCAAACATGAGTTTTGGACCAAAAGTGGTGGATTGGGCATGTTCATTGCGTGAAACGAAGAAATGGTACCGTTGGTTAAAACTCGTGCTTTGCATGCACCCTGATACCTGTTTTCGGAATGGGTGACGTGCGGCAAAGAAATTGCGCGAAAACACCGCAAACATGAGTTTTGGACCTAAAGTAGTGGAATGAGCATGTTCGTTGCGAAAAACGAAGAAATGGTTCCGGTGGCAAAAACTCGTGCCTTGTATGCACCCAGATACCCGTTTTCGGAACGGGTGACGTGCGGCAATGAAATTGCGCGAAACCACCCAAACATGAGTTTTGGACCTAAAGTAGTGGATTGGGCATGTTCGTGGCGAAAACTGAAGAAATGGTTCCTGTGGGAAAAACTCGTACTTTGTATGCACCTCGATACCCATTTTCGGAATGGGTGACGTGCGGCAACGAAATTGCGCGAAACAAACCCAAACATGAGATTTGGACCTAAAGTAGAGGATTGGTCATGTTCGTTGTGAAAAATGAAGAAATGGTTCCGGTGGGAAAAACTCGTGCTTTTTCGGAATAGGTGACGTGCGCCAACGAAATTGCGCGAAACCAACCCAAACATGAGTTTTGGACCTAAAGTAGTGGATTGGTCATTTTCGTTGCGAAAAACGAAGAAATGGTTTCGGTGGCAAAAACTCGTGCTTTGTATGCACCCCGATACCCGTTTTCGGAATGGGTGACGTGCGGCAACGAAATTGCGTGAAAGCACCCCAAACATGAGTTTTGAACCTAAAGTGGTGGATTGGGCATGTTTGTTGCGAAAAACGAAGAAATAGTTTCGGTGGCAAAAACTCGTGCTTTGTATGCACCCTGATACCCGTTTTCGGAATGGGTGACATGCGGCAACGAAATTGCGTGAAACCACCCCAAACATGAGTTTTGGACCTAAAGTAGTGGATTGGGCATGTTCGTTGCGAGAAACGAAGAAATGGTTCCGGTGGTTAAAACTCGTGCTTTGTGTGCACCCTGATACCCGTTTTCGGAATGGGTGACGTGCGGCAACGAAATTGCGCGAAACCACCCAAACATGAGTTTTGGACCTAAAGTAGTGGATTGGGCATGTTCGTGGCAAAAAACGAAGAAATGGTTCCGGTGGGAAAACTCATGCTTTGTATGCACCCCGATACCCGTTTTCGGAATGGGTGACGTGCGGCAACGAAATTGCGTGAAAGCACCCCAAACATGAGTTTTGAACCTAAAATAGTGGATTGGGCATGTTCGTTGCAAAAAACGAAGAAATGGTTCCGGTGGCAAAAACTCGTGCTTTGTATGCACCCCGATACCCATTTTCGGAATGGGTGACGTGCGGCAACGAAATTGCGTGAAAGCACCCCAAACATGAGTTTTGGACCTAAAGTAGTGGATTGGTCATGTTCGTTGCGAAAAACGAAGAAATGGTTTCGGTGGCAAAAACTCGTGCTTTGTATGCACCCCGATACCCGTTTTCGGAATGAGTGACGTGCGGCAACGAAATTGCGTGAAAGCACCCCAAACATGAGTTTTAAACCTAAAGTAGTGGATTGGGCATGTTTGTTGCGAAAAACGAAGAAATGGTTTCGGTGGCAAAAACTCGTGCTTTGTATGCACCTTGATACCCGTTTTCGGAATGGGTGACGTGCGGCAACGAAATTGCGCGAAACCACCCCAAACATGAGTTTTGGACCTAAAGTGGTGGATTGGGCATGTTCATTGCGTGAAACGAAGAAATGGTACCGTTGGTTAAAACTCGTGCTTTGCATGCACCCTGATACTGTTTCCGGAATGGGTGACGTGCGGCAAAGAAATTGCGCGAAAACACCGCAAACATGAGTTTTGGACCTAAAGTAGTGGAATGAGCATGTTCGTTGCGAAAAACGAAGAAATGGTTCCGGTGGCAAAAACTCGTGCCTTGTATGCACCCAGATACCCGTTTTCGGAACGGGTGACGTGCGGCAATGAAATTGCGCGAAACCACCCAAACATGAGTTTTGGACCTAAAGTAGTGGATTGGGCATGTTCGTGGCGAAAACTGAAGAAATGGTTCCGGTGGGAAAAACTCGTACTTTGTATGCACCTCGATACCCATTTTCGGAATGGGTGACGTGCGGCAACGAAATTGCGCGAAACCAACCCAAACATGAGATTTGGACCTAAAGTAGAGGATTGGTCATGTTCGTTGCGAAAAATGAAGAAATGGTTCCGGTGGGAAAAAGTCGTGCTTTTTCGGAATAGGTGACGTGCGGCAACGAAATTGCGCGAAACCAACCCAAACATGAGTTTTGGACCTAAAGTAGTGGATTGGTCATTTTCGTTGCGAAAAACGAAGAAATGGTTTTGGTGGCAAAAACTCGTGCTTTGTATGCACCCTGATACCCGTTTTCGGAATGGGTGACGTGCGGCAACGAAATTGCGTGAAAGCACCCCAAACATGAGTTTTGAACCTAAAGTGGTGGATTGGGCATGTTTGTTGCGAAAAACGAAGAAATAGTTTCGGTGGCAAAAACTCGTGCTTTGTATGCACCCTGATACCCGTTTTCGGAATGGGTGACATGCGGCAACGAAATTGCGTGAAACCACCCCAAACATGAGTTTTGGACCTAAAGTAGTGGATTGGGCATGTTCGTTGCGAGAAACGAAGAAATGGTTCCGGTGGTTAAAACTCGTGCTTTGTGTGCACCCTGATACCCGTTTTCGGAATGGGTGACGTGCGGCAACGAAATTGCGCGAAACCACCCAAACATGAGTTTTGGACCTAAAGTAGTGGATTGGGCATGTTCGTGGCAAAAAACGAAGAAATGGTTCCGGTGGGAAAAACTCATGCTTTGTATGCACCCCGATACCCGTTTTCGGAATGGGTGACGTGCGGCAACGAAATTGTGTGAAAGCACCCCAAACATGAGTTTTGAACCTAAAATAGTGGATTGAGCATGTTCGTTGTGAAAAACGAAGAAATGGTTCCGGTGGCAAAAACTCGTGCTTTGTATGCACCCCGATACCCATTTTCGGAATGGCTGACGTGCGGCAACGAAATTGCGTGAAAGCACCCCAAACATGAGTTTTGGACCTAAAGTAGTGGATTGGTCATGTTCGTTGCGAAAAACGAAGAAATGGTTTCGGTGGCAAAAACTCGTGCTTTGTATGCACCCTGATACCCGTTTTCGGAATGAGTGACGTGCGGCAACGAAATTGCGTGAAAGCACCCCAAACATGAGTTTTAAACCTAAAGTAGTGGATTGGGCATGTTTGTTGCGAAAAACGAAGAAATGGTTTTGGTGGCAAAAACTCGTGCTTTGTATGCACCTTGATACCCGTTTTCGGAATGGATGACGTGCGGCAACGAAATTGCGCGAAACCACCCCAAACATGAGTTTTGGACCAAAAGTGGTGGATTGGGCATGTTCATTGCGTGAAACGAAGAAATGGTACCGTTGGTTAAAACTCGTGCTTTGCATGCACCCTGATACCTGTTTTCGGAATGGGTGACGTGCGGCAAAGAAATTGCGCGAAAACACCGCAAACATGAGTTTTGGACCTAAAGTAGTGGAATGAGCATGTTCGTTGCGAAAAACGAAGAAATGGTTCCGGTGGCAAAAACTGAGCCTTGTATGCACCCAGATACCCGTTTTCGGAACGGGTGACGTGCGGCAATGAAATTGCGCGAAACCACCCAAACATGAGTTTTGGACCTAAAGTAGTGGATTGGGCATGTTCGTGGCGAAAACTGAAGAAATGGTTCCTGTGGGAAAAACTCGTACTTTGTATGCACCTCGATACCCATTTTCGGAATGGGTGACGTGCGGCAACGAAATTGCGCGAAACAAACCCAAACATGAGATTTGGACCTAAAGTAGAGGATTGGTCATGTTCGTTGTGAAAAATGAAGAAATGGTTCCGGTGGGAAAAACTCGTGGTTTTTCGGAATAGGTGACGTGCGGCAACGAAATTGCGTGAAACCAACCCAAACATGAGTTTTGGACCTAAAGTAGTGGATTGGTCATTTTCGTTGCGAAAAACGAAGAAATGGTTTCGGTGGCAAAAACTCGTGCTTTGTATGCACCCCGATACCCGTTTTCGGAATGGGAGACGTGCGGCAACGAAATTGCGTGAAAGCACCCCAAACATGAGTTTTGAACCTAAAGTGGTGGATTGGGCATGTTTGTTGCGAAAAACGAAGAAATAGTTTCGGTGGCAAAAACTCGTGCTTTGTATGCACCCTGATACCCATTTTTGGAATGGGTGACATGCGGCAACGAAATTGCGTGAAACCACCCCAAACATGAGTTTTGGACCTAAAGTAGTGGATTGGGCAGGTTCGTTGCGAGAAACGAAGAAATGGTTCCGGTGGTTAAAACTCGTGCTTTGTGTGCACCCTGATACCCGTTTTCGGAATGGGTGACGTGCGGCAACGAAATTGCGCGAAACCACCCAAACATGAGTTTTGGACCTAAAGTAGTGGATTGGGCATGTTCGTGGCAAAAAACGAAGAAATGGTTCCGGTGGGAAAAACTCATGCTTTGTATGCACCCCGATACCCATTTTCGGAATGGGTGACGTGCGGCAACGAAATTGCGTGAAAGCACCCCAAACATGCGTTTTGAACCTAAAATAGTGGATTGGGCATGTTCGTTGCGAAAAACGAAGAAATGGTTCCGGTGGCAAAAACTCGTGCTTTGTATGCACCCCGATACCCATTTTCGGAATGGGTGACGTGCGGCAACGAAATTGCGTGAAAGCACCCCAAACATGAGTTTTGGACCTAAAGTAGTGGATTGGTCATGTTCGTTGCGAAAAACGAAGAAATCGTTTCGGTGGCAAAAACTCGTGCTTTGTATGCACCCCGATACCCGTTTTCGGAATTAGTGACGTGCGGCAACGAAATTGCGTGAAAGCACCCCAAACATGAGTTTTAAACCTAAAGTAGTGGATTGGGCATGTTTGTTGCGAAAAACGAAGAAATGGTTTCGGTGGCAAAAACTCGTGCTTTGTATGCACCTTGATACCCGTTTTCGGAATGGGTGACGTGCGGCAACGAAATTGCGCGAAACCACACCAAACATGAGTTTTGGACCTAAAGTGGTGGATTGGGCATGTTCGTTGCGAAAAACGAAGAAATGGTTCCGGTGGCAAAAACTCGTGCTTTGTATGCACCCCGATACCCATTTTCGGAATGGGTGACGTGCGGCAACGAAAATGCGTGAAAGCACCCCAAACATGAGTTTTGGACCTAAAGTAGTGGATTGGTCATGTTCGTTGCGAAAAACGAAGAAATGGTTTCGGTGGCAAAAACTCATGCTTTGTATGCACCACGATACCCGTTTTCGAAATGAGTGACGTGCGGCAACGAAATTGCGTGAAAGCACCCCAAACATAAGTTTTAAACCTAAAGTAGTGGATTGGGCATGTTTGTTGCGAAAAACCAAGAAATGGTTTCGGTGGCAAAAACTCGTGCTTTGTATGCACCTTGATACCCGTTTTCGGAATGGGTGACGTGCGGCAACGAAATTGCGCGAAACCACCCCAAACATGAGTTTTGGACCTAAAGTGGTGGATTGGGCATGTTCATTGTGTGAAACGAAGAAATGGTACCGTTGGTTAAAACTCGTGCTTTGCATGCACCCTGATACCTGTTTTCGGAATGGGTGACGTGCGGCAAAGAAATTGCGCGAAAACACCGCAAACATGAGTTTTGGACCTAAAGTAGTGGAATGAGCATGTTCATTGTGAAAAACGAAGAAATGGTTCCGGTGGCAAAAACTGAGCCTTTTTATGCACCCAGATACCCGTTTTCGGAACGGGTGACGTGCGGCAATGAAATTGCGCGAAACCACCCAAACATGAGTTTTGGACCTAAAGTAGTGGATTGGGCATGTTCGTGGCGAAAACTGAAGAAATGGTTCCGGTGGGAAAAACTCGTACTTTGTATGCACCTCGATACCCATTTTCGGAATGGGTGACGTGCGGCAACGAAATTGCGCGAAACCAACCCAAACATGAGATTTGGACCTAAAGTAGAGGATTGGTCATGTTCGTTGCGAAAAATGAAGAAATGGTTCCGGTGGGAAAAACTCGTGCTTTTTCGGAATAGGTGACGTGCGGCAACGAAATTGCGCGAAACCAACCCAAACATGAGTTTTGGACCTAAAGTAGTGGATTGGTCATTTTCGTTGCGAAAAACGAAGAAATGGTTTCGGTGGCAAAAACTCGTGCTTTGTATGCACCCCGATACCCGTTTTCGGAATGGGTGACGTGCGGCAACGAAATTGCGTGAAAGCACCCCAAACATGAGTTTTGAACCTAAAGTGGTGGATTGGGCATGTTTGTTGCGAAAAACGAAGAAATAGTTTTGGTGGCAAAAACTCGTGCTTTGTATGCACCCTGATACCCATTTTTGGAATGGGTGACATGCGGCAACGAAATTGCGTGAAACCACCCCAAACATGAGTTTTGGACCTAAAGTAGTGGATTGGGCAGGTTCGTTGCGAGAAACGAAGAAATGGTTCCGGTGGTTAAAACTCGTGCTTTGTGTGCACCCTGATACCCGTTTTCGGAATGGGTGACGTGCGGCTTCGAAATTGCGCGAAACCACCCAAACATGAGTTTTGGACCTAAAGTAGTGGATTGGGCATGTTCGTGGCAAAAAACGAAGAAATGGTTCCGGTGGGAAAAACTCGTGCTTTGTATGCACCCCGATACCCATTTTCGGAATGGGTGACGTGCGGCAACGAAATTGCGTGAAAGCACCCCAAACATGCGTTTTGAACCTAAAATAGTGGATTGGGCATGTTCGTTGCGAAAAACGAAGAAATGGTTCCGGTGGCAAAAACTCGTGCTTTGTATGCACCCCGATACCCATTTTCGGAATGGGTGACGTGCGGCAACGAAATTGCGTGAAAGCACCCCAAACATGAGTTTTGGACCTAAAGTAGTGGATTGTTCATGTTCGTTGTGAAAAACGAAGAAATGGTTTCGGTGGCAAAAACTCGTGCTTTGTATGCACACCGATACCCGTTTTCGGAATGAGTGACGTGCGGCAACGAAATTGCGTGAAAGCACCCCAAACATGAGTTTTAAACCTAAAGTAGTGGATTGGGTGATGAGGACATCAACACCAACACGAGCACATCTACACCAGCAGCACCTTCTCCAGCCCAGGCGCCACCCCTTCCACCTGGGCCAGTGACTCGGGCCCGTGCAAGAGAATTGAACTACATCATGTTGTTAAAGAACGAAGGCCCAGAAGAATAGACGACCAGCCCAATTGCGGCCCATAATGGACGACCTAGGGTTGGCCGCCCCTAGGGGCTGCGCCCCCTCTCTATTTATACAGGAGCTGCGCCTCCTTTATTTTCCGAGTTTTGTTTTAGATCTAGCTTTAGCTACTCTCGAGCACGCGCAAATCTGCGCTGTCTTCGTGTATTCAGAACTCCACCCTCGAGTAATAGATTAGATTGCTCGCATCTTTTTCTTGTTCGTTCTTCGATTGCGCACAGGAAACGATCTTCGTGATCAGGCCGATCTCGCATCAGCAAGGTCGGTAACCACAGGGAGTTGGTTCAGCGATTGCATTGGCGCCTCGGGCTTGCTCGTCGTAGTCGGATCGCAAGGGTCAACTTCCGCCAAATCGGAATTATCTCTACTCGCCGAAAGATCGGGCACCTCAGCTACATCAATTGGTATCAGATTTCCAGGTTGATCGGTGAGTTTATCGAGTGTTTTTTTTCCTACAGTCCACAAAACCACATAAAAATTCAGGTTAGACCTTATCCCGGCACCCTTTTTAGCCTCGCACTTTCTTTCAATAATCTGCATTGTTGAATTTGTGTGCTTTCGCGTCATTTGTTGCTGGTTGCATTGTGTTCTTCCACCATTCAAATCCTAGCGCCGCCACCATCTCCCCTTTGATCACGCCACAAACCGAGGCAACATTGTTTCCTTGTTTTTCTCCTTCGGTTACGTCAAAAAAAAAAACAGAAAAAACAAACCGAGTCAACGGCCGTTTCCTTGTTTTTCTCCTTCGGTTACGAAAAAAAAACAGAAAAAAAACCGAGTCAACATCGTTTCCTTGTTTTTCTCCTTCGGTTACGTAAAAAAAAACAGAAACAAAAAAAAAACAACGAGGGAGATAGGATACGGTTGTTTCATCCCGGTCGTTTGAAAACATAACTTGAGCTACCTTCCTTAAACCGGGCATAACTTTTCGCTCGGGTGTCCGAAAAATCTGAAATTTTTACAGGAGCTAGTTGACACCATTCATAGGATACGGTCTGTTTGGGTTTCGACAAAATTGTCAAAAAAATTCAGGAAGATAAAGAAAAAAATTCATCAAAGTTCTCGCACGCTTTTCAGAGAACTTCCTCATTTTCTGTAGACCACATCTGAACTCTGTTCTAGGTGAAACTTCGTGTAACTCCTATTTTGTTGCTTTTTGTGCTGAGAAAAATATCAAAAAATTCATACAAAAAAGAAAAACAAAATCACTTGTGATTCCTACTAGTGGCCTCGCTAGTACAATATTTACGGTACTGCCATTCTGCTAGTTCCATCCGTCCTTTGCACTTGTGGCCAGCAATATAGTTTCGTGTTTTGCACTATAATTCAACTTTGCATTATTGTTTGGTCGTGCTAATCCTTGACTTGAGTGCAGCCTACCCAGAACTCCACATATTTCTACGACGAGTAGGTTTCTGTTTCTCCAGGCAATCGCTCATCCAATCTTTCACCGGTTCCACCTGTTGGTTGCAGTTCACCACTGTGGCTTGGTAAGAACGGATAAGAATTTGATAACAGCACTAGTGTAAGCGCCTTGTGAGCAGTACACCCATGTTTTTGTCGTTTTTTTTGGTGTTTTGGTGTTTGCGCTAACTATGGCAGGAGCACATGACACGGTGGATGCCCAGTTGCTGGAAGTAAAGGGACAAGTTGATGGACTTGCTGATGACATTAGGACGATGCATGAACGGCTTGATTCAACGGTCACTTCGACGACCGAGCGTTTCAACCAGCTTGACCTTGCTCAAACGGCGACTCGCACCACACTCGACACCATCCTGGCACGCCTTGATGCGTTGACCACAAAGATGGAGCAGGACTACGGCGGTGACACTGAGTGGGAAGATGGAGATCGCCGTGGTCGTGCACGCCGTGTGGTTCGTCATCCCCCTAATGACTTATTTTCTAAGATTAAATTTAAAATTCCACCTTTTAATGGCAAATATGATCCTGCTGCATATCTTGATTGGGAGTTAGAGGTTGAACAAAAATTTTCATGCCATGATATTGCTGCACATTCTCAGGTTAATTCTGCTATTAGTGAATTTACTGATTTTGCTTTAATTTGGTGGCGTGAGTTTAAAATAAAACATCCCACTACTATTCCAACCACTTGGGATCAGTTGAAAGCTGCGATGCGACATCGATTTGTGCCTTCGTATTATGCTCGTGATTTGCTTAATAAAATGCAGCGTTTTCAGCAAGGTTCTCAATCTGTTGAGGACTATTTCCAGGAGTTACAAAAAGGTATGATTCGTTGTGGCATATTAGAGGACAACGACGCTGCTATGGCACGTTTTCGTGGTGGTTTATGTTGGAGCGAAGGCAGAAACGCCACCCCTTCGCCCGAAGTCTCCACCGCTTAGCCCCTGCCCTGATAGACAAAGCAGGCAGGGACACCCTTCGCTTCATCGGCACCAGAGACAACACGGAGACCCTTCGCTCGATTCGGCACCAGACGAAGGCCTGCGGCGACGCCTCCCCGCGGCGCGGCCTCGTTCAGCTCCGAGGCCCACATGAGATCTGGCCCATTGTAACGGGCCCTGCGTGGCCGCGTTTGTGTTACGGGCCTAATTTGTAAAGGCGTACTTGTAATTACAGCTTGTAACCCCGCTTTATGGGAATATTCTGGGGATAAACTAGGTACCTGAGGGCACATGCGTCCTTAACGCAAGGCGCCGTCCACTCGGATACCTATAAATACCCCCGCACAGTGCCCGTGAGAGGCGAGATTAACAGAGCTTTTGCCATCACGCGCGAGTGCCCTGTTACCATCACCATTCACTCGTGTTGGATACCCTTGCTGTCAAGAGCAAGTTCCAACATTTGGCGCCCACCGTTCGTGCTACGAGACAACCACCCGCGATGGCACCCAAGAGAGCTAACCCGAAGGCTGACGAGGCTGCGAAGGCAGCACTGCTCGCCGCAAGAAAGGGCAAGGCCCTCGCCCTCACCCAATCCACCCACCAAGAGGCCACTGAAGACGACACCCTCCGCACCTGCGACCCTGAGGGACAACCCTCAGGCTTCGCACCTCCCTCAGGCTTCGCACCTCCCTCAGGCTTCGCACCACCGGAGGGCGCGGACCTCGCCGAGGACGGTGAGGTCCTCGGCATCTCAGCAGAAGAACAGCTACAGCTGCGCGCTCTGCGCCTCAAGAACCGCAACCTCCAGAGGCAGAAGGAGATACTGGAGGCCAAGCGCCAGCGTGTGTCCGCACTCGCCAAAGTGCGGCAGATGATACGCGACGAAGAGCACAAGGCCCAGGAACTCGAGCGGGAGATCGCGCTGATGCAGCGCGAAGGCCACCTCGGCCCGCAGCACGAGTCATCCCTCCAGCAGCGCGCACAAAACGAAGACACGCGCGAAGGCCACCCCGGCCTGCAGCATGAGCCACCCCTGCAACACCGCGCGCAACCGGAGGACCCGCGTTTCCCCTAGCGCGACTTCACTTTCCCGCACGCCGCGCCATTCCAAGGGGTCAATTATCTCGATGAGCGAAGTCCCCTGGCGCCTCACCTGCAGGTGACGCCGTGGCCAGCTAACTTCCGGGCTGGGACCTACCCCAAGTACAACGGCAGCACCGACCCGGCTCAATACATAATGAGTTACCAGGTCGCCGTCGCATCGTCCGGGGGGGACGACGCCACAATGGCGAAGTCCTTCATCATCGCCCTCGAGGGCCCCGCGCTCACCTGGTTCACCAGGTTGCCTCCGCTGTCCATCGATTCCTGGAGAAGTCTCCGGGACAAGTTCCTCCTCAACTTCCAAGGGTACCGCCCGGACACCGACGCCCTGGCCGAGCTCTCGCTCTGCAAGCAGCTAGAGAGGGAGACCCTGAGGGAATATTACCGCAAATTCCTGACACTCAAGTCACAGCTACCCTCAGTCGATGACCAGATTGCCATCCACTATGCTATCAATGGTCTTCGCGCTGGCGTCCTTTACAGCCACTGCATCAGAGATCCGCCGAAGAACCTCCAAGAGTTGTACCAGCTGTTTGAAAAGTATGCCAGATCCGAGGAGCTCCACCAGCGCAAGATTGAGTCCCAGCGGAAGCCAAAAGACGCTCCACAGTCCAGCCGCACGTGGACAAGAACTCCGCAACCAGACTCCGGTCGAGATGGCCGCGGTCAGCCGCAAGTGCACAACATTGCCAACCAGCAGCCGGCCGCTGA
This sequence comes from Zea luxurians, assembly GCA_029449295.1. Classification (NCBI taxonomy): domain Eukaryota; kingdom Viridiplantae; phylum Streptophyta; class Magnoliopsida; order Poales; family Poaceae; genus Zea; species Zea luxurians. The sequence goes on along the minus strand of JAOPSE010000005.1, from coordinate 174,616 downwards.
CCCCCTTCGCCGCCAGGAATATCCCCCCAGGGCCGCGGAAGTGGAGCTCGCGGCAGGGGCCGAGGGCGTGCGCAGCCACCCCCTCCACCGCGCCGGTTTTACTGCCTTTTCCATGGCGAAGACTGCGCCCACCAAACCAAAGACTGCCCCAAGGTGAAGGCCACCAGAGACAGAATGGTGAGGACGCAGCCAGCCGACAACCCCAGAATTGTCGCGCATAATTACCAGCCACCCCCTCCACCATATATCCACGCTCCCGCCCCGCATCCACCGCACCACGCTTACCAACATCATCAGGAAGTACAAATCGTACATCCTCCGCCTCCACCACCACACCAGCAACAACAAAACATCCCCCATGCCCCAAAGCAGGAAGACTTCGCCGATCAACCTTATCGCGGAATCATTCATATGATAACTGGGGGGTCCAGCACCGACTTCGACACCAAGCGGTAGAAGCGGGACCACTACCGCAGCATAAACCATGTCGCCGTCACGGGCCCAGTTGTGCAGACAAAGTGGTCCCACGTACCGCTCACCTTCGACGCACGGGACGTCGACTTGCGCAGCGCCCCCCACTGCGATGCCATGGTTATCAATTGCAGCGTGGCAGGCTGGGACCTACACAAGGTCCTCGTTGACAACGGCAGCCAGGCAGACATCATCTTCCTCCACGCCTTCGATCGCATGGGCATCAGCCATAGCCTGCTTAAGCCTTCGGACAACCCGTTGTATGGCTTCGGCGGCAAGGGCACCTTCCCCGTCGGTAAAATAGAATTGCCCCTCTCCTTCGGTGTAGCACCCAATGCCCGAAGTGAGCAAGTGACTTTTGACATCGTGGATATGGTATATCCATACAACGCCATCATGGGCCGGGGCTCCATCAATAAGTTTGAAGCTGCCATCCACGGACTGTATTTGTGCATGAAGATACCAGGCCCGCTAGGCGTAATTACAGTCTTCGGTAACCAGCAGACAGCGCGCAACATAGAGCGTGACTTCGTGCCTGGTCAGAGGAACGTGCACTGTCTCACGACACAGTGCGAGGTCCCTGCGCCCGCCAGCCCAACTGACAAGCAGCACGACAAGGCTCAGTTGCAGAGTCAGGATGGGACCAAGACTGTCCCCCTCGATCAGGCCACGCCCAAGCAGACAGTCACCATCAGCGAAGACCTTACTTCGCATGAAGAAGAGAAGCTCCTCTGCTGCCTGGCCAAGAATAAAGATGTCTTCGCCTGGTCCGCCCTCGACCTGGTCGGAGTCAGCCGATCTATAATCGAGCACAGTTTGGGAATTGACCCCTCGGTGCGACCAAGAAAGCAAAGGCTCCGCAAAATGTCCGACGAAAAGACAGAGGCCGCCAAGGCGGAGGTGCAACGCCTCCTAGAGGCTAAATTCATTGAGCCAGTGGCTTACCCCACATGGCTCTCCAATGTTGTAATGGTGCAGAAAAAAAGCGGGAAATGGCGGATGTGCATAGACTTCACCAGTCTCAATAAGGCCTGCCCAAAAGACAATTTCCCGTTGCCACGGATCGACAAAATAGTCGATAGCGCGGCCGGATGCGAGGTCATGTCTCTCCTTGACTGCTTCTCCGGCTATCACCAGATATACATGAAGGAGGAAGACAAGGCCAGCACCAGCTTTATAACACCCTTCGGCACTTATTGCTTCGTCAGAATGCCGAAGGGTCTCAAGAATGTCGGGTCCACCTTCTCCAGACTCACCAAAACAGTACTCGAAGGGCAGGTCGGCAGAAATATATTTACATATGTGGACGACATCGTCGTCGCCAGCAAAAATAAGGAGGACCATCTCGCCGACCTGGCCGAGACATTCGCAAACATGCGAGATGCACGACTCCGCCTAAACCCGGAAAAGTGCGTTTTCTGTGTTCGCCAGGGCAAGATATTGGGCTACCTGGTGTCACACCGCGGCATCGAGGCCAACCCAACCAAGATCCAGGCCATCATCGACATGTCGCCTCCGCAGTCCACCAGGGACGTCCAGCGTCTGACAGGCAGATTGGCCGCTCTCAACAGATTCATCTCCAGGTCGGCCGAGTGAAGTCTTCCTTTCCTCAAAACTCTCCGCGGCACAAAAGACTTCGCCTGGGGGCCGGAGCAAGCAGCGGCCTTCGCCTCATTAAAACAGTACTTAACGGAGCTGGCCACCCTCACGAGCCCCGACTCCTCGCTCCCCTTATTGCTCTATGTCGCGGCTTCGCCGCACGCGGTCAGCGCGGCACTAGTGCAGGAGCAGACAGTCGAAGGCGCTGTCAGACAGTGCCCTGTTTATTACGTCTCCGAGGTCCTGACACCGTCCAAATGCAACATGACAGAGCTGGAGAAGATCGCCTACGCAGTTGTTATGTCCTCGCGCAAGCTGCGCCATTATTTTGAAGCATTCAAGGTCCGCGTCACCTCAGACAGGGGGCTCGGCGAACTGTTTAGAAACCCGGAGGCATCGGTGAGGATCGCCAAGTGGGCGGCCGAACTCTCCGGCTACCACATCAGCTTCGAGCCCAGGACAGCCATCAAATCGCAAGTCCTGGCAGACTTCGTCGTCGACTGGACCGGGCCAGTAACACAGCCGGACCCGACCACAGAGAAGGTCTGGACGATCCATTGCGACGGCGCATGGTGCCATGCGGGGGCAGGCGTCGCTGCAATCATAACCTCACCAGTCGGGGTCAAGCACAGATATGCAGCACGACTCAGCTTCAATCTGGAATCCGACAGATGCACAAATAATATAGCAGAGTACGAAGCAGTCATCCTCGGCCTCCGCAAGCTAAGGGCCCTCGGAGTCACCACTTGCATCATCAAAACAGACTCCAAGGTAGTTGCCGGCCAGGTCGAAAAAGACTATGCAGCCAAGGACCCCGCACTCATGCAATACCTCGCGGCCATCCGAAGTCTCGAGAGGCAGTTCAAGGGGTTCACCGTGCAGCATGTGGACCGGGCCAAGAACGAGGAGGCCGACGCATTGGCCAAGGCCGCGGCCAGGGGCAAAACTCTGCCCTCCGACGTGTTCTTCCACATCATCGGCACACCAGCAGTCCGGAGCCCTGAAGGGCTCCAAATAACCAATGACAGCGAGGGTCACCGTACAGTCAACCTCATCATGACCGAAGACTGGCGAGCACCCATAACCCTGTTCCTGCAGGGGTATTATCACCCAGCCGACATCAGTGAGGCCAAGCGCCTCAGACATCGAAGCCGAGACTTCGCTCTGATTGAAGGCCAACTCTACAAAAAAGGGGTCAGTCAACCAATGCTTAAGTGCGTCACCGAGGCCGAAGGCATGCAGATTCTACGTGAAGTCCACAGTGGGACGTGCGGCTCGCACGCGGGGCCGAGGGTCCTAGCTGCTAAGGTGATCCGCCAGGGTTTTTACTGGCCCGCAATGATTTGCGCCGCGAATCGGGTCACTCGGTCCTGCGAAGCCTGCCAGAAGTTCTCTCCTCGGTCAGGCGGCCCTTCGCAGTATACAAAGCTGATCGCCCACACATGGCCTCTCCAGCGCTGGGGTCTCGACATTGTTGGACCCCTGCCCACCGCTCAGGGGAACCTTAAGTTCGCCTTCGTCGCGGTCGAGTACTTCACCAAATGGATCGAGGCACGGGCTGTCTCCACAATAACATCAAAGACTGCCCAAAAATTCTTCTGGCAGAACATCGTTTGCCGCTTCGGAGTACCCTCCGAATTAACAGTCGACAACGGCAAGCAGTTTGATAACCAAGGCTTCAAGGATTTTTGTTTCTCCATTGGCACCAAGCTTGCCTTCACCTCAGTCTATCATCCGCAGTCCAACGGGGTCGTGGAGCGCGCCAATGGGAAAATCTTCACAGCTATCAAAAAAATGCTCCTCGATGAAAAAAAGGGCAGATGGAGCGATTTTTTACCTGAGGCAGTCTGGGGACTAAACACGACTGAGTGCAGGGCGACCGGGTTCACTCCCTTCCGTCTTTTATACGGATCGGAGGCCATGACCCCGCAAGAAATAAAGCACGGGTCCCCGCGAACAGTCCCGTCAGCTGTCCCAGATGTGGACGAGCCAACTTCAAAGGATCTCATCGACGGAGACCGTGTCTTCGCCCTACAGGCCCTGAACAAGTATCAAGCCCAGACCAAAGCATGGCGCGACCATTCAGTCACCCCGAGGGAGTTCTGCGAGGGGGACCTCGTACTCATTCGGACAGCTCGGACGGAGTCCAAGGGCAAGCTGGAGCCCAGGTGGGAGGGCCCTTTCATCGTCAAGACAAAAGCTTCCCCCAGCGCTTACAGGCTCACAACGCCAACCGGCGAGGACCTGGAGCACTCCTGGAACATTGACAACCTCCGCAAATTTTTTGTTTGATTCCTCAGGGCTGTCTTCGCCCTTGTAATTCGCAAAAACAATCTTGCACCGGCCCGCACTCTTTTCCTCCCGAGGGGTGAGGTTTTTAACGAGGCGGAGCCATGTAATATATGCGTAAAAAATCCCCCGCAAAAAGACATGCGTCGAAAAAGACCGCGATGACGGTCTTCGACATTCGACCACCACGAGGTCACCGCGAGGCTAAGCGCTAGCTACCCTCGCGTGCGACAAATCTGCGCAGAAGTCGCCTAAGGGTGCAGCCGGATTAGCACAACAAGTGCGGGAAAAATCTAAGTCTATCGCGAAGACTATCCGCGCAGAAGTCGCCTAAGGGTGCAGCCGGATTAGCACAACAAGTGCGGAAAAAATCTAAGTCTATCGCGAAGACTATCCGCGCAGAAGTCGCCTAAGGGTGCAGCCGGATTAGCACAACAAGTGCGAAAAAAATCTAAGTCTATCGCGAAGACCATCCGCGCAGAAGTCGCCTAAGGGTGCAGCCGGATTAGCACAACAAGTGCGAAAAAAATCTAAGTCTATCGCGAAGACCATCCGCGCAGAAGTCGCCCAAGGGTGCAGCCGGATTAGCACAACAAGTGCGGAAAAAAAAAATCTAAGTCTATCGCGAAGACTATCCGCGCAGAAGTCGCCTAAGGGTGCAGCCGGATTAGCACAACAAGTGCGGGAAAAATCTAAGTCTATCGCGAAGACTATCCGCGCAGAAGTCGCCTAAGGGTGCAGCCGGATTAGCACAACAAGTGCGAAAAAAATCTAAGTCTATCGCGAAGACCATCCGCGCAGAAGTCGCCCAAGGGTGCAGCCGGATTAGCACAACAATTGCGGAAAAAGATCTAAGTCTATCGCGAAGACTATCCGCGCAGAAGTCGCCTAAGGGTGCAGCCGGTTTAGCACAACAAGTGCGAAAAAACCGAAGACTATCCGTGCAGAAGACACTCAAGGGTACACCTGGACTAGCACAACAACGGCTGAAACGACAACATCAAACCATCCACACCAAGACCAACTATAATCAAGCCAACACAGCGCAGCCAAACAAATCAGTGAGTACAAAACGCCTTCGCACACACACATGCACGCGAGGGCACACAATTCCACCATACAAGCCTCGACATACACAAGCGAGGGCACCACACTCTACATCGGCTCAACCTTAGGAATAATTCTCATCTCCCTATAATTAAATAACATTATCCTGAGCTCCTCACCCGCAAAAAGCCTTCGCAGTTCCCCTTCACCTACACCCTCGGCGGTCGGCAGGGACAACAGTTCCTGCCGACCAGCCCCACTCACACGAAGCAGAGCCCGCTCCTCCGCGCTAACCCTACGTTTTGCAACCGCCCTTCGTCGACGGCGCCCGGTGCTAGGGCCTGGCACGTCCGACGCGTCCGCGGCGTGTGGCGAAGCCTCCGCCGCAGCCACGTCCAAGGCCGCAAAATAATCCAAATTCTCCTCCGACGACTCCTCAGTCCACTCAACCGAGCTCCCGGAGTCGGCAAAATCAAAAAACTCAGATGCAGACCCACTATATTCATTACCACCTTCCGCGGTCGAAGCCGCCAAAAACTCAGTAGCAGCGGTTGCGTGCGCAGGCCCAAAATCTTGAACCTGCGCAGCAACCAAAATTCAGTACAACATCCAAAATTCCCCAACCCTAAACAACCACTACGCCACCTGCGAGGGCCCTGACGCTGCGGGGGCCTCCGCCGTTGGCTCCGCCGCCACTTCCGCCATTGTTTCCACCGCCTCCGCCGCCGGATCTTCGACGGTCGGCGCAGCTGCTGCGAGGGCATCGGGAGCACCTTCGGCCACCTTCATGGGCAGGTCTTCAACTGTCGCAGCAGATGCGGGGGCGCCTGGTGCGTCTTCCGCGGTCTCCAGGGTCGGCTCCGGGTCTGGCAGGACGCTGTTCAGTGCTCCGAAGTCGTCCACCCGCTCGCCTCGCTCCGCCTAAAACAAAACATACAAAAAGTCAGCAAACACACGCACAGACCACATCCAGCAAACACCGAACAAACGACAACGTTACCTGAGCCCTCGCAGCCTCGGCCCGCTCCCTGACCACATCACCACCATACAGACCCCACATCCGGTCATAGAGGGCACCGGCGGACTCCTTCACCACGGGGTCTTCGACCTTATAGATGTCTCGCCCAAAATCTTCATCTGCCTGGTCGAAGGCCTCATAGTGCCGGCACCCTTCGCGAGAGAGTGCGTTCATCGCCCCCTCGCAGGTGACCAGGGAGGCGAACGACATTAATCCCCCCAGGACAGTGGGGAGCTCCTGCAGCTCCTCTTGCACCCATTCCAAACAGCGAAGCCCGGCCTCTCGCTCCGGCACCACGAAGTCACCGGTCCGCGCACCCAGCTCGCGATATGTGGCCATAAGCTGTGTGCGCGTCCGTTCGGCCTCCGTTCGCACCGCGGCTTCGGCCCCCTTCGCGCGGCTCTCCAGAGCGGTGAGCCGCCCCCGCAGGTCTTCGGCGAGATCCTTGGCAAGATTGGCTTCCGCCCGTGCCAGCTTAGCCTCCGCCTGCGCGGCCTGCTCCTTGGCGATGGCCTCGTTGGCCTCCCTCCTCTCCCCCGCCAGCTGGCGCCGGAGGTCGGCCTTTTCCTCCTCCAGGGCGGCCACCTTGTCTGCCAGTTTACGACACTTGCTGTCGGAGGCCGACTTCTCACGGACAGCGTCAGCATGTTGCGTCCGAAGTCTCTCGACTTCGGCAGACAAAGCTGCCGTAAGTGCCCCCGACGCAGTACGGCTGGTGAAGTCAGCCACCTGCAGAGCACACGTAAGGCCATGGCCGTAAAAAAAAAACTCGGCGGACCTGACTCAGCGCCTCCGTCGCCTGACTCAGTGCCTCCGTCACTCCTTTCAGCCGGCGGGTCGCCGCGCCAGCCTCGTCCCTGACCAACGCGAGGGCCGACACCTCGCCTCCGGCGCCAAGGGTCCCGCCCCTCGCCTTCGACGACAGCGCAGCCGTCGCGATTGCCCCGGCAGGCACAGCTATAGCAAGCCGGCCCTCGTCCGACCCTGCAACGCATCAACGATCAAAAAAAAAGAGGCGGCCGGGTGTCTTACCCCCAAGATAATCGTCCACACTAATGTCGGTGCCGAAGTCGGCAACGCGTTTGCCCGGCGGCGGCGACGTTTGGGCCGCCTTCGAAGCCTCCGCCAATCCGCTGGCCGGCGGCACCACCTTCGTCAGTTTGGAGACTCCGGCGCCCGCCGTTTTCTCCGGCGCCTTGCTGGGCGCAGAGGCGCCCGCCTTCGCCGCCAGCGGCGGCTTGCCTCCGCCGGAGGCCGCAGCCTTCGCCGTTCCCCGCTGCCTTTTCGGCCGGGCTTCGTGAATCCTGACAGTCGCTTGGCGTTTTTTGCGCCGCCCCTTGGCGATCCTTGTCCATCACTGCCCACACAACAGCACCGATATTTCGCCCGTAAGGAAACACTCTCCACTGACGAACCATACGAGATGTAAAACAGTCTTCCTCAGCCGCGCAGGGGACAGGAACTTTTCTAGGCCAGCAGCCCCCGGTAACCCTCAGCATCCGAGCCGAAGACTCCCGGAGCTCGGGCGAAGACATCCTCTCCCCCGGGGCCGCACACGTCCTCATTAACTCTCTAGCAAAACTATCAGACACCCCAATTCCTCCCATCGCAGTACCTAATTTTCTCTTTTTTGAGGAGGGGGCGGCCGCCAGCGCAGGGTCGCCTCCAGTCTCCACCGCCGGCTTCTTCCCACGGCGGTCCGCTTCGTCTTGACCAGGGTAGCCGTCGTACGGCAATTGATTTAATTCGAAGACCCTGTTCAAACGTACATTTGACCCGCGAATATCAAAGCTGCGCTGGCCTTCCGTCCTCGCCACATACCGCCCCACGAGCCGCACCGCCAAGTCCTCCGCATCACGCACAAAGGCGGCCGGGTCACGGTTTCGCAGATTCAGTGCAAAGGCAGGACTTCGCACCACCCTTCCTCCGTGAAAAGGCATCTGGCGAGGGCACACTTCGCCCAGCGCCCAGCCGTGCGCCAAGGGCCAGACCCCGTACGCCACGAACTCTTCAACTAAATCACGACCACTGCTCTGGCCGGCGGCGCACCGAAGGGCCCCTTCGTCTGCATCCTCTTCTGCCACTTCAAAAGGCGGATACGCAGAGTAGTAGTGAGAGCACATCTCAGACACGGGAAGTCCTTCATGGCCTTCGACAGTAGCCTCAGCAACGTAAAACCAAAATTCATTCCAATTGCCCCACTTGTTGCGGGCGCACGGAACCAACTCCACTACTGGCATTGTGGTCTTGCCGGTCTTCGGCGTGAATGTGCACGACCCGAACTGGGCAACTCCATTCTCAACCATCCTCTTCTGCCAATGCAAGCAATAATTCTTCGCAAAAACTTCAACCGACGGCTGTCCGCCGTACGAAGTCGTCGCCCAGACATACTTCGCCAGCGCCACCACGGCGTTCGGTGTCAGCTAATGTATTTGAACGTTGAATCTACGCAGGACTTCGCCAACAAACCGGTGCGCAGGCAGGCGGAGACCGGCGACGAAGAACGCCTCGAAAACAACCAACTCACCCTCCGGCTCGGGGACTTCCTCCGTCCCCGGAGCACGAGCGACTCCGCCGCCAAAGTAGCCCAAACGCTGCATATCTTCAACGCGGGCCGATGTCATCCGTGACACACCAAAATCAACAGAGTCGCCGGCGCGCAGCTCCTCCACCATCACGCTACTCAACGTCTCCTCAGACGAGGCGGCGGCCGGCGGCGTGGCGTCGGCGGAAGAAGAAGAGGATGGCATTGCTATGTACCGTCGGCGGCGGCGGGCGGTCTGCTTCACTCGAGCCAGAACTCCGACGAGCAAGGGGAGCAGCAGAAGAAGAGGAGCAGAAAGACGGCGGGCGGCTAGGGTTTTCACGGAGCGCGGAAGGCAAAGTGCAAACAGCGCCGACCCCCACCCCCTTTTATAGGCAGGGCGCGGCTCCTCGGGAAACCCGCAATCCCACAGGGCGCGACGCTTCGGAAAACCCGCAGTCCAACAGTACGATGTCCATCAACGGTCACATCAAAAACCCCCGCGGAACCACTTCGAGCGAGGGCAACGTCCCCGCCATCTAGCAACGTCTTCGGCACCAGGTGACTTTGTCGAACTGGTCCCTCGGAGGGCAAATGTTGGAGCGAAGGCAGAAACGCCACCCTTCGCCCGAAGTCTCCACCGCTTAGCCCCTGCCCTGACAGACAAAGCAGGCAGGGACACCCTTCGCTTCATCGGCACCAGAGACAACACGGAGACCCTTCGCTCGATTCGGCACCAGACGAAGGCCTGCGGCGACGCCTCCCCGCGGCGCGGCCTCGTTCAGCTCCGAGGCCCACATGAGATCTGGCCCATTGTAACGGGCCCTGCGTGGCCGCGTTTGTGTTACGGGCCTAATTTGTAAAGGCGTACTTGTAATTACAGCTTGTAACCCCGCTTTATGGGAATATTCTGGGGATAAACTAGGTACCTGAGGGCACATGCGTCCTTAACGCAAGGCGCCGTCCACTCGGATACCTATAAATACCCCCGCACAGTGCCCGTGAGAGGCGAGATTAACAGAGCTTTTGCCATCACGCGCGAGTGCCCTGTTACCATCACCATTCACTCGTGTTGGATACCCTTGCTGTCAAGAGCAAGTTCCAACAGTTTAAACCGCGAAATCCAAGATATACTTGATTATAAGGAATATTATGATATGACTACTTTATTTGAATATGCTTGCAAAGCTGAACGTGAAGTGCAGGGACGCCGCTCGAAGCCATATTCTAACCCCTTTGCAGGACGAAGCTCGACATCCACCTCAGCACCAGTTCCCCCAGCGCCATCCACGTCCACCACTACTCCACGCGAGAAGACGACCAAACCAGCCAGCACTGCCCCACCCACAGGTCGTACACGAGATCTTCAGTGTCATCGCTATAGAGGATTTGGCCATGTGATTCGGGACTGCCCAAACAAGCGCACTTTGCTCATTCGTGACGATGGTGAGTACTCTTCCGCTAGTGATTCTGAAGAAATTGAACATGCACTACTTGCCACTGACCATGCAGCTAAGGCGGAGGTACATGTCAACCCAGACGACGCTGATAGGTATGAAAGTCTTGTTGTGCAGCGTGTTCTCAGTACACAGGTCGCTTTGCCCGAGAAGAATCAGCGACACACTCTGTTCCATACAAAGGGTGTTGTGCAGGAGCGGTCAATTCGCATCATTATCGACAGCGGCAGTTGCAACAATTTGGCGAGTACCAAGCTGGTCGAAAAGTTATCGTTACCCACTCGTAAGCATCCAAACCCATATCACATTCAATGGCTTAATGATGGTGGTAAAATAAAAATCACACGTTCCGTGCGCGTTCCTTTCTCCATGGGTGCTTATTCTGATTTTGTTGATTGTGATGTTATTCCCATGGAAGCATGCTCTTTGTTACTTGGTCGACCTTGGCAATATGATACTGATAGCTTGCATCATGGTCGTTCGAATCATTATTCTTTCATTTTTAAGGGTCAGAAAATAATTATACATCCAATGACACCTGAACAAATTGTTAAAGATGATCTTGCCCGAGCTGCTATAACTGCTAAACAACTTGATCCATCGCCCTCTGTTCCTTCTGAAATCAAGTTGAAGGCTCCTGTTTTACTTGCTACACGTGCTGATTTTGATGATCTACACGGTGCTCATTTGCCATGCTATGCATATGCTCTAGTGTCCTCATTTCACTTGATGATGCACCATCTTTGGCTATTCCCCCTATGGTTGCTAACCTTTTGCAGGAGTACGCTGATGTCTTTCCCAAAGACTTACCATCGGGTCTCCCACCACTTCGTGGCATTGAGCACCAGATCGACCTCATTCCCGGCGCACAGCTTCCGAACCGCGCACCGTACCGTACAAATCCGGATGAGACGAAGGAGATTCAGCGCCAGGTACAGGCGTTGCTTGACAAGGGATACATTCGTGAGTCTCTTAGCCCTTGCTCTGTTCCTGTGTTACTTGTTCCCAAGAAAGATGGGTCATGGCGTATGTGTGTAGACTGTCGTGCTATTAATAACATCACTATTCGTTATCGATATCCTATACCACGCCTTGATGATATGCTAGATGAGCTTAGTGGTGCCATTATTTTCACTAAGATTGATTTGCGTAGTGGTTACCACCAGATTAGAATGAAACTGGGTGATGAATGGAAAACGGCTTTTAAAACGAAATTTGGTTTATATGAATGGTTGGTTATGCCGTTTGGATTGACTAATGCTCCCAGCACTTTTATGCGAGTGATGAATGAAGTTCTAAGGCCCTTCATAGGATTGTTTGTGGTTGTTTATTTTGATGATATTCTTATTTACAGCAAATCTAAGAAAGTGCATTTGGAACATTTAAGTGCTGTTTTTGATGCATTGCGTGCTGCCCAGTTATTTGCTAACATGGAAAAATGCATCTTTTGTACACGACGTGTCTCGTTTCTTGGTTATGTTGTTACTCCACAGGGCATTGAGGTGGATAGCAGCAAGATTGCTGCCATTCGGGAGTGGCCTACACCGACGACGGTCACACAAATTCGGAGCTTTCTTGGACTTGCCGGTTTCTACCGCAGATTTGTTCGTGATTTTAGCTCCATTGCAGCGCCTCTACATGAGCTTACAAAGAAAGATGTTCCATTTGCTTGGAGTGATTCCCAGGAGGAAGCGTTCAACACTTTGAAAGATAAGTTAACCCAAGCTCCCCTATTGCAATTGCCTGATTTTAATAAAGTGTTTGAGCTTGAATGCGATGCTAGCGGTATTGGGCTAGGTGCTGTTTTGTTACAAGAAGGAAAACCAGTTGCTTATTTTAGTGAAAAATTAAGCGGTGCTAGTCTGAAATATTCTACTTATGATAAGGAGCTTTACGCTTTAGTGCGCACTTTGCATACATGGCAGCACTATCTTTGGCATCGTGAGTTTATAATCCATTCTGATCATGAGACTTTAAAACATATTCGTACCCAAACAAATCTGAACCGTCATCATGCTAAATGGGTAGAATTCATTGAGTCCTTTCCTTACATTATTAAACACAAGAACGGGAAGGACAATGTTATTGCTGATGCTTTGTCTCGTCGCTATACCATGCTGTCACAGTTAGATTTTAAAATCTTTGGTTTGCACACTATGAAAGATCAATATGTTGATGATGCTGATTTTAAAGATGCTTTCGGCCATTGTATTAATGGGAAACCATGGGGCAAATTTCACATACAGGATGGGTTCCTGTTTCGCGCTAACAAGCTGTGTGTTCCAGCTAGCTCGGTTCGTCTTTTGTTGTTACAGGAAGCGCATGGAGGCGGTCTCATGGGGCACTTTGGCGTCTACAAGACACATGAGGTGTTGGCTGCCCACTTCTTTTGGCCTCGGATGCGCGCTGATGTTGAGCGCCTTGTTGCACGCTGCACTACTTGTCAGAAAGCTAAGTCACGGTTGAACAACCATGGTTTGTATATGCCTTTGCCTGTTCCTACTTCCCCTTGGATTGATATTTCGATGGATTTTGTTTTGGGATTGCCTAGAACTAAGAAGGGGAGGTATAGCATTTTTGTGGTTGTTGATCGATTCTCCAAAATGGCTCATTTCATACCTTGTCATAAGACTGATGATGCTAGCAATGTTGCTGAATTGTTTTTTAGAGAGATTATTCGTTTGCACGGTATTCCCAATACAATAGTCTCGGATCGTGATGCTAAGTTTCTGAGTCATTTTTGGAGATCTCTGTGGAATAAATTGGGAACTAAATTGCTGTTTAGCACCACTTGTCACCCTCAGACTGATGGTCAAACTGAGGTAGTTAATCGAACTTTGTCTACCATGCTTAGGGCTGTTTTAGACAAAAATTTGAAACGTTGGGAGGATTGCTTGCCTCATGTTGAGTTTGCTTATAATCATGCAACCCATTCTTCTACAAAGATGTGCCCTTTTCAAATTGTTTATGGTTACATTCCTAGGGCGCCTATTGCTTTGTTTTCGCTTGATGCTGCGGACGCCCCACACGTAGATGCTCTTGCACATGTTGAACAAATGATTAATCTCCATGAACAAACTCAACAAAACATTGCTGCTGCTAATGCTAAATATCAGATTACTGGTAGTAAGGGCCGGAAACTAGTTACTTTTGAACCTGGTGATATGGTTTGGTTGCATTTGAGAAAGGATCGTTTTCCTACTTTGCGTCGTTCTAAATTGATGCCTCGTGCTGCTGGTCCTTTTAAGATACTAACCAAGATTAATGATAATGCTTATACCCTTGACCTGCCTGCGGAGTTTGGTGTTTCCACTAGTTTTAATGTTGCAGATTTGAAACCATATGCGGGAGAAGACGAGGAGTTGCCGTCGAGGACGACTTCAGTTCAAGAAGGGGAGGATGATGAGGACATCAACACCAACACGAGCACATCTACACCAGCAGCACCTTCTCCAGCCCAGGCGCCACCCCTTCCACCTGGGCCAGTGACTCGGGCCCGTGCAAGAGAATTGAACTACATCATGTTGTTAAAGAACGAAGGCCCAGAAGAATAGACGACCAGCCCAATTGCGGCCCATAATGGACGACCTAGGGTTGGCCGCCCCTAGGGGCTGCGCCCCCTCTCTATTTATACAGGAGCTGCGCCTCCTTTATTTTCCGAGTTTTGTTTTAGATCTAGCTTTAGCTACTCTCGAGCACGCGCAAATCTGCGCTGTCTTCGTGTATTCAGAACTCCACCCTCGAGTAATAGATTAGATTGCTCGCATCTTTTTCTTGTTCGTTCTTTGATTGCGCACAGGAAACGATCTTCATGATCAGGCCGATCTCGCATCAGCAAGGTCGGTAACCACAGGGAGTTGGTTCAGCGATTGCATTGGCGCCTCGGGCTTGCTCGTCGTAGTCGGATCGCAAGGGTCAACTTCCGCCAAATCGGAATTATCTCTACTCGCCGAAAGATCGGGCACCTCAGCTACATCATTGGGCATGTTTGTTGCGAAAAACGAAGAAATGGTTTCGGTGGCAAAAACTCGTGCTTTGTATGCACCTTGATACCCGTTTTCGGAATGGGTGACGTGCGGCAACGAAATTGCGCGAAACCACCCCAAACATGAGTTTTGGACCTAAAGTGGTGGATTGGGCATGTTCATTGCGTGAAACAAAGAAATGGTACCGTTGGTTAAAACTCGTGCTTTACATGCACCCTGATACCTGTTTTCGGAATGGGTGACGTGCGGCAAAGAAATTGCGCGAAAACACCCCAAACATGAGTTTTGGACCTAAAGTAGTGGAATGAGCATGTTCGTTGCGAAAAATGAAGAAATGGTTCCGGTGGCAAAAACTCGTGCCTTGTATGCACCCAGATACCCGTTTTCGGAATGGGTGACGTGCGGCATCGAAATTGCGCGAAAACACCCAAACATGAGTTTTGGACCTAAAGTAGTGGAATGAGCATGTTCGTTGCGAAAAACGAAGAAATGGTTCCTGTGGCAAAAACTCGTGCTTTGTATGCACCCTGATACCGTTTTCGGAATGGGTGACGTGCTACAACGAAATTGCGCGAAACCACCCAAACATGAGTTTTGGACCTAAAGTTGTCGATTGGGCTTGTTCGTTGCGAGAAACAAAGAAATGGTTCCGGTGGTTAAAACTCGTGCTTTGTATGCACCCGGATACCCGTTTTCAGAATGTGTGACGTGCGGCAACAAAATTGCGTGAAACCACCCCAAACATGAGTTTTGGACCTAAAGTAGTGGATTGGGCATGTTCGTTGCGAGAAACAAAGAAATGGTTCCTGTGGTTAAAACTCGTGCTTTGGGTGCACCCTGATACCCGTTTTCGGAATGGGTGACGTGCGGCAACGAAATTGCGCGAAACCACCCAAACATGAGTTTTGGACCTAAAGTAGTGGATTGGGCATGTTCGTGGCGAAAAACGAAGAAATGGTTCTGGTGGGAAAAACTCGTGCTTTGTATGCACCCCGATACCCATTTTCGGAATGGGTGACGTGCGGCAACGAAATTGCGCGTAACGAACCCAAACATGAGTTTTGGACCTAAAGTAGTGGATTGGTCATGTTCGTTGCGAAAAACAAAGAAATGGTTTCGGTGGCAAAAACTCGTGCTTTGTATGCACCTCGATACCCGTTTTCGGAATGGGTGACGTGCGACAACGAAATTGCGTGAAAGCACCCAAACATGAGTTTTGAACCTAAAGTAGTGGATTGGGCATGTTCGTTGCGAGAAACAAAGAAATGGTTCCGGTGGTTAAACTCGTGCTTTGTGTGCACCCTGATACCCGTTTTCGGAATGGATGACGTGCGGCAACGAAATTGCGCGAAACCACCCAAACATGAGTTTTGGACCTAAAGTAGTGGATTGGGCATGTTCGTGGGGACAAACGAAAAAATGGTTCCGGTGGGAAAAACTCGTGCTTTGTATGCACCTCGATACCCATTTTCGGAATGGGTGACGTGCGGCAACGAAATTGCGTGAAAGCACCCCAAACATGAGTTTTGGACCTAAAGTAGTGGATTGGTCATGTTCGTTGCGAAAAACGAAGAAATGGTTTCGGTGGCAAAAACTCGTGCTTTGTATGCACCCCGATACCCGTTTTCGGAATGGGTGACGTGCGGCAACGAAATTGCGTGAAAGCACCCCAAACATGAGTTTTGAACCTAAAGTGGTGGATTGGGCATGTTTGTTGCGAAAAACGAAGAAATAGTTTTGGTGGCAAAAACTCGTGCTTTGTATGCACCCTGATACCCATTTTCGGAATGGGTGACATGCGGCAACGAAATTGCGTGAAACCACCCCAAACATGAGTTTTGGACCTAAAGTAGTGGATTGGGCATGTTCGTTGCGAGAAACGAAGAAATGGTTCTGGTGGTTAAAACTCGTGCTTTGTGTGCACCCTGATACCCGTTTTCGGAATGGGTGACGTGCGGCTTCGAAATTGCGCGAAACCACCCAAACATGAGTTTTGGACCTAAAGTAGTGGATTGGGCATGTTCGTGGCAAAAAACGAAGAAATGGTTCCGGTGGGAAAAACTCGTGCTTTGTATGCACCCCGATACCCGTTTTCGGAATGGGTGACGTGCGGCAACGAAATTGTGTGAAAGCACCCCAAACATGAGTTTTGGACCTAAAGTAGTGGATTGGTCATGTTCGTTGTGAAAAACGAAGAAATGGTTTCGGTGGCAAAAACTCGTGCTTTGTATGCACACCGATACCCGTTTTCGGAATGAGTGACGTGCGGCAACGAAATTGCGTGAAAGCACCCCAAACATGAGTTTTAAACCTAAAGTAGTGGATTGGGCATGTTTATTGCGAAAAAACGAAGAAATGGTTTCGGTGGCAAAAACTCGTGCTTTGTATGCACCTTGATACCCGTTTTCGGAATGGGTGACGTGCGGCAACGAAATTGCGCGAAACCACCCCAAACATGAGTTTTGGACCTAAAGTGGTGGATTGGGCATGTTCATTGCGTGAAACAAAGAAATGGTACCGCTGGTTAAAACTCGTGCTTTGCATGCACCCTGATACCTGTTTTCGGAATGGGTGACGTGCGGCAAAGAAATTGCGCGAAAACACCCCAAACATGAGTTTTGGACCTAAAGTAGTGGAATGAGCATGTTCGTTGCGAAAAACGAAGAAATGGTACCGGTGGCAAAAACTCGTGCCTTGTATGCACCCAGATACCCGTTTTCGGAATGGGTGACGTGCGGCATCGAAATTGCGCGAAACCACCCCAAACATGAGTTTTGGACCTAAAGTAGTGGATTGGGCATGTTCGTTGCGAAAAAATAAGAAATGGTTCGGGTGGCAAAAACTCAAAAACTGAGTTTTTTGCACCCGATACCCGTTTTCGGAATGGGTGAGGTGCGGCAATGGAATTGCATAAAACCACCCCAAACATGAGTTTTGGACCTAAAGTAGTGGATTGTGCATGTTCGTTGCGAAAAACGAAGAAATGGTTCCGGTGGCAAAAACTGAGTTTCTATGCACCCGATACTTGTTTTCGGAATGGGTGACGTGCGGCAACGAAATTGCGCGAAACCACCCCAAACATGAGTTTTGGACCTAAAGTAGTGGATTGGGCATGTTCGTTGCGAAAAACGAAGAAATGGTTCCTGTGGCAAAAACTCGTGCTTTGTATGCACCCTGATACCGTTTTCGGAATGGGTGACGTGCTACAACGAAATTGCGCGAAACCACCCCAAACATGAGTTTTGGACCTAAAGTAGTCGATTGGGCTTGTTCGTTGCGAGAAACAAAGAAATGGTTCCGGTGGTTAAAACTCGTGCTTTGTATGCACCCGGATACCCGTTTTCGGAATGTGTGACGTGCGGCAACAAAATTGTGTGAAACCACCCCAAACATGAGTTTTGGACCTAAAGTAGTGGATTGGGCATGTTCGTTGCGAGAAACAAAGAAATGGTTCCGGTGGTTAAAACTCGTGCTTTGGGTGCACCCTGATACCCGTTTTCGGAATGGGTGACGTGCGGAAACGAAATTGCGCGAAACCACCCAAACATGAGTTTTGGACCTAAAGTAGTGGATTGGGCATGTTCGTGGCGAAAAACGAAGAAATGGTTCTGGTGGGAAAAACTCGTGCTTTGTACGCACCCCGATACCCATTTTCGGAATGGGTGACGTGCGGCAACGAAATTGCGCGTAACCAACCCAAACATGAGTTTTGGACCTAAAGTAGTGGATTGGTCATGTTCGTTGCGAAAAACAAAGAAATGGTTTCGGTGGCAAAAACTCGTGCTTTGTATGCACCTCGATACCCGTTTTCGGAATGGGTGACGTGCGACAACGAAATTGCGTGAAAGCACCCAAACATGAGTTTTGAACCTAAAGTAGTGGATTGGGCATGTTCGTTGCGAGAAACAAAGAAATGGTTCTGGTGGTTAAACTCGTGCTTTGTGTGCACCCTGATACCCGTTTTCGGAATGGATGACGTGCGGCAACGAAATTGCGCGAAACCACCCGAACATGAGTTTTGGACCTAAAGTAGTGGATTGGGCATGTTCGTGGGGACAAACGAAAAAATGGTTCCGGTGGGAAAAACTCGTGCTTTGTATGCACCTCGATACCCATTTTCGGAATGGGTGACGTGCGGCAACGAAATTGCGTGAAAGCACCCCAAACATGAGTTTTGGACCTAAAGTAGTGGATTGGTCATGTTCGTTGCGAAAAACGAAGAAATGGTTTCGGTGGCAAAAACTCGTGCTTTGTATGCACCCCGATACCCGTTTTCGGAATGGGTGACGTGCGGCAACGAAATTGCGTGAAAACACCCCAAACATGAGTTTTGAACCTAAAGTGGTGGATTGGGCATGTTTGTTGCGAAAAAACGAAGAAATAGTTTTGGTGGCAAAAACTCGTGCTTTGTATGCACCCTGATACCCATTTTCGGAATGGGTGACATGCGGCAACGAAATTGCGTGAAACCACCCCAAACATGAGTTTTGAACCTAAAGTAGTGGATTGGGCATGTTTGTTGTGAAAAACGCAGAAATGGTTTCGGTGGCAATAGCTCGTGCTTTGTATGCACCTTGATACCCGTTTTCGGAATGGGTGACGTGCGGCAACGAAATTGCGCGAAACCACCCCAAACATGAGTTTTGGACTTAAAGTGGTGGATTGGGCATGTTCATTGCGTGAAACGAAGAAATGGTTCCGTTGGTTAAAACTCGTGCTTTGCATGCACCCTGATACCTGTTTTCGGAATGGGTGACGTGCGGCAAAGAAATTGTGCGAAAACACCCCAAACATGAGTTTTGGACCTAAAGTAGTGGAATGAGCATGTTCGTTGTGAAAAACGAAGAAATGGTTCCGGTGGCAAAAACTCGTGCCTTGTATGCACCCCGATACCTGTTTTCGGAATGGGTGACGTGCGACATCGAAATTGCGCGAAACCACCCCAAACATGAGTTTTGGACCTAAAGTAGTGGATTGGGCATGTTCGTTGCGAAAAAACAAGAAATGGTTCGGGTGGCAAAAACTGAGTTTTTTGCACCCGATACCCGTTTTCGGAATGGGTGACGTGCAGCAATGGAATTGCATAAAACCACCCCAAACATGAGTTTTGGACCTAAAGTAGTGGATTGTGCATGTTCGTTGCGAAAAACGAAGAAATGGTTCCGGTGGGAAAAACTCGTGCTTTGTATGCACCCTGATACCGTTTTCGGAATGGGTGACGTGCGACAACGAAATTGCGCGAAACCACCCCAAACATGAGTTTTGGACCTAAAGTAGTGGATTGGGCATGTTCGTTGCGAGAAACGAAGAAATGGTTCCGGTGGTTAAAACTCGTGCTTTGTATGCACCCCGATACCCGTTTTCGGAATGGGTGACGTGCGACAACGAAATTCCGTGAAACCACCCCAAACATGAGTTTTGAACCTAAAGTAGTGGATTGGGCATGTTCGTTGCGAGAAACAAAGAAATGGTTCCGGTGGTTAAAACTCGTGCTTTGTGTGCACCCTGATGCCCGTTTTCGGAATGGGTGACGTGCGGCAACGAAATTGCGCGAAACCACCCAAACATGAGTTTTGGACCAAAAGTAGTGGATTGGGCATGTTCGTGAGGAAAAACGAAAAAATGGTTCCGGTGGGAAAAACTCGTGCTTTGTATGCACCCCGATACCCGTTTTCGGAATGGGTGACGTGCGGCAACGAAATTGCGTGAAAGCACCCCAAACATGAGTTTTGAACCTAAAGTAGTGGATAGGCATGTTCGTTGCGAAAAACGAAGAAATAGTTCTGGTGGCAAAAACTCGTGCTTTGTATGCACCCCGATACCCGTTTTCGGAATGGGTGACGTTGATGAGGACATCAACACCAACACGAGCACATCTACACCAGCAGCACCTTCTCCAGCCCAGGCACCATCTTCCCCAGTCCAGGCGCCACCCCTTCCACCTGGGCCAGTGACTCGGGCCCGTGCAAGAGAATTGAACTACATCATGTTGTTAAAGAACGAAGGCCCGGAAGAATAGACGACCAGCCCAATTGAGGCCCATAATGGACGACCTAGGGTTGGCCGCCCCTAGGGGCTGCGCCCCCTCTCTATTTATACAGGAGCTGCGCCTCCTTTATTTTCCGAGTTTTGTTTTACATTAGCTTTAGCTACTCTCGAACAAGCGCAAATCTGCGCTGTCTTCGTGTATTCAGAACTCCACCCTCGAGTAATAGATTAGATTGCTCGCATCTTTTTCTTGTTCGTTCTTCGATTGCGCACAGGAAACGATCTTCGTGATCAGGCCGATCTCGCATCAGCAAGGTCGGTAACCACAGGGTGTTGGTTCAGCGATTGCATTGGCGCCTCGGGCTTGCTCGTCGTAGTCGGATCGCAAGGGTCAACTTCCGCCAAATCGGAATTATCTCTACTCGCCGAAAGATCGGGCACCTCAGCTACATCAATTGGTATCAGATTTCCAGGTTGATCGGTGAGTTTATCGAGTGTTTTTTTTCCTACAGTCCACAAAACCACATAAAAATTCAGGTTAGACCTTATCCCAGCACCCTTTTTAGCCTCGCCCTTTCTTTCAATAATCTGCATTGTTGAATTTGTGTGCTTTCGCGTCATTTGTTGCTGGTTGCATTGTGTTCTTCCACCATTCAAACCCTAGCGCCGCCACCATCTCCCCTTTGATCACGTCACAAACCGAGTCAACATTGTTTCCTTGTATTTCTCCTTGGTTACGTAAAAAAAAACAGAAAAAACAAACCGAGTCAACGGCCGTTTCCTTGTTTTTCTCCTTCGGTTACGAAAAAAAAACAGAAAAAAAACAAACCGAGTCAACATCGTTTCCTTGTTTTTCTCCTTCGGTTACATAAAAAAAAACAGAAACAAAAAAACAACGAAGGAGAAAGGATACGGTTGTTTCATCCCGGTCGTTTGAAAACATAACTTGAGGTACCTTCCTTAAACCGGGCATAACTTTTCGCTCGGGTGTCCAAAAAATCTGAAATTTTTACAGGAGCTAGTTGACACCATTCTGAGGCCGGCCAAACTCACCTTCGGTCTGTTTGGGTTTCGACGAAATTGTCAAAAAAATTCAGGAAAATAAAGAAAAAAATCTGTCAAAGTTCTCGCACGCTTTTCAGAGAACTTCCTGATTTTCTGTAGACCACATCTGATCTCTGTTTTAGGTGAAACTTCGTCTAGCTCCTATTTTGTTGCTTCTTGTGCTGAGAAAAATATCAAAAAAATCATACAAAAAAAGAAAAACAAAATCACTTGTGATTCCTACTAGTGGCCTCGCTAGTACAATATTTACGGTACTGCCATTCTGCTAGTTCCATCCGTCCTTTGCACTTGTGGCCAGCAATATAGTTTCGTGTTTTGCACTATAATTCAACATTGCATTATTGTTTGGTCGTGCTAATCCTTGACTTGAGTGCAGCCTACCTAGAACTCCACATATTTTTACGACGAGAAGGTTTCTGTTTCTCCAGACAATCGCTCATCCAATCTTTCACCGGTTCCACCTGTTGGTTGCAGTTCACCACTGTGGCTTGGTAAGAACGGATAAGAATTTGATAACAGCACTAGTGTGAGCGCCTTGTGAGCAGTACACCCCTGTTTTTGTCGTTGGTTTTTTTTGGTGTTTTGGTGTTTGCGCTAACTATGGCAGGAGCACATGACACGGTGGATGCCCAGTTGCTGGAAGTAAGGGGACAAGTTGATGGACTTGCTGATGACATTAGGACGATGCATGAACGGCTTGATTCAACGGTCACTTCGACGACCGAGCGTTTCAACCAGCTTGACCTTGCTCAAACGGCGACTCGCACCACACTCGACACCATCCTGGCACGCCTTGATGCGTTGACCACAAAGATGGAGCAGGACTACGGCGGTGACACTGAGTGGGACGATGGAGATCACCGTGGTCGTGCACGCCGTGTGGTTCGTCATCCCCCTAATGACTTATTTTCTAAGATTAAATTTAAAATTCCACCTTTTAATGGCAAATATGATCCTGCTGCATATCTTGATTGGGAGTTAGAGGTTGAACAAAAATTTTCATGCCATGATATTGCTGCACATTCTCAGGTTAAAGCTGCTATTAGTGAATTTACTGATTTTGCTTTAATTTGGTGGCGTGAGTTTAAAATAAAACATCCCACTACCATTCCAACCACTTGGGATCAGTTGAAAGCTGCGATGCGACATCGATTTGTGCCTTCGTATTATGCTCGTGATTTGCTTAATAAAATGCAGCGTTTTCAGCAAGGTTCTCAATCTGTTGAGGACTATTTACAGGAGTTACAAAAAGGCACGATCCGAGACTATTGTATTGGGAATACCGTGCAAACGAATAATCTCTCTAAAAAACAATTTAGCAACATTGCTAGCATCATCAGTCTTATGACAAGGTATGAAATGAGTCATTTTTGGAGATCTCTGTGGAATAAATTAGGAACTAAATTGTTGTTTAGCACCACTTGTCACCCTCAGACTGATGGTCAAACTGAGGTAGTTAATCGAACTTTGTCTACCATGCTTAGGGCTGTTTTAGACAAAAATTTGAAACATTGGGAGGATTGCTTACCTCATGTTGAGTTTGCTTATAATCATGCAACACATTCTTCTACAAAGATGTGCCCTTTTCAAATTGTTTATGGTTACATTCCTAGGGCGCCTATTGCTTTGTTTTCGCTTGATGCTACGGACGCCCCACACATAGATGCTCTTGCACATGTTGAACAAATGATTAATCTCCATGAACAAACTCAACAAAAGATTGCTGCTGCTAATGCTAAATATCAGATTACTGGTAGTAAAGGCCGGAAACTAGTTACTTTTGAACCTGGTGATATGGTTTGGTTGCATTTGAGAAATGATCGTTTTCCTACTTTGCGCCGTTCTAAATTGATGCCTCGTGCTGCTGGTCCTTTTAAGGTACTAACCAAGATTAATGATAATGCTTATATCCTTGACCTGCCTGCGGAGTTTGGTGTTTCCACTAGTTTTAATGTTGCAGATTTGAAACCGTATGCGGGAGAAGATGAGGAGTTGCCGTCGAGGACGACTTCAGTTCAAGAAGGGGAGGATGATGAGGACATCAACACCAACACGAGCACATCTACACCAGCAGCACCTTCTCCAGCACAGGCACCATCTTCCCCAGTCCAGGCGCCACCCCTTCCACCTAGGCCAGTGACTCGGGCCCGTGCAAGAGAATTGAACTACATCATGTTGTTAAAGAACGAAGGCCCGAAAGAATAGACGACCAGCCCAATTGCGGCCCATAATGGACGACCTAGGGTTGGCCGCCCCTAGGGGCTGCGCCCCCACTCTATTTATACAGGAGCTGCGCCTCCTTTATTTTCCGAGTTTTGTTTTACATTAGCTTTAGCTACTCTCGAACACGCGCAAATCTGCGCTGTCTTCGTGTATTCAGAACTCCACCCTCGAGTAATAGATTAGATTGCTCGCATCTTTTTCTTGTTCGTTCTTCGATTGCGCACAGGAAACGATCTTCGTGATCAGGCCGATCTCGCATCAGCAAGGTCGGTAACCACAGGGAGTTGGTTCAGCGATTGCATTGGCGCCTCGGGCTTGCTCGTCGTAGTCGGATCGCAAGGGTCAACTTCCGCCAAATCGGAATTATCTCTACTCGCCGAAAGATCGGGCACCTCAGCTAAATCAGACGTGCGGCAACCAAATTGCACGAAACCACCCGAAACATGAGTTTTGGACCTAAAGTAGTGGATTGGGCATGTTCGCTGCGAAAAACGAAGAAATGGTTCCGGTGGCAAAAACTGAGTTTCTATGCACCCCATACCTGTTTTCGCAATGGGTGACGTGCGACAACGAAATTACGCGAAACGAACCCAAACATGAGTTTTGGACCTAAAGTAGTGGATTGGGCATGTTCGTTTCGAAAAATGAAGAAATGGTTCCGGTGGGAAAAACTCGTGCTTTGTGTGAACACCGATACCCATTTTCGGAATAGGTGACGTGCGGCAACGAAATTGCGCGAAACCAACCCAAACATGAGTTTTGGACCTAAAGTAGTGGATTGGTCATTTTCGTTGCGAAAAACGAAGAAATGGTTTCGTTGGCAAAAAATCGTGCTTTGTATGCACCCGGATACCCGTTTTCGGAATGGGTGACGTGCGACAACGAAATTGCATGAAAGCACCCCAAACATGAGTTTTGAACCTAAAGTGGTGGATTGGGCATGTTTGTTGCGAAAAACGAAGAAATAGTTTCGGTGGCAAAAACTCGTGCTTTGTATGCACCCTGATACCCGTTTTCGGAATGGGTGACGTGCGGCAACGAAATTGCGTGAAACCACCCCAAACATGAGTTTTGGACCTAAAGTAGTGGATTGGGCATGTTCGTTGCGAGAAACGAAGAAATGGTTCCGGTGGTTAAAACTCGTGCTTTGTGTGCATCCTGATACCCGTTTTCGGAATGGGTGACGTGCGACAACGAAATTGCGCGAAACCAACCAAACATGAGTTTTGGATCTAAAGTAGTGGATTGGGCATGTTCGTAGCAAAAAACGAAGAAATGGTTCTGGTGGGAAAAACTCGTGCTTTGTATGCACCCCGATACCCGTTTCCGGAATGGGTGACGTGCGACAACGAAATTGCGTGAAAGCACCCCAAACATGAGTTTTGGACCTAAAGTAGTGGATCGGTCATGTTCGTTGTGAAAAACGAAGAAATGGTTTCGGTGGGAAAAACTCGTGCTTTGTATGCACACCGATACCCATTTTCGGAATGGGTGACGTGCGGCAACGAAATTGCGCGAAACCAACCCAAACATGAGTTTTGTACCTAAAGTAGTGGATTGGGCATGTTCGTTGTGAAAAACGAAGAAATGGTTTCGGTGGGAAAAACTCGTGCTTTGTATGCACACCGATACCCGTTTTCGGAATGGGTGACGCGCGGCAACGAAATTGCGCGAAACCACCCAAACATGAGTTTTGGACCTAAAGTAGTGGATTGGGCATGTTCGTGGCGAAAAACGAAGAAATGGTTCCAGTGGAAAAAACTCGTGCTTTGTATACACCCCGATACCCGTTTTCTTAATGGGTAACGTGCGGCAACGAAATTGCACGAAACCACCCCAAACATGAGTTTTGGACCTAAATTAGTGGATTGAGCATGTTCGTTGCGAAAAACGAAGAAATGGTTCCGGTGGCAAAAACTGTTCTATGCACCCGATACCTGTTTTCGGAATGGGTGACGTGCGGCAACGAAATTGCGCGAAACCAACCAAACATGAGTTTTGTACCTCAAGTAGTGGATTGGGCATGTTCGTTGCGAAAAATAAAGAAATGGTTCCGGTGGGAAAAACTCGTGCTTTGTATGCACACCGATACACATTTTCGGAATGGGTGACGTGCGGCAACGAAATTGCGCGAAACCAACCCAAACATGAGTTTTGGACCTAAAGAAGTCGATTGGTCATGTTCATTCCGAAAAACGAAGAAATGGTTTCGGTGGCAAAAACTCGTGCTTTGTATGCACCCCGATACCCGTTTTCGGAATGGGTGACGTGCAGCAACGAAATTGCGAGAAAGCACCCCAAACATGAGTTTTGAACCTAAAGTAGTGGATTGGGCATGTTTGTTGCGAAAAACGAAGAAATGGTTTCGGTGGCAAAAACTCGTGCTTTGTATGCACCCTGATACCCGTTTTCGGAATGGGTGACGTGCGGCAACGAAATTGCGCGAAACCACCCAAACATGAGTTTTGGACCTAAAGTAGTGGATTGTGCATGTTCGTGGCAAAAAACGAAGAAATGGTTCTGGTGGGAAAAACTCGTGCTTTGTATGCACCCCGATACCTGTTTTCGGAATTGGTGACGTGCGGCAACGAAAATGAGTGAAAGCACCCCAACACATGAGTTTTGAACCTAAAGTAGTGGATTGGGCATGTTCGTTGCGAAAAACGAAGAAATGGTTCTGGTGGCAAAGCTCGTGCTTTGTATGCACCCCGATACCCATTTTCGGAATGGGTGACGTGCGGCATCGAAATTGCGTGAAAGCACCCCAAACATGAGTTTTGGACCTAAAGTAGTGGATTGGGCATGTTTGTTGCGAAAAACAAAGAAATGTTTCAGGTAGTAAAAACTCGTGCTTTGTATGCACCCCGATACCCGTTTTCGGAATGGGTGACGTGTGGCAACGAAAATGCGCGAAACCACCCCAAACATGAGTTTTGGACCTAAAGTAGTGGATTGGGCATGTTCATTGCGAAAAACGAAGAAAATGGTTCCGGTGGCAAAAACTGAGTTTCTATCCACCCGATACCTGTTTTCGGAATGGGTGACGTGCGGCAACGAAATTGCGCGAAACCATCCCAAACCTAAAGTAGTGGATTGGGCATGTTCGATGCGAAAAAACGAAGAAATGGTTCCGATGGCAAAAACTCGTGCTTTGTGTGCACACCGATACCCATTTTCGGAATGGGTGACGTGCGGCAACGAAATTGCGCGAAACCAACCCAAACATGGGTTATGGACCTAAAGTAGTGGATTGGTCATGTTCGTTGTGAAAAACGAAGAAATGGTTTCGGTGGCAAAAACTCGTGCTTTGTATGCACCCCGATACCCGTTTTCGGAATGGGTGACGTGCGGCAACGAAATTGCGTGAAAGAACCCCAAACATGAGTTTTAAACCTAAAGTAGTGGATTGGGCATGTTTGTTGCGAAAAACGAAGAAATGGTTTCGGTGGCAAAAACTTGTTCTTTCTATGCACCCTGATACCCGTTTTCGGAATGGTGACGTGCGGCAATGAAATTGCGCGAAACCACCCCAAACATGAGTTTTGGACCTAAAGTAGTAGAATGAGCATGTTCGTTGCGAAAAACGAAGAAATGGTTCCGGTGGCAAAAAACTCGTGCGTTGTAGATACCCGTTTTCGGAATGGGTGACGTGCGGCAACGAAATTGCGCAAAACCACCCCAAACATGAGTTTTGGACCTAAAGTACTGGATTGGGCATGTTCGTTGCGAGAAACAAAGAAATGGTTCCGGTGGTTAAAACTCGTGCTTTGTGTGCACCCTGATACCCGTTTTCGGAATTGGTGACGTGCGGCAACAAAATTGCGCAAAACAACCCAAACATGAGTTTTGGACCTAAAGTAGTTGATTGGGCATGTTCGTGGCGAAAAACGAAGAAATTGTTCCGGTGGGAAAAACTCGTGCTTTGTATGTACCCCGATACACGTTTTCGGATTGGGTGACGTGCGGCAACGAAATTGCGTGAAAGCACCCCAAACATGAGTTTTGAACCTAAAGTAGTGGATTGGGCATGTTCGTTGCGAAAAACGAAGAAATGGTTCCGGTGGCAAAAACTCGTGCTTTGTATTCACCCCGATACCCATTTTCGGAATGGGTGACGTGCGGCAACGAAATTGCGGGAAAGCACCCCAAACATGAGTTTTGGACCTAAAGTAGTGGATTGGGCATGTTCGTTGCGAAAAACAAAGAAATGGTTCAGGTAGTAAGAACTCGTGCTTTGTATGCACCCCGATACCCGTTTTCGGAATGGGTGACGTGCGGCAACGAAATTGCATGAAACCACCCCAAACATGAGTTTTGGACCTAAATTAGTGGATTGGGCATGTTCGTTGCGAAAAACGAAGAAATGGTTCCGATGGCAAAAACTGAGTTTCTATGCACCCGATACCTGTTTTCGGAATGGGTGAAGTGCGGCAACAAAATTGCGCGAAACCAACCCAAACATGAGTTTTGTACCTAAAGTAGTGGATTGGGCATGTTCGTTGCGAAAAATGAAGAAATGGTTCCGGTGGGAAAAACTCGTGCTTTGTATGCACACCGATACCCATTTTCGGAATGGGTGACGTGCGGCAACGAAATTGCGCGAAACCAACCCAAACATGAGTTTTGGACCTAAAGTAGTGGATTGGTCATGTTCGTTGCGAAAAACGAAGAAATGGTTTCGGTGGCAAAAACTCGTGCTTTGTATGCACCCCGATACCCGTTTTCCGAATGGGTGACGTGCGGCAACGAAATTGCGTGAAAGCACCACAAACATGAGTTTTGAACCTAAAGTAGTGGCCACTTCGTTTAAAACGATGTGGTAGAAAGCAACGAGCGATTTGAAGGACATGATCTGATGAGGACATCAACACCAACACGAGCACATCTACACCAGCAGCACCTTCTCCAGCCCAGGCACCATCTTCCCTAGTCCAGGCGCCACCCCTTCCACCTGGGCCAGTGACTCGGGCCCGTGCAAGAGAATTGAACTACATCATGCTGTTAAAGAACGAAGGCCCGGAAGAATAGACGACCAGCCCAACTGCGGCCCATAATGGACGACCTAGGGTTGGCCGCCCCTAGGGGCTGCGCCCCCTCTCTATTTATCCAGGAGCTGCGCCTCCTTTATTTTTGGAGTTTTGTTTTACGTTAGCTTTAGCTACTATCGAACACGCGCAAATCTGCGCTGTCTTCGTGTATTCAGAACTCCACCCTCGAGTAATAGATTAGATTGCTCGCATCTTTTTCTTGTTCGTTCTTCGATTGCGCACAGGAAACGATCTTCGTGATCAGGCCGATCTCGCATCAGCAAGGTCGGTAACCACAGGGAGTTGGTTCAGCGATTGCATTGGCGCCTCGGGCTTGCTCGTCGTAGTCGGATCGCAAGGGTCATCTTCCGCCAAATCGGAATTATCTCTACTCGCCGAAAGATCGGGCACCTCAGCTACATCATGATCGATTGTGGATTTGCCTATCCATCATTTTCATAGTAATGAAAATGCTCTTGGCTCGACATAGTCTGTTCTATTCGTCCCGAACCGAATTTTCACTGGGTTGTTTGTAAGTAAAGTAAATAGTACACGATGGAGCTCGAGAGGACATAATTTCTTTTTGATCAAGGGAAAGGCATGTTTGTTGCGAAAAACGAAGAAATGGTTTCCGTGGCAAAACTCGTGCTTTGTATGCACCCTGATACCAATTTTCGGAATGGGTGACGTGCGGAAATGAAATTGCGCGAAACCACCCCAAACATGAGTTTTGGACCTAAAGTAGTGGATTGGGCATGTTCGTTGCGAGAAACGGAGAAATGGTTCCGGTGGTTAAAACTCGTGCTTTGTGTGCACCCTGATACCCGTTTTTGGAATGGGTGATGTGCGGCAACGAAATTGCGCGAAACCACCCAAACATGAGTTTTGGACCTAAAGTAGTGGATTGGGCATGTTCGTGGCAAAAACGAAGAAATGGTTCCGGTGGGAAAAACTCTTGCTTTGTATGCACCTCGATACCCGTTTTCGGAATGGGTGACGTGCGGCAACGAAATTGCGTGAAAGCACGCCAACACATGAGTTTTGAACCTAAAGTAGTGGATTGGGCATGTTCGTTGCGAAAAACGAAGAAATGGTTCTGGTGGCAAAAACTCGTGCTTTGTATGCACCCCGATACCCATTTTCGGAATGGGTGACGTGCGGCAACAAAATTGCGTGAAAGCACCCCAAACATGAGTTTTAGACATAAAGTAGTGGATTGGGCATGTTCGTTGCAAAAAACGAAGAAATGGTGCAGGTAGTAAAAACTCGTGCTTTGTATGCACCCCGATACCCGTTTTCGGAATGGGTGACGTGCGGCAACGAAATTGCACGAAACCAGCCCAAACATGAGTTTTGGACCTAAAGTAGTGGATTGGGCATGTTCGTTGCGAGAAACGAAGAAATGATTCCGGTGGCAAAAACTCGTGCTTTGTGTGCACACCGATACCCATTTTCGGAATGGGTGACGTGCGGCAACGAAATTGCGCGAAACCAACCCAAACATGAGTTTTGGACCTAAAGTAGTGGATTGGTCATGTTCGTTGCGAAAAACGAAGAAATGGTTTCGGTGGCAAAAACTCGTGCTTTGTATGCACCCCGATACCCGTTTTCGGAATGGGTGACGTGCGGCAACGAAATTGCGTGAAAGCACCCCAAACATGAGTTTTATACCTAAAGTAGTGGATTGGACATGTTTGTTGCGAAAAACGAAGAAATGGTTTCGGTGACAAAAACTCGTGCTTTGTATGCACCCTTATACCCGTTTTCGGAATGGGTGACGTGCGGCAACGAAATTGCGCGAAACCACCCCAAACATGAATTTTGGACCTAAAGTAGTGGATTGGGCATGTTCGTTGTGAGAAACGAAGAAATGGTTCCATTGGTTAAAACTCGTGCTTTGCATGCACCCTGATACCCGTTTTCGGAATGGGTGACGTGCGGCAAAGAAATTGCGCGAAAGCACCCCAAACATGAGTTTTGGACCTAAAGTAGTGGAATGAGCATGTTCGTTGCGAAAAACAAAGAAATGGTTCCGGTGGAAAAAAACTAGTGCTTTGTATGCACCCGGATACCCGTTTTCGGAATGGGTGACGTGCGGCAACGAAATTGCGCGAAACCACCCCAAACATGAGTTTTGGACCTAAAGTACTGGATTGGGCATGTTCGTTGCGAGAAACAAAGAAATGGTTCCGGTGGTTAAAACTCGTGCTTTGTGTGCACCATGATACCCGTTTTCGGAATGGGTGACGTGCGGCAACGAATTTGCGCGAAACCACCCAAACATGAGTTTTGGACCTAAAGTAGTTGATTGGACATGTTCGTGGCGAAAAACGAAGAAATGGTTCCGGTGGGAAAAACTCGTGCTCTGTACGCACCCCGATACCCGTTTTCGGAATGGGTGACGTGCGGCTACGAAATTGCGTGAAAGCACCCCAAACATGAGTTTTGAACCTAAAGTAGTGGATTGGGCATGTTCGTTGCGAAAAACGAAGAAATGGTTCCGGTGGCAAAAACTCGTGCTTTGTATTCACCCCGATACCCATTTTCGGAATGGGTGACGTAAGGCAACGAAATTGCGGGAAAGCACCCCAAACATGAGTTTTGGACCTAAAGTAGTGGATTGGGCATGTTCGTTGCGAAAAAGAAGAAATGGTTCGGGTGGCAAAAGCTGAGTTTTTTGCACCCGATACCCGTTTTCGGAATGGGTGACGTGCGGCAACAAAATTGCACGAAACCACCCCAAACATGAGTTTTGGACCTAAATTAGTGGATTGGGCATGTTCGTTGCGAAAAACGAAGAAATGGTTCCGGTGGCAAAAACTGAGTTTCTATGCACCCGATACCTGTTTTCGGAATGGGTGAAGTGCTGCAACGAAATTGCGTGAAACCAACCCAAACATGGGTTTTGTACCTAAAGTAGTGGATTGGGCATGTTCGTTGCGAAAAATGAAGAAATGGTTCCGGTGGGAAAAACTCGTGCTTTGTATGCACACCGATACCCATTTTCGGAATGGGTGACGTGCGGCAACGAAATTGCGCGAAACCAACCCAAACATGAGTTTTGGACCTAAAGTAGTGGATTGGTCATGTTCGTTGCGAAAAACGAAGAAATGGTTTTGGTGGCAAAAACTCGTGCTTTGTATGCACCTCGATACCCGTTTTCGGAATGGGTGACGTGCGGCAACGAAATTGCGTGAAAGCACCGCAAACAAGAGTTTTGAACCTAAAGAAGTGGCCACTTCGTTTAAAACGATGTGGTAGAAAGCAACGTGCGATTTGAAGGACAAGATCGATTGTGGATTTGCCTATCCATCATTTTCCGTAGTAATGAAAATGCTCTTGGCTCGACATAGTCTGTTCTATTCATCCCGAACCGAATTTTCGCTGGGTTGTTTGTAAGTAAAGTAAATAGTACACGATGGAGCTCGAGAGGACATAATTTCTTTTTGATCAAGGGAAAGGCATGTTTGTTGCGAAAAACGAAGAAATGGTTTCGGTGGCAAAACCCGTGCTTTGTATGCACCCTGATACCAATTTTCGGAATGGGTGACGTGCGGAAATGAAATTGCGCGAAACCACCCCAAACATGAGTTTTGGACCTTAATGTAGCTGAGGTGCCCGATCTTTCGGCGAGAGGAGATAATTCCGATTTGGCGGAAGATGACCCTTGCGATCCGACTACGACGAGCAAGCCCGAGGCGCCAATGCAATCGCTGAACCAACTCCCTGTGGTTACCGACCTTGCTGATGCGAGATCGGCCTGATCACGAAGATCGTTTCCTGTGCGCAATCGAAGAACGAACAAGAAAAAGATTCGAGCAATCTAATCTATTACTCGAGGGTGGAGTTCTGAATACATGAAGACAGCGCAGATTTGCGCGTGTTCGAGAGTAGCTAAGGCTAACGTAAAACAAAACTCGAAGAACAAAGGAGGCGCAGCACCTGTTTAAATAGAGAGGGGGCGCAGCCCCTAGGGGCGGCCAACCCTAGGTCGTCCACTATGGGCCGCAGTTGGGCTGGTCGTCTATTCTTCTGGGCCCTCATTCTTTAGTACAATGACGAAGTTAAGATCTCTGGCACGGGCCCGAGTGATTGGCCCAGCTAATGATGGAGGTGGCGCTTGATGTTGAGGTGCTGCTGGTGTAGTCGTACTCATAGTGATGTCCTCATCATCCTCCCCTTCTTGAAGTGAAGTCGTCCTCAACGGCAACTCCTCATCCTCAGCCATATATGGTTTCAAATCTGCAACATTAAAACTAGTGGAAACACCCAATTCCGCAGGCAGGTCAAGGATATAAGCATTATCATTAATCTTTGTTAGCACCTTAAAAGGACCAGCAGCACGAGGCATTAATTTAGAACGGCGCAAAGTAGGAAACCGATCCTTTCTCAAGTGCAACCAAACCATATCACCTGGCTCAAAAGTAACAAGTTTTCTTCCTTTACTACCAGCAACCTGATTTTTTGCATTAGTTGCAGCAATGTTCTGTTTCGTTTGTTCATGTATGGTAATCATTTGTTCAACATGTGCAGCAGCATCTACATGTGGGGCGTTCGTAGCATTAAGTGAAATCAAATCAATAGGTGCCCTAGGGATGTAACCATAAACAATCTCGAAAGGGCACATCTTTGTAGAAGAATGCGTGGCATGATTGTAAGCAAATTCAACATGAGGCAAACAATCCTCCCAACATCTCAAATTCTTGTCTAAAATAGCCCTAAGCATGGTAGATAAAGTTCTATTTACTACCTCAGTTTGTCCATCAGTCTGAGGGTGACAAGTAGTGCTAAACAACAATTTAGTTCCCAATTTATTCCAAAGAGATCTCCAAAAATGGCTTAGAAACTTAGCATCGCGATCAGAGACTATTGTTTTTGGAATACCTTGTAAACGAATAATTTCTCTAAAGAACAATTCAGCAACAATGCTAGCATCATCAGTTTTATGACAAGGTATAAAGTGAGCCATTTTAGAGAATCTATCAACAACCACAAAAATACTATCCCTCCCCTTCTTAGTTCTAGGCAAGCCCAAAACAAAGTCCATAGAAATATCAAGCCAAGGAGAAGAAGGGACAGGCAAAGGCATATACAAACCATGGTTGTTCAACCGTGACTTAGCTTTCTGACAAGTAGTGCAGCGTGCAACAAGGCGCTCAACATCAGCGCGCATCCGAGGCCAAAAGAAGTGGGCAGCCAACACCTCATGCGTCTTGTAGACGCCAAAATGCCCCATGAGACCGCCGCCATGCGCTTCCTGTAACAACAAAAGACGAACCGAGCTAGCTGGAACACATAACTTGTTAGCACGAAACAGGAACCCATCCTGTATGTGAAATTTGCCCCATGGTATCCCATTAATACAATGGCCGAAAGCATCTTTAAAATCAGCATCGTCAACATATTGATCCTTCACAGTGTCCAAACTAAAGATTTTAAAATCTAATTGTGACAGCATGGTATAGCGACGAGACAAAGCATCAACAATGACATTGTCCTTCCTGTTCTTGTGTTTAATAATGTAAGGAAAGGACTCAATGAATTCGACCCATTTAGCATGACGATGGTTCAGATTTGTTTGGGTACGAATATGTTTTAAAGCCTTATGATCAGAATGAATTATGAACTCATGATGCCAAAGATAGTGCTGCCAGGTATGCAAAGTGCGCACCAAAGCGTAAAGCTCCTTATCATAAGTAGAATATTTCAGACTAGCACCGCTTAATTTTTCACTAAAATAAGCAACTGGTTTTCCTTCTTGTAACAAAATAGCACCTAGCCCAATACCGCTAGCATCGCATTCAAGCTCAAAAACTTTATTAAAATCAGGCAATTGCAAGAGGGGAGCTTGGGTTAACTTATCTTTCAAAGTGCTGAATGCTACCTCCTGCGAATCACTCCAAGCAAACGGCACATCTTTCTTTGTAAGCTCATGTAGAGGCGCTGCAATGGAGCTAAAATCACGAACAAATCTGCGGTAGAAACCGGCAAGTCCAAGAAAGCTCCGAATTTGTGTGACCGTCGTCGGTGTAGGCCACTCCCGAATGGCAGCAATCTTGCTGCTATCCACCTCAATGCCCTGCGGAGTAACCACATAACCAAGAAACGAGACACGTTGCGTGCAAAATGTGCACTTTTCCATGTTACCAAACAAGCGAGCAGCACGCAAAGCATCAAAAACAGCACGCAAATGTTCTAAATGCTCCTCTATAGACTTGCTGTAAATAAGGATATCATCGAAATAAACAACAACAAACAAACCTATGAAGGCCCGTAGAACTTCGTTCATTAAACGCATAAAGGTGCTGGGAGCATTAGTCAATCCAAATGGCATAACCAACCCTTCATATAAACCAAATTTCATTTTAAAAGCCGTATTCCATTCATCACCGAGTTTCATTCTAATCTGATGGTAACCGCTACGCAAATCAACCTTAGAGAAAATAACGGTACCACTAAGCTCATCTAACATATCATCAAGGCATGGAATAGGATATCGATAACGAACTGTGATGTTATTAATAGCACGACAATCTACGCACATACGCCATGACCCATCTTTCTTTGGAACGAGTAAAATAGGAACCGAGCAAGGGCTAAGAGACTCACGAATGTAACCTTTATCAAGCAGCGTCATCACCTGGCGCTGGATCTCCTTCGTCTCATCTAGATTTGTACGGTACGAGGTGCGGTTCGGAAGCGAAGCGCCGGGGATGAGATCGATCTGATGCTCAATGCCACGGAGGGGAGGAAGACCCGGTGGTAAGTCCGTAGGAAAAACATCAGTATACTCCTGCAAAAGGTTAACAACAGCAGGGGGTATATCCAAAGACGGTGCATCATCAAGCGGAACAAGCATGCGCGAGCATACAAGTGCATAACAGGGCATATGAGCTTCATGGAGATCATCAAAATCAGCACGAGCAGCAAGTAAAACAGGAGAGTGCAACTTGATTTCAGATTTAATAGGTGTGGCTGATGTCGATTTGACTTGTTGTGCAGTTTTAGCAGCCCTAGTAAGGTCATCTTTCAAAATTTGGTCAGGGGTCATTGGATGTATAATTATTTTCTGGCCTTTAAACATGAAAGAATAATGATTTGAACGACCATGATGTAAACTATCAGTATCATAT
This sequence comes from Zea luxurians, assembly GCA_029449295.1. NCBI lineage: Eukaryota > Viridiplantae > Streptophyta > Magnoliopsida > Poales > Poaceae > Zea > Zea luxurians. The sequence goes on along the minus strand of JAOPSE010000005.1, from coordinate 138,789 downwards.
TGCCAAGGTCGACCCAATAACAAAGAGCATGCTTCCATAGGAATAACATTGCAATCATCATAATCAGAATAAGAACCCAGCGAAAAGGGGACACGTACCGAACGTGTTACCTTTATTTTACCACCATCATTAAGCCATTGAATGTGATACGGATGTGGGTGTGTGCGAGTGGGCAAGGATAATTTCTCTACCAACGCTGTACTTGCCAAATTGTTGCAGCTGCCACTATCGATGATGATGCGAATCGACCGTTCGTGCACAACGCCCTTGGTATGGAATAGAGTGTGTCGCTGATTTTTTTCGGCCTGGGCAACCTGTGTGATGAGAACACGCTGCACAACAAGACTCTCATACCTATCGGCGTCGATGGGATCAACGTGGACTTCTTCATTTTCTGCATGGTTAGTGGCAATCATAGCATGACTAGTTTCCTCAGAATCACTGGCTGAAGAGTACTCACCATTGTCACGTATAATCAAGGTACGCTTGTTTGGTCAGTCCCGAATCATGTGCCAAAACCCTCTGCAACGATGGCACTGAATATCCTGTGTACGTCCTGTGGAAGAAGCGGCGCCTTTGGCAGGGGGCGCCGCTGGCTTGGTCGTCCCTGTGCGCGGTGTAGTGCTAGGCGTAGAAGGTGCAGGGCTGGAAGGAGTTGAGCTGTGTGTCGGACCCCGGCCTGCAAAAGAGTTAGTATATGTCTTTGATCGCCGTCCCTGCACTTCACGTTCAGCTTTGCAAGCATATTCAAACAATGTGGTTATATCAAAATAATCCTTATAATCAAGTATATCCTGAATTTCCCTGTTCAAACCACCACGAAAACTGATGTAGCTGAGTTGCCCGATCTTTCGGCGAGTAGAGATAATTCCGATTTGGCGGAAGATGACCCTTGCGATCCGACTACGACGAGCAAGCCCGAGGCGCCAATGCAATCGCTGAACCAACTCCCTGTGGTTACCGACCTTGCTGATACGAGATCGGCCTGATCACGAAGATCGTTTCCTGTGCGCAATCGAAGAACGAACAAGAAAAAGATGCGAGCAATCTAATCTATTACTCGAGGGTGGAGATCTGAATACACGAAGACAGCGCAGATTTGCGCGTGTTCGAGAGTAGCTAAGGCTAACGTAAAACAAAACTTGAAGAACAAAGGAGGCGCAACTCCTGTTTAAATAGAGAGGGGGTGCAGCCCCTAGGGGCGGCCAACCCTAGGTCGTCCACTATGGGCCGCAGTTGGGCTGGTCATCTATTCTTCTGGGCCCTCATTCTTTATTACAATGACGAAGTTAAGATCTCTGGCATGGGCCCGAGTGATTGGCCCAGCTAATGAAGGAGGTGGCGCTTGATGTTGAGGTGCTGCTGGTGTAGTCGTACTCATAGTGATGTCCTCATCAGACCTAAAGTAGTGGATTGGGCATGTTCGTTGCGAGAAACGGAGAAATGGTTCCGGTGGTTAAAACTCGTGCTTTGTGTGCACCCTGATACCCGTTTTCGGAATGGGTGACGTGCGGCAACGAAATTGCGTGAAAGCACCCCAACACATGAGTTTTGAACCTAAAGTAGTGGATTGGGCATGTTCGTTGCGAAAAACGAAGAAATGGTTCTGGTGGCAAAAACTCGTGCTATGTATGCACCCCGATACCCATTTTCGGAATTGATGTGCACCCGTTGGGTGATTGCCCGATCTTTCGATGAGAGGGTGTGGAATAACTCGATTGGGGGAGGAGACGACGTTCACGGCCCGACTACAGCCTTCCAAAGACGCTGCGCCTTAGCAACCGATACACCACCTCCTATGGCTGTCACGATCTTGTGGAGCGTGACACCCTGGCCACTAGGGCACTCGTCCTGCAAGCAATCGAAGAACTAGCAAGAACAAGTAGAACAAGTACTGAATTACCAGATCTAAATGTAGGTTTCAAAATCAAACTCCAATATGGTGGGGTTCCGAAGACAAGAAGACGGGCGGCTGAACCAGCATGCGCGCTTACAAGCAAGTAGCGAGAGCTAAACTTGATCTAAACAAAACCCGCTGTTCTTGGTGGCGGCTAGGGGGTTTATAAACATGGGAGGACGACCACAAGGGTATTGGGGTCGTGCTGCAACCCTAGGATGCGTCCCTAATGGACCTAACTTGATACACGACCCATTGGGCCAAAATAGGGTGACGCAGCACCATGGGCAGAAAAGGCAGGAAATGTCTCGGTAAGAAAACAATGATTACGGCGGCCTCAGAACAGATATGACTATAATTCCGGATCCATATGAAAGTAGACTTGATAAGCTTTCCATGTTGTGCTTGAACATTCCAATCCGAGCCCGCATCTGACCGTGGTGACCGTCACAAGTTGGTGTTCTTCTGCAGTCCGAATCCAGCATGTTCAAATCCTTTTCCCTTTCGGTCTTCTCCCTGATTCCTAAGCAAAACAAGAGTGCACGGGTCTCCATGGTCTAAATATGATGGACATGAACTCAAGAGTGTAATCACCTGATGGTTGAGTTGACGAGCACGAGCGCGAGTAATGGGACCAGAAATTGGTACTTGTATTGGTATAGATGCATCAGTAGTGTGGATGTCTTCATCATTCTCCCCTTCTTGCATTTGAGTCGTCCTCGACTCAAGCTCAACTTCCTCTCCCAAGTAGGGCTTTAAATCTGCAATGTTAAATGTGGGGCTAACCCCAAAGTCTGTAGGCAGATCTAGCCTATATGCATTGTCGTTAATTTTCTCTAGCACTTTAAACGGTCCATCGGCTCGAGGCAACAATTTAGATTTTCGTAATTCAGGAAACCTTTCCTTTCTCAAATGCAACCAAACTAAATCTCCAGGTTCAAAATTTATTTCCTTTCTACCTTTATCACTAGCAAACTTATATCTAGCATTCATACGCTCTATGTTTTCTTTAGTAGTTTCATGCAGTTTTAACATCAATTCAGCACGCCTAGTAGCATCAAAATTTAGTTTTTCAGAAGATGGCAAAGGCATTAAATCAATAGGAGCACGAGGCAACAAACCATATACAATCTGAAATGGGCACATCTTTGTAGTAGAATGCAATGATCGATTATAAGCAAATTCAACATGAGGCAAACAGTCCTCCCACATCTTAATATTCTTTTTTAGAACTGCCCTTAACATAGTAGACAAAGTTCTATTCACAACTTCAGTTTGACCATCAGTTTGAGGATGACATGTAGTAGAAAATAAAAGCTTAGTCCCCAATTTTGCCCACAAAGTCCTCCAAAAATGACTAAGAAATTTAGCATCACGATCAGAAACGATTGTGTTGGGCACACCATGCAAGCGAACAATTTCACGAAAGAACAAATCAGCAATATGAGTAGCATCGTCAGTTTTATGACATGGTATGAAATGTGCCATCTTAGAAAATCTATCAACAACCACAAACACACTATCACGTCCCTTCCTAGTCCTAGGCAATCCCAGCACAAAATCCATAGAAATATCTTCCCAAGGAGCACTAGGAACGGGTAGAGGCAAATACAAACCGTGTGGATTTAACCGTGACTTCGCCTTTTGACATGTCGTGCAACGAGCAACCAATCTCACCACATCTCTTCTCATCTTGGGCCAAAAGAAATGACCAGCAAGTATGTCCTCCGTTTTCTTTGCTCCAAAATGTCCCATTAAGCCACCTCCATGTGCTTCCTGTAACAACAACAAACGAACGGAGCTAGCTGGAATGCATAGCTTGTTAGCTCTAAACACAAACCCATGACTAACGATATATTTGTTCCATCCTTTCCCATCTTTACAATGCAGCAACACATCTTTAAAATCAGCATCATGAACATATTGGTCTTTAATCGTCTCTAATCCAAAGATTTTGTAGTCAAGTTGATTCAGCAAAGTATATCTCCTAGACAAAGCGTCAGCAATGATATTCTCTTTTCCTTTCTTGTGCTTAATAACATAAGGAAACGATTCGATAAATTCAACCCACTTAGCATGTCTACGGTTCAGTTTTCCTTGACTACGAATATGTTTCAAAGATTCATGATCAGAATGAATAACAAACTCTTTGGGCCACAAATAATGCTGCCATGTTTCTAATGTTCGCACAAGAGCATATAATTCCTTATCATAAGTAGAATAATTTAGAACAGACCCACTCAATTTTTCACTAAAATATGCAACAGGTTTGCCTTCTTGTAACAAAACACCACCCAATCCAATTCCACTAGCATCACATTCAAGCTCAAAAGTCTTATTAAAATCAGGAAGTTGGAGGAGAGGTGCATGTGTCAACTTATCTTTCAGCACGTTGAAAGCGTGCTCTTGTACTTTGCCCCAACTAAAATGCACTCCCTTCTTCGTAAGCTCATTCAAAGGTGCAGCAATGGTGCTAAAGTCCTTCACAAAACGGCGATAGAAGCCAGCAAGTCCTAGGAAACTCCGCACCTGTGTGATAGTCTTTGGCATAGGCCATCCATGTATCGCTTCTACCTTGGCTTGATCAACCTCAATTCCCTGTGGAGTCACAACATAACCAAGAAACGAAACTCGATCGGTGCAAAATGTGCACTTCTCAAGGTTACCAAATAAACGTGCATCTCGTAAAGCATTAAAAACAGCACGCATGTGATCAACATGTTCATCCATAGATTTGCTGTAGATCAATATGTCATCAAAGTATACTACCACAAATTTTCCAATGAAGGCACGCAAAACCTCGTTCATTAATCTCATGAAAGTGCTAGGTGCATTAGTTAACCCAAAAGGCATGACTAACCACTCATACAATCCGAACTTAGTTTTGAAAGCAGTTTTCCATTCATCTCCCAATTTCATACGAATCTGGTGGTACCCACTACGCAAATCAACTTTAGAAAAGATGATGGCACCACTCAATTCATCAAGCATATCATCTAAACGTGGAATAGGGTGTCGATACCGTATCGTGATATTATTAATAGCCCTACAATCAACACACATACGCCATGTTCCATCTTTTTTAGGCACTAAAATAACCGGAACAGCACACGGACTAAGAGACTCACGCACGTAACCTTTGTCGAGTAGTTCTTGCACTTGTCGCTGAATTTCTTTTGTTTCCTCTAGATTTGTCCTATATGGCACACGATTTGGCAAAGATGCACCAGGAATAAGATCAATTTGGTGCTCAATCCCTCGTATAGGTGGCAGCCCCTCTGGTATCTCACTTGGAAATACATCAGAATACTCCTGCAAAATGTTAGTAATAACAGGAGGCAAAGAATGCTGCATATCTTGAATTGAAATCAAAGCATCCTTGCATACCAAGGCGTAGGCAACAGTAGTGGAAGCAAATAATTCATTAACATCAGTTTTTGTTGCAAGCAAGCAATATCCTTTCAATTTTATCCCATCTTTGTTATTACCAACAGCTTTAATATTCTTGTTGTTCTCAGTTTTAGCTTTGGTAGCTTTAGCAACATCATCACGCACAATAGCCTCAGGAGACATGGGAAGCAAAATAATTTTCTTATCATGGTGTATGAGAGAATATTGATTTGATCTACCATGATGCATACAATCTGAATCAAATTGCCATGGTCTACCTAGCAGAATATTACAAGCATCCATAGGCACAACATCACAGTCAACAACATCACGATATGAACCAATAGCAAAATTAATTCGTACCAGCTTGGTTACCTTGACCTTACCACTATTGTTAAGCCATTGAATGTGATATGGATGCGGGTGCGGTTTGGTCGTAAGTGCAAGCTTCTCCACCATGTTGCTGCTAGCCAAGTTGTTGCAGCTACCTCCATCAATGATCAAACGACATGAACGCTCCTTAATGACACACTTTGTTTGAAACAATGTATGTCGCTGATTCTGCTCTGCCTTCTCCATTTGTGCACTAAGCACACGCTGTACAATGAGGCTCTCATAATGCTCTGCATCATCTGCACCAATCTGTTCTTCGGGTGGCTCCTTAGTGCCTGCATCATCAGCCGCAAGCAAAGCAAGTGTAGCTTCATCCAAATCACTAGCAGAGGAATACCCACCATCGTCTTTTACCACCAAAACACGCTGATTAGGACAATCACGCTGCACGTGTCCATAGCCCTTGCATCGATAACACAGAACATCTCTTGTTCTACCTGTGGAAGCTACTGAAGAGGCACTACCTGCGGGTTTCTGGGCAGATTTGGTTGCTGAATTTGTGGAAGATGCACGTGGTTTGTCGCTGGAGGAAGGCGGGGGTGCTGGTCGACTTGGCGAGGAAGTTGGTGCTGGTGTACGGCCGGTCATGGACGTAGTCGTGCGCTGTTGCCATGGTGTAGATTTTCCTGCAGAAACATTAGACCTTGCACTAGCACGTCGTCCCTGCACTTCCCTTTCAGCTTTGCAAGCAAGATGAAACAATCGGGTTACATTAGCATAATCTTTATAAGCAAGGATGTCCTGAATTTCCCTATTTAACCCGCCCAAAAATCTAGCCATAGCAGATTCCTCACCCTCCTCTATGTTACAACGCAGCATACCCATTTGTAATTCCTGATAATATTCTTCTACACTTTTAGTACCCTGTCTCAATTGTTGCAACTTGTGTAACATATCACGTGCATAATAAGAAGGAACAAATCTAGCCCGCATGACCCGTTTCAACGCATCCCAAGTTTGTGGCATGTTATTAGGATTCTTCTTACCATGTTCTATCCACCAAACAGAAGCAAAATCAGTAAACTCACTAGTAGCAGCTCTAACCCGCGCATTCTCAGGAAATTCATGGCATGCAAACTTTTGATCAACCGCAATCTCCCAAGTAATGTAAGCATCAGGGTCATATTTACCATCAAAAGGAGGTATTTTAAATTTAACCTTACTAAAAGCATCATCATTACCATGTACCTCATGTCGGCGAAAACCACCCATACCTCTACGGTTAGTACGTAGTCGCCAGCGATTAGGTGCTTCTTGGTCATCTTGTTCAGTATCAGCAACATAGTCATCCCAGTTACCTTCGGCGCCCTCATCACGCCCACCATTGATATTAGCATGCATCTCATCAAACCGTCTCAAGAGTGCGACAAGGCTCTTGTCAATATGAGCAACTGTCATTTCCACATTTGCAAGTTTGGTGTTTGTGTCGATCTGTGTGGCCTCCAATTGCCCCATCTTTTCATTTGTCACCTGCATGTCATTATCAAGACCTTCCGTGTGCGTCTTCACCAGCCTTACAAAGTGTTGTATGATACCCTTGGTGCGAGGAGAGTGTGGCATATTACGAGAAGCATCATCAACCTCCAATCCTGCCATGGTTAGACGAACAGAGGCAACAAGAAAAAAAACGTGAAGGAATGAAAACTCTACAACTATTAGGATGTAGCTACTGCAAGGCGCTCACTCTCAACCTGCCACACAAGCTCTTACCAATTCTTACCTTGCACAACAGGAGGGGTCAGCAACCAACAAGTCTGCAACCGTGGAATAAGTGTATCGGTGCCGCAGCAACACGACCTGTCAAACTGTAGTCGAAATATGTAGAGTTGTAGGTGGGCTGAAGCAAGGAATACACTAGTACCACGTTAGTTACAAAAGCAAGCTGAATAATCGTTCAACGGTGGTACTGTGCTGGTCCTAGGCTAAACCATGCTAGAGACGTGAGCCTAGGCACAAAGGTAGTCACTGAAAAAGAACAACTAGCACAGCACAAAGAGAAACAACAGATTTAGAGATTCAGCCCCCTTCTTCTTCTTTTCCTTTTTTTTTCTTTTCTATTCTTTCTTTTCTTCTTCTTCTATTTTTTTTTGCAGGGGCCTAAACCCTTTTTTTCACTATGACAACCCAAACAATAAAGATATTGCTAACAGCCCCTTTAAATCAGATTTAGCAAATCTTGTTAATATAGAAAGTCCAGAAATCTCTACGATGATTGCGGAGCGCTCAGAACGAATTTTGAGATAAGGTCAGATCCGTTGGAAAGAAGATAAGATAAGCTTTCCAGATTGTATTTAAACTTCCAAATCGGATATGATATGTATCCGTGGTGGCAAAAACGAACCAGAGATGTTTTTGGTGATGGTGGATCTCGTGGTGACCAAAACGTGGTAGAACTCAAAACTCTAAAGGAATAAACTAAGACCAGCAACTCGACACAACCGATGCAACCAAAAACTCAACAAGCCCTAACTAAGTAGTACTAGTAAATGCTCAATGGTTTATAGGATTGCGGTAAAACTAATCTACTATTTTTTGGCTTTTTCTGGACTATAGGAGATAAGAAAACAGCGAAGGAAAGTAAATCTCTCACCGATAAACCTTGCTCTGATACCAACTGATGTGCACCCGTTGGGTGATTGCCCGATCTTTCGATGAGAGGGTGTGGAATAACTCGATTGGGGGAGGAGGCGACGTTCACGGCCCGACTACAGCCTTCCAAAGACGCTGCGCCTTAGCAACCGATACACCACCTCCTATGGCTGTCACGATCTTGTGGAGCGTGACACCCTGGCCACTAGGGCACACGTCCTGCAAGCAATCGAAGAACTAGCAAGAACAAGTAGAACAAGTACTGAATTACCAGATCTAAATGTAGGTTTCAAAATCAAACTCCAATATGGTGGGGTTCCGAAGACAAGAAGACGGGCGGCTGAACCAGCACGCGCGCTTACAAGCAAGTAGCGAGAGCTAAACTTGATCTAAACAAAACCCGCTGTTCTTGGTGGCGGCTAGGGGGTTTATAAACATGGGAGGACGACCACAAGGGTATTGGGGTCGTGCTGCAACCCTAGGATGCGTCCCTAATGGACCTAACTTGATACACGACCCATTGGGCCAAAATAGGGTGACGCAGCACCATGGGCAGAAAAGGCAGGAAATGTCTCGGTAAGAAAACAATGATTACGGCGGCCTCAGAACAGATATGACTATAATTCCGGATCCATATGAAAGTAGACTTGATAAGCTTTCCATGTTGTGCTTGAACATTCCAATCCGAGCCCGCATCTGACCGTGGTGACCGTCACAAGTTGGTGTTCTTCTGCAGTCCGAATCCAGCATGTTCAAATCCTTTTCCCTTTCGGTCTTCTCCCTGATTCCTAAGCAAAACAAGAGTGCACGGGTCTCCATGGTCTAAATATGATGGACATGAACTCAAGAGTGTAATCACCTGATGGTTGAGTTGACGAGCACGAGCGCGAGTAATGGGACCAGAAATTGGTACTTGTATTGGTATAGATGCATCAGTAGTGTGGATGTCTTCATCAGGAATGGGTGACGTGCGGCAACGAAATTGCGTGAAAGCACCCCAAACATGAGTTTTGGACCTAAAGTAGTGGATTGGGCATGTTCGTTGCGAAAAACGAATAAATGGTTCAGATAGTAAAAACTCGTGCTTTGTATGCACCCCGATACCCGTTTTCGGAATGGGTGACGTGCGGCAACGAAATTGCGCGAAACCACCCCAAACATGAGTTTTGGACCTAAAGTAGTGGATTGGGCATGTTCGTTGCGAAAAACGAAGAAATGGTTCCGGTGGCAAAAACTGAGTTTCTATGCACCCGATACCTGTTTTCGGAATGGGTGACGTGCGGCAACGAAATTGCGTGAAACCAACCCAAACATGAGTTTTGGACCTAAAGTAGTGGATTGGGCATGTTCGTTGCGAAAAACGAAGAAATGATTCCGGTGGCAAAAACTCGTGCTTTGTGTGCACACCGATACCCATTTTCGGAATGGGTGACGTGCGGCAGCGAAATTGCGCGAAACCAACCCAAACATGAGTTTTGGACCTAAAGTAGTGGATTGGTCATGTTCGTTGCGAAAAACGAAGAAATGGTTTCGGTGGCAAAAACTCGTGCTTTGTATGCACCCCGATACCCATTTTCGGAATGGGTGACGTGCGGCAACGAAATTGCGTGAAAGCACCCCAAACATGAGTTTTAAACCTAAAGTAGTGGATTGGGCATGTTTGTTGCGAAAAACGAAGAAATGGTTTCGGTGGCAAAAACTCGTGCTTTGTATGCACCCTGATACCCGTTTTCGAAATGGGTGACGTGCGGCAACGAAATTGCGCGAAACCGCCCCAAACATGAGTTTTGGACCTAAAGTAGTGGATTGGGCATGTTCGTTGTGAGAAACGAAGAAATGGTTCCGTTGGTTAAAACTCGTGCTTTGCATCTGATACCCGTTTTCGGAATGGGTGACGTGCGGCAAAGAAATTGCGCGAAAGCACCCCAAACATGAGTTTTGGACCTAAAGTAGTGGAATGAGCATGTTCGTTGCGAAAAACGAAGAAATGGTTCCTGTGGCAAAAACTCGTGCTTTGTATGCACCCGGATACCCGTTTTCGGAATGGGTGACGTGCGGCAACGAAATTGCGCGAAACCACCACAAACATGAGTTTTGGATCTAAAGTACTGGATTGGGCATGTTCGTTGCGAGAAACAAAGAAATGATTCTGGTGGTTAAAACTCGTGCTTTGTGTGCACCCTGATACCCGTTTTCGGAATGGGTGACGTCCGACAACGAAATTGCGCGAAACCACCCAAACATGAGTTTTGGACCTAAAGTTGTGGATTGGGCATGTTCGTGGTGAAAAATGAAGAAATGGTTCCGGTGGGAAAATCTCGTGCTTTGTATGCACCCCGATACCGGTTTTCGGAATGGGTGAAGTGCGGCAACGAAATTGCGCGAAAGCACCCCAAACATGAGTTTTGAACCTAAAGTAGTGGATTGGGCATGTTCGTTGCGAAAAACGAAGAAATGGTTCCGGTGGCAAAAACTCGTGCTTTGTATGCACCCCGATACCCATTTTCGGAATTGGTGACGTGCGGCAACGAAATTGCGTGAAAGCACCCCAAACATGAGTTTTGGACCTAAAGTAGTGGATTGGGCATGTTCGTTGCGAAAAACGAAGAAATGGTTCAGGTAGTAAAAACTCGTGCTTTGTATGCACCCCGGTACCCGTTTTTGGAAAGGGTGACGTGCGGCAACGAAGTTGCACGAAAACACCCCAAACATGAGTTTTGGACCTAAATTAGTGGATTGGGCATGTTCGTTGCGAAAAACAAAGAAATGGTTCCGGTGGCAAAAATGAGTTTCTATGCACCCGATACCTGTTTTCGGAATGGGTGAAGAGCGGCAACAAAATTGCACGAAACCAACCCAAACATGAGTTTTGTACCTAAAGTAGTGGATTGGGCATGTTCGTTGCGAAAAATGAAGAAATGGTTCAGACGGGAAAAACTCGTGCTTTGTATGCACACTGATACCCATTTTCGGAATGGGTGACGTGCGGCAACGAAATTGCGCGAAACCAACCCCAACATGAGTTTTGGACCTAAAGTAGTGGATTGGTCATGTTCATTGCGAAAAACGAAGAAATGGTTTCGGTGGCAAAAACTTGTGCTTTGTATGCACCCTGATACCCGTTTTTGGAATGGGTGACGGGCGGCAACGAAATTGCGTGAAAGCACCCCAAACATGAGTTTTGAACCTAAAGTAGTGGCCACTTCGTTTAAAACGATGTGGTAGAAATCAACGTGCGACTTGAAGGACATGATCGATTGTGGATTTGCCTATCCATCATTTTCCATAGTAATGAAAATGCTCTTGGCTCGACATAGTCTGTTCTATTCGTCCCGAACCGAATTTTCGCTGGGTTGTTTGTAAGTAAAGTAAATAGTACACGATAGAGCTCGAGAGGACAGAATTTCTTTTTGATCAAGGGTGATGAAGACATCCACACTACTGATACATCTATGCCAATACAAGTACCAATTTCTGGTCCCATTACTCGCGCTCGTGCTCGTCAACTCAACCATCAGGTGATTACACTCTTGAGTTCATGTCCATCATATTTAGACCATGGAGACCCGTGCACTCTTGTTTTGCTTAGGAACCAGGGAGAAGACCGAAAGGGAAAAGGATTTGAACATGCTGGATTCGGACTGCAGAAGAACACCAACTTGTGACGGTCACCACGGTCAGATGCGGGCTCGGATTGGAATGTTCAAGCACAACATGGAAAGCTTATCAAGTCTACTTTCATATGGATCCGGAATTATAGTCATATCTGTTCTGAGGCCGCCGTAATCATTGTTTTCTTACCGAGACATTTCCTGCCTTTTCTGCCTATGGTGCTGCGTCACCCTATTTTGGCCCAATGGGTCGTGTATCAAGTTAGGTCCATTAGGGACGCATCCTAGGGTTGCAGCACGACCCCAATACCCTTGTGGTCGTCCTCCCATGTTTATAAACCCCCTAGCCGCCACCAAGAACAGCGGGTTTTGTTTAGATCAAGTTTAGCTCTCGCTACTTGCTTGTAAGCGCGCGTGCTAGTTCAGCCGCCCGTCTTCTTGTCTTAAGAACCCCACCATATTGGAGTTTGATTTTGAAACCTACATTTAGATCTGGTAATTCAGTACTTGTTCTACTTGTTCTTGCTAGTTCTTCGATTGCTTGTAGGACGAGTGCCCTAGTGGCCTGGGTGTCACGCTCCACAAGATCGTGACAGCCATAGGAGGTGGTGTATCGGTTGCTAAGGCGCAGCTTCTTTGGAAGGCTGTAGTCGGGCCGTGAACGTCGTCTCCTCCCCCAATCGAGTTATTCCTCACCCTCTCATCGAAAGATCGGGCAATCACCTAAAGGGTGCACATCAGTTGGTAATCAGAGCAAGGATTATCGGTGAGAGATTTACTTTTCTTCGCTGTTTTCTTATCTCCTATAGTCCAGAAAAAGCCAAAAAAATAGTAGATTAGTTTTACCGCAATCCTATAAATCATTGAGCATTTACTAGTACTACTTAGCTAGGGCTTGTTGAGTTTTTGGTTGCATCGGTTGTGTCGAGTTGTTGGTCTTAGTGATGAGGACATCAACACCAACACGAGCACATCTACACCAGCAGCACCTTCTCCAGCCCAGGCACCATCTTCCCCAGTCTAGGCGCCACCCCTTCCACCTGGGCCAGTGACTCGGGCCCGTGCAAGAGAATTGAACTACATCATGCTGTTAAAGAACGAAGGCCCGGAAGAATAGACGACCAGCCCAACTGCGGCCCATAATGGACGACCTAGGGTTGGCCGCCCATAGGGGCTGCGCCCCCTCTCTATTTATCCAGGAGCTGCGCCTCTTTTATTTCTGGAGTTTTGTTTTACGTTAGCTTTAGCTACTCTCGAACACGCGCAAATCTGCGCTGTCTTCGTGTATTCAGAACTCCACCCTCGAGTAATAGATTAGATTGCTCGCATCTTTTTCTTGTTCGTTCTTCGATTGCGCACAGGAAACGATCTTCGTGATCAGGCCGATCTCGCATCAGCAAGGTCGGTAACCACAGGGAGTTGGTTCAGCGATTGCATTGGCGCCTCGGGCTTGCTCGTCGTAGTCGGATCGCAAGGGTCATCTTCTGCCAAATCGGAAATATCTCTACTCGGCGAAAGATCGGGCACCTCAGCTACATCAATTGGTATCAGATTTCCAGGTTGATCGGTGAGTTTATCGAGTGTTTTTTTTCCTACAGTCCACAAAACCACATAAAAATTCAGGTTAGACCTTATCCCAACACCCTTTTGAGCCTCGCACTTTCTTTCAATAATCTGCATTGTTGAATTTGTGTGCTTTCGCGTCATTTGTTGCTGGTTGCATTGTGTTCTTCCACCATTCAAACCCTAGCGCCGCCACCATCTCCCCTTTGATCACGCCACAAACCGAGTCAACATCGTTTCCTTGTTTTTCTCCTTCGGTTACGTCAAAAAAAACAGAAAAAACAAACCGAGTCAACGGCCGTTTCCTTGTTTTTCTCCTTCGGTTACGAAAAAAACAGAAAAAAAAACAAACCGAGTCAACATCGTTTCCTTGTTTTTCTCCTTCGGTTACGTCAAAAAAACAGAAACAAAAAACAACGAAGGAGAAAGGATACGGTTGTTTCATCCCGGTCGTTTGAAAACATAACTTGAGGTACCTTCCTTAAACCGGGCATAACTTTTCGCTCGGGTGTCCAAAAAATCTGAAATTTTTACAGGAGCTAGTTGACACCATTCTGAGCCCGGCCAAACTTACCTTCGGTCTGTTTGGGTTTCGACAAAATTGTCAAAAAAATTCAGGAAAATAAAGAAAAAATCCGTCAAAGTTCTCGCACGCTTTTCAGAGAACTTCCTGATTTTCTGTAGACCACATCTGATCTCTGTTTTAGGTGAAACTTCGTCCAGCTCCTATTTTGTTGCTTCTTGTGCTGAGAAAAATATCAAAAAAATCATACAAAAAAGAAAAACAAAATCACTTGTGATTCCTACTAGTGGCCTCGCTAGTACAATATTTACGGTACTGCCATTCTGCTAGTTCCATCCGTCCTTTGCACTTGTGGCCAGCAATATAGTTTTGTGTTCTACACTATAATTCAACTTTGCATTATTGTTTGATTGTGCTAATCATTGACTTGAGTGCAGCCAACCCAGAACTCCACATATTTCTACGACGAGCAGGCTTCTGTTTCTCCAGGCAATCGCTCATCCAATCTTTCACCGGTTCCACCTGTTGGTTGCAGATCACCACTGTGGCTTGGTAAGAACGGATAAGAATTTGATAACAGCACTAGTGTGAGCGCCTTGTGAGCAGTACACCCCTGTTTTTTGTCGTTGTTTTTTTTCTTCTTCTTTTGGTGTTTTGGTGTTTGCGCTAACTATGGCAGGAGCACACGACACGGTGGATGCCCAGTTGTTGGAAGTAAGGGGACAAGTTGATGGACTTGCTGATGACATTAGGACGATGCATGAACGGCTTGATTCAACGGTCACTTCGACGACCGAACGTTTCAACCAGCTTGACCTTGCTCAAACGGCGACTCGCACCACACTCGACACCATCCTGGCACGCCTTGATGCGTTGACCACAAAGATGGAGCAGGACTACGGCGGTGACACTGAGTGGGAAGATGGAGATCGCCGTGGTCGTGCACGCCGTGTGGTTCGTCATCCCCCTAATGACTTATTTTCTAAGATTAAATTTAAAATTCCACCTTTTAATGGCAAATATGATCCTGCTGCATATCTTGATTGGGAGTTAGAGGTTGAACAAAAATTTTCATGCCATGATATTGCTGAACATTCTCAGGTTAAAGCTACTATTAGTGAATTTACTGATTTTGCTTTAATTTGGTGGCGTGAGTTTAAAATAAAACATCCCACTACCATTCCAACCACTTGGGATCAGTTGAAAGCTGCGATGCGACATCGATTTGTGCCTTCGTATTATGCTCGTGATTTGCTTAATAAAATGCAGCGTTTTCAGCAAGGTTCTCAATCTGTTGAGGACTATTTCCAGGAGTTACAAAAAGGTATGATTCGTTGTGGGATATTAGAGGACAACGACGCTGCTATGGCACGTTTTCGTGGTGGTTTAAACCGCGAAATCCAAGATATACTTGATTATAAGGAATATTATGATATGACTACTTTATTTGAATATGCTTGCAAAGCTGAACGTGAAGTGCAGGGACGCCGCTGGAAGCCATATTCTAACCCTTTTGCAGGACGAAGCTCGACATCCACCTCAGCACCATTTCCCCCTGCGCCATTCACGTCCACCACTACTCCACGCGAGAAGACGACCAAACCAGCCAGCACTGCCCCACCCACAGGTCGTACACGGGATATTCAGTGTCATCGCTGTAGAGGATTTGGCCATGTGATTCGGGACTGCCCAAACAAGCGCACTTTGCTCATTCGTGACGATGGTGAGTACTCTTCCGCTAGTGATTCTGAAGAAATTGAACATGCACTACTTGCCACTGACCATGCAGCTAAGGCGGAGGTACATGTCAACCCGGGCGACGCTAATAGGTATGAAAGTCTTGTTGTGCAGCGTGTTCTCAGTACACAGGTCGCTTTGCCCGAGAAGAATCAGCGACACACTCTGTTCCATACAAAGGGTGTTGTGCAGGAGCGGTCAATTCGCATCATTATCAACAGCGGCAGATGCAACAATTTGGCGAGTACCACGCTGGTCGAAAAGTTATCGTTACCCACTCGTAAGCATCCAAACCCATATCACATTCAATGGCTTAATGATGGTGGTAAAATAAAAATCACACGTTCCGTGCGCGTTCCTTTCTCCATGGGTGCTTATTCTGATTTGGTTGATTGTGATGTTATTCCCATGGAAGCATGCTCTTTGTTACTTGGTCGACCTTGGCAATATGATACTGATAGCTTGCATCATGGTCGTTCGAATCATTATTCTTTCATTTTTAAGGGTCAGAAAATAATTATACATCCAATGACACCTGAACAAATTGTTAAAGATGATCTTGCCCGAGCTGCTATAACTGCTAAACAACTTGATCCATCGCCCTCTGTTCCTTCTGAAATCAAGTTGAAGGCTCCTGTTTTACTTGCTACACGTGCTGATTTTGATGATCTACACGGTGCTCATTTGCCATGCTATGCACTTATATGCTCTAGTGTCCTCATTTCACTTGATGATGCACCATCTTTGGCTATTCCCCCTATGGTTGCTAACCTTTTGCAGGAGTACGCTGATGTCTTTCCCAAAGACTTACCACCGGGTCTCCCACCACTTCATGGCATTGAGCACCAGATCGACCTCATTCCCGGCGCACAGCTTCCGAACCACGCACTGTACCGTACAAATCCGGATGAGACGAAGGAGATTCAGCGCCAGGTACAGGCGTTGCTTGACAAGGGATACATTCGTGAGTCTCTGAGTCCTTGCTCTGTTCCTGTGTTACTTGTTCCCAAGAAAGATGGGTCATGGCGTATGTGTGTAGACTGTCGTGCTATTAATAACATCACTATTCATTATCAATATCCTATACCACGCCTTGATGATATGCTAGATGAGCTTAGTGGTGCCATTATTTTCACTAAGATTGATTTGCGTAGTGGTTACCACCAGATTAGAATGAAACTGGGTGATGAATGGAAAACGGCTTTTAAAACGAAATTTGGTTTATATGAATGGTTGGTTATGCCGTTTGGATTGACTAATGCTCCCAGCACTTTTATGCGAGTGATGAATGAAGTTCTAAGGCCCTTCATAGGATTGTTTGTGGTTGTTTATTTTGATGATATTCTTATTTACAGCAAATCTAAGAAAGTGCATTTGGAACATTTAAGTGCTGTTTTTGATGCATTGCGTGCTGCCCAGTTATTTGCTAACATGGAAAAATGCATCTTTTGTACACGACGTGTCTCGTTTCTTGGTTATGTTGTTACTCCACAGGGCATTGAGGTGGATAGCAGCAAGATTGCTGCCATTCGGGAGTGGCCTACACCGACGACGGTCACACAAATTCGGAGCTTTCTTGGACTTGCCAGTTTCTACCGCAGATTTGTTCGTGATTTTAGCTCCATTGCAGCGCCTCTACATGAGCTTACAAAGAAAGATGTGCCATTTGCTTGGAGTGATTCCCAGGAGGAAGCGTTCAGCACTTTGAAAGATAAGTTAACCCAAGCTCCCCTATTGCAATTGCCTGATTTTAATAAAGTGTTTGAGCTTGAATGCGATGCTAGCGGTATTGGGCTAGGTGCTGTTTTGTTACAAGAAGGAAAACCAGTTGCTTATTTTAGTGAAAAATTAAGCGGTGCTAGTCTGAAATATTCTACTTATGATAAGGAGCTTTACGCTTTAGTGCGCACTTTGCATACATGGCAGCACTATCTTTGGCATCGTGAGTTTATAATCCATTCTGATCATGAGGCTTTAAAACATATTCGTACCCAAACAAATCTGAACCATCATCATGCTAAATGGGTAGAATTCATTGAGTCCTTTCCTTACATTATTAAACACAAGAACGGGAAGGACAATGTTATTGCTGATGCTTTGTCTCGTCGCTATACCATGCTGTCACAGTTAGATTTTAAAATCTTTGGTTTGCACACTGTGAAAGATCAATATGTTGATGATGCTGATTTTAAAGATGCTTTCGGCCATTGTATTAATGGGAAACCATGGGGCAAATTTCACATACAGGATGGGTTCCTGTTTCGCGCTAACAAGCTGTGTGTTCCAGCTAGCTCGGTTCGTCTTTTGTTGTTACAGGAAGCACATGGAGGCGGTCTCATGGGGCACTTTGGCGTCTACAAGACACATGAGGTGTTGGATGCCCACTTCTTTTGGCCTCGGATGCGCGCTGATGTTGAGCGCCTTGTTGCACGCTGCACTACTTGTCAGAAAGCTAAGTCACGGTTGAACAAGCATGGTTTGTATATGCCTTTGCCTGTTCCTACTTCCCCTTGGATTGATATTTCGATGGATTTTGTTTTGGGGTTGCCTAGAACTAAGAAGGGGAGGGATAGCATTTTTGTGGTTGTTGATCGATTCTCCAAAATGGCTCATTTCATACCTTGTCATAAGACTGATGATGCTAGCAATGTTGCTGAATTGTTTTTTAGAGAGATTATTCGTTTGCACGGTATTCCCAATACAATAGTCTCGGATCGTGATGCTAAGTTTCTGAGTCATTTTTGGAGATCTCTGTGGAATAAATTGGGAATTAAATTGCTGTTTAGCACCACTTGTCACCCTCAGACTGATGGTCAAACTGAGGTAGTTAATCGAACTTTGTCTACCATGCTTAGGGCTGTTTTAGACAAAAATTTGAAACGTTGGGAGGATTGCTTGCCTCATGTTGAGTTTGCTTATAATCATGCAACCCATTCTTCTACAAAGATGTGCCCTTTTCAAATTGTTTATGGTTACATTCCTAGGGCGCCTATTGCTTTGTTTTCGCTTGATGCTGCGGACGCCCCACACATAGATGCTCTTGCACATGTTGAACAAATGATTAATCTCCATGAACAAACTCAACAAAACATTGCTGCTGCTAATGCTAAATATCAGATTACTGGTAGTAAAGGCCGGAAACTAGTTACTTTTGAACCTGGTGATATGGTTTGGTTGCATTTGAGAAAGGATCGTTTTCCTACTTTGCGTCGTTCTAAATTGATGCCTCGTGCTGCTGGTCCTTTTAAGATACTAACCAAGATTAATGATAATGCTTATACCCTTGACCTGCCTGCGGAGTTTGGTGTTTCCACTAGTTTTAATGTTGCAGATTTGAAACCGTATGCGGGAGAAGACGAGGAGTTGCCGTCGAGGACGACTTCAGTTCAAGAAGGGGAGGATGATGAGGACATCAACACCAACACGAGCACATCTACACCAGCAGCACCTTCTCCAGCCCAGGCACCATCTTCCCCAGTCCAAGCGCCACCCCTTCCACCTGGGCCAGTGACTCGGGCCCGTGCAAGAGAATTGAACTACATCATGCTGTTAAAGAACGAAGGCCCGGAAGAATAGACGACCAGCCCAACTGCGGCCCATAATGGACGACCTAGGGTTGGCCGCCCCTAGGGGCTGCGCCCCCTCTCTATTTATCCAGGAGCTGCGCCTCCTTTATTTCTGGAGTTTTGTTTTACGTTAGCTTTAGCTACTCTCGAACACGCGCAAATCTGCGCTGTCTTCGTGTATTCAGAACTCCACCCTCGAGTAATAGATTAGATTGCTCGCATCTTTTTCTTGTTCGTTCTTCGATTGCGCACAGGAAACGATCTTCGTGATCAGGCCGATCTCGCATCAGCAAGGTCGGTAACCATAGGGAGTTGGTTCAGCGATTGCATTGGCGCCTCGGGCTTGCTCGTCGTAGTCGGATCGCAAGGGTCATCTTCCGCCAAATCGGAATTATCTCTACTCGCCGAAAGATCGGGCACCTTAGCTACATCACTTAGTTTATTCCTTTAGAGTTTTGAGTTCTACCACGTTTTGGTCAGCACGAGATCCACCATCACCATAAACATCTCTGGTTCGTTTTTGCCACCACGGATACATCTCATGTCCGATATGGAAGTTTAAATACAATCTGGAAAGCTTATCTTATCTTCTTTCCAACGGATCTGACCGTGTCTCAAAATTCATTCTGAGCGCTCCGCAATCATCGTAGAGATTTCTGGACTTTCTATATTAACAAGATTTGTTAAATCTGATTTAAAGGGGTTGTTAGCAATATCTTTATTGTTTGGGTTGTCATAGTGAAAAAAAGGGTTCAGGCCCCTGCAAAAAAAAAGAAGAAGAAGAAGAAAAAAGAATAGAAAAGAAAAAAAAAGGAAAAGAAGAAGAAGGGGGCTGAATCCCTAAATCTGTTGTTTCTCTTTGTGCTGTGCTAGTTGTTCTTTTTCAGTGACTACCTTTGTGCCTAGGCTCACGTCTCTAGCATGGTTTAGCCTAGGACCAGCACAGTACCACTGTTGAACGATTATTCAGCTTGCTTTTGTAACTAACGTGGTACTAGTGTATTCCTTGCTTCAGCCCACCTACAACTCTACATATTTCGACTACAGTTTGACAGGTCGTGTTGCTGCGGCACCAATACACTTATTCCACGGTTGCAGACTTGTTGGTTGCTGACCCCTCCTGTTGTGCAAGGTAAGAATTGGTAAGAGCTTATGTGGCAGGTTGAGAGTGAGCGCCTTGCAGTAGCTACATCCTAATAGTTGTAGAGTTTTTATTCCTTCACGTTTTTTTTTCTTGTTGCCTCTGTTCGTCTAACCATGGCAGGATTGGAGATTGATGATGCTTCTCGTAATATGCCACACTCTCCTCGCACCAAGGGTATCATACAACACTTTGTAAGGCTGGTGAAGACGCACACGGAAGGTCTTGATAATGACATGCAGGTGACGAATGAAAAGATGGGGCAATTGGAGGCCACACAGATCGACACAAACACCAAACTTGCAAATGTGGAAATGACAGTTGCTCATATTGACAAGAGCCTTGTCGCACTCTTGAGGCGATTTGATGAGATGCATGCTAATACCAATGGTGGGCGTGATGAGGGCGCCGAAGGTAACTGGGATGACTATGTTGCTGATACTGAACAAGATGACCAAGAAGCACCTAATCGCCGGCGACTACGTACTAACCGTAGAGGTATGGGTGGTTTTCGCCGACGTGAGGTACATGGTAATGATGATGCTTTTAGTAAGGTTAAATTTAAAATACCTCCTTTTGATGGTAAATATGACCCTGATGCTTACATTACTTGGGAGATTGCGGTTGATCAAAAGTTTGCATGCCATGAATTTCCTGAGAATGCGTGGGTTAGAGCTGCTACTAGTGAGTTTACTGAATTTGCTTCTGTTTGGTGGATAGAACATGGTAAGAAGAATCCTAATAACATGCCACAAACTTGGGATGCGTTGAAACGGGTCATGCGGGCTAGATTTGTTCCTTCTTATTATGCACGTGATATGTTGAACAAGTTGCAACAATTGAGACAGGGTACTAAAAGTGTAGAAGAATATTATCAGGAATTACAAATGGGTATGCTGCGTTGTAACATAGAGGAGGGTGAGGAATCTGCTATGGCTAGATTTTTGGGCGGGTTAAATAGGGAAATTCAGGACATCCTTGCTTATAAAGATTATGCTAATGTAACCCGATTGTTTTATCTTGCTTGCAAAGCTGAAAGGGAAGTGCAGGGACGACGTGCTAGTGCAAGGTCTAATGTTTCTGCAGGAAAATCTACACCATGGCAACAGCGCACGACTACGTCCATGACCGACCGTACACCAGCACCAACTCCCTCACCAAGTCGACCAGCACCCCCGCCTTCCTCGAGCGACAAACCACGTGCATTTTCCACAAATTCAGCAACCAAATCTGCCCAGAAACCAGCAAGTAGTGCCTCTTCAGTAGCCTCCACCGGTAGAATAAGAGATGTTCTGTGTTATCGATTCAAGGGCTATGGACATGTGCAGCGTGATTGTCCTAATCATCGTGTTTTGGTGGTAAAAGACGATGGTGGGTATTCCTCTGCTAGTGATTTGGATGAAGCTACACTTGCTTTGCTTGCGGCTGATGATGCAGGCACTAAGGAACCACCCGAAGAACAGATTGGTGCAGATGATGCAGAGCATTATGAGAGCCTCATTGTACAGCGTGTGCTTAGTGCACAAATGGAGAAGGCAGAGCAGAATCAGCAACATACGTTGTTTCAAACAAAGTGTGTCATTAAGGAGCGTTCATGTCATTTGATCATCGATGGAGGTAGCTGCAACAACTTGGCTAGCAACGACATGGTGGAGAAGCTTGCACTTACGACCAAACCGCACCTGCATCCATATCACATTCAATGGCTTAACAATAGTGGTAAGGTCAAGGTAACCAAGCTGGTACGAATTAATTTTGCTATTGGTTCATATCGTGATGTTGTTGACTGTGATGTTGTGCCTATGGATGCTTGTAATATTCTGCTAGGTAGACCATGGCAATTTGATTCAGATTGTATGCATCATGGTAGATCAAATCAATATTCTCTCATACACCATGATAAGAAAATTATTTTGCTTCCCATGTCCCCTGAGGCTATTGTGCGTGATGATGTTGCTAAAGCTACCAAAGCTAAAACTGAGAACAACAAGAATATTAAAGCTGTTAGTAATAACAAAGATGGGATAAAATTGAAAGGACATTGCTTGCTTGCGACAAAAACTGATGTTAATGAATTATTTGCTTCCACTACTGTTGCCTACGCCTTGGTATGCAAGGATGCTTTGATTTCAATTCAAGATATGCAGCATTCTTTGCCTCCTGTTATTACTAACATTTTGCAGGAGTATTCTGATGTATTTCCAAGTGAGATACCAGAGGGGCTGCCACCTATACGAGGGATTGAGCACCAAATTGATCTTATTCCTGGTGCATCTTTGCCGAATCGTGCGCCATATAGGACAAATCCAGAGGAAACAAAAGAAATTCAGCGACAAGTGCAAGAACTACTCGACAAAGGTTACGTGCGTGAGTCTCTTAGTCCGTGTGCTGTTCCGGTTATTTTAGTGCCTAAAAAAGATGGAACATGGTGTATGTTTGTTGATTGTAGGGCTATTAATAATATCATGATACGGTATCGACACCCTATTCCACGTTTAGATGATATGCTTGATGAATTGAGTGGTGCCATCGTCTTTTCTAAAGTTGATTTGCGTAGTGGGTACCACCAGATTCGTATGAAATTGGGAGATGAATGGAAAACTGCTTTCAAAACTAAGTTCGGATTGTATGAGATGCCTTTTGGGTTAACTAATGCACCTAGCACTTTCATGAGATTAATGAACAAGGTTTTGCGTGCCTTCATTGGAAAATTTGTGGTAGTATACTTTGATGACATATTGATCTACAACAAATCTATGGATGAACATGTTGATCACATGCGTGCTGTTTTTAATGCTTTACGAGATGCACGTTTATTTGGTAACCTTGAGAAGTGCACATTTTGCACCGATCGAGTTTCGTTTCTTGGTTATGTTGTGACTCCACATGGAATTGAGGTTGATCAAGCCAAGGTAGATGATGTGCACCCGTTGGGTGATTGCCCGATCTTTCGATGAGAGGGTGTGGAATAACTCGATTGGGGGAGGAGACGACGTTCACGGCCCGACTACAGCCTTCCAAAGACGCTGCGCCTTAGCAACCGATACACCACCTCCTATGGCTGTCACGATCTTGTGGAGCGTGACACCCTGGCCACTAGGGCACTCGTCCTGCAAGCAATCGAAGAACTAGCAAGAACAAGTAGAACAAGTACTGAATTACCAGATCTAAATGTAGGTTTCAAAATCAAACTCCAATATGGTGGGGTTCCGAAGACAAGAAGACGGGCGGCTGATCTAGCACGCGCGCTTACAAGCAAGTAGCGAGAGCTAAACTTGATCTAAACAAAACCCGCTGTTCTTGGTGGCGGCTAGGGGGTTTATAAACATGGGAGGACGACCACAAGGGTATTGGGGTCGTGCTGCAACCCTAGGATGCGTCCCTAATGGACCTAACTTGATACACGACCCATTGGGCCAAAATAGGGTGACGCAGCACCATGGGCAGAAAAGGCAGGAAATGTCTCGGTAAGAAAACAATGATTACGGCGGCCTCAGAACAGATATGACTATAATTCCGGATCCATATGAAAGTAGACTTGATAAGCTTTCCATGTTGTGCTTGAACATTCCAATCCGAGCCCGCATCTGACCGTGGTGACCGTCACAAGTTGGTGTTCTTCTGCAGTCCGAATCCAGCATGTTCAAATCCTTTTCCCTTTCGGTCTTCTCCCTGATTCCTAAGCAAAACAAGAGTGCACGGGTCTCCATGGTCTAAATATGATGGACATGAACTCAAGAGTGTAATCACCTGATGGTTGAGTTGACGAGCACGAGCGCGAGTAATGGGACCAGAAATTGGTACTTGTATTGGTATAGATGCATCAGTAGTGTGGATGTCTTCATCATTCTCCCCTTCTTGCATTTGAGTCGTCCTCGACTCAAGCTCAACTTCCTCTCCCAAGTAGGGCTTTAAATCTACAATGTTAAATGTGGGGCTAACCCCAAAGTCTGTAGGCAGATCTAGCCTATATGCATTGTCGTTAATTTTCTCTAGCACTTTAAACGGTCCATCGGCTCGAGGCAACAATTTAGATTTTCGTAATTCAGGAAACCTTTCCTTTCTCAAATGCAACCAAACTAAATCTCCAGGTTCAAAATTTATTTCCTTTCTACCTTTATCACTAGCAAACTTATATCTAGCATTCATACGCTCTATGTTTTCTTTAGTAGTTTCATGCAGTTTTAACATCAATTCAGCACGCCTAGTAGCATCAAAATTTAGTTTTTCAGAAGATGGCAAAGGCATTAAATCAATAGGAGCACGAGGCAACAAACCATATACAATCTGAAATGGGCACATCTTTGTAGTAGAATGCAATGATCGATTATAAGCAAATTCAACATGAGGCAAACAGTCCTCCCACATCTTAATATTCTTTTTTAGAACTGCCCTTAACATAGTAGACAAAGTTCTATTCACAACTTCAGTTTGACCATCAGTTTGAGGATGACATGTAGTAGAAAATAAAAGCTTAGTCCCCAATTTTGCCCACAAAGTCCTCCAAAAATGACTAAGAAATTTAGCATCACGATCAGAAACGATTGTGTTGGGCACACCATGCAAGCGAACAATTTCACGAAAGAACAAATCAGCAATATGAGTAGCATCGTCAGTTTTATGACATGGTATGAAATGTGCCATCTTAGAAAATCTATCAACAACCACAAACACACTATCACGTCCCTTCCTAGTCCTAGGCAATCCCAGCACAAAATCCATAGAAATATCTTCCCAAGGAGCACTAGGAACGGGTAGAGGCAAATACAAACCGTGTGGATTTAACCGTGACTTCGCCTTTTGACATGTCGTGCAACGAGCAACCAATCTCACCACATCTCTTCTCATCTTGGGCCAAAAGAAATGACCAGCAAGTATGTCCTCCGTTTTCTTTGCTCCAAAATGTCCCATTAAGCCACCTCCATGTGCTTCCTGTAACAACAACAAACGAACGGAGCTAGCTGGAATGCATAGCTTGTTAGCTCTAAACACAAACCCATCACTAACGATATATTTGTTCCATCCTTTCCCATCTTTACAATGCAGCAACACATCTTTAAAATCAGCATCATGAACATATTGGTCTTTAATCGTCTCTAATCCAAAGATTTTGTAGTCAAGTTGATTCAGCAAAGTATATCTCCTAGACAAAGCGTCAGCAATGATATTCTCTTTTCCTTTCTTGTGCTTAATAACATAAGGAAACGATTCGATAAATTCAACCCACTTAGCATGTCTACGGTTCAGTTTTCCTTGACTACGAATATGTTTCAAAGATTCATGATCAGAATGAATAACAAACTCTTTGGGCCACAAATAATGCTGCCATGTTTCTAATGTTCGCACAAGAGCATATAATTCCTTATCATAAGTAGAATAATTTAGAACAGACCCACTCAATTTTTCACTAAAATATGCAACAGGTTTGCCTTCTTGTAACAAAACACCACCCAATCCAATTCCACTAGCATCACATTCAAGCTCAAAAGTCTTATTAAAATCAGGAAGTTGGAGGAGAGGTGCATGTGTCAACTTATCTTTCAGCACGTTGAAAGCGTGCTCTTGTACTTTGCCCCAACTAAAATGCACTCCCTTCTTCGTAAGCTCATTCAAAGGTGCAGCAATGGTGCTAAAGTCCTTCACAAAACGGCGATAGAAGCCAGCAAGTCCTAGGAAACTCCGCACCTGTGTGATAGTCTTTGGCATAGGCCATCCATGTATCGCTTCTACCTTGGCTTGATCAACCTCAATTCCCTGTGGAGTCACAACATAACCAAGAAACGAAACTCGATCGGTGCAAAATGTGCACTTCTCAAGGTTACCAAATAAACGTGCATCTCGTAAAGCATTAAAAACAGCACGCATGTGATCAACATGTTCATCCATAGATTTGCTGTAGATCAATATGTCATCAAAGTATACTACCACAAATTTTCCAATGAAGGCACGCAAAACCTCGTTCATTAATCTCATGAAAGTGCTAGGTGCATTAGTTAACCCAAAAGGCATGACTAACCACTCATACAATCCGAACTTAGTTTTGAAAGCAGTTTTCCATTCATCTCCCAATTTCATACGAATCTGGTGGTACCCACTACGCAAATCAACTTTAGAAAAGACGATGGCACCACTCAATTCATCAAGCATATCATCTAAACGTGGAATAGGGTGTCGATACCGTATCGTGATATTATTAATAGCCCTACAATCAACACACATACGCCATGTTCCATCTTTTTTAGGCACTAAAATAACCGGAACAGCACACGGACTAAGAGACTCACGCACGTAACCTTTGTCGAGTAGTTCTTGCACTTGTCGCTGAATTTCTTTTGTTTCCTCTGGATTTGTCCTATATGGCGCACGATTTGGCAAAGATGCACCAGGAATAAGATCAATTTGGTGCTCAATCCCTCGTATAGGTGGCAGCCCCTCTGGTATCTCACTTGGAAATACATCAGAATACTCCTGCAAAATGTTAGTAATAACAGGAGGCAAAGAATGCTGCATATCTTGAATTGAAATCAAAGCATCCTTGCATACCAAGGCGTAGGCAACAGTAGTGGAAGCAAATAATTCATTAACATCAGTTTTTGTTGCAAGCAAGCAATGTCCTTTCAATTTTATCCCATCTTTGTTATTACCAACAGCTTTAATATTCTTGTTGTTCTCAGTTTTAGCTTTGGTAGCTTTAGCAACATCATCACGCACAATAGCCTCAGGAGACATGGGAAGCAAAATAATTTTCTTATCATGGTGTATGAGAGAATATTGATTTGATCTACCATGATGCATACAATCTGAATCAAATTGCCATGGTCTACCTAGCAGAATATTACAAGCATCCATAGGCACAACATCACAGTCAACAACATCACGATATGAACCAATAGCAAAATTAATTCGTACCAGCTTGGTTACCTTGACCTTACCACTATTGTTAAGCCATTGAATGTGATATGGATGCGGGTGCGGTTTGGTCGTAAGTGCAAGCTTCTCCACCATGTTGCTGCTAGCCAAGTTGTTGCAGCTACCTCCATCAATGATCAAACGACATGAACGCTCCTTAATGACACACTTTGTTTGAAACAATGTATGTCGCTGATTCTGCTCTGCCCTCTCCATTTGTGCACTAAGCACACGCTGTACAATGAGGCTCTCATAATGCTCTGCATCATCTGCACCAATCTGTTCTTCGGGTGGTTCCTTAGTGCCTGCATCATCAGCCGCAAGCAAAGCAAGTGTAGCTTCATCCAAATCACTAGCAGAGGAATACCCACCATCGTCTTTTACCACCAAAACACGCTGATTAGGACAATCACGCTGCACGTGTCCATAGCCCTTGCATCGATAACACAGAACATCTCTTGTTCTACCTGTGGAAGCTACTGAAGAGGCACTACCTGCGGGTTTCTGGGCAGATTTGGTTGCTGAATTTGTGGAAGATGCACGTGGTTTGTCGCTGGAGGAAGGCGGGGGTGCTGGTCGACTTGGCGAGGGAGTTGGTGCTGGTGTACGGCCGGTCATGGACGTAGTCGTGCGCTGTTGCCATGGTGTAGATTTTCCTGCAGAAACATTAGACCTTGCACTAGCACGTCGTCCCTGCACTTCCCTTTCAGCTTTGCAAGCAAGATGAAACAATCGGGTTACATTAGCATAATCTTTATAAGCAAGGATGTCCTGAATTTCCCTATTTAACCCGCCCAAAAATCTAGCCATAGCAGATTCCTCACCCTCCTCTATGTTACAACGCAGCATACCCATTTGTAATTCCTGATAATATTCTTCTACACTTTTAGTACCCTGTCTCAATTGTTGCAACTTGTGTAACATATCACGTGCATAATAAGAAGGAACAAATCTAGCCCGCATGACCCGTTTCAACGCATCCCAAGTTTGTGGCATGTTATTAGGATTCTTCTTACCATGTTCTATCCACCAAACAGAAGCAAAATCAGTAAACTCACTAGTAGCAGCTCTAACCCGCGCATTCTCAAGAAATTCATGGCATGCAAACTTTTGATCAACCGCAATCTCCCAAGTAATGTAAGCATCAGGGTCATATTTACCATCAAAAGGAGGTATTTTAAATTTAACCTTACTAAAAGCATCATCATTACCATGTACCTCATGTCGGCGAAAACCACCCATACCTCTACGGTTAGTACGTAGTCGCCGGCGATTAGGTGCTTCTTGGTCATCTTGTTCAGTATCAGCAACATAGTCATCCCAATTACCTTCGGCGCCCTCATCACGCCCACCATTGATATTAGCATGCATCTCATCAAACCGCCTCAAGAGTGCGACAAGGCTCTTGTCAATATGAGCAACTGTCATTTCCACATTTGCAAGTTTGGTGTTTGTGTCGATCTGTGTGGCCTCCAATTGCCCCATCTTTTCATTCGTCACCTGCATGTCATTATCAAGACCTTCCGTGTGCGTCTTCACCAGCCTTACAAAGTGTTGTATGATACCCTTGGTGCGAGGAGAGTGTGGCATATTACGAGAAGCATCATCAACCTCCAATCCTGCCATGGTTAGACGAACAGAGGCAACAAGAAAAAAAACGTGAAGGAATGAAAACTCTACAACTATTAGGATGTAGCTACTGCAAGGCGCTCACTCTCAACCTGCCACACAAGCTCTTACCAATTCTTACCTTGCACAACAGGAGGGGTCAGCAACCAACAAGTCTGCAACCGCGGAATAAGTGTATCGGTGCCGCAGCAACACGACCTGTCAAACTGTAGTCGAAATATGTAGAGTTGTAGGTGGGCTGAAGCAAGGAATACACTAGTACCACGTTAGTTACAAAAGCAAGCTGAATAATCGTTCAACGGTGGTACTGTGCTGGTCCTAGGCTAAACCAGGCTAGAGACGTGAGCCTAGGCACAAAGGTAGTCACTGAAAAAGAACAACTAGCACAGCACAAAGAGAAACAACAGATTTAGAGATTCAGCCCCCTTCTTCTTCTTTTCCCTTTTTTTTCTTTTCTATTCTTTTTTTTTCTTCTTCTTCTGTTTTTTTGCAGGGGCCTAAACCCTTTTTTTTCACTATGACAACCCAAACAATAAAGATATTGCTAACAGCCCCTTTAAATCAGATTTAACAAATCTTGTTAATATAGAAAGTGCAGAAATCTCTACGATGATTGCGGAGCGCTCAGAACGAATTTTGAGATAAGGTCAGATCCGTTGGAAAGAAGATAAGATAAGCTTTCCAGATTGTATTTAAACTTCCAAATCGGATATGATATGTATCCGTGGTGGCAAAAACGAACCAGAGATGTTTTTGGTGATGGTGGATCTCGTGGTGACCAAAACGTGGTAGAACTCAAAACTCTAAAGGAATAAACTAAGACCAGCAACTCGACACAACCGATGCAACCAAAAACTCAACAAGCCCTAACTAAGTAGTACTAGTAAATGCTCAATGGTTTATAGGATTGCGGTAAAACTAATCTACTATTTTTTGGCTTTTTCTGGACTATAGGAGATAAGAAAACAGCGAAGAAAAGTAAATCTCTCACCGATAAACCTTGCTCTGATACCAACTGATGTGCACCCGTTGGGTGATTGCCCGATCTTTCGATGAGAGGGTGTGGAATAACTCGATTGGGGGAGGAGACGACGTTCACGGCCCGACTACAACCTTCCAAAGACGCTGCGCCTTAGCAACCGATACACCACCTCCTATGGCTGTCACGATCTTGTGGAGCGTGACACCCTGGCCACTAGGGCACTCGTCCTGCAAGCAATCGAAGAACTAGCAAGAACAAGTAGAACAAGTACTGAATTACCAGATCTAAATGTAGGTTTCAAAATCAAACTCCAATATGGTGGGGTTCCGAAGACAAGAAGACGGGCGGCTGATCTAGCACGCGCGCTTACAAGCAAGTAGCGAGAGCTAAACTTGATCTAAACAAAACCCGCTGTTCTTGGTGGCGGCTAGGGGGTTTATAAACATGGGAGGACGACCACAAGGGTATTGGGGTCGTGCTGCAACCCTAGGATGCGTCCCTAATGGACCTAACTTGATACACGACCCATTGGGCCAAAATAGGGTGACGCAGCACCATGGGCAGAAAAGGCAGGAAATGTCTCGGTAAGAAAACAATGATTACGGCGGCCTCAGAACAGATATGACTATAATTCCGGATCCATATGAAAGTAGACTTGATAAGCTTTCCATGTTGTGCTTGAACATTCCAATCCGAGCCCGCATCTGACCGTGGTGACCGTCACAAGTTGGTGTTCTTCTGCAGTCCGAATCCAGCATGTTCAAATCCTTTTCCCTTTCGGTCTTCTCCCTGATTCCTAAGCAAAACAAGAGTGCACGGGTCTCCATGGTCTAAATATGATGGACATGAACTCAAGAGTGTAATCACCTGATGGTTGAGTTGACGAGCACGAGCGCGAGTAATGGGACCAGAAATTGGTACTTGTATTGGTATAGATGCATCAGTAGTGTGGATGTCTTCATCAGTAGAAGCGATACATGGATGGCCTATGCCAAAGACTATCACACAGGTGCGGAGTTTCTTAGGACTTGCTAGCTTCTATCGCCGTTTTGTGAAGGACTTTAGCACCATTGCTGCACCTTTGAATGAGCTTACGAAGAAGGGAGTGCATTTTAGTTGGGGCAAAGTACAAGAGCACGCTTTCAACGTGCTGAAAGATAAGTTGACACATGCACCTCTCCTCCAACTTCCTGATTTTAATAAGACTTTTGAGCTTGAATGTGATGCTAGTGGAATTGGATTGGGTGGTGTTTTGTTACAAGAAGGCAAACCTGTTGCATATTTTAGTGAAAAATTGAGTGGGTCTGTTCTAAATTATTCTACTTATGATAAGGAATTATATGCTCTTGTGCGAACATTAGAAACATGGCAGCATTATTTGTGGCCCAAAGAGTTTGTTATTCATTCTGATCATGAATCTTTGAAACATATTCGTAGTCAAGGAAAACAGAACCGTAGACATGCTAAGTGGGTTGAATTTATTGAATCGTTTCCTTATGTTATTAAGCACAAGAAAGGAAAAGAGAATATCATTGCTGACGCTTTGTCTAGGAGATATACTTTGCTGAATCAACTTGACTACAAAATCTTTGGATTAGAGACGATTAAAGACCAATATGTTCATGATGCTGATTTTAAAGATGTGTTGCTGCATTGTAAAGATGGGAAAGGATGGAACAAATATATCGTTAGTGATGGGTTTGTGTTTAGAGCTAACAAGCTATGCATTCCAGCTAGCTCCGTTCGTTTGTTGTTGTTACAGGAAGCACATGGAGGTGGCTTAATGGGACATTTTGGAGCAAAGAAAACGGAGGACATACTTGCTGGTCATTTCTTTTGGCCCAAGATGAGAAGAGATGTGGTGAGATTGGTTGCTCGTTGCACGACATGTCAAAAGGCGAAGTCACGGTTAAATCCACACGGTTTGTATTTGCCTCTACCCGTTCCTAGTGCTCCTTGGGATGATATTTCTATGGATTTTGTGCTGGGATTGCCTAGGACTAGGAAGGGACGTGATAGTGTGTTTGTGGTTGTTGATAGATTTTCTAAGATGGCACATTTCATACCATGTCATAAAACTGACGATGCTACTCATATTGCTGATTTGTTCTTTCGTGAAATTGTTCGCTTGCATGGTGTGCCCAACACAATCGTTTCTGATCGTGATGCTAAATTTCTTAGTCATTTTTGGAGGACTTTGTGGGCAAAATTGGGGACTAAGCTTTTATTTTCTACTACATGTCATCCTCAAACTGATGGTCAAACTGAAGTTGTGAATAGAACTTTGTCTACTATGTTAAGGGCAGTTCTAAAGAAGAATATTAAGATGTGGGAGGACTGTTTGCCTCATGTTGAATTTGCTTATAATCGATCATTGCATTCTACTACAAAGATGTGCCCATTTCAGATTGTATATGGTTTGTTGCCTCGTGCTCCTATTGATTTAATGCCTTTGCCATCTTCTGAAAAACTAAATTTTGATGCTACTAGGCGTGCTGAATTGATGTTAAAACTGCATGAAACTACTAAAGAAAACATAGAGCGTATGAATGCTAGATATAAGTTTGCTAGTGATAAAGGTAGAAAGGAAATAAATTTTGAACCTAGAGATTTAGTTTGGTTGCATTTGAGAAAGGAAAGGTTTCCTAAATTGCGAAAATCTAAATTATTGCCTCGAGCCGATGGACCGTTTAAAGTGCTAGAGAAAATTAACGACAATGCATATAGGCTAGATCTGCCTGCAGACTTTGGGGTTAGCCCCACATTTAACATTGCAGATTTAAAGCCCTACTTGGGAGAGGAAGTTGAGCTTGAGTCGAGGACGACTCAAATGCAAGAAGGGGAGAATGATGAAGACATCCACACTACTGATACATCTATGCCAATACAAGTACCAATTTATGGTCCCATTACTCGCGCTCGTGCTCGTCAACTCAACCATCAGGTGATTACACTCTTGAGTTCATGTCCATCATATTTAGACCATGGAGACCCGTGCACTCTTGTTTTGCTTAGGAACCAGGGAGAAGACCGAAAGGGAAAAGGATTTGAACATGCTGGATTCGGACTGCAGAAGAACACCAACTTGTGACGGTCACCACGGTCAGATGCGAGCTCGGATTGGAATGTTCAAGCACAACATGGAAAGCTTATCAAGTCTACTTTCATTTGGATCCGGAATTATAGTCATATCTGTTCTGAGGCCGCCGTAATCATTGTTTTCTTACCGAGACATTTCCTGCCTTTTCTGCCTATGGTGCTGCGTCACCCTATTTTGGCCCAATGGGTCGTGTATCAAGTTAGGTCCATTAGGGACGTATCCTAGGGTTGCAGCACGACCCCAATACCCTTGTGGTCGTCCTCCCATGTTTATAAACCCCCTAGCCGCCACCAAGAACAGCGGGTTTTGTTTAGATCAAGTTTAGCTCTCGCTACTTGCTTGTAAGCGCGCGTGCTAGTTCAGCCGCCCGTCTTCTTGTCTTCGGAACCCCACCATATTGGAGTTTGATTTTGAAACCTACATTTAGATCTGGTAATTCAGTACTTGTTCTACTTGTTCTTGCTAGTTCTTCGATTGCTTGCAGGACGAGTGCCCTAGTGGCCAGGGTGTCACGCTCCACAAGATCGTGACAGCCATAGGAGGTGGTGTATCGGTTGCTAAGGCGCAGCTTCTTTGGAAAGCTGTAGTCGGGCCGTGAACGTCGTCTCCTCCCCCAATCGAGTTATTCCACACCCTCTCATCGAAAGATCGGGCAATCACCCAACGGGTGCACATCAAAGGGAAAGGCATGTTTGTTGCGAAAAACGAAGAAATGGTTTCGGTGGCAAAAACTCGTGCTTTGTATGCACCCTGATACCCATTTTCGGAATGGGTGACGTGCGGAAACGAAATTGCGCGAAACCACCCCAAACATGAGTTTTGGACCTAAAGTAGTGGATTGGGCATGTTTGTTGCGAGAAACTAAGAAATGGTTCCGGTGGTTAAAACTCGTGCTTTGTGTGCACCCTGATACCCGTTTTCGGAATGGGTGACGTGCGACAACGAAATTGCGCGAAACCACCCAAACATGAGTTTTGGACCTAAAGCAGTGAATTGGGCATGTTCGTGGCAAAAACGAAGAAATGGTTCCGGTGGGAAAAACTCGTGCTTTGTATGCACCCCGATACCCGTTTTCGGAATTGGTGACGTGCGGCAACGAAATTGCGTGCAAGCACCCCAACACATGAGTTTTGAACCTAAAGTAGTGGATTGGGCATGTTCGTTGCGAAAAACGAAGAAATGGTTCTGGTGGCAAAAACTCGTGCTTTGTATGCACCCCGATACCCATTTTCGGAATGGGTGACGTGCGGCAACGAAATTGCGTGAAAGCACCCCAAACATGAGTTTTGGACCTAAAGTAGTGGATTGGGCATGTTCGTTGCGAAAAACGAAGAAATGGTTCAGGTAGTAAATACTCGTGCTTTATATGCACCCCGATACCCGTTTTCGGAATGGGTGACGTGCGGCAACGAAATTGCGCGAAACCACCCCAAAGATGAGTTTTGGACCTAAAGTAGTGGATTGGGCATGTTCGTTGCGAAAAACGAAGAAATGGTTCCTGATGAGGACATCCTCCACTATTACCCGTTGGCAAAGATGTAATTGGCCTAGTTGGCCCAATTGTAGTCGGACGACGACCGTGTGAGCCTCAGAATTATCCCACCTTGCTTAACTTGGGAGGAGGAAGACACTTTAAAAGGGAGAGCCACCCTTCCCCCATTGGACTAGTCTTTTGGGGCGATTGGGCCTTTCCCTGAGTTAGGTGTGCTTAATGAACTGTTGGGCTCCGGGCAACCCTAATTTGTTGGGCCTCGGCCAACCCCACCAGGGCTGGGTGTATCATCTGGTATCAAAGCTAGGGCCCATTTTAAAAAGGTGGGACTGATGAGGACATCCTCCACTATTACCCGTTGGCAAAGATGTAATTGGCCTAGTTGGCCCAATTGTAGTCGGACGACGACCGTGTGAGCCTCAGAATTATCCCACCTTGCTTAACTTGGGAGGAGGAAGACACTTTAAAAGGGAGAGCCACCCTTCCCCCATTGGACTAGTCTTTTGGGGCGATTGGGCCTTTCCCTGAGTTAGGTGTGCTTAATGAACTGTTGGGCTCCGGGCAACCCTAATTTGTTGGGCCTCGGCCAACCCCACCAGGGCTGGGTGTATCAGTTCCGGTGGCAAAAACTGAGTTTCTATGCACCCGATACCTGTTTTCGGAATGGGTGACGTGCGGCAACGAAATTGCGCGAAACCAACCCAAACATGAGTTTTGGACCTAAAGTAGTGGATTGGGCATGTTCGTTGCGAAAAACGAAGAAATGGTTCCGGTGGCAAAAACTCGTGCTTTGTGTGCACACTGATACCCATTTTCGGAATGGGTGACGTGCGGCAACGAAATTGCGCGAAACCAACCCAAACATGAGTTATGGACCTAAAGTAGTGGATTGGTCATGTTCGTTGCGAAAAACAAAGAAATGGTTTCGGTGGCAAAAACTCGTGCTTTTATGCACCCCGATACCCGTTTTTGGAATTGGTGACGTGCTGCAACGAAATTGCATGAAAGCACCCCAAACATGAGTTTTAAACCTAAAGTAGTGGATTGGGCATGTTTGTTGCGAAAAACAAAGAAATGGTTTCGGTGGCAAAAACTCGTGCTTTGTATGCACCCTGATACCCATTTTCGGAATGAGTGACGTGCGGCAACGAAATTGCGCGAAACCACCCCAAACATGAATTTTGGACCTAAAGAAGTGGATTGGGCATGTTCGTTGTGAGAAACGAAGAAATGGTTCCGTTGGTTAAAACTCGTGCTTTGCATGCACCCTGATACCCGTTTTCGGAATGGGTGACGTGCGGTGTTGGGGACTTGTTCTCAAATGCTAAAGGTTAAGAACAAGGCAACATAAAAAGTGTTAAATGTTAAAGCCCTTCGTCCTTAAAGATATTATGTCCCTTCGGGTATAATGAATTCTGGACGAAGGTTACGAAGGAAAAGACCTTCGTAAGTTCGATAGATGATGAAGAAGAACACATATATGAAATACGAATAATAATACAAATATTATCCTCAACTTATTTTTATTATGAAATTCGTAATAACAAATTGTAAATGTACCTTCAGATTGATGAAAAGTAAAGGTACATGCGTGATGCAAAAAGCGAATGCCAAGTCAGCGTGAACAGTACGGGAGTACTGTTCATCTATTTATAGGCGCGGGACGTAGCCCGTGCAGAATTACATTAATGCCCTTTACATTTATCAATAACTCTATAATAATTCTTCGAGGTCTAATTTGGCTTTTCATCTTTAAGTCGGTTCCTCTTTTCTGCCGTCATACCGAAGCTTTTCTGCACATAGCTTCATGATCATTTTATCCTTCGTCATGATCGCCTTCCGTCCCGCTCAAGCTTCGTCTTGACCAGATACTTGTATACCCGTAACCTGATTCCGAAGATACTTGTTCACATATTTCACTTGGAAAACATTGTCAAATCATGTTTTTGAGGACCTTCGGAAGCCGAAGGCCCCCAACAGTAGCCCCTCGCAATATTAATTTGCTGTAATGATAAATTCATATTGCGACATGGACGAAGGCTTTAAGCTGAAGGTCCGAAAAAACACCTTCCCTTTGCTAGAATAGCAACAGTCATTGACAAGCGGGACCCTCCTGATCTCGACGCACTGGGTGTATAAATAAGAGCTCAACACGATTTTATTTGGCACACTCTCTTGCCATCTGCTCTTGCTCACCCAACTTTTAGCCTGTGCGCAACAACACTTGCTTGGCTTTCTAAATTTTTAAGCTTCGGTTTCGAGAGCACTTTCTTAGCGTTTGTGAAGATGTCTGAAGATAAGAAAACTGTTGCTGAATCGAAGATGAGCCTTTCTGAGGAGATGCATCTCGGCTTTCTTCAGTCAATAGCAAAGACCAATACGGAGAAGATCACTAGGGAAACCTTGGAGGGTTTATCTGAAGATACTGGTGACAGTAACAGTTGTGATATAGAAAGTGGCGGTGAAGACTCCGTAGATCGACCGTGGCGACCAAGTCACACAGTCTTCGGTAAATCGAGTATTAAGCAGAGTCATCTTGATACCATGAAGGGAAGGTATTTTTGAGACATGTCTATTGTGAGGGCAGATGATGGGGAGAAAACTGTGCCTACTCCCGAAGAGAATGAAGTCGTAATCTTCCGAAGCTTCTTGAAGGCTGGACTGCGATTTCCCTTGAGCAATTTTGTTGTAGAAGTACTGAAGGTATTTGAAGTCTACCTTCACCAACTTACTCCCGAATCAATCATAAGAATGGTCATCTTCGTCTGGGCCGTGAGGAGCCAAGGTTTAGAACCAAATGCAAAAAGTTTCTGCAATATACATGAGTTATTATACGAGACGAAACCTTGGGGGTAAAGAGCAGTATCACAACAATTTTGGCTGCTACAGCTTCGGCGCCCGATCTGGGTCAAGTTGTCCCATGCCAACCTTTCGGAAAAGATGGTCCGGCAACTGGATGACAGAATGGTTTTATGTGAAGAATGATTTAAAAATTCGGGAAGATATTAAAGGTATCATTATGCGCCCTGTTTGGCAACGCTTCGACCTTCAGAGGCCGAAGGTGGAGATGGATGAAACAGCCGAAGAATGCCAAAGAGCCTTCGGCGCAGTGTGCTCTTTTATTGGGACAAGGGATTTAATGCAAGAATACATTGCCTTCAGAGTATGGCCACTTGCAGATAACTGGGAAATGCCGAAGGAGACCGTTAAGGAACCTGGCGAAGGTGGACTAGTCAGGCTAAAATACACATTCAAGTATGGAGATAAGTTCGTTGAGCCAGATGATGACTGGCTAAATAGCATTGAGACTGTAAGTGATGAATTGCTTGGGGTATACTCAAAGGCCGAAGATACTACATTATCAGCGGCCTTCGGAGGCCGAAAGAAGAAGAGGCTCAATCGAGTATTTGACGCAATTGGGTTTGTCTACCCCGACTACCGTTATCCAGCGCGGGGTCAAAAAATAAAGAATACATCTTCTGCGAAGGAAACTGCTTCAGCCGCTCCAAGCGAGCCGGCGCCGAAGAGGAAAAAGGGTAAAGGTTCTCACACACCGGCCACGTTATATTGAACCGGCCATAGTGCCTGAGTTCGTCGGTGAGACCTCTTCGGCCACCGAAGCTAAAGAATCAACTCCGCTGCCAAAAATCGAAGAGCTAGCCAAAGTGCCAGCAACAGAAAAGATAGAAGAACCGAGGACTGAAGAAACAAAAACATCAGAAGTTTTAAGTCCTTCAGCAAAAATTGAGGCAGTAAAAAGCCAAAAGGGTCCAACAGTGACCCCGAAAAGAAAAAGGATGGTTAATGTGCTGGATGTTTTGGAGACAATTAAATCTTCAAGGATAACTCCGAAGAAAACTGTTGAAACTTCTGAAGTGCCTACTGAAGCCTTTGTTACTGAAGCTTCAAAGCAACAATTTGAAACTGAAGCTAGGCCTTCAGAGCCCACCAAGGTAAAACCCTTGGAAGCCGAAGAAACAAAAATGACAGAGCCAATTTTGGTTGAAGAAACTGACACTGCTGCCCCCGAAGCATCCTCCAAAGCCCTCGATTATATTGTACGACATGCTTCGGGAAAAAGATTATCTGAAGAAGAGATTTTTGAAGCTAATCACCATGCCCGAGAATTAAAGTATCCAAAGGGGGCCTTAGTATTCAATGGCACAGACGAAGATGACTTCTTATACTGTCTCCCAGACAACAAAGAATTATCTGTCTGCCGGGAGATGGCTAGAAGTATGGGGTTTCCGAAGCTTGAAGCTGGCCTCTGCGCTATGACAAAGGACGATCTTGCAGATAGACTTGCATATAATAGTCTGAAGGTATGAAAATTGCATATTTGGAAATTTATAATTTTTGAATTATTCTTTTATTCTTATACTAATTCTTTTCATATAGGGTTTAATACTTAGCAACGCTTTGAGAGCGCAAAAGAATACTGAAGACGAGAGCTATAATATGTCTTTTAACAACCTACGGACAGAGGTTATTAAGCTAAGAAACGAAGCTTTGGAAAAAGATAAAATTCTGCTTACATTGGTGGATAAGATAAAGGAAGACGAAGCTGCTTCTAAAGCTCAAGCTGAGGCTCAGAAGCGCGAAATTGAAGATCTTCGGAAACAGTTAGCCAGAGCTAAAGAAGAGCGCATACTTGAAGAGACAAAATGAGAACTCAGCGATCAGTGGGCAAATCATTTAGAAGGGAACGTTGAAGAGCTTCGAGCATCCAAGAAAAGGTGCTATGATAAATCTATAGAATGCGCTAAGAAAATAAAAACTAGCTTCGCCAGCGTTGGCGCATTCTCGAGCGAGAAAAACTTTACAAGGGGCAACCCCGAAGGCCCGATTGAATGGATCAGTCACGAAGCTCAGGCCTTTGAGGAAATTTTAAATAGCCGCGTAGACATTTGTGCTTTTTCGGGTGTCAGGGGGATTGCTACTATTTTGGAGAGGAAAGGCTGCGAGCATGTGAAATCTTTAGCACAATCCGAAACTGCCTTATCCTCCGAAGATATAAAAGACCGCTCGGCCGAAGCAAGCCTGGTTGGTGGAAAATTTTTCACCGACATCTGGGACAATGGCGGCCGGGAAATGGCCCAAGAAATTATTCAGAAAAGCGAAAAAGGCATTCATGATGCTAGAAAGGTAGCAGAGGCTGCTGAGAAAAGCGCAGAGCCCGAAGGGCAAATAGGTATTAATTAGTGGTTTTTGACTCTTCGTTGTAATTTTTTGATTTTGAACTTGTTCATGGTTTGTAATAGTAATATATATGTATCTTCTCTTCCCTCAGAACCTGCTGAGCTATCTCTGGGCCCCCACACGAAGGGGGATGATGAAATTAGACAAATGGCCGAAGCCATAATGGATAAAGTTGTTGATCAGCTTCTAAACGAAGCTGCAGAAGTAGTCTTAAGGGAAGATTAGATGCTGCTGTAAAAACATTTAGATTGTAATGCTTGTTGAGAATCATGTGTAATATTGTATAACTTTGGATGTAATATATTAGCTATTTATAATTCTATTCTTTACGATGCATGAAACATTTGATACATACCGTTTTTGAGTCTTTGATGAAAAAACACCTTCCCTTCTTTTCATGCTTCGTAAATAATATCCGTGTTCTCATAAAATCAGTAACCAATTCTCGTAAAATCAATAATCAATAGATCTTTCCATTTCAGAGTTTTGACGAAGATATAACTCTCCAATGGCTATTGTTTGTGTCGTGTCACTATTTCTTCAAAACGATCTTCGAATAACAATTTTTAGACCCCCCTTCTTGCGTTGTTGATGTACGATGATGTATGATGTTATGCTATGCAAATGATGTAATGATGTGATGTTATGCAAAAAATGATATTTGCCGAAGGTCGACATCTATTTTTCACTGTAAGCCTCCCTTAGGAGCTTCTTCACCTTTTACTTCAGCGGAATCAGCGTTTATTTTTCGCTGTAAGCCTCCCTTAGGAGCTTCTTCGCCTTTTACTTTCAGCGGAATCAGCATTTATTTTTCGCTGTAAGCCTCCCTTAGGAGCTTCTTCGCCTTTTACTTTCAGCGGAATCAGCGTTTATTTTTCGCTGTAAGCTCTGCATTCCCTTCGGAACGACTTTTGAGCAGAAAACTTACACTGCACTCCCTTAGGAACGACTTTTTTTGTTTCGAAGAAATTGCACTTTGTTCCATAGAACAAATTTTTGATAATTCGAAGGTGATGAGGACATTGCTGCCTTGATACAACGACACATCACTTCACCATTTGTAGCTAATCAGGGACCAATGACGTAGCTTGTGCACGTAAACTTAATTATAAGGTGAACTCGTTTCTTGATGCTGAAGCTAATTTCTTCTTTAAATGAGGTACTAAAGCCTTGCGATGACTTTATTATGCTCAGGTGTTTGGGAGGTGAACCATCTTGAACTGGAGAAGGCAACAAAGCAATAAAGGCTGCTGCACCCGAGAGGATTTCGTAACAGCACCAAGTACAAGTTTAAATGGGGCATATCTTCCAACTTCCAAGGCCGATTAATGCAAATAAATACTTGTTGGAAAGCTCCCTTCGTCTACTTGCTGGTGGATCAAGAATTAATGGGAGACGACACCCGAGGCGTCCAGGAACTGCCGAGGGAACTTCATGACTCTACCGGAATTCCTTCTTCCTATTTCTCTATTTAAGTAACTAGCAGCCACCAAATAACTGGGGTTTTGTTTGATGTAAGTTTAGCCTTTGCTACTTCCTTGTAAACGCGTGTGTCGGCTAGACCACCCGAATACTTGAAACAGGACCCCAACTATATCAGATCCGTGCGTGTTTGCTTGTTATCTTGTTCTTGCTTGTTCTCGATTGCTTGCAGGTTCAAGGCTGTTCTTGGCACGGCAAGAGCAGCAACAACAGGAGCCGGTGTAACTATCGCTAAGGCGCAGCACCCTTGTGGTTGTTGTAGTCGGATAGCACAACGTCGACCTCCACCCTAAATCGTAGTTATCAGGAGACGGTGTACCTGTCGCTCAAGGCGCCACACCATCTTGGTTGTGGTAGTCGGGCAGCCAACGTCGTTCTCCAACAAGTTTTCCACCTCCATCATCTCTCATCGAAAGATCGGGCACCCTTCTACCCGTTGGGTTTATCAAGTGGTATCAAATTTCAGGTTGCTCGGTGAGAGATCTCCATCTTCCTTATTTTATTTACCTACAGTCCACTTTTGCCAAAGATATATTTAGAGCAGAAAATCACCTAAAAACATTTTGAGCCTTTGCTTTACTACATAGTTTTCGACTTGTTGAATTCACGGTTGCTGCATTTGTGTCGAGTTGCTGGTCCAAAGTTTCTTGCTGCTAGAGTTTCGAGTTCGTGCCACCTTGTTTAGATCACCATTTTTAGTTCTCTAGCTGTTCTCTAGCTGTAGTTCAAAAAAAACAAGGAAAAGGAAAAGGCAAGTGCACAAAAAAAGCCGCGCTGATCAAAAAAAAGCACGTACAAAAAAGAGAAAAAAATCGCAGTAAGAATATTGGTAGATAAAATTCCATGTGCAACAAAACAAAGACAGTTTGTGTGCCACCGTTTCACAATTTTCTAAGTCAGCTTGCTGTTTTGATTATTTGGTGATATCATTTGTGTAACGGCTCGCGTCTCTATTACGGTTTGGACTAGGACCAGCACAACACCATTGTGGAACATTTATTCAACTTGTTGTGGCTAACGTGGTACTAGCTATTCC
The DNA here is from genome assembly GCA_029449295.1 of Zea luxurians. Taxonomy (NCBI): domain Eukaryota; kingdom Viridiplantae; phylum Streptophyta; class Magnoliopsida; order Poales; family Poaceae; genus Zea; species Zea luxurians. The sequence continues at coordinate 96,550 of JAOPSE010000005.1, read as the reverse complement.
TTGGAACTATTGAAATTGCAGCTACCTATAAATCCACAAATTTTTCTACAACACCACCAGGTTGTGCTAGCTGCCACCGTTGTTGTTGTTCTTGCTGTCTGCCGGCACCTCCTGTATTGCGTGGTGAGAATTTGTAAGAACTTGTTTAACCAGTTTGAGAGTGAGAGATTACAACAATGATTCCTAGTATTTTATAGGATCAAAGATATTTTTTATTGTTTCTTGTCTTTACTAAATATGGCAGGTGATATGGAGATTTTTGAGCCAACCGAACATTATATTCAAGGCATCATTCAACACTTGCCTTCATATGCCGGTAAATTCGATCCTCATGCATACATTGATTGGGAGCTCAAGGTAGATAAGGAATTTGATGAGTATGATCTATCTCAAAAACAAAAGATTTATATTGCCTCTAATGTGTTAACTGAGCATGCATTGATGGAATGGAAATACATTTGTAGGCATAACAAAGTTCCACAGTCTTGGGAAGACTTCAAACTTCATTTTAGAGATGCATTCATTCCTGCATACTATGCTGATCATTTGCTTTCTAAATTAGACACCTTAAAGCAGGGGCCTAGGACTGTGAAAGATTATTATCATGATTTTAAAATTTGTACCATGTTTGCTGGTTTAGATGAATGCATGGAAGATGTAATGACTAGGTTCATGAAAGGACTCAATTCTGAAATTCAGACTATAGTCATAATGAAGCATACAAACACATTTCTCACTTGTTTTTGCTTGCATGTAAAGCTGAAAATGAGATTCTATTATACAATTATACAAGCACTGAACATGTGAGCCATAGTTCCTCTTTTGCGTCTGCTCTACATGCTGATCAAGAACACAAAATAGTGAAACAAGCTGTTGTTTTTCCATCAACACAAGAAGAATTGATTCCTGACCCTTGTGATAGCGAAGAGTTGTGGGATAATTCACTTTTATTTAGGAAACAACTAGTGCATGAACATGTTACATCTATTATTGAACCAAACATTTTGGCTAAAAAGGAAGATGTCATTTGTATTGCAAACAAAACTGAAGAAATAAATTTGCTCTCTTCTTTAAATACTTGGGGCTATATTGAGTTTGATGATCTTTGTGAACTCGGTAATTTGGACAATATTTTATTTGATAGCTCAGCTATGCCTTGTCCTTCTCATGCTATATTTTACTATGCTGGCAAGTACAACAATACAGGACAATTTTTAGTGCATAGTGTTTATATTTCATCAATATACAGTGTTTCTTCACATTACACAAATAAGATATTAGCATGTTCTCAAGAAGTGGAGAAATTATTGTTTCCATGTACTTTAGTAGAAGTGTCAGGTTTATTTTTAGAAGATCATGATAAAACCTTAGTCATGAACATCAACCATGATGCAAAACTGAGGACAGTTTGCTGTCAAGAAGGGGAGAATGATGAGAACATAACCTGCCCAGAAATGACCATGTCAATGGCTCCTACTGCGAAGGTGAAACTCTTCCACATTAAAACTACCATCGATATATTTGAAGAATTGATATTGCGCCGTAAAGTGTGTATACTTTTATTTGTAGAACTTCTTACATGGATTAAGCGATGTGTTAAGGGTGCAAGGAAGGCTTTGAGGAACAAAGAAGTTGATTGGGGACCAAGTAATGATATTTCCAACATCCCTTAATTAGGCAATCATATCATCAGAATTGACCACATACCGTACACGCTAGAGTCGAAGACGACTCTATTGTAAGAAGGGGAGGATGATGAGGACATTGCTGCCATTGATACAACGACACATCACTTCACCATTTGTAGCTAATCAGGGACCAATGACGTAGCTTGTGCACGTAAACTTAATTATAAGGTGAACTCGTTTCTTGATGCTGAAGCTAATTTCTTCTTTAAATGAGGTACTAAAGCCTTGCGATGACTTTATTATGCTCAGGTGTTTGGGAGGTGAACCATCTTGAACTGGAGAAGGCAACAAAGCAATAAAGGCTGCTGCACCCGAGAGGATTTCGTAACAGCACCAAGTACAAGTTTAAATGGGGCATATCTTCCAACTTCCAAGGCCGATTAATGCAAATAAATACTTGTTGGAAAGCTCCCTTCGTCTACTTGCTGGTGGATCAAGAATTAATGGGAGACGACACCCGAGGCGTCCAGGAACTGCCGAGGGAACTTCATGACTCTACCGGAATTCCTTCTTCCTATTTCTCTATTTAAGCAACTAGCAGCCACCAAATAACTGGGGTTTTGTTTGATGTAAGTTTAGCCTTTGCTACTTCCTTGTAAACGCGTGTGTCGGCTAGACCACCCGAATACTTGAAACAGGACCCCAACTATATCAGATCCGTGCGTGTTTGCTTGTTATCTTGTTCTTGCTTGTTCTCGATTGCTTGCAGGTTCAAGGCTGTTCTTGGCACGGAAAGAGCAGCAACAACAGGAGCCGGTGTAACTATCGCTAAGGCGCAGCACCCTTGTGGTTGTTGTAGTCGGATAGCACAACGTCGACCTCCACCCTAAATCGTAGTTATCAGGAGACGGTGTACCTGTCGCTCAAGGCGCCACACCATCTTGGTTGTGGTAGTCGGGCAGCCAACGTCGTTCTCCAACAAGTTTTCCACCTCCATCATCTCTCATCAAAAGATCGGGCACCCTTCTACCCGTTGGGTTTATCAGAAGGTCCTCCGTGCCACCATAAATTCTTATGCTTCGGCAACTCAAGCCTATGGAGAAGATATATTTTTATTATGGTAAAAAGCGAAACTGTTACAAGAGATTGAAAAACGATAAAAGACACTTAAACTTCCCATAATTGTTCCTTACTAAAAAGAAAGTAATACTGAATGCGAAAATGCGAAAAGCTGCTGTCGAGGTAGGATATTTGTCAGTAAATGTGCTTCGACTCTGGCACAGTGCTGTTGACTGTGCGAGCTTCGGACTCTTCTCTGAAGTCCCGCTGAAGGTGAGTATGCTGACTCCCTTCTAGCTGCTGACCTCGTTGTGTAGGTGGTGGCGGTGGAGGCTGTTGCCAAGATGCTTGGGGTTGGCTTGCCAAAGCAACAGAAGCTGCAGGGTGACTGCCTACATATTCTGGAATGTAAGGCGAATGGTACGAAGCAGTATGCATGACCTGCTTCGGCTGACTCTGTTGTGCTGCAGCTTCTGCTATCTCCTTTTGCTTCTGGATGGTAACATGGCACATCCTGGTGGTATGGCCCTTGTCTTCACCACAGAATAGGCAGTAAATTTTTCTTGGCTGATCCCCAAATCTTCCCCTGAAGCCCCTGGCGTCTCTGCCCCTTGGCGCTGGCGGCCAGAAAGAGCTTTGCTGCTGCCCCGAAGCTTGCGAGGAGTATTGTGGCCTTTGCTGTTGACTCCCTCTATCATCAGTTTGAGTAGAATTGTGAATTGACCTGACGTGCCTCGGATGGAATCTTCCTCCGAAGCCCCTGGTCATTTCACAGAACCTGAATGCTTCCTCCCTTCTTTGGCGAAAGTCATTGTCAGCTCGAATATACTCGTCCATCTTCTGGAGCAGCTTCTCCAAAGTTTGGGGAGGCTTCCTGGCAAAGTATTGAGCTGAAGGTTCCGGCCGAAGTCCCTTAATCATGGCCTCAATGACAATTTCATTGGGCACTGTTGGTGCCTGTGCCCTCAGACGCAGGAACCTTCGGACATACGCCTGAAGGTATTCTTCGTGGTCCTGGGTGCACTGGAATAAGGCTTGAGCAGTGACCGGCTTCGTCTGAAACCCTTGGAAGCTGGTTATCAACATGTCCTTTAGCTTCTGCCATGAAGTGATTGTACCTGGCCGAAGAGAAGAGTACCAGGTTTGTGCAACACTCTTGATGGCCATGACGAAGGACTTTGCCATGACTGCAGTATTGCCACCATACGAAGGTATGGTTGCTTCATAGCTCATCAAGAATTGCTTCGGGTCTGAATGGCCGTCGTACATGGGGAGCTGGGGGGGGCTTGTAAGACTGGGGCCATGGTGTAGCCTGCAGTTCTGTTGACAGAGGAGAAGCATCATCAAAAGCAAAATTTCCATGATGGAAATCTTTATACCAGTCGTCCTCGTTGTAGAAGCCCTCCTGATGAAGCTCTCTGCGCGGAGGCCTTCGGTTCTGGTCATCTTGAGCAAGATGACGAACTTCTTCCGAAGCTTCATCTATCTGCCTCTGTAGGTCAGCTAGACGAGCCATCTTTTCCTTCTTTCGTTGAACCAGTTGTTGGAGCATCTCCAAGTTTTGGATTTCTTGATCCAAATCATCCTCCGGAGGCGTCGGACTGGTGGCCTTCCTCTTCTGGCTTCGGGCCTCCCTAAGAGAAAGGACATCCTGATTAGGATCCAGTGGTTGTAGAGTGGCAGCCCCTGTGGCTGAAGCTTTCTTCGGCGGCATGACGAAGGTGATGCTTGCCGAAGGTGTTCAAAACTCAAAAAATGGACGTGAGTTCACTGGAGGTGGGCGCCAATGTTGGGGACTTGTTCTCAAATGCTAAAGGTTAAGAACAAGGCAACATAAAAAGTGTTAAATGTTAAAGCCCTTCGTCCTTAAAGACATTATGTCCCTTCGGGTATAATGAATTCTGGACGAAGGTTACGAAGGAAAAGACCTTCGTAAGTTCGATAGATGATGAAGAAGAACACATATATGAAATACGAATAATAATACAAATATTATCCTCAACTTATTTTTATTATGAAATTCGTAATAACAAATTGTAAATGTACCTTCAGATTGATGAAAAGTAAAGGTACAGGCGTGATGCAAAAAGCGAATGCCAAGTCAGCGTGAACAGTACGGGAGTACTGTTCATCTATTTATAGGCGTGGGAGCAGCCCGTGCAAAATTACATTAATGCCCTTTATCAATAACTCTATAATAATTCTTCGAGGTCTAATTTGGCTTTTCATCTTTAAGTCGGTTCCTCTTTTCTGCCGTCATACCGAAGCTTTTCTGCACATAGCTTCATGATCATTTTATCCTTCGCCATGATCGCCTTCCGTCCCGCTCAAGCTTCGTCTTGACTAGATACTTGTATATCCGTAACCTGATTCCGAAGATACCTGTTCACATATTTCACTTGGAAAACATTGTCAAATCATGTTTTTGAGGACCTTCGGAAGCCGAAGGCCCCCAACATGCGGCAAAGAAATTGCGCGAAAGCACCCCAAACATGAGTTTTGGACCTAAAGTAGTGGAATGAGCATGTTCGTTGCGAAAAACGAAGAAATGGTTTCGGTGGCAAAAACTTGTGCTTTGTATGCACTCGGATACCCGTTTTCAGAATGGGTGACGTACGACAACGAAATTGCGCGGAACCACCCCAAACATGAGTTTTGGACCTAAAGTACTGGATTGGGCATGTTCGTTGCGAGAAACAAAGAAATGATTCCGGTGGTTAAAACTCGTGCTTTGTGTGCACCCTGATACCCGTTTTCGGAATGAGTGACGTCCAGCAACAAAATTGCGCGAAACCACCCAAACATGAGTTTTGGACCTAAAGTAGTGGATTGGGCATGTTCGTGGCGAAAAACGAAGAAATGGTTCCAGTGGGAAAAACTTGTGCTTTGTATGCGCCACGATACCCGTTTTCGGAATGGGTGACATGCGGCAACGAAATTGCGTGAAAGCACCCCAAACATGAGTTTTGAACCTAAAGTAGTGGATTGGGCATATTCGTTGCGAAAAACGAAGAAATGGTTCCGGTGGCAAAAACTCGTGCTTTGTATGCACCCCGATACCCATTTTCGGAATTGGTGACGTGCGGCAACGAAATTGCGCGAAAGCACCCCAAACATGAGTTTTGGACCTAAAGTAGTGGATTGGGCATGTTCGTTGCGAAAAACGAAGAAATGGTTCAGGTAGTAAAAACTCGTGCTTTGTATGCACCCCGATACCCGTTTTCGGAATGGGTGACGTGCGGCAACGAAATTGCATGAAACCACCCCAAACATGAGTTTTGGACCTAAATTAGTGGATTGGGCATGTTCGTTGCGAAAAATGAAGAAATGGTTTGGTGGCAAAAACTGAGTTTCTATGCACCCGATACCTGTTTTCGGAATGGGTGACGTGCGGCAACGAAATTGCGCGAAACCAACACAAACATGAGTTTTGTACCTAAAGTAGTGGATTGGGCATGTTCGTTGCGAAAAATGAAGAAATGGTTCCGGTGGGAAAAACTCGTGCTTTGTATGCACACCGATACCCATTTTCGGAATGGGTGACGTGCGGCAACGAAATTGCGTGAAACCAACCCAAACATGAGTTCTAGACCTAAAGTAGTGGATTGGTCATGTTCGTTGCGAAAAACGAAGAAATGGTTTCGGTGGCAAAAACTCGTGCTTTGTATGCACCCCGATACCCATTTTCGGAATGGGTGACGTGCGGCAACGAAATTGCGTGAAAGCACCACAAACATGAGTTTTGGACCTAAAGTAGTGGATTGGGCATGTTCGTTGCGAAAAACGAAGAAATGGTTCTGGTAGTAAAAACTCGTGCTTTGTATGCACCCTGATACCCGTTTTCGGAATGGGTGACGTGCGGCAACGAAATAGCGCGAAACCACCCTAAACATGAGTTTTGGACCTAAAGTAGTGGATTGGGCATGTTCGTTGTAAGAAACGAAGAAATGGTTCCAGTGGCAAAAACTGAGTTTCTATGCACCCGATACCTGTTTTCGGAATGGGTGACGTGCGGCAACGAAGTTGTGCGAAACCAACCCAAACATGAGTTTTGGAGCTAAAGTGGATTGGGCATGTTCGTTGTGAAAAACGAAGAAATGGTTCCGGTGGCAAAAACTCGTGCTTTGTGTGCACACCGATACCCATTTTCGGAATGGGTGACGTGCGGCAACGAAATTGCGCGAAACCAACCCAAACATGAGTTTTGGACCTAAAGTAGTGGATTGGTCATGTTCGTTGCGAAAAAACGAAGAAATGGTTTCGGTGGCAAAAACTCGTGCTTTGTATGCACCCCGATACCCGTTTTCGGAATGGGTGACGTGCGGCAACGAAATTGCGTGAAAGCACCCCAAACATGAGTTTTAAACCTAAAGTAGTGGATTGGGTATGTTTGTTGCGAAAAACAAAGAAATGGTTTCGCTGGCAAAAACACGTGCTTTGTATGCACTCGATACCCGTTTTCGGAATGGGTGACGTGCGGCAACAAAATTGCGTGAAAGCACCCCAAACATGAGTTTTAAACCTAAAGTAGTGGATTGGGCATGTTTGTTGCGAAAAACGAAGAAATGGTTTCGCTGTCAAAAACTCGTGCTTTGTATGCACCCTGATACCCGTTTTCGGAATGGGTGACGTGCGGCAACGAAATTGCGCGAAACCATCCCAAACATGAGTTTTGGACCTAAAGTAGTGGATTGGGCATGTTTGTTGTGAGAAACGAAGAAATGGTTCCGTTGGTTAAAACTCGTGCTTTGCATGCACCGTGATACCCGTTTTCGGAATGGGCGACGTGCGGCAAAGAAATTGCGCGAAAGCACCCCAAACATGAGTTTTGGACCTAAAGTAGTGGAATGAGCAAGTTCGTTGCGAAAAACGAAGAAATGGTTCCGGTGGCAAAAACTCGTGCTTTGTATGCACCCGGATACCCGTTTTCGGAATGGGTGACGTGCGGCAACGAAATTGCGTGAAACCACCCCAAACAAGAGTTTTGGACCTAAAGTACTGGATTGGGCATGTTCGTTGCGAGAAATAAAGAAATGATTCCGGTGGTTAAAACTCGTGCTTTGTGTGCACCCTGATACCGTTTTCGGAATGGGTGACGCCCCGCAACGAAATTGCGCGAAACCACCCAAACATGAGTTTTGGACCTAAAGTAGTGGATTGGGCATGTTCGTGGCGAAAAACGAAGAAATGGTTCCGATGGGAAAAACTCGTGCTTTGTATGCACCCCGATACCCGTTTTCGGAATGGGTGACGTGCGACAACGAAATTGCGTGAAAGCACCCCAAACATGAGTTTTGAACCTAAAGTAGTGGATTGGGCATGTTCGTAGCGAAAAACGAAGAAATGGTTCCGGTGGCAAAAACTCGTGCTTTGTATGCACCCCGATACCCATTTTCGGAATTGGTGACGTGCGGCAACGAAATTGCGTGAAAGCACCCCAAACAGGAGTTTTGGACCTAAAGTAGTGGATTGGGCATGTTCGTTGCGAAAAACGAAGAAATGGTTCCGGTGGCAAAAACTCGTGCTTTGTATGCACCCCGATACCCGTTTTCGGAATGGGTGACGTGCGGCAACGAAATTGCACGAAAACACCCCAAACATGAGTTTTGGACCTAAATTAGTGGATTGGGCATGTTCATTGCGAAAAACGAAAAAATGGTTCCGGTGGTAAAAACTAAGTTTCTATGCACCCGATACCTGTTTTCGGAATGGGTGACGTGCGGCAACAAAATTGCGCGAAACCAACCTAAACATGAGTTTTGTACCTAAAGTAGTGGATTGGTCATGTTCGTTGTGAAAAATAAAGAAATGGTTCCGGTGGGAAAAACTCGTGCTTTGTATGCACACCGATGCCCATTTTCGGAATAGGTGACGTGCGGCAACGAAATTGCGCGAAACCAACCCAAACATGAGTTTTAGACCTAAAGTAGTGGATTGGTCATGTTCGTTGCGAAAAACGAAGAAATGGTTTCGGTGGCAAAAACTCATGCTTTGTATGCACCCCGATACCCGTTTTCGGAATGGGTGATGTGCGACAACGAAATTGCGTGAAAGCACCCCAAACATGACTTTTGAACCTAAAGTTGTGGATTGGGCATGTTTGTTGCGAAAAACGAAGAAATGGTTTCGGTGGCAAAAACTCGTGCTTTGTATGCACCCTAATACCCGTTTTCTGAATGGGTGACGTGCGGCAACGAAATTGCGTGAAACCACCCAAACATGAGTTTTGGACCTAAAGTAGTGGATTGGGCATGTTCGTGGCAAAAAACGAAGAAATGGTTCCGGTGGGAAAAACTCGTGCTTTGTATTCACCCCGATACCCGTTTTCGGAATGGGTGACGTGCGGCAACGAAATTGCGTGAAAGCACCCCAAACATGAGTATTGGACCTAAAGTAGTGGATTGGGCATGTTCGTTGCGAGAAACGAAGAAATGGTTCCGTTGGTTAAAACTCGTGCTTTGCATGCACCCTGATACCCGTTTTCGGAATGGTTGACATGCGGCAAAGAAATTGCGCGAAAGCACCCCAAACATGAGTTTTGGACTTAAAGTAGTGGAATGAGCATGTTCGTTGTGAAAAATGAAGAAATGGTTCCGGTGGCAAAAACTCGTGCCTTGTATGCACACCGATACCAGTTTTCGGAATTGGTGACGTGCGGCAACGAAATTGCGTTAAAGCACCCGAAACATGAGTTTTGAACCTAAAGTAGTGGATTGGGCATGTTCTTTGCGAAAAACGAAGAAATAGTTCCGGTGGCAAAAACTCTTGCTTTGTATGCACCCCGATACCCATTTTCGGAATGAGTGACGTGCGGCAACGAAATTGCGTGAAAGCACCCCAAACATGAGTTTTGGACCTAAAGTAGTGGATTGGGCATGTTCGTTGCGAAAAACGAAGAATGGTTCAGGTAGTAAAAACTCGTGCTTTGTATGCACCCCGATACCCGTTTTCGGAATGGGTAACGTGCGGCAACGAAATTGCGCGAAACCACCCCAAACATGAGTTTTGGACCTAAAGTAGAGGATTGGGCATGTTCGTTGCGAGAAACGAAGAAATGGTTCCGGTGGTTAAAACTCATGCTTTGTGTGCACCCTGGTACCCGTTTTCGGAATGGGTGACGTGCGGCAACGAAATTGCGCGAAACCACCCAAACATGAGTTTTGGACCTAAAGTAGTGGATTGGGCATGTTCATGGCAAAAAACGAAGAAATGGTTCCGGTGGGAAAATCTCGTGCTTTGTATTCACCCCGATACCCGTTTTCGGAATGGGTGACGTGCGGCAACGAAATTGCGTGAAAGCACCCCAAACTTGGGTTTTGAACCTAAAGTAGTGGATTGGGCATGTTCGTTGCGAAAAATGAAGAAATGGTTCCGGTGGCAAAAACTCGTGCTTTGTAAGCACCACGATACCCATTTTCGGAATGGGTGACGTGCGGCAACGAAATTGCGTGAAAGCACTCCAAACATGAGTTTTGGACCTAAAGTAGTGGATTGAGCATGTTCGTTGCGAAAAACAAAGAAATGGTTCAGGTAGTAAAAACTCGTGCTTTGTATGCACCCCGATACCCGTTTCCGGAATGAGTGACGTGCGGCAACGAAATTGGGCGAAACCACCCCAAACATAAGTTTTGGACCTAAAGTAGTGGATTGGGCATGTTCCTTGCGAAAAACGAAGAAATGGTTCCGGTGGCAAAAATGAGCTTCTATGCACCCGATACCTGTTTTCGGAATGGGTGACGTGCGGCAAAGAAATTGCGCGAAACCAACCCAAACATGAGTTTTGGACCTAAAGTAGTGGATTGGGCATGTTCGTTGCGAAAAACAAAGAAATGGTTCCGCTGGCAAAAACTCGTGCTTTGTGTGCACACCGGTACCCATTTTCGGAATGGGTGACGTGCGGCAACGAAATTGAGCGAAACCAACCCAAACATGAGTTTTGGACCTAAAGTAGTGGATTGGTCATGTTCGTTGCGAAAAAAGAAGAAATGGTTTCGGTGGCAAAAACTCGTGCTTTGTATGCACCCCGATACCCGTTTTCGGAATGGGTGACGTGCGGCAACGAAACTGCGTGAAAGCACCCCAAACATGAGTTTTCAACCTAAAGTAGTGGATTGGGCATGTTTGTTGTGAAAAATGAAGAAATGGTTTCGGTGGCAAAAACTCGTGCTTGTATGCACCCTGATACCCGTTTTCGGAATGGGTGACGTGCGTCTACGAAATTGCGCGAAACCATCCCAAACATGAGTTTTGGTCCTAAAGTAGTGGATTGGGCATGTTCGTTGCGAGAAACGAAGAAATGGTTCCGTTGGTTAAAACTCGTGCTTTGCATGCACCCTGATACCCGTTTTCGGAATGGGTGACGTGCGGCAAAGAAATTGCGCGAAAGCACCCCAAACATGAGTTTTGGACCTAAAGTAGTGGGATGAGCATGTTCGTTGCGAAAAACGAAGAAATGGTTCTGGTGACAAAAAGTCGTGCCTTGTATGCACCCGATACCCGTTTTCGGAATGGGTGACGTGCGGCATCGAAATTGCGCGAAACCACCCCAAACATGAGTTTTGGACCTAAAGTAGTGGATTGGGCATGTTCGTTAAGAAAAAATAAGAAATGGTTCGGGTGGCAAAAACTGATTTTTTTGCACCCGATACCCGTTTTCGGAATGGGTGACGTGCGGCAACGGAATTGCAAAAAACCACCCCAAACATGAGTTTTGGACCTAAAGTAGTGGATTGTGCATGATCGTTGCGAAAAACGAAGAAATGGTTCCGGTGGCAAAAACTAAGTTTCTATGCACCCGATACTTGTTTTTGGAATGGGTGACGTGTGGCAACGAAATTGCGCGAAACCACCCCAAACATGAGTTTTGGACCTAAAGTAGTAAATTGGGCATGTTCGTTGCGAAAAACAAAGAAATGGTTCCGATGGCAAAAACTCGTGTTTTGTATGCACCCTAATACCCGTTTTCGGAATGGGTGACGTGCGGCAACGAAATTGCGCGAAACCACCCCAAACATGAGTTTTGGACCTAAAGTAGTGGATTGGGCATGTTCGTTGCGAGAAACAAAGAAATGTTCCGGTGGTTAAAACTCGTGCTTTGTGTGCACCCTGATACCCGTTTTCGGAATGGGTGACGTGCGGCAAAAAAATTGCGCGAAACCACCCAAACATGAGTTTTGAACCTAAAGTAGTGGATTGGGCATGTTGGCGAAAAACGAAGAAATGGTTCCGGTGTGAAAAACTCATGCTTTGTATGCACCCAGATACCCGTTTTCGGAATGGGTGACGTGCGGCAACGAAATGCGTGAAAGCACCCCAAACATGAGTTTTGGACCTAAAGTAGTGGATTGTGCTTGTTCGTTGCGAAAAACGAATAAATGGTTCAGGTAGTAAAAACTCGTGCTGTGTATGCACCCGATACCCGTTTTCGGAATGGGTGACGTGCGGCAACGTAATTGTACGAACCACCCCAAACATGAGTTTTCTACCTAAAGTAGTGGATTGGGCATGTTCGTTGCGAAAAACGAATAAAATGGTTCCGGTGGCAAAAACTGAGTTTCTATGCACCCGATACCTGTTTTCGGAATGGGTGACGTGCGGCAACGAAATTGTGCGAAACCAACCCAAACATGAGTTTTGGACCTAAAGTAGTGGATTGGGCATGTTCGTTGCGAAAAACGAAGAAACGGTTCCGGTGGCAAAAACTCGTGCTTTGTATGCACACCGATTCCCATTTCCGGAATTGATGTAGCTGAGGTGCCCGATCTTTCGGCGAGTAGAGATAATTCCGATTTGGCGGAAGTTGACCCTTGCGATCCGACTACGACGAGCAAGCCCGAGGCACCAATGCAATCGCTGAACCAACTCCCTGTGGTTACCGACCTTGCTGATGCGAGATCGGCCTGATCACGAAGATCGTTTCCTGTGCGCAATCGAAGAACGAACAAGAAAAAGATGCGAGCAATCTAATCTATTACTCGAGGGTGTAGTTCTGAATACACGAAGACAGCGCAGATTTGCGCGTGTTCGAGAGTAGCTAAAGCTAATGTAAAACAAAACTCGGAAAATAAAGGAGGCGCAGCTCCTGTATAAATAGAGGGGGCGCAGCCCCTAGGGGCGGCCAACCCTAGGTCGTCCATTATGGGCCGCAATTGGGCTGGTCGTCTATTCTTCCAGGCCTTCGTTCTTTAACAACATGATGTAGTTCAATTCTCTTGCACGGGCCCGAGTTGATGTAGCTGAGGTGCCCGATCTTTCGGCGAGTAGAGATAATTCCGATTTGGCGGAAGATGACCCTTACGATCCGACTACGACGAGCAAGCCCGAGGCGCCAATGCAATCGCTGAACCAACTCCCTGTGGTTACCGACCTTGCTGATGCGAGATCGGCCTGATCACGAAGATCGTTTCCTGTGCGCAATCGAAGAACGAACAAGAAAAAGATGCGAGCAATCTAATCTATTACTCAAGGGTGGAGTTCTAAATACACGAAGACAGCACAGATTTGCGCGTGCTCGAGAGTAGCTAAAGCTAGATCTAAAACAAAACTCAAGAAATAAAAGGAGGCGCAGCTCCTGGATAAATAGAGAGGGGGCGCAGCCCCTAGGGGCGGCCAACCCTAGGTCGTCCATTATGGGCCGCAGTTGGGCTGGTCGTCTATTCTTCTGGGCCTTCGTTCTTTAACAGCATGATGTAGTTCAATTCTCTTGCACGGGCCCGAGTCACTGGCCCAGGTGGAAGGGGTGGCGTCTGGACTGGTGAAGATGGCGCCTGGGCTGGAGAAGGTGCTGCTGGTGTAGATGTGCTCGTGTTGGTGTTGATGTCCTCATCATCCTCCCCTTCTTGAACTGAAGTCGTCCTCGACGGCAACTCCTCGTCTTCTCCCGCATACGGTTTCAAATCTGCAACATTAAAACTAGTGGAAACACCAAACTCCGCAGGCAGGTCAAGGGTATAAGCATTATCATTAATTTTGGTTAGTATCTTAAAAGGACCAGCAGCACGAGGCATCAATTTAGAACGGCGCAAAGTAGGAAAACGATCCTTTCTCAAATGCAACCAAACCATATCACCAGGTTCAAAAGTAACTAGTTTCCGGCCTTTACTACCAGTAATCTGATATTTAGCATTAGCAGTAGCAATGTTTTGTTGAGTTTGTTCATGGAGATTAATCATTTGTTCAACATGTGCAAGAGCATCTATGTGTGGGGCGTCCGCAGCATCAAGCGAAAACAAAGCAATAGGCGCCCTAGGAATGTAACCATAAACAATTTGAAAAGGGCACATCTTTGTAGAAGAATGGGTTGCATGATTATAAGCAAACTCAACATGAGGCAAGCAATCCTCCCAACGTTTCAAATTTTTGTCTAAAACAGCCCTAAGCGTGGTAGACAAAGTTCGATTAACTACCTCAGTTTGACCATCAGTCTGAGGGTGACAAGTGGTGCTAAACAGCAATTTAGTTCCTAATTTATTCCACAGAGATCTCCAAAAATGACTCAGAAACTTAGCATCACGATCCGAGACTACTGTATTGGGAATACCGTGCAAACGAATAATCTCTCTAAAAAACAATTCAGCAACATTGCTAGCATCATCAGTCTTATGACAAGGTATGAAATGAGCCATTTTGGAGAATCGATCAACAACCACAAAAATGCTATCCCTCCCCTTCTTAGTAGAATATTTCAGACTAGGACCGCATAATTTTTCACTAAAATAAGCAACTGGTTTTCCTTCTTGTAACAAAACAGCACCTAGCCCAATACCGCTAGCATCGCATTCAAGCTCAAACACTTTATTAAAATCAGGCAATTGCAATAGGGGAGCTTGGGTTAACTTATCTTTCAAAGTGCTGAACGCTTCCTCCTGGGAATCACTTCAAGCAAATGGTACATCTTTCTTTGTAAGCTCATGTAGAGGCGCTGCAATGGAGCTAAAATCATGAACAAATCTGCGGTAGAAACCGGCAAGTCCAAGAAAGCTCCGAATTTGTGTGACCGTCGTCGGTGTAGGCCACTCCCGAATGGCAGCAATCTTGCTGCTATCCACCTCAATGCCCTGTGGAGTAACAACATAACCAAGAAACGAGACACGTCGTGTACAAAAGATGCATTTTTCCATGTTAGAAATAACTGGGCAGCACGCAATGCATCAAAAACAGCACTTAAATGTTCCAAATGCTCTTTCTTAGATTTGCTGTAAATAAGAATATCATCAAAATAAACAACCACAAACAATCCTATGAAGGGCCTTAGAACTTCATTCATCACTCGCATAAAAGTGCTGGGAGCATTGGTCAATCCAAACGGCATAACCAACCATTCATATAAACCAAATTTCGTTTTAAAAGCCGTTTTCCATTCATCACCCAGTTTCATTCTAATCTGGTGGTAACCACTACGCAAATCAATCTTAGTGAAAATAATGGAATCACTAAGCTCATCTAGCATATCATCAAGGCGTGGTATAGGATATCGATAACGAATAGTGATGTTATTAATAGCACGACAGTCTACACACATACGCCATGACCCATCTTTCATGGGAACAAGTAACACAGGAACAGAGCAAGGGCTAAGAGACTCACGAATGTATCCCTTGTCAAGCAACGCTGTACCTGGCGCTGAATCTCCTTCGTCTCATCCGGATTTGTACGGTACGGTGCGCGGTTCGGAAGCTGTGCGCCGGGAATGAGGTCGATCTGGTGCTCAATGCCACGAAGTGGTGGGAGACCCGGTGGTAAGTCTTTGGGAAAGACATCAGCGTACTACTGCAAAAGGTTAGCAACCATAGGGGGAATAGCCAAAGATGGTGCATCATCAAGTGAAATGAGGACACTAGAGCATATAAGTGCATAGCATGGCAAATGAGCACCGTGTAGATCATCAAAATCAGCACGTGTAGCAAGTAAAACAGGAGCCTTCAACTTGATTTCAGAAGGAACAGAGGGCGATGGATCAAGTTGTTTAGCAGTTATAGCAGCTCGGGCAAGATCATCTTTAACAATTTGTTCAGGTGTCATTGGATGTATAATTATTTTCTGACCCTTAAAAATGAAAGAATAATGATTCGAACGACCATGATGCAAGCTATCAGTATCATATTGCCAAGGTCGACCAAGTAACAAAGAGCATGCTTCCATGGGAATAACATCACAATCAACAAAATCAGAATAAGCACCCATGGAGAAAGGAACGCGCACGGAACGTGTGATTTTTATTTTACCACCATCATTAAGCCATTGAATGTGATATGGGTTTGGATGCTTACGAGTGGGTAACGATAACTTTTCGACCAGCATGGTACTCGCCAAATTGTTGCAACTGCCGCTGTCGATAATGATGCGAATTGATCGCTCCTGCACAACACCCTTTGTATGGAACAGAGTGTGTCGCTGATTCTTCTCGGGCAAAGCGACCTGTGTACTAAGAACACGCTGCACAACAAGACTTTCATACCTATCAGCGTCACCCGGGTTGACATATACCTCCGCCTTAGTTGCATGGTCAGTGGCAAGTAGTGCATGTTCAATTTCTTCAGAATCACTAGCGGAAGAGTACTCACCATCGTCACGAATGAGCAAAGTGCGCTTGTTTGGGCAGTCCCGAATCACATGGCCAAATCCTCTACAGCGATGACACTGAATATCCCGTGTACGACCTGTGGGTGGGGCAGTGCTGGCTGGTTTGGTCGTCTTCTCGCGTGGAGTAGTGGTGGACGTGGATGGCGCAGGGGGAACTGGTGCTGAGGTGGATGTCGAGCTTCGTCCTGCAAAAGGGTTAGAATATGGCTTCGAGCGGCATCCCTGCACTTCACGTTCAGCTTTGCAAGCATATTCAAATAAAGTAGTCATATCATAATATTCCTTATAATCAAGTATATCTTGGATTTCGCGGTTTAAACCACCACGAAAATGTGCCATAGCAGCGTCGTTGTCCTCTAATATCCCACAACGAATCATACCTTTTTGTAACTCCTGGAAATAGTCCTCAACAGATTGAGAACCTTGCTGAAAACGCTGCATTTTATTAAGCAAATCACGAGCATAATACGAAGGCACAAATCGATGTCGCATCACAGCTTTCAACTGATCTCAAGTGGTTGGAATGGTAGTGGGATGTTTTATTTTAAACTCACGCCACCAAATTAAAGCAAAATCAGTAAATTCACTAATAGCAGCTTTAACCTGAGAATGTGCAGCAATATCATGGCATGAAAATTTTTGTTCAACCTCTAACTCCCAATCAAGATATGCAGCAGGATCATATTTGCCATTAAAAGGTGGAATTTTAAATTTAATCTTAGAAAATAAGTCATTAGGGGGATGACGAACCACACGGCGTGCACGACCACGGCGATCTCCATCTTCCCACTCAGTGTCACCGCCGTAGTCCTGCTCCATCTTTGTGGTCAACGCATCAAGGCGTGCCAGGATGGTGTCGAGTGTGGTGCGAGTCGCCGTTTGAGCAAGGTCAAGCTGGTTGAAACGCTCGGTCGTCGAAGTGACCGTTGAATCAAGCCGTTCATGCATCGTCCTAATGTCATCAGCAAGTCCATCAACTTGTCCCCTTACTTCCAGCAACTGGGCATCCACCAAGTCGTGTGCTCCTGCCATAGTTAGCGCAAACACCAAAACACCAAAAGAAGAAGAAAAAAACAACGACAAAAAACAGGGGTGTACTGCTCACAAGGCGCTCACACTAGTGCTGTTATCAAATACTTATCCATTCTTACCAAGCCACAGTGGTGAACTGCAACCAACAGGTGGAACCGGTGAAAGATTGGATGAGCGATTGCCTGGAGAAATAGAAGCCTGCTCGTCGTAGAAATATGTGGAGTTCTGGGTAGGCTGCACTCAAGTCAATGATTAGCACAATCAAACAATAATGCAAAGTTGAATTATAGTGCAGAACACGAAACTATATTGCTGGCCACAAGTGCAAAGGACGGATGGAACTAGCAGAATGGTAGTACCGTAAATATTGTACTAGCGAGGCCACTAGTAGGAATCACAAGTGATTTTGTTTTTCTTTTTTGTATGATTTTTTTGATATTTTTCTCAGCACAAGAAGCAACAAAATAGGAGCTAGACGAAGTTTCACCTAAAACAGAGATCAGATGTGGTCTACAGAAAATCAGGAAGTTCTCTGAAAAGCGTGCGAGAACTTTGACGGATTTTTTTCTTTATTTTCCTGAATTTTTTTGACAATTTTGTCGAAACCCAAACAGATCGAAGGTAGTTTGGCCGGCCTCAGAATGGTGTCAACTAGCTCCTGTAAAAATTTCAGATTTTTTGGACACCCGAGCGAAAAGTTATGCCCGGTTTAAGGAAGGTACCTCAAGTTATGTTTTCAAACGACCGGGATGAAACAACCGTATCCTTTCTCCTTCGTTGTTTTTTCTTTCTGTTTTTTTTGACGTAACCGAAGGAGAAAAACAAAGAAAAAGATGTTGACTCGGTTTGTTTTTTTTTCTGTTTTTTTTCGTAACCGAAGGAGAAAAACAAGGAAACGGCCGTTGACTCGGTTTGTTTTTTCTGTTTTTTTTGGCGTAACCGAAGGAGAAAAACAAGGAAACGATGTTGACTCGGTTTGTGGCGTGATCAAACGGGAGATGGTGGCGGCGCTAGGGTTTGAATGGTGGAAGAACACAATGCAACCAGCAACAAATGACGCGAAAGCACACAAATTCAACAATGCAGATTATTGAAAGAAAGTGCGAGGCTCAAAAGGGTGCTGGGATAAGGTCTAACCTGAATTTTTATGTGGTTTTGTGGACTATAGGAAAAAAAACACTCGATAAACTCACCGATCAACCTGGAAATCTGATACCAATTGATGTAGCTGAGGTGATGTGCACCCGTTGGGTGATTGCCTGATCTTTCGATGAGAGGGTGTGGAATAACTCGATTGGGGGAGGAGACGACGTTCACGGCCCGACTACAGCCTTCCAAAGACGCTGCGCCTTAGCAACCGATACACCACCTCCTATGGCTGTCACGATCTTGTGGAGCGTGACACCCTAGCCACTAGGGCACTCGTCCTGCAAGCAATCGAAGAACTAGCAAGAACAAGTAGAACAAGTACTGAATTACCAGATCCAAATGTAGGTTTCAAAGTCAAACTCCAATATGGTGGGGTTCCGAAGACAAGAAGACGGGCGGCTGAACTAGCACGCGCGCTTGCAAGCAAGTAGCGAGAGCTAAACTTGATCTAAACAAAACCCGCTGTTCTTGGTGGCGGCTAGGGGGTTTATAAACATGGGAGGACGACCACAAGGGTATTGGGGTCGTGCTGCAACCCTAGGATGCGTCCCTAATGGACCTAACTTGATACACGACCCATTGGGCCAAAATAGGGTGACGCAGCACCATGGGCAGAAAAGGCAGGAAATGTCTCGGTAAGAAAACAATGATTACGGCGGCCTCAGAACAGATATGACTATAATTCCGGATCCATATGAAAGTAGACTTGATAAGCTTTCCATGTTGTGCTTGAACATTCCAATCCGAGCCCGCATCTGACCGTGGTGACCGTCACAAGTTGGTGTTCTTCTGCAGTCCGAATCCAGCATGTTCAAATCCTTTTCCCTTTCGGTCTTCTCCCTGATTCCTAAGCAAAACAAGAGTGCACGGGTCTCCATGGTCTAAATATGATGGACATGAACTCAAGAGTGTAATCACCTGATGGTTGAGTTGACGAGCACGAGCGCGAGTAATGGGACCAGAAATTGGTACTTGTATTGGTATAGATGCATCAGTAGTGTGGATGTCTTCATCATTCTCCCCTTCTTGCATTTGAGTCGTCCTCGACTCAAGCTCAACTTCCTCTCCCAAGTAGGGCTTTAAATCTGCAATGTTAAATGTGGGGCTAACCCCAAAGTCTGTAGGCAGATCTAGCCTATATGCATTGTCGTTAATTTTCTCTAGCACTTTAAACGGTCCATCGGCTCGAGGCAACAATTTAGATTTTTGTAATTCAGGAAACCTTTCCTTTCTCAAATGCAACCAAACTAAATCTCCAGGTTCAAAATTTATTTCCTTTCTACCTTTATCACTAGCAAACTTATATCTAGCATTCATACGCTCTATGTTTTCTTTAGTAGTTTCATGCAGTTTTAACATCAATTCAGCACGCCTAGTAGCATCAAAATTTAGTTTTTCAGAAGATGGCAAAGGCATTAAATCAATAGGAGCACGAGGCAACAAACCATATACAATCTGAAATGGGCACATCTTTGTAGTAGAATGCAATGATCGATTATAAGCAAATTCAACATGAGGCAAACAGTCCTCCCAAATCTTAATATTCTTTTTCAGAACTGCCCTTAACATAGTAGACAAAGTTCTATTCACAACTTCAGTTTGACCATCAGTTTGAGGATGACATGTAGTAGAAAATAAAAGCTTAGTCCCCAATTTTGCCCACAAAGTCCTCCAAAAATGACTAAGAAATTTAGCATCACGATCAGAAACGATTGTGTTGGGCACACCATGCAAGCGAACAATTTCACGAAAGAACAAATCAGCAATATGAGTAGCATCGTCAGTTTTATGACATGGTATGAAATGTGCCATCTTAGAAAATCTATCAACAACCACAAACACACTATCACGTCCCTTCCTAGTCCTAGGCAATCCCAGCACAAAATCCATAGAAATATCTTCCCAAGGAGCACTAGGAACGGGTAGAGGCAAATACAAACCGTGTGGATTTA
Source organism: Zea luxurians (assembly GCA_029449295.1). NCBI lineage: Eukaryota > Viridiplantae > Streptophyta > Magnoliopsida > Poales > Poaceae > Zea > Zea luxurians. The sequence goes on along the minus strand of JAOPSE010000005.1, from coordinate 76,149 downwards.
ACCGTGACTTCGCCTTTTGACATGTCGTGCAACGAGCAACCAATCTCACCACATCTCTTCTCATCTTGGGCCAAAAGAAATGACCAGCAAGTATGTCCTCCGTTTTCTTTGCTCCAAAATGTCCCATTAAGCCACCTCCATGTGCTTCCTGTAACAACAACAAACGAACGGAGCTAGCTGGAATGCATAGCTTGTTAGCTCTAAACACAAACCCATCACTAACGATATATTTGTTCCATCCTTTCCCATCTTTACAATGCAGCAACACATCTTTAAAATCAGCATCATGAACATATTGGTCTTTAATCGTCTCTAATCCAAAGATTTTGTAGTCAAGTTGATTCAGCAAAGTATATCTCCTAGACAAAGCGTCAGCAATGATATTCTCTTTTCCTTTCTTGTGCTTAATAACATAAGGAAACGATTCGATAAATTCAACCCACTTAGCATGTCTACGGTTCAGTTTTCCTTGACTACGAATATGTTTCAAAGATTCATGATCAGAATGAATAACAAACTCTTTGGGCCACAAATAATGCTGCCATGTTTCTAATGTTCGCACAAGAGCATATAATTCCTTATCATAAGTAGAATAATTTAGAACAGACCCACTCAATTTTTCACTAAAATATGCAACAGGTTTGCCTTCTTGTAACAAAACACCACCCAATCCAATTCCACTAGCATCACATTCAAGCTCAAAAGTCTTATTAAAATCAGGAAGTTGGAGGAGAGGTGCATGTGTCAACTTATCTTTCAGCACGTTGAAAGCGTGCTCTTGTACTTTGCCCCAACTAAAATGCACTCCCTTCTTCGTAAGCTCATTCAAAGGTGCAGCAATGGTGCTAAAGTCCTTCACAAAACGGCGATAGAAGCCAGCAAGTCCTAGGAAACTCCGCACCTGTGTAATAGTCTTTGGCATAGGCCATCCATGTATCGCTTCTACCTTGGCTTGATCAACCTCAATTCCCTGTGGAGTCACAACATAACCAAGAAACGAAACTCGATCGGTGCAAAATGTGCACTTCTCAAGGTTACCAAATAAACGTGCATCTCGTAAAGCATTAAAAACAGCACGCATGTGATCAACATGTTCATCCATAGATTTGCTGTAGATCAATATGTCATCAAAGTATACTACCACAAATTTTCCAATGAAGGCACGCAAAACCTCGTTCATTAATCTCATGAAAGTGCTAGGTGCATTAGTTAACCCAAAAGGCATGACTAACCACTCATACAATCCGAACTTAGTTTTGAAAGCAGTTTTCCATTCATCTCCCAATTTCATACGAATCTGGTGGTACCCACTACGCAAATCAACTTTAGAAAAGACGATGGCACCACTCAATTCATCAAGCATATCATCTAAACGTGGAATAGGGTGTCGATACCGTATCGTGATATTATTAATAGCCCTACAATCAACACACATACGCCATGTTCCATCTTTTTTAGGCACTAAAATAACCGGAACAGCACACGGACTAAGAGACTCACGCACGTAACCTTTGTCGAGTAGTTCTTGCACTTGTCGCTGAATTTCTTTTGTTTCCTCTGGATTTGTCCTATATGGCGCACGATTTGGCAAAGATGCACCAGGAATAAGATCAATTTGGTGCTCAATCCCTCGTATAGGTGGCAGCCCCTCTGGTATCTCACTTGGAAATACATCAGAATACTCCTGCAAAATGTTAGTAATAACAGGAGGCAAAGAATGCTGCATATCTTGAATTGAAATCAAAGCATCCTTGCATACCAAGGCGTAGGCAACAGTAGTGGAAGCAAATAATTCATTAACATCAGTTTTTGTTGCAAGCAAGCAATGTCCTTTCAATTTTATCCCATCTTTGTTATTACCAACAGCTTTAATATTCTTGTTGTTCTCAGTTTTAGCTTTGGTAGCTTTAGCAACATCATCACGCACAATAGCCTCAGGAGACATGGGAAGCAAAATAATTTTCTTATCATGGTGTATGAGAGAATATTGATTTGATCTACCATGATGCATACAATCTGAATCAAATTGCCATGGTCTACCTAGCAGAATATTACAAGCATCCATAGGCACAACATCACAGTCAACAACATCACGATATGAACCAATAGCAAAATTAATTCGTACCAGCTTGGTTACCTTGACCTTACCACTATTGTTAAGCCGTTGAATGTGATATGGATGCGGGTGCGGTTTGGTCGTAAGTGCAAGCTTCTCCACCATGTTGCTGCTAGCCAAGTTGTTGCAGCTACCTCCATCAATGATCAAACGACATGAACGCTCCTTAATGACACACTTTGTTTGAAACAATGTATGTCGCTGATTCTGCTCTGCCTTCTCCATTTGTGCACTAAGCACACGCTGTACAATGAGGCTCTCATAATGCTCTGCATCATCTGCACCAATCTGTTCTTCGGGTGGTTCCTTAGTGCCTGCATCATCAGCCGCAAGCAAAGCAAGTGTAGCTTCATCCAAATCACTAGCAGAGGAATACCCACCATCGTCTTTTACCACCAAAACACGCTGATTAGGACAATCACGCTGCACGTGTCCATAGCCCTTGCATCGATAACACAGAACATCTCTTGTTCTACCTGTGGAAGCTACTGAAGAGGCACTACCTGCGGGTTTCTGGGCAGATTTGGTTGCTGAATTTGTGGAAGATGCACGTGGTTTGTCGCTGGAGGAAGGCGGGGGTGCTGGTCGACTTGGCGAGGGAGTTGGTGCTGGTGTACGGCCGGTAATGGACGTAGTCGTGCGCTGTTGCCATGGTGTAGATTTTCCTGCAGAAACATTAGACCTTGCACTAGCACGTCGTCCCTGCACTTCCCTTTCAGCTTTGCAAGCAAGATGAAACAATCGGGTTACATTAGCATAATCTTTATAAGCAAGGATGTCCTGAATTTCCCTATTTAACCCGCCCAAAAATCTAGCCATAGCAGATTCCTCACCCTCCTCTATGTTACAACGCAGCATACCCATTTGTAATTCCTGATAATATTCTTCTACACTTTTAGTACCCTGTCTCAATTGTTGCAACTTGTGTAACATATCACGTGCATAATAAGAAGGAACAAATCTAGCCCGCATGACCCGTTTCAACGCATCCCAAGTTTGTGGCATGTTATTAGGATTCTTCTTACCATGTTCTATCCACCAAACAGAAGCAAAATCAGTAAACTCACTAGTAGCAGCTCTAACCCGCGCATTCTCAGGAAATTCATGGCATGCAAACTTTTGATCAACCGCAATCTCCCAAGTAATGTAAGCATCAGGGTCATATTTACCATCAAAAGGAGGTATTTTAAATTTAACCTTACTAAAAGCATCATCATTACCATGTACCTCATGTCGGCGAAAACCACCCATACCTCTACGGTTAGTACGTAGTCGCCGGCGATTAGGTGCTTCTTGGTCATCTTGTTCAGTATCAGCAACATAGTCATCCCAGTTACCTTCGGCGCCCTCATCACGCCCACCATTGATATTAGCATGCATCTCATCAAACCGCCTCAAGAGTGCGACAAGGCTCTTGTCAATATGAGCAACTGTCATTTCCACATTTGCAAGTTTGGTGTTTGTGTCGATCTGTGTGGCCTCCAATTGCCCCATCTTTTCATTCGTCACCTGCATGTCATTATCAAGACCTTCCGTGTGCGTCTTCACCAGCCTTACAAAGTGTTGTATGATACCCTTGGTGCGAGGAGAGTGTGGCATATTACGAGAAGCATCATCAACCTCCAATCCTGCCATGGTTAGACGAACAGAGGCAACAAGAAAAAAAAAACGTGAAGGAATGAAAACTCTACAACTATTAGGATGTAGCTACTGCAAGGCGCTCACTCTCAACCTGCCACACAAGCTCTTACCAATTCTTACCTTGCACAACAGGAGGGGTCAGCAACCAACAAGTCTGCAACCGTGGAATAAGTGTATCGGTGCCGCAGCAACACGACCTGTCAAACTGTAGTCGAAATATGTAGAGTTGTAGGTGGGCTGAAGCAAGGAATACACTAGTACCACGTTAGTTACAAAAGCAAGCTGAATAATCGTTCAACGGTGGTACTGTGCTGGTCCTAGGCTAAACCAGGCTAGAGACGTGAGCCTAGGCACAAAGGTAGTCACTGAAAAAGAACAACTAGCACAGCACAAAGAGAAACAACAGATTTAGAGATTCAGCCCCCTTCTTCTTCTTTTCCCTTTTTTTTCTTTTCTATTCTTTTTTTTCTTCTTCTTCTGTTTTTTTTGCAGGGGCCTAAACCCTTTTTTTTCACTATGACAACCCAAACAATAAAGATATTGCTAACAGCCCCTTTAAATCAGATTTAACAAATCTTGTTAATATAGAAAGTGCAGAAATCTCTACGATGATTGCGGAGCGCTCAGAACGAATTTTGAGATAAGGTCAGATCCGTTGGAAAGAAGATAAGATAAGCTTTCCAGATTGTATTTAAACTTCCAAATCGGATATGATATGTATCCGTGGTGGCAAAAACGAACCAGAGATGTTTTTGGTGATGGTGGATCTCGTGGTGACCAAAACGTGGTAGAACTCAAAACTCTAAAGGAATAAACTAAGACCAGCAACTCGACACAACCGATGCAACCAAAAACTCAACAAGCCCTAACTAAGTAGTACTAGTAAATGCTCAATGGTTTATAGGATTTCTGTAAAACTAATCTACTATTTTTTGGCTTTTTCTGGACTATAGGAGATAAGAAAACAGCGAAGAAAAGTAAATCTCTCACCGATAAACCTTGCTCTGATTACCAACTGATGTGCACCCGTTGGGTGATTGCCCGATCTTTCGATGAGAGGGTGTGGAATAACTCGATTGGGGGAGGAGACGACGTTCACGGCCCGACTACAGCCTTCCAAAGACGCTGCGCCTTAGCAACCGATACACCACCTCCTATGGCTGTCACGATCTTGTGGAGCGTGACACCCTGGCCACTAGGGCACTCGTCCTGCAAGCAATCGAAGAACTAGCAAGAACAAGTAGAACAAGTACTGAATTACCAGATCCAAATGTAGGTTTCAAAGTCAAACTCCAATATGGTGGGGTTCCGAAGACAAGAAGACGGGCGGCTGAACTAGCACGCGCGCTTGCAAGCAAGTAGCGAGAGCTAAACTTGATCTAAACAAAACCCGCTGTTCTTGGTGGCGGCTAGGGGGTTTATAAACATGGGAGGACGACCACAAGGGTATTGGGGTCGTGCTGCAACCCTAGGATGCGTCCCTAATGGACCTAACTTGATACACGACCCATTGGGCCAAAATAGGGTGACGCAGCACCATGGGCAGAAAAGGCAGGAAATGTCTCGGTAAGAAAACAATGATTACGGCGGCCTCAGAACAGATATGACTATAATTCCGGATCCATATGAAAGTAGACTTGATAAGCTTTCCATGTTGTGCTTGAACATTCCAATCCGAGCCCGCATCTGACCGTGGTGACCGTCACAAGTTGGTGTTCTTCTGCAGTCCGAATCCAGCATGTTCAAATCCTTTTCCCTTTCGGTCTTCTCCCTGATTCCTAAGCAAAACAAGAGTGCACGGGTCTCCATGGTCTAAATATGATGGACATGAACTCAAGAGTGTAATCACCTGATGGTTGAGTTGACGAGCACGAGCGCGAGTAATGGGACCAGAAATTGGTACTTGTATTGGTATAGATGCATCAGTAGTGAGGATGTCTTCATCATGAGGTGCCCGATATTTCGGCGAGTAGAGATAATTCCGATTTGGCGGAAGATGACCCTTGCGATCCGACTACGACGAGCAAGCCCGAGGCGCTAATGCAATCGCTGAACCAACTCCCTGTGGTTACCGACCTTGCTGATGCGAGATCGGCCAGATCACAAAGATCGTTTCCTGTGCGCAATCAAAGAACGAACAAGAAAAAGATGCGAGCAATCTAATCTATTACTCGAGGGTGGAGTTCTGAATACACGAAGACAGTGCAGATTTGCGCGTGTTCGAGAGTAGCTAAAGCTAACGTAAAACAAAACTCCCAAAAATAAAGGAGGCGCAGCTCCTGGATAAATAGAGAGGGGGCGCAGCCCCTAGGGGCGGCCAACCCTAGGTCGTCCATTATGGGCCGCAGTTGGGCTGGTCGTCTATTCTTCCGGGCCTTCGTTCTTTAACAGCATGATGTAGTTCAATTCTCTTGCACGGGCCCGAGTCACTGGCCCAGGTGGAAGGGGTGGCGCCTGGACTGGGGAAGATGGTGCCTGGGCTGGAGAAGGTGCTGCTGGTGTAGATGTGCTCGTGTTGGTGTTGATGTCCTCATCATGATCCATCGCCCTCTGTTCCTTCTGAAATCAAGCTGAAGGCTCCTGTTTTACTTGCTACACGTGCTGATTTTGATGATCTACACGGTGCTCATTTGCCATGCTATGCACTTGTATGCTCTAGTGTCCTCATTTCACTTGATGATGCACCATCTTTGGCTATTCCCCTATGGTTGCTAACCTTTTGTAGGAGTACGCTAATGTCTTTCCCAAAGACTTACCACCGGGTCTCCCACCACTTCGTGGCATTGAGCACCAGATCGACCTCATTCCCGGCGCACAGCTTCCGAACCGCGCACCGTACCATACAAATCCGGATGAGACGAAGGAGATTCAGCGCCAGGTACAAGCGTTGCTTGACAAGGGATATGAAAGGGAATTAGGCTTTCACCTAGCCCCTAATTAATTTTGGTGGTTGAATTGCCCAACACAAATAATTGGACTAACTAGTTTGCCCAAGTGTATAGATTATACAGGTGTAAAAGGTTCACACTCAGTCAATAAAAAGATCAAATTTAGGATTCAACAAAGGAGCAAAGAGGCAACCGAAAGCACCTCTGGTCTGGAGGCACCGGACTGTCCGGTGCGCCACCGGACATATCCGGTGCACCAGAGGACTCCAACTCCGAACTCTTCACTCTCGGGAATTTCCAAAGGCCACTCCGCTATAATTCACCGGACTGTCCGGTGTACACCGGACATGTCCGGTGCTCCAAGGAAGAGCGGCCTCAGGAACTCGCCAGCCTCAGGTTTTCACTTCGGCTGCTCCGCTAAAATTCACCGGACTGTCCGGTGTACACCGGACTGTCCGGTGTAACAGCGGAGCAACGACTATTTCGGCGCCAACGGCTACCTGCGGCGTATTTAATGCGCGCTCTGCGCGCGCAGTAGTCAGGCGCGCCCATACCGGCGCACCGGACAATGAACAGGAGATGCAAGGCAGGCCCAGAAATTAGAAGCTCCAACGGTCAGAATCCAACGGCATTGATGACGTGGCGGGGGCACCGGACATGTCCGGTGTGCACAGGACTGTCCGGTGCGCCATCGACAGACAGCCTCCACCAACGGTCAAGTTTGGTGGTTGGGGCTATAAATACCCCAACCACCCCCACATTCATGGCATCCAAGTTTTCCAGCTTCCAACCACTATACAAGAGCTAGCATTCATTGCAAAGCACACCAAAAGAGATCAAATCCTCTCCCAACTCCACACAAAGCCCTAGTGACTAGAGAGAGTGATTTGTAGTGTTCATTTGAGCTCTTGCGCTTGGATCGCTTCTTTTTCTTTGGCATTCTTTCTTGTGATCAAACACTCACTTGTAATTGAGGCAAGAGACACCAATTGTGTGGTGGTCCTTGCGGGAAGTTTGATTCCCAAGTGATTTGAGAAAGAGAAGCTCACTCGGTAAAACAAATCCACGTGTCTCACTTCATTATTCGCTTGTGATTTGTTTTGCGCCCTCTCTCGCGGACTCTATTATATTTCTAACGCTAACCCGGCTTGTAGTTGTGATTATTTTGAGATTTTCAGTTTCGTCCTATTCACCCCCCCTCTAGGCGACTTTCAATTGGTATCGGAGCTCGGTGCTTCATTAGAGCATAACCGCTCGAAGTGATGTCGGGAGATCACACCAAGAGGGAAATGGAGACCGGCGACAAGCCCACTACAAGCCAAGGGAGCACTTCATCGGAAGAGTCCCGCACCAAGAGGAGGGAGAAGAAGAAGGACTTCTCCAAACGGAAGGAGAAAAGATCTTCCTCTTCTCACCACAAAGAGAAGAAGGAAAAATCTTCTTCTCACAAGTCGCATCGAAAAGGCGACAAGCACAAGAGGATGAGGAAGGTGTACTACGAGACCGACACTTCATCAACATCCACCTCCGACTCCGATACACCGTCCGTAACTTCTAAGCGCCAAGAGCGCAAGAAGTTTAGTAAGATCCCCTTACACTATACATCTAGACATACTCCATTACTTTCCGTTCCATTAGGCAAACCGCCAACCTTTGATGGCGAAGATTATGCTAGGTGGAGTGATTTAATGAAATTTCATCTAACCTCACTCCACAAAAGTATATGGAATGTTGTTGAGTTTGGAGCGCAGGTACCTTCTGTAGGGGATGAGGATTATGATACGGACGAAGTGGCCCAAATCGAGCACTTCAACTCCCAAGCCACAACCATACTCCTCGCCTCTTTAAGCAAGGAGGAATACAACAAAGTGCAAGGGTTGAAGAATGCAAAGGAGATTTGGGACCTACTCAAGACCGCGCACGAAGGTGATGAACTCACCAAGATTACCAAGCGGGAAACGATCGAGGGGGAGCTCGGTCGCTTCCGTCTTCGCCAAGGGGAGGAGCCACAAGATATGTACAATCGGCTCAAGACCTTGGTAAACCAAGTGCGCAACCTCGGGAGCAAAAAGTGGGATGACCACGAGGTGGTTAAGGTTATTTTAAGAGCTCTTATTTTTCTTAACCCCACTCAAGTTCAATTAATTCGTGGTAATCCTAGATATCCACTAATGACCCCCGAGGAAGTTATCGGGAATTTTGTGAGCTTTGAATGCATGATTAAGGGCTCAAAGAAGATCAACTCGTGCTTTGTAGGCACCCCGATACCCGTTTTGGGAATGGGTGACGTGCCGCAACGAATTGCGCGAAAGCACCCCCAAACATGAGTTTAGGACCTAAAGTAGTGGATTGGGCATGTTCGTTGCGAAAAACGAAGAAATGGATCCGGTGGCAAAAACTCGTGCTTTGTATGCACCCGATACCCGTTTTCGGAATGGGTGACGTGCGGCAACAAAATTGCGTGAAATCAACCCAAACATGAGTTTTGGACCAAAAGTAGTGGATTGGGCATGTTCGTTGCGAAAAACGAAAAAATGGTTCCAGTGGCAAAAACTCTTGCTTTGTATGCACCCCGATACCCGTTTTCGGAATGGGTGACGTGCGGCAACGGAATTGCGCGAAAACAACCCAAACATGAGTTTTGGACATAAAGTAGTGGAGTGGGCATGTTCGTTGCGAAAAACGAAGAAATGGTTCCGGTGGCAAAAACTCGTGCTTTGTATGCAACCGATACCCATTTTCGGAATGGGTGACGTGCGGCAACGAAATTGCGCGAAATCAACCCAAACATGAGTTTTGGACCTAAATTAGTGGATTGGGCATGTTCGTTGTGAAAAACGAAGAAATGGTTCCGGTGGCAAAAACTCGTGCTTTGTATGCACCCCGATACCCGTTTTCGGAATGGGTGACGTGCGGCAATGGAATTGCGTGAAAACAACCGAAACATGAGTTTTGGACCTAAAGTAGTGGAGTGGGCATGTTCGTTGCGAAAAACGAAGAAATGGTTCCGGTGGCAAAAACTCGTGCTTTGTATGCACCCGATACCCGTTTTCGGAATGGGTGACGTGCGGCAACGAAATTGCGCGAAATCAACACAAACATGAGTTTTGGACCTAAATTAGTGGATTGAGCATGTTCGGTTCGAAAAACGAAGAAATGGTTCCGGTGGCAAAAACTCGTGCTTTGTATGCACCCGATACCCGTTTTCGGAATAGGTGACGTGCAGCAACGAAATTGCGCGAAATCAACCCAAACATGAGTTTTGGACCTAAATTAGTGGATTGGGCATGTTCGTTGCGAAAAACGAAGAAATAGTTCCGGTGGCAAAAACTCTTGCTTTGTATGCACCCCGATACCCGTTTTTCGGAATGGGTGACTGCTTTGTATGCACCCCGATAATCGTTTTCGGAATGGGTGACGTGCGGCAATGAAATTGCGCGAAACCACCCCAAACATGAATTTTGGACCAAAAGTAGTGGATTGCGCATGTTCGTTGCGAAAAACGAAGAAATGGTTCCGGTGGCAAAAACTCGTGCTTTGTATGCACCCTGATACCCGTTTTCGGAATGGGTGACGTGTGGCAACGAAATTGCACAAAAGCACCCCAAACATGAGTTTTGGACCTAAAGTTGTGGATTGGGCATGTTCGGTGCGAAAAACGAAGAAATGGTTCCGGTGGCAAAAACTCGTGCTTTGTAGGCACCCCGATACCCGTTTTGGGAATGGGTGACGTGCCACAACGAAATTGCGCGAAAGCACCCCCAAACATGAGTTTAGGACCTAAAGTAGTGGATTGGGCATGTTCGTTGCGAAAAACGAAGAAATGGATCCGATGGCAAAAACTCGTGCTTTGTATGCACCCGATACCCGTTTTCGGAATGGGTGACTGATGAGGACATCAACACCAACACGAGCACATCTACACCAGCAGCACCTTCTCCAGCCCAGGCGCCATCTTCACCAGTCCAGGCGCCACCCCTTCCACCTGGGCCAGTGACTCGGGCCCGTGCAAGAGAATTGAACTACATCATGCTTTTAAAGAACGAAGGCCCGGAAGAATAGACGACCAGCCCAACTGCGGCCCATAATGGACGACCTAGGGTTGGCCGCCCCTAGGGGCTGCGCCCCATCTCTATTTATCCAGGAGCTGCGCTTCCTTTATTTCTTGAGTTTTGTTTTAGATCTAGCTTTAGCTACTCTCGAGCACGCGCAAATCTGCGCTGTCATCGTGTATTCAGAACTCCACCCTCGAGTAATAGATTAGATTGCTCGCATCTTTTTTCTTGTTCGTTCTTCGATTGCGCACAGGAAACGATCTTCGTGATCAGGCCGATCTCGCATCAGCAAGGTCGGTAACCACAGGGAGTTGGTTCAGCGATTGCATTGGCGCCTCGGGCTTGCTCGTCGTAGTCGGATCGCAAGGGTCATCTTCCGCCAAATCGGAATTATCTCTACTCGCCGAAAGATCGGGCACCTCAGCTACATCAATTGGTATCAGATTTCCAGGTTGATCGGTGAGTTTATCGAGTGTTTTTTTTCCTACAGTCCACAAAACCACATAAAAATTCAGGTTAGACCTTATCCCAACACCCTTTTGAGCCTCGCACTTTCTTTCAATAATCTGCATTGTTGAATTTGTGTGCTTTCGCGTCATTTGTTGCTGGTTGCATTGTGTTCTTCCTCCATTCAAACCCTAGCGCGGCCACCATCTCCCCTTTGATCACGCCACAAACCGAGTCAACATCGTTTCCTTGTTTTTCTCCTTCGGTTACGTCAAAAAAAAACAGAAAAAACAAACCGAGTCAACGGCCGTTTCCTTGTTTTTCTCCTTCGGTTACGAAAAAAAAAACAGAAAAAAAACAAACCGAGTCAACATCGTTTCCTTGTTTTTCTCCTTCGGTTACGTCAAAAAAAACAGAAAAAAAAACAACGAAGGAGAAAGGATACGGTTGTTTCATCCCGGTCGTTTGAATACATAACTTGAGGTACCTTCCTTAAAACGGGCATAACTTTTCGCTCGGGTGTCCAAAAAATCTGAAATTTTTACAGGAGCTTGTTGACACCATTCTGAGGCCGGCCAAACTCACCTTCGGTCTGTTTGGGTTCGACAAAATTGTCAAAAAAATTCAGGAAGATAAAGAAAAAAATCCGTCAAAGTTCTCGCACGCTTTTCAGAGAACTTCCTGATTTTCTGTAGACCACATCTGATCTCTGTTTTAGGTGAAACTTCGTCTAGCTCCTATTTTGTTGCTTCTTGTGCTGAGAAAAATATCAAAAAAATCATACAAAAAAGAAAAACAAAAATCACTTGTGATTCCTACTAGTGGCCTCGCTAGTACAATATTTACGGTACTGCCATTCTGCTAGTTCCATCCGTCTTTTGCACTTGTGGCCAGCAATATAGTTTCGTGTTCTGCACTATAATTCAACTTTGCATTATTGTTTGATTGTGCTAATCCTTGACTTGAGTGCAGCCTACCCACAACTCCACATATTTCTACGACGAGAAGGTTTCTGTTTCTCCAGGCAATGGCTCATCCAATCTTTCACCGGTTCCACCTGTTGGTTGCAGTTCACCACTGTGGCTTGGTAAGAACGGATAAGAATTTGATAACAGCACTAGTGTGAGCTCCTTGTGAGCAGTACACCCCTGTTTTTGTCGTTGTTTTTTCTTCTTCTTTTGGTGTTTTGGTGTTTGCGCTAACTATGGAAGGAGCACACGACACGGTGGATGCCCAGTTGCTGGAAATAAGGGGACAAGTTGATGGACTTGCTGATGACATTAGGACGATGCATGAACGGCTTGATTCAACGGTCACTTCGACGACCGAGCGTTTCAACCAGCTTGACCTTGCTCAAACGGCGACTCGCACCACACTCGACACCATCCTGGCACGCCTTGATGCGTTGACCACAAAGATGGAGCAGGACTACGGCGGTGACACTGAGTGGGAAGATGGAGATCGCCGTGGTCGTGCACGCCGTGTGGTTCGTCATCCCCCTAATGACTTATTTTCTAAGATTAAATTTAAAATTCCACCTTTTAACGGCAAATATGATCCTGCTGCATATCTTGATTGGGAGTTAGAGGTTGAACAAAAATTTTCATGCCATGATATTGCTGCACATTCTCAGGTTAAAGCTGCTATTAGTGAATTTACTGATTTTGCTTTAATTTGGTGGCGTGAGTTTAAAATAAAACATCCCACTACCATTCCAACCACTTGGGATCAGTTGAAAGCTGCGATGCGACATCGATTTGTGCCTTCGTATTATGCTCGTGATTTGCTTAATAAAATGCAGCGTTTTCAGCAAGGTTCTCAATCTGTTGAGGACTATTTCCAGGAGTTACAAAAAGGTATGATTCGTTGTGGGATATTAGAGGACAACGACGCTGCTATGGCACGTTTTCGTGGTGGTTTAAACCGTGAAATCCAAGATATACTTGATTATAAGGAATATTATGATATGACTACTTTATTTGAATATGCTTGCAAAGCTGAACGTGAAGTGCAGGGACGCCGCTCGAAGCCATATTCTAACCCTTTTGCAGGACGAAGCTCGACATCCACCTCAGCACCAGTTCCCCTTGCGCCATCCACATCCACCACTACTCCACGCGAGAAGACAACCAAACCAGCCAGCACTGCCCCACCCACAGGTCGTACACGGGATATTCAGTGTCATCGCTGTAGAGGATTTGGCCATGTGATTCGGGACTGCCCAAACAAGCGCACTTTGCTCATTCGTGACGATGGTGAGTACTCTTCCGCTAGTGATTCTGAAGAAATTGAACATGCACTACTTGCCACTGACCATGCAGCTAAGGCGGAGGTACATGTCAACCCGGGCGACGCTGATAGGTATGAAAGTCTTGTTGTGCAGCGTGTTCTCAGTACACAGGTCGCTTTGCCCGAGAAGAATCAGCGACACACTCTGTTCCATACAAAGGGTGTTGTGTAGGAGCGGTCAATTCGCATCATTATCGACAGCGGCAGTTGCAACAACTTGGCGAGTATCATGCTGGTCGAAAAGTTATCGTTACCCACTCGTAAGCATCCAAACCCATATCACATTCAATGGCTTAATGATGGTGGTAAAATAAAAATCACACGTTCCGTGCGCGTTCCTTTCTCCATGGGTGCTTATTCTGATTTTGTTGATTGTGATGTTATTCCCATGGAAGCATGCTCTTTGTTACTTGGTCGACCTTGGCAATATGATACTGATAGCTTGCATCATGGTCGTTCGAATCATTATTCTTTCATTTTTAAGGGTGAGAAAATAATTATACATCCAATGATACCTGAACAAATTGTTAAAGATGATCTTGCCCGAGCTGCTATAACTGCTAAACAACTTGATCCATCGCCCTCTGTTCCTTCTGAAATCAAGTTGAAGGCTCCTATTTTACTTGCTACACGTGCTGATTTTGATGATCTACACGGTGCTCATTTGCCATGCTATGCACTTATATGCTCTAGTGTCCTCATTTCACTTGATGATGCACCATCTTTGGCTATTCCCCCTATGGTTGCTAACCTTTTGCAGGAGTACGCTGATGTTTTTCCCAAAGACTTACCACCGGGTCTCTCACCACTTCGTGGCATTGAGCACCAGATCGACCTCATTCCCGGCGCACAGCTTCCGAACCGCGCACCGTACCGTACAAATCCGGATGAGATGAAGGAGATTCAGCGCCAGGTACAGGCGTTGCTTGACAAGGGATACATTCGTGAGTCTCTTAGCCCTTGCTCTGTTCCTGTGTTACTTGTTCCCAAGAAAGATGGGTCATGGCGTATGTGTGTAGACTGTCGTGCTATTAATAACATCACTATTCGTTATCGATATCCTATACCACGCCTTGATGATATGCTAGATGAGCTTAGTGGTGCCATTATTTTCACTAAGATTGATTTGCGTAGTGGTTACCACCAGATTAGAATGAAACTGGGTGATGAATGGAAAACGGCTTTTAAAACGAAATTTGGTTTATATGAATGGTTGGTTATGCCGTTTGGATTGACTAATGCTCCCAGCACTTTTATGCGAGTGATGAATGAAGTTCTAAGGCCCTTCATAGGATTGTTTGTGGTTGTTTATTTTGATGATATTCTTATTTACAGCAAATCTAAGAAAGAGCATTTGGAACATTTAAGTGCTGTTTTTGATGCATTGCGTGCTGCCCAGTTATTTGCTAACATGGAAAAATGCATCTTTTGTACACGACGTGTCTCGTTTCTTGGTTATGTTGTTACTCCACAGGGCATTGAGGTGGATAGCAGCAAGATTGCTGCCATTCGGGAGTGGCCTACACCGACGACGGTCACACAAATTCGGAGCTTTCGTGGACTTGCTGGTTTCTACCGCAGATTTGTTCATGATTTTAGCTCCATTGCAGCGCCTCTACATGAGCTTACAAAGAAAGATGTGCCATTTGCTTGGAGTGATTCCCAGGAGGAAGCGTTCAACACTTTGAAAGATAAGTTAACCCAAGCTCCCCTATTGCAATTGCCTGATTTTAATAAAGTGTTTGAGCTTGAATGCGATGCTAGCGGTATTGGGCTAGGTGCTGTTTTGTTACAAGAAGGAAAACCAGTTGCTTATTTTAGTGAAAAATTAAGCGGTGCTAGTCTGAAATATTCTACTTATGATAAGGAGCTTTACGCTTTAGTGCGCACTTTGCATACATGGCAGCACTATCTTTGGCATCGTGAGTTTATAATCCATTCTGATCATGAGGCTTTAAAACATATTCGTACCCAAACAAATCTGAACCGTCGTCATGCTAAATGGGTAGAATTCATTGAGTCCTTTCCTTACATTATTAAACACAAGAACGGGAAGGACAATGTTATTGCTGATGCTTTGTCTCGTCGCTATACCATGCTGTCACAGTTAGATTTTAAAATCTTTGGTTTGCACACTGTGAAAGATCAATATGTTGATGATGCTGATTTTAAAGATGCTTTCGGCCATTGTATTAATGGGAAACCATGGGGCAAATTTCACATACAGGATGGGTTCCTGTTTCGCGCTAACAAGCTGTGTGTTCCAGCTAGCTCGGTTCGTCTTTTGTTGTTACAGGAAGCACATGGAGGCGGTCTCATGGGGCACTTTGGCGTCTACAAGACACATGAGGTGTTGGCTGCCCACTTTTTTTGGCCTCGGATGCGCGCTGATGTTGAGCGCCTTGTTGCACGCTGCACTACTTGTCAGAAAGCTAAGTCACGGTTGAACAACCATGGTTTGTATATGCCTTTGCCTGTTCCTACTTCCCCTTGGATTGATATTTCGATGGATTTTGTTTTGGGATTGCCTAGAACTAAGAAGGGGAGGGATAGCATTTTTGTGGTTGTTGATCGATTCTCCAAAATGGCTCATTTCATACCTTGTCATAAGACTGATGATGCTAGCAATGTTGCTGAATTGTTTTTTAGAGAGATTATTCGTTTGCACGGTATTCCCAATAGTCTCGGATCGTGATGCTAAGTTTTTGAGTCATTTTTGGAGATCTCTGTGGAATAAATTGGGAACTAAATTGCTATTTAGCACCACTTGTCACCCTCAGACTGATGGTCAAACTGAGGTAGTTAATCGAACTTTGTCTACCATGCTTAGGGCTGTTTTAGACAAAAATTTGAAACATTGGGAGGATTGCTTGCCTCATGTTGAGTTTGCTTATAATCATGCAACCCATTCTTCTACAAAGATGTGCCCTTTTCAAATTGTTTATGGTTACATTCCTAGGGCGCCTATTGCTTTGTTTTCGCTTGATGCTACGGACGCCCCACACATAGATGCTCTTGCACATGTTGAACAAATTATTAATCTCCATGAACAAACTCAACAAAACATTGCTGCTGCTAATGGTAAATATCAAATTACTGGTAGTAAAGGCCGGAAACTAGTTACTTTTGAACCTGGTGATATGGTATGGTTGCATTTGAGAAAGGATCGTTTTCCTACTTTACGCCGTTCTAAATTGATGCCTCGTGCTGCTGGTCCTTTTAAGATACTAACCAAAATTAATGATAATGCTTATACCCTTGACCTGCCTGCGGAGTTTGGTGTTTCCACTAGTTTTAATGTTGCAGATTTGAAACCGTATGCGGGAGAAGACGAGGAGTTGCCGTCGAGGACGACTTCAGTTCAAGAAGGGGAGGATGATGAGGACATCAACACCAACACGAGCACATCTACACCAGCAGCACCTTCTCCAGCCCAAGCGCCATCTTCACCAGTCCAGGCGCCACCCCTTCCACCTGGGCCAGTGACTCGGGCCCGTGCAAGAGAATTGAACTACATCATGCTGTTAAAGAACGAAGGCCCGGAAGAATAGACGACCAGCCCAACTGCGGCCCATAATGGACGACCTAGGGTTGGCCGCCCCTAGGGGCTGCGCCCCATCTCTATTTATCCAGGAGCTGCGCCTCCTTTATTTCTTGAGTTTTGTTTTAGATCTAGCTTTAGCTACTCTCGAGCACGCGCAAATCTGCGCTGTCTTCGTGTATTCAGAACTCCACCCTCGAGTAATAGATTAGATTGCTCGCATCTTTTTTCTTGTTCGTTCTTCGATTGCGCACAGGAAACAATCTTCGTGATCAGGCCGATCTCGCATCAGCAAGGTCGGTAACCACAGGGAGTTGGTTCAGCGATTGCATTGGCGCCTCGGTCTTGCTCGTCGTAGTCGGATCGCAAGGGTCATCTTCCGCCAAATCGGAATTATCTCTACTCGCCGAAAGATCGGGCACCTCAGCTACATCAGTGACGTGCGGCAACGAAATTGCGTGAAATCAACCCAAACATGAGTTTTGGACCAAAAGTAGTGGATTGGGCATGTTCGTTGCGAAAAACGAAGAAATGGTTCTAGTGGCAAAAACTCTTGCTTTGTATGCACCCCGATACCCGTTTTCGGAATGGGTGACGTGCGGCAACGGAATTGCGCGAAAACAACCCAAACATGAGTTTTGGACATAAAGTAGTGGAGTGGGCATGTTCGTTGCGAAAAACGAAGAAATGGATCCGGTGGCAAAAACTCGTGCTTTGTATGCACCCGATACCCGTTTTCGGAATGGGTGACGTGCGGCAACGAAATTGCGCGAAATCAACCCAAACATGAGTTTTGGACCTAAATTAGTGGATTGGGCATGTTCGTTGCAAAAACGAAGAAATGGTTCCGGTGGCAAAAACTCGTGCTTTGTATGCACCCCGATACCCGTTTTCGGAATGGGTGATGTGCGGCAACGGAATTGCGCGAAAACAACCCAAACATGTGTTTTGGACCTAAAGTAGTAGAGTAGGCATGTTCGTTGCGAAAAACGAAGAAATGGTTCCGGTGGCAAAAACTCGTGCTTTGTATGCACCCCGATACCCGTTTTCGGAATGGGTGACGTGCGGTAATGGAATTGCGCGAAAACAACCCAAACATGAGTTTTGGACCTAAAGTAGTGGAGTGGGCATGTTCGTTGCGAAAAACGAAGAAATGGTTCCGGTGGCAAAAACTCGTGCTTTGTATGCACCCGATACCCGTTTTTGGAATGGGTGACGTGCGGCAACGAAATTGCGCGAAATCAACCCAAACATGAGTTTTGAACCTAAATTAGTGGATTGAGCATGTTCGGTTCGAAAAACGAAGAAATGGTTCCGGTGGCAAAAACTCGTGCTTTGTATGCACCCGATACCCGTTTTCGGAATAGGTGACGTGCGGCAACGAAATTGCGCGAAATCAACCCAAACATGAGTTTTGGACCTAAATTAGTGGATTGGACATGTTCGTTGCGAAAAACGAAGAAATAGTTCCGGTGGCAAAAACTCGTGCTTTGTATGCACCCCGATACCCGTTTTCGGAATGGGTGACTGCTTTGTATGCACCCCGATAATCGTTTTCGGAATGGGTGACGTGCGGCAATGAAATTGCGCGAAACCACCCCAAACATGAATTTTGGACCAAAAGTAGTGGATTGCGCATGTTCGTTGCGAAAAACGAAGAAATGGTTCCGGTGGCAAAAACTCGTGCTTTGTATGCACCCTGATACCCGTTTTCGGAATGGGTGACGTGTGGCAACGAAATTGCACAAAAGCACCCCAAACATGAGTTTTGGACCTAAAGTTGTGGATTGGGCATGTTCCGTGCGAAAAACGAAGAAATGGTTCCGGTGGCAAAAACTCGTGCTTTGTAGGCACCCCGATACCCGTTTTTGGAATGGGTGACGTGCGGCAACGAAATTGCGCGAAATCAACCCAAACATGAGTTTTGAACCTAAATTAGTGGATTGAGCATGTTCGGTTCGAAAAACGAAGAAATGGTTCCGGTGGCAAAAACTCGTGCTTTGTATGCACCCGATACCCGTTTTCGGAATAGGTGACGTGCGGCAACGAAATTGCGCGAAATCAACCCAAACATGAGTTTTGGACCTAAATTAGTGGATTGGACATGTTCGTTGCGAAAAACGAAGAAATAGTTCCGGTGGCAAAAACTCGTGCTTTGTATGCACCCCGATACCCGTTTTCGGAATGGGTGACTACTTTGTATGCACCCCGATAATCGTTTTCGGAATGGGTGACGTGCGGCAATGAAATTGCGCGAAACCAACCCAAACATGAATTTTGGACCAAAAGTAGTGGATTGCGCATGTTCGTTGCGAAAAACGAAGAAATGGTTCCGGTGGCAAAAACTCGTGCTTTGTATGCACCCTGATACCCGTTTTCGGAATGGGTGACGTGTGGCAACGAAATTGCACAAAAGCACCCCAAACATGAGTTTTGGACCTAAAGTTGTGGATTGGGCATGTTCGGTGCGAAAAACGAAGAAATGGTTCCGGTGGCAAAAACTCGTGCTTTGTAGGCACCCCGATACCCGTTTTGGGAATGGGTGACGTGCCGCAACGAAT
This sequence comes from Zea luxurians, assembly GCA_029449295.1. Taxonomy (NCBI): domain Eukaryota; kingdom Viridiplantae; phylum Streptophyta; class Magnoliopsida; order Poales; family Poaceae; genus Zea; species Zea luxurians. The sequence continues at coordinate 56,611 of JAOPSE010000005.1, read as the reverse complement.
TGCGCGAAAGCACCCCCAAACATGAGTTTAGGACCTAAAGTAGTGGATTGGGCATGTTCGTTGCGAAAAACGAAGAAATGGATCCGGTGGCAAAAACTCGTGCTTTGTATGCACCCGATACCCGTTTTCGGAATGGGTGACGTGCGGCAACAAAATTGCGTGATATCAACCCAAACATGAGTTTTGGACCAAAAGTAGTGGATTGGGCATGTTCGTTGCGAAAAACGAAGAAATGGATCCGGTGGCAAAAACTCGTGCTTTGTATGCACCCGATACCCGTTTTCGGAATGGGTGACGTGCGGCAACGAAATTGCGTGAAATCAACCCAAACATGAGTTTTGGACCAAAAGTAGTGGATTGGGCATGTTCGTTGCGAAAAACGAAGAAATGGTTCCAGTGGCAAAAACTCTTACTTTGTATGCACCCCGATACCCGTTTTCGGAATGGGTGACGTGCGGCAACGGAATTGCGCAAAAACAACCCAAACATGAGTTTTGGACATAAAGTAGTGGAGTGGGCATGTTCGTTGCGAAAAACGAAGAAATGGACCCGGTGGCAAAAACTCGTGCTTTGTATGCACCCGATACCCGTTTTCGGAATGGGTGACGTGCGGCAACGAAATTGCGCGAAATCAACCCAAACATGAGTTTTGGACCTAAATTAGTGGATTGGGAATGTTCGTTGCAAAAACGAAGAAATGGTTCCGGTGGCAAAAACTCGTGCTTTGTATGCACCCCGATACCCGTTTTCGGAATGGGTGATGTGCGGCAACGGAATTGCGCGAAAACAACCCAAACATGAGTTTTGGACCTAAAGTAGTAGAGTAGGCATGTTCGTTGCGAAAAACGAAGAAATGGTTCCGGTGGCAAAAACTCATGCTTTGTATGCACCCCGATACCCGTTTTCGGAATGGGTGACGTGCGGCAATGGAATTGCGTGAAAACAACCGAAACATGAGTTTTGGACCTAAAGTAGTGGAGTGGGCATGTTCGTTGCGAAAAACGAAGAAATGGTTCCGGTGGCAAAAAGTCGTGCTTTGTATGCACCCGATACCCGTTTTCGGAATGGGTGACGTGCGGCAACGAAATTGCGCGAAATCAACCCAAACATGAGTTTTGGACCTAAATTAGTGGATTGGGAATGTTCGTTGCAAAAACGAAGAAATGGTTCCGGTGGCAAAAACTCGTGCTTTGTATGCACCCCGATACCCGTTTTCGGAATGGGTGATGTGCGGCAACGGAATTGCGCGAAAACAACCCAAACATGAGTTTTGGACCTAAAGTAGTAGAGTAGGCATGTTCGTTGCGAAAAACGAAGAAATGGTTCCGGTGGCAAAAACTCATGCTTTGTATGCACCCCGATACCCGTTTTCGGAATGGGTGACGTGCGGCAATGGAATTGCGTGAAAACAACCGAAACATGAGTTTTGGACCTAAAGTAGTGGAGTGGGCATGTTCGTTGCGAAAAACGAAGAAATGGTTCCGGTGGCAAAAACTCGTGCTTTGTATGCACCCGATACCCGTTTTCGGAATGGGTGACGTGCGGCAACGAAATTGCGCGAAATCAACCCAAACATGAGTTTTGGACCTAAATTAGTGGATTGAGCATGTTCGGTTCGAAAAACGAAGAAATGGTTCCGGTGGCAAAAACTCGTGCTTTCTATGCACCCGATACCCGTTTTCGGAATAGGTGACGTGCGGCAACAAAATTGCGCGAAATCAACCCAAACATGAGTTTTGGACCTAAATTAGTGGATTGGGCATGTTCGTTGTAAAAAACGAAGAAATAGTTTCGGTGGCAAAAACTCGTGCTTTGTATGCACCCCGATACCCGTTTTCGGAATGGGTGACTGCTTTGTATGCACCCCGATAATCGTTTTCGGAATGGGTGACGTGCGGCAATGAAATTGCGCGAAACCACCCCAAACATGAATTTTGGACCAAAAGTAGTGGATTGCGCATGTTCGTTGCGAAAAACGAAGAAATGGTTCCGGTGGCAAAATCTCGTGCTTTGTATGCACCCTGATACCCGTTTTCGGAATGGGTGACGTGTGGCAACGAAATTGCACAAAAGCACCCCAAACATGAGTTTTGGACCTAAAGTTGTGGATTGGGTATGTTCGGTGCGAAAAACGAAGAAATGGTTCCGGTGGCAAAAACTCGTGCTTTGTAGGCACCCCGATACCCGTTTTGGGAATGGGTGACGTGCCACAACGAAATTGCGCGAAAGCACCCCCAAACATGAGTTTAGGACCTAAAGTAGTGGATTGGGCATGTTCGTTGCGAAAAACGAAGAAATGGATCCGATGGCAAAAACTCGTGCTTTGTATGCACCCGATACCCGTTTTCGGAATGGGTGACGTGCGGCAACGAAATTGCGTGAAATCAACCCAAACATGAGTTTTGGACCAAAAGTAGTGGATTGGGCATGTTCGTTGCGAAAAACGAAGAAATGGTTCCAGAGGCAAAAACTCTTGCTTTGTATGCACCCCGATACCCGTTTTCGGAATGGGTGACGTGCGGCAACGGAATTGCGCGAAAACAACCCAAACATGAGTTTTGGACATAAAGTAGTGGAGTGGGCATGTTCGTTGCGAAAAACGAAGAAATGGATCCGGTGGCAAAATCTCGTGCTTTGTATGCACCCGATACCCGTTTTCGGAATGGGTGACGTGCGGCAACGAAATTGCGCGAAATCAACCCAAACATGAGTTTTGGACCTAAATTAGTGGATTGGGCATGTTCGTTGCAAAAACGAAGAAATGGTTCCGGTGGCAAAAACTCGTGCTTTGTATGCACCCCGATACCCGTTTTCGGAATGGGTGATGTGCGGCAACGGAATTGCGCGAAAACAACCCAAACATGAGTTTTGGACCTAAAGTAGTAGAGTAGGCATGTTCGTTGCGAAAAATGAAGAAATGGTTCCGGTGGCAAAAACTCGTGCTTTGTATGCACCCCGATACCCGTTTTCGGAATGGGTGACGTGCGGCAATGGAATTGCGCGAAAACAACCCAAACATGAGTTTTGGACCTAAAGTAGTGGAGTGGGCATGTTCGTTGCGAAAAACGAAGAAATGGTTCCGGTGGCAAAAACTCGTGCTTTGTATGCACCCGATACCCGTTTTTGGAATGGGTGACGTGCGGCAACGAAATTGCGCGAAATCAACCCAAACATGAGTTTTGAACCTAAATTAGTGGATTGAGCATGTTCGGTTCGAAAAACGAAGAAATGGTTCCGGTGGCAAAAACTCGTGCTTTGTATGCACCCGATACCCGTTTTCGGAATAGGTGACGTGCGGCAACGAAATTGCGCGAAATCAACCCAAACATGAGTTTTGGACCTAAATTAGTGGATTGGGCATGTTCGTTGCGAAAAACGAAGAAATAGTTCCGGTGGCAAAAACTCGTGCTTTGTATGCACCCCGATACCCGTTTTCGGAATGGGTGACTGCTTTGTATGCACCCCGATAATCGTTTTCGGAATGGGTGACGTGCGGCAATGAAATTGCGCGAAACCACCCCAAACATGAATTTTGGACCAAAAGTAGTGGATTGCGCATGTTCGTTGCGAAAAACGAAGAAATGGTTCCGGTGGCAAAAACTCGTGCTTTCTATGCACCCTGATACCCGTTTTCGGAATGGGTGACGTGTGGCAATGAAATTGCACAAAAGCACCCCAAACATGAGTTTTGGACCTAAAGTTGTGGATTGGGCATGTTCGGTGCGAAAAACGAAGAAATGGTTCCGGTGGCAAAAACTCGTGCTTTGTAGGCACCCCGATACCCGTTTTGGGAATGGGTGACGTGCCGCAACGAAATTGCGCGAAAGCACCCCCAAACATGAGTTTAGGACCTAAAGTAGTGGATTGGGCATGTTCGTTGCGAAAAACGAAGAAATGGATCTGGTGGCAAAAACTCGTGCTTTGTATGCACCCGATACCCGTTTTCGGAATGGGTGACGTGCGGCAACAAAATTGCGTGAAATCAACCCAAACATGAGTTTTGGACCAAAAGTAGTGGATTGGGCATGTTCGTTGCGAAAAACGAAGAAATGGTTCCAGTGGCAAAAACTCTTGCTTTGTATGCACCCCGATACCCGTTTTCGGAATGGGTGACGTGCGGCAACGGAATTGCGCGAAAATAACCCAAACATGAGTTTTGGACATAAAGTAGTGGAGTGGGCATGTTCGTTGCGAAAAACGAAGAAATGGTTCCGGTTGCAAAAACTCGTGCTTTGTATGCACCCCGATACCCGTTTTCGGAATGGGTGACGTGCGGCAACGGAATTGCGCGAAATCAACCCAAACATGAGTTTTGGACCTAAATTAGTGTGTTGGGCATGTTCGTTGTGAAAAACAAAGAAATGGTTCCGGTGGCAAAAACTCGTGCTTTCTATGCACCCCGATACCCGTTTTCGGAATGGGTGACGTGCGGCAACGGAATTGCGCGAAAACAACCCAAACATGAGTTTTGGACCTAAATTAGTGGATTGGGCTTGTTCGTTGCGAAAAACGAAGAAATGGTTCCGGTGGCAAAAACTCGTGCTTTGTATGAACTCGATACCCGTTTTCGGAATGGGTGACGTGCGGCAACGAAATTGCGCGAAATCAACCCAAACATGAGTTTTGGACCTAAATTAGTGGATTGGGCATGTTCGTTGCGAAAAACGAAGAAATGGTTCCGGTGGCAAAAACTCGTGCTTTGTATGCACCCCGATACCCGTTTTCAGAATGGGTGACGTCCGGCAACGGAATTGCGCGAAAACAACCCAAACATGAGTTTTGGACCTAAAGTAGTGGAGTGGGCATGTTCGTTGTGAAAAACGAAGAAATGGTTCCGGTGGCAAAAACTCGTGCTTTGTATGCACCCCGATATCCGTTTTCGGAATGGGTGACGTGCGGCAAAGGAATTGTGCGAAACCAACCCAAACATGAGTTTTGGACCAAAAGTAGTGGAGTGGGCATGTTCGTTGCGAAAAACGAAGAAATGGTTCCGGTGGCAAAAACTCGTGCTTTGTATGCACCCGATACCCGTTTTCGGAATGGGTGACGTGCGGCAACGAAATTGCGCGAAATCAACCCAAACATGAGTTTTGGACCTAAATTAGTGGATTGGGCATGTTCGGTGCGAAAAACGAAGAAATGGTTCCGGTGGCAAAAACTCGTGCTTTGTATGCACCCCGATACCCGTTTTCGGAATGGGTGACGTGCGGCAACGGAATTGCGCGAAAACAACCCAAACATGAGTTTTGGACATAAAGTAGTGGAGTGGGCATGTTCGTTGCGAAAAACGAAGAAATGGACCCGGTGGCAAAAACTCGTGCTTTGTATGCACCCGATACCCGTTTTCGGAATGGGTGACGTGCGGCAACGAAATTGCGCGAAATCAACCCAAACATGAGTTTTGGACCTAAATTAGTGGATTGGGAATGTTCGTTGCAAAAACGAAGAAATGGTTCCGGTGGCAAAAACTCGTGCTTTGTATGCACCCCGATACCCGTTTTCGGAATGGGTGATGTGCGGCAACGGAATTGCGCGAAAACAACCCAAACATGAGTTTTGGACCTAAAGTAGTAGAGTAGGCATGTTCGTTGCGAAAAACGAAGAAATGGTTCCGGTGGCAAAAACTCATGCTTTGTATGCACCCCGATACCCGTTTTCGGAATGGGTGACGTGCGGCAATGGAATTGCGTGAAAACAACCGAAACATGAGTTTTGGACCTAAAGTAGTGGAGTGGGCATGTTCGTTGCGAAAAACGAAGAAATGGTTCCGGTGGCAAAAAGTCGTGCTTTGTATGCACCCGATACCCGTTTTCGGAATGGGTGACGTGCGGCAACGAAATTGCGCGAAATCAACCCAAACATGAGTTTTGGACCTAAATTAGTGGATTGGGAATGTTCGTTGCAAAAACGAAGAAATGGTTCCGGTGGCAAAAACTCGTGCTTTGTATGCACCCCGATACCCGTTTTCGGAATGGGTGATGTGCGGCAACGGAATTGCGCGAAAACAACCCAAACATGAGTTTTGGACCTAAAGTAGTAGAGTAGGCATGTTCGTTGCGAAAAACGAAGAAATGGTTCCGGTGGCAAAAACTCATGCTTTGTATGCACCCCGATACCCGTTTTCGGAATGGGTGACGTGCGGCAATGGAATTGCGTGAAAACAACCGAAACATGAGTTTTGGACCTAAAGTAGTGGAGTGGGCATGTTCGTTGCGAAAAACGAAGAAATGGTTCCGGTGGCAAAAACTCGTGCTTTGTATGCACCCGATACCCGTTTTCGGAATGGGTGACGTGCGGCAACGAAATTGCGCGAAATCAACCCAAACATGAGTTTTGGACCTAAATTAGTGGATTGAGCATGTTCGGTTCGAAAAACGAAGAAATGGTTCCGGTGGCAAAAACTCGTGCTTTCTATGCACCCGATACCCGTTTTCGGAATAGGTGACGTGCGGCAACAAAATTGCGCGAAATCAACCCAAACATGAGTTTTGGACCTAAATTAGTGGATTGGGCATGTTCGTTGTAAAAAACGAAGAAATAGTTTCGGTGGCAAAAACTCGTGCTTTGTATGCACCCCGATACCCGTTTTCGGAATGGGTGACTGCTTTGTATGCACCCCGATAATCGTTTTCGGAATGGGTGACGTGCGGCAATGAAATTGCGCGAAACCACCCCAAACATGAATTTTGGACCAAAAGTAGTGGATTGCGCATGTTCGTTGCGAAAAACGAAGAAATGGTTCCGGTGGCAAAATCTCGTGCTTTGTATGCACCCTGATACCCGTTTTCGGAATGGGTGACGTGTGGCAACGAAATTGCACAAAAGCACCCCAAACATGAGTTTTGGACCTAAAGTTGTGGATTGGGCATGTTCGGTGCGAAAAACGAAGAAATGGTTCCGGTGGCAAAAACTCGTGCTTTGTAGGCACCCCGATACCCGTTTTGGGAATGGGTGACGTGCCACAACGAAATTGCGCGAAAGCACCCCCAAACATGAGTTTAGGACCTAAAGTAGTGGATTGGGCATGTTCGTTGCGAAAAACGAAGAAATGGATCCGATGGCAAAAACTCGTGCTTTGTATGCACCCGATACCCGTTTTCGGAATGGGTGACGTGCGGCAACGAAATTGCGTGAAATCAACCCAAACATGAGTTTTGGACCAAAAGTAGTGGATTGGGCATGTTCGTTGCGAAAAACGAAGAAATGGTTCCAGAGGCAAAAACTCTTGCTTTGTATGCACCCCGATACCCGTTTTCGGAATGGGTGACGTGCGGCAACGGAATTGCGCGAAAACAACCCAAACATGAGTTTTGGACATAAAGTAGTGGAGTGGGCATGTTCGTTGCGAAAAACGAAGAAATGGATCCGGTGGCAAAATCTCGTGCTTTGTATGCACCCGATACCCGTTTTCGGAATGGGTGACGTGCGGCAACGAAATTGCGCGAAATCAACCCAAACATGAGTTTTGGACCTAAATTAGTGGATTGGGCATGTTCGTTGCAAAAACGAAGAAATGGTTCCGGTGGCAAAAACTCGTGCTTTGTATGCACCCCGATACCCGTTTTCGGAATGGGTGATGTGCGGCAACGGAATTGCGCGAAAACAACCCAAACATGAGTTTTGGACCTAAAGTAGTAGAGTAGGCATGTTCGTTGCGAAAAATGAAGAAATGGTTCCGGTGGCAAAAACTCGTGCTTTGTATGCACCCCGATACCCGTTTTCGGAATGGGTGACGTGCGGCAATGGAATTGCGCGAAAACAACCCAAACATGAGTTTTGGACCTAAAGTAGTGGAGTGGGCATGTTCGTTGCGAAAAACGAAGAAATGGTTCCGGTGGCAAAAACTCGTGCTTTGTATGCACCCGATACCCGTTTTTGGAATGGGTGACGTGCGGCAACGAAATTGCGCGAAATCAACCCAAACATGAGTTTTGAACCTAAATTAGTGGATTGAGCATGTTCGGTTCGAAAAACGAAGAAATGGTTCCGGTGGCAAAAACTCGTGCTTTGTATGCACCCGATACCCGTTTTCGGAATAGGTGACGTGCGGCAACGAAATTGCGCGAAATCAACCCAAACATGAGTTTTGGACCTAAATTAGTGGATTGGGCATGTTCGTTGCGAAAAACGAAGAAATAGTTCCGGTGGCAAAAACTCGTGCTTTGTATGCACCCCGATACCCGTTTTCGGAATGGGTGACTGCTTTGTATGCACCCCGATAATCGTTTTCGGAATGGGTGACGTGCGGCAATGAAATTGCGCGAAACCACCCCAAACATGAATTTTGGACCAAAAGTAGTGGATTGCGCATGTTCGTTGCGAAAAACGAAGAAATGGTTCCGGTGGCAAAAACTCGTGCTTTCTATGCACCCTGATACCCGTTTTCGGAATGGGTGACGTGTGGCAATGAAATTGCACAAAAGCACCCCAAACATGAGTTTTGGACCTAAAGTTGTGGATTGGGCATGTTCGGTGCGAAAAACGAAGAAATGGTTCCGGTGGCAAAAACTCGTGCTTTGTAGGCACCCCGATACCCGTTTTGGGAATGGGTGACGTGCCGCAACGAAATTGCGCGAAAGCACCCCCAAACATGAGTTTAGGACCTAAAGTAGTGGATTGGGCATGTTCGTTGCGAAAAACGAAGAAATGGATCTGGTGGCAAAAACTCGTGCTTTGTATGCACCCGATACCCGTTTTCGGAATGGGTGACGTGCGGCAACAAAATTGCGTGAAATCAACCCAAACATGAGTTTTGGACCAAAAGTAGTGGATTGGGCATGTTCGTTGCGAAAAACGAAGAAATGGTTCCAGTGGCAAAAACTCTTGCTTTGTATGCACCCCGATACCCGTTTTCGGAATGGGTGACGTGCGGCAACGGAATTGCGCGAAAATAACCCAAACATGAGTTTTGGACATAAAGTAGTGGAGTGGGCATGTTCGTTGCGAAAAACGAAGAAATGGTTCCGGTTGCAAAAACTCGTGCTTTGTATGCACCCCGATACCCGTTTTCGGAATGGGTGACGTGCGGCAACGGAATTGCGCGAAATCAACCCAAACATGAGTTTTGGACCTAAATTAGTGTGTTGGGCATGTTCGTTGTGAAAAACAAAGAAATGGTTCCGGTGGCAAAAACTCGTGCTTTCTATGCACCCCGATACCCGTTTTCGGAATGGGTGACGTGCGGCAACGGAATTGCGCGAAAACAACCCAAACATGAGTTTTGGACCTAAATTAGTGGATTGGGCTTGTTCGTTGCGAAAAACGAAGAAATGGTTCCGGTGGCAAAAACTCGTGCTTTGTATGAACTCGATACCCGTTTTCGGAATGGGTGACGTGCGGCAACGAAATTGCGCGAAATCAACCCAAACATGAGTTTTGGACCTAAATTAGTGGATTGGGCATGTTCGTTGCGAAAAACGAAGAAATGGTTCCGGTGGCAAAAACTCGTGCTTTGTATGCACCCCGATACCCGTTTTCAGAATGGGTGACGTCCGGCAACGGAATTGCGCGAAAACAACCCAAACATGAGTTTTGGACCTAAAGTAGTGGAGTGGGCATGTTCGTTGTGAAAAACGAAGAAATGGTTCCGGTGGCAAAAACTCGTGCTTTGTATGCACCCCGATATCCGTTTTCGGAATGGGTGACGTGCGGCAAAGGAATTGTGCGAAACCAACCCAAACATGAGTTTTGGACCAAAAGTAGTGGAGTGGGCATGTTCGTTGCGAAAAACGAAGAAATGGTTCCGGTGGCAAAAACTCGTGCTTTGTATGCACCCGATACCCGTTTTCGGAATGGGTGACGTGCGGCAACGAAATTGCGCGAAATCAACCCAAACATGAGTTTTGGACCTAAATTAGTGGATTGGGCATGTTCGGTGCGAAAAACGAAGAAATGGTTCCGGTGGCAAAAACTCGTGCTTTGTATGCACCCCGATACCCGTTTTCGGAATGGGTGACGTGCGGCAACGGAATTGCGCGAAAACAACCCAAACATGAGTTTTGGACCTAAAGTAGTGGAGTGGGCATGTTCGTTGCGAAAAACGAAGAAACGGATCCGGTGGCAAAAAGTCGTGCTTTGTATGCACCCGATACCCGTTTTCGAAATGAGTGACGTGCGGCAACGAAATTGCGCGAAATCAACCCAAACATGAGTTTTGGACCTAAATTAGTGGATTGGGCATGTTCGGTGCGAAAAACGAAGAAATGGTTCTGGTGGCAAAAACTCGTGCTTTGTATGCACCCCGATACCCGTTTTCGGAATGGGTGACGTGCGGCAACGGAATTGCGCGAAAACAACTCAAACATGAGTTTTGGACCTAAGGTAGTGGAGTGGGCATGTTCGTTGCAAAAAACGAAGAAATGGATCCGGTGGCAAAAACTCGTGCTTTGTATGCACCCGATACCCGTTTTCGGAATGGGTGACGTGCGGCAACGAAATTGCGCGAAATCAACCCAAACATGAGTTTTGGACCTAAATTAGTGGATTGGGCATGTTCGTTGCAAAAACGAAGAAATGGTTCCTGTGGCAAAAACTCGTGCTTTGTATGCTCCCCGATACCCGTTTTCGGAATGGGTGATGTGCGGCAACGGAATTGCGCGAAAACAACCCAAACATGAGTTTTGGACCTAAAGTAGTGGAGTGGGCATGTTCGTTGCGAAAAACGAAGAAATGGTTCCGGTGGCAAAAACTCGTGCTTTGTATGCACCCGATACCCGTTTTCGGAATGGGTGACGTGCGGCAACGAAATTGCGCGAAATCAACCCAAACATGAGTTTTGGACCTAAATTAGTGGATTGGGCATGTTCGGTGCGAAAAACGAAGAAATGGTTCCGGTGGCAAAAACTCGTGCTTTGTATGCACCCCGATACCCGTTTTCGGAATGGGTGACGTGCGGCAACGGAATTGCGCGAAAACAACCCAAACATGAGTTTTGGACCTAAAGTAGTGGAGTGGGCATGTTCGTTGCGAAAAACGAAGAAACGGATCCGGTGGCAAAAAGTCGTGCTTTGTATGCACCCGATACCCGTTTTCGAAATGAGTGACGTGCGGCAACGAAATTGCGCGAAATCAACCCAAACATGAGTTTTGGACCTAAATTAGTGGATTGGGCATGTTCGGTGCGAAAAACGAAGAAATGGTTCTGGTGGCAAAAACTCGTGCTTTGTATGCACCCCGATACCCGTTTTCGGAATGGGTGACGTGCGGCAACGGAATTGCGCGAAAACAACTCAAACATGAGTTTTGGACCTAAGGTAGTGGAGTGGGCATGTTCGTTGCAAAAAACGAAGAAATGGATCCGGTGGCAAAAACTCGTGCTTTGTATGCACCCGATACCCGTTTTCGGAATGGGTGACGTGCGGCAACGAAATTGCGCGAAATCAACCCAAACATGAGTTTTGGACCTAAATTAGTGGATTGGGCATGTTCGTTGCAAAAACGAAGAAATGGTTCCTGTGGCAAAAACTCGTGCTTTGTATGCTCCCCGATACCCGTTTTCGGAATGGGTGATGTGCGGCAACGGAATTGCGCGAAAACAACCCAAACATGAGTTTTGGACCTAAAGTAGTGGAGTGGGCATGTTCGTTGCGAAAAACGAAGAAATGGTTCCGGTGGCAAAAACTCGTGCTTTGTATGCACCCCGATACCCGTTTTCGAAATGGGTGACGTGCGGCAACGGAATCGCGCGAAAATAACCCAAACATGAGTTTTGGACCTAAAGTAGTGGAGTGGGCATGTTCGTTGCGAAAAACGAAGAAATGGTTCCGGTGGCAAAAACTCGTGCTTTGTATGCACCCGATACCCGTTTTCGGAATGGGTGACGTGCGGCAACGAAATTGCGCGAAATCAACCCAAACATGAGTTTTGACCTAAATTAGTGGATTGGGCATGTTCGGTGCGAAAAACGAAGAAATGGTTCCGGTGGCAAAAACTCGTGCTTTGTATGCACCCCGATACCCGTTTTCGGAATGGGTGACATGCGGCAACGGAATTGCGCGAAAACAACCCAAACATGAGTTTTGGACCTAAAGTAGTGGAGTGGGCATGTTCGTTGCGAAAAACGAAGAAATGGATCCGGTGGCAAAAACTCGTGCTTTGTATGCATCCGATACCCGTTTTCGGAATGGGTGACGTGCGGCAAAGAAATTGCGCGAAATCAACCCAAACATGAGTTTTGGACCTAAATTAGTGGATTGGGCATGTTCGTTGCAAAAACGAAGAAATGGTTCCGGTGGCAAAAACTCGTGCTTTGTATGCACCCCGATACCCGTTTTCGGAATGGGTGATGTGCGGCAACGGAATTGCGCGAAAACAACCCAAACATGAGTTTTGGACCTAAAGTAGTGGAGTGGGCATGTTCGTTGCGAAAAACGAAGAAATGGTTCCGGTGGCAAAAACTCGTGCTTTGTAGGCACCCCGATACCCGTTTTGGGAATGGGTGACGTGCCGCAACGAAATTGCGCGAAAGCACCCCCAAACATGAGTTTAGGACCTAAAGTAGTGGATTGGGCATGTTCGTTGCGAAAAACGAAGAAATAGATCCGGTGGCAAAAACTCGTGCTTTGTATGCACCCGATACCCGTTTTCGGAATGGGTGACGTGCGGCAACGAAATTGCGCGAAATCAACCCAAACATGAGTTTTGGTCCAAAAGTAGTGGATTGGGCATGTTCGTTGCGAAAAACAAAGAAATGGTTCCAGTGGCAAAAACTCTTGCTTTGTATGCACCCCTATACCCGTTTTCGGAATGGGTGACGTGCGGCAACGGAATTGCGCGAAACCAACCCAAACATGAGTTTTGGACATAAAGTAGTGGAGTGGGCATGTTCGTTGCGAAAAACAAAGAAATGGTTCCGGTGGCAAAAACTCGTGCTTTGTATGCAACCGATACCCGTTTTCGGAATGGGCGACGTGCGGCAACGAAATTACGCGAAATCAACCCAAACATGAGTTTTGGACCTAAATTAGTGGATTGGGCATGTTCGTTGCGAAAAACGAAGAAATGGTTCCGGTGGCAAAAACTCGTGCTTTGTATGCACCCCGATACCCGTTTTCGGAATGGGTGACGTGCGGCAACGGAATTGCGCGAAAACAACCCAAACATGAGTTTTGGACCTAAAGTAGTGGAGTGGGCATGTTCGTTGCGAAAAACGAAGAAATGGATCCGGTGGCAAAAACTCGTGCTTTGCATGCACCCGATACCCGTTTTCGGAATGGGTGACGTGCGGCAACGAAATTGCGCGAAATCAACCCAAACATGAGTTTTGGACCTAAATTAGTGGATTGGGCATGTTCGTTGCAAAAACGAAGAAATGGTTCCGGTGGCAAAAACTCGTGCTTTGTATGCACCCCGATACCCGTTTTCGGAATGGGTGATGTGCGGCAACGGAATTGCGCGAAAACAACCCAAACATGAGTTTTGGACCTAAAGTAGTGGAGTGGGCATGTTCGTTGCGAAAAACGAAGAAATGGTTCCGGTGGCAAAAACTCGTGCTTTGTAGGCACCCCGATACCCGTTTTGGGAATGGGTGACGTGCCGCAACGAAATTGCGCGAAAGCACCCCCAAACATGAGTTTAGGACCTAAAGTAGTGGATTGGGCATGTTCGTTGCGAAAAACGAAGAAATAGATCCGGTGGCAAAAACTCGTGCTTTGTATGCACCCGATACCCGTTTTCGGAATGGGTGACGTGCGGCAACGAAATTGCGCGAAATCAACCCCAACATGAGTTTTGGACCAAAAGTAGTGGATTGGGCATGTTCGTTGCGAAAAACGAAGAAATGGTTCCAGTGGCAAAAACTCTTGCTTTGTATGCACCCCGATACCCGTTTTCGGAATGGGTGACGTGCGGCAACGGAATTGCGCGAAACCAACCCAAACATGAGTTTTGGACATAAAGTAGTGGAGTGGGCATGTTCGTTGCGAAAAACAAAGAAATGGTTCCGGTGGCAGAAACTCGTGCTTTGTATGCAACCGATACCCGTTTTCGGAATGGGCGACGTGCGGCAACGAAATTACACGAAATCAACCCAAACATGAGTTTTGGACCTAAATTAGTGGATTGGGCATGTTCGTTGCGAAAAACGAAGAAATGGTTCCGGTGGCAAAAACTCGTGTTTTCTATGCACCCCGATACCCGTTTTCGGAATGGGTGACGTGCTGATGAGGACATCAACACCAACACGAGCACATCTACACCAGCAGCACCTTCTCCAGCCCAGGCGCCATCTTCACCAGTCCAGGCGCCACCCCTTCCACCTGGGCCAGTGACTCGGGCCCGTGCAAGAGAATTGAACTACATCATGCTGTTAAAGAACGAAGGCCCGGAAGAATAGACGACCAGCCCAACTGCGGCCCATAATGGACGACCTAGGGTTGGCCGCCCCTAGGGGCTGCGCCCCCTCTCTATTTATCCAGGAGCTGCGCCTCCTTTATTTCTTGAGTTTTGTTTTAGATCTAGCTTTAGCTACTCTCGAGCACGCGCAAATCTGCGCTGTCTTCGTGTATTCAGAACTCCACCCTCGAGTAATAGATTAGATTGCTCGCATCTTTTTCTTGTTCGTTCTTCGATTGCGCACTGGAAACGATCTTCGTGATCAGGCCGATCTCGCATCAGCAAGGTCGGTAACCACAGGGAGTTGGTTCAGCGATTGCATTGGCGCCTCGGGCTTGCTCGTCGTAGTCGGATCGCAAGGGTCATCTTCCGCCAAATCGGAATTATCTCTACTCGCCGAAAGATCGGGCACCTCACCTACATCAATTGGTATCAGATTTCCAGGTTGATCGGTGAGTTTATCGAGTGTTTTTTTCCTACAGTCCACAAAACCACATAAAAATTCAGGTTAGACCTTATCCCAACACCCTTTTGAGCCTCGCACTTTCTTTCAATAATCTGCATTGTTGAATTTGTGTGCTTTCGCGTCATTTGTTGCTGGTTGCATTGTGTTCTTCCACCATTCAAACCCTAGCGCGGCCACCATCTCCCCTTTGATCACGCCACAAACCGAGTCAACATCGTTTCCTTGTTTTTCTCCTTCGGTTACGTAAAAAAAACAGAAAAAACAAACCGAGTCAACGGCCGTTTCCTTGTTTTTCTCCTTCGGTTACGAAAAAAAAACAGAAAAAAAACAAACCGAGTCAACATCGTTTCCTTGTTTTTCTCCTTCGGTTACGTCAAAAAAAAACAGAAACAAAAAACAACGAAGGAGAAAGGATACGGTTGTTTCATCCCGGTCGTTTGAATACATAACTTGAGGTACCTTCCTTAAAACGGGCATAACTTTTCGCTCGGGTGTCCAAAAAATCTGAAATTTTTACAGGAGCTTGTTGACACCATTCTGAGGCCGGCCAAACTCACCTTCGGTCTGTTTGGGTTCGACAAAATTGTCAAAAAAATTCAGGAAGATAAAGAAAAAAATCCGTCAAAGTTCTCGCACGCTTTTCAGAGAACTTCCTGATTTTCTGTAGACCACATCTGATCTCTGTTTTAGGTGAAACTTCGTCTAGCTCCTATTTTGTTGCTTCTTGTGCTGAGAAAAATATCAAAAAAATCATACAAAAAAGAAAAACAAAAATCACTTGTGATTCCTACTAGTGGCCTCGCTAGTACAATATTTACGGTACTGCCATTCTGCTAGTTCCATCCGTCTTTTGCACTTGTGGCCAGCAATATAGTTTCGTGTTCTGCACTATAATTCAACTTTGCATTATTGTTTGATTGTGCTAATCCTTGACTTGAGTGCAGCCTACCCACAACTCCACATATTTCTACGACGAGAAGGTTTCTGTTTCTCCAGGCAATCGCTCATCCAATCTTTCACCGGTTCCACCTGTTGGTTGCAGTTCACCACTGTGGCTTGGTAAGAACGGATAAGAATTTGATAACAGCACTAGTGTGAGCGCCTTGTGAACAGTACACCCCTGTTTTTTGTCGTTGTTTTTTTTTCTTTTAGTATTTTGGTGTTTGCGCTAACTATGGCAGGAGCACACGACACGGTGGATGCCCAGTTGCTGGAAATAAGGGGACAAGTTGATGGACTTGCTGATGACATTAGGACGATGCATGAACGGCTTGATTCAACGGTCACTTCGACGACCGAGCGTTTCAACCAGCTTGACCTTGCTCAAACGGCGACTCGCACCACACTCGACACCATCCTGGCATGCCTTGATGCGTTGACCACAAAGATGGAGCAGGACTACGGCGGTGACACTGAGTGGGAAGATGGAGATCGCCGTGGTCGTGCACGCCGTGTGGTTCGTCATCCCCCTAATGACTTATTTTCTAAGATTAAATTTAAAATTCCACCTTTTAACGGCAAATATGATCCTGCTGCATATCTTGATTGGGAGTTAGAGGTTGAACAAAAATTTTCATGCCATGATATTGCTGCACATTCTCAGGTTAAAGCTGCTATTAGTGAATTTACTGATTTTGCTTTAATTTGGTGGCGTGAGTTTAAAATAAAACATCCCACTACCATTCCAACCACTTGGGATCAGTTGAAAGCTGCGATGCGACATCGATTTGTGCCTTCGTATTATGCTCGTGATTTGCTTAATAAAATGCAGCGTTTTCAGCAAGGTTCTCAATCTGTTGAGGACTATTTCCAGGAGTTACAAAAAGGTATGATTCGTTGTGGGATATTAGAGGACAACGACGCTGCTATGGCACGTTTTCGTGGTGGTTTAAACCGTGAAATCCAAGATATACTTGATTATAAGGAATATTATGATATGACTACTTTATTTGAATATGCTTGCAAAGCTGAACGTGAAGTGCAGGGACGCCGCTCGAAGCCATATTCTAACCCTTTTGCAGGACGAAGCTCGACATCCACCTCAGCACCAGTTCCCCCTGTGCCATCCACATCCACCACTACTCCACGCGAGAAGACAACCAAACCAGCCAGCACTGCCCCACCCACAGGTCGTACACGGGATATTCAGTGTCATCGCTGTAGAGGATTTGGCCATGTGATTCGGGACTGCCCAAACAAGCGCACTTTGCTCATTCGTGACGATGGTGAGTACTCTTCCGCTAGTGATTCTGAAGAAATTGAACATGCACTACTTGCCACTGACCATGCAGCTAAGGCGGAGGTACATGTCAACCCGGGCGACGCTGATAGGTATGAAAGTCTTGTTGTGCAGCGTGTTCTCAGTACACAGGTCGCTTTGCCCGAGAAGAATCAGCGACACACTCTGTTCCATACAAAGGGTGTTGTGCAGGAGCGGTCAATTCGTATCATTATCGACAGCGGCAGTTGCAACAACTTGGCGAGTACCATGCTGGTCGAAAAGTTATCGTTACCCACTCGTAAGCATCCAAACCCATATCACATTCAATGGCTTAATGATGGTGGTAAAATAAAAATCACACGTTCCGTGCGCGTTCCTTTCTCCATGGGTGCTTATTCTGATTTTGTTGATTGTGATGTTATTCCCATGGAAGCATGCTCTTTGTTACTTGGTCGACCTTGGCAATATGATACTGATAGCTTGCATCATGGTCGTTCGAATCATTATTCTTTCATTTTTAAGGGTCAGAAAATAATTATACATCCAATGACACCTAAACAAATTGTTAAAGATGATCTTGCCCGAGCTGCTATAACTGCTAAACAACTTGATCCATCGCTCTCTGTTCCTTTTGAAATCAAGTTGAAGGCTCCTGTTTTACTTGCTACACGTGCTGATTTTGATGATCTACACGGTGCTCATTTGCCATGCTATGCACTTATATGCTCTAGTGTCCTCATTTCACTTGATGATGCACCATCTTTGGCTATTCCCCCTATGGTTGCTAACCTTTTGCAGGAGTACGCTGATGTTTTTCCCAAAGACTTACCACCGGGTCTCCCACCACTTCGTGGCATTGAGCACCAGATCGACCTCATTCCCGGCGCACAGCTTCCGAACCGCGCACCGTACCGTACAAATCCGGATGAGACGAAGGAGATTCAGCGCCAGGTACAGGCGTTGCTTGACAAGGGATACATTCGTGAGTCTCTTAGCCCTTGCTCTGTTCTTGTGTTACTTGTTCCCAAGAAAGATGGGTCATGACGTATGTGTGTAGACTGTCGTGCTATTAATAACATCACTATTCGTTATCGATATCCTATACCACGCCTTGATGATATGCTAGATGAGCTTAGTGGTGCCATTATTTTCACTAAGATTGATTTGCGTAGTGGTTACCACCAGATTAGAATGAAACTGGGTGATGAATGGAAAACGGCTTTTAAAACGAAATTTGGTTTATATGAATGGTTGGTTATGCCGTTTGGATTGACTAATGCTCCCAGCACTTTTATGCGAGTGATGAATGAAGTTCTAAGGCCCTTCATAGGATTGTTTGTGGTTGTTTATTTTGATGATATTCTTATTTACAGCAAATCTAAGAAAGAGCATTTGGAACATTTAAGTGCTGTTTTTGATGCATTGCGTGCTGCCCAGTTATTTGCTAACATGGAAAAATGCATCTTTTGTACACGACGTGTCTCGTTTCTTGGTTATGTTGTTACTCCACAGGGCATTGAGGTGGATAGCAGCAAGATTGCTGCCATTCGGGAGTGGCCTACACCGACGACGGTCACACAAATTCGGAGCTTTCTTGGACTTGCTGGTTTCTACCGCAGATTTGTTCGTGATTTTAGCTCCATTGCAGCGCCTCTACATGAGCTTACAAAGAAAGATGTGCCATTTGCTTGGAGTGATTCCCACGAGGAAGCGTTCAACACTTTGAAAGATAAGTTAACCCAAGCTCCCCTATTGCAATTGCCTGATTTTAATAAAGTGTTTGAGCTTGAATGCGATGCTAGCGGTATTGGGCTAGGTGCTGTTTTGTTACAAGAAGGAAAACCAGTTGCTTATTTTAGTGAAAAATTAAGCGGTGCTAGTCTGAAATATTCTACTTATGATAAGGAGCTTTACGCTTTAGTGCGCACTTTGCATACATGGCAGCACTATCTTTGGCATCGTGAGTTTATAATCCATTCTGATCATGAGGCTTTAAAACATATTCGAACCCAAACAAATCTGAACCGTCGTCATGCTAAATGGGTAGAATTCATTGAGTCCTTTCCTTACATTATTAAACACAAGAACGGGAAGGACAATGTTATTGCTGATGCTTTGTCTCGTCGCTATACCATGCTGTCACAGTTAGATTTTAAAATCTTTGGTTTGCACACTGTGAAAGATCAATATGTTGATGATGCTGATTTTAAAGATGCTTTCGGCCATTGTATTAATGGGAAACCATGGGGCAAATTTCACATACAGGATGGGTTCCTGTTTCGCGCTAACAAGCTATGTGTTCCAGCTAGCTCGGTTCGTCTTTTGTTGTTACAGGAAGCACATGGAGGCGGTCTCATGGGGCACTTTGGCGTCTACAAGACACATGAGGTGTTGGCTGCCCACTTTTTTTGGCCTCGGATGCGCGCTGATGTTGAGCGCCTTGTTGCACGCTGCACTACTTGTCAGAAAGCTAAGTCACGGTTGAACAACCATGGTTTGTATATGCCTTTGCCTGTTCCTACTTCCCCTTGGATTGATATTTCGATGGATTTTGTTTTGGGATTGCCTAGAACTAAGAAGGGGAGGGATAGCATTTTTGTGGTTGTTGATCGATTCTCCAAAATGGCTCATTTCATACCTTGTCATAAGACTGATGATGCTAGCAATGTTGCTGAATTGTTTTTTAGAGAGATTATTCGTTTGCACGGTATTCCCAATACAATAGTCTCGGATCGTGATGCTAAGTTTTTGAGTCATTTTTGGAGATCTCTGTGGAATAAATTGGAAACTAAATTGCTATTTAGCACCACTTGTCACCCTCAGACTGATGGTCAAACTGAGGTAGTTAATCGAACTTTGTCTACCATGCTTAGGGCTGTTTTAGACAAAAATTTGAAACGTTGGGAGGATTGCTTGCCTCATGTTGAGTTTGCTTATAATCATGCAACCCATTCTTCTACAAAGATGTGCCCTTTTCAAATTGTTTATGGTTACATTCCTAGGGCGCCTATTGCTTTGTTTTCGCTTGATGCTGCGGACGCCCCACACATAGATGCTCTTGCACATGTTGAACAAATGATTAATCTCCATGAACAAACTCAACAAAACATTGCAGCTGCTAATGCTAAATATCAGATTACTGGTAGTAAAGGCCGGAAACTAGTTACTTTTGAACCTGGTGATATGGTTTGGTTGCATTTGAGAAAGGATCGTTTTCCTACTTTGCGCCGTTCTAAATTGATGCCTCGTGCTGCTGGTCCTTTTAAGGTACTAACCAAAATTAATGATAATGCTTATACCCTTGACCTGCCTGCGGAGTTTGGTGTTTCCACTAGTTTTAATGTTGCAGATTTGAAACCGTATGCGGGAGAAGACGAGGAGTTGCCGTCGAGGACGACTTCAGTTCAAGAAGGGGAGGATGATGAGGACATCAACACCAACACGAGCACATCTACACCAGCAGCACCTTCTCCAGCCCAGGCGCCATCTTCACCAGTCCAGGCGCCACCCCTTCCACCTGGGCCAGTGACTCGGGCCCGTGCAAGAGAATTGAACTACATCATGCTGTTAAAGAACGAAGGCCCGGAAGAATAGACGACCAGCCCAACTGCGGCCCATAATGGACGACCTAGGGTTGGCCGCCCCTAGGGGCTGCGCCCCCTCTCTATTTATCCAGGAGCTGCGCCTCCTTTATTTCTTGAGTTTTGTTTTAGATCTAGCTTTAGCTACTCTCGAGCACGCGCAAATCTGCGCTGTCTTCGTGTATTCAGAACTCCACCCTCGAGTAATAGATTAGATTGCTCGCATCTTTTTCTTGTTCGTTCTTCGATTGCGCACAGGAAACGATCTTCGTGATCAGGCCGATCTCGCATCAGCAAGGTCGGTAACCACAGGGAGTTGGTTCAGCGATTGCATTGACGCCTCGGGCTTGCTCGTCGTAGTCGGATCGCAAGGGTCATCTTCCGCCAAATCGGAATTATCTCTACTCGCCGAAAGATCGGGCACCCCGATACCCGTTTTCAGAATGGGTGACGTCCGGCAACGGAATTGCGCGAAAACAACCCAAACATGAGTTTTGGACCTAAAGTAGTGGAGTGGGCATGTTCGTTGTGAAAAACGAAGAAATGGTTCCGGTGGCAAAAACTCGTGCTTTGTATGCACCCCGATATCCGTTTTCGGAATGGGTGACGTGCGGCAAAGGAATTGTGCGAAAACAACCCAAACATGAGTTTTGGACCAAAAGTAGTGGAGTGGGCATGTTCGTTGCGAAAAACGAAGAAATGGTTCCGGTGGCAAAAACTCGTGCTTTGTATGCACCCGATACCCGTTTTCGGAATGGGTGACGTGCGGCAACGAAATTGCGCGAAATCAACCCAAACATGAGTTTTGGACCTAAATTAGTGGATTGGGCATGTTCGGTGCGAAAAACGAAGAAATGGTTCCGGTGGCAAAAACTCGTGCTTTGTATGCACCCCGATACCCGTTTTCGGAATGGGTGACGTGCGGCAACGGAATTGCGCGAAAACAACCCAAACATGAGTTTTGGACCTAAAGTAGTGGAGTGGGCATGTTCGTTGCGAAAAACAAAGAAACGGATCCGGTGGCAAAAAGTCGTGCTTTGTATGCACCCGATACCCGTTTTCGAAATGGGTGACGTGCGGCAACGAAATTGCGCGAAATCAACCCAAACATGAGTTTTGGACCTAAATTAGTGGATTGGGCATGTTCGGTGCGAAAAACGAAGAAATGGTTCCAGTGGCAAAAACTCGTGCTTTGTATGCACCCCGATACCCGTTTTCAGAATGGGTGACGTGCGGCAACGGAATTGCGCGAAAACAACCCAAACATGAGTTTTGGACCTAAAGTAGTGGAGTGGGCATGTTCGTTGCGAAAAACGAAGAAATGGATCCGGTGGCAAAAACTCGTGCTTTGTATGCACCCGATGATGTAGCTGAGGTGCCCGATCTTTCGGCGAGTAGAGATAATTCCGATTTGGCGGAAGTTGACCCTTGCGATCCGACTACGACGAGCAAGCCCGAGGCGCCAATGCAATCGCTGAACCAACTCCCTGTGGTTACCGACCTTGCTGATGCGAGATCGGCCTGATCACGAAGATCGTTTCCTGTGCGCAATCGAAGAACGAACAAGAAAAAGATGCGAGCAATCTAATCTATTACTCGAGGGTGGAGTTCTGAATACACGAAGACAGCGCAGATTTGCGCGTGCTCGAGAGTAGCTAAAGCTAGATCTAAAACAAAACTCGGAAAATAAAGGAGGCACAGCTCCTGTATAAATAGAGAGGGGGCGCAGCCCCTAGGGGCGGCCAACCCTAGGTCGTCCATTATGGGCCGCAATTGGGCTGGTCGTCTATTCTTCTGGGCCTTCGTTCTTTAACAACATGATGTAGTTCAATTCTCTTGCACGGGCCCGAGTCACTGGCCCAGGTGGAAGGGGTGGCGCCTGGGCTGGAGAAGGTGCTGCTGGTGTAGATGTGCTCGTGTTGGTGTTGATGTCCTCATCATCCTCCCCTTCTTGAACTGAAGTCGTCCTCGACGGCAACTCCTCGTCTTCTCCCGCATATGGTTTCAAATCTGCAACATTAAAACTAGTGGAAACACCAAACTCCGCAGGCAGGTCAAGGGTATAAGCATTATCATTAATCTTGGTTAGTATCTTAAAAGGACCAGCAGCACGAGGCATCAATTTAGAACAACGCAAAGTAGGAAAACGATCCTTTCTCAAATGCAACCAAACCATATCACCAGGTTCAAAAGTAACTAGTTTCCGGCCCTTACTACCAGTAATCTGATATTTAGCATTAGCAGCAGCAATGTTTTGTTGAGTTTGTTCATGGAGATTAATCATTTGTTCAACATGTGCAAGAGCATCTATGTGTGGGGCGTCCGCAGCATCAAGCGAAAACAAAGCAATAGGCGCCCTAGGAATGTAACCATAAACAATTTGAAAAGGGCACATCTTTGTAGAAGAATGGGTTGCATGATTATAAGCAAACTCAACATGAGGCAAGCAATCCTCCCAACGTTTCAAATTTTTGTCTAAAACAGCCCTAAGCATGGTAGACAAAGTTCGATTAACTACCTCAGTTTGACCATCAGTCTGAGGGTGACAAGTGGTGCTAAACAGCAATTTAGTTCCCAATTTATTCCACAGAGATCTCCAAAAATGACTCAGAAACTTAGCATCACGATCCGAGACTATTGTATTGGGAATACCGTGCAAACGAATAATCTCTCTAAAAAACAATTCAGCAACATTGCTAGCATCATCAGTCTTATGACAAGGTATGAAATGAGCCATTTTGGAGAATCGATCAACAAGCACAAAAATGCTATCCCTCCCCTTCTTAGTTCTAGGCAATCCCAAAACAAAATCCATCGAAATATCAATCCAAGGGGAAGTAGGAACAGGCAAAGGCATATACAAACCATGGTTGTTCAACCGTGACTTAGCTTTCTGACAAGTAGTGCAGCGTGCAACAAGGCGCTCAACATCAGCGCGCATCCGAGGCCAAAAGAAGTGGGCAGCCAACACCTCATGTGTCTTGTAGACGCCAAAGTGCCCCATGAGACCGCCTCCATGTGCTTCCTGTAACAACAAAAGACGAACCGAGCTAGCTGGAACACACAGCTTGTTAGCGCGAAACAGGAACCCATCCTGTATGTGAAATTTGCCCCATGGTTTCCCATTAATACAATGGCCGAAAGCATCTTTAAAATCAGCATCATCAACATATTGATCTTTCACAGTGTGCAAACCAAAGATTTTAAAATCTAACTGTGACAGCATGGTATAGCGACGAGACAAAGCATCAGCAATAACATTGTCCTTCCCGTTCTTGTGTTTAATAATGTAAGGAAAGGACTCAATGAATTCTACCCATTTAGCATGACGACGGTTCAGATTTGTTTGGGTACGAATATGTTTTAAAGCCTCATGATCAGAATGGATTATAAACTCACGATGCCAAAGATAGTGCTGCCATGTATGCAAAGTGCGCACTAAAGCGTAAAGCTCCTTATCATAAGTAGAATATTTCAGACTAGCACCGCTTAATTTTTCACTAAAATAAGCAACTGGTTTTCCTTCTTGTAACAAAACAGCACCTAGCCCAATACCGCTAGCATCGCATTCAAGCTCAAACACTTTATTAAAATCAGGCAATTGCAATAGGGGAGCTTCGGTTAACTTATCTGATGTGCACCCGTTGGGTGATTGCCCGATCTTTCGATGAGAGGGTGTGGAATAACTCGATTGGGGGAGGAGACGACGTTCACGGCCCGACTACAGCCTTCCAAAGACGCTGCGCCTTAGCAACCGATACACCACCTCCTATGGCTGTCACGATCTTGTGGAGCGTGACACCCTGGCCACTAGGGCACTCGTCCTGCAAGCAATCGAAGAACTAGCAAGAACAAGTAGAACAAGTACTGAATTACCAGATCCAAATGTAGGTTTCAAAGTCAAACTCCAATATGGTGGGGTTCCGAAGATAAGAAGACGGGCGGCTGAACTAGCACGCGCGCTTGCAAGCAAGTAGCGAGAGCTAAACTTGATCTAAACAAAACCCGCTGTTCTTGGTGGCGGCTAGGGGGTTTATAAACATGGGAGGACGACCACAAGGGTATTGGGGTCGTGCTGCAACCCTAGGATGCGTCCCTAATGGACCTAACTTGATACACGACCCATTGGGCCAAAATAGGGTGACGCAGCACCATGGGCAGAAAAGGCAGGAAATGTCTCGGTAAGAAAACAATGATTACGGCGGCCTCAGAACAGATATGACTATAATTCCGGATCCATATGAAAGTAGACTTGATAAGCTTTCCATGTTGTGCTTGAACATTCCAATCCGAGCCCGCATCTGACCGTGGTGACCGTCACAAGTTGGTGTTCTTCTGCAGTCCGAATCCAGCATGTTCAAATCCTTTTCCCTTTCGGTCTTCTCCCTGATTCCTAAGCAAAACAAGAGTGCACGGGTCTCCATGGTCTAAATATGATGGACATGAACTCAAGAGTGTAATCACCTGATGGTTGAGTTGACGAGCACGAGCGCGAGTAATGGGACCAGAAATTGGTACTTGTATTGGTATAGATGCATCAGTAGTGTGGATGTCTTCATCATTCTCCCCTTCTTGCATTTGAGTCGTCCTCGACTCAAGCTCAACTTCCTCTCCCAAGTAGGGCTTTAAATCTGCAATGTTAAATGTGGGGCTAACCCCAAAGTCTGTAGGCAGATCTAGCCTATATGCATTGTCGTTAATTTTCTCTAGCACTTTAAACGGTCCATCGGCTCGAGGCAACAATTTAGATTTTCGTAATTCAGGAAACCTTTCCTTTCTCAAATGCAACCAAACTAAATCTCCAGGTTCAAAATTTATTTCCTTTCTACCTTTATCACTAGCAAACTTATATCTAGCATTCATACGCTCTATGTTTTCTTTAGTAGTTTCATGCAGTTTTAACATCAATTCAGCACGCCTAGTAGCATCAAAATTTAGTTTTTCAGAAGATGGCAAAGGCATTAAATCAATAGGAGCACGAGGCAACAAACCATATACAATCTGAAATGGGCACATCTTTGTAGTAGAATGCAATGATCGATTATAAGCAAATTCAACATGAGGCAAACAGTCCTCCCACATCTTAATATTCTTTTTTAGAACTGCCCTTAACATAGTAGACAAAGTTCTATTCACAACTTCAGTTTGACCATCAGTTTGAGGATGACATGTAGTAGAAAATAAAAGCTTAGTCCCCAATTTTGCCCACAAAGTCCTCCAAAAATGACTAAGAAATTTAGCATCATGATCAGAAACGATTGTGTTGGGCACACCATGCAAGCGAACAATTTCACGAAAGAACAAATCAGCAATATGAGTAGCATCGTCAGTTTTATGACATGGTATGAAATGTGCCATCTTAGAAAATCTATCAACAACCACAAACACACTATCACGTCCCTTCCTAGTCCTAGGCAATCCCAGCACAAAATCCATAGAAATATCTTCCCAAGGAGCACTAGGAACGGGTAGAGGCAAATACAAACCGTGTGGATTTAACCGTGACTTCGCCTTTTGACATGTCGTGCAACGAGCAACCAATCTCACCACATCTCTTCTCATCTTGGGCCAAAAGAAATGACCAGCAAGTATGTCCTCCGTTTTCTTTGCTCCAAAATGTCCCATTAAGCCACCTCCATGTGCTTCCTGTAACAACAACAAACGAACGGAGCTAGCTGGAATGCATAGCTTGTTAGCTCTAAACACAAACCCATCACTAACGATATATTTGTTCCATCCTTTCCCATCTTTACAATGCAGCAACACATCTTTAAAATCAGCATCATGAACATATTGGTCTTTAATCGTCTCTAATCCAAAGATTTTGTAGTCAAGTTGATTCAGCAAAGTATATCTCCTAGACAAAGCGTCAGCAATGATATTCTCTTTTCCTTTCTTGTGCTTAATAACATAAGGAAACGATTCGATAAATTCAACCCACTTAGCATGTCTACGGTTCAGTTTTCCTTGACTACGAATATGTTTCAAAGATTCATGATCAGAATGAATAACAAACTCTTTGGGCCACAAATAATGCTGCCATGTTTCTAATGTTCGCACAAGAGCATATAATTCCTTATCATAAGTAGAATAATTTAGAACAGACCCACTCAATTTTTCACTAAAATATGCAACAGGTTTGCCTTCTTGTAACAAAACACCACCCAATCCAATTCCACTAGCATCACATTCAAGCTCAAAAGTCTTATTAAAATCAGGAAGTTGGAGGAGAGGTGCATGTGTCAACTTATCTTTCAGCACGTTGAAAGCGTGCTCTTGTACTTTGCCCCAACTAAAATGCACTCCCTTCTTCGTAAGCTCATTCAAAGGTGCAGCAATGGTGCTAAAGTCCTTCACAAAACGGCGATAGAAGCCAGCAAGTCCTAGGAAACTCTGCACCTGTGTGATAGTCTTTGGCATAGGCCATCCATGTATCGCTTCTACCTTGGCTTGATCAACCTCAATTCCCTGTGGAGTCACAACATAACCAAGAAACGAAACTCGATCGGTGCAAAATGTGCACTTCTCAAGGTTACCAAATAAACGTGCATCTCGTAAAGCATTAAAAACAGCACGCATGTGATCAACATGTTCATCCATAGATTTACTGTAGATATGTCATCAAAGTATACTACCACAAATTTTCCAATGAAGGCACGCAAAACCTCGTTCATTAATCTCATGAAAGTGCTAGGTGCATTAGTTAACCCAAAAGGCATGACTAACCACTCATACAATCCGAACTTAGTTTTGAAAGCAGTTTTCCATTCATCTCCCAATTTCATACGAATCTGGTGGTACCCACTACGCAAATCAACTTTAGAAAAGACGATGGCACCACTCAATTCATCAAGCATATCATCTAAACGTGGAATAGGGTGTCGATACCGTATCGTGATATTATTAATAGCCCTACAATCAACACACATACGCCATGTTCCATCTTTTTTAGGCACTAAAATAACCGGAACAGCACACGGACTAAGAGACTCACGCACGTAACCTTTGTCGAGTAGTTCTTGCACTTGTCGCTGAATTTCTTTTGTTTCCTCTGGATTTGTCCTATATGGCGCACGATTTGGCAAAGATGCACCAGGAATAAGATCAATTTGGTGCTCAATCCCTCGTATAGGTGGCAGCCCCTCTGGTATCTCACTTGGAAATACATCAGAATACTCCTGCAAAATGTTAGTAATAACAGGAGGCAAAGAATGCTGCATATCTTGAATTGAAATCAAAGCATCCTTGCATACCAAGGCGTAGGCAACAGTAGTGGAAGCAAATAATTCATTAACATCAGTTTTTGTTGCAAGCAAGCAATGTCCTTTCAATTTTATCCCATCTTTGTTATTACCAACAGCTTTAATATTCT
This sequence comes from Zea luxurians, assembly GCA_029449295.1. Taxonomy (NCBI): domain Eukaryota; kingdom Viridiplantae; phylum Streptophyta; class Magnoliopsida; order Poales; family Poaceae; genus Zea; species Zea luxurians. The sequence goes on along the minus strand of JAOPSE010000005.1, from coordinate 28,640 downwards.
TGTTGTTCTCAGTTTTAGCTTTGGTAGCTTTAGCAACATCATCACGCACAATAGCCTCAGGAGACATGGGAAGCAAAATAATTTTCTTATCATGGTGTATGAGAGAATATTGATTTGATCTACCATGATGCATACAATCTGAATCAAATTGCCATGGTCTACCTAGCAGAATATTACAAGCATCCATAGGCACAACATCACAGTCAACAACATCACGATATGAACCAATAGCAAAATTAATTCGTACCAGCTTGGTTACCTTGACCTTACCACTATTGTTAAGCCATTGAATGTGATATGGATGCGGGTGCGATTTGGTCGTAAGTGCAAGCTTCTCCACCATGTTGCTGCTAGCCAAGTTGTTGCAGCTACCTCCATCAATGATCAAACGACATGAACGCTCCTTAATGACACACTTTGTTTGAAACAATGTATGTCGCTGATTCTGCTCTGCCTTCTCCATTTGTGCACTAAGCACACGCTGTACAATGAGGCTCTCATAATGCTCTGCATCATCTGCACCAATCTGTTCTTCGGGTGGTTCCTTAGTGCCTGCATCATCAGCCGCAAGCAAAGCAAGTGTAGCTTCATCCAAATCACTAGCAGAGGAATACCCACCATCGTCTTTTACCACCAAAACACGCTGATTAGGACAATCACGCTGCACGTGTCCATAGCCCTTGCATCGATAACACAGAACATCTCTTGTTCTACCTGTGGAAGCTACTGAAGAGGCACTACCTGCGGGTTTCTGGGCAGATTTGGTTGCTGAATTTGTGGAAGATGCACGTGGTTTGTCGCTGGAGGAAGGCGGGGGTGCTGGTCGACTTGGCGAGGGAGTTGGTGCTGGTGTACGGCCGGTCATGGACGTAGTCGTGCGCTGTTGCCATGGTGTAGATTTTCCTGCAGAAACATTAGACCTTGCACTAGCACGTCGTCCCTGCACTTCCCTTTCAGCTTTGCAAGCAAGATGAAACAATCGGGTTACATTAGCATAATCTTTATAAGCAAGGATGTCCTGAATTTCCCTATTTAACCCGCCCAAAAATCTAGCCATAGCAGATTCCTCACCCTCCTCTATGTTACAACGCAGCATACCCATTTGTAATTCCTGATAATATTCTTCTACACTTTTAGTACCCTGTCTCAATTGTTGCAACTTGTGTAACATATCACGTGCATAATAAGAAGGAACAAATCTAGCCCGCATGACCCGTTTCAACGCATCCCAAGTTTGTGGCATGTTATTAGGATTCTTCTTACCATGTTCTATCCACCAAACAGAAGCAAAATCAGTAAACTCACTAGTAGCAGCTCTAACCCGCGCATTCTCAGGAAATTCATGGCATGCAAACTTTTGATCAACCGCAATCTCCCAAGTAATGTAAGCATCAGGGTCATATTTACCATCAAAAGGAGGTATTTTAAATTTAACCTTACTAAAAGCATCATCATTACCATGTACCTCATGTCGGCGAAAACCACCCATACCTCTACGGTTAGTACGTAGTCGCCGGCGATTAGGTGCTTCTTGGTCATCTTGTTCAGTATCAGCAACATAGTCATCCCAGTTACCTTCGGCGCCCTCATCACGCCCACCATTGATATTAGCATGCATCTCATCAAACCGCCTCAAGAGTGCGACAAGGCTCTTGTCAATATGAGCAACTGTCATTTCCACATTTGCAAGTTTGGTGTTTGTGTCGATCTGTGTGGCCTCCAATTGCCCCATCTTTTCATTCGTCACCTGCATGTCATTATCAAGACCTTCCGTGTGCGTCTTCACCAGCCTTACAAAGTGTTGTATGATACCCTTGGTGCGAGGAGAGTGTGGCATATTACGAGAAGCATCATCAACCTCCAATCCTGCCATGGTTAGACGAACAGAGGCAACAAGAGAAAAAAAACGTGAAGGAATGAAAACTCTACAACTATTAGGATGTAGCTACTGCAAGGCGCTCACTCTCAACCTGCCACACAAGCTCTTACCAATTCTTACCTTGCACAACAGGAGGGGTCAGCAACCAACAAGTCTGCAACCGTGGAATAAGTGTATCGGTGCCGCAGCAACACGACCTGTCAAACTGTAGTCGAAATATGTAGAGTTGTAGGTGGGCTGAAGCAAGGAATACACTAGTACCACGTTAGTTACAAAAGCAAGCTGAATAATCGTTCAACGGTGGTACTGTGCTGGTCCTAGGCTAAACCAGGCTAGAGACGTGAGCCTAGGCACAAAGGTAGTCACTGAAAAAGAACAACTAGCACAGCACAAAGAGAAACAACAGATTTTAGAGTTTCAGCCCCCTTCTTCTTCTTTTCCCTTTTTTTTCTTTTCTATTCTTTTTTTTCTTCTTCTTCTGTTTTTTTTTTGCAGGGGCCTAAACCTTTTTTTTCACTATGACAACCCAAACAATAAAGATATTGCTAACAGCCCCTTTAAATCAGATTTAACAAATCTTGTTAATATAGAAAGTGCAGAAATCTCTACGATGATTGCGGAGCGCTCAGAACGAATTTTGAGATAAGGTCAGATCCGTTGGAAAGAAGATAAGATAAGCTTTCCAGATTGTATTTAAACTTCCAAATCGGATATGATATGTATCCGTGGTGGCAAAAACGAACCAGAGATGTTTTTGGTGATGGTGGATCTCGTGGTGACCAAAACGTGGTAGAACTCAAAACTCTAAAGGAATAAACTAAGACCAGCAACTCGACACAACCGATGCAACCAAAAACTCAACAAGCCCTAACTAAGTAGTACTAGTAAATGCTCAATGGTTTATAGGATTGCGGTAAAACTAATCTACTATTTTTTGGCTTTTTCTGGACTATAGGAGATAAGAAAACAGCGAAGAAAAGTAAATCTCTCACCGATAAACCTTGCTCTGATTACCAACTGATGTGCACCCGTTGGGTGATTGCCCGATCTTTCGATGAGAGGGTGTGGAATAACTCGATTGGGGGAGGAGACGACGTTCACGGCCCGACTACAGCCTTCCAAAGACGCTGCGCCTTAGCAACCGATACACCACCTCCTATGGCTGTCACGATCTTGTGGAGCGTGACACCCTGGCCACTAGGGCACTCGTCCTGCAAGCAATCGAAGAACTAGCAAGAACAAGTAGAACAAGTACTGAATTACCAGATCCAAATGTAGGTTTCAAAGTCAAACTCCAATATGGTGGGGTTCCGAAGATAAGAAGACGGGCGGCTGAACTAGCACGCGCGCTTGCAAGCAAGTAGCGAGAGCTAAACTTGATCTAAACAAAACCCGCTGTTCTTGGTGGCGGCTAGGGGGTTTATAAACATGGGAGGACGACCACAAGGGTATTGGGGTCGTGCTGCAACCCTAGGATGCGTCCCTAATGGACCTAACTTGATACACGACCCATTGGGCCAAAATAGGGTGACGCAGCACCATGGGCAGAAAAGGCAGGAAATGTCTCGGTAAGAAAACAATGATTACGGCGGCCTCAGAACAGATATGACTATAATTCCGGATCCATATGAAAGTAGACTTGATAAGCTTTCCATGTTGTGCTTGAACATTCCAATCCGAGCCCGCATCTGACCGTGGTGACCGTCACAAGTTGGTGTTCTTCTGCAGTCCGAATCCAGCATGTTCAAATCCTTTTCCCTTTCGGTCTTCTCCCTGATTCCTAAGCAAAACAAGAGTGCACGGGTCTCCATGGTCTAAATATGATGGACATGAACTCAAGAGTGTAATCACCTGATGGTTGAGTTGACGAGCACGAGCGCGAGTAATGGGACCAGAAATTGGTACTTGTATTGGTATAGATGCATCAGTAGTGTGGATGTCTTCATCATTATCTTTCAAAGTGTTGAACGCTTCCTCCTGGGAATCACTCCAAGCAAATGGAACATCTTTCTTTGTAAGCTCATGTAGAGGCGCTGCAATGGAGCTAAAATCACGAACAAATCTGCGGTAGAAACCGGCAAGTCCAAGAAAGCTCCGAATTTGTGTGACCGTCGTCGGTGTAGGCCACTCCCGAATGGCAGCAATCTTGCTGCTATCCACCTCAATGCCCTGTGGAGTAACAACATAACCAAGAAACGAGACACGTCGTGTACAAAAGATGCATTTTTCCATGTTAGCAAATAACTGGGCAGCACGCAATGCATCAAAAACAGCACTTAAATGTTCCAAATGCTCTTTCTTAGATTTGCTGTAAATAAGAATATCATCAAAATAAACAACCACAAACAATCCTATGAAGGGCCTTAGAACTTCATTCATCACTCGCATAAAAGTGCTGGGAGCATTAGTCAATCCAAACGGCATAACCAACCATTCATATAAACCAAATTTCGTTTTAAAAGCCGTTTTCCATTCATCACCCAGTTTCATTCTAATCTGGTGGTAACCACTACGCAAATCAATCTTAGTGAAAATAATGGCACCACTAAGCTCATCTAGCATATCATCAAGGCGTGGTATAGGATATCGATAACGAATAGTGATGTTATTAATAGCACGACAGTCTACACACATACGCCATGACCCATCTTTCTTGGGAACAAGTAACACAGGAACAGAGCAAGGGCTAAGAGACTCACGAATGTATCCCTTGTCAAGCAACGCCTGTACCTGGCGCTGAATCTCCTTCGTCTCATCCGGATTTGTACGGTACGGTGCGCGGTTCGGAAGCTGTGCGCCGGGAATGAGGTCGATCTGGTGCTCAATGCCACGAAGTGGTGGGAGACCCGGTGGTAAGTCTTTGGGAAAGACATCAGCGTACTCCTGCAAAAGGTTAGCAACCATAGGGGGAATAGCCAAAGATGGTGCATCATCAAGTGAAATGAGGACACTAGAGCATATAAGTGCATAGCATGGCAAATGAGCACCGTGTAGATCATCAAAATCAGCACGTGTAGCAAGTAAAACAGGAGCCTTCAACTTGATTTCAGAAGGAACAGAGGGCGATGGATCAAGTTGTTTAGCAGTTATAGCAGCTCGGGCAAGATCATCTTTAACAATTTGTTCAGGTGTCATTGGATGTATAATTATTTTCTGACCCTTAAAAATGAAAGAATAATGATTCGAACGACCATGATGCAAGCTATCAGTATCATATTGCCAAGGTCGACCAAGTAACAAAGAGCATGCTTCCATGGGAATAACATCACAATCAACAAAATCAGAATAAGCACCCATGGAGAAAGGAACGCGCACGGAACGTGTGATTTTTATTTTACCACCATCATTAAGCCATTGAATGTGATATGGGTTTGGATGCTTACGAGTGGGTAACGATAACTTTTCGACCAGCTTGGTACTCGCCAAATTGTTGCAACTGCCGCTGTCGATAATGATGCGAATTGACCGCTCCTGCACAACACCCTTTGTATGGAACAGAGTGTGTCGCTGATTCTTCTCGGGCAAAGCGACCTGTGTACTGAGAACACGCTGCACAACAAGACTTTCATACCTATCAGCGTCGTCCGGGTTGACATGTACCTCCGCCTTAGCTGCATGGTCAGTGGCAAGTAGTGCATGTTCAATTTCTTCAGAATCACTAGCGGAAGAGTACTCACCATCGTCACGAATGAGCAAAGTGCGCTTGTTTGGGCAGTCCCGAATCACATGGCCAAATCCTCTACAGCGATGACACTGAATATCTCGTGTACGACCTGTGGGTGGGGCAGTGCTGGCTGGTTTGGTCGTCTTCTCGCGTGGAGTAGTGGTGGACGTGGATGGCGCAGGGGGAACTGGTGCCGAGGTGGATGTCGAGCTTCGTCCTGCAAAGGGGTTAGAATATGGCTTCGAGCGGCGTCCCTGCACTTCACGTTCAGCTTTGCAAGCATATTCAAATAAAGTAGTCATATCATAATATTCCTTATAATCAAGTATATCTTGGATTTCGCGGTTTAAACCACCACGAAAACGTGCCATAGCAGCGTCGTTGTCCTCTAATATGCCACAACGAATCATACCTTTTTGTAACTCCTGGAAATAGTCCTCAACAGATTGAGAACCTTGCTGAAAACGCTGCATTTTATTAAGCAAATCACGAGCATAATACGAAGGCACAAATCGATGTCGCATCGCAGCTTTCAACTGATCCCAAGTGGTTGGAATAGTAGTGGGATGTTTTATTTTAAACTCACGCCACCAAATTAAAGCAAAATCAGTAAATTCACTAATAGCAGCTTTAACCTGAGAATGTGCAGCAATATCATGGCATGAAAATTTTTGTTCAACCTCTAACTCCCAATCAAGATATGCAGCAGGATCATATTTGCCATTAAAAGGTGGAATTTTAAATTTAATCTTAGAAAATAAGTCATTAGGGGGATGACGAACCACACGGCGTGCACGACCACGGCGATCTCCATCTTCCCACTCAGTGTCACCGCCGTAGTCCTGCTCCATCTTTGTGGTCAACGCATCAAGGCGTGCCAGGATGGTGTCGAGTGTGGTGCGAGTCGCCGTTTGAGCAAGGTCAAGCTGGTTGAAACGCTCGGTCGTCGAAGTGACCGTTGAATCAAGCCGTTCATGCATCGTCCTAATGTCATCAGCAAGTCCATCAACTTGTCCCTTTACTTCCAGCAACTGGGCATCCACCGTGTCATGTGCTCCTGCCATAGTTAGCGCAAACACCAAAACACCAAAAAAAAACGACAAAAACAGGGGTGTACTGCTCACAAGGCGCTTACACTAGTGCTGTTATCAAATTCTTATCCGTTCTTACCAAGCCACAGTGGTGAACTGCAACCAACAGGTGGAACCGGTGAAAGATTGGATGAGCGATTGCCTGGAGAAACAGAAACCTACTCGTCGTAGAAATATGTGGAGTTCTGGGTAGGCTGCACTCAAGTCAAGGATTAGCACGACCAAACAATAATGCAAAGTTGAATTATAGTGCAAAACACGAAACTATATTGCTGGCCACAAGTGCAAAGGACGGATGGAACTAGCAGAATGGCAGTACCGTAAATATTGTACTAGCGAGGCCACTAGTAGGAATCACAAGTGATTTTGTTTTTCTTTTTTGTATTAATTTTTTGATATTTTTCTCAGCATAAGAAGCAACAAAATAGGAGTTACACGAAGTTTCACCTAGAACAGAGTTCAGATGTGGTCTACAGAAAATGAGGAAGTTCTCTGAAAAGCGTGCGAGAACTTTGATGAATTTTTTTCTTTATCTTCCTGAATTTTTTTGACAATTTTGTCGAAACCCAAACAGACCGTAGGTCAGTTTGGCCGGCCTCAGAATGGTGTCAACTAGCTCCTGTAAAAATTTCAGATTTTTCGGACACCCGAGCGAAAAGTTATGCCCGGTTTAAGGAAGGTAGCTCAAGTTATGTTTTCAAATGACCGGGATGAAACAACCGTATCCTATCTCCTTCGTTGTTTTTTTTTGTTTCTGTTTTTTTTTGACGTAACCGAAGGAGAAAAACAAGGAAACGATGTTGACTCGGTTTTTTTTTTCTGTTTTTTTTTCGTAACCGAAGGAGAAAAACAAGGAAACGGCCGTTGACTCGGTTTGTGGCGTGATCAAAGGGGAGATGGTGGCGGCGCTAGGATTTGAATGGTGGAAGAACACAATGCAACCAGCAACAAATGACGTGAAAGCACACAAATTCAACAATGCAGATTATTGAAAGAAAGTGCGAGGCTCAAAAGGGTGCTGGGATAAGGTCTAACCTGAATTTTTATGTGGTTTTGTGGACTGTAGGAAAAAAAACACTCGATAAACTCACCGATCAACCTGGAAATCTGATACCAATTGATGTAGCTGAGGTGCCCGATCTTTCGGCGAGTAGAGATAATTCCGATTTGGCGGAAGTTGACCCTTGCGATCCGACTACGACGAGCAAGCCCGAGGCGCCAATGCAATCGCTGAACCAACTCCCTGTGGTTACCGACCTTGCTGATGCGAGATCGGCCTGATCACGAAGATCGTTTCCTGTGCGCAATCGAAGAACGAACAAGAAAAAGATGCGAGCAATCTAATCTATTACTCGAGGGTGGAGTTCTGAATACACGAAGACAGCGCAGATTTGCGCGTGCTCGAGAGTAGCTAAAGCTAGATCTAAAACAAAACTCGGAAAATAAAGGAGGCACAGCTCCTGTATAAATAGAGAGGGGGCGCAGCCCCTAGGGGCGGCCAACCCTAGGTCGTCCATTATGGGCCGCAATTGGGCTGGTCGTCTATTCTTCTGGGCCTTCGTTCTTTAACAACATGATGTAGTTCAATTCTCTTGCACGGGCCCGAGTCACTGGCCCAGGTGGAAGGGGTGGCGCCTGGGCTGGAGAAGGTGCTGCTGGTGTAGATGTGCTCGTGTTGGTGTTGATGTCCTCATCACCCGATACCCGTTTTCGGAATGGGTGACGTGCGACAACGAAATTGCGCGAAATCAACCCAAACATGAGTTTTGGACGTAAACTAGTGGATTGGGCATGTTCGTTGCAAAAACGAAGAAATGGTTCCGGTGGCAAAAACTCGTGCTTTGTATGCACCCCGATACCCGTTTTCGAAATGGGTGATGTGCGGCAACGGAATTGCGCGAAAACAACCCAAACATGAGTTTTGGACCTAAAGTAGTGGAGTGGGCATGTTCGTTGCGAAAACAAAGAAATGGTTCCGGTGGCAAAAACTCGTGCTTTGTATGCACCCCGATACCTGTTTTCGGAATGGGTGACGTGCGGCAACGGAATTGCGCGAAAACAACCCAAACATGAGTTTTGGACCTAAAGTAGTGGAGTGGGCATGTTCGTTGCGAAAAACGAAGAAATGGTTCCGGTGGCAAAAACTCGTGCTTTGTATGCACCCGATACCCGTTTTCGGAATGGGTGACGTGCGGCAACGAAATTGCACGAAATCAACCCAAACATGAGTTTTGGACCTAAATTAGTGGATTGGGCATGTTCGGTGCGAAAAACGAAGAAATGGTTCCGGTGGCAAAAACTCGTGCTTTGTATGCACACCGATACCCGTTTTCGGAATGGGTGACGTGCGGCAACGGAATTGCGCGAAAACAACCCAAACATGAGTTTTGGACCTAAAGTAGTGGAGTGGGCATGTTCGTTGCGAAAAATGAAGAAATGGATCCGGTGGCAAAAACTCGTGCTTTGTATGCACCCGATACCCGTTTTCGGAATGGGTGACGTGCGGCAACGAAATTGCGCGAAATCAACCCAAACATGAGTTTTGGACCTAAATTAGTGGATTGGGCATGTTCGTTGCAAAAACGAAGAAATGGTTCCGGTGGCAAAAACTCGTGCTTTGTATGCACTCCGATACCCGTTTTCGGAATGGGTGATGTGCGGCAACGGAATTGCGCGAAAACAACCCAAACATGAGTTTTGGACCTAAAGTAGTGGAGTGGGCATGTTCGTTGCGAAAAACGAAGAAATGGTTCCGGTGGCAAAAACTCGTGCTTTGTATGCACCCCGATACCCGTTTTCGGAATGGGTGACGTGCGACAACGGAATTGCGCGAAAACAACCCAAACATGAGTTTTGGACCTAAGTAGTGGAGTGGGCATGTTCGTTGCGAAAAACGAAGAAATGGTTCCGGTGGCAAAAACTCGTGCTTTGTATGCACCCGATACCCGTTTTCGGAAAGGGTGACGTGCGGCAACGAAATTGCGCGAAATCAACCCAAACATGAGTTTTGGACCTAAATTAGTGGATTGAGCATGTTCGTTGCGAAAAACGAAGAAATGGTTCCGGTGGCAAAAACTCGTGCTTTGTATACACCCGATACCCGTTTTCGGAATGGGTGACGTGCGGCAACGAAATTGCGCGAAATCAAGCCAAACATGAGTTTTGGACCTAAATTAGTGGATTGGGCATGTTCGTTGCGATAAACGAAGAAATAGTTCCGGTGGCAAAAACTCGTGCTTTGTATGCACCCCGATACCCGTTTTCAGAATGGGTGACGTGCTTTGTATGCACCCCGATAATCATTTTCGGAATGGGTGACGTGCGGCAATGAAATTGCGCGAAACCACCCCAAACATGAGTTTTGGACCAAAAGTAGTGGATTGCGCATGTTCGTTGTGAAAAACGAAGAAATGGTTCCGGTGGCAAAAACTCTTGCTTTGTATGCACCCTGGTACCCGTTTTCGGAATGGTTGACGTGTGGCAACAAAATTGCACAAAAGCACCCCAAACATGAGTTTTGGACCTAAAGTTGTGGATTGGGCATGTTCGGTGCGAAAAACGAAGAAATGGTTCCGGTGGCAAAAACTCGTGCTTTGTAGGCACCCCGATACCCGTTTTGGGAATGGGTGACGTGCCGCAACGAAATTGCGCGAAAGCACCCCCAAACATGAGTTTAGGACCTAAAGTAGTGGATTGGGCATGTTCGTTGCGAAAAACGAAGAAATGGATCCGGTGGCAAAAACTCGTGCTTTGTATGCACCCGATACCCGTTTTCGGAATGGGTGACGTGCGGCAACGAAATTGCGCGAAATCAACCCAAACATGAGTTTTGGACCAAAAGTAGTGGATTGGGCATGTTCGTTGCGAAAAACGAAGAAATGGTTCCAGTGGCAAAAACTCTTGCTTTGTATGCACCCCGATACCTGTTTTCGGAATGGGTGACGTGCCGCAACGGAATTGCGCGAAAACAACCCAAACATGAGTTTTGGACATAAAGTAGTGGAGTGGGCATGTTCGTTGCGAAAAACGAAGAAATGGTTCCGGTGGCAAAAACTCGTGCTTTGTATGCAACCGATACCCGTTTTCGGAATGGGTGACGTGCGGCAACGAAATTGCGCGAAATCAACCCAAACATGAGTTTTGGACCTAAATTAGTGGATTGGGCATGTTCGTTGCGAAAAACGAAGAAATGGTTCCGGTGGCAAAAACTCGTGCTTTCTATGCACCCCTATACCCGTTTTCGGAATGGGTGACGTGCGGCAACGGAATTGCGCGAAAACAACCCAAACATGAGTTTTAGACCTAAATTAGTGGATTGGGCATGTTCGTTGCGAAAAACGAAGAAATGGTTCCGGTGGCAAAAACTCGTGCTTTGTATGAACTCGATACCCGTTTTCGGAATGGGTGACGTGCGGCAACGAAATTGCGCGAAAACAACCCAAACATGAGTTTTGGACCTAAATTAGTGGATTGGGCATGTTCGTTGCGAAAAACGAAGAAATGGATCCGGTGGCAAAACCTCGTGCTTTGTATGCACCCGATACCCGTTTTCGGAATGGGTGACGTGCGGCAACGAAATTGCGCGAAATCAACACAAACATGAGTTTTGGACCTAAATTAGTGGATTGGGCAAGTTCGTTGCAAAAACGAAGAAATGGTTCCGGTGGCAAAAACTCGTGCTTTGTATGCACCCGATACCCGTTTTCGGAATGGGTGACGTGCGGCAACGGAATTGCGCGAAAACAACCCAAACATGAGTTTTGGACCTAAAGTAGTGGAGTGGGCATGTTCGTTGTGAAAAACGAAGAAATGGTTTCGGTGGCAAAAACTCGTGCTTTGTATGCACCCGATACCCGTTTTCGGAATGGGTGACGTCCGGCAACGGAATTGCGCGAAAACAACCCAAACATGAGTTTTGGACCTAAAGTAGTGGAGTGGGCATGTTCGTTGTGAAAAACGAAGAAATGGTTTCGGTGGCAAAAACTCGTGCTTTGTATGCACCCCGATATCCGTTTTCGGAATGGGTGACGTGCGGCAACGGAATTGCGCGAAAACAACCCAAACATGAGTTTTGGACCAAAAGTAGTGGAGTGGGCATGTTCGTTGCGGAAAACGAAGAAATGGTTCCGGTGGCAAAAACTCGTGCTTTGTATGCACCCGATACCCGTTTTCGGAATGGGTGACGTGCGGCAACGAAATTGCGCGAAATCAAACCAAACATGAGTTTTGGACCTAAATTAGTGGATTGGGCATGTTCGGTGCGAAAAACGAAGAAATGGTTCCGGTGGCAAAAACTCGTGCTTTGTATGCACCCCGATACCCGTTTTCGGAATGGGTGACGTGCGGCAACGGAATTGCGCGAAAACAACCCAAACATGAGCTTTGGACCTAAAGTAGTGGAGTGGGCATGTTCGTTGCGAAAAACGAAGAAATGGATCCGGTGGCAAAAACTCGTGCTTTGTATGCACCCGATACCCGTTTTCGGAATGGGTGACGTGCGGCAACGAAATTGCGCGAAATCAACCCAAACATGAGTTTTGGACCTAAATTAGTGGATTGGGCATGTTCGTTGCGAAAAACGAAGAAATGGTTCCGGTAGCAAAAACTCGTGCTTTCTATGCACCCCTATACCCGTTTTCGGAATGGGTGACGTGCGGCAACGGAATTGCGCGAAATCAACCCAAACATGAGTTTTGGACCTAAATTAGTGGATTGGGCATGTTCGTTGCGAAAAACGAAGAAATGGTTCCGGTGGCAAAAACTCGTGGTCTGTATGCACCCCGATACCCGTTTTCGGAATGGGTGACGTCCGGCAACGGAATTGCGCGAAAACAACCCAAACATGAGTTTTGGACCTAAAGTAGTGGAGTGGGCATGTTCGTTGTGAAAAACGAAGAAATGGTTTCGGTGGCAAAAACTCGTGCTTTGTATGCACCCCGATATCCGTTTTCGGAATGGGTGACGTGCGGCAACGGAATTGCGCGAAAACAACCCAAACATGAGTTTTGGACCAAAAGTAGTGGAGTGGGCATGTTCGTTGCGGAAAACGAAGAAATGGTTCCGGTGGCAAAAACTCGTGCTTTGTATGCACCCGATACCCGTTTTCGGAATGGGTGACGTGCGGCAACGAAATTGCGCGAAATCAAACCAAACATGAGTTTTGGACCTAAATTAGTGGATTGGGCATGTTCGGTGCGAAAAACGAAGAAATGGTTCCGGTGGCAAAAACTCGTGCTTTGTATGCACCCCGATACCCGTTTTCGGAATGTGTGACGTGCGGCAACGGAATTGCGCGAAAACAACCCAAACATGAGTTTTGGACCTAAAGTAGTGGAGTGGGCATGTTCGTTGCGAAAAACGAAGAAATGGATCCGGTGGCAAAAACTCGTGCTTTGTATGCACCCGATACCCGTTTTCGGAATGGGTGACGTGCGGCAACGAAATTGCGCGAAATCAACCCAAACATGAGTTTTGGACCTAAATTAGTGGATTGGGCATGTTCGTTGCGAAAAACGAAGAAATGGTTCCGGTGGCAAAAACTCGTGCTTTCTATGCACCCCTATACCCGTTTTCGGAATGGGTGACGTGCGGCAACGGAATTGCGCGAAAACAACCCAAACATGAGTTTTAGACCTAAATTAGTGGATTGGGCATGTTCGTTGCGAAAAACGAAGAAATGGTTCCGGTGGCAAAAACTCGTGCTTTGTATGAACTCGATACCCGTTTTCGGAATGGGTGACGTGCGGCAACGAAATTGCGCGAAAACAACCCAAACATGAGTTTTGGACCTAAATTAGTGGATTGGGCATGTTCGTTGCGAAAAACGAAGAAATGGATCCGGTGGCAAAACCTCGTGCTTTGTATGCACCCGATACCCGTTTTCGGAATGGGTGACGTGCGGCAACGAAATTGCGCGAAATCAACACAAACATGAGTTTTGGACCTAAATTAGTGGATTGGGCAAGTTCGTTGCAAAAACGAAGAAATGGTTCCGGTGGCAAAAACTCGTGCTTTGTATGCACCCGATACCCGTTTTCGGAATGGGTGACGTGCGGCAACGGAATTGCGCGAAAACAACCCAAACATGAGTTTTGGACCAAAAGTAGTGGAGTGGGCATGTTCGTTGCGAAAAACGAAGAAATGGTTCCGGTGGCAAAAACTCGTGCTTTGTATGCACCCGATACCCGTTTTCGGAATGGGTGACGTCCGGCAACGGAATTGCGCGAAAACAACCCAAACATGAGTTTTGGACCTAAAGTAGTGGAGTGGGCATGTTCGTTGTGAAAAACGAAGAAATGGTTTCGGTGGCAAAAACTCGTGCTTTGTATGCACCCCGATATCCGTTTTCGGAATGGGTGACGTGCGGCAACGGAATTGCGCGAAAACAACCCAAACATGAGTTTTGGACCAAAAGTAGTGGAGTGGGCATGTTCGTTGCGGAAAACGAAGAAATGGTTCCGGTGGCAAAAACTCGTGCTTTGTATGCACCCGATACCCGTTTTCGGAATGGGTGACGTGCGGCAACGAAATTGCGCGAAATCAAACCAAACATGAGTTTTGGACCTAAATTAGTGGATTGGGCATGTTCGGTGCGAAAAAACGAAGAAATGGTTCCGGTGGCAAAAACTCGTGCTTTGTATGCACCCCGATACCCGTTTTCGGAATGGGTGACGTGCGGCAACGGAATTGCGCGAAAACAACCCAAACATGAGTTTTGGACCTAAAGTAGTGGAGTGGGCATGTTCGTTGCGAAAAACGAAGAAATGGATCCGGTGGCAAAAACTCGTGCTTTGTATGCACCCGATACCCGTTTTCGGAATGGGTGACGTGCGGCAACGAAATTGCGCGAAATCAACCCAAACATGAGTTTTGGACCTAAATTAGTGGATTGGGCATGTTCGTTGCGAAAAACGAAGAAATGGTTCCGGTGGCAAAAACTCGTGCTTTCTATGCACCCCTATACCCGTTTTCGGAATGGGTGACGTGCGGCAACGGAATTGCGCGAAATCAACCCAAACATGAGTTTTGGACCTAAATTAGTGGATTGGGCATGTTCGTTGCGAAAAACGAAGAAATGGTTCCGGTGGCAAAAACTCGTGGTCTGTATGCACCCCGATACCCGTTTTCGGAATGGGTGACGTCCGGCAACGGAATTGCGCGAAAACAACCCAAACATGAGTTTTGGACCTAAAGTAGTGGAGTGGGCATGTTCGTTGTGAAAAACGAAGAAATGGTTTCGGTGGCAAAAACTCGTGCTTTGTATGCACCCCGATATCCGTTTTCGGAATGGGTGACGTGCGGCAACGGAATTGCGCGAAAACAACCCAAACATGAGTTTTGGACCAAAAGTAGTGGAGTGGGCATGTTCGTTGCGGAAAACGAAGAAATGGTTCCGGTGGCAAAAACTCGTGCTTTGTATGCACCCGATACCCGTTTTCGGAATGGGTGACGTGCGGCAACGAAATTGCGCGAAATCAAACCAAACATGAGTTTTGGACCTAAATTAGTGGATTGGGCATGTTCGGTGCGAAAAACGAAGAAATGGTTCCGGTGGCAAAAACTCGTGCTTTGTATGCACCCCGATACCCGTTTTCGGAATGGGTGACGTGCGGCAACGGAATTGCGCGAAAACAACCCAAACATGAGTTTTGGACCTAAAGTAGTGGAGTGGGCATGTTCGTTGCGAAAAACGAAGAAATGGATCCGGTGGCAAAAACTCGTGCTTTGTATGCACCCGATACCCGTTTTCGGAATGGGTGACGTGCGGCAACGAAATTGCGCGAAATCAACCCAAACATGAGTTTTGGACCTAAATTAGTGGATTGGGCATGTTCGTTGCGAAAAACGAAGAAATGGTTCCGGTGGCAAAAACTCGTGCTTTCTATGCACCCCTATACCCGTTTTCGGAATGGGTGACGTGCGGCAACGGAATTGCGCGAAAACAACCCAAACATGAGTTTTGGACCTAAAGTAGTGGAGTGGGCATGTTCGTTGTGAAAAACGAAGAAATGGTTTCGGTGGCAAAAACTCGTGCTTTGTATGCACCCGATACCCGTTTTCGGAATGGGTGACGTGCGGCAACGGAATTGCGCGAAAACAACCCAAACATGAGTTTTGGACCAAAAGTAGTGGAGTGGGCATGTTCGTTGCGAAAAACGAAGAAATGGTTCCGGTGGCAAAAACTCGTGCTTTGTATGCACCCGATACCCGTTTTCGGAATGGGTGACGTCCGGCAACGGAATTGCGCGAAAACAACCCAAACATGAGTTTTGGACCTAAAGTAGTGGAGTGGGCATGTTCGTTGTGAAAAACGAAGAAATGGTTTCGGTGGCAAAAACTCGTGCTTTGTATGCACCCCGATATCCGTTTTCGGAATGGGTGACGTGCGGCAACGGAATTGCGCGAAAACAACCCAAACATGAGTTTTGGACCAAAAGTAGTGGAGTGGGCATGTTCGTTGCGGAAAACGAAGAAATGGTTCCGGTGGCAAAAACTCGTGCTTTGTATGCACCCGATACCCGTTTTCGGAATGGGTGACGTGCGGCAACGAAATTGCGCGAAATCAAACCAAACATGAGTTTTGGACCTAAATTAGTGGATTGGGCATGTTCGGTGCGAAAAACGAAGAAATGGTTCCGGTGGCAAAAACTCGTGCTTTGTATGCACCCCGATACCCGTTTTCGGAATGGGTGACGTGCGGCAACGGAATTGCGCGAAAACAACCCAAACATGAGTTTTGGACCTAAAGTAGTGGAGTGGGCATGTTCGTTGCGAAAAACGAAGAAATGGATCCGGTGGCAAAAACTCGTGCTTTGTATGCACCCGATACCCGTTTTCGGAATGGGTGACGTGCGGCAACGAAATTGCGCGAAATCAACCCAAACATGAGTTTTGGACCTAAATTAGTGGATTGGGCATGTTCGTTGCGAAAAACGAAGAAATGGTTCCGGTGGCAAAAACTCGTGCTTTCTATGCACCCCTATACCCGTTTTCGGAATGGGTGACGTGCGGCAACGGAATTGCGCGAAATCAACCCAAACATGAGTTTTGGACCTAAATTAGTGGATTGGGCATGTTCGTTGCGAAAAACGAAGAAATGGTTCCGGTGGCAAAAACTCGTGGTCTGTATGCACCCCGATACCCGTTTTCGGAATGGGTGACGTCCGGCAACGGAATTGCGCGAAAACAACCCAAACATGAGTTTTGGACCTAAAGTAGTGGAGTGGGCATGTTCGTTGTGAAAAACGAAGAAATGGTTTCGGTGGCAAAAACTCGTGCTTTGTATGCACCCCGATATCCGTTTTCGGAATGGGTGACGTGCGGCAACGGAATTGCGCGAAAACAACCCAAACATGAGTTTTGGACCAAAAGTAGTGGAGTGGGCATGTTCGTTGCGGAAAACGAAGAAATGGTTCCGGTGGCAAAAACTCGTGCTTTGTATGCACCCGATACCCGTTTTCGGAATGGGTGACGTGCGGCAACGAAATTGCGCGAAATCAAACCAAACATGAGTTTTGGACCTAAATTAGTGGATTGGGCATGTTCGGTGCGAAAAACGAAGAAATGGTTCCGGTGGCAAAAACTCGTGCTTTGTATGCACCCCGATACCCGTTTTCGGAATGGGTGACGTGCGGCAACGGAATTGCGCGAAAACAACCCAAACATGAGTTTTGGACCTAAAGTAGTGGAGTGGGCATGTTCGTTGCGAAAAACGAAGAAATGGATCCGGTGGCAAAAACTCGTGCTTTGTATGCACCCGATACCCGTTTTCGGAATGGGTGACGTGCGGCAACGAAATTGCGCGAAATCAACCCAAACATGAGTTTTGGACCTAAATTAGTGGATTGGGCATGTTCGTTGCGAAAAACGAAGAAATGGTTCCGGTGGCAAAAACTCGTGCTTTCTATGCACCCCTATACCCGTTTTCGGAATGGGTGACGTGCGGCAACGGAATTGCGCGAAAACAACCCAAACATGAGTTTTGGACCTAAAGTAGTGGAGTGGGCATGTTCGTTGTGAAAAACGAAGAAATGGTTTCGGTGGCAAAAACTCGTGCTTTGTATGCACCCGATACCCGTTTTCGGAATGGGTGACGTGCGGCAACGGAATTGCGCGAAAACAACCCAAACATGAGTTTTGGACCAAAAGTAGTGGAGTGGGCATGTTCGTTGCGAAAAACGAAGAAATGGTTCCGGTGGCAAAAACTCGTGCTTTGTATGCACCCGATACCCGTTTTCGGAATGGGTGACGTCCGGCAACGGAATTGCGCGAAAACAACCCAAACATGAGTTTTGGACCTAAAGTAGTGGAGTGGGCATGTTCGTTGTGAAAAACGAAGAAATGGTTTCGGTGGCAAAAACTCGTGCTTTGTATGCACCCGATACCCGTTTTCGGAATGGGTGACGTCCGGCAACGGAATTGCGCGAAAACAACCCAAACATGAGTTTTGGACCTAAAGTAGTGGAGTGGGCATGTTCGTTGTGAAAAACGAAGAAATGGTTTCGGTGGCAAAAACTCGTGCTTTGTATGCACCCCGATATCCGTTTTCGGAATGGGTGACGTGCGGCAACGGAATTGCGCGAAAACAACCCAAACATGAGTTTTGGACCAAAAGTAGTGGAGTGGGCATGTTCGTTGCGGAAAACGAAGAAATGGTTCCGGTGGCAAAAACTCGTGCTTTGTATGCACCCGATACCCGTTTTCGGAATGGGTGACGTGCGGCAACGAAATTGCGCGAAATCAAACCAAACATGAGTTTTGGACCTAAATTAGTGGATTGGGCATGTTCGGTGCGAAAAACGAAGAAATGGTTCCGGTGGCAAAAACTCGTGCTTTGTATGCACCCCGATACCCGTTTTCGGAATGGGTGACGTGCGGCAACGGAATTGCGCGAAAACAACCCAAACATGAGTTTTGGACCTAAAGTAGTGGAGTGGGCATGTTCGTTGCGAAAAACGAAGAAATGGATCCGGTGGCAAAAACTCGTGCTTTGTATGCACCCGATACCCGTTTTCGGAATGGGTGACGTGCGGCAACGAAATTGCGCGAAATCAACCCAAACATGAGTTTTGGACCTAAATTAGTGGATTGGGCATGTTCGTTGCGAAAAACGAAGAAATGGTTCCGGTGGCAAAAACTCGTGCTTTGTATGCACCCCGATACCCGTTTTCGGAATGGGTGACGTGCGGCAACGGAATTGCGCGAAAACAACCCAAACATGAGTTTTGGACCTAAAGTAGTGGAGTGGGCATGTTCGTTGCGAAAAACGAAGAAATGGATCCGGTGGCAAAAACTCGTGCTTTGTATGCACCCGATACCCGTTTTCGGAATGGGTGACGTGCGGCAACGAAATTGCGCGAAATCAACCCAAACATGAGTTTTGGACCTAAATTAGTGGATTGGGCATGTTCGTTGCGAAAAACGAAGAAATGGTTCCGGTGGCAAAAACTCGTGCTTTCTATGCACCCCTATACCCGTTTTCGGAATGGGTGACGTGCGGCAACGGAATTGCGCGAAAACAACCCAAACATGAGTTTTGGACCTAAAGTAGTGGAGTGGGCATGTTCGTTGTGAAAAACGAAGAAATGGTTTCGGTGGCAAAAACTCGTGCTTTGTATGCACCCGATACCCGTTTTCGGAATGGGTGACGTGCGGCAACGGAATTGCGCGAAAACAACCCAAACATGAGTTTTGGACCAAAAGTAGTGGAGTGGGCATGTTCGTTGCGAAAAACGAAGAAATGGTTCCGGTGGCAAAAACTCGTGCTTTGTATGCACCCGATACCCGTTTTCGGAATGGGTGACGTCCGGCAACGGAATTGCGCGAAAACAACCCAAACATGAGTTTTGGACCTAAAGTAGTGGAGTGGGCATGTTCGTTGTGAAAAACGAAGAAATGGTTTCGGTGGCAAAAACTCGTGCTTTGTATGCACCCGATACCCGTTTTCGGAATGGGTGACGTCCGGCAACGGAATTGCGCGAAAACAACCCAAACATGAGTTTTGGACCTAAAGTAGTGGAGTGGGCATGTTCGTTGTGAAAAACGAAGAAATGGTTTCGGTGGCAAAAACTCGTGCTTTGTATGCACCCCGATATCCGTTTTCGGAATGGGTGACGTGCGGCAACGGAATTGCGCGAAAACAACCCAAACATGAGTTTTGGACCAAAAGTAGTGGAGTGGGCATGTTCGTTGCGGAAAACGAAGAAATGGTTCCGGTGGCAAAAACTCGTGCTTTGTATGCACCCGATACCCGTTTTCGGAATGGGTGACGTGCGGCAACGAAATTGCGCGAAATCAAACCAAACATGAGTTTTGGACCTAAATTAGTGGATTGGGCATGTTCGGTGCGAAAAACGAAGAAATGGTTCCGGTGGCAAAAACTCGTGCTTTGTATGCACCCCGATACCCGTTTTCGGAATGGGTGACGTGCGGCAACGGAATTGCGCGAAAACAACCCAAACATGAGTTTTGGACCTAAAGTAGTGGAGTGGGCATGTTCGTTGCGAAAAACGAAGAAATGGATCCGGTGGCAAAAACTCGTGCTTTGTATGCACCCGATACCCGTTTTCGGAATGGGTGACGTGCGGCAACGAAATTGCGCGAAATCAACCCAAACATGAGTTTTGGACCTAAATTAGTGGATTGGGCATGTTCGTTGCGAAAAACGAAGAAATGGTTCCGGTGGCAAAAACTCGTGCTTTCTATGCACCCCTATACCCGTTTTCGGAATGGGTGACGTGCGGCAACGGAATTGCGCGAAATCAACCCAAACATGAGTTTTGGACCTAAATTAGTGGATTGGGCATGTTCGTTGCGAAAAACGAAGAAATGGTTCCGGTGGCAAAAACTCGTGGTCTGTATGCACCCCGATACCCGTTTTCGGAATGGGTGACGTCCGGCAACGGAATTGCGCGAAAACAACCCAAACATGAGTTTTGGACCTAAAGTAGTGGAGTGGGCATGTTCGTTGTGAAAAACGAAGAAATGGTTTCGGTGGCAAAAACTCGTGCTTTGTATGCACCCCGATATCCGTTTTCGGAATGGGTGACGTGCGGCAACGGAATTGCGCGAAAACAACCCAAACATGAGTTTTGGACCAAAAGTAGTGGAGTGGGCATGTTCGTTGCGGAAAACGAAGAAATGGTTCCGGTGGCAAAAACTCGTGCTTTGTATGCACCCGATACCCGTTTTCGGAATGGGTGACGTGCGGCAACGAAATTGCGCGAAATCAAACCAAACATGAGTTTTGGACCTAAATTAGTGGATTGGGCATGTTCGGTGCGAAAAACGAAGAAATGGTTCCGGTGGCAAAAACTCGTGCTTTGTATGCACCCCGATACCCGTTTTCGGAATGGGTGACGTGCGGCAACGGAATTGCGCGAAAACAACCCAAACATGAGTTTTGGACCTAAAGTAGTGGAGTGGGCATGTTCGTTGCGAAAAACGAAGAAATGGATCCGGTGGCAAAAACTCGTGCTTTGTATGCACCCGATACCCGTTTTCGGAATGGGTGACGTGCGGCAACGAAATTGCGCGAAATCAACCCAAACATGAGTTTTGGACCTAAATTAGTGGATTGGGCATGTTCGTTGCGAAAAACGAAGAAATGGATCCGGTGGCAAAACCTCGTGCTTTGTATGCACCCGATACCCGTTTTCGGAATGGGTGACGTGCGGCAACGAAATTGCGCGAAATCAACACAAACATGAGTTTTGGACCTAAATTAGTGGATTGGGCAAGTTCGTTGCAAAAACGAAGAAATGGTTCCGGTGGCAAAAACTCGTGCTTTGTATGCACCCGATACCCGTTTTCGGAATGGGTGACGTGCGGCAACGGAATTGCGCGAAAACAACCCAAACATGAGTTTTGGACCAAAAGTAGTGGAGTGGGCATGTTCGTTGCGAAAAACGAAGAAATGGTTCCGGTGGCAAAAACTCGTGCTTTGTATGCACCCGATACCCGTTTTCGGAATGGGTGACGTCCGGCAACGGAATTGCGCGAAAACAACCCAAACATGAGTTTTGGACCTAAAGTAGTGGAGTGGGCATGTTCGTTGTGAAAAACGAAGAAATGGTTTCGGTGGCAAAAACTCGTGCTTTGTATGCACCCCGATATCCGTTTTCGGAATGGGTGACGTGCGGCAACGGAATTGCGCGAAAACAACCCAAACATGAGTTTTGGACCAAAAGTAGTGGAGTGGGCATGTTCGTTGCGGAAAACGAAGAAATGGTTCCGGTGGCAAAAACTCGTGCTTTGTATGCACCCGATACCCGTTTTCGGAATGGGTGACGTGCGGCAACGAAATTGCGCGAAATCAAACCAAACATGAGTTTTGGACCTAAATTAGTGGATTGGGCATGTTCGGTGCGAAAAACGAAGAAATGGTTCCGGTGGCAAAAACTCGTGCTTTGTATGCACCCCGATACCCGTTTTCGGAATGGGTGACGTGCGGCAACGGAATTGCGCGAAAACAACCCAAACATGAGTTTTGGACCTAAAGTAGTGGAGTGGGCATGTTCGTTGCGAAAAACGAAGAAATGGATCCGGTGGCAAAAACTCGTGCTTTGTATGCACCCGATACCCGTTTTCGGAATGGGTGACGTGCGGCAACGAAATTGCGCGAAATCAACCCAAACATGAGTTTTGGACCTAAATTAGTGGATTGGGCATGTTCGTTGCGAAAAACGAAGAAATGGTTCCGGTGGCAAAAACTCGTGCTTTCTATGCACCCCTATACCCGTTTTCGGAATGGGTGACGTGCGGCAACGGAATTGCGCGAAATCAACCCAAACATGAGTTTTGGACCTAAATTAGTGGATTGGGCATGTTCGTTGCGAAAAACGAAGAAATGGTTCCGGTGGCAAAAACTCGTGGTCTGTATGCACCCCGATACCCGTTTTCGGAATGGGTGACGTCCGGCAACGGAATTGCGCGAAAACAACCCAAACATGAGTTTTGGACCTAAAGTAGTGGAGTGGGCATGTTCGTTGTGAAAAACGAAGAAATGGTTTCGGTGGCAAAAACTCGTGCTTTGTATGCACCCCGATATCCGTTTTCGGAATGGGTGACGTGCGGCAACGGAATTGCGCGAAAACAACCCAAACATGAGTTTTGGACCAAAAGTAGTGGAGTGGGCATGTTCGTTGCGGAAAACGAAGAAATGGTTCCGGTGGCAAAAACTCGTGCTTTGTATGCACCCGATACCCGTTTTCGGAATGGGTGACGTGCGGCAACGAAATTGCGCGAAATCAAACCAAACATGAGTTTTGGACCTAAATTAGTGGATTGGGCATGTTCGGTGCGAAAAACGAAGAAATGGTTCCGGTGGCAAAAACTCGTGCTTTGTATGCACCCCGATACCCGTTTTCGGAATGGGTGACGTGCGGCAACGGAATTGCGCGAAAACAACCCAAACATGAGTTTTGGACCTAAAGTAGTGGAGTGGGCATGTTCGTTGCGAAAAACGAAGAAATGGATCCGGTGGCAAAAACTCGTGCTTTGTATGCACCCGATACCCGTTTTCGGAATGGGTGACGTGCGGCAACGAAATTGCGCGAAATCAACCCAAACATGAGTTTTGGACCTAAATTAGTGGATTGGGCATGTTCGTTGCGAAAAACGAAGAAATGGTTCCGGTGGCAAAAACTCGTGCTTTCTATGCACCCCTATACCCGTTTTCGGAATGGGTGACGTGCGGCAACGGAATTGCGCGAAAACAACCCAAACATGAGTTTTGGACCTAAAGTAGTGGAGTGGGCATGTTCGTTGTGAAAAACGAAGAAATGGTTTCGGTGGCAAAAACTCGTGCTTTGTATGCACCCGATACCCGTTTTCGGAATGGGTGACGTGCGGCAACGGAATTGCGCGAAAACAACCCAAACATGAGTTTTGGACCAAAAGTAGTGGAGTGGGCATGTTCGTTGCGAAAAACGAAGAAATGGTTCCGGTGGCAAAAACTCGTGCTTTGTATGCACCCGATACCCGTTTTCGGAATGGGTGACGTCCGGCAACGGAATTGCGCGAAAACAACCCAAACATGAGTTTTGGACCTAAAGTAGTGGAGTGGGCATGTTCGTTGTGAAAAACGAAGAAATGGTTTCGGTGGCAAAAACTCGTGCTTTGTATGCACCCGATACCCGTTTTCGGAATGGGTGACGTCCGGCAACGGAATTGCGCGAAAACAACCCAAACATGAGTTTTGGACCTAAAGTAGTGGAGTGGGCATGTTCGTTGTGAAAAACGAAGAAATGGTTTCGGTGGCAAAAACTCGTGCTTTGTATGCACCCCGATATCCGTTTTCGGAATGGGTGACGTGCGGCAACGGAATTGCGCGAAAACAACCCAAACATGAGTTTTGGACCAAAAGTAGTGGAGTGGGCATGTTCGTTGCGGAAAACGAAGAAATGGTTCCGGTGGCAAAAACTCGTGCTTTGTATGCACCCGATACCCGTTTTCGGAATGGGTGACGTGCGGCAACGAAATTGCGCGAAATCAAACCAAACATGAGTTTTGGACCTAAATTAGTGGATTGGGCATGTTCGGTGCGAAAAACGAAGAAATGGTTCCGGTGGCAAAAACTCGTGCTTTGTATGCACCCCGATACCCGTTTTCGGAATGGGTGACGTGCGGCAACGGAATTGCGCGAAAACAACCCAAACATGAGTTTTGGACCTAAAGTAGTGGAGTGGGCATGTTCGTTGCGAAAAACGAAGAAATGGATCCGGTGGCAAAAACTCGTGCTTTGTATGCACCCGATACCCGTTTTCGGAATGGGTGACGTGCGGCAACGAAATTGCGCGAAATCAACCCAAACATGAGTTTTGGACCTAAATTAGTGGATTGGGCATGTTCGTTGCGAAAAACGAAGAAATGGTTCCGGTGGCAAAAACTCGTGCTTTGTATGCACCCCGATACCCGTTTTCGGAATGGGTGACGTGCGGCAACGGAATTGCGCGAAAACAACCCAAACATGAGTTTTGGACCTAAAGTAGTGGAGTGGGCATGTTCGTTGCGAAAAACGAAGAAATGGATCCGGTGGCAAAAACTCGTGCTTTGTATGCACCCGATACCCGTTTTCGGAATGGGTGACGTGCGGCAACGAAATTGCGCGAAATCAACCCAAACATGAGTTTTGGACCTAAATTAGTGGATTGGGCATGTTCGTTGCGAAAAACGAAGAAATGGTTCCGGTGGCAAAAACTCGTGCTTTCTATGCACCCCTATACCCGTTTTCGGAATGGGTGACGTGCGGCAACGGAATTGCGCGAAAACAACCCAAACATGAGTTTTGGACCTAAAGTAGTGGAGTGGGCATGTTCGTTGTGAAAAACGAAGAAATGGTTTCGGTGGCAAAAACTCGTGCTTTGTATGCACCCGATACCCGTTTTCGGAATGGGTGACGTGCGGCAACGGAATTGCGCGAAAACAACCCAAACATGAGTTTTGGACCAAAAGTAGTGGAGTGGGCATGTTCGTTGCGAAAAACGAAGAAATGGTTCCGGTGGCAAAAACTCGTGCTTTGTATGCACCCGATACCCGTTTTCGGAATGGGTGACGTCCGGCAACGGAATTGCGCGAAAACAACCCAAACATGAGTTTTGGACCTAAAGTAGTGGAGTGGGCATGTTCGTTGTGAAAAACGAAGAAATGGTTTCGGTGGCAAAAACTCGTGCTTTGTATGCACCCGATACCCGTTTTCGGAATGGGTGACGTCCGGCAACGGAATTGCGCGAAAACAACCCAAACATGAGTTTTGGACCTAAAGTAGTGGAGTGGGCATGTTCGTTGTGAAAAACGAAGAAATGGTTTCGGTGGCAAAAACTCGTGCTTTGTATGCACCCCGATATCCGTTTTCGGAATGGGTGACGTGCGGCAACGGAATTGCGCGAAAACAACCCAAACATGAGTTTTGGACCAAAAGTAGTGGAGTGGGCATGTTCGTTGCGGAAAACGAAGAAATGGTTCCGGTGGCAAAAACTCGTGCTTTGTATGCACCCGATACCCGTTTTCGGAATGGGTGACGTGCGGCAACGAAATTGCGCGAAATCAAACCAAACATGAGTTTTGGACCTAAATTAGTGGATTGGGCATGTTCGGTGCGAAAAACGAAGAAATGGTTCCGGTGGCAAAAACTCGTGCTTTGTATGCACCCCGATACCCGTTTTCGGAATGGGTGACGTGCGGCAACGGAATTGCGCGAAAACAACCCAAACATGAGTTTTGGACCTAAAGTAGTGGAGTGGGCATGTTCGTTGCGAAAAACGAAGAAATGGATCCGGTGGCAAAAACTCGTGCTTTGTATGCACCCGATACCCGTTTTCGGAATGGGTGACGTGCGGCAACGAAATTGCGCGAAATCAACCCAAACATGAGTTTTGGACCTAAATTAGTGGATTGGGCATGTTCGTTGCGAAAAAACGAAGAAATGGTTCCGGTGGCAAAAACTCGTGCTTTCTATGCACCCCTATACCCGTTTTCGGAATGGGTGACGTGCGGCAACGGAATTGCGCGAAATCAACCCAAACATGAGTTTTGGACCTAAATTAGTGGATTGGGCATGTTCGTTGCGAAAAACGAAGAAATGGTTCCGGTGGCAAAAACTCGTGGTCTGTATGCACCCCGATACCCGTTTTCGGAATGGGTGACGTCCGGCAACGGAATTGCGCGAAAACAACCCAAACATGAGTTTTGGACCTAAAGTAGTGGAGTGGGCATGTTCGTTGTGAAAAACGAAGAAATGGTTTCGGTGGCAAAAACTCGTGCTTTGTATGCACCCCGATATCCGTTTTCGGAATGGGTGACGTGCGGCAACGGAATTGCGCGAAAACAACCCAAACATGAGTTTTGGACCAAAAGTAGTGGAGTGGGCATGTTCGTTGCGGAAAACGAAGAAATGGTTCCGGTGGCAAAAACTCGTGCTTTGTATGCACCCGATACCCGTTTTCGGAATGGGTGACGTGCGGCAACGAAATTGCGCGAAATCAAACCAAACATGAGTTTTGGACCTAAATTAGTGGATTGGGCATGTTCGGTGCGAAAAACGAAGAAATGGTTCCGGTGGCAAAAACTCGTGCTTTGTATGCACCCCGATACCCGTTTTCGGAATGGGTGACGTGCGGCAACGGAATTGCGCGAAAACAACCCAAACATGAGTTTTGGACCTAAAGTAGTGGAGTGGGCATGTTCGTTGCGAAAAACGAAGAAATGGATCCGGTGGCAAAAACTCGTGCTTTGTATGCACCCGATACCCGTTTTCGGAATGGGTGACGTGCGGCAACGAAATTGCGCGAAATCAACCCAAACATGAGTTTTGGACCTAAATTAGTGGATTGGGCATGTTCGTTGCGAAAAACGAAGAAATGGTTCCGGTGGCAAAAACTCGTGCTTTCTATGCACCCCTATACCCGTTTTCGGAATGGGTGACGTGCGGCAACGGAATTGCGCGAAAACAACCCAAACATGAGTTTTGGACCTAAAGTAGTGGAGTGGGCATGTTCGTTGTGAAAAACGAAGAAATGGTTTCGGTGGCAAAAACTCGTGCTTTGTATGCACCCGATACCCGTTTTCGGAATGGGTGACGTGCGGCAACGGAATTGCGCGAAAACAACCCAAACATGAGTTTTGGACCAAAAGTAGTGGAGTGGGCATGTTCGTTGCGAAAAACGAAGAAATGGTTCCGGTGGCAAAAACTCGTGCTTTGTATGCACCCGATACCCGTTTTCGGAATGGGTGACGTCCGGCAACGGAATTGCGCGAAAACAACCCAAACATGAGTTTTGGACCTAAAGTAGTGGAGTGGGCATGTTCGTTGTGAAAAACGAAGAAATGGTTTCGGTGGCAAAAACTCGTGCTTTGTATGCACCCGATACCCGTTTTCGGAATGGGTGACGTCCGGCAACGGAATTGCGCGAAAACAACCCAAACATGAGTTTTGGACCTAAAGTAGTGGAGTGGGCATGTTCGTTGTGAAAAACGAAGAAATGGTTTCGGTGGCAAAAACTCGTGCTTTGTATGCACCCCGATATCCGTTTTCGGAATGGGTGACGTGCGGCAACGGAATTGCGCGAAAACAACCCAAACATGAGTTTTGGACCAAAAGTAGTGGAGTGGGCATGTTCGTTGCGGAAAACGAAGAAATGGTTCCGGTGGCAAAAACTCGTGCTTTGTATGCACCCGATACCCGTTTTCGGAATGGGTGACGTGCGGCAACGAAATTGCGCGAAATCAAACCAAACATGAGTTTTGGACCTAAATTAGTGGATTGGGCATGTTCGGTGCGAAAAACGAAGAAATGGTTCCGGTGGCAAAAACTCGTGCTTTGTATGCACCCCGATACCCGTTTTCGGAATGGGTGACGTGCGGCAACGGAATTGCGCGAAAACAACCCAAACATGAGTTTTGGACCTAAAGTAGTGGAGTGGGCATGTTCGTTGCGAAAAACGAAGAAATGGATCCGGTGGCAAAAACTCGTGCTTTGTATGCACCCGATACCCGTTTTCGGAATGGGTGACGTGCGGCAACGAAATTGCGCGAAATCAACCCAAACATGAGTTTTGGACCTAAATTAGTGGATTGGGCATGTTCGTTGCGAAAAACGAAGAAATGGTTCCGGTGGCAAAAACTCGTGCTTTCTATGCACCCCTATACCCGTTTTCGGAATGGGTGACGTGCGGCAACGGAATTGCGCGAAATCAACCCAAACATGAGTTTTGGACCTAAATTAGTGGATTGGGCATGTTCGTTGCGAAAAACGAAGAAATGGTTCCGGTGGCAAAAACTCGTGGTCTGTATGCACCCCGATACCCGTTTTCGGAATGGGTGACGTCCGGCAACGGAATTGCGCGAAAACAACCCAAACATGAGTTTTGGACCTAAAGTAGTGGAGTGGGCATGTTCGTTGTGAAAAACGAAGAAATGGTTTCGGTGGCAAAAACTCGTGCTTTGTATGCACCCCGATATCCGTTTTCGGAATGGGTGACGTGCGGCAACGGAATTGCGCAAAAACAAC